>CM057449.1:681050000-691050000 GCA_016271365.2 Neoceratodus forsteri
TAAAATGCCTATGTTGAAAATTTGGTGATGAAACTCCATAACATGACTGTGTTACAAGTGTGCGTTGAACTGTTTCCACGCACCCTTGTAACTTAGCAATTTTGTAATATTTTCATGTCACATTTTCAACAGTGGCATTTTTCCATACCTCCTTATGAACAGTACAGCTGACATTTTTCACATCCTGGCTAAAATATGTTTTTGCACTCCTGCCGCAGAATAGCGTGGTGTCTGTGGGAAATCACTGTTTGGGACACATTAAGATCGAACGAGTGAGGGGGGGTTGATCGAGCTCAACTGAGCTCTGTCGGGACTGCTGCAAATTTATTTCTGGGCAGACAAAGTGCCCAAATGCAAGATCCCAGTACAAAAGGGCAGCCTGCAGCACTGGGAGAAGCAGAACGAGAGAGCGAGTGATGGAGGGGGAGTGAGCGAACTCACCGGAGTGCTGTCAGGACTGCTGCAGATTTCTTTGTGGACAGAAAAAGGCATCAATGTAGTCAGGGGCCCAGTACAAAAGGCCAGCATGCAGTGGTGGGAGAATCAGTAAGAGAGAGTGAGACAGGGGGACTGAGTGACCTCAATGGAGCTCTATTAGGACTGCTGTGGATTTCTTTGTGAGCAGAAAAAGGCCCCAATGCAGGCAGGAGTCTTGTACAAAAGGGCCACTTGCAGCGCCAGGACAAACAGAATGAGCACATGAGAGAGGGAGGGAGGGAGACTGAGCGACCTCAATGGAGCTCTGTTGGGACAGCTGCGGATTTCTTTGTGGACAGACAAAGATGCCAACACAGCCAGGAGCCCCATACACAAGCGCAGCCTGCAGCGCCAAAAGAAACAGAATGAGTGAGTGACATAGCGGTAGTGAGCAAGCTCAATGGAGCTCTATTGTGACTGCTGTGGATTTCTTTGTGGGCAGAAAATGCGGCAACACAGGCAGGAGCCCAGTACAACAGGCCAGCTTGCAGTGCAGGCTGAAACGGAATGAGCAAGTGAGACAGCTCAATGGAGCTATGACGGGACTGCTTCAGATTTCTTTCTGGCCAGAATAAGCTGCCAATGCAGGCAGGAGCCCAGTACAAAAGGGTAGCCTCCAGTGGCAGGAGACACAGACCGAGTGAGTGAGCTCAATGGAGCTCTGTTGGGACTGCAGCAGATTTGTTTGTGGGCAGAAAAAGGCAGCAATGCATGCAGAGGCCCAGTACAAAAGGGCAGCCTGCAATGGCAGGGAAACCAGAATGAGCGAGTGAGACAGGGGGAGTGAGCGAGCTCAACGGAGCTCTATTGTAACTGTGGCAAATTTCTTTGTGAGCAGAAGAAGGCGGCAATGCAGGCAGGAGCCCAACAGAAAAGGGCAGCCTGCAGCGCCATGAGAAACAGAATGAGTGAGTGACACAGGGGGGGAGTGAGCAACCTCAACAGAGCTCTATCGGGACAGCTGTGGATTTCTTTGTGGGCAGAAAAAGGTGCAAACACAGGCAGAAGCCCAGTACAAAAGGGCAGCCTGCAGCGCCGGTAGAAACACAATGAGTGGCTGAGAGAGGAGGACTGAGTGAGCTCAATGGAGCTCTATCGTGACTGCTGCGAATTTCTTTGTTGACAGAAAAAGGCAGCAACACAGGCAGGAGCCCAGTACAAAAGGCCAGCCAGCAGCACTGGCAGGAATGGAGCGAGTGAATGAGAGAGGGGAGTTATCAGGCTCAACAAACCTGTGTTGGGACTGCTGCAGATTTCTTTGTGGGCAGAAAAAGCCACCAACAGAGGCAGGAATCCAGTACAAAAGGGCAGCCTGCAGTGCCAGGAGAAACAGACTCAGCAAGTGACACAGGGGCAGTGATCACGCTCAACACACCAACACAATCAACATTCGGCATTGAAAAATGCTTGTTTTAAATCTCATTGTGTTAAAATAGTGATACTGTAAGTAAAGGACAAATGGGTCCCTAAGTCCATCATGTCCACCCCCTCCTGTTTCATAAGCAGGAATGAAGTATGCATGCTGAACAAGCACATAGAGCATCAATTCATGAGGATTTCCTTGGTACAGTAAGCAAAATCATATACAGGCTTACAGTACCTTAAAGACCTGCACTGTCTGCATGTCTACTGTTTCCACTGGTAGACTGTTCCATAGGGTTGCCACTTTCTCAGAAATAAAATACATCTTAACAGTACTTTTGAATTTACCACCCACTCAAGGTTGTGTCCCTATATGCTGCTGTAAGACACCTGTTCAAACATTTCCTACACTTCAGTGTTGTGAATACCTTTGAAAACCCTCATAGCCTCCTTTTCTCCAGAGTGAAGAAGTCTTTGTTTTACTTTATTGGCCTCCAGCCTCTTTTCAAAGCTTTTATCTTCCATATCCCTGACCATTTTGGCGACTTTGTGTAACACTCTTTTGACTGTTTCAACGTCCTTTTGTATTGAGGAGACACAAATGGCATGCAGTATTCCAGATGGGACCTTGATAATTGGCAGTATTGCAAGGGACGGCCTTCAGCCTGACAGACCAAAAATAATGTTAAAGTTAATTTTCTAAATTAAAGCTTTCTGTCTGAAATGAAAGTCACTTAGAAATGTATTGTGAAACTCAGCAACCATAGCAACAACCTGCTCATATATTCCTTTCTTATTTATTTATTTGATAACCAGCTAGACCCTCTGAAATGTGCAAGACCCTTTTTCATGGGCAATTTGTGCAATATACATTACAGGTATTCTATCGACCAAGGACACAACTCTGCCTAGAAACAGATTGTGTTTGCCAAAGCTTGTAGGAGTGGTTCTGCTGGTGCAAGAAACAAGAGATAGTTTATTTTTAAAAATCCTGAGATGGAGGCAGGAAATGAGGGGAAAGGAGATGGAGAGACCAAGGCTACAGTCAGAGCAGCTCAGCAAGACTAACTAAAAGGAAAGGCTGGCAAAAATGTATTGGAAAAAAGAATGGAGAACAGAATTGCATTTAGAAAGGTGAAGTCTCCAGGATAGAAGTTGTTCATTAGATATGGAGAAGAAAATACCTCAAAGAACAACTGCAAACATGGCCAACTATACTATAACGGAATGTTGCAAATGGTGTCAGTGAACTTGCGTTACTGGCTACAATGCCATTCCTGGAGGTAGAAACAGTTCATCCATAAAGTCTGTTGTAAGAGACTCACTTTAGCAACACAAGTCAATATTATCAGTGTAGTCTCGTCACAGACTAACCAGCCAATCCTACCAAATGCATTTTTGCAATAATCCAAACAAGTGGAGCAGTGTACATTTTCAACGTTTCATGAGGTGAAGGTGCAGTAGCGACCCAGCAAAACACAACCAGACCTGACAGACAGTGTTACCCATTACAGTAAGAAGTTTAACTGCAATGCAATCCTATCAGCCAAATTAGGGGCCAGAGAGGGCTAGTACAAATGGACGATGTTTTGATGAGAGTGAAAATTCTTCAGAGTGCTTTAAACCACATTTTCTTCTGCATCTGGGAAGTACCTGTTTTAAACTGAAATCATAAAAGCAGCAGAGTACTATATTCTATGCTACTGTAATAAAACTGAGACAACCTCATTATTTCCTATCTGAAATAAGTTGGACTCTGAAACCGTATGATGATCCAGGCTTGTGGATGGGTGGCATCCAGCGGAAGCTCCATCCCATGGTGGTCTGTTCTGCATAATGCAGACTGGTGGCTAAGAAGACCCCAGAAATGTTTGTAATTTTCTATGAGGGAAAGTACATCTCTAACACTGACATATATCATAAGACAGTGATGACAAAGGGAGTGACCTGCCTGGAAAACATCCAGAGAGGATACAAAGTAAAACATAATATATTTAAGCATACTGTTTGCCAAAAAATTTAAACATATGATTACATGATTAAAAATAAGCTAACAAATTAAAAGCACAGGACACTGAGCACTGCTGCTGCTGAAAGTGTGTCGGTCTCCAGCATTGTTTGATTATGTTAAATCATCTGCCATTTGTATATCCCAAATGGAGACAGAAAATAAATAAGGACTGTAGAACATGCCAAGCAGACACTTCAAAAATAATTGAAAAGGTAGATGTTTAAATTATGGTTTCACCACCTTGATTTTTTCATGAGAATACAGATAGTACATTGGAATAGTGTTACAGCCGACAATACAGTTCCTATCGGATTTTATAAGAGGTAGACATACAGAATGAAATATTGTAGGTACCAGTTTTTGGTTTTATTTACTTTTTAGTTTAATAGCAGAGAAAAGTGAAAATGTGATTTCCTACAGTACAAGCTGTGCTTTCAGCAGGCCAGGTATTGTTTTTCTGGTATGTGCACATGGATGGATAACATTGTTTGATGTCATAAGAGGTGCGGGTTCTAAATAGCAGTGGTTGTGTAATTTACAATGATGGGAACTTCTGAAGGCATAAAGCCTTATATGCAGATTCTACAATTAGTTTATATGATTTTTTTTTTTGCATGTTATTTATCCTCCTGTGGCCACCTTAACTGCCCCCCCCCCCATTAGACTCGCGTCCCTGCTATTGGGGGATCCGGCTGCCATCCGTCTTGACCGGGACTGCTGGCATCCAGTAACCCCTGTGGCTTACCTCCCACAGTGGCGGTGGCAGGGAGCCCCCTAACTCCACAGCACAAAGGATCCAGTTCGGGTGCCAGCACCCAGCAAACACTTGCAGACAGCCATCAAGCATCGGTAGGTACCACTATTTTCCTTGTTCTGTTCCCCTGAGTCAGAGGGCATGCAATGACGCCAGCAGGCATCAGCTTGCATGCCTCCCATATGTCCCCATCCAGGCATCTGCCCCTGACTCTGCCCCAGTGTACAGCGTGCATCCCGACCCCCAGCCTCCACCAGGGGGCATTCGGACGGCAACCATTGTGGCCCTCTTCCCCAGAGAAGAAGAGCCATCCATCGGATGCTCAATTCTTCTCCTCCACTGCCAGCCCCCGGTGACCCATGCTTGCTTCTGAACCCGGGTCGCCAGTGTGGCGCAAAGTGTGGCATCTAGCACCTCAACTCTTAGCGCCACCGGGCTGGCAGTTTATGTGTATTTTAAGTACCATAGGTAGCAATGGATAGAGTCACTGTGATAATGCAGTAGTCATAAATTACTCATAGGAGGAGTATTCCCATCAAGGAGTATGTGATACTGTTTTGTTCCTCTGAGAGTATGATAGTACAGACGTTTGTTAAAATATATATTTATAATGAATATAATTTTATTTATTTTACTAGGACTAGCCCAGAACAAGAGCTTTGCTCACAAAATTCGCTCTGCTTAACCACTGTCTCATGCTGGAAACTATGATAATAATGTTGAAATAAAGTTAAATACTGGGTCAATGAGTCAATTATCTAGTGGTTTGGTACATTGACGGGCCTTGTTCAGATCAGACAGCTCTCTTTTTCTTTGTTTTTTCTTAAGGTAGCCACACTGGCTTTCACAGACTGAGCACACTACACTGAAACAATTTTACTATGTTAGCACACTCTTTTGTATATTCATATGGTGGTCTGCCAAGGTGGGTTGTGCCAGTCACAGTATAACTCTAAAAAAAAAAAAAAAACTATATTTGTTTGAATTACTTCAAGATGGGGGTTGAAGATGGGGAGATTGGGTGCAAAGTGGGTTTGGAAAAGGGGATTCTGTTATATTTTGCTGGCATTCTGTTGGGAGGAATGTAGGATTGGGTGCTACACATGGGTTGGGGCAGGGGCTTCTACAAACTAATCACTTCAGTGTCTGTCTGTTTGCTTTGATGGGTAGGGTAGGTGGGATGAGGTCATGATGTTATACTGGTTGAATGGTAGGAGGGATAGGTTTGTTGTTTTTTAGAGGGAGGATTAGCTTGGATACTAGAAAGGTGGGGGAATGGTGTTTTTTTTTATTAAAAAAAAACTTTGTAAACTGGTACTTCACAGTTTTTCTTGTAATTTAGCCACTTTGGGGTAAAAACTAAGCAGTAAAGCAGCCACTTTGCTAATAAACTGCCAGTGTGCAGAGTTTTTTTTTTTCAGCAAAGTGCCCACTTTATGAAAAACTACTTGAAGTCACTAAGAGGAAAAAAAATAATGAATTTCTCTGTGAAGTTAAGTGCCACTATTTTGCACTTATACAAAGGACATATGTACTGATGATTAGTCAGATAAGAAATGTTGTCTTAATCCAACACAATAAGATGAATGAAGTTAGTCACTGAGCATATTCAGAAATGTATCTCATTCAATTTGGCCACACTGAGCATGTTCAGTAATTTATTCTCACGTGATATGCTGTATATCTTTTAATGCTCATGAATCAAGGACATCTCTAATGCTGAGCAATTGAACACAGAGGACACAGTTATCATTTTGTACTTTTTTCTTTGGTAGCTTTTTAGCAATTCTATCCCTAAACCAACTAAATGTTGTTGTATAAATTGAATATGATGTGGCCTGACATGAGATATTATTTTTATCTTTTTTTGTTGCCTCTCTTTCTCACCTAGTCAATGGACAGGGAATATTCCACAATATCAGCTCCTGAACTCATCCTCCCAGCATCCCCCACCAGGCTGCCCAGAATGGTTGACCTGTTGCTTACCCCATATCTTGTGGCTCCCTTGGGGAGCAGGAGGAGAAACCAAAATCCACCAGAGGTCCTAGCTGAGGCTTACACCTTGGGCATCATTCAGGAGGTGGTCCAGGGGCGTTATGGAGCTCAGCAACCACCGGTTTTCCTACTTTTGTTTCCCCAGGAGCGTGGACATGCAATGACATCAGCGCAGGGCAGGTATGCCCCCACACCAGTCCCACAGATGTTTGCTGATGACACTGAGTGCCAGGTAGTCCTGGCTGCTGAACACCCAGTCTCCACTGGATGTCACTAGCATGCGGGGGAACCACAGTCCCCCCCCCCCCGAGGTGAAAAGCTGTCCATGGGATGCTCTTTCAGTCTCCTTTCAGTTGACACTCTGATGCAGTGTGTCATGCTTACAAACATAGGTCATCAGCTCTGCAGGTGATAGCACTACTGCTGCACCAGCAGGCCGGCCTTATTCTTTGTATCTTCATTTTTTTATGGTGGTGTTGTCTTCATTTGAAGCTATTGCTCTATTGTTTTCTCAGTCATGGCTTCACAACTGACATAATATCAACATGATAGATCAATGGACTGATCCTGATAAATCAAAGTGATGCTTTCCTCTGCATGTGAGATACTCTTACTTACCCTGTGAAGAGTGTCTCACTTGCAACTGCCCAGAAAATGGGCATGTTCAGGTAAGGTTCTTAACAAAATTAATATATTATTGAGTTAGCTTGATGAATAATATATTAATACAACTAATAAGACTACTCTTAAATTCTTAAGGTATCAGAACCACTGACCTATGATTGTAGTTCTCTTACCCTAAGAATGTATGTGAGAACACTGTTACAACTGTAATAGTGGTCTCGGTGATGGTGTTAACATACAGACCAATACCCTTTCATGAAGATAAAAATGATATCTTGTGTTAGGCAATGTCATATTCCCTACACAATATCTTTACTTGTGAGTACAGACAATTCCACTTAATGGGGACATGGTTAAATGAGACAGCCACTTTATTGGGACATTCCCTGGGGAACTGATTTTTTTCTAATGTTATTCAATGATGCCGCATTCCACTTAAATGGGACAGGCTGCTGATTAATTGGACAACTGGTTCTCATTAACACTTGCTTAGTAAACTATTTAATCATGCTTGTTAGCTGGCACTCAGCACTACTCACGATGGCTGTCAGCAAGAGAACGGATCCTCCTCTGTCACAGAAGTTAAAAGTTATATAGGTGCTTCAGGAGTCCAACACTTCAAAGTCAGCAGTAGCAAAAACTTTTGGCATCTCAAAAAGTCCAGTGGAAAGAATTAGTATTATCAGAGAAAAAGTCTTGTCTGACGAGCAGGTAAATTCGAACCCGAATCAAAAGAGAAAATGTAAAGCAAAGACACACAAGTGGAGGATGCCTTACTCATTTGGTTCAATCATGCTGTAAGCAAAGGCATTCATCTGTCTGGCTCTGTTTTAAAGAAAAAAGTGAATTAATTGGCTTCCCATCTTACACACAATTCCTTTGAGGCAACAGATGGCTGGTTGTCCCATTGGGAGACGAGGCATAACGTAGTCTGTAAAAAAGAACATGGAGAGAGTTCCAATGCAGATTCGACCTCTGCATTAGAATGGCTACAGACCGTCCTCCCCACTCTTATGTCTGAGTACCCCCTGGCTAACATTTTTGAGGCAGATGAGACCAGTTGTTTTTACCGAGGGTACCCAGACAGAGAACTCACACATAAAGACATCAATCTAATTGGAGCCAAAAAAAGCAAAGGACCAGGTCTCCGTCTTGTGCTGTGCCAACTTACTGAGGACTGAAAAGCTGCCTCTGTTAGTGATAGGCAAAAGCAAAAAACCATGGTGCCTTCCAAAGGACTTATCCCAGCTGCCAGTAACCTATAGTATGTCCGCTCATGTAATGCCTGGATGACAGGCTTGATATTTTCTGACTGGCTGGCTAAGTGGAACCAGCAGCTGAAAAGACACACACATAAAGTCCTGGTGTTTGTGGACAACTGCAGTGCTCATCCCCTGACTTAGCCAGCAAGCTCTCCAACATCAGACTGGTGTTCCTACCTCCTAACACCACTAACCTTATTCAACCATTTAATATGGGGGTGATACAAAAACTTTAAAGGCTATTACAGAGCACAGTTCACTTCCCAGACAATCACTGTCATTGACAGCAGCTCCAATGCTTTGGCATCAGAAATTGCCCTGAAAGTAAATCTCCTCAATACCATTTTTATGATGTACAAAGCATGGATCTCAGTCAAGGAGACAATTGCAAACTGCTTCAGAAAAGTTGGGGTTGTAATTGACAAACCTGCAGAACAGCTGACAGAGATAAATTATGTTCTTGCTGATGTCTACTGGCCACAAAATATGACATGGCAAGTGGATTTGTGGAGTTGTTTTATCAATTACATGGTGGTGATATGGAAAGGGATCCTAGAAGAGTTTACTGACTTTGTTGATTTTTTTACACACCACTAATCCTAATCTACATTTTTCTTACCAAGCTAGCAAGGCGGAAATAAATTTCCTTGACCTGAGAGTCAGAAAGGATACAGAAGGTAACATAGTCACAAATGTTGCAAAGGCTGCTAACATATGGATTGACCTGCTCCACAGGCACAAGCACTGTATTACCACAGAGGCCCTTAGACTAGCTATCTGCAGTTCTGTCACCTCCATCATAGACTATGGGCTTGTCATCTATGACTCCACTTCTCCTACAGCACTCCATAGGATGTTTGTGGTGCTCAACAAAGCATGTAGACTTCTTATAGACACTGCCTGCCTAACACATACTTGTGACTTGTACACCCAGTCTGGGTGGCTCCATCTCATCAACAGGATCAAATACCAGACCTGCCTCTCCTTGGGCTCATGCCACCTGGGGTTGAAAAGCTTCTGACTACCCACTGCAGCACCCAACACACCCGAAGTATGCTAAGTCAAATCTTCCAGGCCCCCAGATGCCAGACCATTATGGGCCAGAGGTCACTCATCCATAGGGACCCCCCAGTGGTTTAATTCACTCAGTGAGGAATCCCTTTCAGCTACTATGCTCAGCTCATTTAAAAGGCAACTATGACTTCATCTCTCTTCTACCAGCCAATGTGACTGTTTCTCCTAATTGGGCAACCTCTACACTCACACCTGGCATCATGTGGCCCTATACTCCCTCTGGCCAATTATCCTTGTCCTCCACTTTCCTCCCTCTCACCTTACCCCTCCCTCCATTCCTCACCTACCTCACCCACACCCTCCCATCTTTTAGCACTTCAGACTTCTGTCCCCTCTACTTTGCACTTCTCATACCAACCACCCCCCACCAGACAATGGCCCTTCAGCCTGCCCATTCCTTCTTGTCCCCAACCCACCCTCTCCACCCCTACTTGTTGTTCATCTGGCCTTACTATCCTTTTGCTGTCTCTCTGCTTGAAATACGGTATTTTGTTTTTTGAGACTCAGTATTAATGTTTACCTTTGTTTGTATGTTAACCTTCCATCCTTTGACATGGAACCTTTGTAAATGAGCAGCTCTTACTCAAAGGTATTTGCAATCCTAGAGTTCAATAAATTAAATAAATAAATAAAATGTATTCAGGAAAGAAACCGATTGCAATACACTACAATTATCCTTGAGCTGCCACCTGAGGCAACTAATCAACAATATACCTAAGGGGCAGTTTTATAGACTAAGGCAAAATTGTAGTGACTTAGATACCTTTGCTGAGGCAGCTGCTGATTTAACTAATCAATGCTGTTAAAAGGAGTATGGAAAAGAACTGATACATCATGCAAAGGCACAAGCAAGATCTAAACAGAGGGAAGAGCTACTAATACAGAGGGAGAAGAATGAAAAATTCTGGTAGATATAACTTTGTTACAACTTTTTCAGCTCACAGTGGTTTGGTGGAGCAGATACTTAAAAAAAAAAAACTAGAATGTCCTAAAGGAAGACACATGATTGTGTGAAATCAATCAAAATCCACCAGGCATGGCAGATAAAAAAGCCAGTGCCCTCAAGGACCAACTTGTCCATAGTAGGCAAGTAGCACCAACAACCATATCTGGCTTAGAAACTTAACATTAGGATGTTTTCAATGTAAAAAATGTATGTATTGCAAGGTAGTTTCAACATGTAATTCTTGCTCGAACCCACATAATGAAAAACAGCATTATATTAGACAGTTCACTGCATGTGATAGTAGTGGTGTCTGGTGTGATATATGTTGCTGTTTATAAATGTGGCCTTTTCTACCTGTATGTAGGAAAAACAAAGCAGAAATTCAAGGAAAGAATCGGAGAACACAGCAGAGCCATTCTCAATCAGGATGTGAGATATGCATGAGCATACACATTTCAAAGTATTAGATAAAATGCATGACTTTAGCTTCCGTGCAATTGATAAAGTTAGTAAGAATCAAAAGGGGGGGATTATGATAACCTGCTGTTGCACAGGGAAGGTTGCAGGATCTACACCCTTCGAGCTTGCAAATACCCAGGTATCAATTGGAATTTTGAGATTCTGCCATATTTTAAGAAATCTAAGTGAGAAAATTTGAGTAAGAGGTATGCCTTCAGGATAAGAAATTGAATATGTGTTTATATTGAGGTGGGTATACATAAGCATCCTCAAAGAAAAGGAATTAAAAATATGTATGAGATCAATAGTTGTACAACTGTATAAAATCAATATAATGAATAAGATGTAGTGTAAAGAAAATGTACTATAAAGTAAATATGAATTGCATATAAAAAATGTTATTGAAATGCAATGTCTCATACGACTATACTTGTCTTTCAGATATGAGGGTGACAGAACTGGAATGGATTAATTTCCTGTTTCAAAGGGGAAGACTCAGATTTCAGAAAAATAAATATTGTGGCATGATATATATTTTAGTATTTAAGAAAGCAAAAACATTTTAAGAACACCATTATAATCCATGTAATAAAAAAAACAGTGATTTAATCTAGTTTTTTTAAACTAATCATTTTAATATAAAATACATGTCTTTAATTCATGCATGTGCTTTCTTGATCATGTGCACTTTTATGTGACATAAGTAAGACTATAAATATGGTGATTTGTTTTTGAGGGCTCATCTTTTGATAAAGGTGATCTATACTCTGAAGTGCATCAAGATGGGCTACTTTAAAAACTTTGTGACACCTACAATAAACTTTTGGCACCTATTTAAAACTTGGTCTGAGCAGCATCATTGATAAGAGAGGTGGTGGATTATTTTCAGTATGTTTTGTCTAGTCTCAATATCCTTAAGCACTCCATCCAAGTACGACTTTTTTCTGTTGATTAAATGATGAGGGAGGAGTTGGAGGCATTCATTGAGTGTGACATTGCCAAGGAAATGGAGGGGAGCTCTCCCTTGACAATATCTGTGCATCAGTTACAAGCGAAGACCAGGAAACACAAAGCAATGAAGACATGGATGAGAAAACGTCAAACCCGGTCTCAAACTCGGAGGCACAAGTACATGTTTTTTTATTTATTTATTTGATAACGGGGTAAGTGCACTGATCCAAGGGACCATTTGCAGGCATGAATGAGGCCAAAAGGCATGCAGAATACAGAAATATACAATTATGTCATACAAATACACAAAATGCACATACAAAATATACATAGGTTCATACAAAAAAATAGCAATGGAAACCAAAGTAAGCACAAATAGAGTGGTAACAGTAAAAGTAGCAAAAACAGTAGAAAACATGAATAATAGGCAGGCAACAGTGGTACAATGATGCTGCGGAGCAGAACAAAAATACCCCCCCTTCCCCATGAATAATTCTCACAGGCAACAGCCAACCATGAACAGGAAGGAAGAGATGAGTTAGAACATTATTAAGGAGGGGTGCACGCGCTTAGGGGGAGGGTGGTACTATCTAGGCGGACAAGTGCAAGTATCTCTGTCAAGAAGGAAGGACTTGAGGTTAAGTTTGAAGTTGTGGTGGCTGTTGGTAGTCCATTCCATAGTGTGGGGGCCGCTACCAAGAGGGCATTCCCACCCATTCTGGTTGTAGTCTATGGAATCTCCATGGGAGGGGCAGCAGAGGAATGGAGACACCTTGACATGGTATAGTGATTACAAGGAGTGGAGAGGGGGAAGGGGGGCTGCATCTAAGGAAAGTATCTATGAAGCATCTGAAGGTGAAATTGAAGTGTCCTTGCAGAGATAGAGACAACCATGAGATCGGTATAGGTCACAGTGGTGAGTGGAGTAAGAGGCGGACTGGGCAAAGCGGCAAGCACTGTTGCAGGCAGATAAGAGCCTAGCCCTGAGCATGATAGAGACTTGTGAGTAAATGGGGGAACAGTAATCCAGGATAGGGAGAAGATTTCCTCTGACTATCGATAGGCGAGACTCAGAAGACAGGTAGGGTTTGATACTGTTTCTGATTAATCCTGTGGACTACAATGTTAGTGTGTTCAGTGAAGGAGAGAGAGTGGTCCAGTGTTACCCCCAAGTATTTGAAGGAGGTGTCAGTTTCAAGAGCAGGGTCAGCAGGAGGGTAAATCAGGAGAGAAGAGTTGGCATCAGTGTGTCTGGCAAGGTATGGTTTATAGTCAAAAAGCATTGCCTTGTTTTTTTTAGCATTAACCAGCAACAAGTTGGATGTGAACCAGTTATGAGTAGCATGATAGTTCTAGGTAAGGACAGAGGATATACATGGAAGGAATTTGTCATAATGGAAGATGACCAGGTCATCCGCATACAGGAGCAAGTAGCAGTTTAGGCTATCTGAGGGGATAGTGTTAACAAGTATAGTGAAGAGCAGAGGGCCCAAAATGGAGCCCTGAGGTACACCAGTGGTGACCGACAGGGCAGAGGAAGTGGCAGAGCCAATGCTGACAGATTAGATGTGGTCAGAGAGGTAGCTCGAAAACCAGTTAATGATCTCCTCAGAACAGCTGACCGAGTGTAGTTTGGAGAGGAAGAATGAGTGATTTACCAGATCAAAGGTTTTAGATAGGTCCGCAAAGACAGCAGCAGTGGCATGCCCATGATTCATATTGGTGAGGATGTGATCAGTAAATAAAGCCAGGGCTATAGTGGTCCTATGATGTTTGCAGAATCCGTGCTGCGGGCTGCATAGGATTTTATATTTAGTGAGGTATTCAGATAGTTGGAGGTGAACAATCTTTTCAAGTAGCTTACTTAGGTGGGGGAGAATAGATAGTGGCTGATAACTATCATATGAGAGGGGGTCACCAGCTTTAAAAATGGGAACAACCTTGGCAGACTTCCAGGGGAGGGACATTGTGGTTGTGGATAAGGAAAGACTGAAAATGAAAGTGAGAGGTTTGGAGATCTCCGAGAAGACGAGTCTGAGCAAAATAAGGGCGAGGCCATCAGTACCTCCTGGAAAGAGAGAGTCCCCATCCCCCCATATTTATCTAGCAGACCCTAACCTCTTACTACTTCACACATCCCAAGACCCTACCACATTGCATACAAGCACAAACCAAACCCTTCATTCTTGCTAATGTCCCTATTATCCTTTACTCATTCCAGCCCAGATTTCTCTGGCTAGTCATAGCCCTACAGACAGACCTGTGTCTGGACACATGCCCCTTGATGGGAGTATATCACCTCCCATACCGCCCATCTTTTGGCATATAACCCTTTCCTCTCCTCTGTATATAAGTGTCTCTTTATTCTATCTAGGGCCCCAATAAGGTCTCCAACCCAATGTTTATACGCATAGGATTAGTCATCCTTCCAACCTTCCAATGCTGTACCACAAACGATTTGACTACTGCTGCCATCAAGGATAAGTGATATTTAGGTGTAACACCAGCAATTTGTGATAGATCCCCTAAGGCACATATCTCTGGTGTTATGAATTCCGAATAATCTAGCATTGGGACCATCCGCCTCTTTATTTCATCCCACTGGGGTGATATTTTGCTGCAATCCCACAGCACATGTAATAGATCTCCTCTCTCTAACTCACACCTGAAACACAGGTCTGTCTGTCTAAGGCCTCTATCACATAGTTTCAGAGGGGTAAAATATAGATTAGAAACAATAAAAAAATGTAAGCTCCGATATTTAGGTATCACTATATACTTGCTGTTCTTCCATAAGTTAGCCCAGTCAGCACTTCGAGGTGCCCACATTTTGTCCCAATATGGCACTGATATAGGAGAACTTGGACCAAAGAAATCCAAAAGTATTTTGTATACTTGCGATAGGGATCCAGATTTTGGATCAATCTCCCTCAGCTCATCCCACTTAAATGAACAATCTGTAAGGCCCCTTGATCTCTTTAACACCCCCTCCAGCATACGTGTAAGTTGCAACCTATAAAAAAAGGGCATTCTATCACACTGTACCGGGATGACCACCCTATTATCCTGGATAACATCCTTTAATTTCAAGCCCAAAACCCACTTAGCCCACTTCCCTTTAATTACCTGATTCCCTATGACTAAGTTGGGATTACCCATCAATGGTTGTTCGTGGGCCTTCATTTGGTCCTTTTTCTGGACCGGGGTCAAAAACGACCACCACACTTCCGCCGCCTTCAAAATTGGGCCTCCCAACCTTTGTTTAAAACAGGTAGTTATGTTAGCATACAATGGTGCCTCCGGAGAGAGGCCAGCCTCTTTCATCATTTGAGTTTCTAAATATAACCAATCCGGGATATAGGCTTCTCCCTCAATACTTCTACCCCATCGGGTCATTAGACCTAACTGTTCCGAGACATAATATAAATGGAGATCTGGCAGCTTAATCCCTCCAAGTGAGGGAGATAGTCGTAGATCATTATATTTTTTCCTAGGAGGTTTAAGGTTCCATAAAAAGTCTGACAGTAGTTTCTTAATCATTCTGAACCACTTTTTTGGAATACTATATGGAGCTAAATACAGTGGGTATAACAACCTTGGCAGCAAATTCATCTTGATAAGCCCAAGTCTAGCCATAAAGTTCAAGGGCAGCTTATTCCATTTTACTAAGTCGCCCCTAATAACTGACAGAGTCACTTTCATATTCGTTTCGGGCCCTATCTCATTATTCCCTGTAATCCAGATGCCCAAATATTTAATCTTGTCCGTCACCCATTGAATTCGCAGCTGAGCAAAATCTTCCTTATATACATAGGGCGTCAGGGGGAGGATTTGAGTTTTGGTCAAGTTTAGTTTATAGTTAGAGACTTTAGCAAATTGCCCTATTATTTCTCTGGTCCTCTCAAACCCAGCCACTGGATCTCGTAAATGCAAGAGTACGTCACCTGCAAAAACTGAGAATTTTAACTCTCGTCCCATTATCTCGACCCCCCCTTATATGCCTGTCATTATTAATTGCTCTCAACAAGGGCTCTAAATAGATATTGAATAATATCGGGGAAAGGGGACATCCCTGATGGGTCCCGTTTTCCAACTTTATTTCCTCTGAAATATAGCCATTACATAGGACTCTAGCCATTGGGGCTGAATACAGATTCTTTATGCCTCTAAGCAGACCTTCGGGGAAGCCCATCCTCTCCATTGTAGCAAAAAGGAAAGGATGGGAGACCCTGTCGAAGGCCTTCTCAGCGTCTAAAGATATCAAGGCCAAAGGTAATTGAGAATCCGATGCATAATTCAAAATGTGATGCAGCTTCCTCAGAGCATCATGTGCCCCCCTCCCTGGCATAAATCCCACTTGCTCCTGGCTAATTATACTAGGTGTTATCTGCCAAATTCTATTGGCCAAAATTTTTGTAAGGATCTTAATGTCCTGATTCATTAATGCTATAGGCCTATAATTACCTGGTAAATCCCTGGGCTTATCTGGTTTGGGGATTAATGTAATGTACGCCTGATATGGGGGGAATGAAACATTCCATCCTGCATTATAGTGTTGAAGAATTCTTGAAGCATAGGCAATATGGTGTGGATATAAGTCTGATAAAACTTTGCCGTAAGACCATCAAGCCCCGGCGTTTTGCCCGCAGGTAGGGACCTAACTACCTCCACAATCTCTGCTGCGTCTATGGGAGCCGCTAATTCACTAACCTGGATGGGGTCTATCACAGATAAAGGCACTCCCTCCAGAAATGTACTGATTTCCTTCTCCCCCACCGTATTCCCAATCTGGTATAGATCTTTAAAATAAGATGCAAAAGTGTCTGCTAGTTCCTGAGGATCCGTTATAAGCTTCCCCCCAAGCCAGCTAGATGTCACCGTTCTACTCGCCTCCCACTCCCTAACTCTAGCCGCCAGCATACGTCCAGGGACGTCTCCCATCAAAATATATTTAGCTTTAATCTTTTCTAACCAGAAGTCTACCTTGCCATAAACAAAATCCTCCAGTTCACGTCTTGGGCTTTTAAGTTCCCCATCGATTTCCTCTGTGGACCCCTCAAGTGGTGTCAGTGAATTAATGACCCCTAGGATAAATTCCTCTTTTGCCCTCCTCTGCCTATTTTTCTGTGCTGCCAGCTCCTGGGCCACTCCTGCATATAGCACTTTGCAAGTTGGCCATGCCAAATTTTCATTTAACAGTGTGGGTAAATTGTTGCTGTATAATTTCTAGCAGGGCTCCCTCGAGCTTACCCTTAGTTGCTGGTTCTGTCATTAGGGAGTCACTTAGTCTCCATCGGAGTGGTCTAGGTGGGCCTAATTTTGGTTCCCAGATTAATTTAATCAGAGAATGATCTGAAAAAATTCTACCCTCCATTGTCATTCCCCTAATTCCCATAAGTGCCTCCCTGTTAACTAGAAAAAAAGATTGGGTCTTATGCGCCACCGAATAGAATGTCATAATATTGCCCCCAGTGGAGTGGGTTCATGTCGGATCCACCAAAGCCTCAACCTCTAGCAGTTTATTTAAAGCAATTTGGGCCTTCGTTAATGGTCCTCTGGCAAGCGGGATCCTATCTCCGAGGTTGTCAGCGTACGTATTCCAATCTCCTGCTAGAATAAAGGAATGCCCAGAAAAAACAGCTATATCCCTCTCTATTGAGGCAAAAAATTCGGGGTTGGGGGCGTTGGTCCATATATGGAAGCCACTGAGGTAGCCCTGCCATATATTAAGCCCAAAATATAGATACCTCCACCATCTTCTCTTGTAACCACATGCTTCACATTATACAAACAGGTTTTCCTAATTAAAATCGCTACTTCTCCTGAAGCCTTTTCCTTACCTACCCCATAAACCTGCCCCACCCAGAGTCGCTTGAGGCTGTTCAGCTCCTCCGTTAATAAGTGTGTCTCTTGCAAAGCAACAATATGGGCCCCCATTTGATCCAAATGTCTCATAATTACCATTCTTTTGCATCTACCCCTGAGTCCTTTAACATTCCAAGAGATTAATCTAACATTCATCATAAACCATGCCTAAAACTTATACTGGGACTGTTGACCCTTAAAGCCTTGTCAGAGCCTGCCTCCTTTGCTCCTATCATAATGGACTCTCTCTCTTTCCAGATCCCCAACCCCTGCCCCCTTTCCCCCTGCTCCGATCCCTAGATCACCCGTCTTCCATTTCTCGGATCATAGATGAACTCCTTCTTATGCTACTCCCCCTGCCCTCCATGACCATGACCTCCACAACTCCGGGATCTATTCTTAAGCAAAAAAAAAAAAAAAAAGGGGATCTTACCATAATGTTATCTTACTTTTCCTACATCCCCCTCTTCCCCGGCCCCTCAATCTATCTAGCTTTCCACTCTATCCTTACCTATAACCTCATTGGTGCTATTCAGGAGTAGCCTCCTTATCGTACCAAAGGAATGTTAACCAGTGTTCGCTCTAATTCCAAATATTAGGAGACAATATGAACTGACCCTTCTTCCCAACAGTGATCCCCTTGTTTTGTAGTCTCTCCCGGTTCCTGTCCAAGTACCCCTGAACCCTGCCCCCCCTCACCCAGACCGCTTTTAGGACCACTATACAGCCACTCAATACAATAACATTAACATTAGGCCGTCTTCTAGCTTGTTATCGATCCCCCACCTGAGGGCTAAGTTTCCTTCACAGGTTCTATTAGCCAAGGTCTATTACTCATATTTTAACCAACGCCCTAACCACCTCCCCTTTCTTTTCCCCTAAGCAGTCGAGGTAACAGGGAGCCAGGGTGATCTCAGGGAACATCGGGCAAGAAAACCGGGTGAAAAAAGGCTCCCATTGAATACGCCCTCCTAATAATCCGAGGATGGGAAGTGGTCACCACTACTCTGAAATCCCTTCATATATAATGTCCGTACCCACTCCCTATGGCTGGCCAGGGATTTGCTAGGCCCCACGAATTTCTCCCTCAAACTCTTAACTTACCTAATATCTCTCAATACTTTGCCCCCTTCTAGATATTTCAATTCACAGCCCTCACTCTTTACCCATTCACCCTTCTCGCCACGTCCATTATGCAAGGCACCCATATCCCATTCCAAATATTTGACTGATCCCCCAATCACCCATCATACTCCAACACCTTCACCCCCACCTCCGCCACTCGCGCTCCTCTTTTCAGCTTTTCTTGGTTCCCCAATCCTATAATAAACTCTTTCAAGCTCTCTTCCCCCATAGTAAACTCTTTTTAAACCCATATATATTGATGAGATTTCTTTCACCCCCACTCCCATGCCCCTTAATCAAACAATCTGGGTAGAAGATTAGGTTCAACAAATTAAATTTAGCAAGCTTTTATAACTCAATAGTCCCAGTCCAGTCACTCCCGACACTCTCCATTACATCTGAAACAGTTCAACTCGGCACTCTAAATAGGTCAGGGAGCTCCACTCGTAGCCCTTCTAATGCATCCTTTGCCTTAAGGAATCGCTTCTCCCCTGCTTGAAGCTGCACCACCAGCATGGCGGGATACTGTAGCCGAAACTTAATTCCAGCAAGATATAATTTCTTTTTGATTTCCACATATTCTTTCTGCTTTTCTCTCACTGCAGGTGTTTGGTCTTGGAATAACCACAGGGTGGCACCATTCCACTGCATTGATTTCTTTTGCCTTACTGCAGACAGCACATAAACCTTTTCTTTATAATTAAGGAAACACATGAAGATTACTCGGGGTCTTGCTCCCGGTGGTGGTACCTCTCTCAAAGCCCTATGTGCTCTGTCTAAGTTGTAGGCGTCCCCATACGGTGTGGGGCCAAACAGTTTAAGCAGCATATCCTGTATATAGAGGACACAGTCTGACCCTTCAGCCCTCTCAGGCAACCCTGCCAGGATCAAATTATTCCTTCGACTTCTCGATTCTTGGTCTTCCAGTCTCTTTTCAAGTTTTTTAACTTGCTTTCTGACCACCACAAGCTCCTGCTCCACTGTAGACATTTTTCTTTCCTGAGATGCAATCCGAACCTCAGTGTTGCCCATTCTCTGAGCAAGCGATTGCGGCGCTGGCTTAACTGCTGCAAAATCCACTACAAGCCCCTGCAGTAGTTGTTTTATTTCCTGGATATCCTCGTTGCTCGAGTTAGCTCCCCCTTCTTTTCCTGCCACCTCCTCCTGTTCACTAGGGGTGGGGGATTGGGGTTTTGGCCTTTTAGAAGCAGGAGATCTCCCCGCAAGGGGCTCCACCAGCTCGATTTCCATTTCAGTCTCTTGGCGCAGCCTAGTACTACCGCTGAGTGTTTACAGCTTACAATGTCGACGACCTTTTAAATCACCACTTCTTCGCTCACCTCACCACAGATCGGACCCCCCACAGTTCACCAGTCAGATAGGAGTTTCTTAATGCAGTTCGAGCTGGTACCAGAGTATTTAAGACTTTTTAAATAGCTTTGGGCCCCGGAGCAGCACAGAAGATGTCTTCCCCAACTCAGCTCATCACGTGATCCCCACATCATGGGCGATCTTAACCACAACTGGCCAGCTCCTGCCCTCAACAAAATCGGGACTGAAATTTCCACTCTAAACCTCTCGCAAGTCATTACTGAGCCCACCCGGTTCAACCTAAAATCTGGTAACCACTCGCTCATCGACTGGGTCCTTACCACACACCCACACTGGGTCAAACAAGCCGGTATTCTTCCTGACTCCCTCAGCGACCACCACGTAACCTTCTTAGTGCATAAAATCCACCGCCTGAAATCCACTATTAAATTTGTAGTCCAACGCTCCTATAAATCCCTCAATCTATTATATATTAGATGCCCTTGCACCAGCAAACTGGGCCCCTGCTTCTCCTACCATATCCATTGATAATGCCTTCCTCCACTTTAAAAACACATTCCTCAGCTTCTGGAACTCACACGCCCCACTGCATCGTACAAGAGTTCGAGGAAACCACCTGCCTTGGATCACCCAAGAACTGATTGCATGCCACATCGCATGGGACAAAGCCTGGAACATATATAAGTCCTCTTGTCTCCCACAACACCTCTCCACATACCGCATGCTCCACAATAAGTGCACCAGAGCCTCTCATCTTGCAAAAGCTGAGTACTTCAGCAGCTTCCTCCAGTCTAACCTAAATAAACCCTCAAAATTCTGGAAGGTAATTCACTCCCTTGTCACCCCACTGGCTGCCAACCCCACTCCAATGCTAAATGTTAATAACTCTCTCCTAGCAGAGCCCGCAGCAGTTGCAACTGAGTTCAATGTGTACTTCTCCACTTGTGCTGCCACCCTCCTCTCTTCCCTGCCCAACTCTATACCTCTAGCACTGCCTACAGACATAAAGACCCAGACTAGGTCTTGCTCATTTTTCTTCAATGACATCTCTGCAACTGAGGCCCTAGATGCACTACTTTCTCTTAACCCTTCAAAAGGCAATTCCCCGGATGGCTTAGACCCCAAACTTCTATACCTCTCCACCCCGGCTATAGCAACACCGCTTGCCAAACTACTAAACCAATCCTTTGCTGCCGATGCCATCCCCCAAGCATGGAGGCATGCCATCATCATCCCTCTGCCAAAAGGAGGTGCCCCTACCTCCCCCTCTAACTACTGCCCTATCTCCTTCCTTCCAGCCCTAGCAAAACTTCAAGAGCACCTTGTGCTCACCTAACTTACCTCCTTCCTCACTGCCTCCAAATTCTTCACGCCATTCCAGTCAGGCTTGAGGAAGGACACTCCACCACCTCGTCCCTGATAAGGCTTACAGACACTGTCCTGGTAGGCATTGACAGTAGTCTGATCACCTCAGCCATTTTTGTTGACCTTGCAAAAGCCTTCAACACCATCTCCCACCCTATATTGTTCTCGTGTCTCGCTGAATCAGGCCTCTCTGTCGCTGCCACAAACTGGTTCAGATCATACCTCTCTGATAGAACTCAGTCCATTACTGTCTCTAATGCGATCTCCACCCCCCTTCCCTTAACTACCGGTGTCCCACAGGGGTCAATTCTTGATCCCATTCTGTTTCCTATATTCCTAAACGACCAGCCAATCATCTGTTTTACCTCTTCATTCCACATATATGCAGATGATACTGTCCACTACTACTCGGGCTCCGCCCCTGATGTGGTAGAATCAAACCTCCAAGCTGACTTCAACAAGGTACAGCAATGGTTTAGCTCGCACCAGCTCTCCCTAAATGCAAAAAAAACTGTCACTATGACTTTCGGCACATGACAACGCCTGTCCAGACTCCCCTCCCTACTTCACCACCCTGGATGGTCAAATATTTATAGATGTCTCCTCGTTCCATTACTTGAAGGACTGGCTCGATAGTCATCTCTCCTTCTCTGACCACATTGATGATATCTCAAAAAAACTATGCCCGATGCTCAGTGCACTATATAGGAACCGCAGTAGCCTCCCTCCCCGAGCCTGACGTAAACTGCTCCTGAAGATGATACTTCCCTCCATCGACTACTGTGACATTGTACACAGTGCAGCCCCTAAGTCCTCCCTATCTAAACTGGACACACTTTATAATGCCTTCTGCCACTTTTCTGTCGATGTCTCTCCCCTCTGGCACCACTGCAACCTCTACCGAGCCTTGGGTCTACCATCCCTTGAAAACAGCCGCATTTCTCACTGTGCTAAATTTGTCTCCAACCTATGGCTCGGGTCCATCCCCTCCTATCTTGCCACCGTGCTCACAGATGCCCCCCCCCATCATCTTAGATTCAGTGACTCCTGCCAACTTTCAGTCCCTAAGCAGAAGACCTCTGCTGGTCAAGCTGCCTTCTCACACCAGCTACCCAAGCTCTGGAACGCCCTCCCACCACAAATTTGGCACTCCTCCTCTTTCCACTCCCTGTCTACCGCCCTAGCAAACTTCCTTACTACAAATTGCTCCTGTTCCTGAACCTGCCCTAGCAAACCTCCTTACTAAATTGCTCCTGTCGCTGAATCTGCCATGCCCCACTATCCCCTCCCCAATGCCAGACCAGCAGCCTTAGCCTTGCTACAGAAGCTGGCATATAACCCCAATCCTTGCACTTATGACCTGGGCCTATTTTGCCCTGTGTACTGTTTATAACTGTAAAACTTTGATACACATCCTCTTATGTACTCTTGCACTTATGTCGTGGGCCTAATTTGCCCTGAGTACTGTGTTTAACTGTATAACTGTGATATATGTCCCCTGTTGTTTACAGCTGCTACTACTGTGCTAATTCACCCTGTCTGGTGCTTCTTGTCATGAAATTGTTATTTGTTACTATAATATCATAAGCATTCAACGTGCGCTGCCTGTATAATCTTGCAATCATGTATCCTTATGCTGCTTCGTATTTGCTTCTGTTAATTGTTCACTGGATAACCTGCATGTTATCGTATCCCTTGTACCCCCCCCCCCAGGTCGCACTGGGAGATGAGCATCTTGTTGCCTTTCCTGGTGAAACAACTGCAATAAATAAATAGATAAATAATGCAAGTAAAGCAGCCAAACGACAAAAAATATTCATAAAAGAGCTGTTTTCACTAACCAAATCACTAACTACTGTTTCTTTTCAGTTGAGCTTTCAGCACGTTTCATCAGCCGTATTCAAAATGGTGGCTTCTGATAATTGGAACAGCCTCTTAAATGGGATGAAACCCCTGCCATTGGCCATCCCCTTTAAGCAGAATTTACTGAAGTAGTACAGAAGGCACTGTCCACAGCCTCAAGTGAGAGAAAGAAAAACATATAACTGGCTACATCACCATAACCTGTTTTGTCATGGTTTTGCCTGAAGACTGTGAAGACAGTGAGAACATTAGTTTGACTGTCAAGAACAAAATTCCCTATGTATATGCACAGGCCTCCTTGGAACAATGGGTAATTTCGGACACACCACACTTGAAACTGTTGCAGCAGTTTATATATTCATTGTGTAATTTTCCTTAACACATGAAATATTTGATTATACAGCCTTTACAATATGCAAGCTCAGCAGAAGTGCAAAACAATGTGCTACAAACAAAGCCATTTTTTCAGCCACCTTGCCCCTCTTGTTTCTCATTGCAAAACTAACAAAATGTCAACAGTCGTTTATAACAAACTAGCCTGTTTCCTCATCAGTGAGGCTGGTCACTGAAGTGCATGGAGGTGGCATCACAATATGAGGAGTTGGAAAACGTTCTCCCATATCTTGAATGGATGCCATTTGGCAAGAATCTGTGACATGAGTGTCTCAGCAGCCTACTGCAGTTGGATGCTCCATGGAACTCTAAGGCACTTTGGAGAAAACACATCAGGCTAGTTTGTTATAAACAATGACTGTTTAAATGTTGCTAGCTTTGCACTGAGAAACGAGGGGACAAGGAAGCTATTAAGGCTATCCTTGTTAGAGGCAGCATCTATTACCCTCTACATGCCAGGAGGAAGCTGCCATGGAGATGTGCTTTCACCCTAACCTGCCACTGTGCAAGGCTTTGGTTCCTAGCCATGATCATTATTCTGCTATCTGGGGACGTCAAACTAATTCCAGGTCCGCCTACCTGTTTCTTTTCCCCAAATGAGTTATCTGGCATGTCCAAGAAAGGATTATTAATTGCCCATATCAATATCAGAAGTCTTACCTGTCACCATGCGAACTCGAGGCCTGGGTGAAACTCTACAATCCTGATATACTCTGTCTCACAGAAACTTGGCTAAACCGAATGCCTGATGAAGTATGCTCGCCTAACTACTCCCTGTTCGGTGGGATAGATCCTCATCCAAGCCTGGAGGTGGAGTTGCCCTATTCTTCAAAAACCACCTCAATATCTCTATTGTCCCGGCATCTGCCTCTCCCGCAATGTGCAAATTCATACAGGCAACTATTGTATTGGGGGGAAAAGAAGCTTCATATTATCTGTGCCTATAATCCCCCTGCTGGGGGAATAGTAGGTCTTCAAGAACTCCTTGACATCACCTCCCAGACTGTAAATCATAATGAGGCTGTCATCCTAGGTGATCTTAACCTCAATTGGTTAGGGTCAGCTCAAATATCCTTGCAATCACTCACGCTTAGTTATAATTTTCACCAGTTGATCTCTGAAGCAACTAGAGCCACGTCATCCCATCAAACGGGTACACTCCTAGACTGGGTGATGGTTAACCGTATGGAACATGTGTCAAAAGCAGGAATCCTTGCAGATGCACTAACAGACCACTCACCCACTTTTTGTATCCTATCTATGGTTGCGCCTCCATCTCCTTCATCAAGACTAATCACGTTTACAAATCTAGCTCATATTGATCAGGATGCATTTCTCTATGATGTCTCCAATATTGA
The DNA here is from genome assembly GCA_016271365.2 of Neoceratodus forsteri. Lineage (NCBI taxonomy): Eukaryota > Metazoa > Chordata > Ceratodontiformes > Ceratodontidae > Neoceratodus > Neoceratodus forsteri. The sequence continues at coordinate 681,075,217 of CM057449.1, forward strand.
CTGGGCAGGTATCTATCAAACAAAGGATGTGGAGGTTGCTCTACAGATATTCATAAATGAATTTCTTACCATTCAATATAAACATGCTCCCAAGACTACTAGGAGGGTCAGAGGAAAACAGACGAGGTGGCTGCATAAAGACCTCCTTGCTAATCTGCTCCAGAGGGACAAGCTTTGGATTTGCTACAAACAAACTGGCCTACAGTCAGATCTTATTGTCTATCGTGAACTAAGGAACAGATGTAAGAGACAAGTTAGGAATTGCTAAAAGCAAATACTGCAAGGACCTTCTACAAAGCTCAGCCTGTGACCCAAGGACATTTTGGGCCCATGTCAAAACATTTCTCGGTACCTCGTAGTCGGTCACTCCTGATGAAATGATCATAAATGGGGCACATTGTAATGACCCTAGAACCATCTCAAACAGTTTTAACAATCTTTTCTCTGATCTTTCATACTATACCTTGGCTTTACAACCTAGTGGATCGCACTCCAATCTACCTACTACACTACCATCAGACAACCATACTGCCCTATCGTATGATGCTCCTCCAGCGCCACCATTCTATTTCAAGGCTATATCAAGAGCGGAAGTTCTGAAATTACTGAGATCCATATCTGCCAATATCAGCTCTGGTTCTGACTCACTGGAACCTCGTCGTCTTAAGCTGGCTGCTCCACTCATTGCCTCTCCGATTGCCAGAATCTACACTTTATCCCTTATCCATAGCACTGTGCCAGACCTATGGAAATCTGCAAGAGTAATGCCTGTCTTTAAAAAAGGTGACCCAAAGGACATGGCCAATTACAGACCTATAGCAATTCTCTCTGTCCTTAACAAGATCCTAGAGAAAATAGTTGCATCACAGACCATTGACTACCTTACATGCTACAATCTCCTCTCAGACACTCAGCATTGTTTCAGAAAAGGTCATAGCACCACCACGGCTCTTCTTCAACTAACTACTGACATTCTGTCCAACATGGACTCTGGAAAACTCACAGGTGTCATCTTCATTGACCTCACTAAGGCTTTCGACCTTGTTGACCATCCCCTGCTTTTCTCCAGTCTCCATAAGTTCCATTTCTTTACCCCTGTTGTGGACTGGTTCTGTAGCTACCTGTCAAACAGGCCACAAGCTGTCAAATTTAACTCCTCCCTGTCCAAGACATCTACTATCAACCTTGGGGTCCCCCAGGGCTCTATCCTTGGGCCCCTTCTGTTCTCAATTTTTATCAACAATGCAGCTGAGGTCCTGGAATCCTGCTCAGCTATTCTCTTCGCTGATGACCTGATCATCTACACTAGTTCTTCTAGTATTGCCTGCATAAACACATCAGTTACTTCAGACTTCAATAAGGTCTTAGACTGGCTACTAGACCGTAAGCTTGTACTAAATGAAAAGAAAATGAAAGCCATGCTCCTAGGTTCTGCACCGAAGATTAAGACCTGTTCTAGTTTGCTGGAGGTTCTTCACCCAGGAGGATTTCCACTTGAAAATGTTACTTCCGTCAAGTACCTTGGGATCCTCATGGACCAGTCCCTGGATTTTAATCTTCACATTCAGTCCTCGTGCAAAGCTGAAAACTTGAAACTAGGAGTAGCTTATAAAACAAGCTACATGCTTACACCCTCAGCCAAATTAGCAATTGCTCGAGGTATTCTGCTCCCAACCCTTACTTATGGCGCCTCTATTCTTACCTCTGCTCATAAAACCTCCCTACTAAAATGGGACATAACTTATAACAATATATGCCGATTTGCCTCTTCGTCGCCTCGACTCAAACATCACTGCCTTCTTTATAAGGATCTGAATTGGCTCTCACCCTCTGCCAGTAGACAATACTACCTTGGATCACTAATGGACTTGATCATCCGGGAAAAAAACCCATCCCAGCTGGCGGTGTTGCTGGTTCCTCAACCATCCTCCCATGGCCTGCGATCAGCTGACAAATCCTTGTTCTATGTTCCGAGATGTCGGACGACTAAAGGCACAGGGGCCTTCTAATTCTCTGCTCCCAGGCTACGGAATGTTCTTCCACTCAACCTCCGGCTGTCTCAGTCTCACTTTGGATTTAAAAGTCAATATCATTGTTATCTATCCTTAGCTGATGCTTGTACATGCTTTGACCCAACCGGAAGCTCCTGAGACTTACCAGTAATGTCACCCCTGCTCTAATCCAGCTCCAAGACTGTCTCCTCTTCCCCTCCCCATATTTTTCCTTCTCTATGTAAATAACTTCCTGACTACTAGCTCTCTTCCTTCTTGAACCTTGTTGCTGACCATCCACTGTTGTTTTGCCAATTACCACCCATGACCTTCCTTCTGTCAGTCTTTCTTGTTATGTTTGAACATTCCTCATTTCTCTCTATATAACCTTACTATCTTATTAACCCTTTCACTCCACAGGTCGGTCCATGGTTTCTGCACTTATTATATATCTTACTGCCATTATCTGTATAATGCTTGCCATTATTTGTTGTTGTTTCTACCCATTGTATTTTTGTAGCACTGCTGTACTGTTCCTCTATTTGTATTATTGTACCCATGTTGCTGTTGTTCAACTGTTCTCCTTTTGTTGTACTCTCCTGGGTCATGCCTGAAAATAGTCATTTTATGGCTAGTGCACCTACCCGGTTAACAAAAACTAAATAAATAAAATAAATAAATAAATTAAAGTGATCTTGTTTGCAACACATTGTTTTACATTTCTGCTGAGTTTGTACATCTTAAAGACTGCATAATCAATATATTATGTGTTATGGAAAATCATTCAATGAATACATAAACTCCTGCAATAATTTCAAGTGTTGTGCACCTGTAATTGCCCCCTTTTCTGAAGGAATCTCTGTATATACACAGAGGCCTGGATATTCAGAAGGGTTGCGCATGGCGCAACAGTGTTGCACCATGCACAACCCACTGATGCACCCCAGCGCGATATTCAAATGGGGATTGTGCCTGGCACAAATCCCAATGTGCCAGAGTGCATCAGTAATTTATGCAGTGCAGGTGGGGGGGGGCGTGCCCATGCATACTCCGCACATCCCGATATTCAGCACGGGATGTGCTGAGTCCATGCATGCGCAACCCCTACCTGTGCCACACACAGGTGAGGCAAACAAAAAAAGGAACAATGGCTGGCCACCCACAGGTGAGCTGCCATATTGCTGGGCGCAACACAGCAGCTGCCACCTGTGGGTGGCCACCCGAGCTCCGGCTGCACCTTCGTGGTAGCACCCCTCCAATGCTCAATCGGGCATAAGTAGATTAAAATATTCGTCCTATATCCCTGGTGGTCCAGTGGACTGCTCACAGCCTGATTGCCGACTTAAGTATAAATTGAAACCGTCCAATATCCCTGGTGGTCCAGTGGACCGCTACGCACCCAATCACAGGCTTAGGTATAACATAACACCATCCAATATCCCTGGTGGTCCAGTGGACCGCTCGCAGCCTGATCGCGGGCATATGTAGGAATTAATGCCACCCAAAACAACCCTGGTGGACTAGTGGTACCCCCCCAGCCGCCCACCAAACCCCACTGCCCCGCTCTCCCCCAGTCAGTGGTGGGTGGCAGCTCCCCAACCACTCGCCGTAGAACCGCCCGCCAACTGACACCATATGGTAGGGCTGTATGTCCATTGGTCCACAGCATGAGCCAATGGGCGTGGCAGCCCATACTGTACTACACAGTCCAGATATGTGAATCAAATATCTGGACTGTGTAGTACGGAATGGGCTGCATGCCCATTGGCTCATGCTGTGGACCAATGGGCACACAGCCCTACCATACAGTGTCAGTCAGTGGGCAGAGGGCAGTGAGCGGGTGGGCTGCCGCCCACCACTGACCGAAGGAGCGGCAGTGGGCCGGTGGGTGGATGGGGAGGGGGCTATCACTAGTCCACCAGGGTTGTTTTGGTTGGCATTAATTCCTACATATACCCACAATCAGGCTGCGACCAGTCCACTCGACCACCAGGGATACTGGATGGTGTTATACTTAAGCCCATGATCGGGCATGTAGCGGTCCACAGGACCACCAGGGATATTGGATGAGTATTATTTTCTACACATGCCCGCGATCATGAAGTGAAGTGCTTTGCCGCACTGTGCAGGGGGCGTCGGTCTCCGATGGCTGCAGCCTGGCAGGTTGCCAAGTACAAGTCGCCTGGGATTGGCGCACGTGCATGCAAATGGGACCATAATGACATGAAAATGGCCCCATGCATTATGGCCCCATTTGCATGTACACCTTTGAATATCATGGCTGTAGTGGCCAGCGCAATGGAACTTGCGCTAGCGCATCCCCCCTGCTACACACTGGCCACTTGCGCTGGCGCAGTGCCACTGCGCCATGTGCACTGCGGGTGGCCAGGGTGCGATATTCAGTGATGCTGTGCCATGGTGCAGCTCCATTGAATATCACCCTGTCAACGCCCCTGCTCAGCCAAGTTGCGCTGCACCCAGGCTTGCGCCACAGCCTGGCACAGTCGGAATATCTGGGCCAGGGAATTTTTTTTAGACTGTGGTCTTGGATGGAACGCCCAATCCAGTATGTGCATAGGACATATTTTTTATTTTTAATGAATTGATACAGGAGTCTGGGTGAGACCCAGAGTAAAAGCCGTTAGTCTATATTTAGAAGAGGAAGTGCCTCAGCACATTATCAAATTACATAGGAACTTATGATTAAAAGTTTTGTTTTTTTCTTAAGATGTAATAGGAACCCACTCGAGAGGGAGCAATCTTAGACCTGGTCCTCTCAAGTGGAGATGGAGAGAGGATCACAGATGTAGAAGTGGGTAGCCATCTGGGAACTAGCGACCATCGAACAGTATGGTTCACAATAAACAAAGCAATAGAGTCAAGCCATACAAAGGCAAAAGTACTGGACTTCAGGAGGGCTGACTTTGCCAAAATGGGTGAGTGCCTAAGGAATGCACTAGCAAATGGGCAGGAAGGAGGGGTGGAAGAACAATGGGGAATACTAAAACTGCCATCACAGAGGTAACAAGCCTTGTGTGAAGCAAATAAACAAAACAAACGACGTAAGAAACCACTATGGTTCTCAAAGGAGGTGGCAGTGAAGGTTCAAGAGAAAAAGAAAGCATTTAGAAAGTACAAGGAATCACAGAAGGAGCAGGACAGAGAATTGTATCAGTTAAAGCAAAAGGAAGCTGGGAAGGCAGTCAGAACAGCAAAGGCCCGAACTGTGGAAAAGATAGCCAACTCAGTTAATGGGGGGGATAAAACCTATTTTACGTACATCAGGGAGCGAAGGAAGACTAAGGGAGGGATAGTGAGGATTAATAAGGGGGGGTGGGCAGAGGATGATGATGAAAAGGCAGAGATACTAAACAAATATTTCTGCTCGGTATTTACAAATGAAGAGGGGGAGGTACCTAAAACAAACAATAGAAACACTCTGGATACAGAAGTTGATACCAGCCCATTTACAGAAGAAAGGGTTCTGAAAGAACTCTTAAAACTGAAGGTGGACAAAGCAATGAGGCCTGATGGGATTCATCCCAGAATTCTAAAAGAACTAAGGGTAGAACTAGTGACACCACTGACTACCCTCTTTAACAAATCATGGGAGGATGGGGTACAACCTGAGGACTGGAGGAGGGCAGAGGCGATTCCCCTTCACAAAAGTGGGAGCAGGGCAGGAGCAGGAAACTACAGACCTGTTAGTTTAACCTCAGTGATAGGGAAAATGATGGAATCGCTTCTGAAGGAAAGAATTGTTGAGTACCTGGAGGCCAGAGGGGCACAGAACCCAAGGCAGCATGGATTCACGGCAAGAAGGTCATGCCAGATGAATCTAATAGATTTCTTTGACTGGGTGCCCAAAGTAGTAGATCAGGGAGCGGCTGTGGACATGGCCTACCTAGACTTTAGCAAGGCATTTGACACAATCCCATACAAAAGATTAATATACAAGTTAGCCAGCCTGGGAGTGGGTCCCAAGATGATAGCCTGGGTAAAGAATTGGCTGGAGAACAGGACACAGAGGGTACTAGTAAATGGAGTCCACTCTGAAGAAAGGGGGGTTACTAGTGGGTTGCTGCAGGGTTCAGTATTAGGACCGGTCCTCTGCAACGTCTTTATAAGCAACATTGCAGAGGGACTGGAAGGAAAAGTATGTCTCTTTGCAGATGACACAAAGATCTGCAACAGAGTTGTTGCACAAGGTGGGGTTGAAAGGATGAGAAGGGACTTGGCAAGGTTAGAGGAATGGTCAAAGGTATGGCAGCTTAGATTTAATGCTAAGAAGTGCAAGGTAATGCACCTGGGAAATAAAAACCCAGGGGAAGAGTACACAATGGGGGGTGAGATACTAACAACAACAAAAATGGAAAGGGACCTGGGGGTAGTCATATCAGATGACTTAAAGGTGGGCAAGCAATGTGAGAGGGCAGTAAGGAGGGCTGAGGGGATACTGGGATGCATAGGGAGAGGCATCACCAGTAGAAAACAGGAAATTCTTATCCCTCTGTACAGACAGCTGGTGAGACCCCATCTGGAGTACTGTGTGCAGTTCTGGAGATCCAATCTCCGCAAGGACATAGACAAGATGGAAGCTGTCCAGAGGAGGGCAACTAAAATAGTGCAGGGTCTGCACCGGAAGACATATGAAGACAGACTAAAGGAGCTTAATATGTATAGCCTTGAGGAAAGGAGGGAGGGGGGGACATGATAGAAACTTTCAAGTACCTCAAGGGAATCAACAAAGTCCAAGAGGTAGCATCTTTCAAAAAAAGAGGTGTGCAAGAATAAGGGGACACAATTTGAAGATGGGGGGGGGCGGCTCAGAGCTAATGTAAGGAAGTATTTTTTCTCAGAGAGGGTTGTGGATGCATGGAACGGCCTTCTGGAGGAGATTGTGGAGTCAAAAACAGTGGCTGAATTCAAGCATACATGGGACAGCTATAAGGCAATTCTAGGGGGTGGGAGTAGAAAGAAGTAGGCTGCTGGTTAACTAGGATCTGCAGCTTATCCATTAGGTAGGGACATGGGCAGACTGGGTGGGCCAAGCGGTTCTTATCTGCCATCAAGTTCTATGTTTCTGTTTCTATGTTTCAAATTCTATGATGTGGGGTTTATTGCACTCTGCATACTCAACAGTATCACTCTGGTGTATCCACTAATATTATCAAGATAGACAGTAGTAATCAGGAACATACTTTACCTCTATAGCAAGACATAAGCTGTGAATGTATGTTGCCTCTAGTGCTTCAGGGAATACTAAAAATCATACACCAGTTGAGCAACTTAGTGTAAGCTTGTCATTTATTGTGCTGAGACATTTTTTTTTCGTGGCAGCAATCTGCTCATTTCTTGTCTTATGACAAATCATTTCAGTTATGCTTACTTGTGCTATCAACAGCTTTACAAGACACTAGCATTTGGTATTTGTGTATTTAAACTGTAACCTAAATTGTGTATCACAAAGTTGCTTACTAGCTAGCTATTATATTTTCTGAGATAATTAAGAGCCAAGAAATAAAATGATGTTTTATTACAGGTGTCAGTATCAAATGTTACACATATGACATTCTGCCTGCTGTGTAGGCCTTATCTATATTGTGGCACAGACATTCTATTGAGGCATATATCTATATCCATGCTGCTGTGCTTAAATGCTATGTGAAATTATAGCACAGTAGGACTTCCTAGTTTTCCTCTTTTTCTGGAATGGAATAGTCTTTAAATGATCCCTCTGTAAAGGCAGATGTAGAAAGGGAACATTTGTCTGATTGACCATTTGTTGCCCTTCAGTAACTATATATTTCATTAAAGACATATTCTTATCAGTCACATAGAAACATAGAATTTGGTGGCAGATAAGGACCGCAAGGCCCACCCATCTGCTCATTTTTCCTACCTACTGTAAAAGCTGCAGATCCTACTCAATCTCATGCTTTACCTTCTTGTTACTATCACTAAGGTTCCCCTATGCCTTTCCCATGCATTTTTGAATTCCCCCACTATGTTTACCCCCAATACCTCCACTGGTAGTCTGTTCTACGCATCCACCACCCTTTCCATGAAGAAATACTTCCTCATGTTACCCCTTAGTCTACCCCCTTCCAACCTCATGTCATGCCCCCTTGTTCCTGAACATCTCCTTTTCTGGAAGATGCTACCCTTCAGTACCCTATTTATGCCCTTTTGGTATTTGTAGGATTCTATCTTATCTCACCTGTCTCTCCTCTGTTCCGGGGTATACATATTGAGGTCTCCCAATCTCTGTTCATATGACTTTTGGTGCAGGCTCTGCACCATCTTTGTTGCTCTTCTTTGAACTGCCTCCACCGTGTCTATGTCCTTATGGAGATGTGGCCTCCAGAACTGGACACAGTACTCCAAATGAGGCCTCACCAATGATCTGCACAGTGACATCACCACATCTTTTCTTCTGCTGGTGATACCTCTCCCTATGCACCCCAGCATCTCACTGGCTCTCCGCACAGCCTTGGCACATTGTTTGGCCGGCTTAAGATCATCAGATATGATTATCCCGAAATCCCTTTTCTGTTGGGTGACTGCCAGTATCCCCCCATCATGTAATCCTCCCCTGGGTTCTTGTACCCCAAATGCATGATTTTGCACTTTTTCACATTGAATCTCAGGTGCCACACTCTAGACCATTCCTCCAGTTTACCTTGGTATCTCTTCATTTTTTCCACCACTCCTGGAGCGTGCACCCTGTTGCAGATCTTAATGTCATCAGCAAAGAGGCACAACTTCCCTTCTAGCCCCTCTACAATGTTGCTTATGAAGACATTAAACAGGACTGGCCCAAGAACTGATCTTTGTGGTACCCCAATGGTCACCCTTTTTTCCTTAGATTGAGCTCCATTTACCACCACCCTTTGCCTTCTATCACTAAAACAGTTCCTAACCCAGTTTGCCACTTTTTGACCCACTCCTAGGCTGCCCAGCTTGTTCACAAGTCTTCTATGTGAAACGGTATTGAAGGCATTACTGAAATCCAGGTGTGCCACATCCATTGCCCCCCTTCCTGATCCACTTCCCTAGTCACCCAGTCAAAGAATTCAGTTTGATTTGTTTGACATGATTTTCCTGCTGTGAATCCATGTTGTCTTAAATCCTGCTCTCCATTGGATTAAGGTGTTCCACAATCCTTTCTTTAAGTAGTGATTCCATAATTTGCCTCACTATTGAGGTGAGGCTGACTGGTCTATAATTTTCAGCCTCCTCTCTACTTCCACTTTGTAAAGGGGACTACATCTGCCCTCCTTCAGTCCTCTGGAACCACTCCTGTATTGAGTGATTCATTGAACAGGGCTGCCTATGGTAGACTTAATTGGCAGGACATCAGACTTCAATGAAAACATAAACCCTGATGTTTACTGATTTAAAACAGTTTTTTAATTCAGCATATATGAAGTTTGGTTAATAACCCCTGTTTATTGTTTTGTGTACTTGTTTTGAAATAGTCCTATTATTCCTTATTTAGTGCCCCTTGTTATTGTTGTCTTTTTTCCCTGCCACCTATTACTTTTTAATGTCTTCTTAGTACAGGAGCCTAGTAACGTAAGCTGAGCTGCAGTGTACAACGAAGCATTCCATACAAGGTTTCTGCTCAATTGATGTCACTGTGTTCTTGAACTGCTAAGTAATTAAAAAACAAATATTGGATAGGGAAAAGACTGGGTTAAAAGGGGTCTTTAAATATGGAAAAAATATAACTATTTTAAAAAACACACATACATGCAGAACAATACACATGGGTCATTTAACAGACTTCACATATGCATTTGCAATTATATTTAAAAATTAAGCACCAGGGTTTATGTTCCCTTTAAAGACATGAATCAAGCACAAACAGATAGTTAGCAAACATTAAAGGCTTCATTTTGGTGTTACAAATTGCTTGTTTAATTACATCACAGCCTATTGTTGTCTAATAGTATAGCATTGTCCTCAAAAAGCACATCTAGCGCAGGCAGACAGGACTAAATTGGAACATCAAGAGTTTATTTGTGATATTAAAAGTCACTACAATAGTTAATATTTTATCCAAGGTAGGTTTAAAAACAGAGGCATTACTGCAGTTGCCGATAGATTTCTAACCATGTTTATAGCCACTAGTCTCATTAAATTCTGAACAACTAACAGGGAGTCTATATTTCTGTATACAGAGCTGTTCTTCCTACTGCTGTGTAGAAACATAACTCCAAAATTGGTTTGAATGATTTTATTTTTTTTCTGTATATTCACTATTATATAAAATCCATTAGTTTGATTATGATGGAGAATGTCAAGGTTCTGTTCCTGGTCCTGAAAACCACTTAGTAATTCATTCAGCAAGCAATGGTTTAATAAGAAAGCTCTAAACATGATTTCCATTGTAAATACCGTACACCCACATTGTTCACACTGTATGCACATTGATCTGCAATCATTAACATTAAGACAGCATTCCTTTTCAGTCATTGAGTTCTCAGTTCACTCTACTTAGCTGCTGTAAAATTTTGAGCAGATCTGTACATTGCTCTTCATAGAATCTGTAATTTGGACTTCTGGCTGTCTTGTTTTTCAAATAGAAATGTAAGTGCTGTTTGAAATGGTCCACAGCTCATGCCTGGCATTCTGTACACAAACACTGCACATGAAAAGTACTGTATTGCGGATATAAATAAAACAATGTGATGCATCATTTTTGGCATAAACTGTTTTAGAGGTGTAATAAATATGGATCATTTTCCTTATCAAAAAGTAGTATTCATACGTATACTATAAGATTATAGTATACTGACTTACTAATTCATAGAAATGCAGAAAATGTCAGCAAAAAAAGAACATTGGTCCATCCAGTCAGCCCTTTCTTACCATATACTATCCCTGGTATACTACTTTAAATGCACTTTTATTATAATGCTAAGAACTATACTCAGAAATCAGAATACTTATAGAATATCTGGCATACTGATAAAATACTGCAGTAAGTATACATGGAGGGTAGGTGGTCAAAACTGTGTAGACTAAAAGAGCAACACCGGGAGTTCAACCGGTGATCTATCTACAATTTCTGTACAGACTTAACATTTAATGCAGAATTCCATTCAGGGGGGCATCCCCTACCAAATTCTGTGCACAGTCTTCAGAGATTCATCCCACCTGGAGTTAGAATAATTAATTTAAGTTGAGTCTGAGGCTGTGCATGGACAGCATACTCTAAGTTGTCTGGTGTACGCCACATAAATTAACAAATAAAACTCCACAGTGGAGAATTTTGCACTGTTTAATACAGAATTCATTAGGGAAAATCCTTCTGAAATGAATTCTGTATTAAATGTTAAAAGTTTGTACCAAAATTGTAGAATGATCACCAGTTGAACTCCCGGTGCCACTTTTTTAGTCAACGTGGTTTTGACCTAGTTCCATGTAGAGTATATTTTTAATAAGTGTTAGAGTTAATAAGTGTTTGTGCAAATGTGCAAACTTGAAGACAGAATAGCTCAGGAGGTAAAGAAGGGGGACAAGACATTTGTTTAGGTATGTAAGTAAAAAGAGGAAGACCAGGGGTGGGACTGAAAGGTTAAAAAGGGAAGGGGGGGGGACTGTGCAGAGGGGGAGCAGGAAAAGGCAGACATCATACTTGGGGGAGGAGGTAGTAACAACAACAAAAATGGAAAGAGACCTAGGGGGTAATCATATCAGATGACCTTAAGGTTGGCAAGCAATGTGAGAAGGTGGTAGGGAGGGCTGGGGGGATACTGGGTTGTATAAGGAGAGGTATCACCAGCAGAAAACTGGAAGTTTTTATCCCCCTGTGCAGACAGTTGGTAAGACCCCATCAGGAGTACTGCATCCAGTTCTGGAGACCCCATCTCTGCAAGAACATAGACAGGATGGAGGCAGTTCAGAGGAGGGCAACTAAAATGGTGCAGGGTCTGCAAGAGAAGCCATATGAGGAGAGACTAAAGGAGCTTAACATGTATACCCTTGAGGAAAGGAGGGAGAGGGGGACATGATAGAAATATTTAAGTACCTCAGTGGAATCAACAAAGTCCAAGAGGGTAGCATCTTTCAGAAAAAGAGATGTGCAATAACAAGGGGACACAATTTGAAGATAGAGGGGGGACGGCTCAGGGGCAATGTGAGGAAGTATTTTTTCACAGAGAGGGTGGTGGACTCATGGAACAGCCTTCCTGAGGAGGTTGTGGGATCTAAAACTGTGGGAGAATTCAAGAATACATGTGACAGACATAAGGCAATTTTTGTGGGGGGTAGGAAGAAATAGGCTGTTGGTTAAATAGGATCTGCAACTTATCCTTTAGGTAGGGAAATGAGCAGACTAGGTGGGCCAAGTGGTCCTTATCTGCCATCAAAGTCTATGTTTCTATCATGAACACATGCATTTGTTCAGTGTTTAGAGAGGAAGGTGAAGGAGAAGGGCCACAAAAAAGTAATAGAATGTTTGGAGGGATGAATTTGGGCACCAGTCCTTTTTTGGATGAGAGAGTCCTGAAAGGACTTACCAGTCTGAAGGTGGACAAAGCAAAGAGGCTAGATGGTGTGCATCCAAGGGTATTAAGAGACCTCAGAGAAATACTGGATGCACTTCTGACACTACCACTTAACAGCTCACTGGAAACAGGAGTTGATCTGGGGGAGGGTCGATGTAGTCCTATTACACAAAAGTAGTCACAGGGAGGAGCTGGCAATTATAAGCCAGTCAGCCTAACTTCGGGGGGTGGGGGGTTAGTGAAATCACTGCTGAAGTAAAGGATTGTGGACTATTTTGACTCCAGTGGGTTGCAAGACCCAAGACAGCATGGTTTCACAGGAGTGGAGGTCATGTCAGATAAATAGATTTCTTTGATTGGGTGACTAAGGATTTAGATCAGGGCATAGCAGTTGATGTGGCCTACCTAGATTTCAGTAAAGTTTTCAACACTGTTCCACATAAGAGACTACTAAGCAAGCTGGGTAGCTTTGGAGTGGGTCAGAAGGTGGTAAACTGGATAAGAAATTATTTATTGGATAGGTGACAGAGGATGGTGATAAATGGTGTTCACTCTGATGAAGATAAGGTGACCAGCGGGGTGCCTCAGGGACCAGTGCTGGGACCAATCCTCTTTAATGTCTTCATAAGTGACATTGCAAATGAAGTGAAGGAAAGTTCTTCCACTTTGCGGATGACACCAAAATCTGCAATAGGTTGGACACTCCAGGAAAGGGTGAAAAACATGATCAGAGACCAAAGAACATTACAGGAGTGGTCAAGAGTATGGAAGCTGGGTTACTTTCAATGTAAACAATTACAAAATAATTCAATTAGGCACAAAATCCCAGGGGCAGAGTGCAAAATTGGTGGTGTGGTATTGAAAGCCACCCAAGCAGGAAAGAGAAAAGGGGATATCATATCTGATGACCTAAAGGTGGCTAGGCAGAGTGACAAAACAGTCAGGAAGGCTGATATGATGCTGGGATGCATAAGGAAGGGTACCATCAGTAGAAAGAGTGAGGTGGTGTTGCTTCTTTATAGAGCACTAGTAAGACCCCACCTCCTAGAGTACTATGTCTAGTTTAGGAGACCACAGGCCAGATTTTCATAGGCCTCAGACTGTGCAAGGTGCTTGTGTCAATCAGGTCTGATACAAGAGGCACCTTGTGCCAAGGGCTGTTCAAAATGGCATTTTCAAAGGCAACCTGCATCACCTAGAGGCTGCCTGTGCCAAAGTGTGCTAGCACCCACCTTGCACCACAATAGTGGCTGTGGTATGGTGATAGGGGGCTTGCAGCAGACCCACCAAGAAGAAGGAGCTGCTGTTATAACTGTACTTTCCTACTGGGACTAAAGAACTAGAACTCTATTACTGGCACTTTCAATTTAGGCTAAAAACAAAACAACAACAAAAAAGTTAGTGTGTTTATCTGAGTTGACTGAAGTGAATTGTTATCTGTGCAGTTATCTAGGTTTTTGTCTCAGGTGGCTGAAGGGAATTATTATCTGTGCAATTAACTAAGTGTAGAAAGAGCTGTGAAGTAGGGGGAGTGGCTAAGCTCGGAGGAAGCCAGGTTATAGCCAGATTTAAAAACTGCCCTAGATAGCTTCTCCTAGAGAACAGGCAGAGAATACCAAGAAGAAGGACCTGTTGTTACAACTATACTTCTCTACTGTGAATAAAGAACTAGAACTCTACTACTGGGACCTTCAATTTAGGCTTAAAACAAAACAACAACAAAAATGTTGGTGTATTTGTCTGAGTTGGCTGAAGTGATTTGTCATCAGTGCAGTTATCTAGATGTGTGTCTCAGGTGGCTGAAGGGAATTGTTATCTGTGCAATTAACTAAGTGTAGAAAGAGCTATGAAGTAGGGGGAGTGGTTTAGCTAGAAGGAAGCCAGGTTAAAGCCAGATTTAAAAACTGCCCTAGATAGCTTCTGCCAGAGAACAGGCAGAGAACACCAAGAATAAAAATAATAATAACAACATTTATTTGTATGGTGCCTTATCCAAAACCAAGGCACCTCATATTTTAAAAAAACAGTACCAATAAAAATATAACATATTCAATTAAATCATACCAATATCCATAGACTAAACAGAACATTTAGTTATTAAAAGCTTGAAGCCACAAATAAGTTTTTAATGCTTGTTTGAATGCCTCCACAGTTGCGCACTCCCGAATCTGACGGGGTAGAGAATTCCAAAGGGTAGGGGCAGCAAATTCAAAAGCTGTTGCCCCAGAGGATTTTAAAAATACCCTTGGAACCTCTAGAAACCCCTCACCAGTTGAGCGGAGTGATAGACCAGGCTGGTAGGAAATCAGGAGCTCTTTCAGGTAGTCTGGGCCTAGTCCATGTAGGGCTTTAAAAGTCAGCAAGCTGACTTTATAGGTGATCTGCCACTGTACTGGCAGGCAGTGCAGTTCACACAGCACCAGTGAAATATGGCTAGATCGCAAAGATCCCATGAAAAGACAGGCCGCTGCATTCTGCACTAGCTGCAGGCAGCGTATTTCTACCACAGGAAGCCCTAGGTAAAGGGAGTTGCAATAATCTAAGCACGAGGAAACAGAGGCGTGGATTAATGTCGGAAAGTCATCGGACAGAACCAGATATCTAATCCTGGCAATATTCCTAAGATGGTAAAAGGACATTTTGATGACAGCCGACACATGTGAATGCAAGGTCAGCCGTTCATGAAAAACTATCCCCAGGTTACTCACCTGTTCAGAGGTCGGGAGTGAGGCGCCACCGAGAAAAATTCTCAAGGACGCACCCTCCCCCAACCCTCCTATCCGATGACCCAGATCCACAGCCAGCACCTCAGTTTTGTCTGGGTTCAACTTTAGCCAACTGGTATCCATCCAGTCTTGGATTTCTTTCAGACAGTTATTGAAGACCAATACAGCTCCATTCTGGTCGGGTGCAAAAGATAGGTAGAGCTGGGTATCATCAGCATAGCAGTGAAACCTCAGCCCATATCTTCTTACAATATCTCCGAGGGGCAGCATATACACTGCAAACAATATGTGTGAGAGGACTGAACCTTGAGGAACTCCACATGACAGAAAAGTAGGGTCTGAGGAATAAACCCCAGACATCACTCTCTGAGCTCTACCCATGAGGAAAGACATAAACCACCTGTGAACTGTTTCTGACAGTCCACAGATGAACCTCAGATGGCCCAACAACACCTCATGGTCCACGGTGTCAAAAGCTGAGGAGAGATCTAGAAGAACCAAGATGGAGCAGTTCTTCTGATCTCTAGCCATCAGGAGATCATTGAGCACCCGAACCAGCGCTGCCTTGGTGCTGTGTCTCTTATGAAAACCAGACAGGAGTGGTTCATAGATGTCATGGATGGTCAAATGGTCTTCCAGTTGTGCAGTCACCACTTTCTCAATAACCTTCCCTATAAAAGGAAGGTTAGAAATAGGTCTGTAGTTTGCATGGCAGTCTGGGTCCAAGGAAGCTTTCTTCAAGAGAGGTGTCACCACTGCCACTTTCAGAGAGCTAGAAAACTCTCCCGACTCCAGGGAGAACCAGACAATCCAAGCTAGGACTGAACCGATAACATCAATACATCCCAAAATTAGGGAAGTGGGTCCAGGATCCAAACTACAGCACATAAGGTGCACACCCTGGATGTTCCTCATGACATCCATGAGCTCCGGGCAGCCAAAGGTACTCCAAGACAGTCGAGGTGTAGTGACCTCATACTGATCAATAGCAACGCCAATAGAGTGTGCCGACCAGAGTCCCACCCTGATGCCGACCACTTTATTTGCTAAGAATCGAGCAATTTCATCGTACTCCAATTGCGAAAAAGCTTTCTGTATCTGTAGGCAGGCTGGGTTGCACAGTCTGTCCACAGTACGGAACAGCTGAGCTGGTCAATTCTGAGCAGCTGCAATCTCCCTGGACAGGAATTCTGCCTTCTTACGGGAGACTGCAGATTGATAGACTTGATAATGGTCCATCAATCTAAGGCAGTCGGCATCAAGGGTGGACTTCCGCCAGCAATGCTCCAACCTTCGACCTAGTCTCTGCAACTCCCTCAAAGTCCCATCAAACCAGGGAGATTGAGGGCGAACTCTGACAGGGGCAATGAAATCCAAAGCTGTCAAGATGGTCGAGTTATAGGCCACCACGAGAGTCTCTGGATCATTGCTGGTAAACAAGTAGGACGATAGGTCAAGAACCGCCATTAGGCTCTGAGAACTTATATCTCATAAAGGGCAGTACTTGACCATATCCATTGGGGTAGGCCTACTGGGATGGTATAAAAACTAAACCCCATGATGCAGTGATTGGACCACCCAACTGAATCTACCTCCAAGTCAGAAGTTTCGATCCCTAGGAGGAAGACTAAGTCAAGGGAATGACCGTGTTTATGAGTAGCAGTGGTAACCACCTGTGTCAGGCCCTGAGAAAACATCAACTGGAGGAAGTGTTGTCCAAATTGCAATAGTTCGTCATTGACCCACGCATTAAAGTCACCCAGAACCATCAGTCTGGGTGACTCAAATGCCATGTCAACGATAAGTCCGCCACTTCCTGAAGGAAACGTTTCTCACCACTGGGTGGACGATAGACGAGAATGATCTGACAACCTACACCTGCTACTACGGCACATTCGAATGACTCAGTCTCCCCAACCAAAACATTTCGAGAGGCTAAGTTCAGTCTTGAAACAGACCACAACCCCCTGCCCCATCACGGTCCCATCTCGGGCGGTGTATCACCGAGTACCCGGCTGGAATTAAAGCCTCCAACATGGGGCCAGAATTCTCATTCAGCCAGGTCTCAGTGATGCAAGCCAGGTCAACCATTTCCACAAGATCAGCAAGAATTGCTTATTTTATTTTTGACTGAACTGGCATTGCATAACACTGCCTGAGTTGGACAAACGCCTCGTGCCTCCTGAACCACCTGCTGACTTAATTCAGTCGTGCCCTTGGGTATGGAAATCAGACATGAAAAAGCAAGTTCTGAATTTCATTTTGCCCCAGGGCGTCTCCTGAATCCCATGACCCCAATAGGATGACCTCACTCGCTCACCCTCCGCTGTTCACAACACAAAACAACAACAAAAAAGTTAGTGTGTTTGTCTGAGTTGGCTGAAGTGAATTGTAATCTGTGCAGTTATCTAGGTGTTTGTCTCAGGTGGCTGAAGGGAATTGTTATCTGTGCAATTAACTAAGTGTAGAAAGCACTGTGAAGTAGGAGGAATGGCTTAGCTAGAAGAAAGCCAGGTTAAAGTGAGATTAAAAAAATGCCCTAGATAACTTCTGCCAGTGAACAGGCAGAGAACACCAAGAAGAAGGAGCTGCTGTTATAACTATACTTCCCTACTGGAACAAAAGAACTAGAACTCTACTACTGGGACCTTCAATTTAGGGTAAAATCAAAACAACAATAAAAAAGTTAGTGTGTTTGTCTGAGTTGGCTGAAGTGAATTGTTATCTGTGCAGTTATCTAGGTGTTTGTCTCAGGTGGCTGAAGGGAATTATTATCTGTGCAATTAACTAAGTGTAGAAAGAGCTGTGAAGTAGGGGGAGTGGCTTAGCTAGAAGGAAGCCAGGTTAGAGCCAGATTTAAAAACTGCCCTAGATAGCTTCTGCCAGAGAACAGGCAGAGAACACCAAGAAGAAGGAGCTGCTGTTATAACTATACTTCTCTACTGTGACTAAAAAACTAGAACTCTACTACTGGGACCTTCAATTTAGGCTAAAAACAAAATAACAACAAACATGTTAGTGTGTTTGCCTGAGTTGGCTGACGTGAATTGTTACTGGTGCAGTTACCTAGGTGTTTGTCTCAGGTGGCTGAAGAGAATTGTTATCTGTGCAATTAAAGTGTAGAAAGAGCTGAGAAGTAGGAGGAGTGGCTTAGCTAGAAGGAAGCCAGGTTAAAGCCGGATTTATAAACTGCCCTAGATACCTTCTGCCAGAGAACAGGCAGAGAACACCAAGAAGAGGGAGCTGCTGTTATAACTATACTTCTCTACTGGAACTATATTGCCCTCCTTTCCTCCCCTTCACCCCCAACCTAAACCAGTTCTACTTTTATAGGTACAGGATTTGACTGACAACAGGAACTTCCTGTTTGGGAGCAGGAAGTGAGTGATCACACAGCCGCAAAAGACTCACCATCCTAGAAGGAAAATAGCAGCTCTTCATCCACCCCCCTCCCCAGCTGCTGGAGGTCTGACTCTGAGCAAGTAAGGCGACTACTGAGACATATAGGAACTTCTTGTCTCAGAACAGGAAGATCAGGAGCTTAAAGGGCACAGAAGCAGTAACTAAATAAGTAAGTAGGGAGAAAAAATAAAGAAATAAACAGAGGAAAGACTAAGTATTCCAAACAACAGTTAAGGGTCCAGAAATAAGGCATGATGGGAGTGGTGTGGTGCAGTGGCTGTGGAGCAGCAGTCTTCCGGGAGATGTTCTGGAGGATGCAGTGTTTTCCCATCTGCAGGCACCTCTCTGGGCTGAGGGAGGAGGTTTCTCATCTCCAAGCTGATTTGGCCAGGATTTGGGGGACCTCCTCTCCTACCCAGGGACCACCAGGGCCACTGCTGTTGCTCAGAGGCTGGCAAGAAAGAGGAGCATTTGGACCACAGTGGGCTCAGGGATGGTGAGGGTGGTGGAACAGAGGTGCATCCCTTCAGTTGTACCTCTCCACAATTCATATGCCGTTGTGGCAAAGTGTGGTTCCTCTATGGAGGCACCCACAGTGGAGAACAAGGAGGATGCTGGGAACCTCCACAAAGGAGACCCACAGGAGGGTGGCATGGGACCCCACAGGGGAAGGAAACAACTCCTGGTAGGGGACTCTACTGTTAGTGGGGTAGAACTGGGGAGGAAGGGGAGAGGGAGGTAGGGTGCCTGCCTGGTGCCATGGCTTGGAGGGACAGGGAGTGAATCCTCTGGATCGATGGAGCAACTGCATGGGGGAAGGGAGCTGGATGTCATTGTCCACCTAGGGACAAATGACCTGGTTGAGAAATGGATCTGAGCAGTGCAGGAAGAGTTTGTGGATTTGGGGAGTGGCCTTAGACAAGTAGCATGCATGGTAACCATCTTGGAGGTGCTGCCTGTCTATGGCATGGATGAGGCTAGGGTGCTCCACACCATGGGGTTCAACCAGTGGTTGAAAAACTGGTGAAAAACTCAGGGATTTGGTTTCATTGGGGACTGCAGGTCCACCTGGAGGGATGCAGGCCTATACTGGTGTGATGGTCTGCATCTGTACAGGAGGGGAACCAGGATCCTAGGTGATAGGTTTAAATGCTTCATTGGCAATCATTTAAACTAGCCAAGGGGGGAGGCACTGGAAAGGAGCAGGGAAATCCTAGCCCTCCCCCAAAAATCAGGGTAATAAGTGAGGTAGACACCAAGACAGAGATGTCAATAGGGAGACAGGCTAGGGTAAATGGAGAAAATGACAAAGGCAATAAGGACGGGATGGGGCAAAAAGGGGTAAGGCCTTCAAGAAATGGAGGATAATGAGTACCAATGCCTGTAGTCTGGGCAACAACTCCCTGAACTTGTGGCCTTGATGGAAGAGGGATGCCTGGATATTGTAGCAGTCACATAAACATGGTACACAGAGAACCATGACCGGTATGTTAACATACCAAGGTACACAACCTACAGGAGAGACAGGGAGGGTAGAAGAGGGGGAAGAGTAGCTCTCTATGTGAGGGAAGGGATAAAAGCAACAGAACAAAAGAGTAAACAGGGAGGAGAGGAGGCACTGTAGGTCACCTTGGAGACTGGAAATGGCACCACAATCTGCACAGGGGTTGTATACAGACCCCCATGTCAGGGAGAGGGAATGGACAAGGATATGATAGAAGGCATCCTTAGGATGGCAGAGAAAGGGGAGATACTGTTGATGGGGGACCTGCATATGCCAGATGTTAACTGGAGCATCTTTGCTGCAGCCACATCCAAGAGCAGGGCCATTCTTGATGCCCTACAGGTGGCATGCCTCAGACAGCTAGTTTTGGAACAAACTCATGAGGGAGCAATCTTAGACCTCATACTCTCAAATGGGGACAGTGAGAGGATCTCAGATCTAGAAGTGGGTAGCTATCTGGGAACAAGTGACCACCAAACAGTGTGGTTCATGATAAACGCAGCTACAGAGTCAAGCCACACAAAAGTGAGGGTAATGGACTTCAGTAGGGCTGACTTTGGCAAGATGGGTGAATGCATTAGAAAAGCACTAGCAAGCAGGCTAGAAGGAGGGGTGGAGCAACAATGGGGAAACATCAAAACTGACATCACAGAGGCAACAAGCCTTTGTGTGAAGCAAATAAACAAACCAAAATGAAAGAAAAAGCCACTATGGATCTCAAAATAGGTGGCAGGGAAGGATAGGGAGAAAAAAATAGCATTTAGGAAGTATAAGGAAACACAGATGGAGCAGGACAGAGAACTGTACCAGTTTAGGCAGAAGGAAGCAGGGAGGGAAGTCAGAATAGCAAAGGCCCAAACTGAGGAAAAGATAGCCAACTCAGTTAAGAAGAGGGATAAAACTTTTTATAGGTACATCAGGGAGCATAGAAAGACAAAGGGAGGGATAGTGAGGCTGACTAGAAAGGACGGTGGGTGGGCAGAGAGGGACAGTGAAAAAGCAGGGATACTGAACGAATACTTCTGCTCAGTATTCACAAAAGAGGAGGGGAGGTGCCTAATCCAGTTAACAGAAGCACTCTGCATAGGGGGGTCAATCCCAGTCCTTTCACAGAAGAAAGGGTTCTGAAAGAACTCCTAAAACTGAAGGTGGACAAAGCAATGGGGCCTGATGGAATTCACCCCATAATTCTAAAACAATTAAGGGGAGAACTAGTGACACCACTGACTACCCTTTTTAACAAATAATGGGAGGATGGTGTGGTATCTGAGGACTGGAGGAAGGTGGATGTGATTCCCCTTCATAAAAGTGGGAGCAATACAGAGGCAGGAAACTACAGACCTGTCAGTTTGACCTGTGTGGTAGGGAAAGTGATGGAATCACTTCTGAAGGAAAGAATTGTTGATTATCTAGAGGCCAGTGGGGCAAAAGACCCAAGGCAGCATGGGTTCACAGTGGGAAGGTCGAGTCGAATGAATCTAATTGATTTCTTTGACTGGGTGACCAAAGTAGTAGACCTGGGAGGGGCTGTGGACATGGCCTGCCTAGACTTTAGCACAGTCCCACACAATAGATTAATAAACAAATTAACCTGCCTTGGAGTGGGTCCCAGGGTGGTAGCCTGGGTAAAACATTGGCTGGACAATGGGACACAGAAGGTAATTTTAAATGGAGTCCACTCTGAAGAAAGAGGGGTTACTAGTGGATACCGTGGGGTTTGGTACTGGGTGCAGTCCTGTTTAATGTCTTTACAAGTGACATTGCAGAGGGACTGGGAGGAAAAGTATGTCTCTTTGCTGACGATACAAAGATCTGCAACAGGGTTGATACACAA
This sequence comes from Neoceratodus forsteri, assembly GCA_016271365.2. Lineage (NCBI taxonomy): Eukaryota > Metazoa > Chordata > Ceratodontiformes > Ceratodontidae > Neoceratodus > Neoceratodus forsteri. Next base: position 681,097,191 of record CM057449.1, read on the forward strand.
GGAGGCGAGGATAGGATGAGAACGGACTTGGCAAGGTTGGAGGAATGGTCAGAAGTATGGCAGCTTGGATTCAATGCAAAGAAGTGCACAATAATGTACCTGGGAAACAACAACCCAGGGGAAAATTATACAATGGTAGGTAGGTTGTAACAACAACAAAAATGGAAAGGACCTGGGGGTAATCATGTCAGATGACCTTCAGGTTAGCAAGCAATGTGAGAAGGCAGTAGGGGAGGCTGGGGGAAACTGGGAATGTATAGGGAGAGGCACCACCAGCTAAAAACATGAAATTGTTATCCTTCTGTACAGACAGTTGGTGAGTCCCCATCTGGAGTACTGCATCCAGTTCTGGAGACCCCATCTCCACAAGGACATAGAAAGGATGGAGACAGTCCAGAGGAGGGCAACTAAAATGGTGAAGGGTCTGAAGAAAAGCCATACAAGGAGAGACTAAAGGAGCTTAATATGTATACCCTTGACGAAAGGAAGGAGATGGGAGACATGATAAAAAGTTTTAAGTTTTATAAGGGTATCTATCTTTTTTATAACAAAGACATTTTTAGTCCGATATATTACGTACTGTATATTTTTTAGTTGTCTTTTTGTATGTATATATTTTTTTAATGTGGGTCGCACCTGTAAAAGGAACAGTTTTCCAGTGTGCTTACCCGTTAATCAAATGAACAACAAACAACAACAACAAGTACCTCAGTGGAATCAACAAAGTCCAAGAGGGTAGCAGCTTTCATAAAAAGAGATGTGCAATAACAAGTGGACACAATTTGAAAATGGGAGTGGGGGGCAGCTCAGGGGCAATGTGAGGAAGTATTTTTTCACAGAGAGGGTGGTGAATGCATGGAACAGCCTTTCTGAGGAGGTTGTGTGGTCAAAAACTGTGGGAGAATTCAAGAATGTGTGGGATAAACATAAGGCAATTCTTGTGGGGGGTGGGAAGAAATAGGCTGTTGGTAACTAGGATCTGCAGCTTATCCTGTAGGTAGAGAAATGGGCAGACTAGGTGGGCCAAGTGGTCCTTATCTGCCATCAAAGTCTATGTTTCTATGTTTCAGACTGCCACAGCCCTTGGATCTGGAATTTCAAAGACCCCCAGGAACTAAGTGTCAAGCACCCTTAGACCAGTGAATGGCTGGTCTTACAGTACTTAGACAGCTCCTGGGAGGGTCATCCAGTATGTGCCACTGTGTGGCCTGTCCCATTCCATCCCCGATGGGTGATCACTGGTGGTCCAGTGGTCCCAACCCCCGTCACGATCCCCGACACCCACTGCATTGAATATTGCCATCTCCCTGGTGGTCTAGTGCCTCCCGGTAGTGCCCATCTTTGCACTCCCACCTTCAATACCCCATCCGGCGACCGGCACAGCCCTCCTGCCGGTTGCCAGATCAGGGTTCGGGAGGGAGGTGGGAGTGCAGAGATGGGCACTACCTGTGGGGGGGGCACTAGACCACCAGGATACCGGTGTGTGTTAGGGCACGGGTGCCGGTGGTGCTGTGGTGTTGGGCGGGCTGTGTCCAGTTGCTGTCCCCTGTCTATGGGTGCCACAGAGTCCCCGCTGCCATTGTGACATTCTGGGTGGGTGCGCCATATGTTTGGCACAGCGCCACCTTTGCTGCAAGCCACTGGACTTTGGTGCCGGGACCCTGTGGATTAGAAAATCAAGGGCAGGGTCCCAGGCGCATCCACACTCAGTGCAAGCTGCCATTGTGGTAGCTTGCGTTGGGGCTCTGAAAATCTGGCCCCACATCTCTGGAAGGACATAAACAAAGCGGTGGCAGTCCAGGGAAGGCAACTAAAATGGTGCAGGGTCTGCATCAAAACTCCTATAAGGAGTGACTAAAGAACCTCAATATGTACACCCTGGAAAAGAGAAGGGAGAAGGGGGCTTTGACAGAAACATTTAAATATCTGACAGGGCACATAAGATAAAGGATCAAAGTATTTTTTAGAAGAAAAGGTGCTCAAGAACAAGGGGATATGCTATGAACCTGGAGTGGGGTAGATTCAGGAGAAATGTGAGAAGTACTTCTTCACTGAAAAAGTGCTGGATTCCTGGAGTAGCCTTCCAGTGAAGGTGGTGGGGTAGAAAAAGTGGTGTAGTTCAAGAGTTAATGAGACAGGCACTAGGGAATCATAGTTGAAAGGAAGGTGAGAGGAAGAGCTGTAGATCAAGTATAGACTGCAGTACTAATGTAGTTAGGGAAAAATGGGTGGACTGGGTGGGCTACGCACCCCTTATTTGCTGTCATATTCTGTTTCTATTTTTATGTTACAGTACTGATTCAGTAGGACAAGAACTTCAGTTAAAAGCAAGCCCAGTGGCGCTGAGGGTTGAGACACTGGATGCCACACCTCGCGCCACATCAATGAACTGGGTTCAGGAATGGACTCGGGCCGCTGGGGGTCATCTGGGAAGGGAGAAGTTGAACATCTAGATGACTGTTCTCCTCTCCCTGGGTGGTTAGAGAGCCCTGAATCACTCTACAGTGCCCCCCTATGGAGATCGTGGGAACTGCAGGAGTGATGCCATATTGAGTGGTGGAGCGGCAGCAGATCTCATCATGTGGGTGTGCAGAGGTCATTGCATGTCTGTGCTCCAGGGAAACTTATGAGAAAAGCCCTGCTCCCCGGATAGGCATCAGAAACCTTTCATGCCCCACTGACACACACCCAATGCTGGGGTCAACCCACTGTCTCTCCCAATCCCCCGTCCTGCCTTGGTTCTGACAAGTGGGGAGCATCGATGGACTAAGGCAGGTGGGGAGTTTCTGTCCCCAGTTTCCCAGTGGGGAGGGCTTCAGGCAGGTGGTAGCATGGTTGGCAGTGAGTGATGGATGCCGGAGAAAATTGCAGGGTGCCAGTGATAAAAAAAAAAAAAAAAAAACACAAAATCTGGTAAGAGCTGATATGGCTGTGGAGAGCGTTTAGGATGCTTTTACCCATTATTTCTAATGAATTTGCACAATGCAGATCTGCTGAGAGGCAGTTTCAATGTGGTCTTTTTACACATTTTTACAATGTATTTTACTAGAATATGCCTCCTGATTGTTATATACTTAGCCTGGATAGTTCACAGAAGAAATGACATCTTATTTTCAGGTGGTGAAGTACTAGCAGTAGGACACTGGAATGTGTCATACATAGGTACAAGATGTGTGTGGGCGATAAGGCCCAGTGGTCACACACCTCAGGCACTCGAATGTGGATCCATCGTCCTGGTGCCATTGCACTACTCAGTGTGGGTGAAAGCTGATGCTGTACTCGCTCACACAAGTCCTGGAACAGGCATGTTACAGCCGACCTCCCATTTGTAAGTACAATTGGGGAACCACGAACACACTATCCATAGCCTGGAGCATACACTACAAATGCCATTGCAGGATACCGCATCCCATGGCACCCAGGATACCTCAGCTGTACAGAGGGTGGTGTGCTACACAGGGGAACAGGGAAGAGTGTATGACAGCAGGAAGATATAGCATCGACAAGCCATGCATTGGAGGTATGTCAGTTCCCTCTTACGGTTTGCCAGGGACACGCACACAGCTGCATACACTGGTGAGTCAGCAGCTTGTGTAGTGCCCCAATGTATAGTATAGCCACTTGGATCATTCTGGAGTGAAGGTCCCCAGCCCGGGTCCAATGCAGTCCGTGGCTGGTTGTGGCAGGGCGTGGAGGACAGTACCAGTCTCCTCAACAGCTAGGGTATGGGTGGAGTGGGGTTGTCTATGTACCAAGGCAGTGGGTGGGAGTCCTCTATGCTATGGATATGGATGTGGTTTCCTCTGGTGTGATTGGGTCCAGGGGGGCCCTACACTATGGAGCTCTTTGGGGATGGAGTTGGATCAATTGGGAATTGGAGGGGGTACCTTTAGTCCACCAGGGCTGCCAGTCTGCTGTGCACCTGGGTGCACTTCCACAAACCACCTGTGTGTGGCTGGCTTGCCTAAGCCAGCTATTCATGGCCTAGCTGTGGGCCGCGCTGCTCTGGGATGCGAGGAGCAAATTTCCTATTGAGTATGCCACAGTGTGGCATATGCATGGAAACACAACCTTGACTTGAATGGTACACTATTTGTGTGCACGCTGGCCCATTCCCTTGCAGCAGGTGCATCCCGCACATTTGAATATCATGCTGTGGTGCATTGTTAGAGTTGTACAGCACATCTCACATTTCCACTGGGATGCGCTGCTCTTCTCCTTTGAATATGGGGGCCCTGGACTAGGCTATCCTGAAGAAATGCATTATCAAAATGGAAAAATCATGATCCCACTAAAAACAACATATTGCATCTAATCTGGGACAGCCTGAGTAAATACACTGTAGAAATGTGTAAATGAAGATCCCTATGACAATGAGATGCAACATCTCCCCTGCACTATCCAGGATATGAAATATGCAAGCAATAATACCCGACAGGGTGGGCGGTATTGGGCAATACCGGACCGCCCGGGGCGTAATGAGGCCCTACACTGCAGGCGGAGGCCTTGTAGCCCCTGGCGGTCCGGTATTGCCCATACCGCCCACGCTGGAGGGTATTATTGCACTTAGAAAATGGGCTAACTGTGGCATTTTTATAAGGATATTAAAAATATGGAGTTAAAACCTTTAAAAAAACAGATTAAGAATGCAGTTTAACTATGTGTTGTAAAGTAGTCCCTCTCTGTGTTTTGTGCTGTTCTGTGTCCTGAACCCTTCCTCCACAGAGCTATTCTGTTGTAATTACCCACCTCCCAAAACCTCTACAGAAACACATAGAGTTTCATTAAATCCCCTCACCCCATCATCATTTTTGTTTCATGGTCAGAAGATGCGGCAGTAAGTAAGGTGCGTAACAATACAGGGCAAAAGCAGGAAGTAGGGAATTATAAGGTGACACAGACAGCAGCAGTCTTAATTCTCATGTCAATCATAGGAAAACCTCTCACCATCTCCCAGCCAGGGTGTTAGTCATGCTACTACTCCTGTCGGGGAACATTCATCCAAACCCTGGCCCGGTTCCCAGGAGCTCCCCAACTCGCACCACAGGCCTATGCATGGTCTCCATGAATATCTGTAGCCTCCTAAAAAGTTTGACTCACTACAATGCCTGGTCACATCAATTAACCCTGATGTCATCACCCTGGTTGAGACTTGGCTGTCGAAATCCTCCCTGACTCCTAGTCTCCTTCCTGGTTTCACCTTTTCCGGTCTGACCGTGTTGGGAGACGGGCGGCGGCTGCGCTATTTATGTCAAGGAACTCTCCCCGCACTCAGCCCTGCCCACTCCCATCCTTGACCCAGGGCCCAGGCGCCACGCTGAAACTAACCCCTGACCCTTTAAAGGGACCTTTATCTGACTACTGCACGTGCCCCCAGGGACCAAACGCAGGCCATTGCCTCTCTTACAGAATACCTACCTCTCTACCTCCTTCCGCTGATCAAATTCTGGTGGGTGACTTAAATGTCAACTGGCTCAGCCCCTCCTCCTCCTCTACCGAGACTCCTTTTCTGCAATAGACCTAACGCAACTAGTTACCCACCCTACCAGGACTAACCCCAAGAGAGGCTCCAGTACCCTGCTTGATGTGGTACTCACCAACCGCCCTAATCGGATCCCCAATGTACAAGTCCTCCCAGAATCCCTCAGTGATCACTCCCCCATTCTATTCCACTGGTCATCCTCAGTCCCCAAACCCATAGCACAGTCCACATGCCGGCAGCGTCTAATACCTGGTGGACTGATAAAACTTAAGGAACTTCTGTCCCAAATTGACTGGTCTCCAATACAGGCAACTCCTGACATCGACACAGCTCTCTCCTTCTTTACCCAAACTTTTAATAATGCCTGTGATATCTTTGCCCCAATGTTGACCCACCGTTCTAAAAGGCAGAATGCCCCCTGGCTAACCCCAGCTTTGATCCACCAGCTCAAACATAGGGACAACCTATGGCACCGTGCCATTGAGACTGGCTGGCCCAATGACAGGCGGTTATATGCTGCCGCCCGAAACAAGTGCACTCAGGCCATCATAAAGGCCAAGTCTGAGCACTATCGGTCCTCACCACGCCTCATGGGGAACCCCAGAACCTTCTGGGATAACATTAAACAGTTAAATGGGACTGCACCCCCCACCCACCCAGATCAACATTAATGGTGTGAGCTCCTCAGACCCAGCCCTCATAGCCAACCACCTCAACACCTCATTCACTGACCTTAGCCCTATCCTCCCTACAAATTTTTTTGACCCTCCTCCTCCAGCACCTGCCGTAAATCTTTCTCGACCTTATTTTCTCCTCCGCCGTGTTTCTGCCCAAGAACTTAGGCCGCACCTTGTCACTGCCCTCAAGAGTAATAGTACAGACAGTGACACCCTGGATCCGTGTATCCTACGGCTGGTCTTAGACACAGTCCTTACCCCGATCACATGCCTCATCAACCACTCTCTTTGCCTGGGGAAGGTTCCAACTGCCTGGAAAGTCGCCACTGTCACCCCTATCTTTAAAGGTGGTGATAGGACTGTGGCTGGAAACTATCGACCGATCTCCATTCTCTCTCCTGTCTCCAAGGCCTTGGAAAAAGTGGTGGCCTCTCAAATCTCTGACTACCTCTCCACCTACAATGTCCTTTGTCCTGAGCAGCATTGCTTCCGAGCGGGCCACAGTACCAACACAGCCCTCCTAGAGTTTTCCAACTTTCTCCACTCCTCCTTAGACACTGGTTCTCTGGCTGGTGCTGTCTTCATTGACCTCTCGAAAGCTTTCAACACTGTCTCCCACCCCCTCCTTCTTGATGCCCTTAGTCTCTCTGGTTTTGCTGCTAGGCCTATCTTCTGGTGCACCAGTTATCTATCTGACTGCTCACAGCATGTAAAAATTAATGGGACCTACTCAGACATCTGTCCTATTTTTTCTGGGGTTCCCCAGGGCTCCATTCTGGGCCCCTTACTATTCTCCCTTTACCTTAACACCCTTCCACGCTCTTGCTCGGGGAACATTCTATTGTACGCTGATGATGCAGTCATCTTTGCCTCAAGTTGTAACCCTATTGCCCTCCAGGACTCGCTGCAGAAGTCCTTCACTGAAGCCGAGGGCTGGTTCAAGGAACATAGATTGGTGATAAATCTTAAAAAAACAAAAACCATGTTCTTCACTCATCCCCAAAACAAGTCCTACAACTTCAAACTCCTCATTCACTCTGGGTCCTCTTTCCCACTCGAACAAGTTTGCTCCTATAAATACCTAGGGATCTATTTTGACCCCTCCCTCTCCTTCCATGGACACATCGCTGCCCTAGCCACTGCCACTAATATCCGATTGGGCATCTTACATCGGTATAAACACTGCCTCCCCCCGGAGGCTCTTCGACTCGCAGTCACCTCCTCTATCCTGTCCCTAGTGGACTATGGACTGCCGGTGTATGGTGCAGCTGATCAGACCACACTCCATAAAATTCGCACTACTCTGAATAAGGCCTGCAGGTTAATTACTGGAGCACCTAGGCTGACACACACCTGTCTACTGTACGCTAAAGCGCAGGTACTTGATCTTGACGAGCGCCTCAAATATCTGACCTGTACCCTTACAAAAAAGACCCTCCTTGGGCTATCCCCACCAGGATTGACCACCACCATACGCTGCTCTGTCCCACTAGTTCATACTCGGACCTCTGGGAAAACCTCTCTTGTTATCCCTAGAGCTAGGACCTCTCACAGCCAAAGAGCATTCAGCTTTAGGGCACCCTCCTGGTTCAACACACTGCCCCCCTCCATCTCCGAAGCTCCAACTATATCGTGCTTCAAAACTTCATTACGTAACCACCTTATTAACACTCGATGCTGTAATTGCCACTAGTCAAAGCAATACTCAATACTTATGACAAAGCTTATTACTAAGCTGCTAAGGACAACATAACTCTGGTATTGTTTGCATCAATCCTACCTGTACCAGCTTGTTTGTATCTATGTCTTAAGTTACTGTTATACTTATGTGTTGTACTGTTATACTGTGTATTTTCGTTTGTCTTACTGTGACAAGGTACCTTTGTAAATGAGCCTATGGCTCAAAGGTTTTCCACACTGCTGTTTAAATAAAATAAAATAAAATAAAATAATTTTTTTTTTAAACTTTAAGATATCCCTTTTGTTATTTTTTGATTTCTAAGGTAAGTATGTGAAAAGAGACAGCCCCTTTGCCAATAAGTTGCTGAGCTCCTGGAGTGTGTTGTGCTGCCGATTGGCGTCAGGGAATGCGAGCTGTAAAAAAAGCTGAGAAGTAAAGAAAGCTGATCAGTCTGACTGCTTTGCTTTTGTTGTGCGTGTAACATTTTCCAGGGAAATGTGTCCCGTTTATGGGATTTCAGTTGTGGGGATGATTCTGTGTTGGCTGAAAGGGTAATTGAGGGAGAGGTGGGAGCGCATGAATGAATGATGAAAGTAAATACTGAGTTCGGGAAAGCGAGTCGTGGCAGAATGGGGGCTGCTCGCTAATGAACAGAGTGACCCATGCTGTGGAGAAGGCGGAGTGAGAGCAGGAGAGCACTGCCTTTGGAGATGAGCACGGAGGATGCCAATTTCTCTGACTCCTCGACAACAAAATAAAAAATTGGTACTGTGTCTTGATGGTTATTTAAAAAAAATATAGCGCTTCACATTTAGGGGGGATTCACTTGTAAGAGGACTGTTTTGGGAGCTGTACATTACAGCGAGCGGCATCAGATGCAGTGCCGGTTATCAGTGTATTGTACTGCACCACAATTGAGTTATTTTTTCACTGAAACTGTATTTTTTTTCATCTTTGAGAAACTGCCAGGTTGGAGGAAAGGCTGAGCTTAGGCTGCGTGTCTATAAATGTGTGTGTGTGTGTGTGTGCGTGTGTGTGTGTGGTCTATCTCTCGCTAAGTGAGCGGAAAAAAAATGGTGTAGATTTCAAATTTACTGGGGTGCTTTTGGCCAATGAGGGGGCAGGGTGGGCACAAGGATTTTAGAGAGGGTGAAAGGGTACTGGGGCTGGTACTTTTTATTTCCTGGGCATCTATTGAAAGTTAATGTACCCCCCCCGGCAAGGGTACTAGCCAATCAGATGCCAGGAAATAAAAAGCCCATTTTCTAAAGGAAAATAAATATTTAAAGGAAATCTACTCTAAACTGAACTTCACAGTGGTCACTGTCATAAGCAAACCATTCCTTTATTGTAACAGTCACACAGGAGTCTGGTGTGCATATTTTATGGGACACATACAAACAGAGGTGAGAAAGAATAAGTGCCTCAGCTGGGACTTGAACCCAGGCTGTCCAGAATACTGTTCTGATTGCACTAACCAGCTGTGCTACTGAGACAACTGGAACCTGGGCCATCCCTGAGCACATTACTCTTTCTCAAATGCACAACCCAATGGTAACACAGATATTTATTTGAAACAGTCACACAGGAGTGTGGCATGCATATTTTATGGAACACATACAAACAGAGGTGAGAAAGAATAAGTGCCTCAGCTGAGACTTGAACCCAGGCTGCCCAAAATACCGTTCTGATTGCGCTAACCAGCTGTGCCACTGAGACAACTGGAACCTGGGCTGTTCTTGAGCACATTACTCTTTCTCAAATGCACATCCTAATGGCAACACAAATATTTACTTGTAACAATCAGACAGGAGTGTAGTGTGCATATTTTATGGAACACATACAAACAGATGTGAGAAAGAATAAGTGCCTCAGCTGGGACTTGAACCCAGCCTGCCTGGCAGTATTGTGGCCATGACGACGGTGTGTAGTGTGTGTGCATGTGTGTGTGTACAAAATACAAGATAAGCAATATTTAAAGGAAATCTACTCCAAACTGAACTTCACTGATGGAATCACTTCTGAAGAAAAGAATTGTCGAGTATCTAGAGGCCAGAGGGGCACAGGACCCAAGGCAGCATGGATTCACAGCGGGAAGGTCCTGCCAGATGAATCTGATAGATTTCTTTGACTGGGTGACCAAAGTAGTAGATCAGGGAGCGGCTGTGGACATGGCCTACCTAGACTTTAGCAAGGCATTTGATACAGTCCCACACAAAAGATTAATATACAAGTTAGCCAGCCTGGGAGTGGGTCCCAAGATGACAGCCTGGGTAAAGAATTGGCTGGAGAATAGGACACAGAGAGTAATAGTAAATGGAGTCCACTCTGAAGAAAGGGGGGTTACTAGTGGGGTACCGCAGGGTTCAGTATTAGGACTGGTCCTCTTCAATGTCTTTATAAGCAACATTGCAGAGGGACTGGAAGGAAAAGTATGTCTCTTTGCAGATGACACAAAGATCTGCAACAGAGTTGATGCACAAGGTGGAGTGGAAAGGATGAGAAGGGACTTGGCAAGGTTAGAGGAATGGTCAAATGTATGGCAGCTTAGATTCAATGCTAAGAAGTGCAAGGTAATGCACCTGAGAAACAAAAACCCAGGGGAAGAGTACACAATGGGGGGTGAGATACTAACAAGAACAAAAATGGAAAGGGACCTGGGGGTAGTCATATCAGATGACCTAAAGGTGGGCAAGCAATGTGAGAGGGCAGCAAGGAGGGCTGGGGGGATACTGGGATGCATAAGGAGATGCATCACCAGTAGAAAACAGGCAGTTATTATCCCTCTGTACAGACAGCTGGTGAGACCCCATCTGGAGTACTGCATGCAGTTCTGGAGACCCAATCTCTGCAAAGACATAGACAGGATGGAAGCGGTCCAGAGGGCAGCTAAAATGGTGCAGGGTCTGCACGGAAGATATATGAAGAGACTTAAGGAGCTTAATATGTATAGCCTCGAGGAAGGAGGGAGGGGACATGATAGAAACTTTCAAGTACCTCAAGGGAATCAACAAAGTCCAAGAGGGTAGCATCTTTCAAAAAAGAGGTGTGCAAGAACAAGGGGCACAATTTGAAGATAGAAGGGGGCGGCTCAGAGGTAATTTAAGGAGTATTTTTTCACAGAGAGGGTTGTGGATGCCGAGGAACGGCCTTCTGGAGGAGGTTGTGGAGTCAAAACAGTGGTGGAATTCAAGCATGCATGGGGGTGGGGTAGGAAGAAGTAGGCTGCTGCTTAACTAGGATCTGCAGCTTATCCATTAGGTAGGGAAATGGACAGACTGGGTGGGCCAAGCGGTCCTTATCTGCCATCAAATTCTATGTTTCTATGTTTCACTGTGTTCACTGACAGTTTTTTTTTTATAACACATTGGAATGCAATATTTATTTTGAATGTTGTGGGCATGAGGATGGTGTATAGAGAGTGTGTGTGTGTGTGTGTGTGTGTGTGTGTGTGTGTGTGTGTTGTTGTAGCTCAATATATTTTTTCCCAAAAAGATAGTAAAAAATGGCTTCTTATTGATACATATTTAGTCTAAGCAGTTCACTGAAGATCTGGCATATGTCTGAGACGACTCATCAGATAGTGTCTGTAGAGGTTAAAAAAATGTAAATCATTGATTTGCTGGAGAAAGGGTGACATTTATGAGGTATAAAACTTTCTTGACAGACAATACATTCCCAAGTTTAACTAGTATCAAGAAGCTGTTTAAATGCTTACTATTTAAATGTGAAAATCTCCAGTTTCATAGGCAACCAATATTTAGCAATTATTTAACAAGCTGTTTCAGTTTTCTAATGGCATCTGATAAGCAGCCTGGAGTTATGTCTCCAACATTCTTAACAGAAAGAAGAGAATATTTTATTTCAGTTTGTTGGAAGGATACATTAAAAAGTTTAAAACATGTGTTCCACGATACTCCATTTTCCAGCTACAGATAGCAAGAGGGCTGTAGGATCCAGGGGTTTAACAAGCATTTGTCAATGCCGAATGTTGATTGAGTTGGTCCGTTGAGCTTGCTCACTGCCCTTCTGTCAGTCACTCTTTCTCTTTCTCCCACTGCTACAGGCTGCCCTTTTGTACTGGGCCCCTGCGTGCATTGCTGCCTTTTTCTGCCCACAAAGAAACCTGCAGCTGTCCCGACAGAGCTCCGTTGAGGTGGCTCACTCCCCCTCTCTCACTCGCTCATTCTGTTTCTCCTGGCGCTGCAGGCTACCCTTTTGTACTGGGCTCATGCCTCTGTTGGTGGCTTTTTCTGCATACAAAGAAATCTGCAGCAGTCCGAGACAGGTCTGTTGAGCTTCTCACCTCTTTCTCACTCGCTCGTTCTGTTTCTGCCAACGCTGCAGGCTGGCCTTTTGTACTGGGTTCTTGCCTGCATTGCTGCCTTTTTGTGCCCACAAAGAATTCCGTAGCAGTCATGATAGAGCTCGATTGAGCTTGCTCACTCCCCCACTCTCACTCACTCGTTGTGTTTCTCCCAGTGCTGTAGGCTGCCCTTTTGTACTGGGCTTCTGCCTGCGTTGCCACCTTTTTCTGCCCACAAAGAAATCTGCAGCTGTCCCGACAGAGCTCCGTTGAGCTCGCTCATTCCCCTGTGTCACTCGCTCATTCTGTTACTCCTGGCGCTGCAGGCTGCAATTCTGTAGTGGGCTCCTGCCACTGTTGGCGCCTTTTTCTGCCCACAAAGAAATCTGCAGCGGTCCTGACAGAGCTCCGTTGAGCTCACTCACTCCCCCTCTCTCACTCGGTCATTTCGTTTCTGCTGGCACTGCAGGCTGCCCTTTTGTACTAGGCTCCTGCTTGCATTGCCATCTTCTTCTGCCCACAATGAAATCTGCAGCAGTCATGATAGAGCTCCATTGAGCTCACTCATTCACTCCCCTCTCTCACTCATTCATTCTGTTTCTCCCACCTCTGCAGGCTGCCTTTCTGTACTGGGCTCCTGCCTGTGTTGGTGGCTTTTTCTGCCCACAAAGAAATCTGCAGCAGTCCTGACACACCTCCGTTGAGGTTGCTAACTCCCCCTCTCTCACTCACTCATTCCGTTTCTGCTGGTGCTGCAGGCTAGCCTTTTGTACTGGGCTCCTGCCTGTGTTGACGCTCTTTCCTGTCCACAAAGAAATCTGCAGCAGTCGCGACAGACCTCTGTTGAGCTCACTCACTCCCCCTCTTTCACTCACTCATTCTGTTTCTCCCAGCGCTGCAGGCTGCCCTTTTGTACTGGGCTCCTGTCTGCATTGACACCTTTTTCTGACCACAAAGAAATCCGCAGCTGTCCCGACAGAGCTCCGTTGAGGTTGCTCACTCTCCCTGTCTCACACGCTCATTCTGTTTCTCCTGGCACTGCAGGCTGCCCTTTTGTAGTGGGCTCCTGCCTCTGTTGGCACCTTTTTCTGCCCACAAAGAAATCTGCAGCAGTCACGATAGAGCTCCGTTGAGCTTGCTCACTCACTCCCCCTCCCTCACTCACTGAACTCATTCTGTGTCTCCCACTGCTGCAGGCTGCCCTTTTGTACAGTGCTCCTGCCTGCATTGGTGGCTTTTTCTGCCCACAAAGAAATCTGCAGCAGTCCTGACACAGCTCCGTTGAGCTCACTCACTCCCCATCTCTCACTCGCTCATTCCATTTCTGCCGGCACTGCAGGCTGGCATTTTGCACTGGGCTCCTGTCTGCATTGACGCCTTTTCCTGCCCACAAACAAATCTGCAGCAGTCACAATAGACCTCCGTTGAGCTCGATCACTCCCCCTCTCTCACTCGCTGATTCTGTTTCTCCTGGCGCTGCAGGCTGCCCTTTTGTACTGGGCTCCTGCCTCTGTTGGCACCTTTTTTTGCCCACAAAGAAATCTGCAGCAGTCCCGACAGAGCTCCATTGACCTCACACTTCCCCTTTCTCACTCACTCATTATGTTTTTGCTGGCGCTGCAAGCTGCCCTTTTTTACTGGGCTCCTGCCTGCGTTGCCACCCTTTTCTGCCCACAAAGAAATCCACAGCAGTCATGGTAGAGCTCAGTTGAGCTTGGTCACTCCTCCCCTCTCTCACTCGCTTGATCCTAATCTGTCCCAAATGCTGATTTCTGACAGCGACTGTGGTATTCTGCGCCGGAAGCTCGAAAACACATTTTGGCAAGGATGTGAAAAATGACAGCTGTACTGTTCATAAGGAGGTGTGAAAAAATGCCAGTGTTGAAAATCTGGCATGAAAATATTACTAATTTGCGGACTTACAAAGGTGCATGGAAACTGCACAATGCATGATCGTAACACAGTCATTTTATGGAGTTTCATCACACAATTTTCAACATAGGCATATTAGGACCTCTGCTCATGAACAGTGTCAGTGTGATTTTCTTAATATGTCCTGAACACTGATTTCCCACAGCGACCGTGCTATTGTAAGCCGGAAGAGTGAAAACACATCTTGGCCAGGATGTGAAAAATTACAGCTGCACTGATCATAAGGAGGTGTGGGAAAATGGCAATGTTGAAAATCTGGAGTGAAAATATTGCAAAGTTGAGAAGGTACGAGTGTGTTTGGAAACTGCACAACACATGTTCGTAACACACTCATTTTATGGACGTTCGTCACCAAATTTTCAACATAGGCATTTTAGGACCTCTGATAATGAACAGTGTCACCGTCATTTCCATAATGTGTCCTGAACACAGATTTCCCACAGCAACTGCGCTATTCTGCGCTGGAACTGCGAAAACACATTTCAGCCAGGATGTGAAAAATGACAGCTGTACTGTTCATAAGAAGGTGCAGAAGAATGGCAATGTTGAAAATCTGGAGTGAAAATATTATTAATTCGCAAAGTTATGCTCTTGCGTGCAACTTGCGCAACACATGCACGTAACACAGTCATTTTATGGAGTATCATCACCAAATTTTCAACATAGGCATTTTAGGACCTCTGCTGATGAACAGTGTCACTGTCATTTTCTTAATCTGTCCCAAACGCTGTTTCCCACAGCAATGATGCTATTCTCCGCCGGAAGTGTGAAAACACATTTTGGCAGGGATGCAAAAAATGACAGCTATACTGTTCTCAAGGAGGTGTGAAAAAATGCTAACGTTGAAAATCTGGCATTAAAATATTGCAAATTTGCAAAGTTATGAGCGTGCATAGCAACTGGCAACACACGCTCGTAAAACAGTCATTTTTTGGATTTTTTCCACCAAATTTGCAACATAGGCCTTTTGAGAGCCCACCTCATGAACACTGGCACTGTCATTTTGTTAATCAGTTCTGAAAGGGGATTCTGCACAGTGACCGCAAAATCACCTTTCAGGGTCGAATAACGCCATGACAGTGACAGAATTCATGAGGATGGGTCCCAAAAACCCCATGTTGAAAATGTGGTGTCAAAATTCCAGAAAATGCCTGAGATATGCACCAAAATTGAAAAGCCCTATTCATTCCATTATATAGCTTACCGGCATTTCCTCAGTCCGCGGTCAGCTTTGAAGAGTGCAGACGTGTTCCCAGTCCACCAAAGATTGTCGCACTGGACTCCAATGGTAAGTATGGGGTGAGGGTGTGTGTGGGGAGGCAGGGTGCGCAGTGGGTGGGCGTGGGTTGTGGGGGGGCAGGGAGACCATGAGGGACCGTTTTTTTATTTACAGGTTTAAAAAAAAACAACATTGCGGGACTTTTTTCTTTATAGGAACATTGGGCACAATGGGGTGGTCTCCCAGCATGTCACCCTGAATGTTTTGGGGGTGTGCAGCTGACGGGTGATTGGGACGCCCGTTGACTTCAAGCGGGGGCGCAAGAGTCGAGGATTGGGCACCCTCAGCACAACTCCTGCTACTCTTTTGGGGGACCTGATGCTGACAGGGAGTGGGCTCCCCTGTCGGCACATCAAACAGGGAGGGGGACATAATGCTGATAGGGAGTGGGCTCCTCCGTTGGCAAGTCAACTAGCACCAGGGATGGAAGCCGACAGGGATTGGGGCCCCTGTTGGCAAAAACACACTGCTGTGGGGAAGGGCACATGCTGCAGAGGGGGATTGGGCACCCCCTCGGCACTAGGGCCAGATTAATATTGTTTGAGAACATGGCGGCAAGGCATCACCATGTTCACAAACAATATTACAGTAGCAACGTTCTGCCCAGCAATGACGGGTCACTCCCTCATTGCAGCGAATCGCTGATGCTGCACTGATGAGGCGGCCCCTGATTGCAGCGGCTGAAACATTTCAAGGTTGTGGCATGCTGGCTGAACTAGTGTCAGCAGCAGCGTGCCATGGCATTGGGGAAAGTGGACCAAGCTTTTACAGGCTGTGGGGGCATTAGCCATAACAGTGCTACGCCTCCACAACCTGCTTCTGGAAAGCTGCCACAATATGTTTCTTGCACATGCGCACAATCAACATAAAAACAGTGTAAACCATAGATTTGCTGGGGAAAGTGTGACATTTATGAGGTATAACTCTTCTTTTAAAGACAATACATTATCAAGTTAAACTAGTATCAAGAAGCTGTTTAAATCCTTAGTATTTAAATATGCAACTCTCCAGTTTCATAGGCAGCCAATATTTAACAAATATTTAACAAGCTGTTTCAGTTTCCTAATGCCATTTGATAAGCAGCTTAGAGTTATGTTTCCAACATTCTTAACAGAAAGAAGGTAATATTTTATTTCAGTTGGCATGGAAGGATACATTGAAATGTCCGAAACGCGTTCCATGAAACTCCATTTTCAAGATACCGATAGCAAAATATCTGTAGGCTCTGCACACAGCCATAAAAAGGAACTTCAGTTAAAAAGCACTAAAGCATTGACAACTAGAAAATGAACTTGGTACTCCTTGAATGGAAAACCACTTGTATCTTCTAACACAATAGGTAATATTATATCAATTGTTGCCTATGTCCATCTGGAGATGTTAAAGAAGAACTGACACTTTTGGGAAAACTTCAGAAAACAAAATATTTAGATAAAACTCAGCTTGTATTTCATATATTTTTTATAGATTTATCCTCTCCATTATTTATCACTTAAGAAATGCCCACAAAAATAAAGATCTTTATGTATAAGAGTCTGTCTGCCTCTATAGCTCATTCACTACTTGAAATTATAATGCTCTGTTGTGACATCACATTCTGTTGCACGAGAATAACTGATTTCACAAGCAGACTATGATACCATCAGGTTCAGAAGATGCAATAGGAACTGACGGAACCTCAAAAGAATAAATGACACCGCTTTCAAGCATATGACCAGATATAACAAATGGAATAAGAAATACAGAGCTAATGAGAAATATAAACGTCTTTGTTTCCAAATACCATGTTTTTTTTTTATTCTTGAGGTGTTGGTGGCTCTTTAAGTGCAACAAATGTAGAAACTACTACACTCACATGTATTTAAATATGCCACATTTATGCCGGCCCAGTGGCGCAGATGGCTGAGGTACTGGCGCCTTACCTTGCACCATGCTGGTAACCTGTGTTCGGGAATGGACTCGGGCGCAAGAGGGTTGGCGGGGGAAGGAGTAGGACTGAGCATCTGGAGGGCTGCTGTCCTCTCCTGGGATGGGTTGGGGAACAGTGTAGCTCTGTAGTGGCCCCCAGTGGAGACCAGGGGAAGTTCAGTTGTGATGGGAGTGGGGGAATCGGAGGGAAAAACTAGAAAATGGTGTCTCCTCCTACTGCATGACAGCTGCCTGAACTAGTGCCTCCCTGAGCTCCATGACAGCTGACCCAGCTGCAGCAGCATCAAGGGCCAATGCCTAGGCCATTATACCATTTCTCCTCAGAAGAGGAGGACTCATCCGACAAAGGGTCATGTCAAGTTACCCTGAGGTGGGTACGATGTGGGGTCGAGATCGATGGTGGTGACGGGAGAGGTGAGAGTCCTTGTGGCAATTGTCCTGAAGGAGAGGTATGTGAGGGTTGCAGGGGAGAAAAACAGATAAAGCAAAAAAAAAATATATGCCACATTTGGCATGTAACAATATATAAAATCTGCGCACACACCAACCTCTAAAAGAATAACAAGGGCACTTATTTAATAAAGGATGCAATCCGAAACGCATCAGGCTGTGTGGCATTTTTTTATCTAATTAAAAGTATTTTTGTCAATTAAAGGACTTGTGCCCTTGTTATTCTTTGAGAGGCTGATGTGTGCTCTGCTTCTTTGATGTTATGTAATTTGCTTAGTGAGATGCACTCCTTAACATTTTCAATATATACATTTCAATATATACATTTTCTAATATAGACATCTCTTCCTGCCCAAGAAGCAAAAAGGGAAGACATAAAACATCCTAGTATCTAGTTTAAAGTACCAAAGGGATTAACAAACAAAAAAGAGGAAAATTAGAAACACCTTATATTGGTAAGGGTACAGTTCTTTCATTTAACATGAGTGCAGAAACAGTAGCACTGAGAGTGTTGCTGTGCAGTGGCTGTAAAGTGGCAGTTTTCAGAGAGACCTTCTAGAGACTGAGGCACTGCTGCATTTGCATGAACCTCTCTGGGCTGAGGACAATGCTCACTAGACTCTGGGCCAAGTTGGCTAGGATTCAGGAGACCTCTTCCCCCACTCAGGGGCCAATAAATTTACCATCATTGCCCCAGAGTATGCTGAGGAGAGGGCTGACTTTACTGCTGAGTGCTCTGGGAGAGTGGGGGTGGCAGGTTAGGGGCACAGTTCTCAGCTGGTGCCACTATTAAACTCATTTGCCATTCTGGCAGGACAGAACTTCTGGGGGTTGGCACCCTTGGCAGAGGCCAGCAATGATGTGGGAGTCCTCCATAATGGAGGCCCCAAGATGGGAGATGATCCCAGCAGAGGAGGAGCAACTTCTTGTGTGGGACTCAATCATCAGGGGGTAGATTTTGGAACAGACAGGGAGGGAAAGACAGAGGGCAGTTAGGTGCCTATCTGGTGCCTTAGCTCAGAGAGATAGAAAGCAGATCCTAAGGATTGCTGGTGCAGCAGGGCAGGAGGGGGAGCTAGGTGTCATTGTCCACCTGGAAACAAAAGACCTGGCTCGGAATGGGGCTGTGATTATGCAGGGGGGATTTCAGTGAGCTGAGGAGGGGTCTTAGGAAGGTATCATAATCACTGGTTTTGACTGAGGGTTTGCTTATCTATGGCAGGGAGGGGGAAGAATAGGAATCTTCACACCAAGAGCTTCAACTCATGGTTGGTAGAATGGTGTAGACAGAAGGGGTCTGACTACACTGTGGACTTGGGACCAACCTTAGCATATATAGGTATGATAGCCTGTATCCATCTCAGAAAGGAATCATATTCTTCAGTAGATGGTTTAAATGTTTCTTCAATGAATACTTAAACTAGTCAAGGGAGAGTGGCAGAAGCAGTCAGAAGAAAGCAGTAAAGTATAAACTGTGCCCCCACAGGCTGAAGCAGACAGAAAGGAGGACTTGAGTGGCGGTAAGTCTACCAGGGTGCAAAATACAGAAAAAAATCAGTATGGTTAAAATGAAAGTTTTGGGAAAATGAGATGTAAAAGAGAGTGGGGGAAGGAGGCAGGGTAAAAAGAAAACAAGGGTTATAGCAGGCAGAGTGGTAACAAAATGTGGAAGGCCATGTGTGCAAATGCAAATGGAGACAGGAAATGGCACCACAATCCGCATGAGGGTTTTATACAGACTCCCATCTCAGGGGGAGGGAATGGACAAGGAAATGATAGAAGCCTTCCTTAGAATGGCAGAAAAGGGGGAGATAGTGTTGTTGGGGGACCTGAATATGCCAGATGTTAACTGGAGCACCTTTGCTGCAGGCACATTCAAGAGCAGGGTCATCCTTGATGCCCTACAGGGGGCATGCCTCAGACAGCTAGTATTGGAACCCACTCGGGAGGGAGCAATCTTAGACCTGGTACTCTCAAATGGGGACGGAGAAAGAATCTCAGATTTAGAAGTGGGTAGCCATCTGGGAACAAGGACCACCAAACAGTGTGGTTCATGATAAACACAGCCATACAATCAAGCCATACAAAAGCAAGAGTATTGGACTTTAGGAGGGCTGGCTTTGGGAAAATGAAAGAGTGCCTCAGGAAAGCACTAGCAAACAGGCAAGAAGGAGGGGTGGAGGAACAATGAGGAGTAATCAAAACAGCCATCACAGAGGCAACAAGCCTTTGAGTAAAGCAAATCAACAAAACACAACGAAGGAAAAAAGTGCTATGGTTCTCAAAAGAGGTGGCAGGGAAGGTTAAGGAGAAAATGACAGCATTCAGGAAATATAAGGAAACACAGAAGGAGCAGGACAGAGAAATTTATCAGTTAAAGCAGAAAGAGGCTGGGAAGGCAGTCAGAATAGCAAAGGCCCAAACTGAGGAAAGGATAGCCAACTCTGTTAAGAAGGGGGATAAGACCTTTTATAGGTACATTAGGGAGCGAAGAAAGACCAAAGGAGGGATACTGAGGCTTAATAAAGGGGAGGGAATGTGGATGGACGGTGACAGTGAAAAAGCAGGGATACTGAATGAATATTTCTGCTCAGTAGTCACAAAGGAAGAGGAGGGGGAGTTTCCTAAACCAAACAAGAGAAACACTCTGAAGACGGGGGTCGATACCAGTCCATTTACAGAAGAAAGGGTTCTGAAAGAACTAATAAAATTGAAGGTTGACAAAGCAATGGGGCCTGATGGGATTCACCCAAGAATTCTAAAAGAACTAAGGGTAGAACTAGTGACACCACTGACTACTCTGTTTAACAAATCATGGGAGGATGGGGTGGTACCTGAGGACTGGAGGAGGGTGGATGTGATTCCTTATCAGAAAAGTGAGAGCAGGACAGAGGCAGAAAGCTACAGACCAGTTAGTTTGACCTCAGTGGTAGGGAAAATGATGGAATCGCTTCTGAAGGAAAGAATTGTTGAGTACCTAGAGGCCAGTGGGGCACAGGACCCAAGGCAGCATGGATTCACGATGGGAAGGTCATGTCAGACGAATCTAATAGATTTCTTTGACTGGGTGACCAAAGCAGCAGACCAGGGAGGGGCTGTGGACATGGCTTACCTAGATTTTAGCAAGGCATTTGATACAGTCCCACACAAAAGATTAATACACAAGTTAGCTAGCCTTGGAGTGGGTCCCAAGGTGGTAGCCTGATAAAAAATTGGCTGACAACAGACACGAGGGTAGTAATAAATGGAGTCCACAGTGAAGAAAGGAGGGTTACTAGCAGGGTACCGCAGGGTTCAGTATTGGGACCGGTCCTTTTTGTAATGTCTTTATAAGTGACATTGCAGAGGAACTGGAAGGAAAAGCATGTCTCTTTGCAGACGACACAAAGATCTGCAACAGGGTTGATACACCAGATGGAGTAGAAAGGATGAGAAGGGACTTGGCAAGGTTGGAGGAATGGTCAAATGTGTGGCAGCTCAGATTCAATGCAAAGAAGTGCAAGGTAATGCATCTGGGAAACAAAAACCCAGAGGAAGAGTACACAATGGGGGATGAGATACTGACAACAGTAAAATGGAAAGGGACCTGGGGTAGTATGTCAGATGACCTAAAGGTGGGCAAGCAATGTGAGAAGGCAGTAAGGAAGGCTGAGGGGATACTGGGATGCATAGGAGAGGCATCAATAGTAGAAAACAGGAAGTTGTTATCCCTCTGTACAGACAGTTGGTGAGACCCCATCTGGAGTACTGTGTGCAGTTCTGGAGACCCCATCTCCACAAAGACATAGACAGAGTGGAGGCTGTCCAGAGGAGGAATCAAAATGGTGCAGGGTCTGCACCAGAAGACATAATGAAAGAAAGACTAAAGGCTTTAATATGTATACCCTTGAGGAAAGGAGGGAGAGAGGGACATGATAGAAACTTGCACCAAGGAATCAACAAAGTCCAAGAGGGTGGCATCTTTCAGAAAAGAGATGTGCAAGAACAAGGAGGCACAATTTGAAGAAGGAGGAGATGGCTCAGAGGTAATGTGAGGAAGTATTTTTTCACAGAGAGGGTTATGGATGCATGGAACAGCCTCCCTGAGGAGGTTGTGGAGTCAAGAACAGTGGGGGAATTCAAGAATGCATGGGACAGACATAAGGCAGTCCTAGTGGGGGGTAGGAAGAAGTAAGCTGTTGGTTAACTAGGATCTGCAGCTTTTCTGTTAGGTAGGAAAATGCGCAGACTAGGTGGGCCAAGCGGTCCTTATCTGATGTCAAATTCTATGCTTCTATGTTTCAAGGAAATAAACATCTGGACCCAGAGGCCATTATGACAGAGCCAGACTTGGATATTGTGGCCACTACTGAGTCATGGTGCACAGGAAACCACAACTGGGACATGGTCATACCAGGCTGTATTTAGTTCAGGAAAAACAAGGAGGGAAGGAAGGGTTGTGGTGCATGTAAGTGAGGGTATCAAAGTGACAGAGACATAGGAAATCCAGCGGGGAATGGAGGGGTTGGAGGTACTGTTGATGACCCTGGAAATGGGAAATAGAGTCACTATTTGCACTGGTATTATCTACTGACCTCCAAAACAGGGACAGAATTTAAATATGGCACTGTTGAAGCCATTGCATAATGGCAGAAAAAAGGGGAGGTGCTGTTCGTTGTGGACTTTAATCTGCCAGATATAGATTGAAGCCTCTCAGTTGCAGCTTCAGCTAGAAGCAGGGACATACTGGTCTCTCTTCAGGGGGAAATTCTCAGGCAACTAGTCAGGGAGGCTGATCATTGATGGGGCAATACTGGACCTGGTGCTCACTAACAGGGTAGTATTGAAGACATCAAGATTGCAGGCCACACTGGGACCAGTGATCATCACAGAGTGTTGAAATAAAAATGTGGTGGAAGCAAACCACACAAGGATGACAGTCCTGCACTTCAGGAGAGCAGATTTTAAATAAAAGGGTGAATGCCTCAGAGATGATCTAGCGGGGAGTGGGGATGACTGGGGTGGAGTGGAGGAACAATGGGCTAAGGTATGGGCAAGCATAGTGAAGGCAACAAACCTCTATGCGAAGGAAATGAGCAAAAACAAGAAGGACAACGAGACTACTATGGTTCTTGAAGTAAGTGGCTGAAAGGATAGTTTTCAGGAAGTATAAAGAGACACAGATTGAATGGGACAGGGAGGTGTATTAGGAGAAGCTGAGGGAGGAAGGGAAAGCAGTGAGGAGTGTAAAGCTGCAAATTGAGGAAGAATAGCTCAAGAGGTAATGAAAGGGGAAAAGACATTTTTCAGGTACATAAGTCAAAAGAGGAAGACTAGGGAAGGGATTATGAGGTTATGAAGGGCAGGTAGGGACTATTCAAAGTAGAATTAGGGAAACGCAGGCATCCTGAACAAGGACTGCAGGAGGGCACATGTAGTCTTGCTTCACAAAGGTGATATCAGGAAGGAGGCTGGCCACTATAGGCCAAGCAGACTAACATTGGTGGTGGGTAAGCTAATGGATTGCTTCTAAAGGAAAGGATTGTGAAGTATCTTGAATCCAGTGGGTTACAAGACCCATGGCAACATGGATTCATGAAAGGAGGTCATGTCAGAAAAATGTGATATATTTTGTTGACTGTGTGACCAGGGAAATAGTTCAGGGTGGTGTGGTGGATGTGGTTTAGTTAGATTGATGAGCTGGCAGGGAAAGTCTGTCTTCTTGCTGATGACACCAAAACCTGCAATAGGGTGGATACTCCAGAACAGGCGGAAAGAATGTGCAAAGACCTTAGAAAACTCAAGGAGTGATCAAGGGCATAGCAGCTGGGTTCAATGCAAGAAAGTGCAAATTCTTGCACTTAGGACATAGAAAAATAGAGTTGGAGTGCAAAATTGGAGAAAGGGTATTGGCGGTCACCAAACAGAAAAGGGGCATTGGAGTAATCATGTCTGATGATCTCAATGTGGTGAGGCAGTGCAACAAGGAAGTGGGTAGGGTCAATGGGATGTTGGGGTATATAGGGAGAGTATCACCAACAGATGGAGGGAGGTGGTGTTGCCACTACATAATATCACTGATGAGACCCCACCTGGAGCACTCTGGCCAGTTCTGGAGACATCTCAAGAAGGGCATAGACAGAGTTGAGGCAATCCAGAGGATGGCAACTAAAACAGTACAGGTTCAGCACCAGAATCCCCATGAGGGGAGGCTGAAGGACCTTGATATGTCTACCCTGGAAGACAGAAGAGTGAGGAGGGATATGATAGATACTTATAAATACTTCATGTGAGTAAATAAGGTACAGCATGGGAATATTTTGTAGGGGAAAAGATGCCCTAACACAGGGGGACATGCAATGACGCTGGAAGGAGGTAAATTCAACAGAGATGAGAGGAAGTACTTCTTAACTGAAAGATTAGAGGATGCCTGGAACAGTCTTCCAGTGGAGGTATTGGGGGCAAAAACAGTGGCAAACCACAGCAGCATGGTATAGGCAAAAGGGAATCTGAGTGGGAAGCAAGGGGGGAGGAAGTTGGAGCTCATCGGGTCTGTAGTGACAGTTTAGGCAGGAAAACAAAATAGGCAGATTGAGTGGGCCAAGGGATCCTTATCTGCCCACAAATTCTATGTTTCTATGCTTAGAATTATAGAACTATGTAAGAGTGAGCATGTGATTGCAGTAGTGACAGTACCAACTACAAATGTCAGTCAGCATAGTGAAAATATTTCATGCTGACTAAAATGATCATTAACAGAAATCAAATTTCTAGCCTTTACGAGTCACAAGTTAGTCCATTGTGTACAATTTATTTTGAGCCATTAGGCTAGAATATTCTTTAAGCCAAAACTTGGAGACAAGCCAGTATAGTTATACCATGTTAATACACTTTCAGAGTATCGATATATTGAAGTGCTATGTATATCAATATAGTGAAAACCATATTAATGTAACAGTACAGTAAAAGTGCATTTGGAATATATGGATACTGTACACAGAAAGTGTGTCAACAAAGTGTAACTATACCAGCCTTACTCCAAGCTTTTATTTAAAAAAAGTTTCTAGACCTTACAATTAAAAACTGTACCCTTTTTAAAATAAGCTACCTGTTGCATAAAAAGGGTTACCTTTTGAACTGTTATGACCTAAATTTCTTAACCCAACATTTCAAATATTGGACCTTTTTAAAATATGATATTTAGAAGGAGCTATCTTTTGAACTGTTAAGGCTAGAAACATTTTTTTTTAATTGAAAGCTTGGATCCTGCTGCATTCATTCAATAATTTTCATATACAGTATATCGGTATTCTGGAAATGAATTCACAAAAGAAAAATGAATATGTAAGCAATAATACCCAACAGGGTGGGCAGTATTGGGAAATACCGTACTGCCCATAGGCATAATGAGGCTCAACGCTGCAGGCGGAGGACCTTATAGCCCCTGGAAGATCCTGTATTTCCCCAATACTGACCTCCCTGGAGGGTATTATTACACTTCCAAAATGGGCATCGGCTTAATTTTTTTTTTTCAGTACTTAAAATATAGCTACAAAATAAAGAAAATATTAAATATACAAAAACACTCAGTTTTATGTAAAGTAGTCCTTGTCTGTGAAGGTTGCTTTGCCTATCTGCACAGTTGTCAATACAGGGCACTGTTACAGAAGACTACCACTTTGGGGAACTTTCCCAGGAATGTCTCTGCTAACTGGAATTGGGAGCTACTTGAATCTTCTTCTGTGATGACTTTAGTTTGAGAGGGGGCGTTATGAGTTTAGAATGATGTGCACAGACAGAGCATTATGTGAGGTGATTGAGTTACAGTAAAAAATATATATTGTCTTTGTTTAATGCCAGCGGGAGTAGCTGAGAGTACCACTGAGCATGTCACATGCTAGCTCTATTGCTTTTGGATTGTAAGAGCATGGTGTTTTTTTTTTAAGCCAGTTGCTAAAATAGTAGTATAATTTGAATACATGATTTCTGCATTGCAGAGGGGTCACTGAAGACAGGAGTGGGAGTTAATCCTGTACATGGACTCACGCTGATGGCTAGTGGCACTTGTCAAAGTTGGGTGAGGTTCAGAGGTCAGGAGTGGGAGTTGGGACTGACTTTCTAAACTGAAGAACATAGTTGTTTTTATTTATTTATTTTTGGTATACTGCAGGTTTTTTTTTAATTGCTGGCTGTAGTGTGTTACTTAAAGACTGAGTGGAGAGGCTCTCAGTTACTCTCTCGCTAAGAGAGCAAAAAAAATGCTGGCAATTCAGTTTTGAATTTGGATCTGGCACAGGGATACCACTTTGGCCTTGTTGCATGGCAGGCTGGTACTTGTTATTTACCGGGCAGTATTGAAAAAATAATTGCATGCCTGGCATGGCCTTTCAGCCAATCAGCATGCTTTATTTTTTGAGACCATTTTCTAAATGTATTTCAAAGCACATTCTTAAAAATGCCTGATGTTTTGCTCATATCAAGGCAAAACACACACAAAAAAAAATGCCTGATTTTTGTTTTAAAAAATGTTCAGTGTAGTTAAATTGAGGTACATTAATTTTTAATTTCCCCTTGGGGTACCCCCAAATCTTCCATGCTTTTGGTGATGCCTCCAAAAATGCCATAAGATAATAAAGACTATTTTCAGAGATATACCAATGACATCACCCAGCTAATGCAAATAATTATGGGAAGTGTATGAAAATTGGCTCAGCCTTCGGCGGGATCATACAGAGCCAACAGGCAACTTAAACTATATGCAAAGGCTAAACAACAATAGACATACATGCGTGTTGTCTCCTTGTTAGGACTCATTAATGGGCACATCTGTATCTCAACCACAAAAGAGGGGGCAGTCACATGATCCCAATTGTTGGGGCATTGTAAGTCCAAAATACAGTAGAAAAAGCCATTTAAAGAGCAAATGCTTGGTAAGGATGTACATCTTAAAGAAGGAAGTCTTGTATCCTTTACATACCTCTGCAATCTTTCTGTTTGCTTTAAATTGTTTATTTATCGCTGCATCATTTTATTTGTATTTTAACAAATGCTAATAAAAGAGGAATTCCAATGGAACCACTGTACTATTAAATCAGAAAATCTTTTCTGGCAAGGTAGGTAGTCTATTTCAATTAGGAACTGCAAACCTGTTTTCAGATTTTTAAGTAAGAAATAATATCTGACAGGGTGGGTGGTACTGGGATATACCAGACTGCCCAGGGGCATAATGAGACCTGACTTCACAGGTGGAGGGCCTTATAGCCCCTGGAAAGCCCATTATATCCCAACACCACCCACCCTGTTGGGTATTATTGCGATTAGAAAATTGGCTATATGTAACTATTTTTGTGCAATTTACAATATAAAAAAAATATAAAAAATGACTGAAAATGTATTGAAAAGGGGTTTTGTTGGTAAAGTAGTCCCTCTACTGGTATACTTGCCAGTAGAGACAATGTGGAGTGGACATGTCTTCTACATTTTTTTTTACTTCCTTGTTTTATGAGTCAGAAAAGACTTGCCTCCTTCTGTTTGAGGCTGAGAAACTTGCTATACTGCAGAGAACAAGCTAGAACGCATTTGAGGAACTGGGAACCTGGTAAGACATAAAGCTGTTGGGGATTTGTTAGGAAGGTAAGCTACGCTTTCTACAGAAAGTTTCATTTTTTCTTATTGGCATTAAGAAGAGAATTGCAGGATTTCATTAAAGTGTGGTAATTTTATAACCAGAGGTGGTGAATTACAACTGAAGTTGCTTGATTCCTGTGCTTGAGACCTAGGATTTGGAAGGATATTTGTGCAACATTTTAGAAGTGTCCTGCTGGCTGAGGAGTGAGTTCATTTTTATCCCTAGACTCAGTAAAGTGGTTTATGTAGGAGCAGTGATCTAGTAAATTGTGGTGTTGGTTGAATTACTATAAAGGGCAGTACTCACCAGGGTGGTGGAGCAGTGGTGAATTTGATTGTTTCTAACAGTCACCAGTGGTTGTGGCATTTCCTTTATAGCCATGGTTCTGACATCACTTCCTCAACAGGTCTTGGGGCAGAACTGACATATTCTTAATAACTCAGCACAGTGCATAAAGGGTAAGTACACACACCAAAAAAAAAAAAGAAAGAGATATTTTATATATTACTCATTGTATATTATAAGGGAGAGGGACATGTGGGGAGTGGTGCAATGCACTGGCTGTGGGGCAGCAGTTTTCTGGGAGACATTCTGGAACCTGCATTGCTGCCCTATTTGCAGACAACTGTCAGCTCTGAGGGAGGAGGTTGCCCACCTCTAGGCTGAACTGGCAAGGACTAAGGAGGCCTCCCCCACCCAAAGAGCACCAGTTCCACAACCACTGCCTCAGAGGTTGCCAAGTGTGAAGAGCAGTTGGACCACAGTGGGTTCTGGGAGGGTGAGGGTGGTGGAACAGAGGCGTAGTCCCCTAGTTGTTCCTCTATACAAATCATATGTCAGTCTGGCAAATCAAGGTTCCTCTATGATGACACCCTCAGTGGAGACCAAGAAGAATGCTGGGGACATCCACAAGGGAGACCCACAAAAGGGTGGCAAGGGATACCACAGGGGAAGGAAACAGCTTCCGATAGGGGACTCAATTCTTAGGGGTGTAGACCTGGTGAAGGGAGAGGAGAGGGAAGTAAGGTGCCTTTCCTGGTGCCATGGCTTGGAGGGACAGGAAGCAAATCCTCAGGATTGCAGAAGCAGCATCACAGGAGAGGGAACTAGATATCATTGTCCACCTTGGGACAAATGACCTAGCTAGGCATGAGATCAGTGCAGTGCAGGATGAATTTGTGGAGTTGGGGAGGGGCCTCAGACAGGTAGCAAGCACAGTAACCTTCTCAGAGGTGCTGCCAGTCTATGGCAAGTGTGAGGCTGGGTACTGCACACCATGCAGTTTAATGAATGGTTGCAAAACTGGTGCAGAGCACAGGGCTTTGGCTTCATTGGGGACTGGGGATCCACCTGGAGAGATGAAGGTCTACACTGGCATGATGGTCTGCATCTGTCCAGGAAGGGAAACAAGCTCCTAGGTGACAGGTTTAAATGCTTCCTTGGCAAGCTTTTAAACTAGCCAAGGGGAGAGGTGCTGATAAGAAGCAGGAAAGTTCAAGCCTCTCCCCCACAAAACATGGCAGGTAGTAGGGTAAACACTGAGGTACAGAGCTTGACAGAGGGCAGGACAGGGGTAAATGGAAAAATCAACAAAGGCAATAAGAGCAGGGATGAGGTAAAAAAGGATAAAACCAACATTAAATGGAGGGCAATGAGTACCAATGCCCATAGTCTGGGAAACAAGCTTCCTCAGCTAGTAGCCCTGATGGAAGAGGAACACTTGGATATTGTGGCAGTCACAGAAACATGGTACATGGAGAACCATGACTGGGATGTCAACATACCAGGGTACACAATCTACAGAAGGGACGAGGAGGGTAAAGAGGAGGTGGAGTAGCTCTCTACATAAGGGAAGGGATCAAAGCTGCAGAACTAAAAAGTAAAGGGGAGGACAAGAGGTACTCTGGGTCACCTTGGAGACAGGGAATGGCATCACAATCCGCACAGGGGTTGTATATAGACCCCCGTCTCAAGGGGAGGAAATAGACAAGAAAATGATAGAGGACATTCTCAAAATGGCTGAAAAAGGGGAGGTACTGTTGATAGGGGACCTGAATATGCCAGATGTTAAATGGACGACATGGACTGCAGCCACATCCAAGAGCAGGGTCATTCTCAATGCCCTACAGGGGGCATGCCTTAGACAGCTAGTGGTGGAACCCACTTCGGAGGGAGCAATATTAGATCTGGTACTCTCAAATGGAGAGAGGATCACAAATTTAGAAGTCAGTAGACATCTGGGAACAAGCGACCACTGCACAGTGTGCTTACAATAAACACAACCAGGAGACAAGCCATACAAGACAAGGATACTGGACTTTAGAAGGGCTGACTTTGGCATAATGGGTGAATACCTGAGGAATGCATTAGCAAATGGCCAGAAAGGAGGGTGGAAGAACAATGGAGAAAAATCAAAACTGCCATTATGGAGGCAACAAACCTTTGTGTGAAACAAATAAAGAAAACAAAGCGGAATAAAACCACTATGGTTCTCAAAAGAGGTGTCAGGGAAGGTTAAGGAGAAAAGGCTGCATTCAAGAAGTATAAGGAATCACAGAAGGAGACACGACAGGGAACTATATCAATTAAAGCAGAAAGAAGTGGGGAAGGCAGTCAGAAAAGCAAAGGCCCAAACAGAGGAAAAGACAGCCAACTCAGTTAAGAAGGGGGATAAAACCTTTTATAGGTACATTAGGGAACATAGAAAGGTTAAGGGAGGAATAGTGAAGATTAATAAAGGAGAAGGGAGGTGGGCAGAGGGAGACAGTGAAAAGGCAGAGATACTGGATAAATACTTTTGCTCAGTATTCACAAAAGAAGAAGAGAAGGAGTTACCTAAACCAAACAATAAAAGCACTCTGGGTAGTGGGGTTGACGCCAGCCATTTACAGAAGAAAGAGTCCTGAAAGAAATCCTAAAACTCAAGGTGAACAAAGCAAGGGGGCCTGATGGGATTCACCCTAGAATCCTAAAAGAACTAAGGGAGGACCTAGTGACACCACTGACCACATTTTTTAACAAATCATGGAAGGATGGGGTAGTACCTGAGGACTGGAGGAGGGCAGATGTGATTCCCCTTCACAAAAGTGGGAGCAAGGCAGAAGCAGGAAACTACAGACCTGTTAGTTTGACCTCAATGGTGAGGAAAATGATGGAATCACTTCTGAAAGAAAGAATTGTTAAGTACCTAGAGGCCAGTGGGGCATAGGACCCAAAGCAGCATGGATTCACAGCAGGAAGGTCTTGTCAGATGAATTTAATCGATTTCTTTGACTGGGTGACCAAACTAATAGACCAGGGAGAGGCTGTGGATATGGCCTACCTAGACTTTAGCAAGGCATTTGACGCAGTCCAGCACAAAAGATTAATAATCAAGTTAGCCAGCCTGGGAGTGAGTACCAGGGTGGTAGCCTGGGTAGCAAACTGGCTGCACAACAGGACACAGAAGGTAATAGTGAATGGAACACATTCCAAAGAAAGGGGGGTTACTAGTGGAGTACCTCAGGGCTCAGTACTGGGTTCAGTCCTCTTTTACGTCTTTATAGGTGACATTGCAGAGGGTCTGGAAGGAAACGTATGCCTCTTTGCAGATAACACAAAGATCTATAACAGAGTTGATACACAACAGGGGTATAAAGGATGAGAAGGGACTTGGCAAGGTTGGAGGAATGGTCAGACATATGGCAACTTAGATTCAATGCAAAGAAGTGCAAAGAAATGCACCTGGGAAATAAAAATCCAGAAGAGTACACAATAGCAGGGGAGGTACTAACAACAACAGTAATGGAAAGGGATCTGGAGATAGTCATATCAGATGACCTAAAGGTGGGTAAGCAATGTGAGAAGTCGGTAAGGAGAGCCAGGGGGATACTGGGATGCATAGGGAGGGGCATGACAAGTAGAAAAGGGGAAGTGGTTATCCCTCTGTACAGACAGTTGGTGAAACCCCATCTGGAGTACTGTGTGCAGTTTTGGAGGCCTTATCTACGCAAAGACATAGACAGGATGGAAGCAGTCCAGAGGAGGGCAACTAATATGGTGCAGGTCTACATCAGAAACCACATGAAGAGAGACTGAGAGAGCTTAATATGTATACCCTTGATGAGAAAGGAGGCGGGGACATGATAGAAACTTTTAAGTACCTCAAGGGAATCAACAAAGTCCAGGAGGGTAGCATCTTTCAGAAAAAGAGATGTGTAAGAACAAGGGGGCACAATTTAAAGATAGAGAGGGGACGGCTCAGGGGTAATGTGAGGAGAAACTTTTTCACGGAGAGTGGTGGATGCATGGAACCACCTTCCTGCACAGGTTGTGGGGTCTAAAACAGTGGGGGAATTCAAGCATGCATGGGACAGACATAAGGCAATTGTAGTGGGGGGTTGCAGGAAGTAGGCTGTTGGTTAACTAGAATCTGCAGCTTATCCAATAGGTAGGAAAATGGGCAGACTGGGTGGGCCAAGTGGTCCTTATCTGCCACCAAAGTCTATGTTTCTATGTATTGCTGTCCCCCTCTTCTGTACTACTCAGTAGCATCTCCTCCATGCTGAGGGTTGCCGTGCTCATTTTTTTCCCATGGTATACTTCTTTAACTCATTTTCAGAGTCCGTGGTCTGGAACTAAATTTGACTACAGGGATGGAGTGCAGCAGGCATTGGGGCATAGATATGAAGTGCCAATGAGGTTAGGGATCGGGACTCAGAGGTTTGCCTCACAATCAGGAGAGAGATGTAAATGCTGGGTGTCTTTTATTTGAAAACAAAGTTATTACATAGACAGATATCCGTGTCTCTTCTCTGTTGAACAGGGGTGCAGGCAAGGCGAGTGGGTCTGTCTCAGAATAGGACTGAGAATGCAACATGCTAGTGCCACTTCTCCAAGGTACAAAAGCTGTTATTTTTTTCCTTTTAAAACCAATAAAAAGGAAGGGAAATGTATTCAACCTGTGTCACTGTTTACAGTTTGCCTCTCTGTTTTGTGTGTGTGTATTGTGGAAGCACTCCATACACAGTATCGACCATGAGAGAGGGGGGACTCTCTCTGTAAGCGATCATAAAGAAATGGCTCCATTCATTTTGAAATTTAGTGGTGGCACAGGGAGATGTCTTTGTGGGCAGTGCCAGCTAGGACTAGTGAGAAGGGAGAATTTAAATGGAAGAGGCAGTGTGTGTTTACAGTTTACTTCAGTGTCCAGTGGTTTGGTCACTTGGTCGTCCGCTTACCAAGCGGAAAAAAATGGCAGCTGGAGAGTTTGAAAATTCAGGGTGGCACAAGGATACCCCTAAGCAAGAGGCACCATGAAGTGGCACTCATTTTTGCTGGGTACTGTTGAAAAATCAGTGCATGCTTGGATATGGCTTTCAGCCAATCAGGATGCTTTATTTTTCAAGCCCATTTTCTTAGAAGAAATAACACTTTCTTCCAGCAAAATATTATATATTTAATAGAAATATATTATTTTTAATAACTTGATTTTCTGTTATAATTTATTAGCTGTCATTTTCTTCATACTGCAACAAATGTTGGGAAATAAGTCCGCTCATCCTGAACTCAGATTCTTTCCTAAAATGTTTTCTTAATTCTTTTGTTATTATTATTGAACTGTCAAAAATAAAATGCCATTGTTTGGTAAGCAAACTGCTGACTTCTTCAGGGCTCTGTACAAATTAAACACATACAGTAGATACAAACAAGTTACATATTAGTCACTTTAAATCTTCCATCTACAATATATACATTATTATTAACCTTTCAATATTAATTCCACATCTGATATTGATGCTGGGCTGGCTGTTGTATTCCTCATTCATTTGTAGTACATACTATTTTCATTTTACATGTTACTCTATTTTCAGCATATAAAACATAATTTATCTCATGAATTTTCATTGGTGTGCTGCAAACCATGTTTATTTGTATTATATTCAGTTAAACCATCTAGTGCATATTATATTTAAAATCTTTAGTAATAGAACTTACAGGTAATTTTCCTTTATTTATTTATGCAGGACAGATGTCCCACAATTCATTTACCTTGCAACTACCTTCAGAATACTCTAAAAATTGGAGGGTGAAAACAATGTAATTAATAACATATAAATTCCCCTTAAGTGTGCATGTACGTGACATTTTCTAACATTATGTTTAACTTTCTTGTATTTCCATATTATATCACTCAGAGATGTTTTATCCATTTCCAAAATTACCTCATTTTCATTTAAATATCATCTGGCTTTCCTTGTATTAATTGTGTATCTCACAGGTCAGATAGCATTGCAGCGCAGTTAAAAACAAGCATTTGTCAATGCCGAATGTTGATTGCTTTGCTCCGTTGAGTTCGCTCACTCTCCCTCTGTCAGTTGCTCATTCTGTTTCTGTTGGTGCTGCAGGCTGCACTTTTGTACTGGGCTCCTATCTGCATTGGCAACTTTGTCTGCCCACAAAGAAATCTGCAGCTGTCCTGACAGAGTTCCGTTGAGGTCGCTCTGTCTCCCTCTCTCATGTGCTCATTTTGTTTCTCCTGGCATTGCAGGCTGCCCTTTTGTGCTGGGTTCCTGCCTCTGTTGGTGTCTTTGTCTGCCCAGAAAGAAATCTGCAGCAGTCCCAACAGAGCTCCATTGAGCTAACTCACTCCCCCTCTCTCACTCACTCATTCCGATTCTGCCAGTGCTGCAGGCTGCCCTTTGGTACTGGGATCCTGCCTGCATTGCTGCCTTTTTCGGCCCACAAAGAAATCTGCAGCAGTCACGATAGAGCTCAGTTGAGCTCGCTCAATCCCCCTCTGTCAGTCACTCTTTCTGTTTCTCCTGCTGCTACAGGCTGCCCTTTTGTACTGGGCCCCTGCCTGCATTGCTGCCTTTTTCTGCCCACAAAGAAATCTGCAGCAGTCGCAACAGAGCTCAGTTGAGATCACTCAATCCCCCTCCATCACCCACTCATTCTGTTTTTCCCAGCTCTGCAGGCTGCCCTTTTGTACTGGGATCCTGCGTTGGGGCCTTTTTCTGCCCACAAAGAAATCCACAGCAGTTCCGACAGAGGACAAGTTGAGCTGGGTCACTTCCGTCCCTCACTTGCTCGATCTTAATCTGTTCCAAACACTAATTTCCCACAGCAACCGTGCTTTTCTGCAGCAGTAGTACAAAAACATATTTACGACAGGATGTGAAAAATGACAGCTGTACTGTTCATAAGGAGGTGTGAAAAAATGCCAGTGTTGAAAATGTGGCATGAAAATATTACAAATTTGCAAAGTTACAAGGGTGCATGGAAACAGTTCAATGCACACTTGTAACAGTCATTTTATGGACTTTCGTCACCAAATTTTCAACATAGAGATTTTAGAACTGCTGGTCATGAACAGTGTCACTGTCATTTTCTTAATCTGTCCCAAACACTGATTTCCCACAGCAACAACGCTATTCTGCACCACAAGTGTGAAAACACATTTCGGCCAGGATGTGAAAAATGACAGCTGTACTGTTCATAAGAAGGTGTGAAAAAATGCCAGTGTTGAAAATGTGGTGTGAAAATATTACTGATTTGTGAAGTTACAAGGATGCGTGAAACCACAACGACGCCTAAGGGGCTTTACAGTCAATATTTTATGGACTTTCATCACAAAATTTTCAACATAGGCATTTTAGGACCTCTGCTCATGAACAGTGTCACTGTGGTTTTCTTAATGTGTCCCAAACACTGATTTCCCACAGCGTCCGCACTATTCTGCGCTGGAAGTGTGAAAATGCATTTCGGACAGGATGTGACAAATGACAGTTGTACTGTTCATAAGGAGGTCTGGGTATATCTACTCATTGTTTTGTCTTCACTCCACAGACCCTGCTGTAACATAGGACCACGGAGGACCCTGGACGGGAGGGTGGGCAACTCAAAAGTTCCGGCACAGCTCCATTGAGCTTGTTCACTTCCCCTCGCTCATTCTATTTCTCCCGATGCTGCAGGCTGCCCTTTTGTACCGGGCTCCTGCCTGTGTTGATGCTTCTTTCTGCCCACAAAGAAGGTCGCAGATGTCCTGACAGAGCTCCGTTGAGGACGCTCGCTCCCACTCTCTCACCCGCTCATTCTGTTTCTCCTGGTGCTGCAGTCTCCCCTTTTGTACTGGGCTCCTCCATCAATTGGTGCCTTTTTCTGCCCACAAAGAAATCCACAGCAGTCCCTACAGACCTCCGTTGAGCTCGCTCACTCCCCCTCTCTCAGTCGCTCATTCTGTTTCTTCTGGAGGTGCAGGCTGCCCTTTTGTACTGGGCTCCTGCCTGCATTGGCGCTTTTTTCTGCCCACAAAGAAATACACAGCAGTCCTGATAGAGCTCCATTGAGCTCACTCAGTCCCCCTCTCTCACTAGCTTGTACTGTTTCTCCCACCATTGCAGGTTGCCCTTTTGTACTGGGCCCCTAATTGCATTGACACCTTTTTCTGCCCACAAACAAATCTGCAGCAGTCCCGACAGAGATCTGCTGAGTTTGCTCACTCCCCCTCCCTCACTCGCTCTCTTGTTCTGTTTCTCCCACTTCCGAGGGCTGCTCTTTTGTACTGGGCACCTGTGTTGGGGCCTTTTTCTGCCCACAAAGAAATCCACAGCAGTCCCGACAGAGTTCAGTCACTTCCCTCCCTCACTTGCTCAATCTTAATCTGTTCCAAACACTGATTTCCCACAGTGACCATGCTATTCTGCAGCAGGAGTACAAAAACATATTTAGGCCAGGATGTGAAAAATGACAGCTATACTGTTCATAAGGAGGTGTGAAAAAATGCCAGTGTTGAAAATGTGGCGTGAAAATATTACAAATTTGCAAAGTTACAAGGGTGCATGGAAACAGTTCAACGCACACTTGTAACACAGTCATTTTATGGACTTTCATCACCAAATTTTCAACATAGAGATTTTAGGACTGCTGGTCATGAACAGTGTCACTTTCATTTTCTTAATCTGTCCCGAACACTGATTTCCCAAAGCAATCACGCTATTCTGCACCACAAGTGTGAAAACACATTTCGGCAAGAATATGAAAAATGACAGCTGTACTGTTCATAAGAAGGTGTGAAAAAATGCCAGTGTTGAAAATATGGCGTGAAAATATTACTGATTTGTGAAGTTACAAGGATGCGTGGAAACTGCACAACGCATTCTCATAACACAGTCATTTTATGGACTTTCATCACAAAATTTTCAACATAGGCATTTTAGGATCTCTGCTCATGAACAGTGTCACTGTGTGGTTTTCTTGATGTGTCCCAAACACTGATTTCCCACAGCGTCCGCACTATTCTGCACTGGAAGTGTGAAAATGCATTTCGGACAGGATGTGACAAATGACAGTTGTACTGTTCATAAGGAGGTCTGGACATATCTACTCATTGCTTTGTCTCCACTCCATAGACCCTGCTGTAACATAGGACCACAGAGGACCCTGGACGGGAGGGTGGGCAACTCAAAAGTTCCGGCACAGCTCCATTGAGCTTGTTCACGTCCGCTCTCTCACTCGCTCATTCTATTTCTCCTGGTGCTGCAGGCTCCCCTTTAGTACTGGGCTCCTGCATCAATTGGTGCCTTTTTCTGCCCACAAAGAAATCCACAGGAGTCCCAACAGACCTCCGTTGAGCTCGCTCACTCCCCCTCTCTCAGTCGCTCATTCCGTTTCTTCTGGAGCTGCAGGCTGCCCTTTTGTACTGGGCTCCTGCCTGCATTGACGCCTTTTTCTGCCCACAAAGAAATCCACAGCAGTCCTGATAGAGCTCCATTGAGCTCACTCAGTCCCCCTCTCTCATTAGCTTGTACTGTTTATCCCACCGCTGTAGGCTGCCCTTTTGTACTGGGCCCCTAATTGCATTGACACCTTTTTCTGCCAACAAACAAATCTGCAGCAGTCCCGACAGAGCTCTGCTGAGTCTGCTCACTCCCCCTCCCTCACTTGCTCTCTCATTCTGTTTCTCCCACTTCTGTGGGCTGCTCTTTGTACTGGGCACCTGCGTTGGAGCCTTTTTCTGCCCACAAAGAAATCCACAGCAGTCCCGGCAGAGCTCACTTAAGCTCGGTCACTCTCCCCTCTCACTCGCTTGATCTTAATCTGTCCCAAACACTGATTTCCCACAGCGTCCGCACTGTTCTGCACTAGAAGTGTGAAAATGCATTTCGGACAGGATGCGACAAATGACAGTTGTACTGTTCATAAGGAGGTCTGGACATATCTACTCATTGCTTTGTCTCCACTCCACAGACCCTGCTGTAACATAGGACCACGGAGGACCCTGGATGGGAGGGTGGGCAACTCAAAAGTTCCAGCACAGCTCCATTGAGCTTGTTCACTTCCCCTCTCTCACTCACTCATTCTATTTCTCCCGATGCTGCAGGCTGCCCTTTTGTACTGGGCTCCTGCCTGCATTGATGCCTTTTTCTGCCCACAAAGAAATCCACAGCATTCCTGATAGAGCTCCATTGAGCTCACTCAGTCCCCCTCTCTCATTAGCTTGTACTGTTTCTCCCACCGCTGCAGGCTGCCCTTTTGTACTGGGCCCCTAATTGCATTGACACCTTTTTCTGCCCACAAAGAAACCTGCAGCAGTCCCGACAGAGCTCTGCTGAGTCTGCTCACTCCCCCTCCCTCACTCGCTCTCTCATTCTGTTTCTCCCACTTCCGCGGACTGCTTTTTTGTACTGGGCACCTGTGTTGGAGCCTTTTTCTGCCCACAAAGAAATCCACAGCAGTCCTGGCAGAGCTCACTTAAGCTCAGTCACTCCCCCCCTCACTCGCTTGATCTTAATCTGTCCCAAACACTGATTTCCCACAGCGGCTGTGCTATTCTGCGGCAGCAGTGCAGAAACAGATGATGGCCAGGATGTGAAAAATGACAGCTGTACTGTTCATAAGGAGGTATGAAAAAATGCCAATGTTGAAAATGTGGCATAAAAATATTACAAATTTGCTAAGTTACAAGGGTGCATGGAAACAGTTCAACGCACGCTTGTAACACAGTCATCTTATGGAGTTTCGTCATCACATGTTCAACTTAGGGATTTTGGGACCTCTGCTCATGAACAGTGTCAGTCATTTTACCTAAAATATGTCAAACAATGATTTCCACAGCGACCATGTTATTCTAGCCCGGCCTTGGCTTAAACACATTTCGGTCAGGATGTGTAAAATTACAGCTGTACTGTTCATAAGGAGGTGTGAAAAAATGCCAGTGTTGAAAATCTGGCATGACAATATTAGAAATTTGTGAAGTTACGAGTGTACATGCAAACTGCGCAACACACACTCATAACACAGTCATTTTATGGAGTATTGTCACCAAATTTTCAACATAGGCATTTTAGGACCTCTGCTCATGAACATGCTAGGAAAGGAGGGCAGGATAGGAGGAGGGGGAAAGGGTGGAAGGTGGTTACCCTTAATGCTAGGACCCTTGGGAGGAAAACTGCCGAGTTGCAGGTTCTCATGGCAGAGGGAGAGGTGGACATTGCAGCCATCACGGAAACATGGGCCACCCAATATAATGACTGGGACCTGTCTGTACCAGGGTACAGGTTATTTCGTAGGGACAGGGTGACTGGGAAAGGAGGGGGGGTGGCACTATATGTGAAGGAAGGACTGAAGTGTGTAAGGGAAGAAGGGGAGGAGGGTAGTACAGAGTCACTTTGGGTGCAAATCCAGGATTCCAAGAATAGAGGTCTTAGAATGGGAGTGGTGTACAGGCCACCATCTCAGATGGAGGAGTTAGACAGGAAACTAGCGGGACAGATCAGGAGGACCTGCGAGAAGGGTAGTGTGGTGATTGTGGGGACTTCAACATGCCAGGACTGGACTGGAGCACCCAACAACCAGGAACAGAAGGGACAGGTACTGCTGGATGCCTTCAGGACAGCTTCCTGCTGCAAATGGTCAGTGAACCAACCAGGTTAGGGAATACCCTTGACCTTGTGCTGGCAAATGGGGACTTTGTGAGAGAACTTTCAGTGGAGGAACCGCTGTCAGGGAGTGACCACCACTCAGTATGGCTCACATTGGATATGGGCAAGGAAGGTGGAATCTGGCACAAGAGTGCTGGACTTCAGGAGGGCTGACTTTGGGAGGATGGGGAAGTGGTAAAGGGTACCTGGCCAGAATTCAATCTAGTATGGATACTAACCAGAGATGGGAGCTCATAAAGTTGGGGATAGTGGAGGCAACCAAAACCTGCACAAAGCCCAGAGCAAGAAGGCTAGGGCTAAGAAACCGAGCTGGTTGAGCAAGGAGGTCATGGAAAAGGTAAGGAGGAAAAGAGGCTGCTTTAGGAAATACAAGAAAACAGGGAGGGGAGGACAGAGAGGAGTACTTGACAGAATCGAAGGAGGTGACAAGAGGGCAGTAAGAGACAAAGCATCTACGGAACTCAGGCTGGCACAAGGCATTAAGAAGGGGATAAGGACTTCTTTAAGTACATCAGGGAGAAAAGGAGCTGTAAGGACCATAGTAAGGATTAGGAAGGAGGGGTTGGGTGGAAGCAGAGTACGATAAGGCGGGAAGCACTAAATGAGTACTTCTGCTCAGTATTTACTAAAAGAGAAGGGGTGACACCCAAGATGGGTGAAATAACTTGAACACAGAGGGAAGTGGTGACAGATGGAAATCATGGAGGCAGAGTTCGAGAGGGTTTGAAGGCACTGAGGGTGGACAAGGCACCAGGCCCAGATGGCATCCACCCAGGGTACTGAAGGAGCTAGCAGAGGTCCTTGCAGGACCTTTAGCAGACCTATTTAATGCCTCACCTACATTCGGGTGTGTACCTCAGGACTGGAGGATGGCTCATGTGGTGCCCTCCACAAGTGGCCCCAAGGATGAACGAGGAAACTACAGACCAGTGAGCCTCACATCCATCGTGGGTAAGCTAATGGAGACTATCCTGAAGGAGGCTGGTGGCCCTCTTAGAGGCCAAGGACTACAGGACAGCAGACAGCATGGCTTCATACGTGGCGATCCTGCCAAACCAACCTGGTCGGGTTCTATGACTGGGTAACTAGGCAACTGGACAGGGGACATGCAGTGGATGTCCTGTATCTGGACTTCAGTAAGGCATTCGACTCAGTGCCCATGGAAGGCTGGGAGAAGGAAGTTAGTAGAGCAGGGGCAGGTGCAATGCTGGTGAGATGGGTAGGAAACTGGCTGCAGGGAAGGCAACAGAGGGTGGTGGTGGGTGGGAGCTCTCACACCCAAGGGCAGTGACGGCGGTGTCCCACAGGGCTCGGTGTTGGGACCAGTGTTGTTTGGATATTCATTGCAGACATATCATGGGACATCAAGAGCAAGATCAGTCTGTTTGCTGATGATACCAAGGTTCGGCGGTGGTGGATGACCTAGGGGATGGCAGGGTTGCAGGATGAGCTGGCAAAGCTTGAAACCGGTCAGACACCTGGCAACTGAGCTTTAATGCCAAAAAGTGCAAGGTGATGCATTTTGGGATGAAGAACCCAGGAGGACTTACCAGCTAGGGGAGTGCAGCTAGCCCAGACAGAGGAGGAGAGGATCTGGGTGTGTCATCACAGGGTCAATAAACAACTCGGCACAGTGTAGGAAGGCAGCTGCAAGGCCAACAAAATGCTGGGTTGTATTGCAGGGGTATATCCTCAAGGAGGAGGAGGTGATTCTGCCACTGTATAGGTCATTAGTTAGACCACACCTGGAGTACTGCGTGCAGTTCTGGCGTCCGTATCTGAAGAGACATTAAGTTACTGGAGGAGTGCAGCGCGAGGCGACAAAAGATGATCAAGGGTCTGGGGACTTATCATATGAGAGGAGGTTGAAGAGTTGAACATGTACTCACTGGAGGAGGGAGAGACAGGGGACATGATTGAAACCTTTAAATACATGAAAGGAATAAACAAGACAGGTACAGAGGGCTGTTCAAAGTAAGGGAAGGGAGGCCACCAGGGGCCATGATGAGACTGGAGCGAAGAAGGTTCAGGAGGGAGATGAGAGACACTTTTTACAGAGAGGGTGGTGGCTGGGTGGAATCGTTACCTGCAGAAGTGGTATGCAGTAGAACAGTGGACTGCTTCAAAGCGAGGATGGGACAGGACAAGGGGAGGGTTAATGAAGGGAAGGGTGGAAGGAGGGCAGCTGCAGGATAGGGGTGCTAGCTGCACATGAGGCAGACTTGATAGACCTCTAGGCCTTTATCTGCTGGCAAATTTCGTATGTTCGTATGTTCGTACGTATCACTGTCATTTCCTTAATCTGTCCTGAACACTGATTTCCCACAGCGACTGTGCTATTCTGTGCTGGAAGTGCAAAAAGACATTTCAGCCAGGATGGGAAAAATGACAGCTGTACTGTTCATAAGTAGGTGTGGGAAAATGGAAATGTTAAAAATCTGGAGTGAAAATATTATAAATTCACAAAGTTACGAGCATGCAAGCAAACTGAGCAATGCACATTTGTAACACAGTCATTTTATGGAGTATCATCACCAAATTTTCAACATAGGCATTTTAGGACCTCTGCTCATGAACAGTGTCACTGTCATTTTCATAATCTGTCCCAAACACTGATTTCCCACGGTGACCGCACTACTCTGCGTCGGAAGGCGAAAACACATCTCAGCCAGGATGTGAAAAATGACAGCTGTACTGTTCACAAGGAGGTGTGAAAAAATGCCAATGCTGAAAATCTGGCATGACAATATTGCAAATTCACGAAGTTACCAGTGTGCGTAGCAACTGCGCAATGCACACTCTTAGAACAGTAATTTCTTTGATTTTTTCCCACTAAATTTGCAACATAGGCTTTCTGAGAGCCCACCTCATGAAAACTGGCACTGTCATTTTGTTAATCGGTCCCGAAAGGTGATTCCATGCAGTGGCCATGAAATCACCTTTCGGGGCTGAATAACACCATGACAGTGACAGAATTCAAGAGGAGGGGTCCAAAAAAAACCCATGTTGAAAATTTGGTGCCAAAATTCCCCAAAATGCCTGAGATATGCACCAAAGTTGAAAAAACCCTATTTATGCCATTATACAGTTTACCGGCATTTCTTCAGCTTGCAGTGGGCTTTGAAGAGTGCAAATGTGTTCCTGGTCCACCGAAGATCATCACGCCAGACTCCGCAGGTAAGTATGGGGTGAGGGGGGTGTGGGGAGGCAGGGTGTGCAGAGGGTGGGTGCGGTTGTGGGAGGGGGGCAGGGAGACCACGAGGGACCATTTTCTTTTGACAGGTACAAAAAAAAAAACATTGCAGGACGCTTCTTTTTTACAGGGCCATTTGGCACACTGGGGTGGGCTCCCAGTGTGCCAACAGAGTGTTTTTTTGGGGGAGAAGCTGTAGCCGATGGGGGATTGAGCACCCCCATTTGCACAAAAAGGAGGGGCGCAAGAGCCAAGGGGGATTGGGCATCCCCTCGGCACATCTGTAGTGCGTGTTTGGGGGGAATTATGCCAACGGAGAGTGGGCTCCCCCATAGGCAAATGACACTGGAGGAAGGGACATAATGCTGATGGGGACTGGGCTCCCCCATCAGCAACATCAACATTAGGGCACTGAAGCCGATGGGGATTGGGGCCCCCGTCAGCAAACAAACACGTTGGGGGGGCGCATGCTGCCAAGGGGAATTAGGCAACCCCTCAACAGTGTGGCTGTTTCATATTGTTTGTGAACACGGAGGCAAGCCACCACCATGTTCACAAACAATATCACAGTAACAAAGTTCTGCCCAGCAATGACGGGTCACTCCCTCATTGCAGCAGAATGGCTTACGCTGCAATGATGAGGTGTCCCCTGATTGCAGCAGCTGAAACCTTACAAGGTTGTGGCACGCTGGCTGAACTAGTGTCAGCAGCAGCGTATCACCTCATTGGGAAAAGCGGGCCAAACCTCCAAAGGCTGTGGGAGCATTGGCCACAACAGTGCCACACCTCTACAACCTGCTTTTGGAGCAAGCTGCCACAATATGTTTCTTGCGCATGCACGCAATCAACATAGAAAAAGGATATATTCTTAGCAACCTTAGCCAAGATACAGGCTTTTTGTTTTAATGAAATTCATTATTTCAATTTAAAGCATTTACTAGGAGACGCTCCCCATTGAAAAGCACTTAAGCACCCTTATATCCCAATCTAATCTATGCTTCTCAGATAGGAAGCTATGAAGAATTACAAAAAGATCAATACTGGTTCAGCTGTTTTTTTCAACCTTCCTTTAAGTTAATATTTGATTATTCCTCAAGTTGCATGTACTCTTAAGCATAACTATGTTCCTGCTTCTCTGTCCATTTGAAATTCCCTCCTTCTAGTATTGTTGCTTCAAGTACTGTGAAGGACCGAATGATTGTAAACAGCGTCCATTTATACCTGGCTGCTGCTGGACCAGGTATCCTGCAATGTTGTCATTGCAGCTGACATCACTCAACATGGTGATGTCATGAAGCATGGTGCCCATGCTGCATCCTGGCTTGTCAAAGGACTGTACAATATAGGGGCTCCAACAGTTCTTAAAGGGACATAGTCCCATTTGTTGTGGCAGATGATGTTATTTTTTGCCAGATTTAGCCACTTTAATACTTTAGCATGTGCAATGTACAGTGGCGTGAAAAAGTATTTGCCCCCTTCCTGATTTTCTCTATTATTGCATATTTGTCGCACTGGATGTTTTCAGGTCTTTAGAGAAAATGTAATATTAGATAAAGGGAACCTGAGTGAACAAATAACACTTGTTTTTTTTTTTAATTTCACTTCTTTAATGAAAAAAAGTTAACCAACACCAACTGGCACTGTGTGAAAAAGTAATTGCCCCCTTACACTTAATAACTGGTTATGCCACATTTAGCTGCAATGACTGCAACCAAACACTTCCTATAATTCAATATCAAGTCTTTCACATCGCTGTGGAGGAGTTTGAACCCACTCTTCCTTGCAGAACTGCTTTAATTCAGTAACATTTGGTAGGTTTTCGAGCATGAACTGCTCGTTTCAGGTCCTGCCACAGCATCTCTACTGGGTTTAAGTCTGGACTTTGACTAGGCCACTCCAAAACTTTAATTTTACTTCTTTTTAGCCATTCTGATGTGGACTTGCTTTTGTGTTTTGGATCATTGTCTTGCTGCATGACCCAACTATGCTTCAACTTCAGCTGACGGAAGAATGACTGGACATTCTCCTTAAGAATTTTCTGGTACAGAGCAGAATTCATGGTTCCTTTAATTATGGCAAGTCTTCCAGGTCCTTAGGCAGCAAAGCATCCCCACAGCATCACACTACCACCACCATGTTTGACTGTTGGTATGGTGTTCTTACTGTGGAATGCTGTGTTTGCTTTACGTGAGATATTATGGGATCCATGTCGTCCACAAAGTTCCACTTTGGACTCATCTGTCCATAGAACATTTTCCCAAAAGGCTTGTGGATCATCCAGGTGCTTCTTGGCAAATGAGAGACAAGCATTTATGTTCTTCTTAGTTGCAGTGGTTTCCACCTTGCTACTCTCGCATAAAGCCCATTTTGCCC
Organism: Neoceratodus forsteri; assembly: GCA_016271365.2. NCBI lineage: Eukaryota > Metazoa > Chordata > Ceratodontiformes > Ceratodontidae > Neoceratodus > Neoceratodus forsteri. Next base: position 681,142,024 of record CM057449.1, read on the forward strand.
AGTCTCTTTCTGATTGTGGAGTCATGAACACTGACCTTAGCTGAGGCAAGAGAAGCCTGCAGTTCTTTGGATGTTGTTTTAGGATCCTTTGAGACTTCTTGGATGATTTACGCTGCGCCCTTGGAGTAATTTTGGCAGGCCGCCCACTCCTGGGAAGATTCACTACTGTTCCAAGTGTTCTCCATTTGGAGATTATGGCTCTCACTGTGGTTTGATGGAGTCCCAGAGCCTTAGAAATAGCTTTGTAACCCTTTCCAGACTGATAGAGGGCAACACATTTTTTTCTGATCTTTTCAGGAACTCCCTTTGATCATGGCATAATGTGCTTGTTGAATCTTTGTGCTGGCAACGTGACTCTGATGGTAAGGGTCAAAATAAGTGAGGTTTATATTGAGCAGGGCTGGCTGTAATCAAGCCTGGCTGTGTTCAATCAGTTGACTCTAATTATCCCTTTAATTGGGTTGATTTAACTAGGGGGCAATTACTTTTTCACACAGTGCCAGTTGGTGTTGGTTAACTTTTTTCATTAAATAAATGAAATAAGTAAAAAAAAAAAGTGTTATTTGTTCACTCAGGTTCCCTTTATCTAATATTATATTTTGTCTAAAGACCTGAAAACATCCAGTGTGACAAATATGCAATAATAGAGAAAATCAGGAAAGGGACAAATACTTTTTCACGCCACTGTATATGCCATTCCATATTGTCTGGTCTATAACTTATATCCATTGCAAAAAACTTAGTTAATGCATCAGTAAGGGTTCCAGTAACAAAAGTTGGGAAATTTGGTGTTAGCTTTTCCAACCCTAACCCCCTCCACCCTGCATGCAGCAACATGCATGGGGGGGGGAGAGGGTGTATCTTAGTTATTTATTTATTATTTACTAAATTTTGATTACCGAGTGAGCCCACTGAGCACCGGAGGTCCCTTTTTCAGGGGCGACCCAGGATACAGAAAAGAGACAGATTATTAGGTACAGGTTGTTGGGTACAACATGTTACAGAGGTAGTACAATCCTAACCAGGTTACAGTGAAGGCAGTAACACAGTAACAGCAGTAATTCACAGCAAGTAAGCAAGTTAGAGACATATTCAACATGCGAGCAGTGATTTTATGAGACAGAACCAAGCCTAATAGACTATTTGGGTGAAAGGGGAGGGGGGGTAGTATTCTTTGTTGGATCAGGGGGAAGAATACCCCATACCTTGACAGTGGCAAGTACTGGTCTCAAACATGTGAGCCTTGAGCCTCATGCAAAAATTTGATAGGGAGGGGGCTTCCTATACTGACGGTGAAAGATTATTCCACAGGTAGGGGCAGTGAAGGAGAAGGATCTTCCACCGGCATTTGTCCTGACTCTGGGGGTTACTATTAGAGACCTACCTGAGGTTCTGAGCATCTGAGAATTGTGTTTAAGGGAGATAGTCCCTTTTAGTCTGGGGGAGCTGCTGGACTCAGTATTCTGAACGCGAGGCAGAGCAGGTGGTACTGATGTCACGAAGCAAAGGAAGACCACTGCAGCTGGGCAAGAGAATCACAGGGGTGGCTTCTTGGGTGATTTTGGGTAGCAAACCGTGCAACCTTGTTGTACAGTACCTGTAGCCAGTTGAGCTCTTGCTTAGGCATACCCTGTAGTACTGGGGGCAACATAGATAAGTGTTGGGAGCAAAACACTGGAGGCAATTGCAAGCCTTGCCCCAGGGATAAGCTGGTCTTTTAGCCGGTATAAAGTGCCAGATTAACAGTGGATAGTCATGGTTACTTGGTCAACAAGGGACATGAGACTTGCAGGTGAGGCCTTGGTAGATTATTAGCCCAAGGTATTTTATGGTGTCCACCACATTTATGCTTGTTCCCACAATCTTGGGGTTGTTAGCCCCAATGCTCACCCCATTCCATGAATAAATAAGCTGAAATAGGAACAGCATAGGACTGGACATGGGGGGAGGGTTGTAGCAGCAATATGGCCATAACGCTGCTCAGTTCCTCAAGATGCTCTCTCTCTGTAAGTGGCATTTATTACTCCTTTTTTGGAAGCTCCAGTTTTCAGCTACTTTTTAAGTTTCATTCAGCTGATGAATGAAACTTACCTCATGCTCACACTTGGTTTGTCTAGCCATTGCCATCTGTTGCTCAGCTATGTGCTGGTTTGAGCACCTGATTGGAGTTGGACACCAGGTGTTTTGGCATTGTGCAAAGCACTGATGGAGCAGGATCAATAAAATAAAATAAGCGAGAGTGGTAGGGACAAGAGAGAAGTCCTCTCTCATTTCTCTCAACTAAGTCGTCATTGCATTTAGGCACCAAGTTAAAGAAATGTTGGTGTTTGGTGCCTTTCGGTGCCATGGTTTTGAGTATTTAGTAAGTGGTGATGTGAATTGCAGCTGGGATACTTGATTGGGATGTCTGGGATCAGTTTAACGCTTTAATGCTAAGTCCATTTCATGTTTTTAAAGCTTTTTCGTTGTTTGTGTCCAGCAAGTCGCTACCGAGCTGGTTGGAACACTGAGTCCCTGCAAACAGTGTTTCAGTTAAATTTCTGGTGTCTTGATAATGTTCGTAACACTTTTTGAAGCAACAAGAAATGGACATGGAGGATTACCGGAATGATGGAGTGGACTGGCGACTCTGAAGATTTAGCTGCTTTGGGAAAGTTGAAGAGCACTGTTTGTGCTGAGAAGCCTAAAATATTTTACTAATGGGGGCTGGCCCAGTGGCATCTTACCTCACGCTACACTGGTAACCCAGGTTTGGGAATGACCCCAGATTGCTGGGGAGCCATCTTGGTGGGGGTGGGTCTGAGCAGGATTGAGCCACAACCTGCAGTTCTCCCCTCCAGACATGGACGCCCGCTCTTACATAGTCCCACTCCCACTGAGTGGAGGTCCAGTGGGACACGTAGATGGCAGAAGTGGTGATACAAGTCTATAGTGGGGTGGAAGGGGACACCAAATCCTGGCATGGGTGTGTGCCTCCACGTACGCACATGCATGTATATGCTGTGGCCCTGGGAGGGAGAAAAATCAGAGGAAAAATACAAAAAATATATATAATAAAATATATATGTATTTTTCTAAAAGATATGCCAACAATGCCTAAGGGAGTTGAAGATTCTAAAAATGAGTGTCAAAGTTATTACGCTCAGCGGAGCAACTTCTGTTGTTTTCCAGGTCTGGAAAGTCTAATTGATGGCCTGAAAAAAGCACTTTGTCATGTAAAATGGAAGGCTGGAAAGATGGAGAACAGGGTGCAATTGCTGGCTACCAGTGTTTTTGGGAGAATGTTAATGACTCTGTTATACTGGAGACATGAATCAGGAGATTAGTTTAAATTTCCCTACTACCAACATAAGAATGCTACTTAAGTGATGGTGGAGGTAAAACTTTTAAAAGGTTATTTTGAACTTTCTCTGTCCTGTATCGTAAGTAACAAGGCACTTTGGATGCTATGTGTACTGCCCTCCATGGTTAATTACAATCAGTTACAGTGTCTTCCATGAGCATTGACACTTGAGGGTCTCCTTTAGTATTTCAAAACAGCAGGACTCCTTGTTAAAGAATGCTGTAGCACTTTATTGAATCAGCTGTACATCATCCTCTCATTTTGGAGGGAGTCTGGAGTGATTGCATTTCTGTGTGCATTCTGCCATGGCAGCTAGACTTCTGTAGAAGCGATGCCACTGTTACAGGACATTATTTCACTTTTAAAATTTCTTAGACATATAAATGATAATGTATATAGATGTCTCTCAGCACAATATTCCTATAAAGGTTTGGCCTTTGGAGAATAACTGTTTTTTAACTTAATTTATAAATTGACGGACTCCTCAGGGTAATTGGAGCCTCATATTTCCCACTAATAAAATGGTAGGACTCCAGAGTAAAGATGGAGTCTTACAATGTCCGCTTTTTAAATTTAATGGATCATCAAGTGTAAATGGAATTTTAATGTATGTCCCACACTTTGAAGTTAAGCTGACACTTGATTTTGGGCTTGCAATGTTTTCTGAATTATGCTGCCAATATGTATCTGCACAGGGATGTAATAATTGTAGTATATTATATCTCATATTTTATATCAATGTTAGAAACTGTTAAAATGTGCATTATTTTTAACTTAACTGGCACAAATAAGAGATACAGTTTATAAACTGACCTGTGATGGCAGGAAAATATATACAGGCATTCTAACTGTGTGTAACTGTGATATTTTGGTCTGTTACATTGTGCATTTGTATCCTGTATTTGTACTTGTTTTGCTGTGTTTTTTTTTTTAATATATTGTGATGGCACATTTGCTGAACAATGAAATCAAACCTAAACCTAAACCTAAAATACAGGAAAATGGGGTGAGCGTTAGGGCTGACAACCACAAGGCACACCCCCATGCCTGTTGCTGTGTGCAGCGTGGGGGTGGGGTGTTAGGGTTGGAAACTTCACTAACTTTCCTAACTTCAGTTGCTGGGACCCTAACTGATGCATTAACAAAGTTATTTGCAACAAACTTCCTTACTTTTTCAGATAGTATAATCATAGCCTTATTTGCTTGTGGGAATACAGGGCCTTCTAGGACCTACACTTCCATCCATCCATCATTTTTGAGAGATTGCAATTGTATCCTTATTTCCCATCACTCCATATTGCTATGGACATTTGTGTGTGGGAGCTAAGTGCCCTTCGGACCCTGCCCTGAAATCCAACCATAAAGCCTGCGCTCCCGTCACTTCATAATGGTATCTGTATTTTCATGTGGGACTGCACATTGCCATTCATCCATAATTTTTGAGATATGGTAATTACAACCTTATTTCCCTGTGGGAGCACAGGGCCCTCCAGGGCCTGTGCTCCCATCAGTCCATAACGTCATCCATGCATAATTCTTTACATAGTGTAGTGGTATCCCTATTTGCCTGCTCCAATCCCGTAGTGTGCAGCTCCTAAGAAACACTTCACATTGCAATGTTATCCTATAGAAAATACAGCAAAATTTAAAACCTGTGTAACTCCACACCAAATTAATATATTTTCACAAAACCAGCAAAAGGCACATCAGTTGGGAAAGTCCTTGTACCCTGAACATTTCAGAGCAAAATTTCAAACCGTTTCTTCAGAGTGGAATGACAAAGAAACAACTGTGTACACCTCATATTACAATGTTATATTATGGGAAATGAAGCAAAATTGAAACCCACAGAACTCCAGAGCAAAGTAATATATTTTCACCAAACCAGTGAAAGGCACATCTGTGTGACAATCCCTTTGTGCCCTAAAAATTTCATACCAAAATAACAAACTGTTTCTTAACTGTGAAGTGAAAAAGAAACAACACTTTTAAAATTCCTTTTTCTCAAATTTAGAACATAAGAACATAGGAAACGTGTCAGCAGATGGTGACCGTGTGGTCTATCTAGTCTGCCCAAGGTGGCTATCCCCCCAATTATATTTTTTCCTAAGTTGCCCACATTGCATATCCCAAGTGAGTTTGAATTCCCTTATTGTCTTCGATATCACCACTTCTGGTAGCAAGCTGTTCCACGGGTCTACCACTCTTTCAGTGAAAAAGTACTTTCTAGAGTTGCTTTTAAACTTGTCTCCCACCAAATACAAGTTGTGCCCTCTTGTACACACCTCCCTGTTTTCCTGGAAGAGGTTTTCCTTCTGAGTTATGTTAATTCCTTTGACATACATAAATGTTTCTATCATGTCGCCTGTTTCTTCTCTGTTCCAGAGAGAATAAATTCAACTGTCTGAGTCTTGTCTTATATGGCTCATGATGCAGCCCCTGCACCATCTGTGTGGCCCTTCTCTGCACCATCTCCAGATGGTTGATGTCGTTTTTTAGGTGAAGCCTCCAGAACTGGGCACAGTACTTGGGGTGTGGCCTTACCAAGGATCTGTAGAGGGGCATGATAACTTCCTGCTTCCTGCCAAAAAAAAATCCTTTTCCACTGTTCCTTTTTTTTGCAATTTGTGGGAAAAAAATCCTTTTTGCAAACTGTGAAAAAGAATTCTGTTTTGTGATACATTTTTTGCAATTGGCGGAAAAGGATTTTGGCATGTTAAAAAACACGTTTCCAAGTAGTCTATCCAAAACGTAACCCCAGAATTGTATTCTAGGGGATCTGATTAGGTAAACACAACTGCTGGTGTTTAATAAACCCCTGTATTTTTTTAGTTACTTGCTTTTGTTGTCAACGCTAACTAAAAAACAAGATGGCAGCAGCGTGGAAATAGATTCTGAATTTGTGGCAAAACATCCCACTTTTGCAAAAAAGGATTCCACATTTGCAATAAAGAATCCTTTTTGAGCAGGACATCTAACTGGTCCAATAGGAAATCATGGGAAAATTTGAAATTTAGTAACTTTTTAAATGGATTAATATTTTTTCACCAAATCTTCAAAAGGCACATCTGTGACCCAAGACCTTTCTACCCTAAAAATTGCAGACCACAATTCCATAACATTTTTGTACAGCAGTATGACAAAAAATGTTACCACAAATGGTAATTTTCACATTTTTCCACACTCTGTATCTCTGTACCCACACATCCGACCAGAACAAAATTAACTATATCAGGAGATGTTTGGTCCCTGATAGTGCATGCAAATTTTCATACGGATTGCTTCAATGGTTCAAAGTTATTAAAGTGCAAAATTTAGAGTTTAACATAGAAGTGAAGGTTGAACACTAACTATAGGGGTGTGACTGTGCCCCTATAATATCATATTCCATTCTGTGTATCTCATGTCTCAGCATAAATATTGTTGTACCTCATTATTGCATAGTACGCAAGTGTAATACATTTACAGTGTATCCCCTGTTCAATTGTAGCCTTTTTCCAAGTCATTTTAAGTCATTAGACATTTACATTTTATAACTCACATATTTCCTTATTAGATTTTAAGTTACCAATACTTGTGGCAACTCAGAAGTTGAGACATCATCCCTTATAAGTGTCCATATTTGGGGGGGTAGAAGAGACATTGTTTATACTGGATTTTACAAAAATTATTATTAGCGTTTCAAATTAATGTTTACCGATTTATGTCTCTATTCAAACCATATCACTTATTTAGTGTCTTATGTTTCCATATCCAAAAATGTTCTCTAGTTAAGACTTGCTTTTCATAATTACACCCTCTGTTTTTTTTTCAACTTTTTCTAAACTGAAAAACTTCAAAGTTGAAATACTGTGTCCCACACTATTAAAACGGACTACTATTGGTAAGGGTAGATCCCCTCTCATAATTAAGCTTTTGTTCAAAGCCAATTCTAGCTTTCAGTTGACGTGAAGTTTTTTCCAATATATGACAAGTCTCTTGTACATTTCAAAATATACTGCATACCATATGATCAGATTGGCACGTAACAAAGTCCTTAATGAGAATGTCCTCATCTGTAGCTGTAATCCTGATTTTCTTCAGCCTGTAGGTGTTTAACAGTGCATATGATGTCTGCAGAGGAAAGTCCATTGCAGTTTCAGCTGTAGGGCTGTGCAGATTGCAAAATTCCACCTGCGGAATTTTGGTGGAATGTGCATTCCGTGGGTGAAATTTTCCACATGGAAAACCTATTGTTCCAGTGGAATTCTGCCTGTGTTTTAAATGCAGAACTATATTCCATGACTGACCATCATTTTCCACAGAAAATATTTTGGCAATATTAAAATTATATTTCCATATAATCAAGTGGATGAATTTTAATGAAATTTCCTCCACTTGATTACTGCTAGACTGGAGGCATGTACATACACTGTGCAGTGTGTACCATAATAGTGTCCTTGTTTTTAATTGAATGATAGCACAGCCATGATCAGTAGACTACTGTTCCACCAATGGATTCCGCGGAATACTATTCCTCCACACATTGATGCTGTTTAAAATAGCCAAACTGGAATGTTTTTCCATGGATATTCATTGCGCATGTATATATCGGCGGACTTATTGTTTTTGCATAATGATATTCACACGCGCAGATCCAGTTGTGGAAATCAGGTCTGATTTTCTCAGCAGTCTGAGCAGTTGATAGAGTGAGACATTACACATTACATTACTAGTTCCTCTTATTCAGTGTGTTTATCTTTTTCTTAAATCAGCAGCAGCATATTACCAGGGCTACTATCAGTTCAATCAGCTGAGGTTCATCAGCAGTCATATAAGATGGCAGGAGTGGATATAGATTGATAAGGAGAGTCTATTTAAGCTGAGTGTCAACTATAACATGAGGGGACACAAACGTAAGCTGGAGGGTAGGAGGCTTAGGAGGGAGGTCAGGAAGCAATTCTTCACAGAAAGGTCAGTGGGGTGGACACTTGGAATGTGCTGCCAGAAGAGGTCATCTCATTGGAAATAGTGGGCAGCTTTAAGAAAGGCTGTGACAGGTATAGGGGGAGGGTAAGGGTCATAGGTAGGGAGGATGGAAGGAGTGGGGAGAGGGGGGCAGGGAGCGTAGCTCAAGCTGTGGACCCTGCAACATGAGCAGACTTGATAGACCAAATGGCCTTCTTCTGCTGGCTTCTTCGTATGTTCATATGAGTGTGACAGGCATATGAGAATGGGTCTAAAGCAGCGGCTGTAGCATATCAGGGCTGCTATCAGTTCAGTCTGTTAAGGTACATCACCAGAAATATGAGCTGGCAGGAGGGGGAGAAGCACATGTGGATGGGTCTAAAGCAGCAGAAGCAGCATATCAGGGCCGCTATCAGTTCAGTCAGCTGAGCTTCATCACTAGACATACGAGATAGCAGAAGTGGAGAAAGCACATGCAGACAGACCTGAAGCAGCAGCAGCAAGCAGCATGGCCACTATCAGTTCAGTCAGTTAAGTTACACCACCGGAAAGATAAGTTTGCAGGAGGGGAGAAGCACATGAGGACAGGCCTAAAGTAGCAGCAGCATAGCAGTATGGCCACTGTCAGTTCAATCAGTTAAAGTACATCACCAGAAACATGAGCTGGCAGGAGGGGGAGAAGCACATGAGGATGGGCCTAAAGTAGCAGCAGCATAGCGTCAGGGTCACTATCAGTTCAGTCAGGTTTGGTTAATCGCCAGAAATATGAGATGACAGGAGTTGGAGAAGCACATGTGGATGTGCCTAAAGCAACCGCAGCATGAGATGAGAATAACAACAGGACTAGGTAGACACTGATCTGTGAATAAAAGAATTAGAAAATATAAATTGTAAATCACATGGCCATAGAAGAAAAGTAAATGCATCTTATGCCAGAAATTTAATTTGACTGACAAGGCTGTTAATTTAACCTTACATAAACAAACTGTATAATTATAAAATACTTACCAGAATCTTATGTGTGAAGAAGATGAACTAAGACCCACAATAGATGGATATGTATCCATTCGTGTGTGATGAAATCCAAAGAGAATAAGACCTGTGAAGAGAAACACAGAAATTTAACAGTTTAAATTAATCAGAGTTCTTCATTCTGTCTACCCATTTTCATAAGCAATACTATTATTCATCAGACTCATGTACCTTCCCTATCCCGTATTATTAAAAAGGATATGAGAAATAGAGTGTATGATTCACTGGAAGCATTCTGTCAGCCTCATGTTAATGTTTTGTTAATCTTTTTTTTTTTAATTCACGCTTTTTGGGGCCACCTGCCACTGTTACCTTGGCTCAGTCACAGACCCCTCAGCTGACACTCCCACATTAGCTGCGACTCCACCAATACCCCCTGGCTTGCCCCCCAGGGTGGGGTTGCAGCACCCAGCGCTAAGGTGCTGCAATTGATGGGATAGGTCGGGGAGCCTGCCTGGGAGCTGATCGCAGCCAAGGGGTGAGTATCATCTAGGCAGGTAGGTGGCCATTTTTCTGTTATGCCCCAGGGGTGGAGACATGCAATGATGTTCAGCATCCACCCCACCCCTCAACATTTAGACACCGGTCACTTTGTGGTTCCCCCAGCCTCCACCAGGTGTCCTTTGTGAACCGGACATTCGCCCATCCCTCCCCCCAGAGAAGGAGAGCAGTCCATGGGATGCTCAATCCTTCTACCCCAGCCAGTTCTCCAGCACCCCGGGTCCTTTCCCGAACCCCGGTCACTAGCTTCACAAGCAGAAATCCAACCACTGTGCAGACGGGCCAGCATGTCTTATGTTAATCTTTCATTACCATACACGTAGAGCCTAATCATGTGTTGAACAATGTTTAACACAGTTTAAATGTGTCTGAATTATAATAGCAATAAGGCACTCCCACTGGTTATGTTAATGGTCAGTAAATCACCCTCTATGTCTATGGACATGTGGCACTCTGCTACTCCTCGTGCAACATTATACCCCTAGAGGGTGATTAACATACCATCAACATGACCACTTACTTATTACATATTTATTATTATTTACTTCCTCCTACCCAGGACCTCATTGTAAATGAGATCGTCGACTGAAATACCATTGGTAGAATAATACTCCGTGGAAGACTTCATTTCCGTGGAATATTGTTCCACATGCATTACATCCAATTTTCTCAGAATGTAAAAGGCTATTTTGAATGGTAATCATCAGACAAACTTGCAACAATCTGTAAGATAACCATACATCTGTGTGTAAGTTCTGTGTTGTTACAGAATGTTATTTTTCAAAACTTCTTGTACGCCTGTCTGGTGGAATAGTATTCCGCGGAAACATGTTCCGCTGATTCTAAGTTCTGCAGAATAATATTCCACGGTGCACAGTGATGACGCTTGAATGTTTGGATGTTGCATCTGATGATTTGCTTCAGCTAAGTTATTTTCTATGGAACAATACCTGGCGTGGCCTTAGAAGCACAGTGTATAAAACTTTTACTTTAGTTTCTGGCTAGTTCTTGAACTGAAGTTCACACTTGAACTTTACAGTTTAGTGCTGTATTACTGTTCATAGTCAGCAAAGGATTATTTTTGTTAGTGATGGCTACTGCAAGAAGTGCAGAACAAGCCATTCTATCCAGTGCATCGGGCAGAAAAGACAGGGGAGAGTGGTAAAAAAACCAAGCCATGTGCCACACCATTCTCTCCTGAAGAGACCTCCATACTTGTCATGGAGGCCACCAAGAGGGCATCCAACCTCTTTGGTTAAACTAGAGTTTCAGTTGCTAAAAGAGATGCTATACAGGAGGAGATTGGACGGAAGCTGACTGGGGATGGAGAATGCTCCACTCAAACAAACAAACAGCTGAAGCACGGCTGGGACTATTTACAGTGGAGGGACCGGCACATTAGTGAAAACCTTGGTGGAGTGGTGACCAAGTGCCTAGGAAAAGGAGATGCAAAAGCAGTAAGTGTGGTGAGTATTAGCTTACCACTGATATCTTCTTTTCTTACTGGTTTATATTTCTGCACTTGCAATGCGGGTGTGTGCATGCAGCCTGAGCATGTCTGAGTAATGTAACTTTATACTGGACCAGCGAATTGTGTAAAAAAAATTAAAAAGTCATCTGCAGGAAGGCTTTAAATAGAATAGGTCAGCGACAGTGTAGTGACCACCAGTCTCAGAATTCTAATGTTTGGTAGTTACACAGCAAGGCCCAGATATTCAAAAGGGTTGCACATGGTGCAACAGTGTTGCACCATGAGTAACCCACTGATGCACCCCAGAGCGATATTCAAAAGGGAAAAGTGAGCTGCACAAATCCCGATGCGCTGGAGCACATCAGTAATGTATGCAGGCATGGGTAGGGAGGGTGTGCCCATGTATAACCTGCACAGCCCGATATTCAGCCCGGGATGTGCAGAGCCATGCATGCGTAACCCCTTCCTGCACCAGCACAAAGTTAAGCCCCAAAAAAAAGGAACAACTGATGGCCACCCACAGGTGAGCTGCCGCATTGTAGGGTGCAACACGGCAGCTGCCACCTGTGGGTGGCCACCTGAGTTCCTGCCGCACCTGGCGGTGCACCCCCCATGCCCCATCATGAACATCTGTTTAAATAAACCCCCCAGTCCAATATCCCTGGTGGTCCAGTGGACCGAGTGCTACCCGATCGCAGGCATCTGTTTAAATAAACCCACCCCGTCCAATATCCCTGGTGGTCCAGTGGACCGCTATGTGCCCGATCGCGGGCATCTGTATTAAGAAAGAGAACCCCCCCGTCCTATATCCCTGGTGGTCCAGTGAACCGATTTCTGCCCGATCGCGGGCATCTGTTTTAAGAAAGAGAACCTCCCCTAGCCAACATCCCTGGTGGTCCAGTGGACCTCACTCTGCCTGATCGCGGGCATCAGTACAATGGAAAGCGTCCTATTACCCTGGTGGTCTGGGTGCCCCTCCCCACCCACTGAGCCCCACCTCCCGCTTCCCCCAGTCAGCCGGCGGGCGGCAGCACCCCACCGCTTGCCGCCCGCCGCCCGCCGGACTGACACCTCGGTGAGCGGCACGCCCATTGGTTCACAGAGTGAGCCAATGGGTACACCCATACCGCCTACACATTCAGATATGTGAATGATTTCATTCACAAATCTGGGAATGTATTGTGATATGGGCTGCACGCCGATGGCTCGGCTGTGGCTCCAATAGATGCAACCCTACCCGGTATCAGTCGGCGGTGACGAAGTGGCAAGCGAGTGAGGCTCTGCTGCCGGCGACGAGAGAGAGAGGAAGGGCGGTGAAGCTCAGTGGCCCAGTGGGGAGAAAGTACCTGAACCGCAGGTAATGAGATGTTTCCGTTAATACTGATGCCACGGCAGCTCGAGCAATCTTGATCGATGGACCACCAGGGAATAGAGACAGAGGTTCTCTTTCTTAAAACGAATGCCCAGCGATCTAACATAGCAGTCACTGGACCTGAGATATAGAGCGAAGTGTTCTTTCTTGCAAACAGGCCTGCCAGCTGCTAGGAAATCGATCACTGGACCGCAGGGATATAGGACTTTTTATCTTTACAGATACGCCATCGGGCTGCAGGGGCGTCGGTCCCTGATGGGCTGCTGCCTGGCAGGGGGCGCCAGGCACAGATTATCGGGGATCGGCACATCTACGTACAAATGGAATGCAAATGGGGAGCCATAATGACATACAAATGGACCCTTGTGCCTTGCATAAATTATGGCCCCATTTCATATCACCTTTTGAAAATGCATGGTGCTGTGAATGATGCAATGGCACTTGCGCTAGCACATCTCCATGCTCCACTCTGGCCACTAGGCTGGTGCAGTGCCACTGCGCCATGCACAGTGGGGGTGGCCAGGGTGCGATATTCAAAGCTGCTGAGCCATAGCGCAGCTCCAGTGAATATCGCCCAGGCCACACACCCACGCAGCCAAGTTGAGCTGCGCCCAGGCTTGCACCACAGCCTGGCGCAGTTTGAATATCCGGGCCCAAATGTAAATTAAAATACTAAATAGATGTGTTAGTTAGCCAAGGTTTTATTTGTGTAGGTCTCAATCAGGTCATGATTGACATGTCCATCTACCTGTTTTACTTTTAAAATTTATATTGTATTTCCTAATAAATTGAATCACCAATAATTTTTATTATCTTTGACTGATCAAATTGCTATGTTTTGTGCATCAACAGCTGCTACTGCAGAACCAGCAGCTACTGAAGAACCGGCTGTGACTGATGTGCCAGCTGATAGTACCAACACAACATGAACTAACAGAATGAGGAACACGGTTAGCTGGTCAATGAAGAACTTGATGATCCTCTGTGGCTCCGGGCAAGAAGTTGACAACTTCTGGTTGGCAGGTGGTTCTGTAGAAGATCCGCTGTGATGACCACTGGCAGGTTCCCAGCTCCAGATGACCTCTCAACAAGCTGATTGCTGACAGAATGATCTTCGGGTGGCCTCTACCGAATGACATAGGCATGCACACACTTGCGGCCAGCCAGCAAAACAACAAAAAGGCATGCACAATGTTAACTGTTGTCCCTCAAGCTTGAGCTGGGGCGGCTCCTAAACTGACTTACCACTGGATACCTCACTAGGGGCTATCTACCACTTACTGTCCCAGGGCTGATGCTGGAACATGTGTGGTGGGACTTTGGCACAGGCTGGCATCACTGAAGGCAGTCCTGCTGCAGATGGTGGATGGGCCGGGGACCTCCCTGGGTCAGTGTCAGGCTCTGGCAATGCTGGTCCAGACAACAACAGTGAAGCTGTACCCCAGGGCACAATTCAATAACAGTTTAGTAGCAAGCAAACAGTTCATATTCTTTCAAACAGACAGTTCAGTTGTTGCACAGAATATGGTCTCTAGGGGCACCAGGCAGGCAACAGCGCAGTTCGGTTGGGGCGCTGAAGCACCCAGACCCTAGGACCATTTCCCCTCCCCAAGCTGGTACCATACCTCTAAAGATGGTCTAGTCCTGGTCATCTCAGCAGCCCCACCCCCTTATCATCTGTATTGCGATCATTTGCCCAAGGCCTATGGAACCTCTAGGCCCGGTACCACCATCCAAATGGACTACCAATGAAGGCTGCCCACCCCTACCCACTGATTAATCTACCTGAGGACCTGGCTGCTGGGCCCACCAGACCAGCCCCTCTCTGGTAGTTTGACGTCAGGCTGCTGACCAGCTCAGACCATTCATCCCCCTGGGGACACTCTAAACAGGACAAAGCAGGCAAGGGAGGACAGGCACACTGAAGGAGGAATGCGATGGGCCCTGACCACAGCTGGGTCCATCTTCTCCTCCCCCTGGGGTGCTCAGTCCCCTGCCCCTTTAACACCTCTTTTCCCCTTTCTGGGTAGGGCACCATCCTTCTACTCATGCCTGGGCTCTTTGACAGATGCCCCATTGCTCATGTTGTGCTTTGGCCCTTCACCCTTTTCCCTCTCCAGCCTGGCGCCTGTGGCATGAGTAAATTCTGAGCTTGGGCCCACAGCCCACCAACTACCACAGCCTTGGTCCAACTCACCTCAAAGGCCCACTGCACCCCCCCCCCCCTTGTTTGTACTAGGGCACAGGCCCTTTAATCTTTTCTCTAGAGCCCTGTTATTTTCCCCTTTCACACTTGCCTAGTGCCCGTGGCGCAAGTGTAAATAAAACTGGGCACTTGGCCCACTCACTGCTATGGCCTGGGACTTTTGTGCTGCTGAGGAGTCTGAAAACATGGCCGGGGAGCCATGCTTCCACCTGGCTTCTGTCAGACCACCTGCAATGCTGCAGTGGAACCATTGGTCCAGGGCGCAATTTCCACCTGGACCCATTTTCTGGTGCACCTCTTTGGTCAGCCGGGCTTTGAGTTCCTCCCTTGTCAATTGGGGCTCTGCCCAGGGAGGACAGCTCATGTCAGGGAGCTGCACTCCACCCTACCAGCCCTGCTGCTGATGCCACCAGTGCCAGACCAAAGTAGGAGGGGAGTGACGAAAGAGGAGCCATGGACCAAATGCAGGTACTGTTTTCTTGTCTGTGCTCTTCGCGTCCTCCACCCTCCACTCTGTGCCATGGACTCCCCTTTGCTGGCCACCCTCCAGCCCTTTTATGGGACAGGGGATGTCCTGGCATTCAGCCAGGAGATTGGCTCTTGCAGGCCCTTCAGGAGGGTCTTCCCCTGACCCCTTCCCAGCTTTGAACGGCAAAAACTAGACAAAGGGATAAGGAGGTCAGTGGGACTGAAGGGGGGGCACAAGCGAGAGGCTAACTTTGGGGTACTATATTCTCCTCCTGCTTTATAGCCACCTGTCTCTTTGCCCTGTCTGCCACCCCCTATCTCTTGGTCTCTAAATATTCCATAGCTCTTGCAATTGCATTCAGATTTCTATAATTGCTATGAACCTGTAGTAAATATGTGGTAACAGTGTAGAGGTAGGGATGAATGGGGCTGGTTGCATAGAGGGTAGCATCTTTCAGAAAAAGAGATGTGCAAAAACAAGGGGACACAATTTAAAGATAGAGGGGGGATGGCTCAGGGGCAATGTGAGGAAGTATTTTTTCACAATGAGGGTGGTGGACGTGTGGAACGGCCATTCTGAGGAGGTTGTGGGGTCAAAAACAGTGGGTAATTCAAGAACGCATGGGACAGACATATGGCAATTCTGGTGTGGCTAGGAAGAAGTAGGCTGCTGATTAACTAGGATCTGCTGTAGTTTATCCAATTGGTATGAAAATGGGCAGACTAGATGGACCAAGCAGTGCTCATCTGCCATCAAAGTCTAAGTTTCTATGGAATGAATCAATGGTCCATGGGCAAGGGCTACTACTATCATTATCAGCTTTTTGTTTTTTGGGTGATGTGGGATGGATGAGTGATAGGAAACATCTGTTTATTTTTTCCACAGCAGAAACTGAAGAATGCAATGAACAGGAGGAGGCAGTCAGTGATGGTGGTGCTGGTAAACCATCATCCTCAACTGTTCAGGAGGGTCAGTCTGGTATGAAATTATTGATTCAGTCAATACACATAGTAGGATAGTATTTTGTTTCTTTTTAAGGGCCTGACTTGCTATGGATAACAACATTATTATGCAGTGGATGATTATTACTTAATAATTCATAAAGAATGTGATAGTAGAGTCTACTAATTCTTGTATCTGGACTTGGAGTAAAAAGGCCAAGATTAATGAGCAGGATGGTTATGGCAAAGGTGAGGAGAAAAAGGGTGGCCTTTAGGAGATACAGGAAATCAGGGAGGGTGGAAGATCGGGAGGAATACATGCAGAAGGCAGGGGAGGTGACAAGGCCATTAAGAACAGCAAAAACCACCAAAGAGCTCAGGCTGATGCAAGGCTTTAAGCAGGAGGAAATAACTTCTTCAGGTATATCATGGAGAGAATGACCAGTAAAGAACAGATAGTAAGGATTAAGAAGGACGGAGGATGAGTAGAGAATGGTGAAAAAATAGGCAGAAACACTCAATGACTACTTCTATATGGTATTTATGAAAGGGAGAGAGTGAGTGCTACAAATGGAGGTTGAGGCGGTAAAGAGCGCGGATGAAGTAAAGGATGGGGTGGTCATGGAAGGTACAGAGCGGGAGGGCTTTAGAGTGCTGAGGGTGGACAAGGCACAAGGGCCAGATGGCATTCAGAGAAACATAGAAGCATAGAAGTTGATGGCAGATAAGGACAGCAAGGCCCATCCAGTCTGCTCATTTCTTTTTTCTACCTTATAAATGTGCCATTGGCCTTTGCTCTGTCAATGGCCTAACTATTCATACTCATCTGTATTGCTCCCTTATGCCTATCCCATGCCTGTTTGAAGCCCTGCACTGTAGTCATATCCACCACTTCCTGAGGTAGGCCATTCCATGCATCCACCACCCTTTCTGTGAAAAAGAACTTCCTCACATTACCCCTTAATTGGCCTCCCTCTAATCTCATGCTGTGTCCTCTTGTCCTGCTGTTTTTCTTATATTGAAACATGTTAGACTCTTTCACCTTGTTAATGCCCTTAAGGTGTTTGAATGTTTCAATCATATCACCTCTCTCCCTCCTTTGCTCTAGGGCAGAGACAGCGCTAGATAGGGCAAAAAGGGAAAAAGTTGCAGCTTGCCCAGAAATGACCCACTTTCCACAGGACAGTGGGTCCAAAGTGGTGCACCTGTCTCTAACAACAGCTTGTAGATGGAAAACTAAACAATAGAAAAGTATTTTCACTCAACAAATTTAAGCTTCTGTACTAGTGAAATTTCTACTTACGATTAGGTTTGGACCCAGTTGTTTCTCATTTTGACCCACATTTTTTACACCTATGGGTCTAATTTGACCCATGTTTTAAAACCCCTAGCGCTGTCACTGCTCTAGGGTATACATATTGAGCTCCGTTAATCTGTCCTCATATGTTTTCTGATGCAGTCCCTGCACCATTTTGGCTGCCCTTCTCTGAACTGCCTCAATTTGGTTAATGTCCTTGTGAAAGTGTGGCCTCCAGTACTGCACACAGTACTCCAGATGGGACCTAACCCATGTCTTGTAAAGAGGGATTATAACCTCCCTCTTCCGACTCGTGATACCTCTACTAATACACCTCAACATCCCTTTAGCCTTACCTACTGCTTTAGTGGTCTGCTTGGATGATTTCAGGTCATCAGTGATGATGATGCCCAAGTCTCTTTCTTCCCTTGTGACTGCCAGCAACTCCCCTCCCAGCCTATAGGTGGCTTCAGGGTTTCTCTTACCTATGTGCATGATCTTGCACTTCTTTGCATTAAACACCAGTTGCCACTGTTCCAACCATTTTGCAAATTTATCCAGATCTCTTCTCATTCTGCCCAATCCATCTGGATCATCTACTGTGTTGCAGATCTTGCTGTCATCTACAAACAGACAAACCTTACCCTCCAGTCCATCTGCAGTGTCACTGATGAAGATATTGAAAATGACTGGCCCCAGGACTGATCCCTGAGGTACCCCACTTGTGACTTGCATCTCTTCTGACTGTATACCATTTACCACCACTCTCTGTTTTCTGCCCGTCAACCACTTTGCCACCCAGTTGACCAACTTCTGATCCACCCTGAGCCTACCCAGCTTATTAATCAATCTTCTGTGTGGAACAGTATAAAAAGCTTTGCTGAAGTCAAGGTAGGCGACATCAACTGTTCCCGCTTGGTCCACCACTCTGGTAACTCAGTCAAAGAAATCTATGAGATTAGTTTGACAGGACCTTCTTTTTATAAACCTATGCTGTCTTGGATCCTGTGCTCCTATGGATTCCAGGTGTTGCACGATCCTTTCCTTAAGGAGTGCCTCCATAATCTTACCCACTACTGAAGTAAGACTGACTGGTGTGTAGTTCCCTGCCTCCTCCCTGCTACCACTTTTGTGGAGTGGGATCACATGAGCCCCTCTCCAGTCTTCTGGAACCTTTCCTGTGCTCAGAGACTCACTAAACAGTTCTGATAATGGCTCTGCTAGTTCCAACCTTAGCTCCTTTAGTACCCTGGGATGTATGCCATCAGGTCCCATTGCCTCCTCCACCCTGAGCTTATTGAGCTCTTGTAGGACCCTTTCTTTTGTGAAAGGACTAGTGCATACCTCCTTCCCCCCGGTGTCCATGGTGCTGAGCTGTGGGCCCTGTCCTACCTTCTTTTCAATAAATACTGAGCAGAAGTATCTATTTAGGATAGATGCTTTTACGTGGTCCTCCTCCTCACACGCTCCCTTATCTCCTCTGATTTTAGCAATACCTCCTCTGGACTTTCTCCTTTCACTAATGTATCTACAGAAAGTCTTGTCACCTTCTTTTACTGTTTGTGCTAGTGTTTCCTCAGTTTGTGCCTTTGCCTGCCTTACTACCTTCCCTGCTCCCTTAGGGAAGTTTGGTATGCCTCTCTATCTTCATCCCGTTGCGTTCCCTTATATTTCCTGAAGGCCAGCCTTTTGGCTCTGACCTTTTCTGCTACTGTTTTTGAGAACCAAAGTGGTTTACTTCTTCTTTTGCACTTCCTTTTCTCTCTAACACAATGGGATGTTGCTTCAAGTATTGCATCCTTAATGCTTGCCCACTTTGCCTGTACCCCCTCACCTGTATTTCTTTTTGCCAGGGCTAGCTTAACTCTGTTGGCCATCTTATCAAAGTCAGCTCCTCTGAAGTCCCATATTTTTGCCTTGGAATGGGATGATTTAGTTCTAGTGGACAAATTGAACCATACCATGTGATGGTCACTGGCTGCCAGGTGACCTTCTACCTGGAGATCTGTGATCCTTTCCCTGTTAGTCAGTACTAGATCTAGGATAGCCCTGTCTCTTGTGGGTTGCTGTACCAGTTGTTTGAGGCCCTCCCCCTGCAGGGAATCCCCCATGTGCATAGTTCTGGCAGATGTTCCTGCTGGTATTGACCAATCTGTATCTGGCATGTTGAAGTCTCCCATTATCAGAACCTCCCCTTTAGCTGTCATGTTTTGGATATCTTCTAACAGTAATGTGTCTATGTCCTCCCCCTGGTCTGTGGGCCTGTAGACAACCCCAGTTCATATGGCTGTCCCTTTTTCTGTTTCCACGGTGACCCACAGTTCTTCTGGCTCCTTATGTGTATTCTGAATTTCTGTAGCTTTGATATTTTCATTGACATACAGGGCCACTCCACCCCCCTTTTTGCACCTCGGTCTCTTCTGAACTGTACATAGATAGGTACTGAAGTCTCCCAAGTGTGGTTACTGGTAAACCATGTCTCGCTAATTGCTACTATGTCCAGTTTAGCCTCTGTCATTATTACCTGCAGGTCTGGGATCTTGTTTCGCAGACTGCGAGCATTTGTCTACATGATTTTCCATTGGCCAGATTTTGGTATGTTAGTTGTTGGGTGAGGTCTGGCATTTCCCCTGTGCGTCATATGGGGAGCCGGACCTTTTTCCTTACCTGGTGATGCAAATGAACTACAAACATGCTGAACTCCTGTTTGACCACTAGCTGAGGGGGGAAGGGTGTTTTTTCCCATTCGACGTATGGGGTCGAATGGGATCCTGTAAAACTGCCCTGCTAGTTTAAATATTCTGCAACTACATTAAACTTCTGCCCTAATGCACTGATTCCCTCCTTAGTCAGATGCAGTCCATCAGATTTAAAGAACTTTAGCTCCCAAAACTGTTGGCAGTTCCCTACAAATTTGTGTCCTTTTTCCTGGCACCAGCCCTTGAGCCACATGTTTAGCTCCCCTATCTCCCCTTCTATGACCTTCTGACCATCTTCCCCCCCTCTCCCAGACTGGCAGGATCACAGAGAAGGAGATACTGGATGAAATGGATGATAGTTTGTCACCCAGCCTGGTCAGGTGCTCCTTGGTCTCCACAACTGACTGGCTGGTGAGATCATTAGTCCCTATGTGTACCAGGACGTCAATGTTTTCTCCTGCTTCCTGAACAATTTTAGCAATGCGATCAGTGTCTCTCCATGCTGATGTACCTGAGAGGCATCTGACCATTACCCCTGGCTGGAGATGGGTATCAACTCCCTGAATCATGGAGTCTCCTATGATCAGAAGTTTTTTGGATTTCCTTTTTGCTTTTTTTGTTTTGGCTCCTGTTTTGGGCGAGTTTTGTTGTGCTAGCTCCTGTGCTGCAGTGTCCTACTCTGCAGTGTCCTCTGCCCTTTTGTTTGATTTCGGAGATAGAGGCAGATACCTGTTTGTAGTTTTTTTTATGGTTTGTGAAGGTAGTATGTTGGAGAGCACTGAGTGATGGGGCACCCAATTTGCCCCTTCTAACCACCTGCCAACCTCCCAGACCAACTACCCTCTGTGGTTGAGGTGCTTCTGTTGGAAGTTGGGGAAATGGTGGGTGGTTCTTACAATATATTTCCTTTTGAATATGGAATTTGAAGCATGCAGTCTCTGCCCACAATGCCTGGAGCTGAGCCCTTAAATCTCCAATGGCCCAGCATGTAGGACAGTGTCCTAAATCCTGTAAAACTGCCTTCTGAAAAGTGTTCCACAGCACCTGCCATTAACGATTTCCATTCCAGATAAGTTGCTGGGTTTATAACCTGGTCAGAGTAATTGGAAGGAAGAAAATGAAAGCAAAAGTTTGATTTTGAGTTTTGTTTGCTTGGTTTTGTATAACTTGTTATAACAAGTT
Source organism: Neoceratodus forsteri (assembly GCA_016271365.2). NCBI lineage: Eukaryota > Metazoa > Chordata > Ceratodontiformes > Ceratodontidae > Neoceratodus > Neoceratodus forsteri. The sequence continues at coordinate 681,163,484 of CM057449.1, forward strand.
AAATTACTAGTGCCCCTGTAAATGAGGTCACCGTGTGGATACCCCACTGATCTGCCCCTTCCTGCTTTGCCACAGGAAATGTCACGACTGTGCTACCCTATAAAAGGAGTGTAGTGTGGGGTGGTTGGGGATGGGGGTGGGTGGCTGGACCCTTCCCCTGCCAAAAAAGAAGAATCATGGATGAAAGAAACAAGGAGGTAAGAGCAGAAACAGTCAGCGACAAATGCAGTAGCCCTGAAAGCTCATCCTAATGATAGATAAAACTGTAAAACCTGTAAAGCACCACCTATAATAATTTCACAGAAGATATACCCTGTAAGAAACACTTTGCTACAGATAAAAATAAAGCAGTAACAGAAGATATACCTTGCAAAAGACAATTTGAATCAGACTATTACAGCGGTAATCTGTTAGTACACACCTGTAGGCACACCCGGTAATAATGCAGCAGAAGGTATACCCAGCAACAACAATTTGAATCAGATAAAAATAAAGCAATAAAATGTTAGCAACAAACAGTAACAATCTCTGTGAGTACAAAATAAAAATAATGCACAGTAAATCTACCTAGCCAAAAGAAGCCTTAATCCTTTCCCTTGCTCTGGTAAGGTTCTTTGCTCTGTCCTTTCAAGCAACCTAGAAGAAAAGAGCTCAGGTGAAGCTAGGTGCCTTGGCCAGCAAGCCTAGTCTTCCACCTTTCATCCCAGGGTACCTGAAAAGGGAGATTAAACTACTGGAAGGGGTGCAACACCGAGCAAATAAGATGATCCAGGGACTGGCGGACTTACCGTATGAGAATAGGTTAAAGAAATTGAACATGTACACACAGGAGGAGAGTAGGGATAGAGTTGATATGACTGAGAGATTCAAGTACATGCAAGTGCTAAACCAGACTGTTACGGAGGGGCTATAAGGGTAAGGGTGTGGAGGAACACTCATGGCCATGACATGAGATCGAAGGGTGGAAGGTTTTGGAGGGAAATTAGGAGATACATTTTTACGGAGAAGGTGGTAGCATGGTGGAATGCATTTCCAGCAGAGATGGTAGCCCCTAAAACAGTCGTCTTTTTCAAAAGGGTCTGGGACAAGGCAAGACAGGGGATAAATGAATGGGGAGGATGAGGATGGAGGATCAGCTTCAGAGTATAAAATTATTGTATAATTCATTATTTTACAGTGACAACAAGCAAAACTTTAAGTCGGTGTGCAGCAAAGCGTCTGAAAGATATAGAGGCAGCATTTAAGAAATGGGCAGACACAGAAGACCGCATGCAGACTGAGGCAGCAGCCGGTGGTGGGCCCAGCAGAAAGCAGTCTGCAGAAGCAGATCAGCTGCAATCTATTTCAAAAAGATTGGGATGTCTGGAGAAGGAGGTGGGAGAAGTTAAAAAAAATGAGTGAACTCATTAAAACTCAAGCAGGGATGAAGAAGAAAATTGACTTAATGTTGAACCTTATGCAAGGAAGTGCTCCACCTGCAGGTGCAACCACCACTCCCACCAACAACTGAAAGAGAACAGGAAAAATAAAGTGTTGCCGGTGGGCTGTTCCTCCCCTTGGCTGTAATTGTAAATAGTTATGTTAGAACAGCTACTGTTATTGTGGTTATTATTATTATTATTATTAATATTATTATTATTATTAGCAGTAGTAGTAGTAGTATCATTATTATTCAAATGTTACTGTGTTCCTGACATGTTGGTTTTCTTGTAGGTGATGTTTTGTTTGTTATATTAAATTACTATTAATGTTTGAAAGAGTGACTTATTTTTCCCCTTTTATTTTTTTCCCTCCCGGCCCCTAGTCTCTCTTACTATCAAAACATCCCCTACCTCTAGCCACCGTACATCTTGCACCCATCCTCCACATTGGAAAATCACCATTCACACTCATGGCTTGCCCCCCATGGCAGGGAGTCACCAACTCCCCACCAGGACTGGATCCAGCTTTCTGTGATGTCCTCGGAGGTGATGTGCCCTTGACAGATGTCGATGAAGTAGCTTTACTGGTACCACCATTTCCATTTTTGTTCCAAGGCTGAGCGTGGAATGCTGGCAGTGGGCATGCCACACATGCATCCACATGCAGCATGCCCATCAGCTGCTCCACTCCCGTGCCTCCATTGTACAGGGCCAGACATACCAACGCCTAGCCTCCGCTAGGTGTCAGGCAATTGCTGACCTCTGTTTCCTCCCCTCCCTGGAAGACGAGAGCTATTTACCAGATGCTCAATTTACTGCCACACTGACCAGCCCCCTGATGCCCCATTCGCTCCATGAACATGGGTCACTGGTGTGGCAGGAGGTAAAGCTATGCTGTCTCAGCCCTCTGTGCCACTGGGCTGTCTGACTGATACTATCTTATATTGCCCATTATCCATGTTCCAAATTGTGTATGATACCTTTTTTCCACAATTTGAGTCCACTTTTGTACTTTTTGTCAGTTCAGAAATAATTAAAGTAGCGCTCATTTTAATATGACTTGAAAACGGTTGTCATCAGTGTTCTCGGTTGCTGTTGTGCAACAATTTAATAAAAATAACTTGTATTATGACTGCAGTTAAGTAGCGTGCGGCACAACAGGCATTGCTGCATGATCTTATGGAACATTACAGTATGTGTTCTAAAACAACTGTGAATAAATAGTGAAGAAGAAATGGTAGAACCCATATTAAATGTAGTGCTCCTTATATTATTTGAAATGTACTGTACCAAAATGGACTAAAAAATTACTCAAGTACATCGTGAAAATAACTAGGGTATCTTAGTTACAAGTCATGAGATGAGGACTATTTAAAATATAATAAAAAAGTATAGCTCAATACTATTTAGCAGTGCATTGTCTTAACAGTGCTGCTTTACTGTGCTAATGCTTATTCATTAAAAAGAAAGTAAGCATCAATATAAGGGAAGCCATCTGAAGACATTTACTGAACTATATGGCAGTAAAAACCAAAGTAATGAAATGTAATTTTAATTGCATGAAATCATAATACTCATTAAGTATTAATGAATCACTTTGCTTGGTATCCTATACTTTAATATAATATCGAAGAAAAAAAACGCACATACCCCCATAATGCAGAATAGGCAAATCACCACAACATTTTAGGCTGATTCAGTTTTAAGCAGAAATGCATGGTGTCAAAGGGCTTCACACAATCTGCAAAGGGTGCAAAAAGAAAGCAAATGTGTGTTTTATCCTACAAGGACTCATCAATGTTCCTCATCTGTTTCACACCAGCCATAAGCTGGTCTTATAGTTTTTGGTTGTGGTGAGCATAATATTAAAAAAAGTCAAAAAACAAAGAACCACTGTATGTGTGTGCGTGTGTCTGTATTTGAATTACATAGTAATATTTTGATCAATTCTAGATCAATGATGCGAGTGCTATTTGAATTGTAATTGACTTTAATGGAGTTAATGATTTTCAAGAATTAATACAACATTTGATAGTTTAAGTTTACTGTTTGTACTAGTAGTACCACCATGCAAACAGTTGCATGCCTTCAGACATCTTCTGTTAAATTGATGGCTTGCAATTTTTTGGTGAACAAACATTTCTATGATGCGTGAGGGTAATCATGATGAAGCACAATGATAACAACAATCAAAAAACTTACCTTAATGCAACTGAATGTGAAGGTAGTGGCAAGCTCCAGAATGATAAGCAGCAAGCTGAATGAAGCACACAGCAATGTCTTACTTGATTATTGCTTAAAAAAAATGTATTCATACTAATCTTTTGAAAAATGAAAATTCTGAGGGTGGTAAATTCCACAATAAATATTGTAAAAGTTGAAATAATCCAAAATCAAAAACTGTCCCTCCAAAATATTTCCACGTGTCACTTACTCATGTGTCCTGATTTACCCTAAAATATTGTGTGACTGTACTTAACGTGGAATGTAATAAATTTAAAGCACTGCCGTATTTTCAGTCATATAATCCCCCCATCATCCCACCAGCCCCCCACACACACATGATGTGGATGTCACATAATGGTATCATGGAATACACAATTTCAAAACTAGTTATAGTTGCACTGTCATAGACAAAATTAGTCATACATGCCTCCAGTTTTTCCCAAACTTCATTTTTATCATTATACGGAGCATGGAAATTGCTTGCAAAGTGGTACTGATATGAAGTAGATGTTGGGGCAGGGGGCAGGACTACAAAAGCCTAGTGGAATTCTAGGCTCTCTGGGAAGACCGGGTGAGTGGTTAGGCCTGGTGGTCCTTTTCTGCCATCACGTTCCTCCTAAGTTTTTATGTTCCTATTCCTAACAACAATTCTACTGTTAATCAAAGAAACACTGGCAACTGAGAAGAATAATAATGTTATTAATTGACTGTTAAAATGTGTGTTACTTCTGTGTAAGGCACCACATCTTTCCTACTTACTTTATGTAATTTAATGGCCTTTTTTCTTGCACTTTTAGAGCCTACTTGTTAATATTTTTATATATATGCCTAAAATCTTTGCCATGTACTTGACGTACTACAGACTGAATGAAATGACTTATTAAGTCTTTGACTTTGGTTGACATAGTTAGCATGGACTTTGTGTGACCAATAATTGTACTTTCTCATTGCCATGGCTTGACGTTAAAATGAGTGTCATACATACAGGACACATTACATTTCCTATCCTTTATTTTATACTGATACAATAACAACAAAAAAGAAGTGAACTACTACTGATATATCCCCTGCTACTCATTGTGTAATATCCATCCTCATGAAACTTATGCTCCCTCCAATCCATGTGTTATGCAATCATGACCAAAAACAAAATTGTTACTGATGTAATAGCTGCCCTGATTGTGCTACTGTACTGATACCTGCAGCCTTTTCTCTTGTGGATGTTCCTTTACCTTGTCTAAAAATGTTTTGATAATGCTGCAATACCAAGTAACCAAGGCAATGTAACCTGACATCGGAGCTGCTGGCGCTGCTGATGCCTTAGACCTAGTGTGCTCCTGTGCCTGAAAGTATGCCAGGAATGTGTGATAATGCTGTGATAAATAACCAGAGTCAACTTACCAGACACACCAGCCATGCAGCTGCTGCTGTGGCTGTTGGTGGCTGTGGCATCTGTGCCTGTTACTGCGCATACAACAGGAACATGTGTAGGAAGCTGTGATTAAGAAGCAAAGCATTCAAACAACTGAACGGACATGCATGCAATGCTGCTGCTGCTGCATGTTGCCTGTGCTCCTGTGCCTGCTCCTACATCCCCAACCTGTGTGACGCTGATGCTGCACCAAAGTACCAAAGCCAAACTGAAATCAGCTGACTGTTGCCCTGTTGGTACTGCTGATGCCTGTGGCCTGTTCTCCTGAGCCTCAAATGCAAGATCCTCATCTGCAATTACCCTGGTTTCTGATGTCATGATGACATTTATCAGTGTAAGTAAGTGCAGTAATTTTTATTTGAATTTTTATTTCTATTATCTGGTGCTGAGAGGCACCTTACAATGACTGTAGCATGTCCATGATGTAAAAGATCACAAACTTTGTGCTTGTTTTATTTGCTTTACAGGTATGTCGCTTGCTGCCTTTCACTTTAAGCATGATGATGCCAGAATCCCATGATGGTACTTCTTGTCCTGCATATTGTAGAATAAGATGAATTAGGTAAGTGTGTTTAAAGTATTTTTCTTTTCAGATTTCTCCATTTTTAGGGTTATTACTTCTTTGTTATTTTTTTTTACAGTGTTTAAGTATTATGTAATATATGGATATTTAAAATAATACTATTGAAAAGCATATAAAAAATTTCTGGTAATACACTGGAGCCAAAGTGATAATAGTATCATTGGCAAGTGATAATACTATCGTTCAGAGCTCGTAATACTATCGTTTGAGCTCCGAATGATAGTATTATCATAAAACTTGAAAAGCGCAAGCTCAAGACCATAGGCTTCTTCCTGACATCCCCAAAGCTGTACGTGGTGACGTTACTAAAACCACACCTCCTGATTGGATGTGGTTTCTTTGTGAGTAGGCCAATTATTTAAAAAAACATGGTGGGCGTCTCTCACTTAGCGAGAGAAAATCATTCCTTCAGTTCACTACCCATGCCTTTTTTCCACCTATCCTTCACACGCTTCAGCAAAAAAGAAGTAAAGGTAAGACTGCCTAACAAAGAAAAGACACAAAACAAACCAAGCTAGTGGGCAGGTGGACAGACGAGCGAGTGGGGTGTATATGCAGAGAGTGAGCCCTCACTGCAGTGGGAACCTAGCTTCACAGCACCACATAAACAGCTAAAAAAAATACTTGCATCCATATATTACAAAAAATAAAAATTAGGCAATTGTCTATCACTGGGGAGTAATACCATCTCAAGGGTTCTGGGAACAAGGAAACCTCTCAAGCTTCGCTCTTGAGGTTTTCTTGTCCCCAGAATCTCTTGATGATATTCTTCCCTTGAAATAGACACTCACCTATCTATTATTCTATTTTTATTTATTTATTCAGATTATACAATGTTCAATAAAATGCTGGTTCTTGATTTGCTGGATGGCATGATTAACAATGTGTAAATTGTGCCATCACCCCATGGTAACAGTGCCTGCCAATCAGGGTATCAGGCTTCAAAGCCACCGGCCGCCATATTGTTTTTTTTGTTAACCAAGAATTCACAAAAATGAAAATAATAAATGAAAACTTCCCTTGTGTTTATTCCTACATTGTATAATATTTAACAATATGCCACTACATATGGTGTGAGTAATGGCAAGATTTATCCACTTCTGGTGTGGTTTCCTCACTCGGCTGCACTTCTTGTGCAAACCACACCAACCATTGGTAAATCCTGCCATCACCCACACCATATCATAGTATATTGCTTAAGTATATGAATGTTTACGTTTAATAATTTTACTGTGTCCATGTTTACAATACTTATTCAAGCATCATTTGAGAGCACAGTTGTAGCTGGTGTAGGCGTTCGAATCATTCTCATCTACCGTCCACCCGGAGATGGGAAACGCTTCTTACAGGAAGTAGCAGACTTCCTCGTCAACATGTCATTTGAGTCACCCAGATTGATGGTACTGGGTGACTTCAATGCCTGGATCAATGATGAACTCTCACAATTTGGTAATCACTTCCTCCAATTAATGTCTTCTCTTTGCCTTACACAGGTAGTTTCCACTGCTACGCATAAATCTGGACACTCTCTGGACTTAGTCTTCCTCTTAGGGATTGATGCATCCAATGTGGGGGTGGAACCAGTCGTTTGGTCTGACCACTACACCGTGAGGTTCAATTTTTGCACCCCCCCTGCGAAGGCCTTCCCCTGTGGAGATGGTCAGGTACTGCCCATTATGGAATATTACTTCACAAGGCCTTGCGGCGGTCCTTGACCTATCATCCCCCGTGCTGGCGAGCAGTAATCCAGAGACGCTGGTGTCAGCCTATAATGTGGCCATTATGGCTGCCCTGGATCTTATTGCTCCTGTTCATAAGTGCCCCCATCCCTTCACCCCAGGTACCCTTGGTTTGATGGGACACTGAGGGAGATGCGGATACAGGGGCGAAGGTTAGAGCAGTGTTGGCGCAAGTCCACCCTTGAAGCCGACCACCTTAGATTGATGGAACATTATTCTATCCATCAATCTGCAATCACCCATAAGAAGGCAGAATTCCTGTCCAGGGAGATTGCAGTTGCTCAGAATTGACCGGCTCAGCTGTTTCGGACTGTAGACAGACTGTGCAACCCAGCCTGTCTGCAAGTTCGAAAAGCCTTTTCGCAATTAGAGTGTGAGGAGCTCGCTTGTTACTTTGCAACTAAAGTGGCTGACATCAGGGCGGACTTGTGTCCAGCAGTCTCTAAGGGTGAAGTCATAGAACAGTGTGAGATCACAGTATCACAATTCTCTTGGAGTTCCTTTTGTCGACCTGAGTTCGTGGATATTATGAGGGTCATCCATAGTGTGCATCCCACAAGCTGTAGTTTGGACCCTGGACCGACCCCCCTAATTTTGGGTTGTTCTGATATCATTGGTCCAGTTCTGGTGCAAATAGTCTGGTGCTCCTTGGAGTCAGGTGAGTTTCCTAGCTCCCTGAAAGAGGCAGTGGTGACATCTCTCTTGAAGAAAGCTACCTTGGACCTGGACTGTTTCTCAAACTACAGACCTATCTCTAACCTTCCCTTTATTGGGAAGGTTAATGAGAAGGTAGTGGCAGCCCAATTGGAGGACCATTTAACCATCCATAATATCTATGAATTCTTCCAATCTGGTTTTCATAAAAGACATAGCACCGAGACAGTGCTAGTTCAGGTGCTTAATGATCTTCTGAGTGCGAGGGATCAGAAGAGATGTTCCATTCTGGTTCTCCTTGATCTCTCATCAGCTTTTGACACTGTGGATCACCTGGTGTTGATAGCATGACTGAGGCAAATTTGTGGAGTGTCGGGAACTGTTTTACAATGGTTCACCTCATTCCTCACTGGGAGATCACAAAGAGTTGTGTCGGGGGTTATTTCCTCCGGCCCAACTTCTTTGTTGCATGTGGTGCCTCAGGGTTCCGTGCTGTCACCCATGTTATTTGCAGTGTACATGATGCCCCTCGGAGACATTATAAGATGGTATGGGCTGAGGTTTCACTGCCAAGGAGTGCTGTCATGAACTTCGATTTTTTACATGCCCAGACAGAAAAGCTAAAAGTGGCAAGTATTACACAATGCTGGACTTCATTCATTGTTTTTTCTATGAAACTGAATGCTGGTAGTGCCAGAAAATACATTGAAACACAGGTGCCGAAATCCCATGCATATGCAAAAGCAGGCTACTCGAGCGTATGTCTGGGATCTGTGTTTCTTGCCACTTTCCGTGCATGTGTGGGATTTCAGTGCCTGTGTTTCAGTGTATTTCCTGGCACTACTAGCGCTCAGTTTTGTAGAAAAAATGGAAAATCTAGCCCAGCACTGTATAATACATGACATATTAAGCTTTTCACTCTGGACATGAAAAAAAGTGAAGTTTGTGCCAACGATGAATGCTCTGTGGCAGAGGTGTTCTCTCGGCATACCTCTGCTTCCAGGTGATGAGGTACTTTCAGTTGTGATTCTGGAAAGTAAAATATAACAAAAAGAAAGAAAATGGTAAGCATTTTCACTTGTGGCACATTTATGGACATCACGTGGGGCATATATAATAGATAGGTGCACAGAGGTGCACTGTTAGACTCTGCAAGAAAAACGAGGGGGAAAAGCTGACAGTGCCCCTTTAAGGCAATTGACTGTAATAATGACTGTCAATCAGATAACAGCATCACTGAACAGTGAACACACTTTGGTATGTAAGTTCCAAAACTGTGAATTACCCATTTAATTATATCAATAAGGAACTACAGGTTGTGCTGTGATATGGTGTGGTAATGGTCCTTCTATGATATTTGAAGCACTCTGGATTACCTCGTGCTTCAACCCATCCTAGATGTGCTGTTAGCACACCCAAAAGCAGCAACTGGAGTGCTTTTGGCTTACTGCTTAATTAAACTGTTCCATCATGTTAGGGACATAAAAATAAATGTTTTCTTATTTTATTTCTTCATAGGTCTGGGATTCTTTGATAATGTAATGTTACCCACAGAGAACCCATTCACAGATTCGTACCTGTGTAGTACAGTATGGTGTACAAGCCCATTCATCCACACTGTGGACCAATGGGCTTACAGATCATACTGTAAGCTGTCATTTGGTGGGTGACTGGGTGGTATGCAGGCAGAGTGCAGCCGCCCGCCAATGACAGAGGGGAGCTGGGTGGCAGGGGTCCTTTGTGGGTGGAAGGGAGGGGGGTACCACTGGCACACTGGGAATATATATATATATATATATATATATATGTCGGATGCCTGTGATCGGGTGGAATGGGACAGAAGGAGTTACCACTAGACCACCAGGGATTATATGTTTACATTTGCCCACAATTTGGTTTATGGGAGGGAGAGGGGAACCACTAGACCACTAGGGATTTAAATTTTACATTTGCCCAAAATTGGGTTAATGGGAGGGAGGGCGGTACAGCTAGACTACCAGGGCTGGATATTAAACATTATTACCACGGTCAGGCTAACAGGGAGGGAGGGGAGCACCACTAGACTACCAGGGCTGGATATTACACATTATTACCGTGATCAGGCTAATGGGGAGGAAGGGGGGTACCACTAGACTACCAGGGACCAAATGGGTGCTTGTGGATGGTGTTCTGGGTGGGCGGGTGGCCACCCTCAGCTGGCAGCTGCTGTGTTGCACCCTGCAATACAGCAGCCCACCTGTGGGTTGCCCAGAGCTGTTCCTTGTTTTTTTTTGGCACAACTTTGAGCCCCTCTATGTGGTGCAAAGCAGGGTTGTGCCAGCATATGCACCACACATCTGGGGCTGAATATCGGGATGTGCCACATATGCATGGGCACGCCCTCTGCATTTGCTCGGCATACATTACCAATGTGCCCCGGTGCATCAGGATTTGCGCAGTGTAACTTGTCCCTTTGAATATCACACCGGGGTGCATTGGGGGTTGCACATGGTGCAAACTCTTTGAATATCTGGGCCTGGAAGTATATCCATAGTATACCAGAGAACTTGTGTTGCCTGGGAAGCGGAGTCCCTATCTACAACTTTTCATAAACACGTTTTTAAAATTAATTCCTCCTCTGCATGCACATATTCTGAAGTCTTCTAGGCTTCTATCAGCAAAACAGAGCAGAGTGCTGCAGTGCACAGTTTAAAATCAGAGCAGAAATTACACACATGCACATCAGAGTACTGTGTAAAGATCCTGGACATGTGCAAGAGTGTCATACTCTTGTACATGTGTTTGATTTCAGCTCTGATTTTAAAATGAATATTGCAGCACTCTGTGTTCAGTTTTTGCTGCAAGATGCCTAGACTTCTTCATAATATGTGCACGCAGAGAAGGAATTTTTTTTAAATACTTATATACAAAACGTTGCACATCGGGACTGCGCTCGTTAGACAATGCGCATTCTCGGGTATGGAAATACTTTCAGTGGGCAATGATTTAAAGAGCAGCTTCCTAGTAGCTGCCTGCCCCAGCCTGTTTGATGCTGCCTTACCTTTTCAGTAGTAAGCTGCTGAAGTTTGGTATAAATAGTCCATGTGTGCTAAAAGTTATATCCCTTGCAATGTTGTAAATCTGTAGGCTGTCCAAAAACAAGACCGACTTCACGGTCCGAAAAACACTCCCCCGCAGTGGCCCATGCAGCCCTGTTTTGTGATGTCACAAAATGAAGGCTGCATGAGCATGCCCCATTCAGTTCTATGGGGCTGGTATTTTCAAAGATATTTATACCCATTAGTGCTGGGATTTTATTATATCGGAGATATCGATCGACTAATTGGGTCCATATTAGTCAATAGATCACTCTGATATAATAAAATCCCAGCACTAAAGGATATAAATATCTTTGAAAAATACCAGCCCCATAGAACTGAATGGGGCACGCTCACACAGCCTTCATTTTGTGACATCACGAAACAAGCTGTGTGGGCCAACGTGGGGGCATATTTTTCAGACCATAAAGTCGGTCTTGTTTTTGGACAGCCTACAGATTTACAGTATTACGAGGGATATAACTTGTAGCAAACATGGACTATTTATGCCAAACTTCAGCAACTCGTTACTAATAAGGTAACACATCAAATGGGCTGGGGAAAGTAGTAATGCCAACAGTAGGAACCTACTCTTTAAACATGGACTGCTCAAATTGCAACTTACAGAAAAAATAGACAAGCATTTACAAATCATGTTTTTTAGATATACAGCGGCTTTTTAGAGTAATTGCTTGACAAGTGTGTGCCAAGAGGCATACTTCTGTGATAGGGTAAAAATAATTTATCAGAAACCTCACAGTGTCACTTTAAATATACCAAGGTGATAATTAATTGAAGCCACTACTAGTGTCACTCCACACTCCAGTATGTTTTTTTACCATGCGATCGTCTTTCTGTCCTCATGGTAAATAGCTTGTGTACCATGTAAATGAAATAAGTAGAAAGAGTGTGCCTTCTGTCATGATCCCCACCATCCAAAAAACATATATGATATTTGACCTGATTCAGAGTCAAGGGATGCTATTAATTCAATATGGTTACATCCAGTAGAAAATTATGGCAATCATAGTGTGTATCTGCCATGGTAAAAAGAATGCCGCTGCTGCTTCATCAACATGCAGACACACCCCCATGCAGTCAGCCACCTGTGGCCACGTTTTGTGATGGCAGAAAATGAAGACTGCATGTCTGCTATATTGACTTGTATTAGTTATAGTTGCAATTTAGAGAAATCAAAGTGAATGCTGAAGTAACAGGTACTGTTACTCCAGTGGTCACTTTGATTTGTTTATATTGCGATCTAAACATTAATAACAGCTGTAGAAAATTCATGCCCACACAAGTCAATGCAGCAAACATGCAGCCTTCATTTTATGCCATCACAAAACATGACTAGAACTGCCTGCATGTTGGCATGTCTGCATGCTGAGGAAGTGGCACTGTTTTTCCAGGGGCAGGTATGCACTAGGATTGCAATATTTTTCTACTGGACTGAACTGTGTGGAAGTAATTGTAACCCTGGACACTGAAGTCAGTCAAATATCATATATGGTGGGGTGGCTGGACTCATGAAAGAGCAAAAATGCTGTATACAAACTCAGCATTATTACAATAATATAACCCCCCCCCCCAAAAAAAAAGACACATAGAAAACAGAATGCTATCCAGTACTTAGTACATGGAAAACATTGTTGATTTGTCAATTTGTCATAGTTCCACTGGAATACACGCAATTACACATACATGCACAGTACTCCAGTTGAGAAAGATCATATATTTTATTTGTTGACAGATAATAAGCAGTCACTCTTACTTTTATGGGAAACTGACAGGGATAGCAGGGGTATTTTTCACAAGCATCAAAGAAACACCAGTAAAGGAAACTCTGAATAGTACAGTACTTATTATTTAAAATATGTGTAAGATACATGTACGTGAAGTGCAACTTTTGAGAGTGAATATTGAATAATATTACATTGGATTGGTTTAATGACTTTATTTCATTGAAGGCACTGCTATGGCCTACTTGGGTTAATAATATATGACTTAGTACTGCAGTGCAGCAATGTTTGTGATGGAAATTGCTAAACTGGGAAGTAGATGGCTCATTAGTTATGTGAGTTGGTTGCTGTTTTCACTAGGACTTCTTTGCTTAAACTAAGTGTGATCAAAATGTCCCTCAGCATTATCCTCCTCTGAGGGGTCATCAGCCACAATGCTCTCATCAGCATCATCCTCCGTCAACTGCTTTGAAGTATTTTGGGAAGATTCTCCACCTCCATCATCGTGGTAGGTTGATACGGCACTTACTTTGTAGTCAGGTGGGATATGCTTATGATTCATTTTAATGAAGGTTAGGATCTCCACATTTTTACTTGGCAGACATGTCCACCGGTCTGTTACAATAGCACCCACAGTACTAAACACTCTCTCTGTACTGACGCTGGCTTATGGGCAAGAAAGGTACTTAATAGCAACTTTGGCAAGTGCAGACCACATAGCGAGTTTACCATGCCAGTACAGCAGTGGTTCATCAGCTGGACCCAACTCCTCCGTGTCCTCCATGTATGCCTGCACAAGCAAGGCATTTGATATCTTGCTCTCTCCATCAGGTTTCAGTACATTTCTGCTTGACACACCCACCTGACTAAGGACTGACCACAAGGGATATAATTTTGTGTCACTTTCTTTACCCGGCTTGACACTGGAGGTGCTGAAGCATGTTGATGCTCTACTGCCTGTGACAGAAGTAGATGATGCTGATAACATAGAATGACCAGATGTTACTTGCTGCTTGCTGTCATTGCTACCCTGCTGATGACTGTCATCTCTTTATTAACCATGTCTGTGAGAGCATCAGTTGTAGTCACAACATCTACAGGCATGAGAAGGGCTTGAATGCTATGACTGTAGCGTGGATCCAATAATGTGGCAACACTATAAACTTTTGACTCCAACATGCTGCGCAAACAATGGTCAGTGGTTGCACGTTGTATCATACGGTCGGCTATTTCAATGCCAGTGCTATCATCATTGCATTCAAACTGCTCCCTTATGTTTTTATGTGCCTGTAGTAGGACGCAGATTAGTGGTATTTCCTGGCTGATACAGGCATTTGCCACACTTATCGCTTGGGTAGCATGCTCAAATGGCTGCAAGATTTGAATTACACTGACCATTAGGTGCTACTGAACCATAGTGATGGAGAGGGAGGATATCTCACGATCTTTGTGCAGCATGGTGAAGTCAGTTAATGCCTTGTATCCACCGCATGGCCACCTCCTGCTTTAGGCGATGCTGTAGATTTCCATTTTTGACCTGATGCTTTTTAAATTCATTATGGGCTTTGGTGGAATGGCTGAAATACCCACACAAGCGCCATGCAGCTGTGACCATTTCATCAATGTCCTTGTTGCTCTTCAGATAATCTTGCATGACCAAATTCAAACAGTGTGCAAAACAAGGAATATGACAATAGGACCCATCCTCAATAGCCTTTACCACATTATAGCCATTATCACTGGCAATAAACTCAACATTGATGCCTAGTGATGTCAACCAGTAATCTATTTGAGCCTGAAGCTCACTCAGTATGTTCAGTGATGTGTGTTGCACAGTATCCATGCATGACATGCTGAGTATGGCCTGCTGACGTATACCACCAAGTGCTGCATTGCAAGAAGCAGAACAAGAATTACCAGAACTGGAGGATGAAGAGTTAGGGAAACGAGCCCAGTGGCATGTTATACACACATATGAGGAGGAAGCACCATGCCTGCTACTCCACATATCTGTTGTTAGATAAATATAGTCTACAGCAAAATGACTTGTAGCATGGGAGGCTGCACTCTTTAAATCTGTAAAAAGTTCAGGGACAGCCTTAGTGGAAAAATATGTACCGGAAGGAATGTTCCACTTTGGAACTGCTCTGCTCATAAGGTGATGAAAACCAGGGTTTTCTACAAATGAATAGGGTAACATGTCTACTGCCAGCATTTGTGCTAAACAGTCATTAAGTTCACGGGGAACTGGGTGGTTACAGTGGAATTTAGTTTTTTTTAAAAGTGGTTCAGAAATTGTGGATTGAACAAGTGGGGTGGATGCGACTGTAGTGCTTGATGTTAAACTTAACTGAGGAGGTGTAGCACTAATACTACCTACACATGGTGTCATGGTTTTCTCCTTTCTGAAATAACCAGAAATAACAGTAGCTGGGTTTTTAAATTTTTTATTAATAGGGGTGCTGGTGGTTGCCTGTTTATGTGCAATGCTGCTGCTGCTACTGATACTACTAGTAGTGCTTGTGCCACTGAGTTTTTTATTCATCAAAAACATGGAGTCATCATACTCTGTTTCATCAACATCTATCCCCCCATGACCCACAAATGACATCTGTCTCCTGAACCCCATATTTACCTCACACTCATGCTTCTGTCACAAAATTAGATGTTTTGATTTCATGTGGCTGAGCTGCCCTATCCTTCCACCAGGTTTGTCACGGCTAACCCGAGCTTTGCATACTTGACAAATAGCAGTGTGTGAATTTTTGGGATCAGTGATGAAAAAATCCCATACTAGAGATGTGCTGCTGCTTTGGCTATGGACCTGTGTCTTTGACTGCACAAAAGGTGTACTTTCCACAGTGTGACTTCTGTTGACTGGTACTCTGCCTGTGTCACTAACATCAAACTTTAGTGCACTACTACCTAATGTTGCACTGTCACCATGTGGCTTATCAGTTGCAAAACAAGGTGTCAGTTTTGCAGCTTTGGAACTACATAACTTTACCAACCCTGAATTACCACCATCAGAATCCTCCCCCTTCTCAACCTCAAGCACACGCTTACTAGTATTTGGCTTCTTATTAGTTACAATTTGGTGGCATCAATCTGTGGAATCCAGTCCACGTCCAGGACTGGATCATCTAGATCAGAACAAAATTCACTGCTGCCAATATCTATATTATGTGGTTCTGATTCTAAATCTGAGTCATTCCGATCAGTTTCTTGGGGGTCACTGACTGGATCTGCTGCATCCGCAACTGACTTCAGTAAAACATCATCATTCACTTCAAAAAGCTCATGATGAGAATTTTCCCTATTTAAAATATTCTCAGAAAAACTATCTGAATCAAATGTTGCCTGGCTCTCAGACTCCTCAATGACATCAGATTGTTGTGACATTACCATAATGGCTTCTACCTCGCTAGCGGACTGTCTGCTGCTCCATTTAGGAAGCTCATACGCAGAAACATGTACACTGTCAACAAATACTTTTTCTACAGATGGAACATCACAGCTATGCTTTCTGGATGAACTGACCAGCATGGATGCAACAGAGAGCTGCTGCAAAGCAGCATGCTTGCCAGATGATACTGCTGCACTTTTAGGCTGCCCAACACCAGCAACTCTTCCCATGCCTTTATCCCCCGTTCCACTGCTCCCACTAGCACATTCAGAAATGCTGCTCTTTTTCATCTTTACTTACACACAGAAGCAAAATTAGTTTTATAATAGGACTAGTTTTTGTTTCAACTGTAAGATTTAATGGGGGGGGCCGACACAAAACTGAAATATCTCTTCTTACTCTGTCAGATTATTATTGGACAAAAACAAGTTTTTCTTCCAAACTATCTCTTCTGCCTATCTCTAACTAACTAATACCTATCCTATTCCTCTTACTTGGGGACTAGGTGAGATTATGAATACTACACTAATAGAAGTAAAGCACATCAAACAACAGAAATAGCTGCAGTGCAGTCAGATATTACTCTCTGACAAAAAATAATGACATTTTTCTCTTATGTCTTATTTATTTTCTACTTTCCTTACTTTCGGAATGAGAGAGATTAATACAACTACAATTTTTCAAAATTATATATGCCAAAAAGCAGAAATTGGGTCAAAACAATGTGATATAAATTCAAACAATCCAACAAACAAAATATTATTTCTTTATCTTCGCACTGTTTCCCTAAAGCTCACTCTCTCTTAGAGACTGATATTACATACTGATTGAACTAGGTAGTTATATACAACAGAAGGCTTTCTGTCAGATCAGTCTGTGAGACTCTCTGACAAAAAAAAGTAATTACACTACTGCCTCACTGAATATATCTATATCTATATCTATATCTATATCTATATCTATATCTATATATATATATATATATGTATCCCTAAAACTCCAACTCTGTCTCTCTCACTCAGCAAATGCAACTCCAACAGCAACTTGCTAAATGAATTCACAGACTGAGTCTTCCTGATACACACATTACAAACCAAAAATTCAGACACAGTTTAAGGAAATATATCTAAATCACACTTCTCACACATAGAATTCACCCTAACAGAACATTTGCTACTAATATGTAGTAAAACTAATCAGCCATAACTAGGTTTTGCAGTATTTGGACAAAAAGTAGTCTGAATAACAACACAGAGCACTCAGCAGAGTAGATCCTTCTCCATCAGACACCAGTACTAATCTGCTTGGAGCTGAAGGTAACACATTATTAAATAACTGCTGTCACATGACAGAAGAAGCTAGGTGGCACCAATTGATTGCTTCCGCAGGATAGTATTCCGCATATCGATGTTCTGCAGAATTGTTTTCCACGAAACATCGTGGGCTTCAAGGACGAAAAAATATACAGCTTGAAAACTGACTTTACCAAACAATGGTCACATCTGGCATTCAAGTGGATCATTATCAGGCATAAAATATCATTATTTATATATATATATATATATATATATAGAGGCAAAAAATCGACACGTAGTACAGCGGCGTTGGTGGAGGTTTAAACACTTGATTTTTCGCACATTTTCATCTCGCATTGGGTGCGATTGGGATTGTCAGCCCCAACTCCTCACCCCATGACATGTGTAAAGCAGAAGTATAGGAGAATGGGTGTGAGAGTTAGGACCCACGATCCCAATGTGCACCCCAATGCCGGGTTGGGGTGGGCGGGGTCCAAGGGGGTTTTCAACCCTAACAGCAAATTTCCTCACTTTTGTCACTGTGGAACAACCCTAACTAATGCATTAAACTGAGTTTTTGCCTCTAATTTCCTTCTTTTGAGAATGATAACGAAAAATAGTGAATGATTCAGAGGTGGAGCTGCTGGGACCCAAAGGCCCAGGCCCGCCTACATGATGTGTTGTGGCATACTAACAGAGACAGCAACGCAAACAGAAATGCTAACAGTGGCGCATATGGTAACACAAGCACGAATGAGAACAGAAAGGGTAACGCATATGGTGGCGACGGAATGGTCTGCCATGTGATGTGTTGTCACATAGTAACATGGTGCCTGCAAACAGAAATGTCAATGGGCATGGTGATGTAAAGTGAAACAGTAAGATAAACAGTACTGTAGACAGAAATGGCAAAAATAAAAGAAGCAGAAAGCGCAAATGAAAACGCAAGGATAACGCATATGGTGGCGCAGACGCCAATGGTAAGTGAAATGGTACGGATCCGCAAGCAGAAAGGGCAACAGTAACAGTAATGTGTTTACGGTGCTGGTTTCCCCAAAATCTGCATTGAGAAAGACAGTGAGTACAAATAATGTATGCAAAATAATGAGTATCGGACAGAAAATGAGATCTTGGAATACTAAATACATTATATCTCAGGAACCGTACAACGTAGAAAAAAAATTTAAAAGTCATATTATTTACAACTGTCCTGGCTAATTTGGTTCTTAGCCCCATGATGGGGCTAAGAAATTTTCCTCGGCAAAGTCATTATCTCGCACGTTTCGAATCACGGGCCTGAAAAAAGCGGCGGCATGGCCAGAATGTTATCCTAAGGGAAAAAAGAAAAGTTCGAGCACTATAACTTTGCTCTCCCTGTAATGTTTTTCACCAAACTACTGAAAGGCACATCTGTGGGCTGTTGGCTGTCTTCCCTCCAAATTTCAGGAAAAAGACCAAACCGGTATTTTTGCAGCGAGGCTCCAAATGATTTCTGTTAAGTGTCGGGCGCCGTAATGTTATCCTATGGGAAAAACGTCAATTTTGGAGTGCCGTAACTTTGCCGCCATGTGATATTTTTTCACCAAACTACTGAAAGGCACATCTGTGTACTGTTGGCTGTCTTCCCTCCAAATTTCAGGAAAAAAGACCAAACCGTTATTTTGCAGCAGGGTGCCAAAAGATTCCTGTAATGCTTCGGGCTCCGTAATGTTATCCTATGGGAAAAACTGTCAACTTTGGAGTGCCATAACTTTGCCGCTGTGTAATATTTTTTCAATACAACACTGAAAGGCACATCTGTGAGATGTCGGCTGCGTTCCCTTCAAATTTCAGCCCAAAACTCCCAACGGTTATTTTGCAGTGCAGTGCCAAAGAATTGCTGTCATTTTCCCACAGACTAGAAAATTACTGTGCAATTTAAAAGCTTGCCAAAAGTTCGACACTTCGTGAGCACAAAGTAATTTTGATAGTACTTTTTCCAGAAATTTGAAAACATATTTCTGGGGTGTTTTACCACAAAATAAAGACATGGCAAGCATCCTCAGGGCCCGAATAGCTAAATACAAAAGAATTACGTTGCTAGAGGGTCTCAAATTTAAATGCCAACCATTTTTCTGATCACCAACTGAAAACAAAATGGCGGATTTGCGAAAGTAATAGGCCCATTTGCGAAAGTAAAAATGCATTTGCAACACTGTCAAACTTTTTGTTAACTTTTTCCCCATTGACTTATAATGGGAAACTGTTTTTTGAATAACTTTTGAACCGTTTAATATTTTTTCACCAAATCTTCAAAAGGCACATTGGGGACCCCGCCTGCACGTTCCCTGAAGATTTCGGGCCGGTCACGCAAACCATACAACCTGTACGCGCGACCATAGAATTCCAGAAAAGCGTAAACGTGTGCACAGATCATGCTTAATAACTCCACAATTATATATCCGATCAGTACGAAACTTGGCATATCCCAAGGCCTATGGGTCTTGATCATACATTCCAAATTTCAGGCAAATCCATTAAACGGTTGCAAAGTTATTAAGGTGCAAAATTTGGGGTTTAACATGGAAATGGCTCCTGAACCCAAACTATGGTAGCACTACCGTGCTACCATAATATATATATTTGTATATATATATTTTCATTAACCAATGGCAAAAGTAGAATTCAAGGTGGAAATTTACAACGGAACATGATTAATCCGCAGGAAATAATTCCGCGGTAAAATTTATCAGCTGAAAAATACGCAAAATTAAATGCGTGAATTTTCCACGGAAAGTAATAGCAATCCGAGGAAAAATAATCCGCGGACAAGTTTTCTGCAAAAATTCTGTGTTAAATATGCAGAATTTTGCCATTCCGAAATATAACAAGTAAAGTTTTGCCATTCCGCCTATAGCAAAATTCCACCAAAACTAGGCAGAATTTAACGAAATTCTGTGGAATTTCATTCCACCAGAATTTGAAAATTTTGTGCAGTCCTATTCAGCCGAGTCCAAAAGTTCTCACTGTTCCTTGCTGGAATTTTATGTTCTGATCCTGATAACTCGCTTTTAATATTTGGTGCTTTCTTTGCAATTGCTTTGAGTTTCTCTTTAAAAATGCATTTGACAACACACTCAATGTCCCCCAGTGTTTGAAAAGTATATTTCTCAGTTTCACATGTTACATAGAAACATAAAACTTCTTGATGACAGATAAGGACTGCCTGGCCCACCTAGTCTGCCCATTTCTCTACCTACTGTATAAGCTCCAGATCCTATCTGATCTGCTGCCTACCTCCTCCTTCCTACCACTAGTTTTGCCTTCGGCTTGTCCCATACATTCTTGAATTCCACAACTGTTTTTTCCCCTACAGCCTCCTCCAGGAGGCAGTTTATCAGAGAACTGTGTTGAGAATACTATTCAGTTAGATGTTTCATCCTTCACCTTAGGAATCAGGATGTCACTTCTAAGTGTGTATTTTGCTCTGTTCCTTGCTTCCAAAATTAATTTATTTGGGTATACCCCTACTTTTAAATCTACTGTACATTTCAACAAAGCATTCTCACACTCCTTTATTTTTGTACAATTTTATTTTAGTCTTAGACACTTGTCCACAGGTATTCATTCACTCTTTCTAACTCCTAGGGTAAAAACAACTGTACTGCAGTAAGCTATTTCTATCAGTTTCTTTTCTGTGGAGGCAGGTAACCATATATCTCTTTCCATGTAAATTTCTAGGTTCAGAAACACAATATGTTCTGCCCTGTGATTCATTGTAAATTGCAGGTACTCTGTTGCTTCATTCATGAATTTGTAAAATTCCTCCAAATGTCCGTGTGTGACTCCCCACAGTATTAAAATCATCATCAATAAAGTGAATCCATTTTATTATATGTTTGTGAAATGGGTTGTACATTGAGTATAGTAAAAATCTGTGCTCAGGTACGGCCATTGTTTGTGTAGCATGTCTGGGGCCATGTTTGAGCCTATTGTGCTTGTCACTTGATGATAAAATGGGTGTTTACGCACCTGGTAAAGGTGATTGTGTTGGTTGGCATCCATGGCAAGTTTTGAATCGTGCATCATTAGTCTATCAGGTGGGCTAAAACCCATGAGGTAATGTCTGGAGTGCCATGGATGCCCAACCAATCACAATGTTATTTAAAATTTAAAGAAATTATTTTCCAAGACTATTTTGCCAAATTAAATAATTATTTGTTTGATGGTGATGCCTCTATTCTATATTTTAGAACCTTTCCTAGTGCCCCAAGTCCCATCCATGTGGTATGCAGGATTATAAGTGTTTTACATCAAGGGTAACAAATCACATACTGTCTTATTCTATATCCCTTAACTTGATTTCTTCAGAATGTTCATGGAATGCATGGAGCCTCTGATGTAAGTGTCAATTTGTGGGACTAATAAGTAGGTGTGTAATTCCACATAGGTTGAAAGTGTATCCACTGGTGAACCTATACCCGAGCTATGTAATTGGGTGGCCCCATGAGTTAGTGCTGTCTAAATAAATTTTTAGGAGTGTATAAACAATACGGATAGTGGGTGTGGTGTTGATGATGCCTATTCTCTCCAGTTAGATATCAGGCTTTCCTCAGATGCCAGATCCAATATCCTTTGTATATCCGTTTGTAACTAATGTGTTGGGTCCTCACTCAATTTTCTGTATGTCTGTGTATTTTGTAACTGTCTCAGACGGTTCCAAATTATATGAGCGAAGAAACAGCAGCGCCGCACAATGCAGCAACTGCAAAATGTCGAAGACAAACACAGCGCCTGTGCAGCACAGCGACCCCAACAACAGGTACCGCAGGACCACACCGTACAGGACACTTTTACAAACATTTTATGTGGGGCGCTGTGCCCCCCCCACATGGGGGGCTTCGCACCCCACACCCCCTTTAATTTAGATAATCATCTCCGAGGGAAGGCCTGACATTGGGGTAGAGAGGTAACTCGGGAGAGGGCTATTCGGGGGGGGGGGTGCAGTGAACCACAGTGTGCAATGCAAGGGATCATCAAACAGAAAAAAATAAACAGTTACACACACAAAATGTTAAAATACATATGTATGCACCCAGCAACCTACGGATCCATGTCCTCTCGCACTGCAGGCTGCAGCTCAAGCTACAGCACCATGCGGTCAGCTGGGAACAGCCCGGCCAACCACCTCCCATATCCTTTAGCCCTATAGCTCCCTCTACTGTTCGCTGTAGTACTCACTTGCTATTCTTGTTCTGTCACTGCATCTCATATGACTCCTCACTATCCTGTGGTAGTAGCTCATCTGACAGGAGGTCAAACTGAGTTGCTCATCTTGAGTCACTCAGTTTGACTCACCCATATCACCGCATACCATCTCAGACATTCTTTCTGGTACCACATGTAGTCTTGAATCACAATCATGCCCTTCATATCAGTATTCTTTGTACAGTAATGATCTGTTCATCATTTTCCAATGACTTTGGTGCAGCAAACTGTTTCAGAGTAAGATTACAAGTTTGTATTTGTTTTGCTGTTCTCTGATCCTTGATTATACTATCTACATCCTTTTGAACTAATTGAATGTATGTTTCATTGCTGGCCAACACTGGCCCAGGGGAAGGTACTGCCACTTAATTTTAAAAGATCTCCTTAGTTTCATGTGTTTTTTTTTGTGTATCACTATTCTCTATACTAAGGCTGTGTGAATACCTTTTTCTGAATATTCATCCAAATATTCAGTATTCGGGTCCCAGGTATTCGGTTTTTGGCCATGAAAGGTGTTTTTTGTAAGGGTAGCTTAAAAAGCACTTAAACAACACCATTAATCCCCCTTCAAACCGCGTGTGCCATATACACCTTATCATCACTTCAATGACCAACATAGAGCTGTCACTAATGTAACACAAGCTCCATGTGGCACACTAGCTCTACCACACCATACACATAACACTGCGAAAACAATATCAAGTACTGCGTTGGGTCTACACTGTAGGGTGTTCATGGTCACAGTGACATGGGTAGAAGTTTCTTGGCCATGGACATAGGAATAGTGGCAACAGCGGCTGAAGTAGTTGTGACAGCTGAAAGGGTGGCTGTTGCAAGAATGGTATTGGTGGTGGTGGGAGTCACATTGGCTGTGGATGTAGCACCCTTAGCGGGAGCTGAGTGGTGAGAACACTGGTGGAGGTGTCTGTTGCTTCCTGCACAAGGCATGTAAGCTCTAATGTCCTTCTACTACTGGCATAGAAGGATATGACAGTGAAAGTGCAGATGGAATAGGTGGTGACACTAGTAGCAGTAGCATACTGTCTGTCGCCACTGTATGAATTAATCTTATGATGTTTTGTAGTCTTGATGAAGTATTTCATCCTTGGACATGTTACATTAGGATTGTTTTGTTAGAAGGGCATCTCTGTCTCATTTTCTATAACTTCACTTATTTACTGTGTGTCTTTCTTTAAGGGTTTGATATTCGTAGTGGGCCCGATTTTCAAATGCTGTTGGAATGCCACAAGGGGCTGTAGATGGGAGTTTGACACAAATGGTGACTTGTGTCAAATACCAGCGAGTTTGCAATTTTTAGACATCAGCATCTGCAACTCCTGGATGCAAGCCCCTTGCAGCAGCTCCCCCTACTATAGCTTTGTGTCCCTGGGCGACCTCTGCCATGGGACGTGCAACACTGATTGGGCACAATGTGCTGTAAATAGGGTCAACTGTTGCAAACTGTGCCACACCTTGTAAAATTGGACTGCACTGTGTCAAAAGGTGTGTGGTGCACCCATGACCAGCGTTGTGTCGAATGCAGAGTTTGCCTCAAGCCCTGTGTCCATCTTTGAAAATTGGGCCCAGTTTGTTTGTATGTTACTGAGATGTCTCTGACAAAGACCAGATTAAAGTCAAAGTTACAGGGCTTTATTGCCATTCTCCAGCCGTAGCACAAATAAATGTGTTGGCAACTTTATGCTCTGCTCTTAACTGTGTTTGGTAGCCCAGGGATGCACCAGCAGTAATCTCCTGGATATGCTGTATTTTTGTGTCTATCACCCTGTCACTCACCACTTGGGACCGACGGTGCAGATGCATTGCTGGGGATGGACCAGGTTGCTAAGACATGATGGCTCAGGTGACTAGTGGTTACTGTGTAAAACACAAACTACTGGTAGTGCCTGTATGTGTGTGTGTGTGACGCTTTACTTAGTGCTTGTTGAACTACAGTAATACTCATGACAACCCTAGCAGTTATACTGTACCACAAAAAGCAGCAGCAAATAAAAAAAAAAACAATGCTACTAAGAAGGGGGGAAAGAGGGCGACCTCTTTAGTTGAACATGGAAAGGAACTGAGAGATGATACACACTCAACTCAGTGACTAAATCCTGCCCACTAAGAATTGCAACAGTTTAATAAAAACAAAAAATCACATGCACACAGCCATGCACACGCAAGACACACCAGGGTGGGACAAATCAGTTTAGTGCTGGTGGACAGTTGGGCCACTAGCTTTCAAAATCTAATAGCCAAATCATTATTTTTAGTGGCTATCATTTTTTAAGATTCAAAAATCACTTTGTGAGCTGGTAACCTGATGGCCAGTAAATTTAAAAATCTAGTAGCAAAATCAATTTTTTAGTGGCCATTGGCCACCTGGCTTACCGTTTTTTCCTACACTGGCACAGACTCATGAAAAAATATATTTCACTCCCATAGGTTAATCATGCGCAATGAGCTGAGGAAGGAGGAGGGGGGAGTCAGCCAACACACTCCTCAGTTGTAGAAGGATCCAATCCATGAACCAGATGACTAACAAGATTATTTCAGTTAGTCAATCCCGACTGGCTGAGAACTGCAGAAGCTTGTTTCAAAAACTCTGTGCACAGAGCCCATACTCATGAAAAAAAATGTATAAAGCATGCATGTTCTACTTGTGCACAGTGAGCTGCACATGCAGGGCACATAGTCACAAAATCAAATATTTTGTACATATAGGCAAATCATGCACAGTGAGCTACAGGAGAGGGAGTTAACAGACACCCCTTTCAGTCACGCAGGGAATCAAGCCTGGA
Organism: Neoceratodus forsteri; assembly: GCA_016271365.2. Classification (NCBI taxonomy): domain Eukaryota; kingdom Metazoa; phylum Chordata; order Ceratodontiformes; family Ceratodontidae; genus Neoceratodus; species Neoceratodus forsteri. The sequence goes on from CM057449.1 coordinate 681,189,107, forward strand.
ACCAGATAATAGCAGAAAACAAAGCACAAAAGCAAAATGTGCTTCACCAAAAAATCACTGGAGCTGTGTGTCAGAGAGCAGTGGAGGAGGGGCATTAGCAGACAGCTCTCCTGGTTTCTGTAACTGAGCACAGCAACAAACACAAAATTACTCAGTCAAAAAGCCAAACCTAGCTCTTCTGACACTGATCAAACAAATAATCTTGATCCAAAAAAGCCTGTGGAGCAAAAAGTGGCTTCTTTTTTTCTCATGTTTTAGACTTCAGAAGTACTGCAAAGCCAGCTCTCAGAAACAACTGTCTCCTGTTCTGTACCAATGCAGAGTGAAGAAGTCACATGGTGTGTTTGCCTATGAGCTCTAGAAACAGCTTTTGATTGGCCAACAAAGTCCAGTGAGACTTAGAAATCTCACTGAATAGTAATTTTCAAATAGTGACCGAATAGTGAACTATTCGGGAAAAACATCTGAATATTCAGGAAGCCTACTATTCATGGTATTCAGCAAATAATATGCAGTCGCTGCACAGCCCTACTCTCCACCTTTCTCTAAATTTTCTAAAAAAACTGTCTCAGTCTGATTTTTCTAAAAAACTTCTGGAGATCTTGCTCAAGAGTGAACTGGTTAAGTCTTGGTTGGGGATTGAACAAAAGTCCTTTATTAAGAACTTCCTGTTCATCTTCTGTTAGTACTCTTTTTGATAAATTGTATATTTGCTGGTGCCACGAGTGCCATTGTTGACTGAGGGCAGTTTTTCTTTCTTTTTCTTTTGTTTTATCTGTTCTTCCTCTGCCTGTTTCTGTTTCTCCTTGTATTTTGAACTTATGCTGAAGTACAGGGTGAATTGTTTCATTGTTCTTTCCCTTCTCCTGACACCTCTTTTTGTTTCATTTGGGCTTCTCTCTGGCCTCTTCCCCACCTCCTCTGGTGTCTGCTTCTCCTACCTCTTCAAAAAAAACACTCTGATACTGTGGGTTTGGGTCTTTGTCACTACTATCCAATGTGTAAAGACTACTATCCAAATCTAGGTTACAGGTTTTCCCATAGGGAGCCCTCAGTGTACAGTATATGGTTTATTCTTTTCCCAGGTATACATCTTACCTTCTTGATAGTCTACCAGATCCCATCTGTATCTGGAGCCAAATTGGCTGTGACTGCTTATGTTTTCTTCAGGATCAGATTTTCCTTGGGAAGAAGATAAATGAAGCCAATCATTGTTTTACTAACATACTAAAATGCTAGCAGAATAGGCCTAACGGTCTTTCGTGTCTGCTTGTTTGGTCATCCCCCACCCTGGGAGCTGACCTTGTTGCCTCCCTTGCCCTCTCTGGCTTCTCCCTTCCCAGTCCCAGATAGTCTTGCTGGACTGGACTTTGCTTCCAGAACCCTTCCCCTGTACCTGTCCCACCCCCTCTTGAACCCCTCTACCATCTCTGCCTGCACCAGTCCCCTGGGCAGTGCATTCCATGGCTCCACTACCCTCTCAGTGAAGTAGCACCTCCTCCTTTCTCCCCTAAATCTCCCCCCTCCAGCTTCCACCCATGCTCTCTAGTTGCCCCCCCTCCTTCCTTTGGAGCACCATGACTGCTTCTCCCCTGTTTACCCCCTTCATGTACCTGAAGAGCTCTATCATGTCCCCCCGGTCCCTTCTCTCTTCCAATGTGTACATATTTAGCTCTTTGAGCCTCTCCCCATAGGTCCTGTCCCCCAAGCCCCAGATCATTTTGGATGCCCTCCTCTGGACCCTCTCCAGGAGTTCAATGTCCCTCTTTAAGTGTGGCCTCCAAAACTGCACACAGTACTCTAGGTGCAGCCTCACCAAGTAGTTATACAGAGGGAGTATCACTTCCCTCTTTCTGGAGGTGACCCAGAATAAATATATATAATCATACAGACTGGCAAATATAGTGTAAACATATAAAATGGCAAAGTTTGTTGCTGAAAGAAGTATCTATTCCTTTTGAAAAAGACTGAGACAAATATTTAGTTTCTCATTTAAATATTTAAATACATTTGGATACTAAGTAGCTGGCAGTTTCTGATATCACAATACCAGAATTCTACTGAATTCTTTTTTTTACTGGACTATGAAACGCAAAGTTGAAAACCTACTTGTTTCACTGCACTAACATATAAAAGTAGAAAGTAATTGCCTACACATCAAATACAGTAAGTAGAAGTCAGTTGTCTATTTATTAGAAGTAAACACATGTGGCCACATTCTCAAAAGGTTTTGGGACTAAGTCCCACACAACTTCAGTTGTGGACCAAAATCTCCACAGCTGTGGAGACTGGCATTCTTATCTGCAGTAGCTGTGGAAGATATTATGGCAGGTCACACTGTCCACAACATTTTCTGCAGCTGCAGGGATTTCTATGGCAACACCTCCCACAAGCTGCCATAAATCGTGGATCTGGTTGTAAACTGGCTCCACTTTTGAGAATACTGTAGCTGCAGGAGAAACTGTGATTCCACAAGTGACAACCTACTTGCACCGAGTTTTTCCCACAGCTACGGGATTTTTGAGAGCTTGAGAATCCAGCCCATGCTCTTTAAAGACAAGAATTTAAGTGCAAAATCATGGAAGCAAAAGTTAACTTGGAAGTGTGTTGGCAAAAAAGCCAAGTTCCAAAGAATTACCAAATTACACATATGGTACTCAGCTAATGCAGAGCATCATGAGAAGTATGTGAAAATAACCATCATGATAAATAACATTTAGTGACAGTGTCCTGCATTGTTCTTTTATGCAATGCATATCCTAGAACAACTCAACAAAGAAGCATAATTTCAGTGAAAATGGAGCTTTATTCATATAGTACATAGTTTCCCACTTATATCTGAGGCACAAAGATGTAATTTGGTTTGCTTTGAATATGTGATCTGCTCCCTCACAATTCATTGTTCTAGCCACCAAGTAAGAGTTCATTGTTTTAATTACCAAGTAATGCTAGAAAAGAACTTTGCCCTCAAGTACGAACTGCCAACCTGACCCCCCTGGAGCAAGTGGTCTCCTTCAGATACCTAGGTTTAATCCTTGACCCCGCACTCATTTTCCACCAACATGTCCACCTCCTATCTGCTGCCCTCAATGTGCGGCTCGGGCTCCTGTATCGCTTCAAACACTGCTTTACCCCAAACGCATTGAGGCTTGCTGTCTCCTCCTCTGTCCTCTCCCTGATAGACTATGGCCTACTTATCTATGGGGCGGCAAACTCATCGGCCCTCCATAGAATACATTTCTCCCTAAATAAAGCCTGTCACCTCACCCTGGGCTGCAACCGTCTAACTCACACATGATCTCTATACAACGATACCAACTGGCTGAACCTTGACAACAGGATTAGGTTCCACACCTGCCTCATGGCAAAAAAAAATTGCCCTAGGCCTCTGCCCTATAGGACTCACACCACTAATAAGACCGGCCCTGACAATTAAACATACTCGTAGCTCTGGAAAGCAACTCCTCTCTGTCCCTCACTGCCGTACCTCCCAATTCCTAAGGTCCTTCAGCTACAGAGCCCCTTCCTGGATGAACAGTCTGCCCACCCCACTTGCAAAACAGAACTGACTTGGACCATTCAAAACCGCTCTTAGAGACCTCCTGCAGTCCTCAAACCACTGTGATTGCCACTGAAATATCTTAAACTATTCTGGCCGGCAAAGGCTGTGGCCGGTTTCCCCTACCCTCCCTGCCACAACCTGTGTCCCCCTAGCCTAGCTCTGCACATGTGTGCAATTTGTATTGTGTGTTTGCACTAACTTTTCCCTAATTTTTTCACTGTTAGCCTCACAATTGCTCCTATAGCTACCTGACTATGTACTGATGTACTGCTATGTAACCTATCTTTCTCTGTGTGTAAAATATGTGATGTGGAACCTTTGTAAAGGAGTCTCTGACTCAAAGGTATTTCCGAATGTCCAATAAACTTAAACTTAAACTTCCTAAACACTGCCTCCCATCTTAGCACTTAGAAACATGGCATTGTTTCATACTTGACAGATAAATTAGTAGAACTAAATCCTCCATTCTCATGGTTATTAAACTTTTGTAATACTATAACAGAACTGAATTGCATTATTTCATTTTCAGTGGCGTCCTGCTTCTACCCAATACTACACCAGGGAGTTCTTCAGCATGAGGCCAAGCAATGAATTGCTCAAGGTAGAGTAGAAGGATTTCAACCTGTGTTTTCATGTTTCTCACTTCAGTGTTTTAAGTACCATCAACACGATGTCCTACTTAAGATGTTTCAGTTGATAAAATGCAATTTACTACAACAAGATAAGAATGTTACAATTATGGCATATAAAGCCCATTATTGTACAGTTCTGTTATCCAGGGCAGCAAAACTGAGACACAACATTTCAGGTTACATTAATTGTTCCTTATTACACAGCGGGTCAATGACTGCAGTGGGATAGGAATATGTGATCTATTTCTCAGGTTCAATCACTCTCTACATGGCCACATTCTCTCATACAATCCATGATAGACATGGCAATCAATCAGCTCCAGAATTTATGTGAATCAAGGTACATATTTACAAGTGGATGATCCAAAACCATATTAACTTTTTCTTAATTTGCCAACCAAGATGAAAACTCAAGAACGTAAGTCAAAATTCCTCAAAAGAACAAACATATAGCACTGTAGTAAAAGTAGTAAATACATATATTTTTAGACAGGATATAACTGTTATGACTGAAGACCATTTTTGAAAAGCTATACTCTATTGTTCATGTGGTACACATCTTATGTAAACAGATAAATAGATAAAAAGAATGTAACATAGTGCATTGAAGACAAGAATCACAAGAAAAGAAAATAAGGTACTCCATGACTATGTCTGTAAGTTTGCAATATTTGTTTTTATTTGGAGCAGCTATTGTCTGGAAATGGTAAAAAAATACAAATATTTTAAAATATAATTATGCATCTTTCAAATACCAGTTCAAATTAAAAAAAATCACATTCACCGGAGGCAAGCTTTTCTAGTTTCCTTGGACCCTCTTTCTACCTGTCCTCTTCCCTTCTCCCTCAACCCTCTCTACCTTTTCACCTGATCCAATAATCGCCTACTCCCGGACCCCCTCCTTTCCACCCCCAAGCCCATCCTGGTTTAACCACCTATCCTGGATTTTCTCCAACCTCCTATCCCTCATCCTATCTTCCTGACCACAGAGGCTCTGTCCGATTCCACACCTGATGCTGTACTACTTTCAGCCTAGATCTCCTGCTATTTGGCTTTACGCCTTTTCTCAAGTGGCCACTAGGAGTCACTATTAAGCACCCCATTTTGGTCCCAAACTTACCCTGTGTCCTGGCCCCAGAACGTGGAGCACGGCTCTTACTTAGGTCCCGTGTCCAACTGCCCTGAGTTGGTCCTGAACCTGGTACCCTGGCCACCAGAGTCCATGTCACTACCACTATTCCAAAGTGGCATCCACACTTGCTGAGTGACGCAAAAACAACTTCAACCTACCACCCAGCTGCAACCACAAGCAATATGTTAGCCCTCTATTACAATGCCTCCCATTCTTCCTCACCCTGGCACCATTGTCTCTCCAACCTAATACCCCCCTATCACAATGGCACTTGATCCTACTATTTTTCTGGAGCTAGCACTGCCACACCCTACTCTCATCATCTGCCCCAGTCATCAACACCCTTCCCCAAGTCCTCTCCCAATTACCACCTCCCCAGCGCCCACTTGAGACTTATCCACCTCACTTTCACAGCCTGGAAATCCCTGCCCACCCAGTATGCCCTAAAGCACCCCCTCCTCACGACTTCCCCATATATCGAAGCTCACCCTCTACTGGCCCTGCTGGGCCAGGGCTGTGGTTTTACTTTATTACTTCTGACAGGCAACATTCATCCAAACTCTGGCCCAGCTCCCTCAAACCCTCCTACAGGGTCACCCAGGCTCTGCATTGCGTCTATGAATATCGCAGCCTGATGAAAAATTAGACTCCCTCCAATGTTGGATCACCTCACATAGGCCTGATGTCATCGCGGTGGTGGAAACCTGGCTATCAAAATCCACGCCAGACTCGTTTGTCACTATTCCTGGGTACTCCCTCCACCGGGAGGATCGTGGCAAACAGAAGGGGTTGTGCGATATACCAGGAGTTCTCTCACTGGACTGGCACTCCCTGCCCTGTTCTCGCCCATGGAGCGCAGGCCCCTAACCCTCAAGCTGACTCCTGACCCCTCTAGGGGTCCCTCATCTCACTGCTGCTTACATCTCCCTAAAACCAAACTGTGGCACTGGCTTCGCTAACTGACTATCTTTCAACCCTACCTCACACAGCTGACCAAGTCCTTGTAGGTGACCTGAATGTTAACTGGCTCAGCTCATCCATCAACTCCACCTGTGACTCTTTCGCAGCGATTGACATGTCCCAACTGGTCTCACAACCCACCAGAATTAACACAAAGAAGGGTACCAGCACACTGCTAGACGTGGTCATCACAAACCGCCCTCAACAAATCCATGATACCCAGGTCCTTCCAGACTCTATTAGTGACCACTCTCCTATCATTTTCCATTGGGCCACCCCCACTCCCAAACCCACGGCTCATCCCACTCTTTGTCGGCGCCTCAGACCAGGTGGGCTTCAAGGCCTTAGCTACATCTTGCCCAAATTAACTGGTCTGCTATACATGAGCCTCTGATGTTGATAGCCCTTACCTTCTTCACCCAAACCTTCAACAAAGCCTGTGCGTTTCGCTCCCATGACAGCAGTCCGGACCAAAGTCCGCAATGCCCTTGGATTACCCCATCCCTGCTGCAACTCCTAAAACACAGGGATAACCTGTGGCACCTGGCTAATGAAACAGGCCGTGCTGTGGACAGACAGGCCTACAATGCCGCTAGAAACAAATGCACATGGGCCATCAGGAAAGCAAAAGCCGATCACTATCAGGCGGCGCTTACCTCCTCCTGGGGACACGGCAGTAAGTTTTGGGACAACATTAAGCAACTAAATGGGAGCTCGCGCTCTCCTCCCCCCTCCCAGATCACCATCGAAGGTACTGTCTCCACTGACCCTGCCCACATAGCCAACTTCCTCAACTCATCATTTACAGACCTCAGCTCGGTCCTCCCCAGAGACTTCTTTGACCCTCCTTCAACCCTAACCACCCCTGACTTCCAATATCCTAGCTTCCACTTATGCAGGGTGACCCCCAGGAAGCCAGGGCCACACCTGCTTCAAGCTCTTAAGAGCAATTATATTGGCAGCGACTCCTGGACCCCAGTATCCTCCTCGGGTCCTGGATCAGGTCCTGCCCCTAACTACCCTGCTCAACAAATCCCTTTGCCTGGGTCAATTCCCCTCTGGCTGGAAAACAGCCACAGTCTTGCCCATACACAAAGGAGGTGACAGGTCCTCAGCCGGGAACTACCGACCTATCTCCATCCTTCCAGCCCTCTCCAAAGCCCTTGAAAAACTGGTGGCAACCCAAATCACAGATTATCTGACCAAATACAACATCCTCTGCCATGAACAGCATGGTTTCCATGCAGGTCACAGCACCAGCACTGCCCTTATTGAGTTCTCAAATTTTCTGCATTCCTCCCTTGACTCAGGCTCACTAGCAGGGGCAGTGTTTATTGACCTCTCAAAGGCATTCAACACTGTCTCCCACCCCCTACTGTTGGATGCCCTCTATCGCATTGGCTTTGCCGCCGGCCCAGTCTCCTGGTGTTCCAGCTACTTGTCGGACCGCTCTCAGAGTGTTAGAATTAATGGGACCCTCTCCAATACATGTCCTATCTGATCTGGAGTCCCCAAGGGTTCCATTCTAGGCCCACTTCTCTTCTCTCTATACCTCAATACCTTGCCCAGTGCTTGCACGGGAAAAATCCTGCTGTACGCTGATGATGCCGTTATCTTCGCCACCCACCCAAACCCCATCTCTCTTCAAGATCCCTTGCAACCAGCTTTCAATGATGCTTTAGCCTGGGTTCAAAAAGCACAGACTTGTAGTTAATCTTAAAAAAAACAAATCCATGCTCTTTGCACATCCCCAAAACAAACTCAGTAATTTCCCTCCGTATCCTCCCTGGCTCTAATCTTCCTCTCGAGCAAGTCTGCCTGTACAAGTACCTTGGGGTCTCCTTTGACTCTGCACTCACTTTCCACGACCACATTGATACTCCCTAGCCTCCACTGCAAATACGCCAGGTATCCTTTATCCTCAAGCACTGCCTCCCCAGGCGCCTCCGACTAGCAGTCACCTCCTCAGTCCTGTCCCTTGTTGATTATGGCCTGCCTGTCTATGGTGCAGCGGATATGACTGCCCTCAATAAACTTCGACACACCTTGAACAAGGCCTGTAGGTTAATCACAGGAGCCACCAGATTAACCCATACCTGCCAGCTATATGACTTCGCAAAGCTGCTCAACCTGGATGAACGGCTCAGATATCAAACTTGCCTCCTAATGAAAAAACTCCTTGGTCTATCCCCTCCGGTCTGACAGCCTCTATTCACCTAGCTCAACCCTTAGTCCAAACTCGTAGCTCCTCCAAGGCCACCTGTCCATCCCTAGAACCAGGACCACACATGGTCAACGGTCCTTACTACAGAGCCCCTACCTGGTACAATATTCTCCCAGTTCCATCACTGATATCCGTTCAATCTCCAGTTTTAAAACCGCACTTAGAAGTCAGCTATTTAACATGCGAGCTGTGCCTGTCCCGGCCGTAGGTGTTTCAAGCTCATTGTACCGACAAAACTCTCTGAGTAGCTTCTCAATCAACAACTGACAAAACTCCTAGAGTGGCTCCCCCCCCAATCTATCACCTGCCCTGTCCCAAAGCCACCTGTTCTTACTAACCTAGCAGTCCCAGCTCAAGACTAATTTGTCTGCTCAACCAAAGCTTGCTTTCCTCTCAATCTTATCCGAATAACTGTTATACCTGTCAATACCTAACCTGTTACACTGTTACTGTAAACAAAGTCATGTACAGTATATATCTGCCATACTGTTGCCTGCTAAGATGTAAAAAAAAAAAATGTTGTTACCTACAATGATGTAATGAAATGTTGTGCTTTGTATTGTCCTCTTTGTGACGAGGTACCTTTGGAAATGAGCCTCTGGCTCAAAGGTTGTAAACTGATGTATAAATAAATAAAATAAAATAATATAATGAAGCTATGGGGGGGAAGGTTCAAAAAGGACAGTGGAAAGTATCACTTAACAGAAAGGGTTGTGGATTGGTGGAACACACTTCCTGAAAAGGTTATGGATGCAAAGATAATAATGAAATTCAAGAGTAAAGAGGATATGTTTAAAGGAGTTAGTTATCAGACAGGAAGTGGAGGTTGGATGGGGACTGGCAGGGAGAAAAACATAGAAACATAAAATTTGATGGCAGATAAGGACTGCTTGGCCCACCTAGTCTGCCCATGTCCCTACCTAATGGATAAGCTGCAGGTCCTAGTTAACCAACAGCCTACTTCCTCTTACCCCCTAGAGTTGCCTTATGTCTGTCCCATGCATTCTAGAATTCCCCCACTGTTTTTAACTCCATGACCTCCTCAGGAAGGCTGTTCCATGCATCCACAACCATCTCCATAAAAAAATACTTCCTCACATTACCTATGAGCCATCTCCCCTCTATCTTCAAATTGTGCTCCCTGTTCTTGCTCATCTTTTTTTCTGAAAGATGCTACCCTCTTGGACTTTGTTGATTCTCCTGAGGTATTTAAATGTTTTTATCATGTCCCCCCCCCCTTTCATTGAGGGTATACATATTAAGTTCCTTTAGTCACTTTTCGTATGTCTTCTGCTGCAGACCCTACATCACTTTGGTTGCCCTCCTCTGGACAACCTTCACCCTGTCTATGTCTTTGCGGAGATAGGGTCTCCAGAACTGCACACAGTACTCCAGATGGGGTCTCACCAACTGTCTGTACAGAGGGATAACAACTTCCTGTTTTCTACTGGTGATGCCTCTCCCTATGCATCCCAGTATCCCCCAGCGCTCCTTACTGCCTTCTCACATTGCTTGTCCACCTTTAGGTCATTTAATACAACTACTCCCAGGTCCTTTTCCATTTTTGTTGTTGTCAGTATCTCACCCCCCATTGTGTTCTCTTCCCCTGGGTTTTTGTTTCCCAGGTGCATTACGTTGCAATTCTTTGTGTTGAATCTAAGCTGCCATACATTTGACCATTTCTCCAACCTTATCAAGTCCCTTCTCATCCTTTTTTCTCCCCACCTTGTGTATCAACCCTGTTGCAGATCTTTGTGTCATCTGCAAAGAGACATACTTTTCCTTCCAGTCCCTCTGCAATGTCACTTATAAAGACATTAAAAAGGACTGGACCCCGTACAGAACCCTGTGACACCCCACTAGTAAGTCCCTTTCTTCACTGTGGACTCCGTTTACTATTACGCTCTGCATCCTGTTGTCCAGCCAATGTTTTACCCAGGCTACCACCCTGAGATCCACTCCCAGGCTGACTAATTTGTTTATTAATCTTTTGTGTGGGACTGTGTCAAATGCCTTGCTAAAGTCTAGGTAGGCCATGTCCACAGCTCCTCCCTGGTCTACTAATTTGGCCACCCAGTCAAAGAAGTCAATTAGATTCGTCTGACATGACCTTCTAGAATATCTCTAGAATATCTCCAAGTAAAGAATCATTGAAGTTTTTATGTTCCTTGTTTCCATTAATCATGAACATGGGCAGCCCTATAGACCAAGAGGTTATGTTCCATGTTGGGGAACCCAGGCTCATTTATGAAGAACAAAGAATTTATATCGATTGTAGAAGATGGGAAAAACTTCATAGACCCAGTAGATGTAGCCAATACATTTAATGAATATTTTTGCTCAGTATAAAATAAAAAAATAGGAAAGCCCTATGTAAACACAACAGTTGACTTGGAAAGAGAGACTTATGCAGTGACAATAGAAGGAATAATGGACTTAATCACAAATTTAAAAGACCATAACTCACCAAGACCTGATAACATAACAATTGAAATGCTCAAAATCATGAAAAATCATATATGTATACCATTGAAAATATGGGTCAAGATATTCAAAGGAGTTGCACCTGTCACAACTGAGCTGAGCCAGCGCAACTCCAGAAATGCACTCCAGGGTTATATTCAAAAGAGGAAAATGTGCTCCATAATTCCTGATGTGCCATGGTGCAAAGATAATGTATGGTGCATCTCCAGGGGGCCTGACCATGCTTATGTGGCACAACCCGATATTCAGCCAGGAAGTGTGGTGCATCTGCTGGCACATCCCTGAGATGTGCCACATACATGTTGAGCCTATCAGAAACAGGTTCAACTGTTAGTCACCCACAGGCAGGCTGCTGTATTGCATGGCACAACACAACAGCCACCAGCCATGGGTGGCTCCCCCTGCCAGAACACCATACACAAGCACCTACATTACTCCCTGGTAGTCCAGTGGTAGCCCCTCCCCATCCCATTTCTCGATCCCCATAATAATGATATATTTATTTCCCTGGTAGTCCAGTGTTGCCCTGCCTCCCCACCCATTACCCAGATCATCCCAAAACTGCATCCCCACATCCTTGGAAGGCAAGTGGTCCTCCCAACCCCCAACCCACACAGGACCCTATCCCACCCCACTCCTCCTCATGTCATCAGCAGGCAGAAGGCCCACCCTCACACCTGCATGGCTGCCCACCAAATGACAGCTTACAGTATGTGCTGCAGGCTCATTGGTCCACACTGACAACCAATGGGCTTGCAGTGTGTACTGTACTAGTCATTCATGACTTAGTGAATGAATGACCATTAGACTACCAAGGATGTGGGAATGCATATTTTAGGTGATCAGGGTTACGGGCAAGTAGAGGGGACTACCAGGGAATTATATATTTCATTATTACGGGGATCAAGGTACGGGATGAGGAGAGGGGTACCACTGGACTGCAAGGGAAATAAATATATCTTTATTATGGGGATCAAGGTATGGATCAGGAAGGGGTTACTACTTTGGTACCTGGGAGAGGGACCACCTGCATTGCTGGGTGCCAGGTGCATTGCGCTGGCCAGCCCTGCACAACTCATGCAAATGGGGCCATAATGACATGCAAATGGCCCCATTGGTGCCTTGCATGCATTATGGGTCAATTTGCATATTTGGGTCTGAATATCAGGAATTTGAGCCCGGCGTATCTCTGATGCAGTGGCGCATTTCCCGTTCCTGATATTCAGACCTATATGGGGGATGTGCCAGCGCATTGAATTTGTGCCACAGGCATTTTTGGATATATTCAGATGAGATGCGCCATGGCACATCTCTTTTGAATATATCCCTTTGTTGCTCTGGCATAACTCAGTCGCATGGAGCAACCACTTGCACCATTGCCAGGTGCACTTTTAAATATCTAACCCATTATATGAAAAGTCACTAAATACAGGACAAATTCCTACAGATTAGAAACTCTCAAATATCATCCCTATCTATACAAAATGGACCAAAATCTTTTACTTTCAACTACAGACGGTATACCCACCCAACAGTGACAGTTCAACAGCAAGGTCTCCCACAGCGACTACAGTGCCATGCTGCTGTAGGGGACCTGCTGGAACCAGGCACTGACTTTCGGGCGTTCTGCACCCCCCCCCCCGAATCAGCTCCGACTTAGAGTTGATAATCCTTAGTGGGGGGTTGGAGGAGCGCTGCCCCCCTCATGGGAGGTTCAGGTGGTGAAGCCCCCCAGAGAAAACACTTCCTGTGCTGGGAAACCAGCAGCCGACTGCTAAATGCAGTCGACCTGCCAGTTTCGTTGTTGGGACATTTGACGAGAAATTTGTTGAACACCCATTGTGGATCCACTACAGACCTATCATTTAACTTCTGTCACATGCAAAATGCTTGAAACTATAATTAAAAATAAAATTCTGGACAAACTTAATAACATCAGTACATTTGATCCTAACCAGAGTGGTTTTAAAAAAGGCTGATCATGTATTACAAATTTAGTCAGTTTTTATGAAAACATAAGTGAAAAACTGGACAATAATGGAGTTTGCCTGTTCTGAGGCAGACCAGGTTGTCCTGGTAGTACTGCTCAATGACCTATTCAGAGTGATAAGGAAGAAAGAGAGAGAGGAGGGGAGGAGGGGGCAGAAAAAAGGGTGGGGCAGACAGGGGGCAATCAGTCACAAGTTGACATTACAAGCTGGGAGGGATAAGACAACGAAGACAAGGAAGGGATAGGGCAAAATAAAAGAGGGGAAGGGTCAGGTTTTGGGGTACTTAAGGGGCTGCACAGAGGCAATCAGCCTCTTTTGCCACCACTCTTTTATTCTTGAAGGGAGCAGCATGTCAGATTGATCAATTTAAAAAAAAAGGTGTCTTTCCAGTGAGAAACTTTAGGATGTAAAAGCCACAGTTTAGCTGTTTTTTTCTTGGAATACGGCAGTTTGATGTGGTATTTTTCGCAAGTAAACATGGGTTAATTATCACCTACAGGACCATGGGACAAACTATGAGGTGATCCTGAGGAACAGAAGAGACAAGTTAAACACCGGACGAGTAAGCCACAAAAAGAAAGCATTTGTGAAGTGAAAAAAAAATGGGTTGAGTATGCAATGAGGCCCCGGAGAGAAACCTTTTCTTTGGATCCAGCAAAAAGTAGACGTTGAACCGGAGGTAGGAGGGAGGCTCCAAGGAATCCAAGGTGCAGGCTGAGGCCTGCAAGGCTGCCCATGGAGGCGACAGTGGTTTCCAGCGTGGACCTGGGGGAAGCGTTTGAGGGACAACCAGCAGCACCAGCGGTGTTCGGGCCTAGAGTTTTTCAACTGGGGATGAGGGAATGGAGTAGGTGCTCTCCAGGGTTTTTGCCGTAGCCTTTAAAAAAAAAACAAAATAAAACAAAGTGAAAAAGATGGAAAAGGAGAGCTTGTAAAAAGGTTTTTTTTTTGTTTCCTTTCCATGGTGGGCTAGTTCGATGAGGAAGGGGAGCAGATGAGAGTGAGGGTCCAGTTTTACCAGGCCTAGCTGTGGGCCACGCAGTCAATGTCGTGTGGTGTCATCACCGCAGGGGCTGGCCGGCCTTCCTCACTATGGATGAAGAACAGTTTCCTTTTGTTTGGGTACACTCCTAAAAACAATCCGGTGCTTATACCACTTAAGAACACATATTTGTTCTGGAGGGGCAGTGATATATGGGGCTGGGAGAAAGGAACGCAATTTCTATAGCGTGATGCATTAAAGGGTAAACAGGTACTGCACTGGTTTGTAGTGGGTAGCAAATATACGTAGCTTGATATGGATTTTGCCCATGGGTAGTACAAGTCTGAGAACAAGACTCAAAGATTTACTCACTGGGCAAGACCCAAACTAACCAATCAGGTTACAATGTCTTTAAAGACATTGCATAATAAAATGTAGAAACATGTTCCTCTGGTGCAGAAGGTTAGACCCAGTACTACATAAGGTTATGACTTATAAGAATTCGGTGGTTTAATTTAGAACTGTCCAAGGTTACAACTCTTCTTGTAGAGCAAAAAAAAAGGGCAATTTAGGATCAGAGCATTGGGCGAAGCAGGAGGAGTAAGGAGAGTTGAGGGACAAAAGTACTGCAGTTTATTCTGTGGGGGAGAATAGAGACAGAAGGATTTTCTCAATGTTTGCACAGCAGGCTGATCAAAAAGTTATTTCATGGACAATGATGCAAAAAAAAAAAAAAAAAGGAGAGTAAAGCCATTGTTTAAAGGGACAAAGTGAGGGACTATGTTTATACTGTTCATGTGAATGGCAGTCAAGCAGCAGAGGCACCACTGGGGAGTGTTTTCCACAGAGACACAATATGGGAGAGGGTTTTTATCACAAAAAATGGAGGGACAGACGGTGAGATGCTGGACGACATGGGGGCCTAAAATGGGAGGGGAGGACAATGGCCCATGAGCCGAACATGGACGTCTGTTTTAGACAAGAGCAGAGGGACAGGGTACAGGTACAGATGGGCCTAAGCACGCTTGAAGGCAAAGTAAGGGGGCATAGATGTATCCCTCTAGCTTATTTTCATATGCTGGTGGATGAGCAGAAATAATAATGATAATTGGGGGCGAGTTACAAGGGTTTTGCTGCAGTTCAGTGGCATGCTGAATGGGTCTTTGCTTAGCAGGCAAAGGATCAGTAGTTCAAATCTGAGCAAGGACTTAAGCATTTATTTTGGGCCCCTGAGCGCACAGGGGAGGGAAAGACAGCATGATCAGGCGTAGAATAAAAAGAATATATATATATATATATATATACATATATAAATAGAGATAATAAAGACATAAGAAGCTGATTTTAACAGTTCTTTTTTTCTCCGTTTTTCCCAATTTCTTTGGGGATCGTGGTTGTACATGGTGCAGAGAAAGAACAAGCCTACCAGGGAAGACTCCTACAGCGCTATATTGGAGTTAGCAGACAAGGCAAACAAAGTGCGGGATTTGGTGGGAGGTATGGAGGCCAGGAGAAAAGTGTAAGGCTGAGAGAGGCATGGGGGGAAGGGAAAACAACCGCTGTCTAGTCTAAGTAGCTCAGAGAGGCCACTGCAAGCACCGGCAGGACCTACCCAACTGGACAGCCCAGTTTGGCCACACCCGAGTACACCCACTGTGCCTCTGCCTCAGCCTGAGCCCCTGTCTTTGCTGGCTCCAGAGTCTATCCCAGTGGTTCCACCAGTGCCTAATCCACTGCCCATTCCAGCCCCAGCTGTACCTCAGCTGCCAGCAAACCTACCAGTGAGCCCGATAGCCCTGGGTCCAGTAGCGCTGCCTAGGCTAAAACAGGTGCCGACTGTGGGAGCAGCCCCTCAAACAGGTAATGGAATGGTGACCATTGGGGACAGTATAAAAGATTACATGGAGCAGATGATTAATTCCTTAGGGACAGGGGGCTTAGGGCAGCTGGAAAAAAGCTTTGTCTGATATTAAGACAAGTCATGGTGTGCCAGGGGGAGAGGAAAAAACTACAGATGGGCTGGGAATAGGGATGGGGATGGGAGAAATCAGGGCCTCAGGCATGAGGATAACTGAGAATGTCCTGATGGCTATGAAAGAAAAGATATGGAAGGGGGAATATATGAATCTTTTTGCACTAGTCAGTAGAGAGGTGGTGACCAAATACAATGAAAAAGAGAGCATAGGTAAGAGTGCGATGGAGGCAGCAGTAGTCCTATTAGGGAAAAAGGAGGAGGATACGTTTACAAAGGGGAAGACATGGGATTCGTGGTTTGTAGGTTTTGCCACTTACTCAATGATAGTCCTGGAGAAAAAAAACAGAATTAGGGATACCCCTCATCACATATTCCCTGATCATATGGAGATCAAAAGCTAAGGGTGGTTTTGGGTGGATGTACTATGATGAATTCTTCAGGCAATGGGTGGCAACCTCTGGGGACGTCAGGTGGGACACAAAACAGCTAGATTTGAGGACGGACTATGTCACTGACCAAGCCACCCTGGAGGGTGAAGTGGTCAGGAAAGCCACCATATTACAAAAATGTTGTTGGGGTTATAATAGAGCATTTTGCTCTTGGCTGCATTGCAGATTCTGGCACTTCTGATCGAAGTGCAGGGGCAGCCACCAGGCTTCAAAATGTTCAACAAATTGGAACCAGGGAGGACAACCTGGAGGGGTACCAGTTTTTGCAAATCAGTCCTTTCGGGGTGGAGCACAGGGGTACAGGGGCAATCATGGGGCAGAGGAGCTAGAGGGCAGAGTTACAATGAGAGGGGAGGACAGAGCTACTGAAGGGAAGGATGGAGCTGTCAAGGGGCAAAAAAGGGTGCAGGACAAAGGGGATACATCAGGGGGCAGAGGGGGGAAGGGGGAGACCAGCAAGTGTACAGACCAAACAGACATTTTCCCAAGGGCAAGGACCCCCATCAAGATGGAAGCCTTTGAGGTTTGGCTGAGAACATACCCTGATGAGAATGCAGCAGGGTAAATCATGGAAGGGTTCAGGAGGGGTTTCAGTTTGCAATTTCATGGCCCCAGAGGGGCCAAGAAGCAAACAATTTGGGCTCAGAAAGGGGAAATGAGGACATTTTAAGGAAAAAGATTAACAAAGAGAAGGATACAGGAAGTACAGAAACTATTCAAGGACCATCCCTCACTCAGCTTGAGGGTATCCCCATTAGGTTTGGTCCCCCAGAAACAACCGGGAGAGTTCAGGGTCATTAACCACCTGTCTTTCCCAGAAGGGGATTCAGTCAATGATTATATTGATGAAAAGGACAGCAGGGTGTCTTATGCCACACTAGAAGAAGGGATACAGATTACCAGAGCCACCCTAGAGGCATGGCTGGCCAAGATGGGCATAGAGTCAGCATTTAGATTACTGCCTATACATCTAGAGGATTAGGATTTGTTAGGCTTTAAAATGGATAGTCAGTATTACTTTGGCAAAGCCATGCCTATGGGGTGCTTCACGGCTTGTGCCACTTTTGAATTATTCAGCACATGCCTGCTGTAGATTTTTCAGCACAAAACAGGGTACAGGGCATGGTGATACACTATTTGGATGATTTTCTCCTTATAGGGAATGGAAAGCAGGAAGCTGAACACATGCTTTCTTGTGTTCAAGAGTTGTGTCACGAGCCAGTTGTACCGCTCGCACTGGACAAAACAGAGGGAACCAGTAGAAAGATAGAGTTTTTGGGGACTGCCAGCAACTCCCCTCCCAGCCTATAGGTCACTTCAGGGTTTTTCTTCCCTATGTGCATGATCTTGCACTTCTGTGCATTAAACCCCAGTTGCCACTCTTATGACCATTTTGCTAGTTTATCCAGATCTCTTCTCATTCTGTCCACCCCATCCGGATCATCTACTCTGTTGCAGATCTTGGTGTCATCTGTGAACAGACAAACCTTACCCTACAGTCCATCTGCAATGTCACTGATGAAGATATTGAAGAGGACAGGCCCCAGGACTGATCCCTGAGGTACCCCACTTGTGACTTGCTTCTCTTCTGACTGTATATCATTTACCACCACTCTCTGTTTTCTGCCCGACAACAAGTTTGCCATTCAGTTGACCAACTCCGACTCACCCCAAGCCTACCTAGCTTATTAATCAATCTTCTATGTGGAACAGTATTGAAAGCTTTGCTGAAGTCATGGTAGATGACATCAACTGCTCCCCCTTGGTCCACCACTCTGGTTACCCAGTCAAAGAAATTTATGAGATTAGTTTGACAGGACCTTCCTTTTGTAAACCCATGCTGTCTTGGATCCTGTGCTCCTATGGAGTCCAGGTGTTGCACTATTCTTTCCTTAAGGAGTGCCTCCATAATCTTGCCCACTACTGAGGTAAGACTGATTGATCTGTAGTTCCCTGCCTCCTCCCTGCTACCACTCTTGTGGAGCGGGATCACATGAGCCTTTCTCCAGTCTTCTGGGACTGTTCCTGTGCTCAGAGACTTCACTACTAGTCTAGCATTGCTTGTAAAGCGCTTTGGGATACTGTGTATGAAAAGCGCTATATAATTGCTGATTCTTCTTCTTCTTCTTCTAAGCAGTTCTGATAATGACTCTACTAGTTCCACCCATAGCTCTTTAAGTACCCTGGGATGTATGCCATCAAGTCCCATTGCCTTGTCCACCCTGAGCTTCTTGAGCTCTTGTAGAACCC
The DNA here is from genome assembly GCA_016271365.2 of Neoceratodus forsteri. NCBI lineage: Eukaryota > Metazoa > Chordata > Ceratodontiformes > Ceratodontidae > Neoceratodus > Neoceratodus forsteri. The sequence continues at coordinate 681,207,748 of CM057449.1, forward strand.
TTTCTTTTGTGAGGGGACTAGTACACACCTCCCTCCCCCCATGTCCATTATGCTGAGCTGTGGACCCTGCCCTACCTTCTCTTCAGTAAATACTGAGCAGAAGTATCTATTTAGGATAGATGCTTTTACATGGTCCTCCTCCTCACACATACACCCTTATATCCTCTGATCTTAGCAATACCCCCTCCAGACTTTCTCCTTTCACTAATGTAGCTATAGAAAGTCTTGTCACCTTCTTTTAATGTTTGTGCTAGTGTTTCCTAAGTTTGGGCCTTTGCCTGCCTTACTGCCTTAACTGCTTCCCTTAGGGAAGTTTGATATGCCTTCCTATCTTCATCCTGCTGCATTCTCTTATATTTCCTGAAGGCCAGCCTTTTGGTGCTGATCTTTTCTGTTACTGTTTTTGAGAACCAAAGTGGTTTCCTTCTTCTTTTGCACTTCCTTTTCTCTCTAACACAATGTGATGTTGCTTCAAGTAGTGTATCTTTAATGCCTTCCCACTTTGCCTGTACCCCTTCCCCTGCTGAAAAAGAAGAACCACAGATGAAAGAAACAAGGAGGTAAGAGCAGAAACAATCAGCCAGCAACAAATGCACTACACCTGAAAGCTTATCCTAATAATAAATAAAACTGTAAAACCTGTAAAGCACCACCTGTAATAATTTAACAGAAGATATACCCTGTAAGATACACTTTGCTACAGAGAAAAATAAAGCAGTAACAGAAGATATACTTTGCAAAAAACAATTTGAATCAGAAGATTACAGCAGTAATCTGTTAGCACACACCTGTAGGCATACCCTGTAATAATGCAGCAGAAGGTATACCCAGCAACAATAATTTGAATCAGAGAAAAATAAAGCAATAAAATGTTAGCAACAAACAGTAACAATCCCTGTAAGTAGAAAATAAAAACAACACACGGTAAATCTGCCTAGCCTAAAGATGCCTTAATCCTTTCCCTTGCTTTGGTAAGGTTCTTTGCTCTGTCCTTTCAAGCACACTAGAAGGAAAGAGCTCAGGTGAAGCTAGGTGCCTTGCCAGCAAACCTAGTCTTTCAATGGTGGCCAGGATAATGTTGGTATGGTCCGACATGATACCGTGAAGGATATGGTGGAACGAGCACAGCAATGTAGCTATTGAGAGAGCTAGATGAAAGATGAACAGAATGGTAAGCAAGCTGTTCTGGGCTATGGGTGGGCAGATCATCTTAAAGGGAGTGGAAGAGACAGTAGATGACTTTTATCAATCGGATGGGGTCCATCTATCTGATTTGGGAGTGGACATGTTTAATACAGAAACCATGTGTTTCATAGAGGTTTGGAAGAGGCAGGAAAAGAAATGAGGAAAAGGGGAATGCTTGCCCTCCAACACAAGTTGGAGACAGGCTATGGAAAAATGGGAGTAAGAAGGGCCAAGAGTGTAGAATGAATAAACAGGACATGAAAGACAACAGCATCAGTTGTAGAAAAACAGTAATGGTCTACACTGTTATCTCCAGAAAGAAGAGAAGGAGAAGAAGAAGAAGTTACCCAGGTTTATACCTGGGAGGCGAGAAGAGGGAGGGAGAAGAAAAGGAGGATATATAATTGAGATGATAGTTATAAAGAAATGGAATAGAATGTAGAAGGATGTAAAATTCAATAATTACAATGTGGAACAGTTTGATATGATGAAATAATGATGAGAAAATGTATGTGAATGGTTTGTAAATAAATTAATTGCCGATCTGAGCACCACAAAAATTAGGTGTCTGTCATCATTTGGACAGGTAGAAGCCAGGATAATGGAGTTTGCCTGTTCTGAGGCAGACAATATTGTCCTGGTGGCACTGCCCAATGACCTATTCATAGCAGTAAGGAAGAGAGAGAGAGAGAGAGAGAGAGGAGGGAGGGGCAGAAGGAAGGGTGGGGCCGACAGGGGGCACTGAGTCACAAGGTGACATCACAAGCTGAAAGGGATAAGACAAGGAAGACAAGGAAGGGATAAGGCAAAACAAAAGAGGGGAGGGATCAGGTTTGGGGTACTTAAGAGGCTGCACAGAGACAATCAGCTTCTTTTGCTGCCACTCTTTTAGTCTTGACCTCCCACCCACCCTGTAAAGGTAAGAAGTTCATAAGAACAGGGAGAGTTTAAAAAGTATTTATGGCAGCAGGGAAAAAGTGTAAGAGGAGTAGTTGTAAACATACCTCAGGGTGGTGTCGGACAGCTGGGATAGGTGGCTGAGAATGAAAATGGAGGCAAACAGAGAAAATATGGTAAAGAGACATCTTTATTGAATGAGGAGAAGAAAATGGAGGGGTAAGAAGGGAGCCAATGGTGGGGGGGCTGAGGGAGGGGGTGAATAAACAGGACATGAAAGACAACAGCAGCAATTGAGAAAAAGCAGTAACAGTCTACACTGTTACTTCCAGAAAGAAGAGAAGAAGAAGAAGAAGTCACCCAGGTTTACACCTCGGAGGTGAGAAGAAGGAGAGGAAGAAAAGGAGGACATATAATTGAGATGACATTTATAAAGAAATGGAATAGAATGTGGAAGGATGTAAAATTGAATAATCACAATGTAGAGTGGTTTGATATGATGAGATAATGATGAGAAAATGTATGTGAATGGTTTGTAAATAAATTAATTGCTGATCTGAGCACCACAAAAATTGGGTGTTTGTCATCATTGGGACAGGTAGAATCCAGGACAATATATCTATGGATATAATAATGTTTGATTTTAGTGAAGCCTTTGATATGATCCCCCATTGTTCTATAACTGAAAAGCTACTTAAATACAATATTGACAAGGGCATTATTGTCTGGATAAATAATTGGCTGGCAAATAGAAAACAAAGAGGTTTAGTTAGGGGTCATGTGTCCAGAGAGGGTGAGGTAACAAGTTGTGTATGTTCATCCATACAAAATGATATAACCACTATTGCTCATGGACAGCACAATGGGGGAATGAAATTAAATATTGAGAACTGTTGTGTATTACATATGGGTAAGAAGAATCAAAAACACAAGTATATATTAAACAACAACAATATACAGAACAAATTAGTGGAGAAGGATTTGGGCATATTTATAGATAATAAGTTTGACTTTAAACAACAATGTACAAATGCTATCTCGAAAGCAAATAGAACAATCACAGCAATAAATAAAAATATAAAAATAGGTCTAATACCATATTACTCCCACTATATCTATCAAACGTTAGACCACACCTGGACTATGGAAGCCGGTTGTGGAACCTATATAACAAATGAGAAATAACTAGAACTGAGAAAGTCCAGTGCCGGTTTACTAAATCCATTAAAAATTTAAAAGAAAAAGAATGGCTAGATTCTCTGGGTCTACACAGCTTAGAACTGCTGAGAAAGTGGGGAGATATGTTATTTTACTTTGACCCAATGAATGACCCTGAGTTAATGACAGAATTAAATATACAGTATAAACTGGATAGATTTGAAATAAGAGGGCACCCCCTACAGGGCAAATCCAAAAAGTATAAATTAAATAGAAGAAAAAACCTTTACACAATCAGAGCAGCTAACCTATGAAACAGATTACCTGAAAGCATGATCATAAGCAATAATGAAGAAAGCTTTAAAAGAAATTTAGATAATTACATAAACAAGGGGGTAACATTCATTATTTTACTATGTCATAAAGGAGCTACTTCATGTGCCTTGGCCTTTTATTGCTCCTAAATTCCTGATGAAGCTTAACGAATGCTAGTTGGGGTTAGCAAAAGGTTGAGTGCAATCTTCTCAGAGGTTATCATCCTCTTTGAAGGGGTTGTGGTATCTGCTATTGCATGCTTTTTCTTGATGACATTGGACGCCACGCAGGATAGACAATACCAGAAGGTCTCCCAACATGCAGAGTTCAAGCATGTTTCAGACATGCATGTTGTTGCTGACATTGGGCACCCTGGTTGTGCCTTGGTTCTGACACGCCAAGATTACCAGCCTACAATGTGTGTCCCCTCCAGCCAAGATAGTCACTGCCCAGAATGAGCCTGCCATAGTTGGGGGGGGGGGGCAACTGCATGGTGGCTAAAAGAGTTGCAGGAGGATTGACCTTGATGGCAGAGGTTAAAAGGGACAACAGGCTACAGAGAATAACCTGGAAACACTAAAGAGGAGAGCGTGGGAATGAAGGATGAATGCTTGAAAGTGAGCCTACAAAAATGAGTCATGGACAAGAAATGATTCATGGGATCGATGACTGTGTAATGTGCAGCAATATAAGACCACTGGCGGCTGGAAGTAGCTAATTTCTCCTGCTTATCTAACATGGAAAATAGCACAACACATCTGGCAGACCAAAATACTCACTTAAAGTAGCAGTGTAAGTGGATAGGTTGAAGAAATGTATTTTTAGTCAATGTTTACAGTACTTTAAGACATTTATTTTCATTTGTAACATGTTGCGTGGGAAACCTAGCTCAAAAAATTAATCTTGGGGTTAAATAGATTAAGAAAGCACTGTGATACAGGTGTTTGATTGGTGAGTGGAACTACCAGAAGCTTAGTGCCTTCCACAAACAGACAGCAGATTAAGGGATACTATAGTCAGTTGAGGCCTGTTGTGGAAATTCTGGAACTGCTGACAGAGAAGAGAGTAAGCACCCAGCTTAAATCTAGAGATATATATGCACATTTGCTCTTGAAATACAATAGAGTGAGGGTGCTCCCTGGCTTGTGGTGCTCTGTTTCAAAATACGGTAGCTGTAAAAGGTCAAAAGAAAAACAACACTCACCTTGCCTTCAAGAAGACAAATGCTCACAAGGACAAGGAAATTGTTCAAGCATGGATTCCTTCATTATTAAGGTGCTGACAAGTATAAGTGCAATAATGGGATCTGATAAACGAAAAAAGACATTGTAGGCAGTTGACAAAAATGCAGGCTGATATCTCTCAGCTTACATTTCATGCCTTGTGCCTCCTCAGAGCATCTGTGAGGATTCACAAGGCATGGAATGTAAGCTGAGAGATGCCAGTCAACATCTTTGTGGACTGCCTACAATGTTTGTGTTAGCTTTAACTGTTATCGCTATTGATACATATTTTTTCTCTTCTCCATACTTAAAGTAGCAGTATAAGTGGGTAGGTGGGTAGGTGGAGGAAATAGATTTTCAGTCAGTGTTTGGGGCACTTTGAGACTTATCTTTAAATCTTTAACAGGTAGTGTTGGGAACTTAGCTCAGGAAATTAATCCTGGGGGAAGTAGATTAAGTCAGCCCTGTGAAGCAGGTGTGTGATGTGGGTGGGGGGGTGGAGCTGCCAGAGGTTTAGTAGGTTAAACTGGGGACACCAAGAAGCAGGAAGGGGACATAAAAGTAGTAACATGCATCATGCCCCATCATGCTCATGTCCCATTGCATGAGTGAGACAGCACCGGAGTGGAGCATCTGCCTTAGGAGTGCCTGCAGAACATTCACAGATAGTCTGTAGCCTGCAGGAGACTCTGCAGAGGGGTCACCATGGCAAGGATGCTGTAAAATAAAGGGAAGTAGCAATTTCCCGCCCCCGATGCTGTAGCAATATGGAGGGAGGGCCCAAGAGGACTAAACTTCCCTTTAGTAGGGGGACAAAAAAGATGGGGATGGTGGTACAAGGCAGAAGAGCAGAAGGAAATGGGGTATAAATCAGGTAAGCAAGAATAAAGGAGTAAAGGAGACAGGGGACAGACAAAGCAAAAAGGTACTAGGTTAGTCAGGTGGAGCGTCAGTGGACAACACGAGCAGAAGGGGTAGAAGTAGGTAATCAGGAAGGTAGAAAGAAATGGATAGTCATGTGCACCAATGCAAGGGGTGTGGAACATAAAATTCTGGACCTGGAGGCCACTATGGTGGAGGCTAGTCTGAGTTCAGTAGCCATAATGGAGTTGTGGTACATTCAGAACAATGACTGGGTCATGGCCATACCTGGTTACACTTTGTTCAGAAGGGACAGGGCAGGGAGGAGGGGTTGCACGACATGTGAGAGAGGGAATTATGGTCACAGAGGTACATAATCACCTGGAGGAAAAGAAAGCATTGGCAGCATTGTGGGGTATCCTGGAGACAAGCTCTGGGGTCCACTATCCATACTGGGGTAGTGTACAGACCTCTGCACTGTTGGTGGAGGAGTTGGATAAGGCACTTGGGGAAACGATTGTCACACTGACAGGTAGGAAGTGCTGCTAGTTGATGACTTCAGTCTGCCAGACATGGAGTTGAATCTTCAAAATGGTTGCTTTAGCAAGGAGCAGAGCAATGTTTAACTCCCTAGAAGGTACTTTTCTCAAGAAGCTAGTCAAAGAACTCAATAGGGAAGGGGCAGTGCTGGACCTGGTGCTTACAAACCAGGACAGCATTACACACATCAAAGTGGGCAGTCCCCTAGGTACCACTGATCACTGTACAGTGTGGTTAAACATCAAGACAGGAGCAGAAGCAGACCACACAAGGATGATATCCTGGAATTTAAAGGGTGGATTTTAAAGAAATGGGAGACTACTTCAAAAACTGCCTTGCAGGGGGGAATTGCCAGTGAGGGGTAGATGCAAAGTAAGGAACAATAAGGAAGGTATAGTTAAGGTGACCAGCCTCTGCATGAAAGAAGTTAGTAAAAGCAGAAGGAAAAATAGATTGTTATAGTTCTCTAGGGAAATGGCTGAGGTGGTGAAGGAACGAAGGTTAGTATACAGGGAGTATAAAAAAAATGAAGAGGGAAGAGGACAGGGAGGTATACCGAGTAAAACAGAGGGAAGCAGGAAAGATGATGAAGGGATCAAAGGCAAAAACAGAGGAAAGGATAGCCCAAAAAGGTGGCTAAAGGGGGTTAGATTTTCTTTAGATAGGAAAGTGAGAAGAAGAAAGAAAGGGGAGCGGGAGTGAGGATTAGGAAGAGACTGTGCAGAACAAAATGAAGATGAAGGAGGAGAAGGAGAAGAAGAAGGAGATGGAGAAGAGAAGAAGAATAGGAGAAGAAGAATAATCAGCATTTATATAGTGCTTTTCATATAAAATGTATCCCAAAGCACTTCACAAACAATGCTAGACTGGTAGTGAAGTGACTGAATGTGTAGTGGCAGCCATATCGCACATCAACACCCACACACAGCCTGGACAATTGCATGAACTGGTTTTATGGGAAGGGGAATATTGGCCAGGACACTGGGGAAACCCTTGGCAGTCATTCGACAAGATGGCAGCCGCTCAGGAGGCTGGAGATGGATGCCAGCGTGATCTTGGCTCTCCCCTACAAGCTTCTGCTTCTATCATAAACATCTCCATGGATGGAGACAACGAGGATGTTTTTCGTACTACTTCCAGAAATACTGACACTGCAAGTTCGAATTTAGACTCTTCAAGACAAACTTCCATCGAAAAAGGACGCTTGGTACAAGAGTTACAACACTCTGTTATGGATGACCCTGCACAAACTATGCTTTCTGAAGGACAGTTACGGGTAATGGTTGCACAGCACAGACTCCTTGTACAGCAGCTCTTGCAAGAGGAACCAGCACCACCATCAAATATACCCGAGAATATTTAGTCTCCCTCTGTGTAGCAGGACAGTCCATGCACTACACCTCATGCTGCTTCTATACCTCAGGAGATGTCGGCAGGTGAGGCGCTCCCTACTTCTTTGCATCTGCTTGACTTGACAGCACACCGGCTCTCAGTCTACCTCTGCATGGACTCCGGAGGCTGCTTTCCAAGCAGTGGGTTGGACAGACTCAACCACAAATCAGGGCTGGAGGTCCCTGGGTCCCGTCTGTGCTGCAGAAATCATTGTGGCAGCAAAGACTAATTCAGGCAAAGCAGAGGAAATTAATTCGAAGGATGAAACAGGCAGGCTTAACTCCAACCTTCCTGTACAGGCTGCTCCAGTCATGGAACCTGCTCCAGGCCCCAGTGTTGTTCAGCACAATCCTACATCTGCAGAACACTCCTCTTCTGAGGAAGGCTTTACTGTCCCCCAGGATAAAAGGTGTCCGTACCCTCAACCTGAAGGTGAGACTTCAGAAACTAACTCATTTCATCTTAGTGACTTATTTTAGAACATTGGCGAACCTGCACAATGCAGGAACACCGTCAGGATGAAGTTTATGGGCGACGTCTCTAAAGCTCCTGATAGGAGGTCTGTCCTTCATAATATGTTGTGGGACTCTTTAGGTATTGAGGCAGGTGAATTGTTTGCTTTTATTCATGTTCATGGTGAGCCCATCTATGATTTAAGTTTCAAAAATGTTTACGTTAGAAAAATTCTGGAAAAAGTATGAGTTGGTTAAATCTCAGCCTTTATGGTCTTCTTTTATGCTTATTCCTCTCACTAAACCAACAGTTACAATTTTAACTTTGCTTTTTAGAAGTGAAGGAGTAAGCACAGTAGATGTGCAGTACTGGCTGAAGCAGCGCTGCGAACTACTGGAGGGTCCTCGTCCTATTTTGCATGAGAACCTCATATGGACAGGGGGTTGGAAGGTCAAAGCGAAATTAAGACAGTCTGAAAAAGGTATTATGCATCTACCAGGCAGTTTTTATATAGGAAGGGACCGTGGCCTGTGTTTCTATCCAGGCCAGCCTCGTACCTGCCATAAATGTGGGGCTAGAACCCACCTTAGTAATACATATGATAAACCTAGATGTAGTTTGTGTTTGGCCTATGGGCACATCAGCATGGGATGTCCCAACCCGTTAAGATGCAATTTGTGTGATGAGACAGGGCACTCCTACCATCAGTGCTCCTGGGTGGATCACAACCGGCTAGATCGTCCACCCAGGACCAGATGGCTTTAATAGTTGACTCACAAACACAGGCCTTAAGACACAACAAAGCTGACCAGTCCAATCAGACTCCTAGTCAGATAGGGTCAGGAGAGGCTGAAACCCAGTATTCTGAGCCCGTAGGGACACTTGCAAGGGCTCTCGATCCTCTGGGACTCTAACCAGGACCCTGAATTGAATCCTATGCCCCCCCCCAATTCCACCTCAGGAGGACAGGCCATTTCAGATAGTAACTCCTGCAAAAAGAGGGAGAGGGAAAGGAAAACCCAAGGTCCTGTCACTTAACAACCTATATTGACAAGAAATAGATACAATGCACTGCACAAGAGGAAACAATGGGGGGACAGAGAGGGGGAAGATGGTGATTCAGACTCCTCTCAGGCATCATCCACAATGGATTATTCTTCGGACTCCCAGCCTGACCCATCCCCATCTAAAAAGCCCACTGGGATAACCTGATCGGGACTGGGTAGGAAGTTTACTTATGCCTTTCCCTCACATGACTTCAGGGCCTTCATTATGCTGTCTGACTCATAATGTGTGTAGTTTAAAATCCTATAAGAAACAACTTACCACTCTGCAGTTTTTAATGGATTTGGGTCAAGACATTTATCTACTCCAAGACTCACGTTTAAAAACTACGCATGAGTTTAGACAAGTAAAAAACAGATGGACTAAAGGATTTTCCTTGTGGTCCTTGGGGGAAGACAGGTGCGATGGCCTAGGCATCTTATTTATAGGGCTTGATTTCCAGGTCACTAGGCTTGTTGATATATTCCCAGGTAGAGCTCTGCTATTAGATTGTAAACATAAACAAAACAACATCAGGCTTATTAACATGTATGCACCACAGAGCATAGTGGCTAGAACAGAATTATTTAGACTTCTGCAGCCATATTAATATATCAGACGACAGCTATATATGGGTGGGGATTTTAACTGTGGGCTTACTTTAACAGATAGGGGTGGCTCCACTCAAAAAGTGTTTAGTGACATGGCTACTTTAGGAGCAATTATTAAAGGTGCATCTCTTAAGGATGGGTATTGCTAAGTACACAAGATAGGAGCAAAAACCTTTTATAAGGGAACCCTTGCCACTCACATAAATTTCATGTTTGTCTCACTGAATGTTAAGGTACAGAGTGCAGAGGTATTACATAGATACACAGATACATAGACAGTGTCAGCAGATAAGGGCCTATGGCCCACCCAGTCTGCCCATTTGAGCTTGTAAGTTCAATTTATTTTTCCTTGAAGTCTGTTGCCCCTTAACCCTGACCTCCAGAATTCCTTTATGTCTATCCCATGCATTCTTAAATCCCGTGATTGTTTCAGCCCCCACCACTTCCTCTGGCAGGGTGTTCCACTTGTCCACCACCCGTACTGTGAAGAAATTCTTCCTCACATTTCTTCTGACTCGTCCTCCCTCCAACTTCATCTCATGCCCTCTCGTCCTGGAACATCTTTTTCACTTAAAAATAGTGTATTCCTGCACCCTGTTCCTCCCTGTAAGATACTTGTATGTCTCTATCATATCCCCTCTCTCCCTCCTCTCCTCCAGGGAGTACATATTCAGTTCCTTCAACCTGTCCTCATAGGACTTGTGATGCAATCTATGTACCATCTTTGTTGCCCTCCTCTGAACCTTCTCTACCCTGTCTATGTCCTTACGTAGGTAAGGTCTCCAGAACTGTACACTGTACTCCAGGTGGGGCCTCACTAGTGTCTTGTATAGTGGAATTATGACCTCCTTTTCCTGCTGGTGATGCCTCTGCCTATGCATCCCAGCATCCTATTTGCTTTACCTGCTGCCTTGTCACACTGTTTCCTACCTTGAGGTCAACAGAGATGATAACCCCAAGATCCCTTTCCTGCTTGGTGCATGCTATATCCTCACTCCCCCAACTGATATATTGTGCCAGGGTTTTTGTGCCCCATATGCATTATCTTGCACTTCTTTGCATTGAATTTCCACTGCCAAACCCCTGACCATTCTTCAAGTTTCTGCAGGTCCCTTCTCATTCTGTCTACACCCTCTGGTGTGTCTACTCTGTTACAGAGCTTTGTGGCATCAGTGAACAGTGAAATTCTGCCTTCAAGGTCCTGCGCAATGTCACTGATAAAGATGTAGAATAGGACCGGTCCCAGCACTGATCCCTGTGGTACCCCACTGGTCACTCTTCCCTCTGTGGAATGACAGCCATTTACCACCACCCTCTGTGTCCTGCCACCCATCCAGTTACCTACCCACCACACTACTGTCCTACCACACCCATATTCCCCAGTTTGTGTAATAGTCTTCTATGTGGCACAGTGTCAAAAGCCTTGCTGAAGTCCAGATAGGCCATGTCCACTGCCCTTCCCTGATCCACCTCCCTAGTCACCCAGTCAAAAAATTCAACGAGGTTGGTCTGACATGACCTCCCATGGTGAAACCATGCTGCCTTGGGTCCTGTAGTCCATTGACAACCAGATGTTCCACCAATCTCTCCTTCAGTAGTGCTTCCATGATCTTCCCACTACCGAGGTGAGGCTGACTGGTCTGTAGTTCCCCGCCTCCTTTGTTCCCACTTTTGTATAAGGGGACTACATCTGCTGTCCTCCAGTCTTTGGGTACCTTCCCTGTTTCCAGTGATTGGCTAAACAGGAAAGCCAGAGGTTCAGCCACCACCTCTCTTAGTTTTTTATGGACCCTGGGGTGCACCCCATCTGGCCCCATTGCTTTATCAACTCTTATTACTTCCAGTTCCTTCAGGACCCTTTCTTGTGTAAAGGGATTTGTGTCCATTTCTGCACCATTCTCACCCCTTGTACTCCCTTCAGACCCATTACCCTCCTCTTCCTCAGTAAAGATTGAGCAGAAATACCTGTTCAATATGTCAGCTTTACTGTTGTCATCCTCCACGCTGCCCTCATCCCCTTCAGTCTCATTATCCCTCCCTTTGCTCTTTTTTTCACTTATGTACCTGTAAAGGTTTTGTCCCCTACCCACTGATTTTGCAATGTGTTCTTCTGTCTGAGCCTTGGCTCTTCCTTACCTCCTGCCTCCCTTTGCTTCTCCTGGTACTTCTCCTATCCCTTCTGCCTGTGTCTTTTTGTATTGCCTGAATGCAATCTTTTTGGCGTTCACTTTCTTTGCTACCTCTTTGGAAAACCATAATGGTCTCTTACTTTTCCTCTTGCTAACCTGCTTAATGCATAATTCTGTTGCTCTTGTAATCCCCATTTTAAAAACTGCCCACTGTTCCTCAACCCCTGATTCCTGCCCCATTCCCCTTAATGCCTCTTTCAAGTATCTCCCCATTTTCCCAAAGTCTGCCCCCCTAAAATCCAGGATACGTGTTTTGTGTGGTTTGTCTGCTCTTTCTGTGATTTCAAACCACAATGACTGGTGGTCACTGTTCCCCAGGTGCTCCCCCACTGTTACCCCATCACACTGTCCCTGTTTGTGAGCACAAGGTCCAGTATTGCCTTCTGCCGAGTTGGTTCCATGACCAGTTGCTTGAGGAAGGCACCCTGAAGGGAGTCCAAGATAAATCTGCTCCTAGTTGATGCTGCTGCTGGGATGCTCCAGTCCACATCTGGAATATTGAAGTCTCCAACCAGTACTACCTCACCCTTGTCTGCCATCCTTTGGATGGCTAGCATCAGCTCCTATCTGTTTCTTCCTGGGCTGGTGGTCTATAGACCACACCTGTGCAGATGGCTGGCCCCATTTTCTTTTCCAGCTTAACCCACAGTATCTCTCCCCCATTTTGTTCCTCCTGGATCTCTGTGGCCCTTATGTCATTTTTCACATACAGTGCCACTCCTCCTCCATTCCTACCTGCCTGGTCTCTTCTGAATATGTTGTAGCCAGGTATGGCCATCTCCCAGTCATGGTTATCATTACACCAGGTTTCGGTGATGGCCACAATGTCCAGGTCTGACTGCACCATGACAGCCTCCAGATCTCCATCTTGTTGCTAAGGCTCCTGGCATTGGCACACATGGTTTTCCATGATTTGACCTCCCTAGACTGTTTTGCTGTTCTACTCCAGCCCCTTCCTTGGTTGTCCTTTATCCCTGGTTCTCCTTGCTGTCTGCCCTTCTGCTGAATTTTGCCTGTTTTCTGCCTATCCACCTCTTGGGTGCTAATCTCCATCTTTTGCACACTGCTTTGTAGAGATAGCCACTCCTCCGGTTCACTGGTTCCAATGTTAGCTGTGGGGGGTGAGCAAGTAGGTATCCTCCTTGCTGGCTTGCCACCCCGCTTTGCTAGTTTAAATGCTTGTCAATGTAGCATTTAAACTTATCATTGAGTGCTTGGATTCCCCTCCAGGATGGATGCAGGCCATCAGGCTTGAACAAACCTCATCCCTCCAGGTGGGTCCCCAGTCACCAATGAATCCAAACCCTTCCTCACAGCACCAGTTCTTCAACCATGAGTTAAAGTTCATGGTGCATGCACCCCTATGCTCTCCCCTGCCTCTCACAGGTGGTACTTCTGAGAAAGTGACAGAAGTAGCTACTTGCTTGAAACCCCTCCCTAATTTCCTAAACTCTTCCTGAACTTCCTTTGGCTCCCCATTTGCCAGGTGATTAGTACCCAGGTGGATAATGACATCCAGCACACCCTCCCATCTTGCCTTCCTAGTGATCTCTAGGATCTTCCTTCCATCCCTCCATGCCGTGGCACCTGGTAGGCACCTCACCTCCCTATCCTCCCCCTCCTGTGTTCCTAGCTGGATCCCTCTTATGATGGAGTCCCCCACCAGGATTCATTTCCTCCTCCTCTGGGGTCCACTGCTCTCCCCACCGAGGTCACCTCCTTGGCTAACCTCCACATTCTTTCCTTCCACTTCTCTGGGTACCTCTATTTGGTTGTCCCCATTTGCCAGTGTGGCATATGAGTTCTTGAGTGGAATAGGATCTGGGATGTGCCTCTGCCTAACTGCTCTAACCCTCCCTGAGCCCACTGTCATCCAAGTGCTCCTTGTTCTCGGCATCCTTTGAGGCAGTTGCATTGGACTGGGTGGTCTCTGGATAGGGGTGATGGTCTTCCTGACCCAGTTTACTTCTGCTCTGAGTCTGGCTACCTCATCCTGCAGTCCAGAGAGATGCATGCAGATAGGGCAGCACCTCAGTGTCCAGAAGGTCTGCCTGAATATGGGTGCCCCACAGCCACTGCATTGCACCACTCCCCACATTATACTGCAATTATACTGCTATTCCACTACTTGTCTGTTACTGAAGCTCTCCTAGTTCCTTTTTATTAACTGTCCTAAAAATCCTGCCACTGATCCTTAGATACTTTTCTTTTAAAAAAAAGAAAATAAACCAATAAATAAATAAATGAGTCAAAACACTTGCCGTGCTGAGGGTGGGCTTCTTCCCCCTTATGCCCCTCCTACTCCACACCCCTTACTCTCCCCTGTGTTTAGCTCCTGTCAATCAGATTTAACAGGGCATATAATTAAGAGCTGGGGGAAGGGAGGGAGGAGGGGTGAAAATTTGCAGAAATTGAAGACAGCAAAGAAATACACCACTGCTATGTTTTAAATTTTCAACAGCCCAAAAACAATTCTAAGTAAAGACAGCAAAGAAATTACAGTGCCACTAAAAGCCCACAATCTAAGCTTAAAAGAAAAATAGCAATTACCAGTTATTGTAAAGCACTGAATTGAATATGCTTCCTTCCCCTTCTGGCTTCTTCTGAGAAAACAAAACTCACTTGCTACCTCAACTCTGACTAAGCCCCACCTCCAGTTATCACATAGCTGAGGTCAGAGGTCAGACAATTAACACCCCTCACCCAAACTACAGGGCAAGTCAGACAAGCCAAGACTAAATTTGCAGCAATTAAAGACAGCAAAGAAATACACAACCACTACTTTTTAAATTTTCAACAGCCCAAAAACAATTCTAATTAAAGACAGCAAAGAAATTACAGTGTCACTAAAAGCCCACAATCTAAGTTTAAAAGAAAAATAGCAATTACCAGTTACTGTAAAGCACTGATGTGAATATGTTTCCTTCCCCTTCTGGCTTCTTCTGATAAAACAAAACTCACTTGCTACCTCAAGTCTGACTAAGCCCCACCTCCAGTTATCACATAGCTGAGGTCAGAGGCCAGACAAGTAACACCCCTCACCCAAACTACAGGGCAAGTCAGACAAGCCAAGACTAAATTTGCAGCAATTAAAGACAGCAAAGAAATGCACCACCACTATGTTTTAAATTTTCACCAGCCCAAAAACAATTCTAAGTAAAGACAACAAAGAAATTACAGTGTCACTAAAAGCCCACAGTCTAAGTTTAAAAGAAAAATAGCAATTACTAGTTACTGTAAAGCACAGAATTGAATAAGTTTCCTTCCCCTTCTGGCTTCTTCTGAGAAAACAAAACCCACTTGCTACCTCAACTCTGACTAAGCCCCACCTCCAGTTATCACGTAACTGAAGTCAGAGGCCAGACAATTAACACCCCTCACCCAAACTACAGGGCAAGTCAGACAAGCCAAGACTAAATTTGCAACAAATAAAGTCAGCAAAGAAATACACCACCGCTACGTTTTAAATTTTCAACAGCCCAAAAACAATTCTAAGTAAACACAGCAAAGAAATTACGGTGTCATTAAAAGCCCACAACCTAAGTTTAAAAGGAAAATAGCAATTAACAGTTACTGTAAATCACTGAATTGAATATGTTTCCTTCCCCTTCCGGCTTCTTTTGAGAAAACAAAACTCACTTGCTACCTCAACTCTGACTAAGACCAGTTATCATGTAGCTGAGGTCAGAGGCCAGACAATTAACACCCCTCACCCAAACTACAGGGCAAGTCAGACAAGCCAAGACTAAATTTGCAGCAATTAAAGACAGCAAAGAAGTACACCACTGCTATGCTTTAAATTTTCAACAGCCCAAAAACAATTCTAAGTAAAGACAGCAAAGAAATGACAGTGTTACTAAAAGCCCACAATCTAAGTTTAAAAGAAAAATAGCAATTACCAGTTACTGTAAAGCACTGAGTTGAATATGTTTCCTTCCCCTCTGGCTTCTTCTGAGAAAACAAAACTCACTTGCTACCTCAACTCTGACTAAGCCCCACCTCCAGTTATCATGTTGCTGAGGTCAGAGACCAGACAATTAACACCCCTCACCCAAACTACAGGGCAAGTCAGACAAGCCAAGAATAAATTTGCAGCAATTAAAGACAGCAAAGAAATACACCACCACTATGTTTTAAATTTTCAACAGGCCAAAAACAATTCTAAGTAAAGACAGCAAAGAAATTACAGTGTCACTAAAAGCCCACAATCTAAGTTTAATAACAAAAATAGCACTTACCAGTTACTGTAAAGCACTGATATGAATATGTTTCCTTCCCCTTCTGGCTTCTTCTGAGAAAACAAAACTCACTTGCTACCTCAACTCTGTCTAAGCCCCACCTCCAGTTATCATGTAGCTGAGGTCAGAGGCCAGACAATTAACACCCCTCACCCAAACTACAGGGCAAGTCAGACAAGCCAAGACTAAATTTGCAGCAATTAAAGACAGCAAAGAAATACCCCTCCGCTATGTTTTAAATTTTCAACAGCCCAAAAACAATTCTAAGTAAAGTATTGCCCTGTAAAACCTCATACCACTTAGTGATTTTACTTCATTGCTTGTCCTCTGATGGCTCTTTTTCATAAAAAAAACTTATTTACGGTGGAAACTGAATTATTCTTTATTAATGGACACCCATATTTCAGCAACATGTCAAAAAGAACTTTTAAAAGCAAGAATTTTCAGACTGGATGCTTACCAATCTCCCTTGACTTGGTGGGAGGACACAAAAAAGGGATTTAAAATACTTTTTATAAAAAGGGCCAAATTTAAAACCTTATACATGTATCTTAATTATTTACCGTTAAGATGGAAACTCTGCGACACTATGTTGCAGGCATGTGAGTCAGGAAAGGACCTCTCTCAAGAAATAAAGACTTTAAAATCAGAAATGGAAAGTTTTCAGTATAATAGGGCATTATCCCTTAAATTAGAAGCACAATCTGGAACACAAGGCACTAGGGCAACCTTTGATATTTATAAGGGCTGTGAGGATAGAGTGGCTGCCACCCATATTGAATGCCTTACTGATTCTAATGCTCAAAAAATGCACTATAGTTTGCCGTCTATGAAAAAAATAGTAGGATCCTATTTGGAACATACTTTTGGAACCCCCTCACAGACTACTCCCCATGCTAGTTATTTTACAGATATTTTTGTCCCTTCTGTGCCGGAAGGACAACTTGATAGTCTTATTGCACACATAACTTTAGAGGAGGTTCAGTCTGCCATTAAGAGGCACAAAAAATATACTTCCCCTGGCATAGATGGTCTCATGGCTGAACTGTATCAGTATTTTTTGGATTTTTTTCCCCTAGTTTAACATTAGTTTTTAATACCATACTTGAAACAAATTCTGTCCCCCAACATATTTCTGATGAAATTATGATTCTCCTTTTTAAAAAATGAGACAGATCAGATGTTAAGAATTGGAGGCCTTTAAGTCTCCTAAATCTGGATTATAAGATTTTTGCATCTATTCTCCTTAAAAGACTAACCCCTTTGGCAGAACTGGCTCATCTCTGAAGTTCAAACATGTGCAGTTCTTAATAGATCTAGAACTCTAACTTAGCACTTTTCAGAGACATAATATATCCTAGTACCACTACTTCTCCTTCTCTCTTAATTCATTGGACCAGGAGAAAGCATTTGACCGTGTGAATCATAAATACCTTTTTATGATTTTGTTAAAATATCATATCCCATTGCACTGTATAGCCTGGATCAAATTACTGTAGGCCACTGCTTGGGTACAGCCACATATAAATGGATCCCCTTGTGTATCATTCTTAAGTCAAAAGGGTGTCTGACAAGGGTTCCCATTAAGTCCCCTTCTGTATGCTTTTCAAATTGATCCCTTAATTGGGAAATTGATGGAGAGTCCCTCAATCCCAAAAATTTTGTCACCTTCAGGGTCATTTTTACCTTCGGTATCTGCTTATGCAGGTGACCTGCGTATTCGCATGACTTCAACTTTCAGAGAAGATGAGTTTCTACCCTTCATAAAAAGTTTCAAAACTGTATCCAGTTCTAGTCTAAATTACAGGAAAAGTACAGCTACTGTATTTTTCTCCCTTTAACAGATGCCCCTGTCTCGGCTCCCCAAATGGCACACATCTCTCTAGCTACTTCTCCTATTAAAGTTCTAGGACTTACTTTTGGAACCTCTGATGCTGCCTCATATAATTGAAGGATGTTACTAGATAAGGCTTCATATATTGTCACATCATGGAAAGGTGAACTATATCCAGAAGAAAAAGGGTCCTACTTTTAAAAACTCTGGTCCTTCCTATATTTTTTCACTTGGCTGCAATTTTCCTGATACCCCTTTCCTTAGAGGCAAGGGTTAATAATGTTTTTATTCAAGGGTTTTGGGGCAGTCACCTAAACCCTGTTATATGATCTTATACCTACCAAGACTACTGCCATGGGGGTGTCAGAATGATTAACCCTGTGTTTTTTTTTCATTGAATTTTCTTTAAGTCAAATTTGCCCTTTCTTGTACAAAACCAAACTGAAGTTTGGCACTCCCTGACACGGTGGTTTTCTAGCTTGTATGGACCTTATGTTCCTGGACATTAGGTCGTGGACAAAATATGGTAATAAATAGGATGCGTGGACAAAATATAGTTACAACAATTGCCGCTGCTATTGAAAGGAGCAAGACATTTAGTGTTAAGTATTTTATCCTACCAGACAAAAGGTCATCTATCCAGTGGTAGAATGCTTCTGTTGCTGCTGTTACTGCCCTGATTGATGACGTCTACAGTTCAAACTGAATTGAGGAAATGAGGAAAGTTGTTTCTAAATACTTTATTAGATTAAAACAAATGTCATTTAAAAGAAATTAAAATCATCCAATAAATAGTTAAAAGCAGTGTGCAAATTTATCAATGTGCATAAATCGCATAAAGGGGAAAGCAGAGTGCAAATGTAGCAATGAGCAAAATCATTAGGCAACATTTATTTCTATTACAGCAGCAATGTCAAGCAGATATTGTTTGGGTTGTCAATTTGCAAAGTCTTGACATATCAACTTAAAAACTTTGTTGATCCTGCAGTATTTGTTATTTTTATGGGGGTGCTGTTGCCCCAGTTCCACCTGTCATCTCTGAAGTGCCACTGCATGCTGTTCCTGCCAAAGCTTGCAAGCCAGCTTTGCTCGTGTAGGATGGGTCATGCACACAGTTTGTGAAAAAGCCTTATGCCATGCTTCAATTGCATTGTTGCTCCTCGGTAGTTCATTTATGACCCTCAGGTGCTGGTTCCAAAACACAATAGGAAAACGAGGCTGTCTCCTGTTTTTTCTGTTTCTTGACAGCCTACTAATATATGTATCCTCAAAACAGTCAAACAAACATTGCAGATCTGCATACTCTTCATCATCCTGCAGTAACTTGAAGCAGTTCTCTACCATATCTTCTGGTACAAATGCTAATCCAAGCAGACATCAGACTTTGTGTGCAAACTTCTCATCCATCACATAACATTGCTGTAACTCCTCATGTTGTACTCTATGCCATATTGCTTGTCCAAGATGGAAATTACAACCTGCTAGCTCTGCTGTGGGTACCATCTGTCGCAATACATTTATGGCTGCAATTTCAAAGTCAGTCATAATTGTGACAGGACTAATTTTGCCACCTAGCAGTTCTTTAAAGTGACAAAAGAATTTTTTTATAAATCATTTCACTACAACCTGGTAAAAGTGCATACACACATGGTCTGTTAATGCCCTGCACTAGGGCTTGCACGATATACATCTGATCGTCTTCTGTGGGAGCAACACTAAATGCCCCATCACAGAACCAATGTTGCTAGTTGTTTAATATTTTTAGGTCACTGTCACTAGCAAAGATTATCATGTCATCTTTAATTTGTAAAAAAAGGTTCATTACTGACTGTATTGCGGTACTGTTCAAGATCATTATCACTAGGGCCACCATGCTGCCTGTGTCTCCTGACATCACGACGTAGTGTTTCCATAGCTGGCAACAAGTGCACATGGCTAATAGCCACATGTTGGAGTTCCTGATGTACAATGTTACATGTTGCATACTCCGACTCACAGGCTTTCCATTTCATGCTAGCTGTGGCATTTATTACTTCAACACGACCATGCTGAGGTGCATGGTTGTAGTCGGTGGGCTCCTTAGAAACACTTTCACCTGTGGTGTGCATTCGTGCTCTGCAGGTTCTAAGGTCACATCGCCATATAGTTTTTCCACCACTATCATCCTTTTCTTTAGTGTACAGATAGTTATTGAAGCATAGTTTCTGCTTCCCCTTCTGAGATATAACAAATTCCATGACGCTTTTACTTTAAACTCTGAACTGTTGCTCTGTTAAAACAGTATATTGGAGCCCTGTAAAATGAAAGTGTGCAGGAAGAGTAGTTGTAGTAAAAACTACAACTAGTGTTATATTTTTTTTTAACTCATTTTGGGCAGTATACCTTAAGGAAACTGTTACAAAACCGCGCATGAGTGGTACAAAACAATTTTAATCTGTGCATACTAACACTTTAAAAACAACTTTGTGCAATGAGGTAGTGTTTGTCCCTCCAGCTTACTTCCGGGTCTAGGACTATAAATTTAGCCCCTCTGCGAGCGGGGCACCTCGCGTCCATGCGCGAAGATGCAAGCAAAGACACCAGAGGAACAGGTCAAAGGGTCATGCTGGACACCTCAATCAATCCATAGTATCCAGGAAGTGACTTTGAGGATTTGAAAAAGACACCTCGTCTAGCATCCCTTTGCATTCGCATCCCATCGCATGAGTGGAACAAGGCAGCAATGGAGGGTCTGACTTGGGCGCATTTGCAAAAGCTCTGCAGGCCGCTCTAGAGGTGAGATGCCAGACAAGTTAGTAACTGACACTTTACCTGTCCTCTATTACACTGTGACATCAAGCTAACAGACATTTTTGTAGTCTATGCAGCAACAGTGTAAAAGGAATGTAGGTAGTAAACTCCTAGGGAGACCTAAGAGCAGAAAAGTGGGTTAGGAGAGGGAAAGTAGGGTAAAGCCTATATATAACCCTATATAGGGCATGTTAATAAGTAGTTATAAAATGGGGCGAGAAAATGCTTCTTTTTGATTGGTTATTACCTGTGCATGAAATCTGTTCCATTCACAAGTAATAATGAGTACCTAAAAGTTGAACCATATTTCTAAGAACAGAAATCAGTGTGCCATTGGAATGATCATTTTTCAAATCCCGCCAATTTATTACTCCTTGCTAATGCTGGACTTGTAGCTGATCAATGAAACTGTGATGGTCCTCACCGTTAATGGTTTCCCCTTTCAGCCCCCCCCGCAAAAGACAACTGTTTATAGGAAGTAGGCCCTGCTGCATCACTTTACTATTTGCTTCTAGACTATCTCTTTATTTTTGGGAATTGATCGTGCTACTGCTTCTGAAGCACGTCTCCTCTCCTCCATCCCTGATGCTCTGTCTTAATACCAAACAGGAGCTGTACACATGAGACCATTTAATTTAAAAAACAATATATAGTCACTGTTCCAGATTAAACCATCATGGTGCCACTTCAACAGTATGCCAGCTCCCACTGTCTCAGGTGTCGACTGTACTCCCAATCCACCGCAGTTCCAAATGTAAAATCCCCTTGTATTTTGTTTCTGCTTTGATACTAACTGGCTTTTCTCTGGGTACGTCATGGTCTGGAGGACTGAAGTAGTTCCTCTCAGTCAGTACTCCCATTCACTAGTTCACAAGAAAAGGAGGGGATGCTCCCTCCTGCACATCCTGTAGCAGCTTAAATTCCTTCAGGCGTAACAAAAAAAATACTTTCTTAATACCTGATTCTCCCATCGTTAAACTACTGTTTCATACTCCAGGCCACTCAGAGCTGCCGTAGGTCAGATCGCGGCTCAATTAAAAATATAAATACACATCTCTCTCTCTCTCTGTCTCTCTGTCTCTCGCTCTCTCTCTCCTTCCCTCTCTCTCTCCTGTCCTGACAATCTCAGATAAACAAACAAAACACTGCACACTAATACAAGGGGTGTCCTGACTGTGCCAGACAAATTTAAACAAAAAAACAAACTGTACACTAATACAAGGGGAGGGGCAACATTAAACAATATGAAACCATTATCTGTGGTAACACTACAGGACAAACGCTGCACAGCACATGAAAAATGATGTCATGAGTTAGTAGGCAGAAGGACTATTTTATCATAAATTCCCACGTACAAATCTGTTTTTCTTCAAAAAAACATGATTTTTATTTTCTGACTGCAGCAAGTAAAAAAAAAATGTAGCCCATTTTATAAGCACAATAAGACACTTCAAGGTGTGCATGGAACAGATTTCACTGCACAGCCAGGGATTTACTATGTCCCTGCCCACATGGTAAAATCTGTTCCATGCACACCCTGTCATGTCTTATTGCTTACTTCAAGGGAGGCAGAACAAGAGCACCAAGAACGTAAGAAGATGGTAGAGGATTGATCCAAACTAGGGTAGGTACTATGTGATGACAGTGAAAGGGATATTGATCACGAGGGTGGTGCAGTGTAATGGATGTGGTGCCATAGTCTTTCAGAAAACCTTCTGGAGAGTGAGGTGCTGCCCCATCTGTACTCACCTTTCTTGGTTGTAGGCGCAGGTTGCTGGACTCTGGGTCAAAATGGCAAGGGTACAGCAAACATTAGTCTCACTCAGGAACCACCAAGCCCCCCACCACTCTGCCAGAGGATACCTAGACAGAGTCAGTGCAGATAGATGCTGGTGGGCTCCAAGAGAGTGGGGGAGGGGGCAGGGAAATGTTCCTCCACCACTACCACTGCAGAACACCTTCACTGTACTGATGGAACAGGACAACCAAGAAGAAGTTCCCATTGCATTAGAAAGGGAGGAAAGAGTCCTCATAAATGGAGGCCACAATGAGGGAAGGAGATGCTCCCAACCTAATGGGAAGCAGCTGCTGGTGAGGACTCTATCCATGGTGAGATGAATAGAGCTGGGAGCTGGGGCGGGGAAGGATAGTGAAGAGAGGTGTCTGAGGGGTGCCACTGTTGTGAGGGATGGATAGTGGATCTTATCATGAGGTAAGTGAGGGATTGGGGGATGGAGTGTGTGCTGAGAGGGGGAGTTGGGTGGGGGAGGTGGAGGTGGAGGAATGGGGGCTAGAAGACATTGCTGGACAGTGTGATTTTTTCAGGTTGTAAAAAAAAAGAAAATGATAATAGACAGTTTACTTCATTTCTGGGAGCCAACACTGGGGATTGGGCACCCTAGTGTCAATGCCTGCTTGATGGCATCAAGGTTGGGCACACTGGTATCCAATGTTATGGGGGTGGTCGAGGCTTGTTATTTGGTGATATTAGCAGTTGTGCACCTTGGTGTTGGACATGGAGGGAGGTTGGTTGTTGTTTGGAAACAACGGGGTTGGCACACCTTGGTGTCAGATGTGGCAGAGGTAGGATGGGTGTCGCTTGGCAGATGTGGTGGAGGGTTGTGTTTGGTGGCACCAGATTTTGGGCAACCCAGAGTCAAAACTGGTGGTAGGGGATATTGTTTGGTGACACCAGTGGTTGGGCACCCTGATGTCAGATATGGTGGCATTGGGGTGTTTCTGATGACACCAGGATTGAGCACTCTGGTGTCAGATGTGGAAGGTGAGTGTTGTTTGGTGTCACCAGGTGTTGGGCACCCCAGTGATAGACAGTGGTGGGGGAACCATACAGCAGGACAAGTGCTCACAACTTGTACTTGAAAGATTGGTACTCAACCCGCTGTTTGGTTTCTCATTAACTTCTGTTGAGGTGACAGCACACTTCCCATCAGTCCTTTCTGTCTACTTGGAAAAGGGATGTACAGTAGCAGCAGCTTGTTGGGGAACAGATGACAGGTAGTGTGAAGTAAGCTAAGAGAACACAGTTAGTGCCCCTGAGTGGCTGTAGGAAACAGATATGCAGCACTGAAAGAGCAGCAAGCATCCGTAGAACAACCTTGAAAGTGCCACATAGATTTACGATAGTATTGGCTTTGCACTTTCCACCTCCTTGACTGGTGAAGCAGATCAAAGGGGAGAGCAGAGAATAGGCAGAGCATAGGCAGAGAGTGGGTAGTACAGTATTAGGGAGGAGATTGCTAAGGCTAAGCTTGTGACGGGAAGAAAGGACCAAACATCAGAAAGCCTTCTCCCCCAGTACAATAGCAGTATGTTTGTTTTTGGTATTGGTATGCAGGCATAATAAAACACAATGAGACACAGGAGAAGCACATATCAGTCTCCTTAAAGGTGCTCCTGCAACATTAAAATAATAAAAAAGCATACTAAGCTGGGAACACACCAACCAGATTGCAAAGGAAGGATATTTTATTTTATTTTAACAAAATGATAAAAGCATGGCATGAACCTGGGCTAACACCCTTATGTATCGACCCAATCACATGGGTCTTCTTCAGGGGCTGGAGTTAGCTACCAATATCACTGTTAAAAAACATCCCATAATTAAATAGATCAACTGGATTTCAATTTGTCTTAATAATAAGAAAACAGTGAAATTGTCCGGAAAAACGTGCTTGCAGACCAAATACTCATCAATACAGTGATGCCCCACTTAAAGCCAAGCATCATCCATTATATTTTAAACAATGCAATAAATGCTATTTAAATCCAAAACAGAGTTGAATAAGAACAGTTCTCATTAACATTCATTACAGTTGCATAAGTTTACAGAGCCAAGGATCTAAAAGTAATTGCTTGAGCAGTATTAAAAATATAATATACAAAACACCTCACAAGTGAAAAGAACAACCTTCAGACTGAGTAAAAATGATTATTTTATAATTCATGATCCGATTGCTGCAAAAATTGTCTCAAAACCATACTCAAATATTAATCCATTTCGATACAGTTTTTATGTTGGCTTGCCGCACCTGCGCAAGCCAACATCTTGCGGTAGTGCAGATTTGGAGGCACGGACGCTGTTGGGCGAATGCAGGGCACACTTCAGTAGGTGCGTCCCTCATACCCCAATCAGCCTGCATGCTGGCATCACACCATGCATACTAATGTGGTGAGCACATCTAAGGAAAGGTTTGCTGCAATCCGAACAAAGCTCGTCAGATGCAGCGGTCCTTTTCTTGCTGTGCTCGCCGCCATTATGTGTATGGCAGGACATGGCCGTAGAACTGCCGAATTTGGGGGTGCTTAATCCCCTTGTTGGCTGCCCCTGCCCCCTGTCAATGTGCAGATGGGGGAGCCCACTCCCCATCGGCATAAAGTGCCCCCCAATTATGTAATGCTGAGGGGGTGCCCAATCCCTCCTCGGCTGTTACCTCACCCCCCCTTTCTTTGTGCACCGACTGAGGATCCCACTCCCCATCGGCAGAAATAACCACCAATTCTTTAATGCCGGTGCCCAATCCCCCTCGGCTCTCAAGGCCCCCTCCCTTCTTTAGGTGCCAACGGGGTGCCCAATCCCTGTTGACATAAATTCGCCCTCCCCTGTTGTTTGCTGACGAGGGTGCCCAGTCTCCCGCCGGCTACAGACCCCTGAAAACAGTTAGGTGGCATGCTAGAGCCCACCCCAGCGAGCCAATTCCCTGGAAAAACAAAACTGTCCTGTGATGTTTTTCTTTTACTACCTGTAAAGGAAAATGGTCTCGTAGTCTCCGTGCCCCTGCCCCCACCCGCACCCACCCACTGAGCACCCTGCCTCCCACACCCCTCATACCCCATACCTCTGAGCTTGGCTAACAATCATCGGTGGACTGGGAACATGTCTGCACTGTTCAAAGCCTACCATGAACTGAGGAAATGCCGGTTAGCTGTATAATGGGATAGATAGGTTTTTTTTAACTTTAGTACATATCTCAGTCATTTTTGTGAATTTTGGCCACAAATTTTCAGCATGGGGTTTTTGGGACCCCTTCTCATGAATTCTTGCACTGTCATGGTGTTATTTGGTCCCGAAAGGTGATTTCAAAGTCACTGCATGGAATCACCTTTCAGGACCATGTAAGGAGATGACAGTGCCACTGTTCATAAGGGGAGCTCTCAAAAAGCCTATGTTACAAATTTGGTGGGAAAAATCCAACACATGACTGTTTCACGAGCGTTCATAGGAACTGTGCAACACACGCTCATAAGTTAGCGAATTTGCAATATTTACATGCCAAATTCTCAACATTGGCATTTTACCACACCTTCTTGTGAACCGTGCAGCTGTCATTTTTCACATTTTGGCCAAAATGTGTTTTCGCACTTCCCGCACAGAATAGCGTGGTCATGGTGCAAAACCAGTGTTCGGGACACATTACAAAAATGACAGTGACACTGTTCATGAGCAGAGATCCTAAAATGCCTGTGTTGACAATTTGGTGACAATGCTCCATAAAGTGACTGTTTTACGAGCATGTGCAGCAACTGCACAATGCACGTTCGTACGTTGGCGCATGCGCACTATTTGCATGCCAGATTCTCAACATTGGCATTTTACCACACCTTCTTGTGAACTGCACAGCTGTTATTTTTCACATCCTGGTCGAAATGTGTTTTTGCACTTCCGGCGCAGAATAGTATGGTTGCTGTGCGAAATCAGTGTTCGGGACACATTATAAAAATGACAGTGATACTGTTCATGAACAGAGGTCCTAAAATGCCTGTGTTGAAAATTTGGTGACAATGCTCCATAAAATGACTGTCTTATGAGGTGCATAGCAACGCTAAATGCTCGGCTGTGTATCTTGCATTCATAATAATCAGTGTGGGATGCTTATAAACCCCTCGGACTTTGCCCTCGGGTTTATGTAGCATCCCACACCTCAGATATGTAAAATTCTCATTGCACACGCCACCCCATGCATTATTCTATATGTAATATGCTTTGAAATAAGGGCATGCTCCACACAATGCTTGCAACTGCTCCACTCTTGCAAAGGGGGTGGACAGCTGCAGAGGCCCCCCCCATGCACAGGATGTGCACCTTTGGGGCACCCCACAGCATCCAGAGCCATTGTTGTATGCTTACTCTATGCCCAAATCATGGTCACAGGACCCATCTCTGTGGCGGGCTGGGGGCAGGCAAGGGGACAGAAAACTGCATGATCCTGCACATTGCCAGTGAAGCAAGCGCAGCTGGCACAGAGGGCATCTACTTTGGGGCTGTCGTACCAACTATGTGCCCCTCTCTGACTAGTTGTCTAGTTCATACCAGTGCAAGTACAGCCCATTCTCCATTGGCTCCCAGTCCTGGGTGAAGAGGTATGGGCTGGGGTGTCACTGGCATTGGTCTGACATTATGGCACATTTCTGGCTTGTTTTGAAGGGGGAATGGCAGCCTTTGGTGGACTGGCATGGGCTGCCATATCCTGTGGACTCCCACCCCTGGTGTCACCCACTGGTCCTGCACAGTAAGGGCAGAAGACCCCAAGGCACACCACAACACTTGTCGGTGTCTGCAGGGTAGGGTGAGGTGAAATGTCGTGAGCGCTATGGCTGACGATCCAAAGGCGCATCCCAGTGCCTGTCAGTCTCTGCAGATTGGGGGTGGGGTTGGCATCAGTTCAATACTTCATTGCCATTCCTATTATGCATCTGTCTAACTTCTGCACTACTAATGCCAATGCCAGCAAGACAACATTCGGCATTGACAAATGCTTGTTTATTTCTTATATAAACTCAATTCTTATAACTAAAATGCAGCCATTGGGGTTTTTAGCACACTTTCATTTAATTGAATCCAATTATAAAGTGAGATCAAATGTATAAAAACATTAATAAATACTAACGGGAGGCAGAGTGGAAGGTCAAAAGACAGTGCAAAAGGTCAAATTTCCAATCTGCTGTAAAATGCTGCAAACATTCATAGGTATGGCTAGTAATCAATCTGATCATTAAGACCTATTGGAATTAAGGCTCCTAAAGTTTAATTCCACCTGGTTTCAGGTTGAAGGAGCAGATTGACCCAATCTCCTCCTTTAGTAAGAGGATGCATATGATCCAGGACACGGAACTGAAAACCTCTATGGATGCCATTATGCTTTTGAAAAAAGGAAGCACCTAATGCACTTTGCATATCATGTTCATTATTGCTCTCATATGCTCTTGTGCTCGATTTTTTAATGGATGAACTGTTCTACCCACATAATGTTTTCTACCTTGGCACCATGCTGCATTGACTGTAAATGGACTTTGGCAGTTTAAATACTCATGTAAATAGAAAGCTTTTCCTGTGGTAGGATGCACAAAGTTATCCCATGTCTGCATAGCAGCATATATTTCAGTGCCCATAACAAAAAAAGCCTTTTTGTGTTGATATTGGCTTTTTAATGCTATTATGGTTTTAATAGTGACTTGACATCAAGAGGTCTTTCAAGTTGCTGCCCCTCCAAAAAGACAAAAGGAGTGCCTCACACAAAACTGGTAAAAATCAGTATTCACAGAAATTGTACATTAGATGGTGCCTTTGAAAAGTGTGTGAGGAGGACTGTGCTGCTTGCTGACCAGCAGTCCTGCTGGGGCAAAGGGAGTGGGGTGATATGTGATTGCCTGAGAGGGTGGGAGGTTGGGGGGACAACTGGACTACCAGGGACTGGGCATTTGTCTATTTGGGGACAGCAATCAGTGACAGTGGGAAGACCTACCAGGGACTGTGTTTTTATCTGTTTGGGGATGGTGATCAGTGACATGCAGGGACCGCTACACTATAAAAGGCTTATCAATATTTGGTGGGAGATCAGGCACCAGAGTGAGACACTACACTACGAAAACATTTTCTTTATTACGGGATCAGTAATTGGAGAGGGGGAAGGGACCACTCCACTATGGCAAAAATAGTTTACAATGTCAGGTGGGTGATCAGGGACGTGGAGGGACCACTAAAACTATAGAAAAAATAATTTCAGTGTCAGGTGGGCAATCACAGATTGGGAGGGGGGATGGCACCACTAGACTACCA
This sequence comes from Neoceratodus forsteri, assembly GCA_016271365.2. NCBI lineage: Eukaryota > Metazoa > Chordata > Ceratodontiformes > Ceratodontidae > Neoceratodus > Neoceratodus forsteri. Next base: position 681,236,552 of record CM057449.1, read on the forward strand.
TGGAATACTGTCAAGTATTTGGGGATGGTGATTGGAGGAAGGGGGGCACTAGATCACCAGGGAATGTGGATGTGTGGGGAATGGGCTGGAGCAGGGGGCATGCTTAGCCACCCACAGGCTATGTAAATGTGCCCACAATGAGCAAGCTAATGGCCAATACACCTTGCATGCCCAATGGTCTCATTTGCATGGTTCTCTAAGTGAATAGAGACTTATCACATGTGCACTATTGTTGCCGGCCCAATCATCTGTCCCTATTCACAGTCAGATAACGCACTGTGCTATCCAACTATGAATAGCTCCATTGCCCACCAGCACAGCCGGGAAGTGCAGTGCAAACTTGTGCACACATTTTGCATTTGTTTTGTGAATCTTGACTCAGGTGTATTATTTTAGTTATTATTCAAAAAGTGAAATCTTTAATACAGGTATATGGTGAGCTCACCTAAAAGTATTCATAATCCACTGATAGTCTATTTGAGATATCAGCTTTTGAAATTCCAATAATTAATAGGTGGGAAACATGGCTCCACAACATGAAATACCACACAATCAGACCAGTGCAGACAATACCGTGCAAATGAACACCATGCCCATTTTCATGGGCACAGATCACTGGTAAGTATAGATTTACTATTACAACCTCACGCCACCATGGACCACCACTGTAGTGAAATGTGAAAACGTACCTATTTTTTTGTGGCTGGGTGATATTCCATGGCATGGTGTTGACTTGCTTGTTGTCTGTGCTGTTTCAACCCATGTGGTATTGTCCACCGTGGACTTGCCATGCTACCGGGAGACATACATATCACTCAAAATTTAGTGTTATAAAATTTATTGTTATAGTTTCAAAAATATTTTTTTCCACTTGCTAAGAGAAGTTTCTAACTTCTTCTTGGTCCTCTCTCTTAATGTAACCAAAAAATATATATTGAATTAGTATATTAAAAAATGATTAATGAATGTAAACTGCCTAACATTCAGCTTCACAATTAAAATACTCCAACCCCTCTTATTTACAGCTCTTTTTATACAGGAGAGGTAGTTCTCAGGTTTAAATCTCATCATGAAACTTCTGGGTCATAGCAGTCAACTAAATATGTTGTAAAGCTCGAATATACAGTTTATAAATAGTTTGTCATTTTTTACTCTACCTCAACAAAAATGTTTTCACTCTTTCATTCTCGTATCTCTAAAGAATTGCCCATATTCTTTTTTTCAGCCATGGCATCTTGACTCAGGTGCTGTCTTATTTTTACAATGTAAAGATGTTGGCTACTGCTTGCTGTTAACTAAAAATGGGTGCTAGTCGCTATAGTAACACTCAACAATCATTCAGACCTCTTGAGCATACTCTGGTAATAGAATGTAATACTTACTATAAATTCTCTATCTGAGTCACAAATGAGGTGTGAACTCCAGCTTCTCATTTCTTTTACTTTCAATTTGCAACATACCAGTACAGTATATCAAAAACACTGCTCATTTTTATCCAGAGCCTTTACAGTGATTTAAATGCTGGCTTTATAACACTATCAAGTCCCTCTAAAGTGTATAATGCTTTCTGTCTTAACATTACCATTATTCAGAACTCCATAGTATATTGCTTGCTTCAATCTTTATAGTCTAAACAACCTTACTGAAAGCCATTGTGTCTTACCTTATTTTTCCCTTTTTCAGCAGTGTGAGGATGCCAGCTTTTATTTGCTTAACTTTAAATAGGGTGTTAGTTACTTCAGCAACCCCCAAAAGCACGTGAAGCTCTTGTGCGTACTCAGTAGACCTAATATAACACTCGGTGTGATTACAACAATTTTGTAAACTTCACTCTCTAAACAATCTCTAACTGGTCCCAAGTTTGATTATGATGTGCCTCATATTGACATCTCCGTGACATATATCAGTAGTCTCTAAAACCAGAGATCATATATTCTCCTTTGTAACCTTTAGTTTTTACACATTGAATCATTTGAATTAAGGAGGAGATTGCTAAGGCTAATCTTGTGACTGGAGGAGAGTACCAGCCCCCAAAAAGCCTTCTCTCCAGCACAATAGCAATATGTTTACTTTTGCCATTGTCATTCAAACATAACAATAAAATGTAGCTGTTGGCTAAGCAAGATATAGCTCTGCATTGGGATATACTATTTCTAGCACATACAGTAGAAATAGCATATGTCAGGATAATGTTAAAAATGGCATTAAAGGGTGAAGAAGTATCAGATGATTCAAATAGTAGGAAAGGATGATATTGATGCAAATCACTGAAATAATAAGTTAGTATTTACATAAGACATTTACAAAGTTTCTTTGAATGGCTACATAAAATAAAATATAGAATTTTTTAATTTTATTAAAAACATTTAGTGACTGGGAAAGGCACACTGAGCCAATGCTCATTTCCAGGTGGGACCCAAAATGAATGCAAAGAATTGAATGGCAATATACATACAGTGGAGTCAGCCACGATGAAGCAAAGTAACTTGCAGTAATGATGTCACAAAATCCTGTATTACAAAAGGGCTTAATTGCCATTGACTTATAAAGTCCCCTGCAGTAAACAGCAGCACTCTGTGATATTCTGCAGCATTTCTGCATTACATCCTGGCTGTCACATCTGTAGTTATGCAAGTGTTTCAGAGTACTATCTTCAGGTGATACTATGCACAGCTGCATTTGTACTGCCATTTCCATTTGGTATGAAGATGCATAAAATATTTTCTTGTCATAAGATACACTATAGCAATTTGACAGATTTTAAAAAGCAGTTGAGTTTGTCAATATACTGCATGAGATAGCTGCTGCTGAACTGCAGGAATTGTTGCTGAAAAGATGTTCCCTCTTGGAAGCATACATGTTCAGTTGCTTATTTCATAGGTTTAGCAGGGGGCAAATGTATGTATTGGTGGTTGTAGCAACTGGTAGCCCTGCTGTCTGATAGTTGCTCCAGATGACAGATTTTCTTATCATGGTTCCACTGCCTGGAAAGTCTGGCTGTTTATAAGCATGACAAACATTGGGAAAGATTTGGATATGGTCTGAGGAGTCTGAAAACATTTTTGTGATTTCCTTTTGGCATCAGAATGATTTATCTGGGGTATGAAGGTCAATCAGTATGCAGTAGTAGCTAGATATTTGTTGCACTATATCTAGATATATCTGTATATTTCACAGGAAATCCATATTTATTTCAATTGGAGTTCCTACAGTACTGTATATGTGGATATATTTTAAGACTTACTGCAAGATATCTCTGACCACCACTGTATATTGATATACTATACATATCTTCTTTTAAATTAGAGGTTATGTTTGTTAATCATAGAATATAGAAACCTAGACAATGACAGCAGAAAAATACCAAAGGTCTATTCAGTCTGCTCAAGTTCATATCTAACCCTAGGGCCTTCTGTACCTTCAGGATCTAGCCCCCATTCTCCTCCCTAGTTCTGATGCCCATAGCAACTAATATTCTCTTGATTCTATCTCAGCCATGCTTAAAACTAATGGTTTTGCACCACTATTTTGGCTGCCAGCTTGTTCCATGGCTGCACAACCCTTTCTGTAAAAGGAGTTTCCTCACATCCCTCCTGAATCTCCTTCCTGTTAGCTTCCACTCATGACCATATGACCATGAACTGGTATTCAAGTTAAATCGGTCTCTGCAGCTCACCCTGTTAATTCTTTTTAGGAATTTGAAGGTCTATATTATATCTTTGCTCTCCCTTCTGGTCTTCAGTGAGTACATGTTCAGTTCCTTGAGGTGCTCCTCATAGGACATGCCCTGCTGGCCTTGAATCATTTTTGTTACCCTGCGCTGCAATGTCTCGGGCCCATCTTAATCTTTCCTGAGGTGAGGACCCCAGAACTGAGCATAGTACTCCAGGTGTGGCCTCACCAAGGATCTATGTAGAGGAAGCACTACCTCCTTTCTTCTGCTATCAATACCCCTCTGATATATCCAAGCATCATATTTATAGAAACATAGATGTCTTCTAGATCCCTATCCTTTTTTTTCTATGCACAACTCTCTCTCTCTCGTTGTCTCCATCTTTCTTTTGCATGTGGTTTGTAAATCCCATTATGAATGTTTCCCCAAGATGTATATTTGGTGATCTCATCCATCTGCCTTCACATGAGGACTTTCTACCTAATCGTAGTCATAATTAATTATTGCTGATGTTTTTTATCCATTCATTCTTGTATGTTTTCTTAGTTGTTGTACAGTTAGTAAAAAGTTCCACTTGGCTGGAATATCTCCAAATAACTGCTGCAATGATTCCCTCATTGAGGTATAGAGTCTACTTTTATTAACATTTTTAAACACTGGACTGGATTAAGGAACATCACTGCCGTATAGGATGCAGAGTCCATTTGATGTCCCAGGCCGGATGGTGGGACAGGCACCCCTGTATCTGGAGTTTAAAAAAGAGCACAGAGAACTGACTGGTGGCATGAATAATGTAACAGGTGCCATGGCAACCTGGCCCAATCTGAGGATGTCATAGCTATAGGACTGCTGACTCACAAGCAGTGGCACATAACACTAGTAATTGCAAGTGCATACAGTTAACAGTTGTCACAGCTGACAGTGCAGTACATTCAATGGTAGCTCAAAAGAAATGGAGGCCACACTTGACCATGGTTGAGACTTAGTTGCTGGTGGACAAGTTAACCATATTGACACTCTGCCTTTTCTAGATGATAGCCCATAACAATGGCGACCGCGATTGGGCTCTTTCAAAAAGGGTGATTCACTCGCAGTGCCTATCCACAGGGCTACTGGGCAAGGAGGGTAACAGGATGGGGGGGGGTCAGTGAATCAACAACAGGATGTTGCTATATGTAAATGCGTGTGGTGGGGAGAGCAAGCTAAGTGATGGGCAGAAGGGGAGGGAGGGTTTGTGAGGCATAGTGCAGCAGTAGACTGTCGAGCTGGCTCCGTGGCGTGGTGGGTGGGTAGCAGGCTAGGGTTGCGATTGTGCCAGGTTCAGGTCCGGGCATGCATTTCTTTTGTTGTGCCTGGCCATTGTTTTGTTTTTTTTTTTGCTAATTTGCACCTCCCCCGACATGAACCCACCCCCTGGGGTTGAGAATCCTTTACTAGGAGGGTGTGAGGGGTGAAGCCATCATGGTGGAGGGTGCGGGGGATGCAGCCCTCCACATAAAAAACCAAAAACAAGTCCCTTGTGCCCTTTTGCTGTGCGCTGGGAGTGTACATCACCGAAACAGATTTTTGGTGATGTACACTCACCCTAATGGTGATCACCTTTCTGCAATTGCCATTAACACATGGAACCTATTGGACCCAATGCCTTGTCTGCTGCAGCCAGACAGGAAGTTTGAAAGGGAACTGGCTGCTGTGCAACATTTCTAGTACTCTTGCAAAATCGGCCCAATCACTAATTTTACATTTTGTGCAATTTCCATATGTGAATGAGTCCGCTAGGACTGTATATGTCTGCCAAGAAGGGGGTTCCCTAATATGTCTACTGCCCTTTTTCTGTATGCTATTCTTGTTTCTTGTATGTGCACTGTTGTTTGTCCATCTGTACCCACTTGGAGATTTTGACACCGTGAAATTGCTTTAAAATTCAGTGTAATTTTGCTTCTTTCTTTCCCCAAACTGTGCATTTTCCCCAAATTGTACATTTATAAAATGGGAGTTCTTAAAAATTTGCAATTTTAGCAAATAGCACCTTTTTCCCTTAAGTTGCGCCTTTTCTTTTTAAAAATGTGAATCCTTGAAAAGGTGCAATATAAGCAAATAATTCACAGGCTCAGCATAAACTTCCAAAAGTGCACATTTGTATCAATGCTAAGATGCAGAATTGTGCAATTTCTCTCATTTTGTGCAAAAGCTACATAGTACTGTATACTATGCTCAGTTCATGAAATTGTACAACATTACATGAAAACGGTGCAGTTTCACAAAAAGTGTGCGAAACAGATTTTTGCAATTTGACCCAGTACTAGTCACCACCCATTCTAAGAGCCTCAGGACCTGCCTAGATATGAAGAGGTAGTGGAACAACCTATGAGGTCTAGTGTGCAGTGGAAGGCAGGGGATCTGCACCTTTCCCAGGCCCAGACAGAGATCCAAAAGGACAGCACATTCTAACTCAGTTAACGAGACCAGGGCTACATGGACCCCCATCATCATCCACAGTATGTATGGCACAGACACAAGAGCACCCCAACAGGAATGGTACATTCCAGGAGGATGGCAGCAATGGATATATGGCCACAGACTAATAGTACCTCCTTTGACCCTACAGCTGAGGACAGTACTGTGCCAGAACTGGATGTGGGATGGTGAGACAGCACCCAAAGGTATTCATCTCTGTAGTGCTCATGTGTGTCCCAAACACCATTGCCATACTGGTTCCTGACTAACCAAATCATTCCTATCCCAAAAAAGTGCTGTGGATCCCAGGATGCAGTGCTACCAATGCAGACCCACTTAGAGAGGAGGAACAGCTACTCAGCACATCTCCCTTTCCTGAAGATGTAGAAAATACATGTGACATGGTAGTCATGGAGCTATTGGCCCCCAAGACAGCACAGTACTGCAGCATACAGCATATCCCATACAACAAGGGATACAGCAACATACTCCTTGAATGGGTGGCGGGCCATCTGTCTGCCATAGTGTAGGCCATGGCAGTCACATGCAGTACTCTGCAGAAGAAAGGGGCCACTCTGGACTCCTGTGATCCCATCCTATGCCCCATGTTGGAACTCTGAAAGCATGAATGCAGGTATTCTGAAGGAGCACTCTGATGCTGCAGCCATGTCACTTCTCCAGGATACCAGTCCCAGTTTACCACCTGCCACACAAAGCCTAGCCAGGGGAGGCAGGTGGTTTCTATGTGGTTATTCTACATCTGTGAGGGGTGCTACACAGCATGCCATGAACAGACCATGTTGTGGTGCCAAGGCTCACACTGTGGACATCTATCCCACTATGGTACACATGTGCACCGGGCAATAGCTATATGCATGTCACATGCACATGTGCATGCATGACTGCACTCTACCATGCTTCTTGTATATATCTTAATAAATATTACATTATGTATATTGTGTGTTTATTACTATGAAGGGCAGGCATTAAGCCTGCAAATCTGTTATGGTAAGCATGGGAGGTTACAGGCATGCACATGGTGGGACTGTGGCATGTGGGTGCTTGAGCAACAGCTATTCGGTGAAGTAAAGCTCAACAAACTGTGCCTGCACTGCACCCACTGCCTCATCCCTGTTGGGCTGTACAATGTCCCCTCTCTCTGTCCTTTTATCCACACTGCCATCATGCCAATCTGGATCATCCATCTCCATAAGTAACCATCGAAGAACAACAATACTGTGTTGGATGATACAGGGTTTGACTATCCTGCACACAGCATCCAGTGTACTTCAGAGGGCCTTACCTGTCCTGTCCAGGTGACAGACTCTATTTTTCAGTATGCCAAAGGTATTCTCTGTTGTGGCATGTGTGACACAGTGTGCAACACTGTAGCTTTGCTCTGCCAAGTATGGGGGCCATCTACAAGTGTCATCAGGCATGGTCTGAGTGGGTAGACAATAACACCTATGACACATCAATGACAGGTGATAGTATGTCTGTTGCATGTGCATGTCTCTGTAGTCTATGACACATGCATGTTACTCAGAAACATGCCCTCCAATGCTCTTTGTCTTTTCAACACCACATGTAGGCCACACTGCTCCCAAATGAAAGTGTCATGGTGGGACACTGAATAGTTGGTGAAAACATTGATAATAGTGTGACCTGCACAACACACACAATCTGTATATTCATTGAAGAAGCCCTTACGGTTGCACCCATTGTTTGTCAGTGCACAGTTGGGCCACGGGCTTGTAGTCAAATGCTCCTATCTCTCTGGGCATGCCAGTGGTTGTGTAAAATCCTAGCTTCTGAGTATTCAGTCCCTCCACTGTGAATAGGGATGCAAAGTATTGACTAGCACAATGTACCATGGCATTGGAAACCTGCAGTTACGTCATGCTGCATTATTGCAAAAATGTCCCTCTATGGCACACTGGAATGTGCCGACCAATAGAAAAGGAGTGCTATCATGACCTTATCCTCTTGGATCAGGGACCACCATCTGTGGGTCAGCGTCTGTAGTTCCACCTCCAGTGTTTCCACCAGATGGTGGATGTATGCCCTGTCCAGCCAGCATTTCTATTACAGATGGCCATCATGTAGGGTTAGCAGTGCCTTGCTGCACTTTTACAGACACTGCCATGGTATTCCAACCCTGCCACCACAGGTCTCCTCACCCTCTTCGCCATCCTGTAACAGAAGCACTGCTACTTCAGCAGTGTATGCCATTCTGCAGTGGGGGCTGCTGGACAGTGAGGTCCCTACAACTGGTTTTCATTTTCTGTACTGTTTGCTGTCCTCTGCTGTGGTGCCTTGCAGGTATTGCTTCCTCTATGCAGAATTAGTGTCTTTGTGAGCAGGCAGCCATGCTAATGGGGATCAAGCTCACACTTCAACCTCAGTGCTGCCTGCACAATATGCATCATACATCTGCCTAACTGCCTCGGTGATATGCCCTGGTTGGTAATCTGGGGTCAGCCTCCTGTGTCAGATGGTCAGGACCAAACAGCAGTAAGTGTACCCATGAATTCGATCACTGGTAGATGGCATCCTGTAGTCCATTCCCCATTTAATTAGCTGTAATACAAACTGGAGGGGATGAGCAACCAGAACCCTCCACCTGATGAAGAATCAGTGCAAGCTTAAAGTGTTGCTCATATTTCCCTGGAATGCACTCTTTTTTGTATTTTTGCTGCTTTTTCTGTCTGCTCGCCAACCCTCGGAATATTGTTCTTCTGCCAACTCTACTTTTATCCTCCCCTTCTCTCTTTTCAACCACTCCTACTGTCTGACCTCTCTCAGTCCTGCTTCTGCATCTAGCCACCTTCTTCTGATCCTCTCTCCTGATTGATTTGCTGCATGAAACTGCTTCCTCTGGATCATATGTTAATTTTAGTTTTATCAACTGTTTTGTGAATTTTGTACAGGCGCCTTGGTTTTGAAAGGTGCTTTTTTATAAATAAAGACAAAGAACCTCTGTGCGAAAACACTGAGGCCAGGGTTACCCCAAAGAGCATTTGGCTGGGAAGCCAAGTTTCAAGAAAATACAAAATCACACATGCCCACACAATGCAAAGCATCATGGGCTGCATATGCAAATCACCACAGAACGTTATGCTGGTTCAACTTTAATCAGAATCACATGGTGCCAAAAGGCCTCTCACACAGTTTGCAAAGGGTGCTAACAGATGACATAGACACGTGTTTTGTCCTACCAGGACTCATCAGTATGCCTCGTCTGTTTGACACCCCAGTGGAATGAACCAGCTACCCTAAGACAGTCTGTCTTGGTTATGTTGACCACAACATAGTAGCCAAGACAGACTGTCTTAAAGGTAACAATTCTCCTGAGGTGTCAAACAGGTAATATGGCAGTCCTAAGGTAGGACAGCTGCAAGCTCAACAATGAAACACCAAGTTGAACCAACCTCTTGGTCTGTTCACTCACTAAACCATGACACATGGTAATGAGCATGTGTTGTATTTTCTTGACTCTTCTACCAATAACACTGAGCCCTCAATCTTGTCCACCGAAAATCTTTGTCTTCAAAGAATTTTATTTTAATGGGTTCTCACAACATAACCAAGACAGACTGTCTTACGGTAGCTGGTTCATTCCACTGGGGTGTCAAACAGACAAGGAATGCTCATGAGTCCTGGTAGGATGAAACACGTATCTATGTCATCTGTTAGCACCCTTTGCAAACTGTGTGAGAGGCTTTTCGGCACCATGCAATTCTGCTTAAAGTTGAACCTGCATAACATTCTGTGGTGATTTGCATATGCAGCCCATGATGCTTTGCATTGTGTAGGCATGTGTGATTTTGCATTTTATAAATAAAGATGACATTGACACTGACATACCATGTACTTCACTTTGTAGTTTTAGAATTGTGTCATTAGGATGTGCTGGAATAATGCCCTTGCCACTATTATGTACATAAGTTTCTGTACTGTTTTAGCACTCATTCATGGATGTTATTTTTACATTTGGCACACTTTATTTCTTTTTGCTATGGCATGTCCCCCTTGTAGCCACCTTCTCCAAGGCCACGCCTGTAAACGATCATCACTTCAATGTGCCATTTCCAATCAATAAATTTAAAATAAATAATAGGTAAGCAATAAGCCATGACAGGGTGCACATTAAAGGATTTTAATGCACACTCCAGGGGTGTAGTGAGGCATGAGGTCAAAGGCTGAGTATCCGTAGCCTTTGTGATGTGGCTTATCACTGTTATAACATGATTTGTTGCTAAACTGAGCTAAAAAATTCAAAAAAAAATAATTACATAAAATGGTTAAAATAAACATGAAATGGAAAACATTTGGTTTTCTGATAAATAAGTATATTTTGTGTATAGTCAAGTAAAGCTAGCAGGTGGTGCTGAATAACAGCTGACCCTGTCCTCTTGGGTGTCTTAGCCCTGTTTATTTTCCTGATTTTCTATTTTTTACTGCTTAACTTTGCCCCCCCCATCCAACAGGTCTGTTAATGAACAGCTGCTTTCCCCCACCCAACAGCTCTGTAAATGTATGGAAGAGTTAGCATGCCTTATTCAAAATCAGGAGACTCACAGTTACTCCAGCTCCCTGTTAAAGATGCAGAATTTATTATCACCAATGCTCACTCTGTTTCACTGGACTCACTACCACTGACTGCTGTCTTCTGTGACCCCTCCCATGTGGTGAATTAATTTTCTCTGCCCTTTACACACCACAATGGCGCCATTCAAAGGTATGACACTGGGAACAATGAACATGTATGTGGCTGACCCCCCTTCTGATCTGTGCAGTGCCACTCTGCCTGTACTGAAGATGGCAGCTCACCGTTTGAAGAGACAGTGTCTCCCATTGGTGGCAGCTTAGTTGAATATAAGGTATTGCAGCTCAGGAGAAGAGGGCATTGAGCTGCCTAATTGGTGATTTAATTATCAAAATGTGGCTGGGTTATCTGACAGTGTTTTAGCAGGGAACCAAGTGTGAAACAGGCACAGGAAGCTGAGGAGCTGTGCTTCTTACTGGTAGCCACAGGTAATGAAGAATTGAAGTGTCACACTTCATCTCCGGCCACCTGCTTGGCCATCCACAAATTTTTGATTTGGGAACAGAAGTTCCTAGGCAGGACACATTACAAACTAGAGGCAGTAGGTCTACCTTTTATCAATAGTACACTTGAAACATATGAGCATAATTTTCTGTTATGTGCTGGAGAACAGATTAGTTGTTATTCTTTGGACCTGAGGTTTGGTTTACAGAGCAAGTTAGTGGTGGAATGGACAAAATCAGTGATTTTTTTTTTGTAGCGGCCACACACTTTAGTTTAGGGCTTTTAGGGAGGCAAATGGCTGTATCTAAGTTACGAACAACAAAATTTGCAAGCAGATAAAGGCCTAGAGGTCTATAAAGACTGCTCAAATGTGCAGCTAGCATCCCTTATTCTGCAGCTGCTTCTCCATCTCACCCTTTCCCTCCATTGACCCTCCCCCTTGCCCTGTCCCAGCCCCTTTTGAAGCAGTCCACTGTTCTACTGGATACCAGTTCTGCTGGTAATGTATTCCACCCACCTACCACCCTCTCTGTAAAAAAGTGTCTCCTCATCTCCCTCCTGAACCTTCCTCCCCCAGTGTCATATCATGGCCCCAGGTGTCCCTTCCCTGCGTTTCTTTGAACAGCCCCTCTGTACCCATCTTGTTTATTCCTTTCATGTACTTAAAGGTTTCAATCATGTCCCCCCTGTCCCTCCTCTCCTCCAGTGAGTACATATTCAGCCTCCTGTATGGTTAAGTCCTCCAGCCTCTTGATCATCTTTGTCGCCCTGTGCTGCACCCCCTCCAGTAACTTAATGTCCCTCTTCAGAAACGGGTGCTAATACTGCACACAGTATTCCAGGTGTGGTCTAACTAATGATTTATACAGTGGTAGAATCACCTCTCCCCTCCTCGAGGATATACCCCTTGCAATGCAACCCAGCATTTTGTTGGCCTTTGCAGCTGCCTTCCTACATTGTGCCAAGTTGTTCATTGACCCTGTAATGAGCACCCCAGATCCTTTTCCTCCTCTGCCTCGGCTAGCTGCAATCCCCCCAGCTGGTAACTCCTCCTTGGGTTCTTCACCCCAAGATGCAGCACCTTGCATGTTTTGGCATTAAACTCCAGTTGCCAGGTGTCTGACCAGGTTTCCAGCTTTGCTAGATTATTCTGCAACCCCTGCCATCCCCCTAGGTCATCCACCACCGCTCACATCTTGGTGTCATCAGCAAACAGACTGATCTTGCTCTTGATGCCCAATGATATGTCTGCATTGATTGTCCCAAACAACACTGAGCCCTGAGGAACACCAATTGGCACTACCCTTGTGGATGAGAGCTCTCCAACCACCACCACCCTCTGTTGCCTTCCCTGAAAACAGTTCCCTACCCATCTCACCAGTTTTTCACCCTCCCCTATGCCTTCTAACTTATTTCACAGCCTCCCATGTTGCACCAAGTTAAATGCCTTACTGAAGTCCAGATACAGGACATCCACTGCTTGGCCCCGTCCAATTGCCTAGTTACCCAGTCATAGAACTCCACCAGATTGGTTTGGCAGGCTCTGCCACATATGAAGCCATGCTGTCTGCTGTGCAGTAGTCCTTTGGCTTTCAGGAGGGCCACCAGACTCTCCTTCAGGATAGTTTCCATCAGCTTACCCATGATGGATGTGAGGTAGTTCCCTGGTTCATCCTTGGGGCCACTGTTGTGGAGGGGCACCACATAAGAAATTCTCAAATCCTGAGGTATACACCCTGAGTGTAGTGAGGCATTAAATAGGTCTGCCAAAGTTCCTGCAAGGACCTCTACCAGCTCCTTCAGTACCCTGGGGTGGATGCCATCTGGGCCTGGCGCCTTGTCCACCCTCAGTGCCCTCAAACCCTCCAGAACTCTGCCCTCCATGATTTCCCCATCTGTCACCCCCCGTTTCTGCCATTCCCCCCACCTTGGGTATCACCCCCCTCTTCTGCTTAGTAAATACTGAGCAGAAGTAATCATTTAGTGGTTCTGCCTTATCACCCCCTGCTTTCACCCAACCCCTCTCCTTCCTAATCCTTACTATGTTGTCCTTACAGTTCCTTTTCTCCCTGATGTACCTGAAGAAGTCATAGTCAAGTCATAATATGTTTTCCTATGTGTTTTAAGCCTAGACGTGCAGTTTTTTTTGTATTTGGTGAGCAGTTAATGATTAATTATGTGTTACTAACAATGTAGTGGAGGCTAGGATTTTCAATACTGCAGCTATTAGTTTTTTTCTATTTGGGGGCTTACTGATATTTTTCAGTAAGTAGGTTTCTGAGCAAAGAAAATGAGATTTGGCTGTGTCTGTTTATAGGGATTTGATGTACAGTCAGCTGACTTCTCTCAACCAATGAAATTGCTAGATTTTTTCTTGCCATTTTGGTAATATATTAGTTGCCTTTATCAGTTAATTAAGAAAATCAATTGGTGTAGGAAATAGGTAAAACAGCTTTGATGGCTCAGCATAGGGTCTAATTTGTGTTTGTTCTGGATCCCCTTCCCAAATAATCAAACCACACTTTATTTTGTTGTGGGCTCAGTCGGTTATGAGTTTATTATTAACAATATCCTGTATTTACATTCTAAATTTTATCTCATCCAAATTATACATCACCATGACAACAAACTTCTCATTTCTTTTAAAACTTTTATCCCAGCTTATATGTTCACCTTGCCACCCCCCCTCCCCAGATGTACACCTGTGGTCATCCTTTTTGGTGTTCATCTCTCTTGCTGAGTATGGATGTACATCCTTACTGCTCCTCTGGTGTCCTCTGGATGTACACCCAGAGGTGCCTTCCCCCCAGTCTCGATGTACACACAGGCCTGGTTCATCCCCCTACTGGCCCTTTCTCCACCCTTTTTCCTTTTTCTCCCTGCTTTACATCCATGTCCACTCCCCTGCCTTCCACCTTTGGCAGTTATATAGTGGCTCTTTTTCCCCCTCTTGTGTCGGCCACCTAAAAAACTGCTTTCCACCTTCAGTAGCCTACCATGGTGACCTCTCTCTTCCCCCTCCTTATTATTGCATTTTCTGTCAATATTCTTGTCCCCTCTCCCTGTTAAATGGATGTGTGGGTGGGCAAAAACACAGACTGGCAAAAATTGTGAGACAGCCTGCTCTGTGCAGCACCTTTTAAACCCCCTTCCCCACTCTCTCTCTCTCTCTCTCTCTCTCTCTCTCTCTGTCCTGTGCTCTATCCAATCGGATCATCCCTTTTCTCCCATTTATCCTCCCATTTTTTGTCAGTCAAACTAATCTGTACCCCCACTTTTCTCATACAGTCCTTTTCAATTATCTAAATCCTCCCCTCCTCCCCACTCCCTACACTACTTTCCTGACTTAGTCCCTGTCCTTAGGTCAGATGACCTGGGACAAATGGGCATGCCTTTTATCCAGGCAAACCTCCATGTCTCTTGATCCCCCTTCCAAATAATCAAACCACACTTTATTTTGTTTGGTGCTCAGTTGGCCATAACTTTATTATTAACAATATCTTGTATTTACCTTCTAATTTTAATTTCATCCACATCATTCATCACCATGACAACCTTTTTTTTCTTTTAAAACTTTTATCCCAACTTATATGTTCATCTTGCGCCTCCCCCCAGATGTACACCTGGAGTAATCTTTTCAGCCCTCATTTCTCCTGCTGGGTATGGATGTACATCCATACCCCTCCTCTGGAGTCCTCTGGATGTACACCCATAGCACCTGTCCCCCCAGCCTCGATGTGCAACCAGGCCAGGTTCATCCCCCTGCAGCTTCTCCCCCCTTTTCTGTTTTCTCTAACTAGTTCATCTCCAGCTTACGTTGGATGGTGGGCTTTTCACTCCCTTTTTTTTTGCTCACCTGCGGCTTACCTCTCTCCTCCAGCCCTCAATAGCTCTCCTTACCTCAACCCTCTTCTATCCCTCCATATTCGATAACTCTTTCCCCTACAGACATAAAAAAGGCTCCTACTCTCCTAGTCATCCTCTTCCTTGCCTCATTCATTGCCTTATGTTCCCTTGAGTAACACCTTACCCACAGTGGCAACATTTCTGATCATGCCGCTACTGCTCCCGGCTACCCTTCTGTTATTTTTGAAAAAACCCTCCCTCAATATCTTTGAGGCCTCTTGGTCTAGGTAATCATTTGCCCATTGATGTAACACCACTAACCTTATAGTTGTCTCCTCCATCTGGCACCTTATCCCTCTATTCTGCCTGCCATTCCTATTATCTGCTCCCTTTCCCGAAACCCCTTTCTCCCCCTAAACCTCATCACTGCCCCCCATGTCCCCAAACTGTCCTACGAAACCCAGAGTGGCCAGTCCAAAAAGGCTGACTCCCAAAGGTAGTCTTACTACCTTTTTCCACATATGACCTGCATCTGGAGGCCAGGACAGACCTGGTGTACTTAGAGCAGGAGTGTTTGAAGCCACAGTTTGACCACGAACAGTGAGTTCTATTGGATCCCCAACAACACTTCTACAATCCCCCCGCTCCCCGGCCCATTCTCCATTGTCCCTTCTGGTACTGTCATGATTTCAAACCACAGGTCAGAGTGCCATGTGTCCCATCATACATCATCATGTGAGGCCATCCTCTGCCTGAATATCTCATCATACTCTATACATTTGGTGCCTCCCCTCATTTTAATGGTGCTGCGCACTGTCAGTGAGTAGGCCAGAAGTAGCGTTGCCAGCTCTGGCCGCTTTTCCTGCATGATATTGCTGTAATAAGTGAAACCCACTGACCAAGTGTCCCATATCTTTCCTCGAAGACTTTTGGCCTCCTCAGCCCTCCCAGAAAACCAGTACCACTGACATATCCTTCATCCCAAACAGTTCTTTTTCTTCATATTTGTTTTTACTGCTTCCTTGTTTACCAAAGCAAATAAATCAATATATTAACCATTCCAAATCTTCTGCTTTGTAGTGAGTGGCACACAGTCCCCAATTCTATTTCCTGGGTGCCTATATCCAGCCCCAGATTCCTTGCTTCTGCTGCCTCTGCTCCTTGCTCCCCCACTTTACCATTCTTTTTTGTTGACTTTATTTCCCTCCTAGCGTTGACCTCCAGACTCTCTTCGGTAGGGACACTCGACTTACCTGCCATCTTGCCCGTCCTGAAGGCTCAATTATACCAGTCGGTTGGTCCAGCTACACTCCATCTGTTCCTGGTGCCTGTTCCCTAGATTTAAGCCCCCCAGGGCAGGATCACCACTATCCTCTGATGACCTGTCTGCAAATCTGGATGGGCAACCCGGAAGTGGAGGAGCACCGATGGTAGCTGATGCACTTAGCATTGAGCATGGGGGGGGTCCCTGGTCTCCACTATCACCTACCAGAGGACAGTTTTTTTTTTGTTCATTCCCAGAGGAGCTTAGACTTGCAATGGCAGCTGGGCACAATGTGCCACCACCTGCCAAGCTCCACCCCTATGAGATGTGCACCAACTGCTCGTGCTGCACCGACTGCCAGGTGCGCTACGTGCGGCTCTGAAACCCTCCCAGCCCGAAGGGAGGCTGTGGGTGACACGGTCTCTTCCCTCCCCTACCAACCCCCAGTGACCTTGGCTCATTCCCAAACCCGGGTCACTGGTGTGGTGCTGAGTGTGGCATCCAGTGCCTCAACCCTCAGCGCCACCAGGCCAGCTCTCTTTACCATTCTTGATTACAGCCAGCACCTTCTCCAATTCCCCAGTTCCATTCTGTCCCATGGAAAATGTCATTTGTTCCACATATTCCTTTATACTACCCTCCAAATTTATATCTATTGTACCTAGTCCTGCTGATGTGTGTGTGGTGGAGCTGGCATAGGTTGCACTGGCTAGCTTGGTGCCCCATTGTTCTGAGACGGAGCCGGTTGATACACTATGCTGAGGACCTGTGGCTGCAGTGGGGCCCACTGCAGCTGGGGTGGCAGTGGATGAGACAGAAGAGGGGTCAGTGGCTGTGCAGGTTGGGGCGGAACTGGCTTTACTGGTTCCTGGTCCAGAGGGACCCTCCCCATGGGATGCTTCTTAGCACCAACCGTCCCTGGCGTACTGCCTACTTTCCACTTTCTCCAATGCCTGCCAGTCCCCAATGCTTCCAGGGTGTCGTCCACAAAACCTAGGATCTTCTGCTCCTTCTCCACCAGCTCCATCACTCGCTTCACTGCTTCTTCTTTGGAATTCTTACGCCTTCTTGGTGCCATTGTCGTATAATGTGATGGCTGCAATACAATTAATAAGATGATAAATAAGATAATAAAATGGCCTGCAGACAACAGAGTTCCTCTCCCATGAATCCCTTTTTGTGCAGTGGGCCCTTTCTCTGTGTCCATACTCCACTATCTCTAAGCTGTCTTGTGGCATCTCAGCCCCCCTTTTTTTAATATTTATTTACTTTTATAAAAACAAAAACATAAAAAAAATTTGAAAACAAAATCTGGAGGGGAAGGGGTGGAGGCGGCTGGCTGTGCCCAACTAAAGCAGTGGTTGCAGTTGCTTTCAGTTTACATTCTTCTTCCTTTTTCTCTCTCTCTTTTTTTTTTATGGCCCTCATAGCCATATTGAAAGTGCCTCATAATTCAGGAAGACCAAGAGAGAGGTGGATAGGGAAAATTACCTAAAGTTGGCTAGTGAGGCAAGTAAGGAAGTCTGGCAAGCAAAGGCACAGAAGGAGCTGCAGATAGCTGAAGGAATTAAGAAGGGGGAGAAGGCTTTCTTTCAATATATACGTGAGAAAAGGGACAAGAAGGAAGGAATTGTTAGGATTAAGAAAGGGTGGAGTGGGTGGAGGATAATGGGGATAAAACAGATATTAAATGAATACTTCTGTTCCGTCTTCACCAGGGAGAAGGATGGAACAGTGCCTTCGGGAGGTAAAAGAGGAATGGGGGGGAAACAGATGTAATGATAGAGGAGGCTAGAGTGAGGGAGGGGCTGCTGGCATTGAAGGTGGACAAATCACCAGGCCTGGACAGAGTATATCCAAGGGTACTAAAGGAACTGGCTGAGGAGCTGGCAAGGCCATTGGCAGACCTATTTAATAGTTCATTAGAGTCAGGCATGGTACCACAAGACTGGAGGACAGCACATGTAGTGGCCCTCAACAAAAGTGGTCCCAAGGATGACCCATGGAATTACAGACAAGTCAGTCTGACCTCCATTGTGGGCAGCTCATGGAGACCATACTAAAGGAAAGGTTGGTAGAATATCTAGAGAAGCATGGCCTCCAGGATGAGAGGCAGCATGGGTTTATGGGGGGATCATGTCAAACAAATCTGATTGACTTCTTTGACTGTGTCACTAAGACAGTAAACAGGGGCCAAGCAGTAGACATCCTCTATCTTGATTTCAGCAAGGCCTTTTACTCTTTACCCTTCAAAAGGTTGATCAGAAAGCTGATGGATCTTGGGGTTGGGGAAAAGATAGCCAGATGGGTGGAAAACTGGCTGAGGGACAGAACCCAGAGGGTGGTTGTGGGGGGAGAGTTATCTGGCACCGGAGAGTAAACCAGTGGGGTCCTGTAGGGATCGGTGCTGGGGCCAGTGTTGTTCAATGTCTTCATCAATGCCATCGGAAATGGTATTAAGGGCAAAATGTGCCTATTGGTTGATGACACAAAGCTCTGTGGGAGAGTGGACACAGCTGATGGGATACAAGACCAATAGCAAGGTTTCGAAAAGCTGGTGAGGTGGTCCAGGATCTTGCAGCTTGGCTTCAATGCCAAGAAGTTCAAAGTTATGCATATTGGAGCCAAGAATCCCAGGACAGAGTACTACCTGGGTGGAGTACGAGTATCTGCATCAGAGGAGGAGAAGGACCTGGGAGTGATGATCACTAGTGACCAGAAGCACTCCACACGGTGCAAGAAAGTGGCATCAAAGTCAAACAAGATGCTGAGATGCATATCTAGGGAGATCAGTAGTAGGATAGAGGAGGTTCTACTGCCCTTGTACAAGTCCCTGGTAAGGCCTCATATAGAGTATGGGGCTCAGTACT
Organism: Neoceratodus forsteri; assembly: GCA_016271365.2. Classification (NCBI taxonomy): domain Eukaryota; kingdom Metazoa; phylum Chordata; order Ceratodontiformes; family Ceratodontidae; genus Neoceratodus; species Neoceratodus forsteri. The sequence goes on from CM057449.1 coordinate 681,255,715, forward strand.
GGTGCTCACACCTGAAAAAGGACATTAACATGCTGGAGAAGGTCCAGAGGAGGGCTACAAAGATGATAGCTGGTCAGCAGGGTAAGGCACACGATGAGAGACTGAGGACACTGAACACGTACTCCCTCAAAGACAGGAGAAAGAGAGAGAGAGAGAGGGGGGACATGATTGGGACCTTCAAGTACTTGAAAGGCATAAATAAGGTTGATAAGGAGAGTCTCTTTAAGTTGAGTGGCAACCATAACACGAGTGGCACAGTCTTAAACTGGAGGGTGGGAGGTTTAGGAGGGAGGTCAGGAAGCACTTCTTCACAAAGAAGGTGGTGGACACTTGGAATGCACTGCCGGAAGAGGTTGTCTCATTGAAGACAGTGGGCAGCTTTAAGAGATGCAGGGATAGGCACAGGGAGAAGGTAAGGATCATGGGTAGGGAGGATGGGAGGAGGGGGGAAGGAGGGCAGGGACATTAGCTCAAGCTGTGGACCCTGCAATACGAGCAGACTTGATAGATCAAATGGTCTTCTTCTGCTGGTTTCTTTGTATGTTCATATACCTGGTTTTCAGTTGCCAGTGCTGTTCACCCCTGAGGCTGGGCCCACACTGTATTCTGGAGGGATTTCATATTAGGCAGCATTGTATTTCCTCATAGTTATTCTGCAGATTGACCCACATTATGTTCTCACAGTCATTCTTCAGATGGCCTCCCATTACTGCAGAAATACAGGCCAATGAATCAAATCAAAAGTCGAGCTCATTCAACAGGCTTGACTTAACATCCTGCATCTAGGCCATCACAAATCTACCATCTATACCTGTACTTACTTATATCCCCACCTGCTTGCCTCCCAAATGATGTGCCTGCTCTTATTTCAACAATTCTTTTTTTTAAAACTAGCCACCTTGCGACCATGCCCCACTTCCAATATGGCAGTCGCCCTCATGGCCCCCACTGCCATCTTGTTTTGTAAAACTATGTTAAAACAAAAAGTCCATCTCACGAGGTAATCGCCAAGCCACTTCTTCTGCAGGATCCTGGAAAACATGCCCCTTTATCCCAGAACAATTCACCTGAAATCCCCACCCCAGGTCACCCACATGTGCTCCTCTTCGGCCTCTGCTTAGGCCTGACCAGCTGCCGCTACCATGCTATTACGGGAGACGCAACAAAATAGAAGCTTTTTTTGATAAACTGCACTGTAAATCTCTGTCTAGGTTCTACAAAGAAAACACAAGCCCCCTTCTTTTTCTCTTTTTTTAACTTACCTGCATCCCCACCAATGCCCAGCTCAACTCACTCCCAAAATGGCATCTGTTTTGGTCAATGTAGCCTCTAGCTCCTGCCACTCTCAGAGAAAAATTAGCATAATCTTGTGACCCTATTTGCTCAAAACAACTCTTTTTTGCTGCTATCACTTTTTCCGGTGCCCCTTCTTCTCGAGCCCTGCTCCCCTGTTGCATACTTTTCCTGGCTACATGCAAACCACTCAGAGATTGCCACATCCATCTGCTCCTTAAACCAAATTTTTGCACCCTTTTCCCTTCTTCTTTTTTTATGTTTTTTACTCTGTTTCGTTCCCGTATTTCAATGGCTGGTCTGTTTTCAAAAACCCCTGCACCTCATTTAATGGCCCCAGGAGCTCGCCTTATTGCCACTTTTTTTTCCAACATCCATTTAATACCACTGGACAATTGGAAAAACCCAACTCTGATTCCATGCAAGCCTTAACACTACAAACCCCCTTAAACATGTAGTTGATAGCTACTAACGGAATACCATAGCCACTGTATCATAATCTCTATTTATATTTTTCTCTATCTCTTTTCTTTTAACAAACTCTAGCACTCAGGCTTAATAATACTTCACCTTAGTGTTTTAATCACAACACAAATCCGTTCCTTTTCCATATTTCAAATTAAGCCCTTACCCCACTTGAGCAAACAAATACCTCACGTGGATTGGAAAAAGCAAAAGAAAAAACAAAAACTGCAGACTGATGTGCTGGTCAATATAGCAAAAACAGACTAGTACAAATTGTGAGAGAGCCTGCTCTGTGAGTCCCCTTTTAAATCCCCTCCCATCTCTCCTTCTCCCCTGCTCTATCCAATCAGATTATCCCTTTTCTCCTCCATTTTATTGTGTCAAACTGATCTCCGCCCCCACTCTTTTCCCATTGCTCATCCCACCCTTCCCAGTAATCTAAACCCTCCCTCCCCTACACTACTTGTCTGATTGAGCCCCTGTCCTTAAGCCAGGTGACCTGCGACAATTGGGCCAGCCTTTTTCCCAGGCAAACCTCCATAGCATATAAAAACCACAAATTTTCCAATGTCAGGGAAATCAAAGAAGTGATTACTTGCAACAGGTTTTTAAAGCCTGTATTGTTTATGTTCATGTTGCTGCAGATATTATTTATGTATGTATGTATTTATTTATTTATTCATTTAGAAATTATTGCATGAATAGGGCAAGCAGAGCCAAGATGGTATGACCTGGGGAGGAATTACAGCAAAAGCAGTGAGACACAATAGTAACAAGTTACACAAAATGCAGATTAGATCTGAGCTGGTTATTTCAAAATCAGTCTTATCATGTCCCCACATAATTCAAAGTCACTTACCAACCAAGACATAGTCCTGTTTTGAATAATAAATAATCCATGTATTGTCTTGCAGCGTAAGTCTAGTAAAATGCTATTCACTCTTCCCTATTATGGCCCCGATATTTAAAAAATGGAAAGAGAGCAGCACAGCTGTTTTAGCTGAAATTGCCAATGTGCTAGTTCCAGCTCCTTTGATATTCTGATGAATAGCACTTGCTGATTGGCGGTGCTATCTGACCAAATAGCAGTCCATGTTAGCACTGCTCTAAGTGAATCTACACTACCCTGACATGAACTAGGGCTGCATGAGATGGTGCTGCCCAAAATGGGATACCGCCAAGTTCCCTGTGGCCCATATTTATCCCAACAATGCAAATGAGCCCCTTTGGGAACATCCATATAAAGTACTGGAACTCTTGCTGGATTTAAATTCCAGCAAGAGTTGCAGATCAGCTGGTTTGACCCCAGTTACGTTAAAATATTCAGCATTCCAAATAGTTGAACTTCTCACATTCCTGTTGAACTGGACTATTTCTTCTGGCACTATTCCTCAGGTTTGGAAGCTGGCCAGAGCTGTCCAATTTTTAATGGTACAGCCCTTGTCAGCTGTCCAACTATAGGCCTAGTTCCTTACTTTTTGCCTTGTTTCTAAGCTATTGGAAAGTTTACTGGCTAAACAATTAACAGATTATTTAGGAAACTGCATGTGCCATAGAATGGTGATCTCCATGTCGAGGGTCTTGGATGATGTCAACAAAACAATGGACTCTGTGCAAATTACTGGAGCCATCTTTGTTCACCTATCCAAGGCCTTTGACATGGTTTACCACAACATTTTATTACACATGCTTGGTAAGGCAGAACTAAGCAGGGAGGCTCTGAACTGGTTCTATTAATATTTGGGACAGAGATGTCAAACAACAGCAGTGAATGGCATGAGGCCCCCCACCCATTGACAGTCGTTAGGGGGTGTGCCCTAGGGCTCTGTCCTGGGACTGCTCCTCTTTTTAAATAACTTGAAAGGGCTGGAGACCAGCAAGGAGGACTCACTGTACCATTTATACGCTGATGATACAAAAGTATATACATCTAGTTCCTCAGTTCAGGAAGTTGAAGATCAAGCAGCATCACAACATACTGTAGCTTTCATTGGCTTCAGGCCTTTTTACTGATTCTAAGTTAAAACTTACTCCATCCAAGACTAAGTTTTTGTTATTCGGTACAGCTTCCAAAACTTAAAATCTGTAAAGAAATATTGATAAAAGATCAAAATGAAAGTTCCTTGGAATGTAATGATTCATATAAATACCTGGGTTTCTGGATAGACCCAACAGGATCAGGCAATATCCATGTACTGTAGACAAATTATTGTCAATGTGGGTAAAAGGGTTGCCTTGCTGTGTAAAAACCAACATTGCTTGGATGCAGAGGACTCAATTCTCAAAGGGACCCTGCACCCAATTCTCTATAGGGTAGGGTCCCAGTGGCAAAGTCCCTAGGCTTGCAGCAACCCTGGCCATGTACCAAACATACAGCACTTTAGGAGTGCTTGCCACAAGCTGTGGGGTGGCTGCCCACCAGTTCAGCATGGCCCTGGTGGCTAGCACCCCCCGAAAGCACCAATCTCCTATTATTGAAATGTAATCCATCCCTGGTGGGCTAGCACCCCTGCAAGTCCTGATCCCCAGTTATTGAAATTTAATTCATCCTTGGTAGGCTAGCAGACCCCCCCCCAAGCCCAGACCCCCCATTTTTACAATGTAAGTAATCCTTGGTGGTCTAGCAGACCACCACAAACCCGATTCCCCGTTATGCTAAATGCAACACTTCCCTTGTGGTCTAGTGGACCTTCACCCCCCTCTACCACCCTGCTGCCCCCAACCAGAAACAGAGCCAGTGTTGGTACAGCCCGCCTCACACCACTGTGTCTGTCAGCTGACTGAGCTGTCAATCCAGAGCATGTACTGTATACAGTACATGCTCCTTAACCCGCAGCCCACCGTGGATGAATTACATTTCAATAACAGTGGATTAGGGCTGGGAGGGCACAGCTCAGTACTACAAATGAACAACTCTCCCAAGGGGCACATTTCTTTTCTCCATAGAGGTTTTTTTGCACCTCGGAGCCTAGTGGGCAGCTATGGCCCTCCCTCGGAGGGACTCATCTTCTAGCCCTGTGTGTCCCCACTCAGCCAACCCCCTGATAGTTCCCCCATGGCTTGTCCCCAGTGGCAGGGGCCACGGAGAAGAGAGCTGGCTTATCTCTTCCCTTCCCAGACAGAAATTCAGAAGCCAGGGATAGCACAGGGATGTGGGGTCCTCATGGAGCCCACCAGCTCCCTTTTTCCTCTTTTCCCCCTTCCTCCCTCCCCTACCAATGTAAGGATATCAGTATGTGTCTCCAGATCCATACTGCCCTCCATCCACCACCAGAGGGCAGTCAACAAGCAGGACAACAAGCCTCACTCCGCCTGAGAGAGGAGAGCAATCCGCCGAATGCGTGATCATCCCTCATCCTTGCCGACCCCCAGTGACCTGGGCTCATTCCCGAACCCGGGTCACAGGTGTGGCATGAGGTGTTGCAACCAGCACCTCAACCTCCAGCATCACTGGGCTGGCCATAATGAGGGTACGTTTTTAAGCGCCCCTAGATGCAGCACATTTTGTGGTGCATGGACAGTGCAAGCCCCTTTTGGCTCACGCAGACTGTGGTTGGCGTAGGCTCTGTTTGAGAATTGCTCCCAGCACATCTTTTGGCACAAGGGGCAGCTTGCACCATTATTTGTGGTGCAAGCCCCTTGCTCCATGGTGGGCCCCGTAACTCTAAAAACGATAGGCCAGATTCAGATTTTCCACTGTTTGATTGCACAGATGTTCTCTATAATTATGCTTCAAGTGACAGGCTACATAAGATAGAGATACTGTACAACTGTCTTGCTAGACTGATCCTCAGGTGCCCAAGGGACATTCAGTCCTATGAGCTTTATTTTATATTAGGCCAGATTTCCCTACCTAACAGACATAAACTACACAAGTATCTGCTAGCTTGTAAAAGTGTCCTGGGCTTAGTTCCAGATTATTTAAGTAGAAGATTGTCCCAGGGGAAAATTGATCCCTCACTGAGGAACTCATGTTTACAGGAAATGATGGTACAAAGAACAAAAACTAAAAGATCCATTCACTTTTTTTAGCCAGCTTGTGTCTACTTTATGAAACCAATTTCTATCTGAATTCAGACTACCGGACTCGAAACCTCCTTCAGTCACAACTTTGAAACACTGGTTTTTGCACTATATATATATCTGTACAGGACATTTGTTTCTGCTTTGTATAATCTGGTTGATTATTTGTTAAATTATTTGTATAACAATCATAGAAATGTAGAAACATAGAAGTTGACGGCAGGAGACCGCTAGATCCATCTAGTCTGCCCATTTGTTTCAGACCTATTTTGACACTCTAATTGCCCTTTGTAGTCAGGGCTCCCTTTGTGTGTATCCCAAGCATTTTTGAATCCCCCCACATTGTTGACCCCCACAACCTCTTGGGGAAGACTGTTTCAGGTATCCACCACTCTTTCTGCGAAAAAAAAATTCCTGCTGTTGGTAGAGAACCTCCCTCCTTGTAGCCTGAGGTCATATCCCCCTGGTCCTAGAGCACTTCTTGAAGTGAAAATGTTTCTGTGCCTGTACCTTGTTAATGCCCTTTATGTACTTGAATGTTTCAATCATGCCCCCTCTATCTCTCTTTTCTACTCCAAGAAGTACATATTCAGTTCCCTAAGTCTTTCCTCATAGGACATGTACTGCAGATCCTGAATCATGTTTGTCTCCTTTCTCTGTACTGTTTCCACCCAGTCAATGTCCTTCCTGAGGTGAGACCCCCTGAACTGGACTCTGTATTTCAGGTGAGGGCTGACCAGTGATCATACAGAGTCAGTACTACCTCGCTCTTCCTGCTCGTGATTTCCTTCCCAATGCAGTCCAGCATTCTGTTGGCCTTCAATGTTGCATTCTGACACTGCTTACTAACCTTCAAGCCATCTGAGATTATGATTCCCAGATCTCATTCCTGGTTTGAGTCTGCCAGTCTTTTGCCTCCTATGTAATACTCCTTTCTTGGATATTTCTTTCCTATGTGCATGAACTTGCACTTTTTGGTATTAAATTTCAGCTGCCACACTCGAGACCATTCTTCTAGTTTCTTGAGGTCAGCTTCTATCTTGCTCACACCTTCTGAGGTTTCCACTCTGTTACATATCTTGGTGTCATCTGTGAACAGACACACCTTCCCTTCCAGTTGGTCAGCGATGTCTGCTATAAAAACATTGAAGAGCAGAGGCCCCATCACTGAGCTCTGGGGCACCCCACTGGTCACCCTGCCTTCTGTCAATTGCATTCCATTAACCCGCTGGGTTCTGCCTTGTAACCAGTTTTGTACCCATCTGACTACTTCTGGACCAACCCCTGTGTTGTCAAACTTCATTAGCAGCCATCTGTGTGTAACCAAGTTGAAGGTCTTACTAAAGTCTAGGTAGACCACATCTACTTCCCTAACGTCATCCACTATTTTTATAGCGTAGTCAAAAAACTCAAACAGATTTGTCTGGCTTGACAAACCTGCTGTGAAACCATGCTGTTTAGGGTCTTGTTGGCTGCTAGTTTTGAGGAATGATCTGATCCTCTGTTTGAGTAGTGTCTCCATTAGATTCCATACTATAGATGTGAGGCTCACCAGTCTGCAATTACTTGTGTTTTCACAACTACCTGATTTGTGAAGTGGTACCACAAGAAAAAATTACTCACCTTAGTAATTGCTTTTCTTCTCATGGAGTCTTGCTATATTATAACAATAGCAGTCAGCCACTGCAGCTGAACTGCCCCAGAGAGGAAGGAGTTAACTCCAGAAGATCTGGAGTTCTACAGCGTGAGGGCGCTGTGCCCAAAGCTCTATCTGGCAGTTTCAAATGAAACTGTCAGATCTTTACGAGCTAACATCAAAGGACGGAAAGTCTGTGTAAAACTACACTAGCCCATGGCTACCTACTAGTAGTAATAACAACAATATAAAGAACAAAGAAACACTCAGAGCCATATAACAAAATTGATGGTATTATGGTTCGTTTTACTACCCTTGACAAGCACATATGAACCCCTTCCCCAAAGACTCAAGTCCAGGAAGGGGCAATATAAATAACCTAAATGAAACAATCTAGATCCCTAACCCAAAGGAAAAGAGGGTAAGGGAAAACTACAATGGCATGACACAGTGCTTGCACCATCGCCACCCCTACCCAAGTAGAAGTTCTGAGAGGGCAGGAGGGAGGTGGTTATAATATAAGATGATCCATGAGAAGAAAAGCAATTACTAAGGTGAGTAATTTTTCTTCAAACACCATGAAGTCTTGCTATATTATAACAATAGCAGATTACACAGCAGTACCTCCATGGCGGAGGGTCAGAACCTACTTAGGAAATAGGCTTTGAAGCACAGCTGTGCCAAACCGAGCATCTCTCCTGGATTGGACATCCAGGGAATAATGCTTGGTAAAGGTGTGAACTGTCTTCCAGGTAGCAGCTTGACAAATCTCCAGAATGGGGATGTCTCTAGCAGCCGCTAGAGACGCAGCTGTACCCCTGGTGGAGTGGGCCTTCAATCCTGAGGGGGGTACTCTACCCAGTTTTTGATAACAGAATTGGATACAAGAAACAATCCACCTTGCAATTGTTCTCTTAGTGGCAGGTTTCCTTGCCAACCTCGCCATAGGTAAGAAAGAGTTGGAGGATTCGAACCTATGACCTCTGGTGCGCTCTAAATAGTAGCTTAAGGCTCTTTTGACATCCAAGCTGCAGTCTCCTCTCGCCTGAGGGAAGAATGCTCAGTGAAAAATACTGGGAGAGAGATAGATTGATTCAGGTGGAAATCAGAAACCACCTTAGGCAAAAACTTTCTATTAGTCCTAAGGACTACCTTATCTCTGTGGAAAGAGATAAAATCTTCTTCCACTGACAGGGCCTGTAGCTCACTTATGCGTCTGGCAGAGGTGATAGCTACTAGGAAAACGGTTTTCCAAGTTAAATACTTGAGCTCTGCAGAAGACAGAGGCTCAAAGGGGGGTTGCATTAACTGAGAAATGCAAATATTCAGGTCCCAGGCGGGAGCTGGTTCCCGAAAAGGAGGGTTAGTATGAAGTAACCCTTTAAAAACTTGGAGAACACCGGTGAGAAGAAAGGGAGCAGGCTTCCTGCTGACACAAAAGCAGAGACAGCTGCCAGATGAACCTTCAGGGTAGCTGGTCTCAAGGCCTAGGGAATTCAGATGGACCAAATAGTCCAGTAGAATGGGAAGATCAGCAGATTCTGGGATAATCTGCCTCTCAGAGCACCAGATGGAAAACCTCTTCCACTTAGAATTATAAGTGGCCCTAGTGGAAGAGCTTCCTTGAAGCCTTTAAAATATCCATGACACCTTGAGAAAGGTGTAGTCCGAATTCTAGCTCCTCAAGAGCCAAGCCTTGAGGTGGAGGGATTTGAGGTCCGGATCCACCTCCCCTGTGCACAGGCCAGTAATTCGTGGACTCTGGGCAGGCTCAGGGCAGGTGGACTGCCAAGGACAGGAGCAGAGGGTACCAGGGCTGTCTGGCCCAATCTGGGGCAATCAGAATCACTCTGCAAGGTTGAGATCTGATTTTTACTAGTACCCTGAAAAGGAGAGAAAGGAGGAAAGGCATACAGGAACTTCCCTTTCCAGTCCAACAGAAAGGCGTCCAGAGGGACTGAGCCCAGAACTGAGGCCTGCAACAGAAAAAGGAAGTTGGTGGTTGTCTGGGGCTGCGAAAAGATCTATCTGAGGGTGCCCCATCTGGCAAAGACAGACCCCAGCACTTGTGGATTCAGAGCCCATTCTGTGATGGCCCTGAGAAATTCTGCTGAGGGCATCCGCCAGGACATTGTCCTTCCCTGGGAGATGAACCGCTATCAGGGAGGTGTTCAGGGAGTAAGCCAGAGACCACAACTTCATTGCTTCGGTGCACAAGGCTGAAGACCGAGTGCCCCCTTGCTTGTTGATGTACCACATTGTGGTGGTATTGTCTGTCCTGACTTGAACCACTTTGTTCTGGACAGAATCTGAAAACACCCGAAGAGCTAAAAAGACAGCTCTGAGTTCCAAAAGATTGATGTGGAGCAGAGACTCTGAGGAGACCATACCCTGAGTGGCAAGGTCGCCCAGGGTGAGCCCCCACCCTAACAGGGAGGCATCCATGGTGAGGGTGAGGAGTGAGAAATGGGAATGAAGGAACCCCTGTCTTAAATTGCTCTGGACCTGCCACCAGTGGAGGGCTAGGATCAGAGTTTGAGTAACTGGGACCAACTTGGTAGGGGGTCCTTCCTTTGAGACCAATAGGCCCTCAAATGGAACTGAATGTCCCTCATCTGGAATCTTGCTCCTGCACGACAGCTGTGGAAGCAGCCATGTGCCCGAGGAGTTGCAGAAAATGCCTTGCTGGTCGAGAGACCTGCAGGGTAAAGGAGGATGCCAGGCGATGAGTCTGTCCACCCTTCCGAGGGAAGAAAAGCCCTGGCTAACCTTGTGTTCAATTCTGCGCCTATGAAAGTTAGGACCTGAACTGGTTCCAGAACTGACTTTGGTAAGTTTAGCAGGAATCCCAGGGAAGTGAGAAGCTGCTGGGTGACTTGCAAGTGGGATTTCACCTGACCTGGAGGCTGACCCACAATGAGCCAGTTGTCCAGGTAGGGAAACACAGCAACCCCTTGCCTTCTTAAGTGAGCCACTACTACAGCGAGACATTTTGTGAATACCCTTGGCGCAGAGGTAAGGCCGAAGGGCATTGCCCTGAACTGGTAGTGGCCTGAGGGCAGTTCAACCTGAGGTACTTTCGGTGAGAAGGCCTGATCAGAACATGAAAATAGGCATCCTTGAGGTCCAGGGAAGTTAGCCAGTCCCCTGGCCTTAGGGAAGGCAATATCATTGCCAGAGTCAACATTTTGAACTTTGGTTTCAACAGATGCTTGTTCAAGTATCTTAAATCTAGAATGGGCCGCCATTCTCCTGTCTTTTTTGGGGTAAGAAAGTATCTTGAATAAAGCCCCTTGCCCTGATGGCAAGGAGGAACCTTTCCACTGCTTTGCAGTCCAGCAGAGCAGAAACCTCTGCTTCCAAAGCAAGGGCTTTGAAGGATTTGTGGTGGAAAATGCCTGGCTCTCATCTTTGGAAAGTGTTTGAAGCTGAGAATTAGACCCTGGCCTATTACCTCCAGAACCCATCTGTCCGTAGTTAGGACAGCCAGTTCCGCTGAAATAGGCCAACCTGCCCCCACTGGTACAGGAGAATCGGCCCTGGACACCCCATCAGGGTGCCTGCTTAGCAGCAGCCTTAGGCTGAGGGAGGGGACGGTCTACTTGTGCCACGTCCTACCCCTGCCTCTGAAGAAACCCTCTGCGAGACAGCAGAGGAGGCTTGAAGATTGTAAAAGGCCTGAAAGGGCCTGCCCTACCTCTGGGAGCATGCCTTTGTGGCATGGCATGCTTCTCCATAGCCTGGCACTTTGTAGGTAGTTCTGTATTCATCCATCTTTTTCATATAGTTTTCTGTTTGTTCCTCAAAAGAGAATTTCCCACTACAGGAAAATCCATAGCCTTTGACTGGGTATCTTGGGACAGATTAGTGCATCTGAGCCATGCCAACCTCACGGAAGCTACAGAAGTGGCCATGACCCTAGAAGAAACATCATTAACATCAACAGCAGTATGAAATTGAACTTTAGAGGCTTCAATGCCATCAGCAGCCACCTGTTCCAACTCACTAGCCAGCTGGCCATGGGCCTGCTTGGCTAACTGCAATACTGTGTCCCACCTAGATTTCTGATATCTAGCTACATAAGCCATATAATTTGCCTGCCTGAGTCCCAAAGAAGCTGCCATATACTGTTTCTTCGCCATGGCATCAATCTTCCTGGAATCCTTATCAGGAGGATGGAGGCCAGAGGAATATTAGCTTTTGTCACAGGCTGCAGCTTGTACCACACCTACATGACTACACTGCTCAGTAAGGAAGTCTGTATCCGAGCCTGACAAAGTATACCTTCTGTCCATTTTTTATCTACAGGAGGGACAGAATGAGGATTTTTAAAATCTTTGTTGTTTGCTTCCTAAATGACTTATGCAAAGGATTAGACAACCTCCTAGACTCTGAATATCCATCATTTCCACATAATCAGGCTCCTCTTGCTCATCCACAGCCTCCTCTAAAGGAAGCTGGAGGTTTCTGCAACCTTTTGTAAAAATAAAGAAAGAAGGGACTCAGACAGAATAGGAGGAGATTCTAAAGGTCTGTCTGGAGAAATGTCCGGTTCAATGGGCACGCCAGACCCCCAGCCACACATATATTGATCAAATTCCTACTCCCTCCTGTGGTTCATAAAATCCTCAACTTCAAATCCTGAACCACTGGGACTGAATGAACCAACCTTTACCAGCTGTTGGTGGTTCTACAGATCCCTGAGACAGTGACTGGACAATCTGAATGGCTTTAGCTATCTCTGCAGCAGTTGGAGACAATTTTGGACTCAGACCTACTGATTTCCTTGTCTTTTTACTTGGGACTGGTTCCTCTGAACCAGCCTTCCTTTTGCCCGAGGAAGTCTCGCCCTGGTCAGAGGGCACTCCTCTGGTCCAGTGGGTACTGGACCGGCTGGCCATCCGGTCAGCGGACTTTTGGCCTCGCCCCTGAGCCGCCCAATCTCTTCTCCAGGGTGGCTGCAGGGAAATTTTTACACACCTGGCAGTCTGACAGGAGGTGGTCAGCCCCCAGACAATAAACACAAGTGGTGTGTGGGTCAGCCTTGGCAAAGGCGTCCCCACAGACATCACAGTGTTGAAACCCAGTGGGCCCGGTTTTTCTTTTGGGTTTCTCAGACATAATGCCAGCCTAACCAAAACTTGCCCTTTTGATGGCAGTGCCAGGCAAGACACCCTTATCGGTTCCTAACCGTGTCACGGGTATTTGAAAAAACCGTTATAATTCCGGTTTTTTTAGAACCGATAAGAACCGGGAACCGCACTCTAAAACCCACTGTACACTTTTAAAATGCAGAAAAAAACAACCAATCGGTTCAAAACCGAACCGATAATTAATTTTCCACACAGACTTAAATTTTAGTACTTACGGTTACCAGATAGAGCTTTAAAACCGAAATGCGGTAAAAATAATAACTTTTGCAGGTTCAAATGAACCGAAAAATACTCGCTTGAACCGAGAATGAACCGAGCTGAAGGAGCTGATCTCCGGAGCGACTGTTCAGTGAAGCGGAGTAAAGAATCTGACAGTTTCACTTGAAACTGCCAGATAGAGCTTTGGGCACAGCGCCCTCGCGCTGTAGAACTCCAGATCTTCTGGAGTTAACTCCTTCCTCTCCGGGGCAGTTCAGCTACAGTGGCTGACTGCTATTGTTATAATATAGCAAGACTTCATGGTGTTTGAATTGCCTTTTTTGAAGTCTTTGGGTACCACACCGCTCTTCAAGGATTTCATGAAGAGAAGTGCTAGATGGGCTGCTAATTCTGCCCCCCAGTTCCTTAAGGATTCTGGTGTGCATCTTGTCTGGTCCCATGGCTTTGTCTGCTTTTAGTTTGTTTCGCACCTCCCGTACTTCAGCTTCTGTAAAGGGACTCATGTCTACCCCTGGTCCTGGGATGTTATGCGTTTTCAGGACTGGGCCATCCCCTGGGTCCTCTTTGGCAAACACCAAGTAGAAGTATTTGTTGAGGACTTCGGCTTTCTGATTCTGTACCTATTTTGTCTGTATATTGCCTGTATTGTATGATTTTGCTTCACATGGGTCACCACTGTAAATGGGCTATGCTCAATGTAATAACCTAAAATAAATGAAATGAAAAAAATGAAATGAAAATTTCATATGGAGCAGCAGCAGCATCTCAGCTCCCCTTTCTCAGTGAAAGGACAGGCTTCATAGTCCACTGGTTCCTCCCACCCATGATCTCCCAGTACATTTGTATTATAGAGCTCCCTGGTGTCCACTGAATCCCCCTGAAGAGACTCACACTCTCTACCCAAGCTGCCTACTCACATGCAACCACCCTGCACTCCCTCAGCCCAGTGCAGAGTGCTCACAACTAAGTATGGTTACTGGCACAAACCCTCCTCTCACCTCCACGTCAAGCAGCCATATGAGCTGTCAGCAAGCACACACACTGTAGAAACAGCTGCTTCTATACTAAGGGTTCATGCTAAGGTTCAAGGAGAGCAAGGAAGCCAAAGACCCATAAGTGCTCTCATACTAATCAGTCGTAATATGTCATCGAAGTATCAGATAATAAAAATGCATCCAGCCTTGCTTTAAATTCTGTTTTGCTTTTACTGATGATATAGTACACATGCTTACAGACAGCTCATTCAGCAGTCAGCTGCAGAGGTGAAAGGAGGGCTGTGCCAGTCACCGTACTTATCTAAGAGTGCTGGACACTGGAGTGAGGATGGTGTGCGGGGGTGGGATGTGAGTGGATGGGGGCAAGTGAGACGAATGAGTTTGTTCAGGAGGGACCACTGAATACCAGGGAGTTCTACAATACAAATGTGTTGGGGGATTGGGAGGTGGTGGAACCACTGGACACCAGGGATTTCTATAATATAAATGTACTGGGGGTGAGGGGGAACCACTGGACACCAGGAATTTATAAAATACAAATGTATTGGATGATTGGGGGCAGCATTGCACAGGGGTGTGTGACTGCAGTACAGCCACTCTGCCTTTGAGGGGTGGAGGCATGGGCTTAGAGCCCACTTATGAGGTGATTTTTGGTAGTGGTAAACAGTGCCACTTGGGTGATTGTTTACTGCCACTACAAACCTTTGAAAATGCCACTACACCAGTTTGCATGACAAGACTTCATTTGCATAAGTATAGCGATATTTTAGCCTCATGGCACTGCCAGGTTTGTGAGGTGCTCTGGGGGTCTCTGAATATGGTTCCCTCCAGAGCATTACCACAAACCTGGGTTAGCACTGGCACAAACTTTTGAATATTGGGGCCTAGATCTTTACTGTACAGTGACTGGCTCTCTGGGCCTGTGCTTCACCAATTCTATCAATTCATTTCATTTTCCACTGCCTCCACTTCAGCTCAAGTCAGACCACCACTGCATTGCACCTAGACTGCAGTCTTACAGGTACACCAATAGCAAGATTTCACCCATGTTAGGAGATGACTAAAATGCCAAAGCATCAGTAAAAAGTTTGAAGAAGACTGCTCCAAAGTGTCCAGTGGTTCTACAGCATATGAAGATCAGATACTCACAAAAAAGCCAGGCTGTACACTTCATCACAGTGCAAAAGCAGAAACTGCTTCTCTTTAGAGTTCAGAGTTTTAATGGATGCAAAAGAAAAATTAGTAAATCATACATTCACACCCACTCTGTCCAATGTTTCAAGCTACTCTAGCTCTTTGTCAAGGACTGAAGCCACCTAGTGCTTCACGGTATTGATAGGAGGATGTGGGCTCGATTCACAAAGTTCCAGGGTGTCAAGCCCTGTGCACCAAATAATATAAGGCGTGATGGGGCTTGTTAGATTCCTCAGCTTCAGTGATTAGGATTCTCAATCCTGCTCACTGTCTGCTGTAAGTTAGACCAGCTGTTTCTGGTCTAACCTGTGGCAATCTCAGGTACTTTGTTTAGGGGGCTTGGGTCAAATTTTTGGCACAAGCTGCTGTAAATCAGGAAAACTGTTGCAAATGTACCTAATCTTCTTGAATCAGAAGCATTTGGTGGTGAAGTGTTTGGCACAGCGGCAAAAAAAATGGGTTTGGAACCGGGTTTGATGCAAGCTCTCCATCGCCATTTGTGAATCGAGCACACTGTCCAATAATTTGCTTGTGCAAAACTGCAGCCATTCAAAGTGCTAATTAATTTGTAAAATGCAATCATGCCGGCCCGGTGGTGCTGAGGGTTGAGGCGCTGGATGCCACACCTCACACCACACTGGTGACCCAGGTTTGGGAGCGGACTTGGGTCGCTGGTGGGTCAGCTGAGGGAGATAGGTTTGAGCATCCTATGACAGTTCGCCTTCTCTTGGGAGGGAAGATGCCAATACCTGTGCACTTGTTTGACTCCGAGCGGAGGCTCAGTGTACTGCAAGCCCCAATTGTAGGGGATGGGGAGCTGATGTACAGAGTGGACATTGGTGCTTCATGCCATGACATCAGGGGTTGCATGCTGTGTGGGGTGGGACAAAATGAGAAGAGCCTGCCACCACCGGGGAGATGGGGAGCCAGGAGGCGTGCCCACAATATTCCTGAGCCCACCCGATGGACCCAGACTGACGCAATGTAAGTTACGGGGTGTCAGCACCCCCACCTCATCCCCACCTGGGGGGGTAAATCACAGCTCCATGGGGCATTGGGGTCAGTTCTGGGCAGTGTGACAGGCAGTGGGATGTCTGCCATGTCTCCCCTGGTGGTTTGGGGGTGGCAGGCTTGGGATGGACGAATAAAGAGTAATTAAAAAAAGAATAATAAAATGCAATCATAAAATTAATTCTCAAAATATTAATCATCACATACAGAATTTTAAATTAAACATAAAGTGCATGGTACACCAGCATCATGAACAACTGTATACATAAGCTCACCTATTACTGTAATTGTTGAAGCAAAATACATAGTGGCTTAAATATTCTTGTTAATAAGGGGAAGCACTTATCCCAAATAGATCTGCACATCACTACCTTCATACTAATTTCTTAGGAGTGAACCTGCAACAAAATAAGTATTAAACAGTTTAATTAAAGTTGAAATATTACATTTTGACATCAAATCGGCTATTATTTGTTCTATGTTATTTTATTCCATTAATCAGGTTCAATGATTTAGCAGATCAAGCATTCACACTATCTACCTACTTCAACCGTGTTTGTGTTGAAAATAAGGCTCCTTTTTTCCATATCAGAAGTACTTCCCATGGCTTAGCACCCCCCAAACCCCAACAATGTCTGAATTCATGACTCTGTGAAGACAAGAGGCAGTGCAAGATCTGAGAGTACCCATTATCATCATCCAAGACGTGAGCATTTTTTATCCTTCCTTCTGAGACATTGGCAGTGAGGTCTCGAGGGCAGCTAATGCCCCCCAAAGAATCTACTGTGTGCAGGCAGTGATACTGTGGTGTAATTAGACAGTTTCTCCCTCAACTAGCTCTGCTTGACCCTAGCTCATTCTTGAACCCAGGTTGCAGGCATCTGAGCAGCAACACTGCTGCTGAATAAAGAGGCTCGCTAGCAAGGCATAACCTCAATACAGAAGAACAAAGGTAAGGCAGCAGCTTCCTCTTGCTGAGTGACCTTGCTAATGACTAAATTAATGGATTCTTAAGTGCTTTCAGTGCAGTCAAGAACTTATTCTATCCTAAATTTCTGATTGCAAAGTTAATGGTAAACATGGGACTAACAGCCTGTTAGGAAAGGCTAATGGCAGGTTTTCCCTAGTCTTTACAAATATTAGAGAGCTCTTTATCTAGCCCTTACAGACAAATTCATGCATATTATGTACATTATTCTTGGTTACCTCCCTCATAGTTCTCAATTAGTTTTACAGTCATAGTATGCAGTAGTAACCTAAAAAATCATCATCTGCCCAAGAAAACCACAAGAGCAACATGTTACTGTGTATAACTACAGTTGGCTAAACAATTTAAGAGTCTTTTATTTTCATGATTAAAGTAGAAGATGAATGTTGCCGGATCTGACTTGGGGGGATACAGAGCTAACAGAGTTAATGAAGCAGGGATATGTTATTGCTACCATTAATGGTGTAAAGGTTCAGATATGAATTACTAGCAGCACTAAATTAACTCCAGAGGACTTTTCTGCTATTAGATTACTATGGCTCTGGCAAATTACTATTCCACTCCCATCCTGCTAGGCATTCCTAGACAGAATTAACAGAGTACTTTTATCAATTGTATTTCATGAAGAGTAGCACTCGACTGCATCTAAATTGCTTGCTTGGTCACTGTACCCTGCTTGGGGGGAGGAGACTGGCTTTTAAGCAGTTGATTGGTAGACTTCTATTATGCAGCCTACCTTACTCAAAAAACACATATAGTTGCCATCAGCTATTTTTATGTTTGCTTGCACGCATGTGCAAGAAACATAGTGCCTTCATCGGAGATTTCGGAGGTGTGTCACCTCCTCCTCCAATTCAGTCAGTGGGCTGGCAGGTGCTGCCCCTGTAAGCCAATGCATTTTGGAGCTGTCTATGACACGCTCCAAAATGCAGTGGCCTACAGTTGAAAGGGGAGCTATGCTTGAGTGAGCACCGATAAGATATCGGCTGCTCCCTTGCAGCTCCCCCACGAACAGACGTGCCGCCCATTATAACATAGCCGACCAGGCTGTCCAATCCCGTCGGCTGGTACCGTCCCCACCCCCAGTTGTGGTGCCACACTGGGGCTCACCCCAGCGTGGCAAGCATCAGATCCTTTGGCCGCTGGGTGCCCAATCCCCCGGCTGAACGCTACTTCAAGTCCATGTGCCATGCTGGGAGCCCACCCAGCGTGGCAAACGGTGCCGCGATTTTTTTTTTTTATTTTGCCGAGGGGTGCCCAATTGCCGGGCTGAATGCCCTCAGTCCTGTGCTACGCTGGGAGCCCACCCCAGCATGGCAAACGTCCCACGACGTCTTTTTTGTTTTAACCCTGTAAAATAAAAACTGTCCCACGGCGCTTCTCCCAACCTCCCACAACCCGCACCCACCCACTGCGCTTAGCCTCCCACCCCACCCCATGCCTCCGGACTCCGAGGCGATGATCTTGATGGACCAGGACGTTGTCTGCACTCTTCAAAGCCGACCCGAACTGAGGAAATGCTGGTAAGCAGTATAATGGGTTACACAGGGGTTTCAACTTATTGCATATCTCGGGCATTTTTGGAATTTTGTACTGTTAACACAGGGGTTTGGACTTCACTGAGTTACTGTCATGGCGTTATTCGGGCCCAAAGGGTGATTTCGCACAGTGACTGTGCAGTGACTGCGAAATCACCCTGTGGGCCTGAATACCACCATGACAGTGACATCATTCATGAGAAGGGGTTCCAAAAACCCCATGTTGAAAATTTGGTGCCAAAATTCCAAAAAATGACTGTTTTTCGAGGGTGCGTTGCGCAGTTCCTACGCAGGCTCGTAAGTTCGCAAAATTTCAATATTTTCACTCCAGATTTTCAACATTGCCATTTTACCACACCTTCTTATGAGTAGTACAGCTGTCATTTTTCACATCTCACCCAAAATGTGTTTCCACCCATGTAGCGCAGAATGGTGCAGTCGGTGTGCAAAATCAATGTACGGGACAAATTAAGAAAATCACAGTGACACTGTTCATGAGCAGAGGTCTTAAAATGGCTATGTTGAAAATTTGGTGAAAAAATTCCTAAAAATGACTGTTTTACGAGGGTGCATTGAGCAGTTCCTACGCACATTCGTAAGGTCGCGAATTTTCAATATTTTCACTCCAGATTTTCAACATTGCCATTTTACCACACCTCCTTATGAGCAGTATAGCTGTCATTTTTCACATCTTGCCCAAAATGTGTTTCCACCCATGTAGTGCACAATGGCGCAGTATGTGCAAAATCAATGTATGGGACACATTAAGAAAATCACAGTTACATTGTTCATGAGCAGAGGTCTTAAAATGGCTATGTTGATAATTTGGTGACAAAAGTCCATAAAATGACTGTGTTACGAGTGAGCAATGCGCAGTTTCCACGCACTGTAAGTTCATGACTTTGTAATATTTTCAGTCCAGATTTTCACCAGTGGCATTTTTTCACACTTCCTTATGAACAGTACAGCTGTCATTTTTCACAACATGGCTGAAGTGTGTTTTCACACTTTCAGCGCTGAGATGCATGGTCGCTGTGGGAAATCATTGTTTGGCACAGATAAAGAAAATCACAGTGACACTGTTCATGATCGGAGGCACCAAAATGCCTGAGTTGACAATCTGCTGTAAAATATCCCCAACCTAATTATATTACGGGTGTGTGTTGCACAGTTTCTATGTACGCTCATGACTTCACCATTTTTTTAAATATTTTTACTGCAGATTTGCAACATTGCCATTTTTTACACCTCCCCATGAACAGTACAGCTGTCATTTTTTTACATCCTGTTCGGAATGTTTTTGCACCTGTGGTGCTAAATGTCATGACTCTCATGTGCATAAGCAGCTGCTAAAAACTGATATTATTCCCCTTTTCATGAGGTGGGGTCACAAAAAACATGTTGAAAATTTGGAGTTAAAATACCAACGAATGCCTGAGGTATTAGGGTTTCCAACCATACGCCAACCCTGTAGAGAATGACAGGCATCAGGGGTGTGACTTGGGATTCTTGCCTGTAATGCTCATACCATTCCACACCCTGCAGCCAGTGAGAGGCATCAAGGTATGCCTTGGACTCTTCAGCCCCAAAGTTCACCCCATTCTCCTATATCGCACCCATCTCACCGCATTTCCTAATGAAATGGGGTGGTGCGCATAAGGGCCAAAGACCCCAAAGAACACTGTGACACTTGTCAGTGTCTGCAGGGTGGGGTGTGGTGAAATGGCGAGGCCGTTATGCCTGATGACCCAAATGCACACCCCAGTGCCTGTCACTCTCTGCAGGATGGTGGTGGGGTTGGCTTCAGTTCAGTACTGCACTGCCATTCCTATTACGCAGCTCTGTAACTTCTACATTACCACTGCCAATGCCAGCAAGCAAACATTCGGCATTGACAAATGCTTGTTTACTATTACTTTATTCTCCCTATTTTCCCTTTCCCTCTGCTATCCCAGCTGTTGCCATCCTAACAGCTGGTACTGCCACAGCTGCACCATTCCTCAAACCAGGGTGATGAAAATGCAACAACCTTCACAACCAATGCCAACATCGCTTCATGGTTGGCCAGTAGAGGACACATGGACTTCCTTAAAGCTGAGTGCCTCTCCTCCTTAAATGTCCAGTCTTCTGCCCATTATAGCATTCTGGAGCTCAGCATCCTAGTTGCTCCATAGCCATACCAGTCAGGCTTATGAGAATTTATTTTCCCTTTCCACCACTACAAATGTGGACATTTTTCAAAGTTCAGAAAAGCAAGAGTACATACTGGTGAAAAAACAATTTTTACTGGTGCAAACCTGAATGATTTATTTGAAAATGTGTAGATGTAGGACCAATCCTAGATCTAAAATGTTTCAGTACAGTAGTTTAGATAGCACAATATTATGTCATTGCTTGATTGATTGAACTGAAGTGGAACAGAAAACACTCTCTAGGTCAATGAGTCGGCTTCCACAGAGGCTCCAATGAGAATAATGTTCATATAATCATATAAACAGATAAAGAGTGCAAACTGTAAAATTAGAAATAGTTACAGTGCAGGAGATGCAAATAAAAATGGCAGGTTTAGTAAATTAATAATGCAGGGTAATTAACAGCAGATATCAAAATCAGTCTATAATACATTGAAAGATAATCAGTGTGGACATTTTGATACTATGATTAAATTGTACCCTAACAAGAATTGAAAGCAGAGACTTTGATGTTAAGTGGTAGCGAGTTCCAGTCTTGGAAGCTATGGTGGCAAAATCTTGGGTGCCCTGTTTTTATTCTTGATTTACGGATAGTCATGGTCATTTGACCTATGCTTCTAAGAGCTAATGTTTCTCAAATGCATCTGCACAGTACATCTATCTAACACACTTCCTGTTCATCCCTCTGCCAGTTTGTCCATAGGTAAATAGTAACCATCTAGCTAGATTCTGGTGTTTGTTTTTTTTTGAAAATGTTCCTGAAAATAACATTTCGGGGCACGGTCTTTATGTTTGCACATTAACTCCTTTTAGATTTCAAGGGGAATTCTGTCTGTGCTTGAAAGTGACTTTTTTTCTGGGTTAGCAGAGGAACTCCCTCTTTGTTTAAATGAAAGCTTATGTTAAATTGAAATATGAACTCACTACATGTCTCTAGTCATAGTCTAATTTTACATGGCATAGCTGCATCTTCAGGCTAGAAGGCAGCCCATATTCCAAAAAAAAAATAACATGTTGAACACTTATGAACACTTATGAAATAAGGAGCAAAACAGGCCAGGGCCCAAGATAAGCTCCTATCTAACAGAGACAGTAATAATCCAGACTTCCTTCATTTGCTACATACATGCATCCAATCTTTTTTTGAACACTTTTTTATTTTCATTAATAATTATGTTTTCAGGGAGTTGATTCCACAAGTTGGCAGCTCTCAGTATGTAAAAATATCCCCACCTATTAGTACTAAATTTGTTTATTCTGACTTGCCATGGATGTCCTCTTGTCACAGAGCCAGAATTTTTTAATCCTATCTGTAATTTTTTTTCCTTTTTTTTTAAATTTTCTCTTTTTCCTGCCCACAGCCATTGGCACATCTACCCGGTCACAGACCCCTGAGCCCCCACTTCCATATTGGCCGCTTCTCCCATGGCACTCCTGGCTTTCCCACCAGGGTGGGGTTGTGGCACCTGGGCTAATGCCGCAATTGTGGGACTTGGATTGGGGAGCCGGCCTGGAAGCTAATCAGGGCCAGTGGTGGGCTTCCTTCATGGTGGCTGTGAACTGATTTGTCTAGATTCCCCAGGGGCAGAGATGTGCAATGACATCCAGCATCTGCCCTGCCCCTCTGTTGGAATTTGGTACCGGCGCTTGTGATTCCCCCCAGCCTCTGCTAGGAGTCATAAGTGCACCGGGCACTCTCCCCAACCCTTCCCCTGGAGAAGGAGATCAGCCCTGGGGGTGCTTCATCCTTCTCCCCCGGCTGGCCCTCCAGCTGCCCAGGTCCTTTCTCGAACCTGGGTCACCAGCTTTGCAAGTGGAATTCCAACAGCTGTGTTGGCGGGCTGGCTTCTATCTGTAATTCTGTTATTGAAACATTGTCATACATTATTTTATAGTAAAAGAGCATGTCACCCCTTTTCTGCCTTGTTTCCAGACTTTGATGATTTAAACTATTGAGTGTTGCAGTGTAGGAGACATCTGATAGATTTCCAATAGTTTTAGTAAATTTATGTTGGATTTTTTTCTAGCTTATCAATATCACCTCTCTTATATGAGCTCCAGAGATAAATTGCATGGTCTAATAGTGGCCTAACATAGGACACATACAGAGGCATCAACACCTCCCTACTCCTACTCTTTATATTATGTTTTATTGCCCAGATTGTTCTATTGGCTTTTGCTACTAGGTTAATGTACTGTTCTTTAAAACTTGTTTATTAACTACCATAATGCCGAGATCTCATTCGACCTCTTTTGAGAGAAGTAACTAATTTTCTATATAATATATTGCTTTCTGGTTATTTCTCCCGACATGCAAATCACCACATTTTTAATTGTTCAACAACATACTCCACTTCTGTGCCCATTTACATATACTATCTAAGTCATTCTGTATTCTCACAATTTGTTCAGAGGTTTTACACGGACCACATAGCTTAGCATCATTTGCATACTTAGTCATGTAACTCACTACACTACTATCCAAATCTGCAACAAATAGTTGAAAAATTATTGGACTCAAAATGGATCCTTGCGGTACTCCACTAGCCACATCTTTTAGAATGGAAAGATGACCTCTGATTGATACTCTTTGAGTATGCTGTGTCAGCCACTCATCTGTCCATGATATATAATTTTCATCTATTCCAAGATCTTTTAACTTTATATTGATAGCCCAGTGAGGTACATAATCAAAGGCTCTTTTAAAGTCAAGTAATGATGTCCACTGGCATTCCTAAATCTTGATATTTAGTAATTTGCTGATAAAAACTTACCAGATTTGTGGTACAGAACCTCCCTCGCTTAAACCCATGTTGTCCAGTATCAATGACTGAAGCATTGCTCAGTTGACCTAGAATATTATCTTTAATAATGTGTTGCAATATTTTACATGGTATAGAAGTCAAGCTGATAGGTCTGTAGTTCCCATTCTCCATTCTACAGCCTTTCTCATAGATGGGGATTAGTTTAGCCACCTTCCAGTCCTGAGGAATTTCTCTGGTATTTAGAGATTTTTTTTCAAACAAAATCTTAAATAGGACTGATATTCTTCCAGGTTTTTATTCTTTCACAGATCATTCATATCAACTTCTTCATAATAAATTGACATCTGACAGCTTTAGAAATCTCCATTTATTCCACGACGGTAATCCTTTCCTTTTCAGTGGTGGCCATAGTCACATTGCTCATTGACAAAGTCATATTTTAATCACAAAGTACTGAATGAGCTTTTCTGCCACCTTTGCATTTTTGCACTTTGGACACCCAGTAGCAGCATTATTTTACCAGACTTTGCTTTTTTACAGGATGGATTCGATGCAGCACTGTAATTATGAACGGAATACCCAATATGGACATGGAACAAACTTACAGTTCCATTTGGACATTGCACTGCTGTAAGTCTGAGTTTCCTAGACTTTACAATTCATATGGTGAAGTGCTTGACTTCCAGTTTCAACAGTGTATGAGCCACAGTGCTTCTGGTATTTGTTTACATGCCACTGCTACCCTGAAAGCTTTGAGAAAAATCTGGCACCATCTAAGACTATGCATGAGAACAAAAAAGAAAAAGAAAACATATTAAGTATAGGAAATCCAAGAAACTTTTTTTTTTTTGCAAGTAAGTTTATTTTATAACATTTCAATATAACAATACAATGGCTGACAGGAAAAAAAAAGGCTATATGCACATATAACATAGAGCATAGACAGTACAAATCAGATTTGGTCTTGGTGCATTGGCCTTATATTATGACAATACTCAAAAATGAAACTATAAATTAAATATACATCCTAAATACACAAAATAAAAAAACTAAAATCACCCTCACACGTCACTCCTCCCCCACCCCCCCACCACCCCCAAAGGACCCAGCACGCACTTAAGAGTATCAGATAGGGGAGTAACCATATCAGCAAGTCTAAGAAAACATCTAATTTCCTAACAGGTAGTCATCCCATATAGTCAGAGTGCTAGGTATGTGTCACAAGGTTAACATATTATAGGAAAAAATATACTTAGAAATATAGAAAGTAAGAGGGTATGGGGGAGTAGGAATTTAGTTAATAGCCAAATTTGTCTCTTAAGGCAGTAAATAAGGGACTCCAACACTTTTGAAATCTAGGCCAAGAGTTAGTAGCTCTTGTCACACTTCTATCTGCATTAAGAGCAGTGAGGAATTCTGTCCACCATTCCCAAAGGAATGGCATCCAAGACTCCTTAGAGTGCTGAGACCAGGAGTTCAGAGACTATAGAAACCATAGCCATCTGCATCTTAAGAGACAGTAAGGGAACAGAAGTGTAATGCCCCAAAAGACATACATTCTCTTCAAAATAAGCAGATGGGGTACATAGCCAGAAATGTGCTTTTTAATCTCTTCACAAAAGGTAGTAATCTTGGGTCAATGCCATGATTTGTGGTTTAGTGAAGCACTAGAAACTCCACAATCTTGGCACCTAGGGGATGATAGTACACCCATTCTGTGTAGTTTACTGGGTGAATAATATAAATTATGTAAAACTTTAAACTGAATGCATCTTAGTCTGTCTTGCTTAATAAGTTTAAAGTTGTCCACCCAAATAGACTCCCATTGAGAATCATGGGGTGGGGGGTTAGCCAGATTGTGTTTTCAATAGAAGGCTGCTGAGGAGCAGTTTTTTCAAGAGATATCGAGGAGTGCTTTGTAGAGCTTAGAGACAGGTTTGCCCTTTCTGGCTAATGGCAAAAGAAGCTCTAAGAAGGGTTCTACTTTATCCATCCAAGGAGGCTTTCCCAAAAATTTCTGAAGGCAGTGGCGGACTTGGATGAGATAGAACCAAGTTTTTGCTGGAGTGCCCAATCTGAGTTGTATCTGGGAAATTGAAAAGAGTCAGGATCCTTGTAGAAATTGTTTCAGTTTTACATCAGGATGCAATTGAAGAACTTGGGGATATATAGGCTTATTAGCAATTTGTAAGTTGGGGTTATTACAGAAGGTTTGGGAAACATCTGTTCTCGTATGCAATGTGTAATGCCTGCAAAACTTGTAGAAGGCTCTGATGCTCCACTATGCAGGAGATTCCTGAATCCCTTAGTGGGGGGGGGGGAGCAGTCCAAGGACAATACAGGAAGGCTTGCAAGGATAGAGATTCTACCTCAGCACATTCCTGGTCGAGCTGTTTTCCAGGAAGATTCATGAGAGGTTCCTCACAAGGAAAAGCCCTGAGTAAGAACCTGCTAGCATGAATGGCTATATAATAGAGAAAGAAATCTGGTAATTGCAGACCACCTTTTGGTTTGGGGCCTGTAAGCTTTCAATATGCTCTGTGTGGGGGTTTCCCATTCCAGATAAAGTCAGAGCACATTTTGTGGAGCTTCTTGAAGAAAGATTTGGGGAGATACAAAGCTAGACTATTCAAGGGATAAAACACTTTAGGCAGTATTGTCATCTTTAGAATGTTTGTTCTGCCCCAAAATGAGATGGGAAGTTTTCCCCGTCATGCCAGATCTTCTTTGATTGACTGTAAGAGAGGGTCAAAGTTAAGGGCTTTTGCTTTGTCAAGGTCCTAGGTAAGTTTTATACCCAAATAGTTTATGAAATCCTTTTCCCATTGGAGGCCTAAGGATTCCACCTGAACCCTGTCCACCAGAACTGAAAGAGGATAAACAGTGGTTTTATTTTTGTTAATTTTATAGCCCGAGAACTCACTAAACTGAGCTAAAGTTTGCATTGCTCGGGGAAGGGAACGATCCCAATTAGCCAAATGCAGCATCAAGTCATCTGCAAAAAGGGAGAATTTAAATTCTTGTGAACCTAACCTTATGTTCTGAATTCCTTCCATCCTGTTAAGTACCCTTGTTAGAGGTTCAATATATAAATTAAAGAGGTACGGGTACAGAGGGCATTCCTGTCTGGTTCCACTCTTTAAGGGGAAGACATCTGAAAGGTGGTTATTGCACAGAAGTCATGCTGAGGGGCACTGATAAAGGATACTGATCCATTTGTGAAAACTGATTGGAAGTCCAAATTGAGGGAGAACCATGAAAAGATATGACCAGTCTACCCTGTTGAAGGCTTTTTCTGCATCCAGGGACACAAGCATGGCTTTTGACTTTGGGTCACTGGATGAAGAGGTTAAATGGCCCAACTTATGAAAATGGTCTGCTGAGGAATAGCCTGAGACAAACTCTGCTTGTTCAATCCCTATCACGGGGGTCCAAACCTTAGCTAATCTGATAGCTAAAATGTTGGCGTAGATTTTAATGTCTACATTAATCAGGGGATATCGGCCTATAATTGTCAGTCTGCATAGGATCTTTCCCTGGCTTGGGAAGGAGTGTGATCTTAGCCTCTAAAAGAGATGGATCACTGAATGGGTGTGATTCCCAGAATGCAAATAGATTGTAAAGTAGGGGAACAAGTTGGGGTTTGAAGGTCTTATAAAACAAGCCAGTGGGGCTGGCCAGTGGTGCTGAGGGTTGAGGCACTGGACGCCACACCTCATGCTACGCCGACAACCCGGGTTCAGGAACAGACTCAGGGTTGTTGGGGACCGGCGGGGGAGTAGACGATTGAGCAACCCAATGGATGCTGTCTTCTGCCGGGGTGGGTTACCGGGGGTGTCTCGCACACCTAACATTCCCTGGGGGCCAGTGGAAGCATGGGCTTACAGGGGCAACAGCGGCTCTCTGGAGTCGGGGAGGGGAGGACGATCTGGGCACTTGGGCACATTGTCTGCCTCGACATACATCCTTCGCGTTGGCATCCTTGGGGGTCAAGCGGAGAAAAACAGTAGAAAATCAAATAAATCCCAGCCCCTTGAACACAATGAAACAGGGGTAGCGGCAGCCTTGAATAGCACAGGTGAATGGAGTCGGAGGGTGTACAAGGCCTCTTCCGAAAGCCGTGGGAGCTGAGCAAGTGCAAAAAGAAAAAACAAGCCAGTGTAGCCATCTGGCCCTGGTGCTTTATCTGGATTTAGTGAATCTATTGCCACAGAAATTTCTCCCTTGGTGATAGGTCCAGTTTAGGAGTTTTGGGTGGTATCTGAAAGGTGAGGCAGATGTGCCCTCTGGAGGAAACCCTCCATCATTCGGGACTGAGAATCTGACATTGGAAGAGCAGAATAGAGGGTTTGGTAAAATTTTCTGAAAGAGGATGCCATTTTCTGGGGGTCAGTGATAAATAAATCAGTACAGGCATCTATAATAACAGAAATCCATTTATTGGCAGAGCATTGTTTTAATTGCCAAGCAAGGTACTTGCCTACTTTATTACCTTATCCAATATAGGTGGCTTTGATCTGAGAGGCAGCTTTCTCCACTTTTTCTAGGAGGGTTTTGGCATCGTAAGCTTGAAGGTGAGTTAGTTCTAAAGACTTTTCAGTGGAAAGTTTGTCAATCCCCTGGGTTTCCAGGGTACAGATCTTGGCTAGACAAACATTTAAATGGAACTGTTTCTTCTTTTTCGACACAGTAGCAATTCGAATAAGCTCCTTTCTCCATGTTGATTTTCAGGCTGCCCAAACCTTGTCCACCTCAGGGATGGAGTCCAAGTTATCCTGTATAGTAAAAGAAGGGTAAGTGCAGAAACAAGAGCAAATTTGGTGGTCTTTCTGATGGGAATTTTCAAGGGACCATGTACGAGGTCTAAGGGGAGGGCCCTGGATTTCCACTGAAACAGAAATGGGTGAGTGATCTGAGATCACTCTAGCATAAATTTGGGCATCAGAAATACTAGTACAGAGTTGTTGGCTCAATAAAATAAATCTAAATGGGAGTAGCTCTTATGGACTGGAGAAAAGAAAGAAAAGTCTTTGGATAGAGGGTATAAGAGCCTCCATGGGTCTACCAACCCCAAAGAGGACATAAGCTCCAGCAAAGCTCATTGGGCATAATGTACCAGTTCCCACCCAAGATAGTTGGTAAGTGGACAAATAAAGCTAGTACAGAGGTCAGATGAGAAAAAAAGGAGGGAGAGTCCACATTGGGACCATAGTCTGACCCTAATAGTAGCTCCTGAGTACCGAGCTTACCTTGAATTAAGATGTAGCGGCCCTTTGGGTTTCTTACTATTTGGGAGCAGAGAAAGCACTCCTCCTGCTATTAAAATGGCAACACCCCTTTTGTGGGAATTAAACCCTGCTCCGAAAACTTGGCTAACACAGCTTTTGTGCAAATATGTTTCTTGATCAGAGGAGAGGTGAGTTTCCTGAAGAAAGACAATCATAGGATTGAATTTTGCCGGATGATTTAGAATGACATATTTGCTGACATTGTCCCTACCCCCTTTAACATTCCAAGAAAGAAATGTTAAAGAAGTAGCCATAATTGTAGATAGTTACCATACCAATGAGGGATGAATGAAGGATGGAAGTGCTTGCTCCCCCCTCCCTCTCCCTCCCTCCCCAAAACAGTATAAACAGGTCTGAGAAAAATGAAAAAATAATAGGAAACATCTGAAAAAAAAAATACCAAACTGACCAAGTAACCAGGCACAAGGTCTACTCCATGTGTTATGGACACTGATGCTACACAAAGGTGAGCAGTCACCTTCCAGTTAACAAGTAAGAAAAAAAAGTTTAGGAAAGTAGCGAATCGCCATTCGAAAGAGGGAAGGGGAATAATTGACCACATTGTGACTGTTATACAGCTGCTAAGGGGGTATAAAGAGGGGGAAGGTATTTAATCTATAAAGCCCCAACCCCCTAGTTCTTCCAACAGCATTCACTAAAGGTCCGTGAGTACAGCAAATATAATTGCCTACCAAATTCAGAAACTGCAATAGTATCCAACAGTACATGCCATTAAACAAAGAAACCATAAAAGAGAGGTAAACTTTTAAACAGACTAATTCTGTCCTAGGAAAAGGTGTGCAGATCTTACTGTAAACAGAACCACGAAACAGTTGATAACAGTGCCTTCAAGTGGGCAATGTCAGAATTGCATTTCTAAAGCTACTACTTAGGTAACCCACAATAAATGGAAAGTAATTCTCTTCACTTTTGCAGAGAGCAGTTAAACTGATAGGCTCCCCTCTAAACTGAGATCAATTGATACCGCCCCATAAACAAAAAGGGTGAATATAATTGTTCCAAACTCAGAAAGTGGCAGATGTCGCCTCTGCTGAAAAACACTTGAGCTAGGTGTTGTCTCCAGTGGAGTGTCCCACAAATAAAGGAAAGCTGCAGGGGGAACATCAGTCAGTACCCAGACAGAAACAGATCTGAAGTTCCACCACTCGATCAAAATATGAGACAAGTTCAGGCGGTTAAAAGGAGCTCAGTCTTGAAAAAAACATAAAATAGCCCATGTTAGTCAGTACAGACTGACGTTAAGACTGACTGCTCTCAAGGAAATGATCTGCCCTTATCGAGCTTCCATGGTTCATTTGGGGAACAAGTCTGAATAAGCCTTCTGGAGGACTTTCAGTGCGTCCTCCACTGATTCAAAATGTCTGGCTCCATTCACTAAGGTAACCTCCAGTTTAGCTGGGTACAGGATGTGATGCCAGATCCCTGCAGCCCATAACTTAGAGGTGATGGGTCTGAAGGTAACACGGAGTTGTCTGGTTTTAAACGTCAGGTCTGGCACAAATCTTAATTTTTTTCCCTCTCATAAGATTGCAGGTAATTTTCTTGCTTCTTTGAGGATGAATTCACATTACAAAAAGTTCAGAAGTTTGAAAATAATCAGTTGGGGAAGGTCGGTGGGTAGAGGCTTTGCCCAAAGTGAGCGGTGGACTCTCTCAATGATACATTCAGGGCCATTTGGAGAAAGCCCCACTGTCTTCTTTAAGAAGGCTTGCAGGAAGTTGATAGTGTTTGGATTTTCCTCTCCTTCAGGTGAGCCCAGCAGTACCAAATTGTTTCACCTGTTTCTACTTTCTAGATCATCAATGTGCTCCTCTAATTTATTTAGGTTCCTTTTCAGAGCGACGACCTCAGGTTCCATTTTTTCTTGCTTCCTCTCCACCGAGCTCACCCATACCTCTGAATCTGCCACTCAGCGAGATAGCTGGGTAAGGGCTGGTTTGATATCAGCGACTTCTTCACTTAGTATAAGAAGAGCCTCCTTAATAGATGAGAGCTCAGTACAAATGTGTCCAGACAAGATCTCTTGTCGTTCCTGTAGAGGGGAGCTGCTACACCGGGGGCACTTAGCATCTGCTTCCTGCGGGTTGTCTGCTACAGAGGCTGCATATAAGTAGCATAAAGGTTAGGCAGAATCCATCTTTCCAGGGAGTGATAGCAAAATAGGGGGTACTTAGGCAATTTTTTTGGTAGTTTTAACCGGTAAGGTGACGGAGCTCTTCCACCCACGTCCTACTCCTTCTCCTGCATCATGTGACTTCTCCAAGAAACTTTTTATTTGTATTTTTTTCGGCATTCTGCATCTTGACAATTGAACAAGATGCCATCATGATACTTTTCATGTCTTGAGACTCTGGCAGCCAGATCCTGCATGCCATATTTTGGGCTATTTTGTAGAATGTGACCAAAGTTATTAAGGTGCAAACACTGGGGACTAGCATTAGATATCCAACTCAGCCCTAATTATAGGGATGTAATCTATTTTTCACAGTCTCCAGTATTTCATTCAAAACATTGTTTAATGCCCTAATACTTTGAAAGTTAATCCATTCTAATGACACTTTCTTTCAAAAAGGATAGCATTTGAACCATTACGGCTGGAAACAATTTTTTATAAAAATCTGGACCATGTCAAAATGGTTTTGTCCTTTGAATATGGCTTAATGCATGTCAATACACTAGTGCTGTATGAAATTTTCAAATTCTGGTGGAATTAAATTACATAGAATATTCAAAAATCCTCTGAAATTCCCCGAATTCTGCTGGAAACGGAATGGTGGAATTCCACAGCATAAAATAGTTGTGGAATGATTTTCCAAGGAAAAATCACTGTTCTGTGGAAAATTATTCTGTGGATCTCAATATTTTTGGGTGAAATTGTTGCAGACTTATTTTCCGCATAAAAAAATACCGTTCCATGGAATATTTTTCTGTGGATCACAGTAGGTGGAATTCCGCAGGCGAGCAAGCAAAATTCCGCTGGTGGAATGGTTATTCTCCACTAATTCCTCCTTCAGAATTCCGCATTCCACACAGCACTACAATATACACAATTACACTTTCAACCATAACGTAACGGTTAACAGTGTATTTATTTGTATTGATTCATGTATCCTTATGAGATTTGTCCCTTAATATTACGATACTTTGCCAAAATGTGTAATTTGCAATTCGTCATATAGCTGTGAACAAGTATATGAAAAATACTAATGGTATTCCATCAACAAGAACCACACCCTTTTTCCAGTTTGTTACATTTTTTGTAGAGATGGAGAAACATAGAAACATATAATCTGTCAGCAGATAAGGACTATACAGCCCACTTGGTCTGCACATTTCCCTACTTCATTTGGCAAATCCCTGCTCTTATCGGTGTAACCCCCCTGCAAATGGGGGTTCCCAAAAGACTTCCAGGAGCTTGCTTGAATGCTCCAAGCCTGAATGGTGTTTGGCATTTAAGCCATTTATCAGTGAGTGTTTTTAGAGCCTCTGGTACTGTCTCTTTAAGAGCTGTCTGCTTGCAGACATAATTAGTTTGTATGGGGGGACTGTGTGTTTCTTTGATTGAGTACCACTCGAGCTGCTGCCAATTCACTCCATTTTTGCAGTCACTAGGAGTGCAAAGGGAACCTATCTGAAAGATGTAACTGTTTGCCAGAAACCATTTAGAGTAATAATGAAATTATAGTTTGTCTAACCTGCTTTCTTTGCAGTCAGAACTGTGTCTGCCTAGTTCCCCATTCTGGTTTTGAACTGCTGAACTGGACCAATCAGTGTGGGGTAAGCTAGCTCTAAAATGGTGCCTTGGACGAATCAGAACTTGGACTCATAATCTGAGCCAGCCACAAGAGGATTGTATGGGCAGTGACTCTGGGAGATGTAGTTTAGACTTGGCGCCTTTTGGACCAACAGGAGCAGTCTATTGTGAGTGACAGCCAATCCAGTCAAGAACTGGGAGGAACTCAAAGGAAGTGCCCAGTTTTGTCTGTTGGAGTTTCAGTTGAGCTCTGGCAGTGAAGAAGGAAGGAGCCCTGTGCTTTTCAGTGTGCAGTTTTAGTCGGGAACGTGTAAGGCCCAGAGTTCCGGTCTGCAGCTTGTGTAACTGTTTGTTAGACTGAATCCATCCTGTGAAGAGAATCAAAGGATATCTGAAGAGTAGAAACCAGGCTCACCCTGTAGAAGACTGGAGAAATTGCTGAATTGCACTCGGTCTGTCAGGAACTGAATCTGCTGTGTGTTCTCCCAGGTATTGTGCAGTAATAGCGATCGATAGAGAAGCAGCCTGCCTGGTATAGTACTTTCTGTTTTACCATATAAATGTGAAGAGGCTTGTGTACCTCAAGTGAATCCTGCTGCCATTAAAGGACTTTTGCCTGTTACTGTTCACCATATAAATGTGTGAGGAGGCTTGGTTAGCTCAAGTAATCCTGCTGCCATTGAAGGACTTTTGCCTGTTGCAGTTTGCCATATAAATGTGTGGGGAGTCTCGTGGAGCTCAAGAGTAGCCCTGCTGACATTGAAGGACCCTATCTTGTTTGGAGGTCGTGAGTACTAATTCAGGGTCGCTCCTGTTGAATTGCCACATTGAATCCAAATGGAATCACTGTACTGCTGACTGTTTAAACTAATTTTTTTCTTTTCTCTGTGGGAAAGGGGCCACTACCAGCTGCCACGGTTTGACTAGGCCACCAGGCTTGGGCACCCAGGACAGTAACTGGTAGGGATAGGCCTCTGCACAGAGCCATAGGTAGATGAGTAAAGTGATAAGCTAATTAACCTGATTTCCCTGTCCTTGTTATATTCCCCAAATAAATCCGAGCTGCTTGTTTCAGTTATACTGCCTGAGGTATTTGTCTATGTTAAAGTATTGTACTGTGATTGTTGCACTGTATCTTATTTTACAGGAGGTCCCAGTGCCTGAACCAGCCCTGGGGGTAAGTGTATACTATGAAGGTAATTTGATATATTGTGGGCCACTAGTGGGAAGAAAGGGGTTGCAGTGTCCCAGAGGGCTGTGACCAAGTAAGTTTAACTATTGCAAACCCTGACCTCTGGGTGGAGGCACCCGCCATTGGATCCAGGCCCCTCAACCTGTTAGTGGCAAATCAGGCAGGGGTAGTGGCCCCTGGGATAGCGCCATCTAGGGGTTACATCTTGGAGGCTCACCGCTGGGATTGTGTGTCCTCTAGTGGCCATATTTACAAACCACTGTTAAGGAAAAAAAATGAATAAATGGGTACCCCAACAGAAGTGGCTGTGCAATCGCTGGTGGAGGGTGTACTGGGAGGAGATCGACCCCCAAAATGCTATGCTTATCCTGGACATCCCCCTGGGTATCAATACGGACACTGTGCAGGGAGTACTTTCCAAGGTGGAAGGTTTACAAAACCCTGTGGTGGTGGGTCGGCATGCTGATCTGCTCACCCACACTTTCCTGGCCCTAGTAGAGTTTAAGGATCCCATAGATAGCTCCAAAGTGCCACAGACCATTACCCCAGAGGGAGCCCTCACTGCTTGGAGAGTGATAACTAAGGACAGTAAAGACCCGGTGGGGAATGAGCCCCCACCACTATCTGAAACTTTTGAGGAGAAATTTGCTAAATAGTTGCTGGGGGAAGGGAAAACTGTGGAGGACTTGAAGAAACTATTCTTGCCACCTGGGGGTGTTCCTCCCCCAACACCCTCTCCCGCTCCAGTACCTGTAATGGTGGCTGAACCAATGCAGACTCCTATTTCTGCACCTGCCATTAGTCACGACTCTTACCGAAGGTTGAGGATCTTCTCTGGCACCCTCCCCAACCCCCAAGGGGAGGATGACTGGGAGACCTGGCTAGACTATGTTGCCCCCAAGTGCTAGAATGGCAATGCTTTCGAGGAAGCAGCGAAAGAGGGTTAGTGAGAGCCTCCCGAGGTCCCGCCCTGGCTACCATCCGTAGCTAAACGGGCCAGTAACCCTGAAGTGACTGCACAGGCCTATCTTGAGCCCTGGAGAATGTGTATGGGAGCCCAGATTCTGATGAAGACCTATGGTGGAGAGTAAGAGATGCACAACAGTACCAAGGGGAGTTGTTGTCTGTGTATGTATCTCGGCTGGAAAATTGTTGCAAGAATGCCTCAGAAAGGGTAGTTTGCCAGCGATTAAACTGGACCGAACCAGGCTGGACAGGATCCTTAAGTCTGCCCCCTTCTCAGAACTGCTGTTGCTTCAGTTACGCATGGCAAATCGACTGGAATCCCCACCCTCCTATGATGAGTTAATGAGTGAAATTCGAGGAGTTGAGAAAAGGCGACCTCGGGAGGGACCTGCACCAACAGCTGCGGCTATGACCCGAGTGACTGAGGGTGACCCATCAAGTGAAGTTCAGGGGCAGAGGTTGGCAGTAAATGAGTGCTCTGACAAGGAAAAAGATATGCCACAATGGGGCGAACTGTTGAGAGAGATCCGGGAATTCAAAAACAGTCCCTTTATGAAGGCCACGCCTGCAAGTACGGGCCCTGACCTATATCCGACTGCATCTGCTATGGGGGTGGGGGTACCCACCCATGTATCTCCTGTTGATAACAGCTCCAAACTCAATTCCTTGACCATGGAGGTGGAGAAACTGATGAGATGTCTCCAAATGCTTAATACCAGACAGAGATGGCACCAGGGTTTCCAGTTAGTAGTACCCGCCCTGGCTTCCCAGTGTGGCGCTCGGCCAGCTCAAACTCCAGAAAATATGTTTTGCTACAATTCGGGAAGGATGGGCACATGAAGAGGGAATGCGGTCCCCAAAGACACTGACAAAGTTGCATATAGGCTACAAGGAGAGCTTGGAGAACAAATCAGTGGTTAAGAGGTGCACAAAATGATCCCAGTGAGGGCACCAAAATGCTAACTCACATCTTTTGTGGCAAGGTCAGTTGCCCAGGCCTCACTACCGCCTCTCAGACTGGTCCAGAATAGTGGGTCCCTCCATGGAGACCACTGTAAAGGTGAATGGAGTGTCTACAAGAGCTGTATTAGACAGTGGCTCCCAAGTGACAATTGTGTTCCAAAATTGGTATCAGAAGCATTTGTCAGACGTACCCTTACAACCATTAGAAGGACTGCATGTATGGGGGTTAAGTGAGAAGGCCTACCCCTATTCCGGGTACATCCGAATTTGGCTGTCTTTCCCCACCTCCGTGGCTGGAGTGGCCGAACAAGTAGAGACCCTAGCCTTAGTGTGTCCCCCCACTGGACTGTATGATGGTGTCCCTTTGTTGATTGGAACAAATGCTCATATGTTCGGAAGGCTGGCACAGTTATGTTATGAAAAACAGGGGTCAAAGACTAGTAGAGCTTTAAGAGTTCCAGCTTTAATTAAGAAGGCCTATGAGGCACAGAGAGATGCTGAAAAAATAGAACCAGAGGAACCGGTCGGAATTGTATGGAAGAAGGATCCTGAGTCTCTGATCCTGGTGCCAAATGCCCAGTGTACCTTACAGGAGAGGTCCGTATCAGAAAGGATGTTAAGAATAAAATATTAATGTTGGATGCACCAGGCGATGGAAAATTGCCAGAGGGACTGCTGGTCAAGCTCTTAGTATTTTGCCCGCTAGAGCCCATGCTTATGCCAGAAGGGTAATGGTCCAAGTTCATAATGTGTCTGAAAGAGACATTCGAGTAAATAGAGGTTGCATCCTGGCTAATGTGCATTGTGCAGACACTGCAGTGCTACCCAGCAGCAAGAGTTCAAGGAAGAATGACAGAGTAACACCTGACTTGTTTGATTTCGGCGACTCCCCGCTGCCAGCTGAATGGAAAGTGAGGATCAGTGAGAAGCTTGCCCAGAGAGACCAGGTGTTTTCTTTAAAGGAATGGAACTTAGGATGCATGCAAGGAGCTGAGCACAATATCCGCTGCATGACTAAAGACCATTTCGTGAGAGGTCTCGACGCCTGGCACCTGCTGACATAGATGATGTGAGACGGCATCTGCAAGAGATGTTAGCTGCTGGTAATACAAGAATCCAGAAGCCCTTATGCTTCCCCATTGTGGTAGTGAGGAAAAGAATGGAACAGTAAGGATGTGTGTGATTATCGACCTAAACCGGCGGACTATCCCTGATCAGTACACAATGCCCCGGATTCAGGATGCTTTGGACTGCCTAAATGGGAGCAAGTGGTTCTCTGTGCTGGATCTCTGCAGTGGGTACTACTAGATCCCGATGGCCCCAGAGGACCATGAGAAGACAGCCTTTATCTGTCCACTTGGCTTCTATGAATTCATGAGGATGCCTCAAGGATTTCAGGTGCCCCAGCCACTTTTCAACGATTGATGGAGCGTGCAGTGGGGACATGAACTTACTAGAGTGCCTGGTATACCTAGATGATGTTATTGTGTTTGGCAGCTCACTGAAGGAACATGAGAGCAGATTATTTAAGGTATTGGACCAACTGGAGGACTTTGGCCTTAAACTGTCCATTGATAAGTGTCAATTCTTTCAAACATCAGTAAAGTATGTGGGACACATAGTATCCACCGAGGAATAGAGATCGACCCAAGTAAAGTTGAGGCCTTGACTACCTGGCCACAGCCCAAAATCTAAAAGAACTGCAAAGATTCCTTGGATTCTGTGGTTATTATCGACGTTTCATCAAGGACTTCTAAGAGTGATCCACCCTTTACTTAACCTTACTCAAGGTATCCCCAACCCACAAAAATACCAAAGTCAGCGTCCCTCAAGACTGAAAGAGTGTATTTCATCCGAGTGAAGTATTTGGGGCCCGCTGGACTCCTGATTGTGAGACTGCTTTTCATGAGATCATATATCAACTACCCATGCTCCAGTGCTGGCCTATGCCGATCCAAGAAAACCTTATGTCCTGCACACTGATGCTAGCTTGCAAGGGTTGGGGGCTGTGTTGTACCAAGAGCACGAATGGCCTGAGACCAGTGGCCTTTGCCAGTAGAAGCCTGACCCCATCCGAAAAGAACTATCCTGTACATAAGTTAGAGTTCCTAGCTTTGAAGTGGGCTATTGTTGACCAATTCCATGAGTACTTGTATGGGGCTAAAATACTAGTAAAAACTGACAATAATCCTTTGACCTATGTGCAGACCTCATCTAAGTTGGATGCCACTGGCCATAGGTGGCTTTCTGCATTATCTACATATGACTATGCTCTGAATACTGAGCAGGTCTGAACCACATAGATGCTGTTGCTCTCTCCCGGAGGCCTGTTCCCAGAATGATTGGGTCCGATTGGCAGAACCTGACATTCGCACTCTGCCGGAAGTTTGACAGGAGGAACAAATGTCCACGGACTTAGTGGACTGCATGGTGGATTGCTTGGGACCCTCTGAGAATTGCATACCGTTGTTATTGCCACTTTTCTGCAATAGACATTGGTGCACTGCCTCAGCTGGACAATGACAGTATTCGGCGGGCTCAACTCTCGATCCCATGATCAAAGCAGCTTTAGAAGCCCTCTATGCAGGAGATGTGTCCAAATTACGCCTCCACGGATTCGAGAACTGCACTATTATATAAAGAAGGTCCTAAGTTGAAACTGATCAATAAACTGTTATACAGAGAAACAGTAGACAGAGGGGACAAGTAGACAACAACAACTAGTGCTGCCCACTGCCTTTCGAGACTCAGTACTGATGTCCTGCACAACCACATGGGGCACCTTGGTATAGACAGAACACTTGACTTGGTGAGATCCAGATTTTATTGGACTAAGATGGGGGCTGATGTGGAGCAACACATTCGAACTTGTAGTCGCTGCTTACAGAGGAAAGCTTTGCCCCAGAGGGCTGCCCCCCTTGTTAACATCACCACCAGTGCACCCATGGAGCTGGTCTGTATTGATTTTCTGAGTTTGGAGTCAGATCAAAGAAATATCAGTAATGTGCTGGTGGTCACTGACCATTTCACGAGATATGCCCAAGCTTTCCCCACCAAAGACCAGAAAGCATCCACTGTGGCCAAAGTAATTGTAGAAAACTTTTTTGTTCACTATGGGGCTCCACAAAGAATCCATTCTGATCAAGGGAGAGACTTTGAGAGTCGTCTGATCAAAGAGATGCTTTCTCTGTGGGGAGTGCGAAAGTCCAGAACCACCTACCACCCTGAGGGGACCCTCAGCCTGAACGTTTCAACCGCACTTTGCTAGATATGCTAGGCACCGTACACCCAAAGGAAAAGCCTAGATGGAGCCAACAAATTAGCACCCTGGTACATGCTTATAACTGCACCAAAAGTGATGCCACTGGGTTCTCCCCACTGCCTGATGTTTGGAAGAGAAGCTCATCACCGGTAGATGTGTGTTTTGGGGTCTCTCCTGATGGGGTTCAAGCTGACAACTATTTACAGTATGTGCAAAGTTAAAGGCCCAGCTAACTCATGCGTACCAACTGGCTCAAACCATGGCTGCCAAAAGAAATCTGGCCAACAAAGAAAGGTATGATAAAAAGGTGAAAGCACAGGAACTCCAGGAGGGAGATCTGGTATTGCTAAGAAATCTGGGACTGCATGCAAGCACAAGATTGTTGACAGATGGCACTATCTCCCTCACATTGTAGTGGGCAAACTAGATGATCTGCCAGTGTACAAAGTAAGGCCTGAGAATAATTCAAAGATGTAAAAACAAATGCATAGAAATCATTTACTGCCCATTGGACAAATCTTAATTGAGTCTGAGCCCTAGAAGATGCCCCTCGGAACAGTGACTAGAGCTGCTGCTAAGAAAAGATCAAGAAAGTCTGCACCTACAGAAGCAAAGTTAAAGTGTTCCCCCACAAGTCCCAGTTGAGCATGACTGTCAGTCCATATCGAAGAAAGTGAGAGTGACTTTGAATACTATCCTTCTTACAAACTGAGTCAATTGTTTCGGGCAATCCGCTAGTCAATACTGGAGATGAAGCTGGGCCTTCTGGACTGTCCAAGCCCCAGCTTTGTCCCTGGAGCCAATGCTCCAGAAAGTGAAGTGCAAAGCATCAGATCAGATGAAATGGAATCATTATGCATGGTTGAACTGTTTGAGCTTGTGAGGGAAATGATGGATTGGGTCAGACTGGTGATACACCAGAACAAGAAGAGTATTTTGAGTGCCCTGACAGTCCACTGCCAGTGTCTGAAAGCTCTCCATGCGGCCAATGTTGTGGACTCAGAAACCTAACTCCTGGAGCTGAAAGTGCCCCATGTTCCAGCCCTCTACCCCATGGAGACTCCCTGACAAGTGAGGACAATGCTGAAAATGAGGCTCAGAGTGCAGAGACTGTAACAGTTCCCCTAGAAAGACTGGTCGAGCTGTAAAGCCTGTGGTGCACCTCAGTTATGATTCCCTGGGCCGCCAGTGGATCTGCCTCTCAATGTTGTCCATAAAGGAGTGTATGTGTCTCGAGCTCATTGCCCAAACTGAGCGTCAGTGCTAACTCCAAGTTACTTGTGTTGCCCTCTAAGTATGGTGCTCTTGCCCCGCCCAGCCCCAAGGTAACTGATAGGGAAGAGCCCCTCTCTTCAGGTTTCATGTACAAGAGGTAATAACTTGAGTTATGGTACAATGTGTATGTAATACTGTAAAGAGTGACGTACTGCAATGTTTCAGAAATGTGTTCTTGGTAAAATGATATATTGACTGATGATTACATGTGCAGCCTAATGCAAATGTATATGTGGTTGAAACTTATGGGGTACTTGCTTGATGCGGAAGTCAAGCTTTCCCAGGCTAGGAAGGGTGTAACCCCTGCAAATGGGGTTCCCAAAAGACTTCCAGGAGCTTGCTTGAATGCTCCAAGCCTGAATGGTGTTTGGCATTTAAGCCATTTATCAGTGAGTGTTTTAGAGCCTCTGGTACTGTCTTGTAAGAGCTGTCTGCTTGCAGACATAATAGTTTGTATGGGGGACTGTGTGTTCTTTGATTGAGTACCACTCGAGCTGCTGCCAATTCACTCCATTTTTGCAGTCACTAGGAGTGCAAAGGGAACCTATCTGAAAGATGTAACTGTTTGCCAGAAACCATTTAGAGTAATAATGAAATTACAGTTTGTCTAACCTGCTTTTTGCAGTCAGAACTGTGTCTGCCTTAGTTCCCATTCTGGTTTTGAACTGCTGAACTGGACCAATCAGTGTGGGGTAAGCTAGCTCTAAAATGGTGCCTTGGACGAATCAGAACTTGGACTCATAATCTGAGCCAGCCAAGAGGATTGTAAGGGCAGTGACTCTGGGAGATGTAGTTTAGACTTCGCGCTTTGGACCAACAGGAGCAGTCTATTGTGAGTGATAGCCAATCCAGTCAAGAACTGGGAGGAACTCAAAGGAAGTGCCCAGTTTTGTCTGTTGGAGTTTCAGTTGAGCTCTGGCAGTGAAGAAGGAAGGAGCCCTGTGCTTTTCAGTGTGCAGTTTTAGTCGGAATGTGTGTAAGGCCCAGAGTTCCGGTCTGCAGCTTGTGTAACTGTTTGTTAGGACTGAATCTGTCCTGTGAAGAGAATCAAAGGATATCTGAAGAGTAGAAACCAGGCTCACCCTGTAGAAGACTGGAGAAATTGCTGAATTGCACTCGGTCTGTCAGGAACTGAATCTCGCTGTGTTCTCCCGGTATTGTGCAGTAATTGCGATCGATAGAGAAGCAGCCTGCCTGGTATAGTACTTTCTGTTTTACCATATAAATGTGTGAAGAGGCTTGTGTACCTCAAGTGAATCCTGCTGCCATTAAAGGACTTTTGCCTGTTACTGTTCACCATATAAATGTGTGAGGAGGCTTGGTTAGCTCAAGTGAATCCTGCTGCCATTGAAGGACTTTTGCCTGTTGCAGTTTGCCATATAAATGTGTGAGGAGTCTCGTGGAGCTCAAGAGTAGCCCTGCTGACATTGAAGGACCCTATCTTGTTTGGAGGTCGTGAGTACTAATTCAGGGTCGCCCTGTTGAATTGCCACATTGAATCCAAATGGAATCACTGTACTGCTGACTGTTTAAACTAATTTTTCTTTTCTCGTGGGAAAGGGCCCCTACCAGCTGCCACGGTTTGGACTAGCCACTGGGCTTGGGTACCCAGGACAGTAACTGGTAGGATAGGCCTGTGCACAGAGCCATAGGTAGATGAGTAAAGTGATAAGCTAATTAACCTGATTTCCGTCCTTGTTATATTCCCCTAAATAAATCCGGAGCTGCTTGTTTCAGCAAAGTTATACTGCCTGAGGTATTTGTCTATGTTAAAGTATTGTACTGTGATTGTTGCACTGTATCTTATTTTACAGGAGGTCCCAGTGCCTGAACCAGCCCTTGGGGTAAGTGTATACTGTGAAGGTAATTTGATATATTGTGTGGGCCACTAGTGGGAAGAAAGGGGGGTTGCAGTGTCCCAGAGGGCTGTGACCAAGTAAGTTTAACTATTGCAAACCCTGACCTCTGGGTGGAGGCACCCGCCATTGGATCCAGGCCCCTCAACCTGTTAGTGGCAAATCAGGCA
The DNA here is from genome assembly GCA_016271365.2 of Neoceratodus forsteri. Classification (NCBI taxonomy): domain Eukaryota; kingdom Metazoa; phylum Chordata; order Ceratodontiformes; family Ceratodontidae; genus Neoceratodus; species Neoceratodus forsteri. Next base: position 681,297,934 of record CM057449.1, read on the forward strand.
GGGGTAGTAGCCCCTGGGATAGCGCCATCTAGGGGTTACATCTGGACTGCCTTTTCCTTGCTCCACTGTACAGCAGGGTGCCTTTATGCTATCCCATGCATATTTGAATCCCTGTACTGTTTTTGCTTCCGCCACCTCCACTGGTAGGCTGTTCCACAGATCCACCACCCTCTCTGTGAAAAAAAAAAACTTCCTAGCATTCCCCTAAGCCACTCTCCCTTCCTTCCTCCATCCAGCCTCACGTTATGCCCCCTTGTCCTTGTGCACGTTCATCTCTGAAATAAGCTTCCTTCCTCTTACCTGTTTATTCATCTAAGGTATTTGAAAGTCTCTATCATATCCTGTCTCTCCCTCCTCTCCTCCAGTGAATAGCTGTTTAGTTTCTTTAGTCTTTCCTCATGAGGTTTGTGGTGCAGTCCATGTATCATTTTTTATGCTCTTCTCTGGACTGCTTCCATTCTGCTGATGTCCTTCCTGAGATGCAGCCTCCAGAATGGGACACAGTGTTCCAGATGAGGCCTCACCAGTGATCTATACAGTGGCATCGCCACTCTACTTCTCCTACTGGTTATGCCCCTTCCTATGCACCCCAGCATTCTGTTTGCCTTCCTCACTGCTTTATTGTATTGTTTGGCTGACTTCAGGTCATTGGATATGATAATCGGGTCTCTCTCTCTCTCCTGACTTGTGGTGGCCAGCACCTGCCCCCCATCCTGTATTCCTCTCTTGGGTTTCTGTGTCCTAGGTGCATTACCTTGCACTTCTTAGTGTTGAAACCCAACTGCCAAGCCCTTGACCATTCCTCAAGTAGTCTTAGGTCATTTCTCATTTTATCTAGCCCCTCCTGTGTGTTGACTCTGTTACTGATCTTAGTGTTATCTGAGAAGAAGCATACTTTCCCCTCCAGTCCCTCTGTAATGTCACTTAGAAAGACATTGAATAGAACTGGATCCAGCACTGATCCCTGTGGAACCCAACTGGTCACCTCCCCATCTCCTGATTTTATGCCATTTACTACCACCCTCTGGGTCTTGCCTTTTAGCCAGTTACCCACCCATTTTTCCACTTTAGAACCCACATCCAGAATTCCAATTTGTTAAGCAACCTTCTATGAGTAAAGGGTGTGGAAGGCCTTACTGAAATCCAGGTAGGCCACATCCACCGCCCCTCCCTGATCCACCACCCTGGTCACTCAGTCAAATAAATCAATAAGATTAGTCTGACAGGACCTACCCTCAGTGAATCCATGCTGCCTTGGGTCTTTTGTAATGCTTGACTCCAGGAACTTCACTAACCTTTCCTTAAGCAAGGACTCCATTAGCTTACCCACTACTGAAGTCAGGCTTACAGTCCGTAATTGCCTGCCTCCTCCCTACTTCCAGTCTTGTGCAGATGGGACCATCTGTGCCCTCCTCCAGTCCCCAGGTACCTACCCATCTCCAGTGATTGGTTGAATAGGGTTGTCAGCGGACCTGCTAGGACTTCCTTGAGTTCCTTCAGCACTCTAGGGTGAATCACATCTGGCCCCATTGCCTTGTCTGTCTTTACTTTTCCTAGTTCCTTCAAGACTCTATCCACGTAAATGGGCTGAAGTCCACCTCTCCCCCCTGTGCATCTTTTCTCATGAGTCTTGGCCCCTTCCCTGCCTCTTCCTTGGTAAATACTGGGCAAAAATATTTGTTTAGTACCTCAGATTTTCTAAGACCATCTTCCACCCACCCACCATCTCCCTTCTTTAGCCTAACAATACCATTTCTGGTCTTCTTCCTCTCTTTAATATAACAGAAGAATGTCTTGTCGCTCTTCTCAATAGCCTGTGCTATTCCTTCCTTCGTTCTTGCCTTGGCACCTTTGACAGCTTTCTCGGCTTCTCTCTGCTTCTCCAGATATTTCAGTCTGTCTTCTTCTTTCTCTGTCTCTTTGTATTTGTATTGTATTTCCTGAATGCCTTACATTTTTCTCACACTTTCTTGGCTACTGATTTAGAGAACCACAGTGGCCACTTCTTTCTTTTGCTTTTGCTAAGCAATCTGACACATTGACTTGTCACTCTTACTATAGATCTCTTGATCCTTAGCTACTGTTCTTCTACCCCCCCCCCCCGCATCTTCTGCTGCCAGGGCAATATTGAGCTGTTTCCCCATCTCCATGAAGCTGGCCTTCTGGAAATCTAGCATCGTAATCTTTGAATGGCTTTCTTCTGTCAAGTTGTTGACTCTAACCCACACTCTAACCCACACTGTTTTGTGGTCCCTGGTACGAAGGGGACTGCCCACCTCAACATCCATGATTATGTCACCATTTGTTAGCACTAAGTCCAGTACAGCCCCCTCCCTGGTAGGCTCAACCACCAGCTGCCTTAGGTTTTCCCCATACATGGCAGACATGAGGTCCCTGCTCCTTGATGTACTTGCTGTCTGGGTATTCCAGTCTGCATCTGGCATGTTGAAGTCACCCATTAGTAGTACTTTCCCTTTGGCTACCATATTATGGATGGCTTCCACTAATACTAGATCTATAGCCTCCCCCTGTGCAGGAGGCCTGTAGACTACGCCAGTACAGATGGTTGTTTTGTTCCCTGACTCCAGAGTGACCAACAATATCTCTGCTTCTTCCCTGGAACCCTGAGCCTCCATAGCTTAATCCCTTCCTTTACATACATAGCAACCCCTCCCCACCTTTTCCCCTCCCTATCCTTTCTAAAATATGTATACCCTGGTACGGCTGCATCCCAGTCATGGTTCCCTGCATACCATGTCTCTGTAATAGCCACAATGTCCAGGTGTGTGTTTGCCATCAGTGCCGTGAGGGCTGGGATTTTGTTTCCCAGGCTGCGGGCATTTGTGCACATGACCTTCCACTCTGTGTACCCCTTTAATGTTCCCTGTTTATTGGTCTTTGCCCCGTGCTGTATTAGTGATGTAACTTCTGTTCTCTCCCCCATTGTAACCATGGTAGTTTAATGGTTACATATTGTGCTAGTTATTTGGTCCTCAATGCTTTTAGTCATGTCCTGCAAGGGGGGGTATAATAATCCTCTTGACTGTCTATCCCTAAATGATCACTAAGGATGCACTTAAACTTATCAGAGAGGATGCCTTTGCCTCCCCTGGATAGATGCAGGCCACCTGGAGAATATAGTCCTTCATCCCTCCAGGTGAGGGTCCAGTCCCCAGTGAAGCCATACTCCCCCTCTCTTCACCATTTCTTCAGCCATTTTTTGAATTCAATGATGCGGAGGTCCCTCACTTTCCCCTTTCCATGGACAGGTAGCACCTCTGAGAAGGTGACAGAGTGTGCAACTTGCCCAAGATTCATCCCCAGCTCCCTGAACTATTGCTGTACTCTTCCTATATCTAGCCACTGTCTAACAAGGTCATTACTCCCCAAGTGAATAATGATGTCCAGCTTCCCCCTCCTTGATAACGCCCTTGCAATCCTAAGGATTCATTTGCCCTCCTTCTGAACTGTGCCTCTCCAGGTAGGCATATTACTTCCCTCTCACCATTGCTATCTGACCTCAGTTCAATCCCGTGGACAATGGAATCCCCAACCAGGATTTGCTTCCTCCTCCTGTGTGTTCTCCTTGCATCTGCCTTTGGGGTTCCATCCTAGATGACCCCCTCAACCCCCATGGTGTTCACTTCCGAAGATGCTGTTCAATCTCTATACTCTGCCAGGATGGCATACGAGTTGTGAAGTGCCACCAGCTGGGGGATGTGCCTCCGAAGACCTAAACAAATAAATAAAGAACCTTCTCTCACTACCTTGAGCTTTCTGTCTCTTAACTTTTGCTTAGACTTCTCTTCCCCTCATCCCAAAACTTGTGCAGATTGAACCAAATAATGCACCTTCTGGGCAGTGTCATGTTTTAATATATAGCAAAGTTCATCTCAAGTCTAGCAATAAGGAGCTACTGTAGAAATGTGTTACACGATCTATTGCTCCACCCTCCGAGCATCCATTCAAATACCAATTATCACAACATGGAGGGGGAACCTGTTTACTCTGTGTCACTTCTCTCACTAAATTGTGCCAATAACTGTGGGTTAGCCTGTCACAGTAGTCCAATATAACAGCAGGTGGGTGGGGGGCAGTTAAGGGCGAAGGTAAAAAATATCTTTAGCAGAAATTTAAGATCTGGGGAATAGGAAAGACATTTTAAATGATCTAGCATATTGCCACTTTGTAAAACAATAGCATTATTTGGGAGGGGTTAATATCTCCATAATTGCATTTCATAGGAAGACAAACTATTTATACTGTATTTACAATGTTGCATGTCTCAGCATTTCTTCAGTAGAAAATATGCTTTTGTCAAATACATCATTTTAGATATATGAGCCCTGGAAATAACATTAGATGTCACAAAATTATCAAATCCATCACTGCTTTTTTGTGAAACTATAGCAATACTTTCAAGGCTAATATATGTGGAACAAAGAACAGCAAATGTATGCTCCAGTTTCCCGGGGGTGGGGGTGCACAGCTTCAAGGCAAAGCAGACAAAGATGACGAAAAAAAAAGCACTCATTTAACTGTAAATATTTAATGACACCACCAAAGCATACCAAAGAAACAAAAGCACATAAGCTTCCTGAACAGTTTTGAACTTCTGTTTTGTCATCAGATACAGTATGTGGGCAATATAGAATCACATATCTTCAGGTCTAGTTTAAACACTGTTTCTGCTAAAAAGCCAATCTGACTTTTCTGTAGGTTAAAGTGGCAGAGTCATTTTTTATGCTTGTGTAAGATTCAGTGCCATCTGGATCTTTGTTTAAGAACAGACGAAATACAATAAGTGGTGCTGAATATGCTTAAACAGCTACATCATAAGTAGTATCAATTTTACTCAGCGGAGATTTATGAAACAATAATGCACCCTTGCATTTTTTGTTACAAATCAATGTGTATTGAAATGTAATGAACTAATGCAAAGTTCAAACCCCATTTTGTTCATTTAGGTGAAAACATTCGTCAAATGTTCCTAGCAGAAATATAAGCAAAATTCAGCTTTGCTGTCTTAATGTCTCATGATGTGAGATGAAAAATGTTTGCTATGTAAAATGTACATCATAAACATATGACCATTTCTCAGGAGAGATTGGTACTGCTTAACACCCAACCCTGCAATCCAGAATTATGATATTCTGAGCATCTCATGCCATAAAGAGATGTGGTATGACTGAACAACAGTACAATTAAGATAGTATTTCAACATCTTATGCCATCAAGAGATGTGTGATACAGTCATCATGTCATCTGAAAGCAACAAACTGTTTCGGCAGCAACACATCCTCAGAATAAAGACAACAAATAAAGAATCCTGTGTCATCAACCATGCCTTAATATCATGACTGGACAAGTCATTTAGGAACTAGACCTCCACAAGCTCCAAACATCTACACCAGATCAGACCGTCAAGAGAAACAATACCAGAAAGCATCACCCTCCCCAACATGAACCAGGTAAAAAGAATTTATGTGATAATGGCAAAAGTCTAACGGCGATCACCATTATCGTGAAGCCAGAGTGCCGAAAATCAATTTCAGCACTCTGACTCCCCAGTGCACAGCAAAATGGCACTGGGACCTTGTTTTTAAATGGTTTATGAGGGGGGCTGCACCCCTCGCACCCTCCAAAGGGAGATTTGCCCACCCACACCCCCCTTCTTAAGGATTCTTAACTCAAGGAGGGTTGCATGTTGTGGGTGTGTGTGTGCAAAACCATGTAAAAAAAAAGATTTGGGCTGGGTGCAACAAAAACACACCAGCATCTGGACCAGAACCTGACACCCTGCCTACCGAGGCCGCCAACCCACCCACCACGCCATTGGGCCAGCTCGGCAATGCATTACAGCACCACCTCTCGCAAACCCTCCCGCCCCTCATTATGCATGCTTGCCTCCCCACATACGTATAGTGACATCCCATCACTATATTTGTTGACCCCCCCCATCTGGTTGCCCTACCCCAACGGTAGCCCTGATGACATGCACCAGGGATTGGGTCACTGTTATTGCAGGCTCCCAATCGCCGATGCCCATGTCATGGGCTACCGGTAAGAACAAGTGTTTGCGAATGACTATAAGCCCATTGCCAAGTAAACTTGCTAGCTAACATCTCCTCTTTGGCAAGATACCTAAAGGGCTGTGAAGGAGATTCAACTGGAAGGTTGAGGGTTCACTGAGAGGCTAATGTGTGCATTTTTCTAAGGACTATATAAACTGTTATAATCTTGACTGGCTATATTTTAGTTTATTTATTTTTATTTAAAACATAATGACTGAATTAAACCCAACGGCATCGGATGCCCATTTTCATGGGTGACCAGAACAGTACAAACAACAAAAATGTAACAATATACAGCATATCATAATTCAAGACATGAACACTGGGAAAGAATAAGACAATATTGTTTTAGGAATTTTTAAAAAACAAACAAGGAAGTAATGGATGAGCATGAATCAGGAAATGCACTCCACAACTTAATAATACAATACAGCCAGAACTGCTGTCCTAGAAAAGTCCAACAAAAAAAGGGAGATGCAAAACACAAAGGTCCTACAAAAAAAGGGAGATGCAAAACACAAGTATGAAGAGACCTAGTAGAGCGTAGGTTTGAACAAGCCTGAATACCAGTCATGAATGAAAAGAGTATTTGATGCACATGTATTTATGCCAAGCTGAAATTTAAACTGTTGTTCTGAGGGTATAGGCTAAAAAGGAACTGTTTCCAGCAACCCCTCACTTCCAAGGGAATGCCAAAATACTGTCAGTCAACGCTTCAGATAACTGGATTTTAGACATATTTTGTGTCCAGAAATGTGTGCAAAACATCCAGAAATAGCTTGGAGTAACTGACGTCCTTGTATATGAACCCTGTTAAGGGCTGACATCAGTTTTTTTCTACTGTGGATATATCTTCTTTTTTTTTTTTTAACCCTCACACCTAACAAAGACACACTTTTGAAACTCAATTTGCATTGACTTCTATATAATTCAGGTATGATGTGAAGGGGTTAAATTGAACTAAAATTATTTGCAACCCTGCTAATCAGCTTCAGCATAGAGGAGTTAGTTTTATCTATGTTCTGTGGCAGTTTCCAACTCGGAGAGCTGAAAGATTTACAGCTAGCTTTGACGTGGCTCTGTGCTAGTGGACCAGTGTGTGTATCAGTTTATTTCTACAAAAAAGGAGAAACCAGAAGCCTGTTTTTTTAAACTTATATTTATTGATTATAACTTCAGTTGATACAAGTCATTTCAGCAGGCAAGTACATAGGCATATTGTACACATCATTATTATGGTTACTATTGACTTCTGATCATATTACAGCATGTGGGGGTTATCAACATCTGGTATTTTAGCTAATATACACACCAAAATAGATTATTACTGCCAAGACCAGGGGAGATCCAACATCAAACTTGAGGCATAGTGCACCCTTTGAATAGGTTTAAATCCCCAAATAAACTGCAATAGTAGGTTACTTTTAAACTTGAGCTGACTTCTGCAGATCCTGTTAACTGAGGTGTCATGTAAAATTCAGATTCATTGCAGAGCTTAGTACCTTGAATAAATTATCCACTTTATAAACTGCTGTGGGCCATTCCTATTATATTCAGACTTTTATTTATTCATTTAATTTTGGTAACCGGGTAGGCCCACTGAGACCAGGGGTCACTTTTTCAGGGGCGACCCGGAGTTAATTACAGGTAACACAAAGCATTACCTATGTACATTATACATATCACAGAGCATGTGAGACAGGCCATACAGAGGGATGAATCAAATTATTAGTTGGTGGTAACACATAGCTAACCATCAACAGTAACAGGGAATCAGAGACAGGCTATACATTGGCCTCTCACCTGCAGTGCTTATTTCCAAGATTGCCCTTGACTGGTTATGTCATGCTACCTAACATTTGGCACATTTTGAATTACTGGAATTTCCTAAGTCTCAGTCTCTTACGTCTTGTTATTGTGTAACTATGTATTATTATGTTGACCTTTGTATGTATGTATACCCCCCATTCCTTCGACGTGGAACCTTTGTAAACGAGCAGTTCCTGCTCAAAGGTATTTGTAATCCTAGATTTCAATAAAATAAAAAAATAATAAAAAATTTAAGTAACACATTGCGATTTAAGTACAAACAGGTTTATGTCAGCAGGATTGATACCTTATCATTTGTAAAAGGAACATTGGCTCAGACTCAGTAGTTAGGACTTGAGTTCCTTTTTGAAGCCTCTTAGGGAAGCAGAGGACTGGATACAGGAAGGGCATGAGTTTCACAGGCAAGGGATGGAGGTGGAAAAGGTTTGCACTCCACAGGAGGTCCTGACTCTTAGCACCTGGAGCAAACTGCATTCTGACATTCAAACTTGGCTGACTGTTCAAACAGTTCAACACTATGATCCAATCTAGACTAAAGAGAATCCTGTTGACAACAGCTGCCTATATCTGGCAAGGATAAAAGAGGGGAGCAGCACTTGTATAATTGAGCTGGCCTAGCACTGTATAGCCTGGAGGTTAGAGTAGTAGGCTGGCCTGTGAATGAACTTGGTACATCTAGTAGACCTGAGTTTGATTCCCACAACCTCCACTTGCATACAGTGTGACTCTGAGCAAGTCACATAATCTCCCCACTGCTCCCAGCTCACGCCTGAAAACAGGCACATGTGCTTTACCAAAGAATGAAAAAACCTTACTTGCTTCCTCCCAGTCTAGGGATGGTCTGTGTTGGGGCTGTGGGTACAAGAGCTGGACAGGTATGCTTGGATGGGGTAGTGGCTTGCATGTTGATGCCGAGGATGGCTGTGTTAGCTTGGGAGGAACTGGATATGCTGGTGCCAGAGGCATCAGCGTTCACTTGGATAGTGCAAGGGGGTTGGCAGTGTTGGTGCAAGGTGGGCTATTTGCTTGGGTGGGCTGACTGGCCATGTAGGGGCTGGGTCCATCAGTGTTCACTTGGATTTGTTGCGGGTGCTGCGTTGGTAGTGTTGGTTCCTAGGCCGGTTGTGTTTACTTGGGTGGGGTGGTGTTGGCAGTGTTGGTGCTAGAACCATGTTCACTTGGGTGTGGGGTGGCTGGGAGGGGTAGACTGGCCTTATTGTAGTTCAGGACTATTTATGTTGCAGCAGTGGCTGAGGGAGCTGGCTGTGATCATTTTGGGGGAGTGGGATACTTTGATGGAGAGGGACTCACTGGGAATGGGGGCTCATTAGCCATATTCTTTCAGAGAGAGAGAGAGTATGTTTTTATGTGTGTGCACGTGTGTGTGTGTGTGTGTGTGTGTATATTTATGTTAGTAGAGTGGAGAGGTCTGTGTGTGGGTTTGGGGAGCTGGCTGAGTGTATCTTGGTAGGAGGTGGTGGCTATTGCAGGAGAAGCCAGGTGTGGGGGACTGGCTATGTTGGCAGTGGAAGGGACCAGGCATATGTGTGGGGAGCTGACCATGTTGGTGGAGGCAGACATGTCACAGAAGATGGCCATGGCATTCAGGGATGAGGGTGCCAGACATGGAGACTGTACCATGTTGGTGCCTTTAACTGGTGAAGAAAGCTTATTTTTGGCTTACAAAATATTACCAAAGCATGCCATACTTGGCTGCACTTTGGGAAGTATGTTTATATATTTGTGTGCATATTTGGGGAGGGCAACAGGTTGAAAGACCGCAAGATGGCTGGTGTGTCCGGGGAGGGGGGCCCTTGTGATCTTAGGTGGCTCCACATACTGTGCTGTATTACAAAGGGTATGAGAGATGTGTGTGTGTGTGTGTGTGTGTGTGTGTGTGTTGTGTGTGTGGTGTAAATGACCTTACTGTTTAGATGAGTTAACTGTGAGGAACGAGGGTGGAGTGGATGGTGTGTGGGTTTGGGGAGCAACTGAGTTTGTTTGACTTGATGTGTTGATTGCATAATTGCATTCATGCATTGTATCTTGCTTGCCATCATTGACCTATAACAATACAGCAGATGAGATCTGATATCAAATCATCTGTCACCTTTAATAGGAACATGATATCTGTGTGTTAGTGATAGTGTATGATCACCAGACTTTGAATGTAGCAGGCATCTGACTGCAAGCAACTTAACACATGATTAATAGAGGTTACTTGGAACTGCAAGAACAATTCATGAAATAAACACTTACTGTGGCCGGCTCGGTGGCACTGAGGGTTGAGGCATCTGCCTTACCTTGCTCCATGCCTGTGACTCATGCTCAGGAGTGGACACGAGTCATCAGGGGTTGATCAGGGCAGGAGAGGATTGAGCATCTGGAGGACTGCTCTCCTCTCCTGGAGAGGGTGAGTTGTGGGCTCTGAGGGTTTTATCGGCTCCTAGTGGAGACTAGGAGCTCTGCAGCCAAGGAGATACCTAAGTGGGGAGAGGTGTGGCAAGACCCTCTGGGAGCTGGTGTGGGAGCAAGCCTGCCATACATTGGGCTTCATTGCACACCTGCACCTTGGGGAGAAAAAGTGGGGAAACCCTGGCACCCAGACAGGCAAAGGTGGGACCCATGGCACCCATGCTCAATGCCAGGCCCTTCCAACCAGCCTCTGGCTCTCACCCCCCCTTTCTGGCTAGATTGTAGATAGAGCGCCAGAGGAGTGGAGGTCCCACCACAGGGTACTCAAAGCCGGGGGGGGGGTTGGTCGAAATACTCCAAGTTCTATAGTTTTGGAGATGTTTGGAGATGTTCTAGTTTCCATCCTCCCAGTCAGCCCTTCCTCTCCCTTCACTTTCAATCTGATTTCTCCTTTAAATGTATTCTATGTCCTCTGAAATATTGCTGTTGTCTTTGACTTCACAACCCGGTCAGTAAGTTGTTTTTTTTCCCCATCCACCGCCCTTTCTGTGAAGTAACACTTTCTAAGGTTTTTTAACCTACCCCCTCTATCTTGAGCCAGTGCCTCCTGGTGGATGCACTATGTTTTTTTTTTGTTAATTGGAATAGACTTGCCATGTCCACATTGTTTTTTTTTTATACTTCACATCATTATTCACTTCAAGTATATCCATCAACTTAGGTTTTATTTACATTTATATCATTTTGTTCTCTGTATCGTGAACAGTAAAACAATAAATAGAGAAGATTTTACAATTAACTTCGTCCAGCATCTTTATATTAGTTTTGCTATAGTATGCTTTATTTTATTACAGTTTTAATACATTTTTATCATTTTCAAAAACTAATTTATTTCTCTGTTTTTCACAGACTCATTCCGAGATGAATACCACCATTACTTTTATACCATTGAATCATGTCTACTAAGTTCTCCTCTCTCTCCTTCTTTTATCTCCTTTTTATTTCAGTTCCTGCTTCCCTCCCAGTGACAGAGACATGAGCAGAATGTCCTGAATCATGGACCTTGTAACACTCTATTTATTAACAATAAACCTTTCTTCTTATATTTTTGTTGTTCTGTCATTTATTGTCTGTTTACTCATGCCTATCTCTCCAAAGTATTGCTTTTATTCATTAAATGAGAGGGTGGGGTGGGGAATCCCAACCTCTGGCATCATCTCCTGACCTTAGATCATATATGTGGCCTTTTCTATTCAGTATCCATGGCAAGGTCCCATCTTGTCCATCTGTTTAAGTATTGGGGCATAGCCTGTCTGAGAGAGAAAGTAATTCTCTTGTACTGTTTAATTGTTCCTACTAACTCTTTATAGTCGGGGGCAAGATTGAAAACCATTTCCTGGTGATTGATTTGCAGGCTGCCACTGTTAAAATATTCCAAAGATATCTGGGTATCAGAATGCTGAAAATGCTTGAATCTTGCTGGAAAATCATGTCTTGAATGTGGGTGAGTGTTTTAAACTTGTGATACACTGCAATAAAGTTTTTGTACTGTTCTGGGACCTGTTGGTCCTTTTTTTATGTGGTACTGACCCATACTCCACATACTGTAGTGGGGTCTTTGTGCTGTCTCTGTCCAATAAACACTCCAGGGTATAATGCATACAATATTAATAGAAGGTATTTGAGCCCCCAACTTGTGTTACTGTTTTGAAAGATAAAAGGGCCTAAATATGTAAACGCTGGAAGAAGGGAGAGACAGGGGGGATGTAATAGAGACCTTTAAATACCTCATGGGGATAAGAAAGTTATATTAAAGAAGTATTTTTCAGAAAAGAAGATGCTCAAGGACAAGTAATATGATAGGAAGCTAGAGAGGGGTAGATTCAGGGGAGATATGAGGAAGTACTTCTTCACAGAAAGAGTGGTGCATTCCTGGAACAGTCTTTCAGTGAAGGTGGTGGGGCAAAAACAATGGTGGGGTTCAAGAATGCATGGGAATCTTATCGATAGGGAAGTGGGGGGTGAATGGGCCGGTGATCAAGTAAGAACTGCAGTGACACTATAGGCAGGGAAAAATGGGCAGACTTGGTTAGCCAAGTTGTCCTTATCTGCAGGCAAGTTCTATGTTTTTATATTTATTTTAGTGTTTAATAAATTCCATGCTTCTATGTTTCTTTTGGTGTTTAATTTCAAGTGTCAAAAACTGAACCTCTGCTCCAGTCTTCTCACCTCCTATCTGATAATGTTAATCCATTCTTCACTGTCATCCCTCATGAAGATCTTTGAGAATCTAAGGACAGTCTTACCTTGTCCTTCATACCCTCTTCTAGTTTAGTTTGATTTATTAATTTTACCAGGATTAGGCTGTACTGAGCAAGCGCATTTTCAGTGAGGTTCTGGGTAGAAAAGCATAAGATGATACAAACAATACACAGTGGAATACAGTAAGTGGGAAATTACAAACATAAAACAGTATAATGTAGAATAATGTCTATTGTTCTAACATGGGGTATCAGTGAATGTATACAATTTACAAGTGGTTATAAACAATATTCAACTACAAGAGTAATGGTGTAAATAGTAAGGAAAAAGCAAGAGCCTATGAACAGACAGTGATGAATCTGCATTTTATAATTGCTATTGTAGAACATACATGAACTTGTAAGCATTCAGGTAACTGCACCATGACATGTACATGATGTTATACATAATTTATCAATCAAAGTTTAAATACTGTATGGGTGACTTCATTTGTAAGTTTAAGTTTTGTTTTTTTTGCAATGTATTCCATGTTTTTGGGATAATGCTACTTATGGCCATTTTGCCATAGTTGGTATGGACTTTTGGGGTATCACACAGTATGCAATGTTTTTTCTTAATACATATGTGCTGTGTGACCTTTTGAAGAGTTCTGAGCTATATGCCAGGGCATTATTAGTGACTGCTTTGTGGGCCAATGTATATACATTATTTAATCTTCCAGTGGATAATGATGTCCATCCTATTGTGTTATAAAGGATACTGTGGTGTTTTCTAGATTCTAGCTCAGTGATGAATCTAAGAGCTATGTTGTATAATATATCCAGTTTGTGTAAAAGTAATGGTGAACAGCTGCCGTAAATAGAGTCTGCATAGTCTAGCAAGGGAAGGAATGTGGCTTGCGCTATGCTCTTTCTTACTTTCTGTAGGAAGCAATTTTTTTTTGTGATAGGAAAAGCCTATCCTGCCTCTTAGCTTTTTACATAATGCTTCGATGTGTGGTACGAAGGACCGTTTACTAATGATCCACAGGCCTAGGAATTTTAGCTTGCTTTCTACCTATGGTATATTACCCAGTAGTACAACAATTTTGTAGGTTTGGATAGTGATAGGGGACATGTTATTAGGGAAAAAGAACATCACTTTAGTTTTTTCTGCATTAAAGAGCAATGTACATACCCCCAAAGGACCAGGCCAGTGGTTGCAACAGCATCATGGAATTCCTCATGGGACTACACCATAATTCGGAGACCATAATTCTGGGTGACTTTAACATAAACTGGCTTTCACCTGAGGCCTGCACCTACAAGGATGTTGTCACAGCACAACACCTCACACTGCTTGTCCCCACCCCCACTAGGTGCAAGTATAGGACAGAGACCTACACTTTACTTGATTGGATACTGTCAAACCACCCCAAAAGGATCTCTAAGGTGTCTGTACTCCCTGATACTTTAAGTGACCACTCACCTGTTATCCGCTCTTGGGTTAACAAATTCACCAAGCCCACTCCTAAAATAATACACTCCAGGGTACTGAAGCAGGGGCACCTTCAGCTGCTAAAATCACATCTAAGCAGGCAGGACTGGTCGATAATTGACTCATTCAATGATACAAACAAAGCCTTGGAAATGTTCATCAGCCACTTTATGGTGGCCTGTGATATCCATGCACCACTTAAAAAGATGAAGGTTAAAGGAAGGTCTAACCCATGGATAAACTCCAAGCTTATAGCAAGGATCAAACAAAGGAATCACTTCTGGCACTGTGCTCAAGCCACATCAGTGCAAGGGGACATTCAAAAATACAAATCTGCAAGAAATGGCTGTACCCGAGCTATACAGAAGTCTAAAAGCAAATATTTTAGGGAGGCACTCTCCAACTCCTGGGGTGATGGGAAACAATTTTGGAATAACTTGAAGGACCTCACAGACAAGGATACTAAGGCACCATCCATCATGCTCAAAATTGATGGAACACCTACGCTATACCTAGGTACCATCTCCAATACATTCAACAATACGTTCTCCAACCTTGGCAGTGTCCTTCCACCTGATTTTTTTCAAAACCCCCACCACCAATTCCCTCTTTGACACTGCATCCTAAGTACACACAGCTCTGCAGTTCTTTTTCAAAGAGATCCCAATGCACTTAGCCAGAACCTATATATGCAAGGCCATCCACAAAACTGGCTACTGTGGTGACTCACCCAACCTAAAGTTGCTTGTACTAGTCTAGATGAAATCTTTGAACCCCTGACAAAGATCTTCAACCTTTCCCTAAGATTGGGTCAATTCCCATCACTCTGGAAGCAGGCGACTATCACACCTGTACACAAAAGTGGAGGCAAGTCACTGTACACCAACTACAGGCCCATCTCCATCCTCCCCCGTTATCTAAAGCTCTGGAATGAATACTCTCAGACCAGCTTGTTGAGTTCCATGACAAATATGAAATACAATGCCCAGAACAGCATGGCTTCTGAAAAGGGCATAGTACCACCACAGCACTGTTGGAATTTACCGGATTCATCCATAACACCCTCGGCCAAGGAATCTGTGGGGGGGGACGGGCGGCAGTATTCATTGACCTGATAAAGGCCTTTGATACTGTTAACCACTCACTCCTACTCAGGCAACTGACCACTCTTGGGCTGTCCAAGGATGCACTGCCCTGGTTTGTTAGCTACTTAGGGGGAAGGGTCCAATGTGTTAGAATTGCTGGCGTCACCTCTGATGAAAAAACAGTCCTCTCAGGTGTCCCTCAGGGGTCTATACTGGGGCCATTACTCTTTTCTCTCTTCCTGAACAGACTCCCTAGCATCTGCCAACAGAGAATATTACTCTATGTGGACAACGCAGTACTGTTTACTAGCAAGCAAGACTCTAAACAACTTGAGAGTCAGTTGCAGTGTGATTTCAGGCATGTTGAAGAGTAGTTTAGCTCACATAAACTTGTCCTGAACTACAGCAAAACTAAGGTCATGACATTCTGCAATGCATGGAGCAAGTATAAACCTCTGTCCCTCGCCATCAAGAACCATGTGGGGACTTCACTTAAACAAGTTCCTGAGTTTAAATATCTTGGCATCACCTTGGGCAGTTCCCTATCTTACACGTGGCACATTGGCAATGTAGCTAAGGCTACCAACATACAGATCGGCCTGCATCACAAGCATAAACACTACATGACCACTGATGACCTTAGACTGGCCATCTATAGCTCCATCATGTCTATTGTCAACTGAGGTCTAGTCATCTATGGCTCTGCTTCCCCTACTGCCCTCCAAAGGATATTGGTGACACTCAACAAGGCCTGTAGGCTTCTAACGGGTGCCACCCACGTCACACACACCTGTGACCTGTACGCCCAGGCTAGGTGGCTAGCACTCCTTAGTAGAAACAATACCAGACCTGCTTGTTAACCAAAAAAGTTCTCCTCGGGTTCATGCCATCAGAAGTGGCAAAGCTCCTTACTGCCAACAGCAGTACCCAGCTTACATGCAGTGCTCTATATCAAACCTTCCAGGTCCCCAGATACCAGACCACAATGGGTCAGAGGTCATTCACACACAGGGCTCCTCAGTGGTACAATACCCTTAACAAATGTGACTGCCTCTCCTAGGTAACTGCCTCCTCATTCTACCCTAGTCGAAGGTGACCTGTAACCTCCCTTAGAGCTCCACTTTTTTGGCACAGGCTTCCCCCACTCTCACCCCTTACCTCCCCACACCACACTGCCTCACCTACCCCCTCACCTCTCTAATGGCACTTCAGATATGGGGCCCTCCAGCACATTTACCTCGCACTTTTGCTACCCACCTCTACCCACTGGCAATGGCCCTTTAGCCTGCCTACTTTTTCCTGACTCCCTCCTACCCTATACTAGCTATATACTGTTCACCCTAAAACTTGTCTGAAGCTGGCTTATGTTGTCTCTCTCCATTTTTGGCTGTATAATAAATGCTTAGACATCTTTCTGTTTTTAAGACTGTAACCATTGTAGACTTTTGTATGTATATTACCCTACATCCTTTGACGTGGAACCTTTGTAAATGAGCAGTTTCTGCTCAAAGGTATTTGTAATCTTAGAGTTTAATAAAATCAAAAATAAATAAAAATAAATGTATCTTGATTGAAGTTTACTTGTAATATCTTGAATTCTGTTTGTAGATCTATGAGTACTTCGGGTAGGTCTGATTTGGAGACATATAAGACTGTGTCATCAGTGAAGAGATGTATGGAAGCCTTATTTATGTTTCTCTTTAGATCATTAGTATAGATCATGAATAACAGTGGCCCTAGGCTTGACCCTTGTGGTACTCCTGTTAGATGTTTTGTGCAGACAGCGAAGGAGCCTTCTGCTTTTACCTGTTGTTGTTTGCCCTTTAATTAGAGAACCATAGCCGAGTGACATCACCAATTCCCAGAACTTGTAATTTATGTAGTAGAATATTATGGTTGACAGTGTCGAAGGCTTTGCTGAGGTCAAGGAATATTGCTCCTGTGATATGTCTGTTATCTAGGGATGAGAGCCAGTCATTGGTGACTTTTGCCAGGGTTACACCTGTGCTGTGTTTGGCCCTAAAGCTAGATTGTAATGGCAGATTTGATTTGTCTTTTCCAGGTAATCCCTCAGCTGAGTGTTTGCAAGTTTCTCAAGGAGTTTGAACAGCACTAGTAGTACATAAAATGGTTTGTAGTTAGTTAATTTACAAACATCACTCATCATGAACAATTGTACAATGTGGGCTGATTTCCAGATTAAGGGAAAGTCACCGGTGGTCAACAAAATATTGAAGATGTGGGTTAAGGGTCCTGTAAGCTGACTGTAACCTTTTTCAGGAAATAGGGGTCTATACCTTCTGCTCCTGGTCTTTTCTTTACATCTGTTCCTAGGAGAAGCTCTTTGACTTCTTTGCAGTGATTGTCTGGAAGAAGAACTGATTATCTGCATTGTGGATTGTGGCATTGTGTATCACTGAGGGATGGGGTATGATGCTACAGGTGAGATCTTGAAAGCTAATCCAGCCTTTGTGACATATGAATTTAACTCCTCAAGGATAAGTTATTTATCATTTATTGATTTACTCTGTAACATCATTTTAAATGGCAGCGAGGAGGTTGCTTTATGACCTTCCAAGGATTTAAACGTTTTCCAAAATGTGGATGGATTGTTTTTAGAGTTTTTAATAGTCTTGAGGTAGAATATGGTTCTAGTTTCTCCTATCTCATTTGTTTAAAATTTGTCCAGTCAGAGTGAGAGTTGGTCTCCTTAGCATTCAACCATAGTTTATTTCTCTTTTTGAACATCTCTCTGAGATCATCACTGAACCAGGGCCATGGTAGGACTTTAACTTTCCTTTTGTGAAGTGGAGCATGCTTATTTATTAAATTTAGCAGCATTTGACTGAATAGGTTTAGTGCTTCATTTGTATTAGGGGCCAGATAAAACTGCTGCCAGTTTAGCTGGTCTGAATCTCCTATGAATTGTTAAACTGTGAATTTTGCAAAGCTTCTTTTGTTAATGAATTTAGTTTAAGACTCATGTTGTTTTGAACCTCTGACACAAGATACCAGGTTATGATCACTAAGGTCATTGGGGGAAACTGCTACATGTGTGGATTGATGTTGTCTGTTAGTAAGAATAAGATCTAAGGTGGTGGCATTTAATGTTTCTTTTTTGGATTTGGTCTAGTGGGTAAATTGGATAATTGGGTCATCCCAAGGTCGTCACAAAGATTTTTAAGAATATTTGTTTTGTTGGAGTACCAATCAAGGTTGAAGTCCCCTAGTATTATTGATTTATTAGAATATGAGTTTGCTAGGGTTATGATGTGACTTAATAGTTGCAGTCCACCATTTGGAGGTCTGTAGCATCCTATGACATTTATGGTTTCGATTTCTGATAGTTTGAGTTGTACGATGAGACAGCCAAATTTGTTTGGCATTGAGAAGGAGCTAGTTTCAGTTGCGATCCATTTGTTATTAATACCCCTCCCCTGGATTGCCTGTCAAGTCAAAAATGGTTATACATGGGTACAGTTAGTTGGTTTTGAGTCACTGTGTTATTTAGCTAAGTTTCAATGATTATGAATACATCTGGTTTAGTGTGGGTGATCAATGCTTTTACCCCATATAGTTTTCTTTAATAAACTACACACATTAAGCAGTAAGAATTTAAGATTTTTGAGTGTTGCAAATTCAGATGGGGAGTAATTTATATTGGGTGGGTCCGGATTTAACTCAACAGTATAAAAGCAGATTAAAAGAAGTAAAATTAGCTTTTTGCACATCTTAAACCTAATATGTAGCTTCTGCCTATTACTGGTAGTTTTCCAGTGGATGTTTAAGATATAATGATTGGAGTATTATTGTGGTGTTGTATTTGGTAGCTATAATGAAGCAATAATATTCTAAGGGTGAATGATCTATAAAAGTGCACCAGCTATTGCAAATAAAGTGGTTAGGTATTTTTTACCTTTGCATAAAAAATGCAATACCTCATGGTCAGTACCACCGCCATTTGGCACAAAAAATGTGGTAAATGCTAATTTTGCCTCTATATATACAAGTAACTAACACCCTCCAAAACCCTGTAACTAAGCATGTTTTTAAGGTCAGAGATCTTATTCTGTGTCATACTATTGCAGTAGTATATACTGTATGCTGCAATGTTTCTGTAGTTTCTTATATATTGGTTGGACAACTAGAGAAATTCATGTTAGAATCAGTGAACATTTAAGAGCACTGGAAAGAAAATATATGACGTATGCTATAGTTCAGCATGCCAATAATTGTAGAGATCATAGTATTACACATGACATTAGATTCATTGGATTGGAAAAGTTACAGTGGGACCAAGAGGAGGTAACTGGAAGCAGATAATTGGTCAAAGGGAAAGTTTCTGGATTTTCATGTTAAGATCTAGGGAGGGCATGGGTTTAAATGACTACATTGATTCAGCAGCATTCTTATGAGTTCAGTGGGTGTATTTATAAATATAACTAAATTAGCTGCAAACATAATTCCTGTTGGAGTACAGAGAAACTGAATTTCAGAAGCTTCTTGTGTATACATGGATGCAGCACATTAAATATAGGCCCCATGACAAACATACAGATTCAAAAGTGGGGTTTTAATTGCTGGGACCCAAGTAAAGTGGATAATTCATTAGGACTTGCTACAAAATTCAAGCCCTATTATTATCTGATTTGGCAGTAAATAATTGCCTTTGATCTTTAATGAAGTATTTGAGATTTTAATTAATCGATTGCCAGTATCCTATTTATTTTATTTTTCTATTTTGAACAGTATTGAAATTACACTCCTTTGAGTCAGAGACTCCTTTACAAAGGCTCCACATCATATTAACAAACATTTTACGTAACTAAATATCATACATAAAGATAAGGAACGTAGGAGAGTAGAAACAAGTACGCTTCAAACAGATTTATAAAAAGCTTTTTGTCTGAAGTATAACAGGCAATTAAATGCTTTAAATTGTTTCAACCATTTAAATTGTTGAATGAGTACATTTTGTTAGTATTTGCATGTGCTAATTTATGTATATATTTGGTGGTTTGTACTAGTACATTATCTCTGATGAAGTCTGGTGGGTAACCAGGTGAAATGTAATATGTACTGTAACTAGTCGATCTGCAACCATTATGGTTTAAAAGCCAGATTATTTTTACACACAGCACTTTGCCATTTGAATAAAAGTCCATTTTAAATAAGTCCTGGACTGGGTGCTAACTCCTTTTGATGCTGGTGAATGAATATTTAGTAGTATGACGGACCACTTATTCAGAGTATCCACCACCCCATGGGGAATTTAATTCCTGGTGTGCATGTTTGTTGTTATAGTAAATAGTAATTGCCAAGTTGGTCTGTTTTATAGTTTGTGTTAAGGGTGGGGTATGTTTCTGAACATTAAGATATATCAAGTAATGAAGGAGTAGAATAACTCCATTATATGTCTTGGTCATTATCCAAGTGTAATAAGGGATGGGCAACTGAGTTTAATAGTGCTCTGATAATTCTTTCTGCAAGAAGTCTAGGTCTGGAATAAACTGAGTGTTCAATCATATGCAAAATATGATAATATGTGTTATAATAATCTGCAGAGGGTACAATACTCTATGAGGCTTGTGTAGGATGCTGTGATTGTGTTTTTTTTTTTGGTTTTGGGTGGAGCAAATTGCACCCGATTTGTACACAGATCAAAGGGGGGGAGTTATGTTGTTAAAGATAAAGGCCCTTTTATAGGAGGTTGCATGGGACTCTAGTACCTGTTATGTGGTCTCTGACAGGTTTGTTCAGTGGCCATTGGGATAGGGCACACTAGCAGCTTGTATGACTCTTGCCACCCCTTACAAGTTCTCTGAGCTTTGAAAGTTAAATTTCAGTCATGTTGATATAACAGTATAATGTCCTAAAATAATGAACGCTATAAGTAGCAAGGAGAACCAGAATATATTAGTTGAGTTCATAACAATCAGTACAACATGGTTAGCAGAGGGAGCATGGGGGATAATGAGGCTTACATGTAAGGAGATGGGAGAATTATGAGTAGAAGGAGGCAGGTGCAATGGATGATTGGTGGGAGTAGTTGAATAGGGTGTAATGGGTAAGTTGGTGACAAAAATGGAAGTGGGGTATGGCAGAGAAAGGGGATAAAGTGCGACCTCTGGACCCAGATAAGAGTGGTAGGAGGAGGGAGGGAGGGATATATCACTGTGCAGTAGCAGCTATGTGCTCCGATGGTACTATCAATAGTAGTAAACCAATGGGAAGTTATATTTAATTAAAGCTCTTCTACTGTATTGCCTATATATACTGTACATATTAAACAGGAGTAGTAACAGAACTAACCTTTGCAGCACCTCACTGGTCACTGCCCTGCCCTCAGAGAATTTAAAAATTAGGACCACCCTTGGTGTTCTTTTTCTCAGCATGTTTTTAAATTTTGACACATCCAGCATTTTCTTCCCCTAGCCCCAGATCCTTCACTTTCATAACTAGTCTCCTACAATATGTGGTGCTGAGTCAAAGGCTATGCCAAAATCAAGGAACAGTGCTGTATGCTTGGTAGCCCATGACAATGGTGACCGCGATTGAGCACTTTCAAAAATGGCGACTTAATTGTCACACCTATCCACAGGGCTACTGGGCAGAGAGGGTGACTGGATGGGGGGGGGTCCATGAATACAGTGACAGGATGTTGCTATATGTACACGTGCACGGGGAAGGGGGAGTGAGCACGCTGAGCAATGGGCACAAGGGGAGGGAGGGTTTGTGAGGTGTAGTGCGGCAGTGGGCTGCCGAGCTGGCCCCGTGGCATGGTGGGCAGGCTATGGTTAGAAGGGTGCCGGGTTCAGGTCTGGGCATGTGTTTATTTTGTTGCGCCTGGCTGTGAAATTTTTTTTTTATCCAGTTTTGCACCCCCCCTGACATGCAGCTGCCTGGAGTTGAGAATCCTTTAGTAGGGAGGTTGAGGGGATGCAGCCCCCTGCATAAACAAAAAAAAAAACCAAGTCCTCGGTGCCCTTTTGCTGGCGATGGGTGTGTACATCACTGAAACTGATTTTCGGTGATGTACTCTAGCCCTAACAGTGATCGCCTTTCCGCAGTCGCCGTTATCACATCTAACTACATGCCCACTACATTGCTTCTGTATGCCGTTTGTGTCATTGCATTAAAATGACTGCTCTTTAGGGAACTCATGTTGGTTCCAATCCAATAAGCTCTTTTCCTCTAAGAATGCAAATATCTCCATTTTAATAACTGTCTCCAGAAGTTTCTCAACTGTCGATGTTAAGCTCACCTACTGTACCTGTAGTTTCCTGGATTTTTACTGTCACCCGTTTGTAAAAGGGAATCACATCTGTCACCATTGAGTCATCAGTCACTACACAGTCTTCTTTATAGAAGGCTAAAAGTGTCTCAGCTAGCACTTGCCTTGTTTCATTCAATGCCTTAGGATGGACCCAATCTGGCCCTGGTAATTTGTTGGGTTTTAGGTTCCCCAGTTTCTTTAGTAGCTATTCCCCTTTAAACCTTCCCATTTCAAATTTATCACTTGTGTCACCCTTGAAATATCACTGGCTGTCAGGAATGGGCCTGCCACCTTGTCTATAAACATTAAACAAAAGTATTCATTTAGTGTACCTGCCTTTTCCTCATTGTCCCCCTGTACTCACCCCAGCCTTCCTTATCCTTTCAAGGTTTGTCTTTTTCCTTCCACTAATGTATCTAAAGAAGAATGCTGCATTCTTTGTGATCTATTTCACTAGTGTCAGTTCTGCTTTTGCCTTCCTGATGAGCTTTTAACCTATATCCCCAGTTTCTCCTTGCACCTTTTTTTGCCTCCCTTTGTTTCTTTTTGTAAGCTATCTTTGTGTCCCTAATAGACTGCCTTACCTGCCAGTCTAACAATATGGGTGTCTTACATGTTTTGGACATTTTTATTGTCCTGACACAGTCAGGTGGTGTCTGTAACACAGAAGCATAGAATCTGATGGCAGATAAGGACCATACAGCCCATCTAGTCTGCCCATTTCCCTATTCAGTGTTCACAGCCCAGATCCAATTTGATCTGTGGCATGCTTCTCTGCCCATCTCCAGGGTACCCTTTTGTCTATCCCATGTGCTCTTGAACCCCTGTATGGTTTTAGCCCCATCACCTCTACTGGAAGGCTATCCCATGGATCCACTACCCTTTCTGTGAAAAAATACTTCCTGACATTTCCACTGAGCCTTCCTCCCTCTAACCTCATCATGTCCCTTTGTCCATGTGCAGTGCTTCCTCTGAAAGACGCTTCCCTCCTGTACCCTGTTTATACCCCTAAGATATGTGAATCTCTCTATCATACCCCCCCCCCTGCTCTCCTCTCCTCCAATGAATAGACATTAAGGTCCCTGAGTCTTTCCTCATATGGCTTCTGGTGCAGCTCATGTACCATCTTTGTTGCCCTTCTCCAGACTGCCTCCATTCTGTCTATGTCCTTACTGAGATGCAGTATCCAGAACTATACACAGTACTCCAGGAGATGCCTTACCAGTGATCTGTACAGTGGCATCACCACCTCTTTCTTTCTGCTGGTTATGCCCATACATATGCATCCCAGCATTCTGTTTGCCTTCCTGACTGCTTTTTCACACTGCCTGGTCACATTTAGGTCATCTGATATGATGATCACCAGGTTTCTCTCTTGCTTTGTGGTGGCCAGAACTCCCCCCACTCCATCCTGTACTTCTGTCTTGGATTCCTGTGACCCAGGTGCATTATTTTTCACATTTTAACATTGAAACTCAACTGCCATACACCGGACCATTCTTCCCATAAACTTAGATTCTTTCTAATTCTTTCCACTCCTTCCTGTGTCTCAACTCTGTTACAGATGTTGGTGTCGTCCACGAACAGGCATACCTTTCCCTCCAGATGCTCTGAAATGTCACTAATGAAGACATTGAACAGGACTGGTCCCAGCAATGGTACCCTGCTGGTCACCTTCCTCTCTTCTGATTTATGCCATTTATTACAATCCTCTGAGTCCTGTCCCTTAGCCAGTTCTCAAGCCATTTTACTACCATAGGACTCACTGTCAGGTTTCTCAATTTATTTAGCAATCTCCTATATGGAACAGTGTTGAAGGCCTTGTTGAAATCCAGGTAGGCCACATCCACCACCCCTCCCTGATCTCCCACCCTGGTCACCCAGTCAAAGAAATCAATTAGGTTTGTCTGACAGGACCGTCCCACTGAGAATCCATTCCGCTTTGGATCCTGTGCCCTGCTAGTCTCCAGAAACATCACAATCCTCTCCTTTAGTAGGGACTCCATTAGCTTTCCCACTACTGAGGTCAGGCTTACAGGTCTGTAATTCCCTTCTCCCCTCACTGCCACTCTTGTGGAGAGTGACCACTTCTGCCCTCCTCCAGTCTTCAGGTACCTCCCCTGTCTCTAGAGATGAGTTAAAAAGGTCAGTCAGTGGACGTGCCAGCATGCCCCTGACTTCCTTTAATACTCTGGGGTGAATCCCATCTAGCCCCATTGCTTTGTCTGTTTTTATTTTCCCTGAGTTACTCTAGGACTCTTTCCACAGTGAATAGGCTGGTGTCAGCCTTCCTCCCCTGACTACCCCTCCTAATGAGTTTTGGTTCCTCACCCTCACCTTCCCTGGTGAACATTGAGCAAAAGTATTTGTTCAGTATCTCAGCCTTTTCTAGGTCATCTTCCACTCACCCTCCTCCTTCCTTCTTCAGTCTAACAATACCATTTCTGTTCCTTTTCCTCTTGCTAATGTATCTGAAGAAGGTCTCGCCTCCTTTTTTAATAGCCTGTGTTTTACCTTCCTCTGCCTGTACCTTAGCCCTTCTGGTTGTTTCCCCAGATTCTTTCTGTTTCTCCAGATACTTCTCCCTGTTCTCCTCCTTTTGAGACTACTTGTATTTCCTAAAGGCTTTTCTTTTTCCCTTAATTTCTTAGCCACTACCATCGAGAACCATAGTGGCCATTTCTTTCTTTTACTTTTACTATGCATTCTAACACAGTGCTTTGTTACTTCTGTTATGACTCTTTTGAGTCTAAACCTCTGTTCCTCCACATCTCCCCCTGTACCTTCTGCTGCTAGGGCACTTTTAAGCTCTCCCCCCATTTCTTTAAAGTTGGTCCACCTAAAATTCAGAATCATAATCCTTGTACGATTTTCCTCTTCCACTGTGGTTACAGTAAACCATATTGTCCTGTGGTTGCTGGAAGCAAAGAAACTACGCACCTCAACATCTGTGATTCTGTCCCTACTGGCCAGCACCCTAGATGATTTCTGCTGTTTGTTGCCTTAAGTTTGCCCCTTTCAAGATGGTCATGAAGTCCCTGCTCCTTGTTGTACCTGCAGTATGAGTGCTCAAATCTGCAGCTGGCAGGCTGAAGTCTCCCATTGCAGCAGTTCCCCTTTGGTTGCCATTTTATGGAAGGTCTCCACCAGAACTTCATCTGTTTCCTCCCCCTGCATAGGAGGGGGAGCCTCCATTAATACTGCACACTTCTTAGGGGCGTAGTCTGGCCACCAACAAGGTGGCAGCTTAATCACAGGTGGTTACCTTCTCTACCCATATAGGAGGTCACTCATTGGATCTGCTGTTCCTCCTGGGGATGGAGATCTCTGACTTGGAGGGCAAACCAGTTAGTTGGTCTGACTATCACACCATAGGGTTCAATTTTGGGGCCCTCCCAAATAGATCTACCCCTTTGGAGGTGGTCCGGTACCACTCCTTAAGGGGAGTTACCCCAGATGGTCCATCTGCAGTTCTGGACCTATTGAGATTGCTGAGTGAAAGCATAAGTCCAAGGGACCTTGTACTAGCCTATAATAAAGCAATGGGAGATGCCCTGGACTTGATTGCTCCTGTTCATGTTCGACCACTCACTCTTTGCCCAAGGTCCACTTGGTATGATGGGTCCTTGAAGGAGTTGAGGTGAGTTGGTCAAAAAGGCAGAAGTCCAGCCTGGATGCTGGCAGGCTTAGACTGATGGAACATTATAAGGGCTATAAATCAGAAATCACCCGTAAGAAGGCAGAGTTCCTGTCCAGGGAGATTTCTGCAGTGCAGAATCGACCAGCTCAACTTTTCCAAACTGTTGACAGATTGTGCAATCCAACCTGTCTCCAGTCCAGAAGAGCTTTTTCACAAATTAAGTGTGATGAGCTAGCTTGGCTCTTCACAGCTAAGGTTGCCAGCATCAGGTCCAGAATCTACTCAACTATCTCTATGAGGGACTGTGGAGGTCGATAGGAGGTGGTGAGCACTGAGTCTGTCTGGACGGATTTCAGCAGGCCAGAATTCATGGACAATGTGAAGATAGTCCAGACTTTGTGCCCAAGCTGTTGTAGTTTGGATCCGGGGCCCTACCCCCTTTTAGTGGGGTCTGTAGATGTTATCTGCCCTATTCTAGCTGAAATTGTATGGAGATCCTTGAAGAGGAGGTCTTTCCCGACTCCCTAAAGGAGACGGTCATTCGACCACTCATTAAAAACCCTCCTTGGTTCCCAATGATCCAGCTAACAACCACCTGTCTCTAACCTTCCCTTGGAGGTGAAGGTTATTGAGAAGGTGGTTGTGTTGCAACTGGACGATCACCTTGTAACACACACTGTCTATGAAGCTCTTCAGTCTGGTTTCAGGAAGAGGCATAGCATGGAGATTGCTCTTGTTCAGGTATTAAATGATCTCCTAGTGGTGAGAGTTTGAAAGGCTCCTACCATCTTGGTTCTTCTCAATCTCTCAGCAGCCTTTGACACTGTGGACCATGGGGTGCTTTTGGAGACCCTGCAGTTCCTTTGTGGACTATCGGGTACAGTCCCCGAATGGTTTTGATCGTTCCTCATAGGCAGGTCTCAGAGAGTAGTCACTGGAATTTTTTCCCTCGGACAACCTCCTCCTGTCCTGTGGGGTGCTGCAGGGCTCCATATTGGCGCCCATGTTGTTTGCAGTGTATATGCTGCCTTTGGGAGATATCATCAGGTGATACGGCTTGAGTTTTCACTGCTATGCAGATGATACCCAGCTGTATATATCCTTTGTGCCTGGACAGGCTGATGCGGTCTCTGTGCTAAATAATTGACTCTCCTAGATCAAAGACTGGATGAGCTCCAGTTGGCTGAGACTGAATCCAGATAAGACTGAGGTGTTGGTTGAGGACCCGGGTCACGCAGGGGTGGGTTTGGGGGCTGGGCACAAGTCGGGCCTGTGGCTTGATGGTGTTCAGCTCACTACCTCAGACCTCAGGTGCGTAACCTGGGTGTTATTTTTGACAATGGCTTGACCCTGAAATCTCAGGTGTCAGCTGTGGTTAAATCTTCATTTTACCACCTGAGGAATATCGGCTGGGTAAAACACCTGGTTCCACCAGGTGACCTTCCAGCACTGGTCCATGCCTTCATTACTACCTATCTTGACTACTGCCTAGGGCTGTCTGGGGTTGATATCCGCTGCTTGCAGCTGGTGCAGAATGCTGCAGCCAGGCT
Organism: Neoceratodus forsteri; assembly: GCA_016271365.2. NCBI lineage: Eukaryota > Metazoa > Chordata > Ceratodontiformes > Ceratodontidae > Neoceratodus > Neoceratodus forsteri. The sequence continues at coordinate 681,325,542 of CM057449.1, forward strand.
GTTGACTGGTACTTCTAGGTCCAGCCACATTATGCCTGTGCTGCAGGTTCAGTGGTGGATCACCTATAAGATAGGCTTGCTTAACTTTAAAGCCCTACATGAACAGGGACCCGACTACCTGAAATATCTCCTGGTTCCCCACTGCCCCAATTGTCCTCACCGATCAGACAATGAGGGATGGCTAGAGATTCCCAGGGTTCATCTAAAAACATCTGGAGTAAGTGCGTTTTTGTTTGCAGCACCAACCCTGTGGAATTCTCTACCTAGTTGGTTAAGAGAATGCCTGACCATCAGCAGTTTTAAATCTATAACTTATTTATTTTCATTGGCTTTTCCAGACTGATTTTAAATAATTTGTATTGCTGTTTGCTTGTAATATCTGTGGTTTATACTCTGTACAGTGCCTTGACTTTGAAAGGTGCTATATAAATAAAGATCTGCTTGCCTGCTTGCTAATCCCTGTACTCTCTCCGTGATTACGTGGTCGGCCGCCCTGATCCCGGTGTATCGCCCTTTTTTAAAGCTATAAACAATGGAGCAACATCGCTGCAGCCATCCGGTGTGATTAGTTTGTGGCTCTGATGCCCATTTTCTTTGTCAGAAGTGCTGGTTTGTCCATGAGTCGCTCTAGTACTAGGCCTCCTAGGCCCCCTGCCTAATCTCCACCTGCTAAGCCTAGTTCACAGACTGATCACTCGGGAAGCCTCCCAATATGCGTCGTAGGCTCAGAGAAGCAAAGGCACCTGGCAGCACCCGGTATAGCTTTCTCAGCTCTGCTCCCATCTCCTCAACCACCGCTTGACAAGGTGGCCTCCACCCAGTCAGCTTCATTAGGGGACTCCTTGCAGTATATCACCCGCATGCTAGAGACCCTCCTTTCCTGGGTGGATGACATCAGCACATCTATTACCAGTACAGTGGCTGATGTGAGGAAACTGGAAAACTGTATGAATGTTACGGAGCAAAGAACTGAGAACCTGGAGCTTCAGCAAAGCAAGGTGTGGCAGCGACTACAAGCACATGAAGAGAGGCTGTCAGCACTCTTGGAATGCGCTGATGATCAGGAGAATTGGGGGCGCTAGAATAACATTTGTATCATTGGCATCCCGGAAGACTCCGAAGGATAGAACATGGAGAAATTCCTGAATTACACTATTCACCTCATGTTAGGGGAGAGGTGGAGGGGCCCAACTGAGGTCGAGAGGGCTCATCGGCTGGCTGCGAGGTGGGAGAGGTCTGGGCAGTTGCCGAGGCCCATCATAGCATACCTACTCCGCTACTCTACCAAGGAAAGGATATTAAGAGTAGCTAGAGATCTGGGGGATGTCCACTGGCAAGGAGCACACATTTCTTTTTATAGAGACTTTTCTCTGGAAACTGCTACTCATTGCAAAGCCTTCCTACCCATTAAGAAGTACCTCCACAGTCACAACTTACACTACAGATTCAAAAATCTTACCATGCTGCAGGTATCAAAGGAAGGCAGGGAAATTGTGGCTACACATCTTGGTGAAATCGAGAGATGGTCTTAAATATCTGGCCTGCTTTGCCTCCCACTACCTCCCCCAGAAGGCTGTGGGATCCCAAAAAGGTGGCACTCCCTACAGGGAACCAAAATGCAGGGGTGATGACTCCGGGAGAACACAATTTTGGATGATCTGATCCTACCCATGATGTTTCCCCCAGCCCTAAAGGTTCTGCTCCGTCTGCATCTTCTGCCATTTCTTCAGCAGCTCTCCCCTCATCCCCAGGAAACCCATCACTGCCTGCTTGGAGTCTGGGCCCCACTCCTCACCACAGACAGCATTCCAGGAGTCGCCATCATCTCTATCTTGACCAGCAATCCACTGCTCCACCTGCTAAAGTCCTGAGGGATGATCCTCCTTCTGATGATGACCCCTGTGGCCCCTCGACTACTGATATGGACACTAAGCAATTTCTGGAATGGGCGGACATCCCGGAATTGTTCTTTGTGGAGGCTGTGGAGCTATCCATTCCTGTTAAGCTTGGTCTCAAATCTTATGCAGCAGCTTTAGTGTCAACTCCCTCTGGTTAGGAAGAGACATCAACAGCGCCCCCCCCCCCCATGAGTGGGCCCACAGGTTGAAATTGGACTTACTGTCAAGACTCTATTCATTAGGCCCTATAGAAAATCTAGCCTCAGACTCCACAACTAAGCATGGTGCTCAGGCTGGTCAGGCTTGAGCCACAACCTCAGCTGGGTTTGGGATTAGGTGCCTTTCCCTTGCTGCTTTGGGGGGGGGATCTTACTTCATGTTACTTCATTTTATCTTAGTTCATTGCTGAATACCTCTTGGGTTGTTGTCTGTAGTGTGGACTACTGGGTCTGTTAATTTAATGATCCGGGTGCATATCTCTGCCCGGTCTTGTTTCAGCCATCCCCCCCCCTTTTCTTCAACCCCCATAAGATCAGCTCTGGAGGTCCTATTTGTCTTCCCCTCCCAGATCACTGTTAATGCCACCTGGGACCATGGTGTGGATAATCCCCCGATCCTGGACTACCCTTGGAATTGGCATACCTCTAGAATTGTTACCCACAGCCTATGGATAACATCTTCTGGTCGTCTGCTGGTCCACCACAGGAAAAGTGACTACCATATTTACGGTCTGCCTTAGTTTCTTCCCCCTGGTATTCAGTGTTGCTTTCGCCATATGACCTCTTATAGGCTGACTGCCCACTTCATGCTTACTTAGCATACACTCACAGACTGGCCGAGTATGTATCTCGGTTGGGAGGCTTGCCTTTACCCCATCCCCTTTGCCTTTACCCCATCCCCTCTTCTCTTAACTACCTCTCATTCTGCCATCTTACTCCCCTCCCTGCACCCTCCTTCTCCCCCCCCCCCCCGTAACATGGAACCCGACCACAGGGAGCATATCGGTCAGGAAAGAGTTTGATTCTTCTGGACTGTTATTTGATCTCCCTCAAATGGGTGTTGGAGTTAGCATAGCTGAGGGACTCCACACTCAGGAACCCTGTTTCACTTTGAGGTCTCCACCCTTAGCATGTTTATGCTTACGCTGTTTACCCAGTATTGACCTCATGTTAATAGGTAAATTTCTGGTTCACTAGATAGCAGTGAGTGAGGTTTGTTGCTGTTATCTATTTGTATTTGTACTGTACTTATTGTTTTCTCTTCTTTACAGGTTGAAGTTTGTTCCTCTTTCTCATTTAACAAGAAAAGTTCTTTCTTCTGCATATTTTACACTCTACAGCTCAGTGTGCTTACACTTTCCCATGAGTGAGCATAGGAGCCCGCTTCTGCTATATCCTAGCCTCAACTACCTCCGGAGCAGGTATATTCTCTCTTTATGAAATGGGCATTGACATTCAAGCTTTCTGATTTACCACTGACTGTATGCTAAAGTGTCTAACAACATAGGAATAAGACCAGGCAATGCCCACTAGGCATTGATATGGGTGATGCTGCCCACAAAGAATGTTCACAAATAAAATAACCACCATCTTGTTTTGTGCCACAAGCGATGCCACCCTTGCTGTGAAGCTAAACGCAAGAAACATCAATCGCTAATTCACTCACACATCTTAGAATGAAATGTACAAGCTGCAGCATTTAGAAAAAAAAAAAAAACTGCCACGATCGCAATCGTTCTCTCAAGAGGCAGCTAAACAACGTACACACAGCCACTCCAGTGCACTTGCACTTCCGTAATGCTCCCACTTCAATGCCTAAATGCTTTATTTGCAGGTATGAACAGGGGATTAAAAATAATCGTGCCTAGGGGTTTTACGAATCGGAATTGTGGATTTAATGCTGTTTGGGGAATGATCTGGTGGGTCCCCAGTCAGAAAGTCAGTTGAGAGAGGGAGGAAGCGAAACAACATTCACACAGCCACTCAGATGCACTTTGCTACCATGGAAACTGCTCGACAGTGGCTTTGCGATTAGGATTTTATTCAAAAGGCCAGTGATTCTATGGAGATGAGCTTTATAAGTCTCCCGTGTTTAAAAGGCAAATTAAATACCATCCTCCTTTATTTGTGTGCCCTTCAGTATGCTGGCTTTCCAGTCACTTCCTACAGCTATGGGGACCACAGTAGGACAAACTTTAAGTCAAAAAAAAAAATCCAGGCGGAGGAACTATTTTATTTAAAATAAAGACCAAAATATCACTTTGTTATTTAACATTAATAATTTTAATTTTTTAATGCATCTAAAATGTAAATGCCCATTTCATAAGCGCAATAAGCCACTCCAGGGTCTGTGTGTTAGACACTTTAACACACGGCTAGGAGGCTGACACACTCGTCCGGTGGCCTCGTGCCTCACTACGCCTCCTAGCCGTGTGTTAAAGTGTCTAACACACACCCTGTCATGTCTTATTGCTTACATCAGAACTGAGGGGGTAAGTACTTTCTACCTGTTATCTGGTTAAAGTGTCATGGCCACATCCACGAATCATGGGATACGGCCAATCTCCTGGAATGTCAAGGGGCTTAACCATCCCATTAAACATACTAAGGTACTGCAATACTTACGATCCCTCCATGCAGATGTAGCACTCATACAGTAGACGCATCTCACTAGTAAGTCCAGAGTCGGACTGGCCTGGCCGGATAGCCGGAAATTTCCGGGTGGGCCCCCCACCATGCGTACTTCACATAAATCAATGCATATATGGAGTGGGCAGCTGTTGGAATGGAACAGAAACTGTTCAGACCCCTAGTTTATGTACGCTGAGAGCGAGTGAGACTGAACTGCAGTAAACAGTGCAGGTGTGAGGGAGACTGCAATCAAAAGAACGTCGTGCAGCAAGTAAGTGTGACAGTGCCCTCTGCCTTTGATCTTCTTCACGCTAAACAACTTAGTGTAATAAACACAATTTAGGAGTAGCCCAGAGTAGAGAAAAAAACAAAGGAAGGATTGGGACAAGAAATCAGACAGTGGCAAACCCTGGCGCCTTCCCTACATGACTTTTGCGCAGTTGCCGCTTATCTAATTGGTCAACTGGTGTGAGGGGGCGTGGTAAGCACTGGTGGCGGGCTCTTGCCTCTTCAAACTACCAGGTTTTCCTGAGTCTGATTCCTGGGTCTGATTCCATTTGTTGAAATCCTTCTTGGTTGTTCAAGTTGTCCAGTGGTGGATTCATGCCTTCGGCACAAGGGCGTATGCCACAGTGCAACATGCGGCTTGCACACCGGCTGCATCTTGGGTGAGTGTCTCAGGAACTAACTGGAAAAAATGTTCAGTGTCACTTTCCCTCTCTCTTCTGCCAGCGATAGACCACTGCCCAGACCATTTCAGTTTTACAGGTACTCTGCATATAAAGTTTGAGATGGGAGGGATTATACAGGGACTCGGAAGGGGTGAGTCAGAGTTGCGTTGGCCGGCAGGCAAAAAGGCTGTTTACATAGTAAACTGTTGAGCTGTTGGAAGGGGGATCAGCAGGCTTTTTAAAATGGATTGCATTTGTTTTGTAGTGTACCCAGCAGTGGTCTGTGGATGGTTTCTGGTAGAATCAGAGCTGCAGCAGCAGGCACTCGGACTGAGTCATGCACAGGCTCCTCTCCTGCAGGTCAAAAAATCAAAGCAGGCTGCGGGATAGATCAGCACATGACTGTAGTCACAGCTGGCTTACACATCAGGTTAGAGGGTGAGGCTCAGTCTGTGGTTGAGTTTTGTGCTGGTGGATGGTGGTCACGACTAGGGGTGGGTGGAGGGATGGATGCCTTAGAAGTTATGTGCTAGTTGTACTGGGAGATTCTGCTTGGCCTAAGAGGCTGCAGCTGGTAGAGTGGCTGGGTAGGGTGTTTTAAAAACGGATGGAGGGGTGCTTGAAACTATCAACTATTGTGAAGAGGTGTTTGAACAAAGCTTGGGGGGGATGAGAAGATTCTGGTGCTGGGTTTGGAGATAGTTTGCTGTTGGGGAATCTATCTGTGTCTGATTGGGGGTGAGAGCGGGGACCGAAACAGCAGTGTGTATTTGTGTAGGTGGGGGCTTGAGACTTTCACAGCTGTTGGGGTAGAACCAAAGTATGGTGCTGGGTTGAGGATCATCTGCTTTTGACTAGGAATGTCTGGTTTGGTGGTGATAGTGGGCTGAAACTGTCTGCAGTGTGTATGTTGTGGGGTCTTGTTTTGTCGATCGCTGAGGGTGTTGAACCAGAGTCTGGTTCTGGGGGTTTGGGATTGTCAGTGTCTGCTGTTGGTGGGAAATCTGTCTGGTTGAGGGAGGTGTGTGCATGTGCTTGAGCTTGTGACTGTCCACCACTTCGGGGCTGTATCAGAGTCTGGTACTGGGGTTGGGGATCATCTGCTGCTGGCGGGGAATCTTTGTCTGGTTTGGTGGGGGGGGCAACATTGTCTGCAGTGTGTGTGTGTGGGCTTGAGGCTTTCCTCCACTGGGCAGCATTAAACCAGAGTCTGGGGCTGGGGTTGGGGATCAACATCTGCTGCTAGTGGGAAATCTGTGTCTGATCTGGGAGTGAGAGGGGAACTGAGACTGCAGTGTGTGTTTTTTTTTGGGGGTTGAATTGGAATCTGGTGATGGGGTTGAGGATCATCTGCATCTTTGTCTCATTTGGTGGTGTGAGGAGGTCTGAGACTGTCTGTAGTGCATGTGTGTGTGTGTGTGTGTGTGTGTGTGTGTGTGTGGGTGGGGGCACTGGGGACATTCAACCAGAGTCTGGTGCTGGGGTTGGGCACCATCTGCTGTTGGTGGGGAATCTTTGTCTTGTTTGGTGATGTGAGGGGGTCCGAGACCGTCTGGGGCCGATGATCATCTACAATAAAAATCTTTGTGGTTGCTCACCTGCTCTGGGGAGGGAGGGCATCAGGACCCACTGCAGTACTCCACCTGGGGTGGCAGGGACATCAATGGTATGCATTTATTTTACTGTCTTACCTTCTATTTATTTTAACATCACCAGCTGAGATAAACCTTACATTATTACTTGAAGGAATAGTCCACCTAACATTAGGCCCCACCTCAGTGTGAAGCAGGGTCCAGTTAGCATTTTCAGTTTTTTAACTTGCACTGAGATTAGTTATTTAGATTTTATCTGGTTGATCCCACTGTTACTTTGAAAGCAGTGAACTGCTAATCTATACTTGATCTTGGTATAGCACTGAGACAGCTACAGTACAAACTGGAGCCATTAATAGCTCCAAATATACAGGACCCCATGCACTCTCGCGCAGCTACTCCATGGCTCATACGCCATTCTCGGGACAACTGTGGGAGGTTGTGATGTGCTGTTAGGAGGTGCTTGCTTTCAAAATGCTGGTGGGAGGGATAGCAGGGTCAACCGGATACAATATAAATAACTCAACTATGTGAATCCGTCCACAGTCCACCCACCTGCTGGAGGACGAGAGCTTTACTGCCAATGCTATTATGACTGGGGTATAGGCCAAAGTTACCCAGAACTTTGCTGTCATTAGGTTATTTTTAAAAATTGCTTACTGCACATATGGGACGGATTGGAGTAAGTGTTTAAAACTGGGGACATCCTTTATTTGGAATGTGAGGAAGGTTAGTGCAGAAGAAGGTCCAGTAGTAGTAGAACATATACACAAAGTCTTGCAAAGATTATCAGACAGCAGCCAATGGTAGCACATTCAGAGGTGTCTGTCTGGCCCAAGGTTTGTGGGATGGCTGTGTAAATGGCAGAGGGGATTAACCCCAAAACATTAAAGCAAGAGTAACTTTCAAATGAGCACAATTGTTGAGCAGAAAAATAATGAGAGGATGCTGGGAAGACTAATGAAAAGATTAATCCACAGTAAAAAGGGTGAAAAGCAAAGGGAATGGGGAAACAGAGAAAAAAAATATCACACTGACCCTGCTGATCTGAACTTTTAAATATTTTTAATACTTGTGTGTCATTGCAGGACAATGAAGTAAAAGTATATGCATTACTAATAGTAGTAGACTTAGTTAACACAGTTCCCAATGCAGGCTGAGTGTAGCTAGTACAAGGAAAGGAAGTTTTTTTTGGTTTTCAATTGTTTAACCAGGAGTAGCACACTGAGTCGAAGCTTGTTTACAGGTGTGACCTGGGAGCACAGGAAGTTAAGGACTTGCTCAGGGTCATACAGCATTCAAGTGGGGGCTGTGATTCAAACCCAGGTCTTCAGATTTGCAGCTCAGAGCCTTAAACCACTACGCTATACTGCCTGCTTAGAAAACTGAGAATAATGCATTGTGACTGTGTGTTATGAAGTTTGGTTTTATTTACATACCAGAGGTACGTGATATGTAATACATAATCCACTACAGGGTGTGCAGTTGTACTCTGATATCTGCATGCCTTGGTGTGTGTAGTGACTGAACAAGGCTGTAGGCTGAGTGCGTTTAACCATCCAAAGCATTCATATAGTAGAGCACGATAGCATGCCCTGTAGTGGATTATCTGTCTTATGAAATGTCCAGAAAGTTCTAAGGGATGAAACAGAGGGCATATGTATGGTCTCTGTGGCTGGCAGTATATCCTAGAGGTTTGAATACTGAGCTGTGAATGAGCTTGGTACCATACATCCAGCAGACCTGAGTTTGATTCCCACAACCTTCACTTGCATACTGTGCAACTCTAAGCAAGTCACTTAACCTCCCCAGTGCTCTCAAGTCACCCCTGAAAACAAGCAGTTGTGTCTAGTGGACCTTACCTGGTTACCAAAGACCTAAACCATAATGCTTCATCCAGTCAGGAGGCTGGCCTTTTACATAGTCTTCTTACCCACCTTATAAACATACATATACTATGTGTATGTGCAGATATACAGTAAACTTCATAAACACAGTCTCTTATGTCTTTATAACTGGTGCAGGGAACAGCTTTCTTCCAAATGGGATATGTGCTGTTACTTTATGGTTGAAAATACAGGATACAGTTTGTATGCTAGGGCATACCACTGATGTGCAACAGTTTGTACATGAAGGTATAATGCGGCTGGTACAAGGGCCCCTGTGACCCCATTTCCAGGTGGGCCCTTTGCTTCTCAGTCCGACCCTGAGTAAGTCTGTTCAGTGGCTGAAGAAATCATGGGTTGGGAAGGTTTTGGCAAGTTCAGCTACCTACAAGTCCAGAGGGGTTGCCATACTAGTATGTCGCTCTTGCCCTTGGGTTGAAGAGGAGGTACATGCTGACTCACAAGGTCGCTGGGTGGTTACCAGACTCTCCCTCCCTTGGGGCAAGTTAATTTTGGATAATGTTTATGCCCCTAATGTAAACAGCACTGACTTCTTCCCCTGGCTTAGTCAGGCTATCTCTTCCTTCTCCTCGTCTCACCCTTACATACCCCTACTGGTCGGGGGCGACTTCAGTCTAATTCAGGATATCTTTCTCGACAAGTCTAAACCCACCACTCGAGTGCACCCCAAGGCTAGGCTGGCTCTTCAGGAGCTGATGGAGAAGTGGGGCCTTGTTGACATGTGGAGATGAGATCATCCCACAGGGTGCGACTATACTTATTTTTCTCCCATCCATGCCACCCACAGTCACTTAGACTTCTGGCTAGCCGGCATGACAGCGGCCAGTGGTATTTCAGGCTGTCAGATAGGTAATAATGTGATCTCTGACCATGCCCCTGCCATGGCTATGTACACTGCTTTAGTACCTCAAGTCACTGGTACTCACTGGAGATGCAGCCTGCTATTGCTTCAATATCCCCAATTTTGCCAAATGGTTACCCAGGCGGCTAAAAATTACTTTTCCTTAAATTCCGATAGTGGGGTATTTCTGGGTAATGTGTGGAAGGCCTTCAAGGCAGTCCTTAGAGGACGCATTATTGCCTATGCTGAAGCCAAGAACAAAGCATGCAAGGCAACTCTTGACCAGTTACAGTCAGAGCTCACTGTGCTTGAGTTCCATTTCAAGGCATCCCCTACTGCTGCTAGGGACAGTTCTCTAATCTGGAATATAGTCAGGTTAAATTACCAAATTAACTCTATCTTGCAACAGCAGGTGAAGTGGCTCCTGCTACAGTCTAAGCACACCTTTTGGGAAGGCGAGGAGAAGGGTGGCAGGCTTTTAGCCTACTAGTTGAGAAAGCAACAGGCCTCCTCTCACATCCACGCTCTTCGGACCCCTTGGGGCAAGAAACTTCTGACCCTAAGGGGTTTAATACTATGATGCAGCAGTATTATCAATCTCTCTACCAGTACCACTCCTCTTTGGCCCCCTCCCAGCTGACACAGGGGCTTAACCAGTTTTGCCAGCCATTTTCAATACCCCGTCTTACTCCTGCTCAAGTAAACATTTTAGATGCACCGATCACCAGTGAGGAATTGTGCCTCGCTCTCTCACAGATGGCTAAGGGTAAGGCCCCAGGTCCAGATGGAATGATGGTGGAACTATATCAGGTTCTTGATCAGGAAATTGCCCTTCCACTACTTCTGGATCTACAAAAGGCTCACTCCATGGGGAATCTCCCTCCCACTATGAGAAAAGCCCTGATAACGCTCCTCCCAAAAAAGCCGAATGACCCCTTAGACTGTGACAACTTTCACCCCATTTCCCTCCTGTCGGTCAACACCAAAATCATAGCTAAGGTTCTGGCCACTAGGATGCTGAATATTCTACCATCTATTATTTACCCAGTTCAAGTGGGATTCATGAAGGGAATGTCTGGGGTAGATAATACCAGACTGCCACTCAATCTCAAATGGCTAGCGTCCCACTCTAAATTTCCCATGGCAGCACTAGCCATGGATTTTTCTAAAGCTTTAGATTCAGTAGAGTGGAATTATCTTCATGAAGTTCTCCAGCTATATGGCTTTGGTCCCCTGTTTCACCAGTGGATTGCCGCATTGTACAGCTCCCCAATGGCCAGAATCTTAACGAATACGAACATTTCCCCTCCGTTTTCCCTATACAGAGGCACTCGCCAAGGCTGCCCCCTCTCGCTGCTCCTGTTCCTAGTGGCATTAGACCCCTTCATGAGAAAGTTTACAGTGACTAAAAGAAGTTCTGGAATAATGGTTTCAGGCAACACCTATCTGGTAGCTACATATGCGGATGACCTCTTGCTCACCCTGTCCCACCCGCAATGCTCCCTGCCCGCTGTCCTATCGATCTTACAAGACGTTGTCAGTCTCTCTGGATTACAAACCAACTGGAAGAAAACCACTCTTGCCCCTCTTAATCTGGCTTGTAGCAAGGACTGCCTTCAAGGCACAGAACTGGCTTGTGCCCCACAGGGCTTTTCCTACCTTGATGTGAGAATTCCATTTTGATGGGCGGAGCTAGAAGCACCCAAGTTTTCCCCACTTTTAACCCAGTTGTCTGCTGAAGTTAAGTGGTGGTGCAAGTTACAACTTTCTCTACTTGGCAAGATTGCCACCATTCGTATGCTCCTTCTCCCCAGAGTTGCTTACTTGCTCAATAACCTCCCCCTGCGCCTCTCCCCCAAGCTATTCATCTCCTTTGAAAAACTTATGTCCCACTTTTTTGTGGGAAGGGAAGCCACCCAGGTGGGGTAGGAATAAACTACATGCACACTGGATGAGAGGGGCATGGGTGTACCATGGCTACAAGGCTACCACCTAGCTTATATGGCTGCACATGCCACTAAATGGTTTGTTCCTCTATATCCTCTACCTCCTGTATGGGTTGGACTGGAAGCCAGCTTGGCAGGGACCACACCTCTCAGAACTCTGCTGGAGTTTTGCAGTGCCCCCACTAAGCGTTCTCATGCCTATTATGTGCGAAACAAGATGCACTTGGTGCTGCCTTATGACTATATCTCGCACTCCCCCATGCTAATTGGGCCCCTCCTCTGCGTTATTCTATGCTGCACTGCAACAAATTTATAACTGTTGATAGGGAACCCATATACTGGTCCTCCTGGGCTGTACAAGGTATCAGTTATGTACAGGACCTATACATGTCCAGTTCTGCCACACTAATGTCCTTCGAACAGATGAAAGTGAAATGTTATCTTCCCGCTAAGGACTTTTGGAGATACCTTCATCTCCGCAGTGTCATTTGTGCTCTTCAGGCACAACATAGCCTAGACACCAAATGGCTATGGCTTGATTCGCTGCACCAATTGCCCTCTGCTCGTGGCTTAGCAGAATGCTTCTACAGAGTCTGGTGGGACTCACAGTCACAATTCTCAGACTCCTGTAGATTTAAGTGAATGACCGACATGAATACAGTCATCTCTGAAGAATCCTGGTCCCTCTATCTTATCATTTTTATATTTCTCATCTGCAGCCACAGTCCTGCCTATAACCAGCCACCGCTCCTCCTTCACCACTGATCCCAAAGCTGACGTGCCCAGCTGGCATATGCAGCTGTAACATTGAAAGGGACACCCCCCCATGCCCCGATGCCTGGCCAGGATCCATTACTGGCACATGCCTTATTCCAGGCATTGTCAGCCAGTGAAGCTGCGGCCATCAAGCTGCTATGCACTATGCTGCCATTTTACATTTTCCTTTCCCCAATGGGAGCACGGACATGCAATGACATCCATGCACTAACATGCAGATCTCTGCCGTGCACCCCCCCACTTGGCACAAGCTCATCTGTAGTACCTCCGGGCATCCCCAGGGACCACCAGAGTGTGGTGTGCACCCACCCCTTTCCCCAGGACTATGAGAACTGTTATCAGATGCTCAATCCTAGTCCTTCCCTGCTGACCCCTGATGACCCAGGATCATTCCCGAACCCAGGTTACTGGCATGGAGCGAGGTGTGGCATCCACCACCTCAACCCTCAGTGCCCGCAGGCCACCCTGGTCCCTCTATCTTAAAGCTATCTGCCTCACCTATAGGGACACTAGAATAGGCTTCCTGCAACATAAAATTTTGCTTCGCTGGCACAGGACGCCTGCCACCCTACACTCAACTGGAATACTTTCTCACTACAACTGTTGGTGCTGCCAACAATCTCCCGCTCACCTTCTACATGTATTATGGCTATGTCCATAGCTCGCTACATTCTGGGCTTCCATTGCAGCAGACTGCTCTCAATTGTTGGGGCATCCTATTACACTGTCAGATCCTAAGTTGCTTTTAGGGGACACTTCCACGTTAACTTCCTTATCTAAGGCACATAGGGACTGGCTTATGTTAGCCTTACTCAAAGCCAAACAACTTTTACTGATGTATTGGTGACAACCATTCCCACCAACCCTACCAAAATGGCATGCTGCTCTAGTTCGACTGACGATACTGGAGCAATTATCCTACTCTCACCGTAGCCAATAAGCCCAGTACTTTTATAAGTGGGTTGCGTTTCTCCATTCATCTCTCTGTAAGATCCCAACTCCTCCCAGCAACGCTTCCATTTGAGGTACTTAGACATGGGTGCTCTCCAATGGCACAGATGGGAAAGTGTAAGCTAAGCCACTATGTTTACCTATGTCTACTGTGTAGTGCACTGTATGGTTTAATGCTGCTTACCTGACTTCTACTCTAGTATCAAAAACCAGGTTAATATGAGTTGCAGTAAGTTTATTTGATGTGTTTATCTGGATGATGTATCTTGTTACCTATATGTGGAATATCCTGCTGATATTATTAACTGAGCAATTTTGGCATGTTATATTTAATAAAATTTACTATGATAAAACAAAAATACTGCCCACTTCCCCTCCACTGCCTTTGCCTAATGGAAGTCTTTGAATCTTTGTTGCATTTCTCCCCATTTTTCCTGAAATCTACTTTTCGGAAATCTAGCACTCACATGTGTCAGTGGTTGTTGCAATCTCAGCTTCATGCTGAATTTCACTGTGTGATGGTCATGTCACTCTGGCAAATTGGGGTCCCCACTTTAATGTCCTTAATAATGCCCTGACTGGACATCACTAGGTCTATTACTGATTCCCTTTTGTAGCCTCATTTCCCCAGTTCATGAAAAGGCAGTCCTTAATGACATTCACTAATACTTGCCCTTTCTGATTCCTAGCCACATATTTCTCCAATCTACATCTGTAAGGTTGAAGTCACCCATTAAAACCATTTCTCCCAATTATGCTGCTTTCCTTATCTCCCTCCCCAGTGCATCCTCTATCTGTACCACTTGATCTGGTGGCCTGTGCAGTACCGCTAACCTGTACTTCCTTCTCAGCTTCTAGCACCAGTTGCCACAATGACTACTTCCACCCCTTCCTCAATTGCTACAGTATATCTTCCAACAACCTAATAGCATCACTTACAGGTACTGCCAACCTTTTTTCTCTTCTTCTGTTTCCACTGTCTAAGAAGACTAAGATCATGCTTATTTAGGAAATCTGCTAAGATCTCATGTGACCTACTCCCTTTCTAGTGAGCTTTAGTAGCATGGCAGGGTATGCATGCAGTAGTTCATGTGTCAGTCTTAACTCTGTAATTCAAACAATAATACTCATGTCCAAAGGCACTGAAAGACATCATAGGATGTGACACGACATGGCAGGCTTTCATCCACTCTGACAAGTGCAGTTTCAAGAGCTGCTACTAGACAGCAAACATTGATTCTGAGTGGTAGAGCCACCACTTGTTGTCAGTTTTTCTAAGGCGATTGTTTGGCCCCATTATTCGGCAACCTGCACTATCCATTCAAGTAGATCCCTGGTGACAACCTAATCCCATCTGCAACTCTTCCTGTCATTAAGACTGAGAGGGATCCACACCAGGCAGGATTTATTTTTTATTTATTTATTGAGAGAATCGGAATTACAATCCTTTGAGTCATAGACTCCTTTGCAAAGGCTCCACGTCAGTACAGGAAAGCACAAACATTACATATAATAACAGTTATACATAGGTCACACAGCACCGTGCATTTACATTCAGGGGTGTAGCCAGGAATTTCAGATCTGCACACCAAGTGGACTTACTGCTACCCCCCCCCCCGTTAGAGTGCTCTACCAATCCCCCCATCCATGCCCTGTTTGTGCCCTCTCACCCAACGCAAGCATCATTTTCTGTGTTATATACCAGCACACCTCTAGCCATACCATCAACAGGTTTCAGACTAACAGACTGGCTTTTGGTTACAATATTGCATTGTGACAAGCCTCTGTACCATATCAAGGTAGCCAGTCACACAGAGGTCCATTCATACCCTCCACTAGCCACACACACACACTCAGTCACACCCACACAGGTCCATACCTCCACACACACACACGCATGCACGAACACACAACACATCGTTTACAACAATTATAATTATACAATGGGTAGTAAACATCTGCCATCCAATTGGTTGGCTATCAGGACTTACAATGTGTGTAAATCCTGATAGTACCCCACGTGAAGAAGTGCAACTCAATACTTAAATCAATCAAACAGCTGTTCACTGCATGCCCAGTAAACACAGCATCTCCCTGGAAGCACACAACTGACAACAGCATCTCCATAATACAGAGCTACTTTATGCTGCACAGCAAATATACAAAACATTTTTTTTAATAGTCTCAAAAAAACAGCAGATTGTATAATCACAATATACCTCGAGACTTGGGGGTGTGGGTGATGCCAGGATTTACCCACTTATGTTGTGGTATATTCACTCAGCTGTGCCTCATGAGTAAACCCACACCAGGCGTGGTTAAATCCTGGCATCACCCACACCCTCTTATGGTATATTACTTAATTACCCCCCCCCCCATAGTCAGCTTATGGATGTAGCCCTGTCCAAGGTTTAATATACCTTACTTTTTGTACCTAAATCAACTAAACATTCGTACAGCTGGGCTTGGCCTGTTCCTTCTACCACCCCACACATCTGAATAATTAACCCCATAAAAGTACCCGACTGTTCCGAGCTGTGATGGTCTCCTTCTGACCTACCAATTCTTCAAGACAGAACACAGGACCATCATTGTGTGAATTTGTAAGTCACTTAATTTCCAACTGCTGCTGTCTAGCAACCTAGAAAAGTGAATGGACGCAGGGGGCCAGGGCAGGGCAGGGCGGAGGGACTCCACTGGAAGCAAGATGCTGCATCTCAGCTAGGTTATTAGCTGGGTAAATATATTGCACATTTGTATTATGTACGTGCACCAATTAATGTTTTGTGAAGTGTAGGACCACAAAATGAATATAACAAACCATCAGATTGATTTGTCTGCTAAGCACAAGCATAAATCACCAGTCAAGAAGAAGTGTATCAACAGGGTGGGTGCAGCACAGGAAGGTCAATGGTCACATCCTGAAATCCATGCTAACAGTTGGAATGAGAGCAATAATTAAGCTGAGCAAAGTTTTCACTCTGGACTCAGTAATTACCTTGAACACAGTACCAGAGGACTGGAGGTTTTCCTGATGAACAACAAATGCAGATGTGCAGAAATGGCCTACAAAGTGTACTCCAAGACTCAAATTGCTAGTCAGTTTTGTAGCTAATGGATATTATTTAAAAGATTATATGGCCTTCCCTATGCAGCTTTATTTGTGTAGAATATAAACAAATCCTCCCTCCCCTGTTTTTGCTTCACTCAGTTTTTTTTTCACCCAGACTTCTACTGTAACAGACATATCTCCTGCCTCACAACATACTCTATGTAGACTAAACCACTGCCACTCTAGGGAAAATCACCATCTAGCAGAGGTGCAGGAGACTGATAAATGTAAAACCAAGCAGGCACGCCTAGTCCTCAGAGTCCATTTTGTGCAACATGATGACTGCAAATACAGGCATGGAGACAAAGTAGCTGTGAGGGGGAAACCATTGGTGTATATCAAAAGGCATTTGCCATAGGGGACAACAAACTGCTCTGCTCTCAGCTGCCAGCTCTGGGCCTGTCACAGTATGCAGCTATGTAGTTTTTCGTACATTTATTATACAGGCAACAGGATAGCAAATCTTACGGAACCCTGTCCAATGTTGTTCCTATCAAGCTTGGTTTCTCACAAGGCACAAGTGTCTACATTTCATCCCATCCCTTTTCTCCCTTTTCATAAATAATCTCTCAGCTGGACACAACCTTCTGCAGCATCACATTGCATGCAGAGGTGATCTAGTACTTCCTGTCAACTAGGATATTGATATTAATTCTAAACTCAATGCAGGCTTTCATTAAATACCATGCACACACACTGGATTAGGAATAGACTGGAGCAGACTGAAAAAAATGTCTCCTGCCAAAAATAGATCTTATACTGAACCCACCAGCTGATGGATCTCCATTTAATGGGGTACACTTTTGAGTATCAAGGAGCCAGAGGAAGTCACATTTGATTTTACATTCCCCACCTGTTTTTTTCCCCTTCACATGCTGTAATGAAGGCAGTCAGTCAGTGTCAACCTTGGCATGGCACATATTACAAATAATCATAACTTCCATGCTGTGTACATCTAACACCTGCTGCTTGCCCTTACCTGACTGTTGTGGGCTGTGAACAGTCTCCTCCCCTCCTTCACCGACAGATTGATGTGCCTCCTCAGTGAGGTGGTGCTGGTCTTTGTTCCTTGTGTCTGCAGTAAACAGTTAAACAAAGCTCCTCATGTTTACCACTGGTAGGCTAGTAGACTAGTAAGTGACACAGAGTAGAGTCACAACACAGTAGTGCAGCAGTTGTAGCAGTGGCATGAATGGTACCGGCAGAGACCAACACTAGGATCCAAAATAAGTTGGGGCTTCTGGGCTTGGCTTGGTGAATTGCAGCAACAAGGCAAGGTGCAGCGCTCAGCTCTAGTCTCTCCCTAGACTTCTCAGACTCCTCCTGGTGACTGTCGACAGGGCTCGTGCAGTGCAGTTGTGACAAACTAAAGCTCTGACATCCTGAGAATCCACCACTTCACCTTCTCCACTCCAACTTCTTCCAGGGCAGGCAGGCTCGCTCTGCTCACTTAGTTCAAGGCAGGGCAGGACTCACTCGTCTTCAGTCCTCATCTCTTGACTTCCCAAAACTTCAGAACTTCAAGCAGGCCGGTCAGAAGCAAGGAACAGGTTAGAACTACCATCTCCAACCTGAGCCATTTAAGCATGGAGGAGACAGGCAGAAAAGGGTTTTCTCTCAGCCAGACATCAGTACACAGCCAGCTGTTTGCTCTGCGGTGACCTGCAGATGAAAGGAAAAAGCTGGCTCCTGATTGCTGCGGCTTTTTCTTTTCATGTGCAGACCACTGAAGGCAAAATGGTGTCAGAACCAGCCTGACTGAGGACTGGTGTGATGCTTTCAAGCCCCATGTACAGCAGTCTGCATTGGACAGACAGTGTCACACCCCTCAATGCCTACTCTCCCAAAGAATTTGATGTGCATACACAAACTCAAAAATGAGGTGCAGTGCTGTGGTGTAAGTACTATAGTTTTACTATGCTGTCAAATGCTATCTTTAGTACACTTTGTGGTTGCACTAACAGACCATGCAATTTTTTAAATTTAGCTTTGCATTCATTCAAGCACACTGTGCATGGCACAAAATGAAATTTGCATGGTACTTTCTAAGTATTAAAAAGGGGCACATAATCTTTTTCCTGTCATTTGTCACCAAAGCATTCAACACTGTGAACCATAGGATCCTACTTCATAGCCTCCTCATCCTTGGTCTGTCCCAAGACACAGTAGCATGGTTCAGTTGCTACTTATCTAAGAGGTCCCAATGTGTGAAAATTAGAGAATTGATATCCGACCCCACAAATGTTAATCTGGGGGTCCCCTAGGAGTCTATTCTTGGTACACTGCTCTTCAGTTTGTATGTTAACTCGCTACCCTCCACATGCCCAGCTAGCATGTTGATGTACGAGGATGATGTGGCAATATCCGCAACAGGCTACCAGATTATTGAAATTACAGCAGCCCTCCAGGATAGCTTCAGTAAACTGGAATCATAGTTCACCCACAATAAACTTCTCCTAAACTACAGAAAAATAAAAGTCATGCAATTTTCATTACCTCACAACAAAAAAAAAAGCAGGCCCACTTAGAATCCTTAACCACAAAGAAGAGACACAAGAACAGGTCGCCAACTTCAAATACCTGGATATCCATCTCAATGATATGCTGATCTTCAGCTCCCACATCGACTACATTATTAAAATGGCGAACATCAAACTTGGTATACTCTAATGCCACAGACAGTCAATGACCCCTGAGGCACTGAGCCTAGTAACAAGGAGCTCCATACTCTCTGTAATAGACTATGGGCTCGTTATTTATAGAGCTGCCACAGACACAGCTCTGAAAAGGGTTAAGCAACTACTTAATAAGGCCTGCTGACTAGAACTAGAAGCTGACCGAATGACACAGACCTGTAGCCTCTACTCTGAGACAGGATGACTCCCACTGCACCAAAGGATCAGATATCATGCCTGCTTGCTAGTGAAAATATCCTTACTTGGTCAGACACCAGACTCTACAACATTAATTTTCTGACACTTACAAAACTCCAAAACCATGCATAGATCAACTTAGGGCACCCTGCATATCCCTTTTAAACATACCAACTTTGCTCAATATGTCCTCTCTAACTATGGGCTGCTATGGGTTAATGACCTTCCGGTGCCTCTCCCTGACTGTGATAAAATCAGCCCTTTCAAACATGGCCTTCGATACATCCTAGCCCAATCTGTAAAATGTGAGTGCCAATTGTAAAGTGTTTTCTGCCCCAACTCCTCCCCCTCCCACTCCTAATTAACCTCCCCCTCCCCAGTCACCTCAACTCACCCATCACGGACAAAGCCTACTCTTGCTGCTACCATCCCCTTCTATCCATCCTACTAAAGCCTATCTTGTCTATTCTTCTTTCTTACGGATTGCACTTAGGAATCCAAGTGTTATAAAAGCATAATTACTGTGTAAACTTCAATAAAACATTTGTATAATCCTAAATACATATGCTGTATGTAAACCTACTGCACTTCCCAAACTTCCTACTTTATGTGTATCTGTTTGCCATATTATCCTGTTTGTATTTAGTGTAGAGAACCTAATGTCTCCTGCACCACATGTCTATTTTTGACTTGTAACCTTTGTAAAAGAGCCTCTTGGCTCAAAAGTATTAATCTGAATCTGAAATAAATAAATATGTTTCTTGTATGCTGAACTATGACTATTCCATGCTGTTCAACTGGATATAATGCAGTGCAATTGTAACTGCTGCCCTTTTTTCTGCTAATTTGTAAGTGTGAATCATTCTCTAATTCACACACCCACCATTTGGTGGGCTGATTGACAGTAGCTCAGTTGCACAGTAGCTGCTATGTGCTTTCTACATACAGTGCAGCTCACCAGCACAAAGCATGCTGTGATTTTGATATCAGTGTCTTGAAGGTTAAATTGGATTAACCGCCTTAATAGCCTACCCCATATAGAATTTGTTACTGATTGAGCACCCAGGGTTAAATTGATGGTCCCCTATTATTTGCTTTATTAATGCTTGAATGATTTCAGAAGTGCCTTTTTGAGAAGATTGATCTATAACTTGAGTACAGGAAACATTACAGGAGAATTACCTGTACTTCAAAGCTGAGTTAATTATTGAGTTGCTTCTTGCTGAATGGGAAAACATGAAGCACTTCATGATTGGTTACAAGCACCATCTAAAGAAACAAACAAGTTACCCAAGAATACAATGCATAGATGGTCTTGTCTTGAAAAATGTGACACATTTCACATATCTGGGCATAAAATGACACTAATGCAGGGCTTACGTTTAAGGAACGAGTATGGATGGGAACTGTTTTACTTCTTGATTGACTATGTAAGTTTAGAGACCCATATGTTAATCCTCCATCAATGCAGTTAGAAAACATTTATAAAAAGTGGTTTGGAAGTTGGACAATTCATATGCAGAATTTGCTATCCACCTCACTCATCCCTTATTGACATCACTAACATGGCTGCTTCATTTACTCACAGAAAACCTTCAACCAGTACTTAAAGTAAACATCTATTACTTAAAAAAAGGAATTAATAAAACATCAATAAAATGTTCTTTCCTCTCATTATCTCCTTCTTACACACAGAAGTAAAAAAAAATGAAATACTATGTGGTTTAATGTCTGATGTTCCTTTGGTGACAATGAAACTTTCCCCTCTTAGCTGCTTACCCTGCCACAGATACATTTGAAGCCTTAATTACATATGAGGCCTTCTGCTGTGTGGGTGTGGGTGTGGGGGGTTGGGTGGTAGAGTGTTGAACATTCTGCCACTGGAACTGAGCAGAATCATGAATTCTTGCATTCCATGGCATCGATCCGTTCTGGGTTGAATCTTACTTATGGAATGTTAGAGGCCTATCTTATTTGTAAAGTAATGATACATTTTAAAATTATAGTATAAAACTATTGTTAGCACAGAAATTTTCTTTTTATTATTGTGAACATTTTTTCCTTTTTAAAAATCACAAAAAGATACTCCAGGATATGTATTTTGGAATAACAGCACTTCTTGGGATTCTGACGGCACTTGATGCTTCATGCCTCATAATTCACTGGAGGAGTGCAGTTAACCTACAGCCATACACACCTTGTTGTGTCTTGTTGATTAAATTGAGGCCCTTATTGGAGACCACGTGATGCAAGCTACCGGATAGTCACTCCTCTGCATAGCTCCAGCCTCCCATCTTTTTAAAAGCATTATCTGGTGTATTTACTCAGCCTCAGACCCCAATAGCTCGAGTTATTCTGCTTTCCTATCACTTGGTGGCCTTGCTGGGCAATTTTGGGTGAGAATGGAGGTGTATATGAAGAAACAGCAACAAAAACACACCCCGTCTGTTACCCTGGAGAAGGCCCCGAAAAAATTCCGGGCCTCGAGTGGAGCTGAGAAAGCAGAGGCTTTGAATCAAAGCGCGGATCAAGAGCCACTCACATTAAGTAGATTTCCGGAGGAGTTCAAACCATTTTGGGAAGAGATTAAAGAAATGGCATCAGAAATCAAATCGCATACAAGAAAGCTGGAAGAGGTTACACTGGCTACCACAGATAACTCGGCCAGGATCTCCTCTCTAGAGAAGCAAGTTGAAAGGTTCGATCCTGGGATGGCAGCTATGCACCAGAGAATGGTGCGGTTTGAAGCTAAACTCGAAGACCTCGAAGGCTGCAGCCGTAGAAATAATGTGGTGATCCTTGGGCTACCGGAGGGAGAAGAGGGTCAGAACACAATTGCTTTTGTCCAGAAGTTGGTGGAGAAGATTGCTGGCCCCACTCCCTTTGGGGCCATATACATAATTGAGAGATCCCACAGACCTCTAAGGCTGAAGCGCCCGCCTGGAGCAATGCCCCATCCTATAATATGCCATTTTTTTAAATGTTTTGAAGTGGTAACACTCTTTGCATAAAGTGAGAGAACTTCAGGAAGTCCGATGGGAGCAAGCTAGGCTCAGGATAGTGCAAGATATACCGGGCTCAGTACACCTGAAATGCTCTGCATTTCACCCAGTTGGTTCAAAGGTCATCGCTGCTGTCTGAAATTTCATATGGGATACCCGGCCAGGCTACAGGTACAGGTGGCCGGTTCCTGGGCTACCTAAGAGGATCCCAAGGCGGCACTCGCTGGTCTAAAAATGTCCCTGCCTGATCTTTTTAGGGATACATGAGAGGCCTTTGGAGTACCTGACAAGAAGAGCTCTGGTGTGGAAAGTGTGGGCAGCCATTTGAAGGAACTTCTGGGGATGCGCACTGCTAAAGCCCATTTAGAGGATAGAAGAGACTTTATTTTACTAGCATAATCCAAATGTGAATGGATGCAGATGTCTGTTTTGCCTGGGTCTAGTGTTTTATTTAAGCATGGTGTTTAATGATTAGGTTTCCATTTTTGGGGAGAAAAATTCCAGCATCAGCTTTAACTAACCCCTCCCCAGTGGGAGTGTGACAAGGTTGGGCCTGGTAAAGGCCTATGGTTATACCTCCTTAACACCTATAATTCGGGGGCTATAATGTATGTGTATTGATGTTCTTCTCTTGCAGAGTATTGGCATGCATTTCTGTGCCGGTAACTCTGGGGGGAGTTTGTGTTCTCTGCAGCAAGGGCTAGCGGTCTTAAGGACCTGTGATAGGGTTTTTTTTCCTGGTGCAAAGGCATCATAATTAGAAGAGGAGTAGCGGGACTTGTCTCTATGGGGCCAACGAGTCCTACAGAGAAAGCGACCCGCATGGGAGATGGAATACATCATTTTGGCCTGCTCTCATGATCACCTGCCATGCGGTGCCTCCTTTTAACATGCAAGGCACGAGAGTTAGTAAACTCTAGATGTTCCTAGCGGTTATGCCTTGCTAACACAGTGTCACTCCCAATGATTTTCAGGGATGGATAGTCGGGTGAAATTACAGGCTGTTACTGCATTATAGAATACTCTTCACCCCCCTTTTGTTATTAAATAGGGGGCTTATATAAACCTTACCAGGGTTTGGGGATGGATGGTCGGGGGACTGGGAGAGAATAGGAAACGGGGTGTTGCTGAACGTTGCTAGTGACAATTGGGGGGTTAGGGAGGGTGGGTTTAAGAATAATTTTCTGGGTCTGTTAATGTTTTGTTCTATTTGTGGGTCACTTGGGGAGGGGGGACAGTTTGGATAGAGACTGGAGGGTTGGGGGTGGGAGAATGGCACAGTAGTTTCAGAGGAACAGGGTTATCTGGTTGATAGTTGTAATACATAGATACATAGATACATAGACAGTGTCGGCAGATAAGGGCCTATGGCCCACCCAGTCTGCCCATTTAAGTTTGTAAGTTCAGTTTATGTTTTCCAGGAAGTCTGTTGCCCCTTACCCCAACCTCCAGAATTCCTTTATGTCTATCCCATGCATTCTTAAATCCCGTGATTGTTTCAGCCCCCACCACTTCCTCTGGCAGGGTGTTCCACTTGTCCACCACCCGTTCTGTGAAGAAATTCTTCCTCACATTTCCTCTGAATCGTCCTCCCTCCAACTTCATCCCATGCCCTCTAGTCCTGGAACATCTTTTTCGCTTAAAAATAGTGCATTCCTGCACCCTGTTCCTCCCTGTAAGATACTTGTATGTCTCTATCATATCTCCCTCCTCTCCTCCAGGGAGTACATGTTCAGTGCCTTCAACCTGTCCTCATAGGACTTGTGATGCAATCCATGCACCATCTTTGTTGCCCTCCTCTGAACCTTCTCTACCCTGTCTATGTTCCTTACGTAGGTAAGGTCTCCAGAACTGCAAGTGTACTCCAGGTGGCCTCACTAGTGTCTTGTATAGTGGAATTATGACCTCCCTTTTCCTGCTGGTGATGCCCTGCCTATGCATCCCAGCATCCTATTTGCTTTACCTGCTGCCTTGTCACACTGTTTCCCTGCCTTGGGGTCATCAGAGATGATAACTCCAAGATCCCTTTTCTGCTTGGTGCATGCTATATCCTCACCCCCAACTGATATATTGTGCCAGGGTTTTGTGCCCCATATGCATTATCTTGCACTTCCTTGCATTGAATTTCAACTGCAAACCCCTGACCATTCTTCAAGTTTCTGCAGGTCCTTCTCATTCCTGTACACCCTCTGGTGTGTACTCTATTACAGAGCTTTGTGTCATCAGTGAACAGTGAAATTCTGCCTTCTGGGTCCTGTGCAATGTCACTGATGAAGATATTGAATAATACAGGTCCCAGCACTGATCCCTGTGGTACCCACTGGTCCTCTTCCCTCTGTGGGTGACAGCCATTTACCACCACCCTCTGTGTCCTGCTGCCCAGCCAGTTACCTACCCACTCTACTGTCCTGCCCATCCATATTCCCAGTTTGTGCAATAGTCTTCTATGTGGCACAGTGTCAAAGGCCTTGCTGAAGTCCAGATAGGCCATGTCCACTGCCCTCCCTGATCCACCTCCTTAGTCACCCAGTCAAAAATTCAATGAGGTTGGTCTGACGCTGACCTTCCCTGGTGAAACCATGCTGCCTTGGGTCTTGTAGTCCATTGACAACCAGATGTTCCACCAATCTCTCCTTCAGTGGTGCTTCCATGATCTTCCCCACTACCGGGGTGGGGCTGACTGGTCTGTAGTTCCCACTTCCTCTTTGTTCCCACTTTTGTATAAGGGGACTACATCTGCTATCCTCCAGTCTTTGGGTACCTCCCTGTTTCTAGAGATCGGCTAAACAGGATAGCAAGAGGTTCAGCCACCACCTCTTTTAGTTCTTTAAGGACCTAGGGTGCACCCATCTGGCCCCATTGCTTTATCAACTCTTGTACTTCCCGTTCCTTCAGGACCCTTTCTGAATACAAAGGGACTTGTGTCCATTTCTGCACCATTCTCACCCCTTGTACTCCATTCAGACCCATTGCCTCCCTCTTCCTTAGTAAAAGACTGAGCAGAAATGCCTGTTCAATATGTCAAGCTTTACTGTTGTCATCCTCCACATTCCATCCTCCCCTTCAGTCTCACTATCCCTCCTTTTGCCTTTCTTTTTCACTTATGTACCTGTAAAGGTTTTGTCCCCTCTACCCACTGATTTTGCAATGTGTTCTTCTGTCTGAGCTTTGGCTTCCTTACTCAGCCTCCCTGCCTCCCTTTGCTTCTCCTGGTACTTCTCCCTATCCCCTTCTGCCTGTGTCTTTTGTATTGCATGAATGCAATCTTTTTAGCTTTCCTTTCTTTGCTACCTCTTTGGAAAACCATAATGGTCTCCTCTTCCTTTTCCTCTTGCTAACCTGCTTAATACATAATTCTGTTGCTCTTGTAATCCCCATTTGAAATACTTCCCACTGTTCCTCAACCCCTGATTCCTGCCCCATTCCCTTAATGCCTCTTTCAAGTATCTCCCCATTTTCCCAAAAGTTTGCCCCCTAAAATCCAGGATACGTGTTTTGTGTGGTTAGGTTCTGCTCTTTCTGTGATTTCAAACCACAGACTGGTGGTCACTGTTCTCCAGGTGCTCCCCTACTCCTCCCAGCACACTGTCCCTGTTTGTGAGCACAAGGTCAGTATTGCCTTCTGCAGGTTGGTTCCATGACCAGTTGCTTGAGGAAGGCACCCTGAGAGGAAGTCAGGATAAATCTGCTCTAGTTGATGCTGCTGCTGGGATGCTCCAGTCCACGTCTGGAATATTGGAAGTCTCCAACAGTACTACCTCACCCTTGTCTGTCATCCTCTGGATGGCTAGCATCAACTCTATCTGTTTCTTCCTCCTGGGCTGGTGGTCTATAGACCACACCTGTGCGGATGGCTGGCCCCATTTTCCTTTCCAGCAACCACAGTATCTCTCCCCATTTTGTTCCTCCTGGATCTCTGTGGCCCTTATGTCATTTTTCACATACAGTGCCACTCCTCCTCCTTCCTGCCTGCCCTGTCTCTTCTGAAAATGTTGTAGCCAGGTATGGCCAACTCCCAGTCATGGTTATCATTACACCAGGTTTCAGTGATGGCCACAATGTCAGGTCTGGCTGCACCATGACAGCCTCCAGATCTTCCATCTTGTTGCTAAGGCTCCTGGCATTTGCACATGACTTTCCATGATTTGACCTCCTAGACTGTTTTCGCTGTTCTACTAGCCCTTCACTTGGTTGTCCTTTATCCTAGGTTCCTTGCTGTCTGCCTTTCTGCTGGATTTTGCCCCTATTCTGCTTATCCACCTCCTGGGTGCTAATCTACATCTTTTGCCTTGGCTAACCTCCATCCTTTCCTTCCATTTCTCTGGTGCCTCTATGTGGTGGTCCCTGTTTGGCAGTGTGGCATATGAGTTCTTGAGTGGAATAGGATCTGGGATGTGCCTCTGCCTGACTGGTCTAACCCTCCCTGAGCCCACTGTCATCCAAGTACTCCTCGTTCTCTGCAACCTTTGGGGCAGCTGCATTGGACTGAGTGGTCTCTGGATAGGGGTGATGGTACTCCTGACCCAGTTTACTTCCGCTCTGAGTCTGGCTACCTCATCCCGCAGTCCTGAAAGATGCATGCAGATAGGGCAGCACCTCAGTGTCCAGAAGATCTGCCTAAATATGGCTGCCCCACAGCACTGCATTGCACCACTCCCACATTATACTGCAGTTATACTGCTATTCCACTACTTGTCTGCTGCAAGCTCTCCTAGTTCCCTTTTGTTAATTTACTGTCCTAAAAATCCTGCCACTGTTCCTCTATAATGTTTGAAAATACATACACTTCTATCTCACCTCTTTATCCTTACCATCAAAAGGTAACTACAATCACAATAATCTACCTTCTACTAATACAGATTCTATCACAGAATCAGAGCACAATGCAAAAACATCTGCTACTTAGCAACAACAAACAGGTGACAACAAACCAAGTTGATGTAGCTTTTTTTAAAATAGAAAAAAAAAATGTAGTAGTTTAAACCAATAGAAATCAGCAGTTCCAAAAGCACCTTGAACTACAAGAAAGAACACAGTACCACACCTCTGCCACAATAACTAAACAGTTCTAAAACATTGGAGAAAGAAGAGAAAAATCAGAGACTGAGCAAAAGATACAATGTACTATAAAGTATTAGTCAATAGGTATACTCAGCTGTTTAACAAAGAAAATAAAGTACCTACCAAAACAGACAGGATACCCAAAATGACACTTAGGTTCTCAATATCAGACACCACCAAAGGCACATACAGAAAGGGTTTAAACTCATAGTATTAAAATTAACCACATCAGAGTAGAAAGATCACACTAAATAAATGTGTTGATCCTTCTGACTTCCAACAAATATCTACCACACAAATCATTATATCTTCCTGGAGCTTACAGGGTTGTCTTTCACAATCACCTAAATTTACATAAAACAAAACAATTTTTAAACTGAAAATTACATCAAAAAGCACTTAGCTTTGGGAGCTCTTCTCAAACACAGCCAGTCAGTTTAGAGTTCTAGAATCAGAACATAATAGTAATATTTGCATTATGCTTTATCTGGACTCATATCTGTCATTATAGATGGCTCACAATATTAATCTTGCTACATGGAATGTGAAGGGGCTTAGGAAAAAGTCTAAACAATTTCAGGTACTTAAGCACTTGAGCCTGTTGCCCAGATATCGTTTTTACAAGAATCTCACTTGGTAGATTCTGAAGCATTACAACTTAGGAGGCAACAGGTTGGACAGGTCTTCAATGCCTCAGGGGCGACCAACAGTTGCGGGATCATGCTACTGATTAATAGAGATATTCCATTTATTCCTTCCCAGGTGTTCAGGGATGCCAAGGGCAGGTATGTCTTAGTTCAGGGTACTATTTGGGCTATGCCATTATTGCTCAGCAGCATTTACGGACCAAATGTGGATTATCCCACTTTTTTCATGAAGCTGATCTCCACAATTCTTCCCATGCTCCCTATTCCCATTATTCCGGGGGGGACTTCAATTTAGTTTCTGACCCTAACATGGACAGGTCAGGCAATGGGTCGAGGGGACTGTCCCCTGGGCATAGGGCCTTTAAGGAATTGATGGACCAATACGGGCTGTGTGACGTTTGGTGAGTGTAACATCCCAACGTCAGGGAATATACTTTCAGTTCGCCAGTCCACAGCACACAGTCTCACATTGACTATCTTTTAGTCTCTCATGAGCTCTTGCCGGGAGTACTGTCTGCCTCGATCCAGTCGGGTCCCATATCGGATCATTCTTTAGTGTTGTGTCACCTGGCTTTTCTTAACATCCCCAAGAAAGAGACCAGATGGAAATTAAATGAACAATTATTAAAAGATGAAAAGTATCATGGATTGGTGTAAGATCAGATAGATTTATTTTTTTCCACCAACTCAATAGATAGTACAAAGCCGGATATCTTATGGGGAGCCTTTAAGGCCTACAAAAGGGTCATTTTCATTAGCTTGGCTACAAAGAGGAAGAGGGCGCAGGAAGCAGAGTTATTGTCCTTACTGTCTCAAATATGGGAATTAGAAACTATACAGCCAAATAAAATTTCTCAAGAGGAGAGACAGAAATGATTAGTAATTAAGGATAGATAGTTGGGATTGCTAAGGGAGAAAGCAGAGTAGGCGATTATCCGTACAAAGGCCAGTTTTACAGATCAGGGAGAAAAAGCGGGACGCTTATTAGCTGTACGCCTAAAGCAACAAGAATCGGCAAGATTTATACCCCCAATCAGGGCACAGTCTGATGAGACCCTGAGGGTATCCCCATCAGAGATAGTGCAGGAATTTGCTACATTTTATGAGCAATTATACAGGGATATGGATAGCCCTCTGTCCATAGACGAGCTAGAGGAGTATCATAGGGAAGCTCATCTTCCTTCATTATCTAACTCCCAAAAGATATTCATATCCTCCCCTTTATCGCAGGAAGAAATTGCAGCCGTTATAATGAATCTGCCTTCAGATAAAGTCCCGGGACCAGATGGGTTTTCCACTCTATTTTATAAAGTTTTCAGAGAACAATTACTACCAGTGTTGTATCATCTCTACCTCCATATTTTATCCGGGGAGGTGGCAGATACACATCTGTTTGAAGCCCTGATAGTTTTATTACCCAAACTGGATAAGGATCCAGATTTGGTTCAGAGCTATAGGCCAATATCTCTGTTGAATCAGGATGTTAAAATTATTTTGAAGATATTGGCAGATAGACTAACCCTGGTTGTCCCAGACCTGATTGGTATGTCTCAGGTTGGGTTTATGAGGGGACGTTCATCCTCAGATCACTTGAGTACCCTCCCGCATGTCTTCTCGGCATCCAGAGATGCTATCTTTCCTGTGGGACTGGTCTCCCTGGATGCCGAGAAGGCATTTGATTGGTTTAATTGGAATTTTTTATTTCAAGCTCTTAAGGCATTTGGATTCCCTTCCATGTTCGTAGATTGGATCAGGGCAATATATCGGTCTCCCTCTGCAAGGATCTCAGGGAATGGGGCCTTTTCCAAACCCTTCACATTGCAGTCAGGAACGAGACAAGGATGCCCCCTCTCTCCATTACTTTTCAATCTTTATTTGGAACCCCTTATTCAATATATTCTCAACAATAAGGGAATACAAGGTATTCCCATCAGGAATAAGGTAATGAAAATAACAGCGTACGCAGATGATCTCCTCTTACATTTGGCCAACCCGGTAACATCAATTCTGAACATGCTAAGGGAGGTCACTAAATTTAGTCATTTTTCAAATTATAAGCTAAATCCCAATAAGACATCCTTTGTCCTTTTTAATTATAAGGTTTTCCAGTCAGATATTACCCCTCTGGGATTATACTGGTCGCCACAGGGTATTAAATATCTAGGTATAAAGTTAAAGCGTAACACTTCCCTGTGGTTTAAAGAAAATCTAGAGCCTCTTTCTCAGGCAATTACACAAGACCTAGAGAGATGGGACAAGCTTACGATATCTCTATGGGGTCACAGTAATATAATAAAGATGAATGTATTCCCCCATTTATTTTATCCCCTGTCGCACCTTAACTCATTTGTCCCTTTATCCTGGTTTCAGAAAATGCATAAACTCTTTATCAAGTTTATTTGGTCTAATAAGACCTTCAGGTTGGCATACTACAAGTTAGCTGCCCCCAAAATGGAGGGTGGTCTGCGGATTTCTTATTTGGCAATTTATTACTGGGCTAGTCATCTGGCTAAGTACCTGAGATGGGTAAGGTTGGGCCTGGAAAACTTGAGACTGGCTTGGCTTAACATTGAATTAGACTTCATCCAATCTATGAACATGGACCCCTTGACCATGTTTTATCTCAAAGTTTCTCACTTGCAGAATGTTAATAAATGCCCCACTATCATGACCTCAATAAGAGTTCATTCGCAACTGTGTTCTTTCCTAAGATATAATCAAAGTAATGATTTTGCTCAATCTATCTGGAATTCCCTGGCCTTTACCATAAACAAGCACAAAATTTCCCGTTCATGGTTGCCTCAGTTAGAGGGTGGGATAGTCTACTCATTTTTGGATGAGACTGGGGTTTGGCTCTCATCTACTGAGTTTATTAAGTTTAATATTCCAGCTTCTCAAGTTTTTAGGGTGTTTCAACTGAGGCACTTGTTAACTATGGTCTTTGGTACCGTTCCTCCCTGCCCAGTGGCCTTTGCACTGGTATCTGAACTTTCCTCTCCTCTCAGCTCCTCAGGCATGATATCTAAGATATATCAAGTACAGTACCAATGGTGGTTCGGGTGTGGTAATGGCCCTACTAGCTTCTGGACTTCATTTTTTCCCCAATATACTTTTAATTGGCTGGTTCTCGGAATGCATTGTCATAAATACATATCCCAAGACAGATTACGTCTTATGCAATTTCACATTTTACGTAATTTGTATTATACACCAGTCAAACTGGTGAAATGGGGCCTTCTCGACACTGACAGGTGCACTAGGTGTTCCCAGGAAGCAGGATCACTCTTTCATTTATTTTTGTTGTGTCCCAGGATAGTTTCATTATGGGAGCTAATTAAATCTAACCTGGATCCTTTTTTGGGATTACAGGACTATTTTACACCTGATATCTGCCTTCTGGGAGATCTGTCTTCCATTAAGGTCAGAAACCGAAGATTTCATATTTCTATGGTGGCACTTTCGGTCAAAAAAATTATTCTTAGGCACTGGAAAGAAGACACTTGTCCAACAGGTGTGGACTCATGAGATCCTAGCAAATCTTCACACAGAGAAGGCTATCGCAAGCCTCCAGAATAGTTTGCACAGATATAAGACTATTTGGGACCCTCTTCACACTCTAATTATGATGGTTAGGGAATAATGTGTAGTTGATTTTGTTACCTTAGTTTATCCTAGGTTAACACAGATAGCTTGTTACAACTGTATATGAATGAACTGCTGTGCCGGGGGAGGGGTGGGGTGTTTGGGGGGCAGTATTGGATTGTATTGAAAACCTGTGGTTCAAATGATTATTACTGCCTCCTGTATCTAGGAAAATGTGGAGAATAAAGTTTGAATTGTAAAAAAAAAATTGGGGTCTTTATGTCATCACACTGTCTTTAATTTGAAGCAGAAAAAGTACAGTTACATAATAACTTATCATAACATTAGATCTTTGAGAAAAGCACTTGAAGCAAGGCCAGACTGGTAGGACTAAGCCTTCAGGTGCCAGGACCACATGGAAAACATCTAGCTAGCAGTCTACCATGGGGGAACACCCACCGCTGACATCAATCAACTCATGTCAGCCTAGCCTATAAAGGTGGGTGGTCCCCCATACCTACCTCAGTTCTCCTGATGGAGACCCCATATGGACTGCTAAAGGAGAACTGAGAAGGTTTCCTGAGAGTCAAAAGAAAGGCAAAAGAAGTGTGAGAGAAAAAGAGGAGTAAGGGGGAAGGATGGAGTGAGGGAGGGAAAGCAGGACCTGATGCAAGAGCTCCTTTAAACATCAACTTTTACAGTAGGTTCTTATGTAACTGTACTATCTTACTTTAAAGAAGGCTTTTACAGCAGGCCACACTGGTAGAACTTAGTCCCAAGCAGTACTGAGTAGCATTAAGATACACCACTGAGAGGCAGACAGATCAGCAACCAAGAGCTCAGGAGAGAAGGCCCTGAAGAACTGTGAAGCCGAAATTGGCCCTGCACCAAGAGACAATGTCCAGATGGTAGTGCTTGGTGAAGGTGTGTACAGAACTCCAGGTAGCAGCTGCACAGATGTCGGCAGCAGACCTATTGCTGAAGCAAGCCATGCAGGCAGCCATACCCCTGGTGGAATGGCCTTTGACCACCCCTGTAAGAGGTTTGTTGTAATTGTGGTAGCAATAAACAATGCAATTTACTAACCACTTAGACAAACACTGTTTGGAAACAGGACCGCCCTCTCTCTTGGAGGCAAATGAAACAAAACAACTGTTCAGATATTCTGGAAGGCTTCGTCCTTTTTGTATAGTACCGCAAAATCCTATTTACATCCAAAGTATGGAACAAGGCTTCCCCCTGACCGAAATATTCAGGAAAATAAACTGGAAGGTGGTTGGATTGATTCAAAGTAAACTCCAACACCTCCTTAGGCAAAAACTTAAGATTAGTACGCAAAGACACCCTGTCTTTTTGAAAAACCAAGTATAGCTCCATACACATAAGAGTCTGAGGCACGGAAATCCTTCGAGCAGATGTAACAGCAAATCAAAAGAGCATTTTTCATGACAGAAAGCACAGGTCACAACTCACAGCTGGTTCAAAGGGATGTAAAGTGAGTTTCTCCAAAATAAAGTCAAGGTTCCATGGAGGGATTGGGTCCCAAATGGGTGGTTTCAGATGCAAAATGCCCCACAGGGATGTACAGGACACTTCAAGCTGGGTGACAGCTTTGCTCTCTATAGGAGCATGGTACGAAGAGATGGTGGAAAGGTGCACCTTGAGTGAAGAGTACCCCAAGCCTGAATGCGAAAGAGAAAGAAGGTACTCCAACACCTAAATCATTGGGCAGGTGGTAGGATCCAAATGGCGAGTGGTGGCCCAAATGGAGAAAAGCTTCCATTTCATTACATAAGTGACTCTGGTGGAGGGTTTTCTGGTAGCCACCAGAACATCTGTGACCCTAGATGACCCCTTGAAGCAGGTAATAGGTAGGTCTGCAGGAGCAACACATGTAGATACAATGACTTGAGGACTGGATGGACCAGGATGCCTTGGTCATGGAACAACAGGCTTGTACTACTTCAATACAAGCCAATAAATTATTTTGGTGAGAGAGGCTGTGGCTAATTATGCCATGTTAGGATAATTCAGTTTGTTATGCAGTCATGTGTATGTCTGGACCTGATGCTGTGAAGTTGTGCTCAGATAACCTCACTGCAACAAGCACACACTGACCAATCAGACTCAAAAAAATGTTTGTGCCATTATATAATCTCTGTTATAGACTATGGACTAATTGTGTATAGTGCTGCAATGGGCATAGCCCTAAAAATGAGTCAGAACAACCCTCGAGGCAGACAGCAATTTTGCATTCAGAGCAGGGAGCAGCTGACTAAAGAGCTAGAACTTTTTCTTACTAATAGAATGCTTCTAACTCAGCAGGAGTCAGAACCTATTGAGATTAAGCAAACATATACTTTCAAATAAGTGTGGGTTCTCATTTAGCATAAAAAAAAGAGAGTTATGTGTTTTTTTTTGTGTTGGGGAAAGGGACTGCAGCTTCTTAGTTTGCTAAGTCAGGAGGAGAGAAGTTGATTGGGGGTGTGGCATAGGCAATAAAAAACCAGGAGTCTCCAATTAGAGTTCCCTGCTGCTAGCTTTTGGCAGATATCAATCTTGCTTTCAGAACAGACAGCAGTTGACTAAAGAGCTAGAACTTTTCTTACTAATTGCCCTCCTTCTCCCCCCTTAGCCAGTTCCACTTCTATAGGCACTGGATTTGACTGTAAACAGGAACTTCCTGTTTGGCAGTAGGAAAGAAAGGAACACTGAGACACATACATTTCGAAATCCTTGAAGTAAAAGAGTAGCGCCCCTTCCCTCCAGCTGTTGGAGGTCTAACTCTGAGCAAGGAAGAAGGAGACTACTGAAGAATACAGGAAGTTTCTGTCTCAGAACAGGAAGGATGAGAGCTGTAAGGGCACATAGGCAGTAGGAAAGTAGGTGAAAAGATAAATAGAGGGAAGAGAGAGTAAATATACAAAGCAACAGGAAAGGGGCCACAAAATAAGACATGATGGGAGTGGTACAGTTCAGGCTGTGGGGGGCAGTCTTTCAGGAGACGTTCTGGAGGCTGTGATGCTGCTCTATTTGCAGGCACCTTTCTGGTCTCATGGTGGAGGTTGCCTATCTCCAGGCTGTCTGGGCTAGGATTCGTGAAACCAACTCTCCCCCCAGAGACAACCAGGGCCACTGCCACTGCCTCAGAGGTCACCAAGAAAGAGGAGCAGTTGGACCAAGGTGGGCTCAGGGAGGGTGAGGGTGGTGGTACACAGGTGCATCCCTCCAGTTATACCTCTCCACAATTCATATGCTGTTCTGGCAGAGAGTGGTTCCTCTATGGTGGCACCCACAGTGGAGACCAAGAAGGATGCTGGGAACCTCCACAAAGGATACACACAGGAAGGTAGCAGTGGACCCCACAGGGGAAGGAAACAGCTCCTGGTGGGGACTCCATTGTTAGGAGGGTAGAACTAGGGAGGGAGGGAGGGGAGAGGAGGTAAGGTGCCTGCCTGGTGCCATGGCTTAGAGGGACAGGGAGAAAATCCTCAGGATCATGGGAGCAGCTGCATGGGGGAGGAAGCTGGATATCATTGTCCACCTTGGGACAAATGACCTGGCTGGGAAAGGGATCAGAGCAGTGCAGGAGGAGATTGTGGAGTTAGGGAGGGGCCTTAGACAAGTAGCACACATGGTAATCTTCTTGGAGGTGCTGCCTATGTATGGTATGGGTGAGACTTGGGTGCTCCACACCATGGGTTTAATCAGTGGTTGAAAAACTGGTGCAGAGCTCAGGGTTTTGGCTTCATTGGGGACTGAGGTTCCACCTGGAGGGATGTGGGCCTATACTGGTGGGATGGTCTGCATCTTTCCAGGAGGAGAACCAGGATCCTAGGTGACAGGTTTAAATGCTTCATTGGTAAGCATTTAAACTAACCAAGGGGAGAGGCACTGAAAAGGAGAAGGGAAATCCTAGCCCCCCCCAAAAAAATCAGGGTAGTTAGTGAGGTAAACACCAAGACAGAGAAGTCGATAGGAAGAAGGGCAGGGGTAAATGGAGAAAAAGACAAAGGAAGAAATAACAGGG
This sequence comes from Neoceratodus forsteri, assembly GCA_016271365.2. Classification (NCBI taxonomy): domain Eukaryota; kingdom Metazoa; phylum Chordata; order Ceratodontiformes; family Ceratodontidae; genus Neoceratodus; species Neoceratodus forsteri. The sequence continues at coordinate 681,361,062 of CM057449.1, forward strand.
ATGGGGCAAAAAAGGGTAAGGCCATCAATAAATGGAGGGTAATGAGCACCAATGCCCGTAGTCTAGGTAACAAGCTCCCTGAACTGGTGGCCTTGATGGAAGAGGGATGATGGATTTTGTGGCAATCACAGAAACATGGGACACAGAGAACCATGACTGGAATGTCAACATGCCAGGGTACACAGTCTAGCAAAGGGACAGGGAGGGTAGAAGAGGAAGAGGAGGAGTAGCTCTCTATGTAAGGGAAGGGATGAAAGCAACAGAACTAAAGCGTAAGCAGGGAGGCAAGGAGGCACTGTGGGTCACCCTAGAGACTGGAAATGACACCACAATCTGCATAGGGGTTGTATACAGACCCCTGTCTCAGGGGGAGGAAATGGACAAGGAAATGATAGAAGGCATCCTTTGGATCACAAAGACAGGAGAGACATTGCTGATGGGGGACCTGAATAAGCCAGATGTTAGCTGGAGCACCTTTACTGCAGCCACATCCAAGAGCAGGGTCATTCTCAATGCACTACAGAGGGCATACTTCAGACAGCTAGTGCTGGAACCCACTCAGGAGGGAGCAGTCTTAGACCTGGTACTCTCAAATGGGGATGGAGAGAGGATCTCAGATATAGAAGTTGGTAGCTACCTGGGAACAAGTGACCACCAAACAGTGTGATTCACGATAAACTCATCTGTAGAGTCAAGCCATGCAAAAGTGAAGGTATTGGACTTCATGAGGGCTGATTTTGTCAAAATGGGATAGTGCCTCAGAAAAGCACTAGCAAACAGGCAAGAAAGAGGGGTGGAGCAACAATGGGGAAACAAACCTGTCATCACAGAGGCAACAAGCCTTTGTGCAAAGCAAATAAATCAAAATGAAATAAAAAAACACTATGGGTCTCAAAAGAGGTGGTGGGGAAGGCTAGGGAGAAAAAGATAGCATTCAGGAAGAATAAGGAAACACAGAAGGAGCAGGACAGAGAACTGTACCAATTAAAGCAGAAGGAAGCAGGGAAGGCAGTCAGAATAGCAAAGGCCCAAACTGAGGAAAAGATAGCCAACTAGGTTAGGAAGGGGGATAAGATATTTTATAGGTACATTAGAGAGTGAAGAAAGACAAAGGGAGGGATGCTAAGGCTGAATAAAGAAGAGGGTGGTGTGCAGAGATGGACAGTAAAAAAGCAGGGATATTGAACGAATACTTCAGCTCAGTATTCACAAAGGAAGAGGAGGGGGAGGTACCTAATCCAGTTAATAGAAACACTCTGAATAGGGGGTCAATATCAGTTCTTTCATAGAAGAAAAGGTTCTGAAAGAACTCCTAAAACTGGGGTTGAGCACTGAATGGAGAACCCCAAAAGGAGACTGGCTGCATCCAGCCACCATGACAGAACCCTCTGATCAAGATCTCTGAACTAAATTCTGTAGGACTGTTCCTAATGTGCTGCTACACTTCATTGGAACTGGTGAGAGGCAGACATGCTTACTACACACTCTCTGCCACTGTGGAGTAGGGCAGCAAGCAGGGGGATAATACTTTGAAATTTTTTTTAAAAAGGTATGCCACCATTGCCTGTTTAGTTCATCCCGTTACCTGTCCATCTTATCGTTCACTTCTGTCCAGTGGTACTCCCCAGTGCTCATTTTCATCCCATTGCAGGAGGAAGGAAGGCCCGAAGGTGGTGCAGGTTTGTCCTGCCGGGAGAGACCGGACCGCGGCGTGTGGTAAAAAAGACTTTTGAAAGGCAAGGAACCTGATGGTTGTGGATGTCTGCTGAATGTCCACTGAATTGAGAATATAAATATCCATTTCCATTTCAAGTCTGTTTTGCTATCTTGCCACCAGAGAAATCAGGTTATGACAAAAAGGAATGTTTCTAAAAACTGACTTACAGTATTGCTATATATCACTATACTGCTGTTATATTGTCGTAATCTCTGTGGTTTTGTTTAAAAAAAAATTTAATGCCTGTTGCAATTTGTTCATTTGATCTGAGCCATTAGATTATTTAGTATAAGTACATGGCTACTTAGGAAATAGTCAGCTAGAAAACTAGAGTTTAAAATATTTTAGTGAATTATATTTTATATCTTTGGGGGATTTTTAACTTTAAATTTGTTCTTAGTTTTTCGCACCATATGGTAATTACATCACGTGGCCTTCAGGTATATTTAGTAGTTACTTAGCCCACCCAGCAGTATGTTTTATCAATCTCACCTGTTAGATACCACTTTTTGGTCTGCGAGTGTGCTGGTGCGATCCAGGTTGCCGTGGATCAGAGTGAGTGCTGGTGTTTGCAGACCTTGGTTGATGGGATTGCTTTGAGTGTCTCTTTGGAGTCTGTAGAGTTGGGTCTGGTCTGCTGAACTACTGCCTTGTAGTTTTTGTACTTGGTTACCCTGGATGTCTGGAGGTCCTGCTGTCTTGCTATGTATCCCTGCTCACCTAAAATATGTCTTTTGTGGTGAAGCGCTAGAGGGCAATTTCTACTTCCTTGTATTTTACACCCCTCCCACGACTGTCAGTGAGTATTCCGGGCTGTTTGTTATTTAAGTATTTAGCATTTTAAACTTTGTGTTTTATCTCATGCTTATTTATAGATACTTGTAGACATATGCCCTATGTTGTTTGGATATAATTAATTATCATATAGCCTAGTAGTTTTAAAGGTTTCTTCTACACTGTGCAATCGCAATACGCAAAACTGTGTTTTTATGTTCCCACTTTTAAGTAGTGTTTTTTTTTCCCTCTGCCTTGCATATTTTCTACTGACTCCAGCTGAGAGTGGTTTTATTTATGAACTGGTGGAATTGCTACAAAAACTTTCCAAAGCATGTGAGCCTGTTAATTTTCACTTTCCTTTTTGAAGCAAGACAAGAGCTGCAAAATCTGCAAAATAAGAACTGGTAGTGGTTGCAACTCCAGTCCTACTTTTGAGAGCTAAATATATAGACTAATCACAACTTTTGGAGAAGTGCTACTTGAATTTAGAATATCGAGAATACTACTGCTACAAGAAACTTAATTTTAGAAAATCTGAAGCTGCTTTGAATTTACTCATGCTGCAATTTGCATCTATTAGAGGCCTAGATTTTCGGACTTTATAATAAATTAAAACATTTTATTATAAATTTGGTGTTATGAAAATTTCCCATGTGCTCTGTCCTCTGCTTTTCTGATAAGTTTTTGGATAAGCCCTTGCAATTTGCATCTTGATTTTGCACGTTGCATTTTTTTTTTTTGTTTGTTTGTTTAAAATAATATGGAAACAAGAGCTGCTAAAGGGAAAAAAACATGATAAGTAAAATATGTGTTAAAAATAAAAAGGTAGATCCAATAAGGGTCAACAAAAAATCAATTAGACCCTGGATCAAGAAAAATAATGAGCTATATTCTTGCCCCAGGTAGCCAAGTGAATTTAGTAAATCCAAATGAAGTATTGAGATTACAGAGTTCTACATTTCCTCCTCTTTGTTCTTCCCCAATAAACTCAGTCCAGGAAGTGAGTTCAGAGGTAAGAAGTGAAGAGCATCCTTTAATGAAAAAAATAAGAGAATTGGAAAAAAGGAATAATTCTCTAAAACCAATAAAAGAACGTATACAGTTTAAAGCCTTGAACTGGGCTGTTCCAGCTCCCCCACGGTTGGCCGGCGCCCAGCCAGCCACCGGCCAAGACCAGGACACCCACCTGCAGCTCCTTGGAAGCTGCCTGCCCTTGAACAGGGCTGCTTCACCTCCTCCACGGTCGGCCGGCACCCAGCCAGCCACTGGCCAAGACCAGGACACCCGCCTGCAGCTCCTTGGAAGCTGCCTGCCCTTAAACAGGGCTGCTTCAGCTCCCCCACAGCCTGCCGGCACCCAGCCAGCCACCGCCAAGACCAGACACCCGCCTGCAGCTCCTTGGAAGCTGCCTGCCCTTGAACAGGGCTTCAGTTCCCCACGGTCAGCCGGCACCCAGCCAGCCACCGGCCAAGACCAGGACACCCACCTACAGCCCCTTGGAAGGTACGGGACAGCGCAGCCAATCGGAACACTGGTGCTTCCAGCAAACCCACTCTGATTGGCCAGGACTTTTCCCCTGCTATAGACACCTGGCACTTTGTTAGATTTTTCGATAGAACTAAGCACATTTCAACTGTGTAATAGACATTTTTTAACTGTATTAGCTGGATTGTAATTTCTACTGCTGTTTTAAAGTGGTTACACCTCTTCTGTCTGACTGCTCTTCCTGCAGCACCCCCCCCATCCAATCACTCTGCCTTGGCGCTAATAAGTCTAACTACCTTTTGTCTTGCTAAACTGCTCAGATCTAACCCACTTTAACCTCTATGCTATTTAAGACCTGCTCTTTTTTCTTCTCTCCAGCTGCCTGCCCTTGAACAGGGCTGCTTCAGCTCCCCCACGGTCGGCCGGCACCCAGCCAGCCACCGGCCAAGACCAGGACACCCGCCTGCAGCTCCTTGGAAGGTACGGGACAGCACAGCCAATTGGAACACGGATGTTTCCAGCAAACCCACTCTGATTGGCCAGGACTTTTCCCCTGCTATAGACACCTGGCACTTTGTTAGATTTTGCGATAGAACTAAGCACATTTCAGCTGTGTAATAGACGTTTTTCAACTGTATTAGCTGGATTGTAATTTCTACTACTGTTTTAAAGTGCTTACACCTCTTCTGTCTGACTGCTCTTCCTGCAGCACCCCCCCATCCAAGCACTCTGCCTTGGCGCCGATAAGCCCAACTACCTTTTGTCTTGCTAAACTGCCCAGATCTAACCCACCTCTAGAGTAGTAATAGAAGTTTTTTTTTTAAGTGGCTAGTTTTCCATTAGCAGGTTATACAGACCTGCCACTAGAGGGATTCTTGGTCTCCTACATAAATCACTGTACTCATTCGTGGGCAATATGGCCTGCATTATCATTCTACTTCTTTCCCAGTGCTGCTACAAGGGGTGGTTGTAGTTGAGGTTCCCCTAAGCTTCACTCAACAGGCTGACAACTTCCTTAAAACTGCCTGTGCGACAGCTCTGCAGCTGAAAACAGGAAGCCCTCAGTGTCTGCCATCCACCTTTCAGACTCAAGTCAGATAGACGCTGAGCACCCTATTATTACCTATGCTCGCTGTCATACCGATAGATACCGATAGAATCTCTCTGCAGAGCCAGCACGCCTGGGCACCCTTGATTTGTTAGAGCACTGCCCTAGGGAGATTGTAATTGTCGCCAGCTTGCCTGCTTTGCTCTGATTGGGGCACCTTCTCTATAGCCTGTTATAGTGTTCCTTCTTAATTTTGACTTCTCAGCTCACTCTGACCTGAAATTTTCTCCCACCCCACCACGCCCCTCTCCCAGGCCTCCTTTAAATACACTCATGATCCACCTCCTATATCATATTACTGCTTCATTGGCCTAGTTTGACTGCTACCAACCTATGATTGGTATCTGAGTGAGCCAATAGGACTGCTCCTGTGTGAATATCTCTTGAGCCCCACCACTAACTACTTGCCTCTCCCCTTGTTCCCCTTTCTGCTGTATTTTCTCATCTAGGTTTTAAGTGAGTACCTAGGTGGGAAAATTACTTGCCTAGAAAATATTTCACTAATACAAATCACGAGACCACTCAATCTGGGACTATGGCTCTCTTTATTGTGTTTTTATTGCTCCTAAGGTGCAGAGTTCTCAGAAATACAGTGCAATTCGAAGTACCTCAATGCAATTCAGTTCTCCAATGTACCTTATCAATATTTAATGTTATAACGGTCTATTGTGCAGACAGTATGTCATTTTCCTCTCCCCTTTTAGCCTATTCCCCCCGGTCAGCCTACACCCTCTTGCTACTGTCCTCACCTATTTCTATTCAAGCACTTACATTGATCATGATAAACTGTCATTACAGTGGTGCCACCTCTTGTGCAGCACGATATGGGTTACCGTGAAGAAATATTCTTATAAGCTCCTTAAAGAAAGTTATACTTCTGCTTCTTCTCTGCTCAGGAAATGTGGAGCCCAACCCTGGCCCCCCCCCCCACAACTTATCTTGCCTATCGATTTTGCTGAGGCCACAGGTCTCAAAATGATGATGGTCAACATTTTAAGCCTGCCTAAAAAACTTGTACAGCTGCAAGCCTGGGCTGCACACATTAACCCTGACCTTATCATAATTACTGAGTCATGGTTAAAAAAGATGAACACTGATCAACAAATATCACTGCAGGGCTACAATTTATTTAGAGCAGATAGAGAGTCTAGAGGCAGGGGTGTGGTTATCTACACCAAATCTAAGTACTCGGTCACCAATATTAGTTGCAAGTCTCTAGCCAAGGAATTTGAGTTAGTTTCACTGAGCCTTCATCTCCCCTCCTCGGAATGTATCACTATCCTAGGTGGCTATAGACCCCCATCTGGTGGTGATGAAGTCCTTAATCTTTTGAAATCCATGTGTAGATGCAAAACTGAAACAATATTTCTAGGAGATCTAAATATGGACTGGCTGTCACCTAAGTCACACGGCCTCAAATCCCTTTGTGACAAGCTAGGTCTTGGGCAATTAGTCAGTGAACCCACTAGGAACAACACTCCAAATACTGCCAACAGTTCCATTCTAGATGTGGTACTAACCACCCATCCACACAAAATATCTAATTCGGCAGTGTTTCACAATGACATGAGCGATCATGGAATTGTTGCTTGCATAAGATCTCAAATTAAGGCCCAACCACAGCCCATCTTTATAACAAAAAGATCCTTTCACAAATTCAGTGCAGTAAACTTCCTATCTGACCTGAGCATGATCAGATGGCAAGATTTCTACCTAGCCAAAGATGTCAACAAGGCAGCTTACATCCTTAATGACAAACTCACTACAATAATAAATAATCATGCTCCTTTCATCAAAGTAAGGGTACGGAACAATTCCATCCCCTGGTTCAGCTCGGATCTGAAGGCAGCCCTTATAGCTTGAGATAAGCTCTGGGCTAAAGCTAGACATTCCAAAGGAATCTTCAGATTGGCAGGCCTTTAGAACAGCCAGGAATAACTGTGTGAAAAAACTTCACTCTGCTAAAGCTAACTATTATATTTCCACTCTCGAACAAGCTAAAGGTAACCCTCATAAAATATGGAAGACTATCAAAGCTATAGAAGGACGGCCCATGGCCCCCTCTGCCCCCACAAAGATAGTTGAAAGTGGCAAGATTGTGGAAAACAAGTCCCTAATCCTGGAGGAACTCAACTCCCACTTTGCCACAGCTGGATTAGCTTTTGACTCGTCACCTTACGCTGGTGCTGCGGTGAGCCAGCATACCCTCCCCCTACATCTAGTCCTGCACCCAGCCCTTCCAATTGTGTGAGATAACTTATAAAGAAGTAAAGATTCTCTTCTTATGTTAGACACCAAAAAGTGCAGGGACAATGGCTTGGAACCCTTTTTCCTAAGGTCGGGCTATGCCCATCTCTACGCCCCAATTCTCCATCTTCAATCTTTCCATTACATCTGCTACTGTGCTGTCCTACTGGAAATCAGCACATATCCTCCCTCTATTTAAATCTGGTGACCCATGCTATGTAAACAACTATAGGCCCATCTCCATATTGCCTATCCTTTCTAAAGTTCTCAAAAACTGATCCATATTCAGTTAAATCTCACTTGAAACCTTCTCTCCTCATTAACCCAGCTCAATCTGGCTTGCCTAATCATAGCACAATCACTGCACTAGCAAAAGTAACCAATGATTGGATCTCTGCTATAGATGCTAAGAAGGTAACTGGCGCAGTCTTTTTGGACCTCAGCAAAGCTTTTGATACTATTGATCACAAACTATTAAAATCAATTGCCTTGCAAAGTTGGGTGCCACATACCATACCACCCAGTGGTTCTCTAGCTACCTAACTGGAAGATCCCAAAAAGTAAAGGCGGAAGGCTTTTTTTCTGCTGCCTTGCCAGTTGCAAGAGGAGTCCCCCAAGGATCCATTTTAGGCCCTATCTTGTTTTCTTTGTACATTAATAACTTAGATGCTAACATATCTACATCCAATCTGCACTTTTTTGCATATGATACTGTGCTGTATACTTCTGGCTCATCGTTATCTGAAGTCAAGGGAGTGCTTCAAGTGGACTTCGCACAACTTGAGCATAATCTAATAAAGGCAAAGCTTCTGCTCAATGCTAAGAAGACTAAAATGATGATATTCTCCCACAGTGCTGTCACAGGCCCCCCCAATACCCTTGTCCAAGACTTCATTGTCACCATGCTAAACGAGCCTCTGGAAGTTGTAACCAAATTTAAATATCTGGGTATCTGGATCGACAATAAATTATCTTTCAATGACCACGTTGAAGATGTTTATAGAAGGTTAAAAGCAAGGTTAGGTTCCTTCTACAGAAATAGGCCCCTTTTCCCCCTTGAAACTCGAAACAAGCTTGTATGGGCCACTTTTCTCCCCCTACTCGACTATGGCGATGTAATCTATTCCTCCACCACTCTTGCAAATCTAAGTAAACTGGACATCCTTTATCACCGTGCATTACGGTTCATTACCAACTCCCCTTACCGTTCGCACCACTGTGACTTATATGCAGCTGTTGGTTGGACATCCCTTACTACTAGACGCCTGCTCCATGCTGGGCTATGGACTCTTAAACTGCTCCTGCAGAAATTGCCAAGCTATCTCTCTTCCCTTATTAGTATCTCACATAGTGCATACTCATTAAGAAAACCTGACTTTATTATGCTTGACATACCAAGGACGTGGACTTCCTTTGGTAAACGTGCTATTGCATATGCCCTTCCCTCCATTTGGAACCAATTACAAACCGTATTGAAACTAACTAGCACAGTTTCAATAAACTTCTACAAATCGCTAAGTTCAGCCAAATAAAAGACACCTGTAACTGTCATTAAGTCTCTTCCTTCCCCATGTGTGCCATATTTATCCACTGGTAAGGTATAATTGATTTTTCATATTAACTGCTTTCCCTTCCCCTTCTACTCCTGGCTTTATCTATGCTTACACTCCACTGTTACTCTATCAAATCACTCCTCCCCCTGTATCAGTTGTAGTCTGTTGTTTGTTCTAGCTGCCAAAATATATGTATTGCACACACTAGTCATCATGTTTCATTTATCAGTATGCAACCTGTAAGTCACTTCCCTGTTTCATATCAATGTTTACCACCTGCAGTCACCCTATGTGGTACCCTTGTATGTATATCCAGCCTGTATCATGTAACGTGCATTTCATGTATATACTGTTATTACCTATCTGTGTTTGTACTTTAAGTGTTTATGTCACAGGACCTCCTTGTGAATAAGCTTGCTTAATGGAGTTTTCCTGCAATAAACTTGAACTTGAACTTGAAGCCTAAGTACTTAATGTAGGGATAGAACAGTGGGAGGATGGAATTTTAGAGAGACAAGAGAGACAAGAAATAAGTGGAAAACCAGTGAGGGAACATGAAAACCAAAGTGATATATGAGGGAAAAAACAAGTGGAAGCTGGAAAAATAGAAAGAGGACAGAGGGATAAATTCCATCAATCCCCCAGTAAATCCTTCCTTGATAATTTTGATGACTTCAGTATTCCCTATACTAAATGTGTTAAATTAGATCCACCATCTGTTAATCTCCCTGATATCTCACATATTTTAAATTCACTTTCTCCAGCACCAAGAGGAGATATGATTGGGGGAGAAAATGAATCAATTCACCTAGAGGGACATTCCCTGAAACTTCTGAAGGAAATAAGAGATGGAATAGTGTTAAACAATTATTTGATCTTAAACTTTATCTGTTTGATAAGTAAAATGCTACTGAAAGGTAGCGATCAACAAAAATGTGTTCAAGGAGAAAATGAAGATGAAAGGTGTAAATTGGAAGTTCTAAGAAAAGATGAGAAAGCTTGTGAGAAGTTTAAAGAAAAATCTATTAGAAGAATAAGAGAAGAAATAGGTGAGAAGGAAGAAAAAGAGATGGCTACATTGGTTCAAGAATTAGGAAGAAATAGATTAGTAAAACAGAAAAAAATGAAGTCTAAGGAGCGTCTAAATATGGTAAATGCAATACCAGAAAGAGTGAATGGCATTTGTGATATAAAGAAAAGAATCAAGAACAAGATTGAGGAAAATAAAAATCAGGAGGAAGAAAACATTATTATAAGTACAGAAAGTGGAAATAAAAAGAAAACATATCAGTGGGTAAATACAATTCCTGATATAATAGAACCAAATGGCTCAAAGGAAAGAGAAGAAATTAAATCAAAATGTAAACCCAATGTTGAGGAAGTTGATAGAAATCTCTTAATTGAAAAAGGTGAAATGCTTCCTACTTTGTATTTTTATGGTATTCCAAAGACGAAAAATGAAAATAATACAACCCTGAAAATCATAGTGTACAATATATGTAAGGGAATTCTGGATAAAATCATCACATGGACCGATATAAGTTCAGTATACAGCTATTGGTCAGGTAATGACAAAGGATGGATATGTTTGGTGGCGAAATCTTCCAGAATAAGACACAACATACTAACAAATAGAGATCAGTTTAAAAACCTGGGGGAAAAAACTACAGGAAACAACTGAAACAAAAGAACACTATTTCCAAGATAGACAGGGAAGCATAGTAATTACAAAATCAGTATATGGGGTCAGAAAGATTAATCAACCCAAATTAAATGCTAAAGATCAACAGAGAATTACAACTTATATGGTACCAGATGTCCACGAACATGTTATACAGCCGGAAGAAGGGACCATCTATAGAGAACATATGAAAAAAATAAGTTGAAGATTCCAGAAAGGACCTAGAATAAATAACAGCATTATATTAATGGAAGAAGATGAAGATTTACAAGGAAGTAAGGATTGGAAGGATGTCTCTGATGTCTCTGAAATAGAAATGAATTATTGTTCTAGTATAGAAAATAGAAATCAGTTTTGTATTTTAGAAGACTCATTTGAAGAATGCTGACCACTAGTGCGAAAGGTATCCCTCACACAAGGACATATGAATTTTTTCCAATTGTTTAACCAGATGAGACACACTAAGCTGAAAACTTGTTTACAGGTGCAACCTGGGAGAACAGGAAAGTTAAGTGACTTGCTCATGGTCACACAGTATGCAAGTGGGGGCTGTGGGATTCAAACCCAAATGGAAATAATGAGTTGGAATATTGGTAGTTTAGCAGGAAAATTAAAGGATATTGGATGTAGAAAATTATTGGAAAATTACTCAATAATAATGTTACAAGAAACTTGGTCAGTACTGTAGAACAAAGTACTCTGGAAGGATATCAGAGTTGAGCATTAGAAGCCAAGAAATTTAAGAAATATGGAAGACCTTCAGAAGGTATTTGCACTCTGGTGAAAATAGGACACACATTGAAAGGGTTATGTATTATTAAAGATTCTAAATATTTTATATTGGGAATCTTTATACAGTATAAAAAAACTAACATTGGCATTTTTTTAAATGCATACTTTCCCCCACTCCCAACTACATCTCCCAGTATAAAAGCAGTTTTTGAAATGCTAAAAGAAACAATAATAAAGCTACAAACATCTTTTCCAGGTCTAATGATAATAATAGCAGGTGACTTTAATGTTTGTATAGGAGAACTATTGGAGGAAAGGACAAATTATAGAAACCTACATGACAACATGGGAGTTCTGTTAAGGAAATCATTGGACAAGAAAATCAACAAAAAAGGGGAACTGCTTATTTAAGTTCTAAATATACTGAATATGCAGATCTTAAATGGGAGATGTAATGGGGATGGGGATAAAATGGGGAGACTAGCCCATAACCATTGTTATGAGGGGAGTACCTTGGACTATGTCTTGGTGGATGTTTCCTCATATAGTAATATATTGAATTTAAGAGTGTTAGATAATTGGGATAGTGATCCTCGACCCATTGAATTAATAATTAAAGTAAAGGGAACAAATATGGAGAAATTAGAATGTCCAGAGTGGATAGAAAAACACAAAACAAATAAAGTGGACTCCATATAATATTCGGAGACTTCAGAATCTATTGGATGATCCAAATATATTAAGTAAGAAAAGTCAAATTCAGGAAAACATCCATCATGACAAGACAAAGGAGAATCAGAAAGAAATACAGCAGTTATACATAGAATTAGAAGATTATCTTTATAAAGAACTAAAAAAATGTCAACAAAAAATTAAGACCAGAAATCTGTACAAAGCAAAATGGTTTGATGATGAGTTTAACCATATGTGTAAAATTATAAACCAATTAGGGAAAAGGGTTACAAGGTATAATGAAGTAAATGATAGATTAGCACTAAAAAAAGGTTAAGGAGGAACATAAAATGCTTATAAGAAAAAAGAAATATGAATTTACTAACAATTTATAGTCTAAACTACAGGGAGCAATAGCTGGTAAAGATAATATCTCCTTTTGGCAGTTAGTTGCCTATGGCGCAGGCAAGATGAGATTTAATCTTGAAGCAGTTATCCCACCAGAAGTATGGGAGCAACATTTTGGAAAAGATTTTGACAAAACACTAGTATTACTATAAAATAGGGAAATGATGCCAAGTATAAATACAGAAAAAATGAGATATGAGACAAGGAATCTAGTTATTTCTAAAGAAGAATTAATTGTAGCCATTAAAGCACAAAAAAAAAGCACCTGGGGTGCATGGAATTAGTGTAGAAATGTTTCACATAAACCCAGAATAGTCGGCTGAGGTTTTGTTACCCCTCTTTGAAAGTGTAATCCAAACTAATAAAATACCTGACAGATAGAACACAGTGGTAATAGTTCCCCTGCATAAAAAGGGGTCTCTAACATTACCAGAAAACTATACACCAATAACCTTACTGAATATAAGTGCAACATTATTTACCAGAATACTCCTTTCCAGATTGCAAACTTGGATAGAAGAAGAAAAGATACTATCCAGAAACCAAGCTGGGTTCTGTAAAAGAAGGTCAAGTATTGAACACATTTTTATTCTTCGTTATATTATGGAAAAATTTGTGGCTAGAAAAAAATGGTAACATCTTTATGGCTTTTCTTGATATAAAAGCTGCATTTGATTCGATCAATAGACACATTTTGTGGGAAATCCTTCTTAAGAAAGGGATTAATAAAGACCTCCTAGAAATTATAAAAACTCTGCATTCCAATACTAAAGTAGTAGTAAAGTACAATAAACAAGGTGAAGTGATGGGTCAAATAAAAGTAGAAGCAGGAGTTAAACAAGGTTGCTTACTAGCTCCGATCTTGTTTAATTTATATATAGATATATTAGTGGATGAGTTAGAAGAGATAGATATGTTCCCCCCAAATATAAATAAACAGAATTTAAAAATCCTATTATTTGCAGATGATGCTGTGATAATATCTCAGACCCCATTAGGCCTAAAAAGAGCATTGATCAAAGTAAAGGAAACCCTTTTAAAACTTGAACCGCAATTAAATATAGAACAAGCATTTGTCAATGCCGAACGTTCGCTTGCAGGTGTTTGCAGAGGTGTTTGGCATGTATGGCGCTTTACCCTAATGCCCTGTGTGATTGCTGGTATTTGCACAATAAATTGTCAGCATGATCTTTTTGTTACCCCCATTGTGCGCTGCATAGGCGGAAACACGTTTTGGGCAGGATGTGAAAAATGACAGCTGTACTGCTCATAAGGAAGTGAGGTAAAATGCCAATGTTGAAAATCTGGAGTGGAAATATTGAAAATTCACAAACCTACGCGCATGCGTGGGAACTGTGCAATGCACGCTCATAAAACAGTCATTTTAAAATTTTTCACCAAATTTTCAACATTGCCATTTTAAAACCTGTGCTAATGAACAGTGTCACTGTGATTTTCTTACTGTGTCCCATACATTGATTTCACACACTGACTGCACCATTGTGCACTACATGGGGGGAAAGATGTTTTGGGCAGGATGTGAAATGTGACAACTGTACTGCTCATAAGGAGGTCAGGTAAAATGGCAATGTTGAAAATCTGGAGTGAAAATATTGAAAATTCGCAAACTTATGAGCTTGCGTAGGAACTGCACAATGCACACTCGTAAAACAGTTATTTGTAGGAATTTTTTCATCAGATTTTCAACTTAGCCATTTTAAGATCTCTGCTCATGAACAGTGACACTGCGATCTTCTTAATGTGTCCCATACACTGAGTTCGCACACCGACTGCGTCATTGTGCGCTACACGGGTAGAAACACATTTTGGGCAGGATATGAAAAATGACAGCTATACTGCTCCATGAGGAGTGTGGTAAAATGGCAATGTTGAAAATCTGGAGTGCAAATATTGAAAATTCATGAACGTGTGGCGTGCGTGGGAGCTGCTCTAACTGCCGCTAAAGAGACAGTCATTTTTAGGAATTTTTACAAAATTTTCGACATAGCCATTTAAGACCTCTGCTCATGAACAGTGTCACTGTGATTTTCTTAATGTGTTCCACATTGATTTCGCACACCGACTGCGCCATTGTGCGCTACATGGGCAGAAACACGTTTTGGGTGAGATGTGAAAAATGACAGCTATACAACTCATAAGAAGGTGTGATAAAATGGCAATGTTGAAAATCTGGAGTGAAAATATTGAAAATTCGTGAACTTATGAGCCTGCGTAGGAACTTTGCAACGCACGCTCGTAAAACAGTCATTTTTGGAAATTTTGCACCAAATTCTCAACATGGGGTTTTTGGGACCCCTTCTCATGAATTATGTCACTGTCATGGTGTTATCCAAGGCCAAAGGGTGATTTCACGCAGTGACTGCGCAGTGCCTGCGAAATCACCCTTCAGGCCTGAATAACGCAATGACAGTGACATCATTCATGAGAAGGGGTCCCAAAAACCACATGTTGAAAATTTGGTGCAAAAATTCCAAAAAATGACTGAAATATGCAATAAAGTTGAAACCCCCCTATGTAGCCCATTATACAGCTTACCGACATTTCCTCAGTTCCCGGTCGGCTTTGAAGAGTGCAGACGTGTTCCCGGTCCACCGAAGATCGTCGCGCCAAAGTCCGGAGGTAAGTATGGAGTGGGGAGGTGTGGGGAGGCTGGGTGCTCAGTGGGTGGGTGGGTTGTGGGAGGGGTTGGGAGATGCGCCGTGGGACTGTTTTGTTTTACAGGGAAAAAAAAGAAAAGACAACGAGGACATTTGCCACACTGGGGTGGGCTCCCAGCATGGCAGAAGATGTGTGGGGGCCGAGCAGCTGGCGGGAGATTGGGCACCACCGTCGGCAAACTACGCGGGGGGGCCAAGGAGCCGACGCGGGATTGGGCATCCCCATCAGCAAACCAAACAAACGGTTTGCCATGCTGGGGTGGGCTCCCAGCATGGTGGCAGGATGGCTTGGGGGGGCCGTGGAGCCATTGGGGGACTGGGCACCCCCATCGGCAAAACAAACAACTTAACAACTTTGCCACGATGGAGTGGGCTCCCAGCATGGCAGGAAAGCTTTGGGGGGGGCAGCGTGACATGCGCGGGAGGAGTGCATGACAGCGGGGACAGTGGCGGCACTCAGTATGGCAGCGGTGTTTTCCTTTGAAGCAGAGAAACACCACTGTCATACTGAGCTCCTGCACCCATTGGTGCAGGACTGCCATGCCTGCTCAAGGGAGCAGTGCATTGGGTGGGAGAGGCACACCTCCAAGTGTGCTACTCTCCCAAAACATTCCTTGCGCATGCGTGCAAGTGAACGTAAAAACACAAAATAATGGTATGTGGTAGGGGAAGGAGAAATGTGAAAGAATGGAAAATAGGGCTAGACACTACAGAAGAGATAAAAGAGTTTCAATATATAGGTGTTATAATAAATAGAAATTTGAGTTGGAATTTGCATGTAAAGAAAGCAATAAATAGTGCTACAAAGACAATGTTGGGAGTTACAAGATTTGCAAACACATTTGCAAACAATTCCTTTATAGCACAGAAAAGATGCTATGAAGCTAAGATAAATGCATAAATACTGTACGGTGTAGAAGTATGGGGCCCTGGCACTAATCTTAAATCTACAGAAATTATGAAAAACTTATATCTAAAGAAATTACTTGGGGTTTCAAGGTCCACCCTAAATGCAGCTATAAGTGCAGAAACAGAAATTTTGTCAATGTCGATAGTAATATAAAAAGGAGCACAAATTTCTTAAAAAAAAATAATGCAAGCACCCGAAGATAGTCTACTCCACCATTGTTGGGTGGAGTAAAAAACTGAAAAAAATTGGAAAAATTGATAACCATTTAATCAAGAAAGGGTGGTTTAAAATATTAAATGATGAACTTAACAAGAATGGAGTATTGTATAATTACATGTATATTGAACCTTGTGACCCAAATAAATTTAGAGATATAGTTATTCAGAGACTTGAAGATACAGCAAAGCAACAAGACATGAGTAGTGTAAGGGATTCGTAGCAATTATACAACTTATAAGAAAATAAAACATACCGTCAAAGAAGAGAAATATTTAAGGGTGTGTGAGAATGAGAAACAGAGAAAAGCTATAAAAAAATTAAGATTGAGACTTTTAGCAACTAGGGGAATTTTAATCCCAGGTATCCCTGCATATCTATGTATTTGTAAGAATATTAAAAATCTTGTAACTAGACATGTTTTGTTGGAATGTCCAGCCTTTGAGAGAGAAAAAGAGCAGTTTCTATCCTCAAGGTTGAACAGATTAAAGAGAATAGAAATTAATGAGAAACTGGAAAGGATTCTTGATCCATCTGAAATAGTAGATATTTTTGCACTAGCTAGTTTTGCACAAAGAGTACTGTATAAGTTGAAAGATTTAGCAAAAGTATAAGGCCTGGATATTCAAACTGCGCTCAAAACTGGCACAACAGCAGGAGCAAGCACAAACCAGTTGCGCAAATGCGCAACAGGTGCGATATTCAAACATGGAGCAGAGCACATTGCGCAAGCAACCAACGTCTGAATATCGCACATACTGCGCCATCGCGCAACCAGGAAGGAGAAGCTGAACCAAAATGTTGCGCTATGGCGCAACCAAGGAAAGCTCAGCTGAGCAGTCCAGAGCTGCCATAGCGGAGGCACAGCCCCCAGGGCAATGGAACTGCACATCCAGGGAGGCAGGCTGGGACCCACCGCCAGCCATGCCACATAGGGCACAGGAACACACTGCAGAACCCACCACACCGCACCCCAAGCACAGCAGCACTGGGGTGGGACGGATGATCCACGTGCCCATGGGGACAAGCCAACAAAGCATAGCAGAACCCTGACACCCCAGCACAACCACTGGCAGGCGGAGAGGGCCACACACAGGGGTTGACAACCACAGTGCACATCAGCCCCCGTATGCACAGCACACCCTGCACTGTGACCCCAAGACACCACCCATGTGCAGTGCCTGGCACTGCAGGAAACCATACAGTTCCCAGTACTCATCAATCCATGCAACACAGAAGCCTACAAGCCAGACACACCTGTGCCCCCAGCACTGGTGGCAGCAGACAGAGACCAACTGAAAGTCACTGCCATGCTGGAGATACCTCCCATGCACACACACACACACATACCCAGGACCATACCAGCCCAGATGGCATGTACACACCTGCAACTGAGCACCCATAGCCAGCTGCAAATCAGAGACCGACACAGTATTCATATATCAAAATAGAAATGTATATTAAACATATTTCAACAAGAACAATAAAAACTATTTACAAGGGGGGGGACGGGTACAAGGAAGGGGTGTTCAAGAGGGAGGGATTAAAAACTTGGAGAGGGAAGGCAGGGTGGTAGGGATGGGAGAAGTGGGAAGGGTAATGTGGGCTACGCCCAGCCGGCTCCTGGTCCTCCCCCTGCTGGTGCCCCATTCCATCCCGGCCCTGATGGCGTCCATGCCCCGGATGGCTTGCAGGATCCTGTGGTTTGCAATGCTGACCTCTGTGAGGCGACGGACATCCTGTTGCATCCTCCGTAGAACCTTGAGGCCCAGGGAAAATGGGAAACAGTCAATGGCTGTGACTGACCACAACCCTGAACACCACCCAACCTGCAAGCCATATAGCCCAATGTCCTGCACCTGTGATGGCATGCACCCACCCACAGTGAACATGCACATGGCCATCACAAACAGAGCGGCACCAGCTATGCACCACCGCCCACACACTGCCACGTCAATCACAGTACAAACTAGGCTGGCAAGTGATGTGGCAACGTGAGTGCAATGCCAGTTACACAGCTATGTGCCCAGTGCATCCCTGGACCACCAGTGACGATACACAGACGTGCTGTGATACTGCACTGTGATGCATGTCACCTGTGTCGTGCCTACATACATGGATACATAGACAGTGTCGGTAGATAAGGGCCTATGGGCCACCCAGTCTGGCCATTTGACCTTGTAAGTTCACTCTGTTGTCCTATAAGTCTGTTGCACCTTACCCCTGACCACCAGAATTCCTGTATGGCTACCCCATGCATTCTTAAATCCCGTGACCAAGTCAGCCCCCACCACTTCCTCTGGCAGGGTGTTCCACTTGTCCACCACCCGTTCTGTGAAGAAATTCTTCCTCATGTTTCCTCTGAATCGTTCCCCCTCCAACTTCATCCCATGCCCTCTAGTCCTGGAACATCTTCTACGCTTAAAAATAGTGTTTTCCTGCACTCTGTTCCCCCCTGTAAGATACTTGTATGTCCCCATCATATCCCCCTCTCCCTCCCTCCTCCAGGGAGTACATGTTCAGTTCCTTCACCCTGTCTTCATAGGACTTGTGATGCAATCCATGCACCATCCGTGTTGCCCTCCTCTGACCCTCTCTACCCAGTCCATGTCCATACGTGGTATGGTCTCCAGAACTGTACACTGTACTCAGTGTGGGGCCTCACTAGTGTCTTGTATAGTGGAATTATGACCTCCCCTTTGGTTGTGTTGTGCATGGCTGGTGGTCTTGCCCCCCCCAGCATGCAATAGCATCCATGAAGTAATGATACTCACACTCCTCCAGCAGCTGGGTCTGCCACTGCTGCTGATGCTGCTGCTGCTGCAGTTGGGGCACAACACCCCTGGCACCGGGGCCCTGGCATGGCCCACCTCACCCTCGCCCGGCGTCCTCAAATTCCGGCCTGTGGGAGACATATGTTGAGACAAACATCAGTGTGACTCAAAAGCAGAGTGCCCCCTGCCCCAGTGAGAGTGCCTGCCCACACAGCCATAACCATCCATCGCACAGCTGCACACACTGACACAGCCAACCGTGTCCGAGCCGGCACCTATGCACAGCCACCCAAGCACACACACACCTACAGAGAATATAGGTGCATAGATGGTACACTCACCTGGCCTAGGCACCATGCCCCGCCTGGCATGTGAACGCAGCCGCGTCAAGAGTTCCGGCTCCCTCCGGCGGAGGTCACTGTAACGATGCCGGCACTGCTCAGCAGACCGGCCCCGGCCAGTGACCTCCACCAGGTCAGTGGCCACTTGCTGCCACACGTGGGTCCTAGGCATGGTGAGGGGGGCCTCACCATAAAGTTCCTCACAGTGGGGCTCCACCAGGGCCACCAGGTTGGCCACTTCAAGCTGGCTCCAGGACACCGCCCTCCTCCTAGCCATGGCACCAACTTTACAGCAGGCAATATGGCGCCCTGCTGCGCCGTGACCCCACGTGGAGTTGTTGCGAAATAGACCACCACAGGCACCAATTGCGCTGTTCGAACAGCGCCGTCACTTTACATGGCGCTGTCACCAGACAGCGCAATAGGGACGTACACATGGCAGGCGAACAGCACCAGAGAGCAGAGGGCATACACAAGGTCACGGCAATGACGCAAGGCTACGCACAGCGCCATCGGATGTATAGGCATCCTGCGCGACTGCCAAGCTGAGCACCAGTGCCACAGTGGACTATCACGCAGTAGTGCCACAGCGCCATATAGTGCCCAGTGCTGTAGCGCCACTGGCACAATGGTGGCCATGGCCTGAATCGCCTATCACGCTCAGCAGGTCTGCAGTGCGATAGACGCATGCTTAAGCTGTCTGGGCATGTGCAATGCAGTGTAGCATGCAGCCACAAACCTGCGCCATTGGCTCAGCCGGACCTTCCGTATTGTGCAAAGCGCAAATACGCGATATTCAGCTGACATATGCAAATCATTCGATCAGCCATTCAAAAGCGCAGTGGCGCAATTAGCATGTCATTAAAGTTGCGCCACACCTCATTTGCATGTGTTGCACTATAAAAATGCAACAGTGGGTTGTGCCAGCCAGATTTGGTTACTGCAGGTGAGAGGTGAGTTACATGCTGTGTGATGCTCAGGACAATGGTCATGGGCAGGGGTGCGGAGGATGATAAAGGCTGAGGGGCTGAGCATGAAAGGGCACTAGAAAGGGTCAAGGGCACCCTTTCTATCAGTATCTGCCATGCGGAGAGGAAGCGGGAGGGCGGCAGCTATGCTCATGGGAAATGCTGTCGACTGCACAGTGACAGGTGTCCACTTCCACCCATACAGATCACCATGACTGACCAGAGCCAAGCTGAGGGTGTGGACGGCGGGCGTGGGAGGAGGCTGAACTTCACCGCGGCAGAGATGGGCCCTCCTCCAGGCCTACCTGGAGGATGAGCCACTATTGAGTGGATGGAGGCACCCTCAGGGCGTGCAGCTGCATGGGAGGGGTAGCTCGGGCCGTCAACCTGCACGGAAGCCACCAGTGCTCCGTGCAGGAATGCAGGAAGAAGATGGGGACTGACCGCAGGAGGTTGAAGGAGAAGGTGGCAGCCTTCAGGGTGGCACGTGCTGGCACTGGCGGGGGCCCACCAGTGGTGTTGCAGCTGACCCCTACAGAGGAGACACTGGTCGTCGGCCATGCAGCCGAGTGCCGTTGTGGGCGTACCAGGCAGAGGATTCCAGACAGGTGGAAGCCCATCACTGCACGGTATGACATGGTGGTGTTGTTGGGGGCTGTTGTTCACATGCACTCACATGTACTCTCTTTCTGTTACAGATCCTGTTCGTCTGCAGGAGACGGTGGTGGTGTTGGGTCCAGACAGTGAGGCAGACCTGCTGGACGTGGAGGAGGGACCATCCACCTCCGCCACCAGCCTGCAGGCACTGCAGCAGCATGCAGGCTGGGCCAACAACTCCGGTGTCAGTGATACGGGTGCAGGGGGTGCACAGCCTGTGTCACAGCAGTCTGGCATGCAGGTATGCCAGCATGCTGTGCCTATGGCAGTGGCATGCACCTGCACCATTGATGATAACAGGCCTGCAATGGGCAGTGATAGGTGTGTGTCCCATGATGGACACATGGCAGGCCAAGCACGTGCCTGGGCCTTCCTGGTTCACACCTGTGTACCAGCATGCTGGCACAGTCCCAGGCTGTGCCTGTCAGCACCGGTGGGGCAGCACCGGTGGCTGTGCAGGTGTCTGGCACTGTTGTCAGCACAGAGGTGGAACAGGTGGACCTGGGGGCTCAGCAGTTGGAGGGGCGGCAGCAGCAGTCGCACAGCAGGTCCGGGGTACAGTGTCAAGCAGTGGCACATGTCCACCGCCCTTTGATCCGCCCATACCTGGTCCTGGTGAACAGCGCCCATCCTCAAGGGGTGCTGTGCACCAGGACCGTCCACACCCTGGGGGTCACGATGCCATTGGGGCACAGTACCCATTGGATGCACACACCCGCCTGCTGCAGGAGTCGGTACAGCTGCAGGGGCGGGTTGCAAGGTCTGTGGAGGCACTGTCTGTGTCCGTGGAGTGGCATAGCAGGGAGTGTGCTCGGGACCGAGCCGAGCTGGTCCTTATGTGGACGGATGTGACCGCTGCCATTGACAGGCTGACCCAGGCAGTGGTCTCTGTCGCGGATGCATTGGCCACACTGTCAGGTGCCCCTGTACCACACACCCCACACAGTGCGCTCTCCACTCCCCATTCCCGGCGTCGTGCGACACCAGGCCTGTCGATGCCGGGTTCTGCTGTGGGCATCCCGAGCACCCCTGGTGCAAGTTTGTTTGGCAGGATGCAGACCCCTGTGCAGGCAAGGTCACGTTCACACAGTGGGACCCCTGGTGGTGCACCAGCACCACCCGATGTGGCCCCTGCTCAGCCTGCCAGTGCTGCTGGGCCACGGTGGGGCCGCCCATGCATCCGTGGTGGCCGTGGGACAGTGCTACCTGACTGAGCTGTCTCCAGTGCAGGCCCTATCTGGTGCTGCCCTGTGTGCAATGTGTGTCATGGTGGGCAGTGCACTGCTGGGTGCTCTGCTCACCAAGCTGACACACGGACCACCTGCACACTCTCCCAACTGCTGTCCACAGGTGCATGTGCATGATGATGCCTGCATTGCACTGTACACCAAGGTGCAAGGGTGCCCAGGTCCTGACACACGTACGTGGACAGTCCAGGTGGTGGGGGTGATTGGTGGTGCTGTGTGTTGGCAATGTCATTTCTACAGTGCTGTGCTGCTGCCCATGTATGCTGCCTGGTGTGTGTGTGTGTGTCCATATGAGTGCTCACCCCTCTCTGATGGTGTGTTGGTATGCCTGGAACCTTCAACTCCTCTGACCTTCATGCACGGTGTGTTCCCCTGTGTGTCTGTGGTTTGCGCATGGACAGTGTTGCTGCACATGTCCCTTGCCTTACCTGTGTTGGGCGTAGTGCTCTTCTGCAATGGTGTCCCGGTGCAGCTGGGCCTGCGGGTCAGTCGGGGGTCCGTCCGTCCCTAGGGGGCTGCTCATCACCCACATCACAGCGCCACTGGCGTCCCATCGCTGTCCCCCTCTTGGACCTGTACGGCTATCCCATGGTCTTTGGCCATGTTGTGCAGGATGCAACAGGCCAGGAATATCCACAGGCCTTTTGGGGGCTGTACTGTAGAGCTCCGCCCGCAGGTGTCCAGGCATCGGCGTGCCTTAGAGCATCCCAAACACCCGCTCTATGATGTTACGTGGTTGCGGCATGTGCCTCATTGAAACATAGCTGCGCTGGGGTCGCGGCGCCGTGCACGGTGTGAGCAGCCAGGGACGGAGTGGGTATCTGCAGTCACCTGTGTGGAGATAGTGGAGATCAGTGTCATGTCAGGTCCATATTGCCCATATCCTTGTGTGCCACTACCATAGCACCTGTGTCATTCCCACCCTTGCCCAGAGTTTGCATTCCATACATGTGTACTCACCCACTAGATGACCCTTGGGGATGTTCCCACTCTCGAATCGATGGCACAGTGCAGACTGGTGCCATATGAAGGCATCATGTGCTCCGCCAGGGTGTGTGGCACAGACATTGATAATGCGCCCAGTGGCACCACACACCACCTGGCAGTTGACACTGGAAAAGCCCTTTCGGTTCCGATAAGCCTGGCCGTCGGGGCCAGGTGGCGTGCGAATGGCCACATGGGTGCAGTCTATGGCCCCTAGCACGCCAGGCATATGTGCTACCCTGTGGAACTCCTGCATGTTTGCTGTACGCTCTGCCGCGGTGCTGGGGAAATGGATGTACTCCGCAGCATGAGGCAGCAGTGTGCTGAGGAATTGGGTGAGGATGCGTGATGTGGCCGACTGTGAAATGCCTGTGGTGTCCCCTGTCGGCCTCTGGAAGGTGCCCGTGGCAAGCAGGCATATGCAGGCTGTCACCTTGGTCTCCACAGACAGAGCATGACTCCGTCGTGAGGGTGCCTGCATCACATCACTGCACAGCTCGCAGAGCCGTCTCAGTATTGCCCTGTTCAGGCGGTGCGGGCCACAATCTCGGCGTCCTGTGTACAGCTCCGGGTTGATGCGGACACGATACCACCTGTCGGGGGCACATCACGACGTGCCCCTCCGCGCCATGTCCCCTGCAGCATGGTGTCTCACCCTCATTACAGCTTCCATGTGGAAGCTGACACTGTCCATCTCCCTGGCTGCCCCCGGCTGCTGTTCCTGTGTTACCCCGCTGCCCCCACTGCTGCTTCCACTGCACCGGGCACCCCCCACTGGCCTCTCTGTCCTCCTGGACCCACTGTCCCTCTCTGCCTTTCCAGCTCCTGTCTTTCTCTCTCTGTCTCTCTCCCCCAGTTTGCGGCCTGCTAGGGTTCTTGCGCCGCTTCCTTGAGCCTTTTTATTTTGGCTCAAATCCGGTACTGTGCAACTTCCGGCTGAGCCACTGTTGCGCATTGCGCAAGTGTTCGGATATTGCATTGCGCACTTTATGCATGGACCCGGCCCCTTCGGTTGCGCATGCCTTCATTTCCATTGCGCTGTTGCTCAGCATGTTTTCGGTGGCACAACTGGCCCCTTCTGAATATCGCAGAATGGCGCATTTTTGGAGTTGCGCATGGCGTAACCCTTTTGAATATCCAGGCCTAAGTGTAAAGGGGACTCTTATGTCATATAAGTATGTATTTTCTATGATTGTGTTATTGAGTAATTTAACAAAATATGTATTTTAAACTATATTTATGAATATTGTGTGTAACAAACATTGTTTTATACATGCTGTCAATAAACTTTAACCTTACCTAAACCTAACCCTCTGTACTGGGTCAAAGACTAGGACCAACTGGTCTAGATTGTCATTGCATTAGTCCCACTGGACCCTCAAGGTCCACTAAGGAACCTACAAATGCAAGTGGGTCAGGTGAACTGTGCCAATTGCCACTGCCATGTGACTCAGAATCCACAGGAATGCCCTGGCCATGACCTACCAGCTGGAGGAAATCAGACAGGCTTGCTCCATCAGTCACATCACCCTGCCCTCAGGCAAAAAAGCCTTGTCCTGGCTGGTGTCCAGGACTGCCCCATGTATTGAAGGCGCTTGCAAAGAATGAGGCAGGAGTTTGGCAGATTTATAGTGATCCCCAAGGCCTGGAACAGACAGAAGGTGTATTCCAGGGTCTGAACTAAGTGTTTCCTGGAGGTGGCTGCTAGCAGCCAGTCATCCAGGTAGTAGAACAAATAGAAGCCCTGCATCTGTAATGTAGCTGACAGCACTACCAGGCATCTGGTAAGTACCCAGGGGGGCTGAGGAAAGGCCAAAAGGGAGGGCCCAGAATTGAAAATGGGCTCCCTGAAAATGGAAGTGGAGAAAGTGACGACGGGCAGGAAATATTTGGATGTGCAGGTAAACATCCTGCACATCCAGAGAACAGAGCCAGTCCTTCTGCTGCAAAAGGGGTAATGACCCCTGTAGTGTGACCATCCAGAGGTGCTTGTACTTGATGCAAAGATTCAGATGGCTCAGGTCCAGGTTGGGCTAAAGATACAGTCTTTTTGTGAATGAGGAAGAAGTGGGAGTAAAACCCCCTTCCCCAGTGAGCCTGAGGGATGGGCTTTATGGCTTGTTTTTGAAGAACAGCCTGAATTTCCT
Organism: Neoceratodus forsteri; assembly: GCA_016271365.2. Classification (NCBI taxonomy): domain Eukaryota; kingdom Metazoa; phylum Chordata; order Ceratodontiformes; family Ceratodontidae; genus Neoceratodus; species Neoceratodus forsteri. The sequence continues at coordinate 681,386,364 of CM057449.1, forward strand.
CTCAAATTGGAGACAGGTGGGTGGGTGGGGGGATATGTGGAGTGAATGGGGGATCAGGAGGCCACTCTAGGAACTCCAAAGTGTGACCATGTTCTATGATCTGCAGCACCCAGTTGTCCATGGTCACTCCCCTTTCACCCCTCTAGCTGGAGGGAGAACAGACCACTGGCCATCTCCCTTGGATCCTCGGCCGGAAGGAGGGGGGTCGGCTAAGGAGTCAGGAGGTAGGGGTTGGCACAAGCAGGGGGCTGAGGTGGCCCTGGGGGCTCTGGTGGTGGCATCAGCAGGGGCCTATGTGGCCTTAGACCAAGGGATGGATAGTGAGGCTTAATAAATGAGAGGGAGGATGGGCAGAGGGTGGCAGTGAAAAAGCAGGGATATTGAAAGAATACTTCTGTTCAGTATTCACAAAAGAAGAGGAGGGTGGAGGTACCTAATCCAATCAATAGACACACTCTGGATAGGGTGGGGTCGATACTAGTCCTTTCACAGAAGAAAGCATCCTGAATGAACTCCTAAAACTGAAAGTGGACAAAGCAATAGGCCCTGAAAGGATTCACCCCAGAATTCTAAAAGAACTAAGGGGAGAACTAGTGACACCACTGGCTACACTTTTTAACAAATCATGGGAGGATGGTGTGGTACCTGAGGACTGGAGGAGGGCGGATGTGATTTCCCTTCACAAAAGTGAGAGCAAAGCAGAGGCAGGAAACTACAGACCTGTTAGTTTGATGTCAGTGGTAGGGAAAATGATGGAATCACTTCTGAAAGAAAGAATTGTTGAGTACCTAGAGGCCAGCGGGGCTCAGGACCCAAGGCAGCATACATTTACAGTGGGAAGGTCATGTCAGACGAATGTAATAGATTTCTTTGATTGGGTGACCAAAGTAGTAGATCTGGGAGGGTCTGTGGACATGGCCCACCTAGACTTTAGCAAGGCATTTGACATAGCCCCACACAAAAGATTAATAAACAAGTTAGCCAGCCTGGGAGTGGGACTCAGGGTGGTAACCTGGGTAAAGGATTGGCTGGACAACAGGTCACAGAGTGTAATAGTAAACAAAGTCCACTCTGAAGAAAGAGGGGTTACTAGTGAGGTCCTGCAGAGTTCAGTACTGGGACCAGGTCTTTTTAATGTCTTTATAAATGACATTGCAGAGGGACTGGAAAGAAACATATGCCTCCTTATAGATGACACAAAGTTCAGCAACAGGATTGATACACAACGGGGGGGTGTTGTGGAAAGGATGAGAAGGGACTTGGCAAGGTTGGAGGAATGGTCAAAAGTATGGCAGTTTAGATTCAATGCAAAGAAGTGCAAAGTAATGCACCTGGGAAACAAAAACCCAGGGGAAGAGTACACAAATTGGGGGGAGGTACTAACAACAACAAAAATGGAAAGGGATCGGAGGTAACTATATCAGATGACCTAAAGGTAAGCAAGCAATGTGAGATGGCAGTAAAGAGGGCTAGGGGGATACTGGGGTATATAGAGAGAAGCATCACCAGTAGAAAACAGTAAGTCATTATCCCTATGTACAGACAGTTGGTGAGACCCAATCTGGAGTATTGTGTTCAGTTCTGGAGACCCCATCTCTGCAAGGACATAGACAGGATGGAGGCATTCCAGAGATGGGCAACTATAATGGTGCAGGGTCTGCACCAAAAGCCATACAAAGAACAACTAATTGAGCTTAATATGTAAACCCTCGAGGAAAGGAGGGAGAGTGGGGACACTTTCATGTACCTCAAGGGAATCAACAAAGTCCAAGAGGGTAGCATCTTTCAGAAAAAGAGATGTGCAAGAACAAGGGGACACAATCTGAAGATAGAAGGAGGACGGTTCAGAGGCAACATGAGGAAGTATTTTTTCACAGAGGTGGTGGTGGATGCATGGAATAGCCTTCCTGAGGAGGTTGTTGGGTCAAAAACAGTGGAGGAATTCAAGAATGCATGGGACAGACATAAGGCAAATCTGGTGGGGGGTTGAAAGAAGTTGGCTGTTGGTTAACGACGATCTGCAGCTTATCCAATAGGTAGGGAAAGGGGAAGACTGAGTGGGCCAAGTGGTCCTTGTCTGCCATCAAAGTCTATGTTTCTATGTTTCTGTGTTGCACTTGTGCTGACCCTTGCAGGCTGCTTCTGAGACTGCTAGCAGAAGGACCTGCAAAAAGACTGATATTGGGCTATTTTGGTTGGGTGTGATAGAGCGAATAGACTGACTTGAGGGCCTGCCCTTCCTCCTGCAGGGTAGAAATGATGTCCTAGACGTTCCTTCCCAAAATGACCGCACTCCAGAAAGGGGCATCAGAAATGCTGGCTTGCATGTCCAAGGCAAAGTTGGATGCCCGGAGCCAAGAATGGTGTCGGACAGACCCCATCAGCTGCCCAATGCCCAGAGGCATCCACAGCATCATAAGCTGCCCAGAGGACATGGCTGCCAATGTCCAAGCCTGACTTCATAAGTTGGGCAAGCTGCATCTTAGTGGGTTCCTTTGGCAAGGTCTAAACCAGGTCCTTGGCCTGGTCCCAAAAAACATTTTGATATTGGACCATGTAGGCCAGATAATTTATGGCCCAGATAGCCAGAGTGGTAGAGGCAAAAACATGTTTGCCCAGGTGATCCAGCTGTCTGGACTCCCAGTCTGTAAGAAGGGTACTAAGATTCTTGGGCTTCTTAGTTTGGTCATGAGCCACATTTGACACCACTGAATCTGCCTTAGGGTGACCCCCTAAAATGGGGCTTGCCAGCCAAGGCATGGTAAAGGCAGTCCACCTTCTTAGGCAGAAGAAGGGTAGTAGAAGGATGATTCCAGGCTACGCTAGAGACATTCTCATTGCAGTCAATTAAAAGGGGCACCACAACGGGGAGGGCATCTCACTGCTGGTGATAGATGGCCAAACGGTTCATCTCCACTTTCTGCTCCTCCGTCTCCCAGCCCATAAAGGACTGGATGTGGCGTATGACATCCATGAAGGTGGGATCATCGAGGGGAGCTTTGGTACCTCCTTGGTGTGATCATCCCATCCGAGGTCTCCCCAGGTGAGGAGAAAGACCCTGAAGAATCAGTTTCATCATCAGTAGAATCACTATCTTGGATCAATGACAGAGGCTGGTGCTCATCTCTTTGAGAACCTGAACTGATGCCAGGTTGAGCCCCTGAAGACTCCAGTGTGTGGGGTTCACTCAGCCCAGCCCAGTCTGGGTTCAGGGGCTGGCGGTCCTGGGGAGGGTGGTGGGGAGATGCCAGAGGTGGCTCTTGAGTGGCATTGGTCTGTCTTTGCATAAAGGTAAACCATGTCAAATAGAGGTCATTACAGTTCACCAGGAGTGATATATTGTACATCGATAGCAATGGATAAGAGGGTGCCGGTGAAGGGTATGACACTGGAGGAGCTGGTGTAGGGTTGCCAGGTGCAGGGCCACCCAGCGCCAGTTGAGGATCCAGTGTCAGCCCAACAGGAGTCAGCTGCGGCATAGATAGCAGAAAAAGAGTTTTTTGTGACCGCGCCAGGGATAGAGTAGTGCTTAGCTATGACTGTATAGCATAAAAATAAAAAAATGCCAGCACTTACTCAAAAGTATCACTTATTTAAGTATATGCTCCCAGGTCCATCAATAAATTCAATAAGCTCAATCTTCCGCATATAAATTTCTTTAATTCAAAAGGACGTAAAAGAACCTTTGTCATATGCCACCAATATATTTAACAACATGTGAAACAATATAGGCTCAGCGAATATTCACTCTTAAAAAAGGTTCACCATTGATGACAAGTCCATGATCCAAAGTCCATAAACCACAATGCTCGATAGTGCAAAAAAGGAAGGAGCTGGGACTAAATCCAACAAGCAGTGGCTTCTGCTTGTGAAAGTGCAGCAGGTGAGGGTCCTACACATCACAACCACGTCACATCAAGATCACCTGACGCGTTTCGCAATCTGCTTTCTCAAAGAAAGCAGATTGCCAACGTTGATGTGACGTGGATGTGGTGTGGAAGTGAGGAGTTGGATCAAATTAACAAGCAGTGGCTCGCTTGCAGCGCAGCAGGAGGGTCCTCCACATCACAAACCACGCCACATCAAGATCATTTGACGCTGTTGAGAATCTGCTTCTCAAAGAGAAAGCAGATTGCGAAACGTTGATGTGACGTGGATGTGATGTGGAGGGCCCTCAGTTGCTGCAGTTTCACAAGCAGAAGCCACTGCTTGTTGGATTTGGTCCCAGCTCCTTCCTTTTTTGCACTATCGAGCATTGTGGTTTATGGACTTTGGATCATGGACTTATCATGAATGGTGAACCTTTTTTAAGAGTGAATATTCGCTGAACCTATATTGTTTCACATGTTGTTAAATATATTGGTGGCATAAGTGACAAAGGTTCTTTTACGTCCTTTTGAATTAAAGAAATTTATATACGGAAGATTGAGCTTATTGAATTTATTGATGGACCTGGGAGCATATACTTAAATAAGTGATACTTTTGAGTAAGTGCTGGCATAGATTGCAGCAGGGGTGACGCTAGAGTTGAGCCCATAAGCTGGTGCTGCAGCAGCACTGGCTGCTGTACAGCAGGCATTGGCATGAAGCACCTGGGTGAAGGATCTGCCAGTACAGGACCAGCTGGAGAAGCTGGTGCCTGAGGGGATGGAGACCCCTGAGTGAAAGACAGAGCCAACACCAGTGAGGAGGAGATAGTGCTACTCAGCTGTGGGTGCTGCCTCACAAGAATAACATCAGTCCCAGTAGAGGGAACTGATGAAGGCAGCTTTGTGTCGGGGGGGGCAACAGTTGTGGAACTGACACCCGAGCAACCAACACCAGCTAAGCCACCTGGCTGAGAGCCCATAGAGGATAGGAGCCTGAGCATCAGAAGCTGGGGAGCAGAAGACAAAGAAATAGCAATGAGGGCAGGTGGTGGAGACACCAGGGGCCCAGAGGAAGAGCGGGCTGGCAAGGCTGGAGGTGCCAACCACCTCACAGGAGGACGACCCCATCTTGGTTGATGGGTTGAGGTGCAACCAAGAATGAGAAGCTGACTGTGCCTGGTCCTCATGTTTTTCCTGGTGCTAATGCTTCCTGGATTTCTCCTTGTGAGAAGACAAAGAGGCCACAGAGAACTGTGCTGGTGAAGCTAAAGAGCCCCTGGCCTGCAGCTCCTTCTCCATCATGACCAACTTCTGCTTCAAAAGGTAACTCTCAAGAGGTTTTAAACAATATTTCTGAGTGGCCTGATTGACTATCTAGCAAAATGGGCAGGTTTCATTATCATGGCTGGGGACTAGACAGATGAGACAACAGAGTGACTGTCCTTTTCAGGGATCTGTCTGCTCCAGGCATACTTCAAGGAGCAGTTGGAAAATGAGGCTGGTGAAAAAGACATAAACTCATTGATGAGTACACCAAAAATGTGATGTTTTACATTAAAGAAAAATGAAAAATAGAAAAGTGTGGTAAGTGCAAGAAATGGCAGTAGACTGTAGCTTCAGCATTCACAAAGGTCTGAAGTACACGGGTCAATGACGCCAAAAAGAACTGAGGTAGGTGAGGGAGACCAACCATTTTTATAGGCTTGGCTGATGTCAGCTGACTGACATCATCGGTGGGCAGCCTTCCGTGGTAGACTGCTAGCTAGAAATTTTCCATCTGGTCCTGGTGCCTGATGGCTTAGTCCTACTGGTGTGACCTGCTGCAAGAGCCTTCCTTGAAGTAAAATCAGTAATTGCCCTTCAGCTATTATTGCCATTATCTTGAATCTGGCATTCTAACAACATGAATGTGATGGTGTAACTATTAGTTTATGAATAGCTGAACCCGAAATGACAGATGTAGTGATAGAGGAGGATAGACTGAGGGAGTGTCTGCTAGCATTGAAGGTGGACAAATCATCAGGCCCGGAGAGAGTACATCCAAGGCTACTAAGGGAACTGGCTGAGGAGCTGGCAGGCTTATCTAAAAGTTCAGTGGATTTGGGTGTGGTGTTGCAGGACTGGAGAACAGCACATGTGGGAAAGTCAGGGAGAAAAAGATAGCATTCAGGAAGTATAAGAAAACACAGAAGGAGCAGGACAGAGATCTGTACCAGTTAAGGCAGAAGGAAGCAGGGAGGGAAGTCAGAATAGCAAAGGCCCAAACTGAGGAAAAGATAGCCCACTCGGTTAAGAAGGGGGATAAAACCTGTTATACGTACATCAGAGAGCGTAGAAAGACAAAGGGAGAGATAGTGAGACCGAATAGAATGAATGGTGGGTGGGCAGAGGGAGACAGTGAAAAAGCAGGGATACTGAACGAATATTTCTGCTCAGTATTCACAAAAGAGGAGGGGAAGTGCCTAATCCAATTAACAGAAGCACTTTTGATGGTGGGGGGGGGGGTCGATCCCAGTCCTTTCATAGAAGAAAGAGTTCTGCAAGAACTCCTAAAACTGAAGGTGGACAAAGCAATGGGGCCTGATGGAATTTACCCCAGAATTCTAAAAGTATTAAGGGGGGAACTAATGAAACCACTGACTACTCTTCTTAATAAATCATGGGAGGATGGTGTGGTACCTGAGGACTGGACGAAGGCAGATGTGATTCCCCTTCACAAAAGTGGGACCAAGATAGAGGCAGGAAACTACAGACCTATCAGTCTGACCTCTGCGGTAGGGAAAGTGATGGAGTCACTTCTGAAGGAAAGAACTGTTGAGTACCCTGAGGCCAGAGGGGCACAGGACCCAAGGCAGCATGGGTTCACAGCAGGACGGTCATGCCAGACGAATCTCTGCAAGGTCATAGACAGGATAGAGGCAGTCCAGAGGAGGGCAACTAAAATGGTGCAGGGTCTGCAAGAGAAGCCATATGAGGAGAGACTAAAGGAGCTTAATATGTATACCCTTGAGGAAAGAAGGGAGAGGGGGACATGATGGAAACTTTAAGTTCCTCAGTGGAATCAATAAAGTCCAAGAGGGTAGCATCTTTCAGAAAAAGAGACGTGCAAGAACAAGGGGACACAATTTAAAGATAAGGGGGGGGTGGTTCAAGGGGCAATGTGACAAAGTATTTTTTCACAGAGAGGGTAATGGATGCATGGAACAGCCTTCCTGAGGAGGTTGTGGGGTCTAAAACTGTGGGAGAATTCAAGAGTGCATGGGACAGACATAAGGCAGTTCTTGTGGGGGGTAGGAAGAAATAGGCTGTTGGCTAACTAGGATCTGTGGCCTATCCAGTAGGTAGGGAAATGGGAAGACTTGGTGGGCCAAGCAGTCCTTATCTGCCATCAAAGTCTATGTTTCTATGTTTCTATGTGGTGCCCATCAACAAAAGTGGTCCCAGGGATGACCCAGGGAATTACAGACCAGTCATTCTGATCTCAATTGTGTGAGACCATACTTAAGGAAATGTTAGTAGAATATCTAGACCAGTATGGTCTCCAGGATGTGAGGCAGCATGGGTTCATGGGGGGGAGATCATGTAAAACGAATCTGAGTAACTTCTTTGACTGGGTTACTAAGACAGTAGACAAGGGCCAAGTGTTAGAAAGTGTCTATCTGGATTTCAGCAAGGCCTTTGACTCTGTGTCGTACAAAAGGATGATCAGCAAGTTGGCAGATCTCAGGATTGAGTATAAGTTGTCCAAATGGGTGGAAAACTGGCTGAGGGGCAAAACCCAGAGGGAGGTTGTGGAGGGAAGGGGGAGTTATGTGGCACTGGAGAGGTCACCAGTGGGGTCCCTCAGGGCTTGGTGCTGGGCCCAGTGTTATTCAATGTCTTCATCAATGATATTAGGGATGGCATTAAGGGCAAAATGTGCTTATTCACAGAGGACACCAAGCTCTATGGGAGAGTGGACACAGCTGAAGGGATACAGGACCTACAGAATGATCTGGAAAAGCTGGAGAGGTGGTTGAGGATCTGGCAGCTTGGCTTCAATGCCAAGAAGTGCAAAGTTATGCAAATTGGAGCCAAGAATCCCAGGACGGCGTACTACCTGGGTGGAGTCTGAGTATCTGCATCAAAGGAGGAGGAGGAGAATGACCTGGGAGTGATGATCACTAGTGACCTGAAGCACTCCATGCAGTGCAAGAAAGCAGCAGCAAGGGCAAACAAGATGCTGGGATGCATAGCTGGAGGGGCTCAGAAGTAAGAGAGAAGAGATTACAATACTCTTGTACAGGTCACTGGTAAGGCCACATTTAGAGTATGGAGTTCATTACTGGATTCCTCACCTCAAAAAGAACATTATCCTGCTGGAGAAGGTCCAGAGGAGGGCTACAAAGATGACAGTGGGTCAGCAGGGCAAGGTATATGAGGAGACGATGAGGGCACTGAACATGTATATATGGAAGAAAGGAGAGAGAGAGGGGAAATGACTGGGACCTTCAAGTACTTGAAAGGGATAAATAAGGTGGATGAAGAGGGTCTCTTCAAGTTGACTAGCAACCATAAAATGAGGGGGCACAATCTTAAGCTGAAGGGGAGGAGGTTTAGGAAGTAGGTCAGGAAGCATTTCTCACAGAGAGGGTGGTTGACACTTGGCATGTGCTGTCAAAAGATCTGGTCTTGTTGAAGACTTGGGCAGTTTCAAGAGAGACTGGGATAGTCATGGGGGAGGTAAGGATCATCAGAAGGGAGAATGGGAGGAGTGGAGGGGGGTTGGGATAGCAGTTCAAGCTGTGGACCCTGCAATACGAGCAGACTAGATAGACCAAATGGCCTTCTTCTGCTGGCTTCTTCGTATGTTCGTATGTTCATATGTAAAACTGACAACAAGTTTTAGTATACTATATTTGTAGATCTGTGTACTCTCTAAGGGCACACAACATTATGATTTATTTTGAACAATGTAATTTTCTTCCAGAAGGGCCAGACACTTGAATAGCCAATTCCTTTTATTATGTAATATAATTAAAATAGGTGCTCCAAAATATTTGCAGAACTCTTAAAGCGAATGTGAATTCTATTCCCTTTACTTTTGCAGAGCATGGGATTATTGTGGAAGGGGCCCAGAAGGAGTTCTGCTCTGAGCCCTCTCCATTATCAGAAATTTTAAAATCAATATGAGTTTTATAATGTTTGCTTTTACAAAGCATTGGATTATTGCAGAAGGTACCCAAAAGGAGTTTTGCTATGCACCCTCTGTGGATTCTGAAACACTGACATTTAATAACACTAGTCTATGACGGCTGGGTGAGCTTTGTTTAAGGATAAGGATCCCATAGTTCCCAGAGCTCACAGAGTCTAATTTCCAGAATAAGAATGTATATACAGTAGGAGCACCTTCCCCATTAATCCTTTTTTTCCTCCAGTCCACCAGGTAAGTTCCTTTTCCTGGAGAGAACAGTTTACTTTTATAGGAAGCTGTTCCCCTCCTTGCACATTTTCAGTTTAACCTTTCTGGATTTTTCAGGGTTCCAAATGGATGAAAAGATGAGAGGTACTGTACATTTACTTTTTCTAGATGACAGGAGAATTGTTTTACAAGAGGTGGTCAGTTCAGTGACTGATGCAAAGGATCGAACATACGACCATGATTATACTTGTAATTTCTCAAGACCTCATTCAAATCAATATTTGTAGCACCACAGTGGACGATGGAAGGGGAGGGTCTGTAAGAGGTAAGAACAGGACAGCCTTCATCTTCAAAATGTTCTAGGGTCTAGGCTGCCTTAATTCAGTTTTGGCCATTGGATTACACTGTGTTCCTGTTGGAACCTACAAATATTACCAATAGAATCTGTGACCAAAGTGCTTCATCCTGTTGGACTACACTGTATTTCATTGTGTGAATCTTCTTCTGAGTAGTAATGTCATTATGCAGAGGACTGACTGTCAAGTGGAAACATTGCAGATGCTGTACCTTTTTCTCCAAGTTTAATAGTTTGAATATTTTTTCCTGAGTATCACTGGCACTATATGGTGGTCCAAGTGGTTTGAGTACAATGCAGTGCAGTTGTACCTGTTGTGCCCATTTCTTCATATTTTATGAAGAATCCTTTTTTGAATGGCACCACTAAGATATACCAGGCTGAGTAGTGTGCTGTGCAATTGTACTGTAGCTACTGTCCATTTCTTTTTTTAATGCAAATCCTTTGCTGAGTGGCACCAGGTACTTCATGTCCAAAAGGATGGAAAGGTGTAGGCAGATGTTAAGGAGTTACCAGGTGTTATTAGGCAGTAGCCAGGCAGCAAGGAAATAGAAATATGGGCAGTGGTAAATCAGTTAAAAACAGTGATTGCAGAAACTAATGAGTGGCTTGATCAGGGCATTCAATGGTACAGCAACTATACATATGCTGTGGTACTGTAGCTGTTATATTCACAACCAAAGGCCATCTGTGCAGAGCAGTGCCATCTAGAAGTGAAAGCAGTGAATAGGCATTAGAGGCAACACAGCCTTCCAGGGATGTCGTATGAGATAAGTATAAAAGTGCTCTTTAACTGCCCAGCTAGGGGAACATTATTTACCTAAATGGTTAGATTTGCTGCATTTGGAACTCATGGTCTAGGACTGTTTTCCAGAACGGCCTGGAGGTGCATCTGCCCAGGTAGAGGGGGAACAGATATAACAAGTGGTAAAATGCGTAAGTCTGAGAATAATGTTGGAGAAACAGATAATGGCTACTGCTCTAAGATATATGGCAAGCTGGGAAGGGTTAAATGGATGAAGAAAACATGTAAGTGTTGGAAAATCCAAAACAGAAGTGTGCTAAGGGGGACAAAAGGGATTGTGATACTTTTGGCACTTATGGCAAGAAACAAACAGTCAATGGCAAGTGCATGGCATGGAGAAAATTACTGCATTTGCAAAAATTATAAATGAGGGGCGGAAACAAGAAGTATGTTAGAAAAAATACAGGCAAACAAAAAATCAAACAATTGTGGCAGTAGCAGTGAAAGTGTATCATGCACTAACCGCAACATCCCACTCCTAGTTTCCTAAAGCAAAAATGCAACAATGGTACTTTAGGAATGCATTTAGGTAGTCATAGATACATAGATACATACATAGACAGTGTCGGCAGATAAGGGCCTATGGCCCACCTAGTCTGCCCATTTGAGCTTGTAAGTTCAGTTTGTTAGTCCGCTAAACAACTGCTAAACAATGTGCACATTGTGTCATGCCAGTGTGAGTAGGAGTAACCTGACACACATTGAAACTTCTGCTCTATATAATCACCTGAAATTCAAGCACTCTGTTGGCACTAACCAGGTATGGTATATAGTGATGGTACTGTTAGTGATACCAGTGGTGAGGGACAACAAAAAGAAGGATATGCATTGGATGTCTTATAGCCAGGCACAGGCAGTTCTCTCTCCTGTCTTCTATGATCAGTGTTTTTTTACACCCTCCTCCCAGAGGATCCACCACAATGAGAAATACACTGCAAATGCAATGCTGGGATGTACTGTATTAGGAGGTGATAAGGAGTAGGCCAAGGGAAAGGATTTTGCCCCTATACAAGGACTTGTCTTGACTGCACCTGGATTACTGTGTCCAGTGCTGTTACTGTAGAACATGAAGGACATGGAAGACATCAAAAGAGACAACACAGTGGCACCTAGCTTATTAGGGGCTTTAGGAGGCAAGTGATATTGGAGAGATTGGTCATACTGACATTTTTAAGCTTAGAAAAGAGAAGACTGAGAGGGGACATAATTAAGGTTTTCTGAATACTGAAGAGAATAGACAAGGGTGGAGCACACACACATGCTGGAGCTGGTGAGTGCAAGCAGAACTGGAGTGCAAGCCCTCAAACTGAGGTGGAGAGGAGAATAAGGGAGAACACTAGAAAGCATTACTCCATACAGAGGGTAGACTAGCCAGTCCTGTAAGGCTTGGACACTAGCACTGTTACATATGTTAATAATGCTGCCGAGACCACTCTTATGATTGTTAGGAGTGGTCTCTCATGTCTCACATGTGCTCTTAGGAAATGAGAACCATGAACCAAAGCTGAGCGGTTCTGGTACCCAAAGAATGTATGTGACAGCTATTTTACAACTGCAAGCATATCTTGGTGGCAGTTTTAATATATTACTGATCAAACTCGATCAATAATGTATCAACTTTTTTTGAAAACCTTACCTGAATGTGTCTGTTTCCAGGTCAGCTGCATGTTAGACACTTTTCAGAGTATAAGAGTGCATCATGCATAGAGGAAAGAAGCACTCTGATTGGTTGATAGCAATCCTCCATTCTATGATGACTTTTCAAGGAGGACTGTACAAATTCCTGAGGGACAATGCCATTGAGGATGTGCACAAGATTGGTAAGATACCATTCCAGTTTTTAAACTTGGATATGTGTGTCCATACTCAAACTGGGAATACTCTCTTCCATTCAGAAGAATGGGAGAACACGATGGATCCTAAGCCCTTCCATAATCACAATAATAACAACTGCTGTAGGTTATGTTAAAATCAATAATCTTTTAAATACCCCTGCCACTTGCCTGCAGTAAGAGGCAGCACCACATATGACAATTAACCCTAGCTGAATAAATAAGAAACAAAAATTAATTCATAATCACCAAAGGAGTTAGGCTATATTTCTGACTCTTTTTGAAACTGATGTCTATTACTTACAACCTTTCAAAATTATTTTCAGTAAGGAAGTCAAAACATTACAAAGACATTAGAGCTGCCTGCCCTTGAACAGGGCTTCTTCAGCTCCCCCACGGTCGGCCGGCACCCAGCCAGCCACCGACCGAGACCAGGATGCCTGCCAGCAGCTCTTTGGAAGCTGCCTGCCCTCAAACAGGGCTGCTTCAGCTCCCCCACGGTCAGCTGGCACCCAGCCAGCCACCGACTGAGACCAGGACGCCCGCCTGCAGCTCCTTGAAAGCTGCCTGCCCTTGAACAGGGCTGCTTCAGCTCCCCCATGGTCAGACGGCACCCAGCCAGCCACCGACCGAGACCAGGATGCCCGCCTGCAGCTCCTTGGAAAGTAGGGGACAGCGCAGCCAATTGAAACATGGGTGCTTCTTGCAAACCCATTCTGGTTGGCCAGGACTTTTCCCCTGCTTCAGCCATCTGGCACTTTTTACAAACAGATTTTCGATAGAACTAAGCACATTTCAACTGTGTAATAGAAGTTTTTCAACTGTATTAGCTGGATTGTAATTTCTACTAGTGTTTTAAAGTGCTTACACCTCTTCTGTCTCAGTGCTAACCCCCCCCATCCAAGCACTCTACCTTGGTGTCGAAAAGTCTAACTACCTTTTGTCTTACTAAACTGCTCAGATCTAACCCATCCTAACCTCTATGCTATTTAAGACCTGCTCTTTTTTCTTCTCTCCAGCTGCCTGCCCTTGAACAGGGCTGCTTCAGCTCCCCCATGGTCAGCCGGCACCCAGCCAGCTGCCGACCGAGACCAGGATGCCCGTCTGCAGCTCCTTGGAAGGTATGGGACAGTGCAGCCAATTGGAACACGGGTGCTTCCAGCAAACCCACTCTGATTGGCCAGGACTTTTTCCCTGCTTCAGCCATCTGGCACTTTTTACAAATAGATTTTCGATAGAACTAAGCACATTTCAACTGTGTAATAGAAGTTTTTGGTTTTTTTTTGGAGGGGGGGCTAGTTTTCCATTAGCAGGTTATACAGACCTGCCACTAGAGGGATTCTTGGTCTTTCTACACAAATCACTGTACTTAATCATAGGCAATATGGCCTGCATTATCATTGCCTTTAAAGTGCTAATTTCGGCCCCCTGCTGCACTGCTGATGCTTGCCATTGCAAAGCGTTTAACCTGCTGTGCTCTGTCTTTTTTCCTCAGAAGATGACCCTTGCTAAGTGCCCACAGTTGAGTGCCGGGGCCAGTATCTGCCAGCAGCCGGTTGGCAGCCGCTAGCCAACGCTCGGAACCGCCAGACAGGAGGGACTGCCAGGGAAAGGTACAGCAAAATCGCAATTTTTATGCCCACCTGCCCTTCCCCCTTCTGTAACCTTTCTTATATAGACACCTTCCCACCAAAACTTAAATCACACCCCTTGCGTCTCGCTGCCCTGTAGCCTGCTCTATATCCCCTTGTTAGCTACCAAATCAGCAGACTCCCTTTCTGCTCGCTCATGCCCACTGTCGCCCGAAGCTTGACCATTGTTTCTATAAACATCACAGTGAGAAATACATATGCTAGGCACCCCCATTGTGTTTTTCTATCCTTCTCCCTCTAATTTATATTCCCTTTTTTTAAACTCTACTCACCAGACAGTAGCTGAGTAAGTCATTTATATTAGCAATCTACTGAGGGCACCATGAAAGACATTTGATATAGTACCTTCTGCATACCAGTTATACTTTTCATAATGGGGGGATTTATCTGGATTCTGCTAGCTCTATTACTGTATCCTGAGTGCAGTGAAAAAGAAAATCTCTCAGAGGATGCCACACAGGGAGATGTATTACATTACTCAACTTACTACATTACTGCAACAGTCACAAGGGACTGGGTATGTATATATGACCTCCCAATGCTACAACAGAACCCATGGAGCAGTTGCCATGGAGGGACTCAGGTGGATTTACTATCTTATGGGACCTTGCTTCAACTCTGTACAGAAAATTATTCAATGTGCCTGTCTGCAAGACTACTAATCAGTGCTCTAACAAGAGGCCAAAGCTCCATATCTGGATGGCAAGCAAAGTGGTATCATAATAAAAAAAAAAAGCGCAACGTCAAGAATCTTTAACCTATCTTGTGGCAACTATGAAACTATTGATACTATTATTAATATGCTCAGGAAATGTAGAACTTAACCCAGGACCCCCAGAGATCATCACTGCACCAACAGACTTAGTCAAGATCAAAGGGCTAAGCTTTCTCCATATTAATGTATGCAGTCTGTTAAAGAAGATCACGATGATCCAAGCCTGGGCTAACCGTACCCTACCAGATATACTAGTAGTGTCTCATACGTGGCTCAGGGCTGTCACAGCCGACAAAGACATAAACTTACCTAATTATCAAGTATTCAGAGCTGACTCCCAAACTAGGGGTGGGGGCATAGCGATATATGTGAAGGACCGCCTATCTGTAACCTGCCTCGACTCATTATCCATGGTAAAGGAATTTGAATGCCTATCCCTCAAAGTGGCCTTCTCCCACACCACATCGCTGCAGCTAATCGGCTGCTATAGGCTCCTCTCAGTTGACCTCAAGCTATTATCCCACCTGGGTGACCTAATCAAAAAGGGAACAGAAGAAACTATAATCATAGGAGACCTACACCTAAACTGGCTCTCAAAGGTAGCTGCACCCTTGATATCATTCTGCTATACACATGGGTTTACACAGCTCATAAATGAACCCACCAGAATCAACAAAAAGAATACAAGCAACAGCACACTATTAGATGTTATACTAGTGAATAAACCTCACCTTTTCTCTCATGTTGGAGTACTATTCAATGACATCAATGACCACTGCCTTATTGCAGGAATAAGATCAGCATGCAAGCCGTCATCCCCCACCAAATTCACAATGAGGAGATCAAAGCAAAAATTCAACACTGAGGCATATCCTGACCATAAAGCCACCCTCCTTGACAGAGACAAGTTATGTCAAAAGGCACGAAAAACTAAGATATCAACTGACTGGGAGCTGTTCAAAAAAGCCAGGAATATCTGTACCAGGAAAGTACGAGATGCTAAGGCTGCTTATTATATGTCTGAACTAGATTCCTCCTGCCACAACCCTGCCAAGTTCTGGAACACCATGAAAGACATAACAGGATACAATCCAAGTAACACACTCCCAGCTAAAATACACAATGGTAAGGGAACCATCTCTGATAGACTGGAAGTTCTGGAATCATTCAACAATCACTTTACAACTGCTGGTCTAGCATTCGACACCTCTCTGGCTAACCAAATGTGTTCCCAGTTAGGCATCAAGAACACTGAAGCACGGGTAACAGAGTCCACCTTCTCCTTCATACCAGCCACCCTGAAGCAGGTGGAAAAATTAATATCACAGCTGGACACCAAAAAAAGTGCAGGTGCAGACTCCATTGACCCCTATGTTTTAAAAATTGCCATACAAGTATTAGCAGTGCCAATAACACACATATTTAACCTCTCACTACAACTAGGATCTATTCCATCAATCTGGAAAACAGCCCAAGTTATCCTGCTACTGAAAGCAGGGGATCCCATGGACCTCAACAACTACAGGCCAGTCTCTATCCTCCCTGTGCTATCCAAGCTGCTATAAAAAATCATAAGCACCCAACTAAGAGGATATCTTGAAGAAGCTAATCTTTTAAACCCAGTGCAATCTGGGTTTAGAACCAACCACAGCACCATCACAGTCCTGGCTAAAGTAACCAATGATTGGCAACTCGAGCTGGACAAAAAAAATTGTCTGTGCTGTATTTTTAGACCCGAGTAAGGCATTCAATACGGTCAACCACGAACTGCTCCTCTCCTCCCTGAAATCCATAGGACTCGACTCAACCTCCATTAGATGGTTTAAAACTATCTCACGGGAAGGACCCAGCAGGTGAAGGCTGAAGGAGACCTATCACCACTCAAATCTCTCCAAAGAGGAGTTCCCCAAGGATCCATCCTCGGCCCAATCCTATTTGCCATCTATATCAATAGCATCGACAATAACCTCACCAAAGCCACTGTACACCTGTACAGATGATACAGTATTGTATGTCAGTCACCCCTCTCCCGTAACAGCATGCATAGAGCTACAAGCAGAATTCAACCTATTACAACACCAAATACTGGAAAAAAAACGCCTGCTAAATGTGAAAAAAACAAAGGCAATGTTTTTCTCTCCCCAAACACAAGCCGGACACTCCTTCCCAAACAATCTCCCCCACATATCCACTGTCCTTGGTGAAAATCTTGAATATGTTACAAAATTCAAATATCTGGGGGTCTGGGTAGACAGTAGACTCGACTACTTAGATCATCTGGAAGATCTGCTAAAAAAACTCCGTCAGAGGCTTGGGCTGTATTACAAAATAAAGCACTTTCTCACAAGTGATTCTAAAAAGAAGCTGGTCCAGGCCACATTTCTATCAGTATTAGATTATGCAGATTTCCTATATGGTCATTGTCCCAACTCATACCTGAGCAAACTGGACACACTTTACCATAGAGCCTTGAGGCTTATTACAGATCTTCCTCTCAGCACTCACCACTGCTCACTTTATGCTGCAGTTGGATGGACCTTGCTCCAATTCAGAAGAGACAGGAATGCCACACTATGGACTTACAGAGTGATATCAAAGATGCTACCAAATTACATCTCAGACTGCTTCACACAAATCACATCAAGTAAATATGCCCTAAGAAGTCTAAACTTCATCTTGCTTAAAGTGCACAAATTCACTTCTCGATATGGTAGATCTGCTATCAGCTATGTCTTATCTGCCTTATGGAATACGATGCAGAAGACGCTGAAAGTGAACAGATACATCTCATTTACATCTTTTAAATATCTGTATTCGAGGCTTATCAAAGAAAAATGTAATTGTTTCCACAAACAGTAGAGTATTCCTAATCTTATCCATCTCCCTCCCCAGATAGCCAACTCACAGAAGGTATCCACCTTTACTAAGAGTCACCACCCCTCACACTCCATGCACCCCTCCTTTCCATCCACCTCCCCTTAATCCCTTGTCATATATCACAGTCCTATACCCCTGTTATACAACCCCCCCCGGCCTGCCCTCCTGCCCTCTTCATAAGGCCCACAGTTTATCCGTTGCACAGTATAGGCCCCCACCATCTTCCTCCTCCCCCATCAGCCAGGCACACCACTTCCCGCTCCCCTTCTGCTCACCCCTTATTACCACTACACCTGAATTTAATGTATAGTCTGATTAGAATGTATCCTTAGACTGTGTGTATACTGAATAGTCCATGTAGTATCCTAGAGTGTGTGTAAACTGAATATTTTTTATGTATCTATGTAAATTGAACCTTGACCTTACCAGGTCCATCTTGCAAATGAGCTGTGCTCAATGATGTTCGCCTGGATAAATAAAGATTTGATTGATTAATTGATTGATTAGAGCCTTCGTACCAGATAGCATACAATTCATCCTTCCCCTGTGTGACTATCCTAGTTATGCAGTGTTGGGTAAGTTATTTTTTTGATTACTTTCTATTATGTTTGGAAACTTGTTCCTGGAAGCTCTGTGCAGTCACTAGCAAGGATGGAGAAGTACTAGAAAAAGTAATACACCTTACAATTATAGTTACTTATTTCTTTTATACAGAAATAATACAAAAATAATAAATAACAGATTACATTTTTTTAAACTAATTGGTTAGTTGCTAGTTACTTTCAAATAAATGTAATCAGTTATAGTTACGCATTTCTTATGTACAAAAAGACATTCGTAATTGTAACTGTAAAGTGTGTTACTTTTTCCAGTACTTCTCCATCCTTGCTAGTAACTACACAGAGCTTTCTGGAACAAGTTTCCAAAAGTAATAGAAAGTAATAGAAAAAGTAACTTACCCAACACTGCAGTTAGGTACAATAATGTGCACAAGTTAATGCAAACACCTCTGCCTTATCTGCGGGTTAGTAACAAGATGTTCATTTTGAGGGACTGCCCGATGGCCCAATGGGCAGAGTACTGTGCTCCAGTGCAGGCTACCAGGTATGGAAGTGAGCCTGAAAGCAGGCTTGGGTGGCCGAGGGGCTGGGTTAACTCTGCAGTGGGGCAGTACTCACTGCCAGAGGGGAAAACACTGGGTTACTTTGCTGCAGTGACCCCTGCGGTGATTCAGGGAGATTCCCTCCTCCATAGGGGTTTGCAGCATGTACTTGAGGCCTGGTGAGGCATTGCCTAGCAGGTTTGTGTGACTTGCATTTTGGTAGCACAGGTGCGAAAACACAGTTTGGGCAGGATGTGAAAAATGACACCTGCACTGTTCGTGAGAAGGTGTATAAAATGGTATTGTTGAAAATCTGGAGTGAAAATATGGAACATTGGTGACATCACGAGCGTGCATAGAAATTGTGCAATGCACGGCCATAATGCAATTATTTGAGGGATTTGTTTAACCAAATTCTCAAGATAGGCATTTTTGGGACTCTGGTCATGAACAGTGTCACTGTGAGTTTGTTAATCAGGCCCGAACATTGATTTTCCACAGCAACCATGCCACTGTGTGACAGTGCAAAAACACATTTCAGGCAGGATGTGAAAAATGACAGCTGTACTGTTCATAAGGAGGTGTACAAAAATGACAGTGGTGAAAATCTGGAGTGGAAATATGAAAAATTGGTGACATCACGAGGGTGCATAGAAACTGTGCAATGCGCACCTGTAATGCAATTATTTGGGGTATTTGTTTTACCAAATTTTCAACATAGGCATTTTATGACCTCGACTCATGAACAGTCTCACAGTGATTTTGTTAATGTGTCCAGAACACTGATCTCACATAGCGATCACGCCATTGTGCGCCACATGTGCAGAAACACATTTCAGCCAGGATGTGTAAAATGACAGCTGTACTGTTCATAAGGAGGTGTGGGAAAATGCCAAAGTTGAAAATCTGGAGTGAAAATATTACAAATTCACTAAGTTATGAGCGTGCATGGAAACTGCACAATGCATGCTCATAAAGCAGTCATTTTTGGGATTATTTCCACCAAATTTGCAACATAAGAGCCTGCCTCATGAACACTGTCCTGAAAGGTGATTCCATGCAGTGACTGCAAAATCACCTTTCAGGACTGAATAATGCCATGACAGTGACTGAATTCATGAGGAGGGGTCCAAATAACCCCATGTTGAAAATTTGGTGCCAACATTCCCAGAAATGCTTGAGATATGCACCAAAGTTGAAAAAAACCCTATTTATGCCATTGTACAGCTTACCGGCATTTCTTCAGTCGCGGTCGGCTTTGAAGAGTGCAAATGTGTTAACGGTCTACCGAAGATTGTCGTGCCAGGCTCAGGAGGTAAGTATGAGGTGTGTGTGTGTGTGTGGGGAGGTAGAGTATGCAGAGGGTGGGTGGGTGTGGGTTGGGGAGGGCACGGAACACTTCAAGGGACCTTTTTCTCATTTACAGGAAAAAAAATGGACAACGTGTGTCGTTTTTCTTTTTTCGCAGATGTGCTTGGTACACTGGGTTGGGCTCCCAATGTACCACTTGCATTTTTGTGGAGGGAGACCAAAGCTTATGGGGATTGAGCCCCCCATGACACAGAAATGTGGGGAGGTGCATGATGCTAATGGGGATTGGGCACCCCCTTGGCACACAATTGAAATGGGGGGGCATTATGCCGACAGGGAGTGGGCTCCCCGGTCAGCCAATGAACTGGGTCAGGGCATGCTGACAGGGGGATTGGGCACTATACGGCAGGCGGCGGCAGTCACTACCACCATGTTTATTGAAATACTTCACCAGGAAAGGCACTTCGAGAGGTGTGTTATTGTGCTGCAGCATTATAAGCTTACCTCTTGTTGCAGCTGCACTTTTCTTATATGTGGTGACCACTTTACATATTACTGGTGTCAGCGCCTGCATGCTGGCTTATTGGGGAATGAGGGACGTACCTACTGATGTGTGCCCAGCATTCACCCACAGTGACTGCACCTCCAAATCTGCTACTACTGCAAGATGTTGGCTGGCATGCAAGCATCAGCCATCGTAAAAAAAGTGGGAGAAAAGTGACTCATTGTTAAATTTGTTGCATCATCGATTTTTCCTGGATGTTGGTTCAGCTTTGATACTTCATAAATGGTATGGGGAAATGGGAGATGCAGGGACATGACAAGGTAAGGGAGGGGTAGATGCAGGAGTAACTTTGGCCACCTAGGAAATGCTACCATCTTTTTATTAAATTGCTCAAAAGGGCAAAGTGATTTAAAGAACTCCAAATCTTTGATGGGTGAACTCAAACATGAAAGTGTTGAATTTCACCATTTTCACTGAATGCAAATTCAGCAACAACTCACTCTTAACTGGAAAGCAATCTATTGCATGCTTCAGAGACACCGTAAGTTGAAAGATTGTCAATGAGTATGTCCAAAAAATATTGGACAGGACAAAGTAGATTTCTGTGCATCTCATTGTTCTCTTACGGAGAATATATTGGCCCTGCTTGTCCCTTGTGAACAGGCAATGTCAGAATAAATGCTGATATTGATTGTCTCAGCCAAATTTTCCCACAAGTGCAACATATGTGGTTGTACCCACAGACCATTACAAACAGCTGTCAGGTAGCCAAACAGTGCAGATGTCTTGCCCTTGTTGTTATTTAACTATGAATTTAAATCAATTGGCAGTAGGATAATGATTGAGTAGGAACACTGTGTACTCAGCATGATATTGGATTTATGTTTCAAGGCAAGCATAAGTGAAGTCCTTAAACCAGTAGAGCTAGATACTGAACATTTGAGTGGTGTTATTATTGACAAATTGGAAGCACAGCAGTTTAAAAAAAATTTGCCTGCAGCAATCTAAGTAACAGATACAGGGGTAGCTCCAGCCTTTAATAGACATCACCATAAATAAACAACCTATAGAAATAACATATGTTCAGACAAATTTCCTGACTAGGAACCATTAGATAGAAATCCTGTTACGCTCTTAGGAGTTTAAAATTATTACTTGGCTAAAGACAGTATTTATTTATTTATTAATTTTAGTTGACCGGGTAAGTGCGCTAGACAAATCCTGCCTATTTTCAGGCATGACCTGGGGAAGGGGGATACAGATGAATGCCAACTGACCTTGAAGCAGATTAAGCTGTTGGTAGTATTTTTAGTGAATGAGGGACATTTGGCCAGGACACCGGGGAAATTCCTCTACTCTTTTCGAGAAGTGCCATGGGATCTTTAACATCCACCTGAACTACTATCAATCCAGGCAGATGGGACCTCAGTTTAACATCTCATCTGAAAGATGGCACCTCAGAAGTGCAGCACCCCTCTCATTCTGCACTACAGTGTCAATACTAGGATATTAACCCAAGTGCCAGATGTGGGAGCTGAACCCACAGCCTACTGATCTCCTGGCCTCAGAGGCGAGTGTGCTACCTACTGAGCCACTGACACTGATAATTTAATAGTATTGTACCTGTTTTTTACTGACATTTTTGTTCTTTTCATTTGTCTCTTCAAGCCTCCCGATCAGAACTCTCCAGGTAATCCCTACTTCCCTCTATTTCTTTGGATTAAATGTCATGGTTTAGCCACTGCACTTGTGCCCACAGTGATTCAGTACCTCTTGTTATGAAATGGGCATCCAAATTCAAGGTCTCTCATTGGTCAATTCCTGTGTGATAATGTGTCTGATGCACAGGAAAACGCTCCAGTAATGCCAGTGTGCACTGATCCTGGTAAATCTGCCATTCAGAATGTTGACAAAATAAACTTGGCTATTTTGTTTTTTGCCAAATGTGGGTGAAATTTCAGCCAGCATTTTCACAATGGCAGATTTATCGGAAATTAACTTAAAAAGTAAAATCTGCCACACTCACAATCAGTAAAAACTGCCACAATCGCAACTCCATCCACCCACTAACTCCACCATTTAACAGCCAACCTGCTGTCTCCATGCCACAATCACAATCCCACCAACCCTCTCACTCCACCGCTTAACAGCTGACCTGCTGTCTCATGCCATGACCTGCTTGCCCTTTGCTATTTACCTCCCTTAACCCCTTAGCTGATTGAAATTTTATATTTCATATCAGGGAAATGCAATATATTTTACTTACAATACTTACAGTATTGTGCTATAGATTCGTACCTGGTCTGTTTTTACTGTGCCACTGAAACAACATCGGCATGTCTTCCCCAGTGCTGCCATAAAAAACATTCCATTGGAAATGCATACAAGTAAAGAAAAACATGTTTCATCTGTAATCAGACAAATTTCCTGACTAGGAACCATTAGATAGAAATCCTGTTACGCTCTTAGGAGTTTAAAATTATTACTTGGCTAAAGACAGTATTTATTTATTTATTAATTTTAGTTGACCGGGTAAGTGCGCTAGACAAATCCTGCCTATTTTCAGGCATGACCTGGGGAAGGGGGATACAGATGAATGCCAACTGACCTTGAAGCAGATTAAGCTGTTGGTAGTATTTTTAGTGAATGAGGGACATTTGGCCAATTTGGCTACTACATCTAAATCATCCCATTCCAAGGCAAAAATATGGGACTTCAGAGGAGCTGACTTTGATAAGATGGCCAACAGAGTTAAGCTAGCCCTGGCAAAAAGAAACACAGGTGAGGAGGTACAGGCAAAGTGGGCAAGCATTAAGGATACAATACTTGAAGCAACATCCCATTGTGTTAGACAGAAAAGGAAGTGTAAAAGAAGAGAAACCACTTTGGTTCTCAAATACAGTAGCAGAAAGGTCAGAGCCAAAGGCTGGCCTTCAGAAAATATAAAGGGAACACAGCGGGATGAAGATAGGAGGCATACCAAACTTCCCTAAGGGAAGCAGGTAAGGCAGTAAGGCAGGCAAAGTCCCAAACTGAGGAAACACTAGCACGAACAGTAAAGAAGGTGACAAGACTTTCTATAGATACATTAGTGAAAGGAGAAAGTCCAGAGGGGTATTGCTAAGCTTAATGGAGAAAAGGAGCATGTGAGGAGGAGGACCTGTAAGGCATCTATCCTAAATAGATACTTTTGCTCAGTATTTACTGAAGAGAAGGTAGGAGGCAGGGCCCACAGCTCCAGCATCATGGACACAGGGGAGGGAGGTGAGCACTACTCCCTTCACAAAGAAAGGGTCCTACAAGAGCTTGCTAAGCTCAGGTGGATAAGGCAATGGGACCTGATGGCATACATCCCAGGGTACTTAAGGAGCTAAAGGAGGAACTAGCAGAGCCATTAGCAGGATTGTTTAGTGAGTCTCTGAGCACAGGAGGGTCCCAGAAGACTGGAGAAGGGCTCATGTGATCCCACTCCACAAGAGTGGTAGCAGGGAGGAGGCGGGGAACTACAGACGGTCAGTCTTACCTCAGTAGTGGGCAAGATTATGGAGGCACTCTTAAGGAAAGGATAGTGCAACACCTGGAATCCATGGGGCACAGGATCCAAGACAGCATGGGTTTACAAAGGAAGGTCCTGTCAAACTAATCTCATAGATTTCTTTGACTGGGTAACCAGAGTGGTGGACCAAGGGAGCAGTTGATGTCGCCTACCTTGACTTCAGCAAAGCTTTGACACTGTTCCACATAGAAGATTGATAAATAAGCTAGGTAGGCTCAGGGTGGGTCAGAAGTTGGTCAACTGGGTGGCAAACTGGTTGACTGGCAGAAAACAGAGAGTGGTGGTAAATGGTATACAGTCAGAAGAGATGCAAGTCACAAGTAGGGTACCTCAGGGATCAGTCCTGGGGCCAGTCCTATTCAACATCTTCATTAGTGACCTCAGAATGGACTAGAGGGTAAAGGCTTGTCTGTTTGCAGATGACACCAAGATCTGCAACAGAGTAGATGATCCAGATGGGGTGGGCAGAATGAGAAGAGATCTGGATAAACTAGCAGAATGGTCAGAAGAGTGGCAACTGGGATTTAATGCAAAGAAGTGCAAAATCATGCACATAGGAAGAGAAACCCTGAAGCCACTTATAGGCTGGGAGGAGTTGCTAGCAGTCACAAAGGAAGAAAGAGACTTGGGCATCATCATCACTGATGACCTAAATCATCAAGCAGACCTCTAAAGCAGTAGGTAAGGATAGGGGTGTTAGGGTGTATTAGTAGGAATATCACAAGTCGTAGGAGGTAATAATCCCTCTGTACAAGACATTAGTTAGGCCCCATCTGGAGTACTGCGTGCAGTATTGGAGCCACACCTTCACAAGGACATTAACCAAATTGAGGCAGTCCAGAGAAGGGCAACCAAAATGGTGCAGGGACTGTATCAGAAGACATATGAGGACAGATTAGCGGAGCTCAATATGTATACCCTTGAGCAAAGGAGGGAGAGAGGTGATATGATCAGAGACATTTAAACACCTTAAGGGCATAAACAAGGTGAAAGAGTCTAACATGTTTAAATATAAGAAAAATAGCAGGACAAGAGGACACAGCATGAGATTGAGGGAGGCCGATTAAGGGGGAATGTGGGGAAATTCGTTTTCACAGAAAGGTGGTAGATGCATGGAATGGCTTACCACAGAAGTGGTGGCTATGAATACAGTGCAGGGCTTCAAACAGGCATGGGATAGGCATAAGGGAGCAATACAAATGACTACGAATAGATAGGTCACTGACAGAGCAAAGGCCGATGGCACATTTATAAGGTAGAAAAAGAAATGGGCAGACTGGATGGGCCTTGCGGTCCTTATCTGCCGTCAACTTCTATGTTTCTATAATCTTTCAAATTTCAAACCATACCAGAGTGCTACTGCTTTGTCGGGGTCCCATGACAACCAGAGACCAAAACTACAGAAGCCTTTCTAGGACAAATGTCCTTGACTAAAAAAAAAAAACTCAAGAAACTTTGGTGGAGGAACTATTTTATTGAAAACTGACACAAACATGTTTTTTTCCCACTTAATATTGTGCATTTTTCTTACCAAATGCATTTGCACTAAAGGTGCCCATTTCATAAGTACAATAAGCCACTCCAGGGTGTGCATTAGACACTTTAACACACAGCTAGAAGGCTGGATATACCCAGCCTGCGGCCTCGTGCCTCACTGCGTCTCCTCACCATGTCTTAAAGTATGTAACACACAACCTGGAGTGTCTTATTGCTTACTTATTGAGCATGGAGTTTGTGCCAATGGCTAAATTGAAGATGTCAGTAATAACTGCAGGGATGTGCATTTGATTTCAACCCACCTAATCCCTTTTCTATAACATTGATCCATTCAAAATGTCCCATAGCTGTGAGGGCCAGTATATAGTATGATGAATCTATGTCAAATGACACGGTTACTCAAGCTCTGTCCAGCTGGATTCATTATCAGGATTCTGTTTGACATTTCTTAGTGATTGTTGATTGTGTCAGTTTGGTCTCTGCTTCTTAAAATGATAACTGTCAGTGGCAGGCTTTTGTATTCAAAAGAGGTTCATGTATTCAAAACAAAACCCTGTGGCTAGTGTTTATTCCAATAGGCAGGAGCACATGGGAATTCACCTTCTTGTCTAAATCCTCTATTCCTTTTGTAATTCTTCTTTCTTTACTATAGTTTTATTCTAGCAAACCTCAAGAATTATGAACAGTTCCTTTAGACTGAAGTGTTTTATGTAAGCAATAAGACACAACAAGGCATTGGCTATACTTGGTTTAATCCATGGTCAATGGCATAGTAAGGGACGAGAGTAAGCCAAGTGTCTTTAGCTCCCGGCTGTCAGGTAAACCTGTTACAACCAATGACCCCCTTAAGTGCCTTATTGCTTCTAAAAAATGGGTTTACTTAAAAAAAATTACAATCATACAGTATGAAATATAGAAAATGTGTTTAAATATCTAAAATTAATGTTAAATAGTTTCTCTGCCTCCAGAGAATTCTATGTTGATAATTGTCCTGCTACTCTATTAATATAAGAAATTGTGGTTTCCAACCTATACAGTTTGAGAAGCATTATTTAAATGGGTGACAGCATTCCATTTACATTTGTAAAGAATTTTGTGATCCCATAGAAATGAGTGCATGGGTGCCAGCTGTATCAGCAGAAGTGAGAAAGCCACCAGCTGAATGAGACCAGTACTAATTTCTTTACTACTGTAGCTAGAGATGGAGACATGCTGCCAGCATTAGCAAGTTGAGTAAGCGAGCAGGCATCCAGCAGGAGGATGAGGAACTGACTGGGCAAGTGGCAGTTGTACAGGCAGCCAAGGGAGGAGAAAGAGTGTATGACCACCCCAGACTAACATGGAAAATAGGATATTGTACCTTGGTCAAGCAGATGAGGCAATGAGTGAGGGAGCAATTACAGAGATGATGCTTATATAATGTGCATTTTTGAAAACAGCTGGGTACTTTCATTTACTTTCACTTGTTGGGTATTTTGGAAAGGATCAGGGGAGATGCATGGAGGCAAAACAAATGATAGATCAAGGGGCCGTGGGTGGCTAGTTTGGACAGCTTGCTAACTGAGCTGAATGGAGTGCTGAACGGAGATTGAGGGAATGAGTGGGAGAGTAGCAGGTTGAATGTGATGCATTAGAAAGTTAGAAAGTAAAAAAATAAACTGATGCTGTACAGCAGATGTGACAGTCGGTAGGGGTAAATATGACATGTGGCCCTGAAGTGGATGGGGGACCAGATAACTCAGCTATGTGCTGCATTTATATTGTCTGGAGTTGCTGTGTGGGGGTTGAAAATGGCTGCAGTTTGGAGAAAAATGGATACTATTAAAAAAATATATAAATTCCAAACTAGCACAAAGATATGGAATGCACTGCACTCTGCTTGGTAGGGACTTGTTTTTAACCATTAGTAGTACTCTCTTAAGGCAATGGCTGAAACCAAGCCTCAGCCAATCAGGATGTTTGGATTGCCATACCCATTTTATATGTAAGCAATTATACCAAATAGGGTGGGTGGTATTAGGCTACACCAGAATGGCCAGGGATGTAATGAGGCCCAATGCCACAAGTGGAGGGCCTGTTAGCCACTAGAAGGTCCAGTATAGCCTGATTCCGCCCGCCCTGAAGGGTATTATTGTGCTTAGAAAATGGAGTTTTGTAGTGTATGTTAAATAAAATATTTAAAAAAGTCAATACAAAGTTAAACAAATTCTGGCCAGAGCCAATAGGGCTGCAGGAGAGGAATCTGGATTACAAATATTAAAAATAATTGTTTTTAAATATTTTTACACCAAATTGTCAACACTTCCTTGTGATGACCCTGCCTCATAAAGAAGGGCAGAGAAAATGTTCAACCCCTGGCCTAAAGGTGATGTTGTGCAGGGATTGCAAAATCAACTTTTGGGCTGCAAACATGAATGTTGGGCAGGATTTGAAAAATGACAGCTGTCACATTCATGAGTTGCTGTACCAAAATGGCTATGTTGAAAATTTGTGGTAAAAATATTGAATATTACCAAAGTGAGCCTGCATTTTCAAAATTCAACATAGCCTCATAACTTAATGGGTGAACATATTAGAATCATTGAACACAAGAATGTGCAAAGTGTAATACCATCCTATATTAAAATTAGTCAAGGCCAGGGAATGCGTTGCTAGTCTTTTTTTAGCATTAAAAAAGTTTCTCTTGGTCCACAGGGAGGAAATGTGAATACAGCTTTACTTAATAAAGCCTTAAATATCATGATATCAGGGCAGAAAGGGGATTAGGGTACACTCATATGGAAGTGAAGATAAGGTTAACAAAATTTATTGTGGTACTGTACTCTATGAAGACTCTGTCAAAAGAATGCAGCACATGTCAAGCAGAGAAACACCAACCTGGCATAGATACTGAATTCTTTGGTGTGGTCTTATATAGAAGCAGGTTAATTTGTGTCATATTCATTTTTGAGTGGGGAATTGTGAAAAATGTCAGATGGTTGTCAATTCTGACCTACCTTTTTTTCTTCCTTGATGGCAAAACTGATGCTTTAAGAAAACGAGCTCTGTAGGCCATTATGATCCATCATATTTTTAATAACCTAAAATTGTTACACCCTGTGGGTCACTGTCCCACATAGGAAAACTGACCTTCTCACTCCTCTCTGAATGCAAACCAAGCCCCCTTTTTGTTTTAACAAATCCCATCCCGTCTGCCACTTGCTTATTGACAGTGAATTTATGCGGCATTTTTTAATTCTGCATACCTATGCAGTCACATAAAATGCCTACTCACATCCTCTGTAAGCTACCATCTATCAGTTTCTTCATATTTCCTTCTGTGTTTACATTTATTGCAGCAGTAAAGAGAATGTGTTCAGTGCCAAAAATAAAAATAAATTTACTGGTGAGCTTTCTGTTTAGATAACACTGTAAAGGAGAAGCCATATTTTCAAAACAGGAATACCTGGAAGGATCTAACAGATAATATCCACATTTATGTTTACTAGTAGTTGTTACCATCTTCTCCCTGTAGAACAGTAGGCCTAGATGGGACATGATCTCAGTCTTTCCATTCTCAGGGAGATTGACAGGATTGAGCATATGGATATGTTCTCCAGCAGGACACAGGGACATGCTCTGAAGGTCACAGATGGCAAGTTTAGAGGTAACATTAGGAAGCATAATGTGTCCCAGAAGGTGGTGGCCTTCTAAAATGACCTGCCAGTAGAGACTGTGGACATGAAGACAGTAGAGCGGTCCCCAGTGTTACTGATCCCTTAGCTTTTGCCAGCACTGAAACCATCAATGTGACAACCCAGCACTGTCCCTGCCCAAGTTGTACCTACCCACATGGATGAACAGAGGGTTTCAGCATCTAGTGCTGCCAGTCTTCCACTTTTCATCAACACTATATCTATCACAGTGTGGAGACCCTGGACTGTCTGTTCTATACTGCATCTGCCCCAGTAGAATTACAGAGGGCTTCAGTCTCCAGTGGTGCCAGTCCCTTACTGTTCATCAGCCACACAGTGTACCTGTTACTGTAGATAAACAAAAGGCTTTAGTCCCCAATTCTGGCAGTCCCTCACCATTCACCAGGACTAAATTCAGACAGTGTGGAAACCAAGCATTGTCCCTTCCCCTATGCTGTAGCTGTCTCTGTGGATGACAACAGGGTTTAAAGCTCCAGTGGTGTCAGTACCTCACCTCTTTCCAGCACTAAATCCATCACAGTTTAGGTAAGCTTGCACTGAGCCTGCACCACATGGTACCTGTGGATAAACTGAGGGCTTTATCCACTTTTTACTAGCACTAAATGCATCACAATGGGCGAGTGGGTGGGGGAAGCCTGCACTGTACTTGTCCATGTGGATAAACAAAGAGCTTTAGTTTACTGTCCAGTGCTGTTTGAGCTATACATTTTATGAACATTAAATACATCAGAGTAGAAAAGTCAGCAGTGAACCAGATTCTGTGGATAAACAGAGGTTTTGTAAGCCCCCACCTTTCACTAGCACTGGATAGCAAATATACAAAGGTTGAATAGAAAAAATATAATAAACTGAGGAAAATGATCTCAGAACCCAATAAATGTCCATAGGAACAAGAGTTAAAACTTAGTGTGTCTGTAAGGGGGGAGGAAGTGGTTAAGGAAAGCTGGAGTTGGACTTTCTGCAATTTGACAATGTAGTCTGCTCAATGAGACACTGACTGCTTCAGTGCTTTAATAATGGAATTCCAGTGTGCTTCAAGATAATAAGTTAACCCCTAGGCTGCTGAAAGAACAAGAATGAATTTATTTGATTGAGCTGGACAGATGCTCAGTCTGCAGCCCTGCTAGGGTTAAATTGAGGTGCTACATAACAGCAGCTTCACAAGTTGTTTTTTTGTTGTTTATTTGCTGAGAAGTTAGGAGGCACAGTAGCATCCCCCCCTCCCTTCATATTCCTTTAAGACAGAGCAGCAAATAGCAACAATCAGAGGGGGAACAGACTATTTTGTAGTTGTGGATGGATACATCCAAAAGTCCAGAAAGGAAGTTCCACAGTTAGCTCATTTTTAGAGCTAATGCAAGAGAGCTGCAGGCTCCACCTACCTGCATCCCTAAAATCAAAGATTAAAAAAGATTTGTCTGGGACATGTCAGCTTCAGTGCAGTTAGGGATGGATGGCAGAGACAACATGGTCAGTCAAGATTTGCTAAGAGGCTTAGGTGAGAGTAGGATTCAAAAAACTGACAGTGTTATATTCACTGCAAGTTGGGGTTGAGTTTTCTTTTTAAATCAGAAGTGTCATTTAGTGTGGGGGTACTGAGCAGGGCTAGTAAGGGTAAAAGTGAAGGGACCAGGAGAATCGGGTCAAGGAGCGGTACAAGTACTTTGCTAACTTCATCTCCACAGAGATGGACATGGGTTGTCAGTTTGCACCATGTAATACATCAGCCGACCTTTTGGGGCAGGGGGTACAAGTAGTTCTCAGAGGTTAGAGCTCTCTGCTGTGGCTGAAAATGCTTTACGTTCTGTAAAATAAGTGATCCATTTTGGCAACAGATGGTTTTGCAACATGGAGTGTATGTGTGTGTGGGGGATGCTACTTAATATTAGTTGGTGGGTAATCTCGGTTAGCAGGAAAAAATGGCAGGTCAGAAGTTTGAAATTAGCAAGTGCCCATTGATACTGGTAATCAGGCCAGTCAGGATTGTCCCTTGTTTTGCCAAAGCTCTGTTGTCTGATAAATGCCCACCTTAACAGAGGCATCAGCCTCTCAGAGCCCAGGAATTTCTTAGCCCATTTTCTAGACCAAGTATAGTGCACAGCAGTGTATAAGTGAAAGTACAATAGTAGAACGTTTGCTGAGAGGCATTTTCTTCCTTCTTCAGTTAAGTTCTTTGTATCAGACTTTTAGTTTGCAGTGTTGCACAAAAAAGTGTATATCAAGCTTTCCATCTTATAATGGAAAAATAAACTATTTATTTTTCTGATATTCTGTCTACAAAAGCAAAATCATTTCCACAAAGGATAGTAGCTACACAGTTCTATGTATTTTAAATCTCAAAATCACATTTTATATTAGCTTACTTTAGTTGTGTTTTAAGTTAATGGGCAAGCCAATTCCTGAATAAACTTGAACAGGAATACTAATTGACATTTCATGATGCATCATCATATTAGGAGTCAGTGGCCACTAGGGTATTCACATTATAGACAGAAAGAAAGGAGCCCAGCACCTGCTGATTGTGCATTTGTTTATATAAAACCAAACTCCCAAATGGACAAACCAGTGTGGTCCGACAAGCACTTCAGTTTAAAAATCATTTTCTTTATTAATCCAAAAGTTAAAAATGTTTTTGTCATCATATAAGACCTTTTTCCAGAAAGTGCAAAGAGTGAATAAATAATTTCTTATAGTGTAGTCTAGAGGTAGTGTCCAATCACTCAGAACAGAGTCAAGGACCAACATCTGCCCCTAACAGGCTTCACTCAAATGAGCTTTATCATAGGTAATGAGTGTTACAAAATACATCCCTTATTAATCTTTTGGAAGAAGCTGCTACTTGTAGTGTCAATGCAGCATATTTACAACCAGCAATATTCCATTTCTTGTTATCAGATTGGTAAGTAATCAAGTACTGAAACTAAAAAACAAAAAGAGAGAAATACATTCATGTAGACATTGCTAGAGTAGTGAAAAAAATGCTCTGGCAATGCATGTTTTAAAATATAGGAATAAATCAGAACAGGAATTTAAAGTTATGGGCAGTGAAAAGCCATTACTTCTGAGAAGAGGTGGAGATCATAGCAATTTATTACAACATAGGGAACAGTATTGAATCTTCTCACTGTGTGCCATGTAAAGAAATGGCGTGACCCTTACAGAAATATAGATGTGCTGTGTACATGCA
Source organism: Neoceratodus forsteri (assembly GCA_016271365.2). Classification (NCBI taxonomy): domain Eukaryota; kingdom Metazoa; phylum Chordata; order Ceratodontiformes; family Ceratodontidae; genus Neoceratodus; species Neoceratodus forsteri. Next base: position 681,418,723 of record CM057449.1, read on the forward strand.
GAATGCATGCCACACGCTTAATTGTGCAATGTTTGCATGCGGTTTGCATACAATAAGTGAACATATGCAAACCAGATCTAAAAGGCAACTCAGGTTCGCATGCTGCAAGCTTGACATATGCATAGCAGGTAAGCTGGTGTGAGCATCTTCTAAAAATTACAACAGGTTCGTGTATTGCACGCTTGACATGAGTGCAGCAGCTAAGCTGATACAAATCTCATCTAAAAACACATCAATTTCTATTTCTTATAATACTGCTAGCAATTAAAGTCATTGAAATACATTTTTATTTGAATTCCTATAAAAACTAGGTAAACTCATTAATTCTGATCCTTTTGCAAGTTGATTAATGGCTTTTGATTTTTGTTATTAAATCACCATTAATCTGTAAAGTATTGTTTGCCTATTGCACCAAATGCCTAGGATATAGCCAGTCAACTTACCCCATTCCAGATGTACGGAGTAGGGCCTCTGTGTTGTGAAGCCTATCCTTTTTGTTTTGGAGCAGATCCCTTATGTATATTTAGTGCTACAAATTTGTTTCTCAATGACTGTTTCATCTCACTTACTTTCCCTTAGTCATTCTGTATGGAGCATATACACTATGGCCATGATCAGCACTCTTTGTGCTGAGTAGGGTCTTGGGAACATGCAGCATACCTCACATTTTGTCACGGAAGTGAGGGACAGGGACACTGAAAATGAGGGTCACTAACCCACATGATGAACAGGACACATCATGAAACATGGAGATACAGTACCTCAGAACACAGTGTAAACTATTGTATTAGCACCTGAGAATGAATTTCTACCATTAAGCTGGGGTGCCGTTTAGAGAGGACAGAGGGGAACAGTTGCCGCCACCCGCCACCCCCATTTGTGCCTATGTTGTTCTTATGGTGTGGCAGTAATGGCTTTAAATTTGGATTTCATCTTTTGCACAGTAAGTGCCCACCTGGCCTGTGTGTGCTCACGATGCAGGTACTCTCCAGACTTGACTGTGTCTGTACTGAGTTGTCCACTCTCTCCACCTGTTAGCGGTGGCACAATCACATGTGATGTGGGTGAGCTCCAGTCAAAAAAGAGTGCATGAGCCTTGCAAGTGTGCACTGTCTTTCTAACACAGAGTAGACAGGCTGAACACTACAGCATGGAGGCGTTACCAAGCACTGAACTCTCAATAGTAGTGTTGTGGCAGCACATTTTTGTTGTCCACTCTTAGTGAGTCTCCATCTCTCCTGGTGACTGAAGGGGCAGAAGGTGAGTTAGAAGGTAACTCAAGACTAGGCTACCTACTTACTCTACTAGGCTCACCTTACCAAAAAAAAAGCATCACAGACCCTCATGGTAGCAAGCTAGACTTAACAGCAGTGGTGATAGTGGTGTAGGTGGCCTTCATAGGCCATGATCAGTGTAGTGTGGGTGCAGCCACAGCAGCAACCAAGCAAGAAGGACAAACCCAGGTTGGGTGGATTCGTATGGTGAGGTGAGGTGAGGTGACATGGTCGTGGACCACATTGGGTACCTGTGATGGTTGGTTATAGCAGCCAGCTTCTTGTGAAAGAGAGTGAGGTAATGGACTAAAAACTGGGCTGGTGGCACACTGTGCCAGGCTGCAGGTTCTGGCCATATGGCTGAGTAAGTAAAAGAAAATATTTTTTTTGCAGGAGAATTGGGGAAGGAGGAAGAACTGAAATATTGATTTGTTTTTCATATTTCTTCACCTTTGGGTGGCTTCATGACACATAGGGGAAGGGTATTGAATGGAATTGCATCAGGAAGAAAAATCAGTGCAAAGTTCCTTTTAAGGGGAGGCCAAACTTCAGCCAGGAAACAAATTGGTTAGTAACTGTGTGGGTGTATGCCCAAATCTGATGTACTGCTCTGGGGTCTATACAGATGAACCCTATGAATTTGAATTTTTCCTGGTTTGCATATCACATTTCAGTCAAACCAAATATATTGTACCTTCTGGAGACATTCTACAACTGCCCCTTGCATTCATGAACAGTTATGTGGTATGGTATGCATAGACTATTGGAGACCCACTATAGTCAGGTTTATGCCCCCCATGAAGCTGATCTCCCCATGCTCAGTCACATTATGAAAAAGGGCAAATGATACTGCAGGGGTGTGCATCATTGAATGAATGGAGGTATTTTTTAATTACTGTTTTATACATTATTGGTGGAGAGTTGGGGATTAATAAAGGCCACAGCTCGACTAACAAGGGCTTTACAAGTCAAACAGTGGCCTTCATTCTTCTTCAACTCACAATCATAACATATGAAACAGTAATAGAAAAACACTCAATTCATTTCAAGGGGTATGCTCCAGCACTCTGACTCATGGACATCATTTCTTAAAGACTCCTGCCTCTGGCCCCTTCGTACTCAAGTACAAAACTTTTACTTATGTCTATACTTGGTGGGTTGTCTGTAGCAGCATGACCATACCCACTACAGTGTGTGTGCATGGTGGGGGGGACTGGTCATGTGGGTGGGTGTATGTTAAGTTATTGTTACATTTGCTTTTGCAACTTAAAGTCTGTTTGTGTGGAAGCATTCAAAACTATGGAGAAAAATTAGCAGGAGTACAGGCCAGACTGAAGTAATTAAGCGACTTTGTGGGTAAGTCTGTGTATTAGGGATCAGAAAAACATGTGTTTCCATTGATATGTGTGCTACAGTTCAACTGTGAAAATGAGATCAGGGAGAGAAGAAAACTGAAACACATACACTGGCTACAAGCATGCTGCATGCATGCATATGTATTTAGATACAGTATGTACTGAAGTACAATTGAGCCATATGTGTGCAGACAGTATGGCTTAATTGTTAAAGCTACTGAACTGCAAGGCAGGAGACTTGAATGCATGAAGACCTGGGTTTTAATCTCCCCAACTCCCACTTGTGTACAATGTGATCCTGAGCAAGTCACTTAACTTTTATGTGTGCAGTTATCAGTGACCACTTGCTTTTTTGCACGCATGCCACATACATGCAGTCTTTCCCAATTTAAAATAAAAATCATGGTTTCCACACGTGCTTGCTGCATGCGTGCTGTATGCTTGCAGTCAGTTCCGATTTAACATTTAAATCATACTTGCAGCATGCATAGCACTTGGGTAGTATTATGTGTGCAGCATGAAAACATTTCATATAATTATTTCTGTAAGGGGGACAATAAAATTGAGATACTGTAAGTCCATTCCTAATGAAATGAGCTGTAAAGAATATGCAGACTCTGTTTCTTGCCCATTTTTAAAAAAAAATGAGGGGGAGGAATTTTTTTTTTCAATACTTTAGCAATGTTTACGTGAATGTATATAATGTATTTCTCTGTTCTTTTTTTAGGTTCATTACTTAATTATTTACCCATAGAAACATAGAAACATAGACTTTGATGGCAGATAAGGACCGCTTGGCCCACCCAGTCTGCCCATTTCCCTACCCGATGGATAAGCTGCAGATCCTAGTTAACCAGCAGCCTACTTCTTCCTACCCCAACCCCCTAGAATTGCCTTATGACTGTCCCATGCATGCTTGAATTCCACCACTGTTTGTGACTCCACAACCTCCTCTGGAAGGCCGTTCCATACATCCACCACCCTCTCTGTGAAAAAATACTTCCTTAAATTACCTCTGAGCCACCCCTTCTATCTTCAAATTGTGCCCCCTTGTTCTTGCACACCTCTTTTTTTGAAAGATGCTACCCTCTTGGACTTTGTTGATTCCCTTGAGGTACTTGAAAGTTTCTATCATGTCCCCCCTCTCCCTCCTTTCCTCGAGGCTATACAAATTAAGTTTCTTAAGTCTCTCTTCATATGTCTTCCGGTGCAGACCCTGCACCATTTTAGTTGCCCTCCTCTGGACAGCTTCCATCCTGTCTATGTCTTTGCGGAGATTGGGTCTCCAGAACTGCACGCAGTACTCCAGATGGGGTCTCACTAGCTGTCTGTACAGAGGGATAATAACTTCCTGTTTTCTACTGGTGATGCCTCTCCCTATGCATCCCAGTATCCCGCCAGCCCTCCTTGCTGCCCTCTCACATTGTTTGCCCACCTTTAAGTCATCTGATATGACTACCCCCAGGTCCCTTTCCATTTTTGTTGTTGTTAGTATCTCACCCCCCATTGTGTACTCTTCCCCTGGGTTTTTGTTTCCCAGATGCATTACCTTGCACTTCTTAGCGTTGAGTCTAAGCTGCCATACCCATTTGACAAGACATGGGATACTGCTGGTTGCAAATACGCTGCACTAACGTATCAAGTAGCAACTTCTCCGATAAGGTTCTTGTTAAACATATCTAGTCTTTTTAGTACTATTTCAGTATATTACAGCTGCCCTTTCATTACCATGGATGGAGCAAAGTTTAGCAGTCTTTGTTTTCAATGCTTGTTTGTTTTTTATGAATTGTTGAGAACTACACTTATTACACTGATGCATATTGAGAAAGGGTTAGTCCTTGCCACTAAATAAAAGTACCCATCCTTTATATCTTTCTCTGGTTGCAACCACTTTCCTCCCCTCTTCTAAGGCTATCCCTGTATTTTCTGTATGGAAGCAGGCCACTTCCTTACACAGACCCCCCCCCATCTCTGTTACCCTCTTCATGCTTTATTTCTCTTTTTCCTTGGGTACTCTTAAATATCAAGTTATTGAAATAATAGATTAACTGCCTGCAATAATGGGTAAATACAGACTCCATTTCCCTGAAATATTTGGAATATTTGATTCCAGTATTATTTACTGATTCTGTTCAAGAAAAGGACAGAATAATATTCATTTGCAGTCAGGAAAATAGACAGGAGACTGTGTGTTATAAATTATCATTTGAGAATCTCACTAAGAGAAAGAGAGTTTGTATATGTTTGAACAGGGTTTCTGTGGTAAGCACACTCCCTGCTGCAAGCATTAACCCTGCTGTACAGAATGCTGTTTTGTTTTAGTTCTGCTACACTGAGACTTGTTCCTTCTGTGTATCAGCTGCATTCTTACCAGGACTATAGGAAAAGCAAAGCTTGTCCCCTGTTCTGAAGAGCTCTTGAAAAAAAAGAACCAAATACAATTTAAATTTGTGTTAAATGTCCCTTGATTTAAAACAAACATTATGGTAGACCTAAAAAGAGGTTATGTACATAATTCCCTCAAGAAGTATTAGGGAAAGAAATGTCTGGATAATGAGGTTACCTGAACTCTGTTTGGACTGCTCCTGGGAACAAAAAAGGATGGCCTGTTCTCTGAGAAAGCCTGCTGCAGTCTGACTGTTCCTTTAGGGGATCAGTGGCCCCTAGTGGCCCACATTTATAACAAGAACCTGTCAATCATTGTCTGGAGAACATTCTATGGCAAGGTAGAGTTTTACCAAAGAATACTTTTAAGAGATAACCCTTAAAACAGGTTATTTGTATCAAGTAATACACTAAGGAATATGTACAAAATTGTTTTAGAAGCTATTAAAAGATATTTTTATTTTGATGATGCTGTGTCACCTGATTCAGGTAGGCAGGTATATAAATCCTACTTGAACAGGTACCAGTTAGATAGGGTCAGTATCTTCTGACCAGTGGAGAGAGAAGGTTCCTGCTGTAAGGATTATACTTGTTTTTCTTTGTATTAACAAAGTTGTTTTGTTTTTTTGTTAATTTCTTTTTGAAGTTTATGTTATTGTTTGATGGTGCAGAAGAACAGTTTACGAAGATTAATAAACATCCCACAAGCCAAGGTGGGTTGCACCTTAATTACTGAGTCCTGTGTCCATCTGTAGAACCCACACTGCAACAAGTGGTGTCAGAACTGGGATTCTACTGCCTGCTTCATCTTGCCAAGGAAGGGAGACATCATGGTGGGTATTACCTGATACCCAAGGTGGACATGGCAGCAGGTGTTCAGGCACAAGGCACCCTGACAAGAAGTATGGCAGCCCAGATGGGGGCCCAGTTGCTGGCTGGTTTGCCTGAATTTCGACCAAAAATTAAAAGATAACCATCTGAGAGGGCCGAAGAAGAGCACAGTGAGCATGGAGATGAGTTGCCCTTGGAGCAGCCCCTGGAGACCTGGGGAAAGAGGTGGACGCTTCCTACATGGAACAAGCTCCTATGGAAAATATAGGAGAGCTAGTAAAATGGCTATGTGTCTGGCAGGTTCAGTTGGATAAAGAATGAGAGACTGACCGGAAGAGACAAGACGCCAAGTGGGCAGACACCATGTGGGTGTTACAGGCCATACGAACTGAACATGCGGAAAGACCACAAGGCCCAAGAGACATTAAATTGGCCTGCTTACAAGACTCTGATGATATTGAGGTGTACCTTATGACATTTGAGAAGGTAGCTGAAATGTGTGGGTTGCCCAAAGAACAGTGGGTAGTGCACCTTGCCCCTCAACTCACCGGGAACAGCCCAAGTGGTGTATAGCCATCAGGCCATACAGGATGCAGATGACTATGCGCTGGTGAAAAAGGAGATTTTACAAAGGTACAACATCAATACAGAGACCTACAGGCAACGTTTTAGGTTCCTGAAAATGCAGTCCATGGATGCCCCAAGGGAGGTTTACGCTTGCCTGAAGGATCTAAGTGATAAGTGGTTGCAGCCGGGTTCTAACACAGTTCAACAGATAATGGAAGCCATCACAATTGAACAGTTCATTAAAATACTACCACAAGATGTCCAATTGTGGGTTCGAGAATATAAGCCTGAGGGAACAGAGAAAACTATCACCCTGGCAGAGGATTTCCTGGCTGCACAACCTGCTAGAGGAAGGAATCCTGGAGGGCCTGCATCCTATCCTTCTAGGAATCTGGTAAGAACTACCTTTTCTAATAATAATGCTAGACCAAATCCAGAAGAAAGGAGGGAGAGGGTACCCTTATCTGAGATAGTGTGCCATGGATGCCAGAAAAAGGGTCACCTGATAATAAACTGTCCGGCAGTAAGAAGATACTTTGGACATTTGGCTTTAGCCAACTGGGCACCATACATTACAGCTGTTAAAATGGGTCCCCATAAGATACTTGGTCTTATAGACTCTGGGAGCTGTCAGACCCTGGTTCGAGCTGACCTGGTAGAAGGGACAGAGAAATCAGGAGGAGGGTCCATGGTTACATGTATGCATGGGGATATGCATTTTTATTCAACTACATCAGTGAAGTTAACAATAAATGCAAGTACTCAAGAGTTGACTGTTGGGATTGTTCCACATCTGCCTCTTCCAGTAATTATTGGACAGGATCACCTTGATGGTAAATAATAAGATGTTACCTGTTGTGGCTATAACAACCTGGTCACAAGCTAAACATATAGATGAACAGCTGGACCAGGTCTTTCCCTTTACTGAGGAACTGTTTGAAGTACCAGGTAAAACTAGGAAAGGGAAAGCAGTGAAAAGGAAAGAAAAGAAAGACTAGCAAAACAAAAACATTATGGGATCTGTGAACATTAAGCCAGACTATAGCTCAAGCAAGAAACAAGATGTATCACTAACTAATTCTTTTTCTCAGATTGAAAAACATGTTGATGATGTATCGCCTAGATATCTGTTGGTAAATAATATATTTTATAGAGAGTGTTCCAATCCCAGAAATGGGAATACAGTAATGCAGTTGGTTGTCCCCCAGAAGTATCAAAATGACATCATACGTTTGGCTCATGATATCCCTTTGGCAGGGCATTCTGGGAGGGACACGACTCTGAATAGAATTCTGAGTAGATTCTATTGGCCGGGTATTCATGAGCGAGTGGCTGAATATATCCAGAGCTGCCCAGAATGCCAGAAGGTAGCCCAGATAGGGAAGAAGGATATGGTGCCCCTCCAAAGTATACCCTTAGTTAGCCAGCCTTTTGATCAGATTGCCATGGATGTGGTAGGGCTCCTAGAAACTAGTTCTAAGGGTAATAGATTTATTCTAGTCATTTGTGACTATGCTACCAGGTATTCAAAGGCAATCCTGATGAGAACTGTAACAGCCCAAAGGGTTGCAGAAGAGTTGGCTAAAGCATTTAGCAGAATGGGCATCCCAAGGGTGATCTTAACTGACAGGGGGTGCCAATTTTACTTCAGTGATGCTCACAGAACTATATAGGCTGCCGGGAATACAAGCTGTGAGAACCTCCCCATGCCATGCTCAAACAGATGGGTTGGTGGAAAGGTTCAACCAAATGCTCAAAAAAATGCTGCAGAAGTTTGTTAATGAGGTGGGAAAAAATTGGAACATATTTCTTCCTTACCCCCTGTTTTCAGACAGAGAAGTATCCCAAGCTTCAACTGGTTTTTCCCCATTTTCCCTCTTGTCTGGCTGAAACCCCCATGGGCCATTAGATGTTATCAAAGAACATTGGGAGGAAAATTCTCAAATAGGAAAACAGGGAGTGTTACAGTATAAGACAGCATTAAGGCAGCGCCTTAAGAAATAAGTCACAATGGTCCATCATACATTATTAGACAAGTAAGTCCAACAGAAGGCAGAGTATGACAAAGGCGTAGGACATAAACAATTATCCATAGGAGATCAGGTATTACTCCTTCTACCTGCCAATGAGAACAAGATCTTGATGAAATGGCAAGGCCCTTACAAAATTATTAGACAGGTAGGACCGGTCAAGTATGAGGTCCACCTGCCTAATACGAGGTGCAATAAGCAGATATAACATGCCAATCTGCAAAAATTATGGCATGAGAGACCAGAACCCCCTAGGCTGAGCTGTTATGTCCAGACAGAACCTCAAGAATCTGAATTAGAGGTAGCCTATAGGAGATTAGAATGTCCTGGACAGATTCAGGAAGTAAAAATTAACCCTGCTTTAACACCTCACCAACACACCCAAATGCAACAGTTGTTAACTGCCTTTACTGACACCTTTACCAATGTACCTGGTCAAGCTGTTGGCATAGAGCATGACATCAGAATGACACGGTACACCTATACATCAAAAACCCTATTGTCTACCCATACATGTAAGGGATGAGGTAATAAAGGAAGTAAAATCTATGGAATGGTTGAGAATCATTCAGTCTTCCCGTAGCACCTGGTCATCTCCTTTAGTAATTGTTAACAAAAAGGAAGGTGGTGTCTGCCTTTGCCTAGACTCCCAGAGGGTAAATGCCATCCCCCTTCTAGACAGATATCCCAGGATAGATGACATTATTGACCACCTTGGGAATGCTAAGTACATCTCCAAGCTTGATCTCACTAAGGTATACTGGCAGATACCTCTTACCCCTCAGTCTAGAGAGAAAACGGCATTCAGTACCCCTGTAGGGTTGTTTGAATTCATTACAATGCCCTTTGGTCTCCATGGAGAGCTGTCTACCTTCCAGCGTATCATGGACCAAATGCTTCAACCATAGCATCTTTTTGTGCTGCCTATTTGGGTGATGTGGTGGTGCTCAGCCCTGATTGGGAGACACATTTACAGAATCTTGAAAAATTTCGGGGGGTGATCCAAAAAGCAGGAGTTACTATCAACCCCACAAAATGTTCTATGGGGCAGACTAAGACTAAATACCTTGGCTTTATTATAGAGAATGGGGTTATACACACAGAAATAAGCAAGGTAGAAGCAGTCTGTACCTGTGATATACCTTGGACAAAGAAACAGGTCCGTGCCTTTTTGGGGTTAACAGGGTACTATAGACACTTTATCCCCAGATTCTTAGCAGTACCAGGCCCTCTAACAGATTTAACTCAAAAGAGATATCCTAATAAAGTAGAGTGGACTGAGGGATGTGGTGAAGCTTTCAGACAAATAAAGGTCTCCCTATGTGCATATCAAGTGTTGAGAAGCCCAGACTTCACTAAAATCTTCATTGTGCAAACTGATGCATCAGGGGTAGGTTTGGGGGCAGTCCTGATGCAAGTTATAGATAATGAAGAGCATCCCATTATCTACATGAGTAGGGAACTACATGAAAGGGAGCTTAGGTATGCAACCACTGAGAAAGAGTATCTGGCACTTAAATGGGCAATTGAAGCCTTTAAGTATTACCTTTGGGGGGCAGAATTTACAGTTGTCACAGACTACAAACAGCTTTGTTTGTTGCATCAGATGCAGGAGAAAACCCCCTGCATAATGAGATGGTATTTGGCCTTGCAGCCATACCGGTTCACAGTGTTACATAAAAAGGGAAGTGAACATGCTGATACTGATTTCCTTTCTCAATATGGGACAGGAATTGAGAATTCAGCTGGTAACATTAAGAAATAATTACTTATGGTTTAATAGTTGAACAATGAAATTGAATTGAAAGTACATAGAGGAAAATGGTATTTAATAAATATCCCAGGGCAATGCAGTAATAATAATAATATATCCTTTTTGTTTGTGTTGGCACTTTTAGTGATAATGTATTTGGGACCCTGGAATGGAGCTTTACAGAGTGGGTGGGCCGGAAGCACTCCAACCCTCATATGGCAAAAGGGTTGGACTTCAGAACATGACAGTGTATGATCATAAAAAATGGACATTATGTCCCTCAGTCTGTTTCATACACCCTACGTGTTGTCCCAAATGATGTTAAATATCCCAGGGTATGTTCGTTACTGATATGCTTTATGTCGGTGTGTTTTGTTGTGGGACCCTGGGATGGAACTTCTGAGAGTGGGTGGGGAGGAGTTCCACCCCCTTCGGGGTAGCTGGAGGGGGAACCTGTTGTAGCATCTTCCCTCCTTTTAAGGGGGGGGTAAATGTGACAGGGTTAGTCCCTGCCACTAAATAAAAGTACCCATCCTTTATATCTTTCTCTGGTTGCAACTACTTTCCTCCCCTCTTCTAAGGCTATTCCTGTATTTTCTGTACGGAGGCAGGCCACCTCCTTACACAGCCCTCTCCCATCTCTGTTACCCTCTTCATGCTTTATTTCTCTTTTTCCTTGGGTACTCTTAAATATCAAGTTATTGAAATAACAGATTAACTGCCTGCAGTAATGGGTAAATACAGACTCAATTTCCCTGGAATATTTGTTTGATTCCAATATTATTTACTGGTTCTGTTCAAGAAAAGGACAGAATAATATTCATTTGCAGTCTAGAAAATAGACAGACTGTATATTATAAATTATCATTTGAGAATCTCACTAAGAGAACGGGAGTTTCCTTCTGTTTGAACAGAGTTTCTGTGGTAAGCACACTCCCTGCTGCAAGCATTAGCCCTGCTGTACTGAATGCTGTTTTGTTTTAGTTCTGCTACACTGAGACTTGTTTCTTCTGTGTATCAGCTGCATTCTTACCAGGACTATAGGAAAAGCAAAGCTTGTCCCCTGTTCTGAAGAGCTCTTGAAAAAAAAGAACCAAATACAATTTAAATTTGTGTTAAATGTCCCTTCATTTAAAACAAATATTATGGTAGACCTAAAAAGAGGTTATGCACAGAATTCCCACAAGAAGGTATTAGAGAAAGTAATGTCCAGGTAAGGAGGTTACCTGAATTCTGTTTGACGCTGTGTCACCTGATTCAGGTAGGCGGGTATATAAATCCTAGGTGAACAGTACCTGTTAGATAGGGTCAATATCTTCTGACTAGTGGAGAGAGAGAAGGTTCCTGTTGTAAGGATTATACTTTTTTTTTTGTATTAACAAAGTTTTTTTTTTTTTGTTGATTTCTTTTTTGAAGTTTATGTTATTATTTGATGGTGCAGAAGAAAAGTTTATGAAGATTAATAAACATCCCACAAACCAATGTGGGTTGCACCTTAATTACTGAGTCCTGTGTCCAACTGTATAACCCACACCGTAACACATATATTATGTTCTGTCTCTTTAAGATGGGGATTTATAAGGGATGCATTTTGTAACACTTGTTACCTTTGATAAAGCTCATTTGAGTGAAATGCATTAGGGTCAGGTGTTGGTCCATTGCAAGTCATTGGACACTACCTCTAGACTACACTGTAAGGACTTATTTATTCACTTTTTGCACTTTCTGGAAAAGCTCTTGTATAATGACAAAAACCTTTTAACCTTTGAATGGATAAAGAAGATTATTTTAAATTAAATAGATTGTAGGTCCACAGTAGTTTGTTTAATTGGGAGTTTGGTTTTATGTAAAAACCACACAATCAGCAAGCTGTTCTAAACTGGGCACTGCATTTCCTAGGCTGCAGTCCATTATGTGCTGTTTGATTGTATTCACATCATACTACACATAGGAGCAGGCAGACTGGATGAACCAGGTGGCCTTTTCTTGTCATCAGTTTGTATGTTTCTACTGTATGTCTGCACATTTGATGCACCACAGTCTTCTACATAAAGCATCTATACTCTCTTATAAATAAATAAATGAAAAGAAAATAATGAAATGTGTATATCATGTGTTGTCCATATTCTATTATCTACTTAACACTCACTTGTTGAAAAATGCACAAATGTTGACCTTTCCCTCTTTTAGAAAAAATGATCAGCTGGGGGATCACGTGATGCAGAGTGCTGAGTAGAAGCTCCTCTGCTGAGCTCCTGCCTCCCGAGTATTAATTCGTCTTTTTTTAGACGTTTAATCTTCTCTAATTCCTCTGCCTGTGAATTCTTCCAGTGACTAAACATCTTGTGAGCCTGTTTTGGGTGTCATATTGGTAGATGGAGGCTTACACGAAGAAAGCCCTGCAGAAACACACACCCCCGCTACTCCTGAAAAGGTCCCAAAGAAATCACGAGCCTCGAGTGGGCCAGACAAGCCTGATCCTTCATGTCAAGCTGGGGAACAAGAACCTTTAACACTTAATAGGTTCTTAGAAGAGTTTAAACCTTTTCGAGAAGAGATGAAAGATATGACGATTGGTCTGAAAACTCTCTCAAGAAAATTGGATGATGTCTCACTAACGGTTTCTGATAATACAGCTCGAATAGTCTCGATGGAGAGGAAGTTGGAGAATCTGGAGCCTGAATTGGTATCAACGAGACAGAAGTTGTCTCGGCTAGAGGCTAAACTCAAAGATTTGGAGGGTCATAGATGCAGAAATAACATCGTAATACTAGGGCTACCAGAGGTTGAAGAGGGCCAACATGCTGTTGTCTTTACACAGAAACTGGTGGAACGGGTTGCTGGTCCCTCTTCCTTCAGTCCAGTGTACATGATAGAGCGAGCTCATAGGTCTCTGTGACCAAAGCCCTCTCCAGATGCTCCCCCCTTCCTATTATTTTCTGCTTCTTGAATTACTTTGAAAAGCAGAATTTTTTGCAGAAAGTGAGAGCTTTACAAGAGGTTCGTTGGGAGAATGCGAAGCTAAGAATTGCTCAAGATGTCCCTGGTTCAGTCCATCTGAAACGGAAAGCATTTCATCCTACTCTATCTAAGATCATCGCAGCGGGTTTGAAATTTAGGGTGGGATATCCAGCCAGGTTACAAGTCTCAGTAAATGGATCCTGGCTTAATTATGATGATCCTGAAGTTGCCCTGTCAAGTCTTAAATCTATGCTACTGGACTTGTTCCGAGAGTCCTGAGAGATCTTGCTAGAGTATCAGGAGTTCCTGAGAGCTGTTGTTGGAACTGTTATTCTTCTTTCTCTCGGAGAAAATAATTTCAACGAGCTGTATTTGGATGTATTCATTCTTTCATCTGGAACTGGGCTATCCTGTGCATGGCCTAATCGTTAACAATCTCTCAAGCCCTGGCTTACTAGTGTTAATTTCGGCTTAGGGCGAAGACTTTCAGGGTCTTAGGGATGGCTCATCTAGGAATATAGTTTGGATGATATTGTATTCAGTTTTGAGGGGTTGCATACAGGGGGGAATTTCGGGTTGTTGATTACAAGATTAGTCTTCATGTTACAGTTTGTTGGGTATTAGAGCAGTTTTGGGCTTTCATTGCTATTCAGACATACCCTGTCAGGATTGGGTGATGACCACAAGAGGGCACAGCATGCCTACATGCCCATGTGGCTCTTATTTCGAGAAGGATCTCTTCAAGTCCTTTTACTACTCCAATTTTTTCAAGTGGCAATTTTAGAATTAGGGGCTGGCAGCCTCAGGGAATACATGTTTCTCAGTTTTCTCTCTCTAGGATCTTGTTTTCAACATTTGTCTCATTCTCTGTTCTCAGTTTGAGGTTGGGGATATTCCCTTTCATCAGTTTTTCCCTCTGGCTCTGGTTTTGGTATAGTGCTTTTTTGGAGCAAGGTAACCCCTAATTATCATTCTGGTTTTTGAGGTTACCTGTCATAGTCATGATTTTGGCAGTTTATTTCATTCTCCCCTGTACTGTCAGGTCAACATTTATGTGCATACATGCATTGGAAGCCCGGGACTGCTCTCTGGGTGTTAAGGGTTAGCTAATATCATTGGCAATTCATACATGCATCTCAAAATATAAGTGGTCTATCATTAGCAGAGGTGCATTATCGGGAGGCGGGAGAGGGAGGGAATGACCCAGTACTGTGCTAAACTTTGCTTGTGACACTTTGGGAGGTCAGGTGGGGGTGGGGGAGTGGGTTCTTGTTGGGGAAGGGGTCATGGGGGGTTAAAATTGGTTAATTGTGGGGGTTGGGTGGAGGGAGGGTCTTACAGCAGCAGATTTTGGGGTTTGGTTACATGTATTATATATCCTGAGTGCAGGGCTGAACCTACTAAATTTAACAATTATTATTAGGTGGCCAAGGAGGTGACTTTTGCTACTTGGAATGTTGAGGTGATCAGGAAAAAAACCCAAACAATATCAGGTTCTCAAACATTTAAGCCTATTACACTCTCAGATAACTTTCCTACAGGAATCCCACTTATTAGAAGCAGAAGCTTTACAGTTAAGGAGACAGCAAGTGGGGATGGTGTACGATGCTCAGGGTTCTACCAATTGCTGTGGGGTCATGCTTATTATTAATAGGGGCATTCCCTTTGTCTCTACAGCAAGTTATCAAAGACCCTGAGGGTAGGTTTGTTCTAGTTAAAGGCACTCTCTGGTCAGTCCCACTTTTACTTGTCAGTACATATGGTCCTAATTTGGATGATCCAGGGTTTTTTATGAGACTCATAAACATTATCCTGCCTTTGCTTCCCATCAGGATTATTTTGGGAGGTGACTTTAATCAAGTTGTAGATTCTAATCTTGACAGGTCAGGTAGTGGGCCAGGAGTGGTTTCTCTGGGACAGAGGGCTTTTAGGGATTTATTGGATCAATGCGGGCTCTGTGATATCTGGTGCATCATATTTCCGGATTCTAAGGAGTTCACTTTCAGGTCAATGGCGCACGGCTCGCAGTCCCGCATTGACTATATTCTTATTTCTCAGGCTTTCCTACCGGGGGTCAAGACCTCTTTGATCCAACCTGGCCCTGTTTCTGATCATTCAGTGGTGTTATGCAAATTAGCATTCCTTGATTTACCAAATAGGGAAACAAGATGGAAACTTAATGAACAACTTCTCAAGGATTCTAAGTATTGCAAGCTCATAAGGGAGCAAATTGAGGTTTTTTTCTGTTCCAACCCCTTAGACAGTGTAAAACCAGATATTTTATGGGGGGCCTTTAAGGCCTACATGAGAGGGATCCTTATTAGTATGGTGGCGAGTAGGAAAAGGGCAATGGAGAAAGAACTATTATCATTACTGTCCCAAATTCGGTCACTCGAAACTAACATTTCGGTTACTGCCCCAGAAGGAGACAGGAGGAAGGTCTTATTGCTGAGTGACATATATTCAGAGTTATTTCGAGAAAAAGCAGAATTAGCTATTATTCGTACTAGAGCCAGTTA
Organism: Neoceratodus forsteri; assembly: GCA_016271365.2. Classification (NCBI taxonomy): domain Eukaryota; kingdom Metazoa; phylum Chordata; order Ceratodontiformes; family Ceratodontidae; genus Neoceratodus; species Neoceratodus forsteri. The sequence goes on from CM057449.1 coordinate 681,434,398, forward strand.
CACAGATCAGGGAGAGAAGGCGGGGCGCCTATTGGCACTCCGCATCAAGCAACAAGAATCTGCGAGATTCATCCCTCCAGTTAGGGCAATAGCTGATCGGTCTCTGAAAATATCTCCTACTGAGATAGTTCAAGAATTTACCCTATACTATAAAATGCTGTATAGTGATATGGAGCACCCTCCCTGTCCTGGGAGCACGGAGAATTATCTGAGGGATTCCCATTTGCCCTCCCTTTCAGTACAACATAAGGATTTTTTGGTCTCTTCTATATCACAGGAGGAAATTGCTGAGGTCATTAGTGGATTACCCTCAGATAATGCCCCCAGCCCTGATGGATTCTCCTACTTATTTTATAAAGTGTTTCAGAATCTTTTACTACCAGTACTGAATCGATTATTTCAATATATCTTAACTGGGCAGAGGTAGATCCTCATCGCTTTGAGGCCTTGATTGTACTTCTCCCTAAACCAGACAAGGACCCAGAGCTTGTCCAAAGCTACAGACCTATATCTATTTTAAACCAAGACATAAAAATCCTTTAGAAGATTTTAGCCAATAGGTTAACTGTAGTTCTCCCTGAGTTAATAGGTATGAACCAGATAGGATTTATGAAAGGGCGCTCATCAGCTGATCATTTGCATACGCTATCTCATGTCTTCTCGGCTACCAGAGATGCTGAGTACCCTGCAGGTTTGGTCTTGCTGGATGCTGAGAAGGCATTTGATCGTGTAAATTGGAGTTTTTTGTTCAGAGTTGTGGAAGCTTTTCAATTTCCTCCTGTATTTATAGCCTGGATTACCACACTATATATAAAACCCCTACAGCAAAAATTTTGGGGAATGGAGCTTTCTCCAAATCCTTCTTACTCCATTCAGGGACTAGACAGGGTTGCCTCTTATCTCCTCTGTTATTTAATTTATATCTGGAACCCCTCATCCAAAATATTCTCAATAACACCTCTATACAAGGCATTTGGGTTGGGCATCATGAAATTAAAGTCACCGCATATGCGGATGATTTGTTGATACACCTATCCCACCCGGTATCTTCTGTACCGGCCTTATTGAATGAAATAGCAAGATTTAGTGAATTGTCCAATTACAAATTGAATGCTAGTAAATGTTTATTCTTTCCATTAAACCATAAGATATTGAAGAATGATATTAGTCCCTTAGGTCTATGTTGGACTCCCAGGTCATTTAAGTATTTGGGTATTAAACTATCCCGTAATCCCCTAACATGGTTTAAGGATAATCTTGATTCCCTCTCACAGCTTATTATCCATGACCTTGATAGGTGGTCTAAACTCCCCATATCACTATGGGGCCAGATCAACATAATCAAGATGAACATTTTCCCTAGAATTTGTTACCCCCTATCTCTTCTCAATACTTTTATCCCATTACTCTGGATTAAAAAATTACGTGGCATATTCACTAGATTTATCTGGGCAGATAAGTATCCCCATTTGGACTATTATAAATTAGCTGCTCCAAAATTTGAGGGGGGTTTGCGGATTCCCCATGTGGCTATATACTACTGGGCCAGTCATCTAGCAAAATGTTTGAGATGGGTATCCCCTGGCCCAGAAAAGGAACAACTGGTCTGGCTTAGGATCGAACTGGATGCAATTGGATCTAAGAATTTGGATCCCCTAACCTTATTCTACCTTAAAATATCTCAGGTGAGTACAGTTGAGGAATGCCCCACAGTAGGTATTTCACTAAGGGTATATGCACAATTATGCTTATTTTTGCATTATACCCCTCAGGCAGATTTAGCTCAGTCTATTTGGAATTCCCCATGCTTCACTATCAATAAGAAGCATATTTCCCGTAAATGGCTACCCCAACTGGGAGATGGAAAACTGCTCTCTTTGGTGGATGATGAGGGGCAATGGTTGTCCGCAGGTGATATTTTTAAGAAATTTCTTATTCCGGTTTCCTCCCACTTCAAAGTTATGCAGTTAAAGCACTTACTTACAATAGCTTTTGGTAACACCCCCCCCCAAGACTGTCTCAGCCCTGATACCTGAGGTCTCCTCACTTTCTGGATCTTCAGGTGTTGTATCTAAATTATATCAGGTTCTGTTTCACAAAAGATATGGAGACTCTTTTGGACCCACTAGAGTCTGGAATTCGATTCTTCCTCAGTATCATCTGGAGTGGCAATCTCTGTGGAGATCCTGCCATAAATATGTTTCTCAAGACAGATTGCATCTCATGCAATATCATATACTACACAACATGTATTACACTCCTGTAAAACTAAAGAAATGTTTTTTTTTTATTCCAATATATGCATTAAGTGTATGCGGGAAGAAGGAACACTTCTTCACATGTTCTGGTCCTGTCCCAAAATTTCCCTTTTATGGGATTCAATCAAGATTTCCCTGGACCCCTTACTGGGTCTTCAGGAATATTTTACGCCTGATATATGCCTTTTAGGGGATTTGTCTTCTGTCAGGGTCAAAGTAAGGAAATTTCATATTTCTATGATTTCCCTATCTGTCAAGAAGCTTATTTTATGTCACTGGAAAGACAAGTCCACTCCAACCTTTCAAGAATGGTTGCATGAAAATCTTGCTAACCTTCGAACAGAAAAAGCGATTGCCAGTCTTCACAATAGACTGGCAGTTTATACCAAAATTTGGGATCCCCTTCACTCCTTAATTTTATTGGATCAGTCATAATTATGTCATAATTTAAAATGTCATATAGGTTCTTTTGGAATGAGCTCAGCACTTAGGGATTCATGGAGTAGTTGCTGCTGTAAGGGAGGGAGGGGTGGGATGGGAGGGTTGGGCAGTTATGTTCTTATAATTGGTTGCATTGCATCTCACTTTCACTGTAACTACCCTTTATAATGGAAAATGTATTAATAAAGTTTAAATTGAAAAGAAGAAAAATGATCAGCTCTAGCACAGTGAAAATTTAGATCTCAACATATAGAGTACAGCAAAACATACTTATACCACAAATGAAAATGATTATTTTACATCTTTCCAAACATTTAGTATCTTTTGAATCCCAAAAGGTAAAGGTATTATATACCCTTATCTTGTTCTGTTTCTTTACAAAAATATTCAGCTGGTGGTATTTGCAAATTCAGGTACCTTCAATTGTTTTAAAACGATTGTCTAAAAACAGACTAATCATATTATATAAAAAACAATGTATGCGGATAACTATACAATATTATGAGTTTCAGCTATACATCCAGGGTGTTGTGATGTCTATAAATCTCGAAAGAGGAGCTTGATAGGGTTACGTAGGCATTACACACTGAGGGTGTATAACAGAAAATGAATAAACACCACTTCCCATACTTTATTTTTTTTTTTTAGAATTACTGGCTTTCTGTAGTATCAAACTGTAATTCATCTTACAGAGAGAAACCACTGACTGAACAAAAGAGTAACATGATGCAATATAAAAATCTATGAGATGGAAATCCACAATACATGTGTTGTGAAATACTCATTATGTACTGCACAGTTTTGCCTGACTTGATTTCAGTGCATTATTGTCCCTCACCAATAGTTAATGTCTTAGTAGTCCCCAAAACCCTTCCCCTCATAGAATGCACACAACACAGTTCTTTGAGAAATGGCTGCAGCCATATGTTTATTAAATGTATTTTACACTATTGGAGTGGCACGCGCATCTGTGAGATCTCATCAGTCATCTTAGAACTCCACAGTGATTCCACTGAAGGACCTTACCTCTTGGGAGAACTGAGGGAATGATGTACTTTCTGAGTTGGCACCCAAGCTCCAGGAGTGGGGAGGTCATGTGGTCTAGTGGCAAGTGACCACTCTCACCTAGAGGCACAGCACCTGCAAGCCCATGAAGGTTGGACCATAAGGCAGTTTTCTAAGTTTTGCCATTTCAGCTTCTGTAAAATGCACAGCAAAATAAGACCACCCCTTCAAAGATAGCACCAACTGTGGCTCTAGAGACATAGCTGAGGGAGATGTATTAAAAGGAAGGGCACAAATAGCAGGAAGCATGCCTATGTGAGACCAATGCTCCAAAAGGAAACCAGGCACTGGAAAAGCAGATGTGCCAGTGAAGGAGCCTGCAGCACCTCTGACTAAGGTGCCCAGGAAATCCCAGGAAGGTAATATCAAGACTGGGGTTTCAGAGCTGTTGGATGACAAGTTCAAACAAATGGTGATATGGATTTTTGGCAATGCTTCTCACAGGGTGCTTCCTCAAGCCAAGCCCAAAACAAGATCCCAAAAAATAAACCCAAAATATATGAATTTGCATGTGGAGGTGGTGGGTTCCACCCACCCATACATGGCTGATCCAGTAGCAGTGGACCCAGCTATGTCTGGCCCCTCCCCAAGGCAGCTGGATGCTGCAAAGCCTCCCACCTTGGAGGAAAAGCTTTATAGTCTCATGGACTTAATGGTCACTTTCACTGCTTCTATGCAGAGTCAGCAGCAAGGGGGAGGAACAGGCCAGGTGGCCATAGGTGAAACATGTAGTGGCATGGCACTGTGGGCAGACACCATGATTGCACTCCCAGGGCAATATGTCAGTGTGGCAAAACCAATGGGTTCCCACTTGACAGACAAGTTCCAGCAACAGATCTGGGGATGACAGTATGTTGACATATGCTCCCTGCTTGGCTGTTCAGGTGAGTAGGAGGATAACAAGAATAAGAATGATCAGCAGAAGAAAAAGAAGGTAATGATGGAACATGCCTTCAACAACTGGTTGGTGGTGTTCATTGTTTTTGCCAGTGCAATTTGTCAGATGGCAACAGAAAAATGTGATGACCTGTTCAATCACTTGACAAGGATCATTTTGGCCCACAGACACACAGGGTGGATGGTCTTGTGTCAGTGGGGCTCTTGACTGAGAGACAAGAAGGTCACATTTCATCAGACCACATGGGCATGCTACACGCTGTAAATGGGCAGTTGGGACCCAAGTGCCTGTTGGGTTTCCTGTTGAGGATATTGGTCCTGACATCACAGTTCATTTCTCTGGCAACAGACTGAAATGTCACAGTGGATTACAGCTTCAAGTGAGGAATAATTAGCTGGAGTAGACTAAGTCTAAAGTTTAATGGCTTACAGTAGCTTTCATGAAAATATAAATAATATTACAGAGCTAGTAGTGCCCAAAAAGCCAACCTAACATGTTATTATTTTGTAAAGGTTGTCTGTTGCTACTTTATTGTAATAAAGTATTTTTTCTTTCTCCATTTGCTCATTAGAAGTGTTTGAATAAGACAGTAGTGTATGTGCTATGAAGATTAGGGTTTTGGTGTTGACTGATATGTCTAGTTTATTTCCATTCTCAATTCACCAGCATTGTAACATTACAAGTGAATAGTCTGGGTGAAGTTGCATGGCTCATCTTTGGTTAGTTATGATGTTCCAGTCATGACACAATGCTGATGAGGTAGGAAGAGAAATCAAAGTGATACGTTAGGCTTCAGGTAGAGTACTATTGCACACTTCACACCCAGTAGTGCCAGATAGAAAAGATATAAAGCAACAAAAGGTAAATACTGTACACAGAGGCATACACCTTCTTTCCAGGAACCTGGTATATGCTTTGTTTTACACTGTGACTTTCCATGAACGTTTTTGCTCTAAGTTAGTTTTGACTGTTACTTAGGACCTAACTTGTTGAATTTATGTATATTTTGCTACCTTACATTCCTACTTCTTGGGGTCCTTTCTCTACAAACTACTCAAATCTACCACCCATCCACCCCATCTATAGAAGTGATTGACCAGCCTACTCACTTAAATCTTTTGACTCTTTCTCCCAAGTCATCCCACAGTATGCCACCAAAATAAGTGATCAGGCCTCTCCTCATTTGACCCAAGGCATTGGAACTCCCTCCCTCCCTTGGTACACAACTATCCCACTCTGCTATCCTTCAATGGTCCACTAAGGATACATCTCCTCATACACACAGACAGTAATCACTTCTATGTCATTCCACCCCTCTGGCTGAAATACCTTTATTTACTATAAGTGGATAACTACTACTGCCTCTTTGCATCCCTAACCCCCAAATGCACTTTTGTATGCATCATCTGTAAGTATACATTGTCCTGAGCTATTTGTCTCTATTCACCATATTCGACAATTTGTATTGCCTAAACTCCACTTGTTGTCCCCTTTGAGTCAATGGTTCACTGCATGTATTCTTAATTATATGTTGTACAGTATTTGGGAACTTGTTCATTACCTAGATTTGTTCTCAGTTTTATACCTCTGTTTGTATCCACCTGGGTTGTACTTGCAAACAAGATTATGTTGCCTAGTGTACTTACCCAATTAACAAAAATAAATAAATATACTGCAGATTTGTTACCCTAAATAAGCATCTGAAAGTAGGAAATCTGGAACAAAATACTTTATAATGGATAATTATGGATAACAGTTTGACTACATTAAAGATAAATTAAGATCTAAATGCATTTAAAAAAATTAATGAACAGAAACTATCAAAATGAAATATATTCCAACTTTCAACAAAGTCAAAGGCAGCTCTGAGATCAATGTTACTGTCCAGACATGAAGGTACAATCTTCCAGTCCAAAATTATGGTTTAATCAGGGCTGCAGTGAAACTACATTCAACCTTAAAAAGAGTTTATGAGGCCCTTTGCCATGGTAATAAAGCCCTGGGGAAAGAATATATGTGTAGAAAAGAAAAGAAAAACATTATAGAGGCATCAAAAAAGGAAAAACATTGGTAAAGGAAGCTACGGGCAGTATTTAACTTGGCAGCCTCCAGTAAAGACAACCATCTGCCATTCAGGAAGGCTACTCCATTCTTTCACAGTACAGCATGTTATTGTCATCATATACTATACCGTGGACAAACAGACATGGGTTAAACAAACAAGATTGTTTGTTACCATCTTTGATCTGAGTATGGCATTTGATAGGGAAACACGTGTCTGTACTTTGCCATTCTCAGCCTAAGCTGGATCGTATATACAAGCCTATTAAAAGGCAATGTCTGTTCTTGTGAAATCTTGAGATGTCAGAGATTGTGAAAACTTTGCTCGGTCAGAACTTTGCAAAGTTGACCAACTTCACAAAGTTCAAAGTGCCAACTTTGGGCACCATGTCAAAACCCTGTGATGAAAAATGGCTCAGGCAAAAACTGCATTGTGCAGTCTGTGCAATCCAGTGTGCTTCAAAACCATGCTAGATTAAAAAAACTGAGACTGCACACACATTTATGCCGGCTCATTTTTTGACTGCTCATATGTGTGGTCGGGGTTTGGACCAGATATCCCAACTTTGCAATGTTCTTTTGCCAGGCAAAGTGGCACTTTTATCTGTGAAGTGACCAAACTTTTCTTGCAAAGCTGCTACTTTGCAGTAAAAAGTGCCATTTCACCTGGAAAAATATTACAAAGTCAGCAAAGTCAAAGTTGGTAATGCCAATAAGAACTTTGTGAAGCTTCACAAAATTGAAGTTTTACAATGGCATGGCAACTTCACCGATGAAGTTTAACTTTGCTGCATCTCTAGTGAAGCCTTGTCAGCTCTACTTACACAAGGATCTGCATACTGATGATGCTTTGTGCTGGGAATGAGGTTTGAGAGTATGTTAATGGTTTAGAGAGATGCACAAAAACCAAACACTTTGATAGGACTGATCAGTAGGTACTATGGAACAAATTACAGGGCTTGGATATACAATAGATCTTCATTTATTACTGCTGGTTGGAGAATACTATATTGAAATTTGTATAAGGGTGAACACAGGAATAAATAGGGAACCAACAAATGAAATAAAGTCAGTTAGATGAATGAGACAAGTTAGCATACTAATGGTAACACTTTTTTGCATCTTGTTTAATAACCTCCCAAGAGATCTAGGAAAAGGCAAATGTCATTCTCCAAAGGTTTTCAAAAATTGCATTCCAATACTTATGTACATCAATGGTTTAATGTCCACCTCAGTCAGATTGCAGAGGAAATTATCATGAATAAATAGATTACTCCAATCCTGGGTTCTGAGCATTATTGTAACAAAATCTAATACAAATGTGGACCAGCAAGAGAAAATATTTAAAGAAATTGGGTAATGTGAAACTGGAAAAGTTCACTGAGTATATCTACTTTGGGATAACCATTTCTGCAAACAGAAAAAGGAAAAAATATATATTGAACAGAGAAACATTTGCTGAGATATTCAGCAAGGGAATATTTTACATTAATAAGAAATATTGAGGCAACTGTGTAAAGGAAACACTAACAGCACTTAGAACCTAGGTAAATGCCCAGACGCTCAATGGAAAAAAATTGTAGAACTGGGAGGATGTAACACCTCTGAAAATAATCAAAATAAATTCTTAAACAATATCTTTGAGGTTTATACAGTGGTAGCTACCACAATAATGAACAATATGAGATGTTATGTTGCACCTATGAGGCAATATTGTTTTCATTAGCTCTGTTACTCAATACATAGATGTGATTTCAGTATGCAACATAGCTCAATGTGACCCAGTATGGCTAGTGATGGCACTGACTACCACTATGCAAAATATCAACATTTCTAGTCTTACTAATTTTAGGGGTTTTGCCTGTTGGACCACAGTCCTCCATCTGAATGAAGCAAGGCTGCCTACTTGTTGTGATAAACAAGCACTGGAGTTTCATATGCATAAGGCAAGAGCTTACCTGTGAATAAAATCCCCAAGAGGTAGATTATGCCAAATGGGCCTTGTCATAGTATAGTAAAACCAAGAAGTACAAGACAGGAAACAAATTCTGAATAAATAAAAACTATAGACTTTATGACATTTCTGAACAAGATTTTACCACAGGAGGGAACAGCAAGACTGGAAATTTACATCCCAGACTAGAGAGGGTCTTTGGCTAAGAATGCTATTTAGACCTCTTGAAAATTCCAATATTAACCCTTGCTGTAGCTGACCCACAGATGCAGGAGTAGCACTACCACTTGCAGTGCTGACAACCTGCAATAGGAAGAGAACCCAGGGTGTCAGAGGGTTGGGGGGGAAAGAGGATCAGACATCTGTAGCACTTCTTTCTTCCTCCAGGGAGGAGGGTTGGGAAGAGCTCAATGCTTGACTGACCCCTGACAGAAGTAAGGGGACAGGCAATCAGAGCTAGAAGGTTGGGGAGGCATGGCAGGCATTGGTTCATGCACCATGACATCACTGCATGCCAAATCTCCTACGGGAATGGAAGAATGTGAAACAGCCTGGCCACTGCAAAGATGATCACTGTCCTTTGCAGGACCCACATCTGATGACTCAGGCTCCTCCCAGAATCTAGATCTGGACCTGGAGGGTTGAGAGAGTCCCCACCACCCTGCCATAGAGGGCAAGCCTAGTGGGACTACAGGAGAGGTAAGTCCTGGGAGAAGGCTGGGTGATGGGGCTGGGAGTACTGGTGGGAGGGAGTGCTGGCTGGGAAATGGGAGCCAAAATAATAAAAAATATGGCCAGTCCTACAAACTGATGCTTCTAACAGATTGTCACAGCTGTCTTAAAGCAGCAGTATTTGCTCATCTGCAACAATTTTTTACCATTTTTTTTTTTAACAAAAAGGTATTCTTGACATTCTTGGATTCATAAAAAACAGCTTTTATAACTATTTTTGTCATTATGTCTCCTGTCATTAAGGATAGCTGCTATTCATAATTTTAAAAATCTATCCTGTTGAAGCTTCATGTTAAATGTACATACAAAACTGTGGATGTATTAGGATAGTGCTACAACTAGCTTCTGATGGTGAATACCTGCAACACAGCACCACACCAAGATATACATTTTTTTATGGTGGGTATGGCAATGGAGTGTGAACTATTAAAGATATCAAAAGCCTGTATCTCAGTTTAGGAATGAAAGAAAATGAAAATAAAAATGGATATATATTGATGTTTTTGCCAAATATACAGTACATTGTTGTTAAAAATAAAAACCATGCAATGACTAAGAAATACTATTGCTGTAACTGGACACTGTGGAAGAGAGAATTGGGCCCTGCCCTGTTGGTGAGGGAGAATCCATTAACTATTACATTCTGGTAGGCCCACTGTATGAAAGTATTTGGAGGTGATATTTGTTTGGTCCAGTTATGCAGAACCTGTACAGTAGCTATATAAAATATCATTGATTGAGCACCTGCCTCAGTGGAAAGATGAAAAATGATTAGAGGTAGTTGCAGTACTGAATATACTGCAAGTTTAATAGAAATAAGCTAACAATATCCTACATATAATAAATATTAGATGAAATAAGTTTTTAAGAATAGTAATTTGAAATTGTATTATTCATGTAGTGAATTGATACTTCAGTGGCATTTTAAGTTGAAACCATTATTCAGTGAATTACAGGTTGACTTATTACCTCATTCTGTACATAGTTATGTAATTTAATATTTCTCTGTCAGGCCGAGTTGAATGCCAAGTGCCAAACCTGACCTGACCTACTTATTTATTACTTTTTTTGTTAACCATGTAATTATGTATGCTAGACAAAAAAAAGTATATTTTCAGGCAAGGCAAAATGAATATTAGTATAGAAAATGTCTAAATTAAAAGCTTCATTGTATCTACATACTACAGTATGTTTATAAACATTTTCCTAGAGGCATCTGTGGCTCTTAAAAATACTCTGCTCAAGAAATGTAGGCAGAGCACTCTGCTTAAAATGCCTATTCAAAGTACTAGAAATAGAGTGTCCATTAGTTTTCTCTCAGGCTAAATTTCAGGTACTACAACTTGCATTTGAAGTCCTTAATGTCATTAGATATTTTTTTCTTATGCCTTAAGTGCATCCCCAAGTTTCATCAGAGAATAACATCTCATCTGTTTTTCCATTATAGCTTCTGACATGCTCTTCATTTGATATCAATAAAGAATAAGTCAGTAGCTCTTGGCTGAAAAACACATGGTCCTCTTTTTCTGCTACTTCATATCATAAACATCTTGAGCAAACCATTTCAAAAGCACCTTGCATTCTGTTCTTTAATAATTTGAAGTTGAGTTGGTAGTGTGTGAGAGAGTGTGTGTGTGTGTGTGTGTGTGTGTGTGTTTTAAACATTCAGCTGGCAGTGGAACTGAGAAGAATTTTGAACTGCATTGCATGGTATCCACATAGTTCAGGTGAACTCTGCTTAATGGAACACTAGTGTAGTTAACTTCGGTAACACTAATTGTCATGGACTACACTGTAACTACTGTATAACTGCACTGTAGCTACAGTGCAGTTACATGAAACTACTATGTAGGTAACTAGTTTCACATTTGTGTGTTGTGTAGTTACATACTGTACAATTTGCATGAAGTAACTACAGTGTAACTGTACCGTAACTAGCATGTAGTTAACTAGTTTCACATTTGCATGTTGTGTATTTACAAAATTTGCATGAAGTAATAGTTACACGTGCAACTACTACTGTCTCCCTTTTAGCACAAAGCAATTCATTCTGACAAGTGTAAGTACACATTTAATAGCTGTTACAAAGTGTAACAGAAACTCTATTGTGCAGCTACCACTGTGTCTTCTGGCATTATGTAATTTGTTCATACAAGGGCAACTACACATGTAATAGCTGTTACAAATTATAACAGCAAATCTATTGTGTAACTACTATGTTACTACTTTTGGCATTATTAATTTTTTTCTTACAAGGGTAACTACATATGAGTGCAAGTCTTGTGCACTGTTTCAACAGTCTGTCTATCAGACACTTATTTAAAGGGTAATCACACAGAGAAACTTAAAAGTATAATCAGAATGGTAGCAAAAATAAGATTAAAATTTAACCTTAGTCTGCTACACTTAAATGCACTGACTGACAACTCTTTAGATGATGTTCCATGTCCATATTCCAGTTTTTCATGAACATATAGGGTAATAAACATGCAGTCTAATATTGTGAATTGATATGTAACTGTACACAAACATATTTCATTTGCATAACAACTCATTGATTTTGTAACAATATTGTGGCTAAGAAACAATGGTATTGTTTTCACAGTTAATGCTTAGGTAACATGTATTTGCAAGTGTGCACACTTATATTTACCAAATGACAGTATTGTAGCTGTGATATAAGTTCTCATTCAGAAATCAGTCCCTCATGAACTTACTGCTTACTGAACATGCAATCTAATAACGGAGCCTATTTACATAGGTGGCAGGGAATGTTTCAGATGTTCATACCCATACTCTGGCCTGGCAATCAACAGCAGCCATCCAATTAGATGGACTGCCTATCAACAGACTGGATCCTGCACTCTTTGTGCAATGGGAAATTATGGGATAAGGTTGATCCTCCCAGTACTGCTGTTTTCCATTAAAGGGACCTATTGGACTGCCCGTGTTCACTGCCATGCCCCCAGCCCTCATGGTATAGTCAGAGAAACGGGATGTAGGTGTAGAAGAGGTGTGGATCAATGCCACAAAAGCAGTACATTTCTTAGTAACTACAGTACTGTCACAAGCCAATAAGTAATTATGTAAATGATTGATTATTATTGTATAAGTAGTTGAATAGCAATTAACAATATTAGATTGCATGTTTATTAAGCAGTAAGTTCATGAGGGAATGATTTCTGAAGGAGAATGTGCATCAAAACTACAACACTGATATTTAATCAATGTAAGTGTACGGTAGTTACACCCATCTTCCATTGCTTTCTTTTAGTGTATGTTTCTGCGTACTTGCTTTGCAAATACATGCTAGTTAGGCATTAACTGTGGAAACAATGCTGCAGAATCAACACATTCCTTTGAAATTACAGCACTGTTGCACCCTTCTTTTTATACTTTAAGTGTCCGTTTCTGTGTACTTACTTTGCAAATATATGTTAGTTAGGCATCAACTGTGGAAACAATGCCATAGAAGGAGAACATTCCTTAGTAACTACAACACTGTTACAAGCCAGTAATTAATTATGTCAATTAATGATTTTATTGTATATCAATTAATATTAGATTGCATGTTTCTTTTTCTTTTCTTTTTTTTTTTTTTTTTTGGGACACACAGTATACAAGTTGTGGTTCTGGGATTCAAACCTGTTTCTCCTGATTTGCAAGTCAGTGCTCTTTACCATTACACTATAGTATAGTAAGTTCAAGAGAGAATGATTTCTGAAGGATAACATACCTTGGTAACAAGTGTCACTAACTACACTGTAACTACTATATAAGTGCACTGTTACTGCACTACTATATACTTGTCAACAGTTTTAACAATGTGTGTTATGTACTTTCACCATTTAACTGTGCTACTTCTGTGGCATTGACCCACACCTCTTCTGCACCCACACCCCTATCCTGCTGCTGCCCAGGTGGGTGGCTAGGGTTGTGGTATTGCTATATGCCATGCTTTGTGCCCAATCTGCTGTGTGGAGTGGTTATGGGTGGTGCCAGATACATAGTCAGGGCCCCACTCTTAGCCATTACATGCCCTTTCTACTGGCTGAATTGGGTGTCGGCCATGGTACATACTTCACAACAAGCTACCTTGTCCCTCTGAGTATACCATGAGGGCTAGGTGCACGGTAGTGAACACAGGCAGACTAGTAGGTCCCCTTACCGGAAAACAGCAGTACTGGGAGGAACAGCCATATCCCACAATTTCCCACTCCATACAGAGTGCAGGATCCAGTCTGCTGGTGGGCATTCCAACTGATTGGATGGCTGCTGGTGATCACCAGGCCAGGGTATGAACATTTAACACATTCCATGCCCCCTGTGTGAACAGGGTTCAATATTAGATTGCATGTTTAGTATGCAGTAAATTCTTGAGGGACTGATTTCTGAATGAGACCTTACATCACAATAAGAGTATTATCATTTGGTTAATGTAAGTGTGCACACTTGCAAATGCGTGATACCTAGGCATTAACTGTGAACTCAATACTGTTATTTCTTAGTCACAATATTTTTACAATGCCCATTAATAATGATGCAAACAAAATATTTTTGTGTACCGTTATATACCAATTCACAATATTAAACTGCATGTTTATTTTATTTTTATTTATTTATTTCAAACATTTTCACCAGGAAAGCCATACTGAGCTATGAATAGGTTGTTTTCAGATGCATCCTGGGGGATCGGGAATGGGGATACAATATGAGTATGGAATCCAGCATAAAAAATACGTAGTGCAACAAAGACAAAATCGTCATCAGGGAGCGAAGGAAGACCAAGGGAGGGATAGTGAGGCTTAATAAAGGGGAGGGGGGCTGGGCAGAGGGTGACGGTGACAAGGCAGAGATACTAAACAAATATTTTTGCTCAGCATTTACAAATGAAGAGGGGAGGGACCTAAAACAAACAGTAGAAACACTCTGGATACAGAAGTTGATACCAGCCCATTTACAGAAGAAAGGGTTCTGAAAGAACTCTTAAAACTGAAGGTGGACAAAGCATTGGGGCCTGATGGGATTCATCCCAGAATTCTAAAAGAATTAAGGGTAGAACTAGTGACACCACTGACTACCATCTTTAACAAATGATAGGAGGATGGGGTGGTACCTGAGGAGAGAAGGAGGGCAGATGTGATTCATCTTCACAAAAGTGGGAGCAAGGCAGAAGCAGGAAACTACAGACCTGTTAGTTTAACCTCAGTGATAGGGAAAATGATGGAATCACTTCTGGAGGAAAGAATTGTCAAGTACCTAGAGGCCAGAGGGGTACAGGATCCAAGGCAGCATGGATTCACAGTGGGAAGGTCATGCCAGATGAATCTAATAGAGTTCTTTGACTGGGTGACCAAAGTAGTAGATCAGTGAGGAGCTGTGGACATGGCCTACCTAGACTTTAGCAAGGCATTTGACTCAGTCCCACACAAAAGATTAATATACAAGTTAGCCAGCCTGGGAGTGGGTTCCAAGATGATAGTCTGGGTAAAGCATTGCCTGGAAAATAGGACACAGAGGGTAATAGTAAATGGAGTCCACTCTGAAGAAAGGGGGTTTACTAGTGGGGTACCGCAGGGTTCAGTATTAGGACTGGTCCTCTTCAATGTCTTTATAAGCGACATAGCAGAGGGACTGGAAGGAAAAGTATGTCTCTTTGCAGATGACACAAGATCTACAACAGAGTTGATGCACAAGGTGGGGTGGAAAGGATGAGAAGGGACTTGGCAGGGTTACAGGAATGGTCAAATGTATGGAAGCTTAGATTCAATGCTAAGAAGTGCAAAATAATGCACCTAGGAAACAAAAACCCAGAGGAAGAGTACACAATTGGGGGTGAGATACTAACAACAACAAAAATGGAAAGGGACCTGGGGGTGGTCATATCAAATGACTTTAAAGGTGGGCAAGCAATGTGAGAGGGCAGTAAGGAGGGCTGGGGGGGAATACTGGGATGCATAGGGAGAGACATCACTGGTAGAAAACAGGAAGTTGTTATCCCTCTGTACAGACAGCTGGTGAGACCCCATCTGGAGTACTGTGTGCAGTTCTGGAGACCCAGTCTCCACAAGCACATAGACAAGATGGAAGCTGTCCAGAGGAGGGCAACTACAATGGTGCAGGGTCTGTACCAGAAGACATATGAAGAGAGACTTAAGGAGCTTAATATGTATAGCCTCGAGGAAAGGAGGGAAAGGGGGGACATGATCTAAACTTTCAAATACTTCAAGGGAATCAACAAAGTCCAAGAGGGTAGCATCTTTCAAAAAAAGAGGTGTGCAAGGACAAGGGGGCACAATTTGAAGATGGGGGGCAGCTCAAAGGTAATGTAAGGAAGTATCTTTTCACAGAGAGGGTTGTGAATGCATGGAACGGCCTTTCAGAGGAGGTTGTGGGGTCAAAAACAGTGGTTGAATTCAAGCATGCATGGGAGAGTCATAAGGCAATTCTAGGGGGTGGGGGTAGAAAGAAGTAGACTGCTGGTTAACTAGGATCTGCAGCTTATCTATTAGGTAGGGAAATGGGCAGACTGGGTGGGCCAAGCGCTACTTATCTGCTGTCAAGTTCTATGTTTCTATATACAAGATACAAGGTTGAGACAAGGAAGAGCATATCAACAAGTTCCAAAATTACTAAGCAATTACATTGGCATACAACTGAATGTATTGAAGCTATGCCAAACATATATAGAGGAATAGGCACGTAGCACATGCCACCTAGGTGTACTCTAACTATATACATATGTACATAATCCATTTGTAAACATACACACCCATATACAAATATATAGTCACATATACATACACTCAGTATTCAACAATACGAGTAACATTTTGCTGGGGTAGCACTTATTGTAGTTACTGAGATCTCAGCCAGATTTTAAGTGCACCTTCACTCCTCTGGGATGCAAACCCCACAAGGAGGTAGACTGGTGGACCTACACCCTCTGTTATGCACACCCCACAAGAGAAGAGGGGATGGGACAGGAAGAGGAGTAGGAGACAAGACAGTGAAGGGGAGGAGAAGTTAGGGAAATGGAAGAATGAAGAAGGGAGTCATGTGATGCATGCCTCTGAGTAGCAGCTCTCCTACCACACTCCTGTCTCACCCTCATTAAATTACTTTTATTGCAGCTCTTGAGCTTATCTTTTCCTACTAGATTATCACTAAGAGTTGGAGATCCCCTGCTGGTACCTTACTGTTGGACTGTGCAACTGCTTTGCAAGTTTGTGACAGCAGTGGACTCTGAAATACACCAGATGCCTCCTCACCATAAACTGCCACAAACCCTGGAAAAAATTTCAAAGCATACTAAAGGCCAGAGCTCAACATCTGGAAAGCCTGCCACTACCACTCTCGGGACAGCCTTATTAATGAAGAACACGTTTTTGGAGGAATTTCAGCCCTTCAAAACAATGCTACAGGATCTTACAAATAAGCTGTAATCCATAAGGGCTGACCTAGGTGAAGCCACAAAAGTCATCTCAGATGTGGCCACCTATACTTCCTCTTTTGAGCACTGGCACAACAGAGTTGAACCCAACATCACATCCTTCTGGCAGAAGTTTACAAAAATGGAAGTGAAACTAGAAGATCTGGAGGGCCAAACTTGCCAAAACAACATAGTTATTTTTGGCCTTCCAGAAGATGTGGAGGGTACTACAGCTGTCCTGTTCTCCCAAAAGATACTGGCCAAGATTGCAGGTCTCTCTCCAAATAACCTAGCTTACATTGCTGAAAGAGCGCATTGATCTCTACACCCTAGACCAGCAAAAGGCACCCCTCCTCATCCTTTTATTTTAAAATTGCTAAACTACCTAGACAAGCAACATGTACAACTAAGACAAGGGAGCTCAGAGAGATATTGTGGGAAGGTGTCAAACTTTGAATAGCCCAGAACCTCCCCATGGCCACTAGACAGGAGTAGGCTGCATAACACCTGCTAATAACGAAACTTATAGCTACTGGTGTACACTTCAAGATTGTCTACCCAGCCTGACTGTCAGTCCTTCACCACGGATCCTGGTTTTCTTATGTTTTGGCTGAGCTAGCCTCCCCAAGGCTGAAAAAAGTGTTTCCTGACCTTTTCAGGGTTCTCTGATCCCTGTTATCTGATGTCATTTTTACTTTGGGACTCTGCTGCTGTGCCACTGGTGTTACGCTCTTCAAATTACTTTGCCCAGACTGCTCTTTGCCTTGGACTTCACCCATATACCGGGATTGATTGGTAACTCACCCGGGGTCCTGATGCATGATGTCTGCACTGACTTCACTGCAGCCCAATTGCTAACCTCTCTTTTTTAAAGGGACCATGTATTGGGAGATGGGTGCCTCTCCCTGATCTCCGATCTTGATTTGAGGGAAGAGATGTTTCTTTTTGCTGCAGTGGATTTGTTCATCTGTACTTTAAAGTGTGTATAAGAACTGCCATGATTCCAGGATCAAGGTAACATTTGCTGATCTGTTTTTGGCTTCTTGTTTTCAATAGCGCTGGATGGTCTGCTGTGGACTGTATCCTCCAACATTTGGACTAGTCGACACATAGTCTGGCTCTTGTGATGGGGGAATCATACTGAGTTTTCATCTGATAGAATTCCTTTCAGCTGACTGACTATGGTACTCTATTTTTGATTATCTACCCCATATGCTTGCCTCATCCTTTGGTGCTGACTTTATTTAGTGCTCCAGGACTATGGCCTTCTGTTTTTAGAGGCACTCATCATTTGGTTTTTCAAGCTGGGGGATTATTATTACAGTTGTCTACATATTTAATTTATCAAAGACCAGCCTATGTGAATGTATTTCTGTATTATTTCTTTTAACCCCTCACTGGTTGTAATACACTATAGTCATATTGTTCATGGCTGGAATTATGGCCATCAGGGGTCACTTCATAGTTTTGGTGTTTGGTTATTTGTAAATGTTAAATACTTACATGTTTTTCTGATGCAATGTTGTTCATTTTTATGTTTGCTTGCACGCATGTGCAAGAAACATAGTGCCATCATCCAAGTTTTCGGAGGTGTGGCAGCCCTCTTCCAATTCAGTCAGTGTGTTTGCAGGCACGGCCGCAGTTCTCTAATGCCTACTGGAGCTGTCTATGACAGCAGTCGAAAATACAGTGGAGTACAGTTGAAAGGGGGAGCTACGATTCAGTGAGCAGCGATAAGATATCACCTGCTCATGCGTGCTCCCCCTACACACACACACACACACACACACACTGCGTGCTTGTCCCCCATGCACACACTGTATAGCTGACAGGGGTGCCCAATCCCCCATCGACTGTGCTGCTCTCCCCCTCAAACAGTGTTCCACATGCCATGCTGGGTGCCCACCCCAACGTGGTTACACATGTATAGCCAACAGGGGTGCCCAATCCCCCATCGGATCCACTGTCTCCCCCGAGAGCACAGGGTGCCACGCTGGGAGCCCAACCCAGTATGGCAACAGATGCTGTCACTGACGGGGGTGTCCAATCCCCAATCAGCTCCACCCCCCCAAACAGCTGTCCTTGTGCCTTGCTGGGAGCCCACCCCAGCATGGCAACAGATGCTGTTGCCAATGGGGGTGCCCAATCCCCCATCGGTTCCATGCCCCCCAAAAAAGTCATCCTTGTGCCACGCTGGGAGCCCACACCAGCATGGCAAATGTCCCACTTCATCTCGTCCTTTGTTTAAAAACCAAAAAACCTGAAATTGAAAACTGTCCTCACTGTTTCTGCCCCCCACCCATGCCCACCCACTGGCGCACCCTGCCTCCCCACCCTGTCACCCCATACTTACCTCTGGACTCTGGCGAACGATCTTCCGTGGACTGGGAACATGTCTGCACTCTTCAAGACCGACCTTTAACTGAGGAAGCTGTAATGGAGTTAGATATGTTTTTTCAACTTTGCTGCATATCTCAGGCATTTTTAGAATTTTTGCACCAAATTTTCAACATGGGGTTTTGGGACCCCTTCATGAATGATCTCACTGTCATGGCATTAATCGGGCCCAAAGGGTGATTTCTCAGTCACTGCATGAAATCACCTTTCAGGACCAAGTAATGAAACAACTCTGCCACTATTCATAAGGTGGGCTCTCAAAAAGCCTATGTTAAAAATTTGGTGGAAAAATTCCTAAAAATGACTGTTTTATGAGCGTGCATTGCGCAGTTCCTACGCATGCTCGTAAGTTCATGAATTTTTAATATTTTCACCTCCAAATTTTCAACATTGCCATTTTACCACACCTCCTTATGAGCAGTAGAGCTGTCATTTTTCACATCTTGCCCAAAATGTGTTTCCGCCCATGTAGCACACAATGGCGGAGTTGGTGTGCGAAATCAATGTATGGGACACATTAAGAAAATCACAGTGACACTGTTCATGAGCAGAGGTCTTAAAATGGCTAATTTGAAAATTTGGTGAAAAATTTCTTAAAAATGACTGTTTTACGAGCATGTGTTGCGCAGTTCCTACACACGCTCATAAGTTTGCAAATTTTCAATATTGTTAATCCAGATTTCCAACATTACCATTTTATTACACTTCCTTATGAACCGTACAGCTCCCATTTTTCACATGTCACCTAAAATGTGTTTCTGCACATATGAACATACGAAACTTGCCAGCAGATAAAGGCCTAGAGGTCTATCAAGTCTGCTCGAATGTGCAGCTAGCACCCCTTATTCTGCAGCTGCCCCCTCCCTTCCACCCTTCCCCTTCATTAACCCTCCCCCTTGTCCTGTCCCATCCTCATTTGAAGCAGTCCACTGTTCTACTGCATACCACTTCAGCAGGTAACGCATTCCACCCAGCCACCACCCTCTCTGTAAAAACAGTCTCCTCATCTCCCTCCTGAACCTTCCTAGCTCCAGTCTCATATCATGGCCCCTGGTGGCCCTCCCCTCCCTTACTTTGAACAGCCCCTCTGTACCCATCTTGTTTATTCCTTTCATGTATTTAAAGGTTTCAATCATGTTACCCCTGCCTCTCCTCTCCTCCAGTGAGTACATGTTCAACTCCTTCAACCTCCTCTCGTGTGACAAGTCCCCCAGACCCTTGATCATCATTGTCGCTCTGCGCTGCACCCCCTCCAGTAACTTAATGTCCCTCTTCAGATACGGACACCAGTACTGCACACAGTACTCCAGGTGTGGTCTAACTAATGACCTATACAGTGGCAGAATCACCTCCTCCCTCCTCGAGGATATACCCCTTGCAATACAACCCAGCATTTTGTTGGCCTTTGCAGCTGCCTTCCTACATTGTGCTGAGTTGTTCATTTATCCTGTAATGAGCACACCCAGATCCTTCTCCTCCTCTCTCTGGGCTAACTGCACTCCCCCAGCTGGTAACTCCTCCTTGGGTTCTTCATCCCAAAATGCAGCACCTTGCACTTTTTGGCATTAAAGCCCAGTTGCCAGGTGTCTGACCAAGTTTCAAGCTTTGCCAGATCATCCTGCAACCCCTGCCATCCCCCTAGGTCATCCACCACCGCTGCCTACCTTGGTATCATCAGCAAACAGACTGATCTTGCTCTTGATGTCCCATGATATGTCTGCAATGAATATCCCAAACAACACTGGTCCCAACACTGAGCCCTGTGGAACACCGCTCATCACTGCCCTTGGGTGTGAAAGCTCCCCACCCACCACCACCCTCTGTTGCCTTCCCTGCAGCCAGTTTCCTACCCATCTCACCAGCTTTGCACCTGCCCCTGTGCCTACTAACTTTCTTCCCAGCCTTCCATGTGGCACTGAGTCAAATGCCTTACTGAAGTCCAGATGCAGGACATCCACTGCATGGCCCCTGTCCGGTTGCCTAGTTACCCAGTCATAGAACTTGACCAGGTTGGTTTGGCATGATCTGGCACTTATGAAGCCATGCTGTTTGCTGTCCTGTAGTCCTTTGGCCTCTAAGAGGGCCACCAGCCTCTCCTTCAGGATAGTCTCCATTAGCTTACCCACAATAGATGTGAGGCTCACTGGTCTGTAGTTTCCTGGTTCATCCTTGGGGCCACTCTTGTGGAGGGGCACCACATGAGCCATCCTCCAGTCCTGAGGTATACACCCTGAATGTAGTGAGGCATTAAATAGGTCTGCCAAAGGTCCTGCAAGGACCTCTGCCAGCTCCTTCAGTACCCTGGGGTGGATGCCATCTGGGCCTGGTGCCTTGTCCACTCTTAGTGCCTTCAAACCCTCTTGAACTCTGCTCTCCATGATGTCCCCATCTGTCACCACTTCTCCCCTGCTTCTGCCATTTCTCCCACCTTGGGTGTCACCCCCCTCTTCTCTTTAGTAAATACTGTGCAGAAGTACTCATTTGGTGCTTCCGCCTTATTGCACCCTGCTTCCACCCAACCCCCCTCCTTCCTAATCCTTACTATGTGGTCCTTACAGCTCCTTTTCTCCCTGATGTACTTAAAGAAGTCCTTCTCCCCTTTCTTAATGCCTTGTGCCAGCCTGAGTTCCGTAGATGCTTTGGCCCTTACTGCCCTTGTCACCTCCTTCGATTCTGTCAAGTTGTCCTCCTGTCCTCCCCCTCCCTGTTTTCATGTACTTTCTAAAGGCAGCTCTTTTCTCCTTACCTTTCCATGACCTCCTTGCTCAACCAGATCAGTTTCTAGCCTCAGCCTTCTTGCTCTGGGATTTGCAGCAGGTTTGGCTGCTCCACTATCCCCAGCTTTATGAGCTCCCACCTCTGGTTAGTGTCCATACTAGACTGAATTCTGGCCAGGTACCCTTTTACCACTTCCCCCATCCTCCCAAAGTTGGCCCTCCTGAAGTCCAGCACTATTGTGCCAGATTTCACTCCTTCCTTGCCCATATCCAATGTGAGCTATACTGAGCGGTGGTCACTCCCTGACAGCGGTTCCTCCACTGTAAGTTCTCTCACAAAGTCGCCATTTGCCAGCACAAGGTCAAGGGTATTTCCTAACCTGGTTGGTTCGCTGACCATTTGCAGCAGGAAGCTGTCCTGGAAGGCATCCAGCAGTACCTGCTCCCTTCTGTTCCTGGTTGTTGGGGTGCTCCAGTCCACATGTAGTGCACAATAGTGCAGTCAGTGTATGAAAGCAATGTTTGGGACAGATTAAGAAAATCACAGTTACACTGTTCATGAGCAGTGGTCTTAAAATTGCTATGTTGAAAATTTGGTGACAAAAGTCCATAAAATGACTGTGTTACGAGTGAGCATTGCGCAGTTTCCACGCACCCTCGTAGGTTCATGATTTTAATATTTTCAGTCCAGATTTTCACCAGTGGCATTTTTCCACACTTCCTTATGAACAGTACAGCTGTCATTTTTTACAACATGGCTAAAATGTGTTTTACACTTTCAGCACAGAAATGCATGGTCGCTGTGGGAAATCATTGTTCGGGACAGATAAAGAAATTACAGTGACACTGCTCATGATCGGAGGTCCCAAAATGCCTGTGTTGACAATCTGCTGTAAAAATTCCCTAAACTAATTACATTACGGGTGTGCGTTGCATAGTTTCTATGCACGCTAGTGACTTCACCAGTTTTTTTAATATTTTTACTGAAGATTTGCAACATTGCCGTTTTTTACACCTCCCCATGAACAATAGAGCTGTCATTTTTCACATCCTGTTCGGAATGTTTTTGCACCTGTGGTGCTAAATGCCGCAGTTGCTGTGCATAAGCAGCTTTTGGCTAACAAACTGATATTGCCACTGTTCATGAGGTGGGGGTCACAAAAAAACCATGTTGAAAATTTGGAGTGAAAATACCAACGAATGCCTGAGGTGTTAGGGTTTCCAACAGTAATGCCCCACCCTGTAGAGAATGACAGGTACTGTATCAGGGGTGTGACTTGGGATTCTTGCCTATAATGCTGATACCAATCCACACCCTGCAGCCAGTGAGAAGCATCAAGGTATGCCTTGGATTCTTCTGCTCCAAAATTCACCCCATTCTCCTATACCGCACCCATATCATCGTATTTCCTGATGGAATGGGATGTGCATTAGGGATAAAGACCCCAAGGCACACCGTGACACTTGTCGGTGTCTGCAGGGTGGGGTGTGGTGAAATGGCATGGCCGTTATGCCTGACAACCCCAAGGCACACTCCAATGCCTGTCACTCTCTGAGGGTGGTGGTGGGGTTGGCTTCAGTTCAATACTTCACTGTCATTCCTATTATGCAGTTCTGTAACTTCTACACTACCACTGCCAAAGCCAGTAAGCAAACATTTGGCATTGACAAATGCTTGTTTTATACAGTTTTGTGAAGGGTGGGAGCAGGGTGAAGGTAGTATACTGCTTTCGAGGGATGATTGTCATGAGCTGGGATAAGGGTGGGGAACTCTCTAATGCTTTGCAGTATGACAATTATAGTTTGTGGTTTCCATGATATGTAGCCCATGTCTTGAAGGCTCAGACATCTTTTGTTTGGGTGCGTTATTATGGGGGGAGTTGGGTTTCCAGTTTTATTAATGGACAATGTTCAGAGGCATTCTCCTCTTCCACATTCAGAGGGTGAGGGTGGTTTAACTGGACTACTTGTTCAGGGGAACACCGATATATATATAACTTATGACTTTACTTGCTGGGTTACAACAGGGCTTGGAGGGTTATTTGTGGGGTAGGGGTGGTTACCTGTTTCAGTCTTTGGTGCTTGTTTATATATATCCTGGGGGGGGGGGAGATTCCAGGGATTGTTGTGTTGTTGTTGAGTTTTGTATCTGCTACAAAGCTCTTGGTTTAACTTGTATGAGGTTGTTTGAGTTTTAAGAGGGATGGGAGGACTGTTTATGGGGTCTAGAATGGGGCTTGTTCTTTTAGCCTTGGGTTTCTTCTTAATCATATAGAGGGGGGACAGAGAGGGTGCCACCACCAGAGGCCTACATTTTACTTTGGGGACTGGTTATATTGGTTTTCCACACTATGGAGGTTATTTCTATGATTTGCTGTTAAATGCTATGGCATTAACCCTTAAATGGTTTTCCTGGAATGTAAAAGGTGCCCAATCTCCTACAAAAAGAGCCAGGATTCTGCTTCATCTCCATAAACTTGAGGTAGACATCGCCTTTCTACAAGATACCCATTTGCCTCCATCCCAGTCTCTCCAGTTTAGGCATTCCTGGATGGGACAGGCCTTTAGGGTGGGTGTTGACTCACACAAGAGAGGTGTGGCCATCTTAGTGGCTCAAAGGGTGTCCTTTCAGCTGTTTCATGAAATCATGGTCCCCCAGGGCAGGTGAATCCTTTTATGAGTCCTACTTGGTCACTCAGAAGTTGTACTGGGTGCTATCTATGGCCCTGTGGCTGAGGACCCTAAAGTTCTTTACCATGTTACTGTCTGACTTAGCACCCTGGACATCTTTACCCATACTCCTTGGGGGAGACTGGAATTTAATTTATTGTAACAGCCTTGATAGCTCTAGTTCTAGTCACCACTCCCTTTCCCCTGCTCAATTAGCCCTCCTTCATATGATGGAATTATTGGGTCATCTGGACCCCTGGTGCACCCTTTATCCTGCCCAGAGAGTTCTCATTTCATTTGCTACCCATAATATGTTCTCTAGAATTGATTACTTCATGTTGGGGATTGAGCACCTTCCTTGTGTATTGTCTTGTCATTACCTGGCCAAAGTGATTTGTGATCATCATCCTACATTACTTCATTTGTGTTTCTAGTCCTCGCCAGAGAGAGATAGGTTATGGAGACTCAGTTCTCTACTACTTAAATCTAATCATTTGGTCAAACATCTCCAAATCTTTAGCTCCTCTATTTTGGAGACTAATTCTCCCTCAATGCCCAGATTAGATTTTCTATTGAGTGCTCTGAAATGTTCCCTAAGCATCAAAATTATCCATTTAGCCTCTAACAGGAAAAAAATCAGCTTCCCAAGAGATGTCTTCTCTTTTAGATCAGTTTAAAGTTTTGGAAGGGAATATCTCCTCAGACTCCCCTCCCTCTGAATGGGAACACATAGAAACTCTTCGGTCATGTTATCACTCCTTACTGGGTGAGAAGGTGGAACACCTTATCCTACGTTCTAAGATTAAATATTTTGATCAAGGAGAAAAAGCCAGGAAGCTTCTTGCCTTGCGTATGCAAGTGTAGATCTTGGACAGAATAGTTTGCTCTCCCTGTAACTCCTCTGGTCAACTTATCACTTCTTGGGAAATTACTTCCTGCTTCCAACAGTATTACCAGGCACTGTATATTCCATCCTCCTCCCTTTTCTGCCTCGATCACTTTGAAGCCTTTATGTATGACATTCACCTGCTGCATTTGGACCAATCCCAACCTGAATTACTACAGGTTCCCATGACCCTATCGGAACTCTTGGCAGCCATTGACGCCTTGCCTCTAGATAAATCCCTGGGCCCAGGTGGTTACACCTCTAATTTCTACAAAGCTTTTAAACAATTGTTAACCCCTATACTTCTTGGCACTTTTAATTACATTTTCCAACAGGTCCTCTCTGATTTTTCCTTTACAGAAGCCACTATTGTGGTGTTCCCAAAACCTGGTAGGGATCCCTTATTGGTATCAAACTATTGGCCAATATCTCTCATCAATGTTGATCTTAAGACTCTTGTGAAGGTGTTGGCTGGTAGGTTGATTCAGGTTTGGCATTCCCTCATTAGTGAAGAGCAGGTTGGCTTTGTGGCTGGGAGGCTTTCCGCAGACCATTTGCGGAAACTATCTCACTTATTCTCTGCATTCAGGGATTCCCATGTCCCTTTGGTCCTGGCATCCCTGGATGCAGAGAAAGCCTTTGATAGGGTCTCTTGGGACTACAGTGCAAATCGCATTAAACCTCCTCCACCAATAGGTTGGTTTAGCATCGTTTTTTACAGTTAGCAATGCACTGGCAACTCATTAAGCATTATTTTGTAATGCTTAACCAGCTCAAGAGCAATGTTTGTAAAATGGTTTTGCAACTCATTTGGAATGCATTTGCAGTCCAATCACAGTGCAATACAAAACTGAGTTTTAACTTTTAAGAAAAAGGTTTGTGCAGGGCTTTGTGCTGGATCCAGCAATCCTTATGCAACTCAGTCAGAAATGCTAAAGCAACTCATTGGAGCAACAGTTTAATGGACTTGTACTGCACCCGTTTAATTCACTACCTAAATTCCATATTCCCCCTAAGTTTATTCAGTGGGTGAAAGTACTCCATAACCACCCCTCAGCCCACAATATATGCAATGGTATTCTGTCTACACCCTTCACTCTACACCAGGGCACCAGGCAAGGTTGTCCACTTTCATCCTTTCTTTTTAACTTCTAGTGGGGAATCCCAATTTTCGGACTGGGGGAAATTTACTCAGTATATCCTTTTGGTCTTTCATTATGGTGACAACAGTAGCAGACCTGGTTAAAAATCAGAAGTTACTTCCCTTCAAAGAGGCACAGGCTAAATTCCAACTGACCCCACTCAGCTTGTTTTAAATATTTTCAACTTACACACATGCTCTTACACCACTTCAGCCAAGGCTATTGGGACAACTCATATGAGACTTGGGTTCTTTCAATGTCATGTTAGGCCCCCTCCTCCCATGTCATCTCCTATTATTATCATCAGCTATGTTCTTATGTGGCTAATCTGGAGGGCTAGTTATATTACCATTGGTATCAGGTTTTGCATCCCACTGATCCCCCCTGTAGTTCTGGAAACACCTGTACAAATATGAAATGGGATCACTAGCATTTTCTTCAATTTCTGATGTTGCACAAGGTCTACTATACCCCCGGTAAATTACATAGAATAGGTATGCCTCCCTCGAATATCTGCTCCAGAAGTAATAAGGCTCCTGGTACATTATATCACATTCTCTGGTAGTGTGAAAAGGTTACTCCTTTCTGGGAGGAGATCCAGTCCAGATTAGACCCACTTTTGGAGATGTCTCAAGCCTTCCTTCCAGAGATCTATATACTGGGGGATTATAGAGACACCTTTATTGATAACCAATGATGATATATGGCCCTAGAGTCTGTCGGTGTGAAGAAGGTTATAACATGACAATGGCTTGATCAACATATTCTGTCAGTGACTGCGTGGTTTTGGGTGATTCTCTTTGCCTTACGGGCTGAACAGACCTTAACCAGTTTGTTGAATCATCTTTGCATTTACCAGCAGACTTGGGAACCTTGGTATACCCTGTTAACATTGTTGGTGGTTGGGGATCTAATGTCCAGTGTTTTCTTCTCATAGGTCTTCTAATCTTGAATTGTTATCTCCATAGTCTCTGCTTTTACGCAGTCCCTGAATAGGCAGCTACTGAGATTTTTCCAATTGTGTGCATTTGGATTTTTTAAAACTGTTTTGTTTTATTCATAGGATCCACCAGTGGTGGTGGGGAGGGGAGGTTTGGTTGGGGAAGGGAGGTTGTTAGTATTGTTTATACTTAATGTTTATACCTATACTATATAGTATTTTGCCTCTCCTTAATCTGTATGTTTTATTTGCTTGGTCTATATTTAACTTGTTGATGTTAGTTTCTACTGTGGTTTCAACTTAACTGTGTTTGTATTTTAAAATGTAATAAAGTATATTCAAGTTGAAGAACAGTGATAGGGGTATAGGGGGTGCCCTTACCCACAGAAGCAGAACACCTAAGCATATGAATACTGCATGATGCAAATGTTTAACCTGTATTATTAACCTGTAATTAACATGTAATGTTTATTAACCTGCAAGTTCATAAAAAATGGACTACAGACATGGAACATCATCTAAAGAGTTGTCAGTCAGTGCATTTAAGTGTAGCAGACTGAATTTTCTTTTTATTTAAAAGTTGGTAACCTGGACAGGCACACTGAGCTGTGGCTCATTTCCAGGTGTGACCTGGGGAAGAGTGACGTATAATTTACATTGTAAGTTACATTGTAGTCATATGTTAGTTACCATTCTAATTATACTTTTAAGTTTTTCTGTGTGATTACATTTTAATTAAATGTCAGATATACATAGACTATTGAAACAGTGCACAGAACCTGCATTCATATGTAGCTATACTTGTAAGAACAAATTTAATAATGCCTACATTTATAACATACTGTAGTAGTTACACAATAGATTTGCTGTTACAATTTGCAATAACTATTACATGTGTAGTTGCCCTTGTAAGAACAAATTATATAATGTCAAAAGAGATACAGTGGTAGCTGCACAATAGACTTTGTAACAGCTATTAAATTCATACTTACACTTGTCAGAATTAATTGATTTATGCCGAAAGGGAGAAAGCAGTAGTTGCACGTGTAACTATTTCTCCATGCAAATTGTTTAACTACATAGCAGCAAATGTGAGACTAGTTAACCAACTACATAGTTGTTTCATATAACTGCCCATTAGTTACAGTGATGTTACTGTGTAGTCATATAGTAGTTACAAGGTAGGTAATGACACTTAAAATAAAATGTTATCCTAATTTCTATATGGGATAAAGATGCACAGTTATTGAAAAAAACTATTTTAACACACATCTTTTTTTTTGTCTTACTCCAGGGTGTGTGCTGTTGTGGGATACTAACCCATCTCAGGTGGTTGAAAGAACTTGATGATGCCTCATGTTTCAAAATGCACCAAAGGCATGCTATTATCACTCAACAATGTACACCCTGTCATGTCAATTGCTTAAGTAACAGCAGGTGGCTTGACCTCTGTTGGGCCTTATTTAGTGGTACATCTTGAAAATAAAGTTAGAATGTATTTATTTATTTATTTATTGAAATGTTTCACCAGGCAAGGTATGCTGAACAACAAGTTGCTCATCTCCCAGTTCGACCTGGGGGAGAGGGTAATGGGAGTTACATAGCATAATTGAGTACAAACAATTTGCACAATAGCATAAAAAGCATTGATTAAAAACAATTTACACAATAGCATAAAAGGAAAATATTACAAGGTAGAATAGCTTAAACCTACACATTGACCTTGTGGGTGAGACAGATATTGGCTAAAATAATTAAAAGTGTGCCCAATGCCTACAATACGAGGACTGAGTAGTAAAAAGCAGCATGAGAGGAAAAGTAACAATGTGGCAGAGATCGAGCTAGAGGCCAGGGCAAGTCCTACAGGCTGAGGAGATAGTCAATTTGAGAGAGAGACTGAAACAATCACTCACAACTAGGAGCAAAACTAAGCTCTAAATCTATAAGTGCATCGATCAGGCTGTGCTTAGACAAATGGAGCAGCAGTCAGGATGTAGGACTGGGGGAGAGCTAGGGGCAAATGCAATTAGCAGAGAGGAAAATATGTAGTGCTTTATTTAATGATCCAAGAGAGGAGCAGGATTGAATTTGTGTGGTAAGAGCATTCCGCAGTTTAGGGAGATGACAGGTGAAGGAAGACTGGCCAATTGAGGTGGATCTCCAGGGAACTGACAGAGTTATGTGGTCATGGGATCTTAGAGATGAAATTTGCACAGTGGTGCAGTTGCCTATTTGCTAGGTATGGGAAGGCTAAAATTTGATACAGGTGACGATGGGTAAGGGGAGGTGTGTCAGAACAAAGGCTTATAATATCACTTTTTATAATGATGCACTTGGACTTACCTCAGGCCTTACCCAAAAATTATTTTATAAATTATCAAAAATAATAAATATTTACATGTGATATTATCCTATGCTCTCCAGATTCAAATATAATGGTAAATGACACTGCGTACCACCCATATAGTTATATGAAAAATGTATTTTTATTTACACCTACACAATGGTGTTAAATATTCCTCATTAGCATACATATCAAGCCTAATGTTGTAAACATCTACAAAATTGTTTTAGATAATTCAGCAACTAATAAATTCTAGCAAATAAACAATGTAAACAAATAAGCAATACTTAGCATAATAAATGGTAACAGTTATACTACTTTTATCATACTTAGTATTTAATATAACCTTCATGCATAAGAGCATTTACTTATCAGATTAATATCTCAGATTATTTTTGTATAAAACTTGTTTTAAAACATCATTGCATGTGAAATGTATTTTCTATGACAACTAGCAGCAACTCATTGCATAAGTGGTTTGCACTGTACTTTTATAAAACTCAGTTTAAACTTTTCAAATCATGCACAATTCTTTATGAAAATGATATTAAATTAATTACATTCATAACTTTTGAATGCTTCATTCTGCAACTATAAAACTTGGTAAGCTTATGTATCATACTATTGTCCAATAAATGTCCAATTTTCATAGTGGCAGTACATTGCATCTTTAAACTATGAATAAAACTTCTTATTCCTATACTAGGTAATGGGACTTTTAAAGTCTAAGACATTTTCTTTTCTTCTTGGTGCAGCCAGTCACATGATCTCTTATCTTGATCATAGCCATGGATGCCTAGCTCCATCTAAGACTTTCCCTGTACAAACACATAAATCCTAATACAAGTGTCTTCTCGGGAATGTAGAACATGTAAGTTAGGCCCCATCTTATCTCTGTTCTACAGCTAGAGCACAGAGCCCTGAAATTTAAAAGTCTCTTTAAAATCATTTTATTTTTTCTGAACTTTGAAGCTGACTCCATTTTAAATTGCATTGTTTCCATTTTACTGTTTTTAAGACTTACTCAACATTAATCTTGACCAGAAACAAAAGCAAACATGTCCCATCATAATACCATATAAAATCAGATAAAATAATAATGATAATTAAAAAAAATCAATTCTTGAAGATAAAAATAAAATAATTTTTTCATCAAGGGTTTTGTCCCTACAGGTGCATCCAGGGCAAACCGACAGAAGGAGTTGAAAAGTGTATCCAAGTTAGCTAAGGAAGTGGCCAGAGCAGAACAGTAGATGATAGTGCAGTAATCAAACTCAGGAGGATAATTTTTTGGATCAGTTCATGCCTTACCTTGGGCGGGAGGCAGGAGCGGTTTCTATATAAGGCATTGAGTTTAGGGTGAAGTTTTTTCATCTATATAGTCTAAGAAAGTGAGATGTTGATCCAGCCAAATGCCCAGATACCTGAAGGATGCCGTGGCATCTATAGTTTTCCCGTCAAGGGCAGTGAAGGCAGGGACAGATGGGAGACTTGACAGTTTCTGTCATGTGCCAAATGTCAAAGTCACTGTTTTCTTGGCATTTAGGAAGAGTTGGTGAGATTGAAACCAACTCTTGACATTATTGAAATCTCACTGAAGCCTGGAGCCAGCATCCAAGGGTGATGGCCCTGAGGAGAAAAGAACTGTATCATCAGCATACATATGTATAGAAGATGAAGTACAGCCAGATGGGAGATCATTCAGGAAAATGGAGAAGAGAATCAGGCCTAATATGGGCCCCTGGGGGACACCAGAGCATATGGGTAGGGAAGGGAAGATGTAGTTGGATATTTTTACAGATTATGAGTGGCTGTTTAGGTATGCACTGAACCATTTTATGGTGTGTTCAGACAGCCTGACTGATGAGAGGGAGCAGAATAGGAGGGAGTGGGAAATGGTGTCAAAAGATTTAGCATGATCAATAAAAATGGCAGTGGTGATGTGTCCGGAATCCATGCCTGACAGGATTGCATCAGTGATCCGAAGTAGCGAGGTAGTAGCAGATTGATGTTTTCAGAAACCAGATTGATATTGGGTGAAGAAATTAATGTCAGAGAGGTACAAGGACAGTTCTTGCAGTTTGGCTAACATCGGGAGGAGTGATATAGGGTGGTAGTTCCCAGGGGAGGAGGTGTCACCACATTTTGGGAGTAGGAGGACAATTGCATGTTTCCACCCTTGGGGAATCTTGGCCAATTGAAATGAGAGATTGAAAAGAGCAGTCAGTGGGGGTGCAATGGCTGAGGCAGACAGGTTTAGTAACTTTGGGTCCAGTCCATCAAGGGAGTTACCTTTGCTCAGGTTT
The DNA here is from genome assembly GCA_016271365.2 of Neoceratodus forsteri. Lineage (NCBI taxonomy): Eukaryota > Metazoa > Chordata > Ceratodontiformes > Ceratodontidae > Neoceratodus > Neoceratodus forsteri. Next base: position 681,466,641 of record CM057449.1, read on the forward strand.
AGGGCTTCCAAGACCACCAGCTTATCAGTTGTCAGGATTTTTGAGAAGAAAAAACTGTGAGATGGGGCAGGTGGACTTCTAGTAGAAGCAGAAATTGACTGATTTTTGGTTGGAAGGGAGCCTAGTGCAGAAGCGCATGAGGTAAAGTGTGAGCTGAAAGCTGCGGCAACACATGGGTGGTCAGATATGACAGTATTGTTGATTTGGAGGAGGGGGGAAGGAGAGGGAGCCTGCAGGGAGAAAGTGAGTGAATTACTTCCCAGAATTTGGATGGGTTAATTATATTAGAGTTAAAGGTAGAGCTGAAGTACTCAGCCTTAGCCAAATGAGTGGCCTTCATGCATTTGTTTCTGAGGACCTGGTTGACTTGATAATCTTTAAGAAGCTTTGTACTTTTATGGAGCTTCTAGGCTGCATCACATGCTCTTTGGCAAGAAATGAGTTCTGGAGAGATCCAGGGGAGGTGGTTACCTAGGACTCGAGCATGGCGTAACGGATCATGTTGATTCCAGACTTCAAGGAAGCAGGCTCTGAAGTAGTTTGCTGCAACATCTAGGTTGCTGGCATCAGATATAGGTGCCCAGTTAATGTTGGTCAAATCATAAAGAAGTGGGGCAATGTTCAGGGATTTCTACAATCGGATTTGTAGTGTTTTATAGGGGGGGTTTTGACTTTGTGAACTCTATGCACCAGGAAAGTCATGCAATGATCACTGAAGGCATCAGCTAGAGTACTGGATTTAATGACCTTATGGGTGTGTGAGGTGAGGACCCAGTCGATGAGGGAATGGTTTCCCCTCTTGTGATTTAGCCTAGTCAGGTCTTGGATAAGTTGGGTTAGGTTAAGCGCATGTATAGAATTTTGCACTTTATTGGGTATGGTAGTCCAATTTATGTTGAAATCACCCATAATATATAATTCACCAGCAAAAGAGTGGCTAGCTAAGGTGGCTATGAGGTCAGTAACAATTTTGGGTTGTCAGCCAGAATGGCAGTAGGCACCTGCTATAAAGGTAGGTTTGGAGAAGGGGGAGAGAGATTTGCAACATCACAGCCTCATATGCTTTTGGTATTGTGCTAGAAAAGACAGAGGTGGATTGAATGGAAGAGGAGACATAGATTGCTACCCCTCCACCTCTGCCTTGCCAGTCCTGATGTGATATTGTGAAGCAAGGGAGCATAAGAGATGAGTTGCAGATTTTTTTATTTAGCCAGGATTCGGAAATTATAATTATATCAGGGTTAAGTGTAGCCACCAGGGGAGGTATCAATTCCACTTTAGGGAGGAGACTAAGTATATTGATATGTATTTTTTTAGGCCATTTGGGAGACCCGTGAGTCATGACTCAGGGCTATCCACTGGAGGTGGTTGAGCTGTGCCAGGATTGGGGTTTATGTCTCCAGCAGATAGAGTAGGAGGGCAATAATAATATAATGAAGCTTTGCACTCTTGAACCAAGAGCGGTTTCGTAACACTCGGGGAAAAAAACTGTGGCTTTTATTAATAGCTGAGATGGTCCAGGAGCTAAGCAGGCATATTAGAGTAATGTACATAGGTATTGGGACAAGAGAGGTGCAGGGACAAATGAGTGAGTGAGAGCAGGATATAGGAATGGGAGAGGGGGAGTTAACCTGATTGAAAACGGGAAGAGGGATGGCATTATGTCTCTGTGGAGGAAATGAGGGCTTAGAGGACAGAGGGGGGAGAGCAAGTGCTATGAACACCAGAAGGACAAGGGTTAGAGTGGAGGGTAACATCTAGAATCAAAGTTTCAGTCATAGGTCTTCTTCAGGAATTATCTATAAAGAGAAAAAAAGTAAAGTTAGTGGAGTGGTAATAAGAAATAAGGAATATATATGTAAGGAAAGAAAATGAGGGGGTGGAATGGAGCTGGTGGTAAACAGTGATGATACTGTAGACAAGGTAAGAATAGCAACTGGAAAACATAAAGGTTATGATTGATATGGAGAGGCACAGTAGGAGTGAATGAATCCTTAAGTGGGGTCTAATTAACTGGGCATAATAAGAAAGCTGAAAGGTGACAAAGGTGGGGGAAAGAGAGAGGGATATCTTGGGAGAATGAAAATACCTCTTACATAAAGTCGTCTAAACTTTCCACTGTTCAGCTCATGCTCTTCTTTTCTGTCTCCTCCACCTCCTTCAATACACTTGCTAATCCTCTGGTATATGAAATCTGTCTCTAGTATATACACCATCACCATTATAACAAACCCTGCTCTAGTATACATGATATAAATTCAGTACGTCAAATTCTCCTCCATTATATTTATCACATCTGCACACATCAAACCCTTTAGTGCACCCACTACCCATCTGGTATGAGCAGCATTCTTCCAGTATGTTAAAATCACCTCCATTCTTTCTGCAAGCTCTTGACTATTCTGCATTACCCATTCTTTAGAAACACTTATTAGCCCTCCAGTACAGCTTCCATTCCTAACATATAACAAATCATTCCTATAGTATACATGCCAGCATATTAAATCAACAAATATTGCATCATCCATCTGTCATCTCTACTAATAAGTCTGTCAGATACCTACTGCTTTACAGTGGACAGGGACCCAGCACTAGCCTTTCTCAATGGCAGATGGTGGTGTTTTACTGTTCAGCTCTGAGTGCGTTAGCCTTTCCTAAAAATATCAAACATCAACATGCTTTCCTTGCATCATTAAGTTTTAATACCGAGACTGTAAAAGTGTTGTTGATTTATTTGATGACTAAAAATAAATACCAAATATAGGAATGTGCATGGGATTTGTATTCTGATGGATCTGGCCAAACGTCTTCTGACTGTTTGCCTATAAACCTCTGCAGGATATAAGAGATGGTTTAAGAGATTGATCCTTAAAATAAGGGGTAAGATTATAAGTCACAAGAATCCATTCACATTGACTCAAATTTTACAATCCCATGAGGCCATGCTGAACTATACTAATGCTTCATGGCCATTGAAAAAGTCATTAGTGAGCACACAGAAAAAAGGGTGGGTCACAAGGCCAATTTCTCAGTACATTACACACCTTGCAAAGTCAGTTACTAGCCAGATCAGTTGCATGGCAACTACACAGTAAAAGTAACGAGACTACTTACAACTTTGCAAGCCAAGAAACCAGTGAGTTCATGGGATTATACTCAATGGGGTGGTCATGAGGTAAGGGGGGAATTCTGGCCAATGTAGTCAGTGTGAGGGGAGATAACTATGTTTACTAAGGTCAGAGTGATGCTGTGAGGATTAATTTTGTTTAATAGAGCCAGGGTGAGGAATGAGTTCTGTGATCAATAAAGTAAGTGGCAGGGAGAAGGATTGCTTCCAATCAGGACAGAATGAGGCAGGGAAGTACCTTCCATGAGGTTTGATGAGGTAGAATATTAGATTGGTCACAGGTGTAGGTGATGATCATAGGGATCTGGAAGCTATGACTGACTGGGGACAGGAATGGACAAGAACTCAGAACAGACAGGGTGTAGGTACCACAGAGCACCACAGAGATGATGTACAGTATGAGATGTGTTCAAGGGGCCTGGTGCCACAGATGTAATGCTACCATATGTAGTGCTGTGCAATGCACCAGATGCACTATGCCCATCTATAAAGCATTACTTTTATGCCCACTTGCTGTGATATTAGTGCACATTATCCCTGATAAGATCTGCTATTCTGACACCAGGGTCAGCAATTTATATTGCACCGTCGGTTGGAATTCCTTCCTCCTGAGGAATGAGAGCTCTGTCAAGCATGTTGATTTTTAGTGGTGACACAATGGAGCAGGCACAAACCACCAGTATCACACAACCTCTAAATCTGACTCACAATCTGACCAAAGATGTATAAATATTGTAAATTACTGCCTACTGCAGATGCATGCCAATCATACCTATACAGCTGGCACCACAAGCAGGATTTTGTACACTACTGTAGGAATGGAGCAGCTTTTGAGGTGACCAGCATTTGTTACTTTGCCAAGTCAATGACAGGATAAAATACAGATACACAAATGTGTGGGGACCAATACTGTGTATGCAAATGGTTCAGATTACATGTATTAACTTCATGCCCAACAGAAACGCAACTAGTACTTGAACAGAAAATTCTTCATTATATTATAACTGGGTCACACCCACTGATGATAGCGCTGTATGAAAATAAAAATTTGCTGGTGGAATTACTGCAGAAATCAGAATTTTACTTCCCTGAAATTTCAGAATGTACTTTGGCAACTTTTGTGGAAATTCCAATATAGAATAGTGTAATAAATATATATATTGAGGATTAATGTATTAAACTGCTGAATTTCTTTCCCATAGTTTAATACATTAGTCCTCATTTCATACATCCATTCTGCAGTTTCATGAGTCACTGAACTGTGTAATGAATGCATGAATTGCAGATTAATGTTTTATACTACAAAAAGAAATTCCACAGAATTGATCACTGAACTGTGGATTGATTACTTGTATTTTGGACTGATGTATTAAACTGCAGAATGAAATTCCTCAGAATTGTCATTCTACAGTTCGTGTGTAATGTTCCACAATTCAGCCAGAAAAGTTTGTGGAATGATGTGAACATTTACCAAACACATTTGGAAGATTCATATTTCACCAAAGTTGGAATTTTGGACAATCCTTTAAAATATGTGAAATTTGGTGACATTTCCACAAATTTGGAATTCACAGATTCCACACAGCTCTAACTGACAATACAATATTATACTATGGCAAGGAAATTTCCTGCACCCTGATTGGTCAGTAGGTGCCTGGAACAGTGGTGTTATTTCATAATGACATCACTGTATGAAGTCCAGGCACAGAGGTGACTGCAGAACACTGAATGAAATCCCTGCCTCTTCATGCATGCCTCTACAAAGCCAATACAGCTTCACTTTCTCTTCACAAGCACAACCATTTACACAGCAACCAGCTCAGTGAAACAAATTCCTCCCTCCCTCCCTGATCAAGCCATCCTGAAGCTGAGATGGCTTCGCAGACTCCTCCCAAGCACAATAACATACAGAGCCACCAATCTTTTTATGTGTCCAGTAGTCAAAATGCAATTTAAAAAAAGATTTTGTGAATTTCAAATCACCTCAATGAGTGCTATTCACCCGCACATCTCCTGCTCCCTAACCTGCCTCAACTCACCACAGCTGCTAAGTGCTTTGACTGGCATGCATCCCCATTCTCCTGTTAAAACTCCAGTTCCAGGGGAAAAATACAAATATCAAAATGTTTTTTCCATTTATTTTCCATTCCCTGTTAAGTTTTATTCTCAACATGAGTGCCAACTTTATTGTTACAATGGTTCCATTCTGTAAGCACCTTGCTGGCCAGAGTAAGAAATGGTTCCACTATTTAAAGAAAAAACTACAGGACAACAACATAAATGAATAAATAAATAATTAAATAAATATAACCCACTAGCCTGCATCAACCAGGAAATGAACAGACAATGGGAGTGGTGAGGGTGGGGTTAGGCAGTGATTCCATAGTAAGCAAGAGAAGGTTGTGCATTTCAGTGGACAGCATCATTCAGGTAGCAGCATCACCTAGTGGCAAAGAGAAAAATTGTAGATTTTATTTCTATAGGTGCACACACACACACACCGCAAATAAAAAATGAAAAAAATATTTTCCCCCTTTTTTTTTTTATTTACAAACAAGCCAGTGTATAATAGCAATAAGGCACTCCGCGGTGTGTGTTACTGTGTAATAACATCACACCTCAGTTGTTGAATGCACTCGGCCTGCTGCTCCATGTTTCAATCACCCAAGGTGTGACGTTATTACACAATAACACCCTCCCTGGCATCCCTTATTTCTTTATTGAACTAGAAGAGATGGAGGAATAGATGATGAAAATAAATGCACTGCTTTATTGGAAAAGGATGAAATGATTAAATTTACTATTACAGTCCTTATTAAACTACTTCATATATGAGTTCGTCATATTGGAATTAAACCCAGTCTAAATATTTAGACTGAACAGATCCATAGTTTTCTAAAGGCATGGAATTACCCCAGAACATCTTTAAAAGGTGATGTGGCATCTGCATAATTTTAAAATCTCTTGAGTCTATTTTCAGGTACCAGTAAATAACTACAATAAATTACTCCACCAGAGCATAACTCCTTTACCTTTTTTCTGGTAGAAAATTTGGAAAGATTTAATTTGGAGAGTATTTTTTCAATAATGGAAGAACACCTAGGGCCAGATATTCAAATCTTTTCCCTGGGGCTAAATTAGCACTGCCCAGCGGGCAAACTGTGCCCAGAGCAAAAACATAGCTATATTCAAAATGAATAGCCCGGTGCAAAACCAGCTGAATATAGCAAGCGAAGGAAGCCGGGCAAACAGGCCCAGGAGTGCAGGCAAACATTGCCCAGGATTAAGACAGCACTGAACATAGCAATCAGACAGAGGCAGTGCAAACACCCACAGAAACAAAGTGTCAGAGGTGTGAGCAGCCATCCAAGAACACAGGAAAGCAAAACAGCCCAGCCAGACACAACTGCAGTACTAGTGAAAGGAATGGAATAACCTGGAACCACAAGTGAAACCAGAACACCACAGAACACTGTCAAATCCCAAGTCCACCCCAAAAAGACACAGGACACAGGAATGTGAAGCATAATAAACTATAATGCAAAACGTGAACATCTAAGGCACAAAGGCAATATGAACATATATTAAGCGAAAATAACCAAAACAGAGCAGAACACTCATAAAAATGGGGTGCAAGCAAAACATCATGAAATGGAAAAGGGCTGGCATAACAAAGGGACTGAAAACAATGGGGAAAAAACAGTAACATCGCAAACAGACAAAACTTAAACATAGCAGCAGAACATTGGGGTAAGAATGTGGATGGGAGAGGGTTGTGGAAATAGGAAGCAATGGAGGGGAACAGGATGGCAGATACAGGGCTAGGGACAGTGGGCCAGGGACAGGAAGCAGGCTAGTGGAAAAGGAAGCAGGGTTTAGGTGTGGGCAGGTGCTGGCAGACGTTCTTCCAGGATGGCTGCAACCCGCCATGTCTCAGCAATCATAACTGCCTGCTGCTCAATCAGGGTACGCTGTTGCCGCACCAGCCTCCACAACAGCTTCTCTGTGCCTTCACCTTTTTCCGGACAGGTGGCCCACAGTGATGACTGCTGGGGACCTACAGGAGAAAGGGTGACCACATCAGGGCATGACAATGACACAAAGGCACCATGTACCACCACACGGTGGATAGCATGCCCCAACAACCATGCCCATGTGCTAGTATGTAACAAACCACAACACACACTAACATGTGCCTGCAGGACAAGGCAGTACATAACAGGCAGCATGCAACACCCCAATGTACATGGACATGCATGGATGTATGCTGAGAAACCCAACAACGTGGAGGCCAGCTAGCACAGCGGCATGCAGACCGTAACAGTGCAAACAGACAGCCACCCCCAGAGATGTGAACGACAAGTGGACACTGAATGATATGCACATGGGATGACACATGGTGGGACATGCTGCCCACGGTCACGCAGCTATGTTACACAATACAGATGACACCAACTGGAGAAGGTGCCACAGCCCCAACCACATGTGTAACCACACATGCCTGTCATGTACACCCACAACAGTGGCCCACCCTCACTGCTGCCCTCCACAAGAACTGTAGACGCCCAACCAAACTGCCACCCATGATGCCATAACACAGCAGCTGTACAAATGATGACAGGAAACCCTGAACAGGTGGGTGACTGACATAAGTGTGCAACAGTGGCAAGTGACACAGATAGAGACTCGACATGGACCGCAGAGACCCAATGACCACAGAGGACAGCGACACTGGCATCAGAACAGTAGGGACTGCAGGACAGGTAACCAAGCAGTACACAACCAGGGGAAGTGCCAATGCCCAGCCACACCACTTGCCGCAACAGAAGGGTGAGGGGGCCCACAGTGGTGAAGAGAATGGCACAGTGCCGTGCCACCACCCATAGTGGCATCACCATGAAGGTGCACATGCAAGAAGACACGCACATGTGAAACACAGACACTGGGCATGGTCCACCAGTGGCACTGCAGCGGAAGGCCAAAGGCATGCACAGGACAGTGTCACCCTGGTGGTAAAGGCATGGTGAGGCACACACACACACACACACACACACACCTGTGGGAGCAGCATCTGCCATAGGGGCTGACAACCAGCACACCATGCTACCACAGAACAACTCCTGCAGCACACCTGCATAACATGTGCACAAACACCATGCACTACAGGGACAGAGGGACAGCACCCTCTTGGGGACAATGGCCCCCACATCAGAGCATGAGCTCACAGGCAGGAGTGTAGCCAGGGAGGCCACAACTGCACACCATGTGGACACACTGACACCCTCTCCCCACTGTTAGGGTGGGCTACCCCACCCCGGAGTGTAGCCTGAAAACATACCAACGTACACCATGACTGTGTCAGTTGCCGTCAGTGGCCTTCAAGATACACTTCATGAAAGCCAAGACACCCACATACAAGGCCACAACCTGTACAGTTGTAATGGCTATGGCATACACAGACAGTCATAGTGACCATTCCCCCTAGCGTACACCACAATGAATTAAACACAGAAAGGTACAACATTGCCATTGTTAGGTGTCAGACATTAAGTAAGCAGTTCAATGCCCATTGGCCAACTCCTCACCAGACATCAAACTGCCCACCATTGAGTGCTTGGAGGATGCCTGCCAACACACATGCCGCAACAGGCACACATGCAATGTACAGCCACACAGACCCGTGTGGCACCACAGTCCCAAAGGACCCCTCCCACACAGCCCCATGCATGTCCGCCACGGAGGTCGGACAAGGACACACTATAACATACCCGTGTCCACGCCACCATGACAGTACACTGCCAGGGAAATGCTTGCACCACATGACACAGTATCCCCCTGCACGCCATGGTGTGCATAGCCCTGGAATGTGCTCACAACATGTCCTGCTCAGATACTGACATGTTATACGTGGTACTGTAAATGACACATGCCATGAGAGGTGGAGTACACTGTTGCCATGGCAGACTCGACAACATCAGCAGCAGCATCAGGTGGCATGACAGGCCAACCCCAGTAATCTCCCACCCCCAGGCATGATGACTGGCCCACAGCCATCCAGAGACACACATCACCCCTCCACAATGGTGGGCATAACAGCAACATGACGCACATGGCAGTACAAGGCAGATATCAGTACACACAGCAAGCCATGTCTCAGGCCTCGCAGCAGCAGGCAAGGCAATGGAGGCAAGGGGGACAACGGAATTTCATGCAGCCATCTCACATCTGGCCTGGATTACCTAGCCAACTGGGCCACAACACCCGACACAGCACTGTAGTGCAGGGGTGTAGCCAGACATTCACATGTTCTACACACAATCCCCAACAGTCACACTCCCTTTACAAATGCTGTACTCAGCAACTCCAAATGGTACACCCCTTCCAAAAGGGTATGATGTCTGTCAGATGATTCCCCTACTCTCTAATGAGGTTAAACACGTATCTGTCTCCTACACAACAACATTTCAAACAGGGCCACACCCCAGTGGCCTACAGTGACCCAAAATGTCTGGTGTACCTAGGAACTGTTGACAGACATGCACTACACCAAACTGTACACAAATGTGTACAGTGCATATGCCAGGCTACACACTTGCTCAACTGCCTGCCCTGTAAAGTCAGACACATAGTGGAAAAGCATAACATCACACAGTACTCACGCAAAACACCCCTGTCACCGTCACTGCTCTCCACTGCATGCTGTGCCATCGGAGGCACCCTGCGCCTGTCGGTTGACGGCCCCTGTCCAGCCTGCATCACATCCCTCCTGTCTGTGGTGTGTCCTCATCACTCTGCAGTGGGAAGAGGGTACAGCAGCATTACTACAATATCAGCCACCACGGTACGCTAAAGACCACCCTGTACCCCAGTGGTGTAGCACAACGCACGCAACAGTGGCACACGGATTCAGTGCACCACCAAAGCCATGCCTAGCTTGACACGGGTCAGTGCACACCATCTACCCCTGTCCCACACAGTACACACCGAATGGATGGGTGGACCTCATGAGCAGCATGTGTAGCTCAGCAACACACATGCACATAAGCACACCACAGAACACACAGCCCCACCACCCATGCCAGCAGTGGCGCTACAGTCATCACTTACCTGGCACAGGCACAGTCCCCTCACGAACCATGGCCCTGCAGCATTCAAGCAGTGGTCGCTGCCTGCGCCTGTTGTCGATGTAGCGATGGTGGCACTTCTCACCATCACGTGGAATACCTGTGATGGCACTTAGTCGATGGGCAATGGAAGCCCAGACCTGCATATGGGGCAAGTCGCCTTCCCGCACAGGTCCAAATAGGCGGTGATGGCGCCTCTCCGTCAACTGCACCAGGTTGGCCATCTCAGCCTCATTCCACCACCTGTCATGGCCCACCACTGCCCTTTGTCTATGTCTCACAGACATTGGTGCTGTGGAAGGGGGCAAATAACCATGTTAAACAGTTAAAGAACGACTGTGCATGCACCCTGACACCCCCTAGAACTGAAGTCTAGCGCCGCGCTGATGTATGCCATAGTGCCGCGCTAACAGGAAGTGTTTGCAAAGTGCATGCATGACCCCTACCATGACCCTGGGCTGATATACAGCGCATGCGTGTAGCGCCGCACTAAAGCTGGTTAGCGCAGCGCTAGACTGTGCTATGACAGGGTGATAGTGTGGACAAGGGGCCCCATGAGCATGCGTTCTGCACATAGCACAGTGCTAGGTGGCTAGCGTGGTGCTGACCCTCCATTAGCCCTGCGCTGGCCTTTGCCCAGTGCTGCTGTGATAGCATGGGGCTATTCAGAGCCATATTCAATGGCTGTATGCAAATGAGGGTACTTGTGTATGCATGGGGCAAACCATGTGATTAGCATATCATTATGCACTCATTTACATGACTAACAGGCAGAATTGCCTGGGTGGGCTATAAAAGGGCAAGCAGTGCACCACCAGTGTTGTGTTGTGTAACTGTGGCGGGAATACAGCAGTGTACAACATGGAAAGAGATATGCAACAGGGGGATGAGCAGCGAGAGCCAGGTATGTATGACCACCATGGGACCACAAACGTCCACTGCATTGTGCACATACCCATGCAGTTAACTGTGCCATGTGCTAATGCATGCACATTGTGTCTGCCAGCCAGGTGCACTGGTGCTGTACCATGACAGCGCACCGTCTTGTCTCCCTGGATGTGTGGTGTGATGGCCTGTGCCCCCCTCCCATGCGGCATGGTGTCCTGACATTGCTAGCACACTTGTCCTCGCATACTCGGTGATGCTCAAATGGGCCATAATACAGTCATGGGGGTTCATGGCAGACACAAGCCACAGCAGTGCACATGTGTGTACACCACTCGCAGTCCAGACACAGGACAGACAGTGGCAATGTGAGCGTGTGCACCATACAGGCACATGCAGCGATCTGATATGTCCATGTGGCCTGTGGCACTGTAGGGGATGATATCGTGATGTCCACTGTGTGATGCACTGCAGCACTGACACAGCCACTGACACCTGTCCCCTCTTGATTATCCCATAGCTGTGCAGGCCCAACAGGAGCGCATCCCTGCACATAAATTCTCCCAAGATGAGCTGAACACCCTTGCGCATGAGGTGAAGGAAAGAGAACACGTGTTACGCACACACAGGGCCACCGATGCTGTTGTGCGGCAGGCTTGGGAGGAGGTGACTGCAGCTGTGAATGCAGTCGGGGGCCTTGGGAGATCAACTGAGGCAGTCCAGAAACATTGGAATGACCTCCTGCAGTGTGCAAAGGAGGAGGAGGCACACCAACACAGAGACAGGACCAGGACTGGTGGTGGTCCGCCGGAACACTAGCAGCGTATGGAGGAGCCACACATGGCGGTGGTGGCGTCGACACTGCGGATGGTGGCAGTGACAGGTGTGCCAGGTGGTGGTTGCGAGACGACCCTCGCACTTCCAAGGCCAGGTCTGTATTCGCATGTGTAACTCCTGTATGTGGTGCAGGCAAGGGTGCACAGTTCTGCTGTTGGTGTCCTGCACAGGGTGCACTGTATCCTGCTGAACTGATGCCTGGCATGGCCAAGGTCACTGTGGGGTGGGTGGGTGCATGTTGTCACAGGCTTGTGTGAAGTGGGTACCTGTCCTGAGGGCTGCATGGTGTGGTGGTGGTGTTTTGCCATGGTGTCCATGGATGGGTGACTTACCCTGTCCCTATTCTCTCCACAGCGCTCTTGGACAGGCCTGCACCACCACGGCATGATCCATGGATGTCCAGCCAGGTTCCCGAGGTCGCGGAGGAGTTTGATGACGAACGGCCATCAACATCTGGACTGTGTCAATCTCAGGGCCGCATGGACCCAATGCATGTTTGGCATACCCGTGGACAGGGCGTGCAACTGCCTGGGGAGGGGGGGTCACACCTCACTAGGGGTGTTAGGGTACAGTGGGCACCTGGATGTTGCACCAACTGAGGATGATGGGGTGGGAGAGGTACTGCTGGTCACTGTCACCAGTGCGGATGACAGTGATGTCTCCGAATATTCACAGCAGCTGGCCATTCCTGTGCCAGGGGATGAAGGGGTGGGGCTTGCTGAAGGCCATGGAACAGGTCAGGGTGGTTCCGTAGGTGTCAGCAGTGTGACTGTGGCTGAACACATGGTGGTGGGTGGTGTGGGTGGTGTTGCAGGACAGCAGGGCGTGCATTGTCAGACACATGCTGAGGTTACAGTCCATATGGTGCCACAGACCACTGCCAGTTGTAGTCAGCAGCTGGATGTTGCAGTTGATCCATTGCCACAGGCACCACTGCCAGCTGCTGCTGGGGGTCCTGTGCCTCTTGTACACGAAGGCCATGGTGCCCGGCCACTCCTGCAGGCTTCTGTCACCTCACAGCAGGAGGCCCGTCTGGACATGCAAGCCATGCGGCGTGAGCTGCAACATGAGCTGGGTCAGATACGGGAGGCAATATAAGTGGGCTTTGCACGGGCTGAGCAGCAGGCAGAGGACAGGTTGGGCCACCTGGTGGGTACCATAGACCGTGGCTTCTCTGGGTTGACTGCTGCAGTGGTGGCAATTGGTAATGTCATGTGTGGTGTGCCTGTTGGTTGCCAGCATGGGTTGGTTGGCCGTGGTGCAGATGGCAGAGGGGCACACAGGCAGGCACACCGTGGGCACAGGGCTGCCACTGGTACTAGCTCCGCTGCATCATGCACTCCACCTGCAACCCAGCGGCGCCTTGGCTGTCCATCCACCCTGTCGGCCTCCACCATCCCCCGGGGGCACAGGAGGTTAACCCTGCCTGCCTCACCTTCCACTTCAGCTGTGTCCTCTGCACAGAGCACCCCAGGGTCCATAACCCCTGGTACGGGTGCACGCCGCATGTGTGGGTGTCGTCGCCGGTGATGCCCAGAGGCTGTCTGCTGTACTCTGCATGCATCCCCCTCATGCATGAGCAGACGTGCGCGCACACACACACACACACTCCCACCAACACAGTTGCCCCCCTTACCCTCACGATATACATCACACCTCCCCACCATGATTACACTGTTTGTGTGTATCCCCCCACATATGTGCTGCACAATCACTAACTCACACCACATGCACACACTATTTGTCTATTACACTGGGTTTGTTTGCTGATGTGATTGTTGTTTTCACTGTTATCTTAGTCTGTGCACATTAAATTACTAATCACTTGTACCCTTTCAGGTTGTTGTGCAGTCTGTACTTACCCTCTGGTCTGTTGCAGTGTCCTGATTATGTTGTCCCGGTGCTGTATGGCCCTGCGTGCCATGCGAGGGTCCCTCCTCCCGAGTTGCTCCACTATCCCCCTGACCACTGGCTCTGGCTCACTGTCAGACTGTCCCTCAGGTTCAGGTGCCTGTATCCCATGGTTCATTGCCATGTTGTGCAGCATACAACAAGCTAGGAAGATACGGCATACCTTCTGAGGTGTATATTGTAGGGCACCGCCTGATGTGTCCAGGTATCTGAATCGCATCTTCAGGATGCCAAACACCCTCTCTATGATGTTCCTTGTTCTGGCATGTGCCTCATTGTACAGCTCCTCAGCCACTGTGGTTGGACAGAGTACTGGTGTGAGCAGCCAGGGTCGCAGGGGATAGGCACTGTCCCCTGTCAAGACATATATACCTGTTAGTGCTGTACTGCAGTCTGTCAGCTGCTGTCCTCCACCTCTCTGTGGCCCTCCCACAGCCCTTCCCTGGCCTGCAATGCCTGCCCCCATCCATGCTGTTGTGTGTTTGCCTTGTCTGCTACAACTCACCGACTAGTTGTCCACTGGGTACCCTGCCCTCCTCAAAGGCCTGGCACAGCTGGGACTGGTGCCAGACGAAGGCGTCGTGGGCACTGCCGGGGTACTGTGCATAGACATTGCTGATGCACCCCGCCACATCGCATACCACCTGGTAGTTGATGGAGTGGTACCCCTTCCTGTTGACGTACACGTCACTGCCATCGCCAGGTGGTGCATGGATGGGGACATGGGTGCAGTCAATGGCACCCAGTACAGATGGTAGGTGCACAACTTGATGGAACTGCTGCATTGTTTCTCTGCACTCTGCTGCCATGCTGGGGAATACTATGAATTCCCCAGCATGTGGCAGGAGAGCCTCTAGGAACTGGGTCAGGAGGCGTGAGGTGGTGGACTGCGTTACCCCAATGGTGTCCCCCGTTGGTCGTTGGAACGTCCCTGTGGCAAGGAAGCACATCTCTGCTGTCACCTTCTCCTCCACTGTCATGGCATGACTGCATCTGGTGTTTGGGTGCAGCTGCTCATGCAGGAGCTCACAGAGCTGCCTCAACATTCTCCTGTTCATCCGGTACCAGCCAATGATGTGGTCATCAGGCAGGGTCTCAAAGGAGACCCTGGGCCGGCATAGCCTGTTTGCAGCATACCGCCCCTTGGCTCATGCTAGGCCCATGTTGTGCCTGCTCCTCTCCTCCTCCTCCACTACAGCTGCCATCAATGGCAGGATCACTGCTACTGGCACTGCACACATTCCCATTTCCTGTGCTGGTCCCTCCTCCTCTGTGTTTTGCCCTGTGTTTAGACCAGCCTTTTATAGGTGATAACTAGCGCCGCGCTAGGTGCCGCGCTATGTATCCTAGCGCGGCGCTGGACCTTGGAATATCCCCTTGCGCGTCTCTCTTGGCCCTCCCTCCTTTTTCCTCTTGCATACATTACTGGTTTGCCCTGCACTAATGCTGTTAGCGTGTGCTAACTGGTCCTTTGAATATGGCGGGTCCGCGCTATTCCGGCGCTATTGCCGCGCTAATGGTTTGCGTGCCGTGCTGTGGTTTGAATATCTGGCCCCTAGTCTATACAATTAGATGTTATGTACAGAGTATAGCGTATCTCTGCTAAACTACACATAATAAGGGATATATAATTCTACCTTCTGGACTGGTTTGTAAAAAGAAATCTTCTGAACATGTGGCATAAATTTGAAATTATGACAATATGCTGGCTTTCGTTATATATGTATAATGAGGAGCTGGAGATATATAACGGATCTGATTGTTCTTAATACTTGTAGACCATATCATAATATATTTATTATTAAAATATTTGGTGCTTAGAAGGCACATAGCTCCTTAAGAAAGTAGTCCCCTTTCAAACACTAAATTGTCATATTTTCTTCAAACTTAATGATGCTTTAGTTCAACAGATTTATAGATTTCTGTCTTATTATCCAGAACATTTCTAGACTTACAGTTGTCTCTATGGAATTAGTTGTATAACTTATTAAGATGACTTGCTGCATGGTATGGAACCTTGGGAAATGCAAGATACTGTATGCAGGCTTAATACACACCATAGAGAAACACCCATCTACCCCATCTGGTTGTAGAAAATAGGTATCATGAAGTATGGTACATGCAGTATAATATAAGCACACATTTTGAATAAATGAACATAAGGAGGTGAAATAAGTTTTATTTGCCAGTCCACATGTGCACCATGGAAAAGCGATTCATTTAAGCTGTGGGATAGAGTTTAAACTTTATACCAATATAACAGCAAAGTATTTTTCATGTAACAGTATTTTACAATGATAAAACTGCAAAACTACTATAAAATAGGAACTAGCACCTTAAAAATAGAAATACTAATAAATGGTCTTGATGTAACATGCTGCATTGTTTGCAACTGAATACCCCTAATAAATTAATTGAATAACTTTCTCTCAATTGGATTTCTGAGGCTCAGATGTCTAATCTGAAAAGATGCTGCCTCTGACCAATTTTAGCCTTGCTGTATGCTGCTTTAATCAGCTAAGTAACCTGTAGCAGATCTTGATGTATGAGCAAGGGAATTTAAAATCAGTAATTTGAACAGATGCAATGGGTGAGACTGTCAGACAATGAAAAACTGTTAGAAGACCTTTAAAATCAATACACCTTGCTCCTATGAGTAATGCAAATCCTGAATAATTGGTAAACTATGGGGAAATTCTTCAAAGACATAAACAGGAAACAAAATGAAGCTGTGCCAGAAATTTGCAACAGTTTCATACTGAAGGAGGTTTATCATTTTTAGAGACTATATTGAACGTTTAGATGGCAGAGTTTTTTTTCTATCCAGCCCTATACAAATGTCACACAAATTATAGACTTATCAAAAACATTTTTAAATATGGTGGTGTTTCTTTACATTCAGCAACTTGGCTGAAAGAAATGTGGCTTTAATAAGGTAAGCACCTTTATAACATGGTGAGAAAAATGTGAGCCATTTGACTGCCTGAGAGGCCAGTACAGGAGTGTAATTATGAGACTTTATTTCTCCTGTACTTCCTTAGCCTGTGCACCAGTTCAACTACAATATCAATGCACATCTCACACTATGGAGGCAACATCTGAGCTACTGCTGAGAAAGATATCCTAGAAGATGACAACGGGGCACACAGCATTAATGGAAGTAGTTGCCAACAGGCTGAGAATGTTATCGAGCAGAGCCTGGGATCAGAGCCAGTGCAAGACTGTGATACTTGATGGTCATGCTGGCAGCATGCTACCATTTGCAGTAGCTAGAGTCAAAGTGCCAGTGGTCTGTATCTTTCTGGGTGAGCCAGGAGAACAGTAAGCAGAGAAAGGCTGGTGTGGTAAAATAAATTTTTTCTTCTCCATAGGAAGAGATTTAAACTGTTTTTTCCCCAGTTATTACCATAAAGCAGTCATAAAACACAAGGCACTTGCTTCACTCTCTCACACTGCTCTGACTCATGCTGCTCTGAAACTGCCAGCTCCGTAACCACTATCCCACAATGAACTTTTTTTCTTCTTCATAGGAAAACACTTCTAAGCAGTAGTTTTCCAGCCAAAAAACATTCCATGATACAAAGACACAAACTCATGCAGTTCTGTTTCTGTTTACAGAATTTGCCAATGCTGCAAGTTACATTTTCTATAGCATGAGCTGCTGTACTGTACTTAGTTGCAAAGTTAGGTGATATGTGGTTGCTGATCCTCCTTCTGTCTGTTCAGCAGTGGTGTATCCCTGTCACTAGCAGCCACCCTTCACAAAGCATAGTTGACATCCTCCCTTCAGTACCCTCTCTGCCTATAGTGCTCACTCAGGGATCCAGCATTCCTTTCAAAGTCTGTTTGTGTGCTGCAATTTTGTCTCACCCCAATAAACTGCCTTATGGGAGTGGCTTTAATGATATGTTGTGGATGACAAAAACTGACCAAAAGGATTGTATTATAATCCGTAGGTTTCCTAAACAGATAAGTGTCAACCCTGAGTGGAATGCTTTATTATGCAAATGTCGAGGAGTGATTAGTAGATTGTACTTTTGTGGGTCTTTTTAGCACATCTCTAAAAGTATTTCTAACACTGTGAGCATATCAAATGTTTAATGCTGTTTCTATGACTGTGTGTGTGTGTGTGTGTGTGCATGTTTTCTTGTATTCATAGTTTGCACTCCTGCATCTGCTACCCCACAACACCATCAGAGAGGCCCTGTTTGTGTATTACTTGGATTAGTTCTTTGGAAATGCTCTGGACCCATGTCTTGTGACTCACAGACTATGTAGGAAAACATCATTTGAAAGCAATTCACTCTCAGGCAGTTTGCAGTTAAACTGACTGATTTTTTTTGTAGCAGCAGCTGCAGAGTAGCTGACTGGAATCCCGAGTCCCAATGTGTCAGCCCTATCCGGGTCTTCGTCAGGGGGGTGGATCTAGTGGCGGTCAGGTATGTCCCTCTTTTAGCAGGTACCCCATACATCACATTTACATAATAAGTGAGCTCATTAACTAACACCTGGTGTGGTTAATTTGATTTACATATATATATATATATATATATATATATATATATATATATATATATATATATATAGTATGTATGTATATGTGTGTGTGTGTATATATATGTATAATATATATATATATATATATATATATATATATATATATATATATTCCAGGTATAATTCACTGACTGCAGAGGAATTTCAAAACAAAACACGTATACCAATACTAAATTCAAACAGACTTATTTTCTGCTTTCTCCCTTAGTGTGAATGCACTTCTTTGGATACTCCTTATAAGATGCAGTTCCCCTTAACTTTTACTGAAGAGGTGCAGATACACACTAGCCAAAGGACAGAGCTAGTTTATTCTGTCTGAAACCAAAATCAGTGAAGCTGCTGATTCACCAAATGTGTGTGTGTGTTTTGGGGGGGGGTTGGGGAAAGTGGGGAGGTAGCCCTCAACCCTTCCCCCATTGTTAAGCCTGCAGCTTCACTGTTTTCTGCTTCAGTCAGAATAAACTAAATCTGGCTTTTGGCTAGTGTGTATCTGCACCTCTTAAGTAAGAGTTATATATATATATTAAGGTAGCACGGTAGTGCTACCATAGTTAGGGTTGAGGACCCATTTATATGTTAAACCCCCAAACTTTGCACCTTAATAACTTTGCAACTGTTTGATGGATTTGGCTGAAATTTGGAATACTTGATCAAGAACCATAGGCCTTGGGATCTGCCAAGTTTTGTACTGGTTTTATATACAGCTGCGGAGTTATTAAGCGTGGTCTGTGCACGCGTTTATGCTTTTTCTGGAATTCTATGGTCGCGCCTACAGGTTGTACGGTTTCCACGACCAGTCCAAAATCTTCAGGGAACATGCGGCCAGGGTCCCCAATGTGCCTTTCAAAGATTTGGTGAAAAAATATTAAACGGTTCAAAAGTTATTCAAAAAACAGTTTCCCATTATAAGTCAATGGGAAAAGTTAACAAAAGTTCGACAGTGTGCGCAATGCATTTTACTATCGCAAATGGGCCTGTTACTTTTTGCAAATCAGCCATTTTGTTTTCAGTTGGTGATCAGAAAATGGTTAGTATTTAATTTGGGACCTCTAGCAACCTAATTCTTTTGTATTCAGCTAGTCGGACCCTGAGGATGCTTGCCATGTCTTTATTTTGTGGTAAAACACCCCAGAAATACGTTTCAAATTTTTGGAAAAAGTACTTTCATAAATTACTTTCGTGCTTCAATAGTGTCGAACTTTTAAGTAAAGCTGTCAAAAATCACACAGTAGTTTTCCATCTGTGGGAAAGTGACAGTGATTCTTTGGCACTGCGCTGCAAAAGAACCGTTGGGAGTTTTGGGCTGAAATTTGGAAGGAACGGAGCTGACACCTCAAAGATGTGCCTTTCAGTGTTTTATGAAAAAATATTATATGGCGGCAAAGTTACAGCACTCTAAAGTTGACAGTTTTTCCCATAGGATAACATTACGGCGCCCGACGCATTTTAGAAATCCTTTGGATCCCTGCTGCAAAATAACGGTTTGGTATTTTTTCCTGAAATTTGAAGGGAAGACAGCCAACAGCCCACAGATGTGCTGTTCAGTGGTTTGGTGAAAAATATTACAGGGAGGCAAAGTTATGGCACCCCAAACTTCTCTTTTTTCCCCATAGGATAACATTACGGCGTTCGCCGCGCCTTTCAGGGCCTGTGTCTCAGAAACAGTGTGAGATATGGACTTTTTGTCAGAAAAATGCTTAGCCCCCCAATGGGGGCTAAGCCCAAAATTAGCCAGGACAGTTGTGAATCATACGACTTTTAAATTTTTTTTCTATGTCGTACGGTTCCTGAGATATAACGTATTTAGTATACCAAGTTCTCATTTTCTGCGCCAAATTCACTGTCTTTCTCTATGCAGGTTTTGGGGAAAACCAGCCTGTGCGCTTACATTACTGTTACTGTTGCCCTTTCCGCTTGCGGTTCCGTACCTGTTTCACTTACCATTGACGTCTGCACCACTATGTGCTTATCCTTTGTGCTTTCCTTTTGCGCTATGCTTCTGTTATTTTTGCCATTTCTGTCTACAGTACTGTTTATCTTTCTGTTTCACTTTACGCCACCATGCCCATTGACATTTCTGTTTGCAGGTACCATGTTACTATGTGACAACACATCACGTGGCAGACCGTTCCCCGCTTCACACCACCATGCAAGTATCTTTCTGTTCTCATTCATGCTTGTGTTACCATGTGCTCCACTGTTAGCATTTCTGTTTGCATTGCTGTTCCTGTTAGTATGCCACAAGACATCATGTGGCGGAGCGCCCGCCTCGCCGCTGCATTACATTCACTATTTCGCTATCATTCTCGAAAAGAAGGGAAATTAGAGGCAAAAACTCCATTTAATGCATTAGTTAGGGTTGTTCAGCGACAAAAGTGAGGAAATTCGGTGTTAGGGTTGAAAACCCCCTTGGACCCGCCCACCCCCAACTGGCATTTGGGTGCTCATTGGATTGTGGGCTCTAACCTCACCCCATTCTCCCATACTTGCTGTTTTACACATGTCATGGGGTGAGAGTTAGGCTGACGATCCCAATGCGCACCCCAATGCTGGTTGGGGTGTGGCGGGTCCAAGGGGTTTCAACCCCAACACCAAATTTCTCACTTTTGTCACTGTGAACAACCTCAACTAATGCATTAAATGGAGTTTTTTTGCCTCTAATATATATATATATATATATATATATATATATATATATATATATATATATATATATTTGTAACATGGCACTAATAGAAAGAGTAGAAATAAGCAATATGATTAGTCAAAATGCATCAGGTGACACATTTTCAACCATGCATTCATTCTTTAGATATTCATGGTTGAGCAGCACAACAATGAACCACACAAAGCAGTAGCATACACAAATAATAGAGAAGTGTAAGCATTTGTGCAGGGCCACCTATAGGTCAGAAACACTGAGCACCCATTACAAGGAGAATTCAGCAGTCCTTAACCAAAACATTTCCCCAGCACCACCTATATTGCAGAAACAGTGAACAGTTGTTACAAGCAGAATGGTGAGTTTTTTTCTGTTTGTCTCTTACATACCGCGCGTTCCTGATCTCTATACTATGCAGTTCAGGGTTGCTTTTCACAGTCCACAACGTAGCCATGCATATCTATGGAATTAATGCATGGTTCCATTTTGATCATCTGATGTGTTTCCTCCAATTACTTTTCCCGATTTCTACTGTTCTATTAATGCCATGATACAAATGCTTGTAAATAATGAACATAAGGCTTAATATTAGTTGAATGTATGAAATAGGTTAACGAATATTCAGTAAGGAAGGATGTGAAACCTGACGCTGCTATTGGTACACAAATGTCAAGGACATATAGAAGAAAACAGATTTAGATGTATTAGGATAAACACCATAATAATATGTATAACATAATATATATGTTAATACAATAGCTATTGTAACATGGCAGTAATAGAACAGTAGAAATCAGAAAAAGTAATTGGAGGAAACACATCAGATGATCAAAACAAAGCCATGCATTAATTGCCTAGATATGCACGGCTACATTGTGCACTGTGAAAAGTAACCCTGAACTGCATAGTATAGAGATCGGGAATGCGCTGTATGTAAGAGACAAAGAGAAAAAAAATGACCATTCTGCTTGTAAGAAGTGTTCACTGTTTCTGACCTATAGGTGATGCTGGGGAAACGTTGTGGTTAAGGAGTGCTGAATTCTCCTTGTAATGGGTCTCAGTGTTTTTGACCTATAGGTGGCGCTCTGCAAATATTCTGATTTACGAGTCATGCAAGTCATAGTGGCAGTACGTGAAGGATGCTGACCAACAGGTGGACTGAGCCATCAGTGGTAAAAAAGTCTGAGAAGTTAATACAGCGACCATCTATTGAGCAATATTGTGTGGCTAGTATAATAATTACAAGAAGTTAGTACATTAGACATAAAGCACAGGAAAATGTTATTGTGTGTGACCTAGGAAGGGTAGGAAGACCATATGAACTCCCTAAAAAGTGGAATATGTGGACAGCAGGAAGACACCAGTAATAGAAAGTAGTAACTGCGCTGCACATCAGTCATAGTGAAATACTGTTGTTTCACACTCACCCACCTGATTGAGAGTGTTGTAATAGCTTCAGAAGTCCATTTTCTTGAAAATAGCAGTAATTGAAGCACAGCAATGTGTTGTAAGAGAAAGTGAGATGGTAGACTTTGATACAATCTGTGTGGTACACCACCTATTGGTCAGAATGCCATAGATATATTGCTGAAGTGCAACAATCTGATACATATGTCCCACAATGCAGTAGTGAAATACAGAAAAACAATGTACGAACAAATGGCAGAACATTAAACAAGCTGAATGGAAAAAAATGTATAAAGTGTAATCAGTATATCATGTATATGTGCACACAAAATACACACTTCTCAAAAATTATAAATTAGTATGCACGATATTAATGCATGTGCATTCTCTAGCGTGCACGCGCAATGTAACAAACACATACACCTTACAAGTGAACCGTCTTTTAACAAATCACAGAATTGTTTCTGCAGATATTATTTTAATAATAAATTAAATGGCAGTAAAACAATTTTTGTCATTGCATTTGCCATGTTGCAAGTGCATTAATCCCCTTGACAGGAGGCATTTCCTAGGAATTAATGCATGGTTGGATGGAGGCAAGGCCCAGACCCCCCCAACCATACATTAATTCCTGGGAAATGCTTCCTGTCTTGGTGATTAATGCTTACATATATAATGTGTATATGTGTGCAAAACAAATTACCCACAACTTGTATTAGTAAATGAGGGATCTGCTGCTACTAAAAAGCAATCTTTTTAACTGCAAAATGCCTCAGGGTGAATTGCTTTGGAGTGTGTTTTTTCTACATAGTTTCTGAAGTGGGCTGACAGCCCATTTCCAATACCCCTCCCACCTTCTTCTGTGTGTGATTGACCATTTCTGCTTTTGACTCACAGCTTTGGGCCAAGCCTTTACAGCATGACATCAATGTCACAGAATGCAGGAGCCTCTTCATGTGAAGGTATAAGCATTAGTGACTTGGTATTCTAGAAAGATGCTTTTGACATGTTTGCTGAAAAAGGGATCATCCCTGATTCCATTGAGGGGGATACCCGTGTTTCCAGACCTCTTACTATAAAAGAAGTGTTTTTCAATATGAGAAACTAGTCCTTAAAATCCACTGTTTGGTGTGGTAGCCAGTTGCACTAGAATATTACCTGGTATTAGGCAAAGTGCCAAGAGGCTGCAGAATTCTTAAATTTCCCTCCTTTGGCAGAGACAGAGAGGACATTTTTGTTTTGATCTGTAGATGCAAGAAATCCACAACTCATTATTAAGACTGATAAAACATATTGTTTCTGATGTGATCAAAGTTCAGCAATGCCTCGGTGAGGCACTCAAACAAGAAAGATCTAGTCATTAACCAATTCACTGACTCTGCTGAATGCGAATGATTCAAAGACAAATTTAACAACTCTATTGAAGAACTGGACAACAGAAACAAAGCTTACTGTATATACAAGTTTCTTAGAGATCAGTGAGACTATCTTTACAATTGTGTATTTGATTGGGAAAAAAAAAACTACCTAATCAGTCCTTAAGAGAATGCCTATTATTGGGCCAAATACTCTACAACAGACAACGAGTCAGATGCTGCTTGCTCTATTTTTTTTTAAAACTGCAGTATCTGAACTCGGATGAGAGCCCTGACAAACCTCCCTGCCACTGCCCCAGATTAACATTTCAAAAAGGAAGCCAACAGGATGAGGCCACAGGAACAACAGCAGGTGATCCATCCAGTGTCCAGGGTACACAGAGGTTCCAACTGAACAGGCAGAACATATCCTGGTACTAACAGAGGACAACGTAATTAACCTGTCCAGCTAATCCCTAACTATCTCTGAACTTTCAGTCCTAAACAAAGGACTAACCTTTGTCCATTCACTCAGCTGGAATTGTTTTGATACATTCATTAACTTGAATAGGTTTGCAAGAACACTTAATCTAAAGTGTTTGATTTTTTTCTACAGCCATGCGTAGACCCACATTATCAAATACTGTTGAGGAGGGGAGGAAAACAGTTGGCCATAATAATGTTTCTAATGTTTCTGATGTTAATGATGGGCTTAATATAATCACCAATGACCTAGCACCTCCAGGACAGGTAGTTCAAAACATGTTTAAGCTGAAGTCCACCATTGTGCCAATGTGCAACCCAACAGTAGGAGTCTTCATTAGAGCCTATGAACAGGATTTACAAAGTTTATATTAGAGCAATGTCAGGCAATCGTATGTTAACTGACCACTTATGAGTTTCAAGCATTGAAGGAGTTAGAGAGTAATGTTATCATAACTATTAAACCCACCAGGATAGGCAGGGAGTGTCGCTGTGATGGACAACACTGCAGATGAAGCTGAAGTCACATGACAACTCAGTGATGAAAGATTTAATAGACCTTTGCCCGCTGATCCTACTCTAGCCTTTAAAAAGGATACTGACCACTGCATATATCAGGCCAATGATTTGGGCATTATTGATTTGGATACAAAAAAGTGTTCTAATTACAACACACCCCACTGGCCCTACAAATTATAATTTTACCCCCAAAAACCCACAAAAGCCTCTCAGCCCCCCTACCCATGGGAAGGTCCTTATATCCATTACCAACTTTGTGACAGAACTCCTGTCACTGTGTATCGATTACCACATCAAACCATATGTCCTGAATTTAAAATCAGATATTAAGGACACAACACTGGCCAAAGAAATCTTAGGAGCAGTCCGGTGCAGAATTTTCAAATTCTGATGGAATGAAATTCTGCGGAATATTCAAAATTCTGCTGAGATTCCGCAGAATTCTGCCGGAAATGGAATGGCCGAATTCCGCAGCATATATTGTTGTGGAATAATGATCTGCAGAAAAAATACTGTTCCATGGAATATTATTCTGCAGATCACAGAAGTCGGAATTCTGCAGGTGAACAAGTAAAATTCCAGCAGAAATTCTGCTGGCGGAATGGTCATTCTACACTAATTCCGCTGGCAGAATTCTGCATTCCACATAGTACTACTTAAGAGATTTGCATGTCGACGAGTCCAACTTATTAGTGATCCTTGACATATGGGGGTTGGCAGCTATCAGACACTACTAAAAATCAGAGACCTACAGGCTCCACATCTCCTACAGAATTCCTGATTCAGCTTTCTAGATTTGTGTTGGAATATAATGCATTTTCCTTTCTTGGGAATTTTTTTCTCCAAATTAGCAAGACTGCTATGGCCACAACCTTCACCCATAACTTTGCAACTCTGTATGTCAGTTTGTAGAAGGAAATGTTTCTGTACAATGCAGATGCCAATTCATTTTATAACAAAATCATATTATGGTTCTGCTACTTTGATAATTGCATCATGCTATGGAGGGGAACTCTAGAGGAACTAAACTCATTTCGCTAGTATTTGAAGTCCAGTAACACAAACCTCTGGTTTTCGGTACATAGCAGTTTGTACCATGTAGCATTTCTTGACATTTGCAGCATAAGGAATTCCATCCGGGGGGTTAACACTAATATGTTCAGGAAACCTATGGATCATAATACAGTTCTATTAGACAGTTCTTGTCACCCCAACATAGCATTAAAGTGATCCCCACAAGCCAGTTCATTTGGTTGGGGTGAAACTGTAGCACACAAATGGACATTGAAAACAATGCTGTAGCCCTGAGTGAGTGATTTAGGCATAGAGCATACAGAAGGGAGGATGTAAACTGTGCTTGATCAAGGATAGCTGCTACTAACAGGGATACTCTATTGGTGAACAGGGGGATCAGTAACCAGACACCAGACTAAACTTTTTAAATACATACAGCACAACAGCTCTTGCTATAGAAAATGTAATTCACAAGAATGTGCAAATTATGTCAATAAAAAACAAAACTGCATGAGTCTATGTCTCAGTATCATAGAATGGTTTACCAGTGCTCTCACAGCATTGGATGGACATCATGTTTCACATAACCTCCAACCAATCATCAAAAATCAGTGTATGCGGCTATCATCTCTACCAACAGATTGCCACATTTGCTTATGTTGCAAGCACTGCAATGTTATCTCAAGAACTACAACTTTTGTAAATCCATCTAATGGTGTGATATTAAGCATTTGTAAATTCATTAACTGTGATTCTGCATATATAGTGTATCTAGGGATCTGTGGCCAGATATTCAAAACTTAGCCAGGGTACTAAGAGACATTTGCCCATGCTAACTGGGGTTTGTGGGTAGGATCTATATTCAGACACCCCTACAGCATAGTTCAGTTCAGTTTATTGTATAACAAAATTTAAAATTTGTTTTTACAACATTTAAGTTACACTATTAATGCTTCATACACTTTCTATAATTTATAATTTATTCAATCACAGTAATATCTAGTCATTATCTCAATAAATAGACACATTTATACAAATTAATCCTCTTTTCATTTATGCTTTTGTTTTCTTAATATTATTCTGCATAATCTTGCTACTTTATCCAAACATGTAATATCCTCAGATTTTAATGTAACATTATACTGGTATTGGGGTTCCATATCCAATTATTTGAGTACTTCTGCTAAAATCCTTTCTCTTTCAAATTTATACAGTGACATAAAATCAATAGATGAAATGGAGCATCATTACCGCTTTCGCAGGCACACATGGCTTACTGAGTTTTTTTTATAATGTTTCATTAGAGTTTGTGAATTGACATATCCAAATCTAAATTTGGTTAATGCCTTTCTATCTTTTGGGTTAGAAATTTTATATAAATAACACTTTAATCCCCTATTACTGATTTTGCATCCCTTAACCAAATTTGCTTCTTGATTGTAATGAATATCTTGTGCTCTTATTTTCATTTTCTCTTCTATCAGCTTCCATGGCAGCCTGTTAGAATCAGTGATGCACTCCAAATGTCCATATGGCTTTAGTACTTTTTCTAAAATAAAAACACTCAGACAAGCAAAACCCCTATTCCTATAATTTAGTGATTCAGCTCTACACATTCTTGATTAACTTTTTTCAGATTTGTTATAATTTTTTATCTAATAAATACATTGTCTTGTTTCTATACATTGCAGTATAGAGGTTTGCCCTAATTCCAATCTAACTAATGTAAATGATGTGCAGTTGGGTAACCCCAGTAGTCTTTTATATACTACATTTAAAATACTCTCTAAATAATTTCTAATCTGTGATCCCCATATTTCCACCCCATATAAGAGCTGAGACCTTAACTTTGTGTTCAATACTGCCAAAGATCCTTTCACTGACTGATCTCCACATGTATACAAAAATCTTTCTATTGCTGGATAGAATCTCATTATTTTCCCTTTTATATATTGTATTTGTTCATTTCAACTTAAATTATAAGAAGAGGAAGAAGAATCAGCATTTATATAACACTTTTCATACACAGTGTATCCCAAAGCATTTTACAAGCAATCCTTGATGGGTAGTGAAGTGACTGAATGTGTGGTGGTAGCCATATCGCACATCATCACACACACACAGCCTGGATAATTGCATGAACCAGTTTATGGGAAGGAGAATATTGGCAGGACATTGGGAATGTTCCCTTCTGTTTGCAAAGAGTGCCCTGGGTTCTTTTACTTCCACCTGGACACCTACCAGGTCAACACCAGAATGGGCAGAAGGAACCTTGGTTTAACGTTTCATCCAAAGGACGGCACACCCCAGCAGTACAGCACCCCCCAATACTGCACATGGATGCCAGTGATTTTTAGGTGCAAGTCCAATCCCAGTGTGGGATGAGAACCAGTGACCTTCTGGTCCAGAGGCAGATGTGCTACCAACTGAGTCATGCTGACACCCAACTGAAAATGATTCCCAGATAACAAGATTCTTTCACATTTTCAATTTTATAATTATTACACTGTAATGCAATTGTCCTCCCTTTCTTAACCGGATGTCTACTGCAAATCATGCACTTAGTATTTCTGAAGTTAATTTCCAATGCTATCTTTTTACAACCCTCATAGAATTTATAGATACTTTTTTTTAATCCCCAAATAACTGGTTGAAATTAACCCTAGATCAATCAATCAATCAACTTTATTTAACAAGACATAAACACCATTGAGCAAGCTCATTTTCAAAGTGGTCCTGGACATTAATACAATACAATACATAGTCACAGATGTGGTAATCAAAAATGCGAAAACATTATACAGGTGAAGGTCAATATAGGCCTATACCTGCGGGTTTGACATAGGTGCATGCAGTTACAATTCATAAAAAGTTCACTGGAGAGAGAATAGAATGCAATCCTAGGCTGACTCCACCTTCTTTGTAATAGGAAGGAAGGGGAAAAGACAGGAGTGAGGGTGTGCTAGTGGAAGGGGATAAGATGAAGAGGGCCAGGATTAGAGGGGATAGGCTAGTAAGTTCTGGGTATCCCTTAGTAGGGATGTGAGGTGAGTGAGATTCTTAATGTAGGATTCATGGGAGGAACCAGAGGCTATTGACTCAGAGTTGCCTAAAGCAACTGCATGTTTTCTTCAGATATTCAGCTATCAGAGCTTTGAATGTGAAAAGACCTGGAAGTGAGGAAAGCTTTAATGAGTTTTGCATGGCGTTCCAAGGTGATGGGAGTGAAAAATTGATGCGGCCAAGCCATAGGTTGTTTTCACTCTAGGAATCTGGAAACAAAGTATGGAGAAGCGTCTCAGGCCATAAGATCCCTTGGCATGTTTGAAGAAGCTCGAAATGTATGCAGGAAGCTTATCAGACAGTGCTTTAAAGAGCCAGAGGAGAGCATTTATTTTCCTCCTAGTTGAAAGTGAGGGCCATCCTGGCTCCTGGTACAGTAGGCAGTGGTGAGTACGAAGGGGTAGGTTAAGGATAAATCTTAAGGGGTGGTGATAAAAAGTGTCAAGTTTGTTGAGCACCATTGAGGGACAATGATTATAGAGTAAGTCAGCACAGTCCAGTATGGGTAGGAATGTGGATTTTACTAGTCTCTTTCTAGCTTCTAAGGTAAGCAGATGTTTAATACAATAGAATAAGCCTAACCACTGCCTTAGTTTCTTAGAGACTTCATTCAGGTGGCACAGAAAGTTAAGCTTATTATCCAGCCAGAACCCTAGGTATTTAAAGGTATCAACTATTTCGGAAGGGTTCATCTAAAAGACTTAGAATCTGGGGAATATGTGTTGGTCTGAAGGCTGCCTTTTGTGAGAGAGTCATGGCTTTAGTCGTTTTGGGGGTTAGTGTCTCCAAATGTTTAGGGATTTCTAATACCGTGACAAGAATGGACTCCATTCTTTAGCCAGGGCATATTCAAAACTCAAGAAATTAGTACTGTATTAATCTTTGATGTTTGCTGAGATCGCTCTTCTCAGTACACGCATCGTCCCCAAAATGGCTTCCTTTTGAAGTTTATAAGGTGTCACAAGTATTGGTAGCATATTTAAATGTGCCTGAAAATTAGCATCTGTCACACTGTTCAGTTTGTCTGTGGCAACTATTCCTCTCTGCTGCAATTTGCTCCAAAGTCTGATGGTATATCCTCTTACTGGAAATTCAGGGTGCGTGGCATAATAATAACAATACATCATTTCATCTTTTTGGCATTGAGGAGGAGCTTGTGTTTGATGAGGTTATATTGGAGAGTAATGAAATCTTGCTGTAAGTTC
The DNA here is from genome assembly GCA_016271365.2 of Neoceratodus forsteri. NCBI lineage: Eukaryota > Metazoa > Chordata > Ceratodontiformes > Ceratodontidae > Neoceratodus > Neoceratodus forsteri. Next base: position 681,496,790 of record CM057449.1, read on the forward strand.
TCGTGGGCCAAGTCCAAGAATGAATTTGTGGTGTAGAGTACAGTATCATCTGCAAATAAATGTACATGAGCTGCACACAGATGTTTATCCAGGTTATTGATATAGATTGCAAAGAGGATTGGGCCATGTATAAAGCCTTGGGGTACACTTCATAAAACAGATTTTTGTGGAAACAGATCACCCGCAGCTTTGACTTGTAACCTGTTGGTGAGGTAGTTGGTGAACCATTTGATTGCAGAACTATCGAGACCGATATTGCTCAGTGCTGTAAGCATGAAGTTGTAATCCACGGTATCGAAGGCCTTATTAAGATCAAGAAAAAGGGCTAACACATGCTTCTTAGAATCCAGGGCAATTTTACAATCTGTGGTTACTTTTGCAAGGGCAGATACTGTGCTATGTTTGGCTCTAAAGCCGGACTGTGCAGGGTTTAGTAATTTCTGTAAATCCAAGTGTTCTCTTATTTGGGAGTTGACTATTTTTTCAAGTAGTTTTTACAGAACGAATAGTATAGAAATAGGCCGGTAATTGTTCAGATAGCTTGGATCCCCCACAATTGAATAATCATAAGATGTGGGCAGTTTTCCATGACATAGGAAGTTCTCATTGCTTCAGAGAGGTGTTGAATAAATGGGTGATGGGAGCGGTCAAGTAGAATTGGCCAAGCTTTAGGAAGTAAAGTTCAATATTGTTTGCACCAGAACTCTTTTTAGTGTCCAGAGACAGAAGGAGGTCCTCTACTTGTTTAAACATGACTGTATGAAAGCTGAAAGGGGCAGGATGAGGTTGGTTAGGGTTGAGATTAACATTAGAGTCAGCAGTCAAGTCCCCTAGCGATCTGAGTTTACTAATAGGCAAGGTGTCAAAGGCTAGCCCTGCAGTGGCAAAGGGTTCATTGAGCTGCTCTAACAAAGCAGCTCTGTCTGTGTAGGTAGTTCCAGTGGACACAATTTTGGCTGGGAGGGATGTGTCAGTAGAATGACCTTCAACCTCTTTGAGGATGTTCCAGAATTTGACATAGTTGTTTTTGTTGTCTTTTAGTTCTGCTTGGAAATATCTAGATTTTTCAGAACTAATTAGTTTGGTGCAGCATTTCTAGAGGTGCATAATGCCATCCAATCTGTCTCCAGGTGAGATTTCCTTGTTCTTTTCCAACAGTAATCTCTGTCCTTAAACGCTTTCTTCAGGATGGGAGAGAGCCAGCCAGGAGGTATTTTTTTAGATCTAATCAGCCTTAGTGGGGCATGTTTGTCTACTAGTCCCATTAAAAGGCAATGAAAGATATTAAAAGCCTCCCTAAGGGAGGGGGCTAGGTAGAAATCCTGCCATCTGATGTTGCTGAGGTCTTTCAGGAAAGCGTTCTGACAGAACTTTTTCAGGCATCTTTTCAATTTGAATTTGGCAACCAATTTTATTTGGGGAGAGTGTCTGATGCAGGCAGTAGCACAGTGGCCACTTACATTGTTAATGAACACTCCGGTGTGCAAAATGTTATGAGGCTAGTTTACTAACATGAGGTCCAGAAGGGAGCTTGCTCAGGATTTTTTCTGTTGGGTCTGGTGATTGCAGGTGTCATTTGTTCGAGTCCAATTGCATCACAGAGATCCTTCAGCTTTTGATTGAGATACCCCAGTAGAATACACTCAGTGTTAGCTGAGTGAATTAGGCTTTGGAGATGTGGCAGGAGGGCCATGCCACCAGAAGGCAGTTGGTAGCATGCTGCAATAAGGAGTGCCTTCTCATTGGAGAGGGATAATTTTAGTGCCAGGCATTCAAATTCTTTAGCCTTTGAGGTACAATTAATGACTGTGACTATATCATCTGCATATGTCAGGTAAGGACATGACCTAGAGAATGACCTAGGCATGTGCAACCCCGGGTCATACTGATCTTTCAATACACTGTTTAAAAATAGATTAAAAAGAATCAGAGAGAGGACACATCCTTGTCTTAATCCTACATTCAACTCAAATCTTTTGGTGTAGTCCCCTTCTTTACTGTATCTTACTAATGTACTATTATCCTCATATAATACCTTCAGAATATTAAGAATATCTCTATCCAGTCCATATTTCCCCAGTAGAGAAGAGACAGAAGTTGGAGTAGCATTCTCTGGAGAGAGGGGGTAGACCATAGCTGCAGATTATCACTGCTGTGAGAGCTCCTAGTATTTTAAAAAGCCTTTCACTATCTGGGTTTCATTTGGACAGGGGTGTCTGTCATCACAAGACCTCACATATAAGTGGGGCTTGTGAGTGCACGCTCTGAAATTTTATTTAAAATTATTGTCTGAGCGAGGGTAAATCAGGAGGCACGTCACCTACTTCCGAGTTTCTGGCTCGCCTTTAAAATGCCCGCTATAGTGAGCGGGGCGAGCGTGTGTGTTGCTGTGCATGGAGACACACACAGAGACACGCGTGTTCTGTGCATGTCTGCTGTGTCCGTTGAGGAGGCTGGGAGCTGGACTATGCACAAATCTTTGTAAGTAGCAAAAATTAAGCATCTAAAATGAAGGGCCCTTTTAAAGTCTGTATTGAGTGCCAAATGTATATGAAGGGATTTCAAGATGATTCATTTGTCTGTGATAAATGTAAAATGGTGGAGATGTTGCAAGAAGAAATTACACATTTGTTAGAGAGGAAAACAGGAAATGAAGAGATTGAAAGTTTAGAGGAATTTATAGATTCAGTGGATTCCCAAATATAAAGTAAGGTACAGGATAACAATATTTGTAAGGAAGCAAAACAATAAAATATAAATATAAGTTTAGAACTAGAAACAGAAGAATGGGCAAGGGTAACGAAAGTTAAAACTAGAAAAAGAGGAGGACAAATTTATAATAGTGCACCTATAACATTACAAAATCAATTTACACCTTTACAAATTGAAGATCCTAGAGAAATTACAACTGAAACTACATCTGGACCAAGCCCACCATTACTAACACAGGATACCAGTGAAGTAAATTATCAAAACAGGGATTTAATTGTAATAGGAGATTCCTTAATAGAGGCATTGACACCATGCTATGCAGAGGAAGAAATTAACACACTACTGTGAGCATGTTACCAGGGGTTAAAATGCAAAACATATGCCCACTTTTAGATGGATTTATGGAAAATACCACAAACCCAATACTGTTATTATGCATAGGGACAAATGATACTCAACACATAAATTTACAGGACACCTTTTTAGACTTCCAGAACTCTTTAGCTAAAATAAAACAAAAAGGTGGCAGTACAAAAGTATCTAGTATACTACCAGAGTTTGGTTATCATTCAGCTAAAACTTCAAAAAGAAATACATTAAACAGGTGGTTGAGAGAACTTTGTAGGGAGGAAGGGGTGAAGTTCCTAGATAACTCAGCAGCATTTAGGGACCCAAATCTATTCAAACAAGATGGGATCCACCTTGAAAGGGCAGAAACAAGATACCTAGCTAAGAGAATCAAGGAAGCTACCAGACTTGATTTAAACTAAATGAGAGGGGGCTGGGGGAAAAGTAAGAGAAAACTCTAAACTAGAAAACAATCCCCATAAATTAAGAAATTCTGATACTTGGAATTGTATACTCTTAAATGCTAGAAGTCTAAAAAATAAAATGGACGAATTTAGAAATATTAGGTCTGCTAAAACATACATATAGCAGCAGTGACAGAAACATGGTAGGATGTAAATGATGACTGGGATTAGGCCATAGCTGGGTACACTCTATATAAACAGCCTAGATTATATAGGAAGGGGGGAGGGGTGGCCCTGTACATATCCAGTAGTATAAAGTCAGAAGAAATATCTATGTCTATTGACATGTCTGTCCAACTATGGGTCAAAATAATACCACCAAAAAAAACTAAAATAATATTGGGCCTTATTTATAGATCTCCATCATCAACCCCACAAACCAATAAAAGCCTGATAGATAAACTTTTGTCATTAAATTCAGCTGATAGAATATTAGTCCTAGGAGATTTAAATTTACTGGGTATTAAATGGGATGCATCACTACAGTAACACCCTTAGAGATAGAGTTTCTAAATGCATGTGACAATATAGGATTAGTACAGCGTGTTGAAGATCAGACAAGGGGACAAAACATATTGGATTTGGTCCTAACAAACATGGGAGACATACTAAGTGAATGCAAGATAGCTGCACCTCTAGGTACTAGTGACCACTCCAAAGTAGAATTTAAATTAGCTGAATTATTAAATGAACAAAGGGGAAATACTGTCATCTTTGACTTTGGCAAAGCAAATTTTGCTAAGATGAAAGCAAACCTCTCAACTTGGCAGTGGAAAGAAGATTTTGATAAAAAATCACTTAGTGATACATGGGAAATTTTCTCCACTAAGATTAAGCAGCAAGAAATTGAAAACATTCCTGTTAAACAAAAAGTATCTTCCAAGAAATAATAAAAAATACAATGGTAGACACCGAAAATCAAAAAATTAATAAACAGGAAAAACAGGCTGTATAAAAAGTGGAAAACAAATAGATCATATAAAACTAGGACTCAATATATACAAATATCAAACCATATAAAAAAAACAAATTAAGAAGGCTAAAATAAATTATGGAATTAATTTAGCTAACAGAGTAGAAGGAAATCATAAGGTCATTTATGCTTATATAAATAACATTAAGGGGAACCCCAACATTATAGGACCCTTAAAAAACAAATGGGGTTACAATATCTGAAAACAAAGAAATGGAAGACCTTGTAAATGATTATTTTTTGACTGTATATAATAAAAAAAAATGTATATCCATTTATATTACAAGATATTCAATCGAAAGATAGAATAGTATTAGAAACTACTGAAGTTGAAACAAGATTAGCTAAATTGGATCCCAATCAATCTCCGGGTCCTGACAGTTCACATCCAAAAATACTTAAAGAATTGGCAGAGATAATAGCCCCCCAACTAACTTACATATTTCAAAAATCATTGGATAAAGGGGAGGTAATTGATTGCTGGAAATCAGCAATTGTTATTCCGATTTTTAAAAAAGGTAACAAGACTGATCCCACAAACTATCATCCCATCAGTCTCACTGTTATTCCCTCAAAAATATTGGAGAGAATATTCAAGGATAAGATCAGTGAAAATCTAAATTTAAAACATCTCACAGACAATTTTCAACACGGATTTGTGAAGGGAAGGTCCTGCCAGACAAATATACTGGCATTCTATAACAGTGTTATGGATAGACTTGATGTGGGAATTCCAGTGGATGTGCTGTTCCTTGATTTTTCCAAGGCTTTCGATAAGCTTCCCCACCCAGAACTTATGCAACAAATGAGTAAATTAACTATAAATCCATTTATAATAAACTGGGTTCAAAATTGGTCAGAAAATAGGAAACAACGAGTGTGTATTAGAGCGGAGCTCTCTGAACAGTCAGAAGTAACTAGTGAGGTTCCCCAGGGTTCGGAGCTGGGCCCCTGCCTATTTAACTTATATGTATAATCTCTTCAAATAAAACATAATACCGTTTGGTTATAAAAATTTGCAGATGACTGCATGATAGGTGCAGAAATAAATATTAGTCAAAATTCATCTGACTTACAAGATACAATTGATAACAGAGAAGTATGGACAAATCAATTTAAGTTGACATTAAATCAAGATAAATGTTTCATCATGCATTTGGGGAAAAGAAACCCAAATATATTTTATAAATTAGGAAATACTGTTTTAAAGACAATAGATGAGGAAAGGGATCTGGGTATCATAGTTTCCAGTGACATGACCTTTTCATCACATTGCCAAAAAATAGCTCAGAAAGGAAATAAAATCCTAAATTGTATATTAAGACACATGTCAGCTAGAAGTAGGGCTGTTATAATGCCATTGTACATATCCCTGGTTAGACCAATCATGGAATATGGTGCCCAGGTATGGACACCATATGAAAAGCAAGATATTGTGCTGTTGGAGAGAGTACAGAGGAGAGCCAGCAAAGCAATACACAATATGGCAGGAAAAAATTATGAGACCCGTCTATTTGAGTTGAATATGTGTTCCTTGGAGGAAAGAAGAAAAAGGGATGACGTGCCTAGTGCACGGGGCATGGAATAATGATGATCTTTAGGAAATTACCAGTCTTGAAATAAACTCAAGTGTATACAACACTAGGTCTCATGGAAAGAAAGTACGTAGTACATGGTGGTTCAACCAGAGAGTTGTACATGACTGGAATAGACTACCATAGGAGATTGTGACTAGTCCAACAGCATCAGTTTTTAAATTTAGATGGGATGCATATATAAATAAAATTAGATCTTATAACTAGATGGTGAGCATATAGGTTGAAAGTCCATTGGCTCAGTATCATTCTTATGATTCCTATGATTCCTATTTCCCATAATATTGATCTAGAGACTTTATCAAAAGCTGATTTCAAGTCTACATAGGCACAATATAATTTTTGTTTCTTAATATATACATATTTATGGATTAGATGTGTCAATGTGAAACACTGATCAATCGTTGAGCGATTTGGCATAAAGCCTGTCTGTGCTTCATCTATTATTTCATAATTTATTATCCAAGCCATTATTTTTTGTTGTATTAATTTTGTGAAACCTTTCTGTAAGGTATCTAAAAGACTTATCAGCCTATAATTACTATGTTCTGTCCTCTCCCCCTTTTTAAATATTAGAATTATTTTAATATATGGATGTTGAATTTAATACGTCTGTAAAGCATACAAAAAAATTCCAGTAATAGCCTCAAAGGTTCAGTGATAATACTATTGTCAATCACTGGTAATAGTATTGTCAATCTCTGTTAATACTATTGTTTTGTACGGATACCTCCTGCCCCCACATCGTAAGCATGACTCCTCATTTGCCGGTTTTCCTGTGTGGGCAGGCAGAACAGTTGAAAAAACATGGTGGCCATTCTGTCGCTTAACGAGGGCGAACTCGGTTCTCCAGTTTTATTTTCTTTTCCCCGATCAGCAAATTAAAATATCTGGTTGATCCTGCCATTCCAGTGGTGAAGACCAGGTAAGCTCTCATTTTTTTGAAAAAAAAGAGGCAGGTGCCGGCAACCGTCAGGAGCGAGCAGACAGCTGAAGACACAGTGCGAGACAGTGCGGCGGTTCGCAATGACCCACACTCCTTAACTGAACTGGCAAACTGCCTGTCTGAAAAGACCCCAAAACACACTCATATCCATATATTAAAAAAAATAAAGTATGGCTCCATGTGTTTTACCAGTCAGCAATACCATCTCATGGTTCTGGACATGTAGGAACCTCTCGAGCTTCACTCTTGAGCTTCCTACATGTCCAGAACCTCTCGATCATATTACTGACCGGTAATACACATGGAACCATACATTAGTCTCTATATATTTGTTTTCCATGCATGAGGTATAATACCCCTTTCCAGGATTGTTTTAAACATTACCATTACAATTTCATTCCATAATTCAGGGTCATCCTTCATTATATCCTGGGGTACCCCATTTTTATAATATAATTCCCTTATTTCTGGTCTAATATAATTCTCAATTACTTCATTAAAATTGTACCATCCATTATTTACCATTTTCCAGAATCTTATATTATTCTTCTATTTTACTGTAATTTCAAATTCTATCCATAACTTTAATCTATACTTTTTGATCCATGTGTTGAACGTGTTCATTCACATATCGGACCTGTGTAGTACAGTATGGTCTGCATGCCCATAGGTCCACGCAGTGCTGTATGCTGTCATTCAGTGGGCGGCATGTGGGAGAGGTGCTGCTGCCCGCTGATGACAGGGGGTGCTGGGTGGTGGGGGACCTCTGTGGGTTGGTGGGGAGGGGGGTACCACTGGTCCACCAGGGACTGTTCATTTACATGTGCCCAAAATCAGGCAAAATGAGTGTACCACTGGACCACCAGGGTTCTGATTTTACAAGTGCCCATGATTTTGCGATGGGGGGATTACCACTGGACCACCAGGGATCTGATTTTACATACGCCCATGATCAGGTGATGGGGGAGTACTACTGGACCACTAGGGATCTGATTGTACAGATGCCCATGATTGGGCAGTAGGGGCTTCCCACTGGACCACCAGGGATGTTGTATTTACATCAATCAATCAATCAATCAATCAAATCTTTATTTATTCAGGCAATCATCATTGAGCAAGGCTCATTTACAAGATGGACCTGATAAGGTCAAGGTTCGAGTTGGTGCACAGCAATTACATCACATACTTATGAGACAGTTATATATACAGAAACAAGAAAATGTCATTTATAACACAATAATATACAGAGAATTCACATGTTAAAGCTTGCAAGAGAAAGTTAAACTAACATCTACAATATGTACAATACATATATATCACAATGAGGGTCATGACAGTCACTCACATAATGAGTACAAGGATGGTGAAGGGAATATTGGATGCCATATCTGGCGGTGTCTGGCTGGAAGGAATATGCCATATGTTATTGGAATATGGTTTTGTGGGATGACTATTCTATCTCTAGTGGTAGCAACTGCATTTCTCTGTGAAGAAGGCTGTACAGTGCTGCTTGAAGGATGTAAATGGAATGATAATGGACAGTTTTAGGGATTTTTGTAGGGTGTTCCATGCTATGGCTAGAGATTAACTGATTGCTGCCCTCCCTATTTTGGTGTTGACTTTGGGCATTTTGAGCAGGATGATATTGTTGCTTCTTAGGGCATAGGAGCTGGGAGTGGTCAGGTTGAAGCAGTCCAGGATATAGCTTGGGAGTTTTTTTGATAAAGCTCTGTAGATCAATAGAGCTGCATTTCTGCTCCTCCTGACATGAAGGGAAACCCATCCAACTGAATCGGAGAGAGAACAATGGTGAGTATTATATGGCAGGTCTGTAATGAACCTTATTGCTCTATGGTATAAGGTATCCAACTTTTGAAGGTAGGGAGTGGAGCAGTGACTATAGAGGAAGTCTACGTAGTCAATGACTGATAGAAAGATGGCCTGGACTAATCTCATCTTTGAATCTCTATTAAGGAGGGTTTTAATCTGTAGAGGAGGCCAAGCCTTAGGCGAAGCTTTTCAGCAGTTGTTCTAGATACTGAGTAAAGTCAAGTCTGTTGTCAATCCACACACCTAGGTATTTGAAATTTTCAACATACTCCAGATTTTCCAAGTAGAGTGCATATCTGGGGAGACTGATTGAAGAGGATGTGTTGGTGGAGTTTGGGTTGTGAACATCATTGCTTTGGTTTTCTTTGCATTTAGCAGAAGCTTTTCTCGAGAAGCTGATGTTGTAACAGGGAGAATTCTGCTTGTAGGATTTCATGAGCAACTTTAGGTGAAGGGTTGCTGACATACAGTACAGTGTCATCAGCAAAGAGATGTACTGAGGACTTGGTAAGGGTTGAATCAATTTAATTTATATAAATGGAAAAAGGATAGGACCCAGAATAGAGCCTTGGGGACGCCTCTTGACAGTGGTCTTAATGGGAGAGGTCACCTTCAGCTTTTACCTGCTGTGATCTACCAGAGAGGTAGCATCTGAACCACTTAAGGGAGGATGGATCTAGCCAATGGAGTGTAGGGATGAGAGTAGCAGTTCATGGTCCACAGTGTTGAATGCTTTGCTCAGGTCCAGGAATACTGCACAGACATTGTTCTTTTTATCCAGTTCGGTTTGCCAATCATTGGTGACCTTGGCTAATGCAGTGATGGTGCTACGTTTGGCCCTGAATCCAGATTGAGCTGGATTTAATAGATTAGCATTGTCCAGATATTCCCTTAACTGAATACTCACTAATTTCTCCAGCATCTTGGATAACACAGGTAGGATGGAAATGGGCCTGTAGTTATTATGATCCATAGGGTCCCCTGATTTTAGAAGGGGGACCACTTGGCTGTCTTTCACTGCGTGGAATAGAGCCAGAGTTTAGGAAAGGTTAAAGAGGTGAGTTAGGGACTGCAAGCACATGACACGCAATCTTTAGAAAGAATAGGTCCAGAAGATCTGCTCCTGCACTTTTTTTGGTATCTAGATGCCATAATAGATCCTCAACTTGTTTCAACAGAATAGGTTTGAAGCTAAAGGAGGAGTCAACTCTTTGTTCACCAGTATAGTGGGAGCTTAAATGATCCCTTAATAGGTTAGCTGGGGAGGAGTCAAAGGCAAGGCCAGCTGTTGTGAAGTGGTTGTTGAATGCATCCAGGATTTCCAGTGTGCCAGTAATGAGGCCATAGTTACTGTGTAAATGGGTTGGAAGGGGGTTGTTAACATCCTGGCCCATCATACCCTTGATGGTGCCCCAAAATCTAGCAGTATTATGGTAGGAGGAGTTGAGCTGGACCAGGTAGTAGGCAGCCTTTGCATCCCTGACTTTCCTAGTGCATTTATTCCTGGCTTTCCTAAAGATCATTCAGTCCATGATATTCTTAGTTTTTCTTGCTACTTTCCAAAGTTTATCTCTCTCCAGCAGTGCAGCTTTGAGGTCAGCTGAAAACCAGCGACAGGATTTGTTTTTTATTCGGATACTAGAGATTGGGGCATGGGTATTAAGGGCATTCAATATAATGCTATTTAGCACCTGCTGAGCTTTTTCTACAGAATGTGCAAGATAGAACTTTTGCCAGTGTGGAGAGTAGGCTAGATCATGCAGATATCCTTCAATATTTATGTTTTTCTTGGATCTCCTCATGAGGAATGTTGCAGGATCTGTTTTAATGCTGTTGGATCTTACCCCTGCGATGGGGCAGTGGTTACTTATGTCGCATAGGAGCACTCCAGCATGTGTGAATAGATGTGGTTTACTCACTAGTATGATGTCAAGTAGAGTACTGTTACTACTATTCCTTGCATTTAGTCTTGTTGGTTCATTAATTAACTGTGTGAGCCCATAGATGTCACAGAATGATACCAGAGGTGTAGCTGCCTGGGTGAGCCAGTTGAAATTCAGGTCCCCTATGATAATGACTTCTTCAGTACAGGACTTGACCAGGTTTCCCAGGTGGGATAAGAGCTTGTGTTCAGCAGGGGGTCTGTAGCATCCAATTAAATGGAAAGCTGCTATTGGGGAGAGAGACTTTAGAGATAGACAAATTCCTTGGGCATAGATGTTGCAGCAGTACAGGATACAACTAAACCAGCTTTTACATATATGGCTACTCCGGCTCCCTTGTTTGGCGATCAGCTCTGAATAGCTGATAGTTAGGTAGGTTAACTTCCCTGTCCATTGTGGTGGTCTTGAGCCATGTCTCAGTTATTACAAGAAAGTTTGGCAAGGTATGGGCAACCCAGGATTGTAGCAATGTAAATTTTTTTCAACAGACTGCATACATTAATATGCAGGAAACTGAGGCCTTTAATTGAGGATAGGTCTGAGGGAGAGGTGATGCTTTCAAGAGGTCCAGGGTTGATTTCTACATTACCAATACAGAGCAATAGGAAGATCAGTAATTTCATAAGGGCTGCCAGTGATAGGGAGAGGGGGCTGTCTTTGGTCCTCCTTTTTTTATTCTGTTGCCACTCTTTGTTTTGGGTGCTTACATATGCCCACGACCAGGCAATGGGGTGGGTGGGAGGCACATGCCTACCAGAGCAGGGTGCTTGTGGACAGTGTACCTGCTGGCCGGGTGGCCACCTATGGCTGGTGGCTGTTGTGTTGCACCATGCACTACAGCTGCTCACCTGTGGGTGGCCGGCATTTGAGCCTTTTTTTTTTGGCTCAACTTTGTGCACCAGTGTGCGGCGCATGTAGGGGTTGCGCCAGTATATGCACCGCACATCCCGGGCTGAATATCAGGATGTGCCGCATATGCATTGGCACGCCCCCTGCAACTGCACCACATACATTGCCAGTGCACCCTGGTGCATTGGAGGTTGTGCCGTGCAGTCTGCCGCAGTGAATATCACACCGGGGTGCATTGGGGGGTTGTGCCTGGTGTAACCCTGTTGAGCCAGGTGCATGTATAAAAATTATTTACTATAATTACAGCAATTCACTTCAGTTCTTCTATAAACTTTCACCTCTCTTTCACCTCTCCTGAGCGCTTGACACATTTTTCAATCATCTTTCCTCTTGTAGAAATTCAAATGGTCCCATCAATGTTCTTAACAAAGGATATATGGGATAGTTCTGGGATAGTTTGATAAATGTAATCCACCAGACTTTTTTCTTGGCTTTATTATAGCATCTGCTGCTCCAAGTAAGTACAGTGCTGTAAGTCACTTTTATAGCACATACCCCTGGGATTCTTTAAGCACTAAAATGTAAAAAATAACAACACAACTGGTAAAATAGTATAAATAAAATATCAACACCTAACACATTCTAAAATAAGTGCCCTACTCCTTTAAATGTTTATGTTTATGCTCCTCCCTTATATGCCTTACATATTCCCGGAGCCTTTTTGCACTTACTTTTAAAAATCTCTTTGCCAATCCACACATTTTCTGTTTTCTTATTAGGCATATAAACTCCACACAGGGGAATCACCGCAAAACAGAGGAGCAATTGGCTAGTATTTATTCTAATATTTACTGTATGCTAGGGAGAAGGTGGAATAAGCTCTAGCGGGAGCACAAGCTGATCCTCTCCTCTGTTTAATGTGACTTGCTCAGCTTCACCCACTTCTCTCTTCTTCAGACTCCCTGCTACTCTGCTACACCTCAGCTGTCAAGATCTGAATTGATCAGTCCTTTATATAGCAAAAAATCAGGTGACCTATACCATCCAATCACAACAGTGTCTAATAGTAACTGGAAGGACCCAGGAAATATAAAATCCTGTATCTTTTAACCCCTTTCTGCTAAAAAGCAAAGATAAAAAAAGAAAAAAATCAACCAATATGCACTTTATGTGCCTTTTACAGCCCTCTCTGATCCTCTAACCCCCCTGCTGTTTTTTGTCCATGAAATTCCTTGCTATATGTTACTCAGCACGTTACTCAGCACTGCACTGTAGCTCACACACCAGGTAAAATTTCCAATCTATCTTCTCACTTTTCTATTTAAAAAAAAAAATATATATATATATATATATATATATAAATCTATATCTATCTATCTATCTATCTATCTATCTATCTATATATATATATATATATATATATATATCTCTCAAAAGGAAACTGGTATAAACTGATATAAGAAATTAGCTCTTTATCAGTTTAATGCTATTTTATATCCTTTGTCACAGGTATAACTGGCAATGCGTTTGAGAGGGAAAATATGTAAAATACCACAGAATAGGAGTTTTAAGACTGCTATCCAGGCAAGGCCAGTAGACCTCCATGGGTTTTACTGCAACACTGTCTGAAGCAGACAGCTTCTTCCACTGCTACCTACTCAGCTTTACTGTTGCAAAGCTTCCAGAGGCCTAGCCTCGAATCTTCTCCTCTGTGTCTTTCTCCCACTTTTGGTAGGAAACACCAAAGATGTGCTGGAAAGAATGACAGTTTTGCCTCCTTCTCTGTGGCAACAGTGGCATATCTTTTATAGGAGAAATTAAAGCATCTGTCATCCCAGATGCTATCACCTTTCTCTGTAAGCGATTCAGTGACTGTGCTTCTCCACCATCAGCTCTCATTCTGTATCTGATCTGGGCCACAGCATAGGCAAAACCCTTTAGTGCCCGACCACTAAGTTACTGCTGTGCCCATGCAAATGAGGGGGTCCTCCCCAGCTTACGAGTGCAGCAGGATATTGAATGATTTGCACAGATGGTAAATCCCACACAAACTGATGCAAGTTACTGCCTTTGCAAACCCTGATGTAATGGGATGCAAGGCCCTGGTGGTGGGCAAAGAGACTACAGCCACCTGCCCTGGCCCACTGAAGCAATGACTTCCCTAGTGTCAACTGGCACCACCCCGTGCCCTTCAATCACCTGTCATTGTATTAGGAAAGCATTCCCTGGTGTCTAGTGGCACCACTGGCCCTCCAATTACTCAACCCTATATAATAAAAGCATTCCCTTGTGTCTAGTGATACCACCTCCCTCCAATTGCTCACTGCTGTATAATAACAGAATTCCCTGTTGTCTAGTGGCACCCCCAACCCCCTAATCATCTGTCACTGTATTAGGGTGAGATCTCTGATGTCCAGTGGAACCTTCACCCTCCTCTCACTAGGCACTGCATTCCCAGGACTTCCCTGGTGTCCTATGGAATTCCCTGCCCCCGAGCACCCATCCCAGAAGAAAGCTATTATTCCCTGGTGTCCAGTAGCCCATCCCCACACTGTCTGCAGCAGGCACACCACCCTGCACCCACCTTACAATAGTCACTTGTGCCATGGGGAGCCAATACAGCAAATGGCACAGCCCTCCCCTCATCACCTCAGTAAGCCACTATATGCAATGTTGGGAAGCATGCATACTGTCCACAATATAGCGAGCAAGCTCCCTATACTGTAGACAGTATGCACACTCCACGTCATTGCACACAGTGGCCGGCTGAGGTGGTGAGAGGAGGGCTATGCCAATCACTATATCAGCTATACACAGCACCAGCGATTATAGTAAGGAAGGATAGCAGGGTGGTGTGCCCGGTGCAGGCAGTCCTAGGAGGGATTCTGGAAAGCAAGTAATACTGACTCTCATCTTGGAGTGGTGCTCAGGGGCATGCAGTTCCACTGGACACCAGGGAAGTCCTGGGAACATGGCATCTGTTGAGCGGAATGTGGGTGTTCCACTGGACACCAGCAACCTCATCCTACATTTAGCAGCAGAAAAGCAGTGGGTGGGAGGGTGTCATCGAATACCAGTTAATTATTTTATTATACATCAGCAAGCAACTGGAGGGTGGGGGTGCCACTAGACACCAGGAAATGCTTTTGTTATACAGCAGTGCGTGATCAGAGGGTGGGGGTGCCACAAGACACCAGGACATTATTTTATTATACAGTGGCAAGTGATCAGAGGATGGCGTGCCACTAGACACCAGAGAATGCTAGTATAATACAGTGGCAGGTGATAGGAGGGTTGGGGTACCACTAAACACTGTGGTATGTGACAAGACACTGTCAGGATGGGCATTACTGGGCTGCTGCACACCAAGCAAATGGGCCCCTAATGGGCATGCAAATGCCCTCTTTGTGCCTTGCATGCCCATTGGGCTCATTTGCATTATGCAAGCTAAAGGTCACACCAGGGGCTCTAGGTGCTCTCAGGTCTGGGGGCAAGGTTCCCTGCACTTCCCTCTGGGCTGCATACAGCCCAGATCCATGTAAGGACAGCACTACTCAACTTATAGTAGCATTGCACCAACATGGTCCTTTATTAGTCAGATAGTGGCAGTGTGCTATCAGACTGTTATGACATTTTCAGGGTCATGGGCATGGGCAAGTGCAGTGCAAACATTTGCATTCCACTTTGTTGTGGTAGCTATAACATTGGTCAAACAAAACACAAACTCAATGAGCAGGTGGGGGACCACATTTGAGCAATTAGTAACCAAAACTTGGATAACAACTTACTCCATGTACTCCACGCTGACCTCCCCTGGCCAACATAAATGGACTTTCACTGGTATTCAGAAAGTTTCCACAGGCCCTGGAGGGGCTTTTGGCCCAAAGGGATCATAATGGATATTTAAACTGTAAGCTAGTGCCCCACCTGGGCTGAAATAACAGGAGGACATAACCCTGTTTCTCAAAAAATACCCATCTCCCATGTAAATGGGAACAAACCTCTATCACCCTACTTTGGGTATAGTATGTGAAGTTTTTTGTAAGCTTTATATAGTAGGTCTTGTCATTTTTGTTTCTATGAGATGTCAAACCTTTGTAGACTTAGCAGGTCTTCTTAGCACATCACTAAATGTACTTTTGAGACTGTGAGCATGTGAAATGTTTGATGCTGTTTCTATCACTGCTAGAAATGCAGGTCCAATATTGTTATTACAGCAAAGGCAGCATGTTGATTTAGTACAATGCTCACTAGGAAATACTTTGTTTTACTGTTTAACAATTAGCAATGTTACACTTTATCAGATGGATCTGTCACACTTGTTTCACTTGTGATACTATGAGTACTGTACCTTTAAGAGACCAGTCTATTTAAGGCACTATGTACATTGTCATGATATCTCCTTGTAAAGCACACAAGAATGACATTTTAGAGGTTTTGCCGCACCTGAGTTCCTGAACTTTTTGCTGCTTGCAATGGATTAAAAGAACTTTATCACCATACAGCTTCTTTTTCGGAGTAGTGATTTCTGCTGACTGAACCTCAGCTTCTTTTGCTGGTGTGAGAGTATATATGCTAGACAGTCTTTTCTGAGGTCTTCCAGATGAAATTGAAATCAAGCTCACATTTCAGTATCAGCATACCACAACACCTCTTTCTGTTTGATTCCACTTTTGTGCTCGTTATCTTCAGGTGCACTCTTTTACAAAAGTAACTTTGTCATTTTAGATTTATGCTTTCTGTAGCAGCTAATTACAGCATCATGTCTGACTGAAGAATACTGGGACTGGCTGCTAAATGTCAAAAGCTGAACTCTGGGATGAATTCAACCAGATACAGTACACTTGTATTGTAAAATACATATCAGAAAGAAAACAGTGATTGAAACAGCAAAATTAATTTAAAAACATCATCAGCCCTAAAGCCTGGCAAGCAAACTGTTTCTTTTAATACAGTTTAACATAGAATTTACGACAGATAAGGACTGCTTGTCCCACCCAGTTTGCCCATTTTTCCCTTCCTCCAGTGTCATTGCAGACTCTACTTTATTTCAGGCTCTTTCTCTCCTCCCTTCCATTCCACTAAGATTATTTTATGACTACCCATGCATTCATGAACTCCAGCATGGTTTTCACCCCCCACTGCATCTTAACCACCATTATTTCCATGAAGAAATAAGTACTTCCTGATATCTCTCCTGAATCTACCACCCTCCCCTTGTTCTTGAAAATCTTTCTTTTTAAAAAATACTCCCCTTCTGTACCTTTCTTTCTCTCACGAGATATTTAAAGATCTCTGTCATATTCCCCCTTTCCATCCTATCTTCCAGGGAGTACAAATTGAGGTTCTTTATTCTCTCCTCATCAGGCTTCTGATGCAGACTCAGCACCATTTTAGTTGCCCTCCTCTGGACAGGTTCCACTCTGTCAATATCCATCTGGAGTGGTCTCTAGAACTGGACACAGTACTGTAGGTGAGGTCTCAGCAGTGATCCAACAGTGATGTCAACAGTGTCAGTGGCTCAGTAGGTAGCACACTCGCCTCTGAGGCCGGGAGATCAGAGGGCTGTGCGTTCAGTTCCCACATCTGGCACTTGGGTTAATATCCCAGTACTGACACTGTAATGCAGCATGAGAGGGGTGCTGCATTTCTGAGGTGCCGTCTTTCGGATGAGACGTTAAACCGAGGTCCCATCTGCCTGGATTGGTGGTAGTTCAGGTGGATGTTAAAGATCCCATGGCACTTATCGAAAGAGTAGGGAATTTCCCGGTGTCTCAGCCAAATTTCCCTCATTCACTAAAAAATACCACCAACAGTTTAATCTGGTTCAAGGTCAGTTGGCATTCATCTGTTTCCCCCTCCCCCGGGTCGTGCCTGAAAATAGGCAGGATTTGTCTAGTGCACTTACCCGGTCAACAAAAGCTAAATAAAAATAAATAAAATCCACATAGAAGCAACACCACCTCCCTCTTTCTGCAGGTGATAGCTCTCCCTATGCATCCCAGCATCCCACTGGCCTTCTGAACTGCCTTGTTGCACTGTTTGGCCATCTTTATTTAATCACATATGAGTACCCCACGTCTCTTTCCTACTTGATGGTCCTTGCTACCTTTCCACCCATTTTGTACTCTGATCTTTGTTTTCTGTGCCCTAAGTGCATGATTTTGCACTTATTTGCATTGAAACTCAGCTGCCATACCCTGGAACACTCATCGAGTCTTCGCAGGTCTCTGCTCATTCTTTCCACCACCCCAGAGTGTCAACACAATTACAGATTTTAGTATCATCTGCACAGAGGCAGATCTTCTGTTTCAGCTCCTCTGCAATGTCACTTATAAAGACGTTAAAGCAGACCAGCCCCAGAACTGATCCCTGAGACACTCACTGGTTACCATCCCTTCTCCAGATGGAACTCCATTTACCACCATCTGCTGACACCTAGCCCCTAATCAATTTCTTACCCATTTCACTGCCTTTGAACCCAGTACTAAGCTGACCAGATTGATTACGTCTTCTATGTTGAATGGTGTTGAAAGGCTTAATAAAATCTAGGTAGGTCATATCCAATGCTCCACCCAGATTTAATTCCCAGGCCACCAAGTCAAAGAAATCTATCAGACTCATTTGACATGACACCCTTCCCCCTGAATCAGTGCTTCCTCTGGTGCTGTAACCCACTGGATGCAAGATATTCTGCAGTCCTTTCCTTTAGCAGTGATTCCATTAACTGTCCAACCAGCAGTGTCAGGCTAGACTATTCTCTCCTCAGTTTGTGCTTTACTGCTACTTTCTACTTCCCTGCTTCTGTCTGTTTCCCCTGATACACATCTTTATCCTCCTCCCTCTGGTCCTCCTTATACCTTCTCCATGCTACCCTTTAAGCCTTTACTTTTTCAGCCACTTCTTTCAAGAATCATGGTGTTCTCTTTTTCCTCTTGCTTTTGCTCACTTGCCTGGTGCAGAAATATTTTGCCTTCACTGTGTCCTCCTTTAGCTTTGTCCACTGTTCCTTCACCCAACCAAGGTCATCCCACCCTTTTAGATCATCCTTGAAGCATTCATTGATCTTTTTAAAATCTTTCCTTCTGAAGTCCAGGACTCTTGCCCTTGTGTGATTCAGTTCCACAACTGTCCTTATGTCGAATCATGCTGCATGGTAATCATTGGTCCCCAAGTGGCCTTTCACCTTAATTCCTTCAACACTGTCCCTGTTAGTGAATACTGGATACAGTATCACCCCATCATGAGAGAGCTTCCTGACAAGTTGCTTGAAGAATGCCCCCTGCAGGTAGTCCAGGATGTCCCTATTGCTAGCTAAACTGCAGCTGAGAAGCTCCACTCTATATCTGGCAGATTGAAGTGCCACACCAGTAGCACCTCCCTTATTCTACCATTTTGCCAATGGCTTCCACAGCACATTATCTAAACCCCCCCCCCATGCTGGAGGTCTGTAGATCATTCCATTGCAAATACTGGTTCTGTTAACCATCTCAAGGGTGACCCACAGTACCTCAATCCCCCTGGATTTCTTGTATCTCCATCACTGTTATGCCATCCCTCACATAAAGCACCACATCTCCTTCTTTTCAACCCATCCTGCCCCTCCTGAACACAGTATAGCCTAGTATGGCCATGTCCTAGTTATTGTTTTCAGTGTACCATGACCCTGTAATGTCCACAATATCCAGGTCAGGCTATGCCATGATGGCACCTAGTTCCAGAATTTTATTTCCTGAACTTCTAGCATTCACACATGTGGCCCTGTCTGATTTTGCTACCAAGCTGCTTACAAACCCCCATTTTCCTTTTTGCCCTCCCTCCTTCCCTCCTCTCTTTTTGTTACCCTTGCTCCCATACCTCCTCATTTCTACCACTGTGCTTCTTTTATTATTTTGTACCCTGGGGGATTCATCTCTGCTTGGCTCCTCCCTACTCTCTACTCTAGTCTTTAGGGGGGCAGTTTATGCTTCCCTGATTCTTTCTGCCACCCCCCTTGGCTAGTTTAAATATTCATTAAAGTAACATTTAAACTCTTCACTGAGGACTGTAGTCCCCATCCTGGATGGATGGAGGCCATCACTTCTGTATAGTCCCTTATCCCTCCAGCCAGGTTTCCAGTCCTCAGTGTAGCCAAACCCCTTCTCTCTGTACAGTTCATTCAACCATGAATTGAAGTTCATGGTGCAGAGAACTCTTTTTCCCCCATCATAGACTACTGTCATCACCTTGGCAAAAGCCACTGAGTGCACTACCTGTCAAAGATCCCACCCCAGATCCCTAAACTCCCTCTGCACTATCCCAGCCCCATCCCTCTTGAGGCCATTAGTCCCCAAGTGGACAATGACATCCATCTCTCCCTCCTTTCCTGTTGCCCTAGCAATCCTCAGGATCTGCTTCCCATCCCTCCAGGCCATGGTGCCACATAGACACCTTACCTCTCTCTACCCTTTCCTTCTTATTCCCAAAACTATATTTCTCACAAATGAGTCCCACATCAGATGTAACTTCCTCCTCCTCAGGGGTCCTCTACTACCCTCCTTGGGGTCTGCACAGTGAAGGTCCCATACATCCTCCCTGGTCATGACCATAAGTGCCTCTTCCTAGTAGTCCTGCCCTACCAGAGAGGTGTAGAAATTGTGTAGTAGTATCTGTTAAGGAGCATGTCCCTGACACACCACCCCACCCTTCCAGAGACCACCATAGTCCAAATGCTCCTCCTCCCTTGCATCATCTGACATACCAGTGGCAGACTTGATGGCTCCTGGCTGGGAGAAGAGGTGCCCTGAATCCTAGTAAACTTGGCCTGGAGTCTAGTGGCATTTTCCCTCAGCCCAGAGAGGTGCATGCAGATGGGGTAGCACCATGCTCTCCAAAGGGTCTCTCTGAAAGCTGCTGCCCCACGACCACTGCACCACTTCCAATGTTCCCAGTTCCTACTCTTCCAGTATCACCTTGAAATACTTTTGTACCCTCACCCTTGATAGGTTGTTTCTAGTTATCCCCTTTTTTGGCTTAATTTGCTCCTATGAACCCTTTCCCTAGATAGGGGTTTCCCTTGTACTCCATTCAGCAATTAGCTCCCTCATTTCTTCTTCTGTTGTTTTGATATATTAGTTGTTACTGCTGTGTTGCTGCCGACACAGTCTGAAGCGAGTGAATTTGCAGCTTTGGAACACTAGAGCGAAGTGCGAGTGACTGTTGCCCAGCAACAGACACTCACACTTCCCTCTAGTGTTCCAGAGCCGCAACTTCACTCACTTCAGCCTGTGTGCAGTTGACAGCTTTTACTCACTGAAGAAAGAACACTAAGCTGAGCATAAAGCACAGTGTTTTCTGACTTTTCCAACTACTAGAACACCTCAGAGAATACAGCACTCATCAGTGAGAATAGCTCTCGACCTCGGTACATTACACAGAAAGTGAAAGTGCTCAGAGTGGCAGGATCAACCAGATAAGCATTTAAAATATGAATTTCATGGAAAATAAAGGCAGGATAAACCAGATAATTTCACAGAAGATTTACAGCTGCGTGGCGGGGGTGCTGCATGGGGGGGTGTTGGGGTAGCAAGACAGCAGAGGGCAGTAGACAGCAGCAGGAAATAATTTCAGTTTCATTCTGATGATGTATAGGAATGTGGAGATAAATGTATGATGTATAGGAACATGAAGATAATGTTATCTTCACTGGCCAGCTCAGATATCATTTTTTACACTGTGATTTATCCATAAACATACATTGTATAAATATATACATGTGTGATTTTGTATTTTCTTGAAACTTGGCTTCCCAGCCAAATGCCCTTTGGGGTAACCCTTGCCTCAGTGTTTACACACAGAGGTTCTTTGTCTTTTAAATAGTTTTTTATTTTAATGGGTTCACCACAATATATCCCAGGCACATTGCCTTAGGGGTAGCTGGTCCATTCCACTGGGGTGTCAAACAGACGAGGCATACTGATGAGTCCTGGTAGGATGAAACTATGTTCATGTCATCTGTTAGCACCCCTTGCAAACTGTGTGAGAGGCCTTCGCACCATGCAATTCTGCTTAAAGTTGAACCAGCATAACATTCTGTGGTGATTTGCATATGCAGCCCATGATGCTTTGCATTGTGGGGCATGTGTGATTTTGTATTTTCTTGAAACTTGGCTTCCCAGCCAAATGCCCTTTGGGGTAACCTTGCCTCAGTGTTTACGCACAGAGGTTCTTTGTCTCTTTATATATATATATATATATATATATATATATATATATATATATATATATATATATATATATGCAATAGGGTGGAGCCAAATCCATTGCATAAATCCACTTATCTCCACATATGTGGGATAAATCTAACATCCTAAATTTATCTCACATATGTGGATAAATGCAAGCTGTCAATCAAAGCTTTTTTGTTCACTTTTTTGACAAATAAATGTGGATAACTTTAAAACGAAAAATGATAGCATCTTACTGTAAGCATGACAAATGTTCAGCACAAAAATATCTACAAAATGATTTGTTTTATTTATAGATACCTTCTTTGTTTTATAATTAGCAAAAAAACAGCATAAAATGCCATTTTCTTTTCACATTTTCGACAAACAAATGTGAATGACTTTAAAATAAAACATGATAGCATGGTACTGTGAGCATAAAAAATGTTCAGCACAAAACTATCTACAAAATTAGTGTGTTTCATTAATAGATGCCTTTTAGGTTTTTTTATAATTAGCAAAAAACAACATAAAATTCAATTTTCTTTTCACTTTTTCGGTATACAAATGTGAATCAACTTAAAACTAAAAGAGATAGCATGGTACTGTGAGCATCAAAAATGTTCAGCACAAAATATATTACAAAATGAGTGGTGTTTCATTAATAGATACCTTTCAGTTTTTTTATAATTAGCAAAAAAAAACAGCATAAATTACATTTTCTTTTCACTTTTTCAACAAACAAATGTGAATAGCTTTAAAATGAAAAAGGTAGCATGGTACTGCGAGCATGATATTTGTTCAGCAAAAGCTTTTGTACAAAATAAGTGGTGTTTCATTATTAGCAACCACTACGCTAGACGGACATACACTAAGAAAGTTAACACAAAGTCCCAGAAATTATCATGTAAAGAAAAGATAAACAGTCAAAACCAAATGTTTCTGCACTGATAGAAAGCATCTCTATTGCATAAATGAAATATATGATGTTGAGCTGTCAGATAAATAATTTATCTGCACTTTTGCTGTTTGACCTCTGACACCTCACTCATGGCTTAAGCCACTTGTGAGGTTACCCGAGGTCAAACATTACTTGTGTAGATAAATCATTTATCTGACAGCTCACCCTTGTATAGCCTTGTATATATATATATATATATATATATATACAGTATATAAAACTACCTCCAAAATATTTCCATGGATTTCAGTTAGATGTGTATGTGCTGTTATGTTTGTGTTTAACACAATATTTATATTTGATTATATGCTTTTTTTAAAAAAAATAGTGGGAGTAACTTTCACTTTAAGAGCATTTCATCTGTGATGAGGTCATACTGCAAGAGGATAATTAAACAGCACAAGGTTTGTTATGTATTACCCTTGATAAAGTGTTGTTTTAGGGGCTTGAAATGCAATCTGGATTTTATTGGCAGGTTGTGGATATGTACCTTTGTTATAATACCCAGTTTTTTTATCTGGTATGATGTAAACAAATAATAAAACTTTTTTGAACTTCATTTTTGCCTTGTGGTTCATACTGTTACTGCTCTGATTGTGTGAGTGTGACCTTTTTTTGACAGTGGTGACCAATCTGTTGCCCCTAGGTCAGCTGGGAGAGAGGACAAGTCCAGTAACCTAAAGGACCTGAGATGAATAAATTTGGAGAGGGGCCTTAGGATTATATATATTGCGGACACAGTAGACATACGCGGGTGTTAAAAGAATTGGTGGGGGAACTGGCGAGCCTTACAGCAGTGTTGTTTAAGGAATCATTGCATAGTGGTGATATTTCTGAGGACTGGACTAATGTGCTTGTATGTTCCATTTTAAAAAAGGGAGTAAAGATGGACTTCAATAATTACAGACCAATTAGCCTTACATGCATAACCATTAAGATCATGGAGGGACATATTAAAGAATGTCTTGATAGACATATGCTGAAAGAGGGTCATGTTCACAATTGTCAACATGGGTTTACACCCAGAAGGTCATGCCAGACACACTTGATTCATTTCTTTGAACAGGTCAGAAGGTCCTAAGAGGTGGGGTTGACAGTTGACTCAATTTGCCTGAACTTCACAAAGGCTTTTGACTTGGTGCCTCACATTGACTTGGTCACTAGAATGGAGGAATTGAATGTTGGAGTACCAGTGATTAGATGGATTACAGCATGGCTAACCAAAAGGAAACAGCAAGTTAGTATTACAGGTTTTATGTCCAAAAGGGGGGAGGTTACCAGTGGAGTGCCCCAGGGCTCTGTCCTGGGCCCTACATTATTTAATCCATTTGTCTTATCCCTAAAAACATCAGATAAATCCTGGATAACTAAATTAACTGATGACAGCAAGACAGGGGCAATCGTTAATACTAGGCAAAATATCATGAACCTTCAACAGCACCTAGATGGAATAGGTAGATGGGCATCAGAACATAAAATGAGATTTAACATCGACAAATGCTGTATTATGCATTTTGGAAAGAAAACAACATACGGGAAGAATATTCACAAAATGGTACTAAACTAAGGTGCACAGAAAGCAAAAAAGATCTTGGAATAACTGTAACAAATGACCTACTATTAAAACAACACAAAATCCAAGTCACAAAAAAAGCAAATGCTATGCTGAACTGTATATTGAGAAATATACACAGTAGGGATAGCAGTGTGATGATGTTGTTGTATGGATCCTTGGTTTGGGCCTTGTTGGAGTATAGCATTCAGTTCTGGAGACCCCGTCACAAGGTGGATGTTGAGAGGTTGTAGAGGGTTCATAGAAGAGAGACAAAAAAGATTATATCATCAAAGAGCAACTGACACCATCTGGCCAAAAGTGCTACATTGCAGAATTAGAATAAGCAAACCCCCAGTAAAGCTTGTGCTAAAAACTAGATTTCTGTGTTACTTCATTTTAAAGTTATGAGCTAGTTTGTAACCCTGATTTCACTAGCTGTTCAAAAAAGCTTGTTTCGGTGAAGAGCTGCTGATGATATCATCTCAGGGCCTCACAGTCTAGTATTCCCTGTCAGCAAGCTTATAGGGCCTGTTTCTCCAAAGTTGTAAAGATCATGTGCAATGGTTTTCACAAGTAAAACAGGCAGCACCAGTCAGTAAACATTGCTTTAAAAACTATATGTGTTTCAGGTTTTGTTACAAAGCTGACAATATTTTATTTGGGTGCCTTTTTTTGTGGTCCTTTTTTCCAGGGTTGCTGGATGGTGGGTCATAGCACAGTGTTTTGAGGATTGCACACTGAATAAGTTTCTGATGTCTTGAGAGGCTGAGATCATTCACACCTATCAATCGAGACAATTTCAAAAAACAACACTTTTAAACAAGTATTCCATCTCCATGTCAATGGGGTGGGCGAAGTAATGCTGTTTTGAAAACTTACTAGAAGTTTGTAATTTAGCCAGCACAATGTGTTCTCCCTGTCATCCTGTTCTGACCTACATTCAGGCTCATCTATGTTCTACTCTAAATTAATATTATCATTTTACCAGAGCCAACACTTTCACCCCTAATAGGAATCAACACATATCTGACCCCTATTAAAACATATTGTAAAGCAAACACTGACCAACAGCAGTGAAGTTACCAACATTACAATACTAGCAGCAATACAATTTCCTTACAGGCACAGTAGAGTAGCACTCCAAATGGCATCAGCAGCCTTGAGGCATGCTGACTCAGCATCCAGCAACCCTTGAGAAATGGACCACAAAAGGCATTATAAAATGCAATTTTGTTAACTTTTTTACAAAATCTAAAACATATATAGTTTCTATAGCAATGTTTTTTTGAATGGTGCTGCCTGTTTTACTTTAGGCAACTATTGCACGTAAAACTTTGGTGAAACAGGTCCTATAAGTTAATAACAGGGAATACTAGACTGTGAGGCCCTGGGATGACATTATAAGCAGCTTTTCACTGAAACAGGCTGCTTTGAACAGGTAGTGAAACCAGAGTTACAAAATAGCTCATAACTTTAAAATGAAGTAACACAGAAATCTAATTTTTGGTATGAGATTTACTGAGGATATGCTTATTTGGATTCTGCAATGTACCACTTTTCAAGTCAATGGCTTTTTAAGAAACCTAATATATGAGGAAAGGCTATAGGAAAAAGGGTTATACACTTTAAAAACTACCAGAGCTCATAGTTACCAACTAAGAGGAGGAAATTACAAAACAGATAAAAGAAGAGTTTGGTTTAATCAAAGCGTGGTAGTACATTGGAATGGACTGCTGGAAAACATAGTAGACAGTGATACCATCACCACTTTTAAAAATAAATTGGATTTACACTGTGGCAAAAATAGGACATCTAAATATATCCACTGAATAAATATCGAGTCTGATTTGGCATAAGTTATAGGCTTGTACTTTACCTATGATACTTACGATATGATGGTCACTGATGGCATCAGGAAGCATTCCTGCATCCCCAATATGGTGGGGATAAAAAGAAAGGACCCAGTCTAACGATGAGTGATTTAAAGATTTAAAGTTTAGGTGAATGCGGTCAGTGATCCATTGAGTCAATTAAAGTGACTACATTTTCAGCAATTCTATTTGTATTAGGGGAGAGCCAATTTATATTAAAGTCATTGGACTGGATATTCAAACTGCACCCAAGAAGTGTGCAACAGCAGGAGCAAGCGCAAGTCCACTGTGCCCATGCGCAAGAAGTGCGATATTCAAAAACTGCACAGGCCAAGATGCACCTGCGGCACACGATTTAATATCGTGCCACCTGCACCATAGCGCAACCAGGGATGTGCAGTTGTGCATTCCAGATGCAACCTAGTGCAACAATTGATGCTCAGTGGAGTAGTCCAGATGCACCACAGCACAACCAGGGACGCCCAGTGGAGCAGGGCAGCAATGCAACATCACAACCAGGGATGCAGGGGACCACTATCCATGCCACAGATGGGCAGAGGAGCACACAGCAGAACAGATATGATCCGCCACACCCCATGCACTGCACAACTGGGGGAGAGCTGGAATAACCACTGACCCATGGATATCAGCAACCAACCCACAGCCGGGGCATGGTGCCCCAGCACACCCCCTGGCAAGCTGTGACTGGCACACAAGGAGGGCTTATCACCCTGTGCCACACCATCCCACCAATGCAGAGCACACCCTGCACCACGATTACCATACACCCTTCCTAGGAGTAGCACCCAACAGTGCAGGACACCCCATGCATGCCACCACCACCACTGTGACAATGCAATCCTGTGCACCACATATAGCCATGCAAGGCAGCCCCACCATGTGCACCCTGCAGTGGGTGGCAGCAGACAGTGATGCAACAACAGCATACACAGTGCCACCCTGCATGTCCCCCCCAAGGTACAGCTAAGAGACTGACCATGCGTCGGCACACGAGGTACCCCACATGGAACAGGGCATGCCCTGGACCCCACCACCAGTGGTACAGCACCCTGCACAACCTCCCAAGGACACATCCCATCACAGCACTGGCCATGACAGCCAGCACAGACACACACAATGTTGCATGGAAACATGCGCCACACAGGATGCAACACAGTGCATGGACAAACACCCCACCCATACCCAAGGGCACACCAACACAGGGACACAGTAGTGGGTCAACCAAGCCACTGGTATGTGGCCATGGCTGCCATGTACACACATCCAGCACCCCTACATGGCACAGGTGTGCCAGCCACCCTGCGCAGGCACCATGAAGCTGTATGCCACCAGCATGCAGCTGGAGCACAAGTGACAGACACTGGAGCACATCCCCTGCAACAGACACAAGCAACAGCATGGAGGTGGGATGACAACAGTGGAGGCCGCAGTGCCACTGGAGGAAGACGTGCACCATACTGGTGATGGGAGGCAACCTAGCATTGTGCCTGGTAAAGTGGTTGTTCAGCATGGACAGCCACCACTGACATGCCAGCAGACATTGCAAATCACAGACATGCAAGGGTGTCAGTTGCACAGGCCATGGATGGTCTGATAGAGGTGCCATGCACACAGTGCATGCACTGTGGACCACTGCACACAGGCAACCAGTGCACAGAGAACAACACACAAACCAGAGACAGTGAATGATCCCCCCACCCACACTATAGATGGTTCCCTTCCAGACACACACACACACGCTCATGCGTGCACCCCCCTTGATGCCATGCACACCACTGCAGCTGAGCACCTGTAGCCCGCTGCAAATCAGAGACCACCACAGTTGTCATAACAAAACAAATGTGTTAAAAACAGGTAAGCAAAACAACTATTTACAATTATGTACAATGGGGGAAGGGCCACATACCAGATGGGGATGGGTAAGGGGCAGGGGTGAACATATAGAAGAGGAAAGAATGGGTGTGAGGCTGGGTACGGGGGAAGGTGTTTTCAGGGGCATGGATGGGCTATTGTCTGCCCCGCTCATCCTCCATGTGGCGCCGATGTGTCCTCTGCCTCCTCACCCCGTCTCGGTCCATCCTTTGGAGGAGCTCCAGGGTCACTCTCACCACCTGTAACAGTTCCTGCAGTCACATCTCAATGGCCTGAAGTCACCGTCCACCTAGGACGAGGGATCAGAGTCAATACGTGTGACTGTCCAGCCCCCTGCAGCCCACCCATTGTGCATGGCATACAGCCATGTGCCACACCCCTGTGATGGTCTGCGATCACCACAGTGACCGTGTCCACAAGACTTGCCTACCCAGGCACCCACAGCCATGCAGACCACTGCACACACCCACCGCCCATGTCCCTCACAGCACCACCGTGGCTGTACAGTGACTTGGCTATGCGGTTTGAAGGCAGTGGCACAGCCATGTACCCAGTGCATGCATGGACCACCATTGATGCACTCCCAGGCATGCAGTGTCACTGGACAGTGCTGACTGTAACAAGTTGTGTGCATGGAAGTGGTGTCAATGGATAGTGGCCATGCCCCGCTGCCCTCCCTGTTACACAGCATGCAATTGTAATCATGGGTGTAAGGCACTCACCATCATCAGGCTGGTCCCTGCATCTCTGTGTACCTTCACCACTCCTGGCCTGCTGGTCCTCCTGGCATTGCCTCCTCTCCCTCGCCAGCCTGTGCTCTTCTGGGCCTAAGGTGCAAACATGGAGAGAGGAACATCAGTATAATCTGGTAGCAAAGTCCCCCTACCCCCATGTGTGTGCAATCCCACAAGGCCATACCCATCCACCCCCCACCCCGACACCACCACCACAGCCAACACTGGACGCCCCTCCATGTGCCAGACACATGCAACCGTGATACCAGTATGGATGATAACAGTGTATGGATGGGGCACCTACCTGGCCATTGCATCGTGCCCCTCCTGGCATGTCCACACAGGTGGGCAAGCATGTCCAGATCCCTGAGCCTGAGGTCCCCATACCTGTGGCGACACTGCTCTGCCGTGCACCCAATTCCCGTGGCCTCCTCCAGCACATCAGCCACCTCCTGCCAAACTGCACTCCTGGCCCTGTCCAGGGGTGCTTCACCCTATAGAGCCCCAGCATGGGGCTCTACAATGGCCACCAGATTTGCCAATTCAACCTGGTTCCACATAGCAGCCCTTCTCTGTGCCATCTCAGCAGATAGTAGTAGTCAAAATGGCACTCAGCAGTGCAGTCCCACCACGTGCAGATGCTGCACAGTACAGTGCTGCCATTCCCTATTGCACTGTCACCAAACAGTGCGATAGTGGTGCACCCATGCCGGATGCATGGCACCTAGAGGGCAAAGGTTGGGCATAGGGTCAAGGGTCTCTCACACATGGACAGCCACAGCGCGATTGGAACCCAATGCATGTAGCATGATTGGGTGCCTGTGTGCCACCTTCTGTAGCAGCCTACAATGCTGTGGCCCCAGTGTGCCTACAGCGCCTCAGTGCCACAGCGCCATATATGTGAACAGCGCAGTAGTGCCATTGGCACACTGATGGCTTTGCCCTGCATTGCCTCCCATGCACAGCACATCAGCAGCATGGCAGATGTCTGTGTCATCACCCCGGGCATGCGCAGTTCAATGTGTACTGCGCATGTCACTGAACTGCGCCCTTGGCTGAGCACGTTCAGCACAATTGCGCAAAGCACAACAGCGCAGTATTCAGCCGGCATATGCAAATCAGCTAATCAGCCATTCAATGGCACAGACACTGCATTTGCATCCACTTAAAAATGCACCTCACCTCATTTGCATGTGTTGTGCTATAAAAAGGCAACATTGGGCTGCTCTGGCCTAGTTGGTTATTGCATTCTATTGTGGTGAGTTGCATGCTGTTTTGGAGTGTGGACAGTGGTATGTGGGACATGCATGGGACTGCACAGTCACAGGTAACATCTGTCATTCTCGCAGGATGAATAATGGCTGATCATGAGGTGGAGGAAGAGGAACAGAGACGTGGGCAGAAGAGGAGGCCTAACTTCACCAAGGCAGAAACAGATGCCCTGTTTGAGGCCTACCTCGACCAGGAGGCGCTGCTCAGTGGATGCCAGGGAACACCACAGGACTGTGCTGCTGCATGGGAAGAGGTGGCACATGCCATCAACCTGCATGGCAGAAACCAGCAGTCCATGCAGGAGTGCAAAAAGAAGATGGGCATGGACAGGTGGAGGATTAAGGAGGAGGTGGCTGCCATCAGGGCAGCATGGTCTGCGACCAGTGGGGGACAGCTGGACATGCAACACCTGACCCCACAAGAAGAGTGGGTTGCTGGCAGCATGCAGCGTTGTGCCATTGAGGGTGTTCTGGATGGTGGATTCCAGATGGGTGGTAGCCCATCACTGCATGGTAGGTCCTGGTCTGTCAATGGGGGGGGACAGGGTAGGTCACATTCATTAATGATACTGTTTTTCCCTTACTGCTCCTGAGCTTCTACGTGGGTCAGCGGTGGTGGGCTTGTCCACTGAGGGTGGTAGCATGGATATAGAGGAGGGCCCATCCACCTCCACAGGCATACGAGGGTCAGGGTGACAGTAGGCCCACCTGGATGTCTGGACTGATGTTGTTGGAGCAGGTGCGGAGGATGCCCTACCTGTGTCCCAGCGTGCCAGCATCCATGGATGCCAGCATGCTGAGACTCGGGCTGGTGCTGTATCCATTACTGATGATGATGGAGCTAACATCATGGGCAGTGATACGTGTGGGCCACAGAATGGCCACACAGCAGGTGACATCATGGGCATGGCTGTGGGTGGTGCCGCCATGGAGGCCTGCGTGACATCAGAGCCCCAGTCTGTGCCTGTCTGCACCAGTGGGGCAGCACTGGTGTGTGTCCAGGACAGTGAGGCTGTTGTGGCCACTGAGGCAGCACCGTTGAGCTCTGGAGAGCAGCAGCCGGAGGGGCAGTGTCAGCAGTCAGCCAATGGCCATGGGGGTACAATGTTAGGGTGCAGTGTCAGTGCACCACCTGTGGACATGCCCAGGTCTGGCCCTGGTGTGCAGCACCCACCCTCAAGGGGTGCTGACCATCAGGGCCATGAACACCATGAGGGACAGCATGCCGATCAGGCAGATGACCTCTTAGATGAGCACACCCACATACTCCAAGCATCAGTCAATCAGCAGGTGCAGCTTGTGATGGCAATGGATGTACTCAGTGCGGCTCTGTGCCAGGCAGAGGAGTGGTGCAGCAGAGACACCGCTCTGCTCCTGGCAGGGATGGACCAGTTGCGGGAGGATGTGACCACTGCCACTGACAGGCAGACACAGGCAATCACAGCTGTCATGGCCACATTGGGCACACAGTTATTTGCCCAAGCGTCGCAGACACCGCGCAGTGCAATGTCCACCCTCCATTCCCTGCATTGTGCGACACCCGCCTTGTCGACACCAGGTTCAGCTGTGGGCATCCTATGCATGTCTGGTGCAGGCATGTTCGGTGTGCTGCAGACCCCTGCATAAGCATGGTTGCGTTCACAGAGTGGAACCCCTGGGAGACCGTCGGTGCCACCCCATGAGGCCATTGGTCAACCTGTCACTCCTGGTGGGTCTTGGTGGGGCCGCTCATGCATCCGTGGTGGCCGTGGCACTGTGGCGCTTGACTGACCTGTCTCCCAGCATGGCTACTGTCTGATGCTGCCCTGTGTGCATTGTGTTGTTCAGCGTGCAATGCACAGGTGGGGTACCTGGCCCTGCAAGCACGCACATGTTCCATCTGCACACCCGCCCAGCTGCTGTCCGCTGTGGCATGTGCATGATGATGTTTGCATTATGCTGTCTGCCACTGTGCAATAGTGCCCAGAGTCTGACACATGCACAATGACAGGCACTGGGTGTGGTGGTCTGTGGACGTGTGTGTGGCTAGGGGTGGCAGTCGGGGTCGGCGTGCCTCCTACCCTTTGTGCATGTCTTGTGAGGTGTGTGTGTGTGTGTGTGTGTGTGTGTGACCACATGCTGTGTTAGACCTTGCCCATCCCTGGCAGCATGTGTGGTTCCATGATCTGCCAATTCCCTTAATGACATGCACTCCTGACATTTGTCCATGCATGTTTGTGGGTTGTGCCTTTGCCACTGGTGGTTGCTCATGGCCCCATGACTTACCTGGGTTGGCTGAAGTGCTCCTCTGTGATGGTGTCCTGGTGCAGCTGTGCCAGCCGGATCAGTCAGGGGTCCCTTCGACCAAGGGGGGGCTGCCCATCACCATCTTCACCAGCATCCTCATTGTCCCCATCACTGTCCCCCTCTTCGACCTGTACAACTATCCCACAGTTGTTGGCCATGTTGTGCAGGATGCAACAGGCCAGGAATAGCCCACAGGCCTTTGAGGGGCAGTACTGTAGGGCCCCTCCAGATGTGTTCAGGCAAAAGAAACATGCCTTCAGCATCCCGAACACCCGCTCGATGACATTGTGTGTGGTGGCATGTGCCTCATCGTAGCGTTGCTGCGATGGGGTCGAGGACCGCCAGTATGGTTTGAGCAGCAGGGACGGAGTGTTTTTCCACTGTCACTTGTGTGTAGAGGGTGGAAGCTAGTTTGGTGATCAGCATCGCCCTGCCTTGGGCCATCTAGGCCAATACCCATGCCACCTCTGACTATGCCCCTCCCAAGCTCCATGTCTTTCTGCGTGGTTTGCATACTCACCCACTAAGTGGCCTGTGGGGTTGTCCCCACTCTCAAACCTGTGGCACAGTGCTGATTGGTGCCAGATGAAGGCATCATGTGCTCCCCCAGGATGCATGGCACAGACATTGATTATGTGCCCCCTGGCATCGCACACCGCCTGGCAGGTGATGCTTGCATACCCCTTCTGATTCATGTATGCAGCCCCTTCAGGGCCAGGTGGTGTGTGGATAGCCACATGGGTGCAGTCTATTGCCCCGAGCATGCCAGGCATACATGCTACCCTGTGGAACTCCTGTATGTTTGCTGTGTGCTCCGCTGGTGTGCTGGGGAAATGGATGTACTCTGAAGCATGTGGCAGCAGTGCCCTGAGGAACTGGGTGAGGTGGCGTGACGCGGCCGACTGGGTTATGCCTGTCGTGTCCCCTGTTGGTCTCTGGAAGGAACCCATAGCGAGCAGGCACATTCAAGCTGTCACTTTGGTCTCCACTGACAGAGCATGGCTCCGTCGTGTGGGTGTCTGCATCACATCACTGCACAGCTCACAGAGCCACCTCAGAATTGCCCAGTTCAGATGATACCAGCCCACGATCTCAGTATCAGTGTACAGCTCGAAGCTGGTGTGGGCTCGGTACTGCCTGTTGGGGGCATACCACTGACGGGCCCTTCCACGGCCATGCCCCCCCTGCTGTCTGCCTTCTGACTCTCCTCATAACTGCCTCTATCTGGATGGAGGCACTGGCCATGTCCCTGGCTTGTGTTGCCCCCCGGCAGCTGTTTCTGTGTTCCCCCTGCTGTCTTTGCTGCTACTTCCCTGCACTGGGAACACCTTCCTGTAGTGGCCTCAGTGCTGTGTGGCACTTCCCCTTTTTGCACTGCACTGTGGCAGTGGCTCCCCACACCTTCCCTGTTCCTGGGGGTTCCAGGTGCTCTGTCTCTGTCCTGCCCTGTGTGTGTGTTGCCTGTGTGGCTGCCTATGGTTCAGCAACATCTGCCTTCCCTGTAGCGTTCTTGCACCTCTCTCTTGTTCCTTTTTATTTTGGCTCATTTCCGCTATCGGGCAACTTCCGCTTGCTCCCCTATTGAGCATGGTGCATGTTGTTGAATATCGCACTGTGACATTTATCCATGGTTCCTCCCCCTTCAGTTGGGCATGCATTCATTATCATTGCGCTCTTGCGCAGTGTGATTTGGGGGGCACATCTGCCTCCCGCTGAATATCACAGAAAGGCGAATTTTCGGACTTACGCTGGTGCATCCCTATTGCGCATGGCGCAACTCTTTTGAATATCTTGGTCATTGAAAATAAAAAGTTCATATCTGGAGAGTTAGAAACATAGAAACATAGAAACATAGAATTTGATGGCAGATAAGGACCCTTGGCCCACCTAGTCTGCCCATATTCCTACCTAACAGATAAGCTGCAGGTCCTAGTTAATCAACAGCTTACTTCCTCCTACCCTCCACTAGGACTGCCTTATGTCTGTCCCATGCATTCTTGAAGTTCCCCACTGTTCTTGACTCCACAACCTCCTCAGGGAGGCTGTTCCATGCATCCACAACCCTCTCAGTGAAAAAATACTTCCTCACATTACCTCTGAGCTGTCCCCCTCTCTATCTTCAAACTGTGCCCCCTTGTTCCTGCACATCTCTTTTTCTGGAAGATGCTACCATCTTGGACTTTGTTAATTCCTTTGAGGTACTTGAAAGTTTCTATCATGTCCCCTCTCTCCCTTCTTTCCTCAAGGGTATACATATTAAGCTCCTCTAGTCTTTCTTCGAATGTCTTCTGGTGCAGACCCTGCACCATTTTGGTTGCCCTCCTCTGGACAGCCTCCACTCTGTCTATGTCTTTGCAGAGATGGGGTCTCCAGAACTGCACCCAGTACTCCAGATGGGAACTCACCAACTGTCTGTACAGAGGGATAACAACTTCCTGTTTTCTACTATTGATGCCTCTTCCTATGCATCCCAGTATCCCCCCAGCCTTCCTTACTGCCTTCTCACATTGCTTGCCCACCTTTAGGTCATCTGATATAATTAATCCCAGGTCCCTTTCTATTTTACTGTTGTCAGTATCTCACCCCCATTGTACGCTTCCTGGGTTTTGTTTCCTATGTGCATTACCTTGCACTTCTTTACATTGAATCTGAGCTGCCATACATTTGACCATTCCTCCAACCTTTTTAAGTCCCTTCTCATCCTTTCCACTCCATCTTGCATATCAACCCTGTTGCAGATCTTTGTGTCATCTGCAAAGAGACATACTTTTCCTTCCAGTTCCTCTGCAATGTCACTTATAAAGACATTAAAAAGGACCGGTCCCGGTACTGAACCCTGTGGTACCCCACTAGTAACCCTCCTTTCTTCATTGTATACTCCATTTACTACTACCCTTTGCGTCCTGTTGTCTAGCCAATTTTTTATCCAGGCTACCACCTTGGGACCCACTCCAAGGCTGGCTAAACAGCAACACCACTTCTCCTACTTTGCTCAGTCCTGCCTGACTCCAGTGTAGCCAGCGATAGTTACCACAGAATTCCGTACATTTGAGAAGAGCCAGTGTTCAGATATAAGTAGTACATCTGACCAAAGGTTAAGCATGATAGGCAGTAGTTGGTCAATGTTGGGGTGAAGGCTACAGATGTTTAAATGGGCAACTCTCAAAGCTCTGGGAAGCTGTAAGGATGAAGTATTGATAGGGCCAGAATTAAGTTCAATGTCACCTGCTTACAAAAGTAACAAGGAGACATGGAGCTTTAATGAACCAGAATGCTGCCTGGAAGAGGGATGCAGGTGGGAAGATGAGGAGGTAGAGCAGGGGGAGAGAAGTGACATAAAGCAGCCGAGATCTTCAAGGAAAAGCCATGGAGCAGGAAGAAATTTATACCAAGTGCACCAGGGGGAATGTAGGAGAGAGGGGATAGAGAAAGAGGGGAGGGTAGAGGATAAGGAGGGGCATGTCTAATGTAGGGGTAGGAGAAGAAAACAGTAGATTGTAGAAGAGATATAAAAGGATAAAACAAAGTGAGAAACAACAGAAAAGGTAAAAGCACAGCGGAGAAAAAGTGCAATACCAATTTAAACAAGTAAATAAAAGTAAAAAGAAGAAGCCATATAAGGTAGAAGGAGGAAATTAAACAGATATGGAGAAGAGCTCAGTTGGACTTTAGCAAAGAATAAATTAAAAGGAAAAATAAAATAGTAAAATATAGAAGAATAAGCCTGACGTAGAAAGAGAAATAACAGCTATGATGGGTAAGCTAGAAAATAGTGAAAAATAGGTAAGAATCAGGGTAGGGTGTTCAACAAGGAAGAGCAGTCAAAACAAAATACAATATGTGAAAAAAAGGCTGGTATGGACTCAACTGATGTAAGACAAAAACAACAGTTAATACATACGATGAGTTAAATGCTCACATTCAAAATACAATAACAATTATAATAAATGTGAACAGTTCAATGAGGTTAGCCCAAAACAGGTGTACTAGAATAAAATAGAACTAGATACTAATTCAAGCTTTAACTAAGTGGAATACAAAAACATAATAAAAGCAGCTTAATACTAACAACAATAAACCGGTTTATGGCACACAAGAGCTGCAAAACAATATACTATAAGGGCAAAAGTTGTTGTTACAGAACATATTAAACTTACAGTACAGCAGCAACCAGATAATAACACCCAGAGGAAAAACCTGCAGAGCCCAGGAAAACAGCATGGACAGTCGAACAGCTGCATTATGATTGACTCCAGGCAGACTCCATGAGGCCTTTATACTATGGTCCTTAAGCATTCTGACCACAGCAAAGGACCACTAGGAAACAGCCTTGAAATAGAGCACTGGAAGCCCCATCCACTACACAGTCAATGCCTTCAATGCCTCCAAGTGGAGGACTTGAGCACCAGGGACAAAGTGCAAACAGGTAGAACACAGGTGATAATCCTCATAGAACAGCACAATTAGTTCTCTGAAACACAGACACCCTGTCCCTTCTCAGAAAGCTAATTACAGTTTGGAATGTGACAAGATCTGAAAGCCACCCAGGGTTGGATGAAAGCCCTTCCACCACCACCACACAGTCAATGCCTTCCACAGAATGAACTGGGTTCCAGAGGCAAAAGAAAATACTTTCAAAATATTTAGAACTGGATCTCAAAAAAATAAATTGATTCTTAATGCCAAAAAGACCCAGGATTTGGCAAGGCTGACCAATTCCAATATCTTGGCATTACTTTTGACCACTCAGTTAATACTAAGTTTGTTAAAGCCTACAGACTTACGTATATACTTACGCCAAAGACCAGATTTGCCATCACTAAAGGAGTCCTCATGCCTAACCTACACTACCACCTTCTATCCTTTGTCCATGCTTCTAAAAAATATTGGTAGCCTGTGATGATGGTGACCATGATTGAGCACTTTCAAAATGGGCGACTCAATCATGGCACCTGTGCACAGGGCTACCGGACAGGGAGGGTAACCAGATAGAGTGTCAGCGAATATAGCAACAGGATGTCACTATATATATACACAAGTGGGGGGGTCCATGCTGTGTGATGGGCAGAAGGGGAGGGAGGGTTTGTGTGGTGTAGTGCAGTGGTGGGCTGCCGAGCCAGCCATGTGGCATGGTGGGTTGGTGGCAGGCTAGGGTTAAGAGGGTGCCAGGCTCAGTTCTGGGTGCACGCTAATTTTTTGTGCTGCTCCAGGAATTTTGTTTTGTCTTTTGCACCCCCCTGGAGTTGGAAATCCTTTAATGGGGCAGTGCGGGAGGTAAAGCCCACCACATGTGGTGGTGCAGGGAGTACAGACCCCCACATAAAAAAATTTTAAGTCTCCAGTGCCCTTTTGCTGTGTGCCACGAGTGTACATTGCCGAAATTGATGTTCAGCAATGTGCACTTGCCTAAATGGCGATTGCCTTTCTGCGATCACCTTTATGACATGGAACCAAAATATTCTCACTAAATGGGATGTGCCATATAACACTATCTGTTGTTCTGCAAAGTCCTACAATCATATTGATCACCACAGCAATCTGTATTGTACCACGGGATGGCTATCTCCTTCCACTGGACATTATTATGCTTTCGTGTGTTTCCTAGGTAAGTTCCTAAGATCCTTTACTCCTGCATCTATCACTTTTCTTCTTCAGTGCTTCCATCAATCCTACCCTCTTAGATCCTCTGACAAGACTTTACTCCATGTTCCCAAGTGTGCCACCAGGATGGGTGAACAGGTTTCTCCTCATTTGCACCAACATTCCAGAACTCCCTACTGGTTCACCAACAGAGTAGTCCCTCCTACCCCTTCTTCAGAGTTGCTCAGAGAAAACATTTAGCAGTTTCCTCTACCTGTAAGTGTACCTGAGGAACTAACTGCCACTTATGTTGTAATGATGCCCTCTTTCAAGGCTGGTTAACTGTTATGTATTATTGTCTATTGCTGACTGTCTAGTTTTGTACTTGTTCTCATTCTAGGCTTGCAAATTGCTATTTGTGATTGCTATTGTCTGCTGCATATTGTTATATTTACTGTAATCTTATTGTGTTCCAGTTTGTTTCAGATCATCATCATGCCCTGTTGTACTTATAATTTTGCCTGCCTTGCTTTACCTGTAATTCCTGATTACTTTTAATATGATTTCTTTTGCACTCTCCTGGTCATACCTGAAAATAGGCATTTATTTGTCTAGTGTAGCCATTGGGTTAACAAAAGTTCAAAAAATAAATACTTTGGTTCACAACGCAGTAAATAGCACGGAGGTAAAGAAGACGACAAATAGGGGGAATCCTAACCCTGAAACACCCCCAGTCATTTCATTTATTTCAAAAGATTTATGAGGAAAGACATACTGAGCTGAACAGCAGTTTGCTGCCAGATGCATCCGGGGGGATGGGGTAAAGAGAGACAATGCATTACAAATCAAAGCAATATTTATGAGGAAGGAAGAGAACAATATTTGCATTGAGTGCAATCAACAACGATTGACAGCTTTAACATATATTAGTTAGGCCTGGCTACAGCAGAGGATACATTTTAAGTGTATCAAGGAACTATACAGCTGGAGGCGGTTGAAGCTATACAGTAGGTTTCTGGGTGGGGGTAAGCAGGAGGCTAGAGCAGGCTTATGGGGAAAGAGACAAGGATGAGACAACGGGGAGTAGATGATTGGAGGAGAAGAGACAGAGAATGAGGTGCATTTGCAGGAGGGCAAGATAAAGCCTCAGAGAAGAGAGGAGAGAGTGCAAAGTGAAGAGGCAGAGTGGATGGATAGAGGGAGAGAAATCCATAGTTTAGGAAACTGGAAGGAGAAAGAAGTCTGGTCAGCTGAGGATGACCATTAAGAGAGTGCTAGGGAGTGAAAGCCATAGTTGTGAAGGGTGTAAGCAGAAGGGGAGAGAGGAGAGAAGAAAGGTGTTCAGCAGTAAAAGCGGAGCAATGAGCGAGGTGCCTGTCTTCAAGGAAGTGAAGGGAGAGGGAGGTATAAAGGGAGCAGTGGTGGGTGTGGGGTAGACAGTCCAGGGCAAAATTGTAGAAGGAGTGAAAGAGGAGATCCAGTCTGGCTAGAGCAAACTTAGGAGCAGCACTGTAAACAATGTCTTCATAGTCAGAAATATGGAGAATCGTTTTCTGGAGAATGGCTCTGTGAGCCAGCAGGGGAATGCACCCATGGTTTCTGAAGAATGCACCTAGTTTTGGGTGCAGCTTTTTGTGGATGGTGTCCACATGACCAGAAAAGTCGAGGTAATGGCTAAGCTAAACTCCAAGGTACTTGAAAGAGGAAACATCCTTGATGGAGAATCCATCTATCGTGTGAAAGGAGGGAAGGGCTGTAAGCTTGGAGAGATTTTGCCTAGTACCAAATGTCACGGAGACCATTTTTTTGGTCTCGAGGGACAGCTGATTTGATCAGAACCAGTGCTGAATGTTGTCAAAGTCCAGCTGGAGCCTGGTCATCAGATCAGTGGGGGCAGCCAGAGGCCAACAGAACTGTATCGTCTGTGTACATATGGATGGATGCAAAGGGGCAGCAGGGAGGTTAGGAAGACTGAAATAAACTAGGGCCAAGGAAGGATCCTTGGGGACACAGGTGCTAATAGAGAAAAGAGAGGACAGGGAATCTCCAGTTCTAGCTGACTGAGTCCTATTCTCAGAGTACAGTAGGAGCCGAACCAGTTAGTAGCAGAGGTAGAAAACCACACAGCTGCAAACTTACTAAGGAGAATGGTGTGGGCTATGGTGTCGAAAGTTTTGGACCAAGTCAGCAAAGATGGCAGAGGTGGTCTGACCCTGATCCATGCATGAGAGAATGGAGTCAGTCAGCTGGAGGAGGGGGGAGGAGGAGATGGAGTGGTACTGTATTTATGGAACCCAGACTGGAAAGGGGTGAAGAAGGAGGATGAATCAAGAAAGAGAGAGAGAACTGATAAAGCAGTAAGTGTTCTTGAAGTTTAGCAAGGGTAGGAAGCAGGGATATAGGGTGGTAGGTAGTTGCCAGGAATGGAGGAGTCACCACCTTTGGGAAGAGGTATGACTGTGGCATATTCTCACACATCAGGGACAGAGGCAAAGGAGAAAGGCAGGTTAGAAGGGAGGCGATACCTAGGATGATAGCAGGGGCAGAGAGAATGACACATTTGGGGTCAAGCCCATCAGGACTCCTGCCCTTGAAAGGGTTAAGAGCTAGGAGGGACTTGAAGGTGTCTGCCAGTGAGATAGGAGTGAAGGAGAAGGGGGGAGATGGGGTGGAAGGTGTGCTGGGAGAGAGAGCGAGGTAGGAGGAGCAGGAGAGAAGGGATGAGGTGCAGGAGGTGAAGAAAGCATTGAATTCAGAGGCAACAGAGGGGTGGTCAGAAATGTGGTGTGTCTTTCACCTTAAGGACCGGGGTTGAACACTGGGCTGGGGGAGAGAAGAGAGCATGGATGACCTTCCAAAAGTTGGAGGGATGGTTAATGTTGTTTTGGAAGGTGGAGGAAAAGCATTCAGTCTTAGCAAGTCCTGTGGCTCTGATGCAAGCATTTTGATAGCTTGGTATTTGAGTAAGTCAGTAGGAGAGCCTGTGGACTTGTAAGCTTCCATACAAGAGTCTGTGCATGCCAGCAGGCCAGCAGTTCAGTTGAGACCCAGGGGAGTTGGGAACCTCAAACTCTGGTTTTCCTGAGGGGAGCGAGAAGATCCCAGATAGCCAGGAAACTGGACTTGAAATAATTGAGAGCAGAATCAATGCTGCTGGTAGAGGGGATGGGTGGCCAGTCAGTATCTGTGATGTCTTCATGGAGATAGGACAAGTCCAATGATCAGAAGGATCAGATCAGGAGAAGTGTGGTGGGGCTTTGGGTCAGTGTATTTTGCATATACAATAGTCCATGTGGTGGTCACTGAGGGCATCCAGGAGAATGCCAGCATCAATAATATGGTGTGTAGCCGGCCCAGTGGCGCTGAGGGTTGAGGCGCTGGATGCCACACCTCGTTCCACTCTGGCAGCCCAGGTTAGAGAGCGAGCCAGGGTCGTTGAGGGTTGGCAGGGGTGGAGAAGGATTGAACATCTGTATGACTGCTCTCCTTCTCCAGGGAGGGGGGTGTGCCACTGCTGGTGCTCGGGCAACCCTTGGCGATGGCTGGAGATCACTGAAGTGCTGGCAGAATCTGTGGGCAATGTTCTGTGGCGGATGCCAGGATTAGGGAGCATGTGGACGTGTGCACACTCGAGTCCTTGGGCATCATTGCATGCCACAGACGCCGGGGGAGAAAAGCAGAAATGTGAACACCATATGCAGTGGCTCGATGGCCATTTCTAGTGAGGGGGACCAGTTCAGCTTCGT
Source organism: Neoceratodus forsteri (assembly GCA_016271365.2). Lineage (NCBI taxonomy): Eukaryota > Metazoa > Chordata > Ceratodontiformes > Ceratodontidae > Neoceratodus > Neoceratodus forsteri. The sequence continues at coordinate 681,538,552 of CM057449.1, forward strand.
GGGTATGCAGCATACTGGATCCTGATTCCGGGGGGTTGAGCTAGGGGAAGAGCTCCCCTCCATCCCGCCACAGGGGTAACCGCAGGACCCGCAATAGAAGTTGGTGGATTCCCAAGAGAGATGGCGGCTGGAGACCTGAGGGGGATGCCTGACGTGTAAGGTAGGCAGTCTTGTGGCTCAAGGTGGGGATAAAGTATAAGCAAAAAAAAAATAATATGGTGTGGGTGGGAGGCAAGAACCCAGTCCAGTAAGGTGTGACTGTGGGATTTGTGGTTGAGGCAGCTGGCATCAGAGACCAATTGTGTTAGATTAAGGGACTTGATGTTATGGCAGAATTTGGGTTGGGAGAGGGAGATGAAATTTATATTAAAGTCCCCAAGGAAAAGTAATTCACTGCATGAGGCATGAGAGGAGATAGTGACAAGGAGGTCAGCAATACTGGAGGAGGGCAGGCTTGGGTAGCAATAAATGCCAGCCACAAAGATGAGGAGAGAGATAGGGAGAGAGAGTTTGAAGAGTAGGAGATCATATGCATATTTGGAGGCGATGAAGAGTTTAGGGATGAACTGGATGGCCAAGAGAGGTAAATGGCAACACTGCCACCCATTGTAGCTCAATCCTGCTGGTAAGTGAGTACCCAGGGATGGCAACTGTGGTATCTGGAATCTTGTGGGAAAGCCAGGATTCTAAGATAATCAACATGTCTGGTTGAAGGTTGGTTATGAGGGCTATAGCAGGTCAGTTTTGGGATGGAGACTACAGAAACACTCAGCCCTTTGGGGATGCAGGTGGTGGGGGAAGGGCAGGGCCAGGATTGGGCTCTGTATCACCTGCAACTAATAGCAGCAGATAGATAATGAGCGTAATGGGAACAAAGGAGCATTTGCATTGCAGTTGAGAGGGAGAGTAGGGGTGGGGGGAGAGAGGGGAGGAGGGAGCAAGAATTTAAGTCTATCAAGATGGAGGCAGGATGATGGGATAAAAGTGCAGTTAGGAAGCCAGGGGGAATGGGAGAGAGAAGGGAGGCAGGAGGAATGGAGGTTAGGGGAAAGGGTAGGGGATCGAGAGGGAGGAGGAGAGAGAGGGAGAGTCAGTGGGAGGGAGGGAAGCAAGGCTAAACATGAGGGGAAGGAGAGATAGAGAGATTAGGAGCATGTTAGAGAGACAGGAGGCCTTAAGGTCTGAGACAGACAGGAGAGAAGATGTGTGAGAGGAGAGCAACTCAGAGAGGAGGAGTGGGGGAGCAAGGAGTAACAGCAGTGGAACAGGATGGTGGAGAGGACATGTTGGGATAGTGAAATAGAAGATAAGAGGACCCTATACAGAGGGTTGGTGCAGACTGAAATATGCAGAAGGAGAGAAACATATGGAGGTAGCTGGGAAGGTATTGCAATGAATGGAAAGATCAGAGGACCCTATATGGGGAGTAGGTGCAACCTGGGATAAGCAGAGGGAGAAGAAATAGAAAGTCTCTCAGGGATAGGATAGCAAGGTGTGCTGGCCAGGGAAGCAGCAGCAGTACTATTGCAGGTTATTGTAATTAATCATCAGAGATACGCTAGAAACAAACTGTAGCAGTCACTAATGCAGTTTAAAAACAGGCAGCAGAGATCAGCTAAAAATGAACTGTGGCAGCAGCAGCAGTACTAATGCAGGTTAAACTGAGAAGCAGAAGTACATTTCAAAGAGTCCCTCGGCCCTAGCCCAAGCCTCCATAATAGCATTATTTGATAAAGGGCCTCCTTCCAATCACTAATACATGATTTTAGGGATAGCAGTAGTCCAAAAGACTGGTTGATTTAGTGATAACCGTGTCTGCAGCTCAAGTGGGATGTACATTTGGGAGGAAGGGGGCCTGGCATACTGAGTGGTCAGTAATCAATAATGCAGACTGCACAACACTCCTCCCAGTCAAGCACCCTGCTTGTACTAACTTGCGGAGAACAGCAATCTGTAGTGACCACTAAACCAGCTAGGATTTTGGGCTATAGACATCCTAAATGATTGATTAAAGCTGAAAAGCGCTCCACTCTGAATGTATGCTATTTAGTGGACTTGGGGATCAGGAAACAGAAGGAGATCTTTGAAAAGACATGATCAACTCATGGCATTATGTCAGGAGCAGGCAATTAAAAAAATTGGGTGGGGTGAAAAGTTGGAAATGTCTGGGATAAGAAGGAGGCAGCCAATGACCGAGCCCTGGCCTTCTCATGAGGGAGCACTGTATCATTTGCATAAACTGATGAAGGGGCCCAATAAATTCAGATACCCTTATCTGAAAAGGTCAAATAGCTAATTTAAACCATTTACCTAAAGTTCAAATAGGTTTTGGCTCACCCCTACAACTACTCTGGCACACTACACAATTCTACATCACCAAACCGATTAGCACTATTTAAAAACATTCAGAAATATCAATTATGTGCACAGCTTCCCCAGTACAGTGTACTCTTTTGCCACTCCAAGATGGCTGATTCTGTTTGAGCCACAATCCCGCTAAAACCCATAACATTCGTATGCTATGACAAACTAGCTAACAGGAAATATGTAAACAAACTCTGGTCAGAGCCACAATGGCTGCTAATTCATTAGTGTGATAAAAGATTTATTTATTTCAAAGGTTTTACAAAGAAAAACGCACTGAGCTAGTAACAGCTGTGTCCTGGGTGAAGGAGAAAGGAGAAAAGATAACAGATAAAAAAATATAGAATGTGAAGTTCATAGAAACTGAGTAAATGTAACAAAGATAAAGAGGACAAGTATCTCTTAAGAATAAATTGACAACAATAAGTTACCAAGCAAAATGTTGTGGAACTGACCAAAGAACAAATATAGTTAGCAACTTAGCAAAATAAAAACTAGGGGAGTGACTGATGCGGGAGAAGAGATATAGAATTATTGTATGAATTAGCTGTATTACTGTGATGTAAAATATTTTGCTAGTCAGGCTGCCTTCTCTTTCCATTTTCCTAAACTTTCAAACTCTTTCCCCCAACCATTCATTCTGCCTCTTCCAAATGCTCTCTCTCCTCTTTGCTTCATGACTATGCCGCTACCTCCTTGCCTGTCCTTGAGTCATAATCCTTCCCCACTCCTCAGTTTACCTTCTTCCTTCTTTCTCCATGACCACACTGCTTCCTTCTGTGCCTACCCTTTAGTCATAGCCCTTCCACACTCCTCAGTTTACCATTTTCTGCTCCTCCTTGCCCCTCCACACACCTCACCAACCCTTCTCCCTCTCTTTTCTCTCCCTCACTTGTCTGCACTTTCCCCTCTTTTCTCCCTATCTACGCTCCTTCCTTCAGTGCCCTATCCCCTGGTGCCCACACCATTGAAAAGTACTATTACTTTTGCCCATGGGATGGATTCCCTGCTGTGTCCTGGTAAACTTTTGCTTATAATTTGGCCTGTCTGATTAACCTCATTAAAGGTCATTTTGTGCTGTTTATTTTATATTTCTGTATGATGTTTTATTGTGAAAGTTATTGTTGTATACTGTTCTTGAAGCTCTTATCCCCCTTCCTGCCCCCCACTTGTATACATCTAGAAATCTGCTATTTTTCAGCTCAATATGTCTTTCCTGGTAAAATGTTTGAAATAAATAAATACATAATGCACATAAATAAATAAATAATGGAAAAGTCCCACAATTACACCACAATATTAGAAAAAAACAAGACCATAAACATCAAAGTAATGTAGTGAAAAGTGTTTTTGGTTCTGGACATACACACCCTCTTGAAAATGCACACAACACACACACACACACACACACACACACACACACACACACACACACACACTTAGCTGTTACGACAGCTGTGTATATACATAGGGTGTGAGTGTCATTAGTAGGATAGAGCACATACAATATTTCTTTTTCTGTGGGCTCATGCTTTTGCACATTTTCTAGTGTATTTAGTAGAGTTAGTACAGGAAAATTCAGGATCTAATTTTTACTATGTTCCTGCTTGTATACATTTTAATAATGTAGTTACCTAGGATAGGTCAGTTAACAAGCAATATTTTTCAGTGAGATCCTGATTGTCCCTATTGTAACACTAACAGGTCTGGGATGCCCTAAATGAGTTGACTCCATCACAGCCTGTATGTTTTCAGTGACCAGATACTGTATCTCTCTTTGGACAGCAGAAGGATCTGAATTTTGCTGAGTGCAGATTTTAGTGTCTCATTTTTGCTTTGCGGGGCTATATTCAAACATGCTTGGGGCAATTACACTTATCTCCAAACATATTTGAATATAGCAAATTTAGAGAACTGTGCTAATTTGTACTAATTGGCCAGCAGGGGGATGTGAACTGTTCTGGGTGCATGTCTTAGTGCCTCATTTTTGCTGTAGGGGGCTATATTCAAACATGCTTACAGCCATCACACTTTGCTCCAAACATGTTTGAGTATAGGAAATTTAGTGAACTGTGCTAATTTGCACTAAGGAAAGAGACTTTACAAGGTGCAGCCTGATTTCCTTTAATATGGGGGCACTACTCTGTGTAGTTCTGGTTTCCAGTTCTAGGTTTGTCTACCTATTTCTGTTTTAAGCTTTTGCCCACTGACTGAATTGCTTTTAGCCACTGACTGCCATGCCAGCAACCTGGGTTCAAGAATGGATGTGGGTCACTTGGGGACTGGCCTGGGAGAGAGAATGCCTATCTGTTGGACAGTGAGAGGAATCTAGTTGGCAGCACCATGGGACAGCATGGGAAGTGACCCTACACCTGGATGCCTAAGGTGTATCCATGGAGGTTGAGTACACACATGTCTGGGTCCATTATGGGAGAAAAATCCCTATGACTATATAACAGTGATGGCCTGCCCTGTAGCAGGCCCAGCACTGATGACTAGGCACTGCTGATCCAAGGTCCTGTGACGGGACCACAAGGAAAGGTAAGTCCCAGAGAAGGTGGGTGATGGGGCTGGAAAAACTGCCCCAGATTGGGGCAAGTCAAGGTGCTGAAGGAGATAAACAGCTTTGTTCCATAGACACAGTGGGGTGACATGCCACTCATCATGGTTGTGTACTGCATGCTGGTAAATGGTAAGGGTCTTCCTGCATAGAAGAGCAATGCTGGGAAGCAATGCCTTGACACAGTGAGGCAATATGGTACCCATAAGGGTAGTGTACTGTGTGGGGGTGAAATGTGAGGCACTGCCTGCACTGTGGAGTGATGCTCAGAAGCACTGTATGAGCAAAGTAAGAGACTGCTTGAAGGGAGGAACAATGCTGAGAAGCAATGAATGAATAAGTGGGACAACATGGCACTCATCATGGTGGTGCAATGCACACTGGTGAAGGGACAGGGTCTCCCACACAAAGAAATAATGCTCAGAACCACTGCATGAACACAGTGGATTGACATAGCACTAATTATAGTTGCGTTCTCTGTGCTAGTGAAAGGTGAGGGACTGCATGCACTGTGTAATGATGCTCAGAAGCACTGCATGAACACTCTGGTGTGACAAGGCACACATGGTAGTGTACTGCTTGCTGGTGAAAGATGATGGAATGCCTGCAGAAGGGAGTAATGTCAGAAGCACTGCATGGACACAGTAGGGTGGCATGGCACACATCAAGATGGTGTACTGCATGCTGGTGAAAGGTTAGGGATTGCCTGCAATGTGGAGTGTGCTCAGAAGCACAGCTTGAACACAGTGGGGTGACATGGCATCAATCACAGTAGTGTAATTTCTGCTGGTCAAAGGTGAGGGAGTGCCTGCTCTGTGGATTGATGCTCAGAAGCACAGCATGAACACTGTGGAGTGACATGGCACCCATCACAGTGGTGTAATGCAGACTTGTGAATGGATAGGTATTGCCTGCATTGAGAAGCAATGTTATTAAGCACTGCATGAACACAGTGGGGCACCATGGTACCCATCCCTGTTGGGTACTGTGTGCTGGTGAAAGCAAGGGGCTGCCTATACTGGGGAGAAATGCTCAGAAGCAATACATGAACACAGAGGGGTGATATGGTACCCATAAGAGCTGTATACGGCATGCTGGTGAAAGGTGAGTGAATGCCTGCACTGTGGAGTGATGCTTTGAAGCACTTCTTGAACACAATGAGGTGACATGGCACCCATTACGGTGGTGTACTGTGTGCTGGTGAAAGGTGAGGGATTGTCTGCACAGGGGAATGACACTCAGAAGCACAGCTTCAACACAGTGGAGTGACATTGCATCAATCACAGTGGTCCACTGCATGCTGGTGAAAGAAGAGGGACTGCCTGCACCGGGGAGCAATGCTCAGAAGCACTGCATGGACACAGTGGTGCAACATGGCTCCCAGCATGCTTGGGTACTGTGTGCTGGTGAAAGGTAAGGGACCGCCTGCATTGGGAAGTGATGCTCAGAAGCACTACTTGAACACAGTTGGGTGATACACCACCCAGTCAAAGATGGAGTGATCAGCCTAGGGTAAATGTTATCCCACTGGTAGTGCTGTGAGGAATTTTCAAATTCCAAGGGAATGAAATTCTGCAAAATTTTCAAAATTCCACAGAAATTCCATTGAATTTTGCCAGAAACAGAATGGTGGAATTCCACAGCAGAAAATAGTTGTGGAATGATTTTTTCATTGAAAAATGCTTTTCTGCTGAATATTATTCTGCAAATCTTAATATTTTCCACAGAAATTGTTGTGGAATAATGTTTCATGCAAAAGTGCTGTTCCGCTGAATCGTATTCCTTGAATTACAGTAGGTGGAATTCCACAGAAGAACCAACTAAATTCAAGTGTAAATTCTGCAGGTGGAATGGTTATTCCACACTAATTCCACTGGCAGAATTACACATTCTGCACAGTACTACTCACTGGCTTTTCAGTCTTCTTCATTTTGTTTCCTCTATATACATTTATTGGTTCACTTGAATGGCAGTTCCACTGATATATGCTACAATAATGCAAAGTTTGGAGGAACAGCTGTTGATAACTAATACAGTCGTGTCACTAAAGTCATTTGCTCAGATGCAAAAAGGCATAGGAGTCTGATTAAGGAGGCTCTAAATAATACTACTGAGTACACTCAATATAGAAGGAAATCTTCATTTTAATATCATGTCTGTGCTCCTGCTTCCTTCTTGTTTCAGGTACAACACATGGACAGATATTGGTCTTACATACTTTTAATATGCTTATATATAGGATGGTTCTTTATAATTTATTGAAATATTTTTGTTAGAGTTTTGATTGCAACTGGTGCGTGATGAGTTCATAGACTGTAATTTCAAACAGCAGACCTGCTGTTTCTGGTATACTCACACCGACTTTCAGAAATACATTTAAAGAGCGTTTACTTCTAAGAAATAGACTCATTCTTATTTTCTCTATTGTATTTTGATGTGTTAGTAATTACTTTCTACTTTTGTAACAAAATATGTATTAGTGCTATGAAATAAGTAGGTTTTTGCATTTACCTTTCACACTGTTAGTAAAAAAGTATTCAATAGAATTCTGGTATTGTTATGTTAGAAACTGCCAGTTAGTTAGAAGTCCATTGTATTTCAATGAGAAACTTAATATATTTTTCTTCCTTTTTAAAAATAAATATATACTTCTTTTAGTAGCAGACTTTGCCCGTTATGTGTTTGCACTATTGCGATCCATCTGTATGATTTTACATTTTTTTAAAAACATAATTAGCTTCTCTTTCTTCTTCCCAAGCAAAATCTGGTTATGAAGAAAATGCCACATGCTAAATTATAACAAAAGATTACAGGTTATCAAAGTCACATATTTCTATTAAATATACAATATTTTGGTGGTTGACAGTATTATTTCTCCATAAAAATCTGGAAATAGATTTGCAATTTCCTTTTGAAATACATTACAAGCCTTGCCAGTAAACAGTTTCTGACTTCATAATACAAGGATTCCATTGTATTTTTTTTCACTGGCAGTTTGCAAAATAAAAATAAAAATAAAATGATGAAAAAGTAAGTAAAGAAACAAGTAATGGCAAACTGAACGACTGCAGAGGCAGCAAAGGCCTGAAACCTTCATTCTTTAAGGCATGCATCCTTACTAAGCACTTGCTCTTTAATATCAGATAATTTACTGCAGGAACATTCCATTCTGTGACATTTGACCCATTCCCTCATATGGATTTCAGGGATGTTTTCTTATCTCTTTAGTTGTATTTCTTAAATAATTGCTCCTCTAATCTGTCACACTGATGTGTAAAGGTTTTTTTTCTGTGTAATGTTACTCTAGGTTCTTAAAAGGCAGCTCTTGTAACTGACGAATCAGCTGAAGAAGAGTGGTGTCATAGTGTGTGTGTGTGCGTGCGTGCTTGCGTGTATGAGCGAGAAAGAGAGAGAGATGGAGCATGGCTGGGTTGTGTTCTCTGTTGGACAGTCTTTTCCTGCTGAAACTTACAGTTCAGCTTCAGTTTGGATGGAAGGCCATGCAGAACAGATGCAAGGGCACAGTTATTGAAGGGGCCCTAAAAATGGCTTACATGGAACTAAGAGTCAAAGTATCTAACTGAAACTCACAGTCTATCAATGAAATTGTGCAATCTAGTGCAGGCAGGGGTTAAGGAAACAGACCGCTGCAATAAATCCAGAGAACATGGAGAGTTTTCAGTTATGTCCAGTCCAAATCACTCAGGGGAAGGACGCAGTCATTGTGTCCTGCCAGTTCCCTCTCTCTCTGTCAACTAGTAATCCCAAAATGCCTGTAGGGCTCTGCCCATGCAGCAGTAAAAATTCACAATTCAGAAAAATTAGTAATGCACAGGGATACTACATAAAGAACAATGCATGGGGCAACCATGCACAACAAGGCTGTCTTTCCACCGAGGGGTTCTGATGACAACAATGGGATCTCAACAACAAAGCTCAGGAGCATTCCAATGTCATCAGTACCCGAAGATGAAAACACAGCTGAGCTATGCATTGTTGCCCATATGTTATTTTGTATAGTATCTGATTTAATATATGAAGTCAAAGATTTGTGTTTTTCTTTACAAGAAATCTTCAGCTTAATTTTTTTTATCGTAGTTCAGCATGTTTGCAGTTCATTTGCATCACCAGGTAAGGAAAAAAGTCTAGTCCCCCATATGATGCACAGGGGAAATGCCAGACCTCACCAAACAACCAACACACTGAAATCTGGCCAATGGAAAATCATGTAATCGCTGCTCTTCTCAACCTCTCCTTTACACTGGGCAAGCTACCTGCGGCATGGAAAATGGCCACGGTTATTCCACTCCCAAAAGGTGGTGACCCCTCTTCCCCAGGAAACTACAGACCCATTTCCCTTCTCCCTATTCTAGCTAAGCTACAGGAGCAATTTGTCCTGTCCCAACTGTCTCCACACTTAGACGCCTCCTCCCTTTTTGCGCCTTTCCAATCTGGCTTCTGCAAAAATCACTCTACCATCACCTCCCTGCTTCGAGTCTCTGGGGACATTCTCACCGGCATCGACAAAGGTCATATCACCTCGACTATCTTTATTGACCTAGCAAAGGCCTTCGATACCGTCTCACATCCCCTGCTCCTCTCCAAGCTTATCGGAGCTAGGCTCGCTCCCCCAGCGATAGAGTGGTTCCAGGACTACCTTGTGGGCAGAATGCAAGCTGTCACAATCACATCACACACCTCAAACCCCCTTCCAGTTACATCAGGTGTCCCCCAAGGCTCAGTCCTTGGTCCCTTACTATTCTCCATTTTTATAAATGACCTCTCCTCTGCCTGCTCTCATTCCTCCATCCAAATGTATGCAGACGATACAGTCCTGTATGCCTCCGGCCCCACTACAAGCAGAGTGGCATCTCTCCGACAGGAGGACTTCACTGCCATCCAGCACTGGTTTAGGCTGAATCAGTTGTTTTTAAACCCAATAAAAACTGTGTCGGTCACATTTGGCTCCCAACAAAAACTCTCCCACCAACCCCCCTGCCCTCTGTTTGTAACCCTGGATGGGTCTACCCTGGAGCAATGCACTAGCTATAGATACCTAGGCATCTGGCTTGATCAGCACCTAGATTTTGCCTCTCACATTGAATCCCTGCACAAGAGGCTGCTCCCAAAACTGGGAGCACTTTATCGTAACAAAAACTGCCTCCCCACCAAAGCGAAGCATGCTAAAGTCCAAAGAATGATACTCCCCGTACTTGATTATGGTGACATCGTATACTTGATTGCTCCTGCATCTGTCCTGGCAAGTCTAGACACCTTATTCCACTCCTTCTGTCATTTCATCCTTGACTGCCCGCAATCCACCCACCACTGAACCTTATACAGCTCCTTAACCCTGCCATCCCTCCACGATCGGCGTTTAATAAACTGCGCCAGGTTCACTGCTAAATACTGGTCTCTCTCCCACCCTCCATACCTGGCATCAACCCTCTCCCAACAACCGCCTCCTGCATACTCCCTAAGAGGTACGAACCCTAGACTACTCTACATCCCATTTATGCGCACTACCAACGGACAGGCAGCTTTTAACTACAGAATTCCACAGATCTGGAACACCCTACCTGCCCCCATAAGACATGCACAAATTCCCTATCATCAATCCCAACTACTCAAGGCACATTTCTCCTCCAGCTGCTCCTGTTAATTTAAGCAATCTCTGATTCTGTTATGTGTTGTGTAATCAGTACTAGATTTTTGCATGTCCTATTGCATCTATCCCCTCTCTGAAAACTCCCTGATTCTAGTCTCCATGTGTACACTTTTATGTATTATGTATTCTAATTTATGATTGTAATACACAAACGTTTTGTAATGCACCAGGCCTCAGCCCCCAGGTCGCATCTGGAATCGAGCATTTTGCTCAGTATGCCTTCCTGGTAAATCTCGTAAATAAATAAATAAATAAATAAATAAATGTGCACAAATGCTGGCAGTCTGGGAAACAAAATCCCAGACCTACAGGCAATAATGACAGAAGCTAAACTGGACATAGTAGCCATTAGTGAGACATGGCTTATCAGTAACTACACTTGAGAGACTTCAGTACCTGGCTATGTACTGTTCAGAAGAGACCGAGGTGCAAAAGGGAGAAGAGTGGCCCTTTATGTCAATGAAAATATCAAAGCTACAGAAAGGAGCCAGAAGAACAGCCAGAAGTACAGTGTGCCACCCTGGAAACAGGAAATGGGACAGCCATTCACGCTGGGGTTGTCTACAGGCCTCCAGACCAGGGAGAGGACATAGACACATTACTATTAAAAGATATATAAAACATGACAGCTAAAGGGAAAGTTCTGATAATGGGAGACTTCAACATGCCAGATACAGATTGGTCAATACCAGCAGGAACATCTTCCAGAACTAGACACATAGTGGATTTCCTGCAAGGGGAGGGCCTCAAACAACTGGTACAACAACCCACAAGAGACAGGGCTATCCTAGATCTGGTACTGACTAATGTGGAAAGGATCACAGATCTCCAGGTAGAAGGTCACCTGGGGGCCAATGACCATCACATGGTATGATTCAATTTAGCCACTAGAACTAAATCATCCCAAGGCAAAAATATCAGACTTCAGAAGAGCTGATTTGATAAGATGGACAACAGAGTTAAGCAAGCCCTGGCAAAAAGAAATACAGGTGATGGTTACAGGCAAAGTGGGCAAGCATTAAGGATGCAATACTTGAAGCAGCATCCCATTGTGTTAGAGAGGAAAGGAAGGGCAAATGAAAAAGGAAACCACTTTGATTCTCAAAAACAGTAGCAGAAGAGGTCAGAGCCAAAAGGCTGGCCTTCATGAAATATAAGGGAATGCAATGGGATGAAGATAGGGAAGCATATAAAACTTCCCTAAGGGAAGCAGGGAAGGCAGTAAGGCAGGTAAAGACCCACACTGAGGAAACACTAGTATGAACAGTAAAAGAAGGTGACAACACTAACTATAGGTACTGTACATCAGTGAAAGGGAAAGTCCAAAGGGGGCATTCCTAAGATCAAAGGGGAAAAGGGGGCGTGTGAGGAGGAGGACCATGTAAAAGCATCTATCCTAAATAGATACTTCTGCTCAGTATTTTACTGAAGAGAAGGTAGGGCAGGGCCCACAACTCAGCACCATGGACACAGAAGGGAGGGAGGTGTGCACTAGTCCCCTCACAAAAGAAAGGGTCCTACAAGAGCTCGATAAACTCAGGGTGGACAAGGCAATGGGACCTGGAGGCACACATCCCAGAGTACTAAAGGAGCTAAGGGAGGAACTAGCAGAGCCACTATCAGAACTGTTTAGTGAGTCTCTGAGCACAGGAGAGGTCCCAGAAAACTGGAGAAGGGCTCATGTGATCCCACTCCACAAGAGTGGTAGCAGAGAGGAAGCTGGGAACTACACACCAGTCAGTCTTACCTCAGTAGTGGGCAAGATTATGGAGGCACTCCTTAAGGAAAGGATTGTGCAACACCTGGATTCCATAGGCGCACAGGATCCAAGACAGCATGGGTTTACAACAGTATGGTCCTATCAAACTAATCTCATAGATTTCTTTGACTGGGTAACCAGAGTGGTGGACCAAGGGGAGCTGTTGATGTCGGTGACCTTGACTTCAGCAAAGCTTTTGATACTGTTCCATATAGAAGCTTGATTAATAAGCTGGGTAGGCTTGGAGTGGGTCAGAAGTTGGTCGACTGGGTGGCAAACTGGTTGGCGGGCAGAAAACAGAGAGTGGTGGTAAATGGTATACAGTCAGAAGAGATACAAGTCACAAGTGGGGTACCTCGGGGATCAGTCCTGGGGCCAGTCCTCTTCAATATCTTCATTGATGACATTACAGATGGACAGGAGAGTAAAGTTTTTCTGATTGCAGATGACACCAAGATTTACAACAGAGTAGATGATCCAGATGGGGTGGGCAGAATGAGAAGAGATCTGGATAAACTGGCAAAATGGTCAGAAGAGTGGCAACTGGGGTTTAATGCAAAGAAGTGCAAGATCATGCGCAGAGGGAAGAGAAATCCTGAAGCCACCTATAGGCTGGGAGGGGAGTTGCTGGCAGTCACAAGGGAAGGAAGAGACTTGGGCATCATCATCATAGATGACCTGAAATCATCCAAGCAGACCACTAAAGCAGCAGATAAGGCTAGGGGGATGTTGTGGTGTATTAGTAGTGGTATCACAAGTCATAAGAGGAAGGTAATAATGCCGTCAACTTGTATGTTTCTATGTTTCAACTTCTATGTATATGATTTCTCATTATTATATATATAAACAAGCATTTGTCAATGCCGATTGTTATCACACTGGCATTGGCAGTGGGAGTGGGGGAGCTAGACAGGCATAGTACTGTGATTTTGTGAATGTGTCTCAAAAGGTGATTTTCTACAGCGAGCACGCCATTGTGCGCCACAGCTTCGGAAACACATGTTGGGCAGGCCATGAAAAATGGCAGCTGGACTGTTGATAAGGAGATGTGCACAAATGCCAGTGGTGAAAATGTGGCATGAAAATATTGTAGATTGATGAAGTTACAAGGGTGCGTGGAAACTGCACAAAGCACGCTTGTAACACAGTCATAGTATGGAGTTTCGGCACCAAATTTTCAACATAGGCATTTTAGGACCTCTGCTCATGAATAGTGTCACCATCATCTCCTCAAACTGTCCTGAAAACTGATTTTCGCACAGCGGCTGTGCAATTCTGTGCTGGATGTGTGAAAACACATTTCAGGCAGCAGTAGTGATCATAAGGAGGTATGGAAAAATGCCAATGATGAACAGCTAGAGTGAAACTATTACAAATTCACATAGTCATGAGCGTGCATGCAAACTGTGCAACGCATGCTCAGAAAACACTAATTTTATTTACTTTCATTCCCAAATTTTCAACATAGGCATTTTAGGGCATCTGCTACTGAACAGTGTCACTGTCATTTTTATCATGTGTCTCGAACACGGACTTTCAACCGTGACCAAGCTATTCTGCACCAGAACTGCGAAAACAGATTTTGGTCAGGATGTCAAAAATGACAGCTGTACTGTTCATTAGGAAGTGCAGAACAATGGCACTGTTGAAAATCTGGAGTGAAAATATTAGAAGTTTGTGAAGGTACGAGTGTGCGCGCAAAGTGCGCAATGCATGCTCGTAACACAGTCATTTTATGGAGTATTGTCACCAAATTTTCAACACAGACATTTTACGACCTCTGCTCATGAGCAGTTCGCTGTCATTTTCATAACGTGTCCTGAACACTGATTTCGCAGAGTGACCACGCTATTCTGTGCCGGAAGTGCGAAAACACATTTCAGCCAGGATGTGAAAAATTACATCTGTACAATTCACAAGAAGGTGTGATAAAATGTCAATGTTGAGAATCTGGCATGAAAATAGTGTGAATGCGCTAACTTACGAGTGTGCATTGCGCAGTTGCTACGCACACTCGTAAAACAGTCATGTTTTGTATTTTTCCTACCAAATTTGCAACTTAGGGTTTTTGAGAGCCCCCCTCTTGAACAGTGGCACTCTCATTTCATTATGGGGTCCCAAAAGGTGATTCCACATAGTGACTGCAAAATCACCTTTCCGGTCCGTGTAATGCCATCACAGTGCAAGAATTCATGAGAAGGGGTCCCAAAAACCTCATGTTGAACATTTGGGGCCAAAATTTGCAAAAATGCCTGAGACATGCAGCAAACTTAAAAAAATATATATATTTATTCCATTATACAGCTTACCGGCATTTCCTCAGTTCGTGATCGGCTTTGAAGAGTGCAGATGTGTTCCCGGTCCACCGAAGATCGTCGCACAGAATCCAGAGGTAATGTATGGGATGAGGGGTGTGGGGTGACAGGGTGCACAGTGGGTGGGTGTGGGTGGGGAAGGGGCAGCGGAGACTACGGGGACTGTTTTCCTTTACAGGTTCAAAAGAAAGAAAAAATCATTGGGGGCAGGTTTTTTTTTTTTACAGAGGATTTGGCATGCTGAAGTGGGCTCCCAGAGTGCTACCTAACTGTTTGGGGGGGTGTCTGTAGCCAACAGGGGACTGGGCACCCTCATTGGCAAACAACACAGGGGGGAATTTATGCAGACGGGGATTGAGCACCCCTGCTGGCACACAAAGCTGGCTGAGGGGTGCAGATCCAAGTGGAATTGGGCACCCCCTTGGCATTAAACAATTGGGAGGGTTATTTCTGCTGACAGGGAGTGTGCTCTCCCATCAGCAGACAAGGAAAGAGGAGGCAGAGTAAGAGCAGAGAGGGATTGGGCACCCCCCTCGTCATATCACAAATGGAGGGGGATGCTTTATGCCAATGGGGAGTGGGCTCCCCCGTCAGCACATTCACAGGGAGCAGGGGCAGCCGACAAGGGGATTGAGCACCCCTGAAGTAGGCAGTTTGGCGGTCAGTGTGCCGCCATGTACATAATGGTGGAGAGCAAGGCAAGAAAAGGACCGCTGCGTCTGACAAGCTTTGCTTGGATTGCAGCAGACCATTTCTTAGATGTGCTTGCCACATTATGTATGCATGGTGTGGCGCCGACATGCAGGCTGATTGGGGAATGCAGGATGCACCTACTGGTGCATGCCCTGCATTCGCCCAACAGCAACCGTGCCTCCAAAGCTGCACTGTCCCAAGATGTTGGCTGCACAAGCGCGCCAACATAAAAATAGTCGCTAATCAAAAGTTGTGCATGTTCGAAAAGTTGTGCACATTCTAGAAGTTATTGTGCACATTCCATCATTAATATTCATAAAGGTCTGTGCTCCTACCCACGTGACTGGAGCAGACAGTGCTGTTCACGGTAGCAAACATGGCAGCGGCACTTACTGAATATTTCCCCGAGATAGTCTGGACATGGAGTGCAGTGCCATAGTCAGCTCTGTGTTTCCAAACCATACTAATCTCACTTTTTTTTCCTTTCTTTAAAAAACTAAAATGCTGCCAGGAATACTTAAATGCTGAGCACAGAAAACTGAACAGTACAAAATGGACTTCAAAGCTGACAGCTACTGACAGCAAGAGGGAGCTCAACACAAGTTATGACACATTGTCAGATTAAAAAAGGCAGACATTTATATTCTTTCTGAATCTCTGGGAAACATATACTATAAAAAATAATGAATAGGCACCCATTCACAACTCACCCTGTGTTTCCATCAAGGGGTTGATAGACTAGCATGGACCTCTCGAGCTTTGCTCTCTAGGTCCACACACTGGTATCTCAACCCCTCGATGGAAACACAGGCTTATAGTCTATGAGCATTCATATGTTATTCCTTATTTTATTAAAAAAAAAAAAAACAGAAACTCGCCATCACCAAGCTGCTGAAAACCAGCTTTGGGTAAAGGTGGTTGTCTTTCTTTTAATGATAAAACAACAGAACATTTGGTGCTAGTGGAGGGCCACATGTGTGTGTGTGTATGTGTGTGTGTGGTGTAAAATGAAAGTGAAATGGTAGGTGGCATGAGTTGTCATTCTAATTTTTAAAACCTGTTGTACCACGCAAGGGTATGGAAGCATTCTATAACCTCTGAGCCATGGTACAGCAGCTTTTTAGTTAGGAAGAAAATCCATGCACAACAAAAAGAAGTCACATACTATAGCTCAGTACAAATCTGCTATGATTTGCCTTGCTGGCATTTTATAAGACTAAATTTTATTATCAACACATGGCAAAAATCATCATGTATTTAAAATAAATAACAGTTAATGAATCTGGAATGTTACCTGACAGTGATAGAAATAATAAATTGTACCTGTAACAATGAGAGTTAAAAAAGATACACCACATTTATCTTCAGTACTGTACTTCAGGTTTTGTTTTCTATGCCTACACAGAGCATTTCCATAATCAGCAGCTGAATTGGCAAACAGTTCCTATTCATTTTGTTCATTGAACATATACCTGCAGCTCTGACAGTAGTAATTGTGGTCTTGCACATTAATGCATTAATATGCAGACTATAAGCTGAAGAGAATTCACAATGCACTTTAACTATTTCCAGTTAATTACTGGGGCATAATTTTCAAAAGTCATAAAGCTTGTGGCAGTGGTACCTGGATCTATGTAGAGCCATACAAATTTGCTCCAAGTAGAGTGATTTTTTTTTTTATAATTAAACCTTTATTTCCTGTGACAGATATACAAAGAACAACATTACATACTGAATGCACTTGGAAGTACAACTCAATAAATAATATTTTGAGTTTGAGAAGTATCAGCATAGAAAGAAATGAATGTGTAATCTTTGTTTTGTTAATGTTCTGGTAGTTTGTTACTGGCTAAGTCTTACTACACAAGGCAAAATCTGCCACAGATGGGGCAGCCAAGCTGACAGCTCACATTTTTTTTCAGTCTGTACAAAATATGTTTTAAGATGCAAATATTAAAATAATTACCTTAGTTATTTGATTGCATACTTTTTCTGTCCTTCTACCTGTATGAACTGATGTTTTTTGTTTGTTTATTTGCTTGTTTTTGCCTCTGCTCTTTTGTTCTATTATGGCCACTGTAGCTGTAGTTTTTGCAATACTGAAAATCTGTAGTTCACCAGATGGCATCTCCCAATGCACACATATAATTCAAGTTTCAGTGTGTGATTAGAATGATGGAGCGTGCCATTACTAAGCAGTCAACAGAAGCGGAGTGGGTTAGGTTGCATCAATTACATTCCCAATTCTCTTCCATTATGTTGCAGAAAGCAGAATTAGCCCTTCGAAGAACTAAGATTAAATACCTTGAATCTGGTGATAGGGCTGGGAAACTCCTAGCTTTAAGGATTAAACAGCTGGATTCAAATAGATATGTTGCAGCTTTGCAAAGTATCGAAGGAGGCGCTACTGTCAAAGACCCAAAGAAAATTACGTCTGTGTTTAAAGATTATTTCTGCAGAGTTTATTCTATTCCTGTGGAAGACAGGGTGAGAATAGATGAGATCAATAATTTCTTAAATTCTGTAGCTTTAACGAGATTGGATCCCAAAGATGTGGCCATGTTGGAATCACCCATTCAAGTATGGGAGGTGAAACAAGCAGTAGCACAGCTAGCTTCAGATAAGTCACCGAGACCGGATGGCCTTACTACTAATATGCACAAGGTCTTTATAGAAGAAATCTCCCCAATTTTGACCAAGGTATACAATTGCTGGTACCGTGAGGGATTTTCTGAAGATAGCTTCCTGGAGGACCTAATAACTCTTATTCTAAAGCCAGGGCGGGATCCAATATCCCCTGGGAATTACAGACCGATATCCTTGCTAAATGTAGATGTTAAAATACTGGCAAAAGTTTTAGCTTGTTGACTTAGTCCGTTTATGTCTAGAATGGTTAGAGATGTGCAGGTTGGCTTCGTGAGCAATAGAGCGTCAAGTGATCACATATGTAAACTTCACTATTTAATTGTACATGCATGAGAAATGCAGACCCCGCTGGCCCTGTTGGCTTTGAATGCAGAAAAGGCATTTGACAGAGTTTATTTGGATTTCTTATTTGCTGTCCTGTCAAAGTTTGGGTTACCAGATAGCTTTCTAAATTGGATCAGCTTGTTATATAGATCTTCCAAAGCACGTGCATGGTGCAATGGAATACTGTTGGATCCCTTTTCTCCACTATGTGGCACAAGACAGGGTTGCCCTCTCTCCCCACTCCTATTTAATTTATATTTGGAGACTTTGATTCATAGACTACTTACGGTACAGGGGATTAAAGGAATACAAATAGGAAATAAGAAGTATCTGGTATCTGCATATGCAGACAATCTGCTTCTTCATATGGAAGATCCAGATACAAGTATCCCAGTAATTCTACAAGAAATAGCACAGTTCTCAAAGGTCTCGAACTATAAGCTCAATATTTCTAAATCAAAGCTCTTTCCACTTAATTCTAGATGTCTTCCAAGTGTGGCTATGGAGTCGGGGCTTAGCTGGGAGCCTAAAGTGTTACTGTATTTAGGAATTAAGATTACACGAGATATAGCCACAATGATAAATGAAAACCTCAATAATCAAGTCAAAATAATTAAACAAGATTTAGCTAGATGGAGTTTATTACCGCTATCACTTTGGGCTAGAATTGAAATAGTCAAAATGAATATACTACCAAGGATCTTTTATCCCCTGAACATGTTGAGTCCTTATCTGGCATAAGCGTGGTTTGGTTCATTACAAACGATCCTTAATGAATTCATATGGAAGAGGAAGGCAGTAAGGCAGTCATATAAGAAACTCACTGCATTAAAGAAGTTAGGGTGCCTGGTGCTCCCCTCCTTTTTTAAATATTATATAGCATCACATATTAGCAAATTAGTTCACTGGACTCTGCCGACCTTCAAGGTAGACTCCAATCAGTACGTCCCTCCATGGATTCATATTAACAGAGATCTGGTCAGTAATTGTACACTTGCACTAAATTCAATCCCTTTTATATCCTTCAGACTTCTACCTACATCACTCAAAAACATACCTACTGGATGGTCAATAAAAGTTTTACACCGGGTTCAGAAGTTATTAAAGGTAAAATGGCAGAATTCTCCTGACCAACCCATCCTATACAATAAGAATTTTCAAATACAGGGTGCTCCATTCCCCTCCAAGTTCTTGGATTCATTAGGTGGATTAAAATTGGGATATTTAGCTCCTCAAGGGAAGTTGTTGATGTATGAACAAGCTTGTGCTCTGATTCCAGAGTTAAAAGGGAACATTTTTAAATATTTGCAGATTAGGGATTCAATTAAAGCCTACCTGAGAAAAACAGATAAAAGGAGCGAAGAGGAGTATGAATTGACTTCTCTATTAAAGATAGCAGAACAGAAGCATCCGGTGTCCAAATTTTATTATGAGCTCCAGATCTGAGACAAAGGGACTTCCTCCAAGATTGGTATGTACTGAAAGCGGAGATTAGGGGTTGGAGAAGAAAAAGTTTGGGAACAAATATGGGAGAATAACAGTAGGTACATTAAATTAGAAACAAACTGCAGCAATTCAATATTATGTACAACTTGTATTATACCCCAGCTAAACTATATAAGATGGGAAATATCGCCCAAATGTAACAGATGTGAGGTTGGACAGGGTGACTTGTACCATGTCTTATGGGCATGTCTCAAGATTCTCCCTTTCTGGAAATCAATCTGTACTTCAGTGCAACCAGTATTAGGACTAGAGCCTTTTTTTTTACACTGGAAATATGTTTGCTAAACATCTTCCCTAGAGACATGGGTAAGCAGAGGAAAGCGTTCATGGCCATCATATCAGCAGCTGCGAAAGCTGTTATTCTTAGGCATTGGAAAGAGGTTAACATGCCATCTGTGATTGAATGGTATAGAGAGATTATGATGGCATTACAAATAGAGTGACATATTGCAAAAAATGAATAATAAATTACAATCCTATAATACTAAGTGGGGACCGTTGGATGCGATCTTGGCTGCCTGGAAGTCTTAGGTTCCAAAGTTGATGTAGTGTTAACTCTAATGTTTATAATACTTCCTGAGCCTGCCTAGGAATCTAGTGGCTTCCTGATTTAGTAGATGCTGGGGAGGGGGGGAGAGGATGCATTAAATTCTAGGGGTGAATAAATGGGTTTTGTTATTTGAATGTTAAAAGGACTTTACTGAAAGTGCTAATTTCATTGTCATTTATACTAAGCTGTGTCTGAAAATAATGTTGATGTTATGTACGTACTGGTTTGATTAGGCCACAACTTCTCTGTAAAGTCAATAAAATATATTAAATAAAAAGTTTCAGTATGTGAAAACTGGCAATTTCACTGACAAAGTTTCTTTTCTTTCTTTTTCTTTTTTTTTTAAATGCGTGCAGTGTCAAGCAGAACTCAAGAGCACAATAAAAAGATAAATTTATGTGAAAAAAAAACTAACTGCATTGAATGGAATGTCCATCTCAATGGATCATGGTCATCTGTAAGTAGGAGTGAAGTCAGCTGGTGTCTGTTGAGAAGATGTTCTACTTAAAAAAAATGTCATGGGTTTCAAAAAGTG
Source organism: Neoceratodus forsteri (assembly GCA_016271365.2). Classification (NCBI taxonomy): domain Eukaryota; kingdom Metazoa; phylum Chordata; order Ceratodontiformes; family Ceratodontidae; genus Neoceratodus; species Neoceratodus forsteri. The sequence continues at coordinate 681,559,472 of CM057449.1, forward strand.
AAGAGGGAGCATCTCAGGCATGGAGAATCATCCTGATAGTAAGAGAAGTTGGGGAGAGGTTCAACATTTGAGTAGGGTTGGGCGATATTAGCAAATTCTGATTTTGCTGAATGTTTTATGAAATTCCACATCATTTCTTGAAATGTCACAAAATTTTGCAGGATTTTCTGAAATTATTTAATTGGTCAGTACTTAGTCAGTCTTATAATTAGAGATCTGGGGCTCGATTCCAGAAGCCTTTATAGCAGACACAAGGTGCTTGTGACAAACAGCAATGTTGCAAGTCACACTTTGTGTCCCTATTGCAGCAGTACCTATTCCAGAACATGAGCTGCTCTAAATAGGGAACCCACAGCACCAAATGGGCACTACACAACCATTGCAACCTGCAACTGGGTACACCAGGTTGCAAGGGGGACTTGCACCATGCCAGGGCTCATAATTCCGATTCCAAGAGTCCCGACATGGACGTCGCAAGTTGTTTCACTTAGACCTGCCAGGAGATGGTCTAAGCCCCTTGCGACCAACTGGCACACTGTCAATTGAGGGGTACTAGTTGGGTCCATGGGCAGAAGGGACACAGAGGGGCACTGGGAGGGTTGGTGTGGCAGCTGAAATGTACGGGATTGCTGTGGCACCCAAGGGATGCAAATGCTCCCATATCAATATGTCATAGTCATTTGTACCCTGCCAGATGCTGAAGCAATACCTGACCACCCTGCTGGCACATCAACCCTCCCTAGGGACCCACCCACCCCCACACCCCCACTGAGCACGTGTCCCCCCACACCATCACCAGCAGTGCAGCCCATAACTCAATGCAACAGCATAAACGGTGCCACCACCTTGCAGCATGTGCTTCTCATGCACCATTGGTTGGGCACAGTCCCACACTTGCAGCATTCATGGGACAACTGGCACAGGAATCATGCCTTCTTTCAGAATATGACACAGAGTTCCTGGTACACTGGCATTGCTGTAACCCTTGGAGCGGCACAACTTGCATTGCTCCAAGGGCTCCTTCTGGATTCAGGCTCCTGATGTTTGGTAGGCATACGGCTGGGAAGTGCCCCTAAAAGAGTTTCAAGTTCCATGACATTGGAATGAGAGGTGGGAAAGTTACAGGTGCTAAAAATCTGGCAATTTATTATTCGTATGAACATTTCTGAAACTATTTCTATGCTTACAACTTAGCCACCTTTAGGGTTAGATAACATAAAATGTATATGCATACTTTCTTGAAAGAGTCATAGAAACTGTTAAACAGAAAGGTAATTGATTGTGTAAATTGTAAGTTACAGGAGTTCAACATTTCACAATTAATTGTTTTGTTAAATTGTGCAGAAATGTTCAGAATATTTGGATCTTTATAACTCCACTGGCATTGCAGGTACTGTGTATGCTCAACATTTGGTATGCATACCAAACTAAATATGTTCTGGACTCTAATAAAGCTGGATAAATGTGGTGTTGTAAGTTAAATTTGGTTTGGGATATTTTAGACATTGCTAATTGGCACATAATAGATAATATCCTCCAGAATTCCACTTGTGTACTTTGACTATCACAAAAGACTTATCACAACTAAATCACCTTAGATGAAGTAGCATCATGGCATTGTATTACCCCATCAACACTCCTGCAACAATGATGCCCACTATCATTCTCCATCAGAACTAAGGATATTTAGAAACTTCTACCACAGTGGCATAAGTTGTAACTAGCTTTAAGTAGTGGTGGGTGAAGTCCCTAAACTTCGCTACATGGAGTATTTCATGTATAATGCAAACTTTGTGTAATACTCTGCAATGCAAAGCAAATAACTGTGTCTTTTAATTGTGATGTAACGTTCCACTGATTTCATTGGACTTCACATTAACTTCACCTTTTTATTGCTCTTTAAGGTGAATTTTGTAGTGATTCATGGGATGGCAGATCACATGGGCATTATATTGTCTTGCACAGCCTCAGTTCATCGTAGTGTACGTAGTGGAAAGCTGGAGAAAGTTTGCTCTTAGAGGTCTGAGATTCAAACCCTCTAAAAACCCTTAAAATGCCTTTTTGCCACAAGATGTTTTGTCAAAATTTAGTACATTGATTGTAGGAAACCCTTGTGTTTTATATCATTAAGCATTTATTGATTTTTATGTGCATATTTAATGTTAATTTAGCACATTCAGTCTCTGTACTGACGGACACTTTAGAAGTGTGCTTTGGGGGAGGGGCGTATCTGTGGTAAAGGAAGAGTCACAGTGAGAAAGGCAATCTTTCCATCTATTGTTGGGTACTGTTTTAGTATTTGTATGTTCATGTATACACATTAATACTTTTAGTAGGTGTTGCACATTTGTTGCTGTTTGCTGTGGTACTTTGCATTTTTTCAGTCTGATTAAAAGACCGGGTTGTAGTGTACAGATCTGTTAAATTTTCTGCCCATTACCTTTAGTGAGTGTGCATGCCATCAAGTCAAATGCATTTTACTGTGGCACAGTAATTGCAGTACTCTTAATTCTTTGCCTGTCTGTATTATTTTTTACTGCTTCTATCTAGCACTGCTGTACCTCCCCCCCCCCAGGCAAAAGAAGGTATTATTTTTCCAGTTTGGGATTGCTGACCACCGGTTAAGGTGTTTTTGCACTTGTGCAGCTGCATCTTTTTAGGGCCCAGTCTCCATCTATAATTCACACTTATTTGTTTTGCTCCACATCCTCCCAAAAGTGCCCACAATCTAAACTTGTTGTTAATTGTCTGAGTAATCCCAAACAAAGCCCGTGAAGAGATGTGCATGCTAAGATGTTTATGGCTGTGGCACTGCTGCCAGTGCCAAGAGTGACCATGGCCATGGCCATGGACATGGTAGTATGCAGCAGGAGGGAATAGTTGATGTAAGTAAAGGGATTTCTCTCACTATGTTATTCACAGAGCAATAAGTCACTTCAGTGATGGTTGGAAGTGTTGTTGTCCCTGCTGGTGGTGGTGGTAGTGAAGGTAGTGATGGGCCCAGCATGAGTATTGCTCTACGTTCAACCCATGCAAACTTATCTGGGTGCCAAAATGTTGTGAAGTCTGAAGACGTGATTCAGAGTGTAGTTGATGTCACACTCCCCATCCCCACATTAGATGAACATAATTCTGATAGTGACAATAACTCATGATCTCATGTTTCCAGCAATGTTGCGGTTATGCCTGGCCATCCAAATATTCGAATGTTGATAACACAATTGTGGATGATCATACTGCATCTGTGGTTGGAACATGTTCATCACAGGACAGCATCCAAACTGAATCTATGGATGCGGATGATGATGATGATGCTAGTAACCCCAGTTGGGAACTGGAGAACAAGAAACTGAAGATAGCTGTGTGTAAACAGTCTGTTATTAAATCACCCCTTCCTCAATGTTCTGATGTAGCTGCATCTGTTGATGATGATGATGACCCAGTAATAGTCATAGATTGTGATGTTCAGGCAGAGTCCAAGTGTGCCCAACAACATAAATCATGCAGTACACCACCCATGTCAGTGCCACAAAAATGAGTCCAAAATGCAGCATCAGGGACATGTGAAAAGTAGGACATCAAAATCCCTAGTTTGGGATTTCTCGTACAGAATGGAAGCGATGAAACAGTGGCAATCTGCCAGCTTTGCCAAGCACATGTGAGGCTTGGTAAAAAAGGTACCCATCTTTGCACTGGGGGCCAGCATACACACCTGAAGAGCAGGCACATGGCACTGTGGACTCGGCACCAGAGGGGAGCTAATGCAATAGTGGGGCATTCACCCTCATCTGCCTTATTGAGCATGGTATCCTTTTCCTTGACTGGAAGTAGCCAAAGTAGCCATGTGTGTAGTATTGGTGAAATAACACCAGAGGATTACTACAGGCATGAGGAAGAGGATGATTTTGAATTGTCTAGTAGTGGTCAGACTAGCAGTGGTGGTTTAAGCAATATTTCTAGTATGTCAACCCCAGTGCTTAAAATGGGGAAAATAACATAATTTCTTGACTTGTCACCGCTGCACCCCCATCACTTGGCAAAAGAACCCCACCAATGACAGTTCGCAAAGCAGAGCCATTTGTCATGCCACATGCAAAACGGGTAACACTGCAGCCCACATTGCACAGTCTTTTTGCTGGAACATGAAATATTCACCAAATCATGTGGTGTCATGTGAACTGAATGCTGCTGTAGTGGAAATGATGGCAATTGACCTTTTTCCCTTCTGCTTTGTGGAGAATTCCAAATTCCGGCATTTTGCAGCATGTGCCTATCCTAAACAGAAAATCCCATTCAGGATATACTTTTTCACCCGTGCTGTCCCGGATTTATATCGGACTGTGACAGAGTCTGTATGACATGCCCTTCAATATTCCTCATCACCTTACATTCTCTTAAGTATGGATATGTGGACAAGTGGCAAAATGGCCGGTAGTTCTTATTTGTGTATTGCTGTACATTAGGCGCAGGTACTGGGGGTTGTCTGTGATGGCAGTATTGGAAAGCAGTGTAATAAGTCAGACGGTTGTGGTAACAACCATCATGGAATTAGACAGCATGCAATGCTTGCAATGCATAGTGTAGCAGGGTCGCATACAGTTGAAAATATGCTAGACTTGCTACCGACAGAAATTGATCAGTGGCTGCACCCCCTTTCCTAAAAGCTGGCTTTATACCTCGTGGCAATGGATCAGTCATCATTAAATGTATCAGCAATGGTGGCTTTGTGAGGGTTCCCTGCATAGTGCATTGTTTAAATCTTGTGGTACAAGAGTTTCTGCAGCACCTTGACATCAAGCAAATGCTGACTGTGGCATGTTGCATCTGTGCACACTTTGCAAGCTCTGGAAAGGCCTGTGGCCAGCTTAGGCAGCTGCAGATTCAAAACAGCCTCCTGCAGCACTGCCTCAAGTTTGAAATTGTCACATGCAGGAACTGGATACTTTACATGGCAGAGCGGTTGTATGAGCAGTACAAAGCCATCTCTGAATACCTAATAATGCATACTAGCCATGACAGTTCAGGGGCCTCATTGTCTATGGAAACTGAACAATGGCGACTCATGAACTCAGTGATATCAATTCTGAGGCGTTTTGAACATGCTACACAGGCAGTGAGTGGTGAAACTGTATCCATTAGTCAAGCCATTCCCCTGCTGCGGGTGCTTTGGAAGACTTTTCAGAATCTGCAGCCTAGAGTTGATGTGTCCGGAAATAGGTCAAGTTTTCCGTTGCTGAAACACATCCTTACAATATTTGACTGCAACTGACACATCACCACTATTCAGAAAAGTGCAGAATTTGGAATAGCAATAATGCTGGACCCACGCTACAAATGTGGTATTGCATCCTTACTGGAGAGAGGGCCTGATCAGGTTCAAAATCTGACTGGACAGCTGGTGAGATTGGTTCATGGGGCACAGAAGTCACAAGCAAAGTTCTGCACACTGCAGCATAACAAGGTAGACAGTCACTGTGGAGTAAGCACATGCAGTAAGGTGACTGAGAGGCAAGGGGGGGTGTGTTGGCAAAACAGGTTGTCATTAACCCACTTTGAGGTGTCTTGTCTCAAGTAGGAATCTGTGACCTCAATGAATCCTATATACAGGCGGATAACTCATCAGGACTGCATGCATCACAGAGCATGGTTGATGTCTATTTGGCAGAAAACAGGCATCTGTCAGTACTTGACAATCCAATTGTATACTGGAATGGCAAGGCAAATGAATAGCCAGAGCTGACTTCAAGTAGCATTGAAGTACCTGACCAGCCCACCCTCCAGTGTAAGTGCAGAGAGGGTATTCAATTCTGTGGGGGCAACAGTGCATGACCATCATACTAACCTATCACCTACAAATGTCAGCATGCTGACATTTATAAAGATGAATGAAGGTCACATACCAAGTTGAACAACCACATCTGTTTGTCCCCCATCACAATGATGATTGTGCTGATGATGTGGGCAAAGCAGACCATCCTGGTGGCAGCGTCAAATGGTGTACCATTGAGGTTAATGATGCAATCATGGAAAAATAATTTCCTAGTGGGCACAGCTCTGACCTTGATGACTGCGAGGGCCGCTTCCTCCTTTATCAGGATGAGGAGACTGTTGGTTCTAGTGCGTAACAGGTTTAAAGGCTGTCACAGTTCTGTAATGCTAACATTTTTGGGAGTTTCATAAAAGAAAAACAGTGTCCATGACTCTTATTCCATATGACAGATATGTACAAATAATGATCCGTCATTCTGTTTTACCTTCCCCTTTGTAGATTTTGTGAGTACACTTAGCAGAATGTGTGCTGTTATTAGCAAACAGAGTCAGCCTCAAACACAAATGTCAGCTTGTTGTAGCCACTTAAATCCTGCTGATTAAATGACAGATATCCTCCTCACACTGAAAGACTGTAACACACCATATCCAGCCACCCGTCTTCATGAGAGTGAGAGGCAAAGAAATTGTTCCTGTGCCCATACCCAATGTAGGAACCATGAAAAACCACAGCCACCTGTTTTCATGAGAGTGAGAGGTAGAGAAATTGTACCTGTGCCCTTGCCCAATGTAGGAAACATCAGCCAGCCACAGCCACCATGCTTCTTATCAGTTATTTACAGTGAGTATGTAGTAATTTCACATACTATGGTTTTACCTTGAATTGTGGTGTTAATGCTTCCTTAACCTTTTTATAGATGCCATTGTCACCAAATACCGGCAACTAATTTTCATTTTGTTTTCACTGGTTCCAGTTACAAACAGTGTAACAGGACAAGAATACTGTATACTCTGACCACCTAAAGGAAGTCATTTTCAGGTAAGTATCAATCTCATTTCATCAGTCCTTTTTGTCTTTCACGTTTTTCAGCTGGTGTAAAGCATTCCACGGAGGTGACATACAGGCCAGATAATATATTTTTCATACACATCTCTCATTGGAGTACTTCAGTACACCATACTTGTACAACATTTTATCCTGGTCATGATAACACGTCATGTTTATTTATTTTATTTATTTATTTAGTGATTCGGAGAAGACCTTTGAGTGCAAGCTCTTTTACAAAGGTTCCACATAATAGATTGAAAAACAAAGAATAATAGGAGAAAGCAAAGGTACATTACAATTAATGATACAGCTTGGATTCAGAACTTACAGAATAACTCAAAACATAGGTACAAGTTAAAATGACAAGAAAAACACTTTATGAGGGTGCGAGGGGGGGGGATAAGCAGCCACAGAGTTCCTTGTCAGTAGTTCAGAGGGATGGGGATAGCTGGCAGTGGGGTGAAGAAAGGAGGTACGAGAGAGAGGTATGTAATGCAGTGGAGGTGAACCATGGGGGAAGAAGGGCAATAAGGTATAGGGATAAATGGTGGAGTGAGGGGAGGCTGAGTGGAAAGACATGCTAAAGTAAATGGTGGAGTATGAGGGGGGCATGGTCAGGCAGCCTGCATTAGTAGTGACTATTAGGGAAACTCAGGGGACTCTGAGTTGGGGAAGGGTGGGGTGGCAGGTGCCAAAGGAGCATGATGCAGACTGATTGCTGAGGCAGGTCATGAGAAGAGACAGAGGGAGGGGGTACTTGAGGCCTGCCTAGTGATTGCAGGGGGGCAGAGAGAGCAAGTATGACTGGACTCAGGGGCAGGTGCTTTTAGAGAGTGTTATTAGCTGCTGTTTGAGGTCAGTTTTGAATTGTGCCAGACAATTGGTGGCCAAGAGGTGCCCAGGGAGTTCATTCATACACAGGGGGGGCCTGGTTGGAAAATGCAGATTGCCCAAATGAGGTGCAATGAAAGGGGATAGCCAAGGCCCCTCTAGTCCTCCCTCTGGTGACCTGTAATGAGTTGGCCGCCTTGATCAAATTGCCTACACATGGTGGTGTTTTACCCAATAGAGCCTTCTTCCCTAGGATGTAAGTCTGGAATTTGACCCTGTTTCTTAATGACAGCCAATTTGTATGTTTGTACAGAGTACAGGTGTGAGTGCCATGCTCAGCATCCAGGGTGAGTCTGCAGGTTTTGTTGAGTGCAGTCTGAACCCTCTTAAGCACTGTGTCCATCACCACCCCATAGACCACTAGTCCATAGTCAATGGTAGATTTACTTGAACTGTGGACTGAGAGGCAGAGGGCCCCCAGAGAGAAGTGTTGCCTGTGCCTGTACAGGACACCAATCTTGGTATTGGCTGTCTTGACTGAAGAGTCAATATGGTGTGCAAATGTGAGCGTATCATCTATTATGATCCCCAGATACTTGAACAAGTGAACTTGTCCCAGCGGCTCACTGCATGAGTTGGAAATTATGAGGGGGTGGTGCTTATTTTTGTTGTAGGGGCCGGACATAAGCATGGCTTTGGTCTTCTTGTAGTTTAGTAGCAACTTATGACTACAGAACCAGTCCTCAAGTTTGGAGAAGGAGTTCTGCAGCTCAGATTGTAGAGAGCCTGAGACGTGCTGCTGCTCAGGAGCACAGCATCATCTGAATATAGTATGAGTTTGGTGTTGCAGGCTGTGGGAAGGTTATTTAAGAAGAGGCTGAAGAGTAGGGGCCCCAGTATTGATCCCTGGGGACCCCTAATCATACCTCTCTTGTGCTGGATACTGTTTGCCCAATCTTGACACATTGATTTCTCCGTAACAGGTAGTCTTAGAACCAGCAAAGGGCATCGGGCACCACATCCATGTTATGCAGTTGGGTCAGTAACAGTGAGTGGTTGACTGTATCAAAGGCTTTAGTGAGGTCAATAAAGACAGACCCCACCAGTTTACCTTCATCCAGGGCCTTATATGCATAGTTCGTGTAGTCTAGCAGGGCAGTGGTGGTACTGTTATTTTTGTCAGAAGCCGTACTGGTTGGGGCATAGTAGATTATACTTACTGAGGTAGTCAATGAGTTGACCCGCCACAGTCTTTTCCAGTGCCTTGGATGGGGGGGGGGGAGAAGATCGAGATGGGTCTGTAGTTGGCTACCAGAGACTTGTCACCTCCTTTATGCACTGGTGTAAATAGGGCCTACTTTCAAACCTCTGGGAATTGGGCCAGGGCCAGTCACTTATTGTACAGCATGGTAATGGGTACTATAAAAATGTCCAGGGTGAGGGATAGAAGTTTCGTGTCTATCCCGTCACTCCCCAGTCCGGTCTTACCTAGTATTTTCTTGACCCTAGTAAGGGCCTCCATCACCGTCACCCTTTTAAAGTAGAAGGTTGGGTGAGAACACTCGGTAGATACATCATTAGAGTGGTTCAAATCTGGTTGAAAATAGGCAGGTGGTAGCACTGGGCTAAGATCGGTGAAGGCCTTATTGAAGACTTCTGCAATAGCTAAAGGGTCTGTAGTGGGGGTGTTACTGATACTGAGCAGCTGAGGGTGCTTTTTGTCCTCCTTTCCAAGGATGCTTTTGATGTTATCCCAGAATCTTTTCCCATCACCCCAAGAATTGCAAAGTTGAGCTTTTTGATAGTTGGCTTTGGAGAGACTGATTAGCTTGGTGCAGCAGTTCCTGGCTGTTCTGTAGCACTGGTAGTCATGCTTGCTAGCTATGTTTCTGACCTTCCCCCAAAGAATGTCCCTTTCTTTCAGGTGGGCGAGGAGCTCCCCATCAAGCCAGTCATTTGCCTGCCCCAAAATTATTCTTTTGGTAAGCGGGGCATAGATGTCACAGATGGAGCTAAAGCTCTTAATGAAGTAACTGAGGACCTGATCAAGGGTAGGTACCAGGTCGATAGGAGTCCAGTCATGCAGGGTAAGAGCTAATTTGAGGGCTTTAACTTTACCCTTCCTCAAGACCCTGCTTTCAGTGAGGATGGGTGGGCTTTTGGTACCTTTATTAGACCACAGGAAGGTGACTGGGGAGTGGTCATTTAGCGTGTCTGGGAGAACCTTGATCTCAGAGATCTGGGATGGTGAGCTTGCTAGGATCCTGTCAAGAAGGGTACTGTTTCCTGTCTTATAGTTCTGCCTGGTGGGGCAGGTGACAAGTTGTGTCAGGTTTTAGGTGGCTATCAGATCCCTGAAAGGGGCAGCCTCCCTTCCATCCCAGTTTATGTTAAAGTCCCCAGTAAAGACAAGCTTCATCCCCTTTGGAAGGGTGCTGATAACATCCATAATTGTGGGAAAGCCTGCTGTGGCCTTCTTGGGGGGATAGGTAGATTGTGGCAAGGATGAGAGTTTTGCCATTCTGACCTACCTGTGCCTTTATCACTATTATCTCATAGTACTTAGCTACCCTGGTTCCAGGGAGAACAGTGCACTGCAGACAGTACCTGGAGTAGATGAGGCATCCCACACCTCTCTTGCCTATTCTATCAATCCTGTATGCTTGGAAGCCTTTGAGGGCAACTTTGCTATCTTTAATCCTACTGGTCAACCAAGTATCTGTTAGGCAAAGGATGTCAGGGATATGGAGGGCCATACTTGCCTGAAATTGATCAAATTCTGCAGTTAAACTGCAGATGTTCAGTGAGGCTATTTTTAAGCCTTTAACCTTATGAACACCAGGGCCTGTTGAAGTGAGTGGGCCTAGGTTTGAGTGAATGTTGCCGGAGAGGAGCAGGAGCATAAAGACGACCTTTCTGGAAGAAAGGTTAATGCTAAATTTGGCTCATACCTTCCGCCACCGAGGCTTCAGATGATTCAGGTGGTTGGACACTGGTTTAATTATTAGGGCATAGCTAACCGTTACTACCCATATGCGACCGGGGGGCATATGGGCACCCATTTTTGAAGGGTGAGGTCAAGTGAGTCACTGCCCACAGTCAAGTTAGGCAGTTTCAGAAGGCATGTTTGACAGCCAAGCACTACCCAGTAGTGGTTCATAGGGGAGTCGCAGCGGCCCAGCTAGGCATCTGGTGCCAGCTGTACCAAGCCAGGTAGCAAGGAGAAGAGGTAGATAACACCCTTTGATAGGGGACATGGCAGCTTGATTCTGTTGTCAAGCCTGATACACTGGTGTCAAAGAGGCTATCCAGTTAACCACTGTACTTGGTGATTTTAGAAAGAGCTAGAAGGAGGAGTTACACTAGATAGGTAAAGTGCTTCACAAGAGACAGTGATACTGTCACTCAAAGCTTGTGCAGCTGGCTGGCAGTAGCCTGTAGGAGTAAGCTAGAAAGCTGGGGCAGGGTTTGAGTGTATTTAAACAGGACTGCGGGTGGGGTGAGTGGGGGGCAAAAATCAGGCAGCTATTGCTCCCTTCCTGGAGGTAATCAGTCCCTGAGGGCAAGTCCATACCTGAATCTTCTGTGAGGGGCTGGCGTGTTCAGACTTGGACTGTGGATGGCAGTTTGGCAGGTCGGATTCATCAGAGAACCACAGCTGTGGCTCTCAGACTACCTGAAAAGGGAAATTAAATAAGAGAGGCAGGGGGTGGGGCTGCTTGTGGAGCTAAAAAGAAATGCAAAATGGCTTAACTGGAGGGGGGTGTTGCAGACCAAAATGTTAGGCAAGGTGCCACAAGGTCTGAGAAAGCAAGAACAGGGCTGTTTAAAACACAATACCGGAGTAAAAAGGTGAAAGGGGGGGGAGTTCAAGGCCTGAGCTTAGATCGCTACTGGGTCTTATGAGGGAACACTCTACAGGCACGTAGATTAAATCAGCAAACTTGAACTGTAGAATGCTAGCATGACAGTATAAACAGAAATCATAATCCAGTAAAATATAATTCAAGCATTAACAGTGCAGAGCTGTATGAAGCCAGTCAGAGTGCTCCTGGGGCTAACTGCAGCCAGTAGGGCACAGCAATAACAGACTCTGGATTTAAACCCAGAGACAACTGTCCTCATGTGAAAAAGGAAAATCAGGCAGCTAGGGTTCCCTTCCTGGAGGTAATCAGTCCCTGAGAGCAAGTCCATTCCTGAGCTTCTGTGAGGAGCTGGTGGCTTCAGACCTGGACTGCTGATGGCAGTCTGGCAGGTCAGGTTCATCAGAGAACCACGGCTGTGGCTCTCAGACTACCCGAGACAGTTTGCCAATGTGTGTCATATGCACTAAACAGGTTAGCTGGTCTTGTACTGGTTCAATAATTGCTTGGTATTTTAAGTTGGATAAAACAGACAGGAACAGCCACACTTTTAACAGAATGTGATAGTGCAATGAACGCCAAATGATTTCTTCTTCATCTGTTTGCAGGTAACATTTAGGTGCTGTGTGCTTTATTCAAATCTTGAAGATGTACAACTGGTAAGAATCTGGAAGATACATAGAAAACCTGTAAAGAAGACAAAAATATTAATGAAATTTGTTTTCAAATGATGCCACAAACTCCCCACCCCCCCACAAAAAAAGCTTACCTTTCATGGCTTAACTGTTTTCGTACAGCCAAAGTCATCAGCAAGCCAAAATGTGTGCAACAGAATTAGGACTCCATAACCAGACAGAAAAAAAAATAAATGATTACATATATAGAAAGTAAATGTCTGGGTCTCTGAAAAAACATAAGCGTGACATGTACAATAACTTATCAATGGTGGTAATACACACACACATATGGCTATTCAGCACAGCAGAATAATGGTCCAGAACATCAAATTATAGTTCACCCCATGGTCATCTGTGGCTATCATCCCATTTGGCAACACACTTTACATTAGCTCAGTAGCAGCAGAAAACAGAAGAACAACAGATCACATGATGCAGAGCGCCTGAAAGCAGTTCCACAACTCCTCTCCAGCCTCCCGTCCTAAATAACTTGAATTATCTGCTATTCACCTAACCCAAATACCTCCTTCTTCACTAAGACGATGAAGAGCAATCATCTGTCGACAAGAAGGTGTACTTTATTTGTCCCATGGAAGTTGAAATGAGGAGAACATCTCAAAAGCACACACCGCTGGTTATGCCAGAAAAGGCCCCTAAAAAAACGTGGGCTTCTAGTACATCAGAAATCTCAACAAGGGTTACTGCAGCACATGAACAAGAACCTCTAACTCTCCAGAGATTCCTTGATGAGTACAAATCCTTTCGGGACGAGATGCAGAGCCTCACAAAAGAGTTAAAATTATGATCCCAGGCTCTTGAAGATGTCTCCTGGAGGACCTCTGACAATTCAACCCAGATTCACTCCCTAGAAAAATGGGCAGATAAGCTGGATCCAGACCTAGTCTTAATGAGGAAAAAAATTACTCGATTGGAGCTGAAAGTGGAAGACATAGAGGGCCACAGCTGTAGAAATAACACGGTCCTTCTAGGTCTCCCAAAGGGGGAAGAGGGTCATGATGCAGTCTTATTTATTCAGAAACTGACTGAGAAGTTGACTGACCCCTCACCCTATGGTCCCAAATATATTATCGAGCACTCAGATCAGGCCCTACGTCCAAAGCCTCCTGCAGGATCACATCCATGACCACTAATCTTTCAGTTTTTAAATTATCTTGAGCACCAGCATTTCTTGGCCAAAATCAAAGAGCTGCACGAAGTCCAGTGGGAGGGTAGAAAAATCAGAGTTGCTCAAGATCTCCCTGCCACAGCCAGACAATGACGTTCAGCATTCCACCTGCTGGTCTCTAAAATAATTGCAGCTGCCATAAAATTTAGAATGCTCTACCCTGTTAAATTACAGGTTCTGGTAGCTGGCAGTTGGGAAAGCTATGAAGGTCTAGATTCAGCAGCAACAAACCTGAAAGTAGCATTCCCCGATCTCTTTCACACACCCTGAGTACCATACAGAGCTCAAAGAAACAGGTCCAGAAACCCTGATATTAGGGTAATTCATGCCTCATTGATGTTTCTGAAACAAAAGATTTCACATTACACACCGAGTTCTGGAAGAGGATTTGCTCATTTCCCCCTGACTGCTTAAACAGAGCAGAAAAGTAAAAAAGAAGCAACAGCCTTCATATTCTGTTCACATAACCCAGATTTTATTGCTGAAAGAACTTTCCTCTTCAAGCGACTGGGACGATCGTCATTCAAGCTTGCCTTTGCGATCTTGCGCAGGTTTTAAATTCATTTAAAAAAATGCAGGGATGGTTATATCGTCAAGCGGCTGCTAGAGGGGAGTAAATTGTTTTCAATAGATGACCGTTTGTTTCTCACAATTTTACAGACAGCGGTCTGAAAAATGGACAGATTCAGGGGCCCAGACTGCTTGGAAATGTAAAGAGGATCTTACAACTGTACCTCAAATACAGCACTGCAGCAATTTACTTGATGGGCTGTATTGTGTTAGCAATTTTGCATTCCTTTCTGAATCTCAATGTCAGCATAAACTACAACCTGGCTTTGGAATTTGGCATTTCATTATTTGTCCTTGTTTAAGCTTCCTTTTTATTGTTTTAGCTGCCTGAAAACAAAGTTCAAGGTTTTTCTTGCTAGGATAGAGCCATAGATACCACAATGCTGGAACTTTAAATATATCTAAAGTGCATATTTTGTTAATTCAGATACCCCTTTTGTAGTTAATAGGGGCAAATCTTTGTAATTTAGTTATTTCATACTATATTTTAGAATCAATAAGACTGGTCTAAATTTCAGGCTCAGTTTGAAGTCTCAGGAAATATTCACATGACTGTATTCTTTTTCTCTTGGTCCTAAACACCGGATTGAAATGTTCTAACCATGAGATTTAATGGTTTATATTCTTAACGATTTTATTTTTGTAAACTTTATATTCCAAGCATTTGTTATACGGGAAAACGTTATCTCTGTTATGAATATTGAAATATGTAGAAGATTCTGGTAGATTAGCAGTAATCCTATAGTTTTAATTATTACTTTTTGGTGTAGGACGGGAAGGCTGGGGGGAGGGGAAGGAAGGGCACAAAATTGGTGCACTGCATAATGCAGCTTATAACAATAAGGGGGGACAGGAGGGCAAGGGAAGTTCTACATCCTGTTACTATATTCCTGGATTGTGCATAATGCAGGGAAAGCAGGGATTAGTTACATGGGGAAGGATAGGGAGGGGGGGCAACACAGAATCAATGGTAGCTTTGATATTTACAATTTTGGAAAGGAGCTTAGTATCTGAATGTGCATGGCCACTCACCTGAAGGGTAAAATGGTTAGAGTTTTAACATGGGTTTCCTGGAATGTCAGTGGGGCTCGTCAGAAAGTAAAAAAATACAACATTTTAAGGCATCTAAGTCTACTAAAAATAGATATTATATGCCTACAGGAAATACACATGCAGAACTAAGAAGCCCCTAAACTAAGAAGACAGCAGATAGGACAAGTATTCGCAGCAGAAGGCTTCTCTTAAAGTTGTGGCATGATGAGTCTAATAGCTCGGAACATACCCTTTTCTCCATCTCAAATTATTGAAGATCCACAGGGCAGACACCTTTTTGTTAAAGACAATATACACATGGAAGGAATTCTTTTGGGTAGTATATACGGTCCGGATATTGATTCCCTGGATTCTTCATGCATTTAATCAATGTTTTAACCCCCTTTGAGTCTAGCACGATGATTATTGGAGGGGATTTAAATTTAACATGTGATCCTTGTTTAGACTGTTCCAGTTCATCCTGTAAAGGACTTTCCCCTGCCCACAGGGCAGTAAGGGAGCTTGTGGATCAGTTAGGTTTATGTGATATTTGGCAAATTCTTCACCCTACTGAGAAATAATACACATTTACTTCCCCAGTACATCAGACTTCTTCCCGTATTGATTACCTCTTAATTTCACAAGTTCTTATACATGGAGTCTTAGACTCATCCATACAAACAGGACCCATCTCAGATCATTCTCTGGTTACATGTCTGGTATGTCTCTCTTCCCTTCCCAAACAAGGAGCAAGGTAGAAACTTAATAATCAGCTATTGAAAGACCCGGGACTAATTAAATATATCTCTGACCAAATTATCCAGTTTTTTTAATAACCTTAATTCCACTGGAAAACCAGATATGGATTGGTATGCATTTAAAGCATACATGAGAGGTTTATTAATTAGTTTAGCTTCAAAAAGGAAAAAGGACAAAGAAGCTTGATTGGCTTCCCTTTTGTCCCAAATCCGAACAAAAGAGCACAAACTGTCTCCTCAGTCTTTGGAACATGATTGGCAGGAGCTGGTTAAACTGAAAGATTCTTATTTAGAGCTATTGAGAGAACAGGCAGAATATGCAATCCTTAAAGCTAAGTTTTCCTACGTGGATCAGGGGGAAAAGGCAGGATGCCTACTGGCTCTATGTATTAAACAACAAGAACCTTCCAGATTAATCGCAGCAATACAGTCATTGACCAATGGTTCTTTACTAACATCTCCTTTGGAGATAGTAGCCAAATTTTGTAATTACTACAAGAAGTTATATGGCCCTATGGCAGACCCCCCTTCTGTTCAACAAATTGATCAATATTCAAATGGCTTTCAGCTGCCTCCCTTGTCAGATATGCAACAGACCACACTGACTAAGCCTAATTCACAATCAGAAATAGATGAAGTAATTAAAGATCTTCCCATTGAGAAAATCCATGGACCAGATGGTGTTTCCCCTAATTTCTACAAAACCTTTGCAAAGCAATTGGCTCTTTCATTGGTACCACTTTTCCAACATATTCTGTCTGGGGCTGGGGTGGACAAATCCCTGTTTGAAGCCCTTATCATTCTTTTGCCTAAATCTAGCAAAAACCCTGAATTGGTGACTAATTATAGACCAATCTCACTTCTCAATCAAGATATTAAAATGTTATCTAAACTTTTGGGCAATCATATTACCACAGTTCTCCCTGAATTGATAGGACTAGAACAGGTAGGCTTCATGAAGAGGAGGTCTTCTTCGGACCATTTACATACCTTAGACCATGTCCATGTAATTTCCCTGCCATGTTGGTGTTCCTGGATGCCGAGAAGCTATTTGATTGAGTCAATTGGAATTATCTCTTGCAAACTCTGAAAGCATTCCATTTTCCTAAAACCTTCCGACAATGAATAGGTGTCCTTTATCAGCATCCCACAGCTTGTATTTCTTGCAATGGAACCTTTTTGGAGACATTTTTACTCCAGTCTGGTACTAGACAGGGATGCCCCCTGTCACCCTTGGTTTTCAATTTATATTTGGAGCCACTTATTTGCAGATTTACTATGGCACCGGGGCTTCAAGGTATTACTATTCAAGACCATGTAGTGAACGTTTCGGCATATGCAAATGATCTGCTTCTTCAGGTATCACATCCAACCTCTTCTATTCCTCACCTGTTAACAATCATTGAAGAATTTAGTAAAATATCTAATTATAAACTAAATAGAGAAAAAAGAACAGTCTTTCCTCTTAATTATAAGGTAGTAAAACATGATATTTCCAACATGGGACTTGCCTGGAAAGTAGGTTCTCTATGCTATCTAGGTATCAAATTAACAAGGAACCCCACCCATTTTCAGAAGTTCAACTTAGATCCTCTTATACATACCATTAAACAAGATTTACAACGGTGGTCTTTTCTTCCATTATCACTTTGGGGCAAAATTAACATCATCAAAATGAACGTCTTTCCATGCCTCTTTTATCCCCTAAGTCTGCTAAATCACTGGCTTCCATTAAAATGGTTTACGGGTGTGCATAAACTTTTTACAGATTTTATATGGCTAGAGAAAAGACCCAGACTGGCATTTTCTAATCTAGCTGCTCCTAAACTAAAAGGTGGGTTATGATTACCACATATTGGTCTATATTATTGGGCCAGTCAGGTAAATAAACACCTCAGATGGATAAATCCCAAAAATCAATTAACTTCCCCTTCCTTTATACCAATATGGTTCAAAATTGAAAAAGACCTCCTGAAAGCACAGGGACTTTCCCCAACCTCTCCTCTATATATTATTCTGAATTCTCTCCCATCATCATTAAACACATCTCCCATTGCTGTCTCCATTAGAATCCATTCTCAGTTATGTAATTTCATGAAATATGCACATACCCGTGACATATCCCAAAACACATGGGGTAATCCCAGTATTAAGATAGGAGGCAAAATGCTGTCATCTGGTTGGCTACCACAGTTATAGACTGTCCAATTTATTTTATTAAGGAAAATGGAACCTGGCTTACCTCTCCCAAGATATTAGTTAAAGCAAGTATTCCAAGGACTCAGATCTTTAAAGTTTATCAGCTTCGCCACCTTTTGGTTAACACATTTGGGCATATCCACCCATCTCCTCTTAATGTGCCCTTTTGGATGGAGCTGCATTCACTAGTGGGACTCCCACATGCAGTCTTCAAAATATATTTAACCCTATATAATCTAAAATATCCTGAGTGCTTTGATCCCACAGCTTACTGGTCCTCCCTTATCCCTGGAAAGACCATAAGGTGGCCTCTCCTGTGACTTATGCAGTTTCTAATATTGCATAACTTATATTACTCCCCCCCCCCCGAGAAACTAGCTAAATTTGGTCACATTGACTCTTCCACCTGTGTTAGATGTTTATATGGGGAAGGCAATCTGCTTCATATTTTTTGTAATTGTCCAAAAGTATCTAAATTATGGACCCTTATTAAATAGAAGGTGGACCCTCTTTTAGGCCTGAATAATTTGTTCAATCCTGATATTTGTCTACTAGATGATCTCTCAGAGGTTCATGTACTGAATCGTAAATATCAGATAACTTTAATATCAATGTCAGTTAAGAAACTGGTTTTGAAACGTTAGAGAGACACAGAAGTAATTACCTATATGGAATGGTTAAATTAACTTCTGGCTAACCTCAGGACTGAAAAAACCATAGCAAGCCTCAACCAGAGACTTAAAAGATTTAACATGATTCAGGGCCCTCTGCATGCATTATACTCCTTGTAAATGTTAAACAATTTCTCTTTTTGCATTGAGTACTAGTTCTTCAAAATGGTTCTGTGCTAGGGAGGGGGTAGGATAGGTGGGGAGGTGAGGGAAGAGGGATGGGAGGGCTCTGTACCTCTATGTTTCTACTGTAAACATGTACATAACATATTTACGATGGATCAGAGCTCTGTAATTGTAAAAGTTGAATAAACTTTGAATTGAAAAAAAAAAGAAAACAGAAGGACAACAGCAGCAGCAGGCACCAGTGCTTCATTTTCTCACTTGGGCACTTATGGAGAGTTGTAGCTGTAGGTGCATGCTTTAATCAGTGTGGCTCCTGAAATACTTGTGACTTTTATGAACATTTTCTCATGTGATTATTCTTCATCTGGAGTAGGGACTTTTCATAACATTTTAACAGCAGCCATTTTAGGGGGGACACTTATGGAGGGTTGTGGTTGTAGGTCCATGCTTTAATCAGTGTGTCCTGCAATACTCGTGACTTTTATGAAAATGTTTTCATGTGATTATTTTTCATCTGGAATCAGGACTTTTCATGACATTTTAACAGCAGCCATTTTAGTAGGAACACTTATGGAGAGTTGTGCCTGTGGGTGCACGCTTTAATCAGTGTGTCCTTATGAAATACTTGTGAATTTTATGAACATTTCCTCATTTGATTATTCTTCATCTGGAGTCAAGACAAACTCCAATACTACATGCTGAATGATGTAGCAAGGTAGCAGTATAAGCATGCTACATTCAAATAACATACTAATTTTTTTTCAGGGAGGGTTGTATAGTAATTCTGTTGGGTGATGGTATGATATTTTTTATTGTGGTTGTGGGTGTACTAAGAAAACTGAACACAGTCAAGAGTACCCAAGTAGTTATATTGCATGACAACTACAGCATGAGTACAATAATCGGCTGGCAATTTTTACCTGTACTTCTCTTTTCAATTTTTGATTGGTACTTATCTACTGACTTGTCTATAGGATACCCTCATTTCCACAATTTATGACTGCTCTACTACTTTTTTCAGATATGACATAATAAACACAGCACTATTTTTAATCTGGCTTTCGGATGGTTTTCATCAGTATTTCCACCTGTTTTTATATGTCTATCAATTCAAATAATTTCTGGTGTGACTCAAATGAAGGGGCATGCAATCCAGGAAGACATGGTACACCACTACTACATTAGGGAGCAGTAGGTGTACAAAAACAGCTGGGTATACTGATGAAAACAATGATTCAGAACAAGATTAAAAGGAGCACTACTGTTATTTTATTACTGAAAATATGGAGAAACACACTGGAAAGAACCCATGACAGAACATGGATGTATCAGGGCATTAATGCATGTCCTGGGTGCATCCGTCACTCCTCCTCTGCAAACTCACTCTCCTCCACCCTCACCAACTACTTCATGGTAAATTGCATCTGCTCTAAACCTGATTTACCCCCCCCCCAGCTGATCAACAGCCTTGTAACTGCAGCAAGATGTATATTCCTTACTGAGAGCTAGCACTTTCCTACTGGGCACTTACTTGTCAAATTATGTGGATGCTGATTGTGTTATGGTTGTGTGATACTCCTTGTCAGTGTTGCAAGAATTTGTGAACCGTTAATGTGAGCACTATGTATCAAGTCTGTTCAATGTATAATGATGTATCCTGTATCCTCTGCGTTTAATGTTGTATTCTGTATCCTCTGTTACCCGCCCCCCCCAGTCGCACAGGGAGATGAGCATCCTTTGCTCAGTGTGCCTTTCCTGGTAAAAAAATTTCAATAAATAAAAATAAATAAATTGTGAGGCATGAGGGCTTGCCAGAGTGACTTACATCAGCTGAGAAGTGCATTAATGCCCTGATACACCCATGGGCAGGAATGGGTTATTGCACTTATAAAACAGGCTAACTAACTGTAAAAAGCAAAATGTCAAAAGCTTTTTACAATAAGCATGACAACTGCTGGTCAAGTGGGGCAATATTGAATGACCAGGTGACACTTTTGGCCAAATGGAAAGTCGTCACATTTGAACTTCCATTGATGACCTTTTTATTATGCAGAAGAACATTAATTGTGGAAGGAATGGTACCATACATACAAGTCAGTAAATAAGTGACAATTGAAAACAGAATCAAACTGTATAGGTCAAAATTGTTAAAGATCAGGTGCACATTGTCGAGTAGTTACCCAGCACCCCTCTAGCATATATGTTAGCTGACGTGTTCCAGTGCTGATGAGTATTCATAATACCATGTGGTCCTGTTAAGTAAAAAAGTTATGGCATCAGGACTGTATACCAACAAAGAAACACAGCAGTGTCCTAAACTGGCTGACACTACCCCTGGCAGGTACCCCAACAACCTTTTCTGAGGTCAGTTAATTAAAATCAGAGAGTGCGCTCCACTTACATGTATGGACATTTTTTTACAGCTTTTCATACTACTTATTGCTGCAATTTACAGAAATCAAAGCAACTGCTGGAGCGGAGTAACAGCCACTCTTACTAAAGCAGTTGCTTTCATTTCTCTAAATTGCAGCTATAAATAGTGCAAACAGCTAAAGAAAGATTGCACCCATACAGGTCAATGGAGTGTGCACTCAGCATTCATTTTCTAATGTCACAAAATTAACATGGGGTGCCTGCATGAGGGCATGTCAGCAGGATCAGGAAATGCCTCTGTTTTTCTGTGGGTACACATTCAGGGTGCTATCACTTTTTTGCTGGAAGAGAAAGACCAGTTAGTACATCTCTCAGTCATTGTCCATAGCTTAATGTTCCACAGACACTGCAGTAGGATAAATTCCCCCAAATATTATTTTACCAGCATACAGATACAGGTGCCCATCCCCACATAGCAAACCCAATGTTTTTGCACTATACCCGTGCTTTGTCAAGGCTGAGGTGGTAATTGGCATTACACCAGATTTAAGAAGCTTGATTACAGTGACAGTGGTAAAAAGCACAGATATAAAGTGCAAAATGTTTGTGCAAAAGATAATAATAAATAAAGTTAATAAAGGTGTATGCTATTAAATAATATTAGAAAATGGCAATAATGTTTTTTCTTCCTGATTGCCTAAAATCACTCCCAACCTGGGCATCTATTTTTCAATAGATGGCCAGTCAAAAATAAGAGCCAGTCCAAGTGTCCCTTCACAGAGTACCATTTTCCAGTGGTACCTAGCCTGCTTTGCAATTGGCTGAAAGCACCCCAGAAAACTTCAAATGCCCACCATTTTTTTTCTCTCGCTTAGCGAGAGCTACAGGTCCCCCCCAACACTACTTACTTAGTTGTTGCCTACTTGTTCTTAAAAAAAAAAAAAGGAAAGCACACTAATTCTGCGGCCAGGAGATTGAAGAAATTCTCACAGCCATATTCTCTACTATTGCACCACTCTCCCGACCGTGATCTCACACTACCAAGCGTGGCTTTAAAAACAGCAGTAAGAGTCTTCCTCACAGCATGCCCCCATAGTTACTCATGCTGTTTCTGTAAATTTAAATAAATAAATCATTTGCCTCCTGGCTGCCTCTAACCACATCTAGTCCTAAATCAGTATGTGTAATGGCCAGTATAACCATAGAAACGAACTATTAAGACACAAACTACGGGGCCTCCAGTAGGACAATAGTCCCCAGATAAAAAAAAAAATGCTTTCTACTACAGGTGGAAGAACTATTTTAAAACAGAATAACTTAAAGAATAAACAGTTAGCAGTGAAATATAACATTATTTATTTAACCATATATAAATATAAGGTTGGCCATTTTCTAAGCTCAATAATAACCTCCAGGGTGGGCTTTAGGGCTTTATTGGGAAATACTGGACCTTCCAGGGGCTATAAGCCCTCCGCCTGCGGCGTCGGGCCTCATTATGCACCTGGGCGGTCCGGTATTTCCCAATAAAGCCCACCCTGTCGGGTATTATTGCTTACGTAATTGATCTATGTATATGTATTATACCTACAAAGGCAGATCTGTAAACTGTGTGACATGTGATGGAATAAATGTAAGATTTAGTAAAAGGTGTCTCAAAAACAGATCATGTTTGCACACACTTTTTGCACTTCATATCTGCACTTTTTACCACTGTCATTTTATTTAAACTTCTTAAATATGGTGTAATGCCAGTTACCACTTCAGCCTTCACAAAGCATGTTTACCATGCAATATAATTCGACTTACTATGTGGAGAGGGGCACTTGTATCTGTATGCTGGTAGAATTAACTTTGTTTGGGGGTATTTATCCTACTACAATCTCTGTGGATTATTAAGCTGTGGAAGAGCCATACTGACTGTTCCTACTAACTTTACTAGATGGAACCCAATGGTATTATTAATACCCCTGAACACTGGAGCAAGTCAGCTATCATATATGTTTGCAGGGAGCTGTACGACAGGAAGAAAACATTACTGCTAAAAGAAATACTTTTACTGTATGTATAAAGATTATTAGCTAGGAAAAGAAGGACAACATTTTTTATGTTCTTTTCTTTTATAATTTTTTGGGGAAGTGTTTTTATCATTTTTTGGGGGGGGTAAGAAGATTAGTAAAAAGAAAGACAGAACACACAATGAAAGTTATACCGAAAACAAAAAGACTATAGGTCAAGGTTGTGATGTCTCAGCAACACTTGCAGCATTGCCATTATTTGTAGTTGATCACACTCAATTCACTCCATCCACTGCTTCATTTTCTCCACCACATTACTAAGGTGGTCTACCTCACTTCACAGCAACCCATGATCCACCTGTGCAGCAGGATGTAAGGGGTTGCACTCCCATGCAGGTGTGGGAGCAGCCACGTGGTCCCAATCCCTTCTCTGTTTCACACCTTGTGCAGGCAGAGGCTGTGCTGCCACCTGTTGCACAGCAGGTTCATTGCTGGACACTTCTGCTGTCTTGGCCTCCCACTCTGCATGGTGGTGGCTTACAAGGTGAGTACACTGCCCACCTGTCCCAAGATGACTAGCCTTGGGCCATCGCCACACCAGCACACCACAGATGTTATATTTCACAACCCAAGGGTCACCAGGCAGTGATGAAAAGAAATGACACACTACGGAGCTGTGTGGAGGACCTGGCACAGGCACTGGGGGAGCCCCATACATTACAGGCTGTTGGACACTTTGGGGAAGGGAAACAACCTGCTGCTGTTCTTGTGGCTGTGGTGGATGTTGTAACTTTTCCTGCCGCTGGTGCTGCTGCTGCTGCTGAACTGCCATGGCCATGACCAGTGGTGGAGGGGCAGTGATAGGTGCCACTGTCGGGGAGGTTTGTATCATGGCACCACGATCGCCACTTCCAGCGTGGGGACCACTAACAGGGAACAAATTCCTGTGGTTGATGTGCACAGTGCCATCACACATCCTTGGTCTGACACGACGATCTCTACGTTCCCCCAAATCGAAACCTCCTCTCTCCATTTTACAGAACAAAGAAACAAATTAAACTATTAGGAACAACTACTAACAAAAAAATAAAAACAGGTAAAATAAGGAATCAGGAATAGCAAATCAAAAGGGGCACAACTTAAAACAAGAAATATGGCACTAAACTGCAAAAAAATAAGCAAATTGAGCAACAATCTCTCTCTTTCTCTCTCTCTCTCTCTCTCTCTCTTTCTCTCTCTCTCTCTCTCTCTCTCTCATACACACACACACACACACACACACACACACACACACACACACACATATACACACACACACTCACACACAGGTACAGTAGCTCTTTCTCCAGCACTTGGCAAGGGGAAAGTAAACTAGTTCACTGTCTTGCCTGATTAATTTCCTGTCCAAATCATGTGACCTGCAGACTGTAAGGCACGTGATCTGTGGCTGTTTTAATTCTCACACATTTCACCTTTCTGAAAAACAAGGTGAAGTGAATGCAAAGTCAGTATCGCAAAGTCATTTAAGGGCAAAGTAGCACTTTTCAATGGAGACTTTGTGTAGCCACAAATGGATGTGAAGTAGTCGACTTTGCGTATACTTCATTTAGGAATTAAAACTTCACTGCATCTCTAGCATTAAGACTTGGCATCACTTGGTAACTCTGTTTTCCAACAGTAAAAATATGCATTGTTATATACAGGGTTGTTTAAAGAATCCGTAAGTGGCATTGAACAGAAACAGTGCTGCTCATGCATGTCCTTCCACATATCATAAGTCATTGAGCTCTAGTTGTTATCTGGCATCTTGCAACAACTCAGGCTAGTGCACAGTGATGTGCACAGTGATGTTCATGACTATTCTTCATGGTTCATCACTCAAGATAGTGACCTTACAGTTGGCACCACCTAAGTTTTACTAAGGAGTCTCCTATGGATGCTACCTCATTGCCACTTTACCCAGCCTCTAGGTTCCTCTACAATGGTAACTCATGTTTTTAACTGGACAAAACCCACAGGCATGGCTTTGACAAAAGAATCTCAACATGTCACAATTCACAAACGGTCATGAAATTCAACTTGAATTACTGTTGTTATTTTGGAATCTTTGGCTGCTTACAACTGGGCCAGCCTTGGAGCAAGAGATTGGAGTTGGCACACACAGTTCTTTTTTGTATTGCTTTTTTCCCAGCTGGCAGCTCATCTCTCAGGTATATACCCTGCTCACAGGGATATACCCTGATCAGGCTGAACCCAGCTATCATTCAGTTGACTATTGGATTTCTCTCCAACATTTTTGTCCCTCGCCTCTCTTGGGGGGGGGTCCATCTGTCATCCTCACACAGCCACAGCTTCACCTGCAGCAGCAGGATGCTCTGGCCCAGCAGCAGGGGTCACTGTGTTAGTGGAACCCACAGTCAACCCGCCCCAACCGAGCGGCAGCTGTCTTGGCCATGACCTGCCTCTCAATGCAACTTCCTGGGCTTGCTTCCAAACCCAGATCATCAGCATAGCAGCATGATGCTCTGTATCTGGGTGATGGGGGTGGCCTCAAAGCCCAATATTTAGGGTCAATGACCCTAACAAAATAGGTGATTTTCAGTTTTCTACTTGTAAAGATACAGGGACTTAAAATTTTGCATTTTAAATAATTGCTGAATGTAATTTTAACATTTCCAAATGTTTGGAGGCTTATAACTCAGTCACATTTAAAGCTAGAAATGTGAAGCTTGTTCACATCTGTATGGACCTTGGTAAAGTCAAATTTGGTGTAATTCAGACCAATTCTTTTTTGTTTACATAATTGTGAAATGTAATCTTAAAATATTCTAATGTTAGGAGACTTATAACTCAAGCTTCTTTAAAGATAGTGATCCGAAACGTGCTACACATTTGTATTAACCTTGTTAACATCAGCATACCAAAAATGGTGCAATTTGGACAATTTCTTTTTAAACTAAGAAAACCAAAAGCAAATGTTCTCAGCAGTGGCAGGAGTCCAGCATCTGGTGTGGGGTTGCTGATCCCCAAATGCTAAACTACAAGTACAGGAAAGCTAGGCACCTGAGAGAGGAGCCATAAGTCAATGATAGAAATAAACCAATGAGGATCCAAAGCCAATGACAGAATGAAACCACTGGTAACCAGAAAATAAATCTAAATATTTTTATTTAAAGGCTGGCTTTCTTCTGTCATTGGCTTTTGCTCTTACTGAGTGCCTGGCTTTTCTGGCGTTGTGCGTCTTAAACTAGATGGAAATAACTGATATCAACGGTTTGACAGAAATTTCATGAGCTTCTGAGGAATCAAAATCAGAATATTGTCAGATGTTCACTCACTAGCAGAAGATCAGTTTCGCACAGCTCTATGTGTGCGTGATATGAGCCAACAACATTTTTATATTTACAGTTTAAACATAGCAGGTGGCATTACATCTACTGATGTTTGTTTTGTGAAATGTTTTGGGAACTGAGCCAATTGTTTCATGACAGAATGGTCAGTTTTTCTAGTTGTGGAAAATGTGAGCGTTCCTTACTGGGGGATTGGTAGTGTTATACAATATGAAGATTATAGGCAATGGGCAGGATTCACAAAGAAGCCAAAAATCCTGTGCTGCGGTAAAGGCCTGCAGCACTCCTGGAAATGAAGTTGCATGATATTCATAAAGAAATTTTGAGCAGGTGTGGAATCTCATAAAATCCCTGCAGTTGGACTGCCCTGGTGGTGCTGAGGGTTGAGGCCCTGGATGCCACACCTTGTGCCATGCCGGTGACCTATGTTCGGGAATGGACACGGGCTGCCAGGGGTCAAAAGGGGCAGGGTAGCATGAAGTGTCCGGAGGACTGCTATCCTACTCTGGGGGGGGATAATGGCACCGATACCTGAGTGCCCTCCAGTGGAGGCTGGGGAGCAAGGTATATGGGCATGCACGGGGGGGGTCGGGTGCAGACATCTCGAGGTGAGCTCACACGGGAGCATGAATGGGCCGCCTCAGCTGATGTCATTGCATGCACCCACCTCCTGAGGGAGTACAGAAAAAATGCCAGCCAAGCACCTCTGTGATGCCCTCTTCACCACCTTTGATGTGCTCCCAGGTTGGTTCCCCAACCTGAACCAATGTTCGAGCCAGATAAGTGCCATGACCCTGCCCTGGGGGGTAAGCCAGGGGGCATGGTGGAGTGCAGCTCATGTGGGTGCAGGAGGCGGTAGGGGACATAATCAGGGCTGAAGTTCAACACAAGGCTGGCCAAAAAGAAGAGTAAACAAAACAAAAATAATCCCCACAGCTGTGGATATTCAGCAGATGCGGAAATTGCACAAGTGCTAAAAATACACAACTGTGGATCCGCAGCTGCAGAAATAGCTTAGGAGGCACAGCAACAGTGAACTTAATTAGCTAGATCAGCACACTTTAACATGGCTGCCATAAGAATGAAGCTGAAAGCACCCACAAAGAGACCAGCAACCAGTCCCTCAACTGGGACCACTGCAGCACCACAGGTACCAGCAATACCATGGCACCACAGTAGCCAACTGTCACTGCTGGTCCTCCCTCCCTCCCTGAGGTGTTCCTGTTGCTTGCAGGGATAGCACTACCTGTGAGGCTCTGTCATTGGCTGCACTGTGTCTGGTGGTTATTGCCTGTTGCCATATCATGGCAATGTGTGCTTTTGTTGCCATTACAGCAGCCACTGTTATACTGTCTAGGAAGCTATTACCTGTGTTTTAACTCCACCTTAATTAATTCCTATTGCCCGGTAACTACTGCAGTTTGTTGAGGAAGAGTTACACCTCATTCCACTATGTGTAACATTTTTTCCGCAGCTGAGGAAAAAAACTGATTGTGAATAGCCTTTCAGGGACTGTGCCTTGCTTATATCACACCTTTTTTTCCTCAAGGACTTCTGCAGCTGCACTTTTTTCCACAGTCATTAGTGTCGTTTTCCGCAGCTGCAGAGGGTTTTGTGAATAGCACCCACTGCAAATTCCCCTTTGTTTCCATAGCTATGGTAGTTTGGGGGACTTAGGGAGGGTTTTGCACCATCATAAAGCTTTGTGAATCCTGCCCAATGTTTTGAGTTGCAAAAAAGATTAAAAAATATGCTTGCTCTGGGTATGCATGTCATGTAGAGCGAGCATAGCAGTCAGGTACTCTCGCTACAAGAGGATATAGAGAGTTTTTGGCCAAGCGCTGCCAAGCTAGTTGTTTAGTGTAGTGGCATAAACCACCTCCCCTGAAGGCAGCAGACCCTAGTTTGGGCCTGGCTCTAGGGGAAATATTATTTTTTCTTAATTTGTTGTACTTTTCCCCTGGGTCCTCACCCCCCTGTGGAGTTCATTATTTTAAGTTTTGGGGGTGTAGAGGGCTTGCCCCCTGCAAAGGGGGTTGTGGGGTGCATAGCCCCTGCATAAAAACACTTATTTTGTTTTTATTTGTTGATGGAGGAAGCAACTGCCACTGTTTGTGACGGTCACTGTAATGTTAGTCGTTCTTTTGATGGGCATTTTTGCTTTCAGTCTTTGTGATCAGCACAGTAAAATACTTGCCATCATCACATAAAACCCAGACTTACTTGCACATTCTGGATAAATACATACCTTTTTTTATATTTTCCATTTTTTTCCTATCTCTGTAGTGATTAATTTACTGGTTAAGTGCACACAAGTTAAATGCATGTGCCTGCTAAGTTCACATTTTTGCAGTTAACTGATGCATCTATTAACATTAAAGCTTGTTTTCTACTGATGAGAAAGTAATAGAGTTTCCTTTCTGTAATGCCCTTTTAAAACAGTAAATTAAAGTGAATAATGAAATACACTAGCAAAATTATTAGACTTGTATTTATTATTTTCTAAATATAGACATATAAAAAAAAAACGCATCTCAGGTTCAGTCTTTTCCATTGCAGACATGAAGGTCTGGCTGGATATGTGCACAGCCTGCTTCAATGGACATTTTTTCTGAGGAAAAGGGGTATGCATTTAAGCAGGCTGTACTGTATTTAGACATATTTTAGATAGGATTCTGCCTTTTGTTTCACATATTGATTACTTGATAAAGGCTATTACGTATTGGCGGGGGATTTTGTACTGAATCAAACCCAGTTCTAATATGAAAGTGAGGCATCTGACAGTGCCCAGTTCAGTTCTTTGCTTACTTAATTATGGATTCATTATATGTTTAACAGCAAATTTCATCCCGTTTGATAGGGTTAAAATTGTGTTTAAAGAAAGGTGTGCATTGTTTTGGATTTAAAAAAACAATTCACATAGATATGACTTCCAACAAGTTATTAAGTGGGTGCCATAACAACTGTAATATATGTTCTATTAACAATGGGAGGCGAGCTTCACGCAGTCGGTGATTTTAACCACAACTGGTTAGACAGTTAAGGCCCACCTCAAGACCAAGATCAAGGCTCTAAATTGCACTCAACTAATTGAACACCCCACCTGTCTAAACCACAAGATGCAAAAACCACTCTCTCCTGGATTGGATCCTCTCCTCCCACCCCCACAGCATCCCACGA
This sequence comes from Neoceratodus forsteri, assembly GCA_016271365.2. Classification (NCBI taxonomy): domain Eukaryota; kingdom Metazoa; phylum Chordata; order Ceratodontiformes; family Ceratodontidae; genus Neoceratodus; species Neoceratodus forsteri. The sequence continues at coordinate 681,589,120 of CM057449.1, forward strand.
GAGGGCCTACTCCCAGACTCCCTAAGTGACCACTACATGATCTTCATGGTCAGAAAGGTGTTTAGACCCTCCTCTCACCCCCTAAGATTCTGCAGACAAGGACATACAATTCCCTGGACCTACCATCACTCGTGCACAGCCTTGGCCAAGTAGACTGGTCTTTCATCCTAGAAGCCACATCTACTGATGTCGCCTTCGAAACGTTCAAGACAAAATTTCTAAATGTCTGGGACTACCATGCCCCCTGCACACAAAAAGGGTCAGAGGTGCCCACCTCCCCGGGATCACAGCTGATATCATCAGCCCATGTCACTCCAGGGACCATGCATGGAAAGTCCACAAGAAATTGGGCACCCAGACAACTTTCCAAAATTATAGAACTCTCCGCAACTCCTGTACCAATTTCATTCTCAAGTCAAAAAATAACTAATTCCCATCAACTTTCAGTGCAAACCTAAACCACCCGACAAACTTTTGGAAATCATTCAAATAAATAAATAAATGTATCTCTTTGTTGAGTAAAACGTCTGCTGTGGGCCTTGTTTCAGTAAATATTCACATTTTTTTCAACATTCAAACAAGCACAATACTCAGACTGTCACCTGTTAAAATCTTGTTAAACCTTTTCCTAATACTGTCCTCAGATTAAGATCAGGGCCCCTGGTGTTCTGCAGCAGAATTTTCTGATTTTTGCAGCATGAGTTATTCATTTCTCTGGCAGAATGCAGTCCTGTGATTGGCTAAATATGATGTGATGTCATCAATGACATCATATGCTGAGTATACAGGAGGGGCTTCAGGATAAACGAGGTGGGAAAGAAAGCCTGACACTATGGAAAAACAGTATATTTATATGAAAATTCACCAAAAACAATAAATTCTGTGGCACTATATATATTGTGCAGCGTGATGCAAATTCTGTAGCAAATTCCACAACTGCAGAACTGCAGAATTCCAGGGGCCTTGATTAAGATCTTTTAGTGGTCAGTCTGTTGACTTTATAAATGGTTTGCCATTCAACCTCATTATAAATACCAAGAATTTAAAAATAAGTTACTATCATTGTTACATTATTCTATTTACCACCATTTTAAGTAAGTCATTTTATTATGTAGCAAAGTACTCTGTATTGCTTTAGTCCATTTGTTTTTGTTTGCATTGCTACATGACTTGAAAACGTTTGAAAATGGGTAGTTCGCTTAGAGATGTATTCCCAATTATCTAAAGCTGAAACTGACATTAATGTGCTCCATACTAGTGTGAATGAAGTTATTTACAGTTTCTGCAAGATCCTGCTTAGAACTCATCTTAGTTACAGAACATCTGGGACCCAATATTCAGAAATGTGCAAAGCTGAGCACAAAAAATTGTGCCCAGTCATGCGTTTGCCTGAGTGTCCAAAAATGCTGTCTTCAGTGGAACAGCACACCGGTACTATTCTACAGAATATAGGGGCCATGTCAGTGCAGTGCTAAGCCAGTCGGCACTGGGCAGACAGGGCAGATAGGGCTCCTGACATAGGGCACCACAATGGCTCCCATTAGGGCAAATTTCTCATATTCAAAAAGACCCATGCAAATGAGCTCATTTGGGCATTCAAGGTGCTAAGGGTGTAATTGCATGCCCACTGTGGGCTCATCTGCATGAGTTGCCTGGCAAAATAGAATTGTGTCCCCTCCTCTAGCCTGGTCTCAGAGAGCTATCCCTGGTGCCAGTGCCTCTCGCTGATCACCGGCCTGATCTTGAAACTGAAACATTCCCTGGCTTCCAGCAGTCACTCCCTCTGCCAATCACCAGCCCGATGATTTAAAATTAACATTTCCCTGGTGCCTACCAGTCACTGCCCCCATTGATCACCAGTCCAATGATAGGAAAAAAAAATCCCCTGGTGGCTAGTGGCCCCCCCCTTCTCTAACCCTGACATTCCCATATAATAACTAGATCTGTCACTGATGATATAGAGACCCCTCATCCCTATCCCGACCTGCCTATATACCAAATCAATCTGTCCCTGGTGGTCTAGTAGACCCCAACCGCCACCTCAGCATGTAGTGCCCCACAGTCCTGCTCTCCCATCCCAACCCCAAGCTGGTGACCGACACAGCCCTCTGCTCTCCACCACAGCCAGCCACTGGGTGAGCTGTCAATGAGCGCATAATGTAAACAGTGTGTATTCATTGACAGCTCAGTCAGTGGCTGGCTGTGGTAAAGAGCAGATGGCTGTGCCAATCACCATATCAGGGTTAAGATGGGGGAAATGGTGTTGTGGGGCACTACCTACCAGTCTGAGGGGTCTGCTAGACCACCAGGAACAGATCAATTTCATATACAGGAAGGTCAGGAGAGGTAGGGGGTCCAGTATAACACCAGGGACAGATCTATTTATTATATGGGAAGGTCAGGGTTAGGAAGAGGAGATGGCAAGACCTGCAGGAAAGATTACCAAATAACACTGGCAGAATGGGGATAGGGAGGAGGGACTGTAAGACCACCATAGAAGGTTATTTATTATAAAACTGGCAGATTGAGGATGGGGGATGCTTCTAGATCACCAGGGAGTTTTTACCACATATTCAGGGGATCAGGGTTAGGGAGTGAGGATTGCTAGCCACCAGGAACTTTTTTTTAATCATTGGGCTGGCGACAAGGCAGCAGGGAAATGTTAATTTTTAACTCATCAGGCCAGCAGTCAGTTGGTGGGCAGGACCCTAGGATACCAAGGAAATGTTATTGTTTTCATCAGGCCAGCAGTTGGTGGGGGGGCACTAGACAACAGGGCAACAGGGACAGCTGTGTTCAGGGGCAGGGGGCTGCTGAACTTCCTCCATCAACCACTAGAATTGCACAACAGTAAGTCAGGGTTTCAATTGGCAGTATGTACTCTGCACAGTAGGACAATGCAAAACTGCCTTGCCAGTGCAGATACTCTGAATATTGGACTGCACCAATATTCAGGTCCCTGCCCCTTCATTTACATTGCACCCCCCTGACTATTACCTGGGCACAGAGTTTGTTCACTCAACCAGGATTGACAATATTGCCCATCTGCACTAAACCCAGTTTGCAGGGGAAAACATGATTTTGCTCCCAGGCAAAGTTTTAAATAATGGGCCCCTGGTACTTTATTAAGTCTTAAAGAAGAATCCCCTTCCTGTGTAGGTTACTTAGCAACCTGTCCCAGAAGGGTACTCTGCCGTATCCCTATCTTTTCTAGGTCTCTCTCCTGCAGTTTTGTACTTCTCCTGTTTATCCACCTAGAGGCCCCCCAAAGGTATGGCTTACCCTATATTGTTTGCCCTGTTGACAATGTCTGTACTATTCTATATTATGCTGTTATCTACCTAATCATCTATTATGTATCTTATGCTGATATCTAGACATTATAGTTTGTGCCTGAAGTCTCTTATGCTGTTAGCTACCTATTAATCTCTGTTTTGCCTGATGTTTTCTGTTTGTTAACATTGACTCTTCCTGCTGTTCTTGAATGTATGTAGCTTGTAATCCTTCCGGGTCACACCTGAAAATAGGCACTTGGCTGTCTAGTGTGCCGGGTAACAAAAGCAAATAAATAAATATGTGGTATAAATAAAGGAACACCTTCCTGTTGGGAAAGAAGAGTTCTGAAGGAGTATGGGAGCCACATTAGGAGAAATGTAGTTTGCTCCATGGTGACTCTAGGTATGACAGTTCAGAAAGAATGTTCCAGACTCAGGAGGAGGCATGTGATTCCCAGGTCTGGGAAGTGACACTTGTCCACTCTGGGCTATGTCTCCATTTGCCCAGTCCATGCATAGATGTCTGAAGATTTCAAAAGATGTCCTTGGCATGCAGCATCAGGAATTGGTCGCTACCAATGTCGGGTAAGTGTCCAAGTCGAGCAGAAGCCCACCCAAACCACATCTACAGGACTCCACATTGTCTTTGGAAGCATCTCTAGGGATCAGCACTTGAAACCCAGCAATTTGGTCTCTGGCTGGCTTTATGCTAAGGCTGCAAGAATTTTTGGTAGTTTAGTGTGGACTGATGAGGCAGGAATAAGTGACCTGTGCAGCCAATTGGAGTCTGTCCAGGGGCTTTCTCTCATCTTGAGTATTCTGCCTTACCCATGTCAGGGCATACAGCATGAGGTGGAGGTTACTGTCAGCTCCTGGGTGTGAGTCTGAGCTGGGCATCACCCCCCATGCACCACTCCTGCAGGACTCACCATTTAATTCAGCAGCATCTTTAGGTTTTGGCACTGAAAAGACACCCTAGATACATAGAATCTGATGACAGATCAGGGCTGCTTGGCCAACCCAATCTGCCCATTTTTTCTACTTTCATTCTTGCCACAGACTGTACTTGATCTACAGCACCAATATGGACTCTGATTGGCTTTATGTATGGGCTGCATAATTGTTTTGACCACTAGCTTGGACCTGTAGGGGCAGGAATACATGACTTGGACAGACCTATTGCACTGCCCCAGAAGCCTGCTCCATCCCCAACATTATCTCTTTAAAAGTCTGGGCATGTAGCATAAGCAGAAGAAAGAATCTACTGTAGCACAGATTATATTAGCTGTAATTTTATTTTTGATTTATTAGTAGGAGACACTCCTACAAAAATAAAATCAAAATGACTATTGTGTAATTTTCATATAGATTCATATAGATTGTATAATTATGCCAATTTCTTCAGCAGTAGTAGTTTGCTTTTCTGTAGTAGTTTTAGTGCTACTGTACATACAGTTCTGTAAAACCCAGTCATAGCCACAGGTCACAGTGGAGGAGCTGATGTGCTCTGTATACACCAAATGAGATGCTGAACTGCCTTGCATCTCCTGACTCCAAACCCATGTAGTCCCAAATGTATGCTGCTGGCTGCTGCTGAAAATGTCAAAGGCTCACCCCCTCTTCGAAGTCTGAATACTAATTTTTGCCGTCATTTAGGTCCTTTACTAGTATTGCAATAGTAATTTTATGATCATTTTTGGCTAATATTCAGTAGCAGTAGTAAAGTTGTCTTCCCACAAGCCAAAAAATTTTAATGAGCTATCTATTTGAAGACTAAGTTAGTAATAAGTAAGTATTCAGTTAGTAGTTAGGCAGTCTTACATGTAAATTATGGCAGTGCTGTGAAGATTAAATGATTACTTAATTATTACTTCTGAACTGTATAGGTGAATACCAATGAAGACTAATGAAGACTAGTTGAATATTTTGCAATAGTGGTAAAGTAGCAGTACTGTAGTACTCAATTAGTATTTATAAAGTACCATATTTGCAATTTGTGCAGCTATAGGCTGGGTGCTGTGCTCCAGTTGCACTTGCCAGCTAGTCCAGGTGTGGTTCACGGGGACAGGGTTTGAGTAAGCACCAGCATGCATATGGCCTGTATATAGTGCCAGTGCATAGGGGCAGGCTATTGACTGCAGGCATCCTGCAGTTTGTGTCCCTCAAAGCAGTGGATATCCCATCATGGCATGAGGGTATCCCCATCCCTCTTGCTGTACCATGAGGTCTGGTGAGCAGTGGATGGCACCCAGCTACCCTTCATGCTCCTACGTGGATGCGTAGGTAGCAAATACTGACATTGATTTGGGTTTCAAATTTTATAAATTAAATTTAATTTTGTTAACTTGAAGTTTACACCAAATGAGGGGTTATGATTTTTTAATGGTACAGCCAGATTGTGTAAGAAAAATAATCACTGAAACTATAGGCATATCCTCTTACAAAAAATGTCTCCTGAATACCATTATAACTATTCTTTACCATTATACTACCGCTGCGAATTCCAGTGTGCTACCATTGTGGGTTTCATAAAAGGTATCACAGTAAATTTGTTTCAATTACATTGTGATACCATTGTAACCATTTTGATACCATCCAGACAGTGGTAGTTCTCTGGTAACACCACGTCTGCTGGTACGACAATGGCAACAATGTGCACCATTGTGATACTACTGTTTGTTGGTATCACAATGGTTTTGCTCCAATTAGAGTATGATGCCATTGTATCCACTGTGATGCTATTGACACTGAGTGGTATTGTAGCACAGTGGCAAACACTTGTGCAGTGGTAGCACAATGGCAAATACCAGTGTGCTACCACTGCACTTGGTATCACAATGGATTTGTTTCAATTCCATCACACTACCATTATGACCACTGTGGTACAGTGTGTCAGTGGTAGTACAATGGGTGCACTTACAGTGGTAATACAATGGTCTCATTCCATGCCTTATGCTGGTGATAGCATAATGGTCATTCAGCATGGTATTACAATGGTCTGCATGGGACACTAGTATCACACTAACCATATTGTTGGGAAAAACCTGCTGGTGGAGTAATCCAAAAACATACCTAAGGCACATCCAACAAGATCAGACAGCCACACATCTTAATGTAGGTGCCATCCAACATCGGCTAATCACCAGATGTACATTGGAAATCCCACCAGAGTTATCTGTACACCAGTCATGTCCCTAGTCTATGGTACACAGTGTCCTCCTAGCCTCACAACATGGTGCCACATGGTGCGGCCTCAGTGCAGAAACCCTCCTTGCTCACATGGAAAGCACAAAGGGATCTTGTGGGACACTCCTCCCTACAAAAATGAAAACAATAAAGTAAATGCCCTATCCTACCTATTTCTAGATTCAAGGGAAAGGGTCTTCCTGGGAGTGCAGACATTTTCAGCTCATCCTGGCATTGCCACAATAGGTTGCTCCAATGACATCTCCATGCAACAGAATTAACACAGCAGCTCAGATCAGAAGTTACTTTCTTTAGCATGGTATCCTCTGTCTGGCTGCAGATGGAGCAAGAATTGTTACAAATCAAGGCCCCATGTCTCCCCCTTACACTGTCACTATCACTGCTACCCCGTTTTCCAGAGGAAGTTCGTTGGACTGCTTTTTCCCAGTTGCTAAGCCTGTACTCTTTGTGAACTGTTTGAAATGTTTCCAGCTGGGAATAGAAGTTAGTGGGCTGTGTAGGGACTGTAAAGAAGCCCAAACAAATTTCAGCCCTAGTGTGTGTGCCTTGCGAGCAGCCTGGGGTGACCTCAAGTCTGGATGGCTCCCTTGTGATGACAATGAAGGACACAAGTGATGAAGTTGATGAAAGGCCTGTGATAGGCGAAGGTGGAAAAGGCACTCTGGGTGAATCTACAAAAGGTCTGTCATGAGTGAAGAGGGGTCTGTCAACTGCAGTGTTCTCTATGTGGAGCTGATTATGGTATGCTTTTAAAATATTGAAATAAAGCCTGTTTTCCTGTCTTGGAGCTGTGCTAATTTTGCTTGCCTCCTGTGGACTTCTCACTTATCCTGCATGCTCACTGGTAGCTAAAATGTTTTGCTGGCTCTTTGATCTTTTTTCTGTCATGGGTGATGAATCCTACACATTCCTGATTATTACACTAACAGAAAATGTTTCTGTACCTTCCCACTTTCCGCTTTATGTCTGACCATTCAAATCTATTTGTTATAACAGTATAAAACCACAGTTGGAAGGAGTCCCAGGTCACTAATCCCTTCTGATTATGGATCCCTGTTCAAGCCCACTGCTTATGTCACAGCCAATAGGGCTACTCCTTGATCTGCCCCTAGCAAGATGCTATCATACCACACTAATTATAACAAATGCATTCTTACCATCACTCAACATGGATGGCAGTTTATATTTTGAATAACACATACTTACCTTGCTGGTGATTCTAATTAACAGTCCTCTTCAAATGCTTTCATAGCGGCCTATGAGACCTTCATATTTCTGATACAAAGGGTGACTTCAGGCATGAAGAAGGCTACAAGTTCTTTGCCCTTTGTCTTGAATATCCTAAAAAGAACATGCACATCCCTTCTATCACTGGTAACCCATCAACAGAGTGGAGAAACAAGTGCTGGGTGATGGGACGAGGTATTTAGGGTGAAAACAAAAAGTTCATGTCTCAGTGTTTGGAGTGTGTAGAAGTGTGGATGTGCTGATGGGTAAGTGTGTGAGAGGTCTGTATGGGGTGAGCGTGGATGTGTTGTGTATGTGGGATGTATGGATGGGTTATGTTTGCACTGCTGTCTTTATCTCTGCTTGGCTACTGGGGCAGTTTGTGTTGTTGTACTTCACCTGGGTTGTGCAGGTCTGACTTGGTGCAGTGTACTGGGTGCTGGGTTGATGGTCCCCCCCACCTCCTGCTCTGCTCCTCCCCACTATGCCATGATGGTGGAGGTGTTTATATATATTTGGGGGGGTGCATGGGGCAGAGCCCCCCCACTTCAAATATGTACTCACCATATGTTCCCTCTCTGAGTCTGTAGGACAAATTGCCTGCTACACTCTTTTCCTTCACTCTTGTGCTTGCACTTTGTCTTTGATGAAATTGTTTTAACCCTAAGAGTAAAGGGGGAAGGGATGGGCAGACTTGATGGGCCAAGAACCTACACATATCTATGAATCTATGAATCTATTGTGGGTGACCCCTATCACTAGGCCTCATGTGGCCAACATTTCTCTAATACTACAAATGTATTCACCCACTCTGCTAAATGTGTTTCCAAGTTGCAGACATAGTTGTTGAAATGCCAGTCCAATTTCATGCAATAATACATATAATAAAAGGCCTAACCAGGCCATAGTAAAACATGGCTGGCAGCAGCTCAACAAAGTTCGCATCATGGCCTGAAGCAAACTGCTGCCTCCAGCAGCTGCATAAATGTTCAACTGAGATCTACAACAAATGGCCCAATTGGACAGTGCAGCAAACTGCCACTTTGTGGACTACAATGAGCTGCTTCCTTTGTCAGCTATTCGAAGGCTCCATCAGAGCCTATTGGAAGCAGCTGCCTCTTGCAGTTTTATGAAAGTGCAATAAGGGCATGGATTAACCCCCACTTCTGGTGGTTGTTGAAAGGCTTGTCATGGCTTACAGCAAACTCTAAACCTGTTATTATCAAATACAGTAGGAACCTCCCCTCCCAATCACTAATGCAGCAAAAACAGCACTGACAATCCACATCCAAGCCACAAATGTCACTGCACATGATCCCTCTCACTTTGATCCAGTTGTATGTTTAAAAACACAAGCATTTATCTACCCTTGTGAGACATATACGAACGGTTACTATAACCTGTTGAAGTCTAAAAGTCAGGTATTAAATTTCACTTTTGAGAGATAAGTGAAACACTGAATTTATTGTAATTATGGTGAAAATCTATATAATTAATGGTTTGTGTTTTTTCCCATAGGAAAAGGTGTATGTAAATTGCCATTATAGAGGAGTGTTTATAATGGCAATCACATGCCACCTTCCTGTGTGAAAAAGCCATGAACCACAGTACAATTCTTTTTCATTGTAGGAAAACAGCATTTCTGTCACATAACTATTGAGGTGAAAAAACACAAACCAACAATTAAATAAAATACAAAAATGGGTCAGGGAGTGTAAACTCGAAGTTTACACACACCTGAGGGGTTGGATGCTATGCATAAAACCCCCGAGCTTCGCTCCCGGGGTTTATGTAGCATCTACCCCCTCGGGTGTGTGTAAACTTCTTTTTACACACTCCGATCCATATAATATTCTATTTGTTTGTACGTAAGGTAAAATATATACATTGTACCATCTCCAAGCTGTAACTAGATCCTGCTACAATTAGAAAGCACTGTAAATGAGTCCCTGACTCAGGGGAGCATCTATTTCTCCAGAATAAAAACATTATTATTATTATTATAACTGTAGAGGCCAATGCAGCTGGACGTTCCTCTTCTAGGGGGTCTTTACTGATGTACCTCTGTGGTCTAGGCTAAAATGGACCTTGATCGTTTAGTTTTAATAGTTAATAATTCTAAAACTATTGTAGTGTTTTTTTTAAATAAATATGTCAATATTTGGTTGAATTTTGGTAGAGCTCTTTTTTTTGAAGGGGGATAGTTACTTTCAAATTCACTTTAAATTATTTCATTTTTTCTTTTATAATCTTTCTAAATAAAGGAATATGTTTTTCTATTGTATTTTTTCTAAATAAGGAAAGGCCATTTTACAATCACAATGAGACATTCCATGAAATGAAGTCTAATGCTACTGTATAATGGTAGTTCTTGGGTGGTTAAAGACCTGTGACTTCACCAAATGCTTCACAACTCAGCAAGGCAATCTTTTTACCAGTACTATACACCCTGTGATTTCTTTAATTGCTTAAAAGGACATTGTCAACCCTTTTTTTATCATACTATTTCTAGCTGAAACCCTACACTTTCTGATTGCTTACCTTCTCTAAAATTATATGGTATTGCTAGTGGTTTAATCTGCTTCCTTTCTTAATAGAATTGAAATGCATGGTAATAATATAATTATAACTAACCATTTTTTGTTTCAGATCCTTGATTTACTCTTATTGCACACTTTCTGAAATTAAGAACACCCTAAACAGTGCAGCCACACATGCTGCATTAGTCTCATCAACTTCCGCTCCATCTTGAGAGGATAGAATGTTTTAGGGGTGCTCCCAAGTGCAGGAAAAATGCAGTGGGAGTTGATTACAGAATGCAAACAAGCACATTTTGGTGTGGTAACACCAATATGGAGGGCAGCCTAGTTTTGACTTTTAAAAAGAACAAGGAAAATAAAATCAAACAACCAGCTACATCAGCACAATCAACATAATGTAAGCACTCATAAAATGTGTTTTTTTTAATCTAGGGACAGTTTGAGGCCTAAGGGGCATGACAGTGTCCAATTAAATAGAATGGTGCTTCTTCCCATTTGCAAGCCAGCATAGAAATGAAAAGTTCATTTGGACTGCATTAAAATTGCATTAAGTTTCTGAGGGTCTTTTGTATTCTTTCTGTTCATTTATGAAGTCCAGCAAAAGCTAAATTATTTACAAGCATACAAAAACATGGCATGACATTTCTGTAATAAACTCAGTTTAAATTATTAATCTACTAAAGCCTCTCTTAGTTGAAAGTGCACCATGTAATAACACTGATTGAAAACTGCTTGAAGATAACAAAAGCGCTCATTATTTATTAACCATTAGTGCCCCAGTGGTTTGGCAGCATAAAATAATTGCCAGATTGAATGAAACCCTAATTGAATGTTTTTTTTCTGGGATAGCATTTCAACTCTTTTTTTTCTGTTGTTGCTATTCTTGAACAATTTTGTCATAAGATACATGTGCTAGCCAAATTAATTCTCTTATGTTAAGAACACATATTTTATTTATTTTTCAAATCTGGTAGCAAAAAATCACCATAGGCCTGAGCTGGCATGCAGGTGCACTAATGTATTGCCCCATTACACTCGAGGGTGTAATTTTAAGTCTTCCAAACATCAGGTAACATTTCAAATAGCCTATAGCATCCTTCTTTGTTTAATTTTGTGTGTGTGTGTGTGTGTGTGTGTGCAATGGTACTGATTTTCTGAGTCCTCTTGGACTTTTGGTTGGGATCCAATGTTCCCAGCATGTATAACAACATTCAATTGAACCTCTCTGGTTGGGAATCACCTTGAGGGTGATATGGAATAGTGCAAGATTTATAAATTACCCACAGGGAAAACCATGTGTGCAAAGTTTTAAAAAATGTGGGTGCTCAGGATAATTATGAAAGACTGGGGGTCTAGGAGCAACCAAGGCCCCCATAAGTTACTGAATTGTTCATGCTTTGTGGTGCATTTTTTTGGAGTGGGGTATTTTGATACATTTTAGAAAGAATATTCCACCACCATAGTTACTCCACTGCAGAGGATGCAAGGGTGCCATTGGGGGCTCTTTGATGCCTGACCAGGTGCTAAGACTTATAGGAGAGTGAACTGTAAGGCTGCCTGATACCCTCAGGGGATGCAATCATGCCCCAGTTATGGATTTCAGGTTACAGTGCCACCAACCCACAGTGTGTAAGAGTGCCTTGGAGGGCACTTTGATGCCCCTAGGTGTCTTACAGATACCCTGAGTAGGAATTTTAGAATATAGTGCCACTCCTCCATAGGTGTAGTAGTGGCCTGGAGGGTTTTTTGATGCCACCAGGTGCTCCAAGGAGTCCCAGAATAGGTATTTTAGGTTACAGTGCCACCACCCTATAGGGTGTAAAAGTGTATTGGAAGGTAGTTTGATGCCCCCAGGTGCTGTAGGGATGCCTTGAGTAGGAATTATAGGTTACAGTGCCACCACTCCACAGATGTAGGATTTCCATGGAGGGTTTTTAATGCCACCTAGATGCTGCAAGGACCCATGGATGAGGGCCCTGGAGGGCTGTTTGATGCCCCCATTTGCTCCAAGGATGCTCTGAACAGTGATTTTAGGTTACTGTATCACCAACCTACAGGGTGTAAGAGTGCCCAGGAGGGAACTTTGATGCCCCCAGATGCTGCAAGGACCCATACAAGAGGGCTGTGAATAGCTCTTTGATGCCCCCAGGTGCTTTAAGGATGCCTCGAGTAGGAATGGAAGAGTGCACTGGAATGTTTTTTGATGCCCCCAATTGTTCCAAGGATATCTTGAATATTAATTTTAGGTTACAGTGCCATCACCACACTGGGTGCAAGAATGTCCTGCCCAGGAGGAATCTTTGATACCCCCAGGTACTGTATAGATGGCCTGAGTATGAATTCTAGGTTTCGGTGCCAGCGCACCATAGGTGTAAAAGTGCACTGGATGGCTCTTTTATGCCTCAGGTGCTGCAAGGACCCATGGAAGAGTGCCCTGGAGGACTCTAATGCCCCCAGGTGCTCCAAGGAGCCCCTGAATAGGTATTTTTGATTATAGTGCCACCACCCCACAGGGTGTAAGATTGCCATGAAGGGGTCTTTGATGCCCCCAGGTGCTGTAAGGATGCCCTGAGTAGGAGTTATAGGTTAGAGTGCCACCACTCCACAGTGTAGGAGTTTCCTGGGAGGGCAGTTTGACACCTCCGGATGCTGCAAGGATGTCCTAAATAGTGATTTAGGTCACACTTGATTCACCTTACAGAGTATAACAGTGCCTTGGAGGTCTCTTTGATGCCCCAAGGTGCTGTAAGGATGCCACCAGTAGGCATTTTAGGTTATAGTGTAGGCATTCCTTGGAGGGCTCTTTGATGTTCCCAGGTGCTATAGAGATGGCTCGAGTAGGGGTTTTAGGTTACAGTGTCACCACTCGACAGGTGTGGGAGTTCACTGGAGGGCTTTTTTGTGCCACGAGGTGCTGCAGGAACCCTTGGAAGAGTGCACTTGAGGGTTCTTTGATGTCCCCAGGTGCTCCTAGGATGCCATGAACAGTGATTCTAGGTCACAGTGCCACCACCCCACAGGGTGTAAGAGTGCCCTGGAGGGCTATTTGATACCCCCAGGTGCTGTAAGGATGCCCTAAGTAGGAATTTAAGGTTCCAATGTGACTACTCCACACAAGTAGAAGTCCCCATGACTGCTCTTAGATGCCCCCTTTATGCTGCAAAGACCCATGAAAGAGTGCACTGGATGACTCTTTGATACCCCATGTGCCCCAAGGATATCCTAAATAGTGATTATAGAATTCACTGCCATGCCACCACCCCACAAAATGTAAGAGTGCCCTGGAGGTCTCTTTGATGCCCCCCAGTGCTGTAAGGATGCCCGAAGTAGGAATTATAGGTTACAGTGCCACCATTACACAGGTGTAGGAGTTCCCAGGGTGGCTGTTTGTTGCCCCAAAGTGCTGCAAGGAGCCATGAAAGAGTGCCCTAGAGGGCTCTTTAATTCCCCCAGATGCTACAAGAATGCCTGAATAGGGATTTTAGGTTACTGAGCCACCACCCCACAGGGAGTAAGAGTATCCTGGAGGGCTTTTTGTTGCACTCAGGTGGACCATGGAATTGGTGCTGTTGGCCTTTAAAAGAGGCTGTGATTTTGAATTTCACAGCATCATAAAATACTTGCAAGCAGCATATCGTTAGCTATGTTTTGAAAAGATTTCTGCAATGAAGAAGCATGTGTCCATGTAATGTTATTAGAATTTTATAGGGGCTGGTCAAAACCAGGAGTTGGAATTTGTTTACACTTTTCTTGTGAACTGTTGCTCTGCCAATGAACTTGTCAGCTATTTTATTCATGTCTAGTGAATTGGCATATTCCTGATGAATGTGAAGCAGAACCACACTTTTTAACAATCTCTGTGACCTTGTTGATCTAAGGTAAGTTTTCTGTCTACTTAGTCCCAAATAAGAACGCTCATCTGTGCATGTTGATACTGGGACTGTCAGTAAGATCTGAATGAATTTTACAAACTCTGACAGTTGCTCACTAATGGATTCTTCTTGTATGGTGACGCTGTACGATTTTGAAGAGAATTAACATTTTGGCCGCTTGCTTTTACAATGTCAGTGAACATGTCATGGTATAGTTGCAGATGCCTTGCATCCAAATCATTAACGTAAAAATCAGTCATGGGATCTACTGATCCCTTTCATACAACAAATTTGCCTGCATCTAACATGAGCTTCTGAGCTGGAGACTGAAATCTGTTTGGAAAGAAACAACAACCTGATCAATGACTTGGAAAAATATTCTCTTGAAGTGGTCTCTTGGGGATGCACAAGTAACTGATTCTGAGCCATCTTCTATATGTCGTGGAACTTTGCATTGGTGAGGAAGAACCGGTTCATCCAACTGTAGTTCCTCTGCTTTGCCTTCCATTTTACTCCAGAAATTGTCAAACTGCCTCTGTACTCATGTATAGTTTGTAGAAGAGTTTGTATCATACCATTTGCTTTAGAAACTGAAGAGAGCTTGCCTGAAGGGCTGTGTTTATGCTGTCACTATAAGAGAAAATCTTTAGAAGACTCAAGAAGAAAAATCCTTTAAATGATCATAGCTATGTTAAGATGCTAAGAACCATCCTGCTTTTGACCCGTATGCTCTAAGGACTTACTTTCAAGAAATTCCATAAATACAGTATAGTTTTCAAGAATCGTATTTAAACTAGTTTTCCTGACTGTCCACCATGTTGAAGCAAATGGTCATAAGCAGCCAGACCAAGTGTCTTCTATACCAACTTGTATGTTTTCAAAAATAGTTTGTCATTTGGAAGATTCTCTAATGAATGTTATGAGCTTCCATAACTGATTTAGCATGTCTCAACATTCATGTATTTTGCTGATACAGCCCTGTACTACAAGATTCAAAGAATGTGCCAGACAATGTACGAAAAGGCACAAGGCTCCACATCATTTAGCCATGCCTGCACTCCAGAATGAATCACAGTCATAGAAGCAGACCCATCACAACACTGACTTCAATAATTATGTATATCTAGGTCAAAACATAAAAGAACATCTTTCAGAATTCTGAATAGTGGTGGGCAAAGTGGGCTCAATCCGCTTACAAAGTGACTCATGGAGCAAACCCGGATTTGTGGAGTGCTCCGCAATGTGAAGCGGAGTACTTCACTTTATAATGAGTAAAGCAAGGTCCATTGAAAGCAATGACTTCATGTTACTCTGCCTCCCCAGCCCACTACTCCACCAAATTTAAGGTGAAGCGCATTGAGGGCAATGCACTTTACCTCACTACTCCTTGTTTTTGAGCTCCGAAGGTGAATTTTGCAGTGATTCATGGGATTTCAGGTCACATGGGCTCTATATTGATCTGCACAGCCTCAGTTTGGGGTAGTATGTGTAGGAAGGAGTAGGAGACAGTGTGCTCTGAGAGCTGTCTGGGACTGAAACTGTCTAAAAGCTGTTAAAATACGTTTTTGCATGTTTTGGGGGCTCAAACTTTAGTTCATCGATTGTAGGAAACCTTCCTGTGCTCATATTATCGAGCATTTTTGTTTTGGTGTGGATTTTGAATGTTAGTGTACAAGACTGAGTGTGTGTAATTAAAGACAGTGAAATTGGGCTTTGGGAGAGGGGCGTAGGTATCTGTGGTGTAGGTAGATTTAAGTTGGAGAAATAGTGATTTCTTTGTTTTTTGGTTATATTTTTGTTATATAACTGACTGTGTTAATGTACACATAGTAATATTATCAGTAATTGTTAACATTTTCTTGCTGTTTGTGTGTTGTGTAGATTTGGTGCAGCAGTTCATAATTTCATGTTGTTTACATTACAATACGTGGCATATTACTGAACTTTTGAATTTGCTACGCATTACTCATTCAGCATTGTAGACAAACTGTTCTGTGTGTCTGTGTGTGTGTCTGTGGTGTTGCATGACATCAAATAATATACCTTTTATTGTGCCACAGACTAGTGTAATTGCAGGCACAGCAGTCTGAACCTGCTATCCACTGCAGCTGTCTGAGTTTGTACTGTGATCATGGTATCTGTTCTGTATTTTGCTTCTTGTACTGCCATAAAAATCTGCAGTCAATGCTCCCCCCACCCCCACCAGAAAAAGGATTTGTTTTGCCAGATTGGATTGTTTTTGTGACCGCATCAGCACCACTGGTTACTGAAGTTGTTTTCATTGCGTGACAGACTAGTCTCTTATCCGTCCTGAAGCTACAGTTGTTTTTTTTGGCTTCACATACAGTGTCTCCTCAATCAGAGAGTGAACGTATCAAAATCTAAATTAGGTTATGATATTGTGGTTAATCCCCCAAAATGCCTGCAAAGAGATGTGCAAGCAAAGCTGTTTCTCGCCATTGCAATGCTGGCAGTAAGATGGTCTGTGGGTGTGGTAGAACGCAGACGCAGAAGTGCATTGCTGATATGAGGAAAGGTATTTCTCCTGCAATGTTTTTTACAGCCCAATCAGTAGCTTCACTCATAGGTGGAGGAGATGATGTTTTTCCAGCCAGTGGTGTTAGTGTTACTGGTGTTATTGGTGGTGGTAGTATTAGTACTGGTGCATCAAGATCGAATTCCGTCCAGTGTACCATATCCAAAAATATTGAGTGTGAAGCAGTGTAAGTGAATGGCAGCATAGATGATGTCATACTTCCCAGTAACATCCCAGTAACTGAACCTGAGGATTCTGATAATCATGTCAAAGATAACATACAATGTGATATTCTGTCCACCGTGGCAGTTAATGTCACACATTTTCCAGTGATTCGCAGTGTGGTGAAAAAATATCAGGAGATGGTGGTTTAGATGCTGATGATAAATGTGATGATGACGATGATGTTGCTGTTGTTCCAACATGCAGTCCACATGCTAACATTCAAGAAGAAGATGTGGATGTGTGTGACGTTGATGAATATAATGATGATGTAATTGACCCCAGTTGGGAACTGGAGAAAAATAAGTTCAAAGTGGCTGTGTCTGAGTCTGTTTGCAGGAATCCCCTTCTGTAAAACCTTGTGATTTACTAGTTTTAGTTGATGATGATGACCCAGTAATAAATATGATAGGTAGTCGTGGTGGTCAGTTGCAATCCAGGTATGCAGTGCCTGAAACATCATGTGCCCCCCCCCACTTCAGTGCTTAAAATAACAGACTTAAATAAGCCACATCATGGACATGTTAAAAGCAGAGCATCACAATCCCTTGTTTGGGATTTTTTTTTTCAAGATGCAAATGATGAGTCAGTTACAATCTGCCAGGTTTGCCATGTGTGTGTGAGTTGAGGTAAAAAGGGGAGCCATCTGGGCACAGGAGGACAGCATACACATCCTAAGAATAGGCACTTGGCACTGTGGACCCAGCACAAGCTGGCAGCTAATACCACAATGGGGCGTTCACCCTCATCACCAGCAACCATAGCGAGCATGTTATCCCCTTCCGTGACTGTTAAGTCCAGTAGTAAATTAGTAAATTAAACGTGTGCAGTACTGAGGTAATAAGAGCAGAGGATTACTACAGGCATGATGAAGTGGAGGACAATAATGACTTTGAAATGCTATCCAGTGCTGGTGAGAGTAGCAGTTTTTGTGGTAGTGGTGGTGGTGGTGAATGCAGTATGTCTAGTGCAAGTGGTACATCAACCTCAGTTGGCAAATCTGGCAAAATAACTGCATTTCTGGGTTTGTCATCATCACCTGTGCAACTGTCTTCATCAAACATCCACACTTCACCCCCCGCCAATGCCATTCATCACAGAGCACAACCATTTGTGATCACACCCCGTGTAAAACGTTTTAAGTCAGCCAACATTACAGAGTGTTTTTGCGCATAAGCTGAAGTACCCCTGAATCATACAGTGCCACGTGAACTTAATGCTGCTGTAGCAGAAATGCTGGCAATTGATCTTTTGCCCTTCTCCTTTGTGGAGAATTGTGGATTCCAGTGGTTCACTACACATGCCTGTCCAAAATGTAAAGTCCCATCCAGGACATACTTTTCTACCCGTGCTGGGTCCAAGTTGTTCCGCACTCTGGCCGACTCAGTAAGACATGCCCTTCAACATTCTTCCTCTCCATTCATCCATTTAAGTATGAATATGTGGACAAGTGGCAAAACAGTGGGGAGTTAATATTTGTGTATAACTGCACACTGGGTGCAGGTGCCGGGGGTTGTTTGTGATGTTGGTAGTGTGAATAATCAGTGCAGTAAGGTGGATTGTCGCAGTACCAGTCTTCCTGGAATTCAACAGCATGCAACAGTTGCTATGCCCAATGTGACCTGTTCACACATTGGTAAGAACATGTTGGACGTGGTACTGACTGAAAATGATAAATGGCTAAACCCTCTATCCCTGAGAGCTGGGTTCATAGCAAGTGACAATGGGTTAAATGTGGTGAAATACATCACAAATGGTGTTTTTTTCATGTTCCATGCATGGCTCACTGTTTAAATCTTGTGGTGCAGGAGTTTCTGCAGCAACCTGATGTAAAGGAAATGCTGACCATTGTACAATATATCTGCTCTCACTTTTCAAGATCTGAAAAGACTTGTGACCAACTGCGGCAGTTGCCAATTCAAAACAGCCTGCCTCAGCACTGGAAGTTGTCACCTGATGGAACTCCACTTTATACATGGCAGAGAGGTAGTATAAACAATACAAAGCCATCTCAGAATATCTTGTGATGCACACTAGCTGTGACAGTTCCGGGGCCTCCATGTCTATGATGACTGAACAGTGGCGCCTCATTGGCTCTGTAATAACAATTTTGCAGCCTTTTGAACATGCCACACAGACCAGTCTGCCTCCTTTAGCCAATCAGTTCCACTGCTGCAGGTGGCAGACATTGGTGAATGTACAGCATGGCCATGATGTTGCCAGAGACAGTGGTAGCAGTATGTTGCTGCAACACATGCTGACAATATTCAACCAGAATCATCATGTTGTGAGCATTCAGCGTAGTGACAACTTTGCCATAGCAACAATTTATTTATTTATTTAGCTTTTGTTGACCGGGTAAGTGCACTAGGCAAATCCTGCCTATTTTCAGGCATGACCCGGGGAAGGGGGATACAGATGAATGCCAACTGGCTTTTAATCAGATTAAGCTGTTGGTGGTATTTTTAGTGAATGAGGGAAATTTGGCCAGGACATTGGGGAAATTCCCCTACTCTTTTCGATAAGTGCCATGGGATCTTTAACATCCACCTGAACTACCACCAATCCAGGCAGATGGGACCTCGGTTTAACATCTCATCCAAAAGACAGCACCACAGAAGTGCAGCACCCCTCTCATGCTGCACTACAGTGTCAGTACTGGGATATTAACCCAAGTGCCAGATGTGGGAACTGAACCCACAGCTCTCTGATCTCCCAGCCTCAGAGGCAAGTGTGCTACCTACTGAGCCACTGACGCAATGCTGGACCCATGATACAAATGTGGAATTTCATCAGTACTGGAGGGAGTGCCTGAACAGGTAAAAAATATCAGTGGTCAACTGGTGCGCTTGGTTCTTGGGGCACAGAAGTAACATGCCAAGGTCAGCAAACCTCAACAGCATAATCTGGCTGAAGGTGTACCTATAGGACTATCAAGCATATCCTGAAAGGGGAAGGGGACAACAGTTCCAGGTGGTCTGTCTTCCAAAGTGGTTGGCATCAACCAGGATTGGGAGGCTTTATCCCAAGTGGGTATTTGTGAAATAAATGATTCAGGAGAATAGGATGATGCATCAACAACTGGACTTAGTGCGGCTCAGAGAATGGTTGAGTCATATTTGTCTGAAAACAGGCATCTGACAATAACTGAAGATCCTCTTTCGTACTGGATGGAAAGGTCAGCGAATGGCCAGAGCTGACTGCAGTGGCACTGAAGTACCTCACATGCCCACCTTCCAGTGTAATTGTTGAGAGGGTATTCAGCTCAGCAGGTGCAATAGTCAGGGACTGTCGGACAAACTTGTCTCCTGAAAATGTTGGTTTGCTAACATTCATTAAAATGAATGAGAGGCGCATATCAACTCAGACTGCAACCTCAATATTTGTACCTCAGCCTAGTCATGGTGGTTTTGGTGATGTGGAAATGGACCATCATGGAGGCACTGACAGTGGCTGCCTGAAACGGCCCACCACTGATGTAGATGATGACACAATGGAGAAAGAATTTTCCAGTGGTTGGATTTCAGACATAGATGACTGTGAGGGAAGATTTCTTTATGAGGATGATGATATGGTTAATGTTGGCAGGTTTTAACTTAAGTTGTTAAAAGGTGGTGTGCCACCCTGGACCACCACCACCACCCTGTACTGATGTTAGCCACTACCACCACTGAGCATGAGTCGGCTCGCCCCCGGACCACCACCACTGGTACTGATGTTAGCCACTGCCACCACTAAGCATGAGTCTGTCCAGACCACCACATCCATCAGCCACAGACACAAAGCTTCTTAATATTTAAACCATAAAGTGAGTACATGTTTGTTATGCTATTTCACTTCCTTTAGTTGTATGTTTTGTGTTCAGAGCCGCAATGGTAAAACACATATGGTACACTTATTTTGTTTCTTTTACAGGTTAACAAAAAATGTTTGCATCGCTAAAGCTCGGTGAGAATGGTACTGCAGCTATACCATACATAGAGGAACCAATGGAATATCCATGTGAAATCCATTCTGGTAAGTATGATGATTTTATTTCATCCATTTCACTGTTTTGGAAAGACTGCAGCAAATATTTCACACAGGTTGTGTTAGTTGACAAGGTGTGTGTTTGAAATGTAACTTGACTTGAAATTGAGGACCAGGGAGGGACAAATAATTAAGTTGTAAGAAGTCATTCATTTCTTTTTTTAATAAACTTCCAGATGCTTTGTTGTTCTGTCAAAGTGGCCTTATCCAAAAAAGTTCTTCAACATCAGGCACCCCCCCCGGGCTTGGGCACACATGCAACATGCAGAAGTTGTTTCATTAGATGACCATGACCATCATTAACAACCGGACTCCAGAAGGATTCAGATGAAATCTGAAGAAGTAACAAAATAAGAAACCATTACAGACAAACCTGCAAATATGATCCCCTCACAAAAAAAATACTTACCTTCATGTGCTTGAAAGGTATCTGTTTCCAATTTTAATGCAAAAAATTCTCATTGAGCACTGGAACGTGTACACCAACAGTTTCTGTGACCTGTGATACAGAACAATACCAAGAGTACATGTCCATGTCAACCCCTCTCCTCACCTACAAAATACACAAACATATATCTATCTATATATATATCTACTCACCAAGGCTACTAGTAGTACAAAACCAAAGGGCACCCTTCCATTCAGTTGAGATGATCAAATTCATTTGTTCAAATCACCTTGCAGAACACATTGGACCAGCAACAGAACGTTCATTGTCATCATTTTATTCTGGGGGACTTTGTATGTGCTGAAGCTCTCCCATTTCACTATGTTACCACTTGTCAATTTTCTGCACACAAGGATGATACATTTTGGGCCTACAGAAAAAGTCTGGGGACTCTGTGCCACTACTGCGCGCATGTCTGAGTGCGCCTTTAATTCTGGGGATGATTTTGTGTGTTGTGTGATTGTTGTGAGCTCATGATGGCATACTGACATGATCAATTAAAGCAGCATTGCAAGAATGTCGTGAGAATTTTGAACTGTACTTTTTTATGTTACTTTACATTGCCACCACCACTAGTTACCTCCGAGTTGCAGAAGGTCTAAACCTCACTCTCAGGTTCTTGGCAATATTGGGAATGCAAGAAATCACAGAAACATTGCATAAGAGTAATACATTTGTTTATTACTACAAAAGGATAACTCACAGTTGCCCTAAGCAGTTCTTACCAATACAAACTGGGAGCCAATGCTAAGCATTCCCTATACCTCAAGGTTTCTTTGTGTCTCTTGGTGTCTCCACTGTATAAGATTCAGTGTCTTACATTATATACCTATGATAATTACTACGGTTACTATAAGATAGAAGCATTTCTAGTTACAGAGATGAGCTCTAGTGGCTAAATTAGAGGTGGCTCCACAGTCCAAGATAACATTATACAATGTTGTAGTAGTCATCACTTTGTGAAACAAGAGTACAGTTCATACAGAGTCTTACACAAATCAGTGTAGTAGTAGTACAAATCACCAAAAAAAGTAGATGCCCTTAGCCCTATATGTTAGTATAACATATGCCTAAGCACTAGCGGTCTATGGTGTACCTCTGGGGGTACCAATAAGAGTGCAGAGACCTCATATAACAGAGTCATGACTTGAATGATACGTGTCTTTTCACAATTTCTGTCTGCTTTACTTAGTTGACTACTTTTTTCATGTATGGAAAAAATTAGCATGCCTTTCAATATTGTTCTGACCAGGTTTGCATTTATTTGCAGTTGCTTTTCAATAAATATTGTTCCATGGTGTCATAAAACACTGCCTGCTGCATAACTGTTAATTTACGACAGAAGTGATATATAACAACTAACTGATGTGATGGAGAAAAGCAGAGGAAAACCCTTGAAGAAAGAAGGGAGAGAGGGGACATGATAGAAACTTTCAAATACCTCAAGGGAATCAACAAAGTCCAAGAGGGTAGCATCTTTCAAAAAAAGAGATGTGCAAAAACAAGGGGGCACAATTTGAAGATAGAGGAGGAACAGCTCAGAAGTAATATGAGGAAGTATTTTTTCATGGAGAGGGTTGTGGAAGCATGGAACAGCCTCCCTGAGGAGGTTGTGGAGTCAAGAACAGTGGGGGAATTCAAGAATGCATGGGACAGACATAAGGCAGTCCTAGTGGGGGTAGGAGGAAGTAAGCTATTGGTTAACTAGGATCTGCAGCTTATCTGTTAGGTAGGAAAATGGGCAGGCTAAGTGGGCCAAGCGGTCCTTATCTGCCATCAAATTCTATGTTTCTATGAAAACAATGACAAAGACCTGGTCAGCATCAATTTAAAAGTAATGCTCCTTTCATTATTTCACACATGAAAAAAAGTAGTACAGCAGACTCAACTACTGGAAATTCTCGTATCATTCCACTCAGGAGGTAAGTAAAGGAAGTTGTAACATAGCATTAAAAAATATAGGCCAAAGTTTTCAACAGATTGTTGCACTGCTGCTTTACAGAGATTCACCACGATACATAGTTATGGTGATGCACATAACCTAATATGTGGGGGCCTTACTTCCAGTGGAATATTTCTTGCTCCACAGACTGCAATATATTTCTCAGAAAACCGCCCATAATTTCATTACAGTGTGTCATGTGACGGAGGAATTCCCATTCAGAAAAGCTGCCCACATTCTGCCCCCTCTTTCTCAGCAATGTTGGGACGTGATGCCAGGAGAAGCGCAGCTGCATGCTCCGCTATAGTGAATGTCTGGTAGCTATAGCAATGTTTCATTATGTTATAAGGTTCATTTTGTGGTGAAATGTGGGGACGTTTCCACTAAGAAGGCTCTTCTTACTGGAAACATGCCCACATGTTTCACCACAAACTGACCATTATAACATAAAGAAACATTCAGAAAGCTGCCAGACAATCGGACATTCACTATAAGGGAGCAAGCAGCTGCGCTCTCGCTGGCATCACATTCTAATGTTGCTGAGAAGGAGAGCAGAATGTAGCAGCTTTTCAGAATAGGAATTCCTCCGTCATGTGACACACTGTTATGAAATTATGGGTGGTTTTCACAGAAATGTATTGCACTATGTGGAGCAAGAACAATTCCCCTGGAAGGGAAAATGTGCATTATTAAACAACAACAAAGAAAAAACACACAAAAACAATGTAACACAGTAGTGGGGTGGGGGGGCAGAAAACAATCCCTTAATGTGGCTGTGAGATGCCGTGGTGGTCCTGCAACAGGTGTGAGTATTTGCTGCTGCTGTTCTTGTATTGTGTTGACCTGCTGCTGCAAAGCATCGACCTCTGGTTATTCTCCTCCAGGACCGCCCACACCAGGGCGATGTCAGCCTCTGTTGCAGGGACTGTGGTGGGGTCCACAGCAGGTGGAAATACAGGTAGTAGTGGTGGTGGTGGAGAGGGTGGTGCTGGTGGCTGTGGTGGTGATGGTGCAGCTGCTGTACTGGCCCTCCTCCTGCTTCAACAGTGAGGCACAACTTTGACCCCAGCAGCACTCTCGGCCACTGCCACCGAAGGGCCAGCAGGTGGATGCCTGGCCCTTTCCATGGCAGCCTGCCACTCCACCTTGTGGTGGTTGAACATGTGGGTGCACTGGCCACTGGTCCCCAAATGTGTGCCCTGGGGGCCACAGCGCACCAGCACACCACACAGATGGCACACCACAACTGTGTTTTCTCCCCCCACAGAGTTAAAAAACTCTCACACTGGGGAGCTGCAGGATGGACCAGACACAGTCCTTGCACCACCTAGGTTTTCCAGGGGCACCTCCTGTGGTTGTGGAGGTGATGGAGCGGGTGCTGCTGGAGCCCCTACAGCTGCTACTGGTGGTGGTGGTAGTGGTGGAGAAGGTGGATGCACAGCAGCCACCAGTGGCACTGGTGCTGCTGCTGCTGCTTCCTCAGGAAGAGAAGCAACACCCAGGAGTTGGGAGTAGTCCAGCATCACACGACCACCTCCACGTGTCCACACTCCCCTCCTCTGACCACGCCCACAGGCCAGCGATTCGCCTTCTCCAGGGTTCATCCTTTCCACACAAGTCCCCGACACGCACACAGACACACACACACACACTGTTACACACACAAAACAAAACAGATCTTATAAAAAATAATTCACTACCAAAAAACAATCACAAACACAATACAAAAACTAAATAAAGATATTGCTTTTAAAAAAGCTGTTGTTTTCTTCACACAAAGACAATAAAGCACTTTCAGTCACTGACTCTACACTGCTCTCCTCTCCACAAAGCCTTTTCCCTCTATGAATGCAAAGGAGAAAGTGAAACTGCTTCTCTGACTCCCTTCCTGCCTGGCTAAAGCATGTAACTTAGAATACTGTAAGCCATGAGATGCCTGGGGGGCTGCCTATTTACTTGTCATTTCGCCTTACTTTACGTTAAGGCATAATAGCAACTTGAAGTAATAATGATAATGTGAAGTGAGTACTTTACAGTGCCCACTTCGCGTTGTGCTCTGCCAACGCAAAGTGGCCACTTTGCATTCATTTCGACTAGCAGATTAAAAATTTGCTGCATCTCTAATTCTGAATAGTGTAGTAGCATCTACTTCTAGTGTTTCATGAAGTCCTAAAAATGTTTTTTCAATGCAGAAATCCTCAATGACAAATTGAAAACATGTTGAGACTTGCTCATGATGAACAGTGATGTCTGTTGTCTCATCAGTCATTTCAGAAAAATACTGAACTGTTTTGACATTGGAAACAATTTAGTTTTGCACATCCTTTCCCATAATGTCTAGCATTTCATTCATTATGTCATGAGACAACCACCTGTAGCTATCCCTTAACAACCACTGCTGCAACTGTGGACTATCACTGACTCGCACATTCAGCAATTGCATGTAACTGTCATCTGCATGGCCCCTGAATGCAAGTCCCTGTCAGGCTAAGAATTGCAAAGATGTCATCATTTTCAAAAGTGTAACCCTTGCATCTACAGCTCATTGCCTACCATAAATTTTGTTTGAGCTGTGTCTTCATTTCAGCCTCAAGCTGTGACAGTTAGTTATCCTATATGATTCAGATCTTTCTATCGCCTTGTGCCATGCACTGTAACCAGAAACTGTGAATGCTTGAGCAGCTTTTGCAAAAAATGTCAGCAGATTTTCCTCTCTTGCCTCTTCACAAACTGAACAGTAGGCCTTTTTTTTATTTGAGTCATACAGTAACCATTTGAAGCAGTCATGCCACCTTACTTGAAAAGTTCTGCTTTTTATGTTTCCTCTGCGCTTGCACAAGAAACATCTTGAGGTAGAACGACATTTGAGAGATGTGTCAGGGGTGAGTCCAATGCAGAGCACTCTACATTGGGCTTGACCCTGACAGACCAATGACCACATGAGCAGAGAGTGACAGTGACTGGAATTTCACAGCGGGGAAGCAGCTGCACTTGAAAGAAATGAAGCACTCCTATGAGAGTGTTTCATTCCTTTCATTTACATAATGCTGTCTACCCCGCTCCCTCCATTCCCTGTCACTGTACTCGGCATCATGCAATGAAACCCTCCCGCTCCCTCCCACTGCATGCTGCCTGACCCACACACTCTGTTCCCCCACCAGACAAGCAGTGATCTAATAAAACCATCTCGCTCCCTCCCACTGCATGCTGCCAGTCTCACACCCTCTGTTCCTTCAGCCAACATTCAACTGATCCCTCCCACCACTCCCTCTCACTGTGTGCTGCCTGCCACATGCCCTCTGTTCACCTGGTATCCAAATGATCCCTCCTACTCCCTCCCACTGCCTGCTGCCTGTCCTGCACCCTCTGTTTCCCTGGCATCCAAATTATCCCTCCCACTGCATGCTGTTCAACCCGCTCTCTCTATTTTCCATGTCAGCATCAGGGTGCCCAATCCCTGTGTCAGCATTATCTAAACTTTCCACCCCCCCCGATATTGGGGATCCCACTCCCAGTGTCTGGAAATAAATATTTGTTTCCCTGTTAAAAAAAGAAAACTGTCCCCCAATGCTTTTTTTAAAGCCTATAAAAAAGAAAACGGTCCCTCGTCACCTCCCCTATACTCCTCCTCCATCCTGACCCTCCATCTCTGTACCCACCTTCCTGCACCCCCATTCTTACCTCATACTTACCCTCAGAGGTCAGCAGCTGTGATCGTCTGAGGATCAGGACATATCTGCACCCTTCAAAGCTGAACTGTGAACTGAGGAATCAAGATAAGTGCTGTATAATGGCTGTCAATGGGGGTTTCAACTTAGGCTGATATTGCAGCTGTTTTTAGGGAATTTTAACCCCACATTTTCAACATGGGGTACTTGGTAACCCACCTCATGAGCACTGTTACTGTCATTTCATTACTCGCTCCAGAAAGGTGATTTCACTGTCACTGCACGGAATCACCTTTCGGGACCAATTAACAAAATGGCAGTGCCACTGTTCATGAGGAAAGGTCTCATAAAGCCCATGTTGAAGATCTGATCCAAAAAATCCCCAGAATAACTGCGCTGAGATTGTGTATTGCTCAGTTTCTACGCACACTGGTAACTTTGCCAATTTTTCATATTTTTACTGCAGATTTTCAACATTGCTATTTTTTCACACCTCCTCATGAACAGTACAGCTGTCATTTGTCACATCCTGCCCAAAATATGTTTTCGCACCTGTGGTGAAGAATGGTGCAGTTACTGTGTGAAATCATATTTCGGGATGAGTGGATGAAATGATAGTAGCACTCTTCAGGAGATGGTGTCCCAAAAAAGACAAGTTGAAAATTTGTTGAGACAATTCCAAAACATGTTAGAGTTACACCTTGTCATTCAAAATGTTCTACACATTCATTTAACTATGGTAATTTTCAATATTTTCCTCTCCAAATTTTCAATATAGCCATTTTATCACACCACCTCATGAACAGTACAACTGTCATGTTTCACATCTTGCCCATAATGTGTTTTCACATCTCGTGGAATGCCATTTTAACATGAATTTGAAAATTTCCACCTACAGGGTTCATGAGGTGGGATGATAAGAAGACTATGTTCAACATTTAGAGCCAAATATGAAAAATTGACAAAGTTATGGCCATTCATTGGAAATTTTGGTACGCATGCTCGTAACTGCGAAAATCTTAAATATTTGCCCCACTCCCAATTTTTTTTTTATTAATACTCCTGCTCCACGGCCCTCTTTATCTGGAGGGAGTCCCAGGCCCATCCCCTGATGTCCACCAGCCGACACCAACCAGCTATCTTCAGGGCTTACCCCCTCCGTGGGATCAGTGGAAGGGCTAGCCCCACCAAGACTGGAGGGGCCCACTCTCACCAAGACTGGACCCAGTACAGGCATCGGTGCCATGGCTATTCAGGGGTGGGACCTGCAATTTCCCTCCATCATCTACCATGAGCTTTTTCCTCTTAGTTTCTTCCCATCAAGGCGGGACGTGCAAGGACACCAGTGACGGTGCTCTGCATGCTCCTGTGCATGCACTCATCAGGCATCTGCCCACTTCTGACCTGATGTCTGTAGCATCAGTGTGCCAGTCCCCAGCCACCACTATGGGCCAGGCATGCACCAACTGGTTGCTCCCCTCCCCGAAGAAGGAGAGCTGTCCCTGGAGCACTTGATCCTTCTTCCCTCCGCCGAACCCCAGCTGCCCATGCTCACTGCTGAACACGGGTCACCAGCGTAGCACGAGGTATGACCTCCAGTGCCTCAACCCTCAATGACACCGGGCCAGCAATGCACCCCACATTTTCAACATAGCCTTCTTTCTAGCCTTTTTCTTTCAAATTTAATATGCTTTATTAAATTTCAAGAAAAAAACAAACAAAAATACAACAACAAAAAGAACAACTACAAAACATAAGCCAACATAGCCTTCTTATTAACCGAGCTTCTGTATTCAAATGATGTCCAAAATATGACAGCTTGTGAAAACATACTTCAGGCAGGCTTTTCCTCCCACCAGAAATTCAACTATCACAATACACCCCAGCCACATAGACCATGCAAGGAAACATTTGGCATTGACAAACATTTGTTTTTCTTGGAGACTGCTGCTGATGAATGTCTGGATTTTCCTTTTCCTGATAGAGTACTTCTACTGCTACATGGCTCAACCTCAACCTCATCCTTGTCAACACACAGAAACAGAATTGTGCTAAATGTTTTTATTGAACAAACTATTTAATAAATTGTGATCCATCTAGTCTGCCCATTTGTGCCAAACCCCCAACCTAGTTTGTTAATTTTGTGCTGTTTCTACTCTATCTGTCCCATTCCAATTTAAATTGCCTGACTGTCTTGGCCTACAGCACCCCAAGGGGCAGTCTGTTCCATGGCTCCACCACCCTTTCAGTGAGAAGAACTTCCTCATGCTGCTCCTGAACCTACCACCCTCCAGGTACAAGTTGTGACCTCTAGTCAGGGTAGAGTTTTTAACCTGAGAACATTTTTTTTTGTGTCTGTATCATGCTGATGCCTTTGAAATACTTGAATGTCTCAATCATGTCCCCCCTGTTTCTTCTGTGTTCCAGGGAAAATAAGTTGAGTTGTTTTAGTCTTTCCTTATATGACTCATAATGCAGACCCTGTACCATCTTTGTCACTCGCCTTTGTACCATCTCCAAATGGTCTTTGTCCCCTCTGAGGTGAGGCCTACAGAACTAGATGCAGTATTCCAAGTGAGGCCTCACCAGGGATCTGTACATTGGCATAATCACTCCACTTCTACTTGTGATACCCCTCACTGTGCATCTTAGAATGCTGCATGCCTTCAATGCTGATTTTTTTACATTGCTTGCTCACCTTCAAATTATTCAAGATAATTACCCCAAGGTCTCACTCCTGTTTTGTCGCTGACAACTGCTCACCTTCCAAGAAGTATTTCCATGCTGGGTTGTGCCTTTCTAGATGCATAACTTTATACTTTTTGGCATTGAACTTCAACTGCCAGTTCTTTGACCAGTCTTCAAATTTTGTTAGGTCAGACTCCATCTTTTGAGCCCCATTGGGTGTAGCTACCTTGTTGTAGAGCTTTTTATTGTCCACAGATGGGCACACTTTCCCCTCAAGTCCATCAGTGATGTTGCTGATAAATATATTAAAAAGGATCAGGCCCAGCACTGAACCCTGGGAATCATGAACACAAACTGGTGCTGCTGTTTCCTCATCCTTAGAAAATAAATCTGTTATAGTTGCATCAAGTCCTGCTATGTTACTTGTTGGTGCTATACTGCCACTTCTTCACTTTACTTTGCCCATTTTTTTAATAAACGTCCATTTTAAGTAATAATATTTTTTTTGTGTGTTGTTCTAAGAACAGATTACACTGTATTGCTTGACAGTTTCTGAATTTCATTTAAATATTAGAGAGAGTTAGTGGGGATCAGTATAACACTGCACAACCAGTTTTAGACAGTGGTAATGATGGGGCACTATATGCAGACTAGAGATTGAATGGGACATGTGTGATTCCTTCATTTTTACCTCACAGATTGACTGGTGTTTTTGTACGACAGGCGTACAGTCCTGTGTAGAAAGAGACAGTTACCATAGGCAGACAGGAGACAATGACATTCTGTGGCTTAAGTAAGAAGATTAGTTTTTCTTGTTTTGTCTTTGTGTATAAATCTTAATTTGCAAGGAGTTTAGGAGAATTACTTGGCCTTAGGGTGGGTCACACAGTACACAGAAAGCGGAGGCTGTGGGAATTAAACTCAGGTCTGCTGGATGTAGCAAGTTCTGATGTCTCCGTTGTCTGCATTGCTCACACACATGTGGTTCCTTCATTTAAACCTCACAGAGTAACTGGCATTTCTCTATAGGAAGCAAAGACAGGAGCACATCCCTTTATAGAAAGGGGCAGGCAGTATAGGCTGACAGGAGATGATGATGATCTGTGCCCCAAGTAACAAGAATTGTTTTCCTTGTTATTTTTAGAGGTTAATTTGCAAGGAGGTTAAGAAAATTACTTTGCCTGAGGGTGGGTCAGGCTGTATGCAAGCATGAGCAGGTTGTGGGAATTAAAGTCAGGTCTGCTGGATGTACCAAACTCTAATGACTCTGTTGTCTGCATTGCTCGGACACATGTGGTTCCTTAATTTAAACCTCACAAACTAACTGGTGTTTCTGTGGGCAGCAAGGACAGGAGCACAGCCCTTTGTAGAAAGGGGCGGGACTATAGGCAGACAGGAAATTATGTTCTGTGGCTTAACAAGAATTGTTTATTTTTGTGATGTTTAAATGTTAATTTTCAAGGAGGTTAAGAGAACTGCTCAGACTCAGCGTGGGTCACACAGTTTGCAAGCAACTGGAGGTTATGGGCATTAAACTCAGGTCTGCTGGATGTACCAAGCTCTGATGGCTCTTCTGTTGTCTGTGTTGCTCTGTGTTTCCTTAGACCTCACAAACTGATTGTTTCTTTAGGCTACTGGCAAATGGCAAACAAAGCAATCCTTCCCCAACACATTGCTTGTCCAGAACGGCATGCCTCACACACAGGCAGCCACAGACCTCTTCCTGTCTTATTTACTTTTTTTTTAAATCCATAATCTGAGTTTCTTTGAATATATTTTTATTGTTGTTGTTGTTGTTTTTAGGGTGGACAGACACCTCTGGACAGGTGACTTCAATCTTCCTGAAATAGACTGGAACACTCCAGCTACCACCTGCAGCAGGGTCACGGAACCAACTTGGGATGGGTCCAGTCTTGACCCAGTGCTATCTAATGGGGATCATGTCAAGGAGGTGGAAGTGGGAGAACCCCTTTGCAGGAAGTGACCACCACACTGTCTGGTTTTCAATTAGCATGGGGAAGGACGCTGCCACAATTAAAACCAACTAAAACAAGGGTTATGGACTTTAAGAAGGTGGACTTCGGCAAAATGGGGAGAATAGTTCAAGAGCAACTGGTGGGGCTTTATCCATGGATGGATGCAGAACAGAAATGGCCCACCATTAAGATGGAGATAATAGAGACTACCAACACTTGCACAAGGAATCAAAAAAAGCATTCCAAAACCAACAGGCCTAGCTGGTTTGGAAGAAAAGTAGCTGAAAAGGTAAAAGAGAAGAGGGCAGCCTTGCTGAAGTACAAACGTACCTTGAAGGAGGAGGACAGAGAGGCTTACTATCTGATATTGAGGGAGACAGGGAAAGGGGTCAGGGCAGCCAAGGCTGAGTAAGAACTTAAACTGTCACAGGGGATTAAAGAAGGAGAAAAATACTTCTTATGATACATTAAGGAGAGAAGAAGAAGAAGAAGAAGAAGAAGAAGAAGAAGAAGAAGAAGAAGAAGAAGAAGAAGAAGATGTGATAGGCTGAAAAGGGAGGCTGAGTGGGTTGAAAAGAGTGTGGAGCAAGCAGAGGCACTTAGTGAGTTCTTCTGCTCTGTCTTCACCAGGGAGGCTAGGGGCCTATTTCTGCAGGGGAGGACTGGGGTGCCCATTACGGGGGGGGGGGGAGGATTATGAGGGGGAGAATAATGTGGATAGAGTACTAAGAGGACTACAGGAACTGGGGGTAGACAAGGCATCTGGCCCAGATGGGATACACCTGAGGGTCCTGACGGAACTGGTGGAAGTACTGGAGGCACCACTGACAGATCCATTTCACACCTTGCTGGAGATGGGGTGTGTATCTCAGGACTAGAGGACAGCTCATGCGGTACCACCCCATAAGAGCGGTTCAAAGGACTAGTCGGGTAATTAGAGGCCAGTTAGCTTAACCTCCATAATAGGTAAGTTAATGGAGACCATTCTAAAGGAAAGGCTGGTGTCCTTTCCTTGAGGAAAATGGCCTCCAGGATGAAAGACAGCATGGGTTTGTCGGGGGGGGGGTCATGTCAAACCAACATGATAGACTTTAGTGGACGTATTATACCTGAACTTCAGCAAGGCATTTGATTCAGTGCCAGATGGTAGGCTGATCAGTAGAACCAGAGAGTGGTGGTGGGAAGGAAACTATCCAAACCAAGGCCTGTAACTAGTGGCATCCAACAGCGCTCAGTACTGAGACCAATGCTGTTTAGTGTGTTTATTAGTGACATAGCAGAGGGAGTCAGAAGTAAAATCTGCCTGTTCGCAGATGATACTAAGCTCTGTGGGAGGGTGGACACAGAGGAGGAGATCGAGGATTTAAGGGAGGAACTGGCTAAGCTGGAGAAATGGTCTGGCATATGGAAGTTTGGTTTTAATGTCAAGAAGTGCAAGGTTATGCACATGGGAACCAGAATCCCAAAGACAAGTTACTGGCTGGGGGAATTATGGTGGCGGTATCAGAGGAGGAAAAGGACCTGGGGGTAATGGTCCAGGGGGACATGAAGCACTCTGCACAGTGCTGAATGGATGCAGCCAAAGCAAATAAAATGCTAGGCTGCATTGCCAGGGGAATCACCTTCAGAAGGGAGAAAGTTATTCTCCCACTGTGCAGGTCACCAGTGAGGCCACACCTGGAGTATTGTATTCAATACTGGTGCCCTTTTTCAAAGAAGGATGTCAAACTGCTGGAGGGGGTCCAGCGGAGGGCAACCAAAATGATCCATGACAAGGGGGACAGAATAAATGAAGAGAGGTTGAGTGCACTGAACATGTACTCCCAGGAGGAAAGGAGGGTGGATATAATCAAGACCTTTAAGTG
Organism: Neoceratodus forsteri; assembly: GCA_016271365.2. NCBI lineage: Eukaryota > Metazoa > Chordata > Ceratodontiformes > Ceratodontidae > Neoceratodus > Neoceratodus forsteri. The sequence goes on from CM057449.1 coordinate 681,622,615, forward strand.
CCTGAAGGACATAAATAGGGTGAATGCAGAGGGCATTTTTAACCTAAGGAGGGAAGGAACAACTAGGGGGCATAGCATGAAGCTGGTTGGAGGCAGATTCAAGAGGGAAAGGAGGAGGAGGCACTTTTTCATGGAAAGGGTGGTTTAGGGATGGAATGAGTTGCCAGAAGAGGTAGTGGCAGCAAAGACAGTGACCAGTTTTAAGAGGGGATGGGACAGGGTAAAGAAGAAGGTGAGGATGGCAGGGGGCCCTGAAGGGGTGGTCTTGAGGGATGGTACTGAGATGGGTGAAGTACAACTCCAGGAGGGTTAGAAGGGCAGCTTCATGGCATGGCACCAAGCTCCACACTTGAGCAGACTCGATAGACCGACATGTCCTATTTCTGCTGACAGTTTCATACATTCGTAACTTGGACAGGATGGCTCAGTTCACACTCACTCAGAGTTGCTGCCAAATGTTTCTTTTTTTTATCCCCAATCCTACTCACTTTAAGATTTGTTTTATTTTTTTATGTTGGCGTGCTTGTGCAGCCAACATCTTGTGGTAGTGCAGATTTGGAGGTGCGGTCACTGTTGGGTGAATGCAGGGCACGCATAAGTAGATGCGTCCCTCATTCCCCAATGAGCCTGCATGCTGTCACCACACATTGCATACATGATATGGTGAGCACATCTAAGGAAAGGTCTGTTGCAATGTGAGCAAAGCTCATCACACTCCATGGACCTCCCGACGTGCTTCCCCGGCAACAGAAACATGGCGCCACACTACCCACCAAATTGCCAACTTTGGGGTGCCCAATCCCCTTTTCAGCTTACCCTGTCCCCATTGTATATGCTGATGGGAGAGTCCACTCCCCAGCAGCATAAAGAACCCCCCCAATTGTTATATGCTGAGGGGTTGCCCAATCCCCCTCGGCTCTAGCCCCCCCACTTTCCTTGTGTGCTGACGGGGGTGCCCAATAACCGTCGGCATAAAGTAACCCCTCCTTTTGTTGTGTGCTGATGGGGCTGCCCAATCCCCTATTGGCTACAGCTGCCTCCCCCACAAAAAGACTCTGTTGGCATGCTGGGAGCCCACCCCAGCGTGCCCCTGTGAAAACAAAAATGGTCCCGCAATGTTTATTTTTTTTGTTGTTCCCTGTAAAAAAAGGAAATGGTCCCTTGGTGGTCTCCCTGCTCTCCTGCCACAACCTGTGCCCACCCACTGTGCACCCTGCCTCCCCACACCCCCCACCCTATACTTACCTCTGAAGTCTGGCATGATGATCTTCGGTGGACCGGGAACACGTCTGCATTCTTGAAAGCTGACCGCGAAGTGAGGAAATGCCGGTAAGCTGTATAAAGGAATAAATAGGGTTTTTCCAACTTTGATGCATATCTCAGGCATTTTTTTGGAATTTTGGCACCAAATTTTCAACGTGGGGTTTTTGGGACTCCTCCTTATGATTCCTGGCACTGTGATGGTGTTACTCAGTACTGAAATGTGATTTCACAGTCACTGTGTGGAATCACCTTTCAGGACCAAGTAATGACATGACAGTGCCACTGTTCATGGGGGGGGAGGGCTCTCAAAAAGCTTATGTTGCAAATTTGGTGACAAAACTCCAAAAACTGGATGCTTTAAGAGCGTGCATTGTGCTGTTTCTACGCACACTTGTAACGTCATGAATTTGTAATATTTTCACTCCAGATTTTCAAAATTGGCATTTTTCCACACCTCCTGATGAACAGTACAGCTGTTATTTTACATATCCTGACTGAAATGTGTTTTCGCATGTCCAGCGCAGAATAGCGTGGTCGCTGTGTGAAATCATGTTTTGGGACAATTTGAGGACATGACGGTGACACTGTTCCTAAGCAGAGGTCCTAAAATGCCTATGTTGAAAATGTGGTGCTGACAGTCCACAAAATGACTGTGTTGCAAGCGTGCATTGGGCAGTTTCCATGCACCATTGTAACTTTGCGAATTTGTAATATTTCCATACCAGATTTTCAACGCTGGCATTTTTGCACATCTCCTTATGAACAGTACAGCTGTCAGTTTCACATCCTGCCCAAAATGTGTTTCCATACCTGTGGCACACAATGGCATGGTCGCTTTGGGAAATCAACTTTTGGGACAGTTTAACAAAATTGCAGCACCGCTGTTCATAAGGGGAGGTCCCAAAATGCCTATGTTACAAATGTGGCTACCAAACTGCAAAAAATAATTGGGTTACAGACATGTGTTGTGCAGTTTGCATGCATGCTCATTGCTTCACCAATATTTCAAATTGTCACTCCAGATTTTCAACGTTGCCTTTTTTTATGACTCCTCATGAACAATACAGTTGTCATTCTCCACATCCTGCCCAAAAATGTGTGTTTGGCCCTCTGTCACCAAATGCCACAGCCGCTGTGCAAAACCACCTTTCAGCTAACAAAGTGGTTGTGCTGCTTCCATAAGGTGGCCTGACAAGAAGCCCATGTTGAAAATGTGGAGCAAAACTACCATCACATGCCTACAGTGTTAGGGTTTCCAACTATAGCACCCCACCCGGTGCAGACTGACAGGCATCAGGGGTGTGACTTGGGATCATTGGATGTAATTCTAATGCCATTCCATCCCTTGCCCCCACCCTGCAGCCACTGACAGGCATCGTTGTGTGCCTTGCACTATTTGGCCACAAAGTTCACCGCATGCTCCTATTCCTCACCCACGTCTGCGTATTTCCTTATGGAAAGGGGTATGTGTAATGCCCAAAGACCCCAGAGCACACCATGACACTTGCCAGTGTCTACAGGATAGGGTGAGGTACAATGGCATGAACGTTATATTTGATGACCCAAAGACATACCCCAATGCCTCTCGCTCTCTACAGGGTGGGGGTGAGGTTGGCGTCACTTCAGTACTTCACTGAATTCCTATTATGTGTCTCTAGCTCTTGCATTGCCAATGCCAATGCCAGCGTGACAACATTCGGCATTGACAAATGCTTGTTTTTTTAGGTTTGGGTGGCAAGGACGATTCAGATCTGGAGGACTACAGGATACAGCTACAGATTACTCCAAAAAAAATTTATTTGATCCCCCAATCCTACTCACTAAGTTTGTTTTTAATTATTTTTGTTAGGTGAGGGTGTCATCTGGACACTTATGGAATGTGGAGAGAAGGACTACTGCAGCCTGTCAGCAAACACTGACTGTTCAATTAGCAGCCCTTCTTCTCCCCCTCCCCCATCAGGCTATCCAGGCCTAGCCCCACACACTCGAATCAATGACTAGTGAATCCAACAAAATCCACTATTAGTCTTTTCCTTTTCTACATCAAAGGATTTTACAAACAACAAACTGCACCATTTGGATTAAAAAAGTAGATTTTTTATGAAAGCTCCATAGGTGCTGGCTGCTGCGACATACAATGCACTGTGACATACAACACATGCTCTTAAATGTTTGCACTCACTACAACAGTTGCTGCTGAGTGGAATGGGATGATTGAGATTCACAGATAGAGAGGAAGAATGTGTCTCCGGTGCAAATCACATGACCTGTCCCTGTCTGGGCATGTGTCCGTGGGTCTGGATTGTGTCACAGGATTGGACATGTTCACCTCAGAGCCTCTCAGGTGATGCAAACAGTCACACACTATCTAACATGCAGCCAATTTGTGCAGCATGAAATGCTGGCTACACTGAGAGGCAGTCAGAGCAGAGCACTGTGTGGAGTGAGTGCACATCATGTCAGTCTGGAGATTCATGATCGGCATTGGACCACTGGATTGAGCCAATTGACAGAGGAGGAGACAGGACTTGGAGAAAACTTTACTAGTAAGTGAATGGATCATGTGGGCTGAGCTGGCTGGGGCTGTAAACAAGGGGCTGGGATTTGAATTGAAGGTGCTTATTTTATCTTTGTGGGTGCTCAAGCACGAGAGCACCCACCCCTGGGCATAACAGTTCCTTTATGCAACTACTCTCAAAATCTCTTCCTTGGTCAGAACATATTAATTGCAGAGCTCCACAATGCACAAAAAACTCTTCCACCAACACCTTTGCAACAGTAGATGCTTTCTGAATCTTGATCAGAAATGCTTGTGCATATCAAGAAAATAATCAGTCACAACTAGTACATTTCCACTGTCTGGTTCCAAACTAAGGAAATTAATACACACAAGTTCCATGGGAACACTGGTGGAAATATTAACAGGAGGCAGCTTGTTTTAGAAGAGTTTTGCATTGCAAACACCTTCAACACTGATGACAATATTTCTCCACTTCTGCAATCATCTAGCCATAGGAACCTCAATCTCATCAAGTCCAGGGTTCTGTCAAAACCCAAATGTCCCATTTCATCATGTAAGGCCCTGATCACAGTTTGCCTGTACTTTGCAGGTAAAAGCAATTGTCACCTCAAGATTTCATTAGGTCCCATACATTCTCGCACTACAAGTACAAAGATTTTTATTGATCAGCTTAAGCCATTACAATATTCTAAAAACATAATACAAAAGCACAGACATTTCCTTAAAGTAAGGAAGATCAGATTTCATACTAATATTAAAACAGACAGTACAAAAACCCGATTAGAAAACATCAAGAATTTATTATTACAACAAGAGTTCTTACTGATAAATAAATTAAAGATGGGTTGACATCAGGAATCTAATGAGTTTCCAGACCTCATTTACATCTTGGGAGGAGAAGAGATTAAATATAATACTAATGGGAGGGAGACTGAGACCACTGATTTTATCCCCTAGCCACTTTTTCCTATGTTTCTCAAACAGAGGGCATAGCAGCACCACATGTTTGAGATCATCCAAAACTTAATGAGCACATTTGCAGTAAGGCTCAGTATCATTATCTCATTTATGCCTATGAAGAATGTATTGTGCATCACAGGTTTCTATCCTAAATCTTGTGAATAGTAGCCACAAAATGGGGTCCATGATCCTAGATAAGTATCCTTCATAGCCCCAAGTTGTTTTAAACTACCTGTACCAGTAATGCAGTTTTAGTTTGGAAAGTTGTGTAAAGGTAGAATGTGCATCTAGGACTCTTATTTTGATTTTGACCTCAGAGGCTATTTTTTCTCAAGGTTAAGATATATACTATAGAGGAGATTACTCAGTCCAGAAAGGAATATACTGTTTTTAATTAATTGTATGGAGGGAAAGGTAAAACCCATTGTGGAATACCTTATTTCCTCCTCAAGACAAATTCTGGGGAGCCTAGTATCTGGGAGAAGCAGTTTTTAGAAGGAACACAATCTGTCTCTCTCTGATTAAGGACTGCACAAAGTGCTGCCCAAGTTCCAATTTCAAAATACAAGTTGGAGTCCCATCAGGGACAATGAGAATATACCTGTATAATTTATTTTAAATTATATCAGGAGATTTGGAGTTCACAAAGCCCCAGATATCAGCTCCATATAGAATGCTGGCTTTGGTGTTTGCGTTAATTACTCATAGCATACCTTTAACCAAGGTGTTGCCCATTTTAACATTAAATATTATGAGGGTGTTTGTTGCAGATTTCATTTTATTTGTAATGAATTTTATGTGTATTTGCCAAGACAAGTTTTGGGCCAGTCTTACCCCTAAATAATCAAATTAGGGTGCCACCTAAATATTTTCTCCACCCAGCCAGAATTTTGGAGTCCTACAGGATTTATTTCCAAATAAAATAATTTTTGTTTTACTTAGGTTTATTTTCAAATGTTTATTTTTGAATAAACCTGAAAAATTTTCAAGATTCCTCCTCAGCCCGAGGGTTGAAATCAAAATGAGCACAATGTCATCTGCATATGCTAAACAGTCAATTCGTTGCTCAATAATTTTGGAGGAATGTGTTTTAATGAAGGCAAATCAGTATGTCTAGTAGAGTCCCAAATTCTACAGAGTCTGCCAGAGTATTTTTTGGCTGATACTGTTGAAAGTGGCTATAAAGTCAATGAAGCAACAATATAATTTTCCCTTTTTGATTTTAATGTATTTCCAAAGAAGGTGATGCAAAACATAATAGTGTTGAATGGTAGATCTATTCTTATGAAAACAATTCTGATATTTACTGATTAGAGAATTGGTGTCCAGCCAGTCCATAAGTATATCAAGGGTGATTTTAGTAAATAACCTTTGAGTTATATCAATCAAACTGATAGGCTGATGATATATGTTAGGGTCATTTGGATTATCTTTCTTAAAAATGGAAAATATAATTGAGCCTTGCCAAGTAGCTGGAAATTTCTGTCTCTGAATGAATGCATTAAATGCTTTGTAAAGTATAGATAGCCACCATTCCCAGAAGAATTTGCGTAGATCACCTGTAATTCTATCCAGGTTCAGGGCTTTGTTAGAAATTAGTGAAAGCAGTGCAGTTCTTATCTCAGCTTCAGAAATAAATATTGCAAGAGGAATGCTAACTGGGAGAAAATGCAAAATAGTTGTAAGTTCATCCTCTACCTTGGAAAAGTATAGTCCAGAGAAATAGGAGGTCCATAGTCTGGAGGAATAAAAGCCTCCACTCTAGTGGACAGTTTATTATACCCTGATGCTATTAGGAGCCAGAATGACTTCCCCCCCCTTTTAAAAACAGATTTCCTAAGTTTTACCCACAAAAGAGCAATACGTTTCTTTTGCTCAGTTCCCAATACCTTTTTTGTATTTTTCTCTTTCCTTTATTAGTAGAGTGTGCTGATATCTATTAGTGGGAGAACATTTTCTGTACTGTCTAATCATTTTATTTTGATTGCACTTTGCCTTCTGACATCTGTCATTGAATCAAGTTTTTGTTCTTCCTCTAGGTTTTAGAGAGTTGAGCTGATTTGTTGTACAGTGCAGTTGTACTAGCATACATAACTTTTGCCAGTTTCCAAGGATCTCAAAAGAATCGAGCATCCCAGTAAACTTTATCACACTAACAACTCATATCATAACTTCAGTTTAGGCCAGACTCTTAACAGCAAAGGTGTATCTTTGTGGGTTACAGATATTTGTTCAGGTCCTTTTCTTTTTTCCTAAAAGGGAACGATATCTTTGAAACATGGCTCAGATATCTGGTCTTTCTGTAAATCCACACAATTTAACTGAGTTGGGACACATTGTCTATAGTAGTAGTTACACTACAATACACTATAGGTAGACAAACTGCAGATGCTCCAAGACTATCAATGAGTTGATTTACACTAGGTGGGGAAGGTAACTCATCAGTATCATACTTTTTACACAATGCTTTGACAGCAGGCTCAGGAATCCTTATCCAATTTCCAGTCGAGACATCAGAATGGGTGCCTTGAGACAAGGCATCAACATCCATATGAATCAGCCCAGGTCAATACTCCACAGAATAATTGTAGAGTGATAAAGCCAAGAGCCATCTGTGACTGACTGCATCTAATTTGGCTGTTGTATGGATATAGGACAATGTATTATTTTAAGTTCTAACAGTAACATGTTCTCTGTACAGGTATTTAAGGAACTGGCCTACTACAAGGCAAGCAACTCCAACCTGCTAGCAAATGCAACTGATCTCAAACCTTGCAGGTACAACTGGTACAGTACAGATACAATCCCACTGACACTAGCATTGGTATGCAAGATGTAAGGTTTTCTGGGGTCAGCATATACCAATACTAGTAAATTGGTCAGCTGTTATGAGATATCTTTAAATACATGATCCCAAGCTGAGTCCCTTCTGGGTCCAAGTGGTTCATTAACATGCAAAAACATTCTGCCTTCTGTTTTTCTGTTCAGGTATCATTTCTTTCAGCTGGCAGGTAGATACTCTTGAGTCAAATTCAACAACGGTCTAATGATGCAAATCAATGATAGTAATGACAGAATCCCAGGAAACACTGTAAATCTTTTAGTTACAGTACTTAGGCTGGTGCCAAGTAGTCAAGGCCTTCACTTTCTCAGGACTGGTTTCAATACTATCTTTGAAAACAATATGGCCCATGTACTTTATTGAACTCCACAAGAATCAACATTTATCAACAGATAACTTCAGTCCAAATTCTTCAGAATGGTCTGGAACCTTGAACAGATAGCCCTTGTGCTCTTCTAGAGTCTTGCCAACAATGATCACCTCATCCAAGGGACCCAGGTACTGAAGCAAACTCTTTTTTTATTGAACAAACTTAATTAAAACATTTTGAAAATATAAACAACTTAAAAAAAACAGCAATATATTTACAGTTGTGAGAAACCCAGTGTTCCTCCTCCACCCACTTCCCATGCCCCCCAATAAATTGAAACCTAAAACAGTAGGGAGAAATATTACCATATGAATGAATCAGGGGACAGAAAACTCTAAATATAGAATTAATGCCTTAGAGTGGACAGCCACTCATCTAGGGAGGCACAGTGCTCAATATACAATTGATAACAGTGTTGCATAGAAGCTAACATGTTCTTCACATAACATTTCCAGCATTTCTTTATGCCATTCAACAAAGGATGGAGTAGGCACCCGAATAAAATTAGTTTAAACCACTACCTATCCCATGAGCCTTTGAAGAGTGGCCATGGCTCAAAAGATTCCTTGTGACATTCTGAGGAATTCAAAGACTGTGACAGGACTAATAAAAGCTGTTTTCTCCCAATCTTCAAGGGCCATCTGGATTTGATAGTAACCACTCCTTAAGTCATGTTCAGAAAGTCAACGACTCCCACAATTCAGAGCATCCTCTATCTGTGGCATTGTATAGTAGTCTGGAATGTTTCTCTTGTTCAGTGTCCTATAGTCTGCACACATACATACAGTGTCATTCCTCTTTCTAACCACCACAATGGGGGACAAATAAGGGCTGTGTCGCTCTCTGATGATTCCAGTCACCCGCTTTCACAGGAGATGTCTTCTGACATCATCCAGATCTGCAGGTGCCAGTCTGCAGGATCTCTCTCTCTGAATGGCTACTCATCATGTAAATTAATATGGTGTTCATCTTTGGCACATCCTACATCCTGCTCTCCCATGGAGAAAACATTTGTTCTGCATGCCAATTGTAACTGATTCTTTCCTCCCACTGCAGGGTAAGGGGGAGGAGTCCAAAAAGTCAAACAGACTGGTATCAATGGTTTCCTCTCCTCCAATATTCAGAGTTGCATGGTGGTATCTGCAAAATAAACAAGGGCCACAGTTTTGCCTTTTCTGATGATTACATTATGGTCAGTAACATTTTTTACTTGAACCACTACATGTCCCACATAACCATGTGTACTTACTTGTAAAATACTGGACTTCACCAAAAGTTCTTCAGGTAAACCATGTTCCTCGGGGGTGTCAACCATCAGTAACTGATTCTGAACATTTCGTTTTAAACATACAACTCTTCCAGTTCCACATTCTGTGTTAGGAGGCAGAATTATCTTTTCTCCATCTCGGTACCAAACAATACTAAATAAGTGCTCATTCACAACTTGTTCTTTTGAGTCATGCATGGCATAGGCCTGTCTCACAAGCCCATGGATGGGTCTTTCAGTCCAGTTTTTTTGTGTTTCCATCTCCATGCATAACTGTTTCAAACCCCTCTCAAACATAAGAGCATTTGTTCCAATGATAATAGGAATTCTAGTGTACATTTTCATTCATGGGCAAATTTATTTATTTATTTTATTTATTGAATTTTGATGACCGGGTAGGCCCACTGGGCCCCGAAGGTCCCTTTTTCAGGGGCGACCCGGGAATAACAGTACAGACATTATGAACTTTGTGCAGTTACATAATACAGGAAGTCATGGGCATACAGTATTCAGCTGTTTACACATAGCAGTAGTTATTAGGGTATTATATATCATATTGGTAATGTCACTGCATTTGTCACTGTCAAATCACTGCAAGTGTCTCAATGGGTCCGCAACTCCACCACACTGTGGGGAACACATTCAAAATTTGGATAAATTCTACATAAGAGTATGAAGTGTCACTTAACCCCGAAACATTCAAGCCTTCTAAAGGTTCTAATTTCTTGTTGGCCAGGTATCGGTCATGATATTTTTGGAAAACAAATAGTGATTTTGAGACCCGCTGTCCAATGACTCTCTTGTGGTCCTGCTTTCCACATTCAAATTGACCTCAGAAGTTGGTCCAACTATCTTTGACAACATGTCTGGCAATGAATTCTGCAGCTATGCTGAAGCCATGGCCATTCTGACTGTGGATCATTTTCCTCTGGGGTGCCAATGTACTACCTTAGAGGATCCCTGGATATTGGAAGTAAAGGAGTTGAGGGTACATTTATCATTGGTTTCCACACAATTTGTAAATCTTGTGGAGTTTTTCCCTCACTGTGAAGAATAATAATAAATAATAATAATAATACATTTTATTTATATGGCACCTTATCCAAAGTCAAGGTGCCTAACAATTTAAAAACAAGATCAAGAAACAATACAATATCAGTTAAACAACAATATAACATTCATCAAAAGAGGATCAGTCATTAAATGCCTGGTGCCACAAAAAAGTTTTTAAAGCTTGTTTAAATTAAGAAATTGGGCTCAACCCAAGCAGTGCAAATAGCAGCTTGTGGTGATTACCAGTGTCCCAGGGACCCTGTGCCTGATTGTCTATCAAGTAGGGTCCTGGCACCTAAGTCCCGCAGCTTGCAGTAAACCTGTTCATGTGGCAAAAGGATGGCGCACCTGAGTGGTGTGCTGCCAGCTACAGGTGGTCAGGCAGCACTCTTGGAGGGTATAAAAATACTTGTGTAGGTGACTCCAGATACACTGAATGGCACCTGCAACAAATAAAATATATTCCTTGGTGGCTAGCGGTCCCCTTCCCCATCCCCAATCCAATGTCAAATATAATAAAATAATTCCTTGGAGGCTAGTAATCCCCCTCCCCCAAGCCCCAATATAGTCCCCCTCCCCAAGCCCCCCCAAGCTCCAATGTCCCTTTTATGTATCAATGACAGGACTCCCTGGTGTCCAGTGGACCCACCCTCCCCATAAAATGTAAACTATACATCCCATCCCTAGTGGCTAGCAATCCCCCTCCCCATCCCTGATCCGGTGTATGGTAAATCGTCAACACTGCCTTGGTGTTCTGTGTTTCCCCTTCCCCATCCCTGTGCACCCCATCCAACAATACCAACCAGTCTCTGGTGTCTAGGGCACCCTGCATCTCAGCTGGGAGTGCTCCACCATCCTGATCCCACCATCCCATTCCAGAGACAGTGACCAGCACAGCCCTCCACTCTCCACCATGGCTGGCTGCCGACTGAGCTGTCAAGTAGAGTGAAATGTATACAGTTCACATTCACTGATTGACAGCTCAGAGTGAGCTGTCAGTCAAGGAGCATGTACTGTATACAGTATGCTCTCCTTGACAGCTCAGACAGTGACCAGCCATGGTGTACAGCAGAGGGCTGTGCCAGTTGCCGGTTCTGGGATGTGATGGCTGGAACTGGTGAGTGGGGCATTTCCTGCTGGGGTGATGCAGTGGGGGCACCCTAGACAACAGGGACTGTTGGATATTGTTGGTCAGGGTACATGGGAATGGAGACAGGGGACTACTGAACAATAGGGCAGTGTTGACTATTACCTATATATTGGGTCAGGGCTGGAGAGGGGGATTCCTAACCACCAGCGAGGGATGTATAGTTTATGTTTTACGGGGATGGGGTACCAGTGGAGAACAGGGAGTCCTGTCATTGACTCTTACAGGGGACATTGGGGATTGGGGGAGGGGGACTGTTATCCACCAGGGAGTTATTTAATTATATTTGACAATGGATCGGTGTTGAGGAGGGGGGACTTTGGCACATGTTTCCTACTACCCAGGGAGGACTCTGGGGTCAACACAAGGTCTCTAACCCTCCTAGAAGACACACCTCTAAGTACCCTTTGACCATCCCAGCCTGGCTAACTGTACTTAGAATTTCACCCTCTGGGAGGGATTAGAGAATCTGGAATTAGGAGATATGGCAGCTTGCATTTGGCACAAGCCCTCTAGTGCCCTGTAGCACCCAGCTGCTCGGTGCAGAACTGGTGCAGTGTTGGTCTGGTGCACTGGGTGCCAGGGGGCCTTTGAGAATCATGAAAAACTGCATGTTGTGATGCAAGGTGCCCCTTGAACCATTGCTATGTGATGCAGGCACCTTGCATCAAATCTGGTTTTGAGAATCGGGTCCATTGTATTGCTTTCTTTTTTTTTTCATTTGCATTTTTTCTGCACCTGGAGCCCTGGCTGGTGGCCAGACCATGACCTGGCTGGTGGCCATGAATACATTCATTCACAAATCTGGATTGTCTTGTACGGTATGGGCTGCACACCTATTGGCTCTTGCTCTGCACCAATGGGCATGCAGCCCTACCGGGCAGTTAGTCGGCAGGCGGCAGGGTGGCAGTCGGTGGGATGCTGCCACCCGCCAGCTGTGGGGCGGGGTGGTGAGGCTTCGTGGGTGGGTGGGGTGGGGAAACTAGGTCACCAGGGATGTGCTGGGAGGGGTTTACACCTCCATCCCGCGATCGGGATTATCGGTCCACTGGACCACCAGGGATATATTTGGGAGGTGGGGGGGTTTACTACTCCATCCCGCGATTGGGATTTTAGGTCCACTGGACAACCAGGGATATATTCGGGAGGTGGGGAGGGTTTACTACTCCATCCCGCGATCAGGATTTTCAGTCCACTGGACCACCAGGGATATATTCAGGAGGTGGGGGGGTGTGTGTTTACCTACTGCAGCCTGCGATCAGGCTTATCGGTCCACTTGACCACCAGGGATATGTTCAGGGGAAGGGGGGTGTGTATTTAATTACTCCAGCTCGCGATCAGGCTTATCGGTCCACTGGACCACCGGGGATATGTTCAGAGGGGGAGACACTTTGCTGCCCGCGATCGGGCTGGTGGAGGAGAGAATTAAAGCTATGTCCACGATCAAGCCAGAGAGGGTGGTGGTGGGGATTTTATACTTTTTTGCCTGCGATCGGGCTGCAGGGGGGCCACAGGGAGTGGATTGAGGACCAGCCACAGGTGGCAGCTGCTGTGTTGCACCCTGCAATGCAGCAGCTCACCTGTGGGTGGCCCTCGACTTGAGCCTTTTTTTTTGGCTCAAAGTTGTGCAGGCGCAGGTTGGGGGTTGCGCCTGCACAACTCTGCACAGCCCGGCTGAATATCGGACTGTGCAGTTTATGCATGGTTCCTCCCCCTCCAGTTCAGCATGCATTCATTTGCATTGTGCTGTTGCTCAGCATGTTTTCAGTGGCACATCTGCCTCCTGCTGAATATCGCAGAATGGAACAATTTCGGACTTACGCAGGTGCAACCCTATTGCGCATGGCACAACTCTTTTGAATATCTGGCCCTGTGTATCTAATATTTTGTGAATAAGCACACATACTGTATTCATGATTCTTTGTTTAGGTGGCAGAGTCCCAAAATCTTGATATAGTTTACAATGGTGTTCTTTTTTTATCACAACCATTCTCAAATCTCATAATATTAGTAAATATTACTGTATATTTTGTGTAACAGTGAATCTGATGCATTAGTTAAAATAATTGAATTATACTCCAATGCTGGAAAAAAAATATTTGGCTTGCTATTGTCTATTTAGCTCACATAGTCCAACTGCTTTTGTTTTTATATAAATAACCCATTCTATGATTTACTTTTTTTGTCACTTTGGTGACATGTTCATTAATGGACAGTGTAGTATCTAACAATACTCCTAAATAATTAAACATTTCTACATTTTCCAAACTCACACCATTTCTGCCTACCATTCTCATGCTGTTTCCTAGTAGCCTGTGCCTTAGTCCAAACACCATGTTCCTTGTCTTCTTTTCATTTTACAAAATTTTGTTTTCTGCAAACCATTTTTGTAAGTCTTAGTACACAGGCTGCATTTTTGCTTCTAGGTTCGCTACTGTTTTACCTATGCAATAAAGAACTTTGTCATCTGCATACATTATTGCAGATTAATTTTTACAGATGTTTGGCAGAGGATTTATAAGTATGGAAAACAGAAGTGGACCCAGAACTGAGCCTTGTTGTACCTCGGTGTGAACAACTGTCATTACAGATTTTGCAGACCCAATTTTAACCTATTGTTTTCTGTTTGTTAAATAGTGTTCAAACCAACCTAACAAGTAGTTATCCACCCCCATCATTTTAAGTTTATGTTGTATTAGAATGGGGTGGTCCACGAAGTTGATCGCCTTGGTCAGGTCAACAGTGATCCCCCAGAAAGTAATCTTTCATCCATACTGTTTTATATATTACAAGTTAACCTGACCAAAGCCCTTGACATGCTGTACCCCCTCTCTGAATCCATACTGATTTTCACTTAGTAATTGATTTCTCTCTAAGTATCCTGATAGTTCCCCAAATACAATTTTTTCCAACATTTTTGCTAATACTGGCAGCACAGACATTGGTCTATAATTAGTGACCAGCTGTTTATCATTGGTTTTAAAGACTGATGTTATAATCACTGTCTTTGACTGTTCCATCACTATATTTATACATAAAGATGGATTAAATACCTAAGATCCATACGGCACATGCTTTTTCATTTGCAGTCCCAGTTTTATGGAACTCCCTTCCTCATCCAGTACATGACAGTGAATCTACTGAAATCTTTAAAAAGATGCTGAAGTCTTTTTTGTCTGCCCAAGCTTTTGTAGATTTTCAATGGATAAGTTTATGTGCTGTTGCATTGCTTGCTTTATTGATGCTGTTTTTACTGCAAAGAGCACTGTAAAAAAATGAGAAGTTCGCTATGTTAAATAAAATCTGATTAATTGATTGATTGATTGATTGATAAATAAGTAATTGGCCTAGTCAATTTATCTGAGACTTATTTCAGTAACCTTGGAGACAATTCATCTACACCAAGGTCTTTGTTACCATTCAATTTTTCTTTTTTAGAAAGCAAAAAACTTCTTTTTCTTTGAAAAAGATCAAAGTTTGTGAGGTAATTTCACTTTTTAAATGACTTTGTCTGTTTGAATTCAAAGTTATGTATTTGGTCATATCATTTAAATTCTCAAAATTCTGATCTATTTGTTTTTATGTTGGCTTGCACGCATGCGCAAGCAACATCATGGGACAATGCGGGTCGTGGGGACGCGGCTGCTGTTGGGTGAATGCAAGGTACGCATCAGTAGGTGCGTTCCTCATTCCCCAATCAGCCTGCATGCCACTGCCACACCATGCATACATAATAGTGTGAGCACATCAAAGCAAAGGTCTGCTGCAAACGTCATACACAGCGGTCCTTTGCTTGACGTGCTCGCCACCATTATGGCCATGGTCCCTCTCGCCGCCTGACTTCTGTCGATATCGGGGGTGCCCAATCCCCCTGTCAGCAACCCCCCATGTTTGCATGCCAATGGGGGAGCCTGAACTCCATCGGCATCCCCCTGCAAATGTGAATGTCGAGGGGATGCCCATAGTCTCGGCTCGCACCCCCCGACTTTGTTTGGCTGGCGGGGTGCCTAATCCCCCATCGGCTACTGACCCCAAAACTCACTTAGGTGGCACACTGGGAGCCCACCCCAGCATGCCAAATGCCCTGCAATTGCAAAAGTGTCCTGCAATGTTTTTGTTTGTTTTTTTACCTGAAACAAAACCATCCCTCATAGTCTAAATCCCCCTCCCCCTCACCCACACCCACCCACTCGCACCCTGCCTCCCCTCACCCCATACTTACCTCTGGACTCGGGTGCGACGATATTCAGTGGACTGGGAACACGTCTGCACTCTTCAAAGCTGACCAGGAACTGAGGAAATGCTGGTAAGCTTTATAATGCAATGAATAGGTTTTTTTCAACTTTGTTGCATAACTCAGGCATTTCTTGGAATTTGGGCACCAAATTTTCAACATGGTGTTTTTGGGGCCCCTCCTCATGAATTCTGTCACTGTCATGGTGTTAATCAGCCTCGGAAAGTGATTTCGCAGTAGCTGCACGAAATCACCTTTCAGGGCCCATTAATGAAATGACAGTACCAGTGTTCATGAGGTGGCCTCTCAAAAAGCCTATGTTCCAAATTTGGTGGGAAAAATCCAAGAAATGTCTGTTTTATGAGCATGGGTTGCGCAGTTACTATGCAGGCTCATAACTTCACGCATTCGCAATATTTTAACATGGTATTTTCAGCATTGGCATTTTTTCTGCACCTCCTTGTGAACATTACAGCTGTCATTTCCCACATCCTGGCCGAAATGTGTTTCCGCACTTCCGGCCCACAATTGCACAGTCGCTGTGGGAAATCAGTGTTTGGGCCAGATTATGAAAATGACAGTGACACAGTTCATGAGCAGAGCTCCTAGAATGCCTATGTTGAAAATTTGGAGCTGATACTCTATAAAATGACTGTGTTATGAGCATGCGTTGGCAGATTGCACGCATGCTTGTACCGTCGTGCATTTGTGATATTTTCACTCTGGATTTCCACCGTTGCCATTTTTACACACCTCTTGATCAACAGTACAGCTGTCACTTCACATATCCTGCCCAAAACGTGTTTCCACACTTCCGGTGCAGAATAGTGTGGTCGCTGTGTGAAAACACTTCTTGGGACACTTTCAGGAAATGACAGTGACACTATACATGAGAAGAGGTGCTAAAATGCCTATGTTGAAAATTTGGTGCCTAACGCCCACAAACTGGGCAGTGCTGCAAGCGTGTCTTGCATATTTCCCACACACCCTTGCAACTCCACAAATTCTGTATATTTGTATGCCACATTTTCAGCACTGGCATTTAATTACATCTCCTTATGCAGCTGTCATTTTTCACATCCTACCCAGCATGTTTTCCTGCACTGCACTAACAAACACCCACAGGGACATCCTAATGCCTCTCACTCTCTGCAGGGTGGGGGTGGGTTGGCATCAGTTCAATACCTGACTGCCACTCCTATGCTGCATCTCTCTAACTCCTGCTCTGCCAATGACAGCAAGCCAACATTCAGCATTGACAAATGCTTGTTTGTATTGGATCCTATCCATAAAAAAACTCTTTGAAAGCATTTAACACATCCTTACTATTACTTAATACATTATTGTTTCTCCAATTTTGAGTTTATTTGTCTCACCTGTACATATATGTTGATAAAGTTCTGTAAATAATTCCCAAAATTTCCCACATTTTTTAAGTTTTTCAATTATTCGTCTAGTATGTCTGTTTTACTGCTTTCATTTTTGCCTTATAAGTATTTCTGATTCCATGGTAATTATTCAAATCATTCATTGTACCTAACTTTTTGTACTGTTTCCACAAAGAATGTCTTATTTTGTTTTAAATTGAATACACTTTCATGAGCCATCAGGAATACAAAACATGGTAAAGCTTTACAAGGCAAATAGCAACACGATGCCATGAAATAACATACTGTAACAGGTAAAGGTAATCAAGCAATTATCAGAACAGTACTGCAACATTGGCATTCTGATTATTTTATACTAAAATAAAAACCTAACCTCCACCCCCCTTCTGCAACCCTCCAGACCCCCACCCCACCCCATTGCCTGAGGTAACAATACTTGCAAACTAATCAGAAAGTAATCATAATAATATTTGCATAATTTAAAGGATTCCAGAAAAGGTTTGCACAACACTCTTATGGTGATACTTTAAGGTATAACTAATAATCCTAGGCAGTCTGATAGGTGCACACATGACAAGAACAAGGCTTTAGAGTGTGCCTAGCAGACATATTCAAACAGTTAACAGGACATATAATGGTTCCCAGATATTCATATACCTACTGGGCCTTTCAGTCATACTAGCTATGAGTTGTTCAGCTTGTAAAGCAAATAGTATTTCCCTATACCATTCAATATATTGTGGGATGCTTTGATATGGGCAATGCCAAAGGACTACATTTTTGGCACAAGCCAAGATTAATGCCATGTGAGGTCTCTGACTGCTAATCAGCCTGTCATCTTAGTCTCCCTAGTAGTCCCCAACTAGGCATATCTTGGGAATGAACACCTCTGTTTGGCCCAGTATAGGATTCAAATGTGACTGTATAGATTCCCAGAAAATGATCACCTTTTCACAGGACCAGAGAATATGAAGTAATGTGCCTGGCTCCTTATTGCATCTAGAACAGATATTTGAGGGAAGTTTACCCATTCTATATAATTAAACTGGAGAATAATAGAGATTATGTAGAACCTGAAACTGCATGGAACGGTATCTATCCCACTTTATATAGAAAATAACGTATGGGTCATGATCGGTAACCAGCTTGTTAACTGTCAAGAGGATGCCATGGCGATTGTGTAACCCTCAAGAGTGAAGCTCGAGAGGTCTATGTCACCATGGCAACCTCAAAACAGTTAAAAAGCTGGTTGCTGATTGGGACCCATACATTATCTTTTATAGTGTATGGGTGCCATAAAGAACGAACAAAAAGAAGCAGATAGGTACCTTAAATGAAAGTATTTATGCCATAGCAGATCAAGTTCTCACCGCCTTGGCCATTTAGGGGAACCACTTGCTTCCGCTACCGCACTTGCACTGATCAATCCAGTTGTAATACCATCGATGAGATGTACCATCGATAGGTTAATAACAAAGTAACGTTACAATGGCATAACAAACCATGGGAAAAGATAGATTTTGGTAGATAACATTCTACCATACATTATATATTTTTATAATCTCTTCCAGATATGCAGCCAATAGCGAGGAAAGTTGTTTTCAGGTAGAGCCTGATCCCAATAATAAAACATTGGGCCTTCTTTGTTAGTAAAAACTCAAATAACTTATGATAGTAATAAGAGATGACGTGAGAGGTGGTGAGATTGAGGCCAGAGTAAGGATGTCTTAAACAGATCTATCAGTTTAGAATTTAACCAAGGCATATTTTTTGTTCTTATCCTATGCATTTTTGGGGTGAGTACTTATCAACAATTTTCATTATCTGTACATTGAAAAAGCTCACTGCATCATTTATATAAGTTATGTTGTACAATGGAGACCAATCAATTTTATTAACTTCCATTTTAAAAAATATCATCAGTCAGGTTCCTGTAAGATGGGATTTCTTTAAGATTTGCTTTGTTAATTATTGTTTTCTATTTTTTTTTCTTATCATAAATATTGGACAGTGTTCAGAGATTTTATCCTTCAAGACACCTGATGCACTCAAAAAAATATGTTATTTGTAAGTACCCAATCTATGGTAGTCCCCCTTCCTCATTTTTATCATTTCTCCTGGTCTGAGTATTTATTACTTGAAGGTAACCCCTCATAGCCACAATAGTCTTTGATTTGTCATTATTGTTTACAGAAGACCAATCTAAATTAAAATCACCCATAATAATATGTGCTTTGTTATTTTTATTTAGGGTTAGCATATCATCCAACATGTCAATATCAGCCTTTGCAGTTTTTGCATGTAAAATAAATCTGAGTTCCCTGCATTCCACCCAGTGTTATTTTTATTGTCAAAAAATAATTTGTAATATTACAATGTCCTGCCTTTAATAACTCAGTTTCATAACTATCTTTCACATATATGAGAACCCCACCCCCTTTACCTTTACTCCTATCATTAGAATAGGTTGTGGAATCCGCAAGGTTAATACACTCATTTACAGTTGAGTTCTTTAACCAGGTTTCACTCAATACAAGCACATTAAATTTCTCACTTTTGACACATAACAATTGCCACTACGGCGAGTGTACATTGCCGAAAATGAATTTCGGCGATGCACACTCGCAGAGAGGAGAAATAGGTGCCTCGACATCTATGGGTTGATTTTAATGGTGGGGATCAGGCACCCGCACCTCCCTACTTTGGGATTCTGAACTCCAGGGTGGTGCATGTTGGGGGGTGAAAAACTTAAAAAATGTGAATGCGCATACCTACGAAAAAAAAATGGTCCGGACCTAAGCCTTGTATGCTCCACCTCCCAACTGACCACCCTCCCCATCACTCTAGCGGACCAGCTCGGCAGCTGCCTGCCACACCCCCTTCTACATACCATCCCTCTTCTGCCTCTCCCCCACCACATGTCTGCATGCCTACATCCCATCACCCTTCCTCACCCACCCTGATATCCGGTTGTCCCCCTGCCAGGGAGCCCTCAATACAGGCACTGTAATTGAGTTGCCATTTTTGTAGGTATTCAATTGTGATCACTCGTTCATGGGTTACTGTTCAAGACATATACCCTTCAGTAGGAAGGTCAGCCTGTATCTAAATTCAGGCAACATACTGACAACCTTTATACCGGATCATCTATCCAGCTTGTAATTTGGCTCATCCTTACATTGTCCTTTAATGATATCAGTGTGATATCAGTGTGAGTGAAACAGTGTTCCAAGTTATTTGACCCTTAAAATAACAATGGCACCTACCTACCTACCTCTGCATTCCATTTTGGAGGTTGAAAATCAATGTCTCCTGAGGATCTGAGACATTTTTTATACTTCTCCTGTTTATATTTTCTGGTATGTAACTAGGTACAGCATTAGTTTTCTGTAGTACTGGTACATAAATGGTAATACTGTATGTTGCAACACCTACACTCTCCCAAATCTAACCATTTTAGATCTCTATACATTTTAGAGTGCTGGGTCTTGTTGGGAGCATTGAGGATGAAGTGAGAAAACCTATTGTACATTACCTTCAGTTCTCCCAGTTCCAATCCCAATGCCCAAGCAAACAAAACATGACTTGACTTAGTACTGCATCAGCCCAGCCCCCCCCCCAAGGAACAGTTTACAATATCTATGAGCGATGTCAGGAGCATGTTCGGCTGTCAGTCCTGAATCAGCTGCCTTCAGTCCACCTTTTCCCTAGTGCCTATGATCCCCAATGTTCTTGGGTATGTCTAAAGCTATTCCTCCAGATAAAAAACCTTTGGCCGTGGTATTGTAATGTATATTATGTATATTGTATAGCACTTAGAGCCCACGGGAAAGGGTGTTTTATAAATAAAGTTTGCTTTGCTTTGCTATTTTCCTAGTTTGTAGTTAGGTGTTCTGCTAGAGGACGTTTTGGAATTTGGATGGTGATGCTTCATTCTTCTTTCTTCTTCATTCTACAGTGGCAGCTCAGCGCAACGCCTTTCCACTTTCTTTAGTTAAACGAGATGTTCTAACAGATTTACTACATGCCTTCAGCTTTAACTTTTTGGCTTCTTCCTTATGGTGTCTTTATTCAAAGGACTGCATCTTGTTGCACCTCTAGGGTTGTAACCCTTCTCAGGAGAGTTCCTGTGACTCTGGTATCCATGTAGTAATTCACTAGGCACAGAGATCACAAAAGGCCACATAAATCACAAGCTACAGTACTCAGTCTTGCAGTCCATATGTTGCACAAGCACAGCATTCCAAGTAACAAACTACACACACTACTTACTCCATATGTTTGCCATACATATTTACCCACTGGACCAGTGAATGGCAAAGCAATGCTTGGGGTCTGGTTGGGCAGAGAGTATGTGCACCAAGCCCCTCACCAAATACATAGCTGCACATGCCCCAAGTTCCTCTGGATGCCCATTTGCTTGCTTCCACTATCCTCTCCCTCTCCCTCTTCTTTGGTGGATCGCCTTTCTCCAGCTGGACAGCATTCTGTGGGATCTGTTTATTTATTTATTTATTGAAATTGTTTCACCAGGAAGGCACACTGAGCAAAAAGATGCTTGTCTCCCGGTGCAACCTGGGGGTTGGGGGTACAGTTGGAGATAACTCACAGGTTATCAAGAGCTGCGTATAGCAAAGATACAGTAGACTGACAGTTATAC
The DNA here is from genome assembly GCA_016271365.2 of Neoceratodus forsteri. Taxonomy (NCBI): domain Eukaryota; kingdom Metazoa; phylum Chordata; order Ceratodontiformes; family Ceratodontidae; genus Neoceratodus; species Neoceratodus forsteri. The sequence continues at coordinate 681,644,320 of CM057449.1, forward strand.
AAATTACAGTAATACAGTAGACTGAGGTGTCTGTTGTACAAGTTGCAGAGGTAGAGTTTTGGATATACAGTCGCAAGGATACAGAGGTAGAGTTATGGTTATACAGTTGGAGATGAATGGGGATAAGACATTCAATACAGTTCAACAAACAGCACAAGGGAGGTACAGTTTCTAGTTCAGACTTATCCAGCAATATTTGCTGATTAACTTATAGCTCATGGGTTATATTGGATAATTGCAGTGTGGCACTGGGATTGCAAAACATGTGGCAAAAATTCTAGTATCAAGTGCAAATTAGGACAGGATGAATACATGTACCAAGAGGTGATGAAGTTGGTATAGATAAGCCAGCTTCCATAGCATAAGCTAGGTGCCACTGGTCAGGCAGTCAGAAGGGGAGGAGCTGTCGGGGACACCTGTGGGGAGTAGGTGCAGGAGCAATTTACAGAGAGGTAATTTGCTAGGACTGTAGATAGGGAGTGGGTAGAGGAGGAGGAGTGGTGAATTTGGGAAGGGAGTTTGTTCCAGAGTTTGAGGAAGCAATGAGAGAAGGCTGATTGCCCAATAGTGGTCTTCTGCCTAGGGATTTGTAGCTTCCGGATGTCGAGGGATCTGAGGGCATGAGTAGGGGAGGGAGCTGGGGTAAGTAATGAAGAGAGTTATGATGGGAGGGCATCATGCCAGAATTTGGCAGAAATTTAGCACAGTGCTGTAGGCAGTGGTTTTTGAGGGATGGAAATACAAGGGAATGGTAGAGGTTGCATTGGTACCTTTGGTACCCCAAACAGGGTGGTAGCTCACTAGGAAAAGATAGCATGAAAGACCAAATAAACAGCATGGTACTCAAACCTGCAATCCACGTACTGCACAAGCACAATATTCCAAGCAGACAACTGCATACATGCATAGACATACATAGAGTCTGATGGCAGACAAAAACTGCATGTCTCACCTAGTCTGCCTATTTTCCCTACCTACTGTAGCACCACCAACCCTATTTGATCCCTGGCTTTACACACCCCTTTCCTTAACACTAAGGTTCCCACATGTCTATCCCATGCCTGCTTGAATCTGGTTATAGTTTTGGCCCCCACCGCCTCCTCACTGAGTCTGTTCTAGGCATCTACTACTCTTTCTGTGAAGAAATGCTTTCTTGTATCTCCCCTGTACCAACCCTTTCCAGCTTCATCGCATAACCCCTTGATCTTGAGCATCTGTCTTTTTGGGAAAATGCTTCCCTCTTGAACCTTATTTATACCCGTGAGATATTTGAAATTCTCTGTCATATTGCCGCTCTTTCTTCTTTCCTCCAGGGGGTGCATTTTGAGGTCCTTTAGTCTCTTCTCATAGGGCTTAAAATGCAGATACTGCACCATTTTACATGCCTTCCTCTTGACCGCCCCTGCTCTGTCTGTATCCTTCTGGTGATGAGGATTCCAGAACTGGACACAGTACTCTAGGTGAGGTCTCAACAAAGATTTATACATATTTATCACCACCTCCCTCTTTCTGCTGGTGACATCCCTCCGTATACACCCTAGCATCCCACTGGCTTTCTCCACAGCCCTGCCCCACTGTTTGGCCACCTTCAGGTCATCTGATATAATTACCCCCAGATCTCTTTCCTTTTTGGTGGTAGCCAGTACCACTCCCCCCATTTTGTACTCCTCCCCTCGGTTTATGTGCCCCAGGTGCTTAATCTTGCACTTTCTCACATTGAAACCCAGTTGCCACACTCTTGACCACTCCTCAAGCTTTCTAAGATCTCTGTTCATTTTTTCCAACCCCCTTTGAGTGTATACACTATTGTAGATCTTAATGTCATCTGCAAAAAAGCATACCTTCCCTTCTAGCTCCTCTGCAATGTTGCTAATAAAGATATTAAATAGAATTTGTACCAGTACTGATCCTTGTTGCACCCCACTGGTCATCCTGTCTTCCTCGTAGTGAACTCCTTTTATCTCCACCCTCTGACCCCTGTCCCCCAACGAATTTCTTACCCAGTTTACCACTTTTGGCCCCACTTCTAGGCTGCCCAGCTTGTTTATGAGTCTCCTATGTGGAACAGTGTCAAAGGCCTTACTGAAATCTAGGATGGCCACATCCACCACTTCACCCTGATCAACTTCCCTGGTCACTCAGCCAAAGAAATATATTAGATCTGTTTGACATGACCTCCCCCTAGTGAATCCATGCTGCCTTGGATCTTGTAAGCCACTGGATTGAGAATATTCTACAATACTTTCTTTCAGTGGTGATTCAATTAACTTCCCCACCACTGAAGTCAGGCTGACTGGATTGTAAATGCCAGTCTCCTCTCTGTTACCACTTTTGTGAAGTGGGACTACATCTGCCCTTCTCCAGTCCTCCGGACCACTCCTGTCTAAAGTGAGTGGTTGAATAGGACTGACAGAGGTTCATCTAGCACTTTTCTGAACTCCCTCAATATCCTTGGAAGTATCCTGTCTGGCCCTATTGCCTTGTTTACTTCCAGATTGAAAAGCTCCTTCAGGGTTCTCTCCTCTGTAAATGGACTAATGTCCACTTCCCTTCCTTCAATGCCCCTGACACTAATCTGTGGTCCTCTCTTTCCCTTTCATCTATGAACACAGAACAAAAGTATTTATTCAGTATGTCTGCTTTTTCCTTGTTGCCTTTGACGCACTGTCCCTTCCTTCTTATGCCTTACAATCCTAGTCCTGGTCTTTCTCTTCTCGCTTACATTCCTGAAAAATGTCTTGTTCCCTTTCTTTATTGTTTGAACTGTTTTCTCCTCTGTTTGCACCTTCACACACTCTTGACTATTTTTCCTGCCTCTCTCTTCTTCTTCTGATACACCTACCTATTCTCCTCCTTCTGTGTCTCCTTATACCTCCCGAATGCTAACTGTTTTGCCTTTACCTTTACAGCCACCTCTTTTGAGAACCACAGCGGTCTCTTTTGCCACTTGTTTTCGCTTACTTGCCTGATGCAGAGGGTTGTTGCATTCACTATTCCTACTTTTAGTTTTGTCCACTGTTCTTGCACTCCACCCAAGCCCCCCGGCTAGGGCATCCCTGAGGCATTCTCCCATTACTGTAAAATTGGCACTCCTGCAGTTCATGGCACATGCCTTTCTGTGGTTTGCTTCTGCCACAGTTCTTATACTGAACCATACCATCCAGTGACCACTCTTCCCAAGGTGGCCACCCACCATGACACTTGCAACACAGTCCCCACTGGTGAGTGCAAGGTCCAACACTGCTCCCTCATGAGTGGGCTCCTCTACTAGTTGTCTGAGGAACACCCCCCTGCAGGAAGTCCAGGATGACCCTGCTCCTTGCAGAAGCTGCAGTTGGGATCTTTTGGATAGCTTCCACCAGAACCTTGTCCACCCCCCCCCCCATGCTAGAGGTCTGTATATCATATTAGTGCAAGTAATCTCTCCATTCCATCTCTAGGGTGATTCACCGTACCTCCGCCCATTCCCCATGCTTCCTGTATTTCTGTTACTTTTATGTTATCCTTCACATAAAGAGCCACTCCTCCCCCTTTCTTTTCCACCTTGTCCTTCTTGCCCTTCCTGAAAAGAGAATATCCCTGTGTGGCTAACTATGGCTAACTCTCAATCATGTTTTTTACTGCACCATGACTTGGTAATGCACTACTTGATACTTACATAGTTGCTCTGTGTACCAAAGATATGTTGTTATTTTTGTTTATTTTTGTAGCAGGCCTTATTATCCCACTGGTCTCATTATTACATACTGTAAGTAGTTATATGAGGATCACATTTAACAGTTTTATAAATGTTTTACAGTATATGCAGTGCCTGCATGAAGGGTTTTGATGTGGGGCACTGATTTTCAGTTATGTTCCCTACACTGTACACACTGGTTCAAGTCCAAGCAGCATCAGGCAATCAGTTTCATTCCCCCAGCACCAAGCTCACTTATGGCCACCCTCCATATCACCCTTTTGTTTCAGTCCCTGTTGGTCAAGGTTGCTACCAGACCTACCAGGTAGCTCAGGAGAGAGGGATAGATATTTCTTTATTCCTTGACAGGCCAGGTTGGACACCAGACCTGTCAGGTAGTAGGTGGTAGAGGGCCAGATGTTTTTATGTCCTGATGGGCCAGGCAGGGCATCAGACCCATCAGGTTGTTTGGGAGAGGGAGATAGAGTTTTTCAGGTGTTTTTTAAATTCCCTGACAGGCTGGGTTCAGCTTGTGAGTTGTCAGATTTTTGATTAGAGGGGACAGATTTTTTATTCCCTAATGGTCTGGGTTTGGCCCTGGACTCAGCAGGTAGTTGAGTGGAGGAGGAGGAACAGATTTTTTTATTCTCTAACAGACTGAGTTCAATACTATTCCTACGATGTAGTTGGGGGGGGGGGCAGATTATTTTTATTCCCTGATGTCCCAGGTTTGCCACTGGACCCATAATTTAGTTTGTGGGAGAGGGACATATTTTTTAATTCCCAGATGGACCAGGTTTGGCACCAGTCAGTTCTGTGGCACAGCAGGCTGGGTTGCAGAGTGCATGACACCATGATCCATATGTGCATGTTGGAAAGAGCACATAGCTAAGTTTGAGCACCTAGTGAGAGAAAGAAAGAATGAGAGAGAGAGAGAGAGAGAGAGAAAGTCAGGCAGTGGAATGGGGATCACTAGCACTTTGAATTAAGAGCCTTGGAAGTGTGCAACATCAGTCCCCTTTTGTCTAGTCATGCTAGTGTTTTATTCGCTGACAGGCTGGCTTGAACACTGAACCTATCAGGTTGTTGGAGGAGAAGGATTGCTTCTTTGCACTCCCTGAAAGACCAAGTTGGGCAGCATACATGTCAGTTTGTTTAGAGAGTGGGACCCTTTTTTCTTATTCCCTAATGGTCCATGTTGATCACTGGCCCATCATGCAGTTTGGGGTAGGGGACTGATTTTTTTTTTTTTATTATTCCTTGATGGGTTGCATTGGGCACTGGATCTGTCAGGTTGTTGGGGAGGGCATGTTTTTCTTTCACTGGCAGGATGGGTTGCATACTAGATCCATCAGGCAGTTTGGGAGAGGGGACATTTTTTTTTTATTCCCGGATAGGCTGGGTTGAATATTGACCATTCAAGTAGTTAGGGGTATGGGAGGACTGGTTTCCCCACTAGCTCATCAGGCTCGCTTGTGCTGTCCTTTTTGCAAACAATAGAAAGTTAGTGAAGCATTACAGACAGCTACAAGGAGCAGTAGCAAGGCACACCACTCACTGACTTGATAGCCAGAAAAAACATCATGTCCAACCTCCCAATGCATTTCAGTGGGACAGCTGCATAATACTTCCTGACTTAAATCACAATAGGAACTGGTCTGTTATGCAGAGCGGCTCTAAAAATAAACTCAAGCATTAAACTATGAGCTATTAAACAGGGTATTAGTTTATGTAGCTGGGCCAGTTCCTGAACAAAAGCCCTGGAAACTAATCCCAGCCTGAACATGCTGGAGGGCCTTCTGTGGCAAGGCAAGACAAGGTAGTTTTATTTGAATGGTAGATGCACTGGGTGCCTAACAAAAAATAAGACAAATACATTCAAACAACAATAAATAACAAAGCTGTAAGTTATTTAAAATCATTAATCCAGGCCAAAACTTAAAGTAAAAACATGAGTTTTTAAAGATCTTTTAAAGGTAGCCAGTGAAGAAGAACCTCTCACTTTCCACGGAAAGGTACTCCAAAGGATCGGAGCTGCAACATCGAATGCCCTGTTACCCGAGGATTTTAGCCAAGATGTAGGGATGAACAGAAGGTCTGCCTCCACTAACCAAATCACATGACCAGGAGTGTATGAAACCAGAAGGTCTTTCAGGTAGCCCAGACCCAGACCATCCATGGCCTTGTATGTCAACAAGCATACCTTGGAGCTAATATGCCACTGAACTGATAGCAGTGGAGAGTGTGGAGAACCAACATTTATTTATTTATTTATTTTTATTTAAATTTTGGTAACCAGGTAGGCCCACTGAGACATTGACAGTCCCTTTTACAAGGGCGACTCCAGGATTAGAGCCATGTACCTAAGGGAGAAGAAAACCAAAGCTGTGATACATACAGTAAATCAAGGTTTACATAGTGCAGTAGGAATGTACATAGCAGCATGTAGTACATTGTAGACAGACTCCAAGCAGTAGCCTGGACATTTTTGTTAGGACAAGGAGAACAGACACATCAATGACAACCCTCATAGATAAGTGCCCTAGTCATAGCATCCTACTCCCCTTAGCATACCCTCCCTCAAGAGACTGTTGTTCTGTGGCAACCCTCCCCATTCAGGAGAGCTTTCGGGCAGCTTTTATTGTAGCAGCAGCACTGGGCCCCTATGTCCGGGTGGGATTTTAGTGCTTTCTTGAACCTCCCAGGAGAGGTGCTATCCTGTAGCTCTCTCTGGAGATTTTTCCAGAGGTTGGGTATGGGTACACTAGCAGACCAAAGGCCAAGGGATGATTTGGCTCTCGGTATTTCAAGTAGTTTCCAATTGGTAGACCTGAGCTCTCTCCCGTTAGTTCTAGGGGCAGCAGGTCTTGTAGACTTGGGGGCGGGGCTCCAGGTTGTTGTAGTTTGAAGGTCAGGCACAGTTAGGGATATGCCAGCCTGGCTTTGACAGATGGCCAGTCACTGGCATGGAGCACCTTGCAGTGGTGCTCCATCCATTGCACCCTGGCTATAAACTGGCCGACCCTATGGTATAGTGCCCCCAGGTGCTGCCTTTCCACGGGCCTCAGTGTCTGGAGCAAGGTCGCTCTATAGAATAGGGTGGGTAGTATTGTCCCATTCCCTAATGCCTTCCTGGTTTCCTTGCTCAGGAAGGGGTTTAGCCTATAGAGGAGGCCCAGTTTTTGGTTTACTACCTTTGTGAGGTAGTCCATGTGTTTCCTGAAAGAAACCTTCTGGTCTAGGTACATCCCCAGGTACCTGATTTTGTCTACTACCTCAATCCCCATCCCATTTAAGGTGGTGAGGGACAGGAGGTTTAATCTGTCTTTACCAAGCTTTTTTGAGCCAAAGAGCATGGCTTTGGTTTTCTTACTGTTTAGGACCAGCCTGTTTTCCTGGCACCAAGCTTCAAGAGTTGTGAGGTCCTGTTGCAGATCTAGATTTAGGGACCCCACATCCTTCCCAGTTCTGTACAACACAGCATCATCGGCATATAAGGTGACCGTCACCCCACCGCAATGTAGGGGTAGGTTGTTGATGAACAAGGAGAATAGTAGGGGGCCTAAGATTGACCCCTGCGGAACGTCATCAGATACTGGGTGCTGTTGTGATTTTTCTCCATTCCAGTGTGCCATTTGTGTCCTGCCTTAAAGGTAATTTGTGAACCATTGTAGGGCATGTGTGTCCAGGCCTAGCCCCCTTAATCTTTCTAGTAGTAACTGGTATTCGACAAGATCGAACACCTTGGTCAGGTCAATGAAAACTGCACCAAGCATTTTGTTCTGATCTAAGGATTTGTACACATCCATAGTAAAGCTTATCAGAGTTGTGTCTTTTTCTAAAGCCATGCTGCTGGTCTTCCTGAAGGTTATGTGTTTCCAAGTAGTCGTTAACCTGTTGGTAGACCACCTTCTCCAACAGCTTACTTAAGGTGCAGAGTATTGAGATAGGTCTAAAATCTTTGAAGTCCCTGTGCAGTGCTCTCCGCGGGATTGGGGTCACTCGTGCCACCTTCCAAAGGGCTGAAATTTTCCCTTCGGTCAGGAACCTATTGAAAATTCTGGCTTAGAGGTCCTGCAATGACTGGGGCTCCTAGTTTTAGCAGCTTGGGCTCGAGATTGTCATGCCCTGAACCCCCTTCAGGTTTCAGGCTCTTAAGCAGTTTTAGAGCTTTTCCAGTTGAGACCAGCTTAAGATGAAATGCAGTGCCTGGTGGGGGGTCCCTGGGTTGTTCTGGCTGCACAGATCTTGTCCGGGATTACTGGTTTTGAACCTCTGCAGATCCAAGAAAAAGTTGTTAAATGCATTTGCCATGTCCAATGGGGTGGAAAGAGGTGTCCTGTTCACTTTTATTACCCCAGTCCCCTTGCTCTTATTCCCCTTTAGTAGATAGTTAATTTGCCCCCAGAACGTCTTTGGGTTTGATAGATTCTTGGATTGCAATCCATGCAAGTAGCTCATTTTTTCTTTTTTGAGTTCCCTTTTGCAGTTGTTCCTGGCTTTCGGGTATTTCACCCAGTCCTGTTGAAGGTTCGAGTGTTTGTAATTCTCCCAGGTTTTGTATCTTTCCTTCACCTTCGTCTTTAGGTCCGGGTTGAGCCACCTGGCATCCTGACCTTTGACCCTGATCTTTTTAAGGGGTGCGTGCTTTTTGGCTACTGACAGAAAGTGTTTGCTAAAGCCTTCAAGGGCTTCATCTATGCAAGGAGTATCAAGGGCCTGGGACCAGTCCACTTCACCTAAGGATGGAAGGAATGAGCCTGTGTTTAGTGTGTAGTAATTTCTAGTCCAGACAGTTCTGGGAGGGTTGTTTGTGAAAGTTGTTCCTCCATACCAGGAAGATAGGGGTATGGGCACTAAGTGAGTCTGCAGATGTCCCAACCATTTTAGCCCTATACGGGTTGGACATCAGTATCCAGTCTAGGGTGGTGTGGTTTCCTGTCTTTTGGTTGAATCGTGTAGGCTTTCTTATCAGCTGTGTTAGGTTAGCCCCCTCTAGGCTGGTCTTGACTTCCCTGTGTTGATTTTCACCCCAGTTTAGGTTGAAGCCTCCTAGTATAATTCTCTTTTAGCTTGGCAGAGTGAGTATGGTATCTGTAAGTGTTGTTAAGGCTACCATTGCCTTCCTTGGCATATTGTACATGCATCCAACAATGAGTGGCTTGATTCCCCCTAGGAGAAGCTTAACAAATAATGCTTCACACCCCCTTTCTTCTAGCTCTGGGGTGGTAACCACCATGGCATTGAGATGGGATCTGACATAGATAAGGACTCCCCCACACTTCTTCCCCTTCCTGTCTTTCCTGAAGATGTTAAAGCCTTGTAGTTCCACTTCATGGGGAAGTATTTTGGGCTTTAGCCATGTCTCTGAGATGCCAATAATGTCAGGGGAGTAAAGATTGGTACAGGCCTCAAGTTTGTGCATCTTGGGCCTAAGACTATTAATATTCAAGTCATTGGCCTATTCTGGTGTGGTGGGTACTAAGTTTGGGATGCTGGTCCCTTGTGGCAGGGGTTAGGCTCTATGTCACCCTCCTTTAGAAGTAGAAGGTCCAGGATAATTGCAGGACTTTGGCTGGGACATTGGGGGTGGGTGTGCATTAATCTTACTGCCTCTGATATACCTTGCGGTGTGCGTGAAAAGGCCCTTTTTCCCCATTAAGTATATTGTTGTCGTACTTGTCCTGAAACATGGATGGTGGCACCCTGGGGTGAAGTGGCCACAGTCTGACCTACCACCATAATTATGGGGCCCATCCTCCCCTATAGCAACAAGATCAGTTATTGCAATTGTTAAAATATGTAAGACACCCAGAGCAATCCCGATACCTCACATTTTTGTGATTCTACCTGTAACCTCCGGTATTCTAGTATATGAGTCTTTCCTGGCTTTTGGTTTTCTCTATTAGACCTTCCCTTAGGAGTCTTAAACCAATTAATACAGGTCACCTCATTCTGTAAAATGGAGCAGTAGCACTCCTTATTCAGGGACTGGAACAACAGTACTGTAATAGGCCTACACTTGAGAAACTTTAAGTGAATTAATACAGGTCCCCCTATTCTGGAAAAAAAAGGAATGCAGCAGTGTAGCAGGGGATACTGTTGTATGCTGGCACTAAGATATAGTATACTGTAGTTGGGATACTCCTAAAATTCAGTTCACCTGTGTGCAGGTACTAAAAATATAGTGTACTGCAGAAGGGGTACTCCCACCATTCAGTTCATTGGCCAGACACATCAGATAATGTGTTTAGTACAATAATGAGACTTTTCCCTTTAAGTCTGCAAATCTCTGTGTGAAACTGTATCAGATCTGTTAGGGGGCTTGGCTGCCCTACCAGCCCTATATAAGTAAAGGAGGTGGCGCAGGGTGAGAGGGAGGGCAGTTCCGCCCCACGCACTATAGTCTCTCCTTTGTGGGGGGAGGGAGCCCAATTCAAGCTGCAGCTCCCTTTACCCTCCAATGGCTTCCCACTGAAGACTGACATGTTGTAGTGCCTGGCTGCCTTTCTTGTAGGGAGCCAGAACTTCCAGTTTAAACTTGGTGCCTTTTTCCTTTGTTTGGCCAGGGAGAGGCTTGCAGAGATTGCTGCACATGCTCGCACCTGGCCGGCAAGAACTGTCTAAAAAAGTTAGGTCTCCATGGGGTGGGCGGGGGAGCTTGCTCAGCCCCTGCTGCAGAAATCCCAGGTGGATGATAGTTTCTCCATTGCGGGGAGGCGGGAGCCCAATTCCATCTGCAGCTCCCTTTACCCCCTTTGGCTTTCTGCAGAAGACTGGCATGTTGGAGTACCTGGCTACCCTTCTTGTAGGTAGCCAGCTCTTCCAGTTTAAACTTGGCACCTTTTTCCTTTGTTCGGCTAGGGGGAGGTTTGCATAGATTACTGCACATGCTCGCTCCTGGCCGGCAAGAACAGTCCAAAAAAGTTGGGGTGTGTGACTTGGACCCGAAGAAGATGGCAGCCTAATTCTTTCTCTCTGCCCCAGCCTGGCAATTAACTTATTATAATCCACTAAGTGCTGGACTGAAGCTCTAATGTGACTACTGAAATTATTTCTCTCACCTCTGTTGCCACTGTGAAGATGTTTTCTGGGGGAAGCCATGCTCTTATCTCGCTATCCGCATCACGCATATATCGGTGCTGCTCTATATAGTTAGGCAGTAGAGGCCCGAGCTTGGACTCGTGAGCTCTGTTGCACCCTCCCTGACTGGTTTAATAGCACCCTTCCTGCTACATAATGGGCCACAATTGCTGGATTCATTCGACACAGAGGGGACCATAATCCACAAGTGGCTAACAAAAACAATGCTATCTGCTTGCTGTGCACGGGACCTGATAGTGGGATGGAGGCCTTGGAAGCCAAAATCGCAGGGCCACCACCTCAGACCATTCCACTGCCTTCTGACCAAGCCCAATTGGGAGAAGCCGTATCCAACATTACTAAAACGCTTGAGGCATTACTAACCAGAGTGGATACCACTGGTGCTTCGTTAGCGGGCAATGTCACTGATATACGCCGGTTAGAGGACCAACACAATGTTCTAGACCAGCTGATGGAAGAACTACAGAGACAACATATAAATGTGTTACAAAAACTGAGGGATCATGATGCCAAACTGTCTAGGCTTTGGCACAGAGCGGAGGATCAGGAAAATTGAAGCAGAAGAAATAATATCCAGATACTAGGGGTACCAGAAGGAGCCGAAGGTCCAAACATGGAAAGAATTCTTAATGACTGGTTACCAGGACTGCTGGGTGAATGATGGAAGGAGCCAGGGAGGTGGAATGAGCACATCAAGTATTTGGCAACCCAAGTAACACCAAGGGTCCTCAGGCCATTATTGCCAATTTACTGCGATTCTCGGTCAAAGAGCGGTTGCTCCGTGCCACAAGAGATCTTGGAGAGATTGTTTGGAAAGACAACACTATTTTCCTTTATCAGGACTTTACCCAGGATGCAGCAGCTAAATGGAGGGCATACAATCCTCTGAAAAAGATATTCATAGCCAATTCAATTCAATATCACTTCAAAGGTCTCACTGCACTATACCTTTCCAAGAATGGCCAATCCTTCCTTACAGAATCGACCGGGGATGCTGAGGCCTTGATCCAGAACCACTGGCCAGATATGCTAGCAAAAACTTCATCTCCCAGATGTCTCTTGACACCGAGGGCCCAAGTGGAGCAGAGAACCACCAAGGAAGGGAGGAGAGCACCTGCAGACTATAATGCCATCCGGACTTGTCTGCCTAACATGGGATCCCCCACACACCTTCCAATATTAGCTTCACAAACTGCGTTAGAAAGGAAACCACAGACCACTCCTGACCCTTCCATAGTACATGAGGTGACTGATGCACACTTAGAAAGCCAACAGCAAGAACAAGCTATAAACTCCATACCAGCTTGACAGCACCAGCACTCCAGAAGCCCTAACCCCTTGATACCAGGCAATGCCACGGCTTCCCTGCCTGTTAAGCTTCCAAGAACTGACTGGCCCATAATGAAAGGGGCTGATAAAACAGACCATTCTGAGGATGAATCTGCAGAACCCATGGACGATTTGTTCTCTCTGGACTGGGCAACCATGATGGATGAATGCGAATCAGCAACAGCAGCGGCCTCTGGCTTTTTAAAACTGGGACCTAAATCCTTTGCAGAGGCACTTGCTACACCTCCTAAGCCTGCTAGAACTGATCCACTATGCAAAACCAGAGTTATCATGAAGGGACAGGATGGCTGACTACATAAAACTTTGGCTACTCTCTAAACCTGCTACATTGACAATCCAGTATATTCCACAACTGCCATGAAGGGGCGAGATGGCCGATTTATATTTATATTATGCTCTGAGTTTTGTTCTGCCATGCTGGGCCTCTAAATCACAGGCCTTAAACTTATTAGGCTGTCCCTATCAGCATACTCCCTCATATAGTGGATGCATCCCACTGCCCACATATGGGTGGCATGCGAGCACTTTGGTTTTCGCTGCTGTACCCCCCCTGCCTTTCTACATCATCAGCGCATGGAGTGTGCATGCTCCTTTTTAATGTGGATCAATAGATCATAAGATGAGGTAACAAGGGGCAACAGAGCTCCCCCCTCCCAATGCAGTTATCCTGCCTTAGTACTCTTGTCTCAGAGAGTTCCCTGTTCACTATAAAACATGGTTGGCAATAGCCAGGATACGCCCAAAACGGCACCCAGAATCTCCTAAGAGTGCTGCTGTACACAGAGCATATCTGGCAACCCCTGTAATATCTAGATTAAGATACTGCTTCCTCCTATTTATTTATTTAGCTTTTGTTGACCAGGTAAGCATACTAGACAAGTAGTATGCCTATTTTCAGGAACGACCCGGGAAAATACAACATAGGAATACAGGATGGTAGAGAGATAAATGCAAGTACATCATGACAGCATAACAACATGTAAGAATACAGTGGACAACATTATCCAAGGGAGTAGAAACTAAGTAAACTAGCAGTGGAATGTGTGGCTGACAGAGGTCCCCCCCCTCCCCCGTAGGCTTTCCCTGCTTATTGCTGTTTGGCTGGCTCATTTACCCCCCTATGTCAGGGTGGTAATTGGCTGATAGGCATACCTGGCTTCTCTAGATCTGGCTTCACATCTAGATTCATAAAGTCAGGCTGGGACAGATCACCCACGGTAGGTGTGACCTCTCCCTCTAAACTTTTGGTGTCTGAAGCAGTGTGGCTTAGAGAGCACATTTGCCTCTCTTCACGCGTACACCTCAGGACCAACAACTGATTAACTGTTAATTGTTTCATGGTTACTATAGTTAAAAGACAGGTTTGTTACCAGGCAGTTAATTAGTTATTAACATATATTAATAGAATAAATAATCTCCTTTTCTTCTATTCTGACCAGGTCTCATATAAGTAGAGGCAAGAGCGACTGCTACCTTCAAACTTCTGTCAGCATTTCCCCTTTGTAGTTTACCATTCACGTGTGCCTGCATATGAACCAGTAAAAGGTTAACTTCCCTTTTATCTGCTGACTGTCCTATTGCTATCTTCAGGGTGAGTACCCCTTCTCTTACTTAAGTATCTGGTGGTGAACGTCAATGGCAATGCTACCCTCTGCTCCTCAGGGTTGGAGGTGTATCTCCTGGCATGTCAAGGGGCTAAATCATCCAGCAAAATGCACCAAAGTTTTGACATTTTTGAATACTATGGGTGCTGATGTGTCCCTATTTCAGCAGATGCACCTCACCAACCGTATGGTACAATGGCTAAAGTAACTCTGGGTAGGGTCAGTGTTAGCCAGCTGCGCATCCACGAAATCCAAGAAAGTAGCCATACTACTCTGAAAGTCAGGACCCTGGTGGTTGAAGCACAATGCTTAGACTCCTAAGGAAGATGGATAGCAGTTAGACTTTCCTACCTGGGCGTTAAAGCCATAGTAGCAAATGTGTATGGTTACAATACAGAATCAGGAAAGATATACTCTGATCTGAGCCAAGCCTTTGCAGAACTTACAGAAGTAGTGTCAGAGGTACCAATACTGTTGGGAGGAGACCATAACTTAGTCCTAGATGTGTTTATAGACAAATCCTTCTCCATGCCACAATCCCATCCTAAAGTGTTAGCAACCCTAAATAACCTAATGACAGAATGGGCCTTATGTGACCCCTGGAGGAACAACCAATCACAGGGTTGAGACTACACCTTCTACTCTAACGTCCAACATACCCACAAGAGGTTGGATTTCTGGCTAGCCAATCATGTGGCTATGCCAGGGGTGATAGACACAACCATTGGTAGCATAGTTGTATCAGATCACGCCCCAGTAATGATCTTGTTTTCCCCTCTGGGCCAGAACCCCCTCCACTTGACGGAGATGTTATCCCTTACTGCTGCAGATGCAGCTTTCCGAGCTTATACAAAGAAGGAGGCCCACTCTTGCTTCTCCATTAATACCCCTGGAGAGACTCGAGTGACCACAGTATGGGAAGCTTTCAAGGCTGTTATACAAGGGAGAATTATTTCCTTTTCAGCAGCTAAAAACAAGGACCAAGCAAACAAATATGTGTGCTCCAGGATGAGCTTGTAAAACTGGAGAAACAGTTTAAAGTCTCTGCCAAGAATCCACTTAACTCCCCTCTTCTAGTCGGACATTACAGGTCTAAAATAGCAGATCAATGTGTTACTGAACTGAAAAGCAGAGTGGCAACTGATTCAGGCTAAACATAAATCCTGGGAGGGAGGGGATAAGGGAGGTAAGTTATTAGCTTATTACCTCTGGAAACAACAGGCCTCATCCAGAATACTTGCCCTGAAAACAAACAGGTAAAAATAATATCGGCACCTAAGGTCATAAATGATGAGATTCAGATCTTCTATCAGGAGCTCTATCAATCTCAGAATACTCTCTCAGATGAGGAGCTCTCCCAGTGGCACAATGCCTTATGTCATGGGACTCTTCTCTCTCAAATTTCTATGGAGCAATGTCACGCTCTGGATGCCCCAATCACCTCTGAAGAACTACAGACTGCCCTATCCCAAATGGTAAAAGGGAAAGCTCTGGGACCAGACAGGATGTCAGTAGAGCTTTACCAACTTCTTAAAGCAGAAATTGTCCCCCCCATTGTGAGTTCTACAGGAAGCTCAAAAAGATACAACTCTCCCCCCTACTATGCAAGAGGCCTTAATGACCCTAATCCCCAAAAAGTCTTCAGACGTGTTACTCTGTGTGAATTTCTGGCCCATTTCATTGCTCCCCATAGACACCAAGCTGCTGGCTAAGGTCCTGACAAATAGGTTGTCCCTAGTCCTAGCTACCCAGATACATCCATCACAATCTGGATTTTCAAAGGGAAAATCAAGTGCAGACAACCTACATTTAGTTCTTGACCTTAAATGGCTTACGCTACAATCCAAAACCCCAATGGCAGCCTTGGTGGTTGATTTTGCCAAGGCGTTCGACTCCTTGGAATGGGCAAACCTCCATAATGTCCTCAGCTTAAATGGGTGTGGACCCTATTTTTGCTCCTGGGCAGCTACCTTATACCACTTACCAACAGCCAGAATTGTCACCAACAGGGGCACCTCTCCCCCTTTCCGATTACAAAGAGGCACCAGACAGGGCTGTCCTCTCTCTCCTCTTCTCTTCCTTTTAGCCCTGGACTCCTTGTTTAGGAAACTCATAACCACTCCTGGCATCACTGGCATCCCGGTGAAGGAGTTGAGCTATCTAGTTAATGCATATGTGGATGATATGCTACTCTCACTCTCCAACCCCCAATCTTCTATACCCACAATCTTGGTAATCTTACTGGAGTTTGCTTCTCTTTCCAGACTGGTAATTAATCAAAAGAAAACAATTCTCTGTCCACTGAATGGGAGGTGCGGCAGACACTGTCTTGCTGGCACTGACACTACTTGGGCCCCACAAGGATTCTCTTATTTAGGAGTCACTATTATTGCATCTTGGAAAGACTTAGAATCTGCTAATTTCTTCCCTCTTTTGGCCTCCCTAGTAGCAGAGGTCCAAAGATGGAAAAAGCTACGATTAACACTGAAAAGTAAGATGGAAGCTATTCGAATGTTCATTTTCTCCAGAGTTTCCTATTTGCAAAACAATCTCCCAATCCCACTTTCTCAAAATCCATTTAAGGCCCTGGACAAACTAATCTCACTATATCAATTGGATGATAAAGCTCCTAGATAAGGTCAGACGAAGCTGCGGGCTCATTGGACCAAGGGTGGACTGGGGCTTCACTGGTTCATAGGCTACCACCTTGCTTACAGAATGGCTCAAGCCACGGTCTGGCTCATTCCTCACTCTACCCCCCCTCCCCAATGGGTACTCCTCAAAGCTGCTCTGTTAACAGATAATTCCCTTTTCTGCTTGCTATCTAGCAGAAAACCCACTGGAAACCAGATCACACCCATTATGGCAGAAACGTGCCTATCATGGCGTCGTGCGATGACAATTACTGGGGTCCCGAATATAGAATACCTTCCCCCTCTCTGCTGTGCTCCTCTATGGAATAACCAACTTATAATGGTAGATCGTAAGCCTCTTAAATGGACCTCATGGACCTCCAAAGGCATACGGGTGGTAGGAGATCTCCTCCTCCCAAATAGCAGAATACTAATGTCCTTTGATCAGATTTGAGATAAGTATGGGATGCTATAATCAGATTTTTGGAAATTCCTTCAGTTACGGAGTGCTGTAACTCCCCTCCTCAAAACCCCACCTACCCAGACTACATGGAGCTGTCTGACTGGTCTCCACCAACCTAGGGAAAAGCCTAGGCCTCATAGGTGTCCATTATAAAGTTCTTAGAGATTCACAGCCTGACACTATCCTAGCTTGTAGATCCGCCTGGGAACGGGATCTTCCTCACTCCATATCCCAACTCCAATGGTCAGAGTGCCTGAGAGTGGCCCATATAGTTTACGAAGACTCCAAGAGTCAGTTGATACAGCTTAAAATCCTCCTCAGGTGTACAAGACCCCCACAGTTCTTCATAATCTTAAGATATTGACACAAGACCAATGATGGAGGTGTCATTCCTCTCCTGCCCACTTATTCCACATTATGTGGACATGTCTGACCCTACAGGGTTTCTGGATGCAAGTATTAGATGATTGCTCCAAGATTGTAGGCAAATCACTCTCTCTTCAACACTATCCTCTTCTACTGGGAGACACCTCAGTACTAGATCCCCTCACTGCCCCCAGCAAGTCATGGGTCCTAGTGGCTGTTATGGAGGAAAAAAGGGCTATCTTAATGAAGTGGAGGCCCCCCACAGCCCCTGTGGCCTTACAGTGGTGAGCAGCCATCACTAGATTGGCCACCTTTGAGAGGCTCATGGCAGTGGCCAAGGGTCGGCTCTCTAGATACTATAAAAAATGGGAAGCATACTTGCATTCCCACATCTGCTCAGTTGCACCTCCACCACTGCAAACCCCCCCCCACTGTCCTGATTTATAATACAGCCTGTCACAATAGCAACATGCTGTGACCATCGACTTGTACCACCTCCTATTGTTACATACTATGCTCTTCTCTCTACTCCTGCTATCGCTTACTGCTACCTTGGAGACTCCTACATTAGGCCTCTAGGTATATGAAACCTGTAAAAACCTGACTGTAGTTTAATATACAACTTGAAAAGCAAAGGATGTGTTAATATGACCTGCTGGGTAAGATTTAGGTAATTCAAACTTGATATATGAAGGCTTCAAAATGGTAGTTTGAATATAGTCTGAGTTTCCCCAGACCATATAGGTATATTACTTTTATCAGTTTAACTCTGCCTTTCATGAAGGATGTATCTTAGCATGCTAGAAGATATACAGTATGAGATGATTTGTATTCATGTTCTACTGTACTGAATTACTCTCTTGCCTGGTGTATTAATGCCATTTCCATGGCTGGTTGTAAATGAAAAACTCAATAAAACTTTAAATGATAAAAAAAAAAAAAAACAATCCAAAATAGTTAGGTCTCTGTGGGGGGGCAGCTTGCTCAGCCCTGCTGCAGAAATCAAGGTGCACGATAGTCTCCATTGCAGGGGAGGAGTCGATCTGCTGTGCAGCCTTTACCCTGATGGCTTCCAGCTGAAGATCATATTATTGGGAGTGCCTGGCTGCCCTTCTTGTAGGGAGCCAGCACTTCCAGTTTAAATTTGGCAACTTTTATTTTGTTCAGCTAGGGGGAGGTTTGCACAGATCGCTGCGCTGGCTTGCCCCTGGCCGGCAAGAACAGAACAAAAAGGTTAGGTCTCTGTGAGGCGGGGGGCAGCTCACTCAGCCCCTGCTGCAGAAATCCCAGGTGCATGACAGTCTCTCCATTGTGGGGGGAGGGAGCCTGTTTCAAGTTGCAGCTCCCTCTACCCCCCGATGGCTTCCCACTGAAGACTGGCATGTTGGAGTGCCTGGCTGCCCTTCTTTTAGAGAGCCAGCACTTCCAGTTTAACCATGGTGCCTTTTTCCTTTGTTTGGCTAGAGGAGGTTTGCACAGATTGCTCCATTCACTCACCCCTGGCTAACAAGAACAGTCCAAAAAAGTTAGGTCTCCATGGGGCGGGGGTCAGCCCGCTCAGCTCCTGCTGCAGAAATTCCAACATGATGTGCTAGAACCCTGATGTCCCAGCAACCAGCCATACTGTTGCATTCAGAACTAGCTGCAAGTGATACATCAACCTCATGGACAACCCAAGGTAGAGAGCATTACAGTAACCCAACCTAGAGGTGTGTACCTGTGTTTCCAGATCTGTTGATTCAAGCTAGGGCTTCATCCTGGTGATGTTACTAAGGTAATAAAAGCAAATACAGACAACAGGTGGAACCTGGAACTCCAGAGTCAGCTTGAAGTCCACAATGACCCAGATTCTTCACCCTATCTGCAGCGTGAAGAGCCATGCCATCCAACAGAGGAATGTTGGAGCTACCACTTGTTGCAGCTGCACCTTATCAACTTGGTTCCACCAGTAACACCTTTGTTTTGATGTATTAAGTCTAAGCCAGCTAGCCACTATCCCATCTTGGATTTCTTTTAGGCACTCTCTCAGTTCAGAGACAACTGCACCATGATCAAGGGCACAAGACATACAACTGGGTGTCATCAGCATAACCACGAAATGCCAAGCTGTAGCATATAATGATCTCCCCCAATGATAACATGTACACGACAAATAACATGGGGGCCGGAATTGCCCCCTGAGGCACACCACAGCAGACCACAGCACTGCTAGATGTAAAAGAGCCAAGTGCTACCTGCTGTCTTCTGCTGGACATGTAGGACTCAAACCACTGCAACACCATTCCCAAGAGTCCCACATAGTGCCTTAGGCAATCCAGCAGCACCCAATGATCCACCATGTCAAATGCTGAGGAGGGGGTCAAGCAGGACAAGAATGGCATCCACATATGGCAGGGATGAGCTACACCTATTCCTAGAGAAAGTGGGTCCAGGTGAATTTACAGGGAAATCAGGGGAGATTTAAAGAAGAGGATGAGGGAAGGGGTCTGTTGCATGGGATCATGAAGGGCATATGACAGATTCATGGAAAACACCATAGCAACAAAAACAGAGCAGGTGGGAACATATGGAGGGGAACCCTAGGAAATCAGGAAGCATAGCTGGTAAATATTATCACTTATATGTAGGCCAGCAAGAGGTGTGCACTAAGCATAGGCAAGCAAGCTACAGGCCCTGATACACTTCCAAGGCATGGGTTTTGTGCCTCTTATTTAGACCAGGTGGAGGAATGGAAGAAAATGACCGGTATACTAGGATAGAAGGAGACAGACTATTTTAAAGGGATGGGCATGGCCAAAAATAGGATGGGGCTGGGATTGTAAAGGAGGGACATACTGTTGAGATCAATAGTCTCTTTAGGTTGAGCATGGATAAAAAGGGGGAAAAAGAGTCAACTTGGTATATGCTAGAGGACCCCAAACAAATAACTGGAGGAGTTCTGACTTGTATGCATATAAACGTGTTTTGGAGGTGCATTACGTGGGTTCCAGGATACAATAAGTTCTGAAAGGAAGATATTCATCTTAAAGCTAGAAAGAGAAAGGTGGTTACATTTTTCCATACTGTAGGCAATATCCTACATACAGACTAAGCAAGCAGCTTTTCTCCATTGAGAAGTGTGACCATTTAATCAGTTCTTTGCAGACAGGGTTCACACAGTCTAGAATACGATCTCTTACATTGCTAGCAATATAGGCAACAGTAGCACAAAAGGGATGCCATGAAGGATGTTCATCCCATGGGTTTAGTTCTGCCTTCTGGATGATGATGTAGTGGCCAAGGCTTTTACCAGTCTGAGAAGCACCACCTTTTGGTTGAATCCAGGTCTGACATGACTTCTCAAGGCTGAACTGGAAACTTGGTTCCCAGCCGTTGTTGGAATGGTCAGAGAGTCTTTATTTTACATTAATCTCCATGATCCACTCAATGAGGTGGTGGTATGACTTCTGCTTTAGAAACCTTCTCTAGATTCTGACATCCTTGCAAGTTTTGCAGCACCCTTCAACTTGGCATTTGTGGTGATGGTTGTTGATAAGGTAGTATCTAATCAACTGGTGGAACACCTGGAGGCTCATGACATCTTTGAACCACTTCAGTATGGGTTCAGAGCCTCACTCAACTGATCTCTCACTCTAATTGCCACAGCACCAGCTCCTACAATTACTCATTAATAGACTGAATCTTATCCTCACACCCTACCATGTCTGTGCAACTAGTACTCTGCCAGACTCCATCAGTGACTACTATGATTTTCTGTGTCCAAAAAATGCATACCCCTAAAATCCCTTCTGCAGTATGTCTAGACATGGACACCATCCTAGATGGCAAGCAGACTTTCAGCTGAGATCCCCATGTCACTTACACAGTAGCAGACATATTCATGGCACCATCTCAGTTTTTCAAACAAATCTCACCTCTGCCGTTGATAAGCACATCCCCTGAAGGGGTTGTGAGTGCGTGGTACCCATTTCCCTTGGGGTTTCACTGAGCTTATCTACCTCTTCAGGGCTTGTGACTTAGTCTAGTCGCTCCACAAATCCTCTTGGTACCATGTGGATTTCTGAGGTATAGACAATTTCAATATGCTAGAACTAGTGCCCTAAAGGAGGCAAAAGCCAGCAACTGTACCTCTAACCACCAGAATAATGTTAATTTATTAAATTCTGGAAGGTCATTATCTCCATTTTTTATCCTCCTGCCTAGATGCCCTCCCTACTCCTAAGCTTAGAAACCCCTCAATTGTCCTTTCTAATCTCCCAAGGTTGCTGCTGTTTTAACAGTCACATCACTACATGTGTCAACTCCTCCTCATCTCTTAACTATTTGTCTCCCACTCCCTTCTTTCCTTTTACATAATTTTATCCTGTTACCATCTCTGAAGAATTGTCTGTTCTGCTCTCTGTGAACCCCTCCAAAAGCCAAAGCCCTGATGACAATGATCCT
Organism: Neoceratodus forsteri; assembly: GCA_016271365.2. Taxonomy (NCBI): domain Eukaryota; kingdom Metazoa; phylum Chordata; order Ceratodontiformes; family Ceratodontidae; genus Neoceratodus; species Neoceratodus forsteri. The sequence goes on from CM057449.1 coordinate 681,665,959, forward strand.
AAACTCCTCCACTTCTCATCCCCCACTATTGCTGTCTCTCTCTCTCTCCCTCACTCTCTGTTCTAAGTAATATTTCCTTTCAACTCAGAGCTATTCCCAACTGTTTGAAGCAGGAAAACGTCTTCACCCTCTGCAGTACAAAGGTAGTGATACCTGCATCCCTGCAAACTATCAACCTGTCTCTCTCCATCCAGCTTTGGCAAAACTACAGCAAAAGTGTTTATTCTCACAGGTCTCCAACTTTGTAGAATTGTCCTCTTCTCTCTTCCTTCAAGTCTTGCTCTGTAAAGCTTGCTCCACTGTCAATTATCTCCTCTGTGTCACTGTGACCATCCACCAGGTGATGGATAAGGGGCATGTTGCAGCTGTTCTTTTCATTGACCCAGCTAAGGCTTTTGACTCTGATGCTTACTCCCTATTTTTGAATACCTCAAGGAGTGCTGGTGTCTCAGACACCACTTTTGGCTATTTTTCTCCTACCTTACTGGATGTAAACAGTCAGTCAAGGTTGGTGAATCCCTATCCTCTCCCCTCCCCATTATGTATGAGGTGTTTCAACTGACTATGTTAAGGCAACCTTATCTCTAGTTTTCTTAATAGCCTCCCCTTGGTTTGTGGCTCATTGAATATTTACATGTATGCTGAGAACAGAGTAATTTATGCCATCACTGTCTCTGTCCTTATGCTGGAACAGTAACTAAAGCACAATTTTAACAGTGTCCAGTGCTGGTTCTCCCCCAACCAACTCTGTTTGAATGCCAAAAAGAACAACTGTCCCAGTGTTATTTGACATGAGGGAATGTCTCAGTAGGGCCAGCTTTAACCCTGTTTTTAAAATCCTTGATGTTGCTCCCATTGAAATTGTCCCCAGCTTCAATTACCTCCTGTTTGGCTCAAGAGCCACCTTGAATTCTCTTACCATGTTGATGTCATCCTTAAATAATTATGCTGTTTATGCTTGAAGCCCTTTACCAGAATAAATCCAACCTTGCTCTTCTGATAGTGCTAGGTACTGCTCTCAAGATGATGTTACCATTGTTTAACTACCAAACAAAGAGGACTGCAGTTGAGCTGCAGAGGATAAAGAAGGAGCAGGCATTAGATCAGTGAAGGGAGAAGGAAGAATGAACAGAGGGAGAGAGCAGGTTTGTAAGGTAAGAGAGGTCGGGGAATGCAAATCAGAATTTGGAGAGGGGGTTTCACCATCAAAAAGGTATCAAGAAGAGAGAGCATTACAAAAATCATAAAAGATCACCCAGGATCTTTTGGACCATCATTGATTTTTGTTTCTGCTGTTTCTGGTCTTTCCTGCTTATGTAGAGTGCAATTGATTAATATTGTGTTACTGTGGTTGTGTTTTTAATGCAATTTGGTTTTTGTTCTTAGAATTGTCTATAGTTATTTTATTTTCACAGTGTAATTGGTGCCTGTCACATTAAATTGAATTGCATTTAATTGACACAACTGCAGCTAGCAGAGACCCCCACACACATGCACCCAATGAAGCCTTAGGGCAAAATGGGTTAGGAGACTATATGCAGTTTCACATTGCTGCTACTCTGTTTTTATGTGAGTACACTCTGTGATCTTTTACAATTTTTGTAATAATAACACATTTATGCAGCTCATATGGCTTCCAGTTCTCTTTGTTTGCAGCTGAATTTTTTGGTCAGGCACAGTTGTTACCTGTGGAGTGAGTCTTGTTTGCACTGATTGTTTGACTATGCAGAAATAGACTATGAAGGTGCCCCCAAATCTTAAATCTATCCTTGCCAGAGTGTACCCCATTTTCCATTCCTTCTGCCACTTTGTTATTGACTCCGCTTTCTTCACTCATTAATTTTCCCTTTATCAAAACCTATCCCTTCTTTCTCTCTCTTGCTGATGCTTTTTCCATGGGGCAGCACTCCTCTCCAAATTCTGATTTGCATTCCTCCATTCCTTCTTACCTTACAAACCAGCTGTCTCCCTGTGCCCAGTCTTTCTACTCCCTTCACTGCTATAACACTGGCTCTTTCTTTATCCCCTGCAGCTCAAATTCCCCTGGCCAATCTTCCTTTCTCTGTATGCCTGCCATCTCTGTGAAACTGTTTCTCACCCTTTATTTGTCTTGGCACCTCTCACCTCTCTCAAACCAAGCATGAGGTCTTAGTTTGCTCCATCCTGCTGTTGCCCTGAGCACACAGTTTCTTTACCATGCTTGTTTCCGGTCACACCGAGTCTCATAGTGTTAACTGAAATTTTTGTACAATTGATATCTGTTTTTATAAATGCTAAACTGTCAGCATTTATTCAACAGCAGGGGTTGTGGTGGTGTGAGATGGCTGTAAAACCTGAGTTACAGTGCAGTGTAAACATTTTTAAAACATTGCTTTATCATTGGCCATGGGCTGTAAAAGTGGGGGTTTGGAAAGTAATGGAGGGAGGGATTGTGGGAGGCATAGTGGCAAGCAGAAGACCACAAACAGCACACTTGTTCTAGATAAACACATGACTGCTAGTGTCCAATAGTACACCATTAGCCCAGTGCATAATACACTTTCACCCCTAAACAAAATACAAGTCACTGTAAAGTGAGCCACTAAATTGGCTCCTGGAGTGAATTAATCTCAACAGGGTCAAGTGACTTCTCTCATGATTGACCCCAGAGAATAAGGATGATAAAACAGGAGGAAGGGGTCACTAGATGGCATCATTAAGGAATGATAGCTGGTTGACAAGGGACACTGCCTGATTTCACCTAGAATTCAGTAAAATACACTTGATTTACACCATGTCATGGGTTTAAATTCCAGGATATATTAGAACTGTACTGTTGCAAGTATACTGTGCTAAATCTCATATAGGATACCATGATGTAGGAAGTCACTTGAACATCAGTGCGACCTTGCTACTGGGCTGCCATGCAAATACTGTGCTGAAACCTATCTAGGCTACCCTGTTGTAATTTTAATACTGAGAAAGAGAGTGCTGCTAAGCCATGGTGTGGATATAATGTTAAATCCTACCAAAGGTACCCTGATTCAACATTTAGGTAATACATTTGAGGGTAATGTAAGCCTTACTATGGTGGTGGAGGGGAAAGTCCAAGTCAAAGCAGAAGAGGAGCTGAAAACAGCACATTAGGTGCAATAGTAAAGCAAAAGAATCTGTGAGCAAGCAGAATTCAAGACTGTAGAATTTGGAGACGGAATTTGGACCATGGAGTGGCCATCTCTCTGGGGGTTCTCAGGTGTTATGGCTGTTGCTCAGTATGTGGAAGGTTTGCAGCACATGCTTCAGAGCTAGCCACAGCAGGTGTGACCTGCTCCTACTATGGAGAAAAATGGAATAAGAACTGCAGACACCTGCAGCTACAACTGTCCATAAGAGTTAGTGGAGGGTAGTGTGCAGGATTAAGGGGAAAATTGGGGGTTCTCGGGGTAGGGTGCCCGGCATTTGAAATACTGAACCATTGACAACTCTAAGTGATGGTGCTCATTTGTCTGCCCAAGAAAATGGTGCAAAGTCTGTTGTACCTAGAGCTCAAAAAGCTTCCACACCAGCCCAGCCAGTGGTAGGTGGTTAAGACTTGTGTAGGAGAACATCAAGGAAGGACATAGCGATTGGAGATTCCACAGTTAAGGGGACTGAGATGGTGGTCTGTACCACTGGATCAGGAAGAAGGGTGGCATGTTGCATCCCAGTGTTGACGGATGAATAGAGATGGGCGAGAAGTGGCCCCAATTCGCTCCATGAAGTGGAACGCGGAGTGAAAGTGAATTTGCGGAGTGCTCAGCAACGAGAAGCAGAGTACTTCGCGTTAAAGCAAAGTCCATTGAAAACAATAACTTCGTGTTACTCCGCCTTCCCAAATCACTACTACACTAATTCTTAAGGCAAAGTACATTGAAAACAATCTACTTCTCATTATTTCGCCTTGTTTTTAAGCTCCAAAGGTGAATTTTGCAGTGATTCATGGGATTTCAGGTCACATGGGCTCTAGATTGTTCTGCACAGCTTCAGTTTGGGGTAGTGTGTGTAGGAAGCTGTAGGAGACAATCTGCTCTGAGAGCTCTCTGTGATTCAAACCTTCTAAAAGCTGTTAAAAAAGCCGTTTGAGTCATTTTTTTTGCTGAAACTTTAGTTCATCGATTGTAGGAAAACCCTCCTGCGCTCATATCATCACGCGTTTATTGTTTGTGTGTGTATTTTGAATGTTAATGTACAACATTCAGTCTGTGTACTGAGAGACAGTGGAAGTGTGCTTTGGGGAAGGGGCGTATCTGTGGTGTAGGTAGAATAACTTGGAGAAAAAGACAATGCTTTCTGTTTTGGTGATATTTTTCTTGTATAACTGTGTTAGTGTACACACTGTGGGCATTGTGGGGGCAAGTGTGATTTTGTATTTCTTTGAAACTTGGCTTCCTGGCCAAGTGCCCTTTGGGGGTAACCATTGCCTCAGTACTTGTACACAGAGGTTCTTTGTCTTTTAGATTGTTTTTTGTTTTAATTGGGTTCATGAACCACAACATAACCTAGATACACCATCTTAGGGTAGCTGGTTCATTCCACTGGGATGTCAAACAGACAAGGCATACTGATGAGTCCTGGTAGGACGAAACACATGTCTATGTCTTCTGTTGGCATCCTTTGCAAACTGTGTGAGAGGCCTTTCAGCACCATGCATTTCTGCTTAAAGTTGAGCCAGTATAATACTCTGTGGTGATTTGCAAATGCAGCCCACGATGCTTTGCATTGTGGGGGCATGTATGATTTTGTATTTCTTTGAAACTTGGCTTTCCGGCCAAATGCCCTTTGGGGTAACCATTGCCTCAGTGCTTGCGCACAGAGGTTCTTTGTCTAATGTACACACAGTAATATTTTCAATAATTCTTGCCATTCTTTTGCTGATTGTTGGGGTTCAGCAGTGCATAATTTTAGTTTGTTTAAAATATGTGGTTATATTACTGAAGTTTTCAATTTGCTACACATTACTTAGTGTGTGTGAGTATGTGTGTGATGTGTGTCATCAAATCAGACACCTTTTATTGTGCCACATAATTTCAGCAATGTGAACCTGCTATCCACTGCAGCTGTGTAATTTTTTGTACTTCTTTGTGATATCATTACTGGTACTCGTACTAGTGACTCTTACTGCAGCAGTGCAGTACACTGCCCCCCAGCCCGCCCAAATGGCAAAGATATTCTTTCCAGATTTGAATTTCTGATGGTGAGCACTGGTAAGGTGTTGTGCCTTTGCATCTGCATCTCTTCTGTGCGCAGTGCAATCTTAATCTGTCTGTACATTTGCATCTCTTTAGGGCCCAATCGCCATCTCTAACTTAAGTCACAGTTGTTTCTTTGGCTTCCCTTCAGAGTACTGGACAGGCATGGTGCATAATTCAGCATGAACATTGTACTCAGTAATATGCATTTTTAAATCGGGACCATCATCAGGAGTCACTCGTGATACAAATCACATTCTTCATCATCATGGTCACAAATGCAGTCACAAATTACGATTTACAATCATGTCACGAAACACAACAGTAATTTTTTTTTACTAGTTACTTGGATGTATGTTAAGCCTGTTTTGTAGTATCTCTCCATGCTTCACCACCCCACCATTGTACTCATTAATGAGTGTTTTTAAGTCGGGGAGTTTTGTGCTACACTTCATCGGGGCCTGGGGAAGTACAGCCGTAGGCATTTCTGTTTCTTTATCATCACGGTCACAAATGCAGTCACAAATCATGATTTACAATTACGTCACAAATCACAGCATTAATATTTTAACTAGTTACTTGGATGTATTGTAAGCCTGTTTTGTAGTATCTCTCCAGGCTTCACCACCCCACCATTGTACTCATTAATAAGTGTTTTTAAGACAGAGAGTTGGACAGTGTCTACAGTACATACACAGACTGGAAAGAAAACTGCACCCATGCAGTTTAGCACAGTATACTTCCACTGCTCAGAATACATATGGAAGACAACAAAGAAAAGGCATAATTACATACAAGGGTTGGGGATGGTGGAGGAATACATTTTATAATACAGCAAGGAAGGTGGGGGGGCACATGGTGTGAGGAAAGAAAAACTAATGTGGGATCCCATGGTGATCCAGCATGGACATAATTTGCAACTGATGTCCCTCTATGTAAGAAAAATAAAATTTACAGAAAGGACAAATTAAGTAAAAAAAGAGTACTGACAGAAAAGACAAAAAATCAAAGTTTAAATCTCCTCCTTGTTCTGATCTCAAAGTATCAGCAGCCACAAACCACATTCCTCTCTCTCTCCCTCTGCACAGGAAAAAGTAAAAGTGTCTGCTTGTATGGTTCACTTTCTTCCTGCCTAGCTAAAGAGCATGTGACTTACAGTACTGTAAGCCATGTGATATGTGGGGGGGGGGGGCTGCCAAATCTGAAACACCAAGTGGATCACTTGGAATCATAATGAGGAATGCGAAGTCCATTAAAAACAATGACTTCACCTTATTTTGAATTGCCAATCCACCATAATGCGAAGTGGTAATGACAAGATGGAGTGAGCACTTTGCATTGCCAACTCCACAACACAAAGTGCCGACTTTGCATTCACTTCGCCAGCAGAATTTAAATTTGCTGCATCTCTATGGATGAGAGGTTAGTCTCTAAAGTGGAGAATATTGTTAGGGATAAGGGGAGAAACCCAATATGTTAGTTCACCTGAGGATGAAGGATCTGACTAACTGAACTCTAGGGGAAGTTAAGGAACCATTTTATTCTATTGCTTGCACAACAGTAACAACTCTCAATGCTGTGTAAATCTGTAATTCTGTGTACTTATGCTATTTTGTATTTTGTAATTCTGTGTTCTTGTGCTATATTGTATTCTGTGTAACACTGCATTCTGTGTAATATTGTATCTTGCTCCCTTTCTCTTCCCCGGGTCTCACCAGGAATCAAGCCCCGGCTCAGTGTCCCTTTCCCAGTTTTCAACTTTTAAATAAATAAATGAATTAATCAATAAATCAATCAATCAATAAATAAATAAATAAATATAATGTCTCTGTATTAGGTAGAAAGATAAGGGAGGCAGCTTCGGTAGTGATATTCTTGGAGGTGTTGCCAGTAACACACAGTGAAAAGGCTAGGCAACTAATGCAACTGGGGTAATGATGAGAAATTCTGCGGTGTGTGTATATTGGTAACTGGTGTACATTCTGAAGTGACAGAGGACTATTTAGGAGGGACGCTCTACATCCTAAGAAGAAGGTGACAAGTGCATTGGGACAATGATTTAACAATTTTCCTAATAAGCATTTAGACTAAAGAGGTTGAGGCTAGTGCTGAGTACCCATATGGTTGGTCCCCATTTCCGGGGTTCTCACTGAACCAATTGATCAGACAACCGGTGGGCCAGCAGTCACCACTAGTTCCCCTTGGGTGGTGCTATGCATTGCCAGATCAATGGGTAACAAGACCGCAGTTTTGGTGGACTTGATTTACTTGGTCAGTCTGGCATGCATCATGGATACCTGGCTGGGGGATGATGCAAGCCTAGTTTTGGGGGTGTCAACCCATGCTGTGTATTTTGCAGTGCACTGCCTGAGGAGGGAATGCAGGGATGAGGGTGTGGCCATCTGTTTTAGATCCAACTTGAACTTCTTCATGCAACCGGTGGGATCTACTTCATAGTTTGAATGCATGGCTGTGCATGCGGGTCCAGGTGCAGGTAGTAGGATCCTCCTTGTGTTTCGCCCTCCAGAGCATGAGTGGGAATTCCTGCAGGAAGTTATAGACTTCATCTCTGACAGGGTGTTGGAATCACCCAGATGGTTGATTCTGGGTGACTTCAACATCTGGGTCAATGATGAACTCTCACATTTTGGTCAAGACTTCCTCCAGTTGATGGCATCTCTGAGCCTCGCACTACAAGTTACTACTGTAACTCACCACAATGGCCATACCTTGGACTTTGTATTCTCACAGAGGTTTGAGGTCACTGACTTCAAGATTGATCCAGTTTTTTGGTCCAGTCACTGCACAGTGTAGTTCTTATTTGGAGTCCCCTGATACAGTAGTTTCTCCCCTATTGAGATGATCTGCTACCACTCATTGAAGGAATTGTCCCCAGAAGGACTATTGGTGGTTGTGGATTTTTTCTAGTGTGAGTGCTGCACATGTGGTGGGCATGGGTAAGGTGGTAATAGCCTATAATAGTGCTGTCTTCAAGGAACTTGACGCTGTCGCACAAATCCATATATGACCCAAGTCTTCTCAATTGAGATTGAAATGGTTTGATGGGGTTCTCAAGGAGATAAAGTCCAAAGGTCAGAAGTTGGAGCATTGCTGGCTGAGGACTTGGTCTGAGGAGGATAGACTAGCTTTGAAATTTGAGTATGGTGAATATCAAAGGGCCATCAACCATAAGAAGGCAGAGTTCCTGTCCAGGGAAATTTCTTCAGGGGAGAAACAGGCCTGCCTTCCTCTTTCGAACTGTGGACCAGTTACTTCATTGTGCCTGTCTGCAGCTGTAAAGAGCATTTTCAGTTGCTCTGTGTGAAGAATTCATTCAGTTCTTCTCTGTCAGTGTGTCCTCCATTTGGTTGGGAATTTCATCAGTGGGGCATGGTCAGCCCCACAATGATGGGCCTTGTGTAGGCAGAAGCACTCCTATTGTCTGGGGTGCGTTTTGGCCAGTGGGTGCGGCCAAGGTCATGGAAGTAATCTCGAAGTTGCAGCCCACGTTTTATGACCTGGGCCCAACTCATCTCTTAGTGGGATGTGTGCAGTACGTTGCTCAAGTGTTCACTGAGAAGGTCTGGTGCTCTCTTTCAGAGGGGTTCTTCCATGATGACTTGAAAGGAGTGTTGGTGAGGTCCCACTTAAAGAAACCATCACTCAATCCTGATATCTTGGTGAATTATCAACCTGTCTCCAACCTGCCATTTCATGGGAAGGTTGTTGAGAAAGTGGTGGCTCTGCAGCTCAAAGTGCACCTCACAACCTTTGACACCTATAAGCATTTACAGTCTGGGTTCAGGTCAAAGCATAGCACCAAAATGGTGTTAGTGAGGGTGCAAAATGACCACATCAGGATGAGAGATAAAGAAGACTGGTCAATTCTCATTCTCCTCAATCTCTCTTCAGCGTTTGATGCCACGGACCACATTGTGCTACTGGATCACCTTAGAGTGTTTTGTGAACTCACTGGTACTGTCATCAACTGGTTTGAGTCCTTTCTCTCAGGCAGGATACAACAGGTAATGATGGGGAATGTCTCCTCCCACCCGAAGCTCCTGCCCTGTGGAGTTACTCAGGGCTCGATCTTGTCACTGATGTTGTTCTCAGTATACATGCCACACCTGAGAGAGATCATTAGGCATTAGAGTCTGGGTTTTCCCTGTTATGCAGATGATATCCAGCTGTATGTGTCCTTGGCCCCCAGGACATGTAACCCTGTGAAGATGCTTAGCAACTGCTTGGCTGAGATTCATGACTGGATGTCCTCTAACTGGCTGAGACTTAACTAGGATAAGATAGAGGTACAAGTGATTGAGCTCGGTTGCTGGCATGATATGGTTGCTGCTGGGATAGGAACAGGAACAGGTTTGTTCCTGGGCCCAACGCAGTTGGTAGTTTCTACTAGGGTGAGGAATCTGGGTGTCATCCTTGAAGACGGGTTGACACTTGAAGCTCAGGTGCCATCTGGAGCAGGTTCTGCCACCTAAAGAATGCTGCCCAGATTAAATCCCTAATTCTGCCAGGTGACCTGCCTTCATTGGTACATGCCTTTGTCATGTCAAGGCTCAATTATTGTAATGCTCTTTACTTTAAGGTCAGTTGAGGGAATCTCTGTTGACTACAGCTGGTGCAGAACATGGTGATGAGGTTGCTGACAGGCCTTCCTAAGTTCTGCCATGTGACCCTGGTCCTGTGTGATCTGCACTGGCTGCTGGTCAGATGGCAGATTATCTTCACGGTGGGCTGGCTCATCTATAAGGCCTGTATGGCTCAGGTCCTGGTTTGTGAGTGACCTCCTGACACCTGTTTTCTCAGTGCTCTTGCTCTGCTGTTCCACCAACGGCCTCCTGGTGGTTCTGACAGCCAGGCTGAAAACCTCAGGAGACTGTGCATGTGAGGTGGCTAGCACAGCCTTTTTGAACTCACTCCCAAAGTCCTTGAGGGAGGCTTCATTGGTGGAAGCTTTTAAGTGAGGTCTGAAAGCTCACCTTTTTTAAAGAAGCATTTGGAATTTAGTTACTGGTCAGCTTAGTGTTTTTACTGTTTATATTATTTATTGACTTGTTTTACTGAATTGTACTTATTTTGTTTTGACTCTTGCAAATGTTGCAATTACTGTATATGTTTTTACACCTCTTTTGTAAAGTGCTCTGATCCTCTGGGATTGAGCAGTTAAGAAATTAAAGTTTACTTACTTACTTACTTACCCAAGTCCCTATTTCATGTGTGGTTGACCTAGCTGGCTGGAAAGGGTAGCAACAGTAAAACTGCTAAGCCAAGAGGAAGTCTGTATTAGGGACAAAAGGAAAAGAGAGGCAACCTCATCAGTTAAGGGAAGGGTAGTAAACCAAGCTCCCTGAAGAATACCAGGTGTTTGGGGAATACAATGGGTGAACTGCCATCACAAAAACATTCTGGACCTTACAATCTCAGGATATGATCTATTTTAAAGTGAAAGGGATATGAGTAAAGGAATTGGGTTGTACCGTACACAATGGATAGTTAAAGCAATTAAGGAATAGAATCTGAGGGTTCCAAATCATTTTGGGCCCAGCTAGTAGCAGAAAGTGGGAAAAACCACAGAGCGAGAGTAGATCACAGGCCACCAAATGCAGCAGTGCTGGGCTACAAAGCACTAGGGGAGCTAATCAGAAGGGTAGCCACTATGGGGAATGCATCCTGATGGTAGATATAAATCTGACAGTTGTTCATTGGGAAATGCCAGTGGCAAAGAGTGGTGAAAGCCAAGTGCTGGTAGACTTGATTCAGGATTATTCCTGGTACAGTGGGTAAAAGAACTATCTAAAAAGGCAGACATCCTTGGCCTACTGTTGTCAATTCAGGACATGGTATGGGAGGTCTGGGTGCTTGAACCTTTGGAGTGAGTGACCATAACTTGATTTGATTCAGCTTCGTTATTGAAGCCCAGCATCCTGAATCTAAGTATAATGGTTTGGGATTTGAGAAGGTTGATTTGGGGGAATAGGGAGAGATTCTCGATGAAAAACTGAAAGGGGTGGAAAAGATTGAGAGTATAAAAATCAAGCATTTGCCAATGCCAAATGTTGGCTTTCTGGCATTGGCATTGGTAGTGCAGGAGTTAGAGAGATGCATCATATGAATGGCAGTGAAGTATTGAATTGACACCAACCTCAGCCCCACCCTGCAGAGACTGACAGTCATTGGGAGTGTGCCTTTGGGTCATCAGCCATAAAGCTCACACCATTTCGCTGCACCCTACCCTGCAGACATTGACAGTGTTGCAGCGCCTTGGGGTCTTTGGGCCTTATACTCACCAGATTCCATAAGGAAATATGCTGAGATGGGTGCAGTATAGGAGAATGGGGTGACTGCTGGGGCTGAAGACCCCAAGGCACACCTCAATGCTGGTCATTGGCTGCAGGGTGGGGGTGGAATGGCGTGAGGATTACGGTCGATGATCCCAAGTCACACCCCCGACACCTGTCAGTCTCCACAGAGTAGGGTGTTAAGTTTGGAAACCCCAACACCCCAGCTGTTTGTTGGTATTTTCGCTCCAACTTTTCAAAATGGTATTTTTGTGACCCCACCTCATGATCAGTGGCACTATCATTTCATTACTCAATCCTGAAAGGTGGTTTTGCACAGTGACTGTGCCATTTGGCACTACTGGTGTGAAAACACATTTCTGGCAGGATGTGAAAAATGACAGCTATACTGTTCATGAGGTGGTGTGAAAAAATGGCAGTGTTGAAAACGTGTAGTGAAAAATATGAAAAATCGACGAAGTTATGAAACGTGTGTAGAAACTGCGCAATGCACGCCTGTAATGCAATCATTTGGAGGGAATTTCTTCACCAGATTTTTAACATGGGCATTTTTGAACCTCTCCTCATGAACAGTGGCACTGTGATTTTGTTAATCTGTCATGAAAGTTGATTTCCCACAGCGACCGTACCATTCTGCACCACAGGTATGAAAACTCATTTCCGAAAGGATGTGAAAATGACAGCTATACTGTTCGTAAGGAGGTGTGAAGAAATGGCAATGTTGAAAATCAGGAGTGAAAATATGAAAAATTGGAAAAGTTATAAACGTATGTAGAAACTGTGAAACAAACATTTGTAACACAGTTATTTTTTGGAATTTTTTTCACCAAATTTGCAAGAAAGGCTTTTTGGGATCTCCCCTCATGAACAGTTGCACTGTTGTTTTGTTAATCGGTCCTGAAAGGTGATTCTGTGCAGCAACCACAAAATCACCTTTACAGACTGAGAAACTAAATGACAATGACATGTTCAAGAGGTGGGGTCCCAAAAACCCCATGTTGAAAATTTGGGGCCATAATTCCAAAAAATGGCTCGGATATTAATCTTAGTTGAAATCCACCACTGTCTCCAAAGATAAAGCTTATCATCATTTCTTCAGTTTGCTGTTCGGCTTTGAAGAGTGCAGATGTGTCCTGGTTCAGAGAAGATCACAGCACATGACCTCTGGAGGGTAAGTATGGGTGGAGGGGGTGAGCGGAGATGGGTGTGCAGAGGGAAGGTAAGGATGTGGGAGGGGGATGAGGGAGACAATGGTGGACTATTTTCTTGTTTGCAGGGGGGAAAAAAGGCCACGAGGTAGGGTTTTCTTCTTTTATAGGTTACACAAAAACAAATAGGCACACTGGGGTGGGCTCCCAGTGTGCCACAATTCTGGGGGAAGGGGGGGATGCTGACCTGAGGATTAGGCACCCCGATGTTGGCAAAGAGTACAGGCGGGTGCGCATCCAACACCAGGAGTGGGCATCTCGGTGTCTCATACCAATGTTTACCACCTGTGGTCACCCTATGTGGTACCCTTGTATGTATATCCAGCCTGTATCATGTAACTTGCATTTCATGTATATACTGTTATTACCTATCTGTGTTTGTACTTTAAGTGTTTATGTCACAGGACCTCCTTGTGAATGAGCTTGCTCAATGGAGTTTTCCTGCAATAAACTTGAACTTGAAGAAAGGAAAGGGAAAACTGTATTGCCAGGAAAGACACACTAAGAGGAAAGACACACTAAGAGGGGGATGCCAACATGGGATGGGGCTCACGATGTCGACACCCGGCAGTGTGTGTCGGGTGTCAGGAGCCGCCATTACGTGTGTGCCATAATGTGGGAAGGGGGACATGTCAACACAGGGATTGGGCACCCCAATGTCAGCTTTCTGGGGATTGTGTGGGGGATGGCAGGAGCCACTATATTTATTGAAATGTTTTACCAGGAAAGGCACGTAATGGAGGCGTGTCATCTGCCATTGCAATGACAGGCCTGTCTCTGATTCCAGTGGTAGATTTGTTTCAACTCCATGGCTCTCTCTGAAACAGCTGTCATTGGCAGCATGTTCACTGGTTGTTGCCTGAGGGACGCACCCACTAAAGCATCCCTTGCATTCGCCACAACACTAACACCCCTCTGAAATGTGCTACTACCACAAGATGTTGCTTGCACATGCGAGCAAGCCAACATAAAAATGGGAAATCAGAAAAGGGGGCCTGCTGGAAGGCCTAAAACATATATCTGAAGCAAGTAGTGGAAAAGCAAGAAGCATGGGAATCCAATTTGGTTTTTCAGAAAAGAGGTAGATGGAGCCAAGCAAAAATCTAGGCATTTTAAAAAGACACTGTCATACCTTTTTGCATCATATTATTTTGGGGTGAAAACCTATATTTTATGATTGCTCACCTTCTCTAAAATTCATTGATGATGCTGGTGGCTTTATTAGTTTCCTTTCTCAGTAGAACTGAAACTCATGCTAATGGTGTAATTACTTCCAACCTTATGTTTCAAATCCTTGATCTGCTCTTACTGCATACTTCCTGAATATTAGGAACACCCTCACACAGTGCAGTCACTCATGATGCAATAGTCTCTTCTCCTCCCATTGCATCATGTGTGTCTAGATTGGGTTGTGGGTGTTCCCAAGTTCAGGAAAGATTCAATGGAGCTGATCAAGAAATGTAGGCAAACGTATTTTGGTGTGATAACACCAGTATGGTGGGCAATGTGTTTTTTGCTTTTTAAAAAGAAAAAAGGAATCAGAAATTGAATCAAATTACCACCTACATCAGCAGTCTCTACATAATGTCACCAATCGTGTCATGTGTTTTTTTCACACTATGGACACTTTGAGGAGTAAGGATTGATAGGATACCTTTAAAAGGTACCAAGGTTATTAAGTTCAGGACAACAGGTTGTACACCCAGGAATGCTGAAGGATGCCCAAAGAACTGTCTGTTAGTCAAAGGCATGGATAAAGCTTAGGATCATTTAAGGTGTAAAAGTAAATGGCAAGGCCTTCTTTAGATACACTATGTAATGAAGAAGAGAAAAAAAACAAAGGGTACAGTGAGACTGAAATCAGTTTGGGTAGAGAATGATGGGAGGAAGGCTGATTTCCTAAATGAAGACATTTGCTTGGTTTTCATTATTGAGGCAAGGGAGATCTGCAGAATGCGGTGTTAAGCCTAAGGGGATGGCACACAGAAGCTACAGTTAGGTTTAGTTCTGGAGGAAAGGGTGCTCAGAGTGGAGGAAAGGGTGCTCAGAGTGGAGGAAAGGGTGCTCAGAGGGCTATTGGCTCTGAGTGTGTCGAAATCTCTTGGTCTGAATGAGATAAACCTTAAGGTACTGAAGAAACTGATGCAGGTACTGAGCATGCCCAAAGTGTTGGCAATGCTCTGTCAAATCTATTCAACTATTCCCTAGAGTTTGGGTGGTTCTGGATGACTGGAGTGTTGCAGGAATACCCCCTCCACAAGAGTTGGAGCAGGGCTGAAGCTGGGAACTGCAGACCCATCTATTTACATGTTAGTGGATAAAGTACTAGAGACTACCGTTAAGGAGCAGATAGTGGTTTTTCTAGAGGCAAGTGGTCTCCAAGATAAGAGACAATATGGTTTTGTAAAGGGAAGGTCGTGTTAACCAGCCTGAGTTATTAAACTTAATTTTGTGAGCAGTGGGCAGAAGCCAGGCATTATATATCATGTATGCATTTTCACTGCATTATCATTTTTTGTAGCCAACCAATTCATAGTCTTCCAGAGCCACTTAACATTGCCAAGGACAGTGGCCACCCCTGTGTCTGCACCTTACCCTGTGCAGCAGAGCATTCATCTTCCATATCTATGGTAGTGTCCATCCAGCCTGGATGCATCAGCCACAGGCCCTGATATATTGTATTTGGTGTTACAGGTAATTGAGAGTGACTACCTTTTAGCAATTGGAAGCTGCTGCTTCATGTTTCCAGACACTCACCAAAACCCTTAAACATTATGAGCACACCAGCTAACTCAGCCACAGGTGAACTGAATGATATGCATCCAGTGTCTTTAGAAACCACGGATGAACTGTAGCTACAGAAGGAAAGAGTGAAAGAAAGGTTCATTAAAAATCCACTGCTAATCCCTTCAGTGAAACTGAAGGGATAAATAAACTATTTACTTCACTAGGAAGAATAAGATTTTAAGAGTTCAAAACTACCTATAACATACAGTAATTACCCTTCAGATGTACTTCCAGAAAAAGCAGGATCTGAGAGGTCTGTGAATCACCAAAGTGCCATTTGGAGGAGTAAAGTGGTTTAATGACCTTTAGGCCTGGGAAGCAGCTGCAGTAGATTGCATCAGCAAATTCATCCTGCTCCTGATTGAGAAGGACACATCAAAACATCACAATGTAAGCAACTAAATACAGGAGCTAAAAAATAAATTGTGTAAATACCACCATCATCCTGAGTTTGCTGCACTTGACAAGACATTCTCAGCTAAATTAAAAAAGCATGAAATTTAATTAATCAAGCTTAAGCAGTCTATGCTTAAAAGGGACAGCAGGTATTTCAGAGAGGGAAGACTTTTGTCCTGGAGCTGGAAGAGGGCACTCCAAGCCAAGGAATGGCCCACAGAAGGTAAACCAAGCAGAACAAGCCAATCGGGAGAGTGCAAGCAGTAATACAGAGGAAAGTGACCCCAAAGGAGGGGAACAGCAAATGATCTCTTAATCGGTCTTTTGTTTTAGAGCCTCAACACAGGAAAGCAAAAGAAGAAACAAAAATTAAATTAAAAAAAAAGTAAAACAAAGGTGAAGTAGGAGAGGGAGAAGAAAACTGCAACCCGAGGATATTGAACAGAACCAAGCACCAAAAGTGAATATAGAACTGTCTGCTGACCAAATCTTTCTTTTGTGTGGTTGGATCTTTGTACCATAGACCAAGTCAGATCCATTAGCAATTCAAGTGGACATACATTTTTCTGCAGAATAAGGTTCAAGGACTTATTTGTTGGAAGGCCAGGCACTGCTACAAACATGGCAGGCTTTCAACCACTCTGGGGGAAACAGACAAGCCAGGAATAAATTCTGCTTCATAGATCTTGGAAAAAGAAGATACCAGCACAGGTAATGAACCACGGAAGGGTGAATTTCATTTATCAGTGGATGGTGCCGGGACTAACAAGATTTTGTTAATTTGTAACTGCTTGAATCTTTGTTTAATAATGAACCCCCAGACTTAGACAGCAGCTTACATGAACAAGTTTTAGATGTGACAGAACATAATATTCTAAGCATCTGCAGATCAATTTTCAAACCTAAGAAGTAATTTTGCCCCAGTACTATTAATCCTGTTATCAAGGCATTTGAAAATGTGCTTGTGAGAGAAACCAATAAACTGCTTAGCAAATATCAGTCTCCAGGGTATAATAATCTAAGCAGGGACAAACTTTTAGCACTCAATAAATTATATAAAAAAAAATTTTAATCTGTGGTTATCAAAGCAGCAGATGGGGGGGGGGGTAATATGATGATTCTCATGAGTCTGATTTACAAAACTGCTGTACTGAATTTACAGCAAAACATAACTAACTACAGGATTTTACCAGGATCTCAGTGACTTTTTAACAGCTTCTCAGTCTACTTTAGTGGGTACAGTACTAGAGGAAAAATCTCTGATGGTGAATTTAATTTTATGTGGGTGAAATTACAAGTCATCACGATTTTTTTTATTCTGTGCCCAAAAATTCTCAAATCTATGGAAAAGCCTTCAGGTCATCGTACTGTGCTGAGGATGGATGTGGTTCCATTCTGATAACTTTTCAAAATTTCTGAACTTCATCTTTAAAAACTGCATGGTCAGATAGGGGTCCCATCTCTGTGACACAATGCATGTGTTGGACAAATTCAAAGAATTTGGGTGGGGTGATTCATATTACAGGTACTGACTTGGGATCGATGGAGAATCTCTTTACAAAAGCACTGAGCATGACATTAGTATTAGGGCCTGTGACCAATTCCTGGAATGTAATCCTAGGAAAGACTCCTTCCTGATTCCATTTATCTTAGATGGCCTTAATTATTTTATCAAGCATAACTACTTTAAATTTGATAATACATTCTATTTACAGTTATGCGGGACAGCTGTGGGGGCAGCCACAGCTCCCTCCTTCACTGGAGAGGGTGAGGAATCTTGCAGTCATTGTAGACTTTAAGCTGACTCTAGAATATAAGGTGTCAGCTGTTCTCTGAAATGGCTTTTACCATTTCTGGAACATCTTTCATTAAACCTTTTCTGGAATCAGCAGATCTGGTGAATCTGGTGCATGCCATGGTTATGTCTAGATTGGATAACTGCAGCACTCTTTACCTCGGGTTATCCATAACATTGCTGTATTGCTTGCAGATGCTACCGAATATGGCAGCCCAGCTGGTTGCTGGGACCTCTTGGTTCAAGCATATCACACTGGTTCTTTATGTTCTGCACTGGTTGTCAGTGCAGTGGCACATCAACTTCAAGTGTACTGTTACCATACAAGGCCCTGCACAGTCTGAGTCCAGGCTACCTGAAAGATCTCCTGACTCCTTATGTCCCTGGTCATCCCATTCAGTTAGCAGATGTGAGTTTCCTTCATATTCCTAGATTGCATTTGAAGTCTTCTAGTGATAGGGCATTTGCCGTTGTTGCCCCAATTGTCTGGAATGCCCTTCCCCAAAAAGTGAAAGACTTGCCATCCCTGACATTTTTTAAGTCATGCCTGAAGTCTCATTTATTTTTGTTGTGCTTTGGATCAGGACACCAAAGTATAATTCTGCTTTATTTTAATTGTATAATACTTCTAGGAATAATTTTATTTATTTATTTGTTTAACTGTAAGACAAGTCAAACAGGCTGCACCTTGTGCACATTATACTCCTAGGAGGTGATAAACAGATTGTTAGTCTAACCCCTTGCCATTCCTTATTACTTAAGTATTGAAAGCTCTAAGAAATTAGAGCAAAGTTCAGTCTCCATCATGTGAACTATAGCAAAAACATCTTTATCAAATGTTTCTTGGTGGAATATCAACAAAGTACATGTGGTTGCTCTTTGATCTGGTAACATAGGTAGAGGGCTCCATGGACACTCTAGTGTATAAAATATAGTTTTTTTTAAAATATTCAAAGTACCAGGACACTGGGGTATATGCATTCTAGTGTGCAATTCTAAATATCTTGCTGCCATCTCAACAAGTGGTATTTTCAATATCTAACAATACCATAACATTCTAACACAAAACTACAACCAGCAAAAGGAAGAAAAAGAACATCCATTATTTATATCTCTTCCCACACATCTATGAGGAGGCACCCACTTACAGTGGTTCACCCGTGCTGCAGTGCAAAAAACATGTTGTCAACACTGATTATGGAGCAGGCAACATTCTGCCTTGCATTATAGTACCAGAAATTATGTCTCAGGGGAGTTGCTGAGCCTACGTGCCTTCACGAGAAACATGCAGCTTTTGTAGGGTGCTTTGCCTGCAGCACTTCCCAATGTGGGGGGATTTAATGCCTGCACGCCAAAACTTAATGTAACCTCCTTCAAGGTGGGCATGCCATGAAGGGGGCAGAAATTGTGTGACACAAAGGGTGACATGAGTGAGGGGTAATCTAACATCAAGATCACCCCTTTCACTGTCACCCTTGTTGTGGTGCCCTAATTGCAGTGCCAGAATTCATGTGCAGTGCTAATGGTCTACCCTTACAGAGAAGTACCACCAGGAGGACTTCACCTCACATTTGCTTGACAATGCCTGCATCCTGAACTAAAACGAGGAAACACAGCTGTTTTAAGAGTGTGAGTCATTGACAAACAATACTCCCTAAATCTAATAGCGTATGTCATGTCTTGATATTTGGCAAGTGAAAGGGCTAGAAATAAATGTTAACTGTGGGACAGAAGGCTAAGAGTGGTAGAGAGGTGTGCCCATAGTTGTTGCTAAGAACTGCTAACCTTTTATTATCTGAGCTCTTCCTTTTGCCAAGTTTCATCCACTACTGATGTCAGCTTAGTGCTAATATACCACCTCATACCTACTTGGATTTATGTGATTCTCAAGAATAGCTGTATGCACTGTTTATACACTGTTGCAAGCTGCAAAGAAACAAATTTAGCAGACCATCCCCCAAATACTGATACTATCAAAGTTGGACTAATGTAAATGGAAGGGTACCATTATACTTGCATAATTACTTGCTAATTGCTTATATATTTACAAACCTATGTTGTGTAAATAAAACACCAAATGAATAATTGAACATTCTTTTCTACTGACTGATATAACAAGGTTAACTGTAAACCTTTATTGTCCAACAAAAAAACTAACAACATTGTGGGAGTCAGGTGAGGTCCCCAAACTGGGCTTAAGCTATGCTTTTGAGTTAGTCTAAAATAAATCAGGTTGTCTCCCACACATTTGGCTACCAAGTTCAGGTCAGGGTAATAAAAACAGGGTCATTCTACACACATGATTTGGCGTGGGTGTTATGACCTGGTTTTAGTTACCCAAACCCAAACTTGGTAGCCAAATGTGTAGGAGGCAACCTGATTTACTTTATACTAGCCCAAGAGCAAATCGTAATCCCAGTGTTTGGATCTCACAGAAATCCCAGAATATCATCTGTTTCATGGGACAAGCAAACAAAAAGAAACCAGTGCTATACCATTCAATAGCTGTTATTTTAAGCAACAGATCTGAAAAGAAAAAGATGACATATAAGCAATTATCAAGTAATTAAGCAACAGACCATTTCAAATACATTTGTTCCTGTGCACTCTTGTTAGGAAAACATAACATTGCTGACAGTCTTTTGGCTTCCCTCTGGGGGGGGGGTGCTGAAAACAGTTCCCTTTTAGCTGATACCCTCAGCATGACAGTCCCAATTTCAGCTTGGCATATAACTAGTCCAGATGATGGTGGTTTATACAGTTCTTAGCAACATGTACACATTAGTCACTCAATGAACCAGCAGCCCCCAAGGTAAAACCTTACTGCTAGCCCTTTTAGTCTCTTGCCAAAGATAAGGTGTTAGCTAGGGAGTTTATTTTGAAAGGGCTTACAGTCATTGACAAACACTTGTTTTTGCTGAACCTGGTTCATGGGGGGGTGATGCTTGCTGGCATTCTCTACCTTGATGGTCCAATATGGTGTAGATGTTTTGAGCTGGTTGGAGTTTTGTTCCTGAAGGACTTGTTGCACCATGATTTTTAGGCATGGTAGGTGCCACAGAATTCTTCATGTTCTTGTCTTTCTAGTGGTGTCCTGTAACTTTGAGTTGCTATAGAAAAACGTGTTGCTTACAGGTGAAGGTGCAGTAAATCCTTGGTGTGGCTGCACCTGGAACACTGTGTGCAGTTCTGGTGCCCACAACTGTAAATGGATAGGGACTGTATAGGAACCATCTAAAGTGGAGCAACAAAGATGAAACAGAGTCAGCAGGAGAAATCTTATAGAAAACAAGTGAATAGCCTGAACATGTATTCTTTGGAGGCCGTACAAGAGGTGAGTGACAGGACAGAAAAATTCAAATTCCCAAAGGAAACAAATAAGGATTGTTGTGACTTCTTCAGACAGTTCAATGTATCAGCAATCATGGGATACAAATATAAACTGGAGGGGGAAGAAAAAATATGAGAACATACTTCTTCATGGAGAGTGTAGAATACAAAAGGAATGGCTTCCCAAGAGAGGAGGACAATGATAAGACAGTTTCCAGTTTCAAAAGATGGTGGAACAGATATAAGGGGTTGGTTAGGTTGAAAGCTGGGGTAAAGGTGAGAAAGGGTATGACTAGCTACTAGGGCACTAGGCAAGACTCCAATCAACACTAGGTTGATATAGAACAATTGGGATGTTGAGCAGACTAGATGGACAGCTGTTTTTTTCTGGGAGGAGGGGTGCCAGTAAATTTCTGTTTCTACTACTCTCAAATGTTGGCAGCTGTCAAGAGTTGTTTTCACTATCTTAGAAACATTTCCAAATTGAACACCATGCATGACACTGTGCATTGGAAGACATTGGTGCAGATGTTTGTGGTGTCCAGGTTGAGCTATTGTAAAGTGCTCTATAAGATCTTACCTTGTGGTCAGCTACAATGCCTGCATCTGGTCCAAAACTCAGTAGCAAAGCTTCTAAACTGTGGTTGCAGGTCAGATAATACAGTATAATGCTTTTCTGTACTCTCTGAGCTGGATGCCTGAAGATGGCAAGTTGATTACTAGGTACTTACTTTTAATTTTTTATTTATTTATTTAATTCTTGGATTACAATTACCTATGAGTCAGAAGACTCTTTTGTGTAGGTTCCACGTCATACAATGACAAGTAACAATACAGGCAAAAAAATTACTAAAAACATCATCATACGGATAAATACAATTTCAGTAGATAGATTAGTGTATCATAGTCATACAGAGCAAAGGCTACTTGAGTAAACTGAGTAACAGAAACATAAATTGCACAAAATATTTCAAAAAGATAATGTTGCCCCATACAGGAATGGCAAACAGCTGGAGGAAGAAATAAATGGCTTTGATGGTGTGAGCTAGCTTGCCTAAAAATAAGGCTTCATCCATGAGGTGTGGAGAGGGTGGAAACTATCATAAATGGGGTTGCCGAGAGTTAGAGGGTATATGGGGGCTAGGGGGGCTGTCACCGAGGCTGTGGGAGATGAGATGCAATCTCAACAGTTGTTTTAAGGGGCCCAATGTGGGTGAGTCAACTGTGCCTTCTGGAAGACCTTTCAGCCAACTGGGAGTACTATAACTAAAGGACCATTGGGCCTGACTTGTGCGACAAAAGGGGACCTGGTATGCAAGATTTGGTCCATTTCTTGTGTTATGAGAGCAGGCAAACTGGGTTAGCAAGTGCTGGGAGTTAGGTGGGGTAAGGTCTAAGCTAATCTTTTTCCCATATAGTCAAGTATGGTCCATCATCCTGTCACTAAGGTTGAGCAACTGAGTCATGCTATAGCGGTCACATGTATGCGTCCTACTGTGCGTGCCCAAGACCAGCCTGCAAGCTTTATTTAGGGCTAAATGAATTCTTTGTAGTGCATTGTCAGTAGCAGCACCATATATGATAAGACTATAATCCACTACTGAGAGGATAGAACGCGTGACTGCGATTCTGAGGGACTCTTTTGGCATACAGTGTTTATGCCTATATAACACTCCTAGCCTACTGTTGACTGTTTTGATGACCATGTTGATGTGTTCTGAAAAGGACAAGGCACTATCAAGGGTGAAACCAAGGTACTTCATGGTCTGCACTTGTTCTAGTGGGGTATGGAGATTGTTCCTAATATCAAGTGAGGCTGTCCTATGGCTGTTGTGAAGGTTTGTGAATAGCGCAGTCTTTGTTTTTTATAGTTCAGGACCAGTTTGTGCCACAAGAACCAGTTTACAACTGCAGAGAATTTATCTTGTAAACTAATGGTCAGTGCCTGAGGGTCCTAGTGGCTGGTAAATAATACAGAATCATCCGTATTTTGGAGAAGGTCACCAGGACATGCAAGAGGTAGAGAGTTGTGGAAGAGGATAAACAGTAATGGACGTAGGATAGATCCTTGAGGGACCCCTGACCAGACAGGTTTACTAGCGGACAGTTTGTCACCAATTTTTACCTGCTGGGATCTGCCTTCAAAGTAACTTTTAAACCAGGATGCAGCCAGAGGAGGCACTGATGGTGGTGAGGCAGTCATGAAGCAGGGTGTGGTTGACAGTATCGAGAGCCTTAGTGAGATCAATGTACACTGATCCCACTAAATGCTTCTGGTCAAGGGCATGGTGGATAAAGTCGGTGTATTGAGGAAGGGCAGATGTGAAGAAGAATAAGAATCTGCATTTATATAGCGCTTTTCAAAAATCCAAAGTGCTTTACAAGCAATGCTAGACTAGTAGTGAAATGACTGAATGTGTGGTGGCGGCCATATTGTACATCATCACCCACACACAGCCTGGATAATTGCATGAACCAGTTTTATGGGAAGGGGGATGTTGGCCAGGACAGTGGGAATGTTCCCTACTCCTTGCAGAGAGTGCCCTGGGTTCTTTTACTTCCACCTGGACACCCACGAGGACAACACCAGGATGGGCAGAAGGGACCTCGGTTTAACATGTCATCTAAAGGACGGCACACCCTAGCAGTACAGCACCCCCAATACTGCGCTCAGATGCCAGTGATTTTTTAGGTGCAAGTCCAATCCTGGTGTGGGACGAGAACCCACGACCTTCTGGTCCAGAGGTAGTTGTGCTACCAACTGAGCCACGCTGACACCTGTGTGACGCATGTGGTGCTATGATTTTTCCTGAGCCCATGCTGTTCAGGGCATTGAATATTGTACTTTGCAAGGAACTCTGTTAACTGGTCAGCTACAATTCTCTCCAATGCTTTTGAGAGAGGAAGGAGGATGGAGATGGGGTGGTAATTAAAGGGACACTGTCAACCTGTTTTTCATCATATTATTTCTAGTTGAAACCCCACATTGTATGATTGCTTACCCTCTCCAAAATCCACTGATGTTGCTGATTGTTGTGTCTGTTTCCTTATTTAGTAGAACTGAAATGCATGGCAATGTATATTTATAAACAACCTTGTTCTGTTTACAATTCTGGATCTGTTCTTACTGCATTCTTCCTGAGCATTACAAATACACCCAGATAGTGCAGTCACTGATAAAGCAGTAGCTTCCTAAACTTCCACTGCATTATGAGGGGCTATACTGTTTTGTGGGTGTTCCCAAGTCCAGGAAAGATGCATTTGGAGTAGATCAAGGAAAGTAAACAAACCTGTTTTGGTGTGATAACACCAGTATTTTGGGCAGTCTGTTTTTTACTTTTTTAAAGAAAATAAGAGTCAGAATCAAACTGCCAGCTACATCAACAATCTTTACAGAATTTTGGCAATCGTAAAATATGTTTTTTTAAACTAGGGACACTTTGAGACCTAAGGGGGTTGACAGTGTGCCTTTAAAATGATGAGTACGTTCACCACTCTTATGTACTGGGGTGACTATAGCAGCTTTACATTGAGAGGGGAATTGCCCTAGGCAGAGTGATTTGTTCAAGATTGTGGTAAGGGGCAATATAACTGCATCCAGTGTTATGCTTAGCAGCTTCAAATCGAGCGAATCACTGCTGTAGTACAATTTACCTAAGATTTTGGACAGGTATTTCTTGGCAATACTGGGGGATATTGTTTTGAGATAGAAAGGGAGATGAGCTGGGGGTACGTCTGTACTGGAAAGTTCAGGTGGGGGGAGGGAGGTGAAAGAAGTCTGAGAGCAGTACACCACTTAGATCGGTGAAGGCAGTGTTGAGTGTGTTAGCTATGATCATGGGATCTTGGGTGATAGATCCATCCACATGTAGCATGGAAGGATGGGATTTGGTGGGCTTCCCATTGAGTTCTTTTAGGTTGTCCCAAAATGTTCAACTGTCACCCCATGAGTTAGAGAGTGCTTCCTTGTAATAGTTTCTTTTGGCCTACCTGATGGCTAGGGTGCAGGAATTTCTGGCTGCCCTATAATTTTGACAATGTGAGAGGTTGACAGTGGCCCATGCTATATGCCGCAGGTGATCTCTGTCAGCCATCAGGGTAAGAAGGAAGGGAGTGATCTATAAGTTAAAAGCTGCATTTTTCTTTATCTTTTTCTTGGGGGCAAAAATATCACAAGCAGTGTTAAACCAGTATATAAAGTGGTTTGGGGCATGGTCAACAGAGACTGCAGCATTCAACACTGACCAATCCAGGTTGCGGAGATGGGCTATTAACTGGTGGAGTTGTCCCTTCTTGAGAACGTGGAGAACTGTGTTTTTGTTTTGTCTGGGTCAGGGGAGATTTAGTGGAACAGTGGCAGGTGACAAGGGAGTGGTCACTAAAGGAGTCAGATAGGACATTGATGTCTGTAATTTTGTCAGGTCTGTTAGTAAAGATGAGGTTGAGTAAGGTGGTTGTACCAGTCCTGTGATTCCATCTGGTGGGCGAGGTTACAACCTGGGTCAAGTTAATTGCAGTGGTTGCATCTTTGTAGATGTTAGATTTGGGTACCAATCAATTCACATTGTAGTCACCCAGAAGCATAATGTCAGGCAATGGGAGGAGGGTGGAAAGATGACCAATAATTGCACTGAAGCCTTTGGAGTGGTTGCGAGGTGGAAC
Source organism: Neoceratodus forsteri (assembly GCA_016271365.2). Taxonomy (NCBI): domain Eukaryota; kingdom Metazoa; phylum Chordata; order Ceratodontiformes; family Ceratodontidae; genus Neoceratodus; species Neoceratodus forsteri. Next base: position 681,691,658 of record CM057449.1, read on the forward strand.
ATAGCTAAATACAATGGTAAGGATTTTGCCATTTTGCCCAATAAGCACCTTAACTACTAGAGCATGGGAATGGTTCCCAGTGACTATGGCAGGTAGGGTGTGTCCCTATAGGGGGGCTTTTATGTAGATAGCACAATCCCCACCCCTCTTCCCAACTCTGTCCAGTCTAAAGAGGGAGTAGCCAGCAAGCTGGATGACACTATCAGGCACCTTGGGAGAGAGCCATCTCTCAACCACTCCTGAAATGTCGGGTTTCTGTTGGAGTACCCAGACCTGGAGGAGATCATTTTTTTGCTGGAGACTCCTAATGTTTATGGAGGCAATTTTCAGACACACATGGTGATTGTTGTTATGCTGTGGGTGCTGACGAGGCCCAGCGGTAGTGTGTATGTTCCCAGATAGTACTAGTAGTAGAACCAGAAGGTTCCACAGGATGAGGAACTTAAGTGCCTTTACTAGGCTGATAGGTTTATGGTGTCTGCGTTTTCGATTAGTGGTGATGGTGGGAGGATTGGATAGGTGAGGCATTTCTGAGAGAAAAAGGAGGGTGGGAGTGCAAGTGGGGGATTGTTTGGGGGTAGTGGGGGGATGTAGTTGTCTTTGTGGATGTAATTAGTTTTTGAGGCACCCAGAGGAAGAGGGGAGGTAGGGTCAGCATACCTTGCACATGGTGGTGCAGAGGAAGACCTACACCAAGAAGAACAAGTATTAAAATGAACATATGAAAGCTAATTTTTGGTATGGCTTACTACTTAGCTAAGGGGATAACTTAGGTTAGCTTTGTCCAGATGTAGGGAAATCTAAGTCTCGTTGAGAAATTCTACTTTGAGTAATATGGAACGGTTCCTCTTTAAGACACTAAGACAAGGAGATAGGAGGCAGATTCATGAATGGAGAGGTGGCCCTGATTGGTGAGGGGGTGGTATTTTTGTCATTAGCAAGAGTATTTAATTAAGGGTGGAGGGGGGTGGGAGAAAAAATTTGTAGCTGAAACAACTGCAAGCCTAATTAATTCAGCAGCTTCTCATGTTGGGCAGAACAGCCTAAAGTGTAGGTATTTTCCCCTTCTGTTCTGTGTCCAAAGCAGGCAGGAGTGAGGAAAAAGAGAGCTGCAGTTTGTTTAAAATCAGCAGCTTCTCTTAAGAGCACAAATAGCTCTTTTTTTTTGTGCAGGAGTGATCGTCTCTTTAAAAGAGAAAAAGGCACCAAGCTTTAAACTCTTTGGATACCTTCATCTGGGGACAATGGGCGACTGGATGGCCAGCCGACCAGCAGAGAAGAGCACTACCCAGTGAGGGCTATGAGATCCCCTTGGAGAGAAGGCGATAACAGATGTATTAATAGGGGGCACAAGACTCTGAATGAGCTGGGACCACTGTACTTCTGTGAGCTTCTGACCCTTCGCAGGTCTGGTAAAACTAAAGATTCACTACAGAGCCTGCTTGAAGTCCCTTCCTCCCATCTTAAATCAGCATGACATTCAGTAGTAGCCAAAGTCATGGTCAGATATTTCCAGATATTCTGCAATATTTCTAAAGAGTTTCTCTGTGCTGCCCCTACTGTGGAACTGCATAAAGCCGGAGATTTCTCTAAAAATATCACAGAAATTTCAGGAAATATCTATGTCTTTGGCTATGACTGTAAGGTCTTTGCAGTATCGTCTCATGTTTTGTAGAATATTCTCCCATGGAAGGTTCATTGTGTCCCCTCCGATGCCTTCTGTATTGGTAGGCTCTGCATACATCTGTGGTGGCAGACTTTCCATGACTGAATTTCTATATTGGTTATCTCACTATTTTTTTTTTTTTTAATGAACTCCATTTTTCCAGTGGGGCACCACTAGCCAAGATCTCCTTCTACGTCTGCCAGCACCATCTCCTGCCCATTGAGGTTCTTTTTACCCAGGTATACTGGAACTCCTGGGACACCCATGAAACACTGGTTTGGTGCCCCTTCAGCTTGAGCCCCCGAAGCTTGGACCTGCCTTTCTGCTCCTTTGTTATCCCTCCCCCATAACTCAGCTGTTCCTGATGGAGGTGAAGTCTAGCAGCTAATCTGGGAGCCAGGAGGGGTAAGCCTGACCAAGAGCAAAAGATGCAGACAGGCCATCATCTGCCAAGTTATTTGTGATTTTGTTTACCTGTGTTTCTTCCTCCTTCTGGATGCTGCCATGGAATGATGCTCCTGTGCTTTCACCCATATTTCTGCAGTCAGAGAAGCATCAGCAATGTTTCATCCCCTTTTTACTTTATCCAAACCCATACTTCTATTCAGCTTTTGCATGGTGGCAGTTAAGCAACAGGACATGCAATCCTCCCTCTTCAAAGAAGGAAAGATATTCTTGCGATGCTCAATCTTCCTTTCCCAGCTGACCCCAGCTGACATGATTTCACTTCCAATCTCAGGTCATCATCATAATGAACAGTAGCAATGTGATACCAGGCCGGCTTTTCAGTTATCTTGTCATTTCTTTCTGTATTGTAATTGATACTGTAATGTTCTGGCTGCTTTCCATGTTTTTAGTTATTATAATATGTATATGTTCTATTGTTAAGTGTTCCAGGCACAAGGAAAGGTGCTATACAAGAATAAACACTACTTTTAAAATCACTGCTACCCAGAGGAGAATGATGCACAGCTTTTGTGGGAAATTTGCAGAGAAGCCAAATCAGATGTTGGGGATCCTTGGGGACTTCAATCGCCAATGCAAAAACTGTTGATTTGAGAAGGCCAAATGATGTTCTGTGACTGATTACATGTCCACCTTCAAGGACAACTTTCAGTGTGGCTTTCCAAATCAGGCAAATGTGTTTGTGGCCACACCTGACTTTGTTCTTAGCCAGTAGGGATAGGGTAATCTTCTAGGTAAATATTCAACATCCAATGAGAGGCAGTGACCACAACTCGTTAACCTCTCCCTGATGACAAGGAAGATGATCCAGGACTCATACCCCATGTCTTGATACTTCAGAAATTTGAACTTTAGCAGAATGATGGACCTGGGGTTGAAGGGTATTGAGCAGTTACATGAGCCTATTAATGCAAAACATGTGGCGTTACTTGAAGATGATGTGCTTAAAGCAGCAGCAGAGGTCTGCATCCCTGCAATAAATAAAGGAAAAGGGTCCAAAAGTGCATCCTTGGCTCAACAGAGACATTAGGCAATTAATCCTAAACAAAAATGTATATGGCCTTCAGAAAGAGACAGGTTTTCTTGAGGCTAGAAGGCAATACAGAAAAGCCCTGAGGGACTGCAAGATTAGAGTTATGAGAGCTGAGATTGGGTTTGAAGCTAAAATAGCTGCAGGACCTGTGTGTCATACCAAATCTTCTTCCAGTACATAAATGGAAGGAGGAAGATAAAAGAAGGGATTGGGCACCTGAAAAGGAGGGGAAATGAGGAGCAATCTACAAGACAGCCAGGGGTGGTTGCTCAAATGCTAAATAAATATTTCTTTTCCATGTTTACCAAGGGGCCTTAGTGGTAGAAGGGTGCTTAGCAGAGGTCCCAAGGCATTAAGCAGTAGCCACACTGCAGTCAGCAGGCATTATGCCTGCCCTAGTAGCTGACTACCTGGCCAAGATGAAGAGGGGTAAGTGCCAAGGGGCAGATGAAATACATCTGCACCCGAGATCATTGTAGGGCTGAGACACAATTTGACAGGACTTTTTGCTGTGGCTTTTCAGGACTCTGTCTAGACAGAAGTGGTGCCAAAGAACTGGAAATGACCCATAGTTGTACCCTAGCTACACTTTAGCAAGTCATTTGATAATGTTGCACATGACAAGCTTCTGGGTGAAGTAAACCAGTGTGGTACACACAAGGCACACACAAAGTGGATTCCTAACTGACTTGGGGGAAGAAAATAGAAGTTGGTAGTTGCTGAACACTACTCTGAGTTGAAAGGAGTACTTAGCACAGCAGTGTCCCTCAGAGGTGATACTGAGGCCATTGCTGTGTACCATCCTCATCAATGATCTGGAATTTGTGTGTCCAGCAGAGCCCTCAATTATTTGCAGAGCTTAATTCCTAAGTTATGTGGCAGTTATTCTGTTTATCAGTGGTGCTTACAGTATGTTTCACTTCTGCAGCAAAAATAAAAAACTACAGCAGATATTATTAACTTCTGTGTCAGTATTTTGTCCAGCAACTGGCTAACATACCAAGCAATGTCATCATATATTGAGTATGGGGACAGGGCTGTAGTGCAGATGAAGAGAAATCAGATCTGGAATTGTGAAAAATTAGTATTTTTAAAAGAAAACAGTCAAAATGGGGATTTTGGCAGTGCCACTGAAGTTATGTGACAGGCCCCAGCTGTGCAGCCACAGAACCACAGAATTCTGAGGACCTTGGTCTCCAACAGGCTGTTTAGGTTTGTGGGTGATACTAAGCTAGCCAAGTTGGTGGACTCCTTTCAAGATGGGGACAAACATAAGGAGAAGGTGAAAGAGCTGGGTAACTGATGTGAGTCATGGAGCTTCAAGTTCACTGTAGCCAAAGTAGGGTGCTACACTTGGAGAGGAAAAACAGAGGTAGGATCTATGCACTGAATGTATGTGACTTCCCTTGCTTACCTGGGATTCATAATAGACAGGATCCTGAGGCAGGGCAATCAGTGTGCAGCTGATGTCAACAGGGCTTGCTGAATGCTGAGGTGCATCAAAAGGGGGGAGAATGGGTTTCCAGCATAGTAGGAGAAGTTATCCTGCCACTTTACAAGGTCCCTGGTTAGGCACCATGCTGAGTACTGCATGCACATTTTGTTCCCTCAATACAGAAATACACTGAGGCAGTCAACAGCGTACAACACAGTGTCACTGTTCTCAGCAGTATGGAGACATAACCTATGAAGTAAAGCTGAAGGCCTTCAACAAGTTGTTCACCCTGGAGAAAAGGAGGCTGGTAGGGGACATAATCCCTGTCTCCCGCATACTCAAGTACAATAACAAGACTGTATAGAAGTGTTTGATCTGCTGTCTTCCAGCAGGACACAAGGATACTCACTAAAGCTCAAAGGTGATAAAGTCAGGGTTAACATTAGAAGGCACTTTTCTCCCAGAGGGCGAGAACCAGTGGAACAGCCTTTCATCTGAGAATGTGTTTAAGAAAACAGTACAGGCCTTCAGGGTTAGCCTGGACAAATGTTTGCTTACCAAGAAAATTAACAAATACCCTGCATAGTAGACTTGATAGAGAATCCCTCTGAATTAGTATGGGTTTGCACAGAATACTGTTTATTTCATCTCTACTTATGAAGCCGGGGATGGACATGATGGGCATAGTATACTTTCCAACCTTAAATTACTATGTTACTATGTCGAGGTTTTTTCCACATTAGATAGCATTTCCAGCTTTACAGCACCCTTTCCTGCTTTATAACACCCCAAATGTATTTTGCCAAAGTACAGAATAACAAATACCATTTGACATTTTGCTGTAAAATTTCTGAATCAAACCCACCAGTATGCATAAGATAGCAAATTAAATATCCTTCCTCCAGAAAAAAATGATTTTAACAAATATAAAATTACTTACAATTTTTTGTCACCTTTCTCCTCTTTTTCATTCTGTAATTTATAAGATCAAACCATACAATATCATGCAAGACAGACATAAATAAAATTAAAAGAAAAAATATGTTAATATTTGGCGAATCATAATTAAGCATTATTGGCCCGATCTTCAAAAGTACCCAGCATGGCACAAGGGGCTAGCATCACAAAGATGGTGACAAGTGTCACTTGTAACAAAAGATGTGCCAGGAGTGATTCTCAAAGGCAGCCTGTGTCAACCACAGGCTATCTGCACCAAATAGGCTTGTGCCACCTGTGTGTCACAAAATGGGCTGTGGCATGGTGCTAGAGGCTTGTGGTAGATGCAGGCTGCCAAATCCCCTAAACTGGGATTCTCAAAGCTCTCCTTGAGGGCACATTTCTAAGTACCCCTAGGTCAGTCAGGGCTGGTCTAAGGATGCTTAGAAATTTGCCCTCTGTGAGAGTTGGGCAATATGCAACAATATGCTGAGGTCTTCCCTCCGCAGCCCCGATAGACTGTTATTATTACTAAAGATCCCTGGTGACCTACAGCCCGCCCCAATCCCCCGTTATTACATATAAATATATATATAATTTATTTGTTAACAGGTTGGGTTCACTGATCCCAGGGACCATTTTCAGGCATGACCCAGGCCAATTAAGTGGCACATCCAATACAAAATACAGTTACATTACAATCACAGTGGAGAAGGAATAACATCAAATATACAATACTATAGTGGCAATACAATGGCAATATGGTGCACATACATAGGACAAGTGGATATATAATGATCCCTGCTGATCTATCAGTCCCCTCAAGCCCTGATCCCCATTTATTGTATTTAAAGATACTTGTCGTTCTAGAACCCCCCCAGGCCCTGATTCCCTGCTATTATATTTAAAGATTCCAGATGTTCTAGTGGCACCTCCAAGCCCCGATCCCTCATTACGATATATAATGATCCCTGGTGATCTAGTGAACCCAAGCCCCAATCTTCTGTTATGAAATAAGAACACATTTTTGGTGGTCCAGTGGACCCCTACCCCAGCAGTGTCTGACCACCCTGCTCCCCCATACCCAAACCTATCCGCAACTGGCACAGCCACAGATCACCACCATGGTCAGCCATCGACAATCAATGAGTGCATACTGAATACAGTTCAGCACTCATTGAGCGCTTAGTCAGCATCTGACCATGGTTGTGAGCAGTGGGCTGTGCCAATCACCATCTCGGTTTGAGGATGGAGGAAGCAGGGTGGTGGGAAACTGCTTGATGGGGGGGGTCCACTAGACCACCAATAATGTGTTCTTATTTCGTAATGGGGGATTGGGGCTTGGGGAGACCACTAAAACACCAGGGATCTTTAAATATGATAACAGGGGACTGGGGCTTGGGGTAGCTGCTGGAATACCAGATACACAGATGCATATATATATATATATATATATATATATATGTATTTAATTTTTCAGCAGATAAGGACTGCTGGGCCCATATAGTCTGTCAATTTTTTCTACCTTTAACTTATGCTGCAGACTGTAGTTGATCTGCGGCATTCCTACTCTTCCCTTTTTCTAGGCTTCCATTGTGTGTGTCTCCTATGCATTTTTGAATTCCTTCACAATTTTTGCCCATACCACCTCTGTGGGTAGGCTGTTTCAAGCATCCACCACCCTCTCTGTAAGAAATACTTCCTCACATTACCTCTGATTCTTCCTCCCTCTAGCTTCATCTCATGTCCCCAGTTTTTGTCCATCTTCTTTTCTGAAAGAAGCTATCCTCCTGTACCTTATTGATCCCTTTAAGGTATTTATATATCTCTATCATGCCCCCTCTCTCTTTGCATCTATAGAGAATTCATATTGAAGTCTTTCAGCCTCTCCTTATATGACTTCTGTTGCAGCTCCTATACTATTTTTGTAGCCCTTCTTTGGACTGCCTCCACTCTATATCCTTCCTGAGATGCATCCTCCAAAACTGGACACTGTACTCCAGATAAGATCTCACCAATGATATGTATAGTGGCATCAACACTTCTTTTTTCTGCTTGTGATGACTCTCCATATGCACCCCAACATCCTGCTGGCTTTTCTAACCGCCTTCCCACACTGTCTTGACACTTTAGGTCCTCAGATATAATTACTTCAAGATCCCGCTCCTGTTTGGTGGCTGAGAGTACCCCCCCCCCACATTAAGTACTTCTCTCTCAGGTTCACGTGACCTAAGTGCATCATTTTGCACTTCTTTGCATTGAATCTCAACTGACATACATTTGACCAATCCTCCAGCTTGCCAAGGTCCCTACTTATTCTTCCCACCCTCCTGGTGTGTCTACCCTGCTGGAGAGCTTTGCAACTTCTACAGAGGCACATCTTTCCTTCCAGCTCCTCTGCAATGTCGCTTATGAGGGCATTAAAGAGGACTGGGCCTAGCACTGATCCTTGAGGCACCCTCCTGGTCACCTCCCATTCTATGGACTGAACTCCATTCAGTTGCACCCTTTGTGTCCTACTGATCAGCCAATTTCTAACCCAGTTAACCCTGGATCTGACTCCCATGTTGCTCAATTTATTTATTAGCCTTTTATGCAGGACGGTATCGAAGGACTTGCTAAAATCCTGGTAGGCCACATCTCCCGGCCTCCCTGATCAATCTCCTATGTCACTCAGTCAAACAAATCTATCAGGTTTATTTGGCAAGACCTGCCTGCATTGGAACAATGCTGTCTCGGATCCTGCTTTCTGCTGGATTCAAGGTAATTTTTAAATGCAATAAAAGGGATCATTAAATATAATAACAGGGGATCGGGGCTTAAGGGATCCACTGGAGCACCTGGGATCTTTGAATATAATAAGGGAGGATCCGGGCACAGGGTGGTACTAGATCTCCAGGGGTGCCTCTATTTTTTATATAGTAGGGTATTGGGACTGGGATGGTTCACTCGACCACCAGGGACTGCTTGGGGACACTACCACATGGCCACCCACGGCTTCCGGCAACCTGTCCAGGTGGGTCCTCTGTTTGGGGCACTCCTATTTACTTATTTATTTATTAGAATTTCAGATAAATACCTTTGAGCCAATGGCTCTTTTACAAAGGTTCCACATCAGTATACAAAGAATAGAAGTACAGTTTGAGTGAGATTAGCAGGCAAGCAGTTAGAATACAAAATTCAGTACAGGGTGTACATGGTCTAAAGCTACAGGTGATATAAATAACAGTTAGAACAACATAATCAGACATACATTTAAGAATGATGAGTCACAACAAATATTTACACAGATTAAAGCTGCCAGAATGGCATTGTCAAAGGGAAAGGTAGAGTGGAAAAAACTGAGTTACTGCCAATTGTGCTAGGTAGTTTAGGAAAGTGGAAGAGAGAGAGAGTGGGTGTAGAGGGGTAACTGGCAGAGAGGCAGAAGGAGAGGTGGGTGGGAGACAAGGATCGGGGAACAAGTGCAACACTGGGTGGAGTGAGCAGATTAGAAAAGGGAGAGAAGAAGGGAGTTAAAGGAGGGTAAGAGAGGAAGGTGGTGGACCTGGGCTAGGGAGGGAGGCTGGGGTAGATATGGGGAGGTGGTGGCAGGCAGAGGTGGTGATAGTAGAGAGTTGCAAAGAACAGAAGTGACTACATGGGAGGTTAGAAGAAACAGTCACAGGTGGCTCTCGACACAAGCATTTGACATAGCATGTGTTTGAATGAGCAGAGGGTGCTTAGGTTGGTGAGTTCGCTGCCCGGGGAGTTAAATATCTTAGGTGCTTTACCTGCAAAAGACTGCTGGTCTTGGGTGGTGTGACAGTGGGGAACAGCCAGAAAATAGTTGTCAGAGCTTCTCGTGTAATGGGGGTGGTTGTCTGGGCTTAAGAGGGACTGAACCCCAGGGGGCATGAGTCCCATCAATTACTTTTTTGCTAGTAGGTAGCTTTGAAAAGTAATCATTCCCAGAAATTGTAGCCAGTTTGACTGTTCGTAGAGGTCACAGATATGTGTGCGGTGGGCAGAACCAGTAAGCAGTCTGCAAACCCTATTCAATGCTGTAAGAATTCGCCATAGTGTTGTAGCTGTGGCTGTTCCGTAGATAACAAGCCCATAATCAATGATGGAGACAATAGAGCTGTGTATTGCTAGCCTAAGGGCATCAGGTGTCAGGCAGTGTCTATGTTTATAGAGAAGGACTATATCGATATTTCCAGATTTCGCAACTGAATCGATATGGCTGGAGAAGGACAGAGTAGGGTCCAGGGTTATACCAAGGTATTTGAAAGTCTGCATCTGGTCCAGGGTCACACCCGAGCTGTTTTTGATTGCCAGCTGTTGGTGTTTATGTTTGTTATATGTGCCATGGAGCAGCATAGTCTTTGTTTTCTTGTAATTTAGCACTAGTTTCTGTGAGACGAACCAGGCCTCAACTTGCTTGAAGCTTTCCTGCAGTTGTTTCTCCAAGAAGGAGGGGTCAGAATTCTGAGAGAAAATCACTGTGTCATCAGCATACAGAATAATGTTTTCATCACAGGCAGAAGGAATATTGTTCAGGAAGATGATGAAAAGAAGGGGTCCCAGTATTGATCCTTGGGGAACACCAGCCTGGACAGGTAGTTTGGAGGAGAGGGAGTCACCAATCTTAACTTGTTGTGACTAGTTGGAAAGATAACTGTTGAACCATTGTAAAGTGTCATGAGAAAGCCCTAAGCTGCCAAGTAGTTCCAGTAGTAATGGATGGTTGACTGTATCGAAGGCCTTCGAGAGGTCTATAAAGGTGGCACCAGCAAGTTGTCCTTGGTCTAGTGCTAAATGAATGTGGTCTGTAAATTCAAGAAGGGCACAGGTGGTGCTATGTTCTTAACAAAAGCCTGTTGCTGTGGGCATTGCAAGTTGTATTTCTCCAAGTACTCCACCAATTGGTCTGAGACAATTTTTTCAAGAGCTTTGGATAAAGTGGATAGGATGGAGATGGGCCTGTAGTTACAGTGTAATGTCCTATCCCCAGACTTGTGTATTGGGTCACCAAGGTGGACTTCCACTTGAGCAGAAACTGGGACAGCATGAGGGACTGGTTAATAATCTTGGTAAGAGGGTGCAGGACATCATCAAGGGTAAGGGCGATGAGCTTCAAGTCAAGTGTGTCCCTACTTGATCTGGATTTTCTGAGCACCTTGGGGAGGTATTTTTTGGCACCCCTTTCAGTAACTGCCTTGAAATAGAAATGTGGATGATTTGTATCCTGAGTCTGTTGATATTGGGAGGCCAGGGTTTGACTGGTGTCAAAGAAGTTAGAGGGAAGCACATGGCTGAGGTCAATAATGCCAGACTGAAAGTATTGGCAATGTGGTAGGGTCCAGGGTGTTGCTGCCATCAACCTTTAGCATATTAGGAGTAGCTTTGGACTTTTTCCCTATCACTTAAGAGAGACTTTGCCAGAATTTCCTTCCATCTGACCATGAGTTTGATAGGGTGCTCCTGTAGTAGCTGGCTTTTTCAGTGTGGCTAGCTCTGGTACAGGCATTCCTGGTAGCGCTGTATGCCTGAAAGTCTGCTTGATTGCCAGAGGCTGTAGCACAAGCCCATAGCAGGTCCAGAGCTTTTAGTTGGTCTAGGAGTTTGCCTGTGATCCAAGGGTTGTCAAGGTCTTTAATTCTGCATTTCTTAATGGGGGCATGGATATCACATGCTACATTGAACTTTGAGATGAAGTATTAAAGTGCAGCATCAACATTCAGAGTGGTATCAATCAGGGACCAGTCTTGTTGCTGCAGGAGTGCCTTAAGTGCTGCAAGGTGTCCCTTGATTAGCAGCCGACCATTGATAGTTTTCACTGGGGGTTTATTGAATTTATTTGACTATATGCACTGGACTGGGAAATGGTGACTAATGGCATCAGGGAGAACTGAAGTGTGGCTAAAATGGTCAGGGTGATTTGAGAGAACCCAGTCCAGTAAGGTACTGGTCCCTTTTCTATAGTCTGATCCTGTGCAGCTGTGTAAAATGTGCAGCTGCCAAGGCGTCCTTGTAGTTGCTTGCACTGGGGGCAAGCCAGTTGACATTAAAATCCCCTAGCAATATAACTTCTGAGTTAAGCTTTAGACTACTGATGTAGGTAAGGAATGGGTTCAGGCTTGTTTGTTGTAAGTTTGGGTGGAATATATACAGAGGCTATTGTCAGAGCATTGTTATGGGCTCCAAGAATGACTATAGTTGCTGCAAGCCATGGGACTTTGCTGCTGGGACCCTACCCAATCAAGAATAGGGTGCAGGAGGCTTGGCTCACCAGCGATCGGTGTAAGCCACCTTTGGCGTGGCTTGTTCCAACTTTGAGAATGGAGCCTTATGTCCTTAAACCATTAAACAATCTTCTGGGAAAATACTGTAAAACTAGAAATTTTCACTTTCAAATAATTTTCACTGAAGCACTAATTTGCACTAAAATAAATTTGACTTAATTAGCCTTATTAACATTTTTCCCATTACAGTGAATGTGGTGCTAATGACTTAGCACTAAATTAAATTTATGCAATCATGGGTTGAATTTGAGTTTAATGCTAAAATTACTTGGCTTGAAAATAACTAGTTTTACAGTACAAAGTATCTCAATATGATAACAGCAAAAGTGTTGCTATCATAATGGTTTCACCAGTGCGCAGGTGTAATGACCGATACAAGGAGGGATGGGGGGATTTTCAGGACTCATCTATTTTCCAGATTCAGTTGCACACTTCCATCACAAAAGCTGGACCATAACACAGTGTCTAACTTTATGTCACAAGTGCATTTGCATCTGGATGATGGCAAGGCAATGAAATTTCATTTGTAAAGTGCCCCTTCCCACAAAGTCTGGGTGCTGTACATAATTTTACAGATTAAAACATACATAGCACATAAGAAGATAAAACATAACAAGAATAAATACATCACAGCCAATGCAATCCATAAACTGCTATTTATCTGATATTAGCCAGCTGGGAAAGCCTACTCAACTAAATATGCTTAGAGTGATCTTCTAGAGGCCTCCACTGTGCTGCAAGAGTTAATACTCCCTGGAAGGGAGCTCTTCAACACTGCAGCTGATGCTCCAAAGGCTTTGCCCCAGATTGTATTAAGTGGTAAGAGGGGGAAGCAAGGAAACTGGCATCAATGTAGTGGAGGCTCAGGTTCGGAGGCAAGGAACCAGCAGATCGTGGAGGCTCAGGTTCGGAGGCAAGGAACCAGCAGATCTGCAGACAGAAAACCAGGAGGAAGGAGCTACTGGTATAACTAACACTTCTCTACTGGGGCTAAGAACTAGATCTCTTGTACTGGGACCTTCAATTTGGGGTAAAAAAGGAGTTAGTGTGTTTGTCAAGAGGCAGTTGAAGTAAATTGTTATCTGTTATCTGTGTACTTATCTAGGTGCATGTCACAGGTGTCAGAAGGGAATTGTTATCTGTGAAATTAACTAGGTGTAGAAAGATTTGCAAAGTAGGGGGAGTGGCTTAGCTAGAAGGAGCCAGGTTAAGACCATATATATACATTGCCCTAGATAGCTTCTGCCACAAAGCAGACAGAGAACCAGGAGGAAGGAGCTACTGGTATAACTAAAACTTCTCTACTGGGACAATATTGCCCTCCTTCCTTCCACTCCACCCCCCACCCTAAACCAGTTCTACTTTTATAGTCACAGGATTTAACTGACAACAGGAACTTCCTGTTTGGGAGCAGGAAGTGAGAGATTCACAAAGCCACAAAAGACTCACCATCCTAGAAGGGCAAGAGTAGCTCTCTGTCCCCCCCTAGCTGCTGGAGGTCTGACTCTAAGCAAGTAAGTAAGGAGACTACTGAGAAATATAGGAACTTCTTGTCTCAGAACAGGAAGATCAGGAGCTAAAAGGGTGCAGAGACAGTAAGTAAATAGAGAGAGGAGAGAAGAGAAGGAGAAAAAAAGAAAAAAAAAGAATTAAACAAACAGAGGAAAAAGTAAGTATTCCAAATAACAGTTAGGGGGACCAGAAAAAAAACATGTTGGGAGTGGCACAGTGCAGTGGCTGTGGAGCAGCAGTCTTCCGGGAGATGTTCTGGAGGATGCAGTGTTGTCCCTTCTGCAGGCACCTCTCTGGGCTGAGGGAGAAGGTTGCTCATCTCCAGGCTGAGTTGGCCAGGATTTGTGGGACCTCCTCTACCACCCAGGGACCACCAGGGCCACTGCCATTGCCTCAGAGGTTGCCAAGAAAGAGGAGTGGTTGGACCACAGTGGGCTCAAGGAGGCTGAGGGTGGTGGAACAGAGGCACATCCCTCCAGTTGTACCTCTCCACAATTTCTATGCTGTTCTGGAAAAGTGTGGTTCCTCTATGGAGGCACCCACAGTGGAGTCCAAGGAGGATGCTGGGAACCTCCACAAAGGAGACCCACAGGAGGGTGGCATGGGACCCCACAGGGGAAGGAAACAACTCCTGGTGGGGGACTCCATTGTTAGGAAGGTAGAACTGGGGGAGGATGGGGAAAGGGAGGTATGGTGCCTGCCTGGTGCCATGGCTTTGAGGGACAGGGAGCAAATCCTCAGGATTGCAAGAGCAGCTGCACAAGGGAGGGAGCTGGATGTAATTGCCCACCTAGGGACAAATGACCTGGTTAAGAAAGGGATCAGAGCAGTGCAAGAAGCATTTGTAGAGATGGGGAGGGGCCTTAGACAAATAGCAAACATGGTAACTTTCTCGGAGGTGCTGCCTGTCTATGGCATGGGTGTGGCTAGGGTGCTCCACATCATGGGATTCAATCAGTGGTTGAAGAACTGGCACAGAGCTCAGGGATTTGGCTTCATTGGGGACTTGGGGTCCACCTGGAGGGATGTAGGCCTATACTGGCATGATGGCCTGCATCTGTCCAGGAGGGGAACCAGGATCCTAGGTGATAGATTTAAATACTTCATTGACAAGCATTTAAACTAGCTATGGGGGGGAGGCACTGGAAAGGAGCAGGGAAATCCTAGCCCTCCCCAAAATACAAGGGTACTAAGTGAGGTGGACACCAACATAGAGATGTTGATAGGGAGAAGTGCAGGGGTAAATGGAGAAAGTGGCAAATGCAGTAAGGACAGGGATGGGGCAAAAAGAGGTAAGGCCATCAAGAAATGGAGAGTAATGAGTACCAATGCCCATAGTCTGAGCAACAAGCTCCCTGAACTGGTGGCCTTGACGGAAGAGGGATGCCTGGATATTGTAGCAGTCACAGAAACATGGTACACAGAGAACCATGTCTGGGATGTTAACATACCAGAGCACGCAACCTACAGGAGAGACAGGGAGGGCAGAAGGGGGGTAGCTTGCTATGTAAGGGAAGGGATTAAAGCACCTGAACAAAAGAGTAAACAGGGAGGAGAGGAGGCACAGTGGGTCACCTTAGAGACTGGAAATGGCACCACAATCTGCACAGGGGTTGTATATGGACCCCCATGTCAGGGGAAGGGAATGGACAAAGATATGATAGAAGACATACTTAGGATGGCACAGAAAGGGGAGATACTGTTGATGGGGGACCTTAATATGCTAGATGTTAACTGGAGCACCTTTGTGGCAGCCACATCCAAAAGCAGGGACATTCTTGATGCCCTTCAGGTGGCATGCCTCAGACAGTTAGTTATGGAACCTACTCATGAGGGAGCAATCTTAGACCTTGTACTCTCAAATGGGGACAGTGAGAGGATCTCAGACCTAGAAGTAGGTAGTCATTTGGGAACAAGTGACCACCAAACTGTGGTTCATGATAAACTCCGCAACAGAGTCAAGCCATACAAAAGTGAGGGTTCTGGACTTCAGGAGGGCTGACTTTGGCAAGATGGGAGAGTGCCTTAGAAAAGCACTAGCAAACAGGCTAGAAGGTGGGATGGAACAACAATGGGGAAATATCAATACTGCCATCACAGAGGCAACAAGTCTTTGTGTGAAGCAAATAAACAAATCAAAATGAAAGAAAAAGCCACTATGGTTCTCAAAAGAGGTGGCAGTGAAGGTTAGGGAGAAAAAGATAGCATTTAGGAAGTATAAGAAAAAAACAGAAGAAGCAGAACAGAGAACTGTACCAATTAAGACAGAAGGAAGCAGGGAGGGTAGTCAGAATAGCAAAGGCACAAACTGAAGAAAAGATAGCTAACTGAGTTAAGAAGGGGGATAAAACATTTTATAGGTATATCAGGGAGCATAGAAAGACAAAGGGAAGGATAGTGAGGCTGAATAGAATGGATGGCGGGTGGGCAGAGAGTGACAGTGAAAAAGCAGGGATACTGAATGAATACTTCTGTTCAGTATTCACAAAAGAGTCAAGTCAAGTCATGTTTATTTAAAAAGATCACAGCATTTCATACCACATAAATATATATAAAAAAATATAATAAATATACATAATCAAGATTAAACCCCAAAAGCTTGCGAAAATAAGAAGGTCTTCAGGCGAACCTTAAATCAGTTATAGTGGGGGCCTCCCTAACTACAGCTGGCAAGGAGTTCCAAGGAGCGGGGGCGGCAACACTAAATGCTCTGTCACCTGCAGATTTTAATCTCGCTCTTGGAACAGCTAGGAGGCCACCACTAGAGGAGCGGAGATTACAGGAAGAGGAAGAAGATACCAGGAGAACTGACAGTTAACCAGGGCCCTGTCCATGTAGGGCCTTATAGGTGAGAAACCCCACCTTGAAGAGCACTCTCCACCTGACAGGCAGCCAGTGCAATTCACGCAACACAGGTGTAATGTGACAGAATTTACTCTGCCAGTCAAAAGCCGGGCAGCAGCATTTTGCACTAGCTGCAGTCTGCGAAAAGAACCCCCAGAGACCCCGAGATAGAGGGCATTACAGTAGTCAAGCCTAGAAGTGACTAAGGCATGTATCAAGGTAGGGAGGTCCAGAGACAGAACAAGGGGCTTAATCCTGGCAATGTTTCGTAGATGGAAAAAACAAGAATGGACCATGGAAGATATCTGAACCTCCATGGACAGATTCCTGTCAAACATCACGCCAAGATTATGCACCCAAGGGGAGGCCATCAATGACGCAGCTCCTAGCACAAGGCCAGTTGCAAAGTAAGAGGCCATCCCATCATGAACTCTGTTCGACTCCACTACCAATACCTCAGTCTTGTCAGGGTTCAGTCGAAGCCAGCTGGAGGCCATCCAGTCGCTAATCTCAGCCAGACAGATATTTAACACATCCACTGTGTTGGATGTTCCTGGGGCAAAGGATAAGTATAGCTGAGTGTCATTGGCATGGCAATGAAAACTCAGACCATACTTCCTAATGATCCCCACCAGGGGCAGCATATATACTGTGAACAACATTGGGGCCAATACCGAACCCTGAGGGACTCCACACAAAAGGAGGCCAGGTGTTGATGAGAAATTTCCCATCACAACCCACTGTCTCCTATTGGTGAGAAAGGACTCAAACCACTTGATGACAATACCCTGGTCCACAGTATCGAATGCTGAAGAGAGATTGAGGAGAACAAGAATTGTCTTGTCCCCTCGGTCTCCAGCCCTGAGGAGGTCATTTTGCACCCAAACTAACGCAGTTTCAGTGCTATGTCTGGCCCAAAAAGCCGACTGGAAAGGATCGTATAACTCGTGAGTCATGAGATGTTCCTCCAACTGAAGCGATACCACCTTCTCAACAATCTTCCCCAAAAATGGGAGATTGGAGATAGGACGGTAATTTGCCCTGACCTCCAGGTCCAAAGATTATTTCTTTAAAAGGGGTCTAACCAGAGCCTCCTTCAAGGCATCCAGAAAGACACCTTGACTTAAGGAACACTGGACAATCAGGGCAAACACCGGACCAACAGAGTCAATGCATCTCATTAAGAAACGCGTTGGCACTGGGTCCAGTTCACAAAAGAGGAAGTGGGGGAGGTGCCAAATCCAATTAACAGAAGCACTTAGGAGAGGGGGGTTGATCCCAGTCCTTTCACAGAAGAAAGGGTTCTGAAAGAACTCCTAAAACTGAAGGTGGACAAAGCAATGGGGCCAGATGGAATTCACCCCAGAATTCTAAAAGAATTAAGCAGAAAACTAGTGACACCACTGACTACCCTTTTTAACAAATCATGGGAGGATGGTGTGGAACCCGAGGACTGGAAGAAGGCGGATGTGATTCCCCTTCACAAAAGTGGGACCAAGACAGAGGCAGGAAACTACAGACCTGTCAGTCTGACCTCTGTGGTAGGGAAAGTGATGGAATCACTTCTGAATTAAAGAATTGTTGAGTACCTAGATGCCAGTGGGGCTCAGGACCCAAGGCAGTATGGGTTCTCAGCGGGAAGGTCATGTCAGATGAATCTAATTGATTTCTTTGACTGGGTAACCAAAGTAGTAGACCAGGGAGGGGCTGTGGACAAGGTCTACCTAGACTTTAGCAAGACATTTGACACAGTCCCACACAAATGATTAGTAGTAAAATTAACCAAATTAAATCAAGTCAAATTAAATGTACTTTAAGTGTTTATGTCACAGGACCTCATTGTGAATGAGCTTGCTCAATGGAGTTTTCCTGCAATAAACTTGCACTTGAACTAACCAGACTGGGAGTGGGTCCCAGGGTGGCAGCCTGGGTAAAACACTGGCTGTACGACAGGATACAGAAGGTAATTGTAAATGGAGTCCACTCTGAAGAAATGAGGGTTACTAGTGGGGTACTACAGTGTTCAGTACTGGGTCCTGTCCTTTTTAATGTCTTTATAAGTGACATTGCAGAGGGACTGGAAGAAAAAGTGTGCCTCTTTGCAGATGACACAAAGATCTGCAACAGGGTTGATACACAAGAAGGCGTGGAAAGGATGAGAAGGGACTTGGCAAGGTTGGAGGAATGGTCAAAAGTATGGCAACTTGGATTCAATGCAAAAAAGTGCAAAGTAATGCACCTGGGAAACAAAACCCCAGGGGAAAATTACACAATGCGGGTGGAGGTAGTAACAACAACAAAAATGGAAAGGGACCTGGGGTAATCATAACAGATGACCTTAAGGTTGGCAAGCAATGTGAGAAGGTGGAAGGGAGGGCTGGGGGATTCTGGGATGTATAGGGGAGGTATCACCAGCAGAAAACAGGAAGTTATTATCCCCCTATACAGACAATTGGTGAGACCCCATCTGGAGTACTGTGTCCAGTTCTGGAGACCCCATCTCCGCAAGAACATAGACAGAATGGAGGCAGTTCAGAGGAGGGCAACTAAAATGGTGTAGGATCTGCAAGTGAAGCCATACAAGGAGAGACTAAAGGAGCTTAATATGTACACCCTTGAGGAAAGGAGGAAGAGGGGGGGACATGATAGAAACATTTAAGTACCTCAGTGGAATCAACAAAGTCCAAGAGGGTAGCATCTTTCAGAAAAAGAGATGTGCAAGAACAAGTGGACACAATCTGAGGATAGAGGGGGGACAGCTCAGGGGCAATGTGAGGAAGTATTTTTTCTCAGAGATGGTGGTTGATGCATGGATCAGCCTTCCTGAGGAGGTTGTGGGGTCTAAAACTGTGGGAGAATTCAAGAATGCATGGGACAGACATAAGGCAATTCTTGTTGGGGGTAGGGAGAAATAGGCTGTTGGTTAAATAGGATCTGCAGCTTATCCTCTAGGTAGGGGAAATGGGCAGACTAGGTGGGCCAAGCAGTCCTTATCTGCCGTCAAAGTCTATGTTTCTATGTTTCTATGGACGCATGTATCACATTTAAGGCAAAAAGTGCTGCAAACTGGGTAAAATGTCACAAATGCATCAGAAAGTACAGTAGAAAAATTGGACTCACACATGCAGGCACATTTACAAGGGTGTAGCCCATGTCCAAAATACGGATACAAGCGCTGCATACAGCACTTTGAAAATTCCACCCAAGGTTTCTATTACATAACATTTTGTAATCTTAACATTTTTTTTCTAAATTGTATTTTATTATAATTAGTGGTGATTCCCTTTATCACAGGGTTCACAAGCCTCTGTCATATGCTGTAGCACCCCCCAAAAAACTGTTATTACAGCATTCTGAAAAATTTCTTTCAAGAACAAGTGCCAATCTCAATTCATGCACCACATCAAAGGCTGTTACTCTGTATGTGGGCAGGCCAAACAGCAGAAGAAATATGGCAGCTCTGTTTTTCCATAACTGATGAACCACACTGATTGCCTTTCCCTGTTATGTAGGTAGCTTTTTAATACTTTACAATAGTTATCTGGTTAATCCTGCCTTTATAAGTTTGTAACTTTATCGGATTGATCCTGCCATTCATACCCTTTGAGCAGGGTGAGACAGTGGGTGCATGGGAATAAACCTTGGCTCACAACTGTCATTTTAATTTGCTGTGTAATTAAAAAAAACTAAACTAAAGTAAAAAAAAAAGAAAAGAATGCGTATACTAACAAGCATTTGTCAATGCCAGAGTTCATTGTTGGGATTGCTATCAGTACGCACCGATTGGCAGGACTACAGTTCCCAGCAGAAAGAACAAGTTATGCCATGAAGTTCACATTCCTGTTGAAATACAGTGAAGTGCATACCTGTTTCCTCAATTCATGATCTGGCTTTGAAGAGTGACGATGTGTCTGCGGTTCAGAGAAGACAAGGGCACTGGAGCCCCACCATGGGTTTTATGGTTAGAAACCCTAACACCCCAGGTGTTTGTTGGTATTTGCACTACAAATTTTCAACATGGCCTTTTGTGACTCCCAACTCATGAAAGCATTTGGGACCTCTGCTCGTGACACTGTGATTTTGTTAATCTGGCTCTAACGTTGATTTCTCACAACAACCGTGCCATTCTGCACCAGATGTCTGAAAATACAGTTCGGGCAGGATGTGAAAAATTACAGCTGTATCATTCATAGGGAGGAGTGAAGAGAAGGCAGTGTTGAACATCTGGAGTGAAAATATAAAAAATGCTCGAACATGCAAACGTATTTGGAAACTGCACAAAGCATGCTCGTAACAGTCATTTAGTGGAATAATTTCCCCCAAATTTCAACGTAGGCATTTTGTGACCTCTACTCATGAATACTGTCACTGTGATTTTCTTACTCTGTCCTGAACGTTGGTTTCCCACAGTGACCGTGCCATTCTGTGCCAGATGTGCAAAAACATATTCTGGGCAGGATGAGAACAATGACAGTTGTACTGTTCATAAGGAGGTGTGCAAAACTGACAATGTTGAAACTCTTGAGCGAATATATTACAAATCCTCAACGTTACAAGTGTGCTTGGAAACTGTGCAATGCACACTCATAAAATAGTCATTTTATGGACTTTTGTCACCAAATTTTCAACATAGGCATTTTGGAACTTTTGCTCATGATCAGTGTCACTGTGATTTTCTTAATCTGTCCTGAACACTGATTTACCATAGCAACCATGCTATTATGCGCTGGATGTGTGAAAACACATTTTGGCCATGATGTGAAAAATTACAGCTGTACTGTTCATAAGGAAGAGTAAAAAAAATGGCAATGTTGAAAATCTGGAGAGAAAATATCACAAATTCACAAAGTTACAGGTGTGCGTGGAAACTGCACAATGCACGTTTGTAACACCGTCATTATATGGACTTTTGTCACAAAATTTTCAACATAGGCATTTTGAGACCTCTGCTAATGAGTAGTGTCACTGTGATTTTCATAATCTGTCCTAAACACTGATTTCCCACAGCGACCATGCTTCTGCCCCAGAAGTGCGGAAACACATTTTGGCTAGGATGTTGAAAATGGCAGCTGTACTGTGCATGAGGAGGTGTAAAAAAATACCAATGTTGAAAATCTGGAGTGAAAATATTACATATTCGCGATGCTACAAGTGTGCTTTGAAACCACTCAATGCAAGCTCATAACACAGTCATTTTTTGGAATTGTGTCACAAAAATTTCAACATAGGCTTTTTGGGAACCCACTTCATGAAAAGTGACACTGTCATTTTGTTACTCTGTCCCAAAAGGTGATTTCACACTGTGACGGAGAAATCACCTTTCAGGATTGAATAACCACATGACAGTGACTGGAGCATGAGGTGGGGTCCCAAGAACCCCATGTTGAAAATGTGGTGCCAAAAGTCACAGAAATGGCCAAGATATGCACCAAAGTTGAAAAAACCCATGTATGCCGTTATACAGCTTACTTGCATTTCTTCAGTTTGCAGTTAGCTTTGAAGAATGCAGATGTGTTCCTGGTCCACCAAAGACCATTGTGCTGAACTCTGGAGGTAAGGAAGGGATGAGGGGGATTTGGGGAGGTGGGATGCGCAGTGGGTGGGAGCAGGATGGGGGAGGAGTCACAGGACTCAATGAGGGACCATTTTCTAGTTTATAGGTTTAAAAAAAATTAAAAACCTTGTGGGAAGGTTTTCTTTTTTACAGGGACATTTGGCATGCTGGGGTGCGTTCCCTGGATGCTACCTGAGTGTTTGGAGGGGCTGTAGCCAATGGAGGATTGGGAACCCCCGTTGGCAAATACTGAGTGTTGGGTGGGATAAGAGCTGAAGGGGATTGTGTACCCCCCCTTGCAGACAAAAAATTGGGGGGGTCATCATGATGATGGTGAGTGGGCTCCCTTATTGGCAAATGAACTGGGAGAGGGCATGCCAACAGGGGGATTGGGCACCCCTATCAATTTTTTTTGTTTTTTTTTAACTGCAAGGGTGGGGAAGGCCTGAGCTCAGCACATTTACACTGCTGTAAGCTACACCAGTGAGAACATGCAACCAAGAATGCAATGCAATAATGAAATGTCAAAGGACCAAGCTGTGACACTATTGGTACAGATCTGTCCTTTGAAAAGTTGTCCAACTCAGCCCGAACAGCAGCAAATCAGTTATCACCAGCCTGCTGACTGATTCACCTGCCACTGACCCATCCCTAGAAATGGAGCTCTCCACTGGCACACCCCTCGTAGAGCACCTCATAGCAATGAGTTTGGCTGCACCTTCGCATCATGACAAACTCAGAAAGGAGAGACAGGCAGTGTGTGTGTGTGTGTGTGTGTGTGTGTGTGTGTGTGTGTGTGTGTGTGTGTGTGTGTGTGTGTGTGTGTGTGTGTGTGCATGCGTGTGTGTGTGTGTGTGTGTGACAGTCATTCTGTCTGTCAGCAGAGCTCCACTAACTTTGGCATCGCAAAGTGTTGAGGGAAAAAAAATCCCATAACCAGTAATTATAAAAATAAAGGCTATGCAACTGTGTTGTTATGGCCTTTTTTAACACACTTTCACTGTGTGATGACCACATAAACCTCTCAAGCTTCACTCTTGAGGATTATGGGTCATCACACACCTTAGGTGTGTAAAAAAAAGCCATAAAACACTGGTGCATAGCCATTATTCTCTATATCGTGTTACTTTATTGTATGCACTGTATATAACCCTATCTTATTTCTCAAGCATTGCTAAAAATAAATGTTTGAATCCAGCCCACCTCCTGACTGAAAAATAAAATGAAATCAAACTTTATATAAGGCAGCTACCAAATTACTTAAAAACAAATATCAGGGCTATACCGGTGCTTCATATATCAGCACCTTCAAGATTATATCAAAAAAGGGCAGAGGACAAAGGGGTACTTCTAGATCTGGACTTAGGTTACAGTGTGCCCCTAGGTGAACTTGAAAATGGTGCTGTGCTTTGAGTAAAGCATTTTTAACCTCCCTGAAACCCCCTCCTAACCAGTCGGGCAGCCAAATTCCTAATTACTGTCAATCCATTTTTACATTTAAAATGCGTTATTGCTTGCAACAAAACTAGATGTGAACTTCTTGGTAAAATACAGTGCATTTCAAGAACAGGAAATGGTCAGCAAGGATAGAGATGTTGCAAAGTTTTGTTTCACCGGTGAAGTTGAGAAATTCACCTTCTTGGATAACTTTGTAAATTGCCCACTTCGCTACTTTGCACTGAGTTTTCCTAGTTAAATGACACTTTTTCAGGTGAATTCAACTGAAGTTAAAAGACAACTAAATATTTTTTTATGGAAAATTAAGACAGCAAAATCCAAAATCATAGGGCTGTAGCCTAAACCCTTACCAGCCATATGATGTGCTTCACTTTATTCATAAAATATTTCTAACACTGTTTCATCACATTTAAAACATTGTAAACAAATTGAGAAGTCTTTTAAAATCCCCACTCCGGTAGCAGCCTAAGATGGCCACGACGTGCTTGCATGATGATGTCAACAGAGCGAGAGCGCTACAGAGTGATAATAGGATGTGTGTAGAGATCTGGTAAGTATAGTTCTTTTAACACCCTTGGACTGCATATACTGAATGAGTAAAATCCTTTACTGTGCATGCATGATACCCTCTTCACACATGCACAGTAAAGGATTTTACCCATATACTGTATACAACCCAAGGGTGTTAAAAGAAGTAGACTTATCAGACCTCTGTACACATTATTTTATCACTCCAGCATGTTTTCATTCCATTGATATCATTATGCAAGCATATCACAGCCATCTTAGGCTGCTATTGGAATTGGTGTTTTAAAAGGCTTTCTGATTTGTTTACATTTTAATATTTTGATGTGCCTATGAATGAAATGTTTTGTGATGAGTGAGACAGGATTTTGGGGGGGTTGTCAATGACGAGCCCACTGCAGTTCACAATAGCAGGGGCTTGGCAGTCTGGAGAAATGACCACAGTGTTGTCATGACACCACTTGCTACTTGCTGGGCAGAAACTTCATGTACTTCAAAGGAACAAAGCACTCCAATCAGAAAGGGCTTTGGTTTTTTGACTTGCATGAAGCAGCATCAACAAACAGCTGAGCGGCTTTCAACATCGGCAGCCTGTCAACTAAGGGACACTGTCAGCTTCTGGGGCTGGTAAACTCATGCATGCACAAGTAGTTCATTTAACTTGCTATATGCAATTGTTGTATTTCTAAAATGCCAGCAGTTAAAGGTGTGACTCTGGGAATGTGCATCAGCACAACTGTTGATACGCATGCTCAGAGTCACAGCTTCAGTTTTCAACTCTATATTTCTGTATGTTTGAGCACTCATTGTCATTGGTAAAATATGTTGCTATGTTCAGGGGACTATCAGCATTTTAGAAATACAAAAATCCCACATGGCAAGGTAAATGAACTACTTGTGCATGCATGAGTTTCTCAGCCCCAGAACCAACAGTGTCATTTTAAATGTCAGTGGTCCAGGGTACCCACCCTCGGTACCGCTTCTATGGACCCCTTCCCCTGCAGGTCACCAACCCCCATTCCTCAACTAGCCCAACATGGGGTGCCCAATCCTAGTGTTTGATGGAATGTATGTGACATAAAGAGTCCCTCAACATTTTTTTAAACCCTGCAAAAGAGAAAACTGCACATTGATGTATCTGTAACTGCCCTTCACCCCCATTTTAGTTATGCAGCACCAGGAAGCCCACCCCCAGTGCTGCCAAATATAAGACTGTCACTGGGGGTGCTCAATCCCACCCATGTCCACCTGAAATAAAGAAAACATCCCTCATCATTTTTTTTAGCTGTAAAAAAGAAAAGCATTCATTGATGTCTGTGGCATCATAAGTCCCCCCCACCTGACCTCCCCACTCAGCACCCACCACCCCACACCCCCAAGCCCTTACTTACCCACAGGTGGTCTGATGCTGTAATTTTCTCTGGACTGCAGACATGACTTCATTCTTCAAAGCCAAACCACACACTAAGGAAATCATGTATGCGGTTCAGTGTATTTCAATGATGTTTTGAACATAGAGGCATAACTTGGCCATTTTAAAATATTTTTACCCCACATTTTCAACATGCCTTTTTGAGACCCAACCTCATGAACAATGTGATGAAATTAAGCAACTTTGTCCTGAAAGGTGATTTCACAATTACTGTGTGAATCACCTTTTGTGCAGGAGTTGAACATTTTCTCTGCCCTTGTTCGTGAGATGGGGTCATAAGAAGGCTATGTTGAAGATTTGGCATAAAAATATTAAAAACAACAAAGTTATGAGCCTATGTTGAAATCTGCAGATGCAGGCTCATAACTTTGGTAATTTTCAATATTTTATCCCCAACTTTTCAACATAGCCATTTCTGCACAGCATCTTATGAATGTAACAGCTGTCATTTTTTTCAAATCCTGGCCAAAAAGTGTTTTTGTATCTGTGGCATGGAATGACATTTCAGTTGTATGAAATAACATTTTGGTGGCGATATGAAAATGTTCATATATCGGGTTCATTTGGTGAGGTAATAAGAAGGATCTGCTGAACATTTAGTGTACAAATACAGTAAATTGCCCTGATTATGACTGAACTTTACATTATCTCAGTGTTCACTCATAATTTCACAAATTTTCAATATTTTAACACCAACCTTTCAACATAGCCATTTTTACACAACACCTCATAAAGGTGAAGTGTCATTTTTAAAATCCCGGATGAGATGTGTTTTTGCACCTCTGGTGCAAAATGGCCTTTTGACCAATATACTATGAATGGCTCATGTCATGTCTATAAGGTGAATCCTAAAATGAGTATCTTCAAAATTTGGGGTCAAAATTGCAAAACGCTAAGGGTAGGGGTGGATTCACAAAACAATCTGAAGGTGCAAAACCTTCCCTAAGTCCCCAAATGTTCTGTAGCTGTGGGAAAAAAAGGGGACATTTCTCTGAGTGCTATACACAAAACTTCCGCAACTGAAGAAAAAAAGTATTACAGACTGTGGAAAAAAGTGCCACTGGGGAAATTCCTGAGGAAAAAAGTCATTGAAAGTATGACACATCCCCTTAAAGGCTATTCTCAGTCAGTGTGTTCCTGCAGTTGTGGAAAAAATGTTTCACACAAGAGAGTGAGGTGTAACACTCCCTGAGCAAAATACAGTGCCCTGACAATTGGAATACAATTATAGTCCATCTCAGGCACATGTAATAGAAGACCAGTGGGTGTATATCAGTGACAGTTGTTACAGCAACACTAGCACACATTGTCATTGAAAGACAACAAACAGCCACCAGACCCAGTGAAGCCTATGAAGGAGCCCCACAGGCAGCAGAGACTGAACAACCTGCAGTGAGGGCTGCAGCAGCAGGCAACAGAAACATTCCAAGAAGAGACATGACCATCAGTTACAGTCACTATGGTGCATGGTTTTGCTGATACCATTGGTGCTGCAGTGGTCCCAGTTGAGGGAATGGTTGCTGGTCTCTCTGTGGGTAGTTTCAGCTACATCTATGGTAAGACTGTCAAAGTCTACTGCTGCAGCTAATATGAATCACTGTTGTTGTGCCTCCTAAACCTTTTCTGCAGCTGCAGATCTGCAGTTGCAGATTTTCAGCACTTGCAGAATTTCTGCAGCTGTTGAATTTCTGCAACTGCTGTTTTTTTTACCGATTTCCGCATGTGCACAGTTTTTCTTTCAGAATATCCTGCACCAGCATTTCTGTAGTGCTGCAGGCCTTTTTCCTACAGCTGTGGGGTTTTTGGCTGTCTTTGTGAATCCATTCCTAATTGTTAACCAAGCACCAAATGTTCAGCATTGACAATGTTTTTTTTTTTAAGATGCGATCAAACAGTGTTAAAAATACTTTATGAGAGAAAAAAAGCACATCATATGGCAGGTAAGGACTTAGGCTACAGTGCTATGATTTCGGATTTTGTGGTCTTGATTTTTCTGAAAACCTATTTAGTTGTCCTTTCAGGTGAAGTTGCAACTTTGACAGTGAATTTGCATAACTCTGCCTTAAAATGTGCCACTTTGCCTGCCAAAAACTTTGCAAAGTTGGCACTTCTTGAATATGCCAAACTTTGCCAATTATTTCACAGAGAGCGAAGTCTGCCAACTTTGCACATCTATGAACAAGAACATTGTACGTTTTTACAAATATTGCAAAAACTTAGCTGAGTCAATTTATATTCAAATGTGAGAATGTGTGAACCAGACTGGAGAGGTTCGTATAAACTATGGATGGTCAAATGGTTATCCAATTGAGCAGCCACAACTTTCTCAATAACCTTCCCCATGAAAGGGAGGTTAGAGATTGGCCTGTAGTTTGCTAGGTCATCCGGGTCTAAAGAAGCTTTCTTCAGAAGGGCGATCACCACCCCATCCTTCAGGGAGCTGGGTAACACTCCCATATCTAAAGAACACTGTATAATATGGGCTGATGACCTCGCTACAACCCAAAATCAGGGAAGTAGGGCCAGGGTCTAAATTACAACACGTGGGACGCATCTCCTAGACAATTCTCATAGTGTCTATGAGATCCGGCAGTTCAAAGCTACTCCAGGAAACTCTGGACTCTGCGACAGGCCACCGATCAACTGCAACATCCTTAGAATGAGGTTGGAGGCACTCCTTCCTGATGTCTTCAACCTTATTCGCAAAGAATCGAGCAATCTCCTCACAATCAGTTTGAGTAAAACCTTGACGGATCTGCTGACAGGCTGGGTTGCACAGTCTGTCAACAGTTCTGAAGAGCTGAGCCGGTCGATTCCATGTGACAGAAATTTCCCTGGACAGGAATTCTGCCTTCTTATGGGAAATTGCTGTTTGGTAGAGTTTATAATGCTCTAGCAAAATAAGGTGGTCAGCATCAGTGGTCGTCTTCCTCCAATGATGCTCCAACCTATGCCCCATCCTCCGCAACCCTCTCAGAGCCCCATCAACCATGGGGCAGTGGGATGACACAGAAGGGGGCAAACACGGACTGGCGCAATCTGATTGAGTGCTACCGATATGGCCCTATTATAGGTCACTGCCAGCTGCTCAGGATCAGTGCAAAACACGTCCAATGACGAGAGGTCAATAACTGCCATCAGGTCTTCAGGGACCACGTCCTGCGATGGGCGGTACCTGACCAACTCCACAGGGGCCAACCTACCCAGGGGGCTTCAAAATTGAACCCAACTGAGTAGTGATTGGACCAACTGACTGGTTCGACCACCAAATCAGAGGCTTCAATCCCCAGGAGGAAGACCAGGTCAAGAGAGTGACCTCCCTTCAGTGTAACTGAGGAGACAACCTGTGTAAAGCCCAGAGATGTCATCTCCTGGAGGAAATGTTGACCAAAGAGTGAAGATTCATCGTCAACCCAAGCATTGAAGTTGCCCAGAATCATCAGTCTGAGCTACTGCAAGGCCATGTCAGCGGCAAAATCTGCTATTTCCTGCAGAAAAACCTTCTCATCACCTTGTGGACAATAGATGAGGGCAATCTTGCACCCTACACCAGCTACCACAGTACACTCAAATGACCTGGCCTCCTCAACTGGTACACTAGTTAGGCCCAATTCGGTCTTGAAACAGACTGCCACCCCCCCAATGATCCAATCTCAGGCGTTGTATAACCAAGTACCCGGTGGGAACAGCGGCCTCTAAAAAAGGGGCCACATTCCCATCCAACCAGGTCTCAGTAATACAAGCCAGATCTGCCCTTGCAACAAAATCTGCAATAAGACCAGTCTTGCTGCAGACAGATCTGGCATTGCACAACAACGCCCGAGTTGGACGAGGTTGACGAGTTGTCCCAACCATTTGCCCTCCCAAACTGGAGGTGCCCTTGGGTATGGGAACCAGAACATAATCACCACGTTCTAGATACCATTTTGCCCCAGGGCATCTTCTGGGCCTGACTACCCCATGGGAAGGCCCTGCTCACTCCGCTGTCCACAACCCCCCACCCAACCCTGACTCCCCCCCTCAAGCAATCCCCAGTGCCCGACATTGATGATAAACATAAACAGGCAGGGGGGTGAAGAGAAGGGGAAGAGGGCATGGAGAGCGGAGACCGAATAGCACAAGACAGGAGGGGCAAGCAGGCACATCTAGCTGCTCAATTTATAAAACAACAAATATAATAAAATTACAAAAACAGCTCCGATCCTAAACTACCCTTGAGCTTCCTACAACTAAAATTATACAACTACAAATTATAAAAAACAACTAAATTTAAAATAAAACTAAACCAACTCCCTAACACAAAACCTAATTTATTGATTTAACCCACAGGTCCTCTCACAGCCTGGGGATCAACCAAAAATCAACCAAAAACAATTTTAAATTACTCCCAGGTCCTCTCACTACCTGGTACTTAAAAAAAAAATTAAACACTCTCACAAAAATAAACAGATAATAATAATAATTACATAGTAATACTAAAAAATAATAAACGAGGGAAATAATTTAGAAGCCACCCTCTGGGAATCTCTCATGATACCAGAAACAGGTGGGATCAAAGACGTGATAAGGCACTCTCACTGCTCATGTTATTTCCACTAAACAAACAAAAAAAGAAGAAAGAAAAAATATAATTGCAGTCAGCAGAGGTCCTGTCAAGCTGTAGATATTTCCAAATACTATATAAACAACAGGATACAGATATCGGATAACCCGCCCGAATGTCAGTAAAAGCAGCAAACTTATAAGTCAGTCTTCAAAATCACAAACTTCAAATTCCAACTCCGATTCAAATCGCAGAAAGGCCACTAGCAGGCCACAGGTTCCAATCAGCCCAGAAAGTCAGTGTCCCACTACTTCGGCTCCAGGAGGAGTCAGCCCCCCCAACTGGCTACCCCAGGAGTCTAGAGGAAGGGGAGTAATGGACAAGCCCTCCAGCCTGCCCCAATCCCCACCTCTGTGTGTGACACTGACCCCGAGGTCCCCCAGGAGCCCTGCAAGCCCAGCAATTAAAGCCCAGAACTATAAAACTCAAGCAATAACGTTCAATCCACCAAAAATGTCACTAAGACTTCATATCCCACTTATCTTAGAGGCTCTTCCAAACAACTCCACTGGATCACTGCTCCCCAAGATCCACTGGCCACACACAAGTATAATCCAGGGGTACTCCAAAGAACGCAGCCGCTAGTTCGAATCCACATACAGGGTAACAATTCCAGACTGTAGGCTTACTTAGGTTGGACTAAAATCCATAAAATCCAACCAGTCCACTCCCTGTACAAATAAAGTGAGTGGAAAACAGTGGTAGTGGCAAAACTCAGTCCACATACAAGAACTCAATCCAAACATTGAGATCGAGTAAACGGAGACTTCCAAAAGGCAAAGCTTCTCTGAAACATCACCAAGTCTCTCCATTAAAACGCCACAGCTCTTCACAGTTCTTCATGGTATTCATGCAACACACTAGGTCCCAGCCCATGAAACAAAAACAGGCTGAACCAAAAGCGGAGACTGGGGACACAGGCACACCAAATATGCTAGCGCAAGATAAAGGTGGGTAAATGGTGGCGATAAAACGAAAAGCGTAAAACCCGTACAAAGTTACAAAAAGCAGCAAAAAGTAAATGAAAAGATAAAACGGGAAAGGCCAAACATATACTTATACAAAATGAAGCAGAACAGAGTGGCTAGCCCAGCGTGGCCGCCATCTTGAAATGGATGTAGTCTCTAATCACTCACTGGTTGCACATTCATATTCTTGCATTGCAATCGCTTGCATAAATTCACAATCACAGGCAACATTTTTTTTTCTAAATCTGGCAAAACATTCCAGTTTAGAGAAAATATTTTATAATTTGCCACCTCATGATTGGATATACACTACAGATAGGTTTGATATGAGGACTGGGAGAGGAGCAGATTTGCAAATTTTATGAATAACTATACCTGGATATGTACAATATTAGGAAAGGTGTATGTAATGGGTCATAGATAATTGGTGTCCATTGATTCCCCCAGCTGAGTGCTGTGCAAGTTGTGCTCTGTGCTCAGGAAAGGTTGGTAACTCTTAGATTCTGGCCACCATCAATGAAGCAGAAGGCTTACTTATTATGTTGCTCAGCTAGCTGCAGCAATTCACAATGTATACATGGCACTGAAACCATTAGGCATGTGTGAGACCACCAAGATGATGAGTTTCTTCCTCAGATGCTCTGCAGTTAGGCATCACCTCCCTCACAGTCTGCCCAGTGATTGCTGAGGTGCCTGATTGATTCTGCATATATCATAGGTAGCAACTTAACATGTAAGGAATAGCCCAATCCCTTCTTCTTTTACTGTCTGCACATTGACAAATTTCACAGTGTTGCAACACTGTTACCATGGAACACACGCACAGAAAACTGCCACTCTGTCATTTTTGCACCCCCTTACAATGGGCACTATAGGCAACCTCCTAGTTTTCCTGTCCACAAGGCCAGCCCTGTGTAGTGCATATTCAGTGCAAGTAATTGCTCAATACAACTATTAATTTATTAGCAAGCTGATATTCTGATCATTCCGTATCAAATAAGGAAAAAAATAATAAAGCAAAAATAAGCAACCTATAAAAGCATTTTTGGAGTGATATGATGGAGCATGGGCTAAGCACAAAGAAACAGTGTTTGGTTACAATAAAGGTCTGGATAGGCATGGGCTAGCTGAACAGGAGCTAGCACACATGTAAAGAGGAGTAGAGGTTTGGGCTATGGGGCAAAACAAAAGCTACAGTAGTACGGGCATGACTCATTAAGCTGAGCTAGCTTGTATCTGGTTAAAAATGAACAGAAGAAGGCATTTTTTGGACTTTTGAGGCTCTTCTTTGGACTGATAATTTTTAAGCTGAGCTTGTCTATATTTCTTTAATGAAAAAGATAACATTTTGTTAGTGAAGGAAGGTCTTGTCTGGAGTGTTGCTGACTTTTCAAGCAGGCCAGTGACATATGGACAGATGGGTATGCCAGCAGAAGCAGACCACCTGGTCTATGTAAGTCTGCTCTAGTGTGCAGCTAGTACCCCTAGTTTGTGGCTGCCCCAACCCCTCCCCTTTGTCATCCCACTGCCACCCCACCTCCCCAACCCTCATTCTCCCCTGTCCCATGCCCTTTTAAAGCTGTTCACAGAGTTACATGATCCCATCCATTCTAGTAGTGCGTTCCATTTTGCTACCACCATCTCTGTGAAATAGTGTCCCCTCATTTCCCTCCTAGATCTTCCCCCTTCTATTCTTAGCCCATGCCCCCGGGTCTTCTTCCCCCTTCTTAGCTTGAAGACCCCATCTGCCCCATCCTTATTGATCTCACTCAGATACTTGAATGTCTCTATCATGTCCCCCCCGTCCCTTCTATCTTCCAGGGTGTACATATTCAGGTCTCTCAACCTGCTGTCATAGACTCTCCCCCTCCATCCACATATCATCTTTGTTGCCTTCCTCTGCACACCCTCCAGTAGCCTGATATCACACATTAGATATAGCCTCCAAATCTGCACACAATACCCCAAGTGTAGCCTTACCAGCAACCTGTAGAGGGGCAAGATCACCTCTCTTCACCAGGATGAAAACACTCTTGATATGCACCCCAGCATTTTGTTTGCTTTTGCAGCTGCTCTCCTGCACTGGGAAGTGTTGTTCATGGTCACTGTTATCATTACCCCAAGGTCCTTCTCCTCCTCAGTGACTCCCAGCTTAACCCCCCCCCCCAGCCAGTATTCTCTCCTTGGGTTCTTCACCCTGAAGTGCATAACCTTACACTTCTTTGCATTGAACCCCAGCTGCCACTTCTCTGACCGCTCCTCTAGTTTGCTTAGGTACCCCCTTTCAGCTGCTTCCATCCCTTCCCTCCATCCACTACTGCTCTGATTTTGGTGTCATTAGCAAACAGGCTTACCTTACTCACCTCCCCATGTGCAATGTCTGATATGAAGAGCCCAAATAATACTGGCCCCAGCACAGAGCCCTGTGCACCCCACTCATCACCACCTTGGAGTTGAGAGCTCCACTCTCACCACCACCCATTGCAGTCTCCCACTCGCCAGCTTGTAATCCAGTTCATCATTTTTGCCCCTACCCCTACACCAGTTAGCTTTCCCCCAAGCCACCCATGAGGCACTTAATCGAAGGCCTTGTTGAAGTCACAGTAAAAAACATCCTCCCCATGACCCTTATTCAGTTCACCTGTCACCCAGTCATAATATTGTAACTGGTTGGATTGACAAGATTTCCATGAAATTAACCCATGCTGTCTCACATCCTGGAGGCCATTGTCCTCCAGGTATGACACCAGTCTTTTTTATGCATTTGCACACTATGGGGGTGAGACTTACTGGATGCTAATTTACCCAATTCATCCCTTGGTTTGGTTTTGTGTAATGGTATTACACGTGCCATCCTCCAGTCCAGTGGCATATATCCTGACTCCAATGAGGTGCTGTAAAGATCTGCCAGTGGCTCCTCCAACACCTCAGCCATCTCCCTCAGCACCCTGGGGTGGATACCTTCCATCCATGGTGCCTTGTTTACCTTCAGTGCCCTCAGTCCCTCTAGGACTCTACTTGCCTCAGTTCTTCTATCTGTCACCTCCTCTCCCGCTGTCCTCACTCTCCCAGCCCATGGTGGTAGCGGTCCCCTTTTTTCTTTAATGAACACTGAGCAAAAGTATTCATTTAGTTCTTCCACCTGTTCCTCCCCCTTTTTCTTCCACTCCCCACCCCTTTTAATCCTCACTATTGTCTCCTTGCACTTCCTTTTCTCCCTGATGTATCTGAAAATGTATCCCCCCCCCCCATTAATTCCCTGTGCTAATCTCAGCTCCCTCTGGGCCTTAGCTTCTCTCACTTTTCTGGTCACCTCCCTGGACCATCTTGCATACTCTTCCCTGTCCACTTCTTTCCCCATCCTCCTATACCTCTGGTGCACCTCTTGTTTTGCCCTCACCACCTCCACTACTTTGCTGTTCAACCAGCATGGTTTTCTTGCTCTGCTCCTCTTACTCTGTGTTTTGGTGCAGGCTTCTGTTGCCTCTGTAATCCTCCATTTAATAATATCCCATTTCTGCTACACATCCATCTCCTACCTTATGCCCTCCAGTTTCCCTTTCAGTACTTCCTGCATCCTCCAAAAGTCCACCCCCTGATGTTTGCCACTCTCGAGTAACTGATTTTTCTGGCTCCCCACACATCGTGATATTAAACCACACCGTTTGGTGATCGCTGTCCGCTAGTGGGTCCTCCACCTTTATTTTCCTTACTGCCTCCCCATTCGACAAAACCATATCTAAAGTGTTCTTTAGCCTAGTAGGTAGACTAACCAACTGTGTCAGGTGACCCTCCTGGATTGCATCCAGGAGCACTGGCTTCCTATCACTGGAGGTGACTAGAATGCTCCAGTCAACCCCAGGCAAGTTGAAATCTCCCACGATGACCACTTTCCCTTTTCTATATACCTTTTTGATTTTTTCCTGCTAATTCCCTGTCAAGCTCATCAGACTGTGACGGCAGCCTGTATATCACCCCAAACCTCCATTTCTAACCCTTGAGTATAGGAGCTGTAGCCAGATTGCCTCTATTCTCCTTTCTTCCCCCTTGTCCCTTGTGCATTTGATCCTGTCCCTCATATAGACTGCCAACCCACCACCCGTCGCTTCCTTATGGTCCTTCCTGTATAATTTGTATCCTGAGATTGCCAGATCGCAGTCCCAGTGCTCAGTTGCCCATGTTTCTGTGACAGCTGCAATATCCATCCTCCACACTGCCATCAGTGCCTGTAGCTCAGCTGATTTGTTGCCTAAGCTTCTTGCATTCAGCAAGACCACCCTTCATCCTGCCCCCTTCCCTTCACTGGCCTCCATCCTCCCTTCTACTCTCTCCCTTTTCAGCTAACCCGAGTCCTTCAGTGCTAGGCTGGGGGTAGGCTATAACTCCCCTCTATTGGATCCCTGCCCACCTGCTGTTCACTTGCCACCCACCCATCAAGTTTAAATCCATCTTTGTTGCAATATACCTCCCCAGTCTTTGCTTTAATACCTACTTCCCATCCCCACTCAGGTGCAGCCTATCCCTTGCAAAAAGATTGTAATTGTCCCAGGTACTGCTCCATCCACCCACAACCCCATACCTCTTAGTTCAACACCATTCTACCAACCATGTGTTCAGTTCTCTAATCCTCTCCTTTTTCACTGTGCTTGTGCAGGGTACTGGGAGGACCTTGGAGACGGCCACAGACTCCCCAGTCTCCTTGCACAACCTACCCACTTCCTCAATCCTCTCCCTTGTTACCTCCATTGTTTCCCCCGCTAGGTCATTTGTCCCCACATGTACCACAATGTGTGATTTCCTCCTATCCCTCCTTACACACCTTAGGATTGTCTGTCCTGCCTTGTCTTCCTTTAATCCAGGTATGGACTCCACCCATCTCTGACTGTGCCTCTCCCCCTTGCTGACCCATCTGATCCCCTTGAGTATGGAGTCCTTTAACACCAGTACACACCCTCCTATTTCCTTGTGCCAGTCATCAACCTGCCAACCAGGTTCTCATTCCTGGGGCCACTCAAGATAGTGCTTTTACCATTTGCCCCAGTGTCTTCCCTCCTGCCCCTCTCAATTGAGACCCCTCCCCCTCCTCCTGTTTGACTGCCAACCTACCTCTCCCTCCTCACCTCTTCAAGTATTAACTCTCCCTCACCATGCCATGCTCAGTCTCTGCTCTAGTAATGCCCCCACTCTCTCTTCTTTGTGAGTACTATCCCTTGTGCAATCTCCTCCTGCGTCTTCTTTCCCATGTGCTGCTAGTACAGCAAACATGTTCCCTACCCCCTTCACCTTACTATGCATTTTCTCCTCCCTCCTGCCTACTGCTGCTCCTCTTCTTCTAGGTCCTTCTAGAGTCCACCCTTCATCAGTTCCCTTCCTGTCTAGTTTGTCTCCCCCTGACCCCTCCCTTGACCCATTGTTGCTTCTCTGTAGTGCCCTCACAATACTCTCAGATGGCAGCCTTCCTACTGATGCAATCCTCCCTCTTCCCTCAACCTCCACAGCTCCCTGCCAAGCCACTGAACCTCTTCCTCAAGCCTTCATAGGCTGTGGCATATTGGGCACCCTCCCAGTCTCCACAGTATGTTCATCTGCATTGCTGTCCCACAACCATTGCACCCTACAATCCTACCCATGGTCCACACTACCTATACAGAACAGTGAAGTACAGTTTCTCTGTATTGATTGCAGTTGTTTACAAACACAATTACAAACCCACCAATAGCATTCCCAGGTCTCACAAATACATACAGTCCAGAAATTAGACATTTGTCCCAGGTCCTCTTTAGGACCCTCCCACCAGCTTTAAGTGGTGTCGCTGTGCCCCCATTGAGCTTAATTCCAAATACACAGCCACGGGGACCTTTAAGGTCAATTCAAAAGACACAGCCACAGAACCTTTAAGCTTAATTCAAAAAACACAGCCACAGAGACCTTTAAGCTAAATAAAAGAAGAAAAGAAAAATTAGCAAAACTTCCAAAAATCCTCTCCACCCTAACTCTTCCTACAGCAAGTAGAATTAACTAATCCTAGCCCATCATCTAACAGAAATGTTAATCCCAAATGCCCTTGCATGTAGCATAAGGCAGCCAACTACAGTACTAAGTGGAAACCACAATCCTACTCATAAGAACTATAGACCTACTCATAAGTTGTATATATTTATATATCTTTAAGAATTAACTCAAATGGCTGTTTCTTGTTTCCACCAACTTCCTGATCTGCTCTGAGGGCTCAGGTCAGTTTGCAGCTTCCCAAGCTCCTCCCTCACTGCCTTCAAACCCAACCTGCAGTGGTTTTTCAAATTGAAGAAAGGCTGGTGGAAACGGTGGGTGGGAGGGCTTTTACAGTCACTCCAGCCACAGAAACCTTCAAGATAAATTCCACCTTAAGCTAAATAAAAAAAAAAATGAAACAATATCAAAACTTACAAAAATTCTCTGCATATTAACTCTCTCAGCAGCAAGTAGAATTAACTAATCCTTCTTTCCTGCAGTTTAAAAAATAATAGCAAAACTTACAACAATCTTCTCCACAGCATACAGACTTAACCAATCCTTCTCTCCTGCAATTTGATAGCTCTGCCAGAATTTAAAGGCTTTGTGAGTGGGCAAATCTGGGCATGCCCTGCACAGTCACTCCAGCCACAGAAACCTTTACACTAAATTCCACCTTAAGCTAATTAAAAAAAAAATGAAACAATATAAAAACTTACAAAAATCCTCTTCACATTAACTCTCTCAACAGAAAGTAGAATTAACTAACCCTCCTCTCCTGTAGTTTAAAAAAAATATATCAAAACTTACAAAAATCTTCTCCACAGCAAGCAGACTTAACCAGTCCTTCTCTCCTCCCTCAATGAAGGTTGACTAAACACAGAGATGGACTTGAAACCCAGTTGACCCCCTGTAGTGCAGCACTTGCAGAAGGGGGATAGTGCTTATTCACAGCAGGGTAAGTACTCAATAGAGCATCTATTTATTTCTAGAAGAATGTGATGGCAGAAGGAGACCAAAGGTGCATCAAGTCTGCATCTATTATACAGGTAAAGGAAAGGAGAGGTTTGGATTAAAGGCATAAAAACAAAGCAGACATGAGCAAGTCTCTATACCTGAAACTTGTGCATGTTTAGTTAAAAACATATTCAACACTTCTGAACCTGTACAACTATATTTCTATTTAAATTAAAATATAACTTACTATGTGAAAAGAATACACATTCACTTAAACACATATACAGTAGTTACATTGGAACCAGTATAATGTATTTCAGCCTAAACTAATACATAGTCAATCAACAACACAACATCGTTTACAAAAGTTTAAAAAATGATACTTACAGAAAGAGAGATGAGCAAGAGAAAATACACCATTCTATGCAAATTAAAAAAATTATTTTATGTCTAAATCTGAAAAAGACATAAATCGTAAATGTGTCCTTAATTTTCATGTGCCTTTCTCAACAATGGAGTAACACACTGTATGCTCTTGGGCTACCCAGTTGAAAATATTCCAGCTCATTTTTCATCTTTATGGGAATACACTGCCACTTTAACAAAATAACTGTCCTCTTATCAAAGCCATGGACCCATCCCAGGTGGCCTTTGCAAAATAAGTGTGTTGTATGATCCAAATGATTCTGTGATGGGATGACATGTTGTTTACCATAAAACAGCAATGGTTCATTCCCACAGGGAGATTTTACATGTGACACACAGATTCTGTAATAAGTGATGGCAGGGAAAATCTATTTATAATTGTCTGTATCATACTTTTCATAAGGCAGGACTGTCATGGAAGGGTATGTCACATCATATGATGTGTAAAAATGTGTTGAATTTCTGAACAATAGGCACATACTACAAGCTGAAACATTAGGATAGTGGATACATACTGCAAGCTGAAACATTTACTAATCTATGCCTTCTGTATCTCTGTACTGTGCTAGCTCTATGGTCCGGGTCATGTCTGAAAATGGTCCCTGGGACCAGTGTACCCACCTGGTTAACAAATCAATAAAATAAAATAAAATAAATCTACATTTTGTCACTACACTGTTCCCCTTGAAGTGACCTCCTGCAGTATTGCCAAAGAACCCTTTAACTTTAATAGCACTCTGAGCTTCCCCACGGTGGTGTGTTGCAAAATGCAGTTCAGAGCATCTCTTAGGACATTTTACTAGCTGTATGGGACAAGTGGGAGTGGATAGTTTGGAGAGAGGAAAGGGGCTAGGACAGGAAGAAGAGATGGAGAGGGTGCCATGCCACTGGGATACATAAAGTGCTTAAATGTAATGAAACATAGATTATAGAAACACTGAAATATAGAATCTGACAGCAGAAGGAGGCTGATCGCCTGTCAAGTTTTGCCATAGTTGATAATATCTGATCCCCCTGCCTGGTGCAGTAGTGGGGTATTCACACCCTCACTCTGCTTTCTACCCCTTCCTGCTTCCCTCCAGTGGGATTATGAGTACCCTGGGCATGCCCAACACATGTCTGCACCTGTTAATGGTCCTTGTTCCCACAATCTCTGTCAGTAAACTGTTCCAAGGCTCCATCATCCTTCCCATGAAGTAAAACATCTGCATATCTTTTTTAAATTGACCTCCTACTAATCTCCAGTTGTGCCCCTTGTGTCTTCATCTCTATTTCTAACAAACAGGTTTTTGCAATTTACCCCGTTTATATGCCTTAGAAGCTTAACTCACTATCAAGTCCTACCTCTCCCATCCAGCTTCCAAAGAGTACGTGTTCACAGCTTTCAGATGTTCCTCATATGATCTGTCAGATGCCCCTAAATCATTCTGGTGACTCTTCACTGCACAGACTCCAGCCTAACAATGTCATATCTTTGTTGAGCATTCCAAAACTGAGCAAAGTACTCCAGGTAAGACCTCCACAGTGATCTGTACATGGGCAGAATCACCTAGCCCCTCCTTTTATCAAAAACCCTCAATCTACACTCCAGCATCTTAGATGCCATGCTATAGACCTTGCTGCACTAGCTGGTTTGTTTAAGTGAATCACTGATGAGGGCTCTGAGATCTCTCTCCTTTAATAAAATGTCCAGATTAACACCTTCCATCCAGTATTCCATGAGTGGGATGTAATTTACTCACAAAGCTGCCTATAGCAATTCATCTTTACATTTAAGTCCACGAAACACCTTCATCAAGTTAATGCATTAGCAGCCATAGTGTCTCTGACAAGAGTTTGTTATCTTTATGAGCACACTGTACACACAATGCAAATAAATTTGCAGGATTTGTATTAGAAATGTATGTTGAACAGATTAATTAGGGTTTAATAATACAAGGCAAAAGCTTCTAATTCATATTAAGGACATTGTTTTCAGTCTTGTAATTCTTAATTGTAATATTGTAAACTAGTATGACATCACACCTGTGA
Source organism: Neoceratodus forsteri (assembly GCA_016271365.2). Taxonomy (NCBI): domain Eukaryota; kingdom Metazoa; phylum Chordata; order Ceratodontiformes; family Ceratodontidae; genus Neoceratodus; species Neoceratodus forsteri. The sequence continues at coordinate 681,731,781 of CM057449.1, forward strand.
ATTACTTAAACAATAAGGCATGATGGGGCAGTGGTTGTCCAAAGATTTGCTCCATGTTCAGTGGTATTGTGAGGCATGAGGTGAAGTCAAGTGCAATCAGCCCCTGGAAGTAGGGTAAAACAAGTACAACCTACAAGGGATGTGCAAAATTAAACTTCCGCAGTGGAATTTTGGCAAAAGTATGAATTTTGCTTTTGCAAAATTTCAGAATGCACCCTGGCAACTTTCTCAGAAATTCTGACTTAGAACAGTGGAAAGAATGGATGAATTGCACATTAAAATATTAAACTATGGAAAGAAATTCCTCAGAACTGATTACTGTCTGTGGTCAGTTCTTCGGAATTTCTTTCTGTAGTTTTATAGATTAAGCCTCAGTTCATACATTCATTCCACAGTTCAGTGAGTCACTGAAGTGCAGAATTAATGTGAGAGTTGTGGATTACTGTATTAAACTTCAGGAAGAAATTCTGCAGAACTGATCACTGAACTGCAGAATAATTACATGTATTGCGGATTAATGTATTAAACTGCAGAATGGAATTCCTCTAAACTGTCTTTCCACAGTTCATGTAGAAGAAGTAGAAGTAGCAAATTTATTTTTTACAAAACACATCAATGGATCAAAGACCCATTTTCATGATGGACCTGTTACAGAAAAGTTAAAAAATTTAAATAAATTACAGACAAACATACTCTCAGTAACAACTTACATATACCAAGAATAATATTTCAAGACACAATGTGAACTATCCCTAAAAGTAGCTACATACATATACCTAGGTTAAGAATTTTGATGTGTAAGACTAATTACCACAGCTTAATCATTACACGTACATTTCATGTTTAAATCATATCTAACAGACTTCATAGACTATTTTGAATGGTGAATCTGTTTTAACTTGTTTTTTAATGGGTCCCAAAATTGAGTGATGTTGGTACAAAGATCATGTCCCCAAATCTGTTACCCACCTTAAGTTTCATAAACATATTTCTTTTATTGCAACTAAGATTGCAATTATGTCTATGTTGGATCAGTTTCACTTTTGCTGTAAGGTACATGGGTTTGCTTTTGTGTAACACCCTATGAACCTGGTTTAACCATTTCAGTTCCCTTTTTTATTCCAAGGATGATCATTGTAGTGTAATTAACATATTGCAATGGTGAATGCAATATTCACATTTCAAGATGAAGCTAGCCAGGTTATTGTATAATGTTTGCATCACTTTTAAGCTTGTTTTACTAGCTATACCATATATATGACTTCCATAGTCTATACAAGATACACTTAATTGATTTACTATATCCATTCTTATTTTATGATTTATACAGTGACCACATCTCTTGAAATCACCTGCTTATTTATCTTTATTACCAACTAATTTATATGAAAATAGAATTTTAAATTTTTATCCAGGCCAACCTCTAAATACTTAAGTTTTTACCTGATGTAAAATGTCATTACTCAATGTTTTTATTTGAATTTTAGGTTGAGAACATGAGCTTGTTCTTTTGCTTTGGATAAATATTACAGACAAATTAGTAAATTGAAGCAGTAAATAAAACACAGATTGAATAGGCATGGGGAAATTCCCTTATATGTATAAAAGGGGAAAAAATGGAACAGCATGATCAGGTCAAAACTAGCGAAGAGAATGATTCTACAATTCGCTGCTTTTATCTGTTGGGATATTTTTTACCTGTGGATATATACAGTAATTATCTACTTTTTCATATCGTGTTCATAAACTTTGGTCCTCCCTCCCTTCCTCTTTAAATTCAATCTGCCTTGTCTCCTTCTTCCCTAGAGTCTCTTCTTCATGACTTTTCTTCTCGTATTTTCAGCTGTACATGACCCTTTCCTTCTTGCCGTAGCCCCCTTCACTAGTTTTGCCCTGATCATGCTGTTCCACTCTTTCCCATTTTATACATATAAGAGAATGTTCCTGTGCCTATTAAATCTGTGTTTAATTTACTGCTTCAGTTTACTAAGTTGCCTCTAATATTTAGGATTCCTCTTCTTTGGAGAACTGTAGTATTGTATATGACTCCTGTTTTATGTTTTAATAATGTTACTGTTTAACATTCTCCATTTCCCCTCTGTCCCAGGACATAGCTGGAAATGGTCTTTCCTGGTGAAACTTTTGAAATAAATACATACATGCATGCATATAGTCAAAAATCAATCAATAAATACTTCAGCCAGAAAATTACATGGAACAGAACAAAAATTCAGCAAACACAGATGAAAGATTCTGATTTTGCTAATGGCAGAAGTGCAGAAAGTTCATAACATTTTGTGAAAGTTCCACAAATGCCAAATTCACATATTCCACCCACCTCTGCAGCCAGCATCTCCTGAGTGCCTTTTCAGAGACACTATGGCTGCTAATGCATTAACTTGATGAAGGTGTTCCATGGACTTAAATGCAAAGATGAATTGCTGTAGGCAGCTTTGTGAGTAAATGTCATTTTTGGTAAAGTTAGATCATTTACCTGGTTGATCCTGTATTTGCCATGTGTTTTTAAGGTGAACACATGCTCTGTCATTCAAAAATGAGCACACCATCATAAGCTCTCACTGTCTGTATGGGCGGGATGACAAGATCCTGAAACATGGTGGCTCCACAGCAGGTCTGTTTGTTTGTTAGCAAGGAGCTGCCACAGAAACCATACTCATCCTCACTCCACAACAAACACACCAAAAGCTGGCTAATGGAAAATCATGTACACAAATGCCCGAAGTCTGGGAAACAAGATCCCAGACCTGCAGGCAACAATGGCAAAGGCTAAACTGGACATAGTAGCATGACAGAGAATCCCCCCTCTTATTATTTTGTTTATTTGATTAGGAGGTCTGTGATTCTGGATCTATAAACTCCTTAATATTATCCGTGTCATACTATTAATTGTTCATGTCTGTTTGTTTGTTCATTGGGCTGACCACCCACTTTGTTTATGCATTTATGCTGGTTGGTGTATTAAGTCCTGTTTGTTCCACATTTCTGATTCCAGATTCACTAGACTTTCTTTCCTGGAGCACACTAGGTTTATGATATATAGCAAATGGGCATGCTCATAAATGTTTAGCAGGTGGTAGGTTATGCTGTTTCCCTCAACTAATAGAAATATAAGGCAGCAAGACTGTATTTACTCCTGTAACCATGAAGCCATGTAGCCTGGATTAAAATGAAAGTGCTTTTGTGGCAGTTCCAGTAAAATAATGAAGCAACTACTGTATTACACATAGTACACTGTACAATGTAATACATTATTAGTTAGAATGTAGATTTTAGCAAAGTGCATACAATACAATAGAAGGTAGTGTAAGAGTTACCCCAACCCCCCCGTGTTAATGGGTGGTCATGTGAGGAACACATACCACCAGTCCAAGCCTTCATCCTGCAAGTAATTTTCTGTATATCTAATTCCAGAATTCCAGAAATATGAGCAGAAGGTAAGCCGGAGAGCTGCCGCCTGGAAAACTTGTTTTACTTTTCCATGGCCGTACGGCTTTCTCTGGCTCTTTTTTCCCTTAGCTCCTGATCCAATGTTTGCACTATCATGCAGGCATCTGAGTCAGATACACAGCAAGGCACTTTTCTTTGCATTTTGAGACAGTAAATGCCCTTATACCAAACATGAGATTTTTAGGTTGCTGTTTGCGCTCTTACCTTAAGTGGGATTTGTTTGTTAATCTCAGGGACCTTTTCTAAAGCTAAAAGCTGGAGATTTCATTGCAGCAAATCTGGATACATCTTCTCCTACAACTGCAGCTTTCATTATACAGCCGGCTGGCCTCAATCTTTCCATATTTATTCTGTAGTTGAGAGGGGAGGTGATTCCTGAGGTCACAACTCAACAAAAGTCTGAACACAGACTATTAACGTTTTTAATGTTATTATGTGCATAATTATCTAAGTGAAATAAAATGTTTTTGCTATTCAGACAAAAGAAATAAGACTATTAAATCAAAATTGTTCTAGAAAGAAAACCAATGGGTGCAGTGAAGTAATCACATGACTCCTACTGTGCATATAAGCACTGCAGTGCTCTATTGAAATTCATTCTGTAAGGAGGTGTGCAGATTACACCTCCTCTTAGCTAGTTATTTCTAGCTATGTCTGTTAAGTGAGCTGTGTTATTTGATGCTGCTTCTCTTTTATTTTGCTGAATTCCAGTCCACCTATTAATTTTGTTCTGTTGGAAAGAATAAATTTATTTTTGGTCACAGCCATTATTGCTTCCCTGCTCCATCTGTAACCCATGCTCTTTCACAATTAGCCATTAGCAAGACATGGTTCTCCAGTAACCACAATTGGAAGACTTCAGTACCTGGCTATGTACTGTGAGGAAGAAACCAAGGTACATAAAGGGGAATGAGGGAGTGGTCCTTTATATCAATGAAAATATCAAAGCTACAGAAATTCAGAATACACATAAGGAGCCAGAAGAACTGTGGGCCACCCTGGAAACAAGAAATGGGACAGCCATACACACTGGGGTTGTCTACAGGCCTTCAGACCAGGGGGAGGACATAGACACATTACTGTTAGAAAATATACAAAACATGACAGCTAAAGTGGAGGTTCTGATAATGGGAGACATCAACATGACAGATATATATTGGTCAATACCAGCAGGAACATCTTCCAGAACTAGACACATAGTTGATTCCCTGCAGGGGGAGGCTTCAAACAATTAGTACAACAAACCTACAAGAGACAGGGCTATCCTGGATCTAGTACAGACTAAATGTGAAAGGATCACAAATCTCTGGGTAGAAGGTCACCTGGGGGCCAATGACCATCACATGGTATGGTTCGGTTTGGCCACTAGAAATAAATCATCCCATTCCAAGGCAAAAATATGTGACTTCAAAAGAGCTGACTTTGATAAGATGGCCAACACAGCTAAGCTTGCCCCGGCAAGAAGAAATACAGGTGAGGGGATACAGGTAAAGTGGGAAAGCATTAACAATGCAATACTTGAAGCAACATCCCACTGTGTTAGAGAGAAAAGCAACAGCAAAGGAAAGGAGGAAACCACTTTAGTTCTTCAAAACAGTAGCAGAAAAGGTCAGAATCAAAAGGTTGGCATTTGGAAAATATAAGGGAAGGCAGAGGGATGAAGATAGAGAGGCATACCAAACTTCTTAAAGGAAGCAGGGAAGGCAATAAGGCAGGCAAAGGCCCAAACTGAGGAAACAATCTCATGAATAGTAAAAGAAGGGGGCAAGGCTTTCTATAGATCCATTAGTGAAAAGAGACAGTCCAGAGGCAGTATTGCTAAGATCAAAGGGGATAAGGGGAAGTGTGTGGCGGAGGATCAAGGAAAAGCATATATCCTAAATAGATACTTTTGCTCAGCATTTACTAAGAAGAAGGTAGGGCAGGGCCCACAGCTCAGCACCGTGGACACAAGGGGGAGAGAGGTGTGCACAAGTTCCTTCACAAAAGAAAAGGTCCTACAAGAGCTTGCGAAGCTCAGGATAGACAAGGCAATGGGGCCTGACGACATGCATCCCTGGGTACTAAACGAGCTAAGGGTGGAACTAGCAGAGCCATTAGAAGAACTGTTTAGTGAGTCTTTGAGCACAGGATAGGTCCCAGAAGACTGGTAGGTAGTAAATTGTATTTGATCAGTCATGGACCATTACAATTAAATAGATAAGAAACATCATCACATATCATTATATAGTACAATAGTCAATTATAAAAAAAATGCATTAGCATAGGCACATCTTAATACAGTCACATCTAATAAAACATAATTTTCTATAACCTGTGCAAGAAGTGCAAACAGCACAATGCTATGTTTGGCAAAATCAGCAATGAATTGGACTTTAGAATTGAATTATCAAGCATGGACAACCAAACTCTTTTAGCTTTATAAGAAACCTGAGAGTAGCTGGTTACACGTATTATATTCTAATTCGTATTACAGCCTCAAGATACCCTGCCAGTTTCTCTATTATATATTCATCATTTGAAGTAAAAAGAACATTCAATAGCAAACTCTGATCCGTTGTAGCAATTTCTATCCATATTGGTTTTAATCATACCTCTCTGAGTTTATTATACCAGGGGCATGAAATGATAACATTAAATAAATCTTCTACACTCTCACTAGTACCAGTACAATAGGTAGAACTACATCTATATCCTTATTATATCTTTATATCTAGCCGATAGAACTCTATTGGTGAACATTTCCAGTCTAAACTTTGTGAAAAGCTGTCTTTGTTTTGAATTTGTTAGGAGATCTAAATATTCTCTTTACTAAAATATAATGTCATTTTGATGGACCCGTGGTGCTATTTTCAAGTTTGAGATGGTCCCCAAATCAAAAGTTGTAAAGTAATTCATGATATCTTTTGTAATATATGGTTTATATTTGAGACTAACTAAAATCTTTTTATTCACATATCTCTTTAGAAAGATCTACCTTACTGATTCCAAAATTACATATAGCTCAGTCTGAAAATTCAACTTTTTGCAGTCAGTTTCTTCCCAAGCACACTCTTCTTTTAGTGCAAGTGCTTGTAATCCATTGTGATCTAATGTTAACAACTTCACCCAATAGTTCACTAACATAAAATGGACATGTGCTAGTAGGCTAACTAAACCTACTTCAACCTTTTCTAGGGCAGCAGGAGCAGAATTATTTAGGCCGAGAGATGATCTTAGTAATTTCTTGAGAGGGACTTCCACTGCTTGATGATCAACTAATCAACAAATTTCAGAATGATATAAAGCTTGTGCATAATACTTTGACTTAACTGCTGTGATCAGTGGTTTAACAGAGTTTCCCCCATATTTATAATTGAAAGATTTAAGGGAGTTGGCAGTTTGTTTTAGTTTAGGAAGAAGTGTAGCAACATGCTTAGCCCACTTCCTATCATTAGAAAAATGCAGACCTAGGTAAACATATGATTTTACTGTGCTGAGTATTGTCCCACCTAGCCTCCATGATGTAATTATTTTATTCAAACCATTATCATAGTCTGGTTAACAGTCAGGTTAAGTCTGTTAGCATAATCATCTAAAAGATCAAGTTTCCCCTGTATCCCCCTTTGTGACAATGATAATAGGACAAGATTGTCAGCGTATGCCAACACTGGGCACAATTTCCCTATAATTTTAGATGAATCAGTTATGGAATTCTCCAAAGAAATTAACAAATTATTTATATAAATGCAAAACAAGGTGGGAACCAAAACACAACCTTGCCTAACCCCACAATTTGTTGAAAAGGTAGAAGAAAATTATTCAGATGTCCCTAATTTGATCTGAGCCCAGGAGTCGTAATACAATTCTCTTATTATAGCAACAATTTCCATAGCAATGCCCCAATCCTTCATTATTGCCTATAAGGTATAATGTGCAGCAGAGTCAAAGGTGAAACTGAAATCTATAAATGCCAAATACACTTTCTGTTTATGTAATTAAACATATTTTCTATAGCGATGTGACAAAATAAAGCAGTTGTCCATGGTACTATGTCCAGCTTGAAAGCCTGCTTGAAACTCTGATAAACCCCCAAGGGATTTTATTTCTTGCTGTAATTTAGCTAGTACAATTTTGAAAAAGATTATACAACAGTTACCTAACAAGGAACTAGGGTGATACATCTTAGGGTCAGACCTGTCACCCTTTTAATGAATTGAAATTATGATGTCCCCTTTCCATTAATTGGGAAACTTTAATTAAATAACAAAGTGATTGAAGAGTAACGTTAGAATAAAGGCCCAGCATATAGGGGAATCCAGAAAAACCTGTGCAAAGATCTGGTCTGGACCAAGGGCATTATGTTTTCTCATAGATGTAATAGCAACATACGCATCAGATTGCCTGCAGAACACAACATGAGACATGTCAATTCTTAATTCAGCAAGTCATCATCCTGACTTGGGTCATCGAAAATGTCTGCATAGTACTTTTGCCAAGTATCTAAAGAAATATATGAATCATATTCCAGATTTGTAATTGTTTATTCCATTAGTGATCATCTGCCAAAGGGCACGGTGGTCATTTACAGTTAATTGCCCTCAGCATCTTGTCCCACTGTGAGTGCTGAAACTCAAGCAGTTTTTCTTTGATTAGCTTTTTATACATAACTCTGGCTTGATTTAATAGTTTAAATTGCCCTATCTGTTTGCTAGCACTAAATTTCTTAATTAGCTGGTTTAACTGTTTTTTGGCAAGTCAGCACTCCATATTAAACTAGTTGTGCCCTAAGTCCCCACATATATTTGTAGTTACAAGGAACAGTTCCCTTATTGCTTCAAAACACTACTCCAGCTGGTTAGCCCATTAGGAGGTATCCCATGAGGCATACTCCATTTCAGGGAAGAACCTACACAGAAGAGGACCAGTCTCATGACTATTAAAGTAATTCCACTAGATTCTCACATTAGTCCTTATTTCCAGGTTCTCATAGCATGTAGCCAAAGGTTCATTAGCTGGAAAATTACACTGCAACATCAGAGGGAAATGATCACTGTTTGCCCTATTGACAACTACACAGGTATCCCAAACATTCATACTATCATTCCAGAATACAAAATCAATAACTGAGGGCCCCAGCTTATTATAGAATGTAAAATTACCTGTGAAATCTCCCTTAAGTCTTCCATTAAGTGGTACTAAATTATAAGGAGTTAAAATTTCTAACAGCTTATGCCCTCTGGTATTAATTCTTAGATCAGATGAGGATCTGGGTAATTTAAAGGCATTTTCAAAATGCTAGTTTTGTATTTCATTATCGGCAAATCCATCATAATTACCTAGTCTGGCACTGAAGTCACCACACAACAAAATATTCTCACATGATGTGGTTGCCCATATCCTATGTAAAAGGTCATCTAATTCCTTCCACGTGCTATTATTGAATACTTTTGAGGTGCAGGGGGGTATATAAACATTGATTAAACAAAATTCCAAAGAGCCCAACTTAACAAGAAAGGACTGTGCAAAGGAGTTAGAAAATATTAAATCAGCTGACAGATCTTCTCTAACTTTGAACTATGTGACTAGCCCACCAGAAGGTCTGCCAAGTCTAGCCTGCTTAATATCCAGAATTTGATATGTAGAATACCCATTTAGTGTAACATCATTAGTTACCTGATGCCAAGTTTCCTGTAAGCACAAGATGTGAACTTGTTTCAAAATATTTATACACTCACAATCTGAAAATTTGGTTAATAAGCCAGCTACATTCCAGGATATGAGCATTAAGTTCTTATTTAGCTCTATACCATCAGTCTCAATTTTAAAGGGAAGTGGCTGTAGTCAATCACTTTGCTCCTAGAGCAGGTCAAACTGGTTAGAAACTGAAATATTATAAACAGTTTCTATTGCCTCTTGGTCTTGAGAAGTTTTATTCTGCTTGTTAGTTTCAATGTGGCTTATGATCTATTACAGGGAAAATGGGTACCTTGTTGTCTACAACATAGTCAGTAGTAACAATATACAGCCCCACTGTGTCAAGTATGAAACAATTTTGCAAGATTTATCATACAAAACTGGCATATTGCAGCTGTATTAGTATTTGATCTGTTTCTGGGTCATTACCCAGTCTCTGGAGTATTAAAGCATTATGGTCAGTAATGGTTATATTCAGAAGTTGTTCTAATATATCAGATATGGGTAATTTAAGTTTCCTTTCAGTCTCACTTTCTATTTGACATAAGTCATGGAGGAACAACTTCCTCGGAGTGTTTCTGCAGCTTCAGTTTAGTTTCCTGATACATTGAGCTTAAAAATTTACTATCAATAATGTGCACCCCTACTGGGTCTAATAATGGAGCCCTGTGTAAAATCATGTCCAGAGCCCCATTGCCTCATACTACAACATCAACCTGTCCTGAACCAGTCTGTACCTTGTGCCTATATACAGTATTTTAGATATTTTAAGATCTGATACTGGGGCTTTCAGGGCATGTATAAACAGACTATAAACAGCATTTTTCAGCCTACCCAGATTTTCATTTGGGCTATGTTTTAAACCAAAAATGCTGATGTTATCTGTAACAATCTCAATTTGAGATTGATTCAACAATTTCCTGTTAATGAAGTCCACTGAGAAATCTTGAGACTGCAAACTCATATTATTAAGCCATATATGATTAGTAATCCTAGCACTGGAACAGAAAAGAAACATATACCTCAAACCATCATAATCTTTGTTATCCCACATTTGGACTATATCATTTTCAACAAGATCCATACCAGTGGCTGCCTTTAGTAGGTGCACAATCTGTTTTTTTTTTGTTTTGTTCATATGAAATAGCAATGTTCTAGTGATAGCCATAAAGACTTAGAAATGCGCAGTCTGATATATCGACCAGTTCTTTTTCAGCTGCTGGGTCTATACTGTGAGAAATCATTCTATTGCACCCTACTGTTTTGTCTAGGCTCTCTGCAATTTGATGGTCTACAAGGAGCCCATTGTGCTACACCTTCCTAAACTTTTCTAGACATCCCTCAGAAAATTAATTTGCTGATTAATTGCCTGAATAGAGAACAGTATCTCTTTACTGGATGCCCTATCATCCTGGGTATCATCCTACTATGCAGTTTTCACACTGTTGAGATCCATAACCTTCTGTAAGGCAGATACTGTTACTATCTGCACCAGAACATGGTAAAATCAAGACATCTTTATCAATTTCAGCCATCAAGCTGTTATCATTATGTAAAACTCTGATTTCACTAGTACCCGGTGAGGCAGTTTGTTTATGTTTAAATTTCCTGGCTCTCCCAGCCCTCTTTTTATTTTTCCCTATTGGCTTGGCAGAGGTATCAGGAATACAGATTGTAGGAAAGTCCAGTCTAATTTGAGTATTGTCAGAAAGCAAAGTAACTTGAGCAGTATCAGCTACTGTAATGGGATAGAAGGTAACCCCACTGTGGGAGCTAATTTGTCCAACTTGCTAAGCATATCACCTAATCTGGAACCATTTATAGCAATGTTACATTTAAGAGTTTCTAATTTGTTGCAGACTCCCGCTAACTAGTCCAGAATCATAAGATGGGCTGCATATGGATCTTTCATGAATTTGTTTAGGTCATCATCTATTCCAAAGAAGTATGAGGCAATATGATTCCCAGTATGGTCCCCAAACCCAGGATTCCTCAACATACAGCAGCAATATGATCTCTGTGGTATTTTATTATTTATTTTAGTGTCAATCTTTTTTAGCCCAACAATTGCCTCCTGCATGCCTTCGGTAATATCCTGCAAGTAAGTAGACTAATTAAAGCAGATCCTCGTTAGACCAGATTCCGGTTCTGGTTCAAGTGAGAATTCCATAGAGTTTGAAAGATCTGACAGTGTCATAGTATAAATCAATAGAAACCTCCTTATTTGCTGTTTTAACCTGAGTATTCCCTTTCACAATTTTTTAACTGTTAATACTGATGAATTGGGCAAATTACTGTGTTCACTGCTGTGCTCTTTGCTATAATTACAAAGATGGGATCCAGGATAATTTCTATGAAAACTTTAGGAGAAGAAGAAAGACTGGAAATAACCTGTCTAAAATCAGAGTCTCCATCATGAGCAGTATTGCATTCAATCAGGGACACATCCAGGATGCAGAAATAATTTTTAACAAAAATTTATTAATTTGCATCTGTTTGGGTTTTGATGTAGACTCTTGGATTGTATTAACACTGGAGTTTGCATTTTGATGTCTTTTACATTTTCCTGGTTTATTGTCTTTATTAAGTTTATTTGTAATAGGTTTAGTCCCTTTTTTACCCTTCTTTGGCAGTATTTTGGGCATAGTAACAGTGTCCTTCCCACCAATGGACTCCTGACTGGTAATAACAATCAGGGAATCCACGATGTCCGTTTGTTCCTTGCAATTATCGGCATTATTATTAGCCCTAACAGGATCAACCTTCTGAACCCCTATGGAAGATTTCAGGAGTTCTAAATTTGCCACCATGGCTGCTTGATTCCTCGTATAAACCATGAGACAATAAATTACAGTAAATTGCAAAGTGACTAAAAGAAAAGAGAAAAATTAACTATATTGCATGGTCCCAAGCAGAATTTTTGTAGCTTCCTTAGGAGTCTTCTCTGCAAGATTAGGCTATAATAAGCTGCCAGTGACCTCTCTCCCAATATTCAGAATCCACTACCAGTTTTTGATTATGAAATAGTGAGAGGAGGTTATAAGTAGAGGTTGTTGCAAAAAGTCCAGTTTCGCAATCTCATTGGCTATTAAATAGAATAAAGGAAACCCAGTGTAAGCAGTTAGATCCTTGCATAACAAGAAGTAGTGCTGCCAAGTACTTCAGTTTCAAATTTGCATGTGGTCTTGGCTTTCCCAAACAGTATTAAAATCCCAGGTAATCCCTGCATGCAATCAGCAGATAGGTCCCTGAGCTCTCTGTGCCTATTTTGGGAAGCTGAGTAAGTTGGAGTTCAGAGAAAGTTGCCTCTGCATTTTCCAGCACCAAATACACTGTTAAAAAAGGCAGGAAAAAAATAAAATGGTGCGTAAATACCTGCAGTCTATGGTTGTTAAACTTAAAACACAACTTACAATGCACAGCATCTAATATCTAGATGTACCATAAAAGAATTAAAATATAAAATATAAATGAGTACAATATCAAATTTACGAAGCATTCAACAGCATTAAGAACAATTTGCATAGGGTCTTAGCTTTAGGAATAATTAGGAGCAAGGTGAATACTAAAGACAAACTTACTTCTTGGTCTTAATGGATGTTAACGCTATGTTTGCAAATCTCAGTGGGAAATATCAGCCTCCACAGCAGGGTATTTGCTTCTACACAGCTGAATTGCTAACAAATTTAACTGGCAAACACACCAGGAGCAATAATACTCTTACTTCAATTTAAATAATCTGAAAATACACAAGCTGTTTCAGTACTAGCATGCAACAGGGTCATGCAAGAAGGTGCAAAATGGTGAATGCTGTCTCCAGTGTGCCAGTTGCAGTCATGTGCATTAAATCCAAAAACCTGATCACATCAACAGGAAAATCCCACGGCGGGAAACCAAATCAGTAAACTAAAACACAAAAAAGAAAAGAATATGTACAAAATTGCATTAATCAGTACTTAACCCTAAGTCTCTTTCTAAAACTTCTAAATTAACAACAAGCAAATGCTTTTCATATGATCACTCATTTAAGGTGCATCCATACTAAAAGAGAAAAAATACAGTCAGTAAAATGGTCTGTATCGACTCATACAAAACAGAGCCATATATGTGGAAATTCAAGAAAGGGTTGGTCGCAATACACTCTTTTCCACTGATTTTTCTGGGCAGTCTGATGTCTGCGTTCACTCTTCCCACACAATCTGAAGGTGCCCTTGGGAGTATCCCTCACTCTAGCTTGCAGGCCCTATCTGTCTCTGCAGCCATCTTCCTTGAGAAAACAAGGATCAAGGAGAGCAACAGAAACCAGCAAGGACAGGACACAAAAAGATGTACTGGTAAGGTCACACTCTAGATAGGTAACACAACCATACCTGCCATAAAATAAAACAAACCGTGTGACCCTGCTTCCCAATACTACTCCACTGTACTTGGGAGCACGTAGTGCTGAAAGCCTTCCTCAGCAATCAATCCCGGGAAGACTGGAAAAAGGCTCATGTGATCCCACTCCACAAGAGTGGCAGCAGGGAGGAGGCAGGGATTTACAGACCAGTCATTCTTTCCTCAGTAGTGGGCAAGATTATGGAGGCACTCCTTAAGGAAAGGATAGTGCAGCACCTAGAATCCATATTAGCACAGTATCCAAGACAGCACGGGTTTACAACAGGAAGGTCCTGTCCAGCTACTCTCATAGATTTCTTTGTCTGGGTAACCAGAGTGGTGGACCAAGGAGGTACAGCTGATGTCACCTACCTTGACATCAGCAAAGCTTTTGATACTGTTCTACATAGTAGATTGATTAATAAGCTGGGTAAGCTCAGGGTGGGTCAGAAACTGGTCAACTGGGTGGCAAACTGGTTGGCTGGCAGGAAACAGAGAGTGGTGGTAAATGGTATACAGTCAGAGGATAGTCAAGTCACAATTGGGGTACCTCAGAAATCAGTCCTGGGGCCAGTCCTCTGCAATATCTGTATCAGTGACACTGCAGATGGACTGGAGGGTAAGGTTTGTCTGTTTGCAGATGACACCGAGATCTGCAACAGAGTAGATGATCTAGATGGGGTGGGCAGAATGAGAAGAGATCTGGAAAAACTGGCAAATTGATCTGAAGAGTGTCATCTGGGGTTTACCATAAAGAAGTGCAAGATCATGCACATAGGGAAGAGAAACCCTGAAGCTACCTATAGGTTGAGAAGGGAGTTACTGGCAATCACAAGGGAAGAAAGAGACTTGGCCATCATCCATCACAGATGACCTAAAATCATCCAAGTAGACCACTAAGGCAGTAGGTAAGGCTAGAGGAATGTTGAGGTGTATTAGTAGGGGTATCACAAGTCGTAAGATGGAGGTAATAATCCCTTTTTACAAGACACTGGTAAGGCCCCATCTGGAGTGCTGCATGCAGTACTGGAGGCTGCACCTGCACAAGGACATTAACTAAATGGAGGCAGTCCAGAAGAAGGGCAACCAAAATGATTCAGGGACAGCATCAGGAAACATATGAGGACAGATTAACAGAGCTCAATATGTATACCCTAGAGCAAAGGAGAGAGAGAGGTGATATGATTAAACATTCAAACATCTTAAGGGCATTAACAAGGTGAAAGAGTCTAACATGTTTCACTATAAGAAACATAGCAGTACAAGAGGACAAAGCATAAGATAGGAGGAAGGCCAATTAATGGGTAATGTAAGGAAGTTATTTTTCACAGAAAGGGTGGTGGATGCATGTAATGGCCTACCTCAGGAAGTGGTGGATATGAATATAGTGCAGGGCTTCAAACAAGCATGAGACACAGTCATAAGGGAGCAATACAGATGAGTATGAATAAATAGGCCATTGACATCGTAAAGGCCTATGACACATTGATAAGGTAGAAAAAATGGGCAGACTGGATAAGCCTTGCGGTCCATACCTGCTGTCAACTTCTATGTTTCTATGTTATTTTAAATACTTTTTTAAGGGGTGTGGTTTGGCCACCAGTGTGTTGTCTGCTTAATATGTGAGCTCTCTTCTAGCAGGGTGCCATCGGAGCTCTGGCAACACGATCCCGGGACATCATGACCCCCTAACTATCAAAAATGTCCAAGTAGTTACCCTTCTACAAATTGGTGCCATTATTTAGCAGATTCTGATGTGTTATCCTGTGTTAGTTGCACCAGTTCTCCAGGAGATACCTTGTTGTTGTAGGCCGTATAGGCCCGATTGCAGTCGCAACCACCCAGGCGGCCCTTTCTTGCTTTAACTGCAATACCTAAACTAGCTCTCCTGTCTCTGTGTGTGTGGGGCACTCCTTTGGCCAGATTCAAAGATTTGAGATCCGGTGGCTCTAATCCACTGTTCAGGGGCCCAATACTCAGCAGCTCCAGGTTGCACATTCTCTCGTGCTGCCAGCCTCTGTGGGGGACTCCCTACATTACATTACTCAGATGCTTGAGGCCCTGCTTACCCATGTAGATGACATTAGCCTGTCCCTTACTGGCACTGCAGCTGATGTGCGACAACTACAGGACAGGATGAATGTGTCTGAACAAAGATTGGACACATGCGAGCAGCAGCAAGCAAAACTCCTATATAGCATTCAACTACATGAGGAGAAACTCTCTGCCCTGTGTGACAGGGCCAACAGTCAATGATCAAGAAAATTGAGCCCAGTGCAATAATCTGTGCATTATTGGAGTGCCTGAGGGGGCTGAAGGGCAATCTATGGATGGTTCCTGAAAAACATGATTTCCACTTATGCTGGAGGACCACTGGAGGGGACCCGTAGAAGTGGAGAGGGCACATCGGGTTACCGGGAGGCAAGACAGAAGCAGACAGTCACCTATACCCTTCAAGGCATAATTGTTGCAGTACTCCACAAAAGAGAAGATCCTGCAGGTGGCCAGGGACCTTGGGGAAGTCTGCTGGCAAGGGGCACACAAAGCTGGAATTGCACATGCCTGCAGTATATAAATGGTCTACATACATTCCAGTAATAAGCTGCGCAAGGGGGGAATGTGCAATGAGACCATTTGCATTTCCTGGCTAAATATTGCAATTTTGTGCACCATGTATATGGCCACTATCGCTCATTTCCCTATGATCTGCCTAGGGCTCAGGTCACCTGCTGCACAACACATCTCCCACTGCATGATCACACATGTTTGGGATATTCAGCCAGATGTGTGTAATCGCATCTCACAGCGCTTCTTCTGAATATACCATTATTTTGTGCCGGTGCATCTCAGTTGCACGGCGTAGGCACTTGAGCAAGGCAGCCTGGGACTTTTGAATATGGGGCCCTTTCTCTTTATGTATAAATAGTGTGACTAAATACGCATTAAGAAAGGCTCTGAAAAATTTTAACCACATAACACACACTCATTCTGTCTTGGGCTTGGAATGTGCAATGAGGCCATTTGCATATCCCAGCTGAATATTTCAATTTTGCACACTCCTTGTAAATGAGCTTGCTCAATGGAGTTTTTTTCCTGCCAATAAGCTTTGACTTGTTACACTATGCCTTCAAGTTTTGAGTTAAGATACAAAAGCAGCCTATATGTATATAGCGGATACATGATGGGCAGGAGTGTGATATGGGAAATATCTCCATAAGTGGCCAGTGACCTCAGGATACTCACGAGTGGTGGAGCATAGGGGAGGCATGAGTGAAATTATCCTGAGGCCACTGGTCACGAATGGAGATAGTTACCATATCACACTCTTGCCCATTATGTGTTTGATTTATACAGTAGGGCAGGAGTGAGTTATGCTTGGAGACATTTTCATGTTTCTCAAGAGAGTGCTTTAGTTTTTGTGGAGTTATTTTTCGCTGTGGTGTGGATGCCTGAGAGTACTGCGGTGTTTGAGAATGGTAATAGGTAATTTTCTGAATGGATGTGGTGTAGCACTTTTTGATTGGTTGTGTGTGGAGTAGGCTTCTGGTGAATGTATGATATTGGTTATGTAGGGCTGTTTAGTAATTGGTTGATTTTGTTGGTGTGCCTTGAAACATGTAATTTTATTGGCTGTGTTGCACTTGTGGGTAGGACTTAGCTGGGGAGTTAGGCAGCAATTCCTTCTTCGACTTGAGCAGCAGTTCCAGTTTATGGTTGGATTTATTTATTTTTATGATGGGAATATTTATTTTTATTTTTTATGGTTAGTTCTTTATTTATTTCATTTTTTTATTGTGTGCTGCTGGTGTGACTTTGCTCTGGTTACCGTCACTGGAGCTTTTCAGTAGTGGGACTCTGGGTTCTCTTTTGAAGTAGAACTTTGGGTTTTTAGCCAGTTTCTTTCACTGGATCCATCAAGGCGGTGGATGATGTAGATTTTCTTCCATGAAGACATCATGCTTCCCTGTGTTCCTCCAAAGAGAGTTTGGCATCGCTGCTGTGGCATGGGAAATGTGGGGTTTAGTGCTAAACCAGGGTTTTGGTGGCAGGTCAGTTTAATTATTAGTAATGCTGTGTGTGGAAGTAGTCCTGATAATCTTTTGGGCCAGAGATGTGATTAAAAAACAAGGTACTGCCATAGGCAAAGGAGATCAATCAGATAGTGACATATGCACAGTATAAATAAATGTTAGGAAAAGTCACTGTGCATACATCACTACTGATTTGTACAACAGGAGTGAGAGTACACATTTATCTACTTTTAAAATGTCTCACCCCTATTGTATAAATGGAATTACTAAACCACATGTTGAAAACTAATACTGTTGAGGATGAATATATTCAAAACAAACAGAAATAAGACAAAGTCTACCAGTCAGAGGCTATTTCTTGAGTGGTATTTAAAGAAAACTTTTTAGTCCATTATCATCCCCCAGACTTGTTGAATACAATGGGCTGGATTTTCAGACAGGCCCAAATACTGCAAGCCCCGGTGCACTGAACGTATGGTACACAGGGCTTGGAGTATTCTCCCAGATAACAATAGGGATTATTGATCCTGTGCACCAATTGTTGCAAGTTAGACTAACTTTTTCTGTTCTAGCTTACAGCAATCCTGTGTACCCTTTTTACGGGGTTTGCACCAAATATTTGGTGCATGCTGCTGTAAATCAGGTAAAGTGTCACAAATGTGCCCAACTTACCAAAATCAGGCACAGTTATGGCAAAGGTGTTTGGTACAGTCATGCCAAAAAAAGGGTTTGATGCAGGGCTTGATGGAAGTCCTACTTCACCCTTTGAAAATTGGGACTGATGTGCCAAGCTTATTTATCCAGAATGCCTCTCTCAGTACTAACTTCTGATGTAGGTTACTGCCTCTCTGAAATGGTTACATATTCAATTCCTAGGTGTCTGAGGGTGGCCACAGACCCATGTCCTAGCCCATTATAATGTTTGGCTATAGCATAACTTGGATTGTCTACTCTTGTAGCCATTTTATGCACACTTATTCTCATCATCAAGACTTTTTTAATCTGCCCAATATAATCAGCTCAACATGGGTAAAGTAGCATATAGATCATCCCCATAGTGTAAGGATTTATAAATTCACGGATTTAATACTTTTTTCCCATGTGCGGGCTATTAAATGTTCCAGTATTTCTTGTGTTGCTACTGTACATTGTGTGCAATTTCCACATTTAAAATTGCCAAGTGAGTGTTCAGGCACCTAACTTTACTTTATATTTTAGCATTCCACATCTTTAAAGTGTGTTTACTTTTTGCACTGCTTTTAAAACAGTGGCTGCTTCATAGCCATGGTTTATTACAATGGGCTTACACAACTTAGTGTAGTGTTATGCTTGTGCAACTTGTTGATAAACCTTTGTGGCCATTCACCTCTCTGTTCCATGAGGAATGCCACCATGTAGGGGTACAGAAGGCAAGGAGCTCTGGAGAAGGGTTCCACCCATATAGGTCCCTTGGGAAGAATTCCCTTGGCTAAAGGTACATTAGGAAGGAACCCCAAAAAGAGTGTTATGCAGAAAACATTGCTCATTAAAGACAGGGAGCATGATTGCCACCAACTAGAGGGATAACAGCCATCAGAGATGAGCATAGACAGAAATGGACTGAGCTGATCGGGAGGAAAAGTGAGCAGAAGGGCACAACCTGATAAGGAGAGAGGTAACAGCAAAGGAGAACCACCATGCCACACAAAAGGAGAGCCACCATACAACTCCATCCAACAGTAGAACATAAGGACCTAAGAATCTATTGCTATATAGACTAACTAGTATTATGACCTTCAGCATGGAGGAGAGGAAAAAAACTAGATGAGGAGGAAATCTCTGGGGATCCAAGTCCTAAGTTGTCTTCCCTCCAGGCTTGGGATATGTTTATAGTGATGGCTTAGCTACTACAGTTTAGAGACCAAGTTCAGGGGAGGTGGAAAATATTTCAATTTGGAGGAAGGCTCTCACTCTCTCTCTCGCTCTGTAACAGGAACACCATGAAGGGCTGCAAGCACATTCTGCAGCAGTGGGGTTCTCTACACTGGAGGACCATCCCCCAAAGTGGGAGGAGAAGAGCAACAACTACTGAATGTGCTCAACTGGCCTTCATGAGCCTGATAACAGACCAGGTTAATCTGAAGTGGTTGTAGGGAGAATAGTTTAGAAGATGCTGCTGAACCCACTCAGCAAGCTAAAGAAGCCCCCTGGGGCTTAAGGGCCACACCCTTTACAGTCGAAGTCTTAAATTCTACATCAAGCTGTGCAGCAGATACCTCTGCATGGATAAAGCTCTTCCCAGAGTGAGGACATTCCCACTATGGGCCAGATAAGAAGAACCCTACCCTGAGTTTCATAGGTATACCACAGGCACAGCTACAGTTTAACAGTGCAGTCCCCTACAGTGACTACAGTGATGCCGCTCGTAGGGAACCCACTGGAACCCAGCACTGTCTTTTGGGGGTCCTGCACCACCCCAAATCAGCTCTGACTAGGAGTTGAGAATCCTAAGTGGGGAGGTACAGGGGGTGCAGACACCCACTTGGGGGGTTGTGAGGGCAAAGCCACCTGAAGAGAACACTTGTTTTTGCATGAAACTGGCAGCCAACTGCAAAATGCAGTTGATCTGTCAGTTTTTCTGTCTCATTGTTCAACAACATGCCAAAATTATTGTGAATAAAGATTTCCCAGTACTGCAGCAAAGAACAAGCCCAAAAGGAGTGTAGAAATGTATGTTGTGACCTCTACATAGGTCAACAGGTAACAGCAAACAACTGAATGAATCTGGACAAACCCAAATGGTGACACCTTCATGTAGGTATATCACAAGCCTGAATATCACAAGCAGGGGTAAATGAGGAATGCATAAATGATTTAAACTTCTAAGGAAGCAGAAGTATATGGCATTAAAGCAATGAAAAAAACTTGCAGTAAAGCCACACTACACTGCTAGAAAAGTAAGCAGGGAACTTAAAAAGCTGAGTGTAGTAACTGCTGTGTAGAGCCAGGCACTGAGAGGAGCCAGGTGTAAGTAATTAATGATAGGTGTGCACAGGGAGACTGCTGCAGGCAGGGAAACAGAAAGTGGAACTGAAAATCATAAAGAGAACAAATGCAGGGAAATTGAGGTATTGTTAAATTATGATAAAAGTAAATGGGGAGTGTTAACTGTAAGGAACAGCAGTATGTAAGCTTGGAAAGCACACACAAGAAATTTATTTGGGACACAGGAGGCTAGAGTACTAGAAAAGCCCCTTAAGAAGGAAAACAAAAGGACACAAAAGTAGGAGAGCAGGAAGGAGCAGACATAAACAACAAAGAGAGAAGCACAGACTGAAGCCAGAGGAGAAGCAAAATACTGACCTAGGAGAGGAGAAGAAGCACGAACCAAGCAGAAGCTTACACAAACAAGTAGAAGATCAACACAATCCAAATAAGGTCCATAGCCCAAGGGAACAAACGCTGAAGAAAGAGAGGTGGGGTAGAGCCTCTGACTGCAGCAAAAGTAAAATTCTTCTGAAGGAAGCTGAAAGGCCTACCTTAAATATTTCAGGCAGGGGGCATTGCCTTCATGACAAGGTCATTCTTTCGGATTGCTGCATACTTAAGTATGGAACAAGATCTGTTACCTGGAAACTAACGTAACCAATGTTAGCACTTACTTTGGCACTGTATGCACTTTACAGTAGTTTTGATCTCAGTATACTCATTCAACATTTTGTACTATGTAATATGTTCAGCTCGTGTCACTGTGTGTTCCATTTTTGATGTGGAGCCTTTGTAAAAGAGCCTTTGGCTCAAAGGTTGACATCCTGATACTTAAATAAATAAATAAATAAATAAGGGGGCATGGCTGGTTGCTTCAGCCCACTGAACCACAGGCAAAGCCTTTCAAAAATCTTTCACAAGTATTTCTCAGTTCCTTTTTAGGGCTGCAGTGGATAGAGCCCTGCAAACCTCATGCTATGAAAAAATGACTCCACATTCCTTGCAGTCCTTTCAACCGAACAACCTTTTGAACTTACACCACAGTCACTTCTGCAACCATGAAGCAGTCTGCTCATTGTCTGGCTTGGAAGTAGCACTGCACTATTTTTAGTATCAGTGGTCATGGCAGAAGACAACACACTCTGCCATGTCTAAGATGGCTGCCAATCTGTATTGTGCATGTGTGACATTTAGCACATGCCCAGTGCAGTGAGCAGCCATCTTGGACATGGTGGAGTGTGCCATTTTCTGCCGTGTCTGCCAATTTTTTCCTTTTTTAAGTATTGCTATCCCCCAACCCGGACTTCCCTCTCAGCACTCACCACCCCACGCACACCCCCAGAAATACAGAAATGACACTAGGGGTGCTCAATCTCCCCGTGTCACACTCTGGACTCCTCAGCATTTCATTTTTTTTAATTACTTCCTCATTCAACCCTCCCTCTCAGCACCCACCATCCCACCCCCCTCAGAAACATAAGAATGACACTGGGGGTGTCCATTTCCCCAGTGTCACCATCAGGAGTCCTTGTTCCTTTTCTTTTCCTTGAACCTGAAAAAAAAGCATTACTGTCTTTTGCACCATTACTGTTCCTGCATCTGACCCTCCCACTCAGTACCCCCCACCCCCATGCCCTTACTTACCCATCGGGGTCCAGTGCCTAATCCTCTCTGGACTGCAGACATATTTTCACTCTTCTAAGCCAGATCATGAACTGAAGAAACAGGTATTCTGTTCAATGTATTTCAGTGGGGTTTTGAACTTAGTGGCAACTTGGACATTTTTGTATATTTTTGGCCCATAGTTTCAATATGCCTTCTTTGGGCCCTGCCTCACGAACAATTGAACTCTCATTAGGCAGATCTGTCCTGAAAGGTGATTTCACAGTCCCTGTCTAAAATTACCTTTCTGGCAGGAATTGAACACTTTCTCTGCACTTATTCATGAGGAGGGGTCATATGAAGTCTATGCTGAAAATTCAGTGTAAACATATTAAAAAAACAACAAAGTTATGAGCCTACATTGAATTTTGCAAACACAGACTCATACCTTTGGTAATTTTCAGTATTTTTCTCCCAAATTGACAACATAGCCATATCTTTACAGCATCTCATGAGTGTGACAGCTGTCATTTTTCTAATCCTGGCCAAAATGTGTTTTTTTTTTTTACATCCTGAAAGGTGATTTCATCTTCCCTGTGTGAAATCACCTTTTGGGCAGGAACTGAAAAATTTCTCTGCCCTTGTTCATGAGATGGGGTAATAAGAAGGCTATGTTGAAAATTTGGTGTACAAATGTTAAAAAACAATAAAATTATGAGCCTACATTGAATTTTGCTAATGCAAGCTTGTAACTTTGGTAATTTTCAATATTTTTACCCCAAATTTACAATATAGCCATACATTTACAGCATCTCATGAGTTTGACAGCTGTAATTTTTCTAATCCGGGCCAAAATGTTTTTTTACACCCTGAAAGGTGATTTTGTGGCCCCTATACGAAATCACCTTTCAGGCAGGAGTTAAACATTTTCTCTGCCCTTGTTCCTGAGATGGGATAAAAAGGAGGCTATGTTGAAAATTTAGTGTACAAACATTAAAAAAGCAAGTTATGAGCCCACATTGAATTTTGCAAATGCAGGCTTATAACTTTGGTAATTTTCAATATTTTTACCCCAAATTTACAACATAGCCATTTCTTTACAGCACTTCATGAATGCGAAAGCTCTCATTTTTCAACTCCAGTTCAAAATGTGGTTTTGCATCCTGAAAATTGATTTCGCAGTCCCTGCACAAAATCACCTTTAGGTCAGGAATTGAACATTTTCTCTGACCATCTTCATGAAGCAGGGTCTTAACAAGGTTGTGTTGAAAATTTGGTGCACAAATAATAAAAAACACCTTTTTAATATGTGTACCCAAAATTCCTTAGCTGCAGCCCTATCAGCCCTGGCCAGACTTTGTTTAATTATGTTTCCTCACTACAAATCTGTATGACTCTGATTAGTTGTCAGTATGGTATGTTTTCCTTCATATGCTTTGGATTTTCACTGTCAGAATGTTGCAGGGTGTTCCTATTTTTTTTCTCTTGCTTTTTTTTTCTACTGGAACAATTTTGTGTATGGTTCTGGTTCCTACTTTGTAAACTGTGATGTTCAAAAACCTTACAGACTGATTGCTGCTTTCTGCTGCAAATTTTAAGTTGCAGACATAGGAATGAATATAGTTGATGAATTCCGATTCTTAAGTTCTTCCTGTAGGAGGAGAACATTGTCAAAGTATCAGATCCATTTTTTTAAGTATTGACTCCATTTGTTCCTGTTACTGTTCCATACATAAAATCCTTCTCCCATTCACGGGACATAAATGTTGCCCAGCAACGGGACAAAGGTCATGCCCATCGCTATACCATGGGTTTGCTGAAAAAATTCTTTGCCTAAAAGAAAATAATTAGGTTTGGGTATAAAGCTGGCAAGGTCCATAATAAACATGTTAGCAGGAACTACATCTTCATTTCTCTGTGCAAACATTTTTCAATAGCCTCCCTCATGGGGATTATTATTATACAGGCTTTCCATATAAGGGGCCCAATATTCATGAATGGACAAGGCAGAGTGCAAACATTTGCACTGTGCTATGTGCTTGCCTGGTTGCCCAAAAAATATATATTCATTAGAATAGCACGCCAGTGCTATCTGACTGAATATTGGGTCAGTGCATCCCAGTGCTAAGATATGGCTCCCAAAAAAGGGCATCACAATGGATTGCACCCATACTAAATTTCTGATATTCAAATTAACTCATGCAAATAAGCTCACTGGGCATGCAAGGTGCAAAGGAGTAATTTGCATGCCCATTATGGGCTCATTTGCATGTGCAGAAACATAGAAACATAGAAGTTGATGGGAGAAGGAGACCGTTAGGTCCATCTAGTCTGCCCATTTGTTTTAAACCTATTTTGACTCTCTAGTTACCCTTTGTAGCCAGGGCTTCTTTGTGTCTATCCCATGCATTCTTGAATCCCCTGACAGTGCTGACCCCCACAACCTCTAGGGGCAGGCTGTTCCAGGTGTCCACCACTCTTTCTGTGAAGAAAAACTTCCTGGTGTTGGTAGAGAACCTCCCTCCTTGCATCCTGAGGTCATGTCCCCTGGTCCTGGACCCCTTCTTGAAGTGAAAAATTCCCTGTTCCTGTGCCAGTACCTTGTTATGCCTTTAATGTACTTGAATGTTTCAATCATGTCCCCTCTCTCTCTTCTCTGCTCCAGGGACTACATATCCAGTTCCCTAAGTCTTTCTTTATAGGACATGTACTGCAGACCCTGAATCATTTTTGTCACCTTTCTCTGTACTGTTTCCACCCTGTCAATGTCCTTCCTGAGGTGAGGCCTCCAGAACTGGACTCCGTATTCCAGTTGAGGCCTGACCAGCAATTTATACAGTTGTATTACCACCTCTCTCCTCCTGCTCATGAGTGCCCTTCCAATGCAGCCGAGCATTCTGTTTGCCTTCAATGTTGCCTTCTCACACTGCTTACTAACCTTCAAGTTAGAAACATAGACTTTGATGGCAGATCAGGACCACTTGGCCCACCCAGTCTGCCCATTTCCCTACCTATTGGATAGGCTGCAGCTTCTAGTTAACCAACAGTCTACTTCCTGCAACCCCCCACTATAATTGCCTTATGTCTGTCCCATGCATGTTTGAATTCCCCCACTGTTTTAGACCCCACAACTTCTCCAGGAAGGCGGTTCCATGCGTCCACCACTCTCTCCATGAAAAACAATTTCCTCACATTACCCCAGAGCCGTCCCCCCTCTATCTTTAAATTGTGCCCCCTTGTTCTTACACATCTCCTTTTCTGAAAGATGCTACTCCCCTGGACTTTGAGTGTAGAAGCCTGGAACAGCCTGCCCCAAGAGGTTGTAGGGGTCAACACTGTTGGGGGATTCAAGAATGCATGGGATAGACACAAAGAAGCCCTGAGATTATGATTCCCAGATCTTGTTCCTGGTTTGAGGCCACCAGTCTTTTGCCTCCTAGGTAATACTCCTTTCTTGGATTTTAATTTCCTATGTGCATGGCCTTGCACTTTTTGGCATTAAATCTCAGCTGCCACACTCCAGACCATTCTTCTAGTTTCTTGAGGTCAGCTTCCATCTTGCTCACTCTTTCTGAGGTGTCCACCCT
Source organism: Neoceratodus forsteri (assembly GCA_016271365.2). Lineage (NCBI taxonomy): Eukaryota > Metazoa > Chordata > Ceratodontiformes > Ceratodontidae > Neoceratodus > Neoceratodus forsteri. The sequence goes on from CM057449.1 coordinate 681,757,489, forward strand.
GTTACATATCTTGGTGTCATCTGTGAACAGACACACCTTCCGTTCCAGTCCATCAATGATGTCTGCTATAAAAACATTGAAGAGTAGAGGCCCCAGCACTAAGCCCTGAGGCACCCCACTGTTCACCCTGCCTTCTGTCGATTGCATTCCATTAACTTGTATCCTCTGGGTTCTGCCTTGAAACCTGTTTTGTACCCATCTGACTACTTCTGGACTAACCCCAGTGAGGTCAAGCTTCTTTAACAGCCTTCTGTGTGGCACTGAGTCAAAGGCCTTACTAAAGTCTAAGCAGACAACATCTACTGCTCCACCGTCTTCCACTATTTTTGTAGCATAGCCAAAAAATTAGAGCAGATTTGTCTGGCATGACCTACCTGCTGTAAAACCATGCTGTTTAGGGGCTTGTTGGCCACTAGTTTTGAGGAATGCTATGATCCTCTGTTTGAGTATTTTCTCCATTAGTTTCCCTACTATAGATGTAAGGCTCAGACTGTAATTAATAGCCTCTTCGCAACTGCCTGATTTGTGAAGTGGAACCATTATTGCCTTTTTCCAGTCTTCAGATACCACACCACTCTCCTCAAGGATTTCATGAGTAGAAGTGCTAGAGGGGCTGCTAATTCTGCCCCCAGTTTCTTAAGGATTCTGGGTTGTATCTCATCTGATCCCATGGCTTTGTCTGCTTTTAGGTTATTTAGCACCTCCCTTACTTCAGCTTCTGTAAAGGGACTTGTGCCTACCCCTGGCCCTGGGGTGTTATTTTTTTTCATGGCTGGGCCATCCTCTTAGACCTCTTTGGTAAACACTGATCAGAAGTATTTGCTGAGGATTTTGGCTTTCTCTGGGTCATGTTTGGTGCATTTCCCTTCTTCAGTCGCAATCTTTACTACCTCCCCTTTTGCCTTCCTACTTTCCCTAATGAATCTAAAAAATTATTTGTCTCCTCTCTTTGCCCCTTCTGCTATCTTTTCCTCTGTCTGGGCTTTTGTCTTTCTAATGTGTTTGTTAGACTCTCTCATTTTTTCCATGTATGACTCCCAGTCTTTCTCACTTTTGGTTTCCTGGTATATGCTGTATGCCTTCTTTTTTCTTAGACTGTGGTAGCCACTTCCTTGGAAAAACATGGAGGATTTTTTTTTTCTGTTTGCTTTGCTAACTAACTGGCACATTGTTCTTTGTCAGTCTTTATTGCTCTCTTGAGTCTCCACAACATGACCTCCATCTCCTCAACCTCTATTTCATTAACTGGCTACTTATATTGTTCCTAATTTTTTGGAAGTCAGCCTTTCTGAAATCTAGCTTCTTTGTCTTTGAGTGACTGGTGTCCTGTGTTATGTTTACCTTACAGCTTACCAAGCAATGGTCGCTGTTGCCCATATGGCATCCCACTTCAATGTCCTTGATCCTTTCCAAGTTTGTGAGGACAAGATCAAGAATGGCATCTCCCGTTGTTGGGGTTTTAACAAGTTGGCACAGTCCTGTGCCTTGTAGTGACAATAAGGAGTCCCTACTTCTTGTTGTTGCCATCATTAGTGTGCTTCAGTTAATATCTGGTAGGTTGAAGTCCCACACCACTATTATTTCACCTTTATCAGACATGTTGTGCATTTCCTCTATTAGGTCATTGTCTCCTTTATCCCCCTTGATTTGGGGGCCTGTACACAATGCCAATTCTGAATGGTTTTCCCCTGCTCGTGTCTACTGTTAGCCACAGTTACTCAAAGTCCCCAGGTTGCTCTCTTACTTCTGTCACTTTTATTTCCTCCCAAATGTAAATGGCTACACCCCACACACACACACTTTTTCCCACTGCTTTTCTTTCCTGAACAGATTGTAACTGGGAATGGCAGTATCCCATATGTGGTTTTCAGTGTACCAAGTTTTTGTTACAACCTTTCTGATTCCAAGATGATTATGAGTTTGGGAGGTTTGTTGGCTAGGCTCCTAGTATTTGCAGCTATTACCTTCCAGAAATGTACATCCTCTATGGCGCAAGGTTGTACCCTCTTTCTGAACTGCTCCGGTTTGCTCTTTTCAGCCAAGAGATTATGGAAGTTGCTGGTTCAGGTGAATGTTGACTCTGATTTGTTTTCTGAGGATGTATGCATGCATTTGGCATTTTGGGGAGTGATGACCAGCCCACCGATGGTAGGGATGTGAGCTGTGTCATGCTCATCTTTATTTAGTTTAAACTACCTGTATAGACATTGAATGTTTGTTTGAGTGCTCACACACATTCTCTGTTTAGGTGTAATCTGAGTAGACTGGCAATTTTACACAGTGCCACCCTCCACACACACTATCATCGTCTCAAAGAACTATCCCTGAGGCTAGTGGTACCACCCTTGCTGATCATCAGCCTGAGGGATAAACTAAACTTACCCTGGTGTTTAGTGCCCCCACACGCAGACTGGTAGCCTGATGTTCTTATTTAAAGTTTCTCTGGTGCTAGTGTTGCCACACCTATCACTGTCCCAAAGTTATAAATGAAAGTGTTTCTGGTGCTAGTGATCCCCACCTTACTGATTGCCATCCCAAAGTTATAAATCACAGTTTCTCTGGTGCTAGTGGTCCCCTCCACTTATTGACATCCTAACGCTATTACTGAAAGTTTCCCTGGAGTCTAGTGGCCCCTCTCACAGATCATCAGCCCAAAGTAAAATAGACACTTTCCCCAGTGCTAGTGATCCCTCCCCACTGACCAAGGGCCCAAAGTAAAATAGACATTTTCCTTGGTGTCTAGTGGTCCCTCTCTCCACCTGCACCCATGCTCAATGCTGAAGTAACTATTCCCAGGTGTCCAGTGGTCCTTCCCTTGAATCCCAATCCCCTGCAGAAGGTACTGACATCATTCCTTGGTGTCTAGTAGACACCCTTCCCTATCCCAATCACCTGTAAATTATGGTAAAGTTGTTCCCTGGTGTCTCACAGATCCCCCACCCTCCTACCCTGGCAGACAGTGCCCCACCACTGCACTTCCCTGAGATTGATCTAAACATGCGTCACTCTGCATCTGGCTGGCCACTACTTGAGCTGTCAATGGGTGTGTAATTACAAGTATGTGCTCACTGACAGCTCAGTCAATGGCAAGCTGTGGTGGAGAGTGGGGGGGTGTGCTGATCATGAGCTTGGGGTCATGGGTGGGGTAAAGCAGGCTGGTGCAGCACTACCTGCTGGGGTGGGAGTGTGTGGGGGTCTGCTAGACACCAGGGAATGGCTTTATCATCATTTACAGTGGATCAGGGATAGGGAGTGGTGTCCGTTAGACACCATGGAATGGTGCCAGTACCTTCTACAGGGGATCGGGACGGTAGCAAGACCACTAGACACCAGGGAATAGTTACTTCATCATTGGGCATGGGTGTGGGTAGGGGAAGGGACCACTGGGTACCAAGGAATGCATATATCAACATCAGGCATGAGTTTGGGTGGGGGGAGGGACAACTGGACACCAAGGAATACATAAATCCACATTGGGCACTCACAGTCAACAGCTTCCTCCTCTATCTCCATGACTATGGTTCAATAATCTATACCACTATCTCATCCTTTAAAATGCTCAGGAAGCTTAACACCACCTATCATTGCATCATCAGGTTCATCAATGGACTCCCCAAAGGCACCCATCACTACCACCTCTACCAGGCTGCTAACTGGCTCTCACTCAAAGATAAAATAAATTCCAAAATCCTGACCTTCTTCTATAAAGTTCTCTATGGCCTACTTCCCTTCAGCATCACCTCCTGCAACCAGAAGCCAACCAAGACCTGTACCACCAGATCCTCCCCTCAACTGTCCTTTCTTGTTCCATTCAACCAAACCACCCATGGACTCCACTTCCTCTCCTCCAGAGGGACCAGACTCTTCAACTCCTTCCCAACCTCATCACCCACTTTACTTCACTTGGAGCCTTCAAACATAACATTAAGCACTACCTTCTCAGAAAGTCCAGCTGTTTCTATCTATGACTCTCCTCCCTCACCCTTTATATCCCCCCTTTTTATTTTTTTCAGTGTCAAAGTTCAAGTAAAGCATCCTTTTTTAACTTTATTATGTACTTGTACTTGTACCCTCCATACCTCCCTATTATTTATTTCAATGTCAAATTTCATGTAAAGTATCTATCCTCAACCTTATTTTGTACATGTACCATACTCTGTTTTACCATCTGACTAATGTTTGCTTCTACAGTACAATTCACATTAAACTGTTTCTCCAATGAGTTGCTATATAATTTCTGTTTGAGTTGCATAAGTGTTGCTGGATGCAGTATAAAGCCATGGACAAACTGTTTCTTAAGAGTTAGAACTCAATTTTATATTGAATTGTGACTGGATAGCATATGCCTTCCAAATGAGTTGTAAAAACATGTTATAAACACTATTGTTGAGCTGGTTAAGCAGTGAAAAACAATGCAATATGAGTTGACAAAGCATTACCAACTATAAAAAAAACAATGCTAAGCCATCTCATTGATGGGACAGTTTAATGTGACTTGTACTGTACACCAACTGGACGCTTGTGAAAATGGACAGTGCTGCTCATATGCCTTCCAGTATAAAAATAAAAATGAAATGAAATGAAAAATGAAATCTACATTCTTTTTTGAGGTACTACCTGAGGTCATGATAATTACAAAACAAAATGTACTATACAAAGTGCAAAGAACATTTACAATAAATACAGCACTCAGTACAATTTACATGAACACACATTAAGATTTTCAAAATATTCAAGGGCAGCTGAGTAGAAAAGTTTAAAAGAGAGGAGATGTTTAAGTTGTGTTGGCAAAGAGTTCCACAAGGAAACAGAAATACCAGAAATAATAAACTTTAAATGCAAACCAAGATAAAAGTACATTGTTTATTTTGGGATGGTGATCTGTGGGGGGGGGAGCACTAAACACCAGGGAAAGTACCCATTTTACTTTGGGCCAGCGGTCAGTGAGGGGTGACCACTAAACACCATGGAAAGTGTTTATTTTTCTTTGGGCCATCGACTGGTGCGGGGAGGCCACTAGATGCCAGGATACCTGTCAGTTATAACTTCTGGGCAGCAATCAATGAGGAACCACTAGCACCATGGAAACTTTAATTTATAAATTTGGGACAGCAATTGGGGGGGGTAACACTTGCACAGAGGAAATTTTAATTTATAACTATAGCTGGGGGGCCACTAGACATCAGGGACTACTGCATTGGTGATTGGGGGGCCACCACACTTCCTCCACCAACCAATAAAGTTGCATTGGAGGAAGTTGAGGTTTCAATCTGCTGTACCAGTATGTGTGCCATACAAGAGGAGCAAGCAAAATGGCCAAACGCGGTGCACATACTCTGAATATTGGACTGCACCAATATTCAGGTCCCTGCCCCTTCATTTACATTGCTCCCCCCTCTGAATATTGCCTGAGCACAAACTTTGTTTGCCCATGATAACTGGGATTTTGAATATGGGAAATCCACGCAATGTCCGGTTTGCATGGGCAAACTGGGATTTGTGCCTGGGCAAAGTTTTGAATATCAAGCCCCAGATGTTACCTGTATTGTTTCCACTGTGACTTCAGTCATCTTGAGTATACTTAATGCATCCCTTGTAACTTGTTGCATAATCATTGAAACCCAGAACACTACATCACAGATTCATCACTTTGAACCCTATTTTTTTTCATTTTACTGCTTCTGACATTTTGTGCTTCGACTATAATAAATGATGCATTATCACAGTTTGTGCAATGCTTATAGGTTATACAATGCCCCGATTCAGAATATGCCGTTTATCTTAATGAGTGAGGGGTCAGGACCACAGCTCATAAGTGAGAGAACCATGAGTAAGCTACTAATGCCCTGATGCCTCACAAATGATGACAATTGTCATATTCTGAATCAGGTCATTGTGTATTCAATTTTTATAATGTATTTTAAATAGTAGAACTTTCAGATTAGTTCTTTTGATGCGGGTTTTTGTTCAGTGTGTGTAGCAGAGGCCTTTGTGATGTCATTGGACATTTTGCAAGCTGATCTTCCCTTAAGAGCTCCTTTTTAACTAACCTAAAGTGGAAAAACAATGTGAATTACCCTCTCAGCATTGAAATCAGTAAAATATTGTCATTAAAAATGCCTCAGTGTTCAAATGAAATCACTTATTGTCAGGTTTAACTCTCCCTTCCATACTAGAAGATAAAAACCTTAGGCTACCGTAGCTGGTCACTGAGATAAGGAAAGAGCTGGAGGAGCTAAAAGAACAATTAGATTATCAAGAAAATTATCTGTGCCACACTAACCTGTGGATAAGAGGACGTTCAGATGACAAGGAAGGTGGTTCTCCAGAGGACTTCTGTGGAAAGAGCTTGCTGCAACTCCTGGGACTAAAGCTGAAGGGGGGACCATTTAAAGTGGAGAGACCACACTGAGTGTTGGTCTAGCAGCCTGTAGCAGGAGAGCCACCTAAACAAGTAACATTCTGCCTTCATAACTTCAGTGACCAAGAAGCTATCTGGTTTGCCCTTAAACAGAAGAAAGAAGTGATTTATGAGGGCATGAGATTGTTCTTGCACCTGGACTTTCCCAGCATTTACAGAGGAAACGCTGTCTTTTCAACCCTGTTCTGGATGTATTGCATGCCCAGAAAAATTGTTTTTCAGTTCCTGTACCCAGCTGTGGTTAATGTGCATAAGGAGGGAGCAGTGTATAGTTTCCAGACTGTGGAATGGGTCCAACAATTTCTTAACAACCTGAGGAGTTGTCTTGCCTAATCGAAGAGTCACAAAGGAATAATCACACTTGGCATTCACACATCAGCACAATTTATTGCAAGCAAAAGATAATTACACTTCATGTAACAGCAATGTCACTATCAGCATTAATGGTTACACTTTAGCATTCATTCATTAGCAATATTACTATCAGCATTAATATATACTTCAATTAAGCAAAACATGATACATCACCGATTCAATAAAGCATCATCCAAGCCCTCTTCCAATGGCTGGGAAGCCCCCTTGTCAGCCTGGCTAGGAGTCTCTCGAACCGGGAACTGGCCCCACAGCGATGCATCCACCCTGCAGGAGAGGCTTCAAACCAGGCATTGAGAAAGCTACATTTATATGTTTTATCTGGTATTTAGAAATGCTAGACCATCATGTCCTAAGCACTGGCCAGGTGCCCAGAACATCACGAGTTCAGCATGACAAACACCACTTATTCTCATAATAAATAGTTGGCATTCATTAGATCATCATGCCCTAAGCACTGCCAGGTGTCCAGAACATCATGAGCCAAACAATGCCAGAGATTCTCACAACATCTTGTATGCGACCTTCAAGTCAGCAAAATACACTGTCTGAAGCAAAACATAATAATGAGGCTATCTAAAGAGCAAAACACCAATTAAATGAAGCAGCATGTAAATGGAGTCACACAATACAAAATGGAGTATAAAATGACATACATTACATGAAATAGCATAAAAATGGAGTGACAATAATCAACATATTATACTATCACTACATTCTGGTCCTTGATTATTGTAAATCGATTTGTATGATATTGGTACCATAGCAAAATTACTACTAATATAACATGATAAGTAACAAGTCCAAATAAGCAAGATAATTGTCACTACAGCAATGATTATGATAGGATGTATCAGAATATTTAACACTTTTGTAGCTGATGGAGACCATCCTGTAAAAATATCCACCAATAATGAGTAGTCTCTTGTTGAATCTTGGAACTTAAATCAATCATTTTATTTTTAACTATCGTAGTTTGCACCTGACTTTGCACTAATGATTTATTTCTTATTGCCAAATGAGCCTGCATTACATCTGTTTCCTGAATTATCTGTTTAATTTTATTTAATGAGATACTCAATCTTGATTGATCTAAAATATTGGGCTGCCAATACAAAATAAGCTTCTGCTCATTATCAGGATCTGTGCATTTTACTGTGGTGGATGACATTACAATCCAATGATTACTAGGAATCCATGATTTGAACACGGTCCTCCACACATATTCATTATTACTCATTAAATCACTCTGGGCCTTATTTCTTTGCATTATAGAATACATATGTCGCATTGTGCATTCTGTCCAATCAATAAATCGTGAAATATTTTCTGCTACTCCCATTCCCCATACCTGTGAATCATTAAATAACTGCAAGAACTCAAAATCATAATTCAAAGTTACTCTTTGGGGTAAGAAAACAGTTGGCATCCATTGAGCTTGTAAGTTAATTAAGCTAAATACATCAATTCCTACTGCCTGAAGCCTGTTAGTCAGTGTTTCTATATCAACACTATTTAAAATTCCCATGCCTGCCCCTGCTCCACCTAATAGCGTATCATACCAAGCTCTTTGATGTTTGCATTTTCTACTAAACATAAACGTTATGTTAAAATGGATTACATTTTTCTGATACCGCTGCGCTACTGATGTACATGTGGATGGAACCTTAACTATACTATCATTGCTAATTACAGGATGATTTTTCAACACTGTAATGTGATCTGCCCAAGTAGTTCTATTAGTTGTTGCAGTAGCATTCATGCAGAATAACGTGTCTATGTCAATCAAAGTAATACTTGCATTGAAAATGTCTGTTTGATTCATGCAGCAATCAAGTCTATGTTGTACAGTCACCATGCAACTATTCGGTAAGTTGCAGCATTTAATAGCAGTCTTATTCTGCAAAGAGATTTCATCTGTTTCATAGGCATATTGTCCTGAGCCACCAGTTGTCATCCAGAGATTGACCCCTGGTGAAAATGTCATGTTCAGTACCACACACTTCTGTCCGGATGGGCAGCTAAAGTTCCCCTGGGTTCTATCTTTGGTATCATTTTTCCAACTCCAGGTTCCTTTACAACCAGTGTCATTACAGTTAACCCTTTGAATCCTTCCTCCAGGGGTAACTAGCTCTGCCAAATGGACCATAAGACACACCAGCATTCCTTTTAAAATCCATTGCTGGACCTAGAAAGACACAAATTTCATTATTCTCGAAGATAACATTTATGTGCAGGCACGTATTCCCATTTTCTTTCCCTGACCTGATAATTAACACTGTGTTGTTGTCTCGTCGTGGCTATCACCTCAGCTGGTTCAGGAGGGCCATTTGGGTTTGTAACCCATATTTTGGTACCATTGTTAAAACCTCCTGTAGATCTAAAACCTTTATCCCCTTGCTGTTAGAGTGTGGGGCTTGTCCCTTATAGGGGTCACTTTGTTAACTGGAATAATTAACAATTGAGCCACTCTGTCATACTGTTAAATCAACAGATTTTGTTCTCTACTATTTAACAAAATTACTTTCACTTCTCCTTGGTAATCACAATCAATCACCCCTCCCAAAATTTGTATTCCCTTGAAGGCTAGTTCTGATTTAGGTGCTATCCAACCAAAATGTCTCGGTGGAATTTGTATTCCAATACCAATTTCTATATTCTTGAAGGGCATGTAAATCAAGTCCAGCAGCTTCTGGGGTTGCCCTGCAAGGAGACAGAGCTCCTGGTGTAATTTCCCAATATAACACTGTTTCTGTAGTTGAGTAAGCCTGCACTTGCAAATTAGGAGTTATCATTCGCATTAAGGGGGTCTCAGATTCTCCAATTGGTCTATTATTTAAAATCTGTAATGCTTCATGCAACTTCTCTTTCCATTTTCGTAGGCTCTCCCCAATTGTCCTTTCACAATATGAGGATTGGTCTTTGTTGCCCATGTTGGCATATAGGACACTGAGCAATAACAGTTTTAACTAAATCCAATGTTAGGGTACACCCTACTATATGCCCACCTGTAAGTGGCTTTCTCTCCCAAATGTCACATTTTTGATGTGCCCATTTTGCCAGCCCTGATAACTGCTGACTTTGAGTTTCTTCAATATCCACTGGAAGAATCTTAGCTTTTTCATCTGCAATAGAATTATACCATCGTTTCTAGTGTATCTGAAGCACAATGAGCATCAACATGAAATACAGTGGTCTGAGTATTTTGCACCATAGTCCATATTTCCTGCCACAGTTCTTTTTCCCATATTTCTTTCAAATAAATTTTCCACTCATCCTTAGCCCAAGTGGGCAGCCAGGTTGTTAAACCATTGGCTACAGACCATGAATCAGTATAAATATGACATGTACTTGCAACCTTTGTGGGTATTACACTGGAAGGGAGGAAGGGTAGCTTACCCTCCTCCAAGCTCCTACTGGTGGAAGACCAGCTCGAGGTGCAAGAGACAGCTCGAATACTGTAGCAATAAAAGGTTAGCTGTGAAACACAGACAAACAACAAAACAAACACACATCAGTTTAAAATAAAAAAGATTATTTCCGTGAGGATAAAAGAAGCCAAGCGTCCCTGGTTCCCTTATCCTAAGCATGACAAATGTCCAGAATGATGGTAATACCGCATGTGTCGTATCTCTGTAGATGGTAAACTCTCAAAAACAGCTGTAATAGTCCTTTTTCAAATTGTAAAGTTTGTTCCTCTTCACTTAGAATACTAGTTTTGCAATAAAAGTCAAATTACATGGTTACTCTTGGTGTGCTTTCATGAAAACATACATTTTGTGAAAAGTTGTGCTTTAGGCATGGAATACACATCAAGTTTGAACTGGTAGTAACATAAAATGTTGAAACACAAGAAGGTCAAATAACGTGCAAAAGGTCACAGTGTGCATGCAAGGGTCATTCAAACCCAGCCATTCCTGTAGTGTCCTTGAACACCACCAATATTAAAATATCTTTAAATAACAATAGAGTACACGATGAAACTGCTGGCCAAGACAGTACACACACATACACAAAAAGAAATACTTAACACAAAATAAGACTGACATTGTTTCACACCAGTTTGCTGAGGTAATGCCCATAGTTCCATTAGAAAACTGTACGTGGTTTAGATATATGTGCTGCTCCTGCCTGTCTTGTAACACTGACAATTTTAAACCAACACATTTATACATATTGCCATGCCAAATCTTTCCAGAACAAAACACTGTTTAAACACATCATCTGTAAGTGGACACATCTCGTATAACATGATTACACCTTTTGGCACATAACTAAAATATGGCACTCTGCCATTTTGCAAAAAGTTTCTGGTTTTAACTAGAAGTATGATAAAGCCATTTATAGCTGTTAACACATTACATTTTCACCTAGCAGTGGCTTGGCACGTTGCTTGCAAACTACAACTCTTTCTGCACATTGCAATCTATATGACGTCATAATTCTTCACCATCAACACTACCTGCTCCAAGCAAACAAAAGTTCTTCACTGACATTATCTAGGCAGCACAAATGTTCCATTAAAAACAAAGCCAATTAAAACAGTCAGCTATGAGGCAAAGAAGCTTCCTCTCTCTTTCTTTTTTTTTTCTGTAACCTGTTGTGCACTGAAGGCAGTCAATCCTATCTCGCAACCTTGACAACAGAACATAATTACAGAACACAGATATAAGCTAGAAAATATGCATGAGAACAGACAGACATAAAACAACTTTGAATAAAAAAAATTCAGACTTACCCGGTGCCAAGGTATTTTTCTTCTTCTTTTCCGATACATTAGTCTAAGTAAGAAACTGACCGCAGAACACTTCGTGGATAATTTCCAAACGCTGCAGCTATTAACTCTTTCAAAGGTTTTAACCCTTGAAAGGTTTTCTTTTGGCCATTTTAGTAACCTGCCAAACCAAGTCTTTTCCAGAGCTCTGGTTTGCAGTTTAAAACAAAACAAACAAAAATCTCTAACAGTACTAGGTTAAGAGCCATCTGGTAGAGGTCCCAGTACTTGGGTTTAGGATCAAATGTTTCAGCCTCTATAGGAGGCAAGGGAACTTGAAATTGATACAGAAAACTTGAAACTACACAGATAGGCAATATGGGGGAGGATTTTCAAATCATCCCTCTGTAGTCACCTCTACTGTGTACATCCACAGTAGTTTATTTTTCTTTTCTAGATGTTGCTTATCTAACTTTATTTAACCAGCCGCTGCTTTTCTTCCTAAAGCAGCCTGAACTTGTGAAAGCCATCATTGGCTCTAACAGTATATACTTGCAGCAAGCACAAATTACTAAGTACAAAGGGCAGTTGCCCTTGCTTGTTTGAGCCTTAATACACCTTTAAAAAAAAAGAACTCATCCTTTTTCCTAAAATAGACATTTTATTTTCGAATCCTGCCGACTACGCCAAAATTGTCTTGCCTAATCAAGAGTCACAAAGGAATAATCACACTTGGCATTCACACATAGCACAATTTATTGCAAGCAAAAGATAATTACACTTCATGTAACAGCAATGTCACTATCAGCATTAATGATTACACTTTAGCATTCATTCATTACTAATATTACTATCAGCATTAATATATACTTCAATTAGCAAAACATGATACATCACCGATTCAATAAAGCATCATCCAAGCCCTCTTCCAATTGCTGGGAAGCCCCTTGTCAGCCTGGCTAGGAATCTCTCGAACGAGAACTGGCCCACAGCGATCGTCCACACCCTGCAGGAGGAGGCTTCAAACCCAGGCATTGAGAAAGCTACATTTATATGTTTTATCTGGTATTTAGAAATGCTAAACCATCATGTCCTAAGCACATGGCCAGGTGCCCAGAACATCACGAGTTCAGCATGACAAACACCACTTATTCTCATAATAAATAGTTGGCATTCGTTAGATCATCATGCCCTAAGCACTGGCCAGGTGTCCAGAACATCATGAGCCAAACAATGCCAGAGATTCTCACAACATCTTGTATGCGACCTTCAAGTCAGCAAAATACACTGTCTGAAGCAAAACATAATAATGAGGCTATCTAAAGAGCAAAACACCAATTAAATGAAGCAGCATGTAAAATGGAGTCACACAATACAAAATGGAGTATAAAATGACATACATTACATGAAATAGCATACAAAATGGAGTGACAATAATCAACATATTATACTATCACTACAGGAGTCTGAATAGGAACCTTGTGGCACCATCAGATAAGTAGCACTCCCCAGCAATTCTGAAGTGCTGTACTAACTTTAAAATGCAGTTTTGTATCTGACAGTCAATGGATGTGACTGATTTGCTGCCTTTTGGTGAAATGGAACTGTGTGTTAACCTACCCTTCAAGGGGGGAACAAATGCAGCTCCTACAAAAGTTAATGGTGGTTGCTTGTGGCTGGGATCATAAGAGGGGAGCAGTAGGCAGCAGCATGAAAAAAGAGGCATGTAATTGTAGCCACAGGGACTCGAGGTGCAAAGATCGGACACTGTAGTTCTATGGTGTTTCCTGCTTGCAGTTCAGGACAAAATGTTTCATAACAGTGTGGGGTACCTGGCAAGAGGTAGAAAGCAAATGGACACAAAAGAAAACTGTGCAATGACAAGGAGGAGGATTCTTTAAAATGGCCACTGAGCATGGATGTCAGACGATTTGCTGCTGTGTCAGTGTGGAAGGAAGATGGCAGCAATGATTAACTGCCGCAGAGGCTACAAAGTGGCCTCTGAACTATGGATTAACCCATGTGCCCCCAGAGGGGAGGATTCTTTTTCAAAAGGGCACCTTAAGAGACTGGGGCGGGAAGGGATTGTGTGCTCAGAAGGTTTATTACTGTGCAGTTGGAGGAATCCTGGGAATAGCTCATGTACCAGCCCTTATGTGGGGAGCTGGATCATGCAGCTTCCAGGATGGGTCCCAGAATGGCACACCAGCCAGCCAACAGAACTTTCTTAAGGAATATGGGAGACACAGGCTGGCTGAGACAGTTGGAACCAGGAAGAAGTTGGTACTCAGGAAAGATGGGGTGGGGTGGGTGGGGTCATGTGCACTGGACTATGCCTCGCCCTGGATACACCCCTAACCTGACCAGGTACCAAATGGAAGTTTCTGGACTGTGGGACTCCTGCATACACATTGGGGTGGGAGGGAATCAGTGGTAAAACTGGAGAAATTCAGGTGTCTAGTGCTTTATGGGGATGAAGGTGGGCTGGATTGGGATGAGGGTGGGTTGGTGGGGAGCGGTGTGGAAACATGGTCACTCCCACTTGGGGATAGGGAAGCCTTAGAGAAGGGCACTATTGCACCCACGTCCAATCCGAAAAATTGCCTTTTTTTCTCTCTCTTTTCTTAGATTGTTGGGATGAACACTAATCCATTGGATAATGGATGCAGTGGCTGCCAATTTAGGAGTGGAGATCTGACCCAGCTCCTATTGGAACTTGGCTCAGGGGTAAGTAGGGGCTCTCTGAAGAGGTGTCCTATAACTGGGGAAGGGGAATAGGTCAGCCATTGGGGGGGGTTATCAGGGAATGGATACAGAGAATATAATTCTTTGGAGGGCTACCAGAAGCTGGGGACACTGGAAATAGTGACACATGGGGGACTACTCTGTGAGGAATGAGTATGCTATTGTCACTCCAGCCAGCTGCAGGATGTTGAGGGGGGCTGAGGAGGTCTCTAAGGTACCTGTCATAACTGTGAAATACCTTTGGTCTTTTTCAGAGATGTGAGAAGAATGCCAAATTACTGAAGATGGATGCAGTGGTTGCTGATTTGGGGGTGGAGAAATTACCTAGCTCCTACTGGAACTTGGCTCGGGGTAAGTAGGGGCTCTATATGGATGGCTCTGAAATAAGGGGAAGGAAGAAGCTGCATCTGCATGAGATAACTGGAGAGAATGTACTATGGGAGGCCCTCAGGGGACATGCACAAGGGCTGGAGTGCAAGAGGCAGGGGAGAAGGATGGTGAACCCTCCGGGAAACATGATCACATGACACTGGGGGGAAGGGGACCACTGAATAAGGACTGTTTTGCTAAAAATTGGGGAGGGGTTACAGTACATTTACCGACTTCTGACACAAACAATGAGTAATACATCGTGGGTGGACAAGGTTTTTCCTTTCAGGTCCTAGACAGGAGTGTGGGAGATAGGAAGGAGATGTGTTTTAAAGGTAAGGGGAGTATTTCACTTTACGGAGGATTCCAAAGCAAACAAAATGTCAAAAGTGATGTTATGAAAATGTTGTATGTTTCTGAGTTGCTGGTCACACTATGTGGGGGTGGCCCAGGGGGGCCTTGGTTTAAAGTGTAAAGAAAATGCTATACTGTATAATTCAGTCATTGCTTCTGTGTTTATGAAGGGGATACGTTGGAGTGTATTGTATAAGATGGTAAGAGGGGCAGCCAAGAATAGAAGGAGTAAAGGCTGTGGCAGGAGTTTTGCATCCAAAAGATATGGAGGATAACACTGTGGTGGTGTCTTGGAATGTAAGAGAGTTCTCCCATCCCATTAAAAGAAAGAAGGTAATGCAAGCCCTTAAGAACAGTCAAACCTAGGCAGCCTACTTACAAGAAATGCACCTAATAGTCAAACACATGAAATTGGTGGGAGGATGGGTGAGTGCATGCCATGCCGCAGCCTTCAACTCCCACAAAAGGGGTGGCAATTCTGTTTCACAGAAACTACCTGATGAAGTAGTGGTGGACCCCAGTGAGGGGTGATATGTATTTGTACAGGGCAGAGTGGGACGGGAACAAGTTACCTATGCTAGCATATATGAGCCAGTAGTATTAGATGTGGAGTTTTATAGGAGACTTTGAGACATTATGATTAAAGAACTGTTCCCAAACCTGTGCATGGAGGGAGACTTTAATTATGTGATAGAGCCCAGCATGGACCACTCTGAGGGAATGGAGCAACATGTAGGGGCAATGAGACAATAGAAGCAGGGAATAGTGGATCAAAATTTTGTGGCTGTATGGAGGGCGGCCAATTCAGGGGCATGGGAATTCACATTTTACTTGAACCCTCATATAACGTGGTCCAGGCTGGACTACATTATGTCACAAAGGGAGGGTATGTTAAGATCAGGGATGTCAAGCATATCCCCATATGTGTCTCAGACCAGGCTATGGTGGTGAGGAGAGTATTTAATGGACAAGGTAGGCAACCAAATTTAGAATGAGATTTTCCTCATACCCCGTCACATCAGAAAAATGTAAGGAATTTGTAAAGACCCGATGGGGATATTACAAAGCAGAGAATGAGGCCACAGCTCCCTCTAAGTTGATTTATTGGGAGGCTGGGAAGGCATACACAAGGAGGGCAATAATAGGGTATGTGGCAAATTGCAAGAAACAGAAAAAACTAAGGAGACATTGCCTTGAGCAACAGTTGAAGGTCACTGAGCAAAGGATGATCAAAACACAAAGAGTGTAAACCCAGGGAGAGTTGTTGGCCAAAAGGGGGGCATTGAACCTTCTCCTGATGGGGGGAAGCCAGCATTGCACTGTTTTTTTGCAAGGTAGAGGCTATTCGAATGGGGAAACAGGCCTGGAGCTAATCTGACATGTTTGACCAGCAATAATAACGTTGGTTTAAGATCAGGATGGCTGAATGCATACCCAACAGGATAGGATACAGGGAGCATTCTCAACCTTTTTTAACAAATCATATACTGCGGAATGTGAAAACATGGAACATTTAGCCACAGAATTCTTGGAGGGGCTCAATGTCCTGAGGATTACAGAAGAACAAAGGGAGAAATTAGGGGGGAAATCACGGCAGCAGAGGTTGGAAATGCAGCACTTCAGATGAAGAAGGGTAAGGCTGTGGGTCCCGATGGGTTAGTGATGGAGTACTATAAGGAGCTTGGGGGGGAGCTGGCAAGGATAATGGTGGGTATGTTTGGAGAGGTGGTGGAAGGAGATGGTATATCTCCCAGCCTGCTGTCAGGCTTAGATTTGTGTGCTTCTAAAACCAGGTAAACACCCAACGGAGTGTGGGTCTTTTCGGCCCATATCGCTTCTTAATTGTGATGTGAAGATCTTCACAAAGGTGTTGGCTAGGAGGTTGGAAGTGTTGTTGCCACTGCTTGTACACCCAGACTAAACAGGGTTTGTCCAGGGCCGCCTATCATATCACAACATGAGGAGGCTGCTCAGTGTGGTTCATTGGGGGAACCGGCACCTGGTCCAAGTGGTAGCGCTGTCCATGGATACAGAAAAGGCCTTTGACCACATTGAGTGGCCCTACCTCTTTAGGGTAATGGAGTGGTTTGGGCTTAGGTGTCAAGATGTTATACAAGGGACCTAGGACACAGCTTCTAGTCAATGGGGTCAGATTTGATCTATTTGGGTTGCATAGGGGGACTAGGCAGGGGTGCCCCCTCTCAATGCTCCTCTTTGCACTGGCTATTGAGCTGTTGGCTATTAAAATTAGGGAGGATCAACAAATTCATGGTGGGGGGATAGAGGCACCACAAGCTCACATTTTAAGCATATGATCTTCTGCTGTTTATTACAGAGCCCTGTACCACAATCCTGGAATTACTGGAGGTAATACAGGATTTTACGGCCTTCTCCAGATATAAACTGAACCTCTCCAAGTCAGAGTTAATGAAAATATCTGATGGGAGGGAAGGGCAGAGAGAGGACACATGGGGGTTCAAGGTAGTGCAAGAAAACTTTAAATCTTTAGGTATAAAGGTGGGAAGAGACCAAGGTAGGCTATATTGTTATAACTAAACCCCCCTGCTCAGGGATATAAAGGCAGATCTGGAAAGGTGAAAGGCCCTGCCTATACTGTGGATGGGGCATATCAACCTTTTAAAAATGTATGTATTACCTAGGATTCTGTATGTCATGCAGATTTTCCCAATGGGGCTAACACTTAGGGACATACAAGTAATGGAGAAAGAGTCTGGAAAATTTATATGGCAGAACAAGAGGCCTAGGATGAGTCTGTTGACAATGAAGGGCACCACAGAAAAGGGGGTCTCAATTTTCCAGTTCTTAGGGGCTATTACCTTTCAATTCAAAGCAGATACATACAGGATTGGGTGCACAGAAGAAAGGAGGCTAGCTGGGTAGACCTGGAGGGGGAAGCAACAGCTGCATGACTATCAGCATACCTGGACCCAGGAGGTAAAAACGGCATACCAGCAAGTATAGTATAAGAATCCTCTGGTGAAATGGCTATCGGAAGCTTGGGAACAGATAAGAAAATGGAGATGAGTGGAGGGGAAGGTCACAGAGCTGGTCCCAATAGTGGGATACCCTGCATTTCTACAGTGGATGGGAAATGGGGGCTTTGGGATATGGGAGGTGGGAGGGGTGCCTGTCTGAGGGACATATTAAGTGGAGGTGGGCTGAGAACATTTGAGGAATTAAGAGAACCATACAGTATACCAGCAACACACCGATACAAGTACTTTCAGGTTTGGGCATTTGTAAAGAGTAGAGAATAGGGGAGGGGAGAGGCCTCGGCCTTGGGTGCTTAGAGGATCTCATTAGGGGAGCATGGGCCAACCCAAGAGGATTGGTAGCAAGAACAGTGAAACAGGATTGAGATGCATTACCAGACCATACACAAAAGGTTAGAGGCCTTTGGGAGAGAGACCTAGGGATACAGATCTAGGATGACAACTGGGCCACAGTAATGACTTCTCACATGACCTGCTGCTGTGCAATAGGTTCAAAGAATCACTCTACAAATCCATGCATAGGCTCTACTGTCCCCCAGTGGTGGTTAATAAGTTCCACAGGACAGTATCCTGACATATGGCCACTGCAATAGTGCATTGGGCACCTATATTCAATATTTCTGGGAATGTAGGGACCTGCGTCTCTTCTGGACAGCAATTGCCTGGACAATTTCAGATGCGCTACACACACAGGTGGCAGACACTGAGTTGTCACCATTGTTTGGAGTAGAAGATTGGGAAGAGGAGGGCTGGGAGGCATACCCCAGGATGGTGAGGGTATTGTTGACCCTAACAAGACATTGTATACAAAATTCCTGGGTGTCCCATGTTAAGCCAATCCAGAACCAGTAGAAGACATCAGTGATAAACAATTTGGCCTTAGAACACCTAACATATCAGCTGCATGGCAAAGCAGAATTGTTTCTGAATAAGTGAGGACCACATATAGACTCACTACCAGTAGGAGAGGTGTGCCTGTGGAGACAGAGATTGACCTGATTACTATGACACTGTGCTCTTGCAGGACAGACAATGAGTCCAGTGCAGAGGGAAGGATGGTGGAGGTGAAAGGAGGAGACCGGAATCTGTAAGTAAGTAAAATCTGGACACAGTGATAATATGTGAATACCATAGAGATACGTAATTCCCCAGAAGGCAGGTGCCTATGTCTATGGCAGGACACACAGGCAGGATAAAGTATTGAAAGCAGAAACAACAAAAGGCAAACACACACAAGCATTTGATGTAAAAGTTTATGATTTATTGGGATAATTTGTTTATATGTTTCCATGTCTTGTACATACCTTTGTTAGTCTGTCCGTATGTGTGTGTGTGTGTGTGTGTGTGTGTATATATATATATATATATACACACACACACACACATATATACATACACAATAGAGGTGAAGTGATATGCTGTGGAATAAAAATGCATATCTCCTCCACCCTGCAGGAACACACAATACTGATATCGACACTGTGACAATAGCTTACATTTATACACACAGTGCAAAGGTCACTTGTAGATATCAGCACTGTGCATACATCGCACTGCCACGTAAATGGTAGGTTCAACCAGCCGAACTACATTGTTCCCCATTTCAGCATAATTCACTACAGTACAAGTCATATTAAACTGTTCCCTCAACTCACTGGTGTAGCAGTGTTCAATGAGTTTCGTAATCTGTGCAGTGTTTAAGTCAATGAATTAGTGAAAGGTTAGTATTGGCTTGCAACTAGCTGTTAGGACTATAAACTTTATTTTCTGCTGAGTGCTTATGAATTTCATTTCAGAAGGCAGACTAAACAGCTCTTAAGGAATGCTGTGATATTTATAAACAATGCCATGAAAATGCATTGCATAAACACTGCAAAACAGCTACTGCCATATCACTAAACAGGTACAAGTGAGTTGAATAGGCAGTGAAGAATGGTTGGAAAAGAATTAAAAGCTTCAACAATGCAAGTTGCCACTGCAGTAGAATCACAAAAAAAAAATGCTACCCCAGTGAGTTGATGGAAGAGTTTAATGTGACTTGTACTGTACATCTGCCACAAAGCATGTGAAATATACCTGTTTCAAAATCTTCCCATGGTACTCAACAGAACGCTATCGCTCCCTCAAAGTCCATGGGACAACATGTCCAGAGAACTGTGCACTTACTCGAATGAAACTGCTGGAAGAAAGAAGCAGTTCCAAAAACATCTGGTGAAGTAAACCAGGAGAAAGTTCCATGACCGGTGAAGTCAACCAGCGAAGCACGTTCAAAAAACTCACATGTACCAAATAAATGTATCACTTAAGCATTACACATCCCTAAAAAAATAAATAAGCCAGAATAAAACAAAATAAAAGCAAAAATATCCCCCAAAACAATTGCACTGTGTGTATAAAAGCAGCAATACACCAACACTCCAGATCCAGAATGCGTCTCCCACAACAGCAATGTAACTAATCAAAACACGTTTCCAAGGACCAAACAATAAAAAGCAAGCAAAAGCAGAAGAACACAACATATCCAATAGCCAATAACAGACAAGGCAGAAATCCCCAACCAATGACAACAGTCCCATTCATGATACCTACCAATAGAAAGCCAGAGAGTACATCATTCATTAAACCCACCAGTTGAAACCCACAAATTATACCCATTGAAAACCACTCAACTTCTCTGACCGCAAAGCCGAATCTCATCTGCGGACAACACCTCCGACCTAAAATAACACCCAACCAGACATTAAACCGTGAGTAACATATCATCAAAAAGAACAAAAAATGGGGCCATACTGTATAAATCACATACATGATGCACGACAGTGTGATATGTGAAATATTTGCATTTGTGCAGAGTGCCCTCAGATAATATGACTTGTGGCTTTGCTACTAGTGATATTATCAGAGTGCACTCTGCACTCATGCAAATATTTTGCTTATCACACTGTTGCACATCATGTATCATATATATATATATATATATATATATATATATATATATATATAATAAAAAACTCTATTTAATGCATCAGTTAGGGTTGTTCCACAACAACAAAAGTGAGGAAATTCAGTGTTAGGTTCCTAGCCCTACCCCCAGCCCAACCCCACAACCAGCATCAGGTGTGCATTGGGAGTCATCAGCCCTAACTCTCACCCCATCACATGTGTAAACAAATTAAGTTATAGGAGAATGGGGTGAGACTTAGGACCGACGATCCCAATGCACACCCCAATGCTGGTTGTGGGGTTGGGCTGGGGGATGCAAAGGGGGCTTTCAACCCTAACACTGAATTTTCTCACTTTTGTCGCTGTGGAACAACCCTAACTGATGCATTAAACGGAGTTTTTTGCCATGAATTTCCCTTCTTTTTGAGAATGAGGACTATAAATAGTGAATGGAATGTGGTGGTGGGAGTGCGGGCCCTTCAGGCCCCACGCTTCCACCACATGATGTCTTGTGACATAGTAATGGTAACTGCAATGCAAATGCAAGTGCTAATGGTTATGCATGTGGTGACACAAATGTAAATGGTAAAGCAAATGTTAAAAGAAGCGCAAGTGCAAAGTAACGCCAAAGTGAACAGTGATCCAAACGGAGACAGAAACGCATACAGAAATGCAACTGGTAATGCGCACTGTCACGGTACCACTGTTGTAAATGCAAATGTTAACTGTTACAGCAACAATAATGCCAAAGGGGAACAGAAATGGATATGCAAATGAAAGCGCATACAGATACGCAAAGCATAACGCACATGTTCACAGTACCGCAACTGCAAATGCAAGTGGTAATGGTAACAGCAAAAAGAACACAAAAGGAAACAGAAATGGAAAGGCAAATGCAAGCACGTGCGGAAATGTGAACCGTAATGTGCACAGTCATGGTACCACTTTTGTAAATGCAAATGATAACTGTAACAGCAACAGTAATGGAAAAGGAAACAGAAACGGAAAACGCAAACGCAAGAGTGTATGGAAACACAAATCTTAATGCGCATGGTGATGGTACCACAATTGTAAATGCAAATGGCAATGGTAACAGCAACAATAACACCAAAGAATATAGTAATGCAAACCCAAATGGAAATGCAGAGGGTAACGCACATGGTGGTGTACACGGGAACGCTATCGCAAACTGGCATGGAAACACAAGTGTAAAGCCTACGTGTAACAGTAAGTGAAGTGCACACCCTATTTTTCCCCAAAAGCTTCATTGAGAAAGACAGTGAAAACAAGGATTATATGCATTATAATGTGTCTTGAAGCAGAAAATGAGCAGTTGTAATACTAAAATGCTAATATCTCAGTAATCGTACAACGTAGAAAAAAAATTAAAACTTCACTTAATTCATGAGTTTCCTGGCTAGGTTTTCATTGCACACATGGCCCATAGGGCTACATATGGTCACAATGAAAATTCAGTATCTAGCACCGTTTCTGAGATACGAGCCCGGAAAGGCGCAGCGTACGTCACTATGTTAGTCAATTGTAAAAAACATCAACTTCAGAGTACCGTAACTTTGCACCCATGCAATATGTTTTTCCCAACCCACCAAAAGGCACATCTGTGAGATGTTGACTGCCTTCTCTCTAAATTTCAGCCCAACAGACCAAACTGTTCTTTTGCAGCAGGGTGGCAAAGAATTCCTTCATTTTGCTATAGCCTAGAAAAGTAGTGTCGTGATTGGCTGGGTATGGACAAGGAAACAAATGGTGGGAGACCCTCCATCTGGAGTGACCAGTTTAGCACTTTGGATGCATGTTCCTTGAAGTTTTCAGACTGGTCACTTAAACCGTGCGACCTGTAGGTACGAGCAAAGAATGCACAAAAAAACATAAATGCTTAATAACTCTGCAGCTGTATATCTGACTGGTATGAAAGTTGGCACATCCCAAGATCTATGGCTATACCCTGTGCCTGCCAAATTTCAGGTAAATCCATTGAACTGTGGCAAAGTTATAAAGGTGCAAAGTTTCACCCTTTAATCTTAAAAGGCTACTCAACCCTAACTATGGTAGCACAGTATATATATATATATATATATATACATACACATACACACACACACACATATATATATATATATATATATATATATATATATATATATATATATATATATATATATATATATATATATGTGTATATATACATATACACACACACACACACACACACACACACAACCAACTTGTCTCTAGAATATATAAGATGAATCATACTGTAAGAGAAGCAGGGCTATATGTAATCCCCCATGGGCCCCTTATTTAACTAGTAGGTACACCTCCCATACTTTTTCTGTTTAGGGGAAAAGAGAGGGGTGGGGGAACAAAGCAATTGTAACATTAATTTACTTACTTAACCTGTCTCTGTCACTTGTACTTGTCACCAATATTTGGAGGGTAACCTATGTGGTGCCTGTTTTAAAAATAGAAAACCTGATTTGCGTGACAATAGATCCAATACTCAACTTATCAATTATGTCAATAGATATGCTTATTTATCAACAGACCAGTATGGTTTCAGAGCAGGCCATGGAACATACAGTAGCAGCCCTGGTAATATTCTGTAATTATGTTTATATAGCCATAGACAATGGTATATGTACTTGGGTTGTTTCCATGAACCTGTCCAAGGCCTTTAATTTTGTTGACTGTGGCATATTGTTCCAATTCATTATTGGAACAGATTGTTTGTTGTTCTGCAGTGTGATAGTTCAAAGATTACATAACTAGTCATCATCAGAGGTTGAATTGGGCCCAAAGACTACTTTCACTAAATAATAATCATCAAAAGATTTAATTGGATAATACTTTGTCAAGTGTTGTTACTATTAATATTGGAGTTCCACGGGGATCAAAATTGGGTGAAATTTTCCCTCCGTACCTATGATTTTTTTAGATATATACAATTTAGACATTTTTTACAAGGTAAGGGATTGAAGAAGGGGAGACCCAGAGATAAAGATAATAACTCATTGGTGGATGTCCTGAGAGCTGAAGCCATTAGAATAGAATCAAAAGGATTTATCTCACGGATGGTGGGCCATTTCTCTGATCTGGAGCCAGATTCCATGGTCTCTATTAAAACAAGTTGGACCATGGAAATTGGGAGAGACATTGCTAATCCAGTTTGGGACATGATATGGGAGGCTATACATTTGACCACCACCTCTAATAGTTGGCACAAATTTCAGTGGACAGTGGTCTCCAGATATTTCCGAACCCCGGGAATTACTAAACACTTTGGTCAATATTTTACAGATTTCTGTTGCAGGGAATGCAGCGAAAAAGGGACACACCTACATATATTCTGGGAATGTCCTTGCATTAGTTGTTTTTCGGTACAAGTGAGGGACCAAGTGAGTGCTGTCCCTGGGGTATCTATACCTAATGATCCTATGCATTGGGTTCTTGGACAGTATCCTAATCAGGTCAAACTAAAATCTCACCATTACTTGTTTAATATACTGGTGGCCTCTGCCCTTAAGGCAATTACTCAATGTTGGTTGTCTAAAGCCAGTCCAAAATCAAGTGCTTGGTATAAAAACTGTTTGTCTATCCTTGACATGGAGTACCTCACGGCTAAGGTGAGACTGCAAAAGGATAAATTTAAGTCAAGATGGATGCCTTTTTTTAATTTTCAGGCTCAAAGAGAGCAAATTAATGTGTTAGAAATTTTAGCTAAATATACTTGTCTAGGACTAGTAGGATAGAAGGTATCTGTTGGTTTCTCCTCTTCTTCTTTTGTAGGGAGGGGGAGAACTCCTCAGTTGCAATTTATTATTGAGTGTTTGTCCTCCCCCAAGATAGCATGGAGGTCCGGGGAATACCCCTTAACTGATGTATTTTCGAGACCCATAGTGTTCTTCCTCAAGTTAAGATGTTTACCGCAAAGACAATATATGTCTGTCTTTCTTCTTCTGTCTTTCTTTCTTTCCTTTCTTTTTTTAGACTGGTCTCTACTCCTTCTTTTTCTATCTTTATGAGAGAACTTGTTTTTTTCTATTAGAACTTAGTGCAAAGTGTTCTGGATTCTTGGTTGTATATGGAAAGGATTAAAAGAGGTGCATGGTATATCCAGCTACAGTATATTACTCTAGATAAATTAGCTAACTATTAAATGAGCACTGTCCAGATACACATTAACTCTTTGTGTAAAATGAAAGTGAACCTGTACTGTCTGTATTGTTTTATGACAAAATATAATAAAAATATTTCTCATTTTATAATTTGCCTTTGACCAACATAAGATGCAAAACACTTTTATATGCCATGATTTGATTATTTAGAGTCATTCCAGTATCTTAACTGACTGTAATAATGATTTGGCTCATATTTTATTTTGATCCAACATTGGTTCTTTCATAGTAGATTAATTAGAACATAAAAAAGTAATACTCTTTTGCTCAAAATCCAAACTGAGATTTTTCAAGTGACATTTATTGATTATATGTCACATTGCACAGCCTCTTGAAGAAGTTACTTTCTTCACATATCTTGGTATTACCCTTGGAACTTCTTTAGACTTCTCATCTTAAATCACTGGTCTGTTGAGCAGTTTGGAAGTTACAATAGGTTTAGCCTACACAATATGGCAACAGTTCGTCATTTAGGTTAGGGTAACAATGGCAAGGGACCTGCTGTTGCCTATACTTATATTCTAACTGCTCAATGGCAACTATATTCTAACGCTACTTACCTACATAGGTAGAATGTTGCATATAGTACTACAGGTCAGTTTTCCTCTCTGATTAATCAATGATTGCAGCAATGTAGTATGCATCATGATCTATCCTGGCTCATTATTTTCCAAGAGCTTTATGATAGCAGGTGTTTTTTTATATTGTCATGTGCAATCAGGCTACTAAATGTCTGGCTACTATTCTTTAACTAAATTATAGAAACAGAGAAGCATAGAGGTTGATGGCAGAAAAGAACCCCCCCCCCAGCCCATCCAGTCTGCCCATTTTTTTTGCCTAATATAAAACCGCAGACCCTACTTGGTCACCAGCCTCTGCCCTCCCACCCCCTACCCCTTCCAATGGTGTCTCCAAACCCTGTTCGGGCTCTGATTTTCCTTCCCCACCAATTCTGGTGATACCCATGTGCCTATCCCATGCTTTCTTACATCCAAAAACTGTTTTTGCCCCCACCACTTCTGTTAGGAGGCAGTTTCAGAGGTCCGCTACCCATTCCATGAAGAAGTACTTTCTCCTGTTCCCTCTGACGCTACCCCCCTACAACTTCATATTGTGCCCTCTACTCTTTAGACATCTTTTTCTTTGAAAGGTGCTCCCTTCCTGAACCTTGTTTACTCCATTTTGGTATTTAAAAGTCTCAATCATGTCTCTCCTCTCTCTCTCCTGATCTTCAGTGAGTACAGATCTAGATCACTTAGCTTTTCCTTTTAGAGCTTATGATGCAGACCTTGCACCATTTTGGCTGCCCTCCTTTGTACCATCTCTATCCTGTCTGTATCTTTATGGGGATGAGGCCTCCAGAACTGCACACTGTACTCAAGGTGTGGTCTCACCAGTGATTTATATAGGAGGTTATCACCTACCTTCGTCGACTGGTTATACATCTTCCGATACAGCCCAACATATGAATTGCTTTTCCTACTGCCTTATCACATTGTTTTGCCACCTTTAGGTCATCCAATCTGATAATCCCCCAGGTTTCTGTCCTGACTTGTTACCATGACTACCCCCTTCCCCCCGTAGTCAGTGGGTTCTATGTCCTAAGTGCATGATTTTGCACTTCTTTGCATTGAATCTCAATTGCCAAGTTTCTGACCATTCCTCTAACTTCCTTAGGTCCTGCTTCATTGTTTCCACACCCCTGGTGTGTCTACCCTATTGCAGATTTTTATATCATCTGCAAATAGGCACACCTTCTCTTCTAATCCATTTACAATATCACCAATGTAGATATTAAAGAGGACTGGATCCAATACTGAGCCCTGTGGCACCCCATCTGTCACCCTGCCCTCCCCTGAGTGAACCCCATTTACTAAAACCCTCCTGCTTATACGGATAAGCCAGCTTTCTACCCATTTTGCTATTTTAGGACCAACTCAAATACTGCTCAGTTGGTTCACCAGCCTCCTGTGTGGGACGGTGTTGAAAGCCTTGATGAAGTCCAGATAGACCACATTCACCACCACTCCCTGGTACACCACCTTCATCACCCAGTTGAAAAATTCAATTAGGTTCATCTGGCTGGACCTCACCTCTGTGAATCCATGTTGCCTTTGGTCCTGGAGACTGCTTGCTGTAAGGTATTCACCAAATTCCCTTTCAGGAGTGACTCCATTACTCTTCCTGCCACTGAGGTTAGGCTTACCAGTCAGTAATTACCTGCCTTTTTTCTCTTACCACTCATGTGGAGAGGTACCATGATGTCTGCCCTCCTCCAGTCCCTCACAAACTCCCAAGTGTCCAACAACAGGCTGAACAGTGATGCCAACAGTGCAGCCAGCACCACCCTCACCTCCCTGAGCACATTGCAGTATACTGCATATGGACCCATTGTCTTGTCTACCTTTGGGCAGTTCTTTAAGGACCCTTTCTTCTGTGAAACATAGAAACATAGACTTTGATGGCAGATAAGGATAGCTTGGCCCACCTAGTCTGCCCATTTCCCTTCCTACAGGATAAGCTGCAGATCCTAGTTAACCAACAGCCTATTTCTTCTTACCCTCCACAAGAAATGCCTTATGTCTGTCCCATGTATTTTTGAATTCTCCCACAGTTTTAGACCCAACAACCTACTCAGGAAGACTCTTCCATGTGTCCACCACCCTCTCTATGAAAAAATACTTCCTCACATTGTCCCTTAACTACCTCCCCATCTTTACATTGTGTCCCCTTGTTCTTGAACATCTCTTTTTCTGAAAGATGCTACCATCTTGTACTTTGTTGATTCCACTGGGGTACTTAAAAGTTTCTATCATGTCCCACCTCACCTTCCTTTCCTCAAGGGTATACATATTAAGCTCATTTAGTCTCTCCTCATATGGTTTCTCTTGCAGACCCTGCACAATTTTAGTTGCCCTTCTCTGAACTACTTCCATCCTGTCTATGTCCTTGCAGAGATGGGGTCTCCAGAACTGGACACAGTACTCCAGATGAGGTCTCACCAACTGTCTGTACAGGGAGATAACAACTTCCTGTTTTCTGCTGGTGATGCCTCTCCCTATACATCCCAGTATCCCCCCAGCCTTCCCCACTGCCTTCTCACATTGCTTGCTAACCTTAAGGTCATCTGATATGATTACTCCCCGGTCCCTTTCCTTTTTTGTTGTTGTTACTACCTCCAACCCCCACTGTGTAATCTTCCCCATGGTTTTTGTTTCCCATGTGCATTATTTGCACTATTTTGCATTGAATCCAAGCTGCCATACTTCTGACTATTCCTCCAACCTTTCCATGTCCCTTCTCATCCTTTCTACACCTCCTTGTGTATCAACTCTGTTGCAGATCTTTGTGTCATCTGCAAAGAGGCCTACTTTTCCTTCCAGTCCCTCTGTAATGTCACTTATAAATACATTAAAAAGGACTGGACCCAGTACTGAACCCTGCATTACCCCACTAGTAACCCCTCTTTCTTCAGAGTGGACTTCATTTACTATTACCTTCTGTGTCCTGTTGTCTAGCCAATGTTTTACCCAGGCTACCACCCTGGGACCCACTCCCATGCTAGTTAATTTGACAATTAATCTTTTGTGTGGGACTGTGTCAAATGCCTTGCTAAAGTCTAGGTAGGCCATGTCCACAGCCCCTCCCTGGTCTACTACTTTGGTCACCCAGTGAAAGAAATCAATTAGATTTGTCTGACATGATCTTCCCACTGTGAACCCATGCTGCCTTGGGTCCTGTGCCCCACTGGCCTCTAGGTACTTCACAGTTCTTTCCTTCAGAAGTGATTCCATCACTTTCCCTATCACAGAGGTCAAAATGACAGGTCTGTAGTTTCCTGCCTCCGTCTTGGTCCCACTTTTGTGAAGGGGAATCACATCCACCTTCCTCCAGTCCTCAGGAACCACACCATCCTCCCATGATTTGCTAAAAAGGGTAGTCAGTGGTTTCATAGTTCTCTGCTTAATTCTTTTAGAATTCTGGGGTGAATTCCATCAGGCCCCATTGCTTTGTCCACCTTCAGTTTTAAGAGTTCTTTCAGAACCCTTTCTTCTGTGAAAGGACAGGGATCGACCCCCCCCCCATCAAGAGTGCTTCTGTTACTTGGATTAGGCACCTCTCCCTCCTCGTCTTTTGTGTATACTGAGCAGAAATACTCATTCAGTATCTCTGCTTTTTTACTGTCCCTCTCTGCCCACCCACCATCCATTCTATTCAGCCTTACTATCCCTCCCTTTGTCTTTCTATATTCCCTGATGTACCTATAAAAGGTTTTATCCCCCTTCTTAAATGAGTTGACTATCTTTTCCTCAGTTTGGGCCTTTGCTAGTCTGACTTTTCTCCCTGCTTCCTTCTGCCTTAACTGGTACAGCTCTCTGTCCTGCTTCTTCTGTGTTTCCTTATACTTCCTGAATGCTATCTTTTTCTCCCTGACTATCCCCGCCACCTTGTTTGAGAACCATAGTGGCTGTTTCTTTCATTTTGATTTGTTTATTTGCTTCACAAAAAGGCTTGTTGCCTCTGTGATGGCAGCTTTGATGTTTCCCCATTGTTGATCCACCACTCCTTCTAGCCTGTTTGCTAGTGCTTTTCTAAGGCACTCTCCCATCTTGCCAAAGTCAGCCCTCCTGAAATTCAGTACCCTCACTTTTGTATGGCTTGACTCTGTAGCTGAGTTGATCATGAACCTCACTGTTTGATGGTCACTTGTTCCCAGATGGCAACACACTTCAAGATTTGAGATCCTCTCACTCTTCCCTTTTGAGAGTACAAGGTCTAAAATTGCTCTCTCATGAGTGGGTTCTGAAACTAGCTGTCTGAGGCTTGCCACCTGTAGGGCATTGAGAATGGCCCTGCTCTTGGATGTGGCTGCAGCAAATGTGCTTCAGGTTACATATGGCATATTCAGGTCTCCCATCAACAGTATCTACCCTTTCTCAGCCATCCTAAGAATGCCTTCTATAATATCCTTGTCCATTCCCTCCCCTTGACATGGGGATCTGTATACAACCCCCCCCCCGTGGATTGTGGTGCCATTTCCAGTCTCTAAGGTGACCCACATTGCCTCCTCTCCTCACTGTTTACTCTTTTGTTCAGTTGCTTTTATCCCTTCCTTTACATAAAGAGCTATTCCTCCCCCTCTTCTCCCCTCCCTGTCTCTCCTGTTGGTTATGTACCCTGGTATGTTAACATCCCAGTCATGGTTCTCTGTGTACTATATTTCTGTGACTGCTATGATATCCAGGCATCCCTCTTCCATCAAGGCCACCAGTTCAGGGAGCTTGTTGACCAGAATATGGGCATTGGTACTAATTACTCTTCCATTTCCTGATGGCCTTACTCCTTTTTGCTCCATCCCCATCCTTATTGCCTTTGTCACTTTCTCCAGTTATCCCTGCCCTTCTCTCTATTGACATCTAGGACTAGTGTCTGCCTCCTGACCATTTTTGCCCTTTTTATGTAACACCGGACCCTTCCTTCCCTCATCTCCATGAAAACTGAACAGAAGTAAGTGTTCAGTAAATCTGCCTTCTGGTGATCCCCCTCAACTGGAAACCCCCCCTCCCCTACCAGTCTCATTATATCTGATTTGGGCTTCCTTCTCTCACTTCAGATAAGTGCACCAACCCAGTTACTGAATGAATAAGTAAGTAAGTAAGTAAATAAATAAATAAATAAATAAATAAGTGATGTATCATAAGAATGTTTTACCACTCTCTTTACCAACTTGGCTATCCATTCCTCAGTATCCACCTTCACCATCTTAACTATCTGCCCTGCCACCCTTTGTTTCTCCTTTTACTTTGTTCTAGTCTCTTCCTTCTGTATACTTTTGTACCTCCTGAAGGCTATCTTTTTTCCCTCACTGCTCATGCAATCTTTCTGGAGAACCAGAGTGGCCTCTTTCTTGTTCTTACCTTTGCTGAACTGTCTTATGCATTGTTCTGTGACTCTTTCAGTTCCCCCTCTGATTGCAGCCCAAACCTCCTTAGCTCCCCCCAGTTTCTCAATACCTGCCAGGGTATCTTTGAGGATTTCCCTCATTTCATTAAAGTTTTCATGTCTGAAGTCCATGACCCTTATCCTTGTGTGACTCATCTCTGTCCCAGTTCTTATTCTGAATCACACCATGTGATGGTTACTGGACCCTAGACTGTCCCTCACCGTGACATCAGTGTCAATGTCCCCATTGATTAGTACAAGGTCCAATATTGCCCCTCATCACCTTTATTTTATATTGTATTTGATTATGAAGTGAGGATTTAAAAAAGTGATCTAATAGCACTTTACACTAATTTTGGATGGGTGTCGATATGTTTTAGATATTACTTAGGTATGCACTTAATAATGTGATGTATGTTTTATGATGATCCCCATGTTTGTGTCAACCAATTTGATTAACTGACTACATCAAGACATCTTTGAACATGCATTAGTCAGCCTTTTTAAGGCATCACTGGCATAGCAAACTCCACCTTCTGAAAAGGCTCATCAAGGTGCTTAACTGCTGAGACATTTGCCAGCAAGTTATTTCATCTGTCCATGTTACAAAATTCACTGAGCACTTAGTATGGATTTGTTGAGCAGCATTACTGTGTCAGTGAATGTCTGTGAATAAATAACAAATTTCTAAACCCCCACATGTGTACTGCATGACTCTAAGCAAGTCACTTAATCTCCCCAGTGCTCCCGAGTCACCCCTGAAAACAGGCATTTGTGCCTTGTGGGCCTTACCCAATTACCAAAGAATAACAATAACAAGCATTTTCTACATTCACTAAGAAAGTAACTGCAACAGAAGTAGTGCAGAGCCAAGTGTTTTGTGTGAATTATTCACCTTGAACTTGTCATTGATCTCATTAACTGAATGGCAGTGGTCAACTGTTAGTACAGGTTTGTAAGAGTAAAATGTGACAAATACTTCCTCTTATCTCAGCCCTCCTTTTTGGAATAAATTACCCTCGAATTAAAAACATCAGTTTTTAAAGGTTGCTTTAAAACTAACCAAAAGAGTCAGCTGTTTTTACTTAGTTAGTCCATATGTATTGCACATGTGTTTGAGTGCATAAATTTGTAATAATTTTCAGTTATTAGAATTGTATTCATGTAATGTGTGTCTTGTGCTCTCAATTTTTTTTTCATTTGTTTATTGTTTTTGTTATAAGTGTATGATTCCTGGGGTCATTCCTTAAAATAGGTCATGATCTTGTGTACTTATCTGATTAAGAAAAACTAACTAAATAAATAAAGTAATTGGCTAGTGAAAGCTTTAAAAGCTCTGATCTGCAGGAACATAAAGGGTGCTTTATCTGTATTTACTGAATTAATAAATGAGACAATTTCAAATTTATTAATGGAAACCTACATCTTGTGTTGCATGAAAATCCACATTTTGCAATTGTTGAAAGATGTATGCACTGCATATAACAAGTTCTAGCCAGAGCAGATAGCACTGTTAAAAGCTACTAAATGACCAAAGTTACACATGTGCGTAGAAGTTATGCAATGCCTGGGTGTAACTTGACCATTTTTTGGAGGTGTTGCACCAAATTTTCAACATGGCCTTTTTGGGTTCCCTCCTCATGAAGAGTGCCAGTGTCATTGTATTCACTGTCCTGAAAGGTGATTTCACAGAGTGAACACACTATTCTGTGCCACACGTGCGAAAACACATTTTGGGCAGGTTGTGGAAAATGACAGCTGTACTGTTTTGAAGGAGGTTTGTACAAAAATGTTGAAAATGTGGGGTGAAAATATTAAAAATTGGCAAAGTTAGGAGCATGCATAGAAACTTAACAACAGACACTCATAGCACAGTCATTTTTTGGAACTTTCTCAGCCAATTTGATGCATGAGCTTTTTGGGACCTCACCTCATGAACAGTGGCACTGTCATTTTGTAAATCAGTCCCATAAAGTGATTCCACACAGTGACGATGAAATCACGATTCAGGACTGAGTAACAAAATGACAGTGACAGTTTTCATGAGGTAGGGTCCAAAGAACCCCATGTTGAAAATGTGGGGCAAAAATTCCAAAACATGGCTGATTTATCAGCATAAGTTGAAAACACCATTGAATGGCATTATACTGCAGAATGCTTATCTTTGATCCTTCAGTTTGTGGTTCTGCTTTGAAGAGTGCAGACATGTGCACATCCAGAGAAGAAGACAGTGCTGACCTCTGGAACTAAGTAAGGGGTAAGGGAGTGGGGAGGTGGGT
Source organism: Neoceratodus forsteri (assembly GCA_016271365.2). Lineage (NCBI taxonomy): Eukaryota > Metazoa > Chordata > Ceratodontiformes > Ceratodontidae > Neoceratodus > Neoceratodus forsteri. The sequence continues at coordinate 681,790,839 of CM057449.1, forward strand.
GCTCAGTGGAAGGATGGGGATGGTGAGGGGGGCTGGAGAGACAATGAAGGACCATTTTCTTTTTTACAGAAAAAAAAGAAAACATTTTTGGCACACTGTGGTGGACTCCCAGTGTGCCACATGACTGGGGGAGTTGTACATTATACCAACATGGGGATTGGGCATCCTAATATCTGTGGGGGGAAGTGACAATGAGGGACCATTTTCTTTTAACAGAACAAAAAAAGAAAACATTTGGGCACACTGATAATTTTTTAGTGATGATTTAATGGAATCTTTAGGCCATCAGCCTATGGCCATTGTTCTCTTAATGGAACATTTATTAATTAATAAAAAATTAATTGAACAAATAAAGATGTGGCTAGATTAGATTACAATGTTAAGCACTTAGTCAGTAGCTTCAACATTTTGAACAATTCACAACAAGAAACTAGGAAGGTGGAGGAAACTAATCTCGAGGTTGACAAGCACAGGCCTGATTTTAGTATGATAGTAATCCCTGTCTCGTTAAATCCAAAAAAGAAAACAAAAAAAGAAGAAAAAAGAAAAGGAAGAAGAATTAGGAAAAACAAACATTCTGAAATGACAATAATAACACAAAGTAAGGAAGCAGGTTTAAATCAGAAAAGGAAACAGGAAGGAAAACCAGAAAGGGTTAGCAATGACATAGTGATAGGAAACAATATTAATCATAGAATTCACCCTATTATTGTTATTGAGGGAAAACTATTGTGAGAGAAGAAGATCCAGTGATCTCTAGCAAAGAGACTTCGAATTCCAACGTGTTAATGTCACAACTGGAAATGTTGGAAACTGAAATAAAATATTTCAACCAGGAATTGGGAATATAAAGCTGTGGTTCAAACTTAGTAGAAGAGAATCAAGAAACATGAGCCATATCACAGAAAAAGAGGTCAGTGGTAGCTGAAATAGAAGATGATATGAAACAACCTTTTATAAGGTTTTTAGTTCCCCAGAACTGGCTGAACAGTAACACAGAGTCTTCAAATTTACTAATGAGAGAACACATTAAATCATTGTTAGATATAGATCTTCTAGAAGATGATATAATAGATGTTATACAAATTACATTAAACTTTGCCCGTCTTGTGAAAGTTTTCTTCTCTTCAGCAAGAGTAGCCAACTATGTCTGGCTTAATAGTTTGAGTGTTCATAACATGGATTTTTACATCAGCTTTCACAACAGGCATATGTTTATTAAATACAAAAAAGACCCAGTTGAAAATGAAGAAGACTGGATTTCACTGAGCCTTTTTGGACTGAATAAAATGGAGGGTGAAAATAATTATACATTAAATGAAACTATTATTAGTTTCTTCAAGAATATTCTGCAGATTCCATTGGAAATAGAGCTTGCATTGTTTGCTAGTAGAGTGGGATGTGACAGTCAGATTGAACTCTCAATAAAAGGTGAACAACTTTTAAAAGAGATCAAACAAAAATAACTTACATTGGATAGCATGGGTTTGTTCATGGTAGAATCAGAGATTTTGGGGACCATTGAGACAAGATGACATGAGAGTTTCACATGCCAGACATAGAAATATAATAACTTCAATACATTCCAAGCAGTGGCAGGATATTTTGACTGACAGTTAAATATATTAGATAAGTCCATTAGCATAGATGAGTCAGTTTATGTAGATGGGCTCATTAATAAGGATTTATCTATAACTTCCTGGACTGTGTCAGGGTTAAAAAGTAAAACAGGAGACAAAGACTGGATGGCCTTTATTGGGCAATTTGATGTGCTACTGTTCCAGGAAATCTGGCAAGAAAAAGATGAGAAGATTGACCTAAATGGGTATGAAGCTTTTTTCTCTCCAGGTAGAAGAAGGGAGAAATCAGGCAGATGTTCAGGTGGCATTGTATCCTATTTTAAGATTGGTCCTATTAAGGAGGTGTCTTGTATCGAATGAGGAGAGTCCATGCTGGTAAATGTCATGAATACTGGAAAACTTAAATTTATTTGTATTCATTGTTATTGCCCACCAGTTAATTCAAGGTTCTTCAGCAATGAATTTTGGACCCAGCTAGAGGGAATGTTTGATGTTATTAAGGAATTATGCCTGACAGAATGTATATTAATTGGAGGTGACCTAAAGACTTGTATAGGAGGTTTTGATGGTTTGATTGATAATCCTTACTCTACATACAATTATCCAGAGAACTTAAAAACAAGGAAAACATAAGATCAGAAAGTTAGAGGTCATGTGATGCAGGGCCCCTAGAGGCAGCACTGAGCCAAAGCTCCCACCTATCAACCTCATTAAAGGGTTTATTTTTCTTCATTTAAGGTGCAGAAATAGTTGCAGACCTTAGATATACGCTGTACTAGAGATCAGAACATTATCAATTGCCAAAAGGAGCGTTTTCTACTTGAGAGATTCAGTATTAAACAACGGGATAGAAGCCGAGATGAAACAGGCCTCCATCAAGCATACTTCTCCAGCTACCCCAGAGAAAATTGCTAAAAAATCGAAACATCAGAGCTCCGGGGGTACCTCTAAGACAAGTGCTTCCAGTTCCTCGATGAATCCTCTAACGGAGGAACGTTTTTTGCAAGAATTGCTCCCTTTCAGAGAGACTCTCGAGGACATATCGGCAGAGTTAAAATCGCTCCGTAGTGACCTAAGCTCTCTGTCACAAAGAATGGGAGATGCTGAAGTGAGAACCACCTCTCTGGAGAAGTGGAAGGAGAGAATGGATCCTGAAATTGTTCAGCTCCGACTACAGCTTAAGAAGCTGCAGCTGAAAACCGAGGATTTGGAGGGGAGAAGTCGAAGGAACAACGTCCTGATACTAGGCCTACCTGAAACAGAAGAGGGCCCTGATAGTATTGGCTTCCTTCAGAAATTCCTGGTCAAGATTGTGGGCCCATCTCCATTAAGCCCACAGTACCATATAGAATGGGCCCATCGCTCTCTCAAGCTGAAACCCCCACCTGGATCACCACCACGTCCAATAATAATAATAGTGAAATTCCTTAGCTATCTAGAGAGGCAGCATGTCATTTCCAAATCTAAGGAGCTCCAATCTATCCTATGGGGTAATGCGAAGCTGAGGATTACTCAAGATCTCCCTTTTGAAATTCACCAAAAGCGATCAGCATTCCATCCCATGGTCAGCAAGTTAATAGCAGCAGGAATCCATTTTAAGATGGTTTACCTGGCTAAACTGCAAGTGGCTATTGAAGGAGTCTGGCATTCTTATGAATCTCAGGAGCAGGCAACTGTGGATCTCACAATCAAGCTACCTATTTAAGACTGGTTGAACTGTTATTTCAGTTATCTTAGGCTTTTAAGCCTTTGTCTCGTTGGAGTGGATTGCATACCTGTTTGGGGTCCCTTCTCTCTGTCTCATTTCTCTCTCTTCCTTCTCTCTTCTCTTCTCCTTGGGCTGGTTTTGAGGGGCTGCTGGGGAGTCCTGAGGCCTAGCAGGCCTGGTGTAGTGGTGTGATTGCTGGGGCTTCCCAGTAGGGGGGTAGGAACCCTTTGGTTGGCACACGTTTCTCAGCGCCGCTGAAGGGGACGGTTCTGGTGTTAGTCCCATCAGTTTCAGGTTCCCCGATTACTTCCTCACTCCTGAAAGTGTTCTCATTCCCATTAACTTTATTAAGTTAAGCTACAAGGGGGATTTGTTCTCTGTGTGTTTTCTTTTTTTGGGGATCTCTAACCCTGGAGGTCTGCTTCATGAGTTTTCTGGAGATATTTAATCTCTTTTAGGGCAATTTTCTCGATCTCATGTTGGATGATTAGCCTACATCCAGATGATCTCATTTTCACTTTCCCTGAATTATTTCTGCACTTTCTCCAATCATTCTCCTGATCTAGATTAATCTACATTGTTTTTTTTTCCTTTTTGAGGGGTGGTGGGTGGGTGGCTTTGGGGAGGAGTAATCTTTAGGAAAACTGCATATCGCGCCAGACAAGGGGGGAGGGCGATCTCCCGGGGAGGTTTAAAGGGCAAGCCAGCTGTTGGCCACTTCTGATATATTTTACTGAGGTAATCTTTGGCACCAATGCTCAGACTTGGTATTTATATGGAGCTATAGCTTCCCAGGGGAAGGTCACCTATTGGGCTGGTTCCTCTATACTGGAGATTTACATACTGAGAATTATTTTCAAAGAGGGACCTTTTGTACATAGTTTGAGTAGGTTGTGGGGGGAGGGTGAATTCTCAAGGCTGATTACTTTTCTGGATGCAGTAATGTTGGGAGTCAAAAGGGCACAATTATATTATCTCATTTCTTCAGCTTTGCTAACATACACTGATGAATATTGGGAAAGGTTCTCTGGTTTGGGCTTCATTTTCATTCGGGGGAAGGGAAGGGGAGGGGACTGGATTGTGCCTCTTGGGGTTATGTTCTCACTTACTGACTCAGGATTACTATTTCTAGCAAAGCGTTGGTGATGACTGCAGTAACAATTAAAATTGCCACATGGAATGTTAGAGGAGTAAGAGACATGACTAAAAGATATCAAGTTCTCAAGAATTGCTTTCTCCTAAACATAGACATCCTTTTGATACAGGAAACCCACCTTCTTGCTGCCAAAACAAATGGGCTACATAGACAGGGGTTCTCCCATGTCTTTACTGCCTGTGGTTCATCTGTGAGCAAGGGGGTAGCAATTCTGGTCAAGAAGCATGTTTCGTTTGTAGCAGAGGAAACTCTTTCAGATCCAGAAGGCAGATTTATTCTAGTTAAGGGCACATTGTATAACAATACAGTCATTCTAGGTGCAGTCTATGGCCCAGTGGGAGGTAGTCCGGAGTTCCTTATGTGTCTGGCAGATAAGTTGAGTAGATTTTTGCCTTAAAAGTTAATCATAGGGGGAGATTGGAATATACCCCCAATGCAAGACTTAGATAGAACATATAGGCCGCTAAAACCCCTATCCCCTCCGCAGCAAGCCCTAAGGGATTTTATGGGACTACTGGGTCTGTGCGATCCATGGTGCCTGTTCAATCCCTCTGGTCAGGTCTTCTCATTTCATTCCCAGGTTCATCAGTCATGGTCTAGGCTGGATTATATCCTAACTAGCTCTTCACTTTTAGCTAGCCTTCACCAGACTGGTATGGAACCGATTGTTATATCAGATCACTCAATGGCATGGATATTGATTTTTCCTGATCCATGTAGTCAATGGGATGCTACCTGGAAATTGAACACACAACTTCTAAAAGAGGAACACACAATCTCTCACATAAAGGATGTGATCTCACTTTTTATGGAAACTAATAAAGGTTCTATTAGAAGGGCTGATCAACTATGGTGTTCCTTTAAATGTTATATTAGGGGGGAATTCATTAAGTTAGCTTCCCAGCAGAAAAAGCAAAGGGAGGCAAGAATCATTTCTCTATCAAACAAAATAAAGGAGGCTGAAAATATCTTATCTACCTCTTCCCCTTTAGGTCTCTTGGAAACCCTGTTGAAACTTAGGAACAAATATGCAGATTTATTAAAAGAAAAGACGGAATATGCCATCCTGAAAACTAAAGCTCGCTACTTTGATCAAGACGAGAAGCCAGGAAGAATGCTGGCCCTTCGGTTAAGGGCATTAGAGAGCTCACAGCTCATCCCCTCTATTCTGGCCTCAGATGGCTCTATTAAGACTTCCCCACATGATATCTCTCAGGTCTTTGAAAAATTTTATAAATTTGTATAATAAAATTCCTGCACAGGCCACACCCCCAAGTATAGAGCAATATCTGGATAGCCTGGACCTCCCATCCCTTCAGGCACAACATTGCTCAACTCTGTCTTCCCCGATCACTTTGGGGAAGATAGAGGAGGAGATTAGGGAGCTCGCATTGGATAAATCACCAGGACCAGATGGCTTTCCATCCAATTTCTATAAAACTTTTTCCACTGAATTAGCCCCCCCTCCTCTTAAATTTATTTGAATATATGTTCACTTTAGATACTCTGGACCCTTCCTTGCTGGAAGCCACAATAGTTCTTATCCTGAAGCCTGATAAACCACACGATGATCCTGCCAGTTATCATCCAATCTCACTTTTAAACTATGATATCAAAATCCTAACAAAAATCTTGTCTCTCAGAATTAAGAGGGTGTGGTCTCATCTGTTGAGCCCTGAGCAGGTTGGATTTGTTAAGGGTCAATCTTCAGCTGATCACCTACGAACCCTTTCACATATTTTCCAGGCTGCACAGGACTCCAAGATACCCATGGCTTTAATCTTGTTAGATGCAGAAAAAGCCTTTGAAAGAGTAAACTGGGAATTTCTCTGGGCTACTTTCAAAAAATGGGCTTTCCAACAGTTTTCATTCCATGGATACAGATGGTTTATCAAGCTCCCTCTGATAAAATTTATTGTAATGGTGTTTTTTCACCAAGGTTCTCTTTATTTACAGGCACCAGGCAAGGCTGCCCCTTATCTCCCTTTCTTTTCAATTTATATTTGGAACCCCTTCTACATAGTCTCAAGTGCACTTCCCAGGTCAAGGGCTGTACAATATATCAACAGTCTTTAACCCTCTCAGTATATGCAGATGACATCATACTCCATTTGGCCTATCCCAATATATCGTTATCACATGCATTACAAACTATTAGACAGTTTGGACTTGTATCCAATTATAAGTTAAATTTGTTGAAAACTGTAATTTTTCCTCTAAATGTTCTTACCCACCAGGCTAACTTTGCCCATCTAGGCATGAAGTAGTCCCCTCACTCTATTAAATATTTGGGCATTCATCTCACCAAGGACTCAGAGACTTTTAGGAAGCTTAATTTAAATGACTTAATAATGAATATTCAACAGGACCTTCAAAGATGGGAGAGCCTTCCCCTCTCAATATGGGGTTGTATTAGTATTGTTAAAATGAATGTCCTCCCTCATCTCTTTTATCCCCTAAATTTATTAAATCTCTGGCTTCCACTGTGCTATTTTTGTCATTTCCACTCAGTCCTCTCCAAATTTATCTGGTGGGGTAAATTTCCCAGGTGTTCTTTCACCAAACTTAGCCTCCCCAATGAATTAGGGGGGCTTCATCTCCCTAATTTCAACTTTTATTATTGGGCGAGCCACCTGTCAAAAATGGGAAGATGGTTCTCAGACACAAGTGATGGTTACTTACCCATCTGGCTACAATTGGAAAGGAAACTTCTCGCTTTTCATGGCTTTAATTCCACAGGAATATTTTTCTCTCCTTGTTCCGTGCTACCAAACTCCATACAAGATTCAGTGGTGGGAGTTTCCTTTAAGATTTTAGTGCAATGCTGGAATTTTTTTAATATTTCACATAAAAAAGACATGGCTCAACCCCTTTTTCGGAATCCAAATATTAAAATTGGGGGCTCATTACTTTATCCAGATTGGCTTCCTCAGTTACAGAAAGTTTCAGTAGAGGACCTATATGGTCAAACCGCTCTCCTGTCATCCCCAGACATAATAGCCAAATTCAACATCCCTCAGAAATATATTTTCAAAGTGTTTCAGTTGAGACACCTTATGGTGTCTAATTTTGGAATTGCGTTATCACAATCTCGAGTTAAGCCCTTTTTGGAACAAGTACAGAGATATGCCAGTAAACCCCATGGTATATTGGCTATTTATTCTTTTCTTTTGGGAATCAATTTCCTTAATGCTCTTCCGGGTTCTAAAGTTTGGGCTTCCCTTCTGACTGATGTTAGTCCCAACTGGAGTCAGGTTTGGAAGGACCTACATAGGTATCTTACCCAAGATAGACACAAACTTATTCAGTACCATATTCTAAATAATATGTGTTACACTTCAGTTAAGTTAGACAAGCTGGGTAGGCTTTCTATGGCAACCTGTACCAGATGTGGTTTATGTGAAGGGAACCTGATTCACATTTTCTGGCATTGTAGCAAAGTGGCTTCATGCTGGAATGCTATTCAATCTAACCTAGATCCTTTATTGGGATTAGGAGACCTATTCACTATAGAGATATGTATCCTTGGGATGCTCTTGATCATTAACATTAAAGAGCGTAGATTCCACATGGCCTTAATTTCTATTGTGGTTAAAAGATTGGTTCTTAAGCATTGGGTGGATCAATCAGTTATAACACATGAAGAATGGTTGAAGGAGATGTCACTTTGCTTCAGTACCAAGAGATTGATAGCTAGCTCCCGGAATTGTATGGATGTATTTAATCGCAAATGGGGTAAATTAGATGCTCTATACTTAAATTGAAATAAGGCAGGTTCATGTCTCTGTTCACCTTAATTGGTTGGTCTTATTCATCTCTGGTAAATGCTGATTGTTATTCTCTAATTCATGAATTTCTTTTGTGTTGTTATATTTATGAGGCACACTCCAGGGGGGGGGAGTAAAGGGGGAGGGTTCATAGGGGTATTGGCATTGTTTTGGTTTTATTGGATCCAGAGACAGTCTGATGTATGCTACTCTGTATCTATCCTGACCAATATTGTGTACAGTTAATCCTGTAGCTTCCTTTCTAGACATGTGGAATGTAAATTCAGTAAAATATTGAATTCCAAAAAAGATCAGAAAGTTAATGATTCAGGATAAAATTTGATTCAAATAATAAAAGAATACAATTTCTTCCATTAAGTGGCAGATTACAAGGAGATGCAGAGGGAGAATGGACATATATAAACTCTAGAGGGGTTTCAATTGTTGACCTAATACTTTGGTTAGGACCCCCAAATGTCTGGGATCAGATACAAATTTCTAATCGTGTAGATAGTGATCACTTTCCAGTTACTATATGGAGTGGACAAGGTAACCATAAGGATGTAAGCCCTGCTGATAGACTCCCATTTACTGAAGTAAGAGCAAACAAAAGAATGATCTGGCATGATAATTTTTTGGAGAAGTTTGGAAATCTGATTCAGGATTCCATAGGAAATATGACGGAAAACATAATAAAGAGCTGGAGTAGTCAGGTGTTGATCGAAAGACTCCAGTTAACATATGATAGAATTAAAGATAAGCTGTGGAGCTCAGGTAAATTGAGAACAAAATATGAGTTTAAGGAAGGATGGTTTGATATGGAGTGTAAAAAAGTAAAAAGTACCATAAGGAAACTGAATAGACTATATTTGACAAACCCTTCGAAACAAAATTTGGGTAAACTGAACCACTGTAAAAAAGACTATAACATTTTAATCAATAAAAAAAAAAACATTAAATAAAATGATGGGACCAAATGCTAGAAGCATTGGAAAAGAAAGACTCAAGAAATTTCTGGAAGTCAGTAGTCAAAGGTACAAACTATAGTAAATATAACATTGACACATATATAACCAAGGCCAAATGGAAAGAACAATTCAGTAATATTTTTGGGGACCCTAGTTCAGAAAATAATCTAATGGGTTAAATTTAGCCACGCCCATTGTCTGTACAGCTTAATTATGATGAGGTTCTGTTAGCAATTATTACACTCAAGCTTAAAAAGGCACCTGGCCCGGATGGGATTGAAGCAGAAATATATCTAGCCTATCCACAATTATGGTGTAAATATTTGACTCATTTTTACGATGGTTTATAAAGGAGAATAATTTTCCTTATTCTTGGAAAGGAACAAACATTGCACCGATCCATAAGAAAGGTCCCCTCTCTGATTCTGCAATGTACCATCCTATAAGTCTACCAGACTTAAATCTGAAGATTCTATCTAAAACCTTAATTCAGAGATGTGTGTCAGAAGTAGAAAAAATGGGAGGAATTTTTAAATATCACATGGGTTTTCAAAGTAAATGCTCTACATGTGACAATATATTTATTCTAAGACATCTTATAGACAAATATACAATAATCTACAAAGAAACATTCTATGCAGTCTTTATAGACTACTCTTTGGCTTTCAATTCAATATGTAGAAGTAAATTATGGAAGCTCCTTTTGGTCAGAGGAATTGATAAAAATTTAGTACATTTAATTTCTAACCTTTACTCTAATCCTTGGGCTACAGTTAGGTCTGGAATTTGGGTGAATTTTCCATGCCAGTCTTGACCAATAAAGGGGTCTGCAAGGGGTGCATGTTAGCTCCTATTTTATTTTCTCTTTATATAGATAGCCTCCTAGTTGAGTTAAATAATCTTAAATCAGATTCCCCAAAAATTCTTAATAATACTTGCACAACCCTAGCCTATGCTGATGATATTGCCATTCTTTCCCTATCTAAGGTAGGCTTTAAAATAAACTTGATTTAGTTAAGAAGGAATGAAATAATTTAAATCTGACTGTCAATGTAAATAAGACCAACATAGTAGTATTTGGGCAGAAATCCAAATCCTCAAAATACTGGTATTTAGGTGAAAATAAAATTGAAACAGTGGAGTCATACACTTATTTAGTGGTTCTCTTCCACAAAAATGGCAGTTGGAATGAGCAACTTGCCGCCATAAAAGAAAAAGCAAAAAAAAAAACAATGATAGGTTTAGAAAGCTTTAATTATAAATATGGAGGCAAAACAATAGAACCTTTATTACAAGCTACTAAGGTTAAATATAGAACACAGATCCTATATGGTATGGAAATATGGGAAGCTAAAAATATACAAAATACATCTATACTGGTGTTTAAAGCACTAAGAAAAATAATGGGCCTGGGGCACTCATGCCCTGCGGCTTACATTTGATCCAAGTTGGGTTTGACTAAAATTTCTGCATTTGTAGATTGTAGAAAAATTAACTTCTGGTTAAGTCTTAACAGAATTTCTAAAGATTCACCATCTTATCATTGCCTAATAGAGAAAAAGAAATGGCAATATTTGGGCTTTAAATAAAAAGAAAAACGTGTGGTACGATTCATTGCTGAAAAAACTGGATATGTATAATCTTCCAGTTCTGAAGAGATAGTTGGATAAGGGAATTTTAATTAGTCCTAAGTACAAAAGGTACATTACTAAAATGATTAGTATATACTGGAATACAAGGGATGAAACGATCTTTGGAAATTCTGCCCATTCCAAATGGTTCACAATGAATAATGTAGGCTTTGCCTTTAAGTTCTATTTGAACATTTTAGAGAATTATGAGCTTCAAAAAATTTTCATAACATATAAATTTGAACATTTTCCAAGTAACATCCTTCATGTAAGATATAATAAATTAGGTAAAGAACTGGAGGACTGTAGCTGTCCAATAGGTGGCAAAGAGAATTTGCTTCATGTAATGTGAGATTGTACCTGGTACCAAAAAGAGAGACTCTATTGGCTTGGGCCATATATCAACTCTTCCTTAAACAACATTGGTATGAAAATGCTGACAATTATTTTAATACATCCAGCAGATTAAGAGACAATTAATGTAGTTCCCAATTTTTTACTAGTCATTAGCAAGATAAGAAAATTAACTATTGGGAGTGAGTCAGGTACAGTGTACTAATTAGAGGCTTATTTGTAATGTCCAAGCACTTGACACTTTGTACTGCAATATTTATGATATATTTATTATTGTCTTGTATGGATTTTTATAACTATGTTTTTACCATTGTGTTTTGTATATATTGTGAAGGCTAATTTGCTATACAATAAAATTGTTGAATTGAATTGTGTGCCACATTACTGGGGGGGTTGTACATTATGCCAATTATGCCTGATGTTGTCGGGGTGGGGGAAAGAAAACAACAACAGTTAAGCAGACTGGGGTGTGCACCCAATGGGCTGCATGATTGGGGGGTGCACATAACATAGGGATTGGGCACCCCAGTGTCAGTGGAGAAAATAAAAAATCTTTGGGCACACTAGGGTGGGCTCCCAGTGTGCTACGTGAGTTGGATAAGGGCCACAGAATGCCATGGAAGTGGCAGCGGTGACACAGCTGTGCAAGCATGGCACTCGCGCTTGCACAGTTGGAGTGAATGGCAGTTTACCCTTCACAACATGACAGCACCAGCTGAAAAGCACATGCGCGCAAGTCATGCATGCATAGTTTATGCACCAGAATGCGGAAGTAACAGCCAAAATAGTGGGGATGTTATTCCATAGTGGCCGATCATGGTGGAAGAGTTCAAGCTCCGTTTGGGCATTCAGAAGGATACTTCCAAATGTCCAATGGAAGGTTCCAAGATCGGCCTTCTTTAGAGCTATGATTCGATCCCAATAGGGTGTAGGTTCCGTCCACAACCCTAAAAATAGGGTTATGGGAATAAATTAGACTGCTCATATAAGACTTGCTTTTCTTTTTGAAAAAGGTTACTCGTATTCACATTTGCTAACAAATCAGTGATTTGTCAATATAGCAAGAAACACTAATCTGTTACTGAACTCCTAACGCATGCATTATTTAATATACTCCTATCAGTTTATTTAAAATATTTTTATTTATCAGATTGCATAAGGAGCATGACACTATTTATTCAAACTGTGGAGTAAACAACCTGGGGCTAGATTCACAAAGAATTGTGATCATGCAGAGTTCGTGCTGCATGGTAGAATGTGATTGTGCAACAGCAAAACAGCCCCATTCACAAAGGGTTAGTGCTGGTGCTAAACACATGGTGAATATCATGCAAAGTAAGCTGCACAATGTGACAGTATTGCGCACCGCAAAGACATGCACAGGTTTGTGAATAGCACTGCTCAGACTACCATTGTTATGAATAGCATTGTGCAGTCACTCAATACACAGTGCTACATGACAGAAGAGCACAACAGTGGGCAGTACCCATGGATACCTGCAGATGGCTGCATATATGTGATGCTGCCGCATGGCATCCAACATGGGGCATGGCTGGCAGTGCCACCAGGAGACAGTCAATAGGAATGGGCAGCATGGAGAACACACATGTGGGCACTGCAGTGGTGTATCACTTCTGAGGACAGTCCAGGATCCCATGACAAGGGGCAAGGCAGAGCATGTGCTACAAGCAGTAGCATGGACACTGTGTGAAATAGAGATTCATAGTGTGAAATGACAAATCCCACAAACCAACAAGACTTCCAACAACACCAGAAAACAGAAACAGTATTGGGGAAAGAGCAAGTGACAATGTCGAGCACTGTCAGCATGAAAACCAAATGTCAGAACAAATGATGGCCAGTAATGACATAGAAAGATGACATGGGTGGGCACGTGTACCCAGAATGGTGCACACACCCATGGTGTGAAATGCTGTCATATATCTTCATGTAGCATCCCACACTTCGGGTGCATGTAATACTCTGGGCACACATGCCCACTCATGTATTATTTTATATGTGACTCTCACCCCGACAATACAGGTGCTATGGGACACAGGAGTGAGCTGCAACACGTATACTAGGGGTCACACCATGGTCAGGTATCATTCGTATCAGTAATATGATGAGTACAGTTAATAAGTGTAGTGACACATACATGAACATGTGCTTAGGGTACTAGCAGCATACAGTAATATACACAAGGCACACAGGGAGACTGTACAGCTGTTGTATAAACAGACTATCTTGATTGCCAACACCCGAGCATATGGTACATGAAGGTGTCCTCCAGCCACATAGTACCACACACTAAACAATCCCACCAGTCACCTGTCACACAGTATGAGGCATAGCAGTGCAAACCACAACCGGAAGGTATGCAGTGGGTCATGATAGGATTGCACGTTGGGGCCTGTGAGGCAACCGACCCCATGTGCCAAGTGGTATGCAGGTGACAGTGCCAATCAGATGTACCCCACTGAAAAGCAAGCCAACCACATGGAACACATGGCAAAAGTGTACATACCTTGGCATGGCATGGAGCCATACCACACCATTTCCCAGAAGCACTAGAGCTGGTCCCACTGTACAAGGTCCTCATAACAATGGCAGCAATGCTCCCCTGTCCATTCCATCCCTGTGTGACTTGACAGCTGCCATCCCACTGAGGCCCAAACAACTCCCCTGGGCCAATTTAGGTCATCTGACCTGAATAAATGGCCATCCCCAGTAACCACATGGTCTACAAGGTTGGCCAGCTCTGCCTCAGACCACTGTTGGTCCCTCTGCAAGGGTGTCTTCACATTCTTGGACCTGGAGATTGTTGAACAGTGTAAGGCCTAGCACACAGCCTGCCACATTGTTGCAGTATTGCAAGCTGTATTGTGTGCGCAATTGAACAACATTGGGTCGCTCCACACAATAGGGCATTGCACCATGCCATATGTGTTAGACTAGTGGCAGTGGAGCATTGCACATGTGCAGTACTGTCATCTTATATTGTGCTAAACCATTCACTAACATGTTGTGTGGTACACTACTGTCACACAAATGCAACATGAGTTTGTACAACACAATAAACTGCTATTAACAAAGGATGCATGTAAATGAGCTGATTAGGCAGTCAGGGGACTAAGCTTACAATCTGCATCTCATCTCAGAGCTATTTGCATACAATGTTGCTGCTGCACTACTGTACTTACAGGGAAAAATACACCACCTGTAGATGGCTATGGAATTGCAATCCATGGAGACAGCAGAAACAGCAACTGGAGCCAGTCATATGGTCCCCCCCCCCATTGGCACTTGTACTCTGTTTAGATCTACTGTTTGGCATAAGGTCAGTCTCTCCCCTATGCACCGACCTGCCCTGTGGTATATCCAAACTTTGTTTCCCCCAGTTTACTTACTCCTCTGGGTACTGTATCTCTGATATTTTGCACTATAGGTTTTTCTGTACTGTATTGTCTCCACATGTTAGCTTTCCACGACAGCCCTGTTCAAGCTGTCAAGTATACTGTTGTAAACCTTAGCTTAAGACTTACTGTTTGTTGCACTCAACTCTCTCTCCCCTGTGTATGCTCATCCCGCTTCTCGATGTAAACTTCACTCATGATTGTATGTAAACTCTCTGTAACCTGTTTTGTAACCCTCCCGCGGGTCTCACCTGAAAATAGGCACTTGGATGTCTAGTGTGACCTACCCGGTTAACAAAAGCAAATAAATAAATAAATAAATATGGAACATTCTGTGCAGCCAGCTATCTGAACAGCTATGCAGACTAAAATAGCTACATGCCAGCTCATTGCAACTTAAGAGCTGTGCAGTTTACCTTGCTGCATAACAGTCATCGCTTATGTACTGTATGCCACTCCTTGCAATCCATGGCATGCTGCTTTACTTGGGAATCTGGTTACTTTGTGCTTTATGAGTATTGTACATGCCATCTTTCGTAACTGGTACTGTTCAACTGTGCACTGTGCATGGTACATGCTCATCCTGAAATAAATTATTTTCTTGAATTTGTGTTAGGCAATTGTATCCATTACAGAAATGACCTCATTGTGACTGAGCTTTGCTCAACTGAGATTCCTGTTCATATAATGGATGTTTTCCTATACTATACCTGTGCATGGCATATATGGCACTGGACAGAATGGAACAAGAATATTTGCCACAGACAAGTGCAGTACAGTACAGTCTCACATGGAGACATTGAACAGCTGGCTATCTGGTTACATATTTCACTGGTGAAGTGAGTCATGGTGGCATGGACCATACTTCCATCTGTTACGGTTTCCAGTGCTGCACTTTCCTGTACCAGACAATCCTGTGCAGAAGCCTCCTGTCTTGAGCTGTCCACTGCCATATTACCCTACACCCACCATACCATGACATACCATGCTATGCCTCTGACTCTTTGTGTAGCTGCATTCCTCAGTAACAGCATAATCTATGGTGACAGGACATCTGTAGGTACCCCATTTATACAGATTGTTCCATATTATAAGGGTGGTTGGAACCATCAACAGGGAAAGTGTGTTCTGAAACCTGCATAGCATATGTGAGATGGTGGACCAATCCATCCACCATAGCATGTACTGTGCTCTAGAAGGTCACATTGGACAGATACCGTGCACTGCCAGGGGGGATAGCAGCCACTGTGGAAGTCCTGCCAATGTGTTTGGCACAGTGGGATACAGAGCACATTGGCATGGGGCACACATACTGGAAGTCCCTGTTGCTGCTTTTCCTGGAGGGACTCCTCCATCATGTTTAGAAGTGATGCTGTCCTGTCAGCCATTGTGCACCTTCCTGCAGTTCCTGCTTCTGCCTCTGGGCTTTGCCTGGAATAAGAGGAACTTTTTGTAGGTGGTAATTTGCACCATGCAATGTGCCTCACAAGGCGTTTTGTGCAGTGCAAATGCTGTTTGAATGGCATTGTGCCTGCATGCAAGGCCACTCCCATTAATTTGCATTGCACATACATTATGTTTTTGCAGTTGTGTTAACCACTTTTGACCATGCAAACTGGCCTTTTATGAATAGCAGCTTGGTGTAAACTCCACACAATCAGCACACAAACACTTCGCGCAGTTTGCAAACTTTGTGAATCTAGCCCCTGTGCATTCTCTTCATTTGCAAAACAAGATTTTAGTTATATAGATAAACGTGCCATCATTTTTGTTCAGTTACAATCACAGTATTATCCAGAGTATTTACTTTTTAGGCAACAGCTGGAACTTTTGTTTTACAGTGCAGAGAGCTTATTATTTTGGACAAGCATCAATTTTGCATTTACATATCCTAACATATGCAGTTAGAAGACTAAGAATTGAAGGCATGTTTCAAAGAAGTTATTTATTTATTTGTTTTTTATTTTATTTATTTAGAAACTGGCAAGCTGGAGAGGCAGACTGAGACAAATTTCAGTTTCAGGTGTGTGTAACAGATAAACATACAATAAAGGAACTGCCCTCTGCTGCCTTTTGAAGCCTAGCAAAAATGGCCGATGCTGAATAAATTGCACATTTAAGAAATTTCAGTTGAAACTATTTTCAGTTACAAAAAACAAGGTGCTGTGTCAGAATGTGGTCTGAAAATAAAACAAAATGATAATATTAAATGCATGCTGAAAATAGAAAATTGGGTTAGAATTGATATTTTGACTGTATGCCTTTTTCAGGAATTATGTAAAAGAGAAAAAAAGCAAAGTTATTGGATAGGTAAGGGAAAATAAGGGCTATATATGTGAGGAATGAAAATAGGCACCCGCTCTAGGAGAAAAAGTAATAATAGGCAAGGTAAGAAAAGAATCTGAAAAACAACGGGGGTAAACAGAAACAGGGAGGAACAGGGTGCAGGAAAACACTATTTTTAAGTGAAAAAGATGTTCCAGGACAAGAGGGCATGGGATGAAGTTGGAGGGAGGACGATTCAGCGGAAACATGAGAAAGAATTTCTCCACAGAACGGGTGGTGGACAAGTGGAACACCCTGCCAGAGGAAGTGGTGGGGGCTGTAGACAGAATGAGAAGTGACCTGCAGAAACTTGAAGAATGGTCAGGGGTTTGGCAGTTGAAATTCAATGCAAAGAAGTGCAAGATAGTGCATATGGGGCACAAAAACCCTGGCACAATATATCAGTTGGGGGGGTGAGGATATAGCATGCACCAAGCAGGAAAGGGATCTTGGGGTTGTCATCTCTGATGACCTCAAGGTAGGGAAACAGTGTGACAAGGCAGCAGGTAAAGCAAATAGGATGCTGGGATGTATAGGCAGGAGCATCACCAGCAGGAAAAGGGAGGTCATAATTCCGCTATACAAGACACTAGTGAGGCCCCACCTGGAGTACAGTGTACAGTTCTGGAGACCATACCTACGTAAGGACATAGACAGGGTAGAGAAGGTTCAGAGGAGGGCAACAAAGATGGTACATGGATTGCATCACAAGTCCTATGAAGACAGGTTGAAGGAACTGAACGTGTACTCCCTGGAGGAGAGGAGGGAGAGAGGGGATATGATAGAGACATACAAGTATCTTACAGGGAGGAACAGGGTGCAGGAAAACACTATTTTAAGCAAAAAGATGTTCCAGGACAGAGGGCATAGGATGAAGTTGGAGGGAGGGACGATTCAGAGGAAACATGAGAAAGAATTTCTTCACAGAACGGGTGGTGGACAAGTGGAACACCCTGCCAGAGGAAGTGGTGGGGGCTGAAACAATCACGGGATTTAAGAATGCATGGGATAGACATAAAGGAATTCTGGAGGTCAGGGGTAAGGGGCAACAGACTTCTAGGAAAACAAACTGAACTTATAAGCTCAAATGGGCAGACTGGGTGGGTCATAGGCCCTTATCTGCTGACACTGTCTATGTCTATGTATCTATGTAAAGATGGGAATTAAAAGGCATAGTATGAGGGAATGAGCTAAGGAGTCTCAAGATAGATTAGTTAATAGGGCCTAATAAGAAGGCTGCAAGGTGACAAGTGTGAGGGAAGGAGACAGAGATAGAGATGGCTGGGGAAAATTAAAATAGATGTGCACACATAGCTGGAATGTCCATGCGAGTATGCCCACCTCACATTCACACAAACACAAACACACACTGGATGGACATCTGTGCAGGCATACCCTCACATGCAAATATAACAGGCAAGCATGCAAGCAAAAATATAACAGGGGTTTGGGTGAAAAAGACAGACTACGGTGATAACACATAAGTCAGCTGAAATATGTTAGTAGAAAATAAGTCTGTCATTTAAATCGGAGGGCTGCTGGGATCCTAGGCAGATGATCAGTTTGGTTTCCATGTTGTTCCCTTGGTCAGCATCCCAGAAACCCTGCTGAAGGACACAAATAGAAAGATCATTGACATTGTGGTCATTGGAGGTATAGTGGGATACAATGGGTTTCTTAGTGTCTCCATTCCTGACTGTCCTGTAATGTTCCTGAATTGGTCAGCCAGGCATCTGCCAGTTTTACTGATGTAGATAGTTGCACACTTCCTGCAAAGAATACAATGTATCACATTACTGGAAGTGCATAAAAATTCCTTGGTGATGTGAAAAACACCTGTGGGACCCTGAATTTCAGTGACACTGGTAATAAATTTACATGTATAACAGCGAGCTCTGTTGCAAGCTTTGGTACCTAGTAAAGAGGAATTGCTAGGAGTATGTAGGCTGCTTCATACCAGGAAATTCTACAGGTTGGGTGGTCAGCAGTAGGAGGCAATTAGTGGCTCTGAAAAAGGAAGCTTGGATAAAAGGATCAGTTTGCAGAATAGGGAAGTTCCTAGTAATGATGCTGTGAAGCGAAAGTGTATTATGATGGAAGGGAAGCACTAGTGGAATGTGTCGTTGTTGTGAGAGAGTATCCTGCCTATGAGGGTCAAGGTTACAGGGCACATTACTGACCCGAGAAATCGCTGTGCCCACTGTGCTTTCTGGGTATCCCCTGATAGTAAGAAAACTGTGCATTATTTGAGCTTTTTACGCAAAATCATCATCTTCACTGCTTTACCTGCGATGTCTGAGAAACTGTAAATATGGCAATTCATTTTTAACATGTATAGGATGGAAGGAGCGGTGGAGGAGACAGTTGTGTGAGTCAATGGGTTTATAATAAACTGATGTCTTCAGGCCAGTGTTCTGCCCCAACAATTTTATACCTACAAAAGTCTATGAGGAGGAGGATACTGAAGGAATGGATGGGCTGTCGTAAACTTGTCCAAGAAGATTTGTAGGGTTTCCCTGGAGCAGCAGGTGGCCCCAACACATCATCTATGTATTGTTTGAAGAGGTCTGGAACAGACCCTGTCAAGGAGAGAAAGAATGGTTCCTCAGCCGAACCAGCAAGCAGATTGGAAAAGCTGGGACTCTTCCTTTTACCCATGCACTACTGTACCTGCCCACCAACAGGGTTATGATGGTCCAGCTGTTTGAACACACCCTCTCTCTGCACCACACCACCACAGAAATGCTGGCTCAGGATTCAGCTTTTGGGAATTCCTGCTTTGTTCCCTGCACTAGTGAAGCCAGGCAGTCAGCAGCCAGAGCTGCTGAGACCATGTCTCCAATACACTTGGCAGCCAATTCTGGAGCTGCCAGTTTGTGAATGGAACTGCGCCCTTTCTCTCATAACTACAACCTTCTAAGTGGTTCTTCCATGCTGTGGTCCTCCATGTTAGGGGTCACAGTGCAAAGGTCATCTACCATGGGTATCATCTGTGGTGACAGAGGTCAGCTGGAAACACTACCCAAATACAGCCCAGTGAGAGTACTTGTATTCCCCCTACCAATAACAACTTCAATGGCACTTCAGACTCCTGTTATGTAGACAGCTGATTGATTCCTTCTCCATGCATAGGGCTGCTGATATTATCTTTTTGTTGTTGCATAGCCCTTCACAAGCCATTTTGAATAGCCATGGTTTCAGTTGCTAGAGGTGTGGGTAAACTGTAATCTAGCTGTTACTTCCTATGCAGGTCACCCCTATGTAGCCCTCAGCTAGCTTTATGGTTTAGGTGCTAGAAGTGCTGTTAAATTGCATTTTAGGTTTCAGGTGTAAGAAGTGGTGCTAAATTGCAATCTAGCTCTTACTACCTATTGAGGTGATTCCTGTGTGGTCACCAGCTAACTTTAATTTTAAGGGTGTCCCTTACACAATTGCTCATAGAAGGAGCCCTCCAGAAGTGTGGTTAATCTGTATTTACTTTTACTACCTATGTGGGTGATTCCTGTGTAGCCATCAGCTAGCTTAATTTTTAAGAGGCCCCTTACACAAGTGCTTGTAGTAGGTAACCTCAAGAAGTACCGTACAAGTTATAAAATTTAAGTTAGCTCTAACTTATCAATAACATGGTCAATCAGGCTGATGCTTATTTTGCTACTTATTCACTAGGGAGTCCTAAACAAAACAAACAAAGAATACCTTGCTCTTTTTTACCAAAATGTCTCTCTGCCCTTCAATGAGTATGCTTTCACCAAGGAAAGCTAGGGTGCTAGTTATGCAACTGGATACCTTAGCTAACTTGAACTGTGTTGATAATCTGCACCTGCTATGGTTACTTTACACTACCTACTTGGCAAGACATCTGACAAACTATATTTCACCAACCTTAAACCCCTAGCCAAGGGGGAGGTGGCAGAAAGAAAAGGGGTGGCAGAAGCTGCCCCCCACAGAATGTGACGAAGGGTAGAGAAATCCTGCAGGGAAAGATTCTCACCAGAATGAAACACAATCAAAGTAGCAAGGGATTCGCATGGCAGGAAGGGGGCAGGAAAGTAAGAAAGTAAGGCTTTATTTATATTTTGGCATCCAATCCTGGTGGCTCTGAGCACCATTGCAGATAAAAGCAGGGTTCAAGGCATCATAAACAGTATAAAATAGTTTCTAAAACAATAACATATATAAAATCATGTTATAAATTATCAGAAATTGCTCTGTTAAAAAGATAGATCTTCAGATCCCCTTTAAATGCCTCCACTACTATGGCCTCCCTCAAAGATTTTGGTAGTGAATTCCAGAGGGCCAGTCTGCCCACCTGCAAAGGAACAATCCCCATAGGTTTTCAGACTGGCCCCTGGAACCACTAGGAGGCCCTTGGTAGAGGAGCAGAGGAATCATACCGGGATGGCTAGAGTAAGGAGGTCAAACAGGTAATCAGGGCCCAGGCCATATAGGGCCTTGTAGGTGAGTAAGCCCACTTTGAAGATGATCCTCCACCTGACAGACAGCCAGTTCAGATCTCGCAGGACCAAGGTCCCATGGTAGGACTTTGGTAGGCCTGCCAGCAGCCTGGCCAACATGTTCTGCACTAGCTGCAGACAGTGGAGGGTCCCTCCATTTACCCTGAAATACAGAGCATTGCAGTAGTCCAGCCTGGAACTCACAAAGGCGTGTACTAGTGATGCCAAGTCTTCAGGTGGAAACAGGGGTTTAATTCTGGTGACATTTCTTAGATTACAGAATCCACTTTTGATGATAGATGAGCCATGGGCTTCCAGAGTCAGCCTGTTGTTAAGGACCATGCCCACATTTTTCACCCTGGAGGAAGACATTAATGGGGTGGCTCCCCGGACCAAACCTGTTACCACTCCGGAGGCCTCCCCATCACACCATTAACCAGGCTCAATAACCAGCACCTCCATCTTGTCGGGGTTCAGCCTCAGCCAGTTTGAGGACATCCAGTCTTGAATCTCAGCCAGACATTTATTTAGCACTTCAACGGCACTTTTAGCTCCAGAGGAAAATGACATATACAGCTGTGTATCATCTGCATAGCATTGGAAACCCATGCTGTATTGTCTAATGAGCTCTCTCAGGGGCAGCATGTACACCATGAACAGCATTGTTGAGAGGATTGAACCTTGAGGCACTCCACATGACAGGGGTTTTCAGGAAGAGGAGAAATCCCCCATCACTACTCTTTGCCTCCTGTTGGAGAGATAGGACTCAAACCATTTGGCAACTGTTCCAGTGAGTCCACAGTACACTCTAAGGTGATCCAATAACATGATGTGGTCCATGGTATCAAATGCTGAGGTGAGATCAAGGATGACAAGAATTGACTGTTCTCCTCTATCCCTCACCCTAAGGTCATTTTACACGAGAAATAGTGATGTCTCTGTGCTATACCTAGCTCTGAAACCAGACTGGAAAGGCTAATAGATGTTAAAGACCAAAAGTTTGCCTCAAGCTGCAGAGCTACTACTTTCTCAGCAACCTTCCCTAAAAATGGGAGGCTGGAGAAAGTTCTATAATTCATCAGGACATCAAGGTCGAGCAATGGTTTCCTCAGAAGGAGCATCACCAGTGCCTCATTCAAGGTGTCGGGGAAGCACCCCTCTGAGAGTGAACACCGGACTATCCTGGCAAACACTGGATCAATGGTCTCAGCCCCTCCCATTAGGAGATGGGTCAGGCCAGGGTTCAGTTTGCAGCATGTGGGCTGCAGCTTTCAAAATCACCTCAATGACCTCAGTCACCTCAACTGGCCAAAACTTCCCCCAGACAATTGGAATGCCTCTGCTTGGACCAGGCTGACCACTACTGGACAGATTCTGTCCCACTGGGGAGATCCCTGTGTGAATGGGATACCCTGTCTGAGAAGAACAGAGCAAACTCTTTGCAGAATGCGATTGAAAATGCTCTTTTCAGCTGTAGACAGACTAGATGTAACAATCTAACTACAGTCCAAAATAGCTGAGCAGATCTGTTCTTCCCAGCAGCAATCTTCCTGAACAGGAATTCTGCTTTCTTACAGTTGATTGCCCCCTGATAGTCATTGTAATAATTTTTCAGGGCCAGTCTGTCCTCCATGGACTTTGTCCTCAGCCATCAATACTCCAACTTCTGACCCCAGGTCTTCATCTCCTTGGGAGCCCCAACAAACCATGGGGGTCTCAAGTGAGAACACCTGAGTCATATACAGACCAGTGCAATGGCATCGAGTGCCTTGGTAACAGTCCCATTATAGTCTGCCACTGCCTCACCCATGCCAATCACACATGCAGCACTCATGCCAGAAAAATATACCACAGCCAAAAGTCCCTCTGGGGACAATCCCTCTTAAAAAGAGATAGTGGAAGTAGGCAATATGAAAAGGAGAGGAAGGGGAAACAGCTAGAAAACATGGGAAGGAACAAGAGTAGGGCTAACAAAATCTGGACAGCCATGTGTGCCAATACTAGAAGTCTAGAAAATAAGATACCAGAACTGGAGACCACCATGGCTGACACAGACCTGGATATTGTGGTCATCACCGAAACATGGTGCACTGACAACCATGACTGGGAAACAGTCATACCTGACTGCATGATGTTTAGAAGAGACAGGTTAGGAAGGAAAGGTAGGGGAGTGGTGCTATATGTTAAGGAAAACATCAAAGTAACAGAGGTACAGGAAATTTGAGGGGGGTGTCTAGGTGCTGTGGGTCAATCTCAAGCCAGAAAACTGAGCCACCATTTGGACAGGAGTGATATACAGGCTTCTGACACAGGGAGGGAGCTTAGTAAAAATATGATGAAAGACATAGCCAAAATGGTCAAGAAGGGGGGGGTGGTGCTGGTGAGGGAATTTAATCTGTCAGATGTAGAGTGAAGCCTACCAGCTGCAGTGTCTGCTAGAAGCAGACATTTTGGACTCCCTGCAGGGGGCATTTCTCAGGCAGCTGGTCAGTGAACTCACTCTGGGTGGGGCAATACTGGACTTGGTACTTACAAACATGGACAGCATTGTGGACATCAAAGTGGGTGGGAAGTCATCTGGGGACCAGCAGCCATCTCACACTATGGTTTAATATAAGATCAACAGTGGAATCCAGCCACAAAAGGGAAATGGTCCTGGATTTAGAAGGGCTGACTTCACAAAATTGTGGGATGCCTCTGAAAGGACCTAGTAGGGGGAGATGTTATGGGAGTAGACGGCAAATGGGCCAGATTAAAAGAGAGTATACTAAAGGCAACAAACTTGTACATCTGGCAAATAAGCAGAATTTACAGTATTTATCTAGTTTTTGTTGACCAGGAAGGAGGACTAGACAATTTTTTGCCTATTTTCAGCCTCTTCCCGGGGAGGGAGGGAGAGATACAGATGGATGCCAACTGAAATTAAACCAGATTTTAAGCTGTTGGTGGTATTTTTAGTGAATGGGGGAAATTTGGCCAGGACACTGGGGAAAATTCCCCCATTCTTTTCAAGAAGTGCCATGGGATCTTTGACATCCACGTGAACTACCACCAGAATAGGCAGATGGGACCTCGGTTTAACGTCTCATCCAAAAGATGGCACCTCAGAAGGAGGAAGAGGAAACCATTTTGGTTCCTGAGGGCAGTAGCAGAAAAGGTAAGGGCAAAAACACTGGCATTCAGAAGGTATAAGGAGACCCAGAGAGGAAGACAGGGAAGTGTATCTGGGGAAATGGAGGGAGGCAGGCAAAGCAATAAGGAGCACAAAGGCACAAGATGAGGAAAAAAATAGCCCAGACAGTATCAAAGAGGAACAAGACATTTTTCAGGTATATTAGCAAGAAAAGGAAGACTAAGGAAGGAATTGTACAGCTCAAAATAGAGGGAAGGATGTACTGAGGAGGGCCAAGAAAAGATGAACATCTTAAACAAATATTTCTGCTCATTGTTCAAAGTATAAGGGAAAGTGCAGGGACCACAAATGAACACCAAGAGCTGGGAAGGGAGGGAAGTGGACAACAGTCCCTTTTCTGAGGAGATGGTCAGGAAAGCACTCACTAATCTGAGGATGGAGTACTAAACGATCTCAGGGAAGTGCTAGCTGCACCCCTGGCAGATATGTTTAACAATTCATAAGAGACTGGCGTGATTTTGGAGGAGTGGAGAAGAGTGGACGTAGTCCCACTTACAAAAGTGGTATCAAGGAGGAGGCAGAAAAGTATAGGCCTTTCTGCCTGACATCTGCAGTAGGGAAATTGATGGAAGTGCTATTAAAGGAAAGAATCATGGAACACCTGGAATCCAATGGACTGCAAGACCCAATGCAGCATAGCTTTACAGAGGGGAAGTCATGCCAAAAAAATCTGATAAATTTTTCTTGACATGGTAACTAAGGTGCTGGGTCAGGGAGGGGCAGTGGACATGGCCTACCTGGATATCAGCAAGGCCTTTGACACTATTGCACATAGCAGGCTGGGAAACAAGTTAGGTAGCATGGGGGTGGTCAATAACATGGTAACCTGGGTAAGAAAGTGGTTAGGTGATAGCAGGCAGAAGGTGTTGGTAAAAGAAGTTTGCTCTAAAGAGAAGAGAGTGACCAGTGGTGTGCCACAGTGGTTAATGCTGGGAACAGTCATCTTTAACATTTTCGTTAGTGACATAGCAGAGGAACTGGACAAAAGGCCTGCTTTTTTGTGGATGACACCAAGATCTGCAACAGAGTGGACACACGGGGGGGGTGCAAGGGATGAAAAGAAATTTAAAATGATTGCAGGAGTGGTCAAAAGTTTGGCAACTGCAAAAAAGTGCAAAATAATACACTTGGGTCACACAAACCTGGAGGTAGAGTACAACATTTTGGGAGAGATACTAGCAGTGACCAAGTAGGAAAGGGACCAGGGAATAATCATTTCAGATGACCTAAAGGTGGTGAGACAATGCGGCAAAGTGATTGGCAGAGCTAGTGTGATGCTGGGGTGTATAGGTAGGGGTATTACCAGCAGGAAGAGAGAAGTGGTGTTGCCCCTACATATGTCTTTTGTAAGACCCCACCTGGAGTACTGTGTCCAGTTTTGGAGACCACATCTCGGGAATGACATAAACAGTCTGGAGGCCATAAAAAGGAGGGGTACAAAGATAGTACAAGGTCTACATCAGAAATCCTATGAGTAGAGGCAAAAGGAACTAATCATGTACACCCTGGGAGGGTGGAATATGATCAAGACCGTTACATACCTCACAGGAGTGAATAAGATGTAATTGGGATGTATGTTTGAGAGGAAAGGGTGCTCTAGAACAAGGGGTCACGATATGATGCTGGAGGGGTTTAGGTTCAGGAGAGATGCAAGGAAGTACTTCTTCACAGAAAGGGTGGTGGATGCTTTCTTCCAGTGGATGTAGTGGGGGCAAAATCAGTGATGGTATTTAAAAAAATCCTGGGATAAATACAAGAGAATCACAAGGGATTGGTAAAGCATGGAAGAGAAAGTGCCACAAAGCTGGAAGGGTCTGCAGAGAAAGCAACACAACAAAAAAGGGCAGACTGCATGGGCCAAGTAGCCCTTATCTGCCATCAGTTTCTATGTTTCTCTGTTGGCATTTTTCAGTTCACTAACTGGCAGAATACTGCAATTAACAAAGCTCCTCAGTTCACAATTAATAACTGACATAGCAAGTGTGTCTACAAAATTGTTATCTGCTTAAGCAGACAGTTTCTCATGCCATTACTGCTCTGTTCTGGAAATACTGAATTAAATCCTTGCCTCTCTTCTTTAAACCTCACACCTTCTGACTCTGCTACTTCAAATCGACTGAAATGTATTGCCATCAGCATTTGTAATGTGCTGAAAAAGTTGGACAAATGGAAAATTTGGGTTGCTTTTTCTAATCCTGATGTGCTTTTATTAAATGAAACATGACCTAACACCTCCTTAGATTCTGTGAACTCCCTCCCAGAGCATGACTTATACAGGCAGGATCACTCAGCTCATGGCGTGGGAATTGTATTCTATGTAAGAAACTGTCATCCTTCTTACCTAATTCTCTGTCTAAACCAACTGAATTTTAATGTATTGCAGTTACTATAACAAATTCAAAACGTGAACAGATTAATGTGATTGGCTGCTATAGGCCCCCTGTTGTGGGATGGATATTCTAAACTGTCTAAACTTGCTAGTGATGATGACAAAGAAACCCTTATTACGGGGGACCTAAATTTTGACTGGCTGACTTCATTTTTTTTTTTAAACTTAGCTTTGTTGCAAGCAGAATTGTCATTACAAAGAGTAGAAGAAAACATGGTATTATACATACTGTAGGAATGTGCCTTACTTAGGGACTTAGGAATAAAGAAGACTTGATTAGTTGCATAAGGAAAAAAAGCCTTCCCCCATGGTATGATAATTTGTAATACATCGATACATAGACAGTGTCGGCAGATAAGGGCCTATGGCCCACCCAGTCTTCCAATTTGAGCTTGTAAGTTCAGATAAGTTCAAATAATGAGAGATAAAATTTAGTTCTTCTTCAACCTGTTAGCTGATCAAATAATCCCAACATAGTTATTCTTAAGTAAAAAAAAAGAGAACCTAGAACATTCTTAAAAAAACAAATGGTCACAAAATTTACATGTTCTCTTACATCATTGTACTAACTTTTTCAGGCATTGCTTTTTAAAACATGGCAAATAAAGAATCTGAAGTTGACTTCAGGAATGTAAAGTGTCTCAGCGTGAACTATCTACTCCTCCCAGTCCACTGGTTACTGTATGTCTTGTGGTTCTGGGCACACATCTTCCTCAATTACGTATGCAGAATTCAAAGTGTTGCATGTGTCCCACCTGACTCACAAGTCTATATGTTTTTCTAGGGTGAGCTTTAGAGTTGCCATCAGCTCCTCCATTCTTTTGATATTCTCTACTCTAGAGACCCAGGACTTGAAAAAAGGAAGGGTTAGCCATAACCAGTTAGTTGTAATTTCCTTCTGTGCAGCGAGACATAGAATCTGTAGAAGCCCTTTATGTCTATGATTCCCAGTATCTGCAACCCTGAACCCCAGGATCATGGTATTGAATTCAAAGAGTATCTGGACCTGCCAAATCTTAAGTTTCTCATGAATTCTGGACCAGAAGTCCAAGATCACTAGACATGCCCAAAAAATGTGGAAGCATGACCCGTTGTGACCACACCCCACCAACACAAGTCTGAGATGCCTTATTTGAAATGTTTAGTGATTGTTGGGGTGTGGAAAAACCAAGCCATACACTTCCATTTAAATTTTCTCCATCCAGGCGATGCCATGACTCTCCAGCCTTTCTCCCAAGTCTGGTTCCATTTTTCCTTTGGAATTAGAGACCCTGCCTCCATCTCCCATCTCTCCAGAAGGTTGCCCAGGTCTGGATTGTTTCCTCCCAGTAATACATTGTAGGTGCCTAACACCGGCCTGCCTGTACCAGCCAACCTGACAGCCCAATACAGAACTTTTTCCAATGCTGTCAGGTCTCTATCAATTTTTGGTATAAGATTGTTGAACTGGAGGTAGTGCCTTACCTGTAGGAATCTGTGGAAGTCTGATTGGGGTAGACCATTTTTTTCCTGAAGGTCCCTAAAGGACAGGATACTGTTATTATGAATTAAGGATTGGTATCAAGTGAGGGAGAGACTGTTCCACCTGGTGAAACCTGGGTCAACCCACAGTGGATGGTAATTAGGGTCTCTGATAATTGGAGATGAGATGACACATCTCCTTTGGGGTCTGTCTAAGCTGTCTAACTTTAGCCAAAATTGTTAAAGTATGCTGAATCCATGGGTTTACAAACCCTCTCCGGACCTCTGGAGTGAGGGGAATGGGTGTGAGAGAAAACAGAGGGAGAAGCCATGAGTGATGCACTTCAATTCCTCTCCAACCCCTGTCCTCCCTTTTGTTAACCTAAGAGATCACCGGGGCCAGTTGTGCTGAGAGATAATATAGTCTGAGGTCAGGCAAGGCCAGGCCTACCTTCTCTTGGGGCTGGTTTAATAACTTTTTACAGGCATTGTGTCTACCTCTCTTCCAAATGAAGGTCATAAAGATAGTGGCTGATTCCGATATCAAATTAGTTAAAGATGCTATATGATGAATTTGGTTTTACACAACTAGTCTCAGAGCCTATCAGACCAAACCTTAAAAACCCTTCAATCTCGTCCAGTTTATACATCATTGTTACTAACAGACACAAGAAGATCACAGTAATTGCTCTCTTTGATAATGTCTTTAGTGACCATAATGTGGTGGATTGTGTCAGAAGGGTAAAAAAGTCATACATTAAGCCCTAATTTATCTAAAAATGCTTGTTCACCTATTTTACAGAACAGGCATTCAGTATCTCTACCAATTGGTTTCTATAAACGGGTAGGACTTTTATTTAGCATCCTCAGAACATGTTGCCTATGAAATGTTTGTTGAACAAGTACTAAATGCTATAAACCAGGTTGCTCCCATTATTAAACATAAAACAAAAAGTTCTGATGGATAGATACAGTATTTGCACTGAAAAAAAAAGCTAGAACTACCAAGGAAACAGAGACCTGGACACCATTTAGGCAATAGAGAAACCAGTGTACCAAATTAATTTGTTTGGCCAAAGTAAATTACCATTACATCTATTACCTGTTGGATGAAAATAAGAATGTTCCCTCTAGATTTTGAAAAGCTATTAAAGACATGGAAGGAAGGTCTGCCTCCTCAACACTATCTAAAAGCATGATACTGATAACACATTTATTACACACAAATAAACTGTAGTTGAGGAAATAAACTCACATGTTGCTTCTGCTGAGATGGCTTTTGAAAACTCTCCTTTAGCCAATATTTTTTTTTTGCTACCTGGCCAAAAATCATGTGAACTGATAATCACCAGTTCATAACTTTTCCACTTCCACCCATTTTCCTTTTTGCAGGTGGAACAGCTTCTTCAGAACCTAGATTCCCCCCCCCAAAAAAAAAAGTGCTGGTGCTGATAATACTGATAATGCTTAGCACTTGTTCCTAAAAATTGGTTATCCTATCCTAACTGCTCATGGGTTATCCTATCCTAACTGCTCCTATAACCCATCTCTTCAACTTGTTAATAGTAAATTGTGAAATACCTCTATTATGGAAAACTGCTCATATATTTATTTTATTTAAGTCAAGAGAGAAGGCCTTATTACATACCTATTGACCTACCTCCATTCTCCTAGTCTTAACTAAAATCCTTGAAAAAATAGTGAAAGAGCTGATCAGAGAATATCTTGATAAATTCAGTATCATCACCCCAACACATTTAGGCACTCATGCTCAACACAGTACAACTGCTTTAGCCAAGGTCACCAATGAATGGTTTACTGCCCTTGATCAAAAACTCACTAACATGACAATCTTCCTAGACCTTAGTAAAGCTTTTCATACTGTGGACCACAATATTCTCCCGATTAAACTCAAAAAAATAGTTATAGGTCCTGATGCAGTAGCATGGTTTAGGGAGTTACTTGTTGGAAGGCAAAAGCAGCTAAAGATGGAAGGATTATCATCCTGCTATGCCCGTATTTGCAAAGGATTACTACAAGAATCCACATTAGAATCACTTTTATTCATGATTTACACTAATGATCTACTGCATGTTCTAACAACATTAATGCACAGCTACACATATACCCAAATGACACTGTTTTGTATGTTACTAGTCCTACCCAGATATGGCTATGAATGTACTTTAAGAGGCATTTGATCAACTCCAGATTAATCTGTGTGCATTAAAGCTTATTCTAAATGCAACAAAAACCAAGTATATTGTGCTCTGTTCTAAACCATTCCTGCTCTCCTCCACAGTAAGCATTACAACGCTTACAGGTGACAAATTTGAACTAGAAGATTCCTTCTAGTATCTGGACATGTTGCTGGATAGAAAGTTTTGCTTTAATATGCATATTGTCAGTCTTTATAAAATGTTGTGCCACAGTCTTTAGTTTTATTACTGGAGTAAATTCTGTTTTAGCCCAGAAACTAAAAAAAAGACTTGTTCAGTTTACCTTTCTTCTCCCACTAGATTATTTAGATACCAGTATATACAGAAGTGCCTCAGTTCCTCACCTATTCAAACTAGATGTGCTTTACCATACTGCACTCCAGTTTATTTTTGGCCTGCATGTCACAACACATCCTTATTTCCTCTACACAGTAGTGGGTTGGATCTCGCTTACGATCAGAAGGCTTAGAAACTTAAATATGTGGTCTTTCAGAGCTATGCAGAACACACTGCATTCATATATAACAAATCTTCTTCACAGATCTACGGGTTGTGCAACATAAAAAAACATAATACCACCTGCTTGATGTCCTAAGACATTACAGTAGACACCTCTTAATAGGGACACTTCATTGGATTCAATATCATCCTTTTTACACAAATGTCCCTTTTAAAAGAAGTTCACAGATGTGATACACAAAATGAGCATCAGTCATCTCATGAGTGCGGTAATGTGCTACACCCTTTTATAACACTAGGCACTGTATTAACTTCGTTTAACTTAACTTTATTAAATCTTGTATAGTACATATTGTATTTCCATGCAGAAGTTAACCCCAACTGCTGACTCTAGAAAGCTTAAGTGGTAAGCACTCTAACTTTTAATCTTGATACAGATTTAAAGTGCTAATTGTTAAAACTACAAGCAGCAATTAACATAAACAAGGACTCTCAAGGTTTTCTAGCACGCTAGTTTGCACTCTGTCCATCCCAATTAACCAGCTGCTTTAATCCCCATTAAAATGTTGTGGATAATATAGGAACCAAAGGAGTAAGAAATCATTTCCAAGTGAGACATCCCAATTAACCAGGTTATCCCTATTGATTGCATCCTTATTAAGTGTTGTGTTCTGCATCTGACATTTGGTAAAATGGTCTTTAGTTCAGCAGCCCCCACATTTTGAAATGTTTTGTAAGAATAATTTAAACTGAGCTCATTTACCAGCCCCTTCCATTTTAAAGTCCTTCTTGTTCAGTTTTGTGTTCATAAATCTGAATACTATTAAAATACTATGCAAACTATATTTCACTGGATGATCAGTTCCATAGTTATTAGCAGTTTTTCCGTATGTATCAACTCTGCCATAAATCCTATGAATAAATGTTTCTATTAATTTGAGTAATTTTTTATCAGATTATGTCTGGTAGCATGTGTTTAAAAACTGATTTTAAATTAATGTATCACATGAACTGCCTCTTTAACTTTTGTATTGTTACCTGTCCTAACTGGAACTCCTTGCAAGGAGGTTTTTCCCCTGGTTAAAAAAATCAAAATACAAATAAATACTGTCAGCTAAACTGGCTATCCAGTATTTCTGAGAGACAATAGAAGTGCACCCACGAATCAGTCTTTGAGCAGGTTATACATAGCAAAAACCAATCCTGTAATACGGCTCCATCTCTTATAGCCAACACAGTTACTTGGGTTTCCAGGGAAGTGAAGACAGGAGAAGTGTTTATTATAGTATTAGCTTTGCATTACATCTTTGAGCTAATCTAAATGAGGTCATAATTAATAGAGAGAGGGGTAAGTAGTAGGAAAAGGAGAGGCAAAGAGAGAGGAACAGAAATAAACAAAAAACTTATTTTGAGGAAGAAGGAGTGGGATGTGAGAAGGCAGCTGAGAAAGGATTGTATCCAAGTTTTGGCAGTTCTGAGTGTAAACATTGTCAGCAAAATAAAGCAGGGCAAAACATTGCAGGCAGCACATCGCAGTCATTAACACCACAGGAAATTAACATCACGGGCATCAATACCGCATGTTACCAGCCCGCGGTGTGCTGCCAAACCCCACAGAACCCAATCGGAGATGGAGGTAGGGCAATGGCAGCAGACGTGGTGTGGCACCCAGTCAGCATGGCACCGGGACATAGGAAGCAGGAGTACAGTGCAACACTGAGTGGTGGAGAACAGCCACAATGCCACCCTGCCACCGCAGAAACAGCTGCTGAAGAGCAGCACCTGGAAGCCAACCGGGGTGGGCACTGACAGGACTCCACAGGGTACACTGTAGCCATGGATCCCAGTGCCTGCACCCCATGGAGGGATGTGCCTCCAGAGCACTACTCCACACAGCCCTGTGAGCCCCAGGACTGCAGACCCACCCACAGCCCCTGAACCTGTCCAACAGACAGCCAGCCTACTCAGATCACGGACAATACTGCCCATGCCCATGGTGCCCCTGCTACTCAGTATGGTTCTTAGCATGGTTCTCATGTGCAGCTGGCCAGTTGTCCTGCTCCCTGTCTGCACTGTTATGTCCTGCAATAATCTTTCCCCACTGTGTTATGTTCTGTGGTATTGATTGCCCATGATGTTGATTAACTGCGGTGTTATTGACTGCGATGTGCTGCCTGCAGTGTTTTGCCTGGCTTTATTTTTCCAGTGATGTTAACACCCAGAACCAGTTTAGGCATATGTTGCTTTAGTGCTTTCTCCATCTATTCATTATCTGTTGTCAGATTTTTCCATCTTTTTCTTCTTCCTCTTCCTCCTCTTCTTTATCATCGTCTTTGTTCTTATCCTTCTTGTCCTTTTTTTAGGGAGGTGGGTTTGGGAGCACAGCAGAATCATCATGGTCTCTGGTGTGTCCTCAGTATGTAGGGTGTTCGGGTTCTCAGATGTTGGGCATGCTGAATGTCATTCTGCTGACCCTGTAGTTGACTCTGTATTTGAAGGTTGGCAGTGAGGGAGTGGGTGTTTTGTCTATTTAGGTGGCTGTATGAGAGATTATCCAATTTATATTGTTTGTAGTTAGTATTGCCATAGCATTCATCAAAAGCATGCTTTGGTTCTTCTTTCCCTTCAAAAGTTTGTAAATGGACATTAACAATGACTCTTATTTTTGCAGGGGGTGTGGAAAGCATAAACCTCTCTCATAGAGCTAAGGTGGATTGAAAAGTTTCTGTTTTTGAGCTGTTTCTGTTGAAAGATGCAGATATACATTGAAGAGACAGTTCTCATATTTCAAGTCTTTACCCATCCAGGCCTCACATAGAATTGCCTCCTTATTATGGTATTTTTGGGGCCTTATGTATACCATGCAAGTGCATGGAGGATGTGTTGTGTACTATAGCTTTGAGTCTCCCTCTATGAGCTGTATCCAGTGAAATCTTGTCCTCTGGGTCTTTCCTTACCAATGCCACTGTCATGAATTTTTCAAATAACTCTAGATAATCTACTGCTCTCTTGGTACCTTCAGTTACTTTTCCCAGACTTAAGTTGTCTTCCTAGATCCTCTAGTTCAACACTTTATTTCATTAGTAACTGCAGTTACTTAGAATGGTGTGCCTGTTCCTTTAAGATAGGAAAAGTATATCTTCAATTGTAGATACTCTGGATAACAGTTCCCTAGATCTTACTGTCAAAGCTTCCATCCTGGCATTTATTTGGACTACACAATCACTTACAGTTTTCATCTCCCCTAAAACCTCTCCATGCCATAGATTAGGCTGGGTCATTGTTTTGAGAGCGGGGAGAGTTTAAGGTTACTGGAGTGGTGATCAGTTCTGTTGATTGTTTATAATTGGCTTTGGAATTATTTTTTGTAAGGTTACTCTGACTGTCGTGAATGTGTTGTACCAGAAGTTGCAGGAGTAGCAAGTGTAGTAGCTGACACCAGCATTAGATTCTCAGCCACCATTTGTGTTTCTGCAATCATAGGAGGAAATTTCTTTGGAGATATTTCTTTTGTGTCCAGATTTGCTTTAGCTGATTCCAGGTGAGCAGTATGCTGAACAAAAGAGCAAATGTTTCCTGCTGATTATGACTTGCTGAATGTAAGGGTTGTCAGCAATGGAGAGATCAGGGTTGGGTCAAACAGATAAAAGGGTTGGTAAGCTTCAAGGTGGGGGGGGGAGAGTGATCGTTCTAAGCCCATCTCTCTAGAAAGAAGTGTTCCATGATTTCATGCACTCTGCATAGTGATTTGGACATCACCAAAAGGTCAGTGACAAAACATTTTATATCACCACTATGAAAAGAGAATTTCTCAGTTTTGCTTGTCAGTCGGTATGTGTTTTAGCATTACCAAATCTAGGCATATTTAAAACCATGTAAAGTTTTCCTGGGCAGGTTTGGTGCTATGCCTGTTCTCTCTCTACATCAATGGCTTCTCTAAGTCTGTTCTAAACACCACTATTCTGCTCTAACCAGATGACACTATTCTCTACTCCTCCCCCAAATATGTCACAACTGCTGTCTCCCACCATCAATCTGACTTCCACAACACAGATAATGCCCTGATGGTTTTACATATGTTACTCAATGTTAAAAAAATCACAATGGGTGCTACTCTTCAAAAGTAAACATTTTGCCATTGGCTCACCCACTCCTCCCCTGTCAAGATGCAGCAAATTTAATTTCTGCAGTGAAGTGGTGCTGAAGTGGCCAATTTTTCAATGTGGAGTAATTTGTGAAATGTTCCGCATTAGGCGGAATTTTGCCTAGGCGAATTTTCACCTAATGCGGGCAAAATTTCACCTTCTGTGGGTGAAATTTCACTGCAGAAGGTGGAATTTTGCTGTGGAAGGTATAATTTTGCTGTTCCACTGGGTGCAATTTTGCATTTCACTCCGCGAAATAGGTGGAATTTCGAAGATTACTCCACAAAGCAAATTTTGCTCACTTCGCCCACCACTACTCACATGTCAACAACTAACAGTGTCGATCTTGACCATGTCCCATTCTACAAATACCTAGGTATCTATAATACACTGTCACATTACCTCCCATGCCTCAAACCAAAGGAAGAAACTGCTTTTCTTACATGTGGAATGCCTTGCTTATCCTCTAAATTAAAAAAAAAAAATCATCTCCCTTATTTTCCAAACATAACTACAGTGATATCAGATATCTCTACTCCTCACTCTTTCTGTTATCAGCCTTGTTTATCACAGTGTCCTTTACTTCTACACTGGCATGTCATTTGATACTCATGACTACACTGTTTGCAACCATGTGGGCTGGTCATCCATAGCAAACAAAAACCCAATCAATTGAACATATTTAGCTACAGTACAAGGTTATTATAGGCAAAGCTTTCTGCTTCCTGACACAGCTCATTACATTACATTTAAACTCACTGAAAAACAACTTTGTTCTGCCAATTTGATGCTGCTTAGTGATTCTAAATTCCTATCTAAAGCTGGTTACTCCTCATTCAAGTTTTTAAATGCCCATTCTTGGCCCACACTTCAAAGATCTCTGAAGCTGTGAATATTTGTTGCTATGCCCAAACGTAAGTCTTTGATCCACAGTGCTTTATTTAACCTTTGTGAACATAAATGAACATTTTTATCACAACAGATACTGCTATTGTTACTCTCTTTTTCCTTTATTATTGTGATTAAATACTGTAATTGTTCTTACCTGTACTGAATGTAACTATATATGAGACCTGTGCAGAACTTGGTTTCCAGCAAATGTATTGAAATAAATTGAAATTGAAATCAGTGTTTGCTTTACAGTTTAATCTGATCCTGTTGCTCAAAACAAACTGTTTCTTTTATAAATCAATAATGCTAGTGAGCAGTTAAAGACTTTCAGCAGAATCAAAGTCAGCAGAATAGGTCTTATGTTGTGTATATAGAAAATATTAAGCACAGTAAGAGACCAATAGTTGTACTATGGTATAGGAATTCATCACACACATTAAAAATGTCTGTTTAATAAATTGTATAGTTAAAAAATGCAAATAGTACATCATGATCCAGATCTGATGGCAATTATGGAGTCATGGTAGGAGGAAAATGTTACATGAGAGAAGGAAATAGAGGGTTACACCCTATACCCCCAAAAAATGGAGCAACAAATGGGGGTGGAGTAGCACTGTGTATTAAGAACACTATCAGAGGTGGTAATGAAATATATTGGACAGGCACACAAATTAGAATCTGTATGGAATTAAGTTAGTAATATTATGCCTCAAAAACTAATAGTTGGGGGTCTAAGTAATTTTAGCAAGGATAAAAAAGAGATTGCAAAATCAGCAAGGACACAATCACAAACCTAACAACAGTGCAGTCACTCTGTAGCACCCACACAAAACAGTGAACCAGACACCGGACAGCAATAGTGTATCTCATCACTGTCAGGTTACTTTTTGGGAGGCTTTGCCCCCAGCAACTTCCGAAAAAATATATAATCAACACCAGGGGGTGCCACACTTGGGTATAGGGAGAAACACAGGATGGGACACATGGCAACTGCAGGAGGGGTGCAGTTAAAATGTGACAAGGTGGAGGGGGGCAAGAAACGTCATCTGCAACACTAAGGAAAAAAGAAATGTACACCACAAAAAAAAAGTCACTCTGGGAATTGAACCAACATCTGGCTGCTACTCCAGCACACATAGATGCTGACCCAAACTCCTGTGCTACACAGCCAGCACATCTTGGCAACCCACCAAAATGCCTCTTCTAAGCTTCAGCACTAACACTACTGCTCCCCTTCTGGTGATTTGCAGAGATAATTATAGTTGCTCACATTTACTGGTGCGCTGAAGACACAGTCAACAATATTCCCCTCACTCATTTTCACTCACTGTTTTTGAGTCGCCAACATTGATTCACTAAAATCATGGGATACCATAGTGGGGACCATTTATATACCACCTGGAAGCAAAAGTGAACTTCAACCAATACATGAGGGAAATCATACATTTCAGTGATTTGGGGGACATACAGGTACTTGTTCTAGGGTATTTTAATCAACCAGATATTGACTGGCATTTAAACAAAGCTAGTAGTACTCAAAGTAATGTACTCCTTGATGTAGTAAGAGAATGCAGCTTGGAAGAGGTTATTTAACAAGATACAAGGGAAAATAATATTCTGGATCTAGCTCTGTTGAATTCAGGTATACAGAACTCTTATAAAATATTTCATCCATTGTCTAATAGTAACCATTCAATAATTTTGCTGATAATAGACAAGAGTATGCAGGTGAGTACAGGTAAGATGGTCCTGTATAATTTTAGACAAACAAATTACCAAATAGTGAGGGAGGAAACAAAGGGATAGGAATGGAGAACTGATTTCCAAAACAATAGTACTAACAATTGTCAGGAACAGTTTAAAAAGCAAATATGTAATCTACAAAACAGGTGAATACAACCTAACAAATAAACTTTACATAAAAAAGGTAAGATACCACCACAGTACTCTAAGAAGCTCAAACTTTTATCACATATAAAGACAGAAACCTATAAAATGATGATCAAATATGTTAGAAGGGGTAATGAGGATACATATAAGGAGAAGGTTAAAACACTAAAGAAAGAAATTAGAAAGGCAAAGAGGGATTACTAGATTAAACTTGCTATGGATACATCAAATCTGAGGCCTTTTACAATTATTTAAATTCAGGTAAGAAAAACAAAATCCAGGTGGGATCAGTAAATATTAGTGATTAAATAATAACAAGAAAAGGGAAATAGCAAATAGATTGAACAACTATTTCTGTACTGTATTCCAGGAAAAGACAGTAAATGAAATGGAAGTTAGTAGTACTGTAGGTACAATTTTAATTGAGAATGGAGATGTACTCAGGAAACTTAAATTACTGAAACTGGATAAAGCAGTGGGACCTGATAGAATATCACCACACACATTCAGGGAACTAGCTGATAGCCTGGCTGCCCCTTAACGTATTTATTTAATAAGTCTCTGAATATTGATGAGGTTCAGAGGACTGGAGAAAGATGAAGATATTGGCAATTTATGAGAAAAGTAATAGGCAGGATCCCTAGAACTATAGGCCAATAAGTATTACATCTATTGTAGGCAAATAATGGAATGAATATTAAAGGAATTAATTATGTCAACCAGAATCACACATAACAATGTTGACAGGTCACAGCATGGCTTCACTAATGGGAAGTCCTGTAATACAAACTTGATCAGCTTCTGTGAGCCAGTAAGCAAACACTTGGATGAAGGGAATGTGGTGGACATCATTTACTTGAATCCAAGCAAAGCTTTTGATGTGGTGCCTCATGATAAATTAATACAAAAAACAGAATATCAATTATCCTAATATTCAACAGAATGTAAAAAAAAACTGGATGTCTAGCTGACTCTCAAATATAACTCAGAGGGTTAAGATAAATGGGTTGATATCAAGAGAGGTTAAAGTGGCCAGTGGAGCCCCTCAGGGATCTATGTTGGTAGCAGTATTGTTTGGATTATTCATATCTGACATGGGAAGAGGGGTCAAAAATTTATTTAATTTCATTTTCATTGTTTATACTTGTTAACTTGATGAGCATGATTGCCCATTTTCACAAGTGACAAGTTTCAACAACAGGACATCAAGACATACATTATATATACAGTAAATACATACAAAAAATATAAATAGACCTTACAAGAAACAAGCGTATGACCTAGTATTCCCCCTAAAACATATACATATATTAGAGCTATCTAACCAGGAATTCTATCTAACTTTGCATGTATGAGGAGATATATGGATGCTCTGAATAGCAGCAATTTCTGACAAAAGTTTTTTTTTTAAACAAAGGAACAATAAAACCAAATTTACCCTGGGACCTAGTCCCCAATTCATTTTTACTTCTTGAAAATAGGGAGAGTATGGCAATAGAGAGTAAACTCCTAATAGTCTTAAAAAGAAATAACACCATTTTAATCTTAATTCTATTTTCCAAAGATGGGCTGTTGGCACTTTTCTGTAAATCACATCTGTGAGTCCTAAAAGGAGAATCAGTCATAAATCTCACTATTATACGTAACCTGAAGCCTAGATAATATTGTCTCACTAGTAGCCGAATATATTAGAATATCATAATCCAGTACTCCAAAAAGAAAGCTAGGGGTTAGTTGTATTTTGGATTTGGGAGTCATAAATTGCTGTATCCCTGTACATTCTCCCTAATCATTAATGTATATTTTTTATAAGTGTGTCAATATGTGCTTCAAAAGTAAGTCTAAAATCTAAAATAATCCCAATGCATCTAAAATGTTATACACGTTCTGCAGTTTCCCCATTTAAATCTACCAAGGGAGGTATCACAATAGCTTTCTTTTTGGAGCTGGAAAAAACAATATTTTTTTTTTCTTTTTTTTTAACTGTAAGTATCATTTGTTTAGATAGGAACCATTTTTTGGAACATCAAGAAATCATTTTGTGTAACTTCTAGGGCATCTCCTGGATTGACGTCAGAGTAATATATTACAGCATCATCTGCAAAAAGTGTCATTTGAGATAATTTACACTTAACAGGAGCAGAGTTCATGTAAACTGAAAAAATAGGGGCCCCAAGATGAAACCTTACTGTACTCAATACTTAATATCCTTAGGCTGAGACAATTCTCCTTTAATGATTATTGTATGTGCCCTATCTTAAAAATAATTCGAGAACCATTTAAAAACTTCACTTGACAAATTAACCTCTAATAAAGTATAGGGTAAAAGGTCATGATCAACAAGATCAAAGGCCTTGGTGAGGTCCACAAAAACAGCTGGAACAGAGTCCCCCTTATCAAGAGAACTCTGTATGCAGCTGGTGAACTCCACCAAGGCTGTCTCTGTACTGTGTTTAGACTTGGCTCTATGGTGTGATTTGGATAGTAACCCATATTTTTCCAGGAAATCTGTGGTTTGATCAAAAAGCATTCTTTCCAACATTGTGACTTTACTACCAATTTTAAAAATAGGTTTGATTGATGCCATTTTCCATTGTTTGGGGAACATGCCAGAGCATAGTGAAAGATTGAAAAGATCTGTGATAGGTTGTACCAAAGTATCAATACCTGATCTAATAAACCTATAATCTAGACCGTCATAACCAAGTATGGACCTGGGGTCATTTATAAGGACATAGTCTTTACCTTGTGCTGGAGTCGCTATTTTAAAATAAAACCTTGGCTCTGAATCCTGGCTAACAACATTTGGACCATTGTTAGGTTTAACTAAGTTCACAATATTTGGAAACTTTTCAAGGCCCCCAAAGAAATTGTTAAATATTTCAGGCAGTAAAGGTGGGTCTTTAACTACATGATACCTGTCCTGGATGACCATTTCTGTTTCTTTGTGACCTTTCCCCATTAACTCATTTAACAGTTGAAATTTTTTTTAGGATTCTTAGTGTATTTAATTTGCTCTGAAATAAAATATTGTCTTTTGGATTTACGAACTTTGGTTTTGCATTGATTCCTTAGTTTTTTATAGGATTGTAAACTTGTTAAATCATGCTTTTTTTAATACTGTTTCCAAGTTTTATCTATTAGCTTCATCAATTTGAGCAATTCTTGATTGACCCATTTTTTCTTATTATCCTGGATGTGCATTTTCTTCTTAGGTGCAATCCTGTCTATTACCAAATTAACCAATTTAATAAATATATCAAGAAATTCATCAATGTCCTTGATAGTATGAAGGATTGTCCAGTCAATGTTTCTACAGTCATCTTTCACCATCTCTGAATATACATTTTTTAAATTCTGTAACTCGGTATATACTGGAGGAGTTGTTATTATTCTTGGTGACCAGTTACATTGTACTGGACAATGATCGCTTAAAGCATCAGCTAAAATGCAAGATGCAACTATCCTATCAGGATGTGTGACTACTATCCAGTCCAAGATTGACCCTTTCCAAGTTGTATGGTTATACTCTAAATATTTATTTCCCCAATAATTAGGTGTATTCCCAATTCCATAAAAGGCTCCCTTGTATCAAATGTTGGGTCCAAGTCCCAATTAAAAATAAAATCCCCTAATAAAACCCACTCTCTGATAGGTGCTAAACTGTTTTTTATTCTAGCAATCAGCTCCAGTCCACCTCTTGTATATCCAGGGGGGATATAAATAGAGCTAATTATCAGGTGTTTATACTGACCTAAGATGAGGCCTTGCTGAAAGGAAGAAAACACTTGTCAGAGTGAGTCAAGCTGTAGCTGATTGTTTCTGGAGGGAACAGGCTTGGTCCCAACCACCCCGCCCCAACCCAACCCACCCCTAGTGCATCATTTCCTTTATATCAGAGGTTCTGACATCATGTCCCCAAAAGGGCAAAGGACATAAACCTGCCATAACTTTAACAGCCCAGCATGCTGCATAGGGGTATACACAGGCACACACTCACACACTAACAAAAAAACTAAACAGAAAGGGAGAGAGACATGTGGGGAAGGTGCAATGCACTAGCAGTGGGGAAGAAGTCTTTCAGGAGATGTTCTGGAGGCTCTGATGCTGCCCTATTTGCAGGGACCTCTTTGGTCTGAGGGAGGAGGTTTCCCATATCCAGGCTGACCTGGCAAGGATTACGAAAACCTCCTTACCCACCCAGGGACCACCAGGGCCACTGCTGCTGCCTCAAAGGTTGCCAAGAAAGAGGAGCAGTTGGACCACAGTGGGCTCATGGAGGGTGAGAGTGGTGGATCACAGTTGCATTCCTCTAGTTGTCCTCTCCACAATTCATACACCATTCAGATGGAGCGTGGTTCCTCTATGGAGGCAACCACAGTGGAGACCAAGGAAAATGCTGGCAACCTCCAAAAAGGAGACCCAGATGAGGGTGGCACAAGACCCCACAGGGGAAGGAAACAACTCCTGATGGGGGACTCAATCATCAAGAGGGTAGAACTGGGGGGAGGGGAGAGAGAGGTAAGGTGCCTGCCTGGCACCATGGCTAGGAGGGACAGGATGCAAATCATCAGGATCATGGTAGCAGCAGCACAGAAGAGGGAGCTGGACATCATTGTCCACCTAGGGACAAATTTCCTGGTTGGGAATGGTATCAGAGCAGTGCAGGAGGAATTTGAAGACTTGGGGTGGGTCCTGAGATAAGCAGCATGCACAGTAACCTTCACGGTGGTGCTGCCTGTTTATGGCATGGGTGAGACAAAGGTATTCTGCACTGTGGGATTCAATGAATGGCTGAAAAACTGGTGTGGAGCTCAGGGTTTTGGCTTCATTGGGGAGTGGGGGTCCAACTGGAGTGATGCAGGTCTATACTGGCACAATGATCTGCATCTGTCTGGGAGGGGAACCAGGATCCTAGTTGACAGGTTTAAATGCTTCATTGGCAAGCATTGAAACTAGCCAAAGGGGGAGGCACTGAAAAGAAGCATAGAAATCCCAGACCCCCAAAAACCAGGGTAGTTGGTGAGATAAATGCTAAGGTAAAGAAGTTGATAGGGAGCAGGACAGAGGTCAATGGAGAAAAAGGCAAAGACAGGAAGGACAGGGATGTGACTAAAAGAGGTTAGGCTATCATAAAATGGAGAGCAATGAGTACCAATGCACATATTCTGTGTAATAAGCTTTCTGAACTAGTGGCCTTGATGGAAGAGGGACATCTGGATATTGTAGCAGTCACAAAAACAAGGTACACAGAAAACCATGACTGGTATGTCAATATATCATGGTACAGAATATTCAGGAGGGACAGGGAGCTTAAAAGAGGAGAAGTAACTCTCTACATAAAGGAAGGGATCAGAGCAATGGAGCTAAAGGGTAAACAAGGAGGAGAGAGGTACTGTGGGTCACCCTGGAGACAGGAATGGGAACCACCATCTGTAAGGGGGTAGTATACAGACCCCCATCTCAGGAAGAAGAAATGGACAAGAAAATGATAGACGGCATCCTTAGAATGGCAGAAAAAGGGGAGATATTGTTGATGGGGGACATGAATATGCCAGATGTTAATTGGAACACCTTTCCTGCAGCCACATACAAGAGCTAGTGTTGGAAACCACTTGGGAGGGAGAAATCTTAGATCTGGTACTCTCAAATGGGGACAGAGAGAGGATTTCAGATTTAGAAGTGGGTAGCCATCTGAGAACAAGCAATCACTAAACAGTGTGGTTCACGATAATCACAGCCATATCATCAAGCCACACAAAGGTGAGGATATTGGACTTCAGGAGTGCTGACTTTGCCAAAATGAGGGAGTGCCTCAGAAAAGCACTAGCAAACAGACAAGAAGGTGGGGTGGAGGAACAATGGGGAAAAAAC
The DNA here is from genome assembly GCA_016271365.2 of Neoceratodus forsteri. Classification (NCBI taxonomy): domain Eukaryota; kingdom Metazoa; phylum Chordata; order Ceratodontiformes; family Ceratodontidae; genus Neoceratodus; species Neoceratodus forsteri. The sequence goes on from CM057449.1 coordinate 681,834,719, forward strand.
AAAACTGTCATCACAGAAGCAACAATCCTTTGTGTGAAGCAAATAAACAAAACAAAATGAAGGAAAAAAACACTGTGATTCTCACAAGAGGTGGTGGAGAAGGTTAGGGATAAAAAGATAGCATGCAGGAAGTATAAGGAAACACAGAAGGAGCAGGACAGAGAACTGTACCAGTTAAAGCAAAAGGAAGTGGTGAAGGCAGTCAGAATAGCAAAGGCCCAAATGGAGGAAAAGATAGCCAACTCAGTTAAGAAGGGGGAGAAAACCTTTGATAGGTACATTCAGGAGCGAAGAAAAACCAGGGGAGGGATAATGAGGCTTAATAAAGGGAAGGGGGTGACAGTGACAATGCAGAGATACTGAATGAATACTTCTGCACAGTATTCACAAAAGAGGAGGAGGGGGAGGTACCTAAGCTAAATAATAGATGCACACTGGATAGGGGGGTCAATACCAGACCATTCACAGAAGAAAGGGTCCAGAAAAAAAATCCTCAAATTGAAGGTGAGCAAAGCAATGGGGCCTAACAGGATTCACCCCAGAATTCTAAAAGAACTAAGGGGAGAACTAGTGGCACCACTGACTACCCTTTTTAACAAATCATGGGAGGAGGGTGTGGTAACTGAGGACTGGAGGAGGGCAGATGTAGCTCCCCTTCACAAAAGTGGGAGCAAGAAAGAGGCAGGAAACTACAGACCTGTTAGTTTGACCTCAGTTGTAGGGAAAATGATGGTATCACTTCTGAAAGAAAGAACTGTTGAGTGGACAATGGAGCACAGGACCCAAGGCAGCATGGATTCACAACAGGAAGGGCATGTCAGATGAATCTTATAGACTTCTTTGACTGGGTGACCAAAGTAATAGATCCAGGAGGGGCTGAGGATGTGATCTACCTAGATTTTAGCATGGTATTTGACACAGTCACACACAAAAGATTAATAAACAAATTAGCCAGCATGGGAGTGGGTCTCAGAGTTGTAACCTGGGTAAAAAACTGGCTGGACAAAAGGATGCAGAGGGTAATTGTAAATGAAGTCCACTCAGAAGAAAGAGGGGTTACTAGTGGGGTACCACAGGGTTCAGTACTGGGACTGGTCCTATTTAATGTCTTTATAGGTGACAATGCAGAGGGACTGACAGGAAAATTATGCCTCATTGCATACAGCACTAAGATCTGCAACAGGGTAAATACACAAATGGGGTGGATAGGATGAGAAGGGACTTGGCAAGGTTGGAGGCATGGTCTAAAGTATGGCAGCTTAGATTCGATGCAAAGCAGTGCAAAGTAATGCACATGGGAAACAAAAACACAAAGGAAGAGTACAACAATGCGGAGGAGGTATTAACAACAACAAAAATTGAAAGAGGCTTCAGGGTAGTCATATCAGATAACCTAAAGGTAGGCAAGCAATTTGAGAAGGCAGTAAGGAGGGCTGGGAGGATACGGGGATGCATAGGGACAGGCATCACCAGCAGAAAACAGGAAGTTGTTATCCCTCTGTACAGACTGCTGGTGAGACCCCATCAGGAGTACTGCATGTAGGTCTGGAGACCCAATCTCTGCAAGGACATAGACAGGATGAAGGCATTCCAGAGGAGGGCAACTAAAATGGTGAAGGGTCTGCACTAGAAGCCATACAAAGCAAGACTAAAAGAGCTTAATATTTATACCCTGAAGGAAAGGAGGGAGAGGGAGAACATGATAGAAACTTTCAAGTACCTCAAGGGAATCAACAGACTCCAAGAGGGTAGCAACTTTCAGAAAAAGAGAGGTGCAAGAACAAGGAGGCACAATTTGAAGATACAGGGGGAACAACTCAGAGGCAACGTGAGGAAGTATTTTTTCATGGAGATGGGGTGGGCACATGGAACAGCATTCCTGAGGAGGTCATGGGATCAAAAACAGTGGGGGAATTTAAGAATGCATGGAACAGACATAAGACAATTCTAGTCGGCGGTAAGAGGAAGTAGGCTGTTGGTAAAACTAGGATCTGCAGCTTATCCAATAGGTAGGGAATTGGGCAGAGTGGGTGAGCCAAGCAGTATTTATCTGCTGTCCAAGTTTATGTTTCTATGTAATGAAATCAGGTCACATCCGGTATTTTTACCTGAATGATCTAATAATATACAATTGAATTTAGATTTAACATAAATCATAGTGCCCCCTCCCCTCTTACCCTTCCTATCTTGTCTAGAAATATTATACCCTGGTAACTCAATTTGTACATTATCAATCTTGCTGTTTAACCAAGTTTCTGATAATGTTATTACATCAAAATTATGTTGCAAGAACCATACTTCAAACAAACACCACTTAGCTTGATGACTCTGTATATTAAAATTAACTATTTTCAGTGAAGAATTTGCATAACTTGTTCCACAACTAGAATTAGTCTGGGATTCAAATATAAAATTGCTAGGTGATTCAGAGCCCAGATATGGATTGACAGAGTCAGAAATTATCATAAGGTGCACTATTGGTTTCCGAATTGCAAATTTATTGTATAAACTATTTTTCCATTAAATCCTAATTATACATTTGGACAGATTCTCTGAGGCTGGGAGATCAGAGGGCTGTGGGTTCAGTTCCCACATCTGGCACTTGGGTTGATATCCCAGTACTGACACTGTAGTGCAGCATGAGAGGGGTGCTGCACTTCTGAGGTGCCGTCTTTCAGATGAGACGTTAAACCGAGGTCCCATCTGCCTGGATTGGTGGTAGTTCAGGTGGCTGTTAAAGATCCCATGGCACTTATTGAAAAGAGTTGGGGAATTTTTATTAAAGTTGGAAAGTAAAATACAGTCAAATAATACACAAAAGCAAAAGCAAATTACTCCAAACAAAATACATATGCATCATACATAAAATACAAAATAACATTGCAATAGTCTCAAAACTTATTAGACATACTGAAAAAATAACCCCACACCCACTAAAAGAGTAGGGGAATTTTTATTATTTCAGTAAACCAAAATTGAAAACATACCGTGTTAAATCACGCAAAATAATATATAAATCATATAGAAGATAATCTATTACAAAGATATATCATCCAAATAATGTAAAAGGAAAACTGCAAAACAGTCCCCCCCCCCCACTTACAAAATGAGTTGGGGAACTTTTATTATCATAGACAGCAAACCAAACAATAAATTCAATCAATGTTAAGTCACATTAAAGAAAATGATACAGCATATGGTTATCATAATAGAAAACAAAGATTATACATAAAACAAAAAGGGAAAAAAAAGAAAGGAAAAAAAAGCAAATAGAAAACACTAATTCAATACATCCAAAATAATTATTCTAAATTAACCAATGAAGATAGCCAATCTATAGAATCCATCTAGCGTGACATATAAATGAAGAAAATTTCCCATAATCCTGCTCTTCAATCTCAATATTGCATTAGCAACCATACTAAATAATGCTTCTTGTGAAAATATTGTTGTTGAATGGTGAAACAGCATCTCACATGCCATATATAGTATTTAAAACAAAGCAAATCAAACATAAAGTCACGTTATCATATTGCACAGTGGTTACTGGCAGAATCCTATACACAACATATCTAACGTCATAGGGTATAAAGGAAAGGTAGGCCATTTTCTTAAAACAAGACTCCAAAATCCTTTTATAAAAGGACATTCCAAAAATAAGAGTTCCACTGTCTCCACTAATTCAAAACACGTATCCCTAGGGCAATACCGATCAATAATTTGCATATGTTTTAGATTTGCTCGGACATTTAATTTGCCATATAGGGATAACCATAACACATCCCGCATATGAGGTGGAATCCCAGGGGAGGTTAACATATTGCCAATTGCAAGTTTTATAGGAGATGGAAAATAATGAAATGGAGCTGTATCTTGAAAATATTTTTGTAAAATATATGCATATAATTCCTTTCTAGTAAAATGCAAAAAGGTATGCCTTGAAATACCCCATAATTTAATTTCCCCAAAACATATTTTAAGGGATTGTGGGAGATGGTTTATGGAATGTTGTCTCAGGAATACCTCATATTCAGGCCAGAAAAGACATAAATCTCCCAGAGAATCCTGAAGCCATGGTTTCCATTGTGTCTCTATCTATAAACAGAGGTTTTAAATTTGTATAGAGAAACATAGTAAAGAAAAAAACTACAGGATGTAACATTTTTAGGCCCCCATGTTTTTTCTCCCTAAACAACAAGGCTCTCTTTATGGGGTCCAGTCTACTGCCCCATATACAAGCAAAGAAACATCCATATAACTGTGTCTCCAAAGCTAAAGGAAGACTAAAAACCGCACTTAAATATAAAAATATGGGTAATAAGAATGTTTTAACCAGTTGAATCCATTTCAATTTAGGCAGTCTCCATGTATTCCAGACATCTACCTTAGTTTGCACTTCCTTTAGTTTAAATTTCCAATTTAGATATGCTAAATCTCCTGCTCCGAATAAAAGACCCAAAATTTTACAAATATCCTTAATTACTGGAATACCTATAACCTGTGTAAGATGAAAATACTCTATCCCCAGTGTTATACAATTACATTTCTCATAGTTAATTTGTGCATCGGTATATGAAAAAAAAACCCTGTAAAACTTTTTTGAAAACCCTTGCAGAGGGAAGATCCCCAATCGAAAAACATAAATCATCCGCATAGGCAATACATTTAACTTCAGGATCAGTACTTGAAAAGGAGAGTCCCCGTATACTGTCATGACCATACACCTGCCTAATTAAGGGATCTATAGTAAATAAATACAAAAGGGCACTAAGAGGACATCCTAGATGCACACACCCCATAATATGGGATATATAGTCCCTACCCACTCATTACAAAAAGCTTGAGCAGTAGCATTGGCATAACAGGTTTTTATCCATTCTATAAAGGTATCAGGTACACCATACCCAACTAAACAGTCCCATAAATAACCATGTCTTACATTATCAAAGGCTTTTGCCTGGTCTAAACTCAAAATCAAACCTGTAAGTTCCCCTGTAGATCCCTTTTGAAAAAGTTCCCTCAAAAGTATTAGACTATCGGTAATAATGTTCCTATTTGGAATGGAACATGTTTCTGCCAGGTGTAAAAGGGAATGTGCATTAAGTAACAGTTTATTGTTTAATATTTTGGTAAATGGTTTAAAATCTGTATTTAATAGGGTTATAGGTCTCCAGTTTAACAAATTCCCTCTATCTCCTTTTTTATACATAAAAACTACAAGCCCCTCATTTATTCTTTTTGATAATATCCCAGAGGATAGTATTTCATTCAAAACACCTGTAAATTCTTCCAATAATTGTTGAAGAATTATTTTATAAATTTCATTTAGGATATCAACATTCCCCGGGGCTGTACCAGCTTTTGCTTGTGCCAACACTGCAGCAACCTCTTGTGTTGTAATGTGTGCTACTAAGTTAACTGACCCTGAATCTGAAATTTAGGGTAAATTACATCCTCCCAACCAGTTCTCATGTGTGTGACTCAATGTTTCAGTAATACCAAAAAGTTTCTGTGCATGTAAATCAACAATCTGCATAACCTCTCTGGTATCTGTGCACCAAATCCCTGCCTGATCATTAAGACCTGTCATATGTTTCTGATGTCTTTGGGAAGCACTAAATTGAAATGAATTCAGAAAGGCCTTTGTGCCTTGGGTACCAAAACGGCATTCATTTTCTAAAGATTTTGCCTGATCATACTGAAAATTATTCATCTTTTCTCTTATTTCGTATAACTGGGGGAGGACTGAAACCTCACTCTTAGCCACTAAAGTGTAAATTCAAAATTCCTTTCTATAATTTAAGTAAGTATCAGTTTTGTATTTACCACATAATCTCCCTATTGATAGAAAAAAACAGTTTAATTTCAGTTTTTGTATCCATCCACCATTCCCGATAAGTATCATAGAGACATAACACAGATTTCCTGGCCTTTAAAATAGCTAGAAAGCCATCTTCAATTGTAGGAAGAAGTAATAAAGCCAAGTTAATTCTCCAGTACCCTGGACCCCGATGCATAGGCATATGACTTGCCACCGTAGCTGCTATAATTGCATGGTCAGATGAAGTAACAGCCAATGTTCTAGTATCAATCGCCTGTAGGGAATTGGAAAGAAACCAAAAATCTATCCTTGTGGCCTTATTGCCTTGAAAAAATATTTTTGCTGGATTCCCTGAAAGGGCCATAACATCACTAAGGCCTGTTTGAACTAGTAAATTGTTAAGACAAGTAGCATCACAAAACATTTTGGTGGTTCGGCATCCCCTATCTGTATTGTATCTACTGCAATTGAAGTCACCCCCCAAAAAAACATACTTTGAAGTAAATAAATAAGGTTGAAATAAGCAAAATATTTCAATACCATGCTAGTATTGCCAGATCGAAGACTACAGTATGTCTTCTGGAAGATACTAGAGTAAAGGCCTCTTCAGGTGGGAGCAGTGGAGTCATTGAAATCAAACTGCCGCTAGAAACCTCCACTTGAGAGACAGGATTTTGTGTCACTGACAGAGACTCAGAAACATCAGGGTGTATCTGCGACTGAGGTTCTTTTTGAATCAATGCACAACCATGATTACCAGAAATATGTGGTTGAGGTCTCCCAGAGTGTGTGGTAGGGGTTTTATTCCTAAGGGCAGCTTTAACCGCCATATTGATGTAAAAATCTTGAATACTATAGTCTCCAGATTTATTTTGCACAGCGAAAGGGCAATCAACAAAAGAATGTGCATCTTCACAGAATGAACACTTACTGGGGTGATGACAGTCAGTAAGGACATGCCCTTGTACTCCACATGGAGCACATTTTACCACTTCACACATCCTACTCAGGTGCCTAGGAGAGCCACACTTATAACAATGTCGTGGTTGGCCTGGATAAAAAATAAAACCCTTATCCCGACCCAAATAGAAACAACTAGGTAAATGCTGTAGACCTTCATCGTTTTGAAATAGATTAACCTTATATCTCCACCCTCTATTCCAGAAACCTTCATCATCCAATATAGGTTCAGGATTCCCTGAACAGTACATTTTTTTCCACCCAGTACGTTATATCTTCTATATTTACTCCCTCATTCCGAAAAAGTACATTTATTACTTTAAAGGATTGTTTGGTGAGATGTATAGCCTGAAAATGTAACCACGCTGGGTTAGTTTTTAAAAGAGCATATCTCATCCAAAATTTATTTAGCAAATCTGGTGTACGAAAACTAATGTCATAATTGTTATCCCGTGGTGTGTATAAGGGCATACACCTCCCCTGGAGAAAAAAACAGCATTTGCTTAATCAAAACCTTTCCTACATAAAAACAATCTGGCATACCATCCATAGGACCTAGGAACCTTAAATGCACTGCATTCCTATGTTTTGTCAAAGTAACTGCTTTTTTAAATAAACTAGCAAATGTAACAGGGGGTTGTGAGATAACAGGCTGATCCTGTACTGGATTTGACTCAGAACCTAAAACATTCACATAACTTAAAGCTTCAGGAGTGACAGTTTGTCCTAACATGGGCTCTGATAGCAAAGAACCATTTGATAGTAAATTAGAAATACTGGTTTGAGGAGACACACATAAAGAAGAGTGTACAGTTTCAAAACAGTCTGTCCCATAGCAAGATACAGCATCCCTTGATGCAGATTTGGCCTTTTCCCCATCTGCTATGCTTGTTCCCGGCAGAGGGATTACTGGGTCAGCTATCCAGCCTCCCTCATCTGATTGTATCCAAGCTGCCTCCCGGAGAGCTTGTTGAGGGGACCAGGATTCATTAACCACCAGATTAGCATCCTGAGGTGGGGTTTCATCCGTCGATCAATCTAAAAAACTGGGGCCTTTTACAACCTTAGGCACAGTACCTGGTAGGCCTGAAGGAGAGTCCAAAACGGTCCTTTTCCTTTTTCAATCCTCCTCAGCTTGTTGTTTTAATTCGTTGAACTCAGCCAAAGCTTCTTTTATCAGCTGCCATTTTTTTTCCAACAATATGTTAAGCTCCTCAGACCCTTGCGAAAGAGCTGGAGCTCCAAACAAAACTGCAGCATTTTCACCCATCATTTCTCCTGAGATCCCAGGCTCCATCAGAAACTCACGGTTTTGCTTCAACTCCACACTCCCGATGACTTCCGCATCGTGCACTAATACTTCAGGCCGCGGGGATTCCAGTATGCTATGCTGGCCACCATCGAGGTGCAACCCAGCCGTACCACTGTCCCCGCACAGATGATTTAGGAGTTGAGCAACATCCATCCTACTTCCACTGCTCTCAGGAGTTCCCCACTGAGCCTTGCTAACTCAGCCACAGCATGTCCTCCTCCACTGTCCTCCTCCTCCTCCTCCATCTTGGTTCCACCAGAAAATGGGTCCCCTCCTGCTCGCCAGGAAGTAAGGGAATTTCCCCGGTGTCCTGGCCAAATTTCCCTCATTCACTAAAAATACCACCAACAGCTTAATCTGGTTCAAGGTCAGTTGGCATTCATCTGTATCCCCCTACCCCAAGTCGTGCCTGGAAATAGGCAGAATTTGTCTAGTGCACTTGCCTGGTCAACAAAAACTAAATAAATAAAAATAAATAAATTATAAAACAGCTGACAAAATGTAAATGGACAAATAAAAGTTACCGAATAAGGCTTGTCTCTCCACATACAGTAGAGCCACTCCAGTTTCTACTATCCTTGTGTGAAGCAAATAAACAAATCAAAATGAAAGAAAAAGCCACTATGGTTCTCAAAAGAGGTGGCGGTGAAGGTTAGGGAGAAAAAGATAGCACTTAGGAAGTATAAAAAACACAGAAGGAGCAGGACAGAGAACTGTACCAGTAAAGGCAGAAGGAAGCAGGGAGGGTAGTCAGAATAGCAAAGGCACAAACTGAGGAGAAGATAGCTAACTCGGTTAAGAAGTGGATAAAACCTTTTATAGGTATATCAGGGAGCATGAAAGACAAAGGGAGGGATAGTGAGGCTGAACAGAATGGATGGTGGGTGGGCAGAGAGTGACAGTGACAAAGCAGGGATACTGAATGAATACTTCTGTTCAGTATTCACAAAAGAGGAAGTGAGTGAGGTGCCTAATCCAATTAAGAGAAGCACTCTGGAGGGGGGGTTGATCCCAGTCCTTTCACAGAAGAAAGGGTTCTGAAAGAACTCCTAAAACTGAAGGTGGACAAAGCAATGGGGCCAGATGGAATTCACCCCAGAATTCTAAAAGAATTAAGCAGAGAACTAGTGACTCCACTGACTACGCTTTATTTTTTTTTTTTATTTACCTCTTTATCCTGGCTGGACCACCGTCTACCTCCTCCGCCCTGGTCATGGCCCCCAGAGACCTCTACCACCGCCTATAGCTGCAGAGGACCCTCGGTCACCCCGCTTACCCCGGAGGTGGTGGGGCCGCAGGCCACCGTGACCCTGGAACTGTGACTGGTTGGGGTCCTGCAGTGGCAGTGGCGATGTGAGGATCTCAGGGGAGGGCTTCATCCAACGGTGGTCCTGCCCGCCTTCTTTTTTCTGATTTTCTCCCCAGAGGAGGTGGGGACATGCAATGACGCCAGTGTCTGCCCTGCCTCCTCCCCCCCACGTCAAGCGTCGGCTGCGTGAGAACTCCTGGCCTCCGCTAGGAGTCCCCAGCACTCTGAGCACTATCCACGCCTTCCCCCCAGAGAAGGAGAGCTGCCCAGTGGATGTTCGATCCTACTCCCCCCGGTCGGCCCTCTGACGACCCGGATCCATTCCCTAACCCAGGTCGCCGGCGTCGCAAGCGGAAATCCCACTGCTGTGCTGACGGGCCGATGACTACGCTTTTTAACAAATCATGGGAGGATGGTGTGGTACCCAAGGACTGGAAGAAGGTGGATGTGATTCCCCTTCACAAAAGTGGGACCAAGATGGAGGCAGGAAACTACAGACCTGTCAGTTTGACCTCTGTGGTAGGGAAAGTCATGGAATCACTTCTGAAGGAAAGAATTGTTGATTACCTAGAAGCCAGTGGGCTCAGGACCCAAGGCAGAATGGGTTCACAGCAGGAAGGTCATGTCAGATGAATCTAATTGATTTCTTTGACTGACTGACCAAAGTAGTAGACCAGGAAGGGGCTGTGGACATGGCCTACCTAGACTTTAGCAAGGCATTTGATACAGTCCTACACAAAAGATTAGTAGTCAAATTAACAAGCCTGGGAGTGGGTCCCAAGGTGGTAGCCTGGGTAAAACATTGGCTGAACAACAGGACACAGAAGATAATTGCAAATGGAGTCCACTCTGAAGAAAGAGGGGTTACTAGTGGGGTATCGCAGGGTTCAGTACTGGGTCCATTCCTTTTTAATGTCTTTATAAGTGACATTGCAGAGGGACTAGAAGGAAAAGTATGCCTCTGTGCAGATGACACAAAGATCTGCAACAGGGTTGATACACAAGGAGGCATGGAAAGGATGAGAAGGGACTTGGCAAGGTTGGAGGAATGGTCAGAAGTATGGCAGCTTGGATTCAATGCAAAGAAGTGCAAAGTAATGCACCTGGGAAACAAAAACCTAGGGGGAAGATTACACAATGGGGGGAAGGTAGTAACAACAACAAAAATGGAAAGATACCTAGGGGTAATCATATCTGATGACCTTAAGGTTGGCAAGCAATGTGAGAAGGTGGTAGGGAGGGCTGGGGGATACTGGGATGTATAGGGAGAGGTATCACCAGCAGAAAACAGAAAGTTGTTTTCCCCCTGTACAGACAGTTGGTGAGACCCCATTTGGAGTACTGCATCCAGTTCTGGAGACCCCAACTCCCCAAGGACATAGACAGGAGGCAGTTCAGAGGAGGGCAACTAAAATGGTGCAGGGTCTGCAAGAGAAGCCATATGAGGAAAGACTAAAGGAGCTTAATATGTATACCCTTGAGGAAAGAAGGGAGAGGGGGGACATGATAGAAACGTTTGTACCTCAGTGGAATCAACAAAGTCCAAGAGGGTAGCATCTTTCAGAAAAACAGATGTGCAAGAACAAGGGGACACAATTTGAAGATAGAGGGGGGACGGCTCAGGGGCAATGTGAGGAAGTATTTTTTCACAGAGAGGGTGGTGGGCGCATGGAACAGCCTTCCTGAGGAGGTTGTGGGGTCTAAAACTGTGGGAGAATTCAAGAATGCATGGGACAGACATAAGACATTTTTTGTGGGGGGTAGGAAGAAATAGGCTGTTGGTTAAATAGGATCTGCAGCTTATCCTCTAGATAGGGAAATGGGCAGACTAGGTGGGCCAAGCGGTCCTTATCTGCCATCAAAGTCTATGTTTCTATCTTTCTATGTTTCTCTCCCAGTTCTCCATTGTATGAAAACCCTTTGATGCAGTAACTTGAACAAAGTCTGTACTGGAAACATTATCCAATGGTACTAGATTGTGATTAGTAATAAAAATACTACTCAGTAAAACACAAAGTAACATTGTTTAAAAATCAGGCTGTCCTGTTAACATGTACACTAATTAAAATTACTAAATTCAATGTCAAATTTAAAATAAGCCTTACCCTTTTATAATCCTCTACTCTGTTCCTTTTCACATTACACCAGTGGTTGGTAACTTGATTTTTCCCTACCCAGTGGTGCAAGCAGTTATGTGCTAAACCCCTGCTTTCTTCTCAGTTGTGTTCAGCAGCTAGCTCCCTTGAGCCCTCTACTCACTTAACACTTACCACTGGATATTTTAACAGTCGCTGTGGGTGGAAAATCAGCAAGGCAGTCTCTGTATCAGGCTAGAGAACATTGGCCTGAAAATGTCCCCTCTTGGCAGGAGAGTTGAAGCAGAATGATGCCTCTTGCTGTCAGTGATCCTCAAATGCTCTCAACATATGCAGCAGAGCGTTAAGCAGCTGAATTGCATTCACATGGGCAGTGCGAGCTTTTATGTGCTGTGCCCCTGCACAACACATTTGTGGATGGCACCAAACCTGATGGCATAGTCAATAATTCAGAGAAGTACAGCAGTATGCAAAAGGATTTAGATCATAAGGCAGCATGGGCTGATGTGTGGAAAATTAAATATAAGGAAAGAAATGCTGTGTGATTCACATGGATAAAAATAATCCATGTAGAAAATATTTTCTTCATGGAATCCAACTTTCACCAGTCATATAAGAAAAAGACTTGTTGGTTATAATAAGCTCAAACTTTAAGGCTAAAGAACATGTTGTTTGTTTGATTCACTGTGTGGCAGGCTGCATTTGTAGAGACCTATTTCTTCTGTTTTAAAACATAATTGGTGTGATTTAACTGGGTCTGTTTCTTTGAATTGGAGACATATATCTTCTAATTCCAAGCCTATTTTGATGTGTTGTTGGTGAAGCTGTTTGAATTGGAGTCCTGTTTCTTTGGGTAGCAAACCTATTTTGGGGGCTTTGAGTAGAATTATGATTCATAGTTGCTGGCTTCACTAGCTGCAAAGTTTGAGTGCAGAGTGGGGGAAGGGTGCTAATGGTCTGACCAGAGGCCTCAACTACCTGTTTGTTTCTAGAAGACTTGAGCTAGTCCCACCCTTGGTCCATTATTTCCTTTATACCAGGGGTTCTGACTTCACTTCCTCAAACAGGCAAAGGATATGCACATGTCATAGCAAAAGCAGACATCCAGGAAAGGAACAGCAGCAAGTGAAGAGGTGACTGCTCTCTCAGTGGAAGGGAAGTAAATGCAAATGTAGGAGCTTTCATTATTACTTCTTCACATTAATATTGCATTGGGGAAAGGAGGAGTAGGAGTTTGAAGAAGGTTGTGCAATGGCTACTTAAAGTCTGTTTTTGAGTATGGATAGGAAGGATAGGAATATAAAAAGCAGGTGCTCAATATATCTAAACGTGTGCAAAAAAGGAGGTAAGGGAAATAAAGAAAATGTTTTGCACTGATAGCGGAGGGAGAGGGGAGACTTGGGAGAGTGTTTGGTATCCTGCATCTGGAAGGGTGGGGGGTCACTGGTGGGCAACGACAGCAATGGGTAGGGTGGTAGGCTGCAACAACTGTGGTGCACCAATCTTTCTAAAAATTGCCTGGAGTGTGGGAGGATGTTTAGTGTGCAACCACATAGAAAAACGTAGAAAGGAGATTGAGGGTCTGCAGGAGGAACTAAAACAGGCAAGACAGATTGAGGGTGGGTTTAGCCCAATACTGGAGGGAGGAAGAAGGGGAGATGAGGGAAGGTGATTTAAGCCAACAGTGGTGAGGAGAGGGTCAGAAGAAGGGAAGCAGAGACAAAGGGGCCCAGGCCAGGAAGAACAATTGCCAGGGAAACCAGGTCAGGAGACAAAAGACAAATGGAAGGAGGAGATAGGGACTTGTGAGTGGAGGTGAAGAAGTGGCAAAAGTCATGGAGTGGAAAGGAGAGAACAGGTTACTATGAAGAGAGAGGGAGCAGGCATTTGTGAAGGGCATTCAGAAAATAGTTGTGCACTGCTAGAGAGGAAGAAGGTGGAGGAGGGGAAATGATGAAATTAGAGGAGTAATTGATAAATGCCTGGACCAAACTGGAGCGGGGAAGTTCTGCTGGGAGAATTGCAACAGGGGTAAAAGGGGAAATAATGTGCAGGAGGAAGAAGAGGAGCTGGAAATGAGAGAGGGAGATGAATGGAAGCAAGCAGGGAGTAAGAGGGGTGGAATCTTAGTGCTGGGGGACTCAATACTAAGAGGAGTTAGGGGTAGCAAGGGGAGAGGCATAGTCACATTTGGATGGAGGCTATGCCAGGAAAGACAGCGGAAAGGGTGGGACAGTCTGTTCTGAAATATGCTAGAAGGGGTAGGGACAAGCCTCATTTAAGTATACATCTTGGGACAAATGACCTGGCTGACAAGACAGTAGATACAGTCCAGAGGAGGTTTGAGGAACTAGCACAATTATGTGAGGGGGCAGGAAGATCAGTAACTTTTTCAGAGATACTTCCTGTGCCAAAGGCAAGCACCACAAGAAAGCTGAGAATAGAGGAATTTAATGGATGGCTAAGAACCTGTGGTGCTAAAGGGTATGGGCTGTTGGGGGTGGAGGGGACCTGGGAGGACAGTAGTCTCTATGCCAAGGACAGACTACACTTGAGTGAGGAGGGAAAGAAAGTGTTGAAACAGAGGATGGAGGAGTACATAAAGGAAGTTGGGAATTTAAAGTAGGAGTGGGGGGTGGCAGTTGGGGAAGAGATATGCAGAGGCCACAGGTTCGGAAACCATATGAGCTTACCCCCCATAACAGTGACAAAGGACAAATGGCAAGTACTGTTGGTGATGCTAGGAAAGGAGGGCAGGATGGAGGGGGTGTGGAAGGTGGTTACCCTTAATGCTAGGAGCCTTGGGAGGAAAACTGCAGAGTTACAGGTTCTCATGGCAGAGGGAGAGGAGGACATTGCAGTCATCACGGAAACATGGGCCACCCAATACAATGACTGGGACCTGTCTGTACCAAGGTACAGATTATTTCGTAAGGACAGGGTGATTGGGAAAGGAGGGGGGTGGCACTACATGTGAAGGAAGGACTGAAGTGTGTAAGGGAGGAAGGGGATGAGGGTAGTACGGAGTCACTTTGGATGCAAATCCAGGATTCCAAGAATAGGATTCTTAGAATGGGAGTGGTGTACAGGCCACCATCTCAAACGGAGGAGTTAGACAGGGAACTAGCGGGACAGATCAGGAGGACCTGCAAGAAGGGTAGTGTGGGTGGACTGGAGCACCCCAACAACCAGGAACAGAAGGGAGCAGGTACTGCTGGATGCCTTCTAGGACAGCTTCCTGCTGCAAATGTTCAGTGAACCAACCAGGTTAGGAAATACCCTTGACCTTGTGCTGGCAAATGGGGACTTTGTGAGAGAACTTACAGTGGAGGAACTCCTGTCAGGGAGTGACCACCGCTCAGTATGGTTCACATTGGATATGGGCAAGGAAGGAGTGGAATCTGGCACAATAGTGCTGGACTTCAGGAGGGCTGACTTTGGGAGGATGTGGGAAGTGGTAAAAGGGTACCTGGCCAGAATTCAATCTAGTATGGACACTAACCAGAGGTGGGAGCTCATAAAGTTGGAGATAGTGGAGGCAACCAAAACCTGCTGCAAAGCCCAGAACAAGAAGGCTAGGGCTAAGAAACTGATCTGGCTGAGCAAGGAGGTCATGGAAAAGGTAAGGAGGAAAAAAGCTGCCTTTAGGAAGTACAAGAAAACAGGGAGGGGGAGGACAGGGAGGAGTACTTGACAGAATCGTAGGAGGTGACAAGGGCAGTAAGGGGAGCCAAAGCATCTATGGAACTCAGGCTGGCACAAGGCATTAAGAAGGGGGAGAAGGACTTCTTTAAGTACATCAGGGAGAAAAGGAGCTGTAAGGACCACATAGTAAGGATTAGGAAGGAGGGGGGTTGGGTGGAAGCAGGGTGCGATAAGGTGGAAGCACTAAATGAGTACTTCTGCTCAGTATTTACTTAAGAGAAGAGGGGGGTGACACCCAAGGTGGGAGAAATGGCAGAAGCAGGGGGGGAAGTGGTGACAGATGGGGAAATCATGGAGAGCAGAGTTCGAGAGGGTTTGAAAGCACTGAGGGTGGACAAGGCGCCAGGCCCAGATGGCATCCACCCCAGGGTACTGAAGGAGCTGGCAGAGGTCCTTGCAGGACCTTTAGCAGACCTATTTAATGTTTCACTACATTCGGGGTGTGTACCTCAGGACTGGAGGATGGCTCATGTGGTGCCCCTCCACAAGAGTGGCCCCAAGGATGAACCAGGAAACTACAGACCAGTGAGCCTCACATCCATTGTGGGTAAGTTAATGGAGACTATCTTGAAGGAGAGGCTGGTGGCCCTCCTAGAGGCCAAAGGACTACAGGACAGCAGACAGCATGGCTTCATACGTGGCAGATCCTGCCAAACCAACCTGATCGAGTTCTATGACTGGGTAACTAGGCAACTGGATAGGGGCCATGCAGTGGATGTCCTGTATCTGGACTTCAGTAAGGCATTCGACTCAGTGTCACATGGAAGTCTGGGAAGGAAGTTAGTAGGCACAGGGGCGGGTGCAAAGCTGGTGAGATGGGTAGGAAACTGGCTGCAGGGAAGGCAACAGTGGGTGGTTGTGGGTGGGGAGCTCTCACACCCAAGGGCAGTGACAAGCGGTGCTCCACAGGGCTCAGTGTTGGGACCAGTGTTGTTTGGGATATTCATTGCAGACATATCATGGGACATCAAGAGCAAGAGCAGTCTGTTTTCTGATGATACCAAGGTAGGCGCAGTGGTGGATGACCTAGGGGGTTGGCAGGGGTTGCAGGATGATCTGGCAAAGCTTGAAACCTGGTCAGACACCTGGCAACTGGGGTTTAATGCCGAAAAGTGCAAGGTGCTGCATTTTGGGATGAAGAACCCAAGGAGGAGTTACCAGCTAGGGGGAGTGCAGCTTGCCCAGACAGAGGAGGAGAAGGATCTGGGTGTGCTCATTACAGGGTCAATGAACAACTCAGCACAATGTAGGAAGGCAGCTGCAAAGGCCAACAAAATGCTGTGTTGTATTGCAAGGGGTATATCCTTGAGGAGGGAGGAGGTAATTCTGCCACTGTATAGGTCATTAGTTAGACCACACCTGGAGTACTGCGTGCAGTATTGACGTCTGTATCTGAAGAGGGGCATTAAGTTACTGGAGGGGGTGCAGCGCAGAGCGACAAAGATGATCAAGGGGCTGGGGGACTTATCACACGAGAGGAGGTTGAAGGAGTTGAACATGCACTTACTGGAGGAGAGGAGAGACATGGGTGACATGATTGAAACCTTTAAATACATGAAAGGAATAAGGAAGATGGGTACAGAGGGGCTGTTCAAAGTAAGGGAGGGGAGGGCCACCAGGGGCCATGATATGAGACTGGAGCGAGGAAGGTTCAGGAGGGAGATGAGGAGACACTTTTTTACAGAGAGGGTAGTGGCTGGGTGGAATGCGTTACCTGCTGAAGTGGTATGCAGTAGAACAGTGGACTGCTTCAAATGAGGATGGGACAGGACAAGGGGGAGGGTTAATGAAGGGGAAGGTTGTAAGGGAGGGGCAGCTGCAGAATAAGGGCTGCTAGCTGCACAATCGAGCAGACTTGATAGACCTCTAGGTCTTTATCTGCTGGCAAATTTCGCATGTTCGTATGTTCATATGTAAATCAAGTATTTAATAAAACAATCTAAACAATAGATTCTATTAAGAGACACTTCAGCCATAACTCCAAAGAAGTACTACTACCTATCTATAAATAATATATAAGACCACACACAGATTATTGTTCATAGTTCTGGGTATGTGAGTGGGGTGGTTAATTATAGGGGGTAGAAAAAAATTGAAAGAATTCAACTCAAAGCCATGAAAATTATAAGAGGTCTGGAAAACATGCATTATGAAAACAAACATAAACAATTATCATTGCTTAGCCTAAATAGGAGAACAATCAGAGTTGAACCTCTTATTATTTAACAAAAAATACAGTATGAAGCAGAACTATTTAAAAAATCTTAATATTTCCTTTTGTAATGAAGCTCATAATACCAGAAGTAACAATAAGCAAATTGCAAACACAAATCTAAGGTTGAACAACAGGAAATTGTGCTACACACAAAGAATAACTTGATGTTGGAATTCACTACCAGATGAAATAATAAATAGTAAGAACATTGAGTCCTTTAAACAAAAGCTAGATAAATTTATGGACGGGGTAACTAAAAAGACTATTATACGTAATATCAGGGTAGCTATAACATGAACTTTATACATCTACTGCTGCCTTGATTGTGCTGAATGCGAAACTTTTCATCAAATATTTAGGGATGCCTAGAAAGATAATTAAAAAAAAAAGTTAGTTATAAAAAAGGCATGACAAAAAATATGTTTAATATTGGCTTATGATTAAAAACTAAACATGAGACCAGTATTGCATGTATACTATTTATTTATTTATTGAACTGTTTAACCAGGAGGGCACACTGAACAACAAGTTGCTCATCTCACGGTGCAACCCTTATTATACAGTGTGGTGTCCATGTTGTTTTCAGGCAATGCTGTACTTGTAATATTGTATCTTAGTAAGTTAATGGTGGAAAGGGAAAAGACACATGGGTCTGTCATGTTACCCCTCCTTTACATAGAAAGGTATAAATAACTACTCTGTGTAAACTTAGCCAAGTGTTAGCCAAACTAATGGTCTGCTGCCTCTTTAGCTTCAATGACTAGGGGAGTCAAGTGATTTTCTCTTTAGGAAATGCCCCTGTTCCATGAATGACCTCATCACATCCTTGGGACTTGTAATTAGGGGTGTGCAGAATTTTCAAATTTTAATGGAACATAATTCCGTGAAATTTCAAAACATTCCACCAAATGCTGCAGAATTCTGTCAGTAGTGAATTCCAAATTCTTAAAAGTAGAATGGGTTTGTGGATTAGTGATCTGCAGTTTTCATAAAGTGCAGATTTCTTCCCAAAATCTGTGGAAAAATTATTCTATGGTTTACATAATCCATGGGAAATTATTCTGCTCTTGACATAGAAATTTGTTTTTTAATTCTGTGGAATTCCAAAAGAAATTCTGAAAAGCAGAATTGCCATTCCACATGAATTTCTTTTGTGGAGTTTTGCATTGTGTTCCACGCTACTTCTGGGGTCGGATATTCAGAACTGTGCTCTGGGGTTAAAGTAGCACTGCCCCGCAGGCAAATGTAGCCCGGAGCAAAATGCAAGCTATATTCAAAAGGAATAGCTCGGAATAAAACCAGCTATATATAGCAAGCAAAAGAAGCCGGGCAAACGGGGCCAGGAGTGCATGGAAAAAATAGCCCAGGAATAAGACAGCATTGAATATAGCAACAGGCAAGTGCACACTGCCACTGCAGCCCATTAGACCCTGGAGAAAGCCAGTGCTGCAGGGTGGAAAGCATTGTGTGTGAGTGCACAGAGATGTCTCACATCTATTGCAAATAACAATGTAAGCCACATGCTGCTGAACTGTGCTAAGCTGATGTGAGGTTTGCCCATGCTAACCTGATTGCACAGTGCTAACACATTAGCCTGGTGCAAGCTGGTTAGCCCGGGGCAAATGGAAGCAATATTCAAAGCTCCCATGCAAATGAGCCTATTGAGGTAAGCTGTGGGCAGACAAGTACATTTGCATCTCATTAACTGCTGCTTAGCATACATTACCACGCAGTTTGCCCGGTACTACTCCATGGAGCACACAGCGCCACCTGATGTTCAGAATGGTAGTACAGGCAGGATGCAGCATGCCAAGGCATGCCCACAGCTTCCCCTATTGGTTAGCAGGCAAGTACAGGCTAGAAGCAGCAGGAACTGTGTGCTGGCAGGCACAAACAGAGCAAACATCCTGCCCATGCAGCACTGCAAGCTGTACAACACAAGGTACATATTTATAGAGAGAAAGACACAGGGAAGGGGTGATAACTATGAGACACATAGCTAGATATACGACTGATACACACACACATATATATATATATATATATATATATGAGAGAGAGAGAGAGATGGTCACACACATGTCCACTGGCCATATGTGCCCTTGTAGATGCCCCCCCAACAACATAGGCACCCCACGGCAGGTGCTGGTGGAACACAGTGGGGGACCCACGAATGCATGGGACAAGCATAAGGCATGCCTGGTGGGGGTGGGAGGACATATGCTGTAGGTTAGTAGGGCGTGCAGCATATCCATACATTAGGGACCTGGGCAGACTGGCTGGGCCTGGCTGTCCGCCATGCCATTATGATCCCTGATGCACACACTGGTAGTCTAGTGGTTCCCCAACCCCCCAGCACTTCACCCGACCCCTGTTCCCCATAATATTACATATTTCCATGGTAGTATAGTGGTGCCCCCACCCTCCCAAATGTATCCCAACCCCGTACCTCATAGAAATACGTAATTTCCCTGGTCGTATAGTGGTTCCCCAGACATATCTCAACCCGTAGAATTTCATAATTTCCCTGGTAGTCCAGTGGTACCCCCACCCGGCAGGGCCATCCCTGCACATACCACTCATCTGCCATGACTGGCTCAGCCCTCCTCACACCACCACACACAGCCGCCGACTGTGGAATGAATGAGCTGTACTGCATTGGGATACATTTGGGAGGGTGGGGGGAACCACTAGACTACCAGGGAACTTATGAAATTCTACAGGGTTGATACATTTGGGAGGGTGGGGGAAACCACTTGACTACCAGAGAAACTATGAAATTCTACAGGGTTGGGATATGTTTGGGAGGGTGGGGGGAACCACTAGACTATCAAAGATATTAAGACTTTCTATGGGGTACAGTGGTCGGGATACATGCTGGGAGGGGTACCACTAGACTACCAGGGAGATGAGGCTTTTCTATGGGGCACAGGGGTCAGGATATGTGCTGGGAGGGTACCGCTACTATTAGCACTACAATAAAAGCAGCTTTTTGTCAGTGGTACCTAGTGCCGCGCTACAGGTCGTGCTAATGCCTGTAGCGCAGCGCTATCCTTTTCAATATGCCAGTGCGCCGGCATTCAGGGCCACTCCCCTCTGTCCCTCCCCTGCATACCTTATGGTTTAGCATCAGTGCTAACACCTAGCACCGGCACTGCCTGTACATTTCAATGTTGCAGTCGGGTGCAAGGTCGGTGCTAGTCCAGTGCAACGGCTTTGCGCCCGGTGCTGGGCTCTGAATATCTGGCCCCTGATCCCTCACATGTTCATGCTAACATGAATAATAGTGGTATCTTCCTCCTTTCTATCCAGCAGTGCTTCTTAGGCCTAGATAGCACTCATTCAACCCCCACTCCAGGCAAGCAAAGCAAGTTTTCATCTTGATCAACCAATGCTCCCTTGATAGTACCCACTGACCTAACTATGGAGTTCGCAATGACCACTAGCTTCCTGTGCTTTCACCCAGACTTTTCTGTCTTCTTCCTTGGATTTTAATTTTTTTTTCTTTGCTTACCTGGTAAGGCCTATTGGGCTACAAGGCCTGTTTAAAGAGGCAACCCTGGAGCACTGGGAAGGTTAAATGATTTGTTCAGAATCAAAACATATTCAAACAGAGGTTGTGGAAATCAAACTCAGGTCTGCTAGATGTAGCAAGCTCATTCACAGATTGTTACTCTAACCTCTAAGCCATACTGCCTGCAGCTAACCACAAGATGATACTGCCTGCCAGGTTTAGTGTCCTGGTACCTGGACAGCCCCACTAGCCCCAGTCAACTAATGAACTCCCTTACCAAGGATAACCAGATGCAGATACCTTTTGCTAGTGCCCACTGGTCACAATGTCCTTTATGACCTCCCATGCCACCTCCCATCACTCAGCTTAATCATCATCCCTAAAGCTAGAGATTTCAGTTTCTGTCCCACTCTTCTAACTCTACCTCTCCCTGTTAGCTGCTCCTGCAGGCCTAATGACAAAGTCCCTAATCTTGTCTCACTCAACCTCTTCAGCTATGTTAATGGAATCTAGTATCTGATATTAGAATGGCTAAATGTGTACAGAAACACAACAGGAATACAATTTGCACATCTAGACTTGTTTTCGAAGTACTCTAGATTTCTAAATACATTGGATCCTGTATAGATAGCCACTGCTGTATTGGCTCCAGTATCCATTCTCTATCTTAGCTGTAGTCACTACCATGATTCCTAATCTGAAGTTGAAATATAAAAGCAATGGGCACAGTGGCACTGAGGGTTGAGGCACTGGATGCCACCTCATGTCACGTTGGCAACCCAGGTTCAGGAATGAGCTTGGATTGTTGGTGGTCAGTCAGGGGGAGGAGGATTGAGCATCCCAATGGATGCTGTCCTCCTCTGGGTGGGGGGGAGACATTCCAGGCAGTGAAAGCACTCATAGCCCTACTGCTGGTGGAAGCACGGGCAGTAGGGTGCATGGCTCTCATGAGTCGGGGAGGGAAGGGTGCTGCCGGGCACTTGACTAAGCCATGCATCAACACATCATTCTGGATGTAAGTCCTTCGCGCTGGAGCTGTCAGGGGTGGGGTCACACAAGAAAAAGGGAGAAAAAATAGAAAAACTTCTGGGCATTGAGCACTATAATGCTTGGATCCCGGTCCACTGGGAACCAGCCAGAAAAGAACTGGGGGAGGTAAGAGGTACCCTCATTGGCTGAAGTCCAAGACAAGTAAAAAACAAAACAAAAAAAGACATAAAAGCAAAGATTAGTGCCTGTAGTGGGGAAATGCAGTATGTAAATAATGTTATATTACAGTGGAAATAATATGAATAAACCTATAAATGATTAATTGAAAGAATCCATTTTGAATATTGCTGATTCAACGGGTTGCATGGCATCTGAGTATACAGTATTTCTCTTTTGTTAGGAAAAATATTGAAAGAAGAGTCTGTAGCTGAAACACTGGTATAGTATGAGAGATATCAGTCATCTGCATGAACAGGATCGTGATTTGCCTTAAATGATAAGATTAAGGATTAGCATAGTTCCTTTCCCCTGCACATGAGCCACTGATATTTTCTAAAGGGTACCTCACACACATGTTTCTAGAAATGGGCATATCCAGCTTTCTTTTTTTTCAATTTTAATATTTTTTTTTTCTTGAATGTGATCAATAATATATATATATATATATATATATATATATATATATATATATATATTAGTGGAAATACATGTACATGTAAATACATTTGCACATAAAAAGGAATGCACAATGTATTTTTCACAATGTATTTTCCTAGTGTTGTCCAGCTGAGATGCAACTTCTCATATTAAGCACGGACCTGCTTCTACTCATGTTTACAACTGGATGGACACTGGGAAGTTGAGAGCCCAGCCCACAGACATGGCCAAGATACATCTGATTCATGCATATCTGGGCCGTGGAAGCTCCAGACCCACAGATTGCAGCATTCTTGCCAGCATCCATGACCTCCAGCCTTCCTGAACTACATGCGGAGCAGGGCATGAAGAGACTGGGGCATGTCAGTGGCAGAGAAGTGCCACATAGTGAACAACTAGTAGGTGTATAAATATTATTGCTATGTAAACCCAGATGTACAGTCTAATTCACAAAATATTTTTGGCCATTAAACACATGTGGAGGTCTGGCAAAATTAATGAAATGCTACCCCAGCCATGGTGAGCACACCGTGACCCTCCATATCTGATCTCAATCCCTCCATCTGTTCCAAGGTCAGGTTGTGGGGAGGAGGGCTTATGGGTGGGGACACATTTCCTTGCTATCTGAAAATGATCTACAATATGCTCTACAGAGAATGCAGAAGGTGGCATTATTTAATTTGGATTAACACAGCAGTAAAACTTCTAATCCATCCATGCAAGAATTGCATGCATACCCTCATACCTTCCTAGGGCCCATTCCATCCCAGTACCAGATGCCCACAGCCCTCTGAGCTGGAACAGAATGATGTGAGGGGTGCTTAACTTTAATATTATATATATATATATATATATATATATATGTTATAAATTACGATCAGGATATGGGAGTCCCAGTCAAGCACTGGTCAGGACATCAAATTTTATGCTTACTGTCTGATCCCACTCAGCCACCGACATTCCCCTGACCCCTCTGCACTCAGTTATGTAAATGGTTTAGTCAGGCCTTGAGTATTAGTTTCGTGGTTGGAGCTCAAGGTCAAACTGTAAGTATTCGATTCTGATGGTGTTGAAAAATTATTTTCTTGGTTACCAATCTTGTGCTCTAGCCACTTCACCACACTGCCTCCTATGGGCTGGATTCACAAAGCTTTCTGAAGGTGAAAAACCTTTCCTAAGTCCCCAAAACTGCCGTAGCTATGGAAACAAAGGGGAATTTGCACTGGGTGCTATTCACAAAACCCTCTGCAGCTGCGGAAAACAACACTAAGAACTGTGGAAAAAATGCAGCTGTGGAAGTCCTTGAGGAAAAAAAGGTGTGAGATAAGTAAGGCACAGCCCCTGAAAGGCTATTCACAACCAGTTTTTTTCTGCAGCTGCAGAAAAAATGTTACACACAGTGGAATGAGGTGTGACTCTGTCTCAGCAAACTGCAGTACTGCCCCAGCAATTGGAATCAATTAAGGTGGGGGTGAAGCACAGGTAATAGCATCCCAGATAGTATAACAGTGGCTGCTGTAACAACAACAAAAGCTCACTGCTGCAGGCCTTTTTCCCGCAGCTGCAGGATTTTTGGCTTCCTTTGTGAATCCTGCCCCATCTCTGCAGAGCAAGTACACCATGAAACATCTGGTACAACTAGTACAACTAGTATATAGCTGCCTCATAATGCAGTCAGAAAACAATAGAATGCAGTCATCATGGTATCACATTGATTGCTACTGATATCGTTGTGGTAAACAAACCCCACTGAATGGTATTGCACTTGGTGAATGCTTTCATTAGAAGTCAATATAAAATAATATGTGAATATATGACCTGAAATAATTAAAGAGCATGAAGGGGTTAGTGGGATAAAGTAATTAAAAGTAAGTACAAGGACTTTAAGCATCACAGCACAATAATCTCATGAGTACAGTGCTGAATGTGAAGTGAAGGCTTTAAAATGAAATTCAATGTTTTAACTTGAATATTAATATTCATGAGTATAAAAATAGGCTATTTGAAAACTAAAACTGAATATTTACTGAATAATCTGTATCAAATAAAAGAATGGTTATAGAAACAACTATGTGAATTGCAAAATGTTATTTATATTAAATGGCTTGTCAGCTTGTTCTGTACAGTATGTACAGTACTAAGAATGTTAATGCCTTGTGATTCATTTTGATTATACTGTATGTCTCATCCTTGAATATAAGCATGCTAAGTGTTGTCTCCTTGTCTGCGCATTATACTATTGAGAATGCCACTGCCTTCACAAAAAACATGTCAGATACTTGTTTTTTGGTGAAGATTTATTTATTTTTTAACCAGTAGAGACACACTAAGCTAAAAGTTTGTTTACAGGTGCAATCTGGGAGCACAAGGAAGTTAAGTGACTTGCTCAGTGTCACATAGTATGAAAATGGGGGCTGTCAGATTCAAACCCAGGTCTCCAGGTTTGCAACTTAGAGCCTTAAACCACTGCGCTAAACTACCTCCAAAAATAGTTTTCATACTTATTTCATTTAGTGTTATATATGTTTTAGATTGAATAAATCAAATTAAATAAACTAAACAAAAAGGCAAACATGTTTTATAGAATGCTACTATCCTTACAACATTTTTAGCCTTTGCAGTTTATGTATTACCTTTTGTTCTTTTATAGCGTAGCCTGGTAATTATTGTTTATGAGTGTATGGCTCCATGACAGCTGTTATTTTCCATATGTTGTAGGTTGAGTGCTGTCCTTTTCTATAATTTTAAATTCTTTGGCAGGCCTAATGTGAGTATTTGCTAAATCCAAATACTGGGTATGTACAGCCCTATTACGCTCACAATAATATATTGAGTGAAACTCTATTAAAGAGGGACTCTGGGCCAAAAGTGCCACTTTGCATGAGAATAAGCATGCCCCCCAATAAATCTCATACCAAAAATTAGGTTTCTGTGTTACTTCATTTTAAAGTTATGAGCTATTTTGTAACCCTGATTTCACTGTCTGTTCAAAAAAGCCAGTTTCTGCGACGAGCCGATAATGATGTCATCTCCAGAACTCACTCCCCCGTCTCACTCACTCATTCTGTTTCTCCTGGTGCTGCAGGCTGCCCTTTTGTACTGGGCTCCTGCCTCTGTTGGCACCTTTTTCTGCCCACAAAGAAATCTGCGGCAGTCCCGACAGAGCTACTTTGAGCTCGCTCACTCCCCCGCTCTTACTCGCTCATTCCAATTCTGTCGGTGCTGCAGGCTGGCCTTTTGTGCTTGGCTCCTGCCTGCGTTGCCGCCTTTTTCTGACCACAAACAAATCTGCAGCAGTCACGATAGAGTTCCTATGAGGTCGCTCACTCCCCCTTTCTCACTGACTCAATCTCTTTCTCCTGGTGCTGCAGGATGCCCTTTTGTACTGGGCTCGTGCCTCTGTTGGCACCTTTTTCTGCCCACAAAGAAATCTGCAGCTGTCCTGACAGAGCTCTGTTGTGGTCGCTCACTCCCCCTGTCTCACGCGCTCATTCTGTTTCTCCTGGCACTGCAGGCTGCCCTTTTGTACTGGGCTCCTGCATGCATTGCCGCCTTCTTCTGCCCACAGAGAAATCTGCAGCAGTCATGATAGAGCTCCGTTGAGCTCGCTCAGTAACCCTCTCTCACTCACTCATTCTGTTTCTCCTGCTAACACAGGCTGCCCTTTTGTATTGGGCCCCTGTGTGAATTGCTGCCTTTTTCTGCACACTAAGAAATCCGCAGCAGTGCCAACAGAGCTCGGTTGAGTTCACTCACTCCCCATCCCTCACTCGCTCATTCTGTTTCTCCTGCAGCTGCAGGCTGCCCTTTTGTACTGGGCTTCTGTCTGCATTGGCACCTTTTTATGCCCACAAAGGAATCCGCAGCTGTCCTGACAGAGCTCTGTTGAGGTCGCTCACTCCGCCTGTCTGACTCGCTCATTTGTTTCTCCTGACACTGTAGGCAGCTGTTTTGTAGTTGTCTCCTGCCTCTGTTGGCATCTTTTTCTGCCCACAAAGAAATATTCAGCAGTCATGATACAACTCCGTTGAGGTCACTCTCTCTCCGTGTCTCTCTCACTCAATCTGTTTCTCCCGCTGCTGCAGGCTGCCCTTTTGTACTGGGTTCCTGCCTGCATTGGTGGATTTTTCTGCCCACAAAGAAATCTGCAGCAGTCATGACCCAGCTCCGTTGAGGTCACTCACTCCCCCTCTGTCACTCGCTCGTTCCTTTTCTGCCGGCACTGCAGGCTGGCCTTTTGTACTGGGCTCCTGCCTGCATTGCCACCTTTTCCTGCCCACAAAGAAATCTGCAGCAGTCATGATAGACCTCCGTTGAGCTCGCTCACTCACCTTCTCTCACTCGCTCATTCTGTTTCTGTCAGCGCTGCAGGCTGGCCCTTTGTACTGGGCTCCTGACTGCGTTGCCACCTTTTTCTGCCCTCAAAGAAATCTGCAACAGTCACAATAAAGCTCCACTGAGGTTGCTCACTCTCCCGTCTCACTTGCTCATTCTGTTTCTCCTGGTGCTGCTGGCTGCCCTTTTGTACTGGGCTCCTGCCTCTGTTGGCACCTTTTTCTGCCCACAAAGAAATCTGCAACAGACCTGACAGAGCTCCGTTGAGGTCGCTTACTCCCCCTCTCTCATTCGCTTGTTCCATTTCTGCCTGCACTGCAGGTTGACATTTTGTACAGGGCTCCTGCCTGCATTGCCGCTTTTTCCTGCCACCAAACAAATCTGAAGCAGTCACAATAGAGCTCCTACGAGGTCGCTCACTCCCCTTTCTCACTCGCTCATTCTGTTTCTCCTGGTGCTGCAGGCTGCCCTTTTGTACTGGGCTCTGGCCTCTGTTGATGCCTTTTTCTGAACACAAAGAAATCTGCAGCAGTCCTGACAGAGCTCCATTGAGCTTTCTCACTCCCCCTCTCTCACTCGCTCATTCCATTTCTGCCGATGCTGCAGGCTGCCCTTTTGTACTGGGCACCTGCCTGCATTGCCGCCTTCTTCTGCCCACAAAGAAATGTTCAGCAGTCACGAAAGAGTTCCACTGGACTCGCTCACTCACCCTTTCTCACTTGCTCGTTATGTTTCTCCCACTGCTGCAGGCTGCTGTTTTGTACTGGGCCCCTGCATTCATTGATGCCTTTTTCTGCCCACAAAGAAATCTGCATCAGCCCCGACACAGCTCCATTCGGCTCGCTAACTCCCCCTGTCTTACACGCTCATTCTGTTTTGCCTGGCACTGCAGGCTGCCCTTTTGTACTGGACTCCTGCCTCTGTTGGCACCTTTTTCTCCCCACAAAGAAATCTGCAGCAGTCCTGACAGAGCTCCATTGAGCTTGTTCACTCCCCCTCTCTCACTCACTCATTCCATTTCTGCCGATGCTGCAGACTGCCCTATTGTACTGGGCTCCTGCCTGCATTGCCGCCTTCTTCTGCCCACAAAGAAATCTGCAGCAGTCACAATAGAGCTCCATTGAGATGGCTCTCTCACTCCCCCCTCTCTCACTCATACGTTCTGTTTCTCCCACCGCTGCATGCTGCCCTTTTGTACTGGGCTCCTGAGTGCATTGCTGCCTTTTTCTGCCCACAAAGAAATCCGGAGCAGTCTCAACAGATCTCCGATGAGCTCACTCACTCACTCCCCCTCCCTCACTCGCTCATTCTGTGTCTCCCACTGCTGCAGGCAGCCTTTTTGTACTGTGTTCCTGCCTGCATTGGCAGCTTTTTCTGCCCACAAAGAGATTTACGGCAGTCCTGAAACAGCTCCGTTGAGGTGGCTCACTCCCTCTCTATCACTCGCTCATTCCTTTTCTGCCAGCGCTGTAGGCTGTCCTTTTTGTACTGGGCCCCTGTCTGCATTGCCACCTTTTCCTGCCCACAAAGAAATCCGCAGCATTCATGATAGACCTCCATTGAGCTCGCTCACTCCCACTCTCTAACTCACTCATTCTGTTTCTGTCGGCGCTGCAGGCTCCCTTTTGTATTGGACTGCTGCCTGCGTTGCCGCCTTCTGCTGCCCACAAAGAAATATTCAACAGTCACGAAAGAGCTCCATTGAGCTCGCTCACTCCCCCCCCCACCACTCACTCATTATGTTTCTCCCACTGCTGCAGGCTGCCCATTTGTACTGGGCCCCTGCATTCATTGATGCCTTTTTCTGACCACAAAGAAATCTGCAGCAGCCTCGACACAGCTCTGTTCAGCTCGCTAACTCCCCCTCTCTCACCCGCTTGTTCCATTTCTGCCAGCGCTGCAGACTGGCCTTTTGTACTGGGCTCCTGCCTGTGTTGCCATCTTTTCCTGCCCTCAAACAAATCCGCAGCAGTAACGATAGGGCTCCATTGAGCTCACTCACTCCCCCTCTCTCACTCTCTGATTCTGTTTCTCCTGGTGCTGCAGGCTGCCCTTTTGTACTGGGCTCCTGCCTGCATTGGCAACTTTTTCTGCCCCCCAAAAAATCAGCAGCTGTCCTGACAGAGCTCCATTGAGCTCGCTCACTCCCAGTCTCTCACTCGCTCATTCCATTTCTGCCAGTGCTGCAGGCTGCCTTTTGTACTGGGCTCCTGCCTGTGTTGCCACCTTCTTCTGCCCACAAAGAAATCTGCAGCAGTCACAATAGAGCTCTATTGAGCTGGCTCACTCACTTCCCCCCTCACTCGTTCGCTCTGTTTCTCCCTCCATTGCAGGCTGCCCTTTTGTACTGGGCCCCTGCATGCATTGCTGCCTTTTTCTGCTCACAAAGAAATCCGCAGTAGTCCTAACAGAGCTCTGATGAGCTCACTCACTCCCCCTCCCTAACTCGCTCATTCTGTGTCTCCTGCTGCTGCAGGCTGCCCTTTTGTACTATGTTCCTGCCAGTGTTGGCAGCTTTTTCTGCCCACAAAGAGATCAACAGCAGTCCTGACACAGCTCCATTGAGGTCGCTCACTCCCCTTCTGTCACTCTCTCATTCCTATTCTGCCAGCGCTGCAGGCTGGCCTTTTGTATTGGGCTCCTGCCTGAATTGTCACCTTTTTCTGCCCACAAAGAAATCTGCAGCAGTCATGATAGAGCTCTGTTGAGGTTGCTCACTCCCCTGTCTCACTCTGTCATTCTGTTTCATCTGGTGCTGTAGGCTGCCATTTTTTACTGGGCTCCTGCCTCTGTTGGCACCTTTTTCTGCCCACAAAGAAATCTGCAGCAGTCAAGGCAGAGCTCCGTTGAGCTCGCTCACTCCCCCTCTCTCACACGCTTGTTCCTTTTCTGCCGGCGCAGCAGGCTGGCCTTTTGTACTTGGCTACTGCCTGCTTTGCCGCCTTTTCCTTTCCACAAACAAATCTGCAGCAGTCACGATAGAGCTCCTATGAGGTTGCTCACTCCCCCTTTCTCACTCGCTCATTCTGTTTCTCCTGGTGCTGCAGGATGCCCTTTTGTACTGTGCTCCTGCCTCTGTTGGTGCCTTTTTTTGCCCACAAAGAAATCTGCAGCTGTCCCAACAGAGCTCCATTGAGATCGCTCACTCCCACTGTCTCAAACACTCATTCTGTTTCTCCTGTCACTGCAGGCTGACATTTGTACTGGGCTTCTGCCTCTGCTGTCACCTTTTTCTGCCCACAAAGAAATCTGCAGTAGTCCCAAAAGAGCTCTGTTGTTCTCACTCACTCACTCCCCTTCTCTCACTCACTTGTTCTGTTTCTACTGATGCTGCAGGCTGCTCTTTTGTACTGGGCTCCTGCATGCATTGCTGCCTTCTTCTGCCCACAAACAAATCTGCAGCAGTCATGATAGGGCTCCATTGAGCTTGCCCAGTAACCCTCTCCCACTTGCTCGTTCTGTTTCTCCCACTAAGACAGGCTGCCCTTTTGTGCTGGGCCCCTGCGTGCATTGCTGCCTTTTTCTGCACACAAAGAAATCTGCAGCAGTCCCAAGAGAGCTCCAATGAGCTCACTCACTCCCCCTCCCTCACTCTCTCATTCTGTGTCTCCTGCTTCAGCAGGCTACCCTTTTATACTGTGTTCCTGCCTATGTTGGCAGCTTTTTCTGCCCACAGAGATCTGCAGCAGTCCTGACATAGCTCCGTTGAGGTCGTTCACTCCCCCCCGTCACTCGCTCGTTCCTTTTCTGCCAGTGCTGCAGGCTGGCCTTTTGTACTGGGCTCCTGCTTGTGTTGCCGCCTTTTTCTGCCAACAATGAAATCCACAGCAGTCACGATAGACCTCCATTGAGCTCACTCACTCTCCCTCTCTCACTCACTCATTCTGTTTCTGTTGGCGCTGCATGCTGTCCTTTGGTGCTGGGCTCCTGCCTGCATTGCCACCTTTTTATGCCCACAAAGAAATCCACAGTAGCCGCAATAGAGCTCCATTGCTGTCACTCACTCCTACTGTCTCACTCAATCATTCTGTTCCTCCTGGTGCTGCAGGCTGCCCTTTTGTACTGGGCTTCTGCCTCTGTTAGCACTTTTTTCTGCCCACAAAAAAATCTGCAGTAATCCCGACAGAGCTCCGTTGACCTCACTCACTCCCCCTCTCTCACTCATTCATTCCTTTTCTGTCTGCACTGCAGACTGCCCTTTTGTATGGGGCTCCTGCATGCATTGCTGCCCTTTTCTATCCACAAAGAAATCTCCAGCAGTCATGATAGAGCTCCGCTGAGCTCGCTCACTCCCCTCCTCTCGCCATCGCTCGTTTTATTTCCTCTGCCGCTGCAGGATGCCCTTTTGTACTGGGCCCCTGCATGCATTGCTGCCTTTTTCTGCCCATAAAGAAATCCACAGCAGTCCCAAGAGAGCGCCAGTGAGCTCACTCACTCCCTCTCCCTCACTCGCTCATTCTATGTCTCCTGCTTCAGCAGACTGCCCTTTTATACTGTGTTCCTACCTGCGTTGGTGGCTTTTTCTGCCCACAGAGATCTGCAGCAGTCCTGACACAGCTCCGTTGAGGTAGCTCACTCCCCCCCGTCACTCGCTCATTCCTTTTCTGCCAGTGCTGCAGGCTGGCCTTTTGTACTGGGCTCCTGCCTGTGTTGCCGCCTTTTCCTGCCAACAATGAAATCCACAGCAGTCATGATAGACCTCCATTGAGTTCACTCGCTCTTCCTCTCTCACTCGCTCATTCTGTTTCTGTTGGCGCTGCATGCTGGCCTTTGGCGCTGGGCTCCTGCCTGCATTGCCGCCTTTTTCTGCACACAAAGAAATCCACAGTAGTCACAATAGAGCTCCATTGCGTTAGCTCTCTCCTACTGTCTCACTCAATCATTCTGTTTCTCCTGGTGCTGCAGGCTTCCCTTTTGTACTGGGCTCCTGCCTCTGTTGGCACTTTTTTCTGCCCACAAAAAAATCTGCAGTAATCCCGACAGAGCTCCGTTGACCTCACTCACTCCCCCTCTCTCACTCGCTCATTCCTTTTCTGCCTGCACTGCAGACTGCCCTTTTGTATGGGGCTCCTGCATGCATTGCTGCCCTTTTCTACCCACAAAGAAATCTCCAGCAGTCTTGATAGAGCTCCGTTTCGCTCACTCACTCCCCCTCTCTCCATCGCTCATTCTATTTCTACCGCCGCTGCAGGATGCCCTTTTCTACTGGGCCTCTGCATGCATTGCTGCCTTTTTCTGCCCATAAAGAAATCCACAGCAGTCCCAACAGAGCTCCGTTGAGCTCACTCACTCCCCCTCTCTCACTAGCTCATTGTGTTTCTCCTGGCACTGCAGACTGCCCTTTTGTACTGTGCTCCTGCCTGCATTGGTGCCTTTTCCTGCCCACAAAGAAATCTGCAGCCATCCCAACAGATCATAGTTGAGCTCGGTCACTGTCCCCCCACTCGCTTCATCCTAATCTGTCTCTAACACTGATTTCCGACAGCAACTGTAGTATTGTGTACCGGAAGTGTGAAAACACATTTCAGCCAAGATGTGAAAAATGACAGCTGTACTGTTCATAAGGTGGTGTGGAAAAATGGCAGTGTTGAAAATGTGGTGTGAAAATATTACTAATTTGCGAAGTTACAAGGGTGCATGGAAACTGCACAATGCAAGCTCGTAACACAGTCATTTTACGGACTTTCTTCACAAAATTTTCAACATAGGCATTTTAGGACCTCTGCTCATGAACAGTATCAGATTGATTTTCTAATGTGTCTCAAACACTGATTTCCCACAGCAACCACGCTATTGTGCACAGGAAGAGCAAAAACACATTTCAGCCAGGATGTGAAAAATGGCCACTGCACTGTTCATAAGGAGGTGTGGGAAAATGGCAATGTTAAAAATCTGGAGTCAAAATATTGCAAAGTTGCAAAGGTATGAGCATGCGTGGAAACCGTGCATCACACGCTCATAGCACACTCATTTTATGGACTTGTATCACCAAATTTTCAACATAGGCATATTAGGCCCTCTGCTAATGAACAGTGTTACTGTCATTTTCATAATGTGGCTTGAACACAGATTTCCCACAGAGACCGCACTATTCTGCGCCGGAACTGCGAAAACACATTTCAGCCAGGATGTGAAAAATGACAGCTATATTGTTCATAAGGAGGTGCAGAACAATGGCAATGTTGAAAATCTGGAGTGAAAATATTATAAATTTGTGAACTTACAAGCGTGAGTGCAAACTGCGCAACGCACGCTTGTAACAGTCATTTTATGGAGTACCGTCACCAAATTTTTAACATAGGCATTTTAGGACCTCTGCTCATGAACAGTGCCACTGTCATTTTCATAATCTCTTCTGAACACTGATTTCCCACAGCGACCACAATATTATGCGCCGAAAGTGTGAAAACACATTTTGACCAGGGTGTGAAAAATGACAGCTCTACTGTTCTCAAGGAGGTGTGAAAAAATGCCAATGTTGAAAATCTGGTGTGAAAATATTGCAAATTCGTGAAGTTATGTGCGTGCATAGCAATTGCGCAATGCAAGCTCATAAAACAGTAATTTTTTGGATTTTTTACACCAAATTTGCAACATAGGCTTTTTGAGAGACCACATCATGAATACTGGCACTGTTGTTTTGTTAATCTGTCCCAAAAGGTGATTCCATGCAGTGACCGCAAAATCATCTTTCGGGGCTGATTAACACAATGACAGTGATAGAATTCATGAGGAGGGGTCCCAAAAACCCCATGTTGAATATTTGGTGCCAAAATTCCAAAAAACACCTGAGATATGCATCCAAGTGGAAAAAAAAACTATTTATTCCATTATACAGCTTACCAGCATTTCCTCAGTTCGCGGGCAGCTTTGAAGAGTGCAGACATGTTCCCGGTCCACCGAAGATCATCGCGCCAGACTGTGGAGGTAAGTATGGGGTGAAGGGGAGGTCACGTGACGGCATCTGGCTAGATAGCAGCTGGGATTCTGAGCTCCCCCCACTGGCCACCTTTTTAAGCATTTATTTAGGTATCCTGCTCTTTTTCCTGACAAATTTGTCAAAGAAACGTTTGGGTAAGGTTCCTACTACTATCTGGCAATTGCTGCAGCAAAGAAAAACGGTTGCAGGCTTGAGATGGAAGTGGATAGCAGGCAGGCCTCAGTCAGGCATACACCTCCTGCATCCCCAGAGAAGGCCTCCAAGAAACAGCGGAACCAGGCCCCTACCAAAGCCGATCGAAGTGGGGACAAAGGGCAGCAGGCTGTACCATTATCTGAAGACAGATTTCTTCCAAGAGCTTACTCCCCTAAAGGATATCCTTCAAGAATTAGCTGGGCAACTTAAATCGCTGCGTAGCGATCTTTCCTCCGTCTCTACGAGAGTCACTGACATGGAAACCAGGCTAATCTCATCAGAAATGTGGCGGTCCAGAACAGAAATGGAGATCACTGAACTCAGGCAGCAAGTTAAAAAATTGCAGGCAAAGACTGAGGATTTGGAAGGACGAAACCGCTGAAACAATCTTCTAATTATGGGTATACCGGAATTGGAGGAAGGCCCAGACATTGTGGCCTTTCTGCAGAAATTCTTGTGCAAAGTGGTGGGCCCATCTCCTATCAGCCCTACCTATCACTTAGAGCGAGCTCATTGTTCCCTGAGACCCAGGCCTGCTTCAGGGTCCCTTCCATGTCCCATTATTGTTAAATTTTTGAGTTATGTGGAGAGACATCATGTCTTTACGAAATCCCGTGAGCTGAAGGACATACTGTGGGGTTCATCTAAAATCAGGATTACCCAGGACCTACCTAAGGAGACCCGAGAGAAAAGAGCAGCCTATCATCCAGTGGTACAGAAACTGATAGCAGCTTCTATTCCATTTAGAATGGTGTATCCAGCGACCCTGAAAGTTACTATCAACGGTGCTACTGCTAGTTTCAGCTCCCCGGAGGCGGCTTGCAAGGACCTGGAAATTAAGTTGCTGGACCTATTCAAATCACATGGCTGAAATCCCTACGTGCCCTTATATGGAGAACTGAACCCTATTTTCTGCTGGGACTAAACTTATTTTTGCTGCTGTATTAATTTTAAAATGATGCTTACTTAGCGGTGGCCGTGTTCTGCCTTCTCGTCTTTCTCCTTTCTCTCTGGTCTCTTTCCTCTCGTCCCTGTTGTTTCTCTGGTTTCTTTGGTCTCTCTGTTTGGTTTCCCTCTTTTCCTGACTCCTTGGCCTGAGACTGTTGTGGCGGTGAGCTCTGGTTTGGCGGCTCCCTCCGTTTTCGACCATTTGCCTTACGGTGGAACTTTGTTTCGGTGAATGTTTCTGGATGGGGACTTCCTGGGAGACGGACCTTTGCGGTTCCCTCGGCCTTTTGGTTCCCCTTGGAAACAACCGTCTAGTAGGGATTCCGGTTAACAATACGACCTGCATGGGGATCTTATTTTATTTTTGCTGGCTTCCTGGACTCTCTTTCTTTTCTGGACTGCAGCGATTCGGGTAGGATTCCTTTTTCTCTCATTCTCTCATTCTGGCTCTGCTCTCATGGTGGTGTTGGGGTACCACGTGTTGATCTCGTTTGGGAAATGGGCTCAACATAACCGGGTGGTTGCATTACTACCCACGCGCTACACTTGACTGTCACTCTTCTCTATTCTTCCATATCCTTCCTCTCTTATACTTGTTACAGATTACGGGGTGGAGGTGGCCGGGTGGGGGTCGGGCTCGGTGGGCTTGCTCGCTAGATGTGGAATCGCGAGCCATACATGGGGTTAGCTAACTTCCCGGTGCTGGGGCTCTGGGAGGCGACCCTGGCAGCATGGGTCGGCACTCTCGGAGGCTCACAGATCTCTTCTCTGTTGGTACTGGTGCCTGGCTCTGGGGTTTGGAGGTTCGCACTGGGGCTCAGGGCCTGAGCCTTTGGATGATTGGCTATTTTTTGGGACACCTTGGCTCGCTTACCGATGTAAATACCTATGTTTTGGCTTGTTGGGGATATGGGTTGTGGGAGGGGATCGGGAGGTTGGTGGGGAGGGGTTCTGGTTTAAATTGTATGACATGGCTGGAATTTTTGGTGGCTGGGATGGGGGGAGCATTTGCTTTTGGGGATTGGTTACTCATTAATTTTCTGGTGTCTCGGTTTTGGGAAGGGGGTGGGGGATCGGGGACTAGTAGTAGATGTCCCAGACGTCCTGCAAGATTGCTGGTTTGCTGTGTTAGTTTATCTCTGGGAGGGGTTGTTTAATGGGGTGCACCTTGCATTCATATATTATGTTGACTTTATCTGGATGTTTATTAATGTCATTATTTTTTTGAAATGGCTAAGAATACTGTCAAGATAGCATCTTGGAATGTTAGGGGGCTTAGGGATTGGGTTAAGCGGTTACAGGCCTTTAATCATTGTTCTCTTCTTCACATTGATATCCTGTTTTTGCAAGAGACACACTTATGCCAGGATGAAACCAGACTGCTTTCCTGATCTGGCTTTTCCCAATCTTATCTTGCTGGGAATTCATGTTTCGGTGAAGGAGTTGCAGTTCTTATCAAAAACATGTACTGTTTCTCAAGGAACTGACGGTCTCAGACCCGGAAGGGAGGTTTGTCTTGGTGAAGGGTACTTTGAATGGTGACAGGGTCTTACTTGGTTCTGTTTATGGCCCAGTCGGGGGTAACCCCGTTTTCTTCATGGCTTTGGCTAATAAGTTGGCTGGTTTCCTCCCTGCTCAATTTATATTGGGGGGGGATTGGAATATGCCCTTTTCTTCCACCCTAGACAGGAAACCGCAAGATAAACGCCCACCCTCCCTGGCTCAGCGGGCTCTCTGGGATCTGATCTCGATGTTTGGCCTAGGTGACACCTGGCGGCTTGCTAATCCTTCCTGTCGTGCCTTCTCTTTTTACTCTCAACCGCATGGCACTAAGTCAAGGTTAGATATGATCTTAGTCAGCCCTCCTTTTCTCCCGAATATTTCTTCTTCTGGTATTGAGCCAATAATTGTGTCGGATCATGCTATAGTCTGGATACAACTGTCTTTAGACCCTGATTACTCTCGAGACTCAATATGGTGACTAAATACACAGTTGTTAAAAGATCACCAGCTTGTTTCCGAAATTAGTTCCCGGATTTCTTTTTTTCTAGCTGATAATCTGAATTCCACCTCCAGAGTTGACATGGTCTGGGGCGCGCTGAAATGCTATCTCAGGGGGGAACTTATTAAAATGGCTTCTGTTAGGAAGAGGACTAGGATGGTGAGGTCCTTGGCTTTGATGAGTAAATTAAGGGAGCTAGAAGCTAATTATTCTGTAACTTCCTCTGTATCGGATCTTAAGGAGCTCTTGCTAGTTAGGAACGAATGCTCGGACCTCCTGAAAGAAAAAAACTGAGTATTGCATGATAAAAACCCAGGCCAAGTATTTCGAGTTTGGTGAAAAAGCCGGTAAACTGCTGGCTTTATGTTTGTGCACATTAGAGGGTTCAAGGATCATTCCTTCCCTGTCTTCTCCATCTGGTAATGTAGTTTCTTCACCTAGAGATATTGCGTGTATCT
Organism: Neoceratodus forsteri; assembly: GCA_016271365.2. NCBI lineage: Eukaryota > Metazoa > Chordata > Ceratodontiformes > Ceratodontidae > Neoceratodus > Neoceratodus forsteri. The sequence goes on from CM057449.1 coordinate 681,872,176, forward strand.
TCAAAGATTACTACTCAGACCTCTATAGCTGTTCCTCTTCTCCTCTCCCTATTTCAGCGGTTAAGGACTATATTAGAGCAATAGACATCCCCTGTATGTCAGAGACCCAACAGGCGAGCTTATTAGTTCCTATCTCGGCTGAAGAAATAAATAGTACTATTGCTTCCTTGGTATCAGATAAAGCACCGGGGCCAGACGGCTTCCCGGCAAACTTTTATAAAGTATTTGCTAAAGATCTGATACCTATCCTTCTTAAACTGTATAATTATCTACCGATCTCTTCTGAGCTTGATCCTGCTCTGTTTGAGGCTACAATAGTTCTAATCCCTAAAGCAGATAAAACCCTGACTGACCCGGCTAATTACCGTCCCATTTCTCTTCAAAATTATGATATTAAAATACTAGCCAAAATATTGGCCGAGAGGATCAAAAAAGTATGGATGGGGCTGCTGAGCCCCGAGCAGGCCGGTTTTGTCCCCGGGAGATCGGCGGCAGATCACTTGAGAACCCTGTCACATATCTCCCAGTACGCTCAAACGGTAGCGTGCCCGGTAGCCCTGATCTCTCTTGACGCTGAGAAAGCATTCGATTGGGTTGACTGGTCCTTTCTGTGGGCAGTAATGGGAGAGATGGGGTTTCTGGCTTCCCTCTTGGCTATGATTCAGACACTTTATAGTTGTCCCTCTGCTAAGATCTATTGTAATGGGGTTTTATCTTCTTCTTTTCGTCTCTTTGCCGGTACTAGGCAAGGCTGCTCTCTTCTCCTTGCTATTTAATTTATTTTGGAACCCCGTTGATCAAACTCAAGTCGCCTCCTCAGGTGAGAGGTATCAAGCTTCAGCAATGTGAGCTGGATTGCTCATGTACGCAGATGATGTCTTGCTACATCTAATGGACCCAGTAACATCCTTAGAGGCTGCCCTTGATATTATCAGACAGTATGGTTTCTTTTCTCATTATAAGCTGAATATCTCTAAGTGTGAGGTTTACCCTTTAAATCACCATGTAAACAAGCAAGACTTTCTTTCTTTCGGGATGAGATGGGCTCCCAGATCTATCAAGTATCTGGGTATCCATTTTTCTACTGACCTTTCCCTGCTGAAAAAACTAAATTTAGATAGAGTTCGGGATTTGATTAGTCAAGATCTGCAGCGCTGGACAGCTCTACCTATCTCGCTCTGGGGGCGAGTCAATATTATTAAAATGAATATACTTCCCCGGATCTTCTATCCACTGAACCTGACCAATCTCTGGATCCCCCTCTCTTATTTCCAGCAGCTTCATCGGCTGTTTTCCAACTTTATTCGAGTGGAGGAAGGGAGCTCGGATGCTCTATACTAATCTCTCGCCTCCCTAAGGATGGGGTGGTTTATGATTGCCAAATCTTCAGCTGTATTATTGGGCGGCCCACCTTTCTAAGTTGAGAAGGTGGTTCTCCACAAGTACAGTGAACCCTGGTCCAATTTGGCTTCAGCTGAGAGGGATCTTCTCTCCGAACTTGACTGATATCTCCCTTTGTTCTATTTGCCCCTGAAGACTCTTTTCACAGTTGATTCCAGATAATGTGGTGCCAAGCACCTTAAGGCTTGGGTACAATGTCTCAAATCCTTTCGGATTTCCAGTGAACTTGACCTGGGACAGCCAGTGGCGTTAAACCCTAATGTCAAAATCGGAAACTCTTGGATAGCTCCAAAGTGGCTCCCGCAACTTAAAGAGGCTAGAGTGGAGCAGTTATTTAATCAAGACTTGCTGCTGACTTCGGATGAGATTTTAAAGAAATTTGATATACCAAGCAAAGGAATCTTTAAGGTCTTCCAACTTCGGCACCTAGTGAGTACTAAATTCGGTATTACCTTTAGGCAATCGGTAGTGCAACCTTTCCTATCTAACATTATGAGTCTTGCTTCCCAGCCCCACTCCATCTCATTAATTTACTCATATCTCTTAAATTTTGATTTACGTGAGGGGGTTGAGGGCTCTCCGGTCTGGACTGACCTTCTTCCTGATGTTGTCCCAGCCTGGACTAATATTTGGCGTAGTTTGCATAGATACCACACTCAGGATAGGTTGCGATTAATACAGTATTATATTGTGAATAATCTTTATTATACCCCCGTTAAACTCTTTCAGCGTAAAATGGTTTCTGGTTCGGACTGTTTTAGGTGCTCACAGGCAGAGGGCAATTTAATTCATATTTTCTGGGAATGTTCCAAAGTGGCCCCACTGTGGTCCTTGATCCAAGAGAATCTGGATCCCCTTCTGGGTCTGAGTGGTTACTTTTGTCCCGAAGTCTGTGTTTTGGGAGATTTTTCTAACATACATAGTGTTGAACGCTGATACCACATGGCTTTAGTGTCCATGGCGGTCAAGAAACTGGTTTTAAGGCACTGGAAGGACAAATTGGCTTTATCATACGCTGATTGGCTGAAGGAGTTGATGTCGTTTCTCCAATCTGAGAATTTGATTGCCAGTTTTAAAGACCGGAGGGATCTGTTCTATAAAAGATGGGGTAAACTGCAAACTTTATGCTTGAAGTAATATTAAGGCCTGACAACCCGATACCTTTGCCCTCATATGGTATACAGTATTTATTTCTGTATCGTTGCCGATTCAAGATTTCTCTTTGTTGCTCCATATGACCTATGTATTCGAAAGACATATTATTTTGTTCCAGGTATATAACAATATCCAGATTTAGGATGGTTTTCCTTTAGGTCTTATGTGGGTGCACCCATTTGGGGTGGGGTGGGGCTTTTATGGGGATCTACAGGTTGAGATGTACATGTCTTGTTGGTTCTGTGAGTAACCGGGAGGTGTTTCTTCTAGGAGGGTACTGGGAGTTTCTTTGGGGTGAGGGATTCTGGGGGAGGGGTATGTTTTCTGTGGTATGACATATATTACTCAACTGTCTACTTGTGGGGTTGTTCGGGGAGGGGTTTGTTTGGCTTGTTACATTTTTGTTTTTTCTTGTTTGTATGCTGAAAACTAATAAACTTAAATTTCAAAAAAAAAGTATGGGGTGAGGGGGTTGTGGGGAGGCAGAGTGCTCAGTGGATGGGTGTGGGTTTTGGGAGGGGGGCAGGGAGACTGCTGAGGGACCGTTTCCTTTTCCACAGGTCAAAAAAGAAGAAAAAAAAGACATTGCAGGACTGTTTTTTTGTTTTCAGGGGCATGTGGCACACTGGGGTGGGCTCCCAGCATGTCAACAGACTCTTTTTTGGGGGGACAGCTGTAGCCAATGGGGGATTGGGCACCCCTGTCAGCACACAACAAAAGTGGGGGGGTTACATTATGACAATGGGGATTGGGCACCCACGTCGGCAAAAAACCAAGGAAGGAAACATGGTTCTGAGGGGACTGGGCACCCCCTTGGCAAACAATCGTAGAATGAAAGGGAGCCCTGCAATGAGGGATCACTCCCTCATTGCAGCAGATGACGCTGCAATGATGAGGCAGTCCCTGATTGCAGCGTCTAAAACATTAGAAAATTGTGGCATGTAGAAGACTTGGTTTGCTGGCCAAGGCACCTAGCTTCACCTGAGCTCTTTCCTTCTAAGACTGCTTGAAAGGCAGAGTAGAGAAACTTACCAGAGCAAGGGAAAATGATTAAGACTTAGTTTGGCTAAGCAGATTTACTGTGTGGTGGTGTTTTTATTTTTTACTCACAGGGATTGCTACTGTTTGTTGCTAACATTTCATTGCTTTATTTTTTCTCTGATTCAAATTGTTGTTGCTGGTATACCTTCTTCTGCATTATTACAAGGTGTGCTACAGGTGTGTGCTAACAGATTACTCCTGTAATCTTCTGATTCAAATTGTCTTTGCAAGGTATATCTTCTGTTACTGCTTTATTTTTCTCTGGAGCAAAGTGTTTCTTACAGCGATATCTTCTCTGAAATTATTACAGGTGGTGCTTTACAGGTTTTACAGTTTTATCTAACATTAGGATAAGCTTTCAGGGTTACTGCATTTGTTGTTGACTGATTGTTTCTGCTCTTACCTCCTTGTTCTTTCGTCCGTGGTTCTTCTTTTTAGGCAGGGAAGGGCCCAGCCACCCACCCCATCCCCAACCACCCCACGCCACACCTTTTATAGGGTACCACAGTTGTGACATTTCCTGTGGCAGAGCAGGAAGGGTGGATCAGTGAGCCTCACAAGGTGATCTAATTTACAGGGCACTAGTAATTTAACTTGTTATAACAAGTTAAACAAAGCACAATTAAACCATTACTTGCATTTTTTCCTTTTTTCTCCTTTTAATTACTCTGACTAGGTTACAAACCCAGCAACTTATTTGGAATGGATTTCATTAACTGCAGGTACTGTGGAACAATTTTCAGAAGGACAGTCTTACAGGATTTAGGACACTGTCCTACATACTGGGCCTTTGGAGATCTTAGGGCTCAGCTCCGGGCAACATGGGCAGAGATTGCACGCCTCAAATTTCATATTGAAGAGGAAATACATTATAAGAACCACCCGCCATTTCCCCAGCATCCAACAGAAAAACCTCGACCACAGAGGGTAGTTGGTCCAGGAGGTTGGCAGGTGGTTAGAGGAGCAAATCAGGTGCCCCATCACTCTGTCGTCTCCAACACATTACTCCAAAACCATATAAACACTACAAACAGGTATCTGCCTCTATCTCTGAAATCAAATAAAGAGGCAGAAGACACTGCAGAGCAGGACACTGCAGCACAGGAGCTAGCACAACAAAACTCACCCAAATCAGGAACCAAAACAAAACAAGCACAAAGGAAATCCAAAAAACTTCTGATCATAGGAGACTCCATGATTCGGGGAGTTGATACCCGTCTCCAGCCAGGGGTGATGGTCAGATGTCTCCCAGGTACATCAGCATGGAGTGACACTGACCGCATTGTTAAAATTGTTCACAAAGCAGGAGAAAACATTGATGTCCTAGTACACATAGGGACTAATGATCTCACCAGCTGGTCAGTTGTGAAGACCAAGGAACGCCTGACTAGGCTGGGTGACAAACTATCATCTATTTCATCCGGCATCTCCTTCTCTGAGATCCTGCCAGTCTGGGAGAGGGGAGCAGATGGACGGAAGGTCAGAGAAGGGGAGATAGGGGAGCTAAACACATGGCTCCAGGGCTGGTGCCAGTAAAAAGGACACAGATTTGTAGGGAACTGGCAACAGTTCTGGGAGCGAAAGTTCTTTAATTTGATGGACTGCATCTGACTAAAGAGGAGTCAGTGCATTGGGCAGAAGTTTGATGTCTTTGCAGAATATTTAAACTAGCAAATGGGGAGAGGGGTGCAGCACCCCATACGTCGAATGGGAAGAACACCCTTCCCCCCTCAGCTAGTGGTCAAACAGGAATTCAGCATGTTTGCGGTTCATTTGCATCACCAGGTAAGAAAAAAGATTTGTCTCCCCATATGACACACAGGGGTAATGCCAAACTTCACCCAACAACTAACACACCAAAATCTGGCCAATGGAAAATCACGTACACAAATGCTCACAGCCTGGGAAATAAGATCCCAGACCTGCAGGCATAATGTCAGAGGCTAAACTGGACATAGCAGCAATTAGTGAGACGTGGTTTACCAGTAACCACACTTGGGAGACTTCAGTACCTGGCTATGTATTGTTCAGAAGAGAATCGAGGTGCAAAAGGGGGAGGAGGGTCTCTGTATGTTAATGAAAATATCAAAGCTACAGAAATTCAGAATACATAAGTGAGTCAGAAGAACTGTGGGTCACCCTGGAAACAGGAAATGGGACAGCCATAAGAACCGGGGTTGTCTACAGGCCCCCAGACAAGGGGGGAGGACATAGACACATTACTGTTAGAAGATATACAAAACATGACAGCTAAAGGGAGGTTCTGATAATGAGACTTCAACATGCAGAATACAGATTGGTCAATACCAGCAGTAACATCTGCCAGAACAAGACTCATAGTGGATTCCCTGCAGGGGGAGGGCCTCAAACAACTGGTACAGCAACCCACAAGAGACAGGGCTATCCTAGATCTAGTACTGACTAACAAAGAAGGGATCACAGATCTCCAGGTAGAAGGTCACCTGGGGGCCAATGACCATCACATGGTATGGTTCAATTTGGCTACTACATCTAAATCATCCCATTCCAAGGCAAAAATATGGGACTTCAGAGGAGCTGACTTTGATAAGATGGCCAACAGAGTTAAGCTAGCCCTGGCAAAAAGAAACACAGGTGAGGGGTACAGACAAAGTGGGCAAGCATTAAGGATGCAATACTTGAAGCAACATCCCATTGTGTTAGACAGAAAAGAAGTGCAAAGAAGAAGGAAACCACTTTGGTTCTCAAATACAGTAGCAGAAAAGGTCAGAGCCAAAAGGCTGGCCTTCAGGAAATATAAGGGAACACAGCGGGATGAAGATAGGGAGGCATACCAAACTGCCCTAAGGGAAGCAGGTAAGACAGTAAGGCAGGCAAAGTCCCAAACTGAGGAAACACTAGCACGAACAGTAAAAGAAGGTGACAAGACTTTCTATAGATACATTAGTGAAAGGAGAAAGTCCAGAGGGGGTATTGCTAAGCTTAATGGAGAAAAGGGAGCATGTGAGGAGGAGGACCCTGTAAAGGCATCTATCCTAAATAGATACTTTTGCTCAGTATTTACTGAAGAGAAGGTAGGGCAGGGCCCACAGCTCAGCATCATGGACACAGGGGGAGGGAGGTGAGCACTACTCCCTCACAAAAGAAAGGGTCCTACAAGAGCTTGCTAAGCTCAGGTGGATAAGGCAATGGGACCTGATGGCATACATCCCAGGGTACTTAAGGAGCTAAAGGAGGAACTAGCAGAGCCATTAGCAGAATTGTTTAGTGAGTCTCTGAGCACAGGAGAGGTCCCAGAAGACTGGAGAAGGGTTTTATGGATCCCGCCTCCACAAGAGTGGTAGCAGGAGGAGGCGGGAACTACAGACCGGTCAGTCTTACCTCAGTAGTGGGCAAGATTATGGAGGCACCTTAAGGAAAGGATAGTGCAACACCTGGAATCCATAGGGCACAGGATCCAAGACAGCATGGGTTTACAAAAGGAAGGTCCTGTCAAACTTATCTCATAGATTTTTTGACTGGGTAACCAGAGTGGTGGACCAAGGGGAGCAGTTGATGTCACCTACCTTGACTTCAGCAAAGCTTTTGACACTGTTCCACATAGAAGATTGATAAATAAGCTGGGTAGGCTCGGTGGGTAAGAAGTTGGTCAACTGGGTGGCAAACTGGTTGACGGGCAGAAAACAGAGAGTGGTGGTAAATGGTATACAGTCAGAAGAGATGCAAGTCACAAGTGGGGTACCTCAGGGATCAGTCCTGGGGCCAGTCCTCTTCAACATCTTCATTAGTGACCTTGCAGATGGACTAGAGGGTAAGGCTTGTCTGTTTGCAGATGACACCAAGATCTGCAACAGAGTAGATGATCCAGATGGCATGGGCAGAATGAGAAGAGATCTGGATAAACTAGAAGAATGGTCAGAAGAGTGGCAAATGGGATTTAATGCAAAGAAGTGCAAAATCATGCACATAGGGAAGAGAAACCCTGAAGCCACCTATAGGCTGGGTGGGGAGTTGCTAGCAGTCACAAAGGAAGAAAGAGACTTGGGCATCATCATCATCACTGATGACCTAAAATCATCCAAGCAGACCTCTAAAGCAGTAGGTAAGGCTAGGGGGGTGTTAGGGTGTATTAGTAGGGGTATCACAAGTCGTAAGAGGGAGGTAATAATCCCTCTGTACAAGACACTGGTTAGGCCCCATCTGGAGTACTGCGTGCAGTATGGAGGCCACACCTTCACAAGGACATTAACCAAATTGAGGCAGTCCAGAGAAGGGCAACCAAAATGGTGCAGGGACTGCATCAGAAGACATATGAGGACAGATTAACGGAGCTCAATATGTATACCCTTGAGTAAAGGAGGAGAGAGGTGATATGATCGAGGCATTCAAACACCTTTAAGGGCATAAACAAGGTGAAAGAGTCTAACATGTTTAAATATAAGAAAATAGCAGGATAAGAGGACACAACATGAGATTAGAGGAGGCCGATTAAGGGTAATGTGAGGAAATTATTTTCACAGAAAGGGTGGTGGATGGCATGGAATGGCTTACCACAAGAAGTGGTGGCTATGAATACAGTGCAGGGCTTCAAACAGGCATGGGATAGGCATAAGGGAGCAATACAAATGACTATGAATAGATAGGCCACTGACAGAGCAAAGGCTGATGGCACATTTATAAGGTAGAAAAAGAAATGGGCAGACTGGATGGGCCTTGCGGTCCTTATCTGCCATCAACTTCTATGTTTCTATGTTTCTATGCATGCTGGCTGAACTAGTGTCAGCAGCAGCGTGCCACAGCATTGGGGGAAGTGGGCCATGCCTTTAAAGGCTTTGGGGGCATTGGCCACAACAGTGCCGGGCCTCCACAACCTGCTTCTGGAAAAAGCTGCCACAATATGTTTCTTGAGCATGTGCGCAATCAACACAAAAATAAACTGAAATTGAAACTAAACCTCACTGAAGTGTGTTATGATTGAGCATTCAGCAACCTTGGAGAAAAGGACCACAACATAAAGGCACCAAAATAACAAAATTCAAAAGAATACACATTTGTCAACTTTTTTACAAAACCTGAAACACAGTTTTTATAGCAATATTTTTTTTTAATGTTGCTGCCTGTTTTACTTGTGAAAACTATTGCACATGAACTCCAACCTTTAAAGAAACAGGTTCTATAAGCTTGCTGACAGGGAAGACTAGACTCTGAGTTCTGGAGATGACACCATCAGCTCTTCACTGAAACTGGCTTTTTTGAACAGGCAGTGGATTTAGTGTTGTAAAATGACTTGAACAAAGTAACTTAAGAGATCTCAAGTTTAGCACAGGCTGATTGGGGTTATGCTGATCCAAATTCTGAAATTTATTGATGCCAGAAATTTTGTCTGTTGTCCCTTTTTAATGTCTTTGTTTCAAAGCACAATGTAGTCTGATAACACGGTATTAGCAACTTACTATATGACGGCTCACTGTCCTGTATTCATGAACATTGCTGCTAGTATTAACACCACTTTTTACTTTCCCTTAACTAACCCAATTCTTCAATGTGCCTTGAATAACATAGGATGTATCTTAATTAGGTCAGAAAAGACAAAGTAAAGCTTTACATTACAAGGGTAAGCTATCTTATTTCAATGGTCTGCTCATTTTGCACTGTTGCTGCAGGTCTTGTGCTGGGTGCCTAATAGGTGGCAGATTGTTTTCCAGGTTGTTTAACATATAAAGCCCCTATATCTTGGTGAGCTTCTTTCTCACTACATGCTCTCTAGAGTGTTGAGATCCAGTTGACAGGGCTTGCCTGAATTTGGTTCTGCTAGGCTTAAGTCTTCTAGAGAGAGAGAGAGAGAGAGAGAGAGAGACTTTGTGGTTGCAGCTTCAGTCATCTGGAATGCTCTTCCAGAAAGCATTCTCACTGCAAATACCATTAACAACTTTAAATGATATTGAAGAAGCATCCCTTACAGAAAAATAGGTGTGCTGTGTACATGCAGAATGCATGCCACATGCTTAATTTTGCAATGTCTGCATGTAGTTCACATACACAAAGTGATCCTAAGTGAACCAGGTCTAAATAGCAAATCAGGTTTGCATACTGCAAGCTTGATATGTGCGCAGCTGGTGGGAACATCTAAAAATTACATCAGGTTCACATGTTGCACGCTTGGCATCAGTGCAGTAGTTAAGCTGGTGTGAACATATTTTAAATATCACATCAGGTTCACATGCTGCACACTTGCCATGTCTGCAGCAGCTAACCTGGTACAAATCTCATAAAAAAAAACACATCAGTTTCTTTTTATGTTAGTTCGTGTGTGTGTGCCAGCCAACATGTTGCAGTAGTAGCAGATTTGGAGGTGTGGTCACTGTGGGCGAATGCAGGGCATGCATTAGTAGGTGCGTCCCTCATTCCCCAATAAGGCAGCTTCAGGTGCAGACATCAGCAACACATAAACTGGCAACCAGATCTAAGAAAAGGTCTACTGCAATGAGAGCCAAGCTTGTCATGCAGTGGTGTGCCTTTCCTGGGGAAGCAGTTTAATAAACATGGTGGCACTGACTGCCACCACACAGAGTGCCCCAACCAACTTCATTTGCCGACGGGGGAGCCCACTCCCTGTCAGCATAATGCCTCCCCTCCCATTTAAAGTGTATGCCGAGGGGGTACACAATCCCCCTCAGCATCATGCACCCCCCCAAACAGTCTTTCTTTGTCAATGGGGGCCCTATCCCCATTGGCTTCAGTTCTTCCTTCCACATTTATTTTGCCTATGGGGGAGCCCATTCCCTATCGGCATAATGACCCCGCCACTTTTGTTGTGTGCTGATGGGGGTGCCCATTCCCCCATTGGCTACAGCACTCCCCAAAGATAAACAGTCTGGTGGCACACTGAGAGCCCACCCCAGCATGCCAAATGCCCCTGTAAAACAAAAACCATCCCACCATGTTTTTTTTTAAAACCTGCAAACCAGAAAACGATCTCTTGTCAACTCCAGTGGCCCTCCCCCAACCTGCACCCACTGTTTTCGCACCCTGCCTCCCCACACACCCCTCCCACCATACTGACCTCTGGAGCATGGCGCGACGATCTTGGGTGCACCGGGAACACATCTGCACAATTCAAAGCCGACTGCGAACTGAAGAAATGCTGGTAAGCTGTATAATGGCATAAACAGGTTCTTTTCAACTTTGGTGCATATCTCCAGCATTTTTGGGAATTTTGGCACCATATTTTCAACATGGAGTTATTGGAACCCCTCCTAATGAACTCAGTCACTGTCATGGTGTTAGTCAGTCCGGAAAGGTGATTTTTTGGTCACTGTGCAAAATCACCTTTTGGGACCAATTAATGAAATGACAGTGCCACTGTTCATGAGGGGGGCTCTCAAAAAGCCTAAGTTGCAAATCTGGTGGAAAAAATCCAAACAAATGTCTGTTTTATGAACGTGCATTGCTCAGTTTTCACACACGCTCGTAACTTCATGAATTTGTAATATTTTCACTCCAGATTTTCACAATTGGCATTTTACCATACCTCTTTATGAACAGTACAGCTGTCATTTTCCATATCCTGGCCAAAATGTGTTTTTGCACATCCAGCTCAGAATAGCATGGTCACTGTGTGAAATCAGTTTTTGGGACAGTTTGAGAAAATGATGGTGACACTGTTCATGAGCAGAGGTCCTAAAATGCCTATGTTGAAAATCTGGTGGCAAAAGTCCATAAAATGACTGTGTTACAAGCGTGCATTGTGCAGTTTCCACGCACCCTTGTACCTTTGCAAATTTGTAATATTTCCATGCCAGATTTTCAACACTGGCATTTTTTCACACCTCCCTATGAACAGTACAGTTGTCATTTTTCACATCCTCCCCAAAATGTGTTTTCATACCTGTGGCTCACAATGGCATGGTCGCTGTGGAAAATCAACTTTTGGGACAGATTAACAAAATCACAGTGCCACTGTTCATGAGGGAAGGTCCCAAAATGCCTATGTTGAAAATGTGGTTAAAAGAATTAAAAAAATAATTGTTACAGACGTGTGTTGTGCTGTTTCTATGTCTGCTCATGACTTCACCAATTTTTCATATTTTCTCTCCAGATTTTCAACGATGCCATTTTTTTACACCTCCTCATGAACAATACAGTTGTCATTTTTCACATCCTTCCCAAAATGTGTTTTCATGCCTGTGTCACAAAATGGCATAGTAGCTGTGCAAAACCACATTTTGGCTAACAAACTGATAGTGCCGCTCTTCATGAGGTGGGGTCACAAAAAGCTCATGTTGAAAATTTGGAGTGAAAATACCAACAAATGCCTACGGCATTAGGGTTTCCAACTGTAACATCCCACCCTGTAGAGACTGACAGGCATCAGGGGTGTGACTTGGGATCATTGGCTGCAATGCTCATGCCATTCCACCCCCACCCCCTACCCTGCAGCAAGTGACAGGCATCGAGGTGTGCCTTAGAGTGTTTAGCCCTAAAGTTCACCCCATTCTTCTATACTGCACCTATCTCAGCATATTTCCTTATGGAATGGGGTAAGTATAAGGCCCAAAGACCCCAGAGCACACCATGACACTTGTCAGTGTCTACATGGCAGGGTGAGGTTAAATGGCATGAGCGTTATAGCTGATGACCCAAAGGCACACCCCAACGCTTGTCAGTCTCTGCAGGGTGGGGGTGGGGTTGGCGTCAATTCAATACTTCACTGCCATTCCTATTATGCATCTCCAACTCCTGCACTACCAATGCCAGTGAGACAACATTCGGCATCGGCAGATGCTTGTTCTTATACTACTGCTAGCAACTAGAGTCATTAAAATAAGTTTTTATTTGGATTCCCATAAAATTATGTAAACTCATTAATTCTGATCATTTTGCAAGTTGTTTAATGGCTTTTGATTTTTGTCATTAAATCACCATTAATTTGTAAAGTATTGTTTGCTTACTGTATTAAATGCCTAGGATAAAGCCAGTCAACATCCCCCATTCCAAATGTGCAAAGAGGGGCCTCTGTGTTGTGAAGCTTATCCTTTTTGTTTTTGATCATGCAAATCCCTTATGCATATTTAGTGCTACAAATGTGTTTTTGCATGACTGTTTCATCTTACTTACTTTCTCCTTTGTCATTCTGTATGGAGCATATACACTATGGCCATGCTCAGAACTCTATATGCTGAGCAGGGTATTGGAAGCATGCACCATGCTTCGCATTTTGTCACTGAAATGAGGGACATGGACACTCAAAATGAAGGACAATGAGGGACACTAACCCACATGATGAGCAGGACATATCATGAAATATGGAGATACAGTACCTCAGAACACAGTGAAAACCATTGCATCAGCAGCTGAGAATAAATTTATACCATTAAGAAGCGGTGCCATTTAGGTAGGGCAGAGGCAGTTGCCCCCCCCCCATATTTATGCCTAGGTTTTTCTTATGATATGGCAATAATGGCATTAAATTTGGATTTAATCTTTAGCACAGTAAGTAACCACCTGACCTCTATGTGCTGAGGCTGCAGGTGCTCTCCATACTCGACTGTGTCTGTATTGTGTTGTCCACACTCTCCATCTATTAGTGGTGGCACAATCACATGTGATGTGGATGAGCTCCAGCCAAGAAAAAGCAAATGAGTCAAACAGGTATGACACTGTCTTTCCTTCCACCGAGTAGACAGACTGCACACTATAGCTTGGAGGAGTCGGTGAGCTCTCAGCCCTCAACAACAGTGTTGTGGCAGCATATTTTTGTTGGTCTGCTCTTAGTGAGTCTCCATCTCCCCTGGTGGCTGAAGGGGCAGAGGGTGAGCTAGAAGCTAACTCAAGACTTGGCTATCTACTTACTCTACTAGGCTTGCCGAGCAAAAAAAAAAAAAAGCACAGACCCCCCATGGCAGCAAGCTAGGCTTAGCAGCAGTAGTGACAGCAGTGTGGGTGGCCTTCATAGGCCTTGATCAGTGCATTATGGCAGCAGCCACAGAGCAACCAAGCAAGAAGCAAGCAACCCAGGTTGGGGGGGTTCAGTTGGTGACGTGACTTGGTCGCAGATCACATTGAGGATCTGTGATGGTCAGTTCTAGCATCCAGCTTCTGATAGAAGGAGAGAGGAGGAGCAGACTGAAAACTGGGGTGGTGGCACACTGTGCCAGGCTGCAGGTTCTGGCCACATGGCCAGGTAAGTAAAAGTAATTTTTTTTTTTTTTTTTACAGGGGGATTGGGGAAGGAGGAAGGATTGAAATATTGGTGTGTTTTTCATGTCTCTTCACCTTTGGGCTGCTTTATGACCAATAGGAGATGGGAATTGAATCAAATGGAGTAGAGGAGAAAAACCAGGACAAAGTTCCTTTTTTTGGGGGGGCAGGACTTCAGCCAGGAAACAAATTGGTTAGTAACTGGGTGGGTTTAAGCCCAAATCTGATGCACTGCTCCATGTTATATACAGATGAATCTTATACATTTGAATTTTTCCTGATTTGCATATCACTTTTCAGTGAAAACAAATAAGTTGTACCTTTTAGAGCTGCTACAGACATTCTAGAGCTCTCCCTTGGATTCACGGACAGTTGAGCAGTATGGTATGCACAGACTATTGGAGCCCCACTATAGTCAGGCTTATGCCCCCCCCCAGTGAGGCTGACCTCCACATTCCCACACTCAGGCAAATTATGACAAAGGGCAAAGGAGACTACAGGGCTGTGCACCACTGAAATGAATGGGGATATTTTTTAATTATTATTTTTTACATTATTGATAGAGAGTGGAAATTAATGAAGGCCACTGATCCACTAATAAGGGCCTTGTTAGTAGAACAGTGGACTTCACTATTCTCCAACTCACTCTCATAACATATAAAATAGTAATAAAAAATAATTCCATTAATTTCAAGAGGTACACCCCAGCACTCTGACCTATGGCATCATCTCTTAAGGACTTCTGCCACTGGCTCCCTAGTACTCAAGTAAGAGATTCTTTACTTATATCTATACTTTGTGGGTTGTCTGTAGCAGCATGGCCATACATGCATGGGGAGGGGGGAACTGACTGTGTGTGTGTGTGTGTGTGTGTGTGTGTGTGTGTGCGTGTGTATATGTGTGTCAAGTTATTGCAACTTTTGTGTTTGCACCTTAAAGTCTGTTTGCATGGAAGCATTCAAAACTATGGAGAGAAAATTGTAGGAGTACAGGCCAGACAGATATAATTAAGTGTTTTTTTGGGTAAGTTTGTGTATTGGGGGGGTGGAACAAACCACATGAGTTTCCATTGGTATGTGTGCTACAGTTCAACTGTGAAACTGAGATGAGTAAGAGAAGAAAAAGAAAACTGAAAAGCATAAAATGGCTACAAGCATGCTGCATGCATGCAGATATAATCAGATACAGTGGGCCGAATATTCAAAGGGGTTTCACATGGCACAATAGTGTTGCACCAGGCAAAACCCACTGATGCACCCCAGTGTGATATTCAGAAGGGGATGTTGCACTGCCCAAATCCCAATGCACCGGGGCACATCAGTAATATATGCAGCGCAAGTGTGGGGGGCTGTGCCCATGCATACTCAGCACATCCCGATATTCAGCCCGGGATGTGCTGAGCATATGCTGGTGCAACACCTACTTGAGCCACACATTGGTGCTCAAAGTTGAGCCAAAAAAAAGGACCAAGGGCTGGTCACCCACAGGTGAGCTGCCATATTGCAGGGCGCAACATGGCAGCCACCAACTGTAGGTGGCCACCCGAGCTCCGGAGAAAGGGTCTGTCGGTGTGAGCACTTCCCCATGCCCGATCACGGTCACTGTAATAGAAAAGATAGCCCTGGTGGTCCAGTGAACAACTTCCAGTCCGATCACAGGCATATGTATACTAAAACATACTTGAAAGTATCCCTGGTGGTCCAGTGGACTGCTTCCAGCCTGATTGCAGGCATATGTATAATAGAACATATTTTAAAGTATCCATGGTGGTCCAGTGGATTGCTTCCAGCCTGATCGTGGGCACTGTAATAAATGATATATCCCTGGTGGTCCAGTGAACTATATCCAGCCAGATCGCGGGCTTTGTATGTGGAAAAACCCTGGTGGTCCAGCGGTACCCCCCTCCCCACCCGTCCACTCAGACCCACCACCCTGCTCCCTCCCCGGTCAGCAGTGGGAGGCAGCTTCCCACCTGCAAGCCACCCATCCACCTGCTGACTGACTGCGTACAGTACAGCTGTATGCCCATTGGGCCACAGCATGGGCCAATGGGCGTGCAGACTATATATGGATCCATTCACATATCGGGACTGTGTAGTACGGTACAGTGTGCATGCCATTGGCCCACACTGTGGACCAATGGGCGACAGCTGCCTGTATGCACTCAGTCGGCGGGTGGACAGGGAGCTTGTGGGTGGGGAGCTGCCTCCCACCGCTTGCAGGGGGGAGCGGGGTGGCGGGTCTGAGTGAGTGGGTGGGGAGGGGTGGTACCGCTCGACCACCAGGGTTTTTCCACATACAAACCTCGCTACAGGGCTGGATACGGTCCACTGGACCAACAGGGATATATCATATATTACAATGCCCACAATCAGGCTGGAAGAGGTCCACTGGACCACAAGGGGTAATTTAAATTCTTTATTATACATATGCCCGTGATTGGGCTGGAAAAGGTCCACTGGAACACCAGGGATAATTTAAAATATCTTTATTATACATATACCCGTGATCAGGCTGGAAGCAGTCCACTGGACCACCAGGGATAATTTAAATATCTTTATTATACATATGCCCACGAATGGGCATTGAGGCACTTTGCCTTAATGTGCAAGGGGTGTCGGTCCCCGAGGGCTGCAGCCCGGCAGGGTGCCGTGGCCCAGGTCATCAGGGATCTGCGCACCTACATGGAAATGGGGCCATAATGACATGCAAATGGCCCCAGTTGCATCTTGCATGCATTATGGTCCCATTTGCATATCCACCACTGAATATCACAGTTCCTGCACCTAGCACAACTGCACTTGTGCTAGTGCATCCCCTGCTCCTCTCTTCCCACTTGTGCTGGCGCAGTGCCACTGCACCATGCGCAATGCGGGTGGCCACGTTGCCATATTCAATGGTGCTGAGCCATGGCGCAGCACCATCGAATATCGCTCAGCGCACTCCCTGGCTCATCCCAGTTGGGCTGCACTCAGGCTTGCACCCCTGCCTGGCACAGTCTGAATATCCGGGCCAGTATGTATAGAAGTACAAGCGAGCCATATGTGTGCGAACAGTATGACTTAGTGGTTAAAGGCACTGAACTGCAAGCTAGAAGACTTGGAGGCATGAAGACCTGCGTTTGAATTTCATCAACCCCCACCTGTGTAGGGTGTGATCCTCAGCATGTCATTTAACTTTTATGTGTGCAGTTATCAGTGACCACTTGCTTTTTGCATGCATGCCACATGCATGCAGTCTTTCCCAATTTCACATAAAAATCTTGGTTTCCAAACTTGCTTGCTGCACGCACACCACATGCATGCAATCGGTTTCAATTTAACATTTAAATCATACTTGCAGCACACATTTCAGTTGGGTAGTTTTATGTGTGCAGCATGAAAACATTTCATATAATTATTTCTGTAAGGAATGTTTTGCTGCTGTTATAGCCTTTATGTGCATTTGATGTAGTAGTAGAAGTTTCTTGGAATGTACATTTAGTGTTTCATTTTTTAATATTTATTGTATTTGTTG
Organism: Neoceratodus forsteri; assembly: GCA_016271365.2. Taxonomy (NCBI): domain Eukaryota; kingdom Metazoa; phylum Chordata; order Ceratodontiformes; family Ceratodontidae; genus Neoceratodus; species Neoceratodus forsteri. The sequence continues at coordinate 681,889,468 of CM057449.1, forward strand.
GAGTACAGTATATTGATTTTTTTTTTGTACATGCACTCCGAGCATAGGAGGGGGCGCCTCATAAAAATAAAATTCTACTACTAATAGTACTACTATTACTAATTCCTTTTGGAAAAAGAGAACTAAAAAAATCCATAACAGTTCATCATAAAACAACTGTGATTTCATCAACAAAATAACACTAACCTGATAAATCAGTCATGACAGTATGTATAAATATCACCCACAAAATATGTCAATTAGAACATCAGCCAGTCTCTTTAAAACCACACCATGGAAGCCATCTAGAAAGGGACCGGGTTATTTGCAAGATCTCCTTCGGCCCTACCACCCTTTCTGCCCACTCCGTTCCACTGACGTGGGATTGCTAGAGGTTCCCAGGGTTCGTCTTCAGTCATCTGGGGCCAAAGCATTCTACTTTGTGGCCCCATCCCTGTGGAACTCTCTACCTCATCAGATTAGAGAGTGCTTGTCCACTGAATATTTTAAAGCTTCTCTGAAAACACATTTATTTGAGCTAGCTTTTGGAGATAATACTTTGTTTATTTGGCTGCCTTTTTAATGTTTGACATGTGTTTATTATTGGATGTCTGTTTTCATATTTATTATGTATCTGCACTTTGGTTTTTGGAAAAGCGCATTATAAATAAATGTTGATTTGATTTGATTTGATCTTTAAGGGTTGTGAGCCTACAGCCACCAGGCTCCCCCTTCATCTGCATGCCAGCCTGGCTACAACCCCACATAATGAGCCTTGAAGTAGCAGAAACTGCTTTCAATATCTGGGACATTTGTACTCCAATTGGAGCACCCATTCTCAGTGAGAGGCTTGTCTACTTGCAGGGACCACCTTACCTCACCTATAGTACCTTCAAGACACCAGCCAGTCTTGTTCAGACCACTCCACAAATACCACCTACTGGGGTCATTAGCTTATCGACTGGGCTCCCCCTTCACCTACCTACCAGCCCAGCTCCACATAATTAGACCTGAAGCAGAAAATTTCAGGACATTTGTACTCTAGTCAGAGTGCTGAGCACACTTTAAGAAGAGGGTATACCTACGGGGACCAGCTCACCTTGCCTAATTTAATCACTGCCTGTCTAGCACTCCCATATAATGGTCCCAGTGTGATTCGACCTGCAGAAGTGGAAGTCCTCAACAGGAGTCACCAGGGAGACAGAGATGACACTCTGCCCAACTTCCACCCTGTATACTGTAAATCCTAACGTAATTTGTAACCGTGATTGCTTAACACTTTAGTCAGGATCTGAAACTACTCTCTGTTCTCTACTCATAGTAGGGGCATTAATCTATTGCAGCTGTTTCATACTGCTTATAATGTAGCTGGGTCCTGAACTACTTGTTATTTTTTGCTAATGACTTCAGCCTTTTTTACTCACCATACACTGCTTAGTAGAGGCTATTTATCTTTGTAACTGCTGAATAATTGTGTGTATATTGTACTGTATAAATTATGCATGGTCTTCTCAGGCTCTTGCTGCATCTCTCCCAGTTTGATGGCCTGATCATTGCCCTGTCATCCTGTGTGTGACAGGGTAGGTTTGCCCTCTGACCTTCCCCATTACTTTCAGGACCACAAGGTTTTTTGTCAGGAGTTGTGGTGGGAACCAACCTAGGATTTGGCAAGAGATGCCTTTTTGGAGTTGGTCTTTTAGACTTCAGTGCAGGGAGACCTTTAAACTTGCAATCATTTCTTAATTGGATAATCAGGAGCATCTGATAATTGGGAACACATGTGGTCTGAGGAGCTGAAAAAAAGGACATACCTCAGTGTAAAGGTGTTTTTTTTTATTTTTATGTTGTCTTGCACATGGGCAAGAAACATGTTGCGGTAACTTTAGAATAGCAGGTTTTGGAGGCACGGTCATGTTGTGGCCAGAGATGCCACTGCTCCATGGCATGAATTAGATTGCATGCTGTCAATGACTGCAGTGCAAAAGCATGCCACCAACTTAAAACAATTTAGCTGCTGCAATGAGAGAGCTCCACCTCATTGCAGGGTGTGCCTTTCATGGTGTAACATTTCAATCAGACATGGTGGCAGCTGTGCCATTGCCTCGCAGAGTCCCCAGAAAAGCCGACGTTGGGGGTGCCCAGTCCCCCTGTCAGCATCATCATACCCCCTCCTGAGTTAATTTGCTGATGGGGAGCCCAATCCCAGTCAGCATCATGTCCCATGCCAGTTGTTTGCCGAGGGGGTTGACCAATCCCCCTCTGCATCATCCCCCCAACACCTTTTATTTGCCAATGGTGTACCCAGTCCCCATCGGCTCCAGTTTCCCACCCCAAAACAAGCAGGTAGCTTGCTGGGAGCCCACCCCAGTGAGCCAAAAGTGCCTGTTAAAAGAAAAAACCTTACCGCAATGTTTATTATTTGTTTTAACCCTGTAAAGTAGAAAATGGTCCCTCGCTGTCTGCAGCCCCTTCCCCCAACCCACGCCCAAGCACTGCATACCCCACCTCCCCACACCCCCCGACCCCATACTTACCTCTGGAATCTGGCATGATGATCTTCAGTGGGCCAGGAACACGTCTGCACTTTTCAAAGCTGACCGCGAACTGAAGAAATGCTGGTAAGCTGTATAATGTCACAAATAGGGTTTTTTCAACATTGGTGCATATCTCAGGCAATTTAGGGAATTTTGGCACCAAATTTTCAACATGGGGATGAATTCAGTCACTGTCATGGTGTTATTCAGTCCCGAAATGTGATTTTGCTGTCACTGCACAAAATGACCTTTTGGGACTGATTAATGAAACGACAGTGCCACTGTTCATGAGGTGGCTCTCAAAAAGCCTATGTTGTAAATTTGGTGAAAAAAAATAAAAGAAAATGACTGTTTTATGAGTGTGCATTGTGCAGTTTCCATGCACGCTCATAACTTTGCAAATCTGTAATATTTTCACTCCAGATTTTCAACATTGGCATTTTTCCACACCTCCTTATGAACAGTACACAGCTGTCATTTTTCACATCCTGTCCAAAATGTGTTTTTTCGCCCTTCTGGCACAGAATAGCCTGTGGGAAATCAGTGTTCAGGACAGATTAAGAAAATCACAGTGACACTGTTCATAAGCAGAGGTCCTAAAATGCCTATGTTGAAAATTTGGCGATGAAAGTTCATTAAATGACTGTGTTACAAGCGTGCATTGAGCAGTTTCCATACACACTCACAGCTTCAATAATTTTTAATATTTTTACTCCAGATTTTCACTATTGCCATTTTTTCACTCCTCCTTATGAACAGTACAGCTTTTATTTTCCACATCCTACCTGAACTGTGTTTTCGTACATCCGGCATGCAGTGGTGCAGTCGCTGTAGGAAAACAATGTTCAGAACACAGTAAGAAAATCACAGTAACACTGTTCATGAGCAGAGGTCCCAAAATGCTATGTTGAAAATTTGGTGAATAAATTTCATAAAATGACTATGTTACAAGCATGTCTTGCACAGTGTCCATGAACAGTCATAACTTGGAGAATGTGTAGTATTTTCACTTCGGATTTTCAACATTATCATTTTTGCACACCTTCTTATGAACAGTACAGCTGTCATTTGTCACATCCTGCCCAAAATGTAGTTTCACACATGTGGCTCAAAATCACATGGTCGCTGTGGGAAATCAATGTTCGGTGCAGATTAAGATAATCATAGTGCCACTGTTCATGAGCAGAGTTCCCAAAATGGCTATGTTAAAAATTTGGTGAAATAATTTCACTAAATGACAGTGTTCCAAGCATGCGATGTGCAGTTTTCACACACGCTGGTAACTTCGAGAATGTTTTAATATTTTCACTCCAGATTTTCAACATTGCCATCTCTTCACACCTCCTTATCAATGGTGCAGCTGACATTTTAATGTGGTGCAGAATGGTGCGGTCACTGTGGGAAATCAATGTTCGAGACAGATTAACAGAATCACAAGGACACTGTTCATGAGCAGAGGTCCCAAATGCTTTCATGAGGTGGGGTCACAAAAAGGCCATGTTTTAAAATTTGGAGTGCAAATAACAACACACACCCAGGCCATTATGGTTTCTAACCATTATGCCCCACCCTGTACAGACTAACAGGCATCAGGAGTGTGTCTTTGGATTATCTGCTGTACTGCTCACACCATCAATCCTCCACCTCCACCCTGCAGCCACTTACAGGCATCAAGGTGTGCCTTGGACTCTTCAGCCCCAAAGTTCAACCCATTCTCCTATGCTGCACCCATCTTAAAGTACATACTTATGAAATGGGGTGAGCATAAGGCCAGATGACCCCAAAGCACAACACAACACTTGTCAGACTCTGCAGGGTAGGGTGAGGTGAAATAGCATAAGCCGTATGGCCAGCAACCCAAACACACACTGCAATGCCTGTCACTCTCTGCAGGGATGGGCGGGGTTGATGTTGTTTCTATACTTTACTGCTATTCATATTATGCATCTCTCTTGACTCCTGCACTACCAATGCCAACACCAGCAAGACAACATTCGGCATTGACAAATGCTTGTTTTATTTTGGGCTGGAATTTTCTGGCTGAGAGGGGGAGGTAAACCCTATGGAGCCCAGAGCTGAAGAGCAGTTCTGAAGAATTTGTAGCTGAATGTATTGGGGGAAATTAACACTATAAGCCAGAGACAGGCAGAGTTTGAGAATACTGCTTGTAGGTCTGCTTGAAAGCAGAGAGGGCTGATGAAATCAATGGAAGAGAATCAATTCAGTATAGACTGAACTGGTGCCCTAGTGTTAGAGGGGAACCTAGTATTGCCTGCACCCTCACCTAGCCAACAGGATTGGGGTTCCTAGCCGAACTGCAATGCCAACTTCCATTTTATCAATAAACTATTTCTAATTCAGCATTTTTTGTAGTGCCCATTCCTCCTCCATTGTTGATATCTTTTCACCTATCTGAAACCGGAAGTGATGCGAATGGTGGACTGGGATAGTTGGTGCAGCTCAACGGCTGAGGCAGTAATGCACCATTGTGTTACCTTAAGATCTTTGCAGGATTATAAGGATTTCAATCAACAAGTTATAATGACTTAGTAAAATTAAAAAAATAAAGCCACACTAAAAGCTTGATTAAAAAGTCTCAATATATTTTATTTAGCTAAACGGAATGAACTGACAATAACTCCACCATAAAATAGCCTCAAAGTTTCATGCAGGTGCACTTTGTCAAGAAGCTAACACACACCTTACCAATCCTATTTTAAAGTGTTATCAATAAAAATAGGATAGGTGAACTATATTTAAAATCTGTGCAAAAAGCACAATTCAATGATGTATCGGACACAGATTAATTACACACAGATGCTACTTCGCTCCATCCGATACTAGTCAAAAGATCTACAATTGCACCTAATACATTTGTAAATCTACTTTAAATGATATACATACAGTGTGAAAAAATACAATGTGAGAAAAGCATGGGGGCCCTGAGGGATAGTGGTTTGAATGATAAATTTGAAATAGCCCCATATTTGTAATTTTATCATTGTTACAGATTATTAGAGCACTGTTGAATGGATGTGTCTTTATTCAGTAATGTGATGATATGTTAATTTTCCATTTCTTGCTGTTGCATATGTGTTTAAATTACATTAGTGCAATGAGAGCTTTTACAACTATATCGTTTTAATAATATCCAAAAAAGTTTCAAGCACACACAAACCACAAAGCCCTGAGGAAGGATGTGAAATCCAAACATGTTAGACGCAATGTTTGCTGTATGTTTGAAAGCTTTTAATTTATTAAATATGGATTGGACTTTATATCCATGGTCTGAATATTTATTTCTGCGTCCCAGCTTTGTGGTTTGTGTGTACTGTAAACTTTTTTGGATGTTTCTAATTTGTAGTTTCTATGTACCACATCCCAGTGCACACTCATTTGGCTACAGCATAGTTTTAATAATAAAGTCAGTTAGCACTTTGGCAGCACCATTTTCTTTTAATATTAAATAGTAGGCAGTTGCATTTATAATGAAGTTCATTCTTGTTTTTGTATAAATATCATTGGCAGGATTCATGAAGCAGATACCCTGGGCACATCAGAGATGTGCCGATGCAGCTCAGAAATGTGCAGTGGTGCTATTCACATAGAGTAGAGATGCCTCTGCACATCCTTGATGTGCTGGACCACACAGGATGTGCAAGAGCCCAAAAATAATGATATGCAGTGCATCTGGAGGGGGCGTGTAGCTGCATACACAGTACAACCCCATTCACAAAGCAAAATGAATGTGCCAACACAGTGCATTCACAGCACATCCACCAAATGCAGCATAAGGAGATAAGTATAAAAGAAGTAGACTTAAGTGCAAGCCCCCAGCAGGCAGACTGCAGGATAGCAGCAGCAGCAGGCAGAACAACAGCAGCACAACAGAGGTCACAGAGATGGATGGTGCACCATTCCTGATGGTGGGCATGATAATGGGGCTGAGAAGATGGGCAAACCAACAATGTGATGGCAGAAGGCACCATAGGCAGCCTGTCTCATGGTGGTATAATGCCAGACTAACACTTGAACAACTGACAGACAAAGAAATAGTCAGCTGATACCACCTGAACAGGGCAATTCTGAGGCAGCTCTGTGAGCTGTGCCATGATGAAATGCAGGCACCCACTGGAAGAGGTCATGCCATATCAGTGGACACCAAGGTGACAACAGCAGTGTGCCTGCTCACCACAGAAAACTTCCAGAGGCCAGCTGGAGACACCACTGGCATATCCCAGCCATTTATATCCCGTCTTCTCATGCAATTCCTCACCGCACTGCTCCCACATGCTTCGGAGTTCATTCGATTCCCAAGCACACAGGCAGAGTGGACAGAAGCAATGCAGCAGTTCCACAGGGTGGCATGCTTAGAACAACATGGGTTTAGAAAAGGAAGGGGTACGGAAACAGCTTTGGTCAGGTTCACGAACACCATCCTCCTTGGGTGTAATAGAGGTTGTTTTATGGGGGCAGTGTTCATGGACCTGACCTGGGCTTTTGATTTAATAAACCATGCCTTACTTTGTTCTAAGCTTAGAAGTATAGGTTTTTATAGTTTAGTGATATCCTTTCTAAAGAGTTTTTTAGAAGGTAGATCTCAACAAGTGTTTGTTGAGCCCTCATTATCTGATTTACGGTTAAATCCTAGAGGTGTTCCACAGGGGTCTATTCTTGGCCCCTGTTATTTTCAATATTTATAAATCAAATCCCCTCTATTTTGTCTGCTAGTCATTGCCTTCTTTATGTGAATTACTTGATTTTGTATAACCAGGGTTCAAATATTGAGTTGGTTAGTATTGGTTTACAGAATTATTTTGATAAACTTGGTCATTGGTTGTTAAAAAATCAAATGATTTTGAATGTAAAAAAGACCAAGTGCATGGTATTTGGGAGTGTTCCTCAATTAAAGTTAAATCCTTGTTTACATATACTTGATAAATGTGGTGACTTATTAGAACAGGTTAATGAATTCAAGTATTTGGGAGTTCTTCTGGATCCTTGCTTGGGATTTTTTCCCCAGGTTAAGGCTGTTAGTAGGACTATTAACTCAAAACTGGGCTTGTTATACAAATGTAAGGCTTATTTATCATTAGAATCTCATAAAACAATTGCTATGGGTACTTTGTTGCCTCATTCTAATTATGTTTCTCCTTTATATTTTGATTTTGGGAGAAAGGGAGGGAAGGGTTTTGAATGTGGCTTACAACAATACTTGTCGATTTGTTCTTGACGTTCCTCAGATGACACATCGTTGTGTCTTATATTCCTCTTTGGGTTGGCTATCTCCCAAATTAAAGTTTGCCTATGCACTTGGTAATTTAATACATCATGCTGTTTATGCTAGGAACTCTTTCCCTTTATCTGATTTGGTAGTAATCAGGGATTCTCAGGTAAACTTGCGTTCAAATCAAGGGATTGTTCTGAGGGCTATTGTTAATAGAGGCAATTTTGGTTTTCGATCTTTTATGTCATCTGCTGCTCGTTTATAGAATGATTTACCACTTTCCCTTAGATGTATTACGTCAGCAATGGGATTTAAGGTTAAATTTAAATGTCATTTGTTATCTGTTGATGTATGTATTTGTTAGTTATGTTTTTGTTTGTTTATTGTTGATTGTCTTTTGGGTCAGACCTGAAAAACGGCTTTGCCCAGTGTCCTTACCTGGTTAACAAATTTAAAATAAAATAAAATAAATAAAAATAAATGCATGCCAGGTGTAATGGGGGCCACTGACTGCACCCATGTGGAAATCCGTGCACCACTTGGTGATGAGGCCCTGTCATACATGAACTGCAAGAGGTTCTATTCTGTCAACTGCCAGATGGTGTGCAATGCCACAGAGGAAATCAGAAATGTCTGTGCCACACACCCTGGTAGTACACACAATGCATTCATATGGCACCAATGTGCCCCTGTGTCACCAGTTTGAGACTGGGGACATATGCAGCGGCCACCTAGTGTGCAAGTGGGGCATGCATACATGCTCACAAACAGGACACTGGTACAACAAATGTCAGGAGGTAGTGCAGGTGTGCATGGGCCTCAGCAGGGCCTGTGAAGGTGGAAGGTGCCCAGGTAGGACATTGGCAGTGGGCACGCCAATGGGATGGTGCATGGGTCATGGGAGACAGTGAAGCAGCACGGAGCAGCACAGAAGGTGAGGTGATGCATAACAGCAGGCACATGTGGCAGGGCGGAATGCACCACACACATCCAGGCACAGGAGACTTCTGGGCAATGGAGGACAGGCAATGCTGGACTGGACAGGTGCGGTCAGCCATTGTAGCATGCACGGGCAGGTATAGGGAAGCTGAGGGCAGCCAGGGAAAGCAGCCACTGGTGAGTACACAAATGTGCCAACCCACTGTGGGGGAGGGAGATGCACCATGATGTGGGCTACAGGAACAGGGGTGGATGGGCTGAAGCTGCACCAGTGTGCCATGGTGGATTGGGGGGAGCTCTAGTATATAATGCACACGTATGTGTGGTACTAACAGACTGCTTTGTCCCCCCAAAGGTGATGCGGCATATTCCCTCCGACCCTGGCTCCTCACCACTTCTGCCATCCTGGCACAGAAGCAGAGGAGCACTACAATGAGGCACACATTGCTATACCCACCATCATCGAGTGTGTCTTCGGCATGCTGAAGATGTGCTACAGGTGCCTGGATAGGTTAGGTGGTGCCCTACAATATAGCCCAGAAAAGGCCTGTGGCATATTGCTGACCTGTTGTATGCTGCACAACATGGCCATTGAGCTGTAGAATAGCTGTCCAGGCTGAGGAGGACAACAGTTCTGGGGAGAAGGAGGAGGATGCAGAGGAGCAGGAGCCCCGTGGTGGAGGTGGCCACCTGCCCCTGGCCCGCAGAGACTCATGCCTGGTCACCAGGTCCCAGCGGCACAGAAATACCATTGTGGAAAAGCACTTTGGGGACCACAGGTGAGTAACACAGGTGGGACAAATTTGGCAGCCCCCCTCCACACACACAGCCACACCCAGACCACAGGTCAGACAACATCAACACAGCCATCATGTGGCACACCCATGAACAGTGACAGCAATGCACAGACATACACACAGCAGGACACACATGGACAAGTGTCTGTGCTGGGGATGGCATGGATTAGTGTACATCTGCCGGTACATGTGCACAGCAGACACAGGGCCACACTCATCACACCCATGCCACACAGTACAACAATGGTGCCCCCAGCCATGCACAGTTCAACACACAGGTGACCCACACAGGCGTTGTACTGGGACAGGTGCATGCCATCTCACAACACCCCAGACACTGTCAGCCTGGTGCATGGGCTGCAATGGGTGCTGGTAACAGGGGCCATGGGGACTGTCAACCCAGGCATCAGTGGGAGCCACCACGGCTGCCACGAACAAGTGGGTGGCCACACCCATGCTGGTGGTTGCTAAATCAGTGCCACTGCCACAGAGGGGTGTCCATCACCCCTGGTAGGGTACTGCAGCAAGACCGTGAATGGGTGCTCACTGGTGTGACATCTCTGAGACTCAGATTGGATCTGTGGGTGTTGGGGATGGCCATGTGTGGTGATGGCAGCAATGGGCTCACCTGATGCCATGATCTGGGGGTGCATGAGGCACTCCTGGGGGTGCAGCTGGCAGCCCGGAGGCCATGTGGTGTTTGCATTCATCACCTTGGCAGAGAGTGCAATATGCTCCAGAGCAGCAGTCATGCCCACCCACAGTAGGCGAGCCTCTGCCAGTATCGGAGAGTGCCACACAGCCAAAGACCCTTGTTCCATGGCCAGCTGCATCCAAATGCCCCTCAGCTCTGCCCTGAGGGATGCCTTCCCTTCCAGTGTCCCTTAGGAAGTGTACATAGCCCTCAACCTCGTCAGCAGGGGAAGCATCATGGAGATGGCACCAATGGGAAGGTTGGGACCCAGCCTGCTGTGCTGCAGTCACTGCAGGAGGAAGCACCACATCAGGTCACTGTATGGGTGGGGACTAGGCACGGGCAACCAATTCGCATCCAGGGATGCCCACATCATTGTCCCCTGCCCCCTGCTGCTGCACCACAGCACCCTGATGAACAGTGCTAGTGGTCTGTGTCCCCACAGCAATACCAGACATAGGGACCCCAGCAACCACCACTGTGGGTGGATGTGCAGGCCCTGTGGGTGCACTTGGGGCCACAGGACCTCTGACAGTTCACAGAGCAACCCATGCATGCACCTGTGTCTTGGCTGGGCTGCTATTGTTCATGTCCCCCCAAATCTGTGTGGCTTCTGGATCATCACCATGGTATGCCCCCTGCATACCACATACCAGAACCAGCAGGACATCCACAATGTTCACCCTGTCCTCTGGGCCATCATTAGCCAAACCCAGTATGCTGACCAGCCATGAGCAATCATGGCCACCAGTCATGGCACCGGATGCAGAGGGGGTTCAATGGCCCTGCAACAACCGATGCTGTGTCCAGTCCTGTGGTGGCATTGGAAGAACCAAGCACGGCATCAGCCATGACCCCGGTTGTGACTAGGTAATATGACCCAGGCTCCTCCCCTACCAGGTCATCGTGGAGTCCTTCAGCCACAGCAGTACCTGTGAGGTGTGACGGAGCTGTAAGAGAGAAGGGAAACAAGTTTACTGACATGTGTGAATGGTGTGTTCAGACAGGCATGTACAGGGGGACATGCATGTGTGCCATAGGTGCAGCTGACATGCCAGAAAGGGGACTACTGGCCATGTTACCACCACTGTGACCATGCACTGGCAAAGGCAGGCATGCACCGAGGCCTGTACAGGCACTCATGGACATGTGTGTGACTGCCCCCCCAGCCACCAGCCATGGGTACATCATCCCAGAAGACCACCCCACCCACCACAGTTGGCCTTCCCCCCACTGTGCTACACTGGGGCAGCATGTCGTGCATCAGCAACACACTGTGAATGGACAGGGCTTACAGTGACATGCTCAGTGCACACCAACACATTGGCACTTAGCAGCCCATGGTGGGACTTCTCAGGGCACCCATGGCACACACACAGACAGGCCCAGTTCTTGGGACATGTATACTCACAGTGCAGTGATGGACTGACACCTGCCTGGAAGCCCCCACCCAGAACTCCTAGCACAGTCGTCTGGTACATGCTGGCCACTAGTCTCTCCTCATTGGGTGTGAGGTGCACCACAGTCTGCGGCCCACCCTCTGTCGCACCCAGGGATGCTTTGATATTGGTCATCTTCTCCTTTGCCCTCTGCATCTCATCACTGAAGTGCTTTCTGCACTTCTGTGGTGTTTTGTTATACTTTCCATGGGCATTCACATACCTGGCCACCTCTTTCCAGCCCTCATGTCTCTGCTGTGGCTGCCACCCATGCCAGCCTGGATGTCCTACCTTATGAGGCAGTCCTCCAGCAGTGCCCTGTCCTCATCCACTGTAAAATTCAGACATCTCCATCCAGCTGCTCTGTGCTGTCTGGACATTGTGGTTCTTGTGGGGGACAATATGCAGGCATTAGCACAGTACAGGCAAATATGGATGTGTGACAGCACAGTGACTGCATGCTTCACAGACACAGCACCCTGTATGCCCTCAAATCCCCACTGTCAGTTGGTACTGACAAGCTGTAAATGGTAGAATGTGAACAGACCTACCTTCAAGGTTGCAATTCCTGTCGGTCACCTGAGAAGTATGGAGGTGCATTCAAGAGCATTTATAGCTCAGGGCATGAAAATGAGTTTTGGAGCATCTGTAATGAGATGCTAAACAGGTGAGATGCCCCTGAATGTGGCAATGAGCTGATTTTGGAGCATTGTCTATGAATTGCATAATTGCCCACTGCTTTATTCAATCAGCAGTGCACAACTGATGAATTGAGTGCATCTCCGTACGGCACATTCCCTGTGCATGTGTGGTTGACTTGGGGGTATTTCCTGAATGCAGCGCAAGCTGCACGGTGCATCCCTGCACATGCGCAATGTAGACTCAGTGACATGCCAGGCACAGTGCAAACTGTCCAGTGGTTCCAGTAGAGCGAACAATGATGGCAATGCATCCAGGTCCTCATGTGCAGCTGGTGCTATGCAGCATGACTTGTTGATTGCATGTATGGTGCATCAGTGTCACATTGCATCAATGAGCACCTGCAGTGCATGGTGCAACACTGGCAGTATATGCAGCCATATTGCACTGTGTGTGGTATTGTTTGCCATTTACAATATGGCGGAAATGCGTGAATCAAGCATGTGTGACCCAGTCATGATCCCACCCTGTTCTCCCACCCATGCTGTGCATACTGTGCATGCACAGTGATGCTCAATGGGTGGCAATTGTGTATTTCCATGCTGCAACACTGTGATGCATGGTCCGGTGCACGATGACCTATTGTGTATGTGGTGCGAATGGACTATTGCTCAACAGCATCCTGATCAGTGCACACCTGCTCAGGAAAAACAGTTCAAAACCATGCCACATGCTCTGGCAGCAGGGCCTAGGGACATGAACTAGGGAGAGGTTGAGATGGTGAACCTTGTGGCTTTAGTTATGTTTCTGGAGGGTCAGCTATTTGAGACCCAGGACATCACTGAGCCACGCTCAGCAGTGTGAGCCAGGGTAATGGAACGTCTGGTTCACAGGATCAGTGTGGATGGAGTGCACAGGGGAGCAGTGCAGGAACCACAATGGGGATCTGCAATGTCAGAACCTAGACAGGCTCCAGAGCCTCCTTGATAGGGCACACTGGGTAGCAGTGCCATGCCCAGGTAAGTCACATCCTGCAGCAACACAGGCAGGCAGGGGTTCATTTAATGGGTGGGGCAGTCTGCAGTGGTGCAAGGTTCCCCCACCCCAACACATATACACACACACACACACACACGTGTGGCATGCTGAGAAATGGCTGCATGTGGGGTGCAGACATGGCCACCATGCATAGCCGTGTGCGGCATGGTGCATGATTTGGGGGTACATGGGCACTGTGGTGGGTGCATTGTGTTTCAGATGGTGGCATGGCACATGCCCATCTACACACAGCCATGTTGGGAATGGGATGGGGTGCTGAGTGTTACTGCACACTGACTGGGGTGCCTTCATTGGGGCACTGTGGGAGTGGGTCCATCACTGCATGCTGGCACCAGTGGTGTTGCTTTGGGACATGGGGGGGTGTTACACAACTACCATCACCTCAAGGTGCTCTTTGTTTGTGTTTCCCTCACAGGGCCGGCAGACAGGTGGAAGGCCATGATGGTGGAGGAAGGCCATGATGGTGGAGGAGGCCAGGCTCGCTAGGGCCAGTGGGGAAGGCCAGGGATCCAGTTGTGCAGCTGCAGGTGAGTGTTCTGCTTTTGCATCCTCTGTGTGTTCATCAGAGGGTGGTGCCCACTGCTGGCCATTTCCAGCCACATGTGCATGTCTGTGTGCTGCAGGTTGCACTCACACATGGGGTGTGGCCATGGGGGCGTGTGCTAGGGCCACAGTGCACATGGATCCTGTGTGTCCGTCCAACTTGTGCGCAGCAGCTGAGGACCATTGGCACACTGTGGTGCTCCATTGGTGTTCAGACAGAGCCTGCACAGTTGTGCAGTCTGCGGGCATCTATATATGCTGTGTGGAACATGGCTGTGTGCCCCTCTGCACCTCCCTCTACATGCACATGTGGGTCTTGTGCTGTTTGAGTACCATTGCATGGTCATGGTGTGGCACTGTGTGCCAGCCTGTTGCTGGCAAGTGGTGAGTCTAGTGGGTTGTTGGTCATTGCCATCACGGCTGCCTCCTGCACACTTACATGGTGGGCAAGGGGGGGGCAAATGTGGACCATGGCACATAGTTTCTGTTGTCTGTGTCCCCACTGTAGGTCCAAGGAGAGTCCAGCCAGATGTGCCTGGGCGGGGAATGAGAGGAAACATTGGAGGGATGGCAGGGTTGCAGCTCAAGAGGGTGCTCTGAAGGACAATGGAGCAACTTTACAGATGGCAGGAGCAGCTACTGCATGCCATCACACTGCATGTCAAGGTGCTGAGTACCAAGGGACAGAGGGGTGGCCACCAGGCTGCAGCCTATCTGGCACACTATGCCACTGGGCCACCTGTACAGAGCCCCTTTGTTGTTTAACCCCTGCCCTCAAAGTCCACCCCCATTGTCTGTTGCTGTCCCCTGTTCCTCCACCTTGTTGTATACTGTGTAATATGTTGCTATTCTGATTCCCACACCACCCTATCCCTGTTCCTACTGTCTTAACATTGTACATGGTTTCTTGTGTTACATTTTATATTTTACTGAAGAGTTTTATATTGCTAATTGTGTCTGTGGTCATTCATTGTACCTTGTGCATGTGCTCTGTTGTGCTTGCTGGTTTCCACTGTACCTTTGTTCCCATTCACACATGTGGTACTGCACATCCACGTGCTCTGTCTGCCTTTCATGACAGCTTCAGTGTGTGCCCTCCTTGTTGCATCTGGCCTATTGGCGGATGTTACACCATGCTGGGTTTCACAGTGCCCCTGTTCTCTGTGTGGTGCATGTGGATTGCTTTTGTTGTACTAGTCCCCTGTTGTTGTGCTGCTCTTCCTGTGGTCCACACTGCCTGTGGGCATGTTCCACTTGTGTGGGGCATTGCCTTCAGCCAGTGTGCCATTGTGCCTATCCCCCTGTGTGTACCTGTGATGCAGTCCCCATGTCCACCCTGCTGTATTCCTATGCACCAAGATGTGTGTGGTACCCTCTGCCATGCTGCACAGTGTACCTCTGCTGCTGTGACCCACCTTAACAGTCACCCATGTGCATGGTGTATGTGCCTGTTGGGCCCCTGTGTTGAGTGTGTGTCTGGTGCTTCCAGGTGTCACTGTGTGTGCTCTTTCTGTGCACCTCATCTGCTCTGTCCACTCTCCGGCCCTTTGGCCCTCTGACCAGTCCCTGCTGGGCTGTTTACCTGCATCCTTTGTGCCACTGCAATCTCCCCCTGTTGCTCCTCTGTCCCTTGCTAACTTGCTCCTTATTCTGTGTTGTGTGGTCTGAGGAGCTTCTATGCATCCTGGTTGCGCTGGGCATCTCAGTGGTATTCACAGTTGGGATGCACATAGTGCATCTTGCAGTGCATCCTTCTGTGAATCCCACTGTTTGGGGATGGCACATCTCAATTGTCCCCAACTCATCTGCTTTGTGAATCCTGCCCCATATGTTTTTCTGCCAGCATCTGCTGCTTCTGTGTGTCTGTGAGTGTGTTTTTATACAATGCAGTATGGAGCATTTCTGTTTTCAGTCTAATTTAAGAAGCCAATGTAGTATCACCACGCCATGCAGTACACACCACTTTATGGGCTCTTAGATGCAGGTGGAACTTAATCAATATTTTTTCTAAACAATATGGACATGGTGCATCAAGTTATGAGCTTCTTTTTCCCTGCACATACTGTATATAGAGTTGAATTATGTGTTTTGCTTTTATCACATTGCAATTTTACACACTGCATGTATATAATTTAAAGTAGGTTTATAAATGTATTAGATGCAATCGTAGCTCTTTTGACTAGCATTGGATGGAGCGAAGTAACATTTGTGTGTAATTAATGTGTCTGATACATCATTGAATTGTGCAAACGAGGATCCTGATGTTGTTCTCTCACTAGTCACCAGTAAGGGAAACTGACTTGGCGACCCTGGTCTCGGTACATAACCTCTCTCTGGTAAGGGAAGAAGCTATGAGGACCTCAATGTTGTTCCCTTACTGGTTACCAGTGAAGTTGGAATGAGGACCCTGGTGTCACTCCATCACTGATTACCTGTGTTGAAACCAACTTTAGTATCCTTGTCTCATTCCATCCCCTGGCACCAGTGGGGAATCTGGCATGAGGACTCTGATGTCATTCCCTCATTGGTCACCACTGGGGAAGCTGGCATGAGGACCCCGGTGTTACTCCATCACTTGTCACCAGTGAGGAAAACAGCACAAGTACCCTGATCTCAGTCCATCACCTGTCACCAGTAGGATATCTGGCACAATGACCCTGATATCAGTCCCTCACTGGTCTACCAGTTGGGAAGCCAGCATGAGGACCTGCTCCCAGACCATCATCTGTCACCAGTGGAGAGGTCAGCATGGTGATCCTGATATCATTCCATCACTGTGACCAGTGGTGAAGCCGGCACAAGGACCCTGGTGTCACTCCTCACCTGTTACCAGTTGGGAAGCTGGCATGAGACTCCTGATGTTATTCCCTCACTGGTCATCAGTGGGGAAGTTGGCATTAGGATGCTGGTGTCACACCCTCACTATCACCAGTAGGGAAGCCAGCTTGAGGATCCTGGTCTCAGTCCATCACCTGTCAACAGTGGGGAAGCCGGCACATAGTACCGTGTCCAAATCTGTACTACGAGATGGGGATTGTGGGAATGACTTGACACCACTGGACACAACCAGACACATCATAGGTATCATAGGCAATTTCAGAGCAAAGAAGACTTACGTCCATTGTGCTCACTATTTACTCTAATTATGGTAACTCCCTATTTTGTTTGCTATACAATGTTTGTCCAGTTTCCTCTTAAACTCAAGTACTGTCTTACTAGTAACTACTTCTTCAGGTAAGTTATTCCACACTGGAATGACTCTAACTCTAAACCAGTGTCTTCTTTTTGTGGTCCTAAAATTGTGCCCCATAAGTTAGCATGAATGTGTCCTAGTGTCATCACTGTTCCCTTAATGTAAGTCCCAGTTTATCCCTTAGACTGAAGTTTTTAAGTGCATTATACACCATACACATGTCCCCTCTCAATCACCTATACTTCAATGTGAACATCCCTAAATCCTCCAATCTATCCTCATAGTCCAGGTCCCTAACATCAGCTACCAACCTGGTAGCCCTCCTCTGAACCCTCTCCAATCTCTTTATATCCAACCTAAAACTAGGTGACCAGAACTGTGCACAATACTCCAACTGCGGCCTCACCAGTGCTCCAAAAAGAGGCACAATCACTTCCTTCTTCCTACTCTTTATATGTTTCTTAATGTTGATAAGAATACCACTAGTGGACTTTATAACCTGGCTACAAATCTGATGGAACTTGAGATTATTTGTCACTTTAACACCCAAACCTCTTTCCTCCAATACTTTACCCAATATATGACCATTTAAAATGTAATCAGCTTTTTTGTTATTTTTCCCAAAGTGCATCACTACACATTTGTCAGTGTTAAAGGATAACTTTTTTCCCTAGCCCAACTTTCCATTTTAAATAAGGCTTTTTGCAATTTCGTTACATCCTCACCATTTCTGATACTAATTCCAATTCTAGTGTCATCTGCAAATTTGGTTTCCAAGTCATCCCCTCCTCCAGACAAAGAGTGTATATATATATTAAACAAGCAGGGCCCCAGAACAGATCCCTGAGGGACTCCACTCTCTACTCCCAACCAATCAGAATAAACTCCTTTTAAACAAACCCGCTGCTTTCTCTCACTCAACCATGCCTTTACCCAAGTTGTAATGTACCCAGGTATTTTATGTTCTATCAGAGCATCAACCAATTCTCCATGTGGGACTTTGTCAAACGCCTTTGAAAAATCCAAGAACACCACATCCACAGAGATACCATCTTCCAAGGCCCTACTCACGTGTTCATAAAACTCAAGGAGATTTGTTTGACAGGATAACCTCTTTCTAAAACCATGTTTTGCATCATCACAGTCCCCTACTGATTTCAGAAACTCCATGATCTGATCCTTTATAATAGTTTCTAATATTTTCCCCAGGACAGCAGTCAAACTCACAGGTCTATAGTTACTCATTTCCTATCTAGATCTCTTTTTATAGATATGGACCACATTTGCTTTATGCCATACCTCAATCACCTCCCCGTTGTCAAATGATTTTTGAAACAATGCTGTTATAGGTTCTGCCAATTCTGCTTCCAATTCCCTAAGAACTCTAGGATGGATTCCATCTGGTCCCTGAGACTTTATTTATTTATGAGTGTTACCAGGAAAGCATACTGAGCAACATGCTCGATTCCAGATGCGACCTGGGGGCTGAGACCCACATACATAAATTGGAATTGCTTATACAGTACAGAGAGAGCAAGTGTATATACATACATTTAGGGTGAAAAATACAGACAAGGGTATTTTACAATACAATTGGCATAAACAGTATAATGACATGGGAGGTAGGGTACTGTACAAGACGTATTAGATTAACAGCAGAGAGATATTTGGTAACATTCTTAGTTGAAACCGGAGCAGCTGGAGGTGAAATGTGTCCTGAGTAACTGGTTGTGTAGGTGGGTGTTAGGTGCGTGCCTGATGGGGGCAGGTAGGTCGTTCCAGGACTGGGGTATGCGGTAGCTAAAAGCAGCCTGGCCTTTGGTTGTGCGCATGAACGGGACATGGAACAGTTTAGGGTCTGACCTTCTAAGGGAGTAAATAGGTGACAATTGTTGGGAGAGGACAGAGGTCAGGTAAGGGGGAATGGAGTAGGACCAATATTTGGCAGCGAATCTGGCGCAGTTGATTTGTCTGTGGTCATGAAGGGATGGTAGGGCTAACGAGTTGTAAAGGTTGCAGTGGTGTGTTGATTGGGGCAGCCAAGGATGAGGCGGCAGAAGGAATGGAATAGGGTGTCAAGGCTGGCCAGGGCGGACCCGGGAGTGATGGAGTGAACTATATCACCGTAGTCAATTACGGGAAGGATCATTTTTTGCACTATGGCATGTCTTGTCTATGTGGGGAGGTAGCTTTTGTTGCAGTGCAATGCGCCAAGTTTAGGGAGCAGCCGCTTGTGTAGGGAGGTGATGTGGGCTGAGAAATCTAGGTGCTGATCTAGCCATACTCCTAGGTATTTGATACTTGTGCGATTTTCCAGGGGAGTACCGTCCAGGGTTTTGAAAGGGGTGCTGGGGGTTTGACGGGATAGTCTTTGTGGAGTGCTGAAAGTTAGGGATATAGTTTTTGGGAGGTTTAGAAACAGCTGGTTGGACCTAAATCAGTTCTGGATGGCATTAAAATCCTCTTGGAGTCGGGTAGCTACACTGGTTGTTGTGGGACCAGATGTGTATAGGACAGTGTCATCTGCATACATCTGGATGGAGGAGTATGAGCATGCTGCTGGGAGATCATTTAAAAAGACAGAGAAGAGTAATGGGCCCAGGACTGAGCCTTGGGGTACCCCTGCAGGGACAGGCAATGGGGGAGAGGTGTGGGAGGATATTTTGACTACTTGTTTCCTGCCTACTAGGTAGTCATGGAAACAGTTTGTGGCCTGGAGTGGAGAGCCCTGCATAAGTGAGTTTGGAAAGGAGTAGGGAGTGGGAGACAGTGTCAAAGGCTTTGGCTAGGTCAATGAAAATAGCAGATGTGATGTGTCCTTTGTCCATACTCGTGAGGATGTCGTCTGTGACTCGAAGTAGGGAGGTGGTGGTAGAGTGGGATTTTCGGAAGCCCGATCGGAAAAGGGTAAAAAAGGAGGAGGCAGCTAGGTACGGAGAAAGTTGGGACAGGACCAGCCTTTCCTGTAGTTTAGCCAACATAGGAAGAAGGGAGATGGGTCGTAAGTTTCCAGTAGAGGAAAGGTCGCCTTCTTTTGGCAGGGGAATAACAGTAGCCAGCTTCCAGAGTGTTGGAATCTTGCCCAGGGCAAATGATAGATTGAAGAGGTCGGCTAGTGGGGCTGCTATGGCTGGAGCAGAGAGAGGTAAAGCATCTTTGCGTCCATTGACGTGGGGCATTTCCCTTTGTTTTGGTTTAACACCCATAGGGAACAAAAAACATCTGCTTGGGATACGGTGTGGAAGGAGAACGGTGTGGTTGTAGATGCAGTTTGAGGGGTGCAGGTGCAGTGGGGGGGAACCGTAGAGTGGGTGTGGGGGAGGGAGGAAAGGAGCTTATCAGCGCAGTTGGCGAAGTGAGTATTAAAAGCTTCAGCTACTAGGATTGGGTCAGAGACAAGGGAATCCTGTATTAATAGTGTCGGGGGTGCAGGTTGGGTTGGGGGGGCAGGGATTTCAGAGATTTCCAAAAATCAGTTGGATGATTTATGTTTTTATTGAAAACCGATAGGAAGTAGTTTTTTTTAGCTTGGCGAATGCTGGTTGTACATGCGTTACGAAGGGATCTGTAAGTATCGAGGGAAGCCTGAGTGCCCAGCTTTTTGTAGGCTTTCCAGGCATGGTCTCTGGCATGGCATTTACTAATTATATCGGCCGAGATCCAGGGAAGATGCACTCCTCAGACTCTTTTCTTGCGTAATGGGGCATGTTTGTCCCAAATTATTAGGAAATTTGTTTTGAAAGCCTTGAGAGCTATGTCTTTGGAGGGTGCCACTGAGATGAAAGACTAGTTTATCAGTCTTAGGTCTGACAGGAGGTAGGCTAAGTTAAGGGCGTTATATGACATGGTGATTAGTGTCTTTGGGGGTGGGGCAGGGGGGCTGTGTATCTTCCTGA
The DNA here is from genome assembly GCA_016271365.2 of Neoceratodus forsteri. NCBI lineage: Eukaryota > Metazoa > Chordata > Ceratodontiformes > Ceratodontidae > Neoceratodus > Neoceratodus forsteri. The sequence continues at coordinate 681,910,407 of CM057449.1, forward strand.
CCATGAAAATCATATGATGGTCGCTTATGGAGTCTGGTAGGAGGCCCGCACATATTATCCTATGGGGATGAGAGGTGAGAGCCCAGTCCAGCAAGGTGTGGTTTTGGGTTTTGTGGTTTAGCCTGGTGGGAGCAGCAAATGAGCTGAGAGAGATTTTGGGCCTTTATTTTGGTTTTTAGGTGGGCTTTAACTTGGCCGAGCCAGTTTATGTTAAAGTCACTGGTGACGTGGAGCTCACCCCCTGCCGCTAGAGACTGTAGGTTGCTCAGATGGGAAAGGATGTCCTCAGGAGGAGTGCAGGGGGGCCAGTATGAGCCAGCCACATGATGAGGTTGGAGCAGGGGAGAGAGATGTTGATGAGTAGTGAGTCAGTATTTCCTGAGGGCATGGGGATGTCTACTACAGAGAACTGGTGACTGTTTGTGATGTACATTGCTGTGCCTCTGCCTCTCTTTTTGCCTTGGTGGTCATGCCTGATTATTGTATACCCTGGTAGGGATACTTCCGAATTCTTGTGGTGCTGTTTTAGCCAGGTTTCGGATATGACTAAGATATCTACATGCAGGGTTAAGGTAAGCGGTTGCAGTAGGGAGAGTTTAGAGAGAAGGCTGCAGGTGTTTAGGTGGATGATGCGGAGGCCTTTTGAGAAAAAGAAAGGGGAGTGGGCATTAGAAACTGGGGGATTTGGGCCAGGGTTTGGCTCTATGTCCCCTGACAGGAGTAGGAGTAGGGTGAGGAGGTGTTTATGCTTGACCCAGGGTGGATTAAGGCAGGATGAAGTGGCACGAGAGGTATAGGTAGTGGGGGGGGGTCAATAGGAGGTTGAGTGTAGAACCAACTGACCCATGCGAAATGAAGGGGGAAGTATCGAGGGACTAATGTTGCTGTAGTGGACATTTGTCTTGTATGGCTGAAAAGTGTGTGCATAGGAAGTGTAGTATGGTTGTGGGGTTAGATATGGGAACATAGGTGATGGCTGCATAGAGCATGAGGGAGTTGCTTGTGGCAAGGGGGAATCACTTGCTAGAGGAATAAAATAAATAAGATAGGTAGCAGCAGCATCTTTGATAGGGAAAGTAGTTGGGGGTGTAGATTTTGGTTGAGGGCCCTCTGGTGGTTGCAGCTGATAAGCTGCAGGTGGAAAAGTGGGCTGATAGGTTTTCGAGAGTCATGTGACAGTGACTATATAAAGAGAAGCTCACCAAGGGCGGTGGTGGGGGTGGTGGGGAGCCTGCGCGCAGTGCCGGTGGGGTAGAAACAAGCAGACACTGCAGGGAGCAGAGCAGGCATGCACCAGAGTTTCCTTTTCAGGCAGAATATTATTTGAAAATGGCACCTTAGTTCCTCGTACCTGGGCTTCGGGGGGGTCTGTCCTCGGGGAGTTGTTGGGGAGGGCAGTGCTGTCCTCCTGGCCCTCGCAAACCTAACCCTCATCTGTGGAGAGAGAGAGAAAGAAAGAATTGATTTATATAGCTGCAGAGCTGTGGGAGGAATGCAGGTATGTGGGGCTTCTTATTGGGCAAAAGTAAACTTTGTTTGTCTCCTGTACAACGTTCCTTTACTAGTCAATTTTAGTACAATTAATTACATTTATCTCCAGAAGCGGGATATTTAATTTATCTCCTGATTCAGGGTTTGAATTAAAGCAGTGTGCTGTTGTGAGCTTATGTGCAGGCTTTGTACTTCAATTGTATAGTGTTGCTTTCCGAGACATTAGCTTTATCCATAGAAACGCTGCCGACTAGCTGTATTCACCCCGCCTAGGTTGAATTGCCCTTTACCATGAAATTGTCCTTAATGCTTGGAGAGACTAGGGAGACTTATTAGGGTCCAGGTGCTTTAGTCTACCCTCAATATCTTTTTTATTTAGAACAATTTTATAATCAGTATTTGACAGATGATCTCTGTAATTTTTTGACTTACTATTAAATACTGATGAAAAATAAGTATTGAAAAGCCCCGCCATAGCTTGGCAGTCCTCAACTAATTCACTATCCTGGTCCTTAATGGGCCCCACAGTAGTTTTACTTCTCTTTTTATTATTGATATAAATGTAAAAAGATTTATGATTATCTTTCACTCTTGTAACCAATTTTAGCTCATGTTTCCGAGTTGCCTATTTAATAGCTCTTTTAGTTTCTTTTAATAATTTTTTATACATGGCCCAATTTGTTGCACACTCACTTTTTCTGGCTTTTATATAAGCTCTTTTTCCTTTTTGATCAAATTTTTAATTTTGGGAGATAGTCACAAGGGAATTTTACCAAAAGCATTGTATTTCTTCCTTAGTGGGACATACATATCTATTAAGTCAATATTTTTTTTCTCCAAGTTAACCCAGTTTTCCTTTAATGATCTATTTTCAAAATCTTTCTTCCATCCCCAATCCATGAGTTCCATTCTCATTTTATTAAAATTGGCTTTATTAAAATTCCAAACCTTGGTTAAGTCAGAAGTATTTGAAAAAACCCCGCTCAATTCAAAAATATTCATGCAGTGATCACTTGAACCAAGTAGTGAAGAAGTACTACAACTCTTTATTAAGTATCCTAAATGACTTAACACAAGGTCTAATGTGTTTTCCCCTCTTGTGTTACTCCCAATATATTGATCAAAACCAGCTAATAAGAAAGAATCCAGATACCTTAACTCATTTGATGTCTCCCCTGTTTGTTTTGACCAATTGATACTGGGCAGGTTAAAGTCACCTAGAAGTATAATATTTTCTGTAATCTCTAAGGAGTCTAAATATTTTAGCACCGCCTCATCATTTTGGGTGGAAATTGAAGGAGGTCAATATATTACCCCAGTTTTGATATTAGGGCCCTCAGTTGGCAATATCCTGATCCACAAATGCTCAATGCCTGGTATTTTTGGAACATCAATAGCAACCAATTTTATTTTGTTGGATACATATAGTGCTACCCCACCACCCTTTTTACCCACTCTATCCATATAATATAAATCATATCCCTCTATATGATGGTCCCAGGTATCCATGGATGTCCGCCATGTCTCAGTTATGGTACATATCTGGACATTGTCAGTATTTAACAAACAGACTAATTCCTCAAATTTGTTTGTAAGGCTCCTAGCATTTAGGGAGAGGCATTTCCAGTCCTGAGATTTTCTAGTGTTCTCAAGTAATTTTGGATTTTTTTCAGATGTCCATGAAGTCTGATGGATGCCCCCTACCCCCTTGGTGCTTAATTTAAATAGTTATCAACTTGTTTCTGTATTTCATTAGCTAGTATTCTAGAAACATGTTTGTTTAGATGTAGCCCATCCTTCCCGAATACTCCTAGGTCCCTGAAGGTGTCCCAGTGTTGGATGAATACAAAACCTTCCCTATGGCACCACCTTTTCAACCACCCATTTAGGTGTCTAATGTCCCTATGTTTGCCTGCCCCCTCACGAGGTATGGGCAGGATCTCTGATACCAAAATATGGGATCCATGTACCCTCAAGTTTTTCCCGACGGCCTCAAAGTCCCTTTGAATTTCCAAGAGTGCCCTTTTTTTAACATCATTTGTACCTATATGCAATACCGTGGCTGGATTTAGAGTATTTTCCAATAATCCTGGTAACATTTTACGAACATCCCCTATACCTGCTCCTGGTAGGGTACTAACAGTTGTTAACTCATTCCTACCTTGACATAATATTCTATCAATGTTTCTAATCATGGAGTTACCAATAACCAAAAGTTATTTTTTTAATATATGAGCTCCTTGTACCCCCTGCTTATTGTACCCTATCATATTTACATGACCTTCCCTACAATCGCTAGTATTTGGATCCACTTTATCAGTTTTGTCCGGGTCTACCACTGTACTAAGAATGCTATATTTATTTTGAAGATCAATCTGCCCATACCCACCAATATTCTGCCTTACTTTTTTACTACCCTTTTACACTCTGCACCAATCATCATTTTCCTTGGAGTCCAAACAGTTTCTTGCTTCCAAAAGTATGTCTTCCCTTTCAATGTTTACAGTCCCTTCTAGCTGAGCATGTTCCTGTTGTTCAACACAGTCATCTAGAGCTGAATCAATGAATTTTTCTAGTGAAGATATCTCAATCTGGAGTTTAATTCTATTTTGCAATGATTCAGTTTCTTGTTTCATAATTTCAATTAAGATACATTTATCACAAATAAAGGAATCAACCTTCTCCCCCTCCTCATACATTTTACAAGTGAGACAGGCATTTAAAGAAACATTATCCCTATCATGCAAACCCATGTGCAGTTCCATAGTTAAAAACAGATTTACCTAAAATCAAATTGCTACTTTACAGCCCTTTTGTGGTGCAGAAAGGAATTCTGGCTCCTTCCCTAGACTGACACTGACAGACACTGCTGGCCTCAGCCCTCATCGCCTCCGCTCTGCGCTCGACTCTGCTCCCTGAAGCCGAGCTACTTGAAGCGCAGTGTAGTGACATTGCCTACGTTGCTATGGCAACCGGCACGAGTGCTCCTGAGACCTGGGGCAGACTATGGGGGTAACCCGCCCTTAAAAAATCAGGTTTAAACCCCACCTGGTAGCACAAAAGTGGCTTTCCAAAGCCCCGCTACATGAGCTAGTCAGCTGCAGTCTCCCCGAGTAGTGGGAAGTTCAAAACAGTGCCTCCGGGTGTTAAAGTGCCCAAACCTGTAGTATTAATTTCAGTTACAGCTTACAGCTGCCTTGCAATCCACTTGGCTTGTATTGCTCCTTCCAAAATGTCCTTTTGCTGAACTCTGCTTGCTGAAGCTGAGCTACTTGAAGCGTAGTGTAGTGACGTTGCCTACGTTGCTATGGCAACCGTCATGAGCGCTCCTGAGACCTGGGACAGACTATGGGGGTAACCCGCCCTTAAAAGATCAGGTTAAAACCCCACCTGGTAGCAAAAAAGTGGCTTTCCAAAGCCCAGCTACGTGGGCTAGTCAGCTGCAGTCTCCCTGAGTAGCGGGAAGTTCAAAACAGCTCTTCCAGGAGTCAAAGTGCCCAAACCTTCAGTATTAATTCCAGTTGCAGCTTACAGCTGCCCTTGCAATCCACTTGGTCTGTATTGCTCCTTCCAAAAAGGTTACAATAATTGTGCTGTCTGACCACCCCCTAGTACTATCAAACAGTGCTGTGTCTGTTGGTGGCCACTGGTAACATGCCCCTCACCCCCATTCTATGTGAAGTAGTGCTATGTGTTCCTCAGGTCTCAGTGCTGTCTGCCTCCCCCCCCATTTACTGTCACACAGTGCTGTGTCTGTTGGTGGATGCTGGTATCATGACCGCACACATTCATAGCCATATAGTGCAGTGAAGAACAATAGTGAAGAGCAATAGAATAAAGTCACACACTAAATAAACAGTACTACACAAAAAATCTAGCATTCAAAAATATATTCCCAATGAAATCTCATCCATATCAAAACTAGGTCCTTTCAAGCACAGTCTCTGTCAACATCTTTTGACCAAGAGTTCCTGTGACTGCTTCACCTAATGATACCACCACCTGTGTGCACACCGGTTCCCTCTTCTCTTCACCTCAAAGCATTACCTTTCCAACCCTTGCTATATGCTCCTACCCTCATCCTACCCCTCCACCTCCACTTCCACTCCTCCCCCACCCAACCTAATCCCTACTACTGGCACCCTGACACTAATAATAATAATAATAATAATAATATTCTTTATTTATAATGCGTTTTCAAAATCAAAGCTAGTACAAATTATGGAATCACAAAGTAATAAAACATTAATATAAAAATACAATAAATAATTAGTACATTACAACAAACTTCATAAAACAATAATAAAATTGAACCCAAATCAGTCAGTCGCTTCCCCATAGGCCTTAATCCATAAAAAGGATTTTAAGGCTTGTTTGAACCCCCCCACCACTGTCATGCACTCTCTAATCTGAGGTGGTAAAGAATTCCAGAGGGTCAGAGCCACAAACGCAAAGGCCCGGGCACCAGAAGATTTCAAAATGACCCTCGGAATCTCCAGCAACCCCTCGCCAGCCGAGCGGAGCGGTTGACCCGGGAGATAGGAAACAAGGAGCTCTTTCAGGTAGTCAGGGCCCAATCCATACAGGGCTTTGTAGGTCAACAGACCCACATTAAAGGTGATCCGCCACTGAACCGGCAGCCAGTGCGGTCTCCGCAGCACTGGGGTGACATGAGAAAAATGAGAAGTCCCAGTTAACAACCGGGCTGCAGAATTCTGCACCAGCTGCAAGCAGCGGATATCAACCCCAGGAAGCCCAAAGTAAAGGGAGTTGCAGTAGTCGAGATGCGAGGTCACAAAGGCGTGGATCAACGTAGGTAGGTCCCCAGATGGAACAAGGTGTTTAATCCTAGCGATGTTCCTAAGATGGTAAAAGGAAACTTTAACGACGGCTGACACTTGATCACGTAGTGTCAGGTGATCGTCAAGAATCACCCCTAAGTTCCACACCCATTCAGAGGTGGGGAGCTCCACACCCCTCAGGAATAAACCTGAGGGATGGTTTATCCCCCACCCCCCTGTCCGGTGACCGGGATCCAGAACTAACACCTCCATCTTCCCAGGGTTTAACTTCAACCAGCTGGACCTCATCCAATCTTGGATTTCCCCAGGCAGCTATTAAACACCAAGAGTGCTCTATTCTATTCTGAGACTCTTTCTACTCTCGTACTGACAAGGCCTTCTGGCTACTTACCCCTCTTTTTCTCTTCCCATACCTCCCTCGCTCTGTTTCTCCTCCCATTCTAAAGTTTATCATTCTAGATATCAAGTATATACTATTCCTGATTGTTTAAACCGTGTCTTTGTCTTACCACCTTGGTATGTTGGTTCATCCTTCCCTACTGACACGGAACCTTTGCAAATGAGTGCCTTATGCTCAAAGGTATTGTAAATCGAGATTGAATAAATAAATAAAATCTATTTAAATTTATCTTCAGATTTCTCTGAAAGCACTCTGGTGTAAAAGGTGCAAAACAGAGAACTGTGTTCCTGCAGTTAATGTCAGCAAGGTTTTCTCTTTTTAAAACAGCCTTCCATTTCCCAAGGACATGTTTATTTCTGGGAATCTTAGAGAAATGCCTCTGCAATCATTTTTCTTGGAGGCATTAAAACATCCGACTGCAGAGCAGGTCACCATCCTGGGTGAACATAATATTTTGTAAAAAAAAATATTTGTATTTTGACAGCTGTCAGCACAAAATTACTATGGCACTCTACCATGTCCTGAATACTTTCCCATGGACATGCTAAGTTAGCAAGCCCGCTGCCATCATATGCATATGATGGGGCAGTCAAACGCGATGATCTTGGGTGCTGAAATAAAACATTTTTGGGGCATTTTTGGTATTGAAAATATGATCATGAAGGAAGCATTAACATGTACAGTACTGGCACTTAACGGCACGATTGAACATGTCCTACAATGTTTAGCTCCCCTTTAATGGCCAGAAAACATAAAGAAAGCCTGAGAGAGAGAGAGAGAGAGAGAGAGAGAGAGAGAAACAGTTGAGTCTAGTCTAAATGGTGGCCCAGAGTTAGTGGCCAGAGAGGATCAGGAAGAGACAGTTTATTCCTGCTGTATAAAGAAGTGAAATCAATAATGAGATATTTTTGAAAACTGAAAAGTAATTATGTAATGTTGTACCCTTCAATCAAATGTAAAATGAAGATTTTGTGTATTTGTACTAGGTGTGGACAGACTGTTCAATGGCAGATCTGGCCACCCAGATTGAACCCGCAATCCATGGACCCAGATAGATATAGATTTCATAGTACAAGTCTGGTCCTGGGTCTGTGGACATGCCGTTTCAGCATTTTTTTTTCTGTTGCCTGGGGGATGTCATTGGGACATAAAGTCAACCGGTGGCATCCAGTCAGGGAACAGAAGGTCATGTGATGCACTCACCGGTATATAAGTTTACTGAGTGCACCACGTGGCCCAGAAGGAGGAGGAGGACTGCAACAGAAGAGAGAGACTAGAAGGTGAAGCACCAAAATGAAAAAACAAAGCACTAAAGTTGGGAGGGGGAGATTCCCAATTGTGGTGGATGTGTGGTGGGTGAAGTCGGTCAGTTAATGATGGGAGGGAGCATTGGGAGTATGGGGCAGGAGGCCATGAATGATTATAGTTGCAGAAAATCCCAAATGAAACTTTTTCTCAGACTCAGACAGTAGCTATGTGCACAAAAGTGCAGGCTGGCAAAATCTGACTTGTACCATTCCAGATCCAGAGTATGCACAAGATACTTACCCAAGAGGTTCAAAGAAGCAACTGGACTTTATTTAAACTAAACACTAGGGGGCCCAGGGGACATGCAGGACTAAACAACAATTTAGCGAATAACATACAGGTACTAAGAAAATTCAAAACCTGGAATTGCATGCTTCTAAATGCTAGAAGTCTAAACAACAAAATGGATAAACTTAAAAACATTATGTCCACCAAGAACATACACATAGCAGTGGTTACAGAAACATGGTGGGACGCAAATGATGATTGGGATCAGAATATAGCAAGGTACACCCTCTAAAAAAAATCTAGACAATACAAGAAAGAGGGTAGGGTGGCACTATATGTATCTGATAGTATAAAATCTGAGGAAGTATGTATAGATACTGATATATCCGACCAACTATGGATAAAGTTAATACCAATAAACAAACCAAAAATAATATTGACCACCATCTACAGACCCCCGGCATCCACCTTACAAGCCAACAAACCAAAAAATTACTAAAATCCTTTAATTAAATCCAGAAGACAGAATATTAATCCTAGGGGACTTAAATCTACCAGGTATAAACTGGGGTACATCAACAACAGAAACACACCTAGAGAGGGAGTTTTTAAATGCATGTGACCAAGTAGGGCTAACACAGAGGGTTGAAGATCCAACTAGGGGACTAAACACATTGGAGCTTGTCCTAACAAATATGGGAGAAACACTAAGTGAATGTACTATGGCTGTACCATTGGCAACTAGCGACCACCTGAAAGTAGGATTCAAAACAGCCGAACCAAAATGTGAACACATAGGGACTACAGCCATCCCCAATTTTGGCAAAGCAAAGTTTGCTAAGATCAGAGCAAACCTTACAAACTGGCAGTGGGATAAGGATTTCGGTAACAAACCACTAAATGAAACATGGGAAATATTTGCGACAAAAATAAAAAAAGAAATAACTGATAATATTCCCTTAAAGCAAAAATACTCACCCAAAAAACAACAAAAAATAATGGTTGTCATATTCTATCAAAAAACTAGTAAACAAGAAGCAAAAATTATTCAAGAAATGGAAAATAAACAAAACTGACAAAAACAGAATACAGCATACAAAACTGTCAAATTACATAAAAACACAAATCAAAAGGGCAAAAGCTAACCATGAAGTAAACTTGGCCAACAGAGTAAATGGGAACTATAAAGCCTTCTATGCATACATTAATAACATAAAAGGAAACTAAAATAATATAGGCCCACTCAAAAAAAATGAAAGGAGACCTGACTTCAGATAATAAAGAAATGACGAACTTAGCAAATGCCTGTTTTTTGACAGTATATAACAAGAAAAAGGACATCCACATAGCACCAATACCAGGAAATTCCCCTACAGACAGAATCAAAATCAAAACATCTGTTGCAGAAGCTAGGTTACCTAAATAGACCCAAATAAATCCCCAGGTCCAGACAGATTACATTCCAAAATATTTAAAGAAATGGCAAGCATAATAGCCCTACCACTGGCTCACGTTTTTCAGAAATCACAGGACACGGGAAGTAGTAGACTGTTGAAAATCAGCAACAGTTATCCCAATATTCAAAAAAGAGACTAAATCAGACCCCACAAATTACTGACCCATAAGTCTCACTGCTATTACATTAACAATTCTAGAAGGAATACTAAAGGATGAGATAATACAACACCTCCACACTCACAACCTCACAGACCATTCTCAACATGAGTTTGTAAATGGAAGGTCATGCTAGACAAATATGTTGGCATTCTATGGCAGAGTAATAGATAGCTTGGATGAAGGAACCCCAGTTTATGTACTATTTCTTGACTTCTCCAAAGCTTTTGACAAGCTCTCCCATCTTGAACTAATACAACAAATGAGTAAGCTAACCATCCATCCGTCCATAACTAACTGGGTTCACAAATGGCAAGAAAACAGGAAACAACGGGTGTGCATCAGAGGTGAATTTTCTTAATGGTCAGAGGTGGCAAGCGGGGTCCTGCAGGGTTCAGTGTCAGGCCCCTGTTTTTAATCTATATGTATCATCTCTCCAATCAATCAAAACTCAATTTGGCTACAATAATTTGCAGATGACTGTAAGATGGGGCAGAAATCAATATTAATTCAAACTCATCAAATCTACAAAACACAATTGACAATATTATCTCATGGACTGAGCAAACCAAACTAACACTAAACCAAGACAAATGCTATATTATGCACATGGGAAAAAGGAACCCGAGAATACCATAAAAGCTTGGCAACACTGCCGTTAAAACAGTTGAAGACGAAAGGGATTTGGGCATCATAGTATCCAGCGATATGTCCTTAATGCCCCACTGTCAATTGATAGCCCAGAGGGGAAATAGTCTTCTTAATTGCATATTAAGGCACATAGCAGCAAGGAGCAGAGGGGTTATGTTACCATTGTACACATCCCTGGTTAGACCCATAATGGAGTATGGTGCCCAGCTGTGGGCACCATACAAAAAGGGAGACATAGCACTGTTAGAAAGAGTCCAAAAATTAGCTACCAGGGCAATTCATGGTGTGGATGGACATGTTCATGGTGTGGATGGACATGACTATGAAGCTTGCTTATTAGAACTTAATATGTACTCCTTGGAAACAAGAACAAAGAGGGGTGATATGTGTTTAGTGCACAGGGCATGGAACAATGAAGATCTCTGGGACATCACTGGTTTAGACGAGAACACAAACACACATAATACTAGGTCCCATCCACTGCAGCTTAGAGCACCGAACAGAAGAAAGGTGCATAACACATGGTGGTTTAGCCAAAGAGGGGTCCATGATTGGAACAGACTTCCATTGGAGGTCATGGCCAGCCCATCAACCACATTATTCAAAACTAGATGGGATGCTTATAAAAACCAAATCAAAATTTAGAAATATAGCTGGCAAGCATTAAGGACAAAAGTCCATTAGCTCTGTACCTATTCTATGCATCCTATACATCCTATGTACTGGGCTGGGGGGGTGAAGAGATTACAGTTACAGAAAATCCCAAACAAAACTTTTTCTTAGCCTCAGACAGTAACTGTGTGTACAAAAAGTGCAGGCTGGCAAAATCTGACTTGTGCCATTCCAGATCCAGAGGAGAGAGTACTGGTGGTGGTGGCCCAGAGATTACACTTACAGAAAATCCCAAATGAAAGTTTTTATTTCTTGGCAGTAGGGTGGCAAAATAAATCTTTGCGATATAAAGATGGGAGATTGAAAGAGACTGCAGGGTGGCCCACAATAAATGTGACATCCCAGAAATCCCAAATATTTTTTTTTCCTTGCCTCGGTGCAGCTGTGTGTACAGAGCAAGGGCAGTAGGGTGGCAAAATAAATATTCGTGATGTAATGAGGGGAGATAGAAAGAGACTGCAGGGTGGCCCACAATAAATGTGACATCCCAGAATTCCCAAATATTTTTTTTCCCTGGCTTCAGCGTGGCTGTGTGTACAGAGCAAGGGCAGTAGGGTGGCAAAATAAATCTTTGTGACTTAAAGAGGGGAGAGGGAAAGAAACTGCAGGGTGGCCCACAAAAAATGTGACAGTCCCAGAAGTCCTAAATATTTTTTTTTCCTGGCTTCAGTACGGCTGTGTGTACAATCCAGTCATGAATAATGATCATCATCACCTACGTTCAATCATGATTTTATGTATTAAAAAAAAATACTGTTCAAACAACATACAAGTTAATGCACCTGCCCTGTGCTGCTGGCTGTGGGTGGCCATTGGGGTAATCTGACTGTGAGTTGGTATTAGACTGTTTACAGTACAACACAAGTAAAGCACAAGCCCTACACACAAGTGTCAGGACTGTGCTGCCAGCAGCCAATGCACCAGATGTGTCTGCATCTCCAATTCAAATTCTGAGGCACACGTAACAGTTGCTGAATTTAGTCACTTTCACTTAACAGTAAATATTATAGTCCAGCAATCTTGGAAGGAAGTGGTGGTGGACTGCTGTGCTGTCAGTGTGTTGTGTACAGTCACAAGTCACAACAGTAAATGTGTCCCTGGTCTGTGTGGGAGGAAGTCATCAGAAGGACATCACATTTCCAGTTAGAGGGATCATTTGTTCAAAAATGGATCAGTGTTGATGAGGCACATTTTAGTTCTCAGGTAGGCAGTGGCACTGCAAAAGACAGGAATCAGCTTGAAAGGGGAAAACAAAATCATACCCCAAAAAGGGACTTTTTCAGATCTAATAAGATTTCATCTTCCAAGCGAATGCTTGAATCCAAAAGAGGTGAATATCTCGGATCATCATCATCATCAGTTCCAAGTAAAAAAAAAAAAAATGTTATGTAGTTAGAAAAACTTAAGACGTGGTGGGTACCACCCACACAGGCACCCAACGGTATGGAACAATTGCATACTATGTTATTGCCAGTCCCTCATCTGATTCTTCTGAGGTTAAACTCAGTGAAGGTAATACTGATAATAATTAAAGAAGGTGAGAATGCTCAGGTAGCAGAAGGTTTACTGGAGGGGATGGAAATTGCAGATGAGGAAGGAACAGGCAGAAATGTTTCAGTTGTGGAGGAGGGGGCAATGGGAATAAACCAGAACAGGAACAGGCCCAGGACAAATCCAGAGTGGGGGTCCTGACAAGATGACTGAGGTGTCGTGCCTTCCTGGGAAAAACATTAAAAAAATATAATCTTCTGTTTGGTCATACTTTTCAACTAGTGCTTCCAATGTGTTGATAGCAACATGTGCTAATTGTAAATGGCCAATCAGCAGAGGCAAAAAGAAAGGAGCACTGGGGACTTCAGCACTGATAAGGCACCTAGACAGATGTTGTAACATTAGTGAGAAGGTCAGTTGTGAGTCCAGAAGAGAAAGTGATAGAGATAGTTCACTACAATCGGGGCTAATACCCATAGATGAAAGCAGTGACAGCCCCCTCAGCACAGCACCTCAACCACCGCTTGCTGCCATTCAAAGGATTACTCTGACTGTTACTGAAAGTGACCATGTGTTCAAAGGCCCTCCTCCTTCAAGGAGACTGCTTACCATCTCAGAAATGTATTAGCATAAGACCACATATGCCTCGACTCTCCCTGTTTCTGTTGTAGTAACCAAAAAAATTTCTGAAATGATAGCTATTGATTTGCTTCCATATAATGTGAACCTATAGGATTCAGGTGGCTGCTTGAGTACCTCAAACCTCAACATAGTATACCATCATGGAAATACTTTTCGGCAATGGGGATTCCTGATCTTTGTGATGTTGTATGTAAAAAATTAAGGTACGTTTTGTGAAGTGCTGTTGGGAGGGTGCTGCATCTCACAAAAGATATCTGGTCATGCTTTTAGCCTGAACCCTTCATGTCTATCATGGCCCATTGCACATGTTTCGATAATTCATGTGGGAGTGAGGACAATGAAGCATTGCAGTTTGCTGTTCTAAGAATGTTTTATTTTCCATCTGAACATACCTCATACAATATCAATGAAGAGCTTCAAAAACCAATAAAGCAATGATTCACTTCCCAAGGACTGTCAGTTGGCTTTATAGTTGCAGATAATGGGTCCAACATAAGGAAGGCCTTGAAGGACGGGGGCTTTGTTCACATCCACTGCTTTGTGCATTCCAAAATGTAATAGTTCACAGATTTCTTGATGATGACAGAGACTCTCATTAGCACTGGTAAAAGAATATGCACTCATTTCAGTCACTCAAGCAAATCCCGTCACTTGTTTGAAAAAATGCAGCAGGAGCACAGTTTACCTTTGCACAGACTGATCCAAGACATTTCTACTCAGTGGAATTCAACCTTGCATATGTTCCAAATCTGCTGGAACAAAAGAAAGCTGTCAGGTAGTACACCTTAGAAAATAAAATTGGTGATGCAGACATCTATATCACTCCACCACAGTGGGCCATGCTGGAGTTTCTCATTATACTGCTCCAGCCATTTGAAGAAATCACCAGAGAGGTTAGTGCAAACACAGCAACTCTGAGCCAGGTGATACCCCTAATAAAAATGTTAACATTCAGAGTGAATCTGATTAGGGAAAAGTTAAAGAAGCAAGACAGAGCCATGATCACAGGCTGCCAGTGGCACTGACACATGAAGGTTGCCCTCCAGAATACAAGAAGATCTAATGAGATGTATGATCAAAAAAGTTGAAGACAACAAACTATGTAAAATACTTCATTCTGATTACTACATTAAAGCAGTACTCTTGGACCCATGACACAAATCGAAGCAACAATTGAGTGATAATGATAACACTTGTTTTGAGAGAAACAAAAAAGAAACAATTGACGAGGTGCATGCTGTAATGGAACAGAATACAACAGCATCACCACATTCAGAATCTTCTTAATGATACAGCAGCACAGCATCAGGTGGCCCATCCTCTACTTATGCAGCATTTTCTCCCTCTTCCTTCTCAGCCACTGCAGCCGAAACTTCTTCACCACCAGCCAAGCATGATAGCACTGTCCCAGTCACTTGGTTCAGCTTCATATCTCTAGAGTCACTTAAAAGATGTCATTGTAACATCTTCATCTGCCTCTTGTAACACAGCCTCAGCACAGACCATTGCTGAAATGTACCTGGCAGAGCCCAATATCAGCTGGAATGCTGATCCTTTGAAATACTGGAAATCCAAACAAAATATGTGGCCTGCTTTAATAAACATTGCAACGAAGTACATGAATTGTCCTTTGACTAGTGTCTGTTCCGAACGATTGTTCAGTTCAGCTGGTAATGTCCTTACTGACACACAATCCCATTTGACACCATAAAATGCTAAGCGCCTCATGTTTCTCAAAGTCAACATTCCTCACTTTAATTTCAAATATGATACCTGAATAAAACATACAGTAACTGCTCCGAGCATGCTCTATGCACAAAACACTTTCAAGAATTTATGCCTGTGGTGAAAATCTTTTGTGAATTGGGTCTACTACATAAGGCTGCAATTAATTGCATTGTCAGGTCAGGACAGGCTAGGCCAGGCCACTATGATCACATGAGCAGCACCGAATAGAAAAATAAATAATAGCATCTGTAGATTCGGAGTCTAAATACAGCAAGCAACTGCATTTCATTTCACAAACTTACTTGGTGGTTCCAGGGGCCACTATCTGATCTGTAAGGTAGGGTACTGTTGTCAACTACTACTACTACTACTACTACTGGCACTTTTTGTTGTCACGAGTCACGGTAATGAGTCATGACAACTACTTGTCACTTTTTGTCCTTACTCCGGTGCTCCTTACTACTACTACTTGTCACTTTTTTTTGCCCTCAAAGTGATCCTGACTGCAATGTTTTAATTTTCGTACAGTGCATGCATGGCTTAGCAGATGCCTGAAAGTTCAGAAACTGAATACTCTTTATATATTTCTCATGTCCCCAATATCTGGCTGCAAATACTTCACAGAAAAAAAATGTTACTACAGTAAATTGAAAATTCATATAATTTATTGTTTGTGTGTGTGCATGGTATGTTAGCCTGGTTACATCTCACTTACAGTAACTGGGCTGAGATTATTATATTACTATATTTTATTTGTGATACTTAAATTACTTGGCAGTGGCTGGCAGCAAGCAATTGTGGAACTAGGAAGGATGACATTGAGTTGTGTTGTGTGTCATCAGGTCTTCAGGTGGCAGTGGCAAACTTTTTTATGACCGCACTGCACTTGACCAATGTGATGTGTGACTGGCTGCTCACCTGTGTGGTGATCGCTATGTCTTTCATTTTTCTTCTTTAAAGATTCAGCATCCATTCCTTAGCATGATGATCAGATTCAGTAGAAGTAGTTGTAGTACTAGAAAACATTACCACCTCTTGGACCAGGTAGTGTACCATATACCACAGTACACTGGGGCATGCAAAGCAGTTGCATCATTCACATGGGTAGGATGGGTAGGCTTTCCTAGTGCTGCTCATTTAATCATTCATATCCATTTGTTTGACTTGTTCGGCTGTGACTGGAACATTCATCAAAATAATACCCACACAGCACCATTAATAAAAAAAGAAATTTTAGCTGCCTGCAGTGCTTGGTGGTACTAAAGATATACTGTAGGTATTTGCATCTGTCTGTCTGTCTGTCTCTCTCTGTCTCTCTCCATCTCTCCCAGCATACTCATGTCATGGGCCCGAGCATAATATGCCACCATTATAGGCCAACCATGAATGGCCCAGTAGTGACAGATTGCTTTTTTATTTAGCAGTTTTACTTTAATTTTTATTTAAATAATCCATTAAATTATTTCCGTTGGGCCTCTGTGTCAAATGTGAGTGACTTTGGCCACTTTAACGCATTTATTTCACATTTTTTCAAATATTGGTCAATAAATCAGAACTAATCAGGATAAATCAGGACTTCACCATGTTCCAGTTCTTATTTAATAAGGGTTGGAACTTCACTGAGTACTCCCATCCCTAATTTGTACTTTGAGTCCTGTGTAACCTATTATTTTGAATGTTCCCAAATAGCCGAGGCCACACAGTTACATGCCTCCTGTGTCACTTGGTTGGTTGATGCAGTGTGATTTGAATTTCTCTAGCAGTTCAGGAAAAATAAATAAGGAATATTTTTGGGATTTGCTGAGGTTAAGAGCTGTAGGTTTTTGCTGGCAAGTACTCAACAGAAAGATGTTTGGCATTATAAAACACCAACACAGCTGGAGAAGACCATCTGAGCAGCAGGATCCTTCTTTGAGTGGAAGACTAAAACTTTTTGTATGACACAAAAACTTCAGGAGCCGATAAGGGTACCTAGAAAAGTTTGAAACCTAAAGAAACAGAGAAACATAGAACTGCTGACTAATAAGAATAACTTTGTCCACATACTCTGCTCATTTTTCCATATGTACAGTATCACAGCAGATCATGCTTGAACTCTAGGTAATTCTCTTTACCCGCTTCCTTTCCCTTAAGTTTCCCTTATGCCTAGCCCATGCATTCTTAAACCCCTCCACTGTTTTTGCCACCACCACCACCTCCGCTGGAAGGATGGTCCAGGAATCTACCACTCTTTCTGCGAAAAAGCACTTCCTCACATCTGTCCTGAATCTACCCCCTCCAGCCTCATAGCATGTTCCTTTGTCTTGAGCACCTTTGTTTCTGAAAAATACTTCCCTCATGTACCTTATTTACTCCCTTGAGGTATTTAATAGTCTCTATTATATCCCTTCTCTCCCTCCTCTCTTTCAGGGTGTACATATTTAGGTCATTTAGTCTTTTCTCATTGGGCTTCTGTTGCAAACCCACACCATTTCAGTTGCCTCATCTGGACTGCCTCCACTCTGTCTATGTCCTTCTGGAGATGAAGTGTCCAGAACTGGACACAGTACTCTAAGTGGGGTCTTACAGCGATCTATTCAGGGGCAACACCACCTCCATCCTTCTGCTGGTGAAACCCCTCCTTGTTCACCCAAGCATCCAACTAGCCCCTCCAACTGTTATGTCGCACTGCCTGATCACCTTTAGGCCATTCAGTATGATTACCCCAAGGTCTCTTTTCTACTTGGTCTTCATCAGTACCACTCCTCCCATTTTGTACTTAATAAAGCTTTAACAGAGCTTAGCTCTGTATTAACCCCGGACCATCTTAATGACTCTGAACCCCCACAACACTCGCATAACAAGGAAAACAAGCACCCTAACTTCTATTTTAAATGCACCTCCATCAAGATGATTAGAAAAATTGTACTCAGTAAAACCAAACAAGGTAGCGATAAACTTGACATGAAAATGGTTGCTCTCACCCTGAAAGAAGTGCTCACTCCCAGCACTAAAATATTTAATAAATCCCTCACACTTGCTAAATTCCCATCAGTGTGGAAACAAGCTCTAGCAACCCCTGTTCACACAAGTGGGGATTGCACAAGTACCTCAAACTACAGGTCAGTTTTGATCCTTCCCCCCTCTCAAAGGAGCTGGAAAAAGTAGTGTCTGACTAAATCACTGATTATCTGCAAAAATACAATCTTAAATGCCCACAGCAGCATGGCTTCAGGAAGAGCCATAGCACATCTACTACCTTGGTCGGATTCACTGACTTTGCACATAAGGCCTTTGATGGAGGCATGCAAGTGGGTTCAATCTTTATTGACCTCAACAAAGCATTTGACACCATCAACCACTCTCTTCTTACTCAGCAGCTGCAGTCTCTAGGCCTGTCAACAACCACTGTTAGTTGGTTCCATGACTACCTCTCCCACAGTTTATAGAGCGATAAAATAGGGGCTGCTGTCTCTACCACTAAAGAAGTCTCCCTGGGAGTTCCCCAGGGGTCAATACTGGGCTTGTTTTTTCTTTAGTCTATTTGTTAATGCACATTCTGATTCCTGCACTAGCAAAATCATTCTCTATGTTGATGATGCAGTCATTATAAATCACCACTCCCAGCTTGCTCAACTTCAACAAAATCTACACAATACCTTCCATGAACTTAAAGACTGGTTTCCACAACATAAGCTGCTACTCTACTACAAAAAAAATTAATCAATGCTCATCTCAAGTGGCCAACACAAGGCTAGAAACCCGCCACACTGTTATTAACAACAAGGCCTTCCCCTTGGAAGAAGTCAACTGCTTTAAATACCTCAGGGTTTTAATAGATGGCACCCTGTCCTTCTCAAAGCACATTGCCCAAGTGGTAAAAGCAGTCAACATCAGACTAGGTGTCCTGTATAGACACCGGTAATACCTCACGCCTACAACATTCCACCTATCTGCCTCCAGCTCCATCTTATCAATAACTGACTATGGCCTGGTAATGTACTGTGCTGCCTCAGATACAGCCCTAAAATGGGTGGCTACAGCACCCAACAAAGCATGCAGGCTAGTCTTCGGGGCAGATAAATTCACCCACACATGCACCCTGTATGAACAAACTAGCTGGCTTAACCAGAGAGGATCAAATTTCAAACTTATCTACTAGGTAAAAAAGCCCTATTATGCCTAACACCCCCTGCATCCAACAGATTATCCTACCTGCACACCCACAGCATAACACAAGGGGCGCGGTTGGTGGTTCTCTATGCATCTTCTTCATGAGAATATCAGTAGGCCAGTGCTCGATAGCTTACTGGGCTCCCCTCTAGCTAAATGACCTCCTGCAAGAACTAAAAAACTCAAAGGACATCCCTGCCTTTAAGCATGACCTGAAGCAATCTCTAACCAATACAATATTCTGTGATAGCAGTCAAGCTTAAGGTGCTTACACCCTACAAAAGGCATTTGTCATCCTCTGAAGTTCTCCACTGTGGAATTCAGACTTCCATATTCTACCCATGATTATAGTAATCTCCCATAGGTTAGCTCCTATTTCTAACCTGTGTTCCCTCCTGTCCCTCTCACTGTAAGCCATTTGCCCAAAATCCCTATTTCTACCCCTGTATCTCTTACCCTGCTCCTGATTACTCCTTTCCCCTCCCTCTCCTAATTCTGTCTCACCACTCTAACCTGCCCTCACCTTACACTCACCTCCACTTTACTCATCCTGTCACCTGCTGCACACTAAGTCCCTATTTCTCCAACCCATCTTTGGAACTAAGCCTGACTGATTCCCTGCTTCCACATCCCCTCTCCCCTCTCCCTACTTTTGCAACTATGTTGAAGAAGTAAGGACCTGAAATGAAAGACAATGCCTGGTCCCCAGGCAACTTTTTGTAATTATTGCAACTGCTTGTAATTCAACTGTTTAGCTTTTGTCTTGGCTATTAGTATTCCTATGTTTCAAACTTGTACTTCTGTCTTTGTGAATTGTAACACTGTAACTGGCTCATTGTATCCTGATGTGGAACCTTTGTAAAATAGCTCCTAGTTCAAAGGTTTTTTCCCAATGAGTCAAATAAATAAATAAGTAAAAAATAAATTTCACTTATAAAGACATTAAACGGGTCTCAGCACTAATCCCTGAGGCACCCTGCTGCGTACCCTCCTTTCCTCAGGGTGACTTTATTTACCATTGCCATGTACCACCTATCCACTAACCAATTTCTTACCCAGTTTACCGTCTTTGCACCCACTCCTAAGCTACCTAGCTGCTTACTACTGTAGCATCCTATGTGGAACAATGTTGAAAGCCTTACTGAAATCTAGGTAGGCTATGTCCATCGCTCCACCCTGATCTAGTTCCTTGGTCACCCAGTCAAAGCAAATCTATCTGATTTATTTGACATTACCTCCCGCCTTCCCACCCCCCCCATGAATCCTTGCTGTCTTGGGTATTGTAATCAACTGGATTCAATATGTTCCATAATCCTTCCTTCAGTAGTGATTCCATGAACATTTCCACCACCAAAGTCAGACTGACTGTCCTATAATTGCCAGTCTCTTCCCTGCTACCACTTTTGTGAAGTGGGACTACATCTTTCTTCCCCCAGTCCACTGAGACCACTACTGTTTCCAATAAACTGTAAAATTGGATTGTCAGAGGAGTAGTCAGTACCACTCTGAGCTCCCTCAATACCCTTGGATGTACCTTGTCTGGCCCCATTGCTATGTCCACTGTCAGATTTGTGAGTCCGTTCAGGACTAGCTCCTTTGAGAATGGACTAGTGTCCACCTCCCTCCCTCCCATGCTGCTGTTACTTTTTTGTGGCCCCTCTTTATCTCCTTCCTCTGTAAACAATGAGCAAAAGTATTTGTTCAGATAGTCTGCCTTTTCCTTTTCCCTCCCTGCACTGTCCCCTCTTCCCTTTCTAACCTTACAATCCCATCCCTGGTCTTCCTCTTTTCAGTTACATACCTAAAAATCTCTTTGTTTTTTTGAAACTTGGCTTCCTGGCCAAATGCTCTTTGGGTAACCATTGCCTTAGTGCTTGAGCACAGAGGTTTTTTGTCTGTTAAAATTCTCGTCTCCTTTTATTACCACCTAGGCTATTCTCTCTTCAGTTTGTGCCTTTGTGGTCCTTACTGCTGTCCCTGTTTCCCTCTGTTTCCCATGATACAACCCCTATCATCTTCCCTCTTCATCACCTTATACTTTCTGAATACTACCCTCTTTACTTTTACCTTTTCCACCACCTCTTTCAAGAACTATAGTAATGTATTTTCCTCTCGCTTTCCCTCACTTTCTTGATACAGAGCTGCGTTGCCTTCACTACTGTCCTTATTAGCTTTGCCCACTGCTTCTTCACCCCACCCAGGTCATCCCATCCTACCAGGTCATCCCTGAGGCCTTCACCCATCTTTTTAAAATCTGCCCACCTAAAGTCCAGGACCCTCACCCTTGAGAAAATGCAGGGGATATGAAATCACTGAAACCTACAGTACAATCTGAAAATGACAATTTGAGACCAAAATCATTTACTGGCTTGAAATATTTATAAAGCTAAGAGAATAGAAAACATTTTCACATGATCCCCCTCTTGATTTGGGTCATAACATCAGTTTCAAACTTGGCTTATCATTATGGTTTAGGAATATAAAAAGTTGCATGAACAAATTGAGTCAAATGATTAAAAAAACCCCTAAACTTACTGCTAGACTCCCTGTGCAGAAGCAAATCACTAGCCAAAATACAGGCTCATTTTTCACTATTTGTCACTATTTTTTTTTATTTGAAATACCATTGTATTCCCATCTAATGCACTGTTTTGTTTCTCCCTTTTGTTTGATTCCCTATATATGCACTCTGCGCCCTTGTGATTAAAAATGTAATTATCTCTGCAGCACCAGGTTGTGCACTGGACAGCAAGTAAGGTGTTTCTGGGAGTCCCAGGTTTTCAGTTGCCTTGGTGGTGCAGCTGGTAGAACAATTAGAATGGTATTTGGGGCAGCCTGACATCAAATCCCAACAAAAGCACTTATGTGTTTCTCTCTTGTGTTTGTCTGGGTTCACTATGTGTGCACAGTGCACCCTTGTGGTTGAAAATACCATTATTTTCCCTTCAGTGAAAGGTAAGGAAATCATGATTTTTTTTTTTATTGGCAGGCTCTGACCTTTCATTTGTGATAATGTTTCTTTGGTATCTGGGCATGTGACATTTAAACTCAGACTGAAAGGTAAACAAAATGCTATTCTGACCACAAATATTGCAAATCCCTTCACCCCCCAGAAAACCTATTATTTAACTGAGAAACATGGAAAGCTATATACAGCATTGCTGAATTTCTCTCTCATGATACCACACGTGAAACAAAAATTATTTTCTGTATGCAAAAATATGTTATAGCAGTATCACTGTAGCTAATTTCTAATAAATACTGTTAAAAGTGGGAAAAGGCAGTGTGTGCCTTTAATTTCTTAATAATTTTCCTTGTATACAAAATCAGGTTATGAGAAAAGAGTAAGGGGGGTATTCAAATCTTATATCTAGACACAAGTTTATTATTGCATCACTTTGAGCATATGACTAAATTGCCCCATGTCCAATTTTCAAAGCTATCTCATAGCTAGTACCAATTTTGAAAGTGCTGCATTAGTTATGACTAGTTTGCAAAGTTCAGATATAAATGTAACTGGATACAATTTTCAGACTGAGAGTAAAGCACAGTTACATGATTTATTTATTTATTTAGCTTTTGTTAGCCAGGTAAGCACACTGGACAGTTATATGCCTGTTTTCAGGTGCATGCAGGGAGATTACAAGGAGATTGCAAGCAAAAAGCAGATATTACAGTGTTTCAGAGAAAGGTAATAGTCAGATGCATAACTCAACAGGAAGGCATGTTGAAAAACAAAACATGCCAAGTTAGCATTTGACAGTCAGGTGTTGAACATCACTTAATAAGGTAACATTTAACAGCCATGAACTATAATTTCATAAACACACAGATCTCAAGGTGATGACCAGACAGTACCATAAAGTGCAGCACAGTGTAAAAAAAGGGGGGTGATACCTTGGGTACAATGACAGGTCAAGGTGAGTTTCAGGAAACCCCAGAGGGACTTTCTGAAGCAGGTACAGGAGGGGGAGGTATGAACATGGGTACAGAGGGAGTTCCATAGTCTGGGTGCACAGACATTGAAAACTCGATCATCCATTAGGGTACGGGTTTTAGGAACTTGGAATACTTGCAAACCACTAGATCTTAACAGATAGGAGAGATCTGCAGGCTTGAATAGCTCAGCTAGTGCAGGGAGAGTGGCAGTTCTGATAGCAATGTCAACAAAATTGCCCACTACAAAAGTTTGATGGTTGTCATGGGAGAGCCATTCAAGTTTATACTATAGCTTACAGTGGTGAGTGAGACGGGGGAGGGCAGAGAGGGTAAAGAAACATAAATTATTTATTTATTTCAAAAGTTTCACCAGTAGAGACATACTGAGATATAAACAATGTGTTTCCAGAAGAATCCTGGGGGAGAGGGTAGAGGGAGAAATATTAGTATAAGAAACATCCCATCTTGGTAGACAGGTTTTTGAGGCATGGGCAAAGGTGACCAGCCCATAACAGAGTGTTGGTAGTAGAACCCCCTTAGCCAAGGCATGATGCGATGGTGGAGTAAGACTGCTTGCATTTTGCATCACCTTACACCATTTCCCATCCATTACCTCTGAGTTATGTCTAGACATGTTGCAAAATTTTATTTCGTTGGCGAAATTATGACAAAATCAGCAATTTCA
Source organism: Neoceratodus forsteri (assembly GCA_016271365.2). Taxonomy (NCBI): domain Eukaryota; kingdom Metazoa; phylum Chordata; order Ceratodontiformes; family Ceratodontidae; genus Neoceratodus; species Neoceratodus forsteri. The sequence goes on from CM057449.1 coordinate 681,934,210, forward strand.
CCATGTAAAATATTTCGTGAAATTGTGAAAGTTTGCCCACAATTTCACCCACATACACATATGCCCATTCTTCATTTATACCCCTTCCTGATGTCTAGTGGTCCTCCCACCCTGGCCGATGACCAGCCAAATTCAAATCAAGAACCTGCCCTTCCCATTCACACTGAGCCCTGGCCCCTAATCTTTGAAAAAACAACAACAGTCCATTCCCCTGTCCCTGGTGTCTAGTTACCACCCCCCCGGCCAATTACCGGTTGAATTCAAATCAAGAGAACCCTTCCCCGTCCTCTGAGCCCTGGATCTCAATTAAAAAAAAAATTCCTTCCCATGGCTCTGGTGTCTAGTCCCCCACTGCTGATCACTGGCCAAATTCAAATCAAAACCCTCCTTTCCATGGTCACCCTGAGCCCCGGCGCTCAATCTTTGTAAAAAAAAAAAAAAAAACACCTCCCTGTCACTGGTGTCTAATGGACCCCCCACCTCCACCCTGTCTTAGAGTCAGAGCCCACCCAAACCCCCTCCAGAACACTGATCAGGCCACCAGCACTGACCCTCTACTCACCTCCCACAGCCTATGTGTCAATATAATGAATGAACTCATGCGCGCGTTATTTGAGCACTCAGATGGGCTGCACAACTGCGGAGGAAGGAGCTGTGCAATAACCCGATCAGTACTGAGGGAATGGAGTGACCAATGAGCTGAGATGAGGTCAAATATGAGGACAGGGCCTTTTCAGGTGGGCAGGGCTCTGACCAAAGTCTGGTGAATTCGCTGATGATCAGCAGAAGGACCACTAACACCAGGGACAAGGGAAAGATATTATTTTTTTTCAAAGACGGGTCTGGGGCTCAGGAATTAAAGAGAGATTGCTTGATTTGAATTCGCTGGTGATTGCCGGGGAAGGACCACTAGACACCAGGGACAGAGAGGGATTGTTTTTGTTTTGAAAGATTGAGGCCCAGTGGCAAAATTGAAAAATTTCACCCATGGGTGGTGACATTTCACCCACAAGCGGCACATTGTGCTAGTTCGAGGGAGAAATCTCACCTGCCTAATGGTGAAATTTTGCATTTCGACCAGTGAAATATTTCGCAAAATGCACAAATTCTGTTTCGCCCGGTGAAATTTTCCAATTTCACACAACACTAGTTATGTCCATGTGCATCGCAGAAGCTGCAAGCATTCTTGCCTAGCTCCACAATATCAGTACTAAGGTAGGATTTCTCTAATATTTATCTAATATTGAAGTGGTACAAGGCATGTGGAAATCCAGCTTATAGGGGCCTAGGGTAGTACTGATACAATGGCTACTCTTCGATGTAGCTTTTAGTCAGTTTTTGACTATCCAGCTATGTCTTAGCCTAGTCAGCACTTTTTCTGGTATAAATGGTTGATTTCTTTCACAGAGAGATTGCTATTAGCCTGCATTTAGTTGGTTTGGTTAAGTTATTACCTGCTATACATTCACATCTGTGCTTTTTGCATAGCTCTGGCTGGCATTTGTAAGGTTTAATTGAGCTTGCTTTCATAACTTCAACCAGTACAGTCTGATCCTTTTTAGTGGGTCGCTACTTATGGATCCTCAGTCTGTTCAGTGTTAGCTTTGTTGTTGTTTTATTTTTGAACATTTGTTATGGACTTTGCATGCCTGGTTGCATCTGGTTTCTAGATTCAGCATTTTAGGTTGTTTTATGCTGACTAGTGCTCTCCCCTTGCCTGGCTATTTAAATATGGCACCTCTGTCTAAGCCACTCCCTTCATCTCCCCCGGCTTTGGCCATGTGAATTTGATCCTGCTTCTGCAATGAGTTGCTTGAACAATTGCACACTACGTGCCTGGATTTTACCCACTTCCCCCTGATAAGTGGCTTATTGAATGTATGAACCGAGAGCTCCTTGTGAGTGTCTCCAGTTCTCCCAGCTCGGGTTGGTTCCCCTTGAAAGTGGAACCATCTAAGGCACAAGGCTCTGGTGTCATGATCCTCCCCCTGAGTGTGCCACATGTCCTTTTTAGCCTCTCACCTGTGATTGGACTCCCAAAAATGACTCCCCTTTAGCCGCAAGTGCCATTACAGAACTCCTTGCATGCTACTACATACTTGCCCCAGAAGTCACAACTCTCTGCCTTTCTGGCCCAGGAAATTCTCTGAATGCATGGCCATACCACAGAGGAGCAGTACAACTCTGGACCCTTCACCATGTTGCCTTTCACTACCACATCTTCCCAGTGCAGTATCTTCGCACATGCATGCAATGTCCTCTCGTGGCCATATTGAGAAGGGCCGTGGCTGCACTCCATCTACTTACACCGCACACATGTGCACTCCAGTCCAGACTTCGAATCCACCATTTTGGCAACACAGACCCGCCATCTTATGAAGGGCAGATGAGCAGACACAGCAATTAAAGGGCCAGTTATTGTTAGTTCCATACATATCACAAATACCTGCAGGGCAGCGCACTCTCAGGCCCTAACATATTTGAGTGCAGCCTTCTCTGCCTCTCAGGAGTTGCCAAGTATCTCTGAGCATTTTTAAAAAAGAAATAAATTAATAATAAATGAATACATAAATAATACTACTTAACATGCTGTCACACATTGACAAAATCTGGTCCTAAAGGGTCACCACCTGATACAGCCGGCAGGGCCACTTTCAGCTCAGGTCCTTTACCTAATGGCACATGATACCATTTGGGAGATATAGTTTTTTACTCAAATACAAGGTTGTTATTGTTATATACATAACAGTTTATATATATATATATATATATATATATATATATATATATATATATATATATATATGTGTGTGTATATGTATATGTATCTCTTGATAGATACCTCTCCCTTACTACTCAATGACTATTGGGGAAAAAAATAATATCCAGAGCATCTTGCAAGTGTTTTTAGCCTGGAGGATCTCCTGAACTACATACCAGCCTTCCCATTCTTGCCTTTCTCACTTGTCATCCACAGATATCAAGCATGGCAAAGACAAAAAATGCAGATCCTGTCAGATCACCCTTCTAGGCAATCAGACAGGAGCCCTTTGCCCCACATGCTCTCAATGGCAGGAGGACCAGGAAATAGCTAGCAAACCAGAGTTAGAGAAGGAACCAGGAAAGCAGTCAGAAGATACTTAACAGGCGAACTGCCTTCCACAGCAGAGTAAGTTTTCAAAATGCAACAGGTTGTGATGCAAAAACTCCCAGAAAGGATGGAAGAATTGGCCCAGGAAAACAAAAGGAGCCAAAATGATACCACAAAGCTGTAGAATACTGGCAATAAGAATCAATCAGACTCCGAACACTTGGGTGGCACCAAGCCAGATGGCACAACTAATGTGGAGTCGGACAGCGAAGAGATCCTGATGGAGGAGGAAGATGAGCTCACCTTGACAAGGAAACTCATGGCCTTGGATGCCCTTCCAGAACTTCTATGGGCAATGAAGGAAACTATGGGCTTTGTAGTCCAAGAACCACCTCAGAAGTCCAAACTTAATCTGTTCATCAGGACAAAACAAAAGAAAGACAAAGTACTCCCCATCTGCGAGTCTATGGCAGAGGTCATCAATAAGGAATTGGAGTCACCCTACCCATCTAGAATATCTGAAAGACACAACTTTGATAGGTTTTATCCAGTCCAAGAAGATGTAAACAAAACTTGGTGCACTCCTCCCACGGTAGACCACCAGGTCATAGGCCTATGCAAGAAGATGGTCCTCCCCTTGGAGACCACTACACCACTTTGGGATCCTACGGACAAGAAAATGGAGGAATTAATGAAAAAATGTTTTGAGATGATGGGCCTGGCCTGTAGGGCTAACACTGCAGCGACTTACACCTCCAGAGCACTAGTCATATGACTCAAGGAACTGGTGGCATCCCTGGATCCAAAATCCAAACAAGCAGATCTAGTGGAGTGCGAGCTCCAGGCAGTGAAATATGCGGCCGACGCATCCATCGACACATTCAAAATGCCAGCAAGGCTAGCCGAACTAACTAACAGAACTAGGCGGCTCATCTGGTTAAAAATCTGGCATGCAGATTCAGAATCAAAGACCATGTTAAACAATATTCCATTCAGAGGCAACTTAGTGTTCGGCGAGGGACCAGAAAAATATGTGAAGCAGAAGGGTGATGGTAAGAGCTTGGACAAAGACAAGCTTTCCAGAAACATGTACTTACCAGCGTTTTGAAGCAGATTTCATCCCTACAGAGGTAAACAGGACAGGAGACAAATGGCTAAATACTCCCAAGGGAAAATGTACGCATTCAAACCCTCCTACTTCAACAATGTCAAATGAGGCAGAGTCCATGGCAAAGGCAAAAGAGGCAGCTACAACACTACATTCACACATGGCAGATCCACCTCCAATTGACTACCAACCATATGTATCAGTCAATCAGGGCAAATGGACCAGATCAAACCTCCTACTCCACCTTCCAATAGGCACCAGGTTCCTCCAATTCTCCCACATCTGGCAGCAGATGACATAGGACAAATGGGCTCTACAAGTAATATCACAGGGATACTCCATAGAGTTTCAATGAAGGCCAATCACAAACAGGACAGTGGTATCTCCAGTTTCTCAGCATCCAGAAAAGATCCAGGCAGTGAGGACCACACTTCACAACCTTTTGACCAACAGAGCGATAGCGGCCGTACCACCAGATCAAGTAGATCAGGGAATCTACTCCATCTTTTTCCTAGTCCCCAAAAAGGCAGGAGACATGAGACCCATCCTAGACCTGATGTTTATCAACTGCTTCACACAATACAAAAAGTTCAAAATGGAGGCACTTCAGTTGACCCTACAGTCCATAAAACCAGGAGACTACCTCACCTCCATTAACTTGAAGGATGCCTATCACCACATTCCAATCATGTCATCCCACTACAAATTCCTGAGATTCAAGATTCTGGGTCAGTACTACCAATATCAGACCATCCCTTTTGGCCTAGCATCAGCCCCATGTGTGTTCACCAAAGTGTCAGTCACCCTCGCTGCTAAGCTACTGCAACATAGATAACAAAGACATAGAAATATAGACTTTGCCATCAGATAAGGACCGCTTAGCTTACCTAGTCTGCCCATTTCCCTACCTATTGGATAAGCTGCAGATTCTAGATAACCAGCAGCCAACTTCCTCCTACCCCCTCCACTATAATTGCCTTATGTCTGTCCTATGCATTCTTGAATTCCCCCACTGTTCTTGACCCCAAAATCTCCACAGGAAGGCTGCTCCATGCATCCACCACTCTCTTCATGAAAAAATATATTCTCACATTGCCACTGAGCCATCCCCCCTCTATTTTCAAATTGTGCCCCTTGTTCTCTTTTTCCGAAATATGCTACCCTCTTGGACTTTGTTGATTCCCTTGAAGTACTTGAAAGTTTCTATTATATTCACCCTTTCCCTCCTTTCCTCAAGGGTATACATATTAAGCTCCTTTAGTCTCTCTTCATAAGGCGTCTGGTGCAGACCCTGCACCATTCTGATTGCCCTCCTCTGTACTGCCTAAATCATGTCTATGTCCTTATGGAGATGGGGTCTCCAGAACTGTATGCAGTACTCCAGATGGGGTCTCAACAATTGTCTGTACAGAGGGATAACAGTTTCTCACTTTCTACTGGTGATGTCTCTCCCTATGCATCCTAGAATCCTCCCAGCCCTCCTTACTGCCTTCTCACATTGCTTGCCTAACTTAAGGTCTTCTGATATGCGTACCCCCAGGTCTCTTTTCACTTTTGTTGTTGTTAGTACCTCCCCTCAATTGTGTACTCTTCCTCTGCGTCTTTGTTTCCCAGGTGCATTACTTTGCGCTTCTTTACATTGAAACTAAGCTGCCATACTCTTGACCATTGCTCCAACCCTCCAAGTCCCTTCTCATCCTTTTCACCCCCTCTTGTGTATCAACCTTGTTGCAGATTATTGTGTCATCTGCAAAGAGACATACTTTTCCTTCCAGCCCCTCCACAGTGTCACTTATAAAGACATTAAAGAGTACCAGTCCCAGTTCTGAACCCTGTGGTACCCCACTAGTGAATCCTCTTTCTTCTGAGTGAGATCTGTTTACTATGACCCTCTGTGTCATGTTGTCCAGCCAGTTTGTTACCCAGGCTACCACCCTGGGACCCACTTTCAGGCTGGCTAACTTGTTTATTAATCATTTGTGTGGTATGGTGTCAAATGCCTTGCAGGGTGTTGGTACTAGTGAGTTTGGTGCACTTGGAGGAAAGGCCCCCCTTGAGAATTAGTGTGCACGTCCAGTCCACTCTTAGATCATGGATTTTCTGGACTGTATCCTGAAGGCTTATATGAGTTATATGACCTTACTCTGGCCTGTGGTTCATTATCCTTGGCCATTAAGACTGAGATTTTGTTTTGTGTACATTTGATTTGACTGAGCTGGGTTTGATTTATTATAGCCTGTTTCTTTTAATCCAAAGGTATATTTAATAGTTCTGGATCTGTAATGGCCTGACTGAATGTGATTGAATGTTTTATAATTTATCATTTTATTTGATATTATTTTATTTTATTGGGTTTGTGATTTGTTGGATTTTAGAATATGTGTTTGGAAGGTATAGAGACGGTTGGGTATTACTCCTCCTCCAGGCTCAGAGACCTTCATCCTTTTTCCTGTCCTCCACTATCTCCAGAGGTATATAGAAGGTGTAGAGCCTTGGGGATTGTTAGAGGGAGGAGGGTGAGGGCCTGGCCTGGAGAGGGGATGGAAAGGAGTGAGCGGATAGGAATAATGGGGACAAGGAGATGCCCTGGTGCAAAATGGGTGCAGGAAAGGGGTTCTCCTTACCTGGTTCCCATACCCAAAAGCTCTGCTTGTAGCAGGCAGGTAACTCAGTCTTCCTCGGGTTCTCATCCTATTCAGGGGTGTTAAGCAATGCCAGGTCTATTAAGAATAAGACCACGTTAATAGCGAATCTTGTTGGATCATCGGACCTCACTTGTATCAATGAGACCTGGCTGGATGAAAATGCTGGTCCAGTGTTGGCATCAGCAATTCCAACTGGGTACATGGTGATACACCACCCAAGGATGGATCGTAGAGGTGGTGGTGTTGCCATATGTTTTAGATCCAATATGGGACTAGTGGAAGTGCCAGTGGGAACTACCAACTCCTTTGAATGTATCATGGGCGAGGGTGTGGGGTGCAGAATACTTCTCGTCTACCGTCCACCAGGAGACAGGAATGATTTTCTGCAGGAAGTGGCAGACTTCATTGTTGACAAGACATTGGGATCCCCTAGATGGTAGGTTCTGGGGGATTTCATTGCCTAGGTCGACAATGAACTTTTGCAGTTTGGTAAGGACTTCCTCCAGTTAATGATTTTGCTGGGCTTTGCACAGGTTATTTCCTCCCCAACCCATATTGGTGGGCAGTCACTGGACTTGGTGTTTCTCCTGGGGATGGAGATATCCAATTTGGTGGTGGAATCAGTTGGATGGTCTGACCATCACTCCATTGGGTTTAGTTTTGAGGCCACCCCTAGTAGGCCAGCCTCTAAGAAGATGGTCTAGTACCACCCTTTGAGGGGTGTTTCACCAGATGGCCTGATGGCAGTGCTGGACCTATCGGGTTTACCGAGTGAATGCATGGATCCAGGGGACCTGGTACTTGCCTATAATAAGGCAGTGGTAGGGGCCCTGGATTCCATTGCTCCCATTCGTGCTTGTCCCCTCACTCTTTGCCCTAAGTCTCCTTGGTTTGATGAGGCTTTGAGGAAGTTGAGGAGAGTGGGATGAAGGTTGGAGAGTTGCTGGCAGAAATTCGGCCTGGAGTGCGACAGACTTAGTTTGATGGACCATTATGTGATCTATCGATCAGCAATTACCCATAAGAAGGCAACATTCCTGTCCAGGGAGATAGCCACTGCAAGGAATTGACTGGCCCAGCTCTTCCGGACTATGGACAGATTGTGCAATCCAACCTGTCTTCAGTCTGGGAGTGTTTTTTCTGAAGAACGGTCTGAGGAGTTTGCTCAATTCTTTTCAGATAAGGTTGCTGCAATCAGGTCAGGTATCCACATGTACCTCCCCAATCCGACCAGCTGTAGTTTGGATCCTAGCCCCACACATCTCTTAGTGGGCTGTGTGGATTAGATCGGCCTGGTCCTTGCCGAGATAATCTGGATGTCCTTGGAGAAGGGGATCTTTCCTGATCCTCTAAAGGAGGCTGTGGTTCATCCCCTACATAAAAAAATCCTCCTTGGACCCAAACTGTCTGGCTAACTTCAGACCTGTCTCTAATCTGCCCTTTGTGGGTAAGGTTATTGAAAATGTGGTTGTGTCACAACTGGATGGTCATTTGACCAGCCACAATGTCTATGATTCTCTCCAGTCTGGATTTAGGAAGAGACATAGTACTGGGACAGCTCTTGTTCGGGTACTTAATGACCTCCTAATAGTGAGAGATTGAAGGACCCGTTCTAACTTGGTCCTTCTAGATCTCTCTGCAGCATTTGACACCGTAGACCATGAGGTGCTATTAGAGCATCTGCGGTCCATCTTTGGACTGACTGGTATGGTCCTCAGATGGTTTCGATCTTTCCTCGAGGGTAGGACTCAGAGGGTGGTGTCTGGGATATTTTCCTCGGCATCACTAACCCTATCCGTGGAGTTCTGCAGGGTTCCATTTTAGCACCCTTGTTGTTTGCAGTGTATATGCTGCCATTGGGAGCAATTATTAAGCAGTATGGCTTGAGTTTTCACTGCTATGCAGATGATACTCAGCTATACATGTCCTTTGTGCCTGGCCAGGATGCTGCCATTTCAGTCTTTAACAACTGTCTCAATGAGATCCAGGAATGGATGAATGGGATTTGGCTGCGGTTAAACCCTGAAAAGACTGAAGTGTCGGTTGTGGACCCAGGTCGTTGGGAGGCAGATTTGTTGGCTGGATCACCTTCAGCCTTATGGCTTGGAGGTGCACAATTAACTACCTCAGATGTGGTGTGGAACCTGGGCGTTATGTTTGATGACTTTTTGACACTTAAATTGCAGGTTTCAGCAGTTGTCGAAACCTGTTTTTACCATCTGAGGAATATCATTTAGGTGAAACACTTGGTTCCTTCCGACGATCTTTCAACTTTGGTCCACGCCTTCATTACCTGCCGCCTTAACTATTGCAACTCCCTCTACCTTGGGTTATCGGGGGTTGATATCTGCCGCCTGCAGCTCGTGCAGAAGGTGGCAGCCAGGATATTGACTTGTTCCTCCAGGTCCAGTCATATAACACTTGTGCTTCACGGACTGCACTGACTGCCAGTACTGTGGCGGATCACCTTCAAGGTCAGTTTTCTGACCTATAAGGCCCTACATGATCAGGGACCTGGTTACCTGCAAGATCTCCTTCATCCCTACTGTCCCTCCCGCTCTCTCTGATCGACTGACAAGGGATTGCTAGAGATTCCCATGGTTCATTTGAAGACATCTGGAGCCAGGTCTTTCAGTTTTGTGGCCCAGCCCTGTGGAATTTTCTACCTCATCAGGTTGGAGATAGCCCTACCATCCAAAGTTTTAAAACAGCATTATAGACTTTTCTTTTTAATATGGCGTATGTCAATTATTAGTATTGCAGCCATGGGATTTTACATGTTAATTTTAGTTTTATTAATCATTTTAATGAATTTTGTACAGGTGCCTTGGTTTTGAAAGATGTTTTTTATAAATAAAGATGATGATGGTGATGGTGATGATGATGATGATGATGATGATGATGATAAGTAGGCCATATCTACAGCCCCCCATGGTCTACTACTTTGGTCACCCAATTAAAGAAATTGATTAGATTCGTCTGAGATGACCTTCCCACAGTGAATCCATGCTGCCTTGGGTCCTGTGCCCCCTCTGGCCTCTAGGTACTCAATAATTCTTCCTTTCAGAAGTGATTCCATTATTTTCCCTATGACTGAGATCAAGCTAACAGGTCTATAGTTTCCAGCCTCTGCCTTGCTCCCACTCTTGTGAAGGGGAATCACATCTGCATTCCTCCAGTCCTCAGGTACCACCCATCCTCCCATGATTTGTTAAAAAGTATAGACAGTGGTGCCACTTGGTCTCCCCTTAGTTCTTTTAGAATTCTAGGGTGAATCCGGTCAGGCCCCATTGCCTTATCCACCTTAAGTTTTGAGAGTTCATTCAGGACCCTATCTTCTGTGAATGGACTGGTATCAACCTTCCTGCCCAGAGTGCTTCTCTTTTTTAGTTTAGATACCTCCCCCCTTCTTCTTTAGTGAATACTGAGCAAAAGTATTTGTTCAGTATATCTGCATTCTCACTGTCACTTTCTGCTCCTCCCCCCTTTATTAAGCCTCACTATCCCTCCCTTGGTCCTTCTTTGCTCCCTAATGTATCTATACAAGTTTTTATCCCTTTTCTTAACTGAACTGGCTATCTTTTCCTCTGTTTTGGCCTTTGCTCTCCTGACAGCCTTCCCCGCTTCCCTCTGCATTAACTGATACAAGTCTCTGTCCTGCACCTTCTGTGATTCCTTATACTTCCTGAATGCTATCTTTTTCTCCCTAATCTTCCTTGACACCTCTTTTGAGAACCATTGTGGTTTTCTACTTCATTTTGTTTTCTTTATTTGTTTCACACAAAGGCTTGTTGCCTCTATGATGGCAGTTTTTATTTTTCCCCCATTGTTCTTCCACCCTTCCTTCCTGCCCATTTGCTAGTGCATTCCTTAGGTATTCCCCCATTTTTCCAAAGTCAGCCCTTCTAAAGTCCAGTACCCTCAATTTTGTATGGCTTGACTCCACGATTGTGTTTATCATGAACCACACTGTGTGGTGGTCGCTTGTTCTCAGATGGCCACCCACATCCAAATCTGTGATCCTCTCTCTGTCCCTTTTGAGAGCACCAGGTCCAAGATTGCTCCATCTTGATTGGGTTCCAACACTAGCTGTCTGAGGAATGCCCCCTGTAGGGCATCAAGGATGACCCTACTCTTAGATGTGGTTGCAGTAAATGTGCTCCAGTTAACAGGGGGTTCATAACACTCCATACCTTGACAACTGGATGATCCAGACTAGAACTCCACTAACTGCACATCAGCACACTTAAATGGCAGTAGACACTATGCAATCTCACAGTTGGGTAGTCAACTGGGACAAAAGCAGTCTAACACCCTGTGAAACAATAGAACATCTGGGGGCCATCATAGGTACTGCTGAAGAAAAGGTGAGACCCTCCCAGAAAAGAATGGACAAAGTCTTAATGCAAGCTCAGATACTGAGGGCCACTCTGAACCCCATCCTGCAGGTGATTCTACAGACATTGGGTTCCATGGCCTCTTGCATCAGTCTATTCCCTCAGAATCTCTGGAACATGCACCCATTACAGACTCTAGCTATATAGTAGTAGTAGTAAAAAGTTTATTCATATAAATATATATGAACTAGGATGTACTCAATTGAGCCAAGGCTCATTTACAGTGAGGTTCTATACAAACAATGTTCCACAAAAAATTTAAAATAAAGACAAACAGACAATTAACACAAAATAAGTTATATACAATAATGCAGGGACACAGGCGGGACACAGGCTACAACACAACCTGTCCAGATCAGTTCAACTAGATCATCCTGCCAAAAAATCACTAGCATGGTGGTTCAACAAAAATAATATCATCAAAGGAGCAGAGCTACAAATACAGCATGATGTGGTGATAGAGACAGATGCAAGCCTGAAGGGCTGGGGGGCCATGCTGAATCACATGTCAGCTCAGAGCAAATGGTCAGCCTTAGAGTCATGAATGCAAATAAATTTACTGGTGACAAGAGCTGTTTACCATGCACCACATAATTTTCATCGGAGAGTACTCATACACTCAGACAATCGAGCAACGATGGCCTACGTATCGAATTTGGGAGGAACAAGAAGTGCCTGACTGTTCCACGAAACAAAAAAAGTAATGAACTGGGTGCAGATCCACCTGAAATCTATCACAACCATACACCTTGCAGGCAAGCTCAATGTAAAAGCAGATTGGCTCAGTCAATGGGAAATAGCACTTGGGGAATGGTTGTAGCACCCTCACATATACCACCAGCTGAACCAGAGGTTGTGGCCCTTGGAAGCGGACCTTATGGCATCCGCAAGAAATACTCATCTTCTAAAATGTTACTCCAGATACAAAGAGTCTGGAGCACTGGGAACAGATGCCCTAACCCAGGACTGGCAGTTCAGAAGAGCATACTTGTTTCCCCCCACCCCTCTTATACAACAGGTCCTGAACAAAATCCCACAGACAAAATCCACAGTGGTGGTGGTGACTCTGAATTGGCCCAGAAGACACTGGTTCATGACTTTAGTCTCAATGTCAATAGACACACCATGGACACTATCATTTCTTCTGGACCTACTGACACAAGGACCATTCAGCCATCCTGACCTACTTCCCCTTCATCTCACTGCCTGGTTACTGAGAGGCAGAGACTGTTAGACAAAGGTTACAGCCAAAAGGTGGTGCAAACTATGCTACAATCTAGATGCACCCCCACTACCACCACTACAAGAGTCACTGGTTCATATTCAAAAAATGGTTACTCTGATAACAGGATAGAGAAGCAACCAATTTCTATCTCCCAAATTTTGCTTTTCTTACAACAAGGACTAAATAAAGGTCTCTCAGCCTTATCATTATGATTGCAAGCCATGGCAACTGGAGCAGGTGTAGGCCTAATTGAAGGATATTCCCAAGGATCACACCCTGATATGCTTAGATTCCTAAAGGCCATAACCAACATTCGCCCCAAGCACAGACTGACATTGTCCCCATGGGATCTGAACACTGTACTAGATGTATTAGCCACTATGCCCTTTGAACTAATGTTGACCATGGACATTAAATGGGTACTCTTTAAACAGTATTTCTTCTATCCATCTACTCAGCAAGATGAATACATGAAATCAGAGCACTCTGCTTTAAGCCCCCCCTTTCTGATTATACACAATGATGGGATAACATTAAGGACAAATCCAGCCTTTATTCCGAAGGTGGCCACTCCTTTCCATACATCTCAAATGATCAAGCTACTGGGATGGGCTGAGCAGTGGGATCAAGGCCAAGACAGAGAGGCAAAACATTGGGACATGAAAGGAATGATCACAGCATATCTAAACAGAACAAGAGACTTCAGACAATCCGACAGTCTATTCATGGTACCCAGCAGACCAAGAAAGGTCAGGAAGCAGCAACATCTGTATTGCATACCATTATTGAGGCATACAGGTTACAGGGTCTACCTCAGCTTCAGGACAACAAAGCCCACTCTACAAGAGCAGTAGCAATGCTCTGCAATGTCCTGGGCTTAAAATAATTAGGCCTCCATATAAGACATTTGTGCAGCAGCAACTTGGTCCTCAATACACACCTTCACCAGACACTATAGAATCAATCTAACAAATGCTAAAAAGGCAAATTTAACTATAAAAGTACTGCTTAGTTATACTGGACCTCAGCTGGAAAGTCATCTATCCCACCCAAAATACATTTCTTACTGCTTCTTAGAACCTAGTGGTAATGGATGGGGGAATGCGGTAGGGTGATGCAAAATGCAATGGTAGTTTACTCACTTGGTAATGCTGATTGCATGAGCATCACCTTACAGCATCCCTGTTCCCACCTGCAAACTCCAGTCAGATGACAATCCAGCTAATGTAGTATTAGTTTTTTCAGCTAGTAGTCCAAATCGTAGTTCTTGAGCTTCCAGCATTTCGTACGGGCTGATCATCATTATTATGTAGTTAATAGGAAATAAATACATTATGTAGTGTACCTTTACTCTGAGAGTGTCTTCTTTCTGCTTTTTTGCAGTCAGACTTATACCCATGATCTTCTACTCATTCCTTATATATTCCTGTGTACCATGTTTTTCTCTTCATGTCGTAATAATTTTATCACCACAGTAACTCTATAGATCACAAAACTTTGGAAGAATTGAACTGGAGACCTGGGGTAAGGGAGAGGACCTAGGCAGATCAGATTTCAACATCTGGTCATATGTGCATCTGCAGCCTATGGGATGGGCGTAACTCAGAGGTAATGGATGGGGGATGCTGTAAGGCGATGCTTATGCAATCACTTTTACCAGGTGAATGAACTACTATTTTAGCTCTGTATGCCAAGCTCAGCTTACTGTTAGTAGCCTTGCATACATTATGTATATGCAGGGAGAAGTCGAGCTGGGGATTAAGGGTAACACACAAGTATTTAAGGGAGTCAGCAACCCACACAAGAGAGTCATCAGCTCTGATGACTCTCAGGGGTGCAGGACAAGCTTTGGATTTGGCCAGGGATCAAAAAATCATAGCCATTTTTTTTTAAGTATGATGGATAGCTTATGGGCCTTTAGTCAGGATTGTATGTGGTCAAAGTCAGCATTGAGCTGAGAGTTGATGACACTGATGTCCTGGGAGCTGATTAAGATCAAAAAGTCATTTGCATATAGGGTGGTACAATCATGAACTTGGACCAGGAGCAAATCATTAACAAAAAGGGAGAAAAGAATAGGCCTAGAAGAGACACCTGAGGAACCCCTGAGTTAACGGATGTGGGATCTGAGGGGACCTTGTTGAATTTTATGAATTGCTGCCTTCTAAGCAGGTAATTAGTGAACCAGGCTAGGACACACATTTTCATCTGGGCACTCTGCTTGACACACACCAGAAGCCAAACTGCTGAAACCCAGTGTGGTTACAAGGATTAAGGAACTGAAAACTTTCATCCACTTTTTCTGGTCTTCAATTCACTACAATAATAAGGTAGACATTTTAGCTAACAGTTTTAGTGTGTTTTACTGTACATTTTTCCATTCTTGTTTATGCGTACTGTAACCCAAATTAATATTCTCTTTTTACTTGTAACTGTATGTAGTTAAGTATTTTAGTAAAACTTTTGTTTTTCTAAAGAATATCTGCCTAAGTGAGAATTCCTTATGTTGTATGTGTGACTGTAGAAGGTTTATTAATAACCTGTGACAACTGTTACTTGCTCGGAAGGGCCACTATAAGCAACCAAATTTAGAAAAGGGTCTGTAAGGTAAGGATAGGGAGAATAGCAGAGTTTCATGCCATAGTCTGCAGGATTTTGAACCAGACTGTTACATGTCCTGTATGGAGAAGGCCAGATCAGGTGTTATGCTGCTATCCCTGAAGAGAGTGTAACACCTGGGTTTTCCTCCTTTGTGTAATCACCAAGGGAGAGTTCACATTTGGCCACAAGACTCGAGACAGGTATTGTTCCCTTATCAAGAGTTAGAGTGACACCCTGGATCCTTGTGGCAGAGATGCAGTCATGACCTTGTGACCTCAGTGAGCTTTCTAAAGCAAGAGGAGGGTATCCCCATTCCCCCCATCACAGATTGCACTTAAGGGTAGGCACTGAGAGCTCAGTGGGCCTGATCCCCTGGAGTGGGTTTGTGACAGCAGGTAGGATATCATTATCAGAGTCGATCAAGGGAGGGACCACCAAAAGAAGATCATCAGGCTGGTGCATGTAAATTGCTAACCGGTGATGCTTTGGGTCCTTCTCCTCAGTCTCCCAGCCCATTGTGATCTAAATATGCCTCATGTTGTCCAAGAAAGAAGAGTCATCATGAGGGGATTTGGGGACTGCCTTAGAGGGCTCATCTTCATCAGGTGAGTCCCCTGCAAGAAAGGAAGAGCAGGAATAATCAGGATCCTCTTCATCCTCATCATCCGGCTCACTTTCAGGGGGCTGGCATCTGTACAGGTGTCCTCCCAAACCAGTATCATACCTGGGGCCTGTCATTTGAGTGTCACTGGGACAAGGTCTAGCAGGATCCAGAGGAGGCTGAGTCCCAGGAGGGTGGTGGGGAGACACCAGTGGCACATCCCCTGGGGTGGGATTTTGCTTCTGCACCAAAACCCACCAAGAGTTAAACAAGGCATTAACATCCACCAGTGGAGGATAATATTAGACCAGATGATGAGGGTAGGCCAGCACCAGGTAAGAGTAAGCCAGTACTGGGTCAGCCAGAGCAGGCATCAGGTACCCCAGTGTAGGTTCTGTGGGGGCTGGAGGGAGCAGGCACTGGGGTAGGCTGAGGCAGCACTGGTGGTGGCCCACTGGGTGCAGGCTGTGGGAGCCTGGGAGGGGTGTCCATGGGTGCCAGGAAAGGAGAGACTGGCACCAGGGGTATAGAGATCTCCAAGGAGAGAGCTGAGGTAAGACTAGACATGGAGAAGTGCTGGTAGCCTGCAGCGGATGCTGCACCAAGGGACTGCTGCCAGCCCCAGTAAAGACACAGGCAGTGTCTTGACTGGAGGAGAGCATCAGCCAAGGGACTGGTGCCTGAAGAACCATCACCACCTGAGTCACCTGACTGAGAGCCCGCAGAAGTCAAGAGCCTAAGCATCAGGGGCTGGGGGCAGGAGATGAAGTCCCCTGCTCCAAGGAGCCACCGCACTCCACTGAGTTAAGAATGGGTGGTGGGGCCACTGGTTGCCTGGAGGGAGTAAGGGCTGTTGGAGCTGAAGAGGAGGACCTTCTATGGAAGGAAGATGCAGACATGGTCAAAGGCTTATGAGGAGACCACTAGCGGGAAGCAGACCATGCCCTGTCCCAGTTCTTATCTCGGTGTTTACGTTTCCCACTAGATTTTTTACCAGGAAGGGAAGAAGAGGAAGTCCCAGAGGTCTGAGGTGAAGTTGAAGAGCTCCTGGCTTGCAGCTCCTGTTCCATCACAATGAGCTTCTACTTCAGGAGATGACTCTCCAGAATTTTCAGGCAATGTCTCCTTGTAGCCTTGTTAAATTCTGGCAAAACTGGCAGGCTTCAGTGTCATGGCTGGGGCCTAGGCACAGGATGCAAGCAGCATGCCTGTCCTTTTCTGGAATCTGTTTGCCACAGGCACACTTCATGGAACAGTTGGAAGATGAGGCAGGTTGAGAAGACATAAACCTGAATCCAGTAACACCAAAAAATCAATGTTAACACTTACAGAAAAAAGTTATATAAAAAAGGCATGAAGCAAGGGAAATGGCAGTCAACTGTAGCTGCAGCAGTGTCAGTGGTCTTACATGTGCAGGTCAATGGCGGGAGTGAACTGAGGAAGGTGTGGGGGAGCACTCACCTTTATAGGATAGGCTGACATCAGCCGAGTGACATTGGTGGTGGGCGGTCCCCTGTGGTACACTGCTAGCTAGAAAGGTTTATGTGTGTTCCTGGCACTTGGAAGCTTAGTCCTACTTGTGCTTGCCTGCTGCAAAAGCATCCCTTGAAGTAAGATCCTGTATAGTGCAGTGGTTTAAGGCTCTGAGTTGCAAACCTGGAGACCTTGGTTTGCATCCCATAGCCCCCACTTGCATACTGTGTGGAGACCTGGGTTTGAATCCCATAGCCCCTGCTTGCATACTGTGTGACCCTGAGCAAGTCACTTAACTTCTTTTTTCTCTCAGGTCGCACCTGTAAACAAGCTTCAGCTTAGTGTGTCTCTCCTGGTTAAAAAATATATATGTATTATTTGCATCCACTGAAGGTCTAGCATTGTTTTTATAATTTCTCTTTATTTAACTGATTTTTTGCTTGACAAACATACATAAAACAGAACAGTAAAGCATCTCAAGGATAAAAAATATATGGTCATGGTACAGTCACCTATCTACCTAACACATAAATATGCTGCTTTGGCTAAAGGAAATCAAGGTACAAAACCCACATTTCTAACATGTAGACCACCCATCTATGCTGAAGTAATTCAAATGTTTTATTTATGTAATAAAATTTCAGAGAGTACCATTGAGCACAAGTGCTCATTTACAAAGGTTCCACATCAACTACACAGTCAAAGAAACATTACAAGTACAATAAGCAGTTTTAGAGGAAATGCAGTCAAATCAGGCTCAAAGTACTTAAGACCGAACAATTGCATACAGTTCTGTGAAAATTCCACACAGACCATTGTATAAAAAGTCACAAGTTATATACAAAGACAAACTGAGTAAAATTGTTTAAAGGATACCTAAACAACATTTTAACAACAAACTATTCAAAAATCTGACTCTGTAGGTGACTAAAGGAAAGGCTGCTGTTCTCATTAATGTTAAAACTACATTTATATAATTTACCTAAATGTGGTTCCAGACTATTTGAATATTGTAAAATCAGCCTTCCAATTTCAAAAAAATGGTGTTACCTGCTTCCTAACATGACCGCCAAATGTGTTATGTGATGACATCATTGGAGCCAAAGTCAGAGAGATAGATGGCTCTCTATAGTGCTAACTAGTTATTTTTCCCTTTGTATAGAATTGTTTTACCCAAATGGTCAAAACCATGTGCAATATTTTGTATAATACTCATGTTAGTCTATGGTTCTGTTCATTTTGTTTACTTTAACATGCTGAAATTATGTTTTAATCTAACCGACTTTCTCTGTGGCAAACCAGAGTGCAGTACAAATCTTCCATAACCTGGTGGTCTAGTGGTTATGGTAGATCCAGGAAGCTACAATGGGGGTGCTGGGGTGGTGTGCATATTTAGGGCGGGATATTCAGACTGCGCCAAAAAGATGTGCAATAGCAGAAGCAGGCACAAGTGCAGTGTTTCCCTGTACAACATGCACGATATTCAAACAAAGCGCAGGCCAAGGTGCACTTGCGCAACACAGCTGAATATTGAGCCAACTGCACCATGGCGCAACCAGGGATGTGCAGTGGAGCAGGGTCAATGTGCAGTAGCACAACCAGTGATGTGCAGGGACAGGGACAGGATGCAGGGGTGCACTACCCATGGAAGCCATGGGCGGAGTAGCATACACCAGACCAGACAGACCCATCCCCACCTAGGCACCCCATGAACTGCACAACCAGAGGTGAGCTGGATGGACCACCAGCCTATGAGCACCAGCACTGAATCAACAGCTGGGGAACGGTGCCCCAGCACACCCCCAAGGCAAGCAGTGACCGCAACAAAAGGAGGGCCAGCCCCCAGTGCCACCCTACCCCACCAATGCAGAGCATACCCTGTACAGCGATCCTAAGACACCTAGCCCAGAAGCAGCACCCAACAGTGCATGGCACCAAATGCATGCCACCACCAACACTGTGACAATGCAACCCTGTGCACCATGGAGCCATTCATGGCAGCCCCACTGTGAGCCCCTCACAGGGGGCGACACCAGCTACTGATGCAACAACTGCATACACAATGCAACCCTGAATGGCCCCCCCATGGTACAGCAGAGAGGTCGACCCGGCATCAGTACCCGAGGGACCCCGCATGCGTCAAGGCCTGCCCTGGACACCACCACCAGCAGGACAGAACCCCACACACCCACCTATGCACACACCCAGTCCCAGCACTGGCCCCAACAGACAGCACAGCCACCCACTGTGATGCATGGAGGCATGTGCCACACAGGATGTGACACAGGGCATGGACAAACCCCCACCCTATCCCAAGTGTACCCCGACACAGGGCCACAAAAGTGGGGCAACAAATGCTGCTGGTGTGTGTCCACTGATGCCATGTACCCATGGCCTGCACCCCACCATGGCACAGGTGAACTAGCCATCTGGTGCATGCACCATGAAGCCGTCCGAAGCCAACATGCGGCTGGAGCACAAGTGACAGACAGAAGAACACAGAAACCGCAACAGACACCAGTGACAGCATTGGGGGGAGACAACAGCAGCATAGCCTATAGTGTCACCAGAGGCAGACGTGCAACATACTGGTGACAGAACGCAAGCCTCCATGGCACCGTGCCCAGAGGGTGGCTGGCATGGACAGCCACCAATGACACACCAGCAGACCGTGCATACCACAGACATGCAAGGGGCCCAGCTGCACGGGTCATGGATAGACTGATACAGGTGTCAGGGACACATTGCATGCACCAGGGACCACTGCACACAGGCATCCAGTGCACAGGCAACAACACACATACCACAGACAGGGACCAAGTCCCCCACCCACACCATTAGTGGGGCCCTGCCAGATACACACTCACCCAGGCCTGCACCACTCCAGACGCCAAGCACACCACTGCAGCGAAGCACCATATGCCTGCTGCAAATCACAGACCACCACAGCTGTCATATCAAACAAGAATATATTGCAAAGGTAAACTGTACAAACAATAAAACAAACAAAACTATGCACAAAGCGGGGGGGAGGGCCACAAACCAGGTGAGGTGGGCATGGGGCAAGGGGGTACATCAGGGAGTGGGACAAATGGTTACGAGAGACAGTCCAGGGAGGGAATGCACATCACATGTGCTGCAGGCCCTACTGGTGGTCCCTCTCTTCATTCTGGTCTCTGTGGCCCCCCCGTGCCTCCTATATCCGCCACGCTCCATTCCCTGGAGCAGCTCCAGAGTAGCCTGGGTCACCTGTAGTAGCTCCTGTATGTGCCGCTCCAGGGTAGTCCAGCATTGTCCACCTAGGACAAGGGAGCAGAGTCAGTACGCATGACTGGCCAGACCCCTGCAGCCCACCCAATGTTCATGGCATACGGCCATGGACCACGCCCCTGTGATGGCATGTGACCAACCACAGTGTCTGCACCCACAAGACCCACCTACCCAGGCACCCATAGCCATGAGGAATGCTGCACACACCCACTGCCCATGTCCTGCACAGCACTAATGAGGCCATACAGTGACATGGCTATGCAGTGCCAAGGTAGTGGTACAGACATGGACCCAGTGCACGCACAGCCCACCTGCGACACCCACCCACACATGCAGTGCCACAGGACAGTTCTGAGTGCACCATGTGGTGTGCACAGCAGTGGGCCCAATTCAGGTGGCCACTCCCCGCCACCACCCCCACAACCCACCATGCACAGATGTAAGGGGAAACATGGCAATCAACTGCATCCTGGTCAGCAGGGTGCTGCTGACACATGGCTCCACCAACGTCCTCCGGCTGCAAGGTCACGCCACCCACTCCGGCCTGATGTCCCTGTCCTTGGGCCAAACGGGCCCTAAGGTGATCCTCTGGGCTTAGGGTACAAACATGGAGAGGGACACATCAGTACAGGTCTGTAACATAGCCCCCCCCTCACTGTGTGTGTGCTAGCACAACCCAGCCATGACGCATCCCAACCCCCACCATCCCCACAGGATGGCCACCACCCCCCTGTGGCATGGACTAATACACACCACGATACCTGGACAGACAGAC
This sequence comes from Neoceratodus forsteri, assembly GCA_016271365.2. Taxonomy (NCBI): domain Eukaryota; kingdom Metazoa; phylum Chordata; order Ceratodontiformes; family Ceratodontidae; genus Neoceratodus; species Neoceratodus forsteri. The sequence goes on from CM057449.1 coordinate 681,955,396, forward strand.
ACTACCAGTGATGGGATGGAGCACCTACCTGGCCATGGCAAGGCACCCCACCAGGCATGTGCCTCCAGTCACCCCAGGCAGTCAGGGTACCACCGCTGGAAGTTGTCACAGCGGTGGCGACACTGCTCCGCTGACCTGCTGCTCCCTGTTGCCTCCTCCAGACCCTCTGCAACTTCCTGCCACACCACAGTCCATGGCCTCTGGAGGGGTTCCTGTCCAAAGAGAGCACCAGCATGTGGTTCCACCAAGGCCACCAGGTTTTCCAATTTGATGGCACTCCAGACCGGCGCTCTGGTCCTAGGCATGGTGCTATCTCAAATGGCATCATAATGGCACTCTGTATCACAAGTGTCCCACATGCGGAGGCAGCGTGATACTGCACTGCCAGTCCCTATCATGCTGTCACTGGATTGCGCAATAAGAGTGCAGCCATGCAGATGCATGGCACCTAGGAGGGGGCAAAGGTCATCTGCAGGGTCAAGGGTCTGTCCATGCATGGAGTGCCACAGCACTATGGGGACGCCCTTTGTGTAGCATGGTAGGGTGCATGTGTGTGATGCCCTGCAGTGGCCTACCATGCTGTGTTACCATGGTGCCCATGGCGCACCATGGCGCGAGCGCCCCATGGGCATACAGTGCACTAGCACCACAGGCACAGTGGTGGCCGTGCTCTGCACTGCCTCCCATGCACAGCACATCAGCAGCGCCGCATGCATCAGCGTCAGCACCCCGGGCATGCACCGTGCAGTGCCATTTGTGCACATCACAGTGGTACGCCTTAGCCTGAGCACGCTCACCAACATTGCGCAAGGTGCAACAGTGCGATATTCAGCCAGGTTATGCAAATCAGCTCATTAGCCATTCCACGGTGCATCCACTGCATTAGCATCCACTTACAGTTGCGCCAGCCCTCATTTGCATGCGTTGTGCTATATATATGCAACCTGGGGCTGCAGAGGCCATGGATCGGTATTGCAGTCCTTTGTGGTAGATTGCATGCTGTTGGGATGTGGGGACTATGGTTTGGAAAGGCTGCTTTGGACTGCACAGTCCAAGGTAACACCTGTCATTCCCACAGGTGTGAGCATAACTGAGCATGAGGAAGAGGAGGAACAGGGAAGGGGGAGAAGGAGGAGGCCCAACTTCACCAGGGCTGAATCTGATGCCCTGTTCGAGGCATATCTGGACAGGGAACTGTGCTTAGAGGACAGCAGAGAATGCCACAGGCCCATGCTGTGGCGTGGGATGAGGTGGTGCATGCTGTGAACTAGCAGGACAGCCACCAGCAGTCCATGAAGGAGTGTAAAAAGAAGGTAGGCACGGACAGGAGGTGGATCAAGGACAAGATGGCTGCCATCAGGGAGGCACATGCTGCCACAGGTGGGGGCCAGCCAGATGTACCCTGCCTGACACCACAGGAGGAGTGGGTGGCCAGCAGCATGCGGTGTAGTGCCATCGAGGGTGTTCCTGGTGGTGGTTTCCAGATGGGTGGCAGCCCATCACTGCATGGTAGGCCCTGTGCTGTCAGTGTGTGGGTGGTGGAGGGCATGCCACAGGGCAAGGCGTAGCCACTAACAATACTGTGTTCCTTTACAGCTTCTGAGCATCTACATGGGGCAGCGGTGGTGGGTGTGTCCACCGAGGGGGAGGCCCTGGACACAGTGAAATGCCCATCCACCTCCACAGGTGCCCAAGGGACCGGCCAAATGCATATCTGCATGTCTGTCTGGACTGATGTGGGTGGTGTGCGTGCGAACAAGGCCCTGCCTGTGTCTCAGTGTGACATCGCCCCTAGTCTCCAGTGTGTTGGGCCACAGAATGTGGCTGGATCCAGCACTGATGATGATGGGCCATACGTCCCAGACAATGATACTTGTGGGTCACAGTGTGGTCCTACAGCAGGCAACTGCATGGGCGATACTGTGGGTGATGCTGCCGTGGCCTCCTGTGTAACAACCCAGTCCGAGCCTGTGTCTGTATGCCCCAGTGGGGCAGCACTGGTGTGCGTCCAGGGTGGTGTGGCTGTTGCAGCTGCTGTGGCAGCGCCGGTAGACCCTGGCAATCAGCAGCCAGAAGAGCAGTGGCAGCAGTCAGCCAATGACAATGGGGGGACAGTGTCGGGGGCAGTGGCAGTGCACCACATGTGGACATGCCCCGGCATGGCTCTGGTGTGCAGTGCCCAATGTCACAGGGTGCTGGCCAGCAGGGCCAGGAACACCATGAGGGACAGCATGCTGGACCAGCAGATGACCCCTTGGACGACCACAGCCATCTTTTCCAGGCCTTAGTTGATCAGCAGATGCAGCTCGTGATGAGGGTGGATGCAGTCAGTGCGGTTCTGCACCAGGCAGATGAGTGGCACAGCAGGGACCATGGCTTACTCCTGGCAGAGTTGGCCAGGCAGTGGGCGGATATGACCACTGCCATTGACAGGCAGACCACTGCAATGACAACTGCCATGGCTACACTGGCCACCCAGTCTGGTGCCCCACCGAAGCATGACACCACACAGTGTCATGTCCACCCCCCATTCCCAATGTTGTGTGATACCTGCTATGTCGACACTGGGTTCGGCTGTGGGCATACCGAGCACGCCTGACATGGGCATGTTCGGTGGGCTGCAGACCCCTGCATGAACACGTTTGCATTCATGCAGTGTCACTCCTGGGGGCCCGTCAATGCCACCCATGAGGCCATTGGTCAGCCTGGCATGGCTGGCAGGTCTCGGTGGAGCCACCCACGCTTCCGTGGTGGCCGTGGTACTGTGCTGCATGACTGACCTGTCTCCCACCATGGCCACTGTTTGCCATTGTCCTGTGTGTACTGCGGTGTGCATTGTGTGATGCATGGGCAGGGTACCCAGCCCTGCACACACATGGTCCCTGTGCACACCCTCCCAGCTGCTGGCCACTGTGGTGTGTGCAAGATGATGCCTGCATAGCGCTGTCCGCCACTGTGCAATGGTGCCCAGCATCTGAGGCATGCACAGTGATAGCCACTAGGCATGGTCATGTGTGGTCCTGTGAGGGTGTGGGGGTGGCTGTTGGGGTAGACATGCTGTTTGCCCTTTGGGCATGTGTTGTGGTGTGTGTGCATGTGTGTGCATGTGTCATGTTCAGCCCTGCCCATCTTTGCCACCGTGTGCAGTCCCCTGCTCAAACCCATTCCCTTACTGCCATCCACCCCAGTATCCAGCCCTGCCTCTCTGTGGGCTGTGCCCTTGCCCTTGGTGGTTGCACATGGCCCCGTGACCTACCTGTGTTGTCCAAAGTGCTCCTCTGCTACGGTGTTCCGGTGTTGCTGTGCCATCTGGAACAGCTGGGGGTCTCGTCGCCCAGAGGGTGGCTGCCTACACCAGCTGGACCAGTGTCCTCATTGTCCCCACCGCTGTCCCCCTCTTCAACCTCTACGGCTATCCCACAGTCAGTGGCCATGTTGTGCAGGATACAGCAGGCCAGGGATAGCCCACAGGCCTTCGAGGGACTGTACTGTAGGGCACCGCCTGATGTGTCCATGCACCAGAACCATGCCTTCAGCAGCCCGAACACATGCTCAATGACATTCCGTGTTGTAGCGTGTGCCTCATTGTACTGTAGCTGCGATGGGATCATGAGGCGCAGGTAAGGTGTGAGCAGCCAGAGCCATAGTGGGTAACCACTGTCACCTGTGTGTACAGGGGAGACATTAGCATGGTGGTCTACATCCCTATGCCATGGGCCATCATGGCCGGTACCCATGGCACCTCTGACAATGCACCCCCACACGTCTGCTTATGTCATCCTGCGTGATATGCATACTCACCTACTAGATGGTCGGTGGGGATGTCCCCACTCTCAAACCTGTGGCAAGTGCAGACTGGTGCCAGATGAAGGTATCTTGTGCTCCCCCAGGGTGTGTGGCACAGACATTGGTTATGTGCCCCCTGGCATCGCACACCACCTGGCAGTTTATGCTCAGGTAGCCCTTGTGGTTGATGTATGCCACACCCTCAAGGCCAGGTGGCATGCGAATGCCTTCATGGGTGCAGTCGATGGCCCCAAGCACGCCAGACAACTGTGCTACCCTGTGGAACTCTTGTATGTGTGCTGTGCACTCCGCCTGTGTGCTGGGGAAATGGATGTACTCTGCAGCATGTGGCAGCAGTGCTCTGAGGAATTGTGTGAGTAGGTGTGACACGGCCGACTGAGTTATGCCTGTCATGTCACATGTTGGTCTCTGGAAGGTGCCCATGGCGAGCAGGCACATGATGGCTGTGACCTTTGTTTCCACTGATAGTGCATGGCTCCATCGTATGGGTGCCTGCATCTCTTCACTGCACAGCTCACAGAGCTGCCTCAGAATCGCCCGGTTCAGGCAGTACCAGCCCACATTCTCAGTGTCAGAGTACTGTTGGAAGCTGGTGTGGGCTCGGTACTGCCTGTTCTGGGCGTACTGCCGACGGGCCCTTCCACAGCCACGCCTCCCTGCTGCCTGCCTTCTCACACCCCTCATTACTGCCTCCATCTGGAAGGTGGCAGTGGCCCTGTCCCTGGCTGGTGTCCCCCCCCCCGGGTGGCTGTTCTCCGGTTCCCCCGGCTGTCTGTTGCTGGTGCTTCCCCTGCACTGGGTTCACCTCTGGCTGTTTGCCTGTGGCTGTCCTGCCTCTTGCCACTGCCCTCAGTCCACTGTGGCACTCTTAGACCCTTTTGCGCATACTGGCACGGGGACGCCCACTCCTACCCTCACTCTGGCACACTTCTGGTGGGCCCTGTCCTACTCCTGGCTACTCCTGCACCCTGTTTCCTGTCTTGCCTCCATGGCACTCTGTCTCTACGCTCCAACCTGTGGCTTTCCTGTGGCGCGTTCTTCCTCCCCCTCTTGCTCCCTTTTATTTTGGCTAATTTCCGCTGCCGCACAACTTCCGCTTGCTCCGCTATTGCGCACGTCGCATGCTGTTGAACATCGCACTGCGCATGTTATTCATGGTTCCATCCCCTGCAGTTGTGCATGCATTCATTACTGTTGCACTCTGGCGCATTGCTTATTGCACTGAGCAGCCTGCTCCCACTGAATATTGCACAATGGTGTATTTCTGCACTTGTGCTGGTGCATCCCTGTTGCGCATGGCACATCCGCTCTGAATATCCCACGCTATATATACACTTTTTAACATTTTTTTAAAACCTAACCTTAATATTTTCTGCTATTATTCTTTTCTAGTACATTTTTGACAGAACCTACAAATGTAAGCCATTGTGTGAATGTAAACATTTGTACAATCAATAAATCAGACTTCTTCAACAAAGTGAAATACAACAGCAGCAAGCAAGTACATTATAATGTGGTGGGGGGTTGCAGCCACCCCCTTCACCACCCCCTAGATTCACCACTTTTTTTACAATTGCATGATTGGCTACTTGTTGGACCTTCTAACACCTGCTGCCCTGGTCTGTTCCCTTCGATCCTCCTCTAGGGACTTCCTTGTGATTCAAAGGACAAGGTTGAAAACTGCCGGTGACAGAGCTTTTAGAGTCACCGGCCACATCCTGTGGAATTCACTGCCTCTATCAGTAAGGGAGGCCCCTTCAGTTAAGGTATTTAAAGCCTGCCTTAAGACCTATTTATTTAGCCGAGCATTCCCAGACACAATTTGGCAATTTTATCATGTCAGCCTTTTAGAATTGTAGGTATTTTTTCTGTAAACTTGTGTTGATATTATACCCTTAGTTTATTGTGTTTTAAGTATTTATTGTATGTTATTTTATGATGTTTTAATTGCCTGTATTTGATTGTACAGTGCCCAGAGCCTCTGAGATTGGGCACTAGAAAAATACAATTTGCCTTGCCAGTTGCATTGACTGTCTGACAGGCATCAGGCAGTTGATTTATGAAAAGGCCAAATAGGAGTGAGCGCAAGATAGAGCCCTGGGGGACACCAACAGATACTCCCCAAATGTTTGACAAAGATTTATTGATCTTCACCCATTGGGAGCAATTGGTAGGACAGCTGTGGAACCAGTCAACTGTGTTCTGTGACAAACCCAGGCCAAGGAGTTTGCCAAGCAGGAGCTTATGGCTGACCAGCTCAGAGACTTTAGTAAGGTCAATATATACAGCTCCCACTAGGTCACCATTGTCATGGGCTTCATGGACACAGTTGATGTATTTGAACAATGCTGTGTTGCTGTTGTGGAGCTTTTGGAAGCCATATTGCTGTACTCACTTGACACTGTATTGTTTAAGATATGTGACAAGTTGCTCAGAGACATTTTCTTGAGCATCTTGGATGAGAGGAGAGGGAATAGAAAAAGGTCTGTAATTGGCAAGTTTAGTGTCTCCACTTTTGAAAACTGGTGTAACTGGTGCAGATTTACACTTCTCCACCAATTCTGCTCAATTTTTCAGTCATGTTATTTGTTATTGAGCTCTGCAGTTAGTTTTTCTATATCATAAGCCAGTATTATAAGTTTCTGCCATTGTCCAATGGTCGGTACAGCAGGAGTAAACTATAACCATCTAAGTACCTTTTCTGGCAACCAGCATGCATGCATACATAAGCTTTTTTGTATGTAGTCTATAAAACCCTGGGGGAGGGTCCAGAAACAATAAAGGTGCCCTGGGAGGGTAAAATCAGCACCAAATATGGTGATTTTGTAATTCAAGTGAGGCTTGCTATAAAGAAGAAACAATACCACATCCCCTTTCAGTATCATAAGTAACTGGTGAAACTGCGGTGAATCCTGTTCAAAGGGCCATTTTATGCAGTTCAGATTTCTAATACTGGGAGAACTGAATGTACTAGTAATGATAAGCAGGACAAAAAGAAAATGTAGCCACAAGTTCAGGAAAAGTGAGAGAATCTCTGCCTCTTACACATTATGCGGGGACTGCTGATCCTTTTCTCTCCCACCTAGAGTACAAGTTATCTAGGCAGGATTGCAGGAAAGAGGAGTTGTGGGCAAGGAGGGTAATTTTGGTTTTATGGACCACATACAAAAAAGCTTATGTATGCATGCATGCTGGTTATAGTTTACTCCTACTGTACCGACCATTGGACAATGGCAGAAACTTATAATACTGGCTTATGACATAGAAAAACTAACTGTTAAAAATCTGTCATGTCAGAGCCCATGATGTGCAGAGAATCTCAGCCAGGAAATGAGTATGGTCAAAGTAAGAGGGTTAGAAGTAAGCTGCTCTGATAGAGTAGCAGGGTAGGCCAAATTAATCTACAGTAATGAACATGGAAGAGATCCTCTTCCAGAATTTCAAGTGCCTTCCAGTGGGCCTTGTATCTTTTTGTTAACCATAATAATGTGCGTACCTGGGCTGCCACAGATTTTAGGAAAAATTAGGTAGGGCTAATCCTCCTGTACCTTATATAGCTGGAGGGTAGCAAACTTGATCTGAGGACAAGAGCTACTCCAAATGTATTATGAAATTATTCTGTCCCATTTTCTGAAGTAGTGAAGTGGTGGTAAGACGGATAGAGTCCAGGCAATATACAGCTTACGAGGGAGCAGGACCATCCTGACACTGTCAATACACTGAAGTAGTGAGAGGGGGGTTGTGTGTCAGGTGACCAAGTCCTTTATAAACTGTTGTGTTAGGGGATCATAACTGAAAGAACTTAAGTGGTGAAGGTTAACTGGGATAGACATTCCCAAATATTTAATACCAGGAAGATCCCAATGAAACTTAAAATGTTGCCTAAGTCGACTGTGGGTAGAGTGAAACTGTAACATTTCAGTCTTAGATGTATTAAGCTTATATCATGTAAGCAGACCAAATTCAGTAAGTGTCTGCAATGGGTTACTGAGTAAAGATTTTGGATTCTCCAAATAGATGAGCAGATCATCTGTGCATAGGACCATGTTTGTGTTTTTTCCCAATTGTTTAACCAGGTGAGACACACTAAGCTAAAAGCTTTGTTTACAGGTGCAACCTGGGAGCACAGGGAAGTTAAGTGACTTGCTCAGGGTCACACAGTATGCAAGTGGGGGCTGTGGGATTCAAACCCAGGTCCTCAAATTTGCAGCTCAGAGCCTTAAACCACTGCGCTATATTGCCTCCCTAAAGGTTTGATGTTTGACTCTTAAAAAGGGATCTTGAATTCGCGGGTGGGATCTAATAGCTTGAGCCAAGAGTTCTAAATATATAGCAAATAATAAATGGGATAGGGGACAACCCTAATGTTGGCCTCTGAATAAAGAGGAGTCTGTTACCTGTCCATTTACCTTTACATATGCATTGTGATTATGATAAATGGATCTAAGCACCTTGACAAAAGGGAGAGGGAAGTGCATATATTTCACAGAGGCAAACAAGAAATGTAATGCCTTCTTATCTAACACCTTCTCATCAGCTAGACTAAGTATCAAAAAAGGGCATTTGGTCTGGCTAGCATAGTGTAACACATGAAGTTTTTTTTATATTGTCTTTGGTTTGTATGGCCCTCAAGAACCCTGTCTGGTCTCCATCCAGCAAGAAGGGAAGGAGATTTTCTAGACAGTTGGCCAATACAATAGAAAACATTTTTTTATTCATATTAGACAATGGCAAGAAAGAATCTTGAACTGTGATTGATCAGTTTGGGGCTGGATCCATGGCTTTATCCCAGCATAACACCACAGGTCTAGTCTCAGCACTGTCAACCAATTGCCCATTGTTTGGAGCTTATACTCCTTTTTTGCATCTCCTCTTAAGAAACAAAAGTATTTTTCCACACTAATAAAAATGTTCTTTAAAATTATGTTTTTATTGTATATATAACAACAAGCCATTGTATAATAGGAATAATGCACTCCAGGGTGTGTTTAGTGCTGGGATAATGTCACACCTGGGACATTGGTTGCACTCAGCCTGCAGCCTTGTGCCCAACCCGCCAGGTGTGGTGTTATCCCAGCACGACACACACCCTGTCATGCATTATTCCTTTATTTAATACTGATATCAGCCTATAGGAGACATGACTAGTTTTGCCTTTATTAGGTTTCAAAATAGCGGAAATGGTTGCATGAGTCCATGCAGTAGGGATTGTATGACCAGTGTGGAATGATCAGCAAATATTCAGAAGCAGGGCAAAGAGGAGGCTGTGATTGCCTTATAAAATTCACTAGTACAACCGCTGGGTCCAGTTCTTGCCATTCTTTTTTTTATATATAGATGTTGTATGCTGCTTCTGGCTACTCTCCTCTGACCGACACCTCAAGACCCATCAGCTAGCTTCTCTGAGGCTTACCATCCTCTCTCACCCTCTGCCACAGGACTGTGGGGGGGGGGTCTGGTCACTGATGCAAGGCCTGTGAAGAGTTGGTCATCATCCTGCAGCTGCAGGGTATTTTTCATCTGATTTTCTCCCTGGGTGCACCAAACATGCAAAGGGTGCAACATGCATGATCTGCCTCTGTGGCGTAACCTCCAGCCCCCTGAACATGGGGTTCCTTCCCCTTGAGTGTGTGATTCACTTGTGCTGCCACCAAGACACCTCCAGGTAGCAGTCAAGCAGCGAGCTACAGCAACCCTTATGCCCAAGGAAGGAAAGTAGTCCTAGGGATGCTAGAGCATCCCTCCCTCATCAGCCCCCAAGTGATCCACATCCATTTCTGAAGATGGGTCACTGGCATGGCAGGAGGTGAGGCACCAGCCAAGTGACTTAACCCTCCATGCCAGCTCAACTCCTGCTATTCTTAAAGTTTCTAATGGTGATAACCAGTTCTCCCTGTGTTATATGTGACATTAATGTGTGACTCAGTTCTTCTGCTAGCTGAGGAAGCCATAGGGATTGGAAGTATTTTGTCAGTACAACAGGAGTGGTGCCACTGTCCTTGGTATACAGCTCAGAATAATATTGCTGAAAGACCTGTAAAATCTGAGCAGGATCTCTGGTCATTCTGTTTGTGACAGGGTTCCTAATATGATTGACAGCACATTGCATCACTTGTCTGTGGAGTCAGAATGCTAGGACCTTAGAGGCCCTTGAGCCTTCTTCACAGAAATGTTGTTTAAGATATCGGAGAGCTGTCTCTGCCCTAAGTGTCAATATTCTGTGTTTCACTTTGCATTTTTGTAATCTGTGGGCCCACCAATCCATCATCTTGCACATGAAAGGACTAAATTGTAGCTAGTTGAGATGGCAGAACCCTAAATTTTTCTTACCATTGTTTCTGGAGGAGGGAATTACCGCTGATAAGTTCTTCCCGAAGGACTTTTTTTATCATGTCCCATAAAATACTAGGAAAAATCTTGGGGGTGTCATTCATATCCAGAATTTGTGTAATCTTATCAGTTATAAAACTCTTCAACTCTGGATAATTTAGGAGAGAAGTGTTAAGGGGCAAAAGTCTATTACCTTTTAGTGAGCCGCATTTCAGGGTAAGTTTTAGTGGTGCATGATCCGACAAGTATATGGGTAATATCTTACAGTTGTCCACCAATCACACATGCTCTGACAAACTTTTGAAAAGGTCTATATGTATATAAACTTTATGGGTATGGGAGTAATGTTTGTAGTGCCTCCGCTGGGAGGGTTCGAGATATCTTCACAAATCTGTACCCTTGCTCTCTTGTATAATTGCCTTGCCACTTTTCTGAGCTTTAGTTTCCTGGGGTGGGGAAGAGTTGGTAGTGTCCTGCTTATCAAATAAGAGGTTATAATCCCCACCCAGAAGAAGTACTCCCCTTTGTTGCTTTAGTACTAGTGATGGGAGAATCTCAAAATGTTCTGAGGTTCCAAAAGGTTCTGATAAGCGAAACATGGTTCGGATAGTTATCCAAACCTTATCCAAACCTTTTAGAACCTTTATGTTTTATTTATTTGTTAACTGCTGCACCCTTCTCTGTCTCTCTCCAGCCTGCAATTCCCACCCCACAGCACCCAGCTGAGTGCCGGGGCTTTGCTCCGCCAGCGGGCGGTCGGCGGCACCTTAGCCGAACCAGGGAACCACGAGGCCAGGAGGAACAACGAGGGCGAACTCAGGAAAGGCGCAAAATTTTTGCCCACCCACTCTTCCCCCCTCTTGTGTGTTACTTTATAGGCATCTTCCAACTGAAATCTCTTCCCCGCCCTCAGCATTTTTCTAAACCAACAGACAGTCACACCGGCTTGCTGATCCAACCAACCAGCAACTTCACTACTCCCCGACAGCCAACTACCAATATCTCTTTCAGAATGGGGAGTTTACTTCTGATACTCCTTTCACTATCAGCCATAGGGTTCCACAAAGAAGATGTCCCTGTCATACAAAGTAGGGTGATCCATTTGCCCAGTCTCTCTGAATGATCCCCTTTGGCTGACACTCAAACCCTCATATATGCTCTACCATTGCTGCATCGACTACAGTGGTATAATCACCATAAAGAGACACATACCACCACACATGTATTTCAATCAAGGCTCCACTGCTGATTATACAGATCCCCCCTAAGCCTAAGCACCAAACTGCTACTTGGTGTCTCGACACATTTCCTTAAACCCACAGGGAGCACCCCAAAAAAAGAGTGGCAACAGAATAAAAGAAGGAGGACCAAAGACAGCCCCCTCTCCCTATCACTGGCAGCCATCATGAAACTCCTGCTCTTTCTATTGCTCTGTATTGGTAATGTGGAAATCAACCCTGGACCTCCTGAATATAACACCTCTCCATCAGACCTAACCTCAATTAAAGGCCTCAGTTTCCTGTATATTAATGTATGCAGTCTGTTGAAAAAACTTACATTGATACAAGCCTGGGCTGCCCATACCTTGCCAGACTTTCTCGTGGTATCTGAGACATGGCTCAAACCCACCACAGCAGACAGGGATGTTAACCTACCTAACTATCAGCTATTCAGAGCTGATCGCCAAACAAGGGGAGGTGGAGTAGCCATATATGCAAAATCTGGTATAGCTGTATCCTGTATTGCTGCAACATCTATGCCCAAGGAGTTTGAATGCCTATCCCTAAAAGTCTCTCTCCCCAATACAGCAGCTTTTGAACTAATTGGATGCTACAGACCCCCCTCTGCTGAACACAAGCTCTTATCCCACCTGGGGAACCTGGTCAAGCCCAGCACTGAAGAAGTCATTATTCTAGGTGACCTAAATTTCAACTGGCTCACCCTGGCAGCTACACCTCTGGTATCATTCTGTGATACATATGGGTTCACACAGCTAATTAATGAATCAACAAGAATTAATGCAAGGAATAGTAATAACAGCACACTACTCGATATCATGCTAGTGAGTAAACCACATCTATTCACACATGCTGGAGTGCTTCTCTGCGATATAAGTGATCACTGCCCCATCGCAGGGGTAAGATCCACCAGCATAACAACAAATCCTGCAAAATTCCTCATGAGGAGGTCCAAGGAAAAACATCAATATCGAAGGATATTTGCATGATCTAGCTTACTCTCCACACTGGCAAGAGTTTTATCTTGCACATTCTGTAGAAAAAGCTCAGCAGGTGCTAAATAGCATTATAATAAATGCCCTCAACACCCATGCCCCAATCTCTAGTATCCGAATAAAAAACAAATCCTGTCGTTGGTTTTTAGCTGACCTCAAAGCTGCACTGCTGGAGAGAAACAAACTCTGGAAAATGGCAAGAAAAACTAAGAATGCAAATGATTGGATGATTTTTAGGAAAGCCAGGAATAGATGCACCAAGAAAGTTAGGGATGCAAAGGCTGCCTTCTACCTGGCCGAGCTCGACTCCTCCTACCATAATCCTGCTAGGTTTTGTGGCATCATCAAGGGTATGGTGGGGCAGGACACTAACAACCCCCTTCCAACTCAACTACACAACAGTTATGGCCCTATCACTGGCAAAATGGAAATCCTGGACGCATTCAATAACCACTTCACAACGGCTGGCCTTGCCTTTGACACCTCTCCAGCTAACCTGCTGAGGGAACAATTAAGCTCCCATTACACTAGTGATCAAAGAGTTGACTCTTCCTTTAGCTTCAAACATATACTGTGGAAACAAGTTGAGGATCTATTATGGCATCTGGATACCAAAAAAGTGCAGGAGCAGACTCTCTGGACCTCTTCTTTCTAAAGATTGCATGCCATGTACTTGCAGTCCCCCTAACACACCTCTTTAACCTTTCCCTAAACTCTGGCTCTATTCCCACACTGTGGAAGACAGCCCAAGTGGTCCCCCTTCTAAAATCAGGGAACCCTATGGATCTTAATAATTACAGGCCCATTTCCATTCTACCAGTGCTATCCAAGATGCTGGAGAAATTAGTGAGTAATCAGCTAAGGGAATATCTTGACAATGCTAACCTCTTAAATCCAGCTCAATCTGGATTCAGGGCCAAGCATAGCATTATCACTGCATTAGCCAAGGTCACAAATGACTGGCAAACCGAATTGGATAAAAAGAATAATGTCTGTGCAATATTCCTGGACCTGAGCAAAGCATTCAATACTGTGGACCATGAGCTGCTACTCTCATCCCTGCACTCCCTTGGCCTAGATCCACCCTCCCTTAAGTGGTTCAGATGCTACCTCACCGGTAGGTCATAGCAGGTAAAAGCTAAAGGTGACCTATCCCCATTAAAACCACTGTCAAGAGGAGTCCCCCAAGGTTCTATTCTGGGTCCTATTCTTTTTGCCATTTATATAAATAACATTGATTCAACCCTTACCAATTCCTCAGTACACCTGTTTGCTGATGACACTGTGCTGTATGTCAGCAACCCTTTGCCTGCAGTTGCTCGTGAAATCCTACAAACAGAATTCTCCTTGTTACAACATCAGCTACTCGAGAAAAAGCGTCTGTTAATTGCAAAGAAAACTAAAGCAATGATGTTCACAAATCAAAACTCCACCAGCACATCCTCTTCAATCACTCTTCCCCAGCTATGCACTATACTTGGAGAAAATCTGGAGTATGTTGAAAACTTCAAATACCTAGGCGTGTGGATTGACAGCAGACTCGACTTCACTCATCATTTAGAAGAACTGTTAAAAAAGCTTCACCAAAGGCTTGGCCTTCTCTATAGATTAAAACCCTTCCTTAACAAAGACTCAAAGATGAGGTTAGTCCAGGCCATTTTTTCATCAGTTGTTGACTATGCAGACTTCCTTTATAGTCACTGCCCCATCTCCTACCTTCACAAGTTGGATACCTTATATCATAGAGCAATAAGGTTCATTACAGATCTTCCATATAATACCCATCATTGCTCTCTTTATGATGCAGTTGGATGGGTTTCCCTTCATATCAGAAGGAGCAGAAATGCAGCACTATGGATTTACAGAGCTTTATCAAAAAAACTTCCAAACTATATACTGGACTGCTTCACCCAGACCATTCCTAGCTCCTATGCCCTAAGAAGCAACAACATCATCCTGCTTAAAGTGGCCAAATTCAACACCAGGCTAGGGAGGGCAGCAATCAGCTATTCTCTAGCTATAGCATGGAACACCCTACAAAAATCCCTAAAACTGTCCATTATCATTCCATTTGCATCCTTTAAACAGCATTGTACATCTTCTTCACAGAGAAATGCAGTTGCTACCGCTAGAGCTAGAATGTCACCTCACAAATCTCACTTCCAAACCATATATGGCATATTCCTTCCAGACAGGCACCCCCATCTTATGGCACCCAATATTACCTTCACCATCCTAGTATTCATTATGTTGTGTGTCTGCCATGGCCCCCATTAGGATATGTATGTACTGCATATACTGTAAATATTAGCTTAACTTTCCTGTAACCGAGTTTTATCATGTGAATTCACTGTACATCATTGTGTTATAAACGTCATTTTCCTCTGTATGTATAACTGTCTTATAAAGAGTATGATGTATCTGTTGTGTATCAACTATTGAAACTTGACCTTATCAGGTCCATCTTGTGAATGAGCCTTGCTCAATGATGTTCACCTGAATAAATAAAGATTTGATGATGATAATGATGATTTATTTATTTATTGAAATCTTTTACCAGGAGGGTATACTGAACAACAAGTTGCTCGTCTCACGGTGCGACCTGGGGTTTTATGGTAACTGTATGTTAAAAAATCATTTTTACCAGTATGTAATCAACATAGCTGTAGAAAAAAAAACAATTAAACCACTGTTTAGTAGTAATAAACAGCATAATTAGTGAAAAGAGATGAGAAAGACTGAATAATGTGTCTGGATGTACCTGCTGAAAGTGCCAGTGATGTAATAAGTACATGCTGAACTTCACAACTGGCACCCACCTCCAAAATGATGATGATGATTTTGTCTAAAGGCAGGAAAGTCCCAGAACTCTGACAAGCCTTATGGGTTAGTAGTTACAGCATCAGTGTGAACCTGAATAACAGCAGTTAGCAGACCTGTGTGTGTGTGTTAAACTCTGACAGCCACCCACCACATGCATACTATCTGTGTGATTTTGTTAAAAGCCAGGGAACTCCCAGAATGCTCTCTAACCACCCTTCTCTTTCTCACATTAAAGAAAGAAATACTGTGTATAATAGTTAATAATAGTAGTGACTTCTATTCTCAACAGGCTCCACAGTGAATGTATCTCAGTTAAGATTAATGAACAAGGAGGAACACACCACCATAATGTAGAATTAGAAACAGCATCAGCCTGTCAGATAGCCAGTCGGCCAGCTACCACCTAAAACTTCTACTACCCCTGCCTATTACAATTGGGAAAAACAAAACTACTCTACCAGCAGTGAGATCAAAATGGTTAAGGCACATTTACCAAAAAGGACTGCTTAGAAAAGAATGAGAAAGTGACTGTGATGAAAGCAAGTCCCAGATCTCTAGTTTGTAACCAGTCTCCTGAGTCTGATTTTTGTAGAAGAGGATAGTATGTGTGTTTGTACAGCTAATTTTATTTCTCAATCACAGGCACCACTTTGTTTAGCAGTGGCTCTCAGTATGGAACGCAATGCACCACTATTAGAAAGCAACGGAATATGAGAGAAAAATACCAGGCAGTCCAAAAGTCACCACTTCACCTCTGCTACTACCACTATTATCAGGGGAAAAACAGAGCTAGCAGCATTTAAATCAATCTGTTATGGCACATTAAGCCAAGTTATCTCCTTAGAATGAGAAAGTGACTGTGAGAACAGGGACTTGTCTGCCACAGTTGCTACCAGTACAGTGTCATGTATTGGCTTCACATCCCACCCACCACAGGACAACGATGATCTGGTCCATCCAAAGGCAAGCATGTACCAGATCTCTATTTTTTTAACCAGCCTCCTGACTCTGATTTTTGTAGAAGGGGAAAGGGGATAGTGTGTTTGTATAGCTAGTTTTATTTCTCTTTCACATGCACCACTTTTGTTTACCAACAACTCTCGTTATGGAACGCAATGTGAACGCATCACTATTAAGAAGCAAAATGAAAGAAAAGCACCAGGAGGTCTGATAGTCATCACTTCACCACTGCTACTACCACTAGCATAAGGGGGAAAAACAGAGCTAGCAGCATTTAAATTAACTCAATCCGGTTAAGGTGCATTTAGCTGCAGTTAATAATCTTTAGAATGAGGAAGTGTGTGGGAACAAGGACTTGTCTGCCACAGTTGCTATCAATACAATGTTATGTACTGGCTGCACCTCCCACCCACCCCCAGGATGATGATGATTTTGTAAAAAAAAATGCAGACAAGTCCCATATATCTAGTTTTAACCAGTCCTGTCTGAAAATTGAAAGCTGATGTTATTGTCACTTAATCCACAGGTGCACCAGAGATACTGCTGTCAGTGTCATCTCCTTTAAGATTAGCATCATATATGTAGCCAACATTTGGTAAGTTAACCTTCAAGAACATTAGTTTCTCTACATCATCTGGTGTTAATCTTGTTCATTTATCAGTTACAACATCCCCAGCAGAGTTAAATATATCATTCAGCACAGACACTGGAGGGTGGACATCCAATATACTTTACAAGCTAGGGTAGCCAGCTTTGGCCAGCATGATATTTTTTTTTTCCAGTAAGCTAAAGAGTCATCCTTAATACTAATGTTGGGCTCAGACAGATAGGCATCTACCATGCTTACTACTGAACACACATCTTCTCCATTTGGAATTTCAGTGTACTACAGCTGACACCAAATGTCATCCTTCTTAATATCTTCTGTATTGTTTTTTTGGAGCAGTCTTTTGAAATTGAGGTGATGTCATTGTAGTACTACTTCCTAATGAAACCTCATCTACTGAATTAGTCAAAAATTGCCTGTAGTTCAATACCTCCATATCCTCAGAAACAACATTAGGAAGGTGTCTGTTCCAGAAACATGGATCTAGTAATGTTGCTAAGATATACTCTTTGCTCCATTTCATGGCTGATAATTTGTCATCACTGCTAAGGCTGGTAAGTATTGTATGTTTATTGACAAAAGATTGGTTTATATGAAAGCTGTTCCTCATTTTCTCCAGCCTTTTATTGAGAAGCAGAATAAGTGGAATAAACTTGGCTAAGGGATGACTTTTCTGCACTGATCTCTTTTTTTTTAGTTGTTTAACCAGGATTAGCACACTAAGCTGAAAGTTTTTTTACAGGTGCATCCTGGGAGCACAGGGAAGTTAAGTGACTTGCTCAGGGTCACACAATATGCAAGTGGAAGCTGTGGGATTCAAACCCAGGTCTGGTTTGCTGGATATCACCAGATTTGCAACTCAGAGCCTTAAACCACTGCACTATACTCCTTCCCTTTTGTAGCACTCATAAATGGTTTCAGAATACTGTAGAATGACTTTCTATTGTGTCTGTTTAATTTAACGGTCCTGACTCTGGTATGCTATTGGTAGTAATTTATCTTTGCAGTTGCACAGTTCGCACAGCAATACTTATAGATTGTAAGCTGGCACTTATCGTTGTAGAACAGTATCCTTAGCCCTACCCTGAGCACTCCCCAATTAGACCCCTAATTAGATTTTCTTCTTCTCCTTCTTTGGTATGCGTATAGTGTTGGCACTCCCCCAATTGATCATTACCAGATGAAAAAAAAAGAGGTAAAAGTCAGGGTGTGGCTTACCTGCTCTCATTCTTGCTGCCTCTACTATAACAGAATGTCACTTGTAAGCTGGTTTAAATGAAAGTCGGTTAACCGGGATTGCTTGCAGCTAGACGATCCAACACTGCTGGACGAAAGTGTGATTGTCCCGCTACATGTAGCTGAGAATGTTGTTATCGAGTTACACTGTGCCTCACCCCCACCAGCTAAAAAAACACCACTCTGAATATGCTGTATACAGCCCTGATGTATGCTGTCAAATCAGAAACATGGCAGAGAGTGGTGTCATGACCGCAGTAAGACTGTACAAGGCAAAGCATAGTAAAGAAATCAATGAATCCACCATGTGTAATTTTAAAAAAGACTACCTAGAAAAACTCAGAGAAACTCCTGACCCTAGTCAACTGCCCCACAGCCTACCTACTAAACCCATGGGAAACCAACCCTTCTACTGTCAGAAGTGGAATAGGAGTTAAAAAAAAATCATTCATTGTCTCAGAGGTGAAGGTGCAGTTGTGAATGCCAGAGTTGTCATGGCCATAGCCCACAGGTTGTCAAAACACACAACCGCATGGCGCTTTCAGAGTTTAGTGGCAACCTCTCCTTTTCAAGGCAGTGGGCCTGGCTCTTTCTCCATCGAATGGGGTATACAAAATGAAAGGGTACCAAAGCTGGAAGAAAGACCCCTGAGAATTTGAGGCTCTGCTTTTCTAAAATGCATTGCAACTGCCTCAGCACAGGAGCTGATTCCACCAGAACTGCTCATTAATTTGGATGAGACTGGTGTCCAACTCATACCCTGCTTCCAATGGACAATGGCCCAGAGTGGCTCAAAACAAGCTTGTGACTGATACAGTACTTTTTTTTCTGCTCATGGTTGCTTTGAGTTTACTCAGAGTATTGCAGCTAAGCAGCATGAGGTATGAATGAAATTGCCGCGTGCAGATGAGTAGTAATGCTGAGTAATGACATTTACTGATTACTGACATTAGCAATAGAAATACGATTAAACGTTGTTTACCCTGCTGTATGTTTTAGGCACTTTTGCAGTCTTTTTAGTTGTTTTTTTTGTGACGAATAAAGGTTTGCACATTTTTAATTTGCTGATAAAAAAGTTTCACTGGACATTTTCTTTTGCAGTTGGCACGCTAAACGCTAACATAGCAAATGTTTATTGGCAGTGAATATAACTAATTCTACAGTATAACACAACTGTTCCATCAGAGACCATTGAGTAGAATGCAGTACAATGCCATCCCCATTATCATTGTATAAAGTATGATATACTCAATGATAGCTACCTTTTGTTCAAAGATGCATACAGTTGTAAAGTAAGTTGAATTCCACCTTGTTGGTACATCCTGAACAAGCTGGTGGTGAGGAAGACCTTTGTTCTTGTGGATATCAGCAAGGATGTCACAGGCTTTTACTGAATGGTTGAAGTAGCCACACACTTTTTGCACTGTTCCCACAGTGGTTACTGGTCATTATCCTGGAAGCTTCAAATTATTAGGTTAAGACAATGTGCAAAACAGCGTGCATGCACAAATGCTTTTTAAATATTTGAACCACTGTCAGCAAGAAAAAAACACAACTTTCAAACCCTGTGAGGTGACCCAAGCACTAGCTAGTCTTTCCAGCTCTTGCTGAATTGGCAGTGCTGCCTATTTGTCTAGAAAGTGAGGTACATGGAGAACTGACATTTTCTGAAACATAAGGGTTTTTTTGAGCTGTGAAAGGTAGTAGTGGTTGAAGTGGTAAGGGTAGCAGGAAGAGTGGTATGTGAGGATGATGAGTTACCCACAAAACGGACCCAGTGCACAGTAAGAGAAAGATAGGCAGTGGTGTGGCTGCTCGTCCACATGTTGGTAGTAAAGTGTACTACCTTGCCCTCAACCTCTTGGAGAGCATGCCTTACTTGAAGTATTAAACTGTCATACACCCTGAACACAGCAGTTACTGCAAAGTATTTTCTACTTGGTATTAAAAATCATGGATCTAAGTATTCTTCAAGGTTCCAGAAACCCATGTCTTCCACAATAATAGTATGGCTGCAAATCAAGTACAATCATTTCTTTTATTTTATGATTTACTGCCACTGTTATTGGATGGTTTCATGAATGTGGTCTTTCTTTCAAAAAGCTCTTGTAACTTCTGTTGCATCTTATAAGGGGTAAAGTTACATTTGGCTGGGGGTGTTGTACTACCTGCCCTGCCTGGAAAAACAGAGGACCTTACAGAATTATCTTGAGGCAAAAGTGGACTTTTGGATCTTGGCTGGTGATTACCATCTCCTGCTGTTTCAGCAGAATGTTCCTGTTCACCAAGAGCCCTGCTACATTTACAGGCACCAATGTTAGGCTGTTTGTTTGAACCATATATAATGATAGGGTGAATTCACATAGAATGTTGGGTCATAGTTGTGGTTCCAAGATTACCTTTATTTTTCTCCCTACTAACACAAGTATTGCACAGCACAAATGTAGCTTGGCAAGCATCCTTGGAATTTATGTAAAAATTATTCCAAGCGGTAGAGTTGGTCTGTCTGTGTCTAGTAACAAGCTGGCTGGGTTTAACTGGGGAAGACATAGAGGTGGAGGATGAAAGTTCATCAGGTGACACAGGCATAGAATCCTCTGCAACAGCTCCATTGCCGTTACTGCTGTAAGACTTTGTTTCATTTCATTTGGCTTGTGCCTTTGAAATTTTCTTTTTCCCTTTTGACACTATATTTATTAGTACTCTCTTCATCCACACAAAGTCAGACTCACAAGCTCATCCATGTCATCAAAATCACCATGACCACGGTCATCATAATCATTATCAGATTTAGAAGAGCTAGCCTGTTACTTGGAGACTGAGTTATTCGCTATGCATGTGTTGCAAATTGAGCAACTCCACTGTGAGTTGTACCTGTAAGTGCAATAACTTTATGTATAATAGGCACTACTGAGCCCTTCTGACATAAACAGTCCAACCCAAGTTGCTGATGAGTTAGCATTTTGAGAGTTAGTCGGCACATCAATAGTTTTAGCATTATTTAGTTCATCCCTTTCAGTAGACTGTGGTGCTTGTACTTTAATTTTTGTTAGGCCACTCCTTTCTGAACTACTGAATAAACTTTTAGGTTTGATTCCTTGTTTGCCCCTGGATTTTGTTTTACAATAATTTTGAGTGCTGTTAATGCCAGTCTTTCTTGAGTGACTTGTTCAGGATCACAGTCACAAAGACAATATGCAGGTGGTGGTGGCATTCAGATTTAAACTGAATTTAAATTCAGACACAGGTCTGCTATATAATTAGAGATGTGAGAAATTGGCAAATTTCATTATGCAAAATATTTTGCGAAATTCACCCATTCTGTAAAATGTTTTGCAGAAGTGAAATTCAGAATTTTGCCTGGGTAATGAAAATTTTGCCCACGTAATGTGAAATTTCACCTGCGGGATGCAAAATTTTGCCTGCAGAAAGTGAAAGTTCACCTGCGGAAGGCCAAATTTCACCTCTTTAGTGGTGAAATGTCACATTTAATAGGTGAAATTCTGCATTTCACACCCGGTGAAATATTTCACATAATGGGTGAATTTCGTGAAATATTTTACACGGTGCAAGTGGCACTGGTGGCTGTCAGATTTTGAATGAATTTCAGACACAGGTCTGCTATATTATTCTGGTTCACATTTCACACTGGACCTCTAAACTATAAGGGCTAGTGCTACCCACAGCAAATGCTAAAGTTCAAATTGAAGATTCAAGGGTCAAAAACCTGACCTAACATTCTATGGCACAGTCCTTCCAAAGTAAGGATTATTTTTTTATTTGTAGTCCACTGAAGGCTCACAGAGTCAAAGCTTGTAGTCGTGTACCATGGAGCACAGGTTGGAGAGCTGACTGACTTGTGTGATGTCACACACACCATATGCAAGTGGCATTGGTGGCTGTCAGATTTTAATTAAATTTCAGATCAGGTCTGCTATAGTTTTCTGCTTCACACTGCACCTCTAAACTATAGGAGATGGTGCTACCCATTCCCAGTACCTAAAGACAATTCTAGGGTTCAATTTGAAGAGATTCAGGGGTCACAAGCCTGACCTAACCCTCTATGACACAGTCCTTCCAAAGGATTATTATTTTAATTTTGTTGTTAGTTATTGTCCATGGAAGGGCCACAGAGCTGAAGCTTGTATGTGTTCCCCATGGAGCACAGGGAAGAGAGTTGACTGACTTGTTCAGGGTCACACAGACACTATGTAAGTGGTACTAGTGGCTGTCAGATTTTAAATGAATTTCAGACCAGGTCTGCTATATTATTGTGATTTACACTGCACCTCTAAACTATAAGGGCTGTTGCTACACATACCCAGTCCCCACAGACAATGTTAAGAGTTCAAATTGAAGATTCATGGGTCACAAAACTGGCCTAACTGTCTACTACACAATCCTTCCAAAGCAAGGATTATTATTATTTTTATTTATACTCTATGGAAGGCCCACAGAGCTGAAGCTTATAGGTGTGACCCACGAGCAGAGGGAGGAGAGCTGACTGACTTGTTTGGGGTCTCACAAATAGTATTCTAGTGGCACTGGTGGCTGTCAGATTTAACTGAATTTCAGACACAGGTCTGATATATTATCCTTTTTCACAACACTACATCTCTAAACAACAAGCTGTGGTAAGAGATGATATAGCTGTGGAGAGCTTTTAGGAGCAGCAAGTGGGTTGAAAAGAATATGCAGTGCTCTTGCTGCACCAGAGCCATCCATAAGTAATACTGCAGTGATTACAGTACTGTGCATGCATGATACTCGCACATGTGTAGTTTGCCCTGGAGTCAGCTGTGGGCAACATGGCAGTGCTGACATAACTACATATGCATGATAGTCATGCATGTGCAGTTCAAGTCAGAACCACTATGTTGCACATGGTGGCTGTCATTTCTGCAGTTGCAGAAAGGAAAAGCAGTGCACCAGGAAGTGAGTATATTTTTGAGGCCCATGGACAGGAAGAGCTGCATAAACAGAATCATTGGAAACTGCCGGAGCACTGTGGCAGCACAATGGTAAGGCAGAATCACAGGCAGCTTCTTCAAACATAGAAACATAGAAAATGCCCCTTCCCCCCTCTCCTTCCCTCCTGAAACAGACTCTATAATCTTCCCCCTCTCCCTCACCCAACTCTTCCTTTCTTTGTTTCCAGAGCCAGCACCCTCCACCACTATCAACCCATTCCGGCTTTGTGAACAAGAGGTCATAGTGTGAACCTCAGCACAGTTGATTGAACGAAATTTACATTGCCATTCCAAAGAAAAAACAATTGTATATTATTCATTTTGGCTTTCTAAATACAAGGGTACTAGTTAGAAATCAATTAGCCTATTTCTATGGAAGGTAAATGCAGGAACCAATCAAACAAGAGGCAATTGTGCAGCTAGCAAAAAAAAGGGGGGATAGAGAAATACTTGGAAACAACATAATTTATAAAAATGTGATTTTGCTCAATCTTAGGTAATCAGTAGGGTTACTTGTGCATACTTTTGTATTTCTCCACACTTTTACTTTGGAAATTTGTAAAAAAAATATGAAAAAATGACACAACCTTTTGCACAGGTCTTGACCTCCCATAAAGGGAATGGCTTAAAACTTAGTTGGGACTCATTCAAGAGTTATCCCAAGGTCAAGGTTCAGTAAACTATACAGTTAATGCATAATAGTAGAATAATAATAGAAGTTGCCAAAGAGGACATAATAAAAGAAAAATCAGTGCTGCAGCATAGATGTCTAAATGTTTCACAGACAGTCTTGTTTGTGCACCAGGTCTTCCTTCTGTGTGTAAGGAGAACTACAAAAGAACCCCAGAGCAAATGCACTGGGGCATGGGTTATCCCAGTGGATATTGGCCTTACAACCAGACATTATTGGGGTATGTGCAATTTGTGTTTTCTGTGTGTGAACATTGTTTTCCTCTCTGTCTTGTTTCTTCCTTAGTGCTGTACAGAATGCGGAATTCTGCCGGTGTAATTAGTGCAGAATGGTGATTCTGACAACGGAATTTCTGCCAGAATTTCACTGGTTCTTCAGCAGAATTCTGCATACTGTGAACTGCAGAATAATATTCCATGGAAAAAGCTATTTTTTCATGAAAAATTATTCCACAGCAATTTCTGCAGAAAATGTTGAGATCTGTGGAATAATATTCTGCGAATCAGCATTTTTCCACAGAAAATCATTCAGCAACTATTTTCTACCACATAATTTCACTATTTCATTTGTAGTGAAAAATGGTGGAATTTCAGCAGAATTTTGAGAATTATATGGAATTTCATTCCACCAGAATTTGAAAATTCCACACAGCACTATTCTTCCCCTTATCTAGTAAGCATCAGGGTCTGCTGTTACATTAGGCATGACAAAAGATAAACAAGGTGGTGTAGTAGTTCACTTAAGTGGTGTAGTAGTTTGCAAAAATGAGGCTTTTTTAGAACTGCAATAGGAGTTATGCCAAACAAATGTAAATATCTCTAAACATATATGAGTTATGCCAGCATTTTGCTGGGTTCTTCAGTGAAATTCTGCATACTGTGATCCATGAAAAAAGCAATTTTTTCACAGAAAATTATTCTGCAACAATTTCCACAGAAAATGTTGAGATCTACAGAATAATATTGTGCAAAACAGCATTTTTCTGCAGAAAATCATTTCACAACTATTTTCTACTGTGGAATTTCACCATTCCATTCGTGGTAAAATCAGGTGAAATTTCAGCAGAATTTTGAGAACGCTGCAGAATTGTGTTCTGCCAGAATTTGAAAATTCCACACAGCACTATTCTTCCCTCTATCTGGTCAGTGTCAGGATCTGCTGTTAAATTAAGCATGACAAGAGATAAACAAGGTGGTGTAGTATTTCACTTAAGTGGTGTAGTAGTTTGCAAAAATGAGGTTTTTTATAAGTGTAATAGGAGTTATACAAAACAAATGTAAATATCTCTAAATGTATATGAGTTACACATAAAAACCAGTATGAAACTTGTTAAGGACATCAAGACCTTTCCAATGAGCCTATGCATTAAGCTGCACTAATTACAGTTTTTAAACTATGACCATTTGATTACCTGAGTTTTAATTTTTCTTCACAATTTTCACCTTTTGAATGGCTATATTTAAAAAATCTAATGCATTCAGATTAGTGACTACCCTCATTTGAAAGGTCATTTTATCCTGAACTGTTGGTCATGTATTGATAACTGGGGTGGGATATTCAAAGGGGTTGCGCATGGCACAACAGTGTTGTGCCATGTGCAACCCACTGATGTGCCCTGGTGTGATATTCAAAAGGGGAATTTGCTCTGAGCAAATCCTGATGCACCGGGGCGCACCAGTAATGTATGCAGCACAAGTGTGGGGGCATGCCCATGCATATTCGGCACATCCCGATATTCATCCTGGGAAGTGCGGCACATAAGCAGGCACACACCTGCCTTGCACCACATGGGGGGGTGCAAAGATGTGCCCGAAAATAACAGGAGCAAGGACTGGCCAATCACAGGCTGGCTGCCATATTGCTGGGCGCAACACTGCAGCTGCCAGCAGTGGGTGGCCACCCAAGCCCTGGTGGCACCATCCAGTGGTGTAGCACCCCAATGCCTGATCGCAGGCTGTATAATAGTTTTAAACCCTCAGTGGCCCAGTGTACCTAACTCCTTGCCCGGTCGCAGGCTGTGTAATAGTTTTAAACCCCCTGGTGGTCCAGTGGACCTAACTCCTTGCCCGATCACTGGGCTGTAAAATAATTCTAACCCCCTGGTGGTCCAGAGAACCTAACTCCATGCCTGATCATGGGCTGTAAAATAATTCTAACTTTCACATAGTGGGACTGTGTAGTACAGTATGGTCTGCATGCCCATCGGCCCACGCTGTGGACCAATGGGATACAGCCATACTGTACACTGTCAGTCAGTGGGAGGCCGGGCAGCTTGTGGGTGGGGTGCTGCCACCCACCACTGACTGGGGGAGTGGGTTGGTAGGTATGAGTGGGTGGGTTGGGAGGGTATGGGTACCACTGGACCACCAGGGGTTAGAGTGAGTTTACAGCCCATGATCGAACATGGAGTTAGGGCCACTGGACCACCAGGGGGTTTAAAACTATTATACAGACCGTGATCGGGCATGGAGTTAGGTTCACTAGACCACCAGGGAGTTAAAACTATGGTACAGCCCGCGATCAGGCACAGAGTTAGGTCCACTGGACCACCAGGGAGTTAAACAATTACAGCCCACGGTTGGACACAGAATTCAGTCCACTGGACCACCAGGGAGTAACATGTTTATTACAGCCCACGATTGGGCAATGGGGTGCATTGCTGGTGAGGGGCAGGGGGAGTCGGTCACCGACGGCAGCAGCCTGGCAGGTCACCAGGTGCAAGTCGCATGGGATTGACGCACCTGCATGAAAATGGGGCCATAATGACATGCAAATGGCCCCATTTGCACCTTGCATACATTATGGCCCCATTTGCATGTCCACCACTGAATACCACTGTTGCTGCACCTTGCGCAATGGCACTTGTGCTAGCGCACTCCCCTGCTCCTCTCTGGCCACTTGCACTGGTGCAGTGCCACTGCACCATGCACAATGTGTGTGGCCACAGTGCCATATTCAATGGTGTGGAGCCATGGCGCAGCACTGTTGAATATCGCCCAGGCCATGCCCTGGCGCATCCCAGTTGCACTGCACCCAGCTTGCGCCCCTGCCTGGTGCAGTTCTGAATATCCCACTCCTTGTATACTTTCCAAGATATTTACATTTATTTGGCATTACTCCTACTGTGTTCACTCAGAGAGAAAACAAATGAGGTTGTTTGGAAGACCATATTTTACAAAATATAAAGAATTCAGATTAGTGACTACCCTCATGTAAAATGTCTTTTTGCCCTGAACAACTTTCACGCTGGTTGTTTCTGTGCACCTTGAATACTTTTAAAGATATTTAGATTTGTTTGGAATGTGTGTATATTTACCCTCAGAGAAAAGCATCTTGGAGTTCTGTGTCCAACATTCTAAACAGAAAGAAGGGAGTATTTCTTTTACTGCCATAGTGATTTGCACTTATGGAAGGATACACTGAAAAGTCCAAAAATGTGTTCCAGTGTATGCCATTTTTCTAGCTAAAGCAAGATGGCTGTAGGCTCTGCCCATATCCATAATAAGGGCTGATGCTATCCATAGACAATGCTAGAGTTCAAACTGAAGATTCAGGGGTCATAAACCTGGCCTAACCCTCTATGACACAGTCCTTGCAAAGCAAGGATTATTTATTCCTTTTTTAAAATGTATGGTCCACAGAATGCCTACAGAGCTGAAGCTTGCAGGTGTGTCACATGGAGCACAGGGGGTCGAGCTGACTTGTTCTGGGTCTCAGACAAAGTATGCAAGTGGCACAAGTGGGTGGTGGCTGTCAGATTTTAACTAAATTTCAGACACAGGTCTGCTATATTATTCTGGTTTACTTCAAACTGGACCTCTAAACTATTAAGGCTGGTGCTAGTTCTGCCCACAGTGGCACAGACAATGTTAGAGTTCAAATTGAAGATTCAGGAGTCACAAACCTGGCTTAACCCTCTATGACACAGTCCTTCCAAAGAAAGGATTATTTGATTATTTTTTTTGCCTTTTTTTTTGCAGGACAGAAAAAAAAATTCACTTTGCAAACCACATGCCTGCTGCCTCAGTCAGTAACTCTCATTCGTTCCTCTCCTCCCTTCCCACACCTTCCATTTTTGCCTAACAGATTTTCTCTTCTAAGTTCTATCTCTAGCTCTTAATATTATTTATTTATTTATTCATTCATTTGTTAACTGGGTTAGTGCACTGATCCTAAGATCTTTCCAGGCATGGCCTGGACCAGATAATGGTGCATACAATTGTAAGAATATGGTGTGAACAAATGCAGGGGATCATACAAGGACCATAAACAGGACATCCAGTACAAGTCTGGCTAACAATACAAAGGTGGTGAAAATAAATACAGGTAAACAGCCAAGTACATCAAAAAGGTGGCTGTAATAAGACAAATTTAAACGGTAAACAGGGCTATGTAGCAACATCCTGTAACAATAGGATGGATAAACATTAGCAACATCAGGTAATGCCTAAAGTTCAACAGAAAATATGTAGAGGTAGAAACAAAGCCATCAATCAGGATAGAAAAGATGGTCGGTGAGCTAGTATTCAGAGTGGGAGAAAAGGGCTACTGGTGGGTGGAGGAGGTAACTGGGGGCTGTATAGGAGGCATAGCAGTGCTATTGGCCTGTGGAAAAATGCAGGTTGAGGAGGACAGGAAGTGGGATTTTAATAGGGTATTTAGATTTAGAGGGGGTGGGTCAGGGAATGCAGTGAAGGAAGAGGTCATTCCATGGCGAGGATCCATAAGCAAGAAGGCTCTTTGGCCTATGCTGGTGTTAATGTTAGGATGGACGAGTTGGAGGTGGGGAGACTGATGAAGAATGCGGCTGTAAGTTCTGGGCTGGATCAGAGGGATAGTGGCGAGTAAGTAGGTTTGTGTAAGGCATCTCCAACTGTCAGGACCAGCAGGTAGGATCATCATGCTTGAAGAGGGAGCAAGTTAAGGGACTGGTAGAGAGAGAACAGTGGTGAGTGGAGAGAGGGGAGCAAAGGGCAAAGTGACATAGCTCATCAACGGTAGTGTCTAGTCAGTTCAGGTAGGCAGTGAAGGTAAGGGAGTACACCGGGCACCCATAATCAAGGAGGGGGGGATGAGGTTGCCATGGGCTACAGCAAAGCAGGCTTCAGGTGTGAGGTGATCGATTAGGTAATAGCAAGCCCCATCTTCTGATTAATGTGCTGGATCAGTGAGGCAATGTGGTCAGTGTAGGCAAGGGATGGGTCCAGTGTTACCCCCAGATACCTGAAGCTGGGAACAGTGTCAAGTAGAGATCCATCCAGGGATCAGACAGTGAGAAGGGAGCCAGTGTGGGCAAGGATGGAGAGTTTTGGTTTGGATCCAACAGCATGGCCTTCATTTTGAAAGCACTGACCAATAGTTTGTTGCAGGAGAACAAACAATGGGCTTTGTAGAAATCGGTGGTAAGGGTGGTGGACAGTGAGGAGGGGGAGGGGTCACTTAGGAACAGTATTAGGTCATCAGCATAAAGGAGTGATTTACAGGAGAGGCCTTCCTACGGGGAATGAGTTAATGAAGAGAGAAAAGAGGAGGGAGCCAAATACAGAGTCCTGGATGACACCCACTGAAACAGGCAGAAGGGAGGAGATGGCACCAGCAAGGCAAACCTTTTGTGTTCTACCAGAGATGTAGTTTGTAAGCCAGTTGGTGAAGGCAGGGGAGAAAACATAGGGATCGAGTTTTGTTATCCAGATGTTGTGGTTGACAAGATCAAATGCCTTGGACAGATCAACAAACACTGCTCCAGTTAACTTCTCTTTATCCATATTCCTTAGTACATGATCTGAAGAGGGCAAGGACAGTGGTTTTTTCTATACCCTTTCCTAAAACCATGTTGTTCAGGGCATAAGTGATTGTATTTGGTGATGTGCTTGGTAATTTGATAGTTCACCACCTTCTTAAGGAGCTTTCCAAGATGGGGGAGTATGGAGATGGGTCGGTAGTTGTCCATAAGGCTGGGGTCACCTCCTTTATGAATGGGGACAATTTTGGCCTGCTTCCAGGCAGGGACTACAGAGGCTGGAGAGATTAAAGATCAGTTGTTGTTTATATTCTTGAGGAAGAGAGTCACACCGAGACAACCCTAACTTTTTTTATAGCTGCTGTGCCGCTGACGACATGAACACAGAGCAGCATAGAAGAGCTGCTGCTTCTCTGTCTGCCATGCACTGAGCAGACTACAGTACAGCAACAAACAGCCAACATATAAAGTTCACCATGTTCCTCATGACCTAACCCAATCAGGTGCCACCAGAGGAAACGTGGATGTTCCTTGTTCCTGCACACCAATGATGAGCCACAACTCTCTGTCTGCTCCCTTCTACAGCTCTCTCTCCCACCCATGCATCACATGTCAGTCCTGCTCCACCCTCTGACTCCTTGTGCTGCCACCAACTGAATCAGGTGGCAAATAAAGAGTTATCTGAACTGTTCCAAATAGTAAAAGCTATTCGTAAATGGTTCGAGTCTCATTGCTGCTGCTGGTTCGGGGGGAGGGGGTCGGAATTTTGCTGAACCAGTTTGCCCACCACTATTTAGTACTTGATTAAGGAGGGCCTCCACCATTGGTGTATCTGCTCCAGGTGGACTATAGATAATACTGGCCAGAGTAATTTCTTTTCCTAAGTAAGTGCCGGATGCAATGGCCAGTCTGTCCTGGTGGTCAAAATACTTAGAAGTACAATGAAATAATGTCTGCCTTGGGATGAAAATGGTTTCTCCCTTCCATTTGCCAGCATTATAAGAGGGGTCCACCACCACTGAGAAACTCAGTTTGGAGAAGGTTTGATAGTCTTGGTACAATAGATGTGTCTCTTGCAAGAACACAAAGGTGGTTGATGAAAGTACTTTGTAATGTTTTAACAGGCTATTAGAGCCATTAACATTCTGGTAGTATATTAATATTGGGGGACTGGCCATTGACTGGAGTCCCTAAAGGCATGAAAAAGAACCCCAGTGATACCGTTTAAAATACCATCCAGCCCTATGGGACAGCTGAGGGTTGGGTTCAGTAACAAATTGTTTTGCGAACATTCACGGAGGCAGTGCAATAAATCCTGATACTGAAATCATACCATGACAAAAGGTTTTAATTCATACATCAGTTGCAGAAGACACTGACATAAACAGAGGAACATGTATGAGAAATAACAGGGGGCTGGGGAACTTAGAATGAAAAACAAACAATGTCAAGGTGTCCAACTGGAATAATGGGACATTGTACTTCCAAAGTAGGAGAGCTGGAAAACTAGCTCTCTAACACCCTGAGGTTCCAGGCAAGTGAAGAAGTCTGTTCCATGAGGCAAAAGGAATTGTGAGTGCCAATGGCACTGCAGGCTTCCTTTAGGCAAGCCCAAGGGCTGCAAAGGCTGGTGGAGGGTGCGAACGGTAACAGGGCAAGTAGAATTGCAGCAACAATGACATGGGGAAAAATCATGCAGTGCAGGTATATTGAGGATAGTATGTCCACTGCTGCCTCTTCTTACATCATAGTACAAGGTTACTAATAAGAACACTATTGAGGAAAAGAATGCTCCAGGTGTCATGGTACCAGGGTGAGATGAAAAACAATGCACAGTCCCATCACAGAGAGGAGTAATGGTAGTAATATATGAGGAGACACAGCATATCTTACATAGAATAGCATCTGGTCACCATGTCCAGGGCCCTCCCAACCCCATGGCTGCCCATATCAGAGACCAGAGTCTATGTATAATAGTGTACATTGCTGTGGAGAAGGCTAGCACAGTTGTTCTCCTCCTATAATGGTGTAGCTTAACTATACTGGGTGATTGAAATGCCTATAACACGGCAGTCTTGTAAACTGGACCTTTGTCCAAATGGCATGTATTACCTGTATAAAAATAAACTTTTACCTACCTTTTACCTATAATGCCCTGTGGAATATGTAGGTTTCCCACAAAGAGGGGCTTGGCATGCAGAGGGCAGCAGAAGCATCCACACAGACTCCAGAGGAAACGAGCAGTGAGGCACCCCCACCACCACCTGCCAACCTAATCAGGCTTGTAAGAAATAAAATGGTACAGGCAGGAAAGGAGGGGGAGAAATTTCAGCACTCTGAAAATAGGCATCCCCAGCAGCAGAAGCAGTTATGTCGGGAAATGAGGTAGGACAGCAGTCCCAGAGCAGTGAGATGAGCGAGAGCTTCTGTTTGCAAAAAGCTGAGTATACTGTTCCCATCTGGCCAACTTAGTCACTAAATATGATTATTAAATCAGTGATCAGATAAGTCAAAAATGAGGAGCTGTATCTAAACAATAACAGTCCAGCACATAGTATAAGCAATATAAAACACAACCACTGCTCATTTCCTGTAATGCATATAGTTCATCATGTCCGTGCCTCCACAGATACAGCTGCGTGTTGGAGGGGAGAGGTGGAATCCAACATTTGTCCAAGTTGCCCTGGAAATGCAGGAATGGGGAGCCTGATGTACTCCCGAGAAGATAGAAAATACAGTAAATGTACCTTCAGGGACAGTTCAAGGGTCTGGAACCTTCCTGAAGATTTGAAGCAAGGCTTGAATTTTTTTTAGCATGGCTGCTGATTGCACCTTCCAAGAATGCAGTGCAGAGTCTGATGATCCCAGGAGTTGAGAGGTACGGGCTGAAGATATGGTAGCCTGAGGAGGCTTAGGTACAGTGATCCCTTTAGTTTGCAGGTCCTCAATCGCGGCTGAGATGGAGTCATAGAAACTAGGGCCCTCAGGGTAAAACACATGCAGGTTAGCTGGAAAAATAGTAATAATAAATAATAAAAATTATAATAATAATAATAACTTTAATAATAATACATTAATAATAATAACTTTATTTCACATAAGTGCCTTTCGAATCATCAAGGCACTTTACAACAAGATAAGACAAAATAAGATAAAAAACAATAACAACATCAATGACCAACAATATAAAAACAGTCTGAGGATCATGTTAATTAGTGTCTGTAAATGCTTAATGCCATAAATAGGTTTTCAGGCCATGTTTGAACCCTCCCACAGTCGTGCACTCCTGAAGCTGACGGGGTAGAGAATTCCAAAGGGAAGGAGCCGCTTACATGAATGCATGGGCCCCTGAAGATGTCAGTGACACCCTTGGAATCTCCAGCAACCCCTCATCAGCCAAACGGAGCTGTCGCATAGGACAATAGGGCACAAGAAGCACTTTCAAGTAATCAGGGCCAAGTCCATGTAGGGCTTTATAAGTCAGTAAGCCAACTTTAAAGGTGATCTGCCACCTAATTGGCAGCCAGTGCAGATCGCGCAGCACAGGAGTAATATGGGAGGCTCAAGAAGCCCCCATCAACAATCATGCTGCTGCATTCTGCACAAGCTGCAGGCAGAGTTTGAAAACAGAGTTTTTGTGCTCTGAGGGCCACCAGGACTGAAACATATTTTGTCCACTGCTTCATTACATGCGGAAAATAGTCGTGATCCATGTATACACGTACTCCCTCATGAAAAAGTTCTTTCTGCTGCAGAAGTAGTTTTTTGTTTAGTTACAAAACTCTAGAAATGTAGTATTATAGAGCAGGGTCTCTGCTGATTATTGTCTGTCAGCTGGCCAAGGGCATGGCCAGCCCATTCTGTACCCAGTAGGAAGTCTAAGCGTGAGTAAAAAAAGTTTCCAGAAATTACTTGGTCTGTTCCTTCCATTTTCTCCTGCACTCCATAAATCCACATGATCTGTCCACGTGAGTGACCCTCCAAGTCCTCACAATTATTTTCCAGTGTGTGGATTTTCTGAAGGGCCTGCAGGAGTAGCTGGTGTGTGGGGTAAGCTCTAGAATCTAGCTTGGTGATTGTGGTTTGCTGCAGAGCTAAAGTGTGTTTTAAAATGAACATTATAGAAATTGTACCAGTGAGTTCCGCTTTGGTTTCTGTGAGGAACTACCTTGGTTCATTTAGGATTAAGTCAAATTTCTTCTTTTCTTGGCAGGGGTACAGGAGGTGGGTCTGTGGACTTCTTCCATCACTTTGGATGTAGAGGTCTCACTTGTGGAGTTATCAGTTTCCCATCTGCTTGCTTCTGCTGGTAAGTCACCTGTTTTCAGCACCAGTCTCTTCCCCATAAAGCATGTAAGTGCCCAGAGTAGCAGGAATGTCAATTTTATGTAGGTTGTGCAGCAATGTAGGGCCATTGGTTGGAGATGGGAGCGGAGCAAAAAAATCAGTCCTCCGTGTCTAGCGCTGACATCACTGGAAGCCCATATCTAGCATTTTTTAATCCACAACTGGATATAAAGTACCATAACACAGTTAGAACTCTTACAGATAAGTTCACATTTTAAAAACTGCTCCAACAAGATAGAACATGGTATAGACATGACAGGGCAGCTTCTGACATTGACATAACTAGCAGTTGCATCAATTTTATGATTTTTGAAAATCATGTTCATGGGGGGGATTTGCAAAAGTGATAAAATGGTTAAAACTCTTATTTACTGTCTGTCATGTTGGATTTCTAACAATCATAAAAAGGGCACAATTCCTAGTGACATTGGGAGCAGGGCCAGATTAAAGGACATGACGGCCCTACTCCAAGCCATACTTTGTGGGCCCCCTCTATATCAAGAAATGCTCAAACTCCAGGGCTGGGAGGCCCCTACTGGCCTTGAGGCCCTAAGCCATGGCTTAATTGGCATAATGGTTATTCTGGCCCTGACTGGGAGGAATTGTTACCATTCGTAAAATGGACACAAAGGGTGGGATTTTAAAAAGTCAAAACATAGGCAAACCTCTGAGTTGCATCAGGTGGTATTCTCAAAAGTTATAAAATGAGTGCAATTCTTAGTTATTGGCTAATGGATAGCAGACAGAGGGTGGTGGTTAATGGCATTCACTTCAAGGATGGAAAAGTGTTCAGCGGACTGCCACAGGGCTCAGTACTGAGACTAGTCCTCTTTAATGTCTTCATAAGTGACACTGCAGATGAAATGAAGGGGAAGATATGAATTTATGCAGATGATATCAAAATCTGTAATAGGGTGGACAATCAGGAGGGGTTGGAAAGAATGCGTGGGTATCTTGAAAAACTTGAGGAGTGGTCAAAAACATATATTTGCATTTCAATGCCAAAAATTATGCACTTGGGGCATAGGTACCCAGGAATGGAGTTATAGGATGGATTATTTATTTATTTACTTATTTTCACATTTTTGGCCAGGAAAGACACATTACACCACTGCTTGTTTCCAGGTGTGTCCCGAGAGCATATGGAAGTAAAGTGACTTGCTCATGGTCACACAGGATGGGGGAGTACTGTCAGTCACTAAGCAGAAAAGGGAGCTTGAGATTACCATATCTGATTACCACTAAGTGGCAGGACTGTGTGACAAAGCAGTGGAAAGAGCCAGTGTGATGCTGGATAAATTGAGAAAGATACCACAGCAGGAGGAGGGAGGCATTGTTGCAGTTGTATTGCTCATTTGTGAGACCCCCTCAACATAGACAGGACATAGGCAGGCAAGAGGAGGTCAACTATAACAGTGCATGGATTGCACTAGAAGCCCTATGTGGAGAGACTGGGGGATCTCAACATGTACACCTTGGGAGACAGAAGAGCGAGATGGGACAGGATAGAGACCTACAAGTACTTTGGGGGGGGGCAGTGTGGAGGAGAGGAATCTCTTTCCAAGGAGAAAGAGCACCAGGAACTGATGGCATGCAATGAAGTTAGAGGGGGAAATTAAAGAGGGATATGAGGAAGTGCTACTTTACTGAAAGGGTGGTAGATGCCTTGCATAGACTACCAGCAGAAGTGAGGAGGTAAAAACAGTAGGAGGCTTCAAGTATGCATGGGATAGACATAAGGGAATATTATTCAATGGGCAGAGAGAAGGGAGACTCACTGGAGACCAGTTAGAGTCTACTGAGGCAGACTAGGTAGGGACCATCTGGGTAGGTTTGGTGGATCAAGCCATCCTTTTCTGCTGACAAATTCTATATTTCTATGTTTCTGTGATTTGTTTTTATCAAAGACTGCCCAGACTGACCCAAAAAAATATAGTATGATGCTTTTCGCCCACCACCAGAATAAACACCGACACTGCCCCCTTCACATTAAAACATCTCTCTCTCTCTCTATCTACCACTTGAACAGGTGTATACCTTCAAGTATCTAGGAATCACTTTTGATCCCACCCTCACCTACCACAACCACAGGCACCTTTTATGTGCCTCAGTCAATGCTCGTATTGGACTCCTGTATCGCCACCGTAGCTGTCTCCCCATCGATGCCCTCCAACTCGCCATCACACCCTCAGTGTTATCCATCCTGGACTATCTACGGTACGGCTGATAATACTGCCCTTCATAGAGTGAAAATGGCACTAACAAAGCCTGACACCTCACCCTGGGCTTCCCTAAGACCGCCCACACTTACTGTCTCTATATCAACACCAATTGGCTGGATTTTGATTTTGATGGCAGGCTCAAATATCAAACCTGGCGCCAAGCCAGAAAAATATCCTTAGGGCTCACGGCCCCCAGCCTCGCCCACCTCCTGCTCCCTACTCCAATCTATAGGACCACCAGGAGCTCACTTAAACCTACCTTTCTGGTGCCATGGCAAAAAAACTCCTCAGGACAGTGCTCCTTCTGCTACAGGGCACCCACATGGTTAAACTTTCTTCCCCCACACATTAGCCAAGAAACCAAGCTAGGCAGGTTTAAATCCCTGCTCCACTCTTATCTCGTTACCTCCCACTCCTGTAAGTGCCCCTAAGCTTCCCTCCTGCTTGGTTGAGGGACTCAGTCCTCCCTGCTAGTATCTCGTTGGACAAGGGACCCTGTCCTGCTCCCCTATGTAAATCGATCTGTAAATACACTGTTGAACCATATGTGTTTATTGTAGTTTGCTTACATTGTATGTTAACTGTACACTTTTACTTTGTACCCTCCTTCTATTTATACTGTGCTTGCTAATAATGTTTGGGCTCTCATCTAGTTGATTTTATTTCTCCAAATGTACATTTAAAATGATTGTTAGTACCTCATGTCTTGCATTTCACCCCCTCTTCATTGTATGATTTTGCACTACCTGTTATGTTCTTGTTATTTTCACCTGAAGTGGAGCCTTTAAAAAGGAGTCTTTGACTCAAAGGATTGAAATTCCAATATCTTCAATAAATAAATAAAAAATAAAATAAAAAGTTATATCTAGATCATGTTCTATCTTGTTGGAACTATTTTAAAAGATTGGAAATAACTGCAGTATTTCTAGTTGTTTGTGGTACTTTACATCCAACTTTAGAGAAAAAATGCTAGACAAGAGATGTAAATGATTAACCAGGTTACATTTGGTCTGGAAATTGTGTCCAGGCACATAATATACTGAATGACCTTTGAGAACTAGACATAACTAACTTAAAACTGGACATAGTGGAGTCCTAGCCTTAAAAACTGGACATGTGGTAATTTGGCATATGTGCAAAGTTGCACAATAGAAAAT
This sequence comes from Neoceratodus forsteri, assembly GCA_016271365.2. Lineage (NCBI taxonomy): Eukaryota > Metazoa > Chordata > Ceratodontiformes > Ceratodontidae > Neoceratodus > Neoceratodus forsteri. The sequence continues at coordinate 681,992,519 of CM057449.1, forward strand.
AGCACCTGGACATAGGTTTTGAAAATCCCCACCAATATCTAGTTACATTGAAAGGATTTTCAAAAGTGTTATAATGGATGCAACACCTACTGTAGCTACATCTGGAGGTTTTTTTTGTTGTTATTTCAGTGCACTAAGCTGTGTTCAAAGTATTAGTGACAACACTAAGAGTACTTTTGCACTTTGCAAACTATCATGTTTGAAAGGCATGTTTTAACTTTGCACTAGTGTTGCTTGGATACTGCTGCCATGGATCCGCCAGTGATCCGACGGATGGCAGCACTATTCGAGTGGGATCTGGCCCAGGATCCAGATGAATACAATGGTCGGATCCCAGGTTGGATCCTGCATTATCCAGCACTAGATCCCTGGATCCAGCATCAGATCCCAGCACTGGATCAAGGGATCCAGTGTCAGATCCCTGGATCCGGCCTTCAGATAATGCAGGATCCAACCAGGGATCCAAAGGCCAGATCCAGGGACAGATAGAGGTGGTATCCAGTGGATCCACTATCCTGCCACACAGGGCAGGTATTTGGTGGATCCTGATTGCCATCGAGCCATCTGAGCACCACTACTTAGCATACTGTACTGATGACACTGTCAAACATCCTATACTATAAATTTTTTCTAAGGCTTGGAATTCATGAAACAGCACATACAGTATGTAAGTTGGCATGTGATAGTCCTTTACAGCAAGTAGGACACCTGTGTGCCAAGCATTTTGATAAATGATTTTGTTTTTCCATATAGGTTTTTCTCCCTTTGGGGCACTGGGCAGGTTCTGTTCTGGTCCTCTCCTCGAGAGGACTCGTTCCATTCCCCCTCACTATGGGGCATCATCTTACCTACCCCAATGCTCCCATTTTCTGTTTTATCCCCTGATCCTGAGACCCCGGTACATGGACATACATGTGCGGGGAAGCATGCATGTTCTCTGAGGATCCAATGAGGGCCTCTTCCTCCCACCCATCCTAATGCTAGGTCCTCCCCGCGGGCTTGGCATTGCCACCGAGCCTCCACATGGGGGCTGCTAAGAGCCAGGGAAACCCAGCATCCTTCCCAAGGGGAGGAGAGCTGCCTAGCAGCAGCTTGACCCAACCCTTTGCCCCCCCCCAGCTGACCCCTGGTTACCCATTCTCATATCCGAGCATGAGTTGCTGGCGTGGGAAAGGTAAGGTCCCATTGCCACAGCCCTCTTCACTACTGAGCCAGTTTCTGGATAAATTATTTTAATTTTGTTCTGACATGCACATATCATGGGAATATGGTACCATAAACGTCAGTCAAACTACATGTTGAGACAAACATAAATGATTCAAAGACCTGAACTACTTTCTGACCACAGCACGTAAGTATATATGATACAGGGCTGCTTCATGCTGTATTGTACTGCAGCTCCAATAGCCATTTGTTAACACTGGACTCTGGCTCAGCCCCTCAGCGAAGTCCTGTCATTGAGGCAGAAATAATGCAGAATGAACTCTTAAGGTCCACTTAGTGCCTTGGCAATGGAATGGACTCCTTTGCACGGGGTGTACAAAAATAGCACATTTGTGCAACAGCCCTAAAATGCAGTATATACCACTAGTGTTGTGCAAAATTAACACATTTCATTACACAGAATATTTGTGAAATTCACACATTTCTTGAAATATTTTGCTAGTGCGATATGTGAAACTTCGCCAGCGAAATAGCGAAATTTGCTGCTCGGGGGTGAAATTTTGTCATTTTTGGTATACCCTTTTTTGGGTGGGGTGATGTGTTAAACATAGAAACATAGACTTTGACAGCAGATAAGGACCGCTAGGCCCATCTAGTCTGCCCATTTCCCTACCTACAGGATAGGCAGCAGATCCTAGTTAACCAACAGCCTATTTCTTCCTACCCCCACAAGAATTGCCTTATGTCTGTCCCATGCATTCTTGAATTCTCCCACAGTTTTAGACCCACAACCTCCTCAGGAAGGCTGTTCCATGCATCCACTACCTCTCTGGGAAATAATACTTCCTCACATTGCCCCTGAACAGCCCTCCTTCTATCTTTAAATTGTTTCCCTTGTTCTTGCAAGTCTCTTTTCTGAAAGATGCTACCTCTTGGACTTTGTTGATTCCACTGAGGTATTAAAGTTTCTATCTATGTGCCCTCTCCCTTCTTTCCTCAGGGTATACATATTAAGCACCTTTAGTCTCTCCTCATACGGCTTCTCTTGCAGACCCTGCACCATTTTAGTTGCCCTCCTCTGACTGCCTCTATCCTGTCTATGTCCTTGCGGAGATGGGGTCTCCAGAATTGGACACAGTACTCCAGATGGGGTCTCACCACTGTCTGTACAGAGGGATAACAACTTCCTGTTTTCTGCTGATGATGCCTTTCCTATACATCCCAGTATACCCCCCCTCCCTACTGCCTTCTCACATTGCTTGCTAACCTTAAGGTCATCTGATATGATTACCCCAGGTCCCTTTCCTTTTTGTTGTTGTTACTACCTTCCCACCCATTGTGTATTCTTCCCTGGTTCTTGTTTCCAGGTGCATTATTTTGCACTTCTTTGCATTGAATCCTAGCTGCCATACTTCTGACCATTCCTCCAACCTTGCCAAGTCCCTTTTCATCCTTTCCACGCCTCCTTGTGTATCAACCCTGTTGCAGATCTTTGTGTCATCTGCAAAAAGGCATACTTTTCCTTCCAATCCCTCTGCAATGTCACTGATGAAGACATTAAAAAGGACTGGACCCAATACTGAACCCTGCGGTACCCCACTAGTAACCCCCCTTTCTTCAGAGTGGACTCCATTTACAATTACCTTCTGTGTCCTGTTGTCCAGCCAATGTTTTACCCAGGCTACCACCCTGGGTCCCACTCCCATGCAGGTTAATTTGACTATTAATCTTTTGTGTGGGACTGTGTCAAATGCCTTGCTAAAGTCTAGGTAGGCCATGTCCACAGCCCCTCCCTGGTCTACTACTTTGGTCACCCAGTCAAAGAAATCTATTAGATTCATCTGACATGACCTTCCCGCTGTGAACCCATGCTGCCTTGGGTCCTGTGCTCCACTGGCCTCTAGGTACTCAACTATTCTTTTCTTCAGAAGTGACTCCATCACTTTCCCTACCACAGAGGTCAGACTGACAGGTCTGTAGTTTCCTGCCTCTGTCTTGGTCCCACTTTTGTGAAGGGGAATCACATCCGCCTTCCTCCAATCCTCGGGTACCACACCATCCTCCCATGATTTATTAAAAAGAGTAGCCAGTGGTTTCACTAGTTCCTCCCTTAATTCTTTTAGAATTCTGGGGTGAATTCCATCAGGCCCCATTGCTTTGTCCACCTTCAGTTTTAGGAGTTCTTGCAGAACCCTTTCTTCTGTGAAAGGACTGGGATCGACCCCCCTATCAAGAGTGCTTCTGTTAATTGGATTAGGCACTTCCCCTCCTCTTTTGTGAATACTGAGCAGAAATATTCGTTCAGTATTCCTGCTTTTCACTGTCCCCTCTGCCCACCCACCGCTCATTCTATTCAGCCTCACTATCCTCCCTTGTCTTTCTACGCTCACTGATGTATTTTATAAAGGTTTTATCTCTTCTAACTGAGTTGGACTATCTTTCCTCAGTTTGGGCCTTTGTTATTCTGACTTCCCTCCCTGCTTCCTTCTGCCTTAACAGGTACAGATCTCTGTCCTGCTCCTTCTGTGTTTCCTTATACTTCCGGAATGCTATCTTTTTCTTTCTGACTTTCACAGCCACCTCTTTTGAGAACCATAGTGGCTTTTTCTTTCATTTTGATTTGTTTATTTGCTTCACACAAAGGCTTGTTGCCTCTGTGTTGGCAGTTTTGATAATTTCCCATTTTTGCTCCACACCTCGTTCTAGCCTGTTTGCTAGTGCTTTTCTGAGGCACTCTCCCATCTTGCCAAAGTCAGCCCTCCTAAAGTCCAGTACCCTCACTTTTGTATGGCTTGACTCTGTAGCTGAGTTTAACGTGAACCACACTGTTTGATGGTCACTTGTCCCCAGATGGCAACCCACTTCTAGATCTGAGATCCTCTCACTGCCGGGACTGCCCCCATTTGAGAGTACGAGGTCTAAGATTGCTCCCTCACGAGTGGGTTCCGAAACTAGCTGTCTAATGCCTGCCACCTGTAGGGCATCAAGAATTGCCCTGCTCTTGGATGTGGCTGCAGCAAATGTGCTCCAGTTAACATCTGGCATATTCAGGTCTCCCATCAACAGTATCTCCCCTTTCTCTGCCATTCTAAGAATGCCTTCTATCATATCCTTGTCCATTCCTTCCCCCGACATGGGGTCTGTACACAACCCCTGTGTGGATTGTGGTGCCCTTTCCAGTCTCCAAGGTGACCCACAGTGCCTCCTCTCCTCCCTGTTTGCTCTTTTGTTCAGTTGCTTTTATCCCTTGCTTTACATAGCGAGCTACTCTTCCCCCTCTTCTCCCCTGCCTGTCTCTCCTGTAGGTTATGTACCCTGGTATGTTAACATCCCAGTCATGGTTCTCTGTGTACCATGTTTCTGTGACTGCTACGATATCCAGGCATCCCTCTTCCATTAAGGCCATCAGCTCAGGGAGCTTGTTGCCCAGACTACGGGCATTGGTACTCATTACCCTCCATTTCCTGATGGCCTTACTCCCTTTGCCCCATCCCTGTCCTTCTTGCTTTTGTCACTTTCTCCATTTACCCTGCCCTTCTCCTATCGACACCTCTATCTTGGTGTTTACCGACTTACTACCATGATTATTTGGGAGGGGCTAGGATTTTCCTGCTCCTTTCCAGTGCCTCCCCCCTTGGCTAGTTTAAAAGCTTGCCAATGAAGTATTTAAACCTATCACCTAGGATCCTAGTTCCCCTCCCGGACAGATGCAGCCCATCATGCCAGTATAGGCTTGCATCACTCCAGGTTGACCCCCAGTCCCCAATGAAGCCAAATCCCTGAGCTCCACACCAGTTTTTCTACCACTGATTGAATCCCATGGTGCAGAACACCCTAGCCTCTCCTATGCCATATATGGGTAGCACCTCCGAGAAGGTTACCGTGCATGCTACTTGACTAAGGCCCCTCCCAAATTCCACAAACTCTTCCTGCAGTTAAAATAAACTTGGGACTTGAACTGCTGCCCTAAAGGGGTAAAATCTCTTTACATACAAATGCTGTAGTGATTAGAGCAGTGGTTAGGGATCCAGGAGTCCGGGGTTCAAATTTAATCAGTGCCACTGATTCACTGAGTGATCACAAGCAAGGCATTTAGAAAAATAAAGCCTTTTCTTGCTTCCCCCCCTCCTGATGAGCACTGCAATAAAGTAAAAAAAAATATATTGTGCATGGTGTTTAGTGGTCCCACCCCCCACCCCGCTGATCACTGCCCAACTGAAGAAGAATCGCTCCGCCTGCCAAGATTTACATCAATTTCCCCAACCATCTGCATGGTGTAATAATAAAAAAAATCCTGACTCCCTGGTGTCTAGTCAACTCCTCCCACCCTATTCTCAGATAGTGCCCCCTGCTTCCCCACTTAGTACCCCAAGAGGGCCTCTGGCACAGCCCCCCACTCACATCCACGGCTGGCAGCTTGACTGAGCTCTTCAATGAATGAGCATGTGGTTGTACAAGCACGCGCTCATTCTTTGAAGTGCTGAGTCGGGCTGCCAGCCCTGGAGGTGAATGGAGGGCTGTGCTGGTGGCCCACTCAGGGTACTCGGGGGAGCGGAGGGGCCACTATCTGATGACAGGGTGTGAGGTCCATTAGACACCAGGGAGTTTGGAATTTTTGGCAAAATTTCGAGGCAGAATTTTGCACTGTGAAATTGCTGATTTTGCGGCTATTTCGCCAGTGAAATTTTTTTTGCAACATCTCTATATGCTACTTACAGCACACTACTCTGATTCTGAAAGGGGCTGTGGCTTGGCACAGACAAGATGGGTGCCAAAATCCCCCTTAACACAATCCACCTTAATTTGCTTTAGTAACTGTCTTACCTGTATTTTTAGTACCATAAAACTTTGGAGCAAACAGCGTTGATTCTCCCTGTACCTTCAGTGTATGAATCGGAGGAACTGGGGCTGAGAAATCATTGACCAAAATTGACTGCTTTCTTGTTCTGTCAAAGAGGCAAGATGGCTATGGCAGGAAGCTGCTCTCATAGAAACATAGATAGAAAATGACAGCAGAAGGGGACCTCAAGATCCATCTAGTCTGCCCAAATACCTGTAGTAGGATACTACTCCCCCAGTCTTTCTGTACAATGACATCTTTGTGCCTATCCCATGCGTTTTTGAACTCTCTCACCATTTTGGCCCCCACCGCCACTTGGGGTAGGCTATTCCTCTAGTTCTACTGCTGTCCTTCACCTAAAACAGCTCCTGAACCCTGACCTTGTTTATACCCCGATATACTTAAAGGTCTCATTCATATCCCCTTTGTCCCTCCTTTTTTCGAAGGAGTGCATGTTGAGCTCTCTCAGTCTATCCTTGTATGTCATCTGGTGCAGCCCCTGTATGATTTTTGGTTGTTCTTCTTTGCACCATCTCAGTTCTGCCGATGTCTCTTTTGAGGTGCAGCCTCCAGTATTATAAACAGTACTCCATGTGGGAGCATACAAGTGCCCTGTAGAGTGGCAGTACAACCTCCCTCCTGCAACTTGTGATTTCCCTCCCAATGCAACCCAGCATGCCATTGGCATTTACAGCTGCCTTTTCACAATGTTTTCTCACCTTCAAGTCTTCTGATATTATGACCTCAGGTCTCTTTCCTGGCTTTTGGAAGCTAGCTTCTCCCCCACCCCAGGTAGTAATCCTGTCTGGGATTGCCTCCACCTATGTGCATGACTTTACACTTTTTGGCATTAAATTTCAACTTCTAGGACTCTGACCTTTCCTCCAGTTTCCTTAGATTGGAATTCATACTATTTAATTCCTCAGAGGAGTCCACCCAGTTGCATATCTTGATGTCATCAGCAAATAGACACACCTTTCCCTCCAATCCATTCACAATGTCAGCTATGAATACATTGAAGAGAAGGAGTCCCAGCACTGACCCCTGTGGACAGCACCAGTTATCTTCCTTTCAGCTGATACTGCACTGTTTACCTGTACTCTTTGTGTTCTTCCCGTCAGCTAGCTGCTCACCCAACCATCTCCTTACCCATCCCTATGTGGTCCAGCTTCTTTACCAGCCTTCTGTGCAGAACAGAGTCAAAGGACTTACTAACCAAACCCATATGCAGCTCCCTGATCCACTGCCTTTGTAACCCAGCCAAATAGGTCTACCATGTTCGTTTGGCAAGACCTGACCACCATGAAACCATGCTGTTTTGGGTCTTGTTGTCCACTGAATTCCAGATATGCTAATATCCTTTGTTTGAGTAGTGACTCCATCAATTTACCCACTACCGAGGTGAGGGTCACTGGACAGTAGTTGCCTGCCTCCTCCCTACTCCCTGATTGTGAAGTGGGATCACTGTTGTCCTTTTCCAGTCTTCCAGTACTGTTTCACTTTTCAGTGATTTGGTGAAGAGTTCTGCTAGAGGTGCGGCCAGTACACTCCCCAGCTCCCTGAGAACTCTCAGGTGAATTTCATATGGCCCCATGGCCTTGTTCACTTTCAGTTTGTTTAGGACTTCCATGACTTGACTGTCTGTGAAGGGGCTTAACCCCGGGCTTGACTGAGCCCTGGTCCCTGCTGGTGCAACTGTTTTGCAGGTTTGACCCATCCTCTATGTTCTCTACAGTGAATACAGAACAGAAGTACTGGTTTAAGACTTTTGCCTTCTCACTGTCCTTTTCTACTATGTGCCCTTCTGCAGCTGCTAGTCTTACCACCCCGCTTGTTTTTTTTCTCTTTTCCTTTATATACCTAAAGAAGGTTTTGTCTCCCCCATTTACCCTTATGCTATCCTTAATTCAGTGTCAGCTTTGGCCTTTCATATTGATTTCCTTGCTTCCCTTTGTGCTTTCTTATAGGTTTCTTTATCTTCTTCTTTCTTTGATACTTTAAAATTCCTGTAAGCCTTCTTTTTTTCCCTTACTATAGTAGCCATCTCTTTGGAAAACTAGAGGGGTTTCCTTTTCTTGTTTGTTTTACTCAACCTCTCGGGTGCATCCTGTACTATGCCTTGTGAACCAGGAGGTGACATGTAAAGTTCAGCGAAGGTACCAGGCCCCTACCCTAATGGTATAGCCCACAGCAAACATCAGAGCAAATTATGGGACTACACAGTGACATACATCACTGAAGCTCTGGCACCTGGGTGGGGGGGTGAATGATGTGTATTTTGGGTTGGGATCCAAACTGATGACCCACTTAGTCTGTAGGCTGTCACAATAAGCCAGCCAGAGCTTCTAGAGACTGAGGACCAGTAAGCATATATCAAAAGTACATAGCACTCAATAGAAACACAGCAACACCTGAATAGGTGGACCCATTCTGTTCCCACCCCTCCCTTAGTACCAGTAAAATTACTGAGTGGCACAAGTTCCAAGGAAGGGAAGCTGGTGTTTCTGGCATGAGCAGTACCCTATGTTTGGGAAGCGTCACCATACAGAACTGGGCACGGATGATAAGCAAGACATGTCAGGATGTTGCTGGCCACTCTCATCTGTTTGTAAATGTCCATGGACAACATAAGAGAGTGGCCTTTTCACCTTTTTGTCCATACCTCTAATGCCCAGCCAGAGCATCTGCTCATGCAAGATTATCTGTCACTTTCAGGTGCCAAGGGAGGTACTGGGGTGAGTCGCTATCCATGTGCCATGGAGTTGCAAATGACCAAACTGTGAATGGCCCAGGTTGGGATGGGTGCAGGTGCAGTGCAGCTAGCCCACTAAAGCAAAGAGGTCCAAGAGAACCTACACTCCAAGCACTAAGACATATACTCCAAGTACAGTATGTTTTCAGTGCTTTAATGGCAACATGCCCACTGGATACGCTAAACCTGTAGAAGTCCCCATTTGGACTGGTTACTGGAGGGCTTTCATGGACGGGGGTAAAGGGGGTTGTTGGTCATGTCCCAAATTGCTACTGTAGGCATATAGATGGTGTAGAGACGCCTGTGTTGTATATAGCTAGCAGTGTCTGGATTTTGATTTTGGGATATGAGAAGAGGGGGAGAGGGAAACAATATATGGGGAGGGAGAAGAGAGAATCTCTGATGCAGATTTTTATTGCACTGGGTCAGAACATAGCCAACCACAATGCCATCAGCAAGAACAGCGTGGCAAAAGTGGCTCTCTCCCAGCACCCCCAGGACTTAAGGATTCTCAAGCGGGGAGGGAACGAATCATGGGGTAAATTAAAATTCATGGGGCTGTGGAATACTGTTTACATGGCCCCTTGTAAAAAAAAAAAAAAAAAGTCCCAATTCCTGCAAAATGGTTGGAGACCCAGAGCATGACCCTGGTCTCCACTGCTTCCTGGTTGAATTGTTCCATACCCTAGCCCTCCACACCACTGGAGCAGCTCAGCCCGCCACGGTATTTTGCTGCACTTGCCCTGTGGCAGCACAACAGACATCGACCAGGGGCTTGCATCGCAAGCACTCTACAACCCTACTTGATGTCCATGGTAGCACTAGAGGGACTAGCGCTGTCTTGCCTGGTGCTATTCCTGTAGCTCTTATCTGACTGGATACCAATTTCTACACACCCAATTGGACACTGCTTGTACACTGCTCTTTACAGGAGGGATCAGATTAATTTGGGAAAGTTATGTTACTATGAAATGCTGTTGTTCTGTACTGTGGGTGGGGACCCTCCTGGCCACACAGCAACATCTGGGACAGTCCTAATAATCCTAAGGAGTAAAAATGGCTTCATGTATGCTAGATTCCACATTGTTTTTTTTTTACTTTGACCATGGGTGGCATAGAGGCTATTACTCGGAATGTGAGGGGATTAAATTCTCCTGTTAAAAGAAAGAAAGTTCTGTCCCACCTTAAATGCCTGCAGATTCAAATATCCTTTTTTGTAGAAGACCCGGCTGATGAAAGCAGAGGCTGTGAAACTATTTAAGGACTGGGTAGGAGAAGGGGTACACAGCACAGTTTAGGTGTAAAATAGGAGTATATCATTCACAAGTAATTACAGTGGACTACAGAGCAGTCCCTATCTGACAAAGAAGGCTGTTGAGTGATGATAGACGTGACCGCTCCTCAGAGCCCTTTTCAGCACTGATCAATATATAGGAGCCCAACCAGGATCGCCCCCAGTTTTTCCAGTGGAGGCTAAGTGGCACTGCCAAGTCAGAGGGGGACCCTGGCAATAGGCTGGGAGGGTGGAAGGGGCCATCACCGGAGCCAAGGTGCACATCCGTGCCTCCACGTGCATGGGCGACAGTGTTCTGGTGCCTCGGGTAGTGGGAGAAAAATGGATAAAATCATGGGCCATGGCTGGATGGAGCCCCTGGCCAGCTCCGGTGGTCTGCAGGTACATGAGAGAGAGGATGCCTCAAATGACTACAGAGTCTGGTCCAGTCAGCCGGCACAGACTTGTTGCAGAGGATAAAGAATGAATGGGAAAAAATTGTTTTTCTAGGGAAGAAGGTAACCATGAATAAGGTTCTTAGCATTTTTCGAACTTTTTTTAGAAAACACTTAAATCCTTTTCCTACCCGTTCATCTGCCCATTGTTATCTTTCTGTTCCAAAAATGAAAACAGCAATTGTCCAGAAGACACTGCTGTATGACTTACCAATGTTTTTTAACACAATCATGACTAAGTTTTACTGCAAGGGAACTACAATGTGTAGATATAGAAAGGTGCTGAGAAATTACTTATCACAGTGAATATAAATGCTTTGTAAAATAAGGTCTCCTTGATTTTTTGCACATGTCTCCCACTGGCCTGAACTACTTGCATGTATTTATTTGTACCCTATGTTTATATACCTAATATGTCACATATTTATCAAGTGTTATGTAATTGTATGTTTTTATGTACTCTGGTCGCCCATGAAAATGAGTCTTTGACCCATGGACCTACCAAATTAAATAAATAAATCAAATCAAATCAAATCAGATCCAGTGTGGGGCATACAGAGCCTCATGTCAGTGTACATGAAGCCCTGAGAGAACTGCTAAAAGAACACAACCTGCCAGACTCCTGAAGGGTACAAAACACATGTGAAAGGGACTAAACATGTTACTCAGCAGTCCACTTTTCCACCAATGAAACCATTTCAACTAAGATCTTTGTTATCTCTGACCATGCCCCAGTGGCCATCATGATGGTACAGGGCATCATGCCCCAAAGTCATATAGTTGGAGGCTGGACCCACTATTATTGTGAGACTCTAACTTCACACAATGGATAAAGGAGGAAACCAAGGTGTTTATATAGGTAAACGATAATGAGGACATATCCAAAGCAACCTTGTTGGAGGCATATAAAGCCACCATGCTGGGTAAAATCATAAGCTATGCCATTCGCAGATGGAAGCAAAGGGAAACAGAACTCTGCACCCTTGAAACATCCTTACTTCCATGGAAGTGAAATATAAACAGTAGTATCCCCCATCGAAGGAACTCCTGGTGTGCATGACCAGTATGAGGCTATGGCTTAATGAACTGCTGACAAGAAAAGCCAAATTAGCCTTGTTATGACTATGGAATACATACTGGAAAGGTGGTGAGAAGGCAAGTAAAGTACTGACCTAACAGGATAACAAATGACAGGCAGAGACCACTTCTCAGATTTGAGAGAAAACAAAGGCAAAACTGATGGAGGCCAACACAATTAACAAGATTATACAGACCTTTTACCAAAAACTCTACTCATCACCCAAAATACCATCCAGAGAAGCCATCACGGTTTTCTTGACCAGTTACCCATTCCAAGGGCAGCACCAACAGAAACCTTGCCCTTGGACAAGTCCATTGCACTCCTCAAAGTTAGGAATATGATTAATTCCATGAGCAAGGGGAAGACCCCGGGGGTGTGATGGGTTTTCCCATCAGTTAATATCAAATCCAGAGTGAAAAGGTGAGCCCCAGATTGCTAGAAGTACAATATATCAAAACGGTCTGCAGAGTGGGACACCATCCCCAAAGATGGTGAAGGCAGTTATAAAAGTTTTACTAAAGAAAGGAAAGGATGCAACATCACCAGGAATTTATAGGCCACTGTCACTTATCAACATTGATATCAAGATCTTGGCTAAGCAATTGGCTACCCAGCTTGAACTGGTGTTACAAGGCCTCATCCAGCTGGCCCCAGCAGGGTTTATCAGAGTACAAAAAAATGAAATAGTGCACACACTACTGAAATATTAAAGGTTATACATTTAATGGTGCATATTCAGGAACTGTGGCCAACTTTTCTGTGACCAACCACCAGGTGTGGTAGGTTGCAGTTCCTGAACATGAACCAATAAATTTATAGCCTTAAATATGTCAGTGGTGTGTGCACTATGTCATTTTTTTGTATTTTAAGTCAGTCGCATAGTTGCACTTTTTGGGATATGGAGTGCTACTACAGTTACTTGCTCTGTGCTAGGGTTTATCAGAGGACTGCAGAATTCAGATCATCTACGCACTCTCCATAGCCTTATGCACACCAGAGGCAATATTCTTCACCAGCAATGGCAGTCATGGTGGATTTTGAAAAGGCATTCAATTCAGTCAAATGGGAGTACCTGTTCTCTACACTGGAACATAGCGCTGGGGCACCCATTCTTACAATGGGTGAGGCTTATTTATAACTCACCCAAAGCAATGTACTAATGAATGGTTAGTGATAGCCCCCTTTTCTGCTTCAAAAAGGGACTTGGCAGGGGTGCCCTTTATCTCCTCTACTAACTGTGATGGCTATCAAATCCTTAGCCATAACAATACACCATTATCATCTTCTCAAGGAAATCCAGGCAGCAGTGCAAAAATTTATTTTATTTATTTTATTTTACTGAAATCTAGGATTACAAATACCTTTGAGTAGGAACTGCTCATTTACAAAGGTTCCACGTCGAAGGAATGGGGGGTATACATACATACAAAGGTCAACATAATAATACATAGTGACACAATAAAAGAAGTAAGAGACTGAGGCTTAGGAAATTCCAGTAATTCAAAATGTGCCAAATGTTAGGTAGCATGACATACCAGCCAAGGACAATCTTAGAAATAAGCACTGCAGGTGAGAGGGAAGGGGTTATGCAGGCAGGAAGGCCATTGTCGCAGGGTAGAGGGTGAGGGTAAGAGCTCTAAAGGGGAGGAAGGGGAGGGATAAAAGTCAGAAAATGCCCGGGGGGAGGAAAGGGAGAGGGGGCAAGGGGTAGGCAGGTAGAAGGGGGCAAGGTGGGGAGAGGTAGCTGTCAAGACTGAAGTGGAGGGCAGTGAGCAGCGGGCCCCTGATTAGGCGAGGCAGTCACAATGACTAGTTGAAATGAGATGAAGTCAGAGTTGTCTCTTAAAAGGGCCAAAAGCAGCAGCAGTAAGAGTTTCTTTGTTGAGAGTGTTGTACCACTGTGGTGCTCTGCAGGCAAAGGCCCTCTGGCCCATGGTAGTCCGGCATCTGGGGACAAGGAAGGTTAGTTGTTGTGAACTTCTAGTTTGCTGGGTGCTGTGGTGGTCAATGAGGAGCTTTTCAATGCCCGGGGGCATGACCCCGAGGAGGACTTTTTTGACTAAGAGGCAGGTTTGATACTGTATCTGGCTGATGAGAAGAAGCCATTCTGCCTGAGTGTACAGGTCACAAGTGTGTGTAGTCGTCAGCTCCAGTTAGCAGCCTCGCATGCTTTGTTGAGTGCAACTGTAATTCATGGAGGGCAGAGGCGGAGCCAAAGCCTAACAGCCTATAATCATGATGGAGGTGACAGAATTTGAGGTGTCGGGTCATGAAGTGCCTTAAGGCCTGGATGTTGGTGGCTGTGGTGACAGAATCTATGTGCCAATGGTGGGAGTAGGTTCTCAATGTGACACCTAGGTATTTAAAATCAGGAACATGTTCAAGTAAGGTCCCTGTTTGGTTTAGGATGGTGAGGTCGTGGGATTTGTACTTGCTCCTGGTGTTGTAGAAGGTCATAACCTTTGTTTTGCTGTAGTTCATGACCAGTTTGTGTGACTTGAACCATTCCTTGATGCGCATGAATTCAAGCTGTAATTGTTTCTCGAGGAGCTCTGCGTTTTGGTGGTTGGTGAGCATGACTGCGTCATCAGCGTAGAGCAGTAATTTCTGGTGGCAGACACTGGGAAAGTCGTTGAGGAAGAGATTGAAGAGTAGTGGCCCCAGGATGGACCCCTGTGGGACCCCTGAAAGGACTGGCTTTTCTTCCAAGGTGACACAGGAAATCCTAACCCACTGGACCCTCTCCCTGAGGTAGCTTGAAAACCAGAGCAGCGCTTCATTGGAGAGCCCAATGTTTGATAATTGCATGAGTAGGAGTGGGTGGTTCACAGTATCAAAGACTTTTGTAAGGTCGAGGAATACTGCCCCTACACAGTTTCCTTGATCGAGCGTGGTATGGATGAAGCCAGTGAATTCTAATAATGCAGTGGTGGTACTGTACCCTTTTCGTAAACCACATTGCACGGGGCACTGGATGTCGAATTTTTCCAGGTACTTGACTAGTTGGTCTGAGGCGATGCACTCCAGGGCCTTAGACAATGGAGGGAGGATGGAGCTAGGTCTGTAGTTGGAGTGCAGTGATTTGTCTCCACTTTTGTGTACCGGTGTGATGGTTGCCTGTTTCCAGTGAGATGGGAACTGGGACATCCTTAGTGATAGGTTGAGGACCTTTGTCAGGGGTTCAAGGACTTCTTCAAGGACAAGTGCTAACAACTTCAGGTCAAGGAAGTCACCGCTGTAGTCTGCATAGTGAATGGCCTTCCAAATATCGGTTCTGGTTTCATGCACTGGGATCTCCTTGAAGTAGAATTGTGGGTCAGGGTGTAGGAGAGGAGTAGTTGCAGGAGGGTTACTACCAGAGGGGGCATCAAAGAAATTAGAAGGGAGGACACTATCCAAGTTGGAGAATGCATTGTTAAAGGTGTTGGTGATTGTGTACAGGTCAGATGTTGGTATTCCATTTATGTTGAGCATGGTGGGTGGTGACTTAGGGTCCTTGCCTGTAAGGTCTTTCAAGGTACTCCAAAATTTTTTTCCATCACAACCGGAGTTGGAGAGAGCTTCCTTGAAATATTTGCATTTGTCACTCCTAACTGCCCATGTGCACTCATTTCTGGCAGCTTTATATTTATGAATATCCCCAGGTTTGGATGTTGCACGGGCACAGTGCCAGAGATGATCCGTATGTTTGAGTAAAGTGATTAGATCGGGGGTTATCCAAGGGTTAGCTCTGCCCCTGACCTTCAGCTTTTTGAGAGGAGCAAAGATATTGCAGGCCGCAGTGAAGTGGCTGATGAATAGGTCTAATGCTTGGTTTACATCAATGGCAGAGTCGATTGGTGTCCAGTCCAGGTGGCTTAGGTGTATCTTTAGTAGCTCAAGGTACCCCTGCTTTAACACTCTGTTGTGGATTATTTTAGGAGGGGGCTTAATGAATTGTTTGTCCAGGTACATGTGACCGGTGAGTGGTCACTGATCCCATCAGGGAGCACTGAGACTTTTGAGATTCATTCAGGGTGATTAGTAAGGATCCAGTCCAGAAGTGTGTGTGATCCTGTCCTATAGTTGCATCTGGTGGGGGTGGTAACAAGCTGGGTGAGGTTCTGTGACGTGACAGCATCCTTGTAGTTTCTGGCCTCCAGCGATAGCCAATTTATGTTGAAGTTGCCTAGTACTATGAGTTCAGAGTTATGGTGTAATCCCTGTAGGCTTTCCAATATGCTCATAAATCCATTGGGCTGATCTTTAGGGGCAGGTACACAGAGGCAATGGTGAGCTCCTTGTTGTGTGCCTGAGTAGAACTTTAATAGCGAGAACCTGTGAGAGTGGTTTAGGGTTTGAGAATGGGAAGACTTGACCCAGATAGGAATTCCTCAGGTAGATGGCACAGCTCCCACCTCATTTGGAAACCCTGTCCTGCCTGAATATAGAGTATCCAGGGATGGTGACTGCAGCATCTGGTATCTTGGGGTTAAGCCACGTTTCGACAACAGAGAGTACATCAGGGCTATGTTACTGAACCCAGGTTTGCAAGATGTCAAGTTTGTTAAGGAGGCTGCAGACATTGATTGAGGCTAATGTGAGGGACCCCTTCTGCATTTTTGTGGCATGGGGTGTTAGACTGGTAGGCCCCAGGTTAGGATGAACATTTCCAGATATCAGAAGTAGCATAAATAGTATCCTAAGAAGGTACGCTTTAATCATTTTGCAGACTAGGTTTGTTGTAGGGCATCTAGTCCTCTTGGCCTTGCTGGTCTGCGTTTGCCCCATGATATTGCAGAGCACAATATATAAAGCCATGTTCTCAGAGGTGCCACTTGATTGATGAAGAGTAATCAAATCCACAGGAAGCGGTGAACTACCGGGGACCAGAAAACTGTTGTTGTAGCTCAAAGACCAGAATGTGATAAATTCCTGAAGGGGTTAAATTCCTGAAGGTGATGAACATTGGCCTGATGCATATGCAGGATGTAAAAATCCCTTTGTTAGTATCTTCCCTTTGTTCTCCAAAATGGTTTTGAATAGACCTCAAAGACAAGTACACATCCTTTAAGAACAAGTCAGACAGAAATGTGGATTCAATGCAGCACACCACAACTCAGTGCTTGTATAACAGATTTACTGACCTTACTTTTGGCTTTAATGCCTTTCCAAAAAGTTGATTTATGATGAGAATGCCAATACCTGGTGGTGATGTTTTGCAGTTTCTTAGTCCAGGAAATGTTCATAGATGTTGTGTCCAAGAATGATCCAGTTCCTCCAAGCAGAAACACACGAAAATCCACAAAAACTAAACTACTGACAGAGACAAACACAAACAGTCAGCCACACAGGCTCTAGAGGAATGGAACTATCTATCAGGCTCTAGAGGAATGGAAAAATATTGGATTCTGATGTATGCAGATAATCTAATCTGCAACAGAATGAACAAGATATTCTTGACACATTCCTTCAGCTCCTATAGGTCTTCAGCAAAGTATCTGGACTGAAAGTGAACCAGAGCAAAACAGAAATACTCTCATTGCATCTCTCTGCCATAGAGGAGCCAGTTACTGATAAAGGCCTCAGCTGGGTACACCAAGGTATTACCTACTTGGGGATCATTATACATTAATCCATATCTAAAATGACTCACCTTAATTTAACTCCCTTCATGGAATCCTCAAAGTCTGAACTGAAAAGGCCGAGGCCAGTGTCTTTATCTTTGGCATGCAAGATAGAAGCTTTTAAGATGATGATCACACCCTGGGTCACCCACATCTTGTTTCACCTTCCCATAACTCTTTCACCTAATTGGTTTCAGAAACTGGGCACCCTCTTTGGGATTTCCTGTGGCAGGGCAAACTGCCTCAGATTAGCAGAGAAAAGCATAGGGTCTATTGGTCTAGAGGCAGATGGTGCCTACTGTGGTTCTTAGTGTACCACATGGCCTTTATCATGGCATAAATGCTGAGGTGGTTTTGCCCAGTCAAGTGTAAATCCCTGCTGTGGATGCATATTGATCATGATCTCTTCCCAAATCACATGGCAGCTATACACCTCTACAAGACACTCCTTAGAGTGGTGAAGGAAAACCCAACATTTACCACCTCAAAATGGGCATGGACCCAGGTACACAGGATCACAGGGTCTGACCCTATTTCAATGGCACTGGATCCCCCTGTGGGGCAATATCCAGCTAAAGGTTGGAAAGACACCACCAAAGTGGCCATCCTTGGCACACTGAGGCATTGTCATGGTGCCAGATCTGATGGTGGACTGGCAGACAGGCTTCATATCAAGATTTCTGATAAGCTGTAATCAAAACATGACCTTCACAAACAGGACTTTTTGCACTACCTCTCGCTTAGGAGAATGCTTGCATCCATAGAAATGTAGAAACGTAGAATTTGATGGCAGATAAGGACCGCATGACCCACCCAGTCTGCCCATCTCTAGAGATGGGCGAAGTGGCCCTAATTTGCTCCGTGAAGTGATTCACAGAGTGAAGGCGAACTCACGGAGTGCTCCGCAATGCGAAGCGGAGTACTTCCCATTATAACGGGTAATGTGAAGTCCATTGAAAACAATGACTTCACATTACTCTGCCTTCCCAAACCACTACTTTACCAATTCTAAAGGTGAAGTACATTGAAAACAATGTACTTTGCCTCACTTCACCTTGTTTTTAAGCTCCAAATGTGAATTTTGCAGTGATTAATGGGATTTCAGGTCACATGGGCTTTAGTTTGTTCTGCACAGCCTCAGTTTGGGGTAGTGTGTGTAGGAAGCTGCATGAGACAATCTGCTCTGAGAGCTCTCTGTGATTCAAACCTTCTAAAAGCTGTTAAAAAAAGCCTTTTTGAGTCATTCTTTTGCTAAAACTTTAGTTCATCAATTATAGGATACCCTCCTGTGCTCATATCATCGAGTGTTTATTGTTTGTGTGTGGATTTTGAATGTTAATGTACAGCATTCAGTCTGTGTACTGAGAGACAGTGGAAGTGTGCTTTGGAGGAGGGGTGTATCTGTGGTGTAGGTAGATTAACTTGGAGAAAAAGACAGTGCTTTCTGTTTTGGTGATATTTTTCTTGCAAAACTGAGTTAATGAACACACAGTAATATTTTCAATAATGCTTGCCATTTTTTTTGCTGATTGTTGTGGTGCAGCAGTGCATAATTTTAGTTTGTTTAAAATATGTGGTTATATTATTGAAGTTTTCAATTTGCTATGCATTACTTAGTGTGCATGAGTATGTGTGTGATATGTGCCATCAAATCAAATACCTTTTATTGTGCCACATAATAATTTTAACAATGTGAACCTGCTATGCACTGCAGCTGTGTGATTTTTGTACTTCTTTGTGGTATCTTTACTGATACCAGTACTAGTGACTGTTACTGCAGCACTGTAGTACACTGCCCTCCCCCCCGCAGCCCGCCCCAACCAGCAAAGGTATTATTTTCCAGATTTGAATTTCTGATGGTGAGCACTGGTTAGGTGTTGTGCATTTGCATCTGCATCTCTTCAGTGCGCAGTGCAATCCTAATCTGTCTGTGCAATTGTATCTTTTTAGGGCACAATCTCCATCTGTAACTTAAGTCACAGTTGTTTCTTTGGCTTCCCTTCAGAATACTGGACAGGTGTGGTGCATAATTCTGCATAAATATTGTACTCATTAATATGTG
The DNA here is from genome assembly GCA_016271365.2 of Neoceratodus forsteri. Taxonomy (NCBI): domain Eukaryota; kingdom Metazoa; phylum Chordata; order Ceratodontiformes; family Ceratodontidae; genus Neoceratodus; species Neoceratodus forsteri. Next base: position 682,011,752 of record CM057449.1, read on the forward strand.
TTTTTAAGTCAGGACCATCATCACGAGTCACTCGTGATACAAATCATGTTCTTCATCATCACAGTCACAAATACAGTAACAAATCACGATTCACGATCACGTCACGAATCACATTCATTTTTTTACTAGTTACTTGGATGTATTGTAAGCATGTTTTGTAGTATCTCACCAGGCTTCACCACCCCACCATTGTACTCATTAATGAGCATTTTTAAATCGGGGAGTTTGTGCTACATCTCATCTGGGAAGTACAGCCGTAGGCATTTGAGTTCCCAATACAGTTCCATATTGGTTATCTCACACCATTGACACCGAATCACATTCTTCATCATCACGGTCACAAATGCAGTCACAAATCACGATTCACGATCACATCACAAATCACAACATTAATTATTTTACTAATTACTTAAATGTATTGTAAGCATGTTTTATAGTATCTCTCCAGGCTTCACCAATCCACCATTGTACTCATTAATAAGCATTTTTAAGTCGGGGTGTTTTGTGCTACAGCTCATCGGGGAAGTACAGCCATAGGCATTCATGTTCCTTCCCCATACAGCATGTGAGTTACACTACTGTAAGTAGTGGTGGGCGAGGTGGCCCCAATCTGCCACGTGAAGTGGTTCACTGAGTAACGCAGAATCCAAGGAGAACTCCATAATGTGAACCAGAGTACTACGCTTCATAATAAGGAACGCAAAGTCCATTGAAACCAATGACTGCATTATTCTGCCTTCCCCAAACCATTTCTCCACCAATTTTAAGGTGAAGTACTTTGAAATCAATGTAATTTGCCTCACTTCACCCTGTAATTGAGCTCCAAATGAAATTCTGCAGTTATTCATGGGATTGCAGGTCACATGGGCTCTAGATTGTTCTGCACAGCCTCAGTTCTGGCCTGGGTAGTGTGTGTGCAGTGGTAGCTGGAGACAGTTTGCTCTCAGAGCTCTGCGATTCAGAACCTCTAAAAGCTGTTTAAAATGCCCTTTTGAGTAGAATTTTTTGCTCAAAATTTAGTACATCGATTGTAGGAAACCTTTCTGTGCTCATATTATTGAGTGTTTATTGCTGTGTGTGGATTTTGAATGTTAATTTAGAACAGTCAGTCTGTGTACTGTGAAGTGTGCTTCGGGGACGGGGCGTATTTGTGGTGTAGGCAGATTAACTGGGAGGAAAAGGCAGTCTTTCTGTTTTGGTTATATTTTTCTTGTATAACTGTGTTAATGTACACACAGTAATATTTTCATTAATTCTTGACTTTTTTTTGCTGATTGTTGTGGTGCAGCAGTGTACAATTTGCCTGTTTAAAACATTTGGTTATATTACTAAAGGTTTTCAGTTTGCTACACGTTACTTGAGTGTGCATGTGAGTGTGTGTGTGATGCGTGCCATTAAATCAGACACCTGTTTTTTGTGTTACAGAGTAATTGCAGCACTGTGAACCTGCTATCCACCACACCTGCATGAATTTTTTATACTGTTTTGTGGTATCTTTACTGGTAGTGGATTGTTACAGCCGTGCACTAATCCCCCAACTGGCAAAATGTATTCCTTTCAGGATTTGGATTTGTGACTTGCGAGCACTGGTTAGGTGTTGTTCTACCTTTTTGTATGCATCCCTTGAGTGTGCAGGCAATCTTAATCTGTCTGTGCGTTTGTATGGCACCATTAATTTTTGGAGACTGCATTTCTTATTACACTCTCATTTCACTTAGTCAGCACTGGAAATTTTCTGGACACAAGGCAGTAGCATTTTGGGGATGCACTTTAATTCTGGTGACCCTGTGTGTGACCTGACCACTTTGGGCATGACTGAGTGGACCATTGATTCTGGGAGACACTACATTTCTTGTTACACTCTCATTTCATTTCCTCAGCACTGGGGAGTTTTCTGGACACAAGACAGCAGCACTTTGGGGATGCACATTAATTCTGGTGACTGTGTGGGTAAGATGCTGGCAATATTGTTGTCACTCCACCTTACTTCACGATTAAGGCAAAATGACAACATGAAGTAATAATAACAAGGCAAAGTGAGCCTTTCCTATGGGGCACACTGCGTAGTGAAGTGCCAACGAGAAGTGACCACTTCGAGTTCACTTCACCAGCGGATTTTAAATTTGCTGCATCTCTACCCATCTCCCCACCTAATGGATAAGCTGCAGATCCTAGTTAGCCAACAGCCTACTTCCTCCTACCCCCCACTAGAATTGCCTTATGTCTGTCCCATGCATTCTTGAATTCCCCCACTGTTTTTAACTATGCAACCTCCTCAGAAAGGCAGTTCCATGCATCCACAACCCTCTCTGTGAAAAAAAACTTCCTCACATTACCTCTGAGCCATTCCTCCTCTATCTTAAAATTGTGCCCCCTTCTTCTTGCACATCTCTTTTTCTGAAAGATGCTACCCTCTTGGACTTTGTTGATTCCCTTGAGGTGCTTGAGAGTTTCTATCATGTCCTCCCTCTTCCTCCTTTTCTCGAGGGTATACATATTAAGCTCCTTTAGTCTGTCTTCGTATGTCTTCTGGTGCAGACCCTGCAGCATCTCGATTGCCCATCTCTGGACAGCCTTCATCCTATCTATGTCTTTGCGGAGATGGGGTTTCTAGACCTGCACGCAGTACTCCAGATGGGGTCTCACCAACTTTCTGTAGAGAGGGATAACAACTTTCTGTTTTCTACTGGTGATGCCTCTCCCTATGCATCCTAGTATCCATCCAGCCATCCTTACTGCTTTCTCACATTGCCTGCCCACCTTTAGGTCCCTTTCCATTTCTATTGCTGTCAGTATCTCATGCAACATTGTGGACTCTTCCCCTGAGTTTTTGTTTTCCAGGTGCATTACTTTGCACTTCTTTGCATTGAATTTAAGCTGCCATACATTTGACCATTCCTCCAACCTTGGCAAGTCCCTTCTCATCCTTTCAACCCCACCTTGTGTATCAACCCTGTTGCAGATCTTTGTGTCATCTGCATAGAGACATACATTTCCTTCCAGTCCCTCTGCAATGTGACTTGTAAAGACATTAAAAAGGACTGGACCCAGTACTGAACCCTGTGGTACACCACTAGTAACCCCTCTTTCTTCACAGTGGACTCCATTTACTATTATCCTCTGTTTCCTGTAGTCTAGCCAATGTTTTACCCAGGCTACCACCCTGGGACCCACTCCCATGCTGGCTAATTTGTTTATTAATCTTTTGTGTGGGACTGTGTCAAATGCCTTGCTAAGGTCTAGGTAGACCATGTCCATAGCCCCTCCCTGGTCTACTACTTTGGTCACCCAGTCAAAGAAATTGATTAGATTCATCTGACATGACCTTTCCACTGTGAATTCATGCTGCCTTGGGTCCTGTGCCCTACTGGCCTCTATGTACTCAACAATTCTTTCCTTCAGAAGTAATTCCATCACTTTCCCTACCACTGAGGTCAAACTGAGAGGTCTGAAGTTTCCTGCTTCTGTCTTGCTCCCAATTTTGTGAAGGGAAATCATATCCTCCCTCCTCCAGTCCTCAATTACCACACCATCCTCCCATGATTTGTTAAAAAGTGTAGTCAGTGGTGTTACTAGTTCTCCCCTTAGTTCTTTTAGAGTTCTGGGGTGAATTCCATCAGGTCCCATTGCTTTCTCCACTTTCAGTTTTAGGAGTTCTTTCAGAACACTTTCTTCTGTAAAAGGACTGATATCGACCCCCCTATCCAGAGTGCTTCTACTGTCTGGATTAGGTACGTCCCCCTCCTCTACTTTTGTGAATACTGAGCAGAAGTATTCATTCAGTATCCCTGCTTTTTCACTGTCCATCTCTGCCCACCCACCTTTCTCTTTATTATGTCTCAGTATCCCTCCCTATGTCTTTCTTCACTCCCTAATGTACCTATAAAAGGTTTTATCCCCCTTCTTAACTGACATGGCTATCTTTTCCTCAATTTGGGCCTTTACTATTGTAACTGCCTTTCCCACTTCCTTCTGCTTTAACTGGTACAGTTCTCTGTCTTGCTCCTTCTGTTTTTCCTTCTACTTCCTGAATGGTATATTTTTCTCCCTAACGTTCCCAGCCACCTCTTTTGAGAACCATAGTGTTTTTTTCTTTCGTTTTGATTTATTTTCTTCACACAAAGGCTTGTTGCCTCCATGATGGCAGTTTTGATGTTTCCCCATTGTTGCTCCACCCCTCCTTCTTGCCTGTTTGCTAGTGCTTTTCTGAGGCACTCTCCCATTTTGACAAAATCAGCCCTCCAGAAGCCCAGTACCTTCACTTTTGTGTGGCTTGACTCTACAGCTGAGTTTATTATGAACCACACTATTTGGTAGTCACTTGTTCCCAGATGGCTACCCACCTCTAGATCTGAGATCATCTCTCCATCCCCATTTGAGAGTTCTAGGTCTAAGATTGCTCCCTCCTGACTAGGTTCCAACACTAGCTGTCTGAGGCATGCCTCCTGTTGGGCATCGAGAATGGTCCTGCTCTCGGATGTCGCTGCAGCAAAGGTGCCCCAGTTAACATCTGGCATATTCAGGTCCCTCATCGACAATATCTCCCCTTTCTCTGCCATCCTAAGGATGCCTGCTATTATTTCCTTGTCCATTTCCTCCCCCTAAGATGGGGGTTTGTATACAACCCCTGTGCAGATTGTGGTGCCATTTCCAGTCTCCATAGTGATCCACAGTGCCCCTCTCCTACCAGTTTACCCTTTAGTTCTGTTGCTTTGATCCCTTCCCTTACATAGAGAGCTACTCCTCCTCCTCCTCCTCTTCTACCCTCCCTGTCCTTCCTGTAGATTGTGTGTTAACATCCCAGTCATGGTTCTCTGTGTACCATGTTTATGTGACTGCCATGATATCCAGGCGTCCCTCTTCCATCAAGGACACCAGTTCAGGGAACTTGTTACCTAGACTACAGGCATTAGTACTCATTACCCTCTATTTTATAATGTCCTTACCCCTTTTTGCCCCATCTCTGTCCTTGCTGCCTTTGTCTTTTTCTCTGTTTACCCCTGCTTTTCTCCCTATCAACTTCTCTGTCTTGGTGTTTACCTCACTAACTACCCTGATTTTTTTGGGGGGGTAGGATTTCTCTTCTTCTTTTCAGTGCCTCCCCCCCTTGGCTAGTTTAAATGCTTGCCAATGAAGCATTTAAACCTATCACCTAGGATCCTAGTTCCCCTTCTGGACATATGCAAACCATCATGCCAGAATAGGCCTGCATCCCTCCAGGTGGACCCCCATTCCCCAATGAAGCCAAAACCCTGAGCTCTGCACTAGTGTTTCAACCACTGATTGAATCCCATGGTGTGGAGTACCCTAGCCTCACCCATGCCATAGACAGGCACCACTTCTGAGAAGGTTACCATATATGCTACTTGTCTAAGGCCCTTCCCCAACTTCATAAACTCCTCCTGCACTGCTCTGATCCATTTCCCAGCCAGGTCATTTGTCCCTAGGTGGACAATAACATCCAGCTTCCTCCCTTGTGCAGCTGTTTCCGTGATCCTGAGGATTCGCTTCCCGTCTCTCCAAGCCATGGCACCAGGCAGGCACCTTACCTCCCTCTCCCTTCCCCCCCAGTTCTACCCACTAACTATGGAGTCTCCCTCCAGGAGTTGTTTCCTTCCCCTGTGGGCTCCCATGCCACCCTCCTTGGGCCTCCTTTGTGGAAGTTCCCCGCATCCTCCTTGGTCTCCACTGCGGGTGCCTCCAAAGAGGAACCACACTGCCAGAATGACATATGAATTGTAGAGAGGTACAACTGGAGGGATGTGCCTCTGTTCCAACACCCTCACCCTCCCTGAGCCCACTGTGGTCCAACCACTCCTCTTTCTTGGCAACCTCTGAGGCAGTGGCAGTGGCCCTGGTGGTCCCTGGGTGGGGAAGGAGGTCCCCCTAATCCTGTTCAACTCAGTCTAGAGATGAGCAACCTCCTCCCTCAGCCCAGGGAGGTGCCTGCAGATGGAACAACACTGCAACCTCCAGAACATCTCCCGGAAGACTGCTGCTCCACAGCCACTGCACTGCACCACTCACATCATGTCTTATTTGTGGCCCCTTAACTGTTGTTTTGTATACTTACTCTTTCCTCTCTCTGTTTATTTTTTTATATATTTTTTTTTCTCCCTACTTTCCTACTTTCTCTGAGCCCTTAAAGCTCCTGATCTTCCTGTTCTGAGACAGGAAGTTCCTATATTCCTCAGTGGCCTCCTTCTTACTTGCTCAGAGTCAGACCTCCGGCAGCTAGGGGGGGATGGAGAGCTACTCTTTTCCTTCTAGGATGGTGAGTCTTTTGTGCCTCTGTGATCACTCCCCTCCTACTCCCAAACAGGAAGTTCCTGTTGTCAGTCAAATCCTGTGCCAATCAAAGTAGAACCAGCTAAGGGTCGGAGGCTCAAGGGGAGGGATGGAGGGCAATGTAGTCCCAGTAAAGTTCTAACAGCAGCTCCTTCCTCTTGCTGTTGTCTGCTAAAAGCTATCTAGGTCAGTTTTTAAATGCAAACACATGGCTTCCTTCTGCTTAACCACTCCCCCTAATTCACAGTTTCTTTCTTCACCTAGCTACTGTAACTGCACAGATAACAATTCCTTCACCCAACTCAGACAAACACATTAACTCTTTTTTTTGTTTTACCCTAAATTGAAACCACAATTGTAAGGGCTCTGGACCAGACCAGTGATATATCCATCCTACTGATAGATACAGGTAACTGGCTGAAAAGTGGGTAGGGTCAGCTACCTATACCAACCACTGAGGGATGCTCAACCAGATCAATCCATCTCCTTCAAATCTGCCAGGGAGCAAGAACTGGATATCATAATTGATCAAGAGGAATGTGGCAACTGCTTACACTGAGTCACCTATGCAGCTTGTCAGGACAGGATGGCCATAGTTGGCTGATTCAGAACAAAATACTGCCCTGATGGTATAGGACTACTGCAGTGCTACATAAACTGGGACTGCTATCAGACAAGTGCTGGAGATACCATCAGCATGGAGCAATCAGTACCAATATCCTGTGGACCTGCACCAGAATAAAAAAAATTCTTATTTTAAAGGAGAACAGTACTTAAGCAAAACTCCCTACCCCATGAAACCTGACTGTCTGATTTAGGTTTTGGCAATAAAAATTAAAAATTAAGTGTTTGCACTTACTCGCTCCAACACCTGTAAACTCTGCCAGCAAGCAACATGGTGGGCACCGCACGGTGCCATCTCGTGTTAGTGTGCTGTGCCGCACTGCTGATTCAGCATACAAGTGGGCAGTGCGGTGCTGCACACTAGCACAAGATGGCACCTTGCAGCACCCGCCATGTTGCCTGAGAGCAGAGTTTAAGAGTGCTGGAGCGAGTCAGTGCAAACACTTAATTTTTTTATTTTTATTGCCAAAAGCTAAATCGGGCAGTCAGGTTTCAGGGGGTGGGGAGCTTTACTTAAGTGCTGTTCTCCTTTAAAAGTGAAATAAGCTACTCCAGGGTATGATTTTATGTTGAATTTATGCACAACCAACTGAATAAGGACATTTGGCCACTGGCCTCATGCCTTATTGCTTAGCCAGAGTGAGCATTAATTTCAGTATACACCCATGCCCTATAATGACTTATTGCCAAGGTAAACACATAAAAAAGCTTCCAGATTGATTTTCAGAGTGCTCATATCATATGCAGTTGGCATGCCAAAAAGGACAAAATCTCTTGTTTTCTATCTGAAGCAGCACACTTCAGCTTGATGATCTTCTCTCTTAAGCTTCTCCTTCACTCGTCACTTCAAACAAATGTGGCTGATTATGGGTTATAAAAGGGTCAGAACTCCCCAGATGACTGCCATCAATATTACAAGCCTTTATTAACTGGGCTGCTCTAAGTTATTCTGCCATTTTTTTGCTCACTGAAAATGTTATCACTAATTTATCTCTTTAACTAAAGTATAGGGTAATGTACTGTAGAATGAGTTCAAAGGAATGCATTAATGCTTTCAAATAATGTAGGATCTCATCTGATGGAAATATTTCAAGAAGAAAAAAGGAGAAAGGAGCCCAGCTCTATTAAAGAGCACCATGTTAATGTAGCCCCAGGCATTTAAATGTTACTACTCTAGTGCATGCATGAGACTTATTCATGAGGAAACCATAGTATGATATGTCCTACATACCATGAACTATTTAAGAAAATCACTTTAATAGTTTTAATTAGGCAATACTTCTTTTGAAATTGGTTACTTAGATGCAATAAATGATTATTTTGCCTTAAGCAATTAACACTCAAACTGATTGTTAATTACCTTATAGGAGCATAAGCACACAAATGATTTTGTCAACTGATAATGACTGCTTGGCATATCCAGTCTGCCCCGATATTCCCTGCATAATCTGTCTTCCCAAACCCTCTCTAGTCTCTGGCAACCCTCCCTCCTTCCTGTTTTTTCTAATACAACCCTTTGTTTTTCCCAAGCATTCTTGAAATCTCCCACTGTTTTCACCTCCAGCACATCTGCTGGCAGTCTGTTCCAGGTGTCTACCTCCCTTTCAGTGAAGAAATATTTCCTCACATCTCTCTTAAACTACCACCTTCAAACTTCATCTCATGCACCCTGGTCATGGGGTTCTTTCATACTTGAAAGTTTTCCTTCCCTATGCCCTGTTCACCCATATGAGTTACTTCTAGGTCTCAATCATGTTACCGCCTCTTTTCTAGGATGTACACATTGTGATCCCTTAGTCTGTCCTCAGAAGGCTTCACATGTAACCCCTGCAACATTTTAGTTGCCCAACTCTGGACTGTCTACGCCCTGTCTATGTCATGTCTGAGGTGTGTGCTCCAGAACTGGGCACAGTACTCCAGGTGGGGTCTTACAAGTCAGTGATAATACATTAGCAACACCATCTCTCTTTTTGTTAAAAATAACCCACATACACCCCTGCATCCCAATAACAATACTTACTGCTTTGTTACACTGCCAGGCCAATTTTAGGTCATCAGATGTGATGACAGCAAGGTCCCTTTCCTGTTTAATGACTGTCGGTACCTCCCCACCCATCCTATACTCATTGCTTATGTTCTATGTCCTAGTTGCATGATTTTGCACTTTTTGGCATTGAGCCCCAACTGCTATGCTCTTGATCACTCCTTGAGTTTCCCAAGATTCCTGCACATTATGTCCACCACCTCCTGATTGTCCACCTTACTGCAAATTTTAAAATCACCTGCAAAAAGGCATTCTTCCAATTCCTGTTCTTCCGCAGTCACTTATGAAGACATTGAAGAGAATGGGTCCCAGTTCTGAACCCTGTGGCACCACGCTGGTCACTCTTCTATCATTAGAGTCAGAGCCATTTACCACCACCCTAAGTTTCCTCTCTGTTAACAAGCTTCAAACCCAATTCACCATCCCTAGGCTGTTTGGTTTCTTTATCAGCCACATAGTGTGGCATGGTATCAAAGGCCTTGCTGAAGTGCAGATAGGCCATGTCCGCTGCCCTCCCTTGATTGATTTCCCTGGTCACCCAGTCAAAGAACTTCATCAGATTCGTTTGATATGACCACCACACTACACTGCACCCCATTAATCCATACTGAGTGTGATCTTGCAGTCCATTGGATTCAAGATACTCTACCAGTCTTTCCTTTAGCAAGGATTCAATTAATTTCCCCACCACTGAAGTAAGACTAACGGTCTATAATTGCTAACCTCCTCCCTGCTGCTGCTCTTAAGTAGAGGGACCATGTCAGCTATTCTCCAGACCTCTGGAACCACACCTATTTCCAGTGAACTGTTGTGTAAGTATCTCAGTGGGGCAGCAAGCACCTCCTTGAGTTTTTTAGACTCAGTGGGTATGTACCATCTGGTCCAATATCTTTGTCCACCTTCAGAACTGCAATTTCCTACCAGGGTCCTTGACAAAGGTCCACTGACTGAAGCACTGGGGCATCTTCACAGTCCTTTACCAATATGATGCTTTGTTTTATAATAAATCATTATGATTTTGCACACAGCCAAGGTGTTTGAACTGATTTAATTGACATAGTCTGAAGGATTTTCAATAGTTGGATGCCGGGCTTTTGCCAAGTCCTGCACCACCACACTTAGCTTTGGCAGTGTGCCAAATGGGTTTGCCACAACTGCATCTGATTCTAGTAGGTTGGGTGCAGGTATGACAGTTTACCCAATTTATGGAACCTTGAGCCAAATATTTGGTTCAAGCAGCAAAAAAAGCATCCCCAGAATTGTTGCAAGCTAGATCACAAAAAGTTGGTCATTTTTTGCACATCTGGGGCTTGTGGCATTTGGACCCCTTTGGAAATCTGGCCTACTGTCTCTAATTCTGAACCTTTCAGGAGTGTGCCATGCCTTAGAGTTGGCTTGTCAGTCTCGAGGCTAGCAAAAACCTTGGTAACACCAGAGTGCTGCTCCTACTACAATTGCAAGGTAATCTTATGCTTTCCATACTGTTTTCTAGCCTGTAGATCTTTGCACTTTAGGTAATGTAGTCTACAAGGTCCTTTTTGATCAGTGACTCCATCTGTTTACCCACTGCAGAAGTAAGGCTGAGAGGTCTTTAATTCACTGGTTGCTCCTTGCCTCCACCAATTGTGTAGCATGACTACATACTCTACTCTCCAATCTTTTGGAATTAACCCTGTCTGAGTTGAACTATTGAACAGCCCCACTAGAGGTTCAGCCAGTTCTGCAGGCAATTCCTGAGGCACCCTGGGTGCACTCCATCCAGCACTAGGGCTTTATCTACCTTTACAGCTTCAAGTCCATGCTGAACATTGCTCTGGTAAATACTGGCTGCTTCATTTCAGGAATACTCCTAACAGTTGCGTTGATGCCACATTCAGGTATGGTCTAACTGTCTTCTCTTGTGAAGAGAGAGCAAAAGTAATCATTAAAGACAGCTGCTCTGTTCATCTTCCTTTAGTACCCTCCCTGGTAACACTTTAAGTGTACAACTACTCTGTAACTGCACTGTAACTACAGGACAGTTACATGTAACTACTATGTAGTTGTAAACTAGTTTCACATTTGTGTGCTGTGTAGTTACACACAATTTGCATGAAGTAACTACACTGTAACTGTACTGTAACTACTACATAATTAACTAGTTTCACATTTTCATGATGTGTACTTACAAAGTTTGCATGAAGTAATAGTTACATGTGCACATACTACTGTCTCCTTTTCAGCACAAATCAATTCATTTTGGCAAGTGTAAGTTCACATTTAACAACTGTTGCAAAGTATAACAGAAATATGTTGTGCAACTACCAATGTATCTCTTCTGGCATTATATAATTTGTTCTTAGAAGAGCAACTACACATGTAATAATTGTTGCAAATTGTATAAACAAATTTATTGTGCAACTGCTACATTACTACTTTTGACATTATTAAATTTGTTCTTACAATTGTAACTACATATGAATGCAGGTTTTGTGCACTGTTTCAGCAGTCTATGTCTATCTGACATTTATTTAAAGGGTGATCACACACACAAAAAATAAAAATATAATCAGAATGGTAACTAAAATATGATTACAATGTAACTTCAGTCTGCTACACTTAAATGCACTGGCTGGCAGCTGTTTAGATGATGTTCCATGTCTGTATTCCAATTTTTCATGAACTTACAGGTTAATAAACATGCAGTCTAATATTATGAATTAATAAATAATTGTATGCAAAAACATTTCATTTGCATAATTACTCATTGGCATTGTAACAATATTGTGGCAAAGAAATAGTATTTTTTTTCACAGTTAATGCCTAGGTGACATGTATTTGCAAGTGTGCACACTCATGTTTACCATCTGTCAGTACTATAGCTGTGATACAAGTACTCATTCAGAAATCAGTCACTCATGAACTTACTGTTTACTAAACATGCAGTCTAATAATGGACCCTATTCACAAGGGTGGCAGAGAATGTTTCAAATGTCCACACTCAGGCCTTGTGATCAGCAGCAGCCATCAAATCTGATGGACTTCCCACCAGCAGACTGGATCCTGCACTCTGTGTGGCATAGGGAATTGTGGGATAAGGCTGGTCCTCCCAGTGCTGCTGTTTTCCAGTAAGGGGACATACTGGTCTGTCCATGTTCACTGCTATACCCCAGCCTTCATGGTATAGTCAGAGGGCCAGGGTAGCATGGTGTGAAGGATGGTGCCATTACTGCCACCCCATTTAGCCAGTGGGAAGGGCATGCAATGGCTAAGGAAGGGTCCCTTCCTGTGTATCCAGCACCGCACACCACCACTCCACACAGCAGATCAAGGATAAATCATGGCATGTTGCCATGCCCCACCCTCCACTACCCACCTTGGCAGCATCAGGACAGGTGTGTGGTTGCAGAAGAAGTGTGGGTCAATGCTACAGAAGCAGCACATTTCTTATAAACTACAGCACTGTTACTTGCCAGTAAGTAATTATGTAAATGATTGAGTTTTATTTTATAAGCAAACCATGTAGTTGTACAGCAATTAACAATATTAGATTGTGTGTTTATTAAGCAGCAAGTTCATGAGGGAATGATTTCTGAAGAACATATATCAGAACTATAGCACTGACATTTGATCAATGTAAGTGTTTAGTACTTACACCCGTCTTCTTACACTTCATTTTAAGTGTCTGTTTCTGGGTATTTACTTTGCAAATACATGCTAGTTATGCATTAACTTTGGAAACAATTCTGCAGAAGCAGCACATCCTTTAGTAATTACAGCACTGTTACATCCTTCTTCTTACACTTTAAGTGTCAGTTTCTCCATACTTACCTTGCAAACACATGTTAGTTAGGCATCAGGTATGGAAACAATGCCACAGAAGCAGCACATTCCTTAGTAACTACAGCACTGTTGCAAGCCAGTAAGTAATTATGTAAATTAATGATTTTATTGTATACAAATAAACAATATTAGATTGCATGTTTATTTATTTATTTTTTTGTTAACATAGGATACAAGTGGTGGCTCTGTGATTCAAACCCAGTTCTCCAGATCTGCAGGTCAGTGATCTTAACCACTACACTATACTGCAGAAAGTTCATGAGGGAGTGATTTCTGAAGGATATCATACATCGGTAACAAGTGTCATTAACTGCTCTGTAACTACTGTATAACTACACTGTAACTGCATTATGTAGTTGTTAACTGGTTTCACAATGCATGTTGTGTACTTACACAATTTTAACGATGCTGCTTCTATGGCATTCACTCACATCTCTTCAGCACCCACACACCTATCTTGCTACTGCCCAAGTGGGTGGCTGGGGGCTGTGCATGGCTACATGCCATGCTTTATGCCAAATCTGCTGTGTGGAGTGGTGGTGGACAGTGCCAGATACACAGGCAGGGACCCTTTCTTAGCCATTGCAGGTACAGTACATGCCCTTCCCACTGGCTGAATGTGGTGGTGTCCAAGGTACCACCTTTCACACCAAGCTACCTCAGCCCTCTGATTAAACCATGAGGGCTGAGGGCATAGCAGTGAACATGGGCAGACCAGTAGGTTCCCTTACTGGAAAACAGCAGTACTGGGAGCACCATCAATATCCCACAATTCCCCACTCCACACAGTGTACAGGATCCAGTCTGCTGGTGGGCAGTCCATCTGATTGGATGGCTGCTGTTGATCACCAAGTCAGGGTATGGACATTTAACACTTTCAATGCCACATATGTTAATAGGATCCAATATTAGATTGAATATTTAGCAGGCAGTAAGTTCATGAGGGATTGATTTCTGAATGAGAACTTACATCACAGCTACAGTACTGGCATTTGGGAAATATAAGTGTGCACACTTGCAAATGGTAGCAGCCTATATGTGAGAGTATTATTGAGCAGCTCAATATGAGAGACCCAATAATATCACTCCCATGTAGAGCGAGTGGGGAAAAAGAGCTCTGAATTAGCAAAGCGAGTGTAGCACTGAGGGATACATGATACACTCATGAGAAAGAGGATAAAAGGAATTATTTGGCCAAACCATGCCTAGCTGGCCATGTGGTGTAGTGGCTTGAATCACTGCTCCTGGAGCCTGTGGTGCTGGGTTAGGATCCAGGTGCAGGCAATTCTTTTGCTTCCAGGAGGAGTTTCTGTTTTTTCTGAGTCCGCTGCCACTGGCGTTGCAAATCCTTATTTTTTGGGGTGCAGGGTGTTTGGCCCCGCAAAGGGGAGTGACAGGGGGTGTAGTCCTTGCATAAAAAAAGAAGTATTGAATATTTTAGAGTACCAACGTTGTCTGTGGTGGTCTCTCTATTCTGAAATTGCCTAATTGTCACTGGAGATTCTTTCATTGCTCTTATGAGCCGTGCAATAACAGACTCACCCTTATCACATAAATCTTTGTAAATACATGTTACCTAGGCATGAACTATGAAAACAATACAATTATTTATTTGCAACAACATTGTTATAATGCCATTTAGTAATTACACAAACAAAATATTTTTGTGTACAATTTTATATCAATTCACAATATTAGACTGCATGTTTATTAATCTGTAAGTGCATGAAAAACTGGAATACAGACATGGAACATCATCAACAGAGTTACCAGTCAGTGCATTTAAATGTAGCAGACTGAAGTTACATTGTAATCATATTTTAGTTACCATTCTGACTACATGTTAAAGTTTTTTTGTGTAATTACCTTTTAATAAAATGCAAGATAGACATGGACTGTTGAAACAGCACACAAGACTTATATTCATATGTACTGTAGTTACACTTGTAAGAACGAATTTTAAAAAGCCAAAATTAGTAACATAGTAATTACACAATAGATCTGCTGTTACAATTTGCAATATCTATTGCATGTGTAGTTACTGCCCTGGGTGATCGCTCCACTCAGCTGACAAGGGGTTGCTAGAGATTCTGAGGGTGTGTCTGAAATCTTTTGGGGCCTGTGCATTTATGCATGTGGTTCCTACCCCTTGGAATTTTCTACCCCATCACTTATGGGAGTGCGCGACCATGGAGGGATTTAAAAAGGCCCTGAAAACCTATTTATATATTCAGGCTTTTGGTGACTGATTTTAATTTTCTAAATGTAACAGTTGTTTTATATATTTTAAGAACTGAATTGTTTGCTATGTTTTTTAAAATTCTTTAAGGTGCCTCAGGGGTGTAGCCAGGCATTACAGATTTGTACACCAACCTGCCACACTGCTACACCCTCCCCCACTGTTGTTCATGCCTACCCCCCCATGACTCGAGTCCAAGGTTCCTGGCTCCACTCAGATGATTCCCACACTAGACCTACTGTCTCTCTGCACTGCTACTGTGATGCTCACTGCCCACTGGTAAATGCCACTGACTGCACCATGAGTCTAAGACCACGGCAGAAATGCAGAAGCCGCCCGCCGCACAGCTGTTGATTTCCCGCTATGACGCCGGGCGACCCAGTTCGGAACGATTCGGGTTGCCGGAGGGCCGGCCGGGAGGAGAAGGATCGAGCGTCTCACAACTGCTCTCCTGATCCGGGGGGAGGGTGTGGTGAGTCGCCGGTGCACGGGGGACTCCTGGTGGAGACCGGGAGAACCCCAAGCACTCAGGACCTGACATCAGATGGGGGCGGGATGGACACTGGCGTCATTGCACGCTCCTGCCCCCCTTAAAAGGGGAAAACACCGCCTACCTCTGACGCCTCTATGATGCCCGTCCCTCGGGCTGCAATGGGCTCCTCCAAAAATAAAAGAGCATGGCTCCCAGCCTATTACGATGTTCGTGGCACCCTAAGGGCCGAGGGTGCCACGTCCCCGCCTTGGGGGGCAAGTCAGAGGGTACTGGGAGCAAGGCTCATGAAGGAGGAATGCTGCAGCAGGAGGGATCCGTGACCGGGGCGGAAACCTGGCATGGAGGAGGTACAAAAAAAAAAAAATGTCTTCCCCCCCTCGCAGGTAGGAAGATTCGCTCCACTTGCCACTCCACATGAAGTCTTCATTCTTTTAGCTGGCTCTGAAGCTGTTCTTCTGTCTGCTGCTCCTCAGTTCTTCTACTGCCTCTCTCGCTCCCAGTACAATTGAACTAATAGTATGGCTTCTAACTTTGCTGGGTCATTTAAACTCACCACACCAGACTTGCCACACCCCCATCAGATGCTGCAGCCAGTCACTATGCAGGTGGACTATGCAAACCTAATTGAGACATTTAGCTTTAACGTCCACAGTTCACTCTGCCACCCCACACCCCAAAACAAAGCTGAAAGAGAAAAGAAAACACCTACAAAGTCAAACAAAGGAATATAAATGCAATGGACTAGAGAGGGCAGAGCAATGCTGGCCAGCTTGTTTGCTATCCCCTGCTACTAAACATTGTACTCCATGGCTTACTTGGAGTATCAGTAGCTACGCCCTTGAGGTGCCTTGGTTCTTTTGAAAGGTGCCAAAGAAATAAAGCTATTGCTATCATTATTATTAGTTGCCCTTGTAAGAACACATTACATAATGCCAGAAGGGATGCAGCAGTAGTTGCACAATAGATTTTCTGTTACACTCCGCAGCTGCTCTTAAATGTGTAGTTACACTGTCAGAATTAATTGATTTGTGCCAAAGAAGGGCAACAAAGATGGTACATGGATTGCATCACAAGTCCTATGAGGACAGGTTGAAGGAACTGAATATGTACTCCTTGGAGGAGAGGAGGGAGAGAGGAGAAATGTTAGAGACATACAAGTATCTTACAGGGAGGAACAGGGTGCAGGAATACACTATTTTTTAAGAGAAAAAGATGTTCCAGAACTAGAGGGCATGGGATGAAGTTGGAGGGAAGATGATTTAGAGGAAATGTGAGGAAGAATTTCTTCACAGAACAGGTGGTGGACAAGTGGAACACCCTGCCAGAGGAAGTGGTGGGGGCTGAAACAATCACGCGATTTAAGAATGCATGGGATAGACATAAAGGGATTCTGGAGGTCAGGGGTAAGGGGCAACAGACTTCTAGGAAAACATAAACTGAACTTACAAGCTCAAATGGGCAGACTGGGTGGGCCATAGGCCCTTATCTGCTGACACTGTCTATGTATCTATGTATCCATGTAAAACAGAGAAAGTACAGTAGTTGCATGTGCAACTTTTTCTTTATGCAAATTGTGCAACTACACAGCATGTAATTATGAAACTAGTTAACAACTACATACTACAGTATTTACATGTAACTGCACAGTAATTACAGTGCAGTTGCAGTGTAGTTATACAGTAGTTACAGTGTAGTTAAGGACACTTAAAATAAAGTGTTACCCTTCCCCCCATTGTAGCTTAGCAATACCTCCTCCCAACTTCTTTTTTCCTTAATATGTCTCAGTTATTCTTTTTCTCCACCCATGACCCCCACAGCAATACACAGTGCCACATCTGCCTTTGCTTCAGTGACCTCCTCTTTGCTTCCATAGTTTTTATTTGGTACTCACTCCATTGCTCCTCCCCCTGCTTTTCCTAGTACCTGGTGAAAACCTTTTTGTTGGCCATCATTGCTTCTCTGACCCTTTCTGAGAACCATAGTGGTGTCTTGTACCTGTTTCATTTTGTAACAATTACTGTGCATGACTTTGTTGCCTCGACACTGGGGCCCTTGACTGCTCCCCATCTTTCCTCTACACCTACATTGCCGGGCCCAAGTGGCTCCCCTGCCTTCACTCCTTTCACCATCTTCAAGTTGGTGAGTACCAAATCAAGAATGGCTGACAGTCTAGTGGGTTTCTTAGCCTGCTGCACCAGCAGGCAGTCCTACAATGCATCCAGCAGGGCCCGACTTCTGGTGCACCTGGTTGCTAGAATGTCCCAGTTGAAATCCAGCAGGTTCAGATCACCCATCATCACCACTTTCCCCTTGTTCACTCCATTTACCAGCCCTTCCCAGGGAGCTCCACTGCCCCTTGTCACCCACATCCATATTTCTCGCCTGAGTGTGGCATGACCCACAGCATCTCTGTTTCCCCTTTATTTCCTCTGATTTGTCTGTCCTCCACAGCCACTTCTTCAAAGAAGCCTTTAAAAAAGCCTAGTGGATAACTGAAGCATTAGGACTTCAGTGCTCCCGCAAGTTGTGGTGTTGTTTTGCACATCATCACTGCTGATAAAATTCATGAGAAGTATCTCAGGTAAAGCCATTTGTGTATGGACCATCATTTGTACTGATGGTGAGTGCTACAGTTACTGTAGAACCCTAACTGATGGTATCCCGTGACATTAGCGCTGGGGAATGGGATACCTAAAATAATGGTGACTCACTCCCCAGTGCATTTCAGGGATGGCTACAGGAGTGTAGGGTGGCTGGATGGGGGGGTGGGCAAATATAGAGACAGGATGTCACTATACATATGCGTGCAGGGGGATCTGGCATGCACAGCAAGGGATGGGAGGGTATGTGAGATATGGTGCTGCGGTGGGTTGCCAAGCCAACCCCATGGTGTGGTGGGTGGGTTTGCGGCATTGGTTACCAAGGTACTGGATTCGGGTCTGGGTGCTGGCGTGTTTCTGTTGCGCCATCCAGAATCTTTTTATTTTTAATTTTTTTACACACACCCTGACATGCACCCCCCTGGAGTTGAGAATCCTTAAGTAGGGGGGTTATGGGGGTGTAGCCCTACATAAAACATTAAAATGAAGTCCTGTGCCCTTTGTTGTGCAGACTGCGTCAGAGTGCTGAAATTTATTTCTGTACTCTTGACTTCTAGATAATGGTGATCGCCTTTAGGCTTTCGCTGTTTTCATACAGCACCATAATTAATCAGGTGGTGCTTTTTCTACTTAACATTTGTTTATACCCAGGCCCAGATATTCAAACTGCGCCTGGCTGTGGTGCAAGCTTGGGCGCAGGTCAACTTGGCTGCACAGGGGTGTGGACTAAGCGATATTCAAAGGAGCTGCACCATGGCTCAGCAGCTTTAAATATCGCACCCTGGCCATCCCCAGTGTGCATGGCGCAGTGGCACTGCACCTGCACAAGTGGCCAGAGTGGAGCATGGAGATGTGCTAGCGCAAGTTCCGTTGCATCATGCACAGCAACCGCAATATTTAAAACTTGACATGCAAATGGGGCCATAATGTATGCAAGGTGCACATGAGGACACTTGCATGTCATTATGGCCCCATTTGCATGCAGGTGCACCAATCCCCAAAGACTTGCACCTGGCGCCCTGCCAGGCAGCAGCTGTCAGGGACCGACGCCTCAAGTTCGATCGCAGGCATTTGTAGTGCAAAAAAATCTAATATGTCCAATATCCTTGGTGGTCAGTGGATCTTCATTCGCCCCATCGCGGCATTTGTAAAATTAATTCGTCCAATATCCCTGGTGGTCCAGTGGACCTCTATCTGCCTGATCGCGGGCATTTGTAAAACTAAAAGGTCCAATATCCCTGGTGGTCCAGTGGACTGCTATCTGCCCGATCACAGGCATTTGTAAAACTAAAAGGTCCAATATCCCTGGTGGTCCAGTGGACCGCTATCAGCCCAATTGCAGGCATTTGTAAAACTAAAAGGTCCAATATCCCTGGTGGTCCAGTGGACCGCTATCTGCCAATCGCGGCATCTCTAAAAAAATAAGTCCAATATCCTGGTGGTCTAGTGGTGCCCTCCCACCCACCCACTGAGCCAAACCGCCCAGCTACCCCCGGTCAGCTGGTGGCGGCAGCACCTCCACCGCCAGCCACCCTACCACCACCCATCGACACCAGTAGGGCTGCATGCCCATTGGTTCACAGCGTGAGCCAGTGGGCGCAGTTTATATAGATTATACATTCCAGATATGTGAATGAATCATTCACATATCTGAATGTGTAGTACGGTATGGTTGTACAACCATTGGCTCACGCCAGAACCAATGGGCGGCAGCCCCACCGAGGAGTTGTCGGTGGGCGCAGGGTGGCAGGCGGGTGGGTGCTGCCACCCGCCGCTGACCGGGAGGTAGCGGGCGGTGAGGCTCAGTGGGCGGGTGGGAGGGGGGTACCACTAGACCACCAGGATATTGATCTTTTTTGTTACAGATGCATGCGATCGGGCAGATAGCGGTCTACTGGACCACCAGGGATATTGGATCTTTTTTTTTGTTACAGATGCATGCGAACGGGCAGATAGCGGTCCACTGAACCACCAGGGATATTGGACAAATTATGTTTACAAATGCCCGCGATCGGGAAGATAGAGCGTCCACTGGACCACCGGGATGTTGGACCTTTTTTTTGTTACAGATGCCAGCGAATGGGCAGATAGCGGTCCACTGGACCACCAGGGATATTGGACCTTTTTTTACTACAGATGCTCACGATTAGGCAGATAGTGGTCCACTGGACCACCGGGGATATTGGACCTTTTTTTTTTGTTACAGATGCCTGCGATTGGGCAGATAGCAGTCCACTGGACCAGCAGGGATATTGGACAAATTATTTTTACAAATGCCCGCAATCGGGCAGATAGCGGTCCACCAGACCACCAGGGATATTGGACCTTTTTTTTGTTACAAATGCCTGCGATCGGGCAGATAGCAGTCCACTGGACCACCAGGGATAGTGGATGAATTATTTTTATAAATGCCCACAATCAGGCACATAGAGGTCCACTGGACCACCAGGGATATTGGACAAATTATTCTACTTTTTTACAAATGCCCATGATCGGGCATGGAGGGGGTGCTGCCAGGTGCAGCTGGAACTCAGGTGGCCACCCACAGGTGGCAGCTGCCGTGTTGTGCCCTGCAATGTGGCAGCTCACCTGTGGGTGGCCATCAGTTCTTCCTTTTTTCTGGTGTAACTTTGTGCTGGCGCAGGTAGGGGTTGCGCATGCATGGCTCTGCACATACCAGGCTGAATATCGGGCTGTGCAGGTTATGCATTGGCACTCCACCCCCACCTGTGCCTGCATGCATTACTGATGCGCTCCAGCGTCATCAGGATTTGTGCCGCACACTTTTCCCTTTTGAATATCATGCCAGGGTGCATCAGTGGGTTGCACATGGTGCAACACTGTTGAGCCATGCACAACCAATATCAATTACATAGTATCATAACAATTTAATGTTGAAAGGGACTCAAAATCTATCATGTGTAACCCCCCACTTCATAAGCAGGGGTGAAACAAGACTGCTGTGCAAACTCTTGCCAATTTATATGGATTCTCTACCCACTCTAGTACAGAGTGTACACAGTGATTTCCTTGGTAGGAAGACATTTGCCAGTGCCTTTCTTAAAGGCCCGTACTGTCTGCATGTCGACTGTCTCTGCTGGCCAGCTGCTCCATAGGTTCACCACTCTTTTCGAGAAAAAAAATCCTTCTAACAATACCTATGAATTTATCACCCCTGAGCTTAAGAGTATGTTCTCATATCCTGCTGTAGGACACAAGATCAAACATTTCTAGCTGTTAAAAAATGTCAATACCCTTGAGTATGGAAAAGACTGAGATCATGTCCCCTCTCACACTCCTTTTCTCCAGGGTGAACATGTTAAAGGCCTATGGCCTCTTCTCATGGCTTTTGTTCCCCAATATTGCTCATTATTTTGTTGGTCCTCTGTTGCAACTTCTCAACTACCTTTATGTCCATTTTGTATTAGGAGGCAAAAACTGCATGCAGAACTCCAGGTGGGGCCTGACAAGAACCTTTTTAGTGTCATAATTATTTCTCTTGCTCTGTGGGTACACACTCTTTTGATGCACCTTAGCATTCTGCTGGCCCTCTTAACAGTGACTTTGTACTGCTTGCCTTGCTTCAATCCCTGTTCTATTATGACCCCAAGGTCCTTTTTCTCTTTGTCTGCAGCAAGAGGAACCCTACAGAGTACATAGGGCCTACCCATGATGACACAGTAGTTGCAAAACTGGTGGGGGCATGTTCAACCTGACACTGCTGGCAGTTGGTTTTTGGATTATGGGGCACACACATTCAGTGAAGCTGGACTTGCAGATACATATATAGGGTCTACTGCTGTTTTTCCTTCCCATGAGTAGTACCTTGCTTTAGGCCACATTTAATCTGAGGCTTCAAGTGTCAGACCAATAGTTCAACTTGCTCAGGTCCCATGATGTTTGTTCTTATCCTCTAGGTAGTCTATCCTAGATAGGTTAATCTTCCACAAACATAAGTCATCTGCTAGAGACTCCACCTTTCAGAACATTGATGAAGATGTTGAAGAGCAGTGTCTCCAACCCTGATACCTGAGGGGTGCTGCTGAGTACCCCTCTCCATTGAAAGTAGTGCTCATCCACCATCACCAAAAACACACAGAATCAAGGCACAATGGAGTCAAACTATGTGAGTTTCAAAAATTTTGTTTTGCAGTGTACATCATAGAGTGATATTACAAAAACATAATTATACTAACTATCACAGGGAACAGAAAAGAGTGCTAAGCAGGGCAAAGCTACACCTTGTGGTTTTGGTTGTGCAGTTTATAGCCAAGTTCTCCAATTTACAATTTACAGAGCATTGCCAGCACTCCATGCTGCCCTATCCACTAGTAACTGCTTCCTGCCCACAAGACATTCAGCAATCCACTTTGTGTATGTCTTGTGTACACTGCACTGGTTTACCTTACCCAGAAGTTAATCATGTACAACAGTTACAAAGACCTTGCTGAAGACCAGATAGACTACTGCAGAGCTCTTCCCCTGTCTACCTATCTGATCTCCCCCTCAAAGAAGGTAATCAGGTTGATTTGGCATGACTGCTCCTCATAAGCCATGTTAATGAAATGGGGCAATTAATATCAAGCAACCAAAATTCATATCTGAAGGAATTTTGTCCAAGAATTTAGTACAGTAGAGTATGTGCAGGGCATGGATTATATGGAGAATCTGGTGATGTGTGCATTAATTACCATCTTAAGAAAGGTAATAACCAGGAGACTAACCAAACAACTGTGTTCCATCAGACAGCCAAATAATAAAGTAACACAATGCTTGATCCCACCTCTAGTATGGACATCCAGATTGTGTGTGATCTCATGTTTATGGTGCCCTAAAGTACTGTATGGCTGTTATGGTTCCCCCAGTCCTCATTACCCCGAGTCATGATGGCAAGGTGGTTAGTGTTGGTGCATTACTGCTAGTCATGTAAGGCAGGTACCCACCTAAACAAGTTTCCATCCAATACCCCTAGACACAGAAAGTTGACCCGGCCCGTGCATTTATAGCAGGCATTGTCAAAAATAGTACATTAGTAAAGGTTAATTTGTTGCTAAGGAAGAGCAAATGCTGAATTTGTATTTGATGAATTTGTCGAAATCTGGCATTTTGGACAACTTGCATTTGGTGAATTTGTTGAAATATGTCATGTTGAACTACTTAATTTGTCCAAAGAACCTTGGTTTCCCTTCATGACTCAATACAGGTTCACTCTACAAGCAACTTAGTTTGTCCAAAGAACCTTGGTTTCCCTTCATGACTCAGTACAGGCTCACTCTACAGGCAGCCACTGAGCTGGAACAGAGACACACTCATGGGATGTACTATTTAATGTTATGCTTTTCTGGAAACCTATTGTGCTGTGAGGGGAATTCATTGATTTGAAGGGGCTTTTCTTGTGTATAGGGATGATGTTCTGGAATGTAGGGGAGGACAGAAGAAGCTGACAGAAGGACAAAGAGGATGGGAGAGAACAAAGGGATGGCCCAGAACATCACATAACTCCAGCCAGCCAAATCGGGTTGTGGAGCACAGGGCCTACATAAGTGACATCTTTATTGTTTTTTGTCTCACTCTATAGGCAGCCACCAAGTGGGAACAGAGGAACACTCGGGAGAAGTACTATTGAATTTTATACTTTTCTGGAGATTAATTGTGCTTGGGGGAATTAATTGATTTAAAGTGGCTTTATTTGTTTGTGGAGATGATGTTTGGGAATGTAGGGGAGAAGGGAGGATGCTGACAGAGGGAGGAAGAGGGAGGGAGAAAACAAAGGGATCGCCCAGAAGATCACATGACTCTGACCAGGCCAATTGGGTCACAGAGTATCCTATTTAGTACACAGGTGGCCGAGGGATCCCTCATGTGAGTGACCTCAATGTGTGAGTGCCACAAAGCAGGAGTGTAGCATCTGACTAGGTGGTGTCTGCAGGGCATCAGCAGAGAGGACGGCAGGTAGCAGGTTACACTGTGGAGGGTCAAGTAGGAGTCAGGGAGCAGACCACTAGGATTAAGCTGACCAGTTACAGCAAGACGGAGTAGAGCAGTAGGAGGATGGGGGTCCTAGGGATTGGGACAATAAGCAGGCATGGGGGAGGGTGTTTGCAGACAGGCAAGCAGGAGGGGAGGCAGGATGGGTGGTAAGTTGTAATGATTGGGGAGTTGCCATATTCTTGGAGATTGCATGGATGGCAGAGGGGGTGTATGTTGCGTAAAAGCAGTTGAGACAACTTGGGCAAGAGATTGGATGGTTGAGAAAGGAGCTGTGTAGATGGAGGGGGAAGGGTTGGGAGAACACCAAGGACCAGGGGACCTGAGGAGGCCTTCCCCAGAGGTTGCAACAGGAAAACAAATGGGTAAACAAGGGGGGAGAACAATTGGTGCAGACAATCAGGAACAGGGACTGATGGCTGGAGGGTGGTCAAGCATTGGGGAAAGATAGGAATGGGGCAAGGCAGGGATATAATTCAAAGAGAGGGGAGAATGGAGTAGCTCAGAAAGCAGAGGACTATAGAAACAGGTTTTCCATTTTGTCTAGCCTGGGTGGAGCAGGATGGGGGGAGGGAAATTACATGGAAGGGAAGGGAAGGGAGGAGGACATTGTGAAGGGTAAGGGATACATCAGTGTGGCGGAAGGCATGAGTGGTAAACCAGATGGCAGCAGATGCATTTTGGGTGAGAAGGTAGATGGCAGGGCAGCAGGTACTGGAGGGGAGAGGGAGAGGCAGGTAGGGATTGGACAGAGGGGTGCAGTAGACAAACCTGTCAAGGAAAATAAAGGGGGGAAGGGGGATGCAAGGAAGGGGAAAAGCACAGTTAAGTGAGGTCAAGGGGAGCCAGTGGCAAGGAGGGTGTTATGGTAGAGGATGGGGGTACAAGTTACAGGAAGGGGAAGGGAAGAGCAGGTGGGGGAAGGTAGGAGGGTGGAATCAGACAGACCGAACAGAGGTGCTAGAGGGGAGAGGACAAGGCAAAGAATAGGGGACAAGCAAGGTTCAGGGAAGGCACAGGGGTCCATTGAGGTGGGGATCGAGGCAGGGGGCAGGAGAATAGTAGGCAACATGAGGGTGAAAAGGATAAAGGAGGGAAGGTCATCACTCTGGGGGACTTGATACAAAAGGGTGTAAGATGAGGAGGAAGAGGTGCCAGGGAAAGCAGCATTTGCGTGGCATGCAAGCCATGCAAGATGGCAGAAAGAGTGGGACAGCATATTAACAGGTGTGTACGGAGGGTAGGGAAAAAAACACATATTGTGGTGCAGCTGGGCATGAACTACCTGGAGGGGGGGAACAGTAGAAGAGGTGTAGGATAGATCTGAGGAAGTGGGGAAATGATGCAGTATAGGGGGAAGGTTGGTAGCCTTCTCTGAAGTTCTACCAGTACCAAGAGTGAGTACAGCCAAGAAGCACAGAATAACAGACTTCAATAAATGGCTGGGCGATTGGTGTGGATCTGTGGGATATGGATTGGTGTGGAGGTGGGGCAACAAGTGGGAGAACATGGACCTGTACATGCTGGATAGGCTGCACCTTAGCAGGGAAGGCTCACAGGTACTGAAGCAGAAGTTGGGGTAGTTTATCAAAGGCACTTATAACTTAAACTAGGTAAGGGGAGGCAAGGGATGGGTGGTCACAAGGAGAGGTGGTCCTTTGGACTTCCTCTACAGCAAGGCAGGAGCCAAATTCAAATAGGACAGGGGGTAGGGATGGTAAAGGTGCAGAGGGGATAAGATCACAATGGAGGGTGGTATCATTGAATGCTAGGAGCCTGGAGAACAAGATGGCAGAGTTGCAGGCAATGATAGCATAATTGGGGTGGACATAGCCATCATCACCAAGACATTGGCAGCCCAACACTCTGACTGGGATCTAGCCATCCCAGGATTCAAGATATACCAGAGGGACAGGGAAAAAGGGAAAGGGGAGGAATAGCCATCTATGTGAAGAAGGGGATAGTGTGTAATAGAGAGGAGGGGGAGGAAGGTGGGGGGAAGCCATTTGGGTGCAACTTCACAACCCAAAGGGTAGAAAGGCTAGATTGGGGGTAGTATATAGGCCTCCAGCTCAAAAGGAGGAGATTGATAGGGAGCTGGGAGAACAGTTAAGGAGGCTTAGTAGAAAAGGGAGCACTGTGGGGGTATGGGACTTTAATCTGACTCAGGTGGATTGGAACATCCCAGCTACCTCATGTGCCAGGGAGTATATCCTCCCAGAAGCCTTCCAGGATATCTTGCTGGCACAGAAGGTAACTGAGCCAATTAGGGAGGAGGAACTTTCTTGACCTGGTGCTGGCAGATGGAGAACAAATCAAAGATGTTGGGGTGGAGGATCCCTTGGCGGGAAGTAAACACTGCACAGTGTGGTTCACACTCGACCTAGGTAAGGAGGCAGCCACTACAAAGACTAAGGTCCTGGACTTCAAAAGGGCAGACTTTGGCAGGATGAGTAATATACTAGAGGGGCACATAGCTAGCATCTGCCCTAACAGGAAAGCCAAACAAAAATGAACAATTGTCAAGCTGTGCTTGGTTGAGGCCACTGGCACATGTGTGAAGAGCCAGAGTAAAAAAAAAACAGGACCAAGAAGCTGAGCTGGATGAACAGGAAGGTAGGGGAGAGGGAGAGGGAAAAGAGGGTTGCCTTTAGAATCTAAAAAAGATCCAACAGAGAGGAAGACAAGGAGGTATACAAGAGGAAATCCTTGGAGGTAAGTAGAATAGTTTAGGCAACCAAGGCATTGAGAGAGTACTGAGGTTAGCACAGGGGATCAGAGAAGGTGAAAAGGATTTCTTCAGGTATATAAGGGAGAAGAGAAAGACAAAGGATCAGATAGTTAGGATCAAGAATGGCAGTGAGTGGGCTGAAAAGAGAGCAGAGCAGGCAGAAGTACTCAATGAGTACTTCTGCTCAGTATTTATCAGGGAGAGGGAACAGCCCATACCTAAGAAGAAGGGTGGGGTGGGTGTAGGGGGGAGGCAGTCACAGACAGAATAATAACAGAGGAAACGGTGTTAGAAGGCTTTAAGCCTCTGAGGGTAGATAAGGCACTGGGGCCTGATGGAATTCATCCTAGAGTCCTGAAGGAGTTGGCAGAGGTCCTAATGGGGCCGCTGGTGGACTTGTTCAACACTTCTCTGGATATGGGTTACATGCCCAAAGATTGGAGGGTGGCTCATGTGGTGCTCCTCCACAAGAGTGGGCTCAGGGACAAACCAGGGAACTACAGACCAGTGAGCCTTACCTCAATTGTAAGAAGGCTAAATGGAGACTATCCTTAAGGAAAAGCTGGTAAAACTTCTGGAGGATAATGGTCTCCAAGACATCAGCAGCACAGGCTTGTCTTGGGCAGATCCTGCCAGATGAATCTGGTGGACATTTTTGAATGGGTGTTGTGGGCACTGGACAAGGGTCATACAGTGGACTTCCTTTACCTGGATTTCAGCAAGGCCTTTGACACAGTGCCACATGGTAGACTGACCAGCAAATTGAGCAACCTAAGAGCTGGCAGGAAACTGGTGGGCTGTGTCAAGAACTGGTTGCAGGATAGACAGCAGAAGGTACAGTAGAAGTGGGGGGTGAATTATCAGAGCCCAGGGTGGTAACAAGTGGAGTCCCACAGGGCTCAGTACTGGGATCAGTGCTGTTTAACATTTTCAAAGCCAACATTTCAGATGGGACACAAAGTAAAATTTGCCTCTTCACTGATGAGACTAAGATCTGTGCAGATGTGGATGGGGGGGATGGCAAAATACTCCAGGAGGACTTGGCATGACTGGAGGGATGGATGAACACATGGCAACTTGGGTTTAATGCCAAGAAGTGCAAAGTCATGCATATGGGAGGCAGGAACCCCAAAAATAGTTACTGGATGGGAGGAGTGCAGTTATCCATGTCAACAGAGGAGGAGGATCTGAGTATACTGGTAACAGGAGAAATTAACTACTCAACCCAGTGCAGGAAGGCAGCGGTTAAGGCCAACCGAATGATGGGGTGCATCGAATGGGGAATTACTTCTAAGAGAAGGGAAGTCATCTTGCCCTTGTACAGGTCCCTGGCGAGGCCACACTTGGAGTACTGTGTGCAGTACTGGTGCCCCTACTGGGAGAAGGACATCAGGCTACTGGAGATGGTGCAGCACAGTTCAATGAAAATGGTCCTGGGATTGAGCGATAAACCTTATGAGGAGAGACTGAGAGAGCTCAATATATATTCCCCGAAGGATAGGAGGGAGAGGAGGGAAATGACTGAGACCTTTAGGTACCTGAAGGGCATGAACAAAGTAAACACCGGGAGTAGTTTCATACTAAAAGGTGTGAGGGAAACCAGGGGACATAGTGTGAAATTGGAAGGAGGTAGATTCAGGAGGGAAATAAGGAGGCACTATTTCACCGAAAGGGTGATCACAGGTTGTAACGCATTGCTGGCGGAGGCGATATCACTGCAGATAGTGAGCAGCTTCAAGAGGTGATGGGACAGGATCAGAGAGAGGGTTCAAACTTGGAGTGGATTGGGGTGGGTGTGAGTGAAATAGGAGGAAAAATAGTGGGGGTTGAGATAAGGGGAGGTGGGGCAGCTGCAGTCTAACTGGCTGAAGTGCTGCACACTCGAGCACTTTACAGTTTATCTAGTCGAGCAGACTAGATAAACTGTAAGGCCTGTACTGGAGTGCAAAGTAAGTAAAGTAAAATAAAACTTTATTTCTAAAGCACCTTTCAAATACCAAGACACTGTACAAAAAACAGAAATATACAAAAACAGTAATTGGAAAGGTTATGCCTGGAGTTTGATGGCCAAGCAGCCAGCCACTCCCACTTCCTGAGATATATAAGCAGTTCCTCTCAGCCTCATTGTGAAGCACTTTTTCTTTGCAACCGAAGGCTCTGTCGGTTTGTCCTCTGAGCTGGTTGGGGCCTACCCCCCTCACCTGCTGCTCCTGCGTGTCTGCTGGTTCCTTTGTTGTAGAAGACTTGGTTTGCTGGCCAAGGCACCTAGCTTCACCTGAGCTCTTTCCTTCTAAGACTGCTTGAAAGGCAGAGTAGAGAAACTTACCAGAGCAAGAGAAAAGGATTAAGACTTAGTTTGGCTAAGCAGATTTACTGTGTGGTGGTGTTTTTTTTTTACTCACAGGATTGCTGCTGTTGTTGCTAACATTTCATTGCTTTATTTTTCTCTGATTCAAATTGCTGTTGCTGGTATACCTTCTTCTGCATTATTACAAGGTGTGCCTACAGGTGTGCTAACAGATTACTCCTGTAATCTTCTTGATTCAAATTGTCTTTGCAAGGTATATCTTCTGTTACTGCTTTATTTTTCTGAGCAAAGTGTTTTTACAGCATATATCTTCTCTGAAATTATTACAGGTGGTGCTTTACAGGTTTTACAGTTTTATCTAACATTAGGATAAGCTTCAGGGTTACTGCATTTGTTGTTGACTGATTGTTTCTGCCTTACCTCCTTGTTCTTTCGTCCATGGTTCTTCTTTTAGGCAGGGAAGGGCCCAGCCACCCACCCCATCCCCAACCACACCCACGCTACACTCCTTTTATAGGGTACCACAGTTGTGACATTTCCTGTGGCAGAGCAGGAAGGGCGGATCAGTGGGGCCTCCACAAGGTGATCTAATTTACAGGGCACTAGTAATTTAACTTGTTATAACAAGTTAAACAAAGCACAATTAAACCATTACTTGCATTTTTTCCTTTTTCTCCTTCTAATTACTCTGACTAGGTTACAAACCCAGCAACTTATTTGGAATGGATTTCATTAACTGCAGGTACTGTGGACAATTTTCAGAAGGACAGTCTTACAGGATTTAGGACACTGTCCTACATGCTGGGCCTTTGCAGATCTTAGGGCTCAGCCCGGGCAGCATGGGCACAGATTGCATGCCTCAAATTACATATTGAAGAGGAAATACATTATAAGAACCACCCGCCATTTCCCAGCATCCAACAGAAAACCTCGACTCAAGAGAGGGTAGTTGGTCCAGGAGGTTACAAGTGGTTAGAGGAGCAAATCAGGTGCCCCATCACTCTCTGCTCTCCAACACATTACCTCCAAAACCATATAAACACTACAACAGATATCTGCCTCTATCTCTGAAATCAAATAAAGAGGCAGAAGACACTGCAGAGCAGGACACTGCAGCACAGGAGCTAGCACAACAAAACTCACCCAAATCAGGAACCAAACAAAACAAGCACAAAGGAAATCAAAAAACTTGATCATAGGAGACTCCATGATTTGGGAGTTGATACCCATCTCCAGCCAGGGTGATGGTCAGATGTCTCCCAGGTACATCAGTATGGAGAGACACTGACCGCATTGCTAAAATTGTTCACAAAGCAGGAGAAAACATTGATGTCCTAGTACACATAGGGACTATCGATCTCGCCAGCCGTCAGTTGTGGAGACCAAGGAACACCTGACTAGGCTGGGTGACAAACTATCATCTATTTCGTCGGCATCTCCTCTCTCTGAGATCCTGCCAGTCTGGGAGAGGGGAGCAGATGGACGGAAGGTCAGAGAAGGGAGATAGGGAGCTAAACATGTGGCTCAAGGGCTGGTGCCAGGAAAAAGGACACAGATTTGTTGGGAACTGGCAACAGTTCTGGGAGCGAAAGTTCTTTAAATTTGATGGACTGCATCTGACTAAAGAGGGAGTCAGTGCATTGGGGCAGAAGTTTGACGTCTTTGCAGAATATTTAAACTAGCAATTGGGGAGAGGGTGCAGCACCCCATACGTCGAATGGGAAGAACACCCTCTCCCTCAGCTAGTGGTCAAACAGGAATTCAGCATGCTTGCTGTTCATTTGCATCACCAGGTAAGAAAAAGGTTTGTCTCCCCATACGATGCACAGGGTAATGCCAAACTTCACCCAACAACTAACACACCAAAATCTGGCCAATGGAAAATCATGTACACAATGCTCACAGCCTGGGAAATAAGATCCCAGACCTGCAGGCAATAATGTCAGAGGCTAAACTGGACATAGTAGCAATTAGTGAGATGTGGTTTACCAGTAACCACACTTGGGAGACTTCAGTACCTGGCTATGTATTGTTCAGAAGGGACCGAGGTGTGAAAGGGGGAGGAGGGCCTGTATGTTAATGAAAATATCAAAGCTACAGAAATTAGAATACACATAAGGAGCCAGAAGAACTGTGGGTCACCCTGAAACAGGAAATGGGACAGCCATAAGAACTGGGGTTGTCTACAGGCCCCCAGACCAGAGGGAGGACATAGACACATTACTGTTAGAAGATATACAAAACATGACAGCTAAAGGGAAGGTTCTGATAATGGGAGACTTCAACATGCCGGATACAGATTGGTCAATACCAGCAGGAACATCTGCCAGAACTAGACTCATAGTGGATTCCCTGCAGGGGGAGGGCCTCAAACAACTGGTACAGCAACCCACAAGAGACAGGGCTATCCTAGATCTAGTACTGACTAACAAAGAAGGGATCACAGATCTCCAGGTAGAAGGTCACCTGGGGGCCAGTGACCATCACATGTTATGGTTCAATTTGGCTACTACATCTAAATCATCCCATTCCAAGGCAAAAATATGGGACTTCAGAGGAGCTGACTTTGATAAAATGGCCAACAGAGTTAAGCTAGCCCTGGCAAAGAAACACAGGTGAGGGGTACAGGCAAAGTGGGCAGGCATTAAGGATGCAATACTTGAAGCAACATCCCATTGTGTTAGACAGAAAAGGAAGTAAAAGAAGAAGGAAACCACTTTGGTTCTCAAACAGTAGCAGAAAAGGTCAGAGCCAAAAGGCTGGCCTTCAGGAAATATAAGGGAACACAGGGATGAAGATAGAGAGGCATACCAAACTGCCCTAAGGGAAGCAGGTAAGGCAGTAAGGCAGGCAAAGTCCCAAACTGAGGAAACACCAGCACGAACAGTAAAGAAGGTGACAAGACTTTCTATAGATACATTAGTGAAAGGAGAAAGTCCAGAGGGGGTATTGCTAGCTTAATGGAGAAAAGGGAGCATGTGAGGAGGAGGACCCTGTAAAGGCATCTATCCTAAATAGATACTTTGCTCAGTATTTACTGAAGAGAAGGTAGGCAGGGCCCACAGCTCAGCATCATGGACACAGGGGAGGGAGGTGAGCACTACCTTCACAAAAAGAAAGGGTCCTACAAGAGCTTGCTAAGCTCAGGTGGCTAAGGCAATGGGACCTGATGGCATACATCCCAGGGTACTTAAGGAGCTAAAGGAGGAACTAGCAGAGCCATTAGCAGAATTGTTTAGTGAGTCTCTGAGCACAGGAGAGGTCCCAGAAGACTGGAGAAGGGCTTCATGTGATCCTGCCCACAAGAGTGGTAGCAGGGAGGAGGTGGGGAACTACAGACCGGTCAGTCTTACCTCAGTAGTGGGCAAGATTATGGAGGCACTCCTTAAGGAAAGGATAGTGCAACACCTGGAATCCATAGGGGCACAGGATCCAAGACAGCATGGTTTACAAAGGAAGGTCCTGTCAAACTAATCTCATAGATTTCTTTGACTGAGTAACCAGAGCGGTGGACAAAGGGGAGCAGTTGATGTCACCTACCTTGACTTCAGCAAAGCTTTGACACTGTTCCACATAGAAGATTGATAAATAAGCTGTAGGCTCGGGTGGGTCAGAAGTTGGTCAACTGGGTGGCAAACTGGTTGACGGGCAGAAAACAGAGAGTGGTGGTAAATGGTATACAGTCAGAAGAGATGCAAGTCACAAGTGGGTACCTCAGGGATCAGTCCTGGGGCCAGTCCTCTTCAACATCTTCATTAGTGACCTTGCAGATGGACTAGAGGGTAAGGCTTGTCTGTTTGCAGATGACACCAAGATCTGCAACAGAGTAGATGATCCAGATGGGTGGGCAGAATGAGAAGAGATCTGGATAAACTAGCAGAATGGTCAGAAGAGTGGCAACTGGGATTTAATGAAAGAAGTGCAAAATCATGCACATAGGGAAGAGAAACCTGAAGCCACCTATAGGCTGGGAGGGAGTTGCTAGCAGTCACAAAGGAAGAAAGAGTCTTGGGCATCATCATCACTGATGACCTAAAATCATCCAAGCAGACCTCTAAAGCAGTAGGTAAGGCTAGGGGTGTTAGGTGTATTAATAGGGTATCACAAGTCGTAAGAGGGAGGTAATAATCCCTCTGTACAAGACACTGGTTAGGCCCCATCTGAGTACTGCGTGCAGTATTGGAGGCCACACCTTCACAAGGACATTAACCAAATTGAGGCAGTCCAGAGAAGGGCAACAAAATGGTGCAGGGACTGCATCAGAAGACATATGAGGACAGATTAACGAGCTCAATATGTATACCCTTGAGCAAAGGAGGAGAGAGGTGATATGATTGAGGCATTCAAACACCTTAAGGGCATAAACAAAGTGAAAGAGTCTAACATGTTTAAATATAAGAAAAATAGCAGGACAAGAGGACACAGCATGAGATTAGAGGGAGGCCGATTAAGGGGGAATGTGAGGAAATTCTTTTTCACAGAAAGGGTGGTGGATGCATGGAATGGCTTACCACAAGAAGTGGTGGCTATGAATACAGTGCAGGGCTTCAAACAGGCATGGGATAGGCATAAGGGAGCAATACAAATGACTATGAATAGATAGGCCACTGACAGAGCAAAGGCCGATGGCACATTTATAAGGTAGAAAAAGAAATGGGCAGACTGGATGGGCCTTGTGGTCCTTATCTGCCTTCAACTTCTATGTTTCTATGTTTCTATGTTTTTTTTCCTGATTCTGGTTTGTATTTTGCCTTCAGCTGCACATGCTTCTATCTTTGTTCCCTATTTTTCTGTGTTTGTGTGTCTTTGGTTTTGCTTTTTGGGGGGTTTGTTTCTAAGTTCCTGGCATACTGCTACTCCAGCGCTCATACTACTTGCTTTCAGTTACTCGCAACTCAAATTGCTTTCAGTTACAATACTCAAATTCCTTGCAATGCAACTACAAACACTATCTGTGTGTTCAGCTCAGCCATAGCTGCTTCCATGTTGCATACTTAATTGCTTTCACCTGATTCTGGCTCATACTGAACCCTGGTTATACAGCTCAGTCATGCTCAACTCATTCTACTTGCCTCATTGCTGCAGTTCACTGCACTGCCTTTGGCAGATGCTTTTAGAGCAGGGGTTCTCAAATGGTGAGGCCAGCCTCCTTGGGGAGGCCCCAACCTGTTCCAGGGGAGGCTCAAGCAGGTCTGAAAAAGAACTGTATTTAAATTTTAGGTTTTATATATTTTGTGTGAAGAGATGAAGTAAACTGAAAGAAGAGAATAATAGTAGGTGAATTTTATGTATTTATTTACTAATAGGTGACAAGGGAAGGTGAATGAGCCAAGGCTCATTTTAGGTGTATCCGGGGAAGGGTAGGGAGTGAATACATTTCAAAAGGTAACTGCAAAATAGTCAAGAAATATACAATGAGCAATACAGAAAATAAATATGAACAATAAATTAATAATGAATGGTGGTAATTGATCAATCTGCAAACTGATGGCAGAACAGCCCAAATATAAGGGTTGAGTGTAGAAGTGCTAAGAGCAATAGCAGGAAGAAGCAAAGTAATCCCTGAGAAGTTGCTTAGAAGCAGGTAGAGGGGGAGAGACAAAGTATGTAGGAAGGTTATTTCATATGGAGAGGAAGCAGAGGAAGTATTCTGACCCATGAAGGTACTGCAACAAGGGGTAACAATGGTTCAAGAATGAAAATAGCAGAGCAAGTAGGTTGGCCTGTGGGGGGTTACAATAAGCTAAATAATAATATTTATTTTATTTATTTGTTATTCAGATAACACCTTTGAGCACAGGAGCTCTTTTTCAAAAGTTCCAAGTCAGTATAAGACAAAGAATTGAATGTGAGCCAAGTACTCAAAGGGGTTTCAATTTATTAATGGTGTACTGTGCAAAGTACGGTATGCTAGTTTTCTTTTGGGAGGCCCACGATTATTTCAGTTTTTGGGGGAGGCTCAAAATCTTTTCCATGGATGTGGGGAGGCTCACTGTGACAAAGTCTGAGAACTATTGTTTTAGAGTATTGTGCCTCCTTTGTTTTATGTTTATTGCAGTTTGCAGCTCAGTGTACTCAATACAGACGCTGCTTCTATGTTTGTACACCGGCTTCAAGCTCTGAACCTTGCTATGCAGTTCAATCCTTTTATTCCCTTTATACACTGCTGTTCTACTCTGAAGTTAGCTAAAGCTCCTGCTGAGGCTATTAACTAGCTTTAATATCTGCATGTGGTTCTTGGCCCTTCCATCACTTCTTGTTTGTCCTACGGCAGGGACTGGGAGGTGTTTGTGGGGTCATGGCCCATGTGGCTAATTATTTCTGTTTTAAATCCTGTCTTCGCCACCAAAAAATTCTCAGAGTTTGTCACCTGGATTTGGCTTTGCAATGCCTGGCTGGCTTGCCCCACTATTCAGTGCTGTTTCATTGTTACTATGTCATGCAGACCTATGTGCAGGTCCTCTTATTACTAGTCTGTTACTGACCTACTTGCAGGTCCACGCTTGCTTATGCAGTCGTTGCTCATTGCTTACGCAAACCATTGCTTTATGCCTACTGCCATTCCCTCGGCTTCAGCCTCTGGGATTCTGCTGCACTCAGTTCTGTATTCAACCTTGCAAGGTCTCAGCACTCAATGCTCATCACGATCTCAGCACACCGTGCTTATTCAGTTCACCAGCTTTTCAGCTCTCAATTAATTTCTGGGGCATGCCAACCATTCTATTCTGGTGCAGGGTTCCTGCAGCCGACAGTCTCGTTCTGCATTTAGTCTGCATCTTGAACATGTCCAACTTGGAGCGGGATCCTTCTCACCTGGCTCATAGCTGGGAATTTCCTCACCCTGGGCTTGGCTTTAGCTGCCTGCTACATGACAGCAGCTCCTGGTGTAGAATTTAAGACTATCAGTGAAGGGTGATTACAGCGATCTCCTTTGGCTCTAGTGTTCCACTATAACAGTTAGCCATTGACTTTAGTGGTTTTCCCAGCAAGGCACCTTCACCGCATTCTCTCTGGGACTGCCTCTGGTTCACTTGGTTTGAGTTTAGGGCGGGTAGGCCAGCTGAGTGCCTCAGCAGTCGTTGCTCTCCTCCTCTGCCTTGGTTGCACATATTGTTGCAGTTTTCTCACAACCTTCCACGGCTTTCCTGCTAGAGGGTTTGAGTGAGAGCCTTCCTTCAAATTGGAATATTTTACACTTCCCTTTAATTGGGTTTTCCAAATTGCAGCTGCAGAACTGTCACGAAATAAACTATCCCAAGCCTGGAGGGAAGGCGACCTAGGCTTTGGATGCCCAGAGATTTCCTCCTCATAGGTTTTTTTTTTTCTCTCCTCCGTTGCCTCTGGTCATAACTGTTAGTTAGCGTAGCAGTGTCCCCTAGTTTCTTTAGGTAGGTTCTGCTGTTGGATGGACGTGGAGGATGTCCTGCCATTCCCTCTCTCCCTAGAGGATCCCCTCATTCTCAACACAAACCATCAGTATCATGCTATGCAAACCTGTGCATTTCATTATGTTATCAAACTGAGCATCTCATTACATTATCAAACTGCCTATGCTTCTCTACTACAGTATTACAGTTACTGCTACTATGTCATAGTTACTGCTTGCTCATAAGCTTCATGTCATCTCCTTCTTTGGGATATGATTGTACTACATTTCTTTTGGGGATTCCTAAGGTGCCTTTAGCCGCAGAAATAATCCCATGGCACCTCTAGGGTTGGAACCCGCTCCGAGGGTTCCTTGCCTTTCATACCCCTATAGGGTGATAATTCCTCTGGAATAGAGAGTGTGAATGGCCAAAACCAAACTAACACAGTTGCACAAGCATAACACTATACTGGCTGCGTAGGACATTGAATATCCATAAACAAATATTTAAGAAACCTCTGGGAAAGCCTGATTAAAATAAATATGTTTTGAGCTCTGATTTAAAACTTAAGACAGTCAGACTTTCCCTTAACCGATGAGGTAGACAATTCCACAGGGTAGGAGCAGCATAAGAAACAGCATGTGCTCCTGATGTTTTTAACTGAACTCTGGGAATCTCTAGCAATTGCTCATCAGCAGATCGGAGTAAGCAGGAGGGGCACTAGGGAGTAAGGCGATCTTGCAGATACCAGGATCCCTGTTCGTGTAGAGCTTTATAGGTCAGTAACCTGACCTTGAAGGTGATCTGCCACTGTACAGGCAGCCAGTGCAGTCTGCGCAGCACAGACATAATATGACTAGTTCTAGATGTACCAGTCAAAAGTATGGCTGCCACGTTCTGCACTAGCTGCAAGTGATGGATATCAATTCCCAGAAGCCCTAAGTAGAGGGCATTGCAGTAATCAAGGTTGGTGATCATGAAGGCATGGACCGATGTAGGAAGGTCAGCTGGAGGAACCAGGTGTTTCATCAGGGTGACATACCTTAGATGGTAAAAAGAGGATTTGACAACGGCAGACACCTGCGATTTCAGGGTCAGACTGCTGCCAAAAATAACTCCCAGGTTATGCACCTGGTCTGAGGTCATGAACAGGACACTATTAAGCCATAAGCCTGAAGGGTACCTAGCCCCAGGATCCCCAACCAACACCTAGTCTTATCCGGATTTAACCTCAGCCAGCTGGTGTTCATCCAGTTCTTGATCTCGGGCTAGACAGTTGTTAAGCACAGAGATTGCATCATCCTGTCTGGGCATAAAGGACATATACAGTTAGGTACATAGATACACAGATACATAGACAGTGTCAGCAGCTAAGGGCCTCTGGCCCACCCAGTCTGCCCATTTGAGCTTGTAAGTTCAGTTTATGTTTTCCTAGAAGTCTGTTGCCCCCTTACCCCTGACCTCCAGAATTCCTTTATGTCTATCCCATGCATTCTTAAATCCCATGATTGTTTCAGCCCCCACCACTTCCTCTGGCAGGGTGCTCCACTTGTCCACCACCCGTTCTGTGAAGAAATTCTTCCTCACGTTTCCTCTGAATTGTCCTCCCTCCAACTTCATCCCATGCCCTCTAGTCCTGGAACATCTTTTTTCATTAAAAATAGTGTATTCCTGCACCCTGTTCCTCCCTGTAAGATACTTGTATGTCTCTATCATATCCCCTATCTCCCTCCTCTCCTCCAGGGATCATCTGCATAGCAGAGAAAACCCAAATTGATATCTCCTAAAGGCAGCATGTATACTGCGAAAAACATGGGTGCCAATATGGAGCCCTGTGGCACCCTGCAGGACAGGGGGAGAGCATCAGAGGAATAAATTCCAGTGACAACCCTCTGCCACCTGCCCATAGCAAATGATAAAAATCATCTTAAGACTGTTGCAGACAGTCCACAGAGAAGCCACAGGCACTCCAAAAGCACATCATGGTCCACAGTGTCAAATGCCACTGAGAGAGATCAAGAAGGACTAAGATAGTATGAGCCTTTCGATCTCACAATTAGGAGATCATTTAACACCTGGACAAGGACGGTCTCGGCGCTATGTCTTTTCCTAAACCCAGACTGGAGGGCATCATAGACATTGTGTGCTGTAAGATGGTCATCCAGCTGCAATGCAATCACCTTCTCAATAACCTTACCCACAAAGGGTGGGTTAGAGACAGGTCTATAGTTAGCTAGACAGTCTGGATCCAAGGAGGATTTTTTAAGGAGTGGTTGAATGACCACCTCCTTGAGGAGATCAGGAAAGACCTCACTCTCCAAGGCGCTCCAGACAATTTCAGCAAGGGTCAGGCAGATGACAATTACGCAACCTACCAAAAGTGGCGTAGGGCCCGGGTTCAAACTACAGTTGGTTGGTCACAAAGTCTGGACAATCCTCACAATGTCCATGAATTCCAGCCGGCTATAGTCAGACCAGGTAGAATGAGCACTCGCCACTTCCTGCTGATCTCCTCAATTCCTCATAGGAAGAGTTGGGCCGATACCTGATCTGATGCTGCCAACCTTATCTGTGAAGAATCGAGCAAGCTCGTCACACTTCATTTGTGAAAAACTTCTTCCAGACTGGATACAGCCTGGATTGCACAGTCTGTCCACAGTTTGAAAGAGCTGAGCTGGTCGATTCTATGCAGCAGCAATCTCCCAGGACAGGAATTATGCCTTCTTACAGGTGATTGCTGATTGATAGCTCTTATAATGGTCCGTCAATCTAAGCCTGTTAGCCTCCAGGCCAGATTTCTGGCTAGCCCTCTCTAGCCTTCGACCCACTCTTCTCAGCTCCTTCAAGGACCTCCTTCAAAGTAGAGCAACATGCTTAGAGTGGTGTATTTAAACATGTGAAGAACAGCATTTATCTATGGAAAGGATATTGAAGCATTAATCCATAACAGGGTGTGGGTTATGCGGGGATTTACCCACGCCTGGTGTGGTTTGGTCACAAGGCCACAGGAAGCTTTAAAAGGGTAAAAAAGTGTACTGATTTGTTGTGTTGTACAACATTACATTGGGATGTCTGGAACTTTACCTGTGGGTTATGTTGGAATTTACCC
This sequence comes from Neoceratodus forsteri, assembly GCA_016271365.2. Classification (NCBI taxonomy): domain Eukaryota; kingdom Metazoa; phylum Chordata; order Ceratodontiformes; family Ceratodontidae; genus Neoceratodus; species Neoceratodus forsteri. The sequence continues at coordinate 682,051,365 of CM057449.1, forward strand.
ACAGGTAAACACCCCAGTCAACCAATCAGGCTTGAGGATGTTGGAGCCCTATTGTATAATAAACAAGCATTTGTCAATGCCGAATGTTTGCTTGCTGGCATTGGCAGTGGTAGTGTAGAAGTTACAGAGCTGCGTAATAGGAATGGCAGTGAAGTATTGAACTAAAGCCAATCCCACCACCACCCTGCAGAGAGTGACAGGCATTGGGGTGTGCCTTTGGGTTGTCAGGCATAACGGCCACGCCATTTCACCAGACCCCACCCTGCAGACACTGACATGTGTTACGGTGTGCCTTGGGGTCTTTGGCCCTTATGCTCACCCCATTCCATCAAGAAATACGGTGAGATGGGTGTGGTATAGAAGAATGGGGGCAACTTTGGGGCTGAAGAGTCCAAGGCATACCTCGATGCCTCTCACTGGCTGCAGGGTGTGGAATGGTATGAGCATTACAGGCAAGAATCCCAAGTCACACCCCTGATGCCTGTCATTCTCTACAGGGTTGGGCGTTATGGTTGGAAACCCTGATACCTCAGGCATTCGTTGGTATTTTCACTCCAAATTTTCAACATGGTTTTTGTGACCTCACCTCATGAACAGTGGCAAAATCAGTTTGTTAGCGAAAGCTGCTTATGCACAGCGACTATGGCATTTAGCACCACAGGTGCAAAAACATTCCGAACAGGATGTAAAAAATGACAGCTGTACTGTTCATGGGGAGGTGTAAAAAATGGCAATGTTGCAAATCTGCAGTAAAAATATTTAAAAAACTGGTGAAGTCACGAGCGTACATAGAAACTGTGCAACGCACACCCATTATGTAATTAGTTTGGGGATTTTTTAACAGCAGATTGTCAACACAGGCATTTTGGGACCTCCGACCATGAACAGTGTCACTGTGATTTTCTTTATCTGTCCCGAACAATGATTTCCCACAGCGACCACGCATCTCTGCGCTAAAAATGTGAAAACACATTTCGGCCATGTTGTGAAAAATGACAGCTGTACTGTTCATAAGGAAGTGTGGAAAAATGCCACTGGTGAAAATCTGGACTGAAAATATTACAAAGTCATGAACTTACAAGGGTGCGTGGAAACTGCGCAATGCTCACTCATAACAGTCATTTTATGGACTTTTGTCACCAAATTTTCAAAATCGCCATTTTAAGATCTCTGTTCATGAATAGTGTAACTGTGATTTTCTTAATCTGTCCCAAACATTCCTTTCGCACACCGACTGCACCATTGTGAGCTACATATGCGAAAACACATTTTGGGCGACGTGAAAAATGGCAGCTGTACTGTTCATAAGGAAGTGTAATAAGATGGCAATGTTGAAAATCTGGAGTGAAAATATTAAAATTGCGCAAATTTACGAGCGTGCGTAGGAACTGCGCAACGCACGCTAGTAAAACAGTCATTTTTAGGAATTTTTTCACCAAATTTTCAACATAGCCATTTTAAGACCTCTGCTCATGAACAGTGTCACTGTGATTTTCTTAATGTGTCCCATACATTGATTTCGCACACCAACTGCGCCATTGTGCGCTACATGGGCGGAAACACGTTTTGGGTGAGATGTGACAAATGACAGCTGTACTGCTCATAAGAAGGTGTGGTAAAATGGCAATGTTGAAAATCTGGAGTGAAAATATTGAAAATTCACGAACTTATGAGCGTGCGTAGAAACTGCGCAATGCACGCTCGTAAAACAGTCATTTTTTGGAATTTTTCCACCACATTTTTAGAATAGGCTTCTTGAGAGCCCACCTTATGAACAGTGGCAGTGTCATTTTGATATGAAGCAAAGTTGAAAAAACCCTATCTATCCCATTATACAGCTTATTGGCATTTCCTCAGTTCGCGGTCGGCTTTGAAGAGTGCAGACATGTTCCCGGTCCACCGAAGATTGTCATGCCAAGGTCTGGAGGTAAGTAAGGGGTGGGGAGGGTGTGGGGAGGCAGGGTGCACAGTGGGTGGGTGCGGGTTGTGGGAGGGGGGCAGGGAGAAGCACCGAGGGACCGTTTTTTATTTGCAGGTTTTTTGTTTTTTTTTAAATGACGACGCAGGACGTTTGCCACGCTGGGGTGGGCTCCCAGCATGGCACAAGGATGACTGGTTGGGGGCGTGGACCCGACGGGGGATTGGGCACCCCCATTGGCCATATCATCTGTTGCCATGCTGGGGTGGGCTCCCAGCGTGGCACCCTACTCTGGGGGAAGGAGGATAGTGGAGCCGACGGGGATTGGGCACCACGGGTTATACGATGGTTGCCATGCTGGGTGGCACCATGTGGCATGTGGAAGGCTTTTGGGGGAGAGCAGCACAGCTGACGGGGATTGGGCACCACTGTCGGCTATACAGTGTGTGCGTGGGGGCAGCACACAGTATATGCGTGTGTGTGTGTTTGTGTGTGTGTGTAGGGGGAGCGCGCATAAGTAGGCGATATCCGATCGCTGCTCACTGAAGCATAGCTCCCCCGTTCAACTGTACTCCACTGCATTTTGGAGCTGTCATAGATAGCTCGAGCAGGCATAGGAGAACTGCGGCAGCGCCTGCAAACACACTGCCTGAATTGGAAGAGGGCTGCCACACCTCCGAAAACTCGGATGATGGCACTATGTTTCTTGCACATGCGTGCAAGCAAACATAAAAATGTAAAAATGCCTAAATGTGGTCACAATGCAATGAGGACACAAACTGCAGGCAAAGTTCCCTGCAGACCTATGCTAGGTGAGACATCTGAGATCAAAGAATAGGCATTACTCCCATGCATGGATGTAAACAAGCCAGTTGCACAAGGCATACAGTATATGCTTGCTCCCGACAACCACAGAAATATATTTTAACATCACCATGCAATTGACCACTTTGCCTTGACAGGGCACTAAGAGGTCATTTGTATCAAATTCTAGCCTGATTAAAAATCCAGGATCAATCTTTTGCTCCCTTGATTGTGTACTGGCTGTTGGCACTACACTGCAGCCTGTGATCATCAGTGGTGCAGACCATAATGTTGTTACTCCTGCAGAAAATGGGTGTGTGGTGAGCAAGTGCAGAACACTAAGTTACCATTGCCCACTAATGTGGCTCTATGGGGGTTCAAAGGGAAAGGCCATCATCCAAGTTTGGTGACAGTAATGTTGCTTTACCATCTTGTCCACTGCCTTTATTCAGTCACAGTGTTGTAATTTGTCATTTGTTCACCTGTAAATCTGTTACATTCATTATAATTCTCTGTGGTCTTTTCTGAAAATAGGCATTTTTTTTTATGTAGTGCACTTACCACATCATGGGCTGGCAGTATAGCCTAGAGGTTAGAGGAACGAGGTTTGAACAAGCTTGATACATCCAGTAGACCAGACCTGAGTTTGATTCTCACAATCTCCACTTGCATACGGTGTGACTCTGAACAAGTCACTTAACTGCCCAGTGCTCCCAGGTCACACCTGAAAACAGGCACTTGTGCCTAGTGGGCCTGACCCAGTTACCAAAGACAAAAAAAATAAAATACCTTTGGCCTAAGTTACGAGTAACAGTAAAATTGTGTGGAATAAAAACTAAGTCTGCGCACAAGCACGGTACAGCTTTATGCTAACTTAGGCCCACATACTCAAAAGAGATATGCACCACAAAGTGGAGATGCACTGTGCATTTAGTGAGATGCACGGAGGCAAGATATTCAAATGGGAGAGATGCGCCGAATAAAACCAAATGCGCGATTGCGCAGAAATAACGAATGCAGTACAGAAAAAGGGGTCAGGCACCTGAATGTGCCGCGTAAGCATATATTCAATCAAAATGAGTGGCACATTTGCCTTGCCATGCAAAGTTAGATATATAAAGAGATGGCCTGAATCGGCCAGCCACACCAAGGTTGTCTGCAGCACTGCAACAACAATGGATGGGTCTGTATTCCACATGGCAGCTATGATGGCAGATGTGAGGAGACAGGTACAACAGCAACATGGCCATGGAAGGGCCCGCAGGTGGTATGCCCACCAGAGGTGGTAGCCCCATGTCATATATGAACAGCTCAGTGACATAGACATTGTGGGCTGGTACCAGTTCAACAGGGCAATTCTGAGACAGCTGTGTGAGCTGCTCCATGATGATCTGCAGGCACTCACATATGGAAGTCATGCCATGATGGTGGAGACAAAGATGACAGCAGCACTGTGCCTGCTCACCATGGGCACCTTCCAGATTCTGGTGGGTGACATCACTGACAACACACAGTCTGCCACATCCCATTTGATCGCCCAGTTCCTCACCACTCTGCTGCACCATGCTAGTAAGTTCATACGATTCCCTAGCACAGCAGCAGAGAGTACAGAAACAATGCAGCACTTCCACAGGGCTGCACAACTGCCATGCATGCTAGGGGCCATTGACTGCCCCCACATGGTAATCAGAGCACCACCTGGTGGTGACAAGGAAGTTTTCATAAACAGGAAGGGGTACTACTCCCTAAACTGCTAGGTGGTGTGCAATGCCACAGGGTGCATCACCAGTGTCTGTGCCTGCTTCCCTAGGAGTGCACACAATGCCTATGACTGGAAATCAGTCATCCCTGTTCCCACAGTTTGAGACTGGTGAGCTACCCAGTGGCCATCCTGTGGGTAAGTGACACATACCCCCATGAGAAAGGTGCCCACATGGCCACCTAGAGCACTACCATAGGCTGTGCAGGGGCGCCTAGTATGAATGAACCGCTGTAATGACTGACATACACGTAAGGTTGTTGGTGGATGGGGGGAAGGAGCAAGAGGTGTACTGCCAAATGACTGACACTAGACAGAGGTAAGAACCAAGCTGGGTGGCTATACACATGATGGACTGCACCAGGCACAGGCAACAGGGTGCAGCCAACCAGTGGCTGCCTGTGACATTGTGTGAGGGGGTAGAGCAGTGTGACACATTGGAAAGGGACAGCATCTTGTATCACATACAGGCCGCTCTGTAGCTGTGCACCACAGAGCAAATGCCATGCAGGCTGCAGTGGCAGTGACAGTGGTCACACCACAGCTGGGAAAGTGCCACAGGGGCTTGCAAGGCATATGCAAGTGGAAAAAGTGTCCAGTGTACAGTGCAAATGGGGACAAGCAGCAGACACCAGGCTTGTAGGGGGGAAGAGACTGCTCTTGATGTGTACTGTAGACTAACATGTCCCCTTTCTCCATACAGGTGACAGTGCCTACCCCCTCTGGTCATGGTTGCTCACCCCCATACTGTGGCCCATGTCCAAAGTCAAGGAGAGGTGCAATGAGGCACACATCGCCACAAGGAACATCATTGAATGTGTGTTCAGCATGATAAAGATGAGGTTTAGATGCCTGGACAGGTCCATTAGTGCCCTACAGTGTAGCCCAGACAAGGCCTGTGGCATATTCCTAGCCTGTTGAATGCTAAACAACATGGGCATTGATCATGGAATAGTTATTCAGGTCCCTGAGGGTGACAATGCAGAGGACAAGGAGCCACAGGATGAGGATGGGCAGCCAGCACTTGACCGGAGGGACCCAAGATCGTCCCTGTGGGGACGGCAGCACAGGGACACCATCCTACAGGAGCATTTTGGACCCTGAAGGTGAGTACTGTAGGCAGCCATTACAGCGTAGACATGCACACAGGCACAAGAGATGTGGGAGCATGGTGCACCTCATGGCAATGCAGTGGGAAATGTTTGCAGTGGCATAATGTGTAGACAGTCATGCCCAGGTCACATGCACACATGCCCACAGGAGGGGCAACAATTCCCCCTGTGCACTGGTACAGCTCTGAGTGTTTTCCCAACATGCAGATGTGCCCACTGGCATGGCTCATGTCCTTTGCATTGCCCAACTCCATCCACAGTGTGTGATGGACTGTTGCAGACCATGTGTGCCAGTTGTGACCTGTGATGGGTGTCAGCTCCTTGGATCCCGCTGTTGGCATGGTCCTGGGCATGCACCCTGTTCACATGTGGGTCCCTCTACCCCTTATGGTCTGTGCATGGGTGTTGCCGAGAGTTGCATCAGACGGTGCCAATAGGGGTGGTCTGTGGTTGTGACATGCTTCATTGGCACATTGGGGACAGTGTTTGGGTAAATACCCATGACCATGTCCATTGCCATGTCTCTGTTAGTGTGCCCCAAGGGCATCTCCCTGACCCCTGCATGTCCAGTGGTCCTGTGTGGGGATGTTCCCACCCCATGTCTGTGAACCATTCACCTGTGGGCTGCTGGCATGCTGTTGCCCTAAGTCTGCAGCTGCCTGTCCATCCACGTGACTGCCCAGGCCTGCGTGTCTCTGTGTGTTTCCCTGGGGTGTGTCGGTGTTGGTCATACAACACCTGGATGCACGCTGCATGCTGTCCATCCATGCCTGCATGTATGGACCATGGTGGCCAGTCTCATACATCTGCAGTGTTACCTCTGGCGCACCGGTGCCAGGGGTCACTCACCTGTGACCATCACACACAGGCCTCTGCTTGTGGCCGCTATACTGTTGCAGGGACCGCTGTGCATGTGGATCATGTCCACGTGGTACACATCCTCATTGCCCTAAGCCATGGGCTACTTATGTCCTGCACTGTTGCCATGCCTACATCCAATGAGGTGTGCTTTGTGTCATAAGTGTCCATGGCACACTGGCTGTCACTCTTGCATGTGGCATTGTGGTGGGCCTGTGCACTGCCCCTCGCATTTGCATGTCACCATCATTGATGGGGGGGGGGGGCAGGGCTTTCTGTTTGGGCATGATTGACTGTTGCCACTAAGGCTATGTTTTGTTTGTCTGTTTTCTCCTCTAGGATGTGTTGGCACACTATGGATGGGTGGAGGATTCTGGAAGAACCAGGGACAGCTGACCAGAGGATGGACCAGCCCGAGCACCCAGGAGATACCCTGGGGCATTTATGACAGACTGGGGGTTGCTGTGCAGGTGATTCGCACTGTGGGCAGAACTGTGTTGGCCATACAACATCATTTGGGCATGCCGTGCCTTAGGCGGGCTCACCAATGTACCCCTGTGGCACCTTGATTGTCCCATTTGCCTTACCCCCATCATGCTCTCACTCAGGCCCCATTCACTGTAAATACATACATCCATACATGCAGTACATACATACATAGATGCCAGCAGATTAGGCCCATCAGTCTATCGGGTTTGCCCATTACAGCACACTGGTCTTGCACAGTAGCTGCCTCACCCCCCCCACGTTGATTCCTCCACCTTGATTCTCAGCCTACTCCCCTCTAGTTCCCCTAACCCCCTCTTAACCTTACCCTTGAGCCTATTCCAGACCCTCTTGAAATCATCCACAGTTCCCATTTTTACCAGATCATCCAGCAGGGCATTCCAGGGCTCCACCACCTTCTCAGTGAAATAATGCCCATCACCTTCCTTCTGTACCATCTCTCTGCTAACTTCAGGCTATGGCCCCTCATAAGCCTCTCATCCCTCAATTTGAAGAGACCCTGCTTATTCCCCCTTGTTGAGCCCCTTCAAGTACTTGAAGGTCTCTATCATGTCCCCATTATCCCTCCTGTCCTCCAGAGAGTACATGTTCAGCTCCCTAGGTCTATCCTCGTATGCCAACCCCTCCAGGCCATGAATCATCTTCGTGGCCCTTCTCTGGACTCTCTCTAACAGTGCAATGTCCTTTTTTAGGTGTGGTTCCCAGAACTGCCCACAATACTCCAGATACAGCCTCAACAAGATGGTGTACAAGGGCAGTGTAACTTCCCTTCTCCTGGACGATATCCCCCTGGCAATACACCCAAGCATCTTGTTAGCCTTAGCTGCTGCTCTCCTGCACTGCTCTGAGTGGTTCCCTTTAGTAGCAATCATCACTCCTAGGTTCTTTGCTACCATCATGACAGTCAGCTGTATCCCTTCCAAGTGGTAGGCATACCCAGGGTTTCTAACACCTACAGTAGGTGCAGAACACCAGATTTGTGTGCATTAAACCCCAACTGCCACGTATGGGCCAAGTTTTCCAGCCTGTCCAGATCATCCTGGATTGCCCTCCTACCCTCCTCACTATCAACCACTACCTCCACTTTAGTGCCATCAGCGAATAGACTCATTTTACTACCAATGCCCATCCCAATGTCCAAAATGTACACATTAAAAAGGAAAGGACCCAATACAGAACCCTGTGGGACCCCACTGATGACCTCCCTAAGTGTTTATACTTCGCCCCCAACCACCACCCTCTGCTATTACTAAGCCAATTTGCCACCCACTCTACCAACTTTACCCCCACCCTCCAGTTCCCTCAATTTCCAAATTAGCCTACCATGCAGGACACAATCGAAAGCCTTGCTGAAGTCCAGGTACAAGACATCAACCGGCTTACCCTCATCCATGGCTCATGTCACCCAGTCATAAAATTCAATTTGGTTTGTTTGACACTATTTCACCTCGATAAACCCATGTTGGTTAGCATTCTGACAACTGTTGTTCTCCAGGAACTCCACTAACAGCTCCCTCAATATGCTCTCCATCACCTTCCCCACAATGGATATCAGGCTGATCGTCCTATAGTTTCCCAGATCATCCCGAGGTCTGCTCTTGTGGAGGGGCACAACATTGACCAACCTCCAAACCAGAGGAACACATCCTGTTTTGAGGGAGGAATTAAATAATTCTGTCAATGGGGGCACCAAGTCATTTGCTAGCTCTTTCAGAACCCTTGGGTGAATGCCATCCAGCCCTGGGACTTTATCCATCCTTAAGGACTTAAAAGCCTTCCACACCCTCCCTTCCTGGATTTCCACATCCATGAGAGCCCCCTCCCATGTGCACCCTATTCCACTCCCTTCCTGAGGCAATGGCCCATCCCTTTCCCTAGTGTATACTGAGCTGAAGTAGTCATTCAACACTTCAGCCTGCTCCTTCCCCACCTCCACCCATATATTCCCCTGCTTCAGTTTACTTATCTGCCCCTCCCCCTTCCTCCTCTCCTTCACATACCTAAAGAATTTCTTTTCCCCATCCCTGATCCTTCTTGCTACTAGTCTGAGCTCATTTTCTGCCTTTACCCTCCTAACCTTCCTGGTAACTTCCCTGGAAACCTTTAGGTACTCCTCCTGATCCTCCATTCCGGGAGCATTTGAACTTTCTAAATGCCATCCTCTTTTTTATCACTTCCTCCTGTACCTTCCTAGTCCACCAGCACGGTTTCCTGGATCTGAACATCTTGTTTTGCATCCCGGCACAGGTTTTTGTCATCTCCAGTATGCCCTGCTTCAGGATCTCCCATTTCTTCTCTATGTCCATCCCAGTCTCAGTATGACTGATATGTCCCCTGAGTATGCCTGCCAACTTCCCAAAGCTGGTCCTCCTGAAATCCACTACCATGGTCTTAGTCTGGGTCATCACCTTCCCCATGTCCACATTAAACCATAACTTGGAGTGATCGCTATCAGCCAGAGGGGCTTCCACCATCAGGTCCCTAACCAGCTCCCCATTTGCTAGGACAAAGTCCAGGATGTTACCTTCCCTAGTCTTCTCTTCTACCAGCTGAGTCAGGAACTAAACCTGAAAGACGTCGAGCACCCTCTGTTCCTTTGGTGAGGAAGATGCCAATATACCTCCAGTCCACCCCTGGCATGTTAAAATCACTCACAGTCACAACCCCTCCTTTTCCCCTTCTGCAATTTCTCTTCAAGTTCTCAATTAGATCCCCTCCTTTTGTTCCATTTGGTTTGGTGGTCTGTACACCACTCCCAGTCTAACTCTCCTCCCCCACTATCCTTTAACGAGACCCAAATTGCTGCACATCATCCTCCCCCTCCCTGCAGCACACTATCCCATCCTTGACAAACAGTGCAACCCCTCCCCCCTACCCTCTGCCCTATCTTTCCTAAGTGTGCTATACCCAGGGTTTTTCATGTCTCAGTTGTGGTGCTGTGTGGCCCAAGTTTCTGACATTCCTGCCACATCCACCCCCCTTCCACCAACATTGCATACAGCTTGGGCATCTTATTTCCCAGACTCCAGACATTTAGCAGGACAACCTTCCAGCATCTCACTGAGCTAGCCCTAGCCCTCCCCCCAAACTACCCTGCCTGCTGGTTCCCACACCCTCCAGAACTTCTCCTAACCAGTGGAAGATCCTGCTCCGACTTGTCTTACTTGAGAACCCGAAGTACTCCCTCCCTCCCACCTTGTTCAGTTTAAATCCCACGATCTAGCTATATACTCCCCTAGCTTCTCCACAAGGTCCTCCTTCCCCTCCTGTAGCCTGTCCCTGGCAAATAGTTCCTTTCTTTTCCATGTATTCCCACAGTCACCTACACACCCATACCCCATAGCCTGTCACCACCCCCTCAACCATCTGTTGATGATCTCTGTCTTGCTTTTCCCTTCTAAAGATCCCATCAGTACAGGCAAGATTTCCAAAAAAGTAACAGTACAGTTTTCCGTTACACATACTCTTGTCTCCTGCCTAAATCTGGCCTGCACTTCCTGGATGCTGTTCTCCTCCACATCATTAGTGCCCATGTGGACTACAATGTGAGCACCCCACATGTTTTTTTTACCAATGAGTGCACCAGATACCCTACCCTGAACAGCGTCATCCCTGGCATACATACCACGCTTACAGGGCACCCTTCGTCCCCTTTTGTACTCCCCCAGCGGACACCTCTTATGATAGAGTCCCCTATTATTAGGACACAAAGCACAATCACCCCTACCTCCCATGTTTACCCTTTCCCCTCATTTCCCCTGTGCAATCCTGTAAATAGTTTTATTCCTGTTGCTAGTCATTCTTGTTGTTTATTTTTCTACATGTACATATGTGCTTTTTGCTTTTACTGTTGATTTTGTGTTTTCACACTTTTATAGTAAATTGTATTCCTGATTGGCATGGCTGTGTGTGTTGTTTTCTTCTGTTGGTTTTGTTGCCTGGTGTTTGGCACATGTGCACCAAATCCTCGTGTCCACTGGTGCATGAGTGAGTGCAGGCCATCACCTCACCCACCACTCCCTGTCCCCACGGTGTGGCCCGCACTGTGTCTGTCACTGTGTCCCCTGCACTGGTTGCATGGGGTTAGTGTGGCATGTCTGTCCTTGTGTTGAGTCCCACTGGTTCCCTGTTGTGACACTGTGCCCATCTCTGATGATGGCATTGGCCACGGCTTGCATCCCTGTGTGCCCATGTCGCAGTGTCCTGCACTGTCAATGGACATGTGTCATTGTCAGTGTAGGCACCCTGTGTGTGCTCCCACCTCATGCCATTCTGGAAGTGTGCTGTTAGCACTCTGTGCCACATTTCTCACAGGCATGTCTAGAGTGTTGTCACTGTGCCTCAGCATCCAGCTCTGTCCATTGGCATGGTCATTGCTGTGGTCCCCTTTCCATGGCCGTATGTGTCTGAACTGACCAGTGTGCATTGCTTCCACATGTTTGACCATGTCTGTCTGGTGCACTGTGCTGGGCACTTGCTGGCCCTGATTTGAGACCTTTTGGTCACTGTGGTGTGCCACTGTGCCTCCCCCATCCCCTGGCTGCTGCTCTGTTGTGCCACCACCCATCTAACATGCACCTCTGCATTGTGCTTCATGCACAGTTTGTGGTCATCAATTCCTGCCTATTGTGCGCAGTTACTCATATTCAACAGTGCCCTACTGAGCCACACAGTTTTCTGCTGCGTGATCACGCATGTTCGGAATATTAAGCTGGATATGTGTGACTGCATTTTACAGCGCATCTGATTGCATTTTACAGCGCATCTTCTGAATATTCCATTGTTTTGTGGCAGCGCATTTCAGATGCGTAGTGCAGGCACTTGCATGATGCAGCCAGCCACTTTTGAATATGGGGCCCTTAATTTTTATACTAACCACAGTTTCTGTATTGGTACATGGCAGATAACATCAGTGCAGGACCTATGTGTGGCAGACACCGGTCGGCCATGGAGGTGAGTGTAATGTAAGTCCTGATCACCATCTTGGGGCCATGGTATGGTTGCATGAAGGTATGGAGACTACCAGGGAGAGGGAGGAAACCACTGCTCACCAGGCACACTATTCTGAGAGGGAATAGGTGAGGAATACAGGATCCAATGGATGCCATAAGTTCTGCAGTCTCACAAGTCTACCAGCGACCCCTTGGAACACTCTGTTAGGTATCTTAGCTCCTGTGTATTTGGATAGGGCTGAGTCCGGCACAATGTGACACACCACAAAGCTGGTTAATCAGCCATGGTAGGGCCCAAAACAGTTATTTCTCCATTTTTATTGGTAATTATGTCTACCAAATAACACCAATGTTTCACCTCATAAGGCTTCATCAGGAGAGGTGGCTCCTTAAAAGAATTTATTTTAAAAACACAATACATATTCAAATTTAATTCAGATTTGATTGAACTCTGTGAAACGGGTGATCAGATTGAATGCTAGTAGAGTTTCTCATTTCAATGAGCATCAATTAATGAGTTAAAAACTAGATAAATAACAAAAAAAATCTTTAAAAATCTTTATGGACTTTTTGTGAGCTTTTAACCTGAACCACTCTGGTGCTGGATCTGCATATCACAAAGCCACTAAGAATTATAAGGCTTGGTCCTTGTAAACAGTTACCGTGCAGGGGCAACACACGGAATATGCACGTGAAATACTGTGACACTGGTGCCACTGCAAAGGGCCATATTTTGATGTGGAGATTTAAAATAGTGTAATAAAGTGGGATACACAGAATAGTCTTGAAGAAATGAACACATTTAGAGAGATAAAGGAAGTGTCTGCACTAAGAACAATACAAGTGCTGCCAAATAATGAAATAACTGCTACACTATCACTAGAAAATGTAAATTATTTTTAATCAAAGCAAGTTTTAATGATATTTAAAACCTGATACATATGAAAATTGTGTGAACTAATAGGCACCGATTACACTCTGTCACAAGGAAGATGTGACCCTGTAATTAGGTTGATTTAATAATAATAATTAAGATTAATAAACATTATGAATTGTGGAGTCTATATATTGTACATATTGGGCTGGATATTCAAACTGCGCCATTCTGTGGCACAAGGCCTTGCGCTGCTCAAAAAAGCTGCGCAGGGGTGTGGCCGGGGTGATATTCAACGGAGTTGCGCTATTGAGCAACTCCTTTGAATATTGCCCCCGCCACAGCCACTGTGCATGGCGAGTGGAACTTGTGCCACTGCAAGTGGTCAGAGTGGAGCATTCAAGATGCGGTGGTGTAAGTTCCATTGGCGCCATGCGCAAATTTCCGATATTCAAAAGGTGACATGCAAATGGGACCATAAGTTATGCAAGGTGCAGGGGCCATTTGCATCTACTTATAGCTTCATTTGCATGCCATTAGCATGCAGGTGCACCGATCCCCGACAACTTGCGCCTGGCGCCCTGCCAGGCAGCAGCCGTCGACCGACGCCTTCTGCAGCCCGATCGCGGGCATGAAGTAAATATCCTCCACTGGCCCGATCGGAAAAACAGAACTGAACCCGCCTCGACTGGCCCGACGCAGGCATAACAGAACTGAACCCCCGACTGGCCCGATCGCGGGCATAACAGAACAGAACCTCACCCCGACTGGCCCGATGGCGGGCATAACAGAAATGCCCCTCCCACTAGCCCAATCGCGGGCAGAATGGAGTCAACCCCCAAAGACCAATATCCCTGGTGGTCCAGTGGACACGAAGCCCGATCACGGGCATTAGAGTCAAACCCTCCAGGTCCAATTTCACTGGTGATCTGGTGGCCCCACCCACCCACCCACAGAGCCCCACCACCGCTCCCCCCGTCAGCCAGCGGGCTGCAGCACTCTCACCGCCTGCACCCCGCTGCCCGCCGACTGACTGCTCGGTAGGGTTGCACGCCCATTGGTTCAGAGCAACAGCCAGCTGGGCGTGCAGCCCATACCGCATAAGGCAGTCCAGATATGTGAATGACTAAATGCAGCCCTACCGAGCAGTCGTCGGGGGCGGGCGGCAGGCGGGTGGGGTGCTGCCGACTGACGGGGAGCGGGTGGTGGGCTCCATGGGTGGGTGGGTGGGGCACAGATCACCAGGGAAATTGGACCTTGGGGAGGGATTTGACTCTAATGCCCGCGATCGGGCTTCTCGCTGTCCACTGGACCACCAGGGATATTGGTCTTTGGGGTTGACTCTCGCTCTGCCGCGATCGGGCTAGTGGGGAGGTCATTTCTGTTATGCCCATGATTGGGCCAGTCGGGGGGTTCATTTCATTTTGCCCACGACCGGGCCAGTGGGGGGTTGTTCTAGCTGTGTTCTGCCCACGATCGGGCTACGGGGTTATTATTATGCCCGCGATCGGGCTGCAGGGGGGGCACAGGGAAGAAGTGGAGGGCACTGTGTTGTGCTCTGCAATGCGGCAGCTCCTCGTGGGTGGCCCTTGACTTAATCCTTTTTGCTCAAAGTTGTGCAGGCTTATTGGGGTTGCGCCAGACATCCTTTTGCACAGCCCGCTGAATATCGGCTGTGCAGTTTATGCATGGTTCCTCCCCCTCCGGTTGAGCATGCCTTCATTAGCATTGCGCTGTTGCTCAGCATGACTTGGGGGGGGCGCAACTGCCTCCTGCTGACATATCGCAGAATGGCGCAATTTCGGACTTGTGCAGGCTCAACCCTATTGTGCATGGCCCAACTCTTTTGAATATCCAGCCTATTGTTTTTAAGAAATTCTTCTAAGAAGCCACCTTTACTGACGAAGCCTTAAAGGCAATATGTTGGGAGTGTCATTCAGTGGACATACCAATAAAAATGTAGAAGCAGTTATTTTGGACTCTGTAGTGACTGACTAACATGTTGTGTGGTAAGTTCTGCAGAATACCAACAAGAATTAAGGAGGATGAAACTACTTGACTCCAGGGATACATTTGTACTGGGAAGGGGGGACGGGATATACTGGGGGGAGTGGTGGGTTTACTCATAGACTTATATAATTATAGAAAGCTGTCAGCAGAAAGGGACACCAGTGGCCCATCGAGTCTGCCTCGCCCCTATTTACATGCCCATCACTACCTGCCCCACCCCCTCTTCTCCCTGGCTGATCCCTTACATCTGTCCCATGCCTTCTTGAATACCCCCACTGTTTCAGCTCCCACCACTTCCTCTGGTCTTCTGTTCCAGGGGTCCACCACCCTTTCTGTGAAATAATGTACCCTTAAACTACCCTGAATCTTCCACCCTCCAACCTCAGACTGTGGCCCCTTGTTCTATCTGTGCCTTTCCTCTTGAAGAGCCTCCCTTGAGCTGCCCTGTTTAACCCTTTCACGTACTTGAACATTTCAATCAGGTCCCTCCTTTCCCTTCTGGTCTCCAGTGATTACAATTCCAGCTACCTCAGCCTTTCCTCATGGGACAGCCGATGCATGTCCTGCACCATCTTTGTTGCCCTCCTTTGAACCCTCTCCAGCCCATCAATGTCCTTCTACAGGTGTGGACTCCAGAACTGGACCCCATACTCCAGGTATGGCCTCACCATGAACTAGTAGAGGGGCATAAGTATCTCCCCCTTCAGGCTCATTATACCCCTCCTTATGCATGCCAGCATTCCATTTGCCTTGCCCACTGCTTTTCTGCACTGGTTCCCCACTTGAGGTCATCTGAAATTATAATCCCCCGATCACTCTCCTGCCTTTCCCCCAAGTGTGTACTTGGCCTACGGGTTATTATGCCCCATGTGCATCACTGTACACTTCTTGGCATTAAATCCCAGCTGCCATGCTTCTGACCATTCCTCATCATCAGGTCCTTTCTCATTGCCTCCTCTCCCCCGCCCTGTGCTAAGCTCCTTCCACCTGCACTTCATGTGGTGATTGGGAAAAGGTGGTGGGTGCTTTGAGCTCTGCTAAAAGATACTTTCTGCACGTTAATTAATGCTGCTGAGGCAAGCTATTAGTGTGTGCAAAGGGCTTCCAGTATTCAAGTGCAAACACATTCATGAGATTCCATCTCATTAGCCTGTATGCCTAGACAGACTTTTCCATTCAGTACAAACAACTTTGCTCTCTGAGCACAGTGAGTCTTCCAATTAGGGTGAAGTGAAGTTTTTCTATGCTGGTGATTTTGGCATGTCAGAACTTTGTAGTTTGCAAAGCTTTGCAAAGTTTTCGATGGCAATACAAACTTCTCTGGCCTATTTTTTCTTCAAACTAAAACCCCAAATGCCTGAGATACCCACCCCACTCATTGGTGCTACTGAAAGTGTGCTATGCTGGGCTCGGCGCCCATTCACTTGCACTGCTCTCTGCCGAATTTTTAAGGCCGCCCCCTTCGACCTTTATTAAATAGGCTCTCCGCTCTGCCCCTGCACAAAGGACCCACCCCCTAACCTGCCTTCCATCCTGTCCTACAGCTTATACTTTCCCCCTCCTCCTAGACTCTGTTTGACTTCTTCCCTGCAGCATTAAGCATACTCTTTCAAAGCCCCAAATTCTTAAGTTACCTCCTACTTCTTTTCTTTTTTTTCCACCCATTGTCTGACACTTCTTTAGAACACAGCACAGTGCTGTTTTCACCAGCAATGCCTTTCCTTAGAAACCACATCTTGTCTCTGCTAGCCCTCTCCCTCTTTTTTCCACTGTGCCAACTTCCTTTCTCCTCCTACCCCTCCCAATCTCCCACCGTAATCATCAAAACTTGCTACCTGCAACATGGCACCATGGCAAATCCTCCTCACACTTACTTGTGGCACCACCTTACTAAGGACTGGGTGAAAATGGTTGCTCACCTTGCTGGAAAGATGACAAATCAACTCCTGTCACTAGCCATCACCCTCTACTGGGACCCTAGACTACACTGTCCCCAAACCAGTAAGAAACAGAGGCAAATCATGAGATACTATGAGCTTCGGGAGATATCCCTAAAACTCCTGCTCCTCCTCCTTCTTATGTCAGGTGGGGTCCACCCAAACCCTGGCCCTGTCTCAAACAGGTTAACAAAGCTAGCAAAAGCAGATAGGGGTCTCTCCATCGCTACCCTAAATATCTGCAGCCTCCTTCCTAAGCTGGCATCCCTTCAAGTCTTTATTGGTCAAAACAATCCTGACATACTAGCCATTGTTGAGACCTGGCTGTCTCCAAGCACTCCAGATCATGCCATCTCGCTTAAAGGCTACAATCTCTTCAGACTCGAACGGTCAAATAAAAGGGGGGAGTTGTGCTATCTACATTAAGGACAACCTCTCTAGTCACCCTGTCAGTTTCTCCTCCACAAACACTCTAGTGCAACTTCTCCCTGTCAAGCTACTTCTTGGTGCCCAAAATAAAGTGCTTACTGTGGCGGCAGTCTATATCCCTCCTAAAGATCCTGGGTTCGGTCTCCAGACGGTTCTTGAATTTGTAAGATCGCAACCACCTGACACTGAGCTCCTCCTCCTTGGTGATTTCAATATTAATTGGCTCAACTCTGATGTCGGATCCATCAAGGATGCTATCCTAGCAGCCAACCTGACGCAGATGGTCAACTCCCCGACTAGAAAAAACTAGAAGACTGGAACTTGCACTCTCATTGACTGGATACTTACTAGTCACCCGGACCGGATAAAAAACACAACTGTTCACTCGGACCCTTTCAGTGACCACTCCCCTGTGATCTGTACCTGGTCAAATAAATTCCTTAAACCACCCCCTAAAACCATCTCAAGTAGAGTGCTACCACATGGAAATCTCACTAAACTCAACACCTGTCTCCTACAACAAGACTGGTCCCCAATTTGCAACACGCTAGATGTTAACGTTGCCCTAGAATATTTTATCACAACTTTCAACACTGCCTGTGACACCTACGCACCATTAAAAAAGATTAAAATCAAAGCTCTCTCTAACTCTTAGCTCACGGCCAAACTACTGGCTCAACTCAAAGTTTGTGATCATCTCTGGGCCATAGCCAGAGCCACAGGCTCCTTAACGGACATACAGAAGTATAAACAGGCACATAACCTATGCACCTTGCAAATCAGACAAATGAAGAGCTCTTATTTCAAAAATGCCCTAGCAACCACCCGGGGTGATGGGAGATCTTTCTGGGACAACATCCAAAATATTACAGGTAAGCAGTCAAATTCCTCTCCCACTATAATGAATGTTGATGGCTCCACTACCCTTGACCCAAAGGTTATGGCAGATGCCTTAAATAAAACCTTCACAGACCTCAGTGGGGTCCTCCCGCCAGACTTCTTCTTGGACTTGATCTTGCCAAAACTCGTATCCCCTATCACCTCACCTGACCAACTGCTATTTCACTTTAAAATAGTTAAGGCACATGAAGCCTACAAATATATAAAAAAGGCAAGCTCTAAATACAGAATAAGCAGTGATACTATTGATCTAAAAATTCTGTCTCTCACCTTGGATGAAGTAATCCACCCTCTCACCAAAATTCTCAATCCTTCCCTCTGCCATAGTCAATTTCCCAGCAAATGGAAGTCTGCTATAGTCACACCAGTGCTCAAAGGGGGTGACAAATCCACACCAGGGAATTATCGACTTATATCAATACTTCCACCCCTCTCCAAAGCCCTTGAACGCATCGTGGCTGACCAACTCTCAGACTACCTGCAAAAGTATAATTTACTCTGCATGCAGCAACACGGATTTAGGAAAGGAAAGTACATTGACAGCCCTACTAGATTTCTCAGGAGAAGTTCACAATGCTATGGACAAGGGATACCAAACCGGAGGGGAGCTGTTTTCATTGACCTCACAAAAGTGTTTGATACTGTTCACCATGGCTTACTAATCTCACTACTGCTCAGTCTTGGGCTCACTGAAGGACCAGGTGCCTGGGTTAAAAGTTATCTGGCACAACGCACACAAGAAGTAAAAATCTCTGATGTACTCTCTGACTCTAAACCGGTCCTCTCAGGTGTCCCTCAGTGATCAATTCTAGGCCCTCTCCTTTTTAGCCTGTTCCTAAACTCTCTCCCTGATTTCTGCCCAGAAAAAATAATCCTATATGCTGATGACACCGTAATTCTTTCCTCTCACAAGGATCCCAAACCATTACATCAGAGCCTGCAACTTGCCTTCTCTCATGTGGAAAAGTGGTTCCTTGATCACAAGCTGGTCCTAAATCACGAAAAACCAAAAACCATGCTTTTCGACAGTCATCAAAACAGAAAAAGACATATTCCACTCACAATAAAAACTTACCCTGGAAATATACTTGAACAAGTGAATACATTTAAATACCTTGGAATCACTTTTGATCAAGGTCTTACTTTTGTGACCCACATTGATAACACAGCGAAAACAGTGAACCAACGCATTGGAATCCTGTTCCGGAACCATCAATTCCTTAACCAAGCTGCTCTGAAGATTGCTATACAAAGCTCAGTCATCTCAATCATAGACTATGGCCTAATTATCTATGGCTCTGCCACTACTACCACACTAAGGCGCATCTCAACCACCCTAAACAAGGCCTGTCGACTTCTCATTGGAGCGCAGAGATGGACCCACACCTGTGAGCTCTACATGGAAACCGGCTGGTTACAACTCTCTAATTGCCTAATGTGTCTCACATGCTTGATGGCAAAAAAATCAATCTTGGGACTCACTCCGCCATGTATCCAAGACCTACTCTGCCTCAATGTCGGCACTCATCCCACCAGAAGATCTGAGCACCAGCGTTTTCAGGTACCCAGATGCCGGACTGCTCAGGGACAAAGATCTTTGGCCTATCGTGCCCCTACCTGGTACAATGCCCTGAGCTTACCCACTCTATCCTCCACATCACTGGGAGCTTTCAAATCTATGCTTTACGCTCACCTCTCAACCTCCAGCTCCTGTGACTGCTTTGACTAAAGACTCTTCCCTCTGACTGCTCTTACAGTTGTCCATCCCTCTCCATGACCCCTCACTTGACAAAGACACTCGGAGTACCTCTAACTGATCCTGTCTGCTACTGACTTTCTCCCTCTATCTCCTCCTACTTTTCCCTCCTTAACCTTCCTTAAATGCCCCTGAATTTCTTTCTTTCTTTTTTTTTGTAAATGAATTATTACTGATTATTGCAGCCTTTGTAAATTGCTGACCATTTGTTGTAACATGTCTTGTTTGTATATACTTTTATGACGTGGAACCTTTGTAAAAGAGTCTTGGCTCAAAGGTATTAATTCCTAGAACAATAAACTAAACTAAACTCATTATGCATTACATTCCCATCTGTTCTCCTCTCCCAGATACTTTAATTCTGTATCATGGAAACATAAAAACATAGAATTTGATTGCAGATAAGGATTGCTTGGCCAATCCAGTCTGCCCATTTCTCCCTACCTACTATATGCTATCACATCAAACCATGCCCAATCTACAGCTCTTTCTCCCCCTCTCCTCTTCCTTTCCAGTATAATTACTTTATGCTTATCCCATGAATTCTTGAACCCCACCACTGTTTTTATCCCCCACCATCTCCGCTGAAAGGCTGTTCCAGGAATCCACCTCTGTTTCTGTGAATAAGTCCTTCTCATATCTCTCCTGAATCTACCCCCCCCTCCAGTTTCATAGAATGCCCCCTCGTTCTTGGGCACCTTTTCTTCTGAAAAATACTCCTCTCTTGTACCTTATTTGCCCCTGTGAGGTATTTAAAGGTCTCTGTCTAATCTCCTCTCTCCCTCCTCTGTTCCAGGGTGTACATATTGAGGTCCTTTAATCTTTCCTCATAGGGCTTTTGAAGCATACTCTGTACCATTTAAGTTCCCCCTCCTCTGGACTGCCTCCAATCTGTTTATGTCCATCCAGAGATGTGGTCTCCAGAATGGGACAAAATACTCAAGGTGGGATCTTACCAGTAATCTATACATAGTCAACAGCACCTCCTCTTTCTGTTGGTGATACCACTCCCTATGCACCCCAGCATCGCACTTGCCTTCCCTACTGCCTTGTTGCACTCCCTGACCACCTTTAGGTCATCCGATATGATTAACCCCAGGTCACTTTCCTGCTTGGTGGTCATCAAAACCACTCCAACCATTTTGTACTCTGCCCCTGGGTTTTTCTGCCCTAAGTGCATTATTTTGCATTTTCTTGCATTGAAACCCAGCTGCCATACCCTTGACCACTCCTCTAGTTTTCTCAGGTCTCTGCTTATCCTTTCCACCCCACCCCACCCCCAGAGTATCCACCCTATTGCAGATTTTGGTGTCATCTGCAAAGATGCAGACCTTCCCTTCCAGCTCCTCTGTAATGTCACTTATAAAGGCATTAAAGAGGACCAGTGCCAGCACTGATCCTTGAGGCACCCTGCTGGTCCTTTCTTGAAGTGAACTCTGTTTACCACCACCCTCTGTTGGCTATCTCCTAACCAATTTCTTATCCAGTTTACCACCTTTGGATCCACTTCTAAGCTACCCATCTTGCTTACTAGTCTCCTTTGTGGAACGGTGTTGAACACCTTACTGCAATCTAGGTATGCCATGTCTACCACTCCACCCAGGAACTCGATTACCTCAGAGACCTCAGAGAATGATGCACTGCCACTGCACAGAAGAACCCTCAGTTCTTTGGATTTAGCCAGATTATCCTGATAAATTGGTCTGAACAGAACCGGTGCTTTGAGATGAAGTGAAAAGATACATTTTGAGCCTAGCAAGTTCAGTGCTAACCAAGTGCCAATTATACAACTGGGGAAAAGATGTTACCCAAACAGGAATATCATTCAGTGGAACCTCAACCGACCTTGGAGGGCCAGTCCCTTGGTGGAAAGTTTTTTGGGTTTTATTTAACCAGAATGAAATCAGCAAATTAGACCCTATGATTGCATATTTTGGGTCCCAGCCTGGGACTTCTCTGGTGCTTTGCTCTACTTATACCATTTTGGATGGACTCAGACCTTTGAAAGGAAAAATGGAAATTATGGAAATTGAGGGATGTCTAGGATGCAAGTACTTATTTTCTATTTCTAGAACCTCTTTCCACTGACTTTGACTCCGTGCTTTTTGTTTAAAAAATTGTGTGGATTTTATTTAACCTTCATGATGCAAGAAAAAAAGAAGACTAGACTAGTGTGGTAACCCTTGGTAAATTTCTAAGAGTAGGTCCATTTCGCATAGGGAGCACCGTATTTATTATTTACTGAATTTATTGAAATTACTACTTCACAAAATTCGAGTCTATATTTACAATGTCCTTCTGATTCAGACACTTTTTTATTTGAAATATCCTTCTATATTAGACACTGTATTAGCACTAATTAATTTACATCACAAGAATGATCTTAAGAACCATTTTTTCCCCTGAAAATTAACATTTTTAGCCCTGATATTCAATTGCAGGCAGCCCAGGGAATAGCAATCCAAACCAGTCACTCCAGTACCAACCCACCATAAAAAATGCAACAAAACACAATGTGAGTGAAAAAGAATATCACTTTAATTCATGAAAATTGCTATCAACAGTGTGATGCCCTCCAAACATGTAAAACATGTAGACTGGTACAATGCCAGCAGGGCCCAACAACCTCGGCATTTGTTACGGTGGGCTGGTGCCAGAGTGACTGGTTTGGATCACTACTTTTTATCACACAAGCACATCCAATCATGGGCAGTCTTGATTGTGGATTCTTGGATTCTTTGCCCAGGGACTAGCACCAGAACTCAACAATTATTACTAGGGTCCTTTAATATATCTTAGCTCTCATAGGTGTTATGCTTTTCAGTTCTTAGGTATATTAATAAGCCTTAGGAACTAGTCTGTTTTATTGTTTTTTGTCTAGTTCTTGTAGCACTTTTAGCATTGTATGCAATTAGTACTGTATGATTTGAGTATATACTATATTAGTGAGCTCTTCTAGAATACCCTACTCAGTATTGTGCAGAGTGGCTATGCGCCGCTTATCTGTTGTGCATAGCCACTCTGCACCTCTGTGTCTGGTGTGCCGAATTTAGCAATCAGGGTGCACAGCCCCTTGACACCTGATCCCCCAGCAGCGCAGACAGCAACATGCTGGGGGCTGATGGGGGACATGTCGGGTGGGTGTCCTCACTCCATGCCATTCCCAAAGGTGCAGAGTTCTGGGTGCGGGGGGGTGCACCTTATGCTGGGTAACACCCAGCTGTAAGGGATATACACCCCCACAAGATGCTGCAGCTGGAAGCAGTGATGCCATGAGGCCACAGCAGACCCCCACCACATGCCGCCCACAGCCCTCCTTGTTCCATAGACAGGGTACCCTACTGCCCTGAGCTGGTGACACACATCATGCCCACTACTGTCTTCCATGCCCTGTGGTTGGAAGGAATCCATTCACAAACCAGGGCTGGGCATCCCATTGGATGTGTACCCAGTCCACGGAACTGCCCTCTGCCCATCTGCACACCAGGGGGCAGGGTCAGGGACAGGTGGTGGCTGGTAGTGAATTCCAGCCAGTATGCACCTGTCTGCAGGTGCAGAACTCCGTGGGTGGGTAACGTCCCTCCAGCACTTATTATCCTCCAATTCATGACTAGGGGCCATTGTCTGTAGGTGGCTAATAGTCTCCCTTAATATTGCTGCTAAACCTACATGTTCTTTAGGCCTGTGTAATTGTTTACTACTGTTTACTAATATTTTTATTTGGGCATCATCGATAGTCAGTGTTTTTTTTTTCTTTTCTTCCTCTTTTTGAAAAGACCCTTGTTTCAAGATCAGATACCCTCATAAGATGCTCTTAACAAGAGGCCAATTAAATGCTCAAAGGGCTTCTATGATAAATACATCAATGATAAATGAAAGTGAATTTTTCCCTTCAGAGGAATCTGATGGAAAAATCATGCTGAATCTTTCCCTTAGCCAGAACTATGTTCAGAGGGAGAAAAGAAAAAAAAAATAAAGACAATTAGCAAAAAAAAAAAGTGCATCAGCTATAAAGCCAGCAAAGAATGTGTCATTACAATTACAAACTACAGACCATTTTGCTACCAAAATGAGTAACACAAGTAACAAGTTAAATAAGGAGCCTAAGGACTCAAATTATGTACTACTAATAACATCTACTCCTAAATTACCTTCTTCTATGAGAGATTTGTCTAAAATGGAGAAATTGTCACCAAACTATGAGGGAAGCCTAAAGAGTCCCACTGGGTAGTTCACCAAAACTTTTAAATATAAGCTCTAACACATGTAAGGGGTCTTTGTCTCAGTTGGTGCTGAATCCCTGTAATAAAATATGTAGAAATCTATCTCAGAATACTCTGGATGATAGTATCTGGCTCTTAGCACATTTCTTGGATGAGCACGCCTTGACAAATAGAAACAGTCTTCGATTGGAGAAGATAAATCATAATACTCTATCAGAGGTCATTACAGACCTTCATAATACCATCACTGGCTTAAAAAAACTTAATCAAAACATGTTCAGGGAAGACATTATGGGAAAAGTATTGTCTTCTCAGAATGTTCCTGAGAAACATGAGCTTTATGATTTAGAGCCAAATAAAGATAACTCGGGGAGTAAGGATCTATCCACACTATTTTTATCTGAAGAGAGAGTTGAACCCCTACTATATTTTCCATCATACTGTACTTAAGTGTAGATATTATAAAAAAAATAAGTAATCCTTAACCAAGCAATCTGATGATTATGGAACCGTTAGGGCCAGCAAACAGATTTCAATGCTTACCGTACGCTACGGAGTGACAGACAAGTCAGAGCTGCTAAGAGCAAGTACTGTAAATACCTACTGATTAACTCGGCCAATGATCCCAGAAAATTCTGGTCACACATCAAATCCTTCCTAGGATCCTCACAGTCAACTACCCCTGGTGATATGCTAACAAATGATGTGCACTGCAATGAATCACAAACCATAGCTAATTCTCTCAACCTGCATTTCTCTGATCTCTCCCAATATACCTCTTCCATCGATGCCACTGCAATGTCCTCCCACTTCTCACCAGGAATCTGTCTGGATAAGCTGGAAGTGTTGTCCCCTGTGCCTCCTTATACTCCTCCATTCTATTTTAAGGCTGTGTCTAGAAAGGAAGTCTTGAAGCTCCTTAGGTCCATCTCTGATCATACCAGCTCTGGCTCAGACTCCTTGGAACCCCGCCTCTTGAAACTTGCAGCTCCCCTTATTGCATTACTGCTGGCCAAAATTTATATGTTATCACTTTTAGGTGGAGTGGTCCCTGACATCTGGAAAGCTGTTCAGATCACGCCTGTACTTAAAAAAGGGGATCCTAAGGTTGTCATGAACTACAGACCAATTGCCAAACTCTCGGTACTGAGTAAAATCCTGGAGAAAATTGTCGCAACTCAGACAACTGACTATCTAATTAAGCACAGCCTGCTCTCAGATACCCGACATGGCTTCAGGAAAGGACATAGCACAACGACTGCACTCCTTAAATTCATCACAGACACTCTTTCAAAAACGGATACTGGCAATCTGGCTGGGGCTGTCTTTATTGACCTCACAAAGGCTTTTGACCTTGTTGATCACACTTTGCGTCTCTCCTCACTTCAACACCTGCATTTCTCCTCCTCTGTTGTTGACTGGTATGAAAGCTACCTGACAAATAGAACTCAAGTGGTGAAATTTAATTCCTCTCTATCAAACAGTACCACCACTAACATTGGTGTACCTCAGGGCTGCATCGTAGGGCCCCTTCTATTCTCTCTTTATATAAATAACATTGGAGCTGCTCTAAAATCCTGCTCTGCTATTCTATATGTTGATGATCTTGTCATCTATACAGGTTCTACTAACATAGACACTATCAACACAACCTTTTTCTCTGACTTTAACAATATCCAAAACTAGCTATACCACTACAAACTGGCTGTCAGCACTAGCAAAACTAAAGCCATGCTGCTTGGATCGCCACAAAGCTCTGGGCTTGCACAACAGCACTGACGGTGCAGGACTTAGAAGGTCAATTACTGGAATGTGTGACCTCTTTCAAGTACCTGGGCATCCTGCTAGATCAATCTCTTGATCTTAATCTTCATGTACAGTCTGTTTGCAGAGTTGCCAACTCCAAACTGGGTGTTGTATATAAGACTAGTTATTTGCTCATGCCATCTGCTAAAATGGCCATTGTGAGGGGGATTCTGCTCCCCACCCTAACCTATGGGGCTCCCTTATTTGGGGCTGCTCATAAAACTGACCTACTCAGATGGGATATTACATATAACAACATATATCGCTATGCCTCTTCTGCTCCTCGACTTAAACACCACTGTCAACTTTATAATGATCTTGGTTGGCTCTCTCTGCTAGCTAGTAGGAAATATTACCTTGGCTCTCTTATTGATTCGATAATTCAAAATCAAACCCCTAGGTGTCTTGTAGCTATGCTTGTTCCTCAGGACACACTCCATGGTCTACGATCAGCTGATAAATTCTTTCTGAATTTGCAGAGGTGCCACACGAGGAAAGGAACTGTTGCATTTGAGCATGCAACTCCACAGCCGTGGAATTCCCTTCCCCTCAATATTAGTCTTTCTAGCTCCCACACATGCTTTAAGAGAAAATTACGCTCAAATCTGCTGATTGCTGATACCTGTTCCTGCTTTCACCCTACCTAATGACTGATGTCTCTGGCCATACAATAGTATTTCCTCACCTCTATATAACCCTCTTACTGCCTTAGCCTTTCCCTGCCCTTATACAATCTTGCACTGCAGGCATCTCCTTTACACTTACATACAGTCATATAATCTAATTTCTTGACTTGCTCCCCTCTTCCTCACTTACCAACCTTTTCCTTATTGACACCACCTGCTCTCAATGGTTATTTCTACCTTTTGCATTATCTGTTTTTGGTTTTTGTGTGCCTTGTTCAGTTCTTATGATATGTCACCTGATAATTTATTGTCCAAGGTCCTCCATTCATTGCATAGGCAGGCACCTATGAACTTATGAATGGTCTACTCTGTATGTCTCTGATATATTGTATCTACTTTAACTCATTGTATGTAAAGCACTTATAATTTGTTATCCTGTTAAGTTTCTGCATGTCTGTACTCTTCCGGGTCATGCCTGAAAATAGTCATTTTATGGCTAGTGCACTTACCCGGTTAACAAAAACTAAATAAATAAATATATTCAAAGCTTTGTGCCCAGTGCAAATCTGTTGCGCTTGAATGGCACCGAATTTGTGCTGGGCTGCAATATTCAAAAGCCCTTTTAGCTCCGGTGGTGTGTGATAGCGCCGATGCTAAAAGTTAATGTATACAGGGGAGTGAGGTAGGGCAATGGCCATGAATGCAGATGCAGTGGCATACTCAAAATATCAGTCCCACTCTATAGGTTATTGCACCACCTGTAGCACGATGCTAAACACCATCTGCAAATGCATGCAGTAATTCAGCAGTGGAACCCAAAGTAATCTGAAGTTACACTTCGAATTACTTCCATAGTAATTCGAAGTGTAACTCTGAAGTACTGCAATTGCCATCCCTGGTAGTCTAGTGTTCCCCAACCCCCCCCCCATCATGATCCCTGACTCCTGTTAAGTGTAAAATATAATTTTATCCCTAGTAGTTTAGTGGTCCCCATCCACATCACTATCCCTGACCCCCCATTAAATCTACAAAATAATGTAATCCCTGGTGGCCTAGTGGTCCCCCCATCCCTCCCCCCAGCATGATCCCCAACTCCCGCTAGGTGTTAAAACACATTATATCCCTGGTAGAGCAGTGGTCACACCATCCAACAGTGCTGACCCCCCGCTCCTCCCCATTGAGCCAGCGACTGGATCAACCCTCCACTCACTGCTGTAGCCAGCTGCTGACTGCTTGATGAATGAGCATACCACAGTGAGTAATGAATGGGGGTGTACTAGACACCAGGGATTGGGTTGTACACTCTAATATAGTGTCCTAGGGGGTTGGGCATAGGGAAGGGGTCCACTGGACACCAGGGAGGGAAAATTATTAAATTTTCCTTTTTTTTACAATTGTACCCACAATCAGCAGGTGGGGGGCACTAGACCCCAGGGATTTTATGAGTATGTGCTGATGATTGGTGGGCAGGTGAGAGGGGACCGCTAGACAACAGAGATTTTATGTTTATAGGGGGCAGAAATCAGCAGATGGAGGGCACCACTAGACACCATGTATTTTTTGGGGGGGGCCGGTGATCAGCAGGTTGGGAGACTACATTTATTTATATTGGGCTGGTGACTGGTGGGGTGGGTGCAGCGCAGTGGTAGGAGGAATTCGTAGGTTAATGTATTAAACTGCAGGGAAAAAGACGCAGAGCTGACCACTGACAGTGATCAATTCTGCTGAATTTTTCCCTCAGTTTAATACATTAACCCACAGTTCATACATTTATTCTGTCATTTTAAAGCAGAATTTCCACAAAAGTTGCCAAAATGATTTCCAGACTTTCGCGAGAATTCTGCCAGTGGAATTTATTTTTCTCACACCTTTATGCAAAAGGTAAAATATGCTAATTTTTACATATTTGGCTGCTGAGAATATTTTTCTCATCTAGCATTGTGTTAGGCCCAAATAGCAGTTTGAATGGGAAAAACAACTCTAGTAGTACTAACATTACTAGCACTATCACCACCACCAGTAGCAGCCACCCATTTGCTTCCTAGTCCTTCTATGGGAGTAGTAGAAGGGCATTACAGCTTAGTAGAGCATTGACTGAGGAAGCAGCAGCCACTATCATGAGTCTTCCTGCAGCTTCTTCCACCATTGATGTGACACCCCTTGCCACTACCAGTGCATACCGTACAACCACTTGTACCGCTTGAGTGCTGTCCTCACAGCTGTTCCTCTCAGCTCCTAAGGAAAGACAGATATTCCTTTGATGTAGTTATAGCCTTTTGAAGACTTTTGTTACAATATATAGATTGCCACTTAAGTTCAAATATTGAGGGAGTTATGGCCTGTTGAAGTTGCAATGTTATCCTATGGGAATTTTTATGTTTTGGTTTATTACTTGCTTTTCTTTAGTGGCTGTAATAATGTAAGGGTGGTGTATACAGTATCTTATTCATATAGTACCCATTTAGACCTTTGTTTCAACAAATATATTGCTACTTAATTCCAAATATTGATGGAGTTATTGCTTCTTGTACTTTCAATGTTATCCTATGGGAAATTTCATGTACTGTACATGAACTCTTCCTCTTGAAGCACCAGCAGCACAAGTCAACCTCTGGCACCAGTGTACAAGACAAAGTGCTGTGGCCTCTCCTCCTTCTCCTGAAGTACCAGCAGTACAAGTGAATACCATTGCTACAGCGATGGTAAGACAGTGAAGACAAGTGCAATGACAGAATCGGTTATTCGCTGTACTGGTCCGCTGTCCTACTGATGCCACTGTCTCTGGAGAATTTTCCCCCTCTATGAAACAACTCCAACTCGGAGTTTGTAATCTTTAGTGCTGGAGGTGCGGGGAAGAGACCCCATTGTGGGGGTGTGTGAGGGTCAAAGCCTCCCGCAAAAATATACTTGTATTCCTGGATGGCACAATGCCAACTGTCTGCACTGTGTCATCACTGTAATGGCATTCAGCAGGATTCTTGTTGATGCAGCATGGTGGAACCCAGCACAAGCAAGCCTCTGGCACCAGTGTACAAGCCAAAGTGCCCTGACCTCTCCTCCTCCTCCTCCTGAAGCACCAGCAGCAGAAGCCAGACTTTGGCCCCAGTGTACAAGCCAAAGTGCCATCACCTCTCTTCCTCCTCCTGAAGCAACAGCAGCACAAGCCAGCCTTTGGCCCCAGTGTACAAGCCAAAGTGCCATCACCTCTCTTCCTCCTCCTGAAGCACCAGCAGCACAAGACAGCCTCTGGCACCTGTGTACAAGCCAACATGCCATGTACACTCTTCCTTCTGAAGCCAATTTTAGGGTTTCTACAGCAATTCTTTAAAAAGGCAACTTTTCCTGGCCGAATACTGAATATTGAATAATGAATGTCATGGACCTAAATACCAAATATTTGGCCGAATATTCAGAAAATGGTATTATGACAGCGTTTCCAAATAGCCCCCCATCATTATTCTCTGTCAATAAATCATATCTAACTACGCCTTCTTATTTCCCATTTCTACCTTTCTCCAGAAACGTCATAGGCTATGACACTGATGAGCAGTTGCTGAACCCTTTTGGGGTTCTGCTCCAGAGGGTCAAAGGATTGTCCCCTACATTCTACCCTAACTCTCTTCTTCACTGTCATTTTCTTTGCAACTTCTTTTCTCCATCCTACAACTATGCCTGACCCAATTTCCAACTAACCCCCAACCCCTTTTCTCCTCAAAACTGTGTCAAACTACTCCTTCCTGTTCTCCCTGTCCTACCTTTCACCAGGCAAGCCAGTATCCCTCACTGCTGACTGTGTGAGCATCAAGCAGTGTTGTTCCCTTATGAGTTTTCCTCTCCAGAGGGTCAAAAGGCCTTGCCTCCCTCACCTCTACTTTATCTCTTTCCTTACAGACCTTGATAACAGGACTTTTGGTTTGGATTCCTCCCTGCTGAGTCTGAGTCTTATGGGATTGCATCCTATAGTATGGAAGGTCCGCTCCCGTGTACCTTATCCCTTTGCCCCATTCCACTTCTTCAGTCTGCCTACCTATATTGTCTCTCTTTCCCTCATCTACTCTTTCTTCAGTCAGGCTAACTAAATTCTCTCTTTTCCCCTTACCTACTCTGGTTCTTCTAGGGTCAGGTCACCAAACTCATGTTTTTAATGTGCAATATCTTATTTCTATTTATTTATCCTCTGCTCATCTCAGCTGGACATAACTGTAATTTGTACAGCATTATATCATTGTATATTTCTATTTTTTTGTGTGTATCTTGGTTTTATGTATACACCAGTTGTATTCTCCCATTTCCCCCTCCCCCCGGACACATCAGGAAATGAGCTATTTTAGCTTAGTGGGTTTCCTGGTGAAAATTTTTAAATAAATAGTAAATAAATAAGATTATCTTGTTCCCTGGGAAAGGATTTCCCTCAAGAAGATTCTCCTCTGAATTCTATGGTCTCTCTGTTTAACTATAAAGTGGGGCTTCAGTAAGAACAGTTAGGGGAAGGGGATGTCCATAAAGTAATATGGCTCTGTGATGAAAATGATGGGAATGCTTATACATTCACTGTGTTAATCACATAGTTGCAAACTATGTCTGAAATAAGAATCACCTCTTGTACAGTAGTTCTATTTTAACTTATAAGGGGTCTATGCTCCAACCGGCAGGAATTGCATGTCAAAGGTGAGTATCCTGCCTGCAGAGCTCTGCACCTGTGGACAGGTGTGCACTGTCAGAATTCATGACTGCCAGCCACCTGTCCGCAGCTCTGCCCCCAGCATTCGGGTACAAGCTGGTTCATATGGGGCACCCATGGGCAGAGCTGCACACCCTCATGGGCATCCAATGGGATGCCCATCCTGGAACACTTGGTGGATCACTTACATGGCAGGGGGTATGTTGGCTACACTCCCACATGGATGTCCTCATGGCCAGTGTCAATGGAGGTAAGAGGTGGGATGTGCTGCCAACCGTGCCTTGCCCCCAAACAGACTGGGTGGTACAGGGGTTGAGGGGTGTTGGTACAAGGGTGTGTATTGGGGTTGGGGGAAGGGTTCATGCTGCCCACCACACCAGTGGGGTGAGGGGACACAGAGTTGGGCAGGTGGTGTTTTGCTGAGGGCCATCAGTCCAGGGGCTGGTGCCCCCATGTGTATGTGTGAGGGTTGACATGCATGAGGGAGGTGGGGGGCATGGTTGGGTGCAGGGGTTGGTGGCCCCAGGCAGCCTGTCACTACTTTGATGTTGTGTCCCTTTGTTGAGGGACAGAGGCACAGGGTGTGTAGTAGGCTTACAGCAGAGTTCTCCCTGTTGTAACCTGTGTCTACCTCCGCACCCCTGCAGCCAGCACTACACACTGTTGTGCATCACGAGTAGTGCTAGTACACCCCCCACCCACCCCTTGTGTGTTCTGGTCCACATGGGTGGGGGATCGGGTGTGGAGGGGCTACGTGTCCTGTTTTGTGCATTTCACATGGGGTGCCAAGTGGTGCGGGTGGCTATGCACTGGGGGTGCATGACTAGTAGCCACTCTACACATTCGAGCATAGGGTCCATAGAGAGGTTTACCACCCAATTAATAGCTCGAACTCACAGGAGTATGATCCCTATACCCATTCTATATTTGGCCTAAAAAAAACTCATAGAGAAAACTGACTTTAGTCTAGTTAAAACCTTGTGTTTATTTCTTGCTAACTACCTCCATGTTTCACTGTCCCAAGAGGTATACTTACGGCCAAGAGAAGGACTAATCAAGACAGAGCTCAAATTGACATTATTTTTCAATCTCAACCAATTGCAGAAAGAGTACTAGGAAAATGTCCAATTCTGGATACTGTAGGTATTTATGTTATCAGAAGTGACATTCTGCTTTCCCAAAATCCAAAGACAGCTAGACCTGATGAGGCTCAGGAAAAAAAAATATTAGTGATTGCCACTGTCTAATAGATTTTAAATTTTAGCAGGGTACCAGTGACTAAACTCTAATCTTTGCCAGGATACTGATTAATATCAGGGTTATACAGGTATATGTCAGCCTGATTTTATGACACATTTATGAGTGCTATCTTAGAATAGTTTAAATAAAATAGAAAATTGGGGTGAACAAAATAACATGAAATTTAATGAAAACAAATGTGCGGTGACCAATTTTGGAAAAAATAATCCCAGATACTCATATGTTCTAAATAACAAGTTAATAAAGAACAGTACCTGCGAAAAAGGCTTGGGTATATGGATAAATTCTAGATTATCCTCAGGTACACATATTGTCAAAACAGTAGGAAAATGTAATAGCATCATTTATTCTATTAAAAGAGCCTTCATCTCGAGGAACAAGGAGTGTGTTCTTAAGTTATATAGGACATATGTACTCCCACATCTTGATGATGGATCACCGATCTGGAGTCCATATTTAAAGAAGGACATTTTAAGGGTGGAAAAAGTTCAAAGGATATTGACAAAATCAATAAAAGGCTTAAAAAATAAGGAATATGCAGACAAATTACTAGATCTTAATCTGTACTCCTTGGAATCTAGACGAAGTAGAGGAGACTTATTATTTTTAACCATATCATGGAAGATAAGACCCTAATGTCACAATGTAATATAAAAAGGATTCATAAATCAGTAAATTCTAGATCACTTGAAACAAATATTTATAAACAGGGCAAGAACAAATAGGCATCAGAACTTCTATAACATACGTACACCCACAATGTGGAATAATTTGCCTAAAAATGTAGTAGAAGTAACATCTTTTGACTCATTTAAAAATGGGCTAGACAAATTCCTGTCATTGAATAGTACAAGAAATATCAAGAGATAAACCAACTATGATTGGGAGACAATTAAACTGGCCAACGGCCTACTTTGTCTATACGTACCAAGTTACCAAGTTATCTTGGAATATCACAGGCCTTAAATATAACTGAGCATAAAGAATGACTTGATTTTGTTTCATCCAGCTCCATAGTCTGTCTATAGGAAACTTGGCATCTAGCTGATCAATTCTGGATATAACAATAAATAACTTTTAATTATTCTAAATTCCTGCAAAAAAAAAAAACAACCTCAGCTGGGTGGAGATCATCTGGGGGGCTGGCATGCTATATTAGACTAGACGGCAATCACTCTACTAGATGGATTAGGTTCTTGCAGTTCTATTTGGTTTTGCTTGTTAAGATCTCTAATCTTGAATTTATACTTATTAATGTATGTATCGTTCCAGCTGGTTCTAAATTTTCAGTTAATGACTCTTGAAACATTCTGGAACACTCGCTTGAGTCTTTTATACCTGCAATTTCTTAACATCCTGATTCTTTTGCTTGGTGATTTCAATGGTAGGATTTGTAATTATGATGGCATTCAAGATAACTCAGCAGTTGAAATCCTTTATAGTGACTCTCCTCCTAAGGTTAGGTACTCACCTGACACCAGAGTAAATAGAGCAGGGAAGGACCATTTTGCTTTTATGTCAGAATATGTATTGTTTCCATCTAAAAGGAAGGTTTAAGGATGATAATCTTGGACAGTTTACATTTATCACCACAAAAAGATGATCTCCTCCCAATTGATTATGACTTGTGAGACAGTCCCACTGAGGCCTGAGCCTTTTTACATGGGATCAACAGATCAAAAAGTTACCATTTCCCTTTGGCTTTTGATTATATTCTAAATGATCCTAAAAGAGATACACTCTAGTTTAGATGGTAAGATTTTTTTTTAATATAGAAATTAAGAATAGGTAGAGGGTGTTCTGGACAAAGGAATTTTCATCTACTGTAATCCAACCCATCTCTCCATTGTTACACTTTAACTGAATTTCATTAAACTCACATATTACTGCCTTAGATTTATATTCAAACTTGGAACAATTGTTCACTTATTTGTAATCTATTCTATACTATGAAGTTAATACAATTCCAAAAAAAACCTAAAAAATTATTTAATAAGGGCTATAGACTCTAAAAATCAAAACTCCTAAGCCTGGCTAAATATATTAAAAAACATCCTTCTAGGAATAATTGTAAAATTTTAAATAAGGCAAGGGAGCAATATAAAAATTTCTTGAAGATTAAAAAAGAACTTCCTATAAAGCCCAAGGGGATAAAAGGCTCAAGATTCTCTGTGAGAATGACACTAGATCCTTCTGGCAATTGATAGTAAAGGACTCGGCCAATTGGTCTTATTCCATAGACACTTACATCTCAGTGGATAGCTGGATTAAGCACTTTTCTAACCTTTTTTATGATGAAAATTTCTCTGATGATCAGGTGTTTATGATCTACTGCACAATTAGGCTATTCTTAGCACCTGAGATCCTCTCAGCAATTTCTGCCCTGGAAAGGGGCAATGCACCTGGACCTGACCAAATCTCCCCAGAAGTCATCTATTTTTCTTTGGTCAGACTTCCTGCTATTATTCATTAATAGTTTCATAAGAGAGGGTTCTTTTCCAAATTTCTGGAAGGAGGCAGAAATAGTACCTATTTTCAAAAAGGGAGATAAAGCAGATCCAAAAATGTACCGTCCCATTAGCCTTCTGGATGTATCTGGTAAACTTTTTCTAAGATTATTTTAGAGTGGCTACAGGTACAACTTGTGTCATTAGATGGGTTATCTTACAATATGGTTTCAAAAGAAATTGTTCTACCTTAGATAATTGCTATGTACTTAGACATATTTCAGAGAAATATTGTCGTATTTATGAACAAAGGATATATGCTGCTTTTATAGATCTATCATCAACATTCAACTCAATTGCTAGAAATAAATTGTAGTTAGCTGTTCTGGACCTTGGCATTAGTTATGCCTTGGTGTAAGTGATTTTCAATCTCTACCATATTAAATGGGCCAGAATTTGAATGGGCCAATCTGGAGTTGTCTCCATCTGAGTGGACATTAATAAGGGCATTAGATAGGGGTGCCTATTGGCACATATTCTATTCTATATTTATGTAGATAAGTTGTTAAGGGCATTCATTGGTTTTTCCTCAGATTTTCCAAGGGTAGACTCCTATCAAGTTGTTTAACTAGTGCATGCAGACAATTTGGTACTGCTTTCCTTATCCCAAATTGGCCTGATTAAAGAAAAAAACTACAACTTTTGGACTCAGAAATCTTAGACTTGTCTCTTACTATTAATCCTATCATAAATCAGATAGTTACCTTTGGGAGCAGTAGAGCAAACATTAAAGCTTCACTGCATATTGGAAATATAACTTTCAGTGCAGTTAACCAGTATGTGTATCTTGGCTTAAAGCCTTCTGCCAGTGGCCTTTGACATTTACACTATCTGGATGCATTTACAAAAGCAGAAAAAAATAACTTTCTTGGTCTTAAAAACTTCAGTTATAAATACGGAGGTTGTAGCATTAGGCATCTTATTCGGGCAACCTGCTTCAAACTCAACACCCAATTGCTTTTTGCCTCAGAGATATGAGCCTCCTATAGGCTAAATGACCTGGAAAAAATTTCCTATTCAGTTCCTGAAAACCTCTCTAGGATTAAACAAGTCCATTCTCTCAACATATGTCAGATTGTAATTAGCTGTGCATAGCTTCGAGACTTTGGTGGACTCTCTCTTTATAGGATACTGGATCAAATGTACCATGGCTATCTCTGATGGACAGATAAGAATGTGCCTAGAAGAAAAAGAAAGATGGGTAATACTTTGTATTCAAAATTCTCCTTGGTTATCCCATCTTTGTAACCTTCTGCATAAATACTAATCATGATATCTTCATAGCTATTGCAACAATCTCTGGTCAGAGCCAACAAGGCCGCATAATGCTATTTTATGGGGATTAGCAGCCATCTACAGGGAAACTGCTTTTATATGAAACCTCGAGGAGCTCAATATTTCTTTTGAACTGCCTTCCAATAACAATATTCCCCTGAGACTGCTGGCCCTGTTAATAGTTAACACATTCTTTAGTGTCTACCGGTACATTGCACCCTCTGACTGCCAGGCCCGTTAATAAAAAATCATTCACTGGTGTGCAGTGGCTCCATTGTTGTCTGATCACCTGCTGTGTTAATAACAAATAATTTCCTTGCTGCAGTATAAGGTCAGTCTGATCCAGTGGTATGGATGGATGAGGCACTGTGTGCCTTGACTCCCGCTACATCAGTGACCCGAGTTCAGAACAAGATCAGGTTGCCGAGGGTCAGAGAGAAGACTGAGCATTCATTAAATAGCTGTCCTGTCCCTGGGTGGGAAGGCATGCTGACTCAACCTTTGCTTCCCCCAGGTGAAGGCAGTAATCCAAGGAGAGGGAAAATGCAGAAATGGCTAGCACAGGCTACCCACCTACCTCAGTCACACACTACCACCTGGATGACTGTCTCAGTTCCAGATGTGAGTGTCTGGTTGGGGGGAGGATGGCTCTCCCCTTCCTGGCTCTATCATGGGGAAGGGAAATTCATGGGGGACTTTGGACTCAGTAGTCTGGGACAGGGAAGTGGCAGACGGGGAGGTGGGATAGGGTTGATAGCCTGCCTGAGTCGACTAGCAAGGCAAAAATGTTTATGGGAGGGGATGCTGCAGTATGTATGACCTTAACACATATACATAACTCTCCCATAATGGGGGTTACAGTAAACCTACCAAGTATAGATAATATGTATATGATCTCCTACTAGGGTACTATGGAGCCAGAGGGAGGAGTCTTAAAGGGATGAGGCTTCTTAGACCTGTAGAATAAGGATCCACAGTTCTGAGATAGTTACTAGGAAGGATAAGAAAGGTTAGACATATTGTTATACTTATCTGATGGGGAAGGAGTTCACATCCTGTGAGACTGTGAAAGTAAAGAGAAAAAGGTTACTATGGAGTAAATACATTAGTGGGAACAATAGAGAGGATAGAGATACCAAAGGGGTATATTATAGCAGAAAAGGTAAAAAAATATTGCTTTAGATAGAAAGTTACAGAATTAGTCACCAATCTAGGTCCTTTTAAAGCTGCCTAATAGAGACTGAGAAGAAAAAAATGACTATTTTGCATAATATCCAGGAATTAAAACCTTGGTTGGGAAGTCCTTTATGTGTGGCTTATCGCAGAGGCAGTAACATTAGAGACAAGCTTGTTAGCAGTTATCAAGCTGATCCCAAGGTAAACAAATACAAAAGTAGATGGGGGTACAAAAAATATGTTTTCTGCAAAACATGAGAGCCATTGAAAAGAGAGGCAGTTTTTTAAACCCCAGAAATGGCATATTACAGAGGATTATTGGCAATATTGATTGCAATACTACAGGGGAAGTATACTGTCTAAATTGTATCTGTGACACTTTCTATGTCGGCAGAACAAAAAGAAAACTGCAGTTCAGAATTAAAGAACATTTCCTGGCTATTAAAAACAAAAATCGTACATACGCAATGGCAGCAAACCCTGACACAAATCATAGGGTTACAGCATTTGACCTAGAAGTTGTTACAAAATATGTTAGAGGTGGGGATTTTGAGAATTCCCTTGATTGCTGCAAGCAGAAATTGATTTAATAGGCTGGGAGCATTACATGGTAAGGGACTCAACAAAAAATTTGAACTTAGCCCTTTTCTTAAACGAAAAAGTAGCTATAGGTGACCTTTTGACCTATTTTACTAGATCTCTTCTGTATAGTAAGAACAGTTTTTTGTTTTTGTTTTTTCTCCTCCCGGGCTGCCTGCCACCCGATATCATCTGCCCGGTCATGGGCCATGAGCTTCCACTCCTCAAGAACAGTTTTTTAAAGGCCAAAGTTTGAAATAAAACAGCATCTAAGTGTATAAATGATTACTTAGTGAATTGCTGGGATTGACCTTTTTGACATCCCATGTTGGTGGTAGCCAGATTAGTTCTGTAACCCAGATTATGTTGTTTTTCATTTAAAAATATTTAATAATAATAACAATAACAGTTTTTAACATATTCCTGGGAATTTTTCTAGTGCTGACAGTCTCTCTGTTGTTTTCTTTAGGTATTTATAACATTTCAAAGTCCCCACGAGAGATCATCAAGCTGCCATTCTGTCTGATACATGATTCTTTTTTTGAGATGTTAATATTAAGTATAATGGGAGAATTTTTCTCTAGGATATTTATATAAAATTTGAATGTACTTTATTTTTTCAGTTCTTTTGGGATTAAAGAATCATTTAATTTTATGTTTTATATGGCACTATACTGCACTGTATATTGCACTATGTGTGTCTCTTTAATGACAATGTATGAGAGATGGGGTTAAGATTAGCCATGTAATGGTTATTAAATTTTGATTGGCTAACAAATTAATCAATTAGACCCCATGGGGGTATAAATGCTTATTGTCTGTAAAGTTGTATTAGCTCTGAGGAAGTCCAGAGTGCTGGGTGGAACGTAAGGACGCACAGACAGTGCCTTGTGCATTGCTGGTTTGATTGCCTTGGTGTTTTGGTTGTAAATAAACTGCATCTACTCAGACATTAACAGTTTGGACATTGCATTTTCTATTTGGTGAATAATGTGTGCTCCCACTCTACTGTTACATGTTTAATTTAAGTAGTATACTAATATCATTAACTGTTTACCATGGGCATCGAAAACAAAACTCAAAAAACTGAATAATGAAATGTTTGTAACCAAGTTACTAATATGTTTGCAGCTTGACTTGCGCATTGTTTTTAGTGTGTGGTGTATATCACTTTAGGAGATCTGTATAAATGAGATGCACATTTATATTCGTCAGATCCACCCCCTGAGGAAGGCCAATTGAAGAGCTGAAGTACTGGAGCTAGTGGGTGCACACCAGCATATTGGCAGAAACTAAATCTTGCACTGAATCTATGAGTGCTGAGCTTTCTTTTCTTTTCTTATAAGCTGTCTGCTTTACTCATGCACCACCTTTTCCAGTGCACACCACTCTACACTACTTACACTATAGCCACAGCACTGATCACTGACCATCACAGGACTGACTCTTTCACCCCCTACAGTTACAGGACTGTAACCCCCCCAAGAGTCACATGACTGAAACCCTCCACTGTCAGTCACAGCACTGGGCACCCACCCCTGACAGTCACAGAACTGATCCCTATTCCCAACGGTCATAGCACTACACCCCACCACCATGACAGCATTGCCCCCATGCCCCCTAAAGTCACATGGATGACACTCTCCACAGGCAGTTACAGCAGTAATCCCCACCCCTAACAGTCACAACATTGTACCTCAGTCACAGCACTGAAGACCACCTCACACAGTCGGGACTGACTCCCCCCCCAAACAGTCACTTAGTTTGGCGCCTTATACTTATTTATTTAGTTTTTGTTGACTGGGTAAGTGCACTAGACAAATTCTGACTATTTTCAGGCGTGACCCGGGGGAGGGAGATACAGATGAATGCCAACTGAATTTGAACCAGATTAAGCTGTTGGTGGTATTTTAGTGAATATACAACCTTCCTGCCACATGTACAACTTCCCGCAAATACTTCAGTCCCTCAAAACTGTAGAATTGTTCAGAAGCAGACTTCCTAAAAGTCATAGGAATGCCTCTCATTCTGACAGTCACATAACTGACACCCTATCCCTGACAGTTACATATCTGACCCTCTTCCCAATAATAACAAGACTGTACCACTGCTTTGACACTCACAGTGCTGACAACCTCCACCATCAGTCACAGCAATGACCACCCCATAACAGTCAGCGGACTGTACCATCCCCCCCCCCACAGTCAAAGGACTGCACTAGACAGCCCCAGTCACAGGACTGTACCACCACCCCCACCCCCACAGTCACAGGACTGTACCAACACCTACCTGCCCCACAGTCACAAGACTGTAATGCCCCCTCCTTCAATCATGGGATTGTACCCCTCACAGTCACAGGACTGTACTACCTCCCCCCCACACTTACAGGACTGTACCACCCCACTGACAGTCACAGGACTGACACTCTCCACCGACAGTCATGGCAGTGACCACCCATCTCTAACAGTTGCAGCACTGTTCCACACCTCTGTGAGTCACAACACTTTCTTACTATTTCCAACAGTCACAGAACTGTTCCCCCAAACCCTGTAGTCACAGCAATGACCATACACCCCTGAGAGTCAAAGCACTGATCCCCATCCCCCCCCATAGTAACAGCACAGGTCAAAGCACCACACCTCACTCTCATCTTAATAATGGATTATCCATCCCCAACAGTCACAGCACAGCCATCTCACCCCCAAAAGTCACAGGACTGACACCCTCTATCATCAGTCACATCAGTAATTCCCATCCCCTGACAATAACAGCACTGAGTCATGACTTCTAAAGGTCAACTCACTGACCACCCATCCACAACAGCCACAGCACTGCCCCCTCATACACAACACTCATGGGACTGACCCCCACCCCAACAGTGACAGACCTGAACCACCCCTTCAGTGGTCACAGGACTAACACCTTCCACTGTCAGCCACAGTGGCCACCTACCTGACAGTCACAGTGCTGATCCTCATCCCCCAACAGTGACAGCACTGACCTCTACCCACAACGGTCACAGCACTACCCACCACCACTGTCAAAGCACTGTCACCATACGTCTGCAACAGTCACAGGGCTGATACCCTCCACAGACAGTCACAGCAGTGACACACACTCCCAACAGTCGCCACACTGCCCCACCACTCCCAAAAGTAGTGGCCCTGCCCCCTACCTGGCAGCCATGGTACTGGTCACCCACCCCCTGAAAATAACCACTGGCTCCCTGTGCTCGACCGTTACAGCACCGACATCC
The DNA here is from genome assembly GCA_016271365.2 of Neoceratodus forsteri. Classification (NCBI taxonomy): domain Eukaryota; kingdom Metazoa; phylum Chordata; order Ceratodontiformes; family Ceratodontidae; genus Neoceratodus; species Neoceratodus forsteri. The sequence continues at coordinate 682,092,570 of CM057449.1, forward strand.
CCAACCACAAAAATCACAGTACTAACCCCCATCATTAACATAGCACTGCCTCTGAACCTCCCTCAACAGTCATAGGACATACCTTCCCCCCTTACAGCAATGCACCTGACAGTCACAACACTGACCACCAACCACTGGCAGTCCCAGCACTGAACACACCTCAGTCATAAAATCGTTTAAAAATTGTTTAAGTACTGGCAAACCATTGCAGAGAATGCAGTGGTAAAAACTGGCACTGACCTGCTATACAAATTCTAATAGATATTGTGTTAAGCTAGTAAGTTTTCCTTTAACTAGCCTGCAGACTTGTACTGGAGAGTGTAACCAAAAAGCACATCAGCTGGGTTAGCGGAAGAGTCTGAGGGGTTACTGAATTTCCCCAGTCACTAGTCCTGCTGACTAGTGGCTGCAAAACTTAACTTAGACCCCTGGATTGGGTCATGCCATCCACACGATGGCCCTCTAGACATTATTTCCCACTGACCAGTCCTAAACCTGAGTATCTTGCTAGGAGTTAGAAAACCCACATCTCAGTACCCCTCCCCCCACACACATACACAACTGGAACACTTTTTTTAGTACCAGTTCCTTGGGTTCTTATACTTCTACCTGGACACCCAAAATGACAGCAACAGAGATGGGTTGAAGGGACCTCAGTTTAATCCCTCATGCAAGTGACAGCACACCATGACAGTACAGCATTACTCCATATACTATATTGTGGTGCCAGTGTTTACAGTCTGACAGTGAATACCCTAATAATCAGACTGCCCATACTGTATTTGTGGTATGTCATACTTATTTTAGTTCTGGGAGAATGTGGGACTCTTGAATGTACTGCAAATACTAGATAACCAACAAAAGAAAAAAGAGACAGCTGCAAGTACTTCACAGTTCTGTTATATAAGATACACATAATATATAATGATTCTAAACAGAATCCAAGTGGTACAGCACAAGGACAAGCTATGTATATTAAACTTTACATTGCTTGGCTTGTTAAACAGGCTTCTGGAATGTATAAATTCACAGCTGCTTACGTAAGAGATTTAGACACATATATACAGCATGATGCTGGCATTGCAGGAAAAAGCCTGGCTTTCTCAGTCCCAGGCCAGAATATCTCCTAGCACATCCTACAGCCACATTTATAAGACAGAGGCATAGTCATTCTCCAATCATACTGAATAGCAGGACAACTAATAGTTACTGCCATCTGTAAATGGCTTTGCTCACCTATATTTGTGGATCCTGCAGTTCTGTTTACTCCTTGCTACACTACATGTCGTCCCTTACAAAGATTTACTTGGAATACCATTGTAATACCTGTTTTTTACTATTGTACTACCACTGCGATTTCCAGTGTATTATCATTATGGGTTTCATAAATGGTATCAGAGTGGATTTGTTCCAATTCCATTGCAATACCACTTTAACCATTATGATACCATGCAGACAGTAGTAGTTCACTGGAAACAACCCCTCTGCTGGTACCTTAGTGGTAACAATGTGCACCGTTGTGATACCACTGTTTGTTGGTATCACAGTAGTTTTGTTTCAATTCCAGTGGGATACTATTGTGTCAACTGTGATACCATCAACACCCAGTGGTAGCACAGAGGCAAACTCTTGTGCAACTGTAGCACAGTGGTGAACACCAGTGTGATACCACTGCACTTGGTATCACAATAGATTTGTTTTAATTTCATTGCACTATTATTGAGACCACTGTGGTACCATGTGTCAACGGTAGCACAAGTGCACCTGCAGTAGATCTGCAATGGTTTCATTCCATGCCTTATGCTGGTGGTAGCACAATGGTCATGTAGCATGGTATCACAGTAGCCTATGTTACAAGAGGTCCCTGCACCCTAATTGATACCACAGAAGGACACTGCAGACAGCCAGCATTTATATATAAGTTATACGAACATTTAGGGCTAAGGACATCTACTGTATAAGAATAAATGTCAGGATATGTGTGCACATGATTGCTATATGCTTTACTTTCTAATATACATATGTATGTCTTGTTTACAAGATGTTAGGACACCTGTGTCCTTGTAGTATTATGATACATGAGTCAGCATTGCCATCTTCTGATGATCTGTATTATTACACGGCTATGTACACAAACTGTACTTTCTTTGTTTTCATGAAGTGATGACTATAACAAAACAGTATAATGTTATCTAGGACTGTGGAGCTACCTCTAATTTAGCCAATAGGTTGCATCTCTGTAACTAGAAATGTTTCCATCTTACAGTAACTATGGTAACTATCTTATGTATATAATGTAAGACATTACATCTTCTACCTTGGAGACCCCTGAGATTTCTACACTCCTCGAGGTATAGGGAATGCATAGCATTGGCTCCCAGTTCCTAATGGTAAGAACTGCTTAGGGCAACTGTGATTTTCCTTTTGGTAGTAATAAACAAGATTTATTACTATTATGCAACTTGTTTGTGATTGCTTGCATTCCCATTATTGCCAAGAACTTGAGAGTGAGGGTTTAGACCTCCTGATAATTGGCGACTGCATGCAGGCAATATTTGGAGATGGAAAAGTTTTCACTCGTTGCTACTACTTTCCCTTCCCAACGGGGATAGAAGGTGTGCACACCCACATCACCTCTCCCGTTCTTCACCCACTTCATAACTCTTTGCGAAGTCTAGCTGCTTACTGGGTGTGGTCGATGATGAATCACCTCACCCCACAGCAGTTTTGAACTGCAAGCTTAGAAGTGCACAGTAGCTCGCCTGTGAATTAGTGCACCTGTTGTGGATCGATACATGGCACGACGCCCTTTCACGGTTTAATTTTACATTCCCTCCCACTAAATGGCCACTGTATCAAATATCTGTGGAGACTTGAGACTCAATGTCTCAAACTTCCTTGCCTCCCATGGAAGATGGGCTAACTTCGAGCTGGATGCTGGTCAATCCAACAACCCTGTGCTGGGGATTTTAACCCAGTACTCAGAGACGAGACAAACAGTCAGAATGCATGAAGCTAAACAGCTGTTTGTCGTGGCTCTCTATGCTGCTCTGGAAACCTCCGAAGTGAGGTTTCGAACCCTTGACCGGCAAGTCTCATCTCTCAAGAAGGAGATGGGACTGCAGGAAACTGAATGTTTGAAACAAAGCAGGAGTTGGAGTCTATGCTCCAAACTCTGCAAAATGAAAAGGATTCACTTTCACATCATTCTGTTCAGGAAAATGAGCAGGAACTTTGCATGTTGAAGCAGGACTGTGAAAGTTTGAGACAGGATAAGAGGCAGGCATTGCAAATGAATGATATATTAAATAGGACTAATGATCAGATTCATGATGAGTTGGGGGAGTTCCAGGATGAGATAAACCAGGGACATAATGATTTAGGTATAGCTGCTAGGGACAATCACAAATTGAGCGCCGTGTACAGAGTGATACAGAAGCAGTTACAGGATGGTGTGGATCAGAATGTTGCAAAATTTAGTCATGATGAATGTGAATGTAAGATGGCTAAACTGTGCCCTCAGCGAGGGGTACTGGCTGGTCACGTCAAAGCGATGAGCGGGGTAGCCCCCATCCTGATGACATCGTCTGAGGAGGAGGAGTCAGATGATGACATGTCTCAGTACAATGCCCAGTCATACCCCTACTAAGGACAAGTGACCCCACCCCACCATCCACAACATGGCAGACCCCCACCCCACGACACCACATCCCTACGTCATTGACGGCATGATGACCATCATGGGTGATGCCAACATGGTGATCCCCATGGTGGGGGAAGCAGGCCCAGGCCTAGTCTCAATGGCACCGCTGATTGCCGTTATTTCTGTGGATGATAGGGAAGAGATAGAACAAATGGCTGATAATGCCTTAGGCACTGTGACCCTTCCTGAGAGAAGCAAGCTGACCCTCTGAATGCAGATCAAACAGTTGCTGCAGGAGAGTGCTACTCGGGAACAGATGGTATGTACTGTGGCTGATGCAGCAGCTCAGACAGCCCTGCAGGGTGCCAGAGACAATCTACCTCTGAACAATCATCCCAGTAATCCCCTACAAATGGCCCACTCTGTTCAGCAGATAGCTGACAGCATTGGTGGGATGATCCCGTCCGGCAACTTCAGTTGCCACTTGGAAAAGATGCGCTCCAAATGCAAAATGCCTAGTCTCGCTGCAGACTACCAAGTCCAGATCCTATGCCAGATCATCAATCCTGGCCTATGGGTGAAACTCTTTGATACTATCTGGCAGGATAGCCACGCCGCCTTTGACGAAGTTGCAGCTGAGCTCATTACTGCACATAACCCAGGTGTGGTAGGAGTGTTGCTCACATACCCTGTGAAACAGAATGTGAAGGAAAGTCTAGCGACATTCCACCAGAGACTTTGGATGGCCTGCCAAGCAGGAAAGAATCTTGCAGGAGAGGCCATGGATGTGGACCTTATTGAATACAAAACCCTGTTCCTTTGGAATATGATCCCTGCAGTGCAAGAGAAGGTAGAGCCAACCACCTAGCCCACCATGGATAAGTTTTCTGACATTCTTTGGAAAATGGAGAGAGATTATCAACTCTACATCCGTAATTCAAGCTCCAGCTCCAAGAAGGTAGCTGCCATGGAATCAATCCCAGAGGCCACGATGCACTACATGGTGGAAGAGCAGGCCCAAAAGAAACAGCCCCTCCCTACGGACAACCAAAAAACCCCAGCAGGCCCAACAACAACAATCCTGGGGCAGGAACCAGAACTACCACTAAAACAAGAAACACCATTAAAATAATAAGAGTAAACAACAGAGAGCAGGCCCTTCATATAGGGAACTAGCCAATGAAAAACGAAGCCTCCGAGACCTTCTCGGGCAAGTGCGCTTTGTAGCGGATACTGTCCCAGTTCGGGCCCTTGCTTCAGTACAACTGGGAGGGCAGGCCTCAACAGGTTGCTGGGATACCAGAAACCCAGGATCTCAGGCCCTTACAAGCCCAAACCCAGAAGTGGCTCCCTATACAGTATCAGTACAGCATGGTGAAACGGTCCACAGGAACTAGGCCCAAATGCTCTTTTCAAGAGCATCCCCATGCCTCCACTAATATGGACTGACAATTACAGGCCCCAGTCTAAGTTGTTAACAAGCTAGTCTTGGATACAAATGGAAGGCCCTGTACAGAGGCCAAGGTCAGGGGTCGCCTACTTACAGTATTGTTAGATACAGGCACAGCAGTGTCTGTATTGCATGATGACAACCCAGCCACATCACCTTGGTCCACTAGGCTACCTGTGTACTGTTCCATGCCACTACCTATGACACAGGGACACATGGAGACATATCATACCTTTCAGCTTATGGTACTGCATGATCACCCAAGTATTATCAGAATTGACTTCTTCGCACCACACGGCTGTGTGGTAGATCTGGCCAATATGCTGTTGATACAGATTCAGGGACAATACCACACTGTCATGATTCCTGACTCACACATGGTTGCAACAATAGCCGCAAATGACAAAGAACATGACATCATAGATTTGTTCAAGGACCACAAGCTTTTTCCAAAGCTCCTTCCCATCTTGTAAAGGCATCTGGAGGCATTTACCACCAACAAACACAATTGTGGCAAGATGCATACTGTCATTGAGGTGACAGGCCCATGAGAGGCAATATCTCTTTTTATCTGAGGCCTTGTCCTCTCTTAGGGAAACAATGAAATCACTTCTCAGACAAGGTGTAATCAGGACATATGTTTCCACTGCAAATTCCCCTGTGTGGCCTGTGAAAAAAAACACAGGTGCATGGAGGCTTACAATTGACTACATGAGACTAAATCAGGTCACCCCTAGTTGTGCCCCAATGGTGGCATCAGCACCAGATGTGCTATGACTATTGACCCCTGAATAACAATGATTTAGTGTCCTGGATATTTCCAATGGTTTCTGGTCATTGCCATTGGCCCCCAAGAGTCAATATAAGTTTGCCTTCACCTTTGAAGGTAGGCAGTACACGTGGACCTGCTTACCACAGGGGTTCCACAACAGACCCTCCCTGTTTCATCTGCACATGATGGTTGCTCTTGAGGGTTTCTCTATACCCCAGTGCCTCTTGCAGTATGTGGATGACCTGTTGCTGGTGACAGCCACACAGGAGCAACAACTGGACCTCTTGGATGAATTACTGACCCTCATTCAGAGGTCAGGCCTCAAATGTAATCCAGCAAAAGCACAGTTGTGCCAGAAGGAGGTACTCTTTTTTGGCTTAAGTATAACAGACAAAGGCAGAAGCCCTACCTGGAAGAAGATACAGGGGTTACAGGACTTGCCACTCCCCACCAGTGTGGCTACCCTTAGAAGATTTGTAGGTATGGTAAATTATTCCAGAGATTTTATTTGTGATTTTGCCCAGAAGGCCACCCCTCTGCATGAATTACTGAAAAAGGATGTCCCCTGGACTTGAGGCCCTATACATACCCAAGCTGTGATGTCACTGAAGCAGGCCCTAGCCTCAGCTCCAGCCTAGGTCAACCCCAATCCAGATCTGCCATTGAATCTGGAGTCCACCACCTTTGACACTGCATTGTCTGCAGTGTTGGCCCAGAAGGTTCATGGCACCCTATGACCCATTGCATATGCATCACAGCTTTTGCCCCCAGTGGAACATAAGTATACATATCATCAGTACAAACCACAGCCCTACAACATTCCTACTCTCAGGCAGACTAAAGGATGGCTCAGTCTCTAACACCAGACTAACACACTGGTCCCTCCTTCTCCAGGATAGGGACATCAAGATTCACCCAACCTAAATGCTATCTATGCTGGTGCATAGCCTCCTTTTCCAAGGAGAACCACATGACTATACACTGCAGACACCTGATCTACCAGAGCCTTCCTTCCTGCTATGCCACAACTACTTGAGAACACCTCATTGTGTCGCATTTTCACAGAAGGCTCAGTCTCCTACTATTAGGGAGAACAGATAGCAGGAATGGGTATGTTTGTGGTTTATCCCTTTGGTAATACTGTTAAAATCTCCAAACATTGCAGTGTGGCATCATCACAGTATGCAGAAATGGCAGCGGTGGCCTGTGCCCTCAAGTTCATCCAGCATGGAACTGGGGATACCATCATTTTTATAGACTCTAACTGGGTTTGTTGTTCTCTTACAGAATTTCTCCCTTTCTGGCAGAATAACTCCTTTACCTCTTCTGATGGCACCCCAATGAAACACAAGGAACTGGTGATATTCATGCAGTCACTGGCACAGAAATTTGCACACAAACTCTATGTACACAAGGTTAAGGCCCACTCCATACATGGCCCCTATCATGCCTTCAATGACACAGCTGACACCCTTGCTAAGGAAGGTGACTGAGGGCTGGACATCTGGATGATGGACCATCCAGAAGCCAGAGCGGCTGTGCACATTGCAGCCATCAGAAAGAAACCTGAACCCTTATCCCCCTTGGATTTGTCAGAAGCTCAGCATGCTGACTCTGAACTCAAGGATGTGTTCAGATTTTTGGACAAAGGCACCGAGAAGAATCTACCTGCCCATAACCCATACAGAAAGCATGAAGGTAAGTTACACTTGTCCTCAGATGGCAAGTTCATTTGGTACCAACCAGATGACACCACCACAAAATTATGGGTGGTTCCCCATCATCTTATGCCTGAATTTGTGCACTGGTTGACACCAGGGAGTGGAAAATACACTCCAGAGGATAAAGATCACAGCCTGGTGGCCTGGTATTACCAAGGAGGTCAAACGGTACATAGATAACTGTCTTATTTGTGTGCAAACAACCCCATCTCTACCAAAAGAAGCACCAAATTATTACCACAAAGGCATTCTGGCCCTTGGCATCCTTTACAGATCAGTTTTATTGGTTCCCTCACAAATACCAATAGAAACAACAAATACACCCTTGTAGTCACTGATCATTTCTCTAAGTGGGTTGAGACTTTTCCCACCAAGACATGCACTGCAAAAACCACTGCCAAAATCCTGGTAGAACAGATTTTCTGCAGGTGGGACCTACCTCTTAAGGTAGACTCTGACAAAGGAACCAGTTTTACAGGTGAGTTGATGAAAGAAGCCCTTGAACTTCTTGGTGTTCACCAGAAGTTCTACATACTGTACCACCCACAATCATCAGGTCAAGTAGAGAGGGCCAACAGATGGATTAAGCAAATGCTTTCCAAATTTACTGAAGACAATCCCAAAGACTGGGATTCCCTACTGCCGTTACTCCTTATGGCAATTAGGGGCACACCCTCTGCCACCACTCAGTTGACACCCTTTGAGGTGATGACTGGCAGAAGTCTGAGATTGCCTGAACACCTGTTGTTTCACCTGCAAACTCCTACAGCAGATGGTTCTATGTGATAAAGGTGAGTCTGAAAGACCACCTATCACATAGAGCGAGCAAACTTGAGCCCATAGTTTAAAGGGCGGCGGATATTGTACCGACTGTTGCAAATAGTGACGATCGCTACAATACTTAACTAAACCACACAGAAATCTTTTTTTTTATGTGAGGGGCTGCACCCCCATGCTCTCCCTTCCAGGGCGCAAGCCCCCACACCCCCCCAAACTTGAATAACCAACTCCAAAGGGGATTCGGACCATGGGGCAAGTTACTGGATTGTGAAGCAAAAAAAATATTTCTGTCTGTAGCCAGACCCGAACCTGGGTCTGCTTGCATCGCAAGTGGTGATGTACACCACTACACTATGCAAGCAGCTTGGTAGGAATCAGCCACAAAGCATATTATATCCTGCAGTAGTGAGTACAGCTCCTTGCTGTACTCGCTATGCAGTATATAGTGATGTATTGCACCACTCGCTGTCTTGTAGAGCACTGTTACCGAGTCGCTCAAAAATGCAGCGCTCAATAATCAGTGCTCTGCATGGGTGCTACCCAGCAGATTGTGTCTCTGTGGATAAATATGTGGAAAAGTTGAGAAAAGACCTAATACACACTCATTTGTATGCTGCAAACTGCATGGGCAAAGCCCGGCAACAGTCCAAAATTCAGTCTGACAAACATGCACAAGAAGTGGATTGGCAAGTTGGATATCAGGTAATGGTTCTCAGATTTGCGCATCCAACACACCCCTTCTCCAACAAGTGGGAAGGACCCTACCCTATTGTTAACAAGCTCAGTCCAGCAGTCTATCAAATTAGACTCATGCAGAACAACAAATTGACTGACAAATGGTTGCATATCAACCAGCTGAAACTATATAAAGGAGTATAATTACTTTTCCTAACCTCATTGGGCAGAATAGTACTAATCTTGCTAATGTTTGATTTTCCTTTTCAGATACACTGACAAGATGGCTATCTTGTTCCATTTTCTCCTCATCTCAGGAGTAATCCCCTGCATACAAGGCATGGTAAAGCACATCCTTGCTCATCTTGATCCACCTGCAGCTACCCCAGAGAAAGTCTTCATCAATGTCCCTGACAATTTGATTACAGTTCAGGAAGGTTCAGATGACTACCTCACTACCTTGCTTGTTGATCCTGATAAATCTACCCTACAAATTGAATGGCAAATCAGGTCTCAAGGACAAATACTCCCTGTGGCCAAACTCTCCAAGGGAACTTTCCATGGATGGCCCAATGCAAAATTATTCCCAAATGGTTCCTTATCCTTGCGCCAAACCTCTCTTAGACATTCAGGTTTATATAACATTACAGCCTTAATTGATCCTTCTTATTGTAATACACTTTCTAAGGATTCTGCCAGGAAATGTTGTGCCATACACAACATGGCCTCAGCCACCATGTATTTATCTGTGTTACCCTCCACTGAGAAAGAACTTTTGGAATGTCCCAAACAACACCCTGGCCCTCGTAGTGGTGTCACAGCCACTGCTTTGCCTGGCACACTTATTAACAGCTTACAATATATGCATATACCTGTTTTGTTTAACTTAACTTACTGGAATATGAAAGAATTTGGTATGTGTCATACTACTAACACATCGTTATTTTATAGTACTTTGTTACTCATTAGCTTAGCAGCTTTTCAAATTTGCAATCAAGACCCTATTGCTGGGGTACACACCACCGAGAATAGAGGCAATTTTAGGAAAAAAACTATTTCTCAAACAGATGATTCACAAAGTTATAGAAGATACACATCAGATGTCACTGGTGCCTCAGGCACCCTTACTGGTCTCTTTGGTACTACAATGACTATCTGGAATAAAGCAGACATTGCTACTATCACAGCACATTCACAGAAGTTTGAAACTGGTATGATAAATGACATCATACCCCCATTATTGCATGGTGTGAATGGCCTTAGTCAAGAAGAAAGGTCCACTGTGTATAATCTGCGTGATATTGCAAAGGCATTTTTAGATACTAAAGAAAACGCCCTTATTGCACAGAACAACAAGGAGACAGATAAGCAATACATTGCCCATGAAATTTTATGCTCTGCTTATGGGTCATACATCTTCACTACCATCAACGATCTCTTCCATGATCTGGAATCTGGAAAAATCCCTGTTATCATTCACGACAGATGTATCTCTAAATGGTACTGCCCTCACTGCAAATCCCCTGTGTTGCCATGTGTATGTTACAATCCATCTCTATTCCTATCTCTACTGCTAGAAAGTTGGGATTTGTGACCAGACATCCTAATACTGGTCCTTGCTTTACTTCTAAAAAATATTCCATTAAGGAAACTATGTTTGTGTCTTTTACTGTTTCTTCACCACGTTTTGATCCCAATACAGCTATAGTTGATAAACTAGCATCCATACACTCCATTGGGCACCTTGATGACGACATCTACAGAGAACTCCTCGACTTGCCACCTCTTCTGTTTTTTTATCCTCTTCCGGACACATGGGTCTCACCGCACATGGACTGTTGTGCAAAGAAAGGGTATGTTAATTTGTGTCGATGTGATGTATTCGATGTTATTAAACCTGTATGTGAATATTCCCCAGACAGTATTGATTGGTCCTTTACCGTGGACGATGACATCACCACCAATGGCACAGAATACTGGGACTCAACATCTGCTCCAGATGCTTCTTGATTGTACCAGTCTTAACGGAAGGAGGTCCATCGGCTGTCAACACAGATTTCCAACAAGACTTACACTTGCCCAGTACAGCTACAGAAATGGAGACTACCAACTGTGAAAATGCAATATAATTCAGATGGTGAATTTTGTGTGGTAACTAATTTTATACAGTTTGCTTATGGTAATAAAATATGTGTTATTACTGAACCCAATTTTTGCTTTGTTACCCCTATTATTGGGCACTTGTGTAGTCAGATATCATTGATGGTGATCCTGATTATCTTCTTACCCTTTCAGAGTATTTACCTTACTTTAATATACATATTGATCCTCTGACTTTAACACTGAAGTCACTTTTAGACAGGAAGGACACACATCTCATCCACATCAGCAATAATATGACCAAAGCAAATGAAGCAATATATGATCGAATTAATGATGGTGATTTTAATAGTGCACTTACTAACACTTGGTTAGAGATTACGTTTTAAGGTTTCATCATTATACAAGCATTTTTAATATTCTACATTTTCTTATTAATTTAAAACTTATATCTCAGCAGGAGTCAGTGTCTGTTGAGATTAAGTAGACAGATACTTTATTAGAAGTAGAAGGGGTCTTATTTAGGGTTAAAAAAAGAAAGAAAAGAAAGAAAGTCAGTGTGTGTTTTGTGCTGGGAAGGGTATTGTGTCAGCTGACTTTGCTAAACCACTAGAAGGAGAAAGAGCTTAATTGGGGGTGTGGCTTAGACACTATAAAAGAAGGTGACTCAAATTACAACTTCCTGTTGCTAGCCTTGCTTGTAGAGAAGAAAGCAGCTAACTAAAAAAGCTACATTTTCTTATTAATTTAAAACTTATATCTCAGCAGGAGTCAGTGTCTGTTGAGATTAAGTAGACAGATACTTTATTAGAAGTAGAAGGGGTCTTATTTAGGGTTACAAAAAGAAAGAAAAGAAAGAAAGTCAGTGTGTGTTCTGTGCTGGGAAGGAGGAGAGAGAGCTTAATTTAGGGTGTGGCATAGACACTATAAAAGCAGGTGACTCAAATTACAACTTCCTGTTGCTAGCCTTTTTTCTTACTAATTGCCCTCCATCCCACCCACCCTAAGCCAGTTCTACTTTTATAGCCACTGGATCTGACTGTCAACAGGAACGTCCTGTTTGGCAGTAGGAAGGAAAGGATCATAGAGAAACACTGGTTTTGTAAACCCTAAAGAAAAAAATAGCTCACTCTCCTCCCCCCAGCTGCTGGTGGTCTGACATTGAGCAAGGAAGAAGGAAGCTACTAAAGAAGATAGGAAGTTGCTGTCCCAGAACAGGAAGGGTGAGAGTTGTAAGGAGAGGAGAGAGAGTAAGCATACAGAGAAACAGGAGAGGGGACACAAAATAAGACATGATAGAAGTGGTGCAGTGCAATGGCTGTGGGGTGGCAGTGTTCTGGGAGACATTATGGAGGCTGCAATGCTTCCCTATTTGCAGGCACCTCTCTGGCCTGGGAGAGGAGGTTGCCCGTCTCCAGGCAGACCTAGCTAGGATTCGTGAAACCTCCTCCCCCACCCAGGGACCACCAGGGCCAATGCCACTACCTCAGAGGTAACCAAGAAAGAGGAGAGGCTGGACCAGGGTGGGCTCAGGGAGGGAGAAGGTGGTGGAAAAGAGTTGAATCCCTCCAGCTGTACCTCTCCACAATTCATTTGTTCTTATGGTGGATAGTGGTTCCTCTATGGAGGCACCTGTAGTGGAGACCAAGGAGGATGCTGGGCACCTTCACAAAGGAGATCCACAGGAGGGTGGCATGGGACCCCACAGGGGAAGGAAACAACTCCTGGTGGAGGACTCAATCATTAGGGGGGTAGAAATGGGGGAGGAAGGGGAGAGGGAGGTAAGGTGCCTTCCTGGGACAACAGCTTGGAGGGACAGGAAACGAATCCTCAGGATCATGGGAAGAGCTGCACGAGGGAGGGAGCTGGATGTCATTGTCCACCTAGGGACAAATGACCTGGCTAGAAATGGGATCAGAGCAGTGCAAGAAGAGTTTGTAGAGTTGGGGAGGGGCCTTAGACAAGTAGCACATACGGTAACCTTCTCTGAGGTGCTGTCTGTCTATGGCAAGGGTGATGCTAGGGCACTCCTCACCAGGGAATTCAATGAGTGGTAGAAAAACTGGTGTGGAGCTCAGGGTTTTGGCTTCACTGGGGACTGGGGAGCCACCTGGAGGGATGCAGACCTATACTGGTGCTATGGTCTGCATCTGTCCAGGGGGGACCAGGATCCTATGTGAGAGGTTTAAATGCTACATTGGCAAGCATTTAAACTAGCCAAGGGGGAGGCACTGAAAAGGAGCAGGGAAATCCCAGCCTCCCCCCACAAAACATGGTAATTAGTGAGGTAAAAACCAAGGTAGAGAGTGTTATTAGGAGCAGGACAGAGGTAAATGTAAAAAGACAAAGGCAGTAAGGACAGGAATGGGGCTAAAAGGGGTAAGGCTATCAAAAGTGGAGGGTGGTGAGTACCAATGCCCATAGTCTGTGTAACAAGCTCCCTGAACTAGTGGCCTTGATGGAAGAGGGTTGCCTGGATATTGTGGCAGTCACAGAAACATGGTACACAGAGAACCATGACTGAGATGTCAACATACCAGGATACACAATCTACAGGAGGGACAGGGAGGGTAAAAGAGGAGGAGGAGTAGCTCTCTATGTAAAGGAAGGGATCAAAGCAACAGAACTAAAGAGTAAACAGGGAGAAGATGAGGCACTCTGGGTCACCCTGGAGACAGGAAATGGCACCACAATCTTCATGGGGTTGTATACAGACCCCCATCTCAGGGGGAGGAAATGGACAAGGAAATAATAGAAGGCTTCCTTAGAATGGCAGAAAAGGGGAGCTATTGTTGATGGGGGACCTGAATATGCCAGATGTTAACTGGAGCACCTTTGCTGCAGGCACATCCAAGAGCTGGGTCATTCTTGATGCCCTACAGGGGCATGCCTCAGACAGCTTACTATTGGAACCCACTGGGAGGGAGCAATCTTAGACCTGGTACTCTCAAATGAGGATGGAGAAAGAATCTCAGATTTAGAGGTGGGTAGCCATCTGGGAACAAGCGACCACCAAACAGTGTGGTTCACGATAAACACAGCCATACAATCAAGCCATACAAAAGCAAGAGTATTGGACTTTAGGAGGGCTGACTTTGGGAAAATGAGAGAGTGCCTTAGAAAAGCACTAGCAAACAGGCAAGAAGGAAGGGTGGAGGAACAATAGGGAGAAACCAAAATAGCCATCACAGAGGCAACAAGCCTTTGTGTAAAGCAAATCAATAAAACACAACAAAGGAAAAACCCGCTATGGTTCTCAAAAGAGGTGGCAGGGAAGGTTAAGGAGAAAAGGATAGTATTCAGGAAATATAAAGAAACACAGAAGGAGCAGGACAGAGAACTTTATCAGTTAAAGCAGAAAGAGGCTGGGAAGGCAGTCAGAATAGCAAAGGCCCAAACTGAGGAAAGGATAGCCAATTCTGTTAAGGGGGGAGGATAAGACCTTTTATAGGTACATTAGGGAGTGAAGAAAGACCAAAGGAGGGATACTGAGGCTTAATAAAGGGGAGGGAGTGTGGGTAGAGGGTGACAGTGAAAAGCAGGGATACTGAACGAATATTTCTGCTCAGTATTCACAAATGAAGAGGAGGGGAGGTACCTAAACCAAACAAGAGAAACACTCTGAAGATGGGGGTCGATACCAGTCCATTTACAGAAGAAAGGGTTCTGAAAGAACTAATAAAATTGAAGGTGGACAAAGCAATGGGGCCTGATCGGATTCACCCAAGAATTCTGAAAGAACTAAGGGTAGAACTAGTGACACAGCTGACTACTCTCTTTAACAAATCATGGAAGGATGGGGTGGTACCTGAGGACTGGAGGAGGGCAGATGTGATTCCTCTTCACAAAAGTGGGAGCAGGACAGAGGCAGGAAACTACAGACCAGTTAGTTTGTCCTCAGTGGTAGGGAAAATGATGGAATCACTTCTGAAGGAAAGAATTGTTGAGTACCTAGAGGCCAGTGGGCACAGGACCCAAGGCAGCAAAGATTCATGATGGGAAGGTCATGTCAGATGAATCTAATAGATTTCTTTGACTGGGTGACCAAAGTAGTAGACCAGGGAGGGGCTGCGGACATGGCCTACCTAGATTTTAGCAAGGCATTTGATACAGTCCCACACAAAAGATTATTACACAAGTTAGCCAGCCTTGGAGTGGGCCCCAAGGTGGTAGCCTGGATAAAGAATTGGCTAGACAACAGGACGCAAAGGGTAGTAGTAAATGGAGTACACAGTGAAGAAAGGAGGGTTACTAGCGGGGTACCGAAGGGTTCAGTACTGGGACCGGTCCTTTTAATGTCTTTATAAGTGACATTGCAGAGGAACTGGAAGGAAAAGTATATCTCTTTGCAGATGACACAAAGATCTGCAACAGGGTTGATACACAAGATGGAGTGGAAAGGATGAGAAGGGACTTGGCAAGGTTGGAGGAATGGTTAAATGTATGGCAGCTCAGATTCAATGCAAAGAAGTGCAAGGTAATGCACATGGAAACAAAACCCAGGGGAGAGTACACAATGGGGGTGAGATACTGAAAACAGTAAAAATGGAAAGGGACCTGGGGGTAATTATATCAGATGACCTAAAGGTGGGCAAGCAATGTGAGAAGGCAGTAAGGAAGGCTGGGGGGATACTGGGATGCATAGGAAAAGGCATCAATAGTAGAAAACAGGAAGTTGTTATCCCTCTGTACAGACAGTTGGTAAGACCCCATCTGGAGTACTGTGTGCAGTTCTGGAAACCCCATCTCCACAAAGACATAGACAGAGTGGAGGCTGTCCAGAGGAGGGCAACCAAAATGGTGCACGGTCTGCACCAGAAGACATATGAAGAAAGACTAAAGGAGCTCAATATGTATACCCTTGAAGAAAGAAGGGAGAGAGGGGACATGACAGAAACTTTCAGGTGCCTCAAGGGAATCAACAAAGTCCAAGAGGGTAGCATCTTTCAGAAAAAGAGGTGTGCAAGAACAAGGTGGCACAATTTGATGATAGAGGGGGGACGGCTCAGAGGTAATGTGAGGAAATATTTTTTCACAGAGAGGGTTGTGGATGCATGGAACAGCCTCCCTGAGGAGGTTGTGGAGTCAAGAACAGTGGGGGAATTCAAGAATGCATGGGACAGACATAAGGCAGTCCTAGTGGGGGGGTAGGAGGAAGTAAGCTGTTGGTTAACTAGGATCTGCAGCTTATCTGTTAGGTAGGAAAATGGGCAGACTAGGTGGGCCAAGTGGTCCTTATCTGCCATCAAATTCTATGTTTCTATATTTCTATGTTTCCTCATCATCATGCTTTGCTGCCTCCGGCGCACACTCCGCCAACACTATGAGCAGCTTGAGTTCCTTTACGTGGCTCGTGCGTCAGGTCTGTAAATGATATCTGCTCCTTCTCCTCTTCCCTACTATTGTTGTTGCCCTTTCTGAGCAACAAGGGGGGAAATGTTACATGAGGTCCCTGCACCCTAATTGATTCCCCATAGGTACACTGCAGACAGCCAGCATTTATGTATAAGTTATACGAACATTTAGGGCTAAGGATATCTACCGTATAAGAGTAGATGTCAGGATATGTGTGCACATGATTGCTATATGCTTTACTTTCTAACATACATATGTATTTCTTGTTTTCAAGATGTTATGACACCTGTGTATTTGTAGTATTATGATATATGAGTCTGCATTGCCATCTTCTGATGATCTGTATTATCACACGGCTATGTACACAAACTGTACTTTCTTTGTTTTCACGAAGTGATGACTATAACAAAATTGTATAATGTTATCTAGGACTGTGGAGCTACCTCTAATTTAGCCAATAGGGCTCATCTCTATAACTAGAGATGTTTCTATCTTACAGTAACTATGGTAACTATCTAGGTATGCAAAGACATCAGACATCCCTAGAAGCACAGCACTACAAGGCAACTGGGAGGGTTGTCAAGCCCCTGTAGATACTCAGGACTCCATGTTTGGGCCTGAAACAAAAAGTAAATGCCCGAAAAGTCTCCCTGGTAGCCTAAGGTAAATTTTTATGTCATCCACCCTCTTCCCAATGCAATAATTTCTCACCCTCCACCACATTTTTTTTTTGTTGTTAAATAAGTTTGGTTCCCTGGCACTGCATGCCAGAAGTCAAGGATACCTCCAAACCCACCTAAGCCCCCATAGTTTTGTGACTGATATGTCAATGGTGGTTCCCCTCCCCTCCTGACCTCTGATCTATAATTTTAGGGAGGGAGCAATAGTATATAAATCCTGGCTACTATAAATGTTCACCCTCCCACAGTGCACCTGCTCCATTAAAGTTCAAAGACCCTAGGCACAGCGGCGTGTGCCTGTGGTCTAACCTGCCTTGAATTAATTAAATTACTTGGATTTTTGCAACTTGCCATTTTCTGTAGGTTATTACATTGTGCTGTTCTGCACATCTATTCTTCCTTTCTTTTGTGTACAACAATCTCTTCTGTGGTCACCTGCTCAATTAAGGCATAGTAGTACTAACATGGAGTACATGACAGGGGAGGGCAGAGCAGTCTGCACACTGATGACGCTGTGAGGAAGACTATACCCCCTGTCCAGATTCTGCACATGCTTATGCCACACTATAGCTTCCAATACCGTAAAGAGGTTAGCGAGCTGTGAGACACAGCAATGAAGATAGTCAGAAGGTGATTTCCCTAAATCTGAACCGGGGGAGCACCACTGAAATATAACTGGGGTACTGAAGAGTCAGGGTTACTTGGAGACACTTTCTTTTTTTAAAACAGCTTTTTTCCCCCTCTGGTGTTGCACGTCCTGTCCTCTGACTCTAGGGCTAACCCCAATGGTGGAATTGACCATTGTCTGCTATTAGCCCTACCTGTCACTCCACAGTGACTGGCATAAATCCTGTTGTGGGTGCCATGGGGGAGGGGCACTCTGAATGTGCATTCAAAAACTCAGCTACTGTAGCTTACCTAACTGAGTATCTAGGTGCTAGGCTACTTTTATGCACTCAAAGGGACAGCAATCTCGGCTTCACCATGCAAACTGCCCAATGTAAAATATTAAGTCTTAGGCATCACAATTCTGTGTGCAAGATCAACTTTATTAGAAGCAAAACAATTTACAGTACAACCACCAAGAGTTACATAGTAAGCATGTTCTGACTGCAGGATGACTGCATCATCAGGAGTGTGATGAGGCAGTAGTCCTGTGAAACTAGTAGATGTCAGGTGTCTTACCTGAATTGTGGGCAGTTGTGAATTGTTCTGCACCATATAAAGCAGATTTTGCACACAGAATTCTGGTACTTTTCTGCACTGCTGATCACCAGGGGTGCATCTAGAATTTTTTCAAGGGGCAACTCTTCCCCAAAATGTAAAATATTACCATTTAAAGCTAACATTAGGTTTAAACAGATTTTTGCTGGACTAATGAGGTTGCCGTGCTACTTGGATACATAGCTGGATCCACTGATACTGACCACCCCTATATATTTGCTTTCCAGTACCCGTACCTCATTTTGCATCCTGTTCCCTCAAGGTCTGTCCCAGCCTACAGATCACTGCTGGAACCCTCAGTCTTTTTTCCTTCTAATCCCACCAACACATCCTCTCCCCTCTGCATTCCCTGAAAAGTATATCATCCCTGAATCACCATTGCCACCCCCCAGCACTGTCCTACTATTATTTAAACAATTATTACTGCAAACTGTATTGAAAGATATTTGTTTTATGCACTTTTCTACTGTGAAATGTTTTGCAAATTATTGCATAGACCTTTCTTATATTCTGGGGCAAGAAAGCAGGGGCTTACATTACTAAACATTTGAAAGACAAACTTGTTTTGAATCATAAAAGTCAAACTTTGTCAATATGTAGAAACAGTAATCTATGTGAATTTACCTGGAGCTGTGTAAAAATGCAAGCAGTTCACTGTAATGTAACACTGCATTACCAGAAAGTCAATCAACATCTGCCTTTTTACTTACAGTTCCCCAGGGTCCTAGTGCCAGTCATGTCATCAACTGACAACAGGATAAACTTAGAAACTGGTGATCATATTCTATGTTTTTAAAAACTCTACAGAACTATTTCTTCAGTGCCCCTGCAGGAAGGGAAGGGAGAGGGGGTTGTGATGTCTGGCTGAGGGGAAGGCAGTGGAAAACCAATGCTATGGAAATGACTGCATCACCATGCAAGTACACACAATAGCTGTCCTGCAATTCCCTCTTCTAATCTACTTCTTAGCAAAAAGACAGCATGGCTTTGCTATGCAGCATTAAAAAAGCATCACCATCAGTTGGAAATACAAAATATACATCAAGAACAAGATTAAAAGTATTAATCAGGGGCTTGACCTTGAAGTGATATTCTGCTCCATATTCTCCCCATGGTATGCAGCTAATGAGTGTTGGTTTGGCTATACATCATATCTAGACTGTATCCTGGAACCAAAATAAGAGAGCTACTTAATTGATGTAAAAGTTTGAGCTATTTCCTAGCAATGTTATGGTCACCAGATCTGCACATGTACCTAGGGCTTCAGAAACATCCTGTTCTTGCTAGCTGGGAGGCCGTGAAAACCTAGAACGTGCTATGCTTATTTGCCCTGGTACTCTAAACTCCGTAGTACTTCGGTCCTTAGTGTGCTTTCTGAGTTAAGTGAATTACCACAGGATCCTCTTTTTTTCTGACTGTAAAGATGCCCCATATGTGAATAAAATTACCAATTATTTTTGCATTACATACAGAATTCCAAGGACTAAATCCTTTGTATTTTTTTTAATGGTTTCTTTCTACTTTTTTGTATCTTTGTTTACTTGTGAAATGCTCTGTTATTTTGTGTGATACACTTGATGTTGTAAAGGCACGATGCCAATGATGCCAATCAAATACATTTGACCATGAACAACTCCACCCTGATCTAGTTCCTTGGTCACCCAGTCAAAGAAATCTATCAGATTTGACATGACCTGAGGAGTCATGTGATGTGCTCTAGCTGAGCGGTCATGTTCTTCAGAGCTCTGCAAGCCAAAACCAAAACTAAAAGATGCTGCTGTTTTGTAACCTAAACACTCAATCTATAGGGTTTTCTGCCAATTTCATTAGGAATAAGTGTACTTAAACAAAATATAAAATCTCAGCTGAAATGGATGAGCTGGCACATCAGCAAATGGATTTTAACCAGACTACAGACTCGCCTCGGAGACAACCTTCCAAAAGATAATAGCAGGAATCACCCACAGAACTCACAAATGACCTTTTGGCAAAACTTGATAGATTTCTTTCAGAAATCACCACAGTAAAATTAACAATGGGAGAACTGGTCTCAGAATTTAAAACAGTAAAACCAGCACTGGAGGATCTCTCAACCAGTCTCCAACGTAGAAAGCAGAATCAGTTTGGTGGAGGATCATCAAAACAGAGAGAGTGCAGAGCTATCAGAACTCCAGATAAAAATGACAAAACTTGAAGACAGACTCGAGGACCACAAAAGGAGAGCCTGCAGCAAGAATGTAGCTGTGGTGGGGACATCAGAAGAAGTAGAGGGATCCAACCTGATGGGTTTCATTCAGCAGTTACTAATAAAGAAACTGCATCAATCCCTACAGGGATCTTCCTATGCAATGAAAGGGTTAATAGTTCTTTTCACCAGCAATCATCCCATGAATACAGACCCAGAGCCATTATCATAAGATGCCTATATTTCCATGATAAAGTACACATCATGATCCAAGCTCGGAAAAATGGTCTTCTGGAAGGGAGAGAGAAACGCTTCCACATTGTTTCTGATGTGACACCTGCGGTACGTGACAGGCAAAAGGCTTACCAGGAGATTAAAAAAGCATTGTACCAAGCCCATATCCCATACCGAATGCTACACCCATCAAGGCTCATTGTCACAATTGGCTCTGGCACATGAGTTTCCAAATGCAGAGGTAGCCTGCAGAGAGCTACCTAAACTGCTCCCATAGATATTCACTAAGCTCCATTCACCAACTAACAGCCAAGGGAACAGAAGTTGAGATGCATTTATATGGTCAGTGAGTGCAAGCTTTTGATTACCCCAGTTTCATTTATATGCATCAATAAAGTCAATAACCACTTATCTCTAATAGTGCTATGGGTCTCACACAACCCCCTAATACATAATCTCACTGCACCTAAAGGCAATATATCAAGTTTTGCCCAAGATTTGCAGCTCCTGAGAGACAGAATCTAAATGAGCTCATATACTTCACATTGACTTCCACAGGGGATGCCTAACTGATTCTGTTTTCTATCGATAATTAAATAGTCCTACAAACATGGTGGATCCACAAGTTTATTGCCTTTCTTGCCCAAACTTCACAGATATCCTGCTAATTCATCCTTTGTTCACTTCAGGACAGTACTCTACTAATCAATCACTTAGAGAGCTGACAGACTACCACTACTATCAGACATCTAATGCCCAAGTTGGGACGGTGGACCAGGACACCATGGAATTCGATCACCCTGCCACAAAACCATCAGAAACAATAACATGCCCTCCACTTCAAACACATCAACTAGAAATCACAATAAAATTGCTGTTTTGGAGCTTCCCACCCCCAACAAACCCTCACCATAAAAGACTCTAGTATAAGATGGCGCAGTTTCACAAAGGAGCTGGCTGTGGTCATTAATTCTCAAAGGCTGAAAAGCAACTTTAAAAGTAGCCATAGCCAGTGACACCCCATTATCTCGAGGATCCGACCCAATTACCCACCAGTGGAGCAGACTTTTCATGCAGAGCACAAAGTGGTGCAATTATTACTACTTTGGATGTACAGCTACAAGTATGGGTCTGTATGAATGCTCGCACACCATGGAGAGACACCATACCTGTCCCATTGCCACAACTGGATAAAATCCTCAAGCTGGGTTTGACAGCAAAGGCATCCACTGCAATCGGAGGCACAGCAACTATGAAGTACAACCAACTCAAATCGGCAAGACACATAACCACAAGTAACAGTTCCACTTCACTCCATTCCTGGCTCACAACCCACAAAACTTGGACATGCCCTGAGAGCAACACTCTGTTCATGATTGAGTCAATCACAGATGAACCTCCCACAGACTTGGAAAATGAACAAGACAGTGCTTTTTTCACTTACCTGGCCAAGCAGCGATACTGTGGATACAGAACTGACATACTACTGTGCCCCTCCATCCATTTGTCTTCAGCACAAGCCATGGGGGTTACAGGATCCAGTACAGCTGAGGACAAGGTAAACTTTTAAGATACAAGGTCCAGAAGTCTATCTCCCTAATTTTTTACATCCACCCTTATCGGTTGAGATATGGTAAGCCAGGTTAGTATGGACGAGATTGGAGACGCTGATGAATATTATACAGCTTGGACCAGGTCATGCAGAGGGGAAAAAATTATAGGACCTACTCTAATAGGGAAGCATGGTGCTTTCCCTTGGGGGGGGGGGCTCGATTAACAGAGAAGAAACATAGAAACATAGAAATTGATGGCAGATAAGAACAGCAAGGCCCATCCAGTCTGCCCATTTCTTTTTCTACCTTATGAATGTGCATTGGCCTTTGCTCTGTCAATGGCCTATCTATTCATACTCATCTGTATTGCTCTCTTATGCCTATCCCATGCCTGCTTGAAGCCCTGCACTGTATTCATATCCACCACTTCCTGAGGTAGGCTGTTCCATGCATCCACCACCCTTTTTGCAAAAAATAACTTCCTCACATTACCCCTTAATCAGCCTCCCTCTAATCTCATGCTGTGTCCTCTTGTCCTGCTATTTTTCTTATATTTAAACATGTTAGACTCTTTCACCTTGTTAATGCCCTTAAGGTGTTTGACTGTTTTAATCACATGACCTCTCTCCTTCCTTTGCTCTAGGGTATACATATTGAGCTCCATTAATCTGTCCTCATATGTTTTCTGATGCAGTCCCTGCACCATTTTGGTTGCCTTTCTCTGGACTGCCTCAATTTGGTTAATGTCCTTGTGAAGGTGTGGCCTCCAGTACTGCATGCAGTACTCCAGATTGGGCCTAACCAGTGTCTTGTAAAGAGGGATTATTACCTCCCTCTTACAACTTGTGATATCCCTACTAATACACCCCAACAACCCCCTAGCCTTACCTACTGCTTTAGTGGTCTGCTTGGATGATTTCAGGTCATCTGTGATGATGATGCCCAAGTCTCTTTCTTCCCTTGTGACTGCCAGCAACTCCCCTCCCAGCCTATAGGTGGCTTCAGGGTTTCTCTTCCCTATGTGTATGATCTTGCACTTCTTTGCATTAAATCCCAGTTGCCACTCTTCCGACTATTTTGCCAGTTTATCCAGATCTCTTCTCATTCTGCCCACCCCATCTGGATCATCTCCTCTGTTGCAGATCTTGGTGTCATCTGCAGACAGACAAACCTTACCTTCTAGTCCATCTGCAATGTCGCTGATGAAGATACTGAAGAGGAATGGCCCCAGGACTGATCTCTGAGGTACCCCACTTGTGACTGGCATCTCTTCTGACTGCATACTGTTTACCACCACTCTCTGTTTACTGCCTGTCAACCAGTTTGCCACCGAGTTGACCAACTTCTGACCTACCTCGAGCCTACCCAGCTTATTAATCAATCTTCTATGTGGAACAGTATCGAAAGCTTTGCTGAAGTCAAGAGTAGGTAACATCAACTGCTCTCCCTTGGTTCACCACTCTGGTTACCCAGTCAAAGAAATCTATGAGATTAGTTTGACAAGACCTTCCTTTTGTAAACCCATGCTGTCTTGGATCCTGTGCCCCTATGGATTCCAGGTGTTGCACTATCCTTTCCTTAAGGAATGCCTCCATAATCTTGCCCACTACTGAAGTAAGACTGACTGGTCTGTAGTTCCCTGCCTCCTCCCTGCTACAACTCTTGTGGAGCGGGATCACATGAGCCCTTCTCCAGTCTTCTGAGACCTCTCCTGTGCTCAAAGACTCACTAAATAGTTCTGATAATGGCTCTGCTAATTCCACCCTTAGCTCCTTTCGTACCCTGGGATGTATGCCATCAGGTCCCATTGCGTTGTCCACCCTGAGCTTTTCGAGCTTTTGTAGGACCATTTCTTTTGTGAAGGGGCTAGTGCACTCCTCCCTCTCTCCCCATGTCCATGGTGCTGAGTTGTAGGCCCTGCCCTACCTTCTCTTCAGTAAATACTGAGCGGAAGTATCTTTTTAGGATAGATGCTTTTACATGGTCATCCTCTTCCTCACATGCCCCCTTATCCCCTTTGATCTTAGCAATACCCCCTCTGGACTTTCTCCTTTCACTAACGTATCTATAGAAAGTCTTGTCACCTTCTTTTACTGTTTGTGCTAGTGTTTCCTTGGTTTGGGTCTTTGCCTGCCTTACTGCCTTCCCTGCTTCCCTTAGGGAAGTTTGGTATGCCTCCCTATCTTCATCCCACTGCATTCCCTTATATTTCCTGAAGGCCAGCCTTTTGGCTCTGACCTTTTCTCCTACTGTTTTTGAGAACCAAAGTGGTTTCCTGCTTTTGCACTTCCTTTTCTCTCTTAACACAATGGGATGTTGCTTCAAGTATTGTATCCTTAATGCTTGCCCATTTTGCCTGTACCCTCTCACCTGTATTTCTTTTTGCCAGGGCCAGCTTAACTCTGTTGGCCATCTTATCAAAGTCAGCTCCTGTGAAGTCCCATATCTTTGCCTTGGAATCCGATGATGTAGTTCTAGTGGCCAAATTGAACCATACCATGTGATGGTCACTGGCCCCCAGGTGACCTTCTAACTGGAGATCTTTGATCCTTTCCCCATTAGTCAGTACTAGATCTAGGATAGTCCTGTCTCTTGTCGGCTGTTGTACCAGTTGTTCGATGCCCTTCCCCTGCAGGGAATCCTCTATGTGTCTAGTTCTGGCAGATGTTCCTTCTGGTATTGATCAATCTGTATCTAGCATGTTGAAGTCTCCCATTATCAGAACCTCCCCTTTAGCTGTCATGTTTTTTATATCTTCTAACAGTAATGTGTCTATGTCCTCCTCCTGGTCTGGAGGCCTGTAGACAGCCCCAGTTTGTATGGCTGTCCCATTTCCTGTTTCTAGGGTGACCCACAGTTCTTCTGGCTCCTTATGTGTGTATTCTGAATTTCTGTAGCTTTGATATTTTCACTGACATAAAGGGCTACTCCGCCCCCCCCCCTTTTATACCTCAGTCTCTTCTGAACAGTACATAGCCAGGTACTGAAGAATCCCAAGTGTGGTTACTGGTAAACCATGTCTCGCTAATGGCTACTACATCCAGTTATGGTATAATCCCATCTGATTGGGAGCTGAGATCAGATACGTGACCCAAGTTGGCCTATAGACAATGCTTTTGTTTTAAATTATAGATGAATGTACTTCCTTGCCATCCAGCTTGCCTAGTCTCTCAAAGGGGAAAAATAAAAATGCAAAATGGAGGATGGGGGCATGTGAAGGGAATTGGGGGGGTTAGGGGAAGGGAGATGGTACATCAGTTCACTGAGACAGTGGGGGGAGGGCTCGGTGGGTGGGGTGCAATGGCAATACAGAGATTTTATTCCCTATGCACTATAGCCGATAGATGCTGCTCTCTACCTGTGGATCACCTCCGTATACCTGACTTCCACACTCTGATTCACAGGCTTCCCATGTGGCTTGGACATCCTTCCTATAATCCAGAGCAATCAGCCCAGGGCATAGTTTTCTTCTATGGATGCTCACATGCTATGTTTGACTATATATTCTATGGGAACAACCTTCTGGTATATGGTTCAAAATTACTGTAAAATGCAGAGGGGCATGTAAACCTGATGACCTTAAATACAGCAGGGCAGTATTCCCTGACGCTCCCTTCGCTACTGCCATCCATCCTATGCCAGAAGTGTAGACAGACAAACTCACAGTACACAGCGACGCACAGTGACTTTATGATCCTGTTTCAAAGCATTGGCCTGAGTTGTAGCAATATCACCATAATCTGACGGATATGTGCGATCACAGGCCATTTTGTGCCTGCATTTGATTAGATACCCACTGATTAGAATTCACGTAGGAGTATGGCCGGCCTAGGGAGTAGACAAGCCATTGGAAAAGCCAATCTACTTTATCGTGGGCTACAGCAGGTGAAAGAGATGTAATGAGGGCAATAGTCTAACATAGGGTGCATGACCTAGGAACATCAGACTGCAACACCAAACCCCATTCATGGAGGGATGAGACATCAGGGGTTGTGGGAGCCACCTAACTCATAGGGAGCATGGGGGCACATCCTCTCCATACACAATGACAACAGATCTCTGGCATTATACAGGAGCTCAGGGGAAGGGGGAGAGAACCTTGAACAGCCGGACTTTTGCTCCTATGGATGCAAGCTCAAATGAAGAAGCTGAAGTACACCTGTAACATCTGCTTCAAGTTCACATGGGGGGGAGGGGGGAAGACAGATGAGGGAACCTTGCCAGAGCTAATTGCACAGTGTACACCCATCAGTGCAGAGGTAGCCACTGTCTCCCATTCCCAATTAAAGTAACACAAAAGTTCAACCAGGACATAGGTCCACTCCATGATTAGGTTCTGGACAAGAAAGCACAGGGAGGAGGCAGTGGGGGGGTTGTAAGATCATAGGACAGAGTTCTTCACCATACAAGAGCTGGCAATTTATAGGACCATCATAAGTGGGGGGAGTGGGGGGAGTGGGATCACCCAGCAATGCAGGATTAGGGTAGATAAGAGTAAAGCCCCAACCAGGCTAACCCTTCTAGTAGCATGCACTTTAAATAAGACCATGTACCACAGACTCTACACCCTTACCTCTAGTGCAAGTGGGCTAACCAGACAAAACCAGCCAGATATCCCAGAGGCAAACTCACATTAATTACATTGATCACCCTGGGGGATTCACCTAAGTCACCACAGGGTTCTTCTATGGAATTGGGAGGGGGGAGTAGTAGAGAACTGGAGATATCTTCCCGCTGATCTATGCCAAGGCAGAGGTACAACTCTGAATGGAACCACATATCCCTTGGCCTTAACCTCCCCATGTAAATGTCTTAATGCCAGTCCATATTTCAAACCCCACAACACCCACAGGGTAGCAGAGTGCTGGATTGACCAAACTAAACTGACAGGGCACTGAGCTACCATGTACAAATTGAGGAAGTGAACACATCGCAACCACCCTGGCCTCCTGAGTGGATTATCTGATTGGAATGACATGCACGGGAGGGGGCGGAAGTTTGGGATGCTGCAGTAGTCAGCTGCATAACAGGGCTAATCATCACACCTGACAGCTCAATATGTAAAAGGGTTACTGGAATCATACAGCAAAACTTAGCTCAAGGTCTAAAGAGATCCCTCTCAGGAGGCATACATGGACCAGAAGAAGCAGGGGGTTGGCCCATCCACTGTCACCCTGGCAGCTTAAATGCTGGTGAGTGGGCCCCACTGGCCACTTCCTATGTCTAATTGTATTTCATGTATGTTTGTTATTATACCTATTTTGTACACCAAGGTACTTCACTTTGTATAATATGCCTAAGATATTGTATTTAAGTACCTGGTATATAATCAATAATACCTGACAGGGTAGGTGGTATTAGGCAACACTGGACTGTCCAAAGGCGTAATGAGGCCTGACACTGCAGGTGAAGGACCTTATAGCCCCTGGAAGGTCATGTATTACCAATACCGCCCACCCTTGAGGGTATTATTGTGCCTAGAAAATGGGCATCTGTGTAAATTTTTGTTAAGTAATAAAAAAACAGAGGAAATTACTCTGAAAATGAATATAAACATTACAGAAAATGTCTTTTAGGTAAAGTGGTCCCTTTTTTTATATGCTGTTCCATCTTTTGTTGCTGCCTGAGCCATTCACGTTTATATATCACCCCTCCAACACACACACACACACACACACACACACACACACACACACACACACACACACACACACACAGACACACACATACACACACACACACACACCCACCACGACCACCAGGTCCTGTAGAAGAGGTTGGCTTTTTTTTAAAGTTTCCCCAAAACAGTCTCTTGGCATCACGCTCTGCCCTTACAGGAAGATTTATTTTTCAGTCCAAGGATGTGACTGTTAGGTGTGCAACCTTGCTCAACTTTTGGTAAGCAAAAATAGTAAGTGGAGATCTAGAAGTACTATGCAACAGGGCAGTAGATGCATTTGTAACCAGAAGATACAGAAGTTAATGAAGTTGAGCGAAGGTGTTTATCACTCCAGACTCACTTTACCACTTAGACCTTTACGCACAACTACCATAAACTACCATAAACTTCCTAAAAAGAAAAGGGCACACAGAGGTTCCGGAGTGCTACAGTATCTCCTAGCAGTGTTCTATTTGTTTCTTTGTTTTTTAAATGTATTTGCAACACAGCAGCTCTTTTGTTAGTATTGTAGGCTTTGTACCCTGCCCCACAACAGAAAAAACATTATGAGTGTGACAGAAACGCATCGGGAGCTGAGACATCGCCAATTTGCATGTGTGTCGGGCTCAGTGAGATAATGGAAGCATAGTGGCAAACACCAAGGAATATCACCAATTTATACATAGTTAACTGATACCAAATTGTGCTTTTATTTTTTAAATATGTGTTTGGGGAAGGTAACTATTTTTCAGAAAGAGCCAGCGAATAGGGTTGGGAATGGGATCCTGGGTGATCCAGGAAGGGGGGCTGGTGTGGAAGCATGCTGTTTCCAATGTGGGAGTCACACTGTCTGACAATGCAGGAGGCAGGGCTAGTGATCGAGTTGTGGAAGAAAAAATATGATTTAAAATAAAAAAAGAAACTGTTGTGCCACTTGTGTTTTGAAACTGTTGTGCCACTTGTATGTTTCTTAAGGGATTTTGGGCCAGCGAGCAGTTGGGGCATAGTTTAGTGAACCCACTAAGCGAGAGAAGATTAATGGCAGCAGATCAAGATTTGGACATTCTAACTGGCACCTAGATTACAGTGATCAGGTCAGTTGGGGGTTGGATCTTTTTCTAACCCGGTCTCTGTTGTCTGATAGATGCCCACCTTGCCAGGGCTATCTGCCAATCAGAGTCCGGGATTTTTTCAAGCCCATTTTCTAATGCAGAATAGTCTGTAGTCTAGAAAGTCTTTCCAAACTAGCCATTGATAGCAAGAGATTACCAAGATCAATGATACATTCTAATACCACAAATCACTCAGATTGGGACCTTGGTGACGTATGTGGAGAGTCATTCCAAGCTCCCCATCTTAAATTTGCCAAAACACCAGGTCTACCCACATACAAGCAAATCATAGCCCAGTATCTTGCATTCACAAAGAGAAACCTACAGCAAGCAACACACAGAATAACCAGTTCCCCCCATGGCAAATCTAAAGTTCAGTTTTATTTTGCAGAACATAAAAGGGGCACAGATGAAAGAAAAACACCACCAGATTTTATTTATTTATTGATTATTGAATGTATTGAATTTTGTTGACTGGTAGGCCTACTGAGACTAGAAGTCCCTTTTTCAGGGGTGACCGGGGAAGGGGATTTCAGATGGTAACCAACTGAAATTGAACCAGATTAAGCTACTAAGATCCTACGTCACCTGAAGCAAACCAACCTTAGCATTGTGTTGTTACAGGAGACACACACCATCACATTGAAGGCACACATCTGGTGAAGGGAATGGGTAGGGAAGTCATATGCAGCAGGGCAAATAATAAGAAAGTGGGGACAGCTATCCTAATCAATCGCAAAACACCTTTCACACCGAATGATCAAATCACGGATCCAAAGGGGTGATACACACTACTGGTAGGTACCCTAGACAGGACGGAAGTGGTTATGGCTTCCATTTACAGCCCAAATAAAGAAGACCCACAAATGTTCTCAACTCTCTTAATGGTATTGGCTAACTTCAAATATCTGCCCCTAATCTTGGCAGGGAACTGGAACTCAGTCCAGGACCCTAACCTGGATAGATCTCATCACCTCAAGTGTAATCTCTCACAGAACAGGTGAGCATTGGGGTGACTGCAGGACTCTCTCGGGCTGCTAGAGCCCTGGAGGATCCTGCATCCAGGGGTTAAAGACTACACATTCCATTCCCTAGTCCATAACTCATGGTCCAGATTAGACTACTTTTTAACCTCCTCGGAGATCCTCACGGGCACAACATGTTGTGATATTCTTGCCAAGGTAGTGTTGGACCATGCACCAGTCTGGCTTACATTTAAATTATCAATGCCCTCTGACAGGGATAGAATCTAGTGAATAAACAATTCTCTACTGAAAGATCCCATCACCTTAAAGAGGATTACAACATGCACAGAAAATTTCTTTAAAGAGAATACTGATTCGGTAATGAACTATGCCCACATTTGGGGAGCCTACAAATGCATAATTAAGGGGCAATTAATCAGACTGGACACAACCAAAAAAAGAAAAAGGGAACAGGAAAACGCTAAACTACTCCAGGACATCAGAGTGCTAGGAAGAAAATTCTCCCAGTCCTCATGGGAACAAGACTGGCTCCAACTGTTTTCCGCTATTGTATTGCAAGGGGAAACTGCCATTTTACTGCTCTTTACTGTAATTACAGCTCCTTTTTTGCATGTGTAATGTGGGCCAGATGCTGAGGTGCGACAGCACCCCCCCACAGTCCTTTTGTAGTGCAGATTTAGTCAGTGACGCTCAGGAACACTTGATTCTGCCTTTATTAACTGCTGCACCCTCCTCTGTCTCTCTCCAGCCTGCAACTCCCACCCCACAGCACCCAGCTGAGCGCCGGGGCTTCACTCCACCAGCAGGCGGTCGGCGGCACCTTAGCCGAACCAGGGAACCACGAGGCCGGGAGGAACAGCGAGGGAGCAGTCGGGAAAGGCGCAGCCAATCAGTAAGCAAGCACTCCGCCAGGAACAGCAGCCGATTGGCTCTTCTGCCCCATTGACTTACACTGGCTCAGCCTGTATTGCTGAAATCTGTGTGGGACTTGATTTTGCTTTTCACTCTTCCCCGGTTTTTCTGCAAAATCACCAAAAGAGCTGCTTCTAACTTGTGAGGCATCTGTAGAGGGAATCTGTTGTTGCTTTTGTTTGAATTCTGCTGGATCCTGTTAGCAGCAGTGGGCCAGACGCTGAGGTGCCACTCTCCTTCTATTTTAACTGTGTAAATTACCTAAAAAGTGCTGTTTTCCACTGTTGTATTGCAAGGGGAAACTGCCATTTTACTGCTCTTTACTGTAATTACAGCTCCTTTTTTGCATGTGTAAGGTGGGCCAGACGCTGAGGCACCACAGCACCCCCCCCACAGTCCTTTTGTAGTGCAGATTTAGTCAGTGACGCTCAGAAACGCTTGATTCTGCCTTTATTAACTGCTGCACCCTCCTCTGTCTCTCTCCAGCCTGCAACTCCCACCCCACAGCACCCAGCTGAGCCCCAGGGCTTCGCTCTGCCAGCTGGCGGTCACCGGCACCTTAGCTGAACCAGGTAACCACAAGACCGGGAGGAACAGTGAGGGAGCAGTCGGGAAAGGCGCAACATTTTTGCCCACCCGCCCTTCCCCTCTCTTGTGTGTTAATTTATAGGCATCTTCCCGCCGAAATCTCTTCCCCGCCCTCAGCATTTTTTCTAAACCAACAGAGAGTCACACCAGCTTGCTGATCCAACCAATCAGCAACTTCACTTCTCCCCCACAGCCAACTACCAATATCTCTTTCAGAATGGGGAGCTTACTTCTGATACTCCTTTCACTATCAGCCATAGGGTTCCACAAAGAAGATGTCCCTGTCATACAATTTAGAGTGGTCCATCCGCCCAGTCTCTCTGAACCATCCCCTTTGACTGACACTCAAACCCTCATATATGCTCTACCATTGCTGCATCGACTACAGTGGTATAATCACCATAAAGAGACACATACCACCACACATGTATTTCAGCCAAGGCTCCACTGCTGGATATATAGATCCCCCCTAAGCCTAGTCATCAAACTGCTACTTCATATCCCGACATACTTCCTTAAAACCACAGGGAGAACCTCAAAAAAAGAGTGGCAACAGAATAAAAGAAGGAGGACCAAAGACAGCCCCCTCTCCCTATCACTGGCAGCCCTCATGAAACTACTGCTCTTTCTATTGCTCTGTATTGGTAATGTGGAAATCAACCCTGGACCGCTTGAAAGTATCACCTCTCCATCAGACCTAACCTCAATTAAAGGCCTCAGTTTCCTGCATGTTAATGTATGCAGTCTGTTGAAAAAAATTTACGTTGATACAAGCCTGGGTTGCCCATACCTTGCCAGACTTTCTAGTGGTAACTGAGACATGGCTCAAACCCACCACAGCGGACAGGGATGTTAACCTATCAGCTATTCAGAGCTGATCGCCAAACAAGGGGAGGTGGAGTAGCCATATATGCAAAAGCTGGTATAGCTGTATCCTGTACTGCTGCAACATCTATGCCCAAGGAGTTTGAATGCCTATCTCTAAAAGTCTCTCTCCCCAATACAGCAGCTTTTCAACTAATTGGATGCTACAGACCCCCCTCTGCTGAACACAAGCTTTTATCCCACCTGGGGAACCTGGTCAAGCCCAGCACTGAAGAAGTCATTATTCTAGGTGACCTGAATTTCAACTGGCTCACCCAGGCAGCTACACCTCTGGTATCATTCTGTGACACCTATGGGCTCACACAGTTAATTAATGAACCAACAAGAATAAATGCAAGGAATAGTAGTAACAGCACACTACTTGATATCATGCTAGTAAGTAAACCACATCTATTCACACACGCTGGAGTGCTCCTATGCGATATAAGTTATCACTGCCCCATCACAGGGGTAAGATCCACCAGCATAACAACAAATCCTGCAAAATTCCTCATGAGGAGATCCAAGAAAAACATCAATATTGAAGGATATCTGCATGATCTAGCTTACTCTCCACACTGACAAAAGTTTTATCTTGCACATTCTGTAGAAAAAGCTCAGCAGATGCTAAATAGCATTATAATAAATGCCCTTAACACCCATGCCCCAATCTCTAGTATCCGAATAAAAAACAAATCCTGTCACTGGTTTTCAGCTGACCTCAAAGCTGCACTGCTGGAGAGAGACAAACTTTGGAAAGTGGCAAGAAAAACTAAGAATGCAAATGACTGGATGATTTTTAGGAAAGCCAGGAATAGATGCACCAGAAAAGTAAGGGATGCAAAGGCTGCCTTCTACCTGGCCGAGCTCGACTCCTCCTACCATAATCCTGCTAGGTTTTGGGGCACCATCAAGGGTATGATGGGACAGGACGCTATCAACCCCCTTCCAACTCAACTACACAATAGTTATGGCCCTATCACTGGCAAAATGGAAATCCTGGATGCATTCAACAACCACTTCACAATGGCTGGCCTTGCCTTTGACACCTCCCCAGCTAACCTGCTGAGGGACCAATTAAGCTCCCACTACATTGGTGATCAAAGAGTTGACTCTTCCTTTAGCTTCAAACATATACTGTTGAAACAAGTTGAGGATCTATTATGGCATCTGGATACCAAAAAAAGTGCAGGAGCAGACTTTCTGGACCCCTTCTTTCTAAAGATTGCATGCCATGTACTTGCAGTCCCCCACACACCTCTTTAACCTTTCCTAAACTCTGGCTCTATTCCCACACTGTGGAAGACAGCTCAAGTAGTCCCCTTCTAAAATCAGGGGACCCTATGGATCTTAATAACTACAGGCCCATTTCCATTCTACCTGTGCTATCCAAGATGCTGGAGAAATTAGTGAGTAATCAGCTAAGGGAATATCTTGACAATGCTAACCTATTAAATCCAGCTCAATCTGGATTCAGAGCCAAACATAGCACTATCACTGCATTAGCCAAGGTCATAAATGACTGGCAAACCGAATTGGATAAAAAGAATAATGTCTGTGCAGTATTTCTGGACCTGAGCAAAGCATTCGATACTGTGGACCATGAGCTGCTACTCTCATCCCTGCACTCCCTTGGCCTAGATCCACCCTCCCTTAAGTGGTTCAGGTGCTACCTCTCCGGTAGGTCACAGCAGGTAAAAGCTGAAGGTGACCTATCCCCATTAAGACCACTGTCAAGAGGAGTCCCCCAAGGCTCTATTCTGGGTCCTATCCGTTTTGCCATTTATATAAATAACATTGATTCAACCCTTACCAAGTCCTCAGTACACCTCTTTGCTGATGACACTGTTCTGTATGTCAGCAACCCTTCACCTACAGTTGCTCATGAAATCCTACAAACACAATTCTCCTTGTTACAACATCAGCTACTCAAGAAAAAGCTTCTGCTAAATGCAAAGAAAACTAAAGCAATGATGTTCACAACTCAAAACTCCACCAGCACATCCTCTTCAATCACTCTCCCCCAGCTATGCACTATACTTGGAGAAAATCTGGAGTATGTTGAAAACTTCAAATACCTAGGTGTGTGGATTGACAACAGACTCAACTTCACTCATCATCTAGA
Organism: Neoceratodus forsteri; assembly: GCA_016271365.2. Classification (NCBI taxonomy): domain Eukaryota; kingdom Metazoa; phylum Chordata; order Ceratodontiformes; family Ceratodontidae; genus Neoceratodus; species Neoceratodus forsteri. Next base: position 682,127,188 of record CM057449.1, read on the forward strand.
AGAACTGTTAAAAAAGCTTTGCCAAAGGCTTGGCCTCCTCTATTGATTAAAACCCTTCCTTAACAGAGACTCAAAGATGAGGTTAGTCTAGGCCATCTTTCTATCAGTTATTGACTATGCAGACTTCCTTTATAGTCACTGCCCCATCTCCTACCTTCACAAGTTGGATACCTTATATCATAGAGCAATAAGGTTCATTACAGATCTGCCATATAATACCCACCATTGCTCTCTTTATGATGCAGTTGGATGGGTTTCCCTTCATATCAGGAGGAGCAGAAATGCAGCTCAATGGATTTACAGAGCTTTATCAAAAAAACTCCCAAACTATATCCTGGACTGCTTCAACCAGACCACCCTAGCTCCTATGCCCAAAAAGCAACAATATCATCCTGCTCAAATTGCCCAAAGTCAGCATCAGACTAGGGAGGGCAGCAATCAGCTATTCTCTAGCTATAGCATGGAACACCCTACAAAAATCCCTAAACTGTCCATTATCATTCCATTTGCATCCTTTAAACAGCATTGTACAGCCTTCTTCACAGAGAAATGCAGTTGCTACCGCTAGAGCTAGAATAGTCATCCTACAAATCTGGCTTCCAATCATATATGGCATATTCCTTCCAGTCAGACACCCCCAGCTTATGGCACCCACTAATACCTTCACCATCCTAGTAATCATTATGTTGTGTGTCTGTCATGGCCCCCATTGGGATATGTATGTACTGTACATACTGTAGATATTAGCTTAACCTTCCTTTAACCGAGTTTTAACATGTGAATTCACTGTACATCATTGTGTATAAACATTATTTTTCTCTGTATGTATAACTGTCTTATAAAGCGTATGATGTATTTGCTGTGTATCAACTATTGAACCTTGACCTTATCAGGTCCATCTTGTAAATGAGCCTTGCTCAATGATGTTCACCTGAATAAATAAAGATTTGATTGATTGATTGATTGATTGATTGAACTTCAGACCCTAAGAGCAAAATACAGTGAAAACTTGAGGGAACACACAGAGTTTTCTGTTTTACAGGCTAGAACAAGTTACATTGACCGGGGGGGGAGCAGATAAATTACTAATGCTGCCATTAAATCAACAAGAATCATTCAAGAATATTAAAGGAATACTACAGTCACCCATGGCAGACTTGACTACTAATTCCCGGAAAATAGCATGGGAATTCGTTAAATATTATCAACACCTGTACGAGTAGGAACCGCCAGCATTGGAGAAACACATCCAAGATTTTCTAGAAGCAACAAACCTCCCCAAGCTCAAACCTGAACAAGCAGATAGTCTGGGTACCCAAATATCAGCACAGGAAGTAGGTCAAGCCATATCAGAGTTAACATTAGACAAGTCCCTGGGACCAGATGGTCTCTCAACAAACTTTTATAAGGCATTAGAACCCTTCATAACAGAGACCGTCCTCTGACTCTTCAACTAGGCATACAAGAATCGCCTATTAGACCCCACTCTACAGGTGGCCACCATAACATTACTCCCCAAACCAGAGAAGAACCAGGAAAATATGTCAAGCTATCATCCAACATCCCTCCTCAACATATATATCAAAATACTAGCAAAAATACTGGCCACCAGAATGAGTAAGGTACGACATAATCTAATTGGAGCAGAACTGGTGGGATTTATGCAGGGTCACCTTCCATCAGACCATGTTCACAAAATCACACACCTGATGTTGATTTCTAAAGACACCACCCACCCAACCGTTCAAATGTCACTTGACACCAAAAAAGCTTTCAACAGAGTCTCATGGCAATTACTGTTCAACAAGATGACACAATTCGGTTTTCCTGCCACATTTAAGGATTGGATTAAACTCCTATATTCCCAACCCATGGCATCCATTAGATGCAATGGCATTAACTTGCATCCCTTCTGCCTATTCTGAGGGATGCGTCAAGGTTGCCCCCTGTCTCCATACCTGTTCAACCTATACCTGGAACCCTTAACAAGAAGTATTTTCAAGAGGATAAAGTAAAAGGAATACTAATAGGCCATGAGAGATATAAAATATGAACATATAGAAACATAAAATTTGATGGCAGATAAGGACCGCTTGGCCCACCCATCTTCCCATATGTGGATGACATTCTACTACACTTAGAAAATTCAAACTATTCCAGAAGTGTTAAACATACTACAAGCTTTTGGTAGCTTATCAGGATACAAGCTTAACCTTAACAAGACTATCATCATGCCACTAAACAACAGAATTACCAAACAAGAGGCTACGCAATGGGGTGGAACATGTTCTCCCAATGCCCTTAAATACCTAGGGATCTCACTAACAAATAGCAACTTTTCTCACAAAACTTGGACGCCCTCCTCACCCAAATTAGTCATGACCTAAATTGATGGACGGCCCTTCCATTAACACTTTGGGCAAGAATTAACATTATAAAAATGAACATTCTGCCGAGAATATTATACCCATTTGGAATGTTGGACATCTGCATCCCAATGCAGTGGTTTACTAAACTTAGATCTATGATCACAGTCTTCCTCTGAAACAACAAAAAAACTGCATAGGACATTTAATAAATTAACCCCTCACAAAACTCGGGGGGGGGGAGGTCTTCAACTCCCAGACATCTACCTCTACTATCTAGCATTGCATGCTGGGAAATTACTGAGGTGGATGATCAGTGATCCAGCCCTTTTGATGCCATGTTACGTATCACAGCAGTACCAAATGGAAATTGACATGTGCCATTGAGTGCAGATTAACATTGGAGCAATAATGCACATACCTCATGCCAAACTCCCTTGTCCCTAAAGATACATGCCATTGGGCACTTCCCAATTAATTTCCAAACAACTTCACAACATCCTAAAAGCAAAACCCCGTCTAAGCCAGGACCAACCAGTGTCTGGTAATCCAAACTTCAGAATACAAAACAAACCAATCCAGGCAAAACACTTCAACCTCCCACTGAATGTACGATTGGACTAATTCATACTAAATTACGCATTCATAACATACAATAACTTCATCACATCACTACCTACTACCAAACACATCCCCTTTCACCTTCCTTCAGTTGCACCATACAATCATAGAGTCTTTAGGACCGAAACCTTAGTATCTTCAAAGTCCCAACCGCTGGAAGGAGCTCCATCCATTAGTAACACTGCAATACTCCACCTCTCTCCTCTACAAAAAATTGCTTTCCCTCATGGATCCAAATGACAAGGACAGATGTTCATGCTGGATAACTAACTACCCAGAACTAAATAACAATAACACCAGGTCCACCATGTGGAGGAATCTATACAAATACCTGAGGTTTGACAGGCTAAGGCTTATGCAATGCAAAATTACCCATAACCTCTACTACACACCATCCAAGTTACTCAAAATAGGATGCCTACCATCTCCCACATGCACAAGATGCAAACTACACCAGGGATCACTTAAACACATACTTTGGGACTGTCCCAAGGTCTCAACTTTCTGGAAAGCAATACAATCCCACATGGACCCACTTTTGGACCTGGAATCTCACTTCACACCGCAAATCTGTCTGCTAGGCCTCGACCTCGGACAGGTCTTCAGTAACAGGACATACCACATCATACTAATAGCAGCCATAGCCAAGAAAATCATTTTAAAGTATTGGATGGATGAGCTAGAACCATCCTACCAAGAATGGCACAACACCATCCTAGATGCCCTCAGAATCAAAAAAATGGTCTGCTCCATGTCAAACAGACCACAACAATTCCAACATAGATGAGGTGCTCTGGAGGCTCTCCTTTTTTGTCCAACAGGGACCCATCCCACCACTCCACTGTCAGTAGAGGAGGGTCCCCACAGATAGGATAAGCCAGCACTCTAGGAATTATATATTGTGTGATAGCTCTTGACTGTACAAACTATGATTATCCTGCAAGTGTGAGCGGGAACTTTGAGTTGTAACCATTGCTGCTTTGAATACACTGTGTTGTAGCTATAGTTTTTTGAATGTATGTATGTTCTAATTTTTAATAAAATTTACTATTTCAAAAAAAAAGATTTGACATGACCTCCCCCATGTGAAAGTATGCTGCCTTGGGTCTTTTGACCCACTGGATTCAATATATTCCACAAGTCCTTTCCTTCAGCAGTGATTGCATTAACTTTCCCACCACCGATGTCAGGCTGAATGGCCTATAATTATCAGACTCCTCCCTGCTACCATTTTTGTGTAGTGGAACTACATCCACCCTACTCCAGTCTTCTGGAACCAATTTTTTTTCCAGTGAGCTTTTAAATAGAAATATCAGAGGTGCAGTCAGTATTTCCCTGAGCTCCCTCAATACCCTTGGGAGCACCCCATATGGCACAATTTCTTTGTCTACTTTCAGATTAGTAGGTTCCTTCAGGACTCTCACCTCAAAAAAAGGACTAGTATTCACCTCTCTCCCTCCAAAGTTGTTGTTACTTTTTGTGGCACCTCCCCTCCCTTTCTCTTTCCTCTGTGAACACAGAACAAAAGTATTAATTCAGGATGTTTGACTTTTACTGGTCCTACTCTGCACAGTCCCCCCTTCCATTTTAAAAGTTACAATCCCACCCCTACTCTTTCTCTTTTCACATACATATCTTAAAAAAATGTCCCCTTTCATTACCTCCTGGGCTATTCTCTCTTTAGCTTGCACTTTTGCACTCCTTACTGTTTTCCCTACTTCCTTGTGCTTCCCCCGATACACCTCCCTATCCTCCTCCCTCTGCATCTCTTTATCTCTTCTGAATGCCACCGTTTTAGTTTTTACCTTTTCATCCACCTCTTTCAAGAACTATAGTTGTTCCTTTTTCCTCTTGCTTTTGCTCACTTGTATAACAAAGAGGTTTCTTGCTTTAATATGCTCTTTTTTATCTTCACCCACTGCTCCTCAATCCCACCCAGGTCATCCACCACTGCTAGATCATCCCTGAGACATCAACCCATCTTTTTGAAATCTGCCCTCCCGAAGTCCAGGACCTATGTCCTTGTCTTATTCAGTTCTACAGTTGCCCTTTTATTGAACCACACCGCATGGTGATCACTAGTCCTCAAGTGGTCTCCCACCTTGACATCTGCAACACTGTTCCTATTAGTGAGTACCAGCTCCAGTATTGCTCCATCATGAGTGGGTTCACTGACTAGTTGCCTGAGAAATTAAGCATATTATACAATGGCTCTTAAAATCCCGGTTCTTGATTGGCTGACTGGCATGATTATTTACAACGTGTAAATCCTGCCATCACCCCACAGAATGAAGTGCTAGGCAGTCACATCAGAAACCCATAAAACAAATCATTCCAACCCCCAAAAAGAGAAATGGCAATATCAATCATACATCCTTGTTTAACTGAGATCTGACAATCATGCTGCAAGTAAAATTTAAAAAAATGTAAAATACAGCACACAACCCCACTTGGCACAACACAAAAACAGTTACCCTCATAGCTCTTTATGGCTGTAGCAAACTCATGCCAGAACATTTTTTATGGTTGAATCTGTTTCTGCTGCCTGCCACCTCCACAACACCTTAACACCCTCCAAACACCCAAGGCCAGCCGCCAGTTTCAAATATGGCATTCATGCTTCTAAATGGAATACATATATATATATATATATGTATATAATAATATTTAAAAGGACTCCTTTCTTTCCTCAAGCCACAAAACAACTCAAAGTGCATTAGGTGTGGCAACCCCCATTTGTAAAGCTTTCTTGACACCCCAACACCAAATGGAGAAACCTGCCAACTCCCACTGCAAGGAAGTCTCTGAAACTTGCAAAAAAAAAAACACCCACAATAACTCATTGACTCTACAGTTCCGTTGCCGCTCAAAACCCTCTGACCTCAGACTACCTCTCTCTCTCGGGAGCCCAGGCAAAGAGAGAGTATGGACCAACTTCACTGGCTAATTTCCCCAGCCAAGGGGCAGAAGGGAGCCAGAATACCAGCCTTGGAAACAGTGGCAGCAATGTATACAGTCATGCATGCCCACAATCTGTAAAAAAACATGCCACTGCTCTGTACTGAAAACTGTCCCCTTCAACAGTTTCAAAAGGCTGTTTATATAGATCTCCATTATCAAGTCTGAGTTGTGGGCACTCCTTTTAAAAAAATCAGGACTCACAGTCTATTGTTTCAGTATAGCTGCTATGTGTATATTCAGGGAGCCAGGTACCAACCAAAGTCTATTTTTTTCTCGTGCACTAATACATTATAAAAAATAATTTAAAATAATAAAAACTGTTTTTTCTTTATTTTTTTTCTTGCACAAAAATAAATGTGCCACTGTATAATTGCAATATCGTACTCGAGAGTGTGGGTGATGCCTGGATTTACCCATGCCTGCTGTATTTTGTTCACTCGGCCTCTGGCCTCATGACCAAACAACACACCAGGCATGGGTAAATCCTGGCATCACCCACACTCTCTCATGGTATATTGCTTAATTAATGAAGCCATCACTAAGGCCAATAGAGTATTATGGGCAATTTGGAGAAATATGAAATCTAGAGATCCTGCTGTACTGGCACCTCTGTATAGTGCAAAAGTCCATCCACACTTAAATTATGGATCACAATTTTGCTGTCCATTTAGGAAAGAATGATATTTTTCAAACTGAGAGAGTACAAAAAAAAACTACTAAGCAAATGGTGGGGTTACAAAATCTTACTTAGTCAAAGAGATTGTCACAGTTAAATCTTATGTTGCTTGAGCAAAATGTTTAAAGGGGGACCTGGTAATGATGAGAGCAATTGTTTAGGACCCATATTTAATGAATAGTATGGGAATAAAAGTTACGCATGGATCTATTACTACTACAGGGTACAAATATTAGATTAAAGGAAGACATTTTAATACCAAAAGGAGAAAGTATTATTTTTTCCAAATGATAGTTAACTGTTGGAATGCTTTACCAGCCGACATTGTTACAAGTGAAAACAAACAATCTTTTAAAAACAAGTTGGATGACTTAATCATGCCATGTATACATTTAGAGTGTTATGGGTACTGAGATAGGAGCGCATCATAGACCTCAGCCTATTGCTCATAATGCACTTTTAGTATGAACCATAGGAATGCCCGCTGCAGAGAGTCCATGATATCCCTGATTCTAGCTGGAGCTGCTCCTCACCAATTCTCTCAGACCCTGTGCGACTCCAAAGTTCCTGAGTGGCTGGCAGTGTCAGAGCTGGAATGTTGACAGATAGTAAACAAGCATTTGTCAATGCCAAATGTCTTGCTGGCATTGGCATTGGTAGTGCAGGAGTTAGAGATGCAAAATAGGAATGGCAGTGAAGTATTGAACTGACAGCAACCCCACCCCCACCAGGCAGAGACTGACAGGTGTTGGAGTGTGCCTTTGGGTCATCAGCTATAACGCTCTTGCCATTTTACCTCACCCTACACTGTAGACACTGACAAGTGTTGTGGTGTGCTTTGTTGTCTTTGGGCATTATACTTACTCCATTCTATAAGGAAATAAGCTGAGGTGGGTGCACTATAGGAGAATGGGATGAATGTTGGGGCTGAACACTCCAAGACACACCTCAATGCCTGTCACTGGCTGCAGGGTGGGGTTGGGGGTGGAATGGTGGAAGCATTACAGCTGATGATCCCAAGTCACACCACTGAAGCCTGTCAGTCTCTACAGGGTGAGGTGTTACAGTTGAAAACCCTAACACCATAGGCATGTGTTGGTATTTTCACTCCAAATTATAAACATGGGCTTTTTATGACCCCACCTCATGAAGAGTGGCACTATCATTTTGTTAGCCAAAAAGTGATTTTGCACAGGTACAGAAACACATTTTGGTCAGGATGTGGAAAATGACAACTGTATTGTTCATGAGGAGGTGTAAAAAAATGGCAACATTGAAAATCTGGGGTGAAAATTTGAAAAATTGGTGAAGTCATGAGCATGCATAGAAGTTGCACAACACACGTCCGTAACCCAATTATTTTTAAGATTTTTTTAACCACATTTTCAACATAGACATTTTGGGAATTCCCCTCATGAACAGTGGCACTGTGAGTTTTTTAATCTGTCCCAAAAGTTGATTTCCGACAGTGACCACGCCATTGTACACAACAGGTATGAAAACACATTTTGGGCAGGATGTGAAAAATGACAGCTATACTGTTCATAAGGAGGTGTGAAAAAAATGCCAGTGTTGAAATCTGGCATGAAAATATTGCAAATTTGCGAAGTTACAAGTGCGCATGGAAACTGCGCAATGCATGCTTGTACCACAATCATTTTATGGATGTTTGTCACCAAATTTTCAATGTAAGCATTTTAGGACCTCTGCTCATTAACAGTGTCACTGTAATTTTGTTAATCTGTCCCTAAAATGGATTTCCCACAGCGACTGTGCTATTCTGCACCGAAAGTGTGAAAGCACATTTTGGCCAAGATATGTAAAATGACAGCTGTATTGTTCATAAGGAGGTGTGGGAAAAATGGCACTGTTGAAAATCTGGAGTGAAAATATTACAAATTATGAAGTTACGAGCGTGCGTGGAAACTGCCAATGCATGCTTGTAAAACTGCCATTTATTGGATTTTGTTTCACCAAATTTGCAACATAGACTTTTTGAGAGCCCCCCTCATGAACAGTGACACTGTTACTTGGTATTACTTGGTATTTTGGGGCATAAGAAGGCTGATTGCCCATCGAGAATGCCCCCTACAATTTTGTGGAACATCAAGAGTTAAATAACATTTAGCTAGAGGTCTAAATTTGTTTTAAATATTTCAAAGTTCTTGCTATTCACAATATAATCTGGTAATTTGTTCCAAATTCATGGTACCCTTATTGTGAAAAAAATGTAATCTCTTGTTAGTTATTGCTTTTTGTATTTCTATTTGTCTAGAATGCAATGTCAGTACAAGCTTTCTATCTGTGGGGTGAATCCCACATTACTCCATTAAGGCAGGTTTTTGTAGGATTTTATAGAGGAACAAGAGAGCTCCCCTGTACCTTCTTGTTTCTAAAGAATGCAATCTTAGTTTTTTTAACCTGTCAGTATATCATAGCTGTGACAAATGGGGGACCATTCTTGTTGCCCTCCTCTGAATACCCTCAATCCTTTCTATGTCCCCTTTTAGGTAGGGGTTCCAGAAGGGTGACCCATAATCTGTATGTGGCCTGTTGTAGGTTCTGTAAAGGGGAATGATGCAATGTTCTGATTTAGATACAAAGGTCCAGTCGATTTTTCTAAGAAGTCCATTGGTGTGCTTAGCCAGTTTTTTTACAGTGGTCAGAGGAAGAAAGTTTATTATTAACTGTAATCCCAAGGTCTTTTTTTTTTTTTTTTTTTTTACTTTGTGTTTCTCCTTCCTATCTCCTCTTTCGTCCACTCATTTCTATCACCCCACCTTCTTGGGATCTGCCCCTAGAGTGCCTCCTTCTCTTACCTCCTGCACAGCGGGGTCTGTCCCTTCATGGTGGTCCTGGATGGAACCAGTGCAGCTTTCATCTCGGGCTGCCGAGAGGTGTTTTTCTCCCCTGTAATCCCCCGCCTTCTGAGACTTCCGGTGCATGGGACATATATCCCGAGGGGTGGCGTGCTGATGCATGCCTTACCTCTCATGCACCATCCAATGTCTCCACTCCCCGACTCCGCTGAACAGAGCCGCCTCCATCCCTTACTACTGTCAGTGCTTCCACTGGCTTAAAGGGATGCAGAATGCTAGTGCATTCTTCTTCTCCCACCCCAGAGGAAGGAGAGCATCCACTGGGATGCTTGATCCTCCCTCTTTCCTGCCAACCCCTGGCCACCCGAGTACATTCCCAAACCCTGGTCTCCAGTGTAGCTCGAGGTATGGAGTCCAGTGCCTCAACCCTCAGCACCACCGGGCCAGCTAATCCCAAGGTCTTTTTCACTACTTACAACTTTTAATATAATATTGTTTAGTTTGTAAAACTGAAGTGGGTTATTTTTACCTAAGTGGAGTACAGCACATTTTTCAGTGTTAAAATCCTTTTCATTAGTTCTTGCCCAAGCCTCAATTTCCAATAGGTCCATAAGTAATTGATTACTGTTATCTGATGAGTCCACTTTCCCTCCCAGTTTGGTATCATTAGCGAATTTAGATAGAAAGGTATTAGAGCTGACCTTCATGTCAGAAATGAATAAATTAAATAAAGTTGGACCAAGGACAGAGCCCTGAGGGACCCCACTTGTTACCTTGCTGATATCTGATAGGGTTCCATTAATTTTTACCTGCTGTATTCTGTTTGTTAATCAGTGGTCTATCCATTTAATTAGATGTATAGAAATCCCCAAATGTTGGAGTTTATTAATCAACTTCTCATGTGTTACTCGATCAAAGGCTTTACTATAGTCTAAGAGAATAATGTCCATGGGAGTATTAGCATCTATCTCCTGGTTAATATGATTATAAAAAGCTATGAGGTTGGAAGTGGTTGAATGGCTCTGTTTAAATCCATGCTGAGTTGGGTCATTAAAATCTAAGTTTTGAAGTTCTATTTCTATTATATTTTTTATGATTCTTTCTAATAATTTACAAGATACAGAAGTTAATCTAATGGGAGGATAATTTTCTGAGGTTGATCGACTCCTTTTTTTTAAAATAGGTGTTACATGGGCTAACAACTAGTCCGTGGGTACTGTAGAATCCTCAAGAGATTTGTTAAAAATAATAGTTAGGGGGATACAGATTGTATCAACTGTTTCTAACAAAAACCTAGGACTGATTCCATCCGGTCCTGGACTTCCTTTTTTATTAAGTGTTTTTAACGTGTCCTTTGGTTAATTGTTATACAGTAGTTACATTTGTTGGCTATTTTTACTGTTTGGAATGGATACATACTTTTTTTTGAAAGGACAGAACAAAAATAGTTATTTAGTTTATCAGCTGTATCTTTAGCGGATGTTATTGGTTTTTCATCTACTATTAGTGGTCCTACTTGCCTAGTATTCCCTTTTTTTAAGTAGGAAAATAACGATTTATGTCCATCTTTCATATGTGCTATCCTAAATTCAAGATTTCACTTAGATTTGAATATTACTTTTTCCTTTTTTTACAGAAGCTCTATAAAGTAGTAAAAGTTTGTTATTATTTGGGTTTTTTGAGAGTTTGAAAAAATCTTTTTTTTTTTGCTTAATTAGTTTTTTTATGTTATTGTTTAACAATGTCGGGATTTGCCCTTTGTTATTGTATTTCTTTTTTGTTGGGACATATTTAGCTTCTAGGTCAGAGATGATTCTTTTAAAGCTGTTCCAAACTTGTTCTAGAGTAAGGGGTAGTAATATATTTTCCTATTGCATATTTTTTTAGATAATGATTTATTAACTTAAAAATCAGTTTTATCGTAATTCTTTAATATTATATCATTTCTTGAATATTGTTGATGATATAATAGGCTAAATTATATGGATTTATGGTCACTATTACCCAGGGGGTCAGATACACAGAGGTTAGAGATATTATTGTCAGTGGTGGTCAGCAAGAGGTCTAGTATATTGTTTCTTCAGGTATTTTCAACAATTAACTGTTCTAATCCCAGATCTATTATGTTGGAAATACATTTTTTTTCAGCTTCTGACCTTCCGGTTAAATTTTTCCAGTTGATAGTAGGAAAATAAAAGTCCCCTAATATTATTACATTTCCCTTGCTTGCAAGTTGCTTAATTTCTGTAAGTTGTAGATTAGTGTATTCTGATTTTGCATTAGGTGATCTATAACATGTCCCTAGCAGTATTTGTGGTTGTCCTTTAAATTGTATTGTGACCCATAAGCCCTCAGTAATGGTTTGCGTTTTATTTTCTAAGGAAGGGATATCATTTCTCACATACATACCAACTCCCCCTCCTTTTCTATCTTTTCTATCCTTACGGTAAAGTTTGAAACCCGGTATATTTTTTGACCACTCAGAATCAGTGTCCCACCAGGTTTCAGTTACTGAGATGATGCCTATATCTAGCGTATTAATTTTTACTTCTAATTCTGCTATTTTGAGATTGTTCAGTGACCTTGCATTTATGGACAATACATTACATAATTTCTGATGGTTTGTCCTATTGTTTAGAGACATGGAGGTAAGTCCACTCTCCCCCTTGGTTATCAGTTTAAATGTTTACAAATGAACGAGGCAATTTTTTTCCCCAGAATGGTGTTTCCTCTCCTGCTTAAATGTAAATTGTCCCAGCAGAAGAGAGAAGGTCTATCACAGAATTCCTCCCAGTGAGTTAAACATGGGATGTTTTGTTGAAGGCACCACTTCTGGAGCCACTCATTTAAGGCCTTGATTTTATTTGTAATAGCTATGGCTGCTGTAGGAACTGGGAGAATTTCTGAGAAACATACGTCACATCCCTTCTCTACTAGTACATTATTCAGGGCTACAAAGTCTTTTTTGAGTTCAGTTAATGATGTCTTGTTAATGTCGTTGGTTGCTACATGGATTATTGCTAATTATTTGTTTGTTTTATCTTTAAATATAGTACTGGACATTTTTGTAATGTCAGATATTCTAGCCCCCCTGAAGCTAGAGCAAGTATGAATATTTTTGTCTGGATTGCATATTAATCTAGCTGTATGTTTAATACTGGACTCACCCAGGACAAAAGTTGGTTTAGGGTCATGGATAGTATTGTTAAATTCTGTACTACCCTGCCTATGAATCCATGAAGATTGTAGTGTGGTGTGTTCAGAAGGTGTTACAACTGATCTTTTATTGGGACTAATGGTATATGATGTTATTGGGGTGTCAGAATAGACTGTTTCTATATCCTAGACTATGGGGTCATCGTCTTGTTTTAATGATTCAAACCTATCATCTAAAGGTAAAAGTGGGGTGCTGGAGTAAACTTGGCAACCTCTTCTTTTTGTTTTATGTTTGTTTGTTTGTTGGCACCAAGGCCCATTTGTTATTGGTCCCTGTGGGTCCTAGTAAGTTTCTTTCAACTTGAATGGTACTGTTTGTGTTAGTTTCTAAATTTGTCATGGTTACAGTTGTGGTTTCAAGATTTGTTACCATGGAGTCAATGTAGTTCTCCAGAATGGTTATATCAGATTTGACTGCCATCCTAGCCTGCAAGTTTGCTATCACATCATAGAGAGTAGTAATGAGTACACAGTTCTTGCAAGTATAACCCCATATTTGCTCCCCAAGAATGTACATCCCACAGTTCTGACAACTGTTCTCAGGAGTATTCATATTATAATCTTTGTGATTTTTTGTTCAATAATACTTGTTAGTGTAGATGAGTTAGCCTGTAACCTAGTCTTATTGTCCTAACTTGGACAAACTTTCTTTAATAGTGTTGGTAGCTATTTAAAAGGATATTTTCCACTTACTCCTAGAGTATACTGAGGCCCCTTGTCCCCAACTTTCTACGGATTACATGGTAGACACATGCTGACATGCGTGTCCCGGCAGGCATCTCTGCACACGCTCACCCCGCTCGCTAGCAGGGTCCAGAAATAGCGCAAAATCCGGAAGTGTGCTGTGCACCTAACTTCAGGTTTCACTCTACCCCAAGTGCTTTTAAAATGCCTAATATTAGGCTAAAATGGTTTCCCTTGGTGTTAGGAAGCTTCTAATTGTGCACAAAGAAGTATTTAACTGTGCAGCTTGAGTTATTGCAGCTGGGAATAACACTGGGGTCTTAGTATGCACGCAAGTCCTCCAGTGTCCCACAATACCCAGCAGTTTCCACCAAGGAAGGTAGGTCTGTGAAGCAGACACTGTCCCTCCACATACAATTGTTTAATATCACAGTACAGGCTCGATATCAGGTATATTTATCTTAAGTTGCACAGCATATACTGCCTCTCACCAGAGGCACACTACTCCAGCACTGAGGTGCTTGTAATCCGTTGTTTCATTAATCAGTCCCGAAAGGTGATTCCATGCAGTGACCGCGAAATCACCTTAAGGGACTGAATAACAACATGACAGTGACTGAATTCTTGACAAGGGGTCCCAATAACCCCATGTTGAAAATTCAGTGCCAAAATTCCCAAAAAATGGCCGAGATATGCACCAAAGTTGAAAAAGCCTTATTTATGCCATTATACAGCTTACCGGCATTTCCTCAGTTCCTCGGTTGGCTTTGAAGAGCACAGACGTTTTCCCAGTGTAGTATCAAATCATGCTACCCATCAGGATTTGCTACCCTTGTCAACTGCGCATGCATATTAGTGTCACGCATGCGCACTACAACAGTCAGAGGGTATCAAATTCTGACAGCGAAGTCCAGAGGAAAAACTCTGGCAGCGGTCATTAAAAATTTGTACAAAAGGTGAAACCCTGCAAGTGAGGCATAAGTTTTTAAACAAAACCTGTATATCATCCCCCTCTAGCTCTTGAATGATCATTGGGCATGATGGATAAGCTCAGTTTTGGTCTACTTATGTTCGATGACAATCAAAGGAAATTTTACAGTATCCTGTACTCAAATGCTAATTTAATCCTTATAGCATGCAATATATTGTAATTGTGATCTGATTTTTCCATGCAGACTTATTTCGGTTTACTATGTTTATTTATTTGGGTATTTAAGATTACTGTTTTTATGTTTTGAGTATCACCTTTCTCTGTAATCTGAGTTCACTGTTAAAACCCTAGTCGTGTGTGTGTGTGTGTGTGTGTGTGCTAGTCTTGTTGTACTGTTACTCATTAAAACAAGCATTTGTCAATGCTGAATGTTGTCGCGCTGGCATTGGCAGTGGCAGAGGGGGAGAGGCATTGTGCTGTGAGTTTGTTAATGTGTCCCAAAAGATGATTTTGCCCAGCGAGTATGCCACTGTGTGGCAGAGCTGCGGAAACACATTTTGGGCAGGCTGTGGAAAATAGCAGCTGGACTGTTGATAATGAGGTGTGCACAAATGCCAGTGGTGAAAATGTGGCATGAAAATATTGCAGATTGACAAAGTTACAAGGGTGCATGGAAACTGCACAATGCACGCTTGCAACACAGTCACTGTCTGGACTTTAGCCACCAAATTTTCAACATAGGCATTTTAGGACCTCTGCTGATGAACAGTGTCACCGTCATTTCCTCAAAGTGTCCCGAAAAGTGATTTTGCACAGTGACCGTGGAATTCTGCATCAGACGTGCAAAAACACATTTCAGCCAGCTGTACTGTTCATAAGGAGGTATGGAAAAATGTCAATGATGAACAGCTGGAGTGAAAGTATTACAAATTCACAAAGTCACGACCGTGCGTGCAAACTGGGCAATGCACGCTCATAAAATACTCATTTTATTGACTTTCATCCCTAAATTTTCAACATAGGCATTTTAGGACATCTGCTATTGAACAGTGTCACTGCCATTTTCATAATGTGTCTCGAACACAGGCTTTCCACAGCAACCGCGCTATTGTGTGCTGGAACTGCGAAAACAGATTTCGGTCAGGATGTGAAAAATGACAGCTGTTCTGTTCATTAGGAGGTGCAGAACAATGGCACTGTTGAAAATGTGGAGTGAAAATATAAGTTTGTGAACTTACAAGCATGCGTGCAAACTGCGCAACGCACGCTTGTAACACAGTCATTTTATGGAGTATTGTCACCAAATTTTCAACACAGGCATTTTAGGGCCTCTGCTCATGAACAGTGTCACTGTCATTTTTGTAATATGTCCCGAACAGTGATTTCACACAGCGACCACGCTATTCTGCACCGGAAGTGCAAAAACACATTTCGGCAAGGATGTGAAAAATGACAGCTATACGGTTCACAAGAAGGTGTAGTAAAACGCCAATGTTGAGAATGTGGCATGAAAATATTGCAAATGCACTAACTTACGAGAGTGCATTGATCAGTTGCTACACACGCTCGTTAAACAGTCATTTTTTGGATTTTTCCCACCAAACTTGCAACATAGACTTTTTGAGACCCCCTCTCATGAACAGTGGCATTGTCATTTCATTACTTTGTCCTGAAAGATGATTCAACGCACTGACTGCAAAATCACGTTTTGGGACCGAATAATGCCATGACAGTGCAAGAATTCATGAGAAGGGGACCCAAAAACTCCATGTTGAAAATGTGGGGCCAAAATTTGCAAAAATGCCTGAGATATGCATTAAAGTTGAAAAACCCCTATTCATTCCATTATACAGCTTGCCGGCATTTCTTCAGTTCGCGGTCAGCTTTGAAGAGTGCAGACGTGTTCCCGGTCCACAGAAGATCGTCATGCCAGACTCCGCAGGTAAGTATGGGGTGGGGAGGTGTGCAGAGGGTGGGTTCAGGTGGGGGAGGGCATCGAGACTACGAGAGACTGTTTTCATTTTACAGGAAGAAAAAAAAACATTGCGGGACAGTTTTTTTTTACAGGAGATTTGGCATGCTGGGATGGGCTCTCAGCGTGCCACCTAACTGTTTGGGGGGGTGTCTGTAGCCAATGGGGGACTGGGCACCCTCACTGGCACACAACATGGTGGGATGAGGAAGTAATGCAGATGGGGATTGGGCACCTCTGTCGGCACATAAAGAAAGGGGGGGTGAGCTGATGGGGATTGGGCCCCCCCCTTGGCATTCAACAATGGTGGGATTATGCCAACAGGGAGTGGGCTCACCCATCGGCACACAAAGAAAGCAGGGAGGGTTAACTGACAGGGGGATTGGGCACCCCGGAAGTCGGCAGTAGTTGAGTGGCCGCCTGCTTGCCGACCATGCTCATAATGTCGGCGAGCACGTAGGTAGGGGCCACTGCATATGATGAGCTTTGGTCAGATTGCAGTGGACCTTTTCTTAAATGTGCTCACCACATTATGTATGCATGGTGTGGCGCTGGCATGCAGGCTGATTGAGGAATGAGGGATCCACCTACTGGTGTGTGCCCTGCATTCGCCCTACAGCGACCCTGCCTCCAAAGATGCACTGTCCCACTATGTTGGCTGCGCAAGCGTGCCAACATAAAAATAAAGGAAATCCTGACACCTCATCCTGTGTCCCAATTAATGCTTAAAATGTTTCCTTAAAATATCAAGGTATTAAGTGTTATTTTATTCATATGTGAGTAGGGTAAGGAATAAGGATACTGTGTATATACTGTACTGTACATATCTTGTATCTTATATCATTTTGCCCTATATTTCAGCAAACTTGTGTGGTATGCATAAAAAGGAAAAAAGGTTTTGTGGGTTTCTGTTACTCTCAAATTTATAAAACCTATTATTAAGCCATTAAACGGAGTTGAAAAATTTGGTGCTCCTTCCAGGGAAAAAACTTGAAAATTGAAACATGTATAGCCTAAGCTTTTACATAACTTGAAGTGCACTCAAATAACCAGCATTACAGCTTTTTAGTGATGATGTAAATTTTTACTTGCTGTCCAGACACACTACAGTAGCAGAACCAAACATTTACAGTCTTGCATTAGACCATTTTCTTATACACACAGAGTGTCGGGTTGATGCTAAATTCAAAAGAAGCCTTAGCCTCTATGTAGTCAAACTGCACTCAAAAAACCTTAGTTCACCTATCTTTGTTCATCAAACGACTCCAAGGGCCTATGTAGCAATCTTCTGGCTCTGATGAAGACGTCGTATGTTGGAAACATCATCTTGTAGTCTGTAGTTTCACCACGTAGGTGTCTGTCCTAGACACTAACATGAATGCAATAATGGTGATTAGTAAGTTTCATGAATGTTAGCATCTTTTCTCCCTGAGATGGTTTGGCAAGCAATCTGTTTGTGCACTTTATGGATTTAGGCAATTGAGCCAGAAGATTGCTACATAGACCCTTGGAGTCACTTTATGCACCAAGATAAGTGAACTAAGGTTTTTTGAGTGCAGTTTGAATACGTAGAGGCTAAGGCTTCTCTTGAATTTAGCGCCAACCGGACACTGTGAGTATAAGAAAACGGTCTAATGCAAGACTGTTAATGTGTGGTTCTGCTACTGTAGTGTGTTTGGACAGCAAATAAAAATTTACATTGTCACTAAAAAGCTGTAATGCTGATTATTTGAGGGCACTTCAAATTATATAAAAGCTTAGGCTATACATGTCTCAATTTTGTGTGGTATGCACATTATGTCTTACAGGTAGTCATAATAGCTACTGCAATTAGCTCCTGTCAAATGTCAGAACTACTAGACATTATTCTGTTAAACAATATAGGGAGAACATTATTTAACCAGGAGTAGCACACTAAGCTGAAGCTTGTTTCCAGTTGCAAACTGGGAGCACAAGGAAGTTAAATGACTTGCTTAGGATCACACAGTATGCATCTACGTGGCTGTGAGATTCAAACCCAGATCTCCAGCTCAGAGCCTTAACCCACTGCACTATACTGCCTCCGATATAAACTATATAGAGTGGATGCAAGTAGTTATTTGAGAAGCTGAATGACTCGTTTGGTGACTATTACAATCTCTGTTGTGAAGCCTATCGAGGCATTGTGCTACAGTTGTGGTATACGGAGGGGGTGCCTATGGAATACTCTTTACCCTATACTCTGTACTCTGCAGATGTCAACATGTAGCGTAAGTTTTTTTTGTTCAATTTATGCCTGTTCTTGGGTGCTTGACCACTGAATCCTCTGTAGTCTGTTAAAAAAAATAACTTGCTATCAACTGTGATTTTGTTCTTCATTTGCATGCCTTCCTAATCGAGAATTGTGTCCCGTTTTTGAACTTTTTACTAATTTTATGGTGCGCTTCAGGGGCTGTATAGTTTCCTAATGTTTACATGCTGCATGTGCTGGGCTGATGTCCATACAAATGGAGCAGCTCCATGGCTTCCCCACTCATTTCACTGAAGAGCGATGTGTTTCTTAGTACTGCACTCTGTCATTTTTAATTTCAAATATTTTTAATGAGCCTTGTGAAAATAGTATCTTACCCCATACTGACCGTGTTGTGTTTTTAGTTGGAAAAGTTTTAATTTTTCCAGCAGATGGGCTGAAGGAACCCTCCCCCTCCCCAACAGCATTCCCAGTTGTATGTGGGTACTATATGGAGCAGCTCCATGGCATCCCCACTAGTTAGTGGTGCTCATAACAGTTTGTGAATTAAATCTTTTCAGTGAAGTGTTTGAATAAAGTGGCTTAACCTATACTACCATGATGCACTTTATTTCTGAAATCTGGACTTTGGCAGTTGATGGGCTGAAGGAACCAACCCTCCTCCCCCATTAGCATCCTGAGTTGCATGAGGGTCAGGGAGATTATATTTTGGACTGTCAGTAGTTCACGTTCTTGAACTGCATCTATTTACAGAGAGTGTAAATGATTAGGAGTTTCACATTAATATTATAACTCTGTGTTTTACACTGTTCTGCAAGCTGCATGTGTCCTATGCAATATACAGAGCAATATGCGGTTAGTGTTGTTATCCCCACCCTCCAACGGTTCATGTCACAAGCGTGAATCTTTTTCAGCAACTCGCACAAGAGTGAGTACTTTGTGGTGAACACAAATACAGCACGCAGCCATGTACACTGAATACTAAATTGGCACTTATCTGATTACATGTTTAATGTGGGGGTGTTGTGGTCCCCACATCTGCCTTTGTGGGGTTCAAACCCCCACCCCCAAAACGTTAATAACCATGTGCGGGAGGGTAGACACCAGAAGAAAGATGAGAGGCTGAGGACAGCAATTACTTGTCAAAAATGAAATGACATACCTGTCTGAAGTCATGAGCCTGGGGCCACTACAACTGTGGCCAGTATCCCTTCCCACTACGCTACACGAGTAGCTTTGTGGCATCATGCTCCACATCCCTAGTTAGCTCATCCCTCTTCTCCCACTTCCATCCCATTACTATTCCCTTCCCTCACCATTTTTTCCAATCCTCCTTGCTATTCTGTCCTTCGCTATCCCTCCACAGTAGCCAAACTAAATTATCCCATACCAAGGCAGAAATATGGGACTTCAGAGGAACCGACTTTGATAAGATGGCCAACAGAGTTAAGTTAGCCCTGGCAAAAAGAAATACAGGTGAGGGGTACAGGCAAAGTGGGCAAGTATTAAGGATGCAGTACTTGAAGCAACATCCCATTGTGTTAGAGAGAAAGGGAAGTGCAAAAGAAGAAGGAAACCACTTTGGTTCTCAAAAACAGTAGCAGAAAAGGTCAGAGCCAAAAGGCTAGCCTTCAGGAAATATAAGGGAACGCAGCAGGATAAAAACAGGGAGGCATACCAAACTTTCCTAAGGGAAGCAGTAAGGCAGGCAAAGGCCCAAACTGAGAAAACACTAGCACAAACAGTAAAAGAAGGTGATAAGACTTTCTATAGATACATTAGTGAAAGGAGAAAGTCCAGAGGGGGTATTGCTAAGACCAAAGGGGATAAGGGGGCACGTGAGGAGGAGGACCATGTAAAAGCATCTATCCTAAATAGATACTTCTGCTCAGTATTTACTGAAGAGAAGGTAGGATAGGACCCACAGCTCAGCACCATGGACACAGGGGGGAGGGAGGTGTGCCCTAGTTCCTTCACAAAAGAAAGGGTCCTACAAGAGCTCAATAAGCTCAGGGTGGATAAGGCAATGGGACTAATGGCATACATCCAAAGGTACTAAAGGAGCTAAGGGTGGAACTAACCGAACCATTATCAGAACTGTTTAGTTAGTCTCTGAGCACAGGAGAGGTCCCAGAAGACTGGAGAAGAGCTCATGGATCCTGCTCCACAAGAGTGGTAGCAGGGAGGAGGCAAGGAACTACAGACCAGTCAGTCTTACCTAAGTAGTGGCAAGATTATGGAGACAATCCTTAAGGAAAGGATAGTGCAACACCTGGAATCCATAGGAGCATAGGATCCAAGACAGCATGGGTTTACAAAAGGGAGGTCCTGTCAAACTAATCCCATAGATTTCTTTGACTGGGCAACCAGAGTGGTGGACCAAGGGGGAGCAATTGATATCACCTACCTTGACTTCAGCAAAGTTTTCAATACTGTTTCACATAGAAGATTGATTAATAAGCTGGGTAGGCTTGGGTGGGTCAGAGGTTGGTCAACTGGGGGGAAAATTGTTTGACGGGCAGAAAACAGAGAGTGGTGGTAAACAGTATACAGTCAGAAGAGATGCAAGTCACAAGTGGGGTACCTCAAGGATCAGTCCTGGGACCAGTCCTTTTCAATATCTTCATTAGTGATATTGCAGATGGACTGGAGGGTAAGGTTTGTCTGTTTGCAGATGACACTAAGATCTGCAACAGAGTAGATGATCCAGATAGGGTGGGAAGAATGAGAAGAGATCTGGATAAACTAGCAAAATGGTTGGAAGAGTGGCAAATGGGAGTCTGGCCCGGTGGCTCTGAGGGTTGAGGTACTGGATACCACACCTTGTCCTATGCTGGCGACCTGAGTTTGGGAGTGAACTCAGGTGTCGGGGGTCGGCAGGGGCAGGTGAGGATTGAGTGTCCGCTGGGCTGCTCTCCTCCCCGGGGGGAAGGATGGGGCATTGCTCGGCGTGCCAGCAGCTCCTCATAGAGACTGGGGGTGCTGCAGCATGCAGGGAGGCATGTACATAGTGTGGCTGACGCTTGGCAGGGTTGCCATGCGCCGTAGCATCAGAGACGTGCACCACAAATGGGAAGGGGGAGTGCACACCAGAACAGGGAAAACACCGGTCTGTGGGTTGGGTGATTTCACCTGCTCTCATGCCCACTGATGGGTCTATCCTGCCTGGCTTTCCAGTGTCCTCCACCCGGGCTCTCACCCATAAGCCAGAGACTGACTGTATAGAGTGCCCAAGAGGAAGGGCGACCCTACCCCAGAGGGGTTAAGCTGGGGGTGCTGGTTGCATGGGCTGAGAGGGAGGAGAGAGGAGGTTCAGGTAGGAAGATTTCAGGTGGGGCAGGAACAGGCAGGATGCATGAGAGAGGCTGCCCAGGTTGCGACTGGAGGAAAAAAAATAGGGAAAAAAAAAGAGTGGCAACTGGGGTTCAACGCAAAGAAGTGCAAGATCATGCACATAGGGAAGAGAAACCCTGAAGCCACCTATAGGCTGGGAAGGGAGTTGCTGGCAGTCACAAGGGAAGAAAGAGACTTGGGCATCATCATCACCGATGACCTGAAATCATCCAAACAGACCACTAAAACAGTAGGTAAGGCTAGGGGGATGTTGGGTTGTATTATTAGGGTATCACAAGTCGGAAGAGGGAGGTAATAATCTGTCTTTACAAGACACTGGTTAGGCCCCATCTGGAGTACTGCTTGCAGTACTGGAGGCCACACCTTCACAAGGACATTAACCAAATTGAGGCAGTCCAGAGAACGGCAACGAAAATGGTGCAGGGACGGCATCAGAAAGCATATGAGGACAGATTAATGGAGCTCAACATGTATATCCTAGAGCAAAGGAGGGATGGGGTGATATGATCGAAACATTCAAACACCTTAAGGGCATTAACAAGGTGAAAGAGTCTAATATGTTTCAATATAAGAAAAATAGCAGGACAAGAGGACACGGCATGAGATTTGAGGGATGCCGATTTAGGGGTAATGTGAGAAAGTTTTTTTTATCACAGAAAAGGTGATGGATGCATGGAATAGCCTACCTCATGAAGTGGTGGATATGAATACAGTGCAGGGCTTCAAACAGGCATGGGATATGCATAAGGGAGTAATACAGATGAGTATGAATAGATAGGCCATTGACAGAGCAAAGGCCGATAGCACATTCATAAGGTAGAAAAAGAAATCAGCAGACTGGATGGGCCTTGCAGTCCTTATCTGCTGTCAACTTCTATGTTTCTATATTTCTACGTTTCTAAACCTGAAAGCAAGCAAAATGATATACTCATTTATCAGTCACTCATTTTGGTTTGCTCTTTTGACATGATACCCCTCCCAACAAAGTCTGATTGTATTGCAATTACGTGTCAATGCAGGCATAGTTACCTCAGTAGTTATGTATGCTTCCATTGGCCTATCAGGAATGCTGTCAGCCACATGCCAAGTATGATACAGTGGTCCTGCGATATGCACATTATTACATAGAATGGTGTCCTAGAGTCATAGAAATTGACTGCAGATGAGGACCAATAGTGTTGTACAGTGTGTCCATTCTCTCTACTTACTGTAAAAGTTGCATACCCTACTTGATATCTGTCTGTACCTTCTCTTTCCTGTCACTACTGTTCCCCTTTGCCAGTCCGATGCTTTATTAAATTCCCCCACTGTGTTGTCCCCCACTTCCTCAACTAAGAGTTAGTTCATTCTAGCATCCACCACCCTTTCCCTGAATAAATACTTCCTGATGTTACCCCTGAGACTACCCCCTTCCAACGTCATGTCATGCTCCCCCCTTCATGAACATGTACCTTATGAAGACGCTATCCTCCGATACACTATTTATGACCATTAGATACTGACAGGTTTCTATTATGCGTCCTCTGTCTCTCCTCTCCTCCAGGGTATGCATAGGGAGTTTGCTCAGTCTCTTTTATTATGAATTTTGTTTTAATTCATGCACCATCCTTGTTGACCCTATTGGAACTGCATCCACACTGTCTAACTCCTTACAGAGATGTAGCCTTCAGAACTGGACTTAGTAGGAGATGTGGCTTCCAGAACTAGACACAGTACTCCAAATGAGGCATCACGAATGATCTGTACAGTGGCATCACCACCTCTTTTCTTCTGCTGGTGATACTGATCCCTATGCATCCCATCATCACACTGGCTTTCCCCGCTGACTTGCAATATGGTTTGGTTGCTGTTAGGTCATCAGGTGTGATTATCCCCAAATCCCTTTCCTGCTTGGTGACCATCAGTATCACTCCCCATCATGTACTCCTCCTCTGTCTTGCACCTCAATTTCATGATATAGCACTTTTTTGCATGGAATCTCAGATGCAGCACTGTATATCATCACTCCAGTTTACCTAGGTCCCCCTCATTTGTCCCCCATTCATAGAGTGTTCACCCGCTTGCAGATGTTACTGCCATCTTCAAAGAGGCATACCTTCTCTTCCAGCCTCCTCCCCAAAATGTCACTTAAGAAGCCATGAAATAGAACTGGCCACAGAAGAGATAACTGTGGCATCCCACTGCTCACCCTACTTTCCTTAGTTTGACCTCCATTTACCACCACCCTCTGTTATCTATCTCTCAATCAGTTCCTAATCCAGTTTACCACCTTATGACTCACTCCCTGGCTGCCCAACTTGTTCAGTACTCTTCTATGTGCAGTGGCATTCAAGGACTTACTGAAATCAAGGTAGGTGTTATCCACCACTTCTTCCTCTCCTCCATCCAGTTCCTTCTTCACCTAGTCAAACATATCAATTATATTTGTCCAACATGTTCTTCCTGCTGTGAAGCCATACTGTGTCAGGTCTGGTGCTCCGCTGGTTTCCAGGTGCTGAACATTCCTTTCCTTAAGTAGTAAAATCCCTACTTTTCTGCACTATTGAGGTTCTGCTGATTGGTTTCCACTTTCAAGCCTCCTCACTACCCCACTGTTGTGAAAAAGGACTACGTCGTCCCTCCTCCCATCCTCTGTAAACACTCCCATAACGACTCATTCATTCAAGATCCATTGGGTGTGTTGGTCACTTGCAAGCCAAGCAATTGCATGTGGGCAGTGAGGGCTGTCTGTTGTCATGAGTGTGACTCACTATGGAGCATTGTGTGTTTGAATTAATCAGCAGGCTGGCATGAAATTAGAATTAATGCACCTGTTGCTATGATGACAGGCCAAGTGGAGTTTGACTCACATTTGCTCCCACTCCGGGTTCACACAGCTCTCCCCAGAATGGCATAATAGAATGCCTGTCATCCCAATTTACCTGTGTCATCAACCTGTCCACCCGTGTTCCCTTCTCATCCTTGTAGAAGATGTCTGGATTATAGTTGCTGGTCAACCCATTGAAGAGCTATGATGTATGGGCTGGCAGTAAAGCCTAGAGGTTAGAGTAATGAGCTGTGAATGAGCTTGGTACATCCAGCAGACCAGACCTTGGTTTGATTCTCACAATCTCCACTTGCATACTATGTAACTCTGAGCAAGCCACTTAACTGCCCAGTGTTCCCAGGTCACCCCTGAAAACAAGCACTTGTGCCTAGTGGGCCTTACCCAGCTACCAAAGACAAAAAAAAAGCATTTGTCAATGCCTAATGTTGTCTCACTGGCATTGATACTGGTAGTGCATGAGGTAGAGATGTATATTAGGAATGGCAGTGAAGTATTGAACTGACGCCAACCTCACCCCCACCCTGCAGAGAGTGACAGGCATTGGGTGTGCCTTTGGGTCATCAGCTGTAACGCTGATGCCATTTCACCTCACCCTACCTTGTAGATACTGACAAGTATTGTGGTGTGCTTTGGGGTCTTTGGGCCTTATACTTACCCCATTCCATAAGGAAACATGCTGAGATGGGTGCAGTATAGGAGAATGGGGTGAATGGAGTGAACTTTGCGTCCAAAAACTGCAAGGTACACCTCGATGCCTGTCACTGGCTGCAGGCTGTGGGGTGGGGGTGGAATGATGTGAGCATTACAGCTGATGTTCCCAAGTCACACTCCTGATGCCTGTCAGTCTGTACAGGGTGGGGTGTTACAGTTGGAAGCCCTAATGCTGTAGGCGTTTGTTGGTATTTTCACTCCAAATTTTTAACATGGGCTTTTTGTGTCCCACCTCATGAAGAGTGGCACTGTCAGTTTGTTAGCCAAAAGGTGATTTTGCACAGCGACTGCACCATTTTGTGCCACAGGTGCGAAAACACGTTTTGGGCAGGATGTGAAAAATGACAACTATATTGTTCATGAGGAGGTGCAAAAAAATGGCAACATTAAAAATCTGGAGTGAAAATATGAAAAAGTGGTGAAGTCATGAGCATGCATAGAAACTGTGCAACACATGTCCATAACCCAATTATTTTGGGGATTTTTTTAACTACATTTTCAACACGGGCATTTTGGGACCTCCCCTCATGAACAGTGGCACTGTGATTTTGTTAATCTGTCCCAGAAGTTGATTTCCCACATCAATCACACCATTGCAGTGTCAGTGGCTCAGTAGATAGCACACTCACCTCTGAGGCCGGGAGATCAGAGGGCTGTGGGTTCAGTTCCCACATCTGACACTTGGGTTAATATCCCAGTACTGACACTGTAGTGCAGCATGAGAGGGGTGCTGCACTTCTGAGGTGCCGTCTTTTGGATGAGACATTAAACTGAGGTCCCATCTGCCTGGATTGGTGGTAGTTCAGGTGGATGTTAAGATCCCATGGCACTTATCAAAAGAGTAGGGGTATTTTATTTAAAACAAAACATATGTACAAACTGTTTCAGAAACAAAACAAAATACAGCAATAATACAAATATCAAAACCAGAAAACATCAAATATGTGAAAAAATACAGTAACGAAACATCTCATAAGCAAATAACACAGTGAATCAAAGAAATTCCAATATCGTTCCCATATGCCTGTCTTAAGAGATTTCTTTCTTTCTCTTTGAAGTAATCAAGGTAATTCAAGATTTTGTAAATAATTCATCAGGGGTGAGGTACGCTGCTGAAATAAAACCAACATCTAATCTGCCACACCCAGTACAATATTACAACTGCCACTATGGTCAAAGTACTAGGATTGCAAGATGCCCAAGTATCTGGAAAAGACCAAAGAAAGGACTTTCTGATCCCAGTGGCACCATACCTTGTTCCAAAATTGTCGACGCCATAAAAACCAGAAACGAAGAATAAATGGGCAAGAAAAATATAAATGAGACATTGTCTCTACCGTATCTGGACAAGAATCACGGAAACAATATCTGTCAGCTATTTGCTTGTGTTTTAAGTTACCGCGTACATTAATTCTACCGTGGACTCCCTAACCAACTAATATCCCACATTGTGATAGGGATCCGTGGATCAGTTAAGCGATTACCAATTTGTGTCCGTTCTGGTAACGTAAAGTCTGGAAAAATGTCTTCGGTAAAGTGAGACGTAATAATATGTGTATATAACTGTTTTCTAGTGAGGGTTTTGATCATCTGTACTGTTATATGCCATGTTTTTAACATATCAAACGTTATCATCCAATCTGGAGATAAAACATAACGTCTTTTGTTTTTATGTAGAAAAATACCTACAGTCCATTCCTGAAAAATTTCAGTGAGGGACATATGCACAAAGGGGATCCAAAGTTTTAGAGATTCTGTAACCAAAGGTTTCAAATTGGTAATAAAAAAAATAGAAAAAAAGTATACTATTGGGTGAATCATAGTCACACCTCCCTGACGATAGGACTGTAATAAAACATTGTGTTTAATGGGATTTAAACGACTACCCAAAAACAAGAAAAGAAAAGGCTAAGGAGAGGGACGAAAAAACATTTGGGCAACGGAAAAACATGTGCTACATGTAAAAAAATGGGTAGTAAACAGGTCTTAATCAAAAAAATACGTTTCTTTTTTGCCTAGATACCATTTATTCCATGTACATATCCTTTCCCTGCCTTTGTTTATACACAGTTCCCAATTATATTTGGCCATATCTGGAATACCAAAATAAAGTCCTAATAATTTATGTGGAGTATCCACTAGTTGAATACCAGCAATCGAGCCTACAGTTGTGATAGACACAGTTAGATTAAAGCATACACTTTTTTGTAAATTTAACTGAGAGCCAATAACTGATAAAAAAATGGGCAATACTGTACATAGTAATTGCCCTATCGGGGCCGTAGGGACAAGAACACATAAGTCATCTGCATAACAAATTACTTTTGGAATAGTTTTATCATGAAGGCCTAGAAGTCTTGGGGATTTGGAAAGAAGTCGAATTATAGGGTCTAGAGCGATAACAAATAATAAAGGGCTTAAAGGGCAACCTTGCCGCACCCTCCTGCGGATGTAGCAAGGGGAACCAAGTCTACCATTAACATATGGTCTGACATAAGCTAGGGAATAGCATAAATGAAGCCAATTAATAAAAGGACTCGGAAACCCATAAGCATTAAGTGTTAACCAAATAAATTCTTGAGAAATATGGTCAAAAGCTTTGGAGAGGTCAAAATTAAATAAATAACCATTAAGGGCTCCTTGTTGACCTTGGGAAAATAATTCTCTAAGTAAAAGCAAAGCATCATGAATAGATCTGCCAGTGACTGAACAATATTGGGATGGGGAGAGTACTGACGGTAAAAGTTTAGACAGTCGATTCCCTAACAATTTAGAAAAAATCTTATAATCAGTATTAAGTAATGTGATCGGTCTCCAATTTGTCAGGTCACATCTATCACCTTTTTTATAGAGAAATAGCATTAACCCCTCATACATCTGGTTAGTCAGTCGGTCTTCCTGCAGAAAGGCATTAAAAATAGCTAGTAACTGACTTGGCATATATTGCCATAAAGATTTATAAATTTCCGCTGAAAGACCATCTGACCCAGGAGCTACCCTATCTTTAAAACTAAAAATAACCTGTCTCACTTCCTCAGAGGTAAAAGGTGCCAAAGTTCAGACTTCTGTGATGTTGATATAGTCGGTACAGCTAACGTCTGTAACAGAAGTTCCATATCAGGTGATTCAACAACAGGGGTCTCAAAAGTTGTTTTGATAAAAATGTTACGTATGTCATGAGATTGTTTTGTCCAGTAAGTACACGGTGTTGATCATCACATAATTGGTGTATTTGTTTACTATGAAATTTGTCAGTAGCTAGTTCAAAGGGTTAAATTGATACTGTGTACCAGTAGTACGATATTTTGTTCAAAGAGAATAGTTCTTTGTCTGTCATATTGTTCTTTAGCCAGAGCAATTTTAACTTCCTTAATACGGGCTGAACAATCAACATTAAATATATGGGATTTAGAAAACAATTCCAACAGTTCAGCCCTTAAAACTTGTAGCATTGGTGTCGTGTCAGCTAGAAAACCTAGCATAGTATTTAAAGTAAGAAATCACATAGTTTTTAGTGTCAGTCCACCAGTCTATTATAGAATCATAAAGAATCTCAACAGAGATACAGTCTGTAATTAGGTTCTGAAACCCTTTAAGAAACTCAGGAAGAGATAGCAAGGACGAGTTTAGTCTCCAAGTCCCCGGACCCTGTGCTATAGTCTCTCCTAACGGTATTCGTAGACCTATTAAATGATGGTCCGAGGTAGCCATAGGTGTAGTAATACCAGTCGCAACCTTGACAGTCTGAGAACAAACCAAAAGTCTATTCTGGAGGTCAATTTTCCTTTTGAAAAGGTAGGTAACCGGGATTGGGCCAATATATCAAGTAGATGTGTCTCTTTAATAATGGTATTTAAAACAGACGTATCACAATAGGTTTTCTTATTAGGGGGGATGTCCAAGCTGGTATTAAAATCACCACCCCAAAGAATAGTTCGGTTAGTAAACAAAAATGGTTTGATCAAACAGAAAAGCTGAACTCTGGTAGCTTTTTGTTGTGGTGCATAGATATTAATAAGTCGAGATGGGGAATCACACCATAATAGATCCAAAATTAATACTCTTCCGGGAACTAAATTTACCATTTTTTGCAAAAGGAAAATTGAAGAACGAAAACAAAGCCCACACAGAACATAAATCCTGCCCTACAGACCAATAAGAGGGCCCTAAACCCCAGTTCCGTGGAGGCAGTTGTGACTTCCTCCGCTGTATACAACCTAATGTCTTGCAGCAAGTAAACATCATAATTTAAACTTTGTAATGCTGAAAAGGTTGCAGTGCGCTTATATGGAGACCGAATACTATTAACATTAAGACTGGCTAGTCGTAAAAGACATAAGCAAAGGGAAAAAGGTAAACCACAGATAGCAATAACACTTCATTTCTTTTTCCGTGTTCTGACTGACTTTTTCCATTACAGGAATCCCAAGTAGTAGGTAATGGCACTGAGGCAGCCGTGGAAGGTTAGGAAAGAGAAGAGTCATCTAAGTCCTCTTCTTCCATAGCATCCTTCAACTTTATGTAAGGTCATAGGGATTTGAGACTGGGATGGAAGGCATAGTTATTGGGTCTACCTGTTTGGTAGAGCGAAGACAGAGTTGTCGGTGGGGAGGGTGGAATGATCCCTAAGCCTTACATCTTCACTAACTGGAAGAGAAGTAGGTGGGTCTACAATCGGGGCTGGAACAACAGAAGTGGTGGGCAGCGTGCACACACGAAATCTCCATAGATTTTGGGGGGGGGGATTGGGGATCAACCATATCTGGTAAACTCTCAGAAGGAGGAGAAACCTTCACAGACTGAGGTACCGAAGTGGAGAGGCCTATAACTGTGTTCCCCATAGTGTGCACAGAGCTTCGAGGGGGGGTGTGTTGTGCAGTAGCCGATGATTTGGCTATATATGAATCATGCTCCATGTAATCCGTAGTATTATGGGCCGCCCATGGACAAGTTTCAAAAATGTGGGAAGAATCACTACATAAGTTACAAGTAGGTGGTACCGTGCAAGATAGCACCGAATGACTGCAGACCACAAGAAGCACATTTCAATTGTTCACAGTCTGAACTTAAATGGGATAATGAACCGATCTATAACAAGAACGTGGCTGACCAGGATAAAACAATACACCTCGGTCCCTGCCTAGATAGAAACAATTAGGGAGGTGTTGTACCCTTGCTTCAGTGATTTTAAGTTGTACAGTAAACTTCCACCCTCCGTCCAAAACCCATTGTCATCAATGACTGCATGTGGAACACCAGTTACTGTACAGCGTTGCTCTAACCAATATACAATATCTAGTACATTAACTCCTTCATTTCGAAAGAGAACAGTTACAACTTTAGCCGTTGGTCTGGTAAGAGGAATAACAATAAAATGTTTCCAAACTGAGTCCATCCGGGCAGTATAATAAGCTGCCCAAAATTTATCTAATAATGCAGCAGTTCTGAATGAGATATCAAAGTTACGATCTCCAGAGGTATGAATAAAGGCATAAACATCAGCAGGGCGAATCCTAGAGTCAATTAGTAGAGATTTGCCCACATAATGATGGTCAGGGAAGTTCTAAGCCTCCGTTATAGTAGTGAATTAGGGCAACAAAACGTTTTCTGGCTGGTATGTCCTTATTTTTAAGAGGAGGCATAACTTACTGGTTTAAAGGCTGGTTTGTTTGGGGAGGTGAGTCAGGAAGAACAGTACCTTCAACAGCTGTAGAGGTCGATCGATACTCGGTCTTGTGGCATAGGGTCCGATGCTGTAGTGTCCAGAATCTCTGTGTCCGTGTTGTCTGGCATTTTAATTCTTCCTTCGACGTTCTCTGTGGTGCAAAGGTCCATTTTCAGCTGGGAAACATCGGGGCTCCTGGATTCAGCCGAGGAAGGCGGAAGTGACACGGTGTTCCGGTCCGTCACCAAAATTGGTCCCTCCATCAGCAGTGTACCGGAAAAACGGTCCTCCTGGCTCAAAGAAGCTGTTCCTGGCAACGGGATCGACGGATCTGGTAGCCATGCCTCAGGGGTCTGTATCCAACCTGTCGCCTGCAGTGCTCTTTCAGGGGACCAAGTAGCAAAACGGGCTGAAAAGGGGAAAGAATCCCCATCCATTTCTTGAACGCCAGCAATATCACCTTGCAGGTCAGCAGTGTTTGTCTTAACACTTTTTTTTGCCATATTAGAGCAAACTGTCTGTCCCAGTTCTAAACGTTTCCGTTTCTTATCCTCCTCAGCAGCTATATTCATTGAGGCATTGGTCTCACCCATATCAGTGAATAAGTCAGACTGGGGTAACTCTTCATTTACCACTGCAGAATCATATTGTAACTCCTTTGCTGAAGAAAAAGCAACCTCCTCAAGTGTTGCATTGGGTATCTGAGGACCATCGTCCACCACCTCCACTCCTGCCGGTGACTGAGACATTCTGAACCGAGTCAGATGTCTCATGGGAAGGGTTTCCCACCCCTCAGAGTAGGGGAATTTCCCCAGTGTCCTGGCCAAATTTCCCTCATTCACTAAAAATTCCACCAACAGCTTAATCTGGTTCAAGGTCAGTTGGCATTCATCTGTATCCCCTTCCCCTGGGTCGTGCCTGAAAATAGGCAGGATTTGTCTAGTGCACTTACCTGGTCAACAAAAACTAAATAAATAAATAATATAAATTGTATGCCACAGGTGCAAAAACACATTTTGGGCAGGATGTGAAAAATCACATCTGTACTGTTCATAAGGAGATGTGGAAAAAAAATGCCAGTGTTGAAAATCTGCCATGAAAATATTGCAAATTTGCGAAGTTGCAAGAGTGTGTGGAAACTACGCCATGCATGCTTGTAACACAGTCATTTTATGGACTTTTGTCACCACATTTTCAACTTAGGCATTTTATGACCTTTGCTCATGAGCAGTGTCACCGTCATTTTCTCAAACTGTCTCGAAAACTG
The DNA here is from genome assembly GCA_016271365.2 of Neoceratodus forsteri. Taxonomy (NCBI): domain Eukaryota; kingdom Metazoa; phylum Chordata; order Ceratodontiformes; family Ceratodontidae; genus Neoceratodus; species Neoceratodus forsteri. The sequence goes on from CM057449.1 coordinate 682,159,488, forward strand.
ATTTTGTACAGCAACCGTGCTATTCTGTGCAGGATGTGCAAAAACACATTTTGGCCAGGATATGTAAAATGACAGCTGTACTGTTCATAAGGAGGTATGGTAAAATGCCAATTTTGAAAATCTGGAGTGAAAATATTATAAATTCACGAAGTTATGAGCGTGCATGGAAACTGTGTAACGCACGCTCGTAAAACATCATTTTGGATTTTTCCCAAATTTGCAACATAGGCTTTTTTTTCCCTCTCTTACTCACCCCTGGCCTGCCTCTCCTTCTGGCTGCTCATGGCCCCCCATCCTCCCTCACCCCGACCCCCTTCCTACTCACCTCAGATCGCAGCCGACCCAGGGGTGGCCGGGTGTAACCCTTCGCCAGATGGGTCCCTCTCCTCCAAGGGGGAAGGCGCCAGGAGGGGGATACCAGAATGCTATTCAATCAGTCCCCGGGCACTGCTGAGGTGGATTCCAGGGCATCGGGGCATCTAAGATGGTGGGAGCCGGCAGCCATCATCCGTCAGACCAGGATGCAGCGTTCCGCTTTTCTCTCTGGGGACGTGGCGTGCCATGGACATCTAGGCCAAAGCTGATGTTCACCACTCCCCTTGTACAGTGGGACTTGCTTGAGTTGTTGTTCTCCCAGCCTCTGCCAGGGGGCAGCAGACAGTGAGCCTCCAGAGAAGGCAATCAGTCACGGGACGCTCAAGCCTTCTCCCCCGGCCGGCTCTCCAGCAACCCGAGTCCATTCCCAAACCTAGGTCACCGGCGTCACAAGCAAAAATCCAACCACTGTGCTGATGAGCCGGCAACATAGGCTTTTTAAGAGCCCCCCTCATGAACAGTAGCACTGTCATTTTGTTAATCCATTCTGAAAGGTGATTCCACGCAGTGACCAAGAAATCAACTTTCAGGACTGAATAATGCCATGACAGTGCCTGAATTCTTGAGGAGGGGTCACAATAACCCCGTGTTGAAAATTTGGTGACAAAATTCCCCAAAATGCTTGAGATATGCACCAAAGTTGACAAAAACCCTATTTATGCCACTATACAACTTACCGGCATTTCTTCAGTTCATGGTTGGCTTTGAAGAGTGCAGACATGTTCCTGGTGCACTGAAGATTGTTGCACCTGGCTCCAGAGGTAAGTATGGGGTGAGGGTGTGTGTGGGGAGGTAGGGTGAGCAGACGGTGGGCGCGGGGTGGGGGAGGGCCACCGGACTCGACAAGAGACAGTTTTTTATTTTGCAGGTTTAAAAAAAAAAAAACATTACATGACTTTTTTTGTAAGGGGCATTTGGCACACTGTGGTGGGCTCCCAGCATGCCACCTAATTGTTTGGGTGGGCTGTAGCTGATGGGGGACTCGGCACCCCTGTCAGCACATACTGAGTAGTGGGGTGGCAGGATCCGAGGGGGATTGGGCACCCCCCTCGGCACACAACAAACGGGGGGCATTATTCTGATGGGGAGTGGGCTCCTCCATCAGCAGATTTAACCAGGAACTGGGGCACTGACTGTTGGGGAAGCACATGATGCTGAGGGGGATTGGGCACTCCCTCAGCACAGAACTTGAAATGGGAAGGGGGCCATTATGCCGATGGGCTGTGGGCTTCCCCGTCTGCACATGAACTGGGCCAGAGCATGCTGACAGGGGGATTGGGCACCCCCCAAAGTTGGCATTGTGGCAGGTGGCAGTGACAGTCACTGCCACCATGTTTATTGGACTGCTTCACCAGGAAGGGGATGTCAGGAGGCATGTTCTGGTGCCACTGCATGAGGAGCTTGCCTCTCATTTCAGTGACACTTTTGTTTGATCTACTGACCAGTTTATGTATTGCTGGTGTGGTGCCTGCATGCTGTCTGACTGGAGAATGAGGGACACACCTACTGATGCAGGCCCTGCATTCACCCACAGTGACTGCTCCACCAAATCTGCTACTAATGCAATATGTTGGCTGATGTGCACGCACGAGCCAACATAAAAAGGGGGCACCCAGGAACAGGTGAGAAATGTGGTAAAAAAGCATAAATAGATTGTGATATGCTAATATTTAAATTATCCAAATCAATCCAAAAATCATGCATGCTTCCCTAGTGTTGATGAATGCAGAGGAAGGATAAAACAGTCAAGACCTGGAGAGGTATTTGAAAAGAAGACTGAAGACATGCTTCACCAGAATAAACAATGTGAAGTTCAGCACCTTATTTATTTATTTATTTACTCTTTGCAGACCAGATCGGTGCACTAACAATTTTGGCAATTCTTGAGGCATATGAAATAAAAAAAAAAACTCACTGAATAGTAGCTATTGAACTGTGCTCATAAATAACTGTATACGTATGAAATTAGCATTGAATCATAGTATACTCTGTCTGAAAGAGACATGACTCTGGGCATGCTCATGCCCTGAGTCACAGCTTTATTTTTCAAACAGAGAATATACTAAGATTGAATGCTTGTTTCATATTCATGCAGGTATTTATGAGCACAGTTCAATAGCCACTATTCAGTGAGCTATTTACATCTTATGCCCTCTAGAACTACAGAACTCATTCATGCATGACTTTAGTGAGAGTCAGCACTATGAGGCAGTGTCATGCATGCACAGGCGGCATGCAGGATCAGTCTTCTTGAGGTTTATTTTACTACAAAATACTCATTTTAAGAAGGAAATGTGACTGCATGAATCATACTAACTATAATTGCCTGCTAAGAACTTTCCTTATACTATTAGGGACTATACAAAGCCTAACAAAACCCTAACAGTGTCCGTTTAAACAGACCAGAGCACCCACCCCTAGTACCACTTCTTTCTTCCTCCTCCCCTCCAGATTGCCTGCTGTCCTCTTCGAAATGTTTATACATATATATAATATAAGCATACCAGGGTGCCCACCCCCAGTCCCACTTCTCTTGAACCCCTCCACTCCAGGTTGCCTGCTCCCATTCCACTATGGACATGACAGCTCCAGGGTGCCCACCCCAGATGCTACTGAACAGTAGCCTGACACTGGAGTACCTAATCCACAGTGTCAGACCCCCTAAAATAAAGAAAACTGCTCCTTGTTGATTTTTTGGTTTAACTTGCAAAAAACCAAAAGTGTACCTCACTGATCTGACCCCCCCACACCCCCACTCTGGCCTCCCATGCAATACCCACCATCCCACCCCCCACACACACCCTGAACATATATATGACATAGATCCACTCTCTGATCGAAGACATGTCTTGCTGCTGAAACTGTAGTGATAAGCATGATATGAGAAAATAAAGTAAGTCTGGTTTGACATATTTCAAAGGGATTTGAACTTCGATTCATCATTACTTTCTAATTTTTACAGAGTTTTACACCAGATTTTCAACATGTCCTTTTCAGAACCCACCTCATGACCAATAGCAATGGAATTATGTAAATTTGGCCTAAAAGGTGATTTTGCGGTCACTTTGAGAAATCACTTTTCAGGTGGGATTTGAAAATTGTCACTGCCCTTGTTCATGAGGTGGGGTCATACAGTAAGAAGGCTATATTGAAAATATAGGTCAAAATATGTGAGATGCATGAACGGCCATGCATGCCATGTGGACACAAGAGGTGTGGTGCGGGAGGCCATGTAGTGCCCCTCAAAGTGCATGGAGGAGGGCCCATGCTACGTGGTCTTGCCCCATGACCCCACCATATATGGACCTGCTCACCACCCCATGCAGTGTCATGGAAGAACACAGCATGTAAGACATGGACGCGGAAAGGATGGAAGAGTTAGACAGTGGCACAGATGGGCTAGGCCAGACCCCAGTGCTGCCCAAACATGGTGGTGGTGGTGCTGGACAGAGCCATGGATCAGTGCGGAGGCAGGTCTGTGATTGCTCACATGCACAGAACTTCACAGGTGCCCAGGTGGCATCAATGGTGTTAGACATATGGACACACTGCCTACAACTGTACAGGGCACAGTTGCTCACCACACCAGCAGAGGTGAAGGCACAGCTGTGGCTTGAGATATAGCTTAGTGTATATGCCATAGGATCAGTGACATGGACCCTCATGGCAATCAAGCACAAATGGCATGACATGCGGGCTGCAGTGAAGAAGAAGGCTGCTGCAGCCGCACAGGTATTATTTATTTATTTATTTATTTATTGAATTTTGATGACCTGGTAGGCCCGCTGGGCCCGAAGGTCACTTTTTCAGGGGCGACCTGGGAATAACAGTACAGACATTATGAACTTTTGTGCAATTACATAATACAGGAAGTCATGGGTATGCAGTATTCGGCTGTTTACACATAGCAGTAGTTATTAGGGTATTATATATCGTATTGGTAAGTTGTAGTTCATTGCATTCAAACAGTTGTCCTGCATGTAAGTGAGACAACATTATGGATTCCTTGGGTGACATACTTTGAGAGCATTAGGATGGTTCATTGAGGAGAAAAGTTAGTGCTACCTTGTTGGGGGGGGTTGGATTTATAGTTCGTAGTGGTAGTTTAGGTAGTGTCAGGTGTAGTGGCACTGGCATACACTTTTTGATAGGTGATGGGTTTTGAGTATGGTGCAGAAGCACGGCACTGAAGGGGTTTCTCGCACCTCCAACGGGAGGTGGTTCCATAAGGAAGGGGCAGCATATGAGAAGGATTTCTGGCCTGCCTTAGTCCTAGCCTTGGGAACCTCTAGCAACGTTTGGCCTGAAGACCTAAGGCTGCGCTGGTTACTCTTTACTGTGAGGAGTCCCCTGAGATTAAGGGGAAGGGGAAGGGCTAATTATCTTTTTGGCCAGGCAGAGCACGGGGTAGCTGAAGCGTGCTTCGAAGGATGGCCAGTTAAGCTTTACTAGCGCCTCACAGTGGTGGCTCCTTGAGTGAGATAGAGTGGCAAAGTGGGTCACTTTATTGTATAGAACCTGTAGTTTACCATACTCCTGCTTTGCGATACCCTGGATGACCGGGGCAGCATATATCAGTGTTGGAAGTAGGACACTTGCTGCTATAGCAGTCCTAGCTTCAAGGGTTAACAGATCCTTAAGCCCATATAGTAATCCGAGTTTGAAATGGATTACTTTAGTGACTTGGTCCACCTGTTGTTTGAACATGAGGCCCTGGTCGAGGGTGAGGCCAAGGTATTTTGTAGAGGGAACAACTTCTAGCTTGTTGCTCTCCAGAGATGAGAGCTGGAGAAGTTGCGATCTATCTTGTCCTAAGGCTCTTGGTCCGAACAGCATAACTTTGGTTTTATTGGTGTTAAGGACCATTTTGTTGTTAATGAGCCACCTCTCCATGATGTGAATGTCCTTTTGGAGAGAGCTGGATAGGTCATCCAGGTTGTAAGAGGACGTGTAAATAACAGCATCATCCACATATTGGATTATATTGCTGCTTCCACAGTGCATGTGCAGTTCATTAACGAACAACAAGAACATAAGGGGCCCAAGTATGGACCCTTGGGGTACTCCATCCGTTAGGGACTGAGGTTTGGAGAGTTTGTCCTGCCACCTGACTCTCTGAGTCTGACCTGTGAGGTAGCTTTCTATCCATCTGAGGGCGTGGGCATCTAGGCCTACGTGGAGGAGTTTTTGGAGGAGTAGTCTGTGATCCACCAGGTCGCAGGCCTTGGAGAGGTCTATAAAAACCACCCCGTGTTGGATCCAGCATCTAGGTCTTTCAGTACGTCTGAAGAGAATTTGGTTAGGGCAGTGTCTGTCCCATGATTGGCTCTAAAGCCATGTTGCGATGGGGACAGCAGCACATGTGCTTCAGGTACTCCTTAAGTTGGGCATACACGATTTTCTCCTGTATTTTGCCAGGGTACAGAGCAGGAGATTGGCCTGTAGTTTTCATTGGTTCTGCAGGCCCTCCCTTATGGATCGGGATCCACGTCGCCTGTTTCCACAGTTCGGACATATCCCTCAATTAGGGACCTATTGATCAGCCAGGTGAGTGGCTGCGCGAGCGCCGTGGCACCATCTTTTAGCAGTCTTGCTTTGAGTCCATCCGGGCCTCCTGAACCTGTCGTTTTCAGGGTTTTTAGGATGACCAGCCAGGGCACTGGCGGTGACCCACCCATGGTGGACAACCAGCTGACACTGGTGGTGCATGTGGTGGTGGAAACCATAATTGATGTCAGATTCCAAGGGGAGGTGGAAGGCGTGGACACCATGAATGGTATGTACCAGGGTGGCCTATGGACATTGGCACCCATGCTTCCAGGCATCATGCAGGTACTAACTGCCATATGTTTCCCCTACAGCACAGCCCACAGACAGTCACAGGATGCAGGCAACAGACACTAAGCCAGGACACCACACAAAGGAGACTGGTGGATGAGGATGCCGGGCACATGGAGTACAGCAAAGGTACGGCCCCATGCCATGTACACAAATGTCAGTGCCATCACATGGCATGCAAACAGCCTGAATAACAGTCTCCTCTCCCCAACAGGTACATAGCCAGACACAAACATGCAGATAGGGATGGACATGGATGCAGACAGTAACACAGAGGCAGCTGTGGAGTGCACCCAGAAAGCCGACATGGACTGAGATAGCCAAAGGGACAGCAGCATGCTACTGCATGACCCAGGGAGCTATGTACAATAGGAGCACCATGGTGCCAGCAGTGGGACAGTGCAACCAGCGTGTGAAACACACCTGCCAGATGCAATGGAGACTGCACACCATGAGCAGCTGGGCACCGATGACAGTCCCGACAAAAGGCCATCATGTCATGCACCTGGGCATAGGCACATGAACCACATGACTGCTGACCTGGCAGACAGGTACCATGAGCTGCACGGCTGGAGGAGGTGCAGCTCATGGATCAGCATCACAACACCAATGCCATGGTGGCCCTCACCATGAAGTCCATGCCATGCAATGGGGAATCAACTGCATCATGGATGCACTTGAGTGGCTTGTTGGCCAGAACATTAGGGGGAATGTGCTCCACAGCAACTGTCCTGGTCAAAAACACAACACGGCATTCTCCAACACTGCCAGCTCACAGCACAACACTGTGGCACACCTGTCTGACACAGACAGCACACAGGTTCCTGACACACAGGATGGAGGCACAGGGTCAGCACACCCCGATGGTGCACACAGCATGGGTGAGCATGGCCCAGACGCATGGGGCACTGGGACCACCACAAAGGAACAGCTGGAGGGCCACAGCACTGTGGCTGTGGATGACACACAGGATGGTGAGATGGAGCAGGCACTGGGTGACAGGTGGGGCCGGGCAGCACAAGATCACAAGCCCCAACCCGGAGGATGGGCACATGCACCTCCACCCACTTGAAGGCAATGCCCACTGACCCCCAGTGACCCTGAACATGTGGATGATGCTTTTCCCACAGCAGTGCAGTGGGGCCGCTAGCTGCATGGATGTTCGCTAACCCCCACACTGCACACACACCTGACATGACACCGCAGGCATGAACAGCCCCACGCCCACCTCTTGTACAGCACAAGCACAACCCACCCCCCCACTGATGTACAGCACAAGCACAGACTCACTCCCACTGATGCACAGCACAAGCACATGCCCTTCTCACTGATGTACAGTGCATGCACAGCCCCCCACCACACACTGTGTCATACTGCAGGACCCAATCCCACCACACCCCACACTCACACCCATGCCATTTGGTGCATGGATCATGGGCACAGCCCCCCCCCACCCAACACCATAACACAATGTGCCTGCTGGGTGGACATGGCAATGCACACCTGACAGGCCAATGGCGACATGGAGGTGCCTGCCCTGGGCAGCGGTGGACATGCCATGAGAGCACTCATGGGTTCCATTTGTCCAGGCACCACTCCGCTGGGTAGACATGCCAGAATGTGCCACCATGGATGTGCTTGCCCAGCCATGGTAGCATGCCCTCCACAGATGGACGGGCCCAGCAGTACACTGCCAACCCCCAGAAGGGTGCACATAGAGCATGCCCACATCATCATGCCTCCGCCATCCACCCCAAATGTCGCACACACATGAGGCTGACCATGACGCAAACAGTCCACCTGGTACCCATTGCACATGAGTGGCTGTCATGTGCACATGGGTGGCAACAGATGTATGCATGACATCCACTGTCCACACCACCACTGATGCCAACTGTAATGCTGGAACGTGCCCTGTACTGGGGCCATATGGCCGCTAACCATCTCAGGACCACAGCATACCTGAACCACCACCTTACCGGCAGGTCCAGACAGGTGCTGCTTCCTCAGTAAGGGGACATTACGATGCAGGGCTATATTGTGCAGCATGGCACAGACCATGAACAACCTGCAGGCATTTCCTAGGGACATCATGATGGTCTCACCGGTATGGTCCAGGCACCAGAACCGCATCTTCAGGAGGACAATGGTCCACTCCATGATGCTCCATGTCTTCCTATATACATGGTTATATGTCTCCTCCCCAACACTGGTGAGTGCCAGAATTTTGATGTCATCAGGCACGTCCAAGGGGGTATCCACTGTCACCTATGCAGGGGAAAAACATCAGTGTACACATGTGCTGGCATGGTACATGGCAGGGTTCAAAGATAGGGTGAAGCAGCGGTACTCACCTAACAGCCAGCTGTTGATGCACCCTACATGCAGCATGGCACGCAGTCGGGATGCATCCAGTATGTGGGCGCCATGGCATGATCCTGGGTACTTTGTACACACATTCATGAACATGCCACATGCATCACAAACAATCTGGCAATTTACACTGTAGAACCCCTTCCTGTTCCTGTATGCCTCCTCATTAATTACCGGTGCCAGTATGGTGATATGTGTGCAGTCAATCACACCATAGATATTGGACATGCCATGCATGTCATAAAAAGCCTGCTTCATCACCTGAACATCTGTCTCGATCTCTGGGAAACTTGTGTGCCAGCAGGGTGTCTGTGACTTGTGTCATGGTGCGAGACACAGAGGACTAGCACATGCCCACTACATCACCAGTTACCCTCAGGAATTACCCTGTAGCATAGCTTGCAAGGGCATACAACATTTTCACTTGTGCCGACATTGCACAGGACTGTTATGTCCATGAGACAATGTCATCGTGGACCATGTCTCACAGATGGTCAATCTTGGCCCATGGCAATCAGAACCTCTTGATGCAATGTATCTCCAGCAACATCATGGCATCCAGGCATGGTCTAAGCACCTGCAGCTGTGGATGGGCACTCCAACGCTGCATCAGCTTCCCATGGTGCAGCTGCATGTTCAATAGCATTCCTGGACACATCCTGATCCACTGTTCTGCTTCCTTTCCACCACATCCCCCTCAGGCATACTGGCTTTAAGATGCCTCCTTCACCTGTGTGTGGCTTTAAGGGAGTGTGGCATCCAGCACATGGGTGGTGGCCCGGCATGGGCGGTGTACATGTGCAGGCACATGTACCCATGTTGCCCTGTGTGTGAGTTGCCTATATTCCACCACTGCAAATATGGCATCAGGTGATGTGTACAGGCCTGGGCGATATCCACAGTGCCTTTGGCATTTATCAGAGTTGATATATTGTGATTCTGGTGGCTATAGCACCCTTTGGGTGGTGCAGGGCCATGACTAGGTGAGTACCATGTCACCTGTATGTGTCTGGAGCAGTGCAGGGTGTGAGTGATGTGCATTGTCCTAACATATTTGTGTTATTTATGTTCCCTCACAGGACCAGCAGAGCCACCTCAGAGGCTGGAACTGACCATTGTTAAGTAGCCAGAGAGTGCGCCTGTGATGGTGTTGACACCAACATGGAGGAGGAGGCATTGGCAGCTGCTGTTTCTGTGGTACCTGTTGAGCGAGGTGGTGGACAGTGTCGTCAGGTACCAGGGGGATTATACCCACCTGTGGTGGGTCACCATCCCTTCCATGGTGAGTGAATGTCGTGTGTTGGTTCTAGCTGTTGTTGGGGTACTGTTTATTCCTGAACCCATGTGCAGCTCTTTTTTTTTTTTTTAAGTTTATGTACTTTATTGAAAACATTAGAAAAATACAAATAAAACAATACAACAATAACAAGAAACAAGAATGCAAGAATACAACCCCAACAAGTCCCCCCTCCCCAATTCCTCCCCATCCCACAACTGGCAGAGTGGTACAATGTAACAGTTCCACCACGCCGCATCAACATGAAATTTGTTGATTGGCATTACAGCGGTGGCACAATGCCAACAGTCAGCATTGTGCCATCAGTAACAGAAGGTGTTTTTTGAGGGGTGCTTTGCCCCCACACCCCTCTTGTGAGGGTCTCTGCCTCCTGTACCACACACATTTTAGATTATCAACTCTGAGTCAGAGTTGTTTCAGGGAGGGGGAAAAATCATGGCAGACAGCAGTGTCAGCAATACCAGGGACTGTTACAGCGACCTGCAGATGTTGTCACTGTATTGGTCTTCGCGGTACTGCCATCGCTGTGTTAATGGTACACCCAACTTAACTGGGCTAAAGGAAGTATGTTGTTACTCATATGAAAGGAATACACAATGTCGAAGTGAAAGGAAAAGGGGGTGGATTGCATGGAAAAGATAACATTGATCTGCTATGAACGATGAAAAGTAACTCTGGTTGGGAACCACACCAAAACCATTTACACTATATACAGAGTGTGCAGTTTACTCCATTTCTTATTGAAGGATGGGAGCTGGTTAAGTAGATTAGCAATCATCCATTCAGTTCGAAGGTTGAACAGGAGTTTCTGCAACCATTCATGGTATGGCAATAAGGTAGGATTATGCCAGTGATGGAATATGGCATTTTTAACTGACAGGGAAATTAGAGCCATGAAATATCTCTGTTCTTTCACCTCTATCTTGCTATGACCACCCACTATACAGACATAAGAAGTAAAATCTCCATTTATCCCAAGAAAGGGATCAGCCCTATTCTTGATTGAAGTCCACAGAGGGGCACCTTAGGGCATTCCCAAATGACATGGAAAAGTGTCCACTCAGCTAACCCACACCATGAACATAATGAAGACTGGCGTCTGCCCATTTTCACTAATTTAGTAGGTGTAAAATACATGTTATTCAGTATTTGAAATTGGTATGCTTAACTTATCACTCATGTGCAGGTCTGCTGTGTCCACACACCACAGCAACGTGCACATGTCCAGGTGGTGTTCTGTGATACAGTGCATGGGTGTCACGGTGGCCCTGGACTAGTATTGCATACCTGATAGGCATGTGCTGTTACCGCTGTTTTTCCCACCCTTGCTGGTTCCACAGGGGTGTAACTGGCATGGCATGCATGCTGGAGCTTGGCAGACCTGACCTGTTTTGCCCATGCCATCACTGTTTGGCCATGCCACATGGCCTATGGATGGTGGTTCACTGCACGGCCCAATACAGTGGCTGTGCATGCCCCCACTGGTCCTCCACACACACAGCGTGGAATGCTGGTGTTGCATGGTTGGTGTGGGGGTTGTGTCATTTGGCTTGGGCCTTGTGCCTGCCTGTTCCCCATGGTGGCCCCATTATGAGCCTGGGGGCCACTGGTGTAGCTACTGCCATGCACAGGTGGCAGTGGTCTTTCAGCCATGCATGGGCCATGCAAACTGACATTACTGTTTCTGTTCTCTCCTCAGGACTACAGAGGGCCACTGAGATGCATGCTGCTGACCCGCATGAGAAGGGTTCCTGAAGCTGTGACTGACATGAGCTCTAACAGTGAGCAGGAGTGACTGTGGGGATCACCATGGGCCAGACGCTGCAAAGGAGAAGAGGGCGAGAGCAGTGGCATTGGCACAATCCCCACACAGTGAGTGCCCCTTCCCGTGTGCATTAGTTTCCTGCTGCTGAGTGCTGCCTTGCAGTAACTTGCTCTGAATTGTCATTTTAACATGCTCAGAGGTGTGGTTACTGCTTCCAGAGTTTGGGTGGGTGGGATGGGGTGTGCACTTGCGGTATGGTTGGGGAATTGCAGTGGGTGGTACAGGCCAGGGGGGCAATGGACGCCTGTGCTCATGTGCAGCACATGTGGCATCTGTGAGGCACACAGTCCACCCATGCAGGCCAGGACAGGTGCATTGTCCATGCCCGGGGGGCAGCTAATGCTGTTGCAGTTTGATGTGCCCTGGTCTGCCAGTCTAGGGTGGTGTGAAGTGTGGTGGCACAATGGTGTGGAAGCCTACCATCATGCCACATGGGTCAGCCACCTGGTGTTCGCATGCTGCCCATGCCACACCCAATAGGACCACATGCAGTGTCACACAGACATTGCACGAGTGGCAGTGTGACTGCCACACATCACTGGCTGCATTTCACTGGGGCCATGGCCAAGTGCACATCCATGTGCCTCATCACCATTGGTGGTGCCCATCCCCACATGGCACAGATGCCTGTTCAGTGGGTGCTGTGTGGCCTGCCTGCTCCATGGCTTGGGTACATTGCCACATGGGCATTGGCAGCCTGGGTTGCTGCCCTGCCCATGGCACCAGCCACAAGGTGCACTGCATGCATCAGCATGGGCACATATCAAGGTAAGGTCACACTGGTGGGGGAAGGGTTACATAAACATGTATGAAAATGTATGATGTGCAAATGAACTAATCAACAGAATTTTTCCTACTTATTCTACTAAAGTATGCAGGTTATCCATTGATTCTATGTAAGCAGAGATTGATCCAGGATTATCTTGAAGGTCTGTACTGTTTTCATGTCCACTGTCTTCACTGATAGCCTGTTCCCTAGGTTCATCACTCTCTGGAAGAAGTACTTCCTAACCTTATCTTACCTTACCTCTAAATTTACTACCTCAGAGCTTTAGAGCATGCCCCTATGTCCTGCCGAAGGACACCAGATCAAACATCTCTAACTGTTTGATCTTGCTGATACCTTTAAGTATGCAGCAAACTAAAACCATGTCCACTATCAGCGTACTTTTATCAATATATTTAAAATTTCTGCTTCAGGGCATCCCTGGCCCAAGAACAGCAGACAAAGGTCATAGAGTACAAGTCTAAGGCTACCAAAATATAAATGTTATAAATCAATTTCACCAGGTATCTGCCTTAAATTAATAATTAGCATAGTTAACTATAGTCTTCCTTAGATAGATATGTTTAAATATTTGGAACATTCATTTACCCAAAAAGGTACTTTATTTCATTTAATGTATTTTTTTATTCTTTTTTTTAATTATTCTAATAGAAAACAGTTAAAAGTCTACTTGAAAGTGTAGATCTGCTGTATTCTCTTTGTCTTAACTTGGCTAATAATCTGATGTCACTATTAAACAGTGAGATGTGTTTTGATTTGTACTTTTAATCTGACATTATCAGTGTTTTGCAATTGTCTGTGTTCTACTTCTGGCTTTATTGAAATTAATCCCAAGTCACCCCTGAAAAAGGGATATGGTTTCAGTGGGCCTACCCGGTTAACAAATTCCAATCAATCAATCAATAAATAAATCAAACAAAGGAATGTACAATAATACATAACTAACTAACTAACTATATAGTTTGAAGATGTTCTGGGGAAGACAGTCATGCTAACAAATTTGGCATTTTGCTCTCCCAAGCAATATTTTGAATAATGTCCCCAGAGTATTGTGACATGTAACACAAACACAGACCTATTTTTTAAATTCATGAGAGTGGGTATCTTTCAGGGAGGAGATACAAGCAGAAATCATTTTTCCAAGAATAAACAAAGAGGATTCAAGTCCAGGACCATGTACCTGAAACTGCTTTCCTGATCTGAGATAAAAAAAATACTCTGCTGATAACAGCAGCTTTACCTCTCTGTGCAGAAAACAGAGATTCTGTTGAAGAGCTTTGCCTAACCTAGAACATTGAGGAAGTAATTAACATCTTGACTATTACAGATGATTTGCATACTGAGGGTTCGCACTGCAAGAATAATGGTAACCTAAGGGTCTGCTTGTCTGTTAATGCAGGCAAGAAATGAAGCAGAAATGCTTGTCCTTGAGCTCTGGGTACTTAATTAAGGGCACTACTGAAGGTACACAAGTGCAGAAAACATCAACCCTTAATGGGGGTTTGTAGTTATAATCAATTATAAAGCAAATTATCTCTGTCTCAAATCAAGTGATGAAATATTTAGCTGGATGCCATTAAAACAATTTAAAGACAAAGGATCACTTGATTGCTTATCAAGTAGAGCAGTTCCATTTTTATAGCATGAATATGTGGAATTCAGCAGTCTTGTTTAGTGCCCTTTACAACACTAGGGAAAATGGAAAATAAGAAAGTAATTTTGTTTTAAATATTTCAACGTTTTAGTGTGATAACAAAAATGATACCCTACTGAACATGGGGGGGGGGGGCAGTTTGCATGGCACTGAGTGACACTAGGCAGATCATTAGTGTACTTAACATCTCTCACTGACTCTTAGACTATCCCCCCCAGAAGACCACTGTGAGCTATAGGTTAGAGCTGGGGACTACTAAGCAGCCAATGTAGTTCCTATGATTTTCCTCTTAATCCTGGATTGGCGGTCAGGAGGCTGTTTCACCTAAATAACCCTTTGGGGCCAAGAGGATTTCAGTCTGGATGAGGGCTTACAAAAATTGCATATAAAAGGCAGGAAGGGGCTGGCACTGTTTTGCACTGCTGTTCTATTTACTGTAGTAATTGTGTGCGAGAAGAGGAGGATGGTGGGTGGAAGGTGGTTGGAGCTGGGAGATGGCCATGTGACTAGTCTTGACCACCTGGGAAGAACAAAAGCATTTTTAAACATGAGTTCCTTTTGTTTTGTAATTTGCTGAATACTAATTACTGGAGCTGGTGGACAATAAAAAGTAGCCCTGCCTGGGGGCATGAAGCGAAGTGATCTTTTGTTATGCAAGCAAGTCCCTGCCCCCTGTATGGTTTTGCAGTGGGGTTGAACTTTAAAGGGTAAAATCAAAGTTGGGTATAATTTACACCGTTAGCATGCATTTCAGTTCAACTAAGAAAAGAGGTAGATGAAACAACCAGCAACACTCATGAATGTTTGAGAAGGTAAGCAATAATAAAAAGCAGATGTCCCACTAGAAATAATACGATGCAAAACGAGTTGACATTGTGCCTTTTAAATATTATTTTACATACTTCAGGCTTTCTGTAACCGAGACATTTCTGGTACGCTATAGTAACAAAAACTGTGATTCATTTCAAAGAGAAGGACTACAGTTACCGTATTTTAACTGAAGTGTTCTCAGCTGTGACAGAAGGGGTGGGTCATTTGCCTTTTCGTAAGTAGCATTGTACTGTTTGGGCAGTGGATCTGGTGGGATTCAGACCTTGCAATACCTCGAGTGAGGGTCAAG
Organism: Neoceratodus forsteri; assembly: GCA_016271365.2. Lineage (NCBI taxonomy): Eukaryota > Metazoa > Chordata > Ceratodontiformes > Ceratodontidae > Neoceratodus > Neoceratodus forsteri. The sequence continues at coordinate 682,174,757 of CM057449.1, forward strand.
ATGAGTGGTGGCAGCATATCCAGATACCCTTGCAGGTGTCTGAAGGGTTGAAAAAAACTGGTAACAGTTGCAGGCTGAGATAAGGAAGAGAACCAGGTTGTGACAAAAATACTTTGTTATCTGAATCTAGAAAGCATCAGAAGACCTTTGTTATAATGACAGTAAACTAATTTATTACAGCAAAGTTATACTAAGATAATATTAGAGTTCATGATCAAATTGCAAAATGTCAGGAAACCCAAAGTTATGGTTCTTTGGTTAATAACTGTAACTGCATCTGTTCTGATAGATCCTGCAGGTACTGAAGGGCTGATGTGCCAAACTAGCCCCAGAAGACAGCTACACTTTAAAAAAGTAAAAAAAAAGAAAACAATTTAATTTTATGGTTGCCCACACACTGTAAAAGACAGTGTATGATCAATCATAAACAACAGGTTTGTTTTTCAATCTCGAGGTTATGGTAATGAAACCTCTCAAGCTGTGCTCTTGAGGTCTCCTGTTACCATGGAAACCTCGCAATTGAAAATTAGACCTGTTGTGTATGATTGATTATACACTATCCTCTATATTATCTCACAGCTGCCCACAACCAAAACTGGAAAAAAGTTATCCACCTTTACCCACCCTCATATCACCCATATCTGCCCATATCACACTCACCGCACAATACCACCCCATCCCAGATAAATATCAAATTCTTTACCCATATCCCTCACACAGTGTATCTGACCCACACCCACAATGATTAGTGTGGCACTGAAATTCCAGCCTTGGTACTGGTATAAAGCATGCCTACCCTCATCCCTAACAGTAGGTCTTACACCAGAGCCCATCCTTGATGCCAGAGAATAAGCTACCCCCATAAACAATAATCAGTACAGAACCAAGCACCCATAGAATCACTATACAAGCCTTCCCCCAACAAGAAAAAAAGTAAACAGTCTAACACCTGTAAATAGTTCTATTCATCCATGGGAGAAAAATAATGATTTTGTATATAGTTTCTTTAATACAAGCTGTATCCAAAGCCATGTTACTGTCCGGGAGAGGGATGGGGGATATAGCTAGAGATGTGCGGAATTAGAAAGTTTCATTCCGCAAAATATTTCATGAAATTCATGCATTTCGTGAAGTATTTCATGGTTGCAAAATGCAAAATTCTATGGGTGAATTGTGAAATTTCACCCATGAAATGTAAAATTTCACAGTGAAAGGTGAAATTTCACCAGTGAAATGCAAAATTTCACCTATGAAATGGTGAAATTTGGGTGATATTGGTGGAATGTGGGCAAAATTTGGAGAATTACTCAGCAAAATTTGGCAATTTCACATCCAGCAAACAATTTTATGGAATGGCTAAATTTTGTGAAATGTTTCACGTGGTGAAATTGCCAATTTTGTGGCAATTTTGCAGGTGAAATTTAATTTCGTAGCATCTCTAGATATAGCAGTCATGTTAGGTAAACAGGGAAATTGAGGCAACACAGGTGTATAGTAGATGAGAGAAAGAGAATGCTAAGATACACAATGAGGTTAGTTAACTAACTCTGGGTCCTACACTGAGCAGCTGGTACTGGTGGCATTCAATGTCGAAAAGTTTGCAGGTTTACAGCTCTGTGCTCAAACCACTATGACAAACTACATAGACAATGCTTCTGCCAGGATGCCATCCCTGTTGCCAATTTTTAAGCTTTCCCCCCAAAATAAATGGAAAGCAGGCACCTTGAAAAGATCATTCCAACACTGGAGCCAATCCCTGGTACCCAAAAACAATCCCCAACCAAAAATGAGGATATATTAGTTCAAACAGAGAAACCTATAGTTTGTGCCAGTTTATAAAATTTTGGAACAATCCAGAACAGGAAGCCACTCCTTAGTGCTAGCTGCCACCACCTCAATAAATCAAATATCCACCCACATCCCACCCTTTTGTAGTTCTACCCTCAAACCAGCCCTACAACCCCAGTGACTGTCCTAGTGTCAGTGGCTCAGTAGGTAGCACACTCGCCTCTGAGGCCGGGAGATCAGTTGGCTGTGGGTTCAGTTCCCACATCTGGCACTTGGGTTAATATCCCAGTACTGACACTGTAGTTCAGCATGAGAGGGATGCTGTACTTCTGAGGTGCCGTCTTTCAGATGAGACATTAAACCGAGGTCCCATCTGCTTGGATTGGTGGTATTTCAGGTGGATGTTAAAGATCCCATGGCACTTATCAAAAAGAGTAGGGGAATTTCCCCAGTGTCCTGGTCAAATTTCCCTCATTCTCTAAAAATACCACCAACAGCTTAATCTGGTTCAGGGTCAGTTGGCATTCATCTGTATCCCCCTCCACCGGATAGTGCCTGAAAATAGGCAGGATTTGTCTAGTGCACTTACCTGGTCAACAAAAACTAAAAATAAAAAAAATAAATAATGAAACGCTGAATAATAGACTGGTGGATTGCCTGGTGCCATCCATGTGCAGTATGATCAACAATATACTATAGTACACATTCCCACTGTTACACAGTCAGTATCTAGTGCTTTGTGAAGATGAGAGACTTGTGTGCCACAACTATAATGTACATTGTAGCATGATCATATTTCTGCTATTCCAAGCTCCCTCCTCCACTAAGCACTGCGTGTCATTGAACGACAGAGGTAGTCTGTATATTAATATACTTATGAGTCATAGAGGATGAGGACTGCAATGAGCAATGAACTGATCTTGCATTTTAGAGCCTATCAGGTCAGTTACTGTGAGTGCTGTTGGTAGGGATGGGATTGCACTGTGGGTGTGATGAGAGTGGGTAATATCTGAGATTCTTTGTGTAGAGTTCCAGACACTTTGGAATGGGAGACTGGATTTTATTTTTGGCAGAGTCAGTGCTTGTAAACCAGCACTTGGATGGACTCCCATTGGGTGACAACACTATGGATAGGCTCCCAGTGCAGGACACATAGAAACAGAATTTGTCAGAAAAGGAAAACTTGATCAACCCAGTGGTCCGCCTAGATGTTCCCTGCCTAGTCTGTCTCCGCAGACCTTAATTAGCCTTTGGTGACTCACCCTCTTCCCTACCTATTTAATAATGTTACCCTGTGTCTAGCCCATGCATGCTTGAATCCTTCCACTGTTTTCACCTTCACCACTTTAGGTGGCAATCTGTTTCAGGCATCTGCTACACTTTCTTTGAAGTATTACTTCCTAATATCCATCTTAAGCTTCCCCTCTCCATATTCATCTTGTGTCCTTAGTTTTGGTGATGTTTCTATTTGAAAGAGACTCTCCTCCTTCACCCTATTCAGCCTTGTGAGGTACTTGTAGATCTTTATCATATTTCCTCTCACCGTCCTCTCTTCCAGTATCAACATGGTGAGATATATCACTCTCTTGATATAGGACTTTAGGTGCAATGTCTGCACTGTTTTGGTTGCCCTTCTATGGATTGCCTCCACCCTGTCTATATCCTTTCTGAGGTGCGGCTTCCAGAACTGGACATAATACCCCAGGTGGTGACTCACCAGTGAGTGATACATTGGCAATACCACCTACCTCTGCCTGCTGGAGATACCGCTCCTTGTGCACCCCAGCATTGCACTAGCCCTAACCTCTGCTTTGTCACACTGCCCTGCCACTTTAAGGTCATCAGCAAGGCCACTATTTTCAGTTTGTACCAGAAAAAACAGTAAAATTATTCCAGAATTTGGACTGCCTGCACACTGGTAAAAATAATGAATTTACTGGAATTTGGCATTTTATACCGGATCAGAAAATCTACAGAACATGTATTTTTCTTATAATTACATCATATACTATTTTCAGTTTGCTTCATTTAATGCTTTGTATATATTAAGCCTTCTTTTATTCTGATTATTTATACACATACTAAAAGAATGAGTAGAATCCCAGTAAAATATGAAAAATTAGACTTACAATCACTGGTCTGGTAAATTAAAGCTGGGCTCACATACACTGCAACTCCTCAAAGAAACACCACTTGGGCATCAGATGAGTATCATTTACAGTAATTAAGCATAATACCAAGCATGCAAACAGCAGCAGCACATTCTCCAATGTTTCACGCGTTGCTGGCGCTTTATCAAGGACTCCTTGAAAAAGTGCCAGTAATGCGTGAAACATTGGAGGATGTGCTGCTGCTGTTTGCATATGTTCAGTATTAAGATTAATTAAATAATGCTCAGCCAGCCTGTCTGCACAGCAGTTGGATTTCCACTTGTGACACCGGCAACCTGGGTTTTGGAATTGACCCAGGTCGCTGGAGATCCAGCCGGAAGGAGACGACTTGAGCTTCCTACAACTGCTCACCATCTTCCAGGAAGGGAGGGGCTGTGACCCAGTGTTGGGCAACCTCTGGTGAAGGCCAGGGGTAGGAAAGAACATTGCGGTGCTATGCAAGAAGCATGATGGACTTTGGCTTACACCTAGACGTCCTGGATATCACACACCCAAGGGGAGGAATCTAGGAAATTTGGCTCCCTGGTTGACCACATGGCAGTCTCAGGCCCCCCATCAGCTCGAAGCCCCAGGACAGCTGGGACCATCACCAGTAGCAGCCACACCAAGTTGTAGTCTGCTGGCCTGCCCCACTGGTGCCTTCTCACCTGGAGGGGGAGGGACCCATCCAGTGAAGGTATACGCCAGGTTCCTTGGGGGGCTGCAATGTGGGGTTGGTGACTATGGCGGGGACAAGAGCCAGAGGAGTGCCCTAGGGGATCCGAAGGAGTGGCCAGCAAGGGGGCATGGGAGGAGTAGAAAAAAAAATAATGCTCATATTATCTGATACCCAAGTGGTGTTTCTTTGAGAAACTGTAGTGGATGGGAGACTGGCTTTAATTTACCAGTTTCTTAGCATTTTGCCTGGTGCTCCATTTGCTGGGACTAGTAGCCACCTCTTGTTTGTTTACATACAATCACCAATGCAATTCCTGGAACTTCAAGTCTTGAAAATGGAATTTCATTACTTTAGTCATCATAAATCAGTGGCATTGGTCATCATTTATGATAACCCCAAGGACACTTTCCTGCTTAACGACTGTCAGTACCTCCCACCATCATATACTCAGCTCCTGGGTTCCTATGCCCTAGGGGAATGATTTTGCACTTTTTGGGATTAAACCACAAAGCCATGCTCATGACCACTCCTTGAGTTTCCCAAGATCCCTGCACATTCTTTCCACTCTCTCCTGAGTGCCCACTCTATTACACAGTTTGGTATCATCTGGAAAAAGACATAAGTACCTTGCCTTCCAGTTCTCCTGCAATGTCACTTATGAAGTAATTGAAGAGGACGAGTCCCATTACTAAGTCCAGGAAAACCAAATGAGCTGTACACTATAGTGTGTTGCCTTAGTTTTACTGGAAGTCCATGACCATCCAAATTAAAAAATGCATCCACACAGTTCACCATTCATTCAAGAAGTTGTAAATGATTATATTGATGCATAAAATACAGTTTATTCATAGTCAAAAGGTAAGACAAAACAGTTAGCATTGCAGTAGCCCTGCCTTGGAGCTTTGGGTTCAACAACCCTTCCTCAGGAGTCATGCAGCACCATGCTGGTCACTTTCCAATCATTAGTGAGTGCCATTAACCACCACCTTCTGATGCCTATCCACTAACCACTTTCTAACCCAATTCACCAGTTAGGATCCCACACCAGCCTGCTCAGTTTCTGAATCAGTCTCCTATGTGGCACAGTGCTGAAAACCTTGCAAACGTTTAGACAGACCACATCCAATGCCCTCCCATGATATATTTCCTTGGTCACCAAGTTGAAGAAATCCATCAGATTCATCTGACATGATCCCACTTGCCATGAATCCATGCTGTCTCTGGTTTTGCAGTGACTGGATTCAAGATATTCTAACAGCTTTTCCTTTAGCAAGGTTTACATTAATTTCCCCACCAGTGAAATGAGACTGACAGCCTATAGTTGCTAGCCTCCTCCTTGACGCCACTCTAATATAGAGGTACCATGTCTGCTCTCCTCCAGTCCTCTGGAACCCCACCTGTTTCCAGTGAACTATTGAATAAAGCCATCAGTGGGGCAGCTAGTACCTCCCTGAGTTCCTTTAGTACCATTGAGTGTATCCTGTCTGGTCCCATAGCCTTGTTCATCTTCAGAGCTGCAATCCCCTTTAAGACATTTTCCCCTGAAACTGGACTTATGTCCACCTCCCCCCTTGTTCCTGCTGATCCTTTGTGGTCTGTCCCCACTATCTCAACTGTGAATGCTGAACAGAAGTACCTATTCAGGATGGTAGCTTTTTCTTTGTCCTCTTCTGCACAGTCTCCCCTTGCCATCTTCCTTATCCTCACAGTCCCGCTCCTTGTTTTCCTCTTCTCATTTATGTACCTGAAGAAAGTCTTATCCCTTTAGCTATCCATTCCTCTGTCTGTGCCTTTTCTCTGCTCACCACCTTTACTGCTTCCCTCTGTTTTATTTGGTACACTTCCCTGTTCTCCTTCTTCTGTGTTTACTTATAGCTCCTCAATGGCAACCATTTTTCATTTACCACCTAGGCCACTTCCCTAGAGAACCATAACAAGCTCATTTTTCTTCTGCTTTTAATCACTTTCTTCATGCAGAGACTGGTTACCTTAATTATGCCCTCTCTTATTTTAATCCACTGTGTCTTTACCCCTCCTTGGAATCCCTTCTCTGATGCAGTTTCTGATGCAATCTCCCATTTCATTAAAATACGCTCCTAATTGTTGGGTGGGAGGGTTCTCTGTCAGCCTCAGGAATGTGCCTCCAGTGCTGAATTAATATTTCATTTCTTTGGAGGGGTGTTTGTCAATGTCAAAAACAGGCTCATGGTGTTGAAAGTTGTTTTTTTTTTGCTTGTGTATGTACCTGTTTTTTTGGGGGGGGGTCTTCCAATTCAAATTTTGTTGATTTAAATGGATGATGACAAACCAAGTAAGCAATAATACCTGATGGGGTGGGTGGTATTAAGCTATACCAGACTGCCCAGTGGCGGAATGAGGCCCAACATTACAGGTGAAGAGCTTTATAGCCCCAGAAGGTCTTATATAGCTCAATATCACCCACTCTGAAGGGTATTATTGTGCTTAGAAAATGGGCAACTGTAATATACTGTATATGTTTGTAAAAAAGTAATTTTTATGTTTAAATGTTAAACTCTCAGGTTGTTTCATTTATTTTTTTATTAAATTTTTCCTACACCTACTTTACAATGCTGTGTTTTTCTGTTTTTTTTTTTAGTTAGGAAGTGTTGTCCTACTAGACCTTCTGTAGTTGTGAGTTTTGAGAGTGGTTGTCATAGAACCCCACCCCATACACACACACACAGCTGAAAATAGTGAAAATGTTTCCTTATTTTTACTATCTTTTTTTTTAATTTACTCATTGAAATGTATGGTTTTATTCTTCTGGGCACACTAGAGCAGAGCGAGTGAAGAAGGTAGTAGAATGAGTACAGCTGCATCTGTATCTGTTCTGGACTGCAGAAAATGTCACTGCTGAGACATAGATTAAGTCGATGTAAAAAAGAGGTAATAGTCTTTCCCCCTGCACCACCGACTTCCAACATTGTGTTGCTTTTTGTTTTAAATTTAAAATGAGCAGTTGTGGTCTCTTGTAGTTAGCAGGTGACTGGATGGAGGCAGGAGGGCGGCACGCTGACTGGGTGAGCTCGTTGTCATGAAGGACTTAAGGCGGTATGCTAGTGAAAAGAGCAGTACTTTCTTAGGTTTTCATACCACAGATGGACGTCCATCTGTGGTACAGAAAACAAAGAAAGTGCCGCTTCTCTCATGCATCATAGTGGTGTTGTATCTAGTGCTGTGAGTGTTGCTTGTGGAGGTTTCACTCACATATGGAGCATGGCTCATTTTTTTTTAGCAGCCTCTGATGAATTAATTTTCAATTTTTACTGTGCTTCATTAAATGGGACTTGCAGAGAAAAAAGGGGAGATTGGGTGGTCTGTTAGCGCTGGGCTCACTTACTGAGCGGGAAAAAATGGTGGCAGTCAAGTTTGAAAATTGGAGGGGTCCCAGGATGTCTGAAGTAATGGAGCACCCCAAAGTGGCACTTGTTATTTAGCAGGCATTATTGAAAAATAAATGCATGGCTAGCCAGCCTTTTAGCCAATCAGCATGCTTTATTTTTTAAGCCCATTTTCTAATTAGCTATTGCTCATTTTCATGGTACTGTATCTTTATACGTACTGTAAATAGATAATTTTTACACAATAGGCACACAGAAGAAAATGGTTTTACAGCAAATATAACAAGAATTGGCAAATGCTTATTGTGATTGCTTGCTTGCATTTTTTGGCACAGTTGTTGGGCATAGGCAGTTGGAAGTTAAAACTCAACAAGTTTTAATAGTGAAATTGTCATGATTCGGAAATGAAGAGGTTCACACGTAAGTTGGCTGTTTTTTAGACTGGGAGTTTTCAACATTGCATTTTTATTACACCACTGTTTGAACTTGACAGGTGTCATTTATCGAATCCCACACAAAATGTGATTTTGCGGAATGACTGTGAAAACACATCTGAAAGGGATTGAAAACTGACACCTGCAATGTTCATGAGGTGGGGTAAAGGAAAGATTAGGTTGAACATTTGGGTTCAGTCTCTAAAAAAAGACTGTTATGACTGAGTCAACATTGAAAAGTTTCAATATGTTTTTCATAACTTTGTTGTTTTTTGACAAATTAACCCCACATTTTCAACATCACCTTTTTATTACCCCAACTTATGAACATGATAGGTGTCATTTATCAAATCCAGCCCAAAATGTCATTTTGTGGAACATCTGTGAGAACACATTTTGGGGGGAATTTTAAAAATTATGCCTGTCATGTTCTTGAGGTTGGGTACAAAGGCTATGTTGAGAATTTGGGTCAACATTGCAAAAAAAAATGAAGTTATGAGGAAACATTGGAAAGGTTCTACAAGTCATCATAATTTTGTTGTCTTTTGAGCTTTCTACCCATATTTTTCACAGAGTCTTTTTCTACCCCACCTCATGATCATGACATGTGTACTTGTCCTGGCCCTGTGGTGTGGAGTGCAGAGGCATTGGTGCCTTACATCCAGCCATGCCAGTGACCTGGGTTTGGGAATATACCAGGGTCACTCAGGAGCCAGATGGGTGATGGAGGATTGAGTGTTCCAAGTCAGTTCTCCTCCCTTGGGGAGGGGGGACTTTGAGTCCTGAGGCTTGTCTGCCACTTAGTGGAGGCTGAGTGGTAGCACCTGCAGAACCAACAGATGTGATGAGACTCATGCTGATGAAGTATGCACATGTATCAATACACACATACATGTCCCAAGGGAGAAAATGTAGGACAATCCCTTGGCTCACTCAGCATCCTACACAGGCACTGCACAACCCTATGTGGCTGACTTCCAGCTGATACAACTCTGTGTGAGTGGTGGTCAATCCATAAACACACAAGATAAGTCTTTGATGGGGCTGGGGGTATGCCATCAGGACTGGAGATGCAGACAAAGAAACAAATGAAGGAAAAAAAAGACAGATGACTTTTTTAAGTCCCATCCAAAAGGTTACTTTGAGGATTGACTGCAAAAATATATTTTGAGTAGAGGTGATTCATAAAAAGATATCTGTTTAGTTCAGGAGATGAAGTAAGTGAAAAAAAAAGTTACAGATTTGGAGCTAAAATCTTGAAAAATGATTAAAGTTATGAGTAAAAATTAGAAATGTATCAGGAAAAACAGTAACTGGACTTATCTTTTGTTCAGTTCTTCCTCAAGCATGGTAGTGGGAGAATCAGCAGTTGGTTAGAGGAGTTACTTGGGAACCAGTTGAGGTACATAAGGGATGGGGAGTGGGGTTGTGGGTCCTGAAGAGAGACAGGGAGCTGAGGTGAGGGAGTTTGGGTGACATTAGTAGACAGTTTACCTTTGTATCAGGTACCAAACCCCACAGAAATGAAACAACAATGGAAATTTCTTCTTCATTTCAGGGAAGACATTCTTTGTAAAGACCAGCACTGGGTATTAGGCACCCCAGTGTCAACTGTGGCTGGGGGTGTGTTGTGTACTGGCACCAGGGATTGGGCAATCCTGTGTTTGTCTAACACTTGGGGATGTTAGGTGAAGGCATGGGGGACTGGGTACCCTGACATCAGCATGTTGTGGGAGAAGGGTCCCAACTTTGGAGCCTTGCCAGTTACAGTCCCCAGAGAACCACCAGGCAGGGAGCCAGTGCCATACTGGACATGAGACCCTGCCACCATCCAAAGACCATGGGCCATCTCCAGTGAGTCACAGACAGAGGTGCTTCTTACACTGTGGGCATGTCAGCACATCCCTCACCTTAGTTCTACTTGAGCCAGCCCCTTGCATGACTTGGGTCCCATATTTATAACTCAATGTGGACAGTAAACCTGGAAAGCCTTGGAAAGTCAGGAGCTAACAAGCACATGATGTACTCAAATAATTAAGCAGCTCCATGTTACTGAAGGCTGAAACAGTAAACAGGAAAAGAACACCAAGATATATTTTGCACAGGCTTAGAAACATTAACCTTAGTGCAAAAAAGGGCAATACTGAATAGGCATAGTCCTCAGAAGGGGAGGAAGCCTTCATGTTTGCCTTAGGGGGTTTACATATAGTTTCAGTTTCAATCTAATATCCTTTCAACAATTCCAGGCATTTGCCCCTAATTCAATAAGCCATCTAAGAATACATTTATGTAACCCCTCATGGCATGTGTATGCACACCCTTCTCTGCTGCAGCCCTCTGATGGATGAGTGCAAGTCCCATGGAACTTACAATGTCTAGGGATATTTTTGGCTCAGTGGAAGTTCTTTACATACCTCAACCTGCTGCTGTTTGGCTCTACCTGGACTGGGATTCTGTGCACTACACCATGACCCTCAACCTCAACAGACCACAATGCAAAGTGTCTATGAGCGCAAATTCATGTGTAAAATCCAGAAATTCCATGTCATCCTGCATTTGACAATGTTTATATAGGCATTCACTCCTCTTTCAGAGTTAACAGTATTGTAGCTCCTCTTTCAAAGATACCCTTAAAGAAATAATTACATGAAATGTTTTTATGCTGTGCACGTAAAACTACCCATGTGATATGCATGCTGAAAGCATAATTTAAATGGTAACTTGGAACTGATTGCATGCATGTGGCATGCATGCAGCAAGCAAGTGTGGAAAGCATGAATTTTATGTTAAATTGGAAAAGACTGCATGCATGCATGTGGCATGCACGCAAAAAGCAAGTGGTCACTGATAGTTGCACACATAAAAGCTAAGTGACTTGCTCAGGATTACACATCTGTATACAAGTGTAGGTTGATGAGATTCAAATCCAGGTCTTTAAGTCTCTCTCCTGCTTTGCAGTTCAGTGACTTTAACCAGTAAGCTATGCTAGCTACATACATATGGTTTGCTTGTACTTCAATACAGTATGTGCCCCGATCACTGACACCAATACAGCAAACTACATACCTGTCAATGAAATCAACAGTTTGCTGACAGGTCACTGTGTTGGTGTGCCTGACACAGGGGCACACTGTCTTCTGGTCCTGCATCCTCTCACTGAATCAACTGTGACTAGGAGTTGAGAATCTGAAGTATGAGGGCTGTGGGGGAGCAGAGTACCCCTGCATGGGGGGTTTGGGGTGAAGCCCCCTGATGAAAAAGTGGACCGGGAGACAATTGAGATTTATGTCAACCACAACTTGCAATTGACATAAATCCTGTTGTGATGCCAGTTTTTATTTATTTATTTAGCTTTTGTTGACCGGGTGAGTGCACTAGACAAATCCTGCCTATTTTCAGGCATGACCCGGGGGAGGGGGATACAGATGAATGCCAACTGACCTTGAACCAGATTAAGCTGTTGGTGGTATTTTTTTTAGGAAATGAGAGAAATTTGGCCAGGATACCAGGGAAATTCCCCTACTCTTTTCGATAAGTGTCATGGGATCTTTAACATCCACCTGAACTACCACCAATCCAGGCAGATGGGACCTCGGTTTAACGTCTCATCCAAAAGATGGCACCTCAGAAGTGCAGCACCCCTCTCATGCTGCACTACAGTGTCAGTACTGGGATATTAACCCAAGTGCCAGATGTGGGAACTGAACCCACAGCCTTCTGATCTCCCAGCCTCAGAGGCGAGTGTGCTACCTACTGAGCCACTGACACTACAGTTGACAAAATGGTTGTCGAACTGTCATCATAGAACCCTTCAATACAAACATACATGCATATATCTGCACACATGTGGCATGCTTATATCCACTGTTATTCTTTTAGTTTACTTGTCCCCCTGATCTCAGCTGCACAGTTGAGCTGTAGCACACATACCAATGGAAACACATGTGGTTCTTCCAACTCCCAATGCACACACTTACCCACAAAGGTGCTTAATTACTTCTGTCTGGCCTGCATGTCTACTGTTTTCTCTTCATAGTTTTGACTGCTTTCATGCAAACAGACTTGAAGGGGCAAACACAAAAGTAGCAATGACTCAACACCCACCCACATTGCCAGTTCCCCCCATGCTCACACAATGCAGCAGGTGCGGCCATGCTGCTACAGACAACCCACCAAGTATAGATATAAGTCAAGAGTCCCCAGCTTGAGTACTATGGAGCCAAAGGCAGGAGTCTTTAAGAGATGATGTCCATGGGTTAGAGTGCTGGATTGTACCCCATTGAAATGAATGGAGTTATTTTTTATTATTATTTTATACATTATGATGGTGGTGACATTGGAGATGGCATTAAGGACAAAATGTGCCTATTCGCAGATGACAACAAGCTCTGTGAGAGAGTGGATACAGCTAAAAGGATACAGGACCTACAGGAAGATCTGGAAAAGCTGGGGAAGTGGTTAAGAATCTGGCAGCTTGGCTTCAATGCCAAGAAATGCAAAGTAATGTGTATTGGAGCCAAGGATCCCAGGACAGAGTTTTACCTGGGCGGAGTCTGATTATCTGCATCAGAGGAAGAGAATGACCTGGGAGTGATGATCACTAGTGACTGGAAGCACTCCTCACAATGCAAGAAAGCAGCAGCAAAGGCAAACAAAATGCTGGGATGCATATCTAGGGGGATCAGTAGTAGGAGAGAGGAGGTTATACTGCTCTTGTACAGGTCTCTGGTGAGGCCGCATCTAGAGTATGGAGTTCAGTACTGGTGACCACACCTCAAAAAGGACATTAACCTGTTGGAGAAGGTCCAGGGGAGGGCTACAAAGATGATAGTAGGTCAGCAGGGTAAGGTGTACAAGGAGAGATTGAGAGCACTGAATATATACTCCCTGGAAGACAGGAGAAAGAGAGAGGGGACATGACTGGGACATTCAAGTACTTGAAAGAGATAAATAAGGTTGATAAGGAGAGTCTCTTTAAGCTGAGTGGTAACCGTAACACAAGGGGGCACAGTCTTAAGCTGGAGGGTGGGAAGTTTAGGAGGGAAGTCAGGAAGCACTTCTTCACAGAAAGGGTGGTGGGCACTTGGAATGCACTGCTGGAAGAGGTCATCTTGTTGAAAACAGTGAGCAGCTTTAAGAGATGCTGGGATAGGCATAGGGAAGGTAAGATCATGGGTAGCAGGATGGGAGGAGTGGGAGGGAGGGAGGGCAGGGACATTAGCTGTGGACCCTGCAACACGAGCAGACTTGATAGATCAAATGGTCTTTTCTGCTGGCTTCTTCTTATGTTCATATGAGCTGGAGAATAATGAAGATCACTGTTCTACTAACAAGGCCCTTGTTGTTAGTTGAGTGGTGGTCTTCATTAAACTCCAACTCTTCATCAATAATGTATACAACAGTAATAAAAAAAATACCCCCTTTCATTTCAGTGATGAACGCCCCTGCATTCTCCCTTGTCCTATGTCATAATGTGCCTGAGCATGAGGATGTGGAGGTCTGCTTCACTGGAGGAGGCATCAGCCTAACTATCCAATAATCTGTGTACCCCATACCGCTCAGCTGTCCCTGAATGCAAGGGACAGCCCCCAGTTTATCCATGAAAACTGCTCTGCTCCTCATCCATCCCTCATGGAAAACATGCTGCTGTCCCCTAAATTTAGATTTTATGGCAGGGGCGCCATTTCAGATTTCAGCACGGGAAGTCAACAACCAGTGGAGGCCAGGTGCTAATTAGCCCCTAGGTGGTAAGCTCTAGAATGTCTGTAACATCTCTAAAAGGTAAAACGTATTTGTTATGACTGAGAAAGTGATGTGCAAATCAGGAAAGATTTACATGTATAAGATTCACCTGTTTATACCCCAGAGCAGTGCATCAGATTTGGGCTTAAACCCACCCAGTTACTAATGATTTTTTTTCCTGGCTGACGTTCTGACCATCCCTCCCAAAAAAAGAAATGTTTTCCCAATTTCTCTCCCTGACTCCATTCCATTCAATACCTATCCCATATCAATCAATCAATCAATCAATCACTTTATTTATCCAGGCATAAACACCATTGAGCAAGCTCATTTTCAAAGTGGTCCTGGAAATAGAACAATACAATACAAGAAAGTACATGGTCTCAGATATGGAAGCTCAATAATGCAAAAAGCATTGTACAGGTGAGGCACAAAAGGCCAATATCTACAGACCTGCCAAAGTTATGACAAAATGCAGTTCATAAGCAATAAATTTACAGGAGATGGAGGAGAGCCATCAAACCTAGACTACCTCCTGTTGTTGGCAGTAAGTGGGGAAATGGAAGGCAGGGGAAGGGTGTGGTAAAGGGAAGAAGAAGAAGGTATAAAGAGGGCCATGATAAAAGAGAGTAGGTTATAGGTGCTGGATGTCCCCCATAGGAATGGGTCTTAAGTGAGGTTCTAATTGCAGAACTTGTGAAAGGGGTTGGTTGCTGTTGGCTCATCATTCTCTAAAACAGTTGCAAGTTTCCCTCAAAAATGCGGCTAGCAACTCTTTGAATGTGAATAAGCCTGGAAGTGAGGACAATGTTAGTGAGTTTTGCATGGAGTTCCATAGAGATGGGAGTGTAAAGTTGATTGCGGCCGAACCATAGGTTGTTTTTACTCTAGGAATCTGGAAGCAGAGTATAGAGAAACGTCTCAGTCCATCGGAACCCTTGGCTCACATGAATAAACTTGAGATGTATGTAGGAAGATTATTGGAAAGTGGTCTATGAAGCCAGAGAAGAGCATTTCTTTTCCTCCTACTTGAAAGTGAAGGCCACCCCAATTCCTGGTATAGTAGGCAATGGTGGGTACAAAAGGGTAGGTTGAGGATAAATCTTAGGGCCCGGTGGTATAGCGTGTCAAATTTGCTGAGCACTGTTAAGGGACAATGTGTGTAGATAAAGTCAGCATAATCCAATATGGGTAAGAATGTAGATTGTACTAGCCTCTTTCTAGCATCTATGGTAAGCAGATGTTTAATACGATAGAATAAGCCTAACCGCTATCTTAATTTCTTCAAAACGTCATTCAGATGGCATAGAAAGTTAAGCTTATTATTCAGCCAGAATCCTAGGTATTTAAAGGTTTCAACTATTTCGAGAGGTTCATCTAGAAGAGTTAGAATCAGAGGAGTATGTGTTAGTCCGAGGCCTGCTTTTGGTGAGATGATCATGGCTTTAGTCTTTTTGGCATTGAGGAGGAGCTTGTGTTTAATGAGATTATGTTGGAGAGTAATGAAGTCTTGCTGTATGTTCTCATGTGCCAAATCCAAAGAGGAATTCATGGTATATAGTACAGTATCATCTGCAATTAAATGAATGTTAGCTGAACGTAGATGAGTGTCCAGCTTATTGATGTAAATTGCAAATAGGATTGAGCCTAGTATGGAGCCTTGGGGAACACCTCGTAGGGTTTTTTTTTTGTGAAGACAGATCACCTGCAGCTTTGACTTGTTGTAACCTGTTGGTGAGGTAATTGGAGAACCATTTGATTACAGGCAATTGAGTCCGATGTTGCTTATGGCTGTGAGCAAGATATTGTGGTCCACAGTATCGAAGGCATTGTTAAGATCAAGGAAAAGGGCAAACACTTGTTTCTTAGAATCCAGTGCAATTTGCCAATCTGTGGTAACTTTTGCAAGTGCAGATACAGTGCTATGTTTGGCTCTAAAGCTAGATTGTACAGGGTTTAGTAAGTCATGCGAATCCAGGTGTTCTCTAATTTGGGCATTAACAATTTTTTCGAGTAATTTTGACAGAGGAAAAAGTATAGATATAGGCTGGTAATTATTCAGATCACACGGATCTCCCGACTTGAATAAAGGTAGAATATAGGCATTTTTCTATAGCAACATAAGTTCTTCTTACTTTAGTGATATGTTGAATAAGTGTGTAATGGGGGCAGTCAAGTAGGGATAGCCGAGCTTGAGGAAGTATGGTTCGATGTTGTCTGCACCTCCACTCTTTTTGGTATCCAGGGAAAGTAGTAAGTCCTCTACTTGCTTAAATGTGACTGTATGGAAGCTAAATACGGTAGAATGAGGTAAGTTAGGTTTAGGATTATTATTAAAGTCAGCAGTAGGGTCACCCAGTGGGTTGATTTTGTTGATAGGTGAGGTGTCAAAAGCTAGCCCTGCAGTGGCAAAGTGATCATTTAACTGATCAAGAATATTGGCTCTGTCTGTGTAGGTGTATCCAGTGGACATAATTTTGGCTGGTAGAGATGAATCAGCAGGGTATCCTTCAACTTCTTTGAGGATGTTCCAAACTTTGGCTGAGTTGTTTTTGTTGGCTTCTAGTTCTGCTTGGAAATACCTAGTTTTTTCAGATCTAATTAGTTTGGTGCAGGCATTTCTAGAGGTGCGAAATGCTAACCAATCTGCCTCCAGATGCCATTTCCTCGCTCTTTTCCACCAGTAATTCCTGTCCCTGAGCACTTTCTTCAAAAGGGGAGAGAACTACCCAGGGGGTCTTTTTTTAGATCTGATCAGCTTTAGAGGAGCATGTTTATCGATTAGTCCCATTAAAAGACTATGAAAGATATTAAATGCCTCACTAAGGGAGGGGGCTAGATAGAAATTTTGCCATTTGATGTTGCTTAGGTCTTTCAGGAATTTGTTCTGGGAGAACTTTTTCATGCTTCTTCTCAATATGAATTTGGTGGCCTGATTTAATTGCAGAGGGTGTCTAATGCAGGCAATAGCACAATGGTCAGTTATATCATTGAAGAACACTCCGGCATGAGAAATGTTGTGAGGCTTGTTTACTAGCATAAGGTCCTAGAGAGAGCTACGCTCAGGGAATTTTTTATTTGGCCTGGTGTTTGTAGGTGTCATTTGTACCAAGCCAACTGCATTACAAAGATCCTTCAGTTTCTTGGAACTGTCATCCTTACAATTCAAGTTGAAATCCCCCAAGAGGATACACTCCGTATTAGCTGAGACAGTTAGGTTTTGGAGATGCTACCAGATGGGGGTTGGTAGCAGGCTACAATTAGGAGTGACTTCTCTGTGGTAAGGCATAATTTTAGAGACAGGCATTCAAATACTTTAGGCTTTGAAGTACAGTCAATGACTGTAACTGCAAATTTGCTCTTAGCATAGATTATGACCCCTCTTCCTCTAGTTGGCCTATCACAGCAGTATGTATTGTATCCTGGAATGTTGATGGATTTGTCTGACTTTGATGGCATAAGCCAGGATTCAGATATCATGAAGAAATCAGGAGCTGCATGTAGGGCCCAGGTCTGTATCCAGTCCAGCTTTTTCCGCAAACTGTAAGCATTAACGTGAAGAAAGCTAAGACCTTTATATTGGGGAAGGTCCGCAGGGGTATCCAGAAGCACAGGTGGGCCTGGGTTTAGCTAAACATTTCCTGAGCAGAGTAGCAGAAGTAGTAGTAGTTTTTTAAGATGCTGTCTTAATCTGTTAAGTAGTCTTTAGTTGTTTCATCTTGTATACGATATTTTAGTAATGGCTTTTGTTTGGGTATTGTCATAGTTAGATGAGGTTAGTGCATAGATAATTGCTAAAGCCAACAAAGACAGGGGCATTCATACAAGGTCTCTGGACACTGTGTGGTGTGAGTATGGACATGACCATATAGGAGAAGTCCCTGTTCTGAGTTGTCATAGTATATTGGGAAGAGGCAGGTTTTGATGTTTGTCAATATGGGTCATGAAGCCACCCAAAGGGGCAGAAA
This sequence comes from Neoceratodus forsteri, assembly GCA_016271365.2. NCBI lineage: Eukaryota > Metazoa > Chordata > Ceratodontiformes > Ceratodontidae > Neoceratodus > Neoceratodus forsteri. Next base: position 682,192,880 of record CM057449.1, read on the forward strand.
AGTGAAAAACACATCAATATTTCAGTCCATCCTCCTTCCCCCTGTAAAAAAAAAAATATTTACTTTTACTTACCCATCCATCTGGCCAGAACCTGCAGCCTGGCCCAGTGTGCCACCAGCCCAGTTTTCAGTCCACTCCTTCTCCATCCTTCTGCCAGAAGCTGGATGCTAGAATCAACCTTCTCAGGTCCCCAATGTGGTTTGCGACTAATTCACCTCACCAACAAAACCCACCCATCCTGTGTTGTTTGCTTCTTGCTGGGTTGCTGCCACACTGCACTGATCAAGGCATATGAAAGCAGCCCACACCACTGTCACCACTGCTGCTAGGCCTAGCTTGCTTCTGTGGGGGTCTGTGCTGTTTTCTTTTGTGAAGTGAGCATAGTAGAGTAAGTAGGTAGCATAGTCTGGAGTTAACTTCTAGCTCAACCTCTGCCCCTTCAGCCAATGGGGAGATGGAGATTCACTAAGAGTATACCAACAAAAATATGCTGCCACAGCACTGCTATTGAGAGTTCAGTGCTCACTAAGTACTCTGAGCTGTAATGTGCAGCCTGTCTACTCTGTTGTGGGAAAGACAGTGTTGCGCTCACATGACTCATATGCTTTTGCTTGGCTGGAGTTCCTCCATATCATGTGTGATGGTGCCACCGCTAAAAGGTTAGAGAGAATAGACAACACAATACAGACACAGTCGAGTCAGGAGTGCAGCTGCAGTATGAGCACACACAGGCCCGGGGAGCACTTATTGTGCAAAAGATAAACTCCAAATCTGCCATCAACATCTATGGAATGCCATTATTGCCACACCATAAGAGCAATCTAGGCACAAATGCTGGTGGGGGGAAACTGACCCCCTCAGTCTTACCTAAATGGCACCCCTGGTTTATGGTAGAAATTCATTCTCATGTGCTAATATCAGTACAAGTGAATACAATGGTTTCCACTGTGTTCTGAGGTACTGTATCTCTGTGTTTCAGGCTGTGTCCTGATCATTGTGGACTTAGCGTACCTCACTGTTCCTCATTTTGAGTTTCCATGTCCCTCATTTCAGTGACAAAATGTGAGGTATGGTGTTTGCTTCCAAGACCCTGCTCAGCAGAAATAGTGCTCTGCAAGGCCATAGTGTATGTGCTCCATACAGAATGACAAAGGGAAAGTAAGTGAGCCAAAGCAGGCGTGGAGAAACACATTTGTAGCACTAAATATGCATAAGGGGATTTGCATGGCCCAAAACAAAAAGGTCGGGCTTCACAAAACAGAGGCCCCTCTTTGCACATCCGGAATGGGGGATGTTGGCTGACTAGATTGTAGGCATTTAATGCAGTAACCAAACAATACTTTACAAATTAATGGCAATATAACAAAAGACTCTAGCATTTTTGATCTACTAATAACAAATTCTATAGATAGAATTAGTAATCCAAGAATCAGAGCCCATCTAGGCACAAGTGATTTAATATAATTAAATGTACTCTCTTCATTATACTTCAAATGTGATAGATAATACTAAAATTCCTGATTATAAAAACACTAACTGGATCAAACTGTCAGAAAAATTATGTAGCATCTCATGGGATATGGTATTAAATGATCTGAATACTGAATACATATGGGAGAGAATAACACAATGCCTACAAAAAGCAGTGGACCATCATGTAACTATGCAACAGAAATATAATAAAGGAGTCATTCCATTATGGTTTAACAAAACTGTCAAAAAGCAGATATGAAGGAAATACAAAGCCTTTCAAAAGTTTAAGACAAAACCTTCAAGTGATAACACATTAAGATATAAAAATGAACAGGCAAAGCTAACAAAAACTGATTAGAAAAAAAAAACTTACACTTAAAACTTAGTTCTTGTTATCTCATGCAAAGGATAACAAATGTGTTTATGCTTACAGCAATAATAAAAAACAATCCACTAATAAAATTACAACACTAATCAATGAAGGTGAAGTTATCTCCTATAACAGAAATGGCTCAATGTTTTAATAACTACTTTATTTCAGTGTTGTGCCTTGATTAGCTATCTGTCTACATTTACTTCCTGCTCATATTCTGTTGGCAGCGAAGGAGACTGCTTGTGGAGACCGGTATTGCCTATATGCATCTGAGATTGTGGAGTAATCTCAGATAGCAGGGTTACATTGCTGGTTTTATATTTTTTACAGGTATGCCATCTATGTCGTCTAAGATGGGATGTTTTAATGGTTGTTTGTAGCCTTTCCTGTACATCTTACTGCATTCTGTGGTCTCTGGTTGCCCCTTTTCTGCTGTTTCTGTTGGTTGCAGGTTGCTGAAAAAAAAAAAACAACAACGACAGAATAAGCGAACCTGGATCCAGGCAGAAGCCTGCTCAGGAGAGTGAAAAAAGCAGGAATTGTTGCAGCCTAAAAAAAAGAAAAAAAAATGGGATTTACACAGATTGGGACAGCATCAGCTTCTGCTTCTACTACAGCTACTGCTATTGTTACCTATTTACCTGTATATTAAAGTCAGTATAAAGGGACATATTCACATACGAATGTTTGAATGTCTGTGTGTGCTTAGTTGAATGTGTTTGTTTAGTTGTTCCGTTGCTTAGTTAAGACGGAGCATTTCTTTTTTATAAGACTTTATTTATGTGGTTTTGCTATTTTTTATAAGTGTGGTGAATTTTATTTACTCTATTATGAGTTCAACTGGCAGTTTTCTTGGTAAATGAGTAGCTGAGTATTTAATTGAAGATTGCACTGTAGTTGTTAATTTAGAGACATCATTTTATTTATGATCAAGAGGGGTGTATATAAATTTGCTGTGAGTATTGACTAAACGAGCTAGTTAAATAAGGTAATTGAAAGGTAATTAAATAAGCTAGTAAAGTGCCTCCGTATTAGAGCTCTTTGTAATCCTGCCATTCTTGTGCACTTGTGCACTTGTGAATTTTAGTGCTCTTCTCACCTGTGTCTAATAATCATGTACCCTTAGTTACTTTAGGGCCTGCTTTGATGGAATACAGGTGTTAGTGTGCATGTGGATTCTGATGATTATAATTATACATGCTGACAGTTGATAAACAGATCTCTCGAAGCACTGCATGAAGAAGGATTGTGCCAAAAACCTCTTCAGCATTTTAGTTGAACCTGGGAAGCTAATATTTTATGTGTTCAGCTAGCTCCTTTAAAATTTAAGCTCTTAGTTTTGCACATTTGAACCCAAGTATCTGAGCCCTTATCGTTTGGCTCAGGGCAGCTGTTGCTATTTATCAGAAAGCGCTAAACAGTTTAAAATTAAAAGAAAACTATATCGCTCTAAGATTCATTTGGGGCCATTGGAGAATGCTGGTTTTGTACCCACGTGGTTTATTGTATAGTTTACACTGAGCAATTTTTATAAATATATCCCCTGGTTAAAATGATAAAGGAAAAGTAAGAGATATTTAAATTTATATTAATGTTAGAGGTTGTTGTAAAACTGTTTCTATGTGCTATTTTATATTTAATTATATATATACTTAAAGAATTCCCTGTTTTATTCAGCAGTGAAGCTGAGAAGCAGTTCCCTTTGGACTAGTACAGGTGTTATTGTCATTGTGATGGTTCCTCCTATTTCAGAATGGGGAAAGAGAGAGAGAACAGAGGAGAAAGGAGAAGAAAGCTAAGAAGCTAAAGAAACATGGAAAGAGGACAAATTGAATGGACTTTCTCAGAAAGCTTGCTGCACTTGGAAGTTTCCCTTTACAGTCTGGATGATGGACTTTGCGTTGTTTCTTGGGTGACTTTTGCTTTATGAACTTCTATTAGCAGTTGGTTTTTATAGCTGTTATATTGTGTAAACTGCTGTAAGTAAAGAGATTTACACTAAAATTTTATGCTGATTTTAATAGCATAGCTGTGCAATATAATCCGTTTATTTACATTTTTGACCAGTAAATCATCACTATGCCAAATAATAGTAGGTCTGCAAATAGGAAAAAAGTAGAGAAAGGTGTGAAAGGTGTTAAGAAGGTTAATAAAAGTAAACAATGTATTAAAAGTGAGATATCTAGTAGTATGCCTGGTATTAAGGTAGACAGCAGAAAATGGATCCTTCAAAAATTACTCATTTTTTTACAACCAGTAGCTAGTAAAATACAGTTAAGGGGTAACAAGGAAACTGTAAGAGATTTTAACCCCTCCTGCACTTCATCCCCTGTTAAAGATAATAATGACAATAATACAGAAATTCAAGTTTCCATACATCCATTATTAGAAAAGATAAGAAATTTAGAGGATTTAGGAATAAACCCTGAGGAAAAAAATGGAAATAATATTCTAATCAGTCAGATGGAATTATGTGGTTTAGAGTGGCATATGTCCAATTTAGATAGATCAACAGAAAATAAGGATTTGAATGGTGATAAAGAAGTGGTTGAGGAAGTAATTGTTAAACCAGCTTCAAAACCTGAGTGTTTACATAACCCAGATAGTCAAGGTTCTTATTTGAATGGATTTGAATCTTTCTTAACTCCATATATGAACAAGGGTACTTTGGGATCCCCAAATAAACATATGGAAACTATAGCAGACTAAAAGTATCAGAAAAAGTAGATGGAATGTCTTCTGATAATTATTCAAATACAAGAGGGGTTAACTTAAGTAGAGATGTCCCCCTAATTGATTTAATGGATTCAGGGGAAACCCAGATTTTACTTCCAGGTCAGAGTTTGTCCATATCGGGGAGTGTGGGGGGGGGTAAGGAGAAAGTGCTTGATGAAATATGGAAGGAACATAAATTTGTTAACACTCAGCTCTTGGTATTGGTAGCCTTATTTAAAGCATTTATTGAATTTTATGCTGAAAAAATGCTATTTTGGAATCAGTAAAAGCCATAACAACTGCTTTAATCAGGAGGTCTCAGGGTTAGTAAAAGAAGGAGAGATGATTGGAGGAAGTAGTGATATAGTAGGGATTAGTGAGGAAAATCAGGTGACCATCAAACAGACCCCTATAAGGTCTAAAAGGAATGGTAGAATTAATACTATATTGATTGGAAAAAAAGGACCAGGGGATAACAATAAAAGATACTACTAAAGAAATTGCAGAAAGAGAACTAAGAGAAATAGATCATTTAATCCTAGAGCTTAATTAAAGAAAGAAAACAGTTGAGGTAGGAAAGAAATATAGAAAAAAGATTAAATTTATTAGTGAGTCAAATAATGAGAGTCAACTAAAAAGGGAGGTGTTGTCAAATCATCAGTTGACCTCATCACCAGTTATATCTCAAAAATTAAAGGATAAAGGAGGATTTACCAAAAAAATGAAATTTAGCAAAGTAGTGCAGGTGGATCCCTGTAAAGAAGGAAGAAAGGAGGAAAAAGAAGACCTACTTATATAAAAAGAGAGATTTGTTAAAATAGGTGAAATACTACCTACAATTTTCATTAGGGTGTACCCAAAATGAGGAAAGAGAACTCATATTTCTTAAAACTGTCTATAGATAATCTTGTGAAAGGGTTAATAGGTAAAAAGTTTGGTTGGCAGGATTTAAAGTCAGTTTATAGGTATAAAGTTAGTGCATACAAAGGATGGATTTGTGTGGTATTGAAGAATGCAGAGAAAAGGAGGTGTATTCTGAATGATAAAGAAATGTTTCTGGACATAGGAATAATATTAGATACAACTATTAATTGGGAAAATGAGGGAAAAGTGAATGAGCTAGGAAGGGGGGCAACATAGGACTTTAAATAAAGTATAAAATACAAATTCTAAACAACCTCGTATCACGGCATATATGAAACCAGTAGGGATAATTCATAGTTTAAAAGGGGAGGAAACAACAACATTATCAAGGAGAGGAAGAGTTCAGTTAGGAACAAGGATCAATAATAGTATGGTTCTAGAGACAGAAGATGATAGTGATTCTTTTGAGATTACAATGGATAATACTGAAAATGGAAGTGATGGTGACATAAAAAGTATAATAAGTATAACAGAATATTCTAATTGATGCCATGAGGAGGAAGAAATAAAGAAAGTTAATTGTGTTACCACCATCATTTGGAATACAGAAAAATTAGAAACAAAACCTCTGGGTAAAGAGTGTTTAGAATGGCTTAAAAACTATTCTATGTTGTTCCTACAAGAAACTTGGACTGGTAAAGGAGAAGAAATAGTTATTGAAGGATATAACTCCAGGATTACTCCTGCATACAGAATAATAAAATTTGGAAGATTGAAAGGAGGCCTGGCAATTTTTATAGATTCTAGAATAGGATGGGATATAGTGGAAGCAAGTATGTATAATGAATAGTTCCTGTATTTAGTAATTATTATTTTATGGTATTGTTTAATGTTTATATTCCCCCATGGTTAAATAATAGTAAATATCAGTCCATATTATAGGATTTAGGTGATTCCTATATATCAATTAGATCCAGATTTCCCATAAATATGTTTATTATGGCTGGGGATTTTAATGCACATATTGGAACAGGGCTTGAGGAAACCTCCATATAATGGAATATTGATGATGCATTAAATATCCCAACAAGACAATATGAAGATAAACTTCTCTCAAAGAATGGTAGAAGACTTCTTAAATTTTTTGGAGAAACCAGTCTGAGTATTGAATGGACACATAAAGGGGGACTGGCAGGGTCAAATTACATTCCCTATGGTAAAAGGTGGAGGTGTATTAGACTTATTTGTTGTTTCTGCTAGTGACTATCAGTTTATTAAACACGTTATGGTATATAGAGCACGGGAAAGTAATCATTACCTGATAATATGTACTGTGGAATCAGATTTTGATATACCAAATAAAAATAAGGTGTTTGAAAGTGAATCTAATTGAAATATGTGTATAAAATATGGAAAGAAGATACACTGGAGTGAAGATACAGAAAGGATAATAGAAGATATTATAGATGGAGAAGAAATGAGTTATATAGTTGCTAGACTGTTTGCACTTGGTTCTGGGGCTTTGATAAATAGTAATTCTATAGTTTACCATTTTGATTCACTTATGAATTTATTGGAGAAAAAATTGGTAAAGAAGAAAAGACCAAAAAGTACTGATAATAATATAGGTTTAGTTAACCCATGGTTTGACACTGAATGTTTTAAGTTGAGAAAACAGATCCACAGAATTTCTAAAATAAGAGTAAAGACCCCAATACGTTTAATATTAATATCATTAAGATGGCTTAAAAAAGAGTATAGGCAGTTAAAAATTAGTAAAAAAAAGATGTATAAAGACACATTATGGGAGAAACTACAGAACAGTATTAAAAATAAAGATACTAAAATGTTCTGGACACTAGTGGCATATGGACATCATGAAAGTAATATCTGTTATAGTATTGTGGGTTTAATTACAGACAATACATGGGTTGACCACTTTAATAAAATACATAATAGTCAGGAGGGGAGAGATAAGCTGACAAAATATGAACAGGCAATGACTGAGCAGATACCAAACTATCAAGTATTCTGTATCTCTGAAATAGAAGTGAAACAAGCAATATTGTCTCAGAAAAAGAATAAGGCAGCAGGTGCTGATGGAATTCCAGCAGAAGTCTTCTTACAAAACCCAGATTTTTGGGCAAAAATCTTGGCTTTTATGTTTTCAATTATTGCCAGTTATCTAGTACTTCCTAAATATTGGAATAAGGGATTTATTGTCCCATTGTTTAAAAAGGGAAATAAGCAAGATCCAAGTTGCTATAGGCCGATTATTTTTCTACCGGTGGTGCAGAAAATGTTTTCTAGAATAATACTGGAGAAATTAGAGATATGGGTAGAAAACAATGAATTAATATCTAAGTTCCAATGTGGATTTAAAAGAAACCATAGTACACTAGATCTGATCTTTACTTTGACTTATTTGTTAGACAAGTATGTGGGGGAAAATCTGGTGTACTAGATGTTGGATTTCTTGATTTCAGGGCAGCCTTTGATTCAGTAAATAGATTAAAACTCTGGGAAATGTTGGAATCTATGAATGTTGATCCTCAATTATTGTCAATATTGAAATTTCTTTATACAAATACCACAGTGGAGATTAGATATACAAGAGAGGGAGTGTTATCTTGAGAATTTAGTATAACTAATGGAGTAAAGCAAGGTTGTATTCTTGCCCCACTTTTGTTTAACTTATACATTGATATACTGATAAGAAATATTCAAAAAATTGATACCTTTTCCCCAGTAATAATGAATGAAAAATTTCAGGTTTTAATGTATGCAGATGATGCAATTGTTATATCTAGAACTCACCTGGGAATGAAAAGAGCACTCGCTAATATTATGAGCTCTCTGGAATCATTGGATCTATCATTAAACATTGAAAAATCTAAAATTATGATATTTAATAAGAAAAAGAGAAGTAAAACAAAAAAATAATAGGTGGTTCTGGGTAAAAAAAATCTAGATTGTAGGGGATTATAAGTACCTAAGGGTGACTTTTGATTCAAGGGTATCTTAGAGACAGCAATCAGAGGACTTAAAAGTTGGGGCTCAGAGGGCTAATAATGCTATATTTTCCTTTGTTAATATATTTGCTAATAACTCTTTTATGGCAATGAAAAATGTATTTGAGGCAAAAACCATAGGACAAATGCTTTATGGTACTGAAATTTGGGGTTTGGAGTTATCTAAATGCAAAATACAGAATATTGAAGTTGTTCAGAATACATTCATGAGAAATTTCTTGCATTTACCAAGAGATTGTAAAAAGAGTTTTATGCAATTAGAGACTGGAATGTTATCAATTAAAACAATACAAATTAAAGCAATTAATCTATGGAAAAGAATAAAACTGATGGAGGACCTGTGTCTACCTAAGTTGTGCTGGTTGGATACTTTAGAGATAATAGGAGTAAAGAAAGAATTGGATAACTGGTTTATTAGAATGTATGAGATTACAAAAAGAGTTGGCCTTATAAATATATTTACTGTACCTAATGCTGATATATATGCTAGTGAAACTGTTATAAGATTACAGGATAATGACAGACAATTGGATAAAGGAAAACACAATGAAATAGATGTTGGGGGTATTTATTCTACCCTGAAATAAGATTGGTATATTGAAATCTATGTACTTATATGTTAGACTGTATGGCATAGATATACACTGAGTGCAGTTAGACTTGCTTGTTTAGGCCATAGGTATTTTAATATAGGAAAATGTCTAAGGTATGGAATCTTGGGTCAATATAATTGTACTTATGAAACTATAGAGATACTACATATTATTCTGGAGTGTCAAAAATGGGACATAGAAAGAAAGTGTTGGTTAGTTCCCTTATTGCTAGATTTGAGAGGGAATATGAGTACAGAAGCAGTTACCTTTTTATTAAAACTTGATCAAATTAAAAAAAATGTATGCTTTAGCAAAATTTTTTGAAGCAATAAAAAACTCTGGGTATAATGCTAGAAGATAAGTGATTGTTATACTTGCATGAGTTAGATTAGATAAAATCTTATTGTCATATAAATTATTGTGTATTTAGATGTGTTATTGTTTTTAATATTGTGATGTAACAAATTGTTTGAATTTTATACATCTTTACATAAAGGAATCTGAATCTGAATCTGAATTTCAGTATTCAGTGCTCAGTCCATAACTAAACATCCACTGGATATAGATGGGAGTCCGCAGATTGTGTTGCAACAAAGTGATGTACTAACTGAACTCCAAAAACTAAAAACAAAATCATTCCTAGGACCAGATACTATAAACCCTATTATTCTAAAAGAACTCACCAATGTTTTGGCATACCTGTTCAAACAATTACTTAACATATCCCTCCAGACTGGCCAGATCCCATCAGACTGGAGAAGGGCAAAGGGGAAACCATTGTCCCTATACATAACAAGCAATTGTCAATGTTTGCTTCCTGGCATTATCATTGGAAATGCAGGAGTTAGACAGATGCAGAATAGGGATGGCTGTGAAGTATTGAAGTGATGCAAACCACACCCTTCCCCCGCAGTGATAGACAGGCATTGGGTGTGCCTTTGGGTTGTCACCCATAATTCTCACACTATTTTACCTTACCCTACCCTGCAGACAGTGACAAGTATTGAGGTGTGCCTTGGGGTGCTTTGCTTTGCAGTCACCCCATTCCATAAGGAAATATGCTGAAATGGGTGCAGTATAGGACAATGGGATGAAGTTTAGGCCAAAGAGTCCAAGGCACACTTCGATGCCCGTCACTGGCTGCAAGGTGGGGGGGGTGAAATGGCATGAGCATTACAGCCAGCACTCCAAAGGCATACCCCTGACAACTGTTAATCTGTACAGGGTGGGACGTTTTGGTTAGAAACCCTAATGCCCAGGACGTTTGTTGGTATTTGCACTCCAAATTTTCAACATGTCCTTTTTGTAACCCCACCTCATGAAAGCATTTGGGACATCTGCCCATGAACAGTGGCACTGTGATTTTGTTAATCTGTTCCGAACATTAATTTCCCCCAGCGACCGTGCTATTCTGTGCCAAATGTGCCAAAACACAGTTCAGACAGAATGTGAAAAATGACAGCTGTACCATTAATAGGAAGGTGTGAAGAGATGGCAATGTTGAAAATCTGGAGTGAAAATATTACAAATTCTCGAAGTTACACGTGTGCTTGGAAACTGCACAATGCACGCTCGGAACATAGCCATTTTGTTGAATTTTGTAACCAAATTTTCAACATAGGCATTTTGGCACCTCCACTCATGAACAGTGTCACTGTGATTTTCTTAATCTGTCCCAAACATTGATTTCCCACAGTGACCGCTCCATTGTGTGCCAGATGTGCGAAAACACATTTTGGGCAGGATCTGAAGGGAGTACAAGGGGTGAGAATGGTGCAGAAATGGACACAAGTCCCTTTACACTAGAAAGGGTCCTGAAGGAACTGGAAGTAATAAGAGTTGATAAAGCAATGGGGCCAGATGGGGTGCACCCCAGGGTCCTTCAAAAACTAAGAGAGGTGGTGGCTGAACTTCTGTCTATCCTGTTTAGCTGATCACTGGAAACAGGGGAGGAACCCAAAGACTGGAGGACAGCAGATGTAATCCCCTTATACAAAAGTTGGAACAAAGAGGAAGCGGGAAACTATAGACCAGTCAGCCTCACCTCAGTAGTGGGGAATATCATGGAAGCACTACTGAAGGAGAGACTGGTGGAACAACTGGTTGTCAATGGATTACAGGACCCAAGGCAGCATGGTTTCACCAGGGTAGGTCATGTCAGACCAACTCATTGAATTTTTGACTGGGTGACTAGGGAGGTGGATCAGGAGGGCAGTGGACATGGCCTATCTGGACTTCAGCAAGGCCTTTGACACTGTGCCAGATAGAAGACTAATACACAAACTGGGGAATATGGGTGTGGGCAGGACAGTAGTGTGGTGGGTAGGTAACTGGCTGAGCGGCAGGACACAGAGGGTGGTGGTAAATGGCTGTCACTCCACAGAGGGAAGAGTGACCAGTGGGGTACTGCAGGGATCAGTGCTGGGACCAGTCCTATTCAACATCTTCTTCAGTGACATTGTGCAGGACCTAGAAGACAGAATTTCACTGTTCGCTGATGACACAAAGCTCTGTAACAGAGTAGACACACCAGAGGGTGTAGACAGAATGAGAAGGACCTGCAGAAACTTGAAGAATGGTCAGGGTTTGGCAGTTGAAATTCAATGCAAGAAGTGCAAGATACTGCATATGGGGCACAAAACCTGGCACAATATATCACAGTTGGGGGTGAGGATATAGCATTCACCAAGCAGGAAAGGGTCTTGGGGTTATCATCTCTGATGACCTCAAGGTAGGAAAAAGTGTGACAAGGCAGCAGATAAAGCAAACAAGAATGCGGGATGCATAGGCAGGGCATCACCAGCAGGAAAAGGGAGGTCATAATTCCGCTATACAAGACACTAGTGAGGCCCCAACTGGAGTACAGTGTACAGTTCTGGAGACCTTACCTATGTAAGGACATAGACAGGGTAGAGAAGGTTCAGAGGAGGGCAACAAGATGGTACATGGATTGCATCACAAGTCCTATGAGGACAGGTTGAAGGAACTGAATATGTACTCCCTGGAGGAGAGGAAGGAGAGATGGGATATGATAGAGACATACAAGTATCTTACAAGGAGGAACAGGGTGCAGGAATACACTATTTTGAGCAAAAGATGTTCCAGGACTAGAGGGCATGGGATGAAGTTGGAGAGAGGATGATTCAGAGGAAACGTGAGGAAGAATTTCTTCACAGAACAGGTGGTGGACAAGTGGAACACCCTGCCAGAGGAAGTGGTGGGGGCTGAAACAATCATGGGATTTAAGAATGCATGGGATAGACATAAAGGAATTCTGGAGGTCAGGGGTAAGGGGCAACAGACTTCTAGGAAAACATAAACTGAACTTACAAGCTCAAATGGGCAGACTGGGTGGGCCACAGACCCTTATCTGCTGACACTGTCTATGTATCTATGTATCTATGTGAAAAATGACAGCTGTAATGTTCATAAGGAAGTGTGAAAAAATGGCAATGTTGAAAATCTGGAGTGCAAATATTACAAATTCTTGAAGTTATGAGTATGCGTGGAAACTGCAACACATGCTCGTAACACAGTCATTTTTTGGAATTTTTCCACCAAATTTGCAACATAGGCTTTTTGGGAGCCCTCCTCATGAACAGTGACACTGTCATTTCATTAATCATTCCCAAAAGGTGATTCCACACAGTGATCATGAAATCTCCTTTCAGAACCAAATAACAACATGACAGTGACTGAATTCATAAGGTGGCGTCCCAAGAACTCCATTTTGAAAATTTGGTGCCAAAATTCACAAAAATGGCCGAGATATCCACCTAAGTTGAAAAAAAAAACATTTATGCCATTATACAGCTTACTGGCATTTCTTCAGTTTGTGGTCGGCTTTGAAGATAGCAGATGTGTTCCCATTCCACTGAAGATCACTGCACCAGGCTCTGAAGGTAAGTATTGTGTGAGGGGTAGCGTGTGGGGAGGTGGGGTGCACAGAAGGTGGGTGTAGATTGGGAAGGGGGCACTGGAGACAACGAGGGATGGTTTTCTGTTTTTACAGAGAAAAAAACAGAAAGAAGTCGTGAGATTTTTTTTGTTTTACTCGAAAAACTGGCACAATGGTGAGGGCTCCTAGCATGCCACCTGGGTGTTTTTTTGGGGGGGACTGGGGCTGATGGGGATTGGGCACCCCACCAGCACAAAAAATGTGTCTGTGTTGGGGGGAGTATGAGCTGATGGGGATTGGGCACCCCATCTGCAAATGAACTGGGGAGGTGGCATGCTGACAGGGGGCTTGGGCATTTCTGATGTTGGCTTTCATGCATACTGTGAGAAGAGGATGGCGACAGCCACCACCATGTTTATTATAATTTTACACCAGACAAGGCACACCCTGCAATGATGGGTCACTCACTCATTGCAGTGGTGAAATTGTTTTAAGTTGGTGGCATGCTTACAAACAAGTGTCACTGCTAGCATGTGCTTGCATTGGTGACAGACAGCCGAGCCCACAAAAGCAGTGGTGGCATTGGCCGCAATACTGCCGTACCTCCACAACCTGCTTCTCTACTAAGCTGCCACAACGTTTCTTGTGCATGCATGCACCCAAACATAAAAAGGGAAGTAGGACAAAGGTTATGAACATTCAGCCCATAAGCTTAGCACCCATATTCTATAAACTTAGGAGAGGCTTATTAAAAAGGAAACAGAAAATTAGATTTTCAGACTAGGTCTAGAAGATCCTACTCAGCATGGATTTCAAAAGGGACTTTCTTGTGTTACCAATTTAGTATCCTTCTATGACTTTGTCAGAGACCATGTAGACAAAGGTATCCTGGTAGATGTCATCTTTCTTGACATTAGCAAGGCCTTTGACACTGCCCCACACAATCTATTAATAAATAAAATAACAACTATAGACCTCAATAAATACACCACAAGATAGATCAGCAACTGGCTGACAAATCATATTCCATCAGTATGGATTAATAGATCCACATCTGACAAAGGACTGGTCAGTAGTGGGGTGCCTCAGGGATCTGTGCTGGGGCCAGTGTTGTTCAGCTTTTATTTTAGTGACAAGAAGGTAGGACTGAGAAGCAGTGTATCAAAATTCGCAGATGACACCAAAGTTGGGGCTGAAGTTAATTCAAAAGAAAAAAATCAGATTCTAAGTCACGACTTACGCAAATTGAAAACTGGTATCTATTAAATAGAATGAAATTTAATGTATCAAAATGCGCTGTTTTGTATTTTGGATATAAAAAATCCAGGATACAAGTACTGCCTAGATGGACAAATTTTGAAGTCCTCAAATAAAGAGAAAGACCTGGATATATAAAGACCTTACCTGTAAAGACCACACATTACACAGACAGCTAATAGACTTATTCGTTCCACTAAAAAATCATTTATTACAAGGAATAGTAACTGTATTCTAAAACTGTATAAAACTTACATAATCCCCCAGTTAGACTATGGATCACCTATTTGGATTCCCTATCATAGATGGGACATAAACCTTCTCGAAAGAACACAACAGGAGCTCACCAAATCAATAAGGAGACTCAATACATTAAACTATAAGGATAGAATTGAATCACTAGGTCTATTTCCTCCTGAAACAAGAAAAAAAATAGGTGACACCTTGTTACTATACAAAATGTTCAAAAACAAAGAGTTAATGAGACAATGTGGTATCAAATACAATCCAAGATACAACAGCCTAAGATCTCATAATAGACAGTTAATTATTCCAAAGGTAAACACAGTCAAGAGACATAATTTTTATACAATAAGAACAAGTAGATTTTGGAATTCATTGCCCAGTGATATAGTTGAGACATCAACATTTGAAAACTTCAAGCAACAACTAGATGCTTTCCTTGTTCAAAATTTGTCTCAAATGTAAACACACTATGAGTGGGAGACAATTAAATGGGCGTCAAGCCTACTTTGCTTTACACACCAATTAATACCAAGTAATAATGACAAAAATTCAAAAGCCATTAAACAACTTGCAAAAGGTTCAGAATTTATGAGTTTACCTAATTTTAATGGGAACTCAGTGAAAATGTATTTTAATTGCTCTAATTGCTAGCAGTAGTATAAGAAATAGAAATGAATGTGTTTTCAGATGTGGCAGTCACAGAAACATGGTACACACAAAACCATGACTGGGATGTAAACATACCAGGATACACTATCTACAGGAGGGACAGGGAAGGTAAAAGAGGAGGAGGAGTAGCTCTTTACATAAGGGAAGGAATCAAAGCAACAGAACAAAAGGGTAAACAGGAGGAGAAGAAGCACTGTGGGTAAATTTGAGACCGCAATGGCACCCACAATACGCACAGGGTTGTATACAGACCTCTTCTCAGGGGAGGAAATGGACAAGGAAATGATAGAAAGTATACTTAGAATGGCAGAAAAAGGAGATATTGCTGATGGGTGATCTGAATATGCCAGATGTTAACTGGAGTGCAGTTGCGCAGCCACTTCTAAGAGTGGGTTATTCTAGATGCCCACAGGGGCATGCCTTAGACAACTAGTATTGGAGCCCACTCGAGAGGGAGCAATCTTAGACCTGGTTCTCTCAAATGGAGATGAAGAGAGGATCACAGATATAGAAGTGGTAGCCTATCTGGGAACTAGTGACCATCAAACAGTATGGTCTTCACAAAACACAGCAATAAAGTCAAGCCATACAAAGACAAAGGTACTGATTTAGGAAGGCTGACTTTGTCAAATGGGTGAGTGCCTAAGGAATGCACTTAAAGCAAATGGGCAGAAGGAGGGGTGGAAGAACAATGGGAATAATAAAACTGCCATCACAGAGGTATCAAGCCTTTGTGTAAAGCAAAAAACAAAATGAAACGAGGTAAGAAACCACTATGGTTCTCAAAGGAAGTGGCAGTGAAGGTTCAAGAGAAAAAGAAAGCATTCAGGAAGTACAAGGAATCACTGAAGGAACAGGACAGAGAACTATATCAGTTAAAGCAAAAGGAAGCTGGGAAGGCAGTCAGATCAGCAAAGGCCCAAACTGAGGAAAAGATAGCCAACTCAGTTAAGAAGGGGGATAAAACCTTTTATAGGTACATCAGGGAGCGAAGGAAGACCAAGGGAGGTACAGTGAGGCTTAATAAAGGGAGGGAGGGTGGGCAGAGGGTGATCAGAAAGGCAGAGATACTAAACAAATATTTTTGCTCAGTATTTACAAAGGAAGAGGAGGAGGTACCTAAAACAAACAATAGAAACACTCTGGATACAGAAGTTGATACCAGCCCATTTACAGAAGAAAGGGTTCCAAAGAACTCTTAAAACTGAAGGTGGACAAAGCAATGGAGCCTGATGGGATTCATCCCAGAATTTAAAAGAACTCAAGGTAGAACTAGTGACACCACTGACTACCCTCTTTAACAAATCATGGGAGGATGGGGTGGTACCCGAGGACTGGAGGAGGGCAGATGTGATTCCCTTCACAAAAGTGGGAGCAAGGCAGAAGCAGGAAACTACAGACCTGTTAGTTTAACCTCAGTGGTAGGGAAAATGATGGAATCACTTCTGAAGGAAAGAATTGTTAAATATCTAGAGGCCAGAGGGCACAGGACCCAAGGCAGCATGGATTCACAGCGGAAGGTCATGCCAGATAAATCTGATAGATTTCTTTGACTGGGTGACCAAAGTAGTTGATCAGGAGGGGCGGACATGGCCTACCTAGACTTTAGAAGGCATTTGACACAGTCCCACACAAAAGATTAACATACAAGTTAGCCAGCCTGGGAGGGGTCCCAAGATGACAGCCTGGGTAAAGAATTGGCTGGAGAATAGGACACAGAGAGTAATAGTAAATGGAATCACCTTGGAAAAAGGGGGTTAGTAGCGGGGCACCGCAGGTTCAGATAGAACCAGTCCTCTCAATGTCTTATAAGTGACATTGCAGAGGACTGGAAGGAAAGTTTGTCTCTTTGCAGATGACACAAAGATCTGCAACAGAGTTGATGCACAGGGTGGGTGGAAAGGATGAGAAGGGACTTGGCAAGGTTAGAGGAATGGTCAAATGTATGGCAGCTTAGATTCAATGCTAAGAAGTGCAAGGTAATGCACCTGGGAAACAAAAACCCAGGGGAAGAGTACACAATGGGGGGTGAGATACTAACAACAACAGAAATGGAAAGGGACCTGGGGGTAGTCATATCAGATGACCTAAAGGTGGGCAAGCAATATGAGAGGGCAGCAAGGAGGGCTGGGGGGATACTGGGATGCATAGGGAGAGGCATCACCAGTAGAAAACAGGAAGTTATTATCCCCTGTACAGACAGCTAGTGAGACCCCATCTGAGTACTGGCAGTTCTGAGACCCAATTCCAAAGACATAGACAGGATGGAAGCTGTCCAGAGGAGGGTAACTAAAATGGTGCAGGGTCTGCACCAGAAGACATATGAAGAGAGACTTAAGGAGCTTAATATGCATAGCCTCGAGGAAAGGAGGGAGAGGGGGACATGATAGAAACTTCAGTACCAAGGAATCAACAAAGTCCAAGAGGGTAGCATCTTTCAAAAAAAGAGGTGTCCAAGAACAAGGGGGCACAATTTGAAGATAGAAGGGGGGCGGCTCAGATGTAATTTAGGGAAGTATTTTTTCACAGAGAGGGTGGTGGATGTATGGAACGGCCTTCCAGAGGAGGATGTGGAGTCACAAACAGTGGTAGAATTCAAGCATGCATGGGACAGTCATAAGGCAATTCTAGGGGGTGGGGGTAGGAAGAAGTAGGCTGCTGGTTAACTAGGATCTGCAGCTTATCCATCAGGTAGGGAAATGGGTAGACTGGGTGGGCCAAGCGGTCCTTATCTGCCGTCAAATTCTATGTTTCTATGTTTCTATGATTTGCAGCAGCTTAGCTGCTGCACACATGGCAAGCGTGCAGCATGTGAACCTAATGTGATTTTTAAATGATGTTCACACCAGTTTAACTGCCGCACTCATGTCAGACTTGCATCACATGAACCTGATATCATTTTTAGAAGATGTTTCCACCAGCTTACCTGCTGCACACGTCAAGTTTGCAGCATGCAAACCTGATTTGTTTTTAGACCTGGTTTGCTTAGGTTCACTTTGTCTATGCAAACTGCATGCAAACATTGCACAATTAAGCCTGTGGCATGCATTCTGCATGTACACAGCACTTATATTTCTGTAAGGGTAATAGCATGCCGGCCTTTCTTTCAGAGCTAACAGTATACTAGCCTCTATTTCAGAGATACAGCATTCTAGACCCTAATTTAGAGTTCATAGTGTTCAAGCCTATCTTTCAGAACTAACAGTATTCCAGCCTCTCTTTCAAAGCTAACAGTATTCCAGACCCTCCTTCAGAACAAATAGTATTCCAACCCATCTTTCTTACAGTAGATAACAGTATTTCAATTCGTAATTCATTCCAATAGTATTTCAGTCCCTCTTTCATATAGTAGATAGTATTTCAGTTTCTCGATCATGCTAATAGTATTTCAACCCCTCTTTAGGAGCTAAGTATATATTCTCTTCTTGAGGTCTTGGGCTGCCTCATGACCCCAATATAGAAACATAGAAACATAGAAGTTGACGGCAGATAAGGACCGCAAGGCCCATCCAGTCTGCCCATTTCTTTTTCTACCTTATAAATGTGCCATTGGCCTTTGTCAGTGACCTATCTATTCATAGTCATTTGTATTGCTCCCTTATGCCTATCCCATGCCTGTTTGAAGCCCTGCACTGTATTCATAGCCACCACTTCTTGTGGTAAGCCATTCCATGCATCTACCACCCTTTCTGTGAAAAAGAATTTCTCACATTCCCTCTTAATCGGCCTCCCTCTAATCTCATGCTGTGTCCTCTTGTCCTGCTATTTTTCTTATATTTAAACATGTTAGACTCTTTCACCTTGTTTATGCCCTTAAGGTGTTTGAATGCCTCGATCATATCACCTCTCTCCCTCCTTTGCTCAAGGGTATACATATTGAGCTCCGTTAATCTGTCCTCATATGTCTTCTGATGCAGTCCCTGCACCATTTTGGTTGCCCTTCTCTGGACTGCCTCAATTTGGTTAATGTCCTTTGAAGGTGTGGCCTCCAATACTGCACGCAGTACTCCAGATGGGAGCCTAACCAATGTCTTGTACAGAGGGATTATTACCTCCTCTTACGACTTGTGATACCCCTACTAATACACCCTAACACCGCCCTAGCCTTACCTACTGCTTTAGAGGTCTGCTTGATGATTTCAGGTCATCAGTGATGATGATGCCCAAGTCTCTTTCTTCCTTTGTGACTGCTAGCAACTCCTCCCAGCCTATAAGTGGCTTCAGGGTTCTCTTCCTATGTGCATGGTTTTGCACTTTTGCATTAAATCCCAGTTGCCACTCTTCTGACCATTCTGCTAGTTTATCCAGATCTCTTCCCATTCTGCCCACCCCATCTGGATCATCTACTCTGTTGCAGATCTTGGTGTCATCTGCAAACAGACAAGCCTTACCCTCTAGTCCATCTGCAAGGTCACTAATGAAGATGTTGAATAGGACTGGCCCCAGGACTGATCCCTGAGGACCCCACTTGTGACTTGCATCTCTTCTGACTGTATACCATTTACCACCACTCTCTGTTTTCTGCCAGTCAACCAGTTTGCCACCCAGTTGACCAACTTCTGACCCACCCCGAGCCTACCTAGCTTATTTATCAATCTTCTATGTGGAACAGTGTCAAAGCTTTGCTGAAGTCAAGGTAGGCACATCAACTGCTCCCCTTGGTCCACCGCTTCTGGTTACCCAGTCAAAGAAATCTATGAGATTAGTTTGACAGGACCTTCCTTTGTAAACCCATGCTGTCTTGGATCCTGTGCCCCTATGGATTCCAGGTGTTGCACTATCCTTTCTTAAGGAGTGCCTCCATAATCTTGCCCACTACTGAGGTAAGACTGACCGGTCTGTAGTTCTCCGCCTCCTCCTGCTACCACTCTTGTGGAGTGGGATCACATGAGCCCTTCTCCAGTCTTCTGGGACCTCTCCTGTGCTCAGAGACTCACTAAACAATTCTGCTAATGGCTCTGCTAGTTCCTCCTTTAGCTCCTTAAGTACCCTGGGATGTATGCCATCAGGTCCCATTGCCTTATCCACCCTGAGCTTAGCAAGCTCTTGTAGGACCCTTTCTTTTGTGAAGAGAGTAGTGCTCACCTCCCTCCCCCCTGTGTCCATGATGCTGAGCTGTGGGCCCTGCCCTACCTTCTCTTCAGTAAATACTGAGCAAAAGTATCTATTTAGGATAGATGCCTTTACAGGGTCCTCCTCCTCACTTGCTCCCTTTTCTCCATTAAGCTTAGCAATCCCCTCTGGACTTTCTCCTTTCACTAATGTATCTATAGAGTCTTGTACCTTCTTTTACTGTTCATGCTAGTGTTTCCTCAGTTTGGGACTTTGCCTGCCTTACTGCCTTGCCTGCTTCCCTTAGGGCAGTTTGGTATGCCTCCTATCTTCATCCCGCTGTGTTCCCTTATATTTCCTGAAGGCCAGCCTTTTGGCTCTGACCTTTCTGCTACTGTATTTGAGAACCAAAGTGGTTTCCTCTTCTTTTGCACTTCCTTTCTGTCTAACACAATGGGATGTTGCTTCAAGTATTGCATCCTTAATGCTTGCCCACTTTGCCTGTACCTCTCACCTGTGTTTTTTTTGCCAGGTCTAGCTTAACCTGTTGGCCATCTTATCAAAGTCAGCTCCTCTGAAGTCCAATATTTTTGCCTTGGAATGGGATGATTTAGATGTAGTAGCCAAACTGAACCATACCATGTGATGGTCACTGGCCCCCAGGTGACCTTCTACCTGGAGATCTGTGATCCCTTCTTTTTTAGTCAGTACTAGATCTAGGATAGCCCTGTCTCTTGTGGGTTGCTGTACCAGTTGTTTGAGGCCCTCCCCCTGCAGGGAATCCATTATGAGTCTAGTTCTGGCAGATGTTCCTGCTCGTATTGACCAATCTGTATCTGGCATGTTGAATATAGGCTGGTCTCGACTGAACCGATGGCTAAATGCAGCCTGTTACTGGGATGTATGTTCACTGGGTCTTACCTCAGTGATTAACATTGCACAGTGAAATACATTCACTTTTTTGGCGCCTCAGCTTTCCCTTCTCAATGTTTAGTTAGATGATCAATGATTGTGACAGTCCCTTCTTCAGTCTTGCACTTTTGCACTACATATCTGTGTTTTAGCTTCTCCCCCCTTATCTGTCTGGATCTAGTAGTGTGATGACTCTAGCCACTGTTCCCTGATTACTCACATAACTGCACTTCATTTCAAGATTCCACAGTAGGTGACTGTTGCCCATTGCCTGCTCATGCAGCAACTTATTGATGCCTCCCTGCCTTTGTTTGAGTGGAGTGCTACCCAATTAGAAGCATATACCTAGCCATGTGTGCCTGATGGCTTTGCCATCCACTGTGCCTGTGTAGACCCTTACACATACGTAGCTTGATGGCCAATGTCACACCATGTGGCCCTTTGCATTATGCCACCTTGTCTCTGCTGGAGATGAACTACCTACCTTGTCTGGCAGCATTCCTTCTTGCCAGAGCTTCATCTGCATCTGTGAATGCTGTATTGTCTGCATAGAACTTAATCTGGATGCACCTCCCACTAGAGACTCCCTTGATGTCTTTGGGGAAAACACCACAGGCTCAAGCACCATTAGGCTGTTTCCCTATAAGGGGAGATCCCCCAGGGTTCCCTCACCCTCCTTCATTGCAAGTGACAATGGCTGTAAACTGGTGAAGGTCATTGAGGATGGTTCATTCTACCACGTGCCATGGTCTGCCTACTGTTGTAATTTAACTATGTATGACAACCTGAATAATTTATACAATTTGACAACATGTTTTCCACTGCTCACTGCCTGTGTGCATATTTAGCCATTCTGTAAAGGCCAGAAACCAGCTGAAAGATCTCAAAGCTAAAACTAGGTCCCTGCAGCACCAGCCAAAGCAGGAGGTTGCCACATGGTGGAACTGTACTTTGCATATGATTGAAAACCTATCTCAGTAGTACACAGTCCTCACAGACTTCACCATGCATCACAGAGAAACAGCGACTACAAAAAACTGTGACTGAAAAACGAGTGCACATACAGCAAGTGCACCTAACAGTGATTGGTGCAAATCACAAAAACAGTGCCACACAGTGACTTAAACTACTCAACTGTTAAACAACATGCAATGAAATGCTGGTAACAATTAATTAATTCAAGACAAGCACCAAACAAGTGCAGACATGCTGGATCAAAATATATTAACTTTTGTGCAAGATGTTTCTTGCCTTGCATCGTGGCTCAGGCTTAATGTTATATGACAAGCTAATATCTTAATTTAACCTAACTTTATATCATACCACGTGAAACAGAATTTGTCTGTGTATAACTTTTTAGATGTAATAATTAGATTTAGCATCTTTAACAAGAGTGCCATTTAGGGTTTTGGGTTAAATGTGGTTTTTGATTTTACTTGCTTCTCAGATGATCTCTGCTGTGTGTAGTTATACCACATTAATTTATTGATTAATAAAACCAAACTCTTATTGACTAGGTAATCACAAATAGAGAGGATAAGGTGCTTCAGTCTGGGGTCCTGCCTTACTCGATCAGTGTTCATTCCCCTATTTTTATCAGCTGGTCCACCAAAACTGCACGCCCTCCAGCCAAACTCATGTTGTTCCATAACTTTAACTGTCCTGATACCTGCTCCCTCCATGAGGATGTTAAGGCAGTAAACTGGGTGGCTCTTTACTCCATCAAGGATGTAACATCAGCTGTAGGATTTTTCATTAATGCTATCCTTCAGATACAAGACTGCCACTTCCCTATCACTACCGGGAATGTGAGGGATGGATGCACCCACTGGGTCTTGAGAGAACTGTTAGCCATGACGAAGGCTAGGAACAAGGTATATTCTGTATTCAGAAAAGCCCCTTCCCCTGCCCTGCAGAATGAATACCCAATATTAATAAATCAGTGCAAGCAATCTGCCAGGTCTCAGAAATAGCATTTCCTATGTAATCAACAGAGGGCAAGCCTTAGGGATCCCCATAGTTTCTGGGGTACAATCAGATTGCTACTCCAACCTAGCACACGTGGCACCACAATTCACCTTAGCTCACCCATTGGCACTCTAACTTATGCCATTGATGTCATCCAAGCATTTAATATAAAGTTTACTGACCCTGATGTTCACTTAAATAAATTTCCTGCCCAACAATCAGTTGGCCTCGCTTCATTTCCCCTCTGATCAGCCCCCCCTCGCCCTGCTACTGGCCCCCCCTTCTTTCTACTTTAGGGTCTTCTTGGTTAAAGACACCATCAAGCTCCTTAGAAGTCTCCCCTCATGTGGTAGCATTGGCAACAATGATCTCTACCCTTCATTCCTAAAACTGATCTCCCCAGCTATCATTAAACCACTCACCTTTATCTTTAATCTTGCCCTGACCACATCTACCATGCCTGAATCCTGGAAATCTGCCATGGTAGTTCCCATTTTCAAAGCTGGGGACCCCTTCTCATTTGAGAATTATAGACCCATCTCCCTGCTCCTCCACCTGAGCAAGCTCCTTGACAAGATAGTTCACCACCAACTGAGAGAACATGCTGAAAAAATATAATTCACCAATTGCAGGCAGCACTCTCAAGTAAGAAAGGGTGTTGAAAAAATGCAAGCACAATATAATGAAGAATCAGCATTCCAGACACAGAAGTCAGTGAGAATACTATTTTTTTTTACTGAACTGCAAAGTTTCAGTACTTACAATTCATACAAACTGCGAATACACACAAATACAAAAATCCACCTCCCACAGTGATGGTAAACTAGCCTCAGTGCTTCGGGTTGCCCTACCCGTTCGACAGGAGGTGTGGCTTCAAAGAGATTGTGGTGTTACTTAAATACCCTAGAAAATAAGTGAAAACACATATAGTATCAATTATACCATTGATTCATTGAATATAAAGCTCATTCATAAAAAGGGATGTGTGTTGAACCAGGCACTGTGGCTCTAATTAGTGTGGTGTGGATTTGAACAGCCCCATTTAGAAGGTCAGTGTATCAAGTGAATTACTTTATATCCAGAGTCACACTGACACAGTGAATGACTAAAGCCACTAACCCACAATAAACTGAGCTTTTTTATTAAATAAAAGTATCTAAGTGTTATATAACTTTATTTTCTTTCACATATACATTTTTATTTATTATTATGGTGCCATAATAGGACATTCTGATCTTTTGTTTATTAATAAAAACATTTTTTACAGCTATAAAAACATAGCTACATATACTCATCATTACTGGAAAAAGCATTAGCAGGAAGGCAAAGCCCCAAATAGATATCATACCATGACCACAAAAAATATTTTTACATGATAAATAACAATTAAATTCACATGATAGCAGCCTTAACATAATAACAGCCTAACATGCTCAAAATGTCAACATCAGTGTATATATGGCTTCGAGTCCATTTGATCATTAAACCCATTGGGTCTCAAACATCTTAATTTAAAGATTCACATGGATTCTTTTCAATCTGACGTTAGATCCCTATCACCACCTCTTATTCTCCATGGTGCATGGTCAATACTCATATATGAAATTTCATGGGCATTCACATCAGTTATTTCAGATAGATGTTTGGAAATAGGGTGTGTCAGGCCATTCCTTTGTATAGCCCTGTAGTGCACCTGTATACATTCTTTTAACATCCTTGTGGTTTGTTCCACATATGTCTTACCACAGGAGCACCACAGTGCCTACACTACTTATTTGGTGTTGCATGTTATAAAGTCCCTGATTTTCACCTGCCTAATACCCAGATTATTCAGATTTTTAAATATCTTTCTTTGTACAGCTGAGCTACAAATTTTGCATCTTTTCCACTGGATGAAATCCTGTGATTTCTGCTTAGCCATGTACCCTGTTCCATAGAGGGTTTTAAGGCACTTGAAGTCAAAACATTCTAAGATGTTTGCCTCTTTTAAATGTAACTAACTTTCCATTTGTACTTATTTCCTGTCAATCTTTATCTAGTGCTAGTATGTGCCAGTGCTTTAAAATGATAGTTTGAATATCCATATAAATCGGACTATAATTTGAGACAAAAATAATACTTTCAGGAGTATTTGTCTGCTCCCTCTGTTTAAGTACAGTGGTAGTTATCTAAATGTACTCTATCCATTCACAGTGTCAGTGGCTCAGTAAGTAGCACACTCACCTCTGAGGCCGGGAGATCAGAGGGCTGTGGGTTCAGTTTCCACATCTGGCACTTGGGTCAATATCCTAGTACTGACACTGTAGTGCAACATGAGGGGGGTGTTGCACTTCTGAGGTGCCATCATTCAGATGAGACGTTAAACCAAGGTCCCATCTGCCTGGATTGGTGGTAGTTCAGGTGGATGTTAAAGATCCCATGGCACTTATCAAAAAGAGTAGGGGTGTTTTTATTTATAATAATACATACAGGAAATCACATGAAACAATAAAGATGATACTTGATCCTCGTAATAAACTACAATGAAACTGAAAAGGTAGAGGGAAAAAAAACATAAGAAAGGACACAAATTAAAAGGAAAAAAATTCATAATTACCAAACAGTATCACGGCCTAAAAAAAATGCCAAAAAAGGGGGGTTAGGAAGGAAGGTTATCCAAGTTATTTATATTTAATAATGTAAGAAAAACCTCCACCAAAAATTTACTTTATCAACGTTATACATTTGTTTATCTTTCAAATAAACTTTCAACAATTCATTAAGTAACATAACAACAAAACCCTTCCACTGTACTCAATTTCTGATAAATTACCCATTGACATCAGAATTGCCATAAACAAAATCTTAAACATGCAAAAAATTAATAACGTGGTGTTTATCATATATCTGTAGGCAGGTGGCACTATTCCAATAATTAAAGTCTCATAATTAATAAGAGACAACCAAGGCATATTCCATCTATTACAGCATATTTCCAAATTGATTTAGAAAAAGAACAATACAAGAAAAATGTCCATAGTTTCCTCTTGGTTTATACAATCAGGAAAAGGACAATTCCTCTCTTCCCTAGCCTTATACTTAGCCATGCCCTCACATTTAACGACCATACATGATGAGCCACTGGGTTTCCACATCTGTATAGGGAGTCTGGGTTATTAATTGTTCTAAAATATTTTAACACCTGCAGAGGGCAATTTTAAAAATGGGTCAGTAGGATAGACTCTAGCCATTATCATCCTATAAAGATTTTTCGTATTGGAAGAAGAAATTTGTTCTTTTAATACCTGCATTTATACAGCTTTTGTGCAGAAGGTCAGAAATATGCTGGGAAATGAAGATGTGGATGAATTTTAGGAGCATAAGTTATCCAGGCCTGCAGATATCGCTCCAGAGACTGTCTAATCCAAAACCTATCTTGACTAAGTGAAAATAAAAAACATTTCCTTAAATTAAGTGAAATAAACAATACATGACAAAAAATAACTGGGTCCACCATGTCAAACCCCTTTGTCCTTAGCCAAATATGTATAACATCTTTCACTGGATTCAGTCTATTCCCCATAGAAGTTGGAACAACAACTATATATTCTGGCTTCATATTGAGTAGGTACCGGAAGATTTGGGCAATATATTGTAAACAGGGTAAAATAAATTGTTTTAGAACCTGTATTCTTTTGAGTTTGGAAAATTTAAACTTGCTTCCACCTAGCAATTTTTCCCTCAACCTTTTACAAACTAAATCCCAGTTATCTACTAGCAAATTTGTGGCCCAAAGAACACCAAAATAGTTATAGGTCTGATGGAGAAACAAATATTATTAACTAAAATAGGAAAATGAATAACACTCCCTATCAGAAGACCTTTGGATTTTGTGTGATTAAGCTAGCATTTGACAAAGAAGAAAAGAAAATTCTGTAAAAATTCCACTATCTGCTCCTGAGAATTAAAAAAGGCAAACATCATCAGCAAAAGTCTGTACCAATAATTGATCATTTGATAAAGGTTTATGTCCCTTCCCAGCGAGGAGGGTTAGTTAAAACGTAATAAAAGCTCTAATGAAAAAACATATAGCAAGGGCCTGAATGGGCAAATTGACTTAATTTCAGTATTTATTATTTCTATTCCTTGTTATATGCTCCTAACCACTGGATAGACTTTAGATGATTTATAGAGCCCAATCATCCCAACAAATGAAATCGTGATCCCAAGAAATTCCAGGACCCAAAATAAAAATCCTGGTTAACCCTATCAAAAGCTTTCTCAAATCAATTGATAACAAAAAACCAGCCTTCCCTTCTAAAGATAAATATTCTATTACCTCTCTAATGATTATTAAAGGTGACTGGATATTCCTATCTGGGACTCCACAATACCAAAATGGAGAAATAACTTTACCAGCCAATAATCGTAACCTATTGTTCAACAATGAGGCAAAGATTTTATAATCAGTGTTTAAAATAGTAATGGGCCTCCAATTCCTAAGGTGTCCTTTATCCCCTGATTTAAATATATGAATCAATAGTGCTTCTGTAAAAAAATCTGGGAACTGAACTTTACAGACAAAAATTGAAAACTAAAAGTAAACAAGCCGTGATGTCTGTTTGAAAAGATTTATAAAAAGAATTCGGAAGGCCATCTAAACTTGAGCGTTACATTATCTTTTAATTTTTTAATAACCCTTTTCAATTTCAAGGCAGGAGAAAGGAACTTCCAATTTATCCCTCTCCTGTGCTTCTAAAGGTCAGGAGGCACCCTAAATAATGTGCAATCTCAAAACAGAAGGTTCCGAATTGGTTTAAACTATCAAAATAATCTTTAATAATGGAATTAATACCCCCTGCATCCTCCACCTTAATCTGATTGCACATGAGATATTCCAAAGCTGTAGAATCCTTTAGTTTTTTACATAATGCAAAGGGATCCCCAAAAACTGTTTTAGAAGAGTGATTAGTAAGGACCGCTTGCAAAGTTTGAGACCTATTATATTGAAATAGTTTCATTCGATCTTAAATGTGTTGAATTTGATCTGAAAAATCATACTTAGATGTATTGGCTAGGGTAATCAGGTATTGCAATTGAGACCTTAACTTTAAATATGAAAGAAAATCAGAATTCCGTTTTCTTTTACCATATTTTTGAAACCAAGAACAACAATCTTGCTTCGTTTCCAACCACCAAATACCTAAATCAGGATACAAAAATGCTATTGATAGCCTGGTCCTCAATATAAGGGAAATTGAGTTTATTACCACAGCTTCTTTCAAGATGGAGGTATTTAGTTTCCATCTCGAAGATTTCCTCCCAACAGAGGGGAAAGTGCCCACTTCAACCAACACTAAGAGGTGATCTGAGAATTCCACAGGGACTATATTAAAATTTCCTATTTCTGTATTTTTTGAAAGGAATAGATAATCGATCATAGAACCAACTTTTCCCTTAAAAAAAGTAAAATTAGAATCTAGTTTTACCGAGGAGTTACAATTAACCAAATCTCCTGTCTTGATAATTGATGCTAAACAGTTTGAGTCACAATAGATTTTTTTGTTTACTCCACCTTTGATAGGGAGAGTACAATTAAAATCGCCTCCCCAAAAAATAGTAAGGGAAGAAATCAAAAAGGGTTGAATTAGTTTCATGTACTCAGTTCGAAGAGCCTTTGTCTGGGGATTATAAATATTAATAAATCTACAAGCTCTAGAGTGCCATAGACCATCAATAATTAAAATTCTCCCTGGAATCAATTCAATTAGTTTGAGTAACACAAAATGAAAAGAATTAAACAAAATACCTATCCCATCTGCTCTGTCCCTTCCAAAGGACCAAAAAGAAGGTCCCCAAGGCCAGTCCCTTTTGAAGGAAACAATTTGTTCTTGAGCAAACATCCAGGTTTCTTGGAGAAAACATATTCCCAAGGATTAGTCTCTAAGGAGCTGAAAAACAGCCCGACTTTTAGCAAAGTTAAGCAGACTGTGTGTATTAAGAGAGCCCCAAATAAACCTGGCTATGAAAGTAAAAAAAAACAAAAAAACAAAGGAAACACAACCTATTTTTTTTCTCCTTTTCTTTTTTTTCTCCTTATAATCTTCTATAGGTGCACTCATACCACCTTGAAAGGATTTTTGGGAGTCCGAGTCTCCAACATCCATCTCTGAATCCCCAAAGAGGTAAACAAAGCAGCATAAAATTTGGAGATTCAAAAGATTCATTTTAGAAACAACCCCAGCCTTCACATGTCTATTTGACCGATGTGGAGGAAGGAAAGCTAATCCTACACTGTCCCTAGTAGGTTGTTCTGGTTCTGTAGTATCAGTGTAACAAACAGGATCTAGAAGATTTACCACTTCTGCTTCAATTTTGACAATACTAGCTGGAACTACAGAAGGGGAAGGTGAAGTCAGAGGAGGAAGGGTGGGGGGCAAAGGGACCTTGAACTGGGAAACCGAAACTAAGGATTCCTGCTGAAGAGGAGGAGCCATTTCCTTAGTCTCCACTTTTTTGGAAACTGCATCCTGGGCCTGCTGAATGATTAAGTCTGTACAACCACAAGAGGCCTTATTTTTAGTGGCCCAAGAGCAATCTTTAAAAGCATGGCCAAAATCCTCACATAAGTCACACTTCATGTGGTTCGCACACTGCATAGTGATATGACCCACTTCCCCACAATTATCACATCTCGGCTGGTCACACACATTATAAAGATGAGATTTAGCTCCACACTTAGAGCATGCTCTGGGTTGCCCACTGTAAAAACATATCCCTCGATCTCTCCCCAACAAAAAGGCATTTGGAATATGCTCAATTCTGGAATTCATTTGTCTAAGCTTCACCCTATATTTCCACCCACCGGTCCAAAACTGCTCAGAGTCCAAAATAGGGTCTGGATCACTTAGTATATCATATTTTTGGGAAGACAATAAGTAATATCTTCCACATGGACCCCCTCGTTCCTAAACATCACTGTGACATTTTTGATTAAAGGTTTAGAAAGTGGAATTACCAAGAAGCGGGTCCATATAGGGGAAATTTAACTTGCCCATAACGATCCCAGAAAAGGTCTAAATTATAAGCTGAACGAAAACTAATGTCAAAATTATCTTCCCCAGAAATATTTATAAATGCAAAAACATCTCTTGGTAAAAATTTCAATGAATCCTTAATTAAACATTTCCCCACATAATGTCTATCGGGCCTGACATCCAGCCCACCTTTGTAGCGTATTCTCACTGCATTCCGTCGAGGTGCAGCTTCCCTTCTAGATTTTGAAAAATGTTCAGATAAGAGAGGTTTAGTTATAGGCTCTGAAGCCCCCACACTCTCTTTTTGCGCTGAAGCCTGTGATTCTGAAGCCAAGTCCACCTTTGGAAAAGGTTGTAGATTAGGTACAGATGTTTGTACTGGCATAACTGTAGCAGGAAAAGTAGAAGGAATACTCTGTAAATTAGTCTTTGGCTGCCACTCAGGAGTCTGAAGATTAAGTGAAGGATCCCAGGCTGAATCCAGGGTCCAAATCCCTGATGGGCCCTTCTCCCATCCAGCTCCCTGTAATGCTTTCTGAGGAGACCAGGAAGCATCATGTATACTAGAAACCCCATTTCCTTGATGTATTTGGACAGATTCTGAATTAGCCACACATTTTTTAGACTAGGAAAACTCCTGTGCAACAGCTGTAGACCCTTGTAGTAAAGGTGCATTGTGTTTAGGGGTAACCAGCAGAGAAAAACTAAATTCAGTCTCTCCTTGTTGATCATTAACCTTTGTTTGATATGATATAAGATGGGCCTTAGTCTGTGCAGTGCCAGAAGGTGACTGCGGATGGAAGACAAAACCCGATTCCTTTGACAAAGTTATAGCCGTTTGAAACTTTGAATCCGCATGTTGCAGCACTGAAGCCGCAGTAGGTTGTTTGAAAAGTTCAGAAAGAGCCAAAACTGGCTCACCGACAATGGCAGTCTCAAGAGATGTGCCCGGCTTTCGGCACTCGCTATACTCAGCGATTAACCTGCCAGCCGGCACACTCATTTCAGTTTTCCAAGCCTTGGAAGAAACAGTAATGCACTCACCCATCTTCTTTAAAGGGAGCTGACTGACGACTTTCTCATTCCTGCTGTCAATATTCGCTGGCAGCTTGTCAGACTGCTCAGCTGAGATAGCATGTGACATAGAGCTTTGCAAAACAAGCGGCTCAATATATGAAATTTCCACCATGGTTTCTTTGCCTTCACTCTGTAAATTAGAATTTCTTGCAGTTCTCAATAACTCCATTGTAGACCTCTTTGGTACCAACAGCTCCGGTACCGATAGAGCTTCATGAAAAACCTCGTCTCCATCAGCAACCGGAATTTTCAACTCAGCATCAGAAAAAACATCCTCTGCTAGTAGTGAGGCCTTCCCCACTACTAGACACGCATTCACCTCCTCCGACAATTCTCCCAGAGTGGCCATCTCACACAGAGATGGCCATCCACCCACATGTGAAACAGATGAATCCATAGCAGAAGAAGAAGGCTGAAAAACAGGAGCTGGAACCTGGGGACAGAGAGCAGCATTTCCACCACCTCCACCAGGATCTGGAACAGCAGCCATCTTGGAGTCACCATCAAATGGATCCCCCCTGCTCACAGGAAGCAAGAGTAGGGGAAATTACCCGGTGTCCTGGTCAAATTTCCCTCATTCACTAAAAAAAAAAAAATGCCACCAACAGCTTAATCTGGTTCAAGGTCAGTTGGCATTCATCTGTATCCCCCTCCCCCGGGTCGTGCCTGAAAATAGGCAGGATTTGTCTAGTGCACTTACCAGGTCAACAAAAACTAAATAAATAAATTAAATAATAAATAAATATCCTCCACCCTCAGGAAGGCTGATTGTAATATGTTTTCTTGATAGCCCCTCAGTCTAAGTCTGCAAAAAATATCTTCTTTTTGCTTGTAAAAAATCACTTCTACTACAGTTGGTCCTCTTAAGCCTCACTAGCTGTCCAAATAGCAAATTCTCTATGATGTGTTTAGGGTGGGAACGTCTAGCATGCAGCAACTCTTCCCTGCTGTGGGTTTGCAGTATGTTTTAGTTGTGACTTTTTGCTCAGGTACCCCAATCAAAACTAGATACAAAAATTGAGCTCAGTACCGCTGTATGAGGATGTGAAGGAAATGCCTACTTTATTTTTATTCAAGTATTCCATGAACTGACTGAACTCACCTTCACTACCATCCCATACAAAGATCAAATCATCTATGTATCTGCCATAATACTTGATATTGTTAAAGAACGGGTTTGCAATGGGGTCAAGGATCACACCCCCTCACACCAACCTGTAAAAAGGTTAGCATAGGAAAGTGCGACCAAGGACCCCAGAGCCCTGCTGCAACATTGTAAATAGAAAATCATTTCCAAACATGAAAAAGTTCATATTCAGTATTAACTCTAAGGCTGCCAGAATAAAACCTATCAGATAATCAAGCTCTGAATGAAATAACACTTTCCTAGAGGGACTGGAAGGAAAAGTATGCCTCTTTGCAGGTGACACAAAGATCTGCAACAGGGTTGATACACAAGGGTGTGTGGAAAGTATGAGAAGGGGCTTGGCAAGGTTGGAGGAATGGTCAGAAGTAAGGCAGCTTGGATTCATTGCAAAGAAGTGCAAAATAATGCACCTGGGAAACAAAAATCTAGGGGAAGAGCACACAATCGGAAGGGGTTATAGTAACAACAACAAAAATAGAAAGGGACCTGGGGGTAATCATAGCAGATGACCTTAAGGTTAGCAAACAATGTGAGAAGGCAGTAGGGAGGGCTGGGGGATATTGGGATGTATAGGGAGAGGCATCACCAGCATAAAACAGGAAGTTGTTATCCCTCTGTACAGACAGTTGGTGTGACCCCATCTGGAGTACTGTGTCCAGTTCTGGAGACCCCATCTCTGCAAGGACATAGACAGGATGAAGGCAGTCCTAAGCAGGGCAACTTAAATGGTGCAGGGTCTGCAAGAAAAGCCATATGAGAAGAGACTAAATGAGCTTAATATGTATATCCTTGAGGAAAGGAGGGAGAGGGGAGACATGATTGAAACTTTTAAATACCTCAGTGGAATCATCGATGTCAAAGAGGGAAGCATCTTTCAGAAAAAGAGATATGCAAGAATAAGGGGACACAATCTGAAGATGGGGGGGACGGCTCAGGGGCAATGTGAGGAAGTATTTTTTCAGAGATAGAGTGGTGGATGCATGGAACCGCCTTCCTGAGGAGGTTGTGGGGTCTTAAACAGGGAGAATTTAAGAATGCATGGGACAGACATAAAGCAATTTTTGTGGGGGGATAAGAAGAAATAGGGTGTTGGTTAACTAGGATCTGCAGCTTATCCAGTAGGTAGGGAAATGGGCAGACTAGGTGGGACAAGCGGTCCTTATCTGTCATCAGAGTCTGTGTTTCTATGTGTCTGTGTTTCTAATAGCCTTTAGACCTGTTTCATGCTTAATGCTCATATAAAGGGATGTTACATCAACTGTTATCCACCAATAGGATTCATGCCAGACAAATTTATCAAAAACCTGCAGCACAGAGGTTGTGTCTTTCAAATAAGAGGTTAATTTCACTACTTCCTGCTGTAAGTAACCATGCAAAAAGATTGCTAATGGTTCAATCAGTGAATCACATCCTGATATTATAGGCTGGCCCGGAGGAGACATTGGATCTTTGTGTAATTTAGGAAAATAGTAATACACTGGTATATTCAGATGCTCCGGGTACAAAAATTCAAAATCCTGATCATTAATCCAATCCTGCCCCACTGCATCCAATAGAAAAGTCTCAAGTTTAGTTCTAAATTCTTTTAAGGGGTTATTTTCTAATTTTTCGTAGATGGCCCTTTCGTTCAATTGTCTCATAGCTTCCGTCAAGTAGTCGCTTTTATATAATACAACCACATTTCCTCCTTTGTCAGAGGGTTTTATAATTATATGGTGCATACTCTGACTTTCTGATAGAGCTTGTCTTTCTTTATAAGAAATTACCGAAATGTTTTTTTTTGTTTCGAATTCCTAATACACTCCTACACATCCTTCAAAATCAATTCTTGAAAAACTTTAATTATCTCACTTCCTGGTGAATGGGCCATAAATGTAGATCTATTTTTTTTTAAATGGCTTAATTCCTCTAAGCCGACCATGTTCTACCCCCTCTAAATCCAAGGCTACATTCCCAGTTCCATTCAGAGATTACCACCAGCTACTGACAGCAATTCACTCAGCTCCAAGTCAGAGAGGAATTCTAAAATTGGAGCAGACTGAAACACCTCTGCAGGATTATTATTTAAAGAGCCCTCTCCCTCTGAAGCATTTGCAAAAAACTTTTCAAATTAATCTTTCAAAACAGTCTAAGTAAATCACTGTATAACTGGAATTTGTTTATATCACCACTAGGTTCAAAGGAAAGACCATATGAACGTAGTTTCACTTGATGTTCATTAAGGTGTTAATCTGACAAATTTACTATGGTTAACTGCTCTGAAGATGGAATTGAACAGTCATTTAGTCAATCAAATTCTGACAACTTTATCTTTCTGTACTTTCTTCTTCATTGTCCCCTTCTAGACTTTTATCTTTCTTTTTAATTTGTAAGACTACTTCTTTCATTCACTTATTCAGAGCTAGAGGCACACATACTTCTGCTATCATATGAATTTGATTATTATTTATCATGTAAAAAATATTTTTTGTGGCCATGGTGTGATATCTATTTGGAGTTTTGCCTTCCTGTGAATGCTTTTTCCAGTAAATATGTATACATATCTATATCTATATCTATATCTATATCTATATCTATATCTATATCTATATCTATATCTATATGTATATATATATATATATATATAAATATATATATATATATATATATATATATTTATATATATATATATATATATAAATCAGAATGTCCTATTTATTATGGCACCTTAATAATAAATAAAAATGTATATGTGAAAGAAAATAAGGTTATATAACACTTGCATATTTTTATTTAATAAAAAAAAAGCTCAGTTTATTGTGGGTTAGTGTCTTCAACCATTCACTGTGGCAGTGTGACTCTGGATATAAAGTAATTCACTTGATACACTTACCTTCTAATGGGGGCTGGTGAAATCCACACCACACTAATTAGAGCCACAGTGTCTGGTTCAACACACATCCCTTCTTCTGTATGAGCTTTATATTCAATGAATTAATGGTATAATTGATACTACATGTGTTTTCACTTATTCTCTGAGGTATTTAAGTAACACCAACATCTCTTTGAAGTCACACCTCCTAACAATGGGGTAGGGCACCCCGAAGCACTAAGACTAGTTTACCATCACTGTGGGAGCTGGGTTTTTGTATTTGTGTGTATTAGCAGTTTGTTTGAATTGTAAGTACTGAAACTTTGCAGTTCAGTAAAGAAAACTCAATATTCTCACTGAATCCTGTGTCTGGAGTGATGAGTCTTTATTCTATTATGCTGCAAAATATAACCTGCTGTGTAGCCAGCAACACAGCTTCTAAAAATTTCACAGCACCACATCTACTAATCATGTATATAGAAAAATGGACTTGGGCAAAGCAACGGGAGCTGTATTTATCGAACTGTCCAGGCCTTCAACTTGATCAACCACCTCTTATTACTTTCCACTCTGCTACAATTGGGCTGCTCCCCGACACATCTCAATGGTTCAAAAGCTACCTGACTGGATGATCACAGTCCATGTGCATCGGAACTGCCGCCTCACCTCATTTGCCTATCTCCATGGGTGTTCCCTATGGTTCCATCCTGGACCTGCTATTATTCTCCCTCTTCATTAACTCCCTCCCCTCTGACTGCCTTACCTGTGAAGTACTATTTTATGCTGATGATCTTGTACTTTTTTTACAGTGATAAATCACTGCCAAACATTTCTTTCACCCTGTCCCTGAACTATGGCTTGGCCCATGACTGTTTCCTGTCACACAGGCTCTTGGTTAATGTTAAGAAACTTAAGCAATGCTCCTGCGGTCCAAACCCTTTCTGGCCAACCTCTCTAGGTCTGAGGCCTCCCTCTCTGTGACCATGCCAGAGGTCCCACCACTTGAAAATGTCCCTAAATTCAAATACCTGTGCATAATCCTTGACTCCTCCCTTTCCTTCACGGAGCACATATTTTCTATTGTATGCAGGGTAAATCAAAGACTTGGGGCTGCTTATCACATGAAGCATTTTCTTACCAGAGAGGCCTGCCTAGCTATTACCCAAGGCAACCTGCTCCCTATCCTGGATTACTGTTCCCCTCTTTACTCCCATATGTCCACTGCCCTTAACTTTTGGGTCGTGCCTGAAAACAGTCTCTCGGATCAGTGCACTTACTCAGTTAACAAAGACTTAAATAAATAAATAAATAAGATTTATTGACTGATTGATTTTGATAACTGGGTAAGTGCACTGGTGCCAAAACCACCTTTTTCAGCCATACCCACTATATGGCAGGTTGGCCTTGATAAAGTGCAGTGGTCTGTATGTTATTTCTTTTTCTTATTTTATAATTATTTTGAATCAATACAGTACTAGGAATTATGATCCTTAGTTTACAGTCTGTGCAATGTAAGTGCTATACTCCTCAGAAGGTGAGATGTTCAGAGAAACATGGAAACATAGAATTTGTCATCAGAAAAGGACCACTTGACCCTCTAAGTCTGCCCAGATGGTCCCTGCCTTTTCTTTCTCCACAGATGTTAACTGGTTTCCAGCAACCCTGACACCTCCCAGCCTATTAAGTAATATTCCCCTATGTCTGTCCCACACATTTGAAGCCCCCCTACTGTTTTTGCCTCCACCATTTCCACTGGCTGTCTGTTAAAGGAGTCTACAATTTTTTCAGTGGAGTAGTACTTCCTCACATTCCTCTTAAACTCCCTTCTCCAGCTTCATGGCATGCTCTCTGGTCTTGGTTCTTTTTCTCATTTGAAAGAGACTCCTTTTCTGCACCCTGTTTACCCTTGTGAGATACTTGTAGATCTCTATTGTGTCCCTTCTCGCTCTCCTCTCTTCCAGGGTGTACATGTTGAGATTCCCTCAGTCTCCTCTCATAGAGCGTTTGGTGCAACCTCTGCACCATTTTAGTTGCTCTACCCTAGACTGCCTCCACCCTATGTCCTTTCTGAGATGTGGCCTCCAGAACTGGACATAATAATCCCAATGGGGTCTCACCAGTCAGTGATATAGTGGCAACAGCACCTCCCTTCTCCTGGAGATACCTCTTCCATGCATCCAAGCACCCCACTGGCCCTACCCACTACTTTGTCATACTGTCATGCTGTTTTGAGGTAATCAGAAATGATATGCTTTAATAATCATTTTATTATTGCAGGTATGGCCTTTGACATTTCACCAGCAAATAACCTACTTACCCAGTTCTTATCACAAGGACCAGCAAGCCCTGTCCACAGTACTCCTGTCATGGGTTTCTCCTTCCAATCAGTAACTTACAAGGAAGTGGATGACCTACTCCTTCTGCTAGGTACCAGAAAAAGCACAGGAGTGGACCTCATTTGCCCTTTTTTCCTAAAGCTCGGTCACCAAGTGCTGGCAGCTCAATTAACACACCTCTTTAATATGTCCCTCAGCTTGTGTAAACTCCCTTCTGTCTGGAAGACTGCCCAAGTTTTACCACTCTTCCAATCAGGAGACCCCAGAGACCCAAATAACTATAGGCCAATCTCCTTACTCCCCACCCTATCAAAACTGCTGGAGAAAGTAGCGAATTGCCAGCTTAAAAACTACATTGATGCCTCAGATCTGCTAATCCCTGTGCAATCAGGCTTCAGGCCATGTCACAGTACAATCACATCTTTGGCTAAAGTCACAAACAAATGGCAGAGAGCCTGTGACTTAAAGGATCACATATGCAAGGTATTCCTCGACTTAAGCAAGGCCTTCGATGCTGTCGACCATGCATTGCTCCAAGTTACTCTCCACAACATTGGTCTGGATGCACCTTCCCTAGAATGGTTCTCATGCTACCTGGAAGAGCAGATGAAGCAAGTAAAAGCAGTAGGAGATCTCTCCACTCTAAAATAGATTAGCAGTGGCGTACCTTAAGGCTCCATCTAGGGGCCTTTACTTTTCTCACTTTATATCAACAACATCAACTGTGGAATAAAACTTTCCAGTGTACATCTCTTTGCAGATGATATGGTCCTTTACACTGCCAGGCCTACTCCCAAAAGTGCCTGCTCAGATTTGCAAGCAGATTTCCTTATGCTGCAACAAAATCTCCTGAGTCAAAAGCTCCTATTGAATGCCAGAAAGACCTAGGCTATGCTGTTATCCCCAATGACCAAGTCCATAAACTCCCTTAAGCATGACAATATTCCCACTATCACCACTCTGCATGGTGAATCACTTGACTATGTGACCAGGTTCAAGTACCTAGGTATGTGGATTGACAACAGACTTTCTTTTGCTGATCATATAGATGAGATCTCAAAACAACTTAGACAAAGGATTGGACTTTTTTTTAGAATCAAGCATCTGCTTACCCAGGAGGCCAGAAAAAGCTTAGTACAAAGCATGTTCTTAGATATCTTGGACTATGCAGGCTTCCTGTATGGCCAAGTCTCAAAAACTGCCCTATCTAAGCTTGACACCCTTTATCATAGGGCCTTACATTTCATCTCAGGTGTGGCATATAATGCCCATCACTGTATACTCTATTCCACAGTAGGCTGGACCACACAGGAGGCAAAGGAACACTATACTATGGACCTATAGATCTATATCCAAGATGCTACCTTCCTACATTTCTGACTGTCTGCCTTCCTGCACCTTATGAAACCATGCCTTGAGAAGCCATTTGTACATCTCACTAGCTGTGCCTAAAGTCCTTTCCTGTTTTGGCAGAGCCTCCTTCAGCTGTGTGCTGCCCCAGCTGTGGAACAACATCCAGAAATCTATAAAATTGGGGCATCCTATTGGTTTTGTAGAATTCAAGTCACTCTATTCGAGATACTTCTCGGAGCCATGTCAATGCCCTCCCTGTCACTAAACTGTAGCCATACACTGCTATTCTTACAGTCAACCCTCTACACTTTCTATCCTCTTGTTAGAATTACCCTAAGCCTTACTGCTTTAGGCCTGTCATGGTCAAAGGAATCTTTATGCTATCTTGGTATTGAACTAACTGGAACCACACAGCTTTCCATCAAGAAGAACCTGGATTCATTACTAACAACAGTGACGCAGGATTTAGAATGCTGGGCAATCCTTCCTATCTCTTTATGGGGAAGAATAAATTTAGTTAAAATGAATATACTGCCCAAGTTGCTTTATCCTCTTCACTTATTGAATATTTATCTACCAGGAACCTGGTTTAAAAAGGTCCAAAGCCTAATAATGAAATTTATCTGGCACACGAAACAACCGAGATTAGCATACCTCAAATTAGTGGCTTCTAAACTCAAAGGGGGCCTACAATTACCTCATTTCAGCCTGTACTATTGGGCTAGTCAGACTTCCAAATATCTTCAGTGGTTAGTCCCAAACTCAGTGCTTGTTCTTTCTCCATGGTTGAAAATTGAATTGGAAATGATTCATTCATGTAATATGGATCCTTCCACATTGTTATTTTTAAAAGCATCAGTCTTGCCAAAGAAGCTAAAAGGCACTACCATAGAAACGTCTATTAGAATTCACTCACAGTTATGTGGGTTTTTAAAATACAAACAATATGCAGATCCTTCTCAATCGATTTGGAATTCCCCCGCTTTCAGAATAGATAACAAACCGCTGTCATCTACATGGTTACCTCAATTAGGAGAAGGGAAATTGTCTTTGTTCCGGAAGGAAGATGGAACATGGTTATCCATAGAAGAATTTGCACGGAAACTTAGTTTACCACCAAACGATTACTTTAGAATTCTTCAATTAAGGCACCTTTTGATTAAAAAATTTGAAAGGATACCTCCCACATTACCAAAGTACTCTTTCCAACATGACCTATGTCCCCCTAATTACCACCACAAAAGTAATTTCCAAAGTGTATAATTTTTTATATAACTGGTGCTTTCCTGAGGCCTTTGGACCTTCTAGTTACTGGCCTGATCTTTTTCCACATCAGAATATAGATTGGCCTGCCCTATGGAGTAACTGTCACCATTTTGTAGCTCAAGACAGGCTACGGCTGATGCAGTTTAATATATTCCACAATCTCTATTACTCACCGCAAAAGCTGGCTGATTGGGGAGTAACAACATCTAATTTATGCACCAGGTGTTCGTAGAGTGAAGGTACTTTGTTACATATTTTCTGGGAATGTCCAAAGATAGCTCCGCTCTGGGGGATGATACAGGACAGAGCAGATCCATTATTGGGGTTGTCTGATTTATTCTCGCCTGAGATATGCCTTCTCGGGGATTATTCTCAGATAACAGTGAATCTTTGCAAATATCATATAGCTTTGATTTCCAAGTCTGTTAAAAAGCTGGTCCTTAAACACTGGAAGAATGCACAGTCGGTCCTCTACTCTGAATGGCTTAATGAGTTTTTAGCTAATCTTAGGACAGAAAAGATCATTTCTAGTCTTAATAACAACAATGTAAAATATAAAAAGATATGGGCTCCTTTACATACGCTATATACCACCTAACCTGTAAGTTGTGGTTTGAATATGTTACTTTGAATTACCTGTGTATCGGGACTGTGGGGGATTGGGGTGGTGGGTGGGAGGAGGAGGGATGGGATCATGTATGTTGAATTTTTTGATACATATTGTCTTCGAATAATCATGATCCTGTCCATTGTAAAGTTTAAAAATGTTGATAAACTTTATATATATAAAAAAAAAGAATTACCCTAAGCCATGTTCATGGATTCATCCTTGCTTTCTACTTGCTGCTGAGCCCCCAGTTTGCACTGTCACTGGCACTAACTCTGCTCTACTAGAGCTATCAGTGTCTAAAATCACTGGTTTGACACATTGATGATGACTTGCTTCCACCTCCCTGCTGTACTGTTTACTGGGATGAGCCTTCACCTTTCGACCGGGCCTCACTGATTATCCTTATACCTTGTTTTTATTGCTATGTATTGTATTACTATGCCCATTTGTGCTATATGTTCTATTGTGCTACTGTATTATTTATTCTGTACCTACCAGACCCTCCTTGAAAATGAGCTTGCTCAATGGAGTTTCACCTGGCTAAATAAAGATTGATTGATTGATTGATTGATTGATCCCTTTCCTTCTTAATGTCTGTCAGTACCTCCACCCCATCCTTTACTCATCTCCTAGGCTCCTATGCCTTAGATGCATGGTTTTGCACTTTTTGACATTGAGCCCCACCTGCCATGTTCTTGACTACTGCTTCAATTTCCCATGATCCCTACACATTTTCTCCAGCTGCTCCTAAGTGTGCACACTATTACAGATTTTGGTGTCATCTACAAAAAGGAATACCTTCCCTTCCAGTTCTTCTACAATATCATTTATGAAGATTTTGAAGAGGACTGATCCCAGAACTGAGCTCTGCAGCTCCCCATAGGTCACTTTCCCCTAATTAGGGTGAGTGCCATAAACCTACACCCTCTGTCTCCTGTCCATTAACCAGTTTCCATCCCATTTCACCAATATGGGTCCCATCCCTAGGCTCCTCAATTTCATTGTCAGTCTCCTGTTTGGCACAGTGTCTATAACCTTGCTAAAATCCAGACAGGCCATGCCCTCTCCAATCTAGTTTTCTGGTCACCCAGTCAAATAAATCAGTCAGATTCATCTGGCATCACCCCTTCCCCCCACCAAGATGCCATGCTGCATGTGGTATTGCAGAACATTGGATTCAATATATTTATTTATTTATTTTTTTATTTTAATATAGTCTCGTATTACAATCTTTGAGCTAAGAGCTCATTTCAAAAGGTTCCACTTTGAACATACCATAATGCAATACATAGGATACAACAAGTAGCATACATTAGGTAACATGCTATTTACTTGGGGTTACATGAGATAACATGAAAATTTACATGAAACAAAGTGGAGGATTCAGCTGGGTCAGTAAAATGAATTCACTAATATAGTAAGAGATTACAAATTGCTGAATGATATTCAGGAGAAATTTCAGAGAATGATAGGAGGAGATAGGCAGGGAGAATCTGGGACCAAGGCTAGTCAGGTCCCATTGTTGAGGTGTGGAGGCAGGGCTAGGTTACAATAAGGGAAAAGGACTTTGCAGGCTAGGGAAGGGGGAGGAGTTGGATGGAGGAGAGTGGAATTGGGATGAAAGTTGGATGCAGGTGAAGTGATACTGGAGCAAAACAGAGGACAGTAGAGACAGTAGGGGGTTGTGGGGCTGTGCAGAGGAGAGCAGAGACAAGAGGAAATAGTAGTGGGGAGGGCAGAATGACTGGTGGGGTGGAGATTAAAGCACATATAGCAGACGAAGGAGGAGATGAAGTGCAGAGGGAGGTCAGAGCAGGTCCTCAGTCACAAGGTAATGCTATATGGGGCAGGAACACTTCATTTGACTAGCAAGGTGGGTGCAAAGCTTGGATTCAAATGGGCCAATTCTAGTTTCAGCAAGAAGGTCACTAGGTAGGGAGTTAAGCAGGTGAGGGGCATGGTATCCAAAGGACCACTGACCTAGGGAAGTGAGGCAGAATGGAACCTTATAGTGGTTAGTATGTGAATCATGAGTC
Source organism: Neoceratodus forsteri (assembly GCA_016271365.2). Taxonomy (NCBI): domain Eukaryota; kingdom Metazoa; phylum Chordata; order Ceratodontiformes; family Ceratodontidae; genus Neoceratodus; species Neoceratodus forsteri. The sequence continues at coordinate 682,235,625 of CM057449.1, forward strand.
TGCCTAGAAGGTGCAGTGGGTGTTCTAAAATTCTGGACACCAGGGGTGTCATACCAAGGGTGGACTTTTTGGTAAGGAGACTGAGTTGGTATTGTATTCTATGATCTAGATCAAGCCAGCCCATGAAGGAGTATAGATCACAAGTATGGGTTAGGTGTGGAACGCCCAAGAAGAGTCTGCAGGCTTTATTGAGCATTGTGGCAATTCTTTTGAGGGCCGCATCAGAGGCCGCACAGTATACGACAGACCTGTAATCTAAAACGGAGAAAAAAAAACTTGTTAAGGTGAGTTTGAGTTTGTCTTCTGTAAGACAATGCTTATGCCTGAACAGCTTCTCTTGCTTTGTATTAGTTGATTTTGAAACAAGGTCTATATGGAGCGAGTATGATAGGGAGCTGTCCAGTGTGACACCTAAGTATTTGAAATTAATAACCATGTCGAGGATGTCATTTTGTTTGTTGTGAATGACAAGTCTGGCTGATTTGAATCTGCTATGTGAGGAGGCAAACAACATGTTTTTTGTTTTTTTGTAATTGAGGAACAAGTGCGAGCTAATGAACTACTCCTCAACTAGAGTGAAGTGACTTTGCATGCTTTGTTCAAGGATTGCGATATCCCGGTGGCTTGAAAACATTCCCACATCATCCGCATAGAGGAGGATGTGGTCATGGCAGACTTATGGGAGACAGTTTACAAAGAGGCTGAATAAGAGTGGGCCCAGGATTAACCCCTGTGATACCCCTGTTGTAACATGTTGTCTGTCCAAGAGGGTGTGGCCAGTTTTCACTTGTTGCACTTGTTGATCACGATTGGAGAGGTAGCACCTAATTGGGCCAGCAGGAGTTCATGATTCACCTTACCGAAGGTCTTAGTTAGGTCAATAAAGATGGCCCCCACTAAGTGTCCACAATTGAGTGAGTCATGAATGAACCCCATGTGCTCAACTAGGGCAGAGGAAGTACAATGATGCTTTCAGAAGCCATGTTGTTACGTACATTGTAACTGATATTTACGTAGGTGATCAATTAACTGATCATATACAATTCTTTGTAAGGCCTTAGAAATTGGGGGCAATATGGAGATCTGCCTATAATTTGTGGGGATTGTCTTATCGCCATTTTTAAAAACTGGGGTAACTACAGCTGATTTGCAGATTTTTGGGAAATGAACAGTTGTTAGGGAGAGGTTAAGGATTCTTTTTAGGGGAGCAATAATTACGTTGATGGTAAGGGTAATGAGTTTCAGGTCAAGGCTACCTCTACTATGCCTGGCTTTCCTGATCGCTTTCAGTAGGTATTTTTTTGATTCAGCTTTTGAGATGACTCAAAGGTAGAATGGAGGAGTATTGGAGAGGGGGGCACATTATAGGGTATTGGTTGTGGCTGAGAGGGTCTAGATAGATGGGTGGGAGAACACCACTGAGGTCTGTAAAGGCCTTGTTGAATGTATCCACAATGGACTTGAGATCCCTGGTTAATTCCCCATTGATGTTAAACATAGTTGGCAAGGATTTGCTGGGTGTACCTGTGAGGGCATTGATGTTAGCCCAGAATTTATGACCATCACCCCAGGAGTTGAAAAACTTAGACCTAAAGTGTTGTCTTTTTGCAGGAGAATGGCCTGGGTTCAGAGATTGCGAACCATCTTATAGTTTTGCATGTCATTAGGAGAACCTGACCTTTTTGCCTTCTTTCACAGATTATGCAGATCATGCAGTTGGGCAATAAGTGGAGTTATCCATGATTTTTGGGAACTGTTAACCTTCCTTTTGGTACTCTACCAACCTTTCCATTAACTGGATTTTCATTAATTTCTCCACCACTGAGGTGAGACTGACTGGCCTATAGTTGCTGGCCTTGTCCCTGCTGCTACTCTTATGTATTGGGACCATGTCTGCTGTTCATCACAACCACACCTGCTTCCGGAGAGCTATGGAACAAAGCTGTCATTGGGGCAGCTAGCACCTCCGTGAGTTCCTTTGTACCCATGGGAGTATCATGTTTTGCCCCATAGTCTTATCCACTTTCAGAGCTACAAGTACATTCAGGACACTTTCCTTTGTAAATGGAATTGTGCCCTCCTCTCCTCCCTTTGTTGTTGCTGCTCCCTGGTGTTCTCTCCTCCCTCCGTCCCCTGTGAATACTGAGCAGAAGTACAATACCTGTTCAACATGTCTGCTTTTTCTTGGCCCTCTTTTGTGCAGTCTCCCCTCATGCTGCATTCATTTTCCTCACTACTCCTCCCCTTGTCTTCCCCTTTTCATTTATGTACCTGAAGAAAGTCTTATCCCCTTTAGTTAACTCCTTGGTTATCCTTTCCTGTGTCTGGGCTTTTGGTTCCCTTGTTGGCTTTCCTGCTTACCTCTGTTTTACTTGGTAAACCTCCCTGTCTTCTTACCACTGCATCTCCTTAATCATCCTGAGAGCCAGCTTTCTTCCTTTACCAATATGGTCAGTTCCCTAAAGGACCATAGTGGTCTCTTTTTCCTTTCGCTTTTACTCAGTTCCTTCACACAGAGGCTGGTTGCCTTAATTAGGCCCGCCATTATTTTTTCTCACTGTACCTCTACCCGTCTCTTGCAACCCTCTCCTATGAGGTAGTTTCTGAGGCAGTCTCACATTTCTTTAAATTCTGCCCTCCTAAAGTCCAGGGACCTCAGCCTTGTGTGGTTTGTCCCAATCTCATCATAAGCAATAATACCCGACAGGGTGGACAGTATTGGGCTATACCAGACTGCCCAGGGCATAATGAGATCCAATGCTGCAGACAGAGGGCCTTCTACTGTAGATTCTGGAAGGTCCAGTATAGCCCATACCACTCTCCCAGGAGGGTATTATTGTGCTTAGAAAATGGATTATACGTGATGTTTTTGTATTGCGATTAAAAAAATCAAAAACAACTACAAAAAATAGTAAACAACTATTGAAAATGACTTTACTTGCAAAGTAGTTCCTCTACTGGTATACTTGTCAGTAAGGGCACTGATGAGTTTGATGGCCTTTATTTTTTCCTTGTTAGTTTCTTTAGCAGCCCCTTCCCCATGCAGAAAGTACTGAGCAGTGAGCAAACATCAGCACCATTACTTTTATCATACTTGAGTTTGTGCCAAAAGTTTGATTTCTGTTCAGGTCAGCAAAGGACAGTCAGGAAGAAAATCAGTGACACAAAACCCAGAAGTAACAAAGTATGGAACAGAGAAAAATCAGAAAAATTGGTAGTGCACAAAGGTTACTTTCTTTTTTAGAGTGAAGTAACAAAGAAATAAAAAAAGATTATACATAGTTTGTTGCTACTGATGGTGGTATTGCTGTTATGATCTGGACCAGGAGAATGTTGTAGTGTGCCTGAGTGAGAGTGGTTGCACCGTATTGAGAAGGCTGATGGCAAGGTTCACTTTTTAGTTTAAGTGGTAAGCCACAGCCGGGGGTTGGAAATGTGAAATATAGCATTGACTCTGAAGTTGAGAGTGGGGACAGCTGCCAGACTCGCTAGGTTGGTGCTCGATAAGGAGGCTATAATACAGTGGCACAATTGCCATGTTAGGCAGGGTGGCTGCTTTTCCAGAATGCTTCTTCCAAATGTAAGGTGTTAGGTGTGACTGTTAAACTAAAAAAAGAAGCTTAATTTTTGTGATTTCTTTTCCCCTCACTGCCAAAATATTCAATAAAACTTTTAACTAAAAAAAAAGGTATGCAGCTGATACACACACTTTTTGAATACGATGGCTGCTGTGGTACTAAGGGCATCGCAGTGAGTGAGCAAGAGCGGTTAGCAAAGAGCAAGGGTAACAGTGCTTTCAACTGGTGGCTGCTGTGGTGAGAGATTAGTAGCTCAGTGTCACTGATTTTCCATTTTAAGTTGTGTGTGTTTGTCTTTTAATGAATCTTGAACCACTTTGTTTCCTGGCTCGGTTTACAGAACTGAAGGGAGGATGTCATGGCAAGCTGTGTGTCTCCGATTAGTGCTGATCACATGATGTGCTAGCGCTACTAGTGGTCAATGCTGAAAAGAATGTTATCTAAGTTGAATATTATAAAACATTGATGGAATTTACTGCAGTTTTATGTTGACCATGGTATTCTATGCTAAAACAGGTTAACCGATTGTTTTACGGGGAGTTGGAGGGATGGCTGCCTGTCATTAACCTTAGAGAAAAACATGGTGGTAATATCAAAATGAACATTCTGTTGTCACAGGCATTTTGGAACATAATCAGGCAACAGAGATGGGGACTCACTATTTCCTGGTCTCTTTTGCCTGATACCAGACCAGCTGGTTGGTGGCTTTAGCCAATCAGATTTAAGGACTTTCACAACCCATTTTCCACTTAATGTTAAAGCACACTGTACAGTGATCACTGGTACCTAGAGGACTGCCCACTCTGATATCTGCAATGCCATTCAATTTGTAAGCACCAGCTCCAGCACTGCACCATCCCTAATTGATTCCATTTTTAGCTGCCTGAGAAAAGCCCCTTGTAAGGAGTCACAGATGGCACTCCTGTATGCTAAAGCTACACTTGGAAGTATCCAATCCACATCTGGCAGCCTGAAGCCCCCCACTAGCAGCACCGCCCCTTACTTGCCATCCTGATGATGGCTTCCCCAAGTCCATTATCCAACTCCTCTCCCTGTGCTGGAGGTCTGTATATCAACCCTGAATGGATAGCACCCCCAGCACCTATCTCTGGAATGACCCACAACAGCTGTGGCCTTCATTTTCCTCCAGGTGCTCCTGCACTTCTCTGGTCCTGATTCCCTCCCTTACTTACAGTACAATCCCTCCTCCCTTCCCTATATCTCCAGAACAGAGAGTTTCTCAGTATGGCCATGTCCCAGTCATGGCTGTGAGTGAATCCATGAATCTGTTATGGCCACAACATCCAGGATAGCCTCTACCATGATTTCCTTCAGATCACCGATTTTATTTCTCAGTCTCCTTGCATTGGCACACATGACTCTCCATACCTTACTTCCTCTCTGCCTGCTTTCCTGCTTCTCCCTTCCTTCCTGTGCTGTTCCTTGCTGATCCACCTGACCCACCTCTTCCCCTGTTACCTTCTCTGTTGCCTGTCTCCATTCCTCCTTCTTTCTTGCTTTCCTGATTTATATCCCCCATTCTCTCTGCCTTGTTCCCACCCCTGTCTTCTTACAGCCCTGTCTAGGGGGAGTGTTCTCTCCTCCGGCCCTCCATCCCTGATGCTTCATCATTCTTGAGGGTGATTGTAGCCTCCCTTAGTTTTACAGCTTCCCATCAGAATAGCTCATCCAAGTAGGAGTATAGTCATAATGATAATGACACAACATTGCATGTAGCAGCTGTTGTGGTCATCATATAATTTGACAATAGCCTGGATTAATGCAAAGGGTGTGAACAATCTTGCAAGTATACAAAGAAGTGCACAGGGCCTGTTGGTGTGGGTGACAGTGTTATTGGGATACTGATACATACCACAGGACAAGACACAACAAGCATTGATTTGGGGAATCCAAAACAGGAGGGGGATCAGGAAGGGGGTTGACAGGGACAGGAAGGAGCAGGAAGAAGACTTTGCAGGCATCTAAAGGCAGGGGGTGATGTGGAGAGGTGGAGAGAAGTGGGGAACAGATTCCAGAGAGTAGGGAAGGGGCAGAAGAAAGCAACTTGCCCAGCAGAGGAGTAAGGGTGGGGAATGTAGAAAGTATGGGAACTCCTGGAGTGGAGAGAATATGAAGGGGAGGAAAGGGGAGAGCACAGGGGAGAGGAGTGAGGAAAGGTAGCTGTGAAGTGACCAAAACAAGTATTTAGCAATGAAGGAGCACTGTGGGACTGGTGACATGAGGTTAATGGGAGGATGGAGGGGGAGGAATAGAGGGCTGTCTGTGCATGAAAAACAGCTTTCAAAGTGTGACATTAGTGTCAATTTTTAAAAGTTATAATATTGTAATTACTACAGTATAAGCCTTTTTTATGCTGTGACTCACCTTATAAAAATGTAGTATGCCACAAGATAACTAACATTTCGGGACCCGTGAAAAAGCCCCCACCCTTACTCCTCTGCTGGGTATGTGGTTGACTTTCCCCGACCAATCACTTAAACTTTGGACTAGGGTGCTTTGTGAGTAAGGTGATCAGTACTGGCTCGCCCGTGGAGCTGGCTCAGCTCCTCTCTCCTGCTGACCGCTCCTCCTACTCCCTCAGGTCCCATGGTCCTGGGATACTAAAGTTCCCCCAACCCGCACCCTTATGAGAGACAGGGACTTCACAGTGTGGGTTCCCAGGCTCTGGAACTCCTTTCCTGAGCTGGTTCGCTCTGCCCCCTCCCACCCGTGTCTCCGGAAATCCCTGTGGGAGCACCTAAAGCTGGCTTCGCATTGCGAGTGCCCTTAGCCACCCCTGCTCCATGCCCTAGGTACCGTAACTTCTCGGCACTCTCCCACATGGAACACTTACCAAACGACATGATTGCTGACCTCGAGCCATCCCTTCCTAAGTACTTGCCTATGCTACTTGTAGGCTCAATGCTACTGACTGCTTGCTTATTATGTACCTTACCTTTGTCTGTTTACATTTACTGTTGCTTTTCCTGTCTGTATGCTGTGCTGACTTAATGTATTAAGTTGCAGTATTGTACCGGTTCACCTGCTATGCTGTTACAATGAGGTCTGTAACACTCATTTTACTAAGTTATGATATTGCATTTGTTCACCTGTAATGATGTGATCTGTAATACCTGGTGTAATGATGTTGTCTGTAATACTTGTTGTACTCTCCCGGGTCATTCCTGAAAATAGGCATACAACTTGTCTAGTGTACTTACCCGGTAAACAAAAGCTAAATAAATAATAAATAAATAAATAAATAAATGTGACAGGGGACATAAACGTAGGGATGCGTGTGTAACAAGGGACATACAAATAGGACTGCAAATGTAACAGGGGACATAAAAGTACCACAGCATGTAATAAGAGACAGGAAATTAAATTTTGATTTGATAAAATTTGTTTTTATACAGGAAACAAATTCGTTAAGACATGTGTCCCATTTTTAACAAAGTCCTGTATTATAAATAAAAAATAAAAAACAACAAGAAAGCAAAGACATAGACAACAATTAAGACTTAATTAGTAGCACATATCAAAAGTAAGTAAACTTTAGTTAAAACATGTGGATACAGTCCTCAAATATTCAAATGTTAGTTTTAAATTTTTTCAGATTGGTAATGTACTTCAATTCATTTGGTAGTTTGTTCCAATTTCTTGCTCTGCTATTTTGTAGTGTTATATCTCCCATTTTGTTAAATGATCTGTGTGTTGGGATTCTTGTAACAGAATTTCTTGTGCAACTCTTTGTCCACCTGGGAGTTCTCATGCAGCATAATGAGACAGGGGGAGTTTGTTTTTATCTTGAAATATCTTATGGCCTGTAATGAGCCATGTACATTTTCTTTAAGCTTCTGGGTGGAGCCACCTCAATTGATTACAAACTAAATATGGTGGGTCTTATACTTACTTCTGCTAATAAATTTACCCAGTCTATAGTAAATTGGTTTACCTTTTGTAATGGTTTCTGGGTAGAGTTCATGTATATAATAGAACCGTATTCCAGTACTGAGATAAGCATTTGCCTCACCAGCCTCTTTCTCACTTCTGCAGTTAGACATCCAGCTGACTTCAAACCATCCCTAATCTTTGGTTTACTTTCTTTGTCTGTGTATCAATATGCTCAACATATGTCATCCCAGAGTCTACCTGCAGCCCTAAGTATCTATAACTGGTCACATTTTTAATAGGGGTGTCACTGAGTAGTTGAAGTCGCAGCTCGGGCCTGGTCCTTTTAGTATATCCCAATGTGAATACCATGCTTTGGGATTTTTTTTGCATTAAGGAGCAAGCCCAAGTTGGCTATCCATTTTTCCATCTGGACAGGTCAGATTGTAACTGCTGTTCCATGTTCTCAGGGTTTTCTGCAGATGCCACCAGTACTGTATCGTCAGCATACAGAATAGTAGTTACATTTTCACAAAGTTCATCATTCAAGGTAAAAAGGTCAAATGGATCATACAACCATACATTTAAAAAAGTATTCAATGTTTACAGCAAAAATATAGTTGGATGTAATGCATCAGTAAACTATTTTGGTTATAATTACAGACACCATTACCACAGATTTAAAAAATTGCATTTATATTTATATATATCAAAAATCAAAAATATATTAAATACTAGCAAAACACATCATGTTGATCTATTTCATCAGTTGCAAATATGGGCCGAGCTATAACCACAGGCTAAACTATGACCGCAGGCTAAATTCACTACAGGCTAAACACCCATCTGCACACAACATGGAGGCAAACAACTAAATAGCTGATGGAATCTGACAAAAATTCATTAAAGAATGCATTCTGAGCAGGGTATCATCAGTCCATGTCACCTGGATAATGGACTATCAGTGTAAGCCAAACACTACACCTGCATAAAACAATATAAATGGTTTTCAGAGTCAGATCTTTTTTTCTTTGGTATGCAAAGTTCTACAAAGCCATGACACATGTGAATGATATGGCTGAACAATATGGACCAGAGAATAATGTGAATTAGGGCACCACAACAAGCAGCATAGGGAGAGTGTTTTTTAACATACAGTATCCTCGCCAAAAACAGTGACCATATAGTTTTGTGCTGTGAGTAACAATATACCATTGCCCTGTGATACAACTAGAAAACTACAAAGGCACAACAATAAACACTTTTAATGCACAAAAAAAATTGAATATTGCAGGCAATGCCGAACAAGTTAACTAATGCAGCAGCACCACCCAAACAATGTCTGACTCATAACACACAAACCAGCCACCCTAACAAAATTAGTTGTTACCTCCTTCGGCATAAAACTCAAATGGGCATAAATGGGTAATTGATGTACAAGTATACCAAACACATATGTACGATATGCATAACTGTTTATTTGGGAGATGGAGTTGGGGACATACAGTGAAGCCCATCACACAAAATGAGTTCTGCAGATATCACCAGCCCAGTACAAGCTATCTGTTTGAAAACAATAAGTGGCCATATGGGTGTGTCGGGGTGATTTTAAAATTTAAACCAAAACGCAGTAGCAGGTAGTGTCTATGGTGTTGTCCAAGTGAAAAATAATGAACTAACTAGCATTATGTTAATGTTTTTGTTTTCACATTACCAAAAGTCATGACCCAACATCAAAACAATCAAGAACCCAGTAACAAACCAGTTCAAATTATCAGATCATTCCATAAGTGAAGACAAATAAAGGAGAAAATAAGTAATACAAAGGGAAAGGGGAAATTATTTAATCAGAAAAGGCACACTAAGCCAGAGCATGTTTCCAGGCGTGACCTGGGATTACAAGAAAGTTACATTTCTTGCTCGGGGTCACACAGTACGCAAGTGGGGGCTGATGGGCTTCAAACCCTGGTCTCCATGTCTGCAGCTCAGTGCCCTTAACAACTATGCTATACTGCCTCCTATTACCAATAATCATAATACAACTGGAGACACACATCATCTAATCTACCAGAAAAAAAAGCAAACAAAAAGAAAATGTAAAAAATGAAGCCAGGCATCCACAGCTCTGCCAACAAAATGGAGGCAAGCATACACCCATCTGGTAACAAAAAGGAGTCAAGCATCCAGACAGATGCAAACAAAATGGAGGGATGCATCTACCCAGCTACAAAAAAAATGGAGGCACACCTAACAGGCAGCCCATGTGCATCTGGTCTCCACCCCACAAAACAATTGTGGACTACTCTTTGTTGCATACTTAGTCAAGGGGTAGGCCCAAAGGCCTCACAAGCTACACAGGCACACTTGAGACTAATTCCCCACCAAAAATCAGCATGCAGTGAAAAAAAATCAACATTTTGTTTTATGGTGGAGAAGCACATGGCCGGGAGTTCAATTAGCTCAACCAATCCACCCCCAAAATAACCAGACACTGCTAGTTTTCAAACCATTAAAATTAACATTAATGCAAGCAGCTTTCAAACAACAGAAGTGCTGTCTTTTTAAACAGGCAGACCATGTGCATCCGGTAACCTCCACCCCGCCCAACAAACAATCGTGGATCTTTGTTAATTGGTCAAGGGGTAGGCCCAAAAGCTTCACAAGCTTATCAGATGCTGCATCATCCCAAAATGGCCAGTAGCACACACATGGGCTACCAGTTGCAAGTCATAAATGAATTGCTTATGTCTGCATATCTGTCTCCCCATCAACACACAAGCTCAAATGGGCTACCTGTGTATTACGGGCAATGTACAAATCACTTTCAATGCCATGCACACAAAATACTACAATAAAAAAATAAAATAAATTAAAAGACACACTTATTGACATACCATAATCAGAACACTGTACGGCAGAGGACAACAAGCACAGGTTGCCATGCAGTGGGCCAAACAAAAGTAACGTGGTGGGAGATCATCAGAGTCATGAACATGGATCAGGTCCCAAAGTCAGAAAATGGCTCTTATTTTTTTCCTCACTATTTAGGCATCATAAAGTCAGAAAATGTCCCTGTTATCTTTTTTGCATAGGTGTAGTTTGGGGGGGGGGCAGGGGAGGTGTTAACCCCCCAAATTTGTCCTGATACTTTTTTTCAGTCATTTTAAATTCATTACACAAAAATTCTGCCCCCTGCCTCCTCAAATGTCAAAGTCAAACTCCACCCATGCTTTTTTTGCCTTACTATTTGTGCATTAAACACTATTTGAAGCCACACTCCATTACAGAAAAAGCAAAAACACATACCATCTATGTACTCAAAAACAAAGCATGAAGTCATGAGATAGGGCAAACAAGCTGAGCCAATTCAAGATCAGGAAATGCACCTTAGCCAGCCTCTGACCTTGCTGATCATACGAAAATATTCATGGGTGCAAAAACATTACCTGTTGTCCACGAAATAAAAATGGTAACATTAACAACACATTATGTCCAGCTAATAGTCAAATCTGAATGCTTACCTTCTTCAGGAGTGAGTCATACTTAACTGATGATCAAAGAGTTTGAGTACGTAACTGGGGCTCCCCTAAGGGAATTGAAAAATTCTAATTAGTCTGGCTAGAAAACAAAAGGGCTGGCATCCAGGGAAGTGCATCTTTTAAACCCCTACCTAAGTTAGCCAAATTTCAGCAATTTGGCTGGTTCTGAAGAGATCAGGAAGACGCTCACCCATCCTCCTGTAGACTGGTACAAAGGAACATCCCTGGGAACTGGACATGAAAGCCTTATCACTTTTAAGGGCCATATATTTTGTTCTTGACACGGTGAGGAAAAACTCTTAAATGCACACAAGGGATACAGCAGAAACCAAGCTTGAGTTATAAAGTAGATTCCTGCACAAGACCCCTTAGTGTATCAAGTTTCAAGTGCTAAAGTGCAGCTAACAGAGCTGTACATAAATAATTATATAACATGCCCTTATCTTTAGTGCCAGCTGAGCGGTGGGACTGATTGCTGAAGCACACGGTAAAAGCTTGGAAAATAAAAACAGGAGACTATACTGTGTTGCAGAACAATTTAGTTTTGGAAACAATTACAGTAACTGCCATTACAAACAGTTTTTCAACATATCCTTTGCTATGTCACAAAATAGACCACCATTAGCTGATAGATTTTAAAGAGAAAAAGTACAGTTTAATAGCACAGAAGCATCTAATAACATTCATTTTTTAAAAGTTATGTCTTTACATGGGGTATTATAATAAGCCACATAAACAAGTACTGTATATTGCAGGGATTTCCATGCATTTGGCATCAATTAGAAATTAGTGGCTATTTGAACTTAGCTGTAATTTGTAACTTGTAATTGCTGGGGACAGTGCAGAGAAGAGTAGCCAAGATAATCCATGCCACTAATTACAAATGGCTAAAATTGGTAGCCCCTTTTCATGTAGAGACCAGGGAGCAATGATGAGTATGGAAAGGATAGTTGGTAGCGAAATGACAGAAGGCATTGCAGAGGGTATCCTATCTGGTAAGGGAAGAGGAAGGGGCAGATAGACCACATTCAAAAACTTGGAGAACCATTTTGGTTACCAACTCTCAGTGGACCTGGAGGTAGAATCAGTCCTTACTGCAGTTCAGGGCACTGAGTTTAGTGTGAAGTTTGGCATTGATTGTGTCGATATGGGCAGAGAAGTCAAGCTTGATATCCAGTCACACACCAAGGTACTTGAAGGAAGGGACATTCTCCAGAGAGGTGCCATCCAGTGTGGAGGAGACAGGAGAGGGAGAGAGTCTGGCCACTTTTTGTCTGCTGCCAAAGGTCATAGACATAATCTTCTTGGTGTTGACCCTGAGTTGGTTAGCATGCAACCAGCACAGCATATTGTGGAAATCCTTCTGCACAAACCTTCCACAATTGATGCTGATGGGCCAGAGACATAAATGACCATGATGTCTGCATACATGCTTGTATGCAAAGAGACACAAGTGGAGGGGAGGTCATTTGGGAGAATTGAGAAAAGGATAGGACCCAGGATGGAGTCATGTGGGATCCTGCTAGGATGGGGGAACAAGACTCCTCCCACTCATACCGACTCTTGACAGACCATGAGGTATGACTAGAACGAGTCAACAGTGGATGCTGAGAGGCCAGCAGAGCTCAACTTGTCCACAAGAAGTGGGTAGAACATCAGGTCAAAGGCTTTAGACACAGAGGCCCTTATCTTCCCAGGTTGGTGGCCAGTCCCCAGTGTAGACAAAGCCCTCTTCCATGCACAATGCCTTCAACCAACTGTTAAAAGCCATGGTGTGGAGCATCCTGGGAGGCACTATAGTGCAGTGGTCTAAGGCTCTGAGCTGCAAATCTGGTGACATCCAGCAGACCAGACCTGGGTTTGAATCCCACAGCTTCCACTTGCATACTGTGTGACCCTGAGCAAGTCACTTACCTTCCCTGTGCTCCCAGGCCGCTCCTGTAAAAAAGCTTTCAGCTTAGTGTGCTACTTTTGGTTAAACAAAAAAAAAATCCTTTCTTCTCCCTGGCCATATATAGATAACACCTCAGCAAAAGCCACTGTGTGTGCCACTTGTTTGAAGCTCTCTCCTCCCAAGCTCCCTGAAATTTGCCTGCACCACTCCTCCTTCCCTTGCCAGGTCATTTGTTCTCAGGTGGACAATGACATCTCACTCTCTCCCATTTTCTGTTGCCCTATTGATGCTCCAGGTCCACTCTCCATCCCTCCAGATCAAAGCACAGAGACAGTGTGTAGCACAAATGGAGCTATTGTAAGTGACTGTAAAACTTGCTTGTCAAACAAGAGTGTGGAAATGGCAGCATTAATCAAAATTAATATGCAACAAAACCCACAACACTACAGAATAAGTTGCAAATCTAATTTCCTGGTGGAGTGTGACATCGCAAACCAGCAGTTACAGGTGGGAAGAGGATGAGGATAGCAATGCCTTAACTGATGGCCTGTCTGAGGAGGGTAATGCAGAAGGGCATTTTGAACATGGTGAGCCCATGTCTGCCAGCATCAGTAATACACTGATGTCCAGAAACCATCACCAAGTATAAAGTTATGCACCTGAGGGCAAAGAATCTGGGTATCAAATACTGATTGGGCGGAGAGCAGGTAACCAGGTCAGTGGAAGAAAAGGATATGGTATTAATAATTACAAGTGACCTGAAACACTCCGCTAACTGCAAGAGAGCAGCAGCCAAAGCAAATCAGATGCTGGGCTGCACAGCCAGGGGAATTACCACCAGGAAGAGGAGGTCAGTCTGCTGTTGTACAGGTCACTGGTAAGAACACGCTTGGAGTACAGTGTGCAGTTTTGATGCCTTTTTCTTAAGAAGGATATCAGCTTGCTGGTAACACTGCAGAGAAGGGCACCCAAGATGATTCATGGCCAGCAGGACAACACCTGTGAGAGATGCTCAGGGTGTTCAACATGTACTTTCTTGAGGGAAGAAGGGAGAGGGAAGTAAGTAAGTAAGATTTATTGTTGATCAGTTAAAAAAAAAAAAACATTACAACATAACACGTAAGATATACTAACATTTCTCATCCACATAATTGTTCAATGTACCGTACATAAAACATTCCAGGAATCCATCAGATAGCAACCAAATAACAGGCAAAGAGCTTCTTTCAATCTGCGTTAATCTATAAGTGAACCAGCATAACTCAGGGAAACATATTTGTCTTAATTTCTATGAATTATTTTTCCTCTTCCCTTTTTCCTTTACTTTATTTACCTTGAATAAAATTAATTAGGGGCTGAAGGGCCCAAGTCCTCAGAATACAAAAATTAATATGAGGTTCAAATTTGGCTTTCCCAAAGAACTACCCTGCACTCATGCTAAGTTCCTTTCTTTTTCAGTAAAGCCACAATAGACCATACAAGGGACAATTTGAATCGTGTGAATCTGGCCACGCATTAAACACCATTTAATGGAGCAGAACCTACTCTGTCCCTTGTAACTTTTTGGCAGGTTATTGCCCCATTATCCATGTTGAGCTACTTTGTACCACCAGTTAGCCCCATCCCTGGGTCCCAGCAGAAATACCTCACAGCGCATGCTGCCTCATTTTCCTCTTATGTGAGTCCCTGGGTCAGGCACATTCTACCGGCCCATACTCAGTCTTGCTAATACAAGGTCAGGGGACCTAAACCACAGTCAAATACTGGGTCATTTCATTTTCTCACACCATTCATAGATTCAATCCTAGGCACTATAACTCGACTCAGTTAAGTCTCAACACTTTGGTTAGTGATAGCTACCTAAAAAAGATAGAAAGCCAGCTCAGATTAAATTTCCTTGGGAATTACAAATAATTACCCCAAATCCATCTTACATTCACCAACCTGGATCCCATCTCTTAATTTCCTCAATATACCAGGCCCAAACTTTATCTCATGTTTAGTATAGAAGAAACAATAAAAATAACAATTTCATAAAACATGAGAAAACAGTTAAATATTTATCCAGCATTTTCCATTTAAAAATATAATATAAACGAAATAAGTTAAACTGACAAACAGCCCTGAACCATAAACACACCATCATTCAGGAGTCCATAGGTTGGGGTTAAGAAAAAAAGCTCCACTAACATTCAGGAGTCCATTAAATGTAGAACAGAACACCTGTTCTAAGATATTAAAACACAAAATGCAATGCAATAACAACTTTTGAAATATGTTATTCCCCACAGAAGTCTTATATTTACTTGAGTCACTTAAGGCAGCCTTTATTGTTGTCCAAGGCATTAATTATCAGACAGAGCCAAACACCACCACAAACAGCTCCGTCATCTGTGGTCTTTTGTCCATGGTAACTCCATGTAGTTTCTCACTATATTTACTACTAGTTCAGTCCCGGTAGAAAAATAGTAAAGATACCATTTTCAGGGGATTCACCCCAGGTCTATTAATGACACCCTATGGCAATGGAGGGCAAAATCCGTACCTTAAAGGGAAGGGGCTGCTTGTTGAACAATTCTCCTGTAGTCAGTAGTAGTCTTACCAGAGTTTTACCCCCCATACTTTATCTTGTAGACCAGGAACCAGATTATCCTTCCATTTCCAAAGTTCCAGGATTCGGCTTCAAACCATCCACTATTCCTCCTCTGTTCAGTCCGACTCCATGGTTATAAAAGACATTGTTGAGATAAAATGAAAATAGCACTCCGCTAAGTGTGGTAAACACAGACCTTAAATAAATAAATTTTAAACACTCTAGCCCACTCAGGCAACCATGGTATACCTGTCAAAGGCTTAAAAAATGCCCATAAGCAGAGTGTGCACTGTAATTCCTTCTCCTTCAGCATGCTTCAACAGTCTTTCCTGCTGAAAGACTGACCAGGTTCTTCATAAGAATCCTTGAATACCTTAGGTTTGTTTAGGTCCACTTCCCATTGCCACACATTATTTAAAATCAAAAGCATCTCTCTCAGACTTTAGAGAGACACTGAATACACAGCATATATACTTATGTAAGAGCAACAGCAGACTTTCTTGAGTATGCTTATCATTTTAGGAGAAAACCACTGCAAGCCCATAGCAGAAAGCACCTTTGTGGCAAAAAAATACTCATCTTATTCACCATAACAATATAGCCTGACCCTGACAGTTCATCAAGGGCTCACAGCCTGCCAACCGTTTAGATATGGCTGAAAGCCATTATGATGTGCTTTCATTTTTTACAATGTTCCGGCCATACTCCATGGAATGACAAACACTAATGGCTAGCCAACTGCCAACTACAAAGGTGTTCTGTATAGCACGTATGGTACCTAGGCTACAAAAATAGCTTTTCCCCCAAACATCACTCCTCTGAACATTTGAGGTTTCATTCATAGAAACCCCACACAAAAGTCACATTTTGTCCAGCTGCTGAGGAACAAGAAACATGTTGCTCGGAGCGGAGCAGCCTCATGGCCATCTTGCTGCCCGCCCCCTGCCCAGGAAGACATGATTGAGGCCTCCAAATACCTTATGGGTATTAACATGGTGAGCAGTATGGGCCTCTTCAGACATAAAAGAAGCAAGACCATCATGGGGCACAGACTCAAGCTGGTGGGAGGAAGGTTCAGGAGGAAGATGAGGAGACACTTTTTCACTGACAGGGTGGTGGCCAAGTGGAATGAGTTACTAGAGGAGGTGGTATCAATAAAAATGCTGGACAGCTTTAATAGGGGATGCGGCAGGGTGAGGGGAAAGTTGTAGGTAGAGGAGGAGGGGGAAGTTGAGGGAGGTCAAAAGGAAAATGGTGAGGGGGCAGTTCCCTTTGTAAATACATAGGGAGCTGCAAAGTTGAGCAGACTAAATTGACTTTAAGGCCTTTACCTGCTGGCATGTTCATACGTTTGTATCTGTCATCAAATCATGTTCATATTGCCATTCCTTGACTCTTTTTACAGCTGCATGGTGGACTCTGCAGATGTTTTACTTTCACCTAGAAAAATGGACCTCAGCAGATTGCTAACAGACTTCTTTAAATTGAAGTTTTATAGCAAACAATCCACTCAGTAGCCTGTTTGTGGCACTATTTTTTCTCTGTTAATCAGTATTTCCCAGTGAGGCATGAGGTTCACTTTTCATTCAGATCAACACAGAATAAAGTGTTAACACTGCAGGAGATCTGTAAGAGAGAAAAACTAGGCTGTCATCTATAACTATGCTTTCCTGCAGTAGTTAAGAAGCATTTATTTTTACAGACATCCAAAATTGCCAGCAGAAACAGGTCTCACAGCCTATCGAGTCTGCTTGAGTGTGCAATTAGCACCTCATCTCGCAGCTGCCCCTCCCTCCCTTTCTGAGTATCCCTTCCTCTTACCCTGTCCCAACCCCTCTTGAAACTGCTCACCATCTTACAGGACACTATCTCATCTGGTAAGATGATCCATTTGTCCACCACTGTTTCAGTGCAAAAATGTCTCCTCATCTCCTTCCTGAATCTTCCCCCCTCCAATTTAAGTCCATGCCCTCTCATGTCCCTTCCCTTTCTCATCTGTAAAATCCCTTCTGTGTTGGTCTTGTTTATTCCCTTTAGATACTTAAATGTCTCAATCATATCCTCCCTATCCCTCCTCTCCTCCAGTGAATACATATTCAATTCTCCCAGGTTGTCCTCGTAGGGGCCTGCTCTCTAATCCCTGGATCATCCTTGTGGCTGTTAGCTGCATCCCCTCCAACAATCTCATGTCTATCTTCAGGAACGGGCACCAGTACTGCACACAGTACGACATATGGGGCCTGACCAGTGACCTATACAGGAGCAGGATAACCTCCCTCCCTCCTTCTGGAGGAGATCCCTCTTGCAATACACCCCAGCATTTTGTTGACTTTTGCTGCTGCCTTCCTGCACTGAGCAGAGTTGTTCATGCTCCCCGTAATGATCACTCTTAGGTCCTTCTCCTCTGTGGATTTCCCCAACTGTACCCCATTCAAGTTATAATCCCTCCCCTGGTTCCTGACTCTGAGGTGCAGAACCTTGCATGTCTTGGCATTAAACCCCAACTGCCATGTTTCTGCCCACTCCTCCAGCTTAGTCAGGTCCTTCTGCGACCCCTTCCACCTCTCCGCATCATCAACCACTGTTCCCATCTTGATATCATCTGCAAACAGACTGAACTTGCTCTGGATCCCATGTGAGATATCTGCAATAAAAATCCCAAACAGCACCAGTCCCAGTACTGATTCCTGTGGTATCCCGCTTGTCACTGCTCTCAGTGACAAGAGGTCCCCCTCACCACCCCTTGCTGCCTTCTCTTCATCCAATTTGTGACTCATTTCACCAATTTTGGTCCTGCTCCCACATGTTCCAATTTCCCCCCAAACCTGCCATATGGCACTGAATCAAAGGCCTTGCTGAAGTCTAAATACTGGACATCCACTGCATGGCCCTTGTCCAGTTTCCGTGTCACCCAGTTGTGGTACTCTATAAGTTTTGTCTGGCAGGATCTGCCTGCTACAGTTCTGTACTCTTGACCATTTAGGAGACCATTTTCCTCCAAGAATCTCACTAGCCTCTCTTTTAGGATGGTCTCCATGAGCTTTGCCATGATCGATGTGAGGCTCACTGTCCTAAAGATTCCTGGTTCATCCTTTGGGCCACTTTTGTGGATGGGAACCACATGGGCCATTCTGTGGTACACATCCCATGGCCAGGGAGGTATTGAACAGGTTGGCCAGTGGCCCCAGCAGAACCTCTGCCAAGTCCCTTAGTACCCTAGGGTGAATGCTATCAGGTCCAGGTGCTTTGGCCACCCTTAATGCCCTCGACCCATCTAGTACCATGAAGTTTGCATTCCCTACATGTTTCATCTCCTCTCTCCTACCCACCCAGCCTGCTTGCATGGGATATCTGTTCCCCCTTCTCCTGCATGAATACAGAGCAGAAGTATTCACTTAGTGCCTCTGCCTGCTCCACTCCTTTCTCCACCCACCTTCCATCCTTTATCCTCACCAGCTGGTCCTTGCTCCTCCTTCTCTCTCCAATGTAGCAGAAGAAGTCTTTTTCTCCACTTTTGATTTCCTGCACCAGTCTAAGCTCCCTGGATGCCTTGGCCACTCTGACCAGTCTGGTAACCTTTTCTTTCACTCTGACAGTGTTTTTTAAGTTTTGATGGGAATAATAGTCACAATAACAGTACATGCATTTCAATCTTAAGTAATTTACTGACATGATTTGCAAATAAGCAGTAAGCGTTTAGAGGAAATTCCAAAGGAGTTTCTGATTATTTATTGAAAAGTTTCACCAGGAAAGGCCCACTGAACAACAAGTTGCTTGTCTCCTGAAGCATCCTAGGGAACAGGGTAGCAGGACTGGCAAGCAATACAAGTACAATTTTCAAGGACCAGGAAAGATATTACTTTGTATCATTCCCAAATGTGTGTGAGTCGGGGGGGAGGGGCAATGGTTTATCTTCTTTGAAGGGCTGCTTTATGTTAAGCCTTTCAGCATCTAACAAAATGCACTCCACAACCTGTCCTAAGGGTAATATTGTGCGCTAGCATTAATACATACAATACTCTCTTGTGAGAGGCATGCATAGGTAAACCAAACGTTAACTGGCTGAACAGAATTCCAGCTATAAGTGATTTCCAATAAATTAATAAAGTGGTTAAAAAAAACAAGGTCTCAAACTGTAAGCAGCATCATTGGTTGTGTGTTATTACTGTGTAGACAATGTCTGGGTTATTAAAAATAAAACAAAAATAAATTAAATCCCATATTGTAACTTATTCAATACACTGGTATACAGCTGGATACCATCATAATACAGCAACTTCATACGGTACCTATCATGGTGTCATCACTCAATGAGTAGTATATTGCTTCACACATGTTCCCCTTGATTTTTTCTCCCTTGCTCAATGCATATATTATTACAAAAACAATGACAGCAGAAAAAGACTAAAGGTCCATCTAGTCTGCCTAGACTTCCCTATCTTTCCCAGGACCCCACTGTCCATATAGAGCATCCCCTTTTCCCCTACCTTAATGTTGTAGACCTAAGCAACCACCAAGTCCTTCACTCAATGCCAGCCATGCCTGAAACCATTTATGATCTTTGTGCTCATCACCTCCACTGGCAGGCTGTTTAACAGCTTCACCACCCTTTCCTTAAAATAGAATGTCCTCACATCCCTCTTAAATCTTCACACCTCTAGTTTCAACTCATGCACTCAGGTTCTTTTTTTGTCAAAACATGTTTGTTTATAGTCCTTGATCAACTTCCACTGCACCTTTCCTGAATGTGGGATCCCTTACAAAAAAAAACATCATTACGCAGCAGAAGGAGAGAAGAATATGGCATCATGAGTGGCTGCATTCTTTAGGGGTATTCCTAAAGTTCAGGGAGAATACAGAAAGAGCAGGTTAAGGATTTGAAACAAAACAACTCTGGGTATAGTAACACCATTAGAATGCATTTCAGTTCTACTATGAAAGGATCAGATGAAACTATCAGCAACATTAATGAATTTTAGAAAAGGTAAGCAATTAGAAAATATGAGTTTTGAACTAGAAATAATATGATGTAAAAAGGGCTGACAGTCACCCCTTTAAAATAAAAATTAAGGGAAAAAAAGAGAAAGATCCTGTTCCTTATCCATCTCAGTCATTAATAGGGGTAACTTTTTATTCTTCCTGGCACTGGGTGTGCACGAAGGATTACCATCATCACCAATGGCTACTATAAAATCAATGTGGCTAACATTTCTAAGTTCCCTTTTGCCACCGTGGTTAAACATTTTGATGAATGTACCTGAATGTGTCTGGCTGTCACACCACACCACAGCAGGCTGACACTGTGACATTGATCAGTATGTTTGGCCAATTGGTGCCATGCAGCAGAGCAATTTTTCTTTGTCTTCACATAAATCATGAGCAAAGCCTGCTAGAGAGTACAAGTTCACTCACTACCCCCTTGAGAACATGATATCTGCCAGTCCAGTTCCAGCACCAAACAGTGGAGGATGTTTGGGTCACAGAGACAGGAAAGCAGCATCAGACCATATTTGCAAAGTGGCTAATTCACTTCACAACTGGATAAAACACTAGGTGCAATTTAGCCAGTGGCTAATTTTTAGACTCTAGCATTTACTCAGCTGACATAAAGCAGAACTAGATTATTTGCTGGATGTCTAAGGGAAATATTTTGTACCCTTCCCCACATCATATTCTTTTACACTTTGGAGTTGGACAATAACAATTTCTATTAGTTCTTACTCCTGATCATAGGCCTTTATAGAAACAAGGAACCTAGAGAAAACTAGAGACATATATGCATGGGGGATAACTAAATGTCTATTTTACATGATTATGAGACTATATATGGATGTACAATGTCTCCTGTTGTCTCAGAAATCCTAGTAATAACTCCCAAGTATTAAAGAAAACAGCTTTGGAAACAAGAATACAATATGCTCTTATCATTTTTTTATACCTGCAGTGTTGTGTAGAGGCATGGCATCACATTGTACATGGCTGGCAGGTATCCAGGCATCCCTCTGCACTTTGTCACAGGAAAATACATGTGGCCAGCTGTCACTGAGCTTGCAACATCTAGCTGTCTCAGCTCCTCTATCCTCCATTTGATTATATCGTCTGTGTAGCATAGTACAACATGAATTATGTGTGCCACACAGTTTATAGTATTGACGTTGCACATATTAATAATTTTACACTGTATCCATTTGAATCACATGACCTGCAATACATAGAAACATAGAAACAGATGGCATATAATGACTGCTGGGCCTATCTAGTCTGCCCATATTTAAATATGCTCACTTCTGCTGCTGCCCCAACTTGATCTGAGGCACTGTCTCTTCCACCTCCTTCCCTCCTCTAAGCCAAAAGTTAATTGATTGAATAGAACTGAGGTCACATTACAAGTGATTTTCCAAAAATGAATAAAAAAAAAAAACAAGGTCCCAAATTGTAAAGAGCATCCTTGGCTATCTGTCATTACTCTGTACACAATGTCTGGATTATTAAACTAAAACAAAAATAAAATCCCTTATTGTAGATTACTCAACATTGGTATACAGCTGGTTACCATCATAATACAGTAAATTCATACAGTATGTACTGTACCTATCATAGTGTTATGACTCTATGTGTAGTATATTCTATCACACATGTTCCCCTTGATTTTATTCCACCTTGCTCAATGGATATATTGTTACTGATTTGATTATCATGTCTGTGTAGCATAGTACACCATGAATTATTTGTACCACACAGTTTACAGTATTGACATTGTGCATATTAATAATGTTATACTGCACCCATTTAAATTGCATAACCTGTCATACATAGAAACTGATGGTAGGTAATGACTGCTGGGCCCATCTAGTCTGCCCATTTTTAATTATGATCAGTTTTGCAGAAGACTTAACTTGATCTAAGCAGTTTCTCTTTCATCCCCTTCCTTCCTCCAAGGGTTCCTTTGTGCATATCCAAGGCATTTTTGAAACCCACCACTGGATTTACCCCACTGTCTCCCATGGAAGGCTGTTTGAGGAATCCACCACCCTGTCTGTGAAGAAGTACTTCCTAACATCTCTCCTGAATCTACCTCCTTCCAGCTTCATATCATGACCCCTTATTCTACAGCACCTTTTTCTATGAAACATACCTCTCTTCTGTTCCTTATTAACCCCAAAAGGTATTTAAAGGGCTCCATCATATCCCAACTCTCCCTTCTCTCCTCCAGGGTGTACATATTGAACTCATTCAGTTTTCTCTTACAAGGCTTCTGATGCAGACCTTGCACCATTTTGACATTCCTCAGCTTTCGTCTTGCCACTTCCTCCTTTCCAATTGTTCCTTATTCATCACCTTTCTTCTTTGACTGCTCCTTTCCCTCCTTTGCTATTCCCCTGCTTGGGATCTCCCTACTCTCTATATCTGCCTGTGGTGGCCCATTTTCTGCCTCCCCATTTCTTCCATCATCCCCGCAGCTACTTTAAATGTCCATCGAAGTAACATTTAAACCATGCACTGAGGACCATGGTTCCCTCCTTAATGGAATCTGGCATCACCTCAGTATAGGCTCTTATCCTTCCAGCTTGGCCTTCAGTCCCCATTGACAGTCATACCTCTCTTCTCTGCACCATTCCTTCTACCATAACTTAAAGGCCTTTGTGTGGATCACCCTCTCCTTCCTCACATAGTACTCGCCACTCGCATTTTAAACACATGGGAAACACAAGATAAACCAGATAAATGATCTAACTTTACTAAAAATGAAATTTACTCAAAAAGCTGACTACAGCAATTCATCTTTAAATTTGAGCCCATGAAACACCCTTATCAAGTTAATGCATTAGCAGCCATAGTGGCTCTGACCAGAGTCTGTTGTTTAGTACTGTAAACAGCCTTCTAGCAAGCACAGTGAAGACTATGTAAGTCTATTTGGAAGGAAACTTCAAAGTGTTGTAAAAAAATGAAGTCAGCCAGTTCGATGATGCTGAGGGGCTGAGGCACTGGATGTCACACCTCATGCCACACTGACAACCTGGGTTCAGAGACATATTCACGGAGCTGGGGTTCGAC
This sequence comes from Neoceratodus forsteri, assembly GCA_016271365.2. Lineage (NCBI taxonomy): Eukaryota > Metazoa > Chordata > Ceratodontiformes > Ceratodontidae > Neoceratodus > Neoceratodus forsteri. The sequence goes on from CM057449.1 coordinate 682,259,175, forward strand.
AGGGGAGGGAGAATATGGAGCATCTGGAGGACAGCTGTCATCACCCTGTGGAGGGATCCAGGGTTACTTGGTGACCTAGCAGCTCCCGGTGGAGATTGGGGGATATAAAGGAACATCAGCTAATGTAAGGGGTAGAGTGCAGCAGAAGCTAGGAGGGTAACCATGGACAGGAGTCATTGCACACCCCCTCCCAAGGGGGAAACACTAAAATAAAATCCCTGTCCTCAGGGATAGGTGACTGCACCACACCCCACTGAGCCACACTCCATCTCTCTCTCTCTTCTCTCTCCACCAGGGGCCCACCCAGCCAGGCACATTGGATTATAAGGTAGAGTGTCCTGGGTGGATAGGGTGACCCCACCTCAGATGGTGCAGAGCTGGGGATCTGCCAGGGCTGATGCAGGATGGAGGAGAGCTTCAGGAAGGAAGTAGAGCTCACGGACAGAGTGGATGTCCAAGACAGTTCCTCATAGAGATGGAGTAGAAATAAAGTTAAAGAAAAATGAAGTCACTCATCAGCAAGAAGAGTGGTGCGCCAGGACAATGAACACTTGTAAATATGCTAAATCCTCAGTTGGCAGCATTAATAGTCAGGATGATGGAACTTCACTTTGGGCCCAAAACAGCTTTATTTCAGATTTTAGCAGAACAGGATGACAAGATGTACTATCTATGACAATGCAGGAGACAAGAGGGAAGACAATCACAAGGTAACAAAACATGCTAAAAAAGCTGACAGTGCCCCTTTAAAAGGTATAATTTACTTTATTGCTTACATGAGCACTACCTATACCATGATACAGAGTCTGTCATGTTTGTTAGAAAACTTGCTGACTGGGAACCAACAATTTGAAACTATTTGGGTGATCTGACCAGTAAACTACCAAGTAGTAAGTACATTGGGAAGTTTTTGTCTGATGGTGCTAAATTCTGTGGGCCCAATTTTCAAAGCTCCAGGATGCTACAAGCCCCTGGTGTGCCAAACATATGATGCATGGAGTTTGCAGCATTCTCCTGTCGGCCATCAGGATTTTCAATTCTTTGTGATGTTTTTTGCACCTTAGACTACGAATTTGTGCTCTACTGTGCACCACCGCCTGGAGGCAATGTAACGGTGCTTACACCAGAGCATTGGCACAAGCTGCCATAAATCATGGAATTTGTAGCAACTGCACCCGAGATTTGAAATTCAGGTGCAGTTGTTGCAAAGGGAGTTGGTGCACTGCATAGTTCAAAGTCCTGTAGCGCAGGGCTGGATGAAAGCCCTGTGCCCCTGTTTGAAAATCCATCCCCATGGCTACAAATTGAGCAGTAGTGCAATTTGTCTGAAGGTAAAAAGGATAATCATTATTGTTATTAATGGTGAAAAGGTTTATTACTGGTGTCTCAAATTACTGGTAGAACATTTTTTCAAGGACAAAGTAGTGAATGAAGGTGTTTCACAATCAGTCACTATAGGCAGAACAAAATTGTGCAGAAGAAAAACAGCATCACTATTGAAACAATCCAGAAATGAAAACTTTCAAGTAGTCTGCAGCAGGATAAACATTGAAACAGAGAATTTGACCACTTAGCCCACCTAGTCTGCTCATTTTCCCTACCTACTGCATATATTGCAGTCCCTAGTTGATCTACTGCTTACTCTCTCTTTTCTATTGCTAGGGTTCCCTTATGGTATCCCATGCATTCTTAAATTCACTCACCATTTTCACCTGCACCACCTCTATATGAAGGCCATTCTATGCATCCACCACCATTTCCTTGAAGACATACTTCCTGACATTACCCCAGAATCTACCACCCTCTAGGCTCATATCATGACCACTTGTTCTAGAACATCTTCTTTTCTGAAAGATGCTACCCTCCTGTACCTTATTATACCCTTGAGATATTCAAAAGACTCTGTCATTTCCCCCTTCTACTTCCTCACTTCGAGTGAATACATATTGAGGTCCTCTAGACTTTCTTCATATTACTTCGAGTGCAGCCTTGTACCATTTTTGTTGCCCTTTTCTGAACCACCTCTACTCTGTCTATGCACTTCCTGAGATGTGGCCTTCAGAACTGGACACAATACTCCAGATGAGGTCTCACCAGTGATCTGTACAGTGGCATCACCACCCCCTTTTTCAGTGATGGCGATCCCTATCCCCTATGCACCACAGGTTTCCACTGGCTCTCCCCATGGCCTTCTCATATTGCTTGGTCATCTTTGGGTCATCAGATGTGATTACCGCCATGTCCCTTACTTGTTTGGTGGCAATCGGTACCCCCATCATCTACTCCATCCCTGGAATTAAGTACCCAAAATACATGGTTTTGCACTTCTTGGCACTGAATCTTAGCTGCTACACTCTTGACCACTCCTCAAGCTTACATATGTCCCTTCTCATTTTCTCCACTCCCCCCCAGAGAGTCAACCCTGTTGCAGATCCTACTGTCATTTGCAAAGAGGCTTACCTTCCCTTTCAGCCACTCTGCAATATTGCTTATAAAGACATTAAAGAGGACTGGCCCCAGCACTGAACATTGTGGCACCCTGCTGGCCAACCCCCCTCTCTCTGGATTGAGCTCTATCTACCACCACTCTCTGTGTCTGACTGCTCAACCAATTTCTGAGCCAGTTTACCACCCTGGGACCCACTCCCTGGCTACCCAACTTGTTAACGAGCCTCCTATGTGGTTCGGTGTCAAAGGCCTTGCTGAAATCCAGGTAGGCCACATCTACCACCCTCCCTGATCTACTTTCCTTGTCATCCAGTCAAAGAAATCTGTCAGATTTCATTGGCATGACCTTCCCACTGTGAATCCATCATGCCTCGGATCCTGTGCTCAGCTGGATTCAAGATATATCACAATCCTTTCCTTTAGCAGTGACTCCATTAATTTCCTTTCAACAGAGGTCAGACTGACTGGCATGTAATTTCCTTCCTGCTCCCACTTTTGTGTAAAAGGATTACATTCGCCCTTCTCCAGTCCTATGGAACCACTCATGTTTCTAGTGATTTGTTCAACAGGGCCTTCAATGGTGCTGCCAGCACTATTCTAAGTCCTTTTAATATTCTGAGAAGTATTCCATAAAGCCCAATTGCTTTGTCCACCTTTAGATTTGCAAGTTCCTTTAAGACTCTCTCCTTTGTGAAAGAACTGGTGTCCACCTCCCTTCCACTATTGCTTCTACTGCCTAACTGTATTCCTTCCCCCATCCTTTCTTCTGTGAACAGTGAACAAAACTATTTGTTCAGAATTGCTGCTTTTTCTAGGTCACCATCCATAACTCCCTTCTTCCCTTCTTATTCTCACAATCCTGCCACTGGTCTTTTTTCTTTCAATAATGTAGCTAAGAAAGGTCTCATCCCCTTTCTTTATTGCCTGGACTATATTTTCCTCTGTTTGTGAATTCACGCTCCTGATTTCTTTCCCCACCTCCCTCTGTTTTTCCAGATGCCGTCCTCTGTCTCCCTCCCTGAGTTTCTGTGTACCTCCTGAATGCCAGCCTTTTCACCTTTACACTCTTATATTCCTGGCCACTTCCTTTGTGGACCATAGTGTTTTTTTTCTTTCTCTTGGTTCTGCTTAATTGCCTAGTGCAAAGACTTGTTGCCACTGCTATGGCTCCCATAATATTCTTCCACTGTTCCTCTACAAACCTCTTTTTCCCCCTCCCCTGCCAGGGCTTTCTTGAGACATTCCCCCATTTTGGCAAAGTAGACCTGTCTGAAATCCATAACCCTTGTTATTGTGTGGTTGTCTCCTTCACTGTTCTGACATAGAAAAGCACCATACAGTAATCATTGGATCCCAGGTGGCTCCCTACCTTTACATCTGTAACTCTGTCCTCATTAGTGAGTACCAGGTTCAATGCCACTCTCTACCTGCTGGGCTCTGCCACTAGCTCTTTGAGGCATGCCCTGTACAGGCATCCAGGATGTCTCTGCTCCTTGCTGTGACTGCAGCATGGGTGCTCTAGTCAACATCTGGCAAACTGAAGTCCCTCACCAGCAGTACTTCCCCTTTTGTTGCCAATTTGAGGATGTCTTCCTCCATTAACCTGTCCAGCTCTTCCCCTTGTGCTGGAGGTCTGCAGATCATGCCAGTGTGAATAGCAATGCCATTTCCAGTCTCCAGGGTGACCCAGAGTGCCTCTGCTCCCTCCTACATACCCTGAACCTCAGTAGCTTTAATTCCTTCCCTGACATTATTAGCCACTCCTCCTCCCTTTTTACCCACCCTGTCTCTCCTGAATACAGTATACCCTGGCATGGTTGTGTCCCAGTCATGGTTTCCTCCTGTTCCACATCTTGGTAGCAGCAAAAATGTCCAGATCTGCCTATGCCATCAAGGCCACTAGGTCCAAGATTTTATTTCCCAGGCTGCAGACATTTGTGCACATGGTGTTACAGGTTTTGCTACCTCCCCTCTTACCTGTTCCCCTCCCCTCCTATTCTCATGCCTTCTCTCACTTTGTTTCCAGCAGGCATATTAATTGTTTCTTTCTGTGGGTTCTTTTGGTGATTTACACCCATCCTTCCTCACTTGTGAATTCTCTTTTGATTCCTGCATTTATTTCCTATTTGTGGGGGTGTGACAGCCAAGTTCCCATCTTTTATGATGTCATTGATGGGTTCCAAACTCCTCCCCAGATTAACCGTCCAACCCAGATGGCAAACATCTGTCCATGTGCTTTTACCCCTGCTTTGGTCAGGTGTAGTCCATTGTATTTGAAAAACTTCCTCTCCCAGAAGTCTCCCCAAGCACCTAAAAAGTGATACCCATTTCCTTGACACCAGCTCTGCAACCACGCATAAATATCTTCTACTGTATCTCCTTGCTTTTGACCATGTATATAATTCCTGCTTTGCCCCACACTGGAAGAACCATGGAGAAGGCCAGGGAGGTTGACTAAGTGCCCAATCATTCGTCTAATCCTACTAGGTACCATTTGGCTTCCTCTGCTGACTGATTCACCTGGTCATTTGTTCCAAGGTGTACCAAGGTGTTAAGTCCACCCCGCTCTTTTCAATATCCTCTCAATACAATCAGTGTCATGCTTTGCTGAGTCACCTGGGAGTCATTGGACTAGCACATTCACTTGTGTGCAGTCACTCAATTGGGTCTCTATTCCCCTTATCATGGAGTCTCCTACTATGACTATCTTTTCATTCTTTTTCTTTATTGCAGTTTGTTTTGCTGCCACTGGTTGCCATTTCAGCATGTTGAATTGGTCCCTCAACTGGCTTGTTGTCCTCCTTCATGTGGTCATGATCCTTTACCTTTATTAGGGGTACAAAATGATTTGCTGTTGGGATTACCTTGGCCTGGACAGGGTTTCTTTGGCCCATTCTGCCTATTTTACCTGCCTCCCTTACCAGCTTCAATCCCCCTTGATGGAAGCATCTCTGCAGAAGTGGACTTGGAGGGGGGTGCTGAGGGCATGACATTTGAGTGTATGAATTCCAATACAGCAGGTGCAGCAGCAAATATATCTCCTTCCATGCTGCATTCTGCTGCACCCTGAGTCCATTTAGAGTCCTACATGTGAGACAATGCCCCACCCTCAAGAGACATCCTCTGGGGATGAGTGCCCCCCATCCAAGGCAACTCACAATATCTATTCTGATTTATAGGATATTACTGTTTCCTTTGGGTAGGAGTTTGGATGCTGGGATATGAGTGTACCACCCTCTTTCAAAGATTTTTTTTTGGGGGGGAGGGGGCTGTCAGAGCTCTGTTGTCCTTTTCTGGACTGTAGTGCATGAAATAGTTTTTGCTCAGCTCTCTTTTGTCCTGATGTTCCCTTTCTTTCTTAGGCTTGTGCAGGAGTACTTTTCCCCTCTCTTACCTGCAGTTTATTTCACTTCCTGGAGTTGCAGCTCCACTGAGTATCCCTGGAGGTTACCCAATCCTCCTATTCCAACAGGAAGTACCTCTCAGTCACATGCAGTCCCTTATATATTGGGCAAGACCTGGGAGGCTGAGAGGGGGTGAGTGGGTGGGTAGTTAGTTAGCTATGGGCTCTGTGATCTGTGCTGCAGCTTTGTCCTGGTGGACAAAAAACAATAAATAAGTAAGAAAATCAGCAGTGAAATTCACTACAGTGAATTTAAGATAGGCTGGTTGCTCCCAATGCTGCTGTGTGTTCTCTTAGGTATTTAGAGAAAGGACGAAACAGTCTGCTAAGTTAGTTTAAATCAATTTAAAGATATCCCTGCATCCTGGAAAAAATCCCTATATCCTATAAATAGTAAGCAACTAAATTTTTCAGTCATCTCCTCCAACTGATTAGTTGTCAGTGGCTGACTGGCAAGGTCCCAAGCTTAGCTGTTGTTTAAAGAGCCTGGTGGGGTGTTTTAAATCTGTTGCCCTTTTTCCCGTGTTGTGATTGGTTGCCAAATGTGGGCTGTCTGATCTATGCTGCTGCTTTGTCTCAGTGGAAGAAAAACGACAAATAAGTACTGTAAGTAAATCAGCAGTAAAATTCACTTCAGTGAATGAAAAATAGGCTGGTAGCTCCCGCTGCTGCTGTGTGCCCTCTTAGGTATTTATAGAAAGAACAGAGCAGTTGTTCAGATGAAACAGTCTGTTTTGTCAGTGTAAATCATGTTAAATATATTCCTGGTTTGGATGAATCGGTGTAACTCAAGTTAAAAAAAATCCCTAGTTCAGGCCAAAACAGTCCTGTTCAGATGATACAGTCTGCTAAGTTAGTTTAAATCAATTTAAAGATATCCCTGTATCCCTCAAAAATTCCCTAGATCCTGCAAAAAAAGCAAGCAACTAAATCAATCAGTCAGTTCCCTCTGACTCATTGTCAATGGCTGACTGGGAGGGTGTTGACTGAGGATTTTAAAACATTGTCTTATGGCATCTGACAAAAGTATGGATATTCATTTAGAGCACCAACTTTCCAGTATTTTGGAAGGACAATAAAACTCTGAGAAATAGGGATGGGTGAAATAAAAATTATGTGAGTGGAATGTAAGCAAAAGTCTGACTTTCGCTTCTACGGAAGTTCAGAAATTGTGATTCTCAACCTCCATGGAAATTCTGACTGCAATTGCTGCACACTCCAAGTGCCCCCCAAAAGCCCTGGTGGCTAATGGTCCCTCCCCGCACCCACCCCCATGTAAAAAAATATCCCTGGTGGCTAGTGGTCACTCCCTTTCACCCAGTCACCCACCTGCCCCGAAGTGTACAGTAACCCTCATCCCTATCTCCGTATATACTATTTAAAAAAAATACCTAGTGGTCAAGTGTTTGTTTAATTTTAACCCCCTCCCCACCCCTGATCCCCAGTCCAAAGTCCCTGGTTGTCTAGTGCCCCCAATCCCCCCTCCCCAGCAGGTGTAATATTCCTGGTGACTAGTAGTCCCTCCCCTCCACCCGGTCAGCCGCCCAGCCTCAAAATGTACAGTAACCCCTCATCTCCATACTGTTTAAAAAATATCCCTGGTGGTCTAGTGTTTTTTTTTTTTATTTTAACCCCCTCACATCCCCGATCCCCAGTCCCAAATCTTTGGTGGTCTATTGCCCCCCCAGCAAGTGTCCTACCATCCTGCTCCTACCCCTATCGTAATCTCCAGCAGGCGGATTGACATAGCCCTCCTCTATCCTCCATAGCCAGCCAGCCCACTGAGCTATCAATGAATGAGCATGCTCCTGTACAAGAATGCATTCATTCATTGACAGCTTAGTGGGTGGGTCTGCCATGGTGGAGAGAGGAGGGTTATTCCGGTCCATCCCCTGGGGTTTATGATGGTGGTGGGAGCAGGGTGGTGGGACACCTGCTGGGGAGGGTGGTGGGGGAACTATACCACCAGGGATTTGGGAGTGTGGATCGGGGATAGGGAGGGGGTGAAAATAAAAAAAAAACACTAGACCACCAGGGATTTTTTTAAAACAGTATGGAAATAGAGATGGGGATTACTGTACACTTTGGGGCTTGGCAGGTGATTAGTGGAGGGAGGGACCACTAGCCACTAGAGATTTTTTTTTACATGTGTGGGTGGTGGGAGGGACCAGTATTTACCAGGGCTTATCTTATTGATACTGGGTGAAATTTCACCCATAACTTTCATGGAAGTTTTCCACTCTGCCACAGGCAGAAATTTGGAAACATCCGCAAAAGTTTACCGATTTACACAGAATTTCTGCAGGGGCAGAAAACGGCAGTTTTGCCCATCCCTACTGGGAAATGTTATTTTATTAAAAAGTGGAATGGAGCCTGTCAGGATGCAGTGCAATATCCTATGACATTAAAAGACAAAATGGATTAAATGCCATTGACATTGTCTTTGTCACTAGAGTATCTCTACTGTAGTATTCGGCAATATTGTGTTGTAAGCTGGCCAGCACCAGTGTGCAGTACAGTATGTTGGATGAAGGTCTTAAAGCTTTAAAAAAATACTAGGAAATATTATATGGTGCTATAGCTGTTGGCAGCCACCATGTACAGAATTATGTGGGAAACTTACTCAGTTGAAATTGAAAGACGATATATCTAGCACAATAGATGATATACTGCTACCACAACAAAAAGTGAATCTTTTCATTGTACTGTAGATGACTTAATGAAATCAACATCTGAAAATTATGAAATTCAAAAAATGTATATAATATAATCAACATGCAGTGAGCAGAAAGGTTAATCAAAAGTTAGGTTTGTTGTAGTTTAAAATATGTTTTCCCTTGAAAGTTGTTCTATTGCAAATGGGACATTGTTGCCTCATCTTGACTATGTTGCTAGTTCATATTTCAAGTAAGCTAACAAGGAAAGCAATATTCTTGTTATCACATATAGTAATGTTTGTTATTTTGTTTTGGATTCTCCTGCACATTTTCATCAGTTTTTTTTATATTCTGAATTAGGTTGGTTATCTCCAAAATCAAATTTTACTTACTTTTCTGGTTGTCAAATATTTAAGTCTATTTTTTCAAAAACTGTGTTTCCCGTAAAAGATTTAGTTACAATTCAGCTTACTACTCTAAATTTGTGATCTTTTAAAGGTGTTCTCATGCAAACCATTCCATAGAATTCCAAATCTGAGTCTTGTTCTTTTTCAATTGCTGTCCCCATTGTGGAATGATTTACCAGATAATTTAGATTCTTCTTCTTCGCTGCAAAATGTTAAAGTTAATTTTAAGAATTATTTATGGACATTGGATGTTTGTACATGTTTTTTGAATTTGCTTTGTGTGTTTACTATGTGTTGTATCTGATATCTTTGCATTTATGTTGGGTCGGACTTGAAAAAGTACTTTGTCCAGTATCCCTTCCTGGTTACCAAAATTTAAGTTCAAAAATAAATAAAATGGAAAATGTTGTTTAATGTGATTTAGTGTGTTTGTTCATGGTAAAAACTTGAAATGCACTGATATACTTTCATACTACTTTTTTTTCAATTTTAGATGGGGTCAAAATGGTAAAATATATTTAATACCTATTTTCAGATGGTCTTTTCACAAAAAACTAGCAAGGGACAAGTGAGAACACTAATCCAAGAGCCTTCTATAAATATATCAGAGGAAATAATTGATTAAAAAACAAATGGATAAAAAAATACACAGTCAGCAGGACCAGACAATATATCTAATACCATGCTTAAACTGCTTTCCCCAATGGTAGAAAAAACATTGAAAATAATATGTATAAAGTCATTAATGGATTGGTTAACAGCTAGCATGGTGCCAATACATAAAAAAGGGAGACAAATCAGATCATAGACACTATAGACCTATTATTCTCACATCTGTTCCAGGTAAGCTGATGGAATCTATCGTCAGAGATGCTATAAACACACACCTGGAAACTAGAGGCCAAGTTGACAGGAATCAACATGGGTTTAGTGTGGGAAGGTCCTGTGTTACGAACCTACTATATTTTTATGAGAAAATGTCATCGGCAAAGGATAGGAGACATCCAGTGGTCTGCATATATTTGGATTTTGCTAAGGTCTTCAATAAAGTACCTCATGGTGACATCAGTAAATGTCTAAAAGAGAGAGGCATAAATGTATAAATTATTGCGGGGGTGGAGGCATGTCTGAGGCATAGGATGCAGAGGGTGACCATCAATGGGTTTCTGTCTGGGGCTACATCGGTTACAAGTGGGGTGCCACAGGGGTCGGTGCTGGGCCCGGTACTATTTAGAACTTTTATGGATAGTATGAGGGAAGACTTAAAAAATTGGATGAGTAAACATGCCGATGACACAAAACTGGTGGGCCTTGCAATAAATGAAGAAAGTGTTAACTCTATACAAACAGATTTGAACAAAGTCCAAGACTATGTACAAAAAAAGGGGAATGAGCTTTAACCAAGAGAAGTGCTGCATAATACATTTGGGTAAAAGGAATAAAAAGTACAGTTATGTACTAAATGGTCGAAGTCTCAGAAAATCTGAGGAAGAAAAAGATCTTGGTATCATTATAGATAATATGCTAACATTTGAGGCACATCTCAAAAAACAGATAACAAAAGCAAATAACATGCTGTGGGCTATGCGAAGAAACTGTAGGAGTAGAAGTGGAGACATGATTCTCCTATTGTACAGGATGTATGTTAGGCCACTGCTCGACTATGGTAGTTAGATATGGGGTCCCATATCAAAAGGGCTGGGTGGGGCACTTGAGAGGGTGCAGAGGCGAGCAACAAAGATGGTGCACAGTCTAAGGTTGGCCCCGTATGAGGGGAGACTGGAGATCCTGAGACTGATGTCTCTGAAGACCAGAAGAATTAGGGGTGATTTATTCATGTGTTATAACATAATGCAAAATCCCAGCCTGCTAGAAGAATGAAACTTAACCATTTAAAACCCAGACATTGGTGCTAGAGGTCACCCATTGCAGATTAGGGGAAGGACATTTAATACAATAAAAGGAAGGCATACTTCACACAGAGAGTAGTGAATATGTGGAATGGGTTACCAGTGAAGTGATAAGTAGTAATAGCAAAGCACAGTTCAAATACAGACTAGATCAGCACATTTTAAAAGAAAATAAAATGGTATATTATGGGTGAAAAGAGAGGAGCAACTGATGGGCTGATAGGCCTTATTGGCTCTTTTTCACCTTAGTATGAACCTTAGTATGAAACTTATTGTGTACACTGTCTTTGTATATGTTTTGTGCTATGCACCCAGATCATCTCTGAAAATGGGTCCTTGTACTCAGATTTATCTGGTTAACAAGAAAAAAAAGTCAGGCTATAAATCTAAATACAAATTACTGTGTACAGTATTATGTAACAATTCCAAAGACACATTGCATGTCAGTATGCTACATAAAGACATACATACTGTCGGCAGATAAGGGCCGATGGCCCACACAGTCTGCCCATTTGAGCTTGTAAGATCACTTTAAGTTTTTCTAGATGTATGCTGCCCCTTATCCCTGACATACAGGATTCCCTTATGCCTATCCTTTGCATTCTTAAATCCTGTGATTGTTTCAGCCCCTAGCACTTCCTCAGGCAGGGTGTTTCACTTGTCCACCACTCTCTCTGTGAAGAAATTCTTTCTCATGTTTCCTCTGAAGCGCCCTTCCTCCAACTTCATCCCATGCCCTCTTGTCCTGGAAGATATTTTTTGCTGGAAAATAGTGTTTTCCTGCACCCTGTTCCTCCCTGTAAAATACTTGTATGTCTCTATCATATCCCCCCTGTCCCTTCTCTCCTCCAGGGAGTACATATTCAAGTCCTTCAGCCTGTCCTCATAGTACTTGTGATGCAGTCCCTGTACCATGTTTGCTGCTGTCCTCTGAACCTTCTCAACTCTGTCTTTATTTAGGTAAGGTCTCCAGAACAGTACAGTACACTGTACTCCAGGAGGGGCCTCACTAGTGTCTTGTATAGTGGAATTACGATGTCCCTTTTCCTGCTGTTGATGCCCCTGCCTATGCATCCCAGCATCCTATTTACTTTACTTGCTGTCTTGTTGCACTGTTTCCCTACCTTGAGGTCATCAGAGATGATAACCCCAAAGTCCCATTTCTGCTTTGTGTATGCTGTATCCTCACCCCCCCACCCCCCAGCTGATATGGTGCTCTAGAGTTTTTGTGCACCATATGCATTATTTTGCACTTTTTTTGCATTAAATTTCAACTGCCAAACCCTTGACTATTCTTCAAGCTTCTGCAGGTCCCCTCTCATTCTGTCTACACCCTCTGGCATGTCCACTCTGTTACAAACCATCATGTCATCAGCGAACAAGGAAATTCTGTTCTCTAGGTCCTGTGCAATGTCACTGATGAAGATGTTGAATAGGATGAGTCCCAGCACTGATCCCTGCAGCACCCCACTGGTCACTCTTCCCTCTGTTGAGTGACAGCCATTTACCACAACCTCTGTGTCCTGTCACCCAGCCAATTACCCACCACCGACACTGTCCTACACACTTCTATGTTCTCCAATTTAACAGTCTTCTATGCAGCACAGTGTCAAAGGCCTTGCTGAAGTCCAGATAGACCACATCCATTGCCCTCCCTTGATCCAACTCCCTTGTCATCCAGTTGAAATATTCAATGAGGTTGGTTTGGCATGACCTCCGCCTGGTAAAACGATGCTGCCTTGGGTCCTGTAGCCCACTGGCAACTGTATGTTCCACCAATCTCTCCTTCAGTAGTGCTTTCATGATCTTCCCCACTAGCAAGGTCAGGCTGATTGAAACATAGAAACATAGAATTTGACTGCAGATAAGGACCGCTTGCCCACCTAGTCTGCCTGTTTTCCTACCTAACAGATAAGCTGCAGATCCTAGTTAACCAACAGCTTACTTTCTCCTACCCCCCACTAGGACTGCCTTATGTCTGTCCCATGCATTCTTGAATTCCCCCACTATTCATGACTCTGTGACCTCCTCAGGGAAGCTGTTCCATGCATCCACAACCCTCTCTGTGAAAAAATACTTCCTCACATTACCTCCGAGCCACCCCCCCATCTTCAAATTGTGCCCCCTTGTTATTGCACATCTCTTTTTCTGAAAGATGCTATCCTCTTGGACTTTGTTCCCTTGAGGTACTTGAAAGTTTCTATCATGTCCCCTCTCTCCCTTCTTTCCTCAAGGGTATACATATTAAGCTCATTTAGTCTTTCTTCATATGTCTTCTGGTGCAGACCCTGCACCATTTTGGTTGCCCTATTTTGGACAGCCTCCACTCTGCCTATGTCTTTGCGGAGATGGGGTCTTCAGAACGGTACACAGTACTCCAGATGGGGTCTCACCAACTGTCTGTACAGAGGGATGACAACTTCCTGTTTTCTACTATTGATACCCCTCCCTATGCATCCCGGTATCCTCCCAGCCTTCCTTACTGTCTTCTCACATTGCTTGCCCACCTTTAGGTCATCTGATATAATTATCCCCAGTTCCCTTTCCATTTTTACTGTTGTCAGTATCTCACCCCCCATTGTCTACTCTTCCCCTGGGTTTAATTTCCCAGGTGCATTACCTTGCACTTCTTTGCATTGAATCTGAGCTACCATACATTTGACCATTCCTCCAACCTTGCCAAGTCCCTTCTCATCCTTTCCACTCCATCTTGTGTATCAACCCTGTTGCAGATCTTTGTGTAGTCTGCAAAGAGACATACTTTTCCTTCCAGTTCCTCTAAAATGTCACTTATAAAGACATTAAAAAGGACCACTCCCAGTACTGAACCCTGAGGTACCCCACTAGTAACCCCCCTTTCTTCACTGTGGACTCCATTTACTACTACCCTTTGTGTCCTGTTGTCTAGCCGGTTTTTTATCCAGGCTACCACTTTGGGACCCACTTCAAGGCTGACTGACTTGTGTATTAATCTTTTGTGTGGGACTGTATCAAATGCCTTGCTAAAATCTAGGTAGACCATTTCCACAGCCCCTCCCTGGTCTACTACTTTGGTCACCCAGTCAAAGAAATCTATTAGATCCATTTGACACAACCTTCCCATCATGAATCCTTGCTGCCTTGGGTCCTGTGCCCATGGCCTCTAGGTACTCAACAATTCTTTTTTTCAGAAGTGATTCCATCATTTTGCTTACCACTGAGGTCAAACTAACTGGTCTGTAGTTTCCTGCCTCTGTCCTGGTCCCACTTTTGTGAAGAGGAATCACATCCACCCTCCTCCAGTCCTCCAGTACCCCACCATCCTCCCATGATTTGTTAAAGAGAGTTGTCAGCGGTGTCACTAGTTCTACCCTTAGTTCTTCTAGAATTCTTGGGTGAATCCCATCTGGCCTCATTGCTTTGTCCACCTTCAATTTTACTAGTTCTTTCAGAACCCTTCCTTCTGTAAATAGACTGGTTTCGGACCCCCGTCTTCAGAGTGTTTCTCTTGTTTGGTTTAGGTACCTCCCCCTCCTCTTCCTTTGTGAATACTGAGCACATATATTCATTCTGTATCCCTGCTTTTTCACTGTCACCCTCAACCCACATTCTCTCCCCTTTATTAAGCTTCAGTATCCCTCCTTTGGTCTTTTGTTGCTCCCTAATGTACCGACAAAAGGTCTTATCCCCCTTCTTAACAGAGTTGGCTATCCTTTCCTCGGTTTGGGCCTTTGCTATTCTGACTGCCTTCCCAACCTCTTTCTGCTTTAACTGATAAAGTTCTCTGTACTGCTCCTTCTGTGTTTCCTTATATTTCCTGAATGCTATGCTTTTCTCCTTAACCTTTCCTGCCACCACTTTTGAGAACCATAGTGTTTTTTTTTTCCTTTGTTGTGTTTTGTTGATTTGCTTTACACAAAGGCTTGTTGCCTCTGTGATGGCTGTTTTGATTACTCCCCATTGTTCCTCCACCCCTCCTTCTTGCCTGTTTGCTAGTGCTTTTCTGAGGCACTCTCTCATTTTCCCAAAGTCAGCCCTCCTGAAGTCCAATACTCTTGCTTTTGTATGGCTTGATTGTATGGCTGTGTTTATCGTGAACCACACTGTTTGGTGGTCGCTTGTTCCCAGTTGGCTACCCACTTCTAAACCTGAGATTCTTTCTCCATCCCCATTTGAGAGTTCCAGATCTAAGATTGTTCCCTCCTGAGTGGGTTCCAGTACTAGCTGTCTGAGGCATGCCCCTTGTAGGGCATCTAGAATGACCCTGCTCTTGGATGTGCCTGCAGCAAAGATGCTCCAGTTAACATCTGGCATATTCAGGTCCCCCATCAACAATATCTCCCCTTTTTCTGCCATTCAAAGGATGCCTTTTATCATTTCCTTGTCCATTCCCTCTCCCTGAAATGGGGGTCTGTATACAACCCCCATGCGGATTGTGGTGCCATTTCCTGTCTCCAGGGTGACCCAGAGTGCCTCATCTGCTCCCTGTTTATTATTTAGTTCTGTTATTTTGTCCCTTCCTCTACATAGAGATCTACTTTTCCTCCTCCTCTTTTACCCTGCCTGTCCCTCCTGTAGATTGTGTATCCTGGTATGTTGATATCCCAATCATGATTCTCTGTGTACCATGTTTCTGTGACTGCCACGATATCCAGGCAACCCTCTTCCATCTAGGCCACTAGTTCAGGGAGCTTGTTACACAGACTATGGGCATTGGTACTCATCACCCTCCACTTTTAGATGGCCTTACCACTTTTAGCCCCATTCCTGTCCTTACTGTCTTTGCATTTTTTTACATTTACCTCTGTCTTGCTCCCTAATGACTTCTCTACCTTGGTGTTTACCTCACTAATTACAGTGTTTTTTGGGGGGAGGCTGGGATTTCCCTGCTCCTTTTCATTGCATTTAAACTAGCCCCTTGGCTAGTTTAAATGCTTTCCAATGAAGCATTTAAACCTCTCACCTAGGATCCTGGTCCCCCCCCAGACAGATGCAGACCATCGCAGCAGTATAGTTCTGCATCCCTCCAGGTGGCTCCCCAGTCCCCAATGAAGACAAAACCCTGAGCTCCACACCAGTTTTTCAACCATTTATTGAATTCCCTGGTGAGGAGTACCCCAACATCACCCTTGCCATAGACAGGCAGCACCTCCGAGAAGGTTACCATATGCACTACTTGTCTAAGGCCCCTCCCCAACTCTACAAACTCCTCTTGCACTGCTCTGACCCCATTCCTAGACAGGTCATTTGACCCTTGGTGGACAATGACATCCAGCTCCCTCCCTCATGCAGCTGCTCCCACGATCTTGAGGATTCGCTTCCCGTCCCTCCAAGCCGAGGCGCCAGGCAGGCGCCTTACCTCCCTCTCCCCTTCTTCCCCCATTTCTACCCCCAATGATCAAGTCCCCCACTAGGAGTTGTTTACTTCACCTGTGGGATCCCATGGCACCCTACTGTGGGTCTCCTTTGTGAAGGTTCCCAGCATCCTCCTTGGTCTCCACTGCAGGTGCCTCCATAGAGGAACCACTATCCACCAGAAGAGCATATGAATTGTGGAGAGGTACAGCTGGAGGGATGCAAATCTGTTCCACCACCCTCTCCCTCCCTGAGCCCACTCTGGTCCAGCCTTTCCTCTTTCTTGGCAACCTCTAAGGTAGTGGCATTGGCCAGGTGGTCCCTGGGTGGGAGAGGAGGTTTCACAAATCCTAGCCAGGTCAGCCTAGAGACAGATAACCTCCTCCCTCAGACCAGAGAGGTGCCTGCAAATAGGGCAGCATCGCAGCCTCCAGAATGTCTCCCGGAACACTGCTGCCCCACAACCATTGCACTGCACCACTCCTATCAAGTCTTATTTTGTGTCCCCTCTCCTGTTTCTCTGTATGCTTACTCTCTTCTCTCCTTACAACTCTCACCCTTCCTGTTTTGGGACAGCAACTTCCTATATTCTTCAGTAGCCTCCTTCTTCCTTGCTCAATGTCAGACCACCAGCAACTGGGGGGGGTGAGCGAGCTACTTTTTTCCTTTCGGGTTGACAAAACCAGTGTTTCTTTGTGATCATTCCCTTCCTACTGCCAAACAGGAAGTTCCCATTGTCAGTCAAATCCAGTGGCTATAAAAGTAGAACTGGCTTAGGGTGGGATGGAGGGCAATTAGTAAGAAAAAAGGGCTAGCAACAGGAAGTTGTAATTTTAGTCACCTACTTTTATATTGTCTAAGCCACACCCCCAATTAAGCTCTCCCTCTCCTCCTACTAATTTAGTAAAGTAAGTTGATACAGTACCCTTCCCAGCACAGAACACACACTGACTTTCTTTCTTTCTTTCTTTTTTTAACCCTAAATAAGACCCCTTCTACTTCTAATAAGGTATCTATCTGCTTAATCTCAACAGACACTGAATTCTGCTGAGATAGAAGTGTTAAATTAGTAAGAAAATGGTAGTTTCTTTTAGTTAGCTTCTTTCTGCTCTATAAGCAAGGGTTGCAACAACAATAGATTGGTCTGTAGTTCCAGGCTTCCTCTTTGTTCCCACTTTTGTATAAGGGGACTACATCTGCTTTCCTCTAGTCTTTGGGTACCTCTCCTGTTTCCAGTGATTGACTAAACAGGATTGCCAGAGAATCAGCCACCACCTCTGCTAGTTCCTTTTGGACCCTGGGGTGCACCCCATCCATCCTCATTGCTTTACTGACTCTTATTCTTTCCAGTTCCTTTAGGATCCTTTCCCATGTAAAGGGACTTGAATCCAGTTCCATGCCCTTCCCACCCCTTGTACTCCCTTCAGGCCTGTTACCCTCCCCTTCCTCAGTAAAGACTGAACAGAAATATCTGTTCAGTATGTCAGCTTTACCGTTGTCATCCTCCATGCTGCCCTCATCCTCCTCCTTCAGTCTCATTATCCTTCCCTTCTTCCTTCTTTGTTCACTTACATGCCTGTAAAAGGTTTTGTCCCCTAT
This sequence comes from Neoceratodus forsteri, assembly GCA_016271365.2. Lineage (NCBI taxonomy): Eukaryota > Metazoa > Chordata > Ceratodontiformes > Ceratodontidae > Neoceratodus > Neoceratodus forsteri. The sequence continues at coordinate 682,276,933 of CM057449.1, forward strand.
AACCACTGATTTTGCAAAACCCTCTTCTGTCTGAGCTTTGGCTACCCTTACTGACCTCCCTGCCTCACATGGCTTCTGGTACTTCACCCTATCCCTTTCTGCCTGTGTCTTTTTGTATTGCCCAAATGTGATCTTTTTGGCTTTCTCTTTCTTCACTGTCTCCTTTGGAAACCATAATGGCCTCCTCTTCCTTTTCCCCTTGCTAACCTGCTTAATGCATAATTGTGCTGTTCTTGTAATCCCTTTTTTAAATATTACCCACTGTTCCTCCATGCCCAGTTTCCTCCCCATTCCTATTAGTGCCTCTTTCAAGTATATCTTGATTTTCCAAAACTCTGCCCTCCTAAAATCCAGGATACATGTTTTTGTGCAGTTTGGTTTTGCTCCTTCTGTGATTTTAAGCCACAGTGACGAGTGATCACTGTTCCCCAGGTGCTCCCTTACTGTTATCTCTATCACACTGTCCCTGTTTGTGAGCACAAGGTCCAGTATTGCCTTCTGCTGAGTTGACTCAATGACCAGTTGGTTAAGGAAGGCACCCTGAAGGGTGTCCAGGATAAATCTGCTCCTAGTTGATGCTGCTCTTGGGAGGCTCCAGAATGTATCTACTGATTCCCCTTTTAATTATTAATAGAAAAGGCAACAGAATCAACTTTGTTTCAGTCTTTAAATACTTAGGTATAACTTTGGATAATCAGTTTTCTTTTGAACCTCATATTCAGAATCTTAGGAAAACCCTCCATCAGATTGGGTATCCTGTACTGAGTTAAATTTCTTCTGGCTTTTGAAGCAAGAAAGTTTTTAGTTCAAAGCTTTCTGTTTCTGGTACGTGATTATGGAATACTCATATATACCTCCTCATGTTCCAATATTTTGAGTCCGCTTAGTGTAATATATCACTCAGCTTTGAGATTTTGGCTAGATTTACCTTTCCAAACCCATTGTTCTGATTTGTATAAACAGTCTTATTCCCTATATTTTGACAATCGAGTTTTCTTCAAAATGGGTTTACTTTTTTATTTAAAGTGAAACACAACATTCTCCCCCTGTTTACTTCTCTAATGTTTCCTAGAGCAACAAATGCATTGTCTGCTAGGTCCCAGTTTAATTATAAATTCAAAACACCATTTTTTAAGACCACGTTTGGGCAAAGATCCTTATTATTTAGAGCCCCCACTTTCTTCAACAAAATACCATTAGTAATTGTTGAGAGTAGTCTCACTCAGTGTTTTAAGAAAAGGTTAGAATATTGGCTTTTCTCAAAAACATATCGTATCTGCTACTGCACTGCACTTTATTGATTGTATAGTCTGCTCCCATGTTGTATGTTGTATTTTTATATTGTGTTTTTAGATTGAACTTGTCTCCAGTGAAAACGAGCAATCTTGCTCATCTGGATTTACAAGTATAAAAATTAAAAATGAAAATGAAATGAAACATCAGGAATATTGAAGTCTCCAACCAGCACCACCTCCCCATTGTCCACCATCCTTTGGATGGCTAGCATTAACTCCCTATATGTCTCTTCTTCCTGGGCTGGTGGTCTGTAGACCACCCTTGTGCAGATGGCTGAACCCATTTTTCTTTCCAGCTTACAACCCACAGTATCCCCCCACACACATTTTATTCCTCCTCAATCTCTGTGGCCTTTATGCCATCTTTTGCATAAAGTGCCACTCCTCCTCCCTTCCTTCCTGCCCTGTCTCTTCTGAATAGGTTGTAGCTGCATATGGCCATCTCCCAGTCGTGGTTATCATTACACCAGGTCTCTGTGATGGTCACAATGTCCCAGTCTGACTGCACCATGGCAGCTTCAAGATCCTCCATCTTGTTGCTATGGCTTCTGGCATTGGCACACATGGCTTTCCATGATGTGACCACCCTGGTCTGTATTGTTGTTCTACTCCAGTCCCCTCCCTGGTTGTCCTTTATCCTTGGTTTTCCTTGCTGTCTGCCATTCTGTTGTATTTTGTCCTTATTGTATCCCTTGGGTGCCTATCTCCATCTTTTACACACTGCTTTGTAGTGATATCTCCTCCTCCTGTTCTCTGGTTCCACTGCTAGCTATGGGAAGGCAATTAGGGTTACTGACCTGCCTCCCCCTTGGCTATTTTAAATGTTTGTCCATGTAGCATTTAAATTTTTCATTGAGTACTTGGATTCCCCTGCAGGATGGATGCAGGCCATTAGCCTTGAACAAGCCCCTATGCCTCAAGGTGAGTCCCCAGTCACCATGAATCCAAACCCTTCCTCACAGGACTAGTTCTTCAGTCATGTGTTAAGATTTCTGGTTGTGCACCCCTATGCTCTCCCATGCCTCTCACTGGTAGTACTTCTGAGAAGGTGACAGATGTAGCTACTTGCATGAGATCCACCCCTCAATTTCTAAAACTCTTCCTGAAGTTTATTAAGCCTCCATTTGCCAGGTCATTAGTTCTAAGGTGGATAATGACATCCAGCTCTCCCTCCCATCTTGCCTTCCTGGCAATCCCCAGGATCTTCCTCCCATCCCCCCAAGCTGAGGCACCTAGTAGGCACTTAAACTCCATGTCCTCCCCCTCACATGTTCCTAGCTCAATACCCCATATGATGGAGTCCCCCACCAGGATTTGCTTCCTCCTTCTCTTGGATCCACTACTCCCCCCTACTGAGATAACCTCCTTGGTTGACCTCCACATCCTTCCCTTCCACTTCTCTGGGTTCCTCTGTCTGGTTGTCCCCATTTGCCAGTATGGCACATGAGTTCTGGAGTGGAATAGGATTTGGGATGTGCCTCTTCCTGACCAGCCTAACCATCCCATAGCCCACCATTGTTGAAGTGCTCCTCATTCTTGGCAAGCTTTGAGGCAGTGGTGTTGGACCAGGTGGTCTCTGGATGGCAGTGAATGTACTTCTGACCCAGTTTACCTCTGCTCTGAGTCTGGCTATCTCATCCCACAGTCCAGAGAGATGCCTTCAAATAGGACAGCACCTCAGCATCCAGAAGGTCTCCCTAAGTATAGCTGCCCTGCATCCACTGCATTGCACCACTCCCCACATTATTCTGTACTTATACAGCTGTTACACTATTTGTGTAATTACACTATCTGTTTGCTAACTACTATACTAGTTGTCTGTGTCTGAAGTCCTCCTTCTTGTTCCCCTAGACATGTAGCTCTCCTTCTAGGTCCTAGTGTTTGTTTTGGAAGTATTTTTACTTGATGTCAGATATTTTTGTAATTTATGCTATGGTAGACCCCGAGTCAACTGTACTTCTGCATTACTGCAACTTGTTGTGCTGAGGAGGGGCTTGCCTTCCCATGCCCATCCTACTCCACAGCCCCTGCTATTCCCTGTGCTTAGCTCCAGTTAACCAGATTTAACAGGGCATTTAATTAACAGTGGCGGCGGGGTGAGAAGGTGGGCAAAATTTGCAGCAAGTGAAAACAGCAAGGAAATAACAGCCCCACTTAAATCACACCAAAATAGGTTTCAAATGTTCAATAGCAAGTAAAAACAGCAAGGAAATAACAGCCCTACTTAAATCACACCAAAATAGGTTTCACATATACAACAGCAAGGAAATAACAGCCCCACTAGAAGTACACCAATATAGGTTTGAAATTAAAAGAAATAGGTTTCTAATTCAAAGAAATAACAGCCTCACTTAAATCACTCCATAATAGGTTTCATACTTTGAACAGCCCCATAACTATTCCCTATTAGCCCTTTATAAGAAGTCAAAAAATCAACCTGCTACCAAGAAAAATCAACAATAAGCAGTTAAAGAAATAAAAGCAGTGATGAGCAGTTACTGCACTGAGCTTAATCTGAGTTCTTTCTTATCTAGCCTCTTATGAGAAGCCAAAAACTCAAAAAAACTGTTGGGCCCTCAAATGCATCCTGGAAATACCATTTTTTTTCTAAAGAGACCTTTGAAGATGCTACCTATAAGGCATATGGTTATCTTTGGGTGGATTTAAAAAAAAAGAAACACCAGAATATTGTCCCATAAGGTGTGGCTTTTCTCTCTCTCTCTCTCTGATTTATCTGTTGCATACACCATGAAAAAAATCCAGGTGAAAATAAAAGAGGTGTGTCAGTTGTTTTTTGCTACCAGACAATGTTATTGTAGGGAAATACCAGTGTGTCTAAAAAGAAACCTTGCAGTGCTCAAGCTGCTGGTTAAGGAACACCTCAACAAGGAAAAGTAATTCTCTCTTCTACCTCTGTTAATTTGATAGCAGAAATTGCTGAGGTGACCCTCAGTGTTAAGTGCGCAATAGTTCCCACCTCTCGTCAGATTAACATGTTAAAGTGATGAAACAATGTAAAAACACTAAGTACAGTTGCAACAATTGTCATGATCAGATACTTCCAGAAATTTATGTGAAATCTCAGGAGAAAATCCTTGCCTGCTTGTAGTACTGTTATGGGGCCACAGAGAGAATATTCTCAGAAATATTGCGAAATATCTGGAAATATCTAACCATGTCAGTTGCTGCAACTATACTATAAAACTGTCTGTTAAATATAAAAAAAAACCTTGTTATACAGTCTGGAGGTTTATAAGCACCTTGCTCAGCATGGCAATACCATTTTTACAGCTGTGTGGGTAGGCTCCGCAGAATTATTGCTACAATTCTGCAAAGTAGCACTCTGGAAGCACATGACTGGACTGCTGTCTGGTGTGCTTCCACAGTGCTCTGGCACAGTTGAACTAGTGTGTTTATGCAGCCCTTCTCCTCCAACAGATGCATAAACACACCCATTTTGTGGAGCACTACTTTCTTTTTCTGCAACTGTGGAAGTGACGGCCATCGATTCAAACTATGCATGCACAAGTATCTTGCATGTTCAGTTCTGATATCACTTCTACCTTGGGTACTGCAGCCTCCAGAGTGGTGAGAGCACCAAGTATTCGCTGTGCTGAGCCGCCATATCAGCTTTGACCAAACTTGTTTAACCAGCTTTAAGTCATTCAGATGAAAAATACATGGATTATGCACAAAAATGTATTTGGTATCTTAACAACAGATGGACTTACTAAAAGATCATCCACCCCCTAAAAAGTCACTGAGAAATAACATGACATGATGGCTGTATGCTGAAATGCAGGATGTTCTTTGAATGGCTGACCTTAATACGACAATGCTGAAGTATATCGGAGTGTGCTATAATAATATCTCACACCTGCTAACTAGTGTGAAAAAGATATAGCAAACTTGTCATTATCTTTGATCCTATGAGAACATGATAGAGGCCTATAAGTACCTCACCAGGGTGAATATGGTAAAGGATGGGAGAATTTTTCAGAAGAGAAAGGGCAACAGAACAATGGAGCATACTTTGAAGTTGGAAGGGGGAATTTAGGAGGAATGTAAAGAAGTACTTATTCACTGAAAGTGTGATTGACACCTGGACAGTCTTCCAGCAGAAGTTGTGGAACATAAACAGTGGTGGGCTTTAAAGAGACCCTGATGATATACTATCAGCCTGTTGATTTTGCTCCTGACACTGTGTTAATGCTAGTTATGAGCATTTTGTTTTATGAATGACAGTCTTCTTTAGATACCACAGGTCAGTTGTCATTACTTTGATGTTCCCGCTCATCTGAAACAGCTGTCAGTCGGAATGCCTAGTGACGTCAAATGTAGTACCGAGTCTTTTTCATACTGCACTTCAGGGTGGCATCAGGAGCATTTACAGTTACCATTACTATGGTCTGTACTGTATGCTGGCTTGCCAGTTTTTCCCACACATCTAGGGGATTCAAAAATTAAAATGAGCCATGGGAACAGTAAAACAGTCTATCTGCACTGCACTCAAAGAATCATTTTTTTTTTTCATTTCATAGCCAAACGATTTTTATTCATTTTATTTTTGAGGTTTAGCAGCATTTCCAAACCAGTAGTTTATGTAAAAAAACAATTCAGCAGCTATTTCAGTAAATGCAACAAACAGAAGAGCATGAGTCAGGAAAGCAGTCTGCTCTGGTGTATATTCAGTCATCATGGCTCAATTATGTGGTCTGAATGATGCTGACCATTGCTTAGTACTATATCCACAACTTCCCTCCCAGTAGCTCAACTGTGCAACTATAGAAGTACCACTGATCCAAGCCTGGGGAGTGACTGAAGAGGACTGAGTACTGAGATCCTGCCATAATGGAAACCAACATGTTTTTCCAGCATTTTTCTGAACCCATGTCTGATCAGAGCCAGCTGCCAACATATGTAAAAGATAAAAATGTGCCCCAGCTGGATTAATAAAATGTGAAATGAGGGAAGTTGTGCACCACAAAATACAGCTGCCATGATTAAATATACACCAGAGTGGGCTGCTTTCCTGATTCATACTGTTCTGTTTGTTGCATTTACTAAAAAAGCTGCTGAATTATGTTTTTTACATGAACTACTGGTTTCAGAAATGCTGGTTCACCTCAAGAATAATATGAATAAAAGTTGTTTGGCAATGAAATGGAAAAAAATAGTTTATTTGAGTGCAGCGCAGATAGATTGTTTTACTGTTCCCATAGCTCATTTTAATTTTTGAATCCCTTGGATGTGCGTGAGAAACTGGCAAGCCAGCATACAGTGGAGACCATAGTAATGGTAATTGTAAATGCTCCTGCTGCCTCTCTGCAGTGCTGTACAAAAGAGACTCAGTACTATATATGCCATCACTAGGCTTTCCAACCGATGGTTGTTTCAGAAGGGCAGGAACATCAAAGTAATGACAACTGACCTGCAGTATCTAAAGAAGACTGTCATTCATAAAATAAAATACTAATAACTAGCATTAACACAGTGTCAGGAGCAAAATCAACAGGCTGATAGTATATCATCAGGGGATCTTTAAACATGCATGGTACCGATACAAAGAAATCTTAATAAGAATATGGGGGTAAGGATGAGCAAAGTGACCCAGCAGCAACTTCGGTTCAGCTTCAATGGGAGAGTGGTTAAAATTCAGTTCAGCTTCAACACTTTGGCCACATTACTTCAGCTCCCAATGTAGTAACTGGCATAGGGTAAAACACATTACAGAAAAAGAGGAGAAAAGCCTTGAGGTTAGCAATGGCCATGAATAATTATACCTTATGTGTGGCAGGCAGTGTTGGTGTGCCACTGCTGGGGATCACCACAATGCCAAACACATAGGACTGCTAAGCATCCCCATTAGAGCTATAGGAATTCATAATTTCCTTTACTGACCTCAAGGCTTCCTAATATGTTAATTCCACATAGATTTTCTAAATAACCCCTGCCAAATATACATCTCAATGAAAAGTGCAAGTACAGTGCCACTGTACTGTACAAGGGCATTGCTTTGCTAACCATAACTTCCTAAATGTGTATATTTTCTGTTTTAATATTTTTTGTAAATATTTTTCTTTTTTTTCCAATTTTTAAAATATGTTGTTAATATTTAGCGCTAAGAGCTATAGGAATTGTTAGTTTCCTTTGCTGACCTCAAGGCTCCCACCCCCATAATCCCTGTTCGCCGTTAATGCCCGTTATTATGTTAGTTCCACATAGGTTTTTAAAAGGCATCCCCCCAAAAAAATATGCATCCAAAAGAAAAGTGCAAGTACTACTTTACTATACATCGGCATTGCTTTGCCTACCTTACCTTCTCAAAATTGTATTTTTACTTTTTTTTTAAATGTTGCAAATATTTTTGAATGTTTTCAGTGTTTTAATTTTTTTAATTTTATATTTAGTGCTAAGCTTTACTGTAACAACTGCTGCCCAATGGCATTATTATTCAGACATCCTCCAGGACTGCCAATCCCATACTGTCAATGGCAACCATTGTCATCCTTTACCAGTACCAGTGGCTTAGGTGACATCACAGATTTGATTTAACTAGCACTGGCTGTAAGTATTTGAGCTCAGACTGAGTTGTACTGTGGCTGGTGGCATCTGCCACCTGCTCAGATTGAGCTTGGTTGTGATGGCATTGTAAAAGCTGCTTTACTGTCTTCTGGAGGACATGACATGACATGCCAGGGTGTGTTCAAATCCTTTCCCGGCTGGTGACTGCATTGCTAGGAGTGATGGAGGTGAGTTGGACTGTGGTGCTGCCAGTGCCAATGTGAATGCGATGCGGAGAGACTTGCTTGCTGGAGGTAAAGGGTTAGTTGATGACACCTGTTGGAATTTGAAACAATAGAACTGACAGCTGAATTTGATACATTGTAAATTGATTGTCAGAAAGGCTAGCAATTCAATACTGTCTGAACCTAGCCTGGAGCAATGTGGTGAGGCAATAACCCCTGTTGTGCTGAAACACCTTTTGGAAGTAGCCGATGTTGGGGGACATCCCATGAAGTACAAAGCCACTTTTGCCAGTGCAGGCCAAATACATTTTCTGTCCTGTCAGAATTTGATGGCATCAGTATTTTGGGAGAATTGGGGGGGGGCTTCTAAATAAGCCTCCAAAATGCAGTCCGGTGTTATATCCATGTCTTCATCCATGTCATCATCATCATCATCACCATTCTGACACCCTGTGGCACTGTAAGCATGGAAAGTAGGCCCAAGAGGAGGAAGAGGAGGTTGAGTTTTGGGTTTCTGTGTGCTGTCTGCATTGCTGTATCTGAGGTGTCTACAAGACTTTCTGTCTGACAAACTCAATATGTGCAGGAGGAATGCAGACATCTTTATATCTGGGATCCAGTAATATTTCTATGCCAAACTGGGTGTCCAATTGAATACTTTGAAATTGTTCTTCAGGTTGTGTCAGAAACATCTCTGCCACTTCCCCAATAAGGATTGCACACAGTTTCAGCTGCTGCTGAGATGATACACTAGTTTTACCACCAACAGCACCATCACCTTGTCCAGCACTAATATCCTGATCACCACTCTCGATGGTTAACAGACCGGTTACCGATAGAGGACCATACATTATTCTCTATATCATCACAGATGCTGCAACCACCACCACATCTACCAGCACCAACAATGGCACTACTGTGACTGGCCTTGTTTTGTTGGGTTGTTTTTGTGGTAGATTTCATATCACATTGTGTGTGTTGTTCAAGTAGACTCACCATAAGCAGGACCATGCTAAGAGTAGTAGATCCAACAGACAAATCTTTGGTGGCCTGTTCAAAAGGTCTCAGAAGGGGAACCATACTTTGCAACACACACCACTGCACCCAGGACAGGTATCCCACTCAAGGCACATTGTCAGATTCCATAGTCTGTAATACAGCTTTCTGTTCCATCAGTTTTTTCACCACGTAAAAGACAGAGTTCCACCATGTTGTCACGTCTTTAGTCAAGCAGTGTTGTGAGACATCATGCTTCTGTTGATAATGTCAGAGGAGCTCAGCACACTTTGGGGAATGATGGAAATATCTTATAATGTCCCAAATAGTGTCCAGTATTTCTTTTAACTGCCCTTGTTTCTCAAGCACATACAGTAATTCACCACTAGATTCAGTGCATGTGTGAAGTGAGGCACACGGCAGAAACACCATCGTTCATGGCCTTCAGCATATTACTCCCACTGCCTGTCACAAACATTCCCACCTTCAGGTTGTGAGGGTCTATTAAGATGTTTATCATTGATTGTATGAAGCACAGAATGTTGTCCCCACTGTATTTCACTCCATGACTGTCACACTAAGTATGGCACTACCTATAGCACAGTTCCACTGTGCAGCTGCCTGCTTCATGATAACTCCTACAGAGGGTGCTGTTAGTGGTGGAGGTGGGGTAGTGGTGCTGCTGCTGCTTGACACAACCCAATGAACAGTGAGACTCAGGAAGCTTGGTTTGCATTACTGCTCCAGATGTCACTAGTGAAATGTACATATCCCCCCTCTGCCTGCTTTTGAAGGGTCACCATCTGTTTGCATACCTCCTCATATATTGCAGGAAGAACATGCCAAGAAAACATGAAGCCTGATGGATTGCTGTATTTCAGTTTCAGCTCATATAACAGTCCTTGAAAGCCAGTGTCTTCTACCACTGAGAGTAGTTGCAGATCAAGTGTCATCATCTCACCAGTCAATTGAATGATTTTCACAGTGGCTGGATGAGTAGTGGTCATTTTTGTATGAGCATATAATGACTTCTGCAGTGTGGCTTGTTTGGTGACAATAAGTTCTGGACTAGCACTGGTGCTGCTACTGCATCCACTACCACTATTTTCCTGCCTAGTGGTGGCACTAGTGGTGTGGCACTGGATGGAACTGTGTTCTGAAGGGAACACCACTAGTGTCAGTACTCTTTGAACTGTTGCAGCCATGGGGGCTGCATTATTTGAACAAACTGTGTGTTTCTGCCACCCATGCCAGGCTGCTGCTTCTGAGTCTGACCTGTGTATGGATTTTGAAGGGATATGACTGTTAGCAAGATGATGTATTCATTCTTCAGATTATCAGCCAGAATGCTGGTTGCCAATGTCCACTGCCTCTCTTAAAAACTATGCTGCAACTGGATAAAGCGTTTCACATGATTTTTTTTTTTGGGGGTTCCCGGCTCCTTTAGGCAGGCCAAGCACCCATTGCCTGTCACAAAATGTATACTACAATTGGATAAAGTATTTTACAAGACTGGGGGGGGGGGCTTTGGTTCTCTCAAGCAGGCCAGGTACCCACTGCCTGCCATGAAAACTATGCTGCAATTGGATAAAGTGTTTCACAAAACTGGAGAGGGCTCCAGCTCCCCCAGGCAGGCCAGGTACCCACCCATGGCCTGTCACAAAAACTACACTACAATTGGATATTGTGTTTCAAATGATTTGGGGAAGGTATACCGCTCTCTCAGGAAGGCCAGGCAGCCACTGCCTGTCACAAAAATTACACTACAATTGTATATAGTTTTCAACAAGATTAGTAGGGGCTCAGGAAAGCCAAGCAGGTAGTAGCATCCACTGCCTGTCACAAAAACTACACAGCAATTTAATAAAGTGTTTCACAAGATTTTTTTGGGGGGGGGGGCTCAGGCAGGCATCCAATGCCGATAAAGAAAACTGCACTGCAGTTGGATAAAGTCTTTCACAAGATTTTGAGGGGGGACTCAGGCAGGCATCCATTGCCACCCACCAAAACTACACTGCAATTGGATTAAGTATTTTACAAAATGTGGTGGTGGGATCAGGCAAGCTGATAGCACCCTGAGACCCAGCCACCCACAATCACCAAAACTACAATTTGATAAAGTTATTGACAAGATTCGGAGCCTAAGCACCCAGTGAACAAAACTACAAAAACTTTGGTTTGGAAGATTTGAGTACAACAAACAGCACAACAGCACTGCAGGGCAGGCAAGGGTCCTTCTCCTTCCCCCATTTGCCTTCACAATACACTTTTCCTTCCCTTACACTGCACAACAAAATCTGTGGAACTGGCAGCTTGCAACTCTAAGAAACTACTCTTGTTCTTCAATAATTCAAATGGCAAATGAGAATTTATCAACCTTTCCTTCTTTCTGACAAAAAGACAGCAGCACACACAGCAAGGTTCTTTCTTGCTGATACCAGAGCTGCAATGGCACACAGAGTTGCAGAACACTCAGTTTTGCTTAGATTCCACATCCCTGATTTATTGTTGAAGGTCAGGTGGCTGCCAAAAAGTTGGACACACTCAATGTGTGCTCTCTTGAAATACAGCTGCAACCTGCCCACCAAAGAATCAAAGTGATGACAGCAATCCTTGGATTGGCTTGGGCCAGGTGAAAACTGCTGAAGTTTAGTTGTTCACCAAATGCACCTTCAACTTCATGCTTACCCTTGGGGGGGGAGGTAGCCAGAGATCAGGTAGGGTCTGTGGTAACAGTATAGTCAATGATAAAATGAGAAGACTGGGAGAGCCAATAGATCCTTATCTGCTGACAAACTTGGCATTTTTATTTTTCTATGTGCGCTAACACAAACAAAACATATCATTGTCATCTGGTGCTGAATTTATATACAATAGTGTATTGCAAAGTGCTTCTGTACATGCAGAAAACACAGAGATATTGCTAAAGAAACTAAAGAGGTTTGTAGGTATTACAGACAAGAATGACCATGGTGAATTTATATATCATGGTGCACCTACTGAGTGGTCTTACATGTTTGACTTAGTTAAGACCATTACATCACAAAGACACTCATCTAACACTAGGGGGAAAAAGAAAACAACTAGGAATGGAATAATGTTATCACCTCTTTAGCTGACATTAATGCTGCTAAATCAATGGTGCATAATATCCAATACTAGTGTCTGATTCTGAGTGTTAAACATACTTTTCAGAGCTATGGACATATGCTTCTGCAGCACTGATATCAGAGCCCAGTACAAGAACAAGTGTGGTAAAAATAAGAACAAAGGCATTTGCTTACTGCAAATTCTTGGCTAAGTCCTACACATTTTAACTAATTTTGTGTTTTTGTACAGTTTTTAATAATTTGTGTGTTCATTTTGTTTTTGGTATCATACTGTAAATAGTAAACATACATTCTAATGAAATGCACAAATGTGTGTTTTACAAATGTACAAAGAAACTGTCAGAATAAGGCCATTTGGTCTATCTAATCTGCACATATTGCAGGGTCCACGGCTTAAGAGACTGACCCTGCCCTGCTGTCAAACATTCCATCTTTTCCATCTGCCCATCCTTACCCTTACTTTCCCCTTAAGTCTTTTCCAGCCTCACTTGAAGTTGCCCACCATCTTCATTGAGTCAACCTCTTTCATCAGCACATTCCAACTGGCCACCACCCTCTCTGCAAACAAATGCTTTCTAGCCTCCTACTCAACCCCCTCCAGCTTATGACTATGTGCCCTCATGTTTCAATTGCCAATTAGCTTAAAGAGACCACCCTTATCCACCATAATTATTCCATTCAAGTACTTGAATGTCTCAATCATATCTCCTCTGTCTCATCTCATCCAGGGAGAACATGTTCAGGGCCCCTGACCACTCCTCATAAAATCTACCCTGCTGGTCCATGATCATCTTAATTGACCTCCTCTGGACAGTCTCCAGCAGGTTAATGTTCTTTTTAAGGTATAGGCATCAATACTGTACTTCATTCTCCAGATGAGGCCTCACCAGTGACCTGTATAGGAGCAGTGTAATGTCCTCTCACCCACTGCTGATCCCCCTGGCTATGTAGCCAACCTTTTATTGGCCCTTGCTGCTGCAATGCATGGAGTACTTCAGATCACTAGTTATCATCACTTCCAGATCCTTCTACTCCTCTGTTGCAGATGCCCAGACCCCTCCCTAGTTGTTCTCTGTCCTGGGATTCTTGACTCCAGTGTGCATATCTCTGCATTTCTTTGCACTGAAGCCAAGCTGCAAAGTAACAGATCACCTCTCAGTCTTTTCCAGATGATTCTGTAGGTCTTTTATCTCTTTGGCTGTGTCCACCTTCCCACAGAGCTTTGTGTCATTCACAAATAGGCACATTTTGCCCTTAATGCCATACCCAATATCATTAATGAAGACATTGAACACTACCGATCCCAGCACTGAGCCATGCAGGACCTCATTGGTAACCTCCTGGTGCTAGATAGTGCTCCCTCCACCAAGACCCTCTGGATCCTGTGCCTCAGCCAGTTTTCTACCCATCTGGTCATTTCCTTTCCAACCCCAATATCTGCCAACTTTCTGATCAACCTCCTGTGTGTACAGTGTCAAAACACTTGATGAAGGTCAGGTAAAGGATGTCCACCCCTCTACTGCTTTAGTGACCCAGTCCAAAAAGTCATTCAGATTCATTTGACACAACCTCCCTCCCATAAACCCATGTTGCCTCACATCCTGGAGACCATCCCCCTCTAGATACTCTATAGTTGCAGCCACAGGCATGTGCAGATATTTCCAGATATTTCACAAAACACCTTAAGAGATTATCTCTGGTGGCTCTAATGAAGGGGCACTACATGTGCCATTCTACAATCCTGCAGTACCATGCCTAACTCCAGTGGACTATTGAACAAATCTGCTAGTGGCACTGCAAGCTCCTCGGCATGTTCTCTCAGCATCCTTGGGTGTATGCCATTTGGGTCTGGTGATCTGTCCACCTTCAATGCTAGCAGGCCTTCTCTCACTCTATTCTCCTCTACCACCACATCCATGTTCCCTAATCACCTACTCTTCCTTTCCCTCTTGTAAGCACTGGTCCATCTTTCTCCCTATTGAAGATTGTCCTGCAATGCTCTGGAGACATAATAAAAAATTAATTTCAGTTTTATTACAACACATCACAGCAAGGTTTTTACAGCAAGCATGTTTCTATGCACACTGCATTACATGTGCTTTCTCTGGTGTCTCTCTATAAAAGGTCCCTTCTACAGTACATACTAGTACTTTGGTTTCACCTAGTTGTGATACATAGGACACTCTCTTATTTATCACATTTCCCCTTCTTTGAGTAACTAACTAACTAGATAACATACTTAAAAGGGAAAGGAAATTAGTGCTAATTGGCAACAGTTAATAAAGTTTATGTTTAGAACAGTGACATTTGCACCTCCATATGGTCATTATTTTACTGTACCTGATTAAACACTGATATGGAAAACTGTGAATTTCAATTGTTTTCTTTCTATGGACAACATGCTGCACAGCTCTTTTCGTGGAACCTGTAATCTGGAGTTTTTACTATGTCACGGTCTGTGTACAAAATGCTAATTATGAGCTGTTGACCTATCAGAACTTTGTTCAGAGTTCTGCACACAAACTGTGACATAGTTGAAACTCCAGATCACAGATTCCATGAGGAGAAGTGCAACAGAATGCTGCCCATAAAAAAACAGTGCAAAATACAATGTTTCATGTTACTTGTACTCATGTACTGTTTAATATGGACACTGGAGGAAAATGAATACTGCCCTCTTTAAAGATTAATATTCTTTACACATTTATCATCACATTTTTAACTACAGTAACATTTCAAAACACATTTCACACAACAGTTACAGTAAAACTGTCTAACATGAGGTACTGTGTAGACTATCAGGTGCGCCACAGAACAAACAGAGGATTATTCTGCCCCATTATATTTATTTCTATCTAGCAATACTAGTCTCTGTAGCATATAGGCTCCTTGATTACTCTCCCACTCAAGGCTTTTAGCACAGGACTCTGTCATTGAAAATCAATAGTTGCTTCCTTTCCTGGACTTGAAACATCAGGTAAATCAGCCTGAGCATCTGTATTTTCTCTAGACTTAGTTCAGTGGAACAACTGATATCTTCCGAAACTTCAGAGTCACATCTAGTTTCCTGTTGAAATATTGCTCTCGGTTATGGAACAAACTGTAAATGTCATCTATTCATTCTGAACATGCCTTTCTCATTTTCATCAGATAGGATTGTGGAACCTGGCACTCTCCTTGAACTACAGCTGGCACTTCCCACCCCTTCTCTTTATCCAGTTTAATTCTCACCTGTGCACCTGGATGCAATTCAGTTAGCATTCCCACATAATTTCTTCTATCAAAGTGGACTTCATACACTGCTTTTGCAGACTTGTCAGCATCTTGAACTTGTTTTAAATTTGGCCAATGTGGCTTTAGGTTAGTCTTTAACATAGGAACTGGTGTTCTGAGCTGTCTTCCTATCACCAACTGTGATGGGCTGCATTTTGTTGCATTAATTGGAGTGGCTCTGTAGCTCAGTAAAGTGAGAAATGGATCATCCTGCTTCAAAATTCTCTTAGCCATTTGCATTGCCCTCTTAGCCTTCCCATTGGCTTGCAGGTAACATTGGCTTGTTATAACATGACAAACATTATACTTGTGCATAAACGTTTGGAACTCAGTCCCTGTAAATTGTGGACCATTATCAGTAACAAGTTCATATGTCCATCCCCTATGTGCAAACATATTCTTCAGATGGTTTGTGGTGCTAAAGCTTGAAAGGTCTGGTAAATGAGCAATTTCCAAAAATCTTGAAAACTAGTCTACTGCATCCAAATGCTTCTGTACCTCCAGCTCACAAATATCAGCACTAACCGTCTGCCATGTGTGGTCTGGTAATGGAGTTACTATTAGTAACTCCCTGCACTGAGTTGACTTGTTTACCTGACAAAATGCTAATGCCACCACTGTAATTTGAATATAATTTCCAATACCTGGCTACCAAACAGATATCTTTGCTTGTTCCCTGCATTTGGTGATACCTTGATGACCTTCATTGAGTCTTTTTAGCATGTCAGGTTGCATGTTTCTTGGAATGACTGTTCTGTCTGCAATCAACAACAGTCCATTAGATTCTGTAAGGCTGCCTCTCACTAGAAAGAAAGTTTGGACACTATTAAGTACATTCCTGAGGTATCATGGCCAGTCACCTCTAACAAAATGCAACACTGTTGAGTTCAGAATCTCTTGATATACTTTGTTTAACTTGTTGCAGTTTTGAACTTGACATTGGTTTTGAGGATTGCAAGGATTCTTTATAAGACTTAATTTCTTCAATCCTAGTATAAACGTCTGAATCTATGACAGCCAATGGATGTCTGGGGTATTTCGTGAATATAGCGAGTCAATTTTGTTGAGTCAGTTTGGGCAATGTGAAGCTAGTGACTGCAAAATGGGCTACATGCTCTTAAGGGCACATAGTAACTTGAACGCTTTTTCATTTACTTGTGGCATAATCATATTATAGAGCATACAGGGCTTTCTTCATCAGGCCAGTTCCAAGCTGGCTGCCTAGTGTAGTGTTTACAGTCACTACCTCTGTGGCTGGTGGACCTGGGTTTGGGACTGGCCGTGGAGGGATAGTTTTGTTTTGTGTGTGTTTAATATTTTCTTTTTTCCTCTTGTTCAGCTGCCATTCACCCACCTTCCTGACATTTTTCTCCCCCATCCACAGGTTTCCCCACCCAATGTTCTCCAACTGCTGACTTCTGTGTCCCCCTGTAGAGTACTCCCCTTCCTGAGTTTTCCCCTGTCCCACATTGTCATCTCCACTGATGATGGTTGCAGTATATTATTTATGGGGGTGTGTGGGTATGTAGCACCCTGCAAAAAAAGTATATCTGCATCACTCCCTACAGAGAAAGTAAGCACCAGTTGCTGTTTCTCACCAGTGCTGTAGTGCTCATCACTGTTTAGCTTTTCAGTGATGTGTGCTCACTGTTTCTTGTTGGCGCCATTTTGTAGGTGTTATTGTCACATAGAGCCATGTCTGCATAAGGTATCTGCCATCACCATCACCTTGCTTTGCACATGTTCCACTTGGGGATTGTATCTCATCATCCATAGGAGAAGCCGTTGACACCTCCTTGGTCCTCTGTCTAAATCCTTGCAGCTTAGAAGTGGTACCAATGGTTTGTTGTCCATCAAAATCTTGAAAGATTCTAATCCATACAAATACTTTCCAAACTTTTCACATGCCCACATTGCTCCAAGACATTCCTCTCCGAACTGTGCATAGTGAGTCTCATCATCTGTCAATGTTCAGAAGCAATATGCCACTGATTTTGCTTGCCATCATGATCTTGTGACAATACTCCACCTATGCCATAGCTACTGGCATCAGAACTTATGATTACAGGTTTTCTGGTATCAAAAAAAGTAAGTATGGCTGTTTCAGATACAGGTTGTTTCACTTTGTTAAATGCATTTACTTGTGTGTGACCCCAATTCCGTGTTGTCTCATTTTTCAGAAGTTCATTCAGTGGATGAATCACCTCTGATAGATTAGATACAGTAAGTATCCACCCAGGTATTGGATCATTCCTAAAATTTGCCTTAACTCAGGTGCTGAAATAGGAGGTTGTATTTCTTTGACGGCTCTTACCTTCTCAGGATCTGGACTTAAGCCATGCTCAACTATCCTGTGTCCCAAATAGCTTAGCTGCTTCTGGCACAGTAAGCATTTCTCTTTTATTCAGCTTTAAACCAGCTGACTGGAGAGTTTCCAGCATGCAAGCAAATATATTGTGTTCTTCCTCTGTACATCCATATACCAGTATGTCATCCATGTAAGTGACTACCCCTTCCAGGTTCTGCATTAGTTACATCATTTTCCTCTGGAAGATCTTTAGTGCACTAGTAATGCCAAAAGGAAGCCTGCAAAAATAATATCTTCCAAATGGTGTAATAGAAGTGGTTAACTTAACACTATCTGGATGCAGAGGAGTCTGACAAAATCCACTTGCTGCATCAAGTAGAGAAAACACTCTGGCACCAGCTAACCTTGGAATAATGTCATCTAACTTTGGAAGACAATATTTTTCTCTCCAGACTGCTTTATTTACCTGTTTGAGATCAACACATATATGAATGGTTCAATTTTTCTTGGATACTGGCACCATGGGTGCACTCCATTTGTTATGCTCTGAATCTCTTTGATAATACCACAGTGCACCATTCTATATGGCTCATCATTCAGTTTTGGAAGCATAGGAATTGATAGTCCCTGGGCTGTGTGAATACTGTAGGGTGTTGCTCCTTCCTTTAGCTTGATTCTGATGGGAGCACACTGCAAGAGATCTATTTCCCCTATGGCATCTGTAGAGAATTCCTCTAGTCTGCAGACTAATCCTGTAGATACTGCAACATTATGGTTTAACAGGTTATTTACCTTGGACCCCGAACGCATCAGTCTGAATTAGTATTCGGTACTTTTATATTCTGTTTTAGCTATAAACTGACCCATGTAGTTACGTTCCCTCCTGGGCTTTCCAAAACTAAGGCAGTGTGCTTCAACTGAGGAGGTTTGTTTCAACTTGGGTAAGCAGCGGGAAGGTCATGTCAGACAAATCTGATAGATTTCTTTGACTGGGTGACCAATGTAGTAGATCAGGGAGGGGCTGTGGACATGGCCTACCTAGACTTTAGCAAGGCATTTGACACAGTCCCACACAAAAGATTAATATACAAGCTAGCCAGCCTGGGAGTGGGTCCCAAGATGACAGTATGGGTAAAGAATTGGCTGGAGAATAGGACACAGAGAGTAATAGTAAATGGAGTCCACTCTGAAGAAAGGGGGGTTACTAGTGGGGTACCGCAGGGTTCAGTATTAGGACCGGTCCTCTTCAATATCTTTATAAGCGATATTGCAGAGGGACTGGAAGGAAAAGTATGTCTCTTTGCAGATAATACAAAGATCTGCAACAGAGTTGATGCTCAAGGTGGGGTGGAAAGGATGAGAAGGGACTTGGCAAGGTTAGAGGAATGGTCAAATGTATGTCAGCTTAGATTCAATGCTAAGAAGTGCAAGGTAATGCACCTGGGAAACAAAAACGCAGGGGAAGAGTACACAATGGGGGGGGTGAGATACTAACAACAACAAAAATGGAAAGGGACCTGGCAGTAGTCATATCAGATGACCTAAAGGTGGGCAAGCAATGTGAGAGGGCAGCAAGGAGGGCTGGGGGGATACTGGGATGCATAGGGAGGCATCACCAGTAGAAAACAAAGTTATTATCCCTCTGTACAGACAGCTGGTCAGACCCCATCTGGAGTACTGCATGCAGTTCTGGAGACCCAATCTCCACAAAGACATAGACAGGATGGAAGCTGTCAGGAGGGCAACTAAAATGGTGCAGAGTCTGCACCAGAAGACATATGAAGAGAGACTTAAGGAGCTTAATATGTATAGCCTTGAGGAAAGGAGGAGGAGAGGGGACATGATAGAAACTTTCCAAGTACCTCAGGGAATCAACAAAGTCCAAGAGGTAGCATCTTTCAAAAAAGAGGTGTGCAAGAACAAGAGGGCACAATTTCAAGATAGAGGGGGGGCGGCTCAGAGGAAATTTAAGGAAGTATTTTTTCACAGAGAGGGTTGTGGATGCATGGAACAGCCTTCCGGAGGAGGTTGTGGAGTCAAAAACAGTGGTGGAATTCAAGCATGCATGGGACAGTCATAAGGCAATTCTAGGGGATGGGGGTAGGAAGAAGTAGGCTTCTGCTTAACTAGGATCTGCAGCTTATCCATTAGGTAGGGAAATGGGCAGACTGGGTGGGCTAAGCAGTCCTAATCTGCCATCAAATTCTATGTTTCTATGTAAGCAGAATCAGAAATAACACTTGCATCTGCTCCAGTATAAATTTTTAACATTTGGTATGCTACCGTTAAGTATGAGACCAACGCTCCCTGGCTCACTGATGTCATAATGGCAGGTAACTGACCCAAGAAAGAATAACTCAGTCTCACTCTTCTTCATGGATATTTCACTCACACCTCTTGTATGACACACCACTGCAACATGACCTCTTTTCCTGCACTTGTGACACTCAGAATTTCATGCTTGACATTCATCTCCATGTGCATGTCCCTTGTCACATCTAGTACATTTACAGGACCTAGCTTCTGAGACTGTGTTTGCTTTTTCCTTATTGGCCTGCTTCAACTATTCTTACCCAGCCTCAGAAGCTTCTTTGCTACTTCATCTAGCCCTCGCATGACTCCCTGATCATTTATTTGGCTTTTTAGAAGTTCAGGATGGCGTGCAATTTCTATTGCCCTTTCCAATGTCAATTCTGACTCTAACTGCAGTTTCTGAGAAAATTCCTTATCTAGAATTCCTATCACAGATCTGTCTCTGATGTGCTCATTTTTCCTTGCTCCAAAATTACTGTTTTCTGCAAGCTCATGTAAGGTTCTGGTAACAGCTTCTACTGTTTCCCTGACTTTTGATTACACTGGTGAAAGCAGGCTCTTCCATGGATTATATTGCACTTGGCACACAATATGCATCCAGCTTCTCCATTACTATCTGTAATTCTTATCCTTTTCTCTGTTAAGTGAGAATGATTTAAAGATGAACACCTTTCCCAGGACATAAATAAGAGACCATACCTACACTTCACTGCTTTCTTCATTCAGTTTCATAGTGATCCTGTAATTGAAACACTTTGCTTCCAGTCAGGCCAGTCTGCAGGTCAGCTGAAGTCAAAAGCATCAGGAGGATTAAACTTTGGCATCATGAAAGTTTTTGTTTCTCTCTCACTTGCAGTCAGTCTTTATCTTTTTTCCTTTTTTCCCTTAAGCAGTTTTCACTTCTGACACCATGCCATGCAATGCTCAGGAGGCTGAGTAGGAGGCTTAGTAAGAGATTAGCTTCAGTTTTAGTACAACACACCATAGCAAGGTTCTTACAGAAAGTCTGTTTCTATGCGTACTCCGTTATATGTGCTTTCTCTAGTGTCTCTCTATAATAGGTCTATTCTACAGCACATTCCTGTGCTTTGGTTCCACCCAGTGATAATACATTAGGACACTGTTATTTATTACCACAGGGATGAAACAGAAAGTATTAATTCAGTACACCTGCTTTTCCTCTCATTCTCCTTCACCAACTCATCCCTTTCTGAAGCTAAACAATTCCATCCTTCTTGACCCTTTCTCATGTAGCCAAACAAAGCCTTCTCCCTCTTCTTAATTCTCTCAGTTTTATGCATTTATATCTGGGTCTTAGCCCACTGGAATATCTTACCTACCACAGTAGTCATCTTTTGGTAATTCTCCCTATCCTTCTCTCTCTTGGCCTTTCTGAATTTCATAAAGGCTAACCTCTTGTCCCTTACTTCTTGGGTGACCTCACTACTGAACCAGATGGGTGCATTGGTTGTTCATTTCTTCCCCTTGAGTCTAACGCACTCCTCTGTGGCAACCATTATTCCATCCTTAATGAATGACCACCTTTGTTCCACTCCCATATTTGCTCTAATGCCAACCATGTGCCTCCTTAGAACTTTGCCCATCTTCATGAAGTCTGCCCTCCTAATATCCAGGATAGCAGACTTAGTGGGGATGTTTTCCCTCCTCATATCCAACTGGAACCAAAGTGTGCGGTGGTCACTTCCACTCATGGGCTTTTTGACCATTATTTCTTGTACTTGCTCCCCATTTGTGGGTACTATATCAAGGATTGTCCCTTCCCTGGTGGGTTCTGTAATGCTCTGAGTCAGGAACCCACTCTGAAATGCCTCTAGGATCACCTGACTCCTGGCACATGTTGTGGATGATAAGCTCTAGTCTACCTTGTGCAGGTTGAAGTCTCCAACTATTACCACTTCTCCTTTCCCTACAGCTTTCAATAATTGCAAGATCAATTCCATAACCCTTTCCTCTTCATGGATGGGTGGTTTGTAAACACCTCCGGCAGCTTCAGCTTTCTCTGTCTATTGGACAGTGACTGAAATCACAATGCTCCTGACCTCCTTTCCACTGACTCCTCTCTTGTGCATGTTATAGTCTCCCTACTATAAACCACTACCCCACCTTTCCCTACCACTCTGTTCCTCCTGTATAATTTATATCCAAGGATCAAGAGGTCATAGTTACAGTTTGGGTTGGTGTGGCCCATGTCTTGGTTACTGCTGCAATGTCCATGCCAACTGCCAACAGTGCCTACAGGTCATCCATCTTGTTTCCAAGACTTCATGTGTTAAGAGACACCACCTTCCACCTAGAATCTGAGCCTCCTTCATTCCATCTCTTCTTTTTTTTCTCATTTCTCCTCTCTGTGTGCTACAACATTCCCCATTACTAACTGCTCCACTCCCCCACCACCACCATCACCCTCAAGACTCCTTCTACTGGTATGGGAAGAGAGCCATTGGCATCCTTTTCTCAGAATCTTTGGGCCTGCAGACCTGAAACCCCCATCTGTAGTTTAAAGTAAGTTTAAGGGTTATGTAACCCCCACTTTGTCTGTGAGTACCCTCAAGCCCTCCTACTGAGGAGTTGCCTGTCTTGTGCAAAAAGTGTTTTAATTTGACCAGGTCTCCCCTCAGTCCCTAACACAGATGACCCCATCCTCCCTGCACCATTTCCTGAGACAGTCATTGAATTCCTTTATCCTTTTCTTGCTGACTGTGCTGGTCCTTGACATTGGTAACACCTCTGTGAAAGTCAGCTATCTTGTTTCTCCCTTGCAGGTCTTCCCTAATGCCCTGACTCTACTTTGCACTACCTCCACCTCCTCATCAGGTAGGTCATCAGAACCCATCTGTACAACTAACTTTGGTTTCCCTCCAATCCCCCTTAGTATTTCCCTGATTCTTAAGCACGCCTTCCCTGCTGTCATCCCTGGCATGCAAATGTCCTTCCTTCTTGCATTTGGGTCCTC
Organism: Neoceratodus forsteri; assembly: GCA_016271365.2. Taxonomy (NCBI): domain Eukaryota; kingdom Metazoa; phylum Chordata; order Ceratodontiformes; family Ceratodontidae; genus Neoceratodus; species Neoceratodus forsteri. The sequence continues at coordinate 682,299,951 of CM057449.1, forward strand.
CTTCCTTCCCCAGTGAATACTCTTAATTATTGAGTCCCTTAGGATTACTACCCTTCTGTTCCCTCCACTCATGTTTCATTTCCTTCCTTTCTCAACTACCATATGAGCTGCTCCCCCACCTGACTGCTCCCTCATCACCCTGGTTAACTTTCAGCCAAAGAATAACTATTAATAACACACATATTCAATATTTATCCACTAAAGCATAATGTTGACTACAGATACAGCAGCCACCCTTTTAATTCTAGGTGTTTGCTATTGTCCAACTGATTGTTTAATGGATACATGTAATGAGCTGCTATCTCAAATAGATGCTGCAGGAGAATTGGGTGATTTAATTATTATGAGAGATTTCAACCTGTGGGAAAAATTGGGGGGAACATAGAAACTGTCAGCAGATAAGGGCTGCTAGGTCCTTCCTGTCTGCTGTAAGTTTGGTTTCCCTCCAATCCCCCTTAGTATTTCCCTGATTCTTAGGCACACCTTCCCTGCTCTCATCCCTGGTATGTGAATGACCTTCCTTCTTTCATTTGTGTCCCCCTTCCTTCCTCAGTGAATACTCTTAATACTCTGCTTCTAGCACTTCTAGCACTTGTGGGGAAAAAATACTCTCAGTACATGAATGTTCACAGTTAAAACAATATTACTGTTCTAAATACTGTTTTTGAGGAGGTTGTGGGGTCAAAAACAGTGGGGGAATCCAAGAATGCATGGGACAGACATAAGGTAATTCTGGTGGGGGGTTAGGAATAAGTAGACTTTTGGTTAACTAGGATCTACAGCTTATCCAATAGGTAGGGAAATGGGCAGACAAGGTGGGCCAAGTGGTCCTTATCTGCCATCAAAGTCTATGGTTCTATGTTTCTATGTTTAATATGCCAATGAACCCACAAGAGGAGGAAATGTTTTTAGACTTAGTATACTGTTCTGATTATCTTGGTGTAAATAGGAACAAAAGTGGCCCATCCTTGGGTAACCGTGACCTATTTCCAAATATATCTAGATTACACAGAACATAATGGCAAATCCAATATATTTCAGTATAACAGGGCAAATATCGACAAAATTAGAGATGAACTCAGCAAAATAAATTGGAACAGTTAATTTGAAAATAAATCCACCAAGGACATTTGGGATATCATCAAAAATGCAATTTTAAATCTAAGTAATAAATATATACTGAAGATACCTAAATACCAAAATAATAAACTGAGACAAGGTGGCTAAACGAAAGATTAAAAAGCTAATAAATAAAAAGAAAACAATTATACAGGACTCATCCCCATAAAAAAAGATCTAGCAGCTAGGGAAGCTTTACTTTCTATCCAAAAGAAGTGCAAAAAGGAAAGAAAAAAAGTTAAAAGGAAAATAAAACAAAACTTGTCCATAAATGCTAAAAAAAGATAATAGCAAATATGTCTATGGTTGCATAAATTCCTTAAAAAAACCTTAAAGAAGGACGAATTCTAAACAACAGAACTCTGTTATATGATAATACAAAACTGGCAGAAATACTAAATGAAAAGTTTTGTGAGGCATTTAATTCCAATGATAAACAATGCTATTGTTTAAACTCTTCACCCTATAATAGCTTTATCATTTCAACAGAAAACATTAAAAATAAGATACTTAAACAGCTGCTAATGCCTCAAAGAAAACTTTGAAAGTCTGCCTTGGCCTGACCCCCCCCACTCACAATGCAGTCCTTTATGATGCCTACCCCTAACTCATGCTAAGCCAGTTGGAGTGTTTGTAGATAATACAGGTATGCGTACACTTACCTGCTCCTGTGACAAGCCTACAGTTTTTATTCAGGGCAGTTCTGACTCTTTTTAGGGTGCTATCTGCATCAATCCCATAGAAGACTAGCCCATAGTCAATTATGGACAGGATGGCACTAGTTATATCTGTGCCTATGGCTTCATTGGTCAGACAACAGCAATGGTGGTAGAGGACCCCTATTCTTGAGTTAATGGTATTTGTGATATGGTGTTTATGTGAGTGATAAGAAAGCATGCTGTCAAGGGTAATGGCAGATTTCCAGAGCTGGGGGAACTGTCTGAGGGAGAGCGATAGGTTTAAGAGTTTAGTGACGGGGTATAAGATAACATCTTATCTGTCAGGGAGTGACCACCACTCAGTATGGCTCACATTGGATATGGGCAAGGAAGGAGTGGAATCTGGCACAAGAGTGCTGGACTTCAGGAGGGCTGACTTTGGGAGGATGGGGGAAGTGGTAAAAGGGTACCTGGCCAGAATTCAATCTAGTATGGATACTAACCAGAGATGGGAGCTCATAAAGTTGGGGATAGTGGAGCAGCAAAACCTGCTGCAAAGCCCAGAGCAAGAAGGCTAGAGCTAAGAAACCGAGCTGGTTGAGCAAGGAGGTCATGGAAAAGGTAAGGAAGAAAAGAGCTGCCTTTAGGAAATACAAGAAAACAGGGAGGGGAGGACAGAGAGGTACTTGACAGAATCGAAGGAGGTGACAAGGGCAGTGAGGGCCAAAGCATCTACGGAACTCAGGCTGGCACAAGGCATTAAGAAGGGGAGAAGGACTTCTTTAAGTACATCAGGGAGAAAAGGAGCTGTAAGGACCACATAGTAAGGATTAGGAAGGAGGGGTTGGGTGGAAGCAGGGTATGATAAGGCGGAAGCACTAAATGAGTACTTCTGCTCAGTATTTACTAAAGAGAAGAGGGGGTGACACCCAAGATGGGTGAAATGGCAGGCAGGGGGAAGTGGTGACAGATGGAAATCATGGAGGACAGAGTTCGAGAGGGTTTGAAGGCACTGAGGGTGGACAAGGCACCAGGCCCAGATGGCATCCACCCAGGGTACTGAAGGAGCTGGCAGAGGTCCTTGCAGGACCTTTGCGAACCTATTTAATGCCTCACTACATTCGGGTGTGTACCTCAGGACTGGAGGATGGCTCATGTGGTGCCCTCCACAAGAGTGGCCCCAAGGATGAACCGGAAACTACAGACCAGTGAGCCTACATCCATCGTGGGTAAGCTAATGGAGACTATCCTGAAGGAGAGGCTGGTGGCCCTCTTAGAGGCCAAAGGACTACAGGACAGCAGACAGCATGGCTTCATACGTGGCCGATCCTGCCAAACCAACCTGGTCGGGTTTTATGACTGGGTAACTAGGCAACTGGACGGGGGACATGCAGTGGATGTCCTGTATCTGGACTTCAGTAAGGCATTCGACTCAGTGCCACATGGAAGGCTGGGAAGGAAGTTAGTAGGCACAGGGGCAGGTGCAATGCTGGTGAGATGGGTAGGAAACTGGCTGCAGGGAAGGCAACAGAGGGTGGTGGTGGGTGGGGAGCTCTCACACCCAAGGGCAGTGACGAGTGGTGTCCCACAGGGCTCAGTGTTGGGACCAGTGTTGTTTGGGATATTCATTGCAGACATATCATGGGACATCAAGAGCAAGATCAGTCTGTTTGCTGATGATACCAAGGTTGGCGCGGTGGTGGATGACCTAGGGGGATGGCAGGGGTTGCAGGATGATCTGGCAAAGCTTGAAACCTGGTCAGACACCTGGCAACTGGGCTTTAATGCCAAAAAGTGCAAGGTGATGCATTTTGGGATGAAGAACCCAGGAGGACTTACCAGCTAGGGGAGTGCAGCTAGCCCAGACAGAGGAGGAGAAGGATCTGGGTGTGCTCATCACAGGGTCAATGAACAACTCGGCACAGTGTAGGAAGGCAGTTGCAAAGGCCAACAAAATGCTGGGTTGTATTGCAAGGGTATATCCTCAAGGAGGGAGGAGGTGATTCTGCCACTGTATAGGTCATTAGTTAGACCACACCTGGAGTACTGCGTGCAGTTCTGGCGTCCGTATCTGAAAAGGGACATTAAGTTACTGGAGGAGTGAGCGCAGAGGCGACAAAGATGATCAAGGGTCTGGGGACTTATCATATGAGAGGAGGTTGAAGGAGTTGAACATGTACTCACTGGAGAGAGGAGAGACAGGGGGACATGATTGAAACCTTTAAATACATGAAAGGAATAAACAAGACAGGTACAGAGGGCTGTTCAAAGTAAGGAGGGAGGGCCACCAGGGGCCATGATATGAGACTGGAGTGAGGAAGGTTCAGGAGGGAGATGAGGAGACACTTTTTACAGAGAGGGTGGTGGCTGGGTGGAATGCGTTACCTGCAGAAGTGGTATGCAGTAGAACAGTGGACTGCTTCAAACGAGGATGGGACAGGACAAGGGGGAGGGTTAATGAAGGGGAAGGGTGGAAGGGAGGGGCAGCTGCAGAATAAGGGGTGCTAGCTGCACATTCGAGCAGACTTGATAGACCTCTAGGCCTTTATCTGCTGGCAAATTTCGTATGTTCGTATCTAGGGAGAGAGAAAGTATTTTGAGATCAGGGGTGCCACTGCTGAAACTTAATTTACTTTGAACTTTTTGAAGGTATTTCCTAGCTTCAGCAAGGGATACTCTCCAAAATAGAATGGAGGGGTATTACTGGGGTGGTTGGCATTACCATTGGGGTAAGGTGGGGTGGGTTTAAAGAAATTAGGGGGAAGGACACTGCTGAGATCAGTGAACACTTGGCTAAAGGGGTCAACAATTTCTTTGTGGTTCTGAATGACAGTACCTTGGTATTTGGAGGTAAATACAGTACATCTCTTTAAAAAAAACAGTGAAGTAATATGGGCCATTTAGAGAAATATTATATCTATGGTTGCAAAAGTTCTTATGCCCCTGTTTAGGGCCTTTGCTCGATCACATCTGGAATATGCATCTCAACTCTGGCGTCCTTCCAAAAATAGTGACCAAAATAATCTTGAAAAAAGTACAGAGAAAATTTACAAAAAATATTTATGGAACGAAAGATAAAACATACATTGATCATCTTAAGTACCTAAACCTCATGTCACTGGAGACAAGAAGACTAAGCGGTGATCATTTATTAATGTCTGATATTATAAATGGTCCATATCTGTTAACAGAGTTAGGCATAGAGTTCAAAACATCTGATTGAGAAATCAGAGGTCACCCTTTACAAATAGTTGGGAAAACATTCAAGTCAGTAAAATGGGAATATTTCTTTATAATGAGAATAGCAAATACTTGGAACCTGTTAACTCTTGATATAATAATTAGTAAAACCAAAAGAGAATTCAAAATTAGATTTGACAAGTACATTTTATCTGCAGGAAATTCAGTTATTACCCACAGTTAGACTTCTTTAGGAGAACTAATGGGCAACTTGCCTTCTAGCTCCTTGACTTTCTTAGTATGATATTTAATAAGATTTAATTCTGTATCTACTAGTAGTCATGATTCTGGTTATATTAATAACATAAAGGTACAGATGGTGAACTAAAAGAAAAGTAATACTTTAATCTTTTAACAATGTTTCATTGACAAACATATAAACATTATGATAATTCTTTATTAAATTATCAGAATGTACGCTAAGCACTTCATTGAGTTGACCTTTACATCTATGATGCAAGAGCAATATACAGTGATGACCACACATCATAAATGCCATATCTCATACCTTTTTTATGGTTAAACAGTATTTTGTTATGTTTTTCCAGAAAAAAACATAGCAATTGATCGAAAAAGTTTGAAATCTGGAGCAAACCTGCAAGAGTTAAAAATGTACCTGTGCAATGGTCAGTAGACAAATAGCTAACAAATGTTCACCTAATATTCTTAGGGGAGGGGGTGTAATCACTACTAAAGAGACTGGCACATACAATATGTTAGTATTCTTGATGGTAGTTGGCCACTAGCAAAAACACAAAAAGTTGCCTCTGGTAAATGAGCTGCCTGGATAAGGCTATCAAGTTGATGTGTGTTCATATTTAATGAAAGTCAAACATTAACATGGCATCGTTGATTAATTTCCACAACATTATCAGACACCATATAAAACCATATTCACTGTAGCTGGTTAGCAAAATGTATTTTAGCTCTCATATTGCATGAGCCGATCAGTGAATATTGATCATTACAGTCTTGGTCATGCTAGGTCAAAAGCAAATATTGTGCATCCTTGACAAAAACCTACACAATCTATTAGCAGGGGCTATTTTTCATGTGTTTTCCAGTAGCATGAAGAACCAAGTTGATATATTATCTAACTTCAGTACCACTTGTAAAGTTAGGTTGTAGAAGTTTAGTGGGGACTCATTCACCATCCACATAGAGTAATATAAAGTGAATGTAAAATGTTTAAAACTGAATAGGTTGTTGTACACATGACTGAAGGCATCATTATCTGCAACACCTATCACTAGTCATTTTGAGTCTGTCCCTGAAACAGTTTATCTTCTTTGCATACGCCGCTGCCACCTGCTATGCAGAACATGTTCATGCTAAGATGAATATTAGAGTACTTTGCATGTGCAGCCTATGTAGCCTGTAAAGCCTGATCATGGCCAGTATGTACAGCTGGTGTTATTTTAATGCTTTTTAAATAAATTGATGCTGATGTAATATGCAGTTTATAATCTTTACCTGCATCACCACTAAGTAAACAAAATTAGTTTTTATTACAAAAAAGTTAAGTTTTAACACCAATTACATTTAAGAACATCTTTACCTGGGAAAAAAAGGTCTGCATGCATATGTCCAAGCAGTTCTTTAGTACAATTCTTGCCATAAAAGGTGTGCACTTTTCATAACCTTCATTATGTCCATTAAGAACTGTATTATCAAGCTACCTAGGTGTATTCTATTAAAATAATCCCAATGAAAATTGTGTAGACATGGTGTCATCATTGAAATTTAACAGTGACTCAGTGATTGCTCTGAATATGTAACAGTTATTATTCTGGCTAATTAATCTGTCAGCAATAACTACATCCACTTTGCAAAAAATTGTTACTGCAGGGTAATTAATTAAAGTTGCTCTTGCCCTGGCAACAATGTCACTATCATCATCCTTAGTAATCTTGCAAAAAAAGTATAACAGAGTGCTGCTTAGATCTGTGTAATCTTCATCAATATGCACAACATAAATCTCCAGGGGCCAGATTCACAAAACTTTGCCCGGCACAAACCCAGTTTGCACAGAGTAAATTGGATTTTGCCCAGAGTTGGTATTCACAAAGCCAAGTCTGGCCATGCAAACTGGGTTTGCGACTGGACAAAGTTGTGAGGGGGGCCAAAATGCAAATGAGGGGGAAGAGACCTGCATACTTCACAAAAGTGGGAGCAGGGCAGAGGCAGGAAACTACAGACCAGTTAGTTTGACTTCAGTGGTAGGGAAAATGATGGAATCACTTCTGAAGGAAATAATTATTGAGTACCTAGAGGCCAGTGGGGCACAGGACCCAAGGCAGCATGGTTTCACAGCAGGAAGGTCATGTCAGACGAACCTAATAGATTTCTTTGACTGGGTGACCAAAGTAGTAGACCAAGGAGGGGCTGTGGATATGGCCTACCTAGATTTTAGCAAGACATTTGACAGAGTTTTGCATAAAAGGTTAATATACAAGTTATCCAGCCTTGGAGTAGGTCCCAAGGTGGTAGCCCTGATAAAAAACTGTCTGGACAACAGGACACAAAAGGTAATAGTAAACGGAGTCCACAGTGAAGAAAGGAGGGTAACTAGTGGGGTACCACAGGGTTCGGTACTGGAACTGGTACTCTTTAATATCTTTATAAGTGACACTGGAGAGCACCTGGAAGGAAAGGTATGCCTCTTTGCAGATGACACAAAGATCTGCAACAGGGTTGATACACAAGGTGGGGTGGAAAGAATGAAAAGGGACTTGGCAAGGTTGGAGGAATGGTCCAATACGTGGCAGCTCAGATTCAATGCAAAGAAGTGCAAGGTAATGCATCTGGGAAACAAAAACCCAGGGGAAGAGTACACAATGGAGGGTGAGTTAATAACAACAACAAAAATCGAAAGAGACCAAGGAGTAATTATATCAGATGACCTAAAGGTGGGCAAGCAATGTGAGAAGGCAGTAAGGAGGGCTGGGGGAATACTGGGAGGCATAGGGAGAGGCATCAACAGTTGAAAACAGGAAGTTGTTATCCATCTCTATGGACAGTTAGTGAGACCCCATCTGGAGTACTGGGTGCAATTCTGGAGACCCCATCTCCGCAAAGACATAGACAGAATGGAGACTGTTCAGAGGAGGGCAACCAAAATGGTGCAAGGTCTGCACCAGAAGACATACAAGGAAAGACTAAAGCAGCTTAATATGTATACCTTTGAGGAAAGGAGGGAGAGGGGGGACATGATAGAAACTTTCAAGTATCTCAAGGGAATTAACAAGGTACAAGAGGGTAGTATCTTTCAGAAGAAGAGATGTGCAAGAACAAGGGGGCACAATTTGAAGATAGAGGGGGGACGGCTCAGAGGTAATGTTAGAAAGTATTTTTTTCACAGAGAGAGTTGTGGATGCATGGAACAGCCTTCCTGAGGAGGTTGTGGAGTCAGGAACAGTGGGAGAATTCAAGAATGCATGGCACAGGCATAAGGCAATTCTAGTGGGGCAGGAGGAAGTAAGCTGTTGATTAACTAGAATCTGCAGCTTATCCATCAGGTAGGGAAATGGGCAGACTGGGTGGGCCAAGCAGTCCTTATCTGCCATCAAATTCTAGGTTTCTATGTTTCAGATCCCACACAGTGTAATTCATAAAGGTTTTGCTCCATGCAACTGACTTTTGTGAAGGACCCTGCACAGAGAAATTATTGCCAACCAAAACCTGGTGGTAATCTGCATATCCCTAGTGGTTGGTAGAGGTACTGTGTTTCCAATCCCCATTTGCTGACCCCATGATAAACAAAAACCTTTGTATGCTGTAGCAGTCCCACCCCCTTCTGATTGCCGACTCCATAATAAAACAAACCCTTTCCATGTTGTAGCGATCCCTCACCCCTCCCTGATCACCGATCTCAGAATAGAAAAACGTTTTCCATAGTGTAGTGGTCTCCAACCCCCCCACCGGTCACCTATCCCAGAATAAAAAAATTTTGCCATAGTTTAGTGGTCCCTCCCCCCACCTCCCAATCACTGATCTCAGAATAAAAAACCTTTTTCCATAGTGCAGTGCAATCCCAGAATAAAACAAATCTTACCATAGTATAGTGGTCCCTCCCCACTCTACGATCACTGATCCCAGAATAAAAACACTTTTTCCATTGTGTAGTGGTCCCTCCCCCCTCTCCAGTCATTGATCCCTGACACTTAATATAGGAATCCCAATTGCCTGGTAGTCTAGGGTCTTGCCTCACACCTCCTCCCCATCCCAACCATGAATAGCAACTATCACAGCCCTCCTCACATCACCACAGCTGGCTGCCAAGTGAGCTCTCAATGAACTTGTACCATACACAGTATGGGTCATTGACAGTGATTGACAGCTCAGCTGTCAATCACTGTCAATAAGCCATACTGTATACAGTATGTGCTCATTGAAAGCTCAGTCTGTGGCCAGCTGTGATTGTGCCAGAAGGGCTGTGCTGATCATTGATAATGGTTGGGATGGGGTACTGAGATGTTGGATCACCCTGGATAGAGTGGGGGTTGTGAGGCTGGACCCTATACTACCAGGGAATAAGGATTCCTGCATTCTGTGTTTGCAATCAGTGATTGGAGAGGGGGAAGGAGACCACCACACCATGGAAAAGGTTTTTTCATTTTGGGATCAGTGATCGGGGAGGGAGAAGGGACCACTACAATATGGCAAGAGGATTTTTTATTCTGTGATCAGTGACTGGAGAGAGGGGAGGGACCACTTCACTACGGATAAAGGTTTTTTATTCTGGTATCAGTGATTGGGGAGGGTGGAGGGACTGCTACACTACAGCAGAAGTTTTTTTTTACTCTGGCATTGATGATCAGGGAAGGAGCGCTACACTATGGAAAGGGTTTGTTTTATTATGGGGTTGGCAATCAGTAGGCGGGAGGGACTCTATACTACCAGGGAATATGTTTAAATGCATGGGACAGCAATCAGAGGACAGAGAGGGGGGAGGGCACCACTAGACTTCCTGGGAATATTTGTAAATTCATGGGACAGCAAATGGAGGACAGAGAGGGGGGAGGGAACAATTAGACTACAAGGGATAATAATATTATACCATGGGATGGCCTTTGATGTGTCAACTGTGGGCTATGGGGGTCATGCTAAGCCCCCACAGCCTAAGCAAATGGGACCAAAATCAGCATTCTAATGGCCTACTAGCACCTTGCATGCACAATGGACTCGTTTGCATGGCTGTCTCTGTGAATTGCACTATAGAACAGCAGCGCTATCCATTACAGTGAGATATTCCTGGCTCCAGGCCAGGGCAGCACTACAGGGGTTAGTGCTGGCTCAACCTGGCCCCTATTCACAGTTAGAAAGCACAATGCACTATCCAACTTTTCGAACATGCTCAATTGCAATGCTCAGTGCAAAACTTTGCACTGCACTCTGCGCTTTTTTGTGAATCCTGCTCCAGGGGTGCATTAGTACTTATAGCAGGCTAGGTGGGATTTTGACATAATGATTTTTCTCAATGCTGGTTTGGGTTGTTGGTAACATAAACAGGACTAATTCAGACTTCCACATTCTTGAGACATGTAATGTACCAAAGTCATGGCTTAAAATAAGTATTTTTTACCTTGAGCTTTTATGAGATTTTCCCTCTGCATTTGTTTAGCAATTGGTCTTTTCTTTTGCACCTGAAGCCTTTTAACAAAACATTCACAGACTCCTGAAAGGGCTGTTCTCCTTTTCTTATTGGAGCCCTTGCAAGCAATTGACCCTGTCCCAGCTTGTATCTGTCAGTGCTCGACTGTTGAAAAATAATTCTCCACATTCCCAACTGTATAATTTACAATATTTTTGCCAACTGATTTAAGGTGTGGTTTCACTATCTGGAACTCTTTTTGCAATAGGGGCACATCTTTTCTAAATAAACCTCTAAATACACCATCTGTGTTGGCACCATACATGATGGGGCACCAGGAAAACCCTATAAGCCATGACCTGCCTGTGCTTTGTAGTAGGCTAAATAAGGTTTGGGGTGCCTTTACAACTTCAGAGACATCATGTTACTTCAGAAGCTTCCTTTAACAGGCCTGAAATGAAGTTTCATGATCAACTTTCCAAACATGGATAACATATTTTTGTCTATTATTCTTAACTGCAACAGTTATAGTGTCAGTTTGTTGTTTGATTATTGATACATGTTCTGACTTATCATAATGGCTAGTTATAGTGTCATTATTTTTACCAGATATTTAAACACAGTGGAGTATGGGCACATGGCTATCTCAACTCCTTGACCTTTTACAGTGTCTGTATATATGAACAGTGTATAAAATCTGTCGTTGATGTCAGCATAATATGGTACCTTGCTTGAATGCACTTGAGGTATACCTTCTAGTACTCCCAAAATATGAACCATATTATAACAAGTTTTGAATGACTTACTGGGTATGTTGTGGAGATGCATTTTAGTCCCAACTATTATAATCTAACCACATATTTATTTATTTAGTTTTTGTTGACCGGGTAAGTGCATTAGACAAATTCTGCCTATTTTCAGGCACGACCCGGGGGAGGGGGATACAGATGAATGCCAACTGACCTTGAACCACATTAAGCTGTTGGTGGTATTTTTAGTGAATGGGGTAAATTTGGCCAGAGCACTGGGGAAATTCCCCTACTCACAGGTGGGGGAACCTCTAACATCCTGGCCACTGGCCAAGATGGCGATGTGTGGCCAGTGGGAGCAGGAGGAGGACATGGAGGTGATAGAGCCAGATATTGCTACCACCAAAGATGATACAGCTTTCAGACCTACATTGCACACTGACCTGGAGGTACCAGAGGGTGTGCCAAGACAAGGCAGGATGGTCCATGAAGAACTGACTGTTGGGCCGGATTTAGATGCAGATGGGTGGAACGCCCCACATGTTGCTAACAGAGATGAGGATTACATTTTTTCAACAGGAGAAGAATCCCAAGAGTCCCTAGTGCTACAACGACAGTTGGAGTCTGGGGAGTGCATGTTTGTGATTACAAAAATGAAGATGCAGAAGGAAATTCTGCGGCTTTGTACTGACACTATGGCTGATGCTGTTAAGGTTGCTAGACATCCGGAGGAAGCAGGATTGACGGAACAGCCTCCACCTGCTTAGGCTGTACATTTGGCTCTGACCTCTGCGGAAATTCAAACTGTTGGATCACCTACTGTGAGTACTCAACCGCCTTCTTGCACTGCTCTACATTTACTGCCTGCTCATGATTTATCTGTTGTGAATATGATGGAGAAGGCTCCATCCATGAGAGACTGGTCTGTAGAGGTGGCCCTCAGAGATGCGGAATGGGAGCAGCCTACACCTGCAGGTCCATGGGTATCGAGCTCTTCCCTAATTTGGATGCCTAATCCACAAGATGTTTTGGGCTCACCCAGACATGATTATGACCAGACCACGCTGCCAGATGTTTTGTGTCCTTCAGGGGACTTGCCCCTTGAATGTCCCCTGTAAAGATACAGCAAATATCAATGCTGGGGCCTGCTAAGGTTGTGAATCCTGGAATGGATAATCAAAAAATGGGTGCTGCACCGCAGCAGCACATAGTAGCTGGATGGAAATGTACTTTTTCATCTTTGTTTAAATTGCCAGTGTTGCTAGCAAAATGCCACAATGTGGTTCATCTGTCATATCTTGGAGGCCTCCCTGATCCTCCTGACTGCTTTTATGTGGCCCGTACTTTGCTCAAGGATTCTGTGAAATTTTTTTCTCATGAGTTTTATGCACTTATCCATGTCTCAGGTGAGACTTCTTTCGATGTGAGCTTTCAGACAGTCTGAGGCCTCGAGCATTTCTGGTCGAAGTTACCAGACCTTGAAATCCTCTGCATTATGGACTCCTTTCTTGGCAGTCCTATTGACTAAGCCTGTGTATAAGACTATTAACATCTTGTTCAGAAATGAAGGGGTGGAGGTAGAGGATGTGTTGTATTGGCTGAAACAGAAATGTACAGTGTTGGGACAACCTGATGCTATCCTAGATATTAAGATTATATGGACTGGGGGGTGGAAGGTCAAAGTCCTTTTACATACAAATGAAATGGGAGAACAGCATCTCCCAAACTCATTTTTCTTGGGCCAGAATAGAGGGGTCTTATTTTACCCCAGCCAGCCTAAGGCTTGCTTCAGGTGTGGAGATCCCTCACACTTGAGCAGCGTTTGTGATAAGACCAAATGTAATATCTGTGGTGAACTGGGGCATGTGGGGATTCATTGCTTAAATGAATGTGTTTGTAATTTGTGTGCTGCCTAAGGCCATACATTCCAGAATTGAAGGTGGGCTGCACACAACCAAGAGCATCGTGGTGAAGGTGCAGACCAAAGATTTTTGATTACCTAAGTGCAGAAATCCAGAATTCGTAGTAAACCAACACCTCCATCTTCTGCCCGCTGACTGTGGGGCTCACGGATCAGCCTAAAGTAATGGGAGGAACTCTCCCTGTGACCCAGTCCGGTCCTCTACTGGCATCGCCAGTTCAGACCCCCAATGGTAGTTTTGGTAAACCCTGAGCCATTCATCCCCCCAATGGATGTAGTGGCCATGCCACCCCCAAGTGATTTAGCCTTTAGTCTGCATAGACACTCCACCAGGAGCCATACACAGGCTTCTTCACCTCTGGCTAAGGCCCCAAAACCCTCCCTGGTGGTACTCACAAATCGATATAAGCTTCTCCAAGATAACTCAGATGACACTGGAGGTGACACTGATTCCTCCTCAGTTGCTTCATCCCACCCAGAAGGTATGGCCAATACTGAGGTAGTGGGGGATGTTTGGGGTTCCACAAAAAAGAAAGGCTAAGGTGAAAATGAAGGGTAAAGCTGATGTGGGGTAAAAGACTTGAGTATATTGTTGCCTGTTTATTTGGTCTGCTTTTTCCTTTTTTCTTTTCTTGTGCTGCAAGGTTTCATCTGTCACACTATCAATGTTAATAGTGTTAAACATGCTACTGAATGTCAGACAGTGTTCTCTTATTTATCTCATCTGGCTCCAGGTATTATATTCATCTAGAATGCTAGATTCCATACTACCCATGAGATCAGGTGAGCACAGAGAGATTGGCTCTTAGGCCCCTCCTACTGGTCAATTGGGAAGGAACCCTCCTCTGGTGTAGGAATTATGGTCTCTCTAACAAATTTTCATGTGTTAAAATTGTTTGGTATATCTCCTGGTAGGGCTTTGGTTCTGGATGTGGTAATCAACCAACAACCATTTCGACTGATCAACCAGCATGCCCCTCAGATGAAAACTACCCATATAGAATTGTTGCAGCTTATAAGACCATATCTGCACACTTCCAGACATATTATTTTTTGGGGGGATTTCAACTGTGGCCTTAGCTAATTGGATAAAAGTGCTCATGCTCAGACCCAAAAGCTTTATTGCGATTCCCTTGAAGTTTTAAATATTGTTTGAACGCAGCATCTTAGAGATGCTTACTTTGGGTTTATGAACCAACATTTCCCTACGTTTCAGAAAGGCCAACTGGGCACATGAATTGATTTTGTTTTTCTTTCACCCGGTGTACACATTGATGCTGACATGGTTCAGGGAGTAGCCTTCTCTGACCATAAGGTGTTGTCAGTGTCCCTCGGCTCCCAGTCCTCATTTTCAAATTGCCCGGAGATGTGGAAGTTTAATACTTTCCTATTGCTGGATCCTCCCTTCTTGCAGGCCCTAGAATAGTTTCTACTAGCCAGAAAGTCAGTATTTATCTGCTTCCTGGATCCTATTTCCTGGTGGGAAGACACCAAAAGAAAGTTAGTGGTCTTTTTGAGACACTATAGTCACTAGAAATGTAACATGGAATATTTGAAATATTTAGGGCAAATATCACACCTACAAATGCTGATGACTATAGCCTGTAGGACTGGACAGGACTTAGCTCAGCAAATTCACCTACTCCAGGTGGAGATGCTGGCATATCAGAATCGACAATCTCAACAGCTGTACAATCAGGCCAAATATGACACACAGGGGGCACATCATTTCATCTTCCCCATTGACTATAATTTTTATATGGTGGGAAAGAAGTCTATGTCATGCCTCGTAGACTATTTTGGCCATAAGCATACGTCTCAGACACAGATCATTGAAATTGTGAACAAGTATTCTCTAGATTTTCTTTTCTCCCATGCCATCTCCAGACACCGATTTTCAGCTTTCTTTTCTAAGATTGATGTCCCTGGGGTTCCAAAGGACATTCTTACCCAATCCTGTGTGCCACTTATGGATCTGGAAGTCTTATCTGCTGTGTGCTCCCTTAAGCCCAATACAGTTATGACCTGGTCCAGATGGGCTACCTAATGTTTTGTATACAATTGTTATCCAGCACTTCAACACTGAACTAACGTTGGCCTTGAATGCCATTCTTGAATCAAAATGGATCCCTCTTGAGTTTACTAAAGGTACCCTGATTTTTGGTATAAAAAAGGTGATGCTACATCCATGATGAACTGGAGACCCATATGCACGCTAAACACTGATTTTAAACTTCTTACTAAAATTCTGACTAAATGACTCTCTATGATTGCAGAGAAGGTGATCTCTACTGCCCAATCATGCTCGCTGCATACAAGGAAAATTTTAGGCCACCTCCTATTACTTAGGGAACTTTATTCTCATGGTTGAGTGAATGATTTACAGGGTTATGTGGTCTCCTTGGACCAGAGGAAAGCTTTCAATTCCATTCAGCATGATTTTTTATGAACTGTACTCCATTGTTATCATGTGCTGGAACCGATGATTAAGTGGCTTCAGGACCTATATGGAACAGCAACTGTGGTTCCCATAGTGAATGGCTGGGTTGGCCCCTTTATCCTAATTAAGATGGGGTTTGTCAAGACTGTCCCCTCAGCCCTTTATTGTATGTGTTCTTTGTTGATGGTCTACTGAGGACATTAAACTCCCACCCCCGGATTAGATCAATACAGAGTGTAAACATTGTGAACCAACATAAGTCCATAGCCTATGCAGATGACATCTGTCTTTTAGTGGCAATGGAGGATTCTGTACTGCGGGCATCGGATCTTTGTACATCCTTTGGTGCAGTCTCTGGAGCCTCATTAAATTATGAAGAAAATGCCGGTATGACACTGGGAACTTCTCAACCCCAAGTGGATAGTATTGGCCCCATCCCCTTTAAGTCAGGTCCCATTACTATTTTAGGGAGTAAGTTTGGCACCTTAGATGCTGAAATCCTTAATTGGATGGAGAAATTAGACAGCAGGGGGAGGAAAGTAGCATATTGGAATAGGGGTCAGATTGGGGCAAAAAAAGAGGGTTTTCCTTATCAGAACCTTTTTAATTCCCCATTTCTTATATCTTAGTTATGTGTTTCCTGTCCCAAAGTCTTTAGAAACCAGTGTTTTTATCCTCTTTTTTTAAGCCCTATGGGGGAGCAGGTTTAATCCAATTAAGCAGAACATTATATACCTGCCAATTAAAGATGGTGGACTGAATATGGTGAACCCTTTATTATTTTTTTTACGAGTACTTTTTTTGCTTCTAATTTATGGCCCTTGTTAGTGAACACTCCCAAGGGTTGGGAACCATGGTTTAATGCATCTTGCGACCAGTGGTTTCATAAATGGGAAACAAATTCCTTACAACTCATTAGGAATACAGCATCGGCCCCAGTCTATTTAAAACATACCTTTTTAAGACTGAAACATGGCAGATTTTGTCCCAAATGATTCTTTCTTCCACCCATACACAGGTGTATTCCCATCTCATCTTAACAATTTGTGCAGTCCCAGAATCTTTTTGGAAGTGCCCTAGCCCCTATTTGGCACATTTTAAGCAGTTATTGCAAAATCCAAGAATCCTGGCTCATGTCTGGGATTTTCACCGGCTATCCTGCCATGAGATGATTAATGTAATGGCCAATCAGAAGCATAAACTGGTGCAGGAGAGGCTCTGCTGCCATCCTTGGTGCATTGATCAGCAGAAAACTATACATTTATTTTTTGGTTGCTCTTTTATTAGCGGACTTTGGAGTATTTTTGCCCAACAATGGGGGGGAACCTCTTTTTGCTAGGATCACCTATCATCACTTATTGTATGGTAGTTTCTCTTCCCAATAGAACCAATGGGATCACAATACACTTAATCTCATTCTTACAGTGATTAAATGGAATATATGGATGGCCAGCTGTCTGTTTACCTTGCAACAAAAAGACTGTTTTTATACTGAATTAGAAGGAAAAATTATGAAGGACTTACAAAAGATTTATGTTTTTGAATGCAATGCTATACCCAGGTCTGTTGTTTTGGAACTCTGGAAGACTCTGCCATGGATTACTGATACAGATGCTGCTGTTACATGATGACTTGTAATTTGTTTTTCTCCAGAAATGTATGTAACCTATATACAGTATTTTCTTTTTCTGATGTGTTCCAATTTTTGTTTTGATAAAACTTTCCCTCACTATTTTCGAGAAGTGCCATGAGATCTTTAACATCCACCTGAACTACCACTAGAACAGGCAGATGGGACCTCAGTTTAATGTCTCATCCAAAAGACGGCACCTCAGGAGTGCAACATCCCCCTCCTGCTGCACTACAGTGTCAGTATTGGGATTTAACCCAAGTGTCTGGTGTGGGGATAGAATCCACAGCCTTCTGATCTCGCTTAACTTAGAGGCAATTGTGCTACCTGCTGAGCCACTGACAATGATATCTTGATGTGCCATTCCCAGTGTCTCATTCATAGAAACTTCTGTCATATCATTAACATTGTGATAACCTCTGGGAACTGTTAAAGGTAATAGCTTCTTAGAAAGGCTTGAAGTATCTCATCATGAAGTGTAATATTGTTCCATGTTCTTGCGTACTGTATTTGTGATAAACTGACTCTCCACACTCCCACTAAATTGATAGATTTGCTAGATTCATAATATAATTTTTATGGCTGCATGGGGCAGCCTTGCAGGCATTTTGGGATCACTAGACCGAGAGCCGGGGACTGGCAGGATAAGATGACTGTGTTCTTCCTCTGAGTGCTTTGGACAGGATATTACTCACAACTCTTTGTGTTCTCTGGATTTATTGCAGTGGACTGTTAGTGTCTGCCTTCACCCCCTACCAGCACTAGATTGCATTATTTAATTGATGGACTGTGAGTTTCAGTTAGATACTTTGGCTATTGGTTCCATGTAAAACATTTTTAGATCCCCTTCAATAACTGTACCCGACTGGTTTCCATAATATATTTTTTTTAATGGACTGTCAGTTTCAGTTAGATACTCGACCATTAGTTCCTAGTTATTTCTTCCTTTTTACTGTTGAAATTCTATAGCTGCTGTTCAGTTGGTTCAGTTTGCTTTCTGTCTGTCTCAGTGCTTGGCTTTGATTTATTGCTCCCATGACCCCTGCTGGTCTCTTTACTGAACTTGACAGAAGTTTTAGCCCTTGAATATCCTAGTAGTGTGCTGTATTTCATCAGTTCTTTGTTGCACCTCTCTGTTCAGATCAGACACATAAAGACAATGTGTTTTAACAGAGTATTTTAAACTCCTCTCCTCTCTCAGTGAAAATGAGATACTGCATGTTAACTGATCTATCCTGGGTAATTACATTTTAAAAATCTATAAAATCAGGACCCCAGTAAAAATGAGATTTTGCATTTCAGCTGTGCCAATTCTACTAAATACACTGTAAAAATTTGTAAAGACAGACCTAATGAAAAGAAAATATTACAGCTCAGCTGCCCAATCCTGCTAGTCACACTTGCACTCTTTATGTATGCACAATTGTTGTAACAGTGTGTGTGTGTGTGTGTGTGTGTATTTTCAGGCAACTGTGTATGTCTAAAACTAAAAACACGGTTCACTGCCTTTATGTTTATAGTTTTATTTATTTATTTTTATTCTTTTTGTTGAGGGGCTCCCCTAGCCCTGCTGATGGGATCACAAGGCTCCGGCAGTCACCCCCTCATACTAGGGCTTAACCTTCCCCCCCACAAGTAGGGCCACTGAAGCAGACTGTAGTGGCCAGAGGGAATGGCACCAGAGACGGTTCATTAATGGGGGCTGGCATATTTTTGCTGTAAGTCCCTTGGGGTTGGGGATGTGCAATGATGACCCACGTCTGCCCTGCCCCCAGTACATCATGGTGCCAACTGCAGCAGTACTCCTGGCCTCTGCCAGGGGTCCGCAGTGCATTGGACACTCAACTCCCCTCCCCTCAGTGTAGGAGAGCAGTCCAGTGGATGCTTCATCCTATTCCCCCCCAGCTGGCCTTCTGACTCCCAGATCCGTTCCTGAACCCAGGTCATCAGCTTCACAGACAGCAGCCATGCCTCTGAGCCAGCAGGCCAACCTATAGTTTTATTTTTTTTTTCCCCTACTACTGCAGGGTATTAAAGAGCCACTGACGTGTCTGGTAAAACTTTAGAAAACCTACTATTTAGACACATTTCAGGTTGCATGTTATTTATCTTTCATACATAGATTCTATCTATTATTTATTACTGAGGAACTTTTCACAAAAACAGGATCTTTATCCCTGAGAGTTGTTTTGCCATTACGGTTTATTCCCAAGTTAAGGTCTTAATCCTCTGTTGTGACATCACAGTCTTTTGTCAAGGGAGTAATTGTGATGTCACAAGAAGAGCATTATGCTATCTGGTAGGGAATAAGCAACTGGAGCTGATGTGCTCCCAAGGAACAAATATCCTGTTTTCCTGCATATGACCTCAGTAATAAATAACTGATAGGAGAACTGCAGAGCTAATGTCAAATATAATATGAACTGTATCTAAATATTATGGTTTTCAAAGTTCTCCTGGAGGCATCGGACACTTTTTAAATAAGCTACAAAAAATAATTGGCAGTTTTGTATGTCAAAGTGCTAATTAATTGTGCAAATGTGGAGCACTTCCTCAGTTTGACTAGCAAAATTAAAAATACTGAACTGTATATACATACAATGTGTAAAAAAAAATTTAACCTGACTAAAATCATTTATTGACATTAGTTCTGCCTTTGCTTTATCTGTTTCAGTACCCACCCACACAATGCAGTCACTCACTCACTTACACACTCACTCACTCACTCACTCTTACCTGTGCTTATCTTTCAGGGAGATGCAGACTGCTTTCAAGTATCCCACCAAATGAGGCACCAGATAACATAACTCTCAACTATTTCTCATTATGAGGGATGTCCCTCTCTTTCCCCCTTAAAAATGCTTTGTCCTTCACCCCCCACAGAAAAAGCACAGTCCACACAAATTCATGCTTTAATGTAAAAATGTCATAATATTCTAACATGCTGAATAAAAAAAATGTTATTCAAGTGCCTGCATTAGTTTTCCAAAGTATTCTAAGCATTTATCTTTATATGTAAGGATGTGTCCCTCACTTTGAAGCCTATGTCCCTCCTTTAAGTGTCAAAAGTTAAAGAGGTATGCCAGCTCATTATAGCCCAGATCCTACCTATTACAAAATCCTCCTACCACAGCTTAGTACCACCACCTCAACACTCATGTCCCCCGCCAAAGCCCCAAACCCATGTATGCCAAAACTTTCCCCCCACTCACAAGTAAAACTTAGTCACACATTAATTCTCTATCTCGTCCTGCTGATGCAGAGGAATCTCTGCATCAGCAGCTTCAACTCTTGTTTGGAGGGCTGGTGCAGCGAGATGGGTTGTTTCTTCTTTGGGGACTAGGGACCCATCCAGAAGGATGCAAGCCTCTACAATGGCCATGGCCTTCATCTGTCCAGGAAAAGGACAGCAGTCCTAAATGAAAAGCATAAATGCTTCCTTTATAAGCATCAAAACTAATCAATGGAGAGGGTGTATGGGAGCAGGGAAACCCAAGAAACCCATCCCCCCACACACAGATTAGACAAGTTAGAAAGGAATATCAAGGAAGTCAACTTCTTCACAGGTACACCAGAACCCATTTATAAGGGGTGTAACAGAGGTAGGAGCAATGAAGAAAAGTAATCAGGATTGGGAGATGAGAAAAAAGAAGACAAAAACAAGAATAAAAGAAGGTTGGGCACTGCTGCTTGCAGGGTCATGTATACAAATGCCCACAGTATGGGAAATAAAATCCCAGCCCTGGAAGCCTTAATGGCAGAAGCTGACCTGGACATAGTTGCAATAACAGAGGCATGGCACATTGTGAACCATGACTGGGAGGTAAATGTACCAGGTTATACTCTGTTCAGGAGGTACAAAGAGGGTAAAAAGTGGAGGAGGACCTGTATATCAGGGAAAGAATAAAATCTACTGCAGTACAGGGTAGGCAGGGGGAGGCTGAGGTACTGTGGGTCACCCTTGAGACAGGAAATGGTGCATCAGTTCGAACAGAGTGATCTACAGGCCTCCAACACAGGGGGAAGAGGCAGATAGGAAGCTAGTGGAAGAAATACATGCAATGGGAACAAAAGCAGAGGTACTACTGCTGTGGGCTTTTAATGTGCCAGACGTGGACTGCACCATCCCGATGGTTACCTCAGCCAGGAGCAGAGACATCCTGGACTCTATTCAGGGGCAGGCCTCAGGCAGTTAGTGATTAAACCCATTAGGGACAAGGTAATTCTGGACCTAGTATTGACTAGTGGAGACAGAATCACAAAAGTCTGTGTGGAAGGGCAACTGGAGTCTAGTGACCACCACACAGTGTGATTCAACACTGAAACAGGGTCACAGTTGAATCACACAGAAGCAAGGGTCTATGATTTTAGGAGGGCAGACTTTGCTAGGATGGGGATAAGTATAGAAGTCCAATCAAAGAAGGAGGCAGGACGGGGGTATGGGAGCAGTGGGCACACCTTAAAAGAGCCATAGTGGAGGTGACAAGCCTGTGTATTAGGTTGAGAAGAAAAGGCAAGAGAAGGAAGAGACCACTGCGGTTCTCAAAAGAAGTAGTGGAGAAAGTAAGGACCAAAAAGTTGGCTTTTAGAAAGTGTAAGGAGACACAGAAGGAGGAAGACAAGATGGTGTTCCAAAATAGTCTGAGAGAAACAGTGAAAGCTGTCAGGAGTGCAAAGACGGAGACAGAGGTAAGACTTGCACAGACAGTGAAGGATGGGGATAAGTCATTCTATAGGTACATCAGAAAAAGAAGGAAGAACAGGAGTGGGATTGTAAGGCTCAGAAGGGATAAGGGGGGTATGAAGGGAAACTTGAAAAAGGTTTTGGTACTGAACAAATAACTGTATTCAGTTTTCACTGAAGAAAGAGGTGGACAGGGACCACAACTAGGCATCAGATACAAAGGAGGGGAGGTAAACAGCAATCTATTTACAGAAGACAGAGTCCTAGAGAAGCTTGCAAAACTAAGGGTGGACAAGGCTATGGGTCCAGATTGCATTCACCCCAGGATATTAAAAGACCTTATAAAGGAATTAGCAGCACCACTGGCAGCCCTGTTCAGTGAGTTGCTCGGTACAAGAGTGGTTCCAGAGGACTGGAGGAGGGCACATTTAGTCCCACTTCACAGGAGTGTAAGCAGGGAGGAGGCTGGAAACTATAGGCCAGTCAGCCTAACATCGTTACTGGTTAAGATGATGAAGGCACTGCCTAAAGAAAGGATTATGGAACACTTGGAATACGGCAGGGTACAGGATCCAAGACAACATGGTTTCATAGTGGGAAGGTCATGTCAAACTTATCTGATAAATTTTTTGACTGGGTGAATAAGGAGGTGGTTCGGGGGAGTGGTAGAAGTTGCCTACCTCAATTTTAGCGAAGCCATCCTTTGTTTACAGCTGTATGGGTGGAGCCCTGCAGGTGTTTTGGGATCACATCATTACGGGAGAGAGAAAAGGGACCCAGAGTGGAAATGGTCCTCATGTTCGCCTGCAGTGATGTGGCTGCTCTCCACACCGCTGTTGTCTTTGGTAGTGTGTGGTGTCTGCTCCTCCCCTATCCTCTGCAGATGGACCCCCCTCTGCGGCATGATCACTCCCCCCAGACTACTTTAATGTGATAATTACACATTAAAGTATGTGCATACAGAGTTCAGGGCATGTGCACAGAGTAACTTTCATAAACACTAGCCATGCCCAACATGTCCACCATGACTTTGTGAGCACCTGAGAAGCAGCATACATGCACGAAGCACAGCAACCATGTTGGACATAGCCCACCTCTGTGCCATGCGTTCTGACTCCTTACTAGTGCTGACTTCAGGAGCTCAGTCCCCCTGTCAGCATTTACACCCCCATCCCCAGCAGCATGGAACACTAGAGAACCCACCCCAGTGTCCTGAAATATTTTAACAATTCATTTTTCAATAATCTGACACCGGGATGCCCACCCCTGGTTTTAGATGTACCCCCCAGCCCGTTGTTTCAGATGCCAATATCAGGGGACCCAGTCACAATGTCAGCAGTCACTTGTCTCCACCTCCCAGCAATGTGGGATACTGGGTGGCCCACCCCCAGTATCTCAAAATAGCTGTAATAAATTTCCAGGAAAAAAGAAAACTGGCCCTCGATGTCTTTTTTTTTTCCTCCTGAAAAGAAGAAAACTGTCCCTTGTTGTCTCCATCACCTTCACTCCATACAGACCCTCCCACTGAGTGTCCACCACCCCATCTCACACCCCTCCCCATACCCTATGCTTACCTCCAGAGGTTGTATGCAGTCATCTGTGAAACAAGACACGTCTACACTCTTCAAAGCTGAACCGTGAACTGAGGAATACAAGTAAGTGACTTATAATGTATTTCAATGGCCATTTTTTCAAATTTTCCCACTACGTTTTCAACATAGCTTTTTTGGTACCCCACCTCATGAACACTGCAACTGTCATTTTGTTACTCGGGCCCAGAAGGGGATTTCGTGGTCACTGAACAAAATCACCTTTCGGGACTGAATAGCTAAAATTCATCACCAGTATTCATGAGCTGAGGTTCCTAAAACACCATGTTGAACATTTGATGAAAAAAATTTCTAAAAATGGCCGAGTTTTGTGTGTTCATTGAAAGTTTCTTACTTAGGCACATAACTTTGGTAATTTTCAATATTTTGTCTCCAAATTTTCAACATAGCCATTTTTTTCTCACCACCTCATGAACATTACAGCTATCATTTTTCACATCTTATCCAAATTGTGTTTTCACACGTGTGGCACGGATTGGCATTTCAGCACAGATTTGAACATTTTCACCTATGTGTTTTATGAGGTAGGGTCATAATAAGACTATGTTCAAAATTTGGAGTCAGAATATAAATAATAAGATAATTTGTTATGTAATGCTGTTTACAGCGATATGTGTTGCACCACTGGGAAACACACTGCCTTTCCAAAGATGGCCACTGTGCCTTAGTATGCGTGAGTGAAGCAGTTCGCATGCGCACAGCAAGGCGGCCATGTTGCACACAGAGCACTTCTGTGCCGTATCCTCCGGCTCTGGATCGAGGGTCACCCAATGTCTTTATGCAGCCATGTTAGTTCTGACAAAAGTTTTTTATTTCTATAACCAGCTGTTGTAACTTACTGTTGTACACTCCTAATTTCCCCCTTCCTAAGGACACAGCTGTAAATGAGGTATTTCAGCTCAATATGTCTTTCCTGGTAAATCCTTTGAAATAAATAATAAAAATAATCTGAAATATTGTTTTTGGGGAACATTTCAAAAGATCCATTGCTGGTTAATATGAGAACCAAAATCCTTTTGCAGCCATTGTTTTACCACTAATGTCTCCACACAACTGATGTTATACAGAATACAGGGCATCTTACAAATTGTCATTTTAAATCTCTCAGCAGTTTGAGTGCTATCCAGCTGTTAAATTTTGATGTACAGCCTAGCCACTTCACTAAAGCAAATGTTCACTTACTTTTCTGAGACTATTTTCTCCAGCCTGTACACATGGTTTGCAGCGTCCTCTACTTTTACCAGTTATTGCTCATAAAAAAGTACTTCTTATTTCTGAACCATTACAATCTTTTAATTTGTAGGGATAGACTTAGGTGTACATCAGAAATAATTAATATCTCACTTGTAATCTTTTGCTCATAACTTTTTTCAAACTTTTTTAACTCAAGAAAACTTCACATGATTCCACACAAGAACTGTAAGAATCTTTTCCATACCTTGTAGAAGGCCACTATACAGAATTTTCCAAATATTTTAAGAATCAGTTAGCATCACATCTGAGGATCTCATTTTGATGATGCAGTGAAAAATCTGGTTATAAGCACTTGTTAAAGATTGTAATACATCTACATAGCTAGATTTGTTATGTACTGTGAAATATCTCCATATTTCTGTTTCCTTTTTTTTTTTCCCACCTCCCATGCTTCACTGGCTCCGACTCCTTCAAGCTCTGCAAGTTCCCCCCAGCCCCACTGCCCTTACCCAACCCTCCTCTGGTCCTCAGATCGCAGCCGATCCCTGCGATATCCTGGCATTTCCCTTGGCCGGGCGGATCCCCCTCCTCCAAGGGGGAAGGGCATCGGGGAGAGGGGATGTCTCCAGCACACACTGCTTAGGGCCCGGGGATCCTGCTGAGGAACAGGAGGCCCTGGGAAGGTACTGGAGGCACTCGAGGAATAGAAAGATGTCATCCGGCAGCCAGTGAGCAATTTTCTGTTTTTCTGTTGGGGGCAGCGTAGTGATATCTTGGCATATGCCAACGTCCACTCCTCCCCCAGTTAACTTTGGGCAGTGTGTCCTGTGATACTCCCAGCCTCCGCTTCGTGGCAGGTGTGAACCAGTCCCTACCCCGGAGAAGAGGCTTTCTGAGGACACTCAATCCTCCACCCCAGCCGGCCTCCAGTGATCCGGGCTCATTCCGAACCGGGTCGCTGGCGTCAGCAATCCAACCACTGCACCGGGCCAGCAACACACATTTCTGTTTCCAATGTGCAGTTAAGTCTTTCCACAGTACATGCCTTAACATTATATGAACAAAAGACAAAGTCAGCAGAATAAGGCCATTAGGTTTATTGAGCCTGCTCTTATTACAGGGTCCTCAGCACCAGCTAATGACCCTACCCCACCACACCCAGACCCTACCCTGTTTCTGTCCCCCCTTTGTGATATTTCTTTTCCCCTTGGCTTCCTACCATTTCAAGTGATACTATGTCCTCAGTAAGCCCATTCCAACCCAACCCCACCCTCTCCATGAATAAGAATCTCCTGGTCTGTGTCTCCTAAACCACCCCTCTTCCAACTTGATGTTATGGCCCCTTGTGTTTCTATTCCCACCTAACCTGAAGAGACCTTCCTTGTTCCATCTTATTTATTCCTTTCAAATACTTGAAGGTCTCAATCATGTCCTCTCTTCATCTCCTCTTGTCTATGCTTCTCTCCTCCAGACAGTACATGTTCAGGGATGCCCATTTATCCTTATATATTCTAGCCTGCTGGCCCATAATCATCTTTGTTGTCATCTTTTGGCCATCTCCAGCAGATTTATGTAATTTTTAAGGTATGGACACCAGTACTGTAGGCCGTACACCAGGTGTGGACTACCAATCATCTGTACAATGGCAGTATTACCTCCTAGCACTTACTTCTCATCCCTCTAGTGATACAGCCCAACATTTTATTTGTCTTTGTTCCTGCTTTTCCTACATTTTGTGGAGTGTTTCCAGTTGCTAGTGATCATCAGCTCCAAATCCTTCTAACATAGAAACATAAAATTTGACAGCAGATAAGGACTGCTTGGCCCATCCAGTCTCCCTATTTCTCCCTACATATGCTATTACCGCAGACAGTGCCAAATCTACAGCTCTTTTGCCCTCCATCCTTCCTTTCTACTACATTTCCTTTGTCGTTATCCCATGCATTCTTGACCCCCACCACTGTTTCCTCCCCATCTCTATTGGAAGACTGTTCCAGGAATCCACCACTCTTTCTGAGAAGAAGTATTTTCTCACATCTCTCCTGGATCTACTCACTCCAGCATCATAACATGTCCCCTTGTTCTTGAGCACCGTTTCTTCTGAAAAATACTTTTGTCTTGTACCTTATTTATCCCTATGAGGTATTTAAAGGTCTCTAGCATATCCCCTTCTCCCTCCCCTGTTAGAGGGTGTACATATTGAAGTCCTTTAGTCTCCCCTCATAGGGCCTTTTTTTGCTCTGCCACTGACTGGCTCCCTTCAGCCCTGTGGCACTAGGTCAGAACAGCACCTGTTTGGACAGTGCTGTCAAAAACAGTAACATCCATATTGCATGGACAAGAAAAGTGGCAGAAGATGATGGCACCAACAGAATTAGCACCAGTGGTAGCGATCGCAAGTGTGGTTCATGATCGCTACTACTGTATAACATTATTTTTGTGGGAGGCTACACCCCTGCACCCACCATAATTAAAATAATCAAGTCAGAGTTGGATTACAGGGGGAAGAAGTAGAATTGTGGAGACCAAATTGTGGAGCCCGGGATTTGAACCCTGGTCTCCACCATGTTCCCGGATGAGCTGCTGCTGCATTACCACTCCACTCCATGGGAGCAGCTCAGCCAGCCTCCCTCATTTCTTGGCCCTTGACTCAGATACTAGTACCACAGACTTCCCCTGTTTGCTGTCTGTGGTAGTGCAATATAGACCATGCTGTTTTATCTTTGTGCAATTATTAAAGTACTATTCTAACTGGGTATGCAGCCCTGCCACTTCCACCCAGCACCTTCATCCATCCTTCCTGGATCATCCTTTCTCCTGTGTTTCCCTGTGGATGACCCTGTATGGGAAAGGCTGTCCAAAGGCTAACCCTTTAACCTCTGAGTGGAGTTGAGTGTTAGTGGGGGAGAGGTAATCCAGGCAGCAGTGCGGTACATGTGATGGAGCAGCGGGTAGCATCTTGCATGGTTGTGTACATCATCCATAACTGGAGGTTTATCCACCTTCAAGGCTAGCAACCACTTCCTCAACCTATCCACTTCTATCATATCATGCTTGCACCCCCCCTCGCCTAAAGGAAGAGGCATTCTCAATCACTGAACTATCATGGGTATGGAAGGAGAGGAGAAGGTGAGCCTCAAAAGCCTCTACCTGCTATCAAAGTTCATAGAGACCATTTTCTTAGTATTGCAGGACAGCTCATTTGCTAGCAATCACCTCTAAATGTTGGCAAAATCCAGCTGTATCCAGGCAATGAGGTCAAGACCAGAGGATCCAGAGGCAAAGAACACTATTTAATATGCCTGCATGTGAATGGATCCAGAGGATCAGGAAAGGAAAAGGAAAAGGATATTGTTTAACCATGAAAGGCACAATAAGCTAAAGCTTGTTTCCAGGTGTGACCTGGAAGCACAAGGAAGTTAAGTGACTTGCTCAGGGTCACACAGTACACAAGTGGGAGCTATGGGATTCAAACCCAGGTCTCCAAGTTGGCAGCTCAGTGCACTAATCCACTGTGTTATACTGCCTCCTGCAGGAACAGGTAGTGGGAAATTCATTCAGGAAAATAGAAAGGAGAACTCTATCAAGGATGGAGTACTGTGTATGCTTGAGCAGAAAGGGAGTGGGGGGATAGTGTGTCTCCAATGTGGACAGCTTGAGACATGCCCTCAAAGTAGGAGTGGAACCAACTAACTGAAGTGACAGAGATCTCTGCTCTCCTAAGCTTGCCCTGTAGAAGGGGTAGACATCAGTGTTAAAGGTTTTGGCCAAGTCAACAATGGTGGCAGAGGTTACCTGGTCCTGATCCATGTTGGACAGCATCGAGCCAGTGAGCAGGAGGGGAGAGGTATAGGTGGAGTGGGACTTCCTGAAGAAAGACTGGAAAGGAGTGAAGATGCAAGAGGAATCAAGGAAGGGTGAGAACTGAGAGAGGAGAAGATTTCCCTGGAATTTAGCCAGGGTGGGAAGGAGGGAGATTGGATGGTAATAACAAGGAGAAAAAGGATCCCCCCTTTATGGAAGAGATGAAAGATGTGGAAAAGGAGAGGTTGAGGAGGTGATCAGTAGCAATGGTAATGACACAGGCAAAGAGGTGCATTAGCTTGGATCATGACTGTATCAGCTCAAATCCTTGTGAGGGTTAAGAACTAGGAGGGCTTTGAGGGAGGCAGCAGAAGAGATAGAGAGAGAGAGAGAGAAGAAGAAAGTATGTGGGGCAAGGTGAGGAGAGGAAGGAGAGAGGGAAGTAGATGAAGAGAGGGGAGTGGAAGGGAGGAGGAGAGGAGGGATTGAGCACAGGAGGTGAAAAAGTAGTTGAATGTTCAGACAATGGCTGCAGTGTCAGAGATGTGGGAGTCACCTACCTTAAGGACTATTTACACACATTATTCTACTGTATAAAACTTGACATTTTCAGTATCAAAAAGTTTGTGCTCTTTTCACTGAAACTCTAACTTGCATAAAAATAAATTTGCATTAAAAAGGGCTATTAGCATTTTTCCATAATAGTAAATGTTGCGTTACTGTTTTAAGGCAAAAATAAATTTATGCAATTATGGTTGCATTTGCGTTTGTGCTAAAATTACTTTGCATGAAAATAGCTAGTTTTACAATGTAATGCCACAAACATGTTAATCAATTTACTGAACTGATGATATACCATATATTATATGAATAATTTATAAACATTCAAACAAGAAGAGACGGGCCTTGTTTTGCTGTATAATCAGACAGATTTAAATTCAAGCAAATTGCTTACATCATGTTGGCTTTGACATTATAAACTTTGACAATAAACTACTACAGTATAGGTTACAGCCACCAATACATGACCCTGAGAAATTATTCACAGTTTTTCAAATATTGGTGGTAGCACCCTTTGAACAGTTTCAGTCAGCAAAATGGTATTCATCAACATCAATCTGTATATTTTGAGTTGTTTACAGTTTATGGAATTGCAGCAGGTGTAAGCAGCATTGCAGTATTATCAAATCCTGTAAGAGATGTTGCATTCTCTGGTTTGTAAAGTCTTTTTGTGCTTTCCCCACAGGTTACCATCTTAATGGCTTTCACTAAACAGTATAGTGTTCCTCATCAGAATTACCAGTAGTATACAAGTGCATGTATTAGAGAACATAACTTCCTTTTTGCTGTGGGTTTTTCAAGTTTTTTTTTTAATTCCTAATGAGGGAATTTCTTCAATAGCCGTCTTTAGTGTTGCACTCAACTTCTCATATAATTTATCAAGCCTTTTGGTAATACATGGCAGCTTTTTAAATGCTGTGAAAGTAACATGAGTAGTAATGCTCCCTTGCTATAAAGAACCCCTCTATAACAAACTCTCTCTTACAGTGAACACCTTTGATGGCTCCATTGTTCCCAAAGTATGCATATTAACACCTCACTACAGTGAACACCTTGCTAATGTGAACACCTCTGGTGGCTCCCACAGTGTTGACTATAGAAGGGAACACCATAGGATGCTGCACATCTCAGTTTCAATACTGTAGACTCTACTAGTAGTTTGATCCATTGTGGGTGCAACCTCTCACAGAGTTTAGGAAAAGCCAGTTCACAGTATCCCTCCTCTGAAACTTACATAGAGCTGTGTTTTATCTGTGAGAGGTGATCAATTGTACAACCCTCAAAGCTGACAATGAAGTTCTGAGCCATCAAGTCTTGTAGTAGCTGTGTTGGAATCCCATTTATCAGGTTAAATATGATAGCCTTTTCAGATGGCATGTGAATAGTTATCATGGCCACATCAGTCTTTTCATTGGGACATTTCTCACACTCCAGTTCATCTGTTTCTTCCCATGGAACATCTGTAGTAACAAACTCATGATTACCATGCAAATGGAGACTCACAAATCAATCAATTCAGCCATACCAGAGTTCCACCAATTTGGTCCCCTCAGATGTGACAGTAGCAGGTAGTGTAGTAAAAAACTGGCTTAGTTCATCCATTATTTTATCACTTCACATACCACCACCATTGACAATATAATTACAGCAACTTTCCTCAGGAATTTTGTACACACAAGAGCAAAACATGAACCAGGCAAGATATGGATGGATTCAAATGTTCCTTATCAGCCACGCTCTAGTGAGAATCTGGGGTGATGCTTCTGATAGGACCAGCTTCCCCAAAACATACACAAGCAAACAGGGTCAGCAGCACTCCTATATTTAACAAAAGATGGTCTGCATACAAGAGTTTGTGCTGGCAGAATTTAATCAAGATTCCACAAATACAAAATATCAAACTTATCAGTTGGCAGTCAAAAATATCAAAGAGGTGCAGACAGTAATGCTGATCATCTTAGGAGCATTAACACTCCAGCACTTCACCTTAGCAGACTTCGTCAGGGGTGGAGACAGCTAGAATTGATAGCTCCTTCATAGTCATAAAGTAGCGATGTCACCAAGGTGCCCACCGGTCCCATAGAAACAGGTATTAATTTATAAAAACAATTAAATTCTCTAGTTAATTGAATTTACACAGAGCCATATGAAACCAGAGTAACTTAAATTCTACCAATTACTTCAGCTAAACAACCAAATGTCTAATCATATTTGCATTTTTTCAAATCCACTTAATAGAGTAAATATGCTTTAATTCAGTTCTTCCTGTATACCACTGACTATTTTTCCATCTCATCCTATAATCACACATCTTCCAATTTGTTTCAGGTGATTCCTTTTGGAATCCACAGGAATAGTCCAGTCCAGCAACTAGTGGTATAAAGAGAGTTAAGAGAAGTTTTTTTTAAGGATACAAACATCTGAAACATAAAAATAAATAACATGGTTGCCAGGGGTCGGAGGGGAGGAGGAGGATCGAGCATCCCAACGGATGCTCTCCTCCTCCTGGGGTGGGTTCCTAGGGTGCTCTGAGCACCTGATGCACCAGCACTGGTGGGAGCATGGGCATTGGGGCACTTGGTGGCTCTCCAGAGTTGGGGTGGGGAGGACATTGTGGTCATTTGTTGATGGCATGCATCAGCACGCCATCTGTCTGGACATCAGTCCTCTGTGCTGATGCCCTCAGGGGAGGAGGGACCAAGAGGAAGAAAAGCAGAAAACACCCCTCTTGGGCCAGGATGATGACTGATCCCAGCCCTGATCACCTACCCATGGGCAGACCCAGCTGTGCAGGCTCTCCGGAGGAAGAGGAGCAACGTAGGGAGACAACAGAGCAAGCCTGGCACTCTAGGGGCAGACACCATGGGAGGGATTATGAGGATTGATCGGTTTCCAAAGAAGTGGACCAAGTGGATAGTAAGGAGGGGATAAAAAGAAAGTGAAAAAAAATTAATAAATAACATGAATAAATATACAAAAATATCAGTCATTTAGAAAACATACATCTGAGAGTTTTCAATATGTGTTCACCTCTTGGTAGGGAAGGTTTCTTTGGATGTGTTTGGGGCCCACCTTGGTTATTTTTTATTTTTATTTTTAGATTTTTCACAATTTAGTGGAATGATGCTGAATTTTCAAGGGAGTACTGTTACGATTTAACCACCCAGTGGTAAGTAATGGGGCATAAGTTTGAAAGATGTGAGTATGGTAGGCAGTCATAATTCCTCACCATTTAATTCTTCAACAAAAATGGCTTTAGATCCCAACTTTCACTAGGACAATTTGGGTTGATTGTCTGGAGTCTATACATCCAGAAACTTTCTCTCCTTAAATGGAGTTTCAACCTGTTGACCCCCCTTTTGGGAAGTTTTATTGCTTCCAGGCAATTGGATTTCAAGTGCATGTAATCCTCATTATGTACTTCACTGAAGTGTATACCCACAGGAATATCTTGTCTCCTATTAATAATGGTTGTTACCATAGGCATGCACAGGGGGTTGGGGGCTGATCCTCCTGTTAAAAGTCACCCAAGCTAATTTTTTTTTAATTCAGGAGTCAGCTGGACTCAGCCAGGACTGTCAGTCCTGAACCAATTAGTCTCCTCTACCAGCCAGTGCTTCCCAGCCACCTGACAAATGGCAATACACAAGTTGGTGTCAATACCTCAGACAACCAATCTATCTGCACCATCTTGGGTGGTCCAATCACAGGCAGTTTTACTTTGTCGGTGATGCAAAGTTGCACATCATTTTTGTGGGATATACAAAAACAGTCTTCAGGGCTGGCTCTTGCCCACTTATTACCCCGACCGGGGTTTACTACTAATTCTACTCCTGTAGGAGGGAATTTGGGAGATGTCCAGAAGATACTGTTCCCACTTGCTGTGGCCACTGACCACCCATCTAACTCCAACATGATGCAGCTGACCATTGCCAACTAGGGACATGAAAAGAGGAGAAAAAGGGACACAACACACAATAGTGACAGTGCCGATCAAAATCATCTTGGGCTGAACCTGGAACTCTCAGCCACAATGGATGACATGCACTTTGGCTGAGACATTGACATTGTGGGGATGCCAGCAGACTGAGAGAGCCAACAGCTGGAGCACAATGATGTCAAGTATTTTTTTCTGTTCTAAAGAACAGTCTTGGGGGTTACTACCTACAAATTCCCTCACTTTTTCACCATTTTGTAATTTTGTCCAGTTTTTCCAAATTATTTGCCAATTTGTCCTGCTAAATGATTAAATTCAGTTGAGAAGGTGAACAGACCCCACCCTTCATGCTTTCTCTGACCAGATTTTTAGGGTTAGTAATTCTGTTCTGTTTTTCAATCTGACCTCCTGGATAGAACATGGTGTATGGTGGTATCAGCAAGAAACCTGATTTTGTTCCTCTGGCTTGCCCCAGCATGTCTCAGACATGTACAGATCTTCCCATCCCCATAACAGTATTATGCTCATGAACCAAAAAGGGGTTTATATGACATGTCTAGCATAACTTGCAGTGGAAGGGCAGGATACACTACATTACATCCAGTGTGTGTGTGGGGGGGAGGGTAATTAAGAACCATTAATCATTTTTTTCAGTTAATGTGTACTTTTACTACTAGCCCTTAATCTGTTTTTTTCTCTAGATGATAGCTGTAGTGTGGGGTGTGCAGACTGAGACTTGTATAGTCTCCCACTCCCCCACACTTCAAAAACTTCAACTGGCTAGATCAGACTAAAAGGTGAAACAATTACCTCCCACTCCCCCAGACTACAATAACTACAGCTGGTTAGATCCAACTAACAGGTGAAACAATGTAAAATAAAAGTGGAGATTTCTCTGGCACTTTAAAGAAGACCCATAGTCAAAATTTGCCAAAAAATATATTGTGCAGTGTCTTGATTTGTGTGTGTCATTCAAGTACCTCCTATCCTCTGTAAGCTTTTAGAATTTTTTTTCTAGAATATATTTGTTTTATGGCTGCTTGAGATATTCATGCTTGCTTCTTTTATTATCTTTCCTTTTCCCACCATGCCCGCTGTCCCATGTGACAGTGATTTATTAACAAGGCTAGTAGAATATCATACTGCATAAATAAACACATCAACAGCAGGAACAAAGATGTCTTGTTTACCCTCTATACATCCTTGGTGAGGCCACATGTTGAGTACAGTGCCCAGTTCTGCTCTCTGGGAGGTAGTAGGGAAATTCAGGCTCTGGAGAGGATACAGAGAAGGGCAACAAGCAGGATTACCGAGGTACATGGATTAGACTATCAAACCAGACTCGAGACCTTAGGGCTGTATTCACTGGAGTTTAGTCATTTGAGAGGGGATATGTGTTTATTATACAGAGCAACCATGGATTTGCAACTAAGAGAGTTCCTGGGTCTGGATTTTAAGTATAAAATCTTCAATACCAGATTGCACCCTCTATGAATTGATGCTGGAAGGTTCAATACTACCAAAAGAAAGTATTGGTTTTCTACTAGAGTGGCACAAATCTGGAACAAGCTCCCGATAGAACTGGTAACCAGTGGTAGTATGATCAGCTTTAAATCACTTCTGCATAAATATCTAATTACAAACAATATATTGGGCTATAAAAAATTGTTGAGTTCAGCGTTCTACTATGGACTATGTCTAAATAAAGCTCTGATAAACCTATGATACCGATGATACCTATGATGCATTGGAGACAATTGATTTCATGAGATGCTGCTCACTCTCCAGTTCAGTGCAGTAGAACTGTGCTGGTAAGTTCATTTCCTCATCCAGTGAGCACAAAGAAAGCTACATTTACAGTTTTGCAAAAACTTGGAGGATAATTGAGTGAGCTGTTCTTTATGGACACAGCTAGCATCATAGCACTGATGACCTGGAGTAATTTATGTGTTTTGGTTTTTTTTATGTCTGCATATAGTTTGATAAAACAAAGAAAGCTTTACAAAGAAAACATTCACTCCTGCTGGCTAGACCTAGACATGCACATAAAAACGAAAAGATTGGATTAGAAAGAATTATTTAATTGAGGACAGAACAACAGGCACTTAAAAACACAGTGTGGATGCAGGCAGGATACAAATTTTTCACTTACCAGATCAGTGATCTTCAGTGCATCACTGTCACATGGGATAGACAGTATTGTGGGAAAACAAAAGGTAATCAAAGAAACTAACATTGCAATCCCTATAGACCATAAAACAAGCAGACACATTTAGGAAAGGATCCCAACAACAAACAAAGGAAAGGACACACCAGGACTAGACACACAAATCAAGGTACTCTGAACAGAAAGTTTTCTTTGGATATGTTGACCTTTCATCTTTAAATACAGGCATATAGTGAAATTTGCAGGAATGAACACTTTAGAACAACATTTGGGGTCAGTTTTCAATAAAATTACAGCAGATCCAGAGATTTTCTTGTTCAACTGTTTTAACAGTTCTGCAAGACTGCATGGTCCCATAGGAAGGTAGATGGGGCCCAAATCTAAAAAAGTCACAAAGCACAGCGCAAAAGTTTGTGTTGTGCCTTGTGTTTACCCAGGTGTCAAAGATTTCCATTATCAGTTGGATAATGCACCTGTGTTATTAGACTGAGAATAGGGCCAGGTCAAGTAAGCACAGACCCCACTAGCTCTAGGGCTAACCCCATCATCGCCACCCCAACATGAAGCCCAGGAGTATGGCTCCTCAATGATAAGCAAAGGAGTGCTAATTCCAGTTCACAAAGGCAGCCATGTAAATGAGCTCATAGGCCATGCAAGGGGCTATGTGGCCAGATGCATACCCATTATGGGCCCATTTACATACACTGCACCGGAGCTTAGCATGCCCTCCCAGACCCTGCCCCATATGCACTCCTGTATCCCTGGTGTCCAGTGGTCCCGCCCCTCACCCAACCATTGCCCAATGTTAAAATAATTGTCTCCCTGGTGCCCAGTAGTCCCCTGTCACCCAATATATGCCAAGTGTTTCCCTGGTGTCCAGTGGTCCCTCCCCCCACACAATCCCATGCTCAACATTAAAGAAATCATCTTCTTTGTGTCCAGTGGTTCCTCACCTCACCTGATCCCTCACCTAATTTTTTAATAATTTTCTCTCTGGTGTCCAGTGTTTCCCCCTCCCACCCAATCCCTCACCTGATATATGCCAAGTGTTTCCCTGGTGTCCAGTGGTCCTTCCCTCACACAATCCCTCAACTGACTTTGAAGAAATCATCTCCCTTGTGTCCAGTGCTCCATCCCTTCCCCTCCCCTGATCCCTCACCTGATGTTAAAGTAATTTTCTCCCCGGTGTCCAAGGGTTCCCACCTCCCAATCCCTCACTTGATGTATGCCTAGTGTTTCCCCATGTCCAGTGGTCCCTCCCCCACCCGATCCCTCAACTGATGTAAAAGTAATTTTCTCCCTGGTATCCAGGGGTCCCTCCCTGCACCCCAATACCTCTCACAATGAAGAAATTACTATTTACCCTGGCATCAAGTGGATCGTGCCCTCATCCGATCCATGTCCTTTGTTTGAGAAGCCACCCCCCTATGGCAATTGCTGGACCGCCACTGTGTCCAGAATGTCTCCATCATATAAGTGATAGCAATCATTCATTGCATAACTGTTGAATACATTTCCCCCAAAAAAACAGCCTTATCCCCATTCCTGTACATTGATGTCTGCCCCTCCCCTGCCAATCCCTCGATGGTTAATGGCCCCTCCCTCCCTCCACGGCCAACCCCCTATCTCTGTTACCTGAATGCCAGTGCTGTGATGCCAAGAAGGTGAGTAAAATAGTAACATAGTAGTTGTCAGCAAAAAAGTGCCCATTGACCTATCTTTATCTGCTTTGAACATTCTTCTACCTATTCAGCTGCTGCAGGTTCTAATTGATCTGCAGCCATTCTCCCCCAGCCCTATTTGTAAGATTCCCCCTGTGTCTATCCCATGCATGCTTAAATCCATCTACCATGTTGGTATCCACCACCTCCACCAGTAGTCTGTTCCAGGTGTGTACCACCCTTTCTGTGAAGAATTACTTCCTTACATTACCTCTGAATCTCCCTCCTCCAACCTCAGATTATGCCCCGTTGTCCTTGAGAAGATCTTTCTATGTAGGATACTACCCTCCTATACATTATTGAGGCCCTTGTGTTATTTGAATGTCTCTATCATGTCTCCCCTTTTTCTTCTGTCCTAAAGAGAGTACATATTTAATTCCTTGAGTCTTTCTTTGTAGCTTTTCTGAAGCATTCCATTCACCATCTTTTTTTATCTCTATTCTTTATTGAAATTTTCGAATATTAATAAACCACAAACCCAAGGGAACAGTAAATTACAATACATTCCAACCACAAACAGCAAAAATAATACATATAAAATATAAAAGCATAAAATTATAATTGGAAAGTAAATCTCTAATAATCCCCCCACCCTCCCTTTATCCTCACTTCACCTTCACCCTCCCCTGGAGGCAATATATCTATAGGTAAAATAATATCCTTACAATTAAAAGGTACAGCATAGCGATTAGACCTACAAACTAGAGGTAGAATAAGCAGAAGCTACCTTCTTTAACAGACAAGAAAGAACGTTACAAATTCCTTTGTAGTCATTAATACAAAAAAACTAGAAAAGCCTTAAATAAAAAGTGTAGCAGACCACATTTAAAAATCCTTGGAGACCTAAGAGCCATGATCACTGACTAGTTTAAATTATATTGAATCATAAAGTGGCTACTAAATCAGAAATACTTCTCCAACATTTTGAAAAAGAAGCTTGCTTATCATGGAAGTAGGATATAATCTGAATCACAGTTAAACTGTGTTCAAGCTGAATGTTTCACTCTTTAAAACCAGGAGTAGATTGGTCTACCCAATGTTTAAGTATTAGTTGAGTAGTTGTGCCCATGTAAGGGCTCGTATAGATTTATTTCCAAAGCACAAATCAGAAGTAAAATCATCTTGGATACACATTACAGATTAAACTCATAAAATTGGATTACTTTATCTGGAATGTTATGTTTAATTTTCTACCAAAGCTCCAGAGTATGGTGACAAGATCAAAGCAACTGGTCCAAGGATCCAGTGTTTTTATTACATTTATGGCACATGTTAGACTATATAAGACCCATTTTATGTAGTCTCAAAGGAGTTAAATATGCATTATGTAAAATTTTATAATGGATTAATCTTAAATTATTGAGGGATATGAATTTGTAGATATTGTTCCATAAATGTGACTAACATAAAGAATGGGACAAAGCATATTTATTCCAAAACTAATTCTGAAAACGTGTATCAGAGAATTTTTATTTCAGAAAAAATGTATATAAATTCGAGATCTGATGGAGTTTAATGGCCATAGAGGTTAGTTCTGACATATTATTGGCCTCATCTCAAAGGGATAAACAATTACCAAAATAGGCTTGTAATAAGAGTTTTAACATACAGAAATGTATTATTTGATTCTTAAACCAGTTGAAGTCTTTAGAGATTTTGTGAAAAGAAGAAAATTTCCCTTGGTCCAAAAGAACATTCACCTGGGGGTAAACCTGGCTAGGTAAAAACATTGAGTTCAATATTTTCCCATGAAAGAGAAGGTTTGGGTTATAAAACACAGGTTGGGAGGCACTCTGTGACATATTAATATTAAAAAATTGACAAAATTGGTTATGAATCTTAAGGGATGTGCCAACAACTGTATTTTTAACATGTTTAGGGATGTTTTAAATGCAGTATATACAGCAGCTTCTGGGCAAATGTTACATTTTTTAAGTAGCTCTTTTTCCAGTAAAACTTACATGGGAACATAAAGAAGAGACTGATTATTATATGAGATCCATTTTAAATACTTATTCATGTATGAAGCCAAATAATAGAGTATGAAATTCAGTAAATTTTTTCCCCCTAAGTTTTCAGAAAGCATAGGTTTTTACAAAGCTATCCTAGGTGTACTCTTTAGCCATAAGAAAATATTTATAACTGAGTGGAGTATGGGAAACCAAGTTAGAGGGAGGAACACATTAAGCATTATAATGGGAAAAAACTTTCATCTTCATAATATTAACCCTACCCTGAAAAGAAATAGGGAGATTGGCCCATTTCTTCGCGCCTTAGGTAATTTTTTGTAGTGGTATATCCAGATTCAACTTTATTAGCTGGGAATCATCTTTGGATATAAATACACATAAATACTTATTCCCTGAGGGATTCCATAAGAGACCCAGGTTGTCAATTTCCTCTTTACAGAAGCAATTTCATAGGGCATCACCTCTGTTTTTTCTCTATTAAGTTTATAATTAGAGACTTTACTATAGTCGTCGACAATCTTCAAAGCTGTTTCACTCAAGTTCAGTGGGTCTGTTACATGTAATAATATATTGTCAGTGAAGGCCAATAATTTTAAATGGAGTTTTAATAGAGGAATTCCTTTTATAGCTGTGTTTGAAACTAAAAAGTAAATAAGGGGTTCTAAATAAAAATTAAAAAGGATGGGGGAAAGGGGGCAACCTTGTCTAGTGCCCTGATATAGTTTAAAGGGGGGCGGAGAGTAGATTGTTGTAGCTAATTTAAGCTGCTGGATTCAAATATAACATTTTTAGCCAGTCAATAAATGTTGGGGGGAAGTCAGATTGAAAAAGAGTAGCAAATAGACTATTATGATAGAGTCTGTTAAAGGCTTTTTCTGCATCCAGGGACACCAACACCAAAGAGTGTTTTGAGTTCCTGGATGTAGAAAGAATATGTGAAATCTTTCTGAAATGGTCTAAGGCTTGTCTTGAAGCCATAAAGCTTGTTTGGTCAGGACTGATTCGTTTTTGCCATATCCCTTTAATTCTTTGAGCAAGAATATGAGTTAAAATTTTTATATCGTAATTAATTAACAATATAGGATGATAATTGATAATATTTTGTTTGGATTTATTGGGTTTAGGAAGAAAAAAGAGTTGTGCTTCTATTATCATCTTGTTTGAAATACTTTCCATTAAGATGAAATCAAACAATTGTTTTAGAATAGGGATAAGGGGATGTCTGAATATTTTATAAAAATTAGATGTAAGGCCATCTGGTCCAGAAGCATTATTAATCTTAAGGTTATTTATAGCTCTTCAATTTCTTTTGAAGTAATCTGAACTACAAAATTAGGCATATTGTCCTTACTGTTAGCTGCTGCTAGCTTATAGAGCAGAAAGCAGCTAACTAAAAGAAGCTACAATTTTCTTACTAATTTAACACTTCTATCTCAGCAGGAATCAGTGTCTGTTGAGATTAAGCAGATAAATACTTTATTAGAAGTAGAAGGGGTTTATTTAGGGTTAAAAAAAGAAGAAAAGGAAGTCAGTGTGTGTTCTGTGATGGGAAGGGTACTGTATCAACTTACTTTGCTAAATCAGTAGGAGGAGAGAAAGCTTAATTGGGGAGTGGCCTAGACAATATAAAAGCAGGTGACTCCAATTACAACTTCCTGTTGCTAGCCTGTAGAGCAGAAAGCAGCTCACTAAAAGAAGCTACCATTTTCTTACAAATTTAACACTTCTATTTCAGCAGGAATCAGTGTATGTTGAGATTAAGCAGACAGATACTTTATTAGAAGAAGAAGGGGTCTTATTTAGGGTTAAAAAAGAAAAGAAAGAAAGTCAGTGTGTGTGTTCTGTGCTGGAAAGGGTACTGTATCAACTTACTTTGCTAATTCAGTAGGAGGAGAGAAAGCTTAATTAGGGTGTGGCTTAGACAATATAAAAGCAAGTGACTCCAATTATAACTTCCTGTTGCTAGCCTTTTTTTCTTACTAATTGCCCTCCATCCGACCCACCCTATGCCAGTTCTACTTTTATAGCCACTAGATTTGACTGACAACAGGAACTTCTTGTTTTGACAGTAGGAAGAGAAGGATCATAGAGAAACATTAGATTTGTCAACCCTAAAGAAAAAAAGTTGCTCGCTTTCCCCCCCAGCTGCTGGTGGTCTGACACTAAGCAAGGAAGAAGGAGGCTACTGAAGAATATAGGAAGTTGCTGTCCCAGAACAGGAAGGGTGAGAGTTATAAGGAGAGGTGAGAGTAAGCATACAGAGAAACAGGAGAGGGGACACAAAATAAGACATGATAGGAATGGTGCAGTGCAATGACTGTGGGGTGGCAGTGTTCTGGGAGACATTCTGGAGGCTGCGATGCTGCCCTATTTGCAGGCACCTCACTGGTCTGAGGGAGGAGGCTGCCCATCTCCAGGCTGACCTGGTTAGGATTTGTGAAACCTCCTTCCCCACCCAGGGACCAACAAGGCAAATGTCACCACCTCAGAAGTTGCCAAGAAAGTGGAGAGGTTGGACCAGTGGGGTTCAGAGAGGGAGAGGGTGGTGGAACAAAGTTGCAGCTCTCCAGCTGTACCTCTCCACAATTCATACACTCTTCTGGTGGA
Source organism: Neoceratodus forsteri (assembly GCA_016271365.2). Taxonomy (NCBI): domain Eukaryota; kingdom Metazoa; phylum Chordata; order Ceratodontiformes; family Ceratodontidae; genus Neoceratodus; species Neoceratodus forsteri. The sequence continues at coordinate 682,341,557 of CM057449.1, forward strand.
TAATGGTTCCTCTATGGAGGCACCTGCAGTGGAGTTCAAAGAGGATGCTGGGAACATTCACAAAGGAGACACACAGGAGGGTGGCATGGGATCCCACAGGGGAAGGAAACAACTCCTGGTAGAGGAGTCAATCATTGGGGGGTAGAAGTGTGGAAGGAAGGGGAGTGGGAGGTAAGGTGCCTGCCTGGCACCATGGCTTGGAGGGACAGGAAGCGAATCCTCAGGATCATGGGAGCAGCTGCATGAGGGAGGGAGCTGGATTTCATTGTCGACCTAGGGACAAATGACCTGGCTAGGAATGGGATCAGGGCAGTGCAAGAGGAGTTTGAAGAGTTGCGGTGGGCCATAGACAAGTAGGGCATATGGTAACCTTCTCAGAGGTGCTGCCTGTCTATGGCAAGGGTGATGCTAGGGTACTCCTCACCAGGGAATTCAATGAATGGTTGAAAAAGTGGTGTGGAGCTCAGGGCTTTGGCTTCATTGGGGACTGGGAAGCCACCCGGAGGGATGCAGACCTTTACTGGTGTGATGGTCTGCATCTGTCTGGGGGAACCAGGATCCTAGTTGAGAGGTTTAAATGCTTCATTGGCAAGCATTTAAACTAGCCAAGGGGGGAGGCACTGAAAAGGAGCAGGGAAACCCAGCCTCCCCCCAACAAAACACAGTAATTAGTGAGGTAAACACCAAGGTAGAGAAGTCATTAGGGAGCAGGACACAGGTAAGTGTAACAAAAGGCAAAAGCAGTAAGAGCAGGGATGGGACTAAAAGGGGTAAGGCCATCATAAAGTGGAGGGTGATGAGTACCAATGCCTGTAGTCTGTGTAACAAGCTTCCTGAACTAGTGACCTTGATGGAAGAGGGCTGCCTGGATATTGTGGCAGTCACAGAAACATGGTACACAGAGAATCATGACTGGGATGTCAGCATACCATGATACACAATCTACAGGAGGGACATGGATGGTAAAAGAGGAGGAGGAGTAGCTCCTATGTAAAGGAAGGGATAAAAGTAACTGAACTAAAGAGTTAAAAGGGAGCATATGAGGCACACTGGGTCACCCTGGAGACAGGGCATAGCACCACAATCTGCATGGGGGTTGTATACAGACCCCCATCTCAGGGGGAGGGAGTGGACAAGGAAATTATAGAAGGCATCCTTTGAATGGCAGAAAAAGGTGAGATATTGTTGATGGGGGACCTAAATATGCCAGATGTTAACTGGAGCACCTTTGCTGCAGGCACATCCAAGAGCAGGGTCATTCTTGATGCCGTACAAGGGGCATGCCTCAGACAGCTAGAATTGGAACCCACTCAGGAGGGAGCAATCTTAGATCTGGTACTCTCAAATGGGGATGGAGAAAGAATCTCAGATTTAGAAGTGGATAGCCATCTGGGAACAAGCGACCACCAAACAGTGTGGTTCACGATAAACACAGCCATACAATCAAGCCATACAAAAGCAAGAGTATTGGACTTTAGGAGGGCTGACTTTGGGAAAATGAGAGAGTGCCTCAGAAAAGCACTAGTAAACAGGCAAGAAAGAGGGGTGGAGGAACAATGGGGAGTAATCAAAACAGCCATCACAGAGGCAACAAGCCTTCGTGTAAAGCAAATCAACAAAACACAACAAAGGAAAAAAATGCTATGGTTCTCAAAAGAGGTGGCAGGGAAGGTTCAGAAGAAGAGGGCATCAGGAAATATAAGGAAACACAGAAGGAGCAGGACAGAGAACATTATCAGTTAAAGCAGAAAGAGGCAGGAAGGCAGTCAGAATAGCAAAGGCCCAAACTGAGAAAGGATAGTCAACTCTGTTAAGAAGGGGGATAAGACCTTTTATCGGTACATTAGGGAGCAAAGAAAGACCAAAGGAGGGATACTGAGGCTTAATAAAGGGAAGGGAATGTGGGCAGAGGGTGACAGTGAAAAAGCAGGGATACTGAACTAATATATATATATTTTTTTTTAGTTGTTTAACTAGGTATAGCACACTAAGCTGAAAGCTTTTTTACAGGAGCGACCTGGGAGCACAAGGAGGTTAAGTGACTTGCTCAGGGTCACACAGTATGCAAGTGGAAGCTGTGGGATTCAAACTTTATAACAATATATAACAAAACAAAAACAACATTTCAATATAACAAAACAATATTTCTGTTCAGTATTCACAAAAGAAGAGGAGGGGGAGGTACCTAAACCAAACAAGAGAAACACTCTGAAGATGGGGGTCAGTACCAGTCCATTTACAGAAGAAAGGGCTCTGAAAGAACTATAAAAATTGAAGGTGGACAAAGCAATGGGGCCTGATGGGATTCACCCAAGAATTCTAAAAGAACTAAGGGTAGAACTAGTGATGCCGCTGACTACTCTCTTTAACAAATCATGGGAGGATGGAGTGGTACCTGAGGACTGGAGGAGGGCAGATGTGGTTCCTCTTCACAAAAGTGGGAGCAGGACAGAGGCAAGAAACTGCAGACCAGTTAGTTTGACCTCAGTGGTAGGGAAAATGATGGAATCACTTCTGAAGGAAAGAATTGTTTAGTACCTAGAGGTCATTGGGGCACAGGACCAAAGGCAGCATGGATTCATAATGGGAAGGGCATGTCAGATGAATCTAATAGATTTCTTTGATGAGGTGACCAAAGTAGTAGACCATGTAGTGGCTGTGGACATGGCCTACCTAGATTTTAGCAAGGCATTTGATACAGTCCCACACAAAAGATTAATACACAAGTTAGCCAGCCTTAGAGTGGGTCTCAAGGTGGTAGCCTGGATACAAAATTGGCTAGACAACAGGACACAAAGGGTAGTAGTAAATGGAGTCCACAGTGAAGAAAGGAGGGTTACTAGTGGGGTACCACAGGGTTCAGTACTGGGACCAGTCATTTTTAATGTCTTTATAAGTGACATTGCAGAGGAACTGGAAGGAAAAGCATGTCTCTTTGCAGACGACACAAAGTTCTGCAACAGGGTTGATACACAAGATGGAGTGGAAAGGATGAGAAGGGACTTGGCAAGGTTGGAGGAATGGTCAAATGTATGGCAACTCAGATTCAATGCAAAGAAATGCAAGGTAAAGCACCTGGGAAACAAAAACCTAGGGGAAGTGTAGACAAGGGGGGGGGGTGAGATACTGACAACAGTAAAATTGGAAAGGGACCTTTGGGTAATTATATCAGATGACTTAAAGGTGGGCAAGCAATGTGAGAAGGCAGTAAGGAAGGCTGGGGAAATACAGGGATGCATAGGGAGAGGCATCAATAGTAAAAAACAGGAAGTTATCCCTCTGTACAGACAATTGGTGAGAACCAATTTGGAATACTGTGTGCAGTTCTGGAGACCCCATCTCCGCAAAGACATAGACAGAGTGGAGGCTGTCCAGAGGAGGGCAGCCAAAATGGTGCAGAGTCTGCACCAGAAGACATGCGAAGAAAGACTAAAGGAGCTTAATATGTATACCCTTGAGGAAAGAAGAGAGGGAGAGGGGACATGATAGGCACTTTCAAGTACCTCAAGGGAATCAACAAAGTCCAAGAGGGTAGCATCTTTCAGAAAAAGAGATGTGCAAGAACAAGGGGGCACAATTCGAAGATGGAGGGGGGTTGCCTCAGAGGTAATGTGAGGAAATATTTTTTTCATGGAGAGGGTTGTGGATGCATGGAACAGCCTCCCTTAGGAGGTAGTGGAGTCAAGAACAGTGGGGGAATTCAAGAATGCATAGGACAAACATACAGCAGTCCTAGTTTGGGGTAGGAGGAAGTAAGCTGTTCATTAACTAGGATTTGCAGCTTATCTGTTAGGTAGAAAAATGGGCAGACTAGGTGGGCCAAGCGGTCCTTATCTGCCATCAAATTCTATGTTTCTATGCTACTAATACAGTGGCAAGAACATTTCAATAAGAAATTGACTATCTCTTCTGGGGTGGAAGAATTTGAGACTGGTCCATAAAATTTTGAGTAGTACATACAACATTTGTTAAGAATATCCTTGTAATCAGTTAAAACTGTATTCTGATTTTCAAAAATTAAAGATTTGATGTGCCTGGATTGTTGCATCTTTTTAATTCTTTGAGCTAGCAGTTTGCTAGGATTTTCCCTTATATCAGCATAAGAAGCCTTCAACCTGATAATCAGAAGTTTAATTTGTTCTTTAGAACTAAATTGTAGTTCTTCTTTAAGTTCTTTAATCTCCTGATATTCCCGAGGTGAAAGTAAATGTTGGTCTTTGGTTTCCTAGTCTTTCAGTTTATTAGATAATTTCCTTAATTTTTCGGTCTTCTGCTTTTTGATTTTCACCCCAAATCTTATAAATTCGCCTCTTAGGTAACATTTACAAGATGCCCAACTTAAATCTACTTTTTTGATAGAGTTTGCATTGTGGTCCCAAAAAACCTGAATAGCTTCTTTAATATATTTTATGATGTATTTCTGTCTCAGAAGATTAGAATTAAATCTCCACGAAAAACATCTCAAATAAGGGATACCTAATTTTAAAGTAATATATATTAAGAAGTGGTCCGATAGAACCCTTAGTAATATCTGTGGATCATATACTGAGGGGAGTAACTTGTTAGATAAAGGAAATAGTAAATTCTGGAAAACAAATTATGGGCCTGTGAGAAGAAAGTGAATGATTTTTTAATTGGGAAAAAATTTCTCCATGGATCAACTAAATCATAAATGCCAGTTAAATCATTCCGGGCCTTATCGTCCACCAAGACTATATAATTTGATGGGTTAGATTTATCTAAGTTGTGGCTAAGGGGTAAATTCCAATCACTTCCTAAAACAATTTGGTAAGAGTGGTAGGGTATTAGGATAGAAATTAAGTTCATATAAAAACTAGAGGAAGCATTATTCAGACCATAAATAGACCCAAATACATATTTAGTTTGGGTGATTTCTCCCATAGCTAATACATAGCCCCCTTCTTGGTCTGAAACCAACTTTATCAGATAGAAATTGGCAGATGAGTCCATTATAATCACCCCCCTGATTTGGCTGTGTATTTGCCTGCTCCATAGACTGCTCTGAAGTTAAACTTTCTCAAGCATTCCGTCTCAGAGTTTAACAAATGAGTCTCTTGTAGAAAAATGTAATTATATCCCAAAGACTTTAGGTAATTTAAAATTGACATCCTTTTAGTTTTGCATCATAGCCCTTTAACATTACAGGAGGCTAATTTAAGGTTTATAACAATCAGAATGACAATATTAATGAATTGACTTTAATCAACTTGTAGCTCCAAAATTTTAACAGGTAACCCATATAGCCATGCACCGTCTTGGTTGCCCTCCTCTGTTACACCTCCACACAATGTCATTCTTGAGATGGGGCCTCCAGAATTGGACACAGTACTCCAGGTGAGGCCTCATGAATGATTTATAAAGGGGCAATACCACCTACCCCCTCCTGCTTGTTATACCCCTCCCTATGCACCCCAGCAGATATGATGACCCCCAAGTCTGTTTCCTGTTTTGTGGTTGCCACCTCCTCTCCCCAAGATGGTATGCAGCCCTTGGGTTTTGTGCCCTACAAGCATAATCTTGCACTTGTTAGCTCATTCTGTCTATCCCCCCACTCTGCCCACTCTGTTGCAGGTTTTTTTGATGTCTGCAAACAGGCATTCTTTCCCTTCCAGCCCTTCTGTGATGTCACTAATGAAGACTTTGAAAAGTACTAGTCTGAGAACTGCCCCTTTGTGGCACCCCACTGATTACATCCCCTTCCTCCAAGCATACCCCATTTACTACCACTCTCTGACTCCTGTAACTTAGCCAGTTTTGTACCCATTTTACCCATGTTGGCTGAACTCCTAGGCTGCCCAGCTTGTTTACCCTTCTTCTGTGTGGGATGGTGTCAAAAGCCTTGCTGAAATGTTGGTAGGATATAAACACTGACCCTCCCTGATCCACTTCACTCATCACTCAGTTGAAAATATTAATAAGGTTTGTCTTGCAGGATCTCACCCCAGTGAACCCATGCTGCCTTGGCTCTTGCAGCCCACTTGCTGCAAGGTACTCCTCAATTATTTCTTTTAGCAGTGTTTCCATGATTTTTCCCACTGCTGATGTCAGGCTTACTGGTCTACAGTTCCCTGCCTCCTCCTTCTTATTCCCACTCTTGTGTATCAGATTCATGTCCTCCTCCTCCAGTCCCTTGGAACCAACCCCTTATCCAATGATAGATTGAACAGGGCTCTCAGAGGAGCAGAGAGCTCTTCTCTCAGTTCCCTCAGTACCCTTGGGCGTACCCCATCCAGTCCCATTGTCTTATTCATATTTAATCTCTCTAGTTCTTTGCAGAATCTCTCCTCTGAAAAAGGGTTACTGTCTACCTCCCATCCCTTAATTCCATTGTCCTTTTTTGGCCCTTCACCAACCACCTCTTCAGTAAATACTGCACAATAATACTTGTTCAATATATCTGACTTCTTTTGATCCTTTTCTACAATGCCCCACCTTCCCCTTTTAATCTTACTGTCTCTGCCTTGTTCTTTCTTCTTTCTTTTATGTATCTGAAAAATGCTTTATCTCCCTGTTTCACTGTCCTGGTTATATCCTCCTTTGTTACAGCTTATGCGCTCCTAACAGCTATTACTGCCTCCCTCTGCTTCATCTGATATCCTTCTCTGTCCTCTGCCATCTGCGTTTTGTTGTACCTCTTGAAAGCTAACCTTTTTGCCTTAACCTTTTCTGCTACTTCTTTGGAGGGCCAGAGTGGTTTCTACTTTCTTCTGTTCTTTGTAACCTGCCTGCTGCAGAGGTTTGTTGCCTTCTCAATGGCTTTATTTATTTCTGCCCACTTCTCCTATACCTCATCCACTTCCCCTATGTCTGCTAATGCATCCCCAAGGCATTCTCTCATTTTCCTTAGAAAATGGCAAGAATCAATTCTCAAACTTGATTGGCTGAGACAGGCTCCAAGCTGGACATTTACTTTTCAATAGATGCCCAGCTAAAAATAAGAGCCATAAATCTCAACTGTCCCTGATTTTCAGGGACATCCCTGATTTTGCCTCAAAATTTTACTCTGTTCCTCCTAAAATTTGTGTTCTCGTGGCTAAACAGTGGAAATTGTAAGCACAAAACAATGTCAAGCATTAAAGTTACAGACTTGTTCTTCCTTAGAAAATGCATTTTGCACTAAGCCCCATGTTCTACCAGCCTTCTGAGTAGATATCTCTAATTTTGAAGATGTGTCCATGATTATGGTCCTTTCACCTTGATTTTTGAGGCAGGAGGTTGAGAGGTATGATAAGAGCCAGTCCAAGTGCCACTTCACAGTGTAGCATTTTCTAGAGGTGCCCAGCCTGCATTGTAATTGGCTGAAAGCACCCTAGAAAATTTGAAAAGCCCACCATGTTTTCTTTCCCACTTAACGAGAACTACAGCTGCCACCAACACTACTTCCTTTAGTCTTGACTTCCTCCCTGAATGTTGCATTTGACGCAACTTCCTGTTTTAAAAACAAATTAAAAAACAAATACACACTTCAGTTATCTTGTGGTTGGAAGAGTGACACAACCACTCTACTGACCACACTGCCACAGTACATGGACAGCCGTTTCCTGACTGCAGTCTTGTGCAGACCACAAACACATTTGTGATGATCCCTCAGCACAAGCCCTCCACAATAACCGAGTCTACTGTGGAGAAAGAAACAAAAAAAATTTGTCTTACTATTTCAAGAAATAAAAAAGAAATATTTTCTTTGCTGTTACATCGCACTCAAATGTCATTTTTGTCATCCTGTACATTGCGGTCAAAGGTCGCAGGTCGCACAGATGCAACTAGGCAAAAAAAAACTTCAAAGAGACTGCAACAAAGATTTTTCAAATAACACTGTTGTTCTTAATCAGCATGAAGTGTCTCTGTCTCTGTGAGTGTGTGTGTGTGTGTGTGTGTGTGTGTGTGTGTGGGACTCTCTTTCATAGTGGGGGCGTGTGACAATTCACTAGAAACTGCATGGAGGAGCAACAGCACCAGGAACAGCCTGTGGATTACTTTAGCAATACATTTAGCTCCTACACCTGTATTCATTTTTTCACAGTCATTGACTATATTACTTAACAACTTAATAAAAATTTACACATATGGCCATTTTCTAAGTGCAATAATACCCTCCAGAGTGGGCATTATTGGGAAATACCAGACCTTCTAGAGGCTGTAAGGCCCTCCACCTGCAGCGTTGGGCCTCATTACACCTCTGGGTGGTCCAGTATTTCCAAATAATGCCCACCCTGTTATTGCTTACTGAAATCAGCCATCCTGAAGTCCAAGACCTTTGTTTTAGTGTGGTTTGTTTCTGGCCCCATTCTAACCCTGAACCACACCATGTGATGATCACTTGTCCTCAGGTGGCTTCCTACCATGATGCCAGTGACATTGTCCCTGTTTGACAGTACCAGATCTATTATGACATCCCCTTGAGTGCATCCACTGACAAGGTGCCTGAGGAATGTCCCCTGCAGAGAGTCTAAGATTTCCCTACTTCTCCTTGTTGCTGCAGCTGGGATGCGCCAGTCCACATCTAGCGTATTGACATTCCCAACTAGCAGTACCTCCCATTTGTTAGACAGTGCCCTGATTTGAGGATCCTTAGTATTTAGAAGCCTGACAACAGAGGTAGAACATGGCTTTGTCCCACAACCAAGACCCCCTTTTCCCTCACTGGGCCAGCTGCTCCACTCAACAGAGCACACAAACAAACTCAAAGAAGTTAATCTGGGCTCAACAGAGCTCACAGAGGCTAGAGGGACTGAAAATTGTTGAAGCTGTCTCAGAGAACATTTATATTCTTAATTAATTCATCTGAGGTCCTTGGAGCTCTCTCAGAGACTGGAGAGACAGAAAAAATGAATGGCAGAAGGGACAATGTGAACTGCGGAGTCCCAGAGCAGCCAATCAGACCCTAGAACTCCTGGCATCAAAACTTTTGAAATCAAACAATAGGGTCTTCACCTTGCCTAAGAGGCAAACAGAGGATCTTTAGTTTTTAGGAGCCTGACTACAGAGGTAGAAGGTGGATTTGTCCTGCAAGCTGCACCCCCTCTCCCCTCACCAGGCCAGCCACTCTGCTCAACAGAGCACACAAACAAACTCAAAGAAGTTTATCTCAGCTCATCAGATCTCCCTGTGGCCAGAGGGACTGAACATTTTAATTAATGCAATTTTGCTCATTGGAGCTCTCTCGGAGACCAGAGGGTCTGAAAAGATTAACAACTCTTAAGTAATTCTTTTGAGTTCACTGGAGCTCTAAAAGACTGAAAACTCTGAATTAATTAATCTGAGCTCAATGGAGCTGTCTCGAAGTACATTTTCAAAGCTTTCTCAGAGAAAATTTTTATTCTTAATGAATTCATCTGATGTCAACAGAGCACTCTCAGAGACTGGAGAGAGAGAGAGAGAGAAAAATTAACGGCCACCAGACAGTTTGAACTGCGGAGTCCCAGAGCAACCAATCAGACCCTAGAAATATTGGCATCAACTCTTTTCAAATCAAACAATAGGGGCTCTGCCTTGCATAAGATGTGAGCAGAGGATCCTTAGTTTTTAGGAGCCTGACTAAAGGGGTAGAAGGTGGCTTTGTCCTGCAACTGGGACCCCGTCTCCCCTCACCAGACCAGTCGTTACACTCAACATTGCACACAAACTCAAATAAGTTAATCTGAACTCATCAGAGCACATTGAGTCCAGAGGCACTGAACATTTTAGTTAAATGCATTTAAGTTCATCAGAGCACTCTCAGAGACCAGAGGGACTGAAAAGACTAAAAACTCTTAAGTAATTCATTTGAGCTCATTGGAGCTCTAAAAGACTGAAAACTCAGAATTAATTCATTTGAGCTCATTGGTGCTGTCTTGGAGAAAATATTTACCCTTCCTCCATCCTACCCCACCACTGTCCTGGTTGGAGGCTGTACAGGGAGGAGGAGGCGGGGCACCTTGAAACCTAGGTAGTAGGGGCTGGTGGTACTCAATAGGCCAAAGAGGAACAACAGAAACAGGGGGGAGGGGGGTGACAGATGGGGAAATCATAGAGGGCAGAGTTTGGGAGGGTTTGAAGGCACTGAGGGTGGACAAGGCACCAGGCCCAGATGGCATCCACCCCAGGGTACTGAAGGAGCTGGCAGAGGTTCTTGCAGGAACTTTGGCAGACCTATTTAATGCCTCACTACACTCCGGGTATGTACCTCAGGACTGGAGGATGGCTCATGTGGTGCCCCTAAACAAGAGTGGCCCCAAGGATGAACCATGGAACTACAGACCAGTGAGCCTCACATTCATTGTGGGTAAGCTGATGGAGACTATCCTGAAGGAGAGGCTGGTGGCTCTCCTAGAGGCCAAAGGACTACAGGACAGCAGACAGCATGGCTTCATATGTGGCAGATCCTGCCAAACTAACCTGGTGGAGTTCTATGGCTGCGTAACTAGGCAACTGAACAGAGGCCATGCAATGGATGTCCTATATCTGGACTTCAGTAAGGCATTTGACTTGGTGCCACATGGGAGGCTGGAAAGTAAGTTAAAAGGCACAGGGCAGGGTGCAAAGCTGGTGAGATGGGTAGGAAACTGGCTTCAGGGAAGGCAACAGAGGGTGGTGGTGGATGGGGAGCTCTCACACCCAAGGGTAGTGACAAGCGGTGTTCCACAGGGCTCGGTATTGGGACTAGTGTTGTTTGGGACATTCATTGCAGTCATATCACTGGACATCAAGAGCAAGATCAGTCTGTTTGTTGATGATACCAAGGTGGGAGCGGTGGTGTATAACCTAGGGGGATGGCGGGGTTGCAAAAAGTGCAAGGTGCTGCATTTTGGGGTGGAAAACCCAAGGAGGAGTTACCAGCTGGGAGGAGTGCAGCTAACCCAGACAGAGGAGGAGAAGGATCTGAGGGTGCTCATTACAAGGTCAATGAACAACTCAGCACAATGTAGGAAGGCAGTTGCAAAGGCCCACAAAATGCTGGGTTGCATTGCAAGGGGTATATCCTCGAGGAGGGAGGAGGTGGTTCTGCCACTGTATAGGTCATTAGCTAGACCACACCTGGAGTACTGCATGCAGTACTGGTGCCTGTATCTGAAGAGGGACATTAAGTTACTGGAGAGGGTGCAGCACAGGGCAACAAAGATGATCAAGGGACTGGGGGACTTATCATACAAGAGGAGGCTGAGGGAGTTGAACATGTACTCGCTGGAGGAGAAGAGGGACAAAAAAGACATGATTGAAACCTTTCAGTAGATGAAAGGAATAAACAAGGCAGGTACATAGGGGCTGTTCAAAATAAGGAAGGGGAGGGACACCGGGGGCCATGATATGAGACTGGAGGGAGGAAGGTTCAGGGGGGAGATGAGGAGACACATTTTTACAGAGAGTATGGTAGCTGGGTGGAATGCTTTGCCTGCAGAAGTGTAATCCAATAGAACAGTGGACTGCTTCAAAAGGGGTTGGGACAGGACAAGAAGGAGGGTCAATGGAGGGGAAGGGTGGAAGGGAGGGGTAGCTGCAGAATAAGGGGTGCTAGCTACACATTCAAGCAGTCTTGATAGACCTCTAGACCTTCATCTGTTGGCAAATTCTGTATGTTCATATGTTCGTAAGCTGTCATCTTAGCAAGAAAACAGTACTCAAGTGGCTCTTAACAGACTACAATATTCTACCAACTTGCACTTTGAAGTGAAAACATTGAGAAGCAGCTAGTAGGCTAGTGGTACCAAGCTTGAGGTAGTAAACTGCTATTTTTTTTTTAGACAAAACAGTCCTAACATTCTTGCTGCAATACTGATCTAGCCCGGGGAAAAAATGATTTTAAACTTGTGTGTAGTCTAAAAGGTTAATGTATAATCTGACTGTATTTGCTACTTGCCAGATACTACTTAATTACTTACATAGTTAAGGGAAAGTTTTGGGAAGACAATCTAAAAGTGGAATCTCTAAACTCCTAACCTTACTACACCAGTCACTGTGCTAATCTACTACCTACTCTGATTGCTAGAATCAGTAGGTAGGGAAACCTATTATTACTATGTAATATCAGCTTGTATATTGTGCACTATTTGTTTCACTGATCATATCAAGTATGAGGCTTGAGTGTTTGTAAAGTTCTTATGGTTTATCTACACAGACATTTGTGCCTCATGTAGGTAGAAGTGTCTTGCTAGAACAGTGCTATCTCAGGGTGCTGCACATGCTCCCCTTACCCAGAGAGTGGAGCCACTGTCAGGTGTGTAAACTGAACTTAGGTAAACATCACAGTCTCAACCCTAAACCTTAACTGCTCACTGCTGTCCCTCAAGCACTGATCTGCCCAAAAAATGCCCCCCTCCCATGCAACATCATGCCTCTGTATGGTCCCCTCTAAGACTGTCTTTCCCCCACAACTATTCTAAATACAGCCCTGCTCCTATTGCTGCTTACTGCTGGTGATATCGAGACCAATCCTGGACCACAGCTGCTTAACAGTAGGATTGCATTCCCTGCAGATCTTGCCTGAAACTGCACCAGAGGATTAAAAATAGTACAAATCAATATTAACAGCCCGCACCCCAAGATACCAGATCTTGAAGCCTGGATGAGTCTCTACTCCCATGACGTCATGGCAATCACTGAAGCTTGACTGAAACCAGCCATTCATCCTAGTGAAGTAGACATCCCTGGATACAAAGTGTACAGAAAGCATAGGACTGGAAAAAAGAAAGGTGGAGGAGCTCTGCTCATGGGTCGATCTTAACATTCATTTACTAGCCCAGGTACTAGTGCAGATTGACACAGGCTAGAGCAGGATCTCTGTTACTTGCCCGGCTGGGCTAGTGCTATTCCTCAGGTGAACTTGCTGCAGCTCTATTCTGTGCCTGTTGTGCTGTGTGGCGCTCATGTGACAAAGAAAAAAAAAAACATCAGCATCAACGGTGCAGTCGGAGAAAGTGAGACCACAAAGTAAAACAAGTAAACCAAAATAAAAACACCAGCATTCAGGATGCAGTTGGAACACTGAAACCACAAAGACCCCCACCAAGTCAGACTGAACAACACCACCCAGCACAGCATTCAGGACATGGTGCAGTCAGAACAGTGAGATCACAAACATAAAACACATCTTTCAGTTGAGACTACTAGGGCAGCTTTCACACAGCTGAGTCTGTCCAAACTCCAAACTAATAAATGTAACAAGAGACAGGCAGACTGCAGAAAAAGTAAAGCTAACGTTACAACCTGGTCTCCTCTGTTCTGTTAATTTTAGCCTTGTCCCTGTGGTCATCATATGAGAAGCTGCCTTCAAAACTCTGAAGCAGCAGATATGTGCCAGTGAGAAAATGGGCTCTTTCTAATTAACACAACGGGTCTGTATCTCCTCTCCACAGTCAGTAATGGTAGCAGGACCCCACCCCCCCCCAGTAAAACATTGCTAGATTCACCAGCATTCACATCAGTGTGCAGTCAGAACAGTGAGATTGCTAATCAAACAAAAAAAAAAGACTTCTAAGAGGAACACAGGGAGGTTAAACTAGTATTCTAACTTGCCTTTGTTGTTCTTTTCAGCCTTGTCCATTGCCCCTGTGGTATGAGCTTCCAAAACTGGAATAAAGATAAAGACAGTCCCACTGAGAAAATTGGCTTATATAGGTTAGGTCTCAGTCTAGTAATGGTAGCAAAGAATCCCACCCCCCGCCTGATACTAGTTCAAACTTCTTCCTCTTCCTAGTGAGTTCCAGCGATTAAAAAATATACTGACTGACATGAGAACAGCTTAATTAGCTGTAAATAATGTGACTGCACTGCAAGTGCATTTTCAATTAATTCTCTCTATCTCTTTCTCTCACACTCTCAGCTAAGCATAACACACTTAGTGTATTTGTTTTCATTCCCTGATCCACTGAACTCACAGAGAAAAAGATAAGTACCCCACCATACCTGAGAACTCGGCATGGCCAAACTCAATCCTCCTCCTGGATTTCCCCAGCCAGTTGTCAGTTAAACTACAGGACAGTTTCCTCCAGGAGGTTTTTGACAATAATTCTCGGACTTAGTAGCTTTATGGGAGAAAGTGAATGCAGCATATCAGCAGAAATACCCCAACATTCTTGCCCTGGTGGATCTGTTATTGACATTGCCAGCAAGCTCTGCAGAGGCTGAGAGGGGATTCAGTCAGATGAAGATCACCAAATCACAGCTACACTTCAAGCTGTGATCAGACAAATTAACTGACATGATGATCCAGATGAACTCACCAGACATTGAGAAGTTTCAACCCCAAGATGCCCTTAGTTTATGGAATTTCAGTGCAGAGAGAAGTAAGAGGCCACAGACTGGCCATGTCTTGTCAAGGTCTGATGCTGAAGATGTCTCTAACTGATAATTCAGACATAAGTGACTATGATAGTGATACAAGTATGCTTGAGAGTGAGCCACATTCCCCTGACACCACACAGTCCAGCAACATTTAAGGATCATTTGACTTTTGTATTAAGAACATTAAGACACTGATATCAAGATCCTTGTGGGTCATTCCCTGTGGGCTGTCCCCCAGGGGATTGTAGCTGCAGGTCGCAGGTGGCATGGTAGTGGAGCCCGTGTGTTTTTGACACATTTGGAGGGGAAGGGTCCTCCCTTTGGAGATAGCTTGCATGCCCCAGTCCGCTGCTGCATCATTGATGCTCTGGATTGTACCTGAAGGCTTTTGGAACTGCAGCTTGGCCTGAGGTCTGGTTTCTTTTTGGCTACCAAGGTCTATTTTGAGGCAAATAATTTGATTAATCTGGGTTCGTTTTCCTGATTCTGAACTCGATCTAACTGTATAATTCCAATTTACCCTTGTTGTTTAGTGGAGGGATTACGTCTAAAGGCCATGGACTGTCTAGCAGTAGTCTCCCTCCCTTGCACACTGGATTACGTGTGATTGAAAGTTTTATGATCTAGCTGTTTTAATTTAATTTTCACTTGTTTTTCTATTTCTGTTAGATTCCCACCACTATGTGAGAGGTAGTGGGGGTGATCTATTTCGGACATTTAAAACTGGAGTGGTGAAAGGACTCCAGTCCATTATATCTTGTATTTTTTCGTATTGTATATTTTTTGGTTTTGGTGTGGTGTTTGTTTAATTGAATTTAAATATTATTATTATGTGGTACTGTTGGGGAGGTTGGGTATTTTATAGGATTACTTTTGTTTGCATTACAGTTTGTTTTTTATATTTCTTTTAGGGGTGGGAGAAGTATGGGTGCATTGTTGGTTGAGGATGTTTTGGCCGGCTGCTCTCCCGGTCAGGCACTACTCCCCTTCCAAACTCTGGGACCTCCAGCCCTTTTACTCTCCTCCCCTGCCTGCAACGGTTTATAACCGCTGCAGGGCTTTGGGTATTGCCAGCAGGAAATGGAGGTGGGTTGGGGGTCCTGGACCTCGGGGGGGGGAGCAGGGTGGCTGTATCTGGGTTGCATGGTCCAGGAGAAGCCCTGGGATGAAATGAAATGATCTTAAGACCATGGTTCTCCATATGTAGTTACCATACCCAAGGGCTCCAGTACTTCTGGTAAGATAGCTCAGTCAGCCCCCAGAACCCCATCCAACTCGAGTGGTGTTATGCAATGCCATGCCTATTAGGAACAAAACAGTGATTACTGCTGACCTTGATGGAACAGCAGACATGGAGTGCATCACCAAGACCTGGCTTGATGACAAAGCAGGCTCCATCTTGGAGTCAGTGGTCCCTGCCGGGTTCTTGGTGATACGCCGCTCGAGATTGGACTGCAGGGGGCGGGGGTGGTGGTCGTCTGATTTAGATTGGAATTGGGCCTTACTGGTGTGCCAGTTGAGGAGGCCATATCATTTAAGTTTACCGTAGTAGCAGGTGTGGGCTGGAGGATCATTCTCATCTACTGTCCACCCGAAGGTGAGAAATTGTTCATGCAGGAAGTAGCAGACTTCATCGTCAATATGGCATTTGAGTCATGCAGGCTGATGGTCCTGGGTGACTTCAACACTTGGGTCAATGATGAACTCTCACAGTATGGCCAAGACTTCCTCTAAAATATGTATTCATTTAGGTTCACACAGGTAGTTGCCTCTGACACTCATAATCAAGGTCACTCACTTGATCTGGTCTTCCTCCTGGGGATCGAGTCCTCTGACTTGGTGGTGGAACCAGTCATATGGTCTGATTATCACACAGTAAGATTCAATATCCAGCCCCCCCCACCATAGGCCTGCCCCTGTGGAGATGGTCAGATACAGCCCATTAAGGGGTGTAACCCCAGAAGGTCTTTTTGTGGTATTAGATCTATCAGGACTTTTGAGGGTAGGTGAGAATCCAGAGATTCTAGTTCTAGCCTATAATAAGGCTATTACTGAGGCTCTGGGTTCTATTGCCCCAGTCTGTGTTCACCCTCTCTCTCTCCACCCTCGGTCCCCTTGGTTTAATGGGATCTTAAGGGAGTTGAGACATGTAGGACAAAGGCTAGAGCATCGTTGGTAGAAATCAATCCTTGAAGCTGACCACCTTAGATTGATAGATCATTATCAAAGCTATCAATCAGCAATCACATATAAGAAGGCAGAGTTCCTGTCTACTGAGGTTGCTGCTGCTCAAAATTGACTGACTCAGCTCTTTCAAACCATGGACAGGCTGAGCAACTCAACCTGTCTACAGGTTCAAGGAGCATTTTCACAAGTTAAGTGTGATGAGTTTGCATGATTCTTTGCGGATAAGTTGGCCGACACCAGGGCTAAAATCTGTCCAGCGCCCTCTGGGGGGTTGGTGGGGGTTGGTGTATGGTCACTTCCCCCCAGTCTTCTTTGATATCTTTTGACCAGCTGGAGATAGTGGACATCATGTGGATTGTCTAGAATATGTGGCCAACATGCTGTAGTTTGGATCCAGGCCTCACATGCCTATTATTGGGGTGTATGGATTCCATCAGCCTGGTCTTTGCAAAGATTGTCTGGTGCTCCTCAGACTGTGGTGAGTTCCCCAGCTCCCTGAAGGAGGTGGTGGTGACACCGCTTATTAAGAAAGCTGCTTAGGATCCAAACAGCTGTGCAAACTACAAACCCATCACTAATCTTCCCTTTGTTGGGAAGGTGATTGAGAAAGTGGTTGTACTGCAACTGGAGAACCACCTTACCATCCATGATGTCTATGATCCTCTCCAGTCAGGCTTCTGGAAGAGACATTTTACTGAGACTGCTCTGGTTCAGGTGCTCAATGATCTCCTGATGATGAGGGATCAGAAGCGCTGTTCCATCTTGGTGCTTCTGGATCTCTCCTCAGCATTTGACACTGTGGACTATGGAGTTCTGCTTGAATGCCTGTGGATTATCTGTGGCCTGTCTGGTCCAGTTCTCAGATGGTTTCACTCCATCCTAGCCAACAGGTCTCAGAGGGTGGTATCCAGGGTTTTTTCCTCTTATCCATTCTCTCTGCTGTGTGGGGTCCCTCAGGGCTCAGTGCTGTCCCCTATGTTGTTTGCAGTGTATATGCTGCCCCTCAGAGACATTGTAAGATGATATGGGCTGTGGTTTGACTGCTATGCTGATGATACACAACTCTATCTGTCTTTCAGGCTGGACCAGGATAGTGCAGTCTCGATGTTCAACAGTTGTCTGCTGGAGGTCCATGACTGCATGAAGTCCAACTTGTTGAAATTGAATTCCAAGAAGACTGAAGGGTTGGTTGTGGATCTGGGGCACCAGATAGAGAGGCCGGTGGTGGGCTTACTCTCTGGGCTTTGATTTGAGGGTGTACAACTGCCTACATCCGAATGGGTGCTTAATCTGGAGGTGGTTCTTGACAATGGGCTGACACTGCATGCACAGGTGTTGGCAGTCATCAAGTCTTCCTTTTACCATCTTAGGAACATCGCCAGAATGAAGTATCTTGTTCCATCTGGTGACTTGCCTATGTTGATCCATGCCTTTGTGACCTCTTGCCTTGACTACTGTAACTCATTTTACCTGGGGCTTCTGGGGGTTGATATCCACCACTTGCAGCTGGTGTAGAATGCTGCAGCATGATTGCTGACTGGGACTTCGCATTCCAGTCATATTACCCCTGTGCTTCGTGATCTGCACTGGCTGCATATACAGTGGTAGATCACCTTCAGGGTCAGTCTACTGACCTATAAAGCCCTGCATGGACTGGGACCAAGTTACCTGCAAGAGCTCCTGACTCCCTACAGCCCTGGCCATCCTCTCCACTCAACTGATGAGGGGTTGTTAGAGGTTCCCAGGTTGCGGTTGAAAACATCTGGGGCCCGGGCTTTTATGTTCATGACCCCATCCGTGTGGAACTCTACCTCATCAGATTAGAGAGTGCAGGACCATGGAGAGCTTTAAAATCAGCCTAAAAACACACCTTTATAAGCAGGCATTTAGCAGTTGTCATTTTTATGGACTGTGGGATATTTTAATTGAAGTTTTTAATTATTTGTAAAGTTTTATTTAATTGATTGTTTTATGATGTTTATGTATGTTCAGTGCTTTGACTTCAGAATTGCACTATATAAATAAAAATATTATTATTATATTATTATATGAAGTATGTTATTTCACAAAGTTCATTTGTAATTTAGGTTTAATATAAATTCAGACATGTGCTTGATACATTTAGATTTTATCTGCCTTTTGTTTAACAAATCACTATTCAACATACTGACTGCGGGCTAATGCAAACTTCTGCAGGCTAATGCAATCTCTGGTCCATTAGCCCGACTGGCTAGTGCAAAAAAAAAGTTAAGGCTGACCCCTGGTTCTGCTGTACATCATAAACTCCCTCCAGTCCTCTCAAGTCTTGCTCCCCTCTCATGATGCTAAGGAAGATGAGCATGTCCTTGCCAAACTTCTCCTGAGAAACACCAAACCACTGTACATAATATGCAACTACTGCCCTCCCACAATAGCCAAATCAGCATTGTCAGAGCTCTTTATACATCTTGGGGAACTATCCCTTCATGAACTCATAATACTGGAGAACTTTAAGCTAAATTAGTTGGTTGGAAAAAGGATCTAAACCCTACACAAACCTAATCAATAATACCCATCTTCACCAAATTGTTATGGAACCAACAAGGCACAACAGCAGAATGAGGAATCACACACACACTACTTGACTAGATCCTTGTGTCAAGACCTGAAAGGCTTCAAGCTGTTGGGACCGGCTCTGAGTCCCTGAGTGACCACTCCCCCATATACTGTACCTGAAGAAATTGTTTCCCAAAACCGCCTACTAAAACCATCACTACCACAAACTTCAAGCTTGACAGTGAAACCGTCCTCAATGACTTCTCTTAGTTTGCTGGAAAGTTCTGGACATCATGGGCCTGATTCTAAGGCAAATGTCAGAACTCACAGACATATGTAAGTTGCGATATTCGCCCCTACACCGGGGACCCTGTTCCCTATTCCAGATCAGGCAGGGTCCCCAGCACTTATGCCTTACCACTTGAAGCAGCCACAGGGCTGTGCCAATGTAAGGGCACACCAGACACAGATGCCACAAGCCGCAGTCCACCAGGTGCAAGCAATGCAAGGCATGGCCCCCCAGAGCCCTGCATCCCAACACCATGGCACTGCCCCACAGGGCTGGGGGGCCACAGGACTACACTGGGGTGCTGGGCATGCTGGGGAATGGGAACTGCCCTGTGTGGGCACTGTACGGGGTTGGGGTGAGGGAGTGCCAGTGGCCATGGGGGACCATGGTGGGGGGTCAGTTGAAGGGGCGATAGGCTCGATGGTGCATTCCCAGTGGACGTAGGTACAGTTAGACCAGCTTGTAGCTGGTCTAACTATACTTACACCATGGTCTACCAGATCCCTCTTGGAATTGCAATTTGTGATTCTGCCAGCCACCTCTTGGAACACTGGTGTAATAGTTGCCAGAATCTCCCTTGTGACATGTCGCAGGGGGTTGCAGGCGTAGTGGGTGGCATAACCCACATTTCTCGCAGGCAGCTTGCACCATGTTTCAGGCCACCTCTTGGAATTGCGTTAGGTGTAATGCATGTTTCAAGGTGTAATTTGTGCCATAGGGTTTGGCACAAGTTGCCTTGTGACACGCGTAACCTGTTTTAGATTCAGGACCCATGTCTGACATAAATACAGCCCTGGGCATCATAATCCACAACATTACATCGGTCATAAATAGGCATGCCCCACTCATACAAAGGCAATATAAGGGCCTATGCTCAAAGTGGCTCACCCCCAACCACTGTAACCTGATAAAGCAGAGAGATTGGGCCTGGAGTGCTTACAAGGATATGGGTTCAACACAGGACTGATAAGAGTATAGGAAGTTATGGAAACTATGCAAGTCATTGTTGAAAAATGCTAAGATCTGCTACATCAGAAATCTTCAGACAGGGAACCTGAGCAATCCAAAGCACTTCTGGGCTCAAATCAACAACCTCCTAAAAGGGAGTCAAACTGACAGTAGTCAGGAAATTCGAATTGATGGCACATTGATCGATGATCCCCAGCTTATTGCTGAATGCTTCAATAAATACTTCACCACTTGTACTGCTTTAAAATCTCCCATCCCAACCCCCCACTGTCCCTTCACCCTCTCACTAACCAACCTGTATTCCACCTCAAACTTGTAACCAGGAAGGAGATTTCAGCACACTTGCTCAAACTAAAAGCCTGACAAGTCCATGGGGCATGACAGGCTCAAGCCAAAGCTTTTCCAGATGGCAGCTCCAGTACCTGAAACTCCCATGGCCAGATTGTATAATAAGTCACTGTTCTACAGAAAAGTCCACCTATTATGGAAACCACCAGGGTTATCCCTGTATATAAAGGAGGCGCCAAAGACACTATAGAAAAATATTGCCGAGTCTCAATACTTAGTGCCTTGGCCAAATTACAAGAATGAATTATCTACAACTAATTGACTACCCACCTAGCGGCTTACAACCTAATGACTGAGGCCCAGCATGACTTCCGAAAACACCATGGGATCAACATGGCATTGGTGCACCTCACCTCACCTGTAGCTTTTCCCTTATCAAATGGCTTTGAATATGTTCAAAGCCTCTTGATAAGGGAAAAGCTACAGGAGCAAACTTCATTGATCTCACCAAGGCTTTTGACTTGGTGAATCACAAGATACTACTCTCCAAGCTTGAGAATCTAGGACTAGGCAATCAAGCTGCTACCTGATGCAGAAGCCACCTAGCAGGCTGCAGCCAAACTGTTAAATGGAGCACTGGCCTATACTCATGCCAGGCAATCATCGATGGAATCCTGCAGCAGTCAATTCTACGTCCATTACTCTTCTCCATCTTTATCAGTGATTTGCCCTTAAATTGCTGAGAAGCAAAAACAATTCTACAGTGGTAGCACCAGATCAGTAAATGGATTTTTAAGGATTCTTAAAAATCCCTATTGAGAATTGTTAAACTTTTTGATAGGAATATTTGTTTATTTGGTAGTTTATTTACTTCTACCAGAAGAGGGTCTTTCCATCTGATAGTCTAGTTGAAAATCCACTAGATTAGTGGTTTGTCAACCAGGGGTCCGTGTTAAAGGTTCCTGACTTCGCTAGTAGTTCCTGAACAACCCAGTAAATAATTTGCTTTCCAATTGTGGTTTGAATGTGACATAAATAAAACACAATATTATCCATCTGCTCCTCACTCATCGCTACTCATCTCTCCGCTACTCACTCCATGCTTCTTTTGTTTAAAATAAAAAAAATGAAGTTGCCCAGTTTACACCCTGCCCGCTTCTAAGCAGGGTTTGCCTAGTTTTTCCCTGGAGACACAGTGCTTCTCCCTCCTGCATCCAGCCGGCAGACTTCAGTTACGGTCCCTCCCTGCAAGCGCCTCTCCATTTAAATCTGGCACTACCTGCCCATCACTCTGATTTGCTGGTGTGCTCCTCTGCTCCTTTGTGGATTGGCTCCATTACAATCCTGCATCAAGGTAGAATTTCTAGGCAGCTCCCCAGTTAAGAAGAGTCCTACTGATGAGAGAAAGAACTAAGAGGACCAGTGTTGAGATTAATACCCCATGTTTCCATCCTCCTGAGTTGCACTGTGGTCCAAGTCAGTTATTCAGAGAGATTCCCAAATCCAATCCTTTCCTTTTGCTGCTTATTGTAAGTACCAGAAGGCTTTTGAAAAATTTTTAAAAGCATTTTATTTTTGCACAGGCCCAGCAACATTTTAAAGGCAAAAGAGGGTAGATCACGCTGTGCATGTGAAATTGCACCGCATTGTGCTAGTGGTCTATGGAAGCTAAGTTAAAATTGTCAATTTTATTGGTTTCAGACAGTTTATTAAGTAAAAAAACACTATTTTTTAATATGTAGAAAATTATCATGGTGATTGTATTATTATAATTTTTGCAAAAATTGGTTTTGTGACACCCCTACCCTGGGCTTCCACTGGTCCATTCCTACAGCCAAAACAGAGAACAAGAATCCACAGACTTAAGAACTGACCTCCAGATAGATACAACTGTAAATTATGTTTTGTTGTATTAATGCTGAACCTGCCCTACCTTAAAAATGTACCTAATAACCTCTGCCTTTTCTGTCTAGTGGTTATATTATTTTAATGACTAGATGATACTTGAATACCATAATAGGAACTGGCCTCTTTCTGTAGGTATAATAAAAAGAATTTTGGAGGATTTTTTTCCCTAAAGATTTGAGGGATAAATAAGAAATTTCACAAAATTGCTTGACAAATTTGGTGCTACTACTGTATATGTTGATGATGCTGTCCTCTACAGGTTCATTAATGCCACTATAGACATTGAGAAAGGGCTCCCTAGGGACTTTGCATACTTGGAAGTTGGCTCTGAGCTAATCACCTAGTGCTTAACATCAAGAAAACAAAGACCACACTCTTTGGGCCTAGAAGGCTAGGTGCTGACAGAACCCAGCTCCTAAGGGTCATCAATACCAGTTGGACCACCTTGGAAGAAGTAGCACACAGCTTAAAGTTCCTTGGAATGTACCTAGACCAAGAGTTCACATTAAAACAGCATATTGAACATACCACTAAAACTATGCATCAGAAATTATGTTTGTTATATAGGCTTAGGACATACCTCACCAAAGAAACCTGCCTCACGGTGGCTAATTCCATACTGCTCCCAACTCTCCTCTATGGAGCTTCAGTCTTGTCATCTCTGAAGAAAACTGTAAGGTTTGTAGATTCGCAGCTCAGGCTGAACATCATTGCAAAGTACTTTCCTCGTTAAAATGGCCCCACCTAAACAACAGGCTTAAGCATCCCTCCCTCTGCCTCATGTTCAAAATCCTGAACAACCACCTATGTCGTATCCAGAATCTAGTGGTGCATAGGCAGCATGTAAGAACCCTCCATGCAATATTGCAACTTACTCTAGAGGTATCAAGGTTACATAGGACAGCTGGACAAAGGTGATTTGTGTATACAATAATGCAGTGTTGGAACAAGCTTTCCCATGGCTTGCAGAGCAGCCCTTCACTTCTTGTACTCAAGCAGTCAATAAAAGCACACCTCTTCACTAAAACTAACTGCACCTGTGTGTACTAAAAAAATGTGTATCTATGCCTGAAATTTCATGAGTCTGACTAACACTCCCCTGAAATAGTATCTTCTCACTTTCTAATTGCCTTAGGCTGTTTCCCCTAACTCCAGTACTGCTACAATTGAATACACATACATACCTCACCACCTGTAACGGTTCTTCTTAGGATGGTAGTTGATGTTGTTCTTGTCTATTGTTCATTTACTATTGTTCTATATTAACTAATGGCAAGTCCCACACTGAGTGACTATTTTCTGTAATGTCTCCATGAGCTAGTTTTTGCCTATGTATAGACCTTAATGTTTTCCCATATGTCTGTTGATTATTGAATTCTGTACTGTGTATGACAGTTGTCAAACATTCATTTGCATGTAACTAATCCCAGGTCACCCCTGAAAAAGGGACCTTTTATCTCAGTGGGCCTACCTGGTCAACAAAATTCAATAAATAAAATAAATAAAGAAATTTATTTATTTCGGTTTGGGATTAATACCTTTGAGTCCAGGATTCATTTTCAAAGGTTCCAAGTCGGTCATATACAATACGTGATGAATAAAAACACTTAAAAATAAACTGTAAAAAGTAAGTGAATATCATAGTTCAGACAGTTACATCAGGTAGTTACACAAGTGTACATAAACACGTACTGAGGGAGGTACAGACACAATGAGATAAAACATTAATCTGCCAGCACAACTGTGTGTGGTCTAGGTTCTTGGAGGTGTTAGGCACAGTCTAGGGATGAGAGTGCTATCTAGACAGGAGAAATAGCTGAAGATGGAAATGGCCCATTGTGAGGGGACATAGGGTCATGGGTGAGGGGAGAGGAGCATCCAAAATCAGACTTTGTCATTAGTTAGTTACCTGGTGCAGGATTTGCTGTTTGGTAGTAGCATATATAATGCTATAGAAAATGTAGTTGGTGGGACTTTGTGGGGGGAAGTAGTCATGAGTAGGGGTAAGCTCATGAGGGTATGGAAGGTAAAGGTGGTGGGGGTGAAGGGGGGTGGCAGTACCTACTGTATATGTAGAGGCATAGTGGGGGTGGTGGGGGTGAAGGGAGGAGGTTGCACCTATAAGTAGGGGTGTAGTGGAGGAGGGGGTAGGAACCAACAGTGCACATCATGGTGATTTAGCTTGGGCATCAGTAGCTCTTATCTAGATCCAAGTGGGTACGGAGGCCAGTTTTGAATAGGCTGATCTTTATGCATTCAGTGAGGGTGGTAGGTAGCTCATTGTGCCCCTGGGACCCTGGAGGGAAAGGGATTTCTGGGCCAGTTTAGTATGTTTAAATGGCACGAGGAGACCTCCTTTGCCCACACTTCTAGTTTGTTTAGAGGGGTGTGCCTTCTTAAACAGTCTGCTGATGGACTCAGGCATTAGTCCTAGCATTGATTTTTTTGCCAACAAGCAGGTCTGGTATTGAGCTTTGAGGTGGAGCAGGAGCCACCCAGTCTGCTTGTAAAGGTCACATGTATGTGTCGAGAGAACAGCACCTACAGTCAGATGGCAGACCTTGTTAAGGAGGATTCTTACTCTCTTGAGTGCAGTGTCTGAGCCAGCACCATAAATGGGTAGGCCATAGTCGATGGAGGAAAGGATTGAGCTGATCATGGCTAGTTTCAAGGCAGCAGGCATCATGACTACCTGTGATGGTAAAGAACACCTAGTTTCATGTTGACATTCTTGATGACGCAGTCAGCATGAGAGGAGAAGTTGAGTAAGTTACCTAGATGCACCCCAAGGCACTTAAATGAGTAAACCTTTTTTTTTAAATTCTCCTTTATCTTGAACGGGCCACCGACTATTTCTGCCCTAGTCACGGACCCGGAGACCTACACCGCTGCCTATAGCTGCCAAGGACCCTCGGTCACCCCCGGCTTACCCCCCGGAGGGCGGGGACGTGGCCACCTTCTCTGTGGCCCCGAACTGTGACTAATCGGGGTCCCTACAGCGGCGACGGTGAAGTGAGGTCCTCCGGGGAGGGCTTCATTCTTCGGTGGTCCTGCCCGCCTTCCATTTTCCTGTTTTCTCCCCAGAGGAGGTGGGGACGTGCAATGACGCCAGCGTCTGACCTGCCTCCCCCACCCCCATGCTGAACGTCAGCAGCGCAAGATCTCCCGGCCTCCGCCAGGAGTCCTCAGTGCTCCGATTGTTGCCCACACCTTCCCCCCGGAGAAGGAGAGCCGTCCTTTGGATGCTCCATCCTTCTCCCCCCGGCCAGCCCTCCGATGATCCGGGTCCGTTCCCAAACCCGGGTCGCCGGAGTCGCAAGCGGAAATCCCACCGCTGCACCGATGGGCCGGCCCCTAAATGAGTAAACCTGCTCCAAGATATCTCCCGTATTGGTCCATATTTGTAAGGGGCTGAACTTTTTTTTGTTCTGAGGAATAGCAAATAACATGCAATTATTTTTTTTTATTGCAGGAGTATGTTTTGAGTGAACCAGGATTCAATCTTAAGGATACTGTCCTGCAACCCAGTAGCGATTGCGGATTGATCCCTGCCAGACACAGAAATGATGGCATCATCAGCATATAGTACGATATCTGCTGGACAGACAGAGGGAAGGGTGTTTATGTAGAAGCTGAAGAAGAGTGGGCCAAGATGGATCCTTGTGGGACTCCAAGGCTCACTTCTTGTGGTTCTGAGAGTATTCCATCTATCGTGATGCATTGTGTTCGATGGGAGAGATAGGTCTCAAAACTGTCCACAGTGTCAGATGATAGGCCAAATGACAGCAAGCTACAAAAGAGGAGGAGGTGATTAATGGTGTTGAATGCCTTGGTGAGGTCTATAAATACAGAACCCACAGCCGACCTGTTATCCAAGGCGTCATACAGCTGGGAGGTGTAGTCGACCAGAGCGGTGAGGGTGGAGTGCTTTTTATAAAATCCATGTTGCTGTGGACTGAGGAGGTTGTATTTATCCAAGTAATCAGTGAGTTGGTCAGAGACCACCCTCTCCAGGGCCTTCGAGAGGGTTGACAGTGTAGATATAGGTCTGTAGTTACTTTATCTCTTTCTGTCTCCTGCCTTGAAGACATGGGTGACAAGAGCTGACTTCCAGCTGTCGGGGAAAACACTGGATCTTAGGGAAGAGTTAAACACCTTGGTGAGTGGGGTAGCTAGCTCATCCAATGTTACTGCGATCAGCTTCACATTGACTTGGTCACACCCCATCCTTGTATTACCGAGGACCCACTTGATGTATTTGATGGCTTCAGATCTTGTGATCTGTTTGAAATAGAAAAGTGGTATTCTGTTGCTGGAAAAAGGGGGGTTGCATGGGCCAGGAGGCTGATCTTCTGGGAGTGTGAGGTAATCACTTGGTAACATACCTATGAGGTCTGTAAAGGCAGTGTTGAATGCATTTGCAATGTCATGGGGTTCCTGTAGCATCCCTGATGCAGTTGTTATCAGATTGTGTGGTGTCCTGGGCACCTTTCCCATTAGTGATTTTATGGAGTTCCAGAACTCCTTCCCAGAACCACAGCTTTTGTTAAGAAGGTCCTTGTAATAATTGGCTTTGGCTTTATCTACTTCCTCTTCCTGTGCTGGAGGTCTGTAGATCACCCCTGTTCTAATCACAGCTCCCTTCCTTGTCTCCGGTGTCACCAACAGTACCCCTGCATCTCACATTTCTCTTTGTATTTCCGTGGCTTTCATTGACTTTTTCACATAAAGAGCCACCCCTCCCCCTTTTTTGCCCACTCTGTCCTTCCTGAGTAGTGCATACCCTGGTATGGCTGTTTCTCATTCCTGGTAATCATTGAACCAGGTCTCTGTGATTGCCACTATGTGCATATCAGCTTCTGCCATGTTGGCCTCCAGGTCTGCAACTTTGTTGCCTAGACTCTGAACATTTGTACACATGGCTTTCTAGATCTTATTGTCCCACCCTTGTTTTTGTCCATGTGCCCACTGCTAATCATTCTCTTCTTTCCCTTGCTCACATCTATTCCCTTTCCTTCCCGCTCTACTCCTTGTATTTTCTTTTTGCAGTTCTTCACCCTTCGGACTCCCGATGTTGTTTCTGTTACTGTGTGGAGGTGAACAGTCCCTGTCCTTTTGTACTAGTCTGCCCCATCCCTCTCAACTAGTTTAAATGCCTACCAATGTAGCATTTAAACTTTTCAGTGAGGACCTCAGTTTCCTTCCTGGATGGATGCAGGACTTAACCTCTGAATAGGCCTACATCCGTCCAGGTGGTTTCTCAGTCCAAAATAAATCCATACCCCTCTCACTGCACCATTTCTTCAACCATATGTTTAAATTCTTGGTGCAGGTGGTCCTTCCTTCTTCCTTGCCATGGACAGGTAACACCTCTGAGAATTTAACAGATTTTGCTACTTGTCTTAAGCCCCTCCCCAATCTTCTGAACTTTTCCTGAACAGATTCTTGTTCGTCCATAGCCAAGTCATTAGTCCAGAAATGGACAATGATGTCTTGTTCTCCCTCCCTTCCTTCCTTCTCAGTGGTCCCTAGGATCCTCCTTCCATCCCTCCTGGCTGTGTAGCCTGGAAGGCACCTCACCTATCTCTCACCTTGTCCTGTCCTATCCCTAGCTGAATCCACCTCACTATTGAGTCTCCTACAAGGATTTGCTTCCTTCTCCTCTGGGGTCTCCTGTTGCCCTCCTTTAGGTCTTCACAATGAAGTACCTCCACATTCATCCCATCCACCACTCTGGGTGCCTCTTAGGGGCCATCTCATCCTGCCAATGTGGTATAGGAGTTCTTTAGTGGTATGGATTATGTGATGTGCCTACATTCCACCTCTCTTACCGTCTCTGATCCTACCATTGTCCATCTGCTCCTCCTTCCTGGCACCCTTTGAGGCAGTGGAGAGGGACTAGGTGGTCTCTGGATGGGGATGAAGGTCCTCCTAACCCAAGACACCTCAACCCTGAGCCTAACAACCTCATCCTTCAGTACAGAGAGGTGCACACAGATGGGGAAGCATCTCAGTGTCCAAAAGGTCTGTCCGAAGATGGTTGCCCTGCAACCACTGCACTGCACCACTCCCCACATAGCTTCCATCCTCCTTAACCATAACTTCCCTCCTGTATTTAGATGTAGTTTTTTTTTACTGCCCTAGGTTATCTATCAGATTAATCTAGTTCAGTTTTCTCCCCTGTGCCTCTTACTGTACATCCTGGTAAATCCTTATAGGGCTACCCTATAAATAGGTGGCACTCTTCAAGCATCCATCAGATGGCAGTTGGTCGAGGTGGTGTATGAAAGGCTGTGTCACTTGCCATTGTGCCATTGTGGCCCTGATGTTCAGGTAAGGGAGACCAGGGGGGTAGGGTTTTGGTGCAGTTGGAAGGAGAGGGGCCACTAACTACCAAGAGGGATGGGCTGGGGGTGGACATTGATGTATGGAATGGGGCGGGCTGTGTTTTTTTGGGGAGATTTATATGAAAACTATTAAATGAATGACTGCTATGGCTTATATGATGGGTGCATTTTGGATTGCAGTGGTGGTACAGTGATCACCATGGGGGGCTTGTCAAACTTGGGACAGGGATTGGATGGATGGGGTCCACTTGACACCAGGGTAAATAGTAATTTCTTCATTGGGTGAGGGATCAGGTTAGGGGAGGGACCACTGGACTCCAGTGAGATGATTTCTGTAACATTAGGTGAGAGATTGGGTGGGGGTGGGACCACTGGACACCAGGGAAACACTTGGCTTATTCAGGTGATGGATTTGATGGGGGGAGGGATTACTAGACACCAAGGAACCACCTCCTATACATCAGGGGAGGGACCACTGGACACCAGGGAAAGGCTTCCTATACCTCAGGTGAGGAATTGGGTGGGGGAGTGACCACTGGTCACCAGAGAAATTTTTTTTTTGTCAGGCACAGGATCGGTTGGGAAGAGGGACCACTAGACATCAGGGAAATGTTTATTTTTGTATCTCACAGATTATCAGGAGGGGAGAGGGACCACTGGACACCAGGAAGTATTATGTTGGTGGTTTCATAGAGGGGTCTCTGCCATACCTCCAGTAGCCACTTGGGTTGCTCGGGATTAAGACAAGGTCTTGGTCGGTGGTATTTGCTCCATGCAAGGTTTCCGCACAAAAGGCCCTTGCACTGAACAAATGTTCTGTGAATTGGACTGCACCATATTCAGGTCCCCCCCACCCCATTTGCATTGTATCCCCTCCACACTTTGCTCGAGTGCAAACCTGGATTGAGTACTCAAACTGGGCTCCTGTGACTAGCAACTTGGTGCAAAACCTGGTTTGCTTGTGCAAACCCAAGTTTGCGCCTGGGCAAAGTTTTGTGAATCCTGGCCACAGTGTGGACACATGTCTGAAAGACACATGATGTAAGTACTGTCCACAGAATAATTTTCAGCAAAAACATTTGTTCCACAGAATAGCCAATGCTGTTGTGGAGAACAGAAACATATCATAATAAAACAGCAGAGTGCTGCTCAATGATTTACACTGCAGAGTCAATTTAAACAGCAGAATTTAGGTACAGTTAAAAAAAGATAACTGTCCATCAAAACATGTCAGTGGACACCATGGCAGGAGTACAGGGGCTGTTAGGACAGAAGCAGGGGTATTTCAATTGAAATTCACCAACTTGCTTCCACAGAATTTGTATATAATGGTAACAGAATGAGTTCCATGAAAAAAAACATGGAACAGAATTACTGTACAATATTTCATTTCTGACAGAGTTCCACAGAATGTGTCAGAATATTTGCAGAATTTCACTGAAATCTATTCTGATACGATTTGAAAATGCTGAACAGCAAAGAGTCCAGCCATGCCAGGAGATAGTTAGAGCAGCTTACTAACTGAAGAACTGTCTGATCCATAGTTATTGCTATGTTTTGTTCACAATTCCTATTTTTTGTCACAAACTATGTCTCTATTGTCTGTACCTTGTTCTCCTGCTTTGTATCCTCCTTGAATCCTGCCAAATATAGGCAATACTCCTACCTTATTTACTTATCCGGTAAACGGATAATTAATAGATTAAATAAATAAGATTTTTGGCACTCCCTTCTCTTGTTTCTTAGACATGCCTGAGACATGCCCTCTCTCAAAATGAACTTATGACTCTGCTAACCTAACCTGCCCCTTGCCAGTGCATTAATCCACCTTAGCCTGACAATCTACACCCCTTCTGCCTATTTTTACTTTGTTTCTACCCAGTTGTCACACTTTCATTTCCCTCTCCTACTACTACTACTCTCCCCTGTTCTTACTACCCTTTTGCCTGTCCTCACTTTTCATCCTTTCTCCCTGATTCCTCCTACTGCCTCTCCATCCCTTCCCCCTTCTCCACCTCTTATACCTTTTACAATCTCTGCTCGCTAATTGCTTGCCTTCTACCACCATCTGCCCAGGTTCCTGTATTTGTACCATCTGTACCTTCTGTAATGTGTGCCACTCTGCTGCAAACTTCCCTACTGCCACACTTGTGGCATTGGAAACATAACTCACCTCACTTGTATATTTCCCTCATTGCCTGATCATGCCTATTCTAGTATGTATTTGAAGGCTCCCTGGAGCTAATTGCACTTTGCCTTACTCTTTACTACCTGCTGGACTGCTGTAGTTTGCTCTCTTATTGGTACAACTATGTTTTGCCACTATTGTATTTATTGTAGTTTGTATTCACTTGTTGCTTGTCTTGTAATCTAGTTTTGTAACCCTCCTGGGTCGTACCTGAAAATAGGCATCCGTTTGTCTAGTGTACCTTCCCCGTCAACATAAACTAAATAAAATAAATAATAGTTTTAGAAATCATAGAGCTGATACTTGATTCATTGTTTGTCTAGCACCACAGATTATAACCTGTACTTTATATAATTTAAAGATAAGATGGCGCAGGCAGTGGAGTAATTGTTCTTAGGGCTGAAAGAGAGGAAAAGATGGCTGCTGCACACTGACAAGCTGAGGAGTAGTGAGTGAAGTAGGAGCTGTACAAGGCATTTATTTTTAGTTAGAAAAGGTTTGCCACCGTTTACATTATTCATACCTGTCTAAATTGTGTAGTTCTTTCCTGATCAACTTGTGCGGCCTAGATTTGTGTGTCCCCTCTGCTGGTCGTCTTACTTTCTCTTCACAGGCTGGAATGCTGTGGAGGGGTAGCCCACCCTTGAGATTAGGGCAGAAAGTGCTGCAGAGCATGATCAGCTGTGGAGGTAACACACACACACACACATGCTGGAGGAAAAAGAAAAAGAAAGGAGGAGAAAGGAGGACCAAGGATTGAGGACTAAGGACTGAGGACTGAGAACTGGGGATTGAGGTCTGAGGACTTTGGATTATAGTTGCTATGCACCTTATTATTTCACTTTGATTTTTTTAGTGCAACAAAAGTGAAATTTACTAACCTCTTATATGAGACTTATAAAGTGTATGTGGGGTATCTTCCGCCTTCTGCTCCTCCTGTTAAAAGAAGGCTGGGAGAGTGGATGAGAAGGGGGATATTTGGAGCTGGGGGCTAAACAGTAAATAAACTTTTTATTTTATATTTTATTTAAATTTTCTTACTAAAAAGCAATTTAACATAATAGTACCCATCAGAGCAGATTCCAATGGTTTAAATGTTTTTAACCATGTATTATTAAAAGTAGTACAAAGAATCTATTTCCAAATGGTAAAAGAACTAACGCTTCTCAAGGACGACACCCTGCTTCATCAGAGTTAAATATATTGTGCTTGCACTCAAATATATATATATATATATATACATCAATTAAAATTGCACATGACATTTTACTTGTTTCAAATTACATAGTATTAATCGATTAAGGTAAAAACACAATCTTTAAAGAAACCCAGAGTGGCATCACTTGAATTTAGCCTGAAATATTTAATCAATTCATTTAATCAGCCCACATAAATAATATCATTCAATGTAATTCCTTCTATATGGATTTTTAAATTCTATTCGTATATCATTCAATGTAATTCTTTGTATACAAGTTTTCAAACTCTATTCATATACCATAACTACAATGCTAATGAATTTAAAATGTTCTGCATATTTTTTCTTTCTATATAATTAATGTAGTTTTACTAATACATGTCATAAAGTGATGATTTGTGCTAAAACTTCAAGCACCAATATGTTTGTAGTTCCTAAGGAAGCACTTAACTGGACATATTTAAACACCGTAAGCCACCATTTTCTTGTTTACTCAAATAGTATTTCTTAATGGTGTTATGAAAAATAAATCCTGTCATAGTTTACTAAGAAAAGCAGAAAGGTCTATAGTCTCATTTAACCCTTCATCACTTCTAGCTTTAAGAGAATAGATCCAGAAGCTTTCCCGCTGTCCCACCATTTTTTCAAAATCTTCACCTCTGGGACCCATGCAAACTTTTTCAATACCAGTGAAACTGATATCATGTTTCCCTGAATTCTGGCCTAGAATGTGTTTTACAATTGTATACTGTAAGCAGCATTGGAGTGAGCAATTGCTCTAATATGCTCCCCCATCCGCTTTTGTAGTAATAGAGATACAAATTCATTTTTTCAATATTTGGATTTATGGAGATGTTACCTGGACCATATATTGGCTATTTGGAAGGGTAGCAAGGAACAATTCAGTGAGTTCGTGTCATGGCTGGAAAGTACAAATGGTAATTTAAGGTTTAAATATACCTTTGATGTACATTAAATTGTTATTTTTGGATTTAGTAATCTAGAAAAATTAGGAAAATGAAAAATAGAAACATAGAAACATAGAGGTTGATTGCAGATAAGGACCGCAAGGTCCATCCAGTCTGTACTACAGTATATCAGAAGGATACAGACAGAAATAGTCTGCTTTTATTTGATAGCTGTCACCCTGTACATATAAAATGAAATATCCCAAAAGGACAGCGCATTAGAACAAAACAAAGCTGTACAGAGAGGTTGGAATATGTAAAAACATGTGGGGAACAGGTACAAAAATTTGTTAAAAGAGGGTAATAGCAAAGGCTGTTACAGAAATAGAGCAAGTGGTTTGGGTGGATACTTTGGTTCCAAAGACAAAAGTAAGAAATCAGCATATAACTTGACCGTTTGTTACAACATTCTCCACTAGGTCCAGGGAGGTCAGTAATATCATTTGAAATAATTGGGACCTATTAAAATTGGAGCCTAAGTTAAAAAAAATATAACAGAAATGGGACCAAGTCCTGGTGGCGCTGAGGGTTGAGGAGCTGGATGCCACACCTCTTGTTACACTGGCGACCCAGGTTCAGGAACGAGCCTGGACCTCCGAGGTTGGCAGGGGAAGGAGATGATTGAGCATCCAGAGGACAGCTCTCCTCTCCTGGAAGGGAGGGGACTCCAAGGGTTGGAGCTTGACTGCCCTCTGGCATAGGCCAGGGGTGCAGCAAGTTCCCTGTCTCACAATGTAGGATAAGTGTACGGCAGACATCTGCAGGGGAAGAGCTTGATGTCGGGGACACATGCCAACACAGGAACACTGGAAAATCACCTTCTAGGCTACTGGAAGACAGAGCGCTCTAGCGCAGACCCCATAGCCCGCCTGCCTGTCCCAGTCTGGTGCCCTGATGAAATAAACATAGTTCAGCGTGTAGGTGCCCCATCCCTGTCCCCGCCCAGGGGGAAATCTGAGGCTACATGGAGGGAATACCGTGGTGCAGGTAGGACGAGGCTGGGGCAGATGCAATGAGTGACTCCTGAGGTGGCAGAGTCTAGGGGGCAGGGGAGGAACAAAAATATAAAGCAGAAAAAAAAAAGAAGAAATGGGACCAAAGGTGTTATTTAGGAAAGCTAAAACTATAAAAAAATGGGTTGCTCCTAGTATGTTGCAACCTAAAATAAATGTGCTCTCCAGTTGGTCCCCCCCCCCGGGATGTTTTAGATGTGGAAAGTGTTCTTTTTGTAAATATCTCAGCTCCGGTGCAAAATTTAGTGATCCATCCACAGGAAAATAAATTGAAATTTGTAGCTTTATCACTTATAGTAGCATGGGAGTAGAATATATTTTAAATTGTAGCTATGGACATTTCCATGTGGGAAGAACTATATAGCAGCTCAGAACATGGATGGGGGAGCATATTAGAGCAATTGCTCACTCCAATATTGCTTACTGTATGTGATTGTAAAACACATTCTAGGCCAGAATTCAGGGAAACATGATATTAGTTTCACTGGTATTGAAAAAGTTTGCATGGGTCCCAGAGGTGGAGATTTTGAAAAAATGGTGGGACAGCGGGAAAGCTTCTGGATATATTCTTTTAAAGCTAGAAGTGATGAAGAGTTAAATGAGAATATAGACCTTTTTGCTTTTCTTAGTAAACTGTGAAAGGATTTATTTTTCATAACACCATTAAGAAATACTATTTGAGTAAACAAGAAAATGGCAGCTATATCCAGTTAAGTGCTTCCTTAGGAACTGCAAACATATTGGTGCTTGAAGTTTTAGCACAAATCATCACTTTATGATATGTATTAGTAAAACTGCATTGATTATACAGAAAGCAAAAATATGTAGAACTTTTTAAATTCATTAGCATTGTAGTTATGGTATATGAATAGAGTTTGAAAACTTGTGTACAAAGAATTACATTGAATGATATATGAATAGAATTTGGAAATCCATATAGAAGGAATTACATTAAATGATATTATTTATGTGAGCTGATATGAATTGATTAAATATTTCAGGCTAAATTCAAGTGACGCCACTCTGGGTTTCTTTAATGACTGGATTTTTACCTTAATCGATTAATACTATGTAATTTGAAACAAGTAAAATATCATGTGCAATTTTAATTGATGTGTATATATATATATATATATATATATATATATATATATATATATATTTGAGTGAAGCACAATATATTTAACTCTGATGAAGCAGGGCATCGTTCTTGCAAAACGTTAGTTCTTTTCCATTTGGAAATGGATTTTTGTGCTGCTTTTACTAATAAATGGTTAAAAACATTTGAACCATTGGTATCTGTATGCTTTGGTGGGTGCTATTATGTTAAATTGTTGTTCAGGTATGTTTATTTAGCACCACCAGTTATCCTGGTGCTCAATTCTTTGCTTGTGGTACATTCTTACTAAAAAGGATTTTTTTTAAATTGCTTAATTGCATACTGATTGGCTAGCTGGGTCACATGTTCTTACAACTAAAAGATGCATGCATAGCGTTCTGAGTAGCACACTTCATTTGGATAGAGGAACATGCTGCAGCCTGCTGAGGTGCCTGAATATTTGTTGGTTAGCTGCATAAAGAGTTAGGAGTTTGGAAGCATGGAAGACTTTTTTCAGCTTTTGGTTATAGTTATAGCTGAAGTAAGAGTGAGAATAAGAGTTTACTCTGTGCACTTGTTTTCTCCAGCAAAGAGGCTCATTACAGGCTAAACTTGATACTGTGATGTATTGCTTTAAGTGACTGCCACAGTAAGTTCCTTGTAAATTTTTTATATTTGCACATTGGAAGAGAGAAGGGATGGGGGGACATGATAGAGGTCTTCAGGTACATGAAGGGGGTAAATAGGGGAGGAGCAGTCAGGCTGCTTCGAAGGAAGGAGGGGACAACTAGAAGGCATGGGTGGTAGCTGGAAGGGGGAGATTCAGGGGAGAAAGGAGGAGGTGCTACTTCACTGAGAGGGTGGAGGAGCCATGGAATGCACTGCCCAGGGGGCTGGTGGAGGCAGAGACAGTGGAGGGGTTCAAGAGGGGGTGGGACAGGTACAGGGGAAGCATTCTGGAAGCAAAAATCAGTGCAGCGAGAATATCTGGAACTGGAAAGGGAGAAGTCAGAGAGGGTGAGGGGGCAGCAAGGTCAGCTCCCAGGATGGGGCCTGACCAAACAAGCAGACATGAAAGACTGTTAGGCCTATGCTGCTGGCATTTTAGTATATTAGTATAATTAACACAGAGGCTACAGATCTGATCTGATTCAATCCAGTTTGATTTTATAGCTGCATTTAAGTGTTTTAAGCACTTTTGATAATTTTATAATCTCACATAAAATTTGTTTGACTGTATTATTTACCATCTTGGCGGGAGGATAAATTCTGTAGGTTAGGGTAAGAGAAATTGGCAGATGTAGGAGGTTGAGAAAAGTAGAACTTTCTAATTAGCTGAAGAGGTGAGCCTATTATAATAAGGGCTCCATTTTGATATGTGATTTCTCTTTTATTTAAAATTGGATTTTGTTTTTACTCTTAGATGGCAAAAACAGCATTTTAAACCAGAGACCCTATTGAGTGGGTGTGTTGAGACCCAGCACATTGGGAGTATAATAGATTGGAGGGTACAAAGTAAGACAATGGATTGTTGCAACACAGAAGAAATAAGCTGTGTGGATGCCAGTGCACAGATTTTGAGCTTTGACTTATCACGCACACACATATATATGCGTAGGAGAACCAGCGTCTGTTTCTTTGCAAAATTTTATATGGACATCTTGTAGACTTTTCATAGAAACTATTTGCAGCTTGTTAAGGTCCCCTTGCAGGATTGTTCTGTACTATTTCGGATTAGCTTGGAGACTCTGTGGAAGTTTGTGAGATCTGGGTGTTTTCTCTTCTACCTTTACAGAATCTTGGATCTTTTGGGTTGTGCAATTATAATATTGCCTGAAACAACTTATGAGAGAGAAAAACAAAGAAAGAGAAGAAAAGTGATCAAAAGTGACTAAAATTGAGGCTGAATCTGAGATAAACTCCAGTTAGGATTTAATTTATATTTTAACAGCTTTTTAATGACTCAGATGTTTATTTGATTACTTGTCCTTTTTATTATTTACCATAGATACTGGGTCCCCTGGGTCCCCTTGTTAATGACAAAACATTTTTCTGAGGGGGTTGATACTGTTACAATTATTATTACTATTATTATTATCATCATTACTGGCAACACCTGTTCAATATTTGTGAGTTGTGAAACATGTACTTTCAAAATGATGAAGACATGAAAGCAGGCTTTAGAAAGTGAATTAGATAGTCAGGAGAAGATGCAGGAGAATTGATCTTGGAAAAAATCAGCTCATGTTAATAAGCAGAAACAAAAACAAGAGAAAAGGTTTTCCCAACAAGTGATCTCAGAAGGAGAAATGACAGATTTTCAGGACAGCCCTATGCAAATGAAACTAAGATCAAAAAAGAGACAAAAAAAATCTGAAACATCTCCAAAACAAAATTGTTTTGGACAAGGATAAGCATAAGATTCAAACAAAAATTAGGGAACATTTTAAAATTGAAGATGTGACTAAAGTCTCAAATAACACCCCAGGAGAACTGTCTTTAATTGGATTAACATCAATGCCAAAGATAGATCAGCCTGATCACTGCCTTGATTATACTAATTCTATA
Organism: Neoceratodus forsteri; assembly: GCA_016271365.2. NCBI lineage: Eukaryota > Metazoa > Chordata > Ceratodontiformes > Ceratodontidae > Neoceratodus > Neoceratodus forsteri. Next base: position 682,379,394 of record CM057449.1, read on the forward strand.
GGCTGTTTAACTAAAAGTTTATCTTTACATAATTGACCCCATAGTACTGAAAAAGTTTAGATGTATTCTATAATAAGGATAGTGAAAACTTAAAAAGGGACCAGAAAATATTGGAATATGGTAAAGAAAATGGTAAAGATGGAAAAACCCTAAGAGAATTGAGTCTTTATGATAGCATGGCACCAAATATGTTTTTCTCTCCAGAAATCTTCTTAATAAGGGATTCAGTAAGATATTTTGAAAAAGAAATGTCCTATAAAGCTGAAGGAGTTATGGATTGGAACTCCAAAGCACAAATTAATGATTTGTAGAAAAATAATGAGATAAGGGAAAATATGGAACAAGTTCAAAACACCATTGTTGGTCTAACTTTAGATTCAAGACATCGATTGCAAATTGATGGGAAGAAGATAGATGATAATATTGATTATGAGTATAGTGGTGTTTCAGATTATGGCATAAGAGAATCAGAAATCATAAATGAGAAATATCATACTATACAAAAATATCCATTTAATATAAGTGAAGATTTAAATAAATCCATGAGTAATCCTCATGCTGCACACCTGTTTATAATGGATCAACTGATAAGTATTAAAAATGAAACTGATATAATTAAATAAAATATTGACATTAATAGTTGCAGACTTGAAGATATCTTACTTAAAGTGAATTCACTGGTTCCCCAATGTAACTCACCCTCTATTTTGTTAGATGATAATGTGCACATTCATCTTGAGGTATCTAATGTACAAATGACAGCTAATTTATAGCCAGACTTTTCATTGTTAATGATCCCAGAATCAAAAAAAAAATAAGGCAAATAAAGAGTAAAGGAAAACAAACAAAAAATAAAAGAGTGACTTGCAGAGGAGCAGGAAGACTACGCAGGCCACATAAGTGGCTAGGAGGAGGTCAATGATCAGAGTCAGAGTGCCAAATAGGAAACCTGGGCACCATTTTTGTGACCCGTGGCTAGGCCTTTTAAGGGATGAGCCCAGCCACTCTTGGAATACTTGGAACTTACTCACAGAGGAGCAGGGGAACTGTGCAGGCTCCATCAGTGGTCTGCTTCTCAGGTTCCAGGAGTCCTGTGGGATGGCACAAGCTGCATTGGCACTAAAAGAGCTGTATCAGGATCAAATTTGGAGCTGGGGACAACCACAGTGGTGACTAGGAGGAGTTCAGTGATCCAAACTGGAGCACCCAATAAAAAGTCAGGGTGCCATTTTCAGGACTCGTGGCTGGGCCTGTTAAGGGATGAGCCCAGCTGCTCTTGGGATACTTGGGACTTACTCGCAGATGAGAAGGGGGAGTGCATAGGCCACATCAGTGGGCTACTTCTTGGGGTCCAGAGGTCCTGAGGGATGGTGAAGGCCACATCAGCAGTGAAAGAGCTATTGCAGGAGCTGTATCAGGAACAAATTTGGAGTTAGGGATGGCCACATCAGTGGCTAGGAGTTCAGTAATCTGAGCCCAATAAAAAGCCAGGGTGCCATTTTCAGAACTCGTGGATGGGCCTTTTATGGGACAAGCCCAGCTGCTCTTGGGATGCTAGTTTGTCACCCACCCACCCACCCCAGCCCCAACCTCTATTAAATACTCAGTGGAGGAGGACAGGCCAGGTGGAGGTAGACCACTGATTGGTTGGGTGGCTATACTGTTTTTTTTTCCAGTCATGACTCTGAGTATTCTTGGAACTGTTAGGGGATGTAACTCTGATCAAGCTCTTTTATTCTGCTTAGTAGCTTGGTCCAAGAGCTGTGTCTTTAACTTCACAGGCTACATTGCCCCTTATAGCTGGCTGTAGAGGGTTTCGGGTAGGTCTACCTGGGGATGGGGACCTAGTCAAGGGTGAACATCCAAGAATGTTTGGAGAGGGCCTCTGGGGGGTTTCCCCAAGCCACCAGGGCAGGCATCTTTGTCAGGATTGTATGGTGCACTGGCTGTGGGGCAGAATGGTCCTAAACTGGGCCTGGAGGGAGGTTGCCCAGTCTGAAGGCAGTTATTGCAGATCAGGGGGAGCTTGACTAGGTACAGAGGAAACCTGAGTTGTTGGGGGAGAATTAACATGTCTGGGAGGGCCTGTGGGGAGCAGGAGAGCAGTGATAGAGTGTGACCTGGGTCTATTTCATCAGGCAGGAGTGGAGAACCTATGGGGCATAGGCTAGTAGCTAAGGGGGAAGCAACCTGGGAGGCAACCTGTAGGGGAAACAGGCTAAATCATAGGAGGCAGGGGGGAACAGGTGGGTTGGGATTGACAGGGGGGCTACTGGAGGAGTGGATAGTGGGTAATCAGGACAAAAAAGGAGGTTGGCTTTGAGTGCTATAATAAATTTGAGCCATTGAATAAGTTGGTTGGAGAGGACATGGTGAGGGAGGTAGAGGAGGAAAAGGAGGGTGGAGGAGAGAGGGATACAGTGATTCAGATTAGGATGGGCATCAGTAATCCAAATAAGTATGCTAGCAGGGAAGGGGACAATTCAAGTGTCAAGGAAGGGAAGGGGGAATCAGCAGAGGAAAGTTGTGGAGGCTGCAAGTCAACTTGGTGAGAAAGAAGGAGAGATAGAGATAAGGGAGGGGTGTTCTTCGAGGGGGGGATCATACCAGATAAAGGCCCAAAGGTAAGGGGCACCTGCAGGTGGGAATGGAAGGGGCAAGAGAAAAGGGGAGGAGGTAGGATGGGGTGATGGTGATGGGAATGCCATGTTGGGGGGGAATGGAGAGGTGGGAGCTGAAAGGGGGAGGAGGTCAGAGAAAAAGGCTTGACCGGGGCAGGGAGTGTGGTGGAGGCTAAACTGGGGGGAGCCGGGGAACTCAGTTATAAAAGGTGTGACAAGAGGGGTAGGGCTGTGAGGGGTTCTCTTGTAGAGGGTCTGCAGAGAAGGCAAGGGGAAGTGGTCTCGAGGAGAGGTGAGGTTAAGGGGGCTGGCAGGGGAGTCCAAAAAGGAAGTGCACTAAAGATCAATGAGGACACTAAGGTTCTCCTGCTGGGGGATGCCATTATCAGTAATATTTATTGGGCGGGGCAGGGTGAGGAAAAATCCAGTCCAGTTAAGGTAGTGGGTATTTCCAGTCTGACTGTGCATAGGGTGAAGTTCATAGTGTATGAGCTGGCGAGGGACTGCGGAGGTTCACCAGACTTCCTGATGCACCTGGGAAGAAATGACATTGAGGGGAATAGTGTGCTGGAAATTCAAGCAAGGGTCCAAGAACTGGCTAGGGTTTGTCATGACAATGGATGCACAGTCTCCTTCTCAGAAATCCTGCCAGTGCCAAGGGCCACTGTGGAGAACAAACAGAAGATCAGGGAGATTAATGACTGGCTCGGGCAGTGGGGTGAAGCACAGGGGATTTGGGTGATGGGAGACTGGGGGGGATTTGGGAAGACAAGGGGCTGTATGCCTGGGATAGGCATCACCTAAATCTGGTAGAGAAGGAAGTTCTTAAATGGGGGATGACAGATTTCATTCAGGCTAGATGGGGTTTAAACTTGTGAAGGGGGAAGGGGGCACTGCCGGGCTGATCCAGCCATCCATGCTGCCTGTAGGATTGGCCTGCAACCCCATAGAAAGGGACAGATGGTACGCTAGGGGAGAAGTGTGGATGGACGTATGAATGATCTGGGGAGGATATGGTAAAGAGGGGTAGAGACAAGGGTTGGAAGGTTTCTTTAATAAATGCCAGGAGCCTGGGGAATAAAATGTCTGAGTTCCAGACCATGCTGTTTGAGGGTTGGGTGGATGTAGCAGTGGTCACTGAAACTTGGGCCACCCCTGGCCATGACTGGGACCTTAATCTGCAGTGTCAGTGGCTCAGTAGGTAGCACACTTGCCTCTGAGGCCGGGAGATCAGAGGGCAGTGGGTTCAGTTCCCACATCTGGCACTTGGGTTAATATCCTAGTACTGACACTGTAGTGCAGCATGAGAGGGGTGCTGCACTTCTGAGGTGCCATCTTTAGGATGAGATGTTAACCGAGGTCTCATCTGCCTGGATTGGTGGTAGTTCAGGTGGATGTTAAAGATCCCATGGCACTTATCAAAAAGAGTAGAGGAATTTCCCCGGTGTCCTGGCCAAATTTCCCTCATTCACTAAAATATCACCAACAACATAATCTGGTTCAAGGTCAGTTGGCATTCATCTGTATCCCCCTCCCCCGGGTCATGCCTGAAAATAGGCAGGATTTGTCTAGTGCACTTACTCGGTCAACAAAAACTAAATAAATAAATAAAAAAAATCTGAGTGGGTACCTTGTTCTAAGAAAGGATAGAAAGGTGGGCAGGGGGGAGGAGTAGCAATGTTAATTAGGGATAACATTGAGATTATGAGCATGAAAGAAGCAGAGTGCCACATAGAGGACCTATGGGTCACTTTGCGAACCCCCGTGGGAGGGAAGATCAAGTTGGGGGTGGTATATGTGCTGACAGGACTAGCGGAAGACCGGGAGGATTGCCTGTTGGCTAACATTAAGGGGCAGTGTGGACTGGAAGGGGAAGGAGTGGCGTTGATGGGGGACCTAAATATGCCAACTACTGATTGGTGTACTATGTCATCCACTGTAACCAGGGAGCAGAAGCTGCTGGATGGCTTCCTGGATGCGTTCCTCAATCAGCAGGTGATGGACCCAATGAGGGAGGGTCATATCCTGGATGTGGTTTTAGTGGATGCGAATCTTGTACAAGATCTGGTTGTGGAAGAACCCCTGGCTGGGAGTGACAACTACACAGTTTGGTTTTAGCTTAAACTGGGTGGGGAGGGGGATCATTCAAGGACAATGATAGTTGATTTTAGGGGGTGGACTTTCAGAACATGGGGAAATTCTAAAGGGGCATTTGCGGGAGATAAAACCAGGTTTGGACATGGAAGGTAGGTGGGAGATCATAAAGTGGGGGCTACTGGAGGCCACTAGGACCTGTGCAAGAGTGAAGTGTAAGGGCAATAGGCAGGGCCCCTACTTTTCTGCGGCATAGTGGGACCAGGATTCTGCGGCAAGACTTCCATTGCCATGGAACTTCTCTGCAGTGGTTTGTAATTTCTGTGGAAGTTCTGCGGCACTAACAAATTACCACGTCACAGTGTCGGCTTGTCATCCTGACTTCACTTTCATGGCAGTGGTTATAGCAGTCAGGATGGTGGAAAGCACAGTAAAACTAGTTCAAAAAATAACAGACTTATAAAAATAATTTTATGCCTAAAAAGGCAAAACAAATGTCTCTCCCTTAAGGTCCTAGCCTGTTGCATGAATGACATATGCAGAGGGGATCTGATGTGATACATAAGGTATTTCTATATGCATGCTATCTATCCCACTAATGAGGTTTCCACTGTCAATCACTTATATATTTGTATGTGCTTTATACACCACTCATGAGGTTCCCTGTGTATTACTTTTATATTTATATGCAATCTGTAACATACATACAAATATGTGTGTGTGTGTGTGTGTGTGTGTGTGTGTGAGAGAGACAGAGATACTGTGTGTGTGTGTATATATATATATATATATATATATATATATATATATATATATATTTATACAGTGTATGTTTTGGGATAAATAGCAGGATAAAAAGTAATATCTCTGCCAGGTCATGGAGGTATCAATGATATCTTCACACTCCTATACGTCATCATAATGAAAGTGAAAATGTTTCACTTTCCATCATCCAGCTATCTTTGCTGTGTCCCTTTATGAGCTTGCCCCACCCCACAACACAAACATCTCTGTGATCCTGTTTGCGTCTTCTAACAAATGAATTATTGAAAAACAAACTTTATCTGGTCGATCCTGCAACTTTCTTTATCCACCTGTAACTGTAATGTCGTGGCCGAGCTATTCCCAATGTGCGTACGACCCGAGCACTAAGCAGATTCAAAAAGTGAAGCACTGTAAAATATTTTCATTAGGGGCCTGTGCTGTAAAACTTACAAAATGCTTCCTTTTCTGAATGCTGCCTGTATTTTCATGAAAAGAAGCTGCCGACAGTATTGAGGAAGGCGAGTGAGGCGGCAGCTTCACAACACCAGACAGAAGCGGCGTGTCTGTTTGCATGGCAGCGCGTGCTCGGCTTCTGTCTGTGCAATTGCAATCTCCACTAATACCTGTCGACGCTTCTTCATAAAACCTGAGCAACATTCGAAACATTTAACAAGACTGCTGTGAAAAATATTTACAGACTTCACTGAAATCTGCCCTAGCGCTGCCTTCGTGAAACATAGCCTTCGACCGCATCCATCTGGTGAAAAAGTTACGAGATCAACTCAGATATTCAATTTTTCATCGAATAATTGTTAAAAATAAGGCAGGATCAACCAGATATGTATTATGAAAATAATTTTAAAGTGGCAACAGCAGATTTGTTTTCATAATATATGTAATCTGCTGTTTTGGAGCAGGGGGTATGGAGAGTTGTTGGGGGTAGCCACGACTACATAAACTTAATACCAAACAATTTTTTTAATAATAATTTTAAAGTAGCAGGATCAACCACATATATAGTTTTTCAACAACATATGGCATCTGTTGTGTTGGTAGAGATACTGCAGTTTTGTGTTGAAATAGCCATCACCTCTATGTAGGGGGATTGTATTAAGTGGACATCTGGAGCTTTTGTTGAGTGCAGCCCAAAACATACATTATATAAACAGAACATGACATGGCCTGACTGAAGATATCATATTTATCTTCACTCGAGGCTAATGACATCATGATATCTCACTCGTGGCTTCGCCACTTATGAGATATCATGATATCATGTGCCTCTCTCGTGAAGAGAAATATGATATCTTCAGTCAGGCCATGTCATATCCCCTATATATATATATATATATGTGTGTGTATATATATATATATATATATATATTTTTTTTTAATTTCCATGAACTTGCATCCTCATTCATACAGGTCCCTTTGGAAATGTAATAGAGGAGTTATTGCAAAACTCATTTTTCATGTCAACCTGCTTTCATCGACACGCTGCATAACCCCATCAGGCCATTACATGCATGTGAACCAATTGTGAGATAGAGCTCTCTGGCCCTTCACAATGTGTCCACCATGCGACAGAACACTGCATCATACGTTCCCAGGCTCTGAGCAGTGATGTGTTCCACCAATCCTTGTGCTACCCAGCCAGCTCCCAGAGCTAATCTCTGAACCTGAGTTGCCGGCATGGAAACACAGCATGCTACCCTCTGGCCCAATAGCTGTCCCTGCACACAACATTTCTCAATAACTTTTAGGTGATTCTATAAACCAATGACAATATGTAATCAATAACCCTGGCAAAAATGTGTACAGTGCAATTATTTAATTAACAGGTCTATTCTTTCAACAGGTCTACACATTATTATATTTCACTTTTCTGGGCATATTTACTGTATTTTTCTTAAAAATTTAGACAGTTAAATTCATTTTACCAGTTATTCATTTCAGATAGCGTCTCTGTACCTTAAAGGCACAAATAGGTTTGTGTAAAGTGAGGTATGGACTTAACAGGTCTGTGATATTGACACGGTTTGGTTTAAGTTGGCCATAGTGCAACAATGTAATACTGAAACTTGTATTAGGCTGTAGTGCAGGTTGAGCAAATATCACCATGCATGATGTGCTGAGCCATCATCTCTGGCAGTGGGAGCTGTGGTAGATAAGTGTTCATTTCTGTTGCAGAATGCAGCCATTTCATTAACTAATGTATGATGTTATAGCAATGATAACATCACATTCTGAACAAATTGGGGGTTTGGGGTATAAAAAGAGGGGAAAGGAACCAGATTCTATGTATAAACAGAAACATTAATAAAAAATCACCAAGAAGAGTGAATTCTGCGGCACCGCAGAAGTTCTGCGGTAGATTGCAAGTTCTGCGCAAAATTCTGCGGCCACAGAATTCTAGGGGCCTTGGCAATAGGTCTCGTAAACCATGCTGGTGGACCAAGGAGGTCCAGGAGGCAGTAAGGGAGAAGTGGTCTGCCTACAGTAATATAAAAAAATGAGAGGAGAGAGGGATAGAGAGAACTATTGCCTTGCAACCAGGAAAGTCAATAGAGTAGTGAGGGGTGGCAAAGGCCTGGAAAGAGTAGAGGCTGGCACAGGGGATAAGAGGTGGGGAAAAGTGGTTCTTTGGGTATATGGGTGAGTGGAGAAAGGTCAAGAGTCAGCTCAGTAGGTTGAGGACAGCTGTGGGGGGTGGGTGGAAGGGCCTAGAGCGCAGGCAGAGGTACTGAATGACTACTTTGCTTCAGTGTTCACTAGGGAGGAGGCTGGGGAACTTCCAAAAAAAGGGGTTGAAGGACACAGAAGGTGCAGCAGACCTGACTATTGGGGTACCTGCTGAAGAACAAACCGCTGAGGAAGGTAGGCCAAGAGTGAGATATCAGGCTGGTTCTGCTGAGTGGGGGGGGGCAGATGCTTATATTCCTATTGGTCAGGTGTGGGAAGCCCTCCAGTCCCTAAAAAAGGATAAATCTCCAGGGTCTGATGCTATTCATCCCAGACTACAGAGGGAGTTGGCGGATGTTTTGGCTATGCCATTGGCAGATCTCTTTAACGTCGCTCCAGGCAGGGAGGGTGCCAAAGGATTGAAAGCAGGCACATGTTGTGCCCATCCATAAAGGGGGGTCAAGAGAAGAGCCAGAAAACTATAGACCCATCAGTTTGACATCGTTGGTGGGGAAGGTAATGGAGAGCATACTTAAGAAAAGTCTGGGAGGTTTCTTGGAGGAGATGAGTTACCTGGATGACTGGCAGCATTGGTTTGTGCCAGGTAGATCATGTCAAACAAACCTTGTAGAGTTCTATGAGTGGGTGACATCAGCACTCAACAAGGGGAGACCAGTGGATGTACTGTTCCTGGACTTCAGCAAGGCATTTGATTCAGTCCTTCACACTGGCCTAAGGGAGCAGCTGGGGGGATGGGGGATGCCCATTGATGGTTAGGTGGATTGGAAATTGGCTTCAGGTCACACTCAGTGGGTAGTGGTCAGAGGGGAGGTCTCATCTCCTAGGGAGGTCATAAGTGGGGTCCCACAGAGATCAGTACTGGGGCCACTCCTGTTTAATGCCTACATCACTGATATCAGGGAAGGTATCAGGTGTGAAATGAGTCTCTTTGCGAATGACTCTAAGCTGGAGGTGGTGGTGGAGGGGGAATAGGGGAGATTGGTCCTGCAAGAGGACCTGGATACTCTGGATAGGCGGTCCTGCAATTGGAAATTGAAATCGAACTCCTCTAAGTTCAAGGTGCTACACCTAGGGTGGAAAAATCCCAACTATGTGTACACCTTGGGGGGTGAGTTGCAGGCCATGGCAGGGGAACGAGACCTACAGTAGGAGTCTTGGTGGATGTGAATATGAATAATTCAGAGCAGTGCAGGAGTGCTGCGGTCGGGGCAGATAGGATGCTGAGATCCATCGCTAGGGGGATTACCTCAAGGAACAGGGAGGTGATTTTGCCACTGTAAAACAGCCTGGTTAGACCACATCTTGAGTACTGTGTGCAGTTCTTGAGGGCGCACCTAAGGAGGGACATCCAACTCCTGGAGAGGGTTCAGAGGAAAGCAACCAGAATGAGCTGGGGCCCGAGGATATGACATATGAGGAACGACTAGAGGAGCTCAACCTGTTCTCGCTGGAGGACAGGAGGGACTGGGGGGACATGATTGAGGTCTTCAAGTACCTCAGGGGAGTAAATAAGGTAAGCTGAGATAGGATCTTTTGACTGAAGCAGGGTGGAATCACCAGAGGACACAGTTGGAAGATTGAGGGTGGTAGGATTCGGGGAGGAAGGAGGAGGAGGTACTTCACTGAGAGTGTGGTGGAACCGTGGAATGCACTGCCCGGGGAGCTAGTACAGGCAGCTATGGTGGAGGGATTCAAGAGAGGGTGGGACGAAAATAGGCAAGGGGTGAAGCAGAGTCTGGTTTGCTGGGGGGAACAGGACTGGGGTATGAAGTAAGAGTGGAAGGAGACAGATAGAGGGCTACAGTACCCAATCAGCGTGCTGAAGCACGAGCAGACTTGATAGACCAACAGGCCTACTCTGCTGGCATCTAGGATGTTAGTATGACTAAAAAGGTAAAAACAGAAATGGAGCAGACTCAGTATCCAGAAGCAAAGGTTTAAAACTATCAAATACCATCGAACGGCACCTCAGAAATAATTGAAACATCTAAGGTACTTCACAAGACTGATATGTTGAGAGTTATGGAATTAGATAACCCCTCTTTTGGTTCTGGAAAGATCAAAACGTTAATCCAGGAGGGGTCACCAGATACACTGGGTGAATAAATTAATATATCTCGGCCTATGCAAATTGACTTTAGAAAATGGGCTTTTTATTTCCTGTTTGCTGACTGGCTTGTACCTCTGCCCGGGGGTACATTAACTTTTATTAGAAAATGGCAAGAATCAATACTCAACTCTGATTGGATGAGATAGGTTCCAAGCTGGGCATTATTTTTCTATAAATGCCCAACTAAAAATAAGAGCCAGTCCAAGTGGCACCTCACTTAGCAGCATTCGTAGTGTTGTCCAACCTGCTTTTTAATTGGTTGAATGCTGTGAAAGAAATTTAAAAAACCTGCATCTTTTTTCTCTCACTTAGCGAGAGTCACTGCTCTCCCCAACCCAAAGCAAACTATACGTACTTCCAGTTGCTCCGTCTTTAAAAAAGAAATTTAAAAAGACCCAAACACTTCACTTATTCTCCACTCAGAAGTATAACACATTGGAACCACTATCTCGACTGCAGTGTCACACACTACCCTGCTAACCCGACCGCAATCTCTCAGTCTTCTGCTGACAGGAAACAAAGACGTACTACTGAGTCAGCAAAAGTCCCCCACAATGCCACAGCCTATCACTTGCCCCATTATTTAAATCAATTTTAAGAGAAACCTTTTCTATGTTACTATTTAAACAAATGTAAAAGAAACCTTTTCTTTTGTGGCACATCACGCTCCTTCCTTGTATGGTACATCACTCCTTTCTCGGGCTGAAACGTTCTTCATCCTCGTACATCGCAGTCAAACACAGCACACCATACATGCAGAATTTTAGACTGAAAAAACAAAAACATGCACTGAAAACAAGAAACAAATTTCCCTTCAAGTACTACAAATAATTTTCACATAACACTGCCTTTGTTCTTTAGGAAGCAGTGTCTGTTTATGTGTGCCTTTGATTGGGGGGGGGCATTAATCCACCAGAATGCTGCAGGGAGGAGAAACAGCACCAAGAACAGCCTATGCACTACTTTATCAATACATTGATATGTAATACCTATTTGAATTTTTATTTCACAGTAATTTACTGTATTTATTTTATAGATTCAATAAAATTTACAGACATGCCCATTTTCTAAGTGCAATAATACCCTCCAGGGCGGGCATTATTTGGAAATACCGGACCTTCCAGGGGCTAAAGGCCCCCTCTGCCTGGCGTTGGGCCTCATATGCCCTGGGCAATCAGTATTTCCCAATAATGCCACCCTATTGAGTATTATTAACTTATAACGACAGGAAATAAAGTCCCACATCCAAATTGCCCTTCACCCACTCAAGTCTGCTCAGCCCAATTTGTGTCCTTATTGGCTGAAGCATTAGGCACAAAATTTGAAATTGCCGGCATGTTTTTTAATGTTGCTTAGCGAGTGAGTAACCCCCCCCCCACCAACCATGGCAGTCAAAGAAAAAAACTCTCTCTGTAACAAAAAAAAAAGAAAAATCAAGTGTGGTGTATACCTAACACAGCACCACACTGATCACTGGTGCCACTTTTGATTCTGCTCAGTCAGCTCCCTTTCTGTCCTCTGCCTACTGCATCCACAGTACAGTACATGATGTGTAAAATGAGAAATGCTACTGCCCCACTTGCAAACCCTGCCCAGAGCTCCACTTTATTTCTTTTCAAAACATCTTCAAACAGTTAAATTCAAAAAAGACTAAGATAAAAGCAGCGAAATCTCACTGTGGTAGGCTAGTGCCGCTCAAGCTATTCCCCTGTGCCTCTGTGCTGTTTCCCTACCGACAAACGAATCATCCACAAAAATGACAGAAACCACAAACAGTGCAGAAAACTGCTTGCTGTCATATAACTAAGTGTCCCCTCTCTGTCTCTTTCTAATGTGAACTTCTAGTGCATTGCATACCCATCATATGCCACCAACATCCGTGCAGTATTTGAAACCGCCTTCACTCTTCTCATGTAAACCACACTGCTCAAAGATTTTTTTTTGCTATTGTGGTCAGTTAGAGATTGCGTTCATGCTTACTGTATATGGCTACCAAATTAACAACAAAACCCCCCACAAACAAATGAATGAATATTTAAAAAAACAACAGTTACACAAAAGAGTTTTAACTTAAGTCATGTCATTGGTGGTAGTGGGGTAACCATGCAACCTGCTGAAAAGTTACAACCTGGACAAAAGTTCTTAAGTAAAGTTGGAGGAACTATTTTATTACAAAAGAAATCAAATAGCTAGGGCTTTTAACATTTAAACATAAAAATATATTTCTTTAAACACATATGGTACGGTGGCCCATTTTTTGAGCGCAATAATACCCTCCAGGGTGATCAGTATGGGCAATACTGGATCTTCCATGGGCTATAAGGACCTCTGCCTGTAGCATCAGGCCTCATTACGCTCCTGGGCGGTATGGTATTGCCCTATACTGCCTACCCTGTTGGGTATTATTGCTTACTTAATGAAACCAGTTCTGAATGTAAAACTGTCAGGAAAAAAAAACAAGGATAGAAAAGGTACAGAAAGGAAAGAAATTAAGGAAAACAGATGCAACAAGCTTAATTAATATAGATAAATGTGCAGTTGTGACCCTACTAGGGTTAAGGTATGAAAAGCAAGGTACAATGTGGCCTTTGAAAGACGAGATTATGCACCTATTTAGGGAAGTTTCAGGGACTGAAGAAAAACAATCTGATATTGTTAAAAATCTGGGCTGACAAGGACATAGATGGTAGAGATTGTATTTTTATCTTTTGTTCATCTCCCAGATTGGCAAACCATTTATGGTTAAATAGCAGTGGATTTCTAAAGTATGGTATATTATTTGACTTTATCAACAGACAAATTGAATAGAGACAAAACAGCTCCCAGAAACGAGACTGAGTATGTTAGCATTTTTGGGATGAAGGAATTAGAGTATGAATCATTGGGAAAATTAAAAAAAAAAGACTTTACAATCTTTTTCATTATGTGTTACAGATCCCCCTGGAACCTTCATAATATTGAAGGTTCATAGGAGAAAGAGTATGAACAAAATGGGACAAATAAATATACATCTTAAGGGAAAAGAGGCAATCAAACACATCCTCAATAAAGTCTCATTTCTGGATGAAATTGGCATTTATATAATGGAAAATGAACATTTAAGTCAAAGGAAGATGACTAGAGATTATTTAGGAAAGCAGGATAAGGTCCAAGGGAAATTGAAAACTATGACCCTTTTTGGTCTGAAACACCTTACTGAAGAAACAAGTGACACCCTAAAATGCTTGATATTAAATACATTAGGCCAGTTTATGGATAGTTCTTTTGTAAGAAAAAAATCTGTTATCATCTGAAAGAATCACCAGTGATCAAGATCGTGACCAGATTTTGTTATCTGTATATTTTGAGCAATTTTGAGAAATAATCTTGAATAATGTAACCATACTGGATAAAATGGGCATCTATATAACTGAAAAAGAGACAAATACTGAAGTAATTTCTTCAGAACAAGTAATGGAAACTGTGGAAAAGTCCCACAAAGTCTCCATGGTTACAAAGAAACAGAATATACAGACAGAAAAATAGAAATGGCTATCAAATACAATTTAATATTGAAGTAAGGAATAGATATACAGAGCTGATGAGCCTAGATGGCTGACTAGATACGTCAGGACAGGACATAGAAAATCAAAGAACAGATTCAAACTACATATTAATTTCATGGAATCTTGCAGGCTTAGCTACCTGTATGGTAGATACTGATTGGAGAAATTTTATTGAAGAATATCATATATTATGCTTTCAAGAAACCTGGCATATAAAGGATTCAGACTTACATATACATGGTTTTGATACCTTTCATATTGCAGAAAACAAATATGCCAGGACTGGAAGACCTTCAGAAGGCATAATTACATGTTTTAAGTTAGATAAAAACATGACAGTAACATTTATAGACTCCTTTTCTGTGGCAAAAAGCCTTTTGGATTAAAATCTTAACAAGTAACTTTGTTTTAATTAATGTATATATACCACCTTTTTATTAAAATATTACAAAGATGTACTCTGGCAAGATCTAGAAGCCTTAATACGTAAAACACAAACTTATCAACCCGGTTCAAAAATATTATTATGTGGGGAGCTAAATTCCAGAATTGGACCATACAATGGTTATGTAAACAATGATATACAAAACTGGCTGTTTGAAATCGTTGCAGAACAACAAAGAGTCTCTTTAGATAGAAAAAGTAAACTTGATCTGAAAAAAAAATAAGTGAAGCACTGGAGGTGTTTAATTTATCTCCTGTAAATGGAAGAATTACACCTGATATTGCAGGAAATTTTACACAGTATGGGCCTAAAGGTCCATCAGTCCTGGATTATTTTTTCTCGAATGATGATGTAAGTTATTGGAAGAAGTGTGAAGTAATAATAAGGAGTGAAAGCAATCATTTTCAACTCCCCCTGATGACAGCAGAACAAATAAATACGGAATCTTTAACAAACCCACAAATTCCAATGTCAGCTGAAATAAGAAACCAAAAGAAAATAAGGTGGGAGTCCATTTGTGAAAAAAAATATATTTTACAAGTACTATACAACACAAACATTATGTACACGGTGACCCTCCCAGAAAGAAATCATGAAGTAGAAAACTCACTAGAAAATTGCCTTGAGAAAGTAAGATCTTTGTTATACAAAAAGGTGGAGATAACATCCAGAACCAAGACAATGAGAACTTGATTTGATAGAGACTGCAGCATGGCTTAAAGTAATATGACAGGATTAATTAGATGTACAAACTCAACAAATGATAAAAGTAAATTTTGGGTACTAAATAAGACAAGATATGATTATAAGAAGTTTCTAAATGGTAAACAAACTTTATTTTATGAAAAACAATGGCATTATATGTTAGAGATTATAGATAAAAAGGATCAGCAATCATTTTGGGTACTGGTTGCCAAAGGCACAAATAATAGTAATAATAATATAGACACGTATATATCTGAAGAGATATGGATTAAACATTATGTGAGTCTTTTTAGGACCCAGATTTAGTGGAGGAAACACCAACTTGGGAACTGGGGAAAATAAGGACAACATATACAAATATTAATAAATAAGAAGTTTTTATAGCAATAGCGTCACTACAGAAAAAAAAAAGTCCCTATGTCCCGATCTAATTCCACTTGAAGTTTTCTTGGCATCTCTTATAATATGGTCGAAAATATTAAGAGCACATTTTAATAGCTGTATATAAAATAGAGCTATTCTTGCTAGGTGGAAGGAAGCGATATTCTATATACAAAAGGGGTGATAGGAAAGATCCGAAGATGTATCATCTAATTTCCTTATTGGATGTAATGGGGACAATTTTTGGTAAAATTCTTTTGAATAGAATGGATAAACAAATAAACATCCTTGGTGACTTGTCAAAATTAAAAGCATGCTTTCGAGTTGGATATTCTGTTATTAATAACACATTTGTAATAACACATTTATATGAAAAATGTGTAGCTCTCAGAAACCAAAAATTATATGTAGCATTCATTGACTTTAGTCAAGCTTTTTATTCAATTTATAGAACAAATTTATAGCAATTCATGTATGATTGGGGAATTGAGCCAACTCTGATTAGTATCATTAGAGAGTTATATAGTCAAACATGGGCCCAGGTGAGGTGGGTCAACAAGGGCATACATCAACGCACTTTGCAACAAACAAGAGGGTTAGGCAGGGTTGCATCCTCACCCTTTTTTGTTTATTATATATATATATATATATATATATATATATATATATGTGTGTGTATATACTGTATATACAGTGACGTGAAAAAGTATTTGCCCCCTTCCTGATTTTCTCTATTATTGCATATTTGTCACACTGGATGTTTTCAGGTCTTTAGAGAAAATGTAATATTAGATAAAGGGAACCTGAGTGAACAAATAACACTTGTTTTTTTTTTTAATTTCACTTATTTAATGAAAAAGTTAACCAACACCAACTGGCACTGTGTGAAAAAGTAATTGCCTCTTACACTTAATAACTGGTTATGCCACATTTAGCTGCAATGACTGCAACCAAACACTTCCTATAATTCAATATCAGTCTTTCACATCGCTGTGGAGGAATTTTAACCCACTCTTCCTCGTAGAACTGCTTTAATTCAGTTACATTTGGTAGGTTTTCGAGCATGAACTGCTCGTTTCAGGTCCTGCCACAGCATCTCTATTGGGTTTAAGTCTGAACTTTGACTAGGCCTTCAAAACTTTAATTTTACTTCTTTTAGCCATTCTGATGTGGACTTGCTTTTGTGTTTTGGATCATTGTCTTTCTGCATGACCCAACTACGCTTCAGCTTCAGCTGATGGAAGGATGACTGGACATTCTCCTTAAGAATTTTCTGGTACAGAGCAGAATTCATGGTTCCTTTAATTATGGCAAGTCATCCAGGTCCTTAGGCAGCAAAGCATCCCACACCATCACACTACCACCACCATGTTTGACTGTTGGTATGGTGTTCTTACTGTGGAATGCTGTGTTTGCTTTTACGCGAGACATTATGGGATCCATGTTGTCCAAAAAGTTCCACTTGGACTCATCTGTCCATAGAACATTTTCCCAAAAGGCATGGATCATCCAGGTGCTTCTTAGCAAATGAGAGCGAGCATTTATGTTCTTCTTGGTTAGCAGTGGCTCTCGCTGCTCTCACATGAAGCCCATTTTGCCCAGTCTCTTTCTGATTGTGGAGTCATGAACACTGACCTTAGCTGAGGCAAGAGAAGCCTGCAGTTCTTTGGATGTTGTTTTAGGATCCTTGAGACTTCTTGGATGATTTTACACTGTGCCCTTGGAGTAATTTTTGGCAGGCCACCCACTCCTGGGAAGGTTCACTACTGTTCCAAGTGTTCTCCATTTGGAGATTATGGCTCTCACTGTGGTTCGATGGAGTCCCAGAGCCTTAGAAATAGCTTTGTAACCCTTTCCAGACTGATAGAGGGCAACACATTTTTTTCTGATCTTTCAGAACTTCCTTTGATCATGGCATAATGTGCTTGTTGAATCTTTTGTGCTGGCAACGTGACTCTGATGGTAAGGCCAAAATAAGTGAGGTTTATATTGAGCAGGGCTGGCTGTAATCAAGCCTGGCTGTGTTCAATCAGCTGACTCTAATTATCCCTTTAATTGGGTTGATTTAACTAGGGGCAATTACTTTTTCACACAGTGCCAGTTGGTGTTGGTTAACTTTTTCATTAAATAAATGAAATAAGTAAAAAAAAAAAGTGTTATTTGTTCACTCAGGTTCCCTTTATCTAATATTATATTTTGTCTAAAGACCTGAAAACATCCAGTGTGACAAATATGCAATAATAGAGAAAATCAGGAAGGGGGGCAAATACTTTTTCACGCCACTGTATATATATATCTACTGTATATATCTACTGCATATATATATATATACGCTACATTGATGACTGTGTGGGAGCCACCTCCTGCTCCAGGGAGACCCTCCAAGTCTTCCTTGACAAGTTCACCACGGCTCATCCTTCCCTTCAGTACATTGTTGAAGTATCCTCCTCTACACTGCCTTTCCTGGATATCCAGCTCTCAGTCCAGAACACTGGTCTGAAGACATCTATCTATTACAAACCACTGACTCTCACAGTTTCCTCCTCCATAGCTCCTTTCATCTAAACATGTCAAGAATGGCCTGCCTTATTAGCAGTTTCTTAGACTTCGCAGGTTATGCAGTGAAGAGGATGATTTTGCTGAGCAGACCCAAATAATGCATAGTTTTTTATCAACAGGGGATACCTAAAAAGCACAGTGGACAGAGCACTCTCCAGGTCAGTAACATGCCCCATAACCTTGACCCCCAAGGGAGGATACTGTCACACAAGAACAACGCGAATTCCACTAGTTCTTCCTTTCCATCAGAGCACACCTTCTTCACAGGATCATCACTAGTAACTTTCCCATTTGCAAACAGCCTAACATTGGTGCTTCCTTTACAGAACCACCTATTGCCTCCCTACGCCCGACCACCTAACCTGCACAATCTCCTGGTAAAAAGCAGCCTACCCACTCCTAACAGTTCCTCCCCCCCAGGTACCAAACCTTGCAACAGGGCTCGCTGCTACACCTGCAAATTTATTTCCAGTGTAACTGAGATTCGGGGGCCTGCAGGTGTTTTTCACATCACCAAGGAGTTCTCATGCACCTCCACTAATGTAGTGTACTGTATTCTTTGCAGGAGGTGTTCAGCTATTTACATCGGAGAAACTGGTAGGCGTCTTGCTGACCGTTTCAGGGAACATTACAGAGCGGTCAGGAATGGTGAAACTGCTAAACCCATTGTATCCCACTTTATCTCCAGGGACCACAATGTCAATGACCTTTCTGTTTTGTGTCCTTCAGCAGGGCTTCCGGATCCTAACCATAGAAAAACATGGAAGCCAAGCTGATCATCCACTTGCTCCCAGCAGCCCTCTGGTTTAAATGATAGACTTATTTTCCACTAACATCTTTCAGCCTCCCTTTTTTCCCTAAAGTCAATTTGTTTTTGTACTGATTTATTTTTCATTTTCACCTTATGTCTCCATTTCTGTCTCCTTCTCACACATTTGTCACCTTTCAGCCTTCTTACAAGGCCCTGTTAATCAGTCTGTACCTGGGAACTTCCCCAGCTCTTTCTCTCCCATTATGTTTTATCTTTCCCATCATCACCTTTTTGTTTCACAGATTCTCTCTTAATCTTACCATTTATCACTTCTTCTCCCTTAGCCTCCCCCTTCTTCTTTCTCCACATATATATCTCTCTCATTTTACCTCTCCTCTACACTAACTTGTTTTTTTTTTTTTTCTCTTTTAGATATTTCCTGAAGAAGACCTAAGGTCGAAACGTAGATTTTTTAACTCTATTTTCTATTTTCAGCGTGCATTTAATATAACCATTTTGTTTTGCTTATATATATATATATATCTATATCTATATCTATATCTATATATAGATATAGATATAGATATATATATATATGTAGACATATATCAGATGCTGAAATTGTACAACATACTAGATACTGATTCACCTGAAATAGGAAAATGTTCTTTCCCAGTACTTGCATACATGGATGATTTGGCTTTATTAGCATTAACACAATATGGGTTACAAAAAAAAACTTCACACATTATCAACTTTTGCAAATAATTATAACTTAAAAATAAATAAGAATAAAAGTCATGTTCTTATTTTTGGTAGTAAAAGAATGAATATGAAATGGAAAGTTGGTGAAGGCTGCATAAAAACAGTAGAAGATTACACCTATTTGGGACTATCTTTGCAAACTAATGGGAAATGGACACAACATACAAAAAAAAGTAAAAATTAAACTTAAACAGCTGGAGCCTTACTGAGTTTTAACCATAAATATGGTGACAAAACTGTTTTGCCCATACTAACAGCAGTTAAAGAGAAATATTTTACACAAGCAACATTTCAAAGTGAGATTTGGGAAATAGATAAATATCAATCTTTAGACATTCCCTTAAACAAACTGTACAGATCAGTTCTGGGACTCCATTCATCTACACCAAATGTACTGGTCAGTGCAGAATTGGGTATTCATACTATAAAAGCTGTCCTTGATAGCAGGTCATGTATTTACTGGCTAAAGATTTCAAGGATTAAAGAAGATAGATTGCCATTGTTTTGTCTTAGAGAGAGAGAAAAAGAAATGGCAGACCTTAGGCTATATACAGTCTAAATGGTTAAAAAACATTGACTCATTGATACAGACATATGAGTTGAACTTCTTAAAAAACTACATAAATAAGTGGATTCAAATCAGTGTAAAGTACAATAAATATATTACAAATAAAATTATTAACTTTCATAAGGA
This sequence comes from Neoceratodus forsteri, assembly GCA_016271365.2. NCBI lineage: Eukaryota > Metazoa > Chordata > Ceratodontiformes > Ceratodontidae > Neoceratodus > Neoceratodus forsteri. The sequence continues at coordinate 682,399,532 of CM057449.1, forward strand.
AAGAGATTTAACTCAAGCACTCAGATTAAAGAACTTCTACATGGCTTATTGTGCAAGATCTCAATCATGAGTTCAGATACTATTTGCCCGTACTAACTGAATATAGCAAAAGAACATTATACACAAAATTTTGATTTGAGCTCTTTTCTAATAAAGTACTACAAGCTCAATACTCAAAAATGAATAACATGTTGGAAAGGATATGCCAATGTCCTCTGTCAGGGTTAGAGGACCTGGAACATGTAATGTTTCTGTGCTCATGGTAAGATAATCCAGAAAACACTGGCTAAAACCAATATGGGACTCTGTACAAACTGTTGATACCACTACATTGTTGGACAACATGTTCACAGTGAATGAAAAATATATTATTAAAAATGTAGCATCATATTTAACCGACATTGCAAAGATTCATCTGAAATATTTGTAATGATGGTCTGATCTGCTTAGAGGTTAATTAAATTTTGCATAATGTGATTATTGTTATGAAAGTTCCTCCATGTGAAATCTGTATTATATGTTTTTTTTAATAAATGTATTTAAATCTATGGACACATTGTCTTTTAAGATATTTTATGGAAAATATTGTATGTAAGAATTATGTTTGTCTTATGTAATGGTCTTTTGACCAAACAGAATAAACTTAACTTGAACTTGATTTAAAGATCTGCCTACTCTCAAACAAAAGTTCTGCACCTCAGGCAACCCATCTGGAATGGTAGCTTGCACTTCCTATACTTTTTCATATATACAGTCAATTATAGTATCATTGGTATTCAGGTGTGAGAGAGCAAAAGGGAGACCAGTATTAATCCCTTAGTGAACCCTTTTTGGACTGATATACTCACCCCCCTTCTTTAAGGAATATTACATTGGTGGTTGATGCACCAGGTATGTCCTGTGATGCTACCTTTTGCACAGTCTGATATTTCTGAATATTTTGCACTGAGTGGCACAAAAACACTTTAATAAAATATGCTAGAAAGATGTACTTGCCCTTTGGCATCTCTCTACTTATTGGGGCTAACTATTTTGAGTGTTTTAATCTTATGATTATATGAGGGTTTCTTATGCAAACTGTTCCAAAATTCTAAAATTCTAGGTTCAGTTGGCAAAGTTCATTACCCACAATGGGGGTTTATCACATTTTATGCCAACAATCTCAGAGATGGCACTGCCTCCTGTTGAACCTATTGCTATGTTCTGGTGCAAGTATTTTGTCACATGTGATAGTTATATATTATTATCTTGTTATTATTACTGTGTAATTGTTATGTACATTCACTCAACCTCGAATGCTGTTGTGCAAAGCGGACATGCGAGCTTGAGCTCTGGTTGGGCCTACTTCCCAATGGCCTAAAATGCAACTGGAATGTAGTTTTAATTAATCATACTAAATCACGTGTTTTTTGAAGTAAAAATGTAATATCTTAACGTTCGGTTATCATAATCTAGTAGATACACAATAAATTGTGCATTTACTTAGCTAAGCAGAAGAAAGAATTTACATTTTGTTCAACATGTCATGGCTCAGGATCAAGGATAGACTATTTTTGATTGAGAAATCTTTGGTTGGAAGGGTAAATTATTAAGATATTGAATCTATGGTTATCTCTGACCATACTCTGGTATTGTTAAACATCTCAGGTTTACAAAGTACCCGTAAAACTAAAATATGGAGGATTAATAATGGGATTTTGAACAATATGGACTTGGTAAGAGATATTAAGCTGGATATTACTGAATTTTTGCGTCTGAATGATTTAGAAGGGACTAAAAAGTGGCTAGTTTGGGATGCGCTCAAATGTTATTTAAGGGGTACATTGATAAGCAAATGCTCTTTTTTAAAATAACACAGAGAGAAAAATCAGGCAGAGATTTTAGGAAAGCTTAGAAGTTTGGAAATAAAACTAGAACACGCAGATACAAAGGAGGTATGGGAACCATGGACAAAACTTAAAATTGAATATAATGATCTCATTAATCTTGAAGCTGAATTCACTGTTAGGAAAGCAAAGCTTACATATTTAGATACGGGATCTCATGCATCAAAGTTACTGGCTATTAGATTAAAGCAAAATAGTAATTAAACGGCCATTACAGCTATTTGTTCTCTGACAGGTAATAAGGAAATATGTACTGAATATAAAAAAAATTAACACAGAATTCTACAAGTTCTATAAAAACATATATAAATCTGATAATATTAATGCTAATAGGAAGTACTTAAGTTTCTACGAACAGTAAAAGAAGGTGACAAGACTTTCTATAGATACATTAGTAAAAGGAGAAAGTCCAGAGGGGATATTGCTAAGCTTAATGGAGAAAAGGGAGCATGTGAGGAGGAGGACCCTGTAAAGGCATCTATCCTAAATAGATACTTTTGCTCAGTATTTACTGAAGAGAAGGTAGGGCAGGGCCCACAGCTCAGCATCATGGACACAGGGGGAGGGAGGTGAGTACTACTCCCTTCACAAAGAAAGGTCCTACAAGAGCTTGCTAAGCTCAGGGTGGATAAAGGCAATGGGACCTGATGGCATACATCCCAGGGTACTTAAGGAGCTAAAGGAGGAACTAGCAGAGCCATTAGAAGAATTGTTTAGTGAGTCACTGAGCACAGGAGAGGTCCCAGCAGACTGGAGAAGGGCTCATGTGATCCCGCTCCACAAGAGTGGTAGCAGGGAGGAGGCGGGGAACTACAGACCGGTCAGTCTTACCTCAGTAGTGGGCAAGATTATGGAGGCACTCCTTAAGGAAAGGATAGTGCAACACCTGGAATCCATAGGGCATAGGATCCAAGACAGCATGGGTTTACAAAGGAAGGTCCTGTCAAACTAATCTCATAGATTTCTTTGACTGGGTAACCAAAGTGGTGGACAAGGGGGAGCAGCTGATGTAAGCCTACCTTGACTTCAGCAAAGCTTTTGACACTGTTCCACATAGAAGATTGATAAATAAGCTGGGTAGGCTCGGGTGGGTCAGAAGTTGGTCAACTGGGTGACAAACTGGTTGACGGGCAGAAAACAGAGAGTGGTGGTAAATGGTATACAGTCAGAAGAGATGCAAGTCACAAGTGGGGTACCTCAGGGATCAGTCCTGGGGCCAGTCCTCTTCAACATCTTCATTAGTGACCTTGCAGATGGACTAGAGGGTAAGGCTTGTCTGTTTGCAGATGACACCAAGATCTGCAACAGAGTAGATGATCCAGATGGGGTGGGCAGAATGAGAAGAGATCTGGATAAACTAGCAGAATGGTCAGAAGAGTGGCAACTGGATTTAATGCAAAGAAGTGCAAAATCATTCACATAGGAAGAGAAACCCTGAAGCCACCTATAGGCTGGGAGGGGAGTTGCTAGCAGTCACAAAGGAAGAAAGAGACTTGGGCATCATCATCACTGATAACCTAAAATCATCCAAGCAGACCTCTAAAGCAGTAGGTAAGGCTAGGGGGGTGTTGGGGTGTATTAGTAGGGGTATCACAAGTCATAAGAGGGAGGTAATAATCCCTTTGTACAAGACACTGGTTAGGCCCCATCTGGAGTGCTGCGTGCAGTATTGGAGGCCACACCTTCACAAGGACATTAACCAAATTGAGGTAGTCCAGAGAAGGGCAACAAAATGGTGCAGGGACTGCATCAGAAGAATATGAGGACAGATTAACGGAGCTCAATATGTATCCCTTGAGCAAAGGAGGGAGAGAGGTGATATGATCGAGGCATTCAAACACCTTAAGGGCATAAACAAGGTGAAAGAGTCTAACATGTTTAAATATAAGAAAATAGCAGGACAAGAGGACACAGCATGAGATTAGAGGAGGCTGATTAAGGGGAATGTGAGGAAATTCTTTTTCACAGAAAGGGTGGTGGATGCATGGAATGGCTTACCACAAGAAGTGGTGGCTATGAATACAGTGCAGGGCTTCAAACAGGCATGGGATAGGCATAAGGGAGCAATACAAATGACTATGAATAGAAAGGCCACTGACAGAGCAAAGGCCGATGGCACATTTATAAGGTAGAAAAAGAAATGGGCAGACTGGACGGGCCTTGCGGTCCTTATCTGCCGTCAACTTCTATGTTTCTATGTTTCTATGTTTCTATGTTTCTTTAGAGATTTACTAGATGTGACATTATCTGAGTCTCAGGTTAAGGAATTGGAAGTGGATATTTCATCTGAGGAAATTCTGAATGCTATTAAGTCTCTAAAGAAAAATAAGACCCCTGGCACAGATGGTTTTTCAGTGAATTTGTATCATACTTTTGCTAAAGAATTAATCCCTCTACTTCAAAAGGTATACATAGAGGCATTGGAGGATGGTACACTTTCTGGTGACCAAACTAGGTGCTTGATAACTTTAATTTTAAAATAAGGGAACTATCCAGTTGATTATAATAATTACAGGCCCACTTCTTTGATCAATACAGATATGAAAATTCTGGCTAGTAGGTTAGGATTAGTTACTCCCTTTTTAATTTCAACACAAAAACCGGGTTTACGAAATGCAGAATCTCAGCGGATAATGTAAGGAAGATCTTTCACAATATTTGGGACCATGAGTAGGCTAGATAAGTCATGTGGCCTTCTTGCCATAGACACTGAAAAAACATTTGACAGAATTTTGAGGCCTTACATGTTCTATGTTCTTCTAAAGTATGGTTTTCTAGAAAAATGTATTAAGCTCATTAAGATACTCTATAATAATCCAACCTCTGCAGTTGTCACTAATAGAATGGTGTCCCCTACTTTGAAGTTGCTAAAGGTACTAGACATGGTTGCCCATTATCCCCTTTACTATTTAATTTGACAATAGACCCTTTATTGAGGAGAATTAATTTGGACAAAGATATTTCTGGAGTTCATGTATCCAGAATTGAAATAAGCACTTCTGCTTATGCAGATGACCTTATGATTGCACTTACAGATATAGAAACTTCTGTTCCTAGAGTATTAAAGGTAATACAGGAATTTGGAGAGATATCGGGATATAAGTTAAATTTCTCTAAATCCAATTTTCTGCCTCTGAATAATAACTGTGATAAAGGGCTAGATGTTAATTTAGGTCTGTCGTAAAAGGCAGAATACATTAATTATCTAGGTATCAGATCATATAAAAATCTATCTCAAACAATGACTAAGAACTTAGCTATTATTAAAGAGTTCATGAAAACTTTCTTAGCAAGATGGAATAAGCTTCCTTTGGGCAACTGGGGAAGGATTGAGACAGTTAAGATGATGCTTTTACCTAAAATGCTATGTATTCTTATCATACTACCATGTGCCATTAATAAGAAGTGGTCAGAGAGCATAGAATTAGAGTTTGCTAAGTTCATCTGGGGGTATAAAAAGATAAGATTGGCCTACAATAAACTTACTCATGCCAAGAGCAGAGATGGGTTAAAATTGCCTGATATTTTTCTTTACTATTTGGCAGCTAGATTAACCCAGCTATCCAAATGGCTTTTAGATACAGATAAGGTAGAATATATCCCTGAAGGGGTACAGATAGAACAAAATCTATGCGCTAAAAGGGGAATCAATTTAAACTCAGTGTTTTTTTGCTAAAAGAATCTTATTTCCTTCTAATAAAATTATGACTGACTCCCTCAGAATATTAAGATACATCTCTGATTCGTTTAATCTTAATTTTTCAATCTCTAAATTACAATCATTATGAGGTAATGTTAATTTACAACTCATTCCTAGTTTATTAGTGAGACAAGAATGGGCTAGTAGGAGAATAAATAAAATACAGGATGTGTTGGGTGGTAATTCCAGTTTTTTATATGAAGCTTTGGTCAGAAAATAAAAAATATCAGAAATAGGTAACAAATTAAATGAGGAATTAGCCCAGAAATTACTGACTCTAATAGACCTAAATAATCCACAATCACAAGAATCTAAGTCCTTCATTGCAACTATGTATTGTTCTCCCTCCATTTCATCAGTTTATAACTCTTTTCTAGAAATTTCTAGAGGGGTTTTACGAACATACGAACATACAAATTTGCCAGCAGATAAAGGCCTAGAGGTCTATCAAATCTGTCGAATGTGCAGCTAGCACCCCTTATTTTGCAGCTGCCCCTCCCTTCCACCCTTCCCCTTCATTAACCCTCCCCCTTTTCCTGTCCCATCCCATCCCCTTTTGAAGCAGTCCACTGTTCTACTGCATACCACTTCTGCAGGTAACGCATTCCACCCAGCCACCACCCTCTCTGTAAAAAGTGTCTCCTCATCTCCCTCCTGAACCTTCCTCCCTCCAGTCTCATATCATGTCCCCTGGTGGCCCTTCCCTCTCTTACTTTGAACAGCCCCTCTGTACACGTCTTGTTTATTCCTTTCATTTATTTAAAGGTTTCAATTATGTCACCCCTGTCCCTCCTCTTCTCCAGTGAGTACATGTTCAACTCCTTCAACCTCCTCTTGTATGATAAGTCCCCCAGCCCCTTGATCATCTTTGTCACCTTGAGCTGCACCCTCTCCAGTAACTTAATGTCCGTCTACAGATACAGGCACCAGTACTGCACGCAGTACTCCAGGTGTGGTGTAACTAATGACCTATACAGTGGCAGAATCACCTCCTCTCTCCTCGAGGATATACCCCTTGGGTTTTGACAGAATCAAGTCAATTGTGGTCTCAAGAACTTGACAGAGTGGGGAAAGAATGGGATTGGACTAATATCTGGAACTTTGCAGGTAAGGGATTTAAAAATTTGAGCCTAAGATTTATGCACTTCAAGACTTTACATAATCTTTATTTTACACCAGTACACATGCATAAAATGGGGTTGAGAAAGTATTCCTTTTGTCACAAATGTAAGAAAGAGAGAGGGACTTTGATTCATATGTTTTGGACATGTTCTGAAGTACAGAACATATGGGAAAAAATAATAACTTATTTTGCAAAGATTCCAAGGTTAGAGGGCAAATTAAATTTAGAAATTTGTATTTTAGGACATTTTGAGATGGGAGAAGGTTGGTCTCAAGAACAAAAAGTCTCTATTTTATTAATTAGATGCTCGATTAGAAACTCTCTCCTAAAATATTGGGTGGAGGAAACTATCCAATCTTATAGGGAGTGTATATCCCAGGTTATAGAGAACAGAGAAGCAAGCACTAGCTCTAAACGATTTAGCTCACAAATTATGAAGTAGATTTGCTGCAGTAGAACAACATATTAAATTAATAAAGGACCCTTCACTCAATTAGTTTGTAGTTAGGTTTGATGTTTTTTTATTATATAATAAGGCAGATGCTTCTCTTTTTCTTCTTTTCTATTTATTTTCTGTGTTTTTCCTTTTCTCAGTAGTCTTTTAATTTTACTCTTGGTATATTGCTATGAGACAAAAATGCAATGATTAATATTTGAAATGTGAAAAAGAAAAAAAATGATTTTAGATACTATACTTATTATCAGAAGATAGTTATTTATTAATTCTTATTATTAGGTATTAGTGATAAAGGAATAAGTTATGGTTAAGAAAGGTACTGTATATATTTGACTGAATTGGACAATATGTATTTGATATTTTTATTTCAATAAAAATTATTATTGATAAAAAAAATGTACATTCACTCAACCTGTTATGTCTTAACCCTGTTGTCAATTATTTTGCCCCAGGTCCATCTTGTAAATGAGCTTGTCTCAGTGATGTTCCACCTGGCAAAATAAAGATTGTAATTGATTGATTGATTATGCAAAGTTATTTTTTTAATTCAAATTCTATTTTAAAACAGAATCAAATGACTTAATATGATTTATATAGAGAATAATGGATGGGTTGGTGGTTATAATGAGAATTTTACACACACCCGAGGTGTGGGATGCCACATAATCACCGAGGGTGACACCTGAGTGGTTTATTAAGGCATCACACACCGAGGGTGTGTATAAAATTTGAGTTTGTACCACCTACCCATACATTATTTTATATAATTGCTGACCTTCATTTTTTCACCCATAGGATGTTTATTTGACAAACAGTGCTCTGATTCATTAATTGCATTTTATTGCAGGACTTTGTAACAGTAAAATAGATTTTAACTGAATGAAATCATTACAATTCATTTTTTTTAGTCTTTGAAAGTGTGTTCACTTACAGTACTTGAAACAGTGAGGTCCGTTTTGTAACTTCGCTCAGTAACCACATTTTCTATCAGAACTAAAACATGTTTCCAAAACTGTAAACAGTGCTGAACAAAGAACATTTGTAAAAGTCTTTTAAGTTTTTAGGTTTTCACTTGTATTTCTGTTTTGAAGTGAGGGTTCTGGTTGCCATGGTTATGCCATTACCAGCAAGTTGCTTGAATTGCTTGCTATGCCTGTGGGGAGAAAGAGATTGTTTTAATGTGTGTTAGGGATCATGTGCAAAGTTTCTACATTAGTTTTGCTTACCTTGTTAATCTTCCTCTTCTGTGTTATAGAGGACATAGGGTCTTGATTTCAAGCAGCGAGAGGATGATGCCAGCTGACAGACTGTGAGTTTTAGATAAAATGTGTTTTGCTTTATGGGTGTTGATGGCTCGTGCTTCTCATAGAGAAAGCTGGCTGGTGTTTGCCATTATAATCAGCTGGTTATAACAGCAAATTATATCTGTCTTTCTCTATGGGAAAAAATGAAGGTCCGTAATTATAAAACCTTTATATGTACAGTGACAGTGTTTCTTATGGTTACAAGTGTCATCTCAGGTTCTTTTTTCTATACAGCTTTTTCTTCACTGGCCATGATTGTTAGGGATATACCCTAGTCACATGGACATACTGTACCCATTCCAGGCCTACTGAGTTCTCCTCAGGTCCTGCAGCCACTGAACATACCTTTGGTACTTTGGTACTTTGGTAGTATGGGACAAACAAAGGCGTTATGCCCATCATGGTTTGTCCTCCACATTGTGGATCATTGAACAAATCCCTGATTTATTAACCATTTGTCTAGTTTATTTTTAAAAGTCAAAATATTGGGTGAGTGAACTATTTCCTGAGGCAGTTTATTCCATATTTTAGGTGCTCTTATGGTGAAGTAATTCATTCTTTTGTTAGTTTTTGCTTTCATAATCTCTAGTTGTCTATTGTGTAATCTTGCTACTATTTTTCTTGTAGAAAATTTTAGTCCACAATTTGCATCTGTTCTGAATGTTTTGTAATTTTAAATAATAATAACAAATCCCCTTAGTCTTCTTTGAGACAGTGATTGTGAACCAGTAGATTCTAGTCTAGTAATGTAAGCAAACTTAGAAAGATATGGTATTAGTTTTGTTGCTCTATGTTGAATGCTTTCAATTTTTTAATATCAGAGATTAGATAAGGGTTCCAAAAGAGGAACAATAATCCAGATATTGTCTAATATGGGATCTGTAAAGTGGAGTAAACATTGTTCAGTTTATTTATAAATGTTTTATTAATCCTTCTAAGGATGATTTTTGCTTGATTGGCTATCTTAGTACAGTGTGATGAAGAAGACAAGTTGTTATTGATTAAAACACCTAGATCTTTTTCTACCAAGGAGGTTTTAATAGTCAAGTTATTTAAATAATATGTTTGTAATGGATTATTTTTTCCCAAATGGAGGGTTGCACATTTAGAGACATTGAAATACATTTCATTTGTGGATGCCCATCATTCAATTAGCAACAATTCTGCTTGTAAGCCAGAGTCCTTGGTTAGACTAATAGCTTTTCCCCCAATTTTGGTATCGTCAGCAAATTTCACCATTTTATTATTACTGGATATATACATATCCCCTATGAAAAGATTAAAAAGAACAGGCCCCAGCATTAAGAACCCTGGGGAACCCCACTACCCACACTCTCTCTCCAGACATTACATTATTAACCCTAACTCTCTGTGTTCTGTTGTTCAACCACTGGTTTATCCAAGAAGTTAATATTGGTGATAATCCTATTTTGATGAGTTTTTTAATCAGTAAAGAGTGAGAAACTTTATCGAACGCCTTACTGTAATCGAGTAGTATGACGTCCATAGGTGTATTGTTATCTAAATTCCTCAAGAATGGCAGCTGGGCAAGGGGTTAAAGGTTGCTCATCTCAATATTCGTAGACTGCTTCCCAACCTGGATGAGCTTGTCGCATGGATCACACTCTACAAGCCTGACATCCTTGGTATAATGGAGACCTGGCTCAAGCCCTCAATCCCCGACTCAGCTTGTGCGCTGCCAGGCTATGAGCACATACGATTGGACAGGTCTCGCAACAAGAGGGGTGGGGGCATCCTGGTTTACTACAGAAGCCACCTCAAAGTGTCCCTGGTGACTCACCAGACATCCCCCCAGTCCCCCTGTGAGCTGTTACATGTCCTACTACTCATTCAGAATGCTAAGAAATTGCATGTAGTATGCACCTATAACCCCTCTAAGGGAGGGCTCCAGGGTCTCACCCACCTCCTGGACATTGTTGGCCTCAGTACTGGTGACAATGAGCTCCTAATCCTGGTTGACGTGAATCTAAACTGGAATAGGAGTAACTCAAAACAGCTCGAACCCCTACTTGCCAGTCTATCCTGGTGCAACTCGTGCAGGAGCCCACCCGTAGTTCGGCTTCAATGGAGCCCAGCTCCCCTTACTGACTGATTCTGTCAAATCGCCTGACAGGATCTCCTCCGTTGGGACCCTATCCCACTCCATCTCAGACCATTCCCGATCTTCTGTGTGTGGAAAATCCCTCCCCAAGATACCTCACAAAATCATCCACATCAGGAACTTTGCCAGGTTTGATCAGGATGTGTTTATGGAGGACCTAAGGCTCACGGACTGGTCAGGGGTGTATAGTGCCCCTGACCCCTCCACAGCTTTAACACAATTTCTCAACTCCTTCGGGGCTCTGCAAGACAGGCATGCCCCAACCATCAGACGGAGGGTCAGGGGACAGCCACTAAATGGCTGCACGGGAGCCTCCTTGCCCTTATGCAGGCAAGGGACAAGTGCTGGGCCTGCTTCAAATGCTCCCTTGACCAGACCCTGCTACAACAATACAGACAACTCAGAAACAAGTGTAAAAAGGCTATTAGGGTTGCCAAAAGTGAATTCTGCAAGTCCGCCCTCCTCAGCTCCTCAAATGACCCTAGAAGGTTCCGGAGAAACATGAAGACCTTGGTCAGTGGTTCCTCCATCTCTGGAGTTACTGACATGTTAATAGGAGGGATCTCCTGCAACAACCCACAGACCATCGCGAATGCCCTCAACTCCCACTTCACTGACCTACCCACTCTCTCTCCCTACACAACTCAGCTGACAGGAGTGCCAACTGTCCCTCACCCCCAGACTGGCTGGAGTCTGACCCCTCCAGACCTCCCTTCGCCCTAAGGGCCGTGACTGACAGGGAGATGCTGACTCTCCTCTCTAGTCTCTCTCAGTACTCTAGCGCTGGCCTAGACAATCTTGAGCCCAAGCTTCTGAAACTAGGAGCCCCCCAATATCGCCTTCCCAGTGGCTCACATTATCAACCTGTCTCTTGCCATGGGGGAGATTCCTGATATCTGGAAGGTCGCCAGGGTAGTCCCTGTATTAAAGCAGGGCAACCCTAAAGTCCCTGATAACTATCGGCCTATCACCATACTACCGGCGATCAGTAAACTACTCGAAAAGGTAGTTGCTGTACAACTCTCTGATTACATTCAAGCATACGAGCTGCTGTCCCCCACCCAGCACGGTTTTCGTAAAGAGCACAGCACAGCTACGGCCCTGATCTCTGTCTCGTCCAGTATTAGAACAGCCATGGACCAGGGGTTACTCTCTGGGGCAGTATTCATCGACCTGTCCAAGGCCTTTGACCTTGTTGACCATGACCTGCTTTGCACCCAGATGAGGTCCTTTGGCTTGTCCCCGTCAGTTCTGAAATGGCTAACTGACTACCTGCATGGTAGAGTACAGCTGACCAAATTCAATAAAGTCCTCTCAGATCCCCCTTCCCGTGACCTCAGGTGTTCCCCAGGGCTCGATTCTGGGACCCCTTCTCTTCTCTATCTTTATTAACCATCTTCCCACCGTAGTAACCAAATGTCGGGTCACCCTGTATGCAGATGACCTGGTCATCTTGGCCCACTCCAGGGATACTGCCACCCTTAATCTCCACCTATCTGAGGACTTCAAAAACATTCAGGCCTGGCTAACCCAACAGAAGTTGGTCCTCAACCTGAAAAAAACTCAGGCTATGTTATTTGGCTCAACAGCCAAGATTTGTGCCTCCCCAATCCCCGCTGCAAATCAATTGTGCTGATGGTACCTCACTTCTCACTGTAACCTCCCTCAAATACCTTGGGGTGACGCTCGACCCACAACTGAACATGGGGAGCCATATTCTCAATGGCTGCAGAGCCGTGAACTGTAAGTTGGGACTGGCCTACAGGGCTAAATACAACCTAACTCCTGCCGCTCATCTGGCACTTGCTAGGGGTGTACTACTCCCTTCCCTCAACTATGGCCACCACCTTTTTGCTCGAACCTCAAAAGCCCTCCTCACCCGATGGCACACGATGTACAACAATATTTGTCGTTTCGCTCTGGCCGCTCCCCGCCTTACCATTCATTGTGAACTCTATGACAAGCTTGGTTGGCTTTCCCCGACTAATCACCTAAACTTTGGACTAGGGTGCTTTGTGAGTAAGGTGATCAGTACTGGCCCCCCCTGGAGCTGGCTCTGCTCCTCTCTCCTGCTGACCGCTCCTCCTACTCTCTCAGGTCCCATGGTCCTGGGATACTAAAAGTACCCCCTACCCGCACCCTTATGGGGGACAGAGACTTCACAGTATGGGCTTCCAGGCTCTGGAACTCCTTTCCTGAGCTGGTTCGCTCCGCCCCTCCCTCCTGTGTCTCCAGAAATCCCTGTGGGAGCACCTAAAGCTGGCTTCGCATTGCGAGTGCCCTTAGCCACCCCTGCTCCATGCCCTAGGTACTGTAACTTCTCGGCACTCTCCCACATGGAACACTTACCGTACGACGTGATTGCTGGCCTCGAGCTGTCCCTTCCCAAGTACTTGCCTATGCTACTTGTAGGCTCAATGCTACTGACTGTTTGCTCATTATGTACCTTACCCTTGTCTGTTTATATTTACTGTTGCTTTTCCTGTCTGTATGCTCTGCTGACTCAATGTATTAAGTTGCAGTACTGTACTGGGTCACCTGCTACGCTGTTGCAATGAGGTCTGTAACACTCATTGTACTAAGTTACGATATTGCACTTGTTCACCTGTTACGATGTGGTCTGTAATACCTGGTGTAATGATGTTGTCTGTATTACTTGTTGTACTCTCCCGGGTCGTTCCTGAAAATAGGCATACAACTTGTCTAGTGTACTTACCCGGTAAACAAAAGCTAAATAAATAAATAAATAAATGATAACTGATATGCTCATAAAAAGAGATAAGATTAGTTACACATGAAAAGCCATGTTTAAACCCATGCTGGTATATGTCAATTATTTTAAGTATTTCTAGTTCGTGCTCAATTTTGATCTTGATCATTTTTTCCATAAGTTTACATGGAATTGATGTCAGACTTATGGGTCTATAATTTTCAGTCTTAGAGAGCCTTTTTTAAAAATAGGCGTAACTATTGCAGTGCGCCACTCGTTTGGCACTGATGACTCATTCAGTGATTTGTTGAATAATATTTTTAGAGGTTGGATAATTTCATCTTTTGTTTCTAATAGGAATCTAGAGCTGATTCCATCTGGTCCTGAACTTGTATGTTTTTTGAGAGTGTTGATTGCATTTTTAATATCATCTTCTGAAATCTTTTCTGTATTTTGGTCAATAATGGGGGAATGATTATAGTATCTGACTTATGTGTAAACAGTAGAAAAGTAGTTATTAAATTCAATAGCTGTTTCTATGTCAGAGGTAATGGTTTCTAATTTACAACCAGGGGTCCAATTTGATTATTACAATTCTTTTTTATTATTTAAATAAGAGTATAAAGTTTATAGGGAATCTTTTATATGTGCTATCTTGAATTCAAGATATTGCTTTTTATATTTTATATTTTTTAGTTTTTAACTGTTTGTCTGTAAGACATTAGTATTTTGTCAGATTTAGGTAGTGTTGTCTTTTTAAGCTTGAGAACAATTTCTTTTTACAAGATATTAAAGTTTTTATGTGTTTATTGAACCATTGGGGATTTTTCTTTATTATTTTACTTGAATCTCTCTGGAATATATTTTTATCAAGTTTTAGTATTTTTGTTTAACTGTTTCCCATACTTCATTTGTTTTAAGGGAGTAGAATGTGCTCCCATTTTGTTGTTCCCAATTCTTGTTTGATAAGGGGAAAATTTGCTTTATGGTATTGCTTTACTTTAATATTATTTATTTTTGGTTGTGAAGGTAGTTGAATGGAAAAGTGTGTTGTCATATGATCACTATTTCCAATTGGTGGTAGGATTGTTATATCAGATAACGGAGTTTCTAGATTGGTAATAATGAGTTCCAATATATTCTTTCCCCTAGTTGGCTCCCTTACTTTTTGAATTAAACCTTGTTCAGTCACTGCCAATAAAAATTGGTTATTGTGCTGATTTGATCCAGTTAGTGTGTTCAAATTAATAATTGGCAGATTAAAATCTCCCAATATTAGTATATCATTTCTGTCAGAAAATTGTTGTATTTCTTCAGTTATTAATCTAGTAGTTTCAAAATCGGAAGCTGGTGATCTATAACAGGTTCCTATCAATATTTTATGTGAATTTGAAACTTGAATGTATGCCCATACACTTTCTAGGCAGGGGTTAGAGTCTTTTTGATAAGATTTTAAATTGTTTCTTATATATAGACTGACCCCACCTCCTTTTTTAGTGTTGTTTCAGTTTTTGTAAAAGTGCTTGTAACCAGATATCTCTGTTGACCAAATTTTATCTGAGTTTCCCCAAGTCTCACTTATAGCCATTATTGCTAAGTCTAAAGTATGTGTTAGTATTTCTAATTCAGCGTATTTAGAAATTGTCATAGATCTAGCATTGAAGATAAGTATGTTAAATTTAGTGTTCTGTGATGAATTTGTTTTGTTAACTAGAGAGGGATAAATTCCCAGACTCCCCTTTTTAGTTTAAATTGGAGTTTATATAAGCATTCATCTGTTGCCCTAATATAGTACTCCCTCTTCTATCTGAGGTGTAACCCATCCCAACAGTATAAAATGGTCTATTTTCAAATTTTTCCCAATGGGTTAGACATTTAATGTCTTATTTATAGCACCATTTTCGTAGCCAGTTGTTTAAGGCTTTAATTTTGTTGGTGGTGTATTCAGTGGCTCTTGGGATAGGTAACACCTCTGAAATGCATACTGAGCATCCATGTTCACTTAAGATATTGTTTAATGCTACAATATCTTGCTTGATTTACATCAGATTAGCTTCTTTGATGTCGTTAGTACCTGCATGGATTATCACCAGAGGATTTTTTTCTGCTTTAGCTAATATTGGTTTGGCCTTTCTTGTTATATCGGCTATTCTAGCTCCTCTAAAACTGGAACACATTCTTTGCTGTTTATCCGGATTACATATTGGTCTGTCAAGATATTTAATAATAGAATCCCCCAATACAATGACCGGTTTTTGGTTCATTGCTGGATTACCCATAAGGGGTATTTCTTTTGTGTTTACAATATTTTTTTCACATGTATTAGCTTTGTGTTCTAAATCTAGTGAAAGGTTTTGTTTAGCGTTTTGGGGGAAGGTGGAGGTTGATACATCTTGGGGGGATTTTGCCTTCTCTATGCTTTGTCCTTCAGTTACTTCAAAGTTTAACATTTCAAATGAATTGTGCAGAGGCAGTTCCTGATTTTTTGTACACAAATTTTTAGTTTTTTTAGTATGTTTTTTGTAAGGAATTTGAGACCAGTTTTCATCAGGTTTATTGTTTAAGGGGGTAGAAGAGGTAATTAAGTTTGTAGAAATACCTTTATGTAATGATTTATTAAAACATGATGGATTGTCAAACATTTGGCTAGTAGATGCATTATTTTCCACTAACAAGGACATTTGATCTATGTAATTCTCAAGTGCTTTTATTTCAGGCTGTAAATTATCTTTGGGCAGTAAGTGTTTGATTTCCTCTTGCAGTTTTTCTACCAATAAGCATTTATCACAGATATAGCTTGATGTTTGCTTTCCTATGGAAAACATAGAACAGGTTGTGCACATTTTATTTGCTTTTTTCATTGTGCTGAGTAATCTTGTATTTCCCTCTAGATTGTTACTCAGTGTCAAAAACAGTTTTTTACTGCAATGTTATAGTGAAGTAAAGTTACCTGTTTTGCTCTAAATAGGAGTTTAGTAAACCCTGTTCCCATTTTCCCCGGGAGACATGGAAGACATGCGCCCGTGGCATTATTGTCTCTGCTGTGGCGATCTCCGTGCATGGCCGACACTTGCCCGCTCGCTAGTGTGGCGCTTTTGAGAGATTCTGAAACTGAAGTGTGTCACAATGCTTACTCCGTTTCACATGTAATTTTGAATCACAAAGTCTTAAAACAGCCTTTAAGAAGGCTTTTAGTGTGTATTTAACAAATTTATGGCCAGCAAGTAGCTAGTTGTTTACAGAATAGCTGTGGTTTCAACAGTAAAACATGTACAGGAAGTAAGAGTGGATAGTCCTCCAATGTCCCACAGTTCAATGAGGCACAGCCAAGGAATTAACCTTAGACAGGAAGGCACCCCTTTAAAATAACATATAGTGCAGTTCTATTTGCAACAACAGTTATCTGACATAGACAATTGTTTACATCAGCATCTAAACATAGCATCTAGTGGTGTATAACAACAGCTTCTCCATAGCAAGGGCTCCAAGCTTATCTGGAGTATGATCCATTGACTGCTCTAGGACTCTGGGGAGTCCAAAAACCTAAGCAGTAACACAGACAACACATGGGTTTTTATCCAATTTTTTTCACCCCATTTTCCCTCCTGTGGGTGGTGCTTCCTCATTCTCCTAGCTGTGCACATCAACTTCCTAAAGAGGCAGCAAGCTCCCTTAGCCCACATCAGGAGATACTGTGCCACTGGGTTTTTGATACCATCCATCCTGATCACAGCATGCTGCCAAGGGCCAGCTGCTGCAGTCTGGCATGCCTCCCAATTTTGCATCCCATGCTGCTTTCTGAACTTGTGTTGCCTGCATGGTAGTGAGATGCAATGCAGCTGGGCCATAGGGATAGCCTCCTCAAGCCCTTTGTGTGTCAGAACTCCTTAGCTTACTTTTTTCCCTCACTCAAAGAACTTGAAAGGGTATTTCTGTAAGCATAACAGACTCAGTAACTGCACACATTAATATTTAGTAAAGATGAGAAAAAAGTAGAAATGGCGTACTAGAAGCAGAACTGGCAGAACAGTAAACGATTGCTTCCTACCCCTAATGCCTCAGGAATGCTACTATACAAAGGGAAGGGAATGCCTGGGACAAATTACTTAATGCAGAATTAGCTGTGCCCCTAGGGCCTAGTGATCACAACATGATTCAATCTGAGTTCATTTCAAAGTCAAGTCAGAAGCAAAATAAAACACAAAGCTATTGCTTTGTAAATGTTAGCTGTGAGGGGATGTGGCAGGACTGGAGTCAAGAAGACTGGAGAATACCAATGGATGGAAACACAGTTAATGAGAATTGGAACAGGTTTCAATTAATAATGAAAATGGTGTAGGATAAGTACTTAAAGTACCTTAAAGCAATAAACCTAAAATTAATAATCCATTTTAAGACAATTCAACAAATTACTGTAGAATGGTCTGGGTAGCAAAAAAATCCATTTAAAGGGAAGCAGTTATATTATCCCTGTTTTAAATCTATTTCTGCCACATCAAGTTTGATAGTGTACACAGTTTAGCTAGTGTTCTTATTTAATTTTCCTTAACATTTAGGTTTTTGTGTTGGCTTGTACCTGTATTTGATTTATTTATTTAAAAGATTTACCAGGAAAGACATATTGAGTCAAAAGCTTATTTCCAGACATGTCCTGTGGGTAAGGGGCAAGGGATGAATACAAATTAACAAGTAGAAGGGCAGTAATACAATAAAACACAACAATTGTACAAAAAAATTTGCTGAACTGACTAGGCAAGTAATAATATGCAGAAACAGACTGTAATGATAAGAAGACAGAGTAGGGTAGGAGAATAGATATGTTTAGGTGTGACTTTTGTGGAAGCAAGTAATGTGTAGTGGAGAGGAATAGAAAAGAGAAGTGAGGTTAGAGAGATAGGGGAGAGAGAAGGGGAGAAATGGGTGCAGTAGGGGTGAGAGGAGATAAAAAGGGAGATGTAAATATTAGGGAAAAGTAAGTAGGGAGGGGTGGGACTTGATTGATGATAGAGGGGAATAGAAAGAGGGTAGACAGGGTAGCAAGGGATCAGGGGTAGAGCAGGAAAAAATGGGTGGGAGCGAGATTGAGGGAGTAAAGGGGGAGGTTAGGAGGAAAGTAGTTAAAGGGGAGTGAGAAATGGGAGAGGAGAGTAAGCGGGAGGTTAAGATGTGAGGTAAAAAGGGAGCAGAGGGGTAAGTAAGGAGAAGATGGAGGGCTTTAGTCTAAGGACAAGTCCAGGAGGGAGCAGTGTGGTCTTGGAGTACAGAGAATAGAGACCTGTAATCAAGTGCTGGCTGATATCTTCCACATAGCCATTTTAAAGACAGGATAGATTTACAGATTTAAGCCCATGAATGCTCACATTCTCAGGAGTACATGCAGAAATTGAAGCCTGCTGTCAGAATGTATTCATGAATGAGGACCTACCGTACACATGTTGAAAACCAGCCCATTTGCTCCATGGCTAACTAATGAGAAACACAGCAAATATGTTTTGAAGAATGATCATGTCATCATTAATGCTATATAAATACAACATAGTGTTCTCTTCTGGCTTCTTTCTTGAGATTCTTGCACAACACCATGGGCCAGATTTTCACTTTTCCCAGTGCCCTGTTGACCGGGGGGTTTGAGCTCATGTACAATATTCGAAGGGGTTGTGGTACTCACCTAATGGGGACACATCAATTTATGCCTGTCATTCTGCTCTGTGACAACTCACTCTGAGCTATGAGCTCTATCGTCAGTTCCCCCTGCACAATTCATTCCCATTTTGCACCCCTTGGAATATATTTTATTGTATTTATGCTGAGGGATGAATTGTCAAGGGACAGTTTGTACAGGGGTGCACGTCATGTCAGAGTTCATGTTTTGGGGTGATGTTTCGTGGACTGAAATGACTGGTGTGAATTGTTGTGTAGTCCTTGCTAACAGAGTTAGCACATGCAAAATAAAATAATGTATGCAGTGTGCAAAGGAAGGGGAGGAAACAGGAATATGGGTGCAGTGCAATATTGAGCACATTTGTGCTGTGGAAAAGGGTTAGCGCAGGCCACTATGTACTGTGAAAATACCACTCAGAAGAAGCCCGACTAACTCAGGGCAATCCTAGTGGCTGGATGAGCAACTGCAGCTAACAATCACATTGGTGGTGGGGGAGCACACCATCTCCCTTGTGGCTAGTTGCACCCCCCAACCTCAGATCATCATCCTGTATATTTGAAAACACTTCCTGATATCTAGTGGTCCCACCACCCTCTAATTACCTTCCTGTACATCTGTAAAACTCTCTCTGGTGTCTAATAATAATAATAATTTTATTTATATAGCACCTTTCAGTGTGTCAAGGTGCTGAACAAATTAAAATCATAGATAGTCCCTCCCATCCTCCAATCACCAGCTCCAGCATAGACAAATAATCCTCTCATGCCTCGTGGTCTCCCCCATCCTCCAATCATGAGTCCTGGTATAAAATAATAGGTTCCTGGTGCCCAGTGGTCCCCCCACCCTCAAAACACCTGCCCAAGTAGTAAATCAGTACTTGCCAGTGTCCAGTGAGCCCCCCACCCTCTGATCATCAGCCCCAGTAAACTTTGCAAACTGTGTGAGAGGCCTTTCGGCACCATGCATTTCTGCTTAAAGTTGAACCAGCATAATATTCTGTGGTAATTTTCATATGCAGCCCATGATGCTTTGCATTATAGGGGCATGAGTGACTTTGTATTTCCTTGAAACTTGGCTTCCTGGGCAATGCCCTTTGGGTAACCATTGCCTCAGTGCTTGCACTCTGAGGTTCTTTGTCTTTTAACTTGTTTTTTGTTTTAATTGGGTTCACCACAAGATAACCCAGATAGACCATCTTAGGGTAGCTGGTTCATTCTAGTGGGTGTCAAACAGATGAGGCACACTGATGAGTCCTGCTAGGAAGAAACATGTGTCTGTGTTTTCTGTTGGCACCCTTTGCAAACTGTGTGAGAGGCCTTTCGGCACCATGCATTTCTGCTTAAAGTTGAACCAGCATAATATTCTGTGGTGATCTGCATATGCAGCCCATGATGCTTTGCATTATGGGGGCATGTGTGATTTTGTATTTCTTCATAATAACTCTCTGGAGTCTAGTGGCAACCCTCACATACTGATCTCCATTTCCATGCACTATCACATAGTTATTGGCATTTAGTGCCCCTGCACAATGGGCACTGAACACCCACCCTGCCAACCTCCTTACCTGAAATATCAGTGCTGGGGGTGCTCATATGATGATCTGTGCAACCCATCGCTAATCACTTCAGCAAACTGCCGTATGTGATGACAGGGAGCACGTGTCCCCTCACTGTAAAGGGAGCACCTGTACTGTCTATTATAGACAGCATGTGTACTTCCTTTACAGTACAGAAGACACATGCTCCCAATCATAGCATATGGTGGCACCCCTCTAAAGCACCAGTGCTGTGATGGGAGCCTGTATGGTGACCGGCACAACCCTACTCTCTCCAGTTCTGATGGCCATCGTATGTGATGACAGAGAACACACATCCTCTGTACTATAAAGAGAACATGCATACTGTCTATACTAGACAGTATGTGCACATTCATTTTACAGTACAGGGAACATGCACTCCCTGTAATTGCACATAGTGCCTGGCCAAGGTGGTGACAGGAGGCCTGTGCTGGTCACTGTACAGGCCCCCTGCAGCACAGGTGCTTCAGGTAAGAGGGGTTGGCAGGGTGGGTGGTTGGTGCCTGAGGTGTGGGAGGTGCTGCTATGATGCTTTGCATTATGGGGGAATGTGTGATTTTGTACTTCTTCATAATAACTCTCTGGAGTCTAGTGGCAACCCTCTAGTGGCAACCTAGTGTCTGCTGAGTTTTACATTACTGGGCAACTCAGTTAAGAAGGGAGATAAAACCTTTTATAGGTACATCAGGGAGCGAAGGAAGACCAAGGGAGGGATAGTGAGGCTTAATAAAGGGAGGGAGGGTGGGCAGAGGAGACTGTGAAAAGCAGAGATACTAAACAAATATTTTTGCTCAGTATTTATAAATGAAGAAGGAGTACCTAAAACAAACAGAAGAAACACTCTGGATACAGAAGTTGATACCAGCCCATTTACAGAAGAAAGGGTTCTGAAAGAACTCTTAAAACTGAAGGTGAACAAAAACAATGGGGCCTGATGGGATTCATCCCAGAATTCTAAAAGAACTAAGGGTATAACTAGTGACACCACTAACTACCATTTTAACAAATCATGGAGGAGGGGTGGTACCTTGAGGACTGAGGAAGGCATATGTGATTCCCTTCACAAAAGTGGGAGCAAGGCAGAAGCAAGAAACTACAGACCTGTTAGTTTAACCTCAGTGATAGGAAAATGATGGAATCACTTCTGAAGGAAAGAATTGTTGAGTATCTAGAGGCCAGAGGGCACAGGACCCTAGGCAGCATGGATTCACAGTGGGAAGGTCATGCCAGATGAATCTGATAGATTTCTTTGACTGGGTGACCAAAGTAGTAGATCAGGGAGGGACTGTGGACATGGCCTACCTAGACTTTAGCAAGGCATTTGACACAGTCCCACACAAAGATTAATATACAAGTTAGCCAGCCTGGGAGGGGTCCCAAGACGACAGCCTGGGTAAAGAATTGCCTGGAGAATAGGACACAGAGGTAATAGTAAATGGAGTCCACTCAGAAGAAAGGAGGGTTACTAGTGGGGATTCCCGCAGGGTTCAGTAATAGGACGGTCCTCTTCAATGTCTTTATAAGCAACATTGCAGAGGGACTGGAAGGAAAGTATGTCTCTTTGCAGATGACACAAAGATCTGCAACAGAGTTGATGCACAGGATGGGGTGGAAAGGATGAGAAGGGCCTTGGCAAGGTTAGAGGAATGGTCAAATGTATGGCAGCTTAGATTCAATGCTAAGAAGTGCAAGGTAATGCACCGGAAACAAAAACCCAGGGAAGAGTACACAATGGGGGTGAGATACTAACAACAACAAAATGGAAGGGACCTGGGGTAGTCATATCAGATGACCTAAGGTGGGCAAGCAATGTGAGAGGGCAGCAAGGAGGGCTGGGGATACTGGGATGCACAGGAGAGACATCACCAGTAGAAAACAGGAAGTTATTATCCCTCTGTACAGACAGCTGGTGAGACCCCATCTGGAGTACTGTGTGCAGTTCTGGAGACCCAATCTCCGCAAAGACATAGACAGGATGGAAGCTGTCCAAACGAGGGCAACTACAATGGTGCAAGGTCTGCACCGGAAGATATATGAAGAGAGAGACGAAAGGAGCTTAATAAGTATAGCCTCGAGGAAAGGAGGGAGAAGGGGGACATGATAGAAATGTTCAAGTACCTCAAGGGAATCAACAAAGTCCAAGAGGGTAGCATCTTTCAAAAAAAGAGGTGTGCAAGAACAAGAGGGCACAATTTGAAGATAGAGGGGGGATGGCTCAGAGGTAATTTAAGAAGTATTTTTCAGAGAGGGTTGTGGATGCATGGAACGGCCTTCCGGAGGAGGTTGTGGAGTCAAAATCAGTGGTGGAATTCAAGCATGCATGGGACAGTCATAAGGCCATTCTAGGGGTTGGGGGTAGGAAGAAGTAGGCTGCTGGTTAACTAGGATCTGCAGCTTATCCAGTAGGTAGGGAAATGGGCACACTGGGTGGGCCAAGCGGTCCTTATCTGCCCTCAAATTCTATGTTTCTGTTTCTGTGTTTCTATGATGCCAGGGACTATGTGATAATGTAGGAGGACAAGGACTGGTGTGTGGGGAGGTGCCACAAGATGCAAGGAAGGTATTATTTTATACTGGGTCCAATGATTGGAAGGTGGATGGGGACTACTGGGTACCAAGGAGATCTGATTTACTACTGGGGTTGGGATTTGAAGGGTGGGAGGGCCACAGGGCAGCAGGTACCTATTATTTTATACCAGAGCTGGCAATTGGACAGTGAGGGGACCACTAGGCACTATGGACAGTTTATACTGCTACAGGCCAGCAATTGTAGGGTGGGGGACCACTAGACACCAAGGAATTCCTGAGTTTTACATTACTGGGCAATCAGGGTGGGTGCAGAGCTGATCACAGGGGCATAAACCTGCTGCCACTTCCCAAGAAGATCTGTCTATAATGGACATGCAAATGAACCCTTAGCACCTTGCATGCCCAATGGGCTCATTTGCAAGGGGCCATATGAATATTGCACCATGAGTTACTGGTGCTATTGGGTCTGGGGACGCTGCTCCCTGCACTGCCAGTATCCATGTCAGACAGTGCTACTTGGCATTGCAGTGCCAACATTACCCTATATTCAGTTGGATAGTGCCAGTGTGTAACAGACTCAATACAGCATCTTCTGGTTTCTGGGCAATGGGCAACTGCAGTGCAAGCCTTTGCACACTGCTTTTCCAAGTTTTGAATATCTGGCCCCATTTGTCATTTGGGGTCAAACAGAGGTTGTAGTGGAATGAATTCATATCTGACTGTATGCTACAGTAGAAGAGAGAGTCATAATAAATGGTATCCAATCCATATAGATTCAAATGATCAGGGAGGTTCCAGAGGGGTCTGTTCTGAAGCAAATGGTAGCAATTTTTCATGGAGACTACCTAGTTGGTTTTCTTCAGTTATCTGTGAGATGCTCAGCAGCTGCAGGGGTGACAGTAATGGCAATATAGCTAAGACACTGCCAGCTGCTCAAACTTCCAGGATCCAGTCGCTTAGTCTTCCCTTTAAAGGTGATTTATTTGATCTCAAGCTACAGTAGATGTCCTTTTGAAGGCCATTAAGGACAAGAAGGTTGAACTGCCAGGTTTAAAAGGTCAGCAACCTCCAAACAATAACTCCAAAATCAGGTAGGTCAAGTTGCAACCAGTCCTTTATTTCGATTTTCACTTCTTTCCAATATAGAAAAAACAGCAAAACAGCAAGGCCATCTCTGGTTTAACATTTAACAAGGAAGAGGTTCATTATCCTGAAAATGTTTTGGAGGGACAAACTACAAGAGTGGTTACTCAGCATTAAGGTTTGCAGGTCCATACTTGCCACAGCCCTCTGAGGTAATTACAAAAGGTTTTATGACAGATACACCCAGACTACTACAGATGTCTGAGTAGTGGAGATCATTTCACATAGCTATGCAAGAGATGTCTCTACTGTGGTTTCAAATGAATTTTTTTTCCTAATTTGCATTGTCAAAAAATCCAATGAAACATGCAGCAGTGGGATATGATGCTACTCATCTACCAAACATAGATATGATGGTACTAATTCCTCCCTCAGGGAAAGAAACTGGGCTTTACTCAGTTTACTTCACAGTCCACATAAATCAGTCGGCTTCAACCCAATCCAAGACTGCAAGAATCTCAATGCATGCATCAGACCAGTCAAATGCAAGAAAAAATCTCTCATCTCCATCAGTATGGTATTTCACCCAGGGGACTTTCTTGCTTCCATCAGTCTGTTTGATGCATATGCACATTACAATATGGTGTTTCCATCAGATATTGCTAAGGTTACCCATTCAGGACTAATATTTTCAGCATAAAGTTCTCCCCTTTTATTGACATCAGCTCTAAGGGTCTTCACCAAAATCTTAATGTTGATCATAGAACAGCTCTGGCAGGAGGAACAAGACATAAATCCCAATATGAACAATCCTCTGATCAGAGCATTGTCCGAACAGTTAGCTCACATATTAGTTCTGCTGACCATTCATGCCTTATGGGATCATGGCAGGATGGTGAACACAGAAATTAGTTAACCCTAACTCTCTCAAAATCTGAAAGACAAGGGAGTGAATTTTTACATAGACTTTGAGTGTTTCTTTCTTGGCAGAGGGCAGAGAACCCTAATCAGAGATTCATCAGTTAAGAAGACAGAGAGTTGTCACAGCACACAAGTACCTTCAGATTTTTAGGCCTGACGGCAGTCACCATAGCGATAGTTTCTTGAGCCAAGTTACATATGAGACCACTTCAGGTTCACCTCCTCTCTTGCTGGCTTTAGTCTCAGTGTCATTTCCCAATCTTGATACAGTACACGTGGTCCTCCAATTATACAGTTGTGGAAGGAGAAAAGGAAATTTATGATCTCCATAGTATGTTTGAAGATAATATTGATGACCAACACCAGCCTGTCAGTTTGGGGTGTGGTTTATTTAGCATTTGGTGTAGAGTTTATGGTTCCAAGAAGAACAAAACTTTCATTAAAATATGCTAGAAATGAGAGTTGTTTTATTTTACTTTATTTGTAATTTGTGAGCAAGAATGGTAAACTAGGTCATGATTGCTTGTTTCAAGGTGTATCCTGGGAATGGGTTCATTTGCCCTATTTTATTGACAGCAAAAATGTTGGCTGTGACACCAGGAAAACTCCACTCTACTCTTCTTGGATACGTTCCATGCGATCTTTCAGTTCCACTTGGATAGTGACCAGAGCACAGCAGAAGGCACCTCAACAGTGCAATACTTCCCTCATAGTACAGTACAGTGGGTATTACCCCAAGTATCTGGTATGAGGCTATGAGCCTCTGCCCCCCCACACACCCCACGCACCCCCAGATGTATTGATTCCCAGTTCGGGGGTGTTGATGCCTGGGAAGAGAGGCCAAACTCCGGAGTTGATGACATGGTCATTGCTCTGACTACCCAGTTGCTATTGTGGGTATCAATAGGTTGGTGTCACTGTAGTAGTGTTGCTATAATTGCGTTGCTGTTACAGTGGTACACAGCAAATATCTAGGGCTCTGGTTGGTCAGTGTGTGCCTGAGAAAGTGAGGTTATACGAGCATCACCTCACTGTATCAAGTGCAGGCACACACATGACCACATGACAAACTTCAGAATCATGTCTCTCCTCCAAAAGTTACAGCAGGTCCAAGGTGCTGCTGTAAACACTTCAGCCCCCCCCCAACGGATGGTCTTAGGATGCCACTCTCCTCCTTCTCTACCGAAGTACATTTTATTTAAAATCATGCTGCACTGCTAGCCTTGTCTGACTTTAGAAATGTTACACAGGCTAACAATTAAAAATTAATCAGTCCATGGATTCTCCATTACTGATCCCTGCTCAGCAACCCACTTCCATGATTCCTGCTCAAAAAGTCGCCTTCAAAGTCCCCGGCTCCTTTGCCATTAAATAAAGGAAAAAAACTCCCTCCCATCAACTGAAGATAAAACCTCCCCCACCAAATGACAGTCTGCTCCCCCTCCACCACAGAAACTGAATGAAATAAATTACATTTACTGGGCCGTTTTCATCCTCGAACCCAGAGACATCAGTAAACTGTGGACAACGTAACTGCCATTCATGCAATTCATTGACACCACTCGATTTGGGGGAAGAAAGATGCAATGATAAGTAAATTAATTGCATCTGCTTCAAGAGTTTTACATCCCCAAACTGGGCCCCGCTGAAACAAAATAAAGCCATACCTCCAGCAGAACACACCCATGCTACCACTGCTGGCAGTCAGCAAAACTGCTGAGATCCTTCCATCAGCTTGGCAGCCACAGTAGTCCGAAAAATAGGAAAGGGCTGAATCACTTACAAATTAAAAAAAAAATTACAGGGACAGACATAATAAAGGCTATCACAGAGACAAGCATAAACACATAACTGTCCATGGACAGAGAAAAAAAAACAGCACAAAAAAACATGTGGAGAGAGAAATAACAAAACAGTATATGGCAGCACCATCTAGTGTGCAAAAGAGAAACTACAGAGTATTTTTCCTAAATGTGTTCCTACACTCAGCAAAAACAAAGAAAAAACTCATTTTAAACATATTTTTATTCTGTTTTTTCTTTGCAAGCAAACCATTGTATAATAGCAATAATGCACTCCAGGGTATGGGTTGAACTGTGATACTCTCACTTCTCAGGTGTTGGATGCACTCAGCCTGTGGTCTCATGCCCACTAACCAGGGTGTAAGGCTATCCCAGCACAACCCACACCCTGCAGTGCATTATTGTTTAATTAATCCACTTCTAGCCACAGCTCAGATGCCAGTCAATAAAGGTACAGTGTAGAGGTTGAAAATTTCAAGGTGAGGAAACTTGCACATCTCAATATCTTGTAGGTGACACAGTAATTTCTAGGTGGTGGAGCTCTCTTATACTAGTCACTGCAGAAAGATGACAGTGGTGCTGAGGAACTCTCATACAATGTTTTAGGAGGTGGTGGAATTGCGTTACTGTAGGCTCTTGTCCAACTTAATTCCTGGTTCAGTCAGAAAATGTGATAAAGACCACTTTCTGAAACAAGCTGGGCATTTCAAGAATTGAAACAGTGCTGGCTAAGGTGTACCGAGTTCTCAACTGGACAGAATGAAACCTGAAATCTCTTTTAGTGATTCATCTAGCAGGAGAGTTAAACTCTGGCATTAATGTCCCTTCTGTGTAGCTGGAGACTTGTAGGACAAGCAGGCAGCCAGCAACAGATCCTTTCAGTTTCACACAGTGTACTGGTCGGGTTCCATTGTGTGTGTTTTTTACACAGTATTTTATCTATAAATAATATATTTTGATTGTGTTTGTGTTATTTGCTGATAATTTCTGTTACGTATTTGTATAGAATAGATTTGTGTGTGTGGGTGTGTGGGTGTGTGTGTGTGTGTGTGTGTGTGTGTGTGTGGGTGTGTGTGTGTGGGTGTGTAACTCCCTCTCTCCCTTTCTGATGGGAAACTTTTTTTGTAAAATGATGGAAGGGAAAGGTAAGGGCAAGGGGACTGGGGAGAAGGCAACCACTGCTCATCTCGAGAGGCGGGTATTTGGGTTAGCTGGGGACCCCTCCCAGCAAGAGCTTGTAGCCACCACTCCCCAGCATCAGCAGCATGAGCCCATTGCCCCCCCCATCAGCTGAGGATGATGTGGTCCCCCTCCATATCCACCACTTCATCACCCAGCTGTAGAATCCTCCTGTAGCTCCCCCAGGACCAGCAGCAGCATGAGCCTGTTGCCCCCCTCACAGCAGTGTGAGGATGATGTGGCCTCCTCCACATCCACCACCCAGCAGCAGAATCCTCCTGTAGACCAGCAGCAGCTGCAGGAGCATGTGGCCCCAACCCCACAACTGCAGCCACATTTTAATGCCCCCCAGCAGAAGCATGTGCCCCCTGCCTCCCCCCAACATAAAGGGTCTGTCATGTGTTTTTCTTCACCGTAAACAACACTGATAACAGTGTTGTGATCTGCAAGTTGTGTGGCATATCTGTGTGAAGGGGCAAGCAAGAGGCCATTTTGGAACTGGTGGCCAAAGGAACCACCTGCAGCACCACCATGCTGCAGAGTGGCTCCAAAGGCAAAATGAGTTGGCGGCAGCAGGAGGCAGTGGGACCCAAGGGGAAGGGGGTCAGGAGCAGGAAGGGGCCAGGGCTCAGCAACAGCATGGAGGTCAACACCTGCACCAGAAAAATCAGCAGCAGCAGGCAGCAGCAGCACCCCCATCCACCTCACCCCACAGCCAGCGGTGGCACCAGGTTCATGTCAGAGGTAAACATGGACAGTCTGCATAAGCCCCAACCAGTCCTCCTGTGAGCCAATAAGACCTGGCAGCAGTACAGTGAGAGGTATCAGCTCTCCACTAAAATTTTGACTAGTTCTGCCAGGAGATCAGGGGGACACAAGAAAATTGATGGAAGAACAATATAAAGTGTTGGACCTCCTGGCAGAGCTTCATCATGGCAGTGGTTATGGCAGGGTGGAATTGGAGCCTGGTGCCGGCACCATGTAATAACGCGGTCCATAATATGCTCACAAGTAAGGCAGGCAGTAAGCACAGAAGCTGAATTTTCTTTTCTTTTTCCTGTCCTTGCTTTTCTACTATCACTCTTCCCTCATCTGCCCCCCGAAAAAATAACAAAAACACTAAAAAATTAAAACAAGTGCCAAAAAAAAAAAGATTTTGTCCTCTTCCTTTCTATATCCTCTTGTTTCTTTTTCTTGCCCAGCATTTTGTGTGTTATGCATTGTTTATGCTCCTTCTCTTTCCCCTCTCAAATATGAATACCCTTGCACCTACTACCCTGCATATCCTTCCATCATGTATGTTACTGTCAGTCACTTTGTCTCTACCTTACCTATAAACACTGGGTGGGATATTCAGACTGCACCAGGCAGGGGCACAAGTCTAGGCGCAGCGCAACTAGGATGAGCCAGGGCATGGACCAGACAATGTTCAACGGTACAGCACCATGGCTACTAATACACCCTAACATCCCCCTAGCCATACCTTCTGCTTTAGTGGTCTGCTTGGATGATTTCAGGTCATTGGTGATGATGATGCCCAAGTTTCTTTCTTCCCTTGTGACTGCCAGCAACTCCTCTCCCAGCCTATAGATGGCTTCAGGGTTTCTCTTCCCTATGTGCATGATTTTGCACTTCTTTGCATTAAACCCTAGTTGCCACTCTTCTGACTATTTTGCTAGTTTGTCCAGTTCTCTTTTCATTCTGCCCAGCCCATCTGGATCATCTACTCTGTTGCAGATCTTGGTGTCATCTGCAAACAGACAAACCTTACCCTCCAGTCCATCTGCAATGTCACTGATGAAGATATTGAAGAGGACTGGCCCCAGGACTGATCCCTGCAGTACCCCACTTGTGACTTGCATCTCATCTGACTATACCATTTACCACCACTCTCTGTTTTCTGCCAGCCAACCAGTTGGCCACCCAGCTCACCAACCTCTGACCCACTCGAGCCTACCCAGCTTATTAATCAATCTTCTATGTGGAACAGAATCGAAAGCTTTGCTGAGTCAAGGTAGGTGACATCAACTGCTCCCCCTTTGGTCCACCACTCTGGTTACCCAGTCAAAGAAATCTATGAGATTAGTTTGACAGGACCTTCCTTTTGTAAACCCATGCTGTCTTGGATCCTGTGCTCCTATGGATTCCAGGTGCTGCACTATCCTTTCCTTAAGGAGTGCCTCCATAATCTTGCCCACTACTGAGGTAAGTCTGACTAGTCTGTAGTTCCCTGCCTCCTCCCTGCTACTACTCTTGTGAAGCAGGATCACATGAGCCCTTCTACAGTCTTCTGGGACCTCTCCTGTGCTCAGAGACTCACTAAACAGTTCTGATAATGGCTCTGTTAGTTCCACCCTTAGCTCCTTTAGGACCCTGGGATGTATGCCATCAGGTCCCATTGCCTTGTCCATCCTGAGCTTATCGAGCTCTTGTGGGACCTTTTCTTTTGTGAAGAGACTAGTGCTCACCTCCACTCCCGTGTCCATGGTACTGATCTGTGGGTCCCACTCTACCTTCTCTTCAGTAAATATTGAGCAGAAGTATCTATTTTGGATAGATGCTTTTACATGGTCCTCCTCCTCACATGCCCCCTTATCTCCTTTGATCTTAGCAATAACCCATCTGGACTTCCTCCTTTCACTAACGTATCTCTAGAAAGTCTTGTCACCTTCTTTTACTGTTCTTGCTAGTGTTGCCTCAGTTTGGGCCTGTGCCTGCCTTACTGTCTTCCCTGCTTCCCTTAGGGAAGTTTGGTATGCCTCCCTATCTTCATCTCGCTGCATTCCCTTATATTTCCTGAAGACCAGCCTTTTGGCTCTAACCTTTTCTGCTACTGTTTTTGAGAACCAAAGTGGTTTCCTTCTTCCTTTGCACTTCCTTTTCTCTCTAACACAATGGGATGTTGCTTCAAGTATTGCATCCTTTATGCTTGTCCACTTTGCCTGTACCCCCTCACCTGTATTTCTTTTTGCCAGGGCTAGCTTAACTTTGTTGGCAATCTTATCAAAGTCAGCTCCTCTGAAGTCCCATATTCTTGCCTTGGAATGGAATGATTTAGTAGTAGTGGCCAAATTGAACCATACCATGTGATGGTCACTGGCCCCCATGTGACCTTCTACCTGGAGATCTGTGATCCTTTCCCAGTTAGTCAGCACTAGATCTAGGATAGCCCTGCCTCTTGTGGGTTGTTGTTCCAGTTGTTTGAGGCCCTCCCCCTGCAGGAAATCCACCATGTGTCTAGTTCTGGCAGATGTTCCTGCTGGTATTGACCAATCTGTATCTGGCACTGATGACAAATGATTTTATGTTGCATCTTGTTTCTGCGAGTGCAGCACAGGCAGTACATGTCCAGAAATGTTTCCTAAAAAAATGGTACATTAAATTCAGACAGAATTCTGGTCTCAGCCATGATGTTTTATGGTCCCCCCCCAGCACCCAGTCATTAAAATGCTACTTTAGCCCCTGTTTGCAATTGGTTTTAGGCTTCATCTTGTTTCTGTGAGTGCAGCATAGGCAGTACATGCTCAGAAATGTTTCCTAAAAACTGATACATTAAATTCAGACAGAATTCTGTTCTCAGCCTTGATGTTTTATGGTGCCCCTCCCCCATCTCTTGGACCTGAAAATGAAGCTTCTGCCACTGTTTACCAATGGTTTCAGGATGAATCTTGGTGCTGCTAGTGGCCAAGAGGGCCTTCAAGTCCAGAGATTTTTTCTAACAAATGGTACATTAAATTCAGACAGAAATCTGGTCTCAGCCATGATGTTTTATGGTGTCCTCCAACTCATGGACCTGAAAATGAAGCTTCTGCCACTGTTTAACAATGGTTTCAGTATGACTCTTGGTGCTGCTAGTGGCCAAGAGGCCCATCAAGTCCAGAAATGTTTCCTAAAAATGGTACATTAAATTCAGACAGAAATCTGGTCTCAGCCATGATGTTTTATGGCACCCAAACTCCCACCTGGACTAAATGATGGTCTTTGTTCCACTGTTGACAAATGATTTTATGATGCATCGCGTTTCTGTGAGTGCAGCATAGGCAGTACATGTCCAGAAAGGTTTCCTAAAAAATGGTACATTAAATTCAGATAGAAATCTGGTCTTAGCCATGATGTTTTAAGGTGCACCCCCCCCCCGCACCCAGGCATTAAAATGTTGTTTTAGTCCCTGTTTGCAATTGTTTTTAGGCTGCATCTTGCTTTTGTGAGTGCAGCAAAGGCAGTACATGTCCAGAAATGTTTCTTAAAAAATGGTATATTAAATTCAGACAGCTGTCTGGTCTCAGCCGTGATGTTTTATGGTGCCCCCCTCCACCTCATGGTCCTGAAAATGAAGTTTTGGTAACTGTTTACCAATGGTTTCAGGATGAATCTTGGTACTGCTCATACTCAAGAGGCCCTTCAAGTCCAGAAATGTTTCTTAAAAAATGGTTCATTAAATTCACACAGAAATATGGTCTCAGCCATGATGTTTTAGGTGCTCCCCCTACACACACACCTCATAGACATGAAAATGAAGCTTCTGCCACTATTTTTTTTATTTATTGATTTATTTAAAATTTGGTGACCGGGTAGACCCACTGAGCCCCAAAGTTCCCTTTTTCAGGGGCGACCCGGGATAACAATACATATTTTCATACAGAGAAAGACTTGGGTTACAGAGTAGTTTAAGGTGTTTTAAATGATTTCAGGATGAATCTTGGTGCTGCTAGTAGCCAAGAGGCCTTTCAAGTTCAGAAATGTTTCCTAAAAAATAGTAAATTAAATTCAGACAGAAATCTAGTCTCAGCTATGATGTTTTATGGTGCCCAACCCCCACCTGGACCAAATGATGGTCTTTGGTCCACTGTTGACAAATTATTTTATGCCGCATCATGTTTCTGTGAGTGTATCACAAGCAGTACATGTCCAGAAATGTTTGCTGAAAAATGGTACATTAAATTCAGACAGAAATCTGGACTCAGCCATGATGTTTTATGGTGCCCAAACCACCACCTGGGCCAAACAATGGTCTTTGGTCCACTGTTGACAAATGATTTTGTGCTGCATCTTGTTTCTGTGAGAGCAGCACAAGCAGTATATGTCCAGAAATGTTACAGGAAAACTGGTACATAAAGATGAGACAGAATTATGGTCTGAGTCATGATGTGATGTGGTACCTCCCCACCCCACCACCCAGACATTAAATTGCTGATTTGGGCCCTGTTTATCAAGGATTTCCAACTGAATCTCAGTGTTGCCGGTGCCAAACCTGGCCTACAAGTCCAGAAATGTTTCCAAAAAAAGTTACATCAATTTGAGACTGAAATCTGGTGTCAGTCCTCATGTTACTTGCTGTGCCACCACCTCAGGGATCTGAAAAGGGGTGCCATGCAGAGAAAATTAACTCCTCCTTCAAAATGCTGCTGCTACTTGCAGTTGTTTCCTCCTGCTGCTGCATTTTTAATTGATTGAGATAGAAATGCAGAATTATCATTTCCCTATGCTGTTGTCCTGATTGGCTGTGTTGACTGAGTCTGTGGTTGTAACTTGCCTGGTGGTAGGGAGTGAATAACATTTTGTGGCACTGCAGCTTCCTGCCTGCTGCTGTCCCTGTCTATTAATTGCCAAGTTGCCACATGAAGTAATGTTTTGGATGGTTGACGGTGAATCGTCTTCATAGAGTTCATACTGCTGCTGCTGCACACGTAAGCATCTGTCTCAATTTTTTTTCCTGTGCAAGGTAAGGGTGTTGGTGGGTTGATATTGTGGTGTCTTGAGTTCTAATATGTTTGTACTACCTTTATATTATTTTTCAGTTTACTGTGGGTGATATCATCATGCCAGGCCGGGAATTGGGATTAGGATCTAGGGATGTTGAAATGCACTACATTTCCCAATGCAAATGGTAAGTATTTAATTTTTCATTACTAATGTTGTATGTCTGTTACTACCATCTGGATGTCTCAGTTTGATAGTAAGTGTATTCTTTTTTGCTTTTGTCAACATCAGGAATTCTGGTGAAGTTAAACTCTTGCTCCTGCTGCTGCTGTTCAAAAACATCTGGGGGACTTATTTAATCGTGCAATGGTTCCAATCTAGTTTCATAGTCTCTAAGTACTTCTTCATTTCGTATGGTCTTTTGTAGGGGGGTGAGACTGGGAAGATGTTGGTGGGGATGGGGAGGTTGGAACTTTTTACAATGCTCAACATTTGCTCTTCTTTTTATCTAATTTCCAGGTACGCAGTAATGTGAGGGGAAGGGGAATGCCTGCTACTGTTCTTCATCATCATCTAGAATCATGTGCAGTGCCCAGCATGTTCCTGCTGGGGGCAATTTCAGCAGTTTATTGACATCATGGGGTATGATAAATATATATTTTTTCTATGCCTCTTCTAATTTGCTTGCTAAAACCAGGTATGCAGATTGACGGGTATTTATCATTTTTCCTTACTTTGGTCTTGCTTAGGTCATTTTCCTCTGTTGAGGTTTCTTCCTGTCTCTGTGTGATGACTACATCCTTTCAGGCCCTGCAGGAGCTGTATTGCATGTAAGACAGAGGGTGTTGCTTAAACTGCGACATTGGCCACTGGTGTCCATACCATTAACGAGTGAACACTACACACATCAAGGGAGGAACTATATATGGAAATGGATGGTGTTTAGTTAATAATTAGGTGGAGGGGGCTAATGTATTGTCTAATCATTTGAGGTGGCAGAGCTGCAGTAATCATGAAAATTTGGAATCCAAACTGAGGGCAGCATACATCTCCCCCTGCCATTCCCTGACCCCTCCAGAACCATCACAGTTTCTGTACAAGAACTTTAACCTGGTAGTATAGCCTAAGTAACCTTTTGGGGTAATTGGATATAGTAAGTTATTAAGCCTTTTCATGATTGCTTTTGTAATTAATGACTAGCATCATTAAAGATGTCCACCATTCACCATTTCTCAAAATGTTTTCAACTTACGGTGATAATGTTTCAATGAGCATGTTACATTCATATGCGACTTGTACTAGGAGCCAGGGTTCTTCAACATGTCATGAACAGTAAGTGGCAGAAAATATTTTCTGGGTCGCATGGAGTGCATGGGTGTGTCAGGTGGTGGGAAGGAGGATGGGGTGGAGTGGCATGTGCCATCATGGGCACTATTAAGGACGTCAAGGCAACATATCTTGCTGTTTGATGTTAATAGTCAAAATGAAAAGAAACATGCATCTTGATATTTTTTGCTGTGAAATATTATAACTGTAATCATGCAAAATCATTATAGTTTATGGTTATGTATAGCTGCTGCTTTACATAGGCTGGGGAACTGGGACCAAACAACATTTTATGGCAAAGGGTGAGCAAATGAAAGTTATTCACACTGCAGCAGATAACACATACTCATAACCAAAACAATGGTACATAGGAAAAAAATAAGTTATAACACTATACTGCACTGAAAGTGGTTAGGGATGTGGCCTTTGAGTAAACTCAGCCTTTTTCCACTTCCACATCATCCAAGAAGCATCCCTCACAGTCTTCAAAACTGAAGTTGTCACCAGGTGGGAATTCTCTTACCATTACTGTTTCATCCACCTTGCTGCTGGTGGATGCTTTAGTCAAGGGATTGTCATCATTCTCATCACCGAGACACAGTTCCTGTGGCAACACCACTGACATCACTGTGTTGTGCAGAATGTGCCTTTCATTCATTTTGATGAATGTTAGCATGGACACATTCATGGATGAAGAATTGGTCCTACGGTCAATTACAATAGCCCCAGCCGCACTAAACCCTCATTCCACACTGACGCTGGATGGTGGGCAGCTCAGGTATTTCACAGAAATGTTAATGCTGACCAATCAGTCATTTTGCTGCTCCAGTACAGCAGTGGCTCATTAGTAATGGCAAGGTGCTTTAGGTCCCCATGTAGGCCTCCACCATTTGTTCTGCTGCCCTCAGTCCAGCTGCCCCATCTGTTTCCTCCTCCTTGTCCTCCATTTCTTTCACTCCCACCTGAAAGAGAACATCCCAAATGGGGTTGCTTGCTGTTTTCTGCTCTGCTTTGCCCATTTTCTTTGATTGGGTTGCCTGTGAGCCACTGGTGGTGGTAGCAACACCTGTTTTCACCACAGTGCATGCCTTTTTCATGTGTGCAGCATATATCATTCTAATGAGGTTCTCTGTCAACTTTTGTACTTGCTGATGACCTCCTTCAATTATAGAAAGCAGGCAACATTTGTAGCATGGATCCAGCATAGTTGCGATTGCAAAGTCAGACGACTGTAAAATCTGGATACATGTGTATTTGTATCCAGCATGTGGAGCATGTGATCCATTACATCACAATTGCCATGATCCCAACTTGCCTCCATCTGGTATTGCACATTAACTAGTGTCTGCCTCAGCACAGTGAGTGGTACGGATTGACTTATACAAGCAGTGTTCCCACTCACTGCCTATGAAGCATGCTCGAATGGATGGAGAATGTGTATTAGCCCATCCATCTAATGCCACTGCTCTGTTGTTAGAGAGATGGACACTCTAGCTCTGTCAAGGGTGGTGTGCACCAGCAGGTATTCTGATGTAGCTTTATACTGTACATACAGCCACTCAAGCATGTACAGTATGGAGTTCCACCTGGTCACAACATCAAGCTTCATCCAGTGCTGAGGCAGATGGTTATTGCACTGTAGCTCATGTAGATGGTCATGGGCCTTTGCAGAACATGCAAAGTGGACACAGATGTGATGTGTGACAGTAACTGTTTCCTTAATATCTGTATGGTTGAGAAAGTGCTGTACAACAAGATTAAGGGGGTGTGCCAGGCAGGGCACCTGAAAAAAACACCATTGCTAATGCACTTCACTACATTGGAGCCATTATCACTTGAGATGAAGCCTGCTATAAATGACTGTGTGTGAAGCCACCCATCAATTTTTGACAGTAGAAAATTAAGCATTTTCTCAGCTGTGTGAGAACCAGTAAAACTTGTCATACTCAGGGTCGCATGCCGCTGAATACCAGGTGTGTTGTTACAACCACAGTTTTGATTTCTGGAGGTTTTGCCAGGCTCCAAATCAGGTACCACCCCAGGCAACTGTACTCGTGTGCTGTTATGCATAGATATGAGCTGTTTCTCCACTGGCCCACATATCCATGCTAAGATGGATATATTCTGATCCACTATGCTTGAATGAATGTCTAATAGAATCAGCCACTGTACTGTTCAGCTCTGGCATGGCACACTTAGAAAAAATAGATTTGCGATGGAACCTGCCATTTGGGACAGGCATGGGCCATCAACATGTGGAAACCAGCATTCTCCATGAACAAGAATGGCAACAGATCAATGGCCAGCATTTCAGCAGTGGCAGCATTTAACTCTCATGCAACAGCATGATTGGGGGGGTACTTTGTGTGCCACTCAAGGATGGTCTTCAGAGCAGGATACATCTTTGGGGCTGTTCTTGCAGAATGCTGTGCTTGTTGTAGCAATAATGTTCTTTAAATAGTAACACTTGACCCTTGGGGCTGTGTAGACCACATAAAACCAGCTATTTTGGTTGCTTGTGGGTGTGGTGGTGTACTTTTCAGACTTAAGGAACTGAGATGGGCACTTCTGATGCTATGCCCACTACTCAAGAGATCAAAGGATTGCTCATCCTCATCCTCCACCACTGACCCACGCTGCCATCCCTCCTCCTGTTCTTCCTCTACTACATTTAACTTACCTAGGGAGATGCCACCAACAGCTCTGACAGCCTTCTGGAGTTGCTGCCTTCTCAGCAGATGCTTATTTTTCAGGTGGGTGTGTTGGCCACTGGTGCCTATGTGGCCTCCCTCTCCCCCAAGTAACAAGTGTTTGACAAAGTTGACATATCGTTATGGTCTCATCAGCAGGATCAGGCACAAAAAAGTCCCAAACTAGGGACTGTTGACCTATGGACTTCAGATGCTTCTGGTGTTGTACCTGGGTTAGACTCCCTATCATCCCACATACACCTTACACTGTTTTCCTGGTCTATTAAACTGTGGTACTGCTATTTTGCACTAAAATGTAGATTTAGGCACCCATTGTATAAGCATGAGTACCAGGAATGTGCTTTGCTGCTAATATATGTTAATGTTTTTCATCCTGTATAGGATTATATCATGCATGATCATTCTACCTCACTATAATGCATTATGTTTGTTTTTGACATATTTTCTTTATATAATCTACCTAATCACTGATAAGATGACTCTTTTGGATCATCAGTGATTACTGCATACACTTATATATTCTCATATAATCATTTATAGTGTGTGTTTTGCACTTAGGCAAATATGCCACATGTAGTAGAGGCCTGTCAGCACTTCTCTTTGTCTAAGCATTATGCTGTGAGAGACAGATCCTTTGTTTCACATTATACTCATTAGTAATTCTGTCTCCTAAGTCATTATACAATGGAAAATGTCTTATACCATCTTGTTTGTAGTATAGAACCAATACGATATGTTCCTAATATATGTTGCTACAATGTTATCTATAGTATATAACCTTGTGTAACCCAGCTCCTCACAGAGATTCTGGAAATTCTGGAGATTTTGTACATTCTTCAGGAGACTGGTGAGAACCCATATCCCTTGTGATTTTCTCTGTCACATGTTTGGCATAAGTATTGTAATACATTATCATTATTACTTCTGCTTGTGTGGTTGTTTCTTTGGCTGAAACTGTAGACATACAAGAATGAGATTTATTTACCCCAGAGCTGGTTCCTGGGTAGCACTTGGACTGGGATAATTGGGCTTGCCAATAAAAGTCAGGCCATCTTCTCTAATGTCACTCTGCCAGAAAAGCAAAGAGGAAGGGGGGAGGGGGATAGGAAAGAGGAGGGAATGTGATGTCAGTAAGGGTCAAATGACCAGAGGGAGGGAGAGTTTACCAATTGGTTAGGGAGGGGTTAAGGAGGGGGGCAGGGTGGGAGCCATTGTGGACTATGTAGGGCCTGCTGCTTTACTGGCCACCCTCTTTTGCTGAGAAAATGATTCTCAGCACTTAGCTACAGTTTTCTTAGGTAAGGGACACTAGGCCTTAAGCCTGGTGGGACCGACCTGGTGTGGTTGGGGGGTGGGGGTTTTTGCACAAAAAGGCTAATAGTAATAATATTGTGTAAGAATGAAGGTGCTGTAGCACAGAAACTGTAATGGAATGCTTATTTTGCTCTCTTTGTTGTGATGTGAATGAGCAAGAACTGGTGGGTTTTGTTTTCTAGCTCAGTATAAGATTGAGAATTGCGTATGAAAGTGGCTTGAAATTGTTGAGCTAGGGGCATTATCAGGGGTAGAGGGAACACTTGAGAAAGCTGCATAATGAAAATGAATCAGCTGCATGTGTGTCTGGCTCTAGCAGTGTCCTTTGCAGGAAGTCATGCTGGTGTTTTTCTGTTTTGTCCAGGGGTTTGGTATTGGTGAGGAAGGTGCTGTTAAGCTGCGGCCACTAGAGTGATTGTCATAGGCATGGGCTACATGGTGTGAGAGCTGCCCTCTATGGAGGGGCACGTTGGTGGTTACAGGCCTTTTGTATGGCGGTAGCATGATGTGTGAGTCATTGCTGGGCCATCCTAGTGCTGCTAGTTCAGGAGAGCAGATGGCAAGGTTATTAAAAAAAAAGACTACGGTAAAAGGAGAGGAAGAAGTGAGGAGGCTGAAGCTGTTGTGGACCGATGGTGTGGACTAACAGCTCCAGCGCTAACATTCACAGCCGCGATAGGCTAGGACAGCATGGTTTGGAGGGAGGGCTTTTAAATTGGGTGCACTCAGTTAAAACTGAACCATGAGCGAGTATTTGTTTTCGTTATTGAAGATAGTAGAAGCATTTTGAGTTTTGCTAACTCAGTAATGGGGAGACGCACTGCAAGAAGGGACGGAGAACGCGTTGATTTTGCCAGGAACAGCACCTTTTACAGTGGAGTATTAATACAGGTGATTGAGCTGCAAGGTTCAGCGTTGGCATGGTACAGCACATCATCAGTAGAGCATAGTCTGGTTTGTTTCTGGAAGCACCCCCCCCCCCCAGTTTGTGTGAATTCCCATGGTTTGAGGGGGGTCAAGCGCATGAGGTGCCCTCTACAGGAAGATGCATTGGTTTGTGTGGGGGAGCTGTGGAAGTTTTGTTTTGTTTTTGGTCCGGTCGAGCCCTGGCATTGCAGAGTTACTAGAGCGAATGTTGGAGGCATGTACCACATGGCGAGGGAAGGGCCTTCTATGGGAAGACTCATGGGGTAGTATTTTTTCTTGCTGCAGCCTGGCAAACTGGTCTTTGATGGGCCCTCCTGGCTCACTGGTCAGTGGGAGCCAGGCAGGAGGTTATATAAAAAAAAGGGGGACATAGCAATTTAACGAGCGAGGCAAAGGTGGGCTCTAAGATAAAAATATCGGCTGGTAGTGCGGCCTGGCAGCTCCAGCCTCAACACAGCAGCCTTGATGGGGGGGCAGTGTGGCCTGGAGGAGGTTTAGCAGTTGGTATACAAGGCTAGGTGGCCCAAAATGGCAAAGGAGGCCTGTGGCAAAGGTTTGCACCTCGTGATACACGTCTAAATAAATTGCATTGCATGCTCTTATATCTATGTCTGGGTTCCTTTCTAGTCTACATAGCACAGGGTAGTGACTGGAGAAACAAGTGCACTGGTTTTAGGCTGGGAGCCCATCACAGAGGAGACTAAGACCTGGGACTGGGTGATTTGAGATGGAAGCCATGAAAAGTGTTAAGCATGATTTGTTGAGTAGATAGGAGAAAAGGGGAATTGATGTCTGCAAGGAAGTTTCCTGTCACTCAGTTTTTGCCCAGCGGTATGCTCCAGTCTGAGGTTATTTGATAACAACAGATAAGTAGCCTGGGTCAGGCTCAGTTTGCTTGTCTG
Organism: Neoceratodus forsteri; assembly: GCA_016271365.2. Classification (NCBI taxonomy): domain Eukaryota; kingdom Metazoa; phylum Chordata; order Ceratodontiformes; family Ceratodontidae; genus Neoceratodus; species Neoceratodus forsteri. The sequence continues at coordinate 682,440,466 of CM057449.1, forward strand.
TGTTCACTAGAGAAAAGCTGGTATTAAATACTCACCTTGTGATGCATGTTTAAATAAATTACAATGGGTGCTCACTATATCTGAGTGTGTTGTTCCTGGTCTAGTATGCATAGAACACTGTAGAATTTAGTGGCATTCTGGCTCCCATGACAGGAAGCACTGCCGCGTCCATTGGTACAGTGTTTTTGTGTGGGCCAGTGCAGTGATCGGGGGAGTGGGGCCATGTGGGTGACAGGCATTTTCATGGTCGGCAGCCAAGCCAGTCCTGTGGGCAGTCAAAACCTCAGGAACCCTCACAAGGACAAGCCTACTGATAGTGCAGCCTGATAGTTGTAGCTGGATACAGTATGGTAATTGGGGGTTACCTTACAGAGGGGACATTTTGCGTCACCAGGTGTGCTGCCACAGCTGGATGGGTTGATCGCCAGGCAAAGGGTGTCAAGGGTGGCACAGGCCAGATGTAGGCCATGCATTAGGAAGCCTTGTGTGGTGGCCAATCAGGAGGAGGCCTTTGTAGGAATGGTTTTGATAAAAATGACAGCAGAGAGAAGGAGGCGGGACTAGTGGCGGGTGGGTTAGGCTGGGGCCTAGCAGATGTTGGGGCTTGTAGATGGCACAACTGTGTGTGGAGGGGGTGTGCTTAGCCCAGCTCAGAGAGTGGGGGGCATAACTGGGTGGCTCATAACATAAATTGGATTATGGATTGGTAACTATAATGTCAAAAACAAAAAAAAAAACAGGAGGAGAAGTGAAGATACAAAATAAAACAAGAACGAAAAAGGAGATTCCAATTTGCAGCACTGGTAGCATGGCAAGGGGAAGCTTAAAAAGGTAACAGTGGTGGTCCAAGCTGGTGCAGAGGCAGCGAAACCACAGAAGGTAGTAGTGAGCAGTTCAGGAAGGGCATGGGCAGTAGCAAGGGAGGAGCAACCCAGAAGGAGCATGGGGATCGCAGCTGGCCCGGGCAGCTAAAGGAGTGCAAGGGGGTGTTTAGCTGGGGGGAGAGAGGGCCCTATGAGACTGAGTGGTAGCCACCTGATGTGCCGGTGCAGTTGGGTGAGCAGGTGGCAGCAGGGCAGTTTGGGAGGCTGTGGGTACCATGTGGGCCTCGGGCTGGGCTCTGTGTACAGCAACCTGGGAGCCTGGGGCTTAGGGTGCTGGATGGTGGGAGGACAGCATGTGGTTCATTACCCAATGGTGCATAGGGGTCTTCTTGCAGGGGGGGTTCCATTTGCTGAGATGGGGAAGGGACAGACGGGCATGTACTTCACTGGGTGAAAAAAAAAAGGGGGAGGAACAAGGGAATAGTAGGTGGGGGAGGGGTTGGTCCCGGTGCAAATACGAAGGTGATTAGTCCTAGAGGGTGCCTGCAGCAAAAGTGATGGGCATGACTTTAAATCAAAAATAAGTAAAAAAAAAATAAAATAAAATAACGAACCCCTTTTGGGGATTAACCAGAGACACAACCCAACCAGAGATGGAATGAAGTGGCCATTGCCAGTGCAGCTCTGGATGTTTTAAGGGTTAAAGCAAGGGTTTTCAGCTAGCTGCAGCAAAAGGAGTTTTCCCCAACCCAATATAGATGGGGTTTGCCATTAAGCGCCAGACTAGAACATTGGGAAGGTAGACACCCTGAGAGCCAACCCCTTCTGAACACCAAAGTGTGTATGGCCTGCAGTGTGCACAGGGTGGTGAGAAGGGATGGCACCAATAGCCAATGCCTGGCCATGGGCTAGTAAGGTTATCATATGTAGGTAACATGTATGGGGCAGGGGGTGTGCTGGGCAAACTGTTCATGGGAACACTAGTGCCATAGATGGGAGGTTAACTTGGGTCAGCCCTGGTCCAGGGGGGTACTGGCATGGGCAAGGTGCTAATGGACCCTGGAAAAGGGACCTGGAATAGAGCATGGGCAGATGAAGGAGTAGCTGGGGCTGGGTACTAGCTTGGAGGAGGGGTAATTGAACCCTGGAACTAGACAATACCACTGAGGTTCACAGTGGGGGAACCTCCAAAAGGCAGGCTGATAACAGTGGGGGACATGACTTGGGAGGGAGAGGAAGGGGCAGACCAGCTGGGTGGGAGGAGAAGGTGAGAGCCCTGATGGGCCGAGAATGGAAAGGCGGGAGGAAATGCCAGCAGAAAGACAGCTGGCAGAACTGTGGAACTATGGGCAGTGGGCTAATAGGCACCAACTATCGGGGTGCCGAAGGTCAGTGTACAGAGAAATCCAGCCAGCCACAGCAGACAGGGAGGGGCGCCTTCCCCACATGTCAGGTTATCTCTCAAAGCTGAATGAGGACATCACAGTCAACAAGGCTAGCAGGAAAGGTGCCACTTCATGAGCCCCATACTGTTTGAGCTGCAGTGACCAAACAGGGTGTACACCAGGGATTGTATGCCAGCTAATAGGAGGTTTGCTGAACAGGGGGCAAGTAGCAAGCAAGGAAGCTGGTGCAGGGCAAAGGATGTCAAACAAGGGTACAGGGGGTCAAATGGGGGAGGCCTCAAGGGCAAGGTGAGTAGTGTGCAGTACATTGGGTGGCCCAACAGCACGGGTGTTCCAGGCCAGGAGAGCAGGTGCCAGTATGGAAGCCAGGAAGGGGCAAAACTATTGGCAATTTATATTGGGGGGCATGGTGGAGGACTGGAGATGAAGAGCACATGGGCGCAGTGGACCCCATGTGGCAGAAAGAAAATGGATGGCCCTTGGTACATGGGTTGGGGAAGGGACGTGACATAGGACTGGAGGTTTCCTGAGCCAGGTGGCTGGATGTATGGGAACAATGGGCATTAGCATGGGAAAGGATGAAGCCAGGCCAAGGATCGGGATGGTGAAAGAGTGGACAATGTAGGGGGCCCTGTCCTCCCTGGGAGCCCAGCAGTGGGGCTTACAAGGGCTTGGGTGGCCAAAAGAAAGCAGCATGTCTCAGCAAGCACAATAGTGGTAGGGCTGCATAGGGGCATAGCGATTGGAGGAGGTTTAAGGATGGGAGTCAGCGCAATGGGGGTAAGTGGGGACCAGGCCGGTCTGGCCATAGGAATTGTTAAAAGAAGGAGCATGGGTGGAAAAGGACAGGTGGAGCCCTGTCCTGGCTCGGTAAGGGGGACCCAGCAGCAGGGGTGCAGGCAAGAGAAGGTGGGTAGGTTAAAAAAGGCAGGGCAGCCCTGCCCAGACCAAGTAAGGAGGACAGACATTGGCAGCAGGGGTGCAGTTGCACTGGGAGGGGCCAGCATAGGGCCAAAAGGGAAGCCTGGGTTGGAGGAGTGCAGAACAAGGGGGGCAGCAGGTGGCCAGGGCTACGAGGGCCCTGGGGAAGCAGGCCAATGGGCCATGAGGGAGATGTGCAGGTCCTCGGGCAGATAACAGGTGATATGGGTGCATGCTCTCCCCTCTTTAGAGTGAGGAGCAGTTTTCTGGGGTAAAGCATGCAGCAGGCACAAGCCTCAGCCACAGCAGTGCAGGGACATGGCACCAGAGGCATAGGGGAAGCCAACCCCATCCCAGCGGGCATGGGGAAGGGAAGGGGGGATGGACCAGCATACAGGTAGGCCCTGCGGGGGCACAAAGAGGGTGGTGTGGCCCAGGGTGAGGGCTGGCAGGCTGCAACAGCCAAGGCGTAGGTGCATGTGGCTGAAAGGGTGTAGAAGTCCAGGCCCATCCATGGGACAATTTGTTATGGTTGGAGAATGCCTACAAATAGAGGGTGCAGGCCTAGCTGGGGGGCAGGCACCCCTACAGGGGCCTGCTGGATATATAGGGGATGGGTGCTAAGGCAGGAGAGTACCATGTTCCTAGCCCATAAGAGGAGGCCCCATCATCTCTCAAGCTGGAGGTGGGTCAGTGGAAAAGGGGAATTGAAAGGGAAAAGGGGGGCAGGAGAGGGGGAGGGGGTAAGCAGCATGGGCTGAGGACCAAGGAACCCAGGTATGGAAGTAAAGGAGGGAGGGGATAGAGATAGGGGCTGGATCATGTGTCTGTACCTAGGGGGGCATGGACTGGGAACTGACCCTGTGTGGGTCAGTCCCAGGTAAGGGGGTACCTGCTAGTGGTACCAAATGGTGGTGGTACCTGGTGGTGGTACCAGGTGGTGGTACCTTGTTTCTGGTGAGGATGGGGGGCGCCAGATCAGCTATGTCCAGACCCCGAGTTACTGCAAGCAAGGAGAAGAGGATAAAGTCAGAAGAAGGTTCCCAGAAAAAAGGAGCAGAATGAATTATTGTGTTGGTACTGTCCTGTATGCTGTTGAAATATGAAGTGTGGGATGTAAATATAATTTGCATGCCTTTAATAAACATTGCCAGTGAGCATCCAACAGTTAACAGGTGTGGAGAGATTTATGTTTGGGAAGGGGATCAGGGGACAATTCAGAAATAGGTGTGGAAGTGTGTGGTTTTTTTTGGGACTGCTCTCATCACTTCCATAAGGCTACTTTTGGGAGGGGGGGTACTTGACTGCTTGTAGGTTTGCTTATCAGCTTGGTGACAGACTGACCCACAGGCTGTGCATGTAAATGGTTTACATCACCCTTGACCTTTTTTAACTCAGGCTCCCAAAGGGGGGTCAACCAAGTCATCATCATCATCACCACCAATAGCGATGATGTCCTTGTTCTCATCCTCCCCCCATCACTATCTTCTTGCAGCATGGCACCTTTTTGTTTCTCTGCAACAATCTCAGGGGGCTGATTATCCCTATTTCCAGAATTATCAGACTCTGGTTGAACACTGTCATCACCAACTCCTGCAAGAACAGTGACAGTCACACCAAAAGATTTATCACCCTCCCACTGGACCACTGTTCCTGTGCTTGTGTCAGTGCCTCCCAATCCCTTCTTCTCACTGTCATCATCCCCCACCAGCATGGATGCAACAGTCTGAGCCTTAAAAAAGTAAGACACAAGTATGCCAATACTTCCAACAGCTCCTTTACTGATATCTGCCTCATCACCAGAGCACACAGCAGAAGACACTGATGCAGACATACAGTATGTGTGCTTTCACTGCTGTGGGGAGTGGAACCTAGAACTGAAGTTGTACTCTTTTCAGCAGACTTCTTAGCTCCCTCATCATCCCTGTCATGTTTCCCCCCTGTACTGGGTCGTCTCTTAGTAGGCTTTTTTTGCCTGCTGCTGCTTCAGAGCGTTGCCTTTCTCTGGTAGTATATCAATAAAGGATGCATTTCTAACTGTGTGAATAATACCTCACATGTCACACCTACAGTACTGGCTTTCTTACAAGTCCAAACACAATCAGAACAGGTAGCAGCACTTGGAGTGCAACTAATACCATATATCGTAGTAGCTTATTCTATTAAAAACAGAAAGGTAACTTTTTTCTTTCTTCAAACAGGAACTAAAGCAACACACACAGGGAAAAAGGACACAAGTGACCAACGTTAAATACAAATCACCTGTGTCTGGACAACTAATGTACTGTAATGTGTTATTACTTAGTTATTACCACAATTTTGTTTTTATTATATGAGGGCAGAGACAACCATAAAACATCAAGCAAAGGTGAGTACCACACTATGGTAGTGGTCTGGATGGGAGAGATCAGCAAGCAATCTCTTGAAAACTACTATATTAATACACAGTGTTTTATATTGCACACGTCATGTGTTAAACAAACAATGCTGTAACAGAGAAAAGGTAAGGTAAGTCAACTAAAACAGAAACACCGCGCAATGTGCAGAATCAAGCTCCAGTAATAAAACACAGTGAGCAATTCAACAAAGCAGTGAAACTATAAATGGACAAGTTCAAGTGATCAAGTAAACATACTTAAGTTTCCAAACAAAAAAATGTAGAACTGTGGATTTTCACAGTTTAAGTAAATTACGTTAACACTCCAGCAAACAGAACTAACTACAAACAAATAAAAATAATGGATCAGCTCTGTGTGTTTAAAAACTTTAGAATTCACAATCACAACTAAAAGTGGAAGAATGGTATAAATAACGGGATCTGTACGGTTTCCCCGACATCCATTTGCCTGACAGAAAGTTGCCCGGCACCTGTTTACCATCAGGTTCATTTTACCGACAATTAAAATCCTGCAATGCACTTTGCCGACAAGAGCTTACACTAACAAACAATTGTAGGCTAGGTAATGAAAACAACAGCAAGTTGTATAACCCCCTGAACATGGTTATTAGACTGTCTGTAACCCAACCTATAAACCCTCCAGCCCTTTCTTCTGCCCCTGGTGTGCCTGTATCTCTGTGGTCAGCCGTCTGCTGCAGCTAAGATTTTAAATGATTTTAATTTATTTTTAAGTTATAACTGTACTTTGTTTAATTAAATTAATCACACTGTTGGACGTTATTGCAGGCATTCTCATATGCTACACTAACATTTTTTTGTGTTTCAGTGGAGCTTACCGTGCAGCATTATAATAGCAATAGTTCCACCTGGCTTTCACCTGGTTTTACCTCCAAAGCTCTCAGGATTTGTTATCAGCCTTCCCTGTTTATTTTTATATATACTAAGTGAGAAACTGTGACCTTTCTCTGCTGTGTGTTATCAGAAGAAGTTGAGGAGTCTGCTGGTGGGGATTTCTCGGTTGTAAAACACTGTTCTGCAAGGAACTGGATGGCAAGGTGTTGTCGGATCTGAACCTGGTTGCTGAACAGGGGATTTTCTTTGCTCTAGGAAGGATTCATTCCACTTGCTGTGTGGAGAAGGTGGGCCTGGCTGGCTTGCCTCAAGTCTAAACCCCAGCACATCCACTGGACTAGATGAGTTCAGTGTAAAACCTCTGGACTAGATGAGTTCATTGAAGCTGTGGATATTGCTTGGATTGCTTTGAGGTCTGAAGCTTAGCTGCACATTAACGAAAGCTGTGCTTCACAACCTCTACCATGATCAACACTGCAAATGCATTGTTTTTGGCATCAGACTTTCTTCTACTATGCGAGTGCAGAAGCTAAAGTGTTGTTGGGAAACCAGCACTCGGTAAACACACCTAGTCAGGCAACCACAATTTGGGAAAACGGGGGTGGGGAAAAGTGCATCGGGAAAGTAGCAGTCGGGCAATCATACCAGACCCTATATAACACAGGCTAACAGTGACAGGAACTCTCAGACAGGACGGAGTTACTTTTTAGACAAAAAAAAATAGTGAAGATATAACAAAACTAATAAGAAATAGCAGTAAAAATAACTCACAATTTATGAGTAATATGTTTTATAAAAGGCTAGAAATAGCCTGCACTGGTTTACACTCCTTCTCTACCCCACTCAACTCCTTCAAAGATACAGGCAAAAGTAAAACCTAATTAAACTAAGCATTATGCAAAAATCCACAAAATTAGAAAATGTTCCCTAGCAACACTAGGAAAAAAACTGTATATTTTGGAGCAATTAGTTCTCAAAAACAAGTTTTTAAAAGGCTTTATTGGCTCTGATGCACCACAGCAGATTGCTCTCTGACTCAACATGCAGCAGAACAATCTGTCAATAACCTGCATGTGATATTTTAACTATTTACCCACAACACATTGTAAATTTTGCTCTTGGAGCACAATTTCGCCTGCAAAATCAAAAGTTACACCAGTGAAATTGTACCACAAGGTGAAATTTTAAGCACTAATGGGCAAAATTGGCTAACCAAAGCATTTTACATGAAATGTTGCCATTATGTGAAATTTCATTTTGCCTAAATTTGTAATTGCGGAATTACACAAAATATTTTGTCAGGCAAAATATTTCAGCTTCACACAAAACTCCTCTGCACTACGGCTTTTAACAGTTAGTTGAAGGCATGATGCATAGAAGAGGGATTTAGCTACATTGGTGATGGGTGCCAGCCTGCGTGGACACATGCTTCTGTGAGAGAGATGGCCTGCATCCTTCCAGGAGGGGGACTCCAGTGTTTAGTGGGAGGTTTAAATGTATTTATTTAACAACATTCAGAATTACAGCCCTTTGAGTCATAGACTGTTTTACAAAGGCTCCATGTCAAACAACAATAAGGACTTACATATAATATTAAGCAGTACCTTGTTCAGGTAATAGAAACAAGAGAGAAAACAAGTAATGGATGTTACACATACAAAAAAAAAATTATAATATTATACATACAGTGATCATGAGGGAAAGACAATACACAACCAAGCAGATGGGGGCTACAGGACAAAAGTCTTTGGGATAGAAAGACCCAGCATTATCTACAATATGCATAATATTTAGGTAGTGCAAGAATACACATTTAGTTTTCCATATATAGCATAACATTTATGAGGCAGATTTATACTACAGCCCCACCAAAGAGGGGAGCAGGAGGAACAGAGGGTTAGGGACAGTCACAGGCTGAAGTTTCAAGTAGATGACTTTTGAAACTGGTCTTGAAGGGACCAATATTGGGCTCCTGGGAGACAGAGGAGGGGAGGCTGTTGAGCCAACAGGGGCTGTGTAGAAAAAGGCTCTTTGACCAAGGGAAGTTTGTCAGTTGGGGATTAGTAGGGAGGTCCCAGTAGAGCTAAGAGAGGTTCTGATTAATGGGGTAGGTTGGATGAGGCTATGCAGACCAGGTGGGACTTGACCAAGGTGGATTTTCTTAGCCGGGAGGCAAGTATGGTACCTAAGACAGGTGTCAAATGGTAACCATTAGGCAGATTTGTAGAGATCATAGGAGTGTGTCCATCTGTCACAACCCATGACCAGTCTGCATACTTTGTTTAGGGTGACTTTGATGCATCGCAGTGCAATGGGGTTAGCAGTGCCATAGATGACAATGCCATAATCTACCAGGGAGAGGACTGAAGAGATAACAGCCAGGCGGATCATCACTGAAGGGAGGCAGTGTTTGTGGCTGTACAGAAGCCCAAATCTGGAGTTGATAGCGATGGACAGTTGTTCAATATGTGCATGGTAGGTGAGGGATGTGTCAAGGGTGATACCTAGATATTTGAACAAATCAATCAGCTCAAGTGGGGATCCTAGTGAGTTGATAATGGTCACTGGGAAGTCATGGTGAGGACTCTGATGGTGGGTAAAGATCTTAGATTTTGTTTTCTTATAGTTTAGAACTAAGTGGTGGGAATTGAACCATGTCTCAGCTTCAGTAAAAAAAACCTGCAGGGTGTGCTAGAGAAAATCAGGACTTGGGTGGCTCCAGAAGATTACTGCATCATCCGCATACAGCAGAATTTGTCCAGGGCTTGAGCTGGGGAGGGAGTTTAGGAAGTGGCTGAAGATGAGGAGTCCCAAGATTTAGCACTGGGATATTCCTGAACAGACCTGGAGGCTAGTTGCTAAAGTGGAGTTGATATTCACCTGCTGGGATCTGTCAGAGAGGTAACACCTTTGAGCTAAGTTGCTGTTTCATCTGAGAGCCCCAGGGAGGGCAGGGAGACAAAATGCATAGCATGATTAACAGTATCAAACACATTTGTGAGGTCGATGTACACTGACCCCAGAAGGTGATCACATCCGAGGGCACCATGGATGTAGGAGGAGTATTCCAGGAGGGCAGTGGTGGTGCTGTGGCCCTGGTGGAAACCATGCTATTCAGGGCACAGTAGATTATAGTTAGACAGATTGTCCATCAGCTGATCAGCCACTACTTTTTTAAAGGCCTTGGAGAGGAAAGGTAGAAGGGAGATGGGGTGATAGTTATTGGGGAACAGGGGGTCGCCAATCTTTAAAATAGGGTGATGATAGCTTGTTTCCAGATGATGGAGAATTGTCCTAGGCTGAGGGACAGGTTCAATAGTTTGGTGAGGGGTTGTAGGACCTTCTCAAGGGCTAGATGGAGGAGCTTCAGGTCTATGAAGTCACCACTAAAGTGGGACTTGGCAAGGACTTTGGAGAGGTATCTTCTAGCCTCCTGCATTGAAATGATTTGGAGGTGAAAGGGGGGGTGTTGGAAGGTGGGCTGCAATTGAGGATGGAATCTCATGTGGTGAAGAAGCTGGGGTTTAGGACACCACTGAGATCCAAGAATGTGGTGTTTAGGGTGTCTGCAATTTACTGTGGGTCCTGTGATAGGTCACCATTAACAGAGCTGGGCAGGCAGGGGGGTGGCAGATTTCCCATTAAGTTCCTTTATGTGTTTCTGGAAATGTCTAAATGTTACTTAGATGAGCATTCAAAGTAGTAGGGGTGGGAGGCTCTGATACCAAGGGAGGCAAAAAATGTTCCCCCACATGAAAAAGAAACAAAGAGTAAGGGCTCAAGGAGAGGACATTCCCTCAGGGCAGGGGTGCAAAACAAAAGAAGTGGGAAAAAGGTAGAGGACAAGGGGGTATAAATCATCAATGCAAGAAAAGAAGAGTAAAAAAGTAAAGGAAACAAAGAGGATAACAAGAGAAGAGGGAGTCAGGTGGACCTGCATGGTAGAAGCACAGGGATATGGGGGGAAGAAAGGAAAAAGGTAGGCAGAGAGGAAATAAGGTATGAAGAGCCATATGTACCACTGCTAGGAGTTGGAAAAATAAACTTCCAGACCTGGAGACAATCATGGAGGAGTCTATCCTGAATATTGTGGCCATATTGGTGTCATTTTGCACTGACAGTCATGGATGGGATATGGCCATACCAGGCTACTCTCTGCAGAGACAGGGAAGGCAGGAGAGTGGGAGAGGTTGTACTATATATGAGGGATGGAATCAAGACTATGGAAATATAGGGGTACCCGAAGGAAAAGGAATGTCTAGAGGTGCTGTGGGTCACCTTGGAGACAGGAGCTGGGGCCACTATTTGTTCAGGGGCTGTACACAGTCCTTCAATACAGGTAGAAACTTTGTAAAAGGCACTTGAGGAAGAAACATAGACCATAGAAACATAGAAACTGATGGCAGATAAGGACCACTGGGCTCACCCAGTCTGACCATTTTCTCTACCAAGACATCATCAGGATAAAAAATAATTGGAAGGTGCTACTAGTTGGGACTTCAGTCTGCCAGATTTGGATTGGAGCCTTCCAGCAGTAGCTATGACAAAGAGCAAAGGCATCCTTGACTGCCTACAAGGGGCTTTTCTCATATAACCAGTGAATGAACCCACAAGGTATATATTTATGGTATTTAATTTAGAGTTGTGATTTTAGCTGATGTTTTTATTGTATGTGAAGAGCTTTGATTCTCAATGAAATGTGTGCTATAATAATTAAAACTTGAAACTTGAAGGGATGGTGCAATGCTGGACCTGGTGGTTACAAAAAGGGGCAATACTGAAGAAGTCATGGTGGGGGTAGTCGTCTGGATACCAGTGATCACTGTACAGTGTGGTTTTACATTAGGATGGGAGCACAGGCAAACCACATAGTGATGAAGGTCCTGTACTTTAGGATGATGGATTTTTAAAGAATTAGAAGACTGCCTCAGAAAGTGCCTAATAGGGTGGATTGCCAAATAGGAAGGGGTAGAGCAACAGTGGGAAAAAAATAAAGTGAGGGCATAATTAAGGCAACCAGTCTCTACATGAAAGAAGTGAGTAAAAGGAAAAGGGGATGCTTATAGTACTTTAGTGAAATAGCCACCATAGTGAAGGAAACAAGGCTGGCATTCAAGAGGTATGATGAAACACAAATGAAGGAAGACTGGGAGGTGTACCAGGTAAATCAGAGGGAAGCAAGTAAGGCAGTGAGGAAGGCAAACATGCAAGTAGATGAATGGAAAGCCACAGTGGCAGTAAATGTGGAGAAGACTTTCTTCAGGTACATAAGTGAAATGAAGAATGCAAGGGGATTGATAGAGAGGATAAGGAGGATGGCAGAGGGAGACTGCTCAGAAAGGGACCAAGAAAAAGCAGACACCCTAAAGAGGTACTGTCTTTACAATGGAGGGGGGACTGAACACCAGGGAGCAGCAGGAATGAGGGAAGGAGAGATGAATGCAAGTCTATTTTCAGAAGAGCAAGTCCTAAAGGGGCTTTCATCTCTGAAAGGGACAGAGGAAAGAATAGTCAAACAGGTAGCAAATGGAGATAAGAATTTCTTCAGGTACATAAGTGAGAAGAGGAAGGCAAAGGGAGGGGTAGTGAGGATAAGAAGTGTGGCATGGAGAGGGACTGCACTGAAGAGGACCAAAAAAAAGTAAACATCATGAAAAAGTACTGCACTTCTGCTCAGTCTTCACATTGGAGAGAAGGGGACAGACAACCGGGAAGTAGCAGGAATAAAGGTAGGAAAGGTGGACACAAGACCATTTTTAGAGGAAAGGGTCCTGAAGAGACTTGCATCACTGAATGTGGACAAGGCTATGGGACCAGATGGGATACATCCAAGGATACTAAAAGAATTATCTTTTGAAGGTAAAGGCTGCTTTAAAAAAAACTGAACTGGGAGCTGGGAAAGATACACAATCTTGAATTGGAAACTATGAAACTGGAGGAAGGCACAATGTTGCTCGAATTCTGAGGGAGGTGGACCTTACTTTTAATTTTATATTTGTTTTTGCTTGATTGAATCAAGAAGAGGTTTGCAATACTGCTGATGTATTTGTAGACTGCTACTTTAAATTCAGAGGGATTTAAATGCTACTTATTTTTTCTCTGTGGACTGGTGGCTTATTTGAAGTTTGCTAGTATTTTGGTGACTTTTTGCCATGAACATTTAAGTTTTCACTGGTGGCTAAGGAGTTCTTGCATTCCTGCAGTTCAGTGGAGTTGTGTATTAGAGCCAGACAAAGCCTGAGGAAGTTCAGACTGGATTTCTGTGATTGCCTTCACAGCACAGAACAGGTGGATTGCCCAACCCTACCCTTCCCCATCTCCACCTTCCCCCGGCCACCCTTGCTTCATGGTGTTAGGCAGGAATGTGTAACAACTTCCTGCTCAGACACAAAAACAGAATGGGGTGTGCCAAAGAAGGCAGCCAGGCAGTGTTGCATAAGCTTGGAGGATATCATCTTGTGATTGCTATTGTTAAAAAAAAACAACCTTGGGTGTCCTAGTACATAGTCCCTGGGAAAAGGGTTACCGTACTAAGAGGAAGTGAGGTTCACTAACAGCGACCTTGGCAGACAGAAGCAGAGCAGGTAGGGATCATGTCAGGAATGGTGTAGTGCAGTATATGTGGAGTAGCAGTGTTCTGAAGGACATTCAGGGAACTGCAGTGCTGCCCCATCTGCAGGCATCTCTCTGGGCTGAGGACACAGATTGTCAACCTCCAGGCTGAGTTAGCTAGGTTCCAGTGGATCCCCCCCCCCCAGGGCCTCCAAATCTACACCCACTACCACAAAAGCACAGCAAAAGCACTGTGTGGACTACAGTGGGCTCAGGGAGGGTGAGGCAGTCGATCAAAAGCACATCCCTCAACCAGTACAACTAAAAAACTCCTACACAGTTTTGGAGGAGTGGGAGGATCCCACTGGGACAGCTGATGCTGTGACCTTAGTTGATGAGCAGGTTTGACAGGAGAGTACCCCACAGGCGGGTGGAAGAGGACCCCAAAGGAAGAAGACGTTTCTCCTAGTAGGGGACTCCATAGTCCAGGGAGTGGAACTAGGGACAGGAACAGTGGAGGAAAGGGAGGTAAAGTTGTCTACTAGGAAGTACAGCTCAGAGGGACAGGGAGAGGATCCATAGAATTGCTAAAGCAGTAGCAAGGAAAGGGAAGCTTGATGTCATTGTCCATCAGGGGACAAATGACCTGGCTGGAGACAAGTCAGGAATAGCAAGGGTATAGGAGGAGTTCAGAAAGTTGAGGAAGGGCCTTGTGCAAGTAGCAAGCTCTGTGACCTTCTCAGGGGTGTTGCCTGTACATGGCAAGGGGAGGCTAGGAACTTCCACACCAAGGACTTTGACACTTGGCTGGAGAGCTGGTGCAGAGAAAAAGGTTTTGTTTTCATTGGAAACTGGGGACCCACCTGGCGGAATGAGACCTTGTACAAGGGAAACAGCTTACACCTGTCCAATGAGGGGACTGTTGTCCTCAGGGAAAAGTTTAAATGCTTCATTGGTAATCATTTAAACTAACAAGGTGGGGTGGCAGAAGAACGCAGGGGGAACCAAATTACCCAGCCCCGCAGGCTAGTGAAGTCAACATGGAGGACCATAAAATGGTATCGCCAGAGGAAACAAAACCCATAGATGGATGAACAGCGGAGGATAGGAGAAAGGGGGTTGAAAACAGGAAGGACAAACAGAAGAGGCAGAAAGAAACCAGGGAGATGATAAAATAACAAATGGCAGGACATGGAAGGCCATGTATACCAATGCCTGCTGCCTAGGGAATAAAATCCCAGACCTGGTGGCCTTGATAAAGGAGGCTGACCAGGACATTGTAGCTATTACTGAAACATGCTATACTGGAAAGCATGACTGGGATGTAGCCATACCAGATTATACCCTGTTTAGAAGAGACAGGGGAGTAAAACAGGAGGGAGGTGGCTCTTTACATCAGGAAGGGTATTAGGGTGACTGAGGTCCAGAGAATGCAGGTAGGAGTGGAGGTATTTTGGGTTACCTTTGAGGCGGGCAACAGCACTGCCATTCACACAGGCATGATATACAGATGTCCAGCACAGAGTGAGTTGCTGGGCGGGGTTCTAGTGGAATCCATCCACACAATGGCAGCAAAAAGGGAGGTGCTGCTGTTAGGTGATTTCAATCTGCAAGATGTGGATGGGAGCATCCCAGCTGCTGCCTTAGCCAGTAGCAGGGGCATTCTGTAATCTGCAAAAGGGGCAGATCTCAGGCAGCTAGTTCTATAGCCCACCAGGGAGGGTGCAATTTTGAACCTGGTACTCACCAATGGGGACAGATTTGATGACGTCTGAGTGGGAGAACACCTGGGATTCAGTGATCATCACACAGTGTGGTTTAGCATGAGTACAGTGGCAGAGTATAGCCACACAAAGGCAGGGGTCCTGGATTTCAAAATGGCAGACTTTACTAAGATGGGGATATTTCTTAAGTGGCACAGGGTCATAATGTCGCAAGACATTATGCCTCATGGCAAAATTGCGCTGTCAATACAGCGCGTTCTGCCTTAAACATGCCTTTTTTCTGTGGACTCCACCCCCAACTAAAGATTCTCAACTCGGGGTCAAACTCAGAGTGCAAAGACAAAAAAAAAATGTTTCTGGGATCAAACCTGTTCCCAGACGCAGCACCTGGGTTCCTACTGCTGTGGCTCAGTCCTGCGAGCCACGGCAGCTGCTCGATGGAACCTGCTCCCAGCAGAGGTCTTATCCTCTGCTTGGGAAAGCACTACTGGTGCAATACCATGTACAGCAGTATACACGGTATTGTACCAGTAGCGCTAGTATCCTACACTG
Source organism: Neoceratodus forsteri (assembly GCA_016271365.2). NCBI lineage: Eukaryota > Metazoa > Chordata > Ceratodontiformes > Ceratodontidae > Neoceratodus > Neoceratodus forsteri. The sequence goes on from CM057449.1 coordinate 682,455,695, forward strand.
TACCGGGTTAGCCATAATGTTGTACGCTATTAAGCATACGACATTATGACCCAGTAGGTTTCTCAAGCATGCCCTGGCAGAGAGGGAAAAGAGGGAAGGAGTGGAGGAGCAGTGGGCCCATCTGACAGGAGCCATAGTGGAAGCGACAAACCTTTGCATTAGGCAAGTAAACAAGGGCAAGAGAAAATAAAAGGCACTATGGTTCTTGAATATAGTGTAGTAGTAAAATAACTTTATTTGTACAGGATAATAGGAGAGAGGGGTGGGATGGGGGAAGAGCAGCAATATGGCCATGGTGCTCTCTGCTCTACTCTGCTCCAAGCTGTAATTCTGTTCTTGCCCCAAATATGTAACGTTTTAGGGAGCTTTCTTGAATAAAGCCGATATTATTTCTATTTATTTTATTGTGCAGCTCTGGGAATGGGCTTCTTTTTGTAGTAAGGAAACTGCAGAGCTGCTTTTCACTTTCTGAGTGAAAGACATTGGTTGTCCATTTGTTTAAGCCATTTTCAGATGCTATCAGAATCAGAGCAAGAGAAAGCTCTGTAGAGCCTTCTTGAACATGTTGGCAAACTCTCTCTTTTTGAGCTCTGATTCCCAGTTTTATTTTTAATGTCTGGTTACCTGAAAGCTGCTTTTTTCGATTTTACAATATGTCCCGGTAAACTGTCTAGATAAGCGAGGAAATGAAGATAATGAATGGAGAAAACGGGACCCAGGAAATGCGGAGAGAGAATGAATATGAAGAACATGGGGACCTTATGAGTTTTGAGGCACAGCTGGTGCCGAAAAGCTGCTTCTTAACCTAAACAAGGGTCTACAGCTAAGACAAGGAGAAATCCAGAAGGATAACAGTCCTGAGGAATTAATGCAGGCTGATTCCAGAGACCTATGAGGGATGGAAAAGTTTATTTGTTGCCCTGGAAAAGTGCTTTGCTATGTTGCAAGGCTGGCAAGATGGAGAACAGTCCGCAGCTGTTGACCACAAGTGTTCTTGGAGAACGCCAAAGGTTCCTCTGTATAGGTAGCATGAACCTAGAGATAAGTACATTTTCATTTATCTACACATAAGCGATGGTGGAAGTGACTGTGGAAGCAAAACCCTTGTAAAAGGATATTTTAATCTTGCTTTTTTGGGATGGCAAGTAGTAAAGATGCTTTTGATGCTAAATGTTCTCCTTTTCTGAGCCTTTTATAATGATATTAACAATTACATCTCATATAAATCTCATTTTATGGCACTATAAAACATGTAAGAAAAATCTGTATCTGTTTCCTAATTGGCCTTCTTGGCCCACTGCTTTTCAGCATCTTCATCGACTCTGCAGCATCTGCATGTACAGCACACACCATTCTCTATGCTGACGATGCAGTGATATCGGTCGTTGGGAAAGATCACAACTACATCACAACCGAACTCCAAAACAGCTTCCTCAAGCTTGAATCCTGGTTCAAACAAAACAAACTACTACTAAACCATAAAAAAACAAAAAGTCTACTCTTCTCTACTTCCCAAAGCAAAAAGAAATACCAATCTTTGCTCATCCAGAACCATCATAGTGAAACACTGGAACAGGTAACAAAGTTCAAATACTTGGGCATCACCTTTGACGATACATTAACCTTCTCCAGCCATACAGACTCAGTCATCAAGTCAGCAAATACAAAACATGGGGTACTCTACCACCATAGGCACTCTATGACACCAGATGCTCTGAACCTTGCCATCAGTAGTTCAGTGATGTCCTCCATAGATTATGGCCTTCCTATCTATGGGGCAGGCACTAAAACTGCCCTAAACAGGGTCAGCACACTACTATATAAGGCCTGTCAACTAGCCATAGGGGCTGCTCAGGACACCCATACCTGCATGCTGTACACCAAAACTGGGTGGCTCCCACTTCCTTTTTAAAGCATAATACCAAATCTGCCTACTTCTGAAAAAAGTGCTTCTTGGGCTTTCTCCCCCTGCACTGGGCTGCCTCTTTAAGCTGGCAATTCCCACCAAATCAACAAGAAGCATGGCTACAGAAAGGCTGGTGATTCCCTTCAAAAGGATGAAACTTGCCCAGAACTCCATCCTGTACCAAGGACCAAAATGGTACAATGAGTTACCTGCTAACCTTACAGAATCACCAAAGATTAGTACCTTCAAATCTGGGCTCAAATCCCTTCTTGACACAAAAAAGAATTGTGCTTGCATACACTAATATGGGAGAATTTCAGTCACCCAACCCTCTCCCTTTCACTCCTCCTTTTTATCTTATCAACTCCCCCATCCCCGAACAAAGCGCACTCAGCTGACAAACCACTTCCACCATGACGATGCCATCCCTGGCTGACCCCCTACCCCCCTTAGGCTAGACTGACCAACTAAATAGTGAACTACAAGGCTGAACCCTATTTCCCCTATCCTCTTCAACCTTTAGTTGGATAATTAAGATTTCTTTGGTATTTGAATGTCTGTGTAACTGTTTTCTGTTCTCTGTAAACACTTATATTTGTAATATTTGTTCAACAGTGACCTGGAACCTTTGAAAACGAGCCCTGGATTCAAAGATATTAATCCTAAAATGAAATAAATAAATAATTAAATAAATAAAAGGCACAAATGCAGTGTATTGAACTTGCTTGGCTATATTTCAACAGCAAGACTCCCATGTGAAGCATAGTGTTTGAGTAGGACGCCTTCACTGAGATATACTCTCCTTTTCAGGTTTCGTTTTTTTTGTGGAGTTAGCATGGAACACAAAATGTTACTCTGTTTACGGGACTTCAGTCATGGAGCCTAATGTTTCAATTATTTAAGCTATTTTTTGAGCTTAAAAATAGGAGCTATTTATAGCACTCCTTGCAAGGAGCTATATTAGAAGATTTTTATAAGGAGCCTGGATATTGGCCGTGAAAGAGCTCAGTACAGTAGTTCTGCTTACTTACAGCTGGCCTCCTTCATTTCGGCAGCGCAGCTGTTTTGTTTTTAGTTTAGATATATACAATAACCTAGTGATCTGTTTTATTTTGCAGCTTTTGGAACTGATTTATTTGCAGCATTTGTATTTTTTGAATGTGAATGCATGTTATTTTTTCCTTTTTGGAAGTTATAACCAAATTATTTATAATGCTCTGGAAATTATCTGCCTTATCCAGGATGCTTAAGCAAAATTATAAATGTTTTTCTTTTCAGCTGTGACTTAATGATTTTACTGATTACCTGCCTGCAGTTGAGAACTAACAATAGGAGTTTTAGAAGATGGAGGCTGGCTGTGATTAACAGCTGCTTATGGAAGTTAGCCACTCGGAAACTACTGTAGAAGTGTCTAATTTCAGGCCTGTGGAAGGTACAGTTCTTATAGGATTGGTACTTTCTTACAGAGCTTGTGAGTGGATATACATGAAGTTTAAGGAGTGACATTTCATGTGTGCTTGTATTTAAGGCCTTCTGCCTTCCTCTGTAACTATCAAATGATTAAGTTGTCTTGGTCTCTCACACTTTCAGGAAATTCAGGATATTTAAAATTGAGATGCAACAATGTTATTTGGTTAATGTTGAATATGTACAGTTTCATGAATTTATAACTGTGCTCAATGCATTCACCTACAGTATGAGTAACTAATATTTTATCCTTTACAGGGTGTATTTGTATTTTACGTGTACTTGTTTTTTAGTATATTTTTAGTATATTGTAATGGTGTATCTGCCAAACAGTAAAACCTTTTGTTGATGATACAGGGGGATTTTATTGTAAAGATTGATATATGTATATTTGCATTATGTACTAATTGTAATGACAATTGTATTTGTCAACAATAAATCTTTTTTTTTCCCACTCCCATGCTCATTGGTTCCCCACTCCTTCAAGCTCCACAGGTTCCCCCCAGCCCCACTGTCCTTACCCAGCCCTCCTTTGGTCCTCAGATCAGAGCCGATCTCCAGGATATCCTGACATATCCCTTCGCTGGGCGGGTCCCCCTCCTCCAAGGGGAAAGGCACTGAGCAAGAAGGGATGATCCCATCACACACTACTAGGGTCCGGGGATGCTGCTGAGGAGCAGAAGGCCCTGGGAAGGCACTGGAGGCACTCAGGGAACAGACAGCCATCATCTGGTGGCCAGTGAGCCATTTTCCCTTTTTCTGTTGGGGGCAGCATAGTGACATCAAAGCATACGCCGACATCCACGTCTCCCCCAGTTTAGTTTTGGGCCATGCATCCTGTGATGCTCCCAGCCTCCACTAGGAGCAGAGCAGACACCGGACCAGCCCCCTACCCTCCCACCTGGAGAAGGAGAGCTGTCCATGGGATGCTCAATCTTTCTCCCACTGCTGGCCCTCCAGTGACCCGGGCTCATTCCTGAACCTGGGATGCTGGTGTCACAAGCAGAAATCCAACCGCTGCACCAGCGGGCTGGCCACAATAAATCTTTTTGACTTGACTATTCACAGAGGAAGAAGATGAGGGACCAGTTAGGCTACATGTGTAAATATGGTAGGGAGATGGACACCAGTCAATTTATGGAAGACAGTGTCCCAAAAGAACTCACAAAATTAAATGTGGACAAGTCAATGGGACTGGATGGGATACATCCTAGAAGATTAAGAGAACTATGGGAGGTGCTGGTGCCACCACTGGCAACATTGTTCAACATGTCACTTGATACAAGAGTGGTTCCAGAGAACTGGAGAAGGACAGATATAGTCCCTTTTCACAAAAGTATCAGTAGGGAGGATGCTGGAAACTATTGACCAGTCAGCCTCACCTCAATAGTGGGGAAGATTATGGAATCACTACTTAAAGGATTGTGGAACATCTTGAAGCCAGCAGAGCACAGGATCCAAGACAGTATGGATTCATAGCTGGAAGGTCTTGTCAAACCTATCTATTTAATGTCTTTGACTGGGTGACTAAGGTGGTGGATCAGGGGGAGCAATGGATGTGTCCTACCTGGATTTCAGTAAGACCTTTGATATTGTTGACATAGAAGATGTGTGAACAAGCTGGGCAGCCTGGGAGTGGTTCACAATGTGATAAACTGGGTTAGGAACTGGTTGAGTGATAGAAGACAGAGTGTCGTGGTAAATGGTGCTCAATCTAAGGAACAGAGGGAGACCAGTGGGGTGCCACAGGGATCATTCCTGGTTTCAGTCCTGTTTAATGTCTTCATAAGTGACATTACAGAGGGGCTGGAGGGGAAGTTGCACCTCTTTGTGGATGACACTAAGATCTGCAACATGGTGGACACTCCAAGAGGGGTGGAAAAAATGAAGAGGGATCTAGGTAAACTGGAGAGATGGTCCACAGTGTGGCAGCTGAGATTTAATGTGAAAAAGTGCTAAATCATGCATTTGGGGTGCAGAAACCCAGGGAAGAATTACATGATGGGAAGGGGGGGACTGATGCTCATCAAACAGGAAAGTGATTCAGGGTAATCATATCTGATGAACTAAAAGTGGCCAAACAATGTGCCAAGGCTGTGATGAGAGCCAATGGGATGCTGGGGTGCATAGGGAGAGGTATCACCAGTAGAAGGAAGGATGTGGTGGTGCCACTGTACAGATAATTGGTGAGGCCTCATTTGGAATACAGTGTCCGGTTCTGGAGGTCACATCTCCATAAGGATGTATACAGAATGAAGACAGTTCAAAGAAGGGCAACAAAGATGGTGCAGAGTCTGCACCAAAAGTCATATGGGAGAGACTGGGAAACCTCAATATGTATACCCTGGAAGAAAGAAGAGACAGGGGAAATATGGTAGAAACCTTCTAATATTTAAAAGGCACAAATAGGATACTGGTGGGTAGCATCTTTCAAAAAAGGAGATGTCCAGGAACAAGGGGGCATGAAATGAGGTTGGAAGGGGTTGACTAAGGGGCAGTGTGAGGAAGTATTTCTTCACAGAAAGGGCATTTGATAAGGTCCCCCATGGAGAACTTATAGATGCATGAATATTGCATGGCCTTGCTGGGAAAATAACCAGATGGGTAGAAGCATGGTTGGAATCTAGGACACAGTCTGTTACTGTCAATTATATAAATTCCGCTTGGGCAGATGTGTCTAGTGGGGTACCCCAGGGTTCTGTATTGGGGCCATGTCTGTTTAACATATACATTGCTTCAATGTGTGTTAGCAATGGTGTTTGGATATCCAAGTTTGCTGATGACACTTGGATAGGGTATACAGTAAATAACAAAGGCAATGCTATCCGACTTCAGGAAGCCTTGAATGAACTAGAAATGTGGGCAATGGAAAATAAATTAGATTTTAATATAAATAAATGTTGTGTTATGCATCTTGGGTGACTGAACAAACATTGGACTTACACACTCAGGGGGCAAATACTGGGTATAGTGGAACAGCAGAGTGACTTGGACATTATGATCAGAAATGTTTTATCATTTAAAACACATTGTAATTTGGTTATTAAGAAGTCTAGTGGTATTTTGCATTGCATTAACAAACATATAACATGTAAGAATAGAGAGGTACTGCTGCCATTGTATACATCTTTGGTCAGACCACATTTAGATTACTGTGCGCAGCTGTGGTCACCAGGTGGTAGGGCAGAGATAGCAGCACTGGAGAGTCCACATAAGGCAACCCATGGCATTTTGGAAGCAAAGGCATGATTACCAAACTAGGTTAAAAATCTTGGACCCTATCCCATAAAGTTCAGGTGACTAAGGGGTGATTTGTGTATGATTTACAAATCATTCACTGATTCAGGGCTATGGGACCTTTTAGGTCTGGAATTAGGGATTCTCCATATACTACTAGGGCTCATCCCCTTCAATTGACAGTAGATTGTCCCAGAACTAAAAAAAGAAAATCCTGGCTCACCTTAAAAGTGACTGAAATATGGAATAGGTTACTGTTGGAGACTGTAACCAGTGTAAATATGAATAATTTTAAGGAGTTAGATAGTTACCTTTTCAAGAACAGGATTAAGGGGTATTAACATTCTGGCGAGCAAAAGGACTTTTTGTCTACATAAGCTCTGTATTACCTATGATTACCTATGATCAGGTAGGGTCTGTGGCTTTTACAGAAGGCTGAGAAAATGGGTAGATTAGATGGCCCTAGTGGTCCTTATCTGCCGTCAATTTCTATATTTCTTGGGGATGATCTGGCTGCCCCCAGTGACAGCCTTATTCAACAGCGCAGTGGAATCGGGTGCGATTCCAGAGGGCTGGAGGAGAGTGAACATGGTACCTCTACATAACAGTGGCAGCAGGGAAGGGGCTAGAAACTATAGGCCAGTGATCCCCACCTCAGTGTTGAGGAAATTAATGGAAACACTGTTAAAGGAAAGGTTGGTGGAGTATCTTGAATCAAATCGGTGCAATACAAAATGCAGCATATATTCACGGAGTTAAGGTCATGTCAGACAAACCTATTGATTTCTTTGACTGGATGACCAGGGAAATAGATCGGTGAGGGCAGTGGATGTGGCCTATCTGGTCTTTAGAAAGGCCTTTAATACTCTGCCTCATAGGAGACAGATTAAGAAATAGAACAGCTTAGTTGCAGGATCAGGTGAGCTGCATTGGGTTAGAAACTGACTAATAAATAGGAGATAGAGGATGTTGTCAGTGGCACTCATTCTAAGGATGGAAGATTGACCAGTGGGGGTGTTAAAGGGCTCAGTACTGGGAATGGTTCTCTTCAATGTCTTCATAACAGATATTGCAGATGAATTGGAAGGGAAGATATGTCTTTTTGCAGATGATATCAAAATCTGTAGTAAGGTGGACAATCAGGAGAGTTGGAACGAATGTGTAGGTATCTTGGAAAACTCAAGAAAGGTTTAGTCAAAACATGGCAGCAGGGATTCAATACCAGAAAATGAAAAATTATGCACCCAGGCCATAGAAATCTAGGTACTGGGTCGAGGATGGAGGGTGATACTGTCAGCCACTAAGCAGGAAGGGACCTTGGGGTTATCATATCAGATAGGACTAGAACAATATGACAAAGCAGTGAGTAGGGCCAGTGTGATGATGGGATGCATTGGGAAAGATATCTCCAGCAGGAGGAGGCAGATGGTGTTGCCACTGTATTTATCAATCACTGGTAAGACCTCACCTTGAGTAATGTGTTCATTTCTGTGTTCTGTACCTCCAAAGGAAAAAAGACAGGGTGGAAGCAGTCCAGAGGAGGGCAACCAAGATGGTGCAGGGGTTGCACCAAAAGCACTATGAGAAGAGATTTAGGGATCCATTCATGTACACCGTGGAAGAGAGGGGAGTGAGAGGGTACATAATAGAGACCTACAAGTACCTCATGGGGTGAACAGGGTGGAGACGGGGAGTCTCTTTCACAGGAGGAAGAGCACCAGAACTACGGGGCATGCAGTGAAGCTGGATGATGGGAGTTAAAGAGGAATGTGAGGAAATCCTACTTCACTGAAGCAATGGGACATGCCTGGAATGAACTGCCAGTGGAAGTGGTGAAGTGAAAATAATTGGGGGTTCCAAGCATGCCTGGGATACACAGAAGGAAATATTAGTTAACAGGCAGGGAGGAGGGAGGGTTGCTGGAGATCAGTTAGGGTGTGAGGAGGCAGACTAGGCAGGGACCACCTGGGCAGGCTGGTTGGGCAAAGCGGTCTTTTGCTGCCATCAGAATCTATGTTCCTATGTTTTTATGCATAGAAACACAGAAACATAAACTTTGACATCAGATAAAGACCGCTTGGCCCAGCTAGTTTGTCATTTCCTACCTACTGGATACGCTGCAGATCCTATTTAACCAATAGCCTATTTCTTCCTACCCCCCACAAAAATTGCCTTATGTCTGTCCCATGCATTCTTGAATTCTCCCACAGTTTTAGACCCCACAACCTCCTCAGGAAGGCCGTTCTATGCATCCACCACCCTGTCTGTGAATAAATACTCCCTCACATTGCTCCTGAGCTGCCCGCCCCTCAATTTTCAAATTGTGTCCCCTTGTTCTTGCACATCTCTTTTTCTGAAAGATGCTACCCTCTTGGACTTTGATGATTCCACTGAGGTACTTACATGTTTCTATCATGTCCCCCCCCAACTCCTTTCCTCAAGGGTATACATATTAAACTCTTTTAGTCTCTCCTCATGTGGCTTCTCTTGCAGACCGTGCAAACAGCATTAGTTGATTTTCATGACTTGGGATGTTTTGTGAGCTCTCTCTTTATTAAGCTATTGAAAGCTTTCAATTTGATTAACCACTAAATGCTTCTCTCCTGCTTTACTTTTATTTTTACTACTAATGTCACTTACTGTTTTTTTCTTACTTGCATGATACATCACAACCCATCCCTTGAAATGGTTGTCTTTGTCTTTTCCTGTGTTCAGTGTGGTTCCTCTGGAGTCATTCCTTGTCCTATCTAATTTAATTTATTTGCTAATCCTTTACCTTCTGCTGTTAACTCCTGTTCTGTCAGACTTACTGTAAAGCTAACAACACTGTCCTTTTTTATTCTAACAAATCCATTTATTTTCCTTCTTCCACCCTTCATGGTGACTTTGAAGAAGATGTTGGTTGGTTTTCCTGACAACCTCTTGATCTTAAATATTAAAACGACCTAGATCATGTTGTTTGGTTCCCAATAATCTTTGTCCTCTTTTTTCCATTACCTTAAGCAGTTTTTCTTTGGAAAATGTGCCCAAATTTAAGTATCTTGATCTCAGGTTTGATCCTTCCTTAACTTTTAGGCCCCATGTTGACAAAATGGCCTTCAAAATGACTTACTGCCAGGCCATCTAAGATGTGTTATGCATTGTCTTTTCATTGCAGACATGAAGCATATTATTGTCCAAGCCATTCTTCCTATTCTGGATTAATCAAATTAAATCAAAATGTATTTGTGTAGTGCAATTCAACAAGTATCAAAGCACTTATACATACATAATTATCAATAATAAAAATTACATTTAAAACAAGTAATTAAAACAGATAGGGGGCACTGAAGAGCAGCTAAGCGATCAGTCACATCACTCTGGAGCTCCGCACCACTAAGGTTATAAAAGTGCTTTAAAAAGTAATTGCTACCTACTTTAGCATACATTCTACAGTATTCATCTATTGCTAAGATGGACGAGTACATAACCTCTGGAAAGTCGGCCGGCAAACAGTCAAAACTGCCAAGAAACCGCCATATCAAGAGGGAGCCATGACGGAAGGCATAGGCCTGATCTCTCCGTCAGCCACAGAGATTTTGGTATTGAGCCATGCGGTATCAGAGCAGATTTTAGCTGACTTCAAGCCACATTGGGAAAATATGGAACAAACACTAAAGGGCTTAACGCAGGAAATTAAGCAACGTGCCAGGTAAATTTTAACCGTGTGGGAGAAACCACAGGCTGCAGACACCCTGACCTGTGATCGGAGAGCCAGGATTCCTTTGTTCTTTCCCTACCTGCCGACGGACCCTGCCATGCTTCCACGCTCTCTCCAGCCTTTTTGAACTTGGCGCCGTAGTGCTCCTGAGATCATTGGACCCCTCAAAAGTGACGTTGGCTGCTCTCCTCTATTAAGGGAGAGCAGTCCACTTTTTTTCTGCTGAACTAAAGTACTGGCTCATTGTGTCAGAGGAGGGGAGATGAGGAAGACCTGTACCTGGAAGGTCCCCCCCCCAGAGCCTTGTGTTCCTGTGCCAAGTGTGAGGTGCCGGTAGCTCCCCAAGCACTGGCGGGTCTCCTCGGCTAGAAAAAGTTTTACTGCCCCTGCCATTACAGGCAACTGCCCATTAGAGAGACTTAATTTTAACTGTGAAGGAGAAACCACAGGCTGCAGGCACCCTGACCTGTGATCAGAGAGCCAGGATTCCTTTGTTCTTTCCCTACCTGCCGATTGACCCTGCCACACTTCCACGCTCACTCCAGCCTTTTTAAACTTGGCGCTGTAGCGCTCCTGAGATGATTGGATCCCTCAAAAGTGACGTTGGCTGCTCTCCCCTATTAAGGGCAAGTAGTTCCCTGTTTTTTCTGCTGAACAAAAGTACTGCCTTGTTGCTTTGGAGGAGGGAAGGGGAGGTGAGGGAGACCTGTACCTGGTAGGTCCCCCCCCCGAGCCTCGTGTTCCTGTGCTGAGTGTGAGGTGCCAGTAGCTCCACAAGCACCGGTGGGCCTCCTCAGTGAGAAAAGAAAAAGTTCTACTGCCACTGCCATTGCAGGCGACTGCCCATTACAGTGTATTTTCGTCCCTCCCACCCACCCCATTCCCTCCTCCCTTAAATGTGCACTAGCTCCACCTCCAGAGCCTGACTCAACCTACCAGGGTCTGGGGGAGGTCCTGATGAAAGAGAAACAGGCGCCTACCATCTCATTGCTAAAGAGGGAGTCAACCAAAACCATTGACTTGGGGAAACCCTGTCCTGCTGTTCTGAGGCTCACCCTACCTCTCTTACACCTGCAGAGAGCTGATCTTAGTCTCTGTCCTGAACCTCTGTCAGGTGCCCATAGCTGTTAAAGCTCACTGCAACTCACTGTCATAATTTCTAATCTGATTCATACTTCCTTATTGACAAATGATGTTATTTTGTGACTAGGGTACCTTTTTTTCCCCACTGACCTTCTATTAGAATCCGTGTTGACCTGCCTATTTTTGCTTGCAACTGCTTCATCCCCTGCTGGGTGCACCCTGAGACTTGCCACAAGGTTTGCCCCACTAGAGCTGCCCAGACCGAGGGTCTGAGGAGGCCCAGTAGCCTGCTGTACCCCACCTTGAAAATGGAGCCTCCCAGGATGCTCCCCACCGAATTGTGGGAGTCCCCCAAGGTGCGAAAGGGTGGCAGGTCACCCCACTTTCAGAGGACCACCATCCTCGTCGGGCTCATAATGGGGCTTGTACTCCTCCAAGCGGCCTCCATCCACCCCCCAATGACAATCTGTGACTGCTGGAAAAAGTCTCCCTCGGAAGAGGTGCCAGACTACTCCTTCTCTAACCTACTGGCGTACTCCAAGACACCGTGCTGTCTTACTTGCTACCTTGACCTCAGGAGTCTACTGTATTCCGCCCGTGTCAAGCATCTCCTAGCTCGCAAGCCTTTGACAGGAGTGACTGCCAACAGGCGATACCTCCTGTGGATCTTCCCCATAATATTAGCACTGGCTGGTGACATCGAACCTAATCCAGGCCCTAACTTCCAGGCCCCCACTACCCCCCCCCCGAATGGAGGCTGGGTAAGGGACTAAAAGTCACACACCTCAATATTTGGAATCTACTACCTAACCTTAATGAGTTAGTCACCTGGGTCTCACTCTACAAGCCTGATATACTTGGAGTGACCGAGACCTGGCTGAAATCCTCCATTCCTGACTCAACATGTGCACTCCCTGGTTTTGAAATCATAAGACAGGATCGACCTGGGAACAAATGGGGAGGGTGGCATCTTGAACTATTATAAGAACCACCTGAAGGTAACCCAGATGGCTCACCAGCCATTCACCCCATCCCCTTGTGAGCTTCTTCATGTCTTGCTCTTACTCGGAAACACCAAGAAACTACATGTGGCAAACGACTACAAACCCCCTAAGGGAGGGCTTCCAGGCCTGACCCACCTCCTGAACACAGTAGGTCCCAGTGTTGGAGACAATGAACTAGTTATCATGGGCGTTGTCAACCTAAACTGGACCGGTGGTAATGTGAAGCAGTATGAGTCCCTACTTGCTTATCACTCACTTACTGAACTTGTCCAGGAGCCAACCAGACGGTTGGCTAATGGATCCTCCAGTTCCCTCCTGGACTGGATCCTGTCCAACCTACCTGAAAGGATCTCCTCCGTAGGAACCCTACCTGACTCCATCTCTGACCATTCCCCAGTTTACTGTGTGTGGAGAATACCTTCCCCAAAAGTTCCTCATAAAGTCATCCACTTAAGGAACTATGCTATGCTTGTACCTGAAGCATTCAGGGAGGACCTAAGGCTAACTGACTGGTCAGGGGTGCTGGGAGCATCAGATCTCTCTACAGCAGCCACCCACTTTCTCTCTACCTTCGGGGCCTTGCAGGACAAGCATGCTCCCATGGTTACAAGGAGGGTCAGGGGGGTCATGCCCTGACCCTCCTAGTAACCATGGTTGGGTAACCAAAACTAAACTGGTTCTCTACCTGAGAAAAACACAGGCTATGCTATTTGGTTCAGCACCCAAAATCAAAGCCATGCCAGCACCACTGGGCATCATATGCCAGGACGGTATCTTCCTCCCAACTGTGAATTCCATCAGATACCTTGGGGTATAGCTCAACCCTCAACTTGACATGGGGAATCAAATACTAAATGTCTGTAGAGCAGTGAACTCCAAATTGGGTCTGGCCTATAGAGCCAAATACAGTCTCATACCTGTGGCTCACCTGGTTCTCGTGAGAGGTGTTCTGCTCCTGTCCCTTTCCTACGGCCTGCACCTATTTGCTAGTTCTGCCAAATCCCACCTTACCCGGTGGTTCACGACTTATAACATCTGCAACTTTATGATAATCTCTGCTGGCTATCTCCATTGAGCTACCTGGACTTTGGGCTGTGATGTCTCATGGGCAAAGTGATTAGAACTGGCATCCCACCAGGGTTGGCACAGCTACTACTGCCTGCAGACTACTCCTCCTACTCACTCAGATCACAGGTCCCTGGGTTGCTTAGAGTCCCCCCCACTCGGACCCTCAAGGGGGACAGGGACTTTGCTGCAAGCGTGCCTATACTCTGGAACTCCTCTCCAGAGCAGGCTCAATCGGCCCCCTCCAACCAGAGTTTCCGTAAACACCTGTGGGGTTTCCTGAAGCTGGCCTCTGCGTGTGTCTGTCCCAAACCCCTCTAGAGCAAAGTCCTCTCTCAACTAGGCCTTTGTGCTTCACAACAGGCACACTGCCGTCCCTTATGAATCAATCTTTTCTTGGCACTTGACCGAGTTATAATTTGTCCACACTAGGCACTTGACTGAGTTATAATTCACATAATAACCAGTGACTCTGTTGTTCTTTACCACTGTTTGAAATTGGATGTAATTAATTGTTCTGCATTGTGTCACCTTGCTAATTGTTCTTTTCCTAGTTGACAGTCTGCCATGTTGTTCCTGTATTACCCTGTACTACTCTGTATTCACCATGTTGTACTCTCCCGGCGCGTTCCCAAAAATAGGCATATTACTTGTCTAGTGTACTTACCCGGTAACCAAAAGCTGAATAAATAAATCAGTGAGGTGGAACGAAGGGTGTCGGATATCGAGGACTCCAACAGGGATGTCCCAGACAAAATATAGAAATTAGAAAAAGAGCTGGAAGAGCTCAAAGAAGCGCTAGACTATCAAAAAAACTATAGCAGAAGTAATGATTTATCTATCAGAGGCCTGCCTGAGGTAGCGGAGAGTGAAAATCTGCTGAAATGCTGTGTAGAAACATTGCCCATGCTGCTAGATAGGGACATTGCAAAATAGAAACTCAAAATTGAAAGGGCAGACAGGGGTCTCGCACCAAGGCTGCCCGCCAATCAGCCCCCCTGGCAAGTCATATTCTGCCTACATCACTATCAGGATAGGCAGGCCCTACTGGCAGTGTTCCAAAGCAAGAAAGACCTCCAGTACGAGGGAAATAAGGTCACCATCCACAAGGACATGATGGTTAGGATACAATGAAAGTGGCAGCAGTTTAATCCCCAGATGGATGGCCTCTGAAAATGGGGATTGGAATTCTACATGGTGTACCCGTCAACTGTAAAAGTTAAGATGGATGGGGCTACCATTTCCTTTTGGGAGCCTGAGAAATAGCAGCTGTTTTTGGAGGACTGGGATCATAAAAGCATGAAAACCGGAGCTGCACTATAATTTGAATGGTACTGCTACTTTATAACCGAGACGTCAGGACAGTCAGTCCTACTGTCTGGAGGGGTGGCAAGTAATGTATGACTTACATGTAAATAATGGGTTTTTGTTGGAGCCCCTCATCCCCTTTCTGGTCTTATCCCGTTGTGTGTGTCTTCACATAGTGAGGGAACCCCCTAAACTCCCTAATTTGGTAAACTGAGGTACATAATGGGCAGTGGGATGGTTTACAGAGCAGGACTAATAGGCTGAATGAAAGGTGCAGGGGCTTCTCTGCTATAATTAAATGGCTCCCTGTGGATGGAGTAGAGACAGAACTGTGGTCCATTTTGCAAAGATTATGGATTGTTGAGTCGGAGTTGACAATTCTGATCTAAATGTGGCCACATGTAACTTAAAAGCCTGCAAACTTCATAGGCCTGTGCAGTAGCTTAAAGTGGGTGGTGGGTAAACTACATCAGGCAACCCATACGTGCTAGGGGAGCTAAACACATGTACCACTCCCCATGGTTTCAGAAGGCACTATAATATGCGAAGATAGGTTGAACCTTCTCATGCAAGATGTACTGTGGGGGTGAGGGGGGGAGAGCACTTAAACAAGAAAAAGTGCTATGGGAAAAGACATGGGCAATATATTGGGCTGGTAACAAGTCTAGAAAGCTGAAATATAATTGGGGAAGCCTGTGGTGGTCATAAGTAAGGAAGTGACCCCTGGGAAACAGCGAGAAGTAACAGATTTGGGGTGGAAGAGGATCGCTATTTGTGGGGATTGGATGCAAACATGAAATTTGGGTATGCACAGATGGGGTATAACATAAACCCTGGATGCTTTAGTAAATGACACATGCAAGGAGTTTAAGGTAAAGCATGTGCGGAGCAGGAGGAAAGCATATTGAGGGTTTGATTAACATTTTTGTAATGTTTAAACGGAACACTGGAATGAGATATGATAAACAGCAGAACACTAATATTAAAAGAGTAAAAATGTTTGGGGATACAGTTGGGGTTAGGGAGGGTGGAGGGGGAAGGGAATGTTTGTTTACTGTTTCTGAATGTTGTTTGTGTTTGCTTAGAGTGGTCTGTGATCTGATTCATGCAATTTCTAACTGGACCTTTACAAATTTGCTGGGTCAAAGGGGAATGTGATTTGGTGGAATGGCGATGCACCACAGATATGAACCCTCTAACTAAAGTAGTCTCCTGGAATGTTAAAGGTTTCACTTCTCCTGTGAAAAGAGCAAAGGTTTTGGTTGTGCTGAAGAGAAGAAAATATGGTAGTGGCCCTTTTACAGGAAACGCACCTTTCCAATAGCAAGCATAAATAACTAGTACAAGGTTGGGTTGGAGCCTGCCATGCAATGGCCTATAATGCTCATAAAAGTGGAGTAGCCATCCTTATACACAAGAATTTCCCATTTATAGCTCAGCGGGTGGTGAGAGACCCCTGTAGAGGGTAGATACGTATTTGTAGTAGGGGAGGTATTTGGTAAACAAATCACATTTGGCAATGTGTATGCACCAGCAGTTCATGATAATGCCTTTTACCAATAACTTCTGGCTATACTTGTAAGGGAGCAGTTCCCGAACCTTATTCTCAGGGGAGATTTTAAATGTGGGGCAGACCCCAAGAAGGACTATTTGAGAGGAAGGGATAGAACAGTGAAAGCAATTCAGAAATGGCAACTTGGGCTGACAGAACTGGGCTTAATTAATGGCTGGAGAACAGCTAACCTGGGGCTAAAAGAGTATACATTTTATTCTAGCCCACATGGGTCATGGTCTTGGTTAGACTATATTTACATTCAAAGGGATCTTTATCAGCATACACGAAAGATGAGGCATAGTCCAATATTTCTCTCAGACCATGCCATGATCGAGATGGAACTGGACCTGGCCCACTCCAACAATAAGAGGGATCAGTGGAGGTTTCCCACTTATCTGTTGACTAGGGAATACTTTCAGGAATTCCTCAAAGAGCACCGGAAAATCTTTGAAGAGCAAAATAAAGGTACAGTACAGGCTGAGGGTGCTTACTGGGAGGCCAGTAAAACGTATATGCGGGGATTAATAATAGGGTATACAGTTAAAAGGAAATGTGAAAAAAAACAGAAGCAGAGAGAATGAGAGGCTAGGATAGGGGAATTAGAAAGATAGGTAATAAGAAGGGGAGGGGAAGAAAAAGCCTAAGAACTGAAACTGGCTAGGGAAATGCTGAACTCGAACCTAGAAGTGGAAATCAATACCAAAATTTTCTTTGCTAAACATAGAGTCTACAAATGTGGAAATAAACTGGGTCCCCTTCTTGTACGTCTTATGAAAGGGGGAAAAACCAATAAATGAATAGTTCAAATCAAAGACAAAAAAGTGGGGACACTAAAAGAAGAAGCAGATATAAGACACAGATTTAAGGAATACTACAAAACTCTATATTAAGCAGAGTGTCAGGGCAAGAGAGCAGAAAGAGACAATTTCCTCCAGGGCCTTAAAATTCCTAAGTTAGATGAAGAAAAAAAGAAAAAGTTAGGAGCAAAAATTACCATAGAGGAAGTTAAGAAGGTAATCACACAACTAAAGAATAGTAAAGCAATTGGCCCAGATGGTTTTGGGGTGGAGTACTACAAATTGCTGATAGAAGAGGTGGTGGACCCCCTGTGTAACGTAATGGAGGAGGCTAGAGGGGACTGGGGGGGGCACCCTTGTACTTGCTTCCAGGCCCTTATCACAGTTATTCCCAAACCTGGGAAGGATGCAGAGGAATGTGGGTCATATAGACCAATTTCCCTCTTGAATCAGGACTGTGAAATAATGACAAACATTCTGGCTAGAAGGCTGGAGGAGGTTCTCCCCCTATTGATCAACCCAGGCCAGACTGGGTTTGTGCAGGGAAGGCAGTCATATCATAATCTAAGGAGATTGCTTAATGTTATATGGTGGGGTTCTCAGCTATCCAGGGAGCATGTGTCCTGTCCACGGATGCTGAGAAAGCAATTGATAGGATAGAATGGGAAAACTTGCTGAGTGTTCTGGGGAGGTTTGGATTAGGGGAGGAATTTATAAAACTAATGAGTGCCTTTTATAGAGCCCTGAAGGTCTAAGTGTTGGTGAATGGAACCCCATCTCCGGAGTTTCAGTTAAATAGAGGGACCAAACAGGGTTGTCCTTGTCACTGCTGCTATTTGCTGTAGCAATTGAACCCCTAGCAATTAGGATCAGAAGTGACCCTAATATAATGAGAATAACATGGAAGAATGGAGGAAAGCACATCATAACACTTTATGCAGATGATGTTCTCCTGTTCCTGACTAACCTAGAGTGTTTGGTGCCAGAGTTACTATTGACTGCAGAACAGTTTGCTGAATTTTTGGGATACAAGATTAATCTTAGGAAATCTGAAGTTATGTGCCTAGGGGGCAGGGAGAGTAGAAGGGGTAATGAGGCCTGGGGATTGAAAGTGGTGCATCAGACCTTTACATATTTGGGTATAGAAGTGGGAAAAGACCTCAGGGTTATATATGATGTGAACTATAATCTCCTAATTAGAGACATACTGCAGGATCTAAGCAGATGGAAGGCACTACCAATATCGTGGATGGGTAGAATTAAAATGAATGTGCTCCCCAAAATCCTGTATATCATGTAAATGCTTCCATTAAACCCAACTACAGGTGATATTAAAAAATTAGAGAAGTGCTTTACAGACTTTATATGGAGGGGTAAATGACCCTGTATCAGCCTTAAACGACTAAAGGCCCCCATAGCCCAAGGTGGTCTTAATTTCCCCAACATAAGGGGGTATTTTCTTGCAACCCAATACAGATACATCAAGAACTGGGTAAATAGAAGTAAAGTGGTGAGATGGTTAGAGCTTGAAGAAGAAGGGGTGCCGGGAAGAGTCTTGGGATATCTAGGACGGGAGGGCATGAAAGCATATAGTAGACTTACAACACCTAACCCCATGGTAGTCGCTAGTTTAAAGGCTTAGGACCACATAAAAAAGAGGCAAAGTATAGACTTGACAAGTACACTCTTGGTACCAGTTGCAGAGAACCCTGACTTACTCCCAGGGTTAGAGGATGAAGGCTTTAAACTATGGCAGAATAGGGGGGTGCGATGTGTAGCGGACTTGATCACGAGAAAAGGAATGCTTTCCTTTTAAGAGTTGTGAGATGGGCGGAACCTTCCAGATACCCATCTATATGGATATTTTCAACTCAAGACTATTATAAAAAATGGCAGATCCCATGGGGGGACCCTGTCCAAATATCTGAGTTTGAGAGAGAAATATTGGGAACAGCCAAGAATGAAAAGGGTTAATGGGGCAGGCAGTGAAACTAGATAGGAAGTTATTTCAGACACCTGTACAAATGGTCATAAAATGCTGGGAAAAAGACTTAGGGGAGGAAATTAGTGATTCTAACTGGCAAATATTACTGGAATCACATGTGGGCTTGTTAATTTGATAAATATAAGGAAGCGCAGTACAAGTTTATACAAAGATTATATTATCCTCCCTCCATGGTACATAGGTTCTGCCAAGAGGTGACCCTGATATGCAACAAATGTGAAATAGCACAAGGGACATATATGCTCTATTACTGGGGATGCCCACTGATAGAGAAATACTGGAGAACTGTGTCACAAGAAATGTCAACAATTAGGGGACAATATATTGAATTTTCACAGAAATCACTGCTCTTAGCAGTTGAATGAATAGACAATGGTGAACGGGTACTCTGTCCTAGGTGGATAAGAGTGTTTCTTGTAGTTGCAAGATAGGGAATACAACATGTATGGATTACAAACCTGGGCCCTACACTTAACCAATGGAAAGGGCTAACCATGAAGGTATTAGCAATAGATAAGCTAACGCATAGTCTAAAGGGAGAAGAACATAGATTTGAAAGGGCCTGAACTGGATATCTGAGTACTCTGAGTGTCGGGAAAAGGGTTCTATTGAAGGGAAGTGGGACACTATAGAAGTGAATAAAGATAACATTAATACTAGCACCCAATGGCCCTCTGAAATAAAAGACGGACAGAGTACAAAAAGGAATTTACACAATGCATAATATGATAAGGTAGACATAGACACAGGCCAGTTACTTTGCTGAAGGTTACCAGCTTGGTATTTTATTATTTTTTTATTGTATTGTTCTTGATAAAATACAAAATTTGACAGTAATGGGCATGACAATGAACCTGCAAGCTAGCTATTGCATACCAATGCTAGGATTGAACTTTGTATACATTCCTAACACTTGACCTGTAAAATGTAGAAATCATTTTATCAATCAACCAATCAATCAAACTTTATTTTTAAAAAGCACTTTTCTCAGAACCAAAGCGCCTGTACAGTTTCATAAAACAATAAATACAGCAACATTAAAATGAATGTAAATCATTAAAAGCTATACTAAAAAGGTGGGTCTTCAAAGCTCCTTTAAAACTTAGAACAGTCTGGCAATTTCGCACTTGACGAGGTAGAGAATTCTCAGGATCGGAGCCATAAAACTAAATGATCTAGCCCCTGAAGTTTTCAAACGAACCCTGGGAATCTCTAGCAGTCCCTCGTCAGTGGATCGGAGGGGGCGGGAAGGACAGTAGGGGCAAAGGAGCTCTTTCAGGTAAGTATGTCCCTGATCATGTAGGGCTTTATAGGTCAGCAAACCGACCTTGAAGGTGATTCGCCAAAACACTGGCAGCTAGTGCAGTCCAGGAGCACAGGCATTATATGGCTGGATCTAGAAGATCCAGTCAACAACCTGGCCGCCGCATTCTGCACTAGCTGCAGATGGTGAAGTTCAACCCCGAGCAGCCCCAGGTACAGGGAGTTGCAGTAGTCAAGGCGTAGAGGTGAATGGGCGCGGATCAACGTTGAAGATCCTCTGGAGGAACCAGGTGCTTCACCCTGGTGATGTTCCTCAGATGGAAAAAGGAAGTTTTGACCACTGCTGACACCTGAGATTATGGCGTCAAGCGCGTCATCAGTATTATGCCAAGAACTGCACTCTGATCTGAGAGGTCGCAGCTGAACGCCCCCAAGCCATAAGCCTGAGGGTGATCCATCCAGCAGACCCGTCTCACAGCGACCTTTGTCCATGACCAGCACCTCAGTTTTCTCCGGGTTTAACCTCAGCCAACTCCCATTCATCCAGTCTTGGATTTCGGCAAGGCAGTTATTAAATACCGACAAGGCAGCATCCTGGCTGGGCACAAAAGACATATACAGCTGGGTATCACATATACAGCTGGGTATCATCTGCATAGCAATGAAAACCCAAACCGTATCTTATGAAATAAGATTCCTGGTATTGTGTTATGTGAACTGTCACTCAATAAACATATTATACCAAAAAAAAACAGATAATAACAGATAGGAGACTATCAAGCTTAAGAAAATGCCAGACTAAACAAATGAGTTTTTAAGGTAGATTTAAAAGCCTCAGTGGTCAGGCACTCTCTCACCTGATGAGGTAAAGAGCTCCACAGGGTCAGGGCTACAAAAGCAAAAGATTTAGCTCCTGAGGTCTTCAGGTGAACCCTGGGAACCTTAGCAATCCCTCAGCAGTGGGGTGGAGGAGGCGGTAGGGACACAAGAGATTTTGCAAATACCGTGGTCCCTGTCCATGTAGGGACTTATAGGTCAGTAACCCAACTTTAAAGGTGATCCTCCACTGAACCAGCAGCCAATGCAGGTCATGGAGCACAGGTGTGATGTGGCAAAAGTTAGGTAAGCCAGTCAACAACCTGGCAGGGACATTCTGCACCAGCTGGAGGTGGCAGAGATCCACCACCGATAATTGTAGGTATAGGGCATTACAGTAATCAAGCTGGGAAGTCACAAAGGCATAGACCAATGTTGGAAGGCCATCAGGTGGGACTGGGTGTTTTGTCCAGGTGATATTCAGATAGAAAAATGAGCACTTGACGATGGCCGACACCTGAGACTTAAGTATCAGCCCACTATCAAGCATGATGCCCAGATTTCACACCTGGTCATAGTTAGTCAGCTGGCTGCCTCCCAGCCAAAGCCTGGATGGCTGCCCAGCCAACAACCCCTCTACCTGATGACCTGGGTCCACAACCATCACCTCAGTCTTATCTGGGTTCAACCTCAGACAGCTGGCACACATTTAGTCCTGAATCTCAGATAGGCAGTTGTTAAAGACTGAGACAGCATCACCCAGCTCGGGCATGAAGGACATGTACAGCTGAGTATCATCTGCATAGCAGTAAAAACTCAGCCCATACCACCTTATAATGTCTCCTAATGGCAGCATGTACACAGTGAACAACATTGGTGAAATAACCAAACCCTGCTGAACCCCACAAAACAGTGGGAAAGGAGCTGAGGAAAAAATCCCCACCTCCACTCTCTGAGTCCTGTCTGTGACAAAAGAATGAAACCATCAGAGGACTGTCCCAGACAGACAACAGATCAACTGCAAGCAGTCCAATAACACATCATGATCCACAGTATCAAATGTTGCAGAAAGATCAAGGCGGACCAAGATCAAACAGTTCCTCCAATCTCTCACTATTAGAAGGTAATTAAGTATCCAAACCAGCACCGTCTCAGTACTATGCCTCTTCCTGAAACCAGACTGGAGCGGATCATAGATATCATGGGTGGTAAGATGCTTCTTGAGCTGCAACATGACTGCCTTCTCACTATGCCCACACTCCCCTCTTCCACACCTCAAAGCTATTCTCAAGGTGTGACAACACCTATATACCTCCACTAGTAAAGGGGGGCAATCAAAAGGGAGGAGGGCCCTAAGCCTGGTGGAGGAGTAGCACCTGACTGCTGAAGCTCTCTGCCAACATATACTGTTATCCTAAAACAGCAGCCCCAAATTTTAAAAATTCCACACAACCACTCTCTCACTCATACACTCACACTGACACTATTTTAAATACCCCACAAAACAAAACCCAACCCCACAAAATACTACTTAAATAAACTCAATTAATAAAATACAAAACAACAAAATAACAGCAAAAAGCAGCAAGAGCGGACTGAAATTAAGTCCAGTAGGTCACTTTTTGACCACAATTTATTGTCCAGAGAAGATCACACTGTCAAATGTAATCACAGTGAAAAGAATTTAGTTTATGTCCTCAGTTGGATGAAGCACACCAAAACTCCACAGTGATTTTAAGTGACCAGGGGGGCTCTCACCACTACCCTCCTCAACAACTGTCCATTCACTGTAGCACTCTCACTGCTGCAGTTTATCAGTTTATGAATGATGAATAGGGTTAACAGATAAAGAGGCCCTCTCACTGCCTCCCTTATCAAACATGCATACAATACCAGTATCAGCCTCAGGTGATGTTATGTCCAGGATATCAGTACTCTGGGCAGTAAATCCAGGCAAATCTTCCACCAAAATGAAGAAGACGTATACTCCCTGAGAACATAGGATCCAGGCCCCAGAAATAACAGCCACCAAGTCAGTCAGACTTACTGTAGCCCTGAAAGTGGACACACGGACCAAGTGTCACCACCAACTTTGAGCTGCTGGTGCACATCTTACCTTAGTCAGATGGCCCCCTGAAATCTGGAAAATTATCCACCCTACAGCCAGCACCATCTGACCCCCAAGGGGGAATCCACTCGACTGGGCACCTCACCTCAAGACAAGCTGACCAGATTCCCTCAGTCCACACCAAAGCGCAGTTGATTCTTTCTCAGCCAGATAGTTCACTAGTTCATCCACAAAATGGCCTGGGAAGACTGCAAAAGACAGTGGCTCCAGTCATCACCACAAAGCGCATCTTTGGAACCCAACTTCACAGCCGGTCCTGTCCGTCTACCACAAATTTTATGGGAGACTTCTTCAATTTCTGTGACCTCTGACAGCACACAAACATGGAGAAGTGCCAAAGCTCCCCTACAAGATATCCTCAGCCTGACAAAGTTCTTAAAGGTGCCACAATGCACAGAATGTAATAATTTTAGCTAGTATAAGAACTAGTGTTTGGCATCCAGAAGTAGAGTAGTTCAAGAAATAGACTGTTCCAGCTGAGAAACCCTAGCGATATTGTTGAAAAACAATTACACTACTATTACTAATAAACGAAGACAAAAAATCACAATACACAAAATACAACAAATAAAAGCAACTTGTTCTTAGGCTGCTACGATGGCTGGCCTAGCGTGGCCACCATCTAAGCTATGGAGTAACATGATTCAGTATTCATGCTCGTGACTAGAGATGCAATTTATCATCATGCCACTGAGTCCAATCTCACCCCCTCTAAACATAGCCTTTTTCTGAATGCTACACTTTATTCTTAAAGCTAAATGGTTAGAGTATCACTGTTCATTGCTCAGTAATCTAATTATCTCCTTCGTCTAGGCCCAACCAAAATTGGCTTTCTCTTGTATTAATAGCAGTTAATTTAATTTCTCTTTGTTTTTTTGAGAGACTAGTTGCACCCATTTACAAGTACAGCTTGAGGGATGTGGCTCATTGTAGTTTTTCACTCCCAAAATTTGCCACATGTTACAGTGAAGTTGACTTTTTATATCATGCTTCTTTTTCCTGGAATAGTTTAGACAATTGAGAAACTGCACTAGCCTAGGATCTTTTAAAAATCATGTAAAAAAAATCAACACATGGAACAATCAATTTGCACCAGTTTTGCTTGTTGACACTTTTACACAGACTGATATTTATTTTATGTCATTTGCTGTAATTTCATTTGTGTGTTACTATTTTGATATGGGAATTTATGTAAATGAGACTTGTTCTCATAGAACCCATCCTGAATGCCTTCAACTTTTAAATAACAATAAAAAGTAAAATAAAAGTGAACTAATCAGAATTAGAGAAAATAAATAGTGAGGTTATTGTACTGCTAATTCCATCCCAACAATTTATGGCTAATCCAGTGACAATGAAGAATAACACTAAAAGCAAAAACTTTATCAGATTTACCATAATTAGTTTTTTTTTACATCCATAGTCACTGCTTCACACCTGGTAGTTTTTTGTCTCTAGGTGAATATTTTGCCAGAATTTGAAACTCAGGTATTGTACTATAGTTATAATATGTTCATTACTATCAATCAATCATTGTTCTTTTACCAGGCAAAACACCATTGAGACAGACTCATTTGAAAGGTGCACATGGGTAGGTCATAACAAAAACACATAAGCTAAATGTTGCTATAATACAATGAGACAATAGTCCATGTAGAGAAATATGAGATAGGCATAAATAACAGTGCATACAAAGTGGCTAACAGTACAGTACACCTAAAAAACTCAAATACAACATTGATAGGGCAAGAACAAAAAACATTTACAGAATAATACAAATCAGTATTTACAATATAAACAATACCTGCCTAGTTGCAACAAGACTTATGGTATGGGGGGGATGGGTGTCAGGTAAGGGGAAGTCAAGGGGTGTGTGTGTGAAGGGTAGGACAAAGTGAGGGCTAAGATGTTAGAGATTAGGGGAAGTCAGGGGGAGGTAGTAAAGGGAGGACAATAGGATGTTTAAGAAGAGGAGGGTACTGGGTTGGCAATGGTGTGGACAAAGGAAGACTAGCAGGGTGCAACATGTTGAAGATGTACAAGGGGAAGACAATGTTCAAGTAGTATACAGAGTTCAAGATACAGGGTTCAGCAAGTTAAAGCAGTCACAGGATTCACTGAGCTTACAAAGGAACAGAGCCCAATTTACTGGTATTGCAGGCTTTAGAACCTTTTACATGTTGTTCCATATTGCTGAAAGGGCATGGCTTATAGCTGTTGCTCCAAAGCATGTCCTGATCTTAGGGAGAACCAGGGAAATCAGGGAATGGCTTCTCACCATGTAGAAGCCAGCAGGAGAGATGGGCAGACTGTCAGAAATGTATTGTAGAAGTTTGTTGATTATAGCCCTATAGGTCCAAAAGACTGCAATCCTATGGCATCTGAAACTAAGTGAAGACCAACCAACCATGGTGTAAAGAGTGCAGTGATGGGTACGATATGACACATCCATGATAAATCTGATCGCCCAATGATATAATGTGTCTAATTTAGACAAGGCAGAACTCTTGCCTTGCTCATAAATGAAATCTGCATATATATGAGTGGCAGGAACATAGTGTGGACTAGCCTAACCCTTGCTTCTTGTGTAAGCAGGCTCTTAATCCTGAAGAAAAAAACAAGCCTCTGTTTCAGTTTCTTTGCAAGCTCCTCCATGTATTCCACAAATGAACATTTGTGGTCAATCCACAGGCCCAAGTACTTGAATTTAGTCACAGATTCAAGGGACTTGCATTTTAGGGTGGTGACCTGCAGGGCAATGGCAGGGTTGCGTGCATTTGGTGTAAGAACAAAGGGTGAAAACAACATCGCCTTGTTTTTTGTTTTTTTTGGCATTGAGTAATAACTTCAAGAGTAGAAGATTTTTCCTGCAGGGTGTTGAATTCATCTTGCAGGTCTGAACATGCTGACTCTGCGGTGGGCCTTGTTATGTACAGGACCATATCATTGGTGAAGAGAAGTATATAGGCCAAACTGACCCCTGGAATCCATATTGCTTATATAAATTGTGAACAATATTGGGCCTAAAATTGACCCTTGAGGGACCCCCTTAAAAGGGGTTTTAGAGAGGACAATGTTTGGCAATTAGTTATTCCCTTCTTGTTGTTCACTTTCAATAGATATTTTAATTTGTTTTACAGGCACAGTATTGTCATGATCTTTAGAAATGTGGAGTAGAATTCACAGAAAAATTAGAACAAAGTATTAAGCTGAGTGATGCAAGCAGAATTAATTGAACAATTTTAATATGATTCATGACTTTTGAAGGCTGTGACTTTGGTTTTAAAAATATTAAATGGAGCATAAACAATGTTGTTCTAATGTAATTGTAAATTTACTCATACAGTATGTGAAATCTGTTTAATCACACTAGTGTATTGTTTTGTGTGTTTGTTTTCAAATAGCCCAGTATTTCCTTATTTAGGGCCCCACATTAATGAAGCCTTTTCCTGACCAGTAATCATTTTATTTAATTGCATAGCACGTCTGAACCCAGTGACATCAGTTTAGCTGAAAGCTGAAATGAAGCAGAACCCTTGCAGTCATCCTTCCCATAACCACTGACAGCAAGGTGATCCCCTGAAAGGTCATTTATCTACACTTTCACTTTTAACATTCCAATGTGAGCTGAGGTCCCATTGCTTCCTCTATTTAATAAAGACTCAGCCAAGTGACAAGACCAGGAACCCCCTTTAAAATGATAGTATAAAGACAAAAAGTGAGTAAGTAAATTGTAAAACTTCTAAATGATTTGTAGACGACTTCTGAGCAGAATAGGAAGGCTGCACTAGTACATTAACTGATCTATTCTGATTTTGTACATACCTATAGCACTACTACAAAATGTAAGAAAATGTATTAAAAAAATGATTACATTTGTAATTCAGAGAAACATAGAAACACAGAATTTGATGACAGATGAGGACTGCTTAGCCCACCCAGTCTGCTCATTTTTCCCTGCATATACTGCCACTGCCGACAGTAGTTGATCTCCAGCCCCCCCCATTAGTTCCCACTAAGATTCCCTTGTGCCTATCACATGCATGCTTGAAGCCCACCACTGTTTTTGCCCCCATCACCTCCACTGGAAGACTGTTCAAGGCATCCATCACTCTTTCAGTGAAGACGTACTTCCTCACACCTTTTTGAATTTACCCCATCCAACTTCACTCACTGCATATCCCCTTGTTCTCATGCATCTTTTCCTCTAAAGAACACTCAAGTTCTGTACATTATTTACCCCTGTGAGGTATGTATAGATCTCTATCATATTCCACCTTACTCTTCTCTCTTCCTGAGTGTACATATTAAAGTCATCCAGTCTCTCCTCATAGGGCTTATGATGCAGACCATGCACTATTTTAGTTGCCCTCCTCTGAACTGCCTCCACTCTGTCTATGTCATTCCTGAGATGCGGTCTCCAGAACTGGACACAGTACTCTAAGTGGTATTTCACCAACAATCTATACAGTGACAAGAAAACCTCCCTCCTTTTGCTGGTGATGTCCCTCTCTATGCACCCAGCATAACACTGGCTCTACCAACAGCCTTGTCACACTGTCTTGCCACCTTGAGGTCATCAGATACAATTACCCCCCAGTCCCATTCCTGTTTGGTGACTGTCAATACCTCTTCTTCCATTTGTTCTCTGCCTCTAAGTTTCTGCGTCCTAGGTGCATGATTTTGCACTTTTTTTTACACTGAAACCCAGCTGTCATGCCTTTGACCTCTCAATAGGTTTTTTCAGGTCTCTGTACACTCTGTCCAGCCCCTTTGGAGTGTTCACCTTATTGCTGATTTTGGCACACAAAGAGGCAGACCTACCCTTCCAGCTAATCTGTAATGTCACTTCTAAAAATATTAAAGAGGACTGGTACCAGTACTGAGCCCTATATCACCCCAATGGTCACCCTCCCATCCCCAGAGTGAACTCTGTATACCACCACCCTCTGTTGTCTATCCATTAATCAATTTGTTTCCAGTTTTCTACCTTTGGACAAACCCCTAAGCTGCCTAGTTTCCTTATGAGCCTCCTATGTGGAACAGTGGCAAAAACTTTTCTGAAATCTGAGAAGACTATGTCCACTGCCCCACCCTGATCTGTTCCCCTCATCACTCAGTCAAAGAACTCTGTCAGATTTGTCTGACATGACCACCTCCACCCTCCCCACCCTCATGGATCTGTGTTGCTTTGGGTCTTGTAACCTGGTAGGTTCAATATAAACACAATCCATTCCTTTAGAAATAACTCCATTAGCTTCACCATCACCAATGTCAGGCTGACTGAACTATAGTTGTCAGTCTCTTCCCCGCTACTGCTTCTGTGAAGTGGGACTACATCTGTCCTCCTCCAGTCCTCTGTAACCACTCCTGTTTCCAGTGAGCTGTTAAAAAAGACTGTCAGCTGGGTATACCCTGTCTGGCCTCATAGCTTTGTCCACTTTCAGATTTGTGAGTCCCTTTAGGACTCTTTCCTCTATGAAAGGATCTGTGCCCCTTTGCTGTTATGTGGCCTGTCCCCTTCCCCTTCCTCTATGAAGACTGAACAAATGTTTTGCTTAGGATAGCTGATGTTTCCTGATCCTCCTCTGCACAGTCACCGTCTTCTTTTCTTAACTCTACAACCCCTCCCCTTGTCGTCCTCTTTTTGCCTATGTACCTAAGAAATGTCTTAAACAAAAATAAGGTACTGTGTCAGTATATGGTCTAAAAGCAAAACAAAATGGTTATATTAATTGCAAGCTGAAAATAGAGAATAGAGTTAAAATCTATATTTCAACCTTAGGTCTTCTTCAGGAAATATCTAAAAGAGAGAAAAACAAAGAAATGTTTTGTCCCCTTTCAATATCCTTGGGTTATTTTTTCCCCAGTTTGAACCTTTGTGTGCCTTATCACATGCCCTTACTCTTTTTGCTTCTCCTGATACACCTCCTGGTCTTCTACCCTCTGTAGCTCTTTATAGCTCCTGAAAGCTATCTTTTTAGCATTTACCTTTTAAGCCACTTCCTTCAAGAACCATAGTATCTTCTTTTGCCTCCTGTTTTGCTCAGTACCTTTGTGTAGAGGTTTGTTGCATTCACTATGTTTTCCCTTACCTTAGCCCATTGCTTCTCCACCCCACCCAGTTCATCCCCCCAGGTTGCCTCCAAGGCAGTGACCCATTTTTTTTATTAATTGTATAAATTAATAAATAAACCTGCCCTCCTGAAGTCAAGGATCCTCATCCTTTTGTGGTTCATTTCAACACCCATCCTTATGTTGAACCGCACAGTACAGTAATCACTGCTTCCCAGGTGGCCTCCAACATTAACATTTGAAATATTGTCCCTGTTAGTAAACACCAGATGCAGTATTGCCACATCATTTGCAGGCTGTCTGATTAGTTGCCTGAGAAACATCCCCTACTGGAAGTCTAGGATGCCCCTGCTTCTAGCTGAAGTTGCAGCTTGGAGGCTCCAATCTAGATCTGGCCGATTGAAGTCCCCCTCACTAGCAGCACCTTTCCTTTTTATGTTATGCTTGCTTGCATGCATGTCATGCATGTGCAAGAAACATCTTGGGACAGTATTTTAGAGGTGTGTGAGTTTCTGCCCAATGCAGTTGACGCTTTATGGGGCTCATCCCTCAGGCATCAATAAATTGTCAAGTTGTCTATGACAGCAGTTTGAAAGAAGCAGTCTTCACTTGAAAGAAAAGTGCCACTCCAATCAGGGATGGTTACGAGTTGACACTTTATGGGGCTCATCCCTCAGGCACCAATGAATTGTCATGCTGTCTATGACAGCAGTTTGACAGAGAGGACCACACTTGAAATAAATCTGCCTGTGCAATGTGGGACAGTTTCCTCATTGCAGCAGAACCTTCCTCCTCCTTCGCAGCCAGGCACACAGACATACCTTCTCTCCATTGGCAGCAGCTGACAAGACTCCGGCCCTGTGCATTACAGTGCACAGTAATGTACATGGTTGGAGTTATGGTTCTTGATGGCTCCTGCCGCTGAGCACCTTGTTTGTTCAGTGTGCCTTTCCTGGTGAACCATTTCAATAAATAAATGAGCTGCAGTGCAGCTTTCCACATTGGTGGCTCCTGTCACCCACCACAGACTCCACAGAAAGCTGACATTGGGGTGCCATGTCCCCATGTCAACATGCTTCCCCCTCCCCTCCATTAATGTGACACACTGGGAGCCCACCTTAGTGTGCCAAAATAACATTTTATTTATGTTTCTGACACCAGAATGCCCACTCCTGGTGTCAGATTACTCCCCCACCCATCCGAATATTTCAAGTGCCGACATTGGGGTGCCTAATCCCCATGTCAGCATGCCCCCCCCACAAGCAGACACTGTTGTGGCACACTGGGAGCCCACCCCAGTTTGCCTAAATATTTTTGATAACCTGTAAAATAAAGAAAGCCATCCCAAAGTCTTTTTCTCTGTAAAAAAGAAAATTGTCCCTTGTCATCTCCCCATTCTCCCTCCTCCCCCACCCCCACCCTCCTTCTGTAGACCCACCTCCGCACCCCCTTACCCCCATACTTTGCTCACGAGGTCAGGAGCAGTGATCTTCTATGGAACAGGACACGTCTGCACTCTTCAAAGCCGACCAGCAAACTGAATAAATGATGGTAAGCTACGTGATGGGAGTCAATGGGGGGGGTCAAATTAGGTTGATATCTCAGCCATTTTTAGGAATTTTAGTCCCATATTTTCAATATTGGGTTTTTGGGTCCCCAACTCATGAATACTGTCACTGTCACTGTCATTTGGTTACTCAGTCCTGAAAGGTGATTCTGCAGTTGCTGCATGGAATCACCTTTTGGGACCGATTAATGAAATGACAGTGCCACTTTCCATGAGGTGGTGTCCCAAAAAAAACCATGTTGTAAATTTGGTGAAAAATTTCCAAAAAATGACTGCGTTATGAGCATGCATTGGAAAGAACGTATGCATGTTCATAACTTTGCCACTTTTTAATATTTTCAACCCATATTTCAACATTGCCATTTTTCATACCTCCTTATGAACAGTACAGCTGTCATTTTTCACATCCTGCCCGAAATTTTTTTCACACCTGTGGTGCAGAATGGTGAGGTCACTGTGGGAAGTCAACTTTCTGAATGCATTAACAAAATCATACTGTAGTGGCACTGTTCATGAGGGGAGGTCCCAAAATGCCCATGTTGAAAATTTGGTGAAAAAATTCCAAAAAATTATTGCGTTATTGGTGTGCATTGCACAGTCTGTATGCATGCTTGTAACTTCACAAGTTTTTCATATTTTCATTCCAGAGTTTCAGCATTGCATTTTTTCACACCTCTTCACGAACAGTACAGCTGTCATTTTTCATATCCTGCCAAAAATATGTTTTTGCACCTGTGGTGCTGAATAGTGCAGTCGCTGAGAAAAATCACCTTTCAGGACTGAGTAATGAAATGATAGTGCCACTCTTCATCAGGTGAGGTCCCAAAAAGCCAATGTTGAAAATGTGGAATGAAAATGGCAACAAATGTCCAAGGCATTAGGGTTTCCAACCACAATGTCCCACCCTGTAGAGACTGACAGGTGTTGGGGGTGTGACTTAGGGGCATCAGCCATAATGCTCATGCCAATCCACCCCCACCCCCACCTTGCAGCCAGTGACAAGCATTGAGGTGTGCCTTGGGGTCTTCAGCCATAATGTTCACCCCATTCTCCTCTACTGCACCCATCTCAGCTTATTTCTTGTTGGAATGGGGTGAGACTAAGGGCCAAAGACCCCATTGCACACCACAACACCTGACAGTGTATGCAGGGTGGAGTGAGCTGGAATGGCTTGAGCAGTATGGCCGATGACTCAAAGGCACATCCCCAAATGCCTGCCAGTCTTTGCAGGGTGGAGATGGGGGTTGGCATTAGTTTAATGCTTCACTGCCATTCCTATTATGCATCTCTCTAACTCCTACACTACCAGTGCCAATACCAGCAAGCAAACATTCAGCATTGACAAATGCTTGTTCTGTAATTGTGTCAGTGGCTTCCACCAGTGCCTTACCTAAATTTTTCCCCAGTGTTGAAGATCTGTATATTACTCCAATGTGAATAGTGTATCTGTTGTTTCCCATCTGCAGGGTGATGCAAGGTACCTCCTACCTCTCCATTCTCCCCTGGATTTCATGGGCCCAATTCTCAAAGATCCCTTGGAGCAATGCAAGTTGTTTTGTTGCAGGGATGCAGCAAACTCATGGTGCACCAGGGACTCTTTGGCCAATTCTGTAAGAATCAGAGTCCTGGGGCCAAACTCACCAGGTTTGTCACATGCCACAATCAACACCAAACAGTTGGTGCACCTGAGAGATGTGCCACAAGGCTTCAACCCCCCCCTTCCTGGTGCAACACATGCAGGGTTGGATGGTTGGAGGGAGAGAAATGCTCACCAGGAGGGAACAGAAGGCAAAAGGGATGGAGTGGCAGAGAATGTGTTAGAGTGGACAGCCATGAATTCCTGTGATGGCAGTGACATCCAGGGGTGCATGTCAAGCATTGTTAAGCTCCGAAATGCCAACACACCTATGTACTATACAACACTGTACAATGACTGGTACACATGCAGTTCAGTCAGTTGCAGTCAAAATGGAAGATAGTAATGGAAGGACAAGTTATGAAGTGGCAGAATGTGACAGCATATTCTACTGTTACAGGGCAGACAGCCTGACTGTATAGTGATCACTGTACAGTCAGGCTGTTTGCCATGTAACTGTAGAATATGTTGCTGAATTCTAACACTTTATTACTTGTCAATCCATTATTGTGTTTCATTTGGGCTGCAACTGACCAAACTGCATGTATACCACTCACTGTACCTTGTAGTACAGTATGTAGCCATGGTGGCATTTTTGAGCTTAATAATGCTTTACAAGCTCCCATGGGTGCCACTGCCATCACAGGCATTCATGGCTGTCCTCCCCTGAAACATTCCCTTTTGCCCTCCGCAGCCCAATGCCCACTTTGTCCCTTTAGCGTAAGGCACTTCAACCAACTCCTGGCTGGTCTAAGTGGTGCCTTGTCCTGCAGCCATGGCAGGGCTTTTGGAATCCAAGAAAAGGGAATGTTGCAGCCCTGCTGTGGTGCAAGCCCCCTTGCAACCTGGTGCACCCTGAAGTAGGTCACAGTGGTGGTGCAGTGCCACTTTAGTGTAGAGGCTTCCCATTCTGATGCAGACCACATTTCAGAATAGTGAAAGTCACATCTTCTGATACAAAGTACCACTTGCTTCATTCATGTTTGGTGCAGGCACCTTGCTTCAGTCTTGGGGTTCTGAGAAATGAGCCCAGTTGTCTCCTTCACTTTGATAGCCTCCCTTAGATACAGCACAACCCATCCTCCCTTCCTTCTGGTAGTAGTAGTAGTAAAAGTTTATTTTTATACAGGTAAAATGGTTTACAACATCATTGGGTCACAGACCCTTTTTCAAGATGTACATGTTTTCCTCATAAGTTTTAAAAAACACTTTAAGTACACTCCATTCATTTAAGCAGCATACATGTTACATAATTTCAATAAACTAACATGGTTTATATAAACCTACATTCCAAAAACGTCACATTTCCATGTAAACATTAAATTTAAAATCATTATTTATAGTTTATGATGTATACAGTATGTCCCATCAAAAAACTTATTTCACCCATTACACCTACATCTTATTTGCAACTCTTTATCAATTGCTCTCATAAAAAGTTCAGGTTTTTGAATCTGCTTCTATTCCAAATCACTAGGTGTCCATAAATTTTATACCAAAGATTATCTCACCATATTTATTATTTATTTTGGGCATGACATATTTACTTCCCCCCTTAACTCTTAAGTTATGTTGATGAATATGCTTTAAAGATGGAATTTTATCCACAAGATACTTTGGGCTTTGTTTATGAACTACCCCATGTATTTGTTTCAACCATTTTTGGTCCCTTTTTTGTTCTATATGCTCCCATTTTAAGATCTTAAACATCTCACTATGATGAGTATAATATTCACAATTTAGTACAAATCTAGCCAAGTTGTTATAAAGGACATGTATTGCCCTCAAATTTGACTTATTTGACATACCATATATATGAATCCCATACTCTATACAAGGAATAATCAATTGATTTATTATATATTTTCTCATTTGATCATCCAAACAATATTTAGATCTACGAAAATCCCCCAATTTATTATTTGTTTTATAAACAGGATTTTTTATATGAATATTGAAACTCAAACTACTATCTACAGTAATCCCTAAATACTTATATGAATCAACCTGGTTTAAAGATTCATTTTTGACTGTTTTAATTGAAATTTTTGGAAAGTTGTTTTTATTTTTTCCTTTACTATGAAATACCATTGAATTTGTTTTTTTTACTATTCAATACCAACCCCGATCTATATAACCATGCTTCTATCCTACTAAAATCATTTTGAAGAGTTTTCTCCATTTCATGAGTTGTAATTCCTCTAGCCAGTAGTACAGTATCATCTGCATACATACTCAAAACTGAGTTCTGTACCACTGTTGAGAGTTTGTTTATATACATTAAGAACATCAAAGGGCCCAAAATCGAGCCCTGAGGGGTTCCTCTACTTACAAAAGCTGGTTAAGATGAAATCTCATCAACAAAAACTTGTTGAACTCTGCCTGACAAGTAAGAATCAAACCAGGGAAGAGTTTCACTATCTATTCCCAACTCCCTCATTCTCCCTATCAATTTACCATGGCCTATGATGTCAAAGGCCTTAGAGAGATCCACAAACACTGCACCCACCTATCCTCCCCCATTTAGCTGGGAGGCAATGTTATCAATTAAATCGATGAGTGTGGTGTCCACGGAGTACCCTTTACAAAATCCTGACTAGCAAGGAGACAGGAGAGAACTTGTTTCCAAGTATTTACTCAATTGCCCCCTTACCAGTTCATCCAAGACCTTTGATAAACATAACAATAATGAAATCACCCTATCTTTCCTGAACTGAGCATAGCCTGGTATGGACATGTCCCCATCGTGGTTTCCTGTGCACCTCAACTCAGTAATCACCACAATATCCAGGTCTATCTCTGCCATGATGGCCTCCAGGCCTGAAAGTTTTAGCCTAGGTTGAACTTTCTATGTCATTAGTGATGCAATAAACAGTAGAAGTGTTGACTTCTCTGATTTAGGAAGCTCCCCACTGGCCACCTATGAGCTTTTTGTATGGGTCAACAAACAGTATAACAAATGTAGCCAGAGAGTGGTTTCTACATAAAACAAATAGATAAAGCAGTGGAACCTCAACTCACATTGGCATGTTAAAACTGAAAGAGTAGGTATCTGGCCCATGAGGTGGTCACCTTGCCATTGGTGGTTAGGCTAATCACAATTCAGCTAAATGATGAGACAAAAAAACAACTTTAAAATGATGGCAACAAAGACAGAAAGTGACTAAATAAATGGGAAAAAAAGTAAAGGATTAGCAAACTGTTTTTGAGAAGCATTAGGGAAGGGGGTTCCCTGAAGTGTAACACAAGCTGAAGGTATGTAATTATTATGGTTTCTGAAGAGGAGGAAGACCCAGGGATTGCAATTATCAGCCCATTATGCCTCCTATGCAGTGTAGTAAGGCAGCGGTGAGGGTGCAAAAGAAGCAGAGAGAGTGATGCTGGGGGAATGACCAAGGAAGAAGGCTACAAGGATAACCTAACAAGTATGCCTCCCAGAAATGGGGACTATGAGTAGGGAGACGAGGAGAAGGAAAACAAGTTTTACTGGAATGGGTCACAGTAAGTCTGCAAGGAACAGGAGCAGCAGGAGGGGAAAGAGTGATGGGGAGACAAAGGGAGAGACACTGGTACAAGGGGAAAGGGAAAGAATACAAGTTGGAAAGCAGTCTTCCTAAATGACAGAAGCCTAAGAAATCAAATCAAAGAACTACAGGTTATGGTGGCAGATGCAAGGTTATACCTGGTGGCCAATACTGAGACATGGGCCAGTAGGAATAATTACTGGGTCTCAGTGATATGAGGATATACCCTGTAAAAGGGGGTAAGGAAAAAAACAAGTAGGTGAAGTGGCCCTATTTGTTAAGAATGGCATTGAAGCCACAAAGGGTGTATCCATAAAAAAATGAGGAAGGGAGACAAAATCGGTCTGATTACATTTGTCAATGGGCATGCAGAAAAAGTTTTGTATGATGGAGGTCTACAGATCACCAGAACATGGGGTCCAGGAAGCAGGAAAAATGGGGAAGAAATCAGGGAGGGTGCCACTGAAGATGAGACAGAGGTTGTGGGGGACTGAAGTCTAACAGACACTGACTGGGAACACCTAGAAGCACCAGATGTCATGCCCTGCTCTACACACTGCAGAACTGCCTACAGGTACAACTACTCAGGAACCCACATTGCAAGCTGCCATTCTTGATGTGGTGCTCACTAATGCAGAAATAGTGGATGGTGACAGAATTGGGGAACCGGGGTCCAGTAACCACAACACCATATGTTTTGAACTGAATCAGGTTAAGTATAGATCCTTGTCTAAAGCTATGGTTCTGGATTTCAGGTGAGCAGATTTTGACCAGATGACAGAAATAGTCAGAGGACACTGGCAGGTGCAAATAAGATCAAGGGAGCGGAGAATAATTGGGAAGAAATTAAAAGGACTGCTTTTGAAGCAAATAACACATGCTTAGGAAATATCACCAAGAAAAACAAACACAAAGATGACACAAAGTTCTGTGGAAGGGTGGACAGCAATGAGGGAATTTGACAGATGCAGAGTGACCTGCATAGACTGGAGAAGTGGTCAAGATTTGTCAGTTGAAATTCAGTGTCAAAAGGTGCAAAGGGATGAAGTTAGGGAGCAAGAACCCCAAAGTATTGGATGGATAGGTGGGATTAAACTGATTTAAAAATGATGAAAGGAACCTAGGAGTCATCATTAGAGAGACGCCTAGACCCCCCCAAAACAAATCATAAAAAAATGAAGGTAATGCAATAAGGCCTTTAGTAAGGCAAATAGGATTTTATTGTGTATCAAACGTGGTACTGATAGTAGAAGACAATAGGACAACTTGATAGTACCTGGGGGAATAAATAGAATGACATCAATTAGAAGAGTCTTGTTTATTGGGGATTCAGTGATCAGTGTAGTAGAGAGGGTGGTGCAATGAGGGTTAGATGGGAGGAAGATGGTCAGATGCCTTCCTGGGGCAATTGACATCCAGCATGTAGATAGGATAGGGAAGATAGCAGAGATGGAGAGGGAGCTGGGGTGTTATTACAGCTGGATACAAAAGGTCTAGCAAACCAGACTGTGGAGAAGGTGAAATGGAACATTGGCAGCCTGGAAGACTGATTGAAAGCCTACTTGGACACCCTGGCCTTTTCTAAGGGCCCCCTATTGTGGGGCAGAGGTGGAGAAGATAGAATAAGGGGAAGGAAGGAGCTAGAAGAGTTTAATTGGTATCTAAGGGATTGCCTCAACATAGTCTTTCCTCAATTCTTCATTTAAACACCCAAACATTTCATCAAAATTCTTATGTCTTCTTCCAGGGAATATTCTATAAATTTCAATACAGACAAAAAGTGCCATTTAAAATCAAAATATTTGATCAAGTAAATAAATAGCGTATGCTCATATACATATTTGTATCCTAACATAACTATATTTATCTTCAAAACTCCTTAGCTAGTGAAGATACTTTCACATTTTTCAATTATTTTTGCTGTATTTTTTTTATTTATTAAACTCTAGGGGCCAGATATTCAGAAATGCCTCAAAGGCCAGCGCAAGTCCAGTGCAGCACAAAACCGATGCACCATAGTGCAACAGGAGCCATATTCAGAGGCTGAGCTGGCCACACAGTGCCAGTGCAATCTGGCTGAATATGGCACAGTTGTGCCATGGCGCAACCGTGGATGCACCATGCCACAACCTCAAGTGTGCCATGGCGCAACCGCAGGTGCGCCATGGGCAGACACAGAAGCCCCAGCACAACCGTGGGAGCAGAGCAACAGAGGGGGGCATGGCACAGAGAGGAGACCCAGGGACAGAGCCAGGGAAGCAGAGTGACCGGCCACAGGAGGCCACCACCAGCTTGGCACAGCAGAGTGCACACAGACCTCCACCCCAGAACAAAACAGTGGCACAGACAGTAGGCAACAGGGGGTGCCATTGGGGGATGGAGGGCCACCAAGGGGCCCCCCACAGGCAGCAGGCCATGCCTCCCCTGCAGATTCAGACCACGGCAGGCCACACCCAGGATGACACAGACAAGCAGACACACCCGCCACACAACCCTGACAGCTGCCCCAAGGGCAACCCAAGGCACATCCATCTACCGAGAGGAAGTCCACCACCACCGTGGGACACACTGCAGCACACAGCAGTGATCCAGAGAAGAACAACATGTGCCCCAACACATGCACACCACACAGACAGGCACTGGGCCACTGCAGCATGGCTCTTCATGCCACCTGTAAAGCAGACACAGACACAGGCAGGTAAGTCACAAAAAATATATTTTGTCACAAACTATTTACACTAACCAGGGGTTGGGAAATGGTAGGTATAGTAAGGGAAGGGGACAGGGAACAGGGACTGTACAGTGGGATGAGGGACAGTAGGGGGAGGTATGGCTGGGGAACAAGGGGAACACAAGGCCTGACTAGCGGCGGCCACAGTCTGCCACCCCCTGCTGACATTGCCATCTCCTGTCCACCGCGGGCAGTCTGTGGACCTGGAATACCACTTACATCATTGTAGATGTTATTAGAATCAGCTGCCTAAGGAGACAGCAGTAGAGGGACATCCTGCACCATCGGTGGATACCTGGGACTATGGACAAGACAGGTGATTAGTGCAATGTCCCAAGGAACCAGGCCCAACCACAGTGCATACTGGGCAGGGGGAACACCCCCTTCCTTGGAGGGCTCATACAGGCCACCCATGTGGGTGTGGGCCAACGCCTGCCGGGAATACGGCACACCACATCAGCACACAGCTGTGGTCCCCACTGCACAGTGGACATCCGACTGTGCTATGGCAGTCACATGGCACAGTGCCCCAGCAGCACCACAGCAACATCAGTGGTGGCCTTGTGCACTCCCACCCCACCAGCATCTGGCACATGTGTCCAATGGATGCGCCACAGTGGTAGGCACTATGCACAGTGTCACACAGACAGCTGCCATGGCACACAGCACAGGGGGCCATGCCCACACCCATGCCCCTGCTGCCCCCCAATGATGGTGCACAGAACAATGTCAGGGCCTACCTGTCCTCTGTGGGCCCCCCTCGTGCCGGAGCTGCTCCTTCACCCTGGGCCACTGCACCCTGGCGTCCAGCCAGCACAGCCCGTCATCTGTCTTTAGGTCTTGGGAATGGAACAGAAACAGGTACTCATGAGTAACCAACCACAGCAGCTGCCCACCATCCCCACCCCAGTGCACGGGGTGAGCCCCTGCCCGACATGTCCCACAGAGTGGCAACGCAATACAAGTGGCGAAAGGCAATGCCATCCTGCAATGCGCACAATGGTAGTGCTCCACCCTGCAGGACATGCCAAGCAGCCTAGCCAACACCACAGTACAGCAGCAGGGCACACATGCATGATGGGCCGACTCAGCTGGCTGTGGCACAGCCCCATGCCTGACATGCACCTCCAATTTTTCTGAGGCACTCTGAGTCTCTCTGCACCAGGTCCCCATATCTGTGGGGAAACTGCTCACCCATCCTGGCCACCCCTGTACGCTGGCCCAGTGAGGCAGCAATTGCCTGACACACAGTCACCCAGGGTGCTGCAATGGTGCCTGCCCAAACAGCTGGGCTGTGTGGGGCTAGACACATGCCACAAAGTCGGCAAGCT
The DNA here is from genome assembly GCA_016271365.2 of Neoceratodus forsteri. NCBI lineage: Eukaryota > Metazoa > Chordata > Ceratodontiformes > Ceratodontidae > Neoceratodus > Neoceratodus forsteri. Next base: position 682,495,893 of record CM057449.1, read on the forward strand.
TGACCTGCATTCAGTTTTCTGACCATCCTGTTCTCTGCTGCGCCATGTCACTGGTGTGAGCCATGAGGCAAAATGGCAGCAGGAGGCATACGTGGTCACTGTATGAGCCAGATGTGCTGGCTGAGGGGACTTGTGCTGTGTCCACCCATCACACAGTCATGGAGATGTGTGGCATGGTCGTGGCTAGGTGGGGTCATGGGTTTGGGGGTCATCCAGGGGCAGTGGTCACAGCAGGGGTCAGTGTTCAGCTGCTGCACAGTGCACAAGTGCGCAATAACAGGCATGGTGCACTGTGCACCACAGTTCCTATTGCGCAGTGGGTGCACAGTGGGCAATAGGTGCATGCACACGGTCTGGCGCATGCTCATTATGGTCCTGAGCCACAACTTGCTCCAGAGCAATCCCACTGCACATGGAGCAAATATGTGATATTCAGCCGCAGCATGCAAATGAGCTCATCAGCCAATGCGTGGTGCACTTGGGGAATTAGCATGTCATTACCATTGCGCCAAAGCTCATTTGCATGTGTTGCACCGTAAAAGTGCCACGGACCGGCAGAGGCCATGGACCGGTAATGCAACCTATTGAGGTAAGTTGCACATATTGCTTAAGCACACTGAGCCCAGCCAGCACAGCAGGGGGGATGGAATAGGGTGCTGCTGACACTGACACACTGTGCTGTCCATGTCCACAGGTATCGACATATCAGACCGTTAGGAGGGTGAGGAGCATGGGCCTGCTTGCAAGTGCAGACCCAACTTCATGAAGGCAGAAGCAGAGGTACTATTTGAGGACTACCTTGACAGGGATCCACTGTTGAGTGGTATCATGGGCACACCACAGGCTGGAGCTGAGGCCTGGGAGGAGGTGGCGGCATCCATAAACCAACAGGGCAGCCACCAGTAGTCAGTACAGGAGTGAAGCAAGAAGGTGGGCATGGATAAGCAGTGCATTAAGGAGAAGTTGGCAGCCATCCGTGCAGCCCAGCATGCCACCAGAGGGGGGCCTGCTGATGCACCACAGCTCACAGTGCAGGAGGAGTTGGTGGCAACCACCATGCACCACAGCACCATGGAGGGTGTGCCTGGTGAAGGATTCCAGATGGGTGGCAGCCCATCACTGCATGGTACGTATGTCAGGCACACACAAAATGAAGTGGCTGTGTCTGGGGGGGTACTCATGGGCATTCCATCACTGACACACCTGTTTTTGGTTTCAGCACCAGCACACCAGCATGCAGAGGATGGGGCACCAGCAGCAGCCGTGGAGGCAGGATCAGCCCAGGAGGACCAGCCATCCACCTTCATGGGCTTCCAGGGGCCTGATAGGCAGCAACACACTATCACTGCTCAGCCGGATATCCAGGGCATGGGGTCAGAATAGGCCCTGGATGTGTTTCTACAGAATGCCAGTCTCGGTGTCCTCTGCATGGAGACACAGATCGGGGAGGGGTCCAACACTGATGATGACCTAACCCTAATCCTGGACAGCATGGGCGGTGTTGTGTGGGAGATGCCCATACCAGACACCAACACAGGCAGCACGCCCAGTGACCTAACAGCAGTGGAACAGCTGCCTGCCACCACTGTGGTTGCTACTGTGTGCACTGCCATAGTCGTGCTGTGTGGTGGTGGGGGGTGGCCGCACAGGTGCTGAGCAGTGTTCAGCAGCTGGATGGGAAATGGCAGCAGGCTGCAGGAGCCACAGGGTGGCTGGACATAGGGTCCACTGCCGGGGCACCTTCTAGGGACATACTGCATGAGGACCCCACTGTGCAGTGTCCACCCGAGTGGGAGGGCTGTGCAGCAAGTCAGTCACCACAGGAGGGTCAGCATCCTGCCCAGGTACCCCAGGATGCCAACTCATTGGCAGAACACACCTGTTTTCTGTGGGCCTCTGTGGAGCAACAGGTGCTGCTTGCCACTGGGGTGTGTGCATTGTGTGCAGAGGTATGCCAGGTGGCCAAGCAATGCAAGAGTGGCACTGCACAGTTTCTGGTGGTGATACAGTGCATGCAAGAGGCCACGACTGCATCCCAGGATCATATTGCCATTGCGATCACAGATGGCCTTGCACTGCTGGCTGCCACAGGGCATGGCCAGCCATCACACTGTCCACTCCATGATCCTGGCATCAGGTGACACCCTCAATGTTGATGCCAGACTCTGCTGTTGGCATCCCAGGCATGCCTGGGGTGGGCCAGTTTGGGTGCCTACACACCCCCCTCTGTGGAGCTGGTCATGGTCCCACAGTTTAACCCCTGAGGTGCTGTTGCAAACACCCCCTGTAGCCAATGAGCAGCCTGTGGCTGCCAATTGACCCTGGCACAGCTGCCCCCATGGCTGCAGTTACCATGGTTCCATGCAGTGGCCCTGATGTGTGTGCCACCCTGACCGCAGTCTGCAGCCGCTGCCCCATGTGCGCATGGGTGGTGTGTGTGTGTACATACCACTGGCATAGCACCTGTGTGCCATTCCACATGCTACCTCTTGCACGCCTGCCCAGCCACTGGACCATGTGGCATGGGCATGATGAGGGCAGTTCTGTACTGGTCACATCTGTGCACCAGTGCAATGCATCTGATCCCTGCCACTTGCCAGCACCTGGGTGAGTGGGTGCATATGTGTGTTGCTGAGTGATGCTGTGTGTAGTTGTGTATGGTTGTGTGCCATTGACTACCCTGCCCCTGTACCATGCCTCTGGGTGTGCATGCCCATTGCCATGCATGCCCCTGCCTGTGTGCTGTACTTGTGTGTGTGGCCTTTGCATGGGTTTGGTGCCACCTACCTGCATGCACCATAGTGCTCCTATGCAATGGTGTCACGATGCTGCCACACCTTCCGTTGCAGCCAGGGATCCCTCAGCCCAGATGGGCTGTCCACCACCCTCTGGCCCATTGCCTCCATTGTCCCCACTACCATCGCCCTCATCAGCCTCGACAGCTATCCCACGGTCAATGGCCATGTTGTGCAGTATGCACAGGCTAGGAATAGGCCACAGGATTTTGAGAAGCTGTACTGTAGGGCACCACCAGATCTGTCTAGGCAATGGAATCATGCCTTCAGCATGCTGAATACACGCTCAATGATGTTTTGCATGATGGCGTGTGACTCATTGTAGAGTTCCTCTGCTGGGGACTATGGGCTCAGATAGGGGGTGAGCAGCCAGGGCATCAGTGGATAGGCACTGTCTTCTGTGAGGATAATGACATGGTTAGCCCTGTGAAATCCTTTGCTGTGCCCCTTGCCTGTCCCTGGCACCCTCACCTGCACATCCACCCAGCCATCACCAATCCCATGGCCTGCTCTACCTATCATCCCTTGCCCGTCCCATACTCACCCACTAGGTGGCCCATGGGGATGTCCCCACACTTGAACCTGTGGCACAGTGCAGAGCCGTGCCAGATGAATGCATCATGTACACTCCCAGGGTGTGTGGCACAGACATTGGTGATGCACCCTTTGGTATTGCACACCACCTGGCAGTTAACACTCTGGAACCCCTTCCTATTGATATAGGCCACACCCTCAGGACCAGGTGGCATGTGGATGCCCACATGGATGCAGTTAATGGCCCCGAGCATGTCAGGCATACGTGCTACCCTGTGGAAGTTTTGCATGGTTGCTGTATACGCTGGCTGTGTGCTGGGAAAATGGATGTATTCTGAAACACGTGGCAGCACAGCATTGAGGAACTGTGTGAGGAGGCATGACAAGGCCAACTGCGTTATGCCTGTGGTGTCCCCTGTTGGTCTCTGGAAGGTGCCAGTGGTAAGCAAGCACATGACAGCTGTCACTTTGGTCTCCACAGACATTGTGTGACTCCACCTTGTGAGTGGCTGCATCTCCTCACTGCACAGCTAGCAGAGCTGCCTCAGAATGGCCCTGTTCAGGTGGTACCATCCCACAATCTCTATGTTGGAGTAGTTCTTGAAGGGGGTGTGGGCATGGTACCACCTGTTCTGGGCAAACCGCCAATGGGCCCTTCCTTGGCAGTGTCACTGTTCCTCCTGCCCCCTCTCTCCCCTCATTACAGCCTCCATCAGGAAGGGTGCACTATCCATGGCCCATGATGTCTTGTCTCCCCCTGGGCAGTCAGCTGCTACAGGCTGTGTGCCACCCTGGTGCACTTCCTGGCACTGTGCCTGCCTGTCCCTCTCACTCTCTCTCTGCTCCTGACTCCCTCTCCACTGTCACCTATGTTTCTCTCCCTCTGTGGCTGCCTGTGTCAGTCTCTCTGTCTCTCACTTACACTGTCCCTCTCGGTCTGTCTTTCTGTATGTCTGTCTGTCTTTCCTTCTTGCTAAGTTTTGCCACTCTTTCTCTCTGTCTCTCTCTCCCTCTTGCCTGGTGAAAGTGCTGTCTGTGTGCTTGTGTCCTGTATTTACAGGTTCAAGTCTGCTCAGTGCATCCTGGATTTGCTCCACACTTGTGCCATGGTTCCATGGTTGAATATTGCACTGCACTGGATATTCATGGGCATGCTCCCTGCTCTTGTGCCTGCATTCATTATAGCTGCACATTGATGCAATGGGTTTTGTGCTGTGCAATGACTCCCTCTGAATATCACTCCTTGTCGCATGTCTGCACTTGCACCAGCACAACTCAGTTGCACCATTGTGTAACTGCTTTGAATATCATGGCCACAGATTACAAATATCTTTGAGCTGGGATTGTTCATTTACAAAGGTTCCATGTCAGAGGATGGAGGGTAAACATACATACAAAGGTTGACAATGATTGACAGACTTTAAGCACGGTGAAGGCTAGGCTAAGGATACATTCCTACTTGGAGAGAGACAACAACATCAAGATAAATGAAGGTTACCAAGCAAAAATAACACATGAACAATGGAGTTAGTGAGGATAGGATAAGTGGGGTAGAGAAAAGAGTAGGCTGGCTGAGGGGCCATTGTCGTAGGTGAGGGTAGTAGAGATGCATACCTGATAGTAGTTGGAGGGAACCCACATCCAAAAAGTGCCAAAGGAAGAGGGGATGGACATAGTGGGGAGGCACAGGGAGGGAGAGAGGGAGGAATGTAAGAGGAGGAAGCAGGAGCCAAAGTATTGCAGCCCTAGGGAGGTTACGGAACAACTTGGGCCAGCGAGGGAGGAAAGGTGATCCACTTAGTTGGAACAATCCCACTAACTGGTTGAAGTGAGGTGTTGTTGGAGTTGCCTCTTGAAGGTGCCAAGCATAGCAGTAGTGTTTCTTTGTTGAGCAAGTTATACCACAGAAGGGTTCTGTAGGTGAAAGACTTCTGACCCATAGTAGTCCGGCATCTGGGGACCCGGTAGATTTGGAGTTGCACATTTCTGGTATGCTGGGTGCTGTTGTATATAGTAGGAAGGTTTTCAACACCTGGTGGCAAGAGCCCGAGGAGAACCTTGTTGGTTACCAGGCAGGTCTGGTATTGGATCCTGCTGAAGAGTGGCAGCCACCTGACTTGGGCATATAGATCACAGGTGTGTATTAGACGGGCAGTGCCCGTTAGGAATCGGCAAGATTTGTGAAGCACCATTGACATCCTGTGAAGGGCAGTAGGGGAAGCTGAGCTGTAGATGGCATTGGTCATACTCAATGACAGAAGTGACAGAGCTGTTAATCACCAGTTTAAAGGCATCAGCTGTCATGCAGTGTTTGTGTCTGTGGAGAAGGCCTATATGTATATTCATGGCCTTCCTGACATTGTCGATGTGCTGTGGAAAGGAGAGGGATCTGTCCAGGGTGATGCCATGCTACTTAAACTCTGGAATTGGTTCGAGTGTAGTCCCTGCTTGGTTCATGATAGTGAGAGGTCAAGAGTTATGCTTGCTTCAAGCATTGTAGAAAGACATTACATTTGTTTTGCTATAGTTCAGGACAAGTTTATGTGAGCTGAACCAGTCCTCAACACGCTTGAAGTCACTCTGTAGCTGCCCCTCCAGGAGCTTAGTGTCATGGTGATTTGTATATAACACAGCATCATCCATGTAGAGCAGTATGTTCTGGTGGCAGACACTATGAAGGCTGTTCAGGAAGAGACTGAAGAGAAGTGGTCCCAGAATGGACCTCTGAGGGACCCCTGAGAGGACCAGGCATGCATTGGAGGTGGCACCAGTGATCCTAACGTGTTGGACTCTACCTCCGAGGTAACTTGCAAGCCAGGGCAATGTATCTTTCGAGAGACCGATATTTGATAGCTGCCTGAGTAGGCGTGGATGATTTACCATGTCAAAGGCTTTAGTTAGATCAATGAACACAGCCCCCATGCAGTTTCCTTGGTCTAGAGTGGCGTGGATGAATCCTGTACATTTCAACAGTGCAGTGGTGGTGCTGTTCCCTTTTCTAAAGCCATGCTGTTCAGGGCTGTGGATTTCATATTTTTCAAGGTGCTCAACTAGCTGGTCCAAGACTATTTGCTCAAGGGCTTTGGATAAGAGTGGGGGAGGATGGAGATGGGCCTGTAGTTAGTGTGCTGTGCCCTATCTCCACTTTTGTGAACCAGTGTACTAGTCACCTGTTTCCATATTACTGGGAATTTGGCATTCCTGAGTGATAGGTTGAATATCTTTGTGAAGGGTTCTAAGATTTCTTCTAAGACCAGTGCAATCAGCTTCATATCAAGGGATTTGCCGCCACTAACCAGTACTGCTGATGGCTTTCCAAATGTATTTTCTGGCTAGGTGCACTGGGATCTACTTGAAGTAGAATTGCAGTGCTGTGTGAAGATGGGGTGTCTTGTCAGGGTGGTCACCTGTGGTAGGGGAGTCAAAGAAGTCTGGTGGAAGGACACTGCCCAGATTAGAGAATGCATTGTTAAAGGTGTTGGATATTGTAACAAGGTTGGATGTTGATGTACCATTGATATTGAGCATTGTGGGTGGATTCTTAGGGTCCTTTCCAGTGAGGTTTTTCTTGTTATTCAAACATTTTTTCCTGTCCCCCCAGGTATTGGTGAATGCTTCCCTGAAGTGTTTGCTTTTGGTGTTCTGTATTGCTCAAGTGCAGTCATTTCTAGCTGCTTTGAATTTTTGAATGTCTCCTAGTTTAGTAGTGGCTCGAGCACAGTGCCAGAGATGATCCTTTTGTTTAAGATGAGTAGTTAGCTCAGCGGTTATCCATGGGTTGGTCATTCCTTTTAACTTCATCTTTTTCACTGGTGCATAGATAAGGCAGGCTACAGTAAAGTTGTTGATGAATAAGTCCAGGGCTTGGTCAGTGTCATTGGCTGAGTCAAGCATTGTCCAGTCTAGACTGTGCAGATGTGCTTTGAACAGCTCAGGTTGCACCTGCTTTAACACTCTGGAGTAGATTATTTTAGGAGGAGGTTTGATGAATTTGTTAATCTAGGTACAGATTACAGGAGAGTGTTTGCTTATGATGTCAGGGAGAACTGAGACCTTAGAGATTCGCTTGGGTGATTTGACAGTATCCAGTCAAGTAGTGTCTGGGATCCAGTTCTATAGTTGCACCTGGTAGTGGTGGGTACCATTTGTGAGAGGTGTTGCACTATGACAGCATCCTTGTAGGAGGTGGCCTCAGGTGAAACCTATTTATATTAAAGTTGCCCAATATTAGTTTCCGAGTTATGGTGGAGTCCTAAGGTAATTCATGACACTGGAGAAGTCAGTGGCCTGGTCCTTTGGGGTAAGTAAACTGAAGCTATGGTAAGCTCTTTATTATGTGCCCTGAGGAGGACTTTTGTGGTGACAATCAGTGAAGATGCTTCATGGTTGGAGGGTTGAAGGACATGGGCCATAATGCTATCCCTCAGGTAGGTAGCACAGCACCCTCCTTGCTTTGCGATTCTGTCCTGCCTGAAGATAGAGTATCCAGAGATAGCGGCTGCAGTGTCAGGTATTTTTGGATTTAACCATGTTTCAACAACCAAGAGGATGTCCAGATTGTGTTGCTGTACCCAACTTTGGAGGTTATCAAGTTTACTGAGGAGGATACAGACATTGATAGATGCCAGTAAGAGCGACCCCTCCTTCCTGTTAAGAGGGTGGGAGGACTCTCCAGGTGGTCCCATGTTCGGGTGGACACTGCCAAAGATCAGAAGCAGCATTTGTAGAATTTTGAGGAGATAAGCTAAAAGTGTTTTGCAGGCTAGCTTAACTGTTAGGCGTTTGCTCCTCACAGCACTATGGGTCCGGGGCCATCCAGTACTGATGTGGAGTGTTATCAGTAGAGAGAGGTTCTCAGGTGTGCCATGCACTTGAAACATCAGGAGGTAGCCAAGGTGCCAGATTAGTGTGCAGCGGGACAGGGCATTGAGGATGCAACTTCCTGTGGTCATGCCTTGTGTATAGTGCATGGCGTTTGGTGGTCCAGTCTGGTGAGGGGTTTGTTTAGTTGTCCCCACAGGAGCTATGAGGCACAGTAGTGATGACATCATAGCTATTAATACCAAGGGCCCCAAGGCTGCAGACATCATGTTTCTGTGTTAATGTCAGAGAAAGTGCAATATTATAATCTGTACTGACAGTACAAGAATTTCTAAGTTACAGCATTGCATCATGTGCCACCAGATACCAATCTTACGAATGCAATTTCAAATCTTGCTACAACCACTGTTTTCTATGCTCTATGACTTGTCAACCAGAACCCAAGAGAACATTAATCTTTTATGAAACCTAAAAACAGTTTTCCGTCATGTATGATATTAACCAAAGAACTGTTATGTATGTAAACAAAAAGACTAATAAAAACTGGCATAATCATAAAAAAGCTCACTTTTCACATACATAAGAGTTCATTGGTTAATATTATACATGAAGGAAAGCTCTGTTTTTTAGGTATAATAGAAGTTTAATGTTCTCTTGGGTTGTGTTGGATAAGTTATAGGGCTTAGTAAAACATCGTCTGTAGCACAATTTGATATTGCAATCATAAGACTGGTACGTGGTGACATATGGTGCAATGCTGTGACTTGCACTTGTTCTGGCACTTACAGCTAAAAATAATCAAGAAATATGAAAGCATCTCCACTAGTTAAGGAATTTTAAAGCTAAATATAGGTATGTTAGGATACAAATAAGTATATGAGCAGAAGTTATTTACTTATTTACTTGATTAAATATATTGGGCTGGATATTCAAACTGCGCCCAAAAAGTGCGCAATAGCAGGAGCAAGCACAAGTCCATTGTGCCCATGTGCAATAGACGAGATATTCAAAAAAGGAGCAAGCCAAATTGCACCAACAGCCAACGTCTTAATATCGCACAGCTTGCGCCATAGCGCACTTCAGGAAGGAAGCTGAGCGAATGTGATGCGCTATGCGTAAGAAAAGGGCTGCTCAGCTGAGCAGCCCAGAGACGCCATAGCGCAAGCAGGGAGCCCCCCAGCAGCAGACCAATGTAACTGCACAACTAGGGAGGTAGGTAGGGGCCCACCACCCATGCCACAGATGGGCACAGGAACACACTGCAGAACTGACAATGCACCCCCACACCCCAATCACAGCACAACTGGGGAAGGGCTGGAATATCCACCAGCCCATGGGGACAAGCAAACAAAGCACAGCTGGGCCATGGTGCCCCATCACATCCACTGGCAAGCTGAGACTGTCACACAAGGAGGGCGGACCACCCCATGGCACAGCAGCCCCCCTGTGCACTGCATACCCTGCACCATGACCCCAAGACACCCCCCATGAGCAGTGATCACCACTGCAGGAATCATCATGCATACCACCACCCCCACTGTCACACTGCAACCTCATGTACCACAGAACCATACAAGCCAGATGCACCATGAGCACCCAGCAGTGGGTGGCAGCACATGGCAATGCAACAACGGCAGACACAGTGCCAACATGCACAATCCCCCTGAGGCACATCTGAGAGACTGAACATGTGTCGGCACAAGAGGTACCCCACACAGGAAAGGGCATGCCCCTGACACCACCACCATTGATACAGCACCCTGCACAGTAGACAAGTGTCACAGCCCGACCCACCACAAGCCACAGCAGCCAGCACAGACACCCACAGTGGTGCGTGGAAGCATGCAGCACACTGGATGCAACACAGTGCAGGGGCAAACACACACCCATACCCACAGGGACACTAACACAGGGACACAGTAGTGTGGCAACCAAGCCCCCAGTGTGGGCCCATGAAAACTGCACACACAGCCTGCAGTCCTCTATGGCACAGGGGTGACACCCACCCTGTGCATGAACTGTGGCCCTGTATGCCACCAGCATATGCCTGGAGCACAAGTCACAGACAGTGGTGCACAGCCCCTGCAACACACACAAGCCACAGCATGGAGGTGGGACAGCAACTGCGGAGGCCACAGTATTACCCTAGCCAAACATGCACCACACCATTGACAGGAGGCAACCCAGCATTGTGATGGTCACAGTGGATGACCTGCAGGGACAGCCACCACTGACAAGGCAGCAGATCTTGCAGGCCACAGACATGCAAGGGTGTCAGCTGCACAGGCCAAGGATGGGTTGACAGGGGCACAATGGACACAGAGCATGTACCATGGACCACTGCACACAGTTATGCAATGCACAGGGAACAACACACACACCACAGATACCGACTGATAGCCACTCCCACACCAGAGACACTTCCTCACGCACACACACACACACACACATACCCATGACTGAACCACCCCAGATGACATGCACACCACTGCAACTGAGCACCTATAGCCAGCTGCAAATCAGACCACCACAGTATTCACATCAAAATATCTGTATTCAAAAACATATAAAAATCAACTATATACAACTATGTACAAACATGGGGTGGAGGGACAGGAACAAGGTGGGGGTGGGTAAGGGGCAAGGGTGAACATATGGGAGAGGGTAGGTGGGGTGTGAGCATTGAACAAAGGGGGGTAGACACAGGCTGCTCGTGCAGCTGTCAGTGTCCAGCCTGGTCCTCCGCTGCCTGGGGCTGTTGCCTGGGCCACCTCCTCCTACTCACCCTATGCTGCTGTAGATCCCTTAAAATGGAGAGGGACTCTTGCACCACCTGCAGAAGCTCCTGGATGGCCTGCTGTATACACAGGAGTATCCACACACCTAGGACAAGGGATCAGAGTCAATGGGTGTGACTGTCCATCCCCCTGCATCCCACCCATTATGCATGGCATACAGACATGTGCCATGCTCCTGTGATGGTGTGCACCCACCCACAGTGACCGTGTCCACAAGACATGCACAACCAGGCAGCAACAGCCATGTGTACCACTGCACACACCCACCGCCCATGTCCAGCACAGTACAACCAAGGCCACACAGTAACGTGGCTATGCGGTGGGCAGGCAGTGCCACAGTCATGTGCCCAGTGCATGCATGGACCACCATTGATGCACTCCCAGACATGCAGTGCCACTGGACAGTGCTGACTGTCACATGTCGCGTGCATGGCAGTGGTGTCCATGGATGGTGTCCATGGTCTGCTTCCCACCCTGTCACACAGCATGCAATAGCAATCATGGTGTCATGGCACTCACCCTAAATGGGATGTTGATGGTGTTGGGGTTTGTCCCCGACATGCCCCTGTGCAGCATCCTCTGCCCTCTGCTGCCACTCCACCATCCTCCTCTGCTCGGCCACACCTGTGAGAGAAACACATCAGTACAAACCCAAAACATATTCCCCCTGCCCCAATGTGTGTGCCCACTCAGCCAGACCCACCCATCCCATACCCTGTAAACACTGCCACAGCCAACCCTAGACTATTCCTCCCCTATGTGCTGGACACATAAGACAGTGTTACCCATATGGACCATACGAGTGTGTAGACGTATCACCCACCTGGACAAGGCACCACGCCCCTCCTGGCACGCAACCGCAGACGTGCAAGTAGCTCCAGCTCCCTCCGTCTAAGGTCCCCATACTGGTGCCTGCACTGTTCCACCATTCTCCTGTGGCCAGTGGCCACCTCCAGGTTAGTGGCCACCTCTTTCCAGACCTGGGTCCTGGCCCTGTCCAGTGACTCCTCACCAAACAGTGGGCCATAGTGTGGCTCCACAATGGCCACAAGGTTGGCCAGCTCAAGGGCACTCCACTGAGGGGCTCTCCTGCGTGCCATCTCTAATGCTATAGTAGGCAATATAGTGCTCTGCAGCGTGGCACCCCCACGTGGAAGTGCTGTGCGGTACAGCGCCGCCATTTCCTATCACGCTGTCAGTACAGCGCCACCATTCCCTATCACGCCATCACCGAACAGCGAGATAGAGGTGCAGCCATGCCGGACGTATAGCACCAAGGGGGCAAAGGTTGGGCACAGAGTCATGGGTCTCTGGCACAAGGCCACACACACTGCCATTGGATGTCTATGCATCTAGTGTGATTGGTTGCCTGTGTGCCATCACCATAGCGAACTATTGTGCAGTTGTGCCACAGCACCATGTAGTGGCCCTTGCCATAGCACCATTGGCACAATGGTGGCTGTGCCCTGAATTGCCTACAGTGCACAGCACGTCATCAGCGCGGCAGACACCTGTGCAAGCTTCCTGGGCATGCACAGTGCGGTGTACTACGCAGGCCACAGAACTGCGCCATTGGCTCAGCACATTCAACACAATTGCGCAAAGTGCAAAAACTCGATATTCAGCTGTCATATGCAAATCATCTGATCAGCCATGCAATGGCACAGCAGCACAATTTGCACCTCATTAAAGTTGCTCCACACCTAATTTGCATGTATTGTGCTATAAAAATGTGACACTGTTCTGCAGTGGCCATATTCGGTTACTGCAGTTTATTGGTGAGTTGCATGCTGTGTGGTGTCCTGGACTGTGGACTGTGGTATCAGGGACTTGCTTTGTACTGCACAGTCACAGATAACCACTGTCATCCATATAGGCTGAATAATGACAGAGCGAGGACTGGGTGAGGAGGACAATGATGGTGGGTGGAAGAGGCGGCCCAATTTCACCAAGGCCGAGATGGAGGCACTCTTCGAGGCCTACATCGATCAGAGCCACTGCTCAGTAGACGGTAGGGCACCCCTCAGACCCATGCTGCTGCATGGGAGGGGGTGGCACGTGCCATCAACATGCGTGGCAGCCACCAGCGCTCTGTGCAGGAGTGTAAGAAGAAGACGGATACCGACAGGAGGAGGGTGAAGGAGAAGGTGGCTGCCATCAGGGTGGCATGTGCTGCAACAGGCGGGGGCCAGCCGGAGGTGGTGCAGCTGACTCCGGCAGAGGACAGGCTCACTGCAAGCATGCAGTGCAGTGCCATTAAATGTGTTCCAGGAGGTGGCTTCCAGACAGGTGGTAGCCCATCACTGCATTGTGCATCATGGTCTGTCGGGGGGGTAGATCACATGCACTAACGTGTCCTTACTTTCTGTTACAGATCCTGCACATCTGCAGGGGTCAGCGGTGGAGGACCTGTCCACTGCGGACAGTCATCTGGAGTTGGAGGAGGGACCATCCACCTCCGCTGGTTGCCGCCGAGCATTGCAACAGTGGGTCCGCCTGACTGTCAACACTGATGTCATTGAGACAGGTGTGGGGGAGGCCCTTCCTGTGTCTCAGCGGTCTGGCATCCAAGGATGCCAGCACACTGTGGCACAGATCTGCACCATTGATGATGCAATGACCGTTAAGGGCAGTGACATGTGTGTGTCACGGAATGGACACACAGCAGGCCAGCTCACGCCCATTGACCTGGCTGGTTCTGATGTGTGTCCTAGCATGTCAGCATAGTCCCAGGGTGTGCCTGTCAGCACCAGTGGGGCAGCACTGGTGGCTGGTCAGGTCAGTGGCACTGTTGCAGCCACAGCGGCGGAACAACCGATCCCTTGGGCAAAGCAGGTGGAGAGGCAGCGGCAGCAGTCGCCCACCAGGACTGGGAGTTCAGGGTTCAGCGATGGTGTCTGTGCACCACCTGTGGACTTGCCCATAACTGGTCCTGGTGAGCAACGCCCACCCTCAAGAGGTGCTGAACATCAGGACCTTCCGTACCCTGAGGGACAGGATGCCGAGGTGGCAAACGACCTCTTTGATGAGCACACCCACCTACTGCAGGCATCAGTACAGCAGCAGATGCAGCTTGCAATGTCCATGGAGGCACTGTGTGTGGCTCTGGAACGGGTCGAGGAGTGACACAGCAGGGACACTAATAGGATCCTGTCACAGATTGTCCAGTTGTGGGAGGATGTGACCGCTGCCATTGACAGGCAAACACAGGTGTTGCTCGCTGTCATGGCCACAATGGGCACACAGTCAGGTGCCCATGTGTCACTCACACTGCGCAGTTTGTTATCCACTCCCCATTCCCGGCATCATGTGACACCCACCCTGTCAATGCCGGGTTCAACTGTGGGCACCCCGAGCACTCCTGGTGCAGGTATGTTCGGTGTGCTGCAGACCCCAGTGCTTGCACTGTCGTGTTCACACAGTGGAACCCCTGGTGGACCATCGGTGCCATCCCATGAGGCCCGTGGTCAGCCTTCCAGTGCTGCTGGGTCTCGGCAGGGCCGCCCATGCATCCGAGGTGGACGTGGTGCTGTGCTGCAAGACTGACCTGTCTCCCAGTGTGGGCACTGTCTGGTGCTGCACTGTGTGCATTGTGTATTTCGGTGGACAGTGCACTGGTGGGTGCCCAGCCTTATACACAGACACACGGTCCACCTGCACACCCTCCTGACTGCTGTCCACAGGTACATGTGCATGATGATGCCTGCATTGCACTGTACACCAAAGTGCGATGGTGCCCAGCATCTGACACATGCACATAGACAGTCAGTGGATGTGGTGGCCTGTGGACATGTGTGTTGCTAGTGTTCGTGTTCCGGCTCTGTTTTGCACCTGACTCCTGTGCACTTTGTGCCTATTGTGTGTGCATGTGTGTGTGTGTGTGTCTGTCCATGTGGCGTGTTACTGTTCACCCCTCCCTGGTTGTATGTGTGTGCTTCTGTGCCCTGCCACATCACTTGCTAGCATGCACCCTTGGTGTGTTTCCATGTGTGTATGTGGGTTCTGCCCTAGCCACTGGTGGTTGCACATGGCCCCATGACTTACCTGTGTTGGCTGAAGTGCTCCTCTGTGATGGTGTCCCGGTGCAGCTGGGCCAGCTGGATCAGTCGGGGGTCCCGTCAGCCAAGGGGGGGCTGCCCATCCCCATCGTCACTGGTGTCACCATCATCCCCATCGCTGTCCCCCTCTTTGATCTATACGACTATCCCACAGTCTTTGGCCATGTTGTGCAGGATACAACAGGCCAGGAATATCCCACAGGCCTTTGAGGGGCTATACTGTAGGGCACCGCCAGAGGTGTCCAGGCAACGGAAATGCACCTTCAGCATCCCAAACACCCGCTCAATGATGTTGCGTGTGGTGGCATGTGCCTCATTGAAGCGTTGCTGCGATGAGGTCGTTGGCCGCTGGTAAGGTGTGAGCAGCCAGGGATGGAGTGGGTATCCACTGTCACCTGTGTGGAGACAGTGGAGGTTAGTGTCTTGTTCAGGCTCAGACTGCCCCAAACCCTGTGGGCCACACCCATGGCACCTCTGGCTTACCCCCCTTGCCCATGATTTGTCAGTTCTACATACATACTCACCCACTAGGTGACCTGTGGGGATGTCCCCACTCTTGAATCAATGGCACAGTGCTGACTGGTACCAGATGAAGGAATCATGTGCTCCCCCAGGGTGCATGGCACAGACATTGATGATGCACCCACTGGCATCACACACCACCTGGCAGTTGACACTGGCATATCCCTTCCAATTCATGTAGGTGGCCCCATTGGGGCCAGGTGGTGTGAGAATGGCCACATGGGTGCAGTCTATCACCCCTAGCATGCCAGGTATAAGTGCTACCCTGTGGAACTCCTGTATGTTTGCTGTGCACTCCGCCGCAGTGCTGGGGAAATGGATGTACTCCGCAGCATGTGCCAGCAGTGTGCTGAGGAATTGGGTGAGGCTGCGTGATGTGGCTGACTGTGTTAAGCCTATGGTGTCCCCTGTTGGTCTCTGGAAGGTACCCATGGTGAGCAAGCACATGCAGGCTGTTACCTTTGTCTCCACTGACAGAGCATGACTCCGTCGTTTGGGTGCCCGTATCACATCACTCCACAGCTCACAGAGCCGCCTCGGTATTGCCCTGTTCAGGCGGTATCAGCCCACAATCTCAACATCTGTGTACAGCTCAAAGCTGGTGCGGGCTCGGTACTGCCTGTTGGGGGCATACCGCCGACGGGCCCTTCCATGGCCACATCCCCCTGCATCATGCCTTCTCAGCCCCCTCATTATGGCTTCCATGCCATGTGGAAGGTGGCACTGTCCATGTCCCTGGCTTGTGTTCCCCCCAAGCTGTTGTTGCTTTGTTCCCGCTGCTGTCATGACTGCTACCTCCCCTGCACCGGGTACACCTACTGGCCTCTGCACTCTGTGGCCCCACACACCTTCCCTTGTCCCTATTCTGTGTTGTGGTTTCCCTGGCCTGCCCTCTTTCTCCCTATTTCTCTGTCTCTCTCTCTCTCTTGCCCTGCCTCATGTGGCTTCCCTGTAGCATTCTTGCACCTCTTCCTTGCTCCTTTTTATTTTGGCTCATTTCCGCTATGGCACAACTTCCCCCGCTCCACTGTTGCACATTGCGCAAGTCTTTGAACATCGCACTGTGTACTTTATGCATGGTTCCACCCCCTTCAGTTGTGCATGCCTTCATTATCATTGTGCTGTTGCTCATCATGTTTTCAGTAGTGCAACTGCTTCCTGCTGAATATCGCAGAATGGCGCATTTTCTGACTTGCGCTGGTGCAACCCTATTGCACATTGCGTAACCCTTTTGAATATCCAGTCCATTGATTTTAAATGGCACTTTTTGTCTGTATTGAAATTTGTTAAATATTCTCCAGAAGAAGACATAAGAATTTCTGAAAAACATTGAGATGTTTTACTAAAGAAGAATTAAGGAAATACAATTTGCACTGAGGGATTGTCTTTGCCATAGAGTGGTCCACTACCCTCGGTCCACAATATGCAAGCTCCACTAGATCCAGCTCTACACCTGATTTTTCTGTCTACTATATGGTGATTTCCCACCAGGACACTTTTCTTTAGCTAAGGGGTCATGTCAGGAAAATGGGTACCACTTTGTAGGGACTGGGGGAATTCTGGGATAGGAGGCTCTTCAAGGGCAATAAACTTCTTCCGACAAAGGAGGGGGCTGGTGTGCTGGGGTAGATGTTTGCTGTCTTTATCAAAAAGTTAAACTGCCTGGAGGGGAGACTGAGTCTAGGAGAACCAAGGTGGTTGGAGAGATGAAGGGGAAACTATCTAATAATTCCATAGTCTTGGGACTTGTAGAGACACCCTGACAAAGATAAGGCTGAGATCCAAATTGGGCTGGTTGAGGGGACCAAGAAGAGGAGATCTCAGAGCCTGCAAACAACATGTAAGGAAGGCAGCCAGAGAGGAAAAAGGAAAAAGGACATTTAAATAGCCAAAGAGAGTCCAGCCCAGTGGTACTGAGGGTTAAGGCGCTGGATGCCGCATCTCATACCACGCTAGTGACCCAGGATTGGGAATGGATCTGGATCACTGATGGTTGGCAGGGAAGGGAAGAACTGAGCATCTGGAGGACTGCTCGGCTCTCCTGGAGAGGGTTACGGGCTTTGCTCGCTGCACTGGTGGCTCCAGTGGAGACTGGGGAAGCAGTGATCAGCAATCCTACAATTGGGGACTGGGAGCAGTGAACATCCTGACAGCACACACAGGAGCATGCACGCTGTGCACTGGACCTCATTGCACGTCTGCTCAATAGGAGAACCACACCATAAAACCTCTCTCTCCACAGCAGCATGAATCCGCTGACAGATCACTGGTCCTGAGCCAAACAAACTCCAACAGTCGGGGACAGGCTCCAGGGTGATGTGGTCTCTTCTCCAAGTTCCCCCTCGCTGGGGGGGACCTCTATAGGGAGTAAGCTACGGTCCTCCCCCACTTCACTAGTCAAGGTGGAGGCTGGCATCGGGACTACTTAAGCACCTGCATAACTGGCTGATGGGGTAAGTACCCCAGCTGCAGAGAAAGCCTAAAACAGAGTTTATAACAAAAAAAAAATAGCCAGATAGGATTAGTGGTTAGATGGAATGGGGTCTGCCTCAATGCCAGGAGTCTAGGAAATAAAACCAGCAAGCTCCAGGAATTGAAGGCAGACACTGATGTGGACCTCATGGCCATCACAGAGACCTTGACATTGGAAAATAACATCTGGGACCAGATAGTCCCTGGTTACATCATGTTTAGGAGCTAAAGAGGAAAAGATAAAGGGTGAGGCATAGCCCTCTACGTCAATGATGACATTGAGGCTGTAAAGGATGGACACATCAGGGGACATAAAGGGGTGACAGAGTTACTATGAGTGCAGCTCATAGCAGCCTCTGACAAGAAAATACAGGTGGCATGATCTACAGAATGCCAGGATAGGCAGCAAAGCAGGATAGCAACTTGGGGAAGAACTAGTCAAGGGAGTGGCAACAGGGAAAGTGGGGGTGGTGGGTAACCTGAACCTACCAGACATCGACTGGGATGTTTTGGCTGCTAGGAGCACCAGAAGTCAGGTCCTGCTGGATACAGTCTAGGACTGCCTCCTGGTACAGCTAGTTAGACAACCCACCAGGCAGATTGCCATCCTCAATGTGGTGCTCACCAACTCAGAGATGGTAGGAGTAGCGAGGGTCAGGGAGCCAAGAGGAAACAATTACCATAGATTTAACTGGTTTGAGGTTTGAGCTGACCCTGGGATTGGTAAACCTCAGTTGGAAGCTGAGGTCATTGATTTCAGAAGGGCATACTTCAACAGGATGAAGGAGCTGGTCCAGGACAAGCTAGTAAGGATAGACAGCCCAGGAAAGGTGAAAGAGACATGGAGGCAATAAAGAGGGACATTCATAAGGCATGAAAGACACACCTGCAGACAGTAACCAAGAGTGATAAGTACAAATGACCAATGTGTTTTTTTTTAAATGGTCAGGGAAGCTGTGAGGATCAAACAAAGGCCTAGATTAGGTACAAAGAAAAATAAGAGGATGATGAAGGAGGAGAACACCAAATGAGAACTAGGGAAGAAAGGAGGCAGTTAGGGAGGCTAAAGTGGACACTGAGCTGTATATTGCTGAGGGAGTTAAGAGTGAAAAACAGAAATCCTACAGATATATTAGGGAAAAAAGGATAAAAGGAGTGGAAATTGTTAGACTTTCAGTGGGAGGTAGGGTAATAGAGGAGGATGGATAAAAGGCATCCATCCTTAACAACTACATTTGCTCTGCCTTCATCAGGAAAAACAGCAGGTCCTTGCCAGAGAGTAGTATCAAGGTGGCCACTAACAGAGTCCCAGAGATGAAGCACCAGTATTTACCAGCCAAAATGCCAGGAAAAGGTTAGCAGCTCTTAAGACAGATAACACCCCAGGCCAGACAGAATACACATGAAGATGTTCATGGAACAGTCAGTGGAGACTGCTGAACCCCTAGTAGGGCTGTTTAATAGTGCGTTACAGACAAGAGTTGTTCCAAAGGACTGGAGATTGGCAGACATGGTTCCAATTCACAAAGGGGGGAGTCAAGCAGCAGCCATGGAACTACAGACTTAGCAGTTCTACATGTGTCGCAGGAAACTAATGGAGTCACTAATAAAGGAGGAACTTATGGACTATGTGAAGAGCAGTGGCCTTCATGGTAGTACAGAGCAGGGGTTCATGGCAGGGAGGGCTTGTCAGACTAACGTAATAGTTTTCTTTAACTGAGTGACAAGGACATTGGATTGGGGGACATGGCGGGTATTTGCTCTATTTAAATTCCAGCAAGTTCTTCAACTCAGTGCCTCACAGACAATTACTGAAAAGATGGATGTTCTGGGAGTAGCAAGGGACATAGTAAGACTGGTAGGGAAGTGACTAAGGGGAAGGCAGCAGAGGGTCATGGTAAATGGAATCAAATTGGAAGAGAAAGAAGTCACAAGTTGGGTGCCACAGAAATCTGTCCTGGGGCTGGTCCTTTTCAATACGTTCATCAGTGACAATAGAGAAGGAATCTGGGACAGGCTGTGTCTCTTCACTGATGACACAGAGCTCTGTAGGGGAATGGACAGTGACGATGGAGTTAGGAAGATGCAAAGTTACCTGCTAAGACTGTAGAGATGGTCTAAGATATGGCAGTTGAAATTCAATGCCAGAAAGTGCAGGTTGATGCACCAAGGGATCAAGAACCATAGGACAGAGTACTGGATGGGTGGTATTAAGCGGAGCACTATGACTAAGGTAAGGGACCTAGGAGTCATCATTAGTGACACCCTCAAACAACCAAGCCAATGCAATAAGGCCTTTAGAAAGGCAAATAGGATGTTAGGATGTATTGGAAGGGAATCTGCCAGTAGAAGAAATGAGGTAATATTACCTCTTTATAGATCAATAGTTAGGCTACACTTGGAGTACTGCACCCAGTTCTGGAGTCCTCACCTCAAGAAATATAAGACACATTGAAGACAGTGCAGTGAAGGGTAGCAGGGCCAGCAGGAAGATCATATGAAGACTGAGTAAGGCATGAAACATCTACTCACTTTAAGCCAGAAGAGTGAGATGTGATAATATAGAGACCTTCAGATTCCAGAAATGAATCCATAAGGTAAACTGTGAGGCATTATTTAGCTTAAGCACAAATTGCAGGTCACTGGGACATGAGTGGAAAATGACAGGGGGGAAAGGTTCAAGAGGGATATGAGGAAGTATTACCTGACAAAGTGGATGATGGAACCTTGGAGCATTCTGTTAGCCAAGGTAATAGGAGCCAAAACTGTAACTAGTTTCAAGTATAGTTGGGACAAACTGAAGGGTATACAGGCTACTCAGGACAACAATAGCAGAGAAAATGTTATGGGGGAGGAAAGTGGTGACTAGTACCCTGGAGGATACATAAATTCTGGGGATAGATAGAGAACCATGGACAGACTGCATGGACCATCGGCAAAGTCACTCGTTTTTTCTTTTTTACCAGAAAACATGGTAAAATTCTAGAATTTGATCTGCCTGAACATCAGTAAAAACAAATGATTTCACTGCACTTGACATGTTATACCACATCAGTAAATCTGCAAAACCTGTGTTTTCTTATAATTGCTTCCTGTACTATTTTCAATTTGCTTCATTTAATGCTCTGTATATTAAGCCTTCTTTTTTCTGATGATTAAGACACATACTTAAAGAATGACAATAGAATCCCAGCAAAATACAGAACTTAGACCAATGATCACCTCTGCAATTCCTGGAATTTCAAGTCTTGGAAATGGAATTTCATTATTTTTTAATCGATGTAAATCAGAAGCCTTGACTGGTGGACTTTTTCTGCCTACATTGCCTACGTTTCTTTGTTTCTATGGAACTGATCTGGTTCTCTATGAAGGTAAAACGGGCAGTGAGGACACAAGAAAAACTAGCAAAACTACTCAGGTCAGCAGTTTGTGTTCCCTTTAAATTTATAGTATTACCTTAAATCACACTATCACTGGCCTTGTGAGACTATAAAACTGGTAAAGTCCAAACATCTCTACAAGTTATAGTAGGTAGTATAAAATTCCGAGTTTAAACAGCTACAGTATGGTGGCAAGAACTAACAGATTTTACATCTCAAGATTGAATGAGGCTTGACTTAATGTGTACACTCACTTGGACTTTATTCTGTCTTTCAACACAGGAAAAACATTCAAGTGATTCATCTCTAATTTCAGAGCTACAAAAATAGGGAGCTCTTAACTTTAAAACTTATCGATGCATTAAGCAGACAAGGGACCTTATAATCTGTTGCATTATTACCATATAGCTTTGATCTCAGTGCATTTCACATTCGAGATGAGAGCAGATGAATTAGCAGAGGATGTTAATCTTTTTAGAAACTGAAGTGTGCTGTCATTAGAACTTCACAAGCAGTATACTCATGGGGCACCTTTTCCTTTTTGTACAGCCAATATGTAAAGTTTGGCTGTTCTATCAGTCACTTAGCAGTATGTTTAGCCTCATTCATATATGAAATGAACTCTCTCTTGGCCAAGGGTATGCAATCAGTGTCATAGCTAAGTATTATTTAGTATTAATAATTCAGTTGGAATTTTGTAACATAGCTATAAAGCTTGGGACCATTTTCCACATTAGCCTGTTAAGAGAATGATAACATTTGTCAGTACTGTTTAGTGTCTAAGCTAAGTGCAGACTATGGATGAACATGATTTGCAGACGCTTGGCAATTATTTGACCCAGATGTTTAGAAATGGGCTATGTTTTCTAAAACTTTGATGGAGTTTGAATCATTGCTTAATCATGGGTAGACCCCCTCTTATATAAATTGTAGTCTGTGCTTGGACAACATTTATATATATTACCAAAATGTAGAATCAAAAGCAGGTTGACATATTTGCTAAAATCACCCACCTAACTATTTGTGCACCAATCCCCATCTCATTGTACTGTACCTTAACCACAGAATGAAACAGAAACATAGAATATGATGGCAGGTAAGGGCCACTTGGTCCACCCAGTCTGCCCATTATTTTTTTACCCTCTTGCTTGCTGCAGACCCACTTTTTATATTATGCTGTCTCTCCCCCTTCTTAATCCTACAATTCCCTTGTGACTATCCCAGGCATTTTTGATCCCCACCACTGTTTTTACCCCCCCACTAACTCAGTTTGAAGGCTGTTCAGGGAATCCACCACTCTTTCTCTGAAGAAGTACTTCCTCACATCTCTCCTGAATCTACCCTCTTCATCTTCATAGCATGCCCCCTTCTTCCAGAGCTGGTTTCTTTCTGAAAAATGCTCCTGTCCTGTACCTTATTCAGCCCCATGAGATATTTAAGAGCCACTATTATATCCCACCTCTCCCGCCTTTCCTCCAGAGTATACATATTGAGGTCCTTTAGCCTCTCCTCATAGGACTTTTGATGCAGACCCTGCATCATTTTGGTAGCTCTCCTCTGAACCACCTCCACTCTATGTCCTTCCTGAGACACAGACTCCAGAACTGGACACAGTACTCAAGGTGGGGTTTTACCAGTAATCTATATTGGTGCAACACCACCTCCCTCTTTCTGTTTGTGACACCCCTTCTTATGCATCCCAGAATCCCACTAACCCTCCCAATGGCCTTATCACACTATCTGGCTGCCTTTAGATAATCTGATATGATTACCCACGGGTCTCTGTCCTGCTTGGTCATTGTCAGCATTATTTAGCCCATTTTGTACTCTACCATTAGGTTTCTGTGGCTCAAGTGCATTATTTTGCACATTTTTGCACTAACACCAATCTACCATACCCTTGACCATTCCTCCACTTTTTTTCAGATCTCTACCCATTCTCTCTCTCCCCCACAGAGTGTCCACCCTGTTGCAGATCTTGGTGCCATCTGCAGAGAGGCAGACCTTCCCTTCCAGCTCCTGTGCAATGTCACTAATAAGGAGGTACCCCACTTGTCACCCTCCTTTCTTCTGAGTGAACACCATTTACAACTATCCTCTGTCTCCTATCCCCTAACCTTTCCGGTCCCCAAGCTGTCCAACTTGCTCATCAGTCTTCTAAGTGGAATGGTGTCAAAAGCCTTGCTGAAATCCTGGTAGGCCACATCCACCACTCCCCTGATCTAACCCCTTGGTCACCCAGTCAAAGAAATCTATCAGATTAGTTTGGCATGACCTCCCCTTTCTGAATCCATGCTGCCTCTGTTCATGTAACCTGCTAGATCCAAGATATTCCACAATCCTTTTATTTAGAAGTATTTCCATTAACTTATCCACCACTGATGTCAGACTGACAGTAAGTGGGTAAGTTGGTCAGTGATAATATATACCATGCCTTGTGAAATACCCAATGAGCTTGATACTTACATTATATTGTAATAGTCTATTTCTCAGTCTTTATATTTTAAACCTCCTGTTTACCATGTCACATAAATTGGGCAAAAAACAAACAAATATTCTCAGGCAGATAGTAGACTGGCATTACTCCCACAGACATACAATCGCCACTGTTCCTACCATAACCACCATAAGAAATCCAAAAATATTTTGCAATATTCAACAATTTTGCTCCATTGGAAAATAATACTGTACTGAAAAAAAATAGCTAGTTATCAGTCAGCAATGAATAATCATATGTCCCTTCCCCTTCTGGATCAGAATTCATTATTGTTCACAAAACTAAAGAATCAAAATGGGAACAAAAGAACAGAGTTAAGTAGAATGTTATTTAGACATAAAGGCCTAGATTTTCATATTTTTGGTGCAGTGTCTGTGGCAGTTGTATTGCAGTAGCTGAGTCCCTGTAAATGTACCAGAATTTTGTGGGTGATATTCAGATAGTCTGATGTATTTTCAATATTTTCACTCATGTCATGGCTGAAAGATGATGTGTGTAGCACTTTATTGATGCATGCATCATGTTTGGTGTGCAACTTGTGGCAATTGTGGCAAGAAGATAGACCACATTTTCTGTGGTCTACTTGTCTTGTTGCAAGTACCACAAGTAGAGCTGGATGAAAGTTTCAAATTCTGCTTTCATATAACGTTTGCAAAATTTTGTAAACTTTACTAAATTTTCCAAACTTCCATCATTAGCAAGATCGGAATCTTCCAAGTGTGTATGATAGATTTTCACCCTGTCCCATGGACGTTTTTGGTTGAACTGCAGAATAATGCACATAAACTGCAGAATGACATTCCTGAGGAATTGTATCCCTCAGTTTAATGGAATATTCCACAATACATGTAATTATTCCACAGTTCAGTGATCAGTTCTGCCACAGTAGAAATCCTTTCTGAGAAGCAGTATGAGCATGTATGAAGCAGTAGCAGGTCAATGAATATATTCTCAGTTCTCACACAGTGTAGCTCAAAGTACTTTATTTTTTATTTTATTAAAGCATTTGTTAAAAGGATAGCAGGGTTAAATCATGGGCAGTGACTACTCATTTACAAAAGTGACCTGGTGGGTCAAACAAGAGAGCAATACAGAACAAAATACATAACAGAATTACAAGTACGGAGTTATAAAGCATACATTGCATAAGCACAGTATGAAGTTAATAGAAATAACATATATATCACATAAGCAGAGCATGATGTTATACAAATAAAATATACAAAGAAAACCATAGCAAAATGGGCACCCACCTCTACTAACCTCCATATGCACTCTGTGCAATAACTATAAAATCCATCTGCATACTAAACCACAGAAAAATGCATTGCTTACTTGTTATTCTCTCGCATTTTGTGGCACACAAAAATCAAAGGTTAGAAATATACTGTAATTCCTAAAGCTGGTACAAGACATGCTAAAAAATATACAAAAAGGCAGTTCCAATATCAGTAGCAGTTATGCCAGGAAGCCTGGTGACTAAACCATATGTTTGCCCCAGCTGGGTAGAGCTTCTTCAGAGATTATCAAAATGTCAGCTACACATACCTATGGTGCTACCAATTAACAGAAACTCCAAAATGCTCTTGTAATATAATACTATTAAAGTGGAATTTAAAAAGTACTTGTAACAGCCTAAAAGAACCCTGTATGTACAATCATGAATATTCATAAGCATCTCAGCACTTCTATATAATTCACTTGCACCAGTTCATTCATATAGTACATGATCCAGAATTTGAAAGACCATTATTTCAAAGTCTATTATTTTAAAACTCATTTCATATTTAATCTGAAGTGAATCTTCAAATGTGTTCTCTTCAATGCACTTCCTTACTTCTTGATTGTTCTATTTTGTAGCACTGGAAGTCCAAACTATAGCCATAGTCTGATCTGAAGCAAAGCAACGTAGAAAATACAAAAGACAAAACTGTGCTTATTTCAACAGCAGGAGATTGTACTGCATAACTTACAATTAAATATGCAGTGCAGAGAAAATATAAACTACAAGATGTGTTATTGCCCAAAGGCCCAGTTTTTAATAAAGATGAATTTCACATTTTATATAACTATTTGTGCTTAAATACGTAAGATCCAAAAGAACTGGATTGCACAATGCATTAATGGATAGCATGCCAATAGATATGAATACATGCAATAGCACATTTAAGATTCAATCTGAAAAAAAGTACAATCATTTGCAAAAACTGTTTTAAAAGCTGAAAGCTTTCACTTTACAGAAATTACAAAGGGTATATACAATAAATAGAAAAGACATGCACATTCACTCATGATGGAAGGAGTGGGTAATGTATGCAACCACCCTACTGGAAATATTGTTCATATTTTTTGTTCAAGTGCCAATTGGCCCAATAACATCATGAGTAGCAAAGACACAAGTGATATCATCAGCTCAGTTGACACTCAAACAAAAAATATCAACAGCATTTCCAGTAGGGGAGTTGAATATTCCATGTATTTTATACCTCCTAAAAAGTAAAAAAAAAATGAATTTCTTGCCATTTTTTGTTGATTGTAAAAAATCTAAAAGGTACATATAAATGAAACACTACTCATTTGGTAAATATTTTTGTCCTGATCAACTTTTATGCTCAAAGTACCATGGTATCAATTTTCATTTTAAAGTTATTTGCATTTATTTGTTGCAAAAAATGAAAAAAAGTTGAATTTTCTGCTTTTTTCACTAATTATAAAAAAAAACTAAAAGTTATCAATAAATGAAACAACACTCATTTTGTAGATATTTTTGTGCTGAACACATTTCCTGCTCACAGTACTGTGCCATCATTTTTTTCACTTTAAAGTTATTCACATTTGTTTGCTGCAAAAAGTGAAACAAATTGAATGTTTTGCTGATTTCTCGCTAATTATAAAAAAAATAACTAAAAGATCTCTGAAAATGAAGCACCAATCATTTAGTAGATATCTTTGTGCTACCAAAATGTCATGCTCATGGTACCATGCTATCATTTTTCTTTTTTAAGTTATTCACATTTGTTTGCCAAAAAAGTGAAAAGCAATATCATGTTTTCTTCTGTTTTTTTTTTTTTTGCTAATTTTATTAAAATAAAATAAAATGTAGCTATAAATGAAACACCATTCATTTTGTAGGAATGTTTGTGCTGAAGAACTGTCATGTTCACAGTATAATGCTATCTTTTTTCATTTTAAAGTTATTTGCATTTGAATACGGCTAGTATTGCTACTGAGGCTGAACATTCAAATGAGTTCTGAATGAACCAATCAGGACATACTATATGTCTATTTTGGACCTAGAGTGAGGATATCAGAACCTAGAGTGAGTATATTTCAATATCCTCACTCTAGGTCCCCAGAAAGCTAAAATATCACTGACATCTGCCCTGAAATATACTCACAGGTGTACCCACTCT
This sequence comes from Neoceratodus forsteri, assembly GCA_016271365.2. NCBI lineage: Eukaryota > Metazoa > Chordata > Ceratodontiformes > Ceratodontidae > Neoceratodus > Neoceratodus forsteri. The sequence goes on from CM057449.1 coordinate 682,523,183, forward strand.
ATATATGTATAATACAAGTTCTATGGAATCATTTAAACCTGGTGGAAAACAAGCCCAGGTTCAAAAAATCCACCTTGCCTCACAGACACTCATTTTTTTCTCCCAATCACCCCTTCCCCCCAACATTATTTCCCACCCACTATACATAGTGCTTCCACAAGTCCTTATTTTCATTATTTGGATTTGTGGAGACACTTTATAAATGATGTGCTTATTATCTGGAAGGGAACAGTGCAGCAGCTAGAACAGTTTGTGCTTTGTCTGGAAGCAACCAATCCTGCTTTGAAAATAATAAGAGCTTTTCCCTCCCCCATATTACCTGCTCTTCCCTCATGAGTGAATGCAAATGTCCTTTCTTTTTAACTTATACATCCTTTGTAATTTATGAAGAGTGAAAGCTTTAAGCTTTTAAAATGGTTTTTGCATATGATTGTTCCATTTTTCATATTGAAATTTGAATCTGCTGTTGCATGTGTTTGTATTTATTGGGGTGCTATCCATTAATAAATTGTGAAATCCCGTTCTTTTGGAACTTGTGTATTTAAACACAAATTGGTATTATAAACTGTAAATTCAGCTGTATTGAAAAATGTGCCTTTGGGCAATAACACATCTTGTGCTTTCTATTTACTTTCCACTGTATATTTAATTATACATTATGCTGTACGATATCATGCTGTTTTAATAAGCACTGTTTTGCCCCTTGTACAGTAGTTTCTTTTCTGCTTCACATCAGAGCTAACTATGGCTGTAGTTTGGACTTCCAGTACCACAGAATATAAAGATACAGAAGTAAGGAACTGAACTGACGAGAACACATTGAAGATTCACTTTGGATTAAATAAGAAATGAGTTTTAAAATAACAGACTTTAAAATAATGGACTTTCAAATTCTGGATTATGTACTATGGTGGGGATTCTCCAAGGGGTGGGGCATATGTGCCAGAGCTGCGTATCCTGCCAGTGCAGCCCCGCACCCATGGAACAATGCAGAGTGGTTGCATTCACAGCTACCGGCCACTCCACAGCTCCCAGTACCCAGTGCACAGATACACGCAGAGTAGCTTGGGGTGGCATAGCGGACCTAGGTGGACATCCAATTGGATGCCTCACCAGGATCCTGAAGTATTTGTGCTGTGGGGTGCAGGTCTGGGTGCAGGAATTCCAAACACAGCAACCCAGACTCATGCAGACCTACCGACCTGGCCAGTGTGCTCCCCTTGCCATTCCCATGGACAAACATCCCCATGGTGCATGGATGACCCCTGGTGGGTTGACCTCCTACCCATAGGCAAGTAACTCTACACAGTTACACCCCATCCCCAGGGTAGGGGAAGCCCCACACATCCCATACCCTGTCCTTGTGGCATCAGTATGCCTACACCCCACACTGCCATATCTCCCTGCAGCACCAATGACCCCCTGACCCCAGGACCTGCTCATCAGTGCTGGCAAGGGATGGCCTGAGGCACAGCCCTCCTCACACCTCCACAGCCACCGGCCATCCCAGTGATGCTGGGTGCAGACTGGCTATATATAGTGGGGTGCACCCAGCATCACTTGGATGGCTGGCAGCCATGGAGTTGTAAGGAAGGCTGTGCAGCTGATCATCCTGTGCTGGTAAGAATGGTCAGGTATGGAAGTTGGGGGGATTGTCGGTACCATGTGGGGGCCACCAATCACCCATTGATAGCTGGGGTGGTCATGACTAGGGGTGAGGGATGATCTGGTGACACTGAACTGGGTGGGGGTGAGGGCCTATGTGCCTTCATTGGACCAGTGCTACTATGTGTGTCAGGTGGGGTGGGCAGGGGTTATCCTCCCTTTTAGAGGTCCCATTGGGTTGGGATGGCATGGCAGGGGGGTCTTATAGAGTTTCTTGTTGCCAGCTATATGCTGTCAGGGGGGCATGCAGCAGCCATGTCCACTTCAGAAACATGTAACCTATGCCCCCCTCATCTGGCACTCCACACTTTTGAGCATAGCGTGGAGTATGGGCACACCCCCTTCACTGCCCCCTTGTGGATCTTGCCGGTTGGGCAGGGGATCTAGTATGCAGCAGCCATGTGCCTCCTTGGAGAATCAGGCACAGGGAGTGCAGGAACCATGGAGGGTCTACACCCCCCAGTTACATGGCACATAGGCTCTCCACACATTGGAGAATAATGGTCTATATGAATGAAATGGTACAAGTGAATTACATAGCAGCTCTGAGATGCTTATGAATATTCATGATTGTACATATAGGGTTCTTTTAGGCTGCTATAAGTGATTTTTAAATTGTACTTCAATAATATTATATTAAAAGTGCATTTTTGGGTTTCTGTTAATTGATAGCATCATAAATATGTCTACTTGACTCTTTGATCTATATCTCTGAATAAGCCCCACCCAGCTGGGCAAAACATAAGATTTAGTCACAGGTTTCCTGGCATAACTGCTGCTTATAGTTGAACTGCCTTTCTGTATATTTTTAGTGTATCTTGTGTCATGTTTTAGAATCATATTTCTAACCATTTATTTTTGTGTGCCACAATACGTGAGAGAATAAAAAAGTAAGTAATGAATGTTTCTGTGGCTTAGTGTGCTGGTGTATTTTGCAGATGCTGCACAGAGTTCATGTGGAGCTTATTAGTGGTGGGTGCACTGTTTTGCTATGGTTTTCTTTGTTCTTTACTGTACTACTGCTGCATCACTGTAGCATAATTTAAGGTATTGTCAACAGTTATGGTGAGGGAATGAGACTCCTTATAGTGTAAAAAATGTATTTGCCTTCACAATGTAATTGGCTCTTGTTTCATGAATATTACAATCAGAGCACTCTCTTTTTGCACAGTTGATACAAGAAACACTTAAAACATGCATCATTTCTTATAGTAAGCCTGTTACCTGAATATTGCCAATTTCTGCAAGTCCTGATTAAAATCAAATATCAAATAGAAAAATTTCCAATTGGCAACTGCATTTTAAACTTAGTTTGCATTTACTGAGTGTGTAATTGTTAAACCAGTCTGTCTTGATTTTCCTTTTTCCTTCATCTTCAAATATAGGTTTTCTATGTACTCAGTATGCTTAGGATATTTAATGGCTCAAAGGTAGCTGCCTCACAAACACCATCATAGCTTTTATACTTCTATGGATTATGGCTGGGTAAAACCAAATGGCAAATGGGTGTATATCACATTGCAAATTGGGCACAGAGTCACAAAAGACAGATTTTTTTTTGGGGGGGGGCATAGTAAATGCGACTAGACAGCAGGGCCCATTGAGGTAGAACTCAATGAAATGCAGAATGAATGAATTACAGATTAATGCATTAAACTGCAGAAAACAATTCTGCAGAACTGACCACTGAAACTCTGACAGTGATTAGCTCTATGGATTGTTTTCCCACAGCTCAATACAATAATCCACAGTTCTTACATTTATTCCACTGTTCTAAATCAGAATTTCCATGAAAGTTGCTGAAATGATTTCCAAACTTTTGCAGAAGAGAATGTCTGACTTTCATTCAAATTCTGCCAGTGGAAGATTTATTTCACACAGCACTAACCACAAGTGGAACCAACTTGTCCCACAATTGACTGAATCCTCCTAAAGGCATAACAAATTTAAATGAACAAATGTTTTCATTTAAAAATAACTTTATGTACAGTAAATACATTGATGAGGAAACTGCATTAATTCCATGAAGATAAATGCAGTTTTGCAGCATGTAGAAAATTGTAAAAAATGATCCTTTTCTAAAGACCTGTGCTAAGATACCAATTAAATAGCTACCAGTGTGATGTCACTGACATGAGAAAGCTGGCTTCAGATACATAGTACACTTAATTTACTGTATTACTGTCATTAAAAGATTAAGGAGACAGCAAACACACACACACAGTCTGGATCCAAAGGTTGAAAGTGGATGCAGAATGTAAGTTTTCCTTTAAGAAAAATAAATTCCAAGAGCTTTGTAGCCTAAAGACAGGCAGCCTGGACCAAAATTAATACATTTTGGTGCTATAATCCTACTGTATAGATAGTTAATCAGGTACTGTAACTGAACTGTCTTTTAAACCATGAGAATGAAGGTGTAAACTGCCCTCTTTCACTTTATTTGTGCAGTGGATTCAAATGTACTGATTCATTTAAAAGTGAATGCTGTTGTGCAAGGCACCGAAAAAAAAAATGATCTAGCAACTGAAAATTTATGGTATTTGAAGTCAGAGAATTTATTTCTTATATATGAGATAAATTTGATATTATTTTAAAATTAGAGCTGTGTGAGGTTTCTGCAACATATTTACAGAGTTTCTGAATTGTGGAAACTATCTTTGAAAAGGTTCACAATTTGTGAATTAGTGAAACTATTAGGAAAAATAAAATATGGTAAACGTTTCTTTAATTCCAAATTACTATAAGTATGTTAGTTATGTGTTTTTCTGTTCCTACAGTAACTGAAGGGTGGACATTTCTTTAAACATTTTAGAAATTATTGAAAACAATCCTGAATCATTTTTCATGATAACTACAATCCAGGATTTTGCCATAAGGGAAATTCAGCATACTGTGAAACAGAGGTGCAAGGGGCAGAGCATGCAGATCAAGATGGCTCCATGAGAATTTTGGCTCAAATGCCACCATCTCCCTATGAAGGAAATTCCAAGGTAAAGACCCACATCAAAAGTAAAAGTTGACTGCAATTCTCTAAGCTGGAGGAGAAACACTGAAATGGCTGGCTAAAAAAAACTGGGCTTACAGTATAACTATTTGTCATATGAATATGTTGAAACAAACTGGGCAGTTGACATTGACTTCAGAAGAAATGCTAAAGGCCCGCAGGAAAAAAAAAAGAGAAAAGATTCTGCCTTGCTCACCATGGAGGGATCAGAAACAAATGTTGTGCTATCTCTAACTAAGAACAGTACCAGAGCTCAAATGCAGAAGCAGCAGACTTTAAATGTTTTTTTACCTCTAACACAGCCATCGAGCCAATTTTATCCCCCATTCCAGATGCTCTGAATGGAAACATGAAGAAAGAAGAGAAGGTTACCGCTGCAATTGACCAAGGTCTTCAGGCTGCAATTATTGGAAGCAACAAACCCGATAAAGAAGACACCAATTTCCTAGCAGTGGAAGAGGTGGAGACTGGTGAGACAGGTGCAAAGGCACCAGAAGCCCAGATAACTTCATTGGTGGAGTCTAGGTTACAGCAGACACCAAAACATGAGATGCCAGAGGTGCCAAGAGGAGAAGAAAAGGCTTCACAGCAGTCAGTGAGCAACGATGGAGGAATGGGGGAAGATGTGCCACAACAAAATTTGATATTCAGTGGCAACATTATGATGACATGAAATGTGAGTTCACCCTCCATTGAGCATATTGACAGTGGTAAAAATCCACCATGCAGCAATATATCTGAAGCAAACATGGTGGGGTTTTCCTCATCCCTTGTAAAACATAGTAGGGAAGGGCATTCCACTGCTTAAGACAGTGGTCAGAACTGGGGCTTACCTATTGATAAGCGGGGGAATGGCAGTTTTGATTATCAAACTCTGGCATGGTTAATAAAAACTGAGGTAACACTTTATTTTAAGTGTCCTTAATTACACTGAAACTACTGTATGACTATAATGTAACTACTATGTAACTTCTGTGTAGTTACATGTAACTACAATGTAGTAGTGAACTAGTTTCATATTTGCAGTTTGGTGTAGTTACACAATTTGCATAAACTGGTAGTTACTGCAGATACTGTTCCTCCCTTCTGCCTAAATGTTGCACCTTGCAACAGCTGTTACATGTGTAGTTACCCTTCCAGCATAAATCAATTTTTATATTGCACTTTGCAACAGCTGTTACATGAGTAGTTACACTTCCAGCATAAATCAATTTATGCTAAAAGAGAAATGGTTGTGGTTGCATGTCTAACTACCACTTCATGCAAATTGTATAACTACACACCAGTCAAATGTGAAAGTAATTAACAACTACATAGTATTTACAGTGCAATAACAGTGTAATTACTTCATAGAAATGTATGTCTAACTACACAATATGCAAATGTGAAACTAATTACCAACTATATTGTAGTTACATGTAACTGCACATTACATACATAGCAGTTACATTGTAGTTATACAGTAATTACAATGTACTTAAAGAGACTTAAAATAAAGTGTTACCAAAACTGAAATTCACAATGAAATTCATGCAGGCCTTCCTCCAATATCAAATGCACTATCAGAGATCAATGTTGCTATTTCAGTTCTGGACAAAAACAATTCAGAAATAGCTATATGCATGACTGAAGCAGAAAACAGAATTAGAAGATTAGAAGATCAAATGGGGCCTGTGAAAACTGGCTTGTTTTCTGTTAAAAATCAACTTCAGGATCTTAAGGTTAAAATTAATAACCTGGAAGATCATTGTCATAGAAATAATCTGAAATTGTTTGGTATAATAGAAGGCTCAGATGGTACAGGGGATCCTATACCCTACTTCATGAAAATTATATCTAAAGCACTGGATTAACAATATCTGGAACAAGAAATCATTTTGGATCAGGCCCATCATGCAGGGGTGGTAACTCAAGTTCTTCAGGAGGCCAATTGAAGTATCCCAGACCTGTATTTATCAAACCACACTATTACAGAGACAGAGCACTTATCCTAAAGCATGCAAGAATTAATAAAGGGCTTGTAAGTGATAATTTAGAATGTTCTGCCTTTCCTGACTTATCCATGGAAACGATTCAGAAACAGAAATCTTCTGACAAATTTAAAACTCTGTTCCAAGAACAAGGAGCCAAGTTCTTTTTTTTTGCATCCAGCTCAGCTGAAATTCTTTTTAAATGGCAAGTGGCATGTGTACAGTGACCTAGCAGCACAAAAATTAATCAGGGATCCAGATACTTGAACCAACTCATTTATTTTAGCCAAGCAGTACAACTAAAATGTGAAATAAAAAGAAGTTTGAAATGATATAAAGGGGCTTAGGGGGAGTGGGAATAAGAGGGAAGAGGGCCTCTCTCTATCTTCCTCCTCTCTCCCTCCAGATAATGATGTAGCTAGCCCATTAAAAGTGAATTATTTTGAATTTAAGTGCTGATTTATGGATATGATGTGGGTAAATAAGGAAAATAAAAAAGGGCAGGCATGGAGAGCCAAAAGCCAAACCTCTCAGATCTAATGTCGAGGAAAAGAGGGGGGAGCATTATGTGAGGTATTGCTGTTCTTCTCAATTTATAGGCTGTTTTGTTATCTTTTTATTCTCCTGACAATATGGGGAATTGAAACCAGCTTATAATTGGATTAAAAGAGGCGGAGTGGGGTTAATAATCAAAAAGAATTGCAACATTTAGAAAGCATATGGTGCATACAATATATAGTGAGAATTAAGATTATTGTTTGTCTCTGGCTAGAAATACAGAAAAGGGTGTATCATTTAGAATAAGAAAAAGTTAAAAATGCTGGAGGATCGTGATTTAAGATGTTTATCTTGGAATGTTAAGGGAATTAAGGATAGGGTAAAAGGGAAAAGATTTTTTAAATATGCTGATAAACACAGAATCAACTGTATTTTGTTAGAGGAGACTCATCTATCATCACAAGATTTTGCCTATTATACTAAGATGTGGATTTGTGAGCCCTGCTGCAGTTGTCTTTGCTGTTCAACTACTGGGCTGCTAGCCCCTGATGACATCACTGTAGGGCAGAGGAGTGACTCACACTGTGCAATATCATGCAGTTGCAACAATGTTGCAAGGAAAACCTACCAGCATTCAGTGTACATACTGTGTTTCCTCTTCCTCAAGACACCCTGTTATCAATGCATTATGCCAAAATCCAAATGCCTTGTCAGTATGTTTTTTTCCTGTGTGTGTGTGAAATGGACTCTGCCCTATAGTGATGTCAGCAGTACAACCCTGGGCCCACAGCAACACCAGGCTTGCTATAGAAGCTCTGGTACACCCTGCAGTTTTTAGCAGCTCAGAGTGCAACATCTACCTGCAGCATACATCAATGAAATGCAATTACAGAATCAATGCAAGAAGGGGTAATTTATGCATGAAAGTCAAAAGGACTGGGGAAGTTCCTCTTTGAGAACTTAGCATCAATTATGGTGCCCCATTTATATACCCTGTTTAATCATATAATTATTACTGGTCAAATGCTACCATCATGTAGGGAAGCACTTACTATAGTCATTCTTAAAAAGGATGAGGATCCTGTGTCAACAACCTCATATCGACCTATATCACTCATTAATTCAGATGCTAAAATTCTGGCAAAGGTTCTCACCATCAGGCTAGAAGAGGTATTGCCCTCAATTATCCACTCAGACCAAAATGGATTTATTAAAAGCAGCTAATGAAAGAAAATATAAGATGTACATTAAATATTATTGACCATTGTAAAGATGAAGATCTATCAGCATTAATGCTGGATGTCAAAAAGGCCTTTGATCAAATTGAATGGTCATACATTATAGAGATTCTGGGTAGATTTGGCTTTGGCTCTGGCTTCATACGGTGGATATCAATACTGTTCTCTGGCCTGGTGGCTAGAATTAGAACCAACAATACGACATCTTTGTGTTTTCCTTTACAGTCAGGCACAAGGCAGGGGTGCCCCCTATCATTCTTAGTTTTCACAATTGCAGTTGAACCATCAGCTTTGGCTATATGTCAGCATAATGGCTACAGAGGCATTAAAATAGGAGAAATAGCACACCGAATAGGCTTATATGCCAATGATGCAATACTGTATACACCAGGGCCCAGATATTCAAACTGCACTAGGCTGTGGCGCAAGCCTGGGCACAGAGCAACTTGGCTGCAGAGGGGCGTTGACTGGACGATATTCAACAGAGCTGCACCATGGCTCTGCATCATTGAATATCGCACCCAGGCCACCAGCAGTGCACATGGTGCAGTGGCACTGTGCCAGTGCAAGTGGCCAGAGTGGAGCAGGGGGATGCGCAAGCACAAGTTCCATTCTGCTAGGTGCAACAACCATTATATTCAAAAGTATACATGCAATTGGGGCCATAATGTATGCAAGGCACAAATGGGGCCATTTGCATGTCATTATGGCCCCATTTGCATGCAGGTGCGTCAATCCCCAGCGACTTGCACCTAGCGCCCTGCCAGGCAGCAGCCATCAGGGACTGACGCCTCCTGCAGCATGGCAATGTGCCCCACAGCCCGATCGCGGGTATTTGAAAAATAATAAAGTATCCAATATCCCTGGTGGTCCAGTGGACCACTGTCCATCCAATCGTGGGCTTAAGTAAAATAATAATGATTCCTTTTTTCCCTGGTGGTCCAGTGGACTGCTGTCAGCCCAATTGTGGGATTAAGTGAACTAATAATGAATCCTTTTTTCCTGATGGTCAGTAGATACTGTCAGCCCCACTCATGAGCTCGTAAAATTATAAAGATTCCTATATCTGTGGTGGACCCCCCTCCCCACCCGCCCACTGAGCCCCACTGCCCCGCTCCCCCCAGTCAGCAGTGGGTGGCACCACCCCCTCCTGCCACCCCACCGCCTGCCGACTGACACCATCGGTAGGCCTGTATGCCCATTGGCTCATGCTGTGGACCAATGGGTGTACAGCTCTACCAACAGTGTAAATTGGCAGGCAGTGGGGTGGCAGGTGGGTGGGGTCCTACCACCCGCCACTGACCGGGGGGGAGTAGGGCTGTACAGATCATTGGGTGGGGAAGGGGGTCTGATGGACCACCACAGATATAGGAATCTTTATAATTTTACTTAAGCCTGTGATTAGGCTGACAGCGGTCCACTGGACCACCAGGGAAAAAGGAATCTTTATTATTTTACTTAAGCCCACAATCAGGCTGACAGAGGTCCACTGCACCACCTGGGATATAAGATTCTATTTTTTCATACCAATGCCCATGACATGGCATGGGGGGGCACCACCATGGAGGTGCAGCCGGAGCTCGGGTGGCCATCCACAGGTGGCAGCTGCCGTGTTGCACCCTGCAATATGGCAGCTCACCTGTTGGTGGCCAGCCGTTACCCCTTTTTTTTATCAACTTTGTGCAGTGCAAGTAGGGGTTGTGCATGCATGGTTTAGCACATCCTGGGCTGAATATCAGGATGTGCAGAGTATGCATGTGCACGCCCCCTCCACCTGCACCTGCATACATTACTGATGTGCTGCGGTGCATCGGGGTTTGTGCCAGGCACAATTCCCATTTGAATATCACACCAGGGCACATCAGTGGGTTGTGCATGGTGCAACACTGTTGTGCCATGTGCAACCCTTTTGAATATCTGGGCCCAGATATGAATCTGACATTTCCAATCATAACTCAACTGCTGGATGATTTTGGTAAGATCTCAGGGTTCAGAATTAACTGGATCAAATCAGAATTAATGGAAAGTCCCCACCATGGTAATTACTTTATGCCTCCACAGGAGTATCCTATTAGAAGGGTGGAAATGGTTAAATATTTGGGAATCAAGATAGTCCATCAGGGTAAGAATTTTTACCAACTTAATTTTTTGTCATTAATAGAGAAAATCGATAGGGAGCTAAAACACTGGTAATCATTACCATTTACACTAATTGGCAGCATTAACACAATTAAGATGGAGGTTCTCCCAAAACTAATTTTTGTATTTCAGAATATTCCCATCTTACTGCCAGATTCTTTTTTAAAACATATTGAGGACTCTGTTAAAAATATTTTATGGAAGGGCAAGAAGCCCAGGCTAAAAATGAGTAAAACATACAATAATAACTCAGAAGGATGATTGTCTCTCTCTCTAACTTTAAAATGTAATATTTGGCAGGCTAATATGGCTGTAGTTTGTAATTGGTTCAAAGCAGGTAAACAATATATTGTAAATTCAATAGAATGTATACATTCTCTATATCAAGATGTATGACTACATTTATTTATTGGCCAGAATAATGAGTCTCTCAAAAAAGTACTGTGCACCACTTGTACAACAGTTTCAATATGGTACTCAGGTTGTAAACTTAATAAAATAGTCCCAAAAGGGACAACATTTACATCTATGTTTTGCAATTCATATTTTTCACCCTCTTTAATTGATCCAATATTTAAGAATTGGTACAAAAGGGGATTGATAGAAATGGAACAACTTATTAACATAATGTATGTACAGGTTTTGAGTCTATTAGAAACCAATATCAGTTACCTAATACTCAGTTCTATGCCTTCTTGCAAGTAAGGGATTATACTGTATTAACAAGAATATACTTACAATAGGTAGTAAAGAATAACAGGACATAGTGGACTTTTTATATCCCCAAGTCCAAGGCAAATCATTTCTAATATATATGGCTGGCTGATGCCGTCCAAAAATGAATACAAGGATCAGCTAAAAACTAAATGGACAAACAAAACAAATAATATCTCAGAGTACATTTGGAATAAGGCTGTAGATGTCAAGGTGACAGACCTCCACTCTGTAAGATTACAACAAATTCATTTTTATATCATTAACAGAGTATACCTTACACTGCATAGACTAAACCTTTTTAACCCTAATATTATAGATGTGTGCCCTATATGCAATAAGGAATCTGGCACCTTACAGCATATGCTGGTTAGCTGTCCACTATTAAATTTATTTTGGATAAGAATACTACTTCTGCTCTCTAGATCTACAGGATTTACACTTGATGTTATTGGGACAAGGGGGCCCAATAAAAAGAATGTGAGGGGTTAAGACTAAACTGGTCAGAATTGGCTTAATTATGGCTTTTAAGTGCATCTTTCAGAGATGTAAAGATAATACACAACTGAATGCAGGTATGTGGATAAATTATATGATAAGGACCCATAGAATTGAAAGGATATTTTTATATGACAGCTAATCAGTTGAATAAATATGATTTTATGTGGGGCCCATTTGCAGCTCACTTTTGTAAACCCTAAAACAGGAAGTGAAAACAACTCTTTTTTTAAATTAAAGATGATCTGGGGTTGCTGCAGTCCTTAAAGAAGATTAAAACTCTTTCCTATAACTGATAAAAAACATACTGTATAAACTTAGAGCTAATCCAGCATGTGTCTAAATTGCTTAAAAAAAACGTATGTTTTGGCAGCTAAAATAAATAATTTATCTATAAGGTCTGACCATCAGCTACATTTTAGACAGACAGACAGACAGACAGACAGACAGATAGATAGATAGACATATATTAGGGGTGCAGTAATGCCTCTGGTATTAGGTTAACTAAACACTTTTATATTAAACTCCAAATTTTGCACATTGAGAACATGACCATCCCTGGATAAAATGTTCTGAAATCTGGCAAGTGAGTAGTCAGTGCCAGGATCTCTGAAGCATATAAGTATGATAAAAAAATATGCACAGGGCTAAACATTCTAGAAGGATGCAAATACATAAAAACACATAAATATGTGTTTAAGACATTTTCCTTTTTGTTCACTGATAAAACAAATACGGTTGGGATTTTAAACCTGAAACTATCAGGTTTACTAGAGTTTGATTGAAGGATACTTCTTTGATAGATGGCTTAACTGAAAAAAATGTATACAGCAGAGTGTGAATTATTAATCAAAATAACATTTTTTCACAGATTTATTTGTAACTAGAGTTTTCTGAAACTGAAGAATGACACTTTCACATGTCAGAACCTACTTTAATGAGATGAGTCCCTTGTTTTAACAAGCCTTATTGGTCACTAAAGTGAGGAAAGAAAGCAAAAGCTTTGTGTATCAAAAACAGTAATTGACTTGGAAGTTAAGTTTGAAATGTATGTGATCAATAGTGTATGATATTTAGGTTAATTCTGCAGTTTTTTTTTTTGTTAAATAATGCTTTTACTAATATTGATGAAACCAACTGTTATATCTCATGAAAACAGACCCTGCTTTTTTGGGCTGTAGGCAGAGCCTACAGCCCTTCTGTCTTCGATCAGATTCTAGCTCTAAAATGGCTTTTCATGGAACTCAATTTTTAGACATTTGGAAGTATTCCTCCACAGCTGGAAAGCAGTGCACTCCCCCTCTGATTTTTGCTGTTTGCTGCTCTATGTTAAAGACATCTGAAGGGAGGAGTGATGCTACTGTATTGTGCCTCAGAACTTCTCAGGCTATTAACAAAAACCTTTTTAAACTACTGTTTCTATCATCTGTCCAGTTCAATCTAATAGATGTATTCTATTTCTTTCAGCAACACAGGAGTTAACTCATTATATGATGTCTTTATAACACTGAGCTTCTACAGTGTCAGATTATAGACAGTGGTCTGTGAGCTATTTCATTCCTATGAGCACACTGCATACAAACTGCAGGGGGTGGGCTGTAACCCCATCACTTTTTTTGGCCTGAAGGATCTTGCCCTTTAAACAAACAAACAAAAAAAGTAACCATAAACTAGCGTGACAGAGTTAATTAAGCCCAGCTGCTCAGGTACACATAGAAAATAGCTTGTTTTCTGTTTCTGGAGTTGGAAGTGTCAAGTGGAAAGTGCTTTTAAGTGTGTGTGTGTGTGTGTGTGTATACAATCCTGCTTTGGGATGGGCCATGTGACACAGACTGCTAATCTCTTCTCAATGATTAAAGGTCTGAGGCTTAGCTACACTGTTTGAGCCCTCCCATGCAACAGAAGCTCAGTGTAAAACTATTATGTTTCCATCCTCCGGACAGACAGTTTCAAAAGTAAACTAAAAGGGAAAAAAATAATGTAATTTTATAAATATATTTTTTCCTTTGGTAACCAGGTAAGGCCAACTAGGCATAGATGCTTGTTTCTATGGACAACCCAGGAATACTGGGGAGATTACATAGGAACATAGAAACATAGAGGTTGACATCAGATAAGGACCGTAAGGCCCATCCAGTCTGCCCATTTCTTTTTCAACCTTATAAATGTGACATCGGCCTTTGCTCTGTCAGTGGCTTATCTATTCATACTCATCTATATTGCTCCCTTATGCCTATCCCATGCCTGTTTGAAGCCCTGTACTTTATTCATAGCCACCACTAGCTGAGGTAGGTCATTCCATGCATCCACCACTCTTTCGGTGAAAAAGAATGTCCTCACATTCTCCCTTAATTGGCCTCCCTCTAATCTCATGCTGTGTCCTCTCGTCTTGCTATTTTTCTTTTATTTAAACATGTTAGACTCTTTCACCTTGTTAATGCCCTTAAGGTGTTTGAAAGTTTCCATCATATCACCTCTCTCCCTCCTTTGCTTAAGGGTATACATATTGAGCTCAGTTAATCTGTCCTCATACTGTATGTCTTCTGATGCAGTCCCTGCACCAGTTTGGTTGCCCTTCTCTGGACTGCCTCAATTTGATTAATGTCCTTGTGAAGGTGTGGCCTCCAGTACTGCACAAAGTACTCCAGATGGGGCCTAACCAATGTCTTGTAAAGAGGGATTATTACCTCCCTCTCTCTTATGACTTGCGATACCCCTACTAATATACCCTAACATCCCCTAGCCTTACCTACTGCTTTAGAGGTCTGCTTGGATGATTTCAGGTCATCAGTGATGATGATGCCGAAGTCTCTTTCTTCCTTTGTGACTATCAGCAACTCCCCTCCCAGCCTATAGGTGGCGTCAGGGTTTCTTTTCCCCCTGTGCATGATCTTGCACTTCTTTGCATTAAATCCTAGTTACCTGTCTTCTGACCATTTTGTTAGTTTATCCAGATCTCTTCTCATTCTGCCCACCCCATCTGGATCATCTACTCTGTTTCAGATCTTGGTGTCATCTGCAAACAGTCAAGCCTTACCCTCTAGTCCATCTGCAATGTCACCACTGAAGATATTGAAAAGCACTGGCCCCAGGACTGATCCCTGAGGTACCCAACTTGTGACTTGCATTTCTTCTGACTGTATACCATTTACCACCACTCTCTGTTTTCTGCCCGTCAACCAGTTTGCCACCCAGTTGACCAACTTCTGACCCACCCCAAGCCTAGCCAGCTTATTTATCAATCTTCTATGTGGAGCAGCGTTGAAAGCTTTGCTGAAGTCAAGGTAGGTGACATCAACTACTCCACCTTGGTCCACCACTCTGGTTACCCAGTCAAAGAAATATATGAGATTAGTTTGGCAGGACCTATGTTTTGTAAACCCGTGCTGTCTGGGATCCTGTGCCCCTATGGATTCCAGGTGTTGCACTATCCTTTCCTTAAGGAGTGCCTCCATAATCTTGCCCACTACTGAGGTAAGACTGACTGGTCTGTAGTTCCCTGCCTCCTCCCTGCTACCTCTCTTGTGGTGCAGGATCACATGAGCCCTTCTCCAGTCTTCTGGGACCTCTCCTGTGCTCAAAGACTCACTAAACAGTTGTGCAAATGGCTCTGCTAGTTCTACCCTTAGCTCCTTAAGTACCCTGGGATGTATGCCATCAGGTCCCATTGCCTTGTCCACCCTGAGCTTAGTGAGCACTTGTAGGACCCTTTCTTTTGTGAAGGGAGTAGTGCTCACCTCCCTCCCCACTTAATGACTTAATCAGAGCCACACTGTATGGAAATGGAGGGTGTGGGTATAAAATCCATGTCAGAATGCTGGATCTACAATGCTCATTTATAGCTCATTTCTCTTACCTCTACATTATACTGCCAGCCCCATAAATAGTGAACAATTTAGACTAGGCTGTTAATATCTCAAAGGAGAACTGCCTTGAATCAGCAAACATGCATTTTTGTAGAAGTAGATGTTATTTTTGAAAATATCAGTTATCACTTTGTTATTGCTTAATTTGAACTGTCTCTTTGGTAAATTCAGTGAGTGTTTCTGATTCACACACTTCTGGCATTGACCATTTTAGAACAGTATGATCCTGTCAAGAACTTACATTGTTGGTACAATGAATCTGTGTTCTAATTTAGAATTCTTAGGTTTATCGGGACATAAACAACATTGTACAATTCTTAGATGGCACTTTGCAACAACATGTAACCCATAAATATCCAATAGGTTAGCTAAAAGGCCAGCAAAGTGGAGCAGAAACAGAAAGGGACTCACTATATGAAAAAAAAGCTTCTATGGGAAACATTACTCACAGGTTCAGTGCAGTTCTCCTTTAACTAAGCTTATAGGGAAAATCGGTATTTTATCTAAATGGCAGGGAGCTCTCTCTACCAGGATTTGGAGCCATCTACAGGGAAATTGTTACCATAGACTTGCATTAGTTATACTGGAAAACTGAAGAATTTGACTTCCATTGGAAATAATGTAATCTACAGGAAAATATTGGAAAATTGCACTGCAGTTACAGGAAAAAGGCAAACTTAATCTGTGGATCAGTCACACACACACACACACACACACACACACACACACACACACACACACACACACCAGTAGCATTTACTCTAATTAAATAAATTCAGGAGGATTGATTTAGCAGCATGGCAATTTTTGATGATTGTGACTAAAGAGCACTGTATGACACCAATAAGAAAATAACTTTGGTCATTTGGTAGCTCTTCACAGCCCTATCAGCTCTGGCTAAAAATTGTTTTATGAGTCGTGAATATGCTTCATGCAATACTGTTTTTGTCAGTCTTACAGTATCAGTATCAGAATTAAAATGGAGGAAAAAAAACAAAACAAAAAAAAGAACTAATCAGAAATGAGGAGATGTATTGCAAATCTGAAAATTCTGCTGTCAGCTGTGTAGGGTGTATGGTTGATTCTTCAATTTTTTCGATAAAAAATGCTTTTCAAATATTAATGAAATTATGCTGAAGTACTGCATGTCATGAAAATAGACTACTGCATTGTCACTCGTGAACATGATTTTCTGTCTCCTAAAGTCTTTTCATGTGATACAACCTCACTTCTGTGACACAGTCTGAAAATGAGAAACTCCAGGAAGGGAAAGGGGAAATTGTTGAACCAGGAAAGGCACACTAAGCCGAAGTTTGTTTCCAGGTGTGGCCTGGGGGCACAAGGAAATTAAGTGACTTGCTCAGGGTCACACAGTGGCAAGTGTGAGCTTACTGGATTTAAACCCAGATCTCCAGTTGTGCAGCTCAGTGCCCTTAACCACTATGCTATTGCCACTTTAATCTAGATAGCATTGTAGAGCCATATCTGAGAACATGCAGCTGAAGTCCACTATATGTGCAGCTGTCTCATGAGTTGCCCATAGAGGTATGACCCCTTTGGGTCATGCAGTTTTAATAGGGGGATTCACTGGTACAGCTGTAGAATAGTTTTAGTAATTCATTTTCTGGTAGACAATAGTAGGTCATCATGGGACCTTTCTCATGTCACTCATCTATAGTCATCTGTAGGGTTCACAGATTTCAGTTCTGTCTCCCATGTTATTTGCAGTATACATGTTGCCTTTGGGACACGACATTATATTGCATGGTGTGAATTTTTAATGCTATGTGGATGATTCTCAGCTATAGTATGCCTGTCTTTCAAACTACATGGGCATGAAGCAGTCTCTATGCAGAGTCAATTCCTGCAAGAAACTGCTGATTGGATAGCCTCCAGATAGTTGAGTTTAAGTGCAGGCAAGACAGAGCTGTTCATACCCCTCAACTGTACCACATTACGAGGAACATTCCTCATTTTACTTCACAAAAGTTCCCTGTTCCACATTGTGAGGACTTGTTCCACATTCAGTATTAGCATTGTAAAGAAAAAATCTAGAGTAAATGATGCAAACAGTGTATTATTCAATTAGTAACAGACTTTCTGAACATAAATGCAAACCTTTTAACAGTGTTCTGAGCCTCCTAGGTAAACATTTGATTAAGTGTTCCACATTTTGCTCATTTGTTCCACATTTGGAGAAGCAGTGTTCCACATTTGGGGGACAAAAGGTTGAGAGGTATGGAGCTGTTACTGGTGTTTTATCAAGAAGATGATTAGCACTCCAAAACAAAACATGGTAGTTTGTAAATATGCTCAGAGAATCTTTTTTTTCCTCAAATTTCTATTTGTTTGCTAACAATCCATATGGCAAATTATTTTTTTTCTTAATGCTCATTTACTGTATCCTAGTTAAACTTAGCACAAATTACACACAGGCCATATGTTCAACTGATGGAAGCCAGGAAGATGGCCCATGGTGCCCCAGCACTTCCCTCATATTGAGTTTTGTAGAGGGAGGAGCTATCAAGTGTCAGCATCCCTTATGTATCATAATGGGCAGCTGACATAATACTAATGACATAAAATGTTACAGTCTCTTCTTTAAAACTTTTAGCAAGGGTCTATTTCATGTCAGTGAAAATGAAACGGCAACACTTTAATATGCACATACAGACATTCTAACAGCTGAAAAAGAACTTTGTATATCAAATCTGAAAATTCTGTAGTCACCAAACACTCAGCACAGAAGTTAATAGCTCATTGCATTCTTGTAATTTATGGTACTTTAACAAATAACCACTTTTCATTTGATTATGTGAACACAGTCAGACCTCACTACAGTGAAAAAGAGAGAAACATGCTTCCTATCAGACCATGCTCTGTGATCACCCAACTGAAGTGACTGCAGACTCCTGTATTAAGCCCAGGGGATCAACATAAGCCAATAATCCTGTGTAGGACATGATACAATAGAATACATTTCAGAAATATATATATATATATATATATATAGATATATATATATGTATATGAGAGAGAAAGAGGGAGAGAGAGAATAGCATAATTGAATGTAAAGAACTAGTAACAAAAACGTCTTTCAGAATGAATTATTTTTCATTTATTATATTTTACAAGACGATCAATAAGGTTAAAGACCATCTAAATTGGCCTATTTAAATTGTATCACAAAAAAATGTTGATGCTGTTTTTCCAGCTTATTTTGGAGGGCAATAGGGAATTATTATTGTTATACAAAGGGTCCAAAGTCCAGGTACTCATTCAATCTGCCTGGGTTTACTGTTTGGAGGTCCAGTAATATTCCCTCTGTAAGAGTGACTTAAGCATATTCACAACCCTCGTGGGTCTTTGTACTCACTCAGTATCCATGAACCTAAAGTCTCTGGGGTTGGATTAATGGCTGTCATGAAAGTTCAGCCAAACAGGCATGCCACACTTTTTTTATTCAGAATGGAGTAAATAGACTCCTAGATCATTGTCTTCAAATTCTAAATGGTCATACCCACATACAACAGCCAACATGTGCACCATGTAATGTACTGTGTATCACAAATGTGTTAGGGCATGAAATGAAATCTTTAACTTCTACCACAGTTTCTTACAGGTTAGATGAAACTTAAACTTAAAAGGAACTACTTTGATATGTGTGGTAGGAAGAGGCTTGGGAGGGCCTCTAGATTGTGAGGGAGTGAGTGTACTCCTATATCATCAACCAACACCTGGTCTTGCTATACAGAAACAGAATCAACTTGCAGTCATAAAAAAAAACCCTATCTCCAGCCTTATAATCTAACTGATTGACTGTGGCGTGGTCATCTACTCTGCAGTTAACAGCACAATCCTTGAAATCATTTTAACTGCTTTTAACCAAGCCTGCAGATTTACACTCATCATAATAACAGACTCCCACCATTGTAACCTCTAAAGTGCCTCCAACTGGCTTAATTTACACTCCAAGTTATCCTCAATAAATCCATTCTATTAAGAGAGCTCCTCTTGGACAAATGACTTTGGGTATCCAAAATCACTTCTCCCTGCTCATGGCAACCACAAACTGTTCCTGCCCTTCAGGAAAACAACACTTGAAAAGTGCTCCTTTGCATCTAGAGTGCTCAATGCCTGAAACTCCTTTTCCTTGGCTATTACTGCTTTCCCAAACCTCTCCCCTGTCAACTGACACAGACTTGTAAACAATGCAGCATAAGGACATATTCCACAGGTTATCATTTTTCTGTACTGGAATTTTTCCAGGAAATATGCTTTGTGGAGAATATTTTTTACAAACATTTACATAACATTAAACCATCTTCCAAGAGCCTTGTGACCCATAAACACCTCAAAGACTCCTCTGTGAGTGACACACAGCTTGCAGTAATGCAACAGAAAGTATTAGGATCCCAAGTATTATTTATAATTTGTTACTATTTGACAAGCAAAGGTATTAAATAACAATTCTAGAAGCACTTAACACCATTACACTGTCTTCTGAGAACATGGCATTCCATAAACATGTCAGCAATATGTCAAAGACTGACACAGAGCTGTCAGTAATGTAAAGCATGGTGGGAATACAAGAAGGGACACTGTCAGCAGAAGTTGTAGCAGCAGTGGTGACACAGTAAGTGTCCCAGAAACTGTGGTTGCAGTGGTGGCAACAGTGAAAGTACCTGCTGTAAAGATGACACTGGTGATGTTGTGGATTGGGAGCATACTAGCCGAGGAGAAACTAGTGGTAATAATTGAGACAGCTGTGGTGAAAGTTGTGGCAACACTACTGCTATTAGTGTCACCAGTAACTGCTATTTGCAGAATAGTGGGTCTCAACTCTGAGGCCTTCTTAGTCCTATAAAAAGTTGGCATTAAAAATGCTCTGTCACACTATGCATGGTACTTGTTGTGGTGGTGGTGATGTATCCAGTAATGACAGTAGTGGTAGTTGTAGTGATACTGCTGCTTGCCTTATTCATACTGCTGATGTCACTACTAGAACATGTCTTTCTGGGAGGGAAAAACAAAATCTGGCACACTGAACAGACTCAGAGTGCCTCTTTCTATCTCCTGTACCACTTGAGAATGACAGGTCAGGAGATTTGTCGGTATTACTTGACATTCAAAGGCAGAATGTGTTGGTCCAATTCTGACTGCCTCCCACATCATGTGGGGGTATTAACCTTCTTTTTTAAAGAGATATTTGTCTGATTCCGACTTAAATTTATCAACATCAGTAATGTTGACCAAGGTCAGGGGAAGATTGTTCCACAACGTACAAGCACGAATGGTAAAAATGTTTACTCATTTGTTAGTGAATGCACACTGAATATGCAATTGTTTATAATGGGATAGCAAGCATGTTGGGCTAGGTGCACAGATGATGTTACATTGTTTGGCCAATTCTTCATTTTGTAAGATGTTAAACAACAGCAAGGAATCCCCCTATTTCTACGAACTTGAAGATCATATAGCTTTAACTCATACAGTCTACCATGGCATGACAAACCTCTCAGTCTAGGAACTAACAGTGCTTTCCGTCTCTGTATATTGTCAATTCCTTTTATATCTTTGATTAGGTGCGGTGACCAGAATGATGCTGCATAATCAAGGTGTGGCCATACATGTGTTTTATACAAGGGAATAATACAGGTTTCACTCCTTGATATGAAGGCCTCACAATTGGACCAGCTAAGTCTGTTAGCAGTCAATATGATCTTTCTACACTGGCCACTTTGAGAGAATTCATTATTAATAATTACTCCCAGATTACTTTTGCTTGTAGCAGGTTTGATGGCTGTTCCGTTTTGGACAGTGTTTCTACATGGGTTCTTTTTACTGGGTTTAGACTTACTGGGACTAGGTCCTGTATGTTTGGGGAGTGGCTGATCTCCAGACACAATTTGATATAGCCATTATCTCAGCTATATAGAAGTTCCTTATACCAATTGCACATCGACACCGCTGCCGTGAATGACAGTACAGTGACATAGTGATGAGTCCCTGTACTGTCACCATGGGCCCCCAGTACTGCTTTCTCAGAGTCTTGCACCCCTTCCCCAAAGCAAGTCTGACTCAGATTTGATTATCTGTAGCATGAGGGTTGTGGGGGGCTAAGGCCCCAGAAGAAAACACAGTGTTCCCGAACGGATTTATGCTGACCACAGTTTTTACCATTATCTACAAATAGTCTGCAATTGCACGTAATTTATTAAGTTTTTAACTAATAATGTGTAAAAATATTAAAATTCTCAAGTAAAGATAGAAATATAGAAAGATAACTGTTGGCAGATAAGGTCCTCTTGACCCACCTAGTCTTCCCAGTTTTCCCTGCATACTGTGCCACCTCAGACCCTACCGAATCTCCTGTCATCTCCTCCCCTTTCCTTACTACCAAGATCCTCTTGTATCTGTCCCATGCATGTTTGAATCCCATTAGCATTTTGGCATCCACCACATTCGATAGAAGGCTGTTGCAGGCCTCCACCACCCTCTCTGTGAAGAAATTTTTCCTTACATTTCTTCTGAGCTTTCCCTCCCTTCAACTTCATAGTGTGACCCCTTGTCTTCAAGCTTCTTTTTCTATAAAAATGTTACCTTCCTGTATCTTATTAACACCTGTTTGGTATTAGAATGTTTCTATCATACCCCCTCCTCCTCCTCTCCTCCCATGAATACATATTCAGTTCCTTGAGTCTTTCTTTATAGGGCTTTTGATGCAGGCCCTGCACCATTTTTGTAGCCCTCTTTTGTACTGCCTCCACCTTATCAATGTTCTTCCAGAGGTGGGGCCTTCAGTACTGGACACAGTACTCAAGGTGGGTTCTTACCAGTGATCTGCACAGGGGTAATATTACCTACTTCTTCCTACTGGTGATACCTCTCCCTATGCACCAAGCATCCTGCTAGCCTTCTCCACTGCCTTATCAAACTGCTTGGCTACCTTCAGGTAATCAGAAATGATTACTTCCAGGTCCCTTTCCTGTTTGGTAGTTGCCAGTACTTTCAATCCCAATTGGTAAGTAGCCCCTGGATTTCTACGCCCCAAGTACATGATTTTGCATTTTCTTGCATCGAAACCCAGCTGCCAAACCTTTAACCATTCTTCTAACTTTTTCAAATCATCCCTTATCTGCCCACCCCAGTGTGTCTACTCTGTTGCAGATTTTTGTGTCATCTGTGGAAAAGGCATATGTTCCCTTCTAGCCCTTCCATAATGTAACTAACAAAGATATTGAAGAGAGACCTGACCTTGTAGAGAGCCCTGAAGTACCCTGTTGGTCATTTTGCCTTCTCCAGAGTGGACATCTTTAACCATCACACTCAGACTCCTGTTGCTTACCCAACTTCTTACCCAGTTTTTAACTTTCTGACCCACTCCCAGACAGGCCAGCGTGTTCACCAGCTTTCAATGTGGAACGGTGTCAAAGGCCTTACTGAAATCCAGGTAGGCCACAGCTACTATTCCTCCCTGATCTGCTACCCTGGTCACACAGTCAAATAACTCAATCAGGTTTGTCTGGCAAGACCCCCCATAAAACCATGTTACCTTGTATTTATATTCTGCTATCCTTTCCTTCAGTAGTGTTTCTGTTACTTTACCCACTACTGAAGTCAGGCTGTCAGGTATGTAATGTTTTGCCTCCTCCCTGCACCCACTTTTGTGAAGCAGGACCACATATACCCTCCTCAAGTCCCTCTGAACCTCCCCTGTTTCTAATAATATGCTGAACAGAGTTGTCAGAGTTGTCAAAGTTACTCAGACATGCTGTCCATTTGTCATGCAGAATTGGATTTGTCAAAAACAATACATTGTGAGGTGAAAAGGTGTTCTATGTGATGCACTTTCATCTGATTCATTTCTCTGGTTAGGTTTCAAAATAATCTGGCTCTGCATTACATAGTCATAAACATTTAATGGTGTTGATGCAAGCTATCACAAAGATTTTTCTGCCACAGAGAATGAAACAATTAGGAGAAAATGTGTAAACTGTTCCATTTATCTGAATGAAGTACTAATTACAATTCTTTTGTTTTTTTAGTTTTTTATGAAAGGCAAGGTAGGTTTTTCCTTATATGAATACTTTTATTCTGAATGGATTTTGCTTCAAATATCTGAGGACTTTTCATTGCTCTGCTGATTATAAACCTGAATGGCCTTCTGAGGGTATTATGACAGGGATCCCTCACTTGATAATCTGCCATCTCCTGTACATGCTGACAGAGAAAGATTGCCAAAAAACGTGACTAAAATTTCTGAAAACAAGCTCAAGTTTTAAGTTTCAAATTTTAGTAGGTATTACTAAAAGTACATAAATTATTATTATTGCACATACAAAAACATTCATATAATTTATAAGTAGACAATTTACTACACAGTAGTATTAGTAAAGCAGTATTTCTTTCCTCTGTCATCACAGAGGCAGCAAGCCTTTGTGTGAAGCAAATAAACAAATCAAAATGAAGGAAAAAAACACTATGGTTGTCAAAAGAAGTGACAGGGAAGGTAAGGGAGAAAAAGACAGCATTCAGGAAGTATAAGGAAACATAGAAGGAGCAGGACAGAGAACTGTACCACTTAAAGCAGAAAAAAGCGGGCAAGGCAGTCAGAATAACAAAGGCCCAAACTGAGGAAAGATAGCAAACTTGGTTAAGAAGGGGGATAAAACATTTTATACGTACATTAGGGAGCAAAGGAGACTAAGACAGGGATTCTGAGGCTGAATAAAGAGGAAGGTGGTTGGGCAAAGAGCGACAGTGAAAAAGCAGGGATACTGAATGAATACTTCTGCTCAGTGTTCACAATGGAAAAGCAGTGGGAGATACCAAATTCAGTCAAAAGAAGCACTCTGGATGAAGGGTTGATATTAGTCCTTTCACAGAAGAAGGGTTTCTGAAAGAACTCTTAAAACTGAAGGTGGATAAAACAATGGGGCCTGATGCGATTCACCCCAGAATTCTAAAATAACTAAGGAAAGAATTAGTAACACCACTGACTACCCTTTTTAATAAATCATGGGAGGATGGTGTGGTACCTGAGGACTGGAGGAGGGTGGATGTGATTCCCTTTCACAAAAGTGGGAGCAAGACAGAGGCAGGAGACTACAGACCTGTCAGTTTTACATCTGTGGTAGAGAAATGATGGAATCACTTCTGAAGAAAAGAATTATTGAATACCTAGAGGCCAGTGCAGCACAGGACCCAAGGCAGCATGGATTCACAGCAGGAAGGTCATGTCAGACAAATTTAATTGATTTCCTTGACTTGGTAACCAAAGTATTAGACCACTGGAGGGGCTGTGGACATGGCCTACCAAGACTTTAAAAAGGCATTTCACACAGTCCCACACAAAAGATTAATGAACAAATTAGCAAGCCTGAGAGTGGGTCCCAGGGTGGTATCCTGGGTAAAACACTGGCTGGAAAACAGGACACAGTGGGTAATAGTAAATGGAGTCCACAGTGAAGAAAGGGGGGTTAATAGTGGGGTACCACAGGGTTCAGTACTGTGGCTGGTCCTTTTTAATGTCTTTATAAGTGACATTAAAGGGGGAATGGAATAGAAAGTATGTCTTTTTGCAGAAGACACAAAGATCTGCAACAGGGTTGATACACAAGGTTGGGTGGAGAGGATGAAAAGGGACTTGGTAAGGTTGGAGGAATGGTCAAATGTATGGCAGTATAGATTCAGTATAGAAATTTATAGATTCAACACAACAAAGTGCAAAGTAATGCATCTGGGAAACAAAAACACAGGGGATGAGTACACAATGGGGGGTGAGATATTGACAACAACAAACATGGAAAGGGACCTGGGGATAGTCATGTAAGATGACCTAAAGTGGGCCAGCAATGTGAGAAGGGAGTAAGGAGGGCTGGGGGGAGATACAGAGATGCATAGGGAGAGGCATCACCAGTAGAAAACAGGAAGTTTTTGGTCCTCTGTAAAGACAGTTGGTAAGACCACATCTGTAGTACTGTGTACAGATCTGGAGACCCCATCTCTGCAAAGACATTGACAGGGTGGAGGTTGTCCAGAGGAGGGTAACCAAAATGATGCAGGGTCTGCACCAGAAGACATATGAAGAAAGACTAAAGGAGCTTAAGATGTATAGCCTCGAGGAAAGGAGGGAGAGTGGGGACATGACAGAAACTTTCAAATACCTCAAGGGAATCAAAAAAAGTCCAAGAGGGTAGCATCTTTCTGAAAAAGAGATGTGCAAGAATAAGGGGGCACAATTTGAAGATAGAGGGGGATGTCTCAGAAGTAATGTGAGGAAGTATTTTCTTCACAGAGAGGGTTATAGATGCATGGAACAGTCTTCCTGAGGAGGTCATGGAGTCAAAAACAGTTGGGGAATTCAAGAATACATGGGACAGACATAAGGCAATTCTAGTGGGGGGGTAGGAGGAAGTAGGCTGTTGGTTAACTAGGATCTGCTGCTTATCAATTAGGTAGAGAAATGGGCAGACTAGGTGGGCCAAGCCGCCCTTATCTGCCATCAAACTCTATGTTTCTATGTTTCTATGCTTCTGTCTCATAACAGCTTCAAGATATTTTACTAAATTTCTTACATCCTGTTCTTTAAAGGGATTAAGAAATACATACACATCATAAGAGGAGTACTAAACTAGGAAATGTAGCTAGAGAGATATATTGTTTGGCATTTCTTACATAGCAGACAGTTAAACAATATGTGTTAAAGATCTTCAATATGGCCCCTATTACAGTAATAGTCTATGTCCATCAGATTTGAGGTTCTATAATACCTTGCTTCTACTCTTTTAAGAGGAAAATGTTCAAAGTGCAAATTATTACAATCCTGCATTCACTCAGTTCTAATTGAATGGTTAGGTAGAACTCATTGCCATGCCATAATTTATATTTCAAGAGCCAAGGAATAACTTTTGAATTAACCATTGCAGCCATATCTGTCTCTTGAAAAATCACCTACAATTTGGTCTTAAAGACTTGTTTATAGTTATGTGAAATTAATATATATTTATTGCTATATGACCATAATGGATATAAATTTATTCAACTTAGAATTTGTAGAAATTTTAATAACTATGGAACATCCTCAGAAGCTTTATTTGTTTGACTCTTATTGAGTCACTGCAATACAGTTTACACATTTAAATAATACATGCATTCATATACTCTAGAATGCAAATATGATATACAAATATAGATCTTCCATATAAAATGTGCAATTTCCATTTCAAATTGTGCAATAAAGAATAACATACATATGGTATTTTTTTACTCTTCCTTGGGTTCACACAATGTATGTAAATTACTATTTCTACTATACAGCTATACACAATTTACTAACAGATGTAAAGTGCTTTTACAAACAGATGTCAAGTCAGGGGATACTATGAAGAGGATATTTCTCCTAGAAACAGTTAGAGCAAATGATATGCTTTAATTTTATAAGGATTAATGTGTTCCATGTAGACTAGAACTTTAAAAAAAATACTATTCTCAATCTAAAGATAGAGTAGCATGTAAAAAGATGCCACTACCCAGGGATAGATTTAACGTTAGGTAACTGGTAGTCTCCAAAGATATCCCAAAATTGAACATCACAAAAGGTTTCCATTTAAGAAAATCATATAAAATCATTGCCTCAATGGAACACATCATTCTTAATTTTGGTCACACTTAAGATAAGAGTGGACTTGCTGATTATTGTGCAACATTTCTGAGTAAATCCATCTCAAGTACATGTCATATCTTTTGTGACATAATAAATAGAAGTGTTCATTACGATTTTCAAGGTCTCTTCTTTAGTGAATATTCTAGTTGAAAAATAATGTTCAGTGGTTGCATCTCTCATGTGTTCATACTTTGGGCAATAAAGAAGAATATGAACAAGAGTCTACAGCTCATTTTGGCCACATTCACAATATAAATCCTTAAAGGTAGATTTAGTTTTGGAAAAAAATGTATTGTAAAATGTTTTGAGTCATACAGCGTCAAGCTAAACTTTGTGAAAATAGCTCTATCCTTTTTATTAGAGAGACAAAGTAAATATGGCTGTAGAATATTATTTATTTTATTCTGTGCATACCACCCATGTAACTTCAATGTCCTAATTATCTGTGTATTAGTGTCAAATGAAATTTGCTTTCATTTGTTTTTAGTTAATCTTACATAACCCTGAGAGATAACTATTTTATTGAGAGAACCGTGCCTTAAATTAAACAATTTCATAAATTGTAACATATCTAGAACCTGTTTCAAGCATGGAGAAGAATAATTTCAGAAAATCCAGGATGTTTTTTTTATCTATACATTTTTTTAGTCAACCTATTTTGATCCAGACTTGTGCTTCTGATCTAGTATGCTATTCTGACTGAGAAGGCTAAATATTAAATTTTATCATGACCTAGCTCTGCTCTGGTTATTTCTGAGGCTGTTGATCTGGGAATTTGAAAGATAGTTCTGCAAATAGTTGAGCAAAAGATGTTTCCAACTGTTCAGCATTTTAGTCATGCCATACTTCTACTGTAGAGAGAGCTACCGGATCCATATTCATCTCTGATGCACATAGAAAGGAAATTATAGAATGACCTCCATACCTAGCCTTAAACCTCAATAAAGCATTTTTTTTGATTGAAATAATTTGTTCAGAGTACACGTGATATGTTTTCTTGTTTTACATTTATTTGAAATATAGAAACCTAGGTATCGATAATTAGAAACCATCTCCAAGGGAATCTTTTTAAGGCACCATGTATATTTAGAACTTCACTTTCTTATAGTTAAGATTTGGGTCTTTTTAATATTAATAGTCAACTTTTTTTTAATACAGTATTGTTGTAATAGCTTAAGCTGACTTTCTATTCCTACTGGAGAGACAGAGACCAGTGCCAATTTGTCAGCAAATATGAGTGCTGGCACTAAAATTTGTTTGCTTATTTGTTTTTATTTTGTTAGCCAGGTAGGGGCACTGGGACAAGCCCATACTCAGGTCTGACCCAAACAAAGTAACAAATACATGAATATACAAAACATTAAAAAAGCAGTAGGTAGCTTAATTAAAAACATTTACATACATTCAAAACATGTAAACAATCTCTTGATTTACTCTTAAAACATTCTAAGGAACTATCAGTTCTCATGTCCTTAGGAAAGCTATTCCATAAAAAAGATACAGAGGCTGAAAAAGCTTGAACACCGACTTTAGCTGAGGATGATCTAGTAACAAGAAGGGTACCCTTAGAAGATAGATAGATAGATAGATAGATAGATAGATAGATAGATAGATAGATAGATAGATAGATAACATTTTATCTTTATACAGGATAAATACATGTCATAAGGCATGATTAAGAACAAAATTTCAGATACTTAACAGATCAGCTACAGGAAATTGCTCTGTACAAAAAAGGGATTTAAAAACTAAACAGCAAAAATAAAACATGTGACAGACATGCAATGGAAGCCAGTCGAGGGAGGAGTAAAGCAGACAATTATGTGTTCAAAAAGGGGCACCTAACACAAAATGACAAATGTTATTGAACACTATTGATAAGGCCTTTGTTTCCCTAATAGATAATTTATAAAAAAAAAGGCTACCAGCATAATCAAGATGTGGTAAGAGACCTCCACTTGCTATTGCCTACCTACTCTCAAGAGTAAAATACTGTTTCATTTTGTACATTATACCCAGTTTCTGATTAACCCTTCGGCAGATGGTTTTAACTTGCACTTGAAAAGTCAGACCTGGATCTAATACAAACCCATAATACTTAAATTCAGAAATTTGCTCCAAGCAAGCCCTATTAAGATCATAAATTTTTAAGTTAGGAGTTTTATGAAGCTGAGAAGAAGTCCCAAACTGCATGGTTTTAGTTTTAGAGGAATTCAAGACAAGAGTATTATTGATAAACCAGTGACAAACAGAAATAAAAAGTTAACACTTAAGTAGAGCAAGATTGAGTAAAAAGAATCAAATCATTGGATGAAGTAAGGTGTCACAAGTAGAACAAATAGAATGAAGAGGATTAATAAACAGAGAAAATAGAAGATAGAATATTGAGGGACACCAGAGTGAATGGACTAAGTAGAAGAAATGGAAGTACCCACAGAAACAAAAAGTGAACAATTCAAAAGATAATCCCTACTTCAAGCCACTACATTATCAGAAAAACCCAATTCACCCAATCTGCAACATAATAAAGAGTGATTTATGAGATTGAATGCCTTGGTCAGGTCCATGAAGACCATCCCCAACATAAGACCATTATCAAAGCCCCTAAGGGCAGCATCCGTGAACCTGACCAAGGCAGTCTCAGTGCTGTGATTAGACCAAAAGCCATGTTGTTGAGGACACAGTTCATCTTACTTCTGTAAATAGATGGTAATTTGTTTATTAACAATTTTTCAAGGAGCTTTATTAAAGGATTCAGAATCAAAATAGGGCAGAAATCATCTAGATCAGCAGTCCCATGTTTCTTAGGAATTGGAACAGTACGTGCACATTTCTACTGAGTAGGAAAAAAAAACCTGATGTTAGGCTTAAATTAAAAATAGTAGAAAATGGATCAGAAATATAAGGTTCTATTAGCCTAATAAAATGTCCATTAAAGCCCTCCCCACAGTCACTATATTTATTAGGGATAGTCAGCAATAATTTGAGAACCTGGGACTGGGAAACATAATGAAAGTAAAAAGGTGGCCTGGTGGTTTGATGAGAAACTTTCACAATAGGTATTTTTATCCTATTATCACAGTAACTAGACAGGTCTGAAAATTTTAATCCAAACAAATTAGATATTTCTTTTTGGTCAGTTACTACTCTACTAGGTGCATAAAATGATGTAATATTACTCTTATCTTTGGGAGGCAACAGTTGATTAACTAATTGCCTAAAGAACTTAGGGTTGTTCAACATTTCTTCAAACTTTTTCCTATAAAAGACTCTTTTAGCATCCTTCACTAAGCGAGACACTTTGTTACAAAGAAGCCTATACCTAACAAGTAAAAAACAGGAAGGTCTTTGCTTAAAATTGATCCAAGCCAAATCCCTAGCATTCATCCAATCTTTGACTTCAGTTGTAAGCCAACGATTATAGTCACCTCTGACTCACATCCTTCACAGAAGAAAGAACAAATTTTGTATAGGAACCAGTGTCTTACAAAAAATATTGCATGCATAATCAGGATCAGGTATACAATCTACAAAAGAGCAATCAATTTCTGTCATTTTAGCATATAGAGCAGACAAGTCAGCTTGTTTAAAACTCCTATGCTGCAAAAAAATGATAGGGGGCATGAGGGCTCTTAAAGTCAGGCACACAAAAAGTGGCTTGGTGGTCACTAGCAGAATCAAGAAGTACTCCAACTGGTGTCACTTTTATATAGATACATAGATACATAGACAGTGTCGGCAGATAAGGGCCTATGGCCCACCTAGTCTGCCCATTTGAGCTTGTAAGTTCAGTTTGTTTTCCTAGAAGTCTATTTCCCCTTACCCCTGACCTCTAGAATTCCTTTATGTCTATCCCATGCATTCTTAAATCCCGTGATTGTTTCAGCCCCCACCACTTCCTCTGGCAGGGTGTTCCATTGTCCACCACCCGTTCTGTGAAGAAATTCTTTCTCATGTTTCCTCTGAATCGTCCTCCTCCAACTTCATCCCATGCCCTCTAGTCCTGAAACATCTTTTCGCAAAATAGTGTTTTCCTGCACCCTGTTCCTCCCTGTAAGATACTTGTATGTCTCTATCATATCCCTCTCCCTCCTCTCCTCCAGGGAGTACATGTTCAGTTCCTTCAACCTGTCTTCATAGGATTTGTGATGCAACCCATGCACCATCTTTGTTGCCCTCCTCTGAACCTTTCTACCCTGTCTATGTCCTTACGTGGTATGGTCTCCAGAACTGTACACTGTACTCCAGGTGGGGCCTCACTAGTGTCTTGTATAGCGGAATTATGACCTCCCTTTTCCTGCTGGTGATGCCCCTGCCTATACATCCCAGCATCCTATTTGCTTTACCTGATGTCTTGTCACACTGTTTCCCTACCTTGAGGTCATCAGAGATGACAACCCCAAGATCCCTTTCCTGCTTGGTGCATGCTATATCCTCACCCCCCAACTGATATATTGTGCCAGGGTTTTTGTGCCCCATATGCATTATCTTGCACTTTCTTTGCATTGAATTTCAACTGCCAAACCCTTGACCATTCTTCAAGTTTCTGCAGGTCCCTTCTCATTCTGTCTACACCCTCTGGTGTGTCTACTCTGTTACAGAGCTTTGTGTCATCAGCGAACAGTGAAATTCTGCCTTCTAGATCCTGTGCAATGTCACTGATGAAGATGTTGAATAGGACCGGTCCCAGCACTGATCCCTGTGGTACCCACTGGTCACTCTTCCCTCTGTGGAGTGACAGCCATTTACCACCACCCTCTGTGTCCTGCCACCCAGCCAGTTACCTACCCACCACACTACTGTCCTGCCCACACCCATATTCCCCAGTTTGTGTAATAGTCTTCTATGTGGCACAGTGTCAAAGGCCTTGCTGAAGTCCAGATAGGCCATGTCCACTGCCCTCCCTGATCCACCTCTCTAGTCACCCAGTCAAAATTCAATGAGGTTGGTCTGACATGACTCCCCTGGTGAAACCATGCTGCCTTGGGTCCCTGTAGTCCATTGACAACCAGATGTTCCACCAATCTCTCCTTCAGTAGTGCTTCCATGATCTTTCCCACTACCGAGGTGAGGCTGACTGGTCTATGGTTCCCTGCTTCCCTCTTTGTTCCTACTTTTGTATAAAGGGACTACATCTGCTGTCCTCAGTCTTTGGGTACCTCCCTGTTTCCAGTGATTGGCTGAACAGGATAGCCAGAGGTTCAGCCACCACCTCTCTTAGTTCTTTAAGGACCCTGGGTGCACCCATCTGGCCCCATTGCTTTGTCAACTCTTATACTTCCAGTTCCTTCAGGACCCTTTCTCGTAAAGGGACTTGTGTCCATTTCTGCCCCATTCTCACCCCTTGTACTCCTTCAGACCCATTACCCCCTCTTCCTTAGTAAAGACTGAGCAGAAATACCTGTTCAATATGTCAGCTTTACTGTTGTCATCCTCCACGCTGCTCCCATCCTCCCCTTCAGTCTAACTATCCCTCCCTTTGTCCTTCTTTTTCACTTATGTACCTGTAAAGGTTTTGTCCCTTTAACCACTGATTTTGCAATGTGTTCTTCTGTCTGAGCTTTGGCTTCCCTTACTGACTTCCCTGCCTCCCTTTGTTTCTCCTGGTACTTCTCCCTATCCCCTTCTGCCTGTGTCTTTTTGTATTGCCCTGAATGCAGTCTTTTGGCTTTCACTTTCTTTGCTACCTCTTTGGAAAACCATAATGGTCTCTCTTCTTTTCCTCTTGCTAACCTGCTTAATGCATAATTCTGTTGTTCTTATAATCCCCATTTTAAATACTGCCCACTGTTCCTCAATCCTGATTCCTGTCCCATTCCCCTAATGCCTCTTTCAAGCATCTCCCCATTTTCCCAAAGTCTGCCCCCTAAAAATCCAGGATACGTGTTTTGTGTGGTTTGGTTCTGCTCTTTCTGTGATTTCAAACCACAATGACTGGTGGTCACTGTTACCCAGGTGCTCCCCACTGTTACCCCATCACACTGTCCCTGTTTGTGAGCACAAGGTCCAGTATTGCCTTCTGCCGAGTTGGTTCCATGACCAGTTGTTGAGGAAGGCACCCTGAAGGAGTCCAGGATAAATCTGCTCCTAGTTGATGCTGCTGCTGGGATGCTCCAGTCCACATCTGGTATATTAAGTCTCCAACCAGTACTACCTCACCCTTGTCAGCCATCCTTTGGATGGCTAGCATCAACTCCCTATCTGTTTCTTCCTCCTGGGCTGGTGGTCTATAGACCACACCTGTCTGGATGCTGGCCCCATTTTCCTTTCAGCTTAACCCACAGTATCTCTCCCCATTTGTTCCTCCTGGATCTGTGTGGCCCTTATGTCATTTTTCACATACAGTGCCCTCCTCCTCCTTCCTGCCTGCTCTGTCTCTTCTGAATATGTTGTAGCCAGGTATGGCCATCTCCCAGTCATGGTTATCATTACACCAGGTTTCAGTGATGGCCACGATGTCCAGGTCTGACTGTGCCATGACAGCCTCCAGATCTTCCATCTTGTTGCTAAGGCTCCTGGCATTTGCACACATGGCTTTCCATGATTTGACCTCCCTAGACTGCTTCACTGTTCTACTCCAGCCCTTCCTTGGTTGTCATTTATCCCTGGTTCTCCTTGCTGTCTGCCCTTCTGCTGAATTTTGCCCTTTTCTGCTTATCCACCTTTTGGACACTAATCTCCAACTTTGCACTGCTTTGCAGAGATAGCCACTCCTCTGGTTCACTGGTTCCATTACCAGCGTGGGGGTGAGCAAGTAGGTACCATCCTTGCTGGCCTGCCACCCCTTGCTAGTTTAAATGCTTGTCAATGTAGCATTTAAACTTATCATTGAGTCTTGGATTCCCTCAGGATGGATGCAGGCCGTCAGGCTTGAACAAACCTCCATCCCTCCAGATGGGTCCCCAGTCACCAATGAATCCAAACCCTTCCTCACAGCACCAGTTCTTCAACCATGATTAAAGTTCCTGGTGCATGCCCTCCTATGCTCTCCTTGCCTCTCACAGGTAGTACTTCTGAGAAAGTGACAGAAGTAGCTAGCTTCTTGAGACCCTCCCCAGTTTCCTAAACTCTTCCTGAACTTTCTTTGGCTCCCCATTTGCCAAGTCATTAGTACCTAGGTGGATAATGACATCCAGCTCACCCTCCTGTCTTGCCTTCCCAGTGATCCCCAGTATCTTCCTTCCATCCCTCCATGCCTGGCACCTGGTAGGCACCTCACCTCCCTGTCCTCCCCTCCTGTGTTCCTAGCTGGATCCTCTTACGATGGAGTCCCCACCAGGATTCGCTTCCTCCCTCTGGGGTCCACTGCTTTCCCCACTGAGGTCACCTCCTTGCCTAACCTCCACATCCTTTCCTTCCACTTCCTGGGTACCTCTATTTGGTTGTCCTCATTTGCCAGTGTGGCATATGAGTTCTTGAGAGGAATAGGATCTGGGATGCCTCTGCCTGACTGCTCTAACCCTCCCTGAGCCCACTGTCATCCAAGTGCTCCTCGTTCTCGGCATCCTTTGAGGCAGCTGCATTGGACTGGGTGGTTCCTGGACAGGGGTGATGGTACTCCTGACCCAGTTTACTTCCGCTCTGAGTCTGGCTACCTCATCCCTCAGTCCCGAGAGATGCATGCAGATAGGGCAGCACCTCAGTGTCCAGAAGGTCTGCCTGCCTTTTCAAGTACTCGCAGTGACCAGCTAGTCCAGGATCTATTGATTGCCAGATTTGAAGTTTAACCTATTAGGTTCACTAATAAGTTGAGTAAAGGAAAAAGATTGTAATAAGTTCTCCAACCCTAAGCTGTCAGACAAGGACCAACTGACATTAATATCACTAATCATAACAAAGTCAGGACCATCAACAAATTTGGAAAAGCTATCCAACAGACTTTTCAAACCTGTGATACCACAGTCAGGTGGATTATAAACTCCTACTAAATAAACATAGTTACACCCCCCCAAAAAAATAACAGTAGTACAGTCCAATCATTTATGCAGTCACAATCCATACTTTTTGAAACAACTGTAAACTAAAAGTGAGCTTTAAAATGAAGAGGAACCCTGCCCCCTTTCTTACTACCTTTCTATCTGACCTTACAAAATTATAACCAGGAAGGACACACAAATGGCCCCCCAATGTAGGTTTCAACCAGGTTTCAGAAACAAATATAAAATTGGGATGACAAAAATAAATTACATTTTCTATTTCTGCCATTTTAGGCAAAAAAACTCCACACATTCAAATGCAGCAGTTTTACATCATGGCTAGCATGCCAGGGAATGGTATGAGAAGCAGGATTGTTAGTAATAACACTTGACCCAGAATGTAACTATATATCCCCTTCTAATAAAAGAAACCAAAATCTGATAAATCATCTCAACAAAAATTCTCCATTCCCATAACCCTTCTGAAGCAAATATCTATACATACTGTAGAACATGCAGATATGCTACATAACTAAAATAGTTTCTTTTCCCTCATAAATATTATACCAACAAACCATTGACTGTTCTCCCTGACCTCTAAATTAGACATGGTAAGATCAGTATCATTTAGTTCACCCTCTAATGTGGGTAGAATAGCATATACTGATAAGGTGTTTCTACATATCAGAATAAATAATACCTCACCAATAACTCTAAACCCCCTGATTCCAGCCATTGAATAGCAGCTAAGATCAAAATGACACAAACAA
The DNA here is from genome assembly GCA_016271365.2 of Neoceratodus forsteri. Lineage (NCBI taxonomy): Eukaryota > Metazoa > Chordata > Ceratodontiformes > Ceratodontidae > Neoceratodus > Neoceratodus forsteri. The sequence continues at coordinate 682,559,129 of CM057449.1, forward strand.
TATCAGTTAAATTATACAGTACCTATGGTACCAGCACCCATGCTCCCTCTGACTTTATCAGACTCCGATGCACTCGACCACACTTTGTCATATGGAGCCACCGCTACAGATGCCACCACATCTGATGAAGTTTAAGTTTAAACTCCCTCATACCCACCATCTGGGCTGCCACCACCAATCAGCAGAGGAGGAGGAGTGATGCTCTTGGGGCAAGTGCTGGGAGCAAAGTTGTCTGCTGCCAAAGGAGCTCAGGTGACTCAGAAGCAGTAATTAATGACAGCAGGGAGAAACTTAGGGGCCATGATTAAATTAGTGCTCTAACCCCCTACAGTCACACAATCTTCTTATGCAGTTCATTAAGCACAGTACATCAACAGGGAGTGAACAAAAAAAAACCACCATCACAGAGAATAAAGGCTAATAATCATTATTAAAATTGCACGTTTCATATTTAAATAAGACAATTTATCCCAGAGAAATGGCCTATTTACCCTATCAAATGCACCTTTGAAATCTACAAAAGTTAAGTAGACCGGTAGATGTTTTTTGATATAATATTTTATAATGTCATGCAGAATGAAACATTGATCTGTAGTTGAATACTCCTTTCTAAAACCTGCTTGATATATATTTAGAGTATTGTGATGTTCTAACCAAATATTTAGTCTTTCAAAATTATTCTGGAAAACATCTTACTTTGACAATCAATCAAACTTATTGGTCTGTAGTTTTCAGGGAGATCTAAATCTCCCTTTTTAAGAATTGATACTACTGTATTATCTTACCTTTCCATGCATGAAGATTAGAATTATCTGCTATAATTTTGTTAAATTATTTAGCCAAAGGATTACTCCATTTCAGCTGTATTTTATAAAGAAATAACCATGCAGAAACTTTGATTTCCTGTTTCCAGCTACTTTTTTTTTGCAGACATTCTTTATGCCAAATATTAACTGTATTATTTATTATACGTAGCCTACAGCACAACATTCTTAAACGTGCAAAGACTTCTAATGGGAGCCTACTCAGTTCTGCATGAACATGATATTCTGGGCAAAAATTACTTACTTTTAAAATAGATCAGCAAAGCTAAGAGAATGAAACTTCAATTGAGCTGGTGAAATATTATCCCCATTGTTTTGTACCATATAAGGCTATTGGATTGATTTTTGCATCACAGGACACACAAGCTGGGATAACAGACTAACCACAATATTGATAATTAAATTTCACTATTGCTTGACTATTTCACTGATTTTCTTTTCCTGCATAAAAGCATGTCTACTCCATTTACCACTGCATGTGAATTTGACACCAAGATGCATGTAGTATTTCACCATTTCAGTTCTCTAACAGCATATGAAAAAATATGACTTTTAAGTCCATAACTTTAGGTTGTTCTTTTTTTTTAATTTAATTTAATCACATTCTTATTCTTCTCACAATTTGTGGTTAAGCTTTCACTGTAATCCAACTGGGGAAATTGAAAACGAAATCATGTTGTCTGTGTATGCCAATGCAGGGTATGACTTGCTCAAGATAGACAGTAAGTAAAAGTTTACAATATCCGTGGTGTCCAGGATCTCATTAACATAGAAATCAAAGAGCACTGGTACAAGAAGACAATCTTGTTTGATGCTGCATTTTGATTTGAAAAAGTCTTTGAGCTCGATTCTAGAAGGGATGCACCTGGCGTAACTGGAGATGCGCCAAAGAAAATTGCGCAAGTAGCAAGTTATGCCATGAGTTGTGACATACAGTATTCTACTAAGTGGCCTGCAACATGCCAAAGGCCACTTGCACCAAATTGACTTATGCCAGCATAAACGCCCTAAACTCCCTGCAACATAGCATTAGGGGGTTTACAGCAGCAGTTGCGCCCTATTCTGGAAGGGCAGCAACAAAGTCCACAATGTCATGATTCTACAACAACCTCCAGAGGAGAACCATCAACATATGTTACACCAGCATTTAGCTGGCTTAACTGGACTTACACCCTCTGGGGTTATATAAACCTGGCATGCCATGTGCCTTCCCCCATGCCCAGAACACCTCAGTAGGGGCCCCACAGGGTATCTCACAACCCCCAGCCCCTGATTCCTCATACCATAGGTACCCTGTGGGGCATCTCGCACCCCTGACCCCCCAATCCTCCTAATAGTCCAAGCCCCACAGGGCTGCCCACACAGCCCATGCCTCCTGAACCCCCACACTGCTCAGAGCACTGCAGGGCAGCTCTGTCCACCCCTGACCCATTCCCTGACCCTGAAACACAGTGCCACAATCTGTACAGCAGTGTACACATGCAAATATCTCTGGTAGTCCAGTGGACCCCCAGCCCCCCACCCAGAAGTGCCAGTCCTCCCCACACACCCCGACCCATCCCCAGCTGGTGACTGGAACAGCCCACCTCTCACCACGGCCAGCTGCCAACTGAGCCCTGAATGTGTGCTTACTATATATACATGCTCAATGAATTAATTGAATGTGTTTTTTTTATCATTTTTTTTTATTTAGTTGTTTAACCAGGTATAGCACACTAAGCTGGAAGCTTTTTTACAGGAGCGACCTGGGAGCACAAGGAGGTTAAGTGACTTGCTCAGAGCCACACAGTATGCAAGTGGAAGCTGTGGGATTCAAACCCAGGTCTGGTCTGCTGGATGTCACCAGATTTGCAGCTCAGAGCCTTAGACCACTGCGCTATACTGCCCTTATACAGTAAGCGCTGATACGGAGCTCAGTCAGTGGCTGGCCATGGTGGTGAGAGGTGGGCTGTGCCATTTGCTGGCTGGAGATGGGGTCAGGGGCTGTGGAGAGGACTGGTGCTGCAGGGTGGGGGGTCACTGGACTACCAGGGAATTAGGAATTTCTACATTGTGCCGCACAGCAGGGTCTGGGGGTCGAGGTTCGGGAAATAGGCCTGGGGTGCCCATTGCTGTCCAGTGGGGCATGTACATAATCAGTGCTGGCAGGACACAGCTGCCCTGAATGGCCTTGGAGGGGCACATGCACCTGCCAGTTGGAGGGGCTACAACTTGTGACATACTCCTTGATTACACCCTTTATTTGGCATAACTATCCATATGTTGTAAGTCACAGGACTTAGCTACAGGGATCCTGCCCATTCCAGAATCAGGTGCAGGGTCCTTGGTACAACTGCATCACTCGCATTTCACTGCTTACAACATGTGTAGGGGTGCTTCCAGAAACCCTCACATTGTGTATTTGCGCAGTATGTAATACCTAACATGTTTCATTTTCTATCTGTATAATAGATGAAAGAATCTTCATATTCAGGCCAAGACTGCAGTTTTTGTCACAATACATTTCTACTGATGTAACTGAATGCAGCCCTAAAATCAGTATAAACTACCTATAATTTAATTTCTCAATTGAATGTGTAAGTGTAAAAATATGATCTGTCTTTGAAAATGTATCCCTAAACCCTGCCTGTAGTGATATTATGATTTTATGTTCATTAGCCAATTCTTTCAATTTTATTAATATTATCCTAGTGAAGACCTTTGAAACAACATCTAGCAAATTTATAGGTCAAAAGTTCATTAGGTCTTTTGCATCCCCCTTTTTGAATACATGGACAATTATGTTCACTTTCCTACTACATGGAGTAAATTTTTTCTTAAGCATTTATTAAAATAATTTGCTGTTACTGGAACTCAGATATTCCAGAGGGCCTTATAAACATCAACAGTAATCCCACCTTTTCCATGAGCCTTATTAGAGTTATATGCTATTAAGGCATCTTCAGCTTCTGCAAAAGTGACTTCTCATGGCATAAATTCAATACAGGAAAATTTGTCCCTGGGCTTATTGTCCTTAGGAAGGATACAAGAATATTTCACTAAAATAAATTATCAATTTGCTGGCAGGGATTAATGCCGCTGGATTATTTTCCTAATTGTCACCTTGGCAGCCGTTAGCCAAAATGAATGAGTATCCATATCTTTTGTAGCCTTATTCATTTGTTCCCATATTTTTAATATTTATATATTTGTCTGCCAGAACACTATTATACTTTTTGCAAATTTTGTTTAAATATGTTAAATTATTTGTACAGGGGTTGCCCTTAGTTAATCTTTTTAATTTTTAAAGATATGTTTTTGCTCTTTTACAAGCATCATTAAACCGAGATTTATTTCTCTTATTACAATTTTCTTTGTATAAAACATCTAACAGGGCTGAAAATAAATTACCTAGTATGTCAGATGATTTTTGTGGGGATTTGTAGTTTTTAATCATCTCTATAAATGCCTTATTTTAAGGAGGGAACAGCACTTCTTAAAGGTGCTGCTTTACCATGTGCTCCATTCTTTATGTGCTTTTGTTTTTTTGCAATAGTTTAAGGCAGCTTATGTGATTTGTGAGGTGTCAGTTGACTACCTAAACTCATCACCTTCACAAATGATTATGACCAAGACCACTAGTTTTTACTGGAAAACCAAATACAATTCTAGAATTTGGACTGCCTTAACACTGGTAGAAACAAAGAATTTCAAGGAATTTGTCATTTCAGACCAGATCAGTACATCTGAAGAACTTGTATTTTTCTTTTAATTGGTTTATGTGCCATTTCCAATTTGCTTCATTGAATGCTCCATATATTAAACCTTAATTTATTCTGATTATTTATACACATACTAAAAGAATGACGGTAGATGTAATGGAAATCCCACTCACCAGGAATTTCCACTTCACTGCCACCTTGAGGTTGTTACCAGTAGGAACCAAGAAACCTGTTTTTTATTTTACCTCCTCCTTGCTCAAGGTCAGGAATGTCAGCACAATAACTGTGGGCAGAGTGCCTCTTCGGAGATGGACTGCAAACAGATTCCAGCAGAAATAGTGAAATTACAATTTTAAATAAAAAAGCAGTCACTGATTCTATAAAAATGAAATATTTACTAAAATACTACATGTATTTACAACAGGATGTATTTACAAGAAGACAAAATGGTTACACATTTACTTATAAAAAAAATAAAGCAAGTTAAAAAAGCTGGTGTACAGCAAAATTCTGAGCTGTCCTTATCTAAAATCCTTTATCTGCCATAGCTACAAAGTTACTGTCCCTCATTGTGCTATCTTCCCAGTTAGCTGGTGTTTGTATGGCAAAGGCTTTGGCATTGTCTAATGTTCCAGCCTAACAGAGTAAGCCTCTTATAGCCTCTCAATATATTTCTCTTCTCTGTGGGAAGGGGTCTCACTCACTTTGAGTGGCAGTTCCATGTTGTTCTAGCCCTCTCTGAGAGAGAGAGAGAGACTGTGTGTGTGTGTGTGTGTGTGTGTGTGTGTGTGTGTGTGTCTGTGTATGTCCACCCACCCTTCAGCACCTCCTTGCTACCATAATGATGTCCACCTGGGTCCTTTGTTCAACAAAAGAACATCTCCAGGAAGGACATCCCTACTGTTTTTATTGCTATATTGCCTCCTCCCTTGCTTTCCTATTAACTTTCCCATGAGAACATCAGACCTCTAACACAAGCTGTCATATACTACTTGATCATGTGATCATGTAGTCATCTTGTATCTGAAGCAGGTGCATATTTAGAAAAGAATAAACGAATCAAAATAATACAGGGTTCTGGTCCCCTTTCCCATCACATCTCCTGTCACAGTAGAATCCTGGTAAAATCTGGAAATTAGATTAATAATCACCATTACAGTTTCTGAGAATTTCAAACCATATCATTTTAATCACTGTTAAGTCAGTAGCCTTGATTATAACGGCTGCATGATGACTTTCTGGATGTAAAATAACTGTTAATTCTATTACTTTATCAATATATGAAAACTGTGTGATACACAAATCTATTACACTATTACCCGTGCCTGAGAAAAACATGAAATCCCCTTCCTCATCGCTTTTTGTACATCCATTTATAATAACTACAGTAAATTCTACAGTTCTGTGATTGAGGAAAGTATAAGACCACTATAACTGGTGCATTGTTGCTCTGTCCTACAATCCCTGTGTTGAAACTCAGTTCTATGGCCACATCAGGATTTAGCAGCTTGCTTGTCTACCTCTCCTATCATTCTAATAAACCCCCTCAGCTTTCCCACTCTCTCACCCCTTCCTTCTCCCCCATTTCCCTAACTTTTCCCTTAACCTTTTACCCCACTCAGCCCTCTCCATCCCTTCTTTACAATCCTCCATATTACCCTCTTCTCAAAATGGCCTGCATCTGTATGAAGTTACACTCCTCATTACCCCCTTCCCCAAGTTTCCATTACCCCAGGTTCTGTTGACTCAGACAAGGCCTGTTTGGGCTGATTTCCCCCTGTCTTGCTTATTCTATAACAATATTGTGAGTTATTAGAAACTGCGATTGTTAGTCATTCCTCACTTTAGTGAATGATGATGTAACCAGGTCCCATTCCTTTAAATGTTACCTGCTTTACTTCATTTGTCATTTTATTTTTGAGCATGCATTTATTTTCTTCTACCGTGTTTGTACTGTTCCAGTATGACACAGAACCTTTGTAAAAGAGTTCTTAGAGCAAAGATATTTTGTAATCCAAGTTTCAATAAATAAATTAATTAATTTCTACTGTGTCTGTTCTGTACAATTTCTATGACTATCTACATAAGGTGACAGATACAAGATACATCAGTCATATTATTATTATAATTAGCAACACGAGAATTAAAGTCTTCCATGGTTAGAAACACTGTATCCATATCATTCTCTTGAGCATCTAAAACATTTGTTTCAAGAGTTTCCCAAATATATTTTCTATAATAACTTGTCTTCTTGGGTGGAATGTAGACATTCATAATGAGTGACCCTCCTTCTTTAAACAAACCAATATGAGCATCAGAATATCATGGCATAACATTTTGCATTCAATAAGATTAGGAGATATTTTAACTAAAGTGGCTACCCCACCCCATAGGTCTGCCATTTTTGGACATTTGTTGTGCACAAGAGAAAGAAAAAACAAACATAAAAGCCATGTATCTGACAGTCTTCAAGAGAACATGGGCCTAATTTCCAAAGGGTGATGCAGGGCTTGCATCGAGCCCTGTGTCAAACTCTTTTTTTATGCTGCTGCACCAAACACCTTTGCCACAACTGCACCTGATTTTAGCAGGTCAACTGTGACACTACCTGATTTATGACAGTTTGTGCCTCTCATGATCTACCTCCTGGGGGTCAGGCCCACTGAGCTCACAGTGCCCACCCTAAGTGCAATCCATGATAGGGGTGGGGGAACAGGGATACCCTCCTCATCCTTTTAGAATGCTCGCTGAGGTCATGACTGCACACCTGCCATGAGGATCAAGGGCATCCCTCCAGCTCTGGATAAGGGCACAATACCAGTCTCAAGTCTTGTGGTCAAATATGAACCATTCATTGCCCATTACACAAAGGAAAAAGACTCAGACATCACACTCTCTTTGGGGTAGCAGTGTAAAATCCTGAATTAGCCTTTTCCCTAAAGGACATGCAATAGCCTGGTTCAAAATCGCTGTAGACTATGGTTTTCTCCCTATCCTTCCAGATGTCCCTTACAGACCCTTTTCTCAATCTGTTCATGATGCCCACTCTGAGCAATTAACAGTTGTCACAGATTATTAATACTGTTTTCACAATTCTCACACAAATATAGAAATCTCACACAGGCAGAATTTATTTAGAAAAACAGATTTTTTTTTACTAAAATTGCTTAAATAAATATAGTTATAACTAAAAAGGGAATACTCTAATTTGGTTTACAGTATGCAAGGGAAAAATGGAAAAATATGTACATGCAAATGCACTAAGACTGTTAGCCGAAAACTCTACCTTATATTTGCAGTAAATTGAAGTCTAGCAATAGTGGATGAAGGTTTTTAGTTTCTTCTAGTCCTTGGCAGCTACACTGAGTCTCAGCAGTTTGGCTTTTGGTGTGTCAAGCAGAGTGTCCAGATGATAATGTGTTCAAATTCCCTGAGTTGGGCTTTTTATAGGGATGGCTGTCCCAGTTTGTAAATCTGCAGTGTCATCAATTCCAAGTTCAGAGCAACTACTCCATTTGGCCATGAGATGTCACTGTTCCACTGTTTCCAAAAATCAAATCATGGCATTTAATGACTAAGCCTCTGAAGTCCCCTGTAGACAGTTGGCACCCATAAGATAAAATTCACACAGCTTTTTGACAAGAACTTGACATTTTCATTGCAAGCAAGGCTGGCCTGCAGGTTAAAAGAAGGTCAACCCCTTTTTAAAAATCTAGTCTTTTCCCTAGGTGCCTTGTACTGACACTGGCATGTCTTGGCATATACATATACAGTACACAGAAGTATGTCAAAAATATATACAGTACAATTATATCTATAACTAAGGGCTAGCAGCTGGGCAGCTTACCACAGTGCCCGATATTTTGGTGCATAACCTGTAAAAAGAGTACCTGGATTGCCATAATCTAGACTAGAAAAAGTTGGTCTAACTTTCAGCAACTGGTACACAGAATGGAAGATTCCAGTCACTGGTCTAGAGAGTGCCATAAGCCCCCTGTGCCATATGTTCAGTGCGCCCGAGGGCATACTGCATTCAGGGCCATATGATAATCTAGCCACATATCTCTTGCATACATATGCTTTGGAATTCATCAATAATGGCAGCCCAGACAAGTTCTGGAAGTTTCATAGACAGTCCCACAATACTCCATGAAATATTCTTTAGGTTGCCATTAGATAACAATTTGAATTCTTGTACATTTTTCTGTAAATCATTTTACTGATTTAGTCACTTACTAAGGAAACTGACAGCATAAGTGACTGATTGGTTACTTTTTGTGTTACTGATCTCCTTCATGAGTCTCCTATTGCATCACCCTACTGCATTCTGAATTCACAGTGTCCTGACAAACTACAGGTCATTCAAAGATCTGCTTCCAGTCCACCACATGTATACCAAGATCAAGTGTTTTCACTCTGTTGGATATATCATTTCACTAATGGGGTCTCTGAGCCATGAATCTATTTGAAAACTCCAATCTCTGCTAACTGACCTTTGAATTATTATAATGCTGTCATTTCTAAGGTCAATATTTAGGATTCTCCTGATCAAGTATGTGATGGTTTGCTTTAGTGAATCATTAGTCTCAGCTCTTTCCTGCTCAATACCAAAAAGACTCAAGCAACAACTTTAATGGCTGACAGCTTTGCCAGGATGTAATGGTTTGGTCCTTTTATATTCCAGTTAAATATTTGTAACATTTCCCTTACATTTTCTTTTGAGTAATTGGTTTGGTTAATTTTGTCCCCACTATGCATCATTTCCAGAATAGTGAGTCATGCCACTACAGGGTATATTGTCAATTGCAGTTCCTCCAGTCTTTTGAGTGATGCCCAGATTGCTTTGGCTATGTCTAAACCACCTATTATTGCATATACTGGCTTGCTTGCTACTCTTTCATTTCTTCATGCATATATTAATGTTTATCTACTACCTTGAATACAGGTCCCTTCCTGTTATCCCCCCTTTTTTTATTCTTTTTTATACATTTGTTCCCCTCACTTCCTCTTGTCCCCTTTCACTCTGACCCTGCAATGCTGCCCCCCCCCCCATTCCTGTTCTCTGTTTTGGCTCCTTGTGCCCCTCCCCCATTCCCTTCCACTCCTGCCTTCTGAGTTTGTGTTTTCCCCTATCTCCTTTCAGTGCTCCACTTCTGCTTTCTTTTCCTTTTGGAATTTTTGCTCCTTCACTGCTGACACTTTCTCTCCACCAGCACTTCTGGGTGTGTGTGCTCTTGTAGTGCTCCACCACCTGCTTTGCACTGACTATGTCCTTCACGTGCATTCTACTGCCTCTCATTATTTCAGGATACCGCAACAAAGTGAGCAATATTTCAGTTCATGACCTTGTGTATTCAACTGCAATATGTATTGGTAAATTCTAACTGTTCACTGAAGAGTAGTTAACTGTACCACTGACACTTTCAATTATAAGCTATGCTTTTGGCTCCCATTTGTACAGCTTGCCCCACCTAGATTTCTCTAAATTGGATTGTTCAGATCATTTTCTGCAAGGGACCTGATTTGGAACTGCTTTTCAATTCAATCCTTCTACTTTCATTCACTACTTCATGCTGCTTGTTTAACAACCCAGTTAATCAGAATGTATTGCAATATGTTCATCTCCTCTAGTGCATCCCAATTTCATTCTCCTAACACTCTTTTTCTGTGATTTCAGTTTAATTACTCCTGCTCTTGTCTTCCAGTATATATTCATCCTCCTTTCTTGCTGTTCTCCACTCTCCTTTTCTTTCTCCATAACCCCATTATTCCTGCTAACTCTGCCTTCATATCCCTATTAAGCAGCAGCCTGCTGCTCTTTCTTTGCTCAGCCCATACCAGCAGTCTAATGGCCTCCAGCCTTAACTCTGCTTTGTGATGTATTGAGTGATGGTAAGCTTGCCCAGTCTTCCAGGTATGGGAGTCCATTTCAGTCAGTCATATAAGCAGTTCAACAGTCTCCATCCATAACTCATGCCTTATGATGTGTTTGACAGAAGATGGGCTTACCCTATCTACTGGAGATGGTAGTTCTGTTTCATCCAGTCACAATTTATACCAGCAGTCCAACAATCTCTGTCCCTAACTCATGCAGGTTGAAGTATTTGAGTGAAAGTGGGCATGCTGTCTATCAGAAATGGGATCCTGTTTCATCCAGTTCCAGTTCATACAGTGTTCCAGTCTATAACAGCTGTCTGATGGTCTCCATTCCTAACTTCTACCCTGTGAGGAATTGTGTGCTGGTGGGCTTGCTCATCTACCAGAGATGCAGATTCTGTCTTCACTCCTTCCCATCTGCCCACTTCTTCATCTACTGCGATATAGAGAGTATTGGCATTTGCCACTTTCTGCACCTTTGACTCTCCCACTGCAACCACCAACAAGATTCTGCATGGTCCTCAGATATCCTACCACTCTCAGCATAGCATGGCATCTTCAGCATTTACCAACTCTCTGCCTGCAGTTGCTCACCATGTACTCCAAGGTCTCTTCAGATTTCACCTGTTCTCAGCACAATATGCAGTTCTATTGGTCTTCTGGACTCTTTTACCTATCTCTACACTTTAGTTGCCCACCTTCTCCAGTTTCTGTATGGTCTCCTAAAACTGTTTTCAGCTCCTCCAGCTTGTAGAATGGTCTCACATCCAGCTACTTCTTTTTTTGTATATAATCATTTCGCTGAAAATTCACAGAAATTACAAAATAGTGAACATAGTAAAAAATAACAAGACAGTGCTAACAGAGATTAAAGGGAGCATTTTCTACTACAGGAATCCAGAAACAATAAGATCCTCTAAACAAATTTATATTACAATGGTACAAAACATAATAAACATGATAAAGAAGAAACAAATATAATACTCAACAGTAGCCATCTTTACCGGGACATCTACCTCCACCTCCATATAAAACATATTCTTGAAAAACCTTCATGGCAAATCCAATCTTTATCCCCAGGGAAGTACCTCTGCACCTTTACCCAGTGATCCCACCCTCTGAAAAACTACTTAAGATGATTCTTCTGCCAAAAATAACCTTACAGAAAGCAACCATGTTATCAAGAACTTGATTCCATCTTAATAAGGTCAGAATTTCAATAAACCTCCAAAGTAATAATAAAAGTCTCTTTGCCTCCAGAGCTGAAGCAGAAAGAAACTCTTTCTACACCAGTAACTTCTGATACAAGAAATGAGAGTGACCCAAAATCCAGAAAAGCAGGGATATGGGGATAGATAACTATAGAGTGTCTTCCAAACTCAAAATAATATTTTTCCATCACCCCTGAATTAAGGAATAGTCCCATAAGATATGACATATTGTTCCATGTACCTGCAAACAATGCCAACATAAATCAGAACCTAGAACAACCCCCATTTTTATCAATTGGACTGGGGTACAGTGCCATCTGCCTAATATCTTCTTCTGGATTAGCTGGAGCCTAGGGTCAGAAGAGGCCTTATGAGCCTCAGACCAACACCTTAGCCACACATCTGGATTCAACTCTGTGCCAAGTTCCTCTCCCCATTTAAATCGCTGGAGATCCCAATACAGCAGATACATCCATTGCAATTCTTTATACAATAAGCTATAATGGCTGTTAGAGGTTTTAAACATTTTTGAATATATGTAACCATTGGAACCTGTCTTAAACAGGAATGTTGTAAGAATTCAGAAAATAAAACATATCTCAGTTGTAGATATTGCCACAAATAATGATAGGGGACATGATACATATCCTGCAATTCTGAAAATGAAAAAAAGATACCAGACACAGAGTCAGTCACATCCCCTAACATCTGAATGCTCAGTGCTTCCCAACCAGGCCAAGAAATTGGCTTATCTCCCACCTGAATATTAGAGTTAGTCCACAAGGGTTCATACCTACCAAAAAGGGAAGGGTCCCACCCCAACATCTTACAATGCCTGCCCCATGTACACTTGGAAAATCACATCAGGAATGTAATCATATTAATCAAAACTTTAGATGGTGTCAGATAAACTGCCAAAGGAGTAGGGCCAGCCAATGTCCTCTCTATCTCTACCTATAAAGAAGCTGTCCTATGAGTGGTGGATAACCACCCCAACACTTGTTTAATCCCCCATACAAAGACGGTAGGCCCATAACCAAAGCATATTTCAACCACCAGCAATCCCAGGGGCATGTAACATTTTCCTACAAAATCTTGGAGGTCTCCCTTCCCAAATAAAATCAGAGAGCAACTTGTTCAATTTAGTCCAGACCCCCTGAGATATCTAAAATGGCAGGTTAGTAAACTTATAAAAAATCTGGGGGAATGCCAACATCTTAACGGTGGCTATCTTATCTGGGAGTGATAAACCTAGCAACTTGCATCTACTGTACCAAAATCAGCCCTTAACTCTTCCAACACCATAACTAGGTTATGAGAAAACATGCTCCTGAGATTGCCAGAAATAGACATGTGAAGATATTTTTCTCCCTCGGGGACCATCTCATAGAATAGGAGACTAAATTCACACAACCAGGATCCACTGCATAAAGCGACAGTATCTCTGTCCTTTCCCAATTAATTTGGAGCCCAGATGCATCACTAAAAGACCCAATAATTTTCCATGCCTCCAGAAGTGAGGTTTTTACCTTTGCTAACATCAATAACATGTCATCCTCATAAAGTAAGGTAGTATAGAACTTGTCCCCACTGGAATTCCCCGAATCAACAGATGCTAGTAGATGGCTAAATTTAAGGGTTCGAGAGCTAATAAGAGCAGACGTGGACTCAGGAGAATGCCCTTCCTCATACCCTGAAACAAGGAAAAAACTTCAGAGAGCACCCTACTGACCAAAACTCTCTCCCTAGGGGCGACTATAGGCAGCCCTCCCACCGGCAAAATCTTGATGCCAGATCACAACTGAGTGAGAACAGACTGTAAATACATAGATACATAGACAGTGTCAGCAGATAAGGGCCTATGGCCCACCCAGTCTGCCCATTTGAGCTTGTAAGTTCAGTTTATGTTTTCCTAGAAGTCTGTTGCCCCTTACCCCTGACCTCCAGAATTCCTTCATGTCTATCCCATGCATTCTTAAATCCAGTAATTGTTTCAGCCCCCACCACTTCCTCTGACAGGGTGTTCCACTTGTCCACCACCTGTTCTGTGAAGAAATTCTTCCTCACATTTCCTCTGAATCGTCCTCCCTCCAACTTCATCCCATGCCCTCTAGTCCTGGAACATCTTTTTCACTTAAAAATAGTGTATTCCTGCACCCTGTTCCTCCCTGTAAGATACTTGTATGCCTCTATCATATCCCTTCTATCCCTCCTCTCCTCCAAGGAGTACATATTCAGTTCCTTCAAACTGTCTTCATAGGACTTGTGATGCAATCCATGGACCATCTTAGTTGCCCTCCTCTGAACCTTCTCTACCCTGTCTTTGTCCTTACATAGGTAAGGTCTCCAGAACTATACACTGTACTCCAGGGGGGACCTCACTAGTGTCTTGTATAGTGGAATTATGACCTCCCTTTTCCTGCTGATGATGCCCCTGCCTATGCATCCCAGCATCCTATTTGCTTTACCTGCTGCCTTGTCACACTGTTTCCCTACCTTGAGATCATCAGAGATGATAACCCCAAGATCCCTTTCCTGCTTGGTGCATGCTATATCCTCACCCCCACAAGTGATATTTTGTGCCAGGGTTTTTGTGCCCCATATGCATTATCTTGCACTTCTTTGCATTGAATTTCAACTGCAAAACCTCTGACCATTCTTTAAGTTTCTGCAGGTCCCTTCTCATTCTGTCTACACCCTCTGGTGAGTCAGCGAACAGTGAAATTCTGCCTCCTAGGTCCTGCGCAATGTCACTGATGAAGATGTTGAATAGGACCAGTCCCAGCACTGATCCCTGTGGTACCCCTCTGGTCACTCTTCCCTCTGTGGAGTGACAGCCATTTACCACCACCCTCTGTGTCCTGCCACCCAGCCAGTTACCTACCCATCACACTACTGTCCTGCCCACACCCATATCCCCCAGTTTGTGTAATAGTCTTCTATGTGGCACAGTGTCAAAGACCTTGCTGAAGTCCAGATAGGCCATGTCCACTGCCCTCCCCTGATCCACCTCCCTAGTCACCCAGTTAAAAAATTCAACAAGGTTGGTCTGACATGACCTTACCCTGGTGAAACCATGCTGCCTTGGGTCCTGTAGTCCATTGACAACCAGATGTTCCACCAATCTCTCCTTCAGCAGTGCTTCCATGATCTTCTCCACTACCAAGGTGAGACTGACTGGTCTGTAGTTCCCCACTTTCTCTTTGTTCCCACTTTTGTACAAGGGGACTACATCTGCTGTCCTTCAGTCTTTGGGTACCTCCCCTGTTTCCAGTGATTGGCTAAACAGGATAGCCAGAGGTTCAGCCACCACCTCTCTTAGTTCTTGAAGGACCCTGGGGTGCACCCCATCTGGCCCCATTGCTTTATCAACTCATTACTTCCAGTTCCTTTAGGACCCTTTCTCGTGTAAAGGGACTTGTGTCCATTCCTGCACCATCTCACCCCTTGTACTCCCTTCAGACCCATTATCCTCCTCTTTCTCAGTAAAGACTGAGCAGAAATACATGTTTAATATGTCAGCTTTACTGTTGTCATCCTCCTTATGGCCCCCATCCTCCCCCTTCAGTGTCACTATCCCTCCCTTTGCCTTTCTTTTTTCACTTATGTACCTGTAAAAGGTTTCGTCCCCTCTACCCACTGATTTTGCAATGTGTTATTCTGTCTGAGCTTTGGCCTCCCTTACTGACCTCCCTGCCTTCCTTTGCTTCTCGTGGAAGTTCTCCCTATCCCCTCCTGCTTGTGTCTTTTTGTATTGCCTGAATGCAATCTTTTTGGCTTTCACTTTCTTTGCTACCTCTTTGGAAAACCATAATGGTCTCCTCTTCCTTTTCCTCTTGCTAGCCTGCTTAATGCATAATTCTGTTACTGTTTTAATCCCCATTTTAAATACTGCCCACTGTTCCTCAACCCCGATTCCTGCCCCATTCCCCTTAATGCCTCTTTCAAGTATCTCCCCATTTTCCCAAAGTCTGACCTCCTAAAATCCAGGACACGTGTTTTTGTGTGGTTTGGTTCTGCTCTTTCTGTGATTTCCAAACACAATGACTGGTGGTTACTGTTCCCCAGGTGATCCCCCACTGTTACCCCATCACACTGTCCCTGTTTGTGAGCACAAGGCACAGTATTGCCTTCTGCCGAGTTGGTTCCATGACCAGTTGCTTGAGGAAGGCACCCTGAAGGGACTCCAGGATAAATTTGCTCCTAGTTGATGCTGTCACTCTATAGAATCAAAAGCTTTTTCAGTGCCCAATGCTATGAGTGCTGCAGAATCTGGACCACTAGCTGCCATCTGAATCAAATTAATGACTTCCTGCTCTGTGGTGGGGCCACTCATTTTCCTGATTTATTTAAAAGATATTGGAAAGAACGTGGAGGGGGTGAACTACCACCTCTACGCAGATGATACAATCCTTTATTACTCAAATAGTTTCCTTGGAGAAACTCAATCTATATTACAGGCCAGATCTGAGTCAGTGCAGGAATACTTTTATCAAGTGAAACTAAAGTCAAATAAATCTAAAACAAAAGTGATACTTTTTGGTTCAATCTCTAAAATAAAATCAGATGTTACATTAGAGATTTTGGATTTATCTGGTACTTGTTTGGAATCAGTAAAAACATAAATATCTAGGTTTTTGGCTGGATCAGCTAGGCTCAGGAAATGAACATGTGGACAGATTGATTGGGCAGGTGGGCAGGATGGTGAGCTGCTTATATAGAAACAGAAAATGTCTTGACCATGATACTATGAAAAATATAATTCAAGTTCATATTCAACCATTAATTGATTATGGTGACTTATTTTATGGTAATGCCTCCTTAGATAGATTAAATAAATTAGATATTCTTTATAATAAATTGGATAGATTAATTTTGAATTGTTCAATAACTATGCATCATTGTCATCTATACCATTCCTTAGGCTGGGTCTCCTTGGCCTCTAGGAGACATATACATGCATGTTTGTTTGCATATAAGTCTGGTCTAGGATTAGTTCCAAAGTATTTAGGGGTTAGACTGACTTTTAGGAATATTGATTCTTCCCTAAGTAATTCTCATTTTTCTCAGCTGGTAGTTCCCAAATTTTTCACAAAAAGGTCTTCACATAGCTTCAGTAATATGGTCCTGAAGCTCTGGAATAAACTCTCTTCTAAATTTAGAGATCCTTATTCTAGACCTTGTCAGCTTCTGTTCTAAAAAATCACCTGCTTTCCAACATCCTACCATGTGAATGTTTTAATTGATTGTGGTATTCATTACTCTTTATATTGTATATTTGACATTTATATGGATTTGTATAATTAACTGTTTGAAAATGTCTTTGTAATTTTGCCTGTATGTATTTGTGTATTTGCAATTTTTGTAATAAGGTCACTATTGTGAATGAGCATTAGCTCAATGGTTATACCTAAAATAAACAACAACAACAAACAACAACAAGTTATCACTGCCCTGCCTTCTCTTCATAAAACCAGACTGCAAGATGCTAATAAAAAAGGGAAGAACTCATTCTAAACGTATAGCTAGCATTTTTGCAATTATCTTACAATCTACATTCAACAAAGATATAGGATGATAATTACTACATAAAGTACTGTAGAGTCCTTCCCAGGTTTAGGCAGGATAGTGATACAGTAGTTGCTTCTTTCATGGTGCCGGGTAGCGTGCCAGATTTCTCAATTTCAGCCACAACAGTCACTAAACGTCCTGAAAGAAGGGACTCACATTCTTGATAAAATTCTGAACTGAGTCCATCAAGACCAGGGGCCTTACCATGTGACATAGCCTTAATAGCCTCTTGAACTTCAAAGACAGTAATATCCACCTCAAGCTGAGCCACTGCCTCCGATGACAAACAAGGTAATCAGAAATTGGCAAAAAAGGTTTGAAGCTGAACTGGATTGGGATCTAACAAGGAGGTATACAATTTCACATTATATCTTCCACCATCTGCCGAGCATCCATGATATAGTCTCCATCTTTCCCCCTGAAGAAATGGTACTTGGGCTTCTAAGGTTTTCTTCTTTAGGCAATAAGCCAAGAGCTTCCCTGCCTTATCCCTGGATTCCCATTAGGTCTGTCTCAGGAAAAATAAGGCTCTCAGGGCCTTTTTATGATAAATACTATTCAGACACTCTTTACACTGGAGAAGTTAAGAACATACGAGCATACAAAATTTGCCAGCAGATAAAGGCCTAGAGGTCTATCAGGTCTGCTCGAATGTGCATCTAGCACCCCTGATTCTGCAGCTGCCCCTCCCTTCCACCTTTCCCCTTCATTAACCCTCCCCCTTGTCCTGTCCCATCCCCTTTTGAAACAGTCCACTGTTCTACTGGATACCACTTCTGCAGGTAATGCATTCCACGCAGCTATCACCCTCTCTGTAAAAAAAGTGTCTCCTCATCTCCCTCCTGAACCTTCATCCCTCCAGTCTCACATCATGGCCCCTGGTGGCCCTCCCCTCCCTTACTTTGAACAGCCCCTCTGTACCATTCTTGTTTATTCTTTTCATGTACAGTATGTAAAGGTTTAAATCATGTCACCCCTTTCCCTCCTCTCCTCCAGTAAGTACACGTTCAACTCCCTCAACCTCCTCTCATATGATAAGTCCCCCAGTCCCTTGATCATCTTTGCCACCCTGCACTGCACCCCCCCTCCAGTAACTTAATGTCCCTCTTCAGATACGGGTGTCAGTACTGCACACAGTACTCCAGGTGCGGTCTAACTAATGACCTATACAGTGGCAGAATCACCTCCTCCCTCCTCGAGGATATAACCCTTGCAATACAACCCAGCATTTTTTGGCCTTTGCAGCTGCCTTCCTACATTGTGCTGAGTTGTTCATTGACCCTGTAATGAGCACCCCCAGATCCTTCTCCTCGTCCTCTGTCTGGGCTAGCTGCAGTCCCCCCAGCTGGTAACTCCTCCTTGGGTTCTTCATCCCAAAATGCAGCACCTTGCACTTTTTGGCATTAAACTCCAGTTACCAGGTGTCTGACCAGGTTTCAAGCTTTGCCAGATCATCCTGAAATCCCTGCCATCCCCCTAGATCATCCACCACTGCATCTACTTTGGTATCATCAGCAAACAGACTGATCTTGCTCTTGATGTGCCATGATATGTCTGCAATGAATATCCCAAACAACACTGGTCCCAACACCAAGCCCTGTGGAACATCGCTTGTCACTGTCCTTGGGTGTGAGAGCTCCCCACCCACCACCATCTCCTTCTGTTGCCTTCCCTGAAGCCAGTTTCCCACCCATCTCACCAGCTTTGCACCTACTCCTGTGCCTGCTAACTTCCTTCCCAGCCTTCCATGTGGCACTGAGTTGAATGCCTTACTGAAGTCCAGATACAGGACATCCACTGCATGGCCACTCTCCAGTTGCCTAGTTACCCAGTCATAGAACTCCACCAGGTTGGTTTGGCAGGATCTGCTATGTATAAAGCCATGCTGTCTGCTGTCCTGTAGTCCTTTGGACTCTAGGAGGGCCACCAGCCTCTCCTTCAGGATAGTCTCCATTAGATTTATTTATTTATTACATTTTGGTGACTGGGTGAGCCCACTGGGCCCCAGAGGTCCTCTATTCAGGGGCAACCCAGGATTGTAATGGAACAGAAAGTGAAATGGTGAGCATGACTTACATGAGTTACAGGCAAGATACAGTATGGTACAGCACAGTGAGGCAGTGAGCAAGAGTTACATATTTTACCAGTGACATACAATCATGATACATCAAAAGTAAATAGGGGGAGCTGCAAAGTTGATATATAGTACTGGACCAACCAGAGTTAGGAGTGGTCCGGGGAAACATTAAAATCTGAGGAGTGGTCTCAGAGGTCAATGCAGTGGCAGGTACTGGCTGTGACCATGTGGGCCTTGAACCTAGTGTAGAAACTTTTAATGGAGGGTGCTTCCTGCACACTGGGAGGGAGTGTGTTCCACAGGGTGGGAGCAGTGTGGGTGAATGACTTGCTGCCCATATTGGTTCTTACTCTGGGGACTTGTAGGAGAGCTTATCCTGCAGAGTGGAGAGCTGGGGATTGGTCTTTAATGCGATGAGTCCAGAGAGACTAGGGGGAGGAGCTGGGCTGATTAGCTTGTAGGCTAGACATAGCAAAGGGTACTGGAGGTGGGCATCCAGTGATGGCCAGTTGAATAGTGATTAGGTATTGCAATGATGATTCCTGGGATTTACCAGGAAAAAGAAAAGTGCACCACCCTTGTTGTACAGCACTTGGAGTCTGTTCTTCTCAGTCTTCACTATCCCAAATATGACTGGGGTGGCATATGTGAGTGTTGGGAGGAGGAGGACTCTGGTGGTGATGGCGACCCTGGCTTCTGGTACCAGCTGTTCTTTTAATTGGTAGAGGGTACCTAGTTTCCCATGTATAGTTTTGGTGACTTGGTCCACATGGTTCTTAAGGGAGAGACCCTGGTCCAAGGTGAGGGTGAGGTATTTTAGGGAGGACACTACTTCTATGCAGGTGCCGGCCGTGGAGGTGAGATGTAGGAGTTGTTTTCTGTCCTGAACAATGGATCTGGGACCAAGCAACATGGCCTTGGTTTTGTTCATGTTAAGGACCATTCTGTTCTCAATGAGCCAGTTGTCAAGGGACTGTAGGTCATCTTAGAGTAAGGAACTGAGGTCTGCCAGGTTGGCAGTGGAATGATAGATGACAGCATTGTCCACGTACTGGACAACAGCACTCCCACCACAGTGGTCACTTAGATCATTAGTGAACAGGGAGAAGAGGAGGGGGCCAAGTGTTGATCCTTGAGGCACCGCCTTTTTCAGTGGAAGTGAGTTGGATATGGCATCCTTCCATTTTATCTACTCTGTGCTACCGGTTAGGTAGTTTTCAAACCACCTTAGAACATGGCAGTCGAGGCCTATGTTGCACAGCTTGGCTAGGAACAGGTTGTGATTGACCAGGTCAAAGGCCTTGGACAGGTCAATGCAGACTGCTCCAGTAGGGGACCCCTTGTCCAGGTCTTGGAATACTTGTGTAGAGAATTTGGTTAGGACAGTATCAGTCCTGTGCCTGGTCCTAAAGTCATGTTGGGAGGGTGCCAGAAGTTGGTGGACCTCCAAGTAGTCTCGGAGTAGTCCATAGATCAACCTTTCATGGAATTTTGATAAGATGCAGAGGAGGTAGATTGGCTTATAATTGCCAATGGACTCCCTGAGCATCCCATGTGGATGGGGACCACATGGGCCTGCTTCCACTGTTCAGGGACTGCATCCTCCATCAAGGAGTGGTTGATAAGCTGAGGAAGGGGTCTTGCCAGGGCAGTGGCACCGTCCTTCAGCAGCCTGGGGTGAATCCCATCTGGACCTACAGAGCCTGAGGTTTTTAAGGTCTTAAGTAGTGGGAGAACTTCTTTTGGTTTGACCAGCATAAGTTCAGCAATCTTTGTTTTTCCAAATTGTTTAACCAGGAGTAGCAAACTAAGCTGAAAGGTTGTTTACAGGTGTGACCTGGGAGCACAGGGAAGTTAAGTGATTTGATCAGGGTCACACAGTATGCAAGTGGGGGCTTTGGGATTCAAACCCAGGTCTCCAGATTTGCAGCTCAGAGCCTTAAACTACTGCTCTATACTTCCTCCCTAATCCTGTCATGTTTATTTTGGAAAGAGGCATAAATAGACTCTTCCAGCAGCCAAACCTGAGTGTTAAGTTTGTCTACCTCCTTATGTCATTGTCTATTGATATGGGAAGCAAACAAGATAATTTGGCCCCAGATGTACAGTTTAAAAGCATGCCAAACTGTCAGAGCTGAAACATCAGGGGTTGAATTAGCTTGAAAATAAAAATCAATTTCCTCCTTAAGCCAAGTTTTAAATTCCTCCAACCCTAATAATGTGGGATTACACCTCCAGTGGGGTATTCTAGCTATAGCTTGCCGAGGAGTCCAAACCAGATTGATGCCGAACTGCCAACAGATCAGACATAGTGGATGAGCTAACCAGAACATAATCCAGCCTACTAAATCACTGAAATCTCAGTGATCCAAAGGTAAAATCCTTAGTGGTAGGGTGTACAGTTCTCCAACAGTCAATCAACCTAAAATCCAAAGTAATCTGATGCAAAACTACCCTGGACTAGTGATGGGAAGGGGCTGCCCTTTTGATAGGGTCCCTATCCATAACTGTGTCCAGCACTAAGTTAAAGTCCCTTCCTAAAAACAAACTCTTAGGAGGAGAGTACCAATCAGTTAACTGCTGGGCTAGTGAGGAGAAGAAATCAGGGCAACATCATCAGGTACTTATAGATTGCCCAGCAGCACCAGTGCCAGATCTAACTTACCCAAATTCATGACCCACCATTCCTCCTTATCAGCACCCCATGTCTCTACAACTAACAGGCACTCACATTTAATCAAAATGGATACCCTCCATTTCTTAGAGCTAAAAGAGCTTGAGTAAACCCTAGTAAAGCAACCCTGTTCCAAGCATCCTACATCTTTTTCAAAATGTGGGTTTCTTGTAAAAAAATAATATCACAACCAGAGGACCTGAAAAAAGAATATATCTTTTTGCGCTTAACAGGGATCTTAAACCCTGAATATTCCAGGACATTAAGGCAATTTGTACCATATTACAAAGTGTAACTTCACAATATTGAGCAAACATATAGCTGTGCAAGATATGCTAAGGAATATGAAGGTGGATGTCCCATTTTGACATACAACTCCCAGCAAACTATTACCCACAATAGAAACATACAGCCTCAAATGGTCCCAAGACAATGTAATCCACCAAACACTCCGCATACTCCCCCCTCCACCACACCCACCACTCTCTCCCAAGTAAGAAGACTATCCACAGTTAGTAACTTATAAACAACAATATATGAACCAAAGAGAGTCGAACTTCTAAACTGACAACTTGTCAGAAAACATGAAAGGATGGATATCCCTTAAAACAATATCCAACCCAGTAATCTCCTACCTCCATCCAGAAGGCCCCAAAGCCCCAAGCAGAACAATACTGTCAAAAACCAGTCCCACAGCTGGGGAACTTTAAGGTCCAAAAAACCTTCCCCCATATATCCTCATTTGAGCAACCCTACCCCCCTCCACCCTTCTCATCTCTCTCAGCAGGCATAAGGAGTGGATACCCAAGGGCCAGTGGAACACCCCACCACTGCCCACCCGCTCTTCAGCTAGTGTGGAGGGGGGCAGTATTAGCATGCTGTCTGCCCTCTGGACTGAGCTTCCACCTGCCTGCCACTTTAACTTATATGAACAAAAACAAATCTGCATCTAATCCCAGAATAATCACAAAATATATAAGCCTCCAAATTTTTAGTACAGGGCCAGGTGGCTGACATGTAGAAATAAAGAAGGAATGCTTCCTTAACATAAATACCAGTATTCATGCCCAGTCCCATAAGATACCATACAATGTCCCACTCTTGAAAATAATCCAAGGTGGCTGGAGAAAAGGATCCATGTTACCCACAAGTCCCCAACAGTGGACTGTCATCACAGCAAAGCATCCAAACAGAAGAGTTAACCAAATAAAACTGACAGTGGGTATATGGCATGATACTGAGGCTCTTCTGAATCTCCCTGGAGACAGTCCAGAGCAGGAAAAGATGAGACAAGGGGAATTTTTAAACTCTGCAGATTCCCCAGTGAAGACATCAGTACCATCAATGAGACAGTCTTACCTTAAGCAGAGGGGATAGACAGCAGTCCAGTATTGGCAGGAGGAGTAGACTGTGGCAATGTGCCCTGATTCAAAACAACCACATGTTTTGAATCAACCTGCTCTGTGACAGTTCCGTTTGATACAGAATCCAAACCTGTATCAACCTGGGAGGTATCAATCAGATCATCCTCCCAATATTCTGCCCACTTCATATCAAGACACTCCGGGGAGGAAGTCTGGATCAATAGAGTGCTTCTTCTCCACAGCCACAGCCTGCCATTGTTCCCTTTGCCTTTTCCGGTAAGCACCCCAAGACCCCCATTCAACCACTTTATTTCCAGCCTCAGACAATAAGTTAGCATTGGAGGAGGACTGATCCAATTCCACTCAAAAACCTGCATGAGGTACAGGCTTATTCATTGGGTGATCTAGGAAGTCTTGATTCAGAGCAGGAGCTGGCTTATGCGATACAGGATGAGAGACCTTGTTCAGGGACCGCAGAAAATCCTAGGCAGCCTGCGGTGAGTTAAATGTGCACCACCTTTCAGACCAACAAACTTGAAGTACAGCTAGATAGTTCAAATGGAAAGTGATTTTTCTGGCAGAGAGTTCCCTCTTTACAGCTGTAAAAGCTTTCCTTCGGTCAGCCACAGGTTTAGAGAAATCTTGAAATAAAAAGATGAAGTGGCCATACCACTTCTGGGACCCCCTCTGCCTGGCTGACCGTAGAATGAGCTCTTTCACTGAAAACTGCAAGAAATATACTAGGATCAGTCGAAGAAGGGACCCCCATCTGAATGAGGACCTAGGGAGCAGTGTGCCCACTCTATTTCCAGTGGTGCCTCCCAAGCGTAGTTAAGGAGCCTGGGGGAAAATGCTTGAAGAAACTGATGAATGTTATCCCCCTAGGTCCCCTCTGGCAGTTCAATGGTTCTGAAGTTGTTCTGACTACCTTGATTCTCTAGGTCATTGACTTTCAAAGTTAGTTGTCAAACTTGCTCCTCCAAGATTGTAATCTTCTCTTTCTGCCTCGCCCTAGAGGAGTCCACTTGCATAACAAAAAACTCTGTTCTGGCTTTACACTGCTCTGTCTCCTCCATATGATCTTCCAGCTGTGAGACAGAGGTTTTAATAGCTGGAATATCTTGAACTAATGTGTGCAGCATCACCCAAATATCTGAGAGATTTTCTCAGTTCACAACAACCTCTGTGGTCTCCATGGCTGAAACGCCACCAGCTCTGAATCACAATGACAAACACAGTCTGGTAAGAGACAGAATGGTAGGAATCCATTCAAAAATACTTCAAATAGAAGTGTGGAGAAGTCAAAGGGCTCCAAAATTATTTAACTGTGCATACAAGGCATATAGTGCAGCAATCCCTTAGAAATGAAGCAGGTGAGCAACACAGCTTTCTCCTCAAGCTGCCATCTTGCATCCCTCCACACTGGAAGTCCCTTCCAACTAATTCTTAAGGGATTGGACTGTTCCTGCCTCATGACCAAACAGAATTCCTCAGTATCCTACCCTCTGCTTCTACCCACAGATAGAATAGCATGCAAGGCTTCTATGTCTCATCCTGCTTAGGGTCCTAGTCCAACTCAGCCATGCATCCACTGGAACCTGCTCCTTCATTTATGATTCCAGACATACTATCTCAACTCAAGACAGAGACCCTGGGAATTAGTAATGAGAAGTGGAGCACTACTGAGTGGGTTTTGGTGATGGACAAAGATCATCAATTTTTTTTTGTTGTAGTTGAGTACTAGGCAATGCTCAGAGAACCAGGTTTCTATTTTTCTGAAAAAGCCTTGTAGGGCAGATTGGAGGGAATTATGATGGTAGAAGACATGCTACATATCAGTGAATTAACTATTTATTTTAAGAACACAAATCTTTTTTTCATGTGAAAGCATATACAAGTAACAGTATATTTCTCTAGCAATTAATGTTGATTAATACATGCTGCAGAAGACAATGATTTATTCAGAGCACTGGGTGTGTATAGTAAACCTCCACAATTTCATCACAATTTTTGCAATACAATTGTTTTTGAGTTACTTTTATATAATTTCCTGTGGCCCTGTTAATAGGTAGAGTGTGTGTGAGTGAATGTGTGTGTGCCTTTGTGAACTATTATGCTTGTGCAGCAAATACTGTAGTAAAACACCCACACTACAGTCACAATTAACAGTGCTTTTTACATCACTCAGTATTACTGCTATGACATAAGTTAATGAAAACATCATTTGCTCACAGAGCTGAGCAAAGAATCAGATGACAATTCAAAAATTCGCACACAATTAAGTGAGCCAAGCCTGATATACTGATAAAAATGCAGTTTACCTTAAAAAATATGCTCACAGTCAGCAGTCTCTCAAAAAGCAAATAAAAAAAACTACACATGTACAGACAAGATGTGCACTTTAAGCTGAGGTGGATCAGTTGACATCCAATTCAGTTGTTCAGTGAACAGAGCCAGGAACCAGATGCTGAGCAGGAACAATTAAGCATGAAGCATGACCCAATGAAAAAAAAAATTGCAGTAGTTTTTAAAACACACACACACACACAATGGGTTAACACAGCCACACACATGCATCACACAGCTTCACAAAAAAAAAAGATTACTATGCATGCACAGGCAAGAAATATGTTGTGAGCTGTGGGGGGAGTCAACTAACACCCTACTACTCAGTCTTGCAGGGAACTGAGGCATGAACCAGATTACAGCAGAAAAAATAGATACAATAAAAAAGTGCTTCACAAAACATCCAACTGGAGCTGTGTGGACATGAAAGCAGTAGGAAAAGGGATGGTCAGAAAACAGTCCACCCTAGTACTGATGTCAGAAACAAGATCTCCAAAAATGAATTCCGAAAAGCCAGACTAGACATTGTTTGCAAAAAGGCCATGGAACTCCCCCCCAAAAAAACTGTGCTTTGTACAAAAAATCACACTAGAGCTGTGTAAAAGTAAAAACAGTGAGGGAAGTTGTCAGCAGGCACACAGACAGCTCTCCTGGTCCCTGTTACTAATCTCAGCCACAATGTTTATAAACCAAAATTGCAGTCAGAATTGCCAAGACTGACTTTTCTGATGTTAATCAGGTTTCAATACTGACAAAAAATGCCCGTGAAGAAAACAGAACATGATTTTATAAGCTCTAGGCCTCAAACATTTGAAGAGCTAGCTCTCTGAAACTACTGTCTCTTGTTCTCTACAAACTAAGAGTGAGGAGATCACATGTGAGTTCCAACAATGGCCTCTGTTAAGCCAACAAAGTTCTGCAAAACTTAAAAATCTCACTGAATAGTACTTTCCAAATACTGGCTGAATACTGGATTATTCAGAAGTTCTGCTGAAATATTGGTGGATTGTGAAGAACTCTGGACTGGTCCTGCACTTACTTTTGCTTTGGAGACTTCATGGCACTAACATTGTGATGTCAGGAGGTCAGTACCTACTGCGCTATTGATGCATGACCTGTCCAGAGTTATTCACAATTACCGTAACAGGGAAAACTAACAAAACATCAAAAGACAAAAAGAAAATTCAACCAAGAACATAAATGTTGTTTATTGAATACATTACATTTTATTGAGCATATTTTCCTCATTTCATTGAATGCATCAACATGATTTCAGTTCAGGGCCCCACTTCTATACCCCCCAGTAAAAAACAAATTCAGAGCATATCAGAGCCAGTACTTGTCATTCTGTCCTGCATATTGTTTATTGAATATAGCACATTTTCCTAATTTCATTTTATACAGCAACCTGCTTTCAGCTGAGGAGTTCTGCCCCCCCCACACCCCCAGTAAAAAAACTGATTACTGTGGCTCTGATATGCTCATACATAGCTGTTGGTTGCTTTTGTTTTTTAGTGGGGGGATGGGGAGCAGGTTGTTGTATAAAATGAAATTAGAAAAATGTGCTATATTTAATAAACAATATGCAGGACGGAATGACATGTAATGGCTCTGATATGCTCTGAATCTCTTTTTTACCAGAGATTGTGGGGGGAGGAGACCACCAACTGAAAGCAGGTCACTGTATAGAATTAAATTAGGAAAATGTGCTACTGTATATTCAATAAACAATATGCGGGACAGAATGGAATGTACTGGCTCTGATATGCTCTGAATTGTTTGTTTGTTTTTTTTACTGGACTGCAGTTGTTGACGTTGATGTCAACTTACCATAAGTGTCCTAGCATTAAAATTGATGCATGACCAATCCAGAGTGCTTCACAATCGTAAGACGAATGCTATTTGGGTATTTTGTGAAATACTATCCAGACTAGGCACATGCCTACCTTTCAGTGCCAGCACACAAGAAAGACACAGAAAAAAGTGAAAGATGTGCAAAGGAGAGTAACTAAACTGATCTTTAAAGAGTCAGAGATAAGTCATATGATGACAGATTTAAAAACTTGGGTTTATTTAGCTCCAGGAACAGATGCATGAGATGTGATAAATTAACATTATTCAAAATAATGACAGATTTTTAATACAGGAATGAAACGTATCAGTTAGGACAAAGACGTATCAGTCCAGGGGACATACAGTGCCTGCTACAGAAAAGTTTATCAATGACGCTGCATTTTTCAGTGGCTGTGGTACACTGACCATTACCGAGAAATACCTTGTTACCACTCAGGAATGTGGTAAGTATGTGGTAATGTTGTAATTAATCAATCCTCATCAGCAACAGCTGAAATGCACCAGGTGGCACTATTCCATGTATATTGTAATTGCATTCTGTTAATTGTCCAGGGGGTGGTGAGCATATATCATTCATGACCTTTGCTTATTGAAGGAACCTCTTTGGAAAATGATCTGGTCAATCCACAATGATTCACATCCTCTGCTGTTGCAATTCCTAATGCACATAGTCATAGTCATCATCTTAATGCAGTTTAATTTACCTAAATGTGTGTCAGTTTTCCCTGCTGGTTTAGTGGTCCCCCACCCACAATCCCAATCTCCAATTTTGAAATAAAATATTTTCCCTGCCCCTCTCCCCCTTTGCAACCCCAATCCCCCTGTTTCGAAATGAAACATTTTCCCTGGTGGTTTAGTGGACCCCTGCACTCAAGCCCCAACTTGGTGACAGGCAGTTGAGTTCAGTACATAAGAGTGCAGAGCTGTGACTCCGGACTCTTAGTGCATCCAGCAGTGCCATCCCATCTGCAATTACAGTACAGTAATGAGAAAAATGCCACTGGTCTCTCGTTGAGATAGCTGTTTCCTCAAGGCTGTCATTTTAATTACCACTGTCCCTGTTTTTGCCATAATTTAAATCCATTATGCACATTTTAATAAACAGACTATTTTTTTCATCACAATGCAATTCATATTCATAAAATGCATCTACAGAACCCTGAACCTGTCCCTGTTCTTTCACCAGTTATGCAGTACTGCAAATTCACAAGAACCAATAGTGCTTTTTTAAAAAGAAATTAAAAAATATACCCCCAAAAAATGCACTTCCACAATCGCATGCAGAGATTGCAGTTGTAGAGAGACTTATTTGTTTTGATTTTGTATATTTTTGTGCTCTCATGCCACCTGCCAATGCTGTTTTTTTAGTACATTACATGGCACATATTAAAATGGTACTGCACCACTGCTTGCTTTAAAAAAATGAAAGAAAGATAAATTGAGTACTTATTTGCATCCACAATACATCCATGATCTTTGCACGAGTGTGGCTGTATTTTTATGAGCTCACAGACCAGCTAGAGATTGAGTCTTGCAGACTGCATTTGTTCCCAAAGTGATTGATCTGGTGATGAAAATGAAACTAGCACTTCAGAAGACATCATTCTGACACTGGATTGTGAGAGTGAACACATTTTTTAAGCATATTTTTAATTTATTTTTTAAACAGCATAATTAATCCTTGCAAATGCATGTGGTGAATTAACTGGGACAGGTTCCGGGTTCCATAAATGCATTGTAGGAATATGAATTGCATTATGCCATAACAAAAGAAAAATAGAGTCTGTTTATTGATTATACTAAAATGTGCATGATGAATTTAAATTATGGCAAAAACAGGAACGTGATCATTAAACTAGCAGCCATGAGGAAACAGCACTCTGTATGTGAGACCATCAGCATTTTATTCATTGCTATCATCACAGATGGGGTGGCCCTGGCAGCTACAGTAAGAGTGATTATATGATGGTGGCAAGCAGTATCTGATACTAAAATATTTAAAATGAGGCAACAACTTGTTTAATGATGTGTGAGCTTGTACTAATTAACTGGTCGAATACAGAAGTATGTAGTTGACAATGTCAACAAATGTTCTGAAATACAAGAATATTGCCAGCACATTATATCTACTAGAACTGATTTATTCCTGTCACTATACAGTATTTTTCTTCATGCTGGCCAGAGCTCACCTCAGGGCAGGTAACTGGGCTATATTCTCACAATGGAGGAAAGGGATTAGGCCGACTCTCTTCTTTTATTTCTTAATTCTCCAGTTTGAGTAGTTTATAATTCATTTCTTTCAATTGACAACATTCATAAAGTATAAATAAATGAAAAACACAAACAATGAGAGTGGGTGTGTTGTGGATCTGTGTTGAGGTGGTTGGAGGGTGGCAAATGTAATGTTACTGAACAGAAAGGTAAGAGAGCTGCAAAAATGTCACACAGTCTCAAAGTTCACTGACTATGACCATGGAGCAGTCTCTTAGCCTTTATGTCACCATATAAGACTTTACAGCAAACATCATGAGATGGAGACTGAGTGGATCATTTCATCTTCAAAACAAAGCATACAACTCATAATGGGGTAAGACTAGTCAGAAACTACCATACAATGTACAATTTAGGCTCACTGTTTGTTCAAGAAAACAGAGTCCCATAGTTGACTGTAAACAGTATGTTCAGCACTAGAAGATCATAGCAGTGTCCCTTTAATGAAAAAAAGAATCAACAACAAAATAAATAAATAATTACCAAAAATAAAAATACAAGAAAAAAAGCAACAAATAAACAAAATCTGTGCACATTTGAGATCGTGCCCCTCAGATATCCCTGCACAAAAATATTATGATGGTAAAAGTTTGTTTTTTTACTGTAGCTCAAAGTGATGGGATGTGGGAGATGTAGTTAATCATACAAAAAACACTATTTAAAAAATATTTAATACAAAGATTTGGAATTTCAGCTCCCTTACTGTAGATAAATACTGTACATTGTAAAATTTGAAGAAAGCAGGACCCCCATTAAAATAAGACACTGTAATTTGAATGGGATGTCCTTCCAGTACAATTATAGTGTAAGAATACTGTACAGTAGATAGAGTCAGGACCTGGTGAAAAATGAAATATTACAATTCAATCTGATTCAGTATAAATACATTATACAAATGAGTAAAAGCTAAAGGACAAGAAGTTTAAATTGCATTTCTGCTGAAATTCACTGGGTGCACACATTGTAAAAATGGTTGAAAAGTTGTGACATCTGCCATTTTCATTTTGCTGGACTTGCTGATTAGCAGAAATTGCCTTTGTGGCATTAATGATCTGCACCAAGTCTGCATCTACCCAGAACCTGATGTGCTTCACTAACTCATAAATGTGTGATCTGAAATCATTTTTTATGGATGGGGATACTTAATTGTATTTTAGATACAGTAAAAGTTAAAAATGCATGACCAACAAGAAATGCAAAAGTCAAAGTAAGTTGCAGTTGTTACTGTTTTGTGAATCTGTTCGTATTGCCCTCCACATTACCTCCCGTGGCTCATTTATGAAACTTTTGAGTATGGTATCTTTTTAAATTATCTTACTGAATGACACAGTAATATTGTACTATAAGTCAGCCAATAACATAAACGAAATGGACACAAAAATCAAAAGTTTAATTAATGAGCCATGGGGAGGTATTGGGGAGGTCAGAAAGAATAGATTCATAATACAGCACCAACCACAACTCACTTGGCTTTTTGTGTTTATTATTGATCATTTACAACGAGAGTGAATCAGTTGTCTGGCTACAGTGCATTTATTGTATAGATGTGGCCTCTGTATAAATCCAATTGAACTATATATTTGGCAGTGAAGGTGCTGGCCCAGTTATGTCAGTATTTGGGCATGACTGACTCATTCTCATAGAGCATATTGTACAACAATAGCCTCACTGCCAAATGTAGAGTTCATTTTGATGCATTTGGATTCATATAGCATTGCTATATGCAATAAATGTACTGTAGCCAGCTGATTCATTCACAGTTGTTGTAAATCATGTTCAGTTTAGATGGAGGGATGTTTCCCCCAAATTATAGCCAACCCCACATGTCCACCTATTCACAGACTACAAACCATGAACCACCTATTCATTAACCACAAAGGTTGTTTTTTTTAAATAAAAAAATAGTAAAACCTGCAGCAGGATAACACACACTCCCTGCCACACTGCCAAATGATTTTGGCTGCATTGGAGGGAGTGTCTGTTATCATCCTCATGGTTCAATTATTTTTGAAAATAAATATCCTTTTGACAAGCTCTTCCTATACAGCAGTGTAATGGCTTCACTTGAATCTGACTGCAAAAGCAGACCACAAAGATCTCTTAAACTGATTAAACTAATCATTCTTTTAGGATGATAAAATATATCTG
Organism: Neoceratodus forsteri; assembly: GCA_016271365.2. NCBI lineage: Eukaryota > Metazoa > Chordata > Ceratodontiformes > Ceratodontidae > Neoceratodus > Neoceratodus forsteri. The sequence continues at coordinate 682,591,047 of CM057449.1, forward strand.
AGTTGCAATTCGTATTTCTGAACAGGTACATTTGCAGCTGAACTGCAGATGTAGCTGAGTTTGCTGAATTAACTCAGCTGACATGCTATTTTCATGGCTAATGAGTTGACTGCGGAACTGAACCCTGTTACTGATTTAAATCTTTCTCTTGACACTGCATCAGGCTTCTTCCAGCACAATGAGGAACTATCTTAAATACCTGGAGAACAACTAAACATACAATATGAGGGTGTTTGTTTCCATTAAACATCTTCAATCTTTTTTTTAATCTGAGCTGAGTATTATTTTGCTCAAAGTTCAGGTGTTGCATTACAATACCAGTATCTGTTATCTCTCATTCCCGTAGTCCGCTCCCAGTTTTGATGCTGCTGCTTAAATCCACTTGATCCAAAATAATTAGTTGGAATAAAATTGTAGCAACACATTTTACTCGAATTAAACATTTTACATCTTTTTTTTAGTCATTACAATATTAGTGTCTGCTATATCTCATTCCTGCAGTCTACTCCCAGTCTCGATGCTGCTGCTTAAATCCACTTGCTCCAAAATAATTTGTTGGAGTAAATTTGCAGCAACACACTTTATGCAAATTAAACATTTTACTTGTTTTTTTTTAGTCTGAATTTACTTTGACATCCACCACAAGCATGAGCAAAGCAGGCAAAGCTGTCATGTAATTTGCAGCTGATCTTTTAAGGGTTGCTAAAACTATAGTAACCCAGACCACCTGCTGGTGAACTGGAAAAAACAGTGGTCAAAACAACCCACATACACTATTGAGCTGCAGCCTGCTAAAATGATTCCTGGTCACCACCCTGTGGCTTCAAGAGCAAGTGCTTAATTAAGTCAAAAATAACCACGGCATACCACACTACATAATGATGCACAATCACACTATCAAGTGGCACAGATCTCCCCCGACTGGTGCACTGTTGTACCATTAAACTTTTCTGTAGCAAGCACTGTATGTTGCACATAATGGGGAACCCATTTAACTGAGAAATCCAAAACACCTTTTTTAACTAACATGATATACAGTAGGAGCTTGGAATGCACTAACCTTCCTAAAACAAATCCTTGAAACAATGCAGCTTTTTTTATTATTTTGAATCAAGAAGGGGTTTGCAATACTACTTTGTAGATTTAAATACTGCATACTTCTCCTTCCCTTGTAGACAGCTGGCTTGTTGTGGACTAGTATTTTGGTGACATTTTGCATCAAATTATTCTTGGTACTGTGAATTATTCACTGGACTGAGGATTTTCCATTGTAAGTACTAGTGTAGGTTAGTGGGTTGTGTATTTGACCCAGACATTGTCTCAGGTGGTTGAAACTGGTGTTCTCTGATTGCCTTCAGAGCTCAGACCACCAGGTTTTAAAAGTCTGTGCTTACATAATAGTTATTGTCAGCTAATAGTTTTTGGGTTGAGTCTTCCAGACCTGATCAGGTTACTGTAAGTCACAAGTGTGCAGCAGATTCAGACAGAAAGTTCAGTCTTCTTGGAGGTGGAAGATGCTTTTTAAACAACTAGGGAGCTGGGAAGTAGACACAATACTGAACTTGGAATCAGTAGGGAAACAGCATCTTGCTCACATCTGAGGGAGTTGTACCTTACTTTAAATTTTATACTTGTTATTGCTTTTTATATTTATTTTGAATCAAGAAGGGGTTTTCAATATTGATTTGTAGATTGGGAGTTTAAACCCAGAGGGACTGAAATACTACATACTTTTTCTTACCTTTTGGACAGCTGGTTGTTGTGGACTAATATTTTGGTGACATTTTGCATCAAACTATTCATGGTACTGTGAATAATTCACTGGGGTGAGGATTTTCCATCATATGTCCTAATGCAGGTTAGCGGGTTGTGTATTGACCCACATATTACCTCAGGTTGTAGAAACTGGTTTTATCTGATTGCCTTCAGATATCAGACCACCGGGTTGTACAAGGCTGTGTCAGTGGATGCTTACATCAAAGGTAATGAACTCAACTGCTTTATTTTTCTGTGATTGAAATTGTTTTGTGCAGGGTAGATTATCTGGTAGATTTTTGTGTGGGTTGTCTTGCTGAAAGAAAGGAAAACACTCACTGGGGTGGTGGGTCTGAGCTGTAGCTGATTGTTTCTGGAGGGCATGGACTTGGGCCCACCACTCACCTCTTACCCTACCCACCCCAAGGAAGTAATTTCCTTTATACCAGGAGTTCAAACATCACTTTCTGAAAAGGGCAAAGGACATACTGAAGACCTGCCATATCCTAAGCAGCCCAACACATTGCATGGGTGGTAAATGCCCCACACACTAACAAAAAGGAAAAAAAAAGAAACAGGAAGGGTAAGAGACATGTGGGTAGTACTGCAATGCACTGGATGTGGGACTGCAGTCTTCCAAGAGACATTCTGGAGGTTGCAATGCTGCCCTATTTGCATGCACCTCTCTGCTCTGAGGGAGAAGGTTGCCCAGCTCCAGGCTGAACTGGCAAGGAGTAAGGAAACCTCCTCCCCATCCAGGGACCACCAAGGCTGCCACTGCTGCCTCAGAGGTTGCCAAGAAAGAGTAGCGGTTGGACCACAGTGGGCTCAGGGAGGGGGAGGGTGGTTGAGCAGAGGTGCATCCCTCCAGTTGTACCTCTCCACAATTCATATGCCATTCTCATGGAGTGTGGTTCCTCTATGGAGGCACCTGCAGTGGAGAACAAGGAGGATGTTGGAAACATATACAAGGGAGACCCAAAGAGGGTGGCATGGGATCACACAGGGGAAGGAAACAGTTCATGGTGGGGGACTCAATTGTGGGGGGCTAGAACTTTTGGAGGGAGGGGAGAGGGAGGTAAGGGGCCTACCCAGTGCCATAGCTTGGAGGGAAAAGAAGCGAATCTTCAGGATTGCATAAGCAGCTGCATGGAAGAGGGAGCCAAACCTCATTGTCTACCTAGGAACAAATGACCTAGCTTGGAATTGGATCATGGCAGTGCAGAAAGAGCTTGTGGAGTTGGGGAGGGGCCTTAGACAAGTAGCACACACAGTAACCTTCTTGGAGGTTCTGCCTGTCTATGGTATGAGTGAAGCTTGGGTACTCCACACTATGGGATTCAATGAATGGTTGAAACACTGGTTTGGAGCACAGGGTTTTGGCTTCACTGGGGACTGAGGATACACTTGGAGCGATGCAGGCCTATAGTAGTATGATGGTCTGCATCTGTCTAGGAGGGGAACCAGGGTCTTAGATGATAGGTTTAAATGCTTCATAGGAAAACTTTTAAACTAGTCAAGGGGGGGGCACTGAAAAGGAACAGGGAATTCTCAGCCTCCCCACACAAAACAGGGTAATTAGTGAAGTAAACACCAAGGTAGAGAAGTTGATAGGAAGCAGGACATGGGTCAACAGAGAAAAAGGCAAAGACAGTAAGGGCAGGGATGGGGCTAAAAGGGGTAAGGCCATCAAAAAATGGAGGGTGATGAGCAACAATGCCCATTGTCTGGATAACAAGCTTCCTGAACTAGTGACCTTGATGGAAGAGGGACAGCTGCATATTGTGGCAGTCACAGAAATATGGTACACAGAGAACCATGACTGGGATTTTGATATACCATGGTACTCAATCTACAGGATGGACAGGGAGAGTAAAAGAGGAGGAAGAGTAGCTCTCTGTTTAAGGGAAGGAATCAAAGTAATGGAACTAAAGAGTAAACAGGGAGGAAAAGAAACACTGTGGGTCATCTTGGAAACAGGAAATGGCACCATACTCTGCACAGGTGTTGTTTATAGACCACCATCTCAGGGGGGAGGAAAGGGACAAGGAAATGATAGGAAGCATTTTTAGAATGGCAGAAAAAGGGGTGATATTATTGATGGGGGACCTGAATATGCCACTTGTTAACTGGGGGACATTTACTGCAGCCACATCCAAGAGCAGGGTCCTTAACAATGCCCTACAGGTGGCATACCTCAGACAGCTAGTCTTGGAACCCACTTGGGAGGGAGCAATCTTAGACCTGGTACTATCAAATGGGGATGAAGAGAGGATCTCAGATTTAGAAGTAGGTAGCCATCTAGGAACAAGCAAACACCAAACATTGTGGTTCATGATTAACACATCTGTAGAGTCCAGCTATACAAAAGTAAGGGTACTGACCTTTATTAGGGCTTACTTTGGCCAAGTGGGACAGTGCATAAGGAATGCACTAACAACTGGGCAGGAAGAAGGGGTGGAGGAACGATGGGTAAAAATCAAAACTGCCATCACAGAGGCAACAGGCCTTTGTGTGAAACAAATAAACAAAACAAAGTGAAGGAAAAAAAACACTATGGTTCTCAAAAGAGGTGGTGGGGAAGGTTAGGGAGAAAAGATAGCATCCAGGAAGTATAAGGAATCACAGAAGGAGCAGGACAGGGAACTGTATCAGTTAAAGCAGAATGATGCAGGGAAGGCAGTCAAAATAACAAAGGCCCAAACAGAGGAAAAGATGGCCAATTCAGTTAAGAAGGGGGATAAAACCTTTTATAGGTACATTAGGGAGCAAAAAATGACCAAGAGAGGGATAATGAGACTTAATAAAAGAGGAGGGGAGGTGGGCAGATGGTGACAATGAAAAGGTAGAGATGCTGAATGAATACATTTGCTCAGCGTTCACAAAAGAAGAGGAGGGGGAGGTACCTAAGCCAAACAATAGAAGCATTCTGGATAGGGGGTTGATACCAGTCCATTCACAGAAGGAAGGGCCCTGAAATAACTCCTAATACTCAAGGTGGAAAAAGTGATAGGGCCTGATGGGATTCACCCCAGAATTCTAAAAGAACTAAGGGGAGAACTAGTGACACCAGTAACTGCCCTTTTTAACAAATCATGGGAGGGTGGTGTGGACCTGAGGACTGGAGGAAGGTGGATGTTATTCCCTTCCACAAAGTGGGAGCAAGGCAGAGGCAGTAAACTACAGACCTGTTGGTTTGACCTCAGTGGTAGGGAAAATTATGGAATCACTTCTGAAAGAAAGAACTGTTGAGTACCTAGAGGTCAATGGGACATAGGACCCAAGGCAGCATGGATTCATAGTGGGACTGTCATGTCAGATGGTATCTAATAGATTTCTTTGATGAGGTGACCAAAGTAGAAGACCAGGGAGGGGCCATGGATGTGGCCTACCTAGACTTTAGTAAGGTGTTTGACACAGTCCTACACAAAAGATTAGTAAACAAGTTAGTGAGCCTGGAAGTAGGTCCCAGGGTGGTAGCCTGGGTAAAAAACTAACTGGACAACAAGATGCAGAGGGTAACAGTAAACAGAGTCCACTCCTAGGTAAGGGAGGTTACTAGCGGGGTACCGCAGGGTTCAGTACTGGGATCAGTCCTCTCTAATGTCTTTATAGGGGACATTGCAGAGAGGCTGGAAGAAAAAATATGCCTTTTTGCAGATGACACAAAGATCTGCAACAGGGTTGATACACAAGAGGGGTTGGAATGGATGAAAAGGGACTTGGCAAGGATGGATGAATGGTCAAAAGTATGGCAGCTTAGATTCAATGCAAAGAAATGCAAAGTAATGCACCTTGGAAACAAAAACCCAGGTAAAGAGTACCCAATGTGGGATGGAGGTACTAACAACAACAAAAATGGAACTGGACCTGGGGGTAGCCATATCAAACAACCTAAAGGTAGGCAGGCAATGTGAAAAGGCAATACGGAGGGCTGGGGGATATTAGTATGCATTGGGAGAGGAATCACCAGTAGAAAACTGGAAGTTGTTATCCCTCTGTACAGACAATTGGTGAGACCTCATCTGGAGTACCGTGTGCACTTCTGGAGACCCCATCTCCTCAAGGACATAGACAAGATGGAAGCAATCCAGAAGAGAGCAACTAAAATGGTGCAGAGTCTGCACCAGAAGTCATATGAAGAGTGACTAAAGGAGCTTCCTATGTATACCCTAGAGGAAAGGAAGGAGAGGGTAACATGATAGAAACATTCAAGTACCTCAAGGGAATCAACAAAGTCCAAGAGTGTAGCATCTTTCAGAAAAAGAGATATTCTAGAACAAGGGGGTACATTTTGAAGCTAGAGGGGCGATGGCTCAGGGGCAACATGAGGAAGTATTTTTTCACAGAAACAGTGGTGGATGGATGGAACAACCTTCCAGAGGAGGTAGGGGGTCAAAAACAGTGGGGAGATTCAAGAATGCATGGGACAGACATAAGACAATTCCAATGGAGGGAGGGGTAGGAGGAAGCAGGCTGTTAGTTAACTAGGATCTGCAGATTATCCTAAAGGTAGGGAAATGGGCAGACTGGGTGGGCCAAGTGGTCCTTAACTGCCATCAAAGTCTATGTTTCTATGTTTCACCACAGTTCTGTAATTGTCTTATTCTTTAATGAGACAGCCAGTAGGTCAAACTTATATTGCTCATCAATTCCAAGCTTTATCATTTTATCATTGTTTCTTCTGGAGCTTATTTTTGACCATCTAAAAACACATACACACATAAAGATATATTATAATATAATAACTGGTTTCCCTTTTTTCCCATAGGGAAACCATAGCATAATTTGCTGTAATGAAGGAGTGTTCATTACAGCAAACACGTGCACATTTTACTTCACTCTATGCATGCGCCCGCCTCAGCTCTTCATTTGGAGCACTGACCACCATGGTCTTTTTCATGGGAGACTGAGCTGCCACTCTTGGACTCAGCAGTAAGTCAATTCCAAGCTAAACAAACTGCAACCACAGAGGAAAAAATCCCAACAAACTTAACTATAGGCTGCTGACTCCCTACAAAGAACTACAAAAAAATGTAAATAAATAAGGTTGCCCACAGAGTGAGCTGAATTCAGACCCCGGCAGCAGTCAACATCTCTTTATTTTATATAATTGCTGAGGTAAAATAAGGGAAACCCAGCTATTATATAAAATAAAATATGGATCGATGTGTGTAAACTCGAAGTTTACACTCACCCTGTATGTTAGATTCTATTCATAAACCCCTCGATCTTCGCATTCGGGGGTTTATATAGCATCTAATCCCTCAGGCGTGTGTAAACTTCTGTTTACGCACATGAACCCATACTTTATTCTATATAAAATACATGGATGGGAAAGTTTCCCCATAGAAAAAGACCCCATTAATTTCCCTGTATACCTCTGCCAATTAAAAGTATATACCTGCACTAAATAAACAGTTACAGTTATATATCTACATGGATTAAAGCTGTATACCTACACTAATCAAACAATTAAAAGTATAAACCTATACCAATTAGAGATGCAGCAAATTTAAATTCTTCTGGTGAAGTCACAGCAAAGTGACCAATTTCTCTGCACAGAGTAATCCGCAAAATTTCCTGCATTTCACTGAATTTCGCCAAGGAGAAATTTTGCCTTCTGTGGGTGAAATTACACCTTCCGTGGAAGCTGAAATTTCACTGTTCTGTGGGCAAAAGTTTGCATTTCACCTCACGAATGGGTGACATTCATGGATTACTCTAAGTAGCGAAGTTTTGTCACTTCACCCACCACTAATGCCAATAAGAAGCTTATACTTACACTATAATACATCCTATGGGATATTACTAATAACACAATTTACACATCATTAGGATGCTAACCAAACCAATTAACAAGCTGCAAAAGAATCTGGAAAAAAGACACTCAGAATCTTCCCAAACCCAGAATTCCACCAAACTCTTGCCTGCACTCAGTACTCACCATTCTGTCCTTGCTACAACAGACGTTCAGGTGCCACAATGTGATAATAAATGCAATATTCATAATACTAACCATTATAATTTATTATATTCAACAAACAATAGGTAAAGGAGAAACACTCAAAGAATACCCATTTTGGGGGCTAATCAGGGCAATAAAGCCACTCACCCTTCAGACTTGTGAGCTTTTAACACTAATTAACCCCTTCAATGAGTATACATGCTTTTATGCCACCCTTCCCCATTATTTATTTTATTATGTATGAAATATATTTATCTATTAGGACAAAGAAGCATCAGTTCAGGGGACATACATTACAGGTAATGGGCAGCCCACTTAACTGTGAACTCAGGAAACACTTTTTTACCTAACATTATGTACAATAGGTGCATGGAATACATTAGCATTCCCAAAACAAATTCTTAAAATAATGCAGCTCACCACAATTTTGTAATTGTCTTATTCCTTAATAAGACAGTGAGTATGTCAAAATATAAATGTACAGCACAGAAGTCCCTTGCTTTGTCACACTCACTCTTGCTTGCATCTAGTCTTCAGAAGCCACAAACTTGCTTGCTCTCCTGTTCTGCTTACTCCACACTCGGTGACTTCTTTTAAAACAAAACTAAGTAAACTGACCTTAAACAGCCCTCAGCTTACATTTAAAAAAAAAAAAACTTACTGATTTTAAACCTTTGCAAGCATTTACTTTAGCACAAGCAATATATCTCAATCATGTTACACGAACTGCTGAAAGTGAACGTGATTACCAGTGAAACAGTTTAAAAATGGAAGGACCAGACAGATAAGTGTTTCTTATTACTTTGACGCTTTGAAAATGATGACAGGATCAACCAGCTCATCCAGATAAAATTCTAATTTCTGTCACACAAGGACTACTTTTTGCCCTCCCCAGCCAAAAAAAAAACAACATTTCTAGACATTTTATAAGCTAGATAATCCATTCCAGTTGTGACAGCAGGAGGCCTCAAGATTGATCTCAGGCATCAAAATGTTTGATTATTCCACTTTTCTAATTAAGTCTAAGGATATTGCTACAGTCGTCAACACTATTTTTGAGAATCTTTATCATTGATGACCAAGATACAACTAAATTATGGGCCAAATACGAGGGTATTTACAGGACATATTACTTCCTACATTGTCTATTGTGCAGAGTGAATCCTTAAGGAGAGCCACCTTAATAGAGGAAATTCTACTTACCTTCACACAACTCCCAGCAAACAAAACACCTGGCCCAGATGGTTTTCCTTCCAAGATTTTTAAATCCTTCAGTGGGGAATTTATTCCCTTACTAGCCAAAATCTTTAATTTCATCTTCATGGAAGGATTTTATGATCATTCCATAGCTGAAGCCCTCATCACACTCTTTCATAAACCAGAAGGATGAGTTTCTTGTAAATAGTAATTGACCAATCTAACTGATTAAATATATACTTTAAAATTTTGGCTGAAGTCCTTGCTATCCATCCAAGTCAGGTATGGGAGGGATTAATCACATCAGAACAAGTTGGTTTCATGAAGGGGAAGGAGTCCAGTGATCACCTGTATAAGCTGCATTTTATAATCTCTGTGTTAAGAGAAAGCAGGGTCCCTGCAGCTCTGGTCTCCCTTGACACAGGTAAAGCTTTCAACAGGGTGTCAAGGGCTTCCTCTTTGATATATTGCAACATTATAATATCCCAGAAGACATAATTCGGTGGTTAAGAATTTTATATCAGCAACCCACTGCCTGGATTATATGTAATGGGTTCTTGTCCAATAGGGATAGATTGGAAAGGGGCACTAGACAGGGATGCTTTCTTTCACCCTTTTTGTTTAATTTATACTTAAAGACACTTATCCATCATCCTAAAGTTAATCAGTAAATTGAAGGCATCACAGTAGTACACAAACAATATAAACTTGCACCTTATGCAGATGATATTCCTGTTACATGTTGAGAACCTTTGCACATCCATCCCAGCAGCCGTGACAGAGCTTGGCATGTTTAGTTATATTTTAGCTTACAAAGTAAACATTGATATAATTTGTGTTTTGCCCCAAAACAATCTGATCTCCAAGCAGGAAATAGTGGAACTGGGATTCCAGTGGTTACCCCACAGGCTTACTTACTTGGGCATTAACATCACCTGACATCTAAGTGATTTAAAGACACTTAACCTTGACCAGCTTATCCATTCTATATATTTGGATCTACAGTGATGGAAGGTACTACCTATGAGTCTCTGGGGAAGCATTAATGTACTTAAAATGAATGTGCTCCCTAGACTCTTGTATCCATATGAACATACAAAATTTGCCAGCAGATAAAGGCCTAGAGGTCTATCAAGTCTGCTCGAATGTGCAGCTAGCACCCCTTATTCTGCAGCTGCCCTTCCCTTCCACCCTTCCCCTTCATTAACCCTCCCCCTTGTCCTGTCCCATCCCCTTTTGAAACAGTCCACTGTTCTACTGCATACCACTTCTGCAGGTAACTCATTCCACCCAGCCACCACCCTCTCTGTAAAAAAGTGTCTCCTCATCTCCCTCCTGAACCTTCCTCCCTCCAGTCTCATATCATGGCCCTTGGTGGCCCTCCCTTCCCTTACTTTGAACAGCCCCTCTGTACCTGTCTTGTTTATTCCTTTCATATATTTAAAGGTTTCAATCATGTCACCTCTGCCCCTTCTCTCCTCCAGTGAGCACATGTTCAACTCCTTCAACCTCCTCTCATATGATAAGTCTCCCAGCCTCTTGATCACCTTTGTCACCCTACACTGCACCCCCTCCAGTAACCTAATGTCCCTCTTCAGATACGGGAGCCAGTACTGAACATATAAAAGAGCCATCAGAAGAAGGCCATTCGGTCTATCAAATCTGCTCATATTGCAGGGTCCTTAGCTTACACTAATGACCCTACATCCTCCTCCCTGGACCCCTTCCACCCCATCTGTCCACCCAAGCCCCATGTTTTTCCTTCATGCCTATACGGTCGGCCCCACTTATACCACCCTCGGGTATAGAGGGCAATCAGTTTTAGCGGGTAGTTTCACATTTCCAAAAGCCATTTTGATAGACCTTAATGATAAATCCTCCTGATAAAATGTTTACTGCCTTCCGTCTATATCATCCACTTATCTGAGCGAAATTACAACCCTGACAAGGTGTCAACAAACCCAATTAACTGAATGAATTTTTATCTGACACTAATGTGGCTGGCGTCTCATTCTAAGCTTGTTGTCACACTGTGCACAGCTAAGTCAGCAGCTGCATCTGAAGAATGGCAGACAAATGTAAAGCTATGACACTTAGTGACAAAACTGAAGCTTTACCAAAGATGAGTTAGCGGGTCTTAGCGTACAGCCAAGACGGAAGAAAAGAATGGTGCAGAATAAAGAGGAGCAGCCTGAGGTTGCACCAAACAATGTAAAGAACGCACTGCTGACTCTTAAGACCCAGTTGTTGAACTGAACTGGTGTGCGCTCACTGCAGTGGAAAGGGTGTGGGCTCCTTATTGCCAAGATAAAAATCACAGAATAATATTATGGAGTAAAATCTCTGACTAACTAAAACCAAAATGGAGCTGTACTTGCTTGATTTATTGATTGATTTACTGGACTTATTTGATTTGCCATGTTAAGTTCACTGTGGGCTGTGTTTAGTGTGCTGTGGGACAAAAGAGACTGCAACGTAATTTTTTTTTTATATGCATGTCACTACTTTACATTATACCAACCATGCAATATAACGGGCAGTTTGTGTTTGCACATATGCGCCCGTTATAAGCGGATTGGACTGTATCAAGCCCTCTTAAAGTTGCTCACTAACTTCACAGAGACCACTTCCTCTGGCAGCACATTCCAATTGGCCAGCATCCTCTCCATGAAGAAATGCTTCCTAACATCCTTCCTAAACATCCCCCTTCCTGCTTTAGATTGTGTCCCCTAATGGTTCAGCTGCCCCTTTATCCTCTTCAAGTATTTGAAGGTCTCTATCATGTCCCCTCTCTCCCTTCTCTCCTCCAGGGAGTACATTCTCAGTGTCTGTATCCTCTTCTTGTAAGACATACCAGCTGACCCATGATCATCTTTGTTGCCCTGCTCTGGATCTTCTCCAGCAGGGTGATATCCTTCTTAAGTTATGGACACCAGCATCTTACCCCATACTCCAGATTCAGTCTCACCAGCAACCTGTACAAGGGCAGTATAACTTCCTTCTACCCACTGCTGATTCCCCCAGCTATACACCCCAGCATCGTGTTTGCATTCACTTCTGCCTTTTTGTACTTGAGAAGTGCTTCAGATTTCTAGTTATAGCTCCCAGATCCCTTTCCACCTCCATTGCTAGTAAACAGACCCCCCAGGTAGCACTCAGTCCTTTGGTTCCTGGATCAAACATGCATGTCATTACATTTTTTGGAACTGAAGATAAGTTACCAGATCTCTGACCATCTCTCACATTTTCTGAGGTACTCCTGCAGGTCTTGTCCTTTCTACTGTGTCCATCATCCGACAGAGTTTGGTGTCATCCACAGAAAGGCACATTTTGCCCTTTATGCCCTGCCCAATATCACTGATGAAGACATTGAACAACACTGGCCCCAGTACTGAACCCTTGCAGGACCCCAATGGTGGCTTCCCTGGTGCTGGATAACTTTCCCACCTACCACCACCCCCTAAGTCCTGTCTGACAGCTAGCTTTCTACCCACCTGGTCATTTTCCCCCAACCCTGAGATCCACCAGTTTCCTAAACAAACTTTTGTGTGGTACAGAGTCAAAGGCATTGCTGAAGTCTGGGTACAGGATGTCCACCACCTGGTGCCTGTCTACTACCCTGATTATCCAGTCAAAGAATTCAATCAGATTAGCTTGGCATGGTCATCCTCTCTCCCACAAATCCATGCTACCTCTCTTCCTGAAGACTATTCTCCTCCACATACCTTACCAACCTTTCCTTAAGTATGTCTCCATGAGCTTACATATAATTGATGTCAGACTGACTGGTCTGTAGTTCCCCAGGTCATCCCTGGGTCCGTTCTTGTGGAGGGTTACAACATGTGCCATTCTCCAGTCCTGCTGCACCACTCCCAACTCCAGGAAACTATTGAAGAGGTCTGCCAGTGGCCCTACAAGTTCCCCTGACTGTTTCCTAAGTACCCTTGGGTGTATGCCATCTACTCCAGGTGATCTGTACACCTTTTGTGCAAGCAACCCCTTCATCCCTCACTCTGTTCTCCTCTATCATCACATACATGCCCCCTTCCCACTTCTCCCTTTTCCCCCTGATGGCACCAGTCCATCTTTTTCCCTAGTGAGAATGGAGCAGAAGTTTTTGTTCAAACCTCTGTCTTACCCCCATTCTGCTCCACCCTTTCATCCCCTTTCCTAAGCCTAACTATCCTGTCCTTGTCCCTTTTTATGGCTGCAGTGGGCATAGCCCTTTAGACATCGTACTATGACAGTAGAGAAAAGTAGCTCTCCAGATACCCAATGGAAAAGATAATACTCAAGGTTTTGTTGAATCACTGTGCTAATTGAATTGAGCTGAACAGTCTTGAAAGGACTATTTAGCTCATAAACATGTCAACTTAATAAGCCTTTCAACTGTTATTGAGACTGATATCTCCCCTCTATTTCTAACATTTTCCTCCTGCCTGTGTTGCACTGAGATGCACAAAAAAGATGATTTCATAGCAGGCATTGCAAAAAAAAAAACTGTTTCATTCTATACTTGAATGCCAAAGTTTTAGAGAAATAATTAGCTGTGAAGCTTAGCACTAGAGATACAATGTGGCACTCTGAAGGTCAAAAGCCAAAAATGTAATGCTATGCAGATATACAAGGTCATAAAACATCCCAGTGGTGAAGTCTATAAGACTAGATAAACTGAAAGACACAGTTCAATTGCATTTCTATGCTGACACTGTGTCCACATGTTTCTATCTGTAACTATGTGTTCATTTGTCAGTATTTTTTGTGAATATTGAAGTTTGCACTATTTAAATGAGTTCTGTCTATAACTTTGCATTGCACTGAAAACTTAATATCTGATCTATATGGCTTTCTGTCTTGCATTAATACCATATGGCTGTCACTCTGCTATGCATTTCTTTCATATTACCATCAAGACACATACACAAAACTTATTTTATTATCACAATTGCATTGATCCTTCCCTTTTTCCATTGAATCTCAGCTGCCATTCTTCAGACCATTTTTCCAGTATTTTTAAGGTCTTCCTCATTCGTTCAACCCTCCTGGCATATCCACCCTATTGCATACCTTTGTATCATCTGCAAAGAGCCATACCTCCCCCCAGTCCCTCTGCAATGTCCCCAATAAAGTCCAGATAGGATACATCCACCACATCTCCCTAGTCCTCTAACTTAGTTAACCAGTCATGCCATAAAAAACACAGTGCTTATACAGTAAAAGTTAGGATTAGATGTATAAGTAAATAAACGCCATATAAGGCAGTGTATGCATGTTAGTACTAGGTTCTCATATGAGGTAATAGAACAGAAAAAGGCTTACAGCCCATATATACTGTTCCCCACAATAGTGGGCCTATGTAGGTTTATTAACCAAAATACAATTATCCAATTGATTTTTAAAGTTATTTATGGAACTTGTATCTACTATATGTCCAGGCAATTTGTTCCAGAGTCTCCCCATCCTATTCAGGAATAAAAAATGTGTATTACTATTTATAGCTGTTTCCATCCTGACCTGCTTTTTGTGTCTCCTAAGACCTGAGGGTTTGTCCTGAAACACAATTCCCATCTCTTTCATTAATCCTGTATCATTCATAAATTTGGAAAAGGTCAGAAAATCTCCCCTAGTTCCTCTTTGTTTTAGGGAAAACAGCCCTGTTTTCTGAAGTCTAACATAATAACTTTTTGATTTAAGTGATCCCATTAATTTTGCGAATCACCTCTGTACCCTTTCTACTCTGTCAGATTCACTCTGAGTATATGGACTCCAGAGTTGGGGATGCATAATCCAAGTGTGGTCTTATATATGTTTTGTACAGTGGCAACACATATGCTATGCTTTTATTCATGAAACTCCTTTTGATATTTTTTATCATAAGGTTAGTCTTCCTAATTACATTAGTTCTATGATCCTTAAAATTTAACTTATTGCCCATCAATACTCCACAGTCCCTTTCCAGTACATGGTCCTCAGGTCTTTTCCATTTAATGTGTATGTTTGTAATGCACAGGGTGGAATATTCAGACTGTGCCAGGCTGTGCATTAATTTTGTGAATCACCTCTGTACCCTTTCTACTCTGTCAGATTCACTCTGAGTATATGGACTCCAGAGTTGGGATGCATAATCCAAGTGAGGTCTTATATATGTTTTGTACAGTGGCAACATATATGCTATACTTTTATTCATGAAACTCCTTTTGATATTTTTTATCATAAGGTTAGTTTTCCTAAGTGCATTAGTTCAATGATCCTTAAAATTTAACTTATTGCCCATCAATTCTCCACAGTCTCTTTCCAGTGCATGGTCCTCAGATCTTTCCCATTTAATGTATATGGTTGTAATGCACAGGGTGGGATATTCAGACTGTGCCAGGCTGTGGCCTAAGGCTGGGCACAGCACAACTGGGATGCATCAGGGCATTGACAGGGTGATATTCACTGGTGCTGCGCCATGGCTCAGCACCGTTGAATATCGCTCCATGGCCACTCGTGTTGCACATGGTGCAGTGGCACTGCACCAGCACAAGTGACCAGGGAGGAGCAGGGGGATGCCAGCATAAGTGCTGTTGCGCTAGGTGCCGCAACTGTGATGTTCAGCAGTGGACATGCAAATGGGGCCATAATGCATGCAAGGTGCAAATGGGTCCATTTGCATGTCATCATGGCCCCATTTTCATGCTGGTGCACTGATCCCCAGTGACTTGCACCTGGCACCCTGCCAGGCAGCAGCTGTCGGGGACCGATGCCCCCTGCCCCTCATTAGCAACACACCCCAGCCTGATCATGGGCTGTAATTTGTATTAAACTCCCTGGTGGTCCAGTGGACCTGAGTCCACAGCCCAATCATGGGCTTTCAGTATTCAAAATAACCCTGGTGGTCCAGTGGACCCTATCCCTCAGCCCAATCATGGGCTTGCAATATGATAATATCCCTGGTGGCCCAGTGGACCCTGATCCTCAGCCTGATCAAGGCTTACTAATGAACAACCCTGGTACCAATGGTACCCCTCCCCATCTCCAGCTATTCATCCACTCCACTCCCCCAATCAGCAGCGGTGGCAGCACCCCACCCGCAAGCTGCCTGGCTGCTCACTGACTGACAGCATATGGTATGGCTTATACTGTACCACACAGTCCTAATTTCAGAATGAATGGATTCATTCACATTTTGGGACTGTGTGTACAGCATGGTTCGTATGACCATTGGCCCACACTGTGGACTCAATGGGCATACGGCCATACCATATGCTGTCAGTCAGTGGGGCGGGTGGGTGGCTTGTGGTTGGGGTTCTGTCACCTACCACTGACTGGGGGAGAGGGGTGGTGAGACTGAAAGGGTGGGTTTGGAGGGGGGGTACCACTGGACCACCAGGGTTATTCCAATTACTGTAAGCCCACGATTGGGCTGAGTGATTGGGTCCACTGGACCACCAGGGATATTAAATATTGCAAGCCCGTGATCAGACTGAGGGATAGGGTCCACTGGACCACCAGGGATGTTTACATGGGGGTTATGAGGGGGCGACTGCAATGGACAGTGCCACCAGAGCTCGGGTGGCCACCCATAGCTGGCAGCTGCCATGTTGCACCCAGCAATATGGCAGCTCACCTGTTGGTGGCCAGCTGTTGCTCCTTTCCTTTTTGGCACAACTGTGTGCAGTGGATGTAGGGATTGTGCCTGCCTATGCTCAACACATCCCAGGCTGAATATTATGATGTGCGGGCTATGCATGGGCACGCCCCCCTACTTGTGCCACATACATTACTGATGCACCCCGGCACATTGGGATTTGTGCTGGCCACTTTCCCCATTTGAATATCATGCCGGGGTGCATCAGTGGGTTGCGCATGGTGCACCTCTATTGCGCCATGCACAACCCTTTTGAATATCCCACCCACTTTGTATTCCCAGATGCATTTTTGCCTTTTTTATCCACAGTTAGCATCATTCTGTTTCTTTTTGCCCAGTTTTCTGTTTCCTTCACATCACTAATCATAGCTGCTCATTGCTCCTCGCTGGCTACTGGTCCATCTATTTTGATGTCATCAGCAAATTTTATTACCCTAGTCTTAATATTCTGGTGCAAATCACTTATATATAGCTAGAATAAAACTGGACCCAAAACTGAGCCCTGTGGTACCCCATTGGTCACACCAACAGGTTCTGAATAGTCTCCCAATAATCTCACTTTCTGCCTTCTGTCTTTGAGCCAGTTTTGGATCCATCCAATTATGCTACTATCCATGCCGATGTCCTGAATTTTTTTTATTAAACAACTATGTGGTACCTTATTGAATGCCTTCATGAAATCAAGATAGATTATATCCATGGGAGTGTTGTTATTCACATTTTTACCAATGTATTCGTAAAAGCACAATAAGTGTGTATTGCAACCCCTATTTTTTTTTGAAGCCATCTTGCTTGATGTCTTCCCACCCTAGAATCCTTACATTTTCTTCTATTTTGTTCTTTATTACTGCTTCCAATCCTCTGGTACTTCACCAGTTGTTAAAGACTCATTTATTATCATAGCAAGTGGATATTGAATAAATTTGTCTGTCTGTTTACTGAGCATCGGGTTTATTTGGTCAGGTCCAGATGGTTTATTTATTATTATTTTGTTTATCAGATCTTTTATTTTGGTTTCGTAACTCTTAAATCTAGGTGATCATAGATGCTTTCTTTTATGTTTATTGTACTTATGTCCTTCACTTCATAAACTGTACTGAAGTATTTATTAAACCTCTGAGCCATATCTGTTGGATTATATATTTCTCTGTCTTCTTCAATTATAGGGCCCACTTGACTGTTTTGTTTGCTCTGAGCATTTATTTAAGCAAAAAAGCTCTTACCCTCATCTTTCCTATTCACCAAGTTAAATTCTACTCTACCTCTTTCTGCCCTTATTGCACTCTTTAAAATTTTCAAAGTGTTCTTGTAGTTTTTCCTATTTATAGGTGAACTGTCATCTTTCATTTGGTCAAAAGCCTTCTTCTTCTGAACACTTAACCTTAGTATTTTTTTAGTACACCAGATTGGCTTCTTCCCTCTTTTATTATATATTTTCTTTACCGGAACATATAATTTTCCCAACTCTAAAAGTTAATTTTTTGGTAAGATCCATATAGTATTTACATTCTTCCCATCAAATTCTTTCATCCAATACCATGTTGCTAGATGATGATTGATTTTATTAATATCAGCCTTCTTAAAGTTTTTGACTGTAGTTGTATCTCTTGTTCTCCAAGGTGTCTCCCTTTTGATGATAAACTCTATAGTATTAAGTGCAAAAGGGTTTGTACAAATTAAGGTGGAGGCTAGGCATAGCAGTTACAACTTTCCTGCTGCTGAGAGATGACTGGCATTGCACTCTAAGCATTGTGGAGTAGTGATCTGAAGGATGACCACTAAGCTGCATTACAAGGAAATGAAAGGTAAACCACCATTGGCTGAATTTTATGTAGTCTTACCAGTACATCTTATTGCTGTCCTTTTGTTTTGCCATCCACATCTCCTTTGTTTCACCAGAAGGAAGACCTGGGCAGTGGGCCTGGTTGGATTGCCGGAGCTGGGAAGTGGCCTTCAGAAAGCCCTGAATGAAAAAGCTTCCAGAATGGTATCAGTGTAGTGTGATCTATCTTGCTGTGGTACTTGGAGACTGGAATCCAATGGTCAGAGCCTAGGAAAAGTGCCAGGAATTTTTTAGCCCCCACAGAATGGGATCCAAGTGTCTGAGTGTCTGCAGGTCGGTTCCAAGTACCAGGGAATAGAAATATGAAGAGCAGGAGTGTTGGAGTGCTGGAGAATTGAAAAGCTGGGGTGTTGTGTTGGAGAACTTTGTGTATTTAAACACTGAAGCAGTGGAAAAAAATAACTGGGACCAATTTTCTGTGATCTTTTGTGTCTTTAATCTTGTGGTTTTAACGTTTTTCTGTGTCTCTATAGCCTTATAGCTTTATAGCACTTTATAGTTCAGTTCAGTAGAAAGTTTTGCTGCATTTTGCTACAATTTTGCTACAATTTGCTACAGATTGTAGCAGTTTGTAACAGCTGTCAGCTGTTCGCTGATCAATTTTAAACATACAGTGCTTAGTTTTGAGCATCTATTGTCGAGCTTTGAGTTTTGAGTTTCTTTCAAGCCTTTTAATATTTTGTATGCAAGGATAATCTTTATTTTTTACCATTTGTTTTTTGTTTTATTATTTTATTTTAGCATTCAGTTTTTTGAGAGTCTGAGTCATGTGATCTGTGGTGACTTAGCTTAAAAGGCGCATGTGCTGAATTCCTCTCCAGCTTGCTCAGAACGCCCATAATACTTGTGAATCAGTATGAGCAGTGTTATCTGTTGTTCCTCCTGCTCCTCAGTTTGCACTTAGCCTTTAAACTATAGAAAAGAGCAGTCTGCTTCATTTTTTGCTAAGCTGTTCTATTTTTTCTATTTGTGCTAACAGAAGCAACTATTTGTGCTTAAATTTTTACTTTATACAAGAGGGGGATAGTGTTAGTGGATGCCAGTTTGTGAAAGGTAGTGCTTTTGTATAAAACGCTGCAAGTTTTGGCATGCTGCCAGTGGTCAAGCACGTTCCTGTCCTTCCCTTCAGATACTATTTTGCACAGTGGCTTCATATAGCCATACAAAGCTGAACTCAAAAAGCCAGACAAGTAAATCTTTTATTGGTAATATAAATAGCTGCTGAGGGGATTAAATTACAGTATTGTCATTCGTAGTTTAGTTTTATAATCATAGACATTTGCCCTGTGTTCTTTCTTTTGAGATTATTTTTGGTGGCTGTTGATGATTTGAAGTTCTTTTGTATTTAACTCACTGGCATCTGCGATATTCTTATCCTTGTTTTATCTTTACTAGTGATTGGACAGTATCCACAGACCAGTGTACAGATCTATTGTTTGTTAAGGAATCACTGCTTATTTACTGATGCGAACACAAGGAAAATAAGGAGTATAAGGAGAAAATGTGAATATCACTACACTTTTCCTTGCCATTTTTCCAATGGTGAACTGTTTGTAACTTTTGCCTGGAAGAAAAGTGGAATATAAAAAGGTATAAAAGCTGCAAAATCAGGAAGAGATTTTTATGAAGAAGTGAAGATATAAAGAAAATTGGAGAATCTGGTTGGAAAAAAGTTATAATTATTAACTGTTAATATTTCAGTGTTTCCATGTGAGGAGATGTTGGTGTCCATCTACTTTGAATTGATTGAATGATTGAATGATAAGTGAACTGAATTATCCATTTCTGGGGATCATTTGATATTACAACAAGTCTCTACTTATATATGGTCTATTGTGTCTGCACTGTTAATTGTCACTTTATAGTTCTGCTCTTTTACCTAGTAATCACTTATATTATCCCCTTATTAAAGTGACATAAAGAGAATGGTTAATACCAGGAGTGGAAAATCTGTTGTCCTACAATTGAACCAGATTAATAAGAGATCAAAGAAGAACAAAAGTAAGGAAAAGGGAAAATCTAATAGGTTAATAGTGGAGAAGGAGGCTATGTCATATATCCCTAAAAATCAAGGAAAATTAGAGGGAAAGATACTGTAAAGCAAGTAAACTGACCTAAAATATCTACTTTTGTTTAGAAATTTTGAGCCTGATACTTCAACACCAATTTTTGTTAAGGAAGATATCAGAGCTATCAGATCTAATTCCTTGATAAATAAGGATCATTCTGATAGTATTGGAGTTAAGGAGCTGACAATTAATACTCCTAACAGAAGATTTTTTTTGCTAATCAGAATGATGCAGAAATCATTTTATTGGACAACTATAGTGCAAACAGCTAGTCCGAACATTTTGGGTTTGGTGGTACTTTATCCCAGGATATTCCGGTTAGCATTAGTCCTGGGTCTTCATGAGAAATGATATCATCTGTCCCATGTGAAGATAGCCCAATTATAAGGTTGGACTCATCCCTGATTAGAAAAGTAGCTCATAACAGATATAGGCCTGGATAGGCTAAATAAGGAAAGCAATGAGGATATCAAGGATATTGAACCTGCTGATAACATCCTCCCATGAATTGTAAGAGATTTGAACCATACACTACATAAAAAAACAATTAGAAATAAGTGGTGATAAATCAAAAATTGGTAGTATAGAAGATTATAGCTCACAATCACCTTACCTCAGGTTCTCCCCTTCCTCTGCTTCCTCCTTATTGGAGCAAAAACATAATAGTAAAAATTTTCAAGGAGTGGAGATGATACATAATAGACAGTTCTTTGTAAATAAAGGAGACTTTACTTCAAATTCACCCCTTACTCCCCAGATTTTAGAAATGATTAAGAACAAATAACATGCTAATATAGTAATATTGGAAAACATCTGGGCTGTCAAACAGGAAATGGATAATTTGAGAGGT
This sequence comes from Neoceratodus forsteri, assembly GCA_016271365.2. Taxonomy (NCBI): domain Eukaryota; kingdom Metazoa; phylum Chordata; order Ceratodontiformes; family Ceratodontidae; genus Neoceratodus; species Neoceratodus forsteri. The sequence continues at coordinate 682,612,359 of CM057449.1, forward strand.
GATGTGGCTCATAATTGAGCTCTTTTGGATTTAATAGCTAGGCCTAATTCTAATAATATTGTGGATTCTACTGAAGTCTTGCATGAATGTCAACATTTGCCTCCGATTAGCACAAGTAATAAAGCTGTGCAAGCAAATTTACCACCTCCTTTCCAAAAAGGAAGGGAAGTTATACCAGAACTAGAGAATCTTGAAGATGTAGTGCTCTCCTGTGAAGCTGATATTAATAAGGGTAAAAAAGATTCAAAACAAGGGACAGAACGAGCAAAAAAGTCAAACAAAGAACTCAAAAAAGGAAAGAAGCAAGGAAAAACAGGAAAAGAATGTAAAGCTTATTCAGCAAAAGAAGTTAACAACTAACAACCAAAATAATCATAGTCATACTAAGAATGATGGTGTAGAGGGATCTTTTGAACCAGAGGAACATGCTTTAATAGTGCAATCTTCATCAAAATCTGAATTAGATAACAGGGTGAATTTTGCACAAAGTTTAGGAGGGGAGACCAAAGTGGCTAATTATGGGCCTCAAACAGAGTCTTCTAATATGATACATAGGGGGACTTCTAATAAAAATTTCCTCCAAGCTGATTCAGAAGAATTTCTGATTGAGATGTATGGGGTCAATAGATTAAGTAAGGAAACACCACAGTCATTGATGGACTGGATATTAAAACCTCTTCAAATTTTGTTGTTTAAAGAGGAGTTTTTAGTTAGAAGACCCCCACGTTTAGATTATAAAGACTGTGTCCTTACATGCAGTGCTAGGGAAGAGATAGCTACACAAATTTGGAACTTACAAATGACTTGTCTAAACGAGGTATCTATATACTTCCCACACAAGCTGTTCCAATATTGACCTATGTCCAACCACACATAAAGAGGGTGGAAGATACTGAAAATCCAGGTTGGTTTGAAGAGGTTAATAGAACAATCTGAAATTATAATTTAAAAGAAAACTGATTGGGAGAAAAAAGTCTCTTTTTGGGTGGGAAATAACTAAGGGTTATTCAATTGGAGCCATAAAAAGAGAACTGGGGACCTTTCTTGCCTGTGCTTTAGGATTGACCATAACTAGGAGTGCTATGAAATTCATACAAATATATTATTTTGACTCTGAAATGTCACAAATCGATATTACATTCCAATCAAGCAATCTGGCTGCCCTTGTATTGCAGTCCTCTAAGGCTTTAGATGGTCTTGGTCTGTATTTTGTTGATGTTGAGACTTTAGATAACCCAGGATGGTCAAAAAATAGTAATGAGCTGCCATCCCTAGAAACATCTAACCCTTTTGCTCCTCTTGGTAATTTAAGTGCAAATTGACAAACAGGAAGGAGTGAGTCTATTACAACCAATGAAGTAATGACAATAAAAGAATTACATATATTGTCTTGGAATGTGGAAGGGCTGCAATATACAGCAGACTGGTAGATAATGATTTTCAAAATTTCATGCATGGCCTGGATATTATCTGTTTTCAAGAGACATGGCTGCAAGGGGAGAATCCCCCATTGATTCCAGGCTTTTCAGGATTTATGTTTCCAGCAACAAAAGTTAAAAAGAATGACAGACCAAAGGCTGGAGTGGCTTGCTATGTTAAAACTAGTTCGGATTTTAAAGCCATGCAACAGAAATTGGATTTACCTAATTGTCAGGTAATAAAACTAGAAAGTGCAATTACTGTCTGGTTAATTTGCAATGTTTATGTCTCGCCATGCTAGGGTAAGGCCCAAGAGGAGTATTGGAAAATTTTTAAAGCAACTTTTGAAATCTTAGCTGAGGAAAATGAAAATAGCATCATACTTGTCCTTGGAGATTTTAATGCAAGATTTTAAGAAATAGGGAAAATAAATTCAGAAATGCGGGATGGTATAAATATAATAAATGAGAATTTATTTTGGCAACATTCTTCAAAAGACAAAATTAATAATAAAAATGGTAAACATTTGGGTAATATTATGTCCGAATTAGATGATATAGTTTTCAATGGTAGAACTAAAAATGATAAACAAGGGGAATACACTTTTATTGGCCCTAATGGGTCATCTGCCATAGACCATGTCTGGGGAAATATTGAAGCAGTCGGTAGAATAAAAGATCTGGGTGTAATCCCAAGACCAGAATCTGTGCATCTACCTATTTTGAAAAAATGGCAGTTGAGAATGGATGTTGAAAAGATAAATAATGAACAGAATAAGACTTGTATGGAGGTGATGAATAAAAAAAAGAATAAGGTGGCAGAGTTCAAGTATTCCCCGTTTTGATGAAATTCTGTATGGAGACTATATGGGAAGTTACAAGGGCAAATATTAAAGCATGAGTCTAAGACCAATTTAACATCACTTTGGGAAAATATGGTCCTTTATTTGAAACCTTTCTTTTTTGAGTCCCAGTTAAAGACGGGAAAAAAGAATGTCTTTCAACTTAAGATGCAAGAATAGTAAACAGAAAATGAATAAAATGATTAGACAATATAAGAAGGGTGATTCTAAAATAACATATAAAATCCTAAATAAAGAAAGGAAACATTTTAAGGAAATTTTAACCACAGAAGATTAAAATATCAAAAAGCTATGTGGGAAAAATAAAGACTTTTTATTGTTAATAGGGATACAAAACAATTTTGGACTTTGGTCAGTAAAGGATATGAAAAGTATGCCATAGAGATTGAAGCAGGAATTACAGTGGTAGCCACAGGCATTGGCAGCTATTTCCAGATATTTCGCAAAATTTCTGAAGAGTTTCTCTCTACTCCCCTTATTGTGGAAATGCAGAAATCAAGAGATATTTCTGAAAATATCACAGAAATTTCAGGAAATGGCTGCCAGTGTCTGTGGCTGCTACTGTACCCCTCAAATCTGGGAACAATATTAATTAGATCTCTATTTTTCCCAAAAAGAAGATGGATGCCCTCACAGTGTTGGGGGGAAAAATTGCTGAAGTAAATTTTCTAAGACCCCTATTGATAACCCTTTCTGAGATAGAGGAATCATTAGATCAGATTGCAGCAAATAAAGCCCCTGGACCTGAACAGATTTTGCCTGATATATATCACTCATTTAAAGAATGGTGGATCTTAGTTGGACCGGTCCTCTTCAATGTTTTTATAATCGATATTGCAGAGGGACTGGAAGGGAAAGTATATCTCTTTGCAGATGACACAAAGATCTGCAACAGAGTTGATACACAGTGTGCGGTGGAAAGGATGAGAAGGGACTTGGCAAGGCTGGAGGAATGGTCAAATGCATAGTAGCTTAGATTCAATGCTAAGAAGTGCAAGGTAATGCACCTGGGAAACAAAAACCCAGGGGAAGCATACACAATAGGGGGTGAGATACTAACAACAACAAAAATGGAAAAGAACCTGGGGGTAGTCATATCAGATGACCTAAAGGTGGGCAAGTGATGTGAGAGGGCAGTAAGGAGGGCTGGGGGGATATTGGGATACATAGGGAGAGGCATCACCAGTAGAAAACGGGAAGTTATTATCCCTCTGTACAGACAGCTGGTCAGACCCCATCTGGAGTACTGTGTGCAGTTCTGGAGACCCAATCTCCACAAAGACATAAACAGGATGGAGGCAGTCCAGAGGAGGGCAACTAAAATGGTGCAGAGTCTGCACTGGAAGACATATGACGAGAGACTTAAGGAGATCAATATGTATAGCCTTGAGGAAAGGAGAGAGAGGAGGGACATGATAGAAATGTTCAAGTACCTCAAAGGAATCAACAAAGTCCAAGAGGGTAGCATCTTTCAGAAAAAGAGGTGTGCAACAACAATTGGGCACAATTTGAAGATGGGGGGCAGCTCAGAGGTAATGTAAGGAAGTATTCTTTCACAAAGAGGGTTGTGGATGCATGGAACAACCTTCTGGAGGAGGTTGTGAAATCAAAAACAGTGGTGGAATTCAAGAATCCATGGGACAGTCATAAGGCAATTCTAGGGGCTGGGGGTAGGAAGAAGTAGGCTGTTGGTTAACTAGTATCTGCAGCTCATCCATTAGATAGGGAAATGGGCAGACTGGGTGGGCCAAGCGGTCCTTATCTGCCAACAAATTCTATGTTTCTATGTTTAGTTCTTCATGTTAGGTTTAATTACTGTATTCAATTGGATCAAATCCCAAATTCATGGAAGGGCAGAATAATTTGCCAAATTTACAAAAAAGGAGATACTAACGATGCTGCAATGTATCGGCCTATTAGTTTGATAGATACTTCACAAAAAATATTTACTAGGATTATCTTGAACAGATTGCAACAGTGGGTTGAGGAGAATAAACTATTAATAGAGCTGTAAAATGGGTTTAGAGCAAAGAGATCAATGGTGCAATATTGTTTTGTGCTACAACACATTATTTGGAAGTATGTAAACATAAAAAAAGGGCAAATTATATTGCTGTTTTGTTGACCTTAAAACCACATTTGACTCTATTAGCTGGAAATTATTATGGTCAAAGTTAGAGAAATACAATATTCATGCTGCCTTATTGGATATTCTTATTCGGCTCCATGATAACACCTGGTTTTAAGTTAAATATAATCAACAAGGGGATTTAGCAAACAACATATACTCTAATGTGGGGGTACACCAGGGGTGCTTATTAACATAGAAACATAGAATTTGATGGCAGATAAGGACCTCTTGGCCCACTCAGTCTGCCCATTTGCCTACCTAATGGATAAGCTGCAGATCCTAGTTAACCAGCAGCCTACTTCTTCCCACCCCAACCCCCTAGAATTGCCTTATGACTGTCCCATGCATGCTTGAATTCCACCACTGTTTTTGACTCCTCAACTTCCTCCCAAGGCCATTCCATGCATCCACAACCTCTCTGTGAAAAATACTTCCTTAAATTACCTCTGAGCTGCCCCCATCTTCAGATTGTGCCCCTTGTTCTTGCACACCTCTTTTTGAAAGAAGCTACCCTCTTGGACTTTGCTGATTCCCTTGAGGTACTTGAAAGTTTCTATCATGTCCCCCCTCTCCTTCCTTTCCTCGAGGCTATACATATTAAGCTCCTTAAGTCTCTCTTCATATGTCTTCCGGTCCAGACCCTGCACCATTTCAGTTGCCCTCCTCTGGACAGCTTCCATCTTTTCTATGTCTTTGCGGAGATTGGGTCTCCAGAACTGCATGCAGTACTCCAGATGGGGTCTCACCAGCTGTCTGTACAGAGGAATAATAACTTCCTGTTTTCTACTGGTGATGCCTCTCCCTATGCATCCCAGTAGCCCCCCAGCCCTCCTTGCTGCCCTCTCACATTGCTTGCCCACCTTTAGGTCATCTGATATGACTACCCCAGGTCCCTCTCCATTTTGTTGTTGTTAGTATCTCACACCCCATTGTGTACTTATCCCTGGTTTTTGTTTCCCAGGTGCATTACCTGCACTCTTAGCACTGAATCTAAGCTGCCATATATTTGACCATTCCTCTAACCTTGCCAAGTCCCTTCTCATCCTTTCCACCCCACCTTGTGCATCAACTCTGTTGTAGATCTTTGTGTCATCTGCAAAGAGACATACTTTTCCTTCCAGTCCCTCTGCAATGTCACTTATAAAGACATTGAAGAGGACCGGTCCTAATACTGAACCCTGAGGTACCCCACTAGTAACCCCTTTTCTTCAGAGTGGACTCCATTTACTATTACCTCTGTGTCCTATTCTCCAGCCAATTCTTTACCCAGACTGTCATCTTGGGACCCACTCCCAGGCTGGCTAACTTGTATATTAATCTTTTGTGTCGGACTGTGTCAAATGCCTTGCTAAAGTCTAGGTAGGCCATGTCCACAGCCCCTCCCTGATCTACTACTTTGGTCACCCAGTCAAAGAAATCTATCATATTTGTCTGGCATGACCTTCCCACTGTTAATCCATGCTGCCTTGGGTTCTGTGCCCCTCTGACCTCTAGATACTTGACAATTCTTTCCTTCAGAAGTGATTCTATCATTTTCCCTACCACTGAGTATAAACTAACAGGTCTGTAGTTTCCTGCTTCTGCCTTGCTCCCACTTTTGTGAAGGGGAATCACATCTGCCCTCCTCCAGTCCTCGGGTACCACCCCATCCTCCCATGATTTGTTAAAGAGGGTAGTCAGTGGTGTCACTAGTTCTATCTTTTAGTTCTTTTAGAATTCTGGGATGAACTCATCAGGCCCCATTGCTTTGTCCACCTTCAGTTTTAAGAGTTCTTTCAGAACCCTTTCTTCTGTAAATGGGCTGGTATCAACTTCTGTGTCCAGAGTGTTTCTACTGTTTGTTTTAGGTACCTCCTCTTCCTTTGTAAATACTGAGCAAAATATTTGTTTAGTATCTCTGTCTTTTCACAGTCACCCTCTGCCCACCCTCCTCCCCTTTATTAAGCCTCACTATCCTCCCTTTGTCTTCCTTCGCTCCCTGATGTACCTATAAAACGTTTTATCCTCCTTCTTAACTGAGTTGGCTATCTTTTCCTCGGTTTGGGCCTTTGCTGTTCTGACTGCCTTCCCAGCTTCATTTTGCTTTAACTGATACAGTTCTCTGTCTTGCTTCTTCCATGATTCCTTGTTCTTCCTGAATGCTTTCTTTTTCTCTTGAACCTTCACTGCCACTTCCTTTGAGAATCATAGTGGTTTCTTACATCATTTCATTTTGTTTATTTGCTTCACAAAAAGGCTTGTTACCTCTGTGATGGCTCCTTTGTTATTTAATTTATATATCAGTTCCATTTTGCAGAGCCTAAATTATCTGGATTTTCATTCTTCAGATGTTTTCTGCTGAAAAAAATACCCCTTTTAGCCTATGCAGATGATGTAATTCTTATATATACATCTCTGCTTGGCCTGCAGTGTAAGGTTAATAGATTTACAGAGTTATGCAATGATGATAGATTAAGAATAACTCCCCAAAAAACAAACATGGTGGTTTTTGGTCAAAAAAATAGTAAGATACCTCCATTATTTATTGAGAAAAATAAAGTAGCACTCAAATCATATTATGACTATTTAGATCTGAGATTTTCATCAAGTTTTACATGGAATTTATATATTAAAACTATGATTCAAAAATTGAGAACCGCATTTGGTGCTTTTAAATGCTTTAGTTGAAAGATGGGTCATAGTTCAATCTTGGGACTGTTAAAAGTTATTAATACAAAAATAAAGACTAGTATTTTGTATGCCATGGAAATATGGTCTCCCATTGATTTAAAACCCTTAGACGTGATAATAAATAAAATGCATCACTTCCTACTAAGAGTGCAACAATCTGTGCCAGCAGAAATCCTAAGGAAGGAATTGGAACAACTTTCTTGGACAACCTTGGCAGTTAAACATCGAATCATCTTTATATTGCAGTTGTTTCTTCTCCTGGATCATAGACTGCCAAAGCTGTGTTTGGAAGAACAAATAAAATACCATTGTTTAAATTTTAGATCGGGAACAATGAAAACTATAAAAGAAAATATTTTACAATGGGGAATGACAAATGTGTTGTATGAAATCTATAGCACTCCTTTCTTTAAAATCTTGGAACAAATTAAAAGTAGAGTTAGAAGTCTTTTTATGGCAACAGACCAAGAAAAGATCAATAAACTAAGAATTTTCGCTGGGTTAATATATTGAAAACATCATACGGCCTGGAGCCTTATTTGACTACTCTGACTGATCATCAGAAGAGAAGAATATTTTTCAGATTTAGATTAGAGCTATATGCAGTTAATTACATATTATATGATCAGAAACATGATGTGGTATTGACTTCAGAATGTAATTGTATGATGGGATTTCAAGATGATCTTAAGCATATAGTATTGCACTGCCCTAAATATGAGACTCTCAGGAAAAAGTGGTTGGCACTATTATTTGCTACCCTTGGTCTCCCCTCTGAACAAATAATTGTATTTTTGTTTAACACAAAAAGTAGAAATATATTAACAGTGCTTGTAAATTTTTTTAAAGGGATTTATTTATAAGATGAAGTGGTCAAATTTAGGAATTTTATTCAAAAAAACTGATGCATGAACTTATGGCATGATTATTTTTGTGCAATAGACATGTATAGTGTTATGCGTAACATTATGAGCAATAACAAGGTTAATGATTGTGTTAATTAATAATTTATTTTTATAAATTTTGTAAAGACTTTAAGTCAAACAATAAAAGATTACCTACCTACCTACCTATAGTATTATGATCAATTCCCAGGCTCTCCTTTATTTTTATTTTGCTAATCATATTTCTCTATTTGTGAACAAAAGGTCCAATATATTTTCTCCCCATGTTGGTTTATAAATTAATTGGCTGAGGCCAGATATTAGCATCTAATCCACAAAGCTATGGCCATTGTATTCATTAGCTTGCACCCAGTTTATATGAGGGTGGTTGAAGTCATTGGTTACTATAACATCCTTTTCCTGTGCCATGTTACCTATCTCTTTTTCCAAGATGTCATCTATCACTCTACTGGTTCCAGGTGCTCTCTAATATGATCCTAAGTTTATATTCCTGTCAGATATTTCTTGAAGTACCAATCATATATATTCTGTACTTAAATGATTTAAGTTATTACACATCATTGCCTTTATATTTGTTCTAAAATAAGCTGCTACACCACCTCCTCTCTTATCACCCCTTTCCCTAGAGAAGAGCTGATAACCTTTTATTTCCCTGTCCCACTCTATATCCTGTTCCCACCAAGTTTCCATTATCATACATATGCCTACTTCTTTGGTCAATAATAAAACTTCTAATTCAGACTTTTTATTTATATTTAAGCTTCTGGCACTCAGGTATCAAATCTTAAATTCTGTGCTTTTTTTCTTACATGTGATATCTTTATTCCTTTTTTTGTTATGCATTACTTTGTTATGTCTACTGTTCATCCCAGCCCATCTCCCCATGTGAATCAGTTTAAAGCCTCATTAACCCTTTTTCTTAAAGTTAGGTCTAATTATCTACTACCTTCTTTACTTAAGTGTAGGCCATCACTACAGTAGTAGTCCAGTCTGTCCTGGGATTCTTCCCAGTTTGCTATACACCCTATACCTTCCTGACATGTCCATTGTCTTAACTAGTTGTTAATTTATTTTATTTTTTCCTCATAGTAATTACCTTCCCTTGGTACCAGTAGGATTTTGGAAAAATAGACTATATTTGAGCCTATTAGCTTCTTCCCAGATATCTCTGAATTCTCTTGTAATCCTAGTTGTTGTTTGTCCACGCATATTATTTACTCCCATGTGCCAAATTATTGAGGCTGTACTACTCCTTTCCTTGATGATATCTTTTATCATTGTTTTTATGTCCCCAATTTTGGCTCCTGAGAAATAATGTGAGGTAACACACTCCTTGTTGGCACCAGTTGCGTATCTGTCAGTAAATTTAATAATTGAGTCTCCTAGGGCATACACCATTTTCCTCGCAGTTCCTTCATTACTGTTTATCTCCATTTCATTTACTTCCATTTCTATTACCTCCCTATTATGTACATTACTATCTATTCCAATAGGCAATCCTCCCCTTCCAGCTGGAGTAGCAGGAACCTCCCCATGAGGCACTATTGTATCCCCTCTATGATCCTTCTCATTTCTACTATTATCCATAACTACATCTGTGGTGGATGATTGTGCTTGCACCATGTTATTATTTATTTGTGCTTGTGTAACACTTATATTTTCCTTTACTGGGGAAGTAATTTTAGGTTCACTGTGGATCATAATCTCAATGTTTGATTCATTGGTCATGCTTGGTTCAAAACATGATTCCTCATCAAAATGGAGCAATGGTTCAAAGTGATTCTGAAATGACAGAGTGAATCCAATGGCTCCGTTTCTCCTCTTCTTATATCTCCTCTGCTCTGTTTGCCATTCTGTAGTGTCCTGCTCTAATTCTCTGTCTCTCTCTCTTGTACTGCTCTCATTTGATGCCCTTTCTCTACTATTATTATCTAGAATGCTGTCTAAGTCTGACTCATGCAAAGTAATATTTTGTTTCAATGTCACAATCATTTCTGCTTCAAGTAGTTTCTGTTTCAGAGCCTTTATTTTGTTACAGTCAATACAAGTGTAAATTAGCATTTCATTAGCTACTTCAGTACTGAATTTTCTGCATACAATGCATCTAAGTCCTATTTCCCCTCCTTCAAGTTTAACAATATTAGTATCCATGGTTACCTCCCTTACCTTGTACTTTCTTTGATCTACTTGTGCCCTATTTCCTGCCTTGTCTTCATGCATGTGGAATGCATGCTGACCCTGTATGGCTCTCTCCACTCACTCAAGGTGTCTAATTTATCCCACCTGCAACCAAACATTAAGTCCGGGTCACATGACCTTCCCAGAAATGTCTGCTGCCTCGCTAGCTTAAAATTTCAGTTTAAAATAAAAACATAAATTCTCTGCACTTGTATGGTCTATCCAGCTAAGTTAGGGCTACCTGCAGATTTTAAAATTATAAAGTCACCCAAGTAGGTGTTTCTTTTCTCACATTTTCTGCTTCCTCTCTCTACAATGAACAGAACAGGAAATGTTGTCACTTTACAGTTCTTTTCTATGCTCCTTCGACTATAATTCCCTATGCACTATGTGCTCTAGCTGAAATGCCCCCACAATATTATGCTCGAATTAAAACACAAAAAATACCAGTAGCAGCAATAAATGCAGCCAGGTCTGCCTCACCACCACATCAGGCAGTCTCACAGAATAAGGTCTGCAATGAACAACCAGCCCCTCGCTCAAGGTGTCGACTTTATCCCAACTTCACCCAGATGTCAAGTCCGGGTCACACAACTTCCCCAGAAAAGTCTGCTGCCTCGCTAGCGTACAGTTTCAGTTTGAAATAAAAACACAAATCCTCTGCACTTATAGGGTCTATCTAGCTAAATTAGGCCTTCCTGCAGATTTTAAAGTTACAAACTCACCGTATTCAGCATTTCTTTACTCCCATTTTCTGTTTCCTCTCTCTACAAGGAACAGAACAGGAAATGTCACTTTGTAATCCTTTTCTATGCTCCTTGGACTACAAGTCCCTATGCACTATGCAGTCTAGCTGAAATGCCCCCACAATATTATGCTCAAATTAAAACACACAAAATAGCAGTAGCAACAATAATTGCAGCCAGGTCTGCCTCACCACCACATCAGGCAGCCTCACAGCACAAGGTCTGCAATGAACAACCAGTCACTCACTCGGGGCGTCTAATTTATCCCAACTTCACCTGGAAGTCAAAGCTGGGTCATGTGACCTAAATGTCTGCTGCCTCGCTAGCTTAAAGTTTGAGTTTAAAATAAAACACATATCCTCTGCATTTGTAAGGTCTAGCCAGCTTAATTAGGGCTACCTATAGATTTTAAAGTTATAAAATCACCCTAGTAGGCATTTCTTTACTCCTGTTTTCTGCTTCCTCTCTCTACAAGGAACAGAACAGGAAATGTTGTCACTTGTAGTCCTTTTTTATGCTCCTTAGACTACAATTCTCTGTGCACTATGCACTCTAGCTGAAATGCCCCCACAATATTATGCTCAAAATGAAACAGACAAAATAACAGTAGCAGCAGTAATTGCAGCCAGGTCTGCCTCACTACCACATCAGTCAGTTTCACAGCATAAGGTCTGCAATGAACAACAAATGTGTGTGTGTATGTCTGTGTGCCAATGCTCTGTGTGTGTAGACATTGCACAGCTATGCTGTACTGGAATATATATATATGCATATATGTGGGTATATATTAGGCAGTGTATGTGTATGACAACAATTAGAAAGTGCAGATAGGTGGATCAGTGGTTGGTGCAAAAATTGCTACATTACACATTTCTCACTCCTCACAATACCATTATTTTGCAGCTGTATTGGCTCTTGCTAGATTGTGTTTCTCTTACGTAATGAATGAAGGCCTTCCTCCCCTTCTTGATCCCTTCAGGTATTTGGAGTTCCTTTTGTGCATTAGCCTACTGCACTAGCTTGCATACCACTTGGAAATGTTAAATGCCCTGGGAATGTTAAATAATGGATTACATAAAACATGGTTTACCCACATACAGACAATCCTCACAGGGTTTCGCTGGCATGGCAAAAACAGCAAAAAGATCTCATTTTAAGTTGGTAAACCCCGAATACAATGGAGGTCTCTGACACCTGAACATGTTTCATTACTATCTTGTGTCACATTGTAGTAAATACTTTCAATGGGGGATACCAAATTCAGGATGGGAACAGGTAGTCTATAATATAAGCCTTTATGGCTGATGATTGAACAGGATTTAGGAAACCACATGGGAGTTTCCTGCAGGAACCTGCTGTACCTTTTACCTGACAAATGACCCGGTTCTCTTAAGAGGACTCACACCCTTTGGTATCTCAAAGCACATGCCCAGCTTGGTGCATATTTAAATATTAAATGGTCCCATGATTTAGGGCAACTCCTAGTATACAGTCCTAATTTTAAGATAGCAAATTATACTATCACTGAATAATTCAGACCCCAGTTTACGATCCCATCAATAGTTTATTTGACTTCAGTTGGCAGACCCCAAGACATGGAATGTTTCAAGACAAAGTGTAGTGTACAGAGAGTCTCCTGCTTTAAGTTTCTTCAATTACTTCATACATTTCTGCACATCTAGGTCCACCACCATTGGGGGGGTTAAATGGGATGTACTAAAGACTCTTGTCTGTGAGGTGATGCAGCCCCATGCCATTTCACTACTGTATAAGAAGGTCCAGCTGTTAGACCAGAGAACCTTATCTGGCAAGTGTCATTACTGGCAAGAGACTCTTCATGTGGACTGGAATCCAGAGGAACAACAAACACTTCGATTGACCTATATAACTATAATAAATAGTACAGGTGTTGATTAATGCAGTTCAAAGTTTTGCACAATGTACTTTATACAGTACTTTACACCTAATAAACTTCATAAAATGGATCATTAAACAGTCCACTCAGTACATGCTGTAAAAAGGATGAAAAGACACTAAAACATGTCCTTTGGGATTGTGAAAAAGTCTCCCCATTCTGAACAAGTATAAGGGACACTTTGGGTCCTCTTTTAGGACAGACTGCCACCTTCAACCCTGAAGTATGTATTGTGTGTAATTATCATGGACGAGTGTACAGCCTGAGAAGAGGTCATTTAGCTTTGGTTGCAGAAACAACCAAAATGACTATTTTGAGGCACTGGCTTGATTACACTATACAAAGACAAACTGAGGGGCACAATGAAATGTTAATGATTTTAAACACTGAAAAGCAGATAGCCAGTGTCAATAACTATTATCACTTGTATAGAAAAGGATGGGAAACCATAAATACTCTATTGTTAAAAATATGATGATTTTTTTTACTAATAGCTGTCACTTGAGTCACTTCCAAAGTTCTTGCCCCTTTTAGGATTAGGTGGACTATGTCTCTTCATGCCTGTAAATATGAAACAAAATGAATATATTCAGTAGATGCTCTTCAAGGGGGGGGCAGGGTATCTTTGTACTCTTTTGTTTACTGTTTTGTGATGTCTACAGTTGTATATTTTGTTGTTTCTCTTTTTATGTCTTACACAAAAATAAATTCAATAAAGCATATCTAACCCCCGCCAAAAAAGATAAGACAGATTATTCTCCACAGGATGTGCAGTCATTCTGTGATGTATGCACCCCTTGGGTGGTTGAACCCAGTCAGCCTGCAGCCTCATGCATCACAACACACATCTGGGTATGCGTATATCAGAGCATGACTGCACACCCTGTAGTGTATTATCTATTACTTAGAAAATGGGCTTTTTATTTGGAGGCATCTGATTGGCTGGTACCCATTCCATGGGGGTACATTAACTTTCAATAGATGTCCACCAAATAAACAGTCCCAGCCCAAACCTGCTTCATGCCCAGTGAAGTATCCATGTGCCCATGCTGCTTCCTCATTGGGTGAAGCACTGGGCACACAATTTCAAACTGCCACCATTTTTTTCACTTCATTTAATGAATGATTAGGTCCCCACTACCACAAATTAAAAAACAATATGCTATATGCCATTTGTTCCCTGCATATAGTTTGTAATGTTATTGATCAATTGAATTAAAAAGTTAAAAAAAAATTAAAAGTAAATAAAAACACATTTCCCCCTCAAGTAACGAGCAAGCTACCCAGCTGCTGGTGCCATCCTCCTCCCCCAATCTGTCTCAGTGATTCCACGAGCAACCCAACATAGCAGACAGAAAAAGAACAGTCCTGAATTGTTTTTTTTCATATTACAATTAAAACAGCTTCTCTGTACCTACTGCATACAGCTCACACAGTACTTTCCAGTCTCCGACTCCAAGCTGATCAGTGGCACCGCTTGTAAATTCTCACTGCTCTCCAACCCCACACATTCACCTCCAACTGCTCTTGACTAATCAAAATGGAAATGAACAACTGGCACACACACAAAAAAAAGAATGCAAATCTACAAAGCCACAGCTCCATATAAAAATAAATGAAAAACAAATAAATTAATTTATCGTGCCGACACCTCTTCACCTTCCTCCATACTTCTGGGTGTGATGACATTGGGCACTTGCGAAGTAACAGCTGTATCTTCCTTATAAAATGAACAGTTATGAAATGCTTTTTTAACATTATAATTAAAACAGCTCCTCTGTACCTACATCTCTTCGTCGAATACCTGAACAAATATGGGATCCCCCAGGGCTTGATCCTGGGCCCCCTTCTGTTCTCACTTTTCATTAATAATCTCCCCTCCATCTGCCTTAACACACAACTTTTTCTCTATGCCAGTGACACAACACTATACAGTAGTGATGTCAACCACATTGGCATGATCAGCAATCTACAGTCTGATTTCACTAAGTTGCACTCCTGGTTCTCCAGAAACTGTGTGGTCCTAAATGCTAAGAAGACCAAGTTTATGGTCTTGTCAGGCCCTAGAAAAACCACCATCACTGGCCATATATTAGTTGATAACTCTGGCTACCCAACTGAAAAGGTGTCTGAATTTAAATACCTTGGGTTCCACCTGGACCCTTGCCTCTCCTTTAATCACCATGTTAACAACCTCATACAGAAGACCCACAACAGACTTGGTCTTCTGCATAGGAAAAGAAAGTTCCTTATCCCTGCAACCAGGCTTTGCATAGCTAACTCTCTTCTCCTGCCACTCATCGACTATGGATCCATCATCCTCTCCCCCCACCACATCTCTACTCTGTGACAAACTAAGATCAACCAACAACATTGATCATTTTGCCACTGGTTTACCATGGAAAACTCGCCACTGTACCCTCTACTCATCACTTAACTAGCCCACCCTTGAAGGGCAGTTCCAACAAAAAATGCTCTCCTTCCTTCATAAGATACACCTGAATTTGCTGCCACCCAGCCTAAGTTCCCTCTTTCCCATCACTACCACTGTGAGGGCGACCAGAGGGGCCTCAAGTATGGTTTTCAACACCCCTTTCTACAGCACTAAGGAAGCTCAGACCTCGATCACCAATAAGGGCATTAAGCTGTACAACCAATAGCCCCCCATCAATATCCAAGCCTGTAGGTCCAACCACACCTTCAACTCCTATCTCAAAGTTCACATACTCAGTTCTTCCATTTGCAGCTGCCCCGGACAGCCCTCCAACTAAACCTGGCTGTTCTTCACCTTGCTTATTTCTAGTCCCCCTTGCTTTACTCTAGTCCCAGTTATCTCCTCCCTTCTCCTCCCCCACACCCATCGCCCCTCCCCATTGCTCCTCCCCTCTACTTAGTTTTAACTACCACCACCCACTCCTCCCCTAGATTTCTTCATATTTCAATCATGGACCTGATTACAACCAACCACAAAAAACTTGCACTTTCCCCATCTCTAGCTCTTAGGTTACTGACCCCTCTATACCACTTCCTTCCTCTTTCCTGCTCTCCATATCTTACACATGTAAATGTTCAGGCTGCTCTATGTGTTTCTCTCTTTTTACTTTATTGTAATCAATTGCCTCCTGTTTTTCAGTTTATGAGAACTGCTATAATTGTTAGACAACTGTTAGTCTTTGACATTGTTCTATATATCTAAACCACTTGTTTGGATTGTTTCCACTGTATAGATTTTGTTTTTGTTAGACTCTGTTTTTTATTGTCATACCTTCTTAGTATCTCTTACACTAGACATTTGTGAAAACAAGCATTTTTGCTCACATACCTTCCAGTATACAAATAAAGATTGATTGATTGTACAGCATACAGCTCCTACAGTACTTTCCAGTCTCTGACTCCAAGCTGGTCGGCGATACCACTTGTCATTTCTTACTGCTCTCCCACCCCACACACATTCACCTCCGACCGCTGCTGACTAATTAACTTAAACAGCAATGAACAGATTGCACAAAAAATAATGCCAATCCACAAAGCCACAACTCCATGTAAGAAGCATTTACTAAGCTCCATGTTTTTGTCTGCAGGTGGCGGGAAGAGGGGGATAAGTACAACAGAATGGCTGGGGGGGGACAAGAGATGTCACACAACAGGAACAGGGACCACTTTAGGAGACAACATTGAAACTTCATTGTTAATATATTTTAAAAAATCATTTTCTTAAATTTTTAAATCCCACAAAAAATGCCACAGTGATCAATCAGAATCAAGTTTCCCCTTCCCATTTTATAAATACTGCATATACTGTAGAACTATAGTTTATCTGTATCTATGTCTAACTATAGATATAGATGCATATTCTTTGCAAACTTGCCTTAATGAGCCAGTTATGGTTCATCTTAATGCAACAAAAGTAGAAAAACATGGTGTTGGGCACTGATGTGCTATCTTCATGGATTTGAACCTGCGGCATGTACATCACAAGATGTACACACTCATATGTCACTGCAGATACCTGTTGGAAGGTTTAGATGCCATTATGCTGAACATTTAAACTAGCCAAGTGGGAGGAAGAAAGACTGATAGAGGCAGAGATTGCCCACCTCAGAGACTAGTGCAATAGGGAAGGTTGACCCTGGGTAATGAAAGCCCCAAGAGGATAAGGGATGCAATGGGAAAGGCAAGGCAGGCAAGTCTGAAGGAGGAACTTCAGTTGGAAGAGACAGGAAGGACGGCAGGCAGGCAAGAAGACAACATAACAGGGAAGTGCAGGACTGAAGTAACAGAAGTAGCAAGGGGAAAAGTAGGAATAGAAGGCTGTATAGAGGGAGAGTGGGACAAAAAGAATGGAGAGCCTTGTGTGCCAATACAAGAAGTCTGGGAAACAAAATTCATGACCTTAAGGCAATCATTGCAGAGGTATACCTGGTTCTGATGGCCATAAAGGAATCATTGTGCATGGACAACCAAAACTGGAAAGGGGACACCCAAGGCTACACCATATTCTGGAAGGACAAGTTAGAGAAGAAAGGTGGAGGGGATGTTTCATATGTGAAGTAGGGTATAAGAGCCACTGAAATACAGGGGCAAGAGTGGAATAATGAAGGGCTGGAGGTACCATAGATCAGCCTAGAGATGTGGTCAGGGGCCATTATTTGCACAGGGCTGGTGTACAAGCCTCCAACTCAGGGGGAGTATTCAGACAGTGCCTTGGTGAAAGCCATTAGCTAAATAGCCAGCAAGAGGAAGTCTGGGTTACGGGGGACTTTAATCTGCTAGATATAGATTGGGGCACCCTCACTGCAGATACATCAAGAGGCAGGGTCATCCTCAAATCCATTCAAAAGGCATTTCTCAGGCAGTTGCTTTTGGATCCAACTAGGGGTGGATCAGTGCTGGACCTGGTACTTACAAACAGAGATAACATTGCTGGTGTCATAGTGGGTAGTCCCCTGGGTACAAGTTATCACTGTACTGTGTGATTTAGCATATGGATATGATAGGAGAAAGATACGCTAAGACAAGGATCCAGGACTACAGAGGGCAGAGTTTAAATAAATGGAAAACTGCCTCAGAGAATGCCTCTAAAGTGGAGATTGCAGAGGGGGAGTAGAGACACAATAGAGAAATATTAAAGATAGAATAGTCCAGGCAACAGCATGCAGTTTAAAGGAAGTGAGTAAAGAATGAGGAGGAAGAGGCTGCTATGGTTCTTTAAGGAATTGGTACTGGCAGTGAAGGAGAAGAAAAACACATTTAGAAAGTGTAAGGAGATCCAGAATGATGAAGACAGGGAGCTATATCTGATAAAACAATGGGAGGCAGAAAGGAGGGTGAGGACAGTTAGAGCACTAACAGAGGAGCGGATAGCAAAGGAGGTCAAAAAAGGGGATACAACCTTCTTCAGGAATGTGGCAGAAGAGGAAGACAAGGGGAGGGATAGTGAGACTCCAGAAGGCAGGGTGGACTGTGCAGCGGAAATTCAAGAAAAAGTGGAAGTACTAAATGATTACTTCTGTTTGGTCTTCTTGGTAGAGTACGAGGAGGGTGGACCAGCATGATGCAGTAATCACCTGGGAAAGAGGGAGTAGACACAAGTCCATTCTCATTGAAGAGTGTCTGGAAAGAAATGGTAGCCTTAAAGAAGGAGGCAATGGAGCTGGCTGGGATTCATCTAAGGGTCCTAAAGAATCTGAGAATGGTGCTGGTTGCCCTTCTGGCAGTGATTGTTCAATCATCAGTGGAGATGGAGGAAGTTCCAGAGGACTGGAGGTGGACTGGTGTGGTCACTCTTCACAAAAGTGACAGTAGGGATGATGCTAGCATCTACAAGCCAGTCAGCCTCACATTAATGTGGAAATGTTAATGGAGACACTACTAAAGAAGAGGATCATGGAGCACCTGGAGGCAAAAAGGGCTGCAGGACCAATAGCAGCATGGTTTCATGGGGGAGGTCATGTCAAACTAATCTTATAGATTTCTTTGACTGGATTACCAGGGAGGTGACTCAAAGTAGAGCAGTGGACGTGGCCTAACTGGACTTCAGTAAGGATTTCTACACTGTGCTGCATAGGATGCTATTGAAGAAACTAAGCAGCCAGGATGTGGGAGAGATAGTAACAAGCCTGGTATCAGACTGGTTAAGGGATAGGAGGCAAAGGTTTATGGTAAATGGTAGCCTTTCAGGCACTAGGAGAGTGACTAGAGGGTGCCACAAGGTTCGGTATTGGGATTGATCCTCTTCAATGTCTTCATAAGTTATATTGCTGAGGAGCTTGATGGAAAGGTGTACATATTTGAGGAAAATACACTAATCTGCAACAGGGTTGATAGTCAGACAGGAGGAAATAATGTAAAGGGACATGAGGAAACTAGAGGAATGAGCTAGGGAATGACAGTTGGGTTTCAATGCCAAAAGTACACTTATCTTTGTGGAATCCAGGGGCTATGTATAAGATGGGAGATGTGGAGCTTTACAGTCATCAAGCAAGAAAGATACCTAGAGGTCATCATATCTGATGACCTTAAAGTATCTGGGCAGTGTGAAAAAGCAGTGGGAAAGGCTAGCAGGATGGTGGGTTGCATTGGGACAGTGATTTCTAGTAGGAGGAGGGAGGTGGTTCTGCTATTGTATAGCTGACTGGTGAGGTCCCACCTGAAGTACTGTGTCTAGTTCTGAAGACCACACCTCTGCAAGGACATTGAAAGGGTGGAGGTGGTACAAAGGAGGGCAACCAAAATGGAGAGGAGGTTGCACAAGAAGCCATAAAAGGAAAGGCTGCATGAACTCAACATGTACTCCCTGGAAGAGAGTAGAGTGAGATGGGACATGATTGAAACCTACAAGTATCTCATAGGAGTGAACAAAGTACATCTGGAGGAACTATTTCAGAGAAAAGAAGGCAGTAGAACACAAGGGAGCATGCAATGAAGCTAAGAGGGGGATGTTTAGGAGAAATTTGTGGAAATGTTTCTTCACAGAAAGGGTGGTGGATGACTGAAATAGCCTGGAAGAGAAGGTAGTGGAGGTAGAGTATGGAGATCTTTAAGCATGCATAGGCTAGGCACAGGGGCATATTACTGAAAGTAGAGGAACAGGGAGGGGGAGGGACACCTGTGACCAACTAGGGTCAGTAGCGACAGAATAGGAAGGACAAGGGGCAGATTGAGTGAGTCTAAAGGTCATTTTCTGCCAACAAAATCACAACACTACTTCTGTAGCCAGAAGCACAGGCTCCTGCAGCCACAGATACAAATCTGCCATACCCAAATTACAAGAGCTTTTTTGTCTGCAGAAGTGCATGACCCTATAGAGGCAGTGCTTCTGTAGCGTTAAGTGCTCCTGCACACTGTATGACATACATACACTTGATGTGCCTGCGCTTCTGCAAACACAGGTATAAGACATACACACTGATCTCTGTCTACAGCACAGGCACCACAAAGTCCATGATACCAAAATTGCAGCACTACTTCTGTCTGCAGAAGTGTAAGCCTCTGAGAGGCCTGCGCCTCTTCAGCCACAGATATAAGACATACTCACCGACCTTTGGCTTCAGAAGGGTAGGCCTCTGTGTTTGCAGACAAAAATGTTGCAATGGCGGTATAATGGTTTCACCAGCAGATCTAGAAATTGTTCAGGGAGTTGGCAGCTTTTCAGTTATGCAGATGCATATATAGTAGAAAAGCATGTACTAATGGATCATGATATCTAGCAAGGTACCATGTACAATATATATGAGTACAGTGGAGCCAGCTGCAATGTACCACAGTAACCTGCAGAAAATAACATGTCACATAGTACTGTAGTAAAAAGAGCTAAAGTGCTGTTCAGTTACACTGTTCCCTGCTGCATACTGCAGCTTTTTTGTGATATACTGCAGTATTATTGTGTTGCATCCTGCTGGTGCTGCTGTACCTCTGGCAACAGAGGCACAGGCCCCATGGGGCATTCTGTTTACAGAAGAGTGGGACGCCATGGGACCTACACTTCTGCAGCCACACATACTCATGTACACGGTATGGCATACACACACAGGTATGGCTGCATCGGCACAGGTATCTATGGGACTGGTGCATGTGCTACTGCAGGTAGAAATCCACAAAGGTACTGTAGCACACCAGTGCTACTGCATTTGTGTCATCTGGAAACAGTTGTATGTTGTTTCTTACCTCATGATGGCTGTTGGTAATTACTTATGTGATAAAGCAACAATAAAGGCATCAACTAGAGTGTGGGAGGTGCTAAAAAAAAATAAAACATTGGGTCATTCTGCTAATAGAGCAAAAACTGCTGGATCACTTGTCACAACCACCACATATGGTTTATAGGCACCCTTAGAATGTGGGTGATTATGTCACTCAAAGTTTACAGCTTACACCATGCAAGACCCCTGATTACCTGCATTGCCACTGCACACTCATAGTTGTGGGTGATATAAATACTGTAATGTACTCACAGTGACTAATCAATTTCCATATCCAGTCCATGGTGAAAACATGGATATCAGGAAGTTCATAAATTGTGACATTACATATGTGGTCTGTCCTGCACCATGCACCTGCAAGGTGCACTACATTGGTTGTACCAAAAGGAAACTAAAGGAAAGAATAGATGACCACATGAGAGCAATCTTCTTTCACAATAATGTTGAATCAGCTCTAGCAGCTCATGTGATGCACTTGCAAGCAGTTACTAAACATGAGTGGTCATTTGCAGAGGCTGAAAAGACTACCTTGGGGCAGAGGTGAGGAGACTCAGATTCCCTTATAGCTAGGCAGGACGCACGCTGGATTTTTAAATTGAAATCCTTTACCCACCTGGGCCGGAATGACTGCATGGAAATAACTGCAGCACTATAAAAATACACTATTAGTGCAATTGTCAGAGTAATATGAAAGTATATGCAGTTATTTATTTCTATTTTAGTAGTAAGAAATGAGCCAGTCTGATGTGAAAAGATTTGTCTTCCAAGCAGAACGTGTCTGTTAGTATGATTTTTAACTTTTTTGTTTGATGTAATTTTGTAAACTGGTGATTGTTTTTCTTCCAGTAGTATGCCTCTATAAACTCTGAGAAGCATTTCATCTACATGGATTATGTTATGCAAAGTATTGGTTTGTGTGTGCACCTGCACAGTATACCATCCAACATGGGCTGCTTTTAGCTAACAAACCACTAACTGCAGTATGTGTTTATTTAAATGTCACTTTTAGTCTTCACTGTTTGCACATATGAACATGACAATCAATCATTTATCTGTCTTTTACAGTTGTGTTTTGCCACATCTAAACAAGCAGAAATGCTTTATTTTTCAAAAAAACATCCTTTTTTGATTATTGTCTACCGGGAGTATTATGGCTAATGCACATAATAAGGATTTTTTTCCAACACAGGCCCTCACATATTACCCTGTATTAAGCATTTAAAAATAGTTTGAAAGCATGTGCAGATTGGAGATGATTAGGTCCTCGGAAGGTCTATTGTGGCTACTGCATACTGTGTGTATATTTATGCAAAATCAATTGTAAATAACTTTTTTAGATCACCTTGGGCAGATTGTAATGTTTAGAATATTTTGTTGTGGCACTTTTTTGCACTTTACATCACTACATTTTGTTCCTGGAACTGTCACCGTAGCTTTAAGGGATCCTCAGATAAAAAGCAATCTCAATTGCAGTTCGCTAGTCTGTCATCAAAGCACATGTGCATGAAAGATTGAGACATCTGTGCATGTCTCCCAAAGAACCTGTAACTGTTGGGATTGCTGTGCACCCTATTAAATTAACAAAAATCAACTGTAGTTTTATATCCAGTGTGGGAGCCTCATGTGAATAGTAACACCATTTACCTTTTTCTCAGAGTCACTTATGTGGTTTTGTCCTTTGCTGCTTTCAGGGGGAGTTAGGGTTGGAAACCCTAATGCCACATTTCCCTACTTTTGTTGCATTAAGTTGAGCCCTAACTGGTACATTAGCAACATTTTTTGCAAAGAATGTCCTTTCTTTTTGCGACAGTAGAATTGCATTCTCATTCACACAGATTCATTCAGGACCTACATGAACAGATGCAGATGCACAAGGCCCAGAGGGCTCTCTACCAAGGGAAGACTCTGTGCACCTACAGAAGTGCAGGAACCAGTTGGTGGAGATCAGGTGATGTCTGTAGAGGAGTAACAGCCTGTCTTCAGGGCTCCTTCCTCTCCACCCTTCTTTTTGCAACTTTTAACTGCTGAGCGCAATGTTACTTTAGCCAAATCAGCTTAAATAGTGTCTGCTTGTCTACAGCACCTATTGTTGCATCTTTTACATTGTTATTGGCTCTAATCACCATGATGGAGACTGAAATGCAGCAGGCCCTGCCACTCCACACACCACCTACCTCTCCAGTGAAGACTCCCAAAAAATTTAAGGCCCAGGGCTCGCAATTGGCCCACACACCACCTTAATCGACCTCTTCCATCCCACTCACAGAGGATCACATTTTGCAGGAACTTCTCCCCTTTCGGGAAGCACTGGGTGATATTTCCTCTGAACTGAAATCTCTTAGAGCTGACATGGGGGACCCAGGCCCAAGGATAAGCAATGCAGAGGCTCGCACCACCTCACTGGAGAACAGGAGATATAGAGTCAACCATGAAATTGTTAAACTCCATAAACAGCTGTCTAAACTCCAACTGAAAACTGAAGATCTAGAAGGCTGCAATTAAAGCAATAATATTTTGATCTTTGGTCTTCCTGAGTCAGACGAAGGCTCGGCAAAGATTACCTTTATACAGAAGCTACGTGTTAAGGTGGTGGACCCCTCTCTTTTCAACACCACCTACCAAACAGAGTGGGCCCATCTTTCTCTCCATCCGATACCTCCCAATAATGCACCCCCCATCCCTATCATAATGAAATTTCTCAGTTACCTGGAGGAGCAGCATGTCCTTATCAAGGCAAGAGAAATACAATCAATTACATGGGAGAGGAAGCTATGGAGAATCACTAAAGATTTTCCAAGTGAGACATGCCAGAAATGAGTGGCCTTCCACCCAATCATTAGCAAGCTGATTACTGCAGGAATAAAATTTAGGATGGCATACCCTGTCCAGCTCCAGGTATTCTGTGATGGTCTCTGGGTGGCCTTTGAACCTCCAGACCAGGCCCGTAAAGATCTTTCACAGCACTTCCCCGACCTTTTCAAGACCCCTTGAAATATGTACTTGGTTCAAAGCTTCTGAGTGTTTCTGGACTGATTAAGAACATTACCTGTTGTCACATGCCATGCGACAACTCCTGGCACCTGTTACCAGCTGAGGGGTCACCCTGTAAGGATGGTTCTTCTAGTGTTATTTAGACCCATGGTTTATGGAAGGGTCTGCCGTTGGTTTGCCTCCTCCAAACTGAATCTTAGTTTATTTGGATCTGGCCCCAATATAGATGGTTCTTAAAAGGATCTTTCCACTCTAACAGCCTAGGAACTGCCTGAATTGGTCTGGGACTAAGGTGGGATCTATTTAGTGAGCACTGACTCCGTCCCTCATTTTCATTCCCACTGGGCCTGGCTCATTCCACTTATGGTAAGTCACAAATTGGGGGCCCCGTGAACTGGGTAAGAGATTGAATATGTTCTAGGGGCCATTTTCCTGTGTGGCCTGCTTTTACCTGTCCCTTCTTAAGTTTAACCATGGCCTACATTGGTGAGATCAACAAGCGATCCCATGCAGATTATTGTGGGGCCTTATTCCACTCTGTGGCTGTATGGCCCATTTAGTTTTACCCATGAAGGAGGGCTCATGGAACTCAGTAGCTAAGTGCTGAGGCTCACCATTCCTAAATTCTTCCCTTTATATGACTCATTGGCTCCAAAAGAACAAAGCCTGTACATTACACGAAGGGTGGGGTGGGGGGGCTCAGTGCCTGGGATGTACCCGTGAGCTGAAGCTCATCACATACATTTTTGATAGGGTGGGTGCCCTGTTCAACAAGTCACTCAATATGGAAGTGGCTATGGAGGAGGGCAGATGCAGTCCCTCTTCACAAAAGTGCCAGTAGGGAGGGCACTGGAAACTACAGACCAGTCAGCTTCACCTCAACAGGGGGGAAGATTATGGAATCACTACTTAAAGAAAGGATTGTAGATCACCTTGAATCCAGTGGAGCACAGAATCCAAGACAGCGTGGATTTACAGCAGGAAGGTCATGTCAAGCTAATCTAATTGATTTCTTTGACTGGGTGACTAAGGTCTTGAATCGGGGGGAGCGGTGGATGTGGCTTACCTGGTTTTCAATAAGGCCTTTGATACCACTTGCAAAAACGGTGAAAACCAGGATCCTATGAAGAGGACAACTAGGCTCCCTAAAACAGCTACTCTGCCAACTTGATTGGTCTCCCATCTTCTCTGCTACAAATGTAGACAAGACATTAGAGTACTTTATAAAGGCTTTCAACTCAGCCTGCAATATCTTTGCACCCCTCACTACTAAAAAAAAGTCAGAGGCTCCCACAAGTCGTGGATTACACCTGCACTCATTGATCTCTTGCATTCCAGGGACAACATCTGGCACATAGCCAAAAGCACAGGTGCACAACCCAACCTCCAAAACTACCGCACAGCCCACAACAAATGTACCCAAGCAATACACCTGGCTAAATCATGCTTCTACTGATCTGAACAAGACAATTCCTGGGGTGACTGCTGCATATTCTGGGCAAGCATAAAAACAATAAGAGGGAACCCTAACCAATCTCTACCAGACCTACTGAACCTGAATGGAAAAACAATCCAAGACTCAAAAAACATAGCTAACACCTTTAATAAATCCTTCACTGACCTTAGTACAGTGCTCCCTCCCACCTACCTCAACCCTGTCAACAATACCCCCAGCCCAATGGAAGCTGCCCCCTCCCCTGACCATAAGAAGCTTGCCCCACCATTCTGTCTGAGGGTTATCAAACCAACTGAAGCAAAAAATACCTCATGCAGGTATTCCATAAATCCAGGCAAAGTAGTGATGGCTTAGACTTGAAACTTCTAACACTCACAATTGAAGAGGTCCTGGTCACTTTAACAAGAATACTCAACCTATCACAGATCTCTGGACAGATCCCAAAGCTCTGAAAAGCTGCAGTCATAACACCAGTCTTCAAAAGTGGGGATAAGACCACTCATTCATACTATCGACCAATCTCAATTCAACCCCCAATCTCCAAGGCCCTTGAATGGGGAGTCTATGACCAGCTAATCGAACGCCTCAATAAACACCAAATTCAGTGCAAAGAATAACATGGATTTCAAAAACTACACAGTATGACGTCTGCCCTTGTTGAGTTTATTGGATTCATACATGACTTGCTCGATCGACAGCACTTAGTGGGGGCCACCTTTATTGACCTGACTTAGGCCTTCGACACAGTAAACCATAATCTCCTGCTAGCCCAACTGCAACAGACCTCCATGTCCAACACCACCCTGAGCTGGGTCCGAAACTGCCTTACTGACCAGGTACAACAAGTCAAAATTGGCAATACACTCTCTGATAAGCTTAATGTAAGTGCAGGTGCCATACAAGGGTCTATACTAGACCCACTGCTCTTCAGCCTCTTCCTAAACAATCTCCCAAAAGTGTGCTATGACAAAATCCAATTGTATGTGGATGACGCAGTTACCTATTTCAGCCACTCCGATCCCATCTCCCTTGAGCAAGGGCTTCAGTGCCATTTCAGCATGGTCAAACACTGGTTTACCAATGCACAGCTACTACTCAACTATAAGAAAACAAAAGCTATGCTTTTCTCCTCCCCCCACAGCAAAGCTAAATCAGCCCACTTAACTATTCAGAACAATAAAAATAAAACCCTTGAAATGGTACACACTTTCAAATACTTAGGGGGTCAAACTGGATAGCACCTTATCGTACACACTGCATATTGACTACATCACTAAGACAGTATGCAATAAAATTAGACAATTATATAAGCACAGACATTGCCTCACTCCTGAAGCACTTAAACTAGCAATTGCCAGTTCAGTGCTCTCTGAAATAGATAATGGCCTTGTAGTCTACAGCACTGCTTCGGATTCTACCCTGAAAAGAGTTGCCACTGCCTTAAATAAGTCCTGCCGACTAGTTCTGGGAGCCCCGCTGCTAACACAGACATGTGACGTATACTCACATAGAGGACGGTTGAACCTTGAAAATTGCATCATTTACCAAGCCTGTCTCGTGTCCAAGAAAGCCACACTTGGTCTTACTCCACCAGATGTCCACTCTATGCTTCATCAAATAGCCCTCCCAGGCTGACCAGAGGGTCACTCATCACCCAATACAAAGTCCCCTACTGCCACAGGACTCAAGGGCAACAGTCTTTTATGTACCGTACACCTAAGTGGCTAAACTCACTCCTAGTTGACCTTCTATCTGAACCCAAGTTAGGACCGTTCAAGAAAAAACTCCATTCACGCTTATTGAGCTGCATGATATGCTCTTGCCCCTAGTATTTACTAGTCCCTGGCCTCGGGCACATATCCTGCATTACCAGCACCCTGGCCCTTCCTGTTTTGCATACCTTCCCCTACTCCTACCCTACCACTGGACCCCTTCCTTGACCTTTCCCCCATGACAAAGGGCTGCCTGGCACACCCAGCTCCCTGCACAGAATCTGGCCCCTCCCCTTCCCTACTCCTCTTATTCTACCTAATCCTTTTGCCTGTCACTATGTCTCCTGTGGACTGCTCTGTGGTTTTGGACTGGTGAAGATTTGTGACCCTGATGGTTCTTTTATGACTTTTTTATAAAACCTGGACTGGGTAGTGAGAGTACCTAAAATCGTTATTCATTATTGTTTAGTTAGTCTGTTCTATTAAAATTGTGAATTGGTGAGAGAAATTAACAATTCACAATAAATATTAATCAGGTTATGGGTTTGGGGTGTGAGAGACACTAAGGCCAAAAAATACCAGAGGTTCCCTAGATACCTTTAACTGTTCTCAGAGGGCACCTTTTTTCCATCTAGTACTTTTGGAACTGTTTTTCAGTCTCTGGATACTGTTGATATTTGCTTTGGATTGTTGGGGTTATTTAAGTAGGAATTTATTTAAATAATAATTTTGTTTATGGGGTTTGTTGAGGGCACTTTAGTATTATAATCTGGGGTGGCCCAGTGGGATATAAAGATTATTAAGTGGCTGTCTAAGTTAAATTAAAATGTTTTAATCAGGTAGCATGTGTTATGATTATGGTCCTATGGGTAGGTGCTACCCCCCCTCTAGGCTGAGGGCCCTGCACCCCATTGTTAGTCCACCATTACAACCCAAAGTGTATATACATTGTTGTGCATTGAGTATTGCAAGGAGGGGCCAAGGGTGGGTCCCTGGACCTGGAAGGTGGAGGGAGTGGGGTGGGCGAATTGGGGTAGTGAAGTCACAGAGGAACCCTGGGGTGAAATGGATCCAGGAAAGGGGTTCTCCCTTCCTGGTATCCATACCCAAGGCCTCCACTGGTAGTAGGTAAGTTACATGCTCTTCCATGGCCTCTTATCCAGCTCGGGTGGTACTATGCAATGCCAGGTCCATAAAGAACAAGACAGCAATTACTGCTGATCTTGTTGAAACATCTGACCTGGTTTGCATCACCGAGACCTGGTTGGATGAAAATGCTGGCCCAGTATTGGAATCAGTTGTTCCAGTGGGGTACTCGGTGATACACCACCCGAGATTGGATCGTAGGGGTGAGGATGTAGCCATTTGTTTTAAAACAGAACTGGGCCTTGTAGAGGTTCCAGTGGGGGCCACCAAGTCCTTCCAGTATATTATGGGTGCAGGTGTGGGCAACAGGATACTTCTCATTTACTGTCCACCAAGTGATGGGAAAGTTTTCTAGCATGAAGTTGTCGACTTCATGGTCGACATGGTGTTGGAATCCTCCAGGTGGTTGGTCCTGGGGGGATTTCAGTGCCTGGGTCAATGATGAACTCTCACTTTTTGGTCAGAACTTCCTCCAACTGATGATCTTGTTGGTTTTACACAGGTAGTTACCTCTGCAACCCATATTCAGGGTCACTCCTTGGATCTGGTGTTTATCCTGGGGATGGAGGCCACTGACTTAGTGGTGGAACCAGTTGGTTGGTCAGACCATTACTCTATAAGGTTCAGTTTTGCAGCTCCCCCTGTGAGACCCGCCCCTCTGGAGATGGTCCAGTACTGCTCTTTGAGAGGTGTTACCTCAGAGGGTCTGATGGCGGTGCTGGATCTATCGAGCAGGCCAATAGAATGCTCAGATCTGGGTGTCCTAGTTCGCACTATAATAATGTGATTCTGGGAGCCATGGATTACATAGCTCCTGTTCAAGTTCACCCTCAGTCCCCTTGGTTTGATGGGACTTTGAGTGAGTTGAGGAGAACTGGGTGAAGGTTGGAACTGTGTTGGTGAAAATCTGGCCTGGAGGAGGACAGGCTTAGGTTGATAGCCTATTATTTAGACTATCAATCAGAAATATCCCCTAAGAAGGCAGAGTTCCTGTGCAGGGAGATTGCTGCAGCAAAGAATTAACCAACCCAGCTCTTTCAGACCATGGACAGGCTGTGCAATCCAGCCTGCCTTCGGGGCCAGAGAGCCTTTTCACAAAGTAAGTGTGAGGAGTTCGCTCAATTCTTTGCAGATAAGGTGTCCTCGATCAGGTCAGAGATTTGCTTGACTCATTCAAATGAGTATGATAGCGGTCGATGCAAGGATGCAGACGCCTGGTCTATCTGGATAGATTCTGACCAGCCAGTCATCATGGATATCATGAAGATTGTACGAGAGCTGTGACCGACTTACTGTAGTTTGAATCCTGGTCCAACCCACCTTTTGGTGGGGTGTATGGATGTCATCAGACCAATCCTTGCCAAGATAGTCTGGTGCTCTCTGGACCAAGGGGTGTTTCCGAACCCCTTGAAGGAGGCCGTGGTGACACCTCTTTTAAAGAAACCTTCCTATGACCGAGACTGTCTTGTGAACTACATACCTGTCTCTAATCTGTCCTTCTTGGGCAAGGTTATTGAGAAGGTAGTTGTGTTACAGCTCAAGAACTTTCTTACCACCCAAAAAATCTGTGATCCTCTCCAGTCTGTTTTCAGGAAGAGGCATGGTACCGAGACAGCATTGGTTCGAGTACTTAATGATCTTCTGATAGCAAGAGATTGGAAGAATCGTTCAGTCCTGGTCTTCCTTGAGCTCTCAGCAGTGTTTGACACCGTGGATCATGGGGTATTGTTGGAATGCTTGTGGCTGCTCTGTGGACTGTCTGGGACAGTCCTCAGATGGTTCCATTCTTTCTTCATGGGCAGGACTCAGAGGGTGGTATCAGGGTTTTTTTCTTGGCTCCCTTTGCCCTACTCTGTGGGGTGCTGCAGGGTTCTGTATTATCCCGCATGTTGTTCACGGTGTATATGCTGCCATTAGGAGTGGTATTGGCTGAGTTTTAACTGTTATGCAAGTGATGCTCAGCTCTACATGTCCTTTGTACCCAAACAAAATAGTGCAGGCTCGGTCTTTAATAACTGCCTTACTGAGATTCATGACTGGATGAGTGCTAACTGGTTAAGATTAAATCTGGATAGGACTGAAGTGTTTGTAGTGGACCCAGGTCAGTGGGTAGAGAAGTTGACTCCTGGGCAACCGTCTGGCCTTGTGCTTGGGGGTAACCAGTTAAGATCTTCAGAATGGGTGTGAAATCTGTGCATTGTGCTTGATAACGAACTGACACTAAAAGTACAGGTATCAGCGGTTGTCATGACCTCATTTTATCATCTGAGGAACATTGTCCATATAAAGCACCTTGTTCTGCCTGAGGACCTTCCTGTGTTGGTCAACGCCTTTGTGTCCTCTCGTCTTGACTACTGTAATGCTCTATACTTAGGGTTACCTGGGGGTAGATCTCCATCACCTGCAGCTGGAGCAGAACGCTGCTGCCAGGTTGTTGACTGGGCTATCAAGAACTAGCCATATCATTCCTGTGCTGCACAAACTGCACTGGCTGCCGGTGCAATGGAGAATCACCTTCAAGATTGCATTGCTGACCTACAAGACCCTACACGGACAGGGACCGGGTTACTTGCAAGACCTTCTTCGGCTTTACTCCCCCTCCTGCCCACTTCGCTCCGCCGATGAGGGATTGCTAGAGGCTCCCAGGGTCCATCTTCAAACATCACGTGCTAGGGCTTTTTCTTTTGTAGCCCTGACCCTGTGGAACTCTCTACCTCATCCAAGTAGAGAGTGCCTGTCCTTCAAGACCCTCAAGTCTTCATTGAAAACATATTCATTTAACTTAGCTTCTGGGAACAATATTTAGCTTTACTTCATGCTGCCTTTTGATTGTACATCTCTTAGGTTTTATATTTGATTTTATATTTAATGGTGTATGTTGGATTTAATATTGTATTGTGCTTGCACTTTGGTTTTTAGAAAAGCACATTATTAATAAAATTTGCTTTGCTTTGCTCCTTCCACAATAATCTTCTCAAGAATGACTTACCGCTGCTCTAAATTATACCTATAACTACCTGCTTTTCTGTATCTTAATCCGACTGGCCTAATTACCTTTCCATCAGATTGTTGATGTTATGAGTTATGATTTACCTACTGTATGTTGTTACCTACTGTATGTTGTTGACTACTTGCCTTTGTAATCCTTAATTCAATACTTAATGTATTTTCTCCATCCTGATGTGGAACCTTTGTAAATGAGATGCTAGCTCAAAGGTTGTAATCCAAGACTTGAATAAATAAATAAATAAATAAATAAATAAATAAATAAATAAAATAAGATACCTTTCCACATAGAAAACTTGTGAACAAGCTAGGCAACATGGGAGTGGGCCACAAGGTGGTAAACTGGGTTAGGAACTAGTTGAGTGATTGAAGACAGAGGGTCTTGGTAAATGGTGCTTATTCTGAGATAAGAAATGTGGCCAGCGGGGTGCCACAGGGATCAGTCCTGGGCCCAGTCCTGTTTAATGTCTTCATAAGTGACATTGCAGAGAGGCTGGAAGGGAAGGAGTGCCTCTTTGCCAATGACAATAAGATCTGTAACAGGGTGGACACTCCAGGAAGGGTGGAAAAAATGAGGAGGGACCTAGGTAAACTGGAGGAATGGTCTAGAGTGTGGCAGCTGAGATTTAATGTGAAAACATGCAAAATCATGCATTTTGTGGTGCAAAAATCCAGGGGAGGGTTACAGGATTGGTGGGGGAAGAAACTGATGGCCATCGAACAGGAAAGGGATTTGAGGATAATCATATCTGATGACCTAAAGGTGGCCAAACAATGTGCCAAGGCTGTGGGGAGAGCCAGTGGGATGCTGGGGTGCATAGGAAGAGGTATCACCAGCAGAAGGAAAGAGGTGGTGTTGCCACTGTACAGATCATTGATGAGGCCCCGTTTAAAATACAGTGTCCAGTTCTGGAGGATGCATCTCCGTACGGATGTAGAGAGGATGGAGGCAGTTCAAAGAAGGGCAACAAAGGTGGTACAGGGCCTACACCAAAAGTTATATGAGGAGAGACTGGGAGACCTCAATATGTTTACTCTGGATGAGAGGAGAGACAGAGGAGATATGATGGAAACCTACAAATATCTAAAAGGCATAAATAGGGTACCAGAGGGTAGCATCTTTCAGAAAAGGAGATGTCCAGGAACGAGGGGGCATGGCATGAGGTTGGAAGGGGTAGACTAAGGGGTAGCATGAAAAAATATTTCTTCACAGAAAATGTGGTTGATGAATGCAACAGACTCCCAGCAGAGATGGCGGGGGCAAACACAGTGGTGAGATTCAAGCATGCATGGCACAGGCATAGGGGAACCCTAGCAACTGGACGAGGAGGTAAAGCCAGAGATCACGTAAGATCTGTGGCTTTTACCGTAGGCAGGGAAAATAGGCAAACTACATGGTTCTTGCAGTCCTCATCTGCTATCAATTTCTATGTGTACCCTTTATGCCTTCTGCACCTGCTGCCCCACTGTGGGCAAAAAGTATTTGCTTTACCTCCTTGTTTACAGAATAAACCTACTACTTGACCCTAGCCAAAGCAAAGGACATTGATTTGCAACTGTTGTTGTTTTACTTGTGACCCATAATGATTGCAAAGGACTGCAGTGTCATGGCCTAACCCAGTTCTCTGGTTAAACAGAAATGATTTTGCGTAACTCCCCCTTGAGAACCTAGGGCTGATTCAGAGTAACCCCTAGTCAGGAAGGGGGGTGCAGGCTTCCATTGGCATGCTGGAAGTGAGATAAAAAGGTTACACAGATGGGGGCTCATCCCTGGGATTTGGGAGGGCTCAGGTTGCGTAGAGAAATGACCTGGGGCTATGATTCTGGTGGCAGTGTGCTCAGGAAAGTGAAAGATTTCATGTTGTACAAGAGGCTTTGAAAACACACCTGAGTCAAGAAAAAAATGTGTTTCACTTAGCCATTTGAATTGCTCCTTGAGACTTGTGGAGTGCAATATGGTGAATGCCTAATGCACCCTTGCCCTAATTTGCATAGTGTCAAGTGACTGGCTGATGTCAGTAAGCCCCACCCCTCCTAAACTGTCTACTGTGTGTTAGAGGGTGGGCTGAGTTTCTTAGTACAGAGTTCATGAAAAGAGAAGGTACCATTACTGAAATCAATTATGTTTGATTTGGCAGCAAAACTGTTTGAAATGGCATGGAAACTTATCTGAGACTTACCTCAGTGAGTCCAGGTGCATCCCATTAAAGGGGAAGAGCACTTCAATGACTGTGCAGGAGTCAGTTCCCACTGAGTGGTCGGATCTAGTGGTCAGACACACCCATACTACTGTCATTCCCCAAGTGTTGAGTGCGGTGTTGAGCGGTCCAGCAGCCAGATAATATTGTGAGGAAGGAATAGAAACTCAGTGTCTGAGAAACAGTGTCTGCGGAAGCACCAAGATATCTCGTCAGCAAGAATGCCGACCTCCCCCACAGCGAAGGCACAATACTGATGCAGGTATTGTGCCACCCCTTGCTTTGCTGTTTTCTGTGGGGGGCTGTGCCCACCACACCCTCCATGCAGGGGGCTCTGCCCCTGCATCCCCAGACTCTAAGTTTAACTCCGGGTGGGAGTTGGTCTGGGAAGGGTCGAACACTGGGGAGGCAAAACACAGAAAAGGACCATACATCAGCAATGTCGCTGTACTGGTCTTTTCTGTGTTTCATTGGCCAGAGTGTCGACCACAAGGGGTGATACAGTGTCTGCCTGTATGTAATAAGTGAAATATAGTGAAGCAACAAATCCTTGAAAGTGCAAAGTGCATGTGATGTTTCTGGATCCACAGAGAGTGAAGGGAGAAATCATTCTTAAAATTTGTGTTAGGGTAGTGCCACAGCTAGAATGCCATTTTGAGTGTGTTCAAGAAAAAAAAAAAGGTTTAAACTCAAGTCCAGTTTACAGCATCAGTTTCTCAGACTTTGTGTTTTATTGACAGGCTCTTAGTAAATTGGCTGAATGACAGGTAGAAGAGTAGTGAAGAAGCCAGTTACTATCCCAGCACATTTGATCACCTGGATCTACCAGAAAGAATAGGTGCTACAGAGGCCACAGAAAGCCTGCTTGAAAGATGAAGTGGCAGATACCACTGAGTTACCTGGGTGGCCAGCATCTGTTTGCATCTTTTCTGACCACAAAGGAAGAGATGGGTTCAACATCAGATATTTCAGGGAGTGCCGTGAACATCACATCCTGAGTCATCAGATCCCAAGGACCCTTGAGGTCACCGGTCTAGCACCTACATTAG
This sequence comes from Neoceratodus forsteri, assembly GCA_016271365.2. NCBI lineage: Eukaryota > Metazoa > Chordata > Ceratodontiformes > Ceratodontidae > Neoceratodus > Neoceratodus forsteri. The sequence goes on from CM057449.1 coordinate 682,646,944, forward strand.
CCACCAAGGGACACAGTGTTCAGCAATATGCCACTGGGCCTGCAGCCAGCAGTTTGGATCCATTCACATTTCTGGACTGTGTGGTCCACGCTGTGGACCAATGGGTGTACAGCTCTACTGTACACAGTCAGTCGGCGGGCGGCAGGGCGGCTTGCAGGTGGGGAGCTGTCGCCTGCCACTGAGGGGGGGAGTGGGGTGGTGGGGCTCAGTGGGCGGGTGGGGAGGGAGTACCGCTGGACCACCAGGGATGGATTGGTATATAATATGTTAAACCTATGCCCGCGATTGAGCTGGACGCAGTCCACTGGACCACCAGGGATATTAGACTTCTTATTTAATTACATATGCCCACGATCAGGCTGGGAGCGGTCCACTGGACCACCAGGGATATAGGACTCAACTAGTTTAATACATATGCTCATGATCGGGCAGTGGGGGACTTTGCCACTTGTGCAGGGGGTGTTGGTCCCCGACGGCTGCAGCCTGGCAGGGTGCCAGGAGCAAGTCGCTGGGGATCAGCGCACTTGCATGCAAATGTAGCCATAATGACATGCAAATGGCCCCATTTGCACCTTGCATGCATTATGTCCCCATTTGCATGTGCAGTTTTGAATATCGCAGTCGATGCGCCTAGCGCAATGGCACTTGTGCTAGCACATCCCCCTGCCCCTCTCTGGCCACTTGTGCTGGTGCAGTGTCACTGTGCCATGCACAATGCGGGTGGCCACAGAGTGATATTCAATGGTGCTGAGCCATGGCACAGCACCATTGGATATCACCCTGTCAGTGCACTGGCACATCCCAGTTGCGCTGCACCCAGGCTTGCGCCACAGCCTGGCGCAGTCTGAATATCCAACCCCATGTTTATAATTTGGGATCACAATCTTTCAAAACAACAAAGTTATGAAGGAAAATCAATACTTTAATGTTCACTCATAACTTTAGTAATTCTCAATATTTTGACCCCAAATTGTCAATATATCCACTTTATCACCCCACCTCATGAATGTAACTGGTGTTATTTGTTCTTGTCCAAAGCATGTTTTCACATATGTGTACAAAATAATGATTCGGTCAGTATATTTTTAAATGACACCTGTCATGTTTAGGGGGCATAGAATGTCTATGTTGAAAACTTGGGGTCAAAATGTTAAAAAAAATTATGAAGAAACTTTGTGTGCAGGGCTGGCTATTGGCCCAGTGGGTAGAATGCTGTGTTCCCATACCTTTGACTTGAGTTCAGGACTGAGCTTGTGAAGTCAGCTGTGAAGCACAAGAATGGGGACATGCACAGTCACGTGCTACAGCTCCTAGTCTAGGAAGGGATTATGCAGTGTTCTGCAACACAGGCAACACTTTGCGCAGGGGATGGGAGCCTTCCTTCACAAAGCGTTGACATGCATGTCAAGACCCGGCAGGGCCATGTGCTGTGTTCAGAGAAGTGCTTTGGCATGAAAAATGAGAAATATACCCTTTGGATGAAGATCCAGTCACTGCAGGACCCACATTTTTGACAGGCCCCCTACTGCCACCACACCACCACCCACCAAGTCCAGTCACTCACCATTCCAGGGATTTACACTGCACCTTTTGAACCACTACATAGATTCCCCCACGACAGGCTCCAGAGGGAGAGCCATCTGCCCTCCTTGACCTGCCAGCCAGTTTGGCAATCTGGCACCCTGTCTGTATGGCAGGGTGTGTGACAGCTGTTGGCTTCATTTTACTATGATGTCAGTCAATGAGCAGAGCAACATGGACACCCCAGAGAGAGGAGAGTGGTCCCAGCAACGCTTAATCCTGTCCACCTCCCTCATGCTGGCCTCCACAAGTGACCAAAGTCCATTCATGAGCTTAGATCACTGATGTGGTACTGGTATTTTCCCTCCCAACCAAACCACAGACGATCATCTACAAGCCCTTCCCATCCATTCCAGCTGATTAGTATTTTCATCACTCATACTAAATCATTTTCTTCTTCATGTCTACAGGTCCGATGATACAATGACTATGCCATGGCTGGACATTACCACGTGTATCAAATAAGTATTGTTTTTGTTTACGTAGAAAAGCACTGTATAGATAAATGAATCTGTCTGTAGCACTCAATATTTTTTTATATTCCTTGCTGTATCCCTTGTTTTTATTAACTGCTCATTTTAGCCTCTCTGTATTTTATTGCTTGTTTTTGTTGTACTACATCCTTGTATGGTTTTTGTAATTATTGCTTATGATTTATGTATTCTCCTATGTAAAAATCTAGTGTGTAATACTGGTGTTTTATGTACTGCTATCTGTCACAACCAGGACCTACTTGCAAAGAAGCATTGTTCAATGGAGCATTTTCCTGATAAAACTCAATGAAGCATTTTCCTCATAAAACACATAAAATAAAACAAAACAGAAAAACTCCATTTTTGCCATCGTTATAGTACTAAACAGCTGCAGATCTTTTTTCTTTTTTTCCTTTCTAAACTGATCGGCCCCCATCTTGCTCTGCCTCACTCCAGCCCTGTCACCCTGGTGTCCCCTGGGACTTACCTGACATTTCATGTTCCTTCAGAGCTTTCCCCCTCTGGCGAGGGCCCCCCATACCCTGGCAGCACACAGATCCAGTCTGGGAGGCAGGGCCTGAGCAGCCAGGTACAGGGCTTGCCAGCGAAGTCAATACTCATCCTGTTGCTGGGCTTTTCCAAGTTACAGCATTTTTCCACAGGACATCAGTATAAGGGCATACCAAGCATGCGTACACCTGAGTGTGCACAGTGTGTCAGCCACCAACATCATCCCAACTATGAGCCACTCCAGATGCACTGCCACCAGTGGTATCATGATGGATTTGGCTGACTTCCCTCCCTGAAGGAGGAAAGAGTCTTCTGAGACACTGGGGTTAGGTAAAGTGGCAGGCAAAGTGGTTCGGCAAGCAAAGGCACAGGAAGAACTACAACTAGCAGAGGGGATTAAGACCAGGGAGAAGGCCCTCTTTCACTACATTAGCAAGAAGAGGGGTAAGAAAGAAGGGATAGCTAAGTTGAGGAAGGTGGATGGATGGGTGGAGGAAGAAGAGAGCAAGGCAGAGGTACTGTACAAATACTTCTGCTCCATCTTTACTAGGAAAAAATATGGGCCAGGGCCACCTGGAGGGAGAAGGGAAGAGTGGCCACAGATGCAGTAATAGGTGTGGGTAGAATTAGGGAGGGGCTACTAGAACTGAAAGCGGACAAGTCCCCACAACAGGATGACATACACCCAAGGATACTGAAAAAGCTAGCAGAGGAGATTGCAGGGCTGCTGGTGGATCTCTTCAGTGGTTCCATGGAGTCAGGCATGGTGCTGCAGGATGGAGAATGGTGCATGTCATGCCTCTCCACAAGATCCAGGGATGATCCAGGGAACTATACGCCAGTCAGTCTGACATTGATCACGTGCAAACTTATGGAGCCCATACTTAGGGAAAGGATAGTAAGGTACATAGAGGAGAATGGTCTACAGGATGAGAGGAAACACAGGTTTGTGGGAGGTAGATCCTGTCAAACTAACCTGACAGACTTTTTTGACTGGGTCACCAGGGCAATGGGTGGGGGTAAAGCAGTGGACATCATTTACCTGGACTTTAACAAAGCCTTTGATTCTGTGCCACATAAGAGGCTATTCAGGAAACTGAAGGATCTTGGTGTTGGAGAAAAAATAAGGTGGGTAGAAAGCTGGTTAAGTGACAGAACCCAGAGGGTAGTGGAGGGAGAGAGTTATCCAGGACCAAGGAGGTCACTAGCAGAAACATAGAAACATAGAAACATAGACTTTGATGGCAGATAAGGACCACTTGGCCTACCCAGTCTGCTCATTTCCCTACCTATTGGATAAGCTGCAGATTCTAATTAACCAACAGCCTACTTCCTGCAACCCCCCACTATAATTGCCTTATGTCTGTCAAATGCACGTTTGAATTCCCCCACTGTTTTAGACCCCACAACCTCTCCAGGAAGGCGGTTCCATGCATCCACTACTCTCTCTGTGAGAAATAATTTCCTCACATTACCCCTGAGCCATCCCCCCCCTCCAACTTTAAATTGTGCCCCCTTGTTCTTACACATATCTTTTTCTGAAAGATGCTACCCTCCTGGACTTTGTTGATTCCCTTGAGGTACTTAAAAGTTTCTATCATGTCCCCTTCCCTCCTTTCATTAAGGGTATACATATTAAGCTCTCTCAGCCTCTCTTCATATGGTTTCTGATGTAGACCCTTTACCATTTTAGTTGCCCTCCTCTGGACTGCTTCCATCCTGTCTATGCCCTTGCGTAGATGAGGTCTCCAAAACTGCACGCAGTACTCCAGATGGGGTCTCACCAACTGTCTGTATAGAGGGATAACCACTTCCCTTTTTCTACTTGTGATGCCCCTTCCCTATGCATCCCAGTATCCTCCTGGCTCTCCTTACTGACTTCTCACATTGCTTACCCACCTTTAGGTCATCTGCTATGACTACACCCAGATCCCTTTCCATTATTGTTGTTGTTAGTACCTCCTCTGCTATTGTGTACTCTTCTCCTGGATTTTTATTTCCCAGGATCATTACTTTGCACTTCTTTGCATTGAATCTAAGTTGCCATATGTCTGACTATTCCTCCAACCTTGCCAAGTCCCTTCTCATCCTTTCTACCCCCCCTTGTGTATCAACGCTGTTACAGATCTTTGTGTCATCTGCAAAGAAGCATACCTTCCTTCCAGACCCTCTGCAATGTCACCTATAAAGATGTTAAAGAGGACTGGACCCAGTACTGAACCCTGAGGTACTCCACTAGTAACCCTCCTTTCTTCAGAATGTGTTCCATTCACTATTACCTTCTGTGTCCTGTTGTGCAACCAGTTTGCTACCCAGGCTACCACCATTGGACCCACTCCCAGGCTGGCTAACTTGATTATTATTCTTTTGTGCGGGACTGTGCCAAATGCCTTGCTAAAGTCTAGGTAGGCCATATCCACAGCCCCTCCCTGGTCTATTACTTTGGTCACCCAGTCAAATAAATCAATTAGATTCATCTGACATGACCTTCCTGCTGTGAATCCATGCTGCCTTGGGTCCTGTGCCCTGCTGGCCTCTAGGTACTCAACAATTCTTTCTTTCAGAAGTGATTCCATCATTTTCCCCACCACTGAGGTCAAACTAGCAGGTCTGTAGTTTCCTGCTTCTGCCTTGCTCCCACTTTTGTGAAGGGGAATCACATCTGCCCTCCTCCAGTCCTCATGTACCACCCCATCTTCCTATGATTTGTTAAAAAGTGTGGTTAGTGGTGTCACTAGGTCCTCCCTTAGCTCTTTTAGGATTCTAGGGTGAATCCCGTCAGGCCCCATTGCTTTTTCCACCTTGAGGTTTAGGAGTTCTTTCAGTACTCTTTCTTCTGTAAATCGACTGGCGTCAACCCCATTATCCAGAGTGCTTCTACTGTTTGGTTTAGGTAACTCCTCCTCTTCTTCTTTTGTGAATTGACCCTGATCAATGCTTGGGCCAGTGTTCTTCAATGTCTTCATTAATTATATTGAGGAAGACATAAAGGGCAGGATGTACCTGTTTGCATATGACACCAAACTCTGTGGGAGGTTGGGCATAGTTGAAGGGGTACAGGATCTGTGGTAAGACCTCAAGAAACTTGAGAGATGGTCAGGGATCTGTCAACTCAGCTTCAATGCGAAGAAATGCAAAGTGATGTGCATTGGGGCCAGAAATTCTAAAACTGAGTATTACCTGGGGGGAGGGTCCAGGTTGCAGCATCAAAGGAAGAAAAGAATCTAGGGTTAGTGATCACTAGTGACCTAAAACACTCCTTGTAATGCAAAAAGGCAGCAGTGAAGGTGAGCAGGCTATTGGGGTGTATTGCCAGGAGATTCAGCAGTAGGCAGACTAAGGTCATATTGCCCTTATACAGGTCGCTGGTGAGGCCGCATTTAGAATATGGGGTAAGGTACTGGCATTCATATCATAAGAACATCAACTTATTAGAGAGGGTCCAAAGGAGGGCAACCAAGATGACCAGGGTTCAGCAGGGGAAGTCTTAAGAAGAAAAGCTGGGAGACCTGAGAATGTGCACCACAGAAGAGATGAGAAAGAGAGAGAGAGAGAGAGAGTGAGAGAGAGGGGGATATGATAAAAACCTTTAAGTACCTGAATGGAAAAAACAGAGTGGATAGGGCATGTCTCTTCAAGCTAAGTGGTAGCAGAACCAAGAGAGGGCACAGTTTGAAGTTGGTGGGGGAGAGGTTTAGGAGGGATGTAAGGAACATTTTTTCATGGAGAGGGTGGTGGACACATGGAATATCTGCCTTAAGAGGTGGTCTCAGTGAAGAAGGTGGACAGATTTAAGAGTGCCTGGGATAGGTAAAAAAGGAACCCATAGGACTGTGTCAGGGCTTGGGATATGAAGGAAAGGTCGTCGGGGGGGGCAGGGTCAATTATATTAAACAGGGACACTGCAGTACCAATGAGCAAACTCGATAGACTAACTTGGCCTTCTGTTGGCTCTTTTGTATGGAAACATTATGGTCTGGAGTCTCAGGAGCCTTCGTGAATGGATTGTTTGGTGTTTGTTTGGGTTGTCAAATTTATTTGCTTAGTTTTTGTTAACCAGGTAAGTGTGATAGGGTGGCACCCTGCCAGGGCTAGGAGGGACTCTGCACTATCTCCTTTTCCCCTAAAGTTGGTTGCACAACATATTGCTATCCTTTACTGTCCTTTTCTATTCTTTCTGTTCTGCCTGGCTGGCTCCTGCAGACCCCCCGCTGGCTGTCTCCTCTATATTTCATTTGTTTTCCTTTCCAGTCCTTCTAAGTAACCAAGCTCCGAAAATGGCTTAGAAAATGTTAACATAAAATACTAAATGCTAGCTAGCACAGTGCCCAAACACTGAACCATGATTGTAACAAGAAGCATAGTGAAATAAATGTATAAGCCATACTTTTTGGTATAGCATGCTGTGTTACAGTCTATAATGTTAAAATGTGATTTTTGTTTTCAAGAATGGATAAAAAACCTAGAAGATGCTTGAAAATGTTATGCTGTACAGACAGTAGCCATGCACTGTTTAAACTGCAAAGTGTAAACTGTAAAGTTTTCTTGTATTAAGTCAGACATTCTGGCAGGGAACATTGTAATCCGCTACCTCCAGGCTCCAAACTATATTCAAACTATGGCTTACATTCTCCTAACCTGTAGAAAATAGTTTATAAAAGCTATCTTACAGGGTTGGAGAAATAAAAACTCCCTGTCTAAACCCTGTATCACTGGCTGCTTTATGAAGGTGAGAGCCCAAACAATTGTTTTGTTTTCTTGCTTCGTTTATATTTTTTATCAAAAGGACCCACAGCCACAGTCTTTATCTGCACAGCTAAAAAGAAAAATTACTTTACATTTACTTCATATCTTTTAAAAGTACTTTCAAACATATATGGGATCTATCTGAGAAGGTAATACAAGTTTAAAAACATTTCTATGTTTAAAAACTATTTCCTGCTAACCCCTGGTACAGCCACACATAAAAGTAAATACTAGATTCTAAAATAATTTATTTTTAAGCATAAAGAACTGTTTTGTTTCATTTATCTGAAGTCTGGCCTTATTTGGATTCAGGAGTGCTTTTGGGCCTCCCAGCAGCCCCTACTGATAGGATTCTTATGCAAAAATCCAGAAATGGGAGGTCCATGATGTCAGAGTTATAGGAGGAGTCAAAGGTTCATTAATGCTTATTTTACTGGCGTTGCTATTTAAAAACCACAGAATCCAGTTTTTAAATGTTCTTCCTGAATTTCTGCATTGTTATACATATTGCTTGCATCCCTCACCTTTTTTTTCAATTAGATTCCTATTTTAAGGTGCAACCTGGGAGGTTACATTAAAGCCCCCCCCCCCCGAGCAAATGAACATGATTTCCTGCTTCACACATGACCACATGGAAAGAGATGATGGATTGGCCACATGTGATGAGCTGTACTTCTCTAACCCATGGAATAGATGCCTAAAGACACTGGCTTGGAGCTGTACCTTTTGAACAAGAGCGTATGAGCTGCAGAGAGGCAGTGGGCATTAGGTTTGACAAATCACACCACTGATCACTGATATTACAAGACTCCTGAGACTCCAAACCCTAATGTTTTCATTTCTTTACTTTGTATGCTTTGTGTTCTTCATCCCTAATGTTTGCATTAATGTACTCTCAAATGGGGACCATGAGAGGATCTCAGATCTAGAAGTGGATAGTCATCTGGGAACAAATAAACACCAAACAGTGTGGTTCACGATAAACTCAGCTGCAGAGTCAAGCCATACAAAAATGAAGGTATTGGATTTCAGGAGGACTGATGTTGTCAAAATGGGAGAGTGCCTTAGAAAAACACTATCAAACAGGTAAGAAGGAAGGGTGGAACAACAATGGAGAAACATCAAAACTGCATCACAGATGCAGTAAGCCTTCTAGTGAAGCAGCAAATAAATCGAAATGAAAGAAAAAGCCACTATGGTTCTCAAAAGAGGTAGCAGGGAAGTAAGAGAAAAAAGATAGCATTTAGGAAGTATAAAGAAAACACAGAAGGAGCAGGACAGAGAACTGTACCAGGAAGGCAGCCAGAATAGCAAGGCCCAAACTGAGGAAAAGATAGCCAACTTGGTTAAGAAGGGCGATAAAACCTTTTATAGGTACATTAGGGAGTGTAGAAAGACAAAGGGAGGGGTAGTGAGGCTGAACAGAATGGACGGTGGGTGGGCAGAGAGGCACAGTGAAAAAGCAGGGATACTGAATGAGTACTTCTGCTCAGTTTACACAAAGCAGGAGGAGGGGGATGTACCTAATCCAATTAACAGAAGCACTCAGGATAGGGGGTGGTCAATCCCAGTCCTTTCATAGAAGAAAGGGATCTGAAAGAACTCCTAAAACTGAAGGTGGACAAAGCAATGGGGCATGACGGGATTAACCACAGAATTCTAAAGGAATTAAGGGGAGAATTAGTGACACCATTGACTACCCTTTTTAACAAATCATGGGAGGATGGTGTGGTACCTGAGGACTGGAGGAGGGCAGATGTGATGCCCCTTCACAAAAGTGGGAGCGAGACATAGGCAGAAAACTACAGACCTGTCAGTTTGACCTCTGTGGTAGGGAACATGATGGAATCACTTCTGTAGGAAAGAACTGTTGAGTACCTAGAGGCCAGTGGAGCACAGGACCCAAGGCAGCATGGATTCACAGTGGGAAGGTCATGTCAGACAAATATAATTTATTTCTTTGACTGGGTGACCAAATTAGTAGACCATGGAGGGGCTGTGGACATGGCCTACCTAGACTTTAGCAAGGCATTTGACACAGTCCCACACAAAAGATTAATAAACAAATTAGCCAGCCTGGGAGTGGATCTCAGGGTGGTAGCTTGAAACATTGGCTGGACAACAGGACACAGAAGTTAATAGTAAAGAGAGTCCACTCTGAAGAAAGAGGTTACTACTGGTGCACCGCAGGGTTCAGCACTGGGTCCAGTCCTTTTTAATGTCTTTATAAGTGACATTGCAGAGGGACTGGAAGGAAAAGTATGCCTTTTTGCAGATGACACAAAGATCTGCAACAGGGTTGAACACAAGGGGGGTAGAAAGGATAAGAAGGGACTTGGTAAGGTTGGAGGAATGGTTAGAAGTATGGGAGACAAATATCCTGGGCTGGATGGCATTCATCCGAGAGTACTATGGGAATTGGTGGACATACTGGCTGCACCCCTGGTGGAGCTCTTCAACAGGTCATTTGAGACAGGGAGGGTACTTAGGGATTGGCGAGAGGCACATGTGGTGCCAATCCATGAAGGGGGGTCGAGGAAAATACCAGGTAACTATAGACCCATCAGTTTGACCTCGGTGGTGGGAAAATTATTGGATAGTATACTAAAGGAACGATTGGGGGTGTACTTGGAGGAGGTGGGAGGTCTGGATAGTCGGCAACATGGGTTTGTGCCAGGTAGATCATGTCGAACCAATCTTGTGGAGTTCTACGAATGGGTAACATCAGAACTGGACAGGGGAAAACCTGTGGATGTATTATTCTTGGACTTCAGCAAGGTGTTTGACTCTGTCCCCCACAATAGTCTGGTGGAGAAACTGATGGGGTTAGGAGTAGGCCCTTTGATGGTCAGATGGATTGAAAACTGGCTAGCTGGATGCACCCAGAGAGTTGTGGTCTGTGGGGAGCCTCGAACCCTAGAGAGGTTGGTAGTGGGTACCGCAGGCTCGGGCCCTGGGTCCGATCCTGTTTAATGCATACATATCAGACATCAGTAGAGGGTATAGGGGTGAAATTAGTCTCTTCGCTGATGACTCCAAGATGGGAGCAGTAGTTGAGGGAGAAGAGGGAGGTTGGCCCTGCAAGGACCTGAACACCCTGGAGAAGCTGGGCTCACACATGGTAATTAAATTTCAATATCACCAAGTGCAGGTGTTGCATCTTGTTGACTCCTAAACACAGAGTACACCCTGGGAGGGAGGCCTGGAGGCCTCAATAGGAAAAAGACCTAGGGGTCATGGTGGATACATGTATGAATAACTCTGAGCAGTGCAGGAGAGTAGCTAGCAAGGCAAACAGGATGTTGGGATGCATGTGAGGGGAATCACCTCTAGGAGCAAGGAAGTGATTCTGCGGCTGTACAATGGACTGGTTAGACCACACTTGAGTACTGTGATGCACTGAGACCACACTTTAAGAGGGACATACAGCTCCGGAGAGGGTACAGAGGAGGGCAACTAAGATGATACGAGGGCTAGGGATTTGACGTATGAGGACAGACTTGAGAGCTCTGCCTGTTTTCATTGGAGGAGAGGGAGAGACAGGGGACATGATTGAGGTCTTCAAGTACCTGAAGGGAATAAATAGGGTAAACATGGAGGGATCTTAGACTAAAGCAGGGAGGTATTCCAGGGGCATGGTTTGAAGTTGGAAGGTGGAAGGGTGAGGGGGGAAAGAGGAGGAGGTTTTTCACTGAGAGGGTGGTGGACCCTTGGAATGCACTGCCTGGCGAGCTGGTTCAGAGATCCACAGTGGAGGGCTTCAAGAGAGGGTGGGACAGACACAGAAAGTGGATGTATCAGATGATGGCCTGTCCCAGGAGGGTGGGGATGGATGATAGGGGTTTCTGGAACACAAGGGAGGGGAGGGCCTCGGCACCCAACTAGGGATCTGAGGTTCGAGCAGACTTGATAGACCGTAAGGCCTAATCGGCTGGCAAATAGTATGTTAGTATGTTAGCTTGGATTCAATGCAAAGAAGTGCAAAATAATGCACCTGGGAAACAAAAACCCCTGGGAAGAGTACAAAATGGGGGAAGGTAGTAACAACAACAAAAATGGAAAGGGACCTGGGGGGTAATCATATCCGATGACCTTAAGGTTAGCAAGCAATGTGAAAAGGCAATAGGGAGGGCTGGGGGGTTACTGGGATGTACAGGGAGAGGCATCACCAGCACAAAAACAAGAAGTGTTATCCCTTGGTACAGACAGTTGGTGAGACCCCATCTGGAGTACTGTGTGCAGTTCTGGAGACCCCATCTCTGCAAGGACATAGACAGGATAGAGGCAGTCCAGAGGAGGGCAACTAAAATGGTGCAGGGTCTGCAAGAGAAGCCATATGAGGAGAGACTAAAGGAGCTTAACATGTATACCCTTGATGAAAGAAGGGAGAGATGGGACATGATAGAAACTTTTAAGTACCTCAAGGGAATCAACAAAGTCTGAGAGGGTAGCATCTTTCAGAGAAAGAGATGTGCAAGAACAAGGGGACACAATTTGAAGATAGAGGGGGGATGGCTCAGGGTCAATGTGAGAAAGTATTTTTTCACAGAGATGATGGTGGACACATGGAACTGCCTTCCTGAGGAGGTTGTGGGGTCTAAACCTGTGGGAGAATTTAAGAATGCATGGGACAGACATAAAGCAATTCTTGAGGGGGGGTAGGAAGAAATAGGCTGTTGGTTAACTAGGATTTGCAACTTATCCTGTAGGTAGGGAAATGAGCAGACTAGATGGGCCAAGCGGTCCTTATCAGCCATCAAAGTCTATGTTTCTGTTTCTATTTTTTATTTTTATTTTTTGCAATGAATATAGATACAAAGGCTATGCAGAGGTGCCTTGTGTGATACATGATTTATCTATACAAATGCTGTTTGACCTCTGGTAACCTTAAGAATGGTGTAAAGAATGAGTGAAGTGCCCATGGTCAAACAGCACAAGTATAGATAAGTCATATATCACACAAGGTCACTTCTGCATGCTACATTTATGCAACAGGTTGGGACCTTGTGTCAGCTGTTATTTTGTTTTAAAATGCGTTTTGTTGTTTTATATTTAACACAGTTTGTGGGTTTTTTGGTGAAAATGTGTTATTGTTCCTTCTTGCTGAGCTGGTTGCCACAGGTGTTGCCAAGGATTTGGCACAAGGATGCCACATTGATGTGCCAACATTGCTGCTGATTTGTGCATTGAGCAGCTCTTGAAAATCTTAAGGAAAAATATGGTGGTGGTGTTTAGCAAATGCTGAGGTGCTGCAAGTTTAGTGGAAACTCTTCACAGGGCAATCTTTTTTAGGAGCACTAAGGTAGCAGAACAGTTGCTGATGTAAATTGGCTATTCTTTTTATTTATTATAGTGTCTGGCACAGGGGTCAACTTTAACATTTTTTTGCACTAACCAGCAGGGCAAGTTGATTCAAAATTGCACTAGCCTGCAGGTGGTTGCACTAGCCCTCAATTATAATGGTAAATTTTGATCACTTAAACAGGAAACAAAGCAAGCCAAGGAATACTCTGGTTATTGCACATTTATCCTGCTCCCACATTGCTTCCAGCTCCCCAGCAGAAAAAAATAGACTGCAATGCCATCACACACAGTGAGCCCCCATTGTTTTGTACCATGTCCTCCTCTCTCCCTCTTTCTGCCTCCCACCCAAACCAGGGGACATCACAACAGCAAATGTTCAATCAAGCAGTCCTAGCTCTGCACATACAACAGCAGACATCATTATGCACCTCACTACAGTCTCATCGCTACCCACAGGGCAATGAACAGAGTCAGGCAGAGAAAGACACTCTTAGCCCCACTCTATAGTCAACTGGAGACCTGCACTTCTGGAAGTTTCTGCACAGTCTCAACTGAGATAGGAGCACATCTAAGGTGTGGGGGCTACACTTACCTAAGAGGCTTGGGAAATAGAAAGGAAATGGAAAATTGCTTAATCAGGAGAGGCACACTAAGCTGAAGCTTGATTCCAGGTGTGACCTGGGAGCACAAGGAAGTTAAGTGACTTGCTCAGGGTCACACAGCATGCAAGTAGGGACTATGGGATTCAAACCCAGGTCTCCAGGTTTGCAGCTCAGAGCCTTAAACCACTGCACTATACTGACATTTTTATTTTTAAAAACATTGATTTTAATATGCTCTGCCCCAACAATAACAGTCTTTTCTTTAACACAGTCCTTTCATCAGCCCAGGGAAAAGAGTACGCAGGCATAATGATATACTATCTCTATATAGGATGATCTACATACCCCAGAAATGCCTCGTTTAACCTTTTAAATTATATATTTTATTAAGGTTTATTTTTGTACCATACATGACCCAAAGCTTTGTTTTTAGGTTGAAAGGACATGCTGGGTGGGATAAGGGTGGGACTGTAAGGATAGTGATGGCTGGCATGGTCCATTTAGAAGAGCTGGGGACCCCCAACACTTGCCAATAATAGCAGCTATGGCTCTGTGGATGGTCATTTCAAAGTCTGGACTGCAGTGGTGTCAAGAGATTTGGAGGGGAGAGGGAAGTTATGGAGAAGCTGGGTTAAAACCCACCAACTACAGGGCTGACCCTATATGCCTCCTTGCATTTTGTCACTGAAATGTTGGATACACTCTAAATGTAGGGGAATGAAGGGCACTGGTCTTAATAATATGGGACAAATTGTTAGAGACACATTCAGAAATCTGGAAGCTAGTGATTTAACAGCACTCTGCCCTTGATTACACCCTGGACACTAGTTGAAAGTCCTAATAGTGGAGTGATAATGACTCACATTGAGTCTTTTGTGGGATCCCCCTCTTGAACTGCCATATAATTGCAACTCTTAATGAGCTGTTAATCACACCAGGCCATCTGGAACATTGAGACAAATTAGCATGAGGACTAGAGCCTGCCAAAGTAGAGACGTTTTTTTATTTCATTAAGAGCCATGAAAACATGCACTACTCAAGATGGACAAGTAGAGAGCTGCACTAGCCCTGGTCAATTTGCACTAGGGTTTGGGCTAGTAAAACAATGTTAAGATTGACCCCTGGTCTGGCAGTATTGGCTGAGTGGAGGGTCTGAGGGGAGTGTCACACTGAGAGGTGCAGGTGATGCCATCATAGCCAGAGTGTCCATTTTTAACTTTTGTGGTTCCTAGAATCATTTTACAGAGAAAAGAGAAAGAGAAAGATTGACATTCTGATTTTCCTCCTAAGACAGAGTTATGGAGTCTGAGTAGAAAATGGAGACAATGGGACCATTGCAGCAGACTAGTCAATGGGATGAGTTGAGCTCTAATGGGATGGTACTGAATTATGGCATATTTTTAAGAATGAAAAAATGGTTTGTGGTTTGTGGAGAAGTGGTGATTCTGTTTGAAGTTGTTCTGGTTATGAAAAAGCAAATTTAAATGTGAGATCAGGGTGGTGGAAAGGAAATCAGGATATAGTGTGTGTGTGTGTGTGTGTGTGTGTGTGTGCTGCTCACTGTAAGGACTTGCAGGTAAGTAGTTGGAAAGGCAGACTTAGGAGTTTGACCAGAGTTGCAGAGCTAAAGGGTGCTAGATCACAGTGGAAAAAATTTAAAAGGGCTTAGGAAAGAGATTTAGCATTCAGCTGCTGATGTTTTTTGGTGAAAGAACAACAAAAAAGAAACTTGTTTTTTTTTTTTCACTGGCCAAGTTGGGGGGATGATTGTACCCTAGAGTGCAGCTTCTGTAGAGGCTTGCAGAGGTGGAGATCAAAGTGGGATGAACGTACTGAGTCCTGGAGTAAAAAATACTGCAGAAAGAAGACATCAGAAAAAAAGTACAGTTTCTGCAGTTGCTGAACTTATTTTAGTAATGTGGTAGTTTCAAGAGTCACAGAATGGTGACTAACACACAGTTGTTAGTGAAGACATTACAGTGTTAGTTAGGGAGAAGCATTCTGTACTGTTGAATGCAGTTGTAGAAATGAAACTAGGATAGTGCTGGCAGTCGTGGGGGGGGCTGTGCCATACTAACAACGTACATAAATGGATGCCAATGTAGTAACTGTGCACATAAACATAAGATTCTACATTTATCTTCACAGTTACTCAGATAAATGGATTTATCATATTCCGTTTATGTCCACACCTATTGCATATATATATTATGTGGTAGCACCCCATAGTAAAGGTTGAGTAGGCCGTTTAATGTTAAAGTCCAATTTTTGTGCCTTAATAATGTTGGTGTCATTTGAGGAAATAGCCCAAAATTTGGCATGCATGGTCACGATTTCAGAATCTGAAAATGTGATGTGTTCGGTTTTTAAGATACAGAGCCCCAAAAAGTGGGGAAAAACACATTTGGGTTCCCTACACTTAACACTGCATAGTTTTGTTCTCACATACAGCCTACAGAGTGTGGTTTTTTTCATGAAATTCTCAGGGTGGAAGGTGCCTAGGTCAAGGGTGTGCCTTTCGAAGGCTTATGAAAAAATATTATATGGTTGTAGAGTTGTTAGAATTTTTTGATAATTGAGAAATGCAAACAGTAACAAAAAAGAAACAACTGTCATGAGTGCATATTTTCATAATTTACATATGAACATGTGAAACAGCCTACAGAATTATTTATTTGTCAGAGATCAGAATTACAATCCTTTGAGTCAGAGACTCATTTTCAAAGGCTCCACATAGTAATACACATTAAGAAGACACATTAATTATAAGTACATACATTTAGATATAACATTAGATTGAGGTCGGAGGCATTGGTACATAACACAGTTTATGAGTTATGACAATTATAATAATAATATTCTAGGTGCATGAAACTGTCTATACAGGAGAGGCAGTGAGCATAAATAATATCCTTTACAGTGGTTTAGCTAATCATTAGCTCACATTGCTGCAGATGTATTACTATAGGTATATTTACAGAGGCAGTCTAGATAGAAAGACTTTGTCACTGGAGTTAGCTTGGTCATAAATACATTTCTGGTTGGTGGCTTATGTCTGAAGGCATCTACAGGTGTGGGTTGTGAGTATGTGGTTCCTGAGGGTGACTTTGAAAGCATCAATTCTAGGCAGACTGGTGACAGTCACAGGGAGGGAGTTAAACCAGGATGGGGCCTGTAGGAGAAGGACCTCTGGGCTAGGGAGATTCTCATCCTAGGGACTGCTAGAGAAGATTTATAGGTGCTGTTCATGGAGATGGTGGGGGGTGAGTGGTGGAGAGATGATGAAACTCCAGCCGGCATTAGCCCAAGGAGGGTCTTTTTTGCCATGAGGCATGACTGGTATTGGAGCCTTTCCTTGAGGTTGAGTATTTGGATGAGAGAGTAGAGGGTGCAGGTGTGAGTTAGCCAGTCAGCACTGGACAGGAGCCTGCATGCTTTATTGATGTATACTTTTATCTTGCTGATGGTGGTGGTGTCTGCAGCTGCATAGATCAACAGGCTGTAGTCAATTAATGACAGGACCGATGAGGTGATGGCTAGCCAGAGAGCTTCTGGTGGCATGCAGTCCTTGTGGCAGTAGAGGAGGCTGATATGGGCATTGGTCACCGATGTGAGAACATTTATGTGGGCGTGGAAGGTGAGATCTTGGTCAGAGGTTATGCCCAAGTATTTATAGGAGGTGACCTGTTCAAGGGGATGGAGGGAGCTGGAGAAGATCTACAAGGGGAAGTTTTTAAGTTCATTTTGGTGGTGGGCAAATATCATGGCCTTAGTTTTTTTTCAGGTTAATGACCAGTCTATGGTCCATGAACCAGCATTCGGTCTGACTGAAGGAGTTCTTGAGGCAAGCCTGCAGACTGGTCGGGTTAGCATGGGAGGCACAGAGGATGGCATTGTCTGCTTGGAGTAGGACCTTGCTGGTACATGAGTTGGGTAGTGCATTGAGGAACAGACTGAAGAGCAGCAGCTCCAGGATGGAGCCCTGCGGGACTCCTGAGCAGACAGGGCAGGTACTGGAGAGCATTGTGTTGATCCTAACGCATTATGTCCTTGAGGCTAGGTAGCTTGTGAACCAAGTTAAGGGGCCCTGGGAGAAGCCCACTTGCAGGATGGAGTCAAGCAGGAGGGGGTGACTGACCATAACAAAGGGCTTGGAGAGGTCGATGAACACTGCTCCTGCCAGGTGGCCCCTGTCAAGTGCAGTGTGGAAGAAACTAGAGAATTCAAGGATTGTTGTGGTGGTGCTATGGCCTGAGTGGAAACCATGCTGTTCCTTGCTGAGAAGATAATGGGTTATGAGGTAGTGAGGAAGTTGGTCCACCACTGCCTTTTCCAGGGCTTTGAAGGAGGGGATGGAGATTGGTCTGTAGTTCCCAGGAGATTAGTTATCCCCACCTTTGTGAATGGGTGTTATTACTGCAGTCTTCCAGGTACTGGGGAACTGCCTGAGGCAGACGGAGTGGTTTAGTAGGTCAGTAAGGTGAAGGAGTAGCACATCTAGTGCCAGGTGGAGGAGCCTTATATCCAAGGGGTCATTTAGGGGCTGGACCCATTGAGCATGGTAACGCTTGGCTTCTTGAGGAATGATTGTCTGAAGGTAAAAAGGGGGGTTAGAGAGAGCGGGTGGTTGGGGCAGTTATTGGGTTGAAGAAATGTTTGTCAAGCACTGAGCTTAGGTCGATAATGTTAGTATTGAGGCTGTCTAGTATACACTTCAGTTCAGTGGTGATGGAGCTATTTATAGTGAGCTGAGAAGGAGGGCTCGGGATTTGCCATTTAGTATTTTTATATTATCCCAAAACTTACAGTATGACCCCCAGGACGTGGTTAGGGTCGACCTATAGTATTCGGCGTTTGCCTTGCAAATGACCCAGGTGCACTTGTCATGCTCGGTTCGGTATGCTTGTATACCAGCCAGCTTGCCTAAGTCAGTGGCTCTGTGCCATAGATTGTATCTATTCCTCAGTTGTGTGAGGAGGGATGGGGTAATCCATGGTGCATTGTGTTGCTTAGAGTGGGTCTTTGTGAGGGGGCAAAGGTGTCACAAGCCAAGCTGAAGGAGTTGGTGAAGTAATCAAGTGAATCATCAATGCTGGTGACAAGGTGTATTGGGGACCAGTCTAAGTGGGCAAGATGCTGTTTGAATTTTGTAATGTTACCTAGGTGGAGGTGCCATCGGACTGTGACTCTTAGTTCATGTTTGGGCAGCCTAGCAGACCATGAGAAGATCACTGGGGAGTGGTTGCTGAGGGTGTTTGGTAGGACAATGATATCCATGATTTTATGGGGTCAGTTGGAGAGGACAATGTCCAGCAAGGTGTGTGTGCCATTACAGGGTTCATATCTAGTTGGCTGGGTTACCACTTGGGAGAGATCCAGGGCTGCAAGTGTATCCTTGGCCGAGGCAGCAGAGCTGGAAAGCCAGTTTATGTTGAGGTCACCCAGCAGGATGTGCTCAACCTTGTGGGGAAGGCTGGCAAGGTATTCCATGATGGAGAGGAGTGCATGGGTTTGTTTCTTGGGGAAATGTAGGCCACTGTGATGATAAGGGGGGCCTTAGATGGATCAGGGGTGATTTTTAGAGACATAGCTTGGGCACCGTGATCCAGTTTTGGTGGGGGTAGGGCTTGGCCCAGTAAGGTGTCATGCAAATACTCTACACAGCCACTGCCCCACTTGCCCACTGTATCCTCCCTAAAGAGATAGTACCCAGGGATGGAGATGAAGGAGTCAGGGGTGGATTTGGAGAGACAGGTCTCAACCAGTGCTAGGATATCTGGTTGGTGCTGTGTGTTCCAGCATTGTAGAACAGCAGATTTCTTTAATATGCTTCATATATTCATAGAGGCTATATGCAGTCCAGAGATGGGGGGAGGCATGGTAGGCCAAAGGTGCTGGGGCCTGGGATGGGGTGGATGTTACCAGTTAGCATGTGCAGCATGAAGATAATCCTAAACAGGGGGAGGCATCATCTTAACTAACCAGGGGATATGAGTGGAGTTCATTGGCTCGGTGCACGGTATTGGAAGGGAGTGGAGGGTTGGACTAGTGAGGAAAAGGGTGAGCTACAGGGAGTTTGGGTGGGGCAGATGCAGGGGTAGGTGTGCTGGCGGGTGTAAGGGGGATATAAAAATGGTCAAAGTGCTGGAGTGAGGGGCAGGGGGAGCTATTCGGGGGTGGTACACTGGGGAGGGGTTGGTGGGCACAGTAGTGTGAGGGATAGCATCAGTAGCAGGAGAGAGGCCAGGCTGTGGAGGTGGGCATGGGTGGCCATGGTGCTGAGTTTGGGACCAACAGGAGTTAATTATAAGGGGAACATACTGACACCCTGAAATGAGAGAGTCACTGTGGCATAGTGGCAGAGTGATGGACTATAGTGTGGAAGGTACCAGGTTCAAAACCCAGAAGGGTTCAGTACCTGGGTAACTTAGTGTGGCCATGGTGAATGTCCCATAAAAAGGTGGGCAGCAGTCAGAAAAAGAGGGGAGCAGTAATGACTCCTAGTGGCCTCCTGAGGAA
Source organism: Neoceratodus forsteri (assembly GCA_016271365.2). Taxonomy (NCBI): domain Eukaryota; kingdom Metazoa; phylum Chordata; order Ceratodontiformes; family Ceratodontidae; genus Neoceratodus; species Neoceratodus forsteri. The sequence goes on from CM057449.1 coordinate 682,666,679, forward strand.
GGGCAGTGTTGGGGAGAAGAGGGTGCGAGGGGGTTGGAGGCAAGGTAGTGAGGAGGTGGTCAGGTAATGGATTAGGAAGGGGAGACTGGGGTAGTAAGTGGTGGGAAGAGAAAAAGAGATGGGATACTAGAGTGTCAGGCAGTGGGGAGGAGGAGAGAAAGGGCTAAAGAGAGGCCTTCTGGTCTATCTAGTCTGCTCATTGTGCAGATTTACTTATCATTTGGACAAGAGTACTATTTCTGATGACTGACGTCGTTTTGTTTAAACTCATAAACATTGAAAATACATAAAAATTATAACTTTTAAAAAAAAAACTGAACTTAGCTAAACAGGAACCGATTAGCTAGATTCCCCTGTTTTTGTTTCTTTGTGTTTGTTTTTATAAATTACCAGAAATAACTTTTCAGGGCACCCCAAAATCCAGGGTGTCATGCTTAGACAGAGGAGCCATTCACCTACATTCTTTGTATGAGAACAGTGGGACTTTCTTGAATGCAGAAGCCACAGCTGGAGTTGTACTGGTGGCTTCAGTTCAAGAAGTCGGCCGGTGTTCTCCTGTTCTCTCTGTCTCTGCCTCTCTGAATGGCCTGGAATGGGAGTTTGTGATGTCATAGAATGTTCAGGCAGTATGGAAATAGACAACAGCAACTGCTAAGGAGAGAGGGGTTCAGGGTAGTTACAAAGGCAACAAAATTATACTATTAATTTTACAAAAAGGGTCAACAACATAATCAGAATACTGGATAACCAATAAAAGAACAACTGGAGGGTATCTAGAAGTGTAAAAACGGTTTCCTTTCACCTGTAAGTGGACTGGAGCGCCCACCACAGGTATAGCTTCTTTCTCACCCTTCCCCTCCCCTTCAGGTTGCCTACCCGCCTTTCCCAATGTTAACATTTTTAAATATATTATATAAGCAGACCAGAGTTCCCACCCTGGTACCACTTGTATTCACCCCGCTACCTTCCAGGTCACCCACCCCTATTCTTACTATGTAGCTGCCGGTACCGGAGTGCCCACCCCTGGTGCTACTGAGCAGTAACATGACTTTGGAGTGTCCGATCCTCAGTGTCAGCTAATTCCTCTGAAACAAAAATACTGTTCCTCACTGATTTTTTTATGTGCAAAAACAAAAATGGTCTCTTGATGATCGGTCCACCACACACTCTCACCCACCCCACTCCAAACCTCCCACTCAGCATCCACTGTCCCACACCCACCCTGCACACCCTGACTCACCTGAGCATGTCCCATGACATAGAGCCACTCTCCGTTCAAAGACACGTCTTCCTGCTGGCACCGGCAACTGTAATATGAGAAAATAAGGTAAGTCCACTTTAATGTGTTTCAATGACGTTTCAACTGTGATTCATAACATTGTCATTTTTACACATTGTGACCCCAAATTTGCAAAATTCCCTTTTTGAGACCCTCCTTATGACCAGTGCTGGTAGAATTATGCATATCTGACCTGAAAGGTGATTTTATGTTTGCTTTGCAAAATAACCATGTAGGCAGGATTTGAAAAATGTCACTACCTTTGTTCATGGAGTGGATTATAAGAAGGCTAAGTTGAAAATTTGGGGCCAAAGTATGCAAACAAATGTATCACCATAAGCAGAAATGTTTCCATGTCTGCTCATAAATTCAGTAATTTTAAATACTGTGACCCCAAATTTTCAACAGATATTTTTTAACACTACCTCATTAATGTGACAGCTGTCATTTTTCAATCCTGGCCAAAATGTGTTTTCTCACCTGTGGCGTGGAATGATGTTTCACAATGGATTTGAAAATGTTCATTAACCAGGTTCATGAGGTGGAGTAATAAGAAGGCTATACTAAAAATCTGGTGTACAACTACAGTGCAATGTCCAGGTTATGAGTGAACATTTCAATATTTCAACATTCACTCATAGCTTTGCCAAATTTCAATATTTTGACTCCAAACTTTCAACATAGTCATTTTTCCACACCACCTCATAAATGTGACAAATGTCATTCTTTAAATCCCTGGATGAGATGTGCTGTCATGCTTGTGGTGTGAAATGATGTTAGGTATTTAATTGTTCATACCACTCAAGCTCAATGACATTAAGAAATGCATAGAATGCTTTCAGACTTTCTTCTGTGTCTCTCCAGAAAAACAATAAATCATCAATATATCTTTGCAATAATCAAATGTGATTATGGAAAGCATAGCACAATGGACTGTGTATAAATGGTTCTTCAAAAAGTTCCATGTATAAATGCCAATTTACACATTTAACTTTTTGAACAACTAATGGGAGGGAACCAAGGGGACTAACTTACAGTTTTCCATTTAAAAAATGACAACTGCTACATTTATAAGGTGTTGTGGAAAAATAGCTATGTTGAAAGTTCGGAGTCAAAAGATACATTGATGATTTATTGGTTTTTATTCTGGAGAGTCACAGAATAAAGTCTAAAAGCATTCCATGCATACCTTAATTCTGCCACCACACATTGGGAGTTTTCACGCAGTATAGTAAAAATTAGATTTCATTTTCACATTTGCTGTGCTTACTCACTAAATGTGTTGGTACAATGGACGGCAATTTCAGAGGTGCATCTCTGCCAAGCCAATTGTAGCTGTAACTCCAAGGGTCTCGGCAGTGCAGACCAATGACCAGACAGTATACTGGTGACACTACTCGCTGCTTGCTGGGCAGAACCTTTGTATACTTGAAATGAATCAGCCGCTACTATCAGACAGCAGCTGGCTCATTTCTTTTACATAACTCCACTCAGCAACCAGGTTCTTCTTTGCCTGTCCCAAATCTGAGTGCTCAGCTTCTATTGCAGTTCCATGGGCAACAGTTGGAGGTCTCCATCTTCTGTCCCATTTGAGGAAGCCTGGGTGAAGCATCCTGCAGCTACCTCAGACTCCAGAGTTGTTCTCATCTTTTCTGGTGTTTCTGCCTTGCACACTCCACCATATGCATACTGTAAGGCTCTGAAAGGTAGCATCATGGTTCTTCATCAGCACTCACCTGGAAATGAGCTTCTGCTCAGTGTGCCTTCCCTTGCCAAAAAAAATTCTATAAAAAAAAATGCCTCCAGATGTCACCTTTGGTTGCGCACACTAGCATCCCGTCATTTTCTGACAGATGCTGTTGTGCGTCCATATGTTTTTTTCTCTTCTGGATATAACATAGCTAAGCTGGCAACCAACCAAAATGGATTTTTTGCTAGCTTAAATGCCTGCTGCAGTCCAACACAAGGATACCCCCCCAACCTTCCCACAGCTGGTGATGATTGACAATGGGCTGTTACACAGCTGATACTGAAAGAAAGCCGTGCTGGAATGCTTCCATGTGGGGATGCCAGAATTGGTATTTTATCTGCTGTTTCCCAGAGAGGGAGGCATATTCGAAAGCAGGAGGGCACGAGTGCTATAGTTGGGGGCAGAAGCATGCAGCCAACCAAGAGAAGTTTACAAGGAGGTGCTGCTTGTGATGTCACACCTAACTCCAGCTGGCTGTCCTCGCTCAGTCTGACTGTGTTGGCTACTGGCATTCTGATTGGTCTCCACCCGTGGAGCAGTGCATGCTGCTGCTGTGTCTTCTGTGGGCTACTGTGGCTCAGCGTTGGATGACACATTATTATTATATTGGTGGATTTGACTTGAAAGTGTTTCACAATCATGGGACTGCAGGCCTTGGAATTCAGTGACTGCTACCTGGACAGCCCATGGTTCAGGGAATGGATATGAGCTCATGAGTTGGAGCTGCTCTATAATACAAACAAGACAAGGCACTGCCGAAGAATTGGAAACGCTTATCGCTGCCATAAAAATTAAGTCCCAAGAAATCCTGGAGGGAAGAGTGTATAATGTGTGTGACATGACCATCCACAAGGAGATTTGTGTTGTTGTCCTTCCCTACCCTGTGAACAGATGGCAGGCAGTCTCTGTAAACCACTGTCCAGCAAGCTGCAGTATGTTCCACTCAGCCCACACCTGACTCAGTGTTCAGAACTGCAGACAACTGTGTGTGTGTGTGTGTGTGTGTGTGTGTGTGTGTGGGTGTGTGTGTGTGTTAGCAGTATAACATGATTTGTTTAATTAACACATCTTTGAAGCATTGCAGACAGTGTTTTTTGGGGGATTGCGAGTTTTATGCATAATAGGCATCTGCCAAATGACATTGGGTTTTGTCTGTTTATTTGTTGTTGAGGTCATATTTACAGTAACACTGAAGCTTCTTGAGAAGTGTGGAGAGGAACTCAGCGGAGATGCTACAAAACAGTTATCTAGTAACATTTCTTGAACTGTTACAGCAGTACTTGGTGTTATAGTATTAGAGCAGGAGCCAGGTGCACTTGTCTATGTGCCTGGGTCCAAAAGATTTGATGACTGCTTCTCATGTAAAAGTGTGTAGAATTCAGATTTACAACTCTTATTCATCCTTAGTTTTATGTTTTCTTGGAAAATGCACTTTCTTAAGAGTAACTAAAGTTGTACATATATGTACTAGACTCAGTTTAATTAGATATTTATTTAATTTATCTAATTTCTTTAATAGACTCGGATTACCTAGTTATTAATGTAACTTTTTTAATGGTTCAGATATGGCTAGCAAGACTTCTCACAAACCGCAGAGGTAATGCATCCTGCAAACTGATCCAGGTGTTAGCACACACCATGGAGACCCACTACCTTTTGATGATGCTCACTGGGAGAAAGTAGTCCATGCAAAGGAAAGGTGTTCTAGTCAAACACTGTAAAAGTACAACATGGTGTGTGTTGAATTGCCAGAACGTTACTCCAGCAGCCATGGGTATCATTTTATCTGCTACAAGAACTTCACTGCATATAAGAGTTCTGATAAACTTGCAGCTGATGAAACTTTAAAAAAGACATTGTAAAGAGTTATCCAGGAAAATTGCTTCGCTCCCAGGTTCATAGTGCTTTATCTGAATCGGCAGCATCTACATCAGGCATATTCCCAAATGAATGTATATTTTGCAAATCATACAAGAAAAGGAATCCTAAAGGATCAAATGAGACTTTTGAATATCCTACAACATGTGTAACTTAAGGGGCAGCAGACAACATAAAAAATGCAGCAAAAGAAATGGATGATCGACAAATGGATATGATGGTAGGCAGTCCTGATCTCAGACAAAGAAGTGAAGTACCACAACAGCTATAAGAACAAGTATGTAAAAAAGGCAGAATGAATAAAGGGCACAGGTACAAAATGTGAATACAGTCAGTTGAGGTAATGGAATGCAAGAAGAATAATCATTATCACTACACAAAAGGTACATGGACATTCTTATGGAGTGTAGTGGGTGTGAAACAAATTATGACCCATAGATCTTGCAGTCAAAACTGGCAGATCACTTCAAAGATGGTATATCATATTTGATAGCAAAAGTAGAAAAGTGGGTACAATCATCAAGTCTGCTAAGAAACAGGCTGACTGGACAGAAGCTCAAGCAGCACAAGCAGCTCAACACAGAAGAGAACAATTGTAGGAACTCCTAAAGGTACAGCCTCATAATAAAACCAAAGTTAAAGTTCAAGACTTAACAGAAGAAAATGTAAAACTGCCACCCATTCTTCAGACATTCCTACGTACTGTACTCATGGATTTATCAGAAGTGGGCAGTGAACCACCGGAGAGGGTAGTTCAATCTGTTGCAGATGACATAGTGTTTGCAGTGTCAAGGGGCATAATCAAACCACAAAAACACCTCTTGTTGGGCATGGGTATTAAATCTATGATAGGCAGTAAGAAAATGTTAACTATTTTGAACAGGTTTGATCACTATGTCAGCTACCATGTTGTGGAGGAACTCAAAACTTCAGTCACAACCAATGTAATGGAGAAGAATATGGCTACACCAGATGGATTGCTCATACAGCCAGGTTTAGCCACTGCTTTGGCTTTCACCAAATATGATGAGATGACAGAGACACTTGACGGTCATGACACTTTGCATGACACTGTCAGTATAGCATGCCAAAACATACCATTCAGTATTGAGGAGACAGCTGTACCCAAAGAAAGGTCTGAATAATCTATGACAAGAACACACATGGATGACCAAGCACCAACAAGAAATGAAACACACATAATAGAAACAAACACAGATAAGCAAAGATCAGAAATTGATGCCCACTATCAGGCAGGGCCATCTTTAACATCAAAGAGCAAATAATGCAGAACATCAAAGACAAAGGCTGAAGATTTTAATGAAGACTATTTGCCAAGTGTAAAAAAGCAGATATTGTAGCCAATGGCACAACAGGAACAATACACTGTACCCAGGCACATTCAAATGGCTCAGAGGGAAAAAAAAACTCTAGATATTGGCAAGAGAGACATTCAACCATATACATCTGGAAAACCAAAAATAAGACAGTGTCAATATAAGGTGACAGAAAGCTCTGAACTAAAAAAAACTCATGCAAGCAAAGAGAAGGGACATTGCCTGGATGATATCTTGTGCAAGTGTAGATGCTACTCCAATGTGACATGGATGGAATGCCCTTGTTTCTGTAGATACCCTGCCACAGAAGATCATATCATACATGGACTCTATAGGAAAGCATCCTACAAGACATACTGTAGTGCAAAACACCATGAATACTGCTATCAAGGTTATGGACGAATGCCAGGAGGACTACATGCCTATTACTCATGACTTGGTAATAGCAAAACCTGCTCTACAAATTCAGTTCACAAAATACCCAGAATATGACAGACTTTTCATATGTTTTGGACCATTCCACATAAATTAGCATATTTCAAAGGTCCTGGATACCTCCTGAATGGTTCTGGTGGAGACCACATTCTTGTTGAAAGTGGTGTATTGGCATTGGGATCCCTGAATAGACTTCTTCAAGGAAAATTTTTCAATCAGGCAAAGAGGCTTCACTCTATGCTATCTGCAACATTCAGAATTAAACATTTGCAGTGCTTTATACAATATAAAGGTTTGTCAGACCTTCCAATCTCAAGGCATCTGCAGCAGCTACTTAATGACCCATATTCTTCCTCAATGGTGGACTTAGAGAATACAGCTGAGTTCAAGACATTCATGGAAGCATATGAAATGTTCTCAGATTCCACACACCATGGTGAACATGGTGCAACTGCCCAATTTTGGCTGCAGTACTGCAGCTTGGTAGAGTTTCCCAGGTCGTCCCTGAAAATAGTCATTTTATGGCTAGTGCACTTACCCGGTTAACAAAAGCTAAATAAAAGAGTTGCACCAACTCTTCTGCCTTCCATCAGGACAAATTACTTGTCTCTCTTTGTATATAGCTTGGAGAAGATGATACCTCTTTACTTCACAATTGGGCACCACAACTATGCCAAGTGGATGACCCTGTACCTTATGAATTTGCTAAACATGGATGAGATCCACCCTGGACTCTGGAAAAAGTTTGAGAATGGAGCATTAACCATTGCAAGATCAAAGAGAGGTTTTAGCAGAAATGACATAGACTTGTCCTTGGAACAGGCAATTAATGCAGATACTGCATCAAGAATAACCTGGATTTCTTCTTTGACCCAGTACATCAACAGAAGGAGAAGGAGGAACATTCTGTAGTCAGCTCGAAGTAAAACTGTTGGAAGTCTTATGAAAAAGGTTGGTCATGTCAGTCATGAAGAAGCCAACTAAGAGCTGAGTTTTAGAGTTAAACGAGAGTCAAAGGATCTAAATAAGCTGATGAACACAATAGACTTCTCCATGAATCCATTTTGGGATTTGTTTGAGGACAGCTATCTTTATTCAATAGGTAATGGAAAAGCGGTATCACAAGAGGTAGAAGATGAAGTGTTACAGGCTACTGAGATAGGTACTTGGATGTATCATGTGTTTAGAGACAAATGCATTAGCAAAAGCAGTAGGTTCAAGGAACCCATCAAAAGATACAAGTTGAAGAACTTTGCACATGATGCAATGAAGGTGAAGATTAAGAAAAAGGACAAGAAAATTGTCAAGTTAAAAGGAACTCAAGACCTCTTTGGATGCTTGCTATATCTCTCTGCGACTTTAACAGTTGAACTTATGATGGTGTTTGCTTTCCCGCTAACCCCAGTACACCTTTCCTTAGGAAACATTGATGGATCAATAAACACAACAATGAAGTCAACACTACTGAAGGAACTTGAGACCAGAGTCCAAAGTAGCGACCCTAATGCTGTAAATGCCATTGTGGTTGATGCCATGTTCTTGATCAGAAGCCTTACAAACCTGCCACCAACATTCCATGGTGTGGCAAAAACCATCCTGTCTCTTGTTTGCTGTACTTCTGCAAGTGAAGTCCACCTTGTCAGTGACTGTCACAAGTCATCATCGATCAAAGATCTTAAACTAGAGAACAGAGGAAAGCATAGCATCACTCCACTCTCCTAGTTCATAAGTTGCCTTCAGACACTGCACACCCAAGTTATGGAACTCCCTCCCTGCAAGCACTCAACTAATGCCCTCATCCAAACACCTCAGTTACCTCATAAATGAGCATTTCACCACACCCTGTGTGTGTGTGTGTCTAGATGTGCCAGAAACAGTACACTCTGCTCCAGCCTCTCACCAGTTTACTGTAAATTTGACACTGATCTTGTTGTATGCCTTGTCTTCCACAAACACTGTCTATCATGTGCTGCCTTGATTTCAATGACATTAATGATGTAACGTATTACTTTAATGTATTTAGCTTAGCAATGTTTTGTCACATACCACTGTATCTTGTGTTGACATTTTGTGCTGCATGTATTGTTCAGCTTCCCTATGCCCCCTTCCCCAAGGACGCACCTGGAATCGAGCAGTACTCTGCTCAGTGTGCCCTCCTGGTAAAACGTTTTAAATAAATAAATAATAACTGGTCCTGACAAAAGCTGACCAAGACACTTTGCTGTATGTCTGTCTTCATCTTCATTCAAGATGGCACTCCTAGGTTTTCTAGCTACAGCATGGAATTCTGACATGTACTGTGAAGTTCTAGGTGATAAAAAGCTCATATATGCAGTAGGAGAAACTTGTCTCTCATACAAAGTGGAAGCTGGACATATGCTCAGACTAGAGTGCAAGGCCTTAAAAAGCAAACCCCATAGAAGCAGACACAAAAATCATGCAACACATACTCTACATTTGCAGTCAAAATGAGGGTGAAGATGTGCATGTTGTGATCAGGGCAGATGATACTGATATTCTGGTCATTCTGCTGTATCATGCAAGTCTAAACGATAATCTCAAACTGCATATGGATGTTGGCCATTCAGGGAATAACACAAGCAGATTCATAGATGTAACCCCGCTTGTTAGCAGAGTTAGGCAGACCTGTTTGTGCAGTTCTACCAGGTCTCCATGCACTGACAAGGTGTGACTATTCACCAGCATTCAAAGGCAAGGGGAAGGTGTGACTCTAACAATTATGGAAAAGAATACATGGTACACACAGACATTTGGAAAACTTGGATGTCCACACTTGTCTAAAGAAGCTGAGGATACAATTGAGAGCTTTGTGTGTACCTTGTATGGACAGAAAGTAAAGAGTGTGAACACAACCTGCTACAGTATGTTCAACATCAAGTATTGACTGAGTGACAGATGCACCCGTAGAAAAGATCAAAGGAGCAGTTTCAAGCTCGGTACCACCATGCAAATCAACTCTGACACAACACATCTGCCATGCAAATTACATTTCATTGTTATGGAAAAAATGCAGACTAACCAGAAATGACACTACTGATGCCAGAGGACAATGATTGGACTTATGAGGATGGCAAATACAGGCCAACGTGGTTCACTTGTGAAGTTGTACCACCAGCCTTAAGTGAACAACTGAATGAACATGACAACAATCCAGATGAAGATGCCAACAGTGACTGTGAAGTTGATATTGATGAGAAAGACTTGCTTAACATGTCAGATAATGAAGACAGTGAACATGAATACTGATTGTTGTACTTGGAGTCATAAAACATCATAAAAAGTTGTTTCAATTTAAATAGAGAATAAAATAAATAACATTAATATTAAGCCTTTGATACATATGTTGCTGTTTGTTACGATGTCTGTAGTATTTCAATAAAAACTTACAGAATTGAAATTAAAGAAGGAGCCATTAATTAAAATACACACAATTTTCACCCACAGTTCATTTTTTCGTTGAAGAAGTGCATTTTCCAAGAAAACATTCAATTTTGAGTGAATAAGAGTAGTAAATCTGGATTCTACACACTTTGTTTACATAAGAAACAGTCATCAAACCTTTTGGACCTAGACACATAGATAAATGCACCCCGGCTCCTGGACTATATAAGTAGCATTACAGCACAAGAGACTTTTCGCAGTTGAATAGAGAATGTTCAGTTGCATTTATGATCCAGCAATAAGGCATGACCAGGGGTTAGATTAAGAGTCTGTTAATCACCCCCTAGGTGTGTAATGTAGCACGAGGTGCAGTCGAGTGCCATATTGTGCATAGGGGGTGATTATCTGACTGTTAATCTAACCTAAAGCCTCTACACTACAGATTCACATTTTTATAAGCACAATAAAACACTCCAGGGATGACCATTATGCACTTCTAACACACGGCTAGAGACTGCAGGTGCATTGCTGATTAAACTGTTCTAATGCACACCCCTTGTCTCTTCTTGCCTACTTATCACCTCTGCACTATCACTGCCAAACGCCTGCACAGCAAATACATGCAAGCAAATGTTCGGCATTGGCAGATGCTTGTTGGACCTGTTACTATACAAAGTAAACAACAGGATTGAGACAGGGCTGTACAGAAAACCAACTGACTAAAACATACTTTTGCATACCATGAACTTCCATCTAACTCACCTAAATGATACCATCCCATACTACGTTAAGAGAAATTGCAGCATAGATAAGGTCAGGGAATATGAAATCACTGATATGGGACAAAGATTTATACAGAGAAGTTATCCATCACAAGCAGTAAAGAGAGTGGTCAGAAAGACAAAAAGGAAAGACAGGGAGAAAATCATTAGAGGAAACCAGAACCAAGAAAAGGACACAGAGAACAGTATGGTAGCTGCCCTGGCATTCTCAGCAGAAAATAAATGCATTAAACAGGTGATGAATAGTAATTGGGAATAATTGGGGTACGTGGGTATAGAGGAGTTTGAACAAATACCTGTTTTGGCCTCCAAAAAGACCAGAACAATAAAAGATAGACCGTTTCACACAGACCACTTTCAAGAATCAACCACTGGCCAACAACTGCTCATAGGTCCATTAAAACCAGGGATGCCAGCTTGTACATGATGTTGTCATTGCAGCAACACAAGCAAAAAAGAGTACATAGAACACCTGCAGACAAACAAGAAGTTCTTGATTAACGAACACATAACCTGTGATACAGACCATGAAGTGCATCTGCTCTTGTGCACATGTAGCCAAATGCATGTAGGCAAAACCACAAGACCCAATAAAATCAGAACTGGGGAACACAACAGCAACATAAGGAGCAGAAATGAAAATGCATCAGTTGCCACACACTTTAATTGGCAGGACATAATGCTATATCACTCAAGTTCTGGAGCATAGAAAAAAATGCCCAAACCAAATGGGGGAGGGGGGAGGGGACAGGGAAAAATGTTTAAGGAAGAGGGAAATGTTCTGGATTTTAACACTGGGCACATTAAAACAGGATATACAGTCACAGCCAAAGACATGGTCAGATATTTCCTGAAATTTCTGTGATATTTCTAGAGAAATCTCCTGCTTTCTGCAGCTCCACAGTAGAGGCAGCAGAGATAAACTCTTTAGAAATTTTTTTAAATATCTGTAGGCTTGAAGAAAGATAAGCATTTGTCAATACCGAATGTTGTCTTGCAGGCATTGGAACTGACATTGATAGTGCGGGAATTAGAGAGATGCATAATAGGAATGGCAGTGAAGTATTGAACCGATGCCAACCTCACCCCAACCCAGCAGATACCGACAGGCACTGGGGTGTGGCTTTGGGTCATTGGCCATATCACTTACACTATTTCACCTCACCCTACCCTGTGGACACTGACAAGTGTTGCATTGTGCCTTGGGGTCTTCGGGCCTTACGCTCACCAAATTCCATAAGGAAATACACTGAGATGGGTGCAATATAGGAGAATGGGGTAAACTTTTGGGCCAAAGAGTCCAAGACACACCTCGATGCCAGTCACTGGCAGCAGGGTGGTGGTGGAATGGCGTGAGCATTACAGGCGACAATCCCAAGTCCCACCCCTGACACCTGTCACTCTCTACAGGATAGGGTGGTATCATTAGAAACCCTGACACCCTGGACATTTGTTGGTATTTTCCCTCCAAATTTTCAACATGGGTTTTTTGTGACCCCACCTCATGATCAGTGGCTCTATCAGTTTGTTAGCTGAAAGGTGATTTTGCACAGTGACTGTGCCATTTGGCACCACAGGTGCAAAAACACATTTTGGGCAGGATGTGAAAAATGACAGCTGTACTGTTCATGAGGAGGTATAAAAAATGACAATGTTGAAAATCTGGAGTGAAAATATGAAAAATTTGTAAAGTCATGAGCGTGCGTAGGAACTGTGCAATGCACACCCATAACGCAATTATTTTGGGGGAAAAAACAAAAACACTGTGTTCCCAACAGATAACAGAAAGCCGCTCACGATAATGTGGACCTAGAAACATAGAAACATAATATTTGACAGCAGATAAGGACCGCTTGGCCCACCTCATCTGCCCATTTCCCTACTGAATGGATAAGCTGCAGATCCTACTTAAGCAACAGCCTACTTCCTCCTACCTCCCACTAGAATTGCCTTATATCTGTCCCATGCAATCTTGAATTCCCCCACTGTTTTTGACTCTATGACCTCCTCAGGAAGACTGTTCCATGCTTCCACAACCCTCTCTGTGAAGAAAATACTTCCTCACATTACCTCTGAGCTGTCCCCCCATCTTCAAATTGTGCCCCCTTGTTCTTGCACATCTCTTTTTCTGAAAGATGCTACCCTCTTGGACTTTGTTGATTCCCTTGAGGTATTTGAAAGTTTCTATCATGTCCCCCCTCTCCCTCCTTTCCCGAGGCTATACATGTTAAGCTCTTTAGTCTTTCTTCATATGTCTTCTGGTGCAGACCCTGCACCATTTTGGTTGCCCTCCTCTGGACAGCCTCCACCCTGTCTATGTCTTTGCAGAGATGGGGTCTCCAGAACTGTACACAGTACTCCAGATGTGGTCTTACCAACTGTCTGTACAGAGGGCCAACAACTTCCTGTTTTCTACTGGTGATGCCTCCCCTATGCATCCCAGTATCCCCCCAGCCCTCCTTACTGCCTTCTCACATTGCTGGCCCACCTTTAAGTCATCTGATATGACTACACCAGGTCCCTTTCCATTTTTGTTGTTGTCAGTATCTCACCCCCCATTGTGTACTTTTCCCCTGGGTTTTTGTTTCCCAGGTGCATTACTTTACACTTCTTTGCGTTGAATCAAAGCTGCCATACATTTGACCATTCCTCCAACCTTGCCAAGTCCCTTTTATCCTTTCCACCACACCTTGAGTATCAACCCTGTTGCAGATCTTTATGTCATCTGCAAAGAGAAATACTTTCCCTTCCAGTCCCTCTGCAATGTCACTTATAAAGACATTAAAATGGACCAGCCCCAGTACTGAACCCTGTGGAACCCCACTAGTAACCCTCCTTTCTTCACTGTGGACTCCATTTACTATTACCACTGTGTCCTGTTGTCCAACCAGTGTTTTACCCATGCTACCACCCTGGGACCCACTCCCAGGCTGGCTAATTTGTTTATTAATATTTTGTGTGGGACTCTGTCAAATGCCTTACGAAAGTCTAGGTAGGCCATGTCCACAGCCCCTCCCTGGTCTACTACTTTGGTCACCAGTCAAAGAAATCAATTAGATTTGTCTGACTTGACCTTCCTTCTGTGAATCCATGCTGCCTTGGGTCCTGTGCCCCACTGGTCTCTAGGTACTCAACAATTATTTCCTTCAGAAGTGATTCCATCATTTTCCCTACCACTGAGGTCAAACTGACAGGTTTGTAGTTTCCTGCCTCTGTCTTGCTCCCACTTTTGTGAAGGGGAATCACATTTGCCTTCCTCCAGTACTCAGGTAACACATCATCCTTCCATGATTTATTAAAAAGGGTAGTTAGTGGTGTTACTAGTTCTTCCCGTAGTTCTTTTAGAATTCTAAGGCGAATCCCATCAGGCCCCATTGCTTTATTCACCTTCAGTTTTAAGAGTTCTTTCAGAACCCTTTCTTCTGTGAAAGGACTAATATCAACCCCCCTATCCAGAGTGCTTTTATTGACTGGATTAGGTATCTCCCCCTGCTTTTCCATTGTGAATACTGAGCAGAAGTATTCATTCAGTATCCCTGCTTTTTCACTGTCGCTCTCTGCCCAACTACCTTCTTCTTTATTTAGCCTCAGTATCCCTGCCTTAGTCTTTCTTTGCTCCCTAATGTGCCTATAAAAGATTTTATCCCCCTTCTTAACTGAGTTGGCTATCTTTTACTTGGTTTGGGCCTTTGCTATTCTGACTGCCTTCCCTGCTTCCTTCTGCTTTAACTGGAACAGTTCTCTGTCCTGCTCCTTCCGTGTTTCCTTATACTTCCTGAATGCTATCTTTTTCTCCCTTACCTTCCCCGCCACTTTATTTGAGAATCATAGTGTTTTTTTATTTCATTTTGATTTGTTTATTTGCTTCACACAAAGGCTTGTTGCCTCTGTGATGGCAGTTTTGTTGTTTCCCTATTGCTGCTCCACCCCACCTTCTTGACTGTTTGCTAGTGCTTTTCTGAGGCAGTCTCCCATTTTTACAAAATCAGCCCTCCTGAAGTCCAGTGCCTTCACTTTTGTGTGGCTTGACTCTACAGCTAAGTTTATCATGAACCACACAGTTTGGTGGTCACTTGTTCCCAGATGGCTACCCACTTCAAGATCAAAGATCCTCTCTCCATCCCCATTTGAGAGTACCATGTCTAAGATTGCTCTCTCCCGAGTGGGTTCCATAACTAACTGTCTGAGGCATCAAGAATGGCCCTGCTCTTGGATGTGGCTGCAGCAAAGGTGCTCCAGTTAACATCTAGCATATTCAGGTCCCCCATCAGCAATATCTCCCCTTTCTCTGCCATACCAAGGATGCCATCTATCATTTCCTTGTCCATTTCCTCCCCCTGAGATGGGGGTCTGTATACAACCCCTGTGTGGATTGTGGAGCCATTTCCAGTCTCCAGGGTGACCCACAGTGCCTCCTCTCCTCCCTGTTTACCCTTTAGTTCTGTTGCTTTGATCCCTTCCCTTACATAGAGAGCTACTTCTCCTCCTCTTCTTCCCTCTCTGTCCTTCCTGTAGTATGTGAACCCTGGTATGTTGACATCCCAGTCATGGTTCTCTGTGTACCATGTTTCTGTGACTGCCACGATATCCAAGCTTCCCTCTTCCATCAAGACCACCATTTCGGGGAGCTTTTTATCTATACTATTGATTGGAATTGGTACTCATTACCCTCCATTTTTTATGGCTTTATTTCTTTTTGCCCCATCCCTGTCCTTACTGCCTTTGTCTTTTTCTCCATTTACCCCTGTCCTTCTCCCTATTGACTGCTCTATTTTGGTGTTTACCTCACTAATTACCCTGATTTGTTTTGGGGCTAGGATTTTCCTTCTCCTTTTCAGTGCCTCCCCCTTTGGCTAGTTTAAATGCTTGCCAATGAAGCATTTAAACCTATCACCTAGGATCCTGGTCCCCCTCCTGGATAGATGCAGACCATTGCACCTGTATAGGCCTGCATTCCTCCAGGTGGAGCCCAAGTCCCCAATGAAGCCAAATCTCTGAGCTTTGCACCAGTTTTTCAACCAGTCATTGAATCCTATGGTGCAGAGTACCCTAGCCTCATCCATGCCATAGACAGGTAGCACTTCTGAGAAAGTTACCACTTCTGCTACTTGTCTAAGGTCCCTCCCCAACTCTACAAACTCCTGTTGCACTGCTCTGATCCCATTCTCAGCCAGGTCATTCGTCCCTAGGTGGATAATGACATCCAGCTCCCTCCCCATTGCAGCTGCTTCCACAATCCTGAAGATTTGTTTCCTGTCCCTCCAAGCCATGGGGCCAGGCAGGCACCTTACCTCCCTTTCCCCTCCCTCCCTTTTAATGTCTTTATAAGTGACATTGCAGAGGAACTGGATGGAAAAGTATGTCTCTTTGCAGACGACACAAAGATTTGCAATAGGGTTGATACACAAGATGGATTGGAAAGGATGAGAAGGGACTTGGCAAGGTTGGAGGAATGGTCAAATGTATGGGTATAGCAGCTCAGATTCAATGCAAAGAAGTGCAAAGTAATGCACCTGGGAAACAAAAACCTAGGGGAAGAGTACACAATGGGGGGTGAGATACTGACAACAGTAAAAATGGAAAGGGACCTGGGGATAATTATATCAGATGACCTAAAGGTGGGAAAGCAATGTGAGAAGGCAGTAAGGAAGGCTGGGAGGATACTGGGATGCATAGCGAGAGGCATCAATAGTAGAAAACAGGAAGTTGTTATCCCTCTGTACAGACAGTTGGTGAGACCCCATCTAGGGTATTGTGTGCAGTTCTGGAGATCCCATCTCCACAAAGACATAGACAGAGTGAAGACAGTCCAGAGGAGGGCAACCAAAATGGTGCAGGGTCTGCACCAGAAGACATATGAAGAAAGACTAAAGGAGCTTAATATGTATACCCCTAAGGAAAGAAGGGAGAGAGGGGACATGATAGAAACTTTCAAGTACCTCAAGAGAATCACAAAGTCCAAGAGGGCAGCATCTTTCAGAAAAAGAGATGTGCAAGAACAAGGGGGCACAATCTGAAGATAGAGGGGAAATGGCTCAGAGGTAATGTGAGGAAGTATTTTTTCATGGAGAGGGTTGTGTATGCATGGAACAGCCTCTCTGAGGAGGTCGTAGAGTCATGAACAGTGGTTGAATTCAAGAATGCATGGGACAGACATAAGGCAGTCCTAGTGGGGGATAGGAGGAAGTAAGCTGTTGGTTAACTAGGATCTGCAGCTTATCTGTTAGGTAGGAAAATGGGCAGACTAGGTGGGCCAAGCAGTCCTTATCTGCCATCAAATTCTATGTTTCTATGTTTCTCCCCCAGTTCTACACCACTAACAATTGAGTCCCCCCCAGGAGTTGTTTCCTTCCCCATGGGATCCTGTGCCACCCTCCTGTGGGTCTCCATTGTGGAGGTTCCTAGCATCCTCCTTGGTCTCCACTGTGGGTGCTTCCATAGAGGAACCATGCTCCACCAGAATGGCAAATGAATTGTGGAGAGGCACAACTGTTTGCTAGTTTGATCATTTTTTTCCCTCAAAATTAAACTTTTCTATGGACAGTAACTTATTTTTTTAAAGAAAAAAAGCACTTGTTTCTCTGTATTAGCTGTCACTTCTAATTCACAGCAGAACAGCCAAAAAAGGGCCATGACAATGGCAGAACGGAACAGTGAAAAAAAAAAAAAATATATATATATACAATTTCCCTACACTATAAAAAATACCGGTAGGGAAAAACCATGCCCAACCAGCTTATGCTGCCACCTCAGGGTTCAGATTACAATGGACATTTTGAGCTTTACTCTCTGGGTCTGCTGTAATCTGAACCTCTCAGTAGAAGCAAAGGCTAATTGCACGCAGTTGCCCAGCCAGTATTCTCTATATAATGAAAACGAGTGATGGAGTTGCACAAAGCTTCATTTCATTTTTATTATTATTATTATTTTTTTGTAAATGAGGAAAAGCTCCTCTGAGCAAAGATCATTTGCCAGGAGGTCCTGTTTAGGACAGTACAGTACAAACACACACACACACACACACACACACACACAGCGGTGACAAGAAAAATAATATAAAGTTAGGTCATAGCAAAAAGTAAAAGGTACAGAACAGAGGCAAAAAAACCCCAATATAATCGAATGTACAAAATGATAAAAGAGCAGGGCTAATAATATTTGGAGAAATAATAAAGCAGAACACCAAAAAGTGATCGGTAGCAAGTGCAGTTACCAGAGCAGTACTGATCGGAGATTTGAAGGTATAATCTACAAACCTAGGATTGAGTTCAGTTTGAGGCAGGCCTGAATTTAGCTTGCTAACTGAATTTAGCTGATTTTGATTTTAAATGGCAAGATGATTTTCACTGCACTGCACATCATTTCTACTATGCTGCATACAATATGTCTGAAGTGGAATGTTAATACAGAAACCCAAATATATTCTTAGTAGCCAAAGCCCCACTGTTCTTTCTGGAATCAGCAACGGGTTACTGAAAAAGTGGAATTCTAAGCAGAGAGATCCATTCTATGTTGCAGCTGAGCGAAATGTAACAATTAGAAGCACTGCAGACAAGCACAAGTTAAATAATATAGATGAGTGTATTCAAATAAAATTACAGACTGTTTACTGTAGCTGGTACATCACAACTGTAAAGCATTTAGAATGTTCTGGTACTAGTGTACAGTACATAGAATAAACAAGTTGCTGCCACAAGATTTGTAAAAAGCATCAAGTTGCTATGCAATACCGGGAGTAGTTAGTATTCACACTTTATCTGTGATATTCATTTGTGGTTTGGAATCTTTTTATTAGTTGCTATAAAATTCCATATAACACACAATGCATTTTTAATATGTATAATCATTACTTTTTTCATATGTGTCACTGTGCAGACTCTTAAGATTTAGAAAGATTGGCCAAAAGAATGACCTTTGAGCTACTGCACCTGCTAAAATGTACATAGTTGACACAAATTATCTGTCGACTCACCTGCACTTGAAGAGGGACAAGCTGAAGTTTGCATTTCTTGCTGATCATGAACCATTTGGGCAGGTCGATGTGTTGTCCCCAGTCCTCCGAGTACAACTGGATGATAAATTTCTGACGAACATCAATCTGGTCCCCATACAGGGACAGAAACTTCTGGATCAGCACCTCATACCCGGTTCCCACCAGCATGGAGGCTGGCCGGGCGAAGACAGAGTAGCAGAAAAGAACCAGAATGCCATGATTGTTATTGCTATTTATCGGCTGCAGAAGCTACACCACCATGTTGCTACAGTATCAGGAGGACACGGATTACGGCCATTCAACTCTGACACCCACCCCCGTGGGCAGTACTGCATGAGGGCATGAAGCAAGAGACAGCCAGGGAGACAGTGTACACATCAGAGTGAAAGGGACCAATTGTCCTGCACTTGCAAAAGTGGACAGAAAATGGGTTTGGCAGAAGAGGTTGTGCTGAACTCACAAGGCTCATATAACCAAATGCTGGAGTCCCAGCCTACCTGCACAGTGTGGCTGTGAGCAAGCTCCTTAGCAACTGGGTTGGCATGTAGACAAAGAAATTCCTTCCAGCTGGTGGTACTTGTTCCATGACATGACCAATTATGTGCAAGCTCAGTGAACATTAAAAGCAGACTGCAAAAGGGCTCAGTACACCTAAGGAAAGAACACAGAGCAAACATAAAGACTAAATATAGACACTTGCCTTAGACTGCAGCACTTACAGACTGCACAGAGGGAATGTCTCACTGCTCTTTATTCTCTCTTCTTTTGGCAAATAGATGTAAGAATAAAAGTCAATACGGAGACTATTGTAGAAACACAAAACAAAGAAAGGAAAAAAGGACAACACTGTTTACTTTGTCCAAGTTTAGAGAGTAGCAACTGCTCCCATAAGAAGTATATGAGATATCAGGAGTTCTAAAAAGCTAAAACAAATTTCCTGCATGCCTCTTTGTATTTGAGGGTTAAGAATGAATATATATATATTTAAGCAGCAGGCGTCAGGATAAATACTGCTGCATAAAAGCATTTAAGACACTGTACAGATAAATGACCATGATGTAATCACTATGAGAATAATGTGACATTATTCCCATAGAGATTACATCACACCCCATTTATCTGTATGGTGATTACATCATACCTTACAACAACTGAACTACTTCCAACCAGCACCAGAATCACACATCACCCTAGATTATACACCCATGTATCACACCTATCTTAAATCAAGCATCATCCCAAGCACCAAAACCTCGTGCACACTCAAACGCCACCTCAAGCTCTAACAGAAACCACACTTCTCCATACAAATGGCAAACACAAACCACGGCAATATACCTCAGGCCCTAAACCTCACGACCGGAAAAAATGTAAAAAACAAAATAAAACACTACAAACCTCAACATAGAGATGGAACAAATAATGACACAGCTGGAGGATGATCTTGAACCACTGGAAGACCCAGCCAGAACAGAAAACGAACAACTAGCAACCTCTGAATTATCTGTACCATCAGGACAACATGAAGAACCTCAACCCTCCACAAGCAGTGCCGGAAAACCAGTAATTACCAATGCTGACCTAATAGACCAAGATGACGTAGACCTATATATTGAAAAAGCCTGGAACATTAATACAGCCAAAAAAAAGACAACAAATAGACACTAAAATGTTCAATAACTACCTCAACAAAAAACGCTGGTGAACAACGCCACCTTCAGGACATTCTTCCAGCACAATTAAACAGCTGCTTCTGCCACTATTTTATAAACTGCTTAAGAAAAGATGTTACAAACTATGAACCCCTCACCCTCAGGGCAACGTTTCAAAGTGTGGAATGCTTCTTAAAAACAAAAGGCTACACTGAGTCGCTCTCCACATCCCCAGCATTTGAAAAGACAAGGCAAGTACTCCTATCTAAGCAAAAAAATCTTAAAAGCCAAGGCAAGGGGTCCAAACCAAAGGCTGCAGACAAACTCACAGACTCATACAAAAACTATACAATGAGCAGTTGCTAGGACCTTGCAACCCTGAGACTCTTCTAAATACCATGTGGCTCATAGCCAGCACGTACTTCGGCCTTCGGGGAAACACAGAGATGAGAAACCTCAAATGTAGAGACATAATCCTCAAAACTGAGGAAAATGGCCAAAGATACATTCAGCTCGACCAGGAAAGACAAACTAAGACCCACACTGGAGCCAATCCTAAAGACTGCTGAAAAATAAAACCTAAAGCCTACCAGCTCACCAATAACCCTCACAAAAGCCCAGTGCAGAACTACATCGTTTATCAACAAAAAAGACCTCCTGAATGCCTCTCCAAAGACTCCCCATTCTTCCTGGCAACTAACTTCCATGCTAAAGAAGGGCCAGCTAATGCCTGGTACAAGAACCAACCAGTAGAAATCCACAAACTGGCATCTATCATCAAAATTATGATTATAAATTCAACTATCAGCACTGACAAAAGGCTAACAAACCATTCAGTACGAAAGCACCTTATTAAAAAACTCACAGACAGTGGCATACCTCCAGCAGACATTGTACAGATTTCTGGCCACAAGCAACTACAAAACTTCAATGACTACTCCAAAATAAATGAAGAAAAACTGAAAAATATTTCTAACATACTCAACAGTACACCCAACAACTAACAACTTACTGTTTCAACTTCACAGTTACATCCTGTACCTGCTTCAGCCTCACAACCTCCTCTAACAATACCAGAGAACTACTCAGGCATCCTAGGAACTTGCTTCTACATACCATCAATACAAGTGAAGACCATTAACTTTACCTTAATACAGGGCAAGATACCACAGTACTACACTGCACCACCACCCCCAAACATGATCTAACAATAAAATGCTCTCTCTCTCTCTCTCTTTCCCACAGGTAATAATTATGACTCCTACACTAAGAAGAGGCCATGAGTACTGCACTCTGACAGTGACTCAGACTCTCAGATAAAGGAAATACTACAGTCCACCAAAAGAGAAAAAAGAAGCCCACCAAATACATGAACACATGAGTTACAAAGCCCGAAAATGTTGAAGATTGATTCCAATGTGAACTACTGCAATACATCAAGACACCTCTCAAAGTCCAGCACTTCAAACATTGATCCTAGAACTCATCCACAGTGAAGATCAATTCTACCAGTTACTAAAAGAACTCTTAAATGAAGTTTGCTTCTACCACTTTAGCTCACTGAATATTCACTGTTGCTGAACAAACATCAGTATTACAGCTCTTCCACAGTACAGGTTTGGTCCACCACTGTTACTGCACTGTTCCTAAAACAACTGTTAAACAAATATGCATTCTACAACTGTTATTCAATAAAGATTTACTGTTCCATAATGTATGCACTGCAATAAATAATAAAATAAACGTTTCAACCACTACTTCTCTACCACCCTCCCCCTCCAATCTCTACCATCCTCCTCCCTTCCACTATATTATCTCACTGCAGTTGCCTATCAATAAAAGGAACCTTTCTCCCACCACCCATACCCCATCCCATTACCCCTTTATCTCTGAAAAAAAACAATACAGTGCACAACCTTTATAGACAGTACTGTAGTCAAACTGTTCTCCATTACCTTTTCCTACAAATGCCTTGTACTTCTACTATCTCACAACACCTATTTTGCTCCTGGCAGCACAAATAAAACATTTCAAAAGTGACTTACCTTCATTTTCCATGTCTGACAACCTCCACAAAACATGTAAACGAAAACTCAAACATCCCCCCCCCCAAAAAAAAAAAAAACAACTCAGTAACCCTTCCCCTTGTAATCCACCAAGAAATGGACTCTTCATGTCCTACTCCACAGGAACAAAGGCCAATAATCCAACATCTGTAAAGAAATCCAAAATAAATCCAAAGATGCCAAAATCAAAATGACGACACCACACAAAAAAAGATCTGAACTCCACGATGAGCCACACAAAAAGTCCACAAAGCTCCTCGATCCTCGAAGAACTCCTCGGTAAGTGAACACTCCAACCCACATACTCCTCCAAGCAAGGCCCGCCACTCCATGCCATTCCCTGCTGCTCCAACACGAGGGATCCCACTCAAAGCCACCAACTGAACTACGCCACAACCCAATGTCATGCCCTCCATCCAATAAATACACTTGGTCCTAAACAGCCACCCCCCCAACCAATCACAATACATGCACCCTTGTCACTCAAACACACACTAAAACCACACCCTCCACCAATCGGAATACACAAACACCCATCAAAATCATGCCCTCCACCAATCACAAAACACACTACCCTGCCACTCAAACTATACACAACCCATGCCCACCTCCTCCATAGAACCAATCACAATCCACACACCACAACTTATTCACCAATCAAAAGCCATACATATCTCCCATTCAACCCTCCCATTCATGAACAGACTCCCAACCAATCCTCAGTCACAAAGAAATGGCAAACTACAGTGGACTGGATTTCAATGGGGCTTCACCTTTGTTGCATAACTTAGCCATTTTCTGACATTTTGACCCCAGATTTTCAGCATGGCCTTCTGGGGACCCCACCTCATGAACAATATGACTGTCATTATGCAATTCCTGCCCAAAAGGTGATTTCATAGTCACTTAATGAATTCACATTTTGGGTGGGATTTGAAAAGTGTCCTGCCATTGTTCATTAGGTGTGGTCATAAGACAACTATGTTGAAAATTTGGGGTCAAAATACGTAAAAATGGCAAAGTTATGATCATTTGTTGCAATTTCGCTACACACGCTTGTAACTTTGGACATTTTAAATATTTTGACCCCAGATTTTCAACATAATCTTCTTATTACCCCACCTCATGCACATCACAGCTGTCATTGTTCAGATCCTGTCCAAAATGTATGTATGCACCTGTGACATGGAATGACATTGCAAATGGGCAGAATTACGTTTAGGTGGGGATTTAAAATTTTCCGGACTGGGTACATGAGGTGGTGTAATATGATGGCTATGCTAATAATTTGGTCACTATTTTCCTATAAATGAAATCACAGGGCCTGGAGGTCCCTGTGCTTCCACAGCTACATAAATATACACATCTATGGAGGGATGGGAGCACAGGGCATGGAGGGCCATGCAGTCCTTCAGGTGAATATGAATACGATTACACTATCTCAAAAAGTAAGGAAATAAATAGCAAAAAACATCATTAATGCTTTAGTTAGGGGTAACACCACACACAAAACTAAGGAAATGTGGCATTAGGGTTTCCAAACCTAACACCCTGCACACAACAACAGATGTTGAGGTGTGCCTTGGGGTCATCAGCCCTAATGCTCACCCCATTCTCCTATACTGTACCCATCTCAGCTTATTTACTTATGAAATGCGGTGAGCATTAGGGCTAATGACCCCAAGGCATGCTCCCGATGCCTGTTAGTGTGTGCAGCGTGGGGGTGGGATGTTAGGTTTGGAAACCCTAACACCACATTTCCCAACTTTCATTGCTTTAACCCTAACTGGAGCATTTACAATGTTTTTGATATATATATATATATATATATATATATATACACACAGAGAGAGAGAGAGAGAGAGAGAGAGACAGACAGACAGACAGAGACAGAGAGAGATAGAAGGCTAGAGAAACACAAGAATAACAACTCCAATGATGTGAGGAGATCAGGATGAACATTTTGCAGAATATTTTGCAACACACTTTAAATACAATGAGATTTTCTATAAATAAATGTAAGCGGAAAGGATTTTAATTATTGAGTTACTATTTCACACTAGATAGGGACCACATATCATAGTACAACTGCCTTTTCCATCCCATTGTATATGTAGATACTGTAGGTGATGTTTAAAGATGACCTGAGATACTTTTTAGTAACTCGTATGGAGAACAAAATGGGTTTTGAAATAGTATGTTACCAGAGTGATATTTCTATTTAAAATGAGAAATATTTAAACAGGATTGAAAGAGGAAATATAGGGCAATGTGAATAGTGTATAAACTGTGCATTTCTGTTACTCAAAAAGTGAAACAAGACAGAGTGCTGATATAAGAAATAAATCCGAATTGCATTTCTAATAAATGAAAACTACTTTGCAAGTAAAGGATTTTTGTTATCATCAATATACAATAAGTTCAGTGCTGGAATATAAACTTATATGGTACATAACAATGTTCACATCAATATACAAAGCCTAAAGGAGTTGACAGAAGAACCTTGGGAGGTGTCCATGGCTCCTTGTGGGCTGTATGTGTAGGGGCAATAGGCTGATACAGTACTTGCTTAGGTCATGTTGCAGTATAAATTGTTACAATAGATTTGACCCAGAATTTATGTGCTTATCTATGACATATCGCTCTAACACTATATTCCTTTTTTTTTTTACAATGTTTATATGAGGTTCTATACATAGCCAGGGGGGTCATGAGATCATAATGAAATACCAAATGAATGTTTGCACAGGGTTAGTGCTGGGTTTGTGCTGGTCCGCTGTATTCAAAAGGTCAAATAGTGTGGGCAAACTGCATTAGCACCAGGCAAAAGTATAATGTATGCAAGGGGTAAACTGAGGGTGTGTGTACATGAATACAGGCACAATGCTACATTCAGTGAATAGCGCTGCGCAAAATGTTTTTGCACGACTTAGTGCAACACTTTGCATGGTGCAAATTACCTCCCAGGAAAAGGTAGTCTTAACTTTGGGCAAACCAGCTTGGTGCAACTTTGTGGCTTTGCACGACTTTTGCATGGCTTTGCATGACCCTAACCAGTAAGTAGTAAACATAGAAATAAACTTGACAGAGAAGAAATATGCTGCTCATGGATGGCATCCCTATGATGCCATCATCTGCCTCCAGTTCCAGCCATGTTAGGCAGTAAGTGATGACCCGGCTCCCAGTGGACACCATGGCAGTGTGGCCATACAGCACACACCTGCAGACCACACTTTGGTGGACACCAACAGAAGCCAGCATACACATGCAGCACTGTGTGAGTGGAGGATGTGGAGGGGAGGGTTTACAGGTGGCCATGCTGCACCACAGATTGGGTGCGGCCACAATGCTGGGCAAGCCATGCTGTACAAATGGTCCAGTGTTGGGAATACCCCAACACCATTGTGCTTGTCTGATGGTATGTACCCTGAATCCCATACCGCACATCTGTACAGACACCACAACACACACAGCCATCCATGTATATATCACTGTGAGTATCCCATGCCAGTAGTGCAGTGTCTGTGGGTCGCACAAGGGCATAACAGTAATGTCCACTGTCAGTACACACCTGCAAGTTGGGCCTGTCACTGTGTACAGTGCAGTGGCAATTGATGCCCTACACACCATAGACATTGCTGTGTCCCTCACACTACTGACCCCCTTGCTGCTGTAAGCCTGCTGTGCACTGTAGAAAGAATTACAATTTGACAATTGCATGCAGCACCACCACCTGTGCCTGTGCTGTGTAGTCCCCTGGGACACATTCTTCTATGTGGTTCTGTACAAATGTTGCCTGCAGCTACCACCATGCACTGCCAGAATGACCTACAGGTGGAGCTGTGGGCAGACCCAGCCAGTCCCTGTACTTCCAGACTGACCTACAGGTGGAGCTGTGGGACCCTGCAATAGAGCTGGGCAAACTGCATGCAAATCAGGATATAATAATAAATAATAATAATAATAAAATTTTATTTTTAAGGAGCCTTTCAAAACCAAGGTGCCTAACAATATAAATCACATCCTTAAAATTCCATAACAATATAAAAAATAACACATCCTTAAACCAACAATATAATCATAAAATTATGAACTCATTCCATCTATTGGATACTTAAGGCTTAATTCCTACAACCAATAGCACAGTCATAAAATCATAAACTCATTCCAGTTATTCAATGCCATAGGCTTGACTCTACAACCAGGATTTCAGTGCTTGTTTAAAGCCCTCCACGGTCATGTGCTCATGTAACCAGTGGGGTACAGAATTCCAGAGGGTAGGGGCCACATACATAAATGTTCTGGCCCCAGAGGATTTCAAACATACCCTCAGAATCTCTAGCAACCCCTCGTTGGATGAGCGGAGCGATCGCTTGGGGCAGTGAGGAACCAGGAGCTCATTCAGGTAGTCCAGGCCAAGTCTTTGTAGGGCTTTAAAAGTCAGCAAGTCGACTTTAAGGGTGATCCGCCACTGAACTGGCCACCAGTTCAGTCCGCGCAGCACTGGTGAAATATGGCAGGACCGCAAAGATCCTGTCAGAAGCCATGCTGCAGCATTCTGCACTAGCTGCAAGTGGCAGATTTCCACCCCAGGTAGCCCTAAGTAAAGGGAGTTGCAGTAATCCAGATGCGAGGTCACGAAGGCTTGGATCAGAATAGGAAGGTCGTCAGATGGAACAAGGTGCCTGATCCTGGCAATATTCCTCAGACGGTAAAATGAGGAACTGATGACAGCAGACACCTGTAAATGTAGGGTAAGCCCATCGTCAAAAATTACCCCCAGGTTCCACACCCATTCAGAGATCAGAAGTGGCACAACCCCAAGGAATAAACCAGAGGGTGACTCCCCCCAACCTCTCTATCTGGAGACCAGGATCCACTACCAATACCTCAGTCTTATCAGAGTTCAACTTCAGCCAGCTGGCATCCATCTACTCCTGGATTTTGGCAAGACAGTTATTAAAGACCGAGAGAGCTACATCCTGATCGGGGGCAAGAGAAAGGTAGAGCTGGGTATCACCAGCATAGCAGTGAAACCTCAGTCCATACCTTCTTACAATGTCTCCAAGGGGCAGCATATATACTGCGAACAACATGGGGGACAAGGCTGATCCCTGAGGGACTCCACACATTAATGAGATCGGATCAGAGGAAAATATCCCTGACACCACTCTCTGAGATCTTCCCATGAGAAATGATGTAAACCACTTGAGGACCGTACCCGACAGTCCACAGATGAACCTCAGGTGATCAAGCAATACCCCATGGTCCACAGTATCAAATGCTGATGAGAGATCTAGGAGGACCAAGATAGAGCAGCGCCTCCCATCTCTAGCCATCAGGAGATCACTGAGCACCTGAATCAGCGCTGTCTCAATACTATGCTTTTTTTTTAATCCAGACTGGAGAGATTCATAGATAGCCTGGATGGTCAAATAGTCCTCCAGCTGTGTGGCCACTACTTTCTCAATCACTTTCTCCACAAAGGGAAGGTTAGAGATTGGTCTGTAGATAGCAAGGCAGTCTGGGTCCAAAGAAGCTTTCTTCAAGAGAAGTGTTATCACCTCCTCTTTTAGGGAGCTTGGAAACGCACCCATCTCCAAGGAGCACCAGACTATCCAAGCTAGGACTAGGTCAATGACATTGTTACAACTCCAAATTAGGGGAGTCAGTCCTGGATCCAAACTACAGCATGTAGGATGCACACTCTGGACAATCCACATGATATCCATGAAATACAGCCGGCCAAAATTACTCCAAGAAAGACCAAGGTATGTGAACCCACACTGGTTCACCACAGCACCCACAGAGTGTGCCGGATGGAGCGCTGTCCTAATGTCGGCAACTTTATTCGCAAAAAATCGAGCAAGTTCATCGCACTCTTCTTGCGAAAATGCTTTCCGAACTTGTAGACAGGCTGGGTTGCACAGTCTGTCCACAGTTCATAACAGCTGAGCTGGTCAATTTTGAGCAGTCACAATCTCCCCGGACAGGAACTTTGCCTTCTTACAGGAGATTTCGGATTGATAGACTTGATAATGGTCCATCAATCTAAGGCAGTCGGCATAAAGGGCAGACTTCCACCAGCAATGCTCTAACCTTCGTCCAAGTCACCGCATCTCCCTCAGAGTCCCATCAAACTATGGGGATTGAGGGAGAAGGGAGAGTGGATGAACACAGACAGGAACAATGATATCCAGGGCCCCTGTAATGGCCGAATTATAGGCCTCCACGAGGGCATCTGGGTCATTGTTTGCCACTGGGAAGGACGAGAGATCCAGGACCTCCATTAGGCCTTAAGATTTTATATCTCATAAAGGGCGATACCGAATAATCTCTACGGGGTTGGCCTACAAAGGGGGGTGCTAAAACTAAACCCCACAGTGTAATGATCAGACCATCCAACTGGTTCCACCTCCAAGTTGGAGGCCTCAATCCACAGGAGGAAGACTAAGTCCGATGAGTGACCTTGGTTATGAGTGGTGATTGAAACAACCTGTGTGAGGCCCAGAGATGTCATCAACTGGAGGAAGTGCTCACCAAAATGCGAGTTCATCATCTACCCAGGCGTTAAAGTCACCCAGGACCATCAGCCTGGGTGACTCAAACATCATGTCGATGATGAAGTCTGCCACTTCCTGAAGGAATCATTTCTCATCACCTGGTGGATGGAAGATTAGAATGATCTTACAGCCTACACCCGCCACTACGGTACACTCAAATGATTCAGTCTCCCCCACTGGTACATTTGTGAGGCTTAGTTCGACCTTGAAACAGACCGCGCTACCCCCCCCCCGCGACCCAGTCTCTGGCAGTGTTTCACCGAGTACCCGGCAGGAGCTGCAGCCTCCAAAACGGGGCCAGAGATTTCATCCAGCCAGGTCTTGGTGAAACAATCCAGGTCCACCAATTTAACAAGATCTGCAATAATTGCAGTCTTATTTTTAATGGACCTAGTATTGCATAACACCGCCCCGAGTTGGGTGAACTTCCCGGACTGCATGGGCCACCTGCCTACAATTGTTTAGGGTGTCCTTGGGTATGGAAACCAGGCATGGTGGGCCATGACCCTGGATCCATTTTGCCCGAGGGCATCTCCTAGATTTCACTACCCCAATGTGGTGGGCCCCCTCATTCATCCCCAAATGTTCACACCCCCTACCTCAATTCCTCCACACAATACTCAATGCCCTACAGCATAGGTAAGTTGAAAATTGAAGAGGAGGAGGAAAAAAAGGGGTGGAGGGTGCGAAGATCAGAGGATGAATAGCACAATGCCATGGAGGCAGAGCCACAACACATTTTGAGATAAAGGAAAAACCTTCCTTGAATTACCCATTATTCAAACAAACCCAAACAAACAAACCAAACCAAAAGAAAAATAAACCAGTACACAATCCTATCAAATCCCACTAATTTAAAATTATATCAATGCATACTTTACATAAATAAAAACAAAACAAAAAATCCTTAAACCATTTTGGGGATAATTTCCCAAGACCAAGTCCAAGAGGTCCTCTTGCCACCAGTCAGACAAGGACAGTCTTCTTGGGAGCTCTCACCTCCCTAGATAGATGTACTCAAATTAGAACTATCCCCCAAAATAAAATAAACAAAAAAATAATAAAATAAACCCCAAGATTTTGCTCTTATGTACTCTCACTACTAGAATGTGGTAAAACATCATTAAATGACACTCTTACTGTCATAAAACACATAAAATAAAACAAATAACAGAAATATGACAATTAAACTGCAGAAAAGCAGGCATCTAGAAATCCAAATAAAGTTCCACTTAAAAGTTTCTTTCAAGTCAAACACTAGCTTTAACACTCTGTCAGATAGTCAAGCAAGAAAAAAGAACATTCTGACTGTAGTTCCAGCTCAAACAGGAGGAAGAAATCTAAAAGTAGCAGGATATACTTTCTTTAAAAGGCCTCTTCAAATTCAAACTCGGGCATCAGTCTAGGCCCAGGGCAGTCCGAGTAAGCCTGAGGAATGGTGGCCAGCCACAGTAGCCGCCACAGAAATCCTTGGTAGTGTCTACCATATGATAGGCCTACCAGAGAAGCCCAGGGCCCAACCCTCAACACTGACTCCCTGGTGATCGAGAGCAAGAACCCCATGCCACTGCAAGCTAGTACACCAACCGCCAGACCACTAGGGGCTGCCCCAGTAAGTTCCTGATCAAGCCCTGCTATCAGCACACAAAATCCTTCATCCTTTCCAGCCGAAGAAACAGCAGGGAACAAAACAGTTCCTTCACCCAGCAGCGTCTCAATGCACAAACTGGACCAGCCAAGCAAAAAACAGTCCAAAACACAGTACGGGGAATCAGCAAGGTCCTCAAATACAGAAAATGAAAGGACAGAGTCCTCCGGCACCGGCAAAAAGCAAGATCCTCCACACAGGAAAATAAATCCACCAGCAAGCAGAGTCTTTGGGCACCAGGAGAAAATGAACCAAGACCTCCAATAGTTTCCAGAACCAGGATCTCCAAACTCCAAGTCTCCGAACTCGTAACTATGATGAATCAATGCACCCAAACTGCATACAGGTAAATCCAAGGAGACGGTTTAAAAAATGACTCAAAACGATAATAATTCAATTTAAAAATGCTCAAAAAATACCAAAAACACTCAAAAACCATGGAACAACTCCAGGGATGAACTCACAGCACGACCAGTCTGGCGGCCATGTTTTTCAATATCAGTAATCCGTTCAAAATAATGAGATGCTAACCTGGATGTTTACCCATGGATTGCCTAAGTAGGCTCACTTGTATATCACTTTTGAATATAGCAAAATGTTGTCCCAGGCAAACTTGATGGCGCTGGGCAAATGGTTTAGCACTGCGCAAAACCTACGTAAATGTGTTTGCACCATGCAAACATTTCAAAAACATTGTACATTTCTGCACATTTAAATTCACATGCGCTGGTTCTTGCAGTTTTAATAAATCCACTACTTTGCTAGTACACACATTGGCCACATAGTTCACCTCTACCTTCCTTCACATCACTGTGCACAGGGATGCTGTTGTGGTTTGCACTTCCTGGTTGCTATACTCAGAGCTGTCTTATTTCCCAGGCTATTTTTGCATTGCACTCTCTGTCCAGTTTGCCGGGCTTCCTTAGCATGCTATATTCAGCAGTTTTAGCACTGGGGCTAACCCTTTTGAATATAGTGGGCTATTGGTTCCAGTTTAATTTAGTAAGCCAGGCAGTGCTAATTTAGCCCTGGGGCAAAGTTCTGAATAGCTGGCCCTTTATGTGTGGGCTAAGGTACTAGTGGCAGTAGTACCCTACAATTCATATCTTTTAATATACTGTATGTTTATTTTTGTCTAATTATGTAAATAGGCACACCATGTCACCCTGAAACAGCCCCTATAGAGGGCAAAACATTAGGGGTCCTTGTCCATGACATGGTGATCAATGTTATGTTAAACATTCCATGAAATAAAGGAAAATTAAAGATATTTGCTTTGGAGTTGGCTAGTGTTCTTCATAATTCCTCACGTCATTTTTTATATCCCTGGATGAGATGTGTTTTCGTACATGTGGTGCAAAATTATGTTTCAGCCAATATACTATAATTGCTACATGTCAGGTTTATAAGGGGAGTCATTAAACAACTATTGCAAAAATGTGGGGATCAAAATTAAAATATATTATAGGGGTGTGGCTGTGCCCCTATAGTTCGGGTTCAGCGGTCACTTCTATGTTTAACTCAAAATGTTGCACTTTAATAACTTTGCAGCTGTTGTACAGATTCACATGAAATTTTACATACGCCACAAGGGATCAAGGATCTCTGGATGTAGCATGTTTCATTCCAGTCAGTTGCTTGGGTGCGGAGATACAGAGTGCAAAATGTGAAAATTATCACTTTTTGTCAAATTCATTGTACCACATTTCTCAGAAATGGCTTGGATTTTTTGTCTGAAATTTTTAGGGTATATAGGTCTTGGGTCACAGATGTGCCTTTGGAAGGTTTTTGGAAAAAATAGTAATCCATTCAAAAGTGATTACATTTCACTGTTTCCCATTATTTCACTAAAAATACCACCAACAGCTTATTCTGGTTCAGTGTCAGTTGGCATCCATCTGTATCCCCCATCCCACTAGACAAGGATGAAAATAAGCAGGATTGTCTAGTCTTCCTTTTCCAGCCAATAAAAATGAAATAAAATAAAAATAAATGAAATTTAGATGTGAGGTTCGAAATAGGATTCTTAATCATGAAACAGGATTCTTGACTGCATTTTGCACTTTAATAACTTTGTAGACATTCATGCAATTGGCATGAAGTGTGGCATGCACCTTAATGAATAAAAGCTCTTGAAATGTGGCAAATTTTGTTTCAGTTGAATTTGTGGTTTTGGAGATTTGGAGCCTTTAAAATGGGTAAATCACCATTTTTTGTCAAATGTTGTCTTCACTTCTATGTTAAACTAAAATTGTTGTGCTTTAATAGCTTTGCAACTGTTCAAGTGATTTGCATGACATTTGGCATGTTCCATCAGGAACCAAAGGTCTCTTGATGTGATAAGTTGTTTTTGAGTTGGATGTGCAGGTGTGGAGATATGGAGACTCAACAAATGTGTAAATGACCATTTATTGTCAAATCTTTTGTCACTGTGTTGTGCAAAAAATAGTATAGAAATAGTGTCTGAGATGTTTAGGGTATATAGGTATTGGGTCACAGTGGTGCCTTTTGACGGTTTGGTGAAAAAAAATGAATCTGTTTCAATGTTATAAAATTTTGAAGTTTCCCATTTATTTTGTATGGGAAAAGTTAGATGTCAGGCTCAAAACAGGATTCCTGATTGCGAAACAGTAGTCTTGATCACAATTTGCACTTTAATAACTTCGCTGTCATTCACTCAAGTTGCATGAAATTCATCACGCTCCATCAGGGACCAAAGACCTCTTGATGTGGCAAGTTTTGTTTTGGTTGGATTTGCATGTGTGGAGATATGGGGCCGGATTTGCAAAGGCAGGATGCAAGCTGCGACAATGGCAGCTTGGTCTGACAGCCCCTGTGTCAGGGACCCTGCACCCTATTCAGTATCAGAAAGGGTCCCAGAGCCTGCGTCCTGCGGCTTGTGTTATAGGTGTTAGTGTGACAAACAGAGGATGCAACCAGCAAGTATGCTGCAAGCCATGGGGTGGTCTGGAGGCATGGAAGACAGTGGTTCCCCACCACCGCAGCCCCAATGGGTCCATAATACAGCATTGTTTTAATACCATAGCAATCCTGGTGATCTAGTGGCACCCCAGCCCCGATTGGCCCATAATTCATAATGTTATACAATGGAATGAAATCCCTTCTTGTCTAGTGGACCCCACCCCCACCCTGGCAGTTGTGCCCACCACCACCCCCAGTCTGTACCTGATCCAGTGACTGGCACAGCCCTCTGACACCACCACCACAGATGGCTGTCGAATGAACTGTCAAAGTGTCTACTGTATACAATATACAATAGATGCTTTGACATTTAGTCGACAGCCAGCCGTAACAGTGTGTGGGGGCTATGCTGCTGGTCAGGGATTCAGACTGAGGAGGTTGGTGGGCACTCCTTGCCAGGAAGAGGGTGTAAGGGGCCACTAGACCAGTAGGGATTTAATTCCATTCTATAATACTGTATTGCAAAATATGGACTGATTAAGGCTTCAGGGCACTAGATCACCAGGGCTGATATTGTGTTGTAATATTAATGAATTATGCACCCATCAGGGCTGGGGGGAACCACTAGATCACCAGGGATGTTTTTGGAGTACATATTACACTGGGTGGGCACACAGTGGCACACAGTTGCTATCCCTCCCAGAAGGTTGTCTGAGTACCATTACACCTGCTTTTGCTGGTCTTATTGTACTCAGAACATTGTCCTCTGGGTGGGTTCTCTGAATATGATTTATGGGGATATGGCAGCCTGCATCTGTTGCAAGCCCCCTTGAGCCAGGCCACAGCCTTTTTTGTGGTGCAAGGCTGGTGCAAACCCCCTTTTTCCATAAGCAGCCTGCGTTTGACGCTGGCTACTTTTCCTGAATAGCTCCCGGCCGCATCTTTAGATGCAAGGTGCCAGTTGCGGCACAACTGTTTAGCGCAAGCACCTTGCGTCAGACATGGTGCTTTGAAAATCCACCCCAAGGAGTCTTAAATATGTATAAATTACCATTTGTTGTCAAATTCTGTCTCCACTTCTATGTTAAACTGAAAATGTTGTGCTTTAATAGCTTTGCAACTGTTCAAGCGATTTGAATGATCTTTGTCACGCTTCATCAGGGACCAAAGGTCTCTTGATATGGAAAGTTGTATTTGAGTTTGATGTGCAGGTGTAGTGATATGGAGATTCAAAAAATTTGTAAATTACCATTTTTTGTCAAATGTTTTGCCACCGAGTTGCTCCAAAACAGTATGGAATTGGTGTCTGAAATGTTTAGGGTATATAGGTATTGGGTCACGGTGGTGCCTTTTGTAGGTCTGGTGAAAAAAATTAATCTATTCCAACGTTATAAAATTTTATTTTCCCACTATTTCCTATGGGAAAAGTTAGATGTCACTCAAAACAGGATTCCTGATTGAGAAACAGGAGTCTTGATTGCAATTTGTGCTCAAATAACTTTGCAGTTGTTCAAGCAAGTTGCATGAAATTCAGCAAGCTCCATCAGGGATAAAAGATCTCTTGATGTAGGAAGTTTTGTTCTGGTTGGAAGTGCAGATGTGGAGATATGGGGCCTGATTTTCAAAGGGAGGATGCAAGCTGCAGCAATGGCAGCTGGATCTGAAAGCTCCTGTGTCAGGGATCCTGCACCCAACTCAGTATTGGACAGGGTCCCTGAGCCTTCATCCTGCGGCTTGTGGCATGGGTGATAGTGCGGCAAACAGAGGGTGCAATCACCAAGTATGCCTCAAGCCGTGGGGTAGTTTGGAGGCACAAAAGGCAGTGGTTCACCACCCCTCAGCCCTAATGGGTCCATAATACAGCATTGTTATAATACCATTGCCACCCAGGTGATCTAGTGGCCCCCAGCTCCGAGCGGCCCATAATTCATAATATTATACAATGGAATGAAATCACCTTCTGGTCTAGTGGCCCCCAACCCCCTGGCAGGTAGTGCCCACCACCCCACTCCCCCCAGTCTGTACCCTGATCCAGTGACTGGCACAGCCCTCTGCACACCACCATAGATGGCTGCCAAATGAACTCTCAGAATGTCTACTGTATACAATATACAATAGGTGCTATGACAGTTTATTCGGCAGCCAGCAGTGGGGTGTGGAGGCTGTATTGGTCACTGGATCAGGGTACAGATTGGGGGTGGAGTGGTGGCACTACCTACCAGAGTGGGGGGGGCACTAGACCAGCAGGGATTTCAATCCATTCTGTAATACTATATTATGAATTATGGACCGATTAGGGTTTGGGGGGCACTAGATCACCAGGGTTGATATTGAGTTATAATATTAATGAATTATGCCCCCATCAGGGCAGGGGGGACCACTGGATCATCATGGATGTTTTTGGGCTACATATTACACTGGGTGGGCACACAGTGGCACACAGTTGCTAACCCTCTCAGAAGGTGTCTAAGTACCATTACATCTGCATTTTGCTGGTCTAACTTTCTTTTTTAATTCAATATGCTTTATTCATTTTTTTCCCCATTATACATGTTGGGCTATAAGGCACAGACATTGTCATACATAAATCAAGAACATGACATGTTAGCCTTGTGGTTACATCGGCTCAATAATAACTATTACTAACTACATCTACAACTTTATCTTACCCCCTTAATACCCTTCCCCCTCATTCTACCCCCTATCCCCCTCCCTATTTCCTCCCCCCTCATCCCACCCATCAAGTGTGTATATACTACCTTCAGTATGACAGCAATATTAATCTACCTCTAAAAAAAAACAGTCAAAAAACCATAGACCATTATGGGTTCCATGCAGTGAGTAAAGCATCAAGGAAGCCCCATCTAGACTGGTATAGATGAGAACGGTTATTCATGTGCAAAATATGTTTTTCTAATTGAAGAGCTATGAGCACTTCACTATACCATTCCAAGACCGACAACCTTGCTTTGTCTTTCCAATGTCTCATAATAATGAGTTTGGCCTATGGCAGAAACCAAAGCTAGGTGTGCCTTCCTGACCCTTGGGATACCCTTCGGAAAACGATATAGTAAGCATATTTTTGGAATGAAGAGGGAATCAAGCCCAAGCAATGGATCCAATAACTGCTTGATAGATTTCCACAGGGTCTGGACCACCGAACATTCCCACAACATGTGATATAAGGAACCCGGGGCTTGATTACACAGAGTACAAGTGGATGAGGGGACATGACCCAATTTGTGTAACTTAACTGGTGTGTAGTATAGATTATTCATAATATTAAACTGTATCAATCATAATCTGTTCTTCTTAACAAATGTATAAACATTCTTCCATGCCCTTTCCCAAGACCCCACTTCAGTTGTGATTGATAGTTCTTGGGCCCAATAATAGCAGATCCCCCGGGATAGGTTGGCATCAATAGATTGCATCTCCTTGTAGACCCTAGACACTGCATGGGATTCTCTAGCTGCCTGTGGGAGCCTGTTCAATGCTTCAGTATGTGACCGATTTATATCCACCCGCCCCAAATGAGTTTTAACTGCCTCTTCAATCTGCTTATATTTAAAAAAGTCTGTGACAGGCACATCAAAACGTGAGCGGAAAGCAGTGAAGGATATCAACTTATCATTCTCTGATAAGTCAGCAATCTTCTTGTCAATCAAAAGAGGCCAGAATGTGGGTAAGATGGGTCTGTGATCAATTTTAAAATGGGGGTTACCAACTATCGGTTGTTCCAGGAATACATGCCAATTGCACCAGAGGTGAACTTGTAATTGATGGAGAGCTCTAATCGACCATCCAATGGGAGTGTTCTTCAACATTCTGGGGAGCTTCTTTGGACTAACATAAATTAGAGAGGAGAGAGTACCTTGATGTTGGGATATTAGGGACCTTTCTATATCTAGCCACAGGGGAATAAAAGCCTGACCTTCAATTTCCCATCCTGCCTTTGACCAGTACATCGCTCTACTAAGATGGTGGGCACAATAATAGGTAAAAAAGGAGGGCAATGCTAATCCACCCTGCATCTTGGGCCCCATAAGGTTATTATATGACCATCTAACACTTTTGCCTTTCCACAAGAAGGTGCTTAACATAGTTTGGAGCTGGCTAAACCACTTTTTGGGAAGATAACACCCAAGCATTCCTAGAGGGTATAATACCCTGGGTAGAACATTAATTTTTACAATATTTATCCTTCCCCATAATGTGAGTGAAAGGCTTTCCCATCTATCCAGGTCTGATTTAATAAATTTAATCAAGTCTGTAAGGTTAGGCTTAATCATAGTGGGAATATGTCTGGCAACCTGTATTCCAAGGTAAGTAAGGGTGTGAGGTGCCCACTCCAAGCTAGTGTTATTAATAACCATCCGGGTGGTCTTATTATTCAAGGGAAAGACCTTGGTCTTGGATATGTTAAGCTTATAGTGGGAAACCACTGCAAAGGACTTAATCTCTACCAAAAGAGCAGGAATCCCTATTACAGTGTCCTCCACATGTATCAGCAGGTCATCTGCATAAACGGACAGGGCATACCACTGTTCTCCAATTTTAATACCTTGAATTTGTGGGGAGGAGATTAGCTTCCGAGCTAGGGGTTCCAAATAAAGATTAAACAAAAAGGGTGGATAAGGAGAAACCCTGTCTGGTCCCTCTCTGGAGTCAGAGATGGTCAGACAAGATTCCATTGCACCAGACTTACGCTGATGGGTAAGTATACAGTACCCTGACCCATTTAACGAACTCTGTAGGGAGACCGTATTGTTCCAACACTAGAAATAAGAAATCCCAGGAGACCATATCAAAAGCCTTCTTGGCATTCAAGGACACCAACACCCGCAGCTGAGTCAGAGTCCCTGGATGCCGAGAGGATATGCATAACCCTCCGCATATGATCAACTGATGATCTACCTGCCATAAAACCAATTTTCTCACGACCAATAAGAGTAGCTAACATGGGACTTAATCTATTGGCCATAATTTTAGCTAAAATCTTTACATCTATATTGATCAGGGAGATGGGCCGGTAACTACCGGGATTAAGGGGATCCTTACCTGAGTTGGATATAAGAATAATCAACGCTTTCAGGAAGCTATCTTCCGACATACCTTCCAGATACCAAAAATTAAACACCTGTTAGTAGGGGGGTAATTTCT
The DNA here is from genome assembly GCA_016271365.2 of Neoceratodus forsteri. Classification (NCBI taxonomy): domain Eukaryota; kingdom Metazoa; phylum Chordata; order Ceratodontiformes; family Ceratodontidae; genus Neoceratodus; species Neoceratodus forsteri. The sequence continues at coordinate 682,705,549 of CM057449.1, forward strand.
GATGCGCATGCTTTATGTAGGTTATTAGAAAGACCATCTGGTCCAGGAGATTTATTCAGCATTAATTGCTGGATTGCCTCTGTTACTTCCTGTACTGTGACCGGGTTGTCAATTGACTTGGCATTTTGGGGACCACCTTAGACAGCACTATTGAAGCAAGGTAATTAAAAATAGTTTGGGTTTTGGGGCGATCAATCTGGTCAACTGAGTACAGCCTCAGGTAATATGTCCTCAACTCATCTACAACTTCTCTGTGTGATGCTATAATTTGGTTACCCACTTTAAGACATGAAATAAAGCGAGAGGCCTTATTCTGTCTAAGCCTAACCGCTAACATTTTCTCTGCCTTCTCCCTTACATCCAGATACTTCATCTTGGTACGCTTCAGAGACAACTCCACCCTTTGGTATATCAGGGCTGAATATTGGGCCTGCAGCCTATGCAGGGCTGCCCACTCAGTATGGGGGATCTACTGTTAAAGGTGGTCTCTAACCTGCAGATGGCAGAAAGTAACATCCTGCTGGGCTTTATACTGCCAAGATTTAGTGGTGGCCAATCCTAGGCATTCCCTTCTCAAGGCACACTTTGTAGCCACCCAGACCATATCAATTCTTGTAACCGAACCCCTATTAATAGCTATAAAATTAGAGAGGAAGTCTTTTATCTGTTGCAAGGTGTCAGGCTTCTGGAGTAACTGGTTATTCAGCCTCCAGACAAAATCTCTTCTAGCTCCCAGCCCCAGAGAAAACAGAAGAGAAACAGGCGAATGATCTGAAATGACCCTCTCATGAACAGCTGAGCTCACAACATTTGGGAGTAAGTGAGAACTTAATAAAACAAACTCGATTCGGGAGAGAGATTTGTGCTGGGGTGAATAAAATGTATACTGACATTCCATAGGACGCAACACCCTCCATACATCTAAAATGTCTGCACCACTCATTAGATCGTGTAGCACCCTCTGTGAAGGAGAAAACCCCTGTCTCCAAGAATCAGATCTATCCATATGTGTATTTGGAACCACATTCCAGTCCCCTCCTAATATAGTTGCTACAGATGGGTTAGTAACCACAATACTTAATAGGTGTGTGAAAAACACAGGGGATTCACAATTTGGGCCATATATAGCACCAATTAAGATTGGCTGAGCTTCAATACTTCCATGCAAGAGAATGTACCTCCCATTGGGGTCACATATCTCTTTCCCCAATATGAAGGGAACTTTCTTATTTCTTAGGATTGCCACGCCCCCACTATTATTTGATCTCCCAGCACCAAAAACCTTTCCCACCCATGCTTTGGCAAATAAGTGGATATCCTCCCGCTTTATGTGAGTCTCCTGAAGGCATGCGATCCCTGTCCGCAAGTGCTGTAGATGTCTGAGGACCACACACCTTTTACCCTTGTCCTGGGCACCCTTAATATTCCAACTTATTAGGCTGTACTGACTGCTCATAACATTCAGTGATACCTGTCCCTGTGGGTAAATCTACTCCCTTCCATCTCCGAGGTCCATGATTAATCCCTGAAACCTGTCCTAACCAAAACTGAGTAGTACCATACAAATTATACACACTTGACACCCCCCCATCCCTCGTAACACAACTATAACTATATACCCCCTTTATTTCTATCACTATACCCCCAAATAGAGTAGAAACAATCCCCCTCTTTCCTTCACCCCCAGTTCCAACAAACTGCGACGCCTAACTAACTAAGGTGCTTGATGTCTTTTCACAGTACGATGTGCACCAATAACCCTCCCCCCCACTTCCCACACCTTCCCCTCTTGAACAAACAGCATGCCAAACCTGCGCATATTTAAATTATCTAAATCTCTTAAAAAACTTAATAACAGTGATTGAGGTACAGCACTCTTGATTTAATAATTTGAGATCCGGTTACTTCACCATGATCCATCTTTACTAACCCTTCATAAAAAGGAGGGGCAAAAGTAGGGGCAAAAAGGACACATGAAGAAAAGCAAAAGATTTTAAATCAGTCCTCGAATAGTGGGTAGCACTGACAGCAATCCCATGTCACTGCAGGATCAGCTTGCATGGTCTTCTGTGCTTTTGTTCACTATGCCTTATGGGTGAGAGAGACAAAAAGAAAAGAAAAAAAAGTTTCAGAGAAGCCTCATTTTACATGCGCTAAGTCCAAAGTCTGACTCCAAAACGGTTTCCCCTGCTCAGCACCAGATGATCATTAGCAGTGACCTCCTCCCAGTGACATAGTTCTTAGGTAGCCCCCACCGATTATCTTATACTCTCCTCGAAGAAGATCCAACAAGATATATAATTAACACCATCACTGTCCCAGATTACAGCTTGCTCTGCCGTAGCAATCTCTCATCAATTACAGCCTTGGTGTACTCGATCAGTCTGTTCCCATTAAACAGGTTGGGGAATAACTCTCTGAGCTCTTTCAGTGCTTGCTCCTTGGTTTCCAAGGGAATCCACCGATTCTCATATTTGACCTGAAGCACTGTGGGGTATTGCATTCTAAAGGGCTTTCCCGCTGCAATCAATTTTTAAACTATTGGGTGCATCTCTTGTCATTTCACCCTTACCGACTGAGGCAAATCTGGTGTTATCCTTAACCGGTGCCTTCCCATAAAACTTCCCGTAGATCTCTGACTTTGGCCAGAATATATTGCTTTTGTCAAGGAAGTTTAGCAGCCGACATATCAAGGGTCAAGGCGGAGAGTTAGGAAGCGGAGGCGGATGAAGAGCCAGGTGTGCCAGCTCTATAACATACGTGGCTCTGTTCGGAGCAGGGCCTGCTACCTTATCAAACAGCTTCTGCATAAATAAAATTGGGTTCGAGCCTTCCTCCTTCTCAGGCATACCAATTATTAGGAAATTCTTTCTCCTACTTCTCCCTTCTAAATCTTCCAACTTATCATCCAGCTTCTTCAGTCTTCTCCCGAACTGTGTAATCATCAGCTCACTCTTGTCTTGTTTCTTTTCTAGAGATATAAGCTTAGCCTCTGAGTCTTCCACTCTCGTTGTCAGGGCCTGTACAGAGGATTTAATCTGCTACATGTCTTCTGCGATCTCTAATATTCTGTCCTGTAGCGGCCTCATTACCTCCAAAAATCTTTCCTCTGAGAGAGCAGCAGTAGGTGAGGAATTTTTACTCATACTCGGCATCTGATGTTTAGGCCGCTTTGTGGCCTTCTCTTTTTCCGGCGTTGATGGTGGCGAGTGTCTTGGCAGTGGCTTTCTCATGAAGACCTCCATTCTGAAGCACTTCATTGCTTCCTAAGAATCCCCAACAAACACTTAATGTCGGTAAGGTGCACTGTTTGCAAGGAAATATATAGAAAATAGCTGTATTAGCAAGTGAAGGTGCAGAGCTATGGGAAGTTGCTGCTGCCTTTCACCCTGTCATCACGTGACCCTCTTGCTGGTCTAACTTGACTTAGAACATTGTCCTCTGGGAGGGTTCTTTGAATATGATTTAAGGGGATATGGCAGCCTGCATCTGCTGCAAGGCCCCTTTTGCCATGCGGCAGCCCTTTTTGTGGTGCAAGGCTGGTGCAAACCCCATTTGCTGCAAGTAGCCTGCATTTGACACAGGCTTCTTTTCCTGAATAGCTCCCGGCCTCATCTTTAGACGCAAGGTGCCAGTTGTGGCACAACTGTTTGGTTCAAGCACCTTGCGTCAGACATGGGGCTTTGAAAATCCAGCCCATGGAGTCTTAAATATGTGTAAATTTCCATTTTTTGTTAAATTCTTTCTTCACTTCTATGTTAAACTGAAAAGTTTACGCTCTCATAGCTTTGCAACTGTTCAAGCGATTTGCATGACATTTGGCATGCTTCATCAGGGACCAAAGGTCTCTTGAAATGGCAAGTTATTTTTGAGTTAGATATGTAGGTTTGGAGACATGGAGTCTCACAAAATGTGTAAATGGCTGTTTATTGTCAAATTCTTTGTCACCGTGTTGCTCAAAAATAATATGGAATTTGTATCTGAAATGTTTAGGGTGTATAGGTATTGGTTCACAGTGTTGTCTTTTGAAGGTTTGATGAAAAAAAAAATCTGTTCCAACATTAATAAATTTTAAAGTTTCTCATTATTTCCTATGGGAAAGATTAGATGTCAGGCTTGAAGCAGGATTCCTGATTGTGAAACAGTAGTTTTGATCACAATTTGCACTTTAATATCTTTGCAGTCATTCACGAGAGTTGCATGAAATTTGGTATGCTCCATAAGGGATTAAAAATCACTTGATGTGGCAAGTTTCGTTCTGACTGGATGTACCATTTTTTGTCAAATTATTTGTCACCACGTTACGCAAAAATGTTGTGGAATTTTGGTCTGCAATTGCTAGGGTGTATATGTTGTGGGTCACAGTGGTGCATTTTGAAGGTTTGGTGAAAAAATAATAATCTGTTCCAAAGTTATTTAATTTTAAAGTTTCCCATTATTTCCTATGGGGAAAGTTAGATGTGAGGCTCAAAACAGTATTCTTATCGCGAAATAGGATTCTTGATCACAAAAATGGAATCCAAGTTCATGCTGCCACCATCTTGTTTTCTGTTAGCAAGGGAAACGAAGTTAAATTTCAAAGCTAATACAAGGCTTTGGTAAACACCCACAGTTGTGTTAACCTAATTGGGGCAAGTAGAATAACATTCTGGGATTATTTTTTTTTGATTACTTTGTGAAATTTTTTTTTTTTAGCTGCAGAAATCCTGTTTCTCAAATCTCGAAAAAATTTTACCATGAAACAGGATCCTTTTTTTTTTCAATTTGTGAAAAGGGATTTTCTTTTACAGCAAATTGTGAAAAGGAATTTCAAAACAGGATTCTGTTTTGCAATTTGCGAAAAAGGGAATTTTATATAACTGTTTATTTGCCACTTCATAGCAAAGAAATGGATTACATTTTGGACTGAAATGTTCAGGGTAGAAAGGGCTTTCTCCACAGACATGCTTCTTGCTGGTTTGGTGACAATATATTACTTTGGCTTACAGTTCTGCAGATTTTAATTTAGGCTGATTTCCCATAGGATAACATTGTACTAGGAGGTTTAAGGAGCAATTTCTTTGTCACTATGGTGTTAAAAAAAATGGTTTGCAATTTTGTTCTGAAATTTTATGGTGGGGGCTTGGCTACTGATGTGCCTTTTGGTGGTTTTGAGAAAATATGGTGATTTTATGTCAAGTTACGCAGCTTTCAAATTTTGCTGTGTTTTATATAGGACAAGATTGCATTATGAGGTGTTTTTGACACTGCACACTATGGGATGGGTGCACAGGGCCCAGAGGGTCCTGCACTCCAACAGGCAAATAAGAATACCGCTACTGTGTCTGCAAAATTATGCAAGGATGGGAGTGCAAGATACCATTATGGACTGGGCCCTGTGCTCCCACATGCAAATAAGGATATGATTATGAAGTAATGGAATAGTATTACACTATGTAAAAATGATGGATGGTTGGGAGCAAATGGCCTGAAGGGGCAGGGCCCAGAGGGCCCTGCACTCCAACAGGCAAATAAGAATACTATTATGCTTTCTCAAAAAGTAAGCAAATTATTTGCAAAAAACTTAGTTAATGCACTAGTTATGGTTAAAGTGACAAAAGTAGGGAAATGTGGCATTAAGGTGTCCAACTCTAACACCCCAACACCACCCTGCAGGCAGCAGCTGGCGTGTGGTGTGCCTTGCCATTGTCAGCCCTAACGGTTACTCCATTCTCATATACTGTACCCATCTCAGCTTACTTACTCATGGAATGGGGTGAGTGTTAGGGCTGACAATGGCAAGGCACACTCCACGCCTGCTGCTGCCTGCAGCGTGGGAGTGGGGTGCTTTGGTTAGAAACCCTAATGCCACATTTCCCTACTTTTGTCGCTTTAGCCCTAACTAGTGCATTAACAAAACATATATATATATATGTAATAGATTGCCCACTCTAAGCTGTGCAGTGGTGCTCTGATAGACACATGCCTTGGTGTGCAATGCTATTCAGGAGGCCACAGGCCGAGTGCATCAACCACCCGAGGCATGCGTATATCAGAGCATATATCAGAGAATGACAGGACACTTTAGAGTGGGTTACCTATCTTATAAAATGGCAAAATTGTTTTGGAGCAGGGTGAAAGTGTAGGTGTGTGGTTGCGCTGTGATGTACACACTGTCATGTGATGTGTCTCAACCAATCAGCAGACATGATTTTTCCTACCCATTTTATAAATATATATTATATATATATATATATATATATATTGATAAATATTATGGTAGCACGGTAGTGCTACCATAGTTAGGATTGAGAGCCATTTCTATGTTAAACCCCAAAACTTTACACCTTAATAACTTTGCAACCGTTTGATGGATTTGCCTGAAATTTGGAATTTTTGATCAAGAACCATAGGCCTTGGGATCTGCCAAGTTTTGTACTGGTCAGATATACGGCTGTGGAGTTATTATGTGATCTCAGCGCACGCCACGCTTTCTGGAATTCTGTGGTCATCACCACAGGTCGATGGTTTGTATGACTGGCCCGAAATCTTCAGGAACATGCAGCCAGGGTCCCCAATGTGCCTTTCAAAGATTTCGTGAAAAATATTAAACGGTTCAAAAGTTATTCAAAAAACAGTTTCCCATTATAAATCAATGGGAAAAGTTAACAAAAAGTTCAACACTTTCGCAAATGCATTTTTACTTTCGCAAATGGGCCTGTTACTTTCGCAAATTGGCCATTTTGTTTTCAGTTGGTGATCAGAAAAATGGTTGGCATTTAAATTTGGGACCCTCTAGCAACCTAATTTTTTTTGTATTCACCTAGTCGGGCCCTGAGGATGCTTGCCGTGTCTTAATTTTGTGGTAAAACACCCCAGAAATATGTTTTTCAAATTTCTGGAAGAAGTACTTTCATAAATTTACTGCGTGCTCAGAAAGTGTCACAAACCTTAGAGAAAGCTTCAAGTACAGTAATTTTCTAGTCTGTGGGAAAATGACAGCAATTCTTTGGCACTGCACTGCAAAATAACCGTTGGGAGTTTTGGGTTGAAATTTGGAGGCAACGCAGTCGACATCTCACAGATGTGCCTTTCAGTGTTGTATTGAAAAAATATTACACGGTGGCAAAGTTATGGCACTCCAAAGTTGACAGTTTTTCCCATAGGATAACATTACGGCGCCCGAAGCATTACATGAATCCTTTGGCACCCTGCTGCAAAATAACAGTTTGGTCTTTTTTCCTGAAATTTGGAGGGAAGACAGCCAACAGTACACAGATGTGCCTTTCAGTAGTTTGGTGAAAAAATATCACATGGCGGCAAAGTTACGGCACTCCAAATTTGATGTTTTTTCCCATAGGATAACATTACGGCGCCCGACACTTAACAGAAATCATTTGGAGCCCTGCTGCAAAATAACGGTTTGGTCTTTTTTCCTGAAATTTGGAGGGAAGACAGCCAACAGCCCACAGATGTGCCTTTCAGTAGTTTGGTGAAAAAACATTACAGGGAGGCAAAGTTATGGTGCTCCGAACTTTCCTTTTTTTCCCATAGGATAACATTACAGCGTTCGCCATGCCTTTCAGGGCCCGTATCTCGGAAATGGTGCGAGATATGGACTTTTCGTCGGAAAATTTCTTAGCCTCATGATGGGGCTAAGATTCAAATTAGCCAGGACAGTTGTAAATAATATGACTTTTAAATTTTTTTTCTACGTCGTACGGTTCCTGAGATATAATGTATTTAGTATTCCAAGATCTCATTTTCTGTGCCGATACTCATTATTTTGCATACATTATTTGTACTCACTGTCTTTCTCAATGCAGGTTTTTGGGAAAACCAGCCTGTCGCTACATTACTGTTACTGTTGCCCTTTCCGCTTGCGGATCCATTCCCGTTCACTTACCATTGGCGTCTGTGCCACCATGTCGTTATCGCTGCGTTTTCATTTTGCGCTTGCGTTTCTGTTATTTTTGCCATTTCTGTCTACAGTACTGTTTATCTTACTGTTTCACTTACATCACCATGCCCATTGACATTTCTGTTTGCAGGCACCATGTTACTATGTGACAACACATCACGTGGCAGACCATTCCGTCTCACGCCACCGTATACGTTACCCTTTCTGTTCTCATTCGTGCTTGTGTTACCATGTGCACCACTGTTAGCATTTCTGTTTGCATTGCTGTCCCTGTTAGTATGCCACAATTGAGCCCGTGCTCCGCCAACATTATGCAGCGGGGCATGAGACTAAAGACCCTGCGCTCCATACGCTGCATTACATTCACTATTTCTCATTATCATTCTCAAAAGAAGGAAATTAGAGGCAAAAATCCATTTAATGCATTAGTTAGGGTTGTTCACAGCGACAAAAGTCAGGAAATTCGCTGTTAGGGTTGAAAACCCCCTTGGACCCCACACCCCAACGGCATTGGGGTGTGCATTGGGATCATGGGTCCTAACTCTCACCCATTCTCCCATACTTCTGCTGCTTTACACATGTCATGGGGTGAGAGTTAGGGCTGACGATCCCAATGCGCACTCCGATGCCAGTTGGGGTGATGGGGTCCAAGGGGGTTTTCAACCCTAACAGCGAATTTCACTTTTGTCGCTGTGGAACAACCCTAACTAATGCATTAAATGGAGTTTTTTTGCCTCTAATATAGTATATAGATAATTGTTGAGAAACTGTGTGTGTAGTGCCAGTCTTGACCTCAGGAGTATGCTGTGTGATCCTGTGTTGGTGAGCTGAGTTCAGGGGTGAGCTCAGTGACCCAGTTGGATAGGGTGAGAGTGTGGGAACAGCACTGTTATGTGACATCCCCCCACAAGAGAATGAAAGCTGCAGGGTTGTCAGTATAGGCCAGGGTACCATATAGTGAAGACAACTCTCCTTTTGGCCTAGGACCCTGCACCTCTGCACCAGTGGATGGCAGAACACCCTGTACACTGGCTGTTTGATGGATTCCTTTCTCTTTGCATCTGTATCTGCAATCACAAGAAAGAGTAGGGACCAGATGGCCCTACATTTCCAAATCCCAACAAACAGTCCCATGAATTCCTGACATCCATTGCAGCACTGAAATGCAGAGCCCAAAAGGTCCCTGCACTTCTGTATTTGGACGGAGTCTTCCCTTGGCACAGGGCTCAAACAGCCTAGAACATATGTATCTGTTCACAGACATTCCAAAGGGACCTGCATGAATGAGGATACAATTCCACTACCTCAAAAAGAATGGAAATTTTTTGCAAAAAAAAAAAAAGTTTGTTACTGCACCAGTTAGGGTTCAACTTAATGCCACAAAAATAGGAACATATTGCATTAGGTTTCCCAACCCTAACTCCCCACCCCCAACCCCAAGCAGCAAAAGGAAAAAAATGTAAGGGTTTGGGTGATCCAGAGTCTTGTCAAATCTGTGGTGAGGTCGTCCTTGGGGTTGTCAGCTCTAATGTCCATCCTGTTCCCTGAGCAAACAACATCAGACGGCCCTGCATTAAGAAAGATACAATGGATTATACTTACAAAATGTGATGAGACATACTTTTTGACCTTTGAAGAGTGCAAAAATATGAGGCACTGGTTTGAAGCTGTACTTTATGCTCCTGGCAGGAAGCTACAAGTTGGCAAGAGGAGTCAGCATTAGAGATAACAATCCCAGGGAAGACACCACCACTGATTCGCCAAGACTCCAGATATCTCAAACCCTAATATTTTTCTTTTGTTTCTTGGTGGGTTATGATAGGGAGTTTGTGTTGAAAACTCTAACACCACATTTTCCCAATTTTAATGGTGTTAAACTGACTCCTAACTGGTGCATTAGCAAAGTTTTTTGGAAAGAATACATATTACTTTGGTGCAGTAGTGCCCTTATAGTTAGTGCTGAGTAGGGTGTTTAATGTTAAACCTCTAATTTTGCACATTAATAGCTTTGCCCCATTCAGTGGAATTCCATGAAATTTCGGATGTGCAGTGTGGGGGCAAAGTCTCTTGATTTGGTATAGTTTGTTTGGTTGGATGTGTGGATTATGAGATCTAGATAGTGCAAAAAGAGGAAAAATCATGTTTATTTTGCTGTTTGTTTGCTCTCACGTACAGCCCAGACAGTTTGGAATTTTGTTCTGAAATTTTCAGTATAGAAATGGCTTGTCATAGAATGGTGCCTTTCATTGGTTTAACGAACAAATAATAATCTGCTACCAGGTTATAAGAATTTGGAATTTCAGTTCTGAGCAAACTCAATAGGTTCTTTCATATAGATAAAGCAGACAGTAAGAGTCACTCATAAATGATGGGTGCTTGTAGTTCCCAATATTCAAATGAAGACAAAAAGGACTCAGCACTCAGTGACCAATAAAGCAATAGACTTGCCAGTCCTTTTGCATATAATATTCATTTATTGTGGAATATGCAAGTAAAAGCACAGAGTAGCCCAGAGAGGCTACCTAAGAAACCCAATGTTTCACGTCCGTGATGGATGCTTTGTCAAGGAAGATAGCACCATCTAGGGTACAAAATTTATAGTGATCACACAACTTTAAAAAGCGTGAACATGCTTATAATTAATCATCAGATAATTGCCACCTAATAAGTTAGTGGTTACTCTGTTTGAAGTAATATGATGTCATCACTTTTTACTTAATTCATTCATTCCACCACAACACTGAATGCTTAATTTGCCATTTGCTGCCAAGCCCCACAATAGTATAAATATCAGCAACCTTCATTTTTACAATTTCCTTGAAGGTGATCCTCCACTGCACTGGCAGCCAATGCAGTCTGTGGAGCACAGGCGTTATGTAGCTGGTTCTAGATGTACCAGTCAACAGCCTGGCTGTCACATTCTGCACTAGCTGAAGGCGATGGACATCAGCCCCTGGTAGCCTTAGGTTAAGGGCATTGCAGTAGTCAATGAGAGAGGTAACGAAGGCATGCACCAATGTTGGAAGATCCTCGGGAGGAGCCAGATGTTTCACCTGGGCGATGTTCCTCAGATGGCAACAAGAGCTCTCGATGACTGCAGACACCTGTGATTTCAGGATCAAGCCGTTACCAACAATAATGCCCAGGTTCGTCACCCGGTCTGACTCCTGCAGGCTTTACTGTGACTGTGGTGTTTTCCCCTAATTTCTTAAATGCTATGCGCTCAGATTTAGATAACTTGTTAAAGGTCTGTTTTGCCCGATTTATTTCGTAAAATTCCTTTAAATCATACGTACATGCCCGGTAAAAAGAATTAACAGTGGAATTCTTGGGGGGGGGGCATAAAAGTGGAGCATTTTCTGAATTCCAAACCTCTATCAGCTCCATTTACTTCCTGTGTGTTAACAGAATCACTCCTCTTATCCACCCCATTTACATTTTCATTTGGTGGAAAAAAGCAGTTAAGATTCAAAAGCCTAATAAATCTATTGAGATCTATGAATATTTTGAAATGTTTTCACATGCACTGAAGGTACAAAACTCAATCCTTTATTAAGAACATTTCATTCTGTTTCAGTGAACACATAATCTGATAAATTAATCACATTATCAGACTTATCTGGTGTTAAAGTATTAGCATTTATCGGCTGATTGTCAATAAATAATTCTGAACTCGAGTTAGTTTCAGTACAAACATCCTGTGCTTCACCACATATTATATTCTGACCCATAACCAATTCTACATCAAACAGCATATTAAGGTTCATAGACAAATCAGTGTCCAAAATATCAGAATCATTGTTGCCAGTATAGTTATTTATTTCTTATTTATTTCAATATCTCTTATTAGTGTCCCTGGAAATGTATGTCTTTGGTTCTAATAGTAGTGTCCATGAAGCAGCCTCTCCCATTCTTTCTCTGCCCCTTCTTCTCCTACCCCACCTCATCCTCTTTGACCTCTTGCACCCCTTGTTGGAAAAGGTCAATTTATTGGGTCCTGCATAGTGACTTGGGGAAGGGGGTGTGAAAACTGGGCAGTCTCTGTCTCTGAAACATCCTCTTCCTCGAAAAAAAAAATGGAGTCAGAGTCTATTGAACTATTTTCTCCTTTATTCTGATTGGTTACTGACCCTCAGTTTTTCAGAATTGATTTTGGTTTCTTTGACCAGTCAAAAATTCTACCATGAAGGTAGTTCTGTTCATCTCTGATAAACTTTTTCATTATTTTGGCTTTAGTCATGCAGTCACATTTTTTAATTGCATCTCTGAAACACTTCTGATAGTAATCAAAGTCTGGAGATGAAAACTTTTTCATTAACTTTTCCTGTAGCTCAATGAGAAGTTCATCCTGCAGATGTTTGGAATCTCTAATTATGCATCCCACGAGACCTAACACACCTTTATGCAGCTCCTCTTTCCACTCCCACATAAATATAAAATGGTCACTTTCAAATGTGGATTCTTCCAAACTCTGAGGCCTCTGGGTGTTCTCTCATCATCCAGTTATGCTTGCATTGTTTTGTGTTGCCAAAATAGCCTCTCTGCCTTCAGGGTTAATCTCTCATAGCTGATAAATGTTTTTTTTATCATCAGCGGCTCAGTCATGGATACACTCACCTCCTCAGTGGATGTAGATGTAGTAATGCCTTCTTGTAGTGCAAAGCAGTCATCCATTTCAGTGATATTGACAAATATGGAAGAAGAAGAAGAAGAAGAAGAAGACTCAGCATTTATATAGTACTTTTCGTACATAGTGTATCCCAAAATGCTTTACAAGCAATGCTAGACTGGTAGCAGAAAGCAGAAAAACTGAAGGTGGCCTCCCTGGAAGCAGGGTTAATACCATCTGCAGTTTGGTCTGCCATAATAAACACAAAAGTTATTCACTCACCTCAGCTGTAGGTGAGAATCAGTCATATGTCCTCTTTTATTGATATAGACACAGTATCCTTGAACTTAAGAAGGGATATTGGAAAAAAAAATGGCTGAACATGAATCCTACTGGATCTACCAATTGGGGACACTAGAATGGTCAGGCATAAATGATCAGATTGAGCTGGCCAAATTATTGTATTAGATTTAAAAGTATAAATAAAACGTAGCAAGCGCTAGGGGTATTTCTAGATTAAAAGACCCAACATTTATTTATTTATTTAGTTTTTGTTGATTGGAAAGGAGGACCAGAGATGGATGCCAACTGAAATTGAACCAGATGTTTTTAAGTTGAGTTGTTGGTGGTATTTTTCTTTAGTGAATGGGGGAAATTTGGCCAGGACACGAGGGAAATTCCCTTACTCCCTATGTAGATATTTTTTGTGGCAAGTCTTTTGTGATGTGCTCAGTTATTGCAGCAAAAACATATACTGGGTGAACCAGGCTCTGTCTGACCTATGTGCCACATACTTTCTTTAGCAAAATGTATATACACAAACTCAGCACAGTAAATACTGGACCTCTTGTGATTGGATTTTGGAGGAATAAATGAATATGCTTATTGTATAACATTTTTTTTTAGGAGGGCCATAGGCTGTTTCTGCTCTACATTCATGTAGATTGGATGAAGTTATCTACCTACTATAAAATGTAAATGCACTTTTGATTTATTAGGCTGGGAGATGTGATTCTGTATCTTGATTCCACAGGATCCTCCCACCTTTTTTTTAACTAAGTCCAAAGGTGCGGGGGGTAAATGAATGGTTAATATATTAGCAGTAGCAATATACCAGCCAGAGGTTTGAATTTCTTAAGTTTTATAGTTTTTCTCTTTACATGCATGAAGTCTTTATACTGTCTGTTTTGGTTTATTGTTCAGATCCAGAAACAAATGATTTGATACCTTTTATTGGACCAACATGGATGTTAACATAAAAGAACAAAGTGCTCTAGCTTTCGGACCAACCAGGTCCTTCTTCAGAAGCTTTATGGCAGTTATTTTGAAAATCCCATACTATTAACACCAGATAATGTTGAAAAAACAGAAATAATTCTCATTGGTTTAACATATACATTTAAAACATAACAGAAGATTATGTCAGAGAAGATAATTAATACCAGTATGCTTTTAACTGAGAAGCCTCAGAAGGGCAGAGGTTATCAAGAATTATCAACAACCAGAAAGTTCTTCTCACATAAATTTTAAAATGTCTCAGTAAGCATAAAGAAAGCATTTGAGAGATAAAAAACCTTGGAATAGCATTCTCTCTAATACATGTAAGATGACCTTCAACTTACATTACAAGTGTCCTTGTGTTTTAAAGAACAGACAATGAGAGACAAAATCCTGATATTAGGTGAAACTGCAAGTTGAAAACAAGCCCCAAATTAAACATACTGTACACACATATACATGATGCATGATAGTATCGCTCGTAAGTATAAATGCCAAATAAAAATACTTGTCAAGGACCCCCAAGAAAATGAGACCATGAGCCTGACAAGTGCAGATTTCAACACAGAGTCAGTGTATAACAAAAATGCACAGAATCAGTCTAAGGAATCTAAATGAACACTTCCAAGGATTAAATCCTCTGGACCCCTCCTTTGTTTTCCCTTTCTCTCCCTCTCTCTCTCTCGTTGGGAAAGATACTGTAACTAGTAGGAATGAGATATACTGTATGTGCAAGAGTCATAATACAGCATCATTCACGCCAATCTTAATATTTACCCAAAGGAATTACACCTTTTATGAACCCCCAAGTAAATGAGATATGCATCTTAATATGAGCAGATTTAAAAATGTGACAGTGTGTAATCCAACCACTGACAACTAGTAGAAGGAAGTAAAGGTACACTATATATGAAAACTAAGTGTCATGGCCACATAAGAGTTGCCCCATGCCACACTCCCACCACACATATGTGTGTACCTGCACCACACCACATCACACATACACACACACACACACACACCAGCACACCCCACACACACAACACACAACAAATATAACAGACACAACCCACACACACCACACCACACCACACAAACACAAACAGAACACACACACACACAACATGCCCACAACCCCCACAACACACAGAAACACAACACATACAAAACACACACAAACAACACACATACAAACATACAGCAATACACACACAAAACACACAAAACACACACACACACACATATGCACACACACTCACCACAGTGTTAAGGTGAGAAGTCAACATGTAGAAAACCATAAACTTACAAAATCAAAGGCCCACTGAAGAACTAAAGTATTTATGTCCATCTTTTAAAGTAAAGGCCTGTGTAAGTTTAAATGGAATAATGTGACATATAACCCACATCAATGTTCGTTCCATCTGCCTCCATATTGAGAAGTAAAATAAGTCTAATTTCAGAAGCCCGTTTCTGTTGTGTATTGTTGAAATGTCATTTTAAGACCATCACAGACATATCTGAGATTGAGTGGCCATCCTGGGAGAAGTGCTGGGCTACTGGTTTGTCAGTCATCTTAATATTAATAGAATGTCTGTGTGAATTCACTCAAGTGCAGAGTTGTTGCCTTGTCTCCCCCACATAACCTGTGCAAGGACATTTCTTGCATTGGATAAAATAGACCACATTACTTGATGTACATGTATAATTCTCCTGTATCCTGAATAGTCTGTTTTGTGATGTAATCACACAATCTGAAGTGGAAATGAGGTTACACATCATACATCTGCGTTGACGACAGGGTCGTGTACCATATGATGTCATGGTATTCTGTTCCAGTTCAAGATGACTCCTAATAATCAGGTTGGCTAAATTAGGTGGTTGTTTAAAAGATAGTAGTGGTAGTTCTTGAAAAATACAATTAAGGGTTTCATCCTCACTAATTATTGGATGGAGGTCCTTAATAATCTTACGTAGAAGTTCAAGGTCAGGATGGCATGTGACTACTAAGGGTATTCTGTTGGTAGTGGTCCACTCCTTATATTGCAGTAGTTGTTCTCTTGGGACCTGAGTTGCACATTCCACTGCTCTGTCAATTTCTCTGGATGAGTGTCCCTGCTCAATAAAGGTGTTTTTCAACATCGCCAGATGTGTGTCTCTGTCTTCCTCATTTGAACAGAAGCGGTGATACTGAAGTGTTTTACTATATATGACAGATTTCTTTATGTGGCTCAGGTGATTACTTTTCTTGTGTAATTATCTCTGTCTGTCTGTTGGTTTCCTGTAAATATAGGTATGTAGGGCTCCATCCTTAATAGTGACAGTTGTATCCAGAAAATGTACACTGGTGGCTGAATATTCCAGGGAAAGCTTTATAGCTGGGTGGAGGTTATTAAGTTCCTGATAAAAATCCTTAAGTGTGTCAGTGCCCTCTGTCCAAATTATAAACAAATCATCAAAGTAATCACCCGAGCCATACAAATAAATCTGTCATATATAGTCAAGCACTTCAGTATCACTGCTTCTGTTCAAATGAGGAAGACAGAGACACACATCTGGTGATGTTGAAAAACACCTTTCTAGGGACATGGATATGTTGTTCATCCACACTGTCTGGCAGGTTCCTTGCTGCTTTAAATCTTGCCGGAAGGTCTTCAAGCTGGCTCCTCCCACCCACCCAGGTGGTAAAACTCTTGGCTCCGCCCTATGACACCAGATCTTCCTTACCGCATGGAAGCTCAGGTTCCCTTCTTAATGCTCTGCATATAGACTGGGACATAATTCTTCAGTTCGCCCGAAACTAATCCTAAGGCTTTCAAGACTTTGGTCTAATTACTCCCTCGTGGCTGCGATAGACAAATCAACTCCTGGGTTTTGGCAGTGCCCATGCAGGCAGATAATGTCCAGGATGGATTCGCACTCCACGTGTGTCTACTGCCTCGGTCTAGATCATGACCTGCAGGCCTGCGAGTTATGTCATTCATTTTCGGTCAACGTCCTGGAAGACCGCGCTGCCCGGTTACAGCATGGGCGCCCCAAGAAGCGCTACCCTCCGGTGAAGTCCAGGGAGGCCCGTTGGGCAGTGTCTGTGGCAGCTGGCTCGGCTGAGCAACTCAAGCAGATGATCGCCCTCAAGGAGGAGGCAGCCCAGGCCGCATCTTCATCCTCCTCGGTCACGGCATTTATCCCGCTCTCTCTGGGATCTTCCTACACAGCTTCTTTTAAGGAGCTTTGCCAATCCCTTTCCACGAAGGGAGAGGGGCCATCAGGACACTCTTCTCGGTCCAAAAAGAAGGACTCGAAAGGTAAGTCCCACCGTCAGCGTTCATGGGAGCGAGAGAGGTCCCCTTCCCCAGACAGTCGGCACTCAACTGTGGTTGAGGATGTGGCTAAGGCAGCTGGCTTCATGGTGTCCCCGTCAGGTCAGCCGGCTGAGACACCAGTCGATGCGATCGAGATTTTTCTCGACCCGTCGGACGGGCTGTCGACTGGTGAAGCCGACAACCTTTTTTCACTGGTTCCCCCGGTGGAAACCAATGACTTGCCTGTGCCTCCTGTGCTGGATTCCCCAGTCAAGGCTCCCAAGCAGAGGGAAGAGCGGGTGTTCCCCACCCCTTCCCAGACCCATCCTCGGAAACACCGAGGGTCTCGGTCTCGGACCTCATCTTGGTCCAGCCGATCACCCTGCTCGTCCTTGTCTTCCTCCTCGAAAGAGGAGAAGCTTCAGTGCAAATTGCATCGATGCTATGAGGACTTAATGTGGCAGCAGTTACTTTTGTCCGGGAACAAGCGGACGATGTCGCCTTCCCCGGCCATCAAGTGGCTGTCACCCGAACGGCCGAAACAACCCCTCACTGTAGTTGAGATGCCCAAGCCTGGGCCAGTTGTTCAACCTAAACCAGCTGCCCCACTGATTGTGGTGGAATCTCCACCTCCACAACCGAAATCGGGGGTGTCGACCAAGGACTCTCGGTCGGGTCAGGGTCTGCCCCACAGGTTGCCTGTCACCCTCACTCCCGACCATCTTCGGCAGGTGGAGGGTGACTCAGGCCCCAGGCAGCTCTTCACAGACTCCTCGGAGTCTGATGCTGACTCCTCCCTGTTTTCCAGGCCCCTTGACCTGGATTCCTCTGGGGGCAGTCAATGGATGAGAGCCCATCATCATTCATGGGTCTGCTTTGGCTCATCACAGAGTCCACTGGGATGCAGCTCAAGCCTGTATCCAAGTGGGCCAAGTATCCCCTGACGGAGATACTGGGCTGAGGGGATTCACCCACGGAGGCCTTTTCAGTGGCTGAAGCCATTGTTGGCCCAGCCTTGTAACTCTGGCAGCCACCTGCTTCCTGCCCTGTGCCTTCAGCCAGGATGGCCAAAAAAGTATGCGGTCCCAACCAGCTCTTTGTCCGGTTTTTCAGAGCACCCCTCTGTGGAGGGGTTAGTCACCGATAGCATTTTACAGCGTTCCGGGAATGCTAGGGATGTGGATAAGCCCCCTGACAAGGAGTCCAGAAAGCTGGACTATGCTGGGCACAAGGTGTATGCTGCATCCTCCCTAGGCATCTGCCAGGCCAGCTCGGCTGTGCTGTTGGCACACTTCTCCCACGCCCTCATGGACTCCCTGGATGAGGTGATCCCTCATCTCCCGGCCGACCTGCAGACCACGGTTAAGCAGGTGTAGGACCAGGGAAGGGCGGTGGCAAAAACAGCTGCTCCAAATGGCTCTGGACATTGAAGACTCCTGTGCCAGATCAGTTGTGGCCTCAGTGGTCATGCACCTCAGAGCATGGCTGAGGATTTCCACCCTCATGGCAGATACCCAGCATAAACTGGTGGATGTCCCCTTCTTGGGGACTGACCTGTTCATTCCTGGAGTGGAAGGTCACCTCCAGTAGATTGAAAAGTCCAATGCTACCCTGGACTCGGTCACCTCCACCCAGAAGGACAAGGGCCATCATCAACAACATAAGTCCTTTTGCCCTTCTGCACCTGCGGCACATCCAGCCCAACAACACCAGCATCAGGGCCAGCAGGCTTACGCTTGGCATCCCAAAGCCAAGCCTGTGGCTTCCTCTAACAGGAAGCAGGGAGGAAAAGGCCCAGGAGGTCCCACGGCCAGTCCCTCCTCCAAGCCTGCCCAGTGACGGGTTGAGGGGTGTCACCTCCAGCCTCGTCACTCCCCCCGGGTTCCCCCCATGGGGGGATGGCTCTGCCACTTCCTTTCCACCTGGTCCACTATCACTATGGACCGCTAGGTGTTGGAAGTGGTTGGAAAGGGTCTGCCTCTGGAGTTCAAGCAGGCCCTGCCCTTCCAAGCTGTCACCCCTCGGGAGGGCTACGGGGTCCTCAGCCTCTCTTTAGGCTCGCTGAGCCAACATTGCCCTGCTCCTCAAAAAAGAGGTGATCAGGAAGGTGGCATATCCTCCACCAGACCCGGGGTTTGTGTCCAGGTACTTCCTGGTCCTGAAACTGATGGGGGTTGGTGCCCCATTCTAGACTTGCATGACCGGAACAGGTTCTTAAGGTCTTGAACCTTCAGGATGGTCACTCTGGCTCAGATCATTCTATCCTTGGAACAAGGCATGTGGTTCTGTTCTCTGGACCTCCAGGACTTGTTATTTCACGTCCCAATCCGTCTGTCCCACCAGAGATTCCTTTGCTTCAGGGCAGAGGGATCCCTCTATGAGTTCCAGGCCATGCCCTTCGGCCTTTCCCTAGCTCCCAGGGTCTTCACCAAATGCATGGCAGTGGTGACAGCATTCCTGCAGCTCCGAAGGGTCCAGGTGTACCCCTACCTGGATGACTGGCTGATTGCAGCCTCCTCCAGAATGGAGGTGGAGCGGTCCAGAGATTTGGCCCTCCAGGTTTGCTCTGAGGTTGGCCTCCTCATCAACAAGGCCAAGTCAGAACTCATGCCAAAGCAGGTGATACAATTCATCAGGCAGCGCTCAACTCTATACGAGCCAGAGCACGGCTCCCGGTGGACAGGGCCGAGGTTCTTTCCTCCTTTGCCCAATCATTTCAGGTTGGGCAATTGCACCCTGCCCAGGACTTCCTGCACCTCCTGGGCCTCATGGTGGCCTGCACCAGCGTGGTCCATTGGCCCATTGGTACATGCATCCCCTTCAATGGGGGCTGGTCAGCCAATGGTCAAAGCACTCCGATCCCTTGGATCAGCTAGTGACAGTGACCCAGGGGATGTGGAATGCCTTCCAGTGGTGGGCCATTCCAGCACATCTGCAGGAGGGCATCCCATTTGTCTGCCCCGAGCCGACGGTCTCTCTATCGACCGATGCCTCTCTGATGGCTTGGGGTGCCCATCTGGGGCAGCACAGAGCGCACGGCCTCTGGTCCCCTTGGGAGTCCCAATGCCACATCAACCTGCTGGAGTTTTGAGCAGTTCATCTAGCCCTCACCGCCTTCGCTCCGTTTCTATGGGGTCAAGTGGTCCAGGTCCAGATGGACAATACCACGACCATGTACTACCTAAACTGCCAGGGTGGGACGCACTCCATGCCTCTGTGCAAGGAAGCTGTACACATTTGGTCACTCATGCGCAGCCTGGAGGCAGATCTCCTTGCCATCCATGTGGCAGGAGCCTCCAACATTCTGGCCGATGCCCTAAGCTGGATAGGGGCTGCGTCCCACTAGTGGTCTCTCCTGCTGGAGGTAGTACAAGATCTGTTCTCCCACTGGGACATGCCTCAGGTGGACCTGTTTGCCTCCAGGGAGAATGCAAAGCTGAGACTGTTTCATGCCGGCCCCCCTCAGCAGGTCTCGCTGCAGGGGGATGCCTTCTCGAGGCCGTGGACCCCAGGCCTCTTCTACACCATTCCCCATTTCTCTTGATCCACAAGGTGCTTCTCAAGGCAAGGAGGGACAAGGCACAGATGATTCTGGTAGCCCCAGACTGGCCCCGCCAGTTCTGCTATCCAGATCTCCTCAGTCTCAGCTCCAGGCTCCCGAGGTGGCTTCCAGCCCACCCAGACCTGATCTCAGTCAATCAGAGGAAGATATTTCATCTGGACCTTCAATCCCTGCACCTGACGGCCTGGTTTCTGAGCGGCTAGAGTTCCAGGCCTTGGGTCTTTCTGACGAGGTCCACAACGTTGTTGAGGCATCCCGTAAGGAGTCGACCAGAAAATGCTACGCCGTTAAATGGAAGAGATTCTCCATTTGGTGTCAGGGCAAGGGCCTGGACCCTTTCTCCTGTTCCTTGGCAATCATTCTGGACTACTGTGGTCCCTTTCTCAGCAAGGGCTTCAGTCGACGACCCTCAAGGTGCACCTGGCAGCCATCTCTGCTAACCGGGCATGGACTGGAAAGCAGTCAGTGGCACAGGAGAAGGTGATCTGGCACTTTTTCAAAGGCCTTAATCACATATCCTCTCCAGTGCGAGAACCTCCACCTCCATGGGATCTACTGCTGGTATTAGCTAAGCTCATGGGCAAGCCATTCGAACTGATGCACAGGTGTGACATCTCTCACCTGTCGTGGAAGACCCCCTTCTTGGTGGCTATCACGTCAGTCAGAAGGATGGGAGAGCTCCAGGCACTTTCCATCGAGTCTCCTTATCTGGTCTTCCACAGGGACAAGGTTGTCCTGCGCCCCCACCCGAAATTCCTTCCAAAGGTGGTGTCAGAGTTTCACCTTAACCAGGTATTGACTCTGCTGCTGTTCTACCCCAATCACACCTCAGAGGCCGAATATAGGCTCCATACTTTGGACCCTAGAAGAGCGCTCGCTTACTATAAGGAGCGGATGGCTGAAGTGCGGGGAGAGGTTGGCCAGCTGTTTGTCACCTATGCTGAAACCGCACCTGGCAGGCCTGCAGCCAAGCAGACGATAGGCAGGTGGGTCACCTCCTGCATAGATCTCTGCTATAGTTCATGGGCATGAAGCCTCCCAGAGGGATAAGAGCTCATTCTACCCGCCATACTGATGCATTGGTGGCTGCTTCCAGGGACATCCCTATCCAGGAAATCTGCAGGGCTGCTACCTGGAAGTCAGCACACACCTTCATCACCCACTACCACATCGACCTTGAGTCACGCCGGGATGCTGGTTTTGGGGCCTCGGTTCTCTAGTCTTTATTTCCTAAGTAGGGGGTGTGCACCTTGCCTCCCTCCTCCCAGAGAACTGCTAGGAGTCTGCCAGACAGTGTGGATGAACAACATACCCATGTCCTAGAAATACAGGTTACTCACCTGTAACAGGAGTTCTAGGAATGGTATGTGTTGTTCATCCATGTCTCCTCCCTGGCCTCGACGCACAACCTGGCTTCCAGTGGGCTAGATCTGGTGTCATGGGGTGGAGCCAAGAGTTTTACCACCCAGGTGGGTGGGAGAAGCCAGCTTGAAGACCTTCTGGCAAGATTTAAAGTGGCAAGGAACCTGCCAGACAGTGTGGATGAACAACATATACCATTCCTAGAACTTTTGTTACAGGTGAGTAACCTGTATTTATTGAACAGGGACACTCATCCAGAGAAATTGACAGAGCAGTGGAACGTGCAACACATGTCCCAAGTGAACAACTACTGCAATATAAGGAATGGACCACTACCAACAGAATACCCTTAGTAGTCACATGCCATCCTGACCTTGAACTTCTACGTAAGATTATTAAGGACCTCCATCCAATAATTAGTGAGGATGAAACCCTTAATTGTATTTTTCAAGAACTACCACTACTATCTTTTAAACAACCACCTAATTTAGCCAATCTGATTATTAGGAGTCATCTTGAACTGGAAAAGAATACCATGACATCATATGGTATACGATCCTGTCATCAATGCAGATGTAAGATGTGTAACCTCATTTCCACTTCAGATTATGTGGTTACATCACAAAACAGACTATTCAGGACACAGGGGAATTATACATGTACATCAAGTAATGTGATCTATTTTATCCAATGAAAGAAATGTCCTCGCTCCTCACACAGGTTATGTGGGGGAGACAAGGCAACAACTCCACACTAGAATGAATTCACACAGACATTCTATTAATATTAAGATGACTGACAAACCAGTAGCCCAGCACTTCTCCCAGGATGGCCACTCAATCTCAGATATGTCTGTGATGATATTAAAAGATCCAGAAGCAAATGATTTGATACCTTTTAATGGACCAACATAGATGTAACAACAAGAACAAAGTGCTCTAGCTTTCGGACCAACCAGTCCTTCTTCAGAAGCTCATTAAAAGCATATTAAAAGGACATTTCAACAATGCACAACAGAGATGGGCTTCTGAAATTAGACCTATTTTACTTCTCAATATGGAGGCAAATGGAATGAACATTGATGTGGGTTATATGACACTTTATTCCACTTAAACCTACACAGACCTTTACTTTAAAAGATGGACATAAATACTTTAGTTCTTCAGTGGGCCTTTGATTTTGTAAGTGTATGGTTATCTACATGTTGACTTCTCACCTTAACACTGTAGTGAGTGTGTGTGCATATGTGTGTGCGTGTGTGTGTGTGTGTTTTGTATGTGTATTGCTGTATGTGTGTGTATGTGTGTGTTCTTTGTGTGTGTTTTTTAAGTGTTGTGTTTTTGTGTGTTGCGGGGGTTGTGGGTGTGTTGTGTGTGTGTGTTTTGTTTGTGTGTGTGCGGTGTGGTGTGATGTGTGTGGGTTGTGTTTGTCATATTTGTTGTGTGTTGCGGTTGTGTGGTGTGTGCTTGTGTGTGTGTGTGTGGTGTGGTGTGGTGTGGTGTATGTGCACACATATGTGTGGTGGGAGTGTGGCATGGGGTGACTCTTATGTGGCTAGGGCACTTAGTTTTCATATGAAGTGTACCTTTACTTCCTTCTGCTTGTTGTCAGTGGTTGGATTACACACTGCTCATATTAAGATGCATATCTCATTTACTTGGTGGTTCACAGAAGGTGTAATTCCTTTGGGTAAATATTAAGATTGGTGTAAATGATGCTGTATTATGACTCTTATACGGACAGTATATCTCATTCCTACTTGTTGTCTTTCCAAAGGGGGGGGGAGAGAGAGAGAGAGAGAGAGAGAGAGAGAGAGAAAAGGAGAGGGGGCTGGAGGATTTCATCCTTAGAAGTTTTCATTTACATACCTTAGACTGATTCTGTGCATTTTTGTTATACACTGACTCTGTGTTGAAATCTGCACTTATCAGGCTCATGGTCTCGTTTTCTTGGGGGTCCTTGACAAGTATTTTTATTTGGCACTTATGTTTATGAGTGATACTATCATGCATCATGTGTATCATGTATTTTTAATTTGGGGCTTGTTTACAACTTGCAATTAGACCTAATTTCAGGATTTTGTCTCTCATTGTCTGTTCTTTAAAACACAAGGACACTCGTAATGTAAATTGTAAGCTCATCTTACATGTATTAGAGAGAATGCTATCTCAAGATTTTTTATCAGACTGCTTTCTTGACGCATACTGAGGCATTTTAAAATGTATGTGAGAAGAACTCTCTGGTTGTTGATAATTCTTGATAACATTTGCCCTTCTGAGGCTTCTCTGTTAAAAGCATATTGGTGTTAATTATCTTCTCTGACGTAATCTTCTGTTATGTTTTAAATATATATGTTAAACCAATGAGAATTATTTCTGTTTTTTCAACATTATCTGGTGTTAATAGTATGGAATTTTTCAAAATAACTGCCATAAAGCTTCTGAAGAAGGACCTGGTTGGTCTGAAAGCTAGAGCACTTTGTTCTTTTGTGTAACATCCATGTTGGTCCAATAAAAGGTATCAAATCATTTGTTTCTGGATCTGTTCTTAAAAGGACCAATATGTCACCTACAAATTTTTTTGGTTTCTTGTTTTGATTTACCTAAGGTTACAATGAAAAATGTGATGTAAATTTGGTGTTTTTTTCCTGGTATATAACGTTGTTCAATAAAAAAACTCCCCCATTCCTTTTATAAAGGGGATGGAGGGGGGTTCTTATTTTTTAGATTTGGGTTAATATACCAACCACTTTTGTTGGGAGTATGATGTTAGATACTCTTTTAGATTCATCTTTATTATGATTTCAGGTGGGAACAAGCCTTTTAAATTACTTTCGGTGTAAATGTATAATGTAATACATGCTTATGTTTCTTCCCTGTTTTTATGATTTTGTGTGAAGTAACACTGTTTGGTTGTATCTTATTTTTATGTTTATCAATAAAAAATTCCCCTACTCTCCAGTAGGAGAATCTCTGGCCAGCAAGATGGCCACCCAGGCAACTGAAGTTGAGCAGGAGATGATGGAGGTAGGGGAAAGGGTTTCCTCCCCTGCCTCACAACAAGCAGAGACCAACATTGTTTATGAAAAAGATCGAGATGAAACTTCAAACAAAGTAGCAGACCCTGACTTTGTGGAAATGCCAAGTGTTGAAATGAATGATGACATTCCTACAGCTGTAGAAAATCAGCCGGATGGCTTGGTTTTAGAGGTGGAAATAAATGCTGCAAGTGGTGAGTCCACGATTTCTTGCCCTGAAATGAAAAAGTTATCAGACCAGTCGTTAGCGGAGGAAAGGAAGTATTGTTTTAAAAAAATGCAGCTTCAAAAGAGAATGAGAGAGCTGCAAACCAGCAGTCAGCCACTTGCTGACAAAAGTGCTCAGCTGGCTGCCCCTGATGCGGTAACATCAAAGTGGCCAAAAAGCAGCTGGACAAAGGAGATAGAATACGCAGAATCAGAGCATGTACTAGAAAAGGAGTGGGTTGCAGGTAAGTCAGGGGAAATGTCTGGAATGGCAATAACAAGTAAGCCTATACTTGGCCTACAATGCCCTCACTATGGGGCCTCTACCTCTAAAACTACCTGGACGGTCTCTGTGACCTTACATGGAGTGGGATGGGTTCAAGACAAGGAGACAGGACAATGGAAATCTGGCCTCTCCCCGATCAATGTTGCACCGAAGGACTTGACTTGACTGTCACAGTTACTCAGGGACCTGCTCTCTTACCTGAAATTGATCTAGAAGTGCCTTCTCAGTTAGCGCTTACTCAAAATCCCCAATTGAATCTACAAGTCAATGTACCACAACCTACTACTAGGATATCAGATGAAGGTGCTAGCACAATTTCAGAGAGGCCTTTGAACAGTATAAATCAGATGACTATGAGGCACTTTGCATCACCGTTCAAAACACCAATACTGCCTGCAAAATGACATAATGCAGTGAGACTTTCTTATACAGGGGAATGCCAGAGTTGCCAGAGTTTTTGTGGTGAGACAATTGTTAAAAAACTCAGTGAAATTTTTTGCACACAAACTTTCCTCCTAATTCATGTGTCAGGAGAATCCACTTTCAACATAAGCTTTAAAACTGTACATGGCTTGGAACATTTCTGGATGAGGCAATCTTCGACTCTGAGAACATTTGGACAGGGGGGTGGAAAGCAAAAGTGACGCTAAGAACAACTGACATAGGGTAGTACATCTGCCAAACTCTGTCTTCTTGGGACATGATAGGGGTGTCCTGTTCCACCTGGGACAGCCTAAAACATGTTAAAAATGTGGGTCTGGGGAACATCTAAGCAGTATCTGTGACCAGGTCAGATGTACTGTGTGCGGTGACTTAGGTCATATGGGAACACAATGTTTAAATAAATGTAAATGTAATTTATGTGAAGAGATTGGGCACATGTTTCAGAATTGTAAATGGGCAGCACATAACATCAGTGATCAGGCTGATGGGGAGGTGCAAAGGCTGCTTATCACACTGGCTCAAAAAATAGAATAAACCTGCATGCCCCAGAGAATCGTGCTGAACTGAGTTAAATTAGTAAATCCCAACCAGGTCCTTCAAAGAACAGTACACTCATTTCAGGTCAGGAGAAGCCGCCTGGTGGGAGTCATACAGAAATAGAAAACAAGCCCTTAATGGCTGAAGGAATCCCTCTTGAGACTGAGAAAGGGAACATAACAGTAGAAGCTAGCATGCCCCAACCCCCACCCCCATCCCACAGCCAGACATAGAGCCAGAATGTATGGTCACCAGACAAAGGGTGTGCACAAAGCAGCCTAAAGACCAAAATGTTCCTGAACCACTGACTCTTTCAATCAAATATGACTTGCTTCTTTCAGAGCATACTGATGAGAATTCTGATACATCCTCAGTGGCCTCCTCTGTGTCAGATCTACCACCTGACCATGTCACACAAGATAAGCCTTCAAAACAACAAAAGCATAAAGCTACACAAAAGGCCAAAGATAGAGGATGCTCAATGAGGAGGGGGAGATTCAAAAGATCTATTTGTTAAATGATGTTAGCAGATCCCACTTTTTATACTATAAATGTTGATAGTATAAAAAGATCAGAAAAAAGGAAGGCAGTATTTTCCTATTTGTCTTACCTACATATAGGAATAATTTTTCTGCAAGATGTTTGTTTTCACATGCTATGTGAAATACAGGTTGCAAAAAATTCATGGTTTTATGGGCCCTCGTTTTGGTCCAAAGGGCAAGAAACAGTGTTGGGGTGGGGATACTTTTTAGGATGCGAGAAATTAAACTAATAAAATTAATGGATTTAGTCCCAGGAAGAGTCTTGATCTTTGATGTCTGTATTCATCAAGTTATGTTCAGATTGATAAACCTATATGCGCCACAAACAAAATTGTCCTGGACTGAGATTTTGAAAACTATTTAGCCATTTTTGTACACTTCCAGTTATGTCTTAATTGCTGGTGACTTTAACAGTAATCTCTCATTGAAAGGTAAAAGCAAGAAGCCTGTCACTAGTAAAATATATTATGACACCAATACTTTACTAAATGTAATAACTAAATCACGGCTTCGAGATGCATATCATTATGCTACTAAATTACATACACCGACCTTTCACAAAGGGCAGTTAGTTACCCAAATTGATTACATTTTCACTTCTTGGAATGTCATGATCAGGGCTGCAACCATACAACCGGCAGAGTTTTCAGATCATAATGTATTATCTATTCAGATGGAGCATAATCCTTCAATCATTAAAGGCCCTGGGGCCCGACAAATGAATGTGTCATTGCTAAAAATAGAATTATACAGTAACAGCTATTCAAGAATTAATTAAGGTAAGAAAATCAGTATTTATTTTATTTGGTAACCCAATACAGTGGTGAGAAGATATGGAAAATGACCTGCAGAAGTTACTTAAACCTTTAAGCAGGTCATTTAGTAATAAACACTATTTAACTTATCTGCAAAATAGAACTATTTTTCAAAATCTCTTAACAATTACGCACGACACAAAACAAGATTTTTCCTCCCAAATTTCTAAAATAAGAACAGCTTTGATGTCATACCATGAACATAAATCAAAAGCTTTATATCATCAACAAAAGAATGAAACACAGGGCACCTCAGAAAAGGTATGCCCTTTTGACTGCTGTTTAAACAAAATTTTAAAACCGGAAATGTCTAGCCTAAAAAAACTAGATGGGAGAGTCTGCAACTCTAGCTAAGAAATAATTAACTTTGTTTCTAATTATACTAAGACAATGTATGGCCCTCTATCTATTGATGGTGGTAATATAAATCATTTTTAGATCCCTCAAATATTCCACAGGTGGAAGATACAGTTCTTACTGAAATATCACGACCAATTGCAGCTGAAGAAATATTGGAAGCAATTTCATCGGTTTCAACAGGGAAAACACCAGGTCCAGATGGGCTCTCAAATGAGCTATATAAACTTCTAGGGATAGAACTAATTGAAGAATTAACAATCTTTTACAACACAATTTTAAATACTTGGCTGATCCCGTTAAGAATGAATATGAGTATATTGATTTATTTATATAAAAAAGAGGACAAAACTAAGCTGCAAAACTGGAGACCAATTAGTCTTCTGAATAAGGATTTTAAATTACTAGCAATAATTTTAGAAAAATGACTATTAATAGCTAAATATGTCATATCAGTTACTCAATTTTGTTCAATACCGGGGGAAAAAAAATAGCGGACTTGTTACTATTAATTAGAGAGGTAGAATGTGGAAAACATGGCATCCTTGATGTTTTTCAGATTTCTCTTGACCAGAGAAAAATGTTTGATTTGGTAACACATGACTTCTTACGGCAGGTTTTAGCATATTATAGGGTACCCCCTAATGTTATACAGTGGATCAAAGCAATATACAGAACTGCAACAGTAATACTGTTAGTTCCGGAATGGAAAGGGCCATTGATTCAAATACAGAGAGGGGTTAGACAGGGTTGCCCTCTCAGTCCTATATTATATGTATTTTTTATAGACTCGCTCTTAAGAGCAATTTCTAATAGCCCACATATTAGACCCTTAATAATAGAAGGACAATACTTACAGCATAAAGTTGTGGCATACAGTATGCTGATGATATGAATCTAATAGTGGCAGACGAAAAGCTCAATTGTTGCAACTGTGTCACTTTGTTCCTTATTTGGAAAGGTCTTTGGAGCCTCCTTGAATTTACAAAAATGTGTTAGCCATAGTCTAAACTATACATTGGTGTATACAACAAATATTGCAGGCATTCCCATAATCCTAGAACCCATTACTATACTGGGCATACAGTCTGGTCTGGGGAATATGGATGAAATAAACTGGGAACCAAAGCTTGAAATAGGGAAACAAAAAGTGGTACATTAGAACAGATGGAAACCAAGTAAAAAAAAGAGGGTGTATTTAATTAAAACTTTTTTAATTCCTGTCTTCCTATACCTTAGCTATATTTTTCCCCCACCAAAGAAATATGGGACCACTCTTTTCAGTATCTTTTTTCAGGCTTTCTGGTGGAGCCGTTTGAATCCAATAAGGAGAAATGTAACATACCTACCTATAAATCAAGGAGTCCTGAACATGGTCAATCCTGTATTGTTTTAATAGTATTTTTATAAACTGTAATATTAAACCAGTACTGCTACAAAAAAACGAAGGGTGGGAACATTTGCTATAAAACAACTGCCAGCTGTGGTTCCAACAATGGTCAGATGGAAGACTATTAGTAGTTAGGAGATCAGTGTTGATAGGAAACTATATTAGAGAGACCTTTTTGAGGCTTAAACAATGGAACCTTTCTGCCAGCACCTTGGTATCATTACAAAGAAAACAATTGTATACCTACCTTTTGCATTCCATCTGTCAAGTCAAAAAAGTGCTTGAAAAATGCCCAGATCAATGACTGTCAGCCTTAAAAAAGTTAGTGACAAATAAAAGAATTCCTGAAAAAATGTAGGATATACACTGGTTGGCTTGTCATGAAAAAAATGAATGTGAAGGCAAATCAAAGGCTGTGTAGCAGCCAGGCATGTATTAGACAAGAATAACCCATACAGCGCTTACAGTTTCAATGTACTTTTATTAGGGATTTTGGGGATTTTGTGGCAGAACATTGGGGAGAAAATGTATTTCAGACAATGTCATATGACAACATAATGTATGCAGCCTTTTCTAATGAATGGCGTAAGTGGCATATTAGCACCCTTAGGGTATTAGTAACCTGCTTAAAGTGGCAGATATAGCTCAATATTTATATTTTTACACTATAACAAAAAGAGGGAACCTATATAAGATTATTGAACAAAGTGGTGTATGACTTAAAAACGCTCTACCAAAAAGAAAAATGTTTATTTTCTGAAGATAAATTGTTGGAATTATG
Organism: Neoceratodus forsteri; assembly: GCA_016271365.2. Taxonomy (NCBI): domain Eukaryota; kingdom Metazoa; phylum Chordata; order Ceratodontiformes; family Ceratodontidae; genus Neoceratodus; species Neoceratodus forsteri. The sequence goes on from CM057449.1 coordinate 682,735,955, forward strand.
GAAGGGCTTACCATGGATAACAGATAACGATGCACCAATAATATGAAAGAAGTCTCATTGGGAAAGGAACATAGACCCAAATGTCATACAGTTATAAGAATACAGTGATTTTCTTCTATTAAGAGATGTGACTCTATCCTCGTAGAGTTTATAATGTAGCATGAAGAAACAGGATATTTTATGATTTTATATTTTTATACGAAATTCACTTTTTTCTTCTTTTGTAAGGTGGAGGGGTGTTTGTATATTGAGATTATAATTAGAGTATGTTGTAATACCTTCATATGGCTTCCTTACTCTTTCTTATGAGTTTGGAAGAAGAAATGCTGCACTGAGGGAAATTGGTTATGCAGTCTGTTTGTACTGTTATTAGGATTACACCTTTTGGCATGTATTTTAATTTTATGCACTAGTAAAACATTCCTCCTACTCTTTTCATAGAGAGAGGAGGGGGTGGTATTTCCTTTTTCAGTTTTGGGATTATATACAACCTGTTCTTGTAGAAAGTATGATGTTAACACTCATTTAGGTTATTTTTTTCTTTTATTATGATTTCAGATGGGGAAAGATTGTTTTAATTACACCTTGTTTCTATGTATGATGTAATACATATTTTTGTTTACTTACTGTTATTATGATTTCATGTGATGAAACACTGTTTGGTTTGTATCTTATTTTATGTTCTAATAAAAATTCCCCCTACTTTTTTTTGAGAAGTGCCATGGCATCTTTAACATCCACCTGAACTACCACCAGAACAGGCAGATGGGACATTGGTTTAATGCCTCATCTGAAAGATGGCACCTCAGGAGTGCAGCACCCCACTCATGCTGCACTACAGTGTCAGTACTGGGATTTAACCCAAGTGCCTGGAGTGAGAAAAGAACCCACAGCCTTTTGATCTTCCAGCCTCAGAGGTGAGTGTGCAACCTGCTAAGCCACTGTGCCACTGATACTGAAAATATGTGTATTCTCTAGAAAACTGAGTTTTACAATCCCCCATCTGGGAGTCTTTATGATAAATTAAAGTAGCAGTAGAGTGCCTGTCTCTATATTCTTCCATCTGAGTGTTAAATTAGCTGCATAAGAAATATAGCAGAAGTTGATTTATGAACATAGATGTAAAATTGTAAAAATGGAGGTTGCTGATATTTATACTACTGTGGGGCTTAGCAGCAGCAGTGAATGACAAATTAAGTATTAAATGTTGTGGTGGAATGAATGAAGCAAAAAGCGATGACATCAAATTACTTCAAACAGAGTAACCACTAACTTATTATTAGGTAGCATATTACTGACGATTAATTGTAAGCATGTTCACATTTTTTAAAGTTGTGTGATCACTATAAATTTTGTACACTGGATAGTGCTGTATTCCTTGTCAAAGCATCCATAACAGACATGTAATGCTGGGTTTCTTAGGTGGCCTCCCTGGGCTACTCTTTGCTTTTACCTGCATATTCCACGATAAATGAACATTTTATGCAAAAGGACTGGTGAGTCTGCTGCTTTATTGGTAACTGAGTGTTAAGTCCTTTTTGTCTTCATATTTCAAATAGATGTTTGATTTTCTGCTCATGAAAGTAGATTCTTATTCCATGAGCTAAAATTCTTCTTTTATGAGCAGAAAAATTATTATTTCATATGGTGACCATCTTTGTTTCCCTTAAAAAAAAATAATCAAAATCCCATAAAAATGATGCCCTGAAAAGAAAATGACACATTAATTAAGGAAAAGGGGCATGGTTAGCTCAATTCTGAAATACAGTTTTGGAAAAAGGACCCCAAAATATGATTTTGGGACATCCCAAAAATCCTTAGTAAGGCTTGTTTCATGAGTCAATTTTCTTATTTCATGAGGCACATGAAAGATGAATAATGTTTCATGAAACACGATTCTCAGCTTACGAAAAAAGAACGTGGGCTTAGGTTTTTTTCCAGTATTGTTTCATCAGCAGGCCTCTTATTTCATGACTCATGAAACGACTCAAGAAACAAAAAGGCTGGCTCAAGAAACAAGATTTGAGGCTCAGGGTTTTTTTTCAGTCTTGTTTCATAAGCGGAGCTTCTTGTTTCGTGAGTTCTTTTGTCTCTCATGAAAGAAGGCAGGCTCACAAAATGAAATGGAAGAATACAACTAAGTCCTAAATCTTGCTTTGTGAGATAGCTGTCTTCTTTTGTGAGTTGTTTTGTGACTTACAAAACAATAGTCGTGCTAACAAAACAAGACTGAGAAAAAACAAAGTCCACAGTTCTTGTTTTGTGAGCCAAGAGTCATGTTCTGGGAGGATGTAGTCTTCTTTTGTGAGCCTCATGAAACAAGAAATCAGCTGAGGTAACAGGAATGAAAAAAACTAAGTTCACCATGTTGTTTCATGAGCTGACATTGTTCTTTTGTGATCCTCACAAAACAAGACTGCTGTGTCATGAAACAGCAAAATTGGCTCATGAAAGTAGAACTTCTTTATATTGACAGAAAATGTGCTGCTCTACCTACAACACCCCTCAACGTCACCTCCTGCAACAGTTGACATTCTTCAGCAATTTGTGCATCTCTCAGGTTATAAATTAAATGACACAAAACAGACCCTTTTATGTTGAACTATTCCCCATTACACAGATTTAAACTCAATACCCCTCCTATTGGGACCTTACAGTCTGCCAGCTCTACTCAGGGACCACCATTCCTATTTTGTCAGAGCTACAACATAAATGCAGTCTTAGACAAACAGACTTTTATCATTACCTCCAGGTATGCCACTGTGTGGGGGCACTCACTACAGTGGTTAAAAATGTGGTCACTGCCCCATTCCGTGACTTTCTTCCATGATTTCCTTAGGATGCAGGACACACAACACCTGATATCTCAGGTATATCAAGCCCTGCAAGCCACACAAGGCACACACACACACACAGAGTCCATGGCTAGCAAATGATCAGAAGAAATATGATTCCAAATCACCACCACAAAATGGACAAATTCTTGTCAAGCAGGCACACACATGACAGCTACACATACATGGCTTGAATATGCATGGAAGCACTTGATTCAAAATGTTCATACTTCGGTGGTGGTCATAGCCCAGTTCACTACAATGCACTCAGCAGCCTGATGGTACCAGTGTGAAGAACAAAGGACAACTGTCCCCTCCTGTAACTATTGTTTAAGGATCTTCAGCAAGAACTACAAGCACTATTTCAAAACCCAACATCACTGACACCAGAACTATACCTCCTGCTGCAATAGTCCCCTGAGTTTAGAAGCCCATACACTCATTACTTACTAGGGGTCCTGATTACCACTAGAAAAAAGAGACTTACTGGGATATGGCTTACACGAATAATTACCAACAGTAGAGGACTGGAAAACAACACACCAAATTTATTAAGCAGAGAGATTAACATACTCATTGAATAATCACCTAGCAGTCTTTAACACTTGCTGGACAGGATTGGTACTTTATAATATGAATGAAGACCCCAGTTTTGTACCTTAAAGACAAATGTAGAATACATATAAGGGGTCAGAATGCTTACAATACCATACTGGCAACAAACTGAGCTTCATATACCCACATGAATTTACCCCTATATGCTGGGTTGATAAATGAATTGGTCTTGGGAACTCGCATCAATCCCATCCCCATTCCATTTCACCACCTCATAAAAAATAAAATAAGCTTTGAGGATGACAATTAGAAACTTCTAACAAACTAGAAATATAACCTGTTCGTAACACTCTTAGGATTTACTTTGAATGTACCACCGCCTTAGGTGTAACATCTGGATGGCGGTTTCCCCATTCATTATACTATAACTGTTTAGAGTAACCTGTATGCATAGTTCAGAAAGTTGGACTGCATTATATATTTAACTGCTGTATCGCCTGAATCTGTAATGCAATTTCAATAAACAGGTCTCCTTAAAAAAAAGAACTGTTGCAATGTGGGTATTATGGTTTCAGCAGCAGATGTAGATAGTTTCCAAGGGGCTAGCAGTTCTGTTTAGGGGTAGCAGGTTCCCTGAAAATGTAAAATGTTACCTTTGAAAGCTCAGATTAGGTGAAAACAGTTACAATTTGTTGGCTAGTAAGGGTAGTGGGTAAAGAAAGAATTGGTTGTTTGTCTTACCTGATGATGGCTGTCTCTGGTTGCTCATGTGGTCTTGTCCCTTTTCTGCTTGGTGGTTGGAGGTAGTTAGTGCTGGAAACCCTGACATCACATTTCCCTACTTTTGTGGCAATAAATTGAGCCCTGACTGCTGCAATAATGCAGTTTCTGCAAAGAATATATTAACTAATTAGGGCTATAAGGCCACAAACCCAAACGGTGAGTGACTTTTTTGCCCTAATTAGCCACCGAGATGGGTATACTTCTGAGTGTTACACCCTTAGCCATTTTTTATTGAACATAATAAATTAGAATGGTTATTGTTATGGAGATCACATATATGATCACATTATAGCACTTGAATGGTATAGCAAGGAGGGAATGGTGTGTAGTGAGTCCATGTAGGGGTTTGGGGGATTTCTGGGTTTGGGAGGTTTTGTGTGTCTTTTTTCCAGGTTCTTTTGCAGCTTGTTAATTGGTTTGGCTAGCTTCCTAATATGCATTAATTGTCATATCAGTATTGTCCCAATTGTTTGATGAGTGTAGGGGTATAGCTTTAATTAGTGTAGGGGCAGTATATAGCTTTAATTTTTTAATTAGTGCAGGCATATGCATCTAATTAATAACGTAGTCACAGGTATACAGGGGAATAGATTATGTCTTTCTCTACAGTGCAAAGTACCCATCAATTTATTGCTAAAAAACACATTAATACACCAGGTAGGGTTCAGTTCAAAGCAACAAAAGTAGGGAAATGTGGTTTCCAACCCATTGTCTCCATCCTGCCAAGCAGCAAAAGGACAAGCCCACACAACCAATCACACACAGCCATCATCAGGTAAGACAAACAACATACAACTGTTTTCAAATGATACAAATGCAGTAGCACTGATGTGCTACCTTTGTGGATTTGTATCTGCAGCAGGGCCACCACAAGACATGCACACTAATTTGTCACTACAGGTAGAAATCCAGGCTACTCAAATCACAATGGAGCTTTTGTATGCAGAACTGCAGGACCTTGCAACCGCAAATATAAATCCATGATACATAAATGACAAAATTTATTTTGTCTGCAGAACTGCAGTCCTATAAGGGGCCAGCGCTTCTGTAGCCTCAGGTACTCATGCACATTGTAATACATACACACTCTTGATGGACCTGTGCTTCTGCAGCCACAAGTGTAAGATGCACACTGAACTCTGGCTGTAAAAGTGTGGTAGTCACAAAATCCATGATACCAAAATTACAATCGTACTTATGTCTGCAGCCAGAGGTGTAAGACATTCACAACAACTTCTGCCTCCAGGAGGCAGGTGTTTTGGGTCATGGTTTCAGCAGTGGGTGTAGAAACTGTTCAAGGGGGCAGCAGGTTTTCAGATACAAAAATTGCAATCATACTTCTGTTTGAAGAAGTGCAGGCCCCTGAGGGGCCAGTACCTGTTCAGCCACAGGTATAAAACATAAACACCGACTTATGTCTTAAATGGACATTGTCAACCCCCTTAGGTCTCAAAGTGTCCCTAGTTTAAAAAGTACATTTTATAATTGCCAACATTCTGTAAAGATTGCTGATGTAGCTGGTTGTTTGATTCTGACTCTTTTTTTTCTTTAAAAAAGTGAAAAACAGACTGCCCACTATACTGGTGTTACCACACAAACAGTTTTGTTTACATTCCTTGATCATCTCCAACTGCATCTTTCCTGGACTTGGGAACACCCACAACATAGTCCAGCCCTTCATGATGCAGTGGAAGTTTAGAAGGCTACTACCTCATGAGTGAATTCACTGTTTGGGTGTGTTTCTAATGCTCAGGAAATATGTAGTAAGAACAGATCCAGGATTGTAAGCAAAAAAGGTTATTTATAAATATACATTAGCATGCATTTCAGTTCTACTAAACAAGGAGACAGATAAAGCAAACAGCAACATCAATGAATTTTAGAGAAGGTAAGCAATCATAAAATGCAGGGTTTTAACTAGAAATAATATGATGAAAAACAGGTTAACAGTGTCCCTTTAAGGAGTGAAAGTCCCTGTGGGGCATGCTGCTACGTAGATGCAAGTGCTGATTCAATGTGGGAGTCATGGCATTAGTAGTGGATCTAGAAATTGTTCAAGATGCTAGCAGGTTTTCAGTTATGCAGCTTCATATAGAAAGCTATGCAGTAGAGTATCATGCTATCTAGCAAGGAACCTCATACATTGTGCATGTCATATACCTCTTTCTGCAGAGGTCCCATGGGGCCTTTCTGTTTGCAGTAAACTCTGAAAGACATACACACACAGGTGTGACTGTGTAAGCACAAGCTCCTGTGGGGACTGTCCCTATGCAACTGCAGATATAAAGCCACAAAGACAGCACATCAGTGCTACTGCATTTGCATCATCTGGAAACAGTTATATGTTGTTTGCCTTACCTGATGATGGATGTCTGTGGTTGGTTGTGTCAGTTTGTCCTTTTGCTGCTTGGGGGAGGGGGAGTTAGGGTACCCTAACACCACATTTCCCTGCTTTTGTTTCTTTAAGTTGAACCTGAACTTCTACATAAACATAACTTTTTGCAATGAATTTCCTTTCTTCTTGAGATAGTGGAATTTTATCCTCATTCCTGTAAGTCACCTTGTGACCTGTGGGAACAGTTCAATCTGTCTGTGGAAGCACAGGGCCATCTAGGCCCTGTGCTTGCAGGCATCTACAGATATAGACATGCAGGGCCCACAGGACCCTGCACAAAATGTGGAGTCTATCAGGCTATGGAAATGTAGGACCTTTTTGTTCCTGCAATTCCATATGGCTACAGATGAAGATGTGCAGGGCCATTCAGGCCCTCATCAAGAGTGTAGTCCATATGGGCAAGGAAGAATATAGCCCTGCTAGCCTTGCACTTTTACTCCAAGTTAGGAGTCTGCCTTGCTGGGGAAGGGGCCCTGCACTTCTGAGTGGCTACAGATGCAGACTTATGAGTGAGCATAGAAATATTTCAATACATGCTAATAACATTGTTTTTTTTAATATTTTGACTCCAAGTTTTCAACATAGTTGTGGTATTACACCCCCTCATAAATCTGGTAGAAGAATATTCTCAAACTGCAAACAAAGTGCCATTTTGAGCTACAAGTGCAACAACATGATTTGGCCAGGATAAGAAAAATTATAGCTACAGTATAAGGTTCATGAGGTGGTGTGAAAAAAAAAATGACTACATTGAAAATGTTGTTCTAAATATTGAAAACTTTCAAAGCTATGAGCGTATTCATAAGTTTCCACATACACTGATAACTTTTTTTAAAGTTTTTACCCAATGTTTTAACATAGCCTACTTGTGACCCCACCTCATGAACAAGGGCAAACACATTTTCAAATCCCACCCAAAGGATGATGTCATGCAGCTACCGTGAAATCACTCTTCAGGATGGAGTTCCATAATTTCGTAGCCCTTATTCATAGGATCCTCATTTAGGGACAGGGATCTGAACTGGACTCAAAAGTGACCTCCTATTCATTGCTTGGCAGTGACAGTGCCTGAACATTTGTATTCCTTTTCTTAAATGCCTGTTTTGACTGTTTTGTGTTCAAGTGGCAGTTGAACTTTAAATTAGTTATCTTGGTTTTGTCCATAAAGATGGGAGCTCTGGGAACTTTAATAAGAACTCTTAACTAAGAGATATACAGTGACTGCTCCTTTTATCTGCTGCTTTACAAATTGCAGTATCATTTTGGTTAATTGTTATTTTATTTATTTTGTTGAGTTACTGTTTGGGGTGGTTAGTGTGAGGAGTTTGAGTGTGTTAATTAATTGATGGTGTATATGGTGTGTTAGTGTGTAGATATTGTATTGTTTGCAAGAGGGTAAAGTATACAACTATTTGTGTATATTCTGGGGTGGTGTTGTGTTCTACCTGCTTGTGGGAATGTGCTGGGGAGGTGTGAAGACAATCAGCACTATTCTCCCTCCAGGCTCAGAGACCTCCGCCCTTTTAATTATCCTCCACTGTTCCCGGAGGCATATGGGGTGTTTAGAGTGCTGGGGATAGCTAAGAGGAGAAGGAAGGAGGTTGGAAGTAGAGGGAGAATGGAGAGGGGTGGGCGGATTGGGGTAGTGGGGACAAGGAGATGCCCTGGGTTGAAATGGGTCCAGGAAAGAGGTTCTTCCTGACTTGTTCCCATATACAAGGATCCTGCGTCATGCAGGCAAGTGACACGATCTTCCTCGGTTGCTCATCCTACTCGGGCAGTGTTATGCAATGCCAGATCAACCAAGGACAAGACTGCTTTTACAGTGGATCTTGTTGGGTCATCGGATCTGGCTTGCATCACCGAGACCTGGCTGGATGGAAATGCTGGCCCTGTTTTGGCTTCAGCAGTTCCAGCTGGTTACTTGGTGATACACCGATCGAGGATGGATTGGAGGGGTGAGATTGTAACCCATCTGTTTTAGATTGGAACTGGGCCATATGAAGATACCGGTGGGAAACCACCAACTCCTCTGAGTGTATTGTGGGTGCAGGTGTAGGATGCAGGATACTTCTAATCTACCATCAGCCTGGAGATGGGAATTTTTTCCTACAGGAAGTCACAAGCTTCATAGTTGATGAGGTTTTGGGACCCCCCAGATGGTTAATTCTGGGTAATTTTAATGCCTGGATCAATAATGAACTCTCACATTTTGGACAGGACATCCTCTAACTAATGATCTCGTTGGGCCTTACACAGGTTATTACCGCCACGACCCACAACTGTGGTCACTCTTTGTACTTGGTGTTCCTCATGGGGATGGAGATCTCTGATGTGGTGATGGAGCCAGTCAGTTGGTCTGACCATAATACCATAGTGTTCAGTTTCATGGCTTCCCCAATGGGCCTGCCCCCATGGAGATGGACCAGTACAGCTCTTTGAGGGGTGTGACCCCAAATGGTCTAATGGCAGTGCTAGACCTATCAGGCATATTGAGTGAATGCATGGATCCAGGTAATCTAGTTCTAGCCTATAATAAGGCAGTGATGGAGGCCCTGGATTCCATAGCACCTGTTCAGATTAGTCCCCTCACGCTTTGCTCAAGGTCCCCATGGTCTGATGGGACCTTGAAGGAGATAAGGAGAGTGGGACGAAGCCTAGAGAGGTGCTGGAGGAAACTGGGCCTGGATGGTGACAGACTTAGGTTGATGGACCATTATGTTGCCTATCAATTGACAATCACCAGTAGAAAGGCAGAGTTCCTGTCCAGGGAAATTGCCACTGCACTGAACCAACCAGCTCAGCTCTTCTGGACTGTCAACAGATTGTTCAATCCAATCTGTCTTCAGCCTGGTAGAGCTTTTCACAAGACAGATGTGATGAGTTTGCTCGATTCTTCTCAGATAAGGCTGCCACCATCATTTCCGGGATCTGTTCGGCCCCCCTCTGTTGGGTATAGTGGAGGTCGGCAGGGGGCTGCAGACACCCAGCTTGCTTGGTCTGACTTTGGCCAGCTGGAACGCAAGGACTTCATGAGGATCATCCAGACTTTGCGGCCAACCTGCTGTAGTTTGGACCTGGGCCCAATGTGCCTTCTTGTAGGGTGTGTTGATGAAATCGGCCCTGTCTTAGCAGAGATAGTCTGGAGTTCATTGGAGAGGGGGTCTTTCTGGACCCCCTAAAGGAGGCAGTTGTATGACTGCTCCTTAAAAAATCCTCCCTGGAACAAGACTCTCTGGCTAACCACAGACCTGTCTCTAACCTGCCCTTTTTGGGTAAGGTTATTGAGAAAGTGGTTGTGCTGCAGCTGGAAGATCCTTTATCCACCCACAATGTCTATGATTCTCTCCAGTTGGGGTTTAGGACGAGACATAATATCAGGACAGCCCTTGACTGGGTGCTAAATGATCTCCTGATAGTGAGAGATCAGAGGACTCATTCCATCTTGGTCCTCCTTGATCTCCCTGCAGCATTTGACACTGTGGACCATGGTGTGCTATTGGAGCACCTGTGGTTCATCTGTGGACTATCTGGTATGGTTCTCAGATGGTTTTGATCATTCCTCAAGGGTAGGACTCAGAGAGTGGTGTCTGGAGTTTATTCCTCAGCCCCTCTCCCCCTTATCCTGCAGGGTACTGCAGGGCTCCATTTTGTCACTCATGTTGTTTGCAGCGTACATGCTGCCATTGTGAGATATCATTAAATGGTACGGGCTGAGTTTTCACTGCTATGCAGATGACACTTAGCTATACATGTCCTTTGTGCCGGGGCAAGATGGCGCTCTCTCAGCTTTTAACAACCATCTTTCCAAGATCCAATAATGGATGAGTACTAGCTGGCTGTGGTTGAATCCAGCTAAGACTGAGGTGTTGGTTGTGGACCCATGTCATCAGGAGGTGGGTTTGTCAGCAGGGCAGCCTTCTGGACTTTGGCTCGTGAGTGTTCAGCTGACTACCCAGGCCAGGTGGGGAACCTGGGCATTATTTTTGACAGTGGCCTGACCCTTAGATCTCAGGTGTTGACCATCGTTAAGACCTCATTTTTTCATCTGAGGAATATAGCCTGGGTGACGCATCTGGTTCCTCCTGATGATCTTCCAAAGTTGGTCCACGCTTTTGTGATCTCCCGCCTTGACTACTGCAATGCCCTTTGCCTAGAGCTACCAGGGGTTGATATCCACCACCTGCAGCTGGTGCAGAATGTGGCAGCCAGGCTGTTGACTGGTACTTCTAGGACCAGTCATATTATGCCTGTGCTGTGCAGATTGAATTGGCTGCCAGTATAGTGGCAGATCACCTTCAAGGTCAGGTTACTTAAGCAATAAGGCACAACAGGATGTGGGTTATTGGGGATTTACCCACACCTTGTGTAGCATGTCATGAGGTGCAGCTGAGTGACTGAACTACACAAGAAGTGGGTAAATCACCCAACAACCCACACCCTGTAGTACCTTATTGTGATTATACAATGGACCCTTGTGTAAAATAAATTTAAAATGTGTTTAATTATGTTTTTTATAAATGCCATTCCTCAACCATGGTTTATGCAGGATTTACCCATGGCCATGTGACATGTTTTGACCAATGAGGCTACAGGATTTTCACACACCATTGTTTAATGACCTGTAAAGCCCTACACGAATATAGACCCCATTACCTGCAAGATCTCCTCTGTCCTTACTGCCCACTCTGTCCACTCCACTCCACCAACAAGGGATTGCTGGAGATTCCCAGGGTGCATTTAAAGACATCTGGGGCCCAGTCCTTTGCTTTTGTAGCCCCTGCCCTGTGGAATTCTCTACCTCATTGGGTTCGAGAGTGCCTGACCATCCAAAGCTTCAAAACAGCACTAATGACTTATTTGTTTAGCAAGGCATTCCTGCATTCTGTTGCATTATTTTTTATTACATGTCATCAGTTTATTATTTATTTATATTGAACTGGATATTGTTTTTTAAGAAAGGAAAATAAATTATTTTTATGGTTTTATGCACAAGCACTGTGGTTTCAGAAAAGCCCTTTTTTATAAATAAAGAATGAATTGATTTGATTTGATAGACTGGGGTCCCAGAAAGGCCATGTAAAAATGTTCAAAAATGAAAAAGTTATGAATAATAGTTTAAACTTAATTGACATACATTAGACCACACTTACAGTACCTTATGTTCTCATATGGCAGTTGTTGGTTCCAGCAGCAAGACATGTCTTTGATCAGATTGTGGATCTATGTTATGGGATATGTTTAGGTAAGTAAAGTTGTGTAAGGGTGTGGGTGGTAGGTGCTGAGTGGGGGGTTAGATGGGGTGGCTGGGGGTTCTGGGGGTGCTGGGGGTCAGATTGCTGATGGATCATTTTCTTTTTTTCCCATGTTATAAAATAGCTGGATCTGCTAGTGCATGGTTTTCTAACTGCAGCAGCATAAGTGCAGGGCATATAGGGGTCTGCCCTTCTGCAGCTAGATGTCATTGTGTATGTCTAACATCTGTGACTAAAGAGGCACAGGTTCCTCAGGGGACTGTGCTTCTGCAGACAAAAGTACTGTTGCAATTTTGGTATCACATATTTCTTGGTGCCTGCACTTCTACAGCGAGAGATCAGTGTGTATGCCTTACAACTGCAGCTACAGATGTACAGCCCACTCAAGGGACTGCACTACTACAGACAGAACTGTGTTTATATCTTATAGTGTGAATAAGTACCTGTGACAACAGAAGCACAAGAATCCTAGTAATTTGTGTATCGTGGATTTGTATCTGTGGCTGCAGTACCTGTGCTTCTTCACAAGAAGCAGTGTTGTGCTTTTAGTACTGTGTATTTCTGTCTGCAGCCAGAAGAAGTGATTGTGTTTGCCTTGTGTTGTACACAGCATAGATACAAATCCACAATGGTAGCACATCAATGCACCTGCATTTGTATCATCTGCAAACAGTTGTATGTTGTTTGTCTTACCTGATGATGGCCATCTGTGGTTGCTCATGTTGTCTTGTCCTTTTGCTATTTGGGTGTGTAGTGGGAGGAGTCACTAATGGAAAACTGAACACCACATTTCCATATTTTTGTTGCATTAAGTTGAATCTTAATTGGTGCAGTTTTTGCAAGAAAAGTGTGTGTGTGTGTGTGTGTGTGTTTGTGTGGTTTTAGTTAGCCAAAATAAACTCCTAAAGAAACAATGATAAAGCTATGAAAGGCTGAGCCATATTTTGAAATTTCAATCTACTTGTTGTCTTATTAAAAAATAAAAAGAATAAGAAAACTACAGAATAGTGGTGAACAACAGGATTTGTTTTGAGATTACAAGTAGGCTGCCCTATTTTGGTACAGACATTTCCCCAGCTTTTTCTAGTACAGTATTTCAAAGGAGGGACACACTCCACTTCTGTGTGTATGGAGTCATCTAGTAGTAGAATATTATTCCATGTCAAACCCTTTCCCAGGGTCTCAGAGGACCATGCATACAGTAGAGATCAAAATAACTTTACATGAATGAACCTAATACAGCAGTGCCAGCCAGGCTGCAATACAGTAATGCTGAAGTATACTACAGGGAACTGCATAATTCAATGGTAATTAAGTCCTTTTGTCATGTAGTATTTTGTGACATGTAATTTACTATAATATATTGTGTTGTATCATGTCTGGCTCTGCAGTATAATAAATAATCAATTAAATGTTTCAAATAGCAATAATTATCAGAAAATTCAATGTTTAAAACAGCAATATATATCAGTAAATTTAATGTTTAAAACAGCAATAAATATCAATAAAAACAGATGGCCTCTGCAGATGAAATACAGTAGCCACTAAATAAGTCCAAGGTCCTCTAAAAAGGTCTTTAAGCCCCTCTCTGGCATGTTCCACAGGGCTAAACTGGTAACCTCAAATGCCCAGTCCCCTGAAGATTCAAGCCTCGGTTTGGGAACTGCTAGGTGGTCCACCACAATGAAATGGAGTGAGTGTGAGGGCAATGATGAGTCAAGAGTTCCAGCAGGCATCCAGGGCCCCGTCAATATAGGGACATATTGATCATAAACCAACCCTGAAGGTAATAAACAACTTCATCAGCATCCAGTGCAGCTAACACAGGACTGAGGTCACATGGCAGGACACGGGAAAGCCTGTCAGCAACTCGGCCACAGTTTTCTGCACTAGCTGTAGGCACAATAGGATACCTTCAGTGACCCCTAGGTACTGTAGAGGGCATTGCAGTAGTCAAGCCAGGACATCATGAATGCATGCACTAGTGATTGTAAGACTTCAGAGGGGACCAGGGACTTAATCTGAGAAATGTTCCTAAGATAGTTAAAGTCACTCCAAACTGTTGAGAATACCTGAGCCTCAAATCACAGAATCATAGAATCATAGAAATTGGGGGCAGAAAAGGATCCTTCAGCCCATCAGGTTTGCCCTTCCCTCCCCCCTTAGTCCACCCTCTTCCCGCTTAGGACTCCTCCCAGTAACCCTATGTGCCTGTCAATGTTTTTTTGAAGCCTGCCATGGTATCAGCCCCCACTACCTCCTCTGGCAGCCTGTTCCAGGATTCCACCACTCTCTCAGTGAAGAAGCATCCCCTCATGTTCCCCTGTAAAATTCCACCCCCCCACCCCAGTAGACTCAGATTATGCACATACATTTTGGAGCCCATCTTCCTCTGACATACTCTCCCCATCTCCACTCTGTAGATTCCTTTGACGTACTAAAAGGTCTCAATTATGTCTCCCTGCACCGTTCTGGTCTCCAGTGTGTATAGCCCCAATTTCTTGCATCTCTCTTCATTTTTTTCTTGTCTTCCAGCCCCAGCACCATTTTGGTCACTCTTCTCTAAACCCTTTCCACCAACTCTATGTCTTTCCAGAGATAAGGCCTCCAGAACTGGCCTCCAGAACTGTACTCGAGATGCAGCCTCACCAAGGCTTGGTACATGGGCAGCAAGACCTCCTTTCTCCTGGTTGTAATTCCCTTACCTATACTTGCCAGCATACCATACGCCCTCCCCATGGCCCTGGTGCACTGCTTCCCCACCTTTATGATCCATGATCCTGATATTCTCCACCCCAATTGTGTATTCTACCTGAGGGTTCCTGTTGCCCATGTGCATTACTGCACACTCCTTGGTGTTGAAATTCAACTGCCAGGCATCCATCAGTTCCAGAGTCCTCAGATCCTTCCTCATATCTTCTGTACCACCTGCTGTATCCACACAAAGGCAGATTTTCAGGACGTCCGCAAATAGGGTCACATGCCCTCTGAGGTTGTCTGCTATGTTTGAGATGTAGATATTGAAAAGGATCAGCCCCAGCACCAACCCTGGGGGACCTCTCTCATCACTCCCCTTGCCCCTGAGTGCACCCCATTCACCACCACCCTCTGGGTCCTGTCTGATAGCCAACTTTCCACCCATCTGGTTATTTTGTCACCCACCTCTAGGCTTTCCAGTTTATAGACCAACCTTCTATGGGACACTGTGTTGAAGGCCTTGTTAAAATCCAGGTAGGCCACATCAACTGCACCCTCTTGGTCCAGCACCTGTGTCACCCAGTGGATAAATTCTATTAAATTGGTCTGGTATGACCTTCCTTTAGTAAACTCATGCTGTTTATCATCCACCAGCCTATTAACTTCCAGGTAGTTCATCAACCTTTCCCTTATGAGTGCTTCCATGACCTTGCCCACCACTGCGGTGAGGCTGACCAGGCGGTAGTTCTCCCTCAGCTCCCTTCTTCCTCCTTTGTGCATAGGAGATACAACCGCTCACCTCCAGTCCTCCAGCACCCTGCCAGAGTCTAGGGACAGGCCGAAGACCTTCACTAGAGGTACAGCCAACTCGTCTTTTAGCTCCCAGATCACCCTCGGGTGGATCCCATCCGACCCCATGGCCTTGTCCACCTTTAGCCTGTCTAGTTCTTCCCTGACTCTCTCCAAGCTACATGGTCCCATGTCTACCCCAATGTTCCCCACCCTCTCCCTTAGTTCTGGTCTGCTTCTTTCCCCCTCCCTCCCTCGTAAACACTGAGCAGAAGTACTTATTTAGTTCTTCTGCATTCTCCCTATCCCCTTCTGTAAACACCCCACCATCCCCCTCAGTCTTGAAATTCCTTGACAGACCTTCCTCCTGTCCCCCACATACCTGGAAAAAGGTTATATTCCCTCCCTTTACCTGTGATGCTATCCTCTCTTGTATGGTTGCCTTTGCTCTCCTGATAACTTTCTTAGTTAGCCTCCTTATTTCCCTATAAGCCTCCTTGTCCTTTTCATTCTGAGTTTTTTTGTATTTCTTGAATGCCCACCTCCTGCTCCCAGCCTCCTTTGCCACATCTTTGCTATACCAGAGGGGCCTCTTGCACCTTGTCCCTTTGCTCATCATCCTAACGCACACTAAGGTGGCCTTCTTCACCCTGTCTCTGATCTCCCCCATAGTTCTTCCACTTTGTTGATTTCTCCCATGGCTTCCAGTGCCTCTCTCACTATCTCCCTCATCCTCCCAAAGCCTGCGTGCCTGAAATCCAGAACAGTTATGCTGGTTCAACATCCCTCCCTTCCTGCCCTTACCCTGAAACTGATGGTCCTATGGTCACTGTACCCTAATTTTTCTCCCACCTCCATCCCTTCCATACTCTCCCCATTCATCAGGATTACATCTAGCAGGTTGCGCCCATGGTCGGGCCTTTGACCAGCTGCTGGAGCAACATCCCCTGCAGTGCCTCCAGGATCCCCCTGCTCCTGGCTGACACCACATGAGGTTTGGCTCAATCAATGTCCAGGAGGTTTAGGTCCCCAGCCAGTAGTGTTTCTCCTTTCAGAGCTGGCCTTGAAATGTCCTCCAACATCACACCATCCTGTTCATCCCCCCTGGTCAGGTAGTCTGTATATAATCCCAAATCTTAAGGACTTCCCTGTCCTTCTGCCTAGTGTAACCTCCACCTCATGCTCCCCCATTGCCCTTATGTCCTCTCTGACATATAGTGCCACCCCCCCTTCCTGCCACTCCTGTCCTTCCTAAAAAGCCTAAATCCAGGTAATGATGTATCCCAAGTATGATGGTGCATCAAACATGTCTCAGTGACTGCAATTATGTCCAGGCAATCATGCACAGTGATAGCCATCAGCTAATCTCATACATCTTGTTTGCCAGACTCCTGGCATCCACCACCAACACCCTCCACCAGGAATCCCCCACTCCACCCTTCCCCAAAGGAGTGCTGGTTGTCCCACCCACTTCCACAATGTCAGCCTCTCATACAGAATGAACCCTAGATTTTTCACCTTAGTAGAGTCATATGCCAAGAGGACCTAAGCATTAGCTCCGTCACTTCTTCAGCCACCTCTACTCCCCTCCTCCAACTTGGCTCAATCACCAATACTTCCATCTTGTTCAGGATAAGTCTCAGCCAGCTACATGCCATCCACTCCTGGGTCTCAGCCAAACATAAATTAAGTATCTTGACTGTGTCAGGTATCCTAGGTGCAAATTACAGATACAGGTGGGTGTCATGAGTGTAGCAGTGAAAAATCAGCCTGTGTCATCTAATGATCTTTCCCAGAGGTAGCATGTACGGTATGAACCACATAGGAAAGAGGGCCAAACCCTGGGGAACAAGGGGTCCCAGAGTAAAGAAAAATTCCCCATCACTATCCTCTGCATCCTATCCCTAAAGTAGGACTCAAACCAGTGGGTGACCATGCCAGTGAGTCCACAGTACTTCCTTAGGCAGCCCAACAACAACCCATGGTCCACAATATCAAACACAGAGGAAGTATTGAAGAGGACAAGAACTGACCGTTGTCCTTTATCCCTTGCCATAAGAAGATCATTGTGCATCCTGACCATAATCTCAGGTCTCAGTCCTATGTCTGGACCTAAATCCAGAATGGAGGGGCTCACAGAACTCATAGACAGTGAGATGTGCCTCAAGGTGCAGTGCCACATCTTCTCAATAAGCTTCCCTAAGAGTTGGAGGTTAAAGACAGGATGTTATTTGTCCTGCAGACTGTGTCCAAAGATGGTTTCTTCAGAAGGTGCCTCACCAGTGCATCTTTCAATGCATTTGGAAAGACCTCTTAAAAGATGGAGCCCTGGACAATACTGATGAACACTGGACCAGTGATCGGCACATAGATCACTAGAAGTCATGTTGGGCCTGGATCCAGTTCACAGAAGGTGGATCACAGCTCCAAGATCACCTCACAAATCTTGTCCACCATAACTGACCTAAACTTTCTCCAGGATAGAGGACTGTGATCATGATGTGTGGACTCAACCATTCCAGGTTGCAACAGCCTTGTTGGAGAGATCTCAGCTTAGAGGGCAACCTGTCTGAGAAGAATCAAGCAAACTCTTCACACTTAGCAGATGAACCAACTCTCATCAACTGCAGACAGACAGGATGAAGCAAACTGCCTAATTGATTCCTCCCAAGAGCAGTCTCCATGAAGAGAAATATAACCTTCTTACAGGTGATTGCCCTTTTGCATTCATGATAATGAGTACTGAAAGCCTGTTTGTCCTCATTGGCCATGGATCTCCTACCACAATGCTCTGACCTCTGGCCCCTGGACATCAACTCCTTGCGCTCCCTGTAAAACCATGGGGATCTCTGTCATGAAACATGGGGATGTACATGGATTGGTTTAACTGAGTCAAAGGATGAGACAATGGCCCTATAATAGGGCACAGCTGTCTCCTCTGGTCCCATCTCACATATTGTCATCACACCTAAGATGTCCATTACAGACTGAAGTCCTTCTGGTGACAATCCCCTTAAATGGTGGTGTTGGACTACTTCCACAGGAGGTGGAATAAAAGGGAGGAGCTCAAAGAAGTTCACTGTGTAATGATCCAACCAGCTGAATGGAGTAAGCTTGATGTCATTAATCCTGAGTCCCAGGGAAAAGACTAAGTTAAAGCATGCCTCTGTTGGTGGGTTGCAGAAGTTACCATTTGTGCAAGGCCCAGTCATTCCACTGACTAAAGGAAATCTTATCTAAACTGCTAGAGTTCATTGTCGATGCAGGTATTGAAGTTGCCTAGAACCTAATATCTGGGTGAATCCAAAACCCTTTTGGCAATAAAGTTTGTGATTTCCTGTAGGAAATCCTCTTCACACCCCAACAGCCAGTACACGAGAAGGATCCTTCACCATGCACCAGGACTCTCACGCACTGCCACACATTCAAAGAATGAGGTTTCTCCCACTGGGTGAATAGTGAAATTCAGCTCAGACCTATAACAGATGGCCACCCTCCACACTTTGATCCCTCCATGGACAGTGTGCCACAGAGAATCTAGCTGGGACCTCCTCCTCCAAGACTGGACTGGCATCATCATTCAGGCTAGTCTCTGTGATGCAAGCTAGCTCAAGTGAAGAACCAGACAATAATTCTGCCATAATGGCAGCCTTGTTACTCATTGATCTGGTATTGCAAAACACTACCCAGAGGGGATGATCAGAGGCAGTTTCTCTAATGGTTACCTGCCCACTCAGTCTGGTGGGAGCCCTGGGGTTGGGAACCAACCACATCTGACCTTGTTCTAGGTTTCATTTCACTCCTGGGTGTCTCCTGGTCCTCACCAATGCAATAATGACCCCATTAGCAATCCCCACACCCCACCACCTACCATCCTGCCCCCCTTACAATGCCGACCTTGCTATAGCACCAGTCCACCACAGCCAGCAGGGGGAGTCATTGAAGGAGTGTAGATCTAGTGGCAGGGAGTAGCTAAGCTTGGGGGTCCCAAAACCTAAGTACATGATGCTACAAAATCACACAAACCCCAAACACCCTTTTTAATCAGTAACAACCAAAATATTAAAACCCCCATCAACTCTTACAAAACCAAACTTCCCCCTCTACTTAACACTCATACAAATGCAATCTCTACATCTCAGTTTGTCAATCCCACCACCACATCTGTTATACACTATAAATTACAATGATAATTTTCTAACCATGCATAATACCATTTAAACTTCTAGCCTTACCCCATTCATACCTGTACCATTTAACCAATACTCACAAAAATAAATTAAATAAATATTAAATAACAGTAAGGAGAATACAAATCACACAGTCCAAGATGCAATAGAGTCCAAGAGTGAGTGCCCAACCTTGTTGTTTTTGAATTGCAATATAGTCCAGTTTATGACTTTATAATTACAGGCTCAAAATCCTTAAACAAGTAATTTCTAAAGGTGCATTTTGACAGTCTACTATCACCAGAAAATAAATTCCATTCAACAACAAATAAAAATCCTCGAGGTACCTCTACCTCTGCTGCCTTTGAGGAAAACAGTCCTGTGGAAATTCAACAATAATAGTTTGAGTCTATAGGCTCTCTCACCACTCACAAGCCCACTCCAGTTATTGCTGACAAAGCCTTGTTCCACACTCCTGCTCCAGTCCTACTGCATGCTCTCAGCTCACAGTTCTAACTCATAGATAGTGCTTGTAAAGGGCCCTCACTGGCTCCATCAGTGGTTTCAGGTTAAAACCCTGATCCTGCTTCAGCAAGACTGCATCAGTACCTTCCACCTAACTGCTTTCAAATTTTGCAGCCTGGTCCAAACACAGCGGCAGTTGTAAAAGCTGAAGCTCAGTTCACATTACAGACTGGCATAGGCATGACTGCATCCTCAGTGAACAGATGTGGCTCCACTCGTCTTCCAAGTCTCTACCTGGTTACTGGGAGGTGAATCAGTCATGGGCTACTCTTTTTTCAGGTGAATAACCATAGCTTACAATCTGCCACACTGCAGGCAGCTGGGTTAAAACTTTTTTTAAGTTTGTAAATAGGGAAAATTGTGTCACGAACTGTAGGGGACTATACCTTCAAATAACAAACACAAGTAGGGTAAGTTCATGAAATGAGGTTACCAAAGTGTGACATGAGGGTGAATTTTTCAAATCCACAATAGATCAGTTTTAATAAGCCTGTCAAGACACTGTGATGGAAGGGTCAAAAGTGAACCAGATTATGAGATAACTCTCTAGCAGGGATTTGAGAAAAATCACCTTCAGTGTTTGGTGTGCAACAGGGACACCAAATGTTGCATGTGCAACAGTGGACACAACTGGTGCTAAACTTGAAAAAAAAATTTATTTTCTTTTTACTTTATTTTACTAAGCATTTCAAGATACAGTGACCCAAGAGTAAAACAAGGACTATGTTGTGGGATAACTCCATATCAGACGTGAGGGAAAAGCAGCTTCAGTGCTGTACGTGCAACTGGGACACCAAACATTGCATGCGCAACAGTGGACACCACACAACTGTTTAAGTTAAAAAAAAGCATTGCCTGAACCCCTCTCTCACCAATGTTCTGCAGTACTTTTAAGACCCCGTCTCAAAATAAAATCACCTACTCAAAAAAAGCTGGATGCTTTTGCAAAAAATTTGATAACATGTAAAAAATGCAATTTGTTGGGACACCACATTTGTATGCGCCACACAAAATTTGAGTAAATCAGAAATGTTGTATGCATTGAAAAACTAGGGTGCAAATGTTTTCATTAACAAAAGACAATACCCGAGGCTGTTTTTAACATAAATTTACTGAAGTGCAACTAACATAAAGTCTTCAAAGAAGCAATGGAATCTATTGTGGTTTTGCATGTCACATTTTGCTAGGGAAAATCTGTGACATTTTGGAGCTGGACATGGAATAAAAATAAAATGGGTGTACTTAGGTTTCTCAAACTATTAAATGTATCTGTACTTGTGGCTACCTTTTAAATTTACTTGTCACAACTGCAGTGGCTGTTACTTTTTTTAATTAACATACAAAGTACTGGGCACATTGGTACTCCAATTTCATGAACTTACCCAGTACCTTCACTAGCCAACTGAAAACCCTGATGCACACTAGACCCTACTACTAATCCTTAACTACATTACACACACAAATAACTAAAAACTTAATAAAAACTATAGCTGAAAGTACCAACCAACTGTAGTAACAGCACAGACTTCTCCTGAACACAGAAACAGTGAATTTACTGAACTCAGAGCTCAGAGTTGCAGAGCTCTGAAATTACAGCCCTTAGCCTTGTGGCCATCTTTCCATCACATAGTCATCAAAATCCTTTGTGCAGAGTGAAAGCTTTGACAGTTTTAATAACAGTCCCTGTAAATATGTGCAGGAGTGCAACTTATCATATTACCATTGAGAAATTGATGTGTGTGTGAAATGGGCATGCCATCTCTCAGCCCTAACTAATTGTGAACCCTAATGTGAACCACTGAGGCCCTACTTTCTAAGGTAACATAACTGCTGATTCCTGAACTAAATCCTAAACAAGGTGTCAACTTTATTGTAAGAGATTTTACATAAATATTTACAAAGCAGAGCAGATCCATCCAGTACCATAAATAATTATATTCATAGAGAGGTTTAATGTTTGCCTGATTCAGGGTTTTAATATTCAAGGAACTAAAATGTTGGAACACATCACTGACTCACTTTAAGCCTGTACATACAGCCAAAGTGAATTTGCTTGTCGTTTAAGGCATTCAAAACTAATCTAAACTTAGGTAACAAAAAAAAAACAATAACAACAAAAAACATGGAGACTAGTATATCTGGCCTGAAGATTTTTCTACACAGATCAAGATATTGCTGGTAAATGTACTCTAGAGCAATATATCATTTATACACGCTCTCCAGACATGCTCCCAGCCCATTAAGAAACACAGAAAATGAAACAGGGTGCAACACCAACCCTTGAGGGATACTTCTGATGACTGGAAGATCCTATGACTCCATTCCATTTGACCAGCACTGTCTGGGCCTTATTTGCTAAATATTCTTTGAACCAGGTCAAGAGTCCAGTCAAAAAATTCAGATCCTTTAATCTATCCAAAAATATTGCATGTTCTAGTCACTTCACCAATCCAAAACTACTGTCCCTGTGAACTCACTTTTATCTGCTGCAGTATATATTTCATGCAGGACCTTTGACACAGCTGAAGCAGTACCATTCCTTGCCCAAACACCTGACCAGAATGTATTCAGCAAGTTACTCTGTTCAAAATATTGTTGTATTTGCAATCAGACCAATTCTTCCAAACCTTTGGTGGACAGAATATAACAAGAATGTTGATATGGAATTATTCATCTGGTTAGTAGGTCATCCTTTATACACTGGTATTACCTTTCCTGGTTTACAGGAAGAGGGTAATTCTTTAAATTCCAGTGAACTAATAAATGCTGTCTCATGTCAAAGGGTGATAACTATATTTACTCCAAAAGAACCCTAATGATGGCACCTAAGTTCTTTATTAATTTCTAAATTCGCTGATGATTGTTAGATCACGGAGCCATTACTGTACTGTAATGAGTCCTATTGCAGTAACTTCTTTATTTCTAGATGGCCTGCAAAATTGTGAGTCAGAGGGATTATATGAGTTGTGTGTTCTTTTCCATGTAGTATCCTTCTCTCTGTGGATTTTGTGCATAATGGGAGTGAACCACAGTGTCAAATTTATGTTTCCTTGTTACATTTTAGTGCAATATGAGTGTCATAAATCTTTAAAGATCACTGATGGAAAAAAATGCCATGCTTTATCCAGATCTGCTATCAAATTCATTATATCCCATCTAAATTGCACAAGGTCAATAACAAAACTATAGCAATCGAACCTCCTCGGTGATCTAAACTGGACATACCTAGGGGGACCCACTACTAAGATTTTTCCCCAAATACAATAGATCATATTATGGTCACTAACCAAATCAGGTAATGCACTAGATTCTAGAAGACAATCTGGATAACAAAGGAATATTAAGTCCAGAGGACTAGGAGCATCCAAGTTATTTATGTTACATCTTGTAACCGAATGCATCATATGCTTCACTCCAATTTCTAATTGCCATGTGTATGATAGATTGAAATAAACTGGGTCTAATCTGTGAAGAATTAGAACTTTGTGTTGCAAAAAAAAGGGCTCTAACAGGACATAAACCTTAACAAATGCATTAAAGAGAAAATCTTGGTGGATGATAAATCTATACCAATAAAACTGGCTTACTGTTATAATATTTAACTTCCACAGCAAGACGTTCACACCTGTTTCAAAGGACCACACCTTAAAGAATGGGGACGTCATAACTGTTATGATAATACAAGGTACCCAGCTTGGGGTGAAGTTTTTTGTGGACTGAATCAATATGTACAGAGCAATTGAGATGCTGGTCAAGCCAGACCCCAAGATATCTGAAGGATGTGGAAGCCTCCAGAGAAGTCTCATCCAGGGTGTGGAAGGTGGGGGTGAAGGAGAGCCGAGAAAGTCTCTGCCTAGTGCCAAAGGTCATGGAGACAGTTTTCTTGGCATTGAGAAAGAGCTGATTAGAGAGAAACCAGAGCTGAACATTATTGAAGTCCTGCTGAAGTGTGGTCACCACATCAGGGGACAAGGGGCTGGATGTATACAGTACCAAGAACGTACCTGGTGTTATTCCCCCTCCACTCATTTGCCTTTCTGTATGCTACCTTTCTGTCTATCCAATGTGTTCTTGAACTGGCTTACAATTTTGTCCTCCACTACCTCCTTGGGTAGGCTATTCCATGGGTCCACCTACTTCTCTGTAAAGAAGAACTTCCTTGTATTACTCCTGAACCTCCCTTCCTTCAGCCTCATGTCATGCCCTCTCATTCTCCTGCTCTCTTTCATTGAAAGAGCTCCTGAATGTTAACCTTATCCTTATTTATACCCTTCATATATTTAAAAGTCTCAATCATGTCACCCATCTATATCCTCTGTTCCAGGGAGTACATGTTGAGTTCCCTCAGCCTGTCCTGGTATGCCATATGGTGCAGTCCCTGAATTATGCCCTCCTCTGTACCATCTCAATCCTGTCTATGTCCCTTTTGAGGTGTGGTCTGCAGTATTGTATGCAGTATTTCAAGTGGGAGTGCACCAGAGTCCTGTACAGTGGTAACATCACCTCCCTCCTGTGATTTGTGATTCCCCTCCCGATGCAGTCCAGCATGCCACTTGCCTTTAGTACTGCCTTTTCGCACTGTTTACCCACTTTCAAGTTTTCAGATACAGTGACCCCTAGGTCCCTCTCCTGGCTGGTGGATGCTAGCTTCTCTCCTCCCAGGTAGAAATTCTCTTTGGGATTGTTTCTACCTCAGTGCATGACTTTCACTTTTTGGCATTGAATTTCAGCTGCCATGTTTCTGACCATGCCACCAGTTTCTTCAAGTCTGAATTCATACTCCTCACACCTGCAGGGGAGTCCTCTGTGTTACAAATCTTGGTGTCATCAGCAAACAGACACACTTTACCTTCCAGCCCATTTGCAATGTCTGCTATGAACACATTGAAGACTGGGGATTTAGTACCGAACCTTGTTGTACCCCACTGGTCACCTCCCTCTCAGCTGAAAATGCCCTGTGTACCTCTCTGTGTTCTTCCTCTCAGCCAGCTACTTACCCACTCAACCTCCTCCCTGCCCACCCCCATGTGGTCCTGCCTCCTTACCAGCCTTCTGTGTGGAACAGAGTTGAAGGCTTTGCTAAAGTCCAGATAAACAACCTCTACTGCCACTCCCTGATCTACTATCCTTATAACCTAGTCAAAGAAGTTGACCAGGTTAGTTTGGCAAGACCTACCTGCTGTGAGCTTATGCTGTTTTGGGTCTTACTGCCCACTGGATTCCAGATATGTTGTGATTCTCTGTTTGAGCAGTGTCTCCATCAACTTCCCTACCACCTTTCATGTCCAAAACTCCTGTTACAGGATGCTGGGCCAGGACTGGGACAGATAACCTCACATTGGAGTAGTCATAACAACTTGATGGTAGTCTTTTCTTTATATTATAACCTGGCAAGCCTTCAAGGCATCCCCCTCTCTCCAATTATGGAATGCATACAGGTGACTTCATAACTCCCGCAAGAAGGCTGTGAAATCACTCAAGTGCAAGTACTACACCAACCTGCAAAACTACTCTCTTGGCAACCCCCACAGTTTCTGGACCTCAATTAATACCCTCCTCAAGCCCAAATCAAATAAACAAATAACGGAACTTACCTCCCCCTACAGTCCCATTACCGACCCAGGCAAGATCTTTGATACCTTCAATAGAATGTTAACTGACCTTACCGCCTACACCAGAAAACTCCCTCCACAGCCTCCCTTTACCCATAAAAACCAGCCATGCTGCCTACAGACATCAAGCCCTGTCTTTTATTTCAGAGTAGTTGACCATAGAGTCATTGGCAAACTCCTAAAGACGCTGCCCTCCAGGGGCAGCCCAGGTAGCAATGGTCTGTATTCCACCTTTCTGAAATTCCTCTCCTCTGCCCTTGTAAAGCCACTGAACCACATATTTAACCTTGCCATCTCATCATCTACTATGCTTGACTCACGGAAGCATGAGCACACAGTGCCTATATTCAAATCTGGCGATCCCGCTTCCCCAGAAAACTACTGTCCCATCTCCCTCCTCCCACATCTAAGCAAACTATTGGAAAAAATCATTCACCACCAGCTATCCGAGCATCTATTATTTATTTATTTATTTATTTATTTGTACAATTGGATTTGCAACCTTTGAGCCAGAAGCTCATTTACAAAGGTACCTCGTCACAAAGAAGACAACAGTGTTACAATATTACAGAAAAGTTAACATACAGATTTACACAGATGTATACAGACATTGGTACATAAATTTTGTACATTTCATAAACAGTAGTTACATAAATACAGATATCTGGCAAGGGGGAAAGAAGGAAACCTGGTGGGAGGGGGGAGGCAGAGGAGGCAGTCCAGAGGACTTTGTCAAAGTGCACTTAGTGGTATGTGAGCAGCCTGTTAGTGACAGGTACAGCTGTGCATGTTGAACAGGTGGTTCTGAAGAGCAGTTTTGAAGGAGGCAATTTTGGGAGTGTTAGTGATAGTGACAGGGAGAGCATTAAACCAGGAAGGGGCCTAGTAGCAAAAGGATCTCTGAGCTAGGAAGGTCCTAGTTCTGGGTACCAGTAGAGTGGCCTTGTCCAAGCTGCGGGTGGAGACTGTAGGGGAGGTATGTTGGAGGGAGACAGATACCCTGGGGGGGGGAGTCCGAGCAAATTTTCTTGGCTAGGAGGCAGGTTTGGTAGTAGAGACATTCTTCCAGGTTGAGGAGATTAGCAATGAAATAGAGATGACAGGTGTGGTGAGCCTGGGGGCACTGGTCAGTAGTCTACAGGCCTTGTTCAAAGTGACTCAGATCTTATTGAGTGCCGTGTAATCAGTGACTCCATATACTGGTAGGCCACAATCCACTAGGGACAGTACTCAGGATGTGATGGCCAGTTGGAGAGCATCAGGTGGAAGGCAGTCCCTATGGCAGTATAGCAGGCTAATCCAGGTGTTGGTGGCAGACTCAATGGCATTAATGTGGGCATGAAAAGTGAGGGCAGTGTCGAAAGTAATCCCAAGATATTTGTAGGTGTGCACTTGCTCGAGCGGGTGTTGAGTGCTCGGGAGGATAGGGAGAGGGTTATTTCTTGCTTTGTTTTGATGGTGGGAGAAAAGCATCGACTTGAACTTTCTGAGATTAATCACGCATCTGTGCTCCTTGAACCAGCATTCTGCTTGGTTGAAGGTGTGTTAGAGAGAGTCCTGAAGGGAGGCAGAATTTTGGTGAGAGGCATAAAGAACAGCATCATCTGTGTATAGAAGAATTTTGCCAGAGCAGACACTGGGCAAGGTGTTTAGGTAGAAACTAAAAAGTAGGGGGCCCAGAATGGAGCCCTGGGGGACCCTGGAGCAGATAGGGTGGGTCTCTGAGAGTGTCCCATTTATTTTGACGCACTGGGAATGAGCTGATAGGTAGCTAGAGCACCAGGTGAGGGGACTGGTGGAGAAACCGGTATGCTAGAGGGCATCAAGTAGGAGCAGATGGCAAACAGTGTCAAAGGCCTTTGAGAGTTCAATGAACACTGCTCCAGCAAGGTTGCCAGAGTCAAGAAAGGAGTGCAGAAAGTTGGAGAATTCCAGAAAGGCTGTACCAGTGCTATGGCCTGCACAGAAACTATGCTGCTCTGGGCACAGAATGGCATATTTAGTCAGATACTCAGTGAACTGTGTAGCCACCACTTTTTCTGTGGCTTTGGAGAGTGGGGAAAGGATGGAAATTGGCCTATAGTTGCTGGGAGTGGACCTGTCCCCACCTTTATGAATAGGTGTGACAACAGCCATTTTCCAAACACTGGGAAATTGACTCAGGCAGAGCGATCAGTTTAGTAAGCTCGTAAGTGGGACTAGGATGTCATCCAGGACCAGTCATAGTATTATGGGATCCAAGGAGTCATTGCTTGAGCTGTTGCTGCCTAATGCTTTCAGAAGGAACAATCTGGCTTCATGAGTAGATATTTTGCACAGATAGAACCAGGGACTTTGAAGGACAGGGGGCTGTGAATCGGGAGCTGGGTTGAAGAAATTACTGGGAAGGACAGAGCTAAGGTCCATGAAGGAGGTATTAAGGCAGTTAGCTATGTTAAGGGGGTCAGTGATAATAGAACCATCAACAGTAAAATGGGATGGGGAGGGGAGCGAGATTTCCTATTCAGTTCTTTAATATCGTCCAAAAACATTTGGGAAGACCCCCATGAGGAGGTGAGGGTGGCCTGGTAGTGATCAGCCTTGGCCTTACGGATGGCCCACGTGCACCTATTCCATGCAGCATTGTAGGTTTGTCTGTCTGCTATCCTGCCAGTCTTAGTGGCTAGGTGCCAGAGGTTATCCCTTTCTCTGAGTTTTTGGAGTAGGGCGGGGTGACCCATGGTACATTTTGCTTTTTGGTGCAGAGTCTGGTAAGTGGTGCGTAGAGATCACAGGCCTTGTTAAATGCCTTGTGAAAAGGTCGAGGGCAGAATCAGTGCTGGGTGCCTGGTTGATGGGGGACCAGTCGATCTGAGTGAGGAGTTACTTGATTTTATTCAGGTCAACCGGGCGGAGGCATCTGCAGAGGGTGGTTTGGGCTACTTGTTTAGGGGTAGAGGTGGACCAGAGGAATAGGATAGGGGAGTGGTCACTTAAAGAGTCAGGGAGGATTTGTATGTCCTAGATTTTGCAGGGCCGGTTAGTGACTACAACATCCAGGAGGGTGCTGGTTCCACTAGAGGGGTTGAGTCTAGTGGGCTGAGAGACTAGTTGAGTCAGGTCAAGGGCATCGAAGGTGTCCCTTGCTTGGGAAGTGGCGTGACTAAGCCAATTAACATTGAGGTCCCCAACAAGGACTTGTTCTGCTTTGTGGGGAAGGGCAGTGAGATAATCTGTAAGAGACAAGATTGTCAGGGTCTGGTTCCTTGGGGGAACATAGGAGACTGTGAGGTAGAGCGGTCCCCTAGAGGGATCAGGAATGAGTTTGACAGTGAGGGCCTGGGCACCATTATCAATCTTGGGGGCAGGGAGCAAATGACCAACAATAGTGTCCTGTATAAAAAACGCACAGCCACCACCGTGTTTTCCTACTCAATCCTCCCGGTATAGGGTGTGCCCAGGAAGAGAGACAAAGGAGTCGGGAGTGGATTTGGAGAGATAGGTCTCCACTAGGGTGATGATGTCAGGCTGGTGAAGAATGACCCAGCTTTGGAGGGCAGCGGATTTTTTTTCAGCAGGCTGCATATGTTTAGGGAGGCAATACAGAGTCCTGAAGACAGGGTCTGGGGAGGACTGGTAGGGGTAGGGCCCGGGTTAGGGTGAACATTACCAGAGAGGAGCAGTAGTAAAGCAATGATTCTAACCAGGGGGCAGTAGCTGTTGACCTCTTTGGAAGTATGTTGAGATGTGGGAGAGGCCACAGGAGAACAGGGGATGGGTAGGGCTCTAAGGGTTGAAATGGTGGAGAGGAGGTGGATCCCGGGGGAGTCCGGGTAGGCAGAGGGGTTGGGGGGTAGCCAGGAGGTGGGTACCGGGGCCCTGGATGTGAGGACAGAGTTGGGGAAGGCTGAGATAATCTGGGAAGATACAGGGCTGCAGACCTCTCCAGGCTGAGGGTGTGATCTGGCTGGTCAGAGGCAAGAACCAGGATGGTTAAGAAAATGAGGCACATTAGTAGGAAGTTTGCACTCATGATGCCTAAGGTTGCAGTATGGGCAGATGGTATAAGAGTCTGGGCTGCATTTCTGAAATAGGATAAGATAAGTACAACCTCCTGAGCCCCCTCCAACATGGTTTCCACAAACACTACAGCACCTTATCGGCCTTGGCACTTTTCTCCAACCATGTCCTTAGAAAAATGGACATGGGTATGGCCTCAGGTGCGGTGTATGGATCAGCTCAACATTGGTTCCTCTCCAAAAACTTCTTGTAAATTAGAAAAAAAACAAAGGCCATGCTGTTTGGCTCAAAGCCATACCTTGCAAAGGCCACCAAATGAAAAATCTCGTTACACATAGTCAGCCCTGCAGGCCCTCCTCTTAAAACTGTTCCTCCTTCAAATACCTAGGAGTGACTCTTGATCCCTCCCTTACCTACAATGATCCCATTTCTAACACTATGAAAAGAGCGCATCAGACGCTGGGGGGTAGTCCACTGTGTTAACCACCTCCTGACCCCAGAGACTCGTCTTGCAATTGCACAGGGAAATCTACTGCCCCTATTTAACTGTTACTCCCCAGTGTTCTCCTCCATGTCCTCCTCACTTCTTTCTCATCTAAATATCACATACAACTCTATCTGCCACTTCGCCCTTCAGGTCCCTGCCTCCACTCATCACTGCTCTCTATAGCAGTCCTTAGGCTGGCTCTCTCTGCAGGGCTGTTTTGATAATGCTATTGGCTGTCTAGCCAACACCTCTTACAGGAACTCACATAAGTCTCCGTACTCCTCGCTTCTCACCGACAGGGTGGTAACTCAGTGTCTTAGGGTCTCTTCCGTTCCCTCCCGTTAGTCTCCTGTGAATCTATTGTCATGGGGAGCAAGGCTTTCTCTGTTTCTGACCCCTATCTCTGGAACAGAATACCACCTGCTATCCGTATGTTACCCTTTCCTCAGTCCTTAAAATTGAAGCTAAGAGATTGGCTCATGTCTCAGGCCAGCTGTGCCTCCTCCCTTGGAAACACCCTCACCAGAAATCCACCTTAGGGGCTCAGTGTATCATTTGCCTTACTTCCTAAGAACTGGCTACCACACATACAACTGACACATTTTTGTCTCCATTGTGAAAATGTTGATTGCTATAGTGTAATCCCTTATGCACTTTATTTGTAAACCTTGTACTGGCTGAATAATGCCTTGACTTGCTACAAGTGTATTTTCAAGTTCTCTGCAAGCAGAGAAGCATCACTTTATTTGTCATGAACTTGTTTTTTATGTCCTTAACCCCTATTTTTAAGATATGATGTTTATGTATTACTGTTTCTGATACCACTGTACTCACTGTATTACAGTATATGTACCTACTCTATTATGACTTGTACCTATTGCCTGTGCCACTGTATGGCCTGGGTTGCAAATAAATAAATATTGTAGCAACTGTTCTGTAGTATCTGTGTGGACATTCAACAGCTCTGTCTATGTCTCTTCATTAGTATCCCAGTTCTCAGTGAGAGGAAATGTTTATCTCTGTCTTCCTCACAGAAGATTCAGTGGTATTACTGTCCTATGCTTGACTGTTCATTACAGATTTATTGGTGTATCTGGGAGTGATTGTTGGATTTTCTTGAAAGCCTGACTGTCAGTCTAAAGATGTCCTGTCAATATATGTTTGTAAGTCTCTATCTTTGATGTTATTTTTGATATCTATGAGATTGTTGTTGATAACAGAGTACTCCAGGGTATACCTCTTAAGTGTCGCACATTATGAGGTACGTCACTCATTTTACCTCTCAGAAACCTTTTGTCCATCATGGGGAAGGTGATATTCCACATTCTCCACTGAGACTTTAAAGCAGAAATTCATAATAATCTATTATGCTCAGTTATATAAAAACATTATGAACATTAGTGCACTGATAGCTATAGTGTTCTGAGCTTTCAGTGCCATGTTAGACGATATGTCACACATTTTGCTCATTTGTCACACATCGTGTCACACATTTTGATGAAGAAAGGTTGAGAGGTATGGGAATGTTTAATAGATAGGTGGAGGTTATTAAGTTCCTGATGAAATTCTTTAAGTGCCTGAGTGCTTTCTGTCCAAAATGTATTTATATTCTCGATATTAGGATTGTTTGAAATCAGAATCTGGGTATTTTTTTTAGAATTAGGACTTTCGGTATTTATGGCTGAAAATTTGAATTTGAAAAATGAATCTGACAGCAGTAGAGACGTGCTTAATAAAACCCCATTCAACCACCCTTTTTCCCCCCACCACCTGAGTGCTGTTGTTGTGGGACATGCCTCCTGAGCCCTGACACCTCTCCCTCTTTCCTCCTTCACTGTCCTGACTCCACAGGTGACCAGGTCATCTTTTTCTTCAGTGATCCACCACTGACCAGTGGCACTGTGACTTTACCTAACATGCACTGCCATCATTATATACCACTGACTGATGCCACACCACTTCTCATCCTGAACAGAATGCAAATAGACTGACTCTCAGACAGTACCAGCCCCCTGACCAGTTCACTTCATCCCATTTTTCCCATCTGCTCCACCAGTACTTGTTTATTCTAGATCAGTTGGTGTGGTGGTGACTTGGTGCCAAAGGAATCATTCCATGGGTTAGACTGGTGTCTAAACAAGGACCTGGTTTGAGATGGCCTATCAGCACCAATCCCTAGGTTCCTGGCTGTCTTCACAGACTAAATGACACTGAACTGGGTCTGCTGGGAACCCAATGTTTGATCTAGGCTGGCCCCAAATTTCCCAGAAGACACTTTGTGAGCTACCGCCAGACTCACCCAGTTTGAAAGGATGGAGAAAGGACTTGGGTCTAGTGTCACTGTAAGTGGTGGGATAGGTCGCTGGAACAAGGAGTTAACAGCACAAATCGGGCAAAGGGGGATGCAGAGGGAGCAGGGGATACTTGGTGTGCAGAGCCCAGGCATAAAAGAAGGCAACAGTGGAGAGACTGGGGGAGGCAAGAGGTAGTGGCCAGTATGAGTCTTGGTAAGAGTTGGGGCAGTGGGCAAACAATAGATGGGAAAAGAATGGAGCTGCTAGCCAGCTGCCAGATCAACACCAGTCACATCCCAAAAACCTTTAGTGACCACTGCTCTGACAAGCTTCTGAGTCCAGATGAGTTAGAAGCGGTATCCTGTGACTTAGGCTACCGCGATTGGGTGCCTACCGAAAGAGCGACTCAATTGTGGTGCCTGTCATCAGGGCGACTGGGGAAGGTGGGCAACTGGATGTGAAGGTGAGCGAAATACAGTAGTAGCCACAGACATTGCCAGCTATTTCCAGATATTTTGCAACATTTCTAAAGAGTTTCTCTCTGATGCCCCTACTGTGGAAATAGAGAAAGAATGAGATATTTCTGGAAATATCACAGAAATTTCGGGAAATAGCTGACAGTGTCTGTGGCTGCTACTTTAGCTACATTCTGTCGCTTCATGCCTACGTGCATGGGGGGGAGCTAGCACATCGAGCGTGGGGTGGGAAAGGAAGGAGGGTTTGTATGGGATGGCAACGTGGTGATCTGCCGAGCTGCTTCCATGGTGTGGTGGGTGTGTTCGGTGCTGCGGTGGGAATGGTGCTGGGTTAGGGTCTGGGCACATGTACTTTTTGTTGCGCTCAGCACAACATTTTATTTTTGCCATGTTTGCACCCCCTGACGTGCACCCCCCTGAAGTTCAGAATCCATAAGTAGGGGGGGAGGGAAGCCCCCCATATAAAACAAAAAAATCACAATTCCCTGGCACCATTTTGCTGTGGGAGTACATTGCCGAAATATTTTTTCAGTGATATGCCGTCGCCCTAACGGTGATCACCCATCGGCGATCGCTGTTATCACATAGATCCATTAGAAACAGACAGGGTCCAAAGATGAGGAAGGAGAACCCCATCTATCAAAGATACTGTAGGGGAAGGCGTCCTCAGTTAGGGTCTCAAGCAGTGAGGGACACGAATTGTTGTCAAACCTTTTTTTACTTGTTTTTGTCCATTGGCAGTAGTTAGCTGCAGGGTGTTTTCAATTCTGTTCTGATTCCATTAATGAAAATGGATCAGAATTAGAACTGGGATTGGAACTACCGAAATTTCAACTTTGTGCTCTTGGATCAGATTCCAGAGTATCCAAGCACCTCTAATCAATATACTTAAAGTATGCAAGTAGTTTAATGGTGTATTTTTATTTATTTTATTATTCAGAAACAACCTTTGAGTACAAACTCTTTTGCCAAGGTTCCACATCAGGAATTCAGAACAGACAATACATACAAGCATTTCTTGACAAAATAATCAGGTTACAGGCAATTTTTGTACTAGTACATTTGTTCATTAGGCAACACATAAATTTACAATTACCAACAAGGGTGTTCTAACTGCAGTTGAAACCAATATTCCAGCCTCAGTCGGCATTGTCTAGGGTCACAGGAGATTAGGAGGAAGGTGCTATGAAGGTAGGGAGGAGATGGGGAGGGAGGAGGAGAGGGGTGCTGTAGAATTAGCAGGGGGAGTGAAGAAGGCGCCTAAGCATGGAGGAAGGGAGCAGGGAGCAGGGTGCAGAAAGTTGGTGGGAGGAGTAGAGAGTGGGACAGGATGAGGAAGAATGGAGGGAGGGAAGGGAATAGGGGGCCTCAATGGGTGTATCAGTGGGGGTTGGGTAGAGAGGAGGGAAGCAACAGCAGAAAAAGTGAGGTGAGGTGTCAGTGGGGCAACCAAATGTGTAAGGGGGAGATTGAGTAGAGATCAATAAGTGAGAGGACTGTTTCAGTTCAAGCAATCACAGATATTTTGGCTCAGAAGATGTGGCTTAATTTCAGTTTAAACTTGTTTCAGGAAATCCTCTTCCAAGCTAGCTATCATGAGATTGGCATAATCTGCAGCATTCTGGTGCCCACTGCTGTTCCCATGGTTTGAACATAAGCCAGTCAACTAACCCAGGGTACAAACAAATTTGTAATGACAGAATATAGGTCTTAAAATAGGCTTTTTTGCTGGGATCCTATCAAGGAGTAGACTGGGTTTCAATCCATCCCCCAACATGTTCATCCCTACCTCTGTGGATGCAGAAGGCTGGGGAGGGGTACCAAGGACATATTGTAGCAAAAA
This sequence comes from Neoceratodus forsteri, assembly GCA_016271365.2. Lineage (NCBI taxonomy): Eukaryota > Metazoa > Chordata > Ceratodontiformes > Ceratodontidae > Neoceratodus > Neoceratodus forsteri. Next base: position 682,770,668 of record CM057449.1, read on the forward strand.
TGATCAGCTGACTTCTAATTTGATGCCCTTTATCTGGCCAAACCATTTCCTTTCTCTACAAGGCCCATGTGCAGCAAGGGTGGTGCAGGAGTCTTAGGAATATGACAGCTGATTTATCATGTTACCTTTATATGTGTGCAATTCAGCTGCATAACACTCACTTGCTTTCCATCAGGTATAAAAATAGCACCTCCTGAGTATCTTCAACCAGATCCCCCATTCCAATCCCTTTCTAGAACATGCATAAACAGTATATAACATCTGTCTCATTCATTCTTAGGTTGGAGGGAGCTTTGCAAATGTCAGTGCATTCAAGCCATTGTGTAGGTGGTGGGCTGCATTTGCAGCCTGAAGGGTACTTATGTTATAACCTTAGCTACACCAGAAGCCACTGTAATCATGCCCTTAACACTATGAAGCAGTGGCTCATATTAAATGTAGGGTTTCACCTGGCTAAAGATACTTCACGCAATAAACAAGCCTGGTGAATGCCAGTACAACTTACGTGAAGCTGATATACTGTTATTGCGTTACGGTACATTTTGTGTCATAAAAAATGAAGTCACCAAGAATGGACCGAAAGAATGAAGTGTCTAACATTTCTGGGGACTCTTCATAGTCTGTAATTAGAGGGACTGAAGGAACAAGGCTTGCAGTGAAGCAATCCAGGGTTGAAACTGTCTTTAGTCATACAGTACATCACAGCCCATAAACTTGTTCTTGGAAATTCTTATTAACAACAGATCTCAGCAGGTCAGTAATAAAAAAATATAACATGAGAAGAAAAAGCAGAGCTTATGAAATTACACTGTGTCATCATTCACAGTGTGCATACTGCCTACAGCTCTGAAGACAGGATGATTTAAAGTAGAACTGACACTCAAGAGTCTCTTTGAGGAAGTGTTGTCACTGTCAGGTTTTTAATATGACAGGTTTCATAATTTGTCATGAAACTTGTCATCAAGGAAATTACCTTTCCTTACCTCTAATTAGTGTCATTTTAAAGACTACTGCAAGTTCTAAATGGTTGTTAAATAATTTGAATGTGTTCAGATGCAGCCTAAATTAATACTGGGTGTTCATATTTGCTGACTGAGTACAATGTTCTGAAATAGCTGGCATATGATAGCAAAACAGTTTCCAAATAAATATTTCAATAGAACAATTTTTTAATGAAAATAAACATCCTGGAGTGAGTATAAATAGCCCACATTTGAGTCTTCAAGGATGGTATTGTGGAATCCATCATTGGTATCAGAGTTTGGTGGGCAATCAACTGATCAGTGATCAATTTCATGTAACAGAGTTATACAGCTTCCACAATCAATGTATGCAGGTAGCAGCTCTTCTCAAGGGACTGCAGTATCAATGAATCTTTACATTCTACAGAATACGTTTGAAGCACACATTTTATGTTTCATGGATAGAGATGGACAAAGTATCCTCAATTCGCTCCGTGGAGTACTTCGTGGAGTGAAGGCGACTTCACAGAGTGCTCCTCAACGCGAAGCAGAGTACTTCGTGTTATGATGAGTAACACAAAGTCCATTGAAAACAATGGCTTTTTTATTTCTTTCTTTCTTTATTTATTTAATTATTTGGAAAAGACATTTGAGCAAAATGCTATTTTTCAATAGTTCCACGTCAGGACACGTACATTTACAATACAACAGATATGACCTGTTAAGGTTAAACATGGGATGAAGAAACGATAAAGATGGTATAATAATACTATACATGTGGTTATAAAGTGCAAAGCAGGTAGACCATGATCTAAGGAGATTGGAGAATTGGCAGGAGGGAGAGATTGGAGAAGTAGTAGAAGGGAGAGGTATGGTTGAGAGACTTGGTAATCAGATAATTCCTCAGGGCCCAGGAGGCATTTAATCATGTTAATAATCCAAGGGGAAGGGCTTCCGAAGTCAGGCATTGTCTCGGAAAACAGAGGGAGAGAGGGGGATGGAGGGGAAGTTGTAGGAGTTGAATGTCATTTAGAGGAGTAGCAAGAGTGGCCAGGAGGTACCCCAGAGGGGATTAGGCATCATCTACCAGGATTACCTACAGGTGCAGGTGGAGGCATCAGAGAGGTGCTACTTCAGAAATAGTTTAAATGCTGAGATGCAGGTGTTGCTAATGATGAGGGTGGGGATCTCTTTTAGCCATAGGGGTGCTCTGTAAGCAAAGGACCTTTGTCCCAGAGAGGTTCTCCTGTAAGGGATGGCTAGAGAGTTTCTGGTCACACCCCTGGTGTGGTAAGAGGTGCGGGTAGTCTGCAACATGGGTTTGAGAAAGGGAGGAGCTTTCTCTAGCAGGATTTTCTTGCCCAGAAGGCATGTCTGGTACTTTATCCTGCTATTGAGGTTCAGCTAGTTGGTTTGTTCATAGAGTGAACATGTGTGAAATCTGTTGTCAGCTCCCAAGGCTAGTCTGCATGCCTTATCGAGGGCTATCATGATATGCTTAAGTGTTGTATCCTATGCAGCCCCATAGTCTACCAAGCCGTAATAAATTATTGACAGTATGGAGCTGGAGACTGACAGGAGGAGGGCAGCAGGTGTAAGGTATTGTCTGTGCCTGTGTAAGATACCCAGCTTGATATTGACTGCTTTGATGACATTATCAATATGTTGAGACTAGGAAAGGGTGTGGTCAATGAAAACCCCCAGGTATTTAAAAGCACATACCTGTTCGAGGGGAGTGGCCTTATTATTGACTAATGTCAGGTATGAGTAGGATTTCTTGTGCTGAGAACTGGAGAACAGCATCATTTTGGTTTTTTTTTGTAATTCAGGATCAGTTTCTGTACACTGAACCAATCTTCCAGGGAGTGGAAGGTGGACTGAAGTTCTTACTGTAGCTGATCAAGCTGGGTACTGCTAGCCAGAATGACCGCATCATTGGCATGAAGAATAATCTTGCTATTGCATGCATTTGGTAGTCTATTCAAGAACAGACTGAAGAGGAGGGGACCTAGAATGGATCCCTGAGGGACTCCGAGATTGATTTCCCTGGCTGAGGAGATCACTGACCCAATCCTGACACTATGGGACCGGATAGAGAGGTAATCTTTTACCCAGCAGGCAGCTGCAGAGGAGAATCCTTAGTGGTGTAATTGTTGCATGAGTATAGTATGATTAACAGTGTCAAAAGTCTTGGTAAGATCTATAAATGTTTGCTGCTGTCCGAGGCCTTATGGACATAGTCTGTGAATTCAACAAGAGCCATTGTACTGTGACCCTTGCGAAAGCCATGTTGCTGCTGACACTGTAGACTGTATTTCTAGAGGTGTTCCATGATCTGATCCACTACAATCCTTTCCAGGTCTTTCGATAAGGGGGAAGAATGAAGATAGGCTGATAATTGGCCGTACTAGAGCAATCCCCACTTTTAAATACAGGGGTCACCAGTGCTAGCTTCCATACTGTTGGAAATGTAGCCAAGGTGAGAGACTTGTTGAATATTTTGGTGATAGGAACAAGCAGCTCTTCAACTGCAACTGATACAAGCTTCATGTCAACACTATCATTCCCCAACCTGGATTTGCCAAGTACCTTCTTGACATAGATTCTGACCTCAGTGATCGAGACACCCCTAAAGTAGAAGTGGGGGGTGACGGTATCCTGATCAGGGGTTGACAATGTTGGGCCACAGGGGGTGAGGTAGTCAGGCGGGAGGACCCCACTTAGATCTGTAAATGCTGCATTGAAGGTTTCTGCGATTGAGCAAGGCTCCATCGTGGTGGTGCTACTGACATTTAGTAACTTAGGGTGCTTCTGATCCTCTTTGCCCAGCAGTTCCTTGATGTTTTGCTAAAATCTTTTACCATTCCCCCAGCTGCTATTTAATTGTTCCTTGTAGTAGTTTTCCTTTGCCACCCTGGCAAGGTATGTACACTTGTTCCTGGCAGCCCTGTAATTATGACAGTCTGTTGCATTACTTCACCTTCCCAAACCACTACTCCACCAATTTTAAGGCAAAGTACATTGAAAACAATGTACTACACCTCACTTATCCTTGTTTTTACATAGAAACATAGAAACATAGAAGTTGATGGCAGATAAGGACCGCAAGACCCATCCAGTCTTCCCATTTCTTTTTCTACCTTATAAATGTGCCATTGACCCTTGCTCTGTCAATGGCCTATCTATTCATACTCATCTGTATTGCTCCCTTATGCCTATCTCATTCTTGTTTGAAGCTCTGCACTGTATTCATATCCACCACTTCTGAAGGTAGGCCATTCCATGCATACACCACCCTGTCTGTGAAAAAGAACTTCCTCATATTACCCCTTAATCGGCCTCTCTCTAATCTCATGCTGTGTCCTCTTGTCCTGCTATTTTTCTTATATTGAAACAAGTTAGACTCTTTCGCCTTGTTAATGCCCTTAAGGTGCTTGAATGTTTCGATCATATCACCTCTCTCCCTCCTTTGCTCTAGGGTACACATAATGAGCTCCATTAATCTGTCCTCAAATGTTTTCTGACACAGTCCCTGCACCATTTGGTTGCCCTTCTCTGGACTGCCTCAATTTGGTTAATGTCCTTGTGAAGGTGTAGCCTCCAGTACTGCATGTGGTACTCCAGATGGGTCCTAACCAGTGTCTTGCAAGGAGGGATTATTACCTCCCTCTTCCGAGTTGTGATACCCCTATTAATACACCCTAACATCCCCCTAGCCTTACCTACTGCTTTAGTGGTCTGCTTGGATGATCTCAGGTCATCAGTGGTGATGATGCCCAAGTTTCTTTCTTCCCTTGTGACTGCCAGCAACTCCCTTCCCAGCCTATTGATGGCTTCAGGGTCTCTCTTCCCTATGTAGATGATCTTGCACTTCTTTGTGTTAAATTCCAGTTGCCACTCTTCTGACCATTTTGCTAGTTTATCCAGATCTCTTCTCATTCTGTCCAGTCCATCTGAATCATTTACTCTGTTGCAGATCTTGGTGTCATCTGCAAACAGACAAACCTTACCCTCCAGTCAATCTGCAATGTCACTGATGAACATATTGAAGAGGACTGGCCCCAGGACTGATCCCTGAGATATACCACCTGTGACTTGCATATCTTCTGACTGTATACCATTTACCACCACTCTCTGTTTTCTGCCCGTCAACCAGTTTGCCACCCAGTTGACCAACTTCTGACCCACCCCTAGCCTACCCAGCTTATTTATCAATCTTCTGTATGGAACAGTCTCTCAAGCTTTGCTGAAGTCAAGGTAGGCAACATCAACTGCTTCTCCTTGGTTCACCAATCTGGTTACCCAGTCAAAGAAATCTAAGAGATTAGTTTGACAGGACCTTTCTTTTGTAAACCCATGCTGTCTTGGATCCTGCACGCCTATGGATTCCAGATGTTGCACTATCCTTTCCTTAAGGAGTGCCTCCATAATTTTGCCCACTACTGAGGTAAGACTGACTGGTCTGTAGTTCCCTGCCACCTCCCTGCTATCACTCTTGTGGAGCAGGATCACATGAGCCCTTCTCCAGTCTTTTGTGACCTCTCCTGTGCTTAGAGACTCACTAAACAGTTCTGATAATGGCTCTGTTAGTTCCACCCTTAGCTCCTTTAGTACCCTGGGATGTATGCCATCAGGTCCCATTGCCTTGTCCACCCTGAGTTTATCGAGTTCTTGTAGGACCCTTTCTTTTGTGAAGGAACTAGTGCTTACCTCCTTCCCCCTCTGTCCATGGTGCTGAGCTGTGGGCCCTGCCCTACCTTCACTTCAGTAAATACTGAGCAGAAGTATCTATTTAGGATAGATGCTTTTACATGGTCCTCTCCTCACACGACCCCTTGTCTCCTTTGATCTGAGCAATACCCCCTCTGGACTTTCTCTTTTCACTAATGTATCTATAGAAAGTCTTGTTACCTTCTTTTACTGTCTGTGCTAGAGTTTCCTCAGTTTGGGCCTTTGCCTGCCTTACTGCTTTCTCTGCTTCCCTTAGGGAAATTTGGTATGCCTCCCTATCTTCAACTGGCTGTGTTCCCTTATATTTCCTGAAGGCCAGCCTTTTGGCTCTGACCTTTTCTGCTACTCTTTTTGAGAACCAAAGTGGTTTTCTTCTTCTTTTGCACTTCCTTTTCTCTCTAATACAATGGGATGTTGCTTCAAGTATTGCATCCTTAATGCTTGCCCACTATGTCTGTACCCCCTCACCTGTATTTCTTTTTGCCAGGGTTACCTTAACTCTGTTGGCCATTGTTATCAAAGTCAGCTCCTCTGAAGTCCCATATTTTTGCTTTGGAATGGGATGATTTAGTTCTATTGGCCAAATTGAACCACACCATTTAATGGTCACTGACCCCAGGTGACCTTCTACCTGGAGATCTGTGATCCTTTCCATGTTAGTCAGTACTAGATCTAGGATAGTCCTGTCTCTTGTGGGTTGTTATACCAGTTGTTTGAGACCCTCCTCCTACAGGGAATCCACCATGTGTCTAGTTCTGGCAGATGTTCCTGCTGGTATTGACCAGTCTGTATCTGGCATGTCGAAGTCTCTCATTATCAGAACCTCCCCTTTAGCTGTCATGTTTTGTATATCTTCAAAAAGTAATGTGCTTATGTCCTCCCCCTGGTCTGGGGGCTTGTAGACAACCCCAGTTCTTATGGATGTTCCATTTCCTGTTTCCAGGGTGACCCATAGTTCTTCTGGCTCCTTATGTGTATTCTGAATTTCTGTAGCTTTGATATTTTCATTGACATACAGGGCCACTCCACCCCAAATTTTTGTACCTTGGTCTCTTCTGAACAATACATAGCCAAGTACTGAAGTCTCCCAAGTGTGGTTACTGGTAAACCATGTCTCACTAATTGCTACTATGTCCAGTTCAGATCTTGTTTCCAAGACCGCGAGCATTTGTGTAAATGATTTTCCACTGGCCAGATTTTGGCGTGTTAGTTGTTGGGTGAGGTCTGGCATTTCCCCTGTGCATCGTATGGGGAACAGGACCTTTTTTCTTACCTGGTGATGCAAATGAACTGCAAACATGCTGAACTCAGGTTTGACCACTAGCTTAGGGGGGAGGGGTGTTCTTTTCATTCGACATATGGGGTGCTGCACCCCTCTCCCCATTTGCTAGTTTAAATATTCTGCAAAGACGTCAAACTTCTGCCTCGATGTACTAACTCCCTCCTTAGTCAGATGCAGTCCATCAAAATGAAACAACTTTTGCTCCCAAAACCGTTGCCAGTTCCCTACAAATTGGTGTCCTTTCTCCTGGCACCAGCCATTGAGCCACATGCTTAGCTCCCCTCTCTCTCCTTCCCTGACCTTCCGACCAACTGCCCACCCCAGACTGGCAGAATCTCAGAGAAGGAGATGTCAGATGAAATGGATGACAGTTTGTCACCCAGCATGGTCAGGTGTTCCTTGGTCTCCTCAACTGACTGGCTAGCAAGATCATTAGTCCCTTTGTGTACCAGGATGTCAAGTTTTCTCCTGCTTCCTGAACAATTTTAGCAATGCAGCCAGTGTCTCTCCACGCTGATGTTCCTGGGATACATCTGATCATTACCCCTGGCTGTAGATAGGTATCAACTTCTTGAATTATCGAGTCTCCTATGATCAGAAGTTTTTTGGATTTCCTTTTTGCTTTTTTTGTTTTAGTTCCTGTTTTGGACGAGTTTTGTTGTGCTAGCGCCTGTGCTGCAGTGTCCTGCTCTGCAGTGTCCTCTGCCCCTTTGTTTGATTTTGGATATAGATGCAGATACCTATGTGTAGTTTTTATGCGGTTTGTGGAAATAATATGTTGGAGACCACTGAGAGATGTTGCACCCGATTTGCCCCTCCTAACCGTCTGCCAACCTCCTGGACCAATTACCCTCTGCAGTAAAGTTGCTTCTGTTGGATGTTGGGGAAATGGCTGTGGTTCTTATAATCTATTTCCTCTTGAATATGAAATTTGAGGAGTGCAATCTCTGCCCATGCTGCCAGGAGTTGAACCCTAAGATCTCCAATGTCCCAGCATTTAGGACAGTGTCCTAAATCCTGTAAAACTGTGCTTCTGAAAAGTGTTCCACAGTCCTTGCAGTTAATGATATCCTTTCCAGATAAGCTGCTCTGTTTATAACCTGGTCAGAGTAATTAGAAGGAAGAAAATGAAATGAAAAGTTTGATTTTGTGTTTTGTTTGTTTGTTTTTGTATAACGTATTATAACAAGTTAAATTACTAGTGCCCCTGTAAATGAGGTCACCTTGTGGATAGCCTACTCATCCTCCCCTTCCTGCTTTGCCACAGGAAATGTCATGACTGTGCTACCCTATAAAAGTAGTGTAGTGTGGGTTGGTTGAGGATGGGGTGGGTGGCTGGGCCCTTCCCCTGTCGAAAAAGAAGAACCATGGACAAAAGAAACAAGGAGGTATGAGCAAAAACAATCAGTCATCAATGAATGCAGTAACCCTGAAAGCTTATCCTAATGATAGATAAAACTGTAAAACCTGTAAAGCATCACCTGTAATAATTTCTCTTAAGATATACCCTGTAAGAAACACTTTGCTACAGAGAAAAATAAAGCAGTAACAGAAGATATACCTTGCAAAAGACAATTTGAATCAGAAGATTACAGCAGTAATCTGATAGCACACACCTGTAAGCGCACCTTGTAATAATGCAGCAGAAGGTATACCCAGCAACAACAATTTGAATCAGAGAACAATAAAGCAATAAAATGTTAGCGACAAAGAGTAACAATTCCTGTGAGTACAAAATAAAAATAACAACACACAGTAAATCTGTTTAGCCAAAAGAAGTCTTAATCCTTTCCCTTGCTCTGGTAAGGTTCTTTGCTCTGTCCTTTCAAGCAACCTAGAAAGAAAGAGCTCAGGGAAAGCTAGGTGCATTGGCCAGCAAACCTAGTTTTCCACCTCCAAAGGTGAATTTTGCAGTGATTCATGGGATTTCCAGTCACAAGGGCTCTAGATTGTTCTGCACAGCCTCAGTTCATGGTACTGTATGTAGGAAGCTGTAGGAGACATTCTGCTCTGAGAGCTTTCTGTGATTCAAACCTTCTAAAAGCTATTAAAAAAGCCTTTTTGAGTATTTTTTTTTTTGCTGAAACTTTAGTTCGTCAATTGTAGGAAAACCTCCTGCACTCATATCATTGAGCATTTTTTGTTTGTGTATGGATTTTGAATGTTAATGTACAACATTCAGTCTGTGTACTGAGAGACAGTATAAGTGTGCTTTGGGGAGGGACGTATCTGTGGTGTAGGTAGATTAACTTGGAGAAAAAGGATATTCTTTCTGTTTAGGTGATATTTTTCTTGTATAACTGTGTTAACGTACACGCAGCAATATTTCCAATAATTCTTGACTTTTTTTTACTGATTGTTGTGGCGCAGCAGTGCATAATTTTAGTTTGTTTAAAATATGTGGTTATATTACTGAAGTTTTCAAATTGCTACACATTACTTAGTGTGTGTGTGATATGTGTCATCAAATCAGACACCTTTTATTGTGCCACATAGTAATTTCAGCAATGTGAACCTGCTATCCACTGCAGCTGCATGATTTTTGTACTTCTTTGTGGTATCTTTACTGGTACTAGTACTAGTGACTGTTATTGCAGTACACTGCCCCCCATGGCCCACCCCAACCAGTAAAGGTATTCTTTTTTAGATTTGAATTTCTGATGGTGAGCACTGGTTAGATGTTGTGCCTTTGTGTCTGCAACTCTTCAGTGCACAGCGCAATCTTAATCTGTCTGTGCATTTGCATCTCTTTAGGGCCTAATCTCCATCTGTAATTTAAGTCACAGTTGTTTCTTTGGCTTCTCTTCAGAGTACTGGACAGGTGTGGTGCATAATTCTGCATGAACATTGTACTCATTAATATGCATTTTTAAGTCAGGACTATCATCACAAGTCCTTCGTGATACAAATCACGTTCTTAATCATCATAGTCACAAATCACAATTCACGATCATGTCACGAATCACAAAATTAATTTTTTTACTAGTTACTTGGATGTATTGTAAGCCTGTTTTGTAGTATCGCTCCAGGCTTGATCATCCCATCACTTACTCATTAAAAATAGTTTTTAAGTTGGGGAGTTTTCTGCTACAGCTCATTGGGGAAGTACCGCCATAGGCATTCACATTCCCAATACAGTTCCATATTGGTTATCTCACACCAAATCACATTCTTCATCATCATGGTCACAAATGCAGTCACAAATCACTGTTTTGTAGTATCTCTCCAGACTTCACCGCCCCACCACTGTACTCATTAATAAGAGTTTTTAAATACGGGAGTTTTATGATACAGGCTCAGCTCATCGGGGAAGTACAGCCATAGGCATTCGCCTTCCTTCCTGTACAGCATGTGAGTTACAGTAGTGGTGGACGGAGTGGCTCCAATTCACTCCATGAAGTGATTCACAGAGTAACGTGGAATCCACAGAGTACTCCGCAATGTGAAGTGGAGTACATCACTTCATAATGAGGAATGTGAAGTCCATTGAAACCAATGATTTTGCATTATTCCACCTTCCCCAAACCATTTCTGCACCAATTTTAAAGTGAAGTACATTAAAATCAAAGTAATTCACCTCGCTTTGCCTTGTAATTGAGCTCCAAATGAAATTCTGCAGTGATTCATGGGATTGTAGGTCACATGGGTTCTAGATTGTTCTGCACAACCTCAGTTCTGGCCTGGGTAGTGTGTGTGTACTGGTAGCTGGAGACAGTTTGCTCTCAGAACTCTGCAATTCATAACCTCTGAAAGCTATTTAAAATACCTTTTTGAATCATTTTCTTTGCTCAAAATTTAGTACATCGATTGTAGGAAACCCTTCTGTGCTCATATCATCGACTGTTTATTGTTGTGTGTGGATTTTGAATGTTAAGTTAGAAATTCAGTCTGTGTACTGTGAAGAGCGCTTTGGGGCAGGGGCATATTTGTGGTGTAGATACATTAACTGAGAGAAAAGGGCAGTATTTCTGTTTTGGTTATATTTTTCTTGTACAACTGTGTTAATGTACACACAGTAATATTTTCAGTAATTCTTGAGATTGTTTCACTGACTGTTGTGCTGCAGCAGTGTATAATGTGTCTGTTTAAAACATTTGGTTATATTACTAAAGGTTTTCAATTTGCTACGCATTACTTGTAGTGTGTATGTGAGTGTGAGTGTGTGTGCAATGTGTACCATTAAATCAGACTCCTTTTATTGTGTCACAGAGTAATTGCAGCAGTGTGAACCTATTATCCACTGCACCTGCATTAATTTTTTTATACTGCTTTGTGGTATCTTTAATGGTAGTGGACTGTTACTGCCGTGCACTAATCCCCCAACTGGGCAAAGGTATTCCTTTCCAGATTTGGATTTGTGACTTGTGAGCATTGGTTAGGTGTTGTTGTGCCTTTTCGTATGCATCCCTTGAGTGTGCAGCGCAATCTTAAACTGTCTATGCATTTGCAGTGCACCATTAATTCTGGGAGACTGCATTTCTTGTTTCACTTTGTCAGCACTGAGGAATTTTCTGGACACAAGGCAGTAGCATTTAGGGGATGCACATTAATTCTGGTGACTCTATGTGTGACCACTGCTCACATGACTGACTGCATCATTAATTCTGGGAGACTGCATTTCTTGTTACTCTCTCATTTCACTTCATTAGCTCAGCACTGGGGAGTTTTCTGTACACAAGACAGTAGCACTTTGGGGATGCACATTAATTCTGGTGACTGTGTGGGTGGGGTGCTGCCAATATTGTTGTCACTCCACCTTACTTCGCGTTTAAGGTGGAATGACAATGTGAAGTAATAATAACAAGACAAAGTGAGCCTTTCCTTTGGGGTGCTCTGCGAAGCGAAGTGGCAACGTAAAGTGCTCACTTCATGGGCACTCTGCTGGCAGAATTTAAATTCATTGCATCTCTATTTATGGGCATCAAAGACCACATTTTGCAACTTGCTTATTTGAAATAGTTGTCTAGGAAGGCACACAAAGCATCTAAATTTGTTCATTTCAAAGTGCATTCATGGGGGAAGGTGGCATACATAAAAATAATAAACTACATGCTGGTGCAATATAAATTAGACAGAAAATAAGAATTATGTATTGTATATGGTTCCAATGCAATACATATTGTATCTAAGGACCAAATCAGTGATTCATAACAATGCTGAGAGGGGTTCATCTAGAAATTATGCAGCAGAGATAAACATGGATACCTAGAGTTAGAAATATTGGAGCCCTGAACATATGAAAGAGGATGCAGGAAGGTAACCCTACTAATACAGTGCAGTTAAATGCAGATCCACAAATTCAGTGATGTAAAATCTGAACATGAACAAAACAGTGTGGTGAGAATAACTAGGCCCATTCAGACTCAGTGCAATGTTTTTTCTCCTTATTCTTTCATCACTAAATTTGTGTATCTACATTTGAGTGCCATGTTGCTTTTTTCTGCTATCTGGATGACCTTGGCCAGGATTCAGTGGCAGCTGAGTCTTCACTGTCTCTGTGACATGTAAGCAATAATACACAATGGGGTGTGCATTGAACAGATATCTCCGCATGCCCAGGGGCCTTGAGAGGCTTGAGACTGCAGACCAAGTGCCTTCAACAGTAGTATCTGTTCATTGCACACCCCAGAGTGTCTTATTGCACTTATAAAATTGACTTCATTTTTCGAAATACATTTATAGAATTACAGAGATATGTTTACCTAAGACAAAAGTGATATTATGATAAATTTATGACAAAAAAAATAATTCTTCTCCCTGGTTTGCTGTGGGACTTTTGTCTTTTTGCACCATACATAGTTGTAGTTTTTTTTTTTCCTGTATGGTTACGTGATTGATTGCCCCTGTACCCAACCCCCCCCCACACACACTCAGATATGTCCGTATAGTGCCGTAGATAACAGTGTTATTAACTGTGAGGCCCATTTTCTTTCTTTTTTTGTGTGTGTGTGTGTGTGTACTTTTGAATATGACTCCTTTGTTATTTACCTTTGTCATACCTAGGTAGGATGAAATTATGAGACAGCATGAGTATAAGGTTTTTTGTTCATAACTTTGTTTTCTATATGAGGGAGTGACCAGCATTGCCAAGTAAGCTGGTGTACTTTTCTCTGCCTACTGCTACATGTACAAGGACCTGCCAGGAGGGTCTGAAAATAAATAAATAAATTACATATGTGTGCTTTATTTGCACAAATACATGCACAGACAGGAGCCTGATCGACAGTGAAGAAACCCAGAGAAGAGATGTGCTGTGAGACCAGCACTGCGATCAACTATAAAAACAGCACATTTAGTTTGGAAATACATGTTTAATTTAGTTTCTCTTTTAAATGGGAGATGTGTAAAAAAAAATTGAGGCAAGATCTTTTATGTGTAAATCATGGGTCAGCAGCACAATGGCCACAGTGGAAGTAGACATGAATGTGGGAGGCAGAGAAAGAATTCAGATGGTGGTTAAGAAGCAGCCTCTAGTAAGTTTCAAAAGTAATATTTCTGTTGGAGTATTCTCAGTGATTAAAACTTGGCAGCTATATTTATTGGAGAGCTTCTCTGTTAGATTAAAATGACAGAGTCATCCCTAGCACTGGAAAAAAATGGCAGCATTATAAAACTGAAATGTTCTAATGGTACACTGGTATTCTTTGTTTTACAGCTGTGCACATGGAGCCTGCAGCTGTTTTGCTGTAGCTCTAAAAACAAGCTATTGGATTCAGGCTGTGGAACACTTTCATATTGGAGTTTCAGAATGATCCTTCCAAAACTCCAGTTGGAAACAGTGCACCATGGGCATGCTGTTTCTCCCATTTTTATATCTTAATTTACTGTTGTTGACTTAACAGACATCATTTCACAGACTATTTCTTATTCATGGAAAATACGGTAGATTTTATTTACAATACTGATTAGTGACACAAAAGCTACTAATCTCAGAGTTCTATAAAGGGAGTTTTACAGAACTCTGATCTACTATCAACTAATGAAGCTTAAGAGTGCTTAAACATCACCATGGCAACTGCACTTTTGATCTGGAAGTCTAATCACTAATTATCCACCTAACTGGCATCCAATGAGAAAATAAAAGTGGTAAAATGGGATGGCAGACTGGTCAAGTAAGAGGAGTACAGAGCTGTAAGTATTAAGTTATGGTTACAAAAGTGTTTCTCTTGATAAGCAGTTGGCTAAAGTATCTTTTGAAAACAGGACTTGAGTTTTTACTATACTTACTGAATAATTTAAAAATCTGTAAATAAATGCATTTTTTTAATTCACTACTTATTGACAACTACATCATTTACCTTGCTGGTGACTGGCTTGAAGGTTTAGGTGGCCTGCTTTTAAGGAGCCCTTTTGTTTGAATTTGGTGCCCTTTTGCACTTGCTTGATTGGCTCCTAGCCCAAACCTTTCCGTGCTCAAGTGACAAATTAGATTTTAAATAAACCAGCTCTGATGCTTCAAAAAAATGTGTCCACAAATCAGGCAAGTGATTTAAAGTACATTGTCCCTGATGCAGTCCATTTCCGGAGCTGGACTCACATCTTTACTGCGTGTGGTGACCAACATTCAAAAAACGGTTATACAGGTGTAAGGTGAGGGCTCCCAGAGAACAATCCCTTTGACCCCCAATGGACTCCATGCTCCGGTGGACACAGGCAGCTGGAGGGTTCTCAGGTACTAGCCCCAACATTCTCTGTACTCTGGTGATGAGTAGTGAAAGATTTTCAACAGGGGGCTGGGGAGGACTGCTGGACACCAGGTAAAGAGATGTAGGATGAATTAGGCCAGGTGACTGGGGGAGTTAGGGAGGTGAAGGCAGACATGGTTTAGAGAGACAACAGTAGCAAGACCCTAAGGGTTAGTTTCTGTGGCAATTATACTGTAGTTTGAAAGACCATGACAAGCTGTTTCAGATAAGGTACTGTGCTCATCTGTAGCAGGAAGCACTCCAGATATATAGATGACTCAGTCTGTTTGGTAAGCAATAAAACTTTAAAACTTTCAAAACATTGTATTTTGGACTTCCAATTGAGCCTGCAGCTAAAATGGTGGTCTAATTTTGAGCTATGCAATCACCGTTCAGTAATCCACCTGCATCTGAAGAGTTTGGACAGATTTGGGAAAAAGAACCATCAAACAGAGTGGGGATTGTAAACCAGATAACCTAAAATAGTGAAATTGCCAACCTGCGAGAGACAGAACTTGGCGTGGCTGAGATGTCAGCTCCTGAGGCCTCCGACTCCGAGCTCTTGGTTGCCACTACAGAACATCCTGACCGGACAGCCCCTCCCCGTAACAAAATTAAAAACAAAAAGGTAAAGCTGGACTCAATTTATAAAGAATTGCTGTCTTTCCATGCTGAAATAAAAGACATGTATGGGGAGCTGCGCAGAGATGTGGCCAATTTAGAACAATGCACGGATGCTACTGAAAGGCAGATAAGTGTTGTTGACAACAGGGTAGATGATGTGGAGGGGTCAATACAACATTTACAAGAACAATGTGTCTGCCTTCAAAGTAGACAAGAAGACACGGAAAATAGGGCCCGCTACAAGAACTTGAGAGTGTATTGTATTCCGGAGGGCTCCGAAGGCAAAGATAGCACAGATATTGTAGTAACTGCATTAAAAATGGTTTGGAAATTTTTCCCCAGACCTACAGCTGGATTTGGAGCGAGTTCACAGGGTGCCGGGTCCGTATCCCACTTATCCGAAGGCTAGAACACAGTCTATAGTGCTGCACTTTCTTAGATACGAAGTGAAAGAAAGAGTCCTGACAATAGCTTGGCGTAAGGGGAAGATATTTTATGGTTAAACCTGTATTTATCTCATCAACGATTACGCATCACAAATCTTGCAGAATTGAAGGGCATATGCTGATATCCTTCCTACACTAAAAGCGGCCAATATTAAATTTACAACTCCTTACCCTGTCTGCTTGCTTGTGCAGTTCCCCATGGGAAGACGGGAATTTCACTTGGCAGAGAAAGCCAGAGAGGAACTTCTCAAGACAGGGCTTCAGATTAGGAAAATGTTGGAGCAAAGCTCATCATAGTTTTCAGCCCCCCCCCCAGAAGGCAAGCAGACCCCACACAAGGAAGTAACCGAAAGGGAGGATTCCTGAGACCTGAAAATCTTACAAATCATTTGGCAACTTTCCACCATCCTACACAAGGAAGGACTTGACTGAATCGATCGGTTGGAGCTGTCTGGAGAGTCTGATTGAGGGGCTTGTGTCCCAGGCTCACCCCCGGATTTATCTTTACCAAGTGGCCTACATTTGTCGAGATAGCCAAATACCCAGGAGTCCTGTAAGGGTAGCAATGCCTGTATAAATGGGATAGGGGGATGTGGAGGTGAGAGGGGAGGAGGACATATGATAATATAGGCAGCTACTTACATAACAGATAAAGAGGTTCTATAAAGAGCATTATAAATAAAGCGAGGGGGAGATTGCTTCCGCTGTCGAGTTTAAAGTCTCATGTTTAATCTACAGGGGCAGAAAATATTTTTTCTTCTTAAGATTTTCATTTTATGTTTATATTTGATGTTCTGCAGTCTGCCCGAGTTTTATTTTTACTTTGGAGGAATTCATACCCTCTGGGAGCCCGAGAGTTATGTACACTTGGACTACCTCTTGTACCTCCAGGCTTTTTGGAGGCACAAATAGAGAGAATTCTATTAATCTCCCCTACCTTGGAAGTCACTGTCAATGAAAAAAAATTTCTTATCGAGGGTTTGTTTCTACCCAATTCACAGTTGGTACAGTTCATTATGAGTTGGAACTCAGTTATAAGCTTGAAGTTATATAGCTATAAAAAAAGGATAGTTGATTTAGTTTACCAGTTTTGTTTACAGCTACAGCAGGAGGGTACAGTCTTAATCAAAGATAAGGAAAGAGATGTTCAAGGTTGTATTAATAGTCGGAGGGGATTTCCAGGGATTTGGATACATACACAGTTTATAATAGGAGAAAATCAGCAAGTTTGGCATAATCAACTGGAAAGACGGGTTTCAACTTGCCTGCTTTGTTACTTTGATTGGGGCGGGTGTATTGGAGAGGTCTTTTCTTTCAGTAACCAGTGATGGCGATCCAAGTAGTTAGGGCTTTGTCCCTTAACATAAATGGGCTTAACAACCCGATTAAAAGAGCTAGACTATTTCAATATTTGAAAAAAAGACCCGAATGATGTTATATATTTACAGGAAACTCATTTGACGGATAAAAAGCATTCTAAATTAACCTGTGGAGGACGATATCAGATCTATGCATCACCATATCCTAAGGGTAGACGCTGTGGGGTAGTTGTTATGATTCCCCGGACCTCTCCTTTCCACTTGTCCTCACAGTATACTGATCCATAGGGATGATATGTAATTTTAACAAGGACACTGTATGGGAAGCAGGTCTCTTTTGTAAATGTGTATTTCCCACCATTGATGCCTTCTACAGCTCTAAAAAGATTTTTTGACAAACTTACAGAAAATATGCAGGGATGTCTGTTAATTGGTAGAGATATTAACCTAACTTTGAATCCATATTTAGATTCATCTTCCCCATTTAAACATTGAATTTCACCCACACAGAAACTATTTTGTTCTAATTTAGATGCAACAGGGTTAGCAGATTTCTGGAGACACTTCTATCCCACTTCAAGGGGATATACATTTTACTCACCTAGACACAACTCCCATTCCAGATTGGATTATTTCTTTGTCTTGAAGGAACATGTAGACTATCTGCAGGAAATGACCATAGGCCCCAGAGTTCTTTCAGACCACTTACCACTACTCTTAAAATTAGATTTTAAAATACCTAGGAAAACCACAGGGTGGCACCTGAACACCTCATTCCTGAGAGATAAGGGGCAGGATTCTCAAAGCTTTCAGAAGGTGCAAAACCTTCCCTAATTCCCCAAAACTTCCTCAGCTATGGAAAAAAAGGTGAGTTTACTTCATGTTCTATTCACAAAACCCTCCGCAGCTGTGGGAAAAAACACTATGGACTGTGGAAAAGAGTGCAGCTGCAGAAGTCCCTCAGGACAAAAAGGTGTGAGATAAGTAAGGCATAGCCCCTGAAAGGCTATTCACAGCCACTTTTTTTTCCACAGCTGAGGAAAGAATGTTACACACAGTGGAATGAGGTGTAACTGTCCCTCAGCACACTGCAGTAGTGCTCCAGCAATTGGAATCAATTAAGACGGAGGTGTACCACAGGTAATAGCTTCTCAGACAAATAGCAGGGACTGATGTTACAGTAATGAAAGCACACATTGCCATGATATGGCAACAGGCAACAACCACTAGACCCAGTGCAGCCCATGACAGAGCCCCACAAGCAGTAGAGTCTGACCAGCCAGCAGCGAGTGCTACCCCCCAGGCTATAGGAACACCCCAGGGTGGGACGACCAGCAGGGACAGTCAGCATCTGTGGTGCCAAGGTATCGCTGGTACCTGTGGTGCTGCTGTTGTCTCAGTTGTGGACTGGTTTCTGGTCTCTGGTCTCTGTGTGTGCTGTCAGCTTCATATTATAGCAGCAATGTTACAGTCTGCTGCTTCAGCTACTGTGGTTCCTTATTGCTGTGCCTTCACAGCCTCTGCAGCTACAGATTTGCAGCACTTGCACAAGTCCTGCGGCAGCTAAATTGCTGCACCTGCAGTTACATAGAAACATAGAAACATAGAGGTTGATGGCAGATAAGGACCGGAAGGCCCATCCAGTCTGCCCATTTCTTTTTCTACCTTATAAATGTGCCATTGGCCTTTGCTCTGTCAGTGGCCTATCTATTCATAGCCATTTGTATTGCTCCCTTATGCCTATCCCATGCCTGTTTGAAGCCCTGCACTGTATTCATAGCCACCACTTCTTGTGGCAAGCCATTCGATGCATCCACCACCCTTTCTGTAAAAAAGAATTTCCTCACATTCCCCCTTAATCGGCCCCCCTCTAATCTCATGCTGTGTCCTCTTGTCCTGCTATTTTTCTTATATTTAAACATGTTAGACTCTTTCACCTTGTTAATGCCTTTAAGGTGTTTGAATGCCTGGATCATATCACCTCTCTCCCTCCTTTGCTCAAGGGTATACATATTGAGCTCTGTTAATCTGTCCTCATATGTCTTCTGATGCAGTCCCTGCACCATTTTGGTTGCCCTTCTCTGGACTGCCCAATTTGGTTAATGTTCTTGTGAAGGTGTGGCCTCCAATACTGCATGCAGTACTCCAGATGGGGCCTAACCAGTGTCTTGTAAAGAGGTATTATTACCTCCCTCTTACGACTTGTGATACCCCTACTAATACACCCTAACACCCCCAAGCCTTACCTACTGCTTTAGAGGTCTGCTTGGATGATTTCAGGTCATCAGTGATGATGATGCCCAAGTCTCTTTCTTCCTTTGTGACTGCTAGCAACTCCCCTCCCAGCCTATAGGTGGCTTCAGGGTTTCTCTTCCCTATGTGCATGATCTTGCACTTCTTTGTATAAATCCAGTTGCCACTCTTCTGACCATTTTGCTAGTTTATCCACATCTCTTCTCATTCTGCCCACCCCATCTGGATCATCTACTCTGTTGCAGATCTTGGTGTCATCTGCAGACAAGCCTTACCCTCTAGTCCATCTGCAAGGTCACTAACGAAGATGTTGAAGAGGACTGGCCCCAGGACTTATCCCTGAGGTACCCCACTTGTGACTTGCATCTCTTCTGACTGTATACCATTTACCACCACACCCTGTTTTCTGCCCGTCAACCAGTTTGCCACCCAGCTGACCAACTTCTGACCCACCCCGAGCCTACCCAGCTTATTTATCAATCTTCTATGTGGAACAGTGTCAAAAGCTTTGCTGAAGTCAAGGTAGGCGACATCAACTGCTCCCCTTGGTCCACCACTCTGGTTACCCAATCAAAGAAATCTATGAGATTAGTTTGACAGGACCTTCCTTTGTAAACCCATGCTGTCTTGGATCCTGTGCCCTATGGATTCCAGGTGTTGCACTATCCTTTCCTTAAGAGTGCCTCCATAATCTTGCCCACTACTGAGGTAAGACTGACTGGTCTGTAGTTCTCTGCCTCCTCCCTGCTACCAGTCTTGTGGAGCGGGATCACATGAGCCCTTCTCCAGTCTTCTGGGACCTCTCCTGTGCTCAGAGATTCACTAAACAGTTCTGCTAATGGCTCTGCTAGTTCCACCTTTAGCTCCTTAAGTACCCTGGGATGTATGCCATCAGGTCCCATTGCCTTATCCACCCTGAGCTTAGCAAGCTCTTGTAGGACCCTTTCTTTTGTGAAGGGAGTAGTGCTCACCTCCCTCCCCCCTGTGTCCATGATGCTGAGTTGTGGGCCCTGCCCTACCTTCACTTCAGTAAATACTGAGCAAAAGTATCTATTTAGGATAGATGCCTTTACAGGGTCCTCCTCCTCACATGCTCCCTTTTCTCCATTAAGCTTAGCAATACCCCCCTCTGGACTTTCTCCTTTCACTAATGTATCTATAGAAAGTCTTGTCACCTTCTTTTTACTGTTCGTGCCAGTTTTTCCTCAGTTTGGGTCTTTGCCTGCCTTACTGCCTTCCCTGCTTCCCTTAGGGCAGTTTGGTATGCCTCCCTATCTTCATCCCATTGTGTTCCCTTATATTTCCTGAAGGCCAGCCTTTTGGCTCTGACCTTTTCTGCTACTGTATTTGAGAACCAACGTGGTTTCCTTCTTCTTTTGCACTTCCTTTTCTGTCTAACACAATGGGATGTTGCTTCAAGTATTGCATCCTTAATGCTTGCCCACTTTGCCTGTACGCCCTCACCTGTGTTTCTTTTTGCCAGGGCTAGCTTAACTCTGTTGGCCATCTTATCAAAGTCAGCTCCTCTGAAGTCCCATATTTTTGCCTTGGAATGGAATGATTTAGATGTAGTAGCCAAATTGAACCATACCATGTGATGGTCACTGGCCCCCAGGTGACCTTCTACCTGGAGATCTGTGATCCCTTCCTTCTTAGTCAGTACTAGATCTAGGATAGCCCTGTCTCTCGTGGGTTGCTGTACCAGTTGTTTGAGGCCCTCCCCTGCAGAATCACTATGTGTCCTAGTTCTGGCAGATGTTCCTGCTGGTATTGACCAATCTGATCCGGCATGTTGAAGTCTCCCATTATCAGAACCTCCTTTAGCTGTCATGTTTTGTATATCTTCTAACAGTAATGTGTCTATGTCCTCCCCTGGTCTGGGGGCCTGTAGACAACCCCAGTTCTTATGACTGTCCCATTTCCTGTTTCCAGGGTGACACACAGTTCTTCTGGCTCCTTATGTGTATTCTGAATTTCTGCAGCTTTGATATTTTCATTAACGTACAGGGCCACTCCTTCCCCCCTTTTTGCACCTCGGTCTCTTCTGAACAATACATAGCCAGGTACTGAAGTCTCCCAAGTGTGGTTACTGGTAAACCACGTCTCACTAATGCTACTATGTCCAGTTTAACCTCTGACATTATTGCCTGCAGGTCTGGGATCTTATTTTCCAGGCTGTGAGCATTTGTACATGATTTTCCATTGGCCAGATTTTGGTGCGTTAGTTGTTGGGTGAGGTTTGGCATTACCCTGTTAGTCGTATGGGGAGACAAACCTTTTTCTTACCTGGTGATGCAAATGAACTGCAAACATGCTGAATCCCTGTTTGACCACTAGCTGAGGGGGGAGGGGTGTTCTTCCCATTCGACGTATGGGGTGCTGCACCCTTCTCCCCATTTGCTAGTTTAAATATTCTGCAAAGACGTCAAACTTCTGCCCCAATGCACTGACTCCCTCCTTAGTCAGATGCAGTCCATCAAATTTAAAGAACTTTAGATCCCAGAACTGTTGCCAGTTCCCTACAAATCTGTGTCCTTTTTCCTGGCACCAGCCCTTGAGCCATGTGTTTAGCTCCCCTATCTCCCCTTCTCTGACCTTCCGTCCATCTGCTCCCCTCTCCCAGACTGGCAGAATCTCAGAGAAGGAAATGCCGGCCGAAATAGATGATAGTTTGTCACCAAGCCAGGTCAGGTGTTCCTTGGTCTCCACAACTGACTGGCTGGACGAGATCATTAGTCCCTATGTGTACTAGGACATCAATGTTTTCTCCTGCTTTGTGAAAAATTTTAAGTACTGGTCAGTGTCTCTCCATGCTGATGTACCTGGGAGACATCTGACCATTACCCCTGGCTGGAGATGGGTATCAACTCCCCGAATCATGGAGTCTCCTATGATCAGAAGGTTTTTGGATTTTCTTTTTGCTTTTTTTGTTTTGGTTCCTGATTTGGGCGAGTTGTGTTGTGCTAGCTCCTGTGCTGCAGTGTCCTGCTCTGCAGTGTCTTCTGCCTCTTTGTTTGATTTCAGAGATAGAGGCAGATACCTGTTTGTAGTGTTTATGTGGTTTTTGGAGGTAATATGTTGGAGAGCAGCGAGTGATGGGGCACCCGATTTGCCCCTTCTAACCACCTGCCAACCTCCAGGACCAACTACCCTCTGCGGTCGAGGTTTTTCTGTTGGATGCTGGGGAAATGGCGGTGGTTCTTATAATGTATTTCCTCTTGAATATGAAATTTGGCGTGCAATCTCTGCCCATGCTGCCTGGAGCTGAGCCCTAAGATCTCCAAAGGCCCAGCATGTAGGACAGTGTCCTAAATCCTGCAAGAATGTCCTTCTGAAAATTGTTCCACAGTACCTGCAGTTAATGATATCCATTCCAGATAAGTTTCTGGGTTTATAACCTAGTCAGAGTAATTAGAAGGAAACAAAAGGAAAAAAAATGCAAGTAATGGTTTGATTGTGTTTTGTTTAACTTGTTATAACAACAAGTTAAAGTACTAGTGCCCCTGTAAATGAGCTCACCTTGTGGAGGCCCCACTGATCCACCCCTTCCTGCTCTGCCACAGGAAATGTCACAACTGTGGTACCCTACAAAAGGAGTGAAGTGTGGGGTGGTTGGGGATGGGGTGGGTGGCTGGGCCCTTCCCCTGCCAAAAAAGAAGAATCACGGACGAAAGAACAAGGAGGTAAGAGCAGAAACAATCAGTCAACAACAAATACAGTAACCCTGAAAGCTTATCCTAATGTTAGATAAAACTGTAAAATTTGTAAGCACCACCTGTAATAATTTCAGAAGATATCGCTGTAAGAAACACTTTGCTACAGAGAAAAATAAAACAATGAAATGTTAGCAACAAACAGTAGCAATCCCTGTGAGTAAAAAATAAAAACAACACCACACAGTAAATCTGCTTAGCCAAAATAAGTCTTAATCCTTTTCCCTTGCTCTGGTAAGTTTCTCTACTCTTCCTTTCAAGCAGTCTTAGAAGGAAAGAGCTCAGGTGAAGCTAGGCACCTTGGCCAGCAAACCAAGTCTTCTACCTCCAAGATATCAACTAACCTGACTTTTTAACCCTTCTTTCTGTTGGAAATTACTGACAGTTTGCCAGCTCCACCCCCCACATACACACCTAATCCTTTGGAAGAGCTGTGGGAGGAAAGCAGTTAGCTCCTTCAATGTGAGAAGGAGACTGAAGCACCTCTGAGACAACAAACCTTTTCAACAACAAAAAAAAAAAGAATAAAATAAAACACAGTGTCAAACAGTAATTTTACTTAGCCCAATGATAAAAAAGTCACAAAAATGTAAGCTCCACCTGTAATGCAGTAATTTCAGAGAAGATATTCCCTGTAAGAAACACTTTGCTACAAAGAAAAATAAAGCAGTAACAGAAGATATACCTTGCAAAAGACAATCTGAATCAGAAGATTACAGCAGTAATCTGTTAGCACACACCTGTAGGCACACCTTGTAATAATGCAGAAGAAGGTATACCAGCAACAACAATTTGAATCAGAGGAAAATAAAGCAATGAAATGTTAGCAACAAACAGTAGCAATCCCTGTGAGTAAAAATTAAAAACACCACACAGTAAATCTGCTTAGCCAAAATAAGTCTTAATCCTTTTCCCTTGCTCTGGTAAATTTCTCTACTCTGCCTTTCAAGCAGTCTTAGAAGGAAAGAGCTCAGGTGAAGCTAGGTGCCTTGACCAGCAAACCAAGTCTTCTACTCATACTCATACTCATCTGTATTGCTCCCTTATGCCTATCCCATGCCTGTTTGATGCCCTGAACTGTAATCATAGCCACCACTTCCTGAGGTAGGTCATTGCATGCATCCACCACCCTTTCTGTGAAAAAGAATTTCCTCACATTACCCCTGAATTAGCCTCCCTCTAGTCTCATGCTGTGTCCTCTTGTCCTGCTATTATTCTTATATTTCAACATGGTAGACTCTTTCACCTTGTTAATGCCCTTAAGGTGTTTGAATGTTTCGATCATATCACCTCTCTCCCTCCTTTGCTCAAGGGTATGCATATTGAGCTCCATTAATCTGTCCTTATATGTCTTCTGATGCAGTCCCTGCACCAATTTGGTTGCCCTTCTCTGGACTGCCTCAGTTTGGTTAATGTCTTTGAGAAGGTGTGGCCTCCAGTACTGCATGCAGTACTCCAGATAGGACCTAACCAGTGTCTTGTAAAGAGGGATTATTACCTCCCTCTTACGACTTGTGATACCCCTACTAATGCACCCTAACATCCCCCTAGCCTTACCTCCTGCTTTAGAGGTCTGCTTGGATGATTTCAGGTCATCTGTGATGATTATGCCCAAGTCTCTTTCCTACTTTGTGACTGCCAGCAACTCTCCTCCCAGCCTATAGGTGGCTTCAGGGTTTCTTTTTCCTATGTGCATGATCTTGCACTTCTTTGCATTAAATTCCAGTTGCCACTCTTCTGACCATTTTGCTAGTTTATCCAGATCTCTTCTCATTCTGCCCACCAAATCTGGATCATCTACTCTGTTGCAGATCTTGATGTCATCTGCAAACAGACAGACCTTACCTCTAGTCCATCTGCAATGTCATTAATGAAGATGTAAAGAGGACTGGCCCAGGACTGATCCTGAGGTACCCACTTGTGACTTGCATTTCTTCTGACTGTATACCATTACCACCACTCTCTGTTTTCTTCGTCAACCAGTTTGCCACCCAGTTGACCAACTTCTGACCCAGCCTGAGCCTACCCAGCTTATTTATCAATCTTCTGTGTGGAACAGTGTCGAAAGCTTTGCTGAAGTCAAGGTAGGCGACATCAACTGCTCCTCCTTGGTCCACCACTCTGGTTGCCCAGTCAATGAAATCTATGAGATTAGTCTGACAGGACCTTCCTTTTGTAAACCCATGCTGTCTTGGATGCAGTGCCCCTATGGATTCCAGGTGTTGCACTATCCTTTCCTTAAGGAGTGCCTCCATAATCGTGCCCACTTCTGAGGTAAGACTGACTGGTCTGTAGTTCACTGCCTCCTCTCTGCTACCACTCTTGTGGAGCGGAATCAAATGAGCCCTTCTCCAGTCTTCTGGGACCTCTCCTGTGCTCAGAGACTCACTAAACAGTTCTTCTAATGGCTCAGCTAGTTCCACCCTTAGCTCCTTAAGTACCCTGGGATGCATGCCATCTGGTCCCATTGCCTTGTCCACTCTGAGCTTAATGAGCTCTTGTAGGACCCTTTCTTTTGTGAGGGAGTAGTGCTCACCTCCCTCTCCCTGTGTCCATGGTGCTGAGTTGTGGGCCCTGCCTTACCTTCTTTTCAATAAATACTGAGCGCACTGGATGGTAGGAAATTAACCTCCCCATCCAGGGAGCACCAAAGCCACCACCACTACCTCAGAGGTTGCGAAGAAAGCACAGCTGTTGAACCACAGTGGGCTCAGGGAGGGTGAGGATGGTGGAACAGAGGCACACCCAGTCAGTTGTTTCACTCCACAATCCATACACCATTCTGGGGGAGCATAGCTCCCCTATGGATGCACCCACAGAGGAGACTTAGGAGGCTGAAGACAACTGTCACAAGGGAGGCCCACAGGAAGGAGGCAGAGGACACCACAAGGAAAGGAAGCAGCTCCTGGTGGGTGACTCAATTATTAGGGGGATAGAACTGGGAGGAGCAGGGAAAACTGAAGTAAGGTGCCTGCCTGGTGCCATGGCTTGGAGGGACAGGAAGCGCATCCTCAGGATCACGAGAACAGCTGCACGGGAGTCTGAGCTGGACATCATTGTCCACCTAGGGACAAATGACTTGGCTCAACATGAGATTAGAGCAGTGCAGAAGGACTTTGTAGAATTGGGGAGGGGCCTAAGACAAGTAGCACACACAATATCCTTCTCAGAGGTGCTGCCTGACAATGGCATGAGTAAGGCGAGGGTACTTTGCACCATGCAGTTTAATGAATGGTTGAAAAAATGGTGTGGAGCACAGGGGTTTGGCTTCATTGGGGACTGGGGTTCCACCTGGAGGAACACCAGCCTATACTGGCAGGATGGTCTGCATCTGTCCAGGAGGGGAACAAGTCTTTTGAGCAATCAGTTTAAATGCTTCATTGACAAGCTTTTAAGCTAGTCAAGGGGGGAGGCACTGAAAAGCAGAAGGAAAATCCCAGCCTCTCCATACAAAACAGGGTACTAAATGAGAAAAAGACCGAGATAGAAAGGTCAGTGGGGGATGCTGAAACAGAAGGTAAAGCCATCAAAAGATGGAGAGCAATGAGTACCAATGCCCGTAGTTTGAGTAACAAGCTTCCTGAATTAGTGGCCTTGATGGAGGAGGAACATCTGGATATCGTGGCAGTCACAGAAACATGGTACACACAAAACCATGACTGGGATGTAAACATAGCAGGATACACTATCTACAGGAGGGGCAGGGAGGGGAAAAGAGGAGGGGGAGTAGCTCTTTACATAAGGGAAGGAATCAAAGTAATAGAACAAAAGGGAAAACAGGGAGGAGAAGAAGCACTGTGGGTAAATTTGGAGACCGGCAATGGCACCACAATCTGCACAGGGGTTGTATACAGACCCCCTTCTCAGGGGGAGGAAATGGAAAAGGAAATGATAGAAAGTATACTTAGAATGGCAGAAAAAGGGGAGATATTGCTGATGGGTGATCTGAATATGCCAGATGTTAACTGGAGTGCAGTTGCAACAGCCACTTCGAAGAGTGAGGTTATTCTAGATGATCTACAGGGGGCATGCCTTAGGCAACTAGTATTGGAGCCCACTCAAGAGGGAGCAATCTTAGACCTGGTTCTCTCAAATGGAGATGAAGAGAGGATCACAGATGTAGAAGTGGGTAGCCATCTGGGAACTAGCGACCATCAAACAGTATGGTTCACAATAAACAGAGCAATAGAGTCAAGCCCTGCAAAGGCAAAAGTACTGGACTTTAGGAGGGCTGACTTTGCCAAAATGGGTGAGTGCCTAAGGAATGCACTAGCAAATGGGCAGGAAGGAGGGATGGAAGAACAATGGGGAATAATAAAAACTGCCATCACAGAGGTAACAAGCCTTTGTGTGAAGCAAATAAACAAAATGAAACAATGTAAGAAACCACTATGGTTCTCAAAGGAAGTGGCAGTGAAGGTTCAAGAGAAAAAGAGAACATTTAGGAAGTACAAGGAATCACAGAAGAAGCAGGACAGAGAACTGTATCAGTTAAAGCAAAAGGAAGCTGGGAAGGCAGTCAGAACAGCAAAGGCCCAAACTGAGGAAAAGAAAGCCAACTCAGTTAAGAAGGGTATAAAACCTTTTATAGGTACATCAGGGGCGAAGGAAGACCAAGGGAGGTTAGTGAGGCTTAATAAAGGGAGGGAGGGTGGGCAGAGGTGACTGTGAACGAAGATACTAAACAGATATTTTGCTCAGTATTTACAAAGGAAGAGGGAGGTACCTAAAACAAACAGTAGAAACACTCTGGATACAGAAGTTGATACCAGCCCATTTACAGAAGAAAGGGTTCTGAAAGAACTCTTAAAACTGAAGATGGACAAAGCAATGGGGCCTGATGGGATTCATCCCAGAATTCTAAAGAACTAAGGGTAGAACTAGTGACACCACTGACTACCCTCTTTAACAAATCATGGGAGGATGGGGTGGTACCCGAGGACTGGAGGAGGGCAGATGTGATTCCCTTCACAAAGTGGGAGCAAGGCAGAAGCAGGAAACTACAGACCTGTTAATTTAACCTCAGTGGTAGGAAAATGATGGAATCACTTCTGAAGGAAAGAATTGTCAAGTATCTAGAGGCCAGAGGGGCAGAGGACCCAAGGCAGCATGGATTCGCAGTGTGAAGGTCATGCCAGACAAATCTGATAGATTTCTTTGACTGGGTGACCAAAGTAGCAGATCAGAGAGGGGCTGTGGACATGGCCTACCTAGACTTCAGCAAGGCATTTGACACAGTCCCACAAAAAAGATTAATATACAAGTTAGCCAGCCTGGGAGTGGGTCCCAAGATGACAGCCAGGATAAAGAACTGGCTGGAGAATAGGACACAGAGAGTAATAGTAAATGGAGTCCACTCTGAAGAAAGGGGGGTTACTAGTGGGGTACCGCATGGTTCAGTATTAGGACCAGTCCTCTTCAATGTCTTTATAAGAGATATTGCAAAGGGACTGGAAGGAAAAGTATGTCTCTTTGCAGATGACACAAAGATCTGCAACAGAGTTGATACACAAGGTGGGGTGGAAAGGATAAGAAGGGATTTGGGAAGGTTACAGGAATGGTCAGATGTATGGCAGCTTAGATTCAATGCTAAGAAGTGCAAGGTAATGCACCTGGGAAACAAAAACCCAGGGGATGAGTACACTATGGGGGGTGAGATACTAACAACAACAAAAACGGAAAGGGACCTGGGGGTAGTCATATCAGATGAACTAAAGGTGGGCAAGCAATGTGAGAGGGCAGCAAGGAGGGCTGGGGGGATACTGGGATGCATAAGGAGAGGCATCACCAGTTGAAAACAGGAAGTTATTATCCCTCTGTACAGACAGCTGGTGAGACCCCAATCTGAGTACTGCGTGCAGTTCTGGAGACCCAATCTCTGCAAAGACATAGACAGGATGGAAGCTGTCCAGAAGAGGGCAACTAAAATGGTGCAGGGTCTGCACGGAAGACATATGAAGAGAGACTTAGGAGCTTAATATGAATAGCCTTGAGGAAAGGAGGGAGAGGGGACATGATAGAAACTTTCAAGCACCTCAAGGAATCAACAAAGTCAAGAGGGTAGCATCTTTCAAAAAGAGGTGTGCAAGAACAAGGGCCCAATTTGAAGATAGAGGGTGCGGCTCAGAGGTAATTTAAGTAAGTATTTTTTAACAGAGAGGTTGTGGATGCATGGAGCGGCCTTCTGGAGGAGGTTGTGGAGTCAAAAACAGTGGTGGAATTCAAGCATGCATGGGACAGTTATAAGGCAATTCTAGGGGTGAGGGTAGGAAGAAGTAGGCTGCTGGTTAGCTAGGATCTGCAGCTTATCCATTAGAGTGAAATGGGCAGACTGGGTGGACCAAGTGGTCCTTATCTGCTGTCAAATTCTATGTTTCTATGAGAAAAAGTATCTATTTAGGATAGATGCTTTAGTGGGGACCTCCTCCTCACATGCACCCTTTTCTCCTTTGAGCTTAGCAATACCCCCTCTGGACTTTCTCCTTTCACTAATGTATCTATAGAAAGTCTTGTGACCTTCTTTTACTGTTCGTGTTAGTGTTTCCTCAGTTTGAGACTTTGCCTGCCTTACTGCCTTCCCTGCTTCTCTTAGGGCAGTTTGGTATGCCCTCCTATCTTCATCCTGCTGTGTTCCCTTATATTTCCTGAAGGCTAGCCTTTTGGCTCTGACCTTTTCTGCTACTGTGTTTGAGAAACAAAGTGGGTTCCTTCTTTTTTGCACTTTCTTTTCTGTCTAACACAATGGGATGTTGCTTCACGTATTTCATCCTTAATGCTTGCTCACTTTGCCTATACCCCTTCCCCTGTGTTTCTTTTTGCCAGGGCTAGCTTAACTCTGTTGGCCATCTTATCAAAGTCAGCTCCTCTGAAGTCCCATATTTTTGCCTTGGAATGGGATGATTTAGATATAGTGGCCAAACTGAACCATACCATGTGATGGTCACTGGCCCCCAGGTGACCTTCTACCTGAAGGTGTGTAATCCCTTCCCTGTTAGTCAGTACTAGATCTAGGATAGCCCTGTCTCTTGTGGGTTGTTTTACCAGTTGTTTGAGGACCTCCTCCTAAAGGGAATCTACCGTGTGTTTAATTCTGGCAGATGTTCCTGCTGGTATTGACCAATCTGTATCCGGCATGTTGAAGTCTCCCATTATCAGAACCTCCCCTTTAGCTGTCACGTTTTGTATATCTTCTAACAGTAATGTGTCTATATCCTCCCCCTTGTCTGGGGGCCTGTAGACAACCCCAGTTCTGATGGCTGTCCCATTTCTTGTTTCCAGGGTGACCCACAGTTCTTCTGGCTCCTTATGTGTATTCTGAATTTCTGTAGCTTTGATATTTTTATTGACATACAGGGCCAATCCACACACCCCCTTTTTGCACCTCGGCCTCTTCTGAACAGTACATAGCCAGGTTCTGAAGTCTCCCAAGTGTGGTTACTGGTAAACCATGTCTCACTAATTGCTACTATGTCCAGTTTAGCCTCTGACATTATTGCCTGCTGGTCTGGGATCTTATTTCCCAGGCTGTTAGCATTTGAGTACACGATTTTCCTTTGGCCAGATTTTTCCTGTGAGTCATATGGGGAGACTGAACTTTTTTCTTACCTGGTGATGCAAATGAACTGCAAACATGCTGAATACCTGTTTGACCACTAGCTGAGGGGGGAGGGGCGTTCTTACCATTATATGTATGGGGTGCTGCACCAGTCTCCCCATTTGCTAGTTTACATATTCTGCAAAGATGTCAAACTTCTGCCCCAATGCACTGACTCCCTCCTTCTTCAGATGCAGTCCATCAAATTTAAAGAACTTTCGCTCCCAGAACTGCTGCCAGTTCCCTACAAATCTGTGTCCTTTTTTCTGGCACCAGCCCCTGAGCCATATGTTTAGCTCCCCTATCTCCCCTTCTCTGACCTTCCGTCCACCTGCACCCCTTTTCTAGACTGGCAGAATCTCAGAGAAGGAGATGTCGGATGAAATGGATGATAGTTTGTCACCCAGCCTGGTCAGGTGTTCCTTGATCTCCACAACTGACCGGCTGGCAAGATCATTAGTCCCTATGTGTACCAGGACATCAATGTTTTCTCCTGCTTTGTGAACAATTTTAGCAATGCAGTCAGTCTCTTTCCACGCTGATGTACATGGAAGATATCTGACCATCACCCCTGGCTGGATATGGGTATAAACTCCCCAAATCATAGATTCTCTTATGATCAGAAGGTTTTTGGATTTTCTTTTTGCTTTTTTTGTTTTGTTTCCTGATTTGGGCGAGTTTTGTTGTGCTAGCTCCTGTGCTGCAGTGTCCTGCTCTGCAGTGTCCTCTGCCTCTTTGTTTGATTTTGGAGTTAGAGGCAGATACCTGTTTGTAGAGTTTATATGGTTTTTGGAGGTAATATGTTGAGAGCACAGAGTGATGGGGCACCCGATTTTCCCCTCCTAACCACCTGCCAACCTCCTGGACCAACTACCCTCTGTGGTCGAGGTTCTTCTGTTGGATGTTGGGGAAATGGAGGATGGATCCTATAATGTATTTCCTCTTGAATATGAAATTTGAGGTGTGCAATCTCTGTCCATGCTGCCCGGAGCTGAGCCCTAAGATCTTCAATGGCCCAGCATGTAGGACAGTGTTCTAAATCCTGTAAGACTGTCCTTCTGAAAAGTGTTCCACAATATCTGCAGTTAATGATATCCATTCCAGATAAGTTTCTGGGTTTATAACCTGGTCAGAGTAATTTGAAGGAAAAAATGCAAGTAAAGGTTTCATTTTGTGTTTTATTTTTGTATAACTTGTTAAAACAAGTTAAATTACTAGTGCCCCTGTAAATGAGGTCACCTTGCGGATGCCCCACTGATCTGCTCCTTCCTGCTTTGCCACAGGAAATGTCACAACTGTGGTACCCTATAAAAGGAGTGTAGTGTGGGGTGGCTGGGGATGAGGGTGGGTGGCTGGGCCCTTCCCCTGCCGAAAAAGAAGAACCACGGATGAAAGAACAAGGAGGTAAGAGCAGAAACAATCAATCAACAACAAATGCAGTAACCCTGAAAGCTTATCCTAATGTTAGATAAAACTGTAAAACTTGTAAAGCACCACCTGTAATAATTTAACTGAGGATATACCCTGTAAGAAACACTTTGCTACAGAGAAAAATAAAGCAGTAACAGAAGATATACCTTGCAAAAGACATTTTGAATCAGAAGATTACAGCAGTAATCTGTTAGCACACACCTGTAGGCACACCTTGTAAAAATGCAGAAGAAGGTATACCAGGAGCAACAATTTGAATCAGAGGAAAATAAAGCAATGAAATGTGAGCAACAAACAGTAGCAATCCCTGTTAGTACAAAATAAAAATAACGACATACAGTAAATCTGCTTAGCCAAAATAAGTCTTAATCCTTTTCCCTTGCTCTGGTAAGGTTCTCTGCTCTGTCCTTTCAAGCAATCTTAGAAGGAAAGAACTCAGGTGAAGCTAGGTGCCTTGGCCAGCAAACCAAGTCTTCTACTTTTTATGGAAATCCACAGCTGCACTGGTTTTCTTTCAGAATCCAGGCAACTGCGTTTCTGCACTGCAGCACGCCTTTGTCCTGCAGCTGCAGGTATTTCAGCTGTCTTTGTGAATCCAGCCTCAGGCATTTAAGAGATAACTTTAGTGCTAAAGTCTCCACACCTATTTTGTGGGATATAGTAAAGGTGGTGATCAGTGGAGAAATTATTGCCTACATGACTGCCAGGAAAAAACAATAGGAGCTGCAATATGTTAAGCTCCTTGGAGAACTTAGGGAACTACAACAGCCCCATATTCTAGTTTCTGAGGAGATCAGGGCACAGATTAATCAAAAAAAAAGCTGGCTTGCAGAAGCTGTTGGATGAGAAAACACAACAGGCACTGTTTTATCTGAAATCTTATAGATATGAGGGAGGTCCCAAAGGGGCAAGAAATTTAGCCCGACGATTGACAGGTCATAAGACAGACACATATATTTCACATCTAGTGGATCCTGTACACAATCATTAAGCCATGAACACGGAGCAGATCATGGAATGCTTTAATAAATATTATAGCACAGCTATATGTGACCCCTTGCACCCAGACTCTTCCATAATGGAGAAATATTTTCATTCTCTTTCTCTCCCATGACTTGCTAATGAAATAGCAGAGAGACTGAAGACCCCAATCAGATTAGAGGAACTTAAAAGAGTAGTGTCAGATAGTAAGACACTGAAAACTCTGGGCCCAGATGGGATGCCTGCCGAGTGGTATAAAACCTTCTTCAAGCAGCTAGCTCCAACATTAGTAAAGGTGTTTCACAAGCCTCAAAAGGGAGGAGCTACCCAACCCACATGGGATTATACAAATATCACTCCTATATTGAAACTGTGAAAAAAAACCTGATTCAGTTACATCATATAGGCCAATATCTTTTTGTTGTTGTTGTTTCCAATTGTTTAACCAAGTGAGACACACTAAGCTGAAAGCTTTGTTTACAGGTGCAACCTGGGAGCACAGGGAAGTTAAGTGGCTTGCTCAGGGTCACACAGTATGCAAGAAGGGGCTGTGGGATTCAAACCCAGGTCTCCAGATTTGCAGCTCAGAGCCTTAAACTACTGTGCCATATTGCCTCATCTATATTAAACATGGATTATAAGCTATTTATGTCTATATGGGCCCACAGGATAGAAGACATGATACCATATTTGGAAGACTCAGATCAGAGAGGATTTATCCGGTCTTGGCAAACGTCAGATAATATCCATTGAACAATACATTTGCTCGATCATGTGACGTCAATCAGAGATGAATACCGGCAGCCTTTATCAACCTAGATGCTGACAAGGCTTTTGACCAGATTAGTTGGAGTTTCCTTTGGAGGGCATTGGCAGAGATTGGGTTCCCGGGGAAGTTTGTCTCCCTTCTTCAGCAAGTCTACTCTTCCCCAAAGGCACACATTAAGGTGAATTTTCAGTTCTCAGCCAGGATTCCCCTGGGTAGGGCAATGAGACAGGGTTGCTCATTGTCGCCACTGTTATTTGCCTTATATATTGAGCCTTTGGCAGACGCTGTAAGACAAAATTTGGACATTCGGGGTATACCGGAGAGTTTGTTCTTTCATTATATACAGATGACATATTATTAACTTATTGGATCCAGAAAGTTCAGTCCCAGCTACCTTAAAGGTGATAGAGACATTCTCAGATATTGCAGGATACAAAATTAGTATTCAAAAGACAGAGATTCTATCTTTGAATTGTATTCCCTCACAGAGTTTGAGAACACAGTCACCCTCTAGATGGAGAAATAATAAAGTCAAATATTTGGGAGTTTTTATCCCTCAAAACCTAGAACACCTAGAACTCCTTATTCTGGAACCCCTGACTCTGGGCATAGAACAGTTGTTTGGGAAACGGGCACACCTTTCTTTGTCATTCCACCAGCGAATACATGCCATACGAATGACTGTGTTTCCAAAGATATTGTAATTTTTTTCAAACCTTACCTTTTATTCCTTCTAGATTTTATTTTTGTTCATGGGATAGAATATTTTCAAGATTCCTGTGGGATGGGAAACACCCAAGAATAAGGTGGTCCTTGCTGCAATTACCTATGGCTAAAGGGGTTCTAAACCTTCCAAATTTAGAGTATCATAGGGCAGTAACTTGCAAGACAGTTTTGATGTGGCTTAACAGACAAATAATGACACCATTGAAATTTATAGAGTTTACACTAAATGACCTCTTCGATGTTCTCCCTATTCTATTTTCCCCACCGGAGTCCATGCCACTCCTTAGGGATTTTACATTTGGGACCCGTAATACATTCAAAGTATGGCATGAGGTAATGGCTATGCAGCATCTAGCAGAGGTCTTTTATTATTTTAGACTCCTGGTGAAAGAGAGAGACTTCCCAGCAGCCCAAATGGATCATGTTTATATGAACAGAGCAGGTTTATCAATGATTTATCAATTCTTGGACATGCATGGAGTGATCCCCTTTGCTACACTGCAGTCTAAGTTTGGCCTTCCTCATACACATCATTTTAGATATTTGCAAATTAGGACCTTTTTACTTGATGCTAACCCCACTCAAAATGCCTTGCCCAATCTGACATCCTCATTAATAAATTTGATTATAGAGGCAATCAATGGATGGCACCAAACACACTTGATTGGCTTGCTGTATAGATCTCTGAGGGATTATTGGAGGGAGTCAATTAAAGACATTTTAGCTAGATGGAATAAAGAACTAAATACTCAAATAACCTATGAAAAATGGTTGGAACCAATTATATATTCAGTGAAAGCCTCCAGGCCCCATACTGGCTTGAATTTATTTGGAATGCCATATGCATTTTTTTATTACATCAGATAAACTGGCTAAATTCTTGCCCGTGGGTCACGGTATGTGCTGGAGGGAATGTGGACATACAAGGACAAATATCTCCCATATATTCTGTGTCTGCCAGAAAATAGCTCAGTACTGGAATGATATCACAAGAAGTCTACCACTTTTAATTGACTCAGACATCATTTTAACAAACCAAATGATTCTTTTGTATATAGGAGTGGACGGCTCAGTCCTTCAGAGCAAGAGTAGGTTATATCTGTATTTAGCAGCAGCTGAAAAGGTGATAACCTGCCTATGATGGACAACCACAGTGCCTACATGGACTCACTGACATTCTATTATGTCTGAGATCTATTACCTAGAATGATCCATTGCTATTAGGATGGACTGAGCGCCTCAATTTGAACTTGCATGAAGAGCTTGGGTTTTATGTATTTCTCCCTTGGATGACTCCTTTGTCCCCTAAATTGGATTTTAGGTTATAATTCACAGAGTATAGAATGTTGATGTTTTTGAGTGATCATTTATATATGCTGACACAATGAAACTTAACATCTCTGTATGTATTTCAACCAATTATTGACCTTATATCTAATGTAGTAACTGTACATGTATACTCCTGCTCTAATGAACTGGAAAAAATAAAGAATACATAAAAAAAAACATTGGCCCAGATATTCAAACTGCACCCAAAAGTTAGCAACAGCAGGAGCAAGTGCAAGTCCACTGCGCCCATGTGCAAGAGGTGCGATATTCAAAAACTGCGCTGGCCAAGATGTGCCTACAGCCGATGACTGAATATCACACTACCTGCACCATAGCACAACTAGGGAGGTGAAGCTGAGCATATCTGATGCGCCATAGCGCAACAAGGGATGTTCAGCTGAGCAGTCCAGACATGCCACAGCACAACCAGGGATGCCCCCAGCAGCAGGGCAGCAATGCAACAGCACAACCAGAGATGCAGGGGCCCACCACCCATGTCACAGATGGGCAGAGGAACACACAGCAGAACAGACATCGTCCCCCAACACCCCATGCACTGCACTACTGGAGGAGGGCTGGAATAACCACTGGCCCATGGAGACCAGCAACCAACCCACAGCTGGGCCATGGTGCCCCATCACACCCTCTGACAAGCTGTGACTGGCACACAAGGAGGGCCGACCACCCCATGCCACACCATCCCACCAGTGCAGAGCACACCCTGCATTCTGACCCCCAGACACCCTGCCCAGGAGCAGCATCCACCAGTGCATGATACCCCATGCATGCCACCACCCCCACTGTGACAATGTAACCCTGTGCACCACAGAACCATGCAAGGCAGCCCCACCATGAGCACCCATCAGTGGGTGGCAGCACTCAGCGATGCAATGACTGCATACACAGTGCCACCATGCACAGCCCCCCGAGGTACAGCTGAGAGACCGACCATGCGTCGGCACACGAGGTACCCCATGTGTGACAGGGCATGCCCCGGATCCCACCACCAGTGGTACAGCACCCTGCACACCCTCTCAAGGATACACCCCAACCCAGCACTGGCCACAACAGCCAGCGCAGACACTCACAGTGGTGCATGGAAGCATGTACCACACTGGATGCAACACAGTGCGTGGACAAACACCCACCCATACCCAAGGGCACACCAACACAGGGATGCAGTAGTGGGACAACCAAGCCCCCAGCGTGTGGCCATGGAAACTGTGTACACACGGCCAGCACTCCTCAATGGCACAGGAGTGCCAGCCACCTTGCGCAGGCACTGTGGAGCTGTACGCCACCAGCATTTGCCAGGGGCACAAGTGACAGAAAGTGGTGCACATCACCTGCAACACACACAAGCCACAGCATGGAGGTGAGACAACAACAGTGGAGGTCACAGTGTCACCCGAGGCAGACATCCATCACACCAGTGACAGGAGGCAACCCGTCATTGTGACGAGTACAGTGGCTGTCCTGCATGGACAGTCACCACTGACATGCCAGTAGACTGTGCAGGTCACAGACATGCAAGGGTGTTAGCTGCACAGGTGCACCATGGACACAGAGCATGCACCATGGACCACTACACGCAGTCATCCAGTGCACAGGGAACAACACACACACCACAGACAGTGACTGATAGCAACTCCCACACCATAGTCACTTCCCCATGGACACACACACACACACACACACACATGCACATGACTGCACCACCCCTGATGCCATGCACACCACTGCAGCTGAGCACCTATAGCCTGCTGCAAATCAGAGACCACAACAGTAGGCATATCAAAAGAAATGTATTTAAAAACAGCAAACAAAACTATGTACAAGTTTTTACAAAGGTTTGTGGGTTGGGACACAAACAAGGTGGGGGTGGGTAAGGGGCAGGGCAAGGGTGAACAAACAGTAGAGGGAAGGAAGGGTGTGAGGGTGTGTCCAGGGGGGTAGAGGAAATCACAGGCAGTTCAAAGCTCAGCAGGAACCCCTCTCCCCTTTCCGGCTTCTCCTCCCGCCATGACATCTTTGGACACCGATCCTGTCCGACCATTCGAGGATCTCCAGGGACGCCTAGCTACCTGGAGAATCTCCCTCAGCACCACCCTGATCTCCCGCAGCTGCTGTCCACCTAGGGCAAGGGAGCAGAGTCAATAGGTGTGAATGCACAGCCCAATGCAGCCTACCCACTGTGCTTGGCATACGGCCATGGGACATGCCTCTGTGATGGTGTGTGACCACCCCCAGTGATCGCATCCACAAGACCTGCCCACCCAGGTTCACACAGCCATGCGGACTGCTGCACACACCCACTGGCCAAGTCCTGCACAGCACCATCGTGGCTGTTCAGTGACATGGCTATGTGGTGCGAAGGCAGTGGCACAGCCAGGTACCCAGTGCATGCACTGACCACCATTGATGCACTCCCAGACATGCAGTGCCACTGGACACTGCTGACTGTAACAAGTTGCGTGCATGGCAGTGGTGTCAATGGATGATGACCATGCCCCGCTGCCCGCCCTGTCACACAGCATGCAATAGTAATCATGGATGTAAGGCACTCACCATCATCAGGCTGGCTCTGTGGACCCGCGACCTTCCCGGAGTGATGGTCTTCCTGCTGGTGCCTCCTCTCCCTCACCAGCCATCACTTGTCTGGGCCTAAGGTGGAAACATGGAGAGAGGAACATCAGTACAATCCTGTAGCAAAGTCCCCCTGCCCCCACGTGTGTGCAATCCCACACAGCCAGACCCACCACCCCCACACCTGATAACACCACCACAGCCAACACTGGATGGTCCCCCATGTTCTGGACACATGCAACCGTGATACCAATATGGAAGATAAAAGTGTATGGATGTTGCATCTACCTGGCCGTGGCACAGTGCCCCTCCTGGCATGTGCCCAGAGGTGGGCAAGCAGGTCCGGGTCCCCATATCTGTGGCAGCAGTGCTCATCCATCTGCCCCATTCCTGTGGCCTCCTCCAGGGCATCAGCCACCTCCTGCCACACCTGACTCCTGGACCTGTCCAGTAGTGCCTCACCAAACAGTGGGCCAACAAGTGGCTCCACAATGGCAACCAAGTTTGCCATTTCTACCTGGCTCCACGGGCAGCTCTCCTCCATGCCATTTCTATTGCTTGGTAGAGTCAAAAATGGCACTCTGCAGCGTGGTTCCACCACGTGCAGATACTGTGCGGTACAGCGCTGCCATTCCCTATCGTGCTGTCACCGAACAGCGCGATAGTGGTGCACCTATGCCTGATGCATGGCGTTTAGGGGGCAAAGGTCAGGCACAGGGTTATGGGTCTCTGGTGCACGGACAGCCACAGCATGATTAGAACCCAATGCATGAGGCTCGATTGGGTGCCTGTGTGCCACCTCCTCTAGCAGCCTTCTGCGCTGTTGCCCCAGTGCACCTACAATGCCCCAGTGCCATAGCGCCATATAGGTGAACAGCGCTGTAGCGCCGCTGGCACAATGGTGGTTGTGCCCTGCATTGGCTCCTGTGTACAGCATGTCAGCAGTGCAGCAGGCACCTGCATCATCAACCCGGGCATGTGCAGTTAGGTGTGTACTGCACGTCACAGAACTGCGCCCTTGGCTCAGCATGTTCAACACAATTGCGCAAAGTGCAAAAGCGTGATATTCAGCTATCATATGCAAATCAGCTAATCAGCCATTCAATGGTGCAGTCACTGCATTTGCATCCATTTAAAGTTGTGCCTCGCCTCATTTGCATGGGTTGCACTATAAAAGTGTGACATTGGGCTGCACTGGCCATAGTCGGTTACTGCAGTCTATTGGTGAGTTGCATGCTGTTTGGGAGTATGGACTGTGGATTTTGGGACATGCATGGGACTACACAGTCACAGGTAACACCTGTCATTCTCACAGGCTGAATCATGACCGAGCGAGTTGTGGAGGAAGAGGAACAGAGTTGTGGGAGGAGGAGGAGGAGGCCAAATTTCACAAAGGCTGAGATGGATGCCCTGTTCAAAGCCCACTAGGTCCAGGAGCCACTTCTCAGCAAATGTCAGGAAACACCACAGGCCCATGCTGCTGCATGGAAGGAAGTGGCGCGTGCCATGAACCTGCATGGCAGCCACCAACACACCATGCAGGAGTGCAAGAAGAAGATGGGCACAGACAGGAGAAGGATTAAGGAGAAGGTGGCTGCCACCAGGGCAGCATGATCTGCAACAGGTGGGGGACAGCTGGAGGTGCTATGGCTGACCCCACAGGAGGAGACGGTTGCTGGCAGCATGCAGTGTTGCACCATTGAGGGTGTTCCGGGTGGTGGATTCCAGACTGGTGGTAGCCCGTCACTGCATGGTAGGTCATGGTCTGTCTATTGGGGGGGGACTGGGTACGTCACATGCAGTAACATGACTTTGTTTTCTCTTACAGCTCTTGAGCATCTGCATGAGTCAGCGGTGGTGGCCCGCTCCACTAAGGCCAGTCAGATGGAGATGGAGGAGGGCCCATCCACCTCCACAGGAATACGCGGCTCAGTGCGACAATGGGCCCCCCTGGATGTCCAGACTGATGTTGTTGGAGCAGGTGTGGAGGAGGCCCTGCCCGTGTCCCAGCATGCCAGTGTCCATGGATGCCAGCATGCTGTGACTCAGGCTGGTGCCGGGTTCATCACTGATGATGATGTTGCTAACGTCATGGGCAGTGACACATGCGCGCCACAGGAAGGCCATACAGCAGGTAATATTGTGACCATGGCTGTGGGTGGTGCCACCGTGGATGCCTGCGTGTCATCACAGTCCCAGCCTGTGCCTGTCAGCACCAGTAGGGCAGCACTGGTGTGTGTACAGGACAGTGGGACTGTTGTGGCCACTGCAGCAGCACCAGTGAGCCCTGGGGAGTGGCAGCCAGAGGGGCAGTATCAGCAGTCGGCCAATGGGCTTAGGGGTACAGTGTCAGGGGGTGGCATCAGTGCACCACCAGTGGACATGCCCAGGCCTGGTCCTGGTGTACAGTACCCACCTTCAAGGGGTACTGAGCATCAGGGCCACACACACCCTAAAGGACAGAATGCTGATCAGGCAGATGACCTCTTGGATGAGCACACCCACATCTTGCAAGCATCAGTCAATCAGCAGGTGTGGCTTGTGACAGCAGTGGATGCACTGAGTGTGGCTCTCAAGTGGGCAGAGGAGCATCGCAGCAGAGAAACCGTTCTGCTCCTGGCAGGGATGGACCAGATGCAGGAGGATGTGACCGCTGCCATTGACAGGCTAACACATACAATCACAGCTGCCATGGCCATAGGGGGCACACAGTTATTTGCCCATGCAGCAAAGACACCTGCACAGTGCAATGTCCACCCCCCATTCCTGGCATCATGCAACACCCTTCTTGTCAACACCTGATTCAGCTGTGGGCATCCCATGCATGCCTGGCACAGGCATGTTCTGTGTTCTGCAGACCCCTGCATGAACACGGTCACGTTCACACAGTGGAACCCTGGGGGACCATTGGTGCCACCCCATGAGGCCAGTGGTCAGCCTGTCAGTGCTGGCGGGTCTTGGCGGGGCTGCCCATGCATCTGTGGTGGCTGGGGCACTGTGGCGCATGACTGACCTGTCTCCCAATGCAGCTACTGTCTGATGCTGTCCTGTGTGCATTTTATCATTCAGTGGGCAATGCACTGGTGGGTACCCGGCCCTGCACGCAGAAACACAGTTCATCTGCACACCCTCCTGGCTGCTGTCCGCAGTTGCATGTGCATGATGATGCCTGTATTGTGCTGTACATCTATGTGCAATGGTGCCCAGCATCTGACACATGCACAATGACAGGCAGTGGGCATGGTGGTCTGTGGACATGTGTGTGGCTAGGGGTGACATTCTGGGTTGGTGTGCCTCCTACCCTTTGTGCATGTCTGGTGCATTGTGTAATGTGTGTGTGTGTGTATGTCTGTCCGCGTGCCATGTTAGGCCTCACCCATCCCAGGTGGTGTGTGTGTGCTTCCATGCCCAGCCACTTTCCTTGATGGCATGCACCCCTGGTGTGTGTCCATGCATGTTTGTGGGTTGTGCCTTAGCCACTGGTGGTTGCACATGGCCCCATGACTTACCTGGGATGGCTGAAGTGCTCTTCCGTGATGGTGTCCCAGTGCAGCTGTGCTAGCCGGAACAGTCGGGGATCCCGTCACCCAAGGGGGGGGCTGACCATCACCATTGTCACCGGCATCCTCATCGTCCCCATCGCTGTCCCCCTCTTTGACCTGTACAGCTATCCCACATTCATTGGTCATGTTGTGCAGGATTCAACAGGCCAGGAATAGCCCACAGGCCTTTGAGGGGCTGTACTGTAGGGCACTGCCGGTGGTGTCCAGGCAACAGAAACGTGCCTTCAGCATCCTGAACACCCACTCTATGACATTATGTGTGATGGCGTGTGCCTCATTATAGCATTGCTGTGATGGGGTTGCCAGCCGCCGGTATGGTGTGAGTAGCCAGGGATGGAGTGGGTATCCACTGTCACCTGTGTGTAGAGGGTGGAGGTTAGTTTGGTGATCAGCATTGCCCTGCCCTGGGCCATGTAGGCCATTACCTATGTCACCGCTGACCATGCCCCTCACAAGCCCTATGTTTGTCCTTGTTGTTTGCATACTTACCCACTAGTTGGCCAGTGGGGATGTCCCCACTCTCGAATCTGTGGCACAGAGCTGACTGGTGCCAGATGAAGGCATCATGTGCTCCCCCAGGGTGTGTGGCACAGACATTGATTATGCACCCCCTGGCATCGCACACTACCTGGCAGTCGATGCTAGCATAGCCCTTGTGATTCATGTGTGCGGCCCCTTCGGGGCCAGGTGGTGTGCAGATGACCACATGGGTGCAGTCTATTGCCCCTAGCATGCCAGGCATACGTGCTACCCTGTGGAACTCCTGTATGTTTACTGTGCACTCCACCAGTGTGCTGGGGAAATGGATGTACTCCACAGCATGTGGCAGCAGCACGCTGAGGATTTGGGTGAGGTGGCGTGACGCGGCCGACTGGGTTATACCTGTGGTGTCCACTGTTGGTCTCTGGAAGGTACCCGTGGTGAGCAAGCACATGCAAGCTGTCACTTTAGTCTCCACTGACAGAGCATGGCTCTGTCGTGTGGGTGCCTGCATCACATTACTGCACAGCTCACAGAGCCACCTCAGAATTGCCCAATTTAGGCGGTACTGGCCCACAATCTCAGTATCACTATACAGTTTGAAGCTG
Organism: Neoceratodus forsteri; assembly: GCA_016271365.2. NCBI lineage: Eukaryota > Metazoa > Chordata > Ceratodontiformes > Ceratodontidae > Neoceratodus > Neoceratodus forsteri. The sequence continues at coordinate 682,813,750 of CM057449.1, forward strand.
GTGCGGGCTCGGTACTGCCTGTTGGGGGCATACCACTGACAGGCCCTTCCACAGCAGCACCCCCCGGCTGCCCACCTTCTCACCCCCCCTCATTACTGCCTCCATCTGGATGGTGGCACTGGCCATGTCCCTGGCTTGTGTTCACTCCCTAGCAGCTGTTTCTGTGTTTCCCCTGCTGTCCTGGCTGCTACTTCCCCTGCACTGTGAACACCTGACTGTGCTGGCCTCACTGCTGTGGCACTTCCCCCTTCTGCACTGTGGCTCCCAACACCTTCCTCTGGGCCTGTGGGTTCCAGGTGCCCTTTCACTGTCCTGCCCTGTGTGTGTGTGTGTGTGTGTGTGTGTGTGTGTGTGTGTGTGTGTGTGTGTGTGTGTTGCCTGTGTGGCTGGCTATAGTTTAACAACTTGTGGCTTCCCTGTAGAGTTCTTGTGCCTCTCCCTTGTTCCTTTTTATTTGGGCTCATTTCCACTACGGTGCAACTTTTGCTTGCTCCCCTATTGCGCATGGCGCATGTTGTTGAATATTGCACTGCACCATTTATGCATGGTTCCTCCTCCTTCAGTTGTGCATACATTCATTATCATTGCACTGTTGCTCAGCATGATTTGGGGAGGTGCAACTGCCTCCTGCTGAATATCGCAGAATGGCGCATTTTCGGACTTGCGCTAGAGCAACCCTGTTGCACGTGGCGCAACCCTTTTGAATATCTGGGCCACTGTATTTTGGATCAGAAAATGAAGAAAATAAAGAAAAAAAATGTTTATCTTGATATTTTTGACAAACAGATATGAAAAAAATGTATGTTTACTAACAGCAATTAATGCTTAAATTGTGTATGCTATGGAGGTTGTTGGGCCTGACTGTTTATTGAGAATGTGGGGGCGTGCCTTGACAGTGGTAGAGTGTACTGCTGTGACCATTTGGGTAAGGGTCAGTGCTGTGATTTTTTGGGGGATAGGCTCAGTACTGTGACAGAGAGTGGAAGCTGTCAGTACGATAGCTAGCGGAGGAGTGATACAGTCCTGAGACTGCTGGGGTGGGGGGTCAGTGGTGTGACTGTGGAGGGGTCAGTTCTGTGTGTCAGGGATGAGGTGGCAGTGCTGCAACAGCTGGGGTGGGTGATGTGTGTTGTAAGATGGGGTGGGGTGTAGTGCTGTGACCATTGGGAGTAGGGGTCAGTGCTGGTACTATGGGGACATGGGAATCACTGCTATGACTGTCAGGGGTGTGTGGTCATTGCTGTCACTGCCAGGTGGGAAGACCACTTTCATGACTGTTGGGAATAGTGAGAAAGTGTTGTGACTGTCAGGGCTGTGGATCATTGCTGTGATTTCCAGAGGTATATGGTTAGTCCTGTGCCTGCTGGTCGAGGATGTGCAGTGCTGTCACTGTCAGTGGAGGGTGTCAATCCTGTGACTGTCGATGGAGGGTGTCAGTCCTGTAACTGTGAGGGGGTGGTACAGTCCTGTGACTGTTTAGGGGGGATAGATTCCAGTGACTTGATATGAGGGGGTACACAAGGGTGTAGGCAGGCATACTCACTGTACACATTTGTGTATAGTTTTGTTGAGTGCATGTTACAAACTATATGCCTTTCTGTAAACATTTTCATTCTAATCTGTAGTATGTGGGTTAGTGTAGGCCACTGAGGAGTGTCTCTGTTTAAACTTCTGTTGTTTAGGAGACGGATACATGTACTGTATAACCTATTTAGAGATTAGAGGAATCATCTGACAACAATCTGACTTTTTTGGAAGGGGGTACGATTTTGAGTTGATGAGTACATTTTTTTTAATGAGGGGTGTAACTGTTGGAGATTGTGTGTATAAAATGAAAATTTCTGGCTACACCCTTGGGGGTACAATTCTGTGACTGTCAGTGTGGGTGGTCACTGCTATTACTAATGATGGGAGGGTATCATTACTGTAACTGTCAGAGCAGTGGTACAGTCCTGTGGCTGTCAGGGCTATGGGGTGTTGTGTAACAGTTGGTGGTAGGGGGTCAGTTGTGCAACTGTCAGGAGTGGGGGTCAGTTCTGTGACTATCGGAGGTGGCTGGTTAGTCCTGTGACTGTTGGAGCTGTGGTACAGTCCTGTGACTGTCTGAGGTGGGGATCATCATGGACCAACTAAGGCAATTTCTGTCTTTTGCAGACAATCTGCAGCAAGAAAGATACTAATTTCTTGGTTTGCAGTTTTGTCTGTGAGCAGCCAGGTTTGCTAGAAAAGGCATATACAGAAAACAAAAACTTTCTGCCACTTATCCTTCTCTGGGCCAGAAGGTCATGGATTTTATTCCCACACCAGGACTGAGCTCATACCATACACACTGGAATCACAGTGTTGTAATAGTGGTGATGTTGCACTGTCATGGTGTGCTGTTCTCTGGAGGAAATTAAACTGAAGTCCCTTCTACACATCTCTGCTGCCGTCCTCCTGGGAGTCCAGGTGGAAGTACAACCCTTAGCAGGGGTCAATTTTATCATTGTTATACTAGCCTAAGACCTAGTGCAAATTGACCAGGGCTAGTGCAGCTAACTCTCTGCTTGTCCATCTTGACTAGTGCAGGTTTTCTATGGCTGTTAATGAAGTCAACAAAGTCCCTTCTTTAGCACTCTCTAGCCCTCATACTAGTTTCTCTGTGTTCCGGATGGCTTGATGTGATTAACAGCTCATTAAGCGCTGCAGTTATCTGGCAGTTTAAGAAGGGGATCCTACAAAAGACTCAATGTGAGTCATTATCACTCCCATTATGACTTTCAGCTAGTGTCCATGGTGTGATTAAGGACAGAGTGCTCTTCAGTTATTAGCTTCCAGTTTTCTTAAGATGTCTCTGTCTGACAATTTTTTTTACATTATGAACACCACTGCTCCTCATTTCCCTGCATTTTAAGCATCTGTATCCAACATTTCAGTGGTAAAATGCTAAGGGGTATACAGGGTCTGCCTCCGCAGGTGGTAAGTTTTGTCCCAGCCTTACCATAGCTGCTCACTCTCCCTTCCAAATCTCTCAGCTCTGTACTTTCCTTGGAAACCACTGCAGACCAGACTCTAAAATGACCATTCATAGATGCATATCTGCCATTACTGAAAAGTGTAGGGGTCCCCATCGCTTCAAAATGGACCATGAGAGTAAACACCATCCATTAAGCCCCACTCTTATCACACCCAGCATGTTCTTTCATCTTAAAGCAAAGCTTTGGATCAAGAATGGTACAAAATAAACCTTGATAAAATACGTAATTTGAAAGGTTAAAATAGGGATTTCTGGGGTGCTTAGATCATCCTGTATAGAAACAGAGGCAGTATAGTGGCATGCTTGTGTATTGTTCCTCTTGTGCTGGTGTAAAGACAATGTTTAAAAAAATCTGTTATCGTTGGGTCAGAGAATGTTAAAGTCAATACTTTTAAAAATAAAAATGTCAAAGTTTACTATTTCCCAAGCCCTTAGGTTTGTGTAGCTCCTTCCATAAAGAAATCCTAGATGTGCTCCTGGCTCACTTGGCACTGTATGCAAACTTTTAAAAGTGCAGGTCTCCAGTTGATCACAGGATGGGGGCTGACGGTGTCTTTCTCTGCCTGACTCTGTTCATTACCAAGAGGGTGATGGTGAGAATGTGGTGAGGTGTGTGATGATGACAGCTAGTGTGTGTGTGTGTGTGTGTGTGTGTGTGTGTGTGTGTGTGTGTGTGTGTGTGTGTGTGTGTGTGTGTGTGTGTGCAGACCTAGGACTGCTTGATTGAACATTTGCTGTTGTGGTATCCTCTGTTCAGTGTGGTGGAGGGGAGAAAGAAGAAGATAGGGGGACATATTACAAAACAATGGGCGCACACAGTGTGTGATGGCACTGAAGTCTTTTTTTTTTCTTCTGGGGCAGGAAGCAATGTGGGAGAAGGATAAATGTGCAATAATCAGAGTATTTCTTGGCTTACATCTTTTCCTTTCTAAGTAATCAACATTTTACCATTATAACTGCGAGCTAGTGCAACCATCTGTGGGCTAGTGGAATTTTGAATCAACTTGTCCTGCTGGTAAGTGCAAAAAGAAGGTTAAGGTTAACCTCTGCCTTAGGGACTGCTGCTGGAAGAGTGGTCCACTTGTGGGGGGGGGGTAGAAGGCTGGAATGTGAGTGGTAGGAGGCTGTTCTGCTTGGGGGTCTGTAAGCAGAAATGTCCTTGGTGGGCACCATCTAGAAGGCATAACCTGCTGTTGCCATAGGGTACCAGTACTTTAGCATTCTTTTTTTTTCTCTGGGAGTGGGGGGTCAGTTCTGGGACTGCTAGAGGTTGCTGTGACTGTTGGGGGAAGGGCATTGCTGTAATGGTGGGGTCATTCTATGACTGAGGGAGATTCAGAGGCAATGCTGTGTCAGTAGTGGGGTCAGTGTTGTGATTGTTGTGCTTGGGGGGTCAATGCTGTGACTGTTGGGGTGGCGAAGCAGTGCGATGATTGTTGGGATGGCTGGTCAGTGCTGTGACTAGCAGATGGGGGCAGTGCTGTGAATTTTGGGAGTGGGGGCAGTGTTGTGACTGTTGGACAGGAATCACTGCTGTGACTGTCTGTGGAGGTTATCAGACCTGTGAGAGTCAGGAGTAGGGGGGCAGTGCTGTGACAAGTGGGGAGGCAGTGCCCAGGTTGTCGGGATTGGGTGATCACTGCTGTAACTGCCAGGTGGAGGGCAGTTCTTTGACTGTTTGCTTGCAGGATGTGACCACACTATGGGTCAGTGCACAGTGCCCAGGGAGATGGGTTGCTGGAGTAGAAAAGTAAGAGAACAAATGGCAGCTGATGGGATGATAGCACTGACACACTTCGGCCTGCAGGTGCCTATCTGTTCGTTAATTTTATTTCTTTCTCTACCTCTCTGTCTCTGTCTTATTATTTTGCCCTAACTGCCAGTAACTTTTTATCTAAAACTATAGTTTTTTTACACTTATACTGCACTATACCCCATTTGTATCTCTCTTTTCTCTGTTTTTCTACTATAGTATTTACCCCGTATTATACCATGGACCTCGGATACCAGCCAATGAGAACGGCAGGCTGGCACCTTACCTCCATTGTAAATAATCTGTTAATCACCACAAAAGGTGCCAGCCAGCTGCATCTTAAAAAAAAAAACAGTCATATGCCAAAATCACAGAACTGCGACCGCCATCTTGTTTACCCGCTAAGCGGAGACCATAAAACAGCAGCTCCCTACATCAGGGAAGCAAAACAAAATAAAAACACTGCTTGAATACTGACTGGCTTATTAAACATCATACCAAGTACTGCTGTTTTTAAAATCATAAAAAAGCATTACTTGGTATAATCGCAATGAGCCACTCAGGGGATCCTTGTTCTCTGGGGATTTACCAAAGCTGGTGCGAATTTACCCACTTGACTGCACCTTGTGTTGCAAACCACTCCAGCTGTGGTAAATCCCCCGATAACCCACCCTCCTCATAGCTTATTGCTTAATTAACCTTTCATCTTTACTTTCACAGATCTGACAGGGTGCTGACTACTTCCCCATCAGATAAGCATTACTTTATGTCTAACCTGTCTTATCCTTCCTAGTCACTCCCTGAGAACCATGGATTCTTTGTGGCCCTTTTCCTGTATATTATTTTACAGGTCCAAAAGCCATCCTCCCTTTAAGACTCCTACCTCTGGCTCCCTAGTACCCGGGTAAGAGACACAGTACATATTACCTATACTCAATAGGATTACTGTAACAGTGCATCTGTGCCCATTATGGGAGGCGGTTTCTGTAGGTGTGTTAAGGTGATACATACTGCAGCATTTCCCCCCTCCACAAAAATTTTTGCCTGCCAGTTGACTCAGGCAGGCTCTCAGCCCAGTTCCCACCTCCCTTGTCCACCTCTCACTTGACCCAGATCACTAAGTCCAAAGTCCCCCACAAATTACCACCCCCCACCCCCTTGATGGCCTTATACTGTGGCAAAGAGATGATTTATTATTAAAGGGGGCAGGTAATTGGACAATGGTTGTGCCACTACACACTAGGGAATTATTTTTTATTAACAGGTCTGGAGAGGTGGCTCATAATCCCTGTAAAATAGTATTTTGCTGCCATGCTGGCTTTGGCTAGAACTTGTTTTGTACTGCGGTGTATGCTTTTCAGTACTTGTTTTTGCCTGTGCAACAAATGGATTTGATACACAGGTAAGAACCAGTCACAATGCAGGATTTTTTTCTCCCCATTTTATAACTTCTTTTTCTTTATGCATTCAGTTAGACCATCATACATACCACTGGAGAGTGAGACATAGATACCAATGGTGGGAGCGTAAGTTGAAGAAGTCAAGGAGGGAGTGAGAGGATGAGGAAGGCCGGCATAGGAAGGAGAGAGAAAATGTGAAGGAGGGCAGGGTACTGATGAAGCAGATACATTATTTACAGATGCAGTTACAGGTAATAAATTCAAGGAGTAGTGAATCTAGAGAAGAAAGGGTACAGACAAAAGAAGACAGAAAGGGAGTGAGTACCACAAATGGAGGAGGCAGTGGGTTACAGCAACCTACCCAGAATAAGTTTTAAGTCAGGGGAGAGAGTAAGAACTAGAAGATACTGCAGAGAACACAAGAGGGAGAAGAAGGTAAGTGAGGTATGGAGGGAGATAAGATAAGGGGATGGAAAGGGAACCAAGGTCACATTTCAACATGAGGAATGTACAGTAAGAAAGAGAGACATCTTCCCTCAAGTGAGGGCATTATGAGGTTGGAGTAGAGACAGCAATGCTGATGGGTATTGGGTGATGAAAGTTGAGAGCAAAGTGGCAGAGAAAGGGAACAAAGGGTTCAATCTGGCTATGGTGCAGTTTGGAGCAGCACTAAAAACCACATCCCTTTCGTCAAACGACAACAGGGTACATTTTATAGCAATCTCCCATCAGGCTGAGATGTTGCTGGAAGCTGTTTTCCAGTATTAGGCATCAATTTAAGAAAGGAGATTATCATAAAAAAACACCTTTGTCTTAATATAGTAATTCATTTGACTTAAATTACTGTATTAATTTATCAAGTGCCCTTCAGGGACATAAGCATTTCAGAGTGACTTACAGTTACTGTAAATAATTAAGAAAAAATGAATTATATAAACATTGCACAGTCCTTACATAATTCAAATAAATAAAAAGTCAGTGGAATAGGTTAGTCACGCACTTCGCACCATGCTAAGTGTGACTAGGGCAGCTGACAGCCTATTACTGCTGCCACTGCTATATTGAAATGCACACCTTGCATGGCACTAATGATCTAATCTGTCAGTATGATACGACTAGCAGATATCATCTAGCAATGGAAATGAAAGGGCAGAATGCATGATGGTATATTTAATGGGTTTGGGGAAAGTTAATGGACTGGCTTGCAGTGCTGTGTAATGCTTTCAAACTCCTTCCTTTAAGATAGGCACAGTGGTATATGACCCCCATCAGGCACCTGGGGTGTCATGTATGTTAACAAAGGCTGGGTTCCCCCTTCTGCCCTAATCCCATAATAGAAATAATAATACATTTTACCTATACTATCCCTGCTAGTCTAGTGGACCCCCTTCCCCGACCCAATCACTGCCATAATAATATTCTACTGTGAAACTGAAATATGTTGTTGTAAGTTTATTCTCACTTTTTGTGCTGTGGTTTCACTGCACACAACTAGAAGTAAAGCAGCAATAAGTGTACACCAACACATTTTAATGAAACAGTTGAATTGTGCATGCTAATCAAAGTGTTTGTTTTACTGCCATAACTGCTCCTTCATTGCATACCCTTATTTAGTGAAAACACCATTCACCATTTACTTGAGTTCAGTAGTTCAGTAGTATTCCCAGACCAGTTTAAAATCACTCAAGCACTCTGAAAATCCTTATTCACATGGCATGGCGTTCTACAGGTGTTCAGTGACCATGTGGTCTTTTACAGTCTCCGGTATTACATTCAGTCACTTCTACATGTAACACACAAAAAACACAGAAAGTACCCAAAATAAATAAGTTATTGCAAACAATATTAAACAATAAGAAAATTTTCCTGCCCAGTGTCGAAGAGGGCTGAAGCACTATGCACTTTACTTTTTTCCAGGTTTGGGAATGGACTCAGGTCATCGGGGGTCAGTCAGAGAGACAGTGCTGGCTGTCCATGGGACTTCTATCCTCTACTGGGATAGAGAGGCATGTTATTCTGGCCTAGACTGCCCCAGGTGAAGGCCTGGGGTTAGAAAAAATCAAGAAAACAATGTACGGAAGGGGACTGTGGGGAATGTCAGAAGGGTGTGCCTCAATGCATGAGTCCAACAAAGCACAGTGGGACCAGAAAAGGTGTGAAATGGTACATCAGTGGGCTTCATGATGCCAAGCCCTGCCATCTCCACACCCATGCCACCACTTGGTGTGACCCAGTCTGCCTTGGATTTGTTGTACTTGTGGGGATGGCCCTCCCCTCTGGCCCTGTCATGAGAGGGGAACTGGTGGAGAGAACCTGGCTGGGTGCATATCCAATGGAGGTGGAGAGTCAGCCTGGAGGGTCTGAGGACCAGCTGATGCAGCCACCCCTCCCTCCCCCAGATGAAGGAGCAAGCAAAACCTTTATGAAACAAAATAATAGTAAAACTTCAATTGTAAAATAAACAGGTGATTTATTCTGCCACATCTTGTCGAGTCAGTACATCTCTGGTCTCTCATCAACTTCATGACTTTGCTCCATACCTGTAAAGAAGGTGAGAGTTGCTATAATATTTAGAAATGCTTTGATATATGATTACTTTGCTATAGATTCATGCATTCCCTATGTGCCTCTGCAATGCCAGCATCCACAAAGATGTGCATGTAGTTGTCCCTTATGGATGACAGCTTATGGAATGCAGCCACTAGCCACTCAGCATGTTTAACCTTTATGTTAGCCATTCGCAGGTCAATGCAGATGTCACTTGTTGTCACACCATGATTCTGCTCTTCTGATATGACGGTTGAGTACCATGAGATGAACTCATTTCTCATCTCATCCTTAAACATTTTGTTAAGGGAAATGTCAAGATGCTGCAGTAAATCAGTACAGCTCAGGTTAACAAAAATTGGTATTATGCCTGCTTCCTCAAGATTGTCCAGCACGGAGTCACGTGATGCGTCTGGAAGCTTAGCGGCTGGTTTTCGGGTCTCCCCTCCCCGCTACAATATTTTATTATTATAAGGCACATTTAGACGGCAGAATTGATTGAACGTCAATTAAAAGAACTACAAGGACTTCCCCCGATTGTTTGTATTTTGTTTCTCGAGCGCAAACGATATGGAAAACTCGGACAAGGAGCTGGAAGCGAAGCGACCGCGGCGGAGCTCATCACCGACAACCCAGCAAGAAGAGATATCTCCGGCTAAAATTCATAGCGACCTTACAACCATTAAAGAGGCGCTCTTCAAATTGATCGAAGAAGTGGCTGATTTTAAGCCGGCCCTAACGCAGCTAGCCCGTCGGGTGACGGATGCTGAGGCAAGGATTTCCTCCATTGAGAGGAATATGGAGAAAAGTGGCCTGGGATTAGCTGAAGCAAAGAAATCTATCTCGAAGTTGGAGGACCGCCTAGACGACTTAGAGGGAAGAAGCAGACGCAACAATTTAGTACTATTAGGGCTCCCAGAGGGAGAAGAGGGGCCCAATACTATTTTATTTCTACAAAAGTTTCTTAAATCATCTGTTGGGCCTTCCCCAATGGCCCAGAATTCATCATCGAGAGGCCCATCGAGCCCTTAGGGCTGAGCTGCAATCCTCAGAACCTCCGAGACCTGTTATATTTAAACTGCTGAACTACCTTGATCGTGAGTTCATATTAAGGGAAGCGAGGAAGATATCTGCAATTTTATGGGAAGGGAAAAAGCTTGCATCATGCCTGATTTAACTTTAAAATCACGTCTTGTCAGAGCTAGCTTTCGCCCTATCACATCGAAGCTTTGGGCGGCTGGAATAAAACACCGCTTGTTATATCCTGCAAAGTTGGAGATTACCCTGAAAGAAGGGACAAAGCGCTTTGAGTCAGTGGACGAGGCCTTAAAAATGCTTAATGTGGCCTTACCAGATTTATCCCCCAAAGGATGACTGTTCTGAGGTACTTATAAAGGCCTCTGGAATATTTGGGGACACAGCAATACGGTAACCAACTGCATTGGACATTGAAATGGACTATTTATGGACCATTAAAACCTCACTAACTCTGTCTAATGGTAGCATTTGGTTTAAGTTTAAATATTTCAGGTTGACAGTGTAGAGGAAATTAGACGGTCCTATAGTCAGCCAGTAATTTTGGGAGTTAGTCTGGTAACACAAAGACCTGGTGTGAACTAATTAACCGCTAGAAGGGGTCTCCAGGCCATTATAAAGTTGAAATATTTGTGTTTAATTTTTTCTTTATATAATTTTTCATGACGAGACCAGCTTTTAAGGAATTAATTATTTTTGCTTTAAACCTATGTGACGCCAGGGTAATTCCCCCAAATGGCATAGTTACTGAATTCTGAAGTTAATTTCTTCTACATTAAGTTTATTTCTTGCTTAGTATGAAGGCTGGGGAAGGTTATTCTCTGCATATAGAATTTTAAAGCTGATCTAGGTACATTAAGAAACTTCTATATTTAGAAAGTGGTTGGTTTTCCTCGGGGAAAAGAAATTATGGCGTGGGTCAGGTTTGGAGGTAAATTAGGTGAATTACTCAATCTTTGTTGATAAGGCCAGACCCTTTCGCCGCTAATAAAATATTTTATTCCTTATTTGTGGGACATTAAGGTAATACGAAATGCTAGGTTAGCTTAGTAATATGGTTAGTTTTTATATCATTATAAGAAGTTTTCATAAATGTGAACAGTCCTGCTAAAACAGTTTCGAAGGCTAGTGAGCTATGTCCTGAAGGAATATGAAGTTCACACTGGCCAGTGAAATAGGCATACTATTGGTTGTGTGTGTGGGGGAGGGGGCTTTCAGAGCATATATGGACCTGAATTTTAGGAGTTGGCTTGGACCAGAGTTTGTTTTCATGTAACGGTTGTTGGGGGTTTTGGGAAGGTTTACATGTTGGGGTTTTAGGGTTTGTTTGGGAAGGGCCAGGCAGCATCTCAAACAATCATGGATTTCTTTTAGCTTCCAATTGTTAGCAACCTAAATATCATTTCCTGGAATATAAAGGGGAAAGGATAATACAAAAAATTGTTATATTAAATCACTTAGCTCATTATAATCCATCAATAGTTTTCTCCAAGAAACTCATGTGCCTATAAATCAGCTCCATCATTTGAAGAAAAGTGGGTAGGACAGGTTTATGGGGCAGGGCTTTCTTCGAATAAGAGGGGTGTGGCTATTTTGGTAGCAAAGGGTATTCCTTTTTTCCCCGCACAAACATTATCGGATCCTAATGGTAGGTTTGTAATAGTTATGGGCAGGTTAGGGGGGGGATAGAGGTGGTTTTAGGATCTATTTATGGCCCTAACCAGGAATCAACCTCCTTTTTTTCAGAGTTGGCTATACTCATGGGCCCCTTAGCAGACAGACTGGTAATTTTGGGAGGAGACTGGAATTTGGTGCAGTCAAACTACTTGGACCATTCTTGGTCCAGAACGGAACGTATGTCACCTTCACAAAGGGCTCTAATGGAGTTTTCATCTTCCTTGGGCCTTATAGACCCCTGGAGAATGATCAACCCTACCTCCAAAGAATTTACTTTTTTTTCTACTGCTCATAGGAGTTACTCCCATATAGATTTTTTCCAGGTTAATTACCAAGTTTTCTCCTTTGTTTATGAAGTTACTATTCTGAGTAGAGTGATTTCGGATCATTCACCCATACGATTATGTTGCCGTCCCTTGTCAGCTCCACCCAGATCTTACTCTTGGTCCTTAAACAACTGCTTGCTTAAGGATTCTAAATTAGTGGAACATTTTCGTTCCTTTTTTGTCCCATACAATTGCATCTAACTGGGGTTCGGTCCAAGCGGTAGATAATGTATGGTCAGCCTTAAAGGCTACATGGAGGGGTGAGTTGATTAGACATGCCACAACTCGAAAAAGGAAAATAAGAAGCCTCTTGTCTAAATGTCTAGAGAGAGTCAAAGCCTTAGAGATTATGGGTGACGATTTGAGATCACCAGATCAAGAGCAAGAGTTAATTACGCTAAGGGCATGGTATTTGAAGACAGTAAGAGAAGGGGTAGAAAGTCGAGCTTCCAAATTGAAGGCCACCTTTCTAGGACAGGGTAGTAAAGCTGGTAAAATCTTGGCCTGGCAGCTAAAGCAAAGAACAGCAGCTAAAAGTGTGCCTGGGCTGAGGCATCCATGTACTAATGATTTAGTAGCGGACCCGGAAGGGATTTTAGCTATTTTTCTTGATTTTTACAAAAACTTATACTCGAGCGAGTTGCCTCCATCCGATGAGGGTGCAGGGATGGAAAGGTTTCTGGCAAACCTTCCGCTCCCCACGCTTTCAGAAGAAAGTTGTCAGAAGTTAGAGGCTCCCCTTACTCAGAAAGAGATCAGTGAAGCTATTGAGGATCTTAAGCTAGGTAAGGCTCCGGACCTGACGGGTTTACGCCCAATTTTCAAGATGTTTAAAGATCTCCTTGTACCATTGTTGCATCAACTCTATATCTCCTGGCATGACTATGGGATACAGGACCCTTCCCTCTTTGAAGCCAGAATTATTCTCCTACCCAAGCCTGAGAGATCACCTGATTTGGTTGGCAACTATAGACCGATTTCATTACTTAACATAGATATTAAAATCTATGCTAAGATATTAGCTGCTCAAATGAAAAACACATGGCTTGAATTGGTGAGTCCGGGAGCAGGCAGGCTTTGTGGCTGGTCGCTCATCAGGAGATCATTTCAGGAAAATATTTTACCTAATCTCTGCATCTAGGTGTCCAGATTTGGAAGCATCTCTGGTCTCTCTAGACGCAGAGAAAGCTTTCGACAGGGTGGAATGGGGGTTTTTGTTCCAGAGTCTATCTAAATTTGGTTTTCTGGCTAAATTTCTGAGGTATATCAAAGTTTTATATACTTGCCCATCAGCAAGGATCCAGTGCAATAATTTGATCTCAGCGGCTTTCTTTTTAATGCGAGGTACCCGCCAAGGCTGCCCTCTTTCTCCGTATTTATTTAACTTATATTTAGAACCCCCTAATTAGATCTATTAATAATGACAACCAAGTGCACAGGATTTGTATTGGGGAATCAGAATATAAACTATCAGCATTTGTGGATGATCTATTACTGCATGTTCGTTATAGTCGAGAATCGCTTCCTCGTGTATTCCAAATCATATCTGAGTTTAGTCAATTTTCAGGATACTATTTGAACAAAGGCAAAACTATGGTTCTTCTATTATCCCCTTACCTCCAACATAGTTGGTGCACTTCTCTAGGATTAAAATGGCAACCTGAATCCCTGTTCTATTTAGGTATTTGGATTTCTAAGAATCTGGATGATCTGGTAGACTTAAATTTTAGGCCACTGATGAAATCCATCAAGGAAAGCCTAGAGAAGTGGACGAAGCTTTCTCTGTCCTTTTACGGGAGAGTTAATACAATTAAAATGATGATCTTTCCCAAATTCTTTACCCCTTTACAACCTCAATGTATACCTTCCTAAGTCCTTTTCAAATTGATTATTAAATACTGTTCTGATTTTTATGGAAATGGAAACCCCTGTCGAACTTATAAGAAGCTCACATATTTAAGGAAGGTAGGAGGCCTTCAGCTTCCAGATTTCTATATATATTATTTAGCTTGCCATGCTGCTAGGGCAGCTTCATGGCTATCAGATGCAAAGGGGCCTCATCTGGTCAAGGTATAGATTTGATGATGGCTAAAAGTGTCAATGTGGATTTGGAATCTTGTTTATTTATTCCATGGGTAAAGGTTCCAAGTAGGCTGAGGGACACTCCTATGGGGTGGAATATAAGGGCCCTATACCAATTATATGCATTGCTGAGAATCCCCTACATAAAAGATATATTCCAACCCCTTTTAAGGAATCCTAATCTAATGGTAGGGAATCAGACGATAAAAAAGCATATAGGTAACGACCTTATTAAATATAGACTAATGGACTTTGTTTAGCAGGGTTCAGTTATTTCGCCTAATGCCCTTATAGAGAAATTCAATATCCAAGCCAGGGATTGGTTACAATTGTATCAGATACAGGGGTGCATTGGTTCCTTCCTTAGAAATGACAAGGGGGCGGCAGAAGCCTGGGAACTCTTGAAAAAGATGAAAGATCTGGTAATATCGGGTAATCCAGTCTCAAAATTGTATAAATTAATCCTAACTAAAAGAGATTTAAGTATCTCTCAGTCCCATTTACTGGGAAGCAAATCTATCTCTGGGATGGTCAGAAGAGACGTGGGGCAAGATATGGCTAGATCTATATTCTTATGTTAAACAAGACAGATTAAGGGGTTTACAGTTCAACCTACTGCACAACCTCTACCTCTCTCTCTAGCCAAGCTTGCCCGAATACACAAGTCCAATTCACCGCGGTGTAAGTCCTGTAGCTGCCTTGTAGCTACAACATATCACATACTATGGGAATGCCCTAAGGCAGTTAAGCTTTGGTATCTGGTGGGAAAGTGGTTAACCCCATTCAGTAGGATGGCCTCGTACTTTGATGTTAAAACATGCTTCTTTGGGCTGTTTAAGCAAAGCATAGCGAAGTCTCTTAGATGTCAAATAGCATTGGTGGCACAGGTGACAAAGTTGCTTCTTCTTCCATATTGGAGCAGCGACCAATCTCCCACTTATAAGGAATGGTGGAAGGAATTTCTTAATGCTCTAAGCACAGAAAGGTTCGCTGCAATTTTTACAACTCAGTAGAAGTTCAACTACTACTGGAATAGTTTTTGCAATGTTTGAAAGATAGATATGGCTATTAATAGGTTGAGAGCCCCTCCTCCATTCTTCTTTGTTCCTTCTTATTTATGCATTTTATTTGTTAAGGTCACACCCTGTAGATAGCTAGGGCTCCTCTATACTTTCTAGATACAGTTGTCACCAGCTTAGTTAGCACATTGAGTTCCTCCGAAGAAGGCAACCAAGAGGGCTAATGTTAGGAAGAGTTTCTACCTGGGACGATCAGAGCTCTTTAATGTGGAGGTTGCTAACTAAGATAGGCTATTATCAAATCAATAAAAAGCATGTGGTATTTATGTATGGGTTTGCTGCTCTGGTTGGGGGAGGCGGAGGATAGGGGATTAAAGGGATGGTATCCTTGTTATGATGAGCTATGTACTATTATACTTTTCTGTAGTATGGTCCAAGGACTACCATCTGTAGTTTCTCTTTTTTATTGTGGTTTTGTTTTTATGAGATGTGTGTTATGTTGTGTTGTTTCTCAATATAAAATAAAAGAAACTTATTTGCAAAAAAAAAAAAAAAGATTGTCCAGCACTGTCTGCGTGCTATGTGCTCTGAAGAGATAGGAAATTGAAAGAACTCACTGTTCATATGGTAGCCCATTTTTTGTTTTATAAAGGCAATATAGGGTTTCTGAATGTTCTCAATAAAGGCAGTAGTGGTTACCTCATTTGCCCCGTGATTGATGCTGTAGCTAATATGCTAGTCTCGAGGAAATCTGTATGGGGGACAGCATGCATCAATTTTTCCCTGCTAAATGACCTGTGAGGGATCATATCATCAGCCAGCATACACCCTAGTATCAGGGACACTTGCCATTTGTCACCAAGACCAGTGACCTCAACTTGCTTAGAGCTGCTCTCCAACATAGTCTATTGGGAACAGGGACTCAAGCTCACAGTGGTCTCATCCAGATTAATGACCAGCTCCTCAGGGATAAGTTCATTTACCACTGCAGTTCAGATTCATGTTAAAGGGTCATTTTTTTAACTGCAGAAAATCTGTAGGAGTTCTCCTACCTACCTTGGTACCCTTGTGATGCCAGTAGCCCATTCAGTTTTAAAAAAAGTTCAGGACATTTCTTGCTGAACCCCTGAGCACTTCTGCACTCTGCGAACTGCTGGGTTTTAATAGCCCCTGCTATGCCCTTTGCTATGGCTATGATGACCCCCATGTTCACTGTGGCTCCTTTCAACCTCCTACTCGGAATCATTTTTTTTATTATTTCATTTTCTACAACTGAAAACAGAAAAGAGAGCCTCTCCCATGGCTTGGTAGGAAGTTCAGGTGTCTGCTTCTTTCGGGCACAACTTTAACTTACAGTATGCGAGGTAACTCTGCATTAACATTTGGACAGTACTGTCATTGATTGTGCAGTCTTTTTTTTTGGTTAAAGCGAACTCCATTCATAACCCTATTCTCAACCGGATACTTGCCTTCCTCAAATCTTTGAGCACCATTTATTGGCCGGGAGACAAGCACTGTAGGGCAAGTCAAGGCAAGGTTTATTTATAAAGTGCCCATTCCAAGAGGCTCTAAGCTCTGCACAAAGTAGAACAAGAATCAGTAGCAATATTTAATATAGAATATGGCTGAGTAGGTGGTAGTAACAAGAATTTTACACACACCCAAGATGTGGAATGCCACATAAACCCTGAGAGTGAAGCTCAAGGGTTTTATTAAGACATCCCACATTAAGAGTGTGTGTTAAATTCAAGTTTTACACACCTACCCAGCCTTTGTTTTATATGATTGCTGGGGAGCATTTTTCACCACAGCAGTTATATAAAATAAAACCACATTCCTGTTCAGCTGCAGTCCCGTTTTGTGTAAGTGCGGTCCATGGCTGGTGAGACATTTCATTTTATTTATTTATTTTAATTTTTCAGGTTTAAACTGAGGTTTAAATAGTTGTAGGGATCAAAAAGTTTAAAGATGACAGTTTATTTTGTTCCTTTTAAACAATTTTTCTTACTGCTGAGAGCAAGTGGCAGTGGGGTGTTCAGCACAACCTCAGGGAGACGGCCAGTGGGAGCACACACAGAGCAAGGGAAACCAGGAGCTGGATCACAGATTTAGAGAGGTCACTTCTCCATTTATCTAGCAAACACACCAGCACTAGACCAGGAGTTCATTCATAAAATAATTATTTATTCATATAATGATTTTTTCAACAACATTTAAAATGTATTCCTTTGTATGGACCATGCTTCTCACTATCTCTTTAATACACTTGAGTATATACTGTCTTAATAAAACCTGGTGCTTGTTTGACATTACAACCAGAATGCCCTAAAGGAAAAAATGCTCACCAGTAATTATAACACAATAAATATGCATAGACAATGTTTAGTCAGGGAATGCTTTTCAAAATGAATAGGTTTTCAGGGAGGCTTTAAAATGCATCCATCAAGCTGGCATTTCAGATATTCAAAGGGAGTATATTCCAAAGCTGTGGCACCACTATACCAAAAGCTCTGTCCCTGTATAGTTTCAGTCTAGATGGGGATATAATGAGCAAGCCTGCATTTGTGGTGTGAAGAAGGAGCACTGGGTGGTGGAGAAACAGGAACTCTTTAAATAGTTAGGGCCCAGATTTCCTAGGGCCCTGTAGGTCAACAAGCAAATCTTGAAGGTGATGCACCAACGCACCAGCAGGCAGCGCAGTGAATGCAGAACTGGTGTGTTATGTTCACTCCATGAAGAGCTCACAGCGAACCAGGCTGCAGCATTCTGAATTAGCTGCAATTGTCACATCAGACCCCAGATAACCCTTGGTACAGAGCATTACAATAATCCATACATAAAGTGACGATAGCATGGACAAAGGTTGCCAGATGGTCAGGAGCAAGGAACAGCTTAATCCTGGTGATATGCCAGAGATAATAAAAGCCAGATCACAGAACATATGACACCTGCTGTTTGAATGTCAATATGCTGTCCAAAATGGCACCCAGGTTCTTTACCGTATCAGCTGCCAAAAGAGGTCAGTCTCCCAATGATGGGAGAACCATACCATCCCCAGCAGCTATGCCTTAATGACCTAGCTCAACCACCATGACCTCTGTCTTACCCAAGTTAAGGCACAGCCAGTTCAGGGCCATCCAGTAGTTAATTTCAGTCAAAACTGACTCAGCACTGAGGCAACCAAATTATTATCAGGGGAACAAGATATGTAAAACTGGGTGTCATCTGCATAGCAGTGAAAATGAACCCATAACATCATATGATCTCCACCAGTGGCAGTATATACACATAGAATAATATGGGGGACAGGATCAAGTCTTGTGGGACTCAGCAGGGATATACATAAGGCCCTGAGGTGAAATTCCCTAAGGCCACCTGCTGTGTCCTCCCACCCAAGTAGGATTCAAACCAGAGCAGAACTGTGCCAGAGAGACCCACGTAGTCCTGAAGCAATCCAAAAGCCCCACCATGGTCAACTGTGTCAAACACTGAAGATAGGTCCAAGAGCACCAAGATAGAAAGTCACCTTCTGTCGCTTGCTAGGGAGAGGTCATGAATTACCCTAACAAGAGCAATCTCAGTGCTATGTCGGGACTGAAAGCCAGACTGGAGAGGTTCCTAGATGGAAAAAGGTTCCAAGCAATCTGTTTGCTGCTCCAGCTTCACCTTCTCAATAACCTTCTCCAGAAAGGGAAGGTTAGAGATAGGTCCATAATTTGCAAGGAAGTTTTGATTCAGTGATGGTTTTCTCAGAAGGGGTCTAACCACTGCCTTTTTTAACTCAATTGTGAAGACTCCCCCCTTGAGGGACCCATTAACAATCTTGGCAAACACTGGACCTAGGAATTCAACACAGCCAAAGATTAGCCATGTTGGACCTGGGTCCATGAAATAGTTGGTAGGGTACAAGCTGGAGACTACCTGGAGTACCTCAGCCTCTGAGACTAGCTGAAACTCAACCCAGGTAGGCAGAGCTACAGTACGTCACACAATGGATGACTATTGCTGACTTCACTGGGCTGCCCAGGGAGATACTAGATCTAATTGTTGACACCTTGTCAGTAAAATATTAACCAAACTCCTTGCTCTTCTCTGCAGAAAACACCCTAACAGACTGCAGGCATGGAGAATTTAATAACCTGTCTACAGTGTGAAAGAGTTGAGCTGGGAGATTCTTCCCTGCAGAAATTGGTCATGACAGAAACTCTGCCTTTTTCAGAACAATTGCCTGCTGTTAGTCAACATACTGTGTTTTCAATGCTAATTTGTTCTCCATTGACACGGTCCTCCTACAGGAACACTCCAACCTCCATCCCTTAGTCTTCAACTACTGCAGCTCAGCACAGTACCAAGCTGAGCAATGACAAGACATCAAGGGATGAACGCAGATAGGTGCAATATTATTGAGAGCAGATGGCATCAACGAGTTGTAGTGCTCAATGTCTATCTCTGGACCTTGTGCACAAGCTAGCAACATACTTGAGACATCCAGTGCCTCCTGGAGTTTTTGAGACTCCAATTTATGTTTAGGACAGCACTGGATAGTCTCCAAAGAGGGAGTGTTTAAACAGGGGACCCCACACTACAAAGACCCTGCAAGATGATCCGATCAGGGACCAGATCAACCTTGACCGCACATACTTCAATTCCCAGTGAGTAGATCAGGTCTAGTTTGTGCCCATGCTGGTGCATTGTAGAGGTAACAGCCTGTGTCAGTCCCATTGCAAACATCAATTGAAAGAGCTCCTCAGAAAATTGGAAGGATTCATTGTTGATACAGGCAATAAAATCCTCAGGACCAACAATCTGTGAGCTTCCAACACCTATTCAGCAATGAAGTCCATCCTAACATAGAAAAATAGAAATTGTCAGCAGATAAGGACTGCTAGGCCCATCCAGTCTGCCCATAAGTCCTGTACTTGATTACAGCTTTGGAGCCTCTCCCCGCTTAACCTCTATGGTTTCCCTATGCCTGTCCCATGCATGTTTAAATCCAGCCATGTTGCTTGCTCCCTCCATCTCCTGTGGCAGACCATTCCGTGCATCCACCACCCTCTCTGCGAAGAAAAATATCCTCACATTCCATCTTAACCTGCCACCTTCCAATTTTTGAGGAGATTTTCAATGAAGGCAGCCATCAGAGTCATCTCAGCACCTTCTGCCAAGCCTTACAACCTTAAATTCTCATGTCTAGAGTGGCCTTACAAATCTAGGCATTTGGCCTGCGATGTGAGTGAATGTTAAAAAAGGGCTTCCATGGTATGGCCCAAATGCATAGTGCTATCCTCGGTGGCCGATATCCTTTCCTCAGCCTGATCGATGCAGTGCTTCATCTTAGTGAGCTGCTGTGACAAGTTTTTAAAATCCTTTTTGTTCTCGGTGTGGGACCTCCTTATTTCTTTGAAGAGAGTTTCATATCTGGAGCACAAGAGTGCCTCTGTCTTGCCCTCTGTATCATTATCAGTAGCCCTCACACTGCTCGTGGAGTGGCTCTGACTGTGGCCACGGTGATCTGGGTTAAATTTGGTAGCATTCTGTGGTTTGGAAGCACTTTTAGAGTTAGCTTTGTTGCCACAATCTTTTTTACAACTATCTCCCAACATTTCTTTTTCTTTATTTCTTTATGATATTTTACCTCCTCTGCTGGGTGGGGGGTTGCCTTTGTTCCACCCTTCCTGCCAGCCTTCATGGTCCCCCCACCATGACCACAGCCAGAGTTTGAACCCCCTTGCTTCTAGCCCCCACAGATCATTTCAAAGTGGGTACATAACCCACCACTGCAGAGACCTGGCAGCTAGGCTTGGGGGGAACTGACTTGGGTTCATCCATGGCAGTGCCATCGGGGCTAACCTTCAAGCACGCTGGAGGATTGTACTGGTTCCCCAGCCCACGGCATGGGCATGCAATTGCACATCCTCTCCTGCATAAATTCATTCCTCCCCCCCGGTGGACGGTAGGTGAGAATGATTCTGCCACTGTCACTTGCACCACACCTAGCCATAACACACTCAAAAGACCTGAAAGTTCTAATAGGGAGGGCAGTGAGTCCCAGTATGAATCTAAAACTGATGGCCACCCTGCCCCCTCTCTGGTCCCTCCTTGGGCAATTCACCACAGAGTAGCCAGGTGGGCAAATGCCCCCAAAGCATGTCTGATGCCATCACCCAGCATGGTCCAAGAAAAGTCCACAGAGGAATCAGGGATGAAGGCCTCCAGTACTGTTGACTTATTCCTCAGAGATTTTGCATTACAAAGAATGGCCCAAAGGGGAGTTGTAGAGCTGACCTGTTGGACTACTACCTATTTGATGACATTAGGCAGGGCCCTGGGGAGAAGAACCAGGTATGGAAGTCCCCTGTCCTGGTTCCATACCTTCTCCGGGGGTCTCCTAAACCCTACCCCAACAATCTTTTCCCCCCCATTGCTATACCTGGGATCTCCTCTGCAGAGTTTGATCCACCTTTGCAGGATTCCCAGTTCCCTGTAGTGGCTGAGAACATCTGCAAGGGGAACTACTGGGCTCTGCAAAAGGACAGAACAGCTGCTAGTAATCTCCAGAGTAGATAAACCTGACAACAATGCCTCTACACATCCTAACTAAAAAGATGGAAAGCAAACTACAAAACTAAAATTACTCACCCTACATAAATCCACTCTCATAAAATTAAATGATCAGAAAAGCTGTCAACAATCCCCTGCAGTCACACCACATATACACTTAAACATACACCAACAGTTATACCCTGACCCACTTCAACATTACTAAATAAGTATACAAGTAGCTAAACTAACATCCGAGATTTGAGTCCAATTCAAAGTCTGATAGGTAACTAAACATGTTGACAACAATAAGCAATAACAACAGCCAACATGGGGAGGTGGGAGTGCTCTTTCACAGCAACTCCAAATCCCCAGATGAAACTCAACAAAAACCAGGGAGCAAGAGAGAACCCTCTTACAGCGATCCCAGAGCAATGAAATCCACTGTATTAAGGTGTTCTAACCACCCACTACAGTGTTCTCAGTGAAGTCAAAACAAACAGTAATCAAACAAGAGCAGTTTCTGGCAATGTAAGTAACCAGCTCTGGAATAATCCAATGCTCTAACAGAAGAAACAAATAAAATAGCCAGAGCTGAGAGTCCTGTGATACATAAGGAACTCAGACAGATGATCCAGCAAGCCCCCAACAACTACAGAGTTAAGGAGCACTCCAACAGGTGGACAATGTTCAGTCAGAGGGTCTGCTGAGAAGCGACATGGACGACCAGCTAAGTCATTGCCCAAATGACAAGTCCAAACATGCAGTTGTACACAGAATATCCACAGTATAGGTTGATTGATGATAGTAGAGGATTGAACCAATTAAACAACAGACAGTTCAAACCTTCCAGCATGTCCACTTATGAAGTAAAGATCCAGCTAGCAGAACTGCAGGCAAGATGAGCCACAATAATCTTCAATGAAAACTCTAGGTTCTAAAGCTTTTGGGATCCTTGCTAGACCTGTGTAGTGCTGTGATTTGTAAACTGCAGAGATCCTCAATGGATAGCAATGGTCAACAATGTTTTCAGAACTTGTAAACTCTAAATGCAGAAATAGGGTGTTTAAGTGATAGATCTAGGATGAGCCATGGCAGCTACATCCTCCATGGGCTGAAACACCCTCCCAGATAGGAAAAGAAGCACATTAAAGTGGCAGTAGCAAGATCAAACTGATCCGCACACAGTTAAAACAAACCCGCGCACTCTCACTCATGGCTGTAGGCTGTTGGCGGCAGAAAAACAGACTCATCTCAGCCTGAAAAATCAAGCAACTAGCAGAAACTGAAAGAGATTAAAATGCCAGCAAATAAAATAAATGAAGTTAAAACCCTTTAAGCCCTGCCAAACATTAGCGGATAAAGAGCACTGTTAGTGCAAAAGAAATGGGCTCCCTGCAAAATCACAGAGAGCTCACAGACAGCCGCCCAGTGTGATGGCCTATAGGTCAGTAACTACACTCTCTGCCATGTGGAGAGGGGATTCAGTGGACAAACTAAGAGATCATGCAGTAATATCACAAATGTTATGCAAAATTCACTTCTGAGCCTTTGATCTTTCAAACCATTGTAGGAGCGATAGTCTGGAAGTATGGTCAGTGTAGAGTGAAAGATTGAAACTGCCAAACTACATTATTGACTGAATCAAGCTGAGTGAAAAGTACAGGGAGGTTCTTACAGGATAGTCTGCATTCAATCTGTCAATTCTGTCAAATACTGTAAAGCTACCTTCAGTCACAGTTTACTACAGCTGATCCTTGGTGCCATATAGTAACGGTTGGCCAACATTCAGTCCATCAGTTGTGGTCAATTACAGTTCACTACAGTTGACTATTGGTACCGTGTAGTGTGGTGAAGCTGGCTATGCAAAAATTGACATGCTCAATATTGTACATCATCTGATATTGACACCACTGTATAAAAGAGATATATTATTAGTCTATTCTATAGTACATTTATACTATTCCTGGTACCGTAGATTATTGGGCCACCTTGCTCACTCAATCTCTTTGTAATGGTTTTATATATTTGTGAAATGGGTTAGGGGAATAAGGATCTGTTATTGGTTAAAATTGGATTCTGTTCATGCTTCTTATTTACACACTGCTCTACACATGCTCTTACACATAGCTCTGGACCTGATAATAATAGTTCTAGATTCCTTATGGAAACAAAAGATACAATACCCCCAATCATCATCTTTAAGAAATCACTTTATGAGTCTACAGTTCCAATGGACTGGCGTACTGCCATTATTACACCAATCTTTAAACAAGGTTCTCACTCTAAAATCGAAAATTATAGACCTATTAGCCTCACCTCAATACCATGTAAACTTATGGAAAAAATAATAAAAAAACAGCTGGAAAAAGAAATGTTATCATTGAAAATAAACGACAAGTATCAACATGGTTTTCAAACAGGTTTCTCATGCACAACTAACCTGATCACTTTCTACAACTTCATCAGTCTTAATTTGGATAATAAAATACCCACTGATGTTATACTGTTGGACTACAGCAAAGCGTTCAACAAGGTGTCACATAGTATCTTGATTAATAAACTTACCCACCTTGGCTTTTCTGCACTCATTATATCTTGGATAGGGAGTTGGCTGAGTAATAGAACTCAGAGGGTAAGGGTAAATGGCGAACTGTCGGATGTGGGAGCTGTGACCAGTGGTGTGCGGCAGGGTACTGTTCTGGGCCCGGTGCTGTTTAATTTGTTTATCAGTGATATGTGTGTTTCACCGAATAACATAATGGTCAAATTTGTGGACAATACCAAACTTGGTGGCAAGGTTAACACTTCTGATAACTGTCATAAGTTGGTACAGGATCTTGCACAAATAGAACAATGGGCTAGGGTAAACAAAATGTACTTCAATGTAGCCAAGTGTGCGGTCCTCCATTTTGGAAAGAATAATCCCAAACAAACATATCACTTGAACAATAGCATTATTAGGATATCCTCAGTGGAAAAAGATTTAGGAATTATGATTAATGACAAATTATCTTCATCTTCTCACTGCTCAAAAATTGCGAATCAGACAAATGCTCTACTAAGAAGAATAAATAAAACATTTGTCTCTAAAACAGAAGAATGTCTTCTAACTCTGTATAAGTCCCACATTAGACCATACCTGGACTACGGTTCTCCATATTGGAATCCTTATTTAAAAACAGACATAGATAAAACTGAACAGATTCAACATAGAGTTACTAAATTAATACTTCACTTAACACATTTGGACTATAACAGCAGGCTGAGGAAAACCGGATTACACTCTCTTGAACATAGGCTAGCCAGAGGAGACCTTTTACAACTATTCAAAATTCTTAACACTCTGGAACAAATGGAACAATGTGGCATCATTTATTTTGAAAGAAAAATTGTACCAAGGGTCCATAATAGACAACTTGAAGTACAAAAAGCTAAAAATAATAAAAGGTTAAATTTCTTTACCCATTAGATCACCTAGACTATGGAACAAACTGCCTCAAGAAATCATTGATTCTAAAAATACTACAGCATTGAAATACAAACTTGATAAATGGATGAACGATTGGGATACAAGTAAATGATCCACAAATATGGAGGACAATCCCGATGGGCCGCTTGACCTCCTTTTGTCCTAAAAACCAAGTAAACCAAGTAAACACTACCACATCAAGAAAACAAGACTCTGCACCCACTAGTCACTGTATCAGGCATATCCTTGTGCTACACTGGCACCAAATTTCAAACCAATTTTGCTACCATTTTTCCCTTTCAGTAGCCACATGTACCCATCTCTCATTAAAAGTAAAAATGTCCTACCACATAGAAACATAGACTTTAATGGCAGATAAGGACTGCTTGACCCACACAGTTTGCCCATTTCCTTACCTATCAGACATACTGCAGATCCTAGTTTTACCAACAGACTATATCCTACCTCTCCCTAGAATTGCCTTGTGTCTGTCCCATGCATTCTTAAATTCCTCCACTGTTTTTGACTCCACAACCTCCTCAGGAAGACTGTTCCATGCATCCACCAGCCTTGCCATGAAAAAAAATACTTCCTCATGTTGCCCCTAAGATGTCTCCCCTGTCTTCAAATTGTGCCCCTTGTTCTTAAACATACTTTTTCTGAAACATGCTACCCACTTGGGCTTTGTTGATTCCCTTGAGGTACTTGAAAGTTTCTATCATGCCCACCTCCTTTCCTCAAATGTATACATATTAAGATATTTTAGTCCCTCTTAATATGGTTTCTGGTGCAGATCCTGCACCATTTTTGTTGCCCACCTCTGGACTTCCTCCATCCTGTCTATGCTCTTGCAGAGATGGGGTCTCCAGAACTGCAAGCAGTACTCCAGATGTGGTCTCACCAACTGTCTGTACAGAGGAATGACAACTTCCTGTTATCTACTGGTGATGCATCTCCCTATGCATCCCAGTATCCCTCAGCCCTCCTTACTGCCATCTCACATTGCTTGCCTATCTTTAGGTTGTCTGATATGACTAACCCCAGGTCCCTTTCTATTTTTGTTGTCATTAATACAGTATCAGCCACAGACATTGCCAGCTATTTCCCAAAATTTCTGTGATATTTCTAGAGAAATCTCCTACTTTCTGCATTACCACAGTAGGGGCAGCATAGAGAAACTCTTTAGAAATGTTGTGAAATATCTGGAAATAGCCGGCAATGTATGTGGCTACTACTGTACCCCCCCCCATTGTGTACTCTTCCCTTGTTTTTTTTCCCCCGATGCATTACTTTACACATCTTTGAATTGAATCTAAACTGCCATTCTTTTGACCATTCCTCCAACCTTGCTAAGTCCCTTCTCATCCTTTCCACATTCCCTTGTGTATCAACCCCGTTGCAAATCTTTGTGTCATCCACAAAGTGGCATACTTTTCCTTCCAGTCCCTCTGCAATATCACCTATAAAGACATTAAAGAGGACTGGTCCAAGTATTGAACCCTGTGGGACCCCACTAGTAACCTCCCTTTCTTTGGAGTGGACTCCGTTTACTATTACCCTCTGCATCCTGCTTTTCAGCAAGTTTTTACCCAGGTTACCACCCTGGGACCCACTCCCAGGCTGGCTAACTTGTTTATCTTTTGTGTGGGACTGTGTCAAATGCCTTGCTAAAATCTAGGTAGGTCACATCCACAGCCCCTCCCTGGTCTACTACTTTGATTATCTAGTCAAAAAAATCTACTAGATTCATATGACATGACCTTACCACTGTGAATCCATGTTAAATGGATCCCTGTGACCCACTGGACTCTTGGTACTGAACAATTCTTTCTTTCAGAATTGGTTCCATCATTTTGCATACCATTGAGGTAAAACTAACAGGTTTGTAGTTTCTTGCCTCCACCTTGCTCCCACCTTTGTGAAGTGGAATCACATTCACCCTCCTCCAGTCCTCAGGCACCACACCCTCTTCCCATGATTTGTTAAAGGGTAGTCAGTGGTGCCACTAGTTCTCTTCTTAGTTCTTTTAGAATTCTGGGATGAATACCATCATGTCCCATTGCTTTGTCCACCTTCAGTTTTAGGAGTTCTTTCAGGACCCTTTCTTCTGTGAATGGTATAGAATCAACCCCCTATCCAGTGTGCTTCTATTATTTGGTTTAGGTACATTTCACTCCTCTTCTTTCGTGAATACTGAGCAGAAGTAATTGTTCAGTATCTCTGCTTTGTCACAGTCACCCTCTGCCCACCCATTTTTTAAGCCTCACTATCCCTACCCTGATCTTTCTTTGCTCCCTAATGTACCTATAAAAGGGTTTATCCCCTTCTTGAGTTGTCTATCTTTTCCTCAGTTTGGACCTTTGCTTTTCTGACTGCCTTCCCCACCCTGCTCCTTCTGTGTTTCCTTATACAGTACTTCCTGAATGTTATCTTTTCCTCGCTAACCTTCCCCTCCACCTCTTTTGAGAACCTTAGTATTTTTTTCCTTCATTTTGTTTTGTTTATTTGCTTCAAACAAAGGCTTGTTGCCTCTGTGAAGGCAACTTTGATTTTAACCCATTGTTCCTCCACCCCACCTTCTTGTTCATTTGCTAGTACTTTTCTGAGGCACTCCCACATTTTGCCAAAGTCCGCCCTCCTAAAATCCAATACCTTCCCTTTCTGTGACCAGACTCTATGGTTGTGTTTATCGTGAACCACACTCTTTGGTGGTCGCTTATTCTCAGATGGTAACCCACTTCTACATCTGAGATCCCTCTCTGTCCCTGTTTGAGAGTACCAGGTTCTTAGATTGCTCCTTCATAAGTGGGTTCCAACACTAGCTGTCTGAGGCATGCCACCTATGGGGGAGCAAAGGTGCTCCAATTAACATCTTGCATATTCAGGTGCCCATCAACAACATTGACCCTTTTTGTGCCATTCTAAGGATGCCTTCTATAATTTCCTTGTCCATTTCCTCCCCTTGAGACAGGGGTCTGTATATAACCCCCATTCAGATTGTGGTACCATTTCCTGTCTCCAGGGTAACACACAGTGCCTCCTCTCCTCTGTGTTTACCATTTAGTTCCACTGCTTTGATCCCTTCCCACATGTAGAGAGCTAGTCCTCCTCAACTTTTACTCTCCCTGTCCCTCCTGTAGCTCGCATACCATGGTATGTTGATATCCCAGTCATGATTCTCTGTGTACCATGTTTCTGTGACTACCTTAATATCCAGGTGTCCCTCTTCCATCAAGGTCACTAGTTCAGGGAGTTTTTTACCCAGACTATGTGCATTAGTACTCATCATCCTCCAATTTATGGTAGCCTTACTCCTTTTAGCCTATCCCTGTCCTTACTGCATTTGCCCTTTTATCCATTGACCCCTGTCCTGTTCCCTATCGACGTCTCTAGCTTAGTGTTTACCTCACTAACTACCCTGTTTTTTGTGGGGGGCTGGGATTTCCATGCTTTTTTTCAGTGCCTCCCCTCTTGGCTAGTTTAAATGCTTGCCAGTGAAGCATTTAAACCTATAACCTAGGATCCTTGTACCCCTCCCAGACAGATGCAGACCCTCACACCAATATAGGCCTGCATTCCTCCAGGTCAACCCCCCAGTCCCCAATGAAGCCAAAACCTTGAGCTCCACACCAGTTTTTCAACCATTCATTGAATTGCATGGTGCGGCATACCATAGCCTCACCTATGCCATAGACAGGCAGCTCCTCTGAGAAGGTTACCATGCATGTTACTTGTCTAAGGCTCCTCCTAAACTCTACAAATTCCTCCTGCACTGCTCTGATCCCATTCCCTGCCAGGTAATTTGTTCCTAGGTAGACAATGATGTCCAGCTTCCTCTCCATGCTGCTGCTCCTCCCGTGAACTTGAGGATTCACATCCTGTCCCTGCCAGCCATGGCACTGGGAAGGCACCTTACCTCCCTCTCCCCTCCCCCCCAGTTCTGCCTTCCTAATGATTGGGTCTCCCACCAGGAGTTGTTTCCTTCCCCTGTGGGGTTTCATGATACCCTCCTCTGGGTCTCCTTTGTAGAGGTTGCCAGCATCCTCCTTGGTCTCCACTGTGGGTGCCTCCATAGAGGAACCATGTTCTGCCAGAATGGTGTATGAATTGTAGGATGCACCTCTGATCCACCACCATCACCCTCCCTGAGCCCACCATGGTACAACTGCTCCTCTTTCTTGGCAACCTCTGAGGCAGCAGTAGTGGCCCTGGTGGTCCCTGGGTGGGAGAGGAGGTTTCCTGAATCCTCGCCAGGTCAGTCTGGAGACAGGCAACCTCTCCTTCAGACCAGAGAGGTGTCTGCAAATAAGGCAGCATCACAGCCTCAAGAGCATCTCTCAAAAGACTGCTGCCCCATAGCCAGTGCATTTCACCACTCTCCACATATCTCTCTCCCTTCCTGTTTAGTTGCTTTCTTGTTTTTAGTGTGTGTGAGCATGTGCATGCATCTACCCTCTTTGTAGCATGTTGGGCTGTTAACATTATGGCAGGTATATATCCTTTGCCCTTTTGGGGACGTGATGTCAGAATCTCTAGTATAAAGGAAATGATGCACTTGGGTTGGGTGGGATGAGGGGCAGGGTGGGCAGGATCAAGCCTGTGCCTTCCAGAAACAATCAGCTACAGTTCTGACCCACTACCCCAGTGAGGCTTTTCTTTCCTTTCAGCAAGACAACCTGCACAACAATTTAAAAGAAGATACACCCTCAAAAAAAAAAAACTATTTCAGAGAAAAATAAAGCAGTAATCTGTACAACTTATAAGCATAAAACAGTAACAAAACATGTAAGCACAAAACAAAATAGTAACGCAGCAGTAACTATGCTTAGCCAAAAGAAGCCTTAATGTTTCTCCTTGCCCTGTTAATGCTGCTCCTTGCTTTGTCCTTTAAAGCAAACCCTAGAAGAGATCAGCTGAAGGTAGGTACTTTATGCCAGCAAACCTAGTCTTCACTGGAACACCTCGACATCTTTACTTATCGCAAAATACAGTCGCTCCTCACAGTGAACAATAACACTCTCCCAACACTTCTGTTACCAAAGAGAAAGAAAAAAGAATTGGAGCCAACACACGTAGTGAGTAAAAGGCATCTCACCCTCCCCCATCGCAAGTTACCACACTTTAACTTGAAAAGCATGAAAGCAGGACCTAAAGCCACTGTCCTACCACTCTGCACTGATGAAACAGGCTACAACACACTCTGCTATAATGAGAACACTAAAAATCACAATAACTTTAAGGAAGCACACAGATCTGAACATTGTGGGCACATGATTAAAATACTTTACAATCCAGACTTTCATGTAAAAGTATTCTTCAAGTACATCTCTAAACTGCCTGCAGGCACTCCAGCTTTGTGCTGCCACCCCAAGATGCTCCCACAGTACTTGCTTACTACCACTACCACCTGGTACGAGAGAGACACACACAATAGGGATTAATTATATATCAAACATGATGCTGATACTGACTGCAGAAGCACAGCTCTATAAAAGGTACACAAACCAATCATTAAGATCTATATCTGTACAACTGCTATCCCAGGCTAGCGTAAAGGCTAGAGAGATCATGGCACAGAGAGACTAGATAGACCAAATGATTTTCTTCTGTTGTTTCCTTCATATGTTTGTATGTTCATATGTCTGTAACTGGCCAAAAGTGTGAAGCCACTCTCTGCAGTTATTAGTCCACAAGCACTTCGGAGAGAAGAGCATGGAGCAAAATGCTCTCCAGAGTAAAGAAATCAGTAACATCAGAAAAACTACAACCTGCCACGTGCCACTGAAGAAAACCCTTGTTACTTGAAGGACCTGCTAGCATTGCCACCACTACAAGCAAGTCCGTCATGATCTCTGACATGCCAGCCACCAACTCCAATAAGCCAGCCTCATCCTCCAACATACCTGCCACCTATCAACAATGACACAACACTGCCACCATCTAGATAGAGTGACACCACAACAGAAACATACAGTGCAACTTTCACAAAGCCATTTAATCTCAGCAACTGTTCCATTGCTTGTGCCACTGTTAGCTTCATCAACATCAAACCAGGCAAACATAAAAAGGAAAATTAAATCTTCCATCTGATGACCTGAAAATAAAAGTACAATACATGATACAAATTGTGTTTTGTTATTTAACCAACACAAAGTTATCCAAGATAAGAACATTTTTTTCTTGCATCAGAATATCCTCAAAAAATCCTCATTTTTCCTCACACATTTAGCTTTTTTTGTCTTGTGTCTTCATTTTTCTAACATATACCTATTTTATCAACACAATAGCGCATTCTGGGGTGTTGTTCAGTCTGGATAAATTCACTATTTGAGCCAGTAAGGAACTCGGCCTGCATTCTTGTGCCCCAGTCATAAGTTTAGCCAGACAAAACAACACCCCTTTGTGTGTTATTGCTTACTTATACTATCCCTGGTAGTCAAGTGGACCATCCTCCCTCACCCAATCCTTGTCATAATATTATGTATTTAAAAAAGTCCTTGGTACTCTAGTGGATCCCCTCACTCACCTGATACTGATTGTTATGCTATATACATTTACCTTATCCTTGGTAGTTTTGTGAACCCCTATCCTGGTCCTTGTATGCAATGCCTGCCACCTGGAAATGGTGATCAAACAGACCGACCACTTACCTCTAAGGCCAGCCATCATCTTCCACATGCAAGTACTTTATTACTACAGCAACTTGGGTGATTGCTTAGTTACACCTCTCCTCTTCCCGATCACATAAGTTGTAACTTGCAAGTGGAACAATTGGCAATGCACATACACCAGGGCATACAGCCCACCTTACACCTAAAAATTAAAGAGAAAAATACAGGGAGGGATCTTTCTTCATAAACCTCATTCAATCCATGCACCCCTATAGAAACAGACAGACCTACTCACCAGTATATTTTCTAAGTATTTTATTTTCCCAATAGAGCTATTCAAATGTGACACTATAGTATTTGTGTATATTGGGGCAGGGCTTTCAGAATTTGGGCCTGCACCTGCAGGAAGATAAAAAAAATCAGAAGGAGGTAAGGAATAGTGGTCTCAGAGCTCCCAAAATGACTTCAAGTGACACCCTCAAAAAAGAGATGCAATACTGGCAAAAACTTTGCTCGTTCAGCCTGCAGGGGCTTTACTGGTCTGCAGTAGCTGTCCCATTTAGCAACATAAAGACTTAACTATATTGGTCTCTGGGAAGAGACTTCTAGAGTGACCTATGAGACAGTAGAGTGTAAGCTTGACTCTGGCTGATGTCCTAGTGAATGGGTTTAGAATAGGAAACATGAGCCCATCACAAAGGGCTGGGGCTAGTACATTGCTGAGGAGTGAGCCCCAATGTGGATCCACCTCAAAATCCACCCAGGTGGGTTTGTTCGTGCCTTGGAACAAGGAGTCCTTAATAAATGACAGTTGCACTGCCAAATAATAGTAGAAGAGATTAGGGAGCCCCCAGCCCCCCTACATCGCCAGCTCAGAGTGCGCCCTACATCACCCAGACTCTCTTACCATACTACAGCAAGCTTGTGAGGTAGCCTTGCAATGAGGTGAAATCTTTTCAAAGGTAAATATACTGGCAGGGCCAGGAACAGACAAAGGCACTGTGGAAAGATGGACATCTTAACTACATGCACTTTCCCAAAGGAACAGGGGCAAGGAATGTCACTTCTACAGTCATCCTTTATTTTTTAAAGTAATGGCTTGTAGTTTTGAATGCAAATAATGGAAATCTATTTTGGGAGATACATTTCCAAGGTCCACACAAACCATACAAGGGCTCAAATACTCTGCCCCACTGGTAGGCACTGACATTTTGACCAACTAATTTTATGGCTGGACAAGGGACCATATTTCCAAAAAATATCAGTCAAGGTGGGCAGTCCCTTCTCTGGGTCTGCCATATAAAGCAGAATATTGCCTGCAAATAATGAAATCTTAAGGTCATCGCCCTTTGATTGCATACCTTGGATGTCTGGCTTGGTTCTTATGGTCTCTGACAGGGGTTCAGTGGTCAAGACATAAAGTTGCAGGGAAAGAGTAGTAATATAATCAAAACAAGCCTAATAAATACTAGATATTATGCAATGTGTAATGACTTAGTTTAAAAAAAAGACTCTAGAGACTATTCTGAAACTGATTTCTTAAAAAGTGTCCAGAAGTGCTCACCTGATGAAAAAAGTTATTGTCATATAAAAAGGTCAGAAACAGTTGTTTTCATTCCCATATGGGGAAAGGGTCTACATTAGTGTTTAATTTCCAGTTTGTTTTTTTAAGATTAACCATTTAATTGCCAAATTATTTGCTTTAATAATCAGTGAGTCTTGATCTGGCATGTTATGATAAATAGCAATGTCTAATAAAGTATTTATAAGATATGTGGTCTGTCTTAACTTATTCTATGGATAATATTAAAAGCATTATTCCACCAGTTATATGTCATCATATTGTAGGACCAAAACTTGCCAAAAATCTGTATTGGCATTTTTTACAATGCCAATAGTTCCAATCATTGTTTAAGGTTAGCTTTATGGAGTTTATGAGGTATAAATAGGCCCTATTGAAAATATTGTCTGGGATACTGTATATCTATCTTTCAAAACTTTATATAGGTTTAATGACCTTAGTGCATTATTCCACTGTGAATGTATTAAAGCAGCAGTGCAACAATCTGGTGAAATTTTTGACCTATGCATTTTTATGCTATTTTAAATTGCCACTTACTTCCTGACTTGTATGATACCCTTCTTTCCACAATTTTTTTTTAATATTTTGGTAACCAGGTAAGGCCCACTAGGCACAAGTGCCTGTTTTCAGGGGCGACCTGGGAGCACTGGGCGATTAAGTGACTTGATTAGAGTCACATAGTATGCAAGTGGCAGGAGGCAGTATGGCGCAGTGGTTTAAGGCTCTGAGCTGCAAATCTGGAGACCTGGGTTTGAATCCCACAGCCCCCACTTGCATACTGTGTGACCCTGAGCAAGTCACTTAACTTCCTCGTGCTCCCAGGTTGCACCTGCAAACAAACTTTCAGCTTAGTGTGTCTCACCTGGTAAAATAATTGGTAAAAAAAAGTGGAGCTTGTGAGAATCAGACTCAGGTCTGGTCTGCTGTATGTATCAAGCTTGTTCACACCTTGTTCCTCTAACCTCTAGGCTATACTGCCAGCCAAATTTGAGTCTGCTTTAGTACTTTTTTTCATATCTGAAATAATAAAAGGAGTGCTTCTTTTATTACAGTGTGGACTAGGTCTTCATTAGTATTCTCAGCTGTTTTTGTCTATCAGTTATTTATATAGCACTTCCGTTGTGACTAAAATTAAATATTATGCAGTAGGCAGTGCTGTGTGACTTTACACAACAATAGCTGTTCAAAAACAGCTACAAATACTGATGAAAACCTGGTCCAAGCCCTATTAAGAGAAGCGCTCCTTTTATTATTTCAGACATGAAAAAAAAGTACTAAAGCAGAATTAAATTGTGGAAACAAGGGTATCATACAAGACAGGAGGTAAGTGTCACTATAAAATAGTATGAAAAAGTATAGGTCAAAATTTTAACCGGATTGTTGCACTGCTGCTTTAAGTTAATATTTAATTCCTCTGACCATTTACTTTTTTATTTTATATATATTATATCACTTTTCTTAGATAATTTTGACACTAAATAGAACAGTCCATTACACCCCTTTTTAAACAGTGTCCCAATCTCTCTTTCACATGTTTTCTTTTGGGTCCAGTTTGGTGCTTTGTCCCACACTGTGTAATCTTTGTTAAAAAGGTTCATGAGTTGAGATGTCTGAAAAAATCAGACTAAGCAAGATCATAGCTTTCTTTAAGAGTATCCCACTTCGAAAAGGCCTTGTCTTCTAAGATGTCTGCCCACCTGGAAATGTCCGTCATCCTCCAAACCACAAAGTCTGTGATTTTTTTCTATTAATTTTATTATTTGGATTTTTCCATACTCTATTGGATCCAGCAGACCAGACCTGAGTTTGATTCTCACAAGCTCCACTTGCATACTGTGTGACTCTAAGAACATATTAGATTCTACTTATGTTCTGTTTAAATACAATGTTACTAATGAACTTATATTTTGAATAATATTACTTTTACTATGTTCATATTCCTACTGGGTCATAATGTTGCATGCTTAATAGTGTATGACATTATGGCTAACTTCAGTACAGCTGTATTCTACGACTAATGGGTAATACCACATACACTTGCTGTATGTATTGCACTCCCTTTCCAGGCAGAGGATAAGACTTCTGCTGGGACTGGGTTCTGATGAGCAGCTGCCATGGCTCACTGGACTGAGCCACAGCAGTAGGAACCCAGGCACTGCGTCTGGGACTGGGTTTCGTTCCTGGTCCAAGAAACATTTTATTTTTTCTGATTTGTGCACTCCCGGAGTTGGACTCCCCAGGTTGAAAATCTTTAGAGGGGTCTGAAGTGCAGACCCCCATAATGGGGTGGGGGCAGTGTCCCCACAGAAAAGACTTATGCCTCATGGCATGAATCGTGCTGTATTGGCAGCACACTTTTGCCATGCGGCATAATGTCTTGCAACATTATGATCCTGTGCCACTTGTATTTAGAAGGTGCCAACCACATATTTGTGATCATTATATTTTTATTTCTATTCCTGTGTAATAGATTAAGTAAGGCATCTTCTGAGTCTTCTATTATGTAATCATTTTTATTATCACTAGCTGTGAAGAAAGTCTATTTTTCCATATATGTAAGGTGGAGGTTCTTAAGGTTAGGGCGAGCAAGTCCACCCTGATCCCTGGGCAAGCAAAGCTTATGTCAGGTGATTGTAGATTTTTTTTCCCATTCCAGATAAAGTCTTTAAAAACGTAAGTTTCCTAAACCAGACTTCCAGTATTTCCCTGAGAATGGCCTGGAGGGAGTACAAAACATAAGGTAAGGCAACCATTTTCAGAATTTCAATTTTCCCCCATAAAGATAGGGAGAGCCATTGCATCCCTGATCCTTTAACCCACTTCCTCCAACAAAGGCAAAAAATTGTGTTTATAGAGATTATGTATATTATTAGTAAGTTTAATGCCCTAATAAATCATATAATCTAACGTTACCGTTGTGTTAAACACTTTAAGAACTTTTGCAAGTGAATTCATGTTAAATGAAAGAACCTTGCTTAGTTTTGTCAATTGCATACCCGAAACTCTTGAAAATCTCTATGGTTTAGGTTATGATAATTTATTTAAATATGTATCAATGCCTGTCCATGTGTTTGTATGAATGCTATTTAACCTGGCACATATGTATTCTGTAATATTGTCTGTATATTGCACTAACCAAATATAATAACATATTCTTTAAAGAAAATTTATGGGGTAATAAAGGCATCCCTGTCTTCTTCTCCTGGACAGTTGGAATGAGGAGGACAGGTGACCATTTTTCAAGATATGGAATTTCGGGGAATTGTACAAGGCTGCTCTCCAGAGACAAATCTTTGGTCCAAGTTCAAATGTCTCCAGGGTTGCAAACGTGAAGGGCCACTTGACCTGGTTGAGGGCCATCTCTGCATCAAGTGCCAAGAGACCAGGCTGAATCCCACCCCCCCAGCCTACCACCACATAATATTCAGGGTGTGGCAAATATTGTGTATAAGAGCTGGGAGGACTGCCTTCAGGCAGCCTGCCAGCACTTTAGCTTTAATTTTATAGTTAACATTTAGCAGAGAGATAGGCCAGTACAAGTCATACAGGTGGGGTCCTTGTCAGGTTTGAGGCTGACAGTACTTGTTACCAAGGTCAAA
This sequence comes from Neoceratodus forsteri, assembly GCA_016271365.2. Taxonomy (NCBI): domain Eukaryota; kingdom Metazoa; phylum Chordata; order Ceratodontiformes; family Ceratodontidae; genus Neoceratodus; species Neoceratodus forsteri. The sequence continues at coordinate 682,850,409 of CM057449.1, forward strand.
CAAACTCTAGCTAGAGCTGATAGGGCTGCATAGCAATTGGGGAGGGGGGAATTGTCCTGTCAGTCAGGAACATAAATGACTACCGGCTACTATTGGAACATTACTTTGTGTCACACATATTAGTCAGGGATGGGGGTTACATTTTCCTGTGAGATGACAACATTTAAAATGAGCACAACACTTTTATATGAGGAAGGAAAATGCTGCCTATCACATTTAGGGCACTACTTCCATCCTGTGGAGTACCTGAGAAGACCAGCATGTGACCAACTAAATAGTCAACCCACAAGCAGGCCATAAGTCACAGGCAAGTTAGGCTGAAAGGCATTGGCAGTCAGCAGCACCCAATATCTGGGACAGCCATAGTTCCAACATGGTAGTGGTCATACAGCCAATGTGTGACCACTAACATCTGGAACCACAATCTGTATCCTGTTAGCAGCACAGCTATTGTAGGGGGCAGTCTGCCCCCTGCAGGCAGTGGCTACCTTTTGTGCATGGCAGCTTTGGGTGGCCTACTGCACCCCAAATACCATCACCCATAATTGCAACTGAGAATGGGTCCTCTGCTAGCAAGGGACTGCACCTGGCGGCCATAAACACACCCCCGCTCCCAAAACTCACCACTAACACACAGATAGAAACCTGTCTGCTCAGACTTTGTATATATCATGCTTTATCTCTGTATGAGGAGAGCAGTGGCTGCACTACTACTCACCATCGCACAGGCACTGTGTGTGTCTTCCAGTCCCCCCAACATACACCGATCCCAAGCAGCAACTTTTCTCTGGAGAAGGGTTTTGCTTACAGACATGCAGCTCCACTCTCTACATAGACAGTGCCCACCTCCATAACAGAAGACAGGGTCTGCTACAGTTGCAGCCACTCAGTGGCCACTGTGTCCTGCTCACTTACATGAGATTGCAGATGGCTGCCACTTGCTTTTTCTTAACTGACTAGCTAACAAGAGCTGGCGACACAGCACTTGACTCCCTCCTTGCAACTGTGGATTAAAAGGGCAGCTTAATCCATGGCTACGCTTGGCTGGAGCACCAATCGGGTCTCACGCTGTTCACAACCCATGTTATAACTGCCATTCAAGAGTGCTTAACAGACACAGAGGTCACTGTGTTGTCACTCCAGCATGTTGTTCATTTGCAAAAAATGTGGGAGTTATTTTCTCACAGTAAGAGGTCTGCAGGGCTCCACCCACTTCATCCCTTAAAAGCACAGCCCACTTCTCCATTGGCTTATAACAGGTACTGTTCCATTCTGTTGACTGCACCTAAAAGCTGAACTGATTCAAAACATCTTCAGAATCAAGACTGACACTAAAAATCAATCTGAAATTCATGTAGCTGTTAAATATTTCCGTGAATCTATGTGGATCTAAATACTGGGTATCAGTTTTTTGAATATGTGTTATCTAATAAATACTTCCTCAAATTTAGTGACTTTGCAATTAGTTAACCCAGTTTTATATTTGTTGATATGCAACTTATGAAAAGTAGTTACAATATCTATCTATACCATTACCTGTAAATGGTTTCAAAGCTTTGTGATAGTTTAAAAGACAGTTAATCACAGGCAGGCACATTCACAAGTCTATGTCAACCAGTAGGCAATGTGCACACTATTTTAAAATAAAGAAAATAAATCTAGTGTAAAAACAATGTTTAAAGAGCCTGTCATCTAATTGTTAGCTTCTGAAAAGGACAGCCCCAGAACTGCATTTCATTCATTATCCATCCAGGATGTGACACCTGGGGCCAGATATTCAAAACTTTGCCCCGGGCGCAAAATGTTCGTGCCATTTTTTATCGCTGGGTTCGCGCAGGTTCCCTATATTCAAAAGACCAAATAGCACAGGCAAACTGCATTAGCGCTGGGCAAAATTATAATGTATGCACCATGCAAAGAGAAGGGGTGTGTACATGAATACAGCCACTATGCTATATTCAGTGTGTTAGCACCACACAAGGTGTGTTTGCATGACTTTGGACGACATTTTGAGTGGTGCAAATCACAGCCCAGAAAAAGGTAGTTTTAACTCTTGAAAAAACAAGGATAGGGGTTTGGACACAGCAGCAACAGGCAACATGGCCATAGCCAACAACAGCATCATGGTGCACCTGATAACTGCAGCCAGTCAGGAGGCAGAGAGGGCAGAAGGAAAACCTTGGCTACTCCATATGCTGTGGAAGAGACATGCTGCACACATGTCCAGTTTCCCCATAGGGGTACACCACTACAATCCAGTATACACATGCAGCACTGGGGGAATGGAGGGTACTGAGAGGAGGGTGTACAGGTGGTCAGGCTGCATCACATAGTAGGTGCTGCCACACAGCTGGGGCAGTCCACACAGTGCACATGTGCCAGTGACAGGCATGCCTCTCACATCGGTGTGCCTGTATGATGGTCTGTGTCTGCCCTCCCAGGGGCACATACTGCACACTTGTCCAGGCTCCCCATCACACACAGCCAGCCATGTGTATGTTAGTGTGGGAATCCTGTGCCTCTAGTGCAGCGTATGTGGGTCACAGGACAGTACGATTGTGGTGTCCACTGTCAGAACACACCTGCCAGCTGTGCATGACACTGTGTGGATAACAGCAGTTATTGCTGCCTGACACATATAGGCATTGTTGTGTCCCTCACAATACCAACTACTATGGTAGTGTTTCATCTGATACACACTGTAGCAAGAATAACAATACGTCTTGACATGCAGCACAACCACCCATTCCTGTGCTGCTAGTCCCCTGGGCCATAATAGTCTGTGCTTCTGTTTCCAAACCCATCCTGCAGCTCCCAAACTGTTTATCATGTCTGGCATACAGGTGGAGTTATGAGAGCATCCAGCCTGCAGCTACCAACCTGTAGTTCCAGTCTGACATACAGGTGGAGCTGTGTGCACCATGCAATAGCACAGGACAATCTACATGGTAATGCATGCAAAGCAAGCCATGATGAGATGCTAAAGTGTCTGTTTGCCCGTGGATTGCATAAGTTGGCTAATTTGCATAGGAGCTTTGAATATTTTTAAATATATCCTTTAAATAGCATCTATGGGCCTAATTCAGACAATCCCTTTAAAGGAGCCTTGAAGACCCACCTTTTTAGTATAGCTTTTAATGATTTATAATAGTTTTAAATTCTGTCTATTTATTGTTTTATGATATTGTACAGGTGCTTTGGATTTGAGAAAAGCGCCTTTTATAAATAAAAGTTTGATTGATTGATATAGTAACATTTTGCACTGGACTAATGTGTTAGCGTCGGGCAAATGTGTTAGTCCCGGGCAAACCTGTCAAAACCATAGCACAGTTCTGCTGTGTTTGGCCTGCAATGTTGTTTGCAGTGGTGCATCACTTCATTGCTATCACCCACATTGGCCACTAACTGCAACTCGGCCTTACTCCACCTCTGTGTGCACTGGGCTGCTGTTGCATTTTGGCCTTCCCGGTTGCTATATTCAGAGCTGTCTTACAGTATTTGCTGGGCTATTTTGGCACTGCACTTTCAGCCCTGTTTACATGGCCTCATTCGCACCCCATATTCAACTGATTTAGCCCCAGAGCTATTCCTTTGAATATAGCATGCAAATCATTCTGGGCTAATTTTACATGCTGTGCAGTGCTAATTTTGCCCCAGGGCTAAGTTTTGAATATATGGCCCCAGATTTATTCCAGTACATTATCAATTTCCAGTTCCATTCAAAAACAGACTAGCTTCTATGCTAACCCCACACAATTATAAGTCTGTAAAGCTACATTGCTCATTTTTTTGTAAAACATAAATATAAAAAATTATCAAAACAATTGCAGAAAATGTACACATTGCATCCAGTCTATCAGTCAGATCCAAAATACCCATCCAAGCTTGGGGGTGGGGGCAACTTGTGCAGTGTCTGAAATTAGGTCCCCTGCCTTCTTGCAGACATACTTAAATTCTTGTGGTCGTACCCAATGACAAAGAAAGTTAAGTTAGCCTTTCCTTACAGAAATATAGGTGTGCTGTGTACATGCAGAATGCATGCCACATGCTTAATTGTGCAATGTTTGCATGTGGTTTGCATACACAAAGTGAACCTAAGCGAACATGGTTTTAAAAGCAAATCAGGTTTTCATGCTGCAAGCTTGACATGTGCACAGCAGGTAAGCTGGTGTGAACATCTTCTAGAAATTACATCAGTTCGCGTGTTGCATGCTTGACATGAATGAAGCACTTAAGCTGGTGTGAACATTAAAACATCACATCAGGTTCACATGCTGTATGCTTGCCATGTGTGTAGCAGCTTAGCTGGTACAAATCTCATTTAAAAAAATGCATCAGTTTCTATTTCTTATACTACTGCTAGCAATTAGAGCTATCAAAATACATTTTTATTTGAATTCCCATAAAAATGATGTAAACTCATTAATTCTGATCCATTGTTTAATGGCTTTTGAATGCTGTCATTAAATCACCATAAATTTCTAAAGTATTGTTTATTTACTGCATTAAATGCCTAGAATATAGCCAGCCAACTTCCCCCATTCCAGATGACCAGTACAAAGAGGGGCCTCTGTGTTGTGAAGCATATCCCTTTTGTTTTGGAGCATGCAGATCCCTTATACATATTTAGAGCTACAAATGTGTTTCTCCATGACTGTTTCAGCTCACTTACTTTCCCTTTGTCATTCTGTATTGGGCATATACACAGTATGGCTAAGCTCAGCACTCTTTGTGCTTTGTAGGGTCTTGAAAACATGCACCATATCTCACATTTTGTCACTGAAATAAGTGACATGGACACTCAAAGTGAGGAACAATAAGGGAAACTAATCCACATGATGATCAGGACACATCATGAAACATGAAGATACAGTACCTTAGAACACGATGGAAACCATTGCATTAGACCCTGAGAATGAATTTCAGCCATAAAGAAGGGTGCCATTTAAGCAGGGCAGATGGGGGCAGTTCCCCCCCTCCCATATATGTGCTTAGGTTGTTCTTATGATGTGGCAATAATGGCATTAAATTTGGATTTAATCTTTTGCACAGTAAGTGCCCACCTAGCCTGTGTGTGCTCACACTGCAGGTACTTTCCAGACTCGACTGTGTCTGTATTGTGTTCTCCACTCTTTCCACCTATTAGTGGTGGTACCATCACATGTGATGTGGATGAGCTCCAGCCAAGAAAGAGCACATGAGTCTTGGAAGTGTGACACTGTCTTTCCAGCCACAGAGTAGACAGACTGCACACTTCAGCTTGGAGGAGTTGGTGAGCACTGAACTCTCAATGGTAGTGTTGTGGCGACATATTTTTATTGATCTACTCTTAGTGAGTCTCCATCTCCCCTGATGGCTGAAGGGGCAGAGGGTGAGCTAGAAGCTAACACAAGACTAGGCTACCTACTTACTCGACTAGGATTGCCTTGCAAAAAAACCCAGCACAGACCCCCATGGCAGCAAGCTAGGCTTAGTAGCAGTGGTGACAGCAGTGTGGGTGGCCTTCATAGACCTTGATCAGTGCAGTGTGTCAGCAGCCACTGTAGCAACCAAGCAAGAAGCAAGAAATCCAGGTTGGATGGGTTCAGTTGGTGATCTGACTTGACATGGACTACGCTGAGGATCTGTGATGGTCGGTTCCAGCATCCAGCTTCTGGAGTAAGAAGGGGGGAGACTGAAAATTGCGCTGGTGGCACACTGTGCTAGGCTGAAGGTTCTGGCCAGGTAAGCAAAAGCAAATATTTTTTTTACAAGGGGATTGGGGAAGGAAGAAGAACTGAAACATTAATGTTTTTCACATTTCTTCATCTCTGGGTGGCTTCATGATCCATATGAGATGAGTATTGAATGGAATGGAGTCAGGGATAAAAATCAGGACAAAGTTATTATTTTTTGGGGGAAGGGGCACAACTTCAGCCAGGAAAAAATTGGTTAGTAACTGGGTGGTTTTGTCCAAATCTGATGCACTGCTCCTGGGTATTTACAGATGAATCTTATACCTTTGAATTTTTTGTGGTTTGCATATCACTTTTCAGTCAACACACATAAGGTTAACCTTTTAGACATGTTACAGACATTCTAGATCTGTTCCTTGCATTCATGGACTGTTGAGTGGTGTGGTATGCACAGACTATTGGAGCCCCACTATAGTCAGACTTATGCCCCCCCAGTGAAGCTGACTTCCACATCCCCATGCTCAGGCACTTTATGACAAAGGGCAAAGGAGACTGCAGGAGTGTGCACTATTTAAATGAATGGATGGGTCTTTTTTAATTACTATTTTATACTTTATTGATGGAGATTTGGAGATTAATGAAGGCCACCTCTCAACTAACAAGGGCCTTGTTAGTAGAATAGTGGCCTTCATTATTCTCCAACTCACCATCATAATGTATAAAATAGTAATAACAAATAGCTCCATTTATTTCAAGGGGTAGGCCCCAGCAATCTGACCCATGGACATCATCTCTTAAAGACTCCTGCCTCTGGCTATCTAGTAGTCAAATAAGAAACGTTTTACTTGTATCAATACTTGGTGGGTTGCCTGTAGCAGCATGGCCATACACTCTACAGTGTGTGTGCATGGGTGGGGCTGGCCATATGGGTGTGTGTGTGTGTGTGTGTGTGTGTGTGTGTATGTGTTGAGCAATTGCTACTTTTGTATTTGCACCTTAAAGTCTGTTTGTGTGGAAGCACTCAAAACTATGGAGATAAAATAATAGGAATATAGGTGAGACAGAAGTAATTAAGTGGTTTTGTGGGTAAGTGTGTGTATTGGGATTGGGAAGAACCACATGTGTCTCCATTGGTATGCGTGCTACAGATCATGTATGAAACTGAGTTGAGGGAGAGAAGAAAACTGAAAAGTATAACAGTGGCTACAAGCATGCTGCAAGTGTGCAGATGTATTCAGAAATATATTGAAGTACAAGCGAACCATATATGTGCAGACATTTGGCTTAGTAATTAAAGGCACTGAACTGCAAGCCAGGAGACTTAGAGGCATACAATCCTGGGTTTGGATCTCATCAACCCCCACCTGTGTATGGTGTGATCCTGAGCAAGTCACTTAACTTTTATGTGTACACTTATCACTGACCACTTGCTTTTTGCACGCATGCCACATGCATGCAGTTTTTTTCCAATTTAAAATAACAAATCATGCTTTCCACACTTGCTTGCTGCACGCATATCATATGCATGCAGTCGGTTCCAATTCAATATTTAAATCATACTTGCAGCATGCTTATTACTTGGGTAGTTTTATGTGTGCAGCATGAAAAAAATTTCATATAATTACTCCTGTAAGAATTGCAATGTTTGAGATGTTTGGGAAATTGTTGGACAAATGAACATGTTCTTCTCTACCAAATTTCAGACATGTTTGTGGTACAAGCACCAAGTGCAGCAGTGTGTTGTGGACCAAGTAGTGTGTACATTCCTTTAGATGTGCACTGACTGAGAGGTGTCCCCCCCCCACACACACACACACACACACACACACAAACACTGCTTAGCAAATCCCAGTCAATCTATTCACAAAAATAGTGAAACCTAGGGATGTAAGCTGGTGATGGAAAGACCTTTCAGCAATGAAAGTTAGCCTAGTCTAAGAGAGGTGTGGTTCTGCCAGGGACGAACATTTTGGTATCAAAAATACTGCAGAACCAGAAAGTTGTAGTTACCATAGCAGAAACAGAAATACATTCAGTGTGCATGAAATGGAAGTGAGCATCCTTCTTTGTAAGAACACTTGGTTTTTGTTACAGAACTATATTGTTTGCCTCAGGCTGAATGGGCTGCACCAGGCTACAGATACAGTGAAGGAGTGCAAGCAGGGGAGAATCAGAAAAAAAAATCTCAACTTTCTTTGCATTTTTAGTCATTTATAAATCAGAACTGTGAGCCCCTGGCCACTTTTGTGCACTATTCAAGATGTAGAGCAAACTGCTGTAGACCTTGACCAGGAGAACAGGATGTACTAGGCTTCAGACACTCTAGAGAGGTGACAGAGTAGAAAGAGAATCAGAGGAAATCATTATTAAACAACAGACAACAGATTAAGTGGCACCATGGCACCATCATATGTACTGAGAAACATTCTGGGATCACCATAGCATCATTATATTTGTAGTTATTTGTAAGCAAAGCTATACTGTAGATTCTATTATGACTCCACAAGAGTGCAAGACAGGCAAATAGTCATAACAGGGACACTGTGAAAATTATTCAAATGCAGTTTAATTATTCAAATGCACTAATAGTTCCCATGCTATGATAATTAAATCCTGTATCTCTGATAAGCCTGCTTGTTTTGAACTCAAGAAAACAGTCACATTGCATTTCACAGTATACTTTTTAACTTATTTAATAAATGGCTACAAATACTAAGACACCACAGGGATCCTAGAGTTATCAGAGTACATATGACAGTGCCACAATTTAACTCTGCTTATTGCTAGTAGGTTGTGAAAAACAAATGCTGCTAAATGCCACTTTCTTGATTTTAGTACGCCCATTCAGGATGGAGAGTGGGTCCACTGTGACAAGCAGCACGAGCAGACAAACGGAAGCATTCAATCAGCATTCAGCTAAGACAGCAGCAATTATTGGTACTTGGGGGGAGTCAGCAGGCAAGCAAAGAACAGTTTACCTCAACAGTAGTGGCAGTATGCCTTTTAAGACATTGACATTTCATAATAACAGTGTGAAGCACTATTTCTGTTTGGCTCCAGTTTGTTTTAAAAATTTCTGCTGGCTGATTGTAAATCCATGATTCCAAACTTTCTCCATGAACATGAAAAAGTGGCCTTGCTCAGATTCATTCACAAAAAAGTACAATATTACATTATGTTCCTGCTAATTATGCATATTAATTCAGATCACCCAGTCTCCTCTTCTTTTTTTATTTAAGTGTTTTGGCCAGAATCATGCACTGAGTCAATGACCAATTTCCAGGTGTGTCAAGTGTGATGGAGGTAACAGGAGAGGAGACATAATAGAACAGTAATTACACAGTGTATAAAAATATTAAGTATGAATAATGTCACAGTGATAGTTTACTGCTTGTTCACAACATTGCTGAGAATAAGTTCACACAGTGGATACATGAATGTGATTTTAGTGACTCCTGTCAGAGCAAGCACCGATGGAACACCATGCACATTCTAGAAAGGTTCACCACTCATTGACAGCCTTGTCATGGGCACTCAACCTGACAGCCAATTATGTTGTTTACCACTGTTACCAACAATGTAATCATCTACTGAAGAGGTGGATTACTCACTAGTTTTATGAAATGAATCGGACACAACTTTAACTCCCCAACACATTCACTATGGTACCTGTCCACACCTCAGTTGGATCACATTAGGTACTGGTAGGGTCCATGTATGAAGCTTTGGAGTGCACCATTTTTAATTAAGACAGATTTTGATAAATGAGTACTAATTTTTAGAACTTGAGATCTATTGTTTAATCTTTGAACCTTTTTATGGTGCCACTATCTAATCAATCACTTTCAAGACCATCTATTAATATAGAGTGTCCGAGACTGTATGAAATGCCATGGAGAAGACCAGGAATAAAGCATCAGTTAGTCTGCCCCCATCCATTGTAGAGAAAATGTCACACATCAACCTCACTAAGGCCAGTGAAATAATGTATCCTAAGTGTAAACCAGACTTACTTTTGGTATGAATATGGCATTTCACAAGGCATGTCTTCAGTGGATTTTTCTAATATTTTAGCAAGAACAAACAATACAACGCTTCCTCCTCGCTGCATATCCTGCACTTGCTTCCTCAGTAAAGAACTTAAATTCTTTGCTGGAGTTCCAGGATGGTTTGTCTGCCTCTCCCTCTCACGCATGTGTGCTCCATGCCCTGAATGACACACAGTGCACTGGAGACAGCTCATTCTCTTCCTGGAGGCACAGACAGGATGACAGAGATAGAGGAGAGAGGGCACACATACTGCTTGGTCTGTCGGGGGGGGGACCCTGAGACACATGCAATTGGGAGCTGAATGTCAGGTGTCAGAATATTACCTTTGACACACACAGACATTGCTGAGCTGCCGGTGACAGTACAGCACTAGGGTGCTCACACTGTCTGTGTCTCTTTTCTCTTGCTCCCTCTCTCACATTCTCTGTCTCTGACTCCCTCTGTCAGTTCACTCTCACTATTTGCTATGCTCCCCTAACCAACCCACACATGCACTTCTCAGCTCCTGATGAAATGCACACACAGACAAGAGAGCTATTTGATCAGAGAGAGAGAGAGAGAGAGAGAGAGAGAAGGAATGCTGTTGCTCATTTCACAGATACTGTTACTCTTTGTCTCTCTCTCTCTCTCTCTTTCTCTCTCTCTCTCTCTCTCTGTGTCACGCTGCCCACAGAGACTACTCATGACCAAGGAAGGAGCTGTTTATCTGCCTCTCTCTCTCTCTCTCTCTCTCTCTCTCTCTCTCTCTGCGACACTGGGTGAGGTACCCGCTGTTACTGCACTGCTACCCACTGACGAGGTCGGCATTCTGTCTCTCTGTATGGGAGTGTCTCTCTCACGCTGTTCCTGTGTCTTTGGTTATGCATATGTCTATCTCTATCTCTCTCTCTCTCTCTCTCTCTCTCTCTCTCAAAACACTTTATCTCTTTCTCCCTCTATCTTTCTCTGTGTCTCTCATTCTCCCCACATTCCATGGAGTGCTGACCTTCTCGCTCTCCCTCTCGCTTTCTTCCTGCCTGCCTGTCTCCTCACATGGTGATGCTGTTTATTTTTTTATTTAATAAACTTTATTAAGAAAACACACAACAGCTTAACAAAACAACCAAGAACCAATACAGAACATCTATATATATATGTGTGTGTGTGTGTAACCCCACTCTCCCATTCACCACTGCAGAGCAAATCTAGAAAGAAATAATACATGACTACAGTACAATACCTGAAGAGATGTTATAAAATCAACAGGACAACCCTGTGGAAAGAAAGATAGAATACAAAATAAAAGGAAAACCAAAACAACAGAGCACTAATAACACCCTGCATGTAAAGGAAAAGAGATTCAATCACATTGTGGACATTTTAGCTGTATATAAGGTGTGTAACCTGCTCCACCTTTTAGCAAGGCTCAAAATCATATGCTCACCCCTAAGGTTAAAGAGTAATTCTTGCAGCCACTCTTGATAACAAATAGTAATCTGATCAAGCCAATGATGCAGAAACAATTTCTTAACAGGTAATGATATTAAGGCCATACGATATCTTCTCTGTTTCACAGAAACAGCAGTGTAGTCACCAATGATACAAATATGTAGGGTGAAAAGAACAGCGATACTGAAAAGTGGCTCTGCCTTTGACTCAATAAGGCTCCACAGAGAGCCAGCTTGGGGCTGTCCCAAAAAATGTGTAACAGAGTACCCTCAGCCTGTCCACACCTAGTGCATTGAGGTGGAAATAATCTGCCCATTTTTACAAGTTTTACCAGTATGAAATATAAATTATTAAGTATATTAAAATGCATAAGCGAAGAGAAGTATGCATGTATAAATCAACCCAGATTTTCTGCCATCTGAAAGAAATATGAGGGAAATTAGTGTCCCAGTAAAATGATCTACTCTCCAGTTCAGGAGAAAATTTGGGAAAAGTAAGGGAATATAAATTGGTGACAGCATGTGGTTTCAACGCAATGTCTCCAATTGACTGAAAAAGTTCACAATTATTTATCTCCTAAGAACCCATCCCAAACCACTGGGTCGCAACATGGCTAAATTGGTAAATTTTAAAGATAGCCATTGGATTCAAATGGTAATGCTCCGCAATATCCTTGAAGGACATTAAAACCCCTAGATGATGTAGGTCACACACCCTAATATCAGATCGCTGGCATAACCAGCTATCCAACAGAACCTTCCCACCAATTCTAAGGTTAGGATTACAGAAAACAGGTTGTAGGATATCTTTGGCATAGTTATGCTTCATAAATGAACACAACTGGGAATGAACTCTGACTGATGTCCCTATTACCGAGTCCCTAAGACCCCTTGGGAGATTCTTCAGTGATGTATAAAACCAGGAAGAGACAGAGAGACACTCATCTTGTATAAGTTCCAGTTCCAAATCCAACCAGCAAGGTGAATACCCAATATACTGGGGTGCTTGGTTAAGCCATTTAGAGAATTTACTAACATGGCTGGTGAAATAGTAAGCTGTGAAGTAAGGAAGCTGCAACCCCCCACATTATTTAAAAGGTGCTAGCTTCTTATAGGATCTCCTAGGGGGTTTACCAGACCAAAGACAATATGATACAATAGAAACATAGACTTTGATGGCAGAGAAGGACCACTTGGTCCACCCAATCTGCCATTTCCCTACCAATTGTATAAGCTGCAGATCCTAGTTAACCAACAGCCTTCTTCCTCCTAAACCCCCTCCGCTATAATTGCCTTATGTGTGTCCCATGCATTCTTGAATTTCCCCACTGTTTTTGACCCCACAACCTACTCAGGAAAGCTGTTCTATGCATCCACCACCCTCTCGATGAAAAAAGAATTCCTCACATAACGTTGCTCCTGAGGCATCCCCCTCTATCTTCAAACTGTGCCCCCTTGTTCTTGCACATCTCTTTTTCTGAAAGATGCTACAGTCTTAGAACTTGCTGATTCCCTTGAGGTACTTGAAAGTTTCTATCACGTCCCCCTCTTCCTCCTTTACTTGAGGGTATACATATTAAGCTTTTTTAGTCTCTCTTTATATGGTTTCTGGTGCAGACCCTGCACCATTTTAGTGGCCTTCCTCTGGAATGCCTCCATCCTGTATATGTCCTTGAGGAGAAGGGGTCTCCAGAACTGCACACAGTACTCCAGATGGGTCTCACCAACTGTCTATACAGAGTGATGACAACTTTCTGTTTTCTACTGGTGTTGCCTCTCCCTATGCATCCCAGTATCCCCCATCCCTCCTTACTGCCTTCTTACATTGCTTGCCCATCTTTTGGTAATCTGATATAACTACTTCCAGGTCCCTTCCCATTTTTTGTTGTTGTTAGTAACCCCCCCCCCCACACACTGTGTAGTCTTCTCCTGGGTATTTGTTTCTCTGGTGCATTACTTTGCACTTCTTCACATTGAATCTAAATCACCATATGTTTGTCAATTCCTCTAACTTTAGAAAGTCCTTTCTCATCCTTTCCTCACCCCCTCATGTGTATCAACCCTGTTACAGATCTTTGTGTTGTTTGCAAAGAATCCATTTTTTCCTTCCACGAAGCCACTGAAACTAGCTCAGAGGAATCCAAATGTTAAGCATGTTAATGGGACAAATCAGTCTAGGGAGGATATTCATCTTTATAATATTAATCCTTCTCCACAGAGACAAATGTGGGGTCTTCCATCTGTTAAGGTCTTGTTATAGGGTCACTAATAAGTCTTCTAAATTAGGTTTCCTGAGCAGAGCTGAGTTGGTTGTCAGATGGATACCTTAGTATTTGATCTGTTAAGGAGCCCAACTAAACCCCATAAAAAGAATATCCAAGTTTAATACCTCCGAGTTAAGGGGCAGGACTTTCAATTTTCCTAAATTCAGTCTGTAATTTGAGAGAAATCTAAATTCTCAAATAAATTTTAAGGCAGTAGGGTTTGAGGATATATAAAATGAAGCAAAATGACATCCAAATATACTGATAAAGAAAACCTTTTGGATCCTACTTCTATGCCCATAAGCTCAGGTGCAGCTTTTAGTTTTCTAATCAGGGGTTCAAAATATAAATTAAATAATAGTGGTAATAGGGGGCATCCCTACTGAGTGGCAGAATATAATGTGAAACTGGAAAAAAAAAACACTGTTACGATAAGTTCTGGCCCTCAGGCAGGAATATATAACCTTAATCCATTTGGGAAAGCTGAGAGGATACCACATTTTCCCAATATTTGAAATATAAATTCCAGTTCACTTAGTCAAAGGCTTTCTCCACGTCCAGGGAAAGCAGTAAAGCTGGAATAACAAAATCCCTAGATGCAGAGAAACTATGACTACGCTTCTGGAGATGATCCACAGTGGACCAGGAATGCAAATAGTCAATTTGTTCCTGACTGATTAAGTGGGCCCAGACAGCAAAGATTCTGGAAGCTAGAATCTTAGTAAGAATTTTAACATCATAATTCAATGGAACAGTAACTGGCAACATTAATCAGGGGTTTACCGGCTTAAGTAATAGAACAATCAAGGCTTCAAACAGTGTATGTTCAGACACTCCAGATTGGTATAGGTAAAGAAAAAGCCTATATAACAGAAGAGCCAGCCCCTGTGCAAATACCTTATAAAAACTGGATGTGAAGCCATCAGACCCGGGCACTTTATCAAGGGCAAAACCATCTATAGCTGCCGTAATATCTGTGGTAGACAGGGGTTGGGTCAAATAGGCTATCTGGTCCTCATTTAAAGTTGAGAGAGAGAGAGAGAGAGAGAGGTTAGACAAATAATCCACTATAGCTGAGAGAGATGGAGGGTTAAGCACAGGTCTGTAAAGCGATGTATAGTATAATTCAAATTCACGGGCTATATCTCTAGATTGAGTGTGAATAGTATCATCTGCAGTCTTAATAGTCAGACCTAATCTTGAGGCTTCTTGTCTTCTGAGATGTGAAGCCAATAACTGACAAGCTTTTTCACCTTGATCAATATATTTGGCTTGTGTTTTAAAAATATCACATTCAGCCTTCTCTCTCATGAGATCAGCATATTTATCTCTAAGAACCAATAATTCTTGCTGGGTCTCCGAAAAAGTGTCAGAAGTTAGAGACGATTCTATATCAGGTATTCATTTTAAGAGAGCAGTGGTCTCTGAAATACGTTTATGTTTTCGCTTTAATGCCAAGTGAGTAAATTCCCCTCTAAAGAAAGCCTTAAGGGCACTCCACTCCATGTCTCCTCGATCTACAGATCCAGTGTTATGTAAGGTAAAAATCACTATCTGATACTTAATTCTATCAGTGACAAATTTGTCCTTGAGAAGCTGATTATTGAGCTTCCATGAAGCATCCCTCTGGAGACTGGGGGCCAAGGAGAGCTCCAACCATACTGAGGAATGATCCTACAGGAATCTGGAGGCAATTACCTCAACCAGAACTCTGCTCATCCCTTAGTGGCTAATCAAAATAAAATTAATTTAAGAGCATTTACTGTAACAGGGAGTAAAATATCTATTTCTTATCTTGAGGATGGAGGAGCTTCCAAGGGTCACACAGTCCAAGCAGCTCCATCATATTATGAAGGGGGTACTGGGTGAGAAAGAGCCCAGCCAGGGGCCTGCCAGTCCTATCAGGGTCCTAAGACAAGAAGAAATTCCAATCACCCCAAGGACCAGAAGGATTGACAGAAATGGAGTGAGAAGGGACATGAACACCATGAAGAAAGAGGGATTGTCTGAATTAGGCCCATAGATGCTACCCAACAAGACAACAGTCCTATCAAGGGTCCCTCTAGGAAAAATATGTCTCCTCTGGGGGTCCACCAAAGATAGAGTACACTGAAAATTAACACTTCTGTGTATTAATATAGCAACCTCTCTACAGACCATAATATTCCCAGCAGTATGTCTATTTACAGAGTGACTGGAAGGAAAAGTATTTCTCTTTGCAGATGACACAAAGATCTGCAACAGGACTGATACACAAGGCGGGGTGGAAAGGATGAGAAGGGACTTGACAAGGTTGGAGGAATGGTCAAATGTACGGCATCTTAGATTCAATGCTAAGAAGTGCAAAGTAATGCACCTGGGAAACAAAAACCCAAGGAAAGATTACACAATGGGGGGTGAGATACTAACAACAACAAAAATGGAAAGGGACCTGGGGGTAGTCATATCAGATGACCTAAAGGTGGGCAAGCAATATGAGAGGGCACTAAAGAGAACTGGGGGGATACTGAGATGTATAAGAAGAGGCATCACCAGTAGAAAACAGGAAGTTGTTATCCCTCTGTACAGACAGCTGGTGAGACCCCATCTGGAGTACTGTGTGCAGTTCAGGAGACCCAATATCTACAAGGACATAGACAGGATGGAAGCAGTCCAGAACAAGGCAACTAAAATGGTGCAGGGTCTGCACCAGAAGACATATGAAGAGAGACTTAAAGAGCTTAATATGTATACCCTTGAGGAAAGAAGGGATGGGGGGACATGATAGAAACTTTCAAGTACCTCAAGGGATTCAAGAAAGTAGAAGACGGTAGCATCTTTCAGAAAAAGAGAAGTGCAAGAACAAGGGGACACAATTTGAAGATAGAAGGGCGGCGGCTCAGAGGTAATGTGAGGAAGTATTTTTTCATGGAGAGGGTTGTGGATGCATGGAATGGCTTTCTTGAGGAGGTTGTGGAGTCAAAAACAGTGGGGGAATTCAAGAATGCATAGGACAGACATAAGGCAATTCTAGTGGTTGGGGGTAGGAGCAGGTAGGCTGTTGGTTAACTAGGATCTGTAGCTTATCCATTAGGTAGGGAAATGGGAAGACAGGGTGGGCCAAGAGGTCCTTATCTGCCGTCAAATTCTATGTTTCTATGTAGTTGCAAAAACCTGAGCAATCCACTGTCGGTGAAATAAATTACCTTCTACCAACAGTAGATGAATCTCTTGTAGAAAAGCAATATGACATTTCAGCTGTTTCAAGTGGTGAATAATTTGACAGTGCTTTACTTGAGACCTGGCTCCTTTAATATTCCAAGACATATAAACAGAAGTATTATTCATGATCCAAAACAATCCATTGTAACAAAGGAAAAAAACAACTCACAGGGTGTCAAATATTATCTAGTAAATGTCAGCTCTGCACCCATCCTCCTCCCCCGATAGACGTCAACTAAACAACCCCAAAACTAATGTTCCAAACAACCTCCTCTCCTTTCCTTTACCACCCCAAATACAAATCTAATTAAGTTGTCCAGGATTCTAAAATTATATTCCCCCCAACATCCCCCAAAGCTATCAACACTACCTAATATATACCTTCTGAACAGCAGGATCTCCCAATAATTAAAAAAAGTTAAAGAGCCAAATGCCTTTTAGTGGCCCTACAGAACCCAGAACCCATGCTAAGGTATAGAAGATAGATACTAGAAACAATGAGGGGATGGATAATGAAGAATTTCATCATGACATGTAAAGCTCATGCTCCAAAAATACCATATATCTTCCTCCCCTTCAAGAAATAAAGGCAGAAACAGGCACCAAAAAGGAACAACTATTTCCTCCTTCCCCAACCTAAATGCATATAGGACCCCCTTCCCTTTATCTGGTGCATGACATTTCTGGTCATTAGTAGCATTCTGCTCCTCTAACCCCTAACTCTCACCCCTAACTGAAAACCAGTATCTAATTCTTACCAGAGTACCTGAAAAGATGCAATATAGCCAATCTTGTTCATGTCATAAAAAACTTCATCCAGAAAATTAGATCCTCAACTCCTAAGAATCCCAACTATTTAAATATGAAGTACTCTGAAGATGTAAAGCCCAACAAACAAATATCCCTGACTCAAGAAATTATTCTAACCATGAGGGGGTAATAACAAAACAACCACCACTTCAACTCGCCCTCTATTCTGAAATGTAAAAGAAAGAGTGGTTGTAGATACTGTATATACACACTTTACTGGGCAAAATATATTATATAACCCCATAAAATAAATATTTAATCTATACTGCCCTAGTAGAGAAGTTAAGGAAAGTCATAAAATGAAACTCAACTAAGTGCTTATCAGAAAATTTATAACGCCATGAAGTCTTTTGGCCAAACCCATGCAACAATAACACTAGAGCCATTCAAAATAAAGAAAGGGATGTACCCAAATTGATATAAAAGCCCAGACTGCAAACCCCCTCTGAAGAATTTTATGAAATTATCAAAATCTGATATATAAACAGCCCAATGTACAACTCACTAAATGACTGTATGCCCAATTTAGACTAATAGAAACTAAGCAATGAGTTTGTAGAATGCTAGAAAAAATCCAGTATCTCCTGTTGAGCCAAGTCTCCATCAAATCTCTGGGGGACCGCCAATGGAAAATAAACAGTCAGGTATAGACCATATCCATTCCCACCAAGAACCGATGACAAACTATGATGCTGAGTTAAGGAGAGCAGCGCTATATAACTTGAACATCACCAGACCCAACACTGATGCAGGATCGCTCTCCAATATGCAAAGTCTCACAATGACCCCGGATTGTCCCCAGTGCAGAAGGCAAGGCCCTGAATTGAAGCAGAATCCTTCTCAGATGCAGGAGAAGGCAATGTTCAGCTTCAGTGTAGAATCATTCTCCAACGTAAAAGAAAGCAACAACAGACATTGGTGCAATATTCCCCTCAGGCACAGGAAAGGAAGGCAAACAGAAAACCAGTGATCCAGGAGAGGTGTATCGTGAGTTACACTGCCTCAATCAGACTGAATAAGTCAGCAAAAGAATTGGTTGCCACATCTCTAAACAAAACATAAACTAAAAGCCAATATCAGATAAGATGGATTTCCCTTCTACATAGTCTCTACTGTAGTGTTTAACTTCAAAGCATGACACCATATTGCAGTAAATCTCAGCCCGGAGCAAAGAAAAAAGAGGAAAGAAAATGATCACTCCTCTAAAATCAGAGCTCCTAAACTTCAGCTTCAAAATAAGTTGGTTCCAACCACATAGAAGGCCATTCGTGTTGCAAAGGCATACCAGACAACAAAAGAATGGTGCTTTCCACTATTGATATCCACCTCAGTTCAGGAACCCCAATTCCCAAACATAATTCTAAGTAGGAATTAGATCAGTGGAGAACATTCTTATTGAAGAGTCATGAACAGTCCTTCAACACATGGCAGTATGAGAGATGAGACGAAATCAGGGTCCATAAGCAAGGCATAGGAAATCAGGTAAATCTTAAAACTAGTACCTATAACAAGGCTGAACAAGCAGAGGTAGTAGAACGACCTCATAGGTACATAGCACATAGAAACATTGACTTTGACTGCAGATAAGGACCACTTGGCCTACCTAGTCTGCCCATTTCCCTACCTACAGGATAAGCTGCCTTTCCTAGTTAACCAAACAGCCTATTTCTTCCTACCCCCCACAAGAACTGCCTTATGTCTGTCCCATGCATTATTGAATTCTCCCACAGTTTTAGACCCCACAACCTCTTCAGGAAGGCTCTTACATGCATCCACCACCCTCTCTGTGAAAAAATACTTAATCACATTGCCCCTGAACCGTCCCTCCTCTATCTTCAAATTGAGTCCCCTTGTTCTTGCACATCTCTTTTACTGAAAGATGCTACAGTCTTGGAACTTGCTGATTCCCTTGAGGTACTTGAAATTTTCTTCCATGTCCCCCTCTTCCTCCTTTACTTGAGGGTATACATATTAAGCTTTTTTAGTCTCTCTTTATATGGTTTCTGGTGCAGGCTCTCCACCATTTTAGTTGCCTTCCTCTGGAATGCCTCCATCCTGTCTATGTCCTTGTAGAGAAAGGGGTCTCCAGAACTGCACACAGTACTCCAGATGGGTCTCACCAAATGTCTATACAGTGGGATGACAACTTTCTGTTTTCTACTGGTGATGCCTCTCCCTATGCATCCCAGTATCCCCCATCCCTCCTTACTGCCTTCTTACATTGCTTGCCTATCTTTTGGTAATCTGATATAACCACCCTTCCCATTTTTTGTTGTTGTTAGTAACTCCCCACACACACTGTGTAGTCTTCTCCTGGGTATTTGTTTCTCTGGTGCATTACTTTGCACTTCTTCACATTGAATCTAAATCACCATATGTTTGTCAGTTCCTCTAACTTTACCAAGTCCTTTCTCATCCTTTCCTCACCCCTCTTGTGTATCAACCCTGTTACAGATCTTTGTGTTGTTTGCAAAGAATCCATCTTTTCCTTCCACGAAGCCACTGAAACTAGCTCAGAGGAATCCAAATGTTAAGCATGTTAATAGGACAAATCAGTCTAGTTAGGATATTCATCTTTATAATATTAATCCTTCCCCACAGAGATAAATGCAGGGAGTTCCATCTGTTAAGGTCTTGTTATAGGGTCACTAATAAGTCTTCTAAATTAGGTTTCCTGAGCAGAGCTGAGTCGGTTGTCAGATGGATACCTTAGTATTTGATCTGTTTTGGAGCCCAACTAAACCCCATAAAAGGAATATCCAAGTTTAATACCTATGAGTTAAGGGGCAGGACTTTCAATTTTCCTAAATTCAGTCTGTAATTTGAGAGAAATCTAAATTCTCAAATAACTTTTAAGGCAGTAGGGTTTGAGGATATATAAAATGAAGCAAAATGTCATCCAAATATACTGATA
Source organism: Neoceratodus forsteri (assembly GCA_016271365.2). Lineage (NCBI taxonomy): Eukaryota > Metazoa > Chordata > Ceratodontiformes > Ceratodontidae > Neoceratodus > Neoceratodus forsteri. The sequence goes on from CM057449.1 coordinate 682,870,750, forward strand.
AAGAGAACGTTTTGGATCCTACTTCTATGCCCATAAGCTCAGGTGCAGCTTTTAGTTTTCTAATCAGGGGTTCAAAATATGAATTAAATAATAGTGGTAATAGGGGGCATCCCTACTGAGTGTCAGAATATAATGTGAAATCGGAAAAAAAAACACCGTTACGATAAGTTCTGGCCCTCAGGCAGGAATATATAACCTTAATCCATTTGGGAAAGGCTGAGGGGAAACCACATTTTCCCAATATTTGAAATAAAAATTCCAGTTTACTTAGTCAAAGGCTTTCTCCATGTCCAGGGAAACCAGTACAGCAGGAATAACAAAATCCCTAGATGCAGAGAAAATATGACTACGCTTCTGGAGATGATTCACAGTGGGCCAGGAATGCACATAGTTAATTTGTTCCTGACTGATTAAGTGGGCCCAGACAGCAAAGGTTCTGGAAGCTAGAATCTTAGTAAGAATTTAAACATCATAATTCAATGGGACAGTAACTGGCAACATTAACCAGGGGTTTACCGGCTTAAGTAATAGAACAATCAAGGCTTCAAACAATGTATGGTCAGACACTCCAGATTGGTATAGGTAAAGAAAAAGCCTATATAACAGAAGAGCCAGCCCCTGTGCAAATACCTTATAAAAACTGGATGTGAAGCCATCAGACCCGGGCACTTTATCAAGGGCAAAACCATCTATAGCCACCATAATTTCTGTGGTAGACAGGGGTTGAGTCAAATATGCTATCTGGTCCTCATTTAAAGTTGAGAGAGAGAGAGAGAGAGGTTAGATAAATAATCCTCTATAGCTGAGAGAGATGGAGGGTTAAGCATAGGTCTGTAAAGTGATGTATAGTATAATTCAAATTCACAGGCTATATCTCTAGGTTGAGTGTGAATAGTAACATCTGCAGTCTTAATAGTCAGACCTAATCTTGAGGCTTCTTGTCTTCTGAGATGTGAAGCCAATAACCGACAAGCTTTTTCACCTTGATCAATATATTTGGCTTGTGTTTTAAAAATATTATATTCAGCCTTCTCTCTCACGAGATCAGCATATTTATCTCTAAGAACCAATAATTCTTGCTGGGTCTCGGAAAAAGTGTCAGAAGTTAGAGACGATTCTATATAAGGTATACATTTTAAAAGAGCAGTGGTCTCTGAAATACGTATATATTTTCACTTTAATGCCAAGTGAGTAAATTCCCCTCTAAAGAAAGCCTTAAGAGCACTCCACTCCATGTCTCCTCGATCTACAGATCCAGTGTTATGTAAGGTAAAAATCACTATCTGATACTTAATTCTATCAGTGACAAATTTGTCCTAGAGAAGCTGATTATTGAGCTTCCATGAAGCATCCCTCTGGAGACTGGGGGCCAAGGAGAGCGCCAACTATACTGAGGAATGATCCTACAGGACCCTGGAGGCTATTACCCCAACCAGAACTCTGCTCATCCCTTAGTGGCTAATCAAAATAAAATAAATTTAAGAGCATTAACTGTAACAGGGAGTAAAATATCTATTTCTTATCTTGAGGATGGAGGAGCTTCCAAGGGTCACACAGTCCAAGCAGCTCCATCATATTATGAAGGGAGTGCTGGGTGAGAAAGAGCCCAACCAGGGGCCTGCCAGTCCTATCAGGGTTCGAAGACAAGAAGAAATTCCAATCACCCCAAGAACCAGAGGGATTGACAGAAATGGAGTGAGAAGGGACGTGAATGCCATGAAGAAAGAGGGATTGTCTGAATTAGGCCCATAGATGCTACCCAACAAGATAACACTCCTATCAAGGGTCCCTTTAAGAAAAATATGTCTCCTCTGGGGGTCCACCAAAGATAGAGTACACTGGAAATTAACACTTCTGTGTATTAATATAGCAACCTCTCTACAGACCATAATATTCCCAGCAGTATGTCTATTTGCAGAGGGACTGGAAGGAAAGTATGTCTCTTTGCAGAAGACACAAAGATCTGCAACAGGACTGATACACAAGGTGGGGTTGAAAGGATGAGAAGGGACTTGACAAGGTTGGAGGAATGGTCAAATGTATGGCATCTTATATTCAATGCTAAGAACTGCAAAGTAATGCACCTGGGAAACAAAAACCCAAGGGAAGATTACACAATGGGGGGTGAGATACTAACAACAACAAAAATGGAAAGGGACCTGGGGGTAGTCATATCAGATGACCTAAAGGTGGGCAAGCAATATGAGAGGGCAGTAAGGAGAGCTGGGGGATACTGGTATGTATAGGAAGAGGCAACACCAGTAGAAAACAGGAAGTTGTTATCCCTATGTACAGACAGCTGGTGAGACCCCATCTGGAGTACTGTGTGCAGTTCAGGAGACCCAATATCTGCAAGGACATAGACAGGATGGAAGCAGTCCAGAACAAGACAACTAAAATGGTGCATGGTCTGCACCAGAAGACATATGAAGAGAGAGACTTCAAGAGCTTAATATGTATACCCTTGAGGAAAGAAGGGATGGGGGGACATGATAGAAACTTTCAAGTACCTCAAGGGAATCAAGAAAGTATAAGAGGGTAGCATCTTTCAGAAAAAGAGAAGTGCAAGAACGAGGGGACGCAATTTGAAGATAGAAGGGCGGCGGCTCAGAGGTAATATGAGGAAGTATTTTTTCATGGAGGGGGTTGTGGATGCATGGAACGGCTTTCTTGAGGAGGCTGTGGAGTCAAAAACAGTGGGGGAATTCAAGAATGCATAGGACAGACATAAGGCAATTCTAGTGGTTGGGGGTAGGAGTAAGTAGGCTGTTGGTTAACTTGGATCTGTAGCTTATCGATTAGGTAGGGAAATGGGCAGACAGGGTGGGCCAAGAGCTCCTTATCTGCCGTCAAATTCTATGTTTCTATGTAGTTGCAAAAACCTGAGCAATCCACTGTCGGTGAAATAAATTACCTTCTACCAACAGTAGATGAATCTCTTGTAGAAAAGCAATATGACATTTCAGCTGTTTCAAGTGGTGAATAATTTGACAGTGCTTTACTTGAGACCTGGCTCCTTTAATAGTCCAAGACATATAAACGGAAGTACTATTCATGATCCAAAACAATCCATTGTAACAAAGAAAAAAACAACTCACATGGTGTCAAATATTATCTAGTAAATGTCAGCTCTGCACCCATCCTCCTCCCCCCATACACGTCAACTAAACAAAGCCCAAACTAATGTTCCAAACAACCTCCTCTCCTTTCCTTTACCACCCAAATACAAATCAAATTAAGTTATCCAGGATTTTAAAATTATATTCCCCCCTACATCCCCCAAAACTATCAACACTACCTAATACATACCTTCTGAACTGCAGGATCTCCCAATAATTAAAAAAAAGTTAAAGAGCCAAATGCCTTTTAGTGGCCCTACAGAACCCAGGACCCATGCTAAGGTATAGAAGATAGATACTAGAAATAATGAGGGGATGGATAATGAAGAATTTCATCATGACGTGTAAAGTTAATACTCCAAAAATACTATATATCTTCCTCCCCTTCAAGAAATAAAGGCAGAAAATGGCACCAAAAAGGAACAACTATTTCCTCCTTCCCCAACCTAAATGCATATAGGACCCCTTCCCCTTTATCTGGTGCATGACATTTCTGGTCATTAGTAGCATTCTGCTCCTCTTACACCTAACTCTCACTCTTAACTGAAAACCAGTATCTAATTCTTACTAGAGTACCTAAAAAGATGCAATATAGCCAATCTTGTTCATGTCATAAAAAACTTCATCCAGAAAATTAGATCCTCAACTCCAAAGAATCTCAACTATTTAAATGTAAAGTACTCTGAGGATGTAAAGCCCAACAAACAAATATCCCTGCCTCAAGAAATTATTCTAACCGTGAGGGGGTAATAACAAAACAACCAACTCTTTAACTAGCCCTCTATTCTGAAATGTAAAAGAAAGAGTGGTTGTAGATACTGTATATACACACTTTACTGGGCAAAATATATTATATAACCCCATAAAATAAATATTTAATCTATACTGCCCTAGTAGAGAAGTTAAGGAAAGTCATAAAATGAAACTCAACTATGTGCTTATCAGAAAACTTATAACGCCATGAAGTCTTTTGGCCAAGCCCATGCAACAATAACACTAGGGCCATTCAAAATAAAGAAAGGGATGTACCCAAATTGATATAAAAGCCCAGACTGCAAATCCCCTCTGAAGAATTTTATGAAATTATCAAAATCTAATATATAAAAAGTCCAATGTACAACTCACTAAATGACTATATGCCCAATTTAGACTAATGGAAACTAAGCAATGAGTTTGTAGAGTGCTAGAAAAAATCCAGTATCTCCTGTTGAGCCAAGTCTCCATCAAATCCCTGGGGGACCGCCAATGGAAAATAAACAGTGAAGTATAGTCCATTTCCATTTCCACCAAGAACCGATGACAAACTGTGATGCTGAGTTAAGGAGAGCAGCGCTATATAACTTTGAACATCACCAGACCCAACACTGATGCAGAATCGCTCTCCAATATGCAAAGTCTCACATTGACCCCGGATTGTCCCCAGTGCAGAAGGCAAGGCCCTGAATTGAAGCAGAATCCTTCTCTGATGCAGGAGAAGGCAATATTCAGCTTCAGTGCAGAATCATTCTCCAATGCAAAAGAAAGTAACAACAGGCATTGGTGCAATATTCCCCTCAGGCACAGAAAAGGATGGCAAACAGAAAACCAGTGATCCAGGAGAGGTGTATCTTGTGTTACACCAACTCAACCAGACTGAATAAGTCAGCAAAAGAATTGGTTGCCACATCTCTAAACAAAACATAATCTAAAAGCCAATATCAGATAAGATGGATTTGCCTTCTACATAGTCGCTACTGTAGTGTTTAACTTCAAAGCACGAGACCCTATTGCAGTAAATCTCAGCCCGGAGCAAAGAAAAAAAGAGGAAAGAAAAGGATCACTCCTCTAAAATCAGAGCTCCAAAACTTAAGCTTCAAAATAAGTTGGTTCCAACCACATAGAAGGCCATTCATGTTGCAAAGCCATTCCAGACAACAAAAGAATGGTGCTTTGGACTATTGATATCCACCTCAGTTCAGGAACCTCAATTCCCAAACATGATTCGAAGTAGGAATTAGATCAGTGGAGAAAATTCCTATTGAAGAGGCATGAACAGTCCTTCAACACATAGCAGTATGAGAGATGAGACGAAATCAGGGTCCATAAGCAAGGCATTGGAAATCAGGTAAATGTTAAAACTAGTACCTATAGCAAGGCTGAACAAGCAGAGGTAGTAGAATGACCTCATAGGTACATAGAACATAGAAACATTGACTTTGACTGCAGATAAGGACCACTTGGCCTACCTAGTCTGCCCATTTCCCTACCTACAGGATAAGCTGCCTTTCCTAGTTAACCAAACAGCCTATTTCTTCCTACCTCCCACAAGAACTGCCTTATGTCTGTCCCATACATTATTGAATTCTCCCACAGTTTTAGACCCCACAACCTCCTCAGGAAGGCTGTTACATGTATCCACCACCCTCTCTGTGAAAAAATACTTCCTCACATTGACCCTGAACCGTCCCCCCTCTATCTTCAAATTTTGTCTCCTTGTTCTTGCACATCTCTTTCTCTGAAAAATGCTACCCTCTTGGACTTTGTGATTTCACTGAGGTATTTAAAAGGTTCTATCATATCCCCCCTCTAAGGGCATACATTTTAAGCTCCTTTAGTCTCTCCTCATATGGCTTCTCTTGCAGATCATGTTCCATTTTAGTTGCCCTCCTCTGGACTGCCTCAATCCTGTCTATGTCCTTGCAGAGATGGGGTCTCCAGAACTGGATGCAGTACTCCAGATGGGGTCTCATCAACTGTCTTTACAGAGGGATAACTACTTCCTGTTACCTGCTGGTGATGCCTCTCCCTCTGCATCCCAGGATCCCCCCAGCCCTCCCTACTGCCTTCTCACATTGCTTGCTAACCTTAAGGTCATCTGATATGATTTCCCCCAGGTCCCTGTCCATTTTTGTTGTTTTTACTACCACCCCCTTCCCACCATTGTGTAATCTTCCCCTGGGTTTTTGTTTCCCAGGTGCATTATTTTGCACTTCTTTGCAATTAATCCAAGCTGTCCTACTTCTGACTATTCCTCCAACCTTGCCAAGACCCTTCTCATTCTTTCCATGCCTCCTTGTGTATCAACCCTGTTGCAGATCTTTGTGTCATCTGCAAAGACGGATACCTTTCCTTCCAGTCCCTGTGCAATGTCACTTACAAAGACATTAAAAAGAACAGGACCCCAGTACTGAACCATGCGGTACCCCACTAGCTACCCCTTTTTCTTCAGAGAGGTCTCCATTTACAATTACCTTCTGCGCTCTGTTGTCTGGCCAATGTTTTACCCAGGCACCCTGGGACCCACTCCCAGGCTCGTTAATTTGATTATTAATCTTTTGTATGGGACTGTGTCAAATGCCTTGCTAAAGTCTAGGTAGGACATGTCCACAGCCCCTCCCTGGTCTTCTACTTTTGTTACCCAGTTAAAGAAATCAGTTAGATTCATCTGACATGACCTTCCCACTGTGAACCCATGCTGCCTTGGCCTGTGCCCCACTGGCCTCTTGGTACTCAACAATTCTTTCCTTCAAAATTGATTCCATCACTTTCCCTACCACAGAGGTCAAACTGATAGGTCTGTAATTTCTTGCCTCTGTCTTGCTCCCACTTTTGTGAATGGGAATCACATCCACCTTCCTTCAGTCCTCAGGTACCACACCATACTTCCCTGATTTGTTAAAAAGGGTAGTCAGTGGTGTCACTAGTTCTTCCCTTAATTCCTTTAGAATTCTGGGGTGAATTCCACCAGGCCCTATTGCTTTGTCCACCTTAAGTTTTAGGAGTTCTTTCAGAACCCCTACTTCTGTAAAAAGGACTGGGATTGACCTCCCTATCCAGAGTACTTCTGTTAATCATATTAGGCATCTCCCTCTCCTCCTCTTTTGTGAATACTGAGCAGAAGTATTCGTTCAGTATCCCTGCTTTTTTACTGTTCCTCTCTGCCCACCCACCGTCCATTCTATTCAGAATCACTATCCCTCCCTTTGTCTTTCTACACTCTCTGATGTACCTATAAAAGGTTCTATCCCCCTTCATAACCGAGTTGGCTATCTTTTCCTCAGTTTGGTCCATTGCTATTCTGACTTCCCTACCTGCTTCCTTCTGTCTTAACTGGTACAGTTCTCTGTCCTGCTCCTTCTGTGTTTCCTTATACTTCTTAAATGCTATCTTTTTCTCCCTAACCTTCCCCTCCACATCTTTTGAGAACCATAGTGGCTTTTTCATTCATTCTGATTTGTTTATTTACTTCACAAAAATGTTTGTTGCCTCTGTGATGGCAGTTTTGATGTTTCCCCATTGTTGCTCCACCCCTCCTTCTAGCCTGTTTGCTAGTGCTTTTCTAAGGCACTCTCCCATCTTGCCAAAGTCAGCCCTCCTGAAGTCCAGTACCCTTACTTTTGTATGGCTTGACTCTGTAGCTGAGTTTATCATGAACCACACTGTTTGGTGGTCACTTGTTCCCAGATGGCTACCCACTTCTAGATCTGAGATCCTCTCACTGTCCACATTTGAGAGTACAAGGTCTAAGATTGCTCCCTCATGAGTGAGTTTCAAAACAAGTTGTCTGAGGCATGCCACCTGTAGGGCATTGAGAATGGCCCTTCTCTTGGATATGGCTGCGGCAAAGGTGTTCCAGTTAACATCTGGCATATTCAGGTCCCCATCAACAGTATCTCCCCTTTTCTGCCATCCTAAGGGTGCCTTCTATCATATCCTTGTCCATTTCCTCTCCATGACATGGGGGTCTGTATACAACCCCTGTGTGGATTGTGGTGCCATTTCTAGTCTCTAAGGTGACCCACAGTTCCTCCTCCCCTCCATGTTTACTCTTTTGTTCCATTGCTTTTATCCCCTCCCTTACATGGAGAGCTACTCTTCCTCCTCTTTTACCCCCCCATCTCTGCTGTAGGTTGTGTACCCTGGTATGTTAAAATACCAATCATGGTTATCTGTGTACCATGTTTCTGTGATTGCTACAATATCCAGGCATCCCTCTTCCATCAAGGCCACCAGTTCAGGGAGCTTGTTGCCCAGACTACGGGCATTGGTACTCATTACCCTCCATTTCTTGATGGCCTTACCCCTTTTTGCCCCATCCCTGTCCTTATTGCCTTTGTCATTTTCTCCATTTACCCCTGCCCGTCTCCTTTTTGACATCTCTATCTTGGTATTTACCTCACTTACTACCCTGATCTTTTTTGGAGGAGGCTAGGATTTCCCTGCTCCTTTCCAGTGCCTCCCACTTTGGCTTGTTTAAATGCTTGCCAATGAAGCATTTAAACCTATCACCTAGGATCCTGGTTCCCCTCCTGGGAAGATGCAGACCATCATGCCAGTATAGTCCTGCATCAATACAGGTGGATCCCCAGTCCCCAGTGAAATCAAATCCCTGAGCTCTGCACCAGTTTTTCAACCACTGATTAAATCCCTAGATGTGGAGCACCCTAGCCTCACCCATGCCATAGACAGGCAGCACCTCTGAGAAAGTTACCATGTCTGCTACTTGTCTAAGGCCCCTCCCCAACTCCACAAACTCTTCCTGCACTGCTCTGCTCCCTTTCTCAGTCAGGTCATTTGTTCCTAGGTGGACAATAACATCCAGTTCCTTCCCCCATGCAGCTGCTCCAGCGATCCTGAGGATTCGTTCCCTGTCCCTCCAAGCCATGGCACCAAGTAATCAAATGTGGTTACCAGACTCCTTTACTAGAAGCTTGTTGAAAGTGATAAATAAGACCCCAAATCAAAATGGGGGTCTGGGTCTGGAAAAACGTTGTTTAATATCAAGGTAAACATCATAGACATAGCATATCCAAACTCTAAGCTCAGATAAGAACCGACTTCCGAGGTTCTTAAACAAATTAGGCAGGAGCCATTTAAACTCTGAAGCAGCTTGTTTGGGGGAATCAAATGAATGCCAGGTACCTTGAATTAAAGCTTGTAGATGAGTAGGATAGATGTCATGGAATCGAATCCCTGCAGCTATAAGTTTTGTTACAAATGGGTGAAAGGCAGCCATTTTTTGTCTAGTTGCAGCTGGTAAATCTTGTGTAACTCATAATCTGGTACCCTCCCATGTTATTTCTTTGAGATTTCTGACCTTATTAAGAATGTACTGCTTGTCTAAAACGTTCAATAATTTAAAAATGAAAGGCCGGGGTGGTGATCTATCTGCTGGTTTTGGGCAGAGATAGAATGGTGTGCCCTTTCCACAATGTAGAATTAATTATTTGGTGAGGGCTCAGCTATTTTAACCAGAAACTGCTGCGTGAAAAGAATTGGAGATGATCACTCTGCTTCCTAAGGGAAGCCGAAGATGACCAAATTATTTTGCCTGCTTTTCCCCTCAAGTTTCTCCAAGTTGCCCTCCATTTTGCTTATCTTCTGCAGGAGAGTACAAATTTCTGGGTCTACCAGAGTGTGCCAGCTTTCCACTGAGGATGTCTGAGTCTCCACATTCAAATTTTTTCAGCCCAAATCTCCAAGGTCAGATCTAAGTGCTTTTTTTTTCTGATTAAAAATTTCTTACTGCAACACTGTAATACAACATACAAAACATTACATCACTTTCCATGAACAATGAATGGAATTGGCAGCTTGTTCACAACCAGTATTTTTTTTATACTTCTCACCACTCTCCAAGAGAGAGAAAACATCATAACTACTTTTTGTTTGGATCTAAGTGCTTTAAGCTCAGTTATTAGCTCTTTCAAGAAATCCTTGAAAGGTTGGAATTCCACCAAAAAGTTTTCCTCCGAGAGTGGAGCTAATAGTAATATAGAAGTAGCAGTATGACTGGAATTAGACTCTTTGGCCTTAGGATGTTTGTTGAGTTTGTCCAGGGTTGGAGGTGGAGTATGCCTTGGCGGCGCTTGCCGCATCTCTGCCTCCATTATAGGTAGAAGTTTTGATTCACTGAATGGTAAAGTTGATACAGGATGTTTAATGCTTCAGTGTAGGAGAAGAAGATCTTGAGTTTAAATAATGAGTTAGATAAAAATTTAACTTTAGAAGTAAAATTGGGAGCACAGAAAAATAGTGTCTACTCCAACCAGGACATCATGTGACCTTGTGCTGTTTTTTACAGGGAGTTACACACCATACAAACTGGGATGGACTCTCTTGCACACGCTCTGTGCTGCTGAAGCTCAACAGTGGGTCACAGGTCTCCAGAATATTAGCCTGCGTATCTTTGACCCACTCTCATGACCTCCTCACCTTCCTAGTGGCACTCCCTGAAACTCTGCCCTGATGAAACTCAACTGCACTTTCCAATGTCCCATCATTGTCTGTTGTTGATAACTTGTCCCCCAAACTCTTTCCTTCTGAAGCTTTTCTAAGCAAACATTGAGACTGTACTCTACTCCCTGCTGACTCCAACATATGGTTGTCGGGGCGGGTTGTCCCATGTGCCTCCTGAAATGGGCTGCAAACACTCTGCATAGTCCAACCTGTGACACTAACACCCACAGACAGAGACAGAGAGACAGAAAGCCCACTACAGACATTCAGCATTAATTGTCCCAGTCTCTCTCTCTGTCAGTGTGGGCAGGTGGGGATTTCAATGGCTGCCTTTCACTTTTCAGATGTGCAAGATAGAACGAGTTCCAATGGCACTTTTCCTAACTCCCTCCACTGAACTATGGATTAAATAGGGAATTTAATCCATAATCAGGGGATGGTGTTTAGCCACTCAGATTTCTGGCTGCTCTGAACCTATTTTATAACTGCCAATAGAAAGTGCTTCACAGATACAGAGATGAATGTGCTGTCACTCCAAAATGTCTTTCATTCACAAGGAATGTAGAAGTCCTTTTCTCATAGCAAGAGTTCTGCAGGTCTCAGCCCACTGCAGTCCTAAAAATTATCCCAATACAGGGCCTCCTAACCACTTACAACAGTATTTCCTTGATGATCTCCCAAAACTCTTTGTAAAATTCTACAGGAAGACCATCCCAGTCCAGGGCCTTCCCAGTTGTAGAAGTTTTAATCATTTTGTGGATCTCTGCCTCAGAGAGAAGTCAGTTCAACTCTTCTTTGGCCCAATTCTCAAGAGATGGGAGGGGCACTGTATCCAGGAAGGTGGGGGGGGGACCAAGAGGGGAATTCTGTGATGTACAGAATAGAGTACAGGGACCTGAATTCTTCTTCTTCTATGTCCTGCTGTTTGGGCACTGAGTGCCATCCTCCTTGGTGATATTAAGGATGGATTTATTAGTCTCTTTTTATTTCATCTGCCAAGAGAACCCCTTCCCGGTCTTGTCTCCATCAAGGTATGCCCAAGCTCTGGATAGTAGTATATCTCTCTCCAGGTGTGCAATATTACCTGATTGAATTGTCCCTTTATCCACCACAATGCTCCTATTTTTTGAGATGAACTCTAGCCAGTGAGCTCCTTCTCCAAAGTCACCACCCGTGACTTAAGGTCCTTCTCATTTTGATACTCTAGCTTGGATTTGACTGAGGCCTCTAAGATGGCAACCACTCTGGCATAGGCCTTTTTGGCTTCCCATTGAGGGGCATTCAATACATTACCCATTTAATGCAGAAGCATAATTCCATAAGAGCCTTGATCATTTTGCCTTTAAAGGCCAGATCTATGAGGAGTCAAGAGTCTAGACACCACTGTCTGAGGAGGGGAGTGTCACCCCCAACTGATATTTCCACTAGTATGAGGGAATGGTTGGAGTGAAGTAAAAGACTATATGTAGTGGAGGATACCGTCTGAAGGAGTATGCATGCCACTAGAACAGTATCTATATGGCTATAGAGCAGGTTGGCATGGTAAAAAGAGAACTCTCTGTTTGTTTAGTACAGATATCTCCAGGCATCAGTCAAGCCTCTTTCCTTCACCATTTCCCTCAGGGCAGCCAAGTGTTTGGGGACTGTTCCCAACAGGGTACTGACCTGTCCAAAACTGAGTCCCAAGGGTTACAGAAATCTACCCCCGTGATAACTTTATTAGGGAATCTGACCAGAGTCAGTGATGGTTGGTGGAAGAACTTTGAGTGGTTGAAGTTCAGACTGTATATAGCAACCACTGTTAAAGAGCTAGTGGAGCCCATTATTTTTTCTGTTTGTTTATTACTGGGGCACACTTATAACATGGATGGTTCATAGTGATACAATCAAAATGTTTATTACAGATACACAGTGGCAGCCCAAATCCATTTTGAATCTGTACCTGATGGCTCCGAATGCATCAAGTGGACTGCAGCTAGACACATTCATGCCAACTGGAAGTGACCGAGTAGGGGGAAGCACTGTAATTATGAAGCATTCAGCTCCCATACAGATAGCATTGTAGCCCCATCTCAGTAAAAAAAAAAAATACAAAGGTGGTGTAATAAACTCAGTAGCATTCTGTTGCTCAGAAATGTTGTTTAGTTCTAGGTCTCTAAACACCATTCTCATTCAACCACATATACTGATGTTCATCATAGGAGTATGGCAGGCTAGGACCTTTCCACTCCCTCATGTCCCCAGCTCATGTTCAGCCAGTCCCTCACATTTCTCATTAGGGGATTGTTTCGATGGGCAAGAAGAAATGCAAAACACTTTTAGTGGAGACACGTGCAGATAATGGTTGCCTGGGAGTTCTGCAAAGATATCAAGAATCATTCACTGTGGAGATGGCCTGAGCAGGCTAGCAAATCCCTTATATTTTTGCCCAGCATGGCTGCTTGTCAAGGCACCTGCAGCTGTATAGGCAAAGACATGAGACCCACAATGTGGCTCAGACTTGACAAACAGCACAATGGCATTAGGAGCCTCTTGAAGGGAAAACAAAAGTCACTTTTTTGATTGCTACAATTAATAGTTTACTAAAAGAATCAAATAACATTCACAATACAATACATTACATTTATTCCTGGCTGGGGCCACATCCCATGGAGATAAAACTCTAAATATGCAAAAGATTTAAGAAAACTTCAGGACAAACAGGGTAAACATACAGTAAGTAGAGAAATGCTGAGAATGAAGAAATAGTTTTCCCTGCTGTCCAGTATCCCCCCCAACAACTGCCAGCCTAGTAATATAATAATGGTTCCCTGGTTGCTAGCAGTCTGTCACCCACTCAATCATCTACCCAAGATATAATAAAGTTTTCCCTGGTGGCTAGTGGTCCCTATCCCCACCCAATAACCTGCCTGATATGTCATAAAGTTTTCCCTGCTGTATATTTGTCCCCTTGCTGATCACCAGCATAAGAATAAAGAACCAGTTTTGCCTGGTGTCTAGGTTTTCCCCCCCCATGATCGCTGGTTCAATAATATAATAAAGGTTCCCTGCTAACTAGCAGACTCTTTCTCCACCCGATCACTCACACCAGATCTGATAAAGTTTCCCTGGTGGCTATCAGTCCCTTCCCCCCACCCAATCACCTGCCCAATGTGTAATAAAGTTTTCCCTGTTGGCTAGTGGTCCCTCCCCTCTCCCAATCACCAGCCCAATATGTAATAACATTTTCCCTGGTGTCCATTTGTCCCCCCCGATCACCCACTTGATATTGAAATCATATTCCCAGATATCCAGCGTAATCCTCCCATCCCAATACCTCGCATAGTAAATATAAGCATTTCTCTGGTGTTTAATTGCCCCCTCCCTAACCCCGATCTGTGTATAGTGAATTTTAACTGTTCCCTAGTGGTCCAGTGGACTCCCACACTAGCAGACAGTCCCCCACCGCCTCACTCCCCCAATCCCATACTGGAGCCGGCAACCAGGCACAGCCATCCACTCTCCACCGAGGAAAGCTGCTGACTGAGCTGTCAATAAGTGTGTACTGTATACAGTATATGCTCATTGACTGACAGCTCAAGTCAATGAGTACATAATATATACAGTATGTACTCACTGACAACTCACTCAGTGGCTGGCCATGGTGGGGAGTGGAAGGCTTTGCCGGTCACTGTCTTGGGGACGGGACGGGGGAGCGGTGTGGTGGGGCACTGCCTTCCAGGGTTGGGCAGTTGCGAGTCCACTGGACCACCATGGAAAGGTTGAAATTCATTATACAGGTGATCAGGGATGGGGGGGGTCTGCGTGACACCAGCACAATGATTATATTTACTATACAAGGGATCAGGATGGGGTGTTACACTGGACAACAAGGAATATGATTTTAATGTTGGGTGAGTGATTATGTGGGGGAAGGGACCACTGGACACAGGGAAAATGTTATTACATGTCGGGCAGGTGATCGGTTGGGGGCAGGGACCAGTGGACACCAATAGAAAATGTTATTACATATTAGCCACCAGGGAAAGCGTTATTATATTTTAAGCATGTGATCAGGTGAGGTAGAGACCGCTAGCCACCAGGGAACCTTTATTATATTATTGAGCTGATGATTTAGGGTGGGACCACTAGACACCAGGAAAAACTATTTCTTCATTCTCAGGCCACCGATTGGCTGGGGAGGCAAACACTAGACACCAGGGACACTTCTGTTTCTGTTACTGGGCTAGAGAGTTATGCTGACCATAGGTCAACACCATGGCCGTGAAGACCAGCACAGCAACAGATGTCTCCCAAAATCGTTGGGTCACTGTGCTGGTCTCTGCAGACATTGGCAGTGCATCTCCTGGTGTTGTGCATCCTCCCTCAGTACAACTCTGACTCGGAGTTGTATATTTAAAGACCAGGGGTGTGGAGGGTGCAGAAGGTGCAGTCCCCTGAAGAAAACACTCATACATCCCAGATAGTACAATGCCTACACTCGACATTGTGTCTGCCGCTGTCGGGGATGTCAATGTTGGGGATGTCACCCCCCATAGTAAAACCACCTAGAGGTTAGCAGGAAGGTGGCCACCACAGTACCTCTGCCATCCACTAGGGTTGCAGGGGTTTCAATCAAGGTGTCAGTCGGCGATATTTGCACTACACATGGGGACCCCTCAATAGGCTCTAACATACTAACATACTAAAATGCCAGCAGAATAGGCCTAATGGTCTTTCGAGTCTGCTTGATTGGTCAGCCTCCACTCTGTGTGCTGACCTTGCTGCCCCCCTCACCTTCTCTGGCTTCTCCCTTCTCAGTTCTGGATATTCTTGCTGCATTGGATTTTGCTTCCAGAACCCTTCCCCTGTACCTGTCCCAGCCCCTCCTGAACCCCTCCACCATCTCTGCCTCCACCAGCCCCCTAGGCAGTGCATTCCATGGCTCCACCACCCTCTCAGTGAAGTAGCACCTCTTCCTTTCTCCCCTGAATCTTCCCCCCACCAGCTTCCACCCATGCCCTCTAGTGGCCCCCTCCTCCTTTCTTCGAAGCACCCTGACTGTTCCTCCCCTATTTACCCTCTTCATGTACCTGAAGACCTCTATCATGTCCCCCCGGTCCCTTCTCTCTTCCAATGTGTACATATTTAGCTCTTTGAGTCTCTCCTCATAGGTACTGTCCCCCAAGCCCCAAATCATTTTGGTTGCCCTCCTCTGGACCCTCTCCAGGAGTTTAATGTCCCTCTTTAAATGTGGCCTCCAAAACTGCATGCAGTACTCAAGGTGTGGCCTCAGCAAGCAGTTATACAGAGGGAGTATCATTTCCCTCCTTCTGGAGGTGATCCCCCTAGCGATGCATCCCAGCATCCTGTTGGCCTTGGCTGCTGCCCTCCTACAAGTCTCTGAGTTGTTCATCTTGACATCCACCACCACCCCCAGGTCCCTCTCAGCCATCGAGACTTGTAGCATTTCCTCCCAGGGTGTACACTTGGCCCGGGTTTCTGGTCCCCAGGTGGAGTACCTTGCATTTCCCTGCATTGAACCTCAGCTTCCACTTTCTAGACCATCTTTCCAGAGCCTCCAGGTCCCCCTGTAGGGCCACCCTCCCCTCCTCCCCATCCACCACCACCCCCAGTTTTGAGTCATCCACAAAGAGACTCATCTCAATCCTGATTCCTGTCCTTATGTCAGAGACGTTGGCGTTGAACAGGAGTGGACCAAGGACTGATCCCTGCTCCATGGGTCTTGTGCCCATCTCTCCCCTGATTTAATCCTGCTAATCTGCCCCTTCACTCTTCGTTTTTCCCCAGTGTATCTAAAGAACCCCTTGTTCCCTTTCCTAATTTCCCTGGCCAGGTTCTGCTCCTTCCTTGCCTTAGCTGCCCTCACCACCCTAGTGGCCCTTCTAGCCATCAGCTCATACTCCCCTAGATCCCTTTCACTCCTTGAGCACTTGAATTGCCTAAAGGCTGCCTTCTTTCCCCGCACCACCTCCTGGACCTCCCTGGTCCACCAGCAGGGTTTTACATGAAGCAAATGCTTTGTGAATGGGACAATGCCAATATGCAAGTTCCCTCCCCCTCATTTGAATTGTGGCCCCCTCCACATTTTGCCCTGGCACAAACTCAATCTGACAGCACACACTGGGCTTTTGTAAATATCAGATTGGCACAAAACCCAGTTTCCTCGTGTATAACCAGGTTTGAACCGGGGCAAAGTTTTGTGAATCTAGCCCCTGCTTATTATCTTTACCTTTCCACTTAATGGATACCACAGACACTATAGAGAAGCTTGAATGTTGTATCAGGGAAGACAAATGCCATTGTACTGTTAAAAAGAAGACATACAGAGAGAGAGAGATTTGGGGATATTAATCTCCAGTGATCTAACATTCAGTGAACACTGTAACGATGTCATTAATAAATGTAATCAAATTATTGGGTGTATTAGAAAAGCCTTTGTATCCAGAAACATAATGTGCATAGTGCCTTTGTTTAGACCATTGGTTAGGCAACAAATGGTTTATTGCACTCCTCTGTGGAAACCATACCTAAAGTGGGATGTGTTGGGTTTACAGAGGGTACAGAGGACATTAACCAAACTGATTGAGGGCATAAGATATGAAACGTATGAGTCAAGATTACAAATACTTGGACTATACCCATTGGAACGGAGATGTATTAAGGTAGATCTAATTAATGCACAAACTGATCAGAGATAAATCCCTTATGATTAGCCTGGGAATGACTCTGGCAAAAAGGAACAACTTTCTGAGAGGTCATAACCAGCAGCTTAAACTCATGTATCCTAAAAGGCACCTGAGAAGAATAAACTACCTAAGGAGATTGTGGAGGCAAGCATATTCATGGCCTTTAAAAATAAACTCGACAAATACAGTACCTGTTACAATGATTAGGGAAAGAATGTCCCTTCATTACAGAAGACAGACACTGTGGGCAAAAGCCTTCTGCCTGTCTAACAAGCCAAGTATGATACCAATTATGGTTAATTATAGGCATTACTTTAATTTATGCATCTATCCAGCCAATGTGAAGGAAAATGAACAGTAGGCCAATTTTTTGTTAGAAATACAAAATCACACATGCCCCCATAATGCAAAGCATCATGGGCTGCATATGCAAATGACCACAGAATATTATGCTGGTTCAACTTTAAGCAGAAATGCATGGTGCCGAAAGGCTTCTCACAGAATGCCAACAGAAGACATAGACACGTGTTTTGTCCTACCAGGACTCATCCGTATGCCTCATCTGTTTGACATTCCAGTGGAATGAACTAGCTACCCTAAGATGGTCTATCTGGGTTATGTTGTGGTGAACTCAATTAAAACAAAAAAACAATTTAAAAGACAAAGAACCTCTGTGGGCAATCACTGAAGCAATGGTTACCCCAAAGGGCATTTGGCCAGGAAGCCAAGTTTCAAAGAAATACAAAATCACATGTCCCCACAGGCCGATGGACCCCATAGGTATTTTATTTTGAAAGCTTTAGCAATTTTTCTCCTCCCCAGTAAGGTTTTTCAATAGAATTGTCTACTGCTATAAGCAAGGTAGAGTTATACCAGCCAACATGACCCCCTCTTTTGAAACCTCTTTATGGTGTGATAGGAAGAAACCCATATTTACAGCCTCAGATGTAACCTATTTTAGGACAGTGTGGTCCATTACCAAAGGAATACTTATAATTGTTATCTGATCGGACACTCAATGAGAGGCAGATAGCTTTGTGAATTTTTTGAACCACAATAATTTGAACTTACAGTTTACCAATAATTTAAAAGATTTCCATATCAGTTTCTCAAGAATATAATATTGAATTTAAGATCCTACAAAAAGTCTACAGCAACATAGAAACATAGAAAACTGCACCATTTTGGGTGCCCTTCTCTGGACTCCATCCATTTTGTTAATGTCCTTGTGCAGGTGCAGCCTCCAGTACTGCACGTAGTACTCCAGATGGGGCCTAACCAGTGTTTTGTAAAGAGGAATTATTTCTTCCCTCTTAAAACTTGCAATACTCCTACTAATACACCCCAACATCCCTCTAGCCTTACCTACTGCTTTATTGGTCTGCTTGGATGATTTCAGGTCATCTGTGATGATGATGCCCAAGTCTCTTTCTTCCCTTGTGATTGCCAGCAACTCCACTACCAACCTTTAGGTGGCTTCAGAGTTTCTCTTCCCTGTGTGCATGATCATGCGCTTCTTTGCATTAAACCCCAGCTGCCACTCTTCTGACTATTTTGCCAGTTTATCCCGATCTCTTCTCATTCTGCCCACCCCATCTGGATCATCTACTCTGTTGCAGATCTTGGTGTCATCTGCAAACAGACACACTTTACCCTCCAGTCCCTCTGCAATGTACTGATAAAGACATTGAAGAAGACAGGAACCAGGACTGATCCCTGAGGAACCCCACTTGTGACTTGTATCTCTTCTGACTGTATACCATTTACCACCACTCTCTGTTTTCTGCCCATCAACACATTTGCCACCCAGTTGACTAGCTTTGGACCCACCCTGAGCCTACCCAGCTTGTTAATTAATCTTCGATGTGGAACAGTATCGAAAGATTTGCTGAAGTTAAGGTAGGCAACATCAACTGCACCCCCTTGGTCCACTACTCTGGTTACCGAGTCAAATAAATGTATGAGATTAGTTTAATAGGTCCTTGCTGCGATAAATGCATGCTGTCTTGGATCCTGTGCTCCTATGGATTCCAGGTGTTGCACTATCCTTTCCTTATGGAGTACCTCCATAATCTTGCCTACTTCTGAGGTAAGACTGACTGGTCTGTAGATCCTTGCCTCCTCCCTGCTACCACTCTTGTGGAATGGGATCACACAAGCCCTTCTCCAGTCCTCTGGGACCTCTCCTGTACACATAGTGTGTAATATCTACTTTGTTGAAGTCCCTCTGCTGAGATAGAGCATCCATAGCTTCCATCTCTGTGCAATGATACCAGCAGAAGAACCTTGGCACCTGGAATTTTACCTCTGATGCAAACAGATTGTTTTAAGGCCAACTGAACCTTCTGCACAGCTGGTCAAATACTTCCAGGTTCAAAGGCCCCTCCCCTGGGTGCATGATCTCTCAAGCTAGTCCATCAGCCTGCACATTCAAGTCCCCTTCCAGATGAACTGCTGTGAGGAACAAAAGATTGGCCTCTCCCTACCAAAGGATTCATGTCACTTCTGTGAGAATGACTACATGCTTTGTGTCCCCTTGATTGTTTGTTTGCCATGGTGATGGCATTGTCTGATCTCGACTTTACTGTTCAGGACTAAACTCAATTCTGATACACTGCCTTAATATTATTTTGGGTGAGCAATTTGGGGTAATTTTCACCCACAATTGCTCTAATGAGTCAGATGGCCATTCTACCTCTTCTACCTGGATATCATCATGAATATAAAGGGCCACTCCACCCTTTTTATATTTCCTAGATCTGAAAAAGATTTGATAACCCTTTATTTGACATCCCCAGTTATCTTCCTGACCCCACCTTGTTTCAGATACTGTACAGATTTTTATATGGTGAGTGTCCAGATAAAATATCTTCATCTAATTTCGTTGGTAGACTCCTGGCATTTAACAATAAACAGGTCCATTTATTATTTATCTGAATTGTTTAACTTTTTGTTTTACACTTATAAAAGGTTCCCCCTTCCTCCCAACTTTAAAGCTAAGTCAATACTCTGTTTCGGTGACCTAGCCAGGTACCTCACTCCTACTTTGTTTAAATGTAACCCATCACCTGCCAACAATACATTTTCCTTAAATGTTTCCCAGTTTGCAATAAAACAAGTGTTTATTTACAGCACACCAATGCTGTAACCAACTGTTTAGTTTTATGATGTTTTATTTTTGTATAGATGTCTGCCTGAAGTAGGTAGAATTTCTGAGATAATACTACCTCCTGTTTTCTGAATTTCATCAGCCACTATACAAAAGTCGGTATGTTTATCTTTTAATTGCCTGTCTGTCACATCATTTACTCCCACATGGATAATGACCAAGGGAGAAATGAGATTTGATAGCAACCCTTTAAGCATACCCCTGATGCCACTTATCTTGACCCCAGGTAGGGTGCTAACAGTAACTTGTTTATTTCTGCCTTTGCATAACAAAGTATCCAGACCCCTAATAATGGAATCTCCTATTATCAAGATATCCCTATAATCTTGATTAACTCCATCCTGTATATGTGTTTGCAACTCAAGTTGTTCACTTATAAGGGTTAGCACTTATTATTCAGCATAACTTAAGGTGCCTGGCAATTTGTATACTCTCCCTTCTTGTTTTCCACAGTTTGGTGGCTAACAATTGGGCATTTTTCCTCATCTTTTTTTGTATTTCCTATGCACCTCCTACTAGCTCGTGGCTGTACTAAACCCCATTCCTCTACTATCTGTGCATGTTCAGTTTCTATTTGTGCTTGAGTAACTTCTTTGGTGTATATAATAGGTTGCATTTCCTGTGCAGTCCATCCAAGTAATTTCAT
This sequence comes from Neoceratodus forsteri, assembly GCA_016271365.2. Classification (NCBI taxonomy): domain Eukaryota; kingdom Metazoa; phylum Chordata; order Ceratodontiformes; family Ceratodontidae; genus Neoceratodus; species Neoceratodus forsteri. The sequence goes on from CM057449.1 coordinate 682,891,591, forward strand.
GGGAGTGCCTTGACAATAATTGTCTGCAGCCTGGTCAATGTATTCTTCTAATATAGTAATCTCTTCTTGTATTGTACAATTTTGTTTTATATCTTCCAGTTCTTTTAACAATGTGCATATTAACACACATTTATCACACAGCCCCTCCTCTGATAGACTGTGTTTTGTGCACATATTGCAATCAGCACATAGTTGCCATCCTATAACATTTTCAAGGGACATTTCCTGGTGACATTCTATACAATCAGCTCCCTCCATGTTGCTTCCAAAGCCTAATATTTCTTGCACCACAGACCATTTATCTAGCATTCTCTTACCACTGCAAATGGTTTCCTGGATGGTTGGTTTCTCACCATTCTCACCTAACACACCAAACATGTGCATAGACATGCATGTCTTGGTGTGCATCTCCAGGCGCAATGCCATGTGCCCTGCTCTGCTCGCACTGCTCACAGCAGGATGTCTATTTATACAGCTATGTACCCGGAAGTCAAACCATGGTTGTGATGCTATAAAAGTGTAAAATATCCTAAACATGGCCAAATAACAATCCTGAGTCATTCATTGGAATCTGTCCCCAAATAGTAGAATTATGTTTCTAAAATACAATTATAAAGGTGCTCCTCTGCAAGCTGGCAGTTCTTCTTTATGTCAGGCACAAACTACACAGCTTCTCCTCCTGCTTCCTGCATATGAGCAGGGTTTCTTAAACCATGGGTCTACCTAATTATTAGCCTCTCTGCTGAGCTTGACTTCTATTGTTCATTTTTAGGGCTGCAGGTAGGTGGAGCCTGCAGCCCTCTTGTATTAGCTCTAAAAATTAACTACCAGATTCAGACCATGGAACATTTCCTTTGGAGTTTTTGAATGATCCTTCCATGTCTTTGCAGCCCTTCAATTTAATCCTTTCAGTGCTACAGACCGAACATCTGTCCAGAGCGCAACCAAATAGATTAATTCTAGTTCTTTCACAGCCTAGGGATTAAGAAACAAATGATCTGAACAATCAGCTCTCCCCTCCCAACCTTGTAGCGCTTCAGTGAGTACAAGAAACACATGTTTTCTTTTGAATCCAACTTAGTAAACAGCAATTTTAGAGCTAATGCAAGAGGACTGCATATAGCCATCTTGCCATCTGTAACTGGAAAAATGGAGTACTATGGCACACATTTTTGCAGTTTTCAGTGTATCCTTCCCCAACTTGCCAGTTAACTCTCTTGTCTCTGTTGAGTAGACCAATTCCAACACTATTTTCTCAGCTTATTATTGCAATGTGATTTGCTATCTTTGGAGATTAATAATTTACTGACATGACTTCCAACAGATAACAACATCTAACTGCAGAGCAGTTTCATGTTACATTCTCTGTCATCTCTCCCAATGTGTGTGTGTGTGTAGCAATGATTTATAGTATTTCCTCTGAAGAGTAGATTTATGTTAACCCTTTCTGGACCTAATTAGTGGCATTGGAACTCTCATGGTTTTATACTTGTAGGAAGGGTAAATAAATGCTAGGCAGCTAATGATTTAGGGGGTTTCAGAGGTTTCAAGGGGCATCCTAGGGAATTACAAAGAATGATAATGGTGTCAACTGCAGTGTTTATCCAGATTGAACAAACCATTTCCTTGTAGGGCACCCTCTTTTTCCATGTATTTTCCATGTAAAACTGGGACAAAACTTCTGAACATTTTTCTGTATGCTGAAATCAACACATGTACACAACTGACTTCATTATGCCTGACAGTAAAATCACTATAACAAATGTTAAGGCTTTTTTTTAATTTATTTTTAAATGGTAGAACTCACCTGCAACATGTCACAGAGGCTATGGAAAAATGTTGGAATCTCTCAAGCTTTTGTCTCAATGTTCACATGTCTCCAGAACCTCTTGATGGTATTATAGCATTGTTACAATGTACTGACACAGTCAGATAACCTGGCTGAGATGCAGTATGTGATATTCAGTGGGGTCTTACTTTTGCCCATTTTGTCAATGTACTGATGCAGGATAGCTTTGATAGATTCAGGATCTCATTTTCAGAGTGGTCCTAATTTTACTCATTTTTACAGTGTACTGATACTACAAGTTTGCCCAGCTAAGATGCAGTATTTCATTTTAAGTGAGGTCTTACTTTTATTCATGTTTGAGTTTCAACAGAGGATACAGTATCTCACTGCAGAGCAGTTCTAAATTACATTCTTGGTCATCTCTCCCAATTTTTATATATGTGTAGCAATGATTTACAGTATTTCCTCTGAAGAGTTGCCCTATGTTAATCCTTTCAGGGACCTATCTCATTAGTGTCATTGGAACTTTCATGGTTTTATATTTGTATGAAGGGTAAATGCTAGGCAGCTAATGCTTTAGGGGTTTTCAGAGGTTGCAAGGGGCATCATAGGGGCTTACAAAGAAATCACAGGGTATAAACTATAGTGTTCCCAGATTGAACAGATCATTTCCCTGTAGGGCACCCTCATTTTCTCTGTGTTTTCCATGTAAAACTGGGACAAAACTCCAGTACATTTTCCTCTATGCTCAAATCAATACATGCATGTGACTGACTTCATTACGCCTGTCAGTAAAATCACTACAACATATGTTAAGGCTGGTTTATATGCTCTTTAGCCCCATTACAATGTACTGACACAGGATAGCCTGGCTGAGATGCAGTATGTCATATTCAGTGGGCTAATACTTTTATCCATTTTGGCAATGTACTGAAACAGGATAGGTTTGCTGGGATGCAGTATCTCATTTTCAGGGGGTCTTAATTTTGCTCATTTTTACAATTTACTGATACAGCTTAGCCTGGCTGAGATGCAGTATCTCATTTTCAGTGGGGTCTTACTTTTACCCATGTTTATATCTGCGTGCAATGTACTGACACAGGATAGCTTTGCTAAGATACTAATGGCTGTCATGTGCAACATGGCAGTGCTGACTTAAACTATACATATGTGAGTATCACACATATGTAGTCATGTCATCGTTGCCATGTTATGGTTGACCCTGGGGCAAACTGCACATGCACAACTATCACATATTTGCAGTTCTGTAATTGCAGCAGTATCAGTTACATCTGACTGTGGAGTGGTGAGAGTACTGCATATTCTTTTCGATGCTCTTGCCACTCCTAAAAGCACTCCACAGCCATGTCTGCTCAGTGTTGCCAAAAGCTAAGGGATGGGCAACACTGGGGACTGCTCTACTATCTTCATGTCCACAGTCTCTATTGGCAGGTCATTTTAGAAGGCCACCACCTTCTGGGACAAACTATGCTTTCTAATGTTACTGCTAAACTTGCCATCAGTGACCTTCAGACCATGTTCCTGTGTCCTGCTGGAGAACATATCCATATGTTCAATCCTGTCAATACCCCTGAGAATGGGAAGACTGAGCTCATGCCCCTTCTCAACATGCTGTTCCACAAGGACAAGCAAAAAGATGAGGAGCACCCATGTATGCATAAAGCCCCAGGACCACAAAAATATTATTCAAAGTCCTTTATTTAACTAAAGTGCATAGTGGGCCCATACATGGTGAACATAAAAAAGTAGTGGCTGAACCTTTCTCCAATTAACCTTTCTCCTGACCCTTGCCAGGCATCTTCAGAGTGATTCACTCTGATGATGTTGGCAGGGGCCGGGAGAAGCATTATTTTCAGTGCAGCTCAGCAGTCACTTTTTTATTCTCACTATGTGTGGGTGTACTATGTACTTTAGTTAAATAAAGAACTTTAAATAGCATTTTTGAGGTCCTGGTGCTTTCTGCATATGTTGGTGCTCCTCATCCTTTTGCTTGTTTCAGTTTTTTCATTGCTGAGCACCAGGGACAATGGTTTACTGTTTTTACCGGTAACACTGGTAAAAATCATGGAATCCTGTTTGGTTTGCAGATTTTGAATTCTTGTACTGGTGCCTCATGGAAATTGCATTTCTCTGCACAGAATCCCTAAGATTTCAGCATATTTTTAAATGTTTTTATTTTCTCTTTCTATGCCCCTTTCTCACAGCGTCAGTTTCCACTTTTCAGAGATCTCTAGGCTGGGTATCTCCTAGCTTCACCCCAGGTAATGCTCAGGAGCTCCTGTGAGCCTGCCCCCATTCTGCCTAGGTTGTACTCCCCAGGTGGGAAGGGAGAGGGCCCCAGGTCACCCCTCCACAGTCCTTTAATGTGTGTCGGGCAGCCCAATGGATCCCTCATGGAAACTGGTTATGAAGTCTGGGGCAGCTGGGTCCCTTCTACCAGCAGTCGATGTGGGGTGATTGTTACTGGTTTTCTGGTCTCTGTTCCTAAGGGCACCAAAACTCGAGGGGATCCAAGGAAGTAGGGCAAATAGAGACAAGTCGCTACTCCAGATCCTGGATAGCTTCTTCTCTTCCCGATTGCTCTGCAGTCTCATTGCACCACCACCTGTAGTCACCCAGGTGGCAGTAAAGCAGCAGGACCTGCAGGCCACTGTTCCCAGAGGAGGAGAGCAGCCCCCCAGGTGCTCGATCCTACTCCCCTGGCCAGACCTCTAGCAACGGGAATTCACTTCTGATCCCGAGTTCCTGGCATTGCAAGCAGTAGTGCAACCTCAGGCTATTTACAGTGCTCTGTCAACTATACACCCACTTTGGTGTAAGAAAACATAAGCAGATGGAGAGGGAAATAATTCAGTTTTAGTAAAATGTTGCAAAGAGTTCAATGTTCATAATTTGCACTGTAGGCACTGTGCACTATTATTGAAATCACATATTAAAACATTATATATGCACCGGCCCAGTGGCACTGAGGGTTGAGGTGCTGGACACCATACCTTGCGCCATGCCAGTGACCCGGGTTCAGGAATGGACTCGGGTTGCCAGGGGTCGGCGGGGGGAGTGAAGATTGAGCATCCCAATGGATGCCTCCTCCTCGGGGGAGCCAACTCGATAATGCCAGTGGGAGCACTGGCACCAGGGGCCTGAAGGGCTCCACTTGGGGAGTCCGGGGTGGGGGGACATTGGGTGGCACTTGAAAGAGACGTGTGTCCGCACGTCACCTCTCTGGATGCTCTGCATCCTTCTGCCGATGTTCTGGGAGGGAGCTATGGAGGGAGGACATAAAAATGGGAAAAAATATGGGAGGGGACCCTCAATCCCCAGGACAGACCCTGCCACGCAGGAGAGGAGGTTAGAGGCACTCTAGGGGCAGATCCAGGGAGGGGTCCGAAAACATAAGACACACAAAAAAAAACATTATATATGGGTGTTATGGCTGGCGGTATAGTCTAGTGGTTAGAGTAACAAACAGTGATTGAACTGAGTACATTTAGAAGACTTGGGTTTGATTCCCACAACCTCCACTTGCATGCTGTGTGACTCTGAGCAAAAGGCACTTAACCTCCACAGTGCTCCTAGGTCACCTCTGAAAACAGGTAGTTTTGCCTAGTGGGTTTACCCAGTTTACAAAAAAATATAAAAAAATACCAATATATGTTTACTACATAATACAGTAGTCAGGGTACCATGTAATTTATCTGAGTTATACTCGGGCTGCAATGATGTTGTATAGGTAAATATAAATGTTCAGATACATTTTGTGTTTTATAAGCTTGTTTTTAGACTTTAGTCAGGTTTTTATTGTATTTTTGCATATGAACATCTAGGATATAGATTGCTAAGCACAGGATCACTGTTACCAACTAGTTTATTCAAGTTTATAATCAGCAGGGCCATCCAAAATCCTCAGTTGTTTGACTGAAAACTAGTCTGAATGAAAGTATGTTCACATGGCACAAAGCTGCCTTACTACTTATTTAGGTGAATGGGATAGAAACATAGACTTTGACGCCCACCTAGTCTGCCCATTTCATCATTTGCACCTTCTCTCCCACCTGTTATGTCAGTCTCTGTGACAAAAAGGTTTTCTGACAGACTACTTTAATAAAAGCAAATGTTAAGTGTTTAAGGTACTTATGCTTGGCCAGTGGAATGGAAAGCACATTTAGTGACACATGGAAGGTAAGTCCCCAGGGCTATACGATGTTGCTGGGTAGGGTGGCGCTCAATTCACATCTGAGCTCAGACATGAAAACTGAGACACCCTTTTCATGGAGATCAAGGGAAAAAGGAATCCACATGTTTGTGAGATGCATTAGAAGGTCCTCCGCTAATCACTTGTGAATGTTTTTTAGGTGAAGACATTATTTCAAAGAAGCAAATTCAGGCAGGTTTTTTGTTCCTCCTAGCCCTGGCCATCCACTCCTTCAAGCCTGCCAAGTCCCCTACCACTGCTGCTGAGTCCCCACCACCATCATCCACTGCCCCTTATGGCCATGCTACCAGGTAACCTGAAGTAACCCTTCATCGGTTGGGCCCCTGTGGGAGGCTAACAGGGGAGGACAATCACCCTAAAGAGCTTCCTGAATATCCCAGGAATGGTAGGGGTCAGAACAGATACATGTGTCTGGGGCTTCATGCTTATGGAGGGACCAGAAACCATCCTCTGGGTGGCCAACAGGTGTTTTTCCATTTTTGTGAGAGCGTGATAGGCCACATGATGTCAAGGCACAAGCTGACGTCCATCACGCTCTCTTCTGCAATGAGGGCCAATGTGTTGCCATGCCTTCAGCCTCCACCTGGGGCCAGCAAATGCTGAGCTGTGAATATACGCTCCCTCCAAGGAGAAGGTGAGTGGTTGTTGGACACTCAAGCCTTCACCCACCCCCCGTCCGGTCTTCCAGCACCCAAACCTATTCCCAAACCCTGGTCAGTGGTGTCACTGGCAGAAATCCAATTCAGGCAGTTAAATGATAGGAAAAAACAAATGTGGTCAAGCTTAGTAGTGGTGGTGGTTCAGGTTAATTCACATCTGAGTTCTAACAAGCAAAGAGACTAAGCAATTTGTAACTTGTGCATGTGGGGTGTGGGTGTTGAAGAAGGGATCATAGTGCTGTCCTACTGCCATCACCCCTGAGGATGTGGACTGCATTGTTGCTACTGCCATCACACACCTGAGAGGTGGGGGCCGTAGTGCTTCTGCCATAACCACTGGTGGATGGGAAATGTTGTACTGCTGCTGTCCACCAGAGGGATGGGGGCCATAGTGCTGATGCTGCCATCACACCTGAGGAATGTGGAATGTGGTACTGCTGCCATCACACCTAATGGATAGGGACCTCAGTGCTGCTTCTTCCTTCACACCTGAGGGAGGGGGGACACAGTGTTGTTGCTGCTGCCATCACACCAGAGGGATGGGTTTGTAGTGTTGCTGATGCTGCCATCGCACCAGAGGGATTGGGGCCTTGTTGCTGTTTCCATCATACCTCAGCGATGGGGGCTGTAGTGCTGTTGCTGCCATCATATTTTGTAGGTAAAATAACTTTAAATTGGTACAAGGATGGAAGGATGTGCAATAGTGGAGGTCAAAACTGCTAAAATGCATGTTAACAGAGTTAAAAATTGTTAAATAAAGTACACAAAACCAAACACCGGTAAAACCGGATTTTGGCTTAGCAGACACTGGTGACAGTACCGTTTTTTACAATGTGCAAAATGGAATTAGCCTTTTCTCAATCCCGGTAAACCAGTGTCCCTGCTGAGCACCACATTACTTGTTCCACCACTCTGAATCCATTTTGCTTTGTTGCACAGGGAGAAGACAGTAACAACTACTAGTAAACATAAATGTGGATATTATCTGTTAGATCCTTCCAGGTATTCCTGTTTTGAAAATGCAGCTTCCCCTTAACAGTGGTATCTAAACAGAAAGCCCGCCAGCAAATGTATTTTTATTTTTAGTACTGAACACATTCTCTTTATTGCTGCAGTAAATGTAAACACTGGAGGAAATATGAAGAAACTGATAGAGGGAAGCTTACAAAGCATGTCAGTTGGCATTTTATGTGACTGTATAAATATGCAGACGTAAAAATGCTACATAAATTCACTGCCACTAAGCAATTGGCAGATGGGGGGATTTGTCAACACAAAAAGGGGTCTTTCCATGTGGGACAGTGGCCCACAGGGTGTAAAAAGTTGGGATAATTTAAAATATGATGGATCATAATGATCTACATAGCTCATTCTCTTAAAGCAGCAGTTTTGTCATCAAAGAAGAAAAAAGTGGGTGAGAATTGACAACCATCTGACATTTTTCACAATCCCCCACTCAAAAATGAATACTGACACAATTTAACTTGATACAGTATAAGATCACACCAAGAATTCAGCATCTATGCCAAGATGGTGTTTCTCTGCTTGACATATGTGTTGCATTCTTTCACAAGGGTCTTTATAGAGTATAATACCACAATAAATTGTCTTTACTTTTTCCTCACTTCCATCTGGATGCACCCTACCCCTCTTTCTTCCCTGATATCATGATATTTAGGGCTTGATTAAGTAAAGCTCTATCCAAATTTCCTCCCTGTGGACCAAGTTAAACTTTTTCAGTGCCAAAAAAAATAAAGACTAGCAATGCATTCCTTGGCTTTGAATAAATTTAATATGGGGTGGTATTATACTTTGCACATTATTGTGTTCTATGATTCTAGTATGTTCACATATTAAGTTATGAGGCTATGTTGAAGTTTGCAAATGCAGGCTCTTAACTTGGTAATATTCACTATTTTTATCACAACATTTCAACATAGCCATTTTGGTACAGCAACTCACTAACGTGACAGCTGTCATTTTTCTGCTTCTGCCCAAAATCTGTGTTTGCAGCCTAAAAGTTGATTTTGCAGACCCAGCAAGACATCACCTTTATGCCAGGAGTTAAACATTTTATCTGTCCTTCTTTATGAGGCAGGTTCATCACAAGGCTGTGCTAAAAATTTGGTGTAAAAATATTAAAAAAAAAGTTTCAATATTTTTAACCCAGATTCCTGTCCTGCAGCCCTATTGGCTCTGGCCAAAGTTTGCTATTTTAGTTTCTAATAAGTGTTTTTACTAACCTATAATCTGCCTTTTTCAGCTTTTTGTGCCATTCATTTTGTCCTCCATCTCCTCCCCTTTTTTTACAAACACCTTTGGAGTTTTGTGATCTTGTATTTTTACTGTTTAACAAAGGCTCTTCTATGTTTTGTATAATTTGAAAACAGTTTTGTCTTTAATATTGGAGCTCTATTTATATTATGCAGACAAGTTCCAGTTCCCTATCTCTTTAAGTATCAGATATTTAAGACAATTCACAGGACCACATGACACCCCCATTACAACCTCAGTCACCCTTCTCCAGGCTGAAGGATTCTTACTGAAGTGCCTGAACATATTTGAAAATAGTCTGGAATTAACTCTCATATTACAGATAGAATACTTGGGCTCCATGTGATAAAGGTGATTCTAAAATGGCATGCATCAAAATGGCAAATCTGTATACGTGAATGCATAATTGGCAACCGCAATTAACACGGCCCGTATTAAATAGCAGAACTGCAGCAATTTTAAACCTGCAACTGAACATTATAAGCCACTCCAGGAAGGTAATCATACCTCTCCCTTGCACCATACTCCTGCACCACCTGGAGCAACCTTTCATTCAGATCCCAGTACCTGTGGCACCCTGGAGTGGTTACAGCACCTGACACAAGTTACTCGCACCTCACCTCAGTAAGCTTCTGCTGTTCCCTCAGGTATTCAATCAACAAGGTACAAAGCCATACTGGACATCTAGCCTGTAGCTATGCACCTATTACCTATTCATGTGAATGGGAGGCTCTGCCCCCACACTCCCCATGGTGGGACTGCACCACCAGACCCCCCACTGTTTCAATGATTCTAACTACAAGGCACACCTGGACACTGGAATAGTGAAGCACACTGGAGTCACCATTAGTGACCAGTCACTATTTAATACTGGTCACCATTAAGTGCATATTGTCTTTATGAAATTCACTGTTGTGGAGTCACCAATATTGGTTCACTGTTATTGAGTCACCTTATTGGCAAGCTACCATACATGGAGTTAGGAGTTTATTGTGTGTATGCAAGTCTTGGTCAGTGGCAGTCAGCAGCTCCAGTAGTTTCTAGGATACCATCACCTCATGTTTTCCTGAAACAGGGTGACTAATGAATAAGTACACATGTACCAGTACAGTACTCTGAGCTAATATATGTACAGTAGCAAACACCTCAGCTGATCTATGTAAGTGTTACATTCCGAATGTGGCAGAAACCATCCTCAGTGAACATTTCTTCTGACACCATTTCTGTAACCACAGAACAAAGCAGAGTGATAGAAAATTATGCCTCAAGACAGACCACATGTATCATTTAATGTCAATTTGACATGCTGAATATGATCTTTCTGTACTTGGGGCATGCTGAACCAAAAGTGTTGCAAACTACCTCACCTAGTAAGGAGAAAGATGTGTCAGAAAGGGATGGTATTCTGTGTTGTGCTGTTGTGCTGACTTATATTGGTATGAAATAAATATACTGGTATAAAGCAGTGTGTCTGGTGCAATGGAAAGTGTGATGGCATACTTGCATGGGATGTGTAGTGCCCAAAGGGGGCTGTGGTTACCATATACTTGGTGCACTGCCTGGGCTGTGGGATGTACACCATTCTACCAGTGAGGGTCTGGGTAGATTCATCTTCAGACACTGTGAGATGTTTGATACTATCAGGACTTACAGTGGTGCCAGACAGGATGCAATGAAATAATGCAATAGTATACTGCAGGAAACAGTGTAATTCAATGCCAATTATGTCATTTTATCATGCAATATTTTGACATGTCATTTATTGCAAGTTACTGCACAGCATCATATCTGGCTCCACTATACATTGCCAAACTCAAGTGGCAGTTGAATGTATCACAGGGATGTGGGAGGGAAGAAGGCAGATATGGAACATGAGAAGAGGAGACTAAGGACATGGGCACTAGACTGTGTGGATGGCTGGCAGGGACAGGCAGGCAGCAAGGAGGGTAGCATGGACTGTACTGTCTAGTGGTAGTAATGGGAAATGGATTTGAGGTAGCAGACATGACTATAAGACAGTACCAATGCCAGTAGACATCATCAACTGGTTTAAGCTTCTGGCTGGCCAGGCTAATAGAGTTTAATAGGTATCTGGGGCTTGTGGATGAAGGCCAGTCACCAGGACACCTTCCTTGCCAAGGGTAGAAGAAGGAAAAAGGTAGTGAGGAAGGTAGGAAGGCAGTAGTCAATTGGGATCCTGACAGTTATGAAAGTGTGTGAGGCTGGGGGCATTGCTGGCCTAAATGATAGCTTGAATGAAGTGGTTTGCCTGCTGGAAGTGTAGGTTGAATGAGTGCTATCCATCAGCAGGCAACACAGAGGGCAGAATGCTGTTATCCATGTTGGCAGGAATGACACTGAGATGACAGGTCATGAGGATCTGAGGAGATATTTGTTGGAAATAGGGATGTTCCAGGGTTATCTTCTCTGATTTTGTCCCTGTCCTGGGAGATAGTGATGAGCAGAGGTGAAACATTAAGCATGTAAATACTTGGCTAAGGGTCTGATGCAAACAGGAGGTACTTCTTTTTCTGTCCAGCTGGTGGGTCCTCTAAGGCAAAGCATACCTGCACATTCAGAATGCACTGCACCTGCACCAGGAGGAAGTGGAGGTACTGGGCATGGGAGTAAACTGGACATTTAGGAGGGAGCATTGAAACTAAAGTATAGGTGTTAAGGGCTGATACATGGGATCACAAATAATAAGAAGTAGATGTAGGTTAACACCAAGTGAAGGAAAACAGAGCAGAGGAGAAAATGACTATACCATTAGAGGGGTAAAGGAAGAGTAATTATTCTCAGTTTCATGCAGGAGAATATGAGGAGAACACATAACAAAAATGTAAAGCTTAAGGGCCAAATGCGCTTCAAAGAACAAAAAATACAAAGACCCATTGAGGATGAAAATGACTGGAACACAAGGATAAGGGGATACAAATTATTACAAATGAGTATGCCTGATAGGAATGGGGGTGAGTGGCTTTCTTTGTAATGGAGGGAGTCACTGTGAAGTACAAGGAAGACATCAGGGGGACACACAGTGCCACACAGTCTCTTTGCATCAAGTTTGGGGAAAACAGGGGCTGCAGGGTCACTTTGGGGGTGTGCTGCAACCCTTGCTAAATAAAGGTGTGAAATTGTTAGAAATACCATTTTAGGTCTAACAGCACCCCTTCCCCGTGTATCAGTGTAGTATGCCCTGTCACTGTCCTCCACCCACCTAGTTTTATTTACTTTATAAAGCATTTAGTTTTTCTTGACTGTGTAAGCACTCGACACAAAAAAAGATGTCTATTTTCAGGAATGAGTTAGAAGAATTACAGTAAGATAGTAAAATTCACAGGTGTGCAGGGAACATAATATTACAAAAGACCAACATAAAATACAGACAATGGACATAGAGGATCAACAACATTACAGAGCAAACATCTGTAAACTTAAAAGTGACATAATGCAAAGTAAGGTGGGTTAAGAACAATGGTTACCAAAACAGTCAAGTTCAATTGCAATTTGAGGTAATTAGCAGGTGACTACATCATTTACTAGCTTAAATGTCCATCAATACAGACATCTACAGGGGCTTCAGTCCTAATGCACTTGCACCCCCTCTGTTAGGCTGCAGGTCATCCTTTTTGAAGAGCCCCTTTTTCTTTCAGAAAGGTCCCCAGTCCCCAGGAAAAGTCAGCCCTTGTCCCCCCACTCTGGCTCTTCAGCCAACCATGAAAAAGGTGAATCTTAAACTGTCTGCTCTCCAGGTACAAGACAATCATGAGGCATTCTCAAGGTGGATTACTCACTGGAATGTGGTTAGGAAGTAGAGGGTTATAGTGGAATGGCACTATGCAGACTGAGAAGCATACTCAGTGGCGTCCCTCAGGGATCAGTTCTGGGGGGGTCACTGTATTTTAATATGGTCATTAATGATCTAAAGATTGGGATCTGAAGTAAGCTGCTTAAGTTTGCTGATGACACTGAGATGTCCAAGGTGGTGAACTCTCTTAAGTATGGGAACAAACTTTAGAAGAATCTGAAAAACCTGAGTGATTTGTCATACTCCTGGAGCCTCTGATTTAATGCTGTCATATGCAAGATTCCATACTTCATGAGGAAAAGCAGGGATAGAGCCTACATACTCTGCTGGGCTCTTGTTGATGCTGTTAAGGAAGACATTTTTCTAGGGGTCATAACAGACAAAGGGTTGAAGCATAACCAGCAGTGTGTGTGGCTGATTTCAAGAGGGCCAGTTTAATGATGAGGTTCATCAAAAGGGGGGTCAACAGAACAGAGAAAAAATCCTGCCATTTTACAAGATTATGGTCAGGTCCAGTATGCAGTACTGCATGCATTTATGGATTTCTCATTGCAAAATGGACACTGAAGAACTTGAACAAAAGGATGCAATGCAGGGCTATCAAAATGATTAGGATTTTGTGGGATAAAAGTAGGGAGGAGTCTAGAGGTATGTAACATGTTCACCCTGAAAAAAGAAGGCTAAGAGTGTACATAGAGAACACTGGATGGGCAACTATGCACAATGAGTCTGTTCTGACACAGACAGTTTCTGATTCCATCTGACCTCGACAGTGAAGCTTGAGAGGTCTGTGGGAATCAGAACCATGAGGTGGCAGAATACACTGGTTATGCTCATCCTGTATTTAATATAGTGTATAGTATTATGTGAAATGTAGGCATTGTGTTTTTTTCTCTTTCACAGTGAAACTGACTTGTGCAGTCTCCAGAGGTTCTAGAATGCTGTTCTATGACAGAAGGGTACAATCACATTCAACGACATTTGAAGTGTGGTACAACAGCATTTTGAAAAGGATGGATTTCTATATAGAACAATGCTCTACTATACACTACATTATCTTAGTCTTCCACATATTCAACTTTGTTGATGAGAATGAAAACACAGAGATTTGGAGGGTGGGGTATTTTGGATCCTTCCTTCCTTCCAGCATGGCCTCTACTTATTCAGGTAACCTTCCAGGTCAATCCCTTCTTCTCTGCCACTTACATAGCTTCACCTCTTCCCACAAATATTACTCTTCACGGTGGGGGTCTGTTGAGGCCCCAGCTTACCTTGGCAGGACAGACATGTTCTAGGTGGTGGGGTAATCAGTCAGCTTCATGGACCCTGGAGTGTCAGCATTATACTGCAGCACTTTGGGTTTTACCTGACTGTTTTCCTTCCTCCCCTCAGGTCATCAAGGAAGCAGGTTCAGTGGAGTGCATGCACACCCTGAGCATGTCCTGAGCACCAGAGCCAGTCAGAATCCCTCTTCCTTGAAACAGCTCCAGCTGCACCACCACCTAGCCAGCAGCAAAGCAGTGGATGCTGGCTCCATCCCTCCATGGAGGAGAGCCTCCTGTGGAACACTCTGTTCTCCTCTCCCCAGCTGGCCCCCAACTTCCTGGGATCATTACTGAACCCAGGCCATTGGTGCCACAAGCAACAGCTCTGTCTGTGCCAAATGGGACAGTAAACATAGAGAGATGCTTGATCTGGTATCCTCCTGCAGGACATGGGGGCAAACTATGAATTTCAGAGATGGTAAATTAAAGGGTAATGTTACGAGTCCCCTTAGAAGGTGGTGAACCTCTGGGAGAGCCTACCAGTGAAGACAGTGAATACAAAGACAGATTTCAAGGTAAAGTGGGACAATTTTCTGATTACCAAGGGAATCAACAGGTTCTATGCATAACAGAGTTGGTAAGGAATGCCTATGAATTAATATGTTTGCATGGAATGCTTTTTTCTATCCCTTCTTATGAAGAAAAGTAGGATGGACATGATTGATGTGGTATCCTTTCTGATCTGAAATTGCTTTATTACAATATTATGTTTGCACAGGGGTTAAATTGGTCATCAGCCCATATGAACTCAGTTACATTACCTCTTACAAATTGTTATGACAGTTTCTTCAACCATTCACATTTTGGGACTGTGTAGTACAGTATGGTCTGCAAGCCCATTGGCCCACACAGTGGACAAATGGGCATACAGCTGTACTGTACACTGTCAGTCAGTGGGCAGCCAGGTGGCTTGTGGTTGGGGAGCTGCTACCTGCCACTGACCAGGAGGAGTGGGGTGGCAGGTCTGAGTGGGCGGGTGGGGAGGGGATGGTTGGCCCACCTGGGCATTTCTTTAAAACTGAAGCCTGCGATTGGCTGAGGATCTGGTCCACTGGACCACTAGGAAAATTAAGTTATTCATTTGCCCATGATCAGGCTGGGGTTCAGGTCCAGTGGACCACCAGGGAATTAATTTCTTTATTTGCAGATGATCAGGCAGGGGAGCAGGTCCACTGGGCCACCAGGGATTGCAGTATGATATGCCCATGATTGGGCACTGGGGTGGGGTCCACTGGACCACCAGGGATTTATTTATGTTATGCCTGTGATCGGGCATTGGGGTGCATTGCCTGCTGAGAGGAAGGGGCCATCGGTCCCTGACTGCTGCATCCTGGCAGGGCACCAGGTGCAAGTTACCAGGGCCGGTGCCCCTGCATGCAAATGGGGCCATAATGACATGCAAATGCCCCCATTTCCACCTTGCATGCATAATGGTCTCATTTGCCTGCCCAGCACTGAATATCATGGCTGCTGCACCTAGCACACCAGTACTTGCGCTGGCACATCCCCCTGCTTCTCACTTGCCACTTGCACTGGTGCAGTGCCACTGTACCATGCACAGTGGGGGTGGCCCTAGTGCCACATTCAACAGTGCTGAGCCATGGCACAGCACCGTTGAATATCACCCGGGCCATTCCCTGGTGCATCCCAGTTGTGCATCCAGGTTTGTGCCCCTGCCTGGCGCAGTCTGAATATCCCACCCTCTATGTACAATATTTTCCAAAACAGAGAATGAAGGAAACTAAAATAGAAAAACATCACTTATTTTAGTAAACATATAAGAAATTGATAAAAGACAAAAAGGAAAAACATCCACCCTCACCCACCCCATGAACTGAGGAAATCAATAGTTGTTTACAATTTAAAGGGAGAATATTTCAAAACAGACAGGGTGAAAGAAACCTTGAATAGATACAGAAATCTAAAGGGTAAGAAACATATATCTGTGCTACAAATCTTATTTAACAGGGTTCAAGAGGTGTCCTGTTAATAATTGTGAAATTAGTACAAGTAGTGTTCATTGGCAAGTAAAGCATGTGAACAATAAAAGTAAAAGGGGCTCACTTCCCCAGATTAGGAGAGCAATAAATTATGTAAGGCACCCCATTTGGAATATAAAATATGCCTGTTTCTATGAAAGTCAGCAATTATCTTAGCTATCTGTACTGTATGTAAAATAGTCGAAGACCATTCCTTGTACGTTAAAACTTTGTAATCCACCCAATAGTCAAAAAATATCTGCTTAACTGAGATGGTTATTAAAGCTAGCATAGCTCTAGCAGAAATACTTGAAAAAGAAATATAGTTTCCCAGAATTCAGCCTTCAAAGTGAAAGGTGCCAGCTGACCCAGTGGCGCAGAGGGTTGAGGCACAGGACACCACACATCATGCCATGCTGGCAACCCAGGTTCAGGAACAACCTCGGGTCATCAGGGTGCAGGCACGGGGGGAGGGATGGAGCAGGATTGAGCAGCCTAATGGCAGCTCTCCTCTCCTCTCCTGGGGTGGTTGTCTCCTTCCCCTAGTACTGCTGCCACCAGGTGGAGGTCTGATGGCAGCACAGGCAGAAGGGGTGGCAAGTCAGGAGGGCACTTCAGAATGTGGCATGCATATGCCTCCACAGATGCACATGAATGCCTGGGGAAGGGGTGGATGAAAAATAGGGAAAAATACTGGATAAAAGCATAATGGAAAAAAGTAAAAGGTGCCTTGTAAATTTAATTTATTTATTACACTTCCATTGACATCTTGCCAGAGTGGATTAATTAAAGAACAGCTCCGTAATATATGGCTTAAATTGCCAGTACCTGATTTACATTGAATACATGTGTCATTACTAATAAGACCTCTTTGAACAAAACAGAGAGTGTTATATATGCATTATGAAGAATTTTAAGTTATCTAAAGGAATATGTTTAAAAATATTTCCCAAATATGAATCCAGTTTAAAGTATTAAATCCTGATTTCACATACCAATAGGTGGGATAAATGGGACTTCTGAAAATTTAGAGAGAAGTAAAACAATCTATTTATATTATATATTATATATGTATATATCTACAGTGATGCTCATAGAAAAGTTTACAGGTACCGCGATATGCCTCGGCAGGCACGGTAAGACTGAGCGGTAGGTCCTGATGCATCATTAATGTGGTACTTGGTACTGCTGTACTGCTGGTAGTGTAGTAGATTTTTAATTCATGTAATCCCAATAATTATCAGCTTAAAGTGCCAGGTGGCACTGTTTGCAGTGAAATTTACCTGCTGTAGTTTCTATATTCCAGTAGGTGCCCCCACAGTCCACAGTGCAGGTTGAGTATACTGCAAGAAAAAAAAAGCACATGTATGTGGAAGGTGGCCCATGGTTTACCCCCCCCGAATCCTTCAATATTTTTTGTTTATGTTTTTTGAATGTCTGACAGCTGTTTTTCTATCACCATCTATTTCAATTGTGAAGGATTTACAGCTCTGTCAATGCACACTCTGCTTTCAGCTTTTACAATTATTCAGGTTTAATGCTCCTGATTTCCCAGCATCTGTTCATGTAAGTTCTCCCTCCTCCTCCTCCTTGTTTTGTTTTGCTCCTGACTGCCCAGTGCACCCCCCCAAAAAAAACTGTACACACATTCCTTCCCCAGCCACATCACGTAGCTTTGCTCAATGTACCCCGGGGTAGTTACCTGTGTTCCAGGATTATGTTAGCCATCAGTGAAGTTGTTGGCAGTTGAGTGCCTCTAGGGGATTAGGGACTGTTGATTCCAGTACACTAGTAAGTTGTCCTGATCCTGGAGATTTTATGGCCTATGCCCGTATAGTGGTCCCAGTCTTGGAGACATTAGCAAAGACTTCTGCAGCTTCAAAAGCACTGTGTGTAGTACCAGTCCAGCTAGCAGTACCAAAAGTGAGCCAGATAACTGGTATACTGAGGAGTGTACAACTAAAGCCACCAGTAAATTGAAGTGCCGGTAAAAACTGAAGAGGAGAAAATAAAATCCAAGCCCACTAGAGAACAGAAATAACACACTTGCAGCTAATGATTAAACGCTGTGCAAGTTTATTTGAAACATGGCGAGAGTGCACACTCTTAAACATTCACTTGCTTCAAATGAACTCGCACAGCATTTATTCTTTAGCTGCAAGTGTGTTATTCCCATTTTCTATTGAGCCCTTTTTTTTATTTTTTCTCGTACAGGTGTCAAGGACCGGATGTGCAGATACAAAAAATGTGATGAATGACAACATCACATTGAATTATTACAACAGTTTTGCTTGATGCCATTACTGGCTAAGTTTACAGTGCATGAGTGCATGGGACATGGATGTTTTGAGTGTTTTGGGTGGGGTAGTGATGGGCAGGGGGACACGATCGTTCAGAATGTTGGAATGGTATGAACATTGAGATATTTACACATAAACAGTGGGGCTGGGTGATCAGAGAATTAGTGAATGTTCAAAATAGATTTTAAGTAATCCTGTGTGCCAATTACTTTCCAGTGACAGCCCTTCCACACAGGTTGTACTGCTTGCATCTGATCTACAAAAATTTGTATACTGTATAAAATCCATCTATATCACATACACACACACACACACACACACACACACACACACACACACACTGAAGTGAGCAAAGAAAAATGCAAAAGTAAACAGTTACATACTGCTACCATTAAAAAATATATTTCTAGCTTAGAAACTTGTTTTCACATTCCCTGTCACTTTGTGCAGGTATTCAAAAACACTGAGCAGCTTTCCCCCTACAAGGTCTCTTCCTTCCTGGTTGTCGGGTGCTAGGAGGTTGAGTTTTGTATTAAAACTGTTGTATCATCAAATAAAAAAAAATTAAATAACATTCAAAACTGAAGCAATGAAGTTCTCTGGTAAGCTTACAGTGCCAAGACAGGCTTATAACACTAGCTCTTTAATTCAGAGAGACATAGTAACATAGATGATACATGATATGTTTTCTCTACATTAACCTGTTCATATTTTGGCTGATGTCTACATTACTGATTTTTTTTATATAGCTCTACATGGCTCTACATTAAATGACAGAAATAGGGTAATTATACAGCATTGTTGACAGCATCCACACTTCAATTTTTTTTGTCAGTTTCTCTCCTCAATTAATGGACCCATTCTATATTGCAGTAGCAGGTTCTGATAATTGCACCGCCCCCCATTCAACGTACACACACACACACACACACACACACACAACACACAACACACACACCCTGATGCATGGATACTGACAACATGATCTATTTAATAACTCTTTTCTGTAATTTTAATGTAGAGCTACAGTATATAAAAAATCAGTAATGTAGAAATCAGCCAAAATATGAACAGGCTAATGCAGAGAGAATATACTGTATATAGTATCTCATCTATGTTTCCATGTCTCTCTGAATTAAGTATTTTTTTGGTCAGTTCAATTAAAATAAAATACACGAACAAAAGTTGTTCAACTAGTAGTTTGCCTTCTATGCTGTTCAGAGTTATAAAGGAATGTGTATAAGGCATCATGTGTTGCATTTCCAGTAGCCAATTTCAACATCACTTGCCAGAATGGCATCCATGTGAATGATATGGCTTCTGACTGTGGTTGGTCCCAACAACAGGCACAAGATGCTATCAATTAGTAATCATTGTGTAATCTTAGTATAAACCTGCAATCTGCATTTAAAAAAGAAACAGTCTTCCAAAACCATGGAAGTACTTGCATTCCCCCAACCCCATAATTACAATAACAATAAAAGAAAGATTTCATGACCACTGTTCTACAACATCATTTATCTTCTGGGCATAACAAGGCAGCATATTTGAATTTACCTTTACTTGTACTAGTCACTCAGTAATTTAGTAATTAGTGGCATATGAGCTGTGAACCCTCTGTTGGATCACACTATCAACTGCAATATTTGTTCTCTGCAAAAAGACAGAATCCCACAGAGTAATACATATAGATGCAATCATAAAAATTATTCTCGTCTTTGTCATGAATTGCCAAAATCCAGCTTGAACACATCACACAGTTCATGAGCAGTCAGAAAGCAGGAGATAGGTTATTCATTACCCTGTGGCATTCTTTTTTTTTCATTCAAAGTTTATTAAAGAGATTTTCAAAACTAAACCAGAGCCATATTATGTATACAATATGTAAAACATATACAGAGATATTAAAGAGTCTGGCCCCCAGCCATCCCCCACCCTCTCCTTCCCTCAGTCCTCCCAACAGATTCCCTCCCTTCTTCCCTCCCCATAGCACAGAGTAATATTTTATTTGAGAAGGGGATTACAGTTCACAAGAAGCCAAGCAAAGGTGAGGGTTATAAAGTATATAACATGTATAATGGTCCCCAAATTTTATTGAATCTTCCTGGGTTATTGCGGAGACTTGCTATTGTCTTTTCAGTCCTCAAGTTGGCTAGGAGTTCTTGTAGTCACTCGGTATATGTCACAACTTCTATGTCTTTCCAGTGTTTAAGGACAAGCTTTTCACTGACATTGATATCAATGTTATATAGTATTTGTGATTCCGTACTGTGACCCCCAAGAAATTTCCCAGCAGACCAATTTCAGGTATAAATAGGTCTTCCCATCCTAGTAAGGGGTCTGCCCTTTGTTCAATAAGGGTCCATAGAGGGGTCACTTTGAGACATTCCCTGAAGAGGTGCAGTAGAGAGCCTTCTGCCTGATTGCATTGTGTGCAGGTAGAGGGGACAGTTGAACCAAGCGTAGTAAGTTTTTGTGGGGAGTAGTATAGGTTATGAAGCATATTATATTGAGTCAGGTGAAGCCCATCCTGAGTCACAAACCCATGTCAATTTTGCCACAAGGCTGGCCAATCTATGTACGGGTTTGGGAAGCAGGAAACCCAAGTAGTAGTGCATAGCATTTGGACACTGCCTGGGGGAGACCAGTTAGAGGTATTATATGAGAGTAATAGAGTGCTTCCAAGGACTGTTGTGGGGAGACCCCAAATGTTTTTACCAGTAAGTGTCTTAATTGAAAAACATTAAATATCTGGGACTGTGGGATATGAACTTTGTTCATTATTTCAGTGGAAGTGAACCAGGCTCCATTCTTTGTATTCAGGTAGTTAAGTAGGCAGTCTCCTAGTTGAGGCAGCCATGATGAAGAAAGAATGTTGCCACCTATTTTGAGGTTGAGGTTTCCTCTCAGAGGTTGATTTAGATCTTGAGTGTTGTTGTATTTGAGAAATGTGCACAATTGTGAGTGCATTTTGAGGGACGTATAAATAGGAGAATCACGTAGAGAGACAGGGAGAAATTTAAGCTCTGTGTGTAAAAGGGCTAGGAGAGATAATCCCTGCACTGTAATCTAGGCTAGTTCAATTTTAATCCAGATGGGTACATAAGAGAGAGAGAGCCTTGGGTTGCCTCAGGAGATAACCACCTGAGATATTTATTGGCATGACTGGCCCAATAGTAAAGTGCTATATGGGGTAGATGTCAGTCTCCTTTGGCTTTTGGGGCAGTCAATTTGTGGAAAGCCAGTCTAGGTCTTTTCTAAGACCAAATAAAATCAGTGAGGGTACTATGGACTTTTTTTTTAAACCAAGAGAAGGGTAACCAGATATTTAGAAGGTTAAGTGGATAAAAAAGGTGAGGAAAGGTATTCATCTTCACAAGGTTAATTTTACCCCAGAGAGAGATGGGTAATATGGAACATCTTTCCAGGTCTTGTTTCAGCACATGGAGAAGAGAGTCTAGATTTTCCTTCTGCATCTTGGCCTGATTTCTCGAGAGTACAATACCAAGATATTTCAAGGAATTAGCTTCCCAGGATAGGCCTAGATTTACTATTGTGTTTCTTAACATTTTGTGGTTAAGGGTGAATACTACTGATTTATCTAAATTCAATTTATAATTAGAAAGGGCACTAAATTCATTAATAATATTCAAGACATGGGGAATAGAGGCCTCAGGATGAGACAATTGGATGAGCAGATCATCTGAGTAAGCGGATATTTTTATTTCTTGATCTAAAATGGATATTCCTTGGATTAACTGACAGTCAGTTATTCTGTGTATTAGAGGTTCTAAATACAAATTAAAAAGCAGTGGGGACAAGGGGCAGCCCTGTCTCATCTTGAATTTCAAGGAAAAGGGTGCTGAAATAGCCCCATTACTAGCGACTTGGCCAGTAGGGGACTGGAATACAGTTTGTATCCATTTCTGGAACCCTAATGGGAAGTCAAATGCCTTCTGAGCATCCACAGTGACCAGTGCAGCTGGGTAATGTGCATCTTTGGATGCTGAGAGGATGTGAACCAAGGTATGTAGGTGGTCAACAGATGACCTACCTTTCATGAACCCCACTTGTTCTGGACCTATAAGGTCCAGGATAACTGTACTGATATGATCTGCTAATAGTTTAGTCAGAATCTTGAGGTCCTGGTTGAGGAGGGAGATGAGTCTATAGCTGGTGACTAGGTCAGGTCTTTTACCTGATTTAGGCAGAAGAACAATTAGGGATTCAAATAGAGATTTATCTGACTCTACTCCTCAGAGAATGTGTTGGTATAATGGTTGTAAAAGCAGGATCAGTTGGTCCACAAAAGCCTTGTAAAAATTGGAGGAGAAGCCATCCAGTCCTGGGGTTTTATCTGTGGGGAGATCCATGATGAATTTTTTCAGTTCCATACCTGAAATTGGAGAAATAAAGGAAAGTTTCTGAGTTTCTGAGAGAGATGGCAGAGAGTAGTTAACAAGGCATTAGTCCAATTCTATTTCTGAAAGGGGATTTAGCATAGGACCATATAACTTATCATAATATTTGCTAAATTCAGCTACTATATCATCCAGTGAAGTTTCTAATGGGCCAGACTCTGCCGATCAAATATTTGCAATAAGCCTGGCAGACTCCTGTTGTTTAATTCACTAAAAATACTACCAACAGCTTTATCTGGTTTAAGGTCAGTCGGTATTCATCTGTATCCCCGTGCCCAGGGTCGTGCCTGAAAATAGGCAGGATTTGTCTAGTGCACTTACCTGGTCAACAAAAAAATGAAAAAAATAATTCTTAAGGCTAGCAATATGATAGCTTTTTCTCCTTGACTGGTATAACAGGCATCGGCTTTCAAGATAGCAAATTCTGACTTCTCACTCAGGAGCTCCAGGTATGAGTCCTTCAGTTTATGAGACCCTGCCTAACCTGGTCAGGTGAATGGGGTGATAGATTGGTTTCTATACTCATAATTAGGGAAAGGGTAGACATTAAGAGTTTCACCCCCTTTTCTTCTGCTGTGAGGCAATACCAGTCAGCAGTCCCTAAGGTAGGCTTTTAGGGCACACCATTCTATGTCAGGTTTTCCTGTGGAGTTGTGGTTAACAGCAGTAAACTGGGTAATATGGTCTGAAATATAGGTGATTTTTTCTAGGTCTTTAAGAAGATGATTATTTAATTGCCATCATCCCTCTAGTTTGGGGAGAGGAAGAAAGGAAGGAAATTTTGCAGGAGACCAGGTCATGATCCAAAGGTGGACCAGGATGTATAGAAGAGTTGAGTACTCCTGACAGGAAGGATTGAGAAGTGAAAATGCAATCTATGTGGGAGGACATCCCATTTGCTGGAGATGTAAATGTAAAGCATTTATCAGTAGGATGCAGAACTCTTCAGATATCACAAAGCCCTATTTGGTCTACAAGGTCTCTTAATGCCCTTTGGACAGCGGAAAGACCTTTACGAGGAGTACCCGTACAGTCTAAGCTAGGATCAAAGGTCAAACTGAGGTCACCACCCAGGATAATTTGGAGAGAGTGAAAAGGAAACAATTTGTTAATTAGTTGCATGAAGAACCCAGAGGAATCAATATTTGGACCATAAATACTACCACATAATATCTCTGTCATATGGAGTGTGCCTTTAATGAACAAAAACCTTCCTAATGGATCTCCAGTCACTTGAGTGGCAGTGAAAGACGCTGATCTTGTTATCAAGATCATTACTCTGCAACTCTGCATGCTTCCACCCGCAGAAAATACTTGCCCACTTGTTGCCATCTTAACTTTAAAGCCTGAGAATTAAGCAGGTGTGATTCTTGCATAAAGATAATATCTACTTTCAAAAGGCCCAGATGTTTTAACACTTTGTACTGTTTGCATTTATTCCTGATCACTTTAATATTCCAGGTTGCAGAACTTAGTTCCTTAGCCATCTGCCCAGATATATAGCATCTCGGTGAGAGGCCCCAGTGAAGGCTTATTGCTGCAGTCAGCTTTCCCATAAGTTGTGCTTATCTGTGCTGTCCACCCCCCTCCCATCCCTCCCTCATCTTTATGATTTTCATAAACCCCCATCAAATAACCTTAAGATCATCATGTCCTACATAAACATTTCTCCCAAAATCATCCCAAACCCCCTCCTCCTTCCTCTTACATAATTTTGCTCTCCTTACAGCATTACAACTTAAATACAGTTCCCTTCCCTCTGGCCACCCCATTCTAAGCTATAAACCCTTCTAACTAGTAAAGTTTTAACAACCAAAAAGTTAAAGTTACACATAGCCTTGAAAGGTAATATAAAAGAGAATAATAAAAGAACAAGGAACAGGAAGTAAGGTAATATAAAAGAGAATAATAAAAGAACAAGGAACGGGAAGTAAGTCCCTTATCAATAGTACAATAAAGTAGCCTTGAGCTTAATCCAGATTCATGCCTCGTAACTTCCTAGGTATTTTTAAGTTGAAAACAAAAACTGTAGAATCAATTCAGTAGAGAAAACTGGGGGGGGGATTATTGTAGTTGCTCCTCGTAGTCCACTGTAAACCCGTGTGGTTGCCTTTACCAAACCGGGATTCAAAAGAAATAATCCAGTGGCAGTACACATTGTCCCCTAAAAGAACGTTTTTACCAGCTGGTGTGGTGATTTGGAGTAGGAGATCGCTTGCACAATCCAAATCCTCGGGTGTATTTAGAGTAAATCTGTTCCACAAAAAAAGGGAAAGCTGGCTGCAATCGCCAGTCTCTGTTCAGCAGATCACAGCACGCAGTCATGCACATAGCCGTAGAATGAGAGATCATACATAGATCTCAATGCCCCTCTAGTGGAAAAAGGCCATTATTTCAGGCAAAACATAGCCGGATGTCATGGGGGCTGGGACAAGTTCAGTGCATGTAGCGGAGCCAGCTAAACGTGCACTCAGATGCGTATATTCAGTATTCACACCACGCAATGCCTGGGTGGGGAGAGTTTCAGGCAATCTGAACATGTGATTGAGATTTGTAGTACATGACATTTAAGGATGAGATTCCTTTGTCTTCCAGGGTCTTTACCTGTTAGGCAGAATATTGAACTGACCAATAAAAATGGTATAGTTTGACTATTCATTTGGGATGTCCCGAACATATCAAAACTTTTGTTGTTTTAACTTTGCTCTGCACAATTAGACAACAGCTTTATACAGGTTTATTCTGAATAAATAAGCCAAAGTACCTGTAGGTCAGGTTATGGATCTCAAAAAAGATAAGGAAAACCAAGCTTGAGGCCCGTCGTTGCTTGTTTAAGATCTTCTTAGGTATCCAAGTTGCCTGATGCCAGAACTTGAAGCCATGCTGGATAGTTCATCCTAAACTTGATGCTGGCTACTATAGGTTTCGATACTAGGGGATGAAAACTGTTTTTTCTCTGCCACACTGTTGCCAGCAAGTCCTGGGCAGTCCTGATTCTGGTTCCCTCCCATTTCAATTCTTGAGTCTCTCTCACATTTGCCAAAAAAATGTTGCCACTCCTGAAAGCTTAAGAAGCAAAAGATGAGCAGGCACGGTGGTGAACTGGGTGGAGGCATTGGGTGAAGAGTCCAGTGCGCCCTTTCTATAATGTATTTGGGCCAAATAGGTGAGGGTCCAGTGACTTTTTCTACAAACTTTTGTATGGAAAGGACTGTATCTGGTCCTTCTTAGTTTACTGGGAGGCCTATGAGGGCCACATTATTCCATCTACTGTGACCCTCAATTTCTTCCACTTTAGACTCCAGCTTTGCCAGTTTTTGTCTCATGGCTGTGAGCTCCAGATCCAGCTTATCCGCCCTCTTCTCTAAAGCACAAATACAGACTTCACTGTCCGCAGTGCATGGGGAAATATCTTCCATTGCTTGGGAAAGCAAACATTGTTCAGAAGTTATGCTCTTGAGCTCATCCTTAAAGCATTTAAATTACTTTAAGAAGCAAGTGAGAGTCAGTGGTTGTTGGTCTGAGTCAGTGGGATTCATGGCTAGTGCATCAGGAGAGCCCAAAGCTTTTGATTTCTTTGTGGCCTTTTCAGGCATACTTGGAGGCATGTGGCAAGGTGGCACTTTTTGCATTTCAAGTTCCATCAGGTTAGTGAACTGCAACCAGCTGATTGTAGATAATGCTCTGTAGTGTTATCTTCCAGCTAAGACATTTCAGTTGTAAAGAACTGCTTCTGAAATAGATTAAATTATGAATTGGTAGCCGTAGAGAGGTAGGAGTGCTGTCACTAAGCACTCTGCATCAAAGAAAGTCCCACCCTGTGCTACTCTGTCTAGTTATTGTGCAGTAATAATGAAAATGATGGCAAGGTCCCTTAGGATGTTTTCAGCTGCTATTCTATGAAATTAATTCTTGACTGAGGGAGCTCCACAATGAAAACATATAACAAACACCAAATAGATGTGTGTACATATGCTGCCTTGTCATACCCAGTACATTAGTACTGTGAACCCATATTTTTTTTTTTGTGGAAGCGTCTATGTTTTCCAAGTGTTGGTTGATCTCTTTACATGCACGTATAGTGATTCCCCTTGGTGTTTTGGGGGGGTGTTTGTTTTGCCTGCAGATAACACGTATAGCATTCTTATGCATTGCTCTCATTGCTGAGATCCTGTGCCAATTCTCTGTCCCTTGTCCACTTGCATGCACTGCAGTCTGAAAGTATAGAACAGCGAAAAGTGGACAACAAAAATAACTTTAAAAAAAATACGTTTATTATTGGAAGTTGTGTACAAGGCATCATGAGCCTTTGCATCTAGCAAGTTCCACAGCAATGCTCAAAACTGGCACAATGACAAGTGTAGTGCATTTACACCTGAAAGCACAGTTTCCAAGACAATAGATTATGCCAGTGTGAATATGGCAAGGTATTCTTCTGTCTTCAATGCTTTGTGATCCATGTAGTGGACGTTGCAGAAAGTACATAACTGTTACCACTGCTACCCTGCTATGATCATGTACTTCACCAGCTGTGCCACTCTGTGATTTGTGTAAACTGTCAAGATGATATGGGCAAGGAGTATGTGACACTGAGACCCATAGTCCAAGATCACAAGTCTGCTCAGGCCAACTGGCTAATAGAGGAAAGATTGTCATTTTGCAGGGTGGTAGATGTAATGACTATGACAGCTCAAGAGGAGATGATGGAGAGGTAGAGTGAATGAGCTGTAGCCCTAGTGCACTTCAACTAGAGTCAATTATGGACTATAAAGTACACAATCTACTGAAATCAGGCATTGTACATTACACAGGTGGGTACCTGAGTCGCAGCATGGTGTGTTATGTTCTGCTGGGAGGAAGGTACACTGGAACAGTACTGCCGGCAAGGCCACCACAAAAAAAAAAGAGTGCAGGGGCAGGTGAATGGGGGGCAATGAAGGAGCACAAGGAAAATAGGTTTTCTGCAGTAGCATGCAGTTGCTGGAAATTGTGAGCACTGGAAAATATGCTGAGATGTGATGCCGGGGGTTGCTTATTGTTGGGCACCCACTGGATAGAATTTGTACGGTGCAGTAGCACCGATTATGGCTGTGTGTGTTCTACTATGTGACAGAGGCAGCATTGAGTGCAGCATTTTGGACACATTGCAAAATTGCATGTCCTGTATGCCAATTCATGACTGGATGCACAATCATCATTGAACAACATGAAGTAACACAACCACTGGGGTCACTGGCATGCAAGTTATATATTAGAGTGATGTGGCACTGGGCAGCTGTGCCTTCATTTGGATGAGCAGATAACACCAGGCGCATGTTAATCCCATTAGCATGCAACCAAGCCATGCACTTATTAGGGTGTGTGGATGTTGATATGCCCCTATGGCTGGCAGTACTAGTACCTGTACATTCACTACATGAGCCCACTCAAGCTGACTGTGAAGGGTATTTCAGTAGAGTGATACAGTGTATGTTGCCAGGGTGCACTTGATACCAAAACACTTTTGTTAGGATGTGGAAAATCAGATTTAATGTCTTTACAGTGCTGTGTTTGTGCACATTATTACGCATTATTATTATTATTATTATTATTATTATTATTATTATTATTATTATTAAGTTATGGCCAAATGGAATGTGATCACATACTATGTATTCAACTGTGCAAAATATGTATAGGACACAAATGCCGTCAATATTGATTATCCTGTGTGCAATGTCATTTGCCTTGCAGTCATCAGTGGAATGGTGGGCAGGCAGGATAGGAACTGCCTGATGCCCATAACTGCACATCCTCCTCTCAAGGCAACTTTCAATTTTCATGCTCTTATCAGGACTTTGTGTTGATGACGTTGTGTGATTTGTCTGGCACCAAATGCAGTCACTTCAATTGCTTGTAAAATGCATTTGCATGCATTGTGTGATCTGACCCAGGTTGAAAATTGAAAAATGGTCTGTCTGGTACGGTATGGGCTGCACAGCCATTGGCTCTTGCTCTGCACCAATGGGCGTGCAGCCCTACCGGGCAGTCAGTCAGCAAGCGGTGGGGTGGCAGGTGGGTGGGATACTGCTGCCCGCCCGGCTTCTTGAGGAGCAAGGGTGGTGGGGCTTAGGTAAGTGGGGTGGGGGACACTAGGGTCACCAGGGATGTGTTGGGGGGGTTGACAACTACATCCCACGATCGGGATTTTCAGTCCACTGGACCACCAGGGATATGATCGGGAGGTGAGGGTGTGTGTTTGAAAACTCCAGCCTGCGATCGGGCTTATCGGTCCACTGGACCACCAGGGATATATTCAGGAGGTGGGGGGGTGTTTCATTACTTCAGCCCGGGATCGGGCTAATCGGTCCACTGAACCATCTGGGATGTGTTGGGGGGGAGACACATTGCTGCCCACGATCAGGCTGGCGAGTCGGGGGTATTTAAGCTATGCCCATGATCGGGCCAGTGGGGGGGTGGTGGTGGTGGGGTTTTTACACTCTTTTTCCCGTGATTGGGCTGCAGGGGGCGTCGTTCCCTGACGGCTGCTGCCTGGCAGGGTGCCAGGCGCAAGTCCTCGGGGATCGGCGCACCTGCATGCTAATGGAATGCAAATGGGGCCATAATCAGATACAAATGGCCCCCCCTGTGCCTTGCATGAATTATAGCCCCATTTGCATGTCACCTTTTGAATATCGGGATTTTGCACATGGCGCAATGGTACTTGTGCCACCGCAAGTTGAATGCTCCACTTTGTCAACTTGCGGTGGCACAAGTTCCACTGCACCATGAACAGTGGCTGTGGCTGGGGGGTGATATTCAAAGAGTTGCTCAATATGCGATCCTTTGAATATCACCGACATACCCCTGCGCAACTATTTTGCGCAGCGCAAGGGCTTGCACCTATGAATGGTGCAGTTTGAATATTCAGCCCAAAGAGCAAAACATAAAACATCCCAGGACCTCTGACAAGGAACTGACATGGGTTTGCCAGAAGAGTGTGACTGCAAATTTATTTAGGGAAAATACAAAATAATAATCCAGTATATGTTTGCTATGCCTGTGTATAACAGGTGGGTTTACACTTCCCTCTGTAGTAGTGAGCATAACTACTTGCTACCTTCTTCACCGGCAGGTGTGCTAGAACAGCAGAGCATCTTTTTTAATTCTGTGCTACTGTTTTACAATATATTTGATTCTTTGGCAGTAAACTAACAGGGAAAGTTTTTTTTTTTAGTAGGGGCTGCAGTGGGTATTGGGTATTGGGGATTGGGGACCACTTGACAACCTTGATGGATTGCTTTTATATTTCTTCCATGTTTTTTGGGGGGGCTACCTTTGTGAGTCTCTGCCTCCTTTCCCTATCTTGTAACCCCAGTATACTGTACCTAAGCATGTCTCTACCCATGTCTGCCATAATGCACCTAGAGCCCCCCAGCACTCAGTGGCTGTCACATAAGCTGTGCAAGTCAGGTTTTTATTTTAATTTCATGTATGTTTTGATCCCTCTATACTGTATACATAGTATAACATGGCATAAAAAAACTTTTAAAGATTCAGTTATTATGTTTGGTTTATCGAAAAACATTATTGGGGCAAGGAGTGGCTGCAGAAAGCTAACATAATGTGAGTGAGTATAATGAGGAGGGGCAACTGGAGGACTCAAAGTAATTTTCATTTTTTTTATACAAGTGATCAACACTAGAGAAATTAAAATTGCATGTCACCAGCGTAATGGGGTCAATAAATCTTACATGAGACAGGGAACAGAGGAAGGGTGAAAACAGGACATCAAGATGGATTCAAAAACATATCACACAGTACAATAGGGATTGGGGCTGGAGAGTGGAGGGTGGGATTGATAGCCACTTTAAAAATAGAAACTGTTTTAAAACATGGTACATTGGGATGTATGTGAGTGTGAGTTGGGGGATGGGATTGGGGATTACCCTCAAGCAGAAGAGAATTCAATTACAAAAAAAGGTGATTGGGCAAACTGGTGAAAACTTTGCATGTTTTTTTTTCTCTACAATTAGTCTGCATACATATATTAATATACTGTACAACAGATCTAGGTCCCTCCCACATACATTCCTATTGAACATATCAGCTTATAGCAATTAGTCAGCTTCAGTCTGATGTAGAATTCAAATTAGTAGCAGCACAAGTCAAGTGAGAAAAAACAATAATATTCTGTAAAAGAATTTGGAAAATACAGTAACATCTACCAGTGAATGAAGCTGGAAATTTAAAAAAATTGACACAATCACACATTGTCATCCAATAGATGTCATGAAGTGCAATTAGGCAGCTAAAATACTGCTATTTTACTGTAGATTGAACACTATGCTGCCGCAGGCACCACGCCGCTTCCTCTATGCCGAGCGTCATGCCAAGAGTCATGCCACAGTACTGAGGAAATACCGAGCATCATTCTGGGGTACTGGTAAACTTTTCTATGAGCACCAATATATATATATATATATATATATATATATATATATATATATATAGCTATCAATGGAATGACTCTTTGAATTTGTGTTTTTGAGTTTATCTATGTA
Source organism: Neoceratodus forsteri (assembly GCA_016271365.2). NCBI lineage: Eukaryota > Metazoa > Chordata > Ceratodontiformes > Ceratodontidae > Neoceratodus > Neoceratodus forsteri. Next base: position 682,922,926 of record CM057449.1, read on the forward strand.
TTCTTGACAATTGGTATTCCAAGGAAATGGACCAAAATAAGAGGTTAGTGCTATTTTAAGAGCAAACAGATTTATGATGTGTCTCTTGCTCAGGTTTAGTTTAAATAAAAGTGTGCTAATAGTGTACAGATAGCCATTCTGTAGAAGCAAAGCTACAATTAAATGCTTAACTTCAGAAGACCATGGTTTAATGAATTTATAATTGTTAAGTTTAAAGGTGTAGTTATTAAAGATTGGTTTACTTATGTCCTTATAGAAGTGTAAATCCAAAAATTTACTAATTTGATTATATACTCTTAGTAAAGTACCGATTGTTGAGTTTTTAAGTGAAGAGGGTCAATTAGTAAACTTAGTATGAAGGAGAGTATTAGGGGATAATTTATGTTTCTCGTTTAAAGTTCAATATCTAACCAAATTGGTCTATATGTGGAGTCACTAGGTTCAGAGAGAAGCCATCTGATATATTTGTTGATATGGGTAGCCATGTAAAAAGAGTAAAGTTGGGTATTTTAATTCCACCCTGGGATTTGTGGAGCACCACTTTATTAATTGCAATTCTTGGAAGTTTATCTTGCCAAATAAAATTGTTTATAAAAGAATGTATAAGAGTAAACCAAATTAAGGGAAGAAAAACATTTAACATATTTAGAGGGTAAAGAATCCTAGAAAAAATATTCATTTTTAATATATTAACAATGCCCCAGAAAGAGATGGGGAGTAATTTCCATCTATTTAGATCTTGTTTCAGAGTAGTTAATAGGTCTGAAAAATTTAAACTGTCTAGTTTTAAGTTCAAATAATGCGTAGATACTTAATATGTTTTGGCACCCATAACAAACCTAATTTAATGATGTCTTCTTTCAAAACTCCACTGTTTAAAGGGATGACCATTGTTTTCTCTTTATTTAGTTTATAATTTGACATTGTGCTAAACTTCTAAATGACATCTAAAGCAGCATGAATTGATTCTTTAGGATTAGAAATGTGAAGAAGCACATCATCTACGTATGTGTATACTTTTAAGTGGAAAGGGCCTATATTTATACCCCTAACTCAGGGTTTTTCTTTTAAATAATAAAATAAAGGTTCTAAATAAACATTAAGTAAAATAGGGGACAACGAGCAACCCTGTTGTGTTCCTCAATACATTCTTATAGTGGATGAAAAGATACCATTGCAAAAGAATTCTTGCCATCGTCTGTGAATAGAGGATTCTGAGCCAATTGAAGAATGTAGATGAAAAACCACATTTTTGAACTGTAGCAATAAGAAAATTGATGCTGACTCTATCAAATGCCTTTTCTGCATCCAGGGATACCAGCGCTGTGGGGTTCTGGTATCCCTGGAGACAGAAAAGACATGTGACAATTTTCTGACATGATCAAAGGACTGTCTAGAAGGCAAGAAACCTATTTGTTCTTTACTGATTAAGGAATGTAAATTATTTTTAATTATTTGGGCTAAGATAGATATGAGTATTTTTAAATCACAGTTAATTAGCAAGATAAGGTGATATCTACTATTTCTAGCTGTGGGTTTGTCAGGTTTTGATAAGAGAATTATTAAAGCTTCAAGGAGTGAATAATCATTAAATCCAAATGCAAGAATATAAGTGTATACATACTGTATAATGGGACCCAAAGTATCCTTAAAATATTTATAAAATATGCCAGTGAATCTCTCTGGGCCAGGTGATTTGTCTATTTTTAAATTATTTATTTCATCTGTTATTTCTTGATTATGTATAGGCTTGGCCATTTCCTCAGATATTGAAGGATTTAATTGAGGACAGTTAATGTTACTTAAATAAGAATCAAAATCTGATTGAGAGGAGGAATTGGGAATAGGGCCATAAAGACATTTATAATCTCTCTGGGCAGGCTTGATGGGCCGAATGGTCCTTTTCTGCCAGCAAGATACTATAATTCTATGAATAAGCTACAAATTCTAGTGCAATTTCTTTTGGGTCAGCCTTGATGGAATTATTCTTTTCTGAAACATTGGAAGCAATGGTTTTGGAAATCTCCTTATTTTTAAGTTTATTAGCCAGTAATTTGCTAGGTTTTTCGCCTATATCAATATACTTTTCTGTAGTCTGAAGAATGTAGAATTCTGCTTTTTCTTTAGTTTAGTTAAAATACTAATTTTTATATTTATTTTATTCCTGTAATTTATGTTCAGAATGTGATGCAGCCAGCTGGATTTCTAATGGTTCTATTTTATCCAGTAAGAAGACTGTTTTGACCTGATTTCTTTTTCCATTTTGAGGCCAACCTAATAAATTCTCCTCTGATAAAACATTGCAGGCTGATCAGATGATGTCTACTTTAGTCATCGATGGAAGAATAAGCTTCATAAAACTGATAATTAATTGGTTAAATGTGTTTAATATTAAATTCTTCTTTCAGAAGATGATTATTAAGGCACCAAATGGATTGTTTGATAGATATAGAATCTAAACTGTGCACAATCCAAACAAGTGAATGATCAGAATGTGTTCTTGAAGATAGCTGAGTATCAATTAAATCAGATACAAAAGGCTTATTGATTAAGAAACAGTTGTTTCTTGAGTAGGAGTTATGCACAGATGAAAAGAAAAAGTATTTTTTTGGAGTTTGGATTTGTTACTCTCCAGTGGTCCACAAGTCAAAATGAGCTAAGAATTATTTGAGTGCTTTACTGTCTGCATTAGACTATGCCCCTACTTTAGCAAATTTATCAATATACAAAAGTAACAGAAAGTTCCAGTCGTCCTTAAATCATATGATGTGAAGAAAATTGCAATAGAACTGAAGAAAGCTGCATTAAAAAAGTTGCAGTATCAAAATTTGGTCTGTATATGGAACTTAAAAGGATGTTTGTATTGTTGAGTAAGACAGCCACTAGAATATATCTACCTTGCTGATGAGCAATAATTTTAGTTTGAGAAAAGTTAATTGATTTGCTGAGCAGTATAGTTACCCCTTTCTGGAAGTGGAGTTGCCAGCTCTGCATACTGTGTCATAATCCAATTTTTTCAGCAGGTTAATTTCTGATAAAAGTAATTGAGTCTCCTGAAAAAATTAAATCTTGCAATTAATGAGAGTGTATGATTTAAAATGTGCAACCTTTTAGTTTTTGAGTGAGTTCCTTTTACATGCCATGTAGCATATTTTATGTAATTAGACATCATTAATCTACAGTACATTAAAATTAAGAGGCAAATGTGATTACAATTTAAATTCCTGGAAGATTTTCATTGTAAAATAGATTTGGAACAAAACTACAATCCATAACCTGCACACACCCACCATGAGTTAGGTGCATACCACACTTGCTGTCATGCTTTAAAAATTAAAGAACATTACAAAAAGTAAAATTAGAGAGGCAAATGCAAACTAAGCCAACAAACCCCACTTTAAAAATATCAGTAACTATGCTTGCAAAAACCAACACTCTCTATGATGATTCTAAATTTGAGCCTAATCGGCCATAAATATACTCCTATCAAAATACTGTTGGCTTAATGAATTGGAACCAAAACTTTAAACAGGAGGTGAGGCTCACAATAACTTCATACATTTAACTCTCAGAGACTTGTCCAAAGCTAATATTTCAGCTCTGCATATATATGGTTTCCTATTATAGCATTAAAATAGAAAGGGAACTAAAGTGCACTCTGAACAGAAAATGTTAATCCTCACCATGCACACATTTGGAGTCAGCCACCAGAAGAAATTTAAGCTGCATGTGTTGGCATTTTAAAGGACCCTAATAATATAGGTATTCAAAAGAAAGGACAGCTCCAGTTATAGACTTCTAATGGGGTACAGAATTATAATAAGATTAAGGTCCTGACTAATTAATTAAACCTCCACCTCCATGGGGCTGATTGATAGCATATTTAAAAAAAAAAAAACCTTAACGCTTGCCTTTAATTTGCAGAGTCAAAGTATATCACAATGCCACTTATCCATGAAACTATTAAACAGTAACATAGCTTCATACTCAACTAAAGTATACCATTAAGGTATACATTTACCATAATCAATGTCTAAAAGAGACAAAATTGGTATGCCAACAATGCTCTGAAGTTAGCGTTGTATGTATTCAGAATGAAAATTAAAAGAGACCAGACCTATAGTGTCTCAATATATAAACTAAATATGAGATAATTATTGAATTCAATTACTTAAATCCTTAGCATAGCTAGGCATGAGGTAGAATTATTTAAACTGCATGTTTAAATATAAACAAAAGTTTACTTTTTAAGGAGAAATCCAACATGTGTAGCTTGCATCAGAAGAACATGTACATCCACTATATAACATATTTCAGAGTGCCAGTAGATTGATTACCATGGATTCACACATGTCATAGAATAATTAAATTTGAAAAGAAAAAAGAAATAAAAATATATTCAATACAATTCAAGTCTTTAAGCATTATATAACTTGAAGCACTAACCAAAAAATAGTTTGGTGAACCCAAACAAGCAGGAACCATTTGAAAATCCCACATAGAATTATTTTGCTATGATCAAACATTCTAAATCAAGGAACATAATTCAGATCAAACAGTACAGTATCAGAACAATGTTTTAAAACAAGATTTTAGTCCCTGTTCATCCAAATTATGAAATTATGGGCAAAGAGAACTCTCAGAAAAAAAATCCATGAGAAAAAGAAACATCTTCTCGGCTATCCTCTCATGACTGGATCATCAACTCAGCCAAATCAGCCTGCTCCAAATAGCTCTGGGAACAGCTCTGCCCGAGATTTCTTCACTTGATCCAGAAACTCATATGTAAAGGTATTTTTTTTTTTTTTTAATTGACAGCCTGGCAGGATATAGGATTTTAAATGTGATCCCTGCAATTATTATTTTATTTACAATGGGAGCAAATTCTCTTCTGCCGCTTCTCACTGCATGTTGTAAATCCTGATTGACTCAAATCCTTCTCTCTTCCCAACAAACATTCTGAGCCAGTTTAATTTTATTTAGAATGTATTGTTACAAAGGAAGTTTAAGAGTTTTACAATAAATGGCCTAGGTCTTTTACTGGGATTTGGTAAGGGTATAAGGACACGGTGAGCCCTTTCGATTATACAGTTTGGGACATTCGGTGAGATACCCACCAGATCTTCAAATAGAACTTGAGCACAATGAATTTGCTCATTACCTTGTGATTTTTCATGCAGACCAAAAACCACAATATTATTGCACCTGTATTGGCATTCTAAATCTTCTAATTTTGCTTCTAATTTATTTATTTTGTGTCATAATATTGATAATTGGTTCAAACCTCAATTTCCAGTCATCCAAAGATGAAATGTGAGTTTCAGTGTCACCCAGCCACTTGTTCAATACTTCGGTTTTGGGTCTAATAATTTTTTTGCCCTCCAGTAGTGACATTATTGCTTCTTTTATTGGATTTAATTCCAGCAGAACTTTTTCTTCAGTCAAAAAACTAGCTTCTGCATTTGTTATGTCAGCCTTCAATGGTACTTGCTTGGATCTTTTAGATCCTCCAGCTCTGTCAGGCATTGGTGGTGGGGTATATTTTGGTGGAGGGTTCTTCATTCCTGTAGCCATTGTTTCTAAAAATAATAATGTGTCTGTTTCTCCATAGAATCCTAATCAGTAAGGATATTGGAGATTGTAAAATAAAGTCCTTTTGTGCTATGTTTTTGTAAAATTAAGCAGTATAAAGCCAGATCGGTGAGAAGAAATGTATCACTCTGCTTTAGTCATCATGTGATCCCTCTGTCAACTTTCTCCTTTGAATGGTACTGTATATGAGAGTTCTACCACCTAGAAATTACATTTATCCACCTACAAATTTAGATGTGTGAGACTTCCCCAGCTAAACATTTCCAGTTTAACCTCTGTGTTTGCACAGCGTACTCTTTCATACTGTACACTACCTTTTTATAAAGCAAGGAAGTAGACATAATGGACCGAGATTCCTTTATTACCTTGAACTACTACTACATGTTATTGTGTTACCTCATAGACCTCTAAAGTAGGGATCCAATAATCCCCACTTCTGATCTTGATCTTCACTTCTTGTATAGTATTGTATTCTATTGTTCTTCATAGTGCTGGATCTTAGCCATGGGCATTTTGTTCACAAACTATTATATTGTTTGACTTCAGTATTTTTGATTTTCAAAACTAGTAATTTTCATCCATCTTTAGTAAGACATGTTAACTGGCTCACTGTTTACAGGAAAGTTACATCCACAGTTTGAGTTAAGAGAAATGTTAACAAGGTTCTCCACTTCAGAGGTTGAATGCTTTCAGTGGCAGTTATGCTTAACGTTTTCCCGCTGTCTATGTTTTCTTGTCATTGGCTAATTTAACAATTATAAATACTTCCTTTTCTGCTCTCTTGAATACATTCCCAAACCCTATCTATGTGATATTGTAGTTCTGCCATTGAGGCTCCCTATATTTGCTTTTCAAGTGATTGAACCACATACATTTCTCTCGTGTCATTTTTTGTTCTTTCTAGATACAGTGTGTGTTTTAGAAGTTCAGTAAAATAGTCCAGTTGTTTCTCATGAAGATTTAGAAAGAGAATGTGAGATCCTAATTATAAACAATGGCTGTAACCAAAAGGATTTTTTAAAGTTCATAAAACCTAATAATATAAAGATAAATTTTGAATTGCTTGTTTTACATTCCTTGGAATTCCACAGTGAATCAGCTCTTCTTATATGAAATAGGAGTACATAATCTGTGCAGCAAACACATACTTCCACAAGGGTTAAGAAGACAGATAAATATTTAATCTTGTATCAATATATGAAGGATACATTGACATAAAGTCATATTTTATGTAACAGTCATATGGCAACACAACTACATCCCATGGTCTCCTTAGTGTGGGAGGGTTCTATGTGATAATGGTGAAAGCCTAAAGGCGATCTCCATTATCATGCAGTCAGAGTACCAAAAACATTTTTAGCACTGTGACACCCCAGTGCACAGGACAACGGCACTGGGGACATAAATTTCAGTGCTTTCTGTGGGGGGTGGTTGTCCATGTAACAGCTCCACCAATGTGCTCCAGCAGCCTGGGGTTAAAACCTCATTTTACTGTGCTCAACTGCCAATATTTTATTCCCTGGAAGTACTAACAATTGCAGTAACCACCTGGAATAGCTCCTTAGAGACAGTTTCAAGGAATGGAGGCTGAAATGAGAGCATCAATGCCAAAACATACCCCACCACCAATGCTGAATAAAAGTAGTAAGAAGCCCAAGGCCCAGGCTACTACCAGCAGGCACTCCTTGCACACTACATCAGCACAAATGCCACTGACCTTAGAGCAACTCCTAATGGAGTTCCAGCCTTTTCAGGAGGAATTGCAATCACTTAGCAAGGAGTTTGAGGCTATGGCTGTTACACTAGAAGATATTTCTAAATGGACTGGAGACAGTGAAGCCCGACTGGAGAAGGAAGAAGGCTCCAATCCTGTTTATTTTTGTACAGAAGCAGCTGGTCAAATTGGTAGGCTCTTCTCCATATGGCACTAATTACACAATCAAAAGAGCACATATGGCTCTGTGTCCCTTGCCAGCTGTGGGTACACTCCCACAGCTATTCATTTTCTGATTCTTGAACTTTTTAGAGGGCAACATTTCCTAACTAAAATTAAAGATCTACAAGAGATACAGTGGGAAGGTAATAAATTGCAGGTGGCCTAGGATCTGCCCACCTCAGTGAGCCATCCAACAGTCACCAGATGTATCACTGCAGGTGTTAAATTTCGTATGGGCTACCCTGACAGATTTCAAGTTCAGCTATCAGGGGCATGGCGCAGCTTTGAGGACATAGAGACAGCAGCTGCAGAACTAAAGAAAGCCCTACCAAATCTGTTTAAGGATCATTGATAGGTGGATCAGCCAAATATGAGCTGGGTTAATTTATTACATTGCAAGTTTTGTTATGGACTGGATCATTAGTACAAGAACCCTCTAAAATAGGAGAAAAATTCTTTTTTTATTTGGCCTGGAAGGTTTTGATGACACCCGTGGACCGCATCTTGCATGAGGATTAACATTTCAGAAGGTTTCTCATCAGCAGTGGTTGAAGTATTGATGTATGGGGAATATATAGTTGAACTCAATATATTTCCAATTTTTTCAGATACTCAGTTGGGGAGGGGCTACAATACAATGACATTGGAGATATGCTTAGTTCTTTTACACTTTAACAATGGTAGTTTTTAGCTTGGTATTCCTTTTTTCATTTGGACCTATTGGCCTGGGATCTCAGAGCAAAAGACTTCAAGCAGGCATTACTCAGCTGGTAATGACAACAGTCATTTAGGATAGTTCTTTTTGTCTGTTTGTTTTAAGGTGGAGCAGAGAACTTTTCATCTCCTCTTCCCGGTTCATTTTAGAAGGAGTTTTGCCACTGCTTTGCTAATTAATGATTAGCATGTGTTGGACTTTGGAATTTACTTGCTATGAGGTGTGGTCATGCACTTGGTGACACTATCCATAATCTGAGTTAAACAGTGGTGCTATTCATTTAAGCTGGTTTCCAGATTGGATAGAAGATGCTAAGCTGACCCAGATGCACACTGGGCTGGATTCAAGCTGCGACTTTTTATGGACATCACATGGAGCTGTTTATGTTCACTCTTCACCTGTACTTAATTAATTTGGGGTTTTTCTAATGCTCCGAGGGCTACTGGGTTTTGTGGTTATAACTATTCTTTTTTTGGGGGGACGGGTGTCTATTCAGTTTGGACTGAGTACGTTCATATGAAGTAGTAAAAAGTTCATTTTTTTACAGGTAGCAGTGTTTAACATCATTGAGTCAAAAGACTCTTTTTCAAGATGGACCTGTTGCATATACATATAGAATTTTACACATATTGCACAAGAGACAAACTATTACTACATACATCATAGCAGCAATACTTAAACAATAATTAAATTAAATTCATCGTTCACCACATTATTACACTCACTCAGGTCAAAGTCAAGACTAGAGACAAGGTACATGTATTATTTAAAAACTCTGAAGTTCACTATATTCCTAAGATTTAGGGAAGTTTCACTGCACTTGTCATGCACATGTTAATCAGTCCATCTGTGTATAAACACTTCAACCATTACACACGCATTTCATTGCTAAGTCATAACCAATAACTTTCATGAAGTGCTTTGTTTGCTGGATTTGTTTTTTATTTCTCTTCATCAGTTGGGGCCCACACTTCACCAAATCTATTATGCAGCTTAGGTATAATAAATTTATTTCCCCTATTACCTCTAAGATTCTGATTATGTCTGTATGTCAAACATGACATTTTATCTACAAGGTACCTAGGGTTCTAATTATGTATCACCCCATGAATCTGCTTTAACCATTTTCATTCTATTTTTTGCTCTAAATGAGGCCACTGTAGTAGCATAAACATATCACATATGTGTGTGTTATTTCAGGAGAAGGTTCACTCCTCTGGCTACCAGTGTTATTACTGGGCTAGCTGGAGGGATTTGGATACTGTAAGGCTAGACTGTTCATCATGGACTGTAGATATTATAAGTTGGTGGTGGGGGGATGCTTTTAGGTTATTTGGTTATATTCTATGATACGATATTTATGCTTTATGGTTGGGTTTTTCTGTTTCTGTGGGGTCTAGTTTTAGTAGTTCACAGTTAATGGGAGAATGTTGGGTGGAATGTATTTGGGGTGGGGAGAGTACAGGGGGCTGGGATTTGGGGTGGGACTGGCATCAGAAAGATCATTGGTAATTGGGGTTACATGTAATGTTATTATTTGCACAGCATATTACTCATTATATAGTGTTAAACAGCAGGAATGTCTAATTATCTAAACATTATCACATGGAATGTTTGTGGGACCCCAAATAAAACTAAAATGTATAAAATTATCAGACATCTCCAGCATCTTAAAGGAGATATCTCCATTTTGCAAGAGACCCATTTGCTAGAAAGTGAGTCCAATCTGTTTTGTAGACAGTCTGTAGACCAAGTTTACACTGTAGGAAATAGTACACAGAGTAGAGGTGTAGTGGTCTTGATTTCATGGAAAGTGCCCTTTGTAAGTAGTCATTATATCCAGAATCTGAGGGGGAGATATATTTTAATCAGTGGGACTATCAACCGAATGGAAGTATTACTAGGATGTATTTATGGTCCTAATGTAGACTCCCCATCTTTTTATATGGACTTGGTTTCCATATTTTCTCCCTTCCTTTCCATGCCTATCTTTTAAGGGGGGACTGGAATCTTCCTTTCACCCCAGACCTAGATCGGTCAGATAGGCACCAGAGCGGGCTAACTCCTGCTCAATGATCATTACGGGACCTTATAGATCACCTTGGTCTTTGTGATCCCTGTCAAACATTGCACCTTGATTCCAGGGAATACACATTCAGGATATTGGTTCATGGAACCTCATCCCCATATTGATTATTTTCTAGTTAGTAAATCACTTTTAATGGGTATAATCTGTTGTGGGATGGATCCTGGTGTAGTATCAGACCACTCCTTGACATTTTGTAGGATTACATTCTCTCCTCTTCAGGAAAAGGAAACAATATGGAAAATTAACAATCAAATGTTCAAGGAAGACTAGGTGGTAGCCCATATATCTGAGTATATAGATAATTTCACCCTAGAGAATTTGAACTCAACAGGCAAACCTGATATAGAATGAGGAGCTTTAAAGTGCTATATTATGGGAGAATTAATAAGATTAGCATCTACTAGGAAACAGAAATGAGACAAGAAGGCTTTAGACTTGCTATCTTGTATTATAGACTTAAAGGCCAGGCATTCACTTAACACAGGAGATGGGGTGAGACAAGAGTTACTTAGGCTTCAGGATCAGTATAACGAATTGCTGCAGGAAAAGCTGAATTAGCCATTTTATGAACTCGTGCCACCTGTATTGATCAGGGTGAAAAAGATGACAGACTGCTGACCCTTAGGGTTAAAAAGCAGGAGGCCTCCAGAATTATAAATGCCATACACTCCTCAGTAGATGGGCCCCTTAAAATTACCCCAAAAGAAATTGTGTTGGAATTTGAGAAGTATTACAGAGACCTTTACAGGCTGTTGTCAGTTAAGCACCCAAAGCAGATGGTCAATGATTACCTCACTACAATACCGCTACCAAGACTGACATATTCCCAATTGGGGCACTAGTTGAATCATTTTCTGAAGTGAATATATTGGGTGCAATTAGAGCTTTGATGTTGGACAAGTCTCCAGGCCCAGATGGATTCTCACCCAATTGTTATAAGGTGTTTGCAGACAAATTGGTACCCTGGTTACAAAAGTTATTATAGTTTATTTTAGCATCAGGCCCTTCAGATATAAGGTTATTTGTAGCATTAATAGTTTTGCTTCATAAACCAGGGAAGGATGCTGACAAAGTTACAAGTTATAGACCAATCTTGCTTCTGAATTATGAAGTTAAACTGTTAGCTAAATTGTTAGCAGATAGGGTTGGTAGGGTTCTGCCAGCCTTAATAGGTCTGTAACAGGTTGGCTTTATGACTGGTCATACCTCCACAGACCATATGTGTAAGTTAGCACACATCTCCACTGAGTCCGGGGAATCAGGTCACCCTGCAGTGCTGATGTCTCTGGACATGGAGAAAGCATTTGACCAGGTTGACTGGCAGTTCCAGTTTAGGTCATTACATCAATTTGGATTCCCTGCTAAATTTATACAATGGGTTCACATGCAATATGGATACCCCATGGCCCATATACATTGGAATGGCATTTTTTCTTCCATGTTCCCTTTATATTCTGGAACCAGACAAGGTTGACCTTTATCTCTGTTACTGTTTAATCTTTATTTAAAACCATTATTGGTTAAACTAAAGGAGAACCCTGCAATCCAGGGAATTAGGTTGGGAACACACAGAGTGAAAATCTCAGCATATGCTGATGATATATTGCTTCATCTTTCCCATCCTCAATCCTCTATTCTGGTTGTTTTGGATATGATTAAGGAATATGGCCTACTTTCTAATTATAAGGTTTATATAGATAAAACTTCAGTTTTCCCCCCAAATTCCAGAATACTTAAGAGTGTAATAATAATAATAATAATAATAATTTTATTTATACAGCATCTTTCAATATATCAAGGCACTGAACAAGTTAAAATCATAAATTCAAATTTCAATACAAGACACCAAAACATATAAAAATACATCATAAAAACATAATAAATTACAATAAAATACAAATCATATTACAATTAACTTAGCTATCCGAGAAGGCCATTTTCCATAAATATGATTTCAGGGCTTCCTTAAATATCTCCACGGAGGTGCACTCCTGTAATAGGTACCACAGGGTTAAAATGGTCCCCTAAAACTTCAATACTTGGGCATCAATTTGGCTAGGAGTGTTCTTTGGGTATGCCAACTCAGTTTGGATGCATTGCTCCAAAAGTGCAACAAGATTTAGCCTGATAAAAGGTTCTACCTTTATCTCTATGGGGCAAAATCAGCTTGGTTAAGATGAATATTTTACTGTGGCTTTTTTATCTGCTCAATTTATTGAATCTCTGATTGCCCCTTACCTGGTTTAAAAGAGTACAAGCTGCTGTAACATATTTTATATGGCTGGGTAACCATTGAGACGGGCATATTGTAGACGTGCAATTCCCAAAGTCTGGGGGGGGGGCTCAGACTTCACATTTGGGGTTATATTATTGGGCTAGCCAGGTGAGTAAGTATCTGCAGTGGTTTTCAATGGCAGAGAATGTGCAGAAAGTTCCACGCTGTATGTGCCCATATGGCTTACTATAGAAATAGAACTAGTTGCATCGAGTGGGGTGTCACCAAGTGCTCTCCTACATATAACACCCAAGGTCCCCCCACTGGCTTTGCATGGATCCCTGATCGAAGTCTCAGTCAGGATTCGTTCCCAACTATGCTCTTTTCTTAAACATAAACATACCAGTGACCCCATCCAGCCATTACTGGGGGAACCTGAGTTTAAGAGTAGGTGGCAAACCCTTACACCCCCATTGGATACCACAGCAGGCAATGGTTACAGTAGGAGATCTAGTGCAGGAAGATGGATTTCTAACTTCTGGAGAGATTATGCAGGAGTCTAGCTTAGATAGAGTCCTAATTTGTGAGGTTTTTCAACTCCGACACATGTTGATACATAACTGGGGAAATCTTGCTTAGAATAGTGGGGCAGAAGAGTTTTACAGACTCTCATTAAACCAATTTCTTTACCCCATGTGGTGGCTAAAATATATGCTGTTCTTCTTGACAGAACCTTTCCTACAGTAGATGGGGCGTCAGGTTATTGGGATGTGTGTTTCCCACAAGCCAAGTTTGATTGGAGCAAGATATGGACAGATTGTTGCACATACATGACTTAGGACTGGTTAAGGATTGTGCAATTTCAGTTCCTTAACAATATGTAATTCACCCTGGCCAAACCCATTGTGTTAGGTGTCAGCAGGCTGGTGGTTCTCTCCTGCATATATTCTGGGAGTGCCCCAAGGTTGCTTCTTTGTGGTCACACATCACGCAAAAAGCTGACCTGTTATTAGGTATTGATGAATACTTCTGTCCAGAGATTTGTCTGGTGGCTGATTACACACAAATTGAGGGTCATGAGCGTAGGTATTATATGGCCATAATCACTTTATCTGTCAAAAAACTTGTGCTGTCCCACTGGCAGGATACAGTGAGCATTTCTTATGTTGAATGGCTACAAGAGTAACTTTTTAACCTTCAGATGGAAAAGATGGTAGCTAGCCTACATAGTTGCCTCAAGAGGTTAGACAAAATTTGGAGCAGATTACATACCCTTTATTTGATGTAAACTGGCCTGTGTAGAACATTATCCTGGTCAAACTCAGGCTCCTAGCACAGTTACAGTATATTCTGATGCTGGGGGTGGAGGGGGGGCAATTGGGACATTTTTGAATGGGGAAGGGGGGAGTATGGTTGTGTTATGTTATGTTGGTGTGACTGTTATTTTTGTTTGTATTCTATGTGAAAATCAATAAAGCCTACTTAATTAAAAAAAAAAGACAAACTAAAATTACTAAGACCAGACTATAGTAGAAATGCAATGAAAATTAACAAGCTAATACAAGATATGACAAACTCATGATAAACATAAAAAATGAAATATGTTCAGTAACCACTGGGACAGGAAAAGACACTTCTACTGAACAAACATTTTTTTAAGTCTAATCTTGAATGTTTTCAATTTCAGATATTGTTTGATTTCGATGGGGAGTGAGTTATAAAAAACAAGCTCCTTAAATAGTATAGATTTCTGACCAAAAGACTTTCTGAACAAAGGAGTTTTAAAAACTATAATGGTTTGAGATCTAGGCCCTTGATTATTAACTGCTTTATGAAATGAAGCGATAGAATGTGGCAGTTGATCAAGTACACCCTTCTGACTTAAAAGCACCATTTGTAAATTACAGCAGGACAAAGTGATTTCAGTTTACTGCTTGACAAATTGTAATATCTGATATTGGATTACACTGAGTCCCTGCAGTATCTGCAAGATATCACAGCAAAACTTAATGAGTACTTGATCCCAGTGGATGACACTGTAAATGCTGCTGCAGAATAAGGGTTACCATACTTGAGTTTCCAACCTTTGCTTCCTGGTCTGCACCTACAGTGCTGTCCTGTGAGAAATGTGGCTTTTAGCCTGTATGTATGCATGCCAATCCACCACAGTGAATAGGGGTTGCATAAGAGTTTCATTAAATTGATTAAAATTAATGCTAATGTTCATCATAATCAAAATGGCAATGGAAATCATACAATCTTCAAAAATGTACTGTACACGTATTAAACTGTACATAGTAGTTATTTACAATGAAAATGTCACAGTTGTTGAAATGTAAAATAAATACTGACTCTCATGGACTACCGAAGAGCTTTGGAATATCTAATTTATATTTTAAATATCACAGTGCTAGACAAATCTGTATCTTTTCAGGCATAGTTTGGTGATTATATATCTGAAGTGTAGAAATTTCACAGTTCTATGTTCATGTGCTGATTAAGCTTATACAATTAAGAGGCTGGCAAGTAGTGGTCAGTCCAATCCATTTGCTGTCTACCAAATATTATCACCAAGATACAGTAGTAACAGTAATTTAAGATCAGAAGGGACACAAGGTCCATCATTCCATCATGTTTTCCCCTGCACATAAACAGTGAGGAACACATATGCTGTTCAAACTTGTATTCAGTTTATAGAAATTTCCCTCCCAGCTGTACTGCCCCCTGATGCCTGGAATTTCTGTGGTAAGATGAAGTTTGTTCAGTCTTCCAGTAACTTAAGGCCTATACTGTCTTCCTGTCCACTTTCTCCACTTGTATGCTGTTCTATTGGTTCAACACCCACTGAGAGAAAAAGTGTTCCCAAACATTATCCATGAATTTACCTCCACTGAGCATTAGGATATGTCAACACATCCATCTATGGGACACTAGATTAAACATATACATCTGTTCAATATATTCAGTACTCTTGAGTATGCAGAAGACAGATAATTTCCTCTCTGAACTTCCTCATCAATGGGGTGAAAACATTAAAGGCCACCAGCCACTCCTCATAGCTCTTGTCCTCAAGCCCCTGCTAGTTTTAGGGACCCTGTATTCCAGCCTCAATGAACTCCATGCACTTTTGCATTAAGGAGACCAGAACTTCACTCAGAACTGCACATGGGTTCCGACCATTGCCTTGTAAAGTAGTAGGACTACTTCATCTAACCTGCTGGGCTACCTCATTTTAATGTATCCCAGCATTCTGCTGGCTTTCTTGACTGTGGCCCTTTACTGTCTGCTGTGCTTTAGTCCCTTGTCTATTCCATATCTCAGGTCTTTCTTTTCTACTGTAACAAGGGAATTCCCACTCAGTGTGTAGGGCCTACCACTGGGTTATCTCTCCTAGTTTAGAACTATACAGTGAATTCTAGAATCCAGGAGTCTAACCTGTCACCCATCTTGTTTAGATCCTCCTGACATTCATCACAATCCTCAAGGGAGTTCACCTTGCTGGTCATCCTAGTATCATCAAGTTAAGCAGCCAGGTGGAGACCACATCTTCCAAATTGTTGATGGAAATGTTTTATAGCAGTGGCTCCTGCATAGTTCCCTGAAAGATGTTGCTTAGTACTCTTCTCCTCTCAGAGTAGTACCTGTCCACAAAGAAGCTTTGCTTCCTGTCCCCAAGCCATTTATCAATTCAGTTTATTTATGCCTCATGTATACCACACAGCTGCACTTTGTCCAGCAACTTGTCATGTACCACATTGTGAAAGGCTTTACTAAAGTTCAGGTATATTATATCTATAGGCATGCCTTTGTTTGACCTCCCAGGTCACCCTCTCAAAGAAGGTGAGTAGGTTGATTTTGCTTGATATGCTCCTTGTAAAGCCATTCTGAGAGGGAAAGATGAGAGGGAGCAAAAAGCTTAGCCTCAACCAAGTGCTCAAATATTCTCACCATGATAATTCCCTCGTGGACCTTGCCCAGCTCTGAGCTAAAGATAACCAGTCTATAGCTGCCCTAGTCTGACCTTGCCACATTCTTGGAAATTTGGGCCATGCTGGTTGCTTTTCAGTCCTCTGGTACAACATTTGTCCAGACAGACTTGTGAAAGATTATTGCAAACAGCTCTACAAATTACCAGCAGCTAAATCTACTTAGCACAAGAGCAGCCTAAAGTAAACTGGCTTGTTTAAGTTTGGTTTGGTGTGTGTTTAAGCAACAGATATATAGCAGGCTACAGTATATCAAAACTATTTGTGCTCTGCAGAAATTCAAATCATGTTGGTCTGGTATCTCAAATGACCAAATGTTTTACCTTCTTTTTTTTATTTTTTTATTGTTACTTTCTATTTATGCTCCCCCTCCAACTGATGTTAGTCCATCTCAGGGCTTCCAGGAGGTCTCAACCTCATCTCCCCTGCCATTTTTCAGGACATCATGACTTACCTGGCTCCATGGGTGCAGCCCCGTGGTATCCCCTCCCACAGTGGTGCACTTCAAACTGGACAATATCCCTCATAGGTACACTCTGTTGCCCTTGAAGTGTACCTAGGTTGGTCAGTTGCATTGTCTGTGGCCGCCTGGAGCTATCATAGGGCTCAGCTGCTTTTTCTGTTTCCTGCTATAGAGCACTTGGCAGATGGGCTTGATCATGCTGAGTGTGCACATCTATCTAGCCAATCAGCAGCTCCCAGCCCCAGAAATGCACTCCTGCTTCATTCCATTCCTCGTCACCCAGATGGCAGTCATGCTGAGGTGTTGAGCCCCCCCAACCTCCCTGAAGGAGGAGATCATCCCATGGGGTGTTCAATTCTCCTCCACTGGCTGGCCCTCTGATGACCCAGGCTCATGCCCAAACCCTAGTAACCAGTGTCACAAGCATTATTATTTTTTTTTGTATTTATTACATTCTCGGATTACAAATACCTTTGAGCAGAAACTGCTCGTTTACAAAGTTTCCATGTCAAAGTATGAGGGTCAACATACATACAGAAGTAGTAAAAGAATGCACAATAAACAACCAAAACAACTAAAAGAAAAAAAAAATGAGTGCTACATTAGTAACAGTGCTACTGATGCACAAGGGGCCAACTAATGTTTAAGCTTCTGACAGGTTGTACCTTCGACTAAAACTAAATAACTATAATAAAATATTAGTTATATTTACTGCATACCTTTGTGGATGCATATACTGTATTTTAACTGCATTGAGGATGTGTGTGATACTGTACATCTGTTACACTGCCTTGGCTAAAGCTGCAATGAATGTTATGATGGCAGTTTTATACCTATTCATTTTTATTCCATTTTTGATGTCCCTTTTTCTCATTTTCTATATAATGCCCCATTTCTCTGTTTTGAATCTGCTTTAGAAAATGGGTAAACAAATCTTGGTCTCTGAATGGCTAAGCCCTTCACCATGGTATGCATTTATGTGCCAACAGAGACCAGAAAAATATAAGTTCCTGTGCCTACCTGCCTTATCACAAGCTGGTATTCATGTGCCCACTTTTGAATTTTGATAAAGGGAACTGTAGCCATTTTTTGAGCCCCACTAACAAAAAAAAGATAGAAACATAGAAACATAGATAGTGGTGGCAGAAGAAGATCAAGGCTCCACTGAGTCTGCCCATAATTAATCCGGGACCTAGTGTCAATGTGGGGACCTATCCCTCCCCCGTTGCTCATCCTTTCCTACCCTTGTACTCATTATCTGGGCTAACTCTGCCTTAACTTGGTCTAAATTTAAAAGTGCCCCAAAAAATTCAAGAATGCTATTAATAAAGCAAAAAGAAGGCTAGAGAATAAATTAGCATCTACTCCCTCAAAGCAAAACAGTAAAATGTTTTATGGGTACATAACTTCACTAAGGTGTAGTGACTCAAAACTAACTGCAATCCAGCAAAACCACTCTGTCATCTCAAATCCCACTGTGATTGCCAATACTTTAAATGACTACTTCTGTTCAGTATCTTCTAAGGACAGTCCAACATATTTTCATACTTCTCAAATAAACCATGAATCCTACAAAATAGAGCTTAAGGGCATTCAAAAGAAAATAGGTGATTTGAAACTTTATGGTGCCCCAGGACATGATGATGTAACACCTCAGATGTTAAAAATAATGAGGGATAATATCTTTGTACCCTGAAGATATTGAGCCCTATGTACAAAAAAAGATTGCCTACACGCCATAGATATATGGCGCTTAGGCAACCCCAAGTAAGAATGCAGCGGCATTCACAACAAGTGTGCCAGCCAGTTGTGCAGTGAATCCCCCGGCTGCAAGGGCAGCATCATGCCAGGAGCAATCAGGGGAAGTGTCGGGGATGTACCTGCATTATGCACCATTCAGTAAAGTGCAGAGTGCCAGGCACAGGGGGGCACAGGTTATGGCAGCTGGGACCCTGCCGTAACCCACTTGCGGGTCATGGTGGGATAAAGAAATTAACCTCCATGCTGCCTCAGTCCACTAGATTGATGGGGAGAGCTGGGGCAACCATTTGGGAGAGTGTCTGTACATTTCAATTTTATCCATTTATCATGGATGCACATGTCCCTTGCACCACTGTCCAGGGGTGCAAGGCATCCACTCTGGGATCCAGGTCAGGCATCCAATTGGATGCCTGCCTGGTTCCACTCCTCTGCATTCAGTCACCCCCATGAACCTGCACACCGGGGGGAGGGGCCAAGGACAGGTGACTCACAGGTGCATGCTGTCACAAATACCATGCACCCTGTGCCTGTCCATGGCTGTGTAGCTACTACCTTCCACCTCATTCATGCATAGTGCCCATTATTTGAAAAGTCACTTAAGGAAGGGGAGGTCCCATATGATTGGAAAATAGCGGAGATCACACCTATACATAAGAAGGGTAATGGACTTGTCCGCCAAAATTATAGACTTATCAGTCTGACGTCAGTCCCCAGTAAGGTTTTGGAGGCTATTAATCAAGATAGGATTCAAATGCAGTTAAAGTTAAATGATTGCATCAACAGGGGGCAGCATGGTTTTACTGCAGGTCAATCCTGCATAACCAAACTCCTTTGCTTCTACAAAAAAATTTGTGACATACTTGACAAAGGTGGAACAGCAGATATTATTCTACTATATTTTCATAAGACATTTGACACTGTCCCACACTGGGCAGTAATTGAAAGACTAATAAGATACAGGATTGACAGGTGTATTGTAAAATGGATTATAAACTGGTTAACCTTACATACACAAAGAGTTTCCATAAATGGTTTCCTGTCACGGGATGGAAGTGTGATGAGTGGTGTCCCCCAAGGATTCATTTTGGGATCAATTTTGTTTCAGCTATTTATAGCTGATTTAGATGACAACATTGATAACGTTATTGTTAAATTTGCTGACAACACAAATATTGGAGGCCCAACATCCACCATGGAACACATTGCTAGTATCCAGAAGGACCTGGATGCCTTAACCACTTGGGCTCTTAAGTCGGACATGTCCTTCAATTTAGATAAGTGTAAAGTTCTGCATCTAGGTAGACATAACACGCAGAATCAGTATATAGTAAGCAATACTATCTTAAATACAACCTCATCAGAAAAAAATACAGTGTAATTATTGATAACGCACGAAATTTCAATGAGCATTGTATTAGTGCAGTATCCAAGGCAAACAGGGTGATGGGCTCAGTTAAAAGAAATATAAAGAGTCAAAATGCTGAAGTGATTATGCTATTGTACAAATCATATGTCATCCTGTATTTGGATTACTGTAGCCAGTTGTGTTGTCCCTAGAGGAAGCCTGAAGTTGATATGGTGGAAAAGGTGCAGGGTAAACAACCAAAATATTAACCCTTAGGCTGCTGACAGAATTAGAATGTATAGGAATTTTGGACTGATATATCCCTGCAGGGGTTAATAGAACACAAAATATATTTATATACTGAGAGAATAAACAATTTACAACTCTACTGCATAGAAGATCATAGAAAGAGGGGTGACATATTGATGTTTTATGATGTTAATCATGATGTCTATCTTATGGAACAGTTGAATATAAATCTGAAGTATAATAACCACAACTCATGTGATCATCCATTGCAAATAAGGCTACAAGATTTAGGTCAGACAAAATAAAGTATTTTTTCACACAATGGGTGACAAACCTTTGGAACAACCTGTGTGAAACTATAGTTACTAGCAAGACAAAGGGGGTCTTTAAAAACAGGCTGGACAGATACTGTATATGGCAACTGGTGGTAAATTATTATACTACTCCTAATGAAGAGAAGCTAATTTGGGGCTATTACCTTATCAGCTCCTGAATTTCAGTAGTATTATTAGTGTCAAACAGAACAAGATCAGTTAAATTAAATAACCTATTTTAATCCAAACCATTCTGTATTGTCTATACTAGTAAAATTATTGAATTTTAGAAGTACCTAACTGGAAAAAAGACAGCAGATAACCTATGGGAAAAAGTTTAATCTATTCCCTACAACAGCTGCTGTACTATAATGGAGCTAAAATTTCTACTGAGGCCTACTCCATCACATTGAGTTATCAAAGGAACAACCTAAAATGAAAAAGACATTTTCATCTTACCGCTGAGCATAGGTACTAACTAGATAGTGGGTTTTTGTATAGTGCAACAATTGGGGTGGCAGCTGCCTGGCATGAAGGAACATGACAAGTGGTGGAAAGCAAGGTTTTTTCACTCTGGGGGGGTCGGTGGAATTTGTCAGTGATACATGATGAGAGGGAGGGCTCCAAGTTGTTCCCCTGAGCCCTGTTGTGGGGGAGGTCTGTGAAGCTCCACAGGTGCCTCAGCTGTAAGTGATGGTGGGGAGACAATCTAGGAACAGCCACTTGTCAGAAGTTGGGTAAACATACACAGGGCCTCTGTGAGTAGGCTCCTTTCAGCTCAGGAAGGGTATCTAGGTTCTTATTTGATTCCCAGACTCCATTTTCATTATGTTAGGCTAGCAATTGAGTAATTATAGGAGAGGCTGAATTAGGTGCATTGCTGGCCTGCTGCAAAAAATAAGGGCTCCTGGAGTACATAAGCCATCCACCCTCATTTCATTAGTATCTTCAGCATACAAATTCATGAACTGCTGCATACAACCACTCAGGTTGACTTTGTGCTTCTCACAAAGAGGGAGGGGGGACAGTAGTAAATAACTAAATAACAATATGGGAGGATGAGATAATCCTTCGGCAGATTCACCAAAATGTCTCCTTTTTAGCATTCTCCAGGAGGTCATGCACTAGATTCCCACCTGACCAGGTCAGTAAAAGTGGAACATGTGACAGGTGTGCTGGTCTCCCTTAGTGTACTTAACAAAGAAGATTGCTGTTCCCTAACACTTCTCCTCCTCAGGTCCAATCAGGGCAGGGGCAATTACTTTCCATCAAGGTAAGTTCCTGGGACATGCCCAAGAGTCCCATTAGACCAGTTCTAAGGGCTTGTATTTTCCCTTTCAGTCAGCCGTGCTCCTTTCATTACCTTCAGAATGCATTACCAGTGGCTTCTTCATCTCTGACTTAGACTGGGAGGGGTGCTACCATAGCAGGGTGAGAGGGTTCAGCAGTCCATTATATGAGCCAGGTGAAACTAGAGGTGCACAAGGTGGCCAGAGTGACAGAATCCTAGGTTAAAAAGGCATAAGAACATTTATAGGGATAACCACTGGCACCATCTTACAGGGAAGTGTTGTGATGCCTCCCTTCAGCACAGGGGCCTTGTGGCTGTCACCAAAGGGTTAGAGTTTAGCCAGGCTAATTGCAGGAGGTGCACAGTCTAAGACAGGCACACAAGGGCAGCTGAGCCAAAGTCATTGGCTCTACTGTGACCTCACATTGTGCTTAAGGCAGTTATTGCACTTGGTATCCAACTTAGTCTCCCTTAAGTAGGGATCAGCTAGTTGTCGGTCCTGTCTGCCAGCATTTCATAAAAGATACAGGGACATAAGGCTGCTGTGCACCTCAGTGCCTCAAATTACAAGGGCCTCGGTGCTTCCTTTCACAAACTTGATTAAGTGTTCCTTCTGAATCACCTCTGGACTGCACAAGGTACCTCAAGAAATGCTGCTAAACCTCCATGCTGTAAATCATCCCGGTCCTGCAACCCATCACTTCCCCCTTTCAGGTGAGCCAGACAACCAATGTTTGAATAACATCAAGCTTCCATCCACTGGGAAGTAACACAACAGCATGGATGAACATTTGAGGGGTTAGTAAAATGTGCAGTGTCATTGGTCCAGTTATTGTATGCTGCTTTGACAGAGGATAGGATGTAGCTGTTGGTTTTACAGTTAATCCAAGATGCAAATCTGATGAGTCAGGAGGAGAACCTGACTGTAGCTGGGGGGGGGTGCTTAAGAAATATTCTGCACAGTTCACTGCACTCCGCATTATAAGATTTAGGAGAGTCGGGGGCAGGTCTGGAAAGAGAAACTACCTCCAGTGCATGCTACATAAAGATTGCCCTGCCAGCTGCCATTGCCATGGCAACAAGGGTGAAGTAGCTGGGGACAGGAAGCAGTCAGCATACCACGGGGGACTGCTGCACTGCATTGAGAGCTGGAAATACTTTTAACATTGAACTATCCAGCTCAAGTCCCTGTAGTTTGAATGAATGAAAGATCAGTCAGGAATGAAGCTGTGAGTCCCACAAAAAAAGGGGGGAGCAACCATAGCTGCTTGTAGCAGCTGAGGGGGAACAGCCCATCTTTTACAATATGCATGCCATGAGCTGCACTCCGAGGTGGAAACTCTGTCTGACTGGGTGAGGGGGTAGCTACTCCTAACAGTGAGGCTTATTAAACATAATGATGTTAATGGAGATATTTCTGGTAAAGGCCATCGACATAATACCATACCATGCTTTTTTTAAAATTTATCTTTATTAGATAAATTGGGTACATAACATTTTAAGCAAGTAGAAGCATCATAGGACAGCTATATCACAACATTCTAACAAATCAACATTGAAAATAAAAGAAAAGAAAAAGATTCCATGTATTGAGTGGGCAGTCTAGTAAAAACAACTAAAGTGATGGTTATTCGTGATATCTGGGTAGGCGTGGTAGTGACAGAGTCCTGGAATGCTACCCATCATGTCCATTGTATAATATAGACTGTGGTGCATAGGTTCACCTTATCGGTAAGCTATTCCATACTAGTAATGTCTTGGATTATATCAATCCATTGTAGAAAAGTTGGTGGCAATGCCTGCAGCCATTTTAGAGTTATAGCTTCATGTGTAGCAGCTATTAGAATGTTTTAAAGGTATAGTTGATCGGATCCAGCTACACCAGGAGGGGTAGGCCCAAAACAACATTTCCTAGTTTGAGATCAGAGGTTACAGAGAATGTGTCTTTTAAGGCTATAGTAATTCTGTGCCAGAACTGGTGCAGTGCTGGGCAGAATCAAAAAATGTGTGAGTGATGGGCTCTAGAATTCCCCCAGTTTCGCCAATAAGCTGGAGGGAAGTTTACATCCCACTTTGCCTAAATAACTGGTGCGTAAAAGAAGCAAATCCTTACCCTCCATGCAAATTCCTGCCATGGGGGGGGGGGCTGTTGTTTTAGCACTACTTAGAAACATTTTTTACCCAAGAACCATCATTCAGTTCCAGAGCAACTTCTTGTGCCCACTTACTCTTGACGCATTCCATGAGATCACCAAGTAAGGGGTGAAAGGCTTTATAAAGGTGTGAAATACAGCCTCTAATGGTTTTACCTGACAAGATAGCTGTTATGAGGTCTAAGAAAGGCTTAGCTGGGGGGTATTCCTATTTATGTGTGTTTAAACTGTGAATATGATTCCAAAGTTGGAGGCAGTGAAAAAAGTCAGTGTTAGGTAGCTGGTAAATTTGTATGACAGTGTGAAAGTCAAGAACACTTGACTCATTTAGTATTTGTTTCAGGTAGAATACACCTTGTTGGACCATCTCCAGAAGGTCAAGTCCATCCTAGATGGCAGAAATGCATCATCCCAGGTGAACCAGTGAAATATCCACAAGTGAGGGCTTAGATGGAACTTATTCCATAATCTATATACTGTGCTCAAAGTGGAGCACACTGTGAATAAAGATAGTTCTCCAACCTGGGCTGCAAAAGCTAAATTGATGATTCTTACCTGCAGTGATGGACTCCCCTCTTCAATTTGTTCTACTGATTTCCAGTTGGTTTCATAAGTGGGAAGGAGCCACTGTAGGGCTGTTTTAAGATGGTAGTTTAGTAGTACTTCCAGGTCTGGTCGTGTCCTCCCCCAGGTAACCTAGGTGCTTGCATCACCCAAAGTCCAATTCTAGGGCATTTCGCAGCCCATATTTATGCAATAGGTGTGGGTGGATAAACCAATAAATAAATTTATTCTCACTGGTGTTGAATAAACGATGGTACTAAGATTTATTCAACTCCCTAATGTCAGTCAACCACTGTTTATTCAATACCCTGCCATCAATTAAACCCTCCTCCTGCCAGAACTACACTGCCAGCTTTCTCCATTGCCCACTTTGCAGATCTCCCCTTCCCCTTTCCTCGACATTCAAATCATCTCCACATTAAAAGACTCCAATTTCATTCAAAAAGACAACACACTATAATTCAGTACTTGAAATAAAAGCAGTTCATTTCACATTTCTGTCCTAAAATACAGATTCACGCTTCCAGCTCACTTGCTATTTCTGTCTCCCACTACTACATTCTCACTATTCATGATTCCACCCCCTTGCTCTCACTCTCTCCAGTCCAGTCTAGTCCCATTCTGCTAGTTACCTCCAGACATGCCTCTCTCAGGTCTCATTGTCCTGCTTCATTAATTACTTCTTAACCCAGCAAAAAAAAAAAAACACAATCAGCCACTGACTAGAAACAAAAAGAAATGTTATCTGCTTGAAATAAATATTCTCCACTCTGTGACAACACTGCTACTCCCCCTCACAGGCTTGCTTCTTTACTTTCCATGTCTGCTGCTTTCCAGGAGACAGAATTGACTGACTTCACCCATGTGCACAGTAAAGGCAGAAAAAAATGGTAAAATAAATACTCCACCAAAAAATCAAAACCACACTGACAGGACACCGGCTCTCCTCAGCTCTCACTAAATGAGAAATGGAGATGCTAATTTTTTTAAACTCTCAGGCCCTCCCACATACAAAGAAATCAACCAATGAAAACCTCCCCCTGAACATCGCAACATCTGCACCATGGCAAAAGAGGTAGTAACCACACAAACCACCCCAGTCTGCAGCATGAACACAAAAATAATCTGACAGAGTTTAAACAAAACAAAATCAAACTCAGGGGAAAGTTTAATAAATAAAACACAAGCAACCCCTTTTACTATTGCATAAATTGAATATGTGATGGTGGGGCTGTCATATACATGATTTATTTTCACTCATTCCTGGTGACCTCAGTAAACCACTTGTGGATCCACTGTGCTACACCACTTCTGAGGTTACCCAAGGTCACCAGAAACTCATGAAGATAAATCATGTATATGACAACCCCAATTGCATATCCTTTGTAAATCTGGGCAAGGTCCGCTACTATTTTTAGAATTGCGTTTTGGGGATGTCAATGGGGAGGCACTGAAATAAATATAGAAATTTAGGTAGAATGTTGATAGTGACAGACTGAAATCGAGAATACATAGGAAAGCCTAATAAGGACCAATGCATAATATCTTCTTGTACCTTTTGAAGGAGGGGGCCAAAATTAATGTCAAAAAGTAGCAAAGTTTTTATGTATTTGAATGACCAGGTACCTAATTTTTTTTGGAAACAAGTTGAGAGGGAGCATTTGGGGTATTTGCTGTGATGAGGGATGGTAAAAGGTCAGAACTTCCATTTTGGTTTTATTCAGGACATAGCCTGTATGTTGACCAAATATCTCCAGAACATACCACACCTCTGGGATGGACTGTTCGGGGTTTGACAAATAAAGAAGAACATTGTCCATGCAAAGTGAAATTTTTGGTTGCCTACCACCCACATTGATTCCTCTTATGTTTTGGTTTTCTTTAATATGCTTAGCTAGAGGTTCTGTATACAATGTGAATAAAAGAGGTGAGAGGGGGCAGCCCTGTCTTGTGCACCTTTATAACGAGAATCTGGAGGAAAGGTGTTTGTTACTGGGAACATACACCTGATGGGAGGTGTATAGGGATCAGATGCCTGTGATGAATTGTTGGAGGAAACCAAATGTCCCAATGTTAGGAACAAAAAACTCCAAATTACCTTATTAAAGGCCTTTTTTGCATCAAGGCTCATGACACATGAGGGTGCCTGGTTGCACTTTATAATGTCAATTACATTAATTGTATGGCAGACATTACCTGGGGCCTGGTAACCTGTAATAAAACCAGTTTGATCTAGGAAAAGGATGGTGGGTAGAAGTGGATTCATTCTTTTTGCTGTAACTGTGGTAAATAATTTATAGTCTGTACTGAGAAGTGAGATGCCCTGATCGGACCTGAGGAGGAGAAGTGTTAGAGACTGCATAATGTGGGTTCTTCACCAAGTTTAGGGATGACTGTTTCTGTTGCATAATGACATGTGGGTTATATGGTGCCCTCTTCCCCCCAGACCTCATTGAAAACCTCCAGGAGTAGTGGACTAAGGTCCTGTCATAAAACTTTATAAAACTCCCCGCTGAACCCTTCTGGTCCAGGGCATTTACACCTGTTTACTTCTTGAAGGCATCTGCTATTTCTTTGGTGATTATGGGGGCAATCAAAGTTTTAATGTAGGAACTGATATTTGGCTTGATGAGGCATCTCTGTGTGGGGATATAGAGAGAGAGAATGATAATAAGTCATGAAGGCTTCCAATATTTGATCAATTTTATGTACTAAACTTTCCATGTTTGGATGTTCAGTCTTAGGGATAGCAGCCTTTGCTATCTGCTTCTTGAGCCGATAGGCTACGAACTTGGAAGCATGAGCCCCACCCTCATAATATCTTAATTTTAGCTACGTTAAGGCTTTCTCCATTTCAGTTTTCTGAATTTCTTGGATTCTATGTTTGATATTTTTATATTCAGCATCCAGGTTTTTATTCCATCAAGTTTTCTGCTGTACCTCAAGATCTTGAAGGGCAGCAGTAAAATCCATTAATTTCTTCCATCTCACCTTCTGAAGGTGGAATGCAATATAAATTAGTTTCCTCCTTAAGATAGTTTTTATTGTATCCCAGATAATTGGCGGTTTAGTGTGTGGTCTGTCATTATGGTCCATGGCAGTTTGGAAGGTTGTGTGAAGTTCTTGGAGCACTTCTGGATTCCTTAGAATTGACACAGCCAGTCTCCAGTATGTCTTTCTCCATTGTAGGCTGAGGTCCATTTCTGTAAACAGTAGACAATGATTGGAGTGTGTAGTGGTTCTCACCAAAGGGGACAAAAATTGTGAAAGATCCCTTTTAAATGTTAAATAAAAGTCCAGTCTGGAGTAAATTTTAAATTTGGGTGAGTAACAAGTATAGTCTTTGGCCAGTTGATATGTATGTCACCATAGGTTTACCAGCCCTAATTACTGTAGTAAAAGTTGAAACCTCCTAGTAGTAGTAGTATAAGGGGAGGGAATCTGGGACATGGTATCCAAGGATCTGTTAAGAATCAAATTCAACCCCTACTGGCAATAAGAAATCATTTTGCTTTCTTTGCAATAAGTTTAAGTAAAGAATCAGAAAAATAATAAGGGGAGTCAGGAGGATCACAAACGTTGACTAGGGTAACCATTGTCACTTGAATAGTGTCGACCACTAGGACATATTTAGCGCCAAGGTCAGCTATGTCCTCCATTTCCTCGAATGGTATAGTGTATGTGAGGGTAACAGAATTAAAACACCACACTTTTTTCCTTTATTCAATGAAGCATGATATAGTGTAGAGTTTGCCCACTTTTTTCATTTAAGTGCCTTTAGGGGTTGTAAGATGCATTTCTTGGAGAAATATTGTATCACTATTTTTGGCCTTAAAATATTTAAGAAGGTGTTTATGCTTCACTGGACTGTTCACTCTGTTAGCATTAAAAGACAAAATTCTGGTAAAATTAGTCACCATCATCTATACTAAGATGCCATTTTAACTGTTTTCCATAAGCTGTTAAGAATACATGACCATAATATATTAGCTGTCATAAAACATGTGTTATACCCTGAAGTAATTGCAGCAAATTTAGTAAAGGAAGAAACTAAATAAGGAACAGTAACACATCATTAAGTACATGTAACAGTAGAACACCAACCACATAATATAACATAAACCTATCTATAAAATAGCAGTAACAACTACTCCCCTAACAAAAAGCAATGAAACAGGCAAATTAAATCTAACTG
This sequence comes from Neoceratodus forsteri, assembly GCA_016271365.2. NCBI lineage: Eukaryota > Metazoa > Chordata > Ceratodontiformes > Ceratodontidae > Neoceratodus > Neoceratodus forsteri. The sequence goes on from CM057449.1 coordinate 682,951,794, forward strand.
ATTGAGTGGGTATAACAATACCTCCAAAGTATGGGAGGGGATCATAACCTGATCCATGGCCATAGACTTCCAAGGTCGAGCAGGTGGCACTCTTCCCACTTGGGGTATGCCACTCATGTGGCATCAAGTTTCCTCACCAAAGTGGGGAGGAAATAACCCATGACCTCCAGGTGGGATAGGCCACAGGCAAGTAGAAGCCCAAATGTCACCCAACTCGTAACAGAGGAGCCATGCCCTCTACTACTTACATGCATAAGATCCCTGTCTATGACCAACTTCAACCCTCCCCCAAAAAAGTAAACCATTTTTTAAAGATTAATTGTGCAGGAGTACTATAATAGGTGGCCCAGAATTAACTAAGTGGGCTGAGTGGAACTGTAGGAAAAATCAGGAACTAATATGTCCACACTGGCCCTAGGTAGATGTTACCATAATCTCCATCTCCACATATCAAATGGGTATATTAAGCAGGATTCCAGCTATGTGGTAAACAGTGGACAGCAAAGCTGGCTAAAGTATAACTACAAGTCAGAGATTTAGGGGGGACTGTGCCCTTAAAAATATCCCAAGGGATAAGGTATGAATCATGAGTGATATCATGACCTTAATAATGAATAGTACACGTTGTGAACTATAAGCATATCCCCAGGCCACCCTATAAGCATATATTATCTTGTTCCTAGTCCAAGGGTCACATTTAGCTTTCCCAATACATAAAAATAACACTGTGTTAGGTGATATATCCTTGAAGAGTTGCATATGAAAGATCTAAACTCATCACCCAACTAATGACATAGGGAAACAAAGGGAGAAGTGATGATTAAATATAGCTCTCTCCAAGCAACATAAATATGAAGTGTAGGCGACAAAATAAAGGCACCGTTGCTAGTTAGCCCCTCAGACCATTAAGTACTCCCAATAAAAAATGAACATGCCCAACTCAGCTTAACAGTCACTCGACATTTAAAAGCTAAGGATTTAGTTTGCCAGATGTACCGACTAGGGCAGGTGGTAGTTGCAATGTTGTGGCAATACTTGTGACAGTTAAGTGAGAGCTATGGATTATCATGCAGCGTTGTATCTATACCTCAGCCATTATCCAGCCTCAGTCATTATCAGTCTGTGGTATAGGTGGAACTAGGCAGAGTCTCCAAAGCAAACAGTTTATGTTTATTGCACCACAGTTTCAAATTTAGTGGTGGTCTCAACTAATATGTCCTGTTGGTGAGAAAAAGCAGTACTCCACTTTGGTTTCAGCGAACAAAAATGTTAAGTACTCATTGTTTTGTCCAAGAAATATCACTGCAATCATCTTTAAAGGATCCCATCAAAGATGATCAGTCAGGAGTTGAACGCACTGGAGAGGAGGGGGAGACCACTCTAGGAGCCATTGCTGAGGGCGTTGTTTCCTGTGCTTCACAAGAGGGTTGGGTGGAATCCTGGTCTTGTGCTGTGGTTCCCCTGTATGTCTGCAATAAAGAAGCAATGTCTGCTTGAAGCACAGTGGAACCTGCAGACCTACATCCAGAGCTGGAAATTAATTTTTGACCGCCCCTAGCTACTTCCTAAGATGCTTGCATCAAGGCTTTCTCCAGCTTGTCTTTAGTGAGGGAGGCCAAAGACTTCTGAGACCTTCCAGGTAAGGAAATGTCTCAAAGAGATCTGCATAACCCTGGTGCCAGAGGTAGTTTTGATACATAGACAGGAAGGAAATAAAATTTAAGCTTTTATCTCTCATGCCCTTAATTGTTTCAAGATTTGCTACATGGTGCATCTCTGTTCTTGCTCTACGGTCATATAATCATGATACAGAGTGATTCTGTGATTGAGGTATTTTAAGTCTTTATGCTGCCAGGCTCATTTCAGAATGTCTTTTTGGTGGTATAATCTGCAAACTTAATAATAAAGGAGTGTGGATGGGAGCCAGTTGCTGTAGGTTTTGGGGTTAAGGCTCTATGGGCACAGTCTATTTGCAGGACAACATCTTCTAGTAAGTACAATGATTCCCGCAGCAGTTGTTGAATGAAAGAGATGGTATTTTTGGCTCTGTTTTATGCATCTTCCAGAATCCCATACATATGTATATTCTCTCTTCTACTGTGAAACTCAAGGTCATCTAATTTGTGTGTCATTTCTCATTCCTATGCCAGCAAGTATAATAACAGTTGATCATGTCAGTCAGTTGAATCCATGAGATTTGTAATGCTTTCTTCTGTTTGCTCCGTGTGTTTTTCTAGTAGTTTAATATCCATGTGCAATTGTGTTAACAATTGATTTTGGTGACCATTCTGGCTGTATGTTTAATTGTTGATTCATGATCCATTTTGTCATTATCCATGTTCTGTTGGGAGGCCTCAGGGCCTTGCTGGGACCCGACATCCAAGGTTTTACTTTGTTTTTCAGCTGCAGTCAAGTCTTGAAGCTTCTGTACTGGAGTATTAGGATGCCTGGTCTGCTGAGCTTTAGATCTAGTGCCCTTGGCAGGAGAATCCATATTTGTGCCTGCAGATGATTTTAGATTGAATCTAGGGATGAGACGGAGCAGCAGAATTAAGCTGCCACCAGGTGGAGGACATCACCGGACATCAATATCACACCATGCTTAACTCTAAACATTGTCATTTACCTTGTGACAGGAGAATTTAAGAATAAGCACAGTACGTCAGTTTTTTTAGGTAGGAGATAGTTAATTTCTTGGAGGCAGTGATGTTTAGTTACAGGCATTTCAGGGTACAATAGCCCACAACAAGTGGGGGTGTTACAGCATCTCTGAAGCCTGGCAGTGTTTTATTTTATTTATTTTATTTATTATTTATTTAGTTGTTTAACCAGGTATAGCACACTAAGCTGAAAGCTTTTTTACAGGAGCGACCTGGGAGCACAAGGAGGTTAAGTGACTTGCTCAGGGTCACACAGTATGCAAGTGGAAGCTGTGGGATTCAAACCCAGGTCTGGTCTGCTGGATGTCAGCAGATTTGCAGCTCAGAGCCTTAGACCACTGCGCTATACTGCCTCTTTAGTGTTGAAAAGCTTTCCCTGACAGTGCTGCCAAGGGTGGAATGGCAGATTCAGAAATTAGTTTCAGAAATGCTGATCATTTCAGTGGGGAGTCTGTTGCAGAGGAATCATTGTCAAAGACATGGGACTCCTGGCTTCTACTACGATTGGGACATCTCACTGAAGTGGCCACAAGTATATTGTCCTTTGTAGTCTTTTTGTTTCTGTCCCTCTTTTTCTCCTACTATTCTAGGAGGGCAGAACTGTTTGGGGTTGCTGGTGAGTATGGTGCAGTGTCCATATAGTGGACATCCAAAGATGGTCAGTTTTCAAGACTTGTCCTGGCATAGGGTGCTGCAGGGGGGACTTGTTTTGGTCCCAGGAACATTCAGCAAAGGCAGGAGCCTTCCCTGGGTCCACAGAATTATGAAAGATACCATATCTCTCAATTTTGAAATCTGCATTGTAGGTCATTCTGTAGCAGACCTTGATTGTTTGTAAAGAGTGCCATAGGTAAATAAAAGCTGCTTGTTTTTCTTTTTTTGTCAGCTTGGCAGAGTAGTCTTGACATATGGAGATTCAATGCCTGTTCAAGAAGAGGGAGCCTGCTTGTTTTGCCAGTCTTAAAAGTTTTTCCTTAGTGGAGTAGAGAAGGAAAAGGGCCAAGATTGGTCTGGGATTTTCCCCTGCCTTCGATCTGGGTTCCAGGATGAGATAGGATCATTGCACTTCTAAAAGACAGTTCATTAATTGAAAAAGTCTGAGAGTAAATTTTGAATAAAGATTTCTATGTTATTCACCTCAGCCCCTTCTGGCACCCCAGATATTCAGATATTGTGTTATTTCGTTAACCATAATACTCTAAGTCATCAATTTTGTCCCATGGAAGTGTGATTTCTGATTTTACCGTATGTACAGTATTTCGGTATCCCTTTGTAGCCTTGGATGTCCAGCTGCCTTTGGGAATTCTCACTATCACACACTCTAAGGCTTACATTATCCATTTTATTTTCAAGATTGCTGAGCCTTCTGTTAAAATTTCTTCTAGCATCAGATAGATCGTCAGGTTAACCACAAGGATGTGGGAGCCATGGGAGCCTTTACACCAGCCATGACTTGGCATGATTGAAAAACAAAAGTCTGGCTGGAAAACTCACCCAATTATTATTATTTTTTTTAAATTCAAGTTTATTTATTTTCCATACAGATCAAGAAGTGTTACATACAGAGATATGTGTTGCGAACTAAGCATTCTGACCCAGGAAAATCTTAGACACTTCTTACTCCCTCCCTCCCTACGTTCCCATCCCCCTTCCCCCCCAATCACTTTCACCTTGTGGTTCCTCATTGAGACCATAGTATTAACATGTCCTTTAATATAATTCAATGACAGATCAGATCTCATACTTCCAAACATCCCACTCAATTCTGCCTAAAGGTTGCACTCCAGCTTGGAGCAAATATAATGCATCAAAGTGTTCCCATCTTTCAACATACTTAGGAAGAGAATCTTTCATGCTCGCTCCAAGCTTTTCTACATTCAAATTAAACAGTAACTCTTTCAGCCATTCAGAATAGGTCAACGGGAGATCATCCAGCCAGTGTCGGAGTATCACCTTTTTAAGAGAAGAAGAGATCATGGCCAGATAGTACCTCCTGGACTTCTCTTTAACAATGGTATAGTCACCCACTACATATGTCTCAATAGTGAAATACTGGTCAATCCCCAGCAGAGGATCAATTTTAGTTTTAATTGTCTCCCATAACTCTTTAACAGGAGGGAATTCCCAAAATATGTGAGAAAGAGTTCCCTCTTCTTGGTGACATATGTTACATAAGGAGTTAGGTAGGTGCCCAATTCTATGCAATTTAGAAGGAGTAAACTGACCCAATTATGACAAAAGGAGTAATTTTCATTTCAGTGGAATGGACTGAAACAAATTATGGCAAAAAACAATAACAATAATTGAGAGTTTTAGAGAAACAGTGTAAGAAATGTTTACCTCCCATTGTCTATGTTTCTACATTTATGTTCGAGGAGCTCTGCCCAATATGCTAATTCAAAAAATATCTATCAAAAATACTCATATATGCTTCTACTTTCTATTTGCATCTCCTGCAGCAGCCACAAACTTACCTGCACACCCAGGAATCCTGATATACATAAGAAACAATAGGCAAAACTTGCTTAGACTCTCTAATGCCTAAATTAAGCAGTGAAGCTAATCTTAGCCAGTGATATTCTAATGATTGTATGAGAGCAACGGCTAGTCTGCTCCTCTCAAATGAAGGTTTCTCAGACTGTGTGGTGGATTATTAGCATCAGTTGGACATGGATAGGAGACCAGGCTCTCCAATAACTGGACTGCAGAACTGAATAAAGGAAGAACTGGAGTGGAACTGTGGGTGGGCTGCACAATGGGAAAACTGTGAAACCAAAAGAAAAGGAGAGACCTCTGCTAGCAGCTCTTCCCTGCCACCTGCAGTCACCAGCTTTCCAGCAAATTCCTCTGTCACAAACAATTTCAACCCTGTAAACTACAACTTTTTTGCTCCAATTAACTTCATCAGTTATAACACATAGTGGTCTCAGTTTGTTATTTTCACTACCCCATTGACAGAACATGTAACATGCTGTTTAACTGTATTAATTTTTCACAATGCTCAACCCTCCTAAAAAGGGACTAATTTTTCTCCTAAAGTTAAAAAAGTTAAATAAATTTACATTTTTTGATTTCAAACTTCAGATTTTGCATCAGTTTCACTCTTTAGTAAAATTTCTATTTTCAGTGTGCAGTTACGTACTCTAGGGTGAGCAACGTTGGGCTATACCCACCCTTACAAAGGTTATAAGGCCCTTTGCATGCACCATCAGACCTCAGTATGCCCCAAGGAAGGCTGGTATACAATCAGAGAGTAGTGTCTGTTGCATGCTAGTTCACTTTAGTCCCAAGAAATGTAGTGTTTATCAATGGGACTTCAAAAACAGCTGAGAATACTAATGAAATCCTGGCAACATATATTAAAAGGAATGTCCCTTTAATTATTTAATAGTTTATGTCTAAAAAATGGGGAAACAGGCCTCTTGCAAGACAGAAGTAACAGGGCAATTTATTTATTTAACATTTTTATTTTTTAATTTGTACATACGCACACTGCGTCTAAGATAAATAATCAGATTCTGCATGTACTGTATGATATACAGTATACTGTATAATACATGATATTGTGATGTGTATATATTGTCTTTAATGCTTTGTACTACTGGAGTATATGTAATTTTGTATTTCTTTGAAACTTGCCTTGATTGTCAATGCTCTTTTAGGGTAACCCTTGCTTCAGTGCTTTTGTGATGATGTTCTTTGTTATTTAGATTGCTTTCTTATTATGGGGTCACCATGATAAACATCTTTAATAGGGCTGGTGTCCCTTCCCTTGGGCTGCTATACAAATAAGGGGTACTGAAGAGTCCTAAGAAAGATTAACTCTTGATTGTGTCTTGTTTGCAGACTTTGCAGATGGGTGAGAGACCATTTTGACACCATACTGTCCTGCTTCAGTCAGAACCAATGTACATCTTTCATGGTGATTTGATATGTTTCCCATGATGCTTTTCGTTATTGTGGTATGGGTAAATTTGTATTCTTTTAAACCTGGATTTGTTGTCTTGCTGTATCAGGGTAACCCTTGCTTTAGTGCCTTTGCACAGAAGTTCTCTAATCTTGTAAATTGCTTTCATATCATGTGCTTACCATAACCCTAAGGAGTAAGTCTATCATAAGGTTGGTTGTCCTTTCTCTGGGCTGAGATACAGATGATGCACACTGATGAGTCCTAAAAAGAAGAAACATGTGTCTGTGTCTTTTGGTTTCCCCATTTGCAGATTGTGTGTGAGGCAATTTAGCATAGGGTTGCCACCTGTCAGGTTTTTTTACCTGGTGATCAGGTTTTCAGGGTCCCTATCAGGTAATCCAGTTTTGCTCTGTACTGATCAGGTTTTTGAGCCATTTTGAGTGCTCACATACTTTTGAAACAAGTTTTGTCATATCACTCATTGTTTCAGCTATATGTCCAGGTTGCAAACACATTTTGTTGTCAGTGTAGCCTTTTGTTTGTGAATGCAGTCACCCTGAGAGGTGTAAAGTATGGCCATTACCACCATTAGCACTTACTTAACCTAATCTTTCCATTGCATTTTAAAGTGGCATATCAGCAAAGCTGCCCCTACCATTTGTAACAGTAACAGAGCCAGTTGTCCTCCACTTTCATTTGCTGGTAAACATTTTCCTCTCTACAAGAATGTAGGCATTTTTAAATGTTTCTGATTTTTTTTTCCCCAAAAGAAAAAGGTATGGTCATTTCTTTGACTTTGAAATAGTACTGTGGACAAGAGCAGGAAATAGAGGCAGAAAAATATATAATGTATGCATAATGTTGTAAGCTATTTCTTTTATCTCTGTATGTTTATCTGGCTAACCAATGTCAATAAATAAATAAATACTTAGGAAGACCCTAGGAAAGTAACTTTAACAGGCACAGTACAATATCTTAACATTTTTATTTGACTGTTGCTTTAAGTGTTGTCTTTTATTGGAGGAACAGTGCATAATGAGTCATAAAAGGGGTGGGGCTAGGGGCGGAGCTTAGGATCTGTTTTTTTCCTCATCCAAAGGTGGCAACCCTAATTTAGCATCATACTCTCTTGCTTAAAGCAGAACCTGACTAAATTGTTTCATGGTGATTTGAATATATTTCTCACAACGCCTTACCTTATTGAGGTATGTGTAATTTTTTATTTCTTATCATGCATTATCATTTTCAGTACCAACTATAAGACTATTACATTCAAGTTCATGTGATCTTTCAAAAAATCTAAACAGAATGAATTACAAATAATAAATTGTATAATAAACAATTAAAACAGTCAGTGCAGGTGCTGCTATGGCATCAGAGGATCCGATCAGTTTTTCAAGTCAATGATTTTCAACAAATTTAGCATTTATAATGAAGGTTTTATAAAATGTAGAACTTTCAACATGAAATGTCAGTGCACTTGCTGTCCTTGCTTGCCTCCTACACCATCAGAAAAGACATGCTTTCATGCAAAGAGTAGGAGGTTGTTCCACACCCTCAATGCATAGCTCAAGCAATTCCCTACAAACTCTCATACATCTGAGGGGCATGGCAAATTGAAGTTGTATTCCCCTAAAGTTATGCACCTGCCTCACCCACAAAGCTGAACTGCATCTTTACTTAATATATTAAGTAGTCATACATTCAATTAATTTGAAAACAGTGAATCAGACATAAACCCCGACAAAATAAATAGAAATATACTATAATTGCAAAATCGCAAAGTTTGTATTACAGTAAGAGTTCATTATATTTTCAGAGGTAGAGTATAAAGGCAAGATTTTCAAAACAATTTGCACAAGATGTGGCTGACTCTATTTTCAAAGTAGAAATGCATCCTAACCTGTTACACCATCTATTAGATGAGCTAACGACATCCAATAAGAAATGCAACTGAATCCAAAGTAGAGGTGTGAGAAGTTTTTCTTCTGACTGATTTAATCAGTGATATTTGTGTCCCTGCGTGCACACCTTTATTTAGAAAAGAAAACCACTTTACTTCTGGCTGCAATTTAACTAGAGTGAGTGTTGTGTTCTTATTGGAACACCTATATTTAGAAAAAAAAAATCACTGTCCTCCTGACTGCTATTTAACCAGATTGACTGTTGTGTCCCTGCATGCATACCTTTAATTAGAAAAAAACTCACTGTCCTTCTGACTGTAATTTAACCAGAGTGATTGTTGTGTGTCCCTGTGTGCACATCTGTGCTAGGAAAAAAATCACTGTCCTCCTAACTGTGATTTAACCAGAATGATTGTTATGTGTCCCTGTGTGCACTGAAGAATGACAGGGAAGAAAATGGCAACTAAAGGGAGAGGCCATGGAGCAGCCACAAAGAACATTGCTCAATCGTTGTTCCCTAATAGTGGTGCAGGAACCAAAAATGTGCCAGTGAGAGCAGAGGGACAGCATTCGGATGACTCTGTGGCAGGCAGTAGCAGTAGTAGCAATGTATTTTGCCCTCGTGTTTGCTTTCATGCCTCTAAGTTTTTCTCTGCCAGATCTGTGACAAATATGGTGAAAGATGTGTCAATGTCAAGAGACACAGTGACAGGAAGCAGCAGCACCACCACCAAACAAACAACTGTGGGCCTGGAAGCAGTTGGTTTTGAAGTGTAATTTGAAAGTGGTGATGGTGGGTCAGAGGCAGAGCCTAATAATGTGTGTCCAGTGGTAATGGGTGAGGTGAGGTGGTACATGTGAAGCAACATGAGGATGCCAGTCATGAAGGGGAGGTGCCTGTGCCTGACACAGAGGCTGTTGCTACTGAGGAGGAGAGAGCTACAGATGCTGATGAGAATGCCAGCTTTTTTCCAGACTATGATGTTGTTGTGTCAGATGACATGGATCCGTCATTGAAGCCTGAAAAGAAAAGGCCAAAAGGGGGTGTTAAAGAATATCTGTTTCCTGTTGCCTTAACTGCTATAACTACCATGGAAAAGGACCCCACTAACACTGTTTCTCCAATTTTTCCAGTCACCCCATAACATAACAAAGAGCAAATCTTCTCCTTTGCTAATCCAGTCATCTTGACACCAAGTAAATACAAGGCCCCATAAATCCCTAGTGTGAGATTTGTATTTACTGGACCCATCTGAAGAGACAGTGGCAAAGTACCAACTGTGTCAAACCCGAGTAAGTAGGGGTAAGAAGGGTAGTCACCTCAGCACAGGTAGGCAACATGCACACCTTAAAAACAGGAACCCAATTTTGTTGAGTCAACACCAAAAGGCAGCTAGCCCCAGTGGTTCCGGTCTAGCCAAATCAACAGGCAATGTAAGCCAAATACACCCAGTACTACATGAGGGAGATGGAGGTGCAGGTGAGGAGGAGGATATATATTTGGTACTGGATGAAGAGGATTCTGGAAATGGGTCAAGTAGTGCTCATAGCAGTAAGACTATGACCCCAAGTGAAAGTGTGATTGCTACCCCAGTCATGAAAAACAAAAAAGCAGCTGAGGTGTGCCGTGCAGCACCTGTGAGTACCATTGACAATCCCCAGTCAAGAAGCACCACATTAATGGCACAATGACAAGGCAAGCTGTTTGGCACACCATCAGGTACATTACCACCAGCAATATCAAGAAAAGTTCAGTCAATGCTGCATTCCATTTTGGATTGGCAAACTAAATTCATGCCTAATCATGGTACAGCACATGAGTTGAATGCAGCATGTTCAGAAATGCTTGTTCTGGATTTGTTGCCATACACCTTTGTTGAGAATGTGGGATTTAGGTGGTTTGTGGCCTGTGTCTTGCCTACATAGCAGGTGCCATCACATACATACTTTTCAAAGTGTGCCATCCCGGACAGTGGTGCAAGTGGTACACAAGAACTACAGGAACTCAAGCACTGGCAAATATGAAATGCAGAATGAAGATCTTCAATCTGAAGGATAGCTGTGCCAAGACGCATCTATCTGTTTAGACACTAGTAGATTCATTTAGAGATACTGAAGTATTTCTAGCAAAACAGCACTGTTGTACAAGTCAAATGTTGTTATGGAAACCCTGATTTCAGGCCACAGGGCCAAAAACTGTCATTATGTTGCTGGTTTAAGAATTTCAGTTCTAGTGTCAGTGGGAAGAAGTACAGGAACTCCGTTCCTCCTGCGAAAAAGGTACAGGAACTGAGTTCCTGTGCATTCTTGTTCACTTTCATCACTGATCCCGGAACCGTACAGTGATGTGTATGACATGGTAAGTCATGCCCTGCAGCATTCCTCAGCACAGTATGTACATCTGAGCATGGACATGTGGACCAGTGGGAAAACAGCTGATAGCTCTTACCTTTACATTACAGCACACTCAGCAGAAGTACCTGAGGTAGCCGCTGATAGGGGGAGAGGCAAGAATTGCACTAGGACAAACCGTGGTGGTAGCAACATGCCTGCTGATAGGCAACATGCAACACTGACCATGAAGAGTATCCCTGAGTCACACACTGGAGAAAAGATGCTGGAAGTGATACTAGCAGAGACGGATGAGTGGCCACACCCCTTGCACTGAAAGCTGGATTCATCACCAGTGATAATTTCATTTATTTTATTTAGTTTTTGTTGACCGGGTAAGTGCACTAGACAAATCCTGCCTATTTTCTGGCACAACCCAGGGAAGGGGGATACAGATGAATGCCAACTGACCTTGAACCAGATTAAGTTGTTGGTGGTATTTTTAGTGAATGAGAGAAATTTGGCCAGGACACCAGGGAAATTCCCTTACTCTTTTCAATAAGTGCCATGGGATCTTTAACATCCACCTGAACTACCAGCAATCCAGGCACATGGGATCTCGGTTTAATGTCTCATCCGAAGGACGGCACCTCAGAAGTGCAGCACCCCTCTCATGCTGCACTACAGTATCAGTACTGGGATATTAACCCAAGTGCAAGATGTGGTAACTGAACCTACAGCCCTCTGATCTCCCGGCCTCAGAGGTGTGTGCTACCTACTGAGCCACTAACACGGACAAATAACATAATGGATCAATTGTGCGGAAATGCGTCACTGATGTGGGATTTGTTAGGGTTTCATGCTTGGCATACTGCCTTAACCTCATTGTGCGGACCTTCATCAGCCATCTGGACATAAAAGAAGTTTTGACTCTGGCCCAATGCATCTGTGCCCACTTTGCATGTTCAGCAAATGTACGTCACCATCTACGTGCTTTGCAGGTAATGAACACGCTTCCTCAGCATCTGTTAAAACTTGACATTGCCACCCAGTGGAACTGCACCTTGTACATGGTGGAGCATTTATACCAGCAGTACAAGGCAATTTCTGAGTATCTGCTACTTCATGTGAGTCGTGACAGCAGTGGAGCATCCATGTGTCTTATAACAGAGCAGTGGCACCTAATGGATGGGCTTGTCTCGATTCTAAGGCCCTTTGAGCATGCAACTCAGGCAGTGAGTGGGAACACTGCCTGCATCAGTGAGTCCATCCCTCTGCTATGGGTGTTGAGGCAGACACTGCTGAATGTGCAGCAGCAACTGGAGGCAGGTGGTGAGAGAGCAATTTGTTCATTGATGAAAGACATGCTGTGCACATTAGACTCCAATACTCATATGAAGTATATCCTTCAGTCTGAGGAGTTTGGGTCTGCCACAATGCTTGACCCACATTATAAACATGTGCTGGCAGCCATGTTACAAGGTGGGTGACAGGAGTTTCAGAGACTGACAGAACTACTCTCTCAGAGGGTAAGTGGTGCACAGTTGCTACTATGGGCATAGGGGTCAAAGTCACATGAGGGTAATGCACAGCAAGCCGGAGTTCCTGCCACCTACTCCTCATCATCCCAAGAGTGTCAAACTGCACTGAAACCATGCAAGTTAAAGGAACCTATGCTGAATCCCATGTCGGCTGCTCTCAGTCAGGTGGGAGTCGCAGACATAGATGAAACTGAGGAGGAGGATGATAATGCTGCACATCTTCCAGTGCCAAAATGCATGGTAGATGCATATTTTGCAGATACAAAGAACCTCACCATTGTAGATGAGCCACTACTATACTGGGGCACTAAGGTCAATGACTGACCAGCACTGACAGCGGTTGCCCTGAAGTATCTGAGTTGCCCATCCTCCAGCGTTAGCGTTGAGTGGGTGTTCAGTTCCATGGGTGCCATTTTTTTATTAATTAATTTATTTATTTTTTGTTGACCGGGTGAGCGCACTATACAAATCCTGCCTATTTTCAGGCACGATCCCAGAGAAGGGGATACAGATGAATGCCAACTGACCTTGAAGCAGATTAAACTGGTGGTGGTATTTTTTAGTGAATGAGGGAAATTTGGCCAGGACACCAGGGAAATTCCCCTACTCTTTTGGTAGGGGGCCCGGCCATTGCGATGGCCACTTGGTGCTCGGCATCAGAGGAGGAGGACGTGTCAGAGGTAGGGGAGTTGGTCTCCTTCCCTATCTTCATTTTGCAGGGGTCCGACATGAAAAAGACTGCTGGAGAATTGGCAGGGGCTCCTGCATGAATGTTTCAGTTTGTAAACCCAGAAGAAGGACCTACCATTACTACAGGCACCACAGTACAAACACAGGCAAGTTGGGAGAATATTTCTTCGGTGGTTACTTCTGCAGTTTTGGGTCTGAAGATGGATATTGTGATGGATTCGACTGGGGACAGTTTTGCTGGGGCTTTGCTCCACTCAGCTCCTTCGAGTCCTGTCAGTCACAGTGTGACGTGGTCTAACAGGGCTAAGCGGTGAATTCTGGAGCTGGCAGCAGATGCGGAAGACATCGAGGTTCATGTGCAGTGCAGCTCTGCATTGACGGGGGCTGGGGAGACTGGCAGTTGTTCACTTCTAAGCGAGTGCCTGGAGTATCCCCTCAGCTCCTCCAAAATGACAGCGGGGTCTAGTGCTTTGCCTCCTTGTGTGGAGCACACCAGGATATATATATGGAAACTGGCTCCTGTTTTACAGTTCCATGGATTTCTTCTGCAGAACAGTTGGGAGTGTTGCCATCCCAGCTTTCAGGTACTATGGTTTTCCTATATGTGGATGTCAGTTTACAGGGACCCCAACAGCAGGTCACGGCGGGACATGCCGTTCACAGCCCCCTGGTCATGGGTTTGATTCCCACCTGTCTGCTTCGGGCTTAACTATTGCTGCAGTTTTTCGGGGCGCAGGGTGGAAGAAGTCCCCCTTAGATGATTCCTGGACCTTCCCTGCATGGCCCAGCCCCACTCCACAAGGGGATTTATTGGACATTTCATACCCTCTGGACGTACCATCGGGCTTAAGTCTTTCACAGCCTCCTTCCTGGCGTGCAGGAGAGGCTCAGGGTTTGGAACATGGGGCAGTTCTGCACAAGACTTTGCCTATTTCTATGAAGAGGACTAGTGTTGGGGATGGTCCTCTTGCCCCTTTGTTGCCCGCTCTCGATTCCAATTTGCCACTGACTGCTGAGCCTTCCATTGACATGGTGGGGATGGGGGCAGCTCGCTTCAGGCAGTCATGCCTAGTGAGACTCCTAGGCCTCCCCCTGCTAGTGTTTCTTCCCAGGGCACGAACTCTGCCTTTATTGCTCCGGCACCTGGATTAGCTGCTGGCCCACAGAGGCCTAAGAATTTTGCCGGTTTATTTCATTCACCCCCTGAGCAGGCCAAATGACATAATGCTGTTCGGCTTCGATACAGGGGTGAGCTAGAAGTGTTTCCAGATTGTTTATATGTGGGAAAATTGTTGATTAAATCCAGTCTGCAATTTTCTCCATCTGAAATTTATGCCTTAATACATACTTCTGGTGATAATTATTTTGACATTAGCTTTAAGACAGCCTTAAGTTTAGATACATTTTGGCATCGTTACCAGGCAGTTCATCATACTCCATTATGGTCCCCTTTTTTTGCCATTCCCCTTACTAAGCCAATTATTAAGAATATCACTGTTTTGTTTAAAAATGGGGGGTGGCGATAGATGACATTGTGCATTGGTTATCTATTAAATATACGGTATTGGGTTTGCCCGTTCCAATTATTGACTCAGAGTTTTTTTGGACAGGGGGGTGGAAACTACAGGTAAAATTGCAGATTGTTAATGGGATTATTCAGCACTTGCCGAGCTGTTTCTATTTGGGCAGGGATAGGGGTTTTGTTTTTTACCGAGGACAACCAAAATTCTGTTTTAGGTGTGGGGCCCATACACATCTTAGTAGTGCTTGTGATCAACTTAAATGCTCCTCATGTCTGGGTTCTGGAAATGTGAGTATTAATTGTCCCCACCCGTCCTACTGCAATTTGTGTGAAGCAACCTCACACTCCTTTAAAGATTGTCCGTGGGCCTCTCATAATAATCCATCAACGCCTTCTGACTCTCTGGATGAGACTGTTACTCAGGCTCAACAATCTGCTCAGGCTAGGCCTCAGTTTTGGCCTTTTGCTACTGCACCTGCCCCTTCTCCCTCTGGTCCCTCTTCTTCACAGGTTGTCCCGGTTTTGGTTCCAACACCCCTGACTGCTCCCACATCCAGCCTGGAAGTTTTGTCCGGTGACATGGGTACAATACCCACTGATAAAGTTTCCACCCTGGACATGGCTGGGGAGCAGTCCCCAGCCCCTTGCACTTTGGCTACACCCTGTGCTGAGGACAGAATGCCCCCCCCCAAAGATACAGATTGGGTTCCAGTGGGGAACAGGAGGCACAAGAGAAGCTCTCTCTTGAAGGGGGTTCCCCTGCCTTCTGCCTCTTCGCCCTCTGATGTGGTGGTGAAAAACCGGTTTGCTGTATTACATAACTGTAAACAGATGGTTGACACTAAGGAGGAGTCCGATGCCTCCTCTGTTGTATCCTCCCAGGTTGAGATGTTGACTGACAGCAGGCTTCTGGTGACACTCATCTTAGTAAGAAAAAACAATGTAAGATGAAGTCTCCAGGCAAGGGACGAGGTGGAAAAAAGTCTTGAATTGTCTGCTATGGGGGAATGTCTTGTCTTTTGGTAGCTTAAATGCTAATAGCATTAAAAATGTTAAACAGAGACAGGCTATTTTTTCCCTCCTCTTGTCCTTACCTTTGAATATTATTTTTTTACAGGACACTAGGCTCCACTCAATGAGGGAAATTGGGCAGGCCTCCAAGGATTGGAGGGATGGTCTGTCTTTCTGGTCCTTGGCTGAGGACGTGTGTTCCTGAGTGGGGATTCTTGTTAAAGGGGTGGACATTCATGTTACGAGACTGCTTGATTTGATTCAGGGTTGGGTCCTTATTTTAGACATCATTCTCCAACAACAAGAATGGTGGTTAATCAATATTTACAACCCTCAACTTAAAACACAGCAGATTCAGACTTTAAAAGCTATCCAGCCCTTTTTTCACTCTTCAAAATCAGTTATTTTTGGAGGGGACTTTAACTGTATTTTGGCCTTGTCAGATAAAACTGGAGTTACCCAAAAATTATATTCAGATTCTAACTTTCTTAACACTTTGTATGTCACTGCTAATCTGTGTGATGGGGCTTCTTTTGGTGCACACCCTCCGGTACACTCTTTTCACCGGGGTAGACTTACCACGCAAATTGATTATTTTTTTCTTTCTCATTGGTTGACTAATGTTCAGTATTCAGTTCTCCTATGTGAATATTCAGATCATTGTGTGTTATTGTTGAACATCAGTTGTCCCAGTAACAAACCTGTGTCTCATACTTTCTGGAAAATGAATATTTCTGTTTTGGGGGGGGAAAGAGGGTGGCAGGATTTGTACAGGCTTCTCCAGGACAAGATTTCAGTATTTGACTTGTATGATAACCCAACTTTTTGGTGGCAGGATACTAAATCTGATATTAAGAAATTCTGTAAGCAGTTTTCTAAACAAAAGTCCTTGGATCGCTATTTTCAATACCTTTAGTGCCGTCGGCACTTACAAAGATTACTATCTTGGCAAACGAAATGGGGACTTGATTATTCTGCCCAGATTTGGAAAGTCAAAACTGAGATGCGCTCCTCTCAGTATGACAGGACCACATCACTTTTTTTTAGAACAAAAATATGGGAGGAAAGGAACAGCCAAAGTCATCAACCCATATGACAGTAGCCACCAACAGGTTGAGTCTAAATATACGCCTTCTTTGATTTCCCATAATGGCACCTGAATTAGTGATAATCATAACATTTTGGAGGAGGTTTCATACCATGCTCAGACTTTATATGAGAAAGCTTATGATCCACAGGCCTTGGAAGTTTTTTGGGGTTCTTTAGGTGTTCCTGCATTATCCCATGACTGTATTAATGCTTCCTGTCAGCCTATTACTAGTGCTGAAGTGGACTCTGTCATTAGTCATTTAACATCTACTGTTACCCCTGGCCCTGAAGGCATCCCCAATGAGTTCTATAAAAAGGCTAAACCCTTATTATTACCGTATTTAACGGCAGTCTACAATGTCATTTTGCGAGGACTCTTGCCTATACCTCTTGCCTTTGCTGATAGTTACTTGATTTTTTATACAGTATAGACATAAAAATGATAAAGAACGGTTGGATAACTGGCATTCCATTAGTCTGTTAAATTCCGATTGGAAGATCTTATGTAAGATTGTTTCCAATAGACTCTCTCAGATTGTGACCCAAGTGATTTTTTCCACTCAGACTTGTGTGATTCCAAATCGTACTATGCTTTCTAATTTGAAAATCTTGCGTGAAGTCTTTGATGGGAGTGGCACCCAAGGTTTTTTTTTTAGCTTAGATCAGACTAAAGCTTTTGACCAGGTCCCATGTAGTTATTTATTTGTGGTCCTGGCAAAGTATGGGGTACCTGTGGAACTTCTGCTTTGGATTAAGAATCTTTATCAGTCTGCCTGCACGACGCCGTTGGTTAACAGATTAAAAGGCTCCCATATCCCTATCAAGAGAGGGGTACGTCAGGGGTGTCCTTTGAGTCCCCTGCTGTATGTCTTTTCTATTGACTCTCTTCTCAGGAAACTGAATGGGGAAGGGACCATTAGACATATCTCTATACAACCGGATTTCACCTTTCCCAGTGCTCTGGCTTATGCAGACAACATCTGTATTCTGGTAGCAGGCCAAGCATCTGGTGAGAGGGCTATTGAGATTGTCTATCCTTTCTCCTTGATTTCTGGTTCTGAGTTAAATACCCAGAAGAGTGTGGGTATCTCAGTTCACATTCCCCCACAGACGGTGTCTCCGGACATAGGAGGAATAGTTGTTCATTCCCAAAAGATGTGTATTTTAGGTCTTTCTTTTGGCCCACCTAATGCGTCGGGATGCAACTGGATTTCATCTATGGAGGTAGCTGAATCCAAAATTGTTCGCTGGAAATGGTTTCCCATGTCCCGCAAGTAGCGGATTTATCTGCTAAAAACTTGCATCCTGCCTATTTTTTTATTGGTTAGTTATATTTTTCCCCTCCCCATACATCTTGAAGCCCGACTTTATAATTTATTTTTTCAGCTACTATGGGGCAGCAGACTAAACCCAGTCAAGAAATCTATTACTTACTGGCCTATTAAACAGGGTGGTCTTCAGATGGTAAACCCGGTATTGTTTTATTTTTCTATTTTTGTCCATTCTAATATTTTTCCATGTATAGCAAACTTGATGGATTGTTGGGTCCTTAGTTTTTGTTCCCATTCTCAGTATTTTCTGGATAACCGGCAAGCCCCCATGTGGAAATCATTTACCAAAATTCCAACTGGGACATCTGGATACCTTATTGAAATTTTTAGAAAGATAAAACTGTGGAAAGTGTCTTATGATATAGATCTGTTACAAAATAGAAAACATTTATATTCCTCAGTTCTGCAAACCATGTTCCTGGTGTCACCCTGTTTTGATGTGCCATGTGACACTCAATGTTTGACAAAACAATTACTGGAAGGTAGGATTCTGGAAAAAATGTGGGATACCTTGTGGTTGTGTTGTCATAACAAATTAAATGTTAAGGGTAACCAGGCTCATAAGCAATTGTCTGAAAGGTAATGTGTTCAGGACACCTGTATATATACACTTGGATCTATGTCGCACCTGTTTTTTGACTGTCCTTATATAGCACCATTGTGG
This sequence comes from Neoceratodus forsteri, assembly GCA_016271365.2. Taxonomy (NCBI): domain Eukaryota; kingdom Metazoa; phylum Chordata; order Ceratodontiformes; family Ceratodontidae; genus Neoceratodus; species Neoceratodus forsteri. Next base: position 682,970,447 of record CM057449.1, read on the forward strand.
ACTCAGGTGGGTCAGGAATGAGCTTTACCTATGTTCTCTGCTTTAACTTATTCAGATTTAGTTTATGGGGAATTTGGACCTAGTTGGAAATTTTTTTTTCTGGGTACATTACGGGTTCTGTTTGCAGTCTGCAAATGGTGTATCTGGCACAACCAATGTATGTTTGTTCTTCAACAAAAGATGATTTCTTTGAAAGACCTAAGGGAGCACATTACGAAAGAAATTTCTAGTATTTATTGTTCGGAAAAAAAATCTTTCCTGCACCCTTAGTGGCGTTTTGGTGGAAAGCGCTGCCTTTAATTTTGTTTGAAGGGGTTGCTTGAATGGTGTTCTCTGAGGAGGGATCTGGTCTTGAGAACTGTTTTCTGTATTTTTTTCTGTTTTTTTCTGCTTATTATTAACCTGTATTGAAGGTAGATTTTTTATTTCTGTTTTTGCATTTATGTATATTGATATGATTTTCCTGTGCTTTGTCTTGAGTTTTTGTTTTCTTATATTATTTTCCAATAAAAAATTCCCCTACTCTTTTCAGTAAGTGCCATGGGATCTTTAGCATCCACCTGAACTACCACCAACCTAGGCAGATGGGACCTCGGTTTAATGTCTTATCCGAAATACGGCACCTCAGAAGTGCAGCACCCCTCTCATGTTGCACTACAGTGTCAGTACTGGGATATTAACCCAAGTGCCAGATGTGGGAACTGAACCCACAGCTCTCTGATCTCCCAGCCTCAGAGGTGAGTGTGCTACCTACTGAGCCACTGACACTGCACCATTGTGCATGACAGGCACACCAATCTCTCTGCCAAAAATATTGGCATGCTGACATTTATCAAAATGAATGAGACTCACATTCCATCAAGAAGAGTAATGTCCATTGTCACACCACCGCTTGACAGTGATGATGAGGAGGAGAAAAGTGCTTTTGGCAGACTGGGACTTACCTCATCATTGTCACACAGCATTGAAGAGGCTGAAGCAGTGATGGAGATGGAGTTCCCCTATGGTGACAGTTCCAGTCTTGAATACTGTGAAGAATGCTTCCTGGATGACATGAAAGAATAACAAACTCTCCAATTTATTTTATCCTTCTCCCTCCCCAGCCGTCCCCAACCATGTAATCCTGGATGTCAAATTAGTAACAATTATAATGTTCACATCCAGTACTGAGATACAAATCCACAACTATTAATTAGTAATGCTTTTTAATTGTGTCAAATGGAACACCTGTAAACAATGCACTATGCCACTTACAATGAATACCTGCTGTAGCCAGCAAGACACACCCTGGCTGTGCATCAGTGACCTCAACATCTCAACCTTCTCCTCCTCCACCTCCTATCATCTCATGTATGCAGTCACCTTGGATCCTCCAACACAGGCAAAAACAGCATGGCACAGCACTTCCTCCACCACAGTGGTATCTACTAGCCAGCGTAGCAATTCATCAGAATAATGAATGTACATCACATGGAAGGCATAGGTGGCATGTGGCAGTCACCCAAATGTGATAAAAAGAACCACCTCCTCTACCTCCTCTTTACTCCCTGTGCTGCTTCAGCTATATCCTCCTCCTCACAGCAAGTATGAAACAGCATTGGATACCACTTCCACCACCATAGTGATCATTCATTGCCACCAATGTGATAAACAGAACCATCTTCTGTACCACCTCAAAACTCTTCTTGCCAGATTCATCTTGGTCCTCCTCACCTGAATTATCATACAGCATGCCACAACATTGCAACTATTAGCCCAAGGAAGTGATGGTCCTATAGTCTGTATCAAGCAACTGACTTAAGCCAGCAAAACCTCATCATGTGGAACCACACTGCAACAAGGACCTTCTTCATCGGATGTGATAAGACACCTGCACTGTTTTTCAGAAACTGTAGCTCTTCTATCAGCCTACTAGGGGGAGAAAATCAGTCCATGAGACTCAGTGCGGCATTAAAATGTTTTCATGTAATTTCTTCTTCATGCAGGTTTTTCTGGTTCCGATACACACAGACACTGAAAATACACCATTGCACAGCCAGCAGTAGTACTCTGACAGTAAGTATCACTATGATGTAATGTTTTTTCTCTTATTTTTATTTCCTTTCCTTTCCTTTCCTTTCCTTCCCTTCACAAAAATCCTTTCTTGCCTTCACAGGTGCTATCTGGACTGAAATTTGAATTAAATGGTGCGTGAAGAGATCCAACAGGCAAGCAAGCCATCTCCATCTTCTCAGTTAAGTCAAGTTAGGTATAGCGCAGTGCATACACACTCTGGAATGTACTGTACTTGAAATGATAACAGCAACAGGAAATATTGAGTATTGAATCAGGCACAATTGCCAATGTGAATATCCACACCTTCAGAAAAGGAAAATGAAAAAATTATCACCTTGAAAGGTGCGTGCAATACTAGGGATCAAGCTTGATGGAAATTGGAAGTCAGCATCTACCCTGGCCAGGGGTCAGTCAGTCAACATTGTTTGCTTAGTGAATCAAGCCCATCATTGGAAAAAATACAGGCACAGGAATACCTGTAAGGAAGAACAACAGAGGCAGTGATTAACAAATACAATTAATTCACAGTGAGCAACAGGTTATTTCTCCAAATCCAGAACAATAGCAGCATGCAGCAGCAGCAGCAAAGCACCCTCTCCTTAAGTGAATTAGTCCATTCCTAATGTAAAAAGCATAGCCACTTGATATTTTTCTCTCGGGGGACACAACTTCACATTTCTAACAAAGTGCTGGCTAGTGGTGCATGGGGTGGCAGGTCCAAAAATGTTTAGTACGAGAAATATGTTTAAGTTCTCTTGCAAGTTTCACATCTGCTTTGCTCCACCTTCTCAAGTGTGTGCAGCAACAGTAATAGACTGAAGGGAAGCATTTTTCTCTCTGGGGACACAACTTCACATTTCTGGCAAAAGTGCTGGCTATGGTGGTGGGGTGACAGGCCCAAAAATGCTTAGTACTGTACCATAATTATATTTAAGTTCTCTTGCAAGTTTCACATGTGGTTTGCACTGCCTGCTTGGGTGTGTGTGACAACAGTATTTATCAGAAGGGAAGCATTTTCTCTCTGGGGACACAGTTTTCCATTTCTGGCAGAGTGCTGGTGGTGGTGCATGGGGTGGCAGGCCCACAAATGCTTAGTACCATACTGGTGTTTAAGTTCAGTTGCAAATTTCATGTGGTTTGCACCGCCTACTCAGGTGTGTGTGACAACACTATTTGACAGAAAGGAAGCATTTTCTCTCTGGGGACAAAACTTTCCATTTCTTGCACAATGCTCGTGGTAGTGGTGGGGCGGCAGGGCCAAAATTGCCTAGTACCTCACTTATGTTTAAGATCAAATGCACAACTATTTCATAAAAAGCTTGAATTCACGTGAATATATGACCCTGTGTCATGATTAGTGTTTCCTAAAAGTAGCATGGTTTTGTGGTTTTCTTTAAATCAGCATCTGTTGATGTGCTCTGCAGTAACTGAAACAGTGAAGAAACAGTGAAGATGTTTCTGTCTCTGTCAGTGAGCAATGACATCATACCTGTCCAGCTCACTGCTTCACCAATTAAATCCCTGATTGACTGAATAAGCTGTTGCAGTTCCTAGTTAGAGCAGTCTGTAGAGCTAATTGTTTTCACTCAGAGTTTGTTCCTAACCCATCTGGCTTGTGCTTAGAGATATACCTAAAATCTATCTTTCTGTTCTCTTAAAAAGTTAATCATTTGGGTTGCAGTGCTGAATTTTAGTGGCATGAATGAATGTCTGTGAGAAATTACCTTGTCTGTATCACAGATGCCAGTTCTCTGTCATCAAAACTCTGCATTCTGTTCTGGCTATCAAACACAGGGTTGTTTAATGGATGTAAAATAAATCTGCATTCCATTAATTCATAGAAACAATGTGTAGTTGATGCAGCCTCAATAAATAGGTTCATATGAGAACAATTTTGTTTTTATGTCAGATTAACAAACATGTGTCAGCCACATGGCTATTTCAGGAACATGTACTCTATGAACTCATAAAATTCAGTTCTTTGTGGGGTTCTGTGTGAAAATACATCATGTATGTGTATAACTAGAAATACTATATGGCATTCTGATGCCCCTGTCCCCTGCCTCTCAGTTGAGGCTGCTGTACCCTGCTTCCCTCTGTCCTCCACCCCCACAGTCAGGGCCAATGCACACTGTTGACCTATTTTCCTGCTGCACAGACAGGGTTGTTGTGCTCTACAAAGCCTTAGAGTCCGAGGGCCTCTGCCTTCACAGTCTGGGCTGCTGTACCATGCTGCCCCAGACCATCAAAGGTGGGGCTTTTGCTGCACCCTGCTACCCACTTCTATTGCCCCAAATGGGCAGGGCTACTGTACCACATGCACCCCATCACACAGTCAGGGCTGCTGTACCCAGACTACCCACTGTGGCCTGCACCACAGTCAAGGCTTATGCACCATGCTGTCCTCTGTCCCATGACACCACTGTGTCCTGCTGTACCACAGAGCCTCTTGCCCCCACAGTTAGAGTTGTTATACCATACTACTCCCTGCCACTAGAGTCAGATCCTTTGGTACACTGCCCAAAACTACCCAATAGAAAATACAAAAAATACTTTCATCTTGTGTTATAGAGTGGGGGACAGAGGGCAGCAGGGTGTGGCAGCACTGACTGTGTGGAGAAGATAGTGGGCAGCAGGTTGCAGCAGCCTCATTTGAGGACAGGAGACATGGCATTTGGGGCAGGGGAAAGAGGGAAGCAGAAAGCTGCTACCTCAACTGTCGGGCAGGAGACAGGGGCATCAGGATGTCATGTAGTATTTCTAGTTATACATATACATGATGTACTTTCACACAGGAACCCTCAAAGGACTGAATTTTATGAGTTCATACAGTACATGTTCCTGAAATAGCATAGTGTGGCAGACACAGCTTTGTCAAGCTGACATGTAAACAACATTGTTGTCACATGAACATATTTATTGAGGCTACATCAATGATACACTGCTTCTATGGATTAATGGAATGTAGATTTATTTTATATCCATTAAACAACCCTGTGTTATATAGCCAGAATAGAATGCATAGGTTTTGATGACAGAGAACTGACATCTGTGATACAGACATGGTAATTTCTCACAGACATTCATTCATGCCACTTCAATTCAGCACTGCACCCCAAATGATCAACTGTTTATGAGAACAGAATGATTTTAAGCTAATCTCTCTAAACATAAACCAGATGGGTTAGTAATAAACTTTGAGTGAAATTAATTAGCTCTACAGACTGCTCTAACTAGGAACTGCAACAGCTTATTCGGTCAATCAGGGGCTTAATTGGTGAAGCAGCAGGCTAGACAGGTACAATGTCATTACTCACTGACAGAAACATCTTCACTGTTTCATTGTTTTCAATTACTGCAGAGCACATTAACAGATGCTGATTTAAAGGAAACTACAAAACCAAAGAGCACAAACTTTTCAGGAAACACTAACCATGACACAGGAATGTGACTTCAAAGGAATTCAAGCTTTTTACGAAATATGTGCATTTGCTCTTTAAGTTTTCTTGCAAATTTCACATGTGATTTGCACCACCTACTCAGGTGTGTGCAGCAACAGTATTTGACAGAAGGGCAGCATTTTCTCTCTGGGGACACAACTTGACATTTCTGGCACAGAGGTGGTGGTGGTGGGGTTGGCAGGCTGAAAAATGTTTAGCACCATAATTATGTTTAAATGTTCTTGCAAATTTCACATGTGGTTTGCGCCACCTAATAATATGTGTGCTGCAATGATATTTGATAGAAGTGAAGCATTTTCTCTCTGGGGACACAACTTGACATTTCTGGCAAATGCAGTAAACATGTTAACTGATTAAAACAGATTTATGTTGAACTTCTCAGGAGAATAGCTCATGTTTCTGTTATGGCTTTGCACTTCTTTGGGTGGTTGGTGGTTGCACACAACTACCAGTCACACACCATCACATAGCATTGGGAAACAATGTAAAGTATTTAATGTTGCAAATACTTGACATTTGTGGATAACAGGAATACACATGAATCAGTAACAAAAACAAAAGGAAGGAAACTGGTTCATCATGGGTAAAGATTAAAAAAAGAACAGAACGAGACAGGCAAGGAACATCAAAAAGAACAAGACAATACTAAAAAAAGGCTCTATGATGCCAGTTTGACAACTAATTTTTTAACCAACATCACAGCACCAGGCTACATGTCAACCACAATTTACAGTCTGCAGGGAGCCGCACACATCGGACTGTGTTTTTACTTCAGAGGACTTTTCCCCTGAACCCCCCATGCTGGGGGATATGCCCCCACACCCCCCCATACTTATGGATTCCAACTCCGAGTGGGAGTTGGTTTGGGGATGGGGGAAAAGTGTTGACAGGTCCCAGGTGAACTTCTACAACGGCATGTCGCTATTGTCAATAGCGACTCATGTCGCTGTAGAAGTGTCGCTGTATGGGGGGAATACGCTAAAAAAGAGGATAGAGAAAGAAGAGATGAAAAATACGGAAAAATTTTTTTTTGACTTCTTATAACTTTTTTTATTTTTGGGATTTTTTTTATTTTTATTGGGGGGAACTAGAGGCAGCAGAAATTAAGAATGCAGATTACAAAGAGACTAAACATAAAATAAACAGTGTCTGGCAACCACTCAGATGACCACACCAGCACTGCCAGAAGCTGAGCCATACCTACCACTGCCATGCAGCTCGGCAAGGAGAGTGATGATCCTCTCCTGGATGGACATGAAATTATCCAGCTGATCCATCACTTCCTGCCAGAAGTTGTTGAAATCCTGCCAAAACATGTGCAGCTCATCCCATACAACTGTCATATCACCCTGTGAGACAGATGTCATGAGGTCATTGCCATAACATGATGGTGCAGGCTGCTGTCTGGGAGGTACAGGCTGAGTACTGCTGCGGTCCTTTCTATAGCTACCCTGCTTACTTGCAGTAGCACAGCAGCCGACCTCCTGCTGCTCTATAACATTGCCCCATGGCCATCACCACCACCACCACCACCATGCGCTGCAACCACCTCATGCTCCTCGGCCCTCTTCTTATTCAGGCAATGGGTGCGGAGGTGTCTCCTCTGGCTGCCTGTCCCAATGTGGCTCCCTTTTTCCCCCCACCTCACAAGGCACCCACAGGCATTGCAAATGGCCATTGTCCCATCTGCAGGGTCCATATCAAAAATGTCCCACACTACAGAATGCTCTGGGAGAGGTGGAGCAGCAGATGATGAGACAACCTGGGGTGGGGGGACCTTGTGGGTGCTGTTCCTGCTGCAGTTCTGGATGATGCAGCTGCAGTTCCTACTGTTTTGGTTCATGCTGCTATATTGCAGCACCAGAAATCACTTCCTGATCTGGGGGGGGAGGCAAGCAGTGCCTCAGTTTAAGGCATGCCTGTTGATGCAAATAACTGCTGTCCCAGCCCCACCCTTTCTGGACTCCTGATACTGCCCCTCCATTATCAAAAAATTTAAAATAAAGAAAAGGAGAGAAAAGGAGTCAGAGGAACTCAGAAATACACACACATGCACACGCACGCACACACACACACACACACACACACACACACACACACACACACACACACACATATATACACACACACCTAGATAAACTACAAAAAAACAAATGGATATACCAACAAAATTTATAAATGCAGAAAATAAAGTAAAGAAAGATAAGGATTATAACTCAGAAAGGTGGAAAATATTAAACTCTAAAATTGCTATTGTAGATGCTCTCTGGTTGTCTGTGAAACTGTCTCCTTCAGCTTCAACTGCAAAAATGAAAGAGAAACATTCACTTCCTGCCTGGAGTCTCCCATGTGACCTGCAGTAAATGAATCATGTGACAACCCATGTTTTTCATTAACTTCAAAGTTATTAAAAAAAGTAAAAGTTAACTTCGAAGTTTTCAAAGTTTACCAATGAAGTTTCATAGCCAGAAGACAATTTCACAAAATGTTTCATGGTGCGAAGTTGGTGACTTCACAGGGAATTCACAGGTGGAGTAAAACTTCACAACATCTCTAATCCAGAGTAGAAACATCTGAAGGCTGCATCCGATGTGGATGCAGTTACATCTGTTTATGCTGCAAGCTGTAACTTTCTGACATAAACAGATGCAACTTCTGAAACTAGCAGAATGGCTGCCTATGCATAAGTGGATGGATGCAGATGCAAGTGCAACATGCATTTGAGTCTGCACCCAACCCTTCTGAAAATCCCCCCATAAGCCTTTAAACTGGGTTCAGTCTTCTCAGTCATACCCTGCAAACTGAAAAACATTCACCATTAAGCCCATCGGACATAACTAGCCAAACAGATACAGATACAGTTGCAATTACCAGCTGATCCCACAGATTGACAGTCCAGTAATTTGCACTTCTAGGTACAGTATGTATGAACTTGGATGAAGCTGCAGATACTAGATCACTAGACTGGTAATGTGTGTCAGCTTATAAAGAGAGCTTTGAAGGCTGATGAGGTCTCAAGAATGCACATAACATAACAGACCTATCTAAAAAAATATGAAAGTGCTTTCCATCCAATCATACAGTACACGGCATTTAGGAGGTTTCATTATAAAACAAGCATTTGTCAATGCCGAATGTTGTCGCGCTGGCATTGGCAGTGGTGGAGGTGGAGAGGCATAGCACTGTGAGTTTGTTAATGTGTCCCAAAAGGTGATTTTGCACAGCGAGTAAGCCACTGCGCTGCAGAGCTGTGGAAATGCGTTTTGGGCAGACTGTGGAAAAAAGCAGCTGGACTGTTAATAATGAGGTGTGCACAAATGCCAGTTGTGAAAATGTGGCATGAAAATATTGCAGATTGACAAAGTTACAAGGGTGCATGGAAACTGCACAATGCACGCTTGCAACACAGTCATTGTCTGGACTTTCGTTACCAAATTTTCAACATAGGCATTTTAGGACCTCTGCTGATGAATAGTGTCACCGTCGTTTCCTGAAAGTGTCCCGAAAAGTGATTTCGCACAGTGACCATGCAGTTCTGCACTGGACATGCGAAAACACATTTCAGCCAGCTGTACTGTTCATAAGGAGGTATGGAAAAATGGCAATGATGAACAGCTGGAGTGAAAGTATTACAAATTCACAAAGTCACGAGCATGCGTGCAAACTGCGCAACGAGCGCTCATAAAACACTCATTTTATTGACTTTCATCCCTAAATTTTCAACATAGGCATTTTAGGACATCTGCTAATGAACAGTATCACTGCCATTTTCATAATGTGCCTCGAACACAGGATTTCCACAGTGACTGCGCTATTGTGCACTGGAACTGCGAAAACAGATGTTGGTAAGGATGTGAAAAATGACAGCTGTACTGTTCATTAGGAGGTGTAGAACAATAGCACTGTTGAAAATGTGGAGTGAAAATACAAGTTTGCGAACTTACGAGCCTGCATGCAAACTACGCAATGCACGCTCGTAACACAGTCATTTTCTTGAGTATTGGCACCAAATTTTCAACACAGGCATTTTAGGACCTCTTCTCATGAACAGCATCACTGTCATTTTCCTAATGTATCCCGAACAGTGATTTTGTACAGCGTCCGCGGTCTGCGCCAGAAGTGTGAAAACACATTTCGGCAAGGATGTGAAAAATGGCAGCTGTACGGTTCACAAGAAGGTGTGGTAAAATTCCAATGTTGAGAATGTGGTGTGAAAATATTGCAAATGAGCTAACTTACAAGCGTGCATTGCGCAGTTGCTATGCACACTTGTAAAACAGTCATTTTATGGAGTATTTATTTATTTATTTATTTATTTAGTTAAACATCAGTTTAGAAACCTTTGAGCCAGAGGCTCATTTACAAAGGTACCTCGTCACAAGAGGACATCAGAACAGTAGTACAAGGGACACAGTACTTACAAACAAAAAGTTACAGTTCAATTACAATTTTGTTACAATAGAATACAATCTCCAACAAAGCAAAAGATAACAAAAGGTGCAAAACTTATGGTCGGGGAGAGCTGGTGGGAGTAGAAGGAGGAGATAGGGAGAAGGAATTAGTAGGGAAAGGAAGGGGGCGCTCAATGAGCATTGTCAAACAGAGTATATATATATATATATTTTTTTACACTAGGCTAGCGGCAGTATTGTCAAATATTGTCACCAAATTTTCAACACAGGCATTTTAGGACCTCTGCTCATGAACTGCATCATTGTCATTTTTGTAATGTGTCCTGAACACTGATTTCGCACAGCGACCATGCTATTCTGCGCTGGAAGTGTGAAAACACATTTCAGGCAGGATGTGAAAAATGACAGCTGTACGGTTTACAAGAAGGAGTGGTAAAATGCCAATGTTGAGAATCTGGCATGAAAATAGTGTGAATACGCTAACCTACAAGCATGCATTGCGCAGTTGCTACGCACACTCATAAAACAGTAATTTTTTTGATTTTTCCCACCAAACTTGCAACTTATGCTTTTTCAGAGCCCCTCTCATGAACAGTGGCACTGTCATTTTGTTACTCAGTCCTGATAGGTGATTCCATGCAGTGACTGCGAAATCACCTTTCGGGACAGAATAACACCATGACAGTGCAAGAATTCATGAAAGGTGTCTCAAAACCCCATGTTGAAAATTTCGTACCAAAATTTGCAAAATGCCTGAGATATGCATTAAAGTTGAAAAACCCTATTCATTCCATTATACAGCTTACCGGCATTTCTTCAGTTCGCGGTCAGCTTTGAAGAATGCAGACGTGTTCGGTCCACAGAAGATCGTCGCTGGACTCCGCAGGTAAGTATGGGGTGAGGGGTGAGGGGAGGAGGTGCACAGTGGGTGGGTGCGGGTGGGGGAGGAGGCATCAAGACTATGAGGGACCGTTTTCATTTACAGGAAAAAAATGAAAAACCCATTGTGGGATAGTTTTTTGCAGGGGTTGGCAGCTGGGGTGAGATCAGCGTGCCACCTTAACTGTTTGGGGTGGGTGTCTGTAGCCAACAGGGGGATTGGGCACCCTCGTTGGCCACCACAACATGGGGAGGGAGGAGGAAGTAATGCGGGGAATGGGCACCCCTCAGAATTCAACAATTGAGGGGTTGTGCCAATGAGGGAGTGGGCTCCCCGTCAGCACACAAAAGCAGGGGTTAACTGACAGGGGATTGGGCGCAGTCGGAAGTAGTTGAGGCGCCATCCACTGCGCCGATCATGCACATAATGGCGGGCGACGGCGCAAGAAAAGGACCTCATGGATGACAAGCTTTGCTTGGATTGCAGCGGACCTTTTCTTAGATGTGCTCACCACATTATGTATGCATGGTGTGGCGCTGGCATGCAGGCTGATTGGGGAATGTGGTACGCACCTACTGGTGCATGACCTGCATTTGCCCAACAGCGACCCTGCCTCTAAAGCTGCACTGTCCCACGATGTTGGCTGCTCAAGTGCAGCAACATAAAAATATCTCCTCATAAAACAGTTTCATCCTGGAAGACCAGGAATTTTTATTTTTCACATTTGCAAAGCAAATATCCAGGTAAATCTTGAACTTGCAATCTCTATAATGAAGGCACCTTTTTTCACATGGTGTGAAGCAGCGAATCCCTGTCCCAGTCAAAAGTCAGTGAACACATGACAGGTTGGGATTTTTTATATTTTGATTTAGGATTAGCATGTACTCCACTGATTTGACGTGCTGTTGTTTCAGATTGCTGGCATTGTCAAATACACTTTTTCATTTTTTACTGAGAACTAAGATTATCCTGCTTTGGTGAAAAAGCATTTTCAGAAAGGTATTTTAAACATTCTCTGGCATTTGAAAACCCTCAAGTCCCTCTGGGAGTCTAACAAATCTAGGTCTTTCTGGCACACTGCATTTTCAAGAAACTAAAGTTTTTTGGCTACCCCCCACAGCCCTTCTTATTGACTGTCAGTGTCTCATTTGTAGTAACTTTAATTGATATTGACTCTGTATTGAGTTTCTGTGTTTTATGTCTGCAGTCTTGCAGATTCAAGGTCATGTTCCTGTGCATTGGTTTTGGGGCAATGTAAAATAACATGAAACATTGCTGGAGTTTATTGCTGTCCCAGTATATCTCCCTGATTAGCTACTGAACTCCTCACCACCATATGCCAGCATGCCTCCTCTATTGAGTTGCTCATCCAAGGTGACTTCAATCTCAATTGCCACCCCAACACCCTCCCCAAATTATGCCATAAAGTTCCTGCAGCTCTCTCAACTAATATCTGATCCCATCTGGCTCAGTTACAAAATCCTTAACCAATTTGTCCTAGACTGGGTCCTCTCCTCCCACCCTCATCATATAGTGGATGGTGGCACCCACCCCAGAGCCCTCTGTTACCAACAAGTGGTCTGCCATGGGTGTGAAAAGATATGTGATCCAAATCCCCCCCCCCAAAAAAAAAACTCTTTCAGATCTGATCCTTCTGATCTCTGGACTTTCATGCTGATTGTGGTAGCTGCCAATCTCTATTTCTGCTGCCAGCAATATAAACATGGCCCTTGAATTCTTTATCTCCAGGTTCTTGTCTGTTTGGGATCACCATGCCCCCCTGAGAAAAAACAACAGTCCAAAGTTCTTTCTTTCCCTGGATGTTAGCTGAGTTGCTGGCCTGTCTTCAGTCACATGATCTTGCCTGGTGAATTTAGTAGTCTACTGGTTTCCCTTTTGACCTTATTAGATACAAGGCTCTCCACAATACCTGTACCAGACCTACTAGGCTTGCAATGACTGATCACTTTTCATCCACTCTCCAGAACAATGTTAATCAGCCCTCTAAGTTCTGGAAGATAATTCATGCCCTCTTCTTCCCTTCAATCTACCCCCCATCCTCAAGGTGGGAAACACCACTGTCTCCGACCCTGTCACTGTTGTCTCATCATTCTACTCCTTACCTCCTGTGCCCTTTCTTTCCTTTCCTCCCCCTCCTCCTATACCCTGTCTCCCTTTCCCATCACTCATAACACCGCATCCATCTCCCAACCATTCTTCTCCCTCACCATGCCTTCTGCTTACCTCTAAGCCCTCTTAGCTCTAAACCCTCACAAAGGTGGGAACCCTGATGGTCTTGACACCAAACTCCTGTTTCTCTTCACTCCTGCCATTCTCTCATCTCCTACCTTATAAACCTCTCCTTCTCACTTGCCTCAGTCCCTCACACATGGAAGCAGGCTATGGTTATCTCCTTTCTACAACTGGGTAACTCCTTCTTCCCTGGTAACTACTGCCCTCCCCTCCTCCTCCCTAGCCTAGCTTAACTCCAGAAATACCTTGTTCTCATCCCACTCTCCACCTGCCTAGATTCCTCCTCTATCTTCACCTTCCTTCCAGTCTGGTTTTATGAGTCCCACTTCCACTTCTCCTTCACCTCCCTCCTGTGACTCCCTGACTCCATCATATCCAATATGGATCAGGACTTGGTCACCTCTGTTCTTTTCATCCACATGGCCAAAGCTTTCAACACCATCCTTCTGGACAAGCTTAAGACAGCGGGACTCTCTGCTTACTCAGTTTGGTGGTTTTGTTCCTACCTTGAGGGCAGATCTCAAGTAGTTCAAATTAGTGGTGCCTTACCTTGGACGGGAGGGGTTCAGGATTGAGCAGCCACCAGGCAGCTCTCCTCTATGGGAAGGGATGTGAGGTTTCCCCAACTCTTAGCTGCCACCCAGTGGAGGGGTCCCAGGAACTTGGGGAGAAAAATAGAAATATCATGTCTTCCCCCATTGCAGCAAGCTGTGATGGGCAATGGGGTAGCACCAGTCTAAGTAAAAAAAAAAAAATAAACATTGCATGTGTATGAATGTCCATAGATACCTCACTACAACGTTAAAACATCTGGGGCCCCATTCAGAAAGGAGCCCTTGGAGCAATGCAAGCTGCACTGCTCCAAGGACTATGACAATATCAGGTACACCAGGAACCCTCTGCCATATTCTGAAAAAAAAAGCAGGGTCCCTGCATCAAAATCCCAGGGATTGCAACAAGTGTGATACAGTGCCCAACCAGCGGTGCAACAACGGCATATGCCACAATGATCTGGCACCCCTTCCGCCAGCATGACACAGGATGGGCAGCACTGGTGGTGGTGTTGAAGGGGTACACATGTGCCCAGAGAGGATGAGGGGGCTAGAGGGGACATAAGGTGGGTTGGTGTGACAGTAGGGAGGTCAGGTATTGGCTCAGAACCCTGCAGGGTGCATATGCCTATGATCTATACATACAGAGGCATATGCACCCTGCAGGGTGCCAAAGCAATCCCTTACATCCCGGCTGTGACACCAACCTCCCAATACCCTGCTGTGCCCCTCCTGCTCACAGACCCCACTTGTAGCCCCCCCAAAACAGTGTCCCACTCAGTCATAAGGGGCTTAGACCTCCTTCTGGCAGGTCTAAGTGGAGCCCCTTGAGGCAGCCATGGTGGGGCTTTTGGAATTGGAAATGTGAGCCCCACCATCTCACACGCCCCCTTGTGACCTGGCATACCAAGATGCAGGTCACAAGGGTGGTGCTGTGCCCATTTTGTGCAGCAGATTCCTTGTCCATTGTAACCCATGTTCCTGAATAGGGAAAGTTGCAAAGGAGGACACATTACACACTTGTATAATGTGTCTTTGCAGAACTCTGAAATACAGGTTGATTGGAAAACATCTTGTATAATCCCCATACGTGGGGGGGGGGTGATATTACAGATCCTGGCTGTTATAGACCAGTATCGATATTAACACCTGTAATCAAGATGTTTGGAAAGGTAGTAGCTAAGCAATTAAACCAGTACCTAATTAAACATGATATTCTCTCAGATCACCAATCAGATTTTCGTAAAGGGTTTAATACCACTCATGCAGTGTCCAAAATAACTGATGACATCTTAAATTCCTTTATTAAAAATCAATGTACACTGGCGGTTTACCTGGACTTATCAAAAGCTTTTAATGCTGTTCACCATATTGTATTATTGAATACACTTAAGAAAATTGTGTTGGGTTCTCAGCATTGCGGAGGTTTCAGTCATATTTATTATCATGATTACATTACTTAAAGGCAGGTAACATTCTAGCA
The DNA here is from genome assembly GCA_016271365.2 of Neoceratodus forsteri. Lineage (NCBI taxonomy): Eukaryota > Metazoa > Chordata > Ceratodontiformes > Ceratodontidae > Neoceratodus > Neoceratodus forsteri. Next base: position 682,985,542 of record CM057449.1, read on the forward strand.
TGATTGTGTCAACACAGGGTGTTCCACAAGGATCCATCCTTGGACCCCCTTCTATTTTTATTGTGTGTTAATGATTTACCACTATATTGTTCATCCTTATCAAAAATATATTTATATGTGGAGGATTCCATCTTATATACCAATCACATTGACTTGGACACAGTAATAAGTAATGTTCAACAAGATTTTCATAAGGTACCATCTGCTCTTCTGGAACTGAGATTACTCTTAAATGTCAAAAAAACTCAATGGATGATTTTTTCTCAAGAAAACCATTAGAGCTTTCTAAATATATGCTTCATTCTATTAATGGGACTGACATTTTTCAAACACTTACATACAGATACAAATATCTGGGAATGGTATTAGATGCCCAACTGACATATAGACAACACATAGAGTGTATCTCAAATAAATTAAATTGGTTATTAGGTTTTCTTTATAAGAACAAGTCCCTTTTTATTTTATCTTTAAGGAAACTGCTTGTTAACTCATTGTTTCTCTCAGTTGTAGATTATGGGGATTGCAATTACAAAAATACTACCAGATCTATACTAGGCACTTTTGAAACATTGTATCGCTCAAAACTGGTCTATCATGATCAACACATCATTGTGTTTTATATTCTACTGTGGGTGGGAATTTTCAAATGACAGAAGGTTATGACATGGGTATTTATTTGCTTATAATTTTGTCACTAGTAAACTGTTTACATTTCTTTTGAACCAGCTAAAATTTAAACAGGAAAGAAGGTATAGCTGAGCCAACTATTTTTTATTGTGGAATGGATCTTTCACTAGCTAGCCCTTGCATTTAATTGCCTCAGTGTTACGTATCTCTGTACTAAGTCCTAACTGTCATCCAAGTTGTTACCCCTTATTACTGTATGTCTGTATTCATACTAATTGTAACCCTATGCTTCTGTATACTGTCAAATATACTTTTGATAACATGCATGTTATCCTCTCCACTGTATCTCCTCCCCCCAGGTCACACCGGGAGATGAGCATCTTGTTTCACAGTGTGCCTTTCCTGGTGAAACAATTTCAATAAATAATTAACTAAATAGATTATACCCTATCGGTCTCAATTGCGTAGACATGGGAAGTATTGAAACCAAACTCAAATTGGAGGTAATAGTATCTATTTCACATTTCAGAACCTTAATTAAAAAGCACTTTAACAAACCTTGTGAGCATTATAATTAGCCCCCAGTTTTTTTTTAGACTGATGTAATATGATGCTTGAATTTATGTGTAACATATGTGTATTTAATGTATTGTATGTTTTTAACTATTTGTATCTTTGTACTATTGTTCAAATTTTTGGTCACAATCGTAAAAGAGAGTTTCTCTCAATTTGCTTACCAATAAATCTGATGATGATGATAAATGCAAGGTGCAACTTGCATCTTTGCTGTTTGGTGCAATCACCTTGCATCTGACAGAATGCTTTTGGAATTGGGTCCATGGTGTATAATATATAAAAACCTGTGAGAAATGCCTTTTGTTCCCTTTCCCAACAAAAGGACAGAAACATTATTACAATGAAGACAGATAAGGGAGGAGGCACTTTGATTTCACATTATGAAGTCTATAATAATGAGTGCCTGAAACAGATTAACAATGCAAACAACTATAAACCTCTACCAGGTGACTCCACACAAGGAATTCCAGAATTATTCAGACAGTGGAATGGGGGTTAAACAATAATTAGATCATGACATGGGTTAGTGACTCTCTCTTCAAGAAGAATGAAGTGATTCCTATGTTTTATTGTCTCCCTAAGGTTCACAAAGAGCTGGATACACCTCTGGGGTGTCCTATCCATTTGGAGATGGACTTCGTCCTGAAACTTCTAGCAAGTTACATTGATTTTCATATCTAAGATTTTGTACCTCAAACACCAACTTATCTTCAGGACACTGAAACTGGTACAACAGCTAAACCTGGGAATAATGATTTTTAAAATTGTCTGCTGGCAACTATGGATTTGGCTGACCTCTTAACCTCTATTTCCCACAATGAGGGAATAGGGATGTTGAGAGAAGTAGCTGACTTAAGGAATGCATCTGAACTGCTACCCACTAAGCTTTTGACTGATCTGACTAATTTGGTGCTCAGCAAAACCTTTTTAATGTAAGAAGACATTTTTTATGAGCAAATTTGTGGAGTGGCAATGGGGTCAACAATGGCCCCTGTCTGTATGAATCCATGTATGCATACATTTGAATTGCACTTTATTCTGGACCCAAACATTACCCTTTCTATGAGAAAATACTGTATAACAGGACATATTCACTGTCTTTTTTATTTTCAGTATTTTTGCTGGTTCCATATTAGCATGAAAATAAAAAGACAGTGAATAGTAGGTGAATCACTATACATACAAGCACTAGTGTTCCACCAGTGAAAATAAGAGGATATGAATGTGGGGGTATGCTTGGAGTGCTAAATATAATGGGTGTGAATTTAAACTGTTATAAAATAGTTTGCTTTAAACACTACATTGGTGATCTGTTTTTAATATGTGCTGTCACTGAGGCTGGCCTCCTGTCATTTCATGCCTATTTGAATTCGTACAAGTCAAACTTGATATTTTCCTTGGATTATAATGCAGATGTGATAGCTTTTCTGGATCTTGAAACTACAAACAGATCGGCATGTTGAAAAGCAGATTATATACAAAATCACAAAATGGACCACTAAACTACATTTTAAAAGCTTTTTTTACCCAAGATAGCTAACATAGACTATTCTCTAGGGCCAAATGCTCAGGGCATGGAGAAATTGCTCTAACAATGAATGTTTTCTGGAAGGAGCTAAACTTATAGAAGACAGACTAATTAAAAGAGGTTATCTCCCATCTGTGGTTAAAAATGCAGATGTGAATGCTTCAGAAAAGGACAGAAGAGAACTTCTCCATAAAACTATTGTAAGACAGGAGATACCGGATGGTGTTTTTCCACTTAATTTTTACTAATATTGGGGAAAATTAAAAATGTCCTCCATAAATATTGGAAAGTGTTGTGCTCCACAGGGAAGGGATCAAGGAGTTTTATTTCTGTCCCACAGGTGGTAGCCAAAAAAGCTTGTACCCTGAAAGATCACCTTGTCTGATCTAAACACATCCCTCCCAGAGTGAGTGACAGTGATTTCAGTTTTGGGCAATTACCAACGGGAGATTTTCCTTGTGGTGATTGTGCCCAATGTGCCCCAGTTGCAGGCTACAAAACATTAACAACAAATTCAGAAATAAATGGTCCTGATAAAAAAAAAAGAATTACTTGTTCTTCCTCATCAATTATATATAACCTTAAATGTCCATGTGACATGATGTATAGGACAAACAACCCATGTGCTTAAGATGTGCATTTCACAGCATACATCAGCAATTAAAAGGAATGATGAGACTTTTAGTGTAAGACATCACCCAGTCACCTCCCTGAAATTTTTTGGTATTGAAAAAGTAGAGATACCAAAGAGAGGTGATAACTGGGAATGAGGCCTCCTTGAAAGGAAGGTGTTTTGGATCCCAAGGTTTGGTGCTGTAAAAGTCTGATTGAGGAGAGTGACCGGGCCCTAATTTTATAAGCCAGTCTATGAACTGGTTGAACGTCCTCCCATAAGGGTCAGCTAGTTTCCACTACTCCGTGGCCTAAGCTAGTTTTGTAGAAATTATTTCTTAAATAGCTCCCTTTCGAAGCCCTCCATCACCCACCACCTCCTGCCAAAACCTGTATTTGGGTTTTAAATTGGACATTATATAGATAGAGTAAAGAACTGCTTTAGACATACAGTGCAATTACCATCATTTTGTGTTTCCTGTGTATGTTTTATAGATTTCATTACTTTTTTTCTTCCCTTAGCTTTCATTGGGACTCATCTGGTTACATTCCACCTGGCCTTAATAGTCATATGAGGGATTACTGCTCTCATAAGCATGCCTCCAGCACTAGGTGTTTTTAACATAATCCACATTTGAATATAAGGATATCATTACATTTCGTGTGTACTGTTTGGTTAAACAACAGAATAAGCCTCTAACCTCTGTACTTGTTTCCATTTTGAAATGCTTGACCCCTTATGGCTGAATATCACCTCACAATTGCAAGGCACTGAGTGTGAATATTTTTGTGTTGAGTGTGTAAGTGCATGTGACATTACCACATCACTCGTGCATGAATGTCATCACACTGACGCACTCACATGACTTGGTAGCACTTTTAGAAAACAGTTGTGGAGGTGCCAGACAGATTGGTGTAGATGGCATACTGGGAGCAAGGTTCTACTCAGCTGAAAGATTTTGTAGGATATCTCCTACTTATGAACTGATAATAGTCTGACTGGTGGGCGTTTTTTCTATTAACTAAACTGTTTATCTTAAAAACTATGTAATTCAGCACTTGAGAATGTTTATGTATTTGTATTAATTTGATTATTTGTAGAAACACAGCCTTGAACAAGCTACAAAGTTTAGCAGTGAAATGTTGGTGTTTAACATGCGGTCAGCCATGAACTAAATTTGAAGAAAAAGGAACTTTTTTAACTGCAATCATTGTACTTCTTGTATGCTTGCATATTTTGCCATTGCTAATTGGACTCCTCTGCAGACCATGCAGACTGAGCTAAGCAAAGTTGGGCAGCCTACTTGTTCAGTTCATGTGTATGTCACCTACCAGAAGCTTCACCCCAAAATTGGTGCACTTCACCAGAATAAATGGTCCATTCTGCTTCCTACCTGCAGAGAGATCATCTTGACAATGACTTTCCCTATCTTCTACTACAGTGATGTTGTTTATGGTACTGCTCTCAAATCCAACCTAACCAGACTGGATCCACTATTTCACTCCTTCTGCCACTTTGCCCTTCATTGCTCCCCTAGAACCCACCACAGCTCCCTTTATTCCTCTCTCTCATTTCCCTTCCATGATGACAAGTGCCTCATTCATTGTTTTACTGTCATCTCCAAATGCTGACTTGGGTCTCTCTGCCCTATCTTTCCTCCCCCAATTTCTTCCACCCACCTCCTATTCCACTCATAACTCTGCCACTCACTCTTTTGCACTCTCTTCTGTAAATGTAAAGTCCTCTGCTGGCCTAGCTACCTGCTCCTTCCATTTTCCCCAAACTATGCATCTCTCTCACATTCACATTTCGTACCGCTTCTTCCTCCCACTTACTGAAATCTCTCCTCCATCAATTCAGTACTCACACCTGTAGTTGTCCATGATCCTGTGCTATATTTTGCCACCCTACAATTCCCTCTCAATGACCCTGCTCCTGCTCTAATATACTTCACCTTTCTCCATCCTTCTCTGCTGAAAGAAGTACCAACAGAACTTCATTCAATGTTTTAATTGCTGCATCTCCTCTTTATTTCCATACCTAGCAGTACCTTGTTCATATTCAGTTGTGTTCCAATTTGAGCTTATTGCTTGTTGCTCTTAATTGCTCTGCCTTGTTCATCTTGTTCATTTTATTGCTACTTTATTAATTTACATATTATATTTTTTGATTGTGCAACTGACTGTTGTAAGTTATCATAGCATGTTCCTCTTTTCTCCCTTTCCCCCAGTATGTGATCTGAAAACAACCTATTTCAACTCAGTATATCTTTCCTGGTAAATCTTTTGAAATACATAAATACAGTAAAATACAAAATTGTCACTGTAACGAGCATTGCTGCATTAATACTATACAGCTGACATTTAGAAACAAAGAAACACAGAATTTATTGGCAGAAAAAGAACGCTTGGCCCACCCAGTCTTCCCAGATGGTCCCGGCCTAGTCTGCTTCCACATACCCTAACTGATCTCTGGAGGCACTATGTACTCCTTATCTATTTACTTATGTTACCCTATGTCTATCTCATGCATGTCTGATGCCCTCTACTGTTTTTGCCTCCACCCCTTCTGCTGGTGTTCTATTCCAGGCATCCACCACTCTTTTAGTGAAGTTGTACTTCTTCTCATCTCTCTTACATTGACCTCCCCCAGTGTCATTGAATGGCCTCTGGTCCTAGTGCTCTTTCTCATTTGAAAGAGACTCCCCTCTGGTACCTTGCTTACTCATGTGAGGTACTTCTTGGTCTCTATCATGTTCCATCCTGCTCTCTCCTCTCTTCCAGGGGGTACTGTACATGTTGACATTCCTCAGTCTCTCTTTGTAGGGCTTATAATGCAACCTCTGCACACCATTTTAGTTAACCTGTTCTGGACTACCTCCACTCTGTCTATGTCCTTTCTGAGGTGCAGCCCTCAGAACTGGACACAGTACTCCCAGTGGGGTCTCACAAGTGAGTGCTACAGTGGCAACACCTCCTCCCACCTCCTGCTGGAGCTACCTCTCCCTATGCATCTCAGCATTACTCTGGCCCTACCCAATGCTTTGTAACACTACTCTGCTACTTTGACATCATAGGATATGATAACTCCAAGGTCATTTTCATGCTTAGTGACTGTCAGCACTTCACTCCCTAGTATATACTCAGACCTTGTGTTCCAATGCACTAGGTGCATGATTTTGGGCTTTCAACCAAAAATTTCACAACAATTTTTGCATTTTCTCCACCCACTCCTGAGTGTCCACCCTATTACAGATGTTGATGCCCTCCACAAAAAGGCATACCTTCCCTCCCAGTTCTTCTGCAATATCACTTATGAAGACACTGAAGAGGACCAGTCCTAGTACTGAGCCCTGTGGCACCCCACTGGTCAATCTCCCCTCATTAGAATGAGTTTTGTTAACTACCAAGCTCTGATGCCTATTGACTAACTAATTTCTTAAACCAGTTCAACACTTTGAATCCCACCCAAGGCTGCTCAATGTCTTTGTCAGTCTCCTGTGTGGCAGAGTGCTAAAGGCCTTGATAAAATCCAGGTATGTTACATCCACTGTCCTCCTGTAATCTATTTCCCTGGTCACCTAGTCAAAGAAAACAGTCATCGTCATCTGGCATGACCTCCCCCACCCCATGAATCCATGTGGCTTTTGATCTTGTAGCCCAGTGGATTCAAGGCACTCTACCAGTCTTTCCTATAACAGTTCTCCATTAATTTCCCCACCACTAATGTGATACTGACCAGCCTATAGTTGCAGGCATCCTCCCTGCTGCTGCTTTTGTGGAAAGGGACCATGTCTGCTCTCCCCCAGTCCTCCAGAACCATGCCTGTAAGATGTTCAGTGGGGTAGATGCACCTTCCTGACTTTCTTTAGAAACCTTGAGTGTATCCTATCTGGTCCCATAACCCTGTCCACTTAAAGAGCTGCAAGTCCCTATAGGATTCTTTCCTCTGAAAATGGACTTGTATGCACCTGTGCCCACAATACTCCCTGTGGGGTTTCATGAGCAAATGATATAGTGGCAACACCAGCTCCCTTCTCCTGCTGTAGAAACCACTCCCTATGCATCCCAGCATCCCAATTCCCTACTCACTACTTTATCACATTACCCTGCTACTTTGTGGTTATCAGATATTATAACCCCATGGTCCCTTTGCTGACTAGTGACTGCCAGCACCTCCTCCCACTCCTATATTCAGCTCCTGGGTTCCTATACCTTAGGTGCATAATTTTGGACATATTTGCACTGAACACCAGCTGCTATGCTCTTGACCACTACTTGAGCTTCCCAAGATTCCTGCACATTTTCTCCACCCACTCCTGGAGTGTCCACCCTATTACAGATTTTGATGTCATCTGCAATAAGGCATACCTTCCCATCCAGTTGTTCTGCAATGTAGCTTATGAAGACATTGGAGGACCAGGCCTAATACTGAGCCCTTGGTACCCCACTGGTCACTCTCCCATCATTAGAGTGAGTGCCATTAACCACCACCCTCATGAGTAAAGCAATTAGCAGCTTCCAGACTGTATATGCACTCAAGTTATTATTAGACAAAAACAAATTCTTTAAGATTGGCAATGGGTATTTACCTGGTGGTCCCAAGATTTAACCTAGAAATCGGAAAGACTTCTATCTTTTATATAAGAACAATAGTGTGGAACAATATCCCCATTGGGAGAAGAACTTCTTAGGCAAAAAATAGAAACACGATTAGATAGTAAGATTGTGGAATTTTATGATTGTTGCTAAATGAAGTAGCAACTTTAAATCTCCTAGAGGTAGTATTTATGTGTGTGTAAATATCTAGATTAATTGTAAACTTTGAATGCTGATATTGCTAATTTGTGTCTGTATGAATTGTATGTTATTGTAATGAATTGAATTGAATTTTATGAATTGTAACATTGCTACTTTCATTTTGATCTTGTTATAAATGAGCCTTGGCTCAATTAAGCATATCCTTTGTTCATATATTCTATGAATAAAAACATTTACTACTACTACTACTACTATCCTCTGTCTCCTATCCATTACCCATTTTTTAGCCCAGATCATAACTTTGGATTCCATCCTAAGGCTGTTCAGTTTCTTTATCAGTCTCCTGTGTGGCAGAGCGCCAGAGGACTTACTAAAGTCCAGATAGGCCATGTCTACTGCCCTCCTGTAATTTATTTCCTTGGTTACCCAGCTAAAGAAATCAATTAGATTCATCTAGCATGACCTTCCCCAAGTGAATCGATGCTGCTTGTGGTTTTGCAGCCCATTAGATTCAAGATTCAAGGATGCACCTGGAAACAAGCCTCTGCTTAGCGTGTCTTTCCTGGCCAAAAATTGTGAAATGAAAATTATATAAAATAAAGGTACTCTACCAACCCTTCCTTTAACAGGGTTTCCATTGGTGGCTTACAACCCGCTTGTTTCCAGATTGTTGGCTGTTCACATCAGCTTTCAGATGCTTTACCTGACAAGGCTTCAGGTAAACCATCAGGGAGCCTCAAAAAGTTTTGACTTGTATGAGCAAGCAAAGATGGAACCTCCTAAAATGTTCCCCGAATTGTATAAACCTGTGACATGACTACACTGCACACGGGCCACCTTCTGTCATGGACTTCTGTGTACAGCAAGTTTCTTTTCTTTTTTTTTTCTTATGACAATGGTCTGGTGGATTGCTGATTGCTATCCAGGTGAAACACTGAGAATCAGCTTGGCTGTTACCCTCTTACATTTTAAGATGAGCCCCTCACTCTTGGTTGTGTGATGCGGGCTTTCTGGGGGCTTGTAACAAACAGCACTTCCTAAAACTTTAGTGACCACGGATTTCCCAAGATTAATTAATGCTGGCAACTGCCGTACCATAGGGGATGCACTGTCTTGCTATATCTTGGTGCATCCTTCCCTATTAGTTTATATTAATGACACCTATCTCAACAAGTGAGCCACACCAGCGACAAGTAGATCTATATGCCCTACAATTTTTCCCTCACTCTGGAACCACATCTTAATGGGCAGCAAGTTGGTAACTCTACACACTGGAGTCAAAGCCTTCCCCCTGTTATGCCACTACACATCTTTCAGTTTGCCCAACTCCAAGTGAACTGACCTACTACATGAATCTCATAGGCCTCAGGATCATCCTTAGAGTTTTCCTGCTATGTGATGAGGACCAGCCATCTCATCAGTAGAATTGTTTTGATATCAGGATAGCAGAAATGATAATCTGATTCTGGGATATTGGCCCCATTCTTGGGTGGGCTAGACTTTTTTTAGTGCCATGACTGGCAAAATTTGGAGTCAATGTCTTGGTGAGTGGGTCATGTAGGATTGTGGCAGAATGATTCCCTTCCTTTCTTTCTCACAAGGACAGCTTCAAATGAGACATACCCTGCTAGTTCCTATAAACCAGGTGAAATAAGTAGTAGTTTAACTTTCCGGCTTAGTACACTATAGAACTAGTATTGCATAGCTGTGGTTTCCCTCCATTTTTGAACAGATGATATGCAATGCTTTGCAGAGCTCCATAGATCAGTATGTGTTCCACTGCTAACTAAAGCTTGCTCTGTTATTTCAATGTGGAAACTCTCTCCATTATGTAGCCTACTATTATTATTATTATTATTGCCATTGTTAAATGGGTTGCAGTACTTGTTTCTTTACAAGAGAACTGTGATCTCCTTTTAGTTTTATGCAAGTTTTGGATATGTCTGTGTCATGGGAGGAGGTCATAGGGTAGACTGGGAGATTCATCATGGATCTAATGGATGAGGAGTTGCAGTCATTTGGACTGGGGGTTTATATATTATTGCCAGTCTGTAGTTCATGGGGGATTCTGTTACATTATCAGAGTTTGTTCTTGTGTCTTATTAGTTCTGGGAGCGTTACTTCCTTGTATGGGTATTTTTTTTATGTTTCTGAGTTGAAGGCAATGGTCTGCTGACTGTACCATGACACCGTTACAGCAAACACGTCAATGCCGACAACATCGACAGTTTGCTGTAATGGTCCGCCCGAGACCATGGCACTATGTCTCCCAGTCCTGCACCCCCTCCCAGAATCAACTCTGACTCAGAGCTGGAATCTATTAGATTGGGAGGGTGCGGGGCCAAAGACCCCCACATGGGGGGTTTGGGTACAGAAGTGACAAGGGTCTCCTGTTGGAATTATGTCAACTGCAAATTGTGATTGATATAATTCCATCACTGTGATGTCGGTCGACAGCATTGTTGTCGAACCAGCATCATAGAGCTGAAGGAAATGGCTAATCCAGTACGATATTACATGATCATTGTTGGTTAGGTTGTGGGGGGGGGGGTAGCTCAGTGACCCTTCTAGAATTTCAACCACTTATTAGTGGAGACAGGAGTCATTTTCAAAATCTTTCATATTGTACAAGGTTATGGCAGGTTCATACACATTGATAACTTTGAACATCAAAGGTGCTCAAGAAAAGTGTAAGTGCCATAGGGTGCTGTGGCACTTTAAGAAACTGCAGATGGGGATCTCCTGTCTGAAAGGAACCAACCATAAAAGGGCAGACATACACTGTTTCCGGTGGGAATGGGTGTGGCAGGCGTATGAAGCTGATAATAGTAATAAACGGGTTGGGGTAGCAATCTTAGTAGCATGGAACATCCCCTTTCATTTGATTCAGGAGTACTTGGATTCTGAGGGGTGCTACATCCTTTTGAATGGCAAGTTGGGTTATTTGAAATACTGCTGGGCTCCATCTACAGGCCCAACACCCATACTATGCCTGGTTAAATAAAGTGATTGATTGATTGATACTCCCGTATTTTTTACTACATTAGCTCCTCTCCTGGTATGCTTTACCCGCTCCCACATAATGTTAGGTGGAGACTGGAACTTGGTTTACCAATCTGATCTGGATAAATCAGGTCCCACCACATGAGGTCTTACACCAGGGCAATGGGGGCTTCAAGAGCTGATAGATGGTGTGGGCCTGACTGACCCATGGTGCCTCCACCATCCCTCAGATAGGCAATAAACTTTTTATCCCCCCAACGCACAGGACATTTTCTCAAATTGACTATTTCCTAATAAATCAGGAAAGTCTTCTTAGTCTCCTCTCTTCCACTATTCATTAAACAGTTATATCAGACCATGCACTGGTGAGTCTAGGACATACACTTAGTGGGTCGGAAGATCGTGACATAGGGTGGTGGTTGAATGCACAACTGCTCCAGGACCCTTGTACCCTTTCCTCAGTAAAAAAACATTATAAATCATTTCTTTCTGCAGAATGGAGGTATAGTCACTGCACTCAACATCCTCTTGGGAGTGACAAAGTGCAACATACAGTGTGAATGTATAATATTATCATCCAAATGCTCCAGATCCTTTGTCTCAACTCTTGACCAGCTTTTGAAGCAAATTAGGCAGTTAGGGCACACTTTGTGGAGGGAAGCAGCTGATGATGTCTGGTCCTGCTTAAACACATTAAGAGCCCAGTACTTAGACGTACTGGCACAGAAAGCTGCATTAGCTATTCCACAAACCAAGATTCGATATTTGGAGTTAGGGAAGCAGGTTGGTAAGCTGCTGGCACTCCAACTTCATCATCTGGAGACTTCCAAAATTATACCCACTATTTGGTCAAACCCAGAAGCTGCTGTCATGACTCACCCCTGTGCAATAGCAGTGGCCTTCCGCACCTACTAGTCCTCCCTTTATTTTCATGACCCTTCCCCTGACTCTTGTACAGGAGACCGAATCTCATTTTACCTAAATCCCTTCCTCTCCTGACTCTTGTTCCTACATAGCATAAACTGCTTGGGCATCACGTTTCTATCACTGATGTTCTGGAGGCCATTAAGCAACTGCACCCCCCCCAACAAGGCACCTGGGCCTGAAGGTTTTACCAACAATTTCTACATGACCTGCTCTTCAGAGTTGGCCCCTTTTCTGGCCAGATTGTACAATTATTGGTATACCTCTGGTTTCTCCAATCCTTCCTTCATGAAAGCTTGGATAACGCTAATTAGAAAAACAGGTAAGGATGATTTGCACCCAGATAACTACAGACTGATCTCATTACTTAATTTGGATCTAAAAATTCTTACCAAGATATTAGCTAACAGGTTATCTGCAGTCTGGGACACCCTAATCAGCCCAATGCAGGTTGATTTTATGAAGGGGCGATTGTCCAGTGATCTCCTACTGAAACTTACATCATCTTATTTCTGCATCTTGGGAAGGCAAGAGTCCTACAGTTTCTGTCTCCCTTGACATGGAAAAAGCATTTAACCAGGTCTCATGGTCCTACCTTTTTTCCATTTTACAAATATTTTACCTTCTCCCTGAATTTATAACCTGGATCCAGCTTTTATACAGTAACCCCATCACCTGCATTTGGTGTAACGGTGTCCTTTCGGACTCTGTCCTGTTATGTCATGGGACTAGACAGGGCTGCCCTCTCTCCCCATTGCTCTTCAACCTGTACAAAGAACCAATGATTTATAACCATCAAAATAACTCTAAGGTTATGGGTATCTTAGTTGGGAAGAATAGGTGTAAGTTATCTGCGTATGCAGATGACTTACTATTACATGTCACAGACCCTTCCACTTCCATCCTGGATGCTCTGGATGAACTTTCCCACTTCTCATTAGTTTTTGCCTATAAATTAAATCTGAAGAAAACAAAAGTTCTTCCTTTGAACAGTTTAGTGAACAAGCAGGGTATCCTCAGTATGGGACTGTCCTGGGTGCCCAAGTCATTAACTTATTTACGTGTACATATTTCCTGGTGCTGTACAATGTTGGTTAAAGATAACCACTCCTCTTTATTACACACTGTAAAAATGGACCTGCATAGGTGGCCAGCTTTACCTCTTTCCTTATGGAGATGGTTCAGTGTTATTAAGATGAATGTCCTGCCACGGTTGTTGTAACCCCTAGGCATGCTATGTGTGTTTCTGCCCAAATCATTGTTTCTCTGCTTGCAAAACCCACTAAATCTTTTTCTGTGGAAGAGCAGGGCCACCCATCGCTCTAATTTCAGACTCACGATGCAAAACTTTTGAGGTGGGCTATATCTCCCAAATATATTTTTGTACTTTTTTATTTATTTCAGTTTAAGATTAATACCTTTGAGCTGAGGGCTCATTTACAAATGTTCCAAGTCAGTAGTCAAACAGTACACAGCAGGACATAGCAGTACATACAGGTGAACATAAAATAATCAGTAAGTAAACAAGTGCTCTTGTAGCAGAACAGTATTATAGAATTACAGTTCCTGTGCATAATACTACAGGCTAGCCAGAGCAATATCTCAATCACCACACTAGGAGAGAGAGGGCCCAAAGTGTTAAGAAGTACTCGGGCAACCTGGCTGAGGGAACAAGGCAGCATGTTAGCAGCCAGAGGGGTAAAAAGAATGAATCAGGAGGTAAGGTGGGAGCAGCCAATGAATAGCACTGTCCAGTTGAGAGGTGGAAGGCGGGAGGTAGAAGGGAAGAAGAGACATTGGTAGTAGCTGCCAGAGATAGCCTTGTCCAATTGCAAAGTAGTGGGGGGTTGGGGGAGAGGGGAAATGGTAGAGGGAGGTGAGAAGGTGGGTGGACTTCATAGGGCAGGGGTGCAAGTGGGTATGCATAGGCTTGGGGAAGGGGGAAGGTGTAGGTAGTTAAGGTTGTGCAGGACTAGATACTGAAGTAGCATCTCAGGTTAGGTAGCACCGTTGCAGCATAGTTGTTGGCTAGGTGTGTACATAGCCCTGACTTGAACTGGCTGAGCTTGTTACACTCAAGAAGGGCTATTAGGCCCTTCATGGCAGTAAAATTTACCAGTGGGGTAGCACTGGAGGAGGATGGACAGATACTGCTTACATGCCTCTTTGGCTAGAAATTAAGCATTCCCTCTATCAAACTTTTGGAATACAACTTAAAAGCCTGCTCTATACTAAGCTGTCTCAAATACCTCCTTTCCTTTGAGCAACATCCATTGGATGGTCCATGAAGGCAAACACACAGCTCAGATCCTATTTATGTTTTGTGTGGACCGAAAGTGTGGCCCAGCCCATCCTCGGAAATCCCAACACTTACATTGCCGGATATCCCATTCTACTTTCCTTTTGTCCTCAGCTCTGTGACTTTTCACTTGCTTGTTTATTAGAGGGGAACAGATTTGTGCCCTTCCAAACCATCAGAGAACAATTCCAACTCCCAAAGGCATTTAGTTTTAAATATCTCCAACTAACCTAAGCAGTTTCCTCAAACCTGGGACCTAAGCCCTGGGTATCATTGGAACTCTCTATCCCTGAGTGTTTTTTTCTGAATGGCATCACAACTGCACCTGGCGTCTGGACTATACCGTCTATTTCAGCTCCTTGACACCAATACTCTTACCAGAATTTGCTACTATTGGATGCAAGCCTTCAACCTCCAAGAGGATTCCACTCTATGGTGCACTGTCTGGCAGGATTTATGCAAATACATCAAGCATGACAGATTAAGTCTGACCCAATTTAACATTCTCCACAATTTATATTACACCCCATACAAGCTCAATAAAATGGAAAGACTCCCATCTCCCTTAAGTTATTGCTGTAATCTAACTAAAAGACACCTCAAACATGTCCTTTGGGACCGTGTCAAAGTGGTGCCCTTTTGGACAGCTATAAGGGCATCACTTGACCCCTTCCTGGGCCTAGATGATCTTTTCAAAGCAGATATTTGTCTTGTGGACTTGTACACCATGGATTTAAGATGTACCTGTAAAGCCCATATGGTCCTAATTGTGACTGTCACAAAGTTAATTATCTTACAACATTTGACAGATGGTGTTATTCCCTATTATAGAGAATAGCATCAGGAAATTCTAAATGCATTAATAGTTCTGTGATAGATGGGAACCTCTTCATGAGCTGCTACAGTATCTCTACCCACAGTGATGTCATAATTCTGGGATCCACTACCCTAGTAAGTTGCCAGACTTCGTTGACTACATTACCAGTCTACCAATGATTCCTTCTTTCTTTTAACTAGGGTCGCTGAGCTTCTGAGGGGGGTAAGTTGGGTGGGTACTGCTGTTTGTTTCATTGTTTATTCTATGCTAGAGTTTGTTCTAGTTTGTTATTATTGGTTTGTAAGCTGTTTTGAATAAGCAATTAAGTATAGTATTTTCCTCACTGCTAGCCCACTAATTCCTCAGCTCCCCCTTTCCATCCTGACGCTTGCCATGTTTCTACCCCTGGCTCTCACTCTTTCCCTATTAACTCTTCCTGCTGCACCCACCCTTCCCTGTCCACTCCAGCCTGGCTAAAGTCCCACCCCATCCATAGTAGTGTCCCAGTTATCTACCCCTCCACCGTCATTATCATAATAAACAAGTATACTACAGCCATCATTACTTTCTGTGGTTTTAGCCCAATTTTTCCCCCAGTCATCGGTAATATATCCCTCCTCTTCCTTACCTCTCTAACCTGCCACCCCATACACAGTCTCTTTCCCCTACATGTGTAGTTGCCGGCTGCCTCACTCAGAAGATCTCTGCTTATAACCCCTGTATGCCTATGGTTGATTGTACATCTGCTGACTTCTTCAGTTGTAAAATAATGCTGTTTTTTTATTTATTTCAACTTTGTACTGTGCTGTATACACTGTATATACTTTTTCTACTGTGTATATTATTGCTTTTTTTATACCTGCTACTGTACTGTACTTCGATGTATTCATGACCAGGTCCACCTTGCAAATGAGCCTTGCTCAATGGTGCCCACCTGGATAAATAAAGATTTTGATTGATTGATTGATATTAAATACAGAAAAAGAGGGTTTCCATTAATTTCACCACCACTGAGGTGAGACTGACTGGCCTATAGTTGCTAGCCTCCTCCCTGCTGCTGCTCTTATATAGTGGGCTCACGTCTGCACTCCTCCTGTTCTCCAGAAGCACTCCTGTTTCCTGTTTTAAGAGGGCCATTGAATAAGGCCATCAGTAGGGCAGCTAGCACCTGCCTAGGTCATTTAGTATCCTTGGTTATATCCTGGTCAGTCTTTTAGCCTTGTCCACTCTCAAAGCTGTTAGTCCCTTTAGGACTCTTTCCTGTGAAAATGGACTTATATCTCCATCCTTTGTTCCTGCTGTCCCCCTGGTAGTCACCCTCCCCTTCTGTGAAGACTGAGCAGATTTACCTGTGCAGGATGCCTGTTTTTTCCTTGGTCCTTTTGTCTATAGTCCCCCCCCCCATCGCCCTCCTTATCCTCACTATTCCTCCCCTTGCCTTCCTTTTCTCACTTGTGTGCCTGAAGAAAGTCTTATCTCCTTATGCTACCATCCTGGGTAGTCTTTGCTATGTCTACACCTTTGTTCCCCTCACTGCCTTTCCTGCTTCTCTCTTTTTTAATTGGTACACCCCCCCCCAGTCTTACTCCATTTGTGTTTCCTTATACCTCCTGAATGTCACCCTTTATTCCTGCATCTCTTTGGCTCCTTCCCTAGGGATACTTAACAGTTTGTTTTTCCTTCCACTTTTACTTGCTTCCTTCATGCAGAGGCCCGCTGCATTAGTTATGCCCTCCCTTATTTTTCCTTTCTGTACGTCTACCCTTCTCTGGAACCCCCCTCCCCCAGATGAGACAGTTTCTCAGGCAGTCTCCCATTTATTTAAAATCTGCCATTTTAAAGTCCAGAATACTCATCCTCTTCTGGATTGCTACTGTTCCCATGTTAAAGTTAAATCACACTGTATGGTGATCACTAGTACCTATGGGAATGTCCACCGTAATGTCTGCAATGACATTCCTGTCTGTAAGCAGCAGGTTCAGCACTGCCACATCCCTAGGGGGTTCATTGACTAGCTGCCTGAAAAAAACCCTTGTAGGGAGTCAGTGATGGCTGTGCTCCTAGCCAAAGTTGCAGCTGAATAGCTCCAATCCACATCTGGCAGACTGAAGTCATCAGCTAGCAGCACCTCCCTCTTACTTGCCATACTGATGTTGGCTTCCTGAAGTGCCTTAGCCAAATCCTGTCCCTGTGCAGGAGGTCTGTATATCACCCATGTACAGATATCATCCCTAGCACATGTCTCCAGGTTGACCCACAGCACTTGCAGCCCTTCCTTTTCCCTGGTGCTATAGCACTTCCATGTCCTTGAATCCCTCCCATTCATATATGGCACTGGCAATGGCAATTTTATTTATATGTCACCTAATCCCTGAGGCTCTGAGTACCTTACAGTACAAGTGAATAAAACAATAGTTAAATAAAAGCTGAAAACATTAACCAAGCCAAAACATAAGTTAAAACTGTGAGTTTTCAAATAATTTTTTTTTTAAAATGGCCAGTGAAGGAGCACCTCTCCATTCTCAGGGGAGGTTGTTCCATAAATTGAGGCTGCCAAACTGAACGCCCTATCACCTGAGGAATTTTACTGGATCTGGGAACAGAGAAGAGGTCTGTCTTCACTGACTGGAGGGCATAACCTGGAGTGTATAGCATCAGGATGTCTTTCAGATAGCCTGGACCCAGTCCAAGCAGGGCCCTGTATGTCAACAAGCAAACCTTGAAGCTGATTTGCCTTCGGAGTGCAAGCCAGTAAAGATCACAGAGAACTGCTGTGATATGCTTTGGTCAAGATGTCCCAGCAACCAGCCAAGCTGCAGCATTCTGAACTAGCTGCAGGTGGTGCATCAGCCTCATGGATAGCCCAAGGTAAAGAACATTACAGTGCTCTAGCCTAGATAAGGCATGCACTAACACTGCTAGGTCAGCCAGTTCAAAATAGGGCTTGATCCAGACAATGTAATGAAGATGATTATAGCCACTGCAGACAACAGCCAATGCCTGAAATTCCAGAGTTAGCTTGGAGTCCACAATGACCCCCAGATTTTTAACCTTATCTGCAGTATGAAGGGCCACACTATCCAACAAAGGAAGGGCTGCACCATCTGTTCTTGCAGCAGAACCAGACCAGCCTGGCTCCACCCATAACACCTCCATCTTGGATGGATTTAGCCTAAGCCAGCTAGTCACCATCAAATCCTGGATTTCTTTAAGGCACTCACTCAGTCAGGGGACAGCAGCTCTGTTGCCAAAGGCACAAGACATATACAGTTGGGTGGCATCAGCATAGCAATGAACGCCAAGCTGTAGCATCTAATGATCTTCCCCACTGGCAACATATACACAGTGAATAACATGGGAACCACAATCACCCCAAGACACACGACAGCAGAGCACAGCACTGCTTGATATAAAGCAGCCACGTGCTTCCTGTTGTATCCTGCAGGTTATGTAGAACTCAAAGTACTGCAACACTGTTCTCGAGTGTCCTACATAATGCCTAAGGCACGCTAGTAGCACCCCTTGATCCAGTATGTCAAATGCCGATGAAAGGTCTAGAAAATTGAGGATTGAATTATGTCCTCTATCCCTTGCTAAAAGGTGATCATGGTGCACCCACACTAAGGCAGTTTCCATACTATGATGAGGCCAGAAACCAGATTGGAATGACTCATTAATTCCATACCTCCCCAGGTGCTGTTCTAATTGCAATACCACCACCTTCTTGATCAACTTCCCAGGAAAAGAAAGGTTCAATACAGGTTTGTAGTTAGAAAGATCATCAGGGTCCAAGAAAGCCTCTTTAAGCAGAAGTTTCACCATTGCCTTTTTAAGGGAAGATGGAACTACACCTTCTTGAAGGGAACACCTGCAATCTCTACCACAATTGGACTGAGTCCCAGCACTCTAAAAGAAGTCTGTTCAGCCCAGGGTCCAATGCACAGAAGGTGGGTCACAAAGTAGAAATCACTTGGGAGACGTCATCCACTGAAACTGGTTCAAACTTAGCCCATGAAAGTGGACAGCCTATAACCCAGAAGGAATGGTCACTGTCAAACGATGACAGGCAGATCGAGGAAATCCCAGCCCAGATGGCAGACACCTTGTCTAAAAAGAACTGGTTGAACTCTTCATATTTTTCACAAGAAAAAGGCTCTACAAGACTGCATACAGACTGGGTATATTAGCCTGTCAACCATGTTGAAAAGCTGAGCATCAATCACCCGTGAAGGGAACACTGACTTTTTCATGATGATTGCCCCCTGATACATATCATAGTGAGTCCTCAGCACCAATTTGTCCACCTTCAAGTGGGAATTCTGCCAACAATGGTCCAACTTCCACCCGTCAGTTTTCATCCTCCTCGGGTTCTCATCACACCAGGGTGACCTGAGGAGTGAGTAAAGGGGAATACATGCACTAGGGAGTCAAAAGTGTAAGAGAGGGACACATTATAACACCCACAGCCATCTCAACTCCAATTGAGAAAGCAGTCTGCATGCTTGAGATGTCCAGTAGCACCAGGATACTGTGAGGCTCCAGATTTTTAAAAGATCTGTATCTGACCATCTCCACCGGGAGGTTAAATGGGGAGCCCCACAGTGGAACTGAATGACGTGATGATCTGACCAAACAACCAGGTCAACATTGACATTGCTAATGTCAAGACCTATTGAGAAGACCACATACAAGGAATGGCCATGCCAGTGGGTACTGGTGGCAATTGCTTGCATGAAATCCTGGGATGACATCACCTGGAGGAACTGCATTCTAAAAAGAGATGTCTCATCATTGATCTAGGCATTGAAATCAACCCAAACCAAAAGCTTTTGTAACTCCAACACCAGGCTGTCCATGAAAGTCTTCAGTTCCTGCAAGAATTCATGCTCACAATTGACAGGATGGTAAATGAGCACAGTCCTGCAGTTTATACCCAGTCTGCCTTTTACAGTCATGGATTCAAACAATCTAGTCTGTCCAAAGGGGTATGCCATCAGCTGCAAAGCAAATCTAAAGCAGATGGCTACCCTGCCCCCCCATGCTTTTGCCTAGAGTAATGAACTACAGAGAACCCCAGAGGAATAGGCAATTTGGGCAGAGGACACAAGTCATTCCCCAGTCCATACCAGGTCTGCAGAGGAGTCCATAATGAAAGCCTTAATTATGGACATTTTATTCCCGAGAGACCTGGTGTTATAAATAACTGCCCAAAGGGGAGAGGCTGAGTCGGTTGGGACATTTGCCATCTGTTGAGTGGAAAACTCAGGACCCTGAGGAACAGGGATAAGTCAGTGAGGACCCCTTTCCAAATACTCTCTACTCCCCAGCTGCTCACCTCCTGGTTGCCACACTCCTGATTCTACCTCCAAAGTCCACCCATGGAGCAGATCTACATTGTGAGCAGTACCTCCAGAGGATCCCCAACCTCCTGCAGCAGTTGAACACAGCTATAGGCAAAGTACAAGGGAACTCCCAAATGGAAGACACTCCTGTAGCTGCTCCACCGAGCTGATGAAAGAAGGCCTGGCTAAACACATAGAGAAAAACACCTCAACAGTAAAAGGAAAAAATAAACTAGAACAACCCACTCCCACCTACTCAGTGCCCAAACTAACTATCCTTAAAACCACAACAGTAACCCAAATATTCACACAGCATTCATACAATAAGCATTTGTCCATGCCGAATGTTTGCTTGCTGGTATTAGCATTTGGAATGCAGGAGTTAGACAGATGTAGAATAGGAATGGCAGTAAAGTATTGAACTTCATGCCAACCTCACCTCCACCCTGCAGAGAGAGACAGGCATTGGGGTATGCATTTGGGTCATCGCCCATAACATTCATGCCATTTCACCTCACCCTATCCTGCAGACACTGACAAATGTTGAGGTGTGCCTTGGGGTGTTCGGCTTTACAGTCACCCCACTCCATAAAGACATACACTGAAATGGGTACAGTATAGGAGAATGGGGTGAACTCTGGGGCTGAAGAGTCCAAGGCACACCTTGATGCCTGTCACTGGCTGCAGGGTGGGGGTGGGGTGGAATGACATGAGCATTATAGTCGGCAATCCAAAGGCACACCCCTGAAACCTGTCAGTCTGTACAGGGTGGGAAATTATGGTTAGAAACCGTAACACCCCATGCATTTGTTGGTATTTTCACTACACATTTTCAGCATGGCCTTTTTGTGACCCATACCTCCTAAAAGCATTTGGAACCTCTTCTCATGAACAGTGGCACTGTGATTTTGTTAACGTGTCCAGAACTTTGAGTTCCCACAGCAACCGTGCCATTCTGCGCCAGATGTACAAAAACACAGATCAGGCAGAATGTGGAGAATGACAGCTGTACCACTCATAGGGAGGTGTAAAGAGATGGCTATGTTGAAAATATGTAGTGAAAATATTAAAAATGCTTGAACTTCCAAGCATACATGGAAACTGAGCAATGCATGTGCATAATATAGTCATTTAGTGGAATTATTTCACCAAATTTTCAACATAGACATTTTGTGACCTCTGCTCATGAGCACTGTCACTATGATTTTCTTAATGGAGCAGACATAAGGCAATTTTTGTGGGGGGTAGGAAGAAATAGGCTGTTGGTTAAATAGGATCTGCAGCTTATCATCTAGGTAGGGAAATGGGCAGACTAGGTGGACCAAGCGGTCCTTATCTGCCGTCAAAGTCTATGTTTCTATGTTCTATGTTTCTTAATCTGCCTCAAACATTAATTTCCCACAGCAACCATGTTATTCTGCACCAGATGTGTAAACACATATCTCAGACAGGATATGAAAAATGACAGCTGTACTGTTCATAAGCAGGTGAGAAAAAATGGCAATATTGAAAATCGGTATTACAGATGCGCAAAATTACAACAGTGCATGGAAACTGCATAACATATGCTCATAACAGTCATTTTATTGACTTTTGTCACTACATTTTCAACATAGGCATTTTAGCACCTCTGCTCATAAACAGTGTCACTGTGATTTTTGTAATGTGTCCCGAACACTGATTTCCCATAGTGACCATGCTATTCTGCGCCAGAAGTGCCAAAACATATTTTGGCCAGGATGAGAAAAATGACAGCTGTACTGTTCATAAAGAGGTCTGAAAAAATGCCAATGTTGAAAATCTGGAGTGAAAATATTACAAATTCATGAAATTATGAGGAAGTGTGGAAACTTCAGAATGCACGCTAGTAAAACTGTCATTTTTTTGATTTTTTCACTAAATTTGCAGCATAGGCTTTTTGAGAGCTCACCTCATGAACAATGGCACTGTCATTTCATTAATCAGTCTTGAAAGGTGATTCCGTGCAGTGACCATGGAATCACCTTTTGGGACTGAATAATGCCATGACAGTGACTGTATTCATGAGGAGGGGTCCTAATAACTTCATGTTCAAAATTTGGTGGCAAAAGTCCAAAAAATGGCAGAGATATCTACATAAGTTGAAAAAAAATGATTTATGCCATTACACTGCTTACCGGCATTTCTTCAGTTTGCAGTTGACTTTGAAGAGTGCAGACATGGTCCCGGTTCACTGAAGATCATTGCGCTAAGCAAGGAAGGTAAGTATGGGGCTGATGAAGGTCTGGGAAGGTGGGGTGAACAAAAGGTGGGTGTGGGTTGTGAGAGGGGGCACGACAGACTGCGAGGGACCATTTTCTTTATTTCAGGGACAAAAATAATTAAAAGGATGTCGTGGAAAGGTTTTTTTTTTCAGGCTTCATTAGTGCACACTGGGGTGTGCTCCCAGTGTTCCACCTGCATTTTGGGGAAGGAGGACTTAAGCCAATGGGGATTGGGCCCCCCATCAGCAAATAAAGACTGTTTGGTAGGGCATGATGCAGAGGGGGATTGGGCACCCCCTTGGCACACAACAAATGGGGTGACATAATGCTGATGGGGAGTGGACTCCCCTATTGGAAAATGAATTGGGTCCTTGGCATGCCAACGGGGGATTGGGTACCCCCATCAGCTTACATGGGACTGTGAGGTGGTGGATGTTACACCAGGCAAGGTGCCGCCCTGCAATGATGGGTTGCTCCCTCATTGCAGCAGAACTGCTGATGCTGCAATAACAAGGCAGCCCTTCACTGCAGCGGCCACATCGTTTCAAGTTGGTGGCACATCTACAGAACCAGTGTCATCAGGACACTGGGTCTGCATTGGGTGCACTCCACCAAGCCCACAAATGCAGTGCTGGCACTGGCCACCACACTGCCACACCTCCACAATCCACTTCTCTCCTAAACTGCCTCATGTTTCTTGCACATGCGCGCAAGCAAACATAATAAACAATAAGTGTACCTAAGTATTCAGACCCCAATGAACTTCAACATAAAACTATCTAAAATTCAAGACAAAGTTGGGTAAGGAAACAATAAACTAATGGTTGGTGATATGATCCTTTGTGTACTGAACAGGCTGAGAAATGATGACAAAAAGTCTTTCCGCTCTCACCAGGTGATTATACCTGCATTCGTTAGAGTGCTCAAAGATTCTTCACATATGATTTCTCCCTTCCACTTGGAACAGGCCATTCATCTGCCAGCTATGTTGGCAGACATCCTCCATCCATCCTATTCTCCAATGCATGATCATAAATCTTTTCTGCTTGCCAGAGGCCAATCCCAAGGCTCCAGTCAGAAAATCCAGTAAGAAATATCTCTAGCAGAGAGAAGGAAAAAACAAGAGAACTCCCAAAACACAGGCACAAACCATATAGCAAATGACGAACACTAACAGTGGTTTGCAGTGAAAAAAGATTATTTTACTAAGAAATTTGAGGCGAACAGTGAAGAATACTTTTGATACATGTGCTTTGGTTATGAAAGCCTATAACATCAATATTGTTTGTAAATACATACAAAAAATAGTAATACATATAATACCAGGAAGCCATATGCGCTACAATACAGTAGTGAGTGGTACCAGAGAAAACATAGAGCAGAACCTAGTAACACCAGACCAGAATGGTCCTGCATATGATTCTGGTTGCAGCAGTGCCTGGTTCATCCACTTAGGGAGGGAATCTGAGCAATCTAAAGTTTGCAGGTATAATCACCTTTACCAGGTGAGTAAATACCATTATCCCCTGCAACCATTATGGTGCTCAGAGATTTATCACATGTGGGACTTTGTAGCAGTACACAAGGTTTTAAATAGCTTCACAAACAACTATCTCACAGCAGTTGTAAGAGCAATATAAATCCAGTTAGAAACAGTTTGAGTACATTAAGACCAACAAAAAGGGTCTGAACTTGAAAATGTGTATAAGTTCCAAGCTATCATTTACAGTAAAGTATAGAGTTGTTAGAGCTTTCAATTAACCACAAACATAGGAACAGTAAATCAAAACACTGACAGATTTCACACTTGTGCACAGTATAATACAAAAAACAAAGGGGAATGCTCTCTCACTGCAAACCCCAAAGCATATGACAGATTAGTAGGGCTTCTCAATGCCACTGAATGTCCCGCTGAAAGTTATTTGGTCTGCAACAGAAAGGGAAGAAAGGATGCTCTCACCACCATTTCTCTCCACTAAGGAATGTTGTTAAAACTTGCTGCAGAAGCAAAATGCAGAAGATGAGGTCCAGGCAGCCAAAGAATCCTATAAAAAGAAGACTTCAGGGACACTCTTAAGCAGGGCTTCTGCTGGAACAAAATTACCATGGAAACACCGGTAGGGTTCATCAGGAAGGAGAGTTGACCAGAAACCGGATCTATTACTGCAAACCAGGACCATGGCTTCTCTGGGCAGATAGAGCTCGATATGTTTTTCCATAAAAATGGACATTAGTCCATAAAAAACATCCACTCAGTAAGAAAGGCAAAAATAAAAAATGATAGACCAGGGAACACTGTCAGACTGGACTAAAAAAGCAGACTGATTGAATAGTAGACTGTGCACTACTATGAACTACGGACAGTGGAAAACAGATGCCTGTACAGAAGTTTGCTTTTACGCTGGGTAAATGTTCATACAGAACTTCAGAGCTCAGGAAATTAACACTCAAAACTGTGAATAGAATAAAATAAGACAGTGATCTCCACGCAACCCAATTAATATGAGACACAACCGAATAATCGTAAAATAAAAAAAATAAACAGGGCTACCGAGTACACAGAGCCATGAACTCAGCTGTTTACTCACAGCCCAAGATAGCACATGCCCAGTGTGACTGCTATCTTGTCTCCAACCCCCCATATAGTACAAAGCCTCCTTTTCTCCATGTTCCTCCTGAACAGAGAGTATCCTGATATGGCTATGTCCCGGTTGTGACTGTCAGTGTGCCTAAACTCCGTTATGGCCATTAAATCAAAGCTAGCCTCCACTATGATGGCTTCAAAGTCCAGAATTTTATTTCCTAGACTGCTAGCATTGGTTCATATTCCACTGGGATGCATAGGGAGAGGCATCACCAGTAGAAAACAGGAAGTTATTATCCCTCTGTACAGACAGCTGGTGAGACCCCATCTGGAGTACTACGTGCAGTTCTGGAGACCCAATCTCCGCAAAGACATAGACAGTATGGAAGCTGTCCAGAGGAGGGCAACTAAAATGGTGCAGGGTCTGCACTGGAAGACATATGAAGAGAGACTTAAGGAGTTTAATATGTATAGCCTCGAGGAAAGGAGGGAGAGGGGACATGATAGAAACTTTCAAGTACCTCAAGGGAATCAACAAAGTCCAAGAGGGTAGCATCTTTCAAAAAGAGGTGTGCAAGAACAAGGGGCACAATTTGAAGATAGAGGGGGGGTGGCTCAGAGGTAATTTAAGGAAGTATTTTTTCACAGAGAGGGTTGTGGATGTATGGAACGGCCTTCCAGAGGAGGTTGTGGAGTCAAGAACAGTGGTGGAATTCAAGCATGGATGGGACAGTCATAAGGTAATTCTAGGGGGTGGGGCTAGGAAGAAGTAGGCTGCTGGTTAACTAGGATCTGCAGCTTATCCATCAGGTAGGGAAATGGGCAGACTGGGTGGGCCAAGCGGTCCTTATTTGCCATCAAATTCTGTGTTTCTGTGTTCTGTGTTTCTGTGTTTCTCCATACTTTACCCCTCCCTGCCTGCTTCCCTACTTCCCCTGTCTGTGCTATATCCTGATGCTCCCCTGACCCATGTTTTCCCTTGTTACCTTCTTGTAAGCACACCAACCTTGTTGGGCTTTCCTGGGTTGCACAGTCTACATCCCACAGTTGTCCCAAAGGGGACAACTTGACATGGTCATCCATCCAAACCAAGATATTGATGAAGAGATTGACCAACTAATAAAAGAGTGGCCTGCACCTAGTAATCCGATGGAAGGAAAAGTGGATATGTAGACTACCTAGAGGGCATATTAAATGAACTACAAAATAAAGAATAAAACAGCTTTACATTTCAACATAGTTTTGATTTAAATGTTAAATAGTTTTTACATGTTTTAAGTTTGACAGGTTGTCTTTTTTAAGAATAAGTTTATAGCTACATTATTTGCATCTTAAACATTTTAAATTACTTGCTATTTAAAGTTGACTATTTTTTTTCTCTTTCCTGTCTGCTCACCACTGTAATCCTGGGCAATACATTCATACTACAGTACATACTACGCACACAACAAATGTTTTATTGTGTTAGCTTATTCATCACAATTTGGTTTTTATATTAGTACGTAAATGTCATCTTACTTACAGAGCAATCCCAACTTGTACCGTGCCTTTCTTGTCTTAATACAGCTTTGAATTTTTAAACGCTGCTTCAAGCCACAAGTTGGCTTCTACCCAAACATATACAAACTGTCTACTTCCTCTTTTTCTGTGCTTATGTAATTCCCTTTTTAAAACTTAACCCTTTACTGTCATTCTATAGTTACTCATTTCATAATGCAGTTACATAAAATTGCATTTTTCCTTTAAAGTTATTTCACTATCCCACTCATTTACGACTATGTTTCATCTTGCTACAGTATAACTATTCACTCACATCTTTTGTTTTGTTTCCTGTTTTTAACACAAATAGGCATGCACAGTAGTGCAATTCAGTCCTTAGATAACTTTCTCTCCCACCAGTTATCACTTTCACCCTCTGTGACATTTAACAAGTCTCTTGACCTTCTTGTGCATTTAAGTACATGCTGTTGCCCTGCTTCTCTTTTCCAAACATCAAATATAACACACATGTGTTTATATATTTTTTTCGTATCTTATTGTCCATGTTTTTTAACAGACATTAAAAACTGCATGTACAGACATCTTACCCTAAATTACAATGCCCTTCAGCATTCTTTTGGCATTCTCAAATGTAATATAGGTCTTCATTACTAAATTGTATATTACCTTTTATTAATGCATTTTACTAACTAACTAATTCTCTCCTGTATGCACATTTAATAGAGGCACTAATAGCCCCCAACATTTGTAAACATTACTATGTTCACCATTCTAACAGTAAAATTAGTTACATTTCAAATATATTTCCATGGCAATTACACCAAATGGTAACACTATCATATCTTCTCCCAAATAGGCATGGCAGAAACCACACATAACAAATGTATTCCCAATAGGCATTATTACAGGTTTTAAAACACATAAAGGTCATTATACTATTCTTAAACAAGCACCACCAGTGTGGCAAGTACCAAACATTTCACATTTCAGTATACATTACACATCCAAACACTGTAACCTTTGCCAAACATCTGGTATTAAGTCCGAACAAGGCCTGCACCTTATACCTTAGTACATTGTTAAATACTAAGAAAAATAACATTTGTCATAGACAAAACAACATTACACTCATCACACTAATAACAAAGGCAGTCCCCCCAACTTTAAAATACCTCTCCTGGGCCAACATACCAAATGACAGCACTACAGAATATTCAGATGGAAGTGTCCAGCATATACAGTACATGGTAAAAAAAAGTCAGGAATAGGAATCATAGTGGGTAACAAAACACAACTTGGAGATTACTCTGTTACTAGATGAAAATCAATACCAGTTTGAGCAAAATCAGCTCAACATGTTGAGGTTTGGCCCTGAAGAAAGCATTAAAGCACAAACCAAATTTTATCTTTACTGACAGCAGTTACATAGTACATACCTACAATTTATGACATCAACAGCCAGAGGCATTTCCCTCAGACTGGGGCAAAATTTGGCAAACAGGAGACCAAACCAAACCCATTAAGCCTGAAGTGTACCACTCCCGAGGGCATGGGCGGGATGGCCTATTTTTCCAAGCATTCTTTGGGCAATTCATTAGCAGATTACATGAAAAGCATGCACCATGTCTCTGTAACCCACCACCAGTCAAACCATGAAGGAGGTCTTCCTGGCTGAGCAAGGGGTTCGCCACCCCTTGGAAAGCAAGATTTTTTGAGAATTGCAAAAAAATAACAAAAAATACTTATTTGGCAAACAATGTTTCCTGCAGGCAGGAATTAATCTGTTTAGCACATACAGGCTTTCAATATGTACATCTGGGTATCAAAGCAACTTCAATTGGCCTTCTATGACATCATGCATTTCTAATTACGTCAATAGTTGTGTAACCTGCCAATAATAGGAGCAGACCCAACCAGTTCCCACTCTTAAATTTCAAGTAAGTTTTCGTGTACCTTGGGGGATACATGAGTATTTAGTGGGACCATTTATCCCCCAGTGAAAATAAAAAAATGTAGTTTGGTTATTACAGATCATTTTACATAATATGTGAAGGTACTGTATACCCTACATTGATGGCCACAGCCACATTTTCTGTGGACACATTGACCAGAGATTTTTCCTCATTGGGGAATTCCCTCTCACATCTATTTATTTAAAAGTTTGCATTAAAAAATGTTTTCATGTTTTTCAATTGAAAGACAAGTATGGTTTTAATTGGCATTATGATATTCAGTACCACCCTCAATCCCAAGGTCTAGTTCAAAATGTTAACAAGCACTTACAACAGGCCTTGAGAAGGGGGTACAATAAATTTATCAACTCATTACAGGAGTTCAAATGCAAACACAAACAGTCCTGGATACTAATACCAGGCAAAACTGCATTTAAATAAGACAATAAGCACAGTCTCCAGTAAACCCTAATGACATTGAAAACTGGGTTTACTTAAACAATACTAAACACCCATGGGTCTTAAATATACCAAGCCCATGCAAATAAAACAAATCTCTCATAATGTAGTACTTCTAAAAATAACAAATGATGAGATCATAATCTCACAAACTACTGTTTGTTTTGCTTTCTTTTTGCTTTTTTTTTTGCCATTTGTCTGATGTTACTCTAGACAAATTGTTTATTTAAATGTTTAAAGTTTGTTATAGAATGGAAAAATACCTAGGTAAAAACTACCACCAAGGGTAGTAGAAAACAAGATATAATAAAACTTTTTAGGATTATGCTTTTACCAACTGATGCTTGCTCTACTATTTTAATGTTAATTCTTCTCAGTACTTCCTCTGGCTAGCCTGCTTGGTTAAAAAGTACAAACAGCAGATGCTTACTAGTTCCTCCCTTTATTAATGTATATAGTGTTTTTATTTCAGTATGACACAACACAGTGAGTCTAAAAACCTTCTTGAAGAAGACAAATACTGCTTATACCATGTTGGATAACCCTGCTATGTCTCATACCGCATCACGTAAGGTTAAGAACAAACCTCTGTGATGTTTCACATGTAAACTGTTACAAAAAGTTAGTACAGTATTCTTCATTACCACATTTACCACGTAACTCCAACAATCCTACCAAACTAACATTGTTAATCTAACAAAGTCATACAATAATTCTATTAGCACAACATCCATATCACATACATGTACAGTACACACACATATAATCCTGCAGTAAATGGCACCCTCACTGCATACCAGTGGTTAGTAACTGTTTTTGCATGGGCTTAATTGTGTGGTTGTCTCAGTGGATCAAGTTAATTTCAATGTGTCAGTTAAAAAATATTCATCGTTATGTTGGTGCACTTGCACAGCCAACATCTTGGGACAGTGCAGCTTTGGAGGTGCGGTCGCTGTTGGGCGAATGCAGGGCAATCACCAGTAGGTACGTCCCACATTCCCCAATCAGTCTGCATGCCGGTGCCACACCATGCATACATAATATGGCAAGCACATCTAAGAAAAGGTCCACTGCAATCTGAGCAAAGCTCATCAGATGCAGTGGTCCTTTTCTTGCCATGCTCATCACTATTATGTACATGGCAGCGCACTGGCCACCGAACTGATGACTTTAGGGGTGCCCAATCCCCCTGTTGGCTGCCCCTGTGAATGTGCCAATAGGGAGCCCATTCCCCTTCAGCATAAAACATCCCCATTTGTGATATGTCGAGGGGTGCCCAATCCCCTGGCTCTTAACCCGCCCTTCTTTCCTTGTGTGCCGATGGGGCCCTCCCCATCGGCAAATCTTCCCAATTGTTTAGTGCTGAGGGGGGTGCCCAATCTCCCTCGGCTCTGTGCCCCCCTCATCCTGCTTTGTGTGCCGACGGGGGTGCCCAATCCCTGTCGGCATACATTCCCCCATGTTTTTTGCCAATGAGGGTGCCCAATCCCCCATCGGCTATGGACACCCCCTCCAAACAGTTAGGTGGCATGCTGGGAGCCCACCCCAGCGTGCCAAATCCCCCGCAAAAAAAAAAACTGTCCCCGATGTTTTTTTTCTTCCTGAACCTGTAAAGGAAAATGGTCCCTCATAGTCTCAGTGCCCCTCCCCACCGCACCCACCCACTGTACATCCAGCCTCCCCACACCCCTCACCCATGCTTACCTCCTGCATCTGGTACGCAGTCTTCGTGGACTGGGAACTTGTCTACACTCTTCAAAGCCGACCGCGAACTGAGGAAATGCTGGTAAGCTGTATAATGGAATAAAAAGGGTTTTTTCAACTTTGCTGCATATCTCAGGCATCTGTGTTCATTTTGGCCCCAAATTTTAAACATGGGGTTTTTTGGACCCCTTCTCATGAATTCTTGCACTGTCATGGCGTTGTTCGGTCCTGAAAGGTGATTTTGCAGTTACTGCATGGAATCACATTTTGGGACCCCGTAACAAAATGACAGTGCTACTGTTCATGAGGGGGGCTCTCAAAAACCCTAAGTTGCAAATTTGGTGGGAAAAATCCAAAACATGACTGTTTTACGAGTGTGCATAGCAATTGCGCAATGCACACTCGTAAGTTGGCAAATTCACAATATTTTCATGCCAAATTCTCAACATTGGCATTTTACCACACCTTCTTGTGAACTGTATAGCTGTCATTTTTCACATCCTGACCGAAATGTGTTTTCGTACTTCCAGCACAGAATACAGTGGTTGCTGTGCGAAATCAGTGTTAGGGACACATTATAAAAATGGCAGTGATACAGTTCATGAGCAGAGATCCTAAAATGCCTGTGTTGAAAATTTGGGGACAATACTCCTTAAAATGACTGTTTTACGAGCGTGCGTAGCAACTGCACAATGCACGCTTGTAAGTTAGCGAATTCACAATATTTTCATGCCAGATTCTCAATATTGGCATTTTACCACACCTTCTTGTGAGTTGTACAGCTGTCATTTTTCACATCCTGGCTGAAATGTGTTTTCGCACTTTGGTGCAGAATAGCACGGTCGCTGTGCGAAATCAGTGTTCGGGACACATTATGAAAATGACAGTGACACTGTTCATGAGCAGACATCTTAAAATGTCTGTGTTGAAAATTTGGTGTCAATATTCCATAAAATGACTGTGTTACAAGCATGCGTTGCGCAGTTTTCACACACACTCATACCTTCACAAACTTCTAATATTTTCACTCCAGATTTTCAACAGAGGCATTGTTCTACACCTGCTAATGAACAGTATAGCTGTCATTTTTCACATCCTGACCAAAATCTGTTTTTGCAGTTCCGGTGCAGAATAGCATGGTCACTGTGGAAAGTCCGTGTTTGAGACACATGATGAAAATGACAGTGACACTGTTCATTAGCAGATGCCCTACAATGCCTATGTTGAAAATTTGGGAACAAAAGTCAATAAAATGAGAGTTTTCTGAGTGTGTGTTGCACAGTTTGCATGCACGCTCATGACTTTGTGAATTTGTAATAGTTTCACTCCAGCTGTTCATCACTGGCATTTTTCCATACCTCCTTATGAACACTACAGCTGCCTGAAACGTGTTCTCGCACGTCCAGCACAGAATTGCACGGCTGCTGTGCAAAATCAGTTTTTGGGACAGTTTGAGGATATGACAGTGACACTATTCATGAGCAGAGGTCCTAAAATGCCTATGTTGAAAGTTTGGTGCCAAAACTCCATACAATGACTGTGTTGCAAGCGTGCATTGCGCAGTTTCCACGCACCCTTGTAACTTCGTCAATCTTCAATATTTTCAAGCCACATTTTCACCACTGGCATTTGTGCACATCTCCTTATCAACAGTCCAGCTGCCATTTTTCACAGCCTGCCCAAAACATGTTTCCGCAGCTGTGGCACACAATGGCGTGCTCGCTGTGCAAAATCACCTTTTGAGACACATTCACAAAATCACAGCACTATGAACCTCTAGCTCCACCACTCCCACTGTCAATGCCAGTGCAACAACATTCGGCATTGACAAATGCTGGTTTTGATGGAGCCAATATGCTTCAAATTTCACAATTTTGTCTTAATTAGTGGCACAGGAATCACCAGATAGGCTTTACTGGGCTACATAATACTGAGTCATATTAGTAGATATCACTTGGGCCACCAGTTCTGCTACACAAAAACAATTGTGGAGTAATAAAGGAGTTATTTTTTAAATTGGAGGGGAGCGAGGGAGACCTTGACCTGGAGGGTCTCCCCCCCCCTCGCCATCACACCACTGAATTCTCGAGGCTCCCGAGTGGAGGTGCCGGCTTGTTGTGGCAAGCACCGGAGGGACTCTTCGGGACCACAGTCCGAAACTTAAAGTGAACTACTGGACTTGAAGTCGAGCCCCTGCTGGTTGCAGAACGGTTGCGGCGATTTTTCCCTGGAGAAGCGACGGCGAATCCTGACAAACTCTTGGTCCTTTGTCCACAGCTCCTCTACAACTTTTTGGCACCTAAAATAGCCCTTGTCCTTTGTGTCGCCGGGGATTTGGCCTGATGACGTCGTCCTCCACCCAAGCTCTCCTGCCTTAAATTGAGCTCCCCAGCTACAAATTCTTGTTATTTTTTAAATCAGAGGGGAGCGAGGGAGACATTGACCTGGAGGTTCCCCCCCCCCGCCCTCGCATCACTGAATTCTCGAGGCTCCCGAGTGGAGGTGCCGGCTTGTTGTGGCAAGCACTGGCGGGACTCCTCGGGACCACAGTCCGAACCTTAAAGTGAACTACTTGACTTGAAGTCGAGCCCCTGCTGGTTGCAGGAGAACTGTTGCGGCGATTTTTCCCTGGAGAAGCGACGGCAAATCCTGACGAACTCTTGGTCCTTTGTCCACAGCTCCTCTACAACTTTTTGGCACCTAAAATAGCCCTTGTCCTTTGTGTTGCCGGGGATTTGGCCTGATGATGTCGCCCTCCACCCAAGCTCTCCTGCCTTAAATTGAGCTCCCCAGCTACAAATTCTTGTTATTTTTTAAATCGGAGGGGAGCGAGGGAGACCTTGACCTGGAGGTTCCCCCCCCTCCTCGCCCTCACATCACTGAATTCTCGAGGCTCCCGAGTGGAGGTGCCGGCTTGTTGTGGCAAGCAATCAAGCGGGACTCCCTCGGGACCACAGTCCAAAACTTAAAGTGAACTACTGGACTTGAAGTCGAGCCCCTGCTGGTTGCAGGAGAACTGTTGCAGCGATTTTTCCCTGGAGAAGCGACGGCGAATCCTGACGAACTCTTGGTCCTTTGTCCACAGCTCCTCTACAACTTTTTGGCACCTAAAATAGCCCTTGTCCTTTGTGTCGCCGGGGATTTGGCCTGATGATGTCGCCCTCCACCCAAGCTCTCCTGCCTTAAATTGAGCTCCCCAGCTACAAATTCTTGTTATTTTTTAAATCGGAGGGGAGCGAGGGAGACCTTGACCTGAAGGGCCCCCCCCTCGCCCTCGCATCACTGAATTCTCGAGGCTCCCGAGTGGAGGTGCCGGCTTGTTGTGGCAAGCACCAGCCGGCCTCCTCGGGACCACAGTCTGAAACTTAAAGTGAACTACTGGACTTGAAGTCGAGCCCCTGATGGTTGCAGGAGAACTGTTGCAGCGATTTTTCCCTGGAGAAGCGACAATGAATCCTGATGAACTCTTGGTCCTTTGTCCACAGCTCCTCTACAACTTTTTGGTGCCTAAAATAGCCCTTGTCCTTTGTGTCACCAGGGATTTGGCCTGATGACGTCGCCCTCCACCCAAGCTCTCCTGCCTTAAATTGAGCTCCCCAGCTACAAATTCTTGTTATTTTTTAAATCAGAGGGGAGCGAGGGAGACCTTGACCTGGAGGGTCCCCCCCCCGCCCTCGCATCACTGAATTCTCGAGGCTCCCGAGTGGAGGTGCCGGCTTGTTGTGGCAAGCACTGGCGGGACTCCTCGGGACCACAGTCCGAAACTTAAAGTGAACTACTTGACTTGAAGTCGAGCCCCTGCTGGTTGCAGGAGAACTGTTGCGGCGATTTTTCCCTGGAGAAGCGACGGCGAATCCTGACGAACTCTTGGTCCTTTGTCCACAGCTCCTCTACAACTTTTTGGCACCTAAAATAGCCCTTGTCCTTTGTGTTGCCGGGGATTTGGCCTGATGATGTCGCCCTCCACCCAAGCTCTCCTGCCTTAAATTGAGCTCCCCAGCTACAAATTCTTGTTATTTTTTAAATCGGAGGGGAGCGAGGGAGACCTTGACCTGAAGGGCCCCCCCCCTCGCCCTCGCATCACTGAATTCTCGAGGCTCCCGAGTGGAGGTGCCGGCTTGTTGTGGCAAGCACCAGCGGGCCTCCTCGGGACCACAGTCTGAAACTTAAAGTGAACTACTGGACTTGAAGTCGAGCCCCTGCTGGTTGCAGGAGAACTGTTGCGGCGATTTTTCCCTGGAGAAGTGACGGCGAATCCTGACGAACTCTTGGTCCTTTGTCCACAGCTCCTCTACAACTTTTTGGTGCCTAAAATAGCCCTTGTCCTTTGTGTTGCCGGGGATTTGGCCTGATGACGTCGCCCTCCACCCAAGCTCTCCTGCCTTAAATTGAGCTCCCCAGCTACAAATTCTTGTTATTTTTTAAATCGGAGGGGAGCGAGGGAGACCTTGACCTGGAGGGTCCCCCCCTCCTCACCCTCACATCACTGAATTCTCGAGGCTCCTGAGTGGAGGTGCCGGCTTGTTGTGGCAAGCACCGGCGGGACTCCTCAGGACCACAGTCCAAAACTTAAAGTGAACTACTGGACTTGAAGTCGAGCCCCTGCTGGTTGCAGGAGAACTGTTGCGGCAATTTTTCCCTGGAGAAGCGACGGCGAATCCTGAGGAACTCTTGGTCCTTTGTCCACAGCTCCTCTACAACTTTTTGGTGCCTAAAATAGCCCTTGTCCTTTGTGTCGCCGGGGATTTGGCCTGATGACGTCGCCCTCCACCCAAGCTCTCCTGCCTTAAATTGAGCTCCCCAGCTACAAATTCTTGTTATTTTTTAAATTGGAGGGGAGCGAGGGAGACCTTGACCTGAAGGGTCCCCCCCCCTCGCCCTCACATCACTGAATTCTCGAGGCTCCCGAGTGGAGGTGCCAGCTTGTTGTGGCAAGCACCAGCGGGCCTCCTTGGGACCACAGTCTGAAACTTAAAGTGAACTACTGGACTTGAAGTCGAGCCCCTGCTGGTTGCAGGAGAACTGTTGTGGCGATTTTTCCCTGGAGAAGCGACGGCTTTTTAAGAGCCTCCCACCCGCCCTGGTTGAGAGGACGTTAAATCCATCGTCCAAACCCCACCCTCTGCCAGCTAATTCATCCATTGGCCCATTAGGGGTGGGGACGCGGTTACCTCCACCCCCTGGTTCTCACTTTATGTCCTGCCTTCTCTGTGAACACTGAACCTACAAACCCTGCTCTACCCATATTTCACTCCAGTAACCTGCTGTGTATTTTCTGTGACTACTGCAAATTTCTATAGTGTTTTTGCTGTTACAAATGTGTTTTACTGCTAATTCCTAAGGTAATAATTTCTTGACCATCTCACTGCAAATTTCTAATGTAAAAATTCCTTGTCCTTTTCAGGCACTTGCTCAGTATTCCTGTAACTATTATTTAAGCAAATTGAACTGTCACTGCTAAAGCGTCTTGACCCCCAGTTAACGCTAGATTATCATCACACCAGGTCTGTAGCCAATCCACTTGTGCTTGTTATCACTTCTGGCCAGTAGTCTTACCCCTGGAGCTTGCTTGGCTCCTGCATTGACCCTGCTCTCTGTCACCCTTTACTCCCAGGTCCCCTATAGTATACCCCCTGTTCTACCCAAGATCGGCCTCTTGACATGATCTCTGTTAGAGAGTTCCATTTCCCCCCCTCCACTCCGTTCTCCTGACTACCCTTCTCTTGGTACTCATCCCCCTCCTCTCGGACCCTGACCCTGTACAGGCCAGTGGCAGTGGCAGGCCCATCCATCACTGCTCTGTGACCGATTTTACATTCTCTAACCTTATTGCCAATGCCGTTGGTCCCCGCTATCCTCCTAGCGGACTGCTGCCTAGACTTGCCCTGCCCCATATCAACATTAAGCGACGTTGCGTCGGGTGGCCAGAAATCAAAAGGTCCCCCCCCCCCGAGAGGACCCCTTCTGTGGCTAATCTTACTGTCCATTGCCCTATCTGGTGACATTGAAGTCAATCCTGGCCCCACCCTTGACTCTCCTCAGAAATGGTGCAGGGAAAAGGACCTGAAAGTGGCTCACATCAACATTAGGAGTCTTCTTCCCAAACTTGACGAGCTCACTGCATGGGTTACTCTCTACAAGCCTGACATCCTGGGGATAACTGAGACCTGGCTTAAACCCCAGATTCCTGACTCGGCCTGCAGGCTCCCTGGCTATGAACTAAAACAGCAGGACAGAATTGGGAGCAAAAGGGGAGGAGGTATCCTGATTTACTACAGGGCCCACCTCAACGTATCCCTTATTAACCACACCTCCATGCTGCTGTCAACCTGCGAGCTCCTCCACACCACGTTGCTGCTTGGCAACACCAAGAAACTGCCGTGGTATGCTCCTACAACCCACCCAAGGGGGCTGCAGGGCCTCTCCCATCTTCTGATTCTGTCTGTCCCAGTACCGGGTAAATGAACTCCTTATCTTGGGAGACATTAACCTAAACTGGGACGGGGAAAACATCAAGCAGTTTGAGGCCCTGCTTGCCACCAAATCCCTAACACAACTGGTAAGAGAGCCCACCGTCGAAAGGCAAACGGCTCTTCCTGCTCCCTCTTGGACTGGATTATGTCAAACCATCCCGAGAGGATCTCCTCAGTAAGGGCCCTACCCGACTCCATATCAGACCACTCTCCGGTTCTGTGTATATGGAATATTCCCTCCCCTAAGGTTCCCCACAAAATCATCCAGGTTAGAAACTTTGCCAGGTTAAACCCTGACCGGTTCTTGGAGGAACTCAGGCTTACGGACTGGTCAACAGTCTACAGTGCCCAGGATCCCTCATCAGCTGTCACCGCATTCCACAACATCTTTGTGGATCTACAAGATAGGCATGCCCCTATCACTAGGCGTAGGGTCCACGGGACAGCCACCCAGTGGCTGAAAGGGGGTATCCTCTCCCACATGCGAGCACGAGATAAATGCTGGCACCAGGTAAAACGCTCACGTGACTCTGCCCTGTTGCAACAATACAGAAAACTCAGAAATGAGTGCAAAAAAATGATTAGGGGGCCAAAAAGTGACTTCAGCAAGGCCGCCCTTCTCAGCTCTGCTAAAGATCCCAGACGTTTCTGGAGAACCATCCAATCACTGGTTGGCGGTCGCTCATACTCAGGGGTCACTGATATGCTTATCGAAGGAGTCTCCTGCAACAATCCTCATGTGATTGCTAATGCCCTAAACTCTCATTTCACAGACCTTTCCTCTGCTCTCCTGCTAGGGTCCTCAGCCCAAAACTTAACCCGCTCTGCCTTCCCGTCCAAATGGGAGTCCGGTCTGACCCGTCCTCCATTTTACCTAAGGGTGGTATCGGTGAGCGAGGTGCGGGCTTTCCTTCTTGGTCTCTCCCAGAATGCTAGCCCTGGTCCTGATGATCTGGAGCCAAAGTTTCTCAAGATAGGTGCCCCCCTTATAGCCTCTCCGGTGGCCCACATTTTCAACCTATTACTTACCCAGGAACTGATCCCGGATATCTGGAAGGTTGCCAAGGTTGTCCCTGTCCCTAAGCAGGGCGACCCCAAAATCCTGGACAACTACCGTCCCATAGCTATCCTCTCTGCTGTCAGCAAGCTCCTGGAAAAGGTGGTCGCCAAACAAATCTCGGATTTTATCCACTCCCATGGTCTGCTGACCCCGGCCCAACACAGCTTTCGAAAAGGGCACAGCACTTCCACGGCTCTCATCTCAGTCTCTTCCAGCATCAGAGCTGCTATGGACCAGGGAAAACTCTCAGGTGTGGTATCTATTGACTTACCCAAGGCGTTCGACCTCATTGACCACGACCTGCTTGCCCTGCAGATGAGGTCCCTTGGTTTGTCCCCCCTGCCTTAAACTGGGTTTCTGACTACCTATATGGCAGAAAACAACTAACTAAATTCAATAAAGTCCTCTCTGCCCCCTGGCCGGTCACCTCTGGTGTCCCTCAGGGCTCCGGGCTGGGTCCCCTACTCTTTTCCCTGTTCATCAACAATCTCCCTGATGTGGTCTCAAACTGCCGTGTCATCATGTATGTGGATGACCTGGTTCTCCTGGCCCACTCCTGTGATACAGCCACACTAAACCGTCACTTATCTGAAGACCTTTGGAACATCCAGGCTTGGCTCTCCAACCATAAATTGGTCCTAAATCAAAACAAAACCCAGACTATGCTCTTCAGCTCCTCTGCCAAAATACGAGCCTCTTCAACTCCTCTACATATCAACTAAGAAAATGGCTCCCCTCTCCCTACCGTGACCTCCCTCAAATATCTTGGAGTGACGCTTGATCCCCAACTGGACCTTGGTTGTCATATCCTTAATGCCTGCAGTGGGGTAAACATAAACTGGAGATGGCCTACAGGGCTCGTACAACCTCACTCCCAGTGGCTCGCATAGCTCTTGCCCAGGGAGTACTTCCCTCCCTCAGCTACGGCTCCCTCATATTTGCTCACACTTCGAAGACCCTCCTCAGCAAGTGGAGCACAATGTACAACAACATCTGTTGTTTTGCCCTGGCAGCCCCCCGCCTCACCCATCACTGTGAGCTCTACAAGAAGCTTGGCTGGCTATCCCCGCTCAATCACCTTAACTTTAGCACTGGGTGCCTCGTGAGCAAAGTACTTAGCTCTGGCACCCCTCTGGAACTGGCCCTGTCTCTTGCTCCTGCTGACCTCTCCCCCTACCTGCTTAGATCCCAAGGCCCCGGCCTACTAAGTGTACCTACTTCCCATACCAACATGGGGGACCGGAGTTTTGCTGTCCATGGCCCTAGATTCTGGAACTCCTTTCCTGAAAGAGTCCGTACTGCCTCCTCTCACAAGAGTTTCTGGACCTCCCTGTGGGATCATCTTAAGGTGGTTTCCCGCTGTGAATGTCCTAAGCCTCCTTAGCCTCCCGGTGTCCACTGGTGACGGCTTCATCTCTCCTGCTCTAGAGTCACCGCTCTTGCGCTATGACCTTGTCCAAATCCCTCATCCCCTGCTTGACCGACGCTTATGAAGTTACTCTGCTCATAATCCTCACCAGTCCTGTTGGTCACTGAATTCATCTCTAATTTATACCTTGCCCCAGCATTGTATCTGGGTGTACTCTCCACTCAAATGTAAAAACTGTAAAATTGTCTTTTCTCCTGTTTTGTACCTGAATGTATTCATCTGTACCAATTACTGTATCAATGTACCTGTTGTACCCTTTTGTACTCTCCCGGGTCGTTCCTGAAAATAGGCATAAAACTTGTCTAGTGTACTTACCCGGTTAACAAAAACTAAATAAATAAATAAAAAGACACAGAGATCACCAACCAGGCTTGGGATCCTCTGCCACAAAACATCACTTTAGC
Organism: Neoceratodus forsteri; assembly: GCA_016271365.2. NCBI lineage: Eukaryota > Metazoa > Chordata > Ceratodontiformes > Ceratodontidae > Neoceratodus > Neoceratodus forsteri. The sequence continues at coordinate 683,025,842 of CM057449.1, forward strand.
AAGATGTTTGGGTAGTCTTTCCACTATATCTTATTTGGGCTAAAACAATTACAGTTGCATTACAAAACAATTAAAAGTCCCCCTCAAATCATAAACTCTAATATCTACTACCTCACAACAAGGTCTCGCTCAAGACTCTATATGCAAATTAAGCACTGTTCTAGACACTGTTCCAATTTTCAAGGTTACCTTAAGAAACAAAAACATGCAGTTTCAACAAGCACTCACCTGCACAAAATACGCAATACAATACATGAACAAAGCACAAAATCTCATTTTAACACACGTAAATATTTCACAGTAGCAAATAGAGGTGATTCAGGAACCAAATTAAAGTTAAAATCCACTAAATTAAGTTAAAACATTGTATTCTTGTTTGTTATCCCCATTAACTACATTACTGGTGGTATTTGGTCTCACTATTGTTGTCTCACTGTTCTGTAACTGCCATAGATAGTGTGCACCTCTGCTGTCATCATGTTTCTGTTGCCTTTCAGAAGCAGGCCATCAGCATGATGCGATACACGTCCCATTTTCATGCATGAGTCCATTGATGACACCTTTCTTTCTCCAATGTATGTTTGTAAAAGCGAAGGGAATTGCACAGCCTACACCCCACAGTTGTCCCAAATGGGACAACTTAACCTGGCTATCCATCCAAACCAAGATATTAATGAAGAGAATGACCAACCAATAAAAGAGTGGTCTGCCCCTAGTAATCTGATGGAAGGGCAAGTGGATTATGCAGACTACTTAGAGGGCACATTAAATGAGCTGCAAAATAAGGAATAAAAGAGCTTTACATTTCAACATAGTTTTGATCTAAATGTTAAATAGTTTTTACATGTTTTAAGTTTGACAGGTTGTCTTTTTTAAGAATAAGTTTATGGCTTCATTATCTGCATCTTAAACATTTTAAATTACTTGCTATTTAAAGTTGACTATTTTTTCTTTTAAATATACAAATGTTTAAAAGTGCTTCTGTTGCTAGATAGACAAGATCTAGGGCCTAGACACAGACCACATCCTGGCATTGTCAAGCCAGCTGTTAAAAACTTTAATTTCTGTAGAAGCTTCTACTTTCAGTAGTGCCTTCTAAAGTTTGAAAATTAAATGACTATGATCTAAATATTAAATAGCTTTTATATGTTTTAAGTTTGACAGTTTGTCTTCTTTAACAATAAGTTTATGGCTACATTATTTGTATTTTATTTTTTTTTAAGTTACTTACAATTAAGATACATTTCTTTTCAATACAAAGATGTTTTAAACTGTCTCTGTTGCTAATTAGACTGTGTATTCATGAACAAGATCTAGGGCTTGACCACAAACCACAACCCAGTTCAGCTAAGCCGAGTGTTAAGACCTCTAATATACTGTACATATAATAGGCTTCTACTTTTGGTAGTTGCATCTAAAATCTGCAGATGTCACTGCAGATTGATATATAAGCCCATCCTCAACATAGTTAAGGTAGGAGAAGAGAAGCAGGACTGCCAGAGCAGAGTACTCTCTTAGGACCTCAGCTTGAACATCTGGGTACTTGTTGTGTTGTAAGGTTGCCTTTATCTCTGACATAATGGACCAGGGACAAAGTTAATGCTTGGCTTATTTATTTTTTTATTGTGTCTGAAGTTAAGGGGCTGCCCCTTCATCATGATAATTCATGTTATTTTTGTTTGCACTGCTAATCAAAATGATGTTAATTATGTACACAAGGTTTAAGTAAAAAATTAAGACAATATGGCAGTTCCTGTTATTTCTTTTCAATTAAATATTTGAACTTTTAAAACTGTTAGTTTACAATGCAGGAGTAAAACTTAATTATGACCATTCATATAAGCTGTACAAAAATATATAAAAAAAATAACTATAAACGTTTAGGGTAAGGTGATTTTAATCAGGCAAATATATTTGACCATGATTCAAATAGGGTGGTTATAGGGCAAACCTAATTGGACACTCAGCCATGTGCACTATCAAGCACACACAGTTAGACCTCACCCTAGGCAAACTAAGTTTCTGAATAGGGTGGTTGTTCCTGCTGGTTCCGAGGGATTATTCCCAGGACACAGAGCAACCCTTGGAGGTCAGATCAGAGAACAGGACCAAGTAATTACCCTGACACTTCAGGGTTCTGACTCCTGTTCCCCCTGCATCCTCACCACCACTAGTCCTGGGTTCTGTTGAGCCCCAAACTCTCTGTCCAGCCCTTGATATGTTTTTCCCTGGCAAAAGGGGGGCTGGAGGAGTAAAAGACACTGAACTACTATGCTGCAGCCACATGAATGTGCGAGCAGCGGTCCACTTATGTGCAGCAGTGCATCCACATTTTCTTGCCGCTGTTGTGGCAAAGTAAAAGCCTCTCCACTGCTCCTGGACCCTGGAATCAGTAAATCAGGGTCCAGAGACATGGATGAGGCACACGAGGAGCTACAAAATTATTTATTTTAAGAGTGCCAATGATCACTTGGGGATCAGTCTATGCATAATTCAGTGAGGAGTATGAATATTTATTAACCTGTCTGCTACCAGGAGGAGCAATGTTTTGGCACCAGCGATGGGGGAAATTAAGTTATAATATTAAACTCTGCATGTGGACTATAAGGCATAGAGGCTGCCGAAGGTCTGTGGGGGAATTAAAATGTAAATCAGTGTACTGTAGCTGCATAAGATGTTTAAAATGGGGACTTTGTATGAACTATTTGTTTCAGTAAGGCAAGGCAAGGTTTTTTTCTATGTCACCCAATTACATAGACTCTGGGCACCTTACATAAAACATACAACAGGCAGGGTATCAAATAAGATGAGCTATCATTAACAAATCCAAACAAATAAAACATCAGATGCAGCATTAAAATTAGCAGATTTTTGTGGCTGGTCAGATCACTACATCTGAGATGGCCAGAGAAAATTAGTAAGCTTTCAGACCACTCTTGAACCTCTCAACTGATATCAGCTGGTATGGAGTTCTCCAGGGCTGGTCCAGTGAGACTAAAGGCCCAGTCACTGGAAATTCTTAATCTGGTCCTGGAAACTTCGAGGAGGCCCCTGGTCGAGGATTGGAGTGAGTGGACTGAGTTGATGGGTGTCAGAAGATCAGTCAGATAGCCAGGGCATAGTCCATGTAGGGCCCTATGCAATACATGAGTAAACTCACCTTGAAGATAACCCTACACCTTACTGGCAGCCAGTGCAGAGGTTGCAGCACCAGGGTCACATGGCTAGACCTAGACAGGCCAGTCAGCAAGCATGTTAGAAACCTCTAACCCCTGCTGCAGCTAATCCAGAGCAAGGATCTGCAAGAGGGTTCATGGGACTGAAAAAAGGACTTATGGGGGAGAAAGGCAAGGTCATTTCTTGGCACCCTAATGAGGAACCAATAGGGCATCAAGTGATGCAAATGAATTCTAATTTGTACAGTGGGACAACTAATGTAGCCAATGAGAGGAGGACTGCTGGAAAAGTGATAAAAGGGACTATTTGCCCTCCCAGAGGGGGTAGTTCTGAAAGATCTGCCAGAGAGTCCAGAGAGGAGAGAGATTGCTGTGGGCTTGCTAGCCCTAAAGGCCTGCCTGTTTGCCGAAAGGTCTTGTCTGGCCCCATGATTGGACTAATTGCAGAGCGCCTGGAGAAATAAATAGTCTCTGGGAAAAGAACTGGATTGTGTGAGAGATTACCAGGGTGAGATCTGAACCTGCTGCTGAGTGAATGTGCTTCTGAAAATTTGGAAGTTGCTGCTGAGAATTTGGAAGTAGCTGCTGAGATTTGAACCTGCAGCTGTGACAACAGAGTTAGACTCTGCAGCTAGAATGAAAAACATTGGAGAATTGCTGGCAGAGAGGGAGCAACTGTCCTGCAGTGCAGAAAGAGGCAGCAGAGTTTGGCAGCTGGAAAGCAGAGACTGTAAAGGTCACAGCCTAAAATTGTCAGTGTCTGCAGCGGTAAATAGAGTGACATGCAAGTTGTGTTCCCTGTCAGTGGGGTAAGAGCATTAAAGGCTGCTTTTGCTGCAAGGCAGAGTAACTGTTCATGCTGGGGATAGAGACTGAGCATAGCCCATCTTCTTACTGCAGCTGAGAAAAGTGTGTGCCAACCATCAGTCTGGGGAAACACCAGCCTACTCTGTGCCCAGACAAAAGAGGAGACCACCGGAGAGGAAGACGTTGAGAGCCCTGCCAGGTGAACATCGCATACAAAGGCCCTGGGGGCAAAGATCAGAAAGGCCTGGCAGGTAAATACTGGCATTTCTCATTTCTTCAGCTATCTGCTGCCATGGTGTACAAACTTTTGGCACCAGCATGGTACCATGAAACAAGTATCTGCAAATCCCCATTTGAACTGCTAAACTGTAAGTACCCCAGACTGCAGATTTTGAGAAGTCTGTCCTTAGCTAGCTTGCTAGTCAGAGTTAAGGGGGTTAAGTCCGGGGCAGGACTGTGCCAAAATTAAAGCTGCACACAGGCAGAAAGTTAAAGTTTTGCATCTGGTTAAAGTTATTTAGGCCCCAATGAAAGATCTCCCGTGTCTTCTTCACGGTGGTGTGGTATCCACCCAAGGGACAGTAAAGACATTTTGGGCAGCTATCACTGGAAAGTCAGGTGTACCTGTAGGTGGTAGGTAGGGATTGTGAGGGTAAGTGTTTCAACATTGTTGAGGTTCTTGTGTTATTCTTCTCCTTTCTTCTCTCCTTCCCCTCAAAATAAAAATAGTCAGTTGTTAACATTACATAATGGTACAGTGACTCACTGTGAAAAAGAGGAATTGTGATTTTGTGAGGAAGGTATGGTGGGGGCAGTTACTGTTTTTTTCTGGGGGGTGTTCATCTGCAATTTTTCCACAGGTATTCCCTAGCACTACCCAAGGTGGAGGCACCATGCACACTTATTATTCCAGTACCAGTTGTTTGCAAGAGAACCTAGGCCGGCCACCTTGAGGTGTGTCCAAGGAATACATGAGGGCCCCAGAAACAGCTAAGATGAGTCAGAGCGGTGGTTACATTCTCTTTTACCTATCTCTTTTACTTCTTCCTTCTTCCTTCCCTGATTTATACTCCCTTTGTCCTCTGCCTTGTTCCCACCCCTGTCTTTTTGTTTCCCTGCCTCATGGAAGTTTACTCCACTAGGTCCCTCCCTCCATGCTGCATCATCATTTGGGGAGGTGCAATTGTTGCCAGCTTTGATTCTACAGCCTACCACTGGCTTGTTTAAATGCTCATCCAAGTAGCATTTAAACCTTCACTAAGGACTGTGGTCCCCCTCCTGGAAGAATAAAGGCCATCTGCCCTAGAGAGACTCATTTCTTCCCAGGTTGGCCCCCAGTCCCCAATGTAGCTGAAGCCCTCTTCCAAGCACCATGCCTTTAACCAGTTGTTAAAATCCCAGTTGCAGAGTGGCTTTTCTTCTCCTCAAGTAACATCTTATCAAATGTTGAACCATTCTGCCTCTGCTGCGGCATCCTCTGCAGGAGTGGTGGCAGACTTGGTGATCACTGGACGGGTTAGAAAAAGTTCTGTGCACTCTTTCCAGTTCAGCCCAGAGTCCAGCAACCTCGTCCCTGAACCTAAACAGGTGAGTACAAATAGGGCAGCACCTCTGTCTCTAGAAGTGTCTTGAAAGACTGCAGCTCCATACAAATTGTACTGCAACACTCCCATGTTTTTTCTTTCTTTTACCTGTACCATAGTGTATGTTAAAACTTCCCTGTACCTTACTGCCCCCTTTCTATGCTTCTTGTATTCCTACCTGTCTTAACTTGTTTAAAATTTACTTAGTGTCCTATCTTAGATTAGATGTCCCTGTTTTCCCTTTTTCAACCCACCAACCAGTGCCTAACTTGCTCTGGGTGTCTACTACTTTGTACCCCTTTGCCTGAACCTTATTCATTTCCATATCCTAGATAAAATTGTCTCATAATTTCCCTTTTCTACCTTCCTATCCATAATACCTTATCCTGATGCCTACTATTTCTTACTCACTAGATGTTAACACACTACCTGTATTTACATGCCCTGAAGCTGACTGCTTTAATATAACAGAACATACTAGTGTGCCTTCTCCTACCTTGGCATGGTGTTCCTTCTGTAGAGTCTCTTTCAGACTGCAAACTATCTGTAGACACTTGCGGATGATAAAGGCAGATGTTCCAGTCCTATACTGTTACACTCACCCACTGAGAAACATGTGCAATGGGACATGCTGTGCAAGAGAGTTCTTTAAATAGAGTTGGTATTTTATTTTTTATTTATTTAAAATTTTGGTAATCAGGAGAGGCACACTGAGCTGAGGCTCATTTCCAGATGTGACCTGGGGTAAAGGAGTAAAGGAGGTAGTGCAAAGATTTGTTTCAGTACAATTTCAAAAAAGAAGCAAATAGGCAGTCAAACATAACTCTGGTATTGTTTGCATCAATCCTACCTGTACCAGCTTGTTTGTATCTATGTCTTAAGTTACTGTTGTACTGTGTTATACTGTTATACTGTGTATTTTCGTTTGTCTTACTGTGACAAGGTACCTTTGTAAATGAGCCTATGGCTCAAAGGTTTTCCAAACTGCTGTCTATATAAATAAATAAATAAATAAACATAAGGTGCGTGAATATACAATATATGAGGTAGTGCACAACTACAGCTGAATACAAATTCAGGTAATACATATAGGGAGCCTCACCCTGACTACACAGAGGAAGAAGGCAGCAACAGGGGGGGACTGGGGATTGAGAAAGAATACTTTTTAGACAGTGCAGAGAAGGAGCAAAATGAAGGGAGCCTGGAAGAGCATGCCAGATGGAGGGGACATGGTATTAAACACTGCCTGCCCAGTAATGGACAGAGGATATGGGAGAGAGAAGGAGCGGGAGTCTCTGAAGCATAGGGGATAAGAAGATGGGGATGAGGGTATGAGGAGAGAGGAGAGGTAGGAGGGAAGGGAACCCAGCCAGAATTTGAAGATAAGGGTATGACATGCTGCTGTCATTGTTGGTGAAGGGAGGGAAGGGAGAGGTAGGAGTAAAGGGAAAAGTGGTGAGTGCAGGGAGGAGAATTAGTGGCAAAGTGTTAGAAAGCACTGAAGAATCTTGAGAGAGATAAGGCAGGGGCAGACCCAAAGACCACATCAGCATAATCAAAAATAGGATCATTTTCATGAGCTGCTAATGGTGGACAACTGGTGAGAGGGAGTCTGTTTTAGTACAAGGCACATAGCTTGGGATGGAGTTTGGAGTGAATGTGATGAATGTGGGAGGTGAAGTCGTCAAGTTGAGAGTCCAACCAGACACCAAGGTATTTGAAAGTGGGGACTACATCAAGGGGGCTACCGTCAAGTGTGGAAAAGGGGGGAGGGACATTTTGCTACATTCTGAGCAGTGCTAAAAGTTATGGACATAGTTTTCTTGGAATTTGCCTTTACCTGGTTGGCCTGACACCAGCAAAGAACCTTGTTAATGTCACTCGGTAGGAGTGATACCACCTCAGAAGTAGAAAGACAAGAAATATAGAGCACAGTATCATCATCATGTAAGTGGATACTGGAGAAGACACAGATAGAGGGAAGGTCATTCAGACAGACAGAGAAAAGGACAGGGCCTGAACAGAGCTTTGAGAGATGGTCGCTTGAATGGGAAGGTGGGAGAATAGGGCATCTCCTGCCTGAACACATTGGCCCAGATATTCAAACTGCACCCAAAAAGTGCACAACAGCAGGAGCAAGTGCAAGTCCACTGTGCCCATGCGCAAGAAGTGCCATATTCAAAAACTGCGTGGGTCAAGATGCTCCTGCGGCACACGACTGAATATAGTGCCACCTGCACCATAGCGCAACCAGGGATTTGCAGTGATGCAGTTCAGATGTGCCATAGCGCAACCAGGGATGCTCAGTGGAGTAGTTCAGATGCACCATAGTGCAACCAGAGATGCTCAGTGGAGCAGGGCAGCAGTGCAACAGCACAACCAGGGATGCACAGTGGAGCAGGGCAGCAGTGCAACAGCACAACCAGGGATACACAGGGACAGGATGCAAGGGCCCACCACCCATGCCACAGATGGGCAGAGGAGCACACAGCAGAACAGACATCGCCCCCCCACACCCCATGCACTGCACAACAAGTGGAGAGCTGGAATAACCACCAGCCCATGGATACCAGCAAAAAACCCACAGCTGGGGCATGGTGCCCCAGCACACCCCCTGGCAAGATGTGACCGGCACACAAGGAGGTCCGACCACCCCATGCCACACCATCCCACCAATGCAGAGCACACCCTGCACCATGATCCCCAGACACCCTGCCCAGGAGCAGCGTCAACCAGTGCAGGACACCCCATGCATGCCACCACCCCCACTGTGACAATGCAACCCTGTGCACCACAGAACCATGCAAGGCAGCCCCACCACAAGCACCCATCAGTGGGTGGCAGCAGATGGCGATGCAATGACTGCATACACAGTACCACCATGTACATACCCCCGAGGTACAGCTGAGAGACTGACCATGCATCAGCACACGAGGTACCCCACACATGACAGGGCATGCCCCAGACCCCACCGCCAGTGGTACATCACCCTGCACACACCCCCAAGGACACACCCCGTCCCAGCACTGGCCACAACAGCCACTGCAGATACCCACAGTGATGCATGGAAGCATGCACCACACAGGATGCAACACAGTGCATGGACAAACACCCACCCATACCCAAGGGCACACCAACACATGGACACAGTAGCGGGGCAACCAAGCCCCCAGCTTGTGGCCATGGATACCATGTACACATGGCCAGCACCCCTCCATGGCACAGGAGTGCCAGCCACCCTGCGTAGGCTCCATGGAGCTGTACGGCACCAGCATGCACCCTGAACACAAGTGACAGACAGTGGTGCACACCCCCTGCGACACACACAAGTGACAGCATGGAGGTGGGACAACAGCAGAGTCCACAGTGTCACTCGAGGCAGACATGCACCACACCAGTGACAGGAGGCAACCCAGCATTGTGCCGGGTACAGTGGCTGTCCAGCATGGACAGCCACCACTGACATGCCAGTGGACCATGCAGGTCACTGACATGCAAGGGTGTCAGCTGCACAGCCCATGGACGGTCTGACGGGTGCACCATGGACACAAAGCATGCACTGTGGACCACTGCACACAGTCATCCAGTGCACAGGGAATAACACATGAACCACAGATAATGACTGATAGCTACTCCCACACCATAGTTACTTCCCCACAGACACACACACACACGCACGTGACTGCACCATTCCTGACTCCATGCACACCCACTGCAGCTGAGCACCTTTAGCCTGCTGCAAATCAGAGACCACCACAGTAGGCATAATAAAGCAAATGTATTGTAAACGATCAAAAACAACTATTTACAGCTATGTACAAAAGGTTGGGGGGAGGGCCAGAAACAAGGTGGGAGTGGGTAAGGGGCAGGAGTGAACAAATAGTAGAGGGAAGATGGGGTATGAGGGTGGGTCCAGGGGGGTAGGGGAAATCAGGGGGTGTAAAATGCTCAGCGGGAGCCCCACTCCCCGCTTTGACTGCACCTCCCGCCATGCCACCGTCGGACTCCCAGACGGTCTAGTTGCTCCAAGATCTCCAGAGAGAGGCCCTGGACACCTGCAGTGTCTCCCACAGCATCTGTTGGATTGTCTGCAACTGCCATCCACCTAGGACAAGGGAGCAGAGTCAATAGGTGTGAATACACAGCCCCCTGCAGCCCACCCACTGTGCATGGCATACGGCCATGGGACATGCCTCGGTGATGGTGTGCAACCACCCACAGTGATCATGTCCACAAGACCTGCCCACCCAGGTGCACACAGCCATGCAGACCACTGCACATACCCACTGGCCAAGTCCCGCACAGCACCACCATGGCTGTAGAGTGACATGGCTATGCAGTGCAAAGGCAGTGGCACAGCCATGTACCCGGTGCACGCATGGACCACCATTGATGTACTCCCAGACATGCAGTGCCACTGGACAGTGCTGACTGTACCAAGTTGCGTGCATGGCAGTGGTGTCAATGGATGGTGGCCGTGCCCCACTGCCTGCCCTGTTACACAGCATGCAAAAGTAATCATGGATGTATGGCACTCACCATCATCAGGCTGGTCCGTGCTGGTCTGGTCCAGCCACCCCTTGCATGATGTGGCTCACGCCCAACCTCCCCTCCCTGGCCGCCAGTGCTCCTCAGGAGCCTAGAGGTACAAACATGGAGAGGAACTAAAGGTACATCTGTTAGCAGCAAGTCCCCCTGCGGTGTGTGCAATCCCACACACAGCCATACCCATTCGTCCCCCCACCCCTATACTCACCACCACGACCCACACTGGATGCCCCATGTGCTGGACACATGCCACTGTGATACCCGTATGGATGTTAACAGTGTATGGATGGGGCACCTACCTGGCTGTGGAACCGTGCCCCTCCTGGCGTGTGACCCCAGGCGGGCAAGCCTGTCTGGGTCCCGATGCTGCAGGTCCCCATAGTGGTGCCTGCACTGCTCGGCCTTGCGTTCCATGCCCGTCGCCTCCTCCGGGGCCACCGCCACCTCCTCCCACACAGCACTTCTGGCCCTGTCCAGAGGTGCCTGCCCAAATAGAGCAGCAACATGGGGCTCCACCAAGTGCACTAGATTGGCCAGTTTGACCTTGCTTCAGATCGGTGCCTGTCTCCGTGCCATCCTACAATCTTTCAGTATTAAAATGGCGCTCTGTAGTGCATGTTCATCATGTGCGGATGCTGCGCAGTACTGCACTGCCATTCCCCATCGTGCTGTCAATGAACAGCATGATAGAGGTGCACCCATGTAGAAGCATGGAGCCTAGGGGCAAAGGTCGGCACAGGGTCAGGGGTCTCTCGCGCATGGACCGCCACAGTGCGATTGGTACTCACCACATGTAGCACAGTCAGGTGCCTGTGTGGCACTTCCTGTAGTGGCCTACTGCACTGTGGCCCCACTGCACCTATGGTGCCCCAGTGCCAGAGTGCCATACATGTGGACAGCGTAGTAGTGCCACTGGCACAATGGTGGCCATGATCTGCATTGCCTCCTGTGCACAGCACATCAGCAGCACAGCAGGTGTCAGTGTCAGCACCCCGGGCATGCGCTGTTCGGTGTCCACTGTGCATGTCACAGAAATACACCCTTCCCTGAGCACGTTCAACACAATTGCGCAAGGCGCAACAGCGCAATATTCAGCCGGCATATGCAAATCAGCTATTCAATGGCGCAGATACCGCATTAGCATCCACTTAAAATTGTGCCTCACCTCATTTGCATACATTGCACTATATAAATGCGACATTGGGCTGCAGATGCCATAGTCTGATATTGCAGTCTATTGTGGTGAGTTGCATGCTGTTTGGGATTGTGGACTGTGGAGTGTGGGACATGCTTGGGACTGCACAGTCACAGGTAACACCTGTCATTCCCACAGGATCAATAATGAGCGATCGTGATGTGGAGGAAGAGGAACAGAGACGTGGGAGGAAGAGGAGGCCAGACTTCACCAAGGCAGAAACAGATGCCCTGTTTGAGGCCTACCTTGACCAGGAGCTGCTGCTCAGTGGACAGTGGGGAACACCACAGGCCCATGCTGCTGCATGGGGGAGAGGTGGCGCATGCCTTCAACCTGCATGGCAGCCACCAGCTGTCCATGCAGGCATGCAAGAAGAAGGTGGGCACTGACAGGTGGAGGATTAAGGATAAGGTGGCTGCCATCAGAGCAGCATGGGCTGTGACCAGTGGGGGACAGCTGGCCGTGCAACGCCTGACTCCACAAGAAGAGCGGGTTTCTGGCAGCATGCATCGTTGTGCTATCGAGGATGTTCCAGGTGGTGGATTCCAGATGGGTGGTAGCCCGTCACTGCATGGTAGGTCCTGAGCTGTCACTGGGGGGGGGATGACACAGGGTAGTGCAGATACATTAATGCTACTGTGTTCCCTTACAGCTCCTGAGTGTCTACATGGATCAGCAGTGATGGGCTCATCCACTGAGGGTGATACCATGGACACAGAGGAGGGCCCGTCCACCTCCACAGGTATCCGAGGGTCAGGGCAACGGTGGGCCCGCCTGGCTGTTCAGACTGATGTTGGTGGAGCAGGTGCAGAGGAGGCACTGCCCATGTCCTACCGTCCCAGCATCCATGGATGCCAGCATGCTGAGACTTGGACTGGTGCCGGATCTGTCACTGATGATGATGGAGCTCACATTATGGACAGTGATACATGTGGGCCACAGGATGGCCACACAGCAGGTTACAGCATGGGCATAGCCGTGGGTGGTGCTGCCGTGGAGGCCTGCGTGACATCACAGTCCCAGCCTGCGCCTGTCTGCACCAGTGGGGCAGCACTGGTGTGTGTCCTGAACAGTGGGGCTGTTGCAGCTGCTGTGGTGGCACCATTGAGCCCTGGAGAGTGGCAGCCAGAGGGGCAGTGTCAGCAGTCGGCCAATGGCCATGGGGGTACAGTGTCTGGGGCGGCATCAGTGCACCACCTTCTTGTGCCATTCCATTTTCCTATATGTGCACAGTCTCCTGTATAACAACATATGACATACTACTGCACATGTGTTGTTCGCAGTGTAGACTCATTTTGTTTACTGCTTTGTTACCAATTAGTCAATTTCTCCATAGAAGCATAGCAGTGTGCCACTACCACTGTTGTCATTTTTGCATAAAACTATACTGCACACCTCCATTTAATTACTTCTTACTACATAAGACTATAGCCACACAGTATCACAAAGTTGCCAGTTGTACATAACACGGCACCATGATATATCAGCCTACTTAACCATTTGCGCATAACAGAATAATATAAATACTTAAATACATTTATTGTTAAGGACATGGTACTTAGCCCATAGTGACTTAACAATTTGTGCATTAGAGCATTACAGTATGCTATAATGATTTTTACCATTTGTGCATGCCACTATACCCATGACTCCACCTACTTGCCAGTTTATGTGTAAAACTTTTAAATAACTGGTAACAGAGACATATTACTAGGGACAAAGGACCAGGAATTTGACCATTCCCATATAGCAGAATATCCCAATCTTTCCACCTAATTGTGGAGTTTTGCATATTATCACAATAAAAATAGACAAACACATGACTTGGTGAGAACACAGGAGGTTTAGACCTACTCCAGTTGCATCAAGTTTCCAAAGTTATCAATTTTTGCATAACAGTATGAAATAAGAAGTACATCTCATGTATTTGTGAGAGTGTGAGGCCCCCTTACATGCCATCCTACACCAACTTGCACATTTGTGGATGATGGCATAGGCCATGTTGTCACCAAGTTGCCCATTTCTGCATATAACCTTAATATGAGTAGCAACATCATCTATTACTAACTATTTTATATTTAATCAATAATGCACAACAGGATTTAGGGTATTGGGGTTTACCCATGTCTTGTGTGGAGTGTCATGAGGTGCAGCTGAGCAACTTAACCAAATAAGAAGTGGGTAAAGCTCGAGTAACTCACACCCTGGAGTGCCTGATTGCTATTATACAATGGACCCATGTGTAAAACAAATGTTAAAATGTGTTTAATAATGTTTTTATAAATACTATTCCTCAGATGTAGCTAATGTAGGATTTACCCATGATCATGTTAAATGTTGTTACCAATAAGGTTACAAGATTTTCGCACAGCATTATATAATTGTTACATGACAGCATACCCTCATACTGTTATCAAATCTTTTATTTATCTTAAACACTACCATATAAGTGATGAGGGAGATGAATAGGTAGTTCTACTTGAAATGCTTCTACACATTTCGCTCTATGCATATAACAGAGTCTGATGCTAAGACAAGTGATACAGCTGGCAAAACATGATGACTGATGACTGTTGTGTTATGTTTAAGAAGTTGTATGTTATTTCTGTTACGTTATGGTGTCTGTCTGTGATTGGTTGTCTTGCCTTGTACTGCCCCCATAGTTGTGTGTTCTGTGTATATGTGTGTGTGTGTGTGTGTGTCTATGTTTGTGCTTGTGTGTGTGTGTGTGCCAGTGGAAGGGGGGAGTTGGGGGGAAGCCAGAGTTAGGGTTGAAAAGCCTAATGCCAAATTTCCTTACTTTTGTCACTGTAAAAAACCCTAACTGTTGCATTAACGCAGATTTTTGCAATGAATTTCCTGACTTTTTGAGAAAGAAATAAAACTGCAATATTCTCTTACCACACTACATGTTAAAAAGCCTGTCTAACTGGTATACCAGACACATTCAGAACAATACCTCACCCAAGTTGTCAGCCCATCTCTGCATAACAGCTACTGCATCATAACTCAAGAATCATGGGCCAAACAAGACCATGATCATCAACACTATATTTGTCTGATACCAATTATTCACTAGCTCTGACAGTCATAATTTGCACATTGACAGGTATGCTATCAGCTCACCCCTCTCTAACCAATGATTGTACAGCATACATATTTATAATGAGACAAACACATATTTGAAAAACTATTATATTTAATAAAATAATATTGTTTGGAAATATATAAAACTTTTATTTACAAGTGTTATAAAAAACAGAAATACAAAAATAAATAAATGTGTTTATTCACACAGAGGAGAAGGAATAATAAATAAAATATAAATAAAAGAAAAGTATTGAAAACTGAAATAAAAGTGTTACTTCACACTTGTACTAGATGATGGGGAGGGGGACATATAAATAAAAAATAAATAAATAAAACAAATTATTCAATAAAACTATGTACAATTAGTGGCCAAGAGTGATAGAGAGGTGCTGGCCATTCAGGCTGTAGGGCCTTGGGGAGAGGATGAGGAGGAGGAAATGGAGGCTGCGCAGGAGTGGGAGCGGCCAGGTGCCCCTCTTCTTCAGCTGATGGTGGTGTTGTTATTGGAGGGGTCCCTTTCTAGCGGCTCTTGCTGAGGAGCTGAGGAGGGCTGGTCATCCTGTAGATGCTTCAGGTCTTGATGCAGTAGATGATGTATTGCTTCTGTGGCCTCCAGCTGGTTCTCAGACAGCCACAACATGAGGCCGTACGTGGACTCTAGTGAAGCAACAGAGGCCTCTTCCAGTTCTCTCAATGATTGAACTGCTTGGGTGAGGCCCCTGCTGCTCAGCTCAAGCCCACGGGTGGCTACTAAGGCCACATGCCCCACATACCCATGACACTGCAGCAAATCAATAATTTACCCTGCTGACTGATGGTTCCCCCCTTGACCAATTATGTAATTCAATTTTGCTGCATTGTCATGGGCGTGGTCAACTGCAGCTTTGTTACCACCATGCATGGCCTCCAGCAGCTGACTGAGGGTCTCACTAATCTTATTAAGAATGGCAATCTGCCCTGTAGACACAAACACATACAACAATAAACATGTAATTAAAGTAACCTGTTCTGTAGTGTTGTGATAATATAACACAATGAACTGTGATTATTTGTCATATCAATCATAGGTGAGAAATATTTACATCTATGTCACATCATCAAACCTGTGTTAACTTGATAATACTTTCAGTTATGTTTGTTGGTCACACATTTGCCCCCCACCCTATCACATACTATGATGTAACACTTCTTCCAGCAAAATGTGGCACTGTTAACGACAGAACAGTTGTCAATTAATGCTGTTTCTCAAAACACCTTAAGAACCTTTGTATGACAGTATGTGTAGATCTTGTATAATGATAAAACACCAGCAGCTGTAGCTGTTACCCTCCCCCCACCCAACCTGCAGTGATGTGTCCTGCTGTTAATTGTCTCCACTTTGGTACTATAATATGTAGACAACCAACAAAGACACACAGCTGTACACACTCAGTAATGCTAACTCATCCTGATTGGGAAGACCTCTCGAACAACATAACAGGTGTGAAAGTACACTAGTTAAGGGCCAACAGATGCTACCCCCTGTCTCACCTTCACAAACTTCCAAGATGTCCTACATTCCACTCACACAGTATTCCACAGGTACACTCCCTATCCATTGTGTGTCTCTCACCACCATATGTGTCTGGGTCTCTCACAGTCTACTTTTGGTCACAGATTATTGTTTGACAGGCAAGGTAGTCCTGAGATCCCATGTGGCAAGACTACCATTTCTACACTACTGTGTGATCTGTTCTGACCTCATCAGGTTCTCAAGGTCAGACAGCATAGTTCAGATAATCTGATTATAGTATGTGGTTGAATGTTGTTATGGATAAAATCCATAACCACAATGGACTTGTTATGCTGCAGTAGCTATGTCATCACAGCTGTAATGGTGCACCAGCTATGTCACCACTGCACCATAACAACTGGGAATGCTGACATACTTGCTTTCCTCAATCCAGTAAAGCTGGAAGTTGCATTGTTTTTAATCAAGAACTTGCAGTAACATCTGAAGCACACTGTCAGTAAAAAAAAAAAGTTAACATTTCTATTCTCTGATGTCTTCTCCAGCTGGTTTTGTGTGGTTTTCTATGCTGTGGCTGCCAATATCCATTAAAATATTGTGTATGAGCAGTCATACACAAACAAACAAATCGTTGTATCTTGAAGTTCCCTTGGAAACACAGTACCTCTCAAGCTGCGCTGTAGAACTAATCTGTCACCAAGGAAACCTCTCGATACAAGAATATCCTTGTTATGTATGACTGCTCAAAGACAATCCTCTGTGTAACAGAACTGCACCACACATATCCCAGAGGAACATACAGTAACTGTGCTTCAACAGTAAATTTGAGATAAAGCAATATGAATATAAATGTAATAAATTGTCATCATGTACAGAATTGGTAGCTGTCATACCTATAAACAAATGCTCAGCAAAACAAAAAAAAATGATTCTGTTGTTAGATTTGTATTCATGCAAAAAAAAATCCAAAGTTAGTACATTGATCAAACCACATAACCAGAGTTGCATTAATGCAGGACTATATTCAAAAAGCTGGAAACAATAGAATAAAAAATTATTTTAGAATTGAAGAACAGTAAAATGCTTGTATACTACCTTCTCACCCACATACCAACATACTTTCAGTGTCAATAGATATTTATAAACAGTATAACTCAGTGGCTTAATATTTTTCAGATATACTAGTCTTCACCAGAAGTCTTATTAAGTACAGTATGTCCATTCAGTATCCTGGAGCAACTGTTCGTCTCTGTGAATTGGAGGTCTCAAATATCAGATATAACAGAATATCATTTACATCAGACCAGAAAAAGGACTGCTGCAGTGTAACAGAATTTAATACAGCAGTGCAACTGTGACTTGATATCCGGCCATCAAGAATATCATTCACAATGAGAGATTTTATGTTGATCCCCATGTACCTCCACTGAACAGTATGCACCATATCTTGTTGAAAGTGTTAAAAAGTACAAAAAATACAATTATAAATCAACTTTTTGCACAGAGATATACACAAAAACATAAAATTGATAAAACCTACAGATGTCACCAGTGGTCAGAGGGTAGAAATATAATTGACCATACAAATTGATGCTCCGCTCCTGCTAGTCTAGTTTCTTAGAATACATTTAGCATGTAATGCAGGACTCTCAGTATAAGAATGGGTATCAGAGCAGTACATGTCTCTACAGACTACCATTGGTAAGAACGTTGTGGCCATTTGACAACAGCATGTGTTAGCACACCAACTGTTCAGCTGCCAGCTGTCTTATTATCTAATAATGCAGCTTTAGGGCAATGAAGCCTCTTCTATACTAAATTGGAAAATGTAACATTTTTTACTTTGCACTTGTTGAACAGTTCAGCATCTGTACTGAAAATATAATGGCTGGCGTGTAATACTTTGTTCCTAACTTGTGCTGATCTGCTATCAGTGAACGATAATGATGATGATGTCAATGGTTTTACTTCAGCTGTTGCTCTCCACTCATAATGTAGTGCCTGATCTAGATAGGAAACTCAAGATAGCAATCCTTGACTAAACCTATCCTACTGCTTAGTGGGTAACTTCACTGCACATGGTGTCAGTGGAGTATACCAATGATATCCATGGCTTTAGCTGGCCTGTGCCTCTGTAGTCAGGATGCAGCACCTGGTGTGTTTCAGATGGGGGTGGGGTGGGGGCACTGCCTGGTAAAGCCATGCTAGTGCTCAGTATCCCAATTTGTGTAACTGCTATTAGCAATGTCTACCAATCATCAGCATGGCTTCCATTCGGGTGTGGCTCTGCAGTCACTATGCAGAACTTGATCTGTTCAGTGGGGAGCTATAATGAAATTTGTCAGTCCAAATCAGTGTACCGAGTGGCCTCTATTGCTCTTTAAAAACAAACTAAAAAACATGATAAAAGTTACTTATGTTCCTCAGCAGGAGGCCCAGCTGGACCTGTAGCACTTGATGGATGACCCACTGTTGGAAAGTTTGGTGTCACTTACACAGAGGATTCTATCGCCACAATTTCAGTACCTTCTGTGGAGTTTCCTCCTCCAGCAGCACTCTCCGTAGATGGTTTGCCCTCTGTAAAAACATAGTAAAAGACAAAACATTACTTGTCTGTGAATATTAGTATACTGTAACTATATATATATATATATCTCAGCACTATCACTTGTACTAAATTCTTAATCCCGACAACTCCAGTAGTATCTACTACAGAATTCACAATGCACTGTGCACCTGTTCTGTAAAACAGTAGAATAACTACAATTGTTGCCTTGTTAGTAGCTGCAACGAAGATAACATAATGAGCAATTTTAAGAGCTGATCAAGACAATCTGCTGCCCATTCTCCTCATTTCTGGCAAGCAGTTTAAAACTATCAAACACAGAATACTGCATTGAAGCTACATCTTTTTTGTAAACTTAAAGTTGTAGAAACATCTGCAGCACAGTGTCTCACTTGTAAGAAAACAAAATGCCAATATTATTTTTCTTCGTTGTCTCGTCCAGTTGGTTTTGTACAATTTTCTATGTTGTGACTGTCAGCACACTATAAAAGATACAGCATTAACAGTGATACACAAATAAGAACTTCTTGTATCTTGAGCTTCCCTTGACAACAGAGTATCTCTCAAGCTGTGCTTGAGAGTTCATCTGTCACTAAGAAAACCTCTCAATACAAGAATATGGTCACACACAATTCTCTTTATTTATTCTCTTTCTACAAAATCTACTACGTACTAAGTGCACATTCAGAGACTACCTAAACATTTCTACATGAATGTAATACACCCATCATATGCCTGTACACAATCTACATGACTAAAGAGTCAAAAATGTCCACTGTAAGAATGCCCACACCTTCCCCAAGCAGGCAATGAAAGTTATGAAAATCAATACAGAACCTTCATAATATGAAGGCCACACAACTGCTAACAACACTGATGACTTGTATGACATCACCCTGTAATGGTGTAACATATGCAGAAGTGCTGCTAGATCCTGAATGTAGAGACACACCTAACAAAAACTGGACATATTGAAAACATACCTCTTTTGCATCAGCTGCAGACATACATAATACTGAAATAGGCAGCTGTGCAGAACCGTGTGTTCTCGAATACAAGGATTCTGATACCCTCTGACTTCAAAAGCAAACCTCGAGTGTTCCATAGTAATCAGAACCCCAAATACACAAAACACACTATTTCTGAATAGAAACATAGCAACATAGAAACAGAATTTGACAGCAGATAAGGACCGCATGGCCCACCTAGTCTGCTCATGTCCCTACCTAATGGATAAGCGGCAGATCCTAGTTAACCAACAGCCTACTTCCTCCTACCCCCCCCACTAGAATTGCTTTGCATCTGTCCCATGCATTCTTGAATTCCCCCACTGTTTTTGACTCTATGACCTCCTCAGGAAGGCTTTTTCATGCATCTACAATGCTGTCTGTGAAGAAATACTTCCTCACATTACCTCTGAGCCATCCCCCCTCTATCTTCAAATTGTGCCCCTTGTTCCTGCACATCTCTTTTTCTGAAAGATGCTACCCTCTTGGACTTTGTTGATTCCCTTGAGGTATTTGAAAGTTTCTATCATGTCCCCCCCTCTCCCTCCTTTCCTTGAGGCTATACATCTTAAGCTCCTTTAGTCTTTCTTCATATGTCTTCTGGTCCAGACCCTGCATTATTTTGGTTGCCCTCCTCTGGACAGCCTCCACCCTGTCTATGTCTTTGCAGAGATGGGGTCTCCAGAACTGTACACAGTACTCCAGATGTGGTCTTACCAACTGTCTGTACAGAGGGACAACAACTTCTTGTTTTCTACTGGTGATGCCTCTCCCTAAGCATGCCAGTATACCCCCAGCCCTCCTTACTGCCCTCTCACATTGCTGGCCCACCTTTAGGTCATCTGATATGACTACCCCAGGTCCCTTTCCATTTTTGTTGTTGTCAGTATCTCACCCCCATTGTGTACTCTTCCCCTGAGTTTTTGTTTCCCAGGTGCATTACTTTGTACTTCTTTCCTGCCATACATTTGACCATTCCTCCAACCTTGCAAGTTCCTTTTCATCCTTTTCACTCCACCTTGCATATCAACCCTGTTGCAGATCTTTGAGTCATCTGCAAAGAGACATACTTTCCCTTCCAGTCCCTCTGCAATGTCACTTATAAAGACATTAAAAAGGACCGGCCCCAGTACTGAACCCTGCGGTACCCCACTAGTAACCCTCCTTTCTTCACTGTGGACTCCATTTACTATTACCCACTGTGTCCTGTTGTACAGCCATTGTTTTACTCAGGCTACCACCCTGGGACCCAATCCCAGGCTGGCTAATTTGTTTATTAATCTTTTGTGCTGGACTGCGTCAAATGCCTTGCTAAAGTCTAGGTAGGCCATGTCCACAGCCCCTCCCTGGTCAACTACTTTGGTCACCCAGTCAAAGAAATCAATTAGAGTTGCCTGACATGACCTTCCTGCTGTGAATCCATGCTGCCTTGGGTCTTGTGCCCCACTGGCCTCTAGGTACTCAACAATTCTTTCCTTCAGAAGTGATTCCATCTTTTCTCTGCTGCTGAGGTCAAATTGACAGGTCTGTAATTTCCTGCCTCTGTCTTGCTTCCACTTTTGTGAAGGGGAATCACATCTGCCTTCCTCCAGTCCTCAGGTACCACACCATCCTCTCATGATTTATTAAAAAGAGTAGTCAGTGGTGTTACTAGTTCTTCTCTTAGTTCTTTTAGAATTCTGGGGTGAATCCCATCAGGCCCCATTGCTTTATCCACCTTCAGTTTTAAGAGTTCTTTCATAACCCTTTCTTCTGTGAAAGGACTAATATCAACCCCCCTATCCAGAGTGCTTCTATTGCCTGGATTAGGTATCTCCCCCTGCTTTTCCATTGTGAATACTGAGCAGAAGTATTCATTCGGTATCCCTGCTTTTTCACTGTCGCTCTCTACCCAACCACCTTCCTCTTTATTCAGCCTCCGTATCCCTACCTTAGTCTTTCTTTGCTCCCTAATGTACCTATAAAAAGTTTTAGCCCCCTTCTTAACCGAGTTGGCTATCTTTTCCTCAGTTTGGTCCCTTGCTATTCTGACTGCTTTCCCCACTTTCCCCACTACTTTCTGCTTTAACTGGTACATTTCTCTGTCCTGCTCCTTCTGTGTTTCCTTATACTTCTTGAATGCTATCTCTTTCTCTCTTACCTTCCTCACCACTTCTTTTGAGAACCATAGAGATTTCTTCTTTTGTTTTGATTTGTTTATTTGCTTCACACAAAGGCTTGTTGCCTCTGTGATAGTGGATTTGATGTTTCCCCATTGTTGCTCCATCTCACCTTCTTGCCTGTTTGCTAGTGCTTTTCTGAGACACTCTCCAATTTTGACAAAATCAGCCCTCCTAAAGTCCAGTACCTTCACTTTTGTGTGGCTTGACTCTACAGCTAAGTTTATCGTGAACCACACTGTTTGGTGGTCACTTGTTCCCAGATGGCTGCTCACTTTAAGATTAGAGATCCTCTCTCCATCCCCATTTCAGAGTACCAGGTCTAAGATTGCTCCCTCCCGAGTGGGTTCCAAAACTAGCTGTCTGAGGCATGCCCCCTGTAGGGCATCAGGAATGTCCCAGCTCTTGGATGTGGCTGCAGCCTCATGCTGTATTTTTCCTACTGCATAGTACTCTATGAAAATGTTTTTTCTCATTTCTTTTGTTCTCAACACAAAACTTACTCGTACATAGGCAAGAAAATGTAGAATGCTGTCCTACCACAGTAGGGTAGAACAGAATCCCATCAGCTTGGAACTGTGAAACATAGCATTTAGACAGGCAGTGAATTCAACACAGAAGAACATTCCACTATTCAATATATATCAAGTAACTGAGAAGTTGTACTATCTCACTGAGACAATGTGCCCCATCCACAGAGCATCCCATCGTTGCACAATGTAGTAAAGAGTTTAATAGTGTGACCCAGACAATATACCCCACTCCCATCAAAAATTAACTATATCATAACTAGATACCTACAGTTGCATAAAACTATGCATAGTTTCAGTAGACAACATCTATAAGACTGTGAACATTGGGTGTAACATCTAGAGCACATACCCATAGCAGTAATAAAGTTCTCAACATGAAGATAATATTAAACACCATAGATAAAAAATAAATTACCTGTACACTCCATTCCACACACTATTATCATAGCATGTAACAGTACATAGTGGACATTGACTTAAAAGACACTTGTCACTACATCATTCTAACACACCAGCAGAGTAGAGCACAAGCAGCTGCTCAACAGAAGCCCTTTGTGTCACACTTTCCTGGAGTGGTGCCAGCTGCACATGATGGGAGGAAGCAGGGGCACTTGGTGTTGTGGCTGAGTGAGAAAATAAAAATAAGCATTATTTCTAACTATTTCAGGATTAGCATCATTATCACTTTATTTTTTTTCTTTTATTTGTACAGTTTCTTTTTACCACTCCTTTTTCCTGCCCTCACAAGCCACTCATTCAGCCCACTCATCATCACATCCAGACCCCGAATCCAGAATCTACCCCTAGAGTGACCCCTCCTGACATCTGCACAGCAGGGCCTATCTTGCAATTGGTGGCATGCATCGATCAGTCCAGTTGTCTTCTAGGACCACAAGGATATTTTTTCCTGTTCTGTCTTCCCCTCTACCAACCCCTTGAGACACTGGCACTTAGGACTGACATCCAGAGACATGACGTAGTGACACATCTGCCTACCATGTGGCACACAACACCCCCTCCCCAACTCTAAAATAATGTAGCAAAAGTTCACAATTCCTAAGTACTAACACCCTCAATTACCAACATACTTTGATTGTTACTTCCAATATTTACATACTCTATCACATTAGTTGCACAAGAAACTATGTCAGGAGTTGTATATACATTTTGAAGTACTTCAACATGGTACTAAAATCTACTTACAAGCATGGTGATGATCTCCTAAGTCAGGCTTCCCTGCATCCTCCCACGTAGCATAAGCTATGTCATACTACTCCCTCACACTCCTGCTCATATCTCCCACCACAGCCTTTGCCTTAAAAAAGGTCTGGTGGGTGATCTTCCACTTCCTCCTACACTCATCAGGAGATCTTGCAATCTTCTCACTCACCAAGGCATGCCTAACCTGCACAAAAAAAAAGTATTGTGAATCATTTTGTGCTAGTAAAATATGTACATTTACAAAAAACACAACTGCAGCTGTCACTAACAAAGTCTAACAATATCTGACTGAGTTGCACAGATCATTAAATCTTCACAGAGAAGGTGTGTTAGTATTTTAATTGTCTAGATAGCAAATCTGTCCCACTTTAACAGGATACTTCCTGTACTAGTTATATTCTTCTAGGTACCACACTGTATGCCTCCATGGCTTGTCATCACTCTTAAAAATAAATGTTTCTGTCCATACCATACATCAAAACAACACTTAACTACTGAATAACTCATTCTCTTTTCACATGTTAACATAATGAGACCTACTACCAATACAATATGTCTTAGTAAACTGTACTTGAATGCCATATATCAAAAGTTATCATTATTGTCGTTGAGAAAATGGCAACAATCAATTCTTAAACCTCATTGGCTGTGACAGGCTCCAAGCTGGACATTTATTTTTCAATAAATGCCCAGCAAAAAATAAGAGCCAGTCCAAGTGCCTCTTCACAGAGTAATATTCTCTGATGGGCCATTTTCTAAGTGCAATAATACCCTCCAGTTTGGGCATTATTGGCAAATACCGGACCTTCCAGTAGCCATGACGGCCTCCACCTGTGGCATTGGGTATCCTTACACCCCTGGGAGGTCTGATATTTCCCAATAATGCCCACCCTGTCAGTTATTATTCCTTACATGCATAGCAGAAAAAAAATAGTGATCTCTCAATTCAATTAATGACCTACCTTGCCCCAGGTGTGAATCAGGCTGAGGTTAGTCACTTGCATGACTATCCCAGGAATAGCATGCTCCTTGACAGCCTGAACGAGGGCCAGCACCTCTCTATCACTCAAGGACTTGGGCATTTTTCCATCTGTAAAAATAAAAAATGCATTTCAGTACACAAATTTTAATATAACATATATTATGGTGTGTCTCTCTCACATCTGTTTCTGTTTCTTAACACTCAAAATAATATATTTCTAACAACTAATAAATTATGAACTTTCAATGAGTGCATTATTCAAACAATTAAATGCCCCCGATTGATGACACATAATAGTATTACATGAAACATAGAAAGTTCTATTGAGACCTGCTGGGGTGTCCTTTTACAACCAAATTCAAGGTCTATTATTAATATACTGAGTATGTGCTTCTAAAATAGAAGTACAGTGAATCTAGGGTTATCTAACTGGTGTGTCACAAATATGTAACCACAGTCTACACTCCACCATAACACTATGGATTGTGTCCAACTGCATATAGTACCATAAGCCAGGCAACAGTACTATAGTGCCTGACAGTCAGTATAACGCCACATGATTGTCTGATTTTCCTTTCTTCATATCTGTCTTGACCTCAATACACAATTTGACTAATCTCATTAGTAGTAGTTGTGGTCAGTAGTGTTTGTTCTACCAACAACTCCGGCAATATTAAAAACATTACTGTTTTTAATAGAATACCACCATCCACTGTGACACACTGTTGTCTGTACCTAAGACAGCAGAACCTACAAAGAAACAGGCTGACAAATATTAAATTAAATAGTTCTTAAAGCAGCATTCAATGTAGTATCACTAAACTGACCTGCTGAGCATTGAAAGAACACAAAAAAATAAAAGTACAGTACTTACTTTTGAGTAGTTTTTTTTAGTGATGATATGTCTGTAGAGAATAATCTGTTATCTGTTGAAACAAATAGACATCACGTATTACAGAACTGTCACTAGAAGAAAAAAACCTTGATATCTGAGTCACACAATACCACCCCACGCCTCAAAAACGAACATATACTACACTTGGACTGCATAACCACAGGTAAAAAAAAAAATGATGCACATATATATTACAAATCTGTCATACAACCTGAACATTGTTTGCAGCAATAAGTAATTGCACAGCCTCACCAAGGGAATACCTCCCTCCCACCAGACCAAGTAGCAGGAGGGGAAAGTGGGGATGTTGTCCAGGGCCCTGAGCTCAGGAGATCCCACCTGAGGATCTAGCGTTACCTCTGAGATTAGCTGGTTTAGAAAACAGGAACCCAGCTCAAGTCACTTCTCCTTGGCCCCAAGATTCACAGCTGCAGCCCTGCCAACTAGTACCTGGCCATAATAGATATGCAGCTCAGATAATCTCATACATCAATAGTATAGCTCTGTTATACCAGATGCATACAAGTTAGAACACTGAGCAGTTTCACAGATTTGAGTAGGCAATACTTCCAATAAACCAACTCCACAGGATGAAATGAATGATGACTGCACTTGCACACCAATAATAAGGACATGTACATCAATAGTATACATTCGTGAAACCAGATGCACACATACTTTAGCAATGAGAAGATAAACATTAGGATCCAAGTAATGCCACCCCCCCACATACTAAATCCTCACTACATAAAACAACATAACTGAAGCCATGTACATTAACAATATTTTTATTTAGTTCTATTTGTCCACAACTGCAGTAGCTTACCAATAAGGGCATCCACCAACATGCCCCACCTGCAGGGACAGCCACCATATGACTAAGATGATGTGACAAAACTCTAGCATAGCCATAGCCAATACAGAGAAGGGCTTTCCTTTCCCAAATGGCTGCACCATCACCGAAGCCACTCCACTAACCTTCCATGGCACTGCTAACTACATGTTAGGGCACAGCCATCCAGCTCCTTTGTTCAACCCTCCTTTTTTCATTTTTGAAGCAAAAGGAACACAGATAGAAATGTCATCCATGCACCAATATCCAGAGATCCACCATGTATCCTCCATCTCATTCACACATACCCAGCCACGATACTAGTAAGGTTTCCCAGAGACTGTCAGACATTGGTCTGTATCCCACCATTATCCACAGTACTGGCAGAACACTTGTCAGCTGCTTATGCTACAAACCACAAATGCTATTAACTCATTCGCAAAGTCAGGTCACCGGTGTGGATGAACATTTGGCATCCAGTCTCTCAAGCCTCAGTGGCACTGCCTCAACATAAGTGCCTGATAGCAACTGCACAACAGTTAAACGCTTAAAAGTTGCACATCCTTAGTCAGAAAATACATTCCCCCTTAAAATCAAGTATACTTCATCCTCAGTGGACAGTTACATACCAAGAAAACTTCAAAATTGAAACAGTACACATATCTCAAACCACATCAACAAATGTCACAAAAACAAACAGTTGCACAGGAATAGCCAACCAATATGTCACCTTCCCCCCAAAGAGGTATAACATCCTGAGTACAAATCAACATCCCAATCAACTGATTACCATGAATCTAATACCACCCTGATAGAAATACCACACAGTGTATGTTGACCAAACACGCACACTGTAAGCTATAGAAAATGATGTGTATAGTGTAAAATTTTCAATTTTTGACAATTTAGATTGGCTCTTAAAAGAGCTGTTTTTGTCAGTTCCTATGTCATGTGCTTGAGAAGTACAGTTCTAAAGGTGCACAGTCACAGAAGTGTAAGGATGCCATTTCGAAGGTCCCCAAGAAAAATGTTATTACCTGCACTTGAGAGATGCATACCATCTTTTAGATACAGCCAATATTTGTCACATGTAATTTGGTGGTGATAAATGGTATGCATTCCCATAGCACAAAGGAATCCAGATATTTTTATGTTTACCTTCCTTCATGATCTTTCAAGCGCAGGACGGTAATCCTCACCTCTCCAGATTATGCACTGTGTAATATCTGAATACATAATTTTACAAGCTGGTAACATACTCATAATATGCTGCAATTCAAACTGTGCAACTTTAATTAAATCAATAGCCCTTTTGTTCCCCAAATCACCACCTCTGAGATGTATAAGGAGTATGTCTGGTTCTGGGTGTGTCTCCAGCAAGTGGTACATGGTAGGCATGAGCTGCTCCCACCTCATGTCACCCTTCCCAAACCAAGACACTGAGCAGTCAGGTAGGTGCAAGTCATTGCCAAAATGACTACCTCTACTGAAAACTGCTGCCCTTCTCACCAAACTTGATCCCACTATCCATACACTCAGTCTTGATTTTTCTGCCATGCTGGGTAACAAATCTCAAAAAACTCAGATGAAGAAATATCAGAATTGTGTCTGTCTGATTACCAAGCAGTGCCAAGTCTAATCAGCAGAATGACCAGTATTCACTTGTATCAGTAAGATAAATACATTCAAAACAATCACAAGTAATATCCTGATCCCAGATTGGCTCATATAGTCTAAAATACCTAGTTATGTCTGTAAAGCCTTTTTCTATTGGTATTTTGTTTCTTAAACATTCTTTTTGTTTTGGTAGGAGAACATTGGCTGGTCATTGGGCACACTTCATGACTTGCCAACATCACAGATTTTCATAGGACAAACTTAGTAGTCATTATGGTCTGTGAAGCTCAACTCCCTCTCTTTCTCAGCTAACAGCTTGAGTGGTGAGTGGAAGCATAGCTATGTACCTCACAGACATAGTCTTCAACAGTTTAAAAGTCTACTATTTATTTTCATTATCTTACTATACTATGATTACAGTTGTGATTATACAGTGCTTAGTATGTATTTACATAGAATTAGTCATATTATATATGTTAAGTACTAATAAGTTTGAATGTCTCTCTTTAATAACAGTAGAACAGTCACTAGCATCTTAGCCTAGCCAGCACAGAAAGTCTTTCCCAGGTAGGACTGAAAATGTGCTAAAATAAACACATATTTAAACAAATTGTAGTACTATTCTCAAATAACAACAAAGCAAGTAGAACAAACTGTATTACAAGTAAAATTCACTGAATCTCCCTTTATGCAACAACTGTTAAATGTTGGCAATTGTCTCATAAAATATGGGAAACTGGTACAGGAAGTAGCAAACCTGGGGCAGTATAAGCATCCACCTATAATAATTCTCACACTAACACCCTTAAGATAACTACTATAAACAGTAAAAATGAATATGAATCAAAATTAAACATGTAATTTATCACACCAAAAAATGACAACAGATTTGCAAAAACCAGCATACAAGATGGCACAGTGCTTCTTATGCTCTTTAAAAACTCATATATGCTTTCCAAGTAACTAAAAAATGAAAATGCTCTAAAATTGGACTGAGATAATTACTCACTATTTGCCCCTGGAGTTGCTGCTGCTCGATTACTAGTCCCAAATTGGCCCCCAAAGTGTAATTCTTTGATTCTGTTGGCTCAGAAAAGTCACATGATAAAGTTAGCAATTTCTTTGTTCACAAGACAGCAAAATCTTTGATCACGACTCGCATTGTTTGCGAGGATCAATCGCAAGTCGTGCAAAATCTTTGATTGCGAGAATAACACAAGACTTAGTTGTTAGAGCCTCTGTAGTTGTTGAAAACATTAGAATGTGTATTGTTTTAACACACTGAGCACTCCTGAACCTTTCTACTACTTATCACAAATAAATATGATAGGAATAATCATTTTTATTAAGTTTTGCAAAATGTAACAATATTTTTACGATCTCTGATCGTGAGCCTACAAAATCTTTGATCATGAGAATAATGCAAGACTTCGGTGCTGGAGCTTCTCTAGTTAAAAAAAAGTTTAAATTTTCATTTTTTCAACAGACTGAGTAGTCCTTAGTCTTTCTACTACTCATCAGACATAAACATCACAGGAATAATCATGTTTACTAAGTTTTCTAAAATTTAACAATATTTTTACTATCATTGATCGCGAGCATGCAAACTGTTTCATCATGACTCAGTTTGACCGTAAGGATCATTCACAAGCCTACAAATTCTTTGATCATGAGGATAACACAAGATTTGAAGTTTGAAAGTAAATAGAAATAAAACAAACATTTTTATCACTAACTTTTAATAGACTGTATGGTCATATCTGTTTTCATTACTTATAAAACTTGTATGTAGTGTAAATAAAAATATTTCATCATGTTTCAGGCAATAACAGTACTTTTAAATCTTTGATCACAAGCAAGCAAAATCTTTGATCGTCACCTGGATTGCTCTCAAGGATCATTCGTGAGCTCACAATTTCTTTGTACATGGGAATAACGTGAGACATCAACCATTTAAGATGAGCACTTGTAAAAAACTCTGTTTTTGTATACATTCTCACCACACCATATAGACAGATGTCTATTAATAGGTTAGAAAACCTGTCTACCGCAGTAACTATGCTAAATAAATATCTAGTATAATTTTATTCTGTTTTCATGTTCTTTGATTGCAAGTGTGCAAATTCTTTGATCGCGACCGTCTTTGATCATGAGGTTCGTTCGCGAGGCAACAAATTCTTTGATCATGACAAAAATTTTAAATTTTGTATGTACAACTCATGTAGTTTTGTGTATCTTCAGTTTCTTACTCAATTACTATCTCATTGATATAAATATGTTATTAAATTGACCAACATAGCTAATATTATACCTCCCAGACACTATTAAAAACACCAGTTGCACATTCGCGCATAGTCATACCACTGTGCACTACCTCCATTGACAATAGTACCCTGGCTATCCCGTCACTATTACAGGTTGACAAAAGTGGCTGAAAACATTTAGCAAATCACATTTAACCATTCCACAACTTGTAACTTGGTTGTAAGCAAATATGTGCACCACTGCACTAGCCACAGGTGTTCTTTCAACAACCATTACTCTTCTACAGTCTGACCCAATATTCAGATGATACTGTAGTGCAGAGAATAATTGGAAATGGTCACACACTATGATACAAATTTTAGCATTTAACAAATTAAATTTTTTATGGTGTAGTATGCTGTCAATGGCTTATGCAGTATGTACTTCTTATAAACCTATAGCACATTGTTCTTACACATTACTTATCAATCAGTACTACTAATACTTTCTGTTTTCTTTTTTCTTTCTTAGGAGACTACAACAGACAAGAGACTGAACACATACTTGAGGTCTTTCATCATGGCCATTTGTCGTAAAGTAAAAGAACAAAGTAAAAGTGTCAGGTATACTGCTTGTTCACCTTCATGCCATGTAAGTAGTAAAGGTGTAACATGTCAGCAGAAGAAAAAGAACATTTCTTCTGTTGCAAGAAGACATATCATAAAGTGTACACATTTAAACAAAGACAACACCTCCTCTAGTAAAACTACAACCAGTAGACTTTCTACAGGTACTGTGCAGACACAATGTCCAGCACTGTCATCAACAAAGCATAGATCTGTGAGACAGAAAGAAAATGCTGGATGTGTCAGTTCTGCTACTGCACAACACAGTAAGGTAAGTTTTTCCAAAAAACTTGTCCACAGAGCTAAAACTGACTGTGTGATCTCTAGTATAGTGAGACACAAAGGGAACAGACTGCGTAGTAAGGTTGCATTAATGAAATTGCACTTGAGAGTAAGAGGATTTGTTAATGTAGCTCTAGCAATTCATTCCCAGTTATGGGCTGAAATGATGTCAGCAATTGATAAATTAAGTTTAAAGATTGAGGAGATGAGAAACAAACTATTGTCTTTTGAACACTTGAACAGGGAAACTATATCTGTGGTGTTTCAAGGAGACTGATTTCTTCCAGATTACTCAGAAGCATTCTTCTGGAAAGAGACATACCATGCACACAACAGAAACATCAGTTTGACAATTGATGAACATGGAAAAGTGCAGAATGTCTTAGTTCTATCTCACGAAAGCCTTGACTTTCAGAATGATGCTGAAGTTACACAGGTTGCAAGTAACCGAATGTAGTCAGTAAAGAAATGGGCATGTGACACTACATGCAATGTTAGAGAAGAATCAATAATGTCCTTTGAAACTTTCCTCTCAACATTTCTAACCAGAAAGAGATCTGAATGACATACACAGATTCACAGCATTGACAAGTGTGAGATTCAGCCTCACACAGGCCTAATGGATCACTCCCTTGCATGCTTAGACAGCATGAACTGTGACAGTGTTTTCCATCACTTTCACATGCTAGCAGTGCATAACTCTGGCAATCGAAACATTGTACAAAGATTATATAGAGTGAGATCTGTTGTTCAAGACTAAATGCACTTTCAAGCATTGCTTGATGACGGAGATGTGGAAGGACTTATGGACTTCATAAAACAGTTGCAAACAACACGTAGATTGAGGTCTAATGCTACTGCTGGTGAACACACAAACACAATGCACACATCACTGGTGCAAGAAGCAAAGCTTCTGAAGAATTTTGGCCATGAGTTAGCTAGATTTGAAATTAGCAAGAAACAAAAATTTGATATAATCTGCATATAATGTGAGTGCCTGTGCTACAAACACTTATGTGTCACAACAGTCCTGCAAACATTTCACACTGGAATGTAATGTGAGGGCATCTTCATGCATACCTTCTCTTAAAGTCTGACTCTGGAGAAGTTGGAACTGTGTCACTCTCTTCTTACTGTTGTAACAAGATTAAGAGTGACACTTTGCCTCGTTGGTCTATGCTTCATAAAATGGAAGTTGAACCAACTCCTCCCGATATAGCAGTCTTGAACTTGTTTGAGAGGATTCTAATTCAAACCTTAAAGCCATTTCAAACAATCATCAGGCTGAAAACAAAGACGCAAGACCTGCCAAACAAAGAACTGTTATGGTCTCTGAAAGATTCTGTTGTATATGTGCCTTTACCTTTGGAAGAAAATATCAACACTATTTCTCATGACAATTGTGTAGTCATCTTGGTGAATGGTGTACCAAAAAAGGCAAAAACAATATGGCAGGACATAGTCACTGTTGAGAAGGTAAAGCATGCTTTGTGATACCTAAGGCAGCATAATGTTTTTTATGCTGACATTGACATTGATGCATTTGCTGGTCTTTCTACAGGTAATGGTGTGGAGAACTCTGACAAAGCAATACTGGAGAAGGTTGACATCACAACTGTACAGAATGTCTATGAGCAATTCATCATACACCCATTGCATGGTAAGGATCCAGTAATGGATAACATTGAATTATATCAAATGAAGCAAGTGGAGTGCAATCCTATAAGTATATGGGAGGTTACTCTAGAAGCTCGTTGTTTTCCTAATCTGTTTCCACTTGGCTCAGGTGGTCGATTAGATGAATGAGAAGTTTGTGTTCCAGGAGCTGATTATAGGGCCTCAAGAGTTCTACATAAGGATGGCAAGTTTCAAAGAAACATTGCATACCTCTTCCACCTTCTTTGGGAAAGTGAATTTAGTGTTCTATCTACTAGTATTGCTCATACATTGAGACTTGGTACAGAGTTCACCAATATGACAGCTGCACAGTTACTACACAAGTCGCAGAACAAAGATGAAACACTGCAAGTCAGTATTTCTTCCATTTGGTCCAGCATGCATGGTACTAAAGAATATTGGTACAGATGACACTCTGAGGTGATGTGCATGCTGGGAGAGTTTGGACCAGCAACATGGTTCGTAACGCTGAGTTGTGCTGAATATTATTGGGATGATCTGCTTGATCATCTCAGATGGGCAAACTCTGACACTGAGAACATACAAACTATGACTCTGACAGATCTATGTTCACTTGCTCCAGTAACTGTTTCACATTACTTCCACAACTGGGTCCATGTTCTTTTAAAGTTCATACTGTCTGAGACAAATCCTCCGCTTGGTATATTTGAGCACTACTTCTGGAGGGTTGAGTACCAAGCTTGTGGAGCTCCACACTTACATAAGTTGCTGTGGATAAAATATGCCCCACATATTGGTGACAAAGAGACAAGTGAGGTTCTAAACTTCATATTGAAGTATGTCACATGTCAGATTCCAGACAAGTATGACATTGCAACATTGTGGGAACTGGTTCAGAAATTCCAACCACACCTGTGCAGCAAGTACTGTCATAGGAAAGTAAAGAACAAGGGACAGTGGTACACTCAATGCCATTTTGGGTTCCCAAGATGAGCTTGCCTGGATGCTTGTCTCAATAGAAACATAGAATTTGACGGCAGATAAGGACCGCTTGGCCCACCTAGTCTGTCCATTTTCCTACCTAACAGATAAGCTGCAGATCCTAGTTAACCAACAGCTTACTTCCTCCTACCCCCTACTAGGACTGCCTTATGCCTGTCCCATGCATTCTTGAAGTCCCCCACTGTTCTTGACTCCACGACCTCCTCAGGGAGGCTGTTCCATGCATTCACAACCCTCTCAGTGAAAAAATACTTCCTCACATTACCGCTGAGCCATCCCCTCAATCTTCAAATTGTGCCCCTTGTTCTTGCATCTCTTTTTCTGGAAGATGCTACCCTCTTGGACTTTGTTAATTCCTTGAGGTACTTGAAGTTTCTATCATGTCCCTCTCTCCCTTCTTTCCTCAAGGGTATACATATTAAGCTCCTTTAGTCTTTCTTAGTATGTCTTCTGGTGCAGACCCTGCACCATTTGGTTCCCTCCTCTGGACAGCCTCCACTCTGTCTATGTCTTTTGGAGATGGGGTCTCCAGAACTGCACACAGTACTCAAATGGGGTCTCGCCAACTGTCTGTACAGGGATAACAACCTCCTGTTTTCTACTATTGATGCCTCTTCCTATGCATCCCAGTATCCCCCAGCCTTCCTTACTGCCTTCTCACATTGCTTGCCCACCTTTAGATCATCTGATATAATTACCCCAGGTCCCTTTCTATTTTTACTGTTGTCAGTATCTCACCCCCCATTGTGTACGCTTCCCCTGGGTTTTTGTTTCCCAGGTGCATTACTTTGCACTTCTTTGCATTGAATCTGAGCTGCCATACATTTGACCATTCCTCCAACCTTGCCAAGTCCCTTCTTATTCTTTCCACTCCATCTTGTGTATCAACCCTGTTGGAGATCTTTGTGTCATCTGCAAAGAGACATACTTTTCCTTCCAGTTACTCTGCAATGTCACTTATAAAGACATTAAAAAGGACCATGATGGGTTTTCTGCCATGCAACACCACTTGAAGGCAAAATCAACAAAGTGAGTGTATGAACTACCTCGCAGACAATCAGAAGTCTATATCAATGATTATAGCCCTTTTCTTCTGTTGATGTGGCAGGCAAACATTGATG
The DNA here is from genome assembly GCA_016271365.2 of Neoceratodus forsteri. Lineage (NCBI taxonomy): Eukaryota > Metazoa > Chordata > Ceratodontiformes > Ceratodontidae > Neoceratodus > Neoceratodus forsteri. The sequence goes on from CM057449.1 coordinate 683,060,476, forward strand.
TTCAGTTTGTTGCTGATAATTCAATGGCTCTCATGAGGTATGTCACATCATACATCACTAAGCACGAGCAAACAAACCTGCAAGAAATGTGGAAAGAGTTGTCTAACTGTGATAGGTCAATGTCTTCTAGGTTGTGGTCACTGGGACTTAAGACTCTCTCACACCGTGAGTGTGGAGCCTATGAAGCAAGTGACTGACTTACAGGTGTATGTCTATATGGCAAGTCAGACTCCATTCATTTCTTGAATGTGAACTACAAGCAGAACAGGCATCACATCCTTAACAGCCATGAAGAGATTGAGGATCTGATGGCTAGAAGACCAGCATCCACAAATATTCTGAAGAGCAACTTAATTGACAACTACTATCCACAGCGCCATAGTGCTATGGACGATCTGTGTCTCTTTGAATTTGCTCAATGGTATGATTACAAGTGGAGTCTTTCTTCTGACCCAGAGAAGAGCGTATATAAAGTCACTGGGTTTGACTGCTCACTTGTGAAAAAGTGAAAACCATGGCTAATTGACCACTGCAAACTCAGCTTGAACACAACAGAAAGCAAAGGGCACGGGTCTATGTGATAACTGTGAATGCCTAAAGGTGATCACCATTATCACTCAGTCAAGTGCCGAACACATTTCGGCACTCTGACAACTCATAGCGCACCTGCTCAAGGTGCCAGGACATATTTTACTACTTTCTGTGGGGGCTGTCCACCCCACCCCCTATAAGGATTCTCAACTCCAGGGGTGCATGTCGGGGAGGTGAAAGTAGTATATAAAAAAAAAGGTTCAGGCTGTGTACAATAAAAATCGCACCAGTGCCCAGACCCAAACCCAGTACCTCAGCTACCCCAGCCATTGCCCAATCCCCGATGATGTGCCACAGCTCGAATGATGACCACAGCACCACCCCTACAGCCTCTCCATCCCCAGCCCACACTTGCCGTGTTTGCTTCCCCCTGTGTGCATATGTATAGCGACATCCTGTCACCTAGTTCACCCACCCCCTCATCTGGTCGCCCTACCCATCAGTCGCCGTGACTGGATTGCATGAGGAAGGTGTCGCCATAACAGATGGTGCCCTTTCTCAAGCGCCCACTTCATGGGTTACCAAAGAACATTATTATTTTGCTCTATTGTTTCTGTTCAAGCCTTGAAGATCAGAATCTGAATTAAAAGGATTATCTGACACATATGAACAAGAGATCATAGAAACTTATGATACCTTTGAGTCATGTCTCTGACACTTACATTGACAGACCTGAAATAGAAAAAATCAGTTGGAGAATGCTAAGAAAATTCTGGATGATGACACCCCAGTAACATCACTGGAAATGGCTGATGTTGAAGGAGAAGGGACTCTTGGTGCTCCTCTTCCTCCTAATGACCCAGCTGTGCTAATGTCAGAGGTAGAGGGCACAATGCAACAAAGCACGCAGTTCTCAGAGTCAGCTGCAGACATTGTTGACAACTTGAACTCACACCAAATTTGTGTATCAGTCTGTTATACATGATGTGCAGCATGTTATTCAGCACAGTACCAGGCACTGTGTTTGTGAGGAGCACACACCAGTGAGGATGTTTGTTAGTGGTTCTGCTGGGACTGGAAAACGTTTCTTGAATGAAGCTGTAAGCAAAGGTGTCCGTGACCTTACTAACTCTGCAACCTCAGTTATTGTTGCTGCTCCTTCAGGTTTGGCAGCTTACAACATAGGTGGTCTCACACTTTATAGGTTATTCATGTGGTCAGTTAATCATGGCAAGAGTGGTGATTACAGGAAATTGTCATGCGATGTCGCCTCTGAACTGAGGTCAATGTTTGACAAGATGCATTTGCTCATAATATGAGATCAGCATGGTTTCAAATGTTCTCCTTGCATATGTCCACCTATGTCTAGAGGATATACTTGGTACCGATGATGACATACTGTATACCAGGAAATATTCGCGATCCTTTTATTTTCGCTATATTAGCGTTTTTGAAAATTGCACTAATTTAAAGGGATAGCGAATATTTCCGAAAATAAAGATGAAAATACAGACCTCTGTGATGTGCTGTTAAAAATACCAGAAATAACATAAAACTGTTCAAATTCTACTTTATTAAATCAATTTGCAATAAACTCATAAAATAACTGCATTTGTGCAGAGACACCACAGTAAGCCGTATTATAGACCTCATGCGATCTTAGTTCTCCAGTTCATCTTGTGACAAGTGACCAGTATCTGAAAAACAGGAGCAGGGAAAAAAACACTTAAAAAACAAAAAAATTATGCACTGAATGTTTAAATGTTTAAATGAACTAACAGCATATGTTAGAATGGGAAGGATGACTGCACTCACCTATTGGTCCATCAAGGCTTCTTTCTTGTGCTTTTTTAATACCCACTTCTACAAATCCACGGATACAATCATCTTCTCTCTCTCTCAGTTTGTTAAAACTTGACTCCAGCCAGCGTGCATGCTTCTCCTTTATGACTGACATCTTCAGATCTACTCGTATATTTTCGGCTCCATCAGAAATCTGTGTTGAGATTATGCCAGCATACCAGTCTGTAAAGCAATGCTTTAACGCATCTTTGAACAGTTTATTTAGCGTTATGTCCAGCGGTTGTAGTAAGTCTGTACAGGATGCAGGCACGAAAACAGGGATGTATCCTGCCTCTTCAAGCTGTCTAAATACTGCTCCCGTGGTGTGCGCTCTAAATAAATCCATTATTAGAAGACCCTTTTGCTCGCATGGCAGACCTAGAGATAGCTTAGTTTTTTCCAGATGGGGGTCGAGTACAGACTCTATGTACCCTAATGTAGTAATCTCATTTGCCCAGTGGTTCAGTGAGTGGGTGATAGACCAGTCCTTGAGGAATTTATAAACGGGGTGGCAGGCAGGAGTTTTTCTGCAGTAAATGACTTGCAGGGGTAGCAGATCTCCTGAAAGGGTGCATGTGAGGACAACAGACACTTGCCTTTTATCACCGAGACCAGTTAAAGCAACTTGTCATGACCCAGTCATTGCCATTGTCCATTGTGATAATGGAACACTATTGACCCCAGTCTCATCTAAATTTACAATCAACTCGGGAGGTATCAGTTCCTGTGCTGTGGCTCTGGAAATTCTAGCAAGGAAATCAGTTTCCAATCTTACAAAGTCTAATGGGGTTTTATGAGCAGCCTTGGTGCCCTTCCTTTTGCTAAACCCCATATGGTTAAGAAATTCCCAAGCCCATTTTGTGGTTATGCATACACTACCACCATTCTCTGTCAATATCTGGGGGCAGTTTGATTTTACGATGCTAATTGCTAAAGCATGCACCACCCGTGCATTGATTACTGCACCCTCAACCCTCAGGCTTCGAATAATGTTTTTCAATTTCTCCTCCACATCCTCTATTAACAAAGTTGGCCTGCCCCTAGGTTTTGTTGGCAGTGAGGGCGGGAGAGTACTTGTATTTTGGGTCTGCATTAATCTTTTCCTATAATCAGTTTTAAAATTTCGCACAGTAGATTCATTTATGGTGCTGTGATACTTTGCTTGATAGTAACGCATAGCAGATATTACACCATTCTCACTTGCATATCTCCCAATTTCAAATCGGACTTCACCTGAATAAGTGGTGTATGCAGATGGACAGCGTTTTTTTTTGTGGTGGTGGGTTACATGCTTTGAGTTCTGCAACAATGCTGTTTGCCGTATCAGTATCGACTCCAGACTGCATAAGCTGCTCACTCAAGACATCCCCTACATCAACAGGATATTCTTGTTTTGCAGCTTTGTTTGCATTAATCCAGTGAAGAATTGACATGATATCAGGTTTTCTGAATTGCAGAGTTTCTAATGAAAAAGCAGCTAGGGCAGAACTACAGATGCAAAAAGCTACTTGATTAAGGTAGGGTTTTATTGTAGTAATGACAGTCGACTGATTGCTGTAAATTGACAGCACTGACACCAGCAGATTACTGTTTCAGCTCGTCACTGTAGTCATGACAGCAGATTGCTAAAAATGCTAGTAATTGCCAGCGTTCTTCAGAAGAGCTGTCACAAAACATAGCTCAAATCTGTGTTTTTATTTTAAGACTGCTTTTAATTTTAGTGCATGTTGAGCACCGCGAACACTACCGGGCGCGAATAAGTTTCAGAGACTCCTAGCGCTAATATTAGGGGAAGCGAATATATTCTGTTATACAGTACAATTTGGTGGCAAGAATATTATTGTTCTTGGATATCTCCTACAGCTTGCTCCTGTAAACAGCAAGCATGTTTTCTGTACTCTTTCCATTGAAGAGGCAAAGAAAACAACTGGATGCATAGGCAGAGTCAATCTGTGGGAGTTCTTCTCATATGTTGAACTCTCACAGAATATGAGACAGCAAGGTGACATGTCTTGCAAAGCATCACTTGATGAGACTTGCATTGGTGCATTGTCACCCACTCATGTTGAATTGCTAAGAAAGTGCATGATTGCTAGAAATAATGCTCAAATTCAGGATACTTGTGCTATTTTTGCAAAGGTGCAGAAAGCTGAGGTACATGTTGTATGTCTATTCCCAAGACTTAAACAGTGTGCAGAGTTCAATGAGATCATGATGCAGAGACAACAGCAACCTATTATCACTCTCACATCCATAGATACCATAGATGCTGTAAGTCTATCGTGAACAATGGTATCAAAAATGGTTGAGCATCTCACAGAGCTGACAAGTGATGTGTCACATACTGCTGGCTTGGAAGCTGTGCTACCTCTGTGTAGAAATGCGCGTATCATGCTTCACAGAAACATAGATGTTGAGCGAGGTCTTGTGAACAGAGTCATGGGGTACATCCATGAATTCCAGTACAATGCGCAAAATACAACTGTGGAATTTGTGGTTGTTAAGTTTGAGTACTGTGAAACTCGTCAACTAATAGACAGAGTTACAGTCAAGTTTGAGCTTGTGAAAGACATATATGTGACAAGGAAACAATTTCCATTGTGTGCTGCTTATGCAGTGTCCATACACAAGTCACAAGGGCTCAGCCTTGATAGTGCCATTGTAGATATAGGCACTGGTATATTCAAGGATGGGATGCCTTATGTTGCCTTGTCTCATGTGAGACAATTGTCTGGATTACACATAGTAAATCTATCAGAAAGTAAAATACGTGCTGACACAAAATGTATTGTTATGTATAACAAATTACATATATTGTACCAACCAAATGCTCCTTTGTTCCCAGTTCCCAGATATGCATCAGGAACAGATATCCTAAGGATCAAGGGCACAAACTAAAGTGAAAGTACACTAACACTCCACAGGCATCACCTCACCATTTAATTTCTGATCACTCTCTCCATAAACAACTCGCATCTCTGCCTGTGAAGAAATGTATCGAGGTTAACACACTGCCAATATTTGACAACAGCACAGGAGTAAACTGCTATGCAAATGCTACAATGCAAGCATTTCTCCACACCCCTGAGTTTGCTTATATGTTGAACTCAAGTCAGTCGACACCTGTGTTGGAAGCATTAAAGAGAGTCAATAGAGGTAGTCAAAGCAGTTGCCCAGTTTTCAAAACTGGACTCCTCTACAACTAACTCTTGGAAAATATGCAGGACAATCAATGTTCACTGAGAATGCACAACAAGATGTCACAGAGTTCATGATGGGAATGATAAACAGTTTATCAGATCGTGGCATTGATCTGCATCAACACTTTAAAGTTGACTATGTGTGCAAGTACACATTTGTCATGTGGTCACAAAGAATCACAAGCAACTCAGGACATGCTGTGGCTGTCTGTCTATGTTCCTGAACAGAGAACCATTGAGTTTTGTATGTTGTTTGCAAATGCAGAAACTGGTTGGCTGTGTTGAAGATGTGGTCATTCTTGTGTTTGCTGTCTGAGAGTTACATCTTCAAGTTCATACATAATGATTGTATTGCAATATTTTAACTCTCAAGGCATGAAAATCACATCACCAATTTCTCACTTCATTGCTGGGAGAACTATATTTTCAGGAAGTCAGTTTGACACCCATGCAATTATCTTCCATCGCAACTTATCCATTCACTCTGGCCACTATGTCACTTGGTGAAGGTTCAGAAAGGGATGGGTGGAGTGCAATGATACAGTATGCGCTCTGAAAGAAAGACTACCAAGAAATCTGAAAGATGCACACGTCATCATTCTCTGTTGCACCAATGTTGCCTAACATGTGGAGTAGTGATGCCATCTAATCACAGCACCTCACTAAACCAGCATCTTTGTAACAATAACATTCCATGTGTATATTCCATCCAGATAGTATTTTCTTTCCACTAATGTACATATGTATTTTTATTTAATAGAAGAAGTAACACCTTTCATCTAAAACTACTGGTGTATAAAACCACTCATGGTGATCTATGTGTTCTACTTGTACGCTATCACCACAGCCCATGTTAATTGCTCTGATTTCTCTGCCATTGCAGAAGACAACCACAACAGTACACCAATGTAGCAGACTGTAGTAGATAGTTACTTGTTTATCACAGTGTTATTCTCATACGTTGGATGCGAAACAATATTGTTTTCATCATTTATTGCAATACAATTTTCAAAAATTATTTGTATTGTAATATTGAGCATTTGCAACTTTGATGTACTTACTACGATAACTGCAGTGTTACTACTCAAGTATACTTGAGGGTATTGAACTGTAATCATTAGAAAGTCAGTGAGCTATGTCTCTTTGCAGATGCTGCAGTTAAGTCTGAATGTCTTGACACATATTACTGTGTATTCAATTGTTTCACAGTACAATCTTACATGGTGATGACAAAGTCAGTAATCTAGTAACATGCTTATCAGAGTTGCAACCACTGTTCTCCACATATTGTGTTGAGAACTATACTTGTTTTGAACAATACACATCAGGTTAAGTTCTCACTTCTTTCCCTGTTGTTGTCTACATTCTTGACCTTTACTATGATACTTACTGAATTGACATCTGCCAAATCCAAGCAGACTCGAGGGCACTGGATATTACACACATTTCAGTTAGTGAGTAATGTCTTGGCAGATGCAGTTATTAAACTCATGTTAACAGCATGACTTCCTACATTATGGTGTCATCTGCTAGCGCTGAACTCTATTTTTTGAACAGTATCTGACAGGATTATCTGTTACTGTTCTCGGACTACACTCTCAACACTGAGTATGAAAAACTCTACCCAAAAAATGCGACTCAGACTTGTACATATGTTTATAATGCTGAACTTCAAATTGAATGCATATTGCTTACATAGACTCTGAGGTATTTCTGCTTGTTAAAAAAAAAAACAGAAAAATTGCATGCATTCATTCATTAACTGTGCCAAAACTGCTTCTATCCATGCATTTAATGCTGTTGCTTTGCATTAAGTGGTACTGTTGATATTGCTCATAGCTGAGTATAAAGATGTATACATGTGATTATCTGGCCTATTTCCACTGTACAATGCATTTCTATATATCTGTGCAGATGTGTACAACTGAAAATTCAACAGAAAATGTAAACAATGATTGTGTGCTTCTGCTCCACAATGCAAACAATTGGTATGGTCTTGCTTTAACAGGATCGTCCATATTTTGGAGGTCGGATGAGGAATTTTTCCCAGTTCCACAAATGATAAATAGTTAAAAAAAACATTGATTTGCATATGGACCAACCTTTTTGGGATCAGTTGAAAAATGGCTGTAAAATGAGTATCCTCACCACACCGTGATATTGTTAAATATTCAACACATTCTTTACTTGCTGTTTTTTACTTCTTGATATTGGTTTGTCCACTTTCAAATAAATAACTGCTAGTAAACAAAAAGTTGTATTAAAAGATATGTAGACTTCAGTTATAAACTACAATAATACTCAAATACAAAATGTAAAAATGTCTGCTATTTTACTAATACACAATAAATACATAAGGACAAATACAACTTCATAATGTCTCTATTGACATCAAACTAAAACTGTCTAATCTCATGTAAAATATTGTCACCTACTTTAACACTGTTGCCATAATCTACACATGTGGGTCTCCTATAAAAAAAATATTAATATGCTCATGAGACCCACTAAATGTTTTTTACTGTCTCATGTGCATATGCAGTCAATAAGTAAATGTCATAAAATCATTAATTAGGTAAAAATATAATTCTGTTCTAATGGCTTGTCTTAAACAGCTGTCAAATGGTGATACCCACTTGTAAAATAATGTTTTCTTAGTCTTCATTCTCTTAATGTCTAAGTGGGTAGTCTATTTCATCAATGAAATAATGTCAATGGACACATTACTAACACTACTCAGCAATAAATGTAAGCAAGACAAAGATTTGTTCACTACATGTTCTCTAACATAAATGTCCATATATAATCACGTACTAATTCTACATAAAAGCTTGATTCAAAACGTAATACATATTAAAATGAAACAGCATAGATTAAGTTTGTGCAATACCAAAAATCAAAAAGCACCCAAAAATGATTAAGAATATATACAAGGAACTGTTTTTTTGCCCATCCCAAGAGCAACCAAACAATTCAACCTAAATATATTTAAATACTGAAATAATAAACTAATTATAAACCTTATCCTATGTGTCTTGAGTATTATTTTAATGCAATTGTCACAGAGGAATAGTATTGATCTACATGTATTTTATTGGGCTATGCCTGTTCACTAATGACCCACTGCTTGCTCAAGGTTCTGTGATAGGCATTATCTGGCTCAGCCTGTGCAACCCTTAAGTTTAATGACTACTCAGTATTTGATAAATACATTGATACCATTCAAGATCACGCTATTACATCAGCTGCACCTATCTACTCAGTATGCACTGCATAGCCCTGAGTATGCAGGGGGGCAGTGGAGAGAGGATCTCCTGGGGGAAGGGGAGCAGGAATGGCTAAGCTGACACTGTACAACTCCTCCAAGTTCTAACTTCTGTGCAGCTGTCATGAAGTAGTAATAGAATCCATGCCCATGCTATTATTTGCATTCTGCATTTGTACTCAAAATTGAATTCCTGGTCCATAAGTCTTCACATGCTACCTGGTTAAGGCTGTACAGCTGGTCAGTGTTCTAACCTCTCTACAACTGAAATGAGGCATGTTTAACAAATAATGCAGAACAGGGCCTGGGTTACTGTGGGTTTACCCACACCATGAGTGGTATCTCACGAGGAATAGCCAAGTGACTTCACTGCACAATAAGTGCAATAACTCACAATCCACAATAACTCACATCTTGCAATGCCTCTTGCATGTGTGTGTGTGGGGGGGAGGGATATTGTGTGACACAATTCCTCACTGTTGTAAATTGTGTGCAGCTCGAATCAGAGAGTAATACCATTTATTCACACATGTCTCTTTAGCCTATGCTTCAACACTCCTCATCCAATTCCTATGTGACTGACTCCATTCAACTTATCAGTACTCAAAGTTGTATAAAGCTGTCATGGTACACCTATACCATTTTTTTTCCATGGACCCAATTCCACAACAGTGGCACAAGTCACTACCAAACACAACTGTTGTCAACTGCAACTGCAATATTGACCCTGCACCCTATTCTCAAAGACCCAGAGACCCCCCCCAGCTAACTCCTACAATTTGCGACATGCAGCCAGGTATGCTGAACTCTGGGTGCACCTGGCAAGCATGTCACAACCTGGAACACAGATTACAAATCCCCATGCCAAGCTACCCTCAATAGGCACTCACTTGTGACCCTATATAAGTGAGTTGGAGGCCGGGCATAGAGGTGAGACATTGGCTGTGCCAGTTGCTGACTGCAGATGGCTGAGTGTGTAGTGGGAGGGCTGGCACAGATAGGTGGGGGTGGGGGGCCAGTAGAGTATCAGGTGTTGTTAGGTAATTTGCTGCATTTCTGGCCAGCAACTCAGGGATTGGGGCACAGGTGGGGGGATGAGAGTGGCACCCTGAGGGGCATTTTACAATGGGGGACTTGAGGTGCTGGGGTGTCTGTAGGTCTGTGGGGCAGTCACTGTAGGTTTTGGGGGCAGGGAGTGGTCAGTCCTGTGGTACCCTATGTGTAGACGTGGGGGTGGTACTTGATGTGTGTTACCATGTGGGGCACTTATTGAAGCCAGCTTGGCATGGGGGGCACTTGCCATCTGCATTGTGTTTTGTGACCATGTGTACTGCCTATTGAGGCTAGCTTGTCATGGGCAGGACCCTGTGTTTTCTGCAATTCTGTGGTTGCAGCAGTGGCCGCAGAAATCAGGGCTGACCGCAGAAATCAGTGCTGGCTGCAGAAATCAGGAAAACTAGCCATATGGCCACAGAAATGCTAACTATGCTATGCAATGACACAAGGCAAGGGAATAGCTACTGATGTGTCAAGCATGCCATGGCATACATACTTCTTGGAAGGGGCTACAACCTGATGCCACCTGCTACAAAGCCAAAAAGCTAGTGGCAACTTGGCATTTTGACTCGTGCTGGCTCTTGTTACATAACTCCTTCCATCCAGTATTGTGGGGAGGAGACTGATGCAAGAGTAACAGAGTTTTATTAGTTCCACAACAGTTATGATTTGCTGCTGTGTAGGTGTGGCTAGCTCAGCAATGTTCATTTTTCATTGTGAGGCTGCTCAGGGTGTACACTGAATCCCTGGAAGATGATTTTGGAAGGAAGAACTGGAAAGCGAGCAGTAGTCAAGAAGTGATAAGATTCAGTGGTGCCCATGGAGGTGGAATCGATCTCAGTGTGGTGGCAGGTATCGAAGGAGGAACTGTTTGCAGAAACCTGTGACTGGCAGCAGACTGAGCAGAGGACTTGGTCACCACTTATGGACATCAGTCATAGTTTTGATTTGTGTGCAGCAGATCTGTACCTGCAAGTGTGAGAGTAATTTCTTGGCAGATTGAAACCTGCAGCCTAAGTGGTGGCATCAAGATACAGTAGAGCTGGGGACCAGGGTATACTAGAACTGAAGCAACCAGGTAAGAAAAACTTGGAATGGAGAGTTGTATTGATTACTGCTATATGTAAGTGAAATGAGGGTCACTGACTACAGAACACCATCACTCCCTGCTGAGAGAAGAGAACATGCTAATCAGGGTTACTTCAGCTTAATAAGAATGACTTCTTTGTATTTTTTAGTGTGTTCCCCAAAAGAAAAATCATAAACCAACAAATCCTCCAGACACTGCAAGTTGTACCTTCCATCAATATTATAGGATGACAATCCCCCTAATACACAGATTTGCACACTGCACTCAGCATGCTTGTTGCAAGGCAGTTGGGATATTCCTAGTTTAAAACAATTATAATCTAAAAGAATGTTGATCAAAATCAGAAAAAAATAAATAAAATGGCTTGCAAGTTGGAGTCTGTCTTTATGTCTGCTAACTGTAAATATAAACCAGAATAAATCCAAGCAAATTTTTCCTTCTGTGTAGTTTTAGCTGGCTGTTTATGTCGTCCTCCAATTATAACCTAGGAGAACAGCAAAAGCAACCAATTTCCAGAAGATGAGCAGAATGCCCTTAAATTCAGGGTGGGAGGGAAAAGCCATTAAAAGAGAACACTGATGCCCATGGCTGCACCAGGTTTGGGTTATTGCAGTTTAATATCTGTGATAAGAAGACTACATACTGTTAAATGGCCTGCTGTTCCACTTTCAGTGTAGCAGAATGGTGGCATGAAGGCAGTCAAAGGGTTAACTAAGATTCAATCCCCTTGAAGGTATGATGTATAACCACAATTTAGCTACTGCAGAATGGCCACAGAATCAGTAGTTGTTCTGCCACAGAAAGTATGAGGTCCTGCCGCAGAATGTAGGTCCACTTTGCCACAGTAAACACGGGACCCTGGTTATGGGGGGACTTGCAATCTGTGTTCCAGGTTGCAACATACTTGCCATGTGTTCCCAGAGCTTGGCATACCTGGTTGCATATCACAACACAGATTGCAAGTGCCCCATGTCAATCTAGCCTCAATTGGTGCCCCACATGTCAACCCACATCAAGTGCAACCCCCACATGTACACATAGAGCCCCACGGGGCTACCCATTCCCTGCCCCCAAAACGTACAGTGACTGCCCCACAGAGCTACCCACACCACCAGCACCTCAAATACCCCTTTGTAAAACTCCCTTTTGGGTGCCACTCTCACCCCCCACCTGTGCCCCATCCCCAAGTCGCTGGCCAGAAGTGCAACAAATAACCTAACAACACCTGATACTCTATTGGCTCCCTACCCCCACCCATCCATGCCACCCTCTCACCACACACTCACCCATTTGCAGTCAGCAAGTGGCACAGCTTACCTCTCACCTCCATTCCCAGCCTCCAACTTACTTAGGTAAGGCCACAATTGCAAAAATGTGCTCAGAAATAAATATCTTGGTGCATTTTCTAGTAGCACTCCTACATAAGTCATTCAGCTGCTCACCATGGAGATGAGAGTTCATTTTGCCAGTCATCAGTTGGGTCCAGGTGTGGGAGGGGGTGCTGAAGTGCTGTCACAACTGCGTGAGGGAAGGGGACCACAAGACTACCAGGGCATGTCATGTTATTTACTGCATTTCTAGCTATTGACTCAGGCATTGAAGCACAGGTGGGGAGATGACAGCACTACCCTGCGAGGCCTTTATCAATGTTGAATTCAGGGTGCTGGGAGTGTCAGCAGCCCTGTGGAACATTTAGCATACACATCACCATGTACTTGGTGTGAGTCACCCTGCAGGGCCATCACTGTACAGGGAGGCATGTACAATATAAAGATCAGGCAGGATCATGCATAATGCCCAGTGTGGCAACAACAGGGATGGTCTGCTCATGTAATGGGTGGTGAGGCATGAATCAGTATGCACAAGACTGTCAGAGTACAGAGGAAAGTTACAGCAGCTAAACACACCTGACAAGTAAAACCTACATTGACACCAGCAAAAGCAGGTACCATACAAATTTCAACCCACTAACGTAATAGAAAACTCTGAATGCAGAACATACAATACATAATGCAATATCTCCACAAAAAATGTTTTCTTCAACACATAAACACTGTAATCCACATCTACGGGACACAGAGTAAACACCCTCCAAATATCAAGTAAAAACACCAATCCATATCCAAGATATTTAAGATCAAAGAATGTAAAAATTTACCTATTTATTCCAATATAAAATCTGGCCATCTTGTCCCTCCCTGGCGATCAAAGATGACAATCAAAGAATCTCATGATCAAAGAATTTTCAGGCTCACAGTCAAAGAATTTGTAGAGTCACAATCAAAGAATTAAAAAACGGTGAAAGTCAACTTTTAGGCATAATAAAATAAAATACTGCAATGTCTCAAAAGAACGAAGTCCCCTGAACAAAACCAACCCTTATTTGTGTTCATATCCTACCACTGAGCTGAGGAATTTGCATTTTTCAAAAGGCCATCTCATTGTACCATCACGATGCAGGATTGTGATCAGAGAATCACATGATCAAAGAATTTGCAGGCTCGTGAACAAAGAAATTGCAGTCTCATGGTTGAAGATTATAAAATGGTGAAGCTTGAGTTTTAGGCACAATTACGTGAAACCACCACCATGCCTCAACCGAACGAAGCCTCCTGAGCAAAACCCACCCTTATTTAACTTACTAGGCTACCCCTGGGCTGAGAAATTTGAATTTTTCAAAGGGCCATCTCGTCCCTAGTTCACAATCCATGATTGTGATCAAAGAATCTCAAGATCAAAGAATTTGCATGCTCGTGAACAAAGAAATCACACGCTCGCAACCAAAGGAAAAGAAAATAGTGAAACCCATCTTTTTTCACCAATTTAAACAGAACCAATGGCGTGCCTCAATAGAACGAAGACCCTGATCAAACAACACCCTCATTTGTGTCCCTAGCCTACCCCTAAACTGAGATATTTGTATATTTAGCTCACGATGCAAGATCGCGATCGAAGAATCTCGCGATTAAAGAATTTGCATGCTCGCGATCAAAGATCATTAGCGAGCAGCGAACAAAGATTTTTAAAGCTTATAACTCTATTTTTTGACCATTTTGGATGAAACCAAGGGCATGGCTCAATAGATCGGAGTCCTGTGAGTAAAATCCCATCCAAGTTTTACTTCAGAAGTGACACCTGAGCCAAGATATTTGCCTTTTTCCAATCAGAAAAGAAAAGACAAGATGGTGGACGGCACAATCAAAGAATTTTGAAAATTCTCTGGGACAAAGATTCTTGAATGGACAGGCTGCAAATTCTTTGATCGCCAGGTGGGACCAGATGGCCAGAACCCCATTCTTTGTTCACAAAACTTACATATAAATTTTCCCACTGACTTATAATGGGAAGTTAAAACTTCTATAACTTTTGAATGCCTCAATATTGTTTCACCAAATGAAAAGTGGCATGTTCAGCCACCAAAGCTCTTTCAATCAAGCCATCTCACAGAACAAGCCATCACACGATGGCTGCACTGGGCCACATCCAAAATCCCCAAAGCTGCCTCCAAAAAAGGATAATTTTGCATTTTGCAAAGACCATAAGTCCAACCAAAACAATGTTTAGGGAGGCAGTATAGCGCAGTGGCTTAAGGCTCTGAGCTGCAAATCTGGTGACATCCAGCAGACCAGACCTGGGTTTGAATCCCACAGCTTCCACTTGCATATTGTGTGACTCTGAGCAAGTCACTTAACTTCCCTGTGCTCTCAGGTCGCTCCTGTAAAAAAGCTTTCAGCTTAGTGTGCTACTGCTGGTTAAACAACTAAAAAAAAAAAAAAATCCAGAGATCTACTATGCACCACTGCACATTCCACATTTCAGGCAAATCTGTTGAACGGGTCCAAAGTTATTAACACACAAACCTTTGACTTTAATAAGTAAGTAACTGCTGAACCCTATCTATAGTGACATGACCGCTCCTCTATTTTATATATATATATATATATATATATATATATATATATATATACCCACTATAGTTAATAGTTAGGGTTGAATACCCCATTTAAGGTTAAAGTGTGAAATTTTGGAGCTTAATAACTTTGCCACCATATAATGGATTTGCCTGAAATTTGGCATGCGCAGAGCAGTACCATAGATCTCTGGCTCTGCCAAGTTTTGTAATGGTTGGATATATGGTTGCTATATAGCACCATAGAAAGTCATATTTACACTTTTTTGTGCATTCTTTACTCATCCCTAAAGGTCGCACGGTTTGCTCACTGGTCCAAAAACTTCAGGGAACATGCAGCCATGGTCCACGATGTGCCTTTTGAAGATTTCATGAAACAATATTAAACGGTTCAAAAGTCATTCAAAATACAAGTTTCCTATTATAGTCAATGGGAAAAGTTAACAAAAAGTTTAACAGTGTCACAAATGCAGTTTTTAGTGTTGCAAATTACCCCTGTAGTGTTGCAAATCCACCATCTTGTTTTGAGTTGGTGGTCACAGAAATGATTGGTGTTTAAATTTGGGACCCTCTAGGAAAACAATTCTTGCTGTGTTCACCTATTTGAGACATAAGTATGATAGTCATGTCTTTTTTGGGGGGGGGTTAAACACCCCAGAAATATGTTATTAAATTTTTTGTAAAAAGTAGCGTTGCAAAGTAGTGTTGCATGTGCGTGTTGTGATTTGGGACACTACTTTGTGACACTATGCCCAAAATAGTAGGACATCTTTGCCACCATGCTGCAAAAGAATGGTTCTGACTTTTGGGCTGAAATATGGAGGGAGGAAAGCCAAGATCCCACAGATGTGCCTTTTGGTGGTTTGGTGACAAAATATTAGAGGGCTGCAAAGTTACAGTAATCCGAAGTTGACCATTTTTCTCATAGGCTAACAATACGGCGTCCACCGCACCTTTTGGGGCCCGTATCTCAAAAACGCTTAGAGATACAGACTTTTCATCAGAAAAACACTTATCCCCCTAACAGGGAGCTAAGTGCAAAATTAGCCAGGAAAGTCATAAATAATATGAGATGTAAAATTTTTTTCTACCTCGAACGATTCCTGAGATACAAGCAATTTAGTATTCCAAGTGTTCATTTTCTGCTCGAAGGGCTATTATAATGCATACATTCTTTGTATTCACTGTGCTTTTGAATGCACCTTTTTGAGAAAAAAGTGTATGCATTTGTGTTGCTATTACAGTCAGCATTTCCACTTGTGTTTCCATTACCATTTACTTTAGTGTTTCCGTTTATGTCACCATGTGCATTACCCTTTGAGTTTGCATTTGCGCTTGCATTTGCATTACTGTTACTATTTGTGTTTCCATTACTGTTTTAGTTTGCATTTCCTTTTGCGTCACCATGTGCATTACCATTTGCGTTTGCGTACGTGCTTCTGTTTGCGTTTTCATTTGTGTTTCTGTTTCCTTTGGCAACCTCGTTGGTGTTACCATAAGCATTTGCATTTCCAATTGCATTACCATGATCGTGCACATTACCATTTGCATTTATATATGTGCTTGCATTTGCATTTCTGTTTGAGTTTGCGTTTTCTTTGGCGTCATCGTTGGTGTTACCATAAGTGTTTGCATTTCCAATTCCATTACCTTGACCATGTGTGTTACCATTTGTGTGTGCATACATGTTTGCATTTGTGTTTCCGTTTGTATTATTATTCACTTTGGCATCATCATTGGTGTTACCATAGCCGTTTGCATTTCCAATTGTGTTACCATTACTGTTTGCGTGTTCGTTACTGTTTGCATTTGCGTTTCTGTTGGCCTTAGCATTCATGTTTTTGGTACCTTTTCCGTTGTTGATTGCATTACTGTTTCCTTCTGTGTCACCGTTGCCGTTACCATTTGCATTTCTGTTTGCGTTTCTCTTACCATTTGCATTTTCATTACTATTTGCATTTGCATTTCTGTTGCAGTGAGCATTTGCATTACCATTTATGTTACCATTTCTGTTTTCATTAATGTTTGCATTTGCATTTCTCTTACTGTTTACGCTATCATTTACATTTGCGTCACCATGTGTGTTTCTGTTTGTGCTTGCATTTGCATTACAGTTAGAGTTACTATTTTATTTTACCTCACTGTTTCCATCACTGTTTGGGTTAACATTTCCATTTGTGTTTTTGTATTTGCTTAGTGCACTGCACTGCCTTCCACGACACGTAGCACAGCCAGTGTGTGGTTGATTGGTCTGAAACTTGGCAGGCAGAAAGACCTTTGTTCAAGGAACATGCCATTTTTTTGTTTGGTACAAAATTGTGTTCTGTTCCAGAGTTATGGCCATTTGCAGTTGCCCTGCTTCACAGTCTCACATTTTAGTGCATTTTTGGCTGTGATTTCCACCATTTTGTGTTGGAAGACTTCTTATTGGTATAGAAAAATAAAAATGTAATATCTCTGGAATGGTTCAGTCTTTTCACATGAAATTTATAGGGTGTTGAGTGGATGTCATGGAGATGTGAATTATGCTGTTTACATTTTTTTAAATAATTTGATGCAGAGATACTGCTTGACGCGGTTAATGTTTTTTGCATAGCATTCTGCATGGTGCTACTGCCTTTAAATTTATAGAGTAGGTAGCCCTATTGGCTCGGAGGTGCCTTGCAGTGGTTTCCTGTGTAAAACGTTAACAGGTACTAAATTATACCACTCCAACGAATGAAAATGTGGTTTGCTACACTTCAATAACTTCTGAACCGTGTGTATAATTTGCCTGGGATTTGGAATCTGCAAAAATTCATAATTCATCTTTCAGTGTGCCAATTTTCAGGTCACTGGCACTTACGATTGCTGAATTGTGTACTGTATGTTTTTCATTTTTCATTTCATTTCATTTATTCTTTGGTAACCGGGTAAAGGCACTAGACCAAAGGTCCCTTTTCAGGCCCGACCCGGACAAAAAAAATACAAAAATACACAGATACTATCAACAGCAATACAAAACCAAAAAATACAAATTACAAATTGCAGTTACAAACAGATTTGTGTAATAAATAACTTTTTAACCTTTGTTTAAAAGTTAAAACAGAGGGATCAATCCTAACATCAAGTGGGAGTGAATTCCAAAACAAGGGTGCTGCTATTGAAAAAGCTCTAGTGCTTAATCTCAGCCGAGACCTAGGGACAAAATATAAGGGGCCGTCAGCCGACTTCAGGCTGGGAAGCAATTTTCTCATTACAACAAGATCAGAAAGAGGAAAAACTCAGCCAAAGTAAAAACATTTATACATCAAACAGCCTACAAAATATTCTATTCCTCTTCAACATCTTCATTAGTGACCTTGCAGATGGACTAGAGGGTAAGGCCTGTCTGTTTGCAGATGACACCAAGATCTGCAACAGAGTAGATGATCCAGATGGGGTGGGCAGAATGAGAAGAGATCTGGATAAACTAGCAGAATGGTCAGAAGAGTGGCAACTGGGATTTAATGCAAAAGTTCAAAATCATGCACATAGGGAAGAGAAACCCTGAAGCCACCTATAGGCTGGGAGGAGTTGCTAGCAGTCACAAAGGAAGAAAGAGACTTGGGCATCATCATCACTGACCTAAAATCATCAAGCAGACCTCTAAAGCAGTAGGTAAGGCTAAGGGGTGTTAGGGTATATTAGTAGGGGTATCACAAGTCGTAAGGGAGGTAATAATCCCTCTGTACAAGACACTGGTTAGGCCCCATCTGGAGTACTGCATGCAGTACTGGAGGCCACACCTTCACAAGGACATTAACCAAATTGAGGCAGTCCAGAGAAGGGCAACAAAATGGTGCAGGGACTGCATCAGAAGACATATGAGGACAGATTAACGGAGCTCAATATGTATACCCTTGAGCAAAGGAGGAGAGAGAGTGATATGATCGAGGCATTCAAACACCTTAAGGGCATAAACAAGGTGAAAGAGTCTAACATGTTTAAATATAAGAAAAATAGCAGGACAAGAGGACACAGCATGAGATTAGAGGGAGGCCGATTAAGGGGAATGTGAGGAATTCTTTTCACAGAAAGGGTGGTGGATGCATGGAATGAGCTTACCACAAGTGGTGGCTATGAATACAGTGCAGGGCTTCAAACAGGCATGGGATAGGCATAAGGGAGCAGTACAAATGACTATGAATAGATAGGCCACTGACAGAGCAAAGGCCGATGGCACATTTATAAGGTAGAAAAAGAAATGGGCAGACTGGATGGGCCTTGCGGTCCTTATCTGCCGTCAACTTCTATGTTTCTATGTTCTGCAACTAGGGGAGAACCACCGCAACAGAGAATAAAGATTACACCGATGTTTCCTATTGGGGGCTCCTAAAATAAATCTACAAATATTATTATAGGTCACAGTTAGAGCTTGCATTTCTTTTGTACCTATGTTATAATATAAACAAGAACTGTAATCAAAATATGGAAGAAGAGAACAAATATCAATTGCTAATCTAGTTGCTTATGAAAAGAATGACTTAAATTTCTATAACACCCTTATTCTTTGATTTACTTTCTTGACCATTGACTGACTCTGAGGAGAAAAGGTAAAACTGGAATCCAGTAGTGTGCCCAACTATTTAAACTGAGACACTTGTTCAAGCAGACCACCCTGAAAATCAGATATCCTCAGTTCCGGGGAGTTCACAAATATAAACTGTGTGCCAAATAACATAACTTTTGTTTTAGCTGAGTTCAAAACCATAGCATTTAAGGTAAGCCAAGAACAGACACCACAATCCTTTTCTAGGGAACAAGAAAGTTCAGACACAGAATTTGACTGAGCACAAATTAGAAGATCATCTACGTAAAGCAGCGATTCACTAACTTACAAACTCCAAGAAGCTGATTAATAAAAATAGAAAATAACAGGGGTCCCAAAATGGACCCATGAGGCACACTACAACTAATTGGCAAGACATCAGAAACCACATAACCTACTTGAATAAATTCACACCGGTTACTCAGATAATCATAGAACCAAGAAACAGTGACATCAGAAATCCCCAGCTCTTTCAATTTTATGCAGGCCAAACCAAGATCAATCAAATCAAAAGCCTTTGTTAGGTACACGAACACCTTTACATTGTTTGCGCATGACGCTGTGTGACCATTGGACAAATGAACACACAATTCTGGACACACAGTGTGCCATGGTACATGTCTTCATTTATCAATTTTCATTTCACTCGATCCTACAGTTTTTGAGCAGCACAGTGACAAAAAAAATCACATGCCACCACCACATTCCATTCACTACTTATATTGCACATTCTCAAAAAGAAGATAAATTCATGGCAAAAAAAATCCATTTAATGCATCAGTTAGGGCTGTTCCACCATGTCAAAAGTGAGGAAATTTGGTGTTAGGGTTGAAAACCCTAACTGTGCATCAACCCCATCCCCACCACCACAACACGCACACATACATGCAAGTAGGGGAAGGACCAAGGCAACACAACCAGTCACACACAACCAGCAGCAGGTAACAGGAATAACACACAACTATCTAAAGCATGAAACCACACACCCATGCTCCTATCAGGCTGTGGCATGGGGATGTCATTGCTAACTCTAAACCCAGACATTCCATGCACCACAAAACTCATATCACAATGGACAACTGGACATGTTGGGCCACATGCTGCCACCAACTCATAACACAGAGTACACATATGGTATCTTGGGGTTCGCTAGATCCAAAAGAGGATTTTGCAGATTCCCTGAAATACTTTTGAAAATCACTTTTGCAAATGTGACAGTGTCATACTATGCATTTGAGACACTTTCATGTTTGTAACAGTATTTTGTGACACTATTTTGCATGCTTTTGAAAATGTGACACTGTTGTGTCTTCTGTTTGCGACACTTTCATGTTTGAGACACTATATTTGCAACACTACTTTATATGCTTCGGCAAATGCGACACTTTCGTGTCTTCCATTTGCAACACTTTCATGTTTGAGAAAGTATTTTGTGAAATTATGCTCCTAATGCCTGCACATCTTTGCCATCATCCTGCAAGCAAACGGTTGGGTACTTTGGGTTGAAATTTTAGGGGGGGCAAGACCTGTCCCACAGATGTGCCTTTTCCTGCTTTTGTGCTAAAATACTTAAAATGACAAAGTTACACTGTTCCAAAATTGAGCAATTTGCCATAGACTAACATTGTGGTGCCCATGATGCATTTCGTCAACTATATGTCGAAAACAAAGCGAGGTACACCATTTTCGCTACTGCCAGCTTGGTTTACCCTTATGTGAACTAACCTCATAGAACAACTTTGTAAATAATTTATGATATCTGAAGTTGGATTTCTCCACTTCCTACAGTAACACAGGTATACACCTCCTGCTTGTTGTGTGTGATTGGATGTGTTGCCTTGGTCCTTCCCCTACTTGCATGTATGTGTGTGTGTGTTGGTGGTGGTGGTGGGGGGGAATGCGTAGTTAGGGTTTTCAACCCTAACACTGAATTTCCTCACTTTTGTCACTGTGGAACAACCCTAACTGATGCATTAAAAGGATTTGTTTGCCATATATATATATATATATATATATATATATATATATATATATATACGGTGTGTATATATATATATATATATATATATATATATATATATATATATATAATATGCAATGAAAACTTGTGTGATTATTTATCTACACAAAGGCAGTTCAGCCTTGAGTAAGCTCATGAGTGCAAGAAGTCATGAGTGAGGGTGCCTGAGGTCAAACTGTTCAAGTGTAGATAAATAATGTATCACACAGGTCACATTTGCATGTCCTGTTCATACAATAGGCCGGTGTTTTTTTGAGGTAGGGATAATTGGCAGATAGTGTTTTACATGTGTGTGATAAATTCCAGGTTCTAAATATTATCACGCATACCAACACTGGATTTATTTCCATGCATTTTGTTTAAATATAAGTACACATTCAGTACCTCTAGGTTTATGTTGGGTGCTTACTGTCCCCTCTGTCAGCAGTTCCAGTACTTCCAGTCCTATAATAATGGATAGCAAGTTGTTCACAGCTCTGGTGAAACACAGACAGCTTTAAAACACTGGCTCAAATACAGTAGCAGAATTGCATGAATTGCTTCAAGTAAACATATATTTGAAATAAAATGGGTTTAATACATATGCATTAAATACAAACCTAGACTGCAAAATATAATATGAGTTGTAGAAACATACAGTATGTTTAGTGGCACTCATTTTTGAAAGTGTATATTATTATATAAGGAAATCTCAGTACCTCGCCTTTTTGTAAAAATAATCTTAATATGTTACATTTAAAGTTACAATACAAGCCTACAGTGAATTACCATACAATCACCAGTGCTCTGGATGTAGAAAACTGCAGTAGTCTGAGGTGCAGGGCCAGGTGTCTACTTTATTCTTGACTGTGGACAAGTAGAAACCACTGTTCACAAAAAAGTTGCGATGCTATGAAAACTGCCCAGTGATTGACCTGTCACTCTAGTTGCAACCTATACCCCTTGCCTGACAACAAATTGCAAATTTTGTTTTTAGGACTGCAGTGGGCATAGCCCTGCAGACCTCTTGCTATGAGAAAAGGATTTCTGCATTCCTTCCAACCGAATAACATGTTGGAGTTACAACTCAGTGGCCTCCATGTCTGTGAAGCACTCCACTCACTGTCTCTCTAGGGACTTACACAGCACTATTTTTATTTTTGGCAGTCACAGCAGAACCCCAACACACTCCACCATGTCCATGATGGCTGCCAAACTGGATTGCACATGCATGATTACTAGCAAGTGCTCAGTAGCGCTCAGCGGCCATCTTGGTCATGGTGAAGTGTACCATGTTCTGCCATGACTGACAAAAAATATTAGTTTAAATTATAGATATCCCCAACCCAACCCTCCCTCTTACCACCTACCACCCCGCATCCCCCCAGAAACATACAAGTGACACTGGGGGTGCCCAGTCCCCCAGTTTCTGAATCAGTCATCCTCGTTTTGTTTTTTATGAAAGATATTCCCCCTCCTGACCCTCTCTCTCAGCACTCACCACCTCACTCCCCCCCAAAAATGTAATACTTACACCAAGGGGGTGCCCAATCCCCCAGTGTATGACTCCATGTTGGGAAACATATGAGTGACACTGGAGGTGCCCAGTGTTTGAATCAGGCATCCTTGTTTTTTTGTTTTTTATTAAAGATATCACCCCCAACCGACCCTCCCTCTCAGCACCCAACAACCAACTCCCCCTCTCAAAAAACATAATACTTACACCGTGGGTTACTCAATCCCCCAGTGCAGGAATCCTCACTCATTTTTTTTAAACCTGTTAAAAGAAAACTGTCCACTGATGTCTTTTGCAGCTGTTAGACTCCCCTCACCTGATCCTCCAACTCAGCACCCACCACCCCACCCCCTCAAGCCATTACTTACAGATCAAAAGTCCAACACCATAGTCCTCTCTGGTTTTAACATGGTCATCACTGTTCTGTCATACATATATAGCTTTAGGAATGAAAAAAGACAATTAATCCAGTAAGTTCCTCCCCCTCCACCAGTTCATTGTGAATATCCCATGGACCCTTTTTATTCAGATTACTTGTCAAGTCTAAGCTTGTATGTCACCACAGTCCATTCAAAACAGTTTTCTTTTTGTTAGGTTTTAATGAGGTATACAGTCACATCACACATAGACTCTTCTTACACACTACATTACAAATAGAAATACAGTGTTATGTTATCAAGTTTCATTATATGTTGATTGTAAATTCTGTAAATCTGGTTTATTTCTTGCACATTTTATATGTGTATATATATATATATATATATATATATATATATATACACATATATATATATATATTTATGTAACCTGTCTGTTGTATTTATGCACACAGGACCCCACTGTAAATGAGCCCTGGCTCAATTGGGTTACCCCTTTCTAGATATCAGAATAACATTTATACTACTACTTCTACTACAGCATACGCAATTCTTAAAATGGGCTTAGATCTGCACAAGCTGCAGCAAACAACAGCTTACACCAATGACCAGTGTGCCAAGAACTCTGCAACTGATTCTCTGTCAGGCAGGGTCCCAGTGGCAAAGACTCATGGCTTGCAGCAATGGTGGCCATGCGCCAAACAGATGACTCACCAGGAGGGTTTACTGCAAGCTACAGGGTGATGGTGCACCACTCTAGATCCTGGTGATCTAGTGATCCCACCTCTCTGATCCACAGTTGCATCAGTAATCATACTTTTAAATGTTCCCCATCCCTGGTGGTATAGTGGTCCCACTCCCCAATCCATGATGTCCCCAACATTAAGGTAATAAACAAACCTGGTGGTCTAGTGGCCCCTTCCCCAATCCTCAGTGTCCCCACAAGTAATGTAATTAGAAACCATGGTAGTCTAGTGAACCCTCCACTCTGCATTGCCCTATCACCCCGCTTCCTCCCCATCCCATAACAGAGTCAGCGACTGGCACAGCCCACCATTCACCACCATAGCCAGACTCCTAATGAGCCCTCAGTAAGACAAGACCGTACATAGTATGTACCCAGTGGGCTGTCAATCACTGAGTGCATACTATATACAGTATGCACATACTGAGTGCTTAGTTGGTGACTGGCAATGGTGGTGAGCAGTGGGCTGTACCAGTCATTTCCTCTGTTGTGGGATGGGGAGGGGTGGTAGGGCACTGCTGGGTGGGATGTCCACAAGACCACCAGATTTTTTCATTACATTACTTTCAGGGACATCAGGGATTGGGGATGGGGGCCTCTATACCACCAGGGATGAGGGAACATTTAATAGTATGAATCCTGGCACAATAGGGGATTGGGAAGGGGGGCCACTATATCATCAGGGAAGGGAGAAATGTAGTAATATGAATATCTGTGCCACTGGAATAAGGGAGGGGGGCCACTAGACCACCAGGTTATTGTATTACATTACTGTCAGTACATCAGGGATTGGGGAGGGGGGCTACAAGACCACAGGTTTCTTTATTATCTTAATGTCAGAGACATTGGGGCTGGGGAGGGGGAACCATGGTGCATTTCCACAAATAGGCAACTTTCCCAGAGGAGACTTTTTCTAAGTACCCTAAGACCAGCCCTGGCTGGTCTTAGTGTACTTAGAATTTCTCCCTCTGGAAGATTTCTGTGAATCCCATTTTTGGGGATGTGGCAACTTGCATCTGCCACACACCCCCTAGTGCCAGGTTGCATCCCATTTTTTGGTGCATGGACAGCGCAAGCCCAGTTTGGGGAAGGAAGCCTGCAGTTGCTGCAGGCTGCCTTTCTGAATCACTCCCAGTGCATCTTTTGGTGCAAGGAACACTTTGTGCCATTCTTTGTGGCACAAGCCCCTTGTGCCTTGCCTGGAATTTGAGAACTGGGCACAGTATGTCCAAAACTCCTGCTCTAGAAGTGTCTTGTGAGTTATGAGTCTCGGTCTTCCCATATCCAATCTGAGTCCAATATATTGATTACATAGTACAGTACTGTTATTTTGTGATGATATGCAGTAAATGAAGGCATCATTCAAACATCAATAGCATGTTGGTACTTATGAATGATTTAATATAATCTTGAATGCTGTACATATCTAATGTATATCATGATTAATATTAATACCAAACAGACAGAGGGGACTCTCACAGTTTGCATACTCCTGTTATGTTTAATTTAGTTGAGAAAAAATAGATTCAGTCTGTGTCAGGAGACATCATCTAGTTGTTGCTTACTATATGCATAAATAGCCAGGATACATCTAAACAAATGTATAAGACCCTATTCTTAAGGGTAGCTAAGGGTCAGAATTAAGATTCTGCTTTTAGTTGTTTTCTGTTGAAATTCTGAGATGTAAAACTCCTACCACTACCTGTTGAATGCATTATGGGTATGGGTAAGGACTGTTATACAAAGTAACAATGTACAAAATATAATTTGTATTACATGCCCACCAGCTGCAATTGAGTTTCTTAACAGTGCCAATGTGTGTCTTTCGCTGATATATACTTCCCCCAAATCTGGTCTCTTCCCCCTTGAAGAGATAACAACTGGAAATGAGATTTGTATTTTACCTCTGCTTGCCTTCCTGGACTAAATACATTTAAATAAATAAATAAATATAGAACTCAAGCCTTTTACTCATACTTTTGCACAATCAATTTGACATCGGGGCAGATTCACAAAACATTTCTGGTGTACAAACTAGGTCTGCACAGGGCAAACTGTGTTTTGCCCAGAGGTGGTTTTCACAAAGCCCAGTTTGCTCTGTGCAATGCAATGGGGGGCACAATTGAAATAAGGGGAAGGGGACCTGCGTATCCAAGCAATCCCATTCACAAAACTTGTAGTCCACATAAAGGACATTTGCAATGGCCCTTGTGTGGAAAAAATACTGTGGGCAAAAACCTGGCAGTAATCCATGCAACCCTAGTGGTCTGTGATGATACTGTGGCGCCCATTCCCCAAACTCCAACACATAATACACAAACATATTTTCCATAGTATAGGGTCCTCCCCATTCACTGATCTCCCACCTGAAATGTTAAATAAGAGTTTCCATAGTGTAGGGTCCCTCCCTGTTCCTCAATCTCCCACCCGAAATGTTAAAAAAATATTTCCCATAGTATAGGATCCCTCCCCATTCTCTGATCTCCCACCAACATGTACAAACCCTTTTTTCATAGTGTAGTGGTCCCTGCCTCTTCCCTGGTCACCAATCCCCTTTCCCAAATTAGCATACCCTATTCCCTGGTAGTCTAGTGTCCCTCCCCCCATTCCCACCCTGTCAAGTGTGACCCACCACCCTCTCCCACATCTCAATCTTCAGTCAGCGACCAGCACAGCCCTTCTCTCACCACTGAGACTGGCCACCAACTGAGCCCTCTTGGAGCATGTACTGTATACAGTATGGATCCTTGACTGTGATTGATCAATCATAGTCAAGGAGCTGTACTGTGTAGAGCATGTGATCCAAGAGGGTTCAGTTAGTGGCCAGCTGCAGTGAAGAGAGGAGGCTGTGCTGGTCACTGACTGAAGATTGGGATGGGGGAGTGGGGGTGGTGGGGCACACTTGTTGGGGTGGGGTGGGGGGGAGGGACTCTAGACTACCAGGGAATAGGTTATGCTCATTTGGGGATGGTGATAAGTGATGGGAAGGGGGTAGGGAGCACTACACTATGGAAAAAAAGATTTGTACATTATGGGTGGGAGTTTGTGGAATGGAGAGGGATCCTACATTATGGAAAATGTTTTTTAACATTTCAAGTTGGTGATCGGGGAACAGGGAGTGACCCTACAGTATGGAAACTCTTATTTAGCATTATGGGTGGGAGATCAGGGAATTGGAAGGGACCCTACACTGTGAAAAACATTTTTTAACATTTTGGGTGGGAGATTTGGGAATGGAGAGGGACCTTACATTATGAAAACTATAATTTAACATTATGGGTGGGAAATCAGGGAAAGGGGAGGGACCTTACACTATGGAAAATGTGTTTGTACATTGCTGGTGGGAGATTGGATTGAGGGAGGAACCACTATACTATGGAAAGGGTTATTTTCATTATAAGGTCAGCAATCTGAGGACAAGAAGCAAAACACTTGGGGACTGCAGCTGTGTGGGACATGGGCTGGTGGGAGGGCATGCAACACCACATTACTGCCATGCAAATGAGCCAGTAATGAGCACGGTAATGGCCACTTGTGCCTTGCATGCCCAATGGGCTCATTAGCATGGCTACTTCAGTGAACAGTACATTAGCACTAAAGCGCTATTGGCTATGAGGCCATTGTCCTGGCTGGCTGTGGGGGCAACACTACTGGGTATCCTACTGCTTTTCCTGGGTTAGCATTTCATCCACTGGCCTCTATTCACAGTTGGATAGTGAACCACACTATCCAATTGTGAATAGCATGATTGCTTTCAGCACAATGGCGAGGTGCTGCTCAAACATTAGCATTTTGCATTTTTTTTGTAAATTCTGGCCCAGGATGTTTTTGTACCATCAATCTGAACTGCTATAATTCCATTTTGTGATTTCTCCCAATTGGACCCCTTTCAGTTTCAATCCAAAATGACCTGCTTTGATTGGTCTTACCTGTGGCCTATCTCAGACATTGACATGGCTGTCTCTTACTTTAATACCTCATTCTCTAGCCTGGAGGATAAATAAGTTCCTATCACCACAAGAAGAGTCTGCTGTCCTAAAACTAAATGGCTATCTCGCCATCTCCAGTCACTATTGGAAGAAAGATATAGGAGTGGGACTGCTTTCAAGGCCTCAGACATCTTTTCTGATTGATCCACCTATAGAGCCCTCAGAAATAAATGTAAACAACCCATTCAGCAGAGCTAGAATAGACTTTTTCAAGCCCAGATAGCCTCCTCCCACAAATACCCCAGTCAGTATTGGAACTGCCTCAAAAAATCCTTTGGCCAAGACTGGCCCTCAACCCCACCTGACTTTGAGATCGAGGGTGTCAGCTGTAATGGCTTCCATACTACTGTAACTCCAATGCTTTCAACAAGCTCTTCTATGACCTCTCTGCATACACTGAAGTTTTTTGCTACCCTTTGAATAGTGAGATCCTCTCCCACTTACTCCCTCAAGCAACACTCCACACTTTCTCTTCAGATGTGTAACTGTCTCTAAGGCTTACAGACTCTTGAAGCAGATCCTTGTATTTAAGTCAGCAGACTTGGATGGTGTAGAGCCTAAACCCATTAAACTTTCTGCACATGAACTTGCACAGCCCCTTACCAGAATCTTCAATCTTTCCCTTATCTGTAACTCCATGCTGACTGTCTGGAAAATGGCTAATATAGTGCTTGCATTCGAAAAAGGGAACTCTTAGATAATCACTACCTGTAGACTAATTGCCATTCTACCTGTTCTGGCCAAGATACATGAGAAAATCATTGCTGCCCAGCTCACCTACTACATCTGTAACAACAATTCCCTTTGCCCTGCTTAGAATGGCTTTCACTAGAACCATAGCACTATCACTGAAAGGATCACAGATCTCTAGGTAGAAGGTCACCTAGGGGCCAGTGACCATCACATGATGTGGTTCAGTTTGTCCTCTAGAACTAAATCATCCCATTCCAAGGCAAACATATGGGACTTCAGAGGAGCTGACATTGATAAGATGGCCAACAGAGTTAAGCTAGCCCTGGCAAGAAGAAATACAGGTGAGGGGGTACAGGCAAAGTGGGCAAACATTAAGGATGCAATACTTGAAGCAACCTTCCATTGTGTGAGGGGAAAATAGCAAGAGTAAGAGTAAGAGCAAAAGAAGGTGGGAACCACTTTGGTTCTCAAAAGCAGTAGCAGAAAAGATCAGAGCCAAAAGGTTGACCATCAGGAAATATAAGGGAACACAGCAATATGAAGATAGGGAGGCATGCAAAACTTCCCTAAGGGAAGCAGGGAAGGCAATAAGTCAGGCAAAGGCCCAAATTGAGAAAGCACTAGCACGGACAGTAAAATAAGGGGATAAGACTTTCTATAGATACATTAGTGAAAGGAAAAAGTCCAGAGGGGGTAATATTAAGATCAAAGGGGATAAGGGGAAGTGTGTGGAAGAGTACCAAGCAAAAGCATCTATCCTAAATAGTTACTTCTACTCAGTATTTACTGAGGAGAAGGTAGGGCAGGGCTCAAAGCTCTGCACCATGGCCACAGCGGGTAGGGAGGTGTGCACAAGTTCCTTCACAAAAGAAAGGGTCCTATAAGAGCTCACTAAGCTCAGGGTGGACAAGGCAATAGGACCTGATGGCATACATCCTAGAGAACTAAAGAAGCTAAGGGTGGAACTAGCAGAACCATTAGCAGAACTGTTTAGCAAGTCTCTGAGCACAGGAGAGGTCCCAGAAGACTGGAGAAGGGCTCATGTGATCCCACTCCACAAGAATGGTGGTGGGGAAGAGGCAGGGAACTACAGACCAGTAGGTCTTATGTCAGTAGTGGGCACGATTATGGAGGCACTCCTTAAGGAAAGGATAGTGCAACACATGGAATCCATAGAAGCACAGGATCCAAGACAGCATGGGTTTGCAATAGGAAGTACTCATCAAACTAATCTCATAGTTTTCTTTGACTGGGTAACCAGAGTGGTGGACCAAGGGGGTGCAGTTGATGTTGCCTACCTTGACTGCAGCAAAACTTCTGATACTGTTCCACATAGAAGATTGATTAATAAGTTGGGTAGGCTCAGGGTGGGTCAGAGGTTGGTCAACTGTGTGGCAAACTAGTTGGTGGGAAGAAAACAGAGAGTGATGTTAAATGGTATACAGTCAGAAGAGATGCAAGTCACAAGTGGGGTAATGCATGGATCAATCCTGGGGCCAGTCCTTTTCAATATCTTCATCGGTGACATTGCAGACGAACAGGATGGTAAGGTTTGCCTGTTTGCAAATGACACCAAGATCTGCAATAGAATAGATGATCCAAATGGGGTCAGCAGAATGAGAAGAGATCTGGAAAAAATGGCAAAATGGTCAGAAGAGTGGTAAATGGGATTTAACACAAAGAAATGCAAGATCATGCACATAGGGAAGAGAAACCCTGAAGCTACCTATATGTTGGGAGGCAGGTTGCTGGCAATCACAAGGGAAGAAAGAGACTTGGGCATCATAATCTCAGATGATCTGAAATCATCCAAGCAGACCACTAAAGCAGTAGATAAGGCTAGAGGGATGTTGGGGTGTATTAGTAGGGGTATCACAAGTCGGAAGAGGGAGGTAATAATCCCTCTTTACAAGACACTGGTTAGGCCCCATTTGGAGTACTGCTGGCAGTAATGGATGCCACACAAGATCATTAACCAAATGGAGGCAGTCTAAAGAAGGGCAACCAGAATGGTGCAGGGACTGCATCAGAAAACATATGAGGACAGATTAACCAAGCTCAATATGTATACACTAGAGCAAAGAAGGGAGAGCGGTGATATGATTGAAACATTCAAACACCTTAAGGATATTAACAAGGTGAAAGAGTCTAACATGTGTCAACATAAGAAATGTAGCAGGACAAGAGGACACAGCATGAGATTAGTGGGAGGTGGATTAAGGTGTAATGTGAGGAAGTTCTTTTTCACAGAAAGGGTGGTGGATGCATGGAACGGCCTACCTCAGGAAGTGGCGGATATGAATACAGTGCAGGGCTTCTAACTGGCATGGGATAGGTATAAGGGAGCAATACAGGTGAGTATGAATAAAAATTGAGGGGTTGATGTTTGGGGTGTATCTCAAAGATGGCCGCTGAGCTGAGCGTGCTGTTACTCCGTGTGCTGTTAGCTCATGTGTTGTTATTTTAATATTTTAATGTTTTTAGGTTACTTACTATAAATTTGATTGACTATTTAGTTTCTTTGATCATCAGAGTTTCTTCTGGTTTGAAGCTGTGGATTACTGGGACTTTTATGAGTTAAAGTGTTTGGCGTTCTGTACCTGACCGCCCAGTTGCTGACACTGAACACTGTGGAGTGGTTTGGACTGTTCCCGCTCCGTGACTGCTCCCGCTCCGCGACTGAAACACTGTAGGGCGCCACTGATACTGGAGTGTCTACGTGACTGCTCCTGTCTCAGCACCTTGTCTGGGGTGATATTCGGATTTTGTGCCTGGATATTTGGAAGTCACTTTTAGTTCTGCGCCTCGATCTCGATTTGGAGCAGGCGTGAATGACTCGAAGTGGATTCGCCCTGCGATTGAGATGCTGAGGGGTATTGTTGTGCTGCTACTCTTTCTTGCCTGTTTGTATTTTCATCTGTACTGCTAAAGATTGGATCTTGGACTTGGTGCAGTGCGGGAGAGGACTCGTACGATACTGCTTTGAGCTGGGCTTTGACTGGATGGTCCTGTGGCAGTGCTTTTGGATGCAGGATTGGATCGTCAGTGGTGATTGACCCGTCCCTGTGGAGTAATTGTTGGCTGGGATTCGTGGCCACTCGGTGAGCTTAGCCGTGGTTCCGTCGAGCAGTCGATGGGGCAGGCTGTCTGCTCGCTTAGATTCTCTGGGAGGCCGGCTGGTGGGCTGGCATCGGTGGAGAACCAAGTGACTGCGGATGTTTTCTGGCTGTGGTTGCCTTCTGTGTGATTTTTAGGGACCCACTATTTCTTCGTTTTCCCTGACATGTGGATTTTGAGTGAAAATTCTTGCTTGAAGACCTTCCACTTGCACCTGGTCAGATATCTTATTCTTCATTATTTACTGTTAATATCCAGGCAGTGAGAGTGCCTATGCTTACTATCAGTCCTCCCAGATAGTGAAAGGTCTGGGGGCTGAAATTACCCATAACTTTTTATCATTTCTTAAGTTGACAGATAGTGAGAGGGTCTGTTCCTTTCTTTAGTATCCCGAGGCTGTGAGAGGGCCCTGGGGAGCTGAAGATATTTGTCATATATGTTTCACTCTCCTTTGAAGTATAAAGTATGGTACTTTATAACTGAACTGTTTAATTGTGTGATGCCCTGTAGTGTTCAGGTGTGTATCCCTGGACATATCTATCTATTTCAAAGAACTATAGTTTCAAGTAGCCTATAACTAGGAAGTGATGGACTAATTTGGACTTATAAATGAATTAGTATTCTATGTATTAAGTAGTAATTTTAAGTGTTTGGTTATAGATATTTTGTTTTTTATTGTGTGATAGTTTATGGGTCTTTTGACCCCCCCCCCATGAGAGAGAGT
Source organism: Neoceratodus forsteri (assembly GCA_016271365.2). Taxonomy (NCBI): domain Eukaryota; kingdom Metazoa; phylum Chordata; order Ceratodontiformes; family Ceratodontidae; genus Neoceratodus; species Neoceratodus forsteri. The sequence goes on from CM057449.1 coordinate 683,093,100, forward strand.
GGAGGAGTGAATCTTTTGATTATTTGAGAGTGGTAGGTTTTATTTTTGTTTTTTATTTTTATTATTATTTTATTTTTTATTCCTCTCCAGTTTATTTGGTTTTATTTATAATGTGTTGGAGAGGTTTAGTGATGGTTGGGCATTTGGGCATTATTCCCCTACCAGGCTCAGGGAATTATGTCCCTTTGAATGTCCCCCATTGTCATCTGATACCTATTTTAGGTGTCATGATTTGGGCATTGTTAGGAAGCATAAAAGAAGGTGTAGAGCTGGGCCTGGTGGGGGACAGGAAAGGGGAGGGCAGCTTGGGGTCATGGGGTCCAGGAGACACCCTGGGTCAAAATGGGGTCAGGATAGAGGTTATTCCTGTCTTGTCCCCATACCCAAGGGCTCCAAATTTAGTGGGCAGGTGTTGAGGTCTTCCCTGACAGCTCATCCTACCTTGGCAGTGGTATGCAATGCCAGATCCATTAAAAACAAGACAGCTACTATAGCTGATCTTGTTGGATCAACTGATCTAGCTTACATCACCAAGACCTGGCTGGATGAAGATCCAGGCCCTATATTGGCCTCGGCGACTCCAGCCGGGTTCTCGGTAACACATCTTCCAAGGCTGGATCATAGGGGCAGGGGTGTGGCCATTATGTTTAAGACTGAGCTGGACCTTGTGGATGTGCCATTGGGAAGTACCAGATCCTTTGAATATATCCTGGGAGAGGGTGTAGGTTGAGGGATTCTCATTTACCATCCACCAGGAGACTGTGGAGGATTCCTGCAGGATATAGCAGATTTCATCGTCGACGTGGTATTAAGGTCCCTCAGATTGATAGTTCTGGGGGACTTCAATGCCTGGGTTGACGATGAACTCTCGCATTTTGGTCAAAATCTCCTCCAGCTGATGATGACGCTGGGCCTAACATAGGTGGTTACCTCCTCGACCCATGTAGGGGGTCATTCATGGACCTGATCTTTCTTTTGGGTATGGAGATTTCTGACTTTGGGGTGGAACCAGTCAGCTGGTCTGACCATCACACTATAAGGTTCAGTTTCAGGGCTCCCCCTAATAGGTCTGCCCACTATGGAGATGGTTCAATACTGCCCTTTAATGGGTGTTAACCCCAGTGACCTAACAGTGGTACTGGATCTATCGGGCTTGTCGGGTGAATGCATGAGTCCAGATGATCTCATACTAGCCTATAATAAGGCTGTGGGAGATGCTCTGGACAAGACAGCTCATGTTTATATTCGGCCTCTCATCCTTCGTTCAAGGAGCCCTTGGTTTGATGGCTCCTTGAAGGAGTTAATGCGAGCTGGCTGAAGGTTGGAGAGAGCCTGATGGAAGTTCAGCCATGATGCTGACAGGCTTAGGTTGATGGCACATTATGATGGCTATCAATCAGAAATCACCCATAAGAGGGTAGAATTCCTGTCCAGGGAGATTTCTGCTGCACAGAATTGACTGGCTCAGCTTTTCCGGACTGTTGACAGATTGTGCAGTCCAATCTGTCTCCAGCCCATAGAAACTTTTTCTCAGCTGAGATGAGAGGAGTTCGCTCAGTTTTTTGCAGATAAGGTTGCCAGCATCAGGTCTGGCATCGGACCAACCTACCCTTTCAGGGATTGCTGTGGTCGACAGGAAGTGGCATGCACCTGGCCTGTCTGGTCAGATTTTCGCTGGCTGGGAGTTCATTGACATTGTGAAGATCATCCAAACATTGCAACCAGCCAGTTGTAGTTTGGATCCAGGTCCTACACCCCTTCTAGTGGGATGTGTAGAAGTTATCTGCCCGATCCTTGCTGACATTGTCTGGAAGTCTTTGGAGAGAGGGGTCGTTCCTGACCCCCTCAAGGAGGCGGTCATTCGACCACTCCTTAAAAAACCCTCCTTGGGTCCAGATTGTGTAGCTAATTACCGGTCTATCTCTAACTGGCCATTTGTTGGTAAGATTATTGAAAAGGCGGTTGTGTTGCAATTGGATGATCATCTTACAACTCACAATGTCTATGATACTCTCCAGTCTGGTTTTTAGGAAGACGCATAGCATGGAGACTGCCCTTGTCCGGGTATTGAATGACCTCCTAATGGCCAGAGATTGAAAGGCACGTACCATTCTGGTCCTTCTCGATCTCTCTGCTGCATTTGACACTGTAGACCATGGTGTGCTGTTGGAGCACCTGCGGTTCTCTTGTAGGCTGTCTGGTACAGTCCTCAGATGGTTCCATTCTTACCTCATGGACAGGTCTCAGAGAGTTGCCAATGAAATGTATTCCTCTGGTGCTCATTCCCTGCCCTGTGGGGTACCACAGGGTTCCATTCTAGCCCCCATGTTGTTTGCAGTGTATATGCTGCCACTGGGATATATCATCAGGTGATACAGTCTGGGTTTTCACTGCTATGCAGATGATACTCAGCTGTATTTGTCCTTTCTGCTTGGACAAGATGTTGCACTCTCCGTGCTAAATAACTGCCTCACTGAGATCAAACTTTGGATGAGTTCTAGCTGGCTGAGACTGAATCCGGATAAGACTGAGATGCTGGTAGTTGACCCAGGTCATCCAGGGGTGGGTTTGGGGGCTGGACAACCATCAGGCGTATTACTTGGTGGTATGTCGCTCTCTACCGCCAATCAGGTGCTTAACCTGGGCATTATTTTTGATGATGGTTTTACCCTAAAATCACAGGTGTCAGCTGTCATCAAATCCTCTTTCTACCATCTGAGGAATATGGCCCAGGTGAAACATCTGGTTCCTCAGGGTGATCTTCCAACATTGGTCCATGCCTTTGTCACTACCCATCTTGATTACTGCAATTCCCTTTACCTAGGGCTATCTGGGGTTGATATCCACTGCCAGCAGCTAGTGCAGAATGTGGCTGCCAGGCTTTTGACTGGGACTTCTAGAACCAGTCATATTATGCCTGTGCTCCACGAACTGCACTGGCTGCCTGTTTGGTAGTGAATCACCTTTAAGGTTGGCTTGCTAACCTTTAAAGCCCTACATGATCAGGGACCTGGTTACCTGAAAGATCTCCTGGTACCCTACTGCCCCCTCCATCCTCTCTGTTCTTTTTTTTTTATAATTTGTATTTTATTAGTAAATTTTTTACTAATACAGGGGACAGAAAATTACCATATACAGTGCTTATACATAGAATAATACATGAGCTGTCCCCACCCCCTTCCCCCACCCCATACAGCAACAAGGCACTTAAAAAAATAGAAAGATACAATATAGTATCACAAAATAACAAGCACTGGATATACAGACTCATTTAGAAGCTCTGACCATGATTAACGTGTGAAGGGGATCCCAAGTATTTTTGTACCACTGCAACTTATTGTGGAGGCTCGCTATTGCTTTCTCAGTACGTAAGTTAGCTAAAATTTCATTAACCCATTCCTGATATGTTGGGCTTAATGAATCTCTCCAGTGCCGAATCACAATTTTCTTAACTGATAGTGCAATCATGGAGATATGAAACCTTTTGATCTTAACCTTAATAAAGGATAAATCCCCCAACAAACATATAACTGGAGTGAAACATTCCTGCAAACCCAGTATGGGGTCTAGGTTATTCTGTATGACCATCCATAATGACTTTATCTTAGGGCATGACCAAAAGACATGGAGAAGCAAACCTTCTTCTTGACATCCTCTGGTACAGGCCCCCAAACTTATAAGACCCCATTTCTTTAGCTTCACAAGGGTATAATACATGTTATGCAATATATGGAATTGCATAAGGCGGAGTCTATCCTGAGAGACATATTTATGACAGAACTCCCATAAAGCTGACCAGTTAGGAGTATATTGAGGAAAAAAAGAAACCCAGAACCTAGTAGGGCCTTCTGGTCTCCCATATCTCCATTGATATAGGACATGATATATTTTGGAAATAGTACCTGATGACCCCAATAAAGGGGAGAGATCCGATACAAACAGAAAAGCAGGAGGATGAGGAGGGACATTACTAAGTATTGTAGAGAGTAAATGTTTCAATTGGGCCACCCTGAAGTAAAAAGTTAAAGGAATATCAAACTTGCGAATGATATTAAGAACTGAGAGCCATTCCCCTGCGTCATCCAGAAAAGTAGAAATTATCCCATCCCAATCTGGGGTAACCATTTACGAGATATCTTTTTATTTATTGAGAAAGACAGGGAATTCCAAATGGACTGGGACAAATCCCTTTCTGGGGAATACCGGAGAAATAAACAAAGCTGCGTGTGAACTCTGAGGGATGTTTGGATAATAGGACAACTAATAGTGTCCGGAAGGGAGGCTATTTTTAAATAGATCAATGTCCAGGGGTCAATGTTCTCAGATTGAATAAAGTCTAACTCAATTTTGAGCCAGGTCAGTCTTAAATATTCTGGACCCGGATTAACCCATCGCAAATATTTTGCAATATGGCTAGCCTAGTAATAAATTGCTAGATGGGGGTTCCGCTGTCCTCCATCTAGTTTTTGAGTGGCTAGTTTGTAATATGCTAACCTGGCTTGTTTATTAGACCAGATAAAATTTGTGAAAATTCCATGCATTTTATGAAACCATGATAACGGTGTAAAGGAGTTAAGAAGCGAGAGGGGATAAAATAAATGAGGAAAAACATTCATTTTAATGATATTAATGCGACCCCAAAGAGAAAGAGGGAGTGTGTACCATCTATTGAGATCCTGAACTATCACTTGGGAGACAGGCTCCAGATTTTCCTTAAACCAGGAGGAGGGGTTACACGTCAACTTAATGCCAAGATATTTGAGAATGCATGGAGACCAACCAAAACCAAAAGACGACAAATCATTTTTGAAGACCTTATGATTAAGATGGAAAATGGCGGATTTGGTTATATTCAACTTATAATTTGAGAGAGCACTAAACTTGGTGATTTCCTTCAACATGGCTGGAATTGAAGTTTTAGGATGAGATAAATGAAGAAGGAGATTGTTAGCATAAACCGTGATCTTCACCACCTGATTGCCAATCGGGATACTGCTTATCTCTGGATTATTGAGAATATTTCGAATAAGGGGCTCTAAGCATAAATTAAATAACGGGGGAGAGGGCAGTCCTGCTGAGTACCGGAAAACAAAGGAAAGGGTTTGCAGAATGCTCCATTGCCAGAGACCCTGGCAGATGGGGTTTGATATAAGGCCCAAATCCACTCTATAAATTTAGCTGGAAAGCCATATTCTTCAAGGGCCTGAAACAGGAAATTCCAATTGACATGATCAAACGCCTTCTCAGGGTCCAAGAAGACCAATCCTGCAGGAAAGGCAGCATCCCTGGACACCGAGACTACATGTGACAGGGTACATAGAAACATAGAAACATAGACTTTGACGGCAGATAAGGACCGCTTGGCCCATCTAGTCTGTCCATTTCCCTACCTACAGGATAGGCCGTAGATCCTAGTTAACCAACAGCCTATTTCTTCCTACCCCCCACAAGAATTGCCTTATGTCTGTCCCATGCATTCTTGAATTCTCCCACAGTTTTAGACCCCACAACCTCCTCAGGAAGGCTGTTCCATGCATCCACTACCCTCTCTGTGAAATAATACTTTCTCACATTGCCCCTGAACCGCCCTCCTTCTATCTTTAAATTGTGTCCCCTTGTTCTTGCAAGTCTCTTTTTCTGAAAGATGCTACCCTCTTGGACTTTGTTGATTCCACTGAGGTACTTAAAAGTTTCTATCATGTCCCCCTCTCCCTTCTTTCCTCAAGGGTATACATATTAAGCTCATTTAGTCTCTCCTCATACGGCTTCTCTTGCAGACCCTGCACCATTTTAGTTGCCCTCCTCTGGACTACCTCTATCCTGTCTATGTCCTTGCGGAGATGGGGTCTCCAGAACTGACACAGTAATCCAGATGGGGTCTCACCAACTGTCTGTACAGAGGGATAACAACTTCCTGTTTTCTGCTGCTGATGCCTCTCCTATACATCCCAGTATACCCCAGCCCTCCCTACTGCCTTCTCACATTGCTTGCTAACCTAAGGTCATCTGATATGATTACCCCAGGTCCCTTTCCTTTTTGTTGTTGTTACTACCTCCCCACCATTGTGTATTCTTCCCTGGGTTATTGTTCCCAGGTGCATTATTTTGCACTTCTTTGCATTGAATCCTAGCTGCCATACTTCTGACCATTCCTCCAACCTTGCAAGTCCCTTTTCATCCTTTCCACCTCCTTGTGTATCAATCCTGTTGCAGATCTTTGTGTCATCTGCAAAAGGCATACTTTCCTTCCAGTCCCTCTGCAATGTCACTGATGAAGACATTAAAAGGACTGGACCCAATACTGAACCCTGTGGTACCCCACTAGTAACTTCTTTTCTTCAGTGGACTCCATTTACAATTACCTTCTGTGTCCTGTTGTGCAGCCAATGTTTTACCCAGGCTACCACCCTGGGACCCACTCCCAGGCTGGTTAATTTGACTATTAATCTTTTGTGTGGGACTGTGTCAAATGCCTTGCTAAAGTCTAGGTAGGCCATGTCCACAGCCCCTCCCTGGTATGTAGATGGTCAGTTGATGAACGTCCCTTCATAAACCCTACCTGAGACATATTAATCAGGTCAGGAAGAATTCGTATTATTCTATAAGCCAATATCTTAGAGAGAATTTCAACATCTTGATTCAATAAGGATATTGGTCTGTAGCTTTGCACTAATTCTGGATCCTTATCAAGCTCAGGGAGAAGTACAATCAGGGCCTCAAATAAATGTGCATCTACTTTTGCACTTGAGAGAATGTGACAATACAACCAGTGAAGGACTGGCAATAATTGCGATTGAAAAGTTTTATAAAATAAGGCAGAAAACCTGTCTGGACCTGGGACCTTGTCTGAGGGCAAAGCCCCAATGACCTCTGAAATTTCCTCTAGCGATATTGGTGAGGATAGAAAATTCCCCTGTGATTCCGATACAGAAGGTAAGGAGGAATCCCTCAGGTAGGCCTCAAGCTCTTCTAAGGAAGGAGGGTTATCCATATCCCTGTATAGATCCTCATAATAAGAGGCAAACTCCTGCACAACCTCAGAAGGGGATACCTTCAAGGATACATCTGCCTGGGCCCTAATTGGAAGTATAAATCTAGCTGATTCTTGTTGCTTTAACCTTAAGGCTAGCAGGCGATCCGCCTTTTCCCCCTGATCGGTATAATTTGCTTTAATACAGATAATAGTTAATTCTGCTTTTTCCCTCAATAGGTCTAAATATTTATCTTTAGCTACCCAGAGCCTTCTCATATCTTCTTCCGAGGCATTCGAGGATAACCTGGTTTCCAAAGACCTAATTAGAGATAATGAAGCTAGTAATTCCACCTCTCGTGTCTTTTTCCTTTTTGTGGTTAAGCTAATAATGATCCCTCTCATATATGATTTGAAAGCCCCCCACAAAATATCAGGTGTCGTATCCTCAGAGGAATTAGTGGAAAAAAATAAATCAATCTGCTCCCTTACTAGATCACAGAATTTAGTGTCTTTGAGCAGTTGACCATTTAATTTCCATCGGATTTCTTTATGGGGAATGCTAGGGAAGGCCAGGTTGGAAGTTACCAAAGAGTGATCAGAAACTTGACCTGGCTGGATCGAGGTAGTTAAGATCCCAGGCAAAAGGGCCTGAGAGAGAAAAAGATAGTCAATGCAAGACTGGGTTCTGTGCACCAGTGAGTTAAAGGTATACTCACTGTCCTTTGGGTGTAACACACGCCACACATCACACAGTCTGCACTGGTCCAGAAAGTCCCTAAGGGCCCTCTGTCTGGGCGTTAAGCCCCTCAACCCAGTACCAGACCTGTCTACTACAGGATCAAGAACCAGATTGAAGTCCCCGCCTATTATTATACCAATGGGAAGCATGGGAAGGAGTATGGAGATAAGCTTCATGTAAAAATCCAGATCATCTGCGTTAGGCCCATAAATGCTACCAAGTAAAATAGGCATAGACCAGAGACTACCTTGAACTAGGACATATCTGCCATCCAGGTCCCTGAAAACTTGTTTGAAAATAAAGGGAATATCTTTATTAATTAGAATCATAACCCTGCAGCTATTAGTGGACCCTGAGGCATTAAAAACCTGCCCAATTTGTTGCCTCCTAAGTTTCAGAGATTCACTTTCCAGTAAATGAGATTCTTGCAGAAATGTAATAAACTTAAGTGTTTTAACACTTGGTATGGTTTAACTCTTTTCCTTAACCCCTTCAAATTCCATGTAGCAATCTTTATACTACTGGCCATTTATCCAGAAAAGGAAAAAGAACATATGAAATCCAGGAGTTATAACAATCAGACATAAATGACCTGGTCCCCTGTTTGCTGCTGTATACCCTACCCACCCGAGTATCAACTTTCCTCCCACCCACTACCCCCAACCCCCCAAGATATTCCATTCCCTTCCAACTAACAAGTAATATAACAACCCTGAACACAGTATCACTCTCCCTTCCCTCCCCCAACTGTCCTGAGCAAAGTTCAGCACAATACCACTTCCCTTCCTTCCCCTACAACCTCCCACGCATGTATTTAAAACTCCCACCTTAGAATGTAAACCTTCCTATAGAATCAATAAGCAATAACATCACTTCAAAGATAATAGTAATGTAGATGATAATAAGTGAGCACTGGACTCCTGAAATCCAGAACAAAAATGGCAAAAATGAGATATAGAGAAGAGAGCAAGCTCTACCTGGGAGCAAACCAGAAACCCCAAAATCCTGAGAAAAAACAGTGAATACTCAATGTAAGGCACCTTCACCGAATATGCTCTCATAAACGCTGCCATTAATAAAATTGAAAACTTTCCCCAAAACATATATTCACTGGTAGACTAAATGCTCCCAAGTAGTGGACCTCTATCTGTGTCCAAGCCCCCACGGCAATCTATATCCAATAGAAATAAATTCCAGAAAAAAAAAATAGGTAAAGGGGGGTTGAGCCATGAAGATTAGGGCAATAGCGCCCTCTAGCGATAGTAACTAGAAAACATTGAAACCAAAAGGACACTCTCTCGAACCATGCCCCAATAATCAAAATATCAAACTTGAGGGTTTTCATGATATAATTATATCCTGCGAGATAATTAAGTGTCCCTAGACATGAGAAACCGGAAGATGTGATCTGTATAAGTAGAAAGGGAACGCTTCCAAACCAAAACACAATCCCCCCCAGAGAAAAAGTTCCGAGATGCAAGGATGCTCCAAAATACTGAACACTGAGATAGAAGATGCAAAAGGTCAAGATTCCACTGAAGGTAGTCCCCTCCATTGCAAAGTTCGAGAGTCCACGAAACCAGACTAGTATTCAGTTCTCTTTTGGTATAACGACATGAAGGATTTCTTCCCCTTTCCAAAACAAGGTGGGATAAAACCGACCAACAGATCAGGTGTCCTGAAACAAATCAGGCAGAGTAGCCTTCAGTCCCAAGAGAGCAGCTTCAGGATTCTCATATGTTAGCCAGGTACCATCCACTAGTACTTGTAATCTGGCTGGATACCCCATTTTGAAGCAAAGGCCTGCAGCTATAATTTTAGACACAACCGGATGAAAAGCAGTGCGCTTTGCCTTAACCAACCCCTGTAAATCTTGGGCAATTCTAAGCCTGGTATTTTCCCATTTCACTTCTTGTAACTCTCTCACTTTTCCCAGAAAGTGTTGTCACTCAAGATCATTTAAAAAATGACAAATAATGGGACGTGGCGTTGCTCCTGGGGATGGCTTGGGTCGCAAGGACCTATGCACCCTTTCGATGATGTAGTTAGCCCCAAAGGGAGAGGGACCAGCGACCTTCTCAATCAGCTTCTGCACAAACCCCAGCATATTCAGGCCTTCTTCTCCTTCTGGAAGGCCCAAGATAACAACATCATTTCTTCGGCTGCGGCCCTCCAAATCTTCCAACTTGGCTTCCAGGCTAGAGATCTTTTGCCGCATGGTACGAGACCGGGATCGATTTTTTCCACTTGCTTCTCAAGAGATAAGATATGGGCTGCATTATCTGAAGTTTTCACTGTGACCTCCTCAAGTTTTTTAGAAAGGGATTTAATTTCAGCTGAAAGTTCTTTAATTTCTTCCCAGAAGGGTTTGAATTCTTCCAAAAATCTGCTCAGAGTTAGGGGCTCTTGCTCGGAAATCAGGTTTTGAAGCTCTGGCTTATCCACAACACTCGAGGCCCCTGATTTTTTCGGGGCCTTCTTGGGAGTGACCGGTGGTGTATGCTTCTGTGGAGGCTTTTTAGTATACACCTCCATCCTCTCTGGCAACAAGCAGACAGGAGCCCAGGATGTTAAGAAGGCGATAATCTATAAACTTTCTGGTTTTAAGGGGAAAGAAACCACCAAAATGGCAATAATTTGTGATTAGGAGGTTGGAGCTATGCAGAGGAGCTTCTACTCTGTATCCTGCATCGTGATCCCCCCCTCCCCATCCTCTCTATTCTGCCAATGAGGGATTGCTGGAGATTCCCAGGGTACGACTGAAGACATCAGGATCTTGCGCCTTCGCTTTTTCAGCACCTACCCTGTGCAATTCTCTACCTCGTTGGTTGAGAGAATGTCCAACTGTTGATAGATTTAAAATAGAGTTAAAAAAGTATTTATTTACTTTAACTTTTCCTAGTTATGGATGATTTGTTTTAATATCTGTGTTTTAAAATTTTGTCTTTATGTATATGGTTTTAATGTACAGCGTCTTGATTTTGAAAGGCGCTATAAAAATAAAGATGATTTGATTTGATTTGCGATAGGTCATTGACAGAGCAGAGGCCTATGGCACATTCATAAGCTAGAAAAAGAAATGTGCAGACTGGATGGGCCTTGCGGTCCTTATCTATCATCAACTTCTATGTTTCTATGATCTTTGTCCCAAGTTGATGACCTGAGTGGCAGTCCATAATAGCTTTGTGCATGGTGTCAGGGCTCAAGAGCCAGCATGGTGTCCATGACCTGAATGTACCCGTTTCACTTCCCTCCCATGTAACTTGTATTTGTTCCAGTCTAGTTAGGGGCAGGCCTTAGATGTGAAGGCCTTGGCAGCCTCAGGGTCATTAAATTGTTGATCCACCCTATTCCTATTGATACACAGAGTGGAGGGGTACTGCAAGCTGTATAGTATGACAAGCTCCATAAAGGCCTTCTGAGTGGGGTGTAAGACTTTCCAAATGCTGACAGCTCTTGTGAGAAATCAGGAAATATTTGTATGCAGTGCCCAAACCAGGTTACTGTAAGTTCCCTTCTTTGTCATGCCTAGTGCACAATATTCTCTTTATCTGTGAACTGGAGAAAAGAGGCTTATATTGGTCTAGGCCATAGAAACATAGAAACATAGAAGTTGATGGTATATAAGGACCGCAAGGTCCATCCAGTCTGCCCATTTCTTTTTCTACCTTATGAATGTGCCATAGGCCTTTGCTCTGTCAATGGCATCTCTATTTATACTCATTTGTATTGCTCCCTTATGCCTATCGCATGCCTGTTTGAAGACCTGCACTGTATTTAAATCCACCACTTCCTGAGGTAGGCCATTACATGCATCTACCATCCTTTCTGTGAAAAAGAACCTCCTCACATTACACCTTAATCAGCCTGCCTCTAATCTCATGCTGCATCCTCTTGTCCTGCTAGTTTTCTTATATTGAAACATGTTAGACTCTTTCACCTTGTTATTGCCCTTAAGGTGTTTGAATGTTACAATCATATCACCTCCCCCCCTCCTTTGCTCTAGGGTATACATATTGAGCTTGGTTAATCTGTCCTCATATGTTTTCTGATGCAGTCCCTGCACCATTCTGGTTGTCCTTCTCTGGACTGCCTCAATTTGGTTAATGTCCTTGTGAAGATGTGGCCTCCAGTACTGCAAGCAGTACTACAGATGGGGCCTAACCAGTGTCTTGTAAAGATGAATTATTACCTCCCTCTTCCGACTTGTGATACCGCTACTTATACACCCCAACATCCCTTTAGCCTTACCTACTACTTTAGTGGTCTGCTTCGATGATTTCAGATCATCTGTGATGATGGCACAAGTCTCTTTCTTCCCTTGTGACTGCCAGCAACTCCCCTCCCAGCCTATAGGTGGCTTCATGGTTTCTCTTCCCTATGTGTATGATCATGTTCTTCTATGTGTTAAACCCTAGTTGCCCAACCATTTTGCTAGTTTATCCAGATCTCTTTTCATTCTGCCTACCCCATCTGGATCATCTATTCTGTTGCAGATCTTGGACTCATCTGCAAACAGACAAACCTTACCCTCCAGTCCATCTGCAATGTCACTGATGAACATATTGAAGAGGACTGGCCCCAGAACTGATCCCTGAGGTACCCAACTTATGACTTGCATCTCTTCTGACTATATACAATTTACCACCACTCTCTGTTTTCTGCCCGTCAACCAGTTTGCCACTCAGTTGACCAACGTCTGACCCACCAGGAGCCTACCCAGCATATTAATAATCTTTTATGTGGAACAGTATCGAAAGCTTTGCTGAAGTCAAGGTAGGCAAATGCTCCCTTTGGTCCACCACTCTGGTTACCCAGTCAAAGAAATCTATGAGACTAGTTTGACAGGACCTTCCTTTTGTAAACCCATGCTGTCTTGGAAGCTGTGCTCCTATAGGTTCCAGGTGTTGCACTATCCTTTCCTTAAGGAGTGTCTCCATAATCTTGCCCACTAATGAGATAAGATTGACTGGTCTGTAGTTCCCTGCCTCCTCCCTGCTTCCACTCTTGTGAAGCAGGATCACATGAACCCTTCTCCAGTCTTCTGGAACCTCTCCTGTGCTCACAGACTCACTAAACAGTTCTGATAATGGCTCTGCTAGTTCCACCCATAACTCCTTTAGTACCTGGGATGTATGCCATCAGGTCCCATTGCCTTGTCCACCCTGAGCTTATCGAGTTGTTGTAGGACCCTTTCTTTTGTGAAGGGACTAGTGCACACCTCCCCCCCCCCGTGTCCATGGTGCTGAGCTGTGGGCCCTGCCCTACCTTCTATTCAGTAAATACTGAGCAGAAGTATCTATTTTGGATAGATGCTTTTACATGGTCATCCTCCTCACACTCCCCCTTATCCCCTTTGATCTTAGCAATACCCCCTCTGGACTTTCTCCTTTCACTAATGTATCTATAGAAAGTCATGTCACCTGTTGCTCTCCGTGCTAGTGTTTCCTTGGTTTGGGCCTTTGCCTGTCTTACTGCCTTCCCTGCTTCCCTTAGGGAAGTTTGGTATGCCTCCCTATCTTCATCCTGCTGCGTTCCCTTATATTTTCATGAAGGCCAGCCTTTTGGCTCTGACCTTTTCTGCTACTGAGTTTGAGAACCAAAGTGGTTTCCTTCTTCTTTTGCACTCCTTTTCTCACTAACACAGTAGGATTTTGCTTCAAGTATTGCATCTTTAATGCTTGCCCACTTTGCCTGTACCCCCTCACCTGTATTTCTTTTTGCCAGGGCTAGCTTAACTCTGTTGGCCATCTTATCAAAGTCAGCTTCTCTGAGGTCCCATATTTTTGCCTTGGAATGGGATGATTTTGTTCTAGTGGCCAAATTGAACCATACTATGTGATGGGCACTGGCACCCAGGTGACCTTCTAACTGGAGATCTGTGATCCTTTCCCTGTTAGTCAGTACTAGATCTAGGATAGCTCTGTCTCTTTTGGGTTGTTGTACCAGTTGTTTGAGACCCTCCCCCTGCAGGGAATCCACCATATGTCTAGTTCTGGCAGATGACCATGCTGGTTTTGACCATTCTGTATCTGGCATGTTGAAGTTTCCCATTATTAGAACCTCACTTTTAGCCATCATGTTTTGTATATCTTCTAACAGTAATGTGTCTATGTCCCCCCCTAGTCTGGAGGCCTGTACACAACTCCAGTTCGTATGGTTGTCCTATTTCCTGTTTCCAGGGTGACCCACAGTTCTTCTGGCTCCTTTTGTGTATTCTGAATTTCTGTAGCTTTGATATTTTCATTGACATAAAGGGCCACTCCCCCCCCCTTTTGTACCTCAGTCTCTTCTGAAGAGTACATAGCCAGGTACTAAAGTCTCCCAAGTGTGGTCACTGGTAAACCATGTCTCACTAATGGCTGCTATGTCCAGTTTAGCCTTTATCATTATTGCCTGCAGGTCTTGGATCTTGTTTCCCTGACTGCAAGCATTTGTGCACATGATTTTCCATTGGCCAGATTTCAGTGTGTTAGTTGTTGGGCGAGGTCCAACGTTTCCCCTGCACATCGTATGGGAGCTGGACCTTTCTCTTTACCTGGTGAAGCAAATAAACTACAAACATGCTGAACTCCTGTTTGACCACTAGCTGAGGTGGGAGGGATTTTCTTCCCATTCAACGTATGGGGTGCTGCATATCCCTCCGTGATCCATGGTATCCTTCCCCCAAGCAAAAATGGTGCAACAGAAAGCAAAAATGGTCAAAGCTGAATGTCATGACTGATTTCCAGACACTGTGAGTAGGATGTGCAAGAAGGATTGGGGAGGGGGAGGTCAGGGTGTGTTAGGAGGTGGAGAGTTTTATGGATCATCCCTGTTGGGCTTGTATTGCATATGTTGGTGTTTGGTCAATATCTATACTTATAAGACCCTCATATAACAGGAGGGCCAGAGGGCATGTGTACCTTGTAATAGGACTCGCATAATGAATAGTAGGGATGGTGCCAATGCCAACTCAAGTAGGGAGTTCTCTGCTCATTCTTACATGCTGTAACTCTAACAACATGGCTTATAGCTGATGTTTGGGCAATCACACAGAATGTCAGGGGATTGTACTCTCCTTTAAACAGAAAAAAGTTCTGGCCCATTTAAAACAGCAATAAGCACAAGTTGTCTTCCTGCAAGAAACCTGACTAACAGAGTGGAGGCATCCAAATGTGTGAGGGTGGAAATCCACAGTGTGGCTTCTGTCACAAAATATGGGGTATCAATTCTCTTACACAAAAGTCTAGGGTGGTCATCAATCACTCAGTTGGCCAATTATATAGATGGCAGATGGTTCCAAGCCAAAGTCTCCACTCCAGAAGGTCCTAGTGCTATTAACAAATGACTATGGGCCTAACACTGATTACTTGCTGTTTTCCCATGGATTAAACCATGGAACAAGTTGTTTTTTCACAACGGTCATTACCTAAATGTCTTGTGGAGAGATCTCAACATCACTATGGAGGCATGATATATAAAAGCTCTTGGACCTACAAACCATACATCAGGGCTCGGGCAGCCCTGGAAGAACTTCCAAAAGAACATGGCTTAGTTGATGTATGGTAGCTGCAGAACCCCAATACAAGGGACTAAACATGCTTTTCAGCAGTTCATTAATCATCCAGCAAAATAGTTTGTGATTTTCAACTCCTAGCATTACTCACAGCACTTAAGAAACAGTAATCAATCCTGTTATAATTTCTGACTATGTTTCTGTAGCCATCAATATGATATGGTGTCCACGTATCTTATGCACCAAGACCTAGAGGCTGGACCCCCTTTTATTTAGGAAACTCAAGTTTTAGGAGTGGGTGAAGGCTAAGTTAAGAGCTTTATGGAGCTCAATGACTGACATGGGGAAAAGCAAAATGCCTTCTGTGGGATGTGTATGAATCCACAATGGGTGGAAAAATCATCAGCTTTGCTGCACACACACAAAATGGAAGGGATGTAGAGATGAGTTATCTAGTAACAAAACTTCAGTTCCTTGAGAAGTCATATAAACAACATTCTTCCTCTACACTTAAACTACCAACCCAGTTATCAGCAGCAGGATTTTACTAAATGAGCTGTTGACTAGAAAAGTGTCATTGGATCTATTCAGACTAAACCACATGTACTGGAAGGGAGGGGACATAGCCAGTAAATCCCTGATCTACCATATTAAAAAGAGATAGGTTGAAAAAACATATTCCCAGCCTAAAGGACAGCACAGGAGTGATATATCTGACTCAAAAAAGACAAACAGTGTTATGCAAAGCTTTTATCAATCTCTGTATTCCTCACACTCCCCTACTGTGAAGGACAACATCATGCCCTTCCTAAACAGCCTTTCCATCTTAAGGCTGACCTCAGACCATGCTAGCAAGTTAGGTGCCCCATCTCCATACAGTAAGTTTAACAGGCTATTCAGTCCTTAAACAAGGGAAAAGCCCAGGAGGAGGTAGCCTTATTTTTCTCATATACATTTTTTCCAGCTCTGGCCAAGGAGGGATAGGCTCCCCTCAGTCAGTGCCATCACCCCCTCCACCATACACTATCACCCCAACTTACCTGGTGGTGCCATACCAACACAGATTTTCCCTCCTTGGTGAGGTCAGGAAGGAGAGATCTCTCCACCCCCAAAGTACAATCCAGTTGTTGCTGCAGGTTTCAGTGATGTGGTGGGTGGAGGAGTGATGCACAAGTGTCATGCACCCCCTGCCATGCAATACCAGTTTCCCCCAATTTTTTCTCCCAGTCCAAGGGTCATGGAAAATGGTGAGTGCATTCATGTGGAGGTGCACATGTGCTCCCAGCCCACTGCCCCATCCACCCTCCCAATATTGCATCAGCTTCCTTGCATCCATGCTCTGACACCCAGCCTCCACTAGGTGTCAGTCAAGATGGGGACAGCTCACTAGCCCAATCCAGGATAGGAGAGCTACCTAAAGGCTTGCTCAATACTGCTCCCACACCACCCCACCCCCACCCTTGGCTGACCCCTGGCAACCCAAGCTTGAGCCAAACTTGGGTTACTGACATGATGTGAAGTGAGGCACTTTTTAGAGCCTCAGCACAATTGGGCCACAGGGGATAGCTTTTTCATTGATTACTATCAACTGCTCAGTGAGGAACTAAGTCATACCATGAAGGAGTTTTATCAATCCTCATTGGAATCAAGAGCACTACCTTCAAATTCCAGGAGGTTGTGATCACTGTGCTTCCAACAAAAGGTAAGGAAATACATCTCTCAATGAGTTACCAACCTATATCCCTAATAAATGCAGATGCCAAAATATTGGCCAAGATTTCGACATTTAAACTAGAACCACTCTTACAGGGGTTAATGCACCCAGTGCGGACTGGCTTTATGAAAGGCCGTCATAGCTCTGATCACATCTGAACCTTGCTGACTCTCATTCATGAGGCTCAGAGAAATCCTACTGTAGCAGTGGCCTTAGCCATATAATTTGAAAATGCCATCAAATCTGTGGAGTGAGAGAGTGCTTACTGTGCACCATGGATTGCATGGGAATAACTGTTCAGTACCTACAAGGGGTCAAAACCCTTCATAGTGTGCCCAGGACTGGTGTCACCTCTATTGTTCATTCTTGTGATTGAGCCATTGGCCATAGCTGTAAGGACCACTCTCTTCTTAAAGGCATATAGCTTGGTGATCACAAGTACCCCATGCTAGAGAAGACTTGGTTTGCTGGCCAAGGCACCTAGCTTCACCTGAGCTCTTTCCTTCTAAGACTGCTTGAAAGGCAGAGTAGAGAAACTTACCAGAGCAAGGGAGAAGGATTAAGACTTAGTTTGGCTAAGCAGATTTACTGTGTGGTGGTGTTTTTATTTTTTACTCACAGGGATTGCTACTGTTTGTTGCTAACATTTCATTGCTTTATTTTTTCTCTGATTCAAATTGTTGTTGCTGGTATACCTTCTTCTGCATTATTACAAGGTGTGCCTACAGGTGTGTGCTAACAGATTACTGCTGTAATCTTCTGATTCAAATTGTCTTTTGCAAGGTATATCTTCTGTTACTACTTTATTTTCTCTGGAGCAAAGTGTTTCTACAGGGTATATCTTCTGAAATTATTACAGGTGGTGCTTTACAGGTTTTACAGTTTTATCTAACATTAGGATAAGCTTTCAGAGTTACTGCATTTGTTGTTGACTGATTGTTTCTGCTCTTACCTCCTTGTTCTTTCGTCATGTGGTTCTTCTTTAGGCAGGGAAGGGCCCAGCCACCACCCCCATCCCCAACCACCCCGCTACACTCCTTTTATAAGGGTACCACAGTTGTGACATTTCCTGTGGCAGAGCAGGAAGGGGTGGATCAGTGGGGCCTCACAAGGTGATCTCATTTACAGGGCACTAGTAATTTAACTTGTTATAACAAGTTAAACAAAGCACAATTAAACCATTACTTGCATTTTTTTTCCTTCTAATTACTCTGACTAGTTTACAAACCCAGCAACTTATTTGGAATGGATTTCATTAACTGCAGGTACTGTGGAACAATTTTCAGAAGGACATTCTTACAGGATTTAGGACACTGTCCTACATGCTGGGCCTTTGGAGATCTTAGGTCTCAGCTCCGGGCAGCATGTGCAGAGATTGCACGCCTCAAATTTCATATTGAAGAGGAAATACATTATAAGAACCACCCGCCATTTCCCCAGCATCCAACAGAAAAACCTCAACCGCAGAGGGTAGTTGGTCCAGGAGGTTGGCAGGTGGTTAGGAGGAGCAAATCAGGTGCCCCATCACTCTCTGCTCTCCAACACATTACCTCCAAAAACCATATAAACACTACAAACAGGTATCTGCCTCTATCTCTGAAATCAAATAAAGAGGCAGAAGACACTGCAAAGCAGGACACTGCGGCACAGGAGCTAGCACAACAATACTCACCCAAATCAGGAACCAAAACTAAACAAGCACAAAGAAATCCAAAAACTTCTGATCATAGGAGACTCCATGATTCGGGAGTTGATACCCATCTCCAGCCAGGGTGATGGTCAGATGTCTCCCAGGTACACATCAGCATGGAGAACACTGACCGCATTGCTAAAATTGTTCACAAAGCAGGAGAAACATTGATGTCCCTAGTACACATAGGGACTAGCGAGTCTAGCCAGCGGTCCAGTTGTAGGGCCAAGGAACACCTGACTAGGCTGGGTGACAAACTATCATCTATTCATTCCGGCATCTCCTTCTCTGAGATCCTGCCAGTCTGGGAGAAGGAGCAGATGGACGGAAGGTCAGAAGAAGGGGAGAAGGAGCTAAACACGTGGCTCAAGGACTGGTGCCAGGAAAAGGACACAGATTTGTAGGGACTGGCAACAGTTCTGGGGAAAAGTTCTTTAAATTTGATGGACTGCATCTGACTAAAGAGAGTCAGTGCATTGGGGCAGAAGTTTGACGTCTTTTCAGAATATTTAAACTAGCAAATGGGAGAGGGTGCAGCACCCCATCGTTGAATGGGAAGAACCCCTCCCCCTCAGCTAGTGGTCAAACTGGAATTCAGTGTGTTTGCCGTTCATTTGCATCACCAGGTAAGAAAAAGGTTTGTCTCCCATACGTTGCACAGGGTAATGCCAAACCTAACCCAACAACTAACACACCAAAATCTGGCCAATGGAAAATCATGTACACAAATGCTCACAGCCTGGGAAATAAGATCCCAGACCTGCAGGCAATAATGTCAGAGGCTAAACTGGACATAGTAGCAATTAGTGAGACGTGGTTTACCAGTAATCACACTTGGGAGACTTCAGTACCTGGCTATGTATTGTTCAGAAGAGACCGAGGTGCAAAAGGGGAGGAGTGGCCCTGTATGTTAATGAAAATATCAAAGCTACAGAAATTCAGAATACACATAAGGAGCCAGAAGAACTGTGGGTCACCCTGGAAACAGGAAATGGGACAGCCATAAGAACTGGGGTTGTCTACAGGCCCCCAGACCAGAGGAGGACATAGACACATTACTGTTAGAAGATATACAAAACATGACAGCTAAAGGGAGGTTCTGATAATGGGAGACTTCAACATGCCAGATACAGATTGGTCAATACCAGCAGGAACATCTGCCAGAACTAGACTCATAGTGGATTCCTGCAGGGGAGGGCCTCAAACAACTGGTACAGCAACCCACAAGAGACAGGGCTATCCTAGATCTAGTACTGACTAACAAAGAAGGATCACAGATCTCCAGGTAGAAGGTCACCTGGGGCCAGTGACCATCACATGGTATGGTTCAATTTGGCTACTACATCTAAATCATCCCATTCCAAGGCAAAATATGGGACTTCAGAGGAGCTGACTTTGATAAGATGGCCAACAGAGTTAAGCTAGCCCTGGCAAAAAGAAACACAGGTGAGGAGGTACAGGCAAAGTGGGCAAGCATTAAGGATACAATACTTGAAGCAACATCCCATTGTGTTAGACAGAAAAGGAAGTGCAAAGAAGAAGGAAACCACTTTGGTTCTCAAATACAGTAGCAGAAAAGGTCAGAGCCAAAAGGCTGGCCTTCAGAAAATATAAAGGAACACAGCGGGATGAAGATAGGGGCATACCAAACTGCCCCAAGGGAAGCAGGTAAGGCAGTAAGGCAGGCAAAGTCCCAAACTGAGGAAACACTAGCACAAACAGTAAAAGAAGGTGACAAGACTTTCTATAGATACATTAGTGAAAGGAGAAAGTCCAGAGGGGTATTGCTAAGCTTAATGGAGAAAAGGGAGCATGTGAGGGAGGAGGGACCCTGTAAAGGCATCTATCCTAAATAGATACTTTTGCTCAGTATTCACTGAAGAGAAGGTAGGGCAGGCCCACAGCTCAGCATCATGGACACAGGGGAGGAGGTGAGCACTACTCCCTTCACAAAAGAAAGGGTCCTACAAGAGCTTTCTAAGCTCAGGGTGGATAAGGCAATGGGACCTGATGGCATACATCCCAGGGTACTTAGGAGCTAAAGGAGGAACTAGCAGAGCCATTAGCAGAATTGTTTAGTGAGTCTCTGATCACAGGAGAGGTCCCAGAAGACTGGAGAAGGGCTCATGTGATCCCACTCCACAAGAGTGGTAGCAGGGAGGAGGCGGGGAACTACAGACCGGTCAGTCTTACCTCAGTAGTGGGCAAGATTATGGAAGCACTCCTTAAGGAAAGGATAGTGCAACACCTGGAATCCATAGGGGCACAGGATCCAAGACAGCATGGGTTTACAAAAGGAAGGTCCTGTCAAACTAATCTCATAGATTTCTTTGACTGGGTAACCAGAGTGGTGGACCAAGGGGGAGCAGTTGATGTCGCCTACCTTGAATTCAGCAAAGCTTTTGACACTGTTCCACATAGAAGATTGATAAATAAGCTAGGTAGGCTCGGGGTGGGTCAGAAGTTGGTCAACTGGGTGGCAAACTGGTTGACTGGCAGAAAACAGAGAGTGGTGGTAAATGGTATACAGTCAGAAGAGATGCAAGTCACAAGTGGGGTACCTCAGGGATCAGTCCTGGGGCCAGTCCTATTCAACATCTTCATTAGTGACCTAGCAGATGGACTAGAGGGTAAGGCTTGTCTGTTTGCAGATGACACCAAGATCTGCAACAGAGTAGATGATCCAGATGGGGTGGGCAGAATGAGAAGAGATCTGGATAAACTAGCAGAATGGTCAGAAGAGTGGCAACTGGGATTTAATGCAAAGAAGTGCAAAATCATGCACATAGGGAAGAGAAACCCTGAAGCCACTTATAGGCTGGGAGGGAGTTGCTAGCAGTCACAAAGGAAGAAAGAGACTTGGGCATCATCATCACTGATGACCTGAAATCATCAAGCAGACCTCTAAAGCAGTAGGTAAGGCTAGGGGTGTTAGGGTGTATTAGTAGGAAGTATCACAAGTCGTAAGAGGAGGTAATAATCCCTCTGTACAAGACATTGGTTAGCCCCATCTGGAGTACTGCGTGCAGTATTGAGGCCACACCTTCACAAGGACATAAACCAAATTGAGGCAGTCCAGAGAAGGGCAACCAAAATGGTGCAGGGACTGCATCAGAAGACATATGAGGACAGATTAACGGAGCTCAATATGTATACCCTTGAGCAAAGGAGGGAGAGAGGTGATATGATCGAGACATTTAAACACCTTAAGGGCATAAACAAGGTGAAAGAGTCTAACATGTTTAAATATAAGAAAAATAGCAGGACAAGAGGACACAGCATGAGATTAGAGGGAGGCCGATTAAGGGGGAATGTGAGGAAATTCTTTTTCACAGAAAGGGTGGTAGATGCATGGAATGGCTTACCACAAGAAGTAGTGGCTATGAATACAGTGCAGGGCTTCAAACAGGCATGGGATAGGCATAAGGGAGCAATACAAATGACTATGAATAGATAGGTCACTGACATAGCAAAGGCCGATGGCACATTTATAAGGTAGAAAAAGAAATGGGCAGACTGGATGGGCCTTGCGGTCCTTATCTGCCGTCAACTTCTATGTTTCTATGTTTCTATGCTACTGTATGCTGATGACCTGCTCTTTATACAGGCCAGTGTTAAAGCCTCACTAAACCCACTTCTCAATTTCCTTCACCAGTTTACAAAGCTGTCAAGCTTTAAAGTCACTCAAGCTAAAAGTGAGGTCCTACCCGCCTAACAACATAGTATAGCTGATCCTTTAACTGTAAAAGGCTTGACATGGGCTGGAATTGGGATGATTTACCTGGGTATCATCATGCACAACTTACTATAGAAGATGGTACACATTATCCTCACTCCTTTACTAAAATCATCTCCTTTACCTGTTACCCTGGGTGACCCACGAGGTTCAATCCTGTGACCATTATTATTCATTTTATTTTTAATTGCTTTCACCTTGTCAATAAAAACTTTATTTATACTATTGTATGGGGATAATACAGTGATATGTGCAAAAGGTCAAGATAACCAGAGATTTACCTGGTCACTACAGTCTGATTTTGACTTGGTGCAGTCTGGGTTTATCAATCACAAATTGTGTCTTAATACACAGAAGATCAAAACAATTATTTTCAATTCTCAGAAGACTTATAGTACCTCTCTGGGTCTTCGTAGTAAGACCTACAGTGGTACTATCTTGGAATAAGTCAATATTTATAAATATCTCATTTTGACTTTAGACTGTAAGTTAAGTTAATGTGACCATATTGACAATTTGGTAAAGGCCATAAAGCAAAAATATGGACTGCTTTTCCAAAATCATTCCAGCCTTACTCACAAAGCCAAAAAACTCTTAATGCAGTCATATATATATCCTATAATAGATTATGACTTGGTGATTAATTTTTCTGCTTGCCAGTCATTATTACATCGAGCTGAAATACTTCTGAACACATCTTGTAGATGTGCTGTCAATTTTATATTGAATACACATACTCATGAATTGCAAAATATCTCAGATTGGTTAAATGTGTCCCAGCATATACATTATCAACTTAGTTACTGGGCTTGGAAACTAAAAAATAATGATTCTCCCACTAAACTGGCCTCCTTAGCCATGGCCCCAATTTGTAATGTAATCTCTGTCAGATCCTCAACTGATTTTCTTTTTAGGTTACATAAATGTGAAAAAAGTGTGGGACAAATGTACTCTTATTGAAATATATTGCATTGTATTGCATCTTATGGAAATTCCATGTCAAAATTCTTGAAGGATGTAGAAAACTTTTATTCTTCTATATCTCAGTTTAAGAAGTATGCAAAATGTTTTGAAATATTGTATGTTTTGTAATTGTATACTAAATTGCATGCATTAAATGTTTTGTCTATGTTTGTGATCATAGGTGTCTTTGAAAATGGACTCATTTTGTCTAAAGACTCTTGTTTCAATAAAATGAAATGAAATGAAAAATCCTCCAAAACTGAACTAGACAGATTGTCATCTGAACCTATCTCTAGATGGAAAGAAAGAAGCTTTTAAAATTATGTTATCCATAAAAATCTCATGCTCTCACATGTACCATTCAAAATGTCTACCCCTTGGTTTGCTAAAATTGATAATATAACTGGGGATATCTGAAGTAAAGGAAAGCAACCAGATACAGCATTGTTGAGTTGTGCAGTCACTGGTCGGGGGTGTGTGTCTTCCATCTTTTCAGGGCTACCACATGGAATTCACTCTTACTCAAACAGTACACTGGTTCACATCTGCCAACTTGGGAACCCCTCAATGACTTGAGATGAAACAGTTTGCAGAAGAGAACCCATTAGCCACTATTCTGTTATATACCAGATTGCCTTGAGCCCTTAAGGACCACTCCATCATATCTACCTCTTGGAACTAATGGTTTCAGCTGAACAAAAGTAAGGCCACCAACCCAATACCACTCCAACTCACCCCCTTATGAGGGAATGATGCCCTTTGAATAGGAGACTCACCCCTCTTCACATGGAAGGTATGGAAAAAGATAGGCATCTTCAGGATGAAAGACTTGCCTGCATCCAATGGGCAGCATGCAGAAGTATTCACAGCCTTGTAGCAACAGTGTAGCATACCCCAACATGATTTTTGGAGATATTTGCAAATATGCATTCTGATGGGCCCCAAACTATTGAGGGATAAAAAACAAGATTATGGCCAGATTTCCAAAGAGTAACACAGACCTTACATCAAGCCCTGCATCAACCCTGTTCTTGGCACATCTGTGCCAAATGCCTATGACAGAACTGCTACCAAATGTAGTATATTGAGTGCAGTTGTAACACTTTCTACACTTTATGGTGGCTTGTGCCAGATATTTGGTGCAAACACCAAAGAAATGGTCCATGGCATGCTGAAAGTTAGACCAGGGGGTAGCTTGTCTAACTTGTATGCAGTGCACAATAATGAAAATCCTGATTGGTGCTGGGATAATGCCTCAAGCCCCATACACCATATAATCAGTGTACCAGGGGTTTGCATCATTCTCTGGCTTTTGAAAATTGAGCCCCATGCCTGAGTCCTCCTCCCTTATCTCAGTGTGCAGAAACATTAAAAAGGGTAAATTCTGTTTCATTTACAAGTTGCTGAGGAATTCCCAAACCAATCACTCACTCCCTGCTCAGATAGCCTGGGAAACAGAATTAACATTTCCATCTCTGAGCAGGCATGGACCATAGACCTTTTCAGGGCCCATGAAGGTTGTAAGGATGACAAAAGCACCTAATTCCAAACAAGACCATGCTCAGATGGTGCAAGACTTATGCAATCCTCAAGAGACTGGGATTGTTTTCAGATGATAAATGTTGGTGGTGCAGTCAACTGGGTGCCCACCTTTCTCACAATCTGTAGGACTGTTCCTGTATACAGCACTTCTGGGCAAGGGTAAAAAATGACTGAACAGTGGTAGGTCCCCACATCACAGTGGATTCCTTCATGATGCTTCTAGGGATATCCCCTCTGCTTATGCACTCACCCCAGATTCAATGGGGGATAGTGGTTATTATGGTGGCAATGAAGTTTTTACTTTGGAAATGGAGAAGCCAAGCCATCCACACACTGAATGAAAGGCTTGCTGCAGCTGGTAATTTAGTAGCACTTGAGACACTGTCACATGGAATGCTGAAACATCACATGTTTTCCAAGAGGTCTGGGGATCACATCTCACATCACATTTCTGCTCCAATACTAGGCAGTGATGCTCATCAGTTACCTTTTTGATAGTAGATGTACATCAGGTTGGAGATGTGGTATGCCTTAACTTATTGCCTATGATCCTGTTTATACTGCTTGACATGCACAGATTACTAGTCCCTTATGAGTTATATTGTCCCATACCAGAATGAATTATTAACTTTTTGATCCATGGTTACTACTGGACCATATAGAGTTCTTTAGTTTAGAAATGTACTGTATGTCCCTTCCTGTATGCTGTCTACATCATATGCTGTCAAAATCTGAATCAACTCCAATCCACCCTGAAACTACACAGCTTGGACTCGGTTAATTTCTACAAAGAGTTAGCCGAATCTAAAATAAAATATATTTGTAGCTGTTTTTAAGCCTCTTCCCTGCCCCTATATCCGTATGATGCTCCCCCATCCAGCTGGAACTAGCTCTTGTCAGGACATTAAATTATCTAATTGATCTCTCCAGTTATTCTCAAAACCTTCTCATACCCTTGCCTTCTTTATCTATATCTTGTTCCCTCTACTCTCTTTAGCCCTCTTCCTCCTCTGCTCTCCACTCATTTTCACCCCTCCTTCTTATTTAACTACTCTCTCCTGCCACTGCACACTCCCCACATTTATTGCTCCTCACCAGCTTATGCTAATAATCCCTACCTTGTCCTGTCTTTATTGAGCACTATGTATTATATGAACCTGAACTGTACCTCATTTTACTATGATGTACTTCTATGTATTGGTGCACATTAATCTTATTTGCATATTGTTTCATTTTGCTTTTTCTATGTTGCCTTTTTAATCAATGTTCCTAACTGTTTACATGATTTAGGACCTCCTTGTGAATAAGCTTGCTCAATGGAATTTTCCTGCAATAAACTTGAACTTTACCTTGAATCATTTTATTGTGATGTACCCCATTGGATGCATGTATTTGTGGTTTTGAAATTCAATAAAAAGAGTAAGCAAACAAGTTATGTTTTTCAGTTTCTCAAGAATCCCATTCTGAAAACTTTGTAAACAAGACTGGCCAGAGCCGATAGGGCTGTGAAACAATACCAAGTGATGAAAGTTACACTTGTACATAGAAATTATTCAATGCCCAGGTGTAACTTGACCATCTGTGGGAGGGGTTGCACCAAATTTTCAACATGGCCTTTTTTGGTCCCCTCCTCATGAACAGTGCCAGTGTCATTTTGTTCAAATTGTCCCGAAAGGTGATTGCACAGACCAAACACATTATTCTGCACCACAGGTGCAAAAACACATTTTTGGCAGGTTGTGAAAAATGACAGTTGTGCTTTTGTGAAGGAGGTGTACAAAAATGGCAATGTTAAAAATGTGACATGAAAATATTAAAAATTAGCGACGTTAGGAGCGTGCATAAATAGTGCGCAATGCATGCTCATATCGCAGTAATTTTTTGGAATTTTTTCACCAAATTTTCAACATGACCCTTTTGGGACCCCACCTCATGAACAGTGTCACTGTCATTTCATGAATCAGTCCCAAAAGGTGATTCTGTGCCATGACCCTGAAATCACCTTTCAGGACCAAGTAACAAAATGACAGTGACAGGTTTCATGAGGTGGGGTCCCGAGAACTTCATGTTGAAAATTTGGCCCAAAAAATTCCAATAAATGGATGAGATATCAGCATAAGTTAAAACCCCCATTGAATGGCTGTATAGCATGCTTACCTTTAATTCTTCAGTTCACGGTTGGGCTTTAAAGAGTGCAGACGTGTCCCCGTCCAGAGAAGATGACAGCGCTGACTTCTGGAGGTAAGTATGGGGTAAGGGGGGTGTGTGGGGAGGTGGGTGCTCAGTGGGAGGGTGGGGAGGTGGGAAGCAGATTGCAGCAATGACAAGGGACTGTTTTCAGATTTACAGGGGGAAAAAATGCAATGAGGGACCGTTTTCTAATTTACAGGTACAAAAAAAAAATGTTAGCACACTGGGATGGTCTCACAGTGTGCCACATGAATGGGGAAGGGGGTTGCACAGGATGCCAACATGGAGATTGGGCACCCCAATGTCAGGAATGATGTGGAGAAGGATACAGCAAGGAACATACAATGGGACAACAAGTGACCGTTTTCAATTTTTCAGACACATAAAAAATAACTTTTCTGCACACTGGGGTGGGCTCCCAGTGTGTGACATGAATTGGGGTGGTTGTACTACAGTGAATGACATTATGCCATTCACAACGTGGTGGAACCCAGAGAACTGCGCATGCGCACATGTCATGCTCATGCGAAGTTCACGCATCAGAATGCGGAAGTAACAGCCAAAATAGTGCAGCTATTATTCCATGTGCTGATTGTGGCAGAGGGGTTTAAGCTCCATTGGGCTTTCAGAAGTATACTTCCAAAAGTACAATGGAAGCTGTTGTGAGAGCGGCCATTTTCAGAGCTACAGAGTTCTCGCAAAACGGTTGTAGGCTCTGCCCACAGCTCTGAAAAATGAGCTGTGCCAGTGCAACAAATTACATTTTTTTTAAATAAATAAAACATCAACATTTTTAAGTAAAGCCACCTATTAAAAAATCATCTTTGGGCTAAACTCTTATGTGTCTATAAGCTTCAGATTTCAGATAACAATGCTTTTTGTGCTATCAGTGAGCAAAGTTCTACTATATAAACCTTCAGGTAAAGACACAATGCATACAAATAAACATTTATTTTCATGTACGTCCATGAAAATTAAGATTTATTTCCATGAACTGTATGTGAAACACAGTTAATACCATAGGGGTTATTAACTGGCTTGATTATTTATCTGCAAAAAATATTGCACTTAAAGGATTAATGTTGTAGCCCATTTCTAAATGTCAGATGTGTTTTCTGTCACTGCAAATTTTCTGCCACAGCAATGATATGTCTCCCTGTGCTGTGCACAGTCTCTATCCAGTGGCTCAGCACTTTCCCTGCTATTCCTTCCAGCCCATTGGAATTTATAAAAAAGGCCCCAGTCCCAACAAAAGTTAATACTACAGTACAAAGATGATTGTAAAAGGGCACAAATAGCCCCCACGCTACGGCCCCTGCATGAAGGATCATGTGCCAAGGATTAGCACAATTTTCTGCCCAGAGTCTGCCAGAGTCAGCAGGTAGTCTACCAGTCGGCCGGTTACTCTGTTCCTCACATCTCAGTTTTCGTCACTCTTTAAACTGAGTAAGTAGTGACTCATAAGCAAAAAAATATATTGCTATTGATGCTGATTTAAGTTCTCACTGTAGTTTCTAATGCTGTAACTGCTACACACAGGGCTGGCATAGGTAGATCCACTCTTTAAGGTTTCCATGGTATATTTTGTCACCTAAAATTGGAAAAGTAGTCAAGCTTTCTAAAACTGCCAGTGTATAACCAAACCCCATCTAGGGTAAAACTATGTTGTAAGTCAGTACCAATGACTGTGGCTTGATGCATTTTAATATGAAGGTATCACAAACTTAAATATTGCTATTTGCCCAAAATCTGTGTGTGTGTAGTCATACTCTTGAAATAGTCAATTTCTCTTAAATGTAGACTAGGCCCAATGTAGGATAGTCCTATACTGTAAAGTAGTACCAAAGATTAGCTTGCCCTGCTGATATTGTTCCTTTGTAAACTGCATTAACTAGCTCCAATACTGCAGGATATTCTTGAGCTGACCAACACCCCGGTTAGGGGATACCTCTTTTTAGTTTAGATAATAGCAGCTGATCGATCTTTACCTTGTGGTTGCTGAAACACCACCCCCTCCTTGGCCTAGTTCCTGCTACCACTCCCCTCTATCTTCCAGTTCTCTTGGTTCTCTTGGTAACTTCAGAACTCCTAGGTACCTCTGTCACCATGATGCCTTATGGTCTCATGGTAGCACTCTCCTATATATTGCTACTGCTCTGGATGGATTATATGCCCTTCACAAGTAAAATACCTTGGGCAAATGAAGGGCAATCCCCCCTCTCCCTTACTGGGTCCTTCCTATGGTAGCTTACACTAGTGACCCCCACCCTCTAATAACCCATGGACTTTATCAGAAAGGTATTTGCTATGATATTTGCTACTCATGCTCATCCCGTAGTAGGAAATATTATGTCGCCAATCAGTCTCAGCTTCTTAAATTCCTCAAATGCATCGCTTCTCTATTACTGCCCTTGTCTGGTGACTAGAATTAAATCTTGACCCCCTTCCCTCAAATTATAAAATATGCTCATCCTCTGACTCTTGCTGATGTACAATCAAGGTTCTCAAGCTGGTTCATAAGAATATCAACAGCCTAAGGCCCATAATGCCCAAACCTGAAAGCTGGGTTTCCCTTTTCAAGCTGAATGTGATTGCCATATCAGAGACTTGGTTTAAGCCTCATGTGCCCCCACATGAGATCAACCTTCAAGGTTTCTTTGCCTTGAGGAAGGATTGAACTGGCAAAAAAGGGGAGAAATCCTTATACTGTATATGTTAAATCCTCCATCACTGCCACCATCACTAATATCCCCTACCTAAATAATACCAAAAGTGAAACCTTGTTTGTTAAGTTGCTGCTTGGTAACACTAAACTCCTCCATCTGGGTTGTGTATACTGCCCACCTCATGTTTCTACAGCTGCACTAGAACCCCTTACCAAGGTGCTTGCTGAACACTGATCTAGTGAGGTGATCATTCTTGGCAACTTTAACTTAAACTGGGCATCTGATACTGAACCTGGCTTACAGACTCTTCTGTAGGCTTGCCTTACTAAGTTATAAGTGAGCCCACTAGCCTCAATACCAAAAACAGGAACCAGACCCTATTTGACTGGACATTAGTCTCCAATTTCAGTCAAATTCAGGCTGCAGGAATATTCTTAGATGCCATAAGTGACCACTCGCCTATCTGCATCTGAAGGAATAATCTCCCTAAGCTACCCCCAGACCTTTACAGCAATGGATTACTCTAACTTCACACCAAAGAGTCCTTTATTTCCACTTCCTCTGGCACCAAGTGGCACCCTATCCTTAATCTTCCATGCATAGATTACGCTTCTGATTACTTTGTCAATAGTTGTCTGTCCACAGATAGACTACGTGCCCCATTTTAGAAGCTATGAGTAAAGGATCATTGCAACAAATTACTTGATTCTGAGCTCAAAAAATTAATGTCCAAAAGGGATAAGGTCTGGGGACCTATAAGAAGTCTGCTCTGAAGGCTGACTAGGAGAAGTACAAGGACCTGAGGAATTAGTGCAAAAAAGGTGCAAAGACCACCGAAAGTCATTACTTGAGAAGCCTACAAGGAAAATCCCTAAGTTCTGTTTTCATATCAGTTCCATGCTTAAGGGTAGATCTATCCCTCCAGATGGTGCAATTAATGCCAATGGCTAGGTTATTAATGACCCCCTCATGATCGCCAGTTTTGTTAACTGCTCCTTTACTGACCTAGCAAGGTACAAAAATCAAGCCTCCCTGTCCTCCCCCTCCACCCCCCATCAATCAGAGGCAATTGGAAACTGCCGTCCCAAATTTCACCTTAGAGATGTTAGGAAGGGTAAGGTACTATCCCTTCTGAAGTTATTTAAAGCTGATGGCTTGCTTGGTTCATGCAATTGATGCACTTGGGTCTAGACAGACAGTCCCTCTCCTGGTTCATGATTACCTCACTGGTAGGTCACAGGTGGTTAAACAGAACAGGGATTCACTCTGATTTCCTTCCCATCAATGATGGTATCCACCAGAGCTGAATACTAGGCCCATTATTCTTCTCCATCTTTCTTAATGACAATGGCAACAATTGAGGTGATGCAAACCTCTTACTATATGCCAACAATGCCGTTCTCCACTGGAGTGCTGCTGATGTCAACACTATTGCCTCTATGCTCTCTAGAAATCTGACTGCACTTGAAATGTGGTTTGCTGCTAACATGTTAGTAATGAATGAAAAAAAGCAGTCTTATTTGGACCCAATCATCTTAGTACATCAAGGCAAAACCTACAAACCCTATCCACCTCCTCTTGTTCACCACTAGTGGTCTTGGATAAGGTAAAATATCTTGGCATCTACATTGACTAAGACCTTATATTTAAACCACATGTGGATCATGTTGTGAAAGTCATACATGGCAATCCAAATATACCAGTGCACTCCCCAAACACACGCACATAACAAAATGTGAATGCTAGTGTGTGAAGCAACTTAAAAGGTTTGATCATGCTATTTTAGATTTGTTTGAGTTTTAGGAGTTGGTGATCCTCCTCCTTCTTAGCATGCTCTCTTTGAAACACCTGCTTAGTCATACTGGAATTCCAGTCTGAAACCAAGAGGACCCACTCCTCACATGGAGCTCAAAGTAAATATAGCCATTTTTGGCAGTGGAAAGTTTAAATATGCTATGTTGTGTGTGGGTGGGGGTGCACTGGTATATTGGGATTGTCTGTTGTATGCCACAACCAGGTAGTACCCCTTAGAGAAGAAATGTGAATTCTAGTGTGTGAAGCAACTTAAAAGGTTTGAGCATGCTATTTTGGATTTGTTAGAGTTTTAGGAGTTTGCGGTGCTCCTTCTTGATATGCTCCCTTTGAAACACCTGTATAAAATCCTTGATGGGAGCACAGTGTATGAAAGGAGCCTATTAGTCACATTAGCCATTGAGGCATTGGAAAGTTAGGGAATAAATCAAGGGTCCCACCTTGACGATGGTGATTTAGCTTACTCATACTGG
Organism: Neoceratodus forsteri; assembly: GCA_016271365.2. Classification (NCBI taxonomy): domain Eukaryota; kingdom Metazoa; phylum Chordata; order Ceratodontiformes; family Ceratodontidae; genus Neoceratodus; species Neoceratodus forsteri. Next base: position 683,125,096 of record CM057449.1, read on the forward strand.
AATTCCAGTCCGAAACCAAGAGGACCCACTCCTCACATGGAGCTCAAAGTAAATATAGCCATTTTTGTCAGTGGAAAGTTTAAATATGCTATGTTATTTGTGTGTGTGTGTGGGGGGGGGGGGTGCACTGGGATATTTGGATTGTCTGTTGTATGCCACAACCCGTAGCACCCTTTAGAGAAAAAATGTAAATTCTAGTGTGTGAAGCAACTTAAAAGGTTTACGCATGCTATTTTGGATTTGTTAAAGCTTGAAGTAATCTGAAGGTTATGATCTGACTTAATTCTTGCATTAGGCTTCCAGTATATAGTTCTTATCCAGTTCAGAAATCTACCCTCGATGCCAAAAGACCCCAGGAGCTCAAATAAAAATTCCCATTGTATCCTGTCAAAGACTTTTTTGGCATTGAGGGAGAGAACAACTGCATCAGACCTTTCAGTAACCTCAGTTAGGTTTAGTACATGTCTGATATTATGTTATAATAACTGGCCAGCAATTTTTCTCTATGGGCTGAACCAGTTGTTATTTGTCATAATAACTGGCTGGTTATTACAGCATTCACGCACACTATCCTTCACAATGTGTACTCCTTCATTGGCTCACCTTTTGGGCGTGGGTGGGCGTAACAGTTTTCTAAACATGATGGCTCCATGTCACACTATCTGAGGAGCCACCACAACAACTGTAAACGTTCCTTCTTTTCAGTTATTTTTTTTTTAAGTCTATCTGGTCCTCATGATATATATATATATATATATATATATATATATATATATATATATATATATATATATATATATAAAATATATCTGGTTGACCCTGCTCCATGTCCAGTTAGAAAAATGGACTCAGCTTCAAATCAATTTCAGGCTACAACTATCTGGTTGACCCTGCTCCTTGTCCACCTGGAAACCAAACACAGCTTTGCGGCACCTAGCACAATTGCATTCAATGTGAATGAACAAACTGTATGTAGGAAGAACAAAAAAAAAAGCAAGGAGTACAAACTAAAGAAAAAAGAACAAAATACTCAGAAAAAGACTGTGTGTGTGTGTGTGTGTATGTATGTGTGTGTGTGTGTGTGTGTGTGTGTGTGTGTGTGTGTGTGTGTGTGTGTGTGAGACAGGGTCACAGAAGGGTGGCTGGAGAAAAATTGCTGGCCAGCATTTGTTAAAAATAAAAGATGTGAAAGTGTGTGTATCTGAGAATTTAATGCACACACTGGTGTGGGATGCTTTAATAAACCCCTTGGGCTTCACCCTCGGGGTTTATGTAGCATCCCACCATAGTGTGTGCATTAAATTCTCATATCACACTCTTTGCCATCCTTTAATCTGTATGTAATCTTCTGCCACCAACAAACCCTGTTTGATTCATATGAATCAATTTGTGGCCAGCCTGTTTACTAAAACCTTGGTCAATATTTTATAATCATTTTTTAGTAATGAAATAGGCCTGTAAAATGAATATTTATCTGATGATTTTTCTTTTTTAATAATAATGTAAAACTAGCTTCATAAAATGTGGATTGTAATACACCTTACTCCTCAATTTCTCGAAACACCTGTACCAATATTGGGGCTAGTGTATCCTTCAGATTTTTATAAAATTTAAAGGGAAATCCATCCAAACCTGGTGATTTTCCATTAGGCAGATTTTTGATCACTTTATAGATTTCCACTTCACTAATTTCCCTATATAAAAGTTCTTTATCTGATGCTGGGGTCTGTCATAGTATTATTTTACCTAAATATGATTGAATGTCTTGCTTTACACTGCAGTGGTTTGATTGTTCTAATTTAGTATAGAAATCTTTAAATTCCCTAATGATCTCCTTTGGATTATCTATCAACTTCCAATTTTCTGATGTTAAATTAATGATTTTTTTTTAATTTTGTTCAGCTTTTAACTGATAAGCTAATAACCTGCTCGAGTTATCAGCAAAATATAGTATTTCACCCTTGCCTTATGCACTTGTTTTACTGCTCTATTATTTAATAGGCTCTCCAGTCTTTCCCTTAATTGCATAACTTTAGTTATGTTTTCTTCAGAATTCACCTGAGCTTGTAGGGCCTCTGCTGAGATTAATTCTGCTTCCACTCTATTTAAATGTTCAGTATGTTTTCCTTCTATTACTGTTATAGGAAATGTTACAGCCTCTTTAAAATATCGTGAGTGTCTCCCATATTATGGACCAAGAAAAATCCAGACTATTTCTCAAGAGAAAAGAGGTTATCTCCCTCTGGAGCATCAGCACAAAGTACTCATCTTGCCATAGGTATCTGTCCAGGCTCCAACCCCAAAGGTGAAATCTATTTTATTTATTTATTTTTAGGATTACAGTACCTTTGAGTCAAAGATTCTTTTACAAAGGTTCCACATCATGAGTGAACACTTGTAACAACAAAAGGGCATTTGCAAAGTACAAAGACAATATTACAGATGCAATTGCAACATTAGACTCATCTATTTCCATACAGCAGGAAGCAAAGTCAGATATGATTATGGAATTGTATCTGAAGAATTTTACCTTATGTAATAAATCTTTAGATACTAGTAATAAATCTTTAGATATAAAAAAAAATCTATCCTGGATAACGTATTGTATATTTTTGAAAAATGAGAGAAAGTCAACATATTTGGATGTAAGAAACTGAACGGATCTGCTAATGCTAGATCTTGCATATACAGGTCTATTCACAAGAATGGGGTACCAAAGTGTGACATAGAGATAATTTTTTCAAACTCACAGTAGAATAATTTTGATAAGCTTTTCTGAACACTCTTACCCAAAGTTGAAAAAGTAACTATGTAGTGAGATAATTGCCTAACAGAAACTTGAGATAAAAGCCACTCATTGTGGTGTGTGCAAGAGGGGACACCAAACAATGTGGCGCATGCAACATTGGACACCAAAAGAGTGTGGCGTGTGCAACATTGGACACCAAAACAGTGTTCTTCTCAGCATCTAATCATTATAATATTAAAACCATTTAACACCAAACATTGCATACATAGCATATTTATGTTTGACCGTTCTGAAGTGTTGTAAGGTGCAATTCCACCAACCCCTAAAATCTTCTATTCAAGTATTGTTATTTTCCATTGTCTTATGCGGTGTTGCCCTGTTCCCCTAGTTCTGCCCAAACAAATGGAGACACACACCAAGCACTGCAGAGAAATGGCAGCTGCCATGCATTTATTTAATTAAAAAACAACATTAACAAGTCTGCGTGATGTGGGCAGCCAGGTAGTCTTGATTGGTATTCTACTTCATAACTCTGTGCTTCCACATGAGTTATGAGTCTTCAGCCATGCTCTTAGTTGGATTTTTCATTAAGGGGTCCGCTACTCTCTCATGGAGTCCACTACTTTCTTTTAAAAAAGTTGGGGTGCCATGTCTCAAAAGTGGAAGTTTCTGTTAAATTTCCAGGGGTCCTCATTTAAATACATGCAAGCCATGGCCCTGCATCTACAAGGCTTGTGATGTACGATTCTGCAGAGCACAGGGGTGTGCTCCAGAGTTCTCTATGGGGCCATGTTTGAATGCCATTTCTAATGTTAGCATGTGAGTTCAAACAAATTACAGCCACCATACTACTAACAGTGGTCTTCTTAGTTGAGCAGTGGCCATAATTTGTTTGCAATCACCATCTGTAAAACAGCCCTACAGGAAACAAATGGAGTGTGCCCTCAAGCTCTACAGATTATTTTCCCGGTTTCCACTCAACTGCAAAGATTCTTTCATTACAAGCCATGTGGCCGCCAGGGCACAGCTCACTCTCACTGGGAACTTTCAGCCAAAAAACATGAGCATCCAGACATACAAAATGGGCATAAAGGATGCTGGTACCTTCCCCTCTTCTGCATCAACCAAGACTTCCATGCCACCCAAGACATAACAGTAAGTAAATTAACCAGTCCTGTCTACTGTCTAACCTTATCTCACTGGAGATGGCAAACAACCTGGAAAAGCCCTGTGGGAAAACCGGGAAAATTCCTTCACGACCCCAAAGACGATCTCCCCTACAAGGATAGCGAGACCGTACTGACCCACACCTGCTTTTACAATGGTGGGTGCACTACCCACTGGATGTAATCTAAAAACCTATCTAAACTTATGCGACACAAATGCACACCACACAACAATGTCTCTTTAATCCCCATACCTTTCTTTCTTATCATAACCACCCACCCACTAGTGTCCATAAATGTTCTCATTGCCACATTCTTAAGTCAGCAGTCATTCTTAGTTTTATAGAACTTTCCGTAGTTCATCAGAGTGCCATTGCTCAAGAAATTGATTTTCGCCTCCCTGAAGTTGCCTGGAATTCAATCTTCATGGGCATCCGCACACTCAACATAGTTTCTTCTTTGAACCGACACCTGCCAAAACAAAAACACGGATCAGTTCCCGCATCACATAGCATTCAAAATCCAGTCATCATCAGTGCCCAAGGGCCTTCATCCACTGACACCTGCCAAAACAAAAATAGGTTTATCATGTGCTACCACATATAACCATAATCAAGCTCTGCCGATGCCCGAGGGCTGGCATCCTCTCATCCATGAGCCTTCCACCCTGACATTCTTCACTTCCTTCACACCTTTCCCTTTTCTCCTCTTCCTGCACACCTTTTTTCACACCTTCCACTTGCTTTATACCTTCCCCAACTAATCATCCCAGCTTCCTTCCATCAGCACCCCCTTCTACTTAATTCCACCATATGACAACCTCCACTTGGCCACCCCTTCTGTCTACCTTTAGCAGCCCTTGTGCCCACCAACATTCTTTAAATTCTTCCCAAACACCTGTCCACCTTCGGCAGTCTCTAGCCAACCAAATGGCTGTTCACTGTCAGCATGCCCTGTGTCCCTATGCGTACATCCATGTGCTCACCTACTGCTGTCCACCATATCTAGCTGCATACCTTTCCCTACCTGCCCACCCTTCCCCTACCTGCCCACCCTATTACAGGACCATTCAGAAATGTTAAAAAGACAATACTTCCTTCAAATTCTGTTAACACCAATGTTGTTGCAGTTTTTCATGTTTGTTGATGATGGTTTTTAGGTCATCTGGTGATATGTTGAATTTTCCTCATCCTTGTCCTTGCACTGCTACTGGTCTATAAAAAAGTCATCTTCCCTTTATGACATCAATGTCTGGATGCCGTGGCCAATAGAATTTGCCATCCCTACTCCGTTGCAATAATTTACATTCAAATACTTGTTTCATTTCATCAAATGATGTTACTTGTCCAAAGTAAAATGTGTTAGAGTAATAGACAGCATTGTCTGTATGTGGTCATAGTTCTTTTGTTTTCTGGTAGATGGGTTGGCACAGATGTATTGGCTGTTGTGCTGGCTGTGCTGAAAAGATATGTATTGGTTGTTGTGCTGGCTGCAGAATCTGTCAACACAGTAGCATGTTCACTAATCTGGCTCACAACAGTAGACGTACTGGTCATCACTGGAGGTGTGATATCAGAAGTGGGAGTGGGTGTGCTGGTGATTGCACTGGAGACAGGAAATGGCAATGTAGTGGGCCCAGGATTCTTAATATATGAAGGGGGAGAGGGTGTGCGAATGATTGCTCTGGAGACTGGAATAGGCAATGTAGGGGGCCCTGAAGTTTCTTTTTCCTTCACTGAAGACACATAGCCAGGTGCAGTCTGAATAATCCTCTTCTTCCATCCATTGACATATCTTGCATTTTCACAGTGACCATCCTCCTTTCTGGATGGTCCGCAGAAACAGCTCTAGTCTCGGACTTCAACACCATCTGCCGCTGGTCGGACACTCTGAACCTTTTGTGTGCCTTCTATTGTTTTTAGTCAAGGTCCTGCATTTCTGCTAATTTTTCCATCACTGACCCAGAAGAATGTTCTGCGGTAATGAGTGCAACCTTTGATGGTAGGTTCCTTTGTTAAATTCCTCTTGCAGTACTGAAAGAGGTGTGCAGCATTTGAAATGATAGCCTGCTGGGACTGCACAGCTAGGCTTGCACGTGACATCACCACTGCACTCTCACCATCTGAGGGTCCTTTTCCATGCCTGGATCCAAAAAATACACACTCTATTGGGAATCCATGTAATAATGGAGACAATGAAATGTTCTGGAAGGTCCATTTTGATTTGTACTGACTCCCACACCCATCAGTAAAGTGTACCTGTCTCTCAATATTGATGCCACGGATGTTTCTGAGTAGGAATTGGACATGTTCACAAAATGCAGAACTGCATGGTGGTCATGTTTGAGATCACTAGATATGAAGACAAGTGACTCTGTAACTAAGTCTGTACATCTTTCACACCTGTAGTATGTCACTACAGGGTGAACAGTTGCTTGCTCATGGTGCCAGTGGCATGACTGAATTTCATCCTGGTACTTGCATGTGTATTTCTCTGCAAAGTCTAGAACCATCAATACCCAGCTGTTGGGAAGGTTATCTTTGAGTGATTTGAATTGGTGTTGTTGCCAGGATGCTACGTGTAGATGTCGACCCAAAAACTGGAGGTCCTCCTTCAAGACTTCAACCAGACATAGAAATGTGGCCACTTTTCTCTTCATGACTTTTCTTCTTTGTTTAATTTCTGATCTGTTTATGACCCTGGAAATGGTCACACTGTCCCAATGTTGCCACTTCACCTCCTCAGTTCCATGTGTCTGTAAAAGTTCTTCCAGTGATTTGTCAATAGCAGAAGTGCTACACGCTTTGCAATTTTTTTCAATGCAGGACTTTTTAAAGAATTTCTCACCATCCTTCTTTGGGCACATTGTCAGCTCTACTGTTTCATAAATATTGGAAATTGTGCACTCCATTTTTTTCTGCTTGGCAAATCGCTTTATTGCTAACAGCTTTAGTTTGCCATTGGTGTAATACTCGCAGATACACTGGTCCAGTTTTTGATCCTGTGCGAGTTTAATATTATCAGGACGGAGACTGCTGAATTTAGTTAGTCCAATTTTCTCATCTGGGTTCTGCTCATGGAATTCCTGGTGCAGCCTTTTCAGAGTTTTGTCTAAGAATGATCTTGCTTTTCTGGTTCACTTAGAAAATGCCTTCTTGTGTGGAAGCGGTGTTGCTGATATATTGAAAAAAATCATCTACTTTCTTCTGCAGCTCCTCAGATATTACCAACTTGGGCCTGGTGCTCCTCTTGACTTGTGCGCTTTTTGATACCCTCATCATTCTTCTCCAACTGATCCCCAGGCATGTGCTTGCTCTTCGTAGTAGGCGGTACTTTTTCAGAACAAGAAATGTGCTGATGAATTCTTTTTTCAGTTCTTTGTCTGCCTTCCTGTTGCACTGTTTAAACGAATGTAATTTTTATTGAAGGACTTCCACTAACTTATTGTCCAGTTTGGTATGACATCCAAACCTTGAGAGGGCAGCCTGTTTTTTTGGAGTGGCCAAGGAGATAGCTTTTGAGATTGTTGCAGCAAACCTGGTTGGGGACCTGGGCAGTCCTTCACGTGCGCTATGCACAGCCTTTCTAATTGCACTTTCTGACCTTGGGTCCATCACTGGTGTTGTGCTTTCATCTAAGGCAATCGATGTCATGGTTGTACTGGTAATGAAGGGTGTTCCCATTTGTGTTTCCATTGTGCTGGACGGTATGTTCATTTGCATTTCCATAGAGTTTGTGGTGTTAGTGGCTGTGGTCAAAGAATTGGTGGTCCGCATCTTCTTTACTTCATGGTATCCTTGTCGTCATTTTTCATTGATTCTTCTGCATTTTTGTGAAGTCATCATCATGCGTTGTTCTCTTTTTCTCTCTCTCCAATATTCTCTTTTCTTTTCTGCTGTTTGTTTAGTTGTTTTAGTTACAGAAGGGTTTACAGTATCTGGTGCCATGTCCCTCTTCCTTTTCCTGGCTTCCTGCATTCGCAACCGACTTTTCTCTCTAGCAAGTGTGCGTTGTTCTTCGGTCATGTTCTCTCTGTGTTTCCATGCACGTCCTTTTGCTTTTTCTTTATACTCCTGGATGCGTTGTGGATCCTTTCTTAAGTTATTCCGGTACCGCTGACTTCTTTCTTTTACTGTGAGTGGTACAGAACAATTCTTCAAAGCCCCACGAAGCAAGTCAGCAGCAGACACACATGGTGTTTGATGTCTTCTTGTTTCACTTTGATCCATCTTTTTCTTTCCAAATCTATTCAAGATAAAAAAAGAAATGATGCCATAATAAAAAACACAGACTATATTAAAAAAATTAACTCACAGAAAACAACGAGGAGGGCACAGGGCAAAACAGTAGTGCCACACAAGGTAGAGAAGAGCAGCACACATGGTGACACCGCACGAGGTAGAGTAGAGCAGTACACATGGTGACGCCGCACGAGGTAGAGAAGAGCAGCACACATGGTGATGCCGCATGAGGTAGAGAAGAGCAGCACACATGGTGACGCCACACGAGGTAGAGTAGAGCAGAACACATGGTGATGCTGCACGAGGTAGAGTACAGCAGCAAACATGGTGACACCGCACGAGGTAGAGTAGAGCAGCACACATGGTGATGCCATATGAGGTAGAGTAGAGCAGCACACACGGTGACACTGCACAAGGTAGAGTACAGCAGCAAGCAAAATGAAGGCCCACCTGCACTTACCTGCAAACAAAATGGGGCCCGCCCGCACTTGCTTGCAAACAAATTGGAAGCCCACTTGCACTTGCCTGAAAAACAAAATGGAGGCCCACCCGCACTTGCCTGCAAACAAAATGGAGGCCTGCCCGCACTTTCCTTGCAAACAAAATGGAAGCACTCCCGCACTTTCCTTGCGAACAAAAGGATGCCCGCACTTTCCTTGCAAATAAAATGGAGGCACGCCTGCACTTGCTTGCAAACAACATGGAGGCCTGCCTGCACTTTCCTTGCAAACAAAATGGAAGCACACCCACACTTTCCTTGCAAACAAAATGGAGGCACACCCGCACTTTCCTTGCAAACAAAATGAAGGCTTGCCTGCACTTGCCTGCAAACAAAATGGAAGCCTGCCCGCACTTTCCTTGCAAACAAAATGGAGGCACAACTGCACTTGCCTGCAAACAAAATGGAGGCCTGCCTGCACTTGCCTGCAAACAAAATGGAGGTCCACCTGTATTTGCCTGCAAACAAAATGGAGCCCCACCTGCACTTACCTGCAAACAAAATGGAAGCCTGCCTGCACTTTCCTTGCAAACAAAATGGAAGCACACCTGCACTTTCCTTGCAAACAAAAGGAAGCACACCTGCACTTGCCTGCAAACAAAATGGAGGCCTGCCCGCACTTGCTTGCGAACAAAATGGATGCCCACCAGCACTTTCCTTGCAAATAAAATGGAAGCACAACCACATTTTCCTTGCAAACAAAATGGAGGCATGCCGCACTTTCCTTACAATCAAAATGGAGGCCCGCCTGCACTTGCTTGCAAACAAAATGGAAGCCTGCCCACACTTTCCTTGCAAACAAAATGGAAGCACACCCACACTTCCCTTGCAAACAAAAGGATGCCTTCATTTTCCTTGCAAATAAAATGGAGGCATGCCTGCACTTGCCTGCAAACAAAATGGAGGCCCACCGTTGCTTGAAAACAAAATGGAGAGTCTCAGAGTGTCGGCAGGGGTGGAGAGATGGCGTGAGTGTCTGAAGAATAGATACGTCGAGTTACTCGGGGAGCAGCAATGTGAGGTCAGTGGTTAGTGGGGGGAGCTGCCATGGTGCTCTGGGGATGCAAAGGTCTCATTTAAACAAGAAAGTCTCTCTTTAAACAATAACCGTCAATCACAAATTAATTAAAAAGTAGCATTTTACCACATTTTATCAATCACAGAATTCAGCAAGAATATGACAAAACGTTGCATAAAACACCAAGTCCAGATGATGCATCTTTCCAGATGTGCTTCTTTGCCTACATCCTTCCACCAACCCCCCCTTCCCCAAACCAAGAAAGCATGTTGCTCAAGATGGCCTAGCCTAAAGCAGGCATGGAAAAAAGCATCACCTGCTGCCCCCCACCAAACAACCGGTGTCGCTTTAAACAATAAGGCTGCAATCACAAAATTAAGCACAGTAGTTATAGCAAAGCGTCTTGCCAGGTGTGCGTATCCACCACCCAGAGAGCCAAGAATGGTGCTCATGATGGCCCAGTGAGCCTCTGTGGACAAGCACACCTGGAAACAAACGTTACCTGTACATGCAACTCCTCAGCGTCTCACTTTAAAATAATAAAAAAAAAAACCTGCACATTTCAACATAGCACTTATAGATGATGCATCTTTCCTGGTGTGCTTCTCGGCCCACATCCTTACACCAACCCACCCTACCTCCCCAAACAAAGAAAGCATGGTGCTCTAAATGGCCAAGCCTTAAGTACTGACAGAAAGACTTTGTCACCCTCCAATACAACCTTCTCACTCATAAGCTCCTCCTCAACACCAAAAAGACTAAAGCAATGATTCTCTCACCAAAGTCTACTTCTGGATGTCCACATATCGCACAGATCCGAACACTCTTAGATGAACCCCTTGAAGTAGTTGATACCTTTAAATACCTAGGGCTCTGGCCGGATAACAAGCTCAACTTTCTGTGCCACTTAAATGAAACCTCGAAGAAACTAAGACAACGATTAGGTTTATTCTATCGCATTAAACACCTACTCATGTTAGAAGCCAGAATGAGACTAGTACAAACAACATTCCTACCTATACTGGACTACGCTGACTTCCTTTACAGTCATTGCCCATCAACGATGCTAAACAAACTGGACACACTTTACCACCAGGCTTTAAGATTTAGCTTAAATCTACCACGTAGTACACATCACTGTCGTCTATACCAGGTTTTGGGATGGACCTCACTCTCAACTAGAAGAAAAAGGAATGCTCTCATCTGGTTTTTTAGAGCATTATCTGATAACCTTCCTGCATACATCTCGAACATCTTCAAATGGGCTAAAGGTTCCTATGGCCTGAGATGCTTCTTCTTAATCTGCTTCCAGATTCCTAGAGTGAAAACTACCCTTGGCGCAGCAGCAATCAGCTTCTCACTTCCATCACTTTGGAACACTATGCAAGACTCATTCAAATTATCCTCACTTCCAAACATTTTCACATTCAACGCTCTATTAATGGATTATCTGAAGGAATCATGCAACTGTTTCAGACACTGATGACCCCTAAGCCCCGGGTGCCACTCTCAAATCCTACGGCTAAGTATCTCATCCACCCCACATTCCTAACAACAGAAACCTAGGACCTACAAGCCTAGTTCCCTTAATCCAAGATGACCCTGCCTATTCTTTACCTTTTACCTATTCTGGTCTCCCTTTTGGATGCCTACTCTTTCACCCCAATTTTTACCCTATTTCTTAATACCTCCTTATTTTTTATCATTTAGGTATGAGCTCTTACTTAGCAGAGACTGTATGGGATTGTTATCTCTTCTCATTTCAGTAAATCTTATCATTATGTACCTTTGCATGTTAATTATGTTGACCGGTATGTATAGGCCCATTTTGACCGGCACCTTCACAATGTTTTTTTTTTTCTTTTTCTGCACCGTTGTCCACCGTAATTGTAATCTTATGAAGTGTACTGTATTGTATTAATGCCCAGGACCACCTTGAAAATGAGCTTGCTCAATGGTGTTTATGCCTGGTTAAATAAAGTGATTGATTGATTGATTGATTGATTGATTAAGCAGGCCTGGAAAAATGCATCATCTGGATCCCACTACTAACCACAGGTCTCTCTTCAAACCAAACAGGCAGCAATCATGAAACTCAGCACAAATAAAGACAAAGCGTAATTTCAACACACCAGCTCCAGCTGACACATCTTTCCAGCCATGCTTTGTGGCGTACTCCTTTCCACCAACTCCCCCCACCCCCAAAACCAAGAAAGCACATTGCACTCAAGATGGCTGAGCCTTAAGCAGGCCTGGAAAAATGCATCTCCTGGTGACCCCTCCCAGCCATAAGCATTGACATTAAATGAAAAGACAGCAATCACAATTCAGCACAATAATAATCCAGACACAGCGTCTTTCCAGGTGTGATTTTTCACCACTCACTGAGCCAAGAAAGCACCCCCTCAAGATGGCTGAGTGAGCCTCTGTGGACAAGCACATCTGGAAACAAACGTTGCCTACACATGCAACGTCTCAGCGTCTCAGTACCACATTTTAACACATTTCAATCACAGAATTCAGCAACAATATGACAAAACGTTGCATAAAACACCAGGTCCAGCTGATGAATCTTTCCAGGAGTGCTTCTTGGCCTATACCTTTCCACCAACCCCCACCCACATCCATCCAAACCAAGAAAGCACATGGCATTCAAGCTGGCCGAGCCTTAAGCAGGTCTGGAAAAATGCATCTCCTGGTCACCCCCCCCAAGCCACAAGTCTTGACATTAAACAAAAAGGCAGCAGTCACAATTCAGCACAATAATAATACAGACACAGCATCTTTCCAGGTGTGTTTATCCACCACCCACTGCACCAAGAAAGCATGGACCTCAAGATGGCCCAGTGAGCCTCTGTGGACAAGCACACCTGGAAACCAATGCTGCCTGTACATGCAGCTCCTTAGCATCTCACTTTAAAATAATAAAAAAAAAAACTGTACATTTCAGCATAGCACTTATAGATGATGCATCTTTCCTGGTGTGCTTCTGGGCCCACATCCTTACACCAACCCTCCCACCTCCCCAAACAAAGAAAGCATGGTGCTCAAAATGGCTGAGCCTTAAGCAGGCTAGGAAAAATGCATCATCTGGATCCCACTCCTAACCACAGGTCTCGCTTTAAACCAAACAGGCAGCAATGACAACATTCAGCACAAATAATGTGTCATTGCAACACACCAGCTGCAGCTGATGCATCTTTCCAGGCGTATTTCTCTGCCTAAACCCTTCCACCAAACCAAGAAAGCATGGTGCTCAAAATGGCCGAGCCTTAAGCAGGCCTTGAAAATGCATCTCCTGGTCACCCCACCCCACCCCCCACCACAACACTCGACATTAAACAAAAGGCAGTAGTCCACAATTCAGCAAAGCATCTTTCCAGGTGTGCTTATCCATCACCCATGAGCCAAGAAAGCATGGCACTCAAGATGGCTGCGTGAGCCTCTGTGGACAACAACACCTGGAAGCAAACGCTGTCTGCACATGCAACCCATCAGCATCTCAGATTAAAAGACTCACACAAAAAACAAAACAAAACAAAAAAACATATTTTAACACATGGCAGATCACAAAATTCCACAGGAATAAGGCAAAGCATTGAATAAAACACCAGCCCCAGTTGATGCATCTTTCCAGGCATGCTTCTCGGCCTACGCCCTTCGCCCCAGCACATGGCACTCAAGATGGCCAAGCCTTAAGCAGGCCTGGTAAAATACATCACCTGGCCCCTTACCCCAAACCACAGATCTCGTTTTAAGACGTAATGGCAGCAATTACAAAATTAAGCATTAATAAAACAGAACAGTTGTCAATCATAAATTATGATTCATAATCCTGCAGAGTAATAATCAGGACAATTCATATTTACAGGTGTGCTTATCCATCACCCACCAAACAAAGCAAGTGTTCTTCAGAAGGCCAAACAGAAGGCTAAACAGCTTGGTGATCACCATCCTTAAAACAAAAATAAAAACAAACACACCTGTAAAAAAACATTGCCTGCCTCATCTTGATTTTTACAAATATTAAACACAAGTACATACCTGGACAATTGGCTGCAACTGTAAAACAACTCACATATTATTCAGTTTACAGTTTCCATCCCAAAAGCTAGTGGTCCACACAACATAAGGCAGAGGCGGCATATTATTAAAAAAAAAAGCACCAATGGGCATTTGCAATAATGGGCATGAGCCTCCAGCAAGACTTTCAATCCATTTAACCACAAGAATCAAATAATAGAAACTGACTGCAGCCCTTCTGAGAGACTCCCTTAGGGTTCACATCAACCCCCCCCCCGCAAAATACACAAAAATAGGTTTAGTGTACCCCTCTCAACAAATCATTTGCTTTTGCTTACTTTGCATCGTGGCACTTTCCTTTGGGCTTTATCGTTGTGTCCCTATGCTGTTGCTACATGGGAGGGTAAGTTGGCTCCCCTGTGGCTCACACAGTGCTTGTTTTTAGTAGAAATGCAGGCATCAAAACAAATTATACTCCCCCGCAATGGGTGCCAGTGCAAATATTCTTACCTCGTTATTTCATGTGGTGCAGCAAACAGCCAGTGGCACAACACACAGCGTGGTCCAAAGTATGGCGTGGCGCAGTCAACAGGGTACTTGGAGGTAGACACAGCTCTCCAAACACGCTAAGGAATCATGAGCAAAGGGGACTCAGCTAAGCAGTACATAGGCTTTTATGGCTCATCAGAACCTGCTTACTGCTGACGTCCCCTTACATCATGACATGGTACTGCTGGGAATGGGTCAGGTCGCGTAGTGGCACACTCACATACGGGGAATGGAGACACGAAATGGAGACCTGGGGTTAAATCTCACCACAATCAAAGGGAGAGCATGGGATTGTATGAAATGATTGACAGCCGTGTACCTAGGAATGTTTTGATAGCACCAGAGGGAATTCCTAGGACAGAAACTCAGGAGCAAAACATTTGAGAGGCATTTTATCTTTAGCCTTACACAGGACACTGTGTGTTGCCTGCCCCACGGCAATTTGTACAGGAAAGTTTATAACAGCTAATGTGGAAATCAGGAAGAAAGCATGTAAACTTAAAAAAGAGACACACCACACCATTTTTTAAATGATTTTTATTAACAACAGGCAAGGCATATGCAGAATATCACACACACACAACATATTCTCATCCTGCATGTCACAATTTGCTGCTGCAAATATGTGCATTTTCATAGATGGCCATCTAAAAAAAAAAAAGGGCTGAAGTTAAAACTTTGAAACTATGTCAAGTATCTCTTGAGATGACCATCTATTGAAAACACATATTATATTTGCAGTAACTATTTTGGTAAGATTTTAAATTAGTGATACAACTATATTGAACTGTGGTAACCCTTTCCCATGAACAGACCCATACATTTTAATCACATTGAGGAACCTTTTCTTACTCACAGGGGCTGAATGTGCTCTATTTAAATGTGATAAGGGTGTATTAAAGTCACCACCTACAGTACACGGAACATCACAGGCAGCGATATGTAAAACAAATCTGTAAAAACAAAGGGTCTTCATCATTAGGTGTGTATAAACTAAATACTTTGGGTGGGATATTCAAACATGCACTAGAGGCAGTCACAGTAGCGGCGTAGTGCAACTCAAGTGCACCATGGTGCACTGAACGCAATATTCAAAGGTTGCGCACGACAGTAAGCGCCAGCACAACATGGCTGAATATCGCAGGGATGCACCATAGCACAACCTGGGCTGCACCAAAGATTAAACCAACATGCGCCACAATGCAACCAGGGCTGTGCAAAGGGCAGAGGTGCATGTGCCAGGACACAGGATGACAGGCACAGCAAGAAGCATGCCACAAGGGCGGGATAGACTGCCACCAAGGTGCAGAGGATGACAGGAGGGAGGCATGGCAGGCACACGGCAGCAGGCCCCCGATGATGTGCACCACAGTGGTGCACAGAGGCAGGGTGGGACCAATGGCCCCTGACAAACAGCCACCAGCAACCCCCACATGAAGGCATGTGACACACCACCTGGACCACAGCTGGCAACACATAGGCCAACAGCACACAACACACATGCCACACAACATGAACAGAGAGCCCACAGCTGCCCCAGGGCACAGCCATCAGCCACTGGGCAGAGACCACCAGGCACAACCCCTAGTTCACCCCAGATGTACCACTCAGCCACCACGCACACCACTGCAGCATGGCTCCACACGCTAGCTACAAAGCAGACACAAACACAGATGGATAACCATAGAAATATGTATTGAAACAGGCATAAAACAACTATATACATTTTAACAAGTAACTGGTGTACAGGGAACAAGGAATGGGGAGACCACATACAAACTAGGAGGACGAGAAAAGGAGGCAGGGGGACAGGGGACATGGCTAGACAAGGGTACAAGGGAGGGCAAGGCAGGGGGGACAGGGAAGGGAAACAGTTGCAGGTCAACAGGCCCTATGGGCATCTATATCCCACAAGTGCCTGATGTCAGTGTCTGCACTGCAGCCAACACAGTGTCTTTTGTAGCAGCCGTGCCACCTGGTGCATGGTAGTTGGGACCTGAATGATCCACCTCAGGAGCCTAGTGTTGACATCAGGGTAATGGACACCTAGGACAAAGGAGGGGACATGGTATGAGTGCATGGCCATATGACCATAGCCCACCCACCATGCACAGCGGACAGCAGTGACATGCACCCCTGAGATGGCACACAGCTTCCCGCAGCATGTGCACCCACATGAGCCACCAACCCGACTATCCACAGCCATACAGAACACTGCACACCAACACCACCCATGTGCCACACACCACAACCATGGCAGCCAGGCAACAGGGCTAAGCGGTAGGATGGCAGTGCAACAGCTGGAATCTGGGTGCACCCACAGCCCACCTGCAGCAGCCACACACATGTGCGATAGCCATGGCATGGTGCAATGAACACTGCAGGCAGTGCACAGCCGGAATGGCTATGTGCACAGGGGGCTGTGGCCCACCCCCACCCTGCACAACATCATACCTTGGAACAGTGCTTACCTGCTTGCTGTGGTGCATCCTATGCCTGTCCGGCAGCACCACCCATGCGGCATGCATCCTACGCCTGAGCCCCTGCGGTGGCCCACTTTGGCCCACTTGCAGTGCCAGCCAGCCGTGCCCTCCTTCTATCCTCAGGGCCTAGTAGGGAAACATGGAGAAAGACACATCAGTACCTGGCAACATTAGTACCTGGCAACACCACATGCCCCCCCAGCACAGCATGCCCCATGGCCCAGTGCAGCTGCAATGCGGTGACACAGTGCACCCACGGTGAGCTGCCATGGCCAACAGAATGCATGGCCCCAGCCCCCCCCTGCAGCATGGTGTGCCACCCTGCTGGCCCCCACAGAACACTGAATGGGCACGGACATGGGTGTAGTGCACTTACCTGGACATGGCACGGCGCCCCTCCGGAAGCATGCCAATAGTGCCCGTAGCCTCTCAGGGTCCATCCACTGCAGGTCCCCATAGTGGTGGCAGCACTGCTCACCGCTCACTGCTGTGCCATTGTGACCTCCTCCAGTCCCTCAGCCACCTCCTGCTACACCTCCATCTGTGGCCAGTTCAGGGGCACCTGGCCAAACAGAATGCCTGCATGTGGAACCCACAAGGACCACAAGGTTTACCAGCTCCACTTGTGACCAGTTAGGTGCTCTGGCACTGCTGTGGTGCAGCATGGTTGTTTCTGCAGTAGCACAACCAAAATGGTGCCCAGTACTGCATGAGCCACTTGTGCTGGGGGTGTGCGACTCGCTCGGTGATGCACTGCCATCACCAATTGTGCAGCCACTGGGCTGCATGACACAGCTAGTGCAGCACTGGCACATGTCACAGGTCACCCGGAGGGTCAAAGGGAAATCATGGGGTCAAAGGCCAGCACACACACTGTGTGCGACAGCACGATTGGGCCTGCCATGCATGGGGAGCAATAGGGGCATGTGAGCCCCATGGTCCATGGGCCAATAGTGCCTGGGTGCCATAGGGCATAGAGCACATGAACGCCACATGCCCAATAGCGGCAGAGTGCTGTACTATGTGTAGTGCAGTGTGCATAGGCTGCAACACTGACATATACGACGACAATGTGCACATGCACACTGCCAGGCCTATTGTGCACGTCACACTGTTGAGCCACAGCTTATGCATGTGCAACAACAATGCGCCATGTGCAATTTCACGATATTCAGCAGGCATATGCAGATTAGCTAATCAGTATATCCACGGCGTATCGGAGACATTTGCATCTCATCACAGTTGCGCATCCCCTGATTTGCATGTGATGTGCTATAAAGGCTTCACAAAACTGCACAAGCTCTAGACCGGTACTGCATCCTTCAGAGGTAAGCCACCAAGCTTTGGGTCTGTCGGGACAGTGGAATGGGAGGGCAGTGTGAGTTATAGCCATCACTGACCTCATGCTTATTCCCACAGGACTAAGCATGATAGATCATGAGGAGGTTGAGGAGTGTGGACCTGCACGGAAACGCAGGCCCAACTTCACGAGGGCAGACAGCAATACCCTATTCAAGGCCTATATGGACCAGGAGCATCTCCTGTGTGGCTCAACAGGCACCCCATAGGCCCTGTCAACAGCATGGGAGGGTGTGGCCAAGGCCATGAACCAGCAGGGCATCCATCAAAGGACTGCACAGGAGCGCAAGAAGAAGGTCAGCAGAGACTGGAGGTGGATTAAGAAGAAGGTGGCTGCCATCTGGGTGGCACATGCTGCCATGGGCAGTGGACAGCCTGACGTGCCACAACTGTCACCGCAGGAGGAGTTGGTGGCACCGTCCATGAGGTGCAGTGCCATCAAGGGGGTTCCCGGTGGTGGGTTCCAGATGGGGGGCAGCCCATCACTGCATGGTAGGTACAGCAGCGCCTGGGGCAGGGGGCAGGGGTGTGTGCCAGCAGCACTAATGCGACTGTGTTTCCTTTCAGCTCCGGAGTGCCTGCACACAGTGGCAGGGGTAGGGGTGTACACCATAGGGGTGATCCTGGACCTGGAGGACCATCCGTCCACCTCCACCAGTGTCCAGGGGCCGGACTACAGGCATCCCAACCCCAATGTCCATCCAGATGCCTGTGGAGTGGTTGTGGATGAGGACCTGGCTATGTTTCAGCATGATGCCAGCCATGGCATCCAGTATGCCGAGACACAGATTGGGGCAGGGTCCGGGACCATTGATGACATGGCCATTATCCTGGATAGTGGTGTTGCCGTTCAGGGGGAGGCACCCATACCACACACCCGCCATGGCAGTGCAGATGGTGCCCTAGTGGCGGTTGTCTGCCCACTGGCCCCCACACCCAGCGTTGCTGTGGGCACCATCGGTGCAATGCAGGCTGAAGGGGCTGGTGGTGGTGGTGCAGCTGCACCAGCACTGATTGACGCACAATGACTGGAGGGGCAGCAGCAGCAGCTGGATGAGGTTGAAGGGGGGCCTATAGCAGTGGCCGCTGACAGTCCACTGCAGAATGAGCAACCCAAGGGGGCCCCGCTGTGCAGCCCCCACCAGAGTGGGGGGCTGGGCTGTGGGGTTGAGCACCACCCATGGGTCAGTGTAATGACCATGCCCCCCAGAGCGCCGACCTCTTGACCGAGCACACCCGTTTGCTTCGGGCCTCTGTAGAGCAACAGGTGCTGGTCATGGCAGGGGTGCGTGCACTCCATGCAGAGCTGCACTAGGCCACAGGGAGGCATTACAGGGACTATGAACAGCTCCTGGCTGAGACCACACATATGCAGGAGGACACAACTGGAGCCCTGGATCGGCTTACCGCTGCGGTCACGGCTGGCCTAGCACCACTGGCCACCCTGGTGCATGGCCGTCCACCACAGACCCCGTGGAGTGCATTCTCCACCCCTCCGTCACAGTGTCATGTGACCCCCTCTGTGTCAATGCTGGGATCCACTGTGGGTATTCTGGGCACGCCTGAAGAGGGCATGTTCGAGAACCTGCAAACACCTGTGAGGGACCGGTCACATTCCTGCAGTGAAACACCTGGGGGACCATCAGAGACACCCCCTGTGGCCGTCGCACAGCCCGCATCTACTGGGTGGTCTCGGCGGGGCCATCCACGTGTCTGTGATGGCCATGTGACCACGCGATGGTCCTGAGCCACCATCCTCCCTGTCCGCTCTCTGCCACTGCCCTGTGTGCACATTGGGTGGTGTGTGTGTGTGCGTTCCAGGGATGTGGCATCCATGGTCGATGCCGCATACAGGTCTTGTGCACACACACCTGGCTGCTGGCCACTGTGGCATGTGCATGATGATGCCAACACAACGCCGGCCGCAACTGTGCACCGCTGTTCAGCATCCGACACACGCCCATTGGTGGCTTCTGGGCGTATGCATATGGGTGCCTGTGTGCATGTGCATGTGCGTGTGCATGAGGGTGTGTGTGGGGTGTGTGGGTGGGGTGTGCAGTGCTGTACAGGGTGCTTCCATGGAGTCCAGTCCCATACCCGTCCACGCTACCCTCCAGCCATTACTGTCATGAGGCCTGCCCTTACATGCCTGAATGCTGTGCCATGGTCCCTGGGACGTGCATGTGGTCATGTTCACCTACCTGCGTGCACCATAGTGCTCCTCTGTAATTGTGTCTCAGTGCTGCTGGGCCATCCTGTTCAGCCGGGGTTCCCTTCACCTGGGGAGGCTGCTCACCACCACCTGGCCCGGCAGCTGTGTCATCCCTACTGCAGTTCCCCTCTTCAACCTTGACAGCTATCCCATGGTCGGTGGCCATGTTGTGTAGCATACAGCAGGCCAGGAATAGGCCGCAGGCCTTTGAGTGGCTGTACTGTAGGGCACCACCAGACCTGTCCAGGCAACAGAACTGGGCCTTCAGCAGTCCAAACACAAGCTTGATGATGTTCTGTGTGCTGAGGTGTGCCTCATTGTATTGCTCCTGCGCTGGGGTCGACGGGAGTTGGTATGGGTTGAGCAGCCAGGGACGGAGTGGGTATCCACTGTCACCTGTGTATTGACATGTGTGGTTAACATGGTGGTCTGTGTAGCTGCACCCCCCTGCCTTCCCGGCCACACCTTCTGATGCCCATGACCTAGCATCCCCCACACCCTGCCCTGTTATGCCATGCTTCCCATTCCAACAGCATACTCACCTGCTAGGTGGCCGGTGGGGATGTCTCAACTCTCGAGCCTGTGGCACAGTGCTGAGTGGTGCCAGATGAAGGCATCATGTGCTCCACCAGGGTGTGTGGCACAGACATTGATTATGTGCCCCCTGGAATCGCACACCACCTGGCAGTTGATGCTGGGGTAGCCCTTCCTGTTGATGTAGGCTACCCCCTCCAGGCCAGGTGGTGTGCGGATGCCTATGTAGGTGCAGTTGAAGGCCCCTAGCACACCAGGTATATGTGCCACCCTGTGGAACTCCTGCATGTTCGCTGTATGCTCTGCCTGTGTGCTGGGGAAATGGATGTATTCCGCAGCATGTGGCAGCAGTGTGTTGAGGAATTGTGTGAGGAGCCATTACGTGGCCAACTGGGTTATGCCTGTGGTGTCCCCTGTTGGTCTTTGGAAGTTACCCGTGGCGAGCAGGCACATGACGGCCATGACCTTGGTCTCCACCGACAGGGCATGGCTCCGTCTTGTGGGTGCCTGCATCTCATCACTGCACAGCTCACAGAGCTGCCTCAGTATTGCCTGGTTCAGGCAGTACTGGTCCACAATCTCTGTATCACTGTACTGTCCAAGGGTGGTGCGGGAGCGGTACCATCTGTTCCAGGCATAATGCCAATGAGCCCTTCTATGGCTGCGCCACTCTGCCTCCTGCATCCTCACACCCCTCATTACTGTCTCCATCTGGAAGATGGCACTGGCCATGGCCTAGGCTGTCCTGCCCCCCAGGTGGCTGTCTCCCCAGGCACCCCTGGCTGTGTGCCACTGTGTGTGCCCCTGCACTGGGTGCACACCTGTGTTTGGGGTTCCCAGCTGGTGGCTTGTTGGCTGTAAACTCCACCTCCCACCCATTCAGGCACTTTTTCTGCCCCTCCTATGTCTGGTATTGCAGATGCACGCTGCTGTTGTTGCCCCGGCACATGTCTCACATGCACACACACAGTCGCTCACACATGCATGCACAATAAGTATCACACACCCAGTCCCACACTCTGTTACACTTCCTTCCCCCCTCTGTCTCTGTCTTGCACCCCTCCTGCTGTTCTGCCTGCCCACTCACTCTCCCTGTCCATTATTCC
The DNA here is from genome assembly GCA_016271365.2 of Neoceratodus forsteri. Taxonomy (NCBI): domain Eukaryota; kingdom Metazoa; phylum Chordata; order Ceratodontiformes; family Ceratodontidae; genus Neoceratodus; species Neoceratodus forsteri. Next base: position 683,147,035 of record CM057449.1, read on the forward strand.
CCTGAGCGCAAGCCTCCGTCCCTTGCTTGCGCCTTCTTTTTATGGGCTCAAGTTTGCTCTGCGCATGTCCCTGTTGCTCCAAGCTTGAGCCGTTTGCTTGCTGTTGAATATCTTACTGTGCCACTTATTCATGTCTACGCCCTCTGCACTTGCACATACATTCAATAGGGTTGTGCATTGGCACACTGCGTATTGAGCAGCGCAATGGCTCCCGCTGAATATCGCTCTTAGGCGCATTTCCGCACTTGTGCAGGCGCATCTCAGTTGTGCCATGCACAACTGCTTTGAATATCCAACCCTGATACTGTAGCTTGGTGCAACACCAATTTTACATTTACCCAGTGATACATAGGATCAATACAGGATTCAAGAATTTGTGGGTTCAAACTTTTTTTTATAAAGGTGGCAATACCTCTGGCATTGCTGGCATATTCTGTATGAATTCCTATAGCTTGAAATAAATTGGCAAAGTAAATGGCATCCTTTTTTTCAAAATGTGTTTCCTGAAGTAGCAGGCACCAAATGTTTTTTTCTGTTATTGTAATTAACTACTTTTCTCATTTTTCACTGTCATTGGCACTGTTTAAATTCCAGCTCATGAATCTGACTTGCCCCATCATATTTTTTTCCATCTCCATTTAGTGTTACTTTCCACATTTTCCTTACTTTTATTAGCAGACAACCTAACATTTAAATCCCTCTCTATGTTCTTATCCAAAAAATACATCAGTAAAATGTTGGTTCTTTTCTTTATTTTATACACACACATACATTGTTTTATTATAGTCTGAATTTTTAAATGTCCACCACCCTCCCCTCTCACCTCCCTCCCTACCACCCACTTTAGTTGACCTAAAAATTATACATCAGCTATTCTACCCTTTCTGCATCCATAAGATGACTTACCCTCTCCTGCGTAGAAGGCATTCTATGAGCTTACCCTGCTCTGAACAAGTTATAGTTTTCCCCCACTTTAGGTCAGGGAACCTATCATAACCTGTCATAAGAATCATCTTTATTCTCCTATTTTAATCTGATTTCTCACAATTATCATCTTAATTCCTCTTGATCCTCCCCCCTTAATCAATACTTCAATTTATTTCCTCTTTCTTACCTACTGCTTTTCATATTGTCATCTTAAAGTTTACTTAACTTACAAAAAAAAAGTTATAACTAATTCAAAAATTGTGCATAAGCCCCCTTTTTTAAATATTGTGGAAAAGTCATTTGTAGAACTTTCAAATCCGTAATGATTATCTTCTCAGTTTTTATGTTTTATCCATTGAATTCGAGGAGTGTTCAATGATAGATGAGGAGGTTGATTGAGTTAGTGTTGCTGATGGGGGGGGGCTTCTTTTTCCTACTTGTGAAAGCATCTAACACTTCCTGGGGTGTATGAAAAAAATAATATTTTCCCATCAAGATTAACTTTCAGTTTATCTGGGTATAATAATGAGCATAGAATCTCATCTTTTCTCAAAGTATCTCTGATTTGTTCAAAAGCTTTCCATTTTATCACTACTGAGGGGGGTAAATCAAGAAAGGCTTGTAGCCTAAGCCCATTATAAGGATAGCCCTTTTCCAACCTGGCCTTTTATTTTATTTATGATTTATTTGAACTTTTGTTAACCAGGTAAGCATTATGAGCCAAGGCCCTTTTTCAAACATGACCTGGGACCATAAATACAGTGAAGATGTTACAAATAAACCGAACAGACAATACATAATATTATACAGTAACAAGAACAGCAGCTTTAAAAGCATTCACATTTCAAGGAATTAATATAATGTTTTTTTTAAGAAGCATTTGTGTGATGTAGAGACAGTAAAGGATTGTTCCAGTGAGTTGGGGCAGAAACAGAATAAGCTTGCATACCTATATTTGTACTTACATTAGGGACAAAGAGTTTAAATAACCCATTGGATCGTAAGGTCCTATCTCCTTTCCTTATGTCTAACATAGAAAATAGTGGGGAAAAAGACCCTAACCTTAAGGCATTGTAAGTCATGCAATTTAAGCAATAAAGATTATATAAGCTAGGGGGTAACCATCCAGATGATTGATACAAAGTATGTATGATATGTACAAAATGGTACTTTCAGGGCAAGCCTAAAAATGGCATGGAATGTCGTGGTGAGTAAGGACATATCTGACTTAGCCAATCCATGAAACAAGAAGGAATTATAATACATAATAGAAAATAATACATTATTAGCTACAGCGAGTCTGGCTTGTTCAGTTAGCAAACTCTGCAACTTAAGCGATACCCCCAATCTTTGATTACCATGTCTACAAGTCAGTTTTATGTGAAAATAATAAGTCAAACACGGGTCTAGTAAAATCCCCAAATATTTGAACTGAAAAACCTGTTCCAGTCCAGTCCCAACAGCATCCTGGGCTACAACAGGCTTACTTGTAGCCAATCTTTGCTTGGATCCAAACAGCATGCTTTTTATTTTATTTATTTATTTTTTTTGCTGTTTAATAGCAAGTGATGTCCTCTAAGCCACAGATCTACTATGTGAAAATAAGTTTTTAAGTTGGAATTTATAATATCCATGGAGGGAGAACTGCTATAGAGGATGATGTCATCAGCGTACATTAGGATGTCAGTTCTAGTTAACAGAGAAGGCAATTCATCCACAAACAATGAAAATAAGGGGGCCCCAGGATGGATCCATAGGGCACCGCTACCTCCATCTCTCTTCACTCCATCACCCCTGATAGCAGACCCTGAGAGAACGGTATGAAAGCTAGCTATTGAACCATTTACATGGGACTCCGTGAGTCGAAGGTTCTTCATCCTCCAATGAACACAGCACTGGTGAGCCTCCCACCATCCATTGCCCCACTGATGTGGAAAGCCATGCTGCTAAGAGATTGAAGACCAGCAGAATCAAGGAACTCTCCCAATTTTTCATTTACAATTTTTCTAGAAATTTGTCCAAAGATGGAAGTAGAGAAATGGGTTGGTAGCTATCCAAATCAGCCATTACCCTTCCCTTGAATGTTGGTTTTACAATGGTCTGTTTCAACTGACTAGGAAACTGCCCACTAATAAGAAACAAATTAAACACCTTAGTTAATGGCAAATAAATGTGAGCAGCTATTAATTGTAAAAATCTTGGCTCAAGATTAACACTCCCAGAGCCTTTGTTAGGATACAGTTGTTTAAGTAGTTTTAAAACCTGTTTCGGTTTGATCAAGCAAAAGCAGAAAGAAGGGAATTGGTTCCCCATTGGAGCTAACTGAATGTGATCTACGCAGTCAATAGGGGAAAAAACATTGGTATAATGAGATAGATCCACAAATTTATTTACAAAGCCTCAGATATTTCATCATTAGGGTTAGTTGCTACATTACCATTTAAATTAAGAGACTCAGGTTGGTTCACAATATTAGGAAATGTTAGAGTCTTTATGACTGACCAAAATCTCTTTGGGTTTTTAACTCATTCCATAGTTTATTTAAATGATAATCTGATTTACTTAGCTACAGCTTAATTTTGCAGAAATTCCTTACTCTATGATAGTTAATAAGGTTGTTTTCACTCTGAAATGTTTTATATTGATTCCAAGCAGCATCCCTTGTTTCCATCAATTGGAATAAGTCTGGAGTGATCCATTTATTAATATTACCTCTAATCCTTCTTGTCTTTTTGGGAAAAAAACTATCCTGTAAATTCACCAAAATATTACTAAAATAATCAACTGCCATATCTATTTCAGGGATTACATCAAGATAAGACCAATCAATCAAACTGAGTTCCCTTAATGAACTATATTGTATGTTAGCTTTAAATGTCCTAAATCTAAGGGGAGGTTTACCCTTGTTCCCTTTCCAGGTACAGAAATCACTAGTTGATCACTCACCACATCTGGGAGTGTACCACTTGTTAGGACTCTCGCAGGATTATTCATAACGGCCCAGTCCAGTAAAATATGTTTGTTTTTTTTTAGTAGAATTCTTTCCTGAACTTGATATTTTAGTGTCCTTATATACATGAGCCTAGGTCTGAAATCTTGTTTAGGGCCAAAAGCCCTATGAACATAATCTATTTTGATTTTTGTTTGGGAAATTTCAAACCCAATATTTTAGTAAGCATCTCTTCACAAAACTGTAATGGGTCAGGTCCCTCAATACCTCCTTGGAGATTGCCAATTTTTAAATTCTCCCACCTGGATCTTGTTTCCAGGTCCTTCACTTTTAGCTTTAAATCTTCTAATTGTTTAGTTATATGAGTACGATCTGTAAAGATTTGGGGAATTTGATCATCCAATGTGCTTATTCTGGGTTCACAGGCATCAGATCTGCTAGATAATGCCTCAAGCTTTTCAACTGCTTCTGTGAGTTTTTTTTATCCTGTGTAGAAATTGCTGAGTTTATAATACCAAAGCCTGCTTTTAATTCCTACAATTTTACTTTGCTGAGAGTCTTCAAAATCAGTTGAAATAACAGTCACACTTATATTTTCTGCCCCATCATTCCATTTGCCTATATAAAAGAAACCTTACTTTGCTGGTTTTGTTGATTAATTAAATCCTATACCTGTTCCTCTTGTATACACTGTTTACCCAGAGCTGCTTATTTTTACAAGGTGTTTCTGTTTTTTCTGATTTATCTTGTTTATCTTGCTTCTCCTGCTTATCTAATTTATCCTGTTTTTCCATGTTTTTGTTGATCTCGTTTTAGGCAGTATTGTCATTTTCGTTAACCGGAACTTCTTTATTACAAACGGGTGAGTCCAAAAACCTGACTGTGGACTTTTGTACCCAGTTTCCTTTTTCCAAAACTGCAGTACTTATATTTTTTTAAACTAGATTAAGAATTTTAACTGCAGGTGAGAGGGAGCCTGGAATGCCCAGTGGAAGTGATGCTTCAGGTGCCTATAATAGTGCTTCATTTAAGAGCTGCGGAACACTTTCCCTTTCTTTTTGAAAATAATTTGACTCTTTATCTTGAATGTTTGCTGCATCTTCCTTCAGACCCTTTTGGCTGTCCAAACACTTAGTAAAGGTAAAAGACATACCTTCTGGTACCCAAGGACCAGGTTTCATTACTTGAAGCCTACCCGGCTGTTGGGAAATGTGATTAGTAATGGTTTACCCAGGTCTCGAGTTCTTTTACCATGTTTGGAGCTTCTTTTCCAATGTTTTCTTGCCTCATGGTGCCTCAGTGTTTTTGCTCTCATTAATATCCCTCACCCTGCAAAACTGCTTTGACATATCTGATTAAACATTTGCTGAGAATAAAATACTCATCTGTGAGGTATTCTGACTACATTAAGATGCAGTTTCAGAGTGGGTGTAGCTCGTTGAGTGCAATTAATTCCTCAGTCTGCCACCTTACTCTACACCCCCTAGTATTAGTGGACTGCTTACCCATAAGCCCTATAATTACACACCTCAAATTGCAACTTACTTAGCATCCCCATATTTTTTTTAAGTTTATTTATTTATTGAGTTTGAAATTATAAGTTATATGCATTATGTCCCCATACAATTAAAGAGTTTGGTATCATTACATTACAGGATAGTATTTCAAAACCTTAACAGTAACTACATGGCTCTGTCTGATATGGAGGAGGTTATATACATATACTTGTGGTCACTATACCTGCTTAATCATCTGTGGCTGTGGGGCATGCCCTGGTACATTATTGGAGCCACCACTGCTTTTAACCAACCTGTTGTTTCTTCAGGGTCTAATGCTACCATCTATAAGGTTGTGACACTGGAGGTTCATCAGAGCTTGCACCCCTGGGTCTCAAGATGGCCGGAAGAGGTCATTAGCCCTGTTATTTAATGGTGAAAAGGGACATATCTTTAAGGCCTGAAAATAAGGGGCCTATACTTTATGGAAGTTACACATCCTTTGCATGAAGAAATTGGACATTTTTGAGTAGGTGGAGAGCATAACCAATGTTGCCTCCCACTCTTGACAGGAAGATACCTCTACTGTTCTCCACCTTCTGACCAGTAGATGCAAGGCCTCTGTGACAGCCAACAGTAGCCATGATCTTTGGTGGATGAATAACTTTACCCCAGGTGCCTGAATGCCAAGCAGGAACAGTGCTGGGGAGGGGGGAGATGTGGACAACTAGGATTTTGAAGCATTGGTCCAGTATCCTTTCCCAACAGCTTCAGATAGGGGGCATGACCATATGATGATTGGCAGGTCCTCCATAGACCCCTTGCACTGCCAACAAGTGTCCTGATGCATGAGTTCCATTATTTTAAGCTGGGCTGGGGTCCGGTACCAAAAGTGTCTGACCTTGTTGAGGATTAGCATACTATGGGGATCCATACAAGCCTGATGTGTTGCCTTCCATGACTGCATCCATTCCACATCTGGAAAGTTTGTCTACAGTGCCCGTTCCCATTTCTGCTTAGGCTGAAGCAAAGAGACTGGCATGGCTGCCATGAGGAATTTGTAAATGATACACGCTAGGTCTTTTTTAGCTCTATGCCATTGCTTTATTGGTAATTTAGGGGCCCTGTCTCCTGACTCCTTGCTACAGGTGGGACATATACAGGGTTGCTTTAATATACTGTTGTACACAGTTCTGATTTGGAAATACCTCCAGAGGTCTGTCTTAGAGATTCCAAATTTCTGTTGTAGTGCCAGGAAGGAATCTATTATATTGCTGTTAGGCATACTCAGGTCTTCCCTAACCCTGATGTGTTTCTCCTGCTATGTTGGCAACATTATTGGCTTAGAATTTATGTAGCAGGATGGGTTGTTCCATATGGGAGTGTAAGGCCCCATGCCTGCACAATGCCTAGAAAGTATCACCACCCTTCTCCAGGCTTTGTGTGCAGCTGCTATTTTAGACCACTTGCATAGCTCTTTGGGCATCGGTCAGCCCAGGAATATGTCTGAGCTGGTACCTCCCAGTAGACCTGTCTCAATGTTTATTCAGGCTGGAGCTTGGGGCCCTTGGATAGAGAACAGCTTACATGACTTTGCCACTAGAAATGCATAGCGGTAATTCAAGACGTGTGGTAACCCCCAACCCCTCTGGACCAGTGGGCCCTCAGTTTGGCCCTGCTGTATTGTGGAGTGGATCCTTCCAACAGGAACCCTCCTATAATCTGATCTATCTTCTTAAACCATGCCTGTGAGATGGTGATAGGGAGGTGGGAGAATATGTGAAAGAAATGAGAGGCAGCCACCATCTTGATGGCATTCACTTTCAACACAAGGGAGAGCCTTAAATGCCTCCATCTAACTATTTTCCTTTGGAGTTTCCGGACTGCTGGTTGGAGGTTGATGTCTGCCCACCTTGAGACTTTCAGGGTAATTTGAATGCCTAAGTATTTAATGTGGCCTGGGACCATAGCCAGCACATAGTTTGCTATCCTTTGTGGGTTAGTTAGGTTATTCAGAGGGAGTATTTCTTTTTTTTTAATATGTAGTTTCTGGGGTTTATTGCAGGTTTTCTCCCCGCCCTTACACTCACACGTCCCCAACATAGCATGAGCGTGTGGAGGCACATGCACGCATGCCATTCGGGATGCCCTTCCCTTCCAGTCACGCTGTTGACTGCCTGTGCTGGCATTGAATGTCCATTCAGTGAAGACGGGATTACGGGGGGGTGACCCCACCCCTTACCTGAGAAAGGACAGCTAAAGCTCGATCCTGCTCCCATCCTGCCCCATGCCAGCACTCTGGTAACCCAAAGTCATTTCTGAACCCGGGTCACTGGCATAGCGTGAGGTGTGGTGTTCAGTGCCTCAACCCTCAGTGCCACCGGGTCAGCTACAGAGGGAGTATTTTTGACTTGGATACATTGATTTGAAGTCCAGATATGGCTGCGAAGGAGTGTTAGAGGGAGAGTAGGGCCAGGATTGCCTGGTTAACATCCTCATAGAGCACCAGACACTCATCTGCATATAGTCTAGTCCTGAATTCTTGTTTACCCACTCTGTTGCCTATCAGGTCTGAATGGTGGTGAATTGCCACTGCCATGGGCTCGATAATAATAGCAAATAAAAGAGGTGATAGAGGGCACCCCGTCTGTTCCTTCTAAACAGAGGAAAAGGACTTGATAGAGTGCTGCTAGTAAGAATTTGGGCCATGGGTTCTGTGTATATGGTCCTAATTCAATTAATAAAGCTGGGTCTGAAGATAAAGTGTTTGAGAACTTCTGTCAGGTAGTCCCACTGTACCGAATCAAAGGCCTTCTCAAAATCAATAGTGATTGCTGCTGCATGGGTGGGAAGGGTATCTGATAACTGCACTAGTGACACTAGTGCTCTCAAGTGGTCTGAGCTCACTCTTCCTTTGATAAACTCCACATGATATGGGTGTATAGTTCCTGGAAGGACCTTTTCAAGGCTGCTCACTAGAATTTTGACTATTATCCTTGCGTCTACATTAATTAGATATATGAGCCAGAAACTAGATGAGAGAGCAGGGTAATTTTCCGTGTTTTGGTAAAAATGTGATAATTGCCTTTTTGAGTGTATCAGGAAGACCTGATATGGGAGTCCTGTGTCATGTTTCCTAAGGGTTGGAGTATTTCCTCTCTGACCAGTTAGTAGAATTCCACCTGGAAGCCATCAGCCCATGGGGCTTTCTTTGATGCCATGGATTTAATGGCTGCAGAGATTTCCTCCTTGGAAATGGAGCCTCCAGGGTCTCTTTCTGCAGCGGTGATATCTTTAGTAGTGCTAGGTGCTCCAAGAAGGCACCAAAGGTATTGGTGTCCCACTTGGTATGGGATTTGTACAGATTTTGTTAAAATTGCTTCATGACATCATTGATTCCTTTTGGTGAGGACTATACCCAACCCACCTGGTCCTTAAGAAAGGGAATAAACCTCTCGGCCTGCTGTTTCCACAGGTGGTAGGATAAAAGCCTCCTTGCTTGACCCTTTGTGCCCATAATCTATGCTTTGTTCTGGTGATTTGTAGCTTGACCACTCTGGTGGCCAACTGATTCAATTATATCCTTAGTGAAGCTATGTCTTGAGTCAGAGACTTGTTTTTCAGGGAATTAGGGTCCCTCTTATATTCCCCCTCCTTTACTTTCAGCACCACCTCCAGCCTGAGGCCTTCAGCCACACAGGCTTTCTTTCTATGGACTGTATACTTGATGATTGGACCCCTGATTGTGGCCTTAAAGGTCTCCCATATTAGTGCAGGGGTGGACAAACCTATTGGGCTATCTTGAAAATACAGCCTGGTTTCTTGCTTTACCCATAGTTGAAAGTCTTTGTCCTGACTTAATAAGGGGTCTAGCCACCAGGTTTTGTATTTACTAGGGGTGGGGTCCCACAGGGCTGTCAGCACCACCAGAGCATGGTCTGAGATATATAGATATATATAGGTTTGATGGACATGGAAGACACCACTGTAGTAATGCCAGGAGACACCAGCCAGAAGTCCAGTCTGCTGGCCATGCCCAGGGCTTCAGAAAAGAAGGTATAGTCCCTCCCAGCTGCGTTGTGCAATCTTCACTGATCTGTTAGCTGGTAGAGGGACATTTAGCTCCTGCAGTGTGCATAGGGCCCTGGCATGTGGTTCCAGCCTACCATTTGACTTGTCCAGATAGTGGTCCAGTACTAAGTTGAAGTCACCTCCATGCAGTATTTCAAGGTTGTCAAATGACATGTGCAGCATGGCTTAGGATACAGCATTAAAGAAGTCAGGATCATCAGTATTAGAAGCGTAGAAATTCCCCAGGATGATAGGGCCAGTTGGAGTCCTCATTTTGGCTAGTATCCATCTCCCTTCAGAGTCACTTCCTTGGGTGATGGGGTCCCAATTTACATTCTTGAGAAGCAGGATGGACACCACGTGCTTAGCTGTCTTGAAGGAGTGGTGTGCTTCCCATCCAATCCACTCCCTTCTGAGCTTTTGAGCGTCTTTATGAATTAGTTTTGTTTTTTTGAAGAAAAGCAGCTTGAGTTGTGGAGTTCCGTCAAGTCTGCCAGGGTCTTCCATCCTTTTTATGGGGGAGCTGAGCCCTCACACATTTCATGAGATGAAAGGAGCGGGGTTACCCATGATTCTTTATACATGTCATTTTAAAACCTATGGCCTATGGATTTTGACCCTTGTGCGCAGCCCCCCAGGAAGCCACTTGTTCTAACCTCACTGGATGGGAGTTCTTTACATCAGGGGCAGCCTGTATTCATAAATCTCATTTCTTTCCCTCTGTACATATGGTTACCCTATACAGCCATCTTGTATGACTTCAACTCTTTTCTGTTTAAAGTACCATAGGCAGATCTTGTTTGCAATATGTGCCAAAGCGTAACATAAACAACTTTTAGTTCTAAAATACATTTCAGTGGCCATCTGGCCTGTGAACACTTCACAACAGAACAGAAAAAAAAATGGATTAACAGTTGAACATAGGGCAATCACCCCTTTTTTCTCTTACCTTGGGGTTGTGAACCACTGCCCTGGGTCATAGGATTGGTCTCGCCATTCCCAATAGCTTTTGCAGCTCCACCCTGAGGGGAGATAGAGTTACTTATTCTTATCAGTGCTCCTGACATGGATTGCATCTTAGTCTGAGAGGGGTAGGACAGTTATCACAGTCTGCCAAGAGGAAGGACTGAGGAGAAACACTACAACACTTAAAAAAAAAGGAAACCTGGAGTACAGTTCAATCTAACAATGTTGATCTAATGCTTCCAGGCCAGTGATGGCTCAGTGTCTATATAGGCTGTTCTCTGCTGCTTCTTCTCACCTCCTATGGAGATGACTGTCCCTGGTCCCTGGGCCCAAGCTGCATAGTTATAAAGAAAGTGGGGAGGAGGGTCCTCTATATGCCTGGGTCCTAGCCAGTTTCTTTCCAGCTCTCCATTGTGCAATATACCCTTCATCCCCATATTATGCTGGTGGCTGAGCGCTTTGGGGCTGGCAGTAGTGCCCCTTCCATTGCTCTGGAGTAACACTTTTTTGTCCATTTCAGTGGCTGTTCTGCTAATTAGGCTAGGTATGCAGTCTATGCAGGCATGCCCCAATACAACCATCCCACAGCCATGATCTCCCTCGACTTATTTGGGATCTGCAAGCTGACATTAACACCAGCAGCCCACTGTCACTAGCAGCATGCTGGTGGCACAACTCTGGATCCTTTATAAATGTCAGAGGAAAGGAGAGCATTGCTCAATGCAGCAGACCGAACTGTGACACAAGCTAAATCTGGAGAGCCCATTGTGCTGTGTCTATGCTTTGATACCCTTCCCCGCGTTGGGCCCATCTATACAATCAACACTCCTTGGGTGCACCAAGGTCCCGTGGGTAGATCTTAAATAAGAAAATAAATAAATTGACAGGTGCTTGGTATTAGCCCCTGTGCCTATGGGCAGTGTTCACAGGCTTTTTGGGCATCTTATAACCTTAACCAGTCATATATACTCTCTTTGGCCAGGAGCTTATTTCGATTAAGATTGAACAGGGGCCCCTACAAAAATGCAGCTTGTAAGAAAATAGCTGGCAAACTTAACCTTATTACTACTATTTTAACCACACTGTGACCCTTCTAACTATGGGCTATTCTAACAATATGATAGCCCCAAATACAGTTACCCTTGGCAAAAGAAGACTTTTTCTCGCATACCCATACTCCTCCGTGTTCTGTCACTGGCTATTTACAGTTCTGTTAGCCATCTCAGTGAACAAGAGAAGTGACAGGAGTATCTGAGTTGGGAGTGGAAAGAGTACACTTTCACAGCTGGCACAGTTAGCGGGAGCATAATGCAGGCAAGGGTTGGGGGGGGTCGCTGCTCTAGTTCTAGTACCTTGGCCCATTTCAGTGTTGTTCTAACCCCACACATGACAAAGTTAGACCTTACATGCCTGTGCCCTTTTCCTGTGACTAGTGACTTACTGCTTCAGCGAGTCAGGCTTCACCCTGCGGCAGACGAAGCAGCTGCCTATTTACTTGGTGCCAAAGATGCCTTTGGTCCACTCTGTCAGTTGCTTCCTCCTTGCCAGTGAGGCAGTCTGCCCATTTTTCACATATGGATGCCCAGTTGGTAAGCAGCTGTTGGGGCAGGTCATTCTGGGCATCCTGCTGAGGTGATTCAGCTGCAAGTGGAATCGGTGATGGAATTAGGTCTCTCAGCACCTCATATTTGTTCGATGTCTTCACTGGGGTAGTGAATGGGGAATCTGAGCTGGCATCTGATGTAGGCCTGGTCCTCCTTTGGCTTCTGGATCTTTTTCTCAGTGGGAGGGCCTTCTGCATACCAGTGGGTCTGTTTCTTTTCTACTGTCTGCCTCTTGTAGCCCGGTGCCATGATTCTGTTTCTTGGGCCTCAGCTCTCCCTCAATTTTCCACAGCTGTAGCCTTAGTATCCAGAGGCAGGGAGGACTTGCCATGCAGTTTGAATGGTGGCAGAGGTGGTGAGGTGCTTGCAGCATGTTCAGCATTAGATAATGCTTGGCCTCCTCAGGAGATTGAAAAGTTATGTAGACCCCATTCACTTGAATTTTCAGCATGGCTGGATACCTTTTTGAGGTGGTGGTCCCTTGCTAAAAGAATCTCTGCAAGATATCTGCATAAGCCTTTTTTTTTTTATAGATCTGGGGAAAAGTCTTGAAAAGATTGGATTGGCTGCCCTTCCCAACTTAGCTGGCCCCTTTTCCTGGCAATACGGAGTATTGCCTCCTTTACCGGGAACCTCCATAGTTTGCATAGAATTGAATGAGTTCTTTCTGCCGGTCTAGGTCAAGGCACTAGAGCATGGTGCACCCTCTCGATCTCCATCAGTGGGCACCCCATGATGTTTAGGATTAGTAATAAGGCAGACTGCAAGAAGGCAGACATTTTTCAGCCTTCGGTGCTCTCTGGGATGCCCACTATGCAGATGTTGCATCTCCTGGCCCAGTTCTCCAAATCATCAAACTTGTCTATCAGGAATTGCATTTTGCTGTCATGGTTTCTTAGAGTGCTCTATTGACATTGAACCATTTCCCCTTGGATTTTCACAGTGTATTCTGTAGTCACTACTCTGATAGCCAGGGTTTCTAGGTCCTTGCTCATTTGGTTAGCTGTTGCTTTAAGCTCTGTGGTATCATGTAAAATTATTGCCAGCATATTAGAGATATTAGCCATGTCCATGATATTGTTAGCCTTAGAGTCTGTCTCTGTACCTGTGTTAAATCCAACCACTCGCACTTCACCTTTCAGACACATGATTAGGAGAGCCTGTCATGCCCCAGCTGTCACAAAGTGGTCCAAGCTAAATCCTTCTGATGCGATGGACTGGTGGTAGTAACCCTGTTAATAGTTATCTTTCCTGATTGCCTTCATCACCAGCTCCATGGACCACTCCTCGATTTCTGTTGATTGATGCTGCAATTAACAGATGGAGCTTAAATCACTCTCGGCTGTGCTGTTCTTATGTTTTAGTCTGCCCCACGATTGGCAGGTGACTCCACCCCATCGACATCCCCATAGTTAGGGCTAACAAGAGTAAATTGTCCTTTACCCACTATGCTCCATATTATTGGATCTCACTACCTGCCTCTTCAACTCCTCATCTCTTAGCGGTTTCATGAAAGGGCTAAAAACCTACCTATTAGAGAGCTGCCAATGCTCTTGCTACTGCTGACCCATACTAACTTCAGAGTAATTTACTCCTAAAACATGGGAGGAGCTGGGAAATCTGAAGTAAGGTGCCTGCCTGGTGCCATGGCTTGAAGGGACAGGAAGCGCATCCTCAAGATCACAACAACAGCTGCAAGGGATTCTGAGCTGGACATAATTGTCCACCTAGGGACAAATGACTTGGCTCATCATGAGGTTAGAGCAGTGCAGGAGGACATTGCAGAGTTGGGGAGGGGCCTAAGACAAGTAGCAAACACAGTATCCTTCTCAGAGGTGCTGCCTGTCACAGGCATGGGGGAGGCGAGGGTAATTGGCACCATGCAGTTTAATGAATGGTTGAAAAAATGGTGCGGAGCACAGGGGTTTGGCTTCATTGGGGACTGGGGTTCCACCTGAGGGACACCAGCCTATACTGGCAGGATGGTCTGCATCTGTCCAGGAAGGAACAAGTCTTTTGAGCAATCGGTTTAAATGCTTCATTGGCAAGCTTTTAAACTAGTCAATGGGGAGGCACTGACAAGCAGCAGAAAATCCCAGCCTCTCCTACAAAACAGGGTACTAAATGAGAAAAAGACCAAGGTAGAACGGTCAGTGGGGGATGCTGCAACAGAAGGTAAGGCCATCAAAAAATGGAGAGCAATGAGTACCAATGCCCGTAGTCTAGGTAACAAGCTACCTGAATTAGTGGCCTTGATGGAAGAGGAACATCCGGATATCGTGGCAGTCACAGAAACATGGTACACACAAAACCATGACTGGGACATAAACATACCAGGATACACTATCTACAGGAGGGACAGGGAGGGTAAAAGAGGGGGAGGAGTAGTTCTTTACAAAAGGGAAGGAATAAAAGCAACAGAACAAAAGGGTAAACAGGGAGGAGAAGAAGCACTGTGGGTAAATTTGGAGACAGGCAATGGCACCACAATCCGCACAGGGGTTGTATACAGACCCCCTTCTCAGGGGGAGGAAATGGACAAGGAAATGATAGAAAGTATACTTAGAATGGCAGAAAAAGGGGAGATATTGCTGATGGGTGATCTGAATATGCCAGATGTTAACTGGAGCGCAGTTGCAGCTGCCACTTGAAGAGTGCAGTTATTCTAGATGCCCTACAGGGGCATGCCTTAGACAACTAGTACTGGAGCCCACTAGAGGGAGCAATATTAGACTTGATACTCTCGAATGGAGATGGAGAGAGGATCACAGATGTAAGTGGGTAGCCATCTGGGAACTAGCGACCATCGAACAGTATAGTTCACAATAAACACAACAATGAGAGTCAAGCCATACAAGGACAAAAGTACTGGACTTTGGGAGGGCTGACTTTGCCAAAATGGGTGAGTGCCAAGGAATGCACTAGCAAATGGGCAGGAAGGAGGGTGGAAGAACAATGGGGAATAATAAAAACTGCCATCACAGAGGTAACGAGCCTTTGTGTGAAGCAAATAAACAAAACAAGACGATGTAAGAAACCACTATGGTTCTCAAAGGAAGTGGCAGTGAAGGTTCAAGAGAAAAAGAAAGCATTCAGGAAGTACAAGGAATCCAGCAGGAGCAGGACAGAGAACTGTATCAGTTAAAGCAAAAGGAGGCTGGGAAGGCAGTCAGAACAGCAAAGGCCCAAACTGAGGAAAAGATAGCCAACTCAGTTAAGAAGGGAATAAAACCTTTTATAGGTACATCAGGAGCAAAGGAAGACCAAGGGAGGGATAGTGAGGCTTAATAAAGGGAGGGAGGGTGGGCAGAGGGAGAATGTGAAAAGGCAGAGATACTAAACAAATATTTTTGCTCAGTATTTACAAAGGAAGAGGGGAGGTACATAAAACAAACAGTAGTAACACTCTGGATACAGAAGTTGATACCAGCCATTTACAGAAGAAAGGTTCTGAAAGAACTCTTAAAAACTGAAAGTGGACAAAGCAATGGGGCCTGATGGGATTCATCCCAGAATTCTAAAAGAACTAAGGGTAGAACTAGTGACACCACTGACTACCCTCTTTAACAAATCATGGGAGGATGGGGTGGTACCGAGGACTGGAGGAGGGCAGATGTGATTCCCTTCACAAAAGTGGGAGCAAGGCAGAAGCAGGAAACTATAGACCTGTTAGTTTAACCTCAGTGATAGGGAAAATGATGGAATCACTTCTAAAGGAAAGAATTGTCGAGTATCTAGAGGCCAGAGGGGCACAGGACCCTAGGCAGCATGGATTCACAGCGGAAAGGTCATGCCAGATGAATCTGATAGATTTCTTTGACTGGGTGACCAAAGTAGTAGATCAGGGAGGGGCTGTGGACATGGCCTACCGAGACTTTAGCAAGGCATTTGGACACAGTCCCACACAAAAGATTAATATATAGTTAGCCAGCCTGGAGTGGGTCCCAAGATGACAGCCTGGGTAAAGAATTGGCTGGAGAATAGGACACAGAGAGTAATAGTAAATGGAGTCCACTCCAGAAGAAAGGAGGGTTACTAGCGGCACCGTGAGGGTTCAGTATTAGACCAGTCCCTCTCTCAATGTCTTTATAAGCGACATTGCAGAAGGACTGGAAGGAAAGATGTCTCTTTGCAGATGACACTAAGATCTGCAACAGAGTTGATGCACAGGGTGGGGTGGAAAGGATGAGAAGGACTTGGCAAGGTTAGAGGAATGGTCAAATGTATGGCAGCTTAGATTCAATGCTAAGAAGTGCAAGGTAATGCACCTGGGAAACAAAACCCAGGGAAGAGTACACAATGGGGGTGAGATACTAACAACAACAAAATGGAAAGGGACCTGGGGGTAGTCATATCAGATGACCTAAAGGTGGGCAAGCAATGTGAGAAGGCAGCAAGGAGGGTGGGGATACTGGGATGCATAGGGAGAGGCATCACCAGTAGAAAACAGGAAGTTATTATCCTCTGTACAGACAGCTGGTGAGACCCCATCTGGAGTACTGTGTGCAGTTCTGAGACCCAATCTCCGCAAAGACATAGACAGGATGGAAGCTGTCCAGAGGAGGGCAACTAAAATGGTGCAGGGTCTGCACCGGAGGACATAAGAGAGAGACTTAAGGAGCTTAATATGTATAGCCTCGAGAAAGGAGGAGAGGGGGACATGATAGAAACTTAAGTACCTCAGGGAATCAACAAAGTCCAAGAGGGTAGCATCTTTCAAAAAAGAGGTGTGCAAAAGAACAGGGCACAATTTGAAGATAGAGGGGGGCTCAGAGGTAATTTAAGGAAGTATTTTTTCACAGAGAGGGTTGTGGATGCATGGAATGGCCTTCTGGAGGAGGTTGTGGAGTCAAAATCAGTGGTGGAATTCAAGCATGCATGGTATAGTCATAAGGCAATTCTGGGGGGTGGGGGTAGAAAGAAGTAGGCTGCTGGTTAACTAGGATCTGCAGCTTATCCAGTAGGTAGGGAAATGGGCAGACTGGGTGGGCCAAGCGGTCCTTATCTGCCATCAAATTCTATGTTTCTATGTTTCTATGTTTCTATCCCTGTCCATAGTGTATGGTTACAGCATCTGGCATATTACTGATCATGTCTTGTATCTTGTAACACTAAGAAATGATATGCTGACAAATTTTGTGTGTAATTGCTGTAATTGACCTTATTAGACAATCATATATATTTGTCTTTTCTACTATGTATACTGTCTGTGTTTTGTATACTGCATGCATTTGTTACACTGGACATCTGTGAAAATGGGTCTTTAGCCCACATATTTTTCAGTATAAAATAAAAATGAAATGAAATCTTTGTATTTCTGATGATTATTGGTTTCTAACTTACTGTACATTGTCTTATTTATGAGTAATTGTTGTTAATATTTTACTGTGTGATATGCCTAATTTATTGCTTCTTTACCCACATCTGTTCATTCTTGCAGTTTCATGTTGTTTATGAACTTTGTAATTTTTGCCTGCAACTAATTCTTGGTCACCCCTGAGAAAGGGACGTTTGGTCTCGATGTGTATACCCAGTTACCAAAATTCAATACATAAATAAAGTTGTACTGAATTGGAGCCCTCCAGACTTGGGCATCTAAGGATGCAATCCTCTGACTGACGAAAGTCAGAAGGTGCCTGTGGGATCAGGATTTTGGCAGTGTCATGAGTTGCTTGTGGTATGTGCTCCCTGTGGTATGGGTCTCTGGAGGCTCAGGTTCCACATGGAGTCCAAGATCAGAGACATCAGGAATCTGTTTGTGACTCACCCTCAAGAGGTGCGGGCACCAAGTCCAAACCAGCTTGAATCTGATGTTCTGTGGAAGATCAGTGTATGTGGTACCATATTATCTGAGTAAAGGGATAGGCTGTGGTGAGCCAAGTAAGCCTCATATCTGTGACTGCAGGGAACTAGGACACTGAATCCTTGGGCATGGGGTGAGGTGCAGCTGTCAGTGTTCTACCTCAGTACCTTACGTGTCCATGCCTTGGCACCATTACCTATCTAGGACAGCAAACTACTCTAATACTACATCTGCTTATGGCACCAAGTAAATTCTGTGTCTTTAAGGGCACTGGTATATCCCATGGTTTGGCCTTTTTGTGGCTTTGAGGGGATCTAACATTTGTTTATATTGTAGATATAACTGACATGCTGCAAAAATGTATCCATAGCTGGCTAGCTTGGGACGTGTATATATATGACTTACTGCTGATCATGACTGGGCCATTGACAGAGTTTCATTTGGGGATCCAGATGAGCAAATCTACATCACCAAATGATGTGTGAACTATATCTAAAGCATTTAAATGAATGTTGGTCCTCTGCAAGCATGTTTAAGTGTCATGTGTCACACCTTGTGTCATGTGTGACCAGTGTGTTTCGAACAAGGGAATTAAAGGAAGGCAAATTCCAGTCTCATAGAGTGCTTTTCAACCTAGGGGGGTCAGTGTGGTGCCACTCTGCTACAGGAAAGTAGTAGCTGTAAAATCACCTGTGTTTCTTTTTGCAGGACTGTACATTCTGACTTCGGTGGGGGAGTAGAGGAAGAGAAAGGGGAAAGGAAGAGACCCTTAGCCAGATGATGCCATGTGACCACTCCCATCCTATCAGAATTGACCAGGTAGCTCTGGTGGGGATTTAAAAGAAGGCAGATTCTGGTCTCATAGAATGCTTACTAGCTGAGATTTAAAAAAAAGCTCACCCAGCTGGTTGCATCACACTCATGTCCCAGGCCATGAGTGGAACAGAGCAGAGATGAAACAGGAAACCTAAGGCATCTGCAGGCATCCATAGATTAGTCACAGTCAGCAGAGGACTCTGTCACACAGATGCAAGATGAGGTAAGGTACAGCAACTTTTAACTAAAAATCCAAGCTCTAGGAACTCTTACAGGTGGGGGTTAAGGCAATGAATAAAAATGAGGGACTTGGTAAAGGTATTTGCTAACAGAAGGAAAACAAAAGACACCATATCTAGGGTAGGGACTCTTTGCAAAGTTAAGTAAAGGAAGAAATGGACAGAATTTAAATAAGGCAGAGTAAGGATGCAGTGGGGTACTTTCAGTGGCTCAGATTACAAACACTGATAGCAAAACGATGATGGCTTAGCACTCAAGTTGAACTTACAAAGTGCACAAGTGCAAATTTATTTTCAGCAAGATGCCTTGGCAAAATCAGTCCCTGCGCTTCAACCCTATAGCAGGTCTTCCTCAGGGGAGCACACCATTCTCCTACTTTTGAACAAACACTAATAGAATGTAAAACATACATCACCATATCTGGGGTTGCATGATAAACCTAATTTTAGATGAGAAAAGAATGAAGAAAGGGAATACCAATAGGAAGGAGGCAGAAGAGGACAGACTAGGTTCAGTAGAAAAAAAGTATGTGGGTAATCAAGGATGGGAGTGGTGCAGAGCAATGGGTGTGAAGCCACAGATTTTCAGGACACATTCTGGAGATTGAGGTGCTACTTTATTTTCATACACCTCTCTGGGTTGAGGCCAGAGGTCACTGGACTCCAAACTGAGCTGGAAAAGATACAGAGGATCTCTTGCCCTACCAAGGGCCATCAAATCTGCTGCCCTTACCTTGGAGGATGCCTAGACAGAGGACAGATGATGGATCTTGGTGGGTTTCAGGAGGGTGGGGATGGTGGGTAGGGTGCACAATCCTCAGCCTATGCCACTACAAAACTCCTTCACTTTTCTGGCAGGACAGGTCAGCTGGGATGAGGCACCTGGGGTGGTGGCAAGGGAGTTTGTGAAGGTCCTCTGAAGGGGCAGCCCAAAGATGAAAGGAAGAAACCTCTAGCAGAAAAAGAAGCAGCTGCTTGTGGGGGACTCATTTGTGAGGGAGACAGACTTGGGAGTAGGAAGGGAAGCACAGAGGGAGGTAAGGTACATATCTGGTGCTTTGACTCAGAGAGATGTAGACTGGACCCTAAGGATCACTAGGGTGGCAGGTCACAGCAGGGAGCTGCTGTCATTTTCAACCTAGAGGCTAGTGACCTGGCAAGGGATGGAGTAGGGATAGTGCAGGGACAGTTGAGGGAACTGGGAAGGTGACTTAAACAAGTAGTACAAATGGTCGTGTTCATCAAGGTTCTATCTTTGTTTGTCCAAGGGGAGGATAGGGCACTCTGCACCAGGAACTTCAACATCTCTTTGAAGTCATGGTGCAAGGGGAAAGGTTTTGGCTTCACTGGTGACTGGGGGCTGACCAGGGAGTATACGGAGTTCACAGATTGAATCCTTTTAGGAATAGGACCGCTGCCCTCAATGCAAGGTTTAAATGTTACTTGGATGAACATTTAAACTAGACAAGGGGGGAGGCTGTATTACCAAGAGAAGTAACAACTCCTCCCCCCACAGGCTGAAGCCACAAAGAGGGAAAGTCAAAAGGGAGGGACCTCCCAAAAGGCAGGTTTGTAAGTTGAAGTGGTTGTAGACATGGTGAAAGACAAGGCAGAAGAATGAAGGATGCAGAAAAAAAGGTGTAGAGGGGACAACAAACAGAAGCAATAATGAGGGAAGGGGAGTCAGTGGAGTGTCTGGGAGCATCATAGGCAGAAAGGGGGAGGAAAGGGGGTTGTAGATACGTGAGAGCAAGGTTTGGACAGCCATGTGCACCAGTGAAAGACATCTAGAAAATAACATTCTTTACCTAGAGACCATCGTGGTAGAGGAGGACCTGGACCTGGTGGTCATAACTCAGTCACGGTGCATAGAAATTCAAGACTGGGCATGGTCATACCAGGATACTCTCACCTCAAAAGAGATAGGGAATGGAGGAGTGGATGAGGGGTTGTTCTATATGTGAAGAAGGGTATCAGGGCTATGGAAGTGCAAGGGAACCTAGCGTTAATGGAAGGGGTAGAGCTGCTGTGGGTTACCATGCAGAAAGAAGCTGGATCCTCTGTTTGCACTGGGGTGAAATACAGATCTCCATTAGTGGAGGAAGATTTTGACAAAGCACTAGGAGAACCATCAGTAAGATGGCAAATAAGAGCCAGGTGCTGCTGGTTGGGAACTTCAGTCTACCATATGTGGAATGGATCCTTTCTGCTGCAGCTTCATCTAGAAGCAAGGAAATCCTTGGCTCCCTGCAGGGGGCAATTTTCAGACACCTACTGACTGAACCCTCTAGGGATGGGACAATACTGGACCTGATTCTTATTAAGACAGACAGTGTTGCAGGCCATTCATGGAAGGCTCATATTAGGGATGATGAGGAACAAGGAGGCAAAATGCTCATGAGTGCTCCTATCAAAGTTCACTCTGTGTAGATCTTAATGGGCCACCAGATAAAATATACTTCTCAAGTTGTTTTTTAAATTCCAACTTCATACTATTTATTATAATTTTATTTATATATTATCTGTTTTCCCTACCTCCGTGCACCCATCAGGGGCTCCGAACCCTCCCTTAGAAAGGGGCACATTGTCCTGCTCTGACCATTCTGCCTTGCAACCCTCACAAGTTCACCCATGGCTCCTTCCCCCCCATGGTAGGGCCAGGGACTAGGAGTGCTGGCTTACTTCCACCCACCAGAGAAGCAATCCAGAACTGGGTGATGCAGCGAGATTGATTAGGGCCATCACTGGTACTGCTGGGTCCCAGCTTTCCTCCTGATTTCCTTCTGCACCCACACCCATGCAATGAGTGCAGCAGCTGGCTCCACCTCAACAGAAGCAGCCAAGCACCCTGGATGTGGGCCAAACCCTTTGAACTGGCAGCTGCCCTGACCCCAGCCACCGCTTGGTGTCAGTCAATAGATCACTGCACACTCCCTCCTCCCCAAGGAAGGAAAGCAGTCCTTCGGATGCTCAGTCCTTACCTCCCCCAGATAACCCTCAGACTACCCAAGTCTGTTCTCAAACCCGAATGATGGCATGACATGAGGTGTAGCATCCAGCACCTAAACCATCTGCACCACTGGGCTAGCCTTATTTATTGTAATTTCAAGTGGCAAATTATTCCAGGGATTTGCAATTCTAGGTATAAAAAAAGTATTTACATTTGTTGAAAGTTTTCCCCACTATCTGCAAGGACTGACCTAACATACTAACATACTAAAATGCCAGCAGAATAGGCCTATTGGTCTTTCGTGTCTGCTCGTTTGGTCAGCCCCCACTCTGGGAGTTGACCTTGCTGCCCCCCTTGACTTCTCTGGCTTCTCCCTTCCCAGTTTCGGATATTCTTGCTGCACTGGATTTTGCTTCCAGAACCCTTCCCGTGTACCTGTCCCACCCACTCTTGAACCCATCCACCGTCTCTGCCTCCACCAGCCCCCTGGGCAACGCATTTCATGGCTCCACCACCCTCTCAGTGAAGTAGCACCTCCTCCTTTCTCCCTGAATCTGCCCCTCCAACTTTCACCCATGCTCTCTAGTTGCCCCCTCCTCCTTTCTTCAAAGCATCCTGACTGCTCCTCCACTATTTACCCCCTTCATGTACCTGAAGACCTCCATCATGTCCCCCAGGTCCCTTCTCTCTTCCAATGTGTACACCTCTTACATTTCTGTCAGAATTTTTGAAAGTAACACCTACAGTAATTATGTAAGATGATAAGGGTCATATTTAACAACAAATATAAAAAGCAGATCACCTCTTATGCATCTAGTTTTCAGCGACATGAGATTCAGAGCCTGTAACTTCTCCTCATATCCTATGTTCCCAGTGTCCTTGATACACTTGTTAAATTTCCTCTGACCCGTCTCAAGATTCTTTCTATATCCTTTTTACGATGGGCCTCAAGTTGTGAAACATATTGCAAGTGTTGCCTGGCATATGCTCTATAAAGGGCAATCAGTGCATTACTGTTTCTGGATACAGTGTTTCCATTGATTGCCAATATTATTTTGTTTGTCTTGGCAATTGCAGCATTAATATGTGTTGAGATACCATATATTTATGTCCAAATCCCTTTTGTTATCAGTGACATCTAAGGGTATGCCACACAGTCTATAAGTATTTCTTTTTTTTTTTTTTACCTAAATGCATTATTTTACATTTGTCCATGTTCAATTTCTTTGCCCTTCTCTAGACCCATAAAGAGATATTATCCAAATATTCTTGTAGACTTTCTATTCATGGTAACATTTCAAATGGGCTCCCTAGCTTGGTGTCATCAACGTATTTGGTAGACATGTGAATTTTGTCATGTAAGAGAAAAATACCTGTACCTGGAACAAAAGGGTACCAAAAACTGTTCCCTGAGGGACCACTGGTGACCATCACCACCTCTGATAAATGCCCATGTATTATCACTGTTTGTGATCTGTCTCTAAACCATTAAATGATCCAATTTATTACACACTTGTTAATACTAGCGTTTTTTTATTTTCTCAATTACTGCTCAATGTGGTATTAAGTCAAAAACATTGCTAAACTCTAACTAAACCACATCACATGGAATTCTTTTGCCTAATGATTGGCAAATCTTGTCATAGAAACAAACACATTTTGTAGTGCTACTTCTCCCTTTTTTATAACCATGTTGGTCATGGACATCACTGCGAAATGAAGGTATTATATGATCTTTAGTGAGATTTTCCAATAATTTGTATATTATGGAAGAAAGACTGATGGGCCTATAATTGTTTGATGCTTGTTTAGTACCCTTTTAAAATATGGGGACTACATTTTCAGTCTTCCAGTCCTCTGGAAAAGTACAATTATTAATAGATTTCTCAAACAACTTAGAAAATGGGCTTTTTATTTGCTGGGTTCTGATTGGCTAGTACCTCTACCAGGGGGGTACATTAACTTTCAATAGATGCCCAGCAAATAAAAAGTGTAATTAACCCATCACCACCTAACATATCCCTTTGCCTACTCTGCTTACTCACTGGGCAAAAGATCCTTGCAAATTCAAATAGTCATTTATTTTTAATGATATTAACGAAATAGCATTGTTCTCAAATACACATGTAACACTCTCACCCTAAGACAGTTTCTTAAGCATTGTAGTTCACAGAACACTGTTTATTTAAACTCCTAACTGTTTAATCCTGGCACACAGTTGAATTACTTTACTTACTCGAGTAGAGCCTGGCTCCCTTCATTTATGGCGGTCGCCTGTAGCATTCACACACAAACTAAGCCAGTAAATGATCTGACTACCTGACTCAAGCAGTCTGTCAGGAATGCTTTGCATATTTTAAAAAAGCTTACATTTGTTGTTCTTGCCAGTAAATGCTGCCCGTTCACATCTCCATCTGTCCTCCCAAAGACATCTCACTCGTGCTTCCCACCTGACATAAAAGGACATGCAGCAGCTTTAATTTTGCTCGAAACACTTTCTTCTGACCGCGCTACTGATGATAGTCTCACCCCATCTCAGTCTCTTAAAAAAAAAAAAAAACAGCCACAGAATGACACACAAGACTAGAATCTGCTCAGAAAAACGAAAGGGATACAAGGCAACGACCTCTCAAGCAGGGATGAAGGCACATAAAATCAGGGCATGCAAACCAAAAGCACCCTCTGCTGCCAGCAACACAGCTATACCACTACAGGGACTACTTTGCAACGAAACAATTTTTATTAATTTATTCCAGTTTTTTAAGCACATTTGCACCACTTTTTCATTATTGTATAAAACATTTCACAAATAACCCATTTTCAAAGCACAATAATACCCTCCAGGGTGGGTGTATGCAATACGGACCTTCAGGAGTTTAAGACCCTCCACCTCGACGCATCGGCCTTTAACACCCTGGGCGGTCCGGTATTGCCTATCACCGCCTAATTCTTGTCGGGTATTATTGCTTGCATATTTAAAGGCAATAGTGAAATTATAGACATAATTTGCAACATTTTATCAGAGCTTGTATCTGTTCCTAGGGCAGAATTACTTTTTAATTTAGCAATTTTGTTTTTTATATCAACTGTAGAGATCAGTATCAGCTCACAATAGGTAGTGTTCATTTTCTCAGTGGTTTCATCTTTAGGACTGAAGACTCTGCAGAAATAGTTGTTAAAATGTTTGGCCATTTCCTTGCTGGTGCTCATCAGGGTTTCATTTGAGGAAAATAGGCCCACATTAAAGAGTTCATGTAAACATAAAATGCCTTAAATTATCCTTATTGGCATTAATAGACAAGTTGTAACCTTGTGTTTTTCTTAGATTTTCTAATTTCACACTTGCATTTTTGGGGGGATCTTTTTATAGTCCTCCCTTGCAGTAAAGATATTAGAAGTTAGGAGTATTCTATAGAGTTCATTTTTCTTATTTATTAACTTATTTGGTTTTTATTATCCATTTAGGTCTGTTTTTATTATTTTGTTTTCCTTTAATCTTAGGTATGTCTGCATTACTTAAGTGTAAAATTGTTGATTTTGTGATGCCCCAGATATCCACTACAGATTTGTTTGCCAGTTTATATTCCCAATCAATATGTTTAGTTGGTTAATTAGTTTGTTAGTGTCTGCCTTATTATAAAGGTACATATGTATTGCTCCATTGTATTATGAAAATTCCCTATTTATTTGAAAAAAATGTCATCTTGTGGTCACTGTTACTTGGGGGAGGGGGACCAGTACCACACTTAAATACTCTGATATTGTTTTTACGTAAGACAAAGTCTAATAGATGTGCATCCCTTATTGGTTCCATCACATATTGGGTTTAATTTAAGCATTCACATGCATAGATTAAATGGGGAACTGTCATCTAGAGGGTTTCTTAATGTCTGAAATCCCATAGAAAGCTAATTTAAGTGAGCAATTGTGTTTATCTGTGAGTCTCTGCAGTCCAGAAATATTCATATGTAAATCAGCCTGTAATTAAGGGCTGGGGGCAGCCATGAGTTTTAGGCTCCTGACAGGAAATGATGTCATTGAGGGTGTTGTCCCTCCTTTTATTGTAGGCTAAATAGGAAACTCACTGTTTTATTAAGTGTGTTTTAAGGTGTTATTACAACAATTTGTACATTTACAATAATTGTTTTGTATGTGCATTGAAATTAGTGAGTTATCACCGTTATATTTCAAACTATTAGTAAAAATAATCCATGTTTAGAATTGCTTTAACCTCTAGGCTATACTGCCAGCTGATCATCAAAAACTACACATCTCAAGTCTGTCTGTTTGTTGCCAACAGGTATTGGGGCCCCATATCAGGATTTCTAAACCTTGGCTGTGTTCATGTCAGTACATATTTCTGGGACTGCCACATCACCAAGTTCTCTCTTTTTCCGCTCTCTTACAGCCTTTCCTCTTACAATTCCAGGTGTGAATTCAGGTCTACAAGATGCAAATGTGGCTATGTATGCACAGGCCTGGTATCATCGGGTCAGCCTTGAAATGTGTAGTTTTTGATTATCAGCTGGCAGTAAAGCCTAGAGGTTATAGCAAAGAGTTGTGAACAAGCTTCATTCATCCAGCAGAAAGGGGTTTGATTCCAACATGCTCTTCTTGTATAGCATGCGACTGGAGCAAGTCACTTAGTCTTCCTGTACTCCCAAAACACACCATAGAACAAGCTGCAGCTGTGTGCCTTTTCTGGACAAAAGCAGCAAAAACAAACTGAGCTAGACCTTGGAGTCAGTTGAAAAAACAATTATGATTGACTTATAACACATTATGACTGATTATTTCAACTAGTTTAAAATTTATGACTGCGACTCACTAAAGAAAATCCAACCAATTTTTTTCAACTTCCAGCATACCAAAGCCACATAAACAGCCAATATCACTGTTGGGATGCTGCTGTACACTCCTGAAGCTGCATAAATTGGCTTAGACCTGCCATGGTCTGGGTTGCAGCCGTAGCAGTACACCCAGTGCAAACTCATATCAACAGCCTAAGTTAGGATGTGGGATGCTGTGATCCCCCCCCCGACCAAGCAAAGCTACATAACCAGCCTTGCTGTATCCAGTGTGGGATGTTGCACTACTGCAGCACACCCCTGAAGCTTCAAGCTACATAAACAGCCTTAGACTCTGGTGTTTGCTACTGCAGTGGTACACCTTCAAATCAACATAAACAGCCTTAGATCCATCGACCGTCTGTGGGATGCTACATCCCACCCAACCCCTGAAGCCACATAAACAGCACACAGCCTTATAGACCCTGGTGTGGGATGCTGCAGTACAGTGACCAACCCACCCTGCCTGAATCTGAATCACCATAATCTCTCACTTTTGTTTAATTTTCTGTACACACCACCAGTCACTCACTGTCCATCAGTCAGCCAGTCAAGGCAGGCCTGTAGCCCACTGCCCTGACCTCAGCCATTTCAGTTGCTAAAAAAAACCACATCATCACAACAGTTGAGCTAAACAGCTGCATTTTGAGAACAAATCCCCTTTCTCTTCCGCCAAACAGTACTATTTCATTAGTTTTAAATATACACTAATGCATGCTGCTTGCTGCTGCCCTGTGCCTGCCAGAAATCCTACTCAGTCTCTCCAAAAATAGAAAAAGGACAATAGACATCAATGTTTTACCTACTAGTCATCCATTGTCTCAGGAAGCTCAAAGTACATCACTTACTGAGGCAGCTCTCTCTCTACAGCTCTCCTCCAGTCTGCCTCCATTGTCCAACCGAGTCAGTCCCTCAACTTTCTTCTTTCTTTGTCTGTCTTTTCCTCTCAGCTGCAGCCAAGTGTTAGTGTGTGTGTTGCCAGGCTCCACAGTCACCAGCTCGCTGCATGGCCAACTCTACTATACTGTATGCTCAACACTCCCACCCAGTCTCATTCCTTGGCTGCTTGTTGCACAGTGGTTTGCTGCTGATCCATCCACTCCTACCTTGTATGGCCTGCTGCCATTGGCTGCATGTGTGGCAGTCATGGTCAAGTTATTGATGACCTCCTCCTCTCTTTAAATTTACACTGCTACCACCACTAGAGCTTTCTCACACCTCCCACAGCCAGTAAACCAGGCCACCGACCAATGGGCAACTCACTCCATCTCCATCTGAGTCTCCTACTCATGCCACCCTACACTGGCCCTCCCGTGGCATGCAGTCTCGGCCTAGTAGTAGTAGGCCATTTGTCTCAGCACCTCACCTTCAGTGGGCTCCCTCACTTTCACTGTCTCCAAGCAGTCTCCCTCGACTGATGATGGTCTGCCTGACTGGTTGCCCTGGGCCCGACCTTGCCTCCCGAGTCCCACTGTGGGTGGCTGGCTGTACTGTCCTCCTCTCCTCTGCACTATTCCCACCAGGCCACCCACCCACACCTCACTGCTCCACCACCACGTCCATTCACTACTCTCCACTCTCTTTCCTGGTGACCAGTCACCAGGTGCCTGGTGAGTCTCTTCAAGTCCCTCTAGGCCTCTTAGCTCATTTCTCTTTCTCCAAACTGGTGTCAGTGTGGTCTCGACTTGTCTGGCAGTGCCTGACCTCACCTCTGAGTCCCGCTGTACCTGACTGTGCTGCTGACAATATGATATCTCCCTGCAGACCTTAAGGCTGCAATGCTTAAGAAATCAAGTTTTTAGAATTTAGCCCACCGGTGCCCGAGCACAGCTATCTGCGTCCTCACCTCAATGACTACTTGCGCTGCGGTCCAACTCTGTCTCACAACCTTAGTGCAGTTACAGATAGTGGGCACACAACACCTGACTCCTCTCTCCCTCAGTACTCATTGGTGGAGGATAGGTGCTGGACAACCAGGAGTGCATTAATTGGCTAAACGTTAAAAAGCATCTGCCCCCACACACAAATAAAAAAACAAAATAAGGAGACATTGAGTATAACTGTATTACTGTCAGGTAGCACTGTCAGGCAAGCTGGAAGCAATGATGGAATCATCAACTTCATGCAATTAGAACGTCACTTAATTATGGCTGCAGTCCAGTGCAATTGCAACTATTTGCAACTGCATTAAATTGCAATCCACAATTCTGACAGCCGACGGAGGCTCTGGGGTCTGATCTGAGCATGTGTTATGCTTCTTAAAATATTATGCTCTTTCCATCCAGATTTGGCTTAAAAAGAAAAAAAATAGGACACCATTACTTGTTTATTAATTGCAAAAACACATAGATGGACAACACAGTTAGAACATGCATAATGTGAAATGCATTATTAAAAGAGTGTTTTACTTCTTTTGATGAAGTTAAAAGTATATCAGTTTCTTACTGAAATACTTAGGATGGAATGGGATTTTCTGCTGAAAAGGAAAAAATCAATCTGATTGATCCTGTCGCTTATACCCATCGAACGTGTCTTGCACTCCATAGCTATGCCGATGGACTGCAACTTTCAAGAATGCCATTCCCACTATAATGTAAAAAAGGAAAGGGGAAAAAAGGACAGACAGTGTGTGTGTGTGTGTGTGTGTGTGTGTGTGTGTGCAGAGTGTGTGTTTAATGTGTGTAG
Source organism: Neoceratodus forsteri (assembly GCA_016271365.2). Taxonomy (NCBI): domain Eukaryota; kingdom Metazoa; phylum Chordata; order Ceratodontiformes; family Ceratodontidae; genus Neoceratodus; species Neoceratodus forsteri. The sequence goes on from CM057449.1 coordinate 683,176,389, forward strand.
TGTACATGTGTGTGTGTGTTTTGGTTTTACTGTGTGTAGTGTGTGTGTGTGTGTGTGTGTGTCATGTGTAGTTTGAGGGGTGTGTGTGTGTGTCTCTCTGTCTCTGACAGAAGTGCTGCACTAACTGAACTGTGCTGAAAGGAAAAAAAATACCACCATTAATTAAATAAAATAATATATGGGTCAGTGGGTGTGAAAAATAGAATTTTACACACACTCTCAGTCTGGGACGCCTTTACCCTCGGGGTTAATGTAGCATCCCACACCTTGCGTGTGTGTAAAATTCTGGTTATACACTCACCCATATATTATTCTATATTTTAATACTGAAGTTCAGATTATTCATGTTTTAATAAAGTTGTTCATCTAAGTGTTTTTGCAATTAATAAACAATTAATGGTGTTCTAATTTTTTTCAAGTCAAATCTGGACAGATAGAGCATAATATTTTCAAAATCATAACACATGCTCAGATTGTTTCTACTGTCTTTGTCCAGGAAAGGCACTCAGCTACAGCTTGTTGCTGGGTGTGTTTTAGGTGCACAGGGAGGTTAAGTGAATTGCTCTGGTCACACAATCTACAAGCAGAGCATGTTGGAATCAAAACTCATTCTGTTGGATGAACAAAGTTTGTTCACAGCTCTTTGCTTTAGCCTCTAGGCTGTACTGCCAGCTGTTAATCAAAAACTACAAATTTAAAGACTGGTCCCCATAATGCCATGCCAGTAGGTACATAGCCACATTTGCATCTTGTAGATCTGAGTTCACACCCAAAATTGTAAGAGAAAATTCTGTAAGACAGGGAATGGAATAAGATAGAAGTTGGTGCTATGGCAGCCCCAGAAATCTGTACGGACATTAACACAGCCAGTGTTTATAAATCCTAATATGGGGCTCCAATACCTGTTGGCACTACAGAGCCAGCCTTGAGATGTGTAGTTTTTAATGACAGTTTAGCCCAGAGGTTAAAGCAATCCTAAAGATGGATTCTTTTTACTAACAGTTTAAAATGTAAAAGTGATAACTCACTAGTTTCAATGCACATACAAAACAATTACTATAAATGTAGAAAATATTGCAATAACACCTTAAAATAATACTTACGAAAACAGATTCTTTCCTATTTAACCTATAGTCAATGGAGGGCCAAGACCGTCGGTGACATAATTTCCTGTCAGGAGCCTAAAACACATGACTTCCCCAGCCCTTTATTACAGGTTAACTCTGGACTGCAAAGACTCACAAATAAACACAATAGCTCACCCAAATTAGCTTTTTATGGGCTTTCAGACATTAAGAAATCCTGTAGATGACAGTTCTCCTTTAAGTTCTTTCCTACTATACTCGTAGCCCTGTTTGTGATCCAGTCTATGTCATCACAGTTAAAATCACTCGCAAATACTACTGTATGTCTCCCATTTAGCCAGCTCTTTCAATTTCAGTTGTTATTTCATTACTAATTTACATTGCAGTATCAGGTGGTCTGTAGTTGACACCAACATTTAGGGGATAAGTATGGTCATTAGGTACTTTTACCCAGATGATCTCTGTATTTGAAGGGTTACTTTTGATTGTTGATGATATATCAATAAAATTGGTTGTTATTTCTTACATACGATGCTACTTCTCTTCTCCACCTTTTTTATTAAGTCTATTCAGTTTATGAAGGTTCAAGCCATCTATGTTGGTTCCTCATTTCAAGTCACTCTTGATCCACCATGTATCAGTAATGGCTTTTATGTCGATAGTTGTCATACTGATTGCTGCCTGTACTTCACAAAGTTTATTTTTCATATTTCTGGCATTCAAGAGTAAAAAATTAAACACTTTCTGTGTGAGTGTGTTCTTTCAGGAAGTATTAGTTGTCTGAGTTGAAATAGTAGGTGAGAGTCTCCCCCTTTGTTTTTCAGTTTAAACCAAGTTCATTGAGACATGCTTTTGGGGTGTCACCTAGCACTCTGGCCCCTTTTACATTTAAATGAAGCCCATCCTTTGAATATAGATAATATCTTCTATTGAAACTGTTCCATTGGTTAACAGAAAACAAATCCTCTTTTTTACACCAGTTTAAGAGTAGAATGTTAGTTTTTTCAATAACATACATTTTTCTCTAGATACGCTCTTGAAATAGTTAATATGCCAAGGTATGGCTAAATAGTGACCTTTTTCTTTCAGTTTTTTTCCTAAGTCTGTTGGTGCTGTGCAGATATCTTTTTCATGGAATTTGCCAATATCATTGCTCCCCACATGTAGAACCATTTTAGAATTTGCTGGTAGTGACAGTTTATTGATTCCTTGATCTACTTCTGGAAACCTAGCCCCAGGCAGGCAGGGTACCACAGTATTTATTGTATCTAACTTTCAGTTATGATTGTCTGTATATCTAATTATAGAATCTCAAATGGCCAGTTCATGTGGAGACTGGGGGCCCAATTCCAGAATGGTGATACAAGGCTTGTGTCAAGCCCTGCATCCAATGCCAAGGAGTCACAGATGCCTCAAAGCCCTTTGGACACAGAGTGGTCTGATTCTCATAGGAGTGGTACATTTTGACATTTTCCCCACTTTATGGAAGCTTGTACCAAAGGTTTGTAGCAAGTTCCATAAAAGGGGGTCCCTGAGGGAAGCAAATGTAGACCAGGGAGTAGCTGGTCTAACTAATTCTGGACTTGCAGCAGGGCTTTTGCGGTAAGCGCCTTTGGGAATTGTGATTGCCACAATGTTTGATGCAAGCCACAGGCTGCATCAACCACCCTGTCACAAGTCCCTGTGGCGGCCGCACATCCTTTCAGAATCTGGCCCTGGGAGTTCTGATCATGTAAATTACTTGGCAGATCTGTAGGGGTCTTTCCTTCAAGTGGAGCATACCAGTTCCTTGTTATTATTGGAATCTCAGAGGTATTCAATTCTCTCCCACACTTCTTATGTCTTTTTGTTGTAACCTGACACCAATCATTTTCTTCAATTGGCCTGTTATGTCTACCCTTCTTTGTTGTGTGTTTTTCAGAGCTCGAACTACATGGGAGGGTTTCCTTTTCATAGGTTCTGTTAAGATTTTCCTTTAAAGTGTAATTGGTTAATGGGTTTTCTAGCTCAATAGAATTAACAAATCTTTCTGTTTTATTTCTCGAACTCTTTGAAGTTATTTTTTAACAACTCGCAGTTCCTTTGAACAGTAGTTAAAAGGGAACACTTTACACATATTTAAGATAATGTTTTAGTGGATACAAAATCTATCAAATACATGAGGCAACAGGGACATTTTACAGTTGTTCCATTGTGTGATAAAAGTTCTAGGACATCACTAATAGGCTTTGTACTAGTTTAGTCAGACATCATTTAAGTTACTCACTTACAAGGTTCAAGTGCGAAATGTAGTGGCCTGCTCCCTCTGCCCCCTCAGTGGACACAGGCAATCTCGCTTGCTCTTCTGTCACGTCGCCACTGCCGTGCACTCACCGACACATGTGAAGATGTGAGTCTAAATGACTGCAGGACCAGAAGTGCCTCAGAGTGGGACTTCCAGTTTAATTTTTTCAAAGTGCTGTTCTGTATTTAGATATCTAACATTTTTAATATCACTGAGGTAGTCTGAAGCCAAGTAACCCCCTTAAACGCCAGCTCACAACCTAGGCACAGTAATTACTGACTTTTGCACTGCTACTGATTACTGTTGCCAGGGGCAACACACTAGACACACACAACATTTTTTTTTGTTTTTGCAGAGTTTTTTTGTTTTAGTCACACACACTATACACAGAACGAGATAGCAATACTAACAACATTTATTTCTTTTAAAACAACAGAAGTGATGCACCCTTACTTGGTGCTTCATGCTACAGAAGTGTTCCTTTAGGGCCTTTCTTCATGAAGCTACAAGTCTAAATGGTTGCAGGACCAGAGAAGTGCATCAAAGTGGGACTTCCGGTCTAGCATTTTCAAAGCATTGTTCTGTATTTAAATATCTAACTTTTTTAATACCACCAAGGTGGTCTGAAGCAAGATAACTGGCTTAAAAGCAGACTTGCAACCCAGACACAGTATTACTACCTTTCGCCCTGTACATTGCAAAGTCAAATGGGTGGTCCTCCACAATCCCAATGCCTGCTACTGATTACTGGTGTCAGAGGCAACACACAAGACACACAGAGCACTTTTTTTTGTTTGCAGAATTTTTTTGTTTTAGTTACACACACTATACACAGAACAAGATACAAATACTGAAAATATGTTTTCTTTTAAAACAATAAAAGTGCATGCACCCTGACATGGTGCTCCATACTTCAGTAGTGTCCTTTTAGGATCTCTCATTGCAAAGCTGCTAGTTTAGATGGCTGCAGGACCAGAAATGCCACAGAGTGGGACTTCCAGTCTAGTGTTTTCAAAGTGCTATTCAGTATTTAAATATTTAACTTTTTTAACATCACCAAGGTGGTCTAAAGCCAGGTAACCAGCTGAAAATCTGACTCACAACACAAGCATAATATTTGCTGACTTTTGCCCTGTACACTGCAAGATCAAACGTGTGGTGCCCACTATCACACAGTGCCTGCTACTGACTACTGTTGCCAGGAACAAGACACACATAATACTTTTTTTGTTTTGGTCATGCACACTAGACACAGAATGAGATACCAACACTATTATCCTTTTCTTTTAAAACACTAAATGTCTGGCAACCTAGGTTTGTGCCCGAGCCCAGGATGACAGGAGTGGAGGCTGGCAGGAAGAGTTCATCACATCCTCCTAATACTCTCTTCCTGGGGGGGTGGGGGGTGCTGGCATGACTGTAGAGCTGCTTCTGGTGGCCCATTGTGGCAATGCATGCTGCAGTTTGGGTGACCACACACACCGCTGTGCATCCACACACAATGCCACATGTGTGCAGTCGCATTGTGTTTGGAGGGTGGCAGGATGGGAAAAAAGGAAAAAAATGCCCTTTGGTTGACTGGATGAAGGCTGCCAGTCCTGCCACATGCCACGATAATCTGAACTGTATCTGTCCTGACCCCTGCTATACCCAGGATATATGAAAGCCCTGCTTGGTGAGTCTCCTGCCCTGGTTGTCCCCACAGTGGTAGGGTTCCTTCCAACAAAAGGTTATATCAAATTAGCCCAGAGACACACGGCCCTAGTAAGGGGCAGTGGATGGCATATGAGGTTTGACAGCAGTTGTCGGAGCTTTGCTGCCCAAAGAAATGCCTATCTGAGGGATCAGAGAAGGAGCATAAGAAAAAGTGCAGTACCATGTCAAGGTAATTTAATGCTACAGTACTGCCCATTACAGTGGGGAGCCCCTGGGGACCAGTGATCACCATTCAGTGTGATTCAGCAATAATACTGCTGAAAAGATAAACCACAAAAGGGGGGCATATCTTAAAGACATATGAGACTGCCTTTGACATAGCCGAGGATGTGGATTGCTGGGGAAGGATAGAGAAACGGTGGAGAAATTTAAAGGCTGGCATAGTCAGGGCCCCTACTTTTCTGCAGCACAGTGGGACCAAGTTCTGCGGCAAGACTACCATTTGCAGCAGAACTTCTGCGGCAGTGGTTTTTAATTTATGCAGAAGTTCTGCGGCACTAATAAACTACCACATCACAGTGTCAGCTTGTCCTCCTGACTTCACTTTCATGGCAGTGGTTATAGCAATCAGAATGGTGGAAAGCACAGTAACACTAGTTCAAAAATAAAAGACTTATAAAAATAATTTTATGCCTAAAAAGGCAAAACAAATGTCACTCCTTAAGGTCCTAGCCTGTTGCAGAAATGACATATGCAGAGGGGATCTTATGTGATAAATAAGGTATTTCTATATGCATGCTATCTATCCCACTAATGAGGTTTCCACTGTGTATCACTTATATATTTGTATGTGCTTTCTACACCACTCATGAGGTTCCCACTGTGTATCACTTATATATTTATGTGCAATCTGTAACATACATACAAATATGTGTGTGTGTGTGTGTGGTGAGAGCGACAGAGATAGTGTGTGTATGTGTGTGTGTATGCATATGTATGTGTATATATATATATATATATATATATATACTGTATATATATATTTTTTTCCATGAACTTGCATCCTCATTCATTCAGGTCCCAGTGGAAATGGAATAGAGGAGTTGTCGCAAAACTAATTTTTCATGTCAACCTGCTTTCCCAGACACACTGCGTAACACCATCAGGCCATGACATGCATGTGAATCAACTGTAAAATAGAGCTCTCCAGCCCATCACAATATGTCCACCATGTGACAGAACACTGCATCATACCTTCCCAGGCTCCAAGCAGTGATGTGTTCCACCAATCCTTGTGCTGACCAGCCAGCTCCCAGAGCTAATCTCTGAACCTGAGTTGCCGGCATGGAAACACAGCATGCTACCCTCTGGCAAAAACAGCCATCCCTGCACACAACATATCTCCATAATGTTTAGGTGATTCTATCAACCAATGACAATATGTAATCAATAACTCTGGCAAAAACGTGTACAGTGCAATTATTTAACAGGTCTATTCTTTCAACAGGTCTAAACATTATTATATTCCACTTTTCTGGGCATAATTACTTTATTTTCTTAAAAATGACAATTAAATTCATTTTACCAGTTATTCATTTCAGATGGCATCTCTATACCTTAAAGGCATAAATAGGTTTGTACAAAGTGAGGTATGGACTTAACAGGTCTGTGTTATTGACAAGATTTTGTTTAAGTTGGCCCTAGTGCAATAATGTAAGACTGAAAATTGTATTAGGCTGTAGTGCAGATTGAGCAAATATCACCATGCATGATGTGCTGTGCCACCGTCTCTGGCAGTGGGAGCTGTGGTGGATAAGTGACTGTTCATTTCTGTTGCAGAATGCAGCCATTTCATTAGCTAATATATGATGTTATAGCAATGCTAACATCACATTCTGAGCATATGGTGGATTTTGGATTTAAAAAAAGGGGAAGGGAACCAGATTCTATGGATAAACAGAAATATTAATAAAAAATCACCAAGAAGAGTGAATTCTACGGCACCGCAGAAGTTCTGCAGTAGATTGCAAGTTCTGCACAAAATTCTGCAGCTGCAGAATTCTAGGGGCCTTGGGCATAGTGAAGGTAACTGGCCTCTGTGTAAAGGAAGTGAGCAAAAAGAAGGAGGGAAAAAATGTCATTATGGTACTCTGGGGTAGTGTCCACAAAAGTGAAGAAGAAAGACTGGCATTTAGGAAGTACAAAGAAACTCAGAAACACAAAGGGAAGAGGATATAGAGGTGTACCAGGTAAAACAGAGGGAAGCATCAAAGAAAGTAAAGTAAGCAAATGTGCAAACAGTGCAAAGGATAGCCAAAGGGGTAGCAAAAAGCAACAAGACTTTCTTCAGGTACATAAGTGTGAAGATGAAGGTAATGGGTGGGGTTTTACTGTAGCACTGTGATAGCGCTCGCTCCAACATATCCAACAGCGACAGACAAAATGCCGAGTGTTGGCATCGTACCATCAGCGATGTCAGTGTGTTTCTACTGGGGGAATGCACACCACAGACCCCCCATTTGGAGGGCTCTGCCCCACACCCCCAGTCTCTAAATATCTAACTCCAAGTCAGAGTTAGACCAGGGTGGGTGCAACACCAGGAAACACACCACCAGTGTCTTCCATGCACCAGCACAGTGACTCTCCGCAGACTGGCGGAATCTGTCGCTGTGCTAGTGTTCACTGTGTGGGTGTCGACCTTGCATGGGCACAACAATGGGAGGGATGATGAGTATAAGGAGGATGGTAGAGGGTAACTGTGGATAGATGGATCAGGAAAAAGCAGACATCCTGAACAGGCACTGCTGCTTAGTCTTCATGAATTATGGCAAAGGGGACAGATCACCAAGGAGCAGCAGAAACAGTTGGCGAGTAGGTGGACACAAGTCCCTTCATAGAAGAAATAAATCCTGAAGGAACTAGCAAATCTGAATGTGGACAAGAGAGGCCATGTGACTTGAGGAGATGCACCTAAAGATGCTAAAGGAACTCAGAGAGATGTTTACTGTACCATTGAGGGCTTTAACCAACAACTCACTGGAAACAGAAGTGGTTCCAGAGGACAAGAGGAGAGCTGACATGGTCCCTCTCCATAAGATTGGCAGCAGGGAGGAGGCTAGCAGCTATAGATCAGTCAGTCTCACATCAGTGATTAGGAAATTAATGGAAACCCTGATAAAAGAAAGACTAGTCAAATATTTTGAATCCAGTGAGTTACAAAACCAAAGGTAGCATGGGTTACCTAGTGGGGTGGGGGGTTATTCTAGATCAATTTCTTTGACTGGGTGATAGATCAAGGGAGGGCGGTGGACATGGCCTTGTCATCAAGGCACAGGTCAGAAAGCATAGGAAGACCAGGACTTTTCAAACAAACTAAAAAAACAGTGCTCAATGGAAAAGAGAGGATGCTACACCTACATATTCTGAACAAGGATTAATTTACAGACAACCATCATGCAAAGCACAAATTAAAGGCAAACAACAAGGTAGGTGATCAAAAAATGAAAAACCCCATTAGGTGATCTTGTTTTAAATCATTTTTTTAGCTTTACTGGAATACAGCAGATAGAGAACACACCTTACACCAATTCAACAGCCAGAACACACAAAGTTTAATATACATGTTTATAACTGCAGATATACAAGGGAAAAGAAAAGACACAAAGAGCACATAAAGGTAGAGAGAGGGCAAGAGGTGGAGAATCGTGAGACTGTCGAAGTGATCAGTTCCCAGATCTCACAACAACATTTGGTTGTGCAACTAAACAGACAAGGGACAGAAACTGAGAGGACAGAACAGATCCTTGCATTTAACTCTCCTTGCATAACAAATGGGACAGGGTCTTTTTCAACCCTGTCAAAGGCCAAGTTTGACTTCTGCAAGACCTTCAAAACTGTGCCACGTAAGAGACTTCTAAAGACATTTTTCAGTATAGGGCTGGGATTCAAAGTGGCACACTGAATGAAAAAACTGACTAATGGAAAGGTGACAGAGGGTGGTGGTAAATGACACTCACTCCAAAGAAGGGAGAGTGATAAGCAGGGTACTGCAGGGTTCAGTACTGGGACACATTCTCTTAAATGTCTGCATAAGTGACATTGCAGAAGAAATGGAATGGAAAGTATGCCTTTTTGAAAATGAAACCAAAATCTGTAATAGGGTGGATACTCAAGAGGAGTGGGTAGAAAAATGATTAGGGACCTTAGAAAAACTGGAGCTGTGATCAAGGGTATGGAAACTGGGATTCAAAGCCAACAAGTGCAAAATTCTGCACCTAGGGCATAGAAACCCAGGAGATGAGAATAAAATGGGAGAGTGGTGGTACTGGCAGTCACCAAACAGGAAAAAGACCAGGGATTAAAATACCTGATGACGTCAAAGTGGCGGAGCATTTTAACAAGGCAGTAGGCAGGGACGGTGGGATAGTGGGGTGCATAAGGAGTGGTATTACCAGCAGGGGAAGGGAGGGGGTGCTATCACTTTATATGTTGCTGGTGAGATTCCATCTAGAGTGCTACTGCATGTTCAGTTTTGGAGGCTGCATCTCAGAAAGGACTTAGACAGGGTGGAGACAGTCCAGAGCAGGGGAAGTAAGATGGTGCAGGGGTTGAATGAGAAGACCTATGAAGAGAGACTTAGGGATCTCAACATGTATACCTGAGAGGAGAGAGATGGTAGAAGTGATAGAGACCTACAGCAACCTCATGGAGGGCAGCAGGGTACAGGAGGTTGGTCTATTTCAAATGAGAAGTACACCAGGACAAGTTGGCATTCAATGAAGCTGTAATAAGGGAAACTTAAGAAGGGATGTGAGTAGGTATTACTTACAAAAAGAGTGGTGGAGGCCAAGAACAGTCTGCCAACAGAAGTAGTGAGGGTGAAAACAGTGGAGAGCTCCAAGTATGTGTGGGAGAGGTGCAGGGGACTACTGGTAAATAAGGAGGGATGGGAGCAGGTCACAGGAGGCCTGGTAAGGTTTACGGAGACAGTCTAGTCAGGGAACATGTGGGCAGACTGGGATTGTGAAGTGGCCCTTTTCTGATAACAATGTCTATGTTTCTATGAACAGTATTTAATTGAACTGAATACAAAATAAATAATGAAAATGCAGTTTGAAGTTTAATAAACTATGTTTATGCCATGGGGTGTGACAGCAGACAAAATATAGCCACCTAACTCTTAGTTCTGTTACAGCCCTTAAATAAACCACTAAACATCTCTTGTTATTGGGTTGGGAAAATGCGCCTGATCTAAAAGTCACTTACTGTACCTGCTCAGTCCAATTGTAACAAGCTTTGGAAATCAGTCCTGGTAATCCACAGTTCACTGCCATCATCTTCCCAATTGTCCTCTGAGGCAGAGTATGGAACAAAGCTAGAATAGGGACAGCTGCAGGAGACACTGCTGACAGTAATCTGTAAGAACTAAAAGGAATTTGTGAGCTCCTCATCTCCCAAATGGGCAAAGTTGAACAAGTTACACAAAAAATCGCCTCTGACATTGTGGATATGTCTCACAGCATTAAAGTGGTGGAGCAACACATCATGGACATTTAGGACCACTCAGACAGAATGATGGCCTACATCTGGGACCAGTATTGCACCATACGAATCCTCTGGAACAGGATTGAGGATATGGAAACTAGCAGGTGCAGAAACAACCAGTGGTTGGTGGACTCCCCAGAGGGTTGCGAAGGAAGAAACATTTCAGACAGTTTGCAGCAAGTGCTCCCAGACATTCTGGGCCACAAATGGCAAGGTTCACCAGAGATTGATCTTGTGCATAGCTCCCTCACAGAAAAGCCTGCCTGGGAGCTCAACATCACCCTATCCTGACATGATTCCTCCATTTCTGGGACAAAGAGCTCATTATGCAACTATCCAGGGAAAAACAGGAGCTCTGGTGGCATGGCCACCTCATCCAGTTGTTTTCTGCCTTCTCCCCACCCTCTCAGACCATCACAGGACCTACACAACTGCCAGAAGGGCCTGCACATATGTGGGGCTGCTGTATGTGCTCTGATATTCTGCCACCTTATGGATCACCTCTAACAGAGTCACTAGGTCATTTGAATTCCTGGAGGCTGATGAATAGTTTTTGCAAGCATAATGGCCCCAAATCAACATATACCAGTATAGGCATGTTCAATCAGTGAGCCCGTGGGAGGACCAACTTCAGGCAATGGACACCACACCCACACCTGAACACTAGGGAGACAGGAGAATTGGGTTGTCCCATTTTCCACCCAGTGAAAAAGCAACTTCCCCTGAATCAGAAACATAAAAACAAACAGAAAAAGGCTGCTGCCGGCTGATAAAAGAAAAAATTTCACTGTTTGCGATGAAGGAGCATCAGAGACATCATTGATTTGAAGGACTCCTCAGGCTCGACCCCAGTATCACTTGGGAATAAGTCTGCCACCTTGCAACAAGAGGACCCATCTCCAATTCCTCCATGTCCACAACTCCCTGTAAAGCATTTCTGATTGAACACTTTCCCTTCGAGATGAAGACCCGGGCGGAGGTACTGTAGCCATGGCTCTTTTTTCCTCCCGAGGATCCATGAGTGCAAAACAACTGATGCAGCACCTTGCCGGACCCACACTAGAGACTGCTGCACCCAAATGAAAATATGTGCACTGCAATGTGCTGACCTTTTGCTGACTTGTTTGTACTTCCAACTCCATAGATACATGGCCAGTGTTTGATTTTAACATTGTTTTACTAGCCCAACTCCTAGTACAAATTGACTAGGGCTAGTGCAGCTAACCCTCTACTTGTCCATCTTGACTAGTGTAGGTTTTCCAAAGCTGTTAATGAAGTTAAACATGTCCCTACTTTAGCAGCTTCTAGTCCTCATGATAATCTCTCTTACTGCTCCAGATGGACTGGTGTGATGAACCCCTCATTAAGAGCTACAGTTATCAGGCAGATCAAAAGAGGGATCCCACAACAGGCTCTATGTGAGTCATTATCTCTACATTGTCAGAACTTTCAGCTAGTGTCCAGGGTGTTTCATTTGATTTGGAATATGTGGATTTAAAGGAAGTTCCTCAGGCGCTCTGACCATTGTGAGCCTGTAGCTTAATGGTTAGAGAGTTGGAATAGCACACCAGAGGTCTAAGGTTCAGTTCCCAATGGGCCACACTTTTTCTTTCTCATTTCCATCCTTGATTTAAAAATATGCCTTGCAGGGGCATTACTGCTCTGAGAGAAGTGATCTGTTTGTATTTCTAAATTTAATCCTAGTTGCAGGATTGAAACACACTTGAGAAAGGAATGTGTAGATTTAAAGGAAGTTCCTTAGGCATTCTGACCATTGTAAGCCTGTAGCTTAATGGTTAGACCACAAGAACGGCATACTAGAGGTCTGAGATTCAATTCCCAGTGGGCCACACTTTTCCTTTCTCATTTTCATCCTTGATTTAAAAATATGCCTTGCAGGGGCTTAACTGCACTGAGAGAAGTGGTCTGTTTGTATTTCTAAATGTGTACCTAGTTGCAGGATTGCAACACACTGGAGAAAGGAATTTGTGGATTTAAAGGAAGCACCTCAGGTGCTCTGACCATTGTGAGCCTGTAACTTAATGGTTAGAGCACTGGAATGGCACACTAGAGGTTTGAGGTTCATTTACTAGTACGCCACACTTTTTCTTTCTTATTTCCATCCTTGATTTAAAAATATGCCTTGCAGGGGCTTAACTGCACTGAGAGAAATGGTCTGCTTGTATTTCTAAATTTGTTCCTTGCTGCAGGATTGCAACACACTTAAGAAAGGAATGTGTGGATTTAAAGGAAGTTCCTCAGGCACTCTGACCATTGTGAGCCTATAGTTTAATGGGGCTTAACTGCACTGAGAGAAGTGGTCTGTTTGTGTGTCTTATTTTATTTTATTTAGCTTTTGTTGATAGGGAAAGGAGGACTAGACAAATCTGCCTTTTATGGTATTGCTTTTCTTTATTTTGATAAATTGTTTAAATTATCTTTTTTTCATTTTTCTTAATGGGGAAACTAATGAAAGTATGACTTGAATACTTATTCTATTTTTTTCTTTCATTTTGGATTTGAATTTTCTTCATTCTGTATGTATCAAAAGTGTTGATTATGATTTGTTTTGATATTATAATAAAAAATTCCCCTACTCACAGGTAGGGGAATCTCTGTTATCCTGGCACTTCGTCATGATGGCATCCAGGCTTGCAGGAGAAAGGATGGAAGCTGAGGAGGTAGGGGAGAGGGTCTCCTCCCATATCTCGGCCCAGCTAGAGATCCATGAGATGAGTGAATTTGTGGAATCTTCAATGAATATCATGGAAGAATGCAAGACTGCCCTTCAGATATGGAAGGACAACAGAAAGATGCAGTTCCCCAAAATATCCCAAAGACGACATCTACGGATTTGAAATTGACAAGTCTTACCTTACATGATCTGTTACAGGAGGAAAAAGTCAGACATAATGCAAAAAGAGCAGTGCTGCTTGTGCAAATGGCAGCACTAGACAAACAACCTGACAGAACCTCTGCAACAGCTGCACAAACTGTTGCTATGGAGTCCACACCTATAAATGTGAAGGACTCTCAGACAGCTACTACCGCTCCAACAGGCACTACAACTCCTGCAGAGGAGGTAAGAGTTTTTTAATCTGTTTCCTTCTAAAACTATGTTATCTGCTGACTGTAAAGTGGGACCCACATCAGGAATGGCACAGACATTTTGTAAAGCCTAAGATGTCCCATGGTTCAACCTAATGTTTCTACTGAATCGGAACCCTGGTCTGTGGACAAAGCCCTTCTGGCTACAGGGTGGGAAAAAGATGCAGGTGCAGGATGGTGGGTGTTGGGGGCATCACCCATTCGTATTCAAGGGGTTATACACAATGACAATTTTTTAAACCAACAATGTGGGTGAGAACATGCAATAGACTCCCAGGCCCTTGAACTCTCTAATGACTTTAACCTGACACAAAACCCAGTCTTGCAATTGCCAGGTACATCTACTGACTCTGTAAATACAGACGCGATGAGACAAATCTCTGAGCTAGATGTAAATCAGGAAAATATGCAATTGAATACTGCTACAACATCAAGGACAGGAGCACAACTTTATCCATCTTTATTTAGAACCCCTATGCAGCCTGCAGAACGACATAAAGTATTCAGATTTAAATATATTAGGGGCATGCAAGAAAACCCAAGATATAATACATGTGGCTACAGTGTTATTAAAGGACTCCCTTAAATTCTCTGCAAATGAAATACACACCCTCACTCATGTCTTGTGGGAAACCATATTCAACATTAGCTTTAAAACACTGCAAGGCCTTGAGCGCTTCTGGATGAAATATCATACCTTGAAAAATACTCCCACTATGGACTCCCTTTTCAACAATTCCCTTATCTAGGACAACTATAAAAGTGATTACTGTTCTGTTTTGAAGTGAGGGGGTGAATATGAATGACCTGGTTCACTGGATCAAGGCCAGATGTACGGTACTGTCTGACTCAAACGCAATTTTTGATTTAGAGCAGATCTGGACTTGGGGGTGGAGAGTGTGAGTGATGTTGAAAATGAATGACACTGGGATAATGCATCTGCCTAACAGTTTTTCCCTAGGCAGAGACAGAGGGTCCTCTTCTACCCTGGACAACAGAAAGCTTGCTACAGATGTGGTTCTGTAGCACATCTGAGTAGTGCCTGTGATCAAATAAAATACACTTCATGAGGTGAGGTGGGACATTCAGGGGCACAATGCAAAGAGGGAGAGAAATGTAACTTATGTGATGAAATTGGTCATGTTTTCCAGAGTTGCTCATGGGCAACACACAATAAACTGGACTTGGCAGATGGGACTGGACAGTGCCTATATATCACTTTGGCACAATGACAGAAGATACTATGTGGGAGAAACACTAGGCTTGGAGAAGCTAATATACAACCACACCCAGAGAATACATGCATTTCACAGACTTCTGTAGCCCAAAGGGTTACTACTGCTTCAGCGCAGCCTCACGGGACACTCCAAACTGAGATCCCCCCAACTGGGTGTGGAGACTGACTCTGGGGGTAGAGAAACTGAAAGCACACCTGAAAATGTGCCACTGTCAGTGAGGGAACCAGAACAAGCTACAGCTGAGCTCCTACCACAAGCAGCTACTGACAGCACAGATATGAGGCCTCCACCCTTCCCCCACCCTTGAATGTGCCACAATTTACAACAGTTTGAACAATGTGAAGCAGAGGAGTACAGGACCCTGCCAGGTCTAAACTTTCAAAAACAGAACCTGTCATAACTCAAAATAAATATGAACTATTGCAGACAGATGAAGATGCTTCAGAAAATGACTCAGACACTTCTTCTATTCAGATCTCCCTTCCTGAAGAGACTATGGATACTGAAGTACAAATTGAAATGTCAGACACTCAGAAGAGAAAAGCTAAAACTAAATATAAATTTCAAGAGTCTGTGCCAAAGAGAGGGAGAATGGAATAAAAAGGGGTTAGAACAACAAAATCTGTTTAAATGGTGGAACATGAACATTTTGCTTGTCATATTATTAATGTCAGTAGTATAAAGAATCAAGATAAAAGAGATCTGGTATTTTCTTATTTATCATTGTGTGCCTTAGGAATCGTTTTCTTACAGGATGTAAGGTACTACACATTACATGAAATCAAGCAAGCAAAACAGGCCTCGTATTTAGGGCCTTCCTTTTGTTCATTTGGCCAAGAAACATGCTCTGTGGTAGGGATTCTGTTCAATTTACCGAACATGGAACTAATTAAATTAATAGATTTAGTTCCAGGGACAGTCTTAATTTTAGACATCAAAATTCTAAATATTGAGCCAGATATTCAGAAATGCGTCACAAGCAGGCGCAAGAGGGATGCAGCGCAATATCACTGTGCCATGGCACAACAGGTGTGATATTCAAAGGCTGTGCATGACAGGATGCGCCTGCGCAATGCGGCTGAATATTGCATGGATGCGCCATAGCGCAACCAGGGATGTGCCAGGGAGCATGTCATGAAGCACAATAGCGCAGCCAGGGATGCACAGGGGAACTAGCCAAGAAGCACAACAGCAGCAGCAGCCAGTGATATGCAAGGTGCAGAGGAGCATGCTCCAGGACACACATGGAAAAGCAACAGACACAGCAGGCGGCAAGCCACAGGGGGATGGAGGGCCCATCACCAGGGCACAGAGTGCACCATGTCAGAGGCAAGGTGGGCACATGGGGCCATGCTGTCCAGGGAGCACAAGGCAGCAGTAGGCCCCTGACCATGTGCACCACAGTGGGGCACAGTAGCAGGGTGGCAACACCGGCCCCTCCAGCACAGACACTGGCAACCTTTACAGGGAGACACGGGGCATGCCACCTGGACCACAGCCAGCAACACACTGGCAAACAGCATACAAGGCAGACACCACATGACCTGAAATGACAGGCCACGGCGACCCCACCCATTCCATGGTGGAGCACCACCAGGTACAACCCCCGGTCCACCCCAGTAATACCACATAGCAGCCAGCCACACCACTGCAGCATGGCTCCACACACCAGCTGCAAAGCAGGCATGGACACAGATGGTGAACCATAAAATAATGTATTGCAACAGGCATATAAAAGTATACATGTATTCACAAGGAACGGGATAATGTGAACAGGGAAAGGTGGGACCACCCACAAACAAGGAGGTCAGGGAAGGGAGATGGGGGGGTCGGGGTAAAGACAACAGAAGGAGACAAGGGAGGGGGCTCAGGGAAGGGGAAATGAAGTGGGCCAATGGGCCCTACAGCCATTCATGCCCCAACAGTAGGCAGTCACTGTCATGGCCGCTGCCATCTGTGCTGTGATATCCCCAGCAGCCGTACCACCTGAAGCATGGCAGATGACACACACAGGATCTGCCTCAGTAGCCTTTCAAGGATGTCAGTGGGACCAACACCTAGGACAAAGGAGTGAACACAGTATGAGTGCAAGTCCAGAACACTGCCCCCTGCCCACTGTGCGTGGTGGGCATCGGTGACATGTTCCCTGTGCTGGTAAGCAGCCATTTACAGTGAGTGTGCCTACACAAGCCGTATACCTGGGGACACACAGTCATGCAGAACAGTGCATGCCAGCTCCACCCATGCGCATCACACAACTGCCATGGCAGGCAGATGGCATGGCTATGCAGGAGGATGGCAGTGGCACAGCCAGGTCCCAGGTGCACCCACAGCCCACCTGCAGCAGCCACCCACATGTGTGATAGCCACAGCACGGTGCAATGGACACCACAGGCAGTGCATGGCTGGGGGAGCCATGCGCACAGAAGGCCATGACCCACCTCTACCCCCACTGCCCACTCTGCACAACAAAGCAGCATGGAATAGTGCCTACCTGCATGCTTTGTCACACCTCGTGGCTGTCCAGAAGCACTTCGCATGCAGCTTGGAACCAGCGCACTGCTCCCTGCAGTGGCCTGTTCTGGCCCGACCACAGAGCCTACAAGATGGGCACACCTCCGATCCTCAGGGCCTAGGTGGGAAATATGGAGAAAGACACATCAGTACCAGGCAACGCCACAGGCCCCCCCGACACAGTGTGACACCCTGCCCAGCATGTCAGTGATGAAGTGGCACAGGGCATCTACGGTGTACCACCACAGCCAACAGGACGTGCAGCCCCAGCCCCATCTCAGCATGGCATGACAATGGCACAGCCCCACGGACCACTGGATGGGAATGGGAAAAGGCAATGTTGACATGCCAGGCCATGGCACAGCACCCCTCCAGACATGTGTCTACAGTGTCCATAGCCACTTAGAGTCCCTCCACTGCAGGTCCCAGTAGAGGTGCCTGCACTGCCCCCAATGCACTGAGCACCTGTGGCCTCTTCAAGACCTTCTACCACCTCCTGCCAAACCTCAGTCTGAGGCCTGTTGAGGGGGCACCTGGCCGAACAAGGTGCCAGCATGTGGCTCCATGAGTGCCACACATTTACCAGATCCACCTGGGTCCAGTTAGGGACCTATACAGCATGGCATGTCTACAGCTTGCTCAGCCACACAGAATGGTGCCCAGCAGCGCACAAGCTACATGTGCGGGGGATGCGTGCCTCACACTGCGATGCGCTGCCACCACCTATCGCACAGGCACGGAGATGCATGACTCAGCAATGCAGTGCTGTCACATGCTGCAGGGCACCAAGGAGGGCAAAGGACAACCATGGGGTCAAGGCTAGGCCTGCGCACCCTGCGCCACAGAGCCATTGGGCACAGCATGCACGGTGCGCAGTAGGGGCATGTGGGATCTACAGTTCATGGCCCCATAGATCAAGGGTGCCATGGTACCCATAGTGCAGGAGTGCCATTAGCATCATGGCACTACAGTGCTATCGGCACTGTGGTGCCCGGGTGCTGTAAGCCATACAGCGCATGAGCGCCACATGTGCAAAGCGTATGGGCACTGTACTGCCTATCGCGCAGTGTGCATCAGCCGTGCCACCTGCATTCATGACGCCGGTGTGCACATGCACGCGGCATGGCCTATTGCGCACGTCACAGTGTTGCGCCTTGACTTGTGCGTGTGCAACTTCATTGCGCAATGTGCAACATTGCGATATTCAGCCGCACTAGGCAAATCAGCTAATCAGCCTATCTGCAGCGCATCCACTGCATTTGCATCTCATTACAGTTGCGCAAACCCTCATTTGCATGTGTTGCACTAAAAAGGCACCACGGGAATGCACAGGGTGTGAACCAGTATTGCATCCCTTAGAGGTAAAGGGAACACTGCAGGGGCTGTCGGGATGGTGGAATGGGAGGGTGGAGGGGTATTTACCAGGCTGTACTAACACATGTCATTCCTCACAGGAGAGAGCATGACCGATAGAGAGGAGAATGAGGATTGTGGGCCTGCATGCAAGCTCAGGCCCAACTTCACCAGGGTAGAGTCAGACACCCTATTCCAGGTGTACCTGGACCAGGAGCCTTTCCTTAGTGGCTCCACAGGCACCACACAGGCCAGGGCAACAGCATAGGAGGGTGTAGCCCATGCTGTGAACCAGCAGGGCAGCTACCAGCAGTCTGTGCAGGAGTGGAAAAAGAAGGTTGGCATGGACTGGGGCTGATCAAGGAGAAAGGTGGTAGCCATCCGGGCAGCGTGTGCCACCTCAGGTGGGGGTCAGTCTGCTGTGCCCCATCTGGCGCTGCAGGATGAGATGGTGGTGGCCACCATGCAGCAAAGGTGCCTGGCAGAGGCTTCTAGACAGGTGGCAGCCCATCACTGCATGGTTGGTATGACTGTGAGGGGTCACAGGGGCAGGGTGCTGGGGGCAGGGGTGGGCAACAGCAACACTAACGTGGCTGTATTCCCTTTCAGCTCCTGAGCACCTGCATGCTGCTGCAGGGGTGGGAGTGTCCACCGCGGTGGCAGTCCTGGACCTGGAGGACCGTCCCTCCACCTTCACCAGACTGCGGGGGGGCCAGATCAACTACAGGCCAGTACCACAGTCCATCCAGAGGCCTGTGACGTGGTTGCAAATGAGGCCCTGGCTGTGTTCCAGCTCAATGCCAGGCATAGTGCCCTGTGTGTTGAGACACAGATCGCAGTGGGGTCCATATCCGATGACGACAATACCTTCATCACGGACAGTGATGTTGTGGCCGCAGGGGAGGCGTCCATACCACACACCTGCCATAGCAGCGTGCACAGTCACCTGCCCACCCATAGCTATGGCTGGTGTCACCGAGGTGACTACTGGTGTGGCAATGGCTGGCCGTGGTAGCAGTAGTGGTGGTACAGCCACACAGAAGATACCCTGTGCACAGCAGCCTGATGGGCAGCAGCAGCATCCGGGCAGCATTGAAGGGGGGGGCCTGGGACAGCACCCACCAACGGTGCACTGCATGACATCCAGCCCCAGGAAGGACCCGCTGTGCAGCACCCACCTTCATGGGGGGGCTGGGCAGCAGGGTCAGGCTACACCACTGGGTCAGCAGACTGCCCATGCGCCCCAGGGCAATGACCCCTTAGACGAGCACACCCATCTGCTCTGGGCCTCCGTTGAGCAGCAAGTACTGGTTATGGCAGGGGTGTGTGCACTCTGTGCGAACCTGTGCCAGGCAGCTGAGCGGCACGACAGGGACTTTGCCCTGCTCCTGGCTGAGAACACGTGAATGCGGGTGGACACGACCACAGCCATGGACTGGCTCACCACTGCAGTCACAGCCAGACTGGCACCACTGGCCTCCCTGGTGTGTGGCCATCCACTGCAGACTCTGCAGAGTGCATTCTCCACCACACAGGCCTGGTGTCATGCAACCCCACTGTGTCGATGCCTGGGTCCACTGTGGGCATTCCAAGCATGCCTGGAGTGAGCATGTTTGGGGGCCTGCAGACACCTGCGAGGGCTCGGTCACTTTCCCACAGTGTCACCCCTGGGGGACCATCTGTGACACCTCCTGAGGCCGCGCTCAGCCTGTGTCCACTATGCATTCTTGGCAGGGCTATCCACATGTCCAAGGCAGCTGTGCCTCTGTGCAGCATTCCTGAGCCACCCACTTCCGTGTCTGACATATGCTGCTGTCCTGTGTGCACATTGGTGTGGCATGTGCTTGTGCATCCCATGGCCATGGCATCCATGGTCAATGCCGCACATGGACCATGTGCCCACCCACCTGGCTGCTGGCCACTGTGGCATGTGCATGATGATGATGCCAGCATAGCGTTGACTGCCACTGTACACTGGTGCTCAGCGTCTGACACATTCCCGGTGCCCGCCTCTGGGTGGGGGCATGGTGGGTCCTGTGTGCATATGTGTGTGTGTGCGGGTGTGTGTCTGGGTGTGTGGGTGGGATGTGCGGGGCCGTGCTGCATGCTGTCCCGGTGTCCGGTCCCACAGCTGTCCACACCCCCCTCTGGCTGTCCCTGGCATGGGGTGAGACTATGCATGCCTGTCCACTGTGCCATAGGCCCTGGTACTTGCATGTTGCCATGGTCACCTACCTGCGTGCTCCACAGTGCTCCTCTGCAAGTGTGTTCCTGTGCTGCTGGGCCATCCTTGTCAGCCGGGGATCAATTCACCCAGGGTGGCTGCCCACCACCTCCAGGCCTGGAGTCCACATTGTCCGCACTGCTGTCCCCCTCTTTGATCTCGATAGCTATCCCACAGTCAGTGGCCATGTTGTGTAGTATGCAACAGGCAAGGAATAGGCCACAGGCCTTTGAGGGGCTGTACTGTAGGGCACCACCAGACCTGTCCAGGCAATGGAACTGAGCCTTCAGCAGCCCAAACACCCACTCAATGACATTCAGTGTGCTGACTGGTATTGCTCCTGTGCTGGGGTCGACGGGCACTGGTACGGGGTGAGCATCCATGGCAGGAGTGGGTAGCCACTGTCACCTGTGTATAGAGATGTCTGGTTACCATGGTGGACTGTGTCACTGAACCCCCTTGCCATCCCTGTTACACCCTCTGGCACCAATGCCCTGGTAACCCCCACACCCTGCCCTGCTGTTCCCAGCATACTGCATCCACAGCATACTCACTGACTAGGTGGCCAGTGGGGATGTCCCCACTCTAAAACCTGTGGCACAGTGCTGACTGGTACCCGATAAAGGCATCATGTGCTCCTCCAGGATGTGTGGCACAGATATTGATTATGTGCCCCCTGGCATCACACACTACCTGGCAGTTGACACTGGGGTAGCCCTTCCTGTTTATGTACACTACCCCCTCTGGGCCAAGTGGTGCGTGGATGCCGACATGGGTGCAGTCGATGGCCCCTAGCATGCCAGGCATATGTGCCACCCTGTGGAATTCCTGCATGTTTGCTGTGTGCTCTGCCTGTGTGCTGGGGAAATGGATGTACTCCATAGCATGTGGCAGCAGTGCACTGAGGAATTCTGTGAGGAGCCATGACACGGCCAACTGGGTTATGCCTGTGATGTCCCCTGTTGGTCTCTTGAAGGTCCCCATGGCAAGCAGACACATGACGGCTGTGAACTTTTGTCTCCACCGACAGGGTGTGGCTCCGTCTTGTGGGTGCCTGCATCTCCTCACTGCACAGCTCACAGAGCCACTTCAGAATAGCCTGGTTCAGGTGGTACCAGCCCACGATCTCTGTATCACAGTACTGTTCGAAGGTGATGTGGGCATGGTACCATCTGTTCTGGGTGTTCCACCAACAGGCCCTTTCATGGCCACGCTGGTCTGCAAGCTGCCTCCTCACACCCCTCATTATTACCTCCATCTGGAATATGGCACTGGCCATGTCCCAGGTTGTACGTCCAGCCCCCCTGGGCATCTCTTTTCCCAGGCCCCCCGGCTGTGTGCTGGTGTCTGTGCCCCTGAACCGGGTGCACACTTGTTGTGGCAGCCTGGCCTGTGGTCTGTGGACTCAGCCTCCCACCTCTCTGGACCCCTGTGCAGCCGCTCCTGTGCTGAGTGTCACTGGAACTCACCAAGAGCTGCCTTGGGCCCTGTCCCACACCCATACACAGACACACACACACAGACACACACACACACACACACGCTTACACTCCCAGACTCTGGCAGTGTCAGACTCCCTGGTCCACACTGTGTGCCTCTCCCAGCTTATCTCACTCCATGTGGCTCCCTTTCAGCTGTTCAGCCTGCCCCCTCACTCTCCCTCTTTGTGGCTCCCCTCTGGCACAAGCCTCCTTCCCTCATTTGCTCCCTCTTTTTATGTGCACAAGCCTGCTCCGCACAAGTCCTGTTTGCTCCATGCTTGCGCCATTTGCCTGCCGTTGAACATCGCAATGTGCCATTTATGCATGGCTATGACTCCTGCACTTGTGCATGCATTCATTGTCATTGAGTATTGTCTCAATGGAACTTGTGCTGCACATCTGCTGCCACTGAATATTGCTTTCCGGCACATTGGCACGGTTGCGCTGACGCATCCCTGTTACGCAGTGCACAACTGCTCTGAATATCCGGGCCATTATGAACAGGTTAATAAATATAAATGTTCCCCAAACCAAAGCACTTAGGATTGATCTTCCCAAATTAATTCAGCCCTTCTTACATACCTCCCAGTGTATTATATTTGGTGGAGACTTTAACTGTGGTCTCTCCTTAAAAGATAAAACTTCCAAACTATTTTGCGACTCTAATTTTTAACCACAATGTTAAAACAGTGAATCTAATAGATGCTTACAAAACTAATACAAATTCATATCATAGACGTTTCATAAGGGGAACTTCACCACACATATCATTTTTGTCTATTTATCCAAATATTTACCATAGTCCAAACTACAGTAGAAGTTACAGAATTTTCAGACTACGATAACTAAACTGTTTATGTAGGAACTCAAAATACAATACAAAAGGCCCAGGTACATGGAAATTGAATACCTCATTATTACAGAAAGAGAAATTTGTTTTTCTGTTAAAGGAATTTCTAGTGAAAAAATCAGTCTTTATCCTATATGACAGTATTATACAGTGATGGGTAGATACTAAGTAGGATCTTTTTAACTTCTTAAAACACCAAAGCAATCACAGTCATGTATAAATATAAAGAACATCCACTAAAAAGAACACAATTACAAAAACTTCTAATGCTATCCACAATTACCAAACAAGACTATACTGATCAAATTCAGGTTCTCAAAAATCAGCTGGATCGCTTTCATATGTAAAAAGCCCAGACCCTTAAACACCAGCCCATTTGGCACAGCTGGATCATCAGAATTTATTTGCCCACATGAAGCATGCCAGACCAGAGTGGGGAAAAAATAAATAACTGTGTTGTATAATTATCAGAATTAACTAAAAGTAACTAATGCTGGTATTATGGAAGTCATTACAGTGCATTCTAGAAATAAATACAGCCCTCTAGTTGTTGACAAATTGCAGGTTAAATCTATCTTATCAGATTTTTATTTATTTGTTTAGATTTTGATAACTGGGTAAGCCCACTGAGACCAGAGGTCCCTTTTTCAGGGGAGACCCAGAATTAGTACAGAAAAGACATTTCAAGACAATAATTTTTACAGTAGTTACATATGTTGTACAAATAGACTTTAGCTACAGAATATATTATCAACAGATTTAAACCTACCAAAAACCCAACAAGTAGACAAAACAAAACTAGAACAGTCCATACAAACCTTTAAAGAGATGGAGGCAATCCATTCTCTAACTAATAGTACAGCTCCTGGCTCAGATGGTATACCCTCAGAAATGTATAAATTGAATTAACACAAGTAATGAACCTCAGGTTAGAACATCAGGATATTCCCTTAAAAATGAATATGGGAACACTCATTTATATACATAAAAAAGGAGACAAGGAAGTAATTTAGAACTGGAGGCCTATCAGTCTCTTGAATACTGATTTTAAAATAATAACTAAAATACTGGCTAAAAGATTGATGTCGTTGCAAAATCCATTTCTCTGAAACCGTTGCATTCAGAATCACTTATTGTTAATAAAGAATTGATAGAAAAGGGGAACACAGGGCACCTTTCAGGATTTGTACTGTCATTGGATCAAAGTCAAGCATTTAATACAGTCAGTCATGAATTTTTATGGTTGGTTCTAGAAGAGTTCAGATACCTGATACTTTTTATACAATGGATTCAAGTATTATAGAATACTGCAACAGTAGTACCATTGATACATGAATGGAGGGACCTCATATTAGTATTAAGGAGGAGTACGACAGGGTGCCCCTAAGCCCTGTGTTATATATGTTTTCTTAGATCCGTTATTAAAATGATTAATTTCAGTATTTTCCCTGACTTTGCTTGATCCACGCAGCAGAGATGATGAAGATTTCTATTGTATAGGCAAGAAGTGCCAGAGCTAGGAGCTCAATTTCAACTTCTTGCACCAGGTAAGGTGCAAATTTGACACAAGGGAAAACATATGTTTTCTTTGAAATCAACCAGTTGACTGAATTTATAAGGGGCAATACAAAGAGTCTGGAGAGAGTAACGAATCCCTACAACTTCAGAGTTGGAAATGTCAGCAGTTGTGGATGCTGTGGAAGGTTTGGGGTTTAATTTAATCTGATATCAACGTTAATGTTAATCCAATGTTTTCTTTTGTGCTTAACTGTATCGTTTAGTTTAAACTCTGCAGTTGGGTTATGCTAGGTGATATATGGGGATCTGATACATCATGGTCATATGAGGTTCTCTTTTACCTCAGATTTGCTCACCACAGTAGCCATCGTATTTTGTTAAACAGGTTGGATACCCCAAAAAAATTGGACCGTGTTGGACTTGAGATATTCCTTTTCATAAATGTTTTTTTCATTTTCTTTCTTTTTTCCTTTGTTAAATTGTGTAGAATGAATTGACAATTTGTATTGTAAAAGGAAGGAGAAAATTAAATAAAATATTATAAGATAAAAATAATGATTAATATTTCACACTGCTTAAGCCAGTAGCAGCTACCTCTGGACTAATGGTTAAAAATACAATTGCTTATGCAGATGATATGTGTCTTTTGTGCAAAATGAATCTTCAGTGATTAAAGCTCTGAGACTGTGTGCAGAGTTAGAGGCAGTAGCAGGAGCTGCCCTTAACATACGAAATGTGGGTAGAGCCTTGAGAAACAACACACAATCCCCAGATATGGTAGGAGGTATAAAAATCACAAATGAGCCTATTAAAAAGTAGGGGTTAAGTTTGGAACAGGATAATCTGATATTTTAAACTGGGAACAAAAATTAGAAATTGGACAAAAAAAAGTATCCCTCTGAAGAAAGTGGAAAATGGGAATAAAATGAGAATTTACCTAATCAAGACTTGTCTGGTACCTGTTTTTTTTTTATATATTAGTTATGTCTTCCCTCCTCCAAAGATTATAGAGACCTGGTTGTTAAGCATCTTCTTTCAAGTAATCTGGGGTAGCCGCCATAACCCCATGAAAAGGAACATAACATTATCTGCCTATACAACAAGGGGGGCGTATTATGGTTCACCCTTTGTTGCTTTATAACTGCACTTTCTTTATAACTAATTTACAACCCATTTTAGTCCATCCTAACAGAGGGTGGGAGGTGTGCCTGTATGAGAAAATTAAAACATGGTTTCAGTTATGGGATAATAAAGAATTAACAATTGTAAAACAGCAACCCAATACGGGGGTATTGAAGGGAAACATTCACAAGACTCAGACAATGGCAAATCACCACCCAAATGATGATTTCACTTAATAGAAAATGCCTGTATACTGAGTTATTAAATACAATCTGTAATGTCTCAATATCGCATTAGTTTTTGAGCACTGCACAGAAGTCAGTAGACAGACCCTTATAACATTATTCAGAAACCTTAGAATCCCTCCTCATTAGTGGGACCTACACTGACTCAACTGTCATAAAAAAATCAACGTAAAGGGCAACCACAAACACAAACAGGCAATAGAGCAACTTTGTAATAGGCCTCAATGTATTAATCAGGTAGACATCATTGAGCATCTTTTTTTTTCACTGCTATTTCTTTAAAGATTTTTGGACCTTCCTAGCACAAGCTTGGTTCACCTGTACTTTTGCTTTGGTTTCCTTTGAAAATTTGATGTTTGGAGATATGTCAGAGCCCTGGAAGTTATGGGATAAAGGAACACTGGAAGTTGTCTTTACAGTCTTTAAATGGCAAATATGGAATGCATGCTGTTTTTTTTTTTACTTAACAACAGAAACAAACTTCCTTGCCAGAACTTATGGGAAAATTGAAAAAATCTGAAATGAATTTGTGCGAGTGAAAAAGCTAGCTTACAAGAACAAATCTGGTTGACAAAATGGCATGACATATCATGGATAACAGATTCTGATGTACCTATAACATAGACTGCTTGAGGGAATAGGCACTTTAAAGGTTAAGAAATTATATTGAATATATAAGGGTTAAGAAATTATATAGACTATAGAAAAATAATTAATCATGGTTCTGATTTAGGATAAATACTGAGTTTCTTCTATGTATGTTTTCCTTTTTCCTTTTACCTTTTAATTTTGTATTACTATCTTAAATAAGATGTATGCATTATGAACTGATTTTGTTTGGGTGTGCACATTGTATTTTTTGTTATGTTGTTATTTGGATATTGTATTATTTTAGTTTTTTTTCCAGTAAAGTTTTCCCTACTCTTTTCAAGAAGTGCTATGGGATCATTAACATCCACCCTAACTACCACCAGAAGAAGCAGATGGGACCATGGTTTAACTTCTCATCAAAAGACGGCACCTCAGGAGTGTGGCACCCCCCTCATGCTGCACTACAGTGTCAGTATTTGGATTTAACCCAGTTGCCTGGTGTGTGGATAGAACCCACAGCCTTCTGATCTTCCGGCATCAGAGGCAGTGTGAGTGTGTGATAAAGGCTAGAAGCTGTTAAGTCACTAGCTTCTGGTTTTCTGACTGTGTCTCTACCTGACAGTTTGTCCCACAGTATTAAGTCCAGTGCCCTAATATCTCTACATTTTAAATGGCTGTATCTAACATTTCAGTGAGAAAATGCTACGAGGCATAATGACTCTGCTCTGATGGGTTTTATCTCAGCCTCATCATAGCTTCTCCCTCTCCCTCTCCCATTCAGATCTCTCAATTCTGTACTTTCCCCACATTTTCCTACATTTTGAATTTCCGTATCCAGCATTTCAGTGACAAAATGTTAAGAGATATATATAGGGTCTGCTCTGCAGGTGCTGGTTTTTATCCCAACCTCATCATAGCTGCTCCCTCTCCCCTCCGAATCTCTCAACTCTGTACTTTTCCTGGACACCACTGCAGGCCATAGTCTGAAGTGACTATCCAAAGTCTCATAGCTAACAAAGAAATCCTAGATGTGCTCCTGGCTCACTTGATACTGTGCAAAAACTTTCAGAAGTGTAGGTCTCCAGTTGATCACTGGGTGGGGGCTGACAGTGTCTTTCTCTGCCTGATTCTGTTTATTGCCCTGTGAGTGATGGTGAGGGTGTGGTGAGGTGCATGATGATGTCAGCTATTGTGTGTGCAGAGCTAGATCTGCTTGATTGAACATTTACTGCTGTGTTATCATCTAGTTTGTAGGGTGCAGAAAAAGGGAGAGGGGGCCATAGTACTGAACAATGGGGGCACACTGTGCGTGATATTATTGCAGTCTTTCTCTGCTGGGGTCAGAAACAATGTGGAAGCAGCATAAATGTACAATAATCAGAGTATTTTAAAATCCCAAAAATAATTGGGTTATGGACTTGCGTTGCTCAGTTTCTATGCATGCTCATGACTTCACCAATTTTTCATATTTTCACTCCAGATTTCCAAAATTGGCATTTTTCCACACCTCCTTATGAACAGTACAGCTGTCATTTTATATATCCTGGCTGAAATGTGTTTTCACACTTCTGGCACAGAATAGCACAGTCACTGTGGGAGATCAGTTTTAGGGACAGATTAAGAAAATGACAGTGACACTGTTCATTAGCAGAAGTCCTAAAATGCCTATGTTGAAAATTTGGTGATGAAAGTACATAAAATGACTGTGTTACAAGCATGCATTGTGCAGTTCCCATGCACCCTTGTAACTTCGCATATTTGCAATATTTTCATGCCAGATTTTCAACTCTGGCATTTTTTCACACCTCCTTATGAACAGTACAGCTGTCATTTTTCACATCCTGCCCAAAATGTGGTTTTGCACCTGTGGCGCACAATGGCATGGTCACTGTGGGAAATCAACTTTTGGGACAGATTAACAAAATCACAGTGCTACTGTTCATGAAGAGAATCCCAAAATGCCTATGTTGAAAATATGGTTAAAAAAATCCTAAAAATAATTGGGTTACGGACTTGTGTTGTGCAGTTTACATGCATGCTCATGACTTCACCAATTTTTCATATTTTCACTCCAGATTTTCAACGTTGCTATTTTACACCTCCTCATGAACAATACAGTTGTCATCTTTCACATCCTGCCCAAAATGTGCTTTCATGCCTGTGTCATGAAATGGAATAGTCACTTTGCAAAACCACCTTTCAGCTATCAAACTCATAGTGCCACTCTTCATGACATGGGGTAACAAAAAGCCCATGTTGAAAATATGAAGTGAAAATACCAACAAACGCCTACAGAGTTAGGGTTTTCAAATGTTACACCCTACCCTGTAGTGACTGACAGGAGTCAGGGGTGTGACTTGGGATCATTGGCTGTAATGCTCACACCATTCCACCCCACCCCCACCCTGCAGCCAGTGACAGGCATTGAGGTGTGCCTTGGCGTGTTCAGCCCTAAAATCCACCACATTCTCCTATACTGAACCCATCTCAGAAAATTTCCTTATGGAATGGGGTAAGTATAGGGCCCAAAGACTCCAAAGCACACCACAACACTTGTCAGTGTCTACGGAGTTGGGTGAGGTAAAATGGCATGAGCATTAGAGCTGATGACCCAAAGACACACCCCAATGCCTATCATAGATACATAGATACATAGACAGTGTCGGCAGATAAGGGCCTATGGCCCACCCAGTCTGCCCATTTGAGCTTGTAAGTTCAGTTTGTTTTCCTAGAAGTCTGTTGCCCGGTTACCCCTGACCTCCAGAATTCCTTTATGTCTATCCCATGCATTCTTAAATCCCGTGATTGTTTCAGCCCCCACCACTTCCTCTGGCAGGGTGTTCCACTTGTCCACAACCCGTTCTGTGAAGAAATTCTTTCTCATGTTTCCTCTGAATCGTCCTCCCTCCAACTTCATCCCATGCCCTCTAGTCCTGGAACATCTTTTTCATTTAAAAATAGTGTTTTCCTGCACCCTGTTCCTCCCTGTAAGATACTTGTATGTCTCTATCATATCCCTCTCTCCCTCCTCTCCTCCAGGAGTACATGTTCAATTCCTTCAACCTGTCTTCATAGCACTTGTGATGCAATCCATGCACCATCTTTGTTGCCTCTCTGAACCTTCTCTACCCTGTCTATGTCCTTACGTAGGTATGGTCTCCAGAACTGTACACTGTACTCAGGTGGGGCCTCACTAGTGTCTTGTATCAGTCTCTGCAGGGTGGGGTGGGGTGGGGTTGTGTCAGTTCAATACTTCACTGCCATTCCTTTTATGCATCTCTAACTCCTGCACTACCAATGCTAATGCCAGCGAGAAAACATTTGGCATTGACAAATGCTGTTGTCTTACAATTTCAGGTGTGAATTCAGGTCTACAAGATGAAATGTGGCTATGTATCTACGGGCCTGGCATTATAGGGTCAGCCTTGAAATGTGTGGTGTTTGATTATCAGCTGGCAGTACAGCCTAGAGGTTAAAGCAAAGAGTTGTGAACAAGCTCTGCTCATGCAGCAGAAGTTTTGATTCCAACATGCTCTACTTGTATATTTGTGTGACCAGAGCAAGTCACTTAGCCTCCCTGTGCTCCCAAAACAAACCCTGGAACAAGCTGTAGCTGTGTGCCTTTCCTGGACAAAGACAGTAAAACAATTTGAGTTAGACCCGGAGTTAGTTGAAAAAACAATTATGACTGACTTACAGCACATTATGACTGATTATTTAACTAGTTTAAAATTTATGACTGTGATTCACTAAAGAAAATCAAACCAATTGTTTCAACTTTCACCATTCCAAAGCCACATAAATAGCCTTATACCCTGGTTGGATGCTGCTGCACTCCAGAAGCCACAAAAACAGGCTTAGACCTGCCATTGTATGGGTTACAGCAGTAACAGTGCACCCATTGCAAACTCATATCAACAGCCTAAGTTAGGGTGTGGGATGCTGCTGTACCCCCCTCCCACAAAGCAAAGCCACATAAACAGCCTTGATGTATCCAGTGTGGATATCGCAGACCACTACAGAACAGCCCTGTAGCTTCAAGCTACATAAACAGTTTTGGATCCTTGTGTTTGTTATTGCAATATTACACCTTCAAATCAACATAAACAGCCTTAGATCCATCGACCTACTGTGGGATGCTGCACTCCATCCCACCCTGAAGCCACATAAAGAGCACATATCCTTATAGACCCTGGTGTGGATGCTGCAGTATAGTGACCAACTCACCCTGCCTGAATCTGAATCATCCTAATCTCTCACTTTGTTTAATTTTCTGTACACACCACCAGTCACTCACTGTCCAGCAGCCAGCATGCCAAGGCAGGCCTGTAGCCCACTGCCCTGGCCTCAGCCAGTTCAGTTGCCAAAAAAAAAAGCCCCACATAATCACAACAGCTGAGCTAAATGGCTGAATTTTGAGAACAAATCCCCTTTCTCCACCGCCAAGTAGTACTACTTCATTAGTTTTAAATATATGCTAAAGTATGCTGCTTGCTGCCACCCTGTGATTGCAAGAAATCCAACTCAGTCTCCCAGAAAATAGAAAAAAAACAGCAGACTTAGACATTTTGCTTACCAGTCATTCATAGTCTCAGGAAGCTCAGAGTACATCATTAACTGAGGCAGCTCTCTCTCTCCATCTCTCTCTCCTCCAGTCTCATCTCAGTTGTCCTTCTGAGTTAGTCCCTTGACTTTCTTTGTCTGTCTTTTCTACTCAGCTGCAGGAAGTGTTAGTGTGTGTGTTGCCAGGCTCCACAGTCACCAGCCCGCTGCATGGCCAACTCTACTATACTGTATGCTCAACACTCCCCACCCAGTCTCATTCCTTGGCTGCTTGTTGCACAGTGGTTTGCTGCTGATCCATCCACTCCTACCTTGTATGGCCTGCTGCCATTGGCTGCATGTGTGGCAGTCATGGTCAAGTTATTGATGACTCCCTCCCTCCACTCTTTAAATTTACATTGCTACCACCACTAGCACTTTATCACACCTCCCCAGCCAGTAAGCCAGACCACTGACCAATGAATGACTCACTCCATCTCTGACTGAGTCTCCTACCCATGCCACCCTACCCCAGCCCTCCCAAAGCACGCAGTCTCAGCCTAGTAGTAGTAGGCCACTTGGCTCAACACCTCACCTTCAGTGGGCTCCCTCACTTTCCTCTCTCCAAGAAGTCTCCCTTGACTGATGATGGTCTGGTTGGCAGCTGCCCAGGTCCCAACATTACCTCCTGAGTCCCACTGGGGGTCACTGGCTGTGCTGTACTCCTCCTCTCTTCTGCACTAGTCCTGCTGAGCCACCCCACACACCTCACTGCTCCATCACTGTGTCCATCCACTACTCTGTGCTCTCTCTCTCTCTCTCTCTCCTGGTGACTGGTTTCACGGTGCCTGGTGGGACTTCTGAGTCCCCTAGGCCTCTCAGCTCACCTCACTTTCTTCCAACTGGTATCAGTGTGGTCTGGACTGTTCTGGCTGTCCCCAGCTTCACTTCTGAGTCCCGCTGTACCTGACTGTGCTGCTGATGCTGTGATGTCTCCCTGCAGACCTTGAGGCCACAATACGTAAGAAATCAAGTTTTTAGAATTTAGCCCACCCACTTCCTAAGCACTACTATCTCCATCCTAGCCATGATGACTTCTTGCACTGCAGACCAACTCTGTCTCACTGTCTCATGCAGTCACAGACAGTGGGCACACAACTCCTGTCTCCTTCCTCTCTCAATACTCATTTGCAGAGAGTAGGCGCCAGGGAAACAGGTGTACATCAATTGGCTGGAAGTTAAAAAATGTCCACCTTCACACACAAATTAAAAAAAAAATAAGGAGAAGTTAAGTTTTACTGTATTACTGTCAGGCAAGCCTGTCAGGCAAGCCAGAAGCTATTTTGGAATCGTCGACTTCACACAAATATAAAGGCACTTAATTATGGCTGCAATCCAGTGCAATTGCCACTAATTGCAACTACATTAAATTGCAGTCCACGATTCTGATAGCCGACGGCAGCTCCGGGGTCTGATCTGAGCATGTGTTATGTTTCTGAAAATATTATGCTTTTTCCATCCAAATTTGACTTGAAAGAAAAAGTAGGACACCATTACTTGTTTATTAATTGCAAAACACATTGATGGACAACACAGGTAAAACATGCATAACCTGAAATGCATTATTAAAAGAGTATTTTACTTCTTTTGATGAAGTTAAAAGTATATCAGTTTTTTACTGAAATACTAAGATGGAATAGGTTTTTCTACCGTAAAAGAAAACAATCTGCCTGGTTGATCCTGCCACTTATACCCTTCAAGCGTGTCTAACACTCCGCACTGCAGCTATGTCAATGGACTGCTACTTTCAAGAATGCCATTCCTTCTGTAATGTAAAAAAGAAAGGGGGGGAGACAGACTGTGTGTGGGTGTGGGTGTGTGTGTGTGTGTGTGTGTGTGTGTGTGTATCTCTGACAGAAGTGATGCACTAATTGAACTGTGCTTAAAGGAAAAAAAATAGTGCCATTAATAAAATAAGATACGTGTGGGTGGGTGTAAAAAACAAAAATTTACACACACCATTGGTGTGGGATGTGTTTAATCTCAGGGTTAATGTAACATCCCACACCTCAAGTGTAATGTAAAATTCTGGTTACACACACCCACCCACATATTATATTTTAATACTGCAGTTCAGATTCTGCATGTTTTAACAAAGTTGTCCATCTGTGTTTTGCAATTAATAAACAATTAATGGTGTCCTTTTTTTTCCAAGTCAAATCTGGATAGAAAGAACATAATATTTTCAGAAGCATAACACATGTTCAGATTGTTTTTATTGTCTTTGTCCAGGAGAGGCACACAGCTACAATTTGTTTCTGGGTGTGTTTTGGGTGCACAAGGAAGTTAAGTGACTTGTTCTGGTCACACAATATACAAGTAGAGCATGCTGGAATCAAAACCCATTCTGCTGGAAGAATGAAGCTTGTTCACAGCTCTTTGCTTTAAACTCTAGACTGTACTGCAAACTATTAATCAAAAACTACACATTTCCAATGCTAGCCTCCCAATGCCAGGCCAACAGGTACATAGCCACATTTGCGTCTTGTAGACCTGAGTTCACACCCAAAACTCTAGAGAAAAGGCTGTAACAGAGGGAATGGAATAAGATGGGTTGGTGCTGTGGCAGCCCCAGAAATCTGTACTGACATGAACAAAGCCAGGGTTTAGAAATCCTGATATGGGGCTCCAATACCTGTCAGCACAACACAGCCAGCCTTGAGATGTGCAGTTTTTAATGATCAGCTGGCAGTATAGCATAGAGGTTAAAGCAATCCTAAAGATGGATTATTTTTACTAGCAGTTTGAAATGTAAAGGTGATAACTCACTAGTTTTAATGCACATATAAAACAATTATTATAAATGTATAAATTCGTATGCTTCCCTTGAGTGTGCAACTCAATCTCAATTTGTCTGTGCATTTGCATGGCACCATTAATTCTGGGAGACTGCATTTCTTGTTACACCCTCATTTCACTTTGTCAGCACTGGGGAATTTTCTGGACACTAGATAGTAGCATTTTGGGGATGCAAATTAATTCTGGTGACTCTGTGTGTGACCTGACCATTGTGCTCATGACTGAGTGCGTCATTAATTCTGGGAGACTTTGCATTTCTTGTTACACTTTGATTTTGCTTCATCAGCAATGGGGAGTTTTCTGGACACCAGACAGTAGCACTTTGGGGATTCACATTCATTTTGGCGAATGTGTGGGTGGGATGCTGCCAATATTGTTGTCATTCTGCCTTACTTCATGTTTAAGGTGGAATGACAATGCAAAGTAATAATAACAAGGCGAAGTGAGCTTTTCCTATGGGGCACTCCGCATAGCGAAGTGCCAAAACGAAGTGGCCACTTCGCATTCACTTTGCCGGCGGATTTTAAATTCGCTGCATCTCTAAGTCTTAGTGACATCATTTCCTGTCTGGAGCCTAAAACATATGGCTGCCCCTAGCCCTTAATTATAGGCTGATATACATATGAATAACTCTGGACTGCAAAGACTCAAAAATAAACACAATGGCTCACTTAAATTAGCTTTTTATGGGCTTTCAGACATTAAGAAAACCTGTAGATAACATTTCAACTTTAAGTTCTTTACTTCCACACTTGTAGCTCTGTTTGTGATCCAGTCTATGTAACCAGAGTTAAAATCATTCTCAAATAATAATGTATACCTCCCATTTCACAAGCTCTTTCATTTTCAGTTATTATTTCATTTTTAATCTACATTTCAATACCAGGTAGTCCATAGTAGACATCAACGTTTTGGGGATAAGTGTGGTTATTAGGTAGTTTTATCTAGATGATCTTTGTATTTGAAGAGTCACTTTTGATTGTTGATGATATATCAATAGAATTGATCATTATTTCTTACCTACAATGCTACTTCTCCACCTTTTTTATTAAGTCTATTTTGTTTATGATGGTTCAAGCCTTCTGTGTTGGTTCCCCACTTCAAATCACTCTTGATCCACCATGACTCAGTACTGGCTCTTATGTCGATAGTTGCCATACTGATTACTGTCTGTACTTCACCAAGTTTATTTTTCATATTTCTGGCATTCATAAGCAAAAAGGTTTTTGTATGAGTTTGTTCTTTCAGGATGTATGAGTTGTGTGAATTGAAATAGGTGAGAGTCCCCCTGTTTGTCAGTTTGAATCTTGTTCATTGAGACATGTTTTGGGGGCATCACCAAGCACTCTGGCCCCTTTTACATTTAAATGAAGCTCATCCTTTGAATATAGATCATAACTCCTACTGAAATTATTCCGGTGGTTAACAAAGAAACAAATCCTCTTTTTTTACACCAGTTTAAGAGCTGAATGTTAGTTTTTTCAATAGCATACATTTTTCTCTAGATACACTTTTGGAATATGTAATATGCCAAGGTATGGCTAAATAGTGACCTTTTGTTTTATTTTTACTAAGTCTGTTCATGCTGTGCAGATATCTTTTTTCATGGAATTTGCCAGTATTATTGCTCCCCACAGGTAGAACCATTTTGGAATATGCTGGTAGTGACAGTTTATTGATTCCTTGGTCTATGTCAGAAACCCTAGCCCCAGGCAGGCAGGGTAACACATTATTTATTTTATCTAACTTGCAGATATGACTGTCTGTATATCTAATTATAGACTCTGCAATGACCAGTTTCTATAGAGACTGAAGGCCTGATTCCAGAATGGTGACTCAAGGCTTGTGTCAAGCCTACATCCAACACAAAGGGTTGCAGATGCACCAAAGCCCTTTGGATGCAGAGTGGTCTGATTCTCAAAGGACTGGTGCATTTTCAACATTTTCCCACCTTATGGCAGCTTGCACCCAAAGTTTGTTGCAAGTCCTGTAAAATGAGGTCCTCGACAGATGCAAATGTAGGCGTGAGGTCCTGGTCTAAGGCATTCTGGACTTGCAGCAGGGCTTTTGCAGCAAGCAGCTTTCAGAATCATGCTTACCACAATGTTTGATGCAAGTCATAGGTTGCGTCAACCACCCTGTCGCAAGTCCATGTGGAAGCCACATATCCTTTCAGAATCTGGCCCTGGGAGTTCTGATTATGTAAATTACTTGTCAGATCTGTAGGGGTCTTTCCTTCAAGAGGAGCATATCTGTTCCTTGTTTTTATTGGAATCTCAGTGGTATCCAGTTCTGTCCAACACTTCTTATGTCTTTTCGTTGTAACCTGACACCAATCATTTTCTTCAATTGGCCTGTCCTCTCTACCATTCTTTGCTTTGTATTTTTCAGAGCTCGAACTACATGGGCTGGTTCCCTTTTCATAGGCCTCGTTATGATTTTCCTCTAAAGTGTAATTGGTTAAGGGGTTTTCTGTCTCAATAGAATTAACAAATCTTTCTGTTTTTTGTTTATTTCTTGAACTCTTTGAAGTTCTTTTTTTTAACAACTCACAGTTCCTTTGAACAGTAGTTAAATGGAAACACTTTACAAGTATTTAAGATTATCTTTTAGTGTATCCAAAATATTTTTGAATACATGCGGCAATAGGGATATTTTACAATTGTTCCAACATGTTATAAAAGTTCTAGGACGTCACTAATAGGCTATGTACTAGTTTGGTCAGACATCATTTAAGTTAGTCACTTATAAGGTTCAAGTGTGAAATGTAGTGGCCTGCTCCCTCTGCTCCCTCAGCAGACACAGACTGTCTCACTTGCCTCTGTTGACATGCTCACTGACACATGTGAAGCTGTGAATCTTGACTGCAGGACCAGAAGTGCCTCATAGCGGGACTTCCAGTGTAGTGTTTTCAAAGTGCCATTCTGTATTTAGATATCTAACTTTTTTAATTCCACAGAGGTTGTTTAAAGCCAAGTAACCCACTGAAAAGCCAACTCTCAACCTAGGCACAATAATTACTGGCCTTTGCCCTGCTACTGATTACTGTCAACTGGGTGGAATCAATTTAAGGAGCCAATAAGGCCATGTGATTTAAGCCAATTTAGGCAGTACTCTATATTTATGAGTAGCCACTGCAGGCATTTCAGAGCTGAGAAACTAGTGTAGGGACTACACGAAAGGTCCCACCGTGAAGGGGTAGTGTAGCTTGCTCACTTGGAATTCGATCTGAAAACTAAGAGACACCCTTTTTACATGGAGTATAAAGTAAGAAAATCCATTAGGCAGTTAAAATGTTTGAATGTTGAATTTATGCCATGTTTCTTTAGGGGGTGCACTGGATGCCACACACCAGTAGCACCCTTCTCCAGAAATGTGAATTGCATTTTGAGCAATGCAAAGGTTTTGAGCATGCTATTTGGTTGTTTTTAGCTGTGAATCTTGACTGCAGGACCAGAAGTGCCTCATAGCGGGACTTCCAGTGTAATGTTTTCAAAGTGCCATTCTGTATTTAGATATCTAACTTTTTTAATTCCACAGAGGTTGTTTAAAGCCAAGTAACCCACTGAAAAGCCGACTCACAACCTAGGCACAATAATTACTGGCTTTTGCCCTGTTACTGATTACTGTCACCAGGGGCAACACACTAGACACTCACAACACTTTTTTTTTTTGTGTTTGCAGAATTTTTTTATTTTAGTCACACCACGTAGCCGTGATTGTGGTAAAATGCTGTATAACAATTCCCAGGTAGTCTAGTGGTATCCCCCTCCCTCCCGTGTCCCCAACTGCTGGTACATTACTGTAATAGTATTCCCTGGTGAGTCTAGTGGAACCCCCATGTCCTCAATCACCAGTACATTACTGTAATATTAATCCCTGGTAGTCTAGTGGAACCCTCCTCCCTCCCGTGTCCCTGATCACTGGTACATTGCTGTAATAGTAATCCCTGGTACTCTAGTGGAAACCCCTCCCTCCCATGTCTCTGATCACCAGTACATTACTGTAATACTAAGCCCTGGTAGTCCAGTGGTACCCACCCACCCACTGCCACAATCGTGGTATAGCTCTGTAAAACAAATCCCTGGTGATCCAGTAGAACACCCCATCCTTCAACCCTGAGAACCTCTTGCCCACCCCACCCCCATCATCAGCGGATGACTGCAACCCACCCACATGCCGCCCAGCAGCCTCGCCAATGACAGGCATACAGCATGGGCCAAGCGCACTGGTCCACAGTGGGACTATCGGGCTTGCAGGGACATTAGCCAGATAGTCCCAAATATGAGACATGGCTGGCACATATTTAGGACTGTCTAGTATTGTGTGCCCTGCAAGCCCACATCACTGCACCTGTCATTCAGTGGGAGGCCAGGGTATAAGTGGGTGGCTGCAGCCAGCTGCCAATGATGGGAGGAGGGGTGGGCAAGGGTTCTCTGTGGGTGGAAGGTGAGGGGGTGCCACTGGATCACTAGGAATTGTTTAGCTGAGCTTGCCATGATCGAGGCAAGGGGCTTTGAGGGGCACCGCTAGACTACAGTGGCTTACCATTACAGCACAGCAGTACCACCGCGATTGGGGGGGCATGGGAGGGAGGGGGATTCCACTAGACACCAGGGATTAATATTACAGTAATGTACCAGTGACTGGGAACATGGGAAGGGGGGATACCACTGGATCACCAGGGAATTACTATACAGTGAATTACCATGATCAGGGACATGGGAATGAGGAGGGGAACCACTAGACTACCAGGGCATGGTGGGTGCTTGTGGACAGTGTTCCGGGTGGGTGGGTGGCCACCCCTGGCTGGCAGCTGCTGTGTTGCACCCTGCAATACAGCAACCCACCTCTGGGTGGCCAGGAGTTATTCCTCAGATTCACGGGCTCAACTTTGAGCCCTCCATGTGGCGCAGTGCAGGGTTGTGCAAGCATATGTGCCGCACATCCCAGGCTGAATATCGGGATGTGCCACATATGCATGGGCAGGCCCCCTATCTCTGGGCCACATACAATTACATTGTGCCCTGGTGCAACAGGATTTGTGCTGCACCATGCAGCCTTTCAATATCCCACTGAGGTGCAATATGGGGTTGCGCTGGTGCAACTCTTTTGCACCATGCACATTCCCTTTG
Organism: Neoceratodus forsteri; assembly: GCA_016271365.2. Taxonomy (NCBI): domain Eukaryota; kingdom Metazoa; phylum Chordata; order Ceratodontiformes; family Ceratodontidae; genus Neoceratodus; species Neoceratodus forsteri. The sequence continues at coordinate 683,215,738 of CM057449.1, forward strand.
AATATCTGTGCCAGTATATACTATCTTTTACCCTGTACACTGAAAAGTCAAATGGGTGGTCCTCCACAATCCCTGTGCCTGCTACTGACTACTGGTGTCAGAGGCAACACACAAGACACACAGCAATTTTTTTTGTTTGCAGAATTTTTTGTCTTAGTTACACACACTACACAGAACAAGATACAAATACTGAAAGTATTTTTTCTTTTAAAACAATAAAAGTGCAGTACCCTGATATGGTGCTCCATACTACAGTAGTGTCCCTTTAGGATCTCTCCTCACAAAGCTGCTAGTCTAGATGGCTGCAGGACCAGAAGTGCCTCAGAGCGGGACTTCTGGTCTAGTGTTTTCAAAGTGCATTCTAACATTTTTAACATCACCATGGTGGTCTAAAGCCAAGTAACCAGCTGAAAAGCCAACTCACAACCCAGGCATAATAATTACTGGCTTTGCCCTGTACACTGCAAGGTCAAACGGGTTGTGCCCCATTATCACACAGTGCCTGCTACTGATTACTGTTGCCAGGAACAAGACACACACAATACTTTTTTTGTTTTAGTCACACACAATAGACACAGAATGAGATACCAATAGTATTATCCTTTTCTTTTAAAACAAAAAATGTCTTGGAACCTGGGTTTGTGCCTGAGTCCAGGATGACAGGAGTGGAGGCTGACAGGGAGGGTTCATCATGTCCTCTGAATGCTCTCCTCCTGGCAGGGGGATGGATGCTGGTATCACTGTAGAGCTGCTCCTGGTGGCCCATTGTGGCAATGCATGTTGCGGTTTGGGTGACCACACGCCACTGTGAATCCACCCAGGATGTCACATGTGTGCAGCTGCATTGTGTTTGGAGGATGGAAGGGATGGGAGAAAAGGAAAAAATGCCCTTTGGCTGACTGGATGAAGGCTGCTGGTTCTGCCATATGCCACAATATCTTGGGCAGTGTCAGTCCTGACTCCTGCCATGCCCGCGATACATGAAAGCCCTGTTTGATGAGTTCCCTCCCCTGGTTGCCCCCACAGTGGTAGAGTCCCTCACAAAAAAGGGTTATGTCAAGTTACCCCATAGACACAGAGCACTAGTAAGGTGCAGTGGATGGCATATGAGGTCTGGCAGTGGTGGTTGGAGCTTTGCTGCCTGAAGGAATGGCCATCTGAGGGTGTCAGAGAAGGAGCATAAAAAAAAGTGCAGTACCATGTCAGGGTACTTCATACTACAGTACTGCCCCTTACAGTGGGTAGCCCCTGGGGACCAGTGATCACCATTCAGTGTGATGCAGCAGTAACACTGCTAAAAGACAAACCACAAAGGGTGGACATATCTTAAAGACATGTGAGACTGCTTTGATATAGCCAAGGATGGGTGGATTTAGGAAGGATAGAGGAATGGTGGAGAAATTTAAAGGTAGGCATAGTGAAGGTAACTAGCCTCTGTGTAAAGGAAGTGAGCAAAAAGAAGGAGGAGAACAAAGGTCACTATGGTACTCGGGGGGGGGGAGAGTGTCCACAAAAGTGAAGGAAGAAAGGGTGGCATTTAGGAAGTACAAAGAGACACAGAAACACAGAGGGAAGGGATATGGAGGAGTACCAGGTAAAACAGAGGGAAGCATAGAGGAAAATGAAGTCAGCAAATGTGCAAACAGTGGAAAGGATAGCCAAAGGGTTAGAAAAAATCAACACAACTTTCTTTAGGTATATAAGTGTGAAGATAAAGGTAATGGGAGGGGTTTTACTATAGCGCTGTGACAGTGTTCGCACCAACATACCCCATAGTGGCAGACTAAATGCTGAGTGTCAGCACAGTACCTTCTTGGATGTCGGTGTGTTTCTATTGGGGAGCTGCACACCCTGAACCCCCCATGTGGGGAGCTCTGCTCCCCACATCCCCGGTCTCTAAATATCTAACTCTGAGTTGGACTTGGACTGGGGGAGGGGCGCAACACCAGGAAACACTTCGCCAGTGTCTTCCATGCACCAGCACAGTGACTCACCACAGACAGGCAGAATCTGTCACTGTGCTGGTGTTCACTGTTTGGATGTCAACCTTGTGTCAGCACACCAATGACAGGGATGGTGAGTATAAGGAGGATGGAAGAGGGTAACTGTGGATAGCTGGATCAGGAAAAAGCAGACATCTTGAACAGGCACTGCTGCTTTGTCTTCACAAATTATATCAAGGAGGACAGATCACCAAGGAGCAGCAGGAACAGTTGGTGAGTAGGTAGACACAAGTCCCTTCACAGTAGAAATAAATCCTGAAGGAACTAGCAAATCTGAAAGTGGACAATGGAGGCCATGTGAATGGAGGAAATACACCTAAAGGTGCTAAAGGAACTCAGAGAGGTGCTTACTGTATCATTGAGGGCTTTGACCAACAACTCACTGCAAACAGAAGTGGTTCCAGAGGACTAAAGAAGAGCTAACATGTTTCCACTCTATAACAGTGGCAGCAGGGAGGAGGCTAGCAACTTTAGATCAGTCAGTCTCACATCATTGATTGGGAAATTAATGGAAACCCTGATAAATGAAAAGGTAGTCAAATATTTTGAATCCAGTGGGTTACAAAACCATAGGTATGTCAGGTTCCCCAGAGGTGGGGGTCATACCAGATCAGTTTGATCAATCTCTTCGACTGAGTGGCCAGAGAAATAGATCAAGGAAGGGCAGTGGACATGGCCTTGTCATTAAGGCTCAGGTCAGGAAGTATAGCAAGACAAGGACTTTTCAAACAAAGTAAAAAAACAGCACTCAATGGAAAAGAGGGGATGCTACACCTACATATTTCGAGCAAGGATTACTTTACAGACAACCTTTGTGCAAAGCACAAATAAAAGGTGAGCAACAGGGTAGGTGATCAAAAAATGAAAAGCCCCATTAGGTGATCTTCTTTTAAATAATTTTTTTAGTTTTACTGGAATACAGCAGATAGAGAACACCTCTTACCCCAGTCCAGCAGCTAGAACACACAAAGATTAATATACATTTTATTACTGCAGATAAGTGAGGAAAATAAAAGAAACAGCGTGTAAAGGTACAGAGATAGAAAGAGGAGAGATCATGAGACTGTCGGAGTGATCAGTTCCGGGTCCCACTACAACATTTGGTTATGCAACCAGACAGACAAGGGACAGAAAATGAGAGGATAGAACAGATCCTTTCATTTAACTCTCCCTGCATAATAAATGGGATAGGGCCTTATTCAATCCTGTCAAAGGCCAAGTTTGACTTCAGCAAGGCCATCAACACAGAGCCACTCACTCCAATGAAGGGAGAGTGATCAGCGGTGTGCTGCAGAGCTCAGTACTGGGACTCATCCTCTTAAATGTCTTCGTAAGTGACATTGCAGAAGGGTTGGAAGGGAAGGTATGCCTTTTTGCAAATGTCACCAAAGTCTGTAATAGGGTGGGTACTCAGGAGGAGTGGGTGAAAAAATTATTAGGGACCTTAGAAAACTGGAGGACTGATCAAGGGTATGGAACCTGGGGTTCAATGTCAACAAGTGCAAAATTCTGCACCTAGGGCATAACAATCTAGAAGATGAGTATAAAATGGGAGAGTGGAGGTACTGGCAGTCACAAACAGGAAAGAGACCAGGGATTAAAATACCTGATGACCTCAATGTGGCAGGAGTATTTTGACAAGGCAGTAGGCATGGACAGTGGGATACTGTGTGCATAGGGAGCTGTATTACCAGCAGGAGAAGAGAGGTGGTGCTATCACTTTATATGTTGCTGGTGAGATTCCACCTAGAGTGCTACTGCATGTCCAGTTTTGGAGGCTGCATCTCAGAAAGGACTTAGGGTGGAGGCAGTCTAGAGCAGGGCAGGTAAAATGGTGCAGGAGTTGAATGAGAAGCCCTATGAGGAGAGATTCAGGGATCTCAACATGTATACCTGAGAGGAGAGAGATGGTAGAAGTGATAGAGACCTACAACTACCTCATGGACTGGAACAGGGTACAAGAGGGTGGCCTATTCCAAATGAGAAATACATCAGGACAAGTTGGCATGCAATGAAGCTGTAAGGAGGGAAGTTTAAGAATGGATGTGAGGAAGTATTACTTTACTAAAAGAACGGTGGATGCCAAGAACAGTCTACCAGCAGAAGTAATGAGGGGGAAAACAGTGGAGGGCTCCAAATATGTATGGGAGAAGTAGAGGGGAATACTGGTAAATAAGCAAGGAGAGGGTCACAGAAGCCCTGGTAGGGTCTGTGGTGAGAGAATAGTCAGGAAACTTGTGGGCAGACTAGGATGGCCAAGCGGTCCTTGTCTGATAAGAGTGTTCATGTTTCCATGTTTCTATGAACAACAGTATTTAACTGAACCAAATACAAATTGAATAATGAAGTTGCAGTTTGAAGTTTAATAAATTATCCTTATGCAGTGGGGGGGGGTGTGACAGCAGACAAAAGATGGCCGCCTAACTCTTAGTTCTGTTACAGCTTTACATAATCCTCTAAACATCTCTGGTTATCGGGTTGGAAAAATGCACCTGATCTAACAGTCACTTACTGTACCTGCTCAGTCCAACGGTAACAAGCTTTGGTAAATCAGTCCTGGTAATCCACAGTTCACTGCCATTGCCTTCCCAATCTTCCTCTGAGGCAGAGCATGGAATAAAACCAGAATAAGGACAGCTGCAAGAGACACTGCTGACAGTAATCTGTAAGAACTAAAAAGAATGTTTGAGCACCTCACCTCCCAAATGGTTGAAGTGGAACAAGCTACACAAAAAATTACTGATATTGTGGCTATATCTCACAGCATTAACATAGTAGAGCAACACATCACGGACATGGAGGACCACTCAGACTGAATGATGGCCTACATCTGGGACCAAGATCGCATCATGCAATCCTCTGGGTTGAGAATATGGAAAATAGGTGTGGAAACAACAAGTGGTTGGTGGACTTCCCAGAGGGTTACAAAGGGAGAAACATTTCAGACAGTTTGCAGCAAGTGCTCCCAGACATTCTGGGGTACAAATAGCAAGGTTCACTGGATATTGATCTTGTGCACAGATCCTCACAGCCAAACCTGCCGGGAGCTCAACCTCCCCTATCCTGACATGATTCCTCCATTTCCTGGACAAAGAGCTCATTATGCAACTGTCCAGAGAAAAACATGATCTCTGGTGGCATGGTCACCTCATTCAATTGTTTGCTGTCTTCTCCTCCCTCCCTCAGACCATCACAGGGCCTACATGACTGCCATGAGGGCCTGCACAGATCTGAGGGCTACTGTATGTGCTCTTGTACCCCTGCCACCTCATGAATCCACCTCTAAAAGAGTTGCTAAGGTCATTTGAATCCCTGAAGGCTGCTGAACAGTTTTTGCAAGCTTAATGGCCCCAAATCAACATATCAAAGTACAGTCATGTTCAATCAGTGAAACAGAGGGAGGACCAACTTCAGGCCAGGGATGACACACCCACACCCGAGCAGTAGGGAGACAGGAGATTTGGGTTGCCCCCATTCCCACCCAGCAAAAAGGCAACTACCCCTGAATCAGAAACAGAAAAAACAAACAGAAAAAGGCTGCTGCCAGCTGATAAAAGGAGAAATCTCACTGCTTGCAGTCAGGAGCATGAGACAAACCATTGATCTGAAGTACTCCTCAGGCTCAACCCCAGTATTGCTTGGGAATAACAAGTCTGCCACCTTGCAACAAGAGGACCCATCTCCAATTCCTCGATGTCCCAAACTCCCTGTAAAGCATTTCTGATTGAACACTTTCCCTGCAAGATGAAGACCCAGGTGCAGGTACTATAGTGATGGCTCTTTTTTCCTCCAAAATATCCATGAGTGCAAAACAGCTGAGGCAGCACCTTGCTGAACACACACTGGAGACTGCTGCACCGAATTAAAAATCTGAGAACTGCAATGTGCTGACCTTTTGCTGACTTGTTTGTACTTCCAGCTCCATAGACACATGGCCAGTCTTCGATTTTAATGTTGTTTTACTAGCCCAAAACCTAGTGCAAATTGACTAGGGCTAGTGCAACTAACTCTACTTGTCCATCTTGAATAGTGTAGGTTTTCCAAGGCTGTTAATGAAGGTAAAAATGCCCCTACTTTAGCAGCTTCTAGTCCTCATGATAATCTCTCTTAGTGCTTCAGATGACCTGGTGTGATGAACACCTCATTAACAGCTGCAGATATCTGGCAGTTCAATAGGAAGATCACACAAAAGGCTCAATGTGGGTCATTATCACTACATTGTCAGAACTTTCAGGTAGTGTCCAGGGTGGGTGTTTCATTTTATTATATTTAGCTTTTGTTGACTGGGAAGGGAAGACTGGACAATTCTGGCTATTTTCAGCCCTGTCCCAGGGAAGGGGGATACAGATGGATGCCAACTGACACTGAACCAGATTAAGCTGTTAGTGGTATTTTTAGTGAATGGGGTAAATTTGGCCAGGACACAGGGGAAATAAGGGGGAGACTTGTATAAGAGGTATGAAGTAATATGTATTTTGTTTTCATTTAAGGGTTAAGTTACAATTTAAAACAGGTATACTATTTCCAGAACCAACAAGTATGCATAACTACTTATTATGTCTTTGTTTTTGTTTTATGGTATTGCTTTTCTTTATTTTGGATAGATTGTTTAAGTTTAATATTTTTCATTGTTCTTAGTGGGGAAACTAATGAAAGTATGACTCAAACACTTATTTTATTTTTTTCTTTTACATTGTATTTCAATTTTCTTGATTCTGTATGTATTAATACTGTTGATTATGATTTATTTTGAAGTTATAATAAAAATATTCACCTATTCACAGTTAGGGGAACCTCTGTCATCCTAGTACTTGGCCAAGATGGTGTACAGGCAGGAGAGAGGATGGAAGTTGAGGAGGTAGGGGAGACGGTCTCCTCCCCTATCTCGTCCCAGCTAGAGACCAATGAGATGAGTGAAGCTGTAGAATCTTCGATGAATATCACAGAAGAATGTAAGAGATATGGACCACCAGACTGCCATTTGGATACAGGAGGACAACAGAAGGACAGAGCTCACCAAAATATCCCAGAGACGAGACTTACGGATTCTAAACTGACAAGCCTTACCTTATATGATCAGTTACAGGAGGAGGAAGCCAGACATAGTGCAAAAAGAGTGGTGCTGCTTGTGCAAATGGCAGCACTACGCAAACAAACTGATGAAACCCCTGCAATAGCTGCACAAAATGTTGCTATGGAGACCACACCTTTGAATGCACAGGACTCTCAAACAGCTACTACCGTTCAAACAGGTGCTATAACTCCTGCAGAGGAGGCAAGAGCTTGTTCATCTGTTTCTTCTAAAACTATGATATCTGCTGACTGTAAAGTGGGACCCACATCAGGGATGGCACAAATGGACATTTCATCCATCCTAAGATGCCCTGTGGTTCAACCTAATGTTTCTACTGAATCAGAACCCTGGTCTGTGGAAAAAGCCCTTCAGGGTGCAGGGTGGGAAAGCAGGCTGGTATAGCATGCTGGATGCTGGGCGCGTCACCCATTCATATTCCAGGGGTTATACACAATGACAATTTTTTAAACCAACAATGTGGGTGAGAACATGCAATAGACTCCCAGGCCCTTGAACTCTCTAATGACTTTAACCTGGCACAAAACCCAGTCTCGCAAATGCCAGATACATCTACTGACTCTATAAATACTGATGCTGTGAGACAAATCTCTGAGCTAGATGTAAATCAGGAAAATATGCAAATGAATACTGCTGTAACATCAAGGACTGGTGCACAACCTTCTACATCTTTATTTAAAACCCCTATGCAACCTGCAAAATGACACAATGTGGTCAGATTGAAATATATGAGGGGCATGCAAGAAAACCCAAGATATAATACATGTGGCTAGAGTATTATTAAAGGACTCCCTTAAATTATTTGCAAATTAAATACATGCCCTCATTTATGTCTTGAGGGAAACCATATTCGATATTAGCTTTAAACACTGCAAGGCCTTGAGTGTTTCTGGATGAAATATCATAGCTTGAAAAATACCACCCTATATACACCCTTTTCAGCAGCTCCCTTATCTTGGCCAACTCAAAAAGTGATTACTGTTCTGTTTCGAAGTGAGGGGATGAATATGAATGACCAGTTTCACTGGATCAAGGTAAGATGTACAGTGCTCTCTGACCCAGACGTAATTTTTGATTTGGAGTAGATCTGACTTGGTGGGGTGGACAGTGCAAGTGATGTTAAAATGAATGACACTGGGGTAATGCATCTGCCTAATAGTTTTTTCCTAGGCAGAGACAGAGGTTCCTCTTCTACCCAGGACAACTGAAAACTTGCTACAGATGTGGCTCTGTAGCACATCTGAGTAGTGCCTGTGATCAAATAAAATACACAACATGTGGTGAGGTTGGACATTTAGGGTCACAATGCAAAGAGGGAGAGAAATGTAACTTGTGTGATGAAATTGGTCATACTTTCCAGAGTTGCTCATGGGCAAAACACAATAAACTGGACTTGGCAGATGGGACTGAACAGCATATATATATCACTTTGGCACAATGACAGAAGATACTATGCATACCTCTCAACCTCTCAGCATTTAAAGTCATAACACTGGCCTTCAAAAATCATAGCAAGGGCCAGAATGTAGCATGTTTTTATATTAAATAATAATATGTCTCACGATAGTGGGCCCCATATAGTTAGTAATAAGGAATGTTTGCATTAACTTAGTGCAATGATTTAATAGTTTGTGTGTCCAGAAATAGCTCTAACATCATGAGAAACATCAGTAAAGCTATGCAGAACAATGGTACATTTGAGTGTGAAAATCATAGCGCTATGTAAAATTCAAAGCAGTTGAGAGGTATGAAACTATGTCGGAGCAACACTAGGCCTGGAGAAGCTAATGTTCAACTACACCCAGAGAATGCATGCGTTTCACAGACCACTGTAGCCCAGAGGGATAGTACTGATTCAGCACAGCCACATGGGACACCCCAAACAGGGAACCCCCCAACTGGGTATGGAGACTGATGCTGGGGGTAGAGAAACTGAAAGCACACCTGAAAATATACCACTATTAGTGAGGGAATCAGAACAAGCTACAATTGAGCCCCTACCACAAGCAACAACTGATAGTACAGATAGGAGGCCTCCACCGCCCCACCTTTGAATGTTCCACAATTTACAACAGTTCAAACAATGCAAAGCAGAGGAGTGCAGGACCCTGCCAGCTCTAAACTTTCAAAAACAGAACCTATCATAGCTCAAAATAAATATTAACTATTGCAGACAGATGGAGATGCTTCAGAAAGTGACTCAGACACTTCTTCTGTTCAGTCCTCCATTGCTGAAAAGACTACTGATACTGAAGTACCGATTGAAATGTCGGGCCCTCAGAAGAGGAAAGCTAAAACCAAACATAAATTTCAAGAGTCTGTGCCAAGGAGAGGGAGAATGAAATAAATAGGGGTTAGAACATCAAATATGTTTAAATGGTGGAACATGAACATTTTGCTAGCCATACTATTAATGTCAAAAGTATAAAGAATAAAGGTAAAAGAGATCCGGTATTTTCTTATTTAACATTGTATGTTTTATGAATTGTCTTCTTACAGGTTGTAAGATACCACACATTACAAGAAATCAAGCAAGCAAAACTGGCCTTCCTTTTGGTCATCTGGCCAAGAAACATGGTCTGGGGTAGGGATTCTGTTCAGTTTACCAAACACTGAACTCATTAAATTAATAGATTTATTCCCAGGGAGAGTTTTAATTTTAGACGTCAAAATTCAACATATTATGTACAGCCTACCCCAAACCAAAGCACTTAGGATTGACCTTCTTAAATTAATTCAGCCTTTCTTACATACCTCCCAGTTTATTACATTTTGTGGAGACTTTAACTGTGGTCTCTCCTTAAAAGATAAAACTTCCAAACTGTTTTGCGACTCTGATGTTTTAACCACAATTTTAAAAACAGCTAACCTAACAGATGTTTACAAAACGAATACAAATTTAAATATACCAACATTTCATAAGGGGAACTTAGCCACACATATTAGTTTTTTCTTTTTATTCAAGCATTTACCTATAGTTAAAACTACAGTAGAAGTTATATAAGTTTCAGGCCACAGTAACTTAACTGTTTCTGTAGGAACTCAAAATGCAATACAAAAAGTCCCAGGCACATGGAAATTGAATGCTTCATTATTACAGAATGAGAGATTTGTTTTTCTGTTAAAGGAATTTCTGGTGGCAAAAAAATCAGTTGTTATCCTATATGACAATATTAAACAGTGGTGAGTAGATACTAAGTAGGATCTTTGTAACTTCTTAAAACACCAAAGTAAATCTCAGTCATGTATAAATATAAAGAATATCTACTAAAAAGAACACAATTACAAAAACTTCTAATGCTATCCACAGTTACCAAACAAGACTATGCTGCTCAAATTCAGGTTCTCAGAAATCAGCTATGTTAATTTCACATGGAAAAGCCAGACCCTTGAACACCAATAGCAGTTTGGCACAGCTGAATCATCAGAAATGATTTGCCCATATGAAGCATGCCAGGTTAGAGTGGGAAAAAGAAATAAGTGTGTTTATATAATTGCCAGAAAGAAGTAAATGTAAATAATGTTGGTATTATGGAAATCATTACAGATCATTCAAAATATAAATATGGCCCTCTAGCTATTGACAAATTGTAGGCTAAAATTGTCTTAACTAATTTAACCTACCAAAACCCTCAGGCAGACAAAACAAAACTAAAACAGCCCATAAAAACCTTCGAAGTGATGGAGAAAATCTATTCTTCAACTGATAATACAGCTCCTGGCTCAGATGGTTTATCCTCAGAAATGTATAAATTGATGAGTACAGAACTAGGTAATGAATTAACACAAGTAATGAACCTCATATTAGAACATCAGGCTAGTCCCTTAAAATGAATATGGAAACAATCATTTATGTACATAAAAAGGAGACAAGGAAGTAATTTAGAACTGGAAGCTTATCAGTCTCTTGAATACTGTTTTAAAATAATAACTAAAATACTGGCTAAAAGATTGATGGAGTTGCAAAATCCATTATCTCTGAAGCTCAGGCATCTTTAATACCTGGCTGTTACATTCAGGATCACGTGTTGTAAATAAGAGAATTGATAGAAAAGGAAACACAGGTCACCTCTCAGGATTTGCACTGCCATTAGATCAAAGTCAAGCATTTGATGCAGTCAGTCATGATATTTTATGGTTAGTTTTAGAAGAGTTCCAGATATCTGATACTTTCCTACAGTGGATTAAAATATTATACAATACTGCAACAGTAGTACCATTTATGAATGGATGGAGGGGCCGCTTATTAGTATTAAGAGAGAGGTATGACAGGGGTGCCCCGAGTCATGTGTTATATACTTTTTCTTAGATCCGTAATTAAAGATGATTAATACTTCACAACTGCTTAAGCCAATAACTGCTACTTCTGGACTGATGGTTAAAATATATTTGCATATGCAGATATGTGTCTTTTATGCAAGATGAATCTTCAGTTATTGAAGCTCTGAGACTGTGCAGTGTTTGGGGCAGAAGCAGGAGCAGCCCTTAACATATGGACATGTGTGGGTAAGCCTTGGGAAACAACACAATCCCCAGATATGGTATGAGCTATAATGATCACAAATGAGCCTATTAAAATAGCAGGGATTAAGTCTGGAACAGGATGATCTGATATTTTAAACCTGGAAGACAAATTAGAAATAGGACCAAAAAGTAACCCTCTGAAATAAGTGGACAATGGGAAAGAAAATGAGAATTTACTTAATTAAGACTTATCTGGTACCTGTATTTTTTATATAGTTACATCTTCCTCCTCCAAAGAACATAGAGACCTGTTTGTTAAGCACATTCTTTCAAGTGATCTGGGGTAGCTGCCTTAACCCCATTAAAAGAAATATAACATTATCTGCCTGTACGACAAGAGGACTTAATATGGTTCACCCTTTGTTGCTTTATAATTGCACTTTCTTTATGATCCAGAAGCAAATGATCTGATACCTTTTAATGGACCAAGATAGATGTAAGAACAAGAATAAAAGTGTTTCTAGCTTTCAGACCAACCAGTCCTTAGTCAGAAGCCTAATTAGGCTTCTGAAGAAGGACCGGTTGGTCTGAAAGCAAGAGCTATAGTATAGCACTTTGTTCTTGTTGTTACATCTATGTTGCTCCATTAAAAGGTATCAAATCATTTGCTTCTGGATCTGTTCTTGCAAGGCGCCAATATGGCAAATACTAAATCTAGATTTCTTTCTTTATGACTAATTTACATCCCATTTTAGTCTGGCCAAGGCACCTAGCTTCACCTGAGCTCTTTTCTTCTACGTTGCTTGAAAGGACACAGCAAATAACCTTACCAGAGCAACAATAAGGATTAAGGCTTCTTTTGGCTAGGCAGGTTTACTGTATGTTGTTATTTTTATTTTGTACTTACAGGGATTGTTACTGTTTGTTGTTAACATTTTATTGCTTTATTTTTCTCTGATTCAAATTGTTGTCGCTTGGTATACATTCTGTTGCATTATTACAGGGTGCGCCTACAGGTGTGTGCTTACAGATTACTGCTGTAATCTTCTGATTTAAAATGTATTTTGCAAGGTGTATCTTCTCTTACTGCTTTATTTTTCTCTGTAGCAAAGTGTTTCTTACAGGGTATATCTTCTGTGAAATTATTACGGGTGGTGCTTTACAGGTTTCACAGTTTTATCTGTCATTAGGATAAGCTTTCAGGGCTACTGCATTTGTTGCTGGCTGATTGTTTCTGCTCTTACCTCCTTGTTTCTTTCATCCGTGGGTCTTCTTTTTCAGCAGGGGAAGGGCCCAGCCACTCACCCCCATCCCCAACCACTCCACACTACGCTCTTTTATAGGGTAGCACAGTCGTGACATTTCCTATAGCAAAGCAGGAAGGGGCGGATCAGAGGGGTATCCACACAGTGACCTCATTTACAGGGGCACTAGTAATTTAACTTGTTATAACAAGTTCTACAAAACAAACAAACAAAACACAAAATCAAACTTTTGCTTTCATTTTCTTCCTTCTAATTACACTGACCAGGTTATAAACCCAGCAACTTACCTGACATGGATATCATTAATTGCAGGTACTGTGGAACACTTTTCAGAAGGGCAGTTTTATAGGATTTAGGACACTATCATACATGCTGGGCCATTGGAGAACTAAGGGCTCAGCTCCAGGCAGCATGGGCAAAGATTGGTGCCTCAGATTGCATATTCAAAACGAAATATATTAAAAGAACTGCCCACAATTTCCCCAACATCCAACAGAAGCACCTTGACTGCAGAAGGTAGTTGGTCGAGGAGGTTGGCCGGTGGTTAGAAGGGGCAAATTGTGTGCCCCATCACTCTGTGCTCTCCAACATATCACCTCCACAAACCATATACAAACTACAGACAGGTATCTGCCTCTATCTCTGAAATCAAACAAAGGGACAGAGGACACTACAGAGCAGGACCCTGCAGCACAGGAGCTAGCACAACAAAACACGGCCAAAACAGGAACCAAAATGAAAAAAGCAAGAAGGATATCCAAAAAACTTCTTATCATAGGAGACTTCATGATTCAGGAGTTGATACGTATCTCCAGCCAGGGATAATGGTCAGATGTCTCCCAGGTAAATTGGCATGGAGAGACACTGACCGCATTGCTAAAATTGTTCAGGATGCGGGAGAAAACATTGATGTCCTAGTACACATAGGGACTAATGATCTTGCCAGCCAGTCAGTTGTGGAGACGAAGAACACCTAATCAGGCTGGGTGACAAACTATCATCCATTTCATCCAGCATCTCCTTCCCTGAGATCCTGCCAGTCTGGGAGAGGGGTACAGATAGACAGAAGGTCAGAGAAGGGAAGATAGGGGAGCTAAACATGTGGCTCAAGGGCTGGAGTCAGGAAAAAGAACACAAATTTGTAGGCAACTGGCAACAGTTTTGGGAGCGATAAATTTGATGGACTGCATCTGACTAAGGAGGGAGTCAGTGCATTGGGGCAGAAGTTTGATGTCTTTGCAGAATATTTAAACTAGCAAATGGGGAGAGGGGTGCAGCACCCAAAACGTCAAATGGGAAGAACACCTCTCCCCCCTCAGCTAGTTGTCAAACAGGAGTTCAGCATGTTTGTGGCTCATTTGCATCACCAGGTAAAGAAAAAGGTCTGGATCCCCATACGATGCACAGGGGAAACGCCGGACCTCGCCCAACAACTAGCACACCAAAATCTGACCGATGGAAAATCATGTACATAAAGGCTTGTAGTCTGGGAAACAAAATCCCAGACATGCCAGCAATAATGACAGAGGCTAAACTGGACATAGTAGCCATTAGCGAGACATGGTTTACCAGTAACCACACTTGGGAGACTTCAGTACCTGGCTATGTACTGTTCAGAAGAGGTGGAGGTGCAAAAAGGGGGGATGGAGTGGCCCTTTATGTCAATGAAAATATCAAAGCTACAGAAATTCAGAATACACATAAAGAGCCAGAAGAACTGTGGGTCACTCTGGAAACAGGAAATGGGACAGCCATAATGAACTGGGTTGTGTACAGGCCTCCAGACCAGGGGAGGACATAGACATGCTACTGTTAGAAGATATACAAAACATGACAGTTAAGGGAGGTTCTGATAATGGGGATAATGGAAACTTCACCATGCCAGATACAGATTGGTCAATACCAGCAGGGACATCTGCCAGAAATAGACATATGGTGAATTCCTTGCAGGAGGAGGGCCTCAAACAACTGGTATATCAACCCACAAGAGAAAGGGCTATCTTAGATCTAGTACTGACTAACAGAGAAAGGATCACAGATCTCCAGGTAGAAGGTCACCTAGGGGCGAGTGACCATCACATGGTATGGTTCAATTTGGCCACTAGAACAAAATCATCCCATTCCAAGGCAGAATTATGGGATTTCAGAGGAGCTGACATTGATAAGATGGCCGACAGAGTTAAGCTAGCTCTGGCAAAAAGAAATACAGGTGAGGGAGTACAGGCAAAGTAAGCAAGCATTAAAGATACAATACTTGAAGCACCATCCCATTGTGTTAGTGAGAAAAGGAAGTGCAAAAGAAGAAGGAAACCACTTTGGTCCTCAAACACAGTAGCAGAAAAGGTCACAGCCAAAAAGCTGGCCTTCAGGAAATATAAGGGATCACAGCAGGATGAAGATAGGGGGGCATACCAAACTTCCTTAAAGGAAGCAGGGAAGGCAGTAAGGCAGGCAAAAGCCCAAACCGAGGAAACACTAGCACGAACAGTAAAAGAAGGTGACAAGACTTTCTATAGATACATTAGTGAAAGGAGAAAGTCCAGAGGGGGTATTGCTAAGATCAATGGGGATAAGGGGCCATGTGAGGAGGAGGACCGTGTAAAAGCATCTGTCCTAAATAGATACTTCTGTTCAGTATTTACTGACAAGAAGGTAGGGCAGGGCCCACAGCTCTGCACCATGGACACGGGGGGGGGGAGGTGTGCACTAGTCCCTTCACAAAAGAAAGGGTCCTACAAGAGCTTGATAAGCTCAGGGTGGACAAGGCAATGGGACCTGATGGCATACATCCCAGGGTACTAAAGGAGCTAAAGGTGGAGCTAGCAGAGCCATTATCAAAACTGTTTAGTGAGTCTCTGAGCACAGGAGAGGTCCCAGAAGACTGGAGAAGGGCTCATGTGATCCTGTTCCGCAAGTGTGGTAGCAGGAAGGAGGCAGGGAACTACAAACCAGTCAGTCTTACCTTACTAGTGGGCAAGATTATGGAGACACTCCTTAAGGAAAGGACAGTACAACACCTGGAATCCATAGGAACACAGGATCCAAGACAGCACGGGTTTACAAAAGGAAAGCCCTGTCAAACTAATCTCATAGATTTCTTTGACTGGGTAACCAGAGTGGTGGACCAAGGAGGAGCAGTTGATGTTGCCTACCTTGACTTCAGCAAAGCTGTCGATACTGTTCCACATAGAAGATTAATTAATAAGCTGGGCAGGCTCAGGGTGGGTCAGACATTTGTCAGCTGGGTGGCAAACTGGTTGATGGGCAGAAAACAGAGAGTGGTGGTAAAAGGTAGAATGTCAGAAGAGATGCAAGTCACAAGTGGGGCACCTCAGGAATCAGTCCTGGGGCCAGTCCTCTTCAATATCTTCATCAGTGACATTGCAGATGGATTGGAGGGTGAGGTTTGTCTGTTTGCAGATGACACCAAGATCTGCAACAGAGTAGATGATCCAGATGGGGTGGGCAGAATGAGAAGTTCATGGGATAAAGAAACACTAGAAGTCGTCCTTGCAGTCTTTAAACGGCAAATACAGAATGTGTGCTGTTTTTTTTTTCACTTAATAACAGAAACAAACTTCCTTGCCAGAATTGGTAGGGAAAATTGAAAAAGATCTGAAATCAATTTGCAAGATAAAAAGCTAACTTGCAAGAACAAAGCCGGTTGACAAAATGGCATGACATGCCATGGACAACAGATTCTGATATCCCTGTAATATAGGCTGTTTGAGGGACTAGGCACTTTATAAGGGTTAAGAAGTTATACAGAATATAAAAAAGTAATTAACTATGGTTCTGATTTAGGATTAGAGATGGGCGAAGTGGCTCCAATTCGCTCCACAAAGTGGAATGTGGAGTGAAAGCAAATTTCTAGGAGTGCTCCGCAACGTGAAGTGGAGTACATTGCGTTATTAATGAGTAATGCGAAGTCCATTGAAAACAATGACTTTGCGTTACTCTGCCTTCCCAAACCACTACTCCACTAATTCTTAAGGTGAAGTGCATTGAAAACAATGTACTTCTTCTTACTTCACCTTGTTTTTAAGCTTCAAATGCGAATTTTGCAGTGATTCGTGGGATTTCAGATCACATGGGCTCTAGATTGTTCTGCACAGCCTCAGTTTGGGGTACTGTCTGTAGGAAGCTGTGAGACGCATCTGTTCTGAGAGCTCTGTGATTTAAACCTTCTAAAGCTGTTAAAAAGCCTTTTGAGTCTTTTTTTTTTGCTGAAACTTTAGTTCATTGATTATAGAAAACCCTCCTGTGCTCATATCATCGAGCGTTTATTGTTTGTGTGTGTATTTTGAATGTTAATATAAAACATTCAGTCTGTGTACTGAGAGACAGTGGAAGTGTGCTTTGGGGAAGGGGCGTATCTGTGGTGTAGGCAGATTAACTTGGAGAAAAAGAAAGTGATTTCTGTTTTGGTGATATTTCTTGTATAACTGTGTTAATGTACACACTGTAATATTTTCAATAATTCTTGCCATTTTTTTGCTGATTGTTGTGGTGCAGCAGTGCATAATTTTAGTTTGTTTAGTTTGGCCATAGCCAGGTGAAGGTAGTGAGTATCTCTGGGCTGACAGTGCACAGAGCAAAGTTCATGGTGTACAAACTGGTTAGGGATTGTGGAGGGAAATCAGATTTCCTGGTGCATTTGGGAACTAACGATCTAGAGGAAATAGCATTTTGGAAATCCAAGCAACTTTCCAAGAACTTGCCAGAGTCTGTCGGAATAATGGATGCAACATTTCCTTTCGAGATATTGCCAGTACCAAGGCCTCGGTGGAGAAAAATGAAGGTCACAGAGGTTAATGACTGGCTCAGGAAGTGGGGTAAAGAGAATGGGTTGGGGGTGTTAGGGAACTGGAAAGGAGTTTGGGAGGATAAGAGACTGTATGCCAAGGACAGGCTTCATCTTGCTCCGTTAGGGAAGGAAGTCTCTAAACAGGGATGGCTGACCCATTCAAGAAAGGTGGGTTTAAACTTGTGAGGGGGAGGGATAAGGAGGGGCTGACCAGAAGCCCTTTCCTCCAGATGAGGGGAGTAGCCTTCCAAACCCAAGGTGGGGAGGGGAACAGACTGGGGTGGGAGGTTTCCAGGAGGAGCAGAGGAGGATGGAAGTATAAGGAACCTGGGTGGGGTTCAACAAAGGGGATCAGGGATAAGGGTTGGGGGATGCTGTTAGTAAATGCCATGAACTTGGGAAACAAGTTGCCAAAGTTCCAGGCCATGCTGTTCGGGGGGAGGGGTGGATGTGGCGGCGGTCACGGAAACGTGGGCCAACAAAAACCATGACTGGGACCTAAACATGCAGGGGTACACTATGCTTAGAAAGGATAGAAAGGAGGGAAGAGGTGGTGGAGTGGCTATGTTCATTAGAGATGACATAGAAATTGCAAGGGTAGAAGAGGCAGAGGGAAACGTGGAGGCCTTATGGGACACTTTATGAACCCCAGCAGGAGATAAGGTCAAGCTGGGTGTAGTATAAAGGCCCCCCGGGATGGGTGATGTTCTGGAGGATGGTTTGCTGGACAACATCATTGCCCAGTGTGGACCAAAAGGGGAATGAGTGGTGTTGATGGGAGACCTTAATATGCCAGGTACAAACTGGGGAACCATGTCCTCTAAGGTGGCCAAGGAGCAGAGGCTGCTGGACGGCTTCCAGGATGTGTTCTTAACACAGCATGTGATGGATCCCACAAGGAAGGGGCATGTCCTGGATGTGGTTCTGGCAGATGGGGATCTGGTAAGGGACCTGGTTGTAGAGGATCCCCTGACTGGGAGCGACCACAATAATGTCTGGTTTCAAATAAGCATGGGGGAAGGGGGGGAGATCTAGGACACTGGCAGTGGACTTCAGAAGGGCAGACTTTGTGGGCATGGGAAATATTCTCAAGGATCACTTGAAGGGGATTACATCAATGACAAATGGGGAAAAGAGATGGGAGGTCACAAAATCGGGACTTCATGAGGCAGTCAGGACCTGCGCTTAAGGTGAAACATAAGGGAGCAAGGTCACATAAACCAGCTTGGTGGTCCAGTGAGGTTCAGGTAGCAGTCTGAGAAAAGAAGGCAGCCTACAAAAATATAAAACAACAACAGGGGATAGGGATAAGGAAATGTACCATCTTGCATCTAGAAAAGTCACCTGGATGGTGAGGGGGACAAAGTCTAGTAAAGAGCAGTGGCTGGCACAGGAGATACATGGAGGGGGAAGGGGTTCTTCCGGTACATTGGGGAGCAGAGAAAAACTAAGGGCCATCTCAGCAGATTGAGATCAAAAGGAGGGTGGGTGAAAGAGGCGAGGGACCAGGCAGAGGTATTAAATGAGTACTTTGTCTCTGTGTTCACTAGGGAGGGGGATGGGATATCCAAAAAGCAAGGCATGATGGGGATAGAAGCAGCAGTAAGTGGGATCAGGGTAGCAACAGAAATGGAGCAAGAGGGAGGGAGAGGTACCCAAGGGGTGTCACATCAGGATAAGGATAAAAAGGCCAGTAAGGTGGAGGGGACGGATGATGATATCTCCGCGGAAAGGGTGCAGTTAGCCCTCAAGGCCCTAAAGAAAGACAAATATCCTGAGCCGGATGGCATTCATCCAAAAGTACTATGGGAATAGGTGGACATACTGGCTGTACCAGTGGCAGAACTGTCCAACAGGTCGCTTGAGACAGGGAGGGTACCTAGGGATTGGCAAGAGGCACTTGTGGTGCCAATCCATAAAGAGGAGTCAAGGGAAGTACCAGGTAACTAGAGACCCGTCAGTTTGACCTTGGTGGTGGAAAATTAATGGAAAGTATACTAAAGGAACGATCAGGGGTGTACTTGGAGGTGGGAGGTCTGGATAGTCAGCAACAGATTTGTGCCAGGTAGATCATGTCAAACCAATCTTGTGGAGTTCTACGAATGGGTAACATCAGAACTGGACAGGGAAAGCCTGTGGATGTATTATTCTTGGACTTCAGCAAGGCGTTTGACTCTGTCCCCACAATGGTCTGGTGGAGAAACTGATGGGGTTGGGAGTGGGCCTTTTGATGGTCAGATGGATTGAAAACTGGCTAGCTGGATGCACAGAGAGTAGTGGTTGGTGAGGAGCTCTCGAACCCTAGAGAGGTCAGTAGTGGGGTACCACATGGCTCGGTCCTGGGTCCAATCCTGTTTAATGCATACATATCAGACAACAGAAAGGGTATAGGGTGTGAAACGAGTCTCTTCACTGATGACTCCAAGATAGGAGCAGCAGTTGAGGGAGAAGAGGGGAGGTTGGCCCTGCAAGGGGACCTGGACACCCTAGAAAGCTGGGCTCACACATGAAAATTAAATTTCAATATCACCAAGTGCAAGGTGTTACATCTTGGGTGGGAAACCCTAAACACAGGTACACCCTGGGAGGGAGGCGCTGGAGGTCCTCAATAGGAAAAAGACCTAGGGGTCACGGAGGCGCATGTATGAATAACTCTGAGCAACACAGGAGAGCGGCTAGCAAGGCAAACAGGATGTTGGGATGCATTGTAAGGGGGATCACCTCTAGGAGCAGGATGTGATTCTGCCACTGTACAATGGACTGGTTAGACCACACCTTGAGTACTGTGTACAGTTCTGGAGACCACACTTGAAGAGGGACATACAGCTCCTGGAGAGGGTACAGAGGAGGGCAACTAAGTTGATACGAGGACTAGGGGATTTGACATATGAGGACAGACTTGAGGAGCTCTGCCTGTTTTCATTGGAGGAGAGGAGAAACAGGGGGGACATGATTGAGGTCTTCAAGTACCTCAAGGGAATAAATAGGGTAAACATGGAGGGGATCTTCAGATTAAAGCAGGGAAGTATCACCAGATGGCATGGTTTGAAGCTGGAAGATGGAAGGGTGAGGGGGGGAAAAGAGGAGGAGGTTTTTCACTGAGAGGGTGGTGGACCCTTGGAATGCACTGCCTGGTGAGCTGGTTCAGAGATCCACAGTGGAGGGCTTCAAGAGAGGGTGGGACAGACACAGAAAGTGGATGTATCAGATGATAGCCTGGCCCAGGGGATGGGGATGAATGATAGGGGTTTCTGGAACACAAGGGGAGGGCCTCAGCACCCAACTAGGGATCTGAGGTTCAAGCAGACTCATATAGACTGTAAGGCCTAATCTGCTGGCAATTAGTATGTTAGTACGTTAGTTTATTACTGAAGTTTTCAATTTGCTCGCATTACTTAGTGTGTGTGTGTAGTATGTGACACTTGTCATCAAATCAGACACCTTTATTGTGCCACATAATTTCAGCAATGTGAACCTGCTATCCACTGCAGCTGTATAATTTTCTGTACTTCTTTGTGTTATCTTCACTAATGTTTCGTACTTGTGACTCTTACTGCAGTAGTGCGATACGCAGCCCTCACGACCAGCAACAACCAGAAAATATATTCTTTTCCAGATTTCAATTTCTGATGGTGAGCACTGGTTAGGTGTTGTGCCTTTGCATCTGCATCTCTTCAGTGTGCAGCACAATCTTAATCTGTCTGTACATTTGCATCTGTTTAGGGCCCAATCTTCTTCTGTAACTTAAGTCACAGTTGTTTCTTTGGCTTCCCTTCAGAGTACTGGACAGGTGTGGTGCATAATTCAGCATGAGCTCTGTACTCATTAATATCCGTTTTTAAGTCAGGACCATCATCAGGAGTCACTCGTAATACAAATCACGTTCTTCATCAGCATGGTCACAAATGCAGTCACAAATTACAATTTACGATCACGTCACGAATCACAACAGTAATTTTTTTCACTAGTTACTTGGATGTATTGTAAGCCTGTTTCGTAGTGTCTCTCCATGCTTCACCACCCCACCATTGTACTCATTAATGAGTGTTTTTAAATCAGGGAGTTTGTGCCACACCTCATCGGGGCCCAGAGAAGTACAGCCGTAGGCATTCTGTACTTTATCATCACAGTCACAAATGCAGTCACAAATCATGATTTACTATTACGTCACGAATCACAACAGTAATAATTTTTACTAGTTACTTTGATGTTGTAAGCCTGTTTTGTAGTATCTCTCAGGCTTCACCACCTCACCATTGTACTCATTAATAAGTGTTTTTAAGTCAGAGTTGGACAGTGTCTGCAGTACATACACAGACTGGACAGAAAACTGCACCCATGCAGTTTTGCACAGTATACTTCCACTGCTCAGAATACATACAGAAGACAACAAAAAGGGCATAATTACATACAAGGGTCAGAGATGGTAGAGGAATACATTTTACAACACAGCAAGGAAGTGTGGGGCACATGATGAGGGGAAAAACAATGTGGGATCCCATGGTGATCCAGTAGCAGTCCCAAGATGGACATCATTTGCAACTGGTGTTCCTGTATGTAAGAAAGATAAAATTTATAGAAAGAACAAATTAAGTAAAAAGAGTACAGACAGAAAAGACAACAAAATGTAGGTTTTAAAAGCTGTTAAGTCTAAATCGAAGTTTAAATCTCCTCCTCACTCTGATCTCAAAGTATCTGCAGTCACAAAACACACTCCTCTCTCTTTCTGTCTGCACAGGAGAAAGTAAAAGTGTCTGCTTGTATGATTCACTTCCTTCATACCTAGCTAAAGAGCATGTGACTTACAGTACTGTAAGCCATGTGATGTGTGGGGGGGGCTGCCAAATCTGAAACACCAAGTGGATCACTTAGAATCATAATGAGAAATGCAAAGTCCGTTAAAAACAATGACTTCACCTTACTTCGCATTGCCATTCCGCCTTAACACAAAGTGGTAATGACAAGTCGGAGTGAACACTTTGCATTGCCCACTCTGCATAGCGGAGTGGCAACCCGAAGTGCCCACTTCATGTTCACATTGCCGGCAGAATTTAAATTCGCTGCATCTCTATTTAGGATAAATATTGAGTTTCTTCTATGTATTTGTTTTCCTTTTTCCTTTTCCCTTTTAATTTTGTACTACTATCTGAATTAAGAGTTATGCATTATGAAATGATTTTGTTTGGGTGTGCACATTGTATTTTATGTTATGTTGTTATATGGATATTGCATTCATTTTAGTTTTGTTTCAATTAAGTTTCCCCTACTCTTTTCAAGAAGTGCCATGGGATCTTTAACATCCACCTGAGCTGGACTGGTGGCACTGAGGGTTGAGGCGCTGGACGCCACAACTCGTGCCACGATAGCGGCCCGGGTTCGGGAATGAGCCCAGGTTGCTGGGGGTCGGCAGTGGGGGGGAGAGGATTGAGCATCTGGAGGACAGCTCTCCTCTCCCGGGAGGGACGGGGTACCGAGTCGGTGCTCGGTTGCCCTCTAGCAGAGGCTGGATTTGCAGCAAGAGCTGACAATGCAGAAGAAGGAGTGGGGGAGTGGCAGACATCAGTAACATGCCTTGATGTCAGGGCATTAGCCACTCCCCAAGAAACAGGGAAAAACACCCTTCAGCTTTAGCGGAGATGAAGCACTGAAGCTTGCCTTCGATCTGTGGCCATCCACCTGGTACCCTCCTGACTATGCTACTGACTGCTCAGGGTGTTAGGGGCCCACCTTGTCCCCATCTGGGGGGTAAACAGAGGTTACAAGGGTGATGGAGGATTGTTCAGGCAGGGCAGACCGCAGAGGGATGACTCCAGGTTGTCTCCTCAGGAGACCAGAGCTGAGGGAGAGGAGGAGAATAAACATAAGAAAAAAAAAATCCACCTGAACTACCACTAGAACATTGGTTTAACTTCTCATCCAAAGACGGCACCTCAGGAGTGCAGCACCCCTCATGCTGCACAACAGTGTCAGTATTGGATTTAACCAAGGTGCCTGGGTGGGATAGAACTCACAGTCTTCTGATCTTCCAGCCTCAGAGGCAGGTATGAGTGGGTGATAAAGGGTAAAAGCTGTTAAGTCACCAGCTTCTGGTTTTCTGACTGTGTCTCTATCTGACAATTTGTCCCATATTATTAAGACCAGTGCCCCTCATTTCCCTACATTTTGAATGACTGTATCCAACATTTCAGTGAGAAAATGCTTCAAGGCATACAGGCTCTGCTCTGGTGTGTTTTATCTCAGCCTCACCATAGCTGCTCCCTATCCCATTCAAATCTCTCAACTCTGTACTTTCCCCACATTTTCCTACATTTTGAGTTTCTGTATCCAGCATTTCAGGGACAAAATGTTAAGAGGTATATAGGGTCTGCTCTGCAGGTGCTATTTTTATCCCAGCCTTGTCATAGCTGTTCTCTCTCCTCCAAATCTCTCAGTGCTGTACTTTTCCTGGACACCACTGCAGACAATAGTCTGAAATGACTATCCATGTACTAATAGCTGCCATTACTGATGAGTGTAGGGGGTCCCCAGCTCTTCTAAATGGACCATGCCAGCCAACACCATCCATACAGTCCCACCCTTATACTACCCAGTATGTCCTTGCATCCTAAAAACAAAGCTCTGCGGCATGTATAGCACAAAATACTGTACCTTAATAAACTCATAATTGAAAAGGTTAAAATGAGCATTCCTTGGATGCATAGATCATCCAATATAGAAACAGGAGTAGTATAGTATCAGGCCTGTGTACTGTTTACTCTGCCTGGTGAAAGGAGACTGTTTAAAAAAATGGTTATGTCTGGGGCATAGCATATTAAAATCAATACTTTTGACAATAAAAATGTCATAGTTTTCTATTTCCTAAGCCCCTTAGATTTGAGTAGCCCCTACCCAGAGAAATCCTAGATGTGCTCCTGACTCACTTGATGCTGTACGAAAACTTTCAGAAGTGTAGGTCTCAGTTGATCACAGGGTGGAGGCTGACAGTGTCTTTCTCTGCCTGACTCTGTTTATTGCCCAGTAGGTGGTGGTGAGGGTGTGGTGAGGTGCATGATGGTGCCAGCTATTGTGTGTGCAGAGCTAGGTCTGTTTGACTGAACATCTGCTGCTGTATTTTCATCTGGTTCAGGAGGTGCAGAAAGAGGAAAAGAGGGGGTTATAGAACCGAACAGTGGGGGCACACTGTGTGTGATGGCATTGCAGTTTTTCTCTGCTGTGGCCAGAAGCAATGTGGGAGCAGCATAAATGTACACAATCAAGTTATTTTCTTGGTTTGCATTTTTCCTGTATAAGTGATCAAAATTTACTATTACAGTTTTGGGCTTGTGTAACCTTCTGTGGGCTAGTGCAATGTTGAATCAACTTGTCCTGTGGCTAGTGCAATGAAAAGTTAAGGTTGACTCCTGTACATGGCAGCCTAGCAGTCAAACTCCTGTCCTATCTGAACACTAGTAATTGAGGAGCTCTGGGACATAATGCGGCTGTGGGCCTCTAAACCAGTTCCTACCTACTGCCCTTAGGACTGGTCATCCCCTTTAAAGAACTGCACAAGGCCTTCAAATGAGGCATCTTGGGCTGTACTTTACTTCACAACTCCTCTTCTCGCCAACTTGGAGCACAGCCCACTCCCTCACTATACCTTAGCAGTTTTTCATTATTTCTACCAACACCACTCTCTCTGCTACTGCCCTAAGGAGTGGAGGGGTGGCTAACCATGTTTGTACCTCTGTATTGGAGGGATGGTGTTACTACCCTCAGTAACTCCAATGGGACTATTTTATGGCTGAGTGATGAGGCTCAGTAGCAACATCCACTGAAACTCCCCTTTGCTAATCATGAACTATTCTCAGTTCTGAAACATGAGTCAGGTACAGTACTTACAGGTCAAATCTGGATCCCAGCAACTGGACGTTTTCCCACCTGGCTGTCTACAGGACCATCTGCCCATGGTTACCATTAAGAAGCCTGCAAACTGAATAAAGACTGGATGGGAGAGGAACAGGACTGTGCTATGCCCTCATCCAAACATGGGGTCTTGATAGTAATACACAAGTCATTGGGATGGACAATAGATTTGGCACCAACAGATAAAGAAGGGAGGTTGTTTCTTTTGAGAGGTCACCCATCTGGCTCTCCAGTATGAGCTAATATATATATTGACCCAATACCAATGACCCTGCCTTCTTTGAGAAGTTCAGTCCTTTTACAGACTTTAGTAAAGATGGGGTCCCAGTTATCCTGGGGTGGCCATGATTGCCACTCTGGACCCACAGATAGAAGTACGTCCTCCTTGGACCCCCACCAGCGAGCCTCCAAGCAATCAGGGCTATGATGGAAGAACATGGTCTGGTGGATGATTGGCATACTCAGCACCCAAATGTCAGGGACTACACCTACTACTTGGCACGCCATGGATCCTCTAGCAGAATTGAGCTGTGGTTGGTCAGCACCACTGTTATGCTCCAAATCAAGGAGGCTTTCATATGGTTCCACGTTGCTGTTGTGACAGAAATCTGACAACCACCTTTACAGTGACCGGCACTATGTTGATCACAATTGGCATTGTGCTGTCAGGAAAACATTGTGTTTTAAGGGGCAGCCGTACCCCCAAAACCCCCATGCAAGGGGCTCTGCTCCCTGCACCACCCAGATTTTAATATAATCATCTTCATGTCAGTTTTGGAGAGGTGGTGCAAGACCAAGAGAAGCTGTGCCAGGGTCCCTCATGACCATTACAGTGAACTACAGTTGCTGATGCTGTAATGGTCTTCACAGTAAATAAGTCACTGTCATAGTGGTATGCCTTTCATACATCCACTCTCATCTCTTACCACACTTCATCCGAGCCTGGTAGCCACGGGGGGCTCCCAGTCCAGAAATCCATGGTCTGTAGACTGGAACCCCTGTTGATAGAGGATCTAGATTTCAAGAGATGGGGTGGTGAAGAAATGAAGGCGTACTTGCAGGACAATAATACTAACATATTAAAATGCCAGCAGAATGGGCCTAACGGCCTTTCATGTCTGCTTGTTTGGTCAGCCCCCACCCTGGGAGCTGATCTTGCTGCCCCCATCACCCTCTCTGGCTTCTCCCTTCCCAGTCCCAGATATTCTCACTGCACTGGTTTTTGTTTCCAGAACCCTTCCCCCTGTACCTGTCCCACCCCCTCTTGAACCCTTTCACCATTTCTGCCTCCACCAGCCCACTGGGCAGGCGCATTCCATGGCTCACCACCTCCCAGTGAGTAGCACCTCCTCCTTTCTCCCTGAATCTCCCCCCTCCAGCTTCCACCCATGCCCTCTAGTTGCCCTCCCCTTCCTTTGGAGCACCCTGACTGCTCCTCTCCTATTTACCCCTTCATGTATCTGAAGACCTCTCTCATGTCCCCCCAGGTCCCTTCTCTCTTCCAATGTGTACATATTTAACTCTTTGAGCCTCTCCCCATAGGTCCTATCACCGAAGCCCCACATCATTTAGTTGCCCTCCTGTGGACATTCTCCAGGGGTTCAATGTCCCTCTTTAAGTGTGGCCTCCAAAACTGCATGCAGTACTCGAGGTCTGCCTCACCAAACAGTTTTACAGTGGATATCACTTCCTCCTTCTGGAGGTGAGCCCCTAGCAATGCCTTCAAGCATCCTGTTGGCCTTTGCTGCTGCCCTTCTACAAGTCTCTGGGTTGTTCATCTTGACATCCACCACCCCCCAGGTCCATGTCAGCCATCGAGACTTGTAGCATCCCCCAGGGTGTACACTTGGCCCAGGTTTCTGGCTCCCAAGTGCAGTACCTTGCATTTCCTTGCATTGAGCCTCAGCTTCTTTTTTCTAGACCTCCTGTCCAGAGCCTCCAGGTCCCCCTGTAGGGCCACCCTCCCCTCCTCCCCATCCACCGCTGCCCCCAGATATGAGTTATCCGCAAAAAGACTCATCTCACTCCTGATGCACTTTCTTATGTCAGAGACGTAGGCGTTGAACAGGAGGAGCCCAAGGACCAATCCCTGAGGGACTCCACTAATGACCCTCCTTGGGGATGAGACTACTCACCAACCACAACCCTCTGGGTCCAGTTCTGGAGCCAATTGCCTATCCAACTGATCATCTGGTTCCCCACCCCCATTTCTTCCAGATTATCCAACAGGCCCCTGTGAGGAACAGAGTCAAATGCCTTGCTGAAGTCAAGAAAGAGGATGTCCACTGGTCTACCCAGGTCCAAGGCACTCATCACCCAGTCATAGAACTCCACAAGGTTTGTCTGACATGATTTCCCTGGGATGAATCCATGCTGTCTATCGTCCAGGCACTCCTACTTTTCCAGGTCACCCCCCCCAGTTTCTCCTTGACAATGCCCTCCATTACCTTGCCCACCACCAATGTCAGGCTGAATGGCCTATAGTTCCCTGCCTCCTCCCTTGATCCACTCTGTGGATAGGCACTATATGCACCACCTTCCAGTCCTGGGGCACCCACACTTTCCTCAGAGAGATACTGAAGAGCTCTGCCAGGGGTTTCGGTCGGACATCTGCCAGTTCCTTCAGCACTCAGGCATGTAATTTATCTGGCCCTGGTGCTTTCTCCATCTTAAGGGACCTGAGGGCTTCTCTCACTCTCTCTGCTGTGATTTCCACCTCCGCTAACTTGTCCCCCTGCTTTGCCTTCCCCCACTTGCCAGTGATGCCCTCCTCCCTAGACCCGCCGATCAGTAAGGGCCCTCCCCCAGTTTCACCATCTCCTCCCATGTATGATGCAGCCCCCCATTTTCCTTGGTGAAAACTAAGGTGAAGTACTCATTTAGTACCTCAGCCATAATAACAGTGATGTTTCAAATGTCGCCCTTTGGGAGGCTTCAAGGCTACCTTAATTGGCAGCAGTGAAAGGCCACAGAGTCAGAACAAGTCTCCTTGATAAGAACTTAAAGTGGAGAACAGTCACCTAGAAAAATTGCTGCACCTCCTAGAACTTCCTAGGCACATTCACTGGCATTCACATTAAATTGAATGACCTTCTCACAAGGAAAGTGGAACTGGCCATTTGGTATTTATGCATACCTTTTGGGAAAGGGGAAGAAGTCCAGTAAATTGCTGCCTATAGTGCAGACAGGACAGAAAACTTATCCACAGTCATAAGGATGCTTCAGGCTCCCTCAAGCAAGACTCTGAAAATATCACTGCGATCATGCAGCAGTTTTAGTGCAACCTATACATGTCACCCTCTTTATCCACAGCTACTATAGTGAAGGGCTTCCTTGGGGGCCCTGCCAGTCCTGACTTGCACACCATCCCAGACATCATAAGTAGACCTCTCCAGCTTCTTCCCAGTAGTGACACAGGCTATCAAATCCCTGAGTTTGCACAGAGCCCAGGGTGGGGATGTCTACCTGGCAGATTTTTACAGTGTCTTGACAAGTGAACTCTACCCATACCTCCTGAGAGTTTTCCAGGAATCCCTCATATTGACCAGCCTCCCACCTTCCATGAGGGAAGCAGTGATTACAGTGCTACCAAAAATAGGCAAACACCCCTCCCAATTGGGAAGTTCCCACCCATTTCATTGATCGATGCTGATGTGAAGGTGCTGGTCAGGATACTGGCAGCCAGGATGGCAAAAGTTCTAGCTTGGCTAATTCATCCTTCACATGTGCGATTCATTAAAGGGAGACGGGTCTGATTACCTCAGGAGCTCTGACCTTGATGTCCCTCATACTCAAAGAACAGAACAACAAATCCCAGGCAGCTGTTGTTGCAGTGGATATTAAAAATATTTTGTTTTGTCGAATGGCTATATTTCCTCTTCACTATGGAGAGAATGGGATTTGGCCTTCGGTTCTGACAATGGTTTTATTTTAAAGAATCCCTTTTGGACGTAATAGACAGACAGACATGCTCCTTCAACAACAAAAAAAAATTGGTCATCAACTGCACCATGGTGCAATAGACAGCTAAAACAACAACTGACTGAAAAGATCGAATGTGGAGGAAAACTAAATGTCTATGTAACCAAGGGATATTCAGAAATACAAAACTTTCAGAAACAGATGAATCTGTGAAATTAGGAGGCGTAAAGCAGGTATTATAACCAGCAGCTTAACTCAAGAAAACATAATGTCAGGAAAATATAGGAAGGAATTAGGTAAATGCAAGGAAAAGCTGATAAGTCATCAATACCCAAATACTAAAGTATAAGGAATTAATTATTGTTAAACTTTTAGAACTGGTAAAAGTTTTTAATGAATATTCTAATGAAGTGGAAACACATTCAACAAAATCTACCCAAACCATCCTGGTAGTACACTGCACTCAAGTTTTGTTTGCAATAATAATAGATCTTTATTCACTTTTCATGATATTAGTGAGTGAGATGTACTGTTCGAGTTGGGGAAACTGGACATAAAAAAGGTAGCTGGACAGGATAAAAATATATCCTGTGTTTTTTTATAGTGTTAGTTAAACCTCTGACTTATTTAAATTTTCATTGAGAGACTTTGAAGTGCCTACTGATTGGAAGACGGCTTGTATAACCAGATATTTAAGGAAGGAGATGAAATGGGCACAGTGTGTTATTGCCCTATTTCTATTTTAACACCCATTTCCAAAATGATGGAAAAACTGGTATATAAGCAATTAAGTAATTACCTTGTGAGAAATAAAATATTGACTGACTATCAGGCAGGGTTTCATAAAGGTCACAGTTCTACCTATATTGCTTACAGGGTTAGAGATGATATACTTTACTAGCAGTTTTGTATCATGGTAATTCAGTTCCAGCAATTTTTGATCTTTCTAAACCATTTGATTCAGTTAATCATATTATTATGTTAAACAGGTTAAAGGCTTCTGGAATAGGACTCAGTTCTTTGTTTTGGTTCTCCTCCTACTTTTCCTCCAGGCTACTAAGTGTCCAAGTGAGTCAACACTGTATCCGAATTACCAGGTAAATAAATCATTAAACACTGTTCTGATCATATATCAGTAAATAAAGGTATTCTGCAAGGATCTGCACTGGGGCCCTTATTATTCCTTATTTATGTTAATAAATTACCACATGATATACTGTTGCTACAGAAACTTTTCTTTATGTTGATGACACCATTATGTACACTAAAACAGATACTACAAAATGGTTATAAAAACTCTACAAAATTATTTAAATAATAGTCAATGTGAACTTATTAAGTTACTCCTACTACTTAATGTAGACAAAACCCAGTGGGTTTTATTTACTGGAAGGACAAGGGAGGAGCATCACAACTGAAGTATCATTGCCCTAGATGGGACACAATTATGTAGGAACAGTTCTTATAAATATCTGGGTATTTTATTGAATGAATTCATGATATTTGATAAACACATTCAAATGCTATCTAGTAAACTTAAAAATTGTTGTCTTTTTTTATAGAAATAGGGCTTGTTTAGTTTTGCAATTCTTAAACAGCTAGTTAGTTCCTTTTCATGTCACAGATAGATTACGGTGACTGTATTTATAAGAAGACTTCACATACTGTACTGAAACTACTGGATCCTTTGTACTGTAGTGCCCTGAGGTTTATCTCAGGTTTGCCATGGAAAACCCACCACTGTAAGTTACGTATATGCTGCAGTAGTATGGCAATACTTGGCAACCCATAGGCAATACCATTGGGACATTTATGCATACAAATTTGCATTACAACTACTTCCTTCTTATTTAATAGCTTTACTGCAGTATAAACAGCCAAATTAATTATACACTAAGGTCCAGTAATCTCCAACAATTCTTTATACCTAGGTCCAGAACCAAATACAGTAATAATTTACTTGCTGTTTCAATACCTTGTACGTGGATTTCCATCCAAAAGAAACTAAAGATGACAGCTTCCATATCAATCTCACATTTTAAGAACTGCCTTACTAAATTTACATTCCATAAGTGTAACTGTTTTATGCGAGTTCATGTCAAATTGTATGTTTGTACTTATGTTATTATAACTTGTCTATAAATATATGTGTTTTAATTGTTCAATTGTGGATGCAAATGTAAAAGAAAGTAAACTATCAATTTGCTTTCCAATAAAATGATTTGAGGATTTGATTTGAATGGTTCCTGCTCTTATGCACCTCACCTACTGCCTTTGTCCTTACCAGTGCCCTCCAATCCACCCCTTTCCCTTGCATAAAAGACAGACAAGACTGACCCCTTGGTTGTCAGTCAAAATTGTGACAACTAATATATGCAGTCAAAACCATGCAGATTTAGAGTTAGTATATCTAATGTAGCATGGCTTTGGACCACATGGTTATGAACTGATTGCGAAGTGTGGTTGTTAACTGTATTGTTTTTCAGTACGTGGTCTTGACATCTAGCACTGCCCCTAATGCCTCATATATATATATATATATATATATATATATATATATTGATATAAGCAGTCCATAGAACCACTTGCCATTGCTCTGAGGGAATACCCCAGATCTGAAGTAGGAACATATCACCTTCCTCTATGCCAACAATTTTCGGATGTAACACAGGCTGCCCATATATCTTCTCACTGCCTAGCTCTTTCCTGCAAGTCTCAGACAACTGAGTAAATCAAAGCAAGACATACATCTTACCCTTACACACTGCATGCATGTCTGGTACCTTCATAGATGCAGGCCTAGCATGGGCAGAGCAGGGAATCACTTATCTGAGCATCAGACTCCATAGGAAATTCATATATATGGTATTTCTGAACCTGGAACCAGTTTTGGCTCAATCATCATCCGTGGTACTGTACACAAGGCAAGGAATGCCATGAGACCCATCCCTCACACCGATGGCTTTAGTGGCATACTGGAAGAAACTCCACCTCTGGATAGAGAAATCATCAGCCTCCAATGCAGGGATCCCCCTCTGGGGAAAACCATCAATTTTTTTATGAGGGGGAATACAATACACTGGACCATCTGGGAAAAAATAGGGATATGGTACATTAGATATATATTCTCCATGGCACCACCCACGCTGATTCTTTTACAAGCATCATGGAGAAGTTTAACATCCCCAAGAGGGATTTCTGGGGATACCATCAACTAAGGGATACTAACCAAAGGCTCAGAAATGGAAAGCAGACCCAGCCACTGCCCTAAAGTGCACACCATATGACTCTTTGGTCTTCCCTCAAAAAGAGTAAGGTAAGTGCTATTAACAGATCAAACCAGGACGCACTACCAGGCCCCTCCCAACTGGACATGAGACACTGGCAAACAGAATAGGGTACTCCCATCTCTGAATCCCAGTAAAGCTACTGCTGGGACTGCCTTCATAGAGTGTGTAGGGACAGCAGAAGCAGGTTAGTCCAAAACAAGATGCTCCATAGGTGGTACTGTACCCCCGAAGCACTCAAATCCACAAACCTACTAACTGAGGACTCCTGCTGATATGCCAGGATCCAGTAGTGTTGTTCAGATGGTATCCTACAAATTCAGATACCATTGGATACCCTCATTTTGGTATGATATTGGATAACCTTGGATGGCATAGACATCCGACCAAGGATCTGACCTCCTAGGATCCATTGTAGTATCCAGGGATCCGATGGATCTGACCACCAGATTCTACTATTCATGGTTGCATCCATTGGATCTGACCACCAGATCCATTTGCTGGATCTAGGTTGGATACCAATACTATCTGACAGAGGATAGTCCGATCCAGAAAAGCACTATCTGAGCAACACTATCCAGGAACCACACTACTGCATATCCTTTGGTCGTGTCCTGTCCGCCATACTTTCTGGCACCGGGTCCAGTACATTTGCATCAAAATCACAAATCACTACAGAAATCTTTCCACTAGGATGCTTCCCAGCTCGGATACCAACATCCTTCCCACAGCCCTAGTGCATCACAGCTGTAGGAGCTGTTAACAAGCAGCTAATACTATGCAAAATGATATCCACTGAAATCATTTCATTCCAAGAATGGCTCTTGGCAGAGGGTCAGTTAACCACATATAAGAGGCTCTCCAGCTTTGCCAATCGCTCAATGACAGGATACTACAAATGCTTTGCCCACATTCTGGACTCAGAATTCGGTCAGGCAGTGCCACAGAAACACCAGTACTCTGTCCTCTCCTTAGTCCCCTAATTCAATGATAGCAAGAGAACTTCTGGATACACATACACTAAGTAGCCAGTTGTTTATAGTTATATTACTGTTACTTTTTATTTGTGCTTGTTCCTGTTACAGGAGCATACTGACCAGCACTCTTGATGAACCTTTCTCACTCCATTATTGGTCATTGAGTCATGCTATGGACTCAGTTCCACACTGTGGCCCACCTGGACAAGACACTGTTACTACATATGCAGCATTAGTTGCAGTTGCCCACCAATGGCATCATAATCATTTGCACCATCTTACTAATGGGATTGTACAGTTACTTGCTCTCTTAGACTGTATCTCAGGACAAATCTGTTGTATCATCTTACTGTACCCTAATTTTAACTGCATTATGTATGTGTAATTAACTGTTGTATTATCTCTGTAATCTATTTTATCAATATTATGTATCCAGCATTCATATATGTATTTTGTACCTGTTATGGCAACTGTGTATGTATCATTTCCCCACATGTACCCCACCCCCGGATGTACTGTGAGATGAGTAATTTCGATTGCTCAGTGTATTTTTCTAGCGAAACGTTTCAATACATAAATAAATAAATAATGTCCAAGTTTGTTCATACTGCACTGTTTAACATACATATGCTCAGAGTGCTGTCATGCATCTGCATTTCCATGTCTGTAAATATTGCGTCACTTTGTTATTAATGCAATAAAATGATCAACCACAAAATTATTCTCATTCCAAATTGCCTACTGTGGTTATTATGCACATAATTTGCTATGGCATGAAATCTACTGTATCTTTTGATCAGACATGGGTATTTCTAACTGTCCCAGGAACCAAGTGTGTGACAGAGGGAACAGAAACCCTGAAAAGATGAAGAATGTAATTTAATGGGCCTCACAGGTAACGGAGACAAAATGACAGCGACTGATCAGAAGAAGAAAAAGAGGCTAGGTGGTCTCCATATGAGGGGCACAATGTAGAGTGACTTGAACAGTTCCACCAGGGAGGTGTAGAGAATTTTATAGACAGTGCACCCATGATCATGCCTTCCAGGGTGTGATGAAGTCAGACATGGAAGAACTAACAAGGCTAACTCCTGGTGAGAAGTTCCAACCATATGACACTAGTCAAGGGAGTCCGCCCCTAGGTTATTGACCACCTACTCCCCCTTCCTAGGCAGATGACAGAAGCGGCTGGCAAGGATAACACACCAATAGACATTCACAGAAACAGTTTTTCTCAACAGTTTTGCTTAGTCCCCAAAGCATTGAATATATCAACCAACTTTTAAAACAGATCACAGCTGCATTTTCTTTTACTACTGCCACCTTGTAAATAAAATTGCATTTCCTCAAATGTATTTTGGCATGCTACCTTGACCAGTCTCTGAACTGCCTTGTATCTTCTTTCCCACATTGTACCCCTTCCCAAGATTCACCTGGAAATAAACATTGTTTCAATTTGCCTTTGTAGCTTTCATTTTCTGAACAAGATGAATAAAAGTACAGCTTGTTTGTCTGAATGCAACCTTAATTCAGGGAGAATACTGGACTGGCAATTATGACAATCAGTGTGTTCTGCCACAGAGGGCTCTGATTCCCTCTGACCTCAAGAGTAAAGCTTGAGGGTCTGTGGAAATCAGCTTCCTGAGGTGGCAGAACACATAGTTACTAAAAGTTGCTCATCCTGTATTTTTATAGCATATAGTATTATGTGAAAGTGACATTGTGTTTTTCTCTTTCACAATGAAATTGACTTGTGCAGTATCTAGAGGTTCTAGAATGCTATTCTACCCCCAGAAAGGTACAATCACATTCCATGACCTCTGAACTGCGGTACAACAGCATTTTGAAAAAGATGGATTTCTATATAGAACAGTGCTCTTCTATACAGTATAAATACATTATTTTAATACATAAACTGAGAAAATCAAGTTACATGAAAGAGACCACATCAAGGGCTTTAAATTATTTCATAACCTTCAAATCACTTCTAAAGATAAAAAAAAAACACATTAGCTGAAAAATCACACACTCTCATAATACTTCGGGGATTCCTCTCCAGCTTCCAACACAGGCATTTATAGTAAAACTATCAAAATGCACAACAGACTCAGTATAAGTAAAGTACTTTATCATAAAACACAGTTTGACAGAAAGAAGTTACTAAGTTTTAGGGACCCAATATTGGAAAATGAGCAAAAACAGATTGCAAAGGTTTGGGCTGTGCTGACCCTTGCCCATGACCCTGGGGATGCTATATTCAGTCAGATATGGTACCTGTGTGATCCTACTGAATATAGGGGCATGTGAATGCAGTAATAAATCAAGTAGCACTGCCTTGACATGAGTCTGAGAAATACAGCAAGCAGTGCCTACAGACCCAATAGTGCTGGGTGTCCCTGGTGCTATATTCAGCTGACACCATCCAAATGAGCCTATTGGCATGCAATGTGCTAAGGGGCCATATGCATGTCCATTATAGGCTCATTTTCATGGAAACAGTGGCAAGTTAGTACCCATCAATCACCTGTCCTCTTAATAGTTTAAAGATTCCTCGGTGTCTAATGGCACGACAACCCTCCGATCCCTGTCCCCTTAGGTTTCATGATAGTCCTTGGTGTCTACTGGCACCCCCCCCACCCTCCAATCACTGGCCGCTGTTTATTAAAAGAAGTTTCTGGTGTCTAGTGGCCCCCCACACCACCCGTACTGGGTACACTACCCTTCCACCCTCTTACCATAGTTATGGTGCCATGGAGAGTCCTTAAGGTGACTGGCATAGCCCTCCTCTCTCCACCTCAGCCAGCTACTGTATGCATTGACAGAGACCGCACATCCTGCATATTGTAAAAGGAGGTTGCATACTGTCTACAGTAGACAGTATGCACACTCCCTTTACAGCACACAGAGCACGTGCTCCCTGTCATTAGTACACTGGCCAGTTGAAGTGGTAAGAGGAGGGCTGTGCCTGTATGTTGTATGGGCTCCCTTCAATGTCAGTGACTATGTTAAGGGGGGGGTGGCAGGTTGGTGTAACCAGTGTGGGTGGTGTGGGGCAGCCGATAGATGACATGGACTTCTTTTAATAAACTGTGGTAAATGATCAGAGGATGGGGTGCCACTAGACACCAGCAAATAACTATATTAAATAGCAATGAACAATCAGAGGATGGAGGATGCCACTAGACACCAGGGAGTAACTATATATAGTTTCTTCCACTGGCTAGGGGCTTCTGGTCCCGCACTTCACTCACCACTTCCCCCCATCCCCAGGCTTCCCCCCTTGGGTGGTGCCACTGGGTGCATACCCCCTCCCAGGAAACACAGTCATGAAGCCCTGGATTGCCCCAGGGTGGGGCCATGGGAGTGGGACCCCAGTGGACTTTGTACTGTGGCGGGAAGCAGTGACAGAGGCAGGGGCCATTATCAAGCCAGTGACAGAATTTTGTGGATTTTTGCTGTGGGCGGGGCGTGCAATGACACCAGCATCCACCCCACCCATTCCATGTGGGCCAGCACTCTTCCTCCCTCCCCAGAGAAGGAGAGCAGTCCATTCGACACTCAATCCTTCTCCACTCAGCCAGCCCTCCAACTCCTGGTCTGTCACAGAACCTGGTATGTTGGCACAGCAGATGGATGACTTGCTGCTGTGCTAAGCAGGCCAGCCCCAGGGTGACTATATTTGATAGTGGCACTGAATGGAGGGTAGTAGTGCAACTAGACACCTCAAAATGATTATATTAGATAGTGGCAACTGATCAGAGGTGTGGATGCCACTAGACACCAATGACTATCTTCAAACCAAGGACGAATAGTGATCAGAGGGAGGCCGAGGCACTGCTTTATATTTTTAAGGATGGGGATTGGAGGGTGGGAGTCTACCACTGGACACCAGAGAATGTTTTATTTTTTACAGGGATGGGGATTGGAGGGTGGCCAATACCAGTGGACACCAGGTTATGTTTTGTTTTTTACAGGGATGGGGATAAAAAAGTGATGAGTGCCACAAGACATCAGGAAGCAGGTGTGCTCCTGCAATGGCCAACCTGGTTGTTAACTGCTCTGTGGCTCTGTTGACTCCAGAGTTGCCTGGAGTAAGTAAGTCTTTTTATGGCAGTATTTGTGCTGCACAGAATGGCCTGCACTTAACCTGTTGCACAGCACAAATACACTGAATATAGTGATGCACCTGTATCCATGTCCCTGCACTCCTTTGCCTACTGAATACATTATCTTTAGTGCATGCTATCCATTTTAGCATGCAAACCTTCCTCCTTTGAAAATTGGCACAAATTCCATGCAAACAGCATGCAATCACTTTGCACAACAGGCAAACATTTGAATATCTGGCCCACAAGTTAAAAAGCCCACTTGGGAATGTATTAATATTTTCACCTAACTAATGAAAAGCACCATTCTGGAGCAAGTCCTTTTACCCTAAAAATGTCAGATCAAAATCTAAATCATCTGGGCTGTATAACTATTATAGTTATCAGAAATGAATAAAGCATCTGTTGGCAGGAATCAGTTGTGAGGAGGATAGACTTGGAAGCTATCACTAGGGCAATAGGAGCTGGGACAGAACTGAATATCATTGTCCATACTGGCACAAATTATACAGCATAGATAAAGATTAGAGTAGTCAAGTGAAATTTAAGAGAGCAGGAAAGCTGCCTGAAGCAAGTAGCATGCAAAGTGGCTTTTTCTGAAGTTCTTTCTCTTTACAGCCATGGAAATGCAAGGGAATTCCACACTAGATCATTTAATGAATGGTAGAAGTCAAAGTGCACAGAGGAAGGGTTTGGATACATCAAGGACAGGGCACTAACCTCAGAGGATATAGGGCCTCTGGGGACACAGGGCCTGCATCCTTCTAGGAAGGGACATCAGTTCTGATGTCAGGTTTAAATGCTACATGGATGTACATTTAAAATAGAAAAACAGTGAGGTGGTGAAACCAAAGGAGGCAATATCTGCCTCCCACCAGATGGTGGTGGGGTGGTGCTGGTGGAGCAGCAGGTGCTGTTGTGGCCCTCCTCTTACTACGGCGATGCACAGCCACACCCTCTGCCAGTGCCACAGAAGGGCCAGCAGGTACAGGCCTGGCCCATTCTGTGGCAGCCTGCCACTCCACCTTGTGGTGATTCAGCATGTGAGTGCGCTGGCCCCCAGTCCCCAGGTGAGTCCCCCAGGGGCCACAGCACACCTCCACACAAGAAATATGACACCGGACCAGGCTGCTGTTCCCCCCAACACAGTCAAAGAACTCGCAAACTGGGGAGCTGTGGGGGGGGGGGACCAGGCATGGGAGGGCCAGATGCACTGGCAGCAGTCTGGTCATGGTGCTCAAGCTCCGAGTCCACACTTCGGCCCTGGGGCACAGGCACACCCTGCTGTGGAGGAGTTGCAGTTACAGCTGGTGCTGCTGTAGCTGCTGCTGAAGGTGGTGGTGGTGGTGGTGGTGGTGCTGTAACTGCATGAGGTGCTGGTCCTGCTTCTTGGGGGGCAGGACCCAAGATTTTGGACCAGTCCAACATCACCTGGCCATGCCGACCATGCGTGCACATTCCTCCCCTGCAAAGCATGCTGCCGTGCAGTCCCACAAGTGCCCACGGCACCGTCCCAGACTTTCCCTGACGCTGTCCTGGTCCACTGCCGCTGTCAGCTACTCAACTGACTTGACACAACTGCCCTCCCTCCTTCCCTCACTTCACTGGTGAGGAAACTGAGGAAACACTAATAAAGGAAGGCTGTCAGAGTATCATGGGTCCAATTGGCTGCAAGACCAAAGACAACATGGATTCATTTGGGGCGGTCATGCTAAGCAAATCTAATAGATATCTCTGTGACCAGATGAGGTAAGAACAGTGGACATCTCCTATTTAAACTTTAGCAAAGCCTTTAACTCAGTGTCACATAGAAAGCTAATTATCTAGTTCACCAACATAACAGTGGGATCTGTAGTGGTAAAGTGGTTAGAAACTGGTTAAAGAATAGGAGACAAGGGGTCAAGGTTAATGGCACTTATTCCAAAGAGGGGAGTGTGACAAGTGAGGTACCACAGGGTTCAGTACTGTGACCAGTTCTCTTCAAAATTCTAATAGAGGACGTCATAGAAGAGGTAGAAGAGCAAATAACCACACCCCTCGACTGAAGTCAATGAGCTTTATTAAATCATTTTAAAACATACAGCCATTGTGCAATGGCGCAGGAGAAAATGCTCTGTAGTAGAGCTGGAAGGAAAGGTATGGCTTTTGCAGATAATACAAAACCTGCAATGGGGGGACTCAGTCAGGAATGGGTGCAAAAAATGCACAGGGTTCTTGAGAAACTCTATGAATGGTCAAAAACATGACAGTTAGTGTTCAGTGCCAAAAAGTGCAAAATAGAACACCTAAGTCATAGAAATACTGCCTGTAAGTATAGGATGGGGGAAGTATTAAAAGTCGCATGGTAGGAAAGGGACCTAGAAGTTGTCATATCTGAGGACCACAAGGTGGCAGAGCAGTGCAAAAAGTCAGTGGGTATAGCTATTTGAATGCTGAGTTGCACTGGGAGAGTTATCTCCAGCTCCAGGAGGAAGGAAGTGGTGATGCCATTATATCGCACACTGCTGCATCCACATCTAGAGTAATGTGTTCAGTTTTGGAGACCTCACCTCAGAAAGGACATAGACAGGATAGAGGTAATCCAGTGGGGCGAAACTGAAATGGTGCATGGTTTGCATGAGAGGCTCTAAGATGAGAGATTGCAGGATTGCAACATTTACATCCTGAAAGAAAGGCAGCAGATAGAGAGAAAGGGGATATGACAGAGACTTACAACTACCTCATAGGAATAAAAAAGGGGATAGGTGGGGACGGGAGTCTCTTTCAGATGAGAACATGCACCAGGACCAGGGGGCATGCATTGAAGCTGAGGGCATTCAAGAATGATATAAGGAAATATTTCTCTACTGAAAGGGTAGTGGATGCCCTAAATAGATTGCCAGCAGAAGTGGTGGAGGCTAGAACAGTGGGGGGCTTTAAGCATGCATGGGATAGACATAGGGTATATTAGATAGGATGGCGGGAGGTGGGATGGTTGATTGAGACAAGCTAGGGTCTGCAGAGACACGATAGGTAGGGGACATCTAGGTAGACTAGGTCGGCTTACCAGACCTTTTCTACTATAAAATTTTATGTTTTGTTTTTCCTCCATCTGGATGCTGTCTGCTCCATCCATTCATTCAGGGTACTGCCTGCATGGACTAAGGACTTTAATTGTGTCCTAGTTTTCCTTGGCTGCAGCTTCTCCCTTTGTCAGAGTAAAGTTCTAGCTATATAGGCATCACATTTATTGGCCAATGACTTAGTTTCCTCAGCTGTAAGGTGTAAGCCATCCCCTTCATAAAGTCTGTACCTCCAAAAATGACCCCAGTACCCTACAATACTAAAACCCTTTTCCTGCAATACTCCTTTGACCAGGAATTAAAGTGGTGACCAGGACAATCCTTTCCTTCTCCTTTCCTAAACTGGGAGAGCCTCAGAAAATGTAACTAAGGTAGCTGCCAGCTTAAGTCAACTGCCCAATTTTGAGAATATGACCTTAACCCCACCCCCCATCACCATGGTAGTGTTTGCTAAATCATTTATTCCCAGGTGAACAATTATATCTAGCCCCTCCTTCTACCTGTTTCCATAATGAGTCTTTTATTCCACCCATTCTTTTGTACCAACTCCATGGTAGGCATCTGACCACCATGTACCACTTATTTCTAACACAGAAGATCTACAACACCTCAAACAGTGGGCCCTATGCTATACCAATGTGCCACATAAAACAGTCACGTTGGCATAGCTAAGTCAAAATGCTGTGAGACACTGGTCACGGCATTCATGACTGGTATGAGCAGCTGGCAGGTGACTGATCCCCCAGGCATGTGAACAGCAATGTGCTGGGATCGGGAAATGGGGGGCATGCTGGCTGTATGTGCCATTCATCATGGCAAGTAGGACTGCGCACCAAGGGCATAGGGGGCAAGCAGGTACACCAGAGACAGCCCTGCCATAAGTGTCTCTATGCGCCCAGCTCCCGCACACACCGAACTGGAGAAGGGGCCCATGAGCAGGATAGAAGTCCCCTCCCACACAGCTGTGGCTGGGCCAACCCTGAACCCCCCCCCCAGAAGATACTCCTGTACTCTACAGGGTGATCTCCAACACTGCCCCCCCCACAGCTTCACTCTTGTGCCCATTCAGCCCAGCGCCTGGTAGTGTCAGCAAAGCCAACAGCAGGGCAAGGCCACACCCACTTCACTAGAACCGACATCACCCTACCCATACCTGCAAGTGGGGTACCAGGTACCTGACTGCTAGTGGCACAGCCCTCTGTACACTCCCATGGCTGCCAGCCATCTGACCTATGCAGGGGCGCGTAACAGATGCATGCTCGCAGAGGTCAGATGAGTGGCAGCTGTGAGCATATGTGGAGGGCTGTACCCATGGATGTCAGTCACCTGGTACTCCACCTGTAGGTACGGGTAGAATATTGTGAGGAGGGCACCATGACACATGTGTTGAGTCAGGGTACAGGGTTCGGGGTCACCTGCGTGTGGCAGTGGGTGCACCGGTGTGAGGTGTGTGTACTGGGGAGGATGACTTGCTCTAAGGTGGCTGGGGTGACCTGGGCTGGGGAGTGTGGCTCAGATGGCCTCCATGCACCGGGGACACTGAAAATGGCACAGCGCCTGTGGGTCTTGGTGTTTGCAGGCACAATTCATGCACCAGGACCCACACCCAGCTGAACAAAAGTGATCCACTGCAGACCCAGGACGGGCTCCTGATTGGATGCCTGGATGAGTTTGCATCTCCTCCCCATGCCTCCCTACATGGAC
The DNA here is from genome assembly GCA_016271365.2 of Neoceratodus forsteri. Classification (NCBI taxonomy): domain Eukaryota; kingdom Metazoa; phylum Chordata; order Ceratodontiformes; family Ceratodontidae; genus Neoceratodus; species Neoceratodus forsteri. Next base: position 683,258,328 of record CM057449.1, read on the forward strand.
CCATGGACCTGTGCACTGGGTGGGGGGAGTGCCATGAACAGGTGGTGGCCGGTAGTGAATTCCAGCTGGTGCGCACCTGTTTGCAGGTGCCGAGCTACGCGGGTGGGTTACACATCTCTGGCACGTATAACCTGCTCATTTGTGCACAGGGACCATTGAGTGTCCAACTACCAGAGTTATTTTAGCCTCTTTCATGCCCTAATATCCATTTCCCCATTTTCGATACCACATTTTGGCAGATATGGATCCCCATGATGTAACTGGCCCTCTGTCTCCATTTTGGGAGACCCTGGGGTAAACAGTTGCTCAGGGTAACTAAATGATGCCCTATTGTTATTACTGGTCACCCTGCCCACCCCTGAACTCTGTCCACTCCCCATTTTGGAACCCAGCTGGTCATTGATAGAATGGAGCTGTAGCCACCTATATCAGCCCCAAACTGGTACTGCCATAAAGAAGATTCAATTCATCCTTAAATTATTATTAATAAAGTGTTTATTATCAATCACATGCCATAGATTGTCACCCATAGCCCACCAACATTTTAAGGTTTCCAAATACCCCTTCCTTGGGGTGGTAGGTGATTCTAATTTAAAATATATTCATTCACTAACTCTATAATATATAAAATTCAGCAATATTACCAAAGATGTGCTCAGACTAAAATCCATGACACATGCCTATAGTATGAACTGTGTGCCAATCAATCCACCAAATGCTAATAAAACACAATATTACAAAACAATAATCCATATTCAAATTATCCTACATATTTCTTCTATGCCTGAACAATAACATTCCGTAAGGTATGAAACAGTAATAAAAATACTTACAATTAGGCTTTTCGATATGCAGTTTTTCCTGTTCTGCAAATGCAAGCACATACTAATCCCTTATATAGAAATACATTCCCATAGTTCGCCATCAAAGTCCAGCAAAAATTAAATGGTATTTACTATGGCTCTTAGAAAAGGTTTCTTAGTACTCCTTGTACACCAGCCAGTTTGTACAGTATCTGCCTTAGGTTCTCACACTTCATCACAGACCGTACTTTTTAAATAATTTAATACATGTTTTTGTGGGTTTGTTTAATCAGATTTAAAAAGTGGCCATGAAAGAAATCAATACAGTTAAAACAGTGCTTAATCTAAATTCATACATTATAAATTGAATTTTTGAATTGTCACTGTGTCATAAGGTGATTCACTAAGCAGTCTTACTGTATAGAGCTCCTACCATGATTGCCTTGCATAGTTCTGGGCTTTTCATATTCTTTACTTCTAGAAAGCGCTGAATCTGGCTGCCATATCCTGTTTAAATAGACTCCCATCATGGTAAATGCCCAGAATCTCGAATTCCACAGCCAGTGTGCACACACCAGCATGGTGACCACTGACAGAGGAGCATACCAAAACGTGGGGGTCAGAACTGCTTGGAACACCTTCAAATCTCAAATTAAATCTTTTTTATTTATAAAAGGCACCTTTCTAAAACCAAGGTACCTGTGCAAAAAATATATAAAATAAAAATAAATCATCCAAAAAACAAAACATATAAATTATAATAAATACAATAAAATAGCATATAGTAGCAGCAGCACTAATCCCCAAATGCCAAACCAAAAAGGTAGGTTTTCAAGGCATTCTTGAAACTCTGGACGGTCAGGCATTCTTGTATCCGATGAGGTAGAGAATTCCACAGGAACAGGGCAGCAAAACTAAATGCCCTTGCTCCAGATGTTTGTAATCGAATCCTGGGAATCTCTAGCAATCCATCATCAGTGGATCAGAGAGGACTGAGGGGACAGTAGGGACAAAGGAGATCTTTCAGGTAACCCGGTTCCTGGTCATGTAGGACCTTATATGTTAATAAAGCCACCTTGAAGGTAATCCGCCACTCTATCAGCAGCCAGTGTAGACCGCGGAGCACAGACATTATATGACTGGTTCTGGAAGTACCAGTCAATAGCCTGGCTGCCGCGTTCTGCACTAGCTGCAAGTGGCAGATATCAAACCCCAGTAGCCCTAGGTAAAAGGCTTAGTCTAGGGCACTGAGAAAACAATTGCCTTCTTGGATTAGAGATGCAGCAAAGTGCCCACAGATAGTATTCATAGTAAGAAACCTTGTGCCAGTGGCTGATGGAAGTGGTCTCTTGTTCGACTCCCTCTGCCTTGGCATGGTCAAGAGATGTAATAAAAACATTGTCAGAATGGTGGTGCTGGGTGGTGGTGGTCACAGCTTAGGCACGATGACATTCCTCTCACATCTTCCTGCATCTAGTGGTGGTTGCAGTGGCTAACAGCACTCTTATGGTGGTGGTTTGGGGAGGCACTCAAAGTCATTCCCCCTGGTGGCAGTGGCTAACAGCAGTTTCATGGTGGTGGTCCAGGGGCCAGGATATATTGTGCCATGACATATGGAATTTGAGTCACTCTGAGTGTGACACAGATTTAACTTTTGGAAAAAGAAAAGAGGTATCATAAAACAAATGTGACAGCCTTTTAACCACTTAAGTTAAAACCTGTCAACATTAACCTCATCATCATCCTGATAAAGGAAAACTGCCCTCACAGTCATCTATGTCTGAATTTTGACCACTGGGAAATTCTTTCTCCATTGTGTCATCATCTACGTCAGTGCTAGGCGTTTCATGCTGCCACTGCCTGTGCCATCAGGATGGTCTATTTACATCAGCAAAACCATGACTAGGATGGGGTATGAATTCTGAGGTTGCAGTCTGAGCTGGTATGTGCCTCTCATTCATTTTATGAATGTCAGCAAACTGACATTTGCAGGAAATAGGTTTGTACAATGATCCTGAACTATTGCACCTGCTGAGCTGAATACCCTCTCGACACTTACACTGGAGGGTGGGCATGTCAAGTACTTCAGTGCCATTGTGGTCAGCTCTGGTCATTCACTGACCTTTCCAATCCGGTATAGAAGAGGATCATCAGTTATTGACAGATGCCTGTTTTCAGACAAATATGACTCAGTCCTTCGCTGTGCTGCACTAAGTCCAGTGGTTGATGCATCATTCTGTTCTCCAGAATCATTTATGTCACAAATCCACTTGGGACAAATCCTCCCAAAGTGGGTTAATGCCAACCAGTTTTGATGACAGACCACCTGGAACTGCAGTCCTCTTCCCCTTTCAGGATATGCTTGATACTACTCCAGGTTCACATTCAGCCTGATTATGCTGCTGAGGTTTGCTGACCTTGGTACATGACTTCTGTACCCCATGACCCAGGTGCACCAGTCGCGCGCTGACATTTGTTACCTGTTTAGGCCCGACCTCCAGCACTGAGGCAATTCCACGTTTGTATCATGGGTCCAGCATTGTTCCTATTGCAAAGATGTCATTACGCTGAATGCTCAAGATGTGACGATTCTGGTTGAATACTGTCAGCATGTGTTTCAGCAACACACTGCTAGCACTGTCTCCAGCAACATCAAGGCTATGCAGTACATTCACCATGTCTGCCTCAGCACCCGCAGGAGTGGAATTGATTGACTAATGGAGGCAGACTCGCCACTCACTGCCTATGTGGCATGTTCAAAAGGCCTTAAAATTGTTATTAGAGTCCATAAGGTGCCACTGCTCAGTCATCATAGATATGGAGGCCTTGGAACTGTCACAGTTAGTGTACATGACAAGATATTCTGAGATGGCTTTGTATTGTTCATACAACCTCTCTGCCATGTATAAATTGGAGTTCCACCAGGTGATAACTTCCAGCTTCAAGCGGTGATGCTGGAAGCAGTTTCGGATCTGCATCTGCTGAAGTTAGTCATGGGCCTTTGCAGAGCATAAAAGTGAGAACAGATACAGTGAGCAGCTGTCAGCATTTCCTTATATGGGGTTGCAGAAACTCCTGCCCCACAAGATTTAAATAGTGGACCATGCATGGAACATGAACAAAGCCACCATTCGTGATGCATTTAACCACATTTGACCTATGTCATTTGCTATGAACCCAGCTTTCGGGGGCAGGCGGTTCAGCCACTTGCCAATTTCAGTCAGTACCAAGTCCATCATGTTTTCACCAGTGTGTGAACAAGTCACATTGTGCATAGCAATTGTTGCTTGCTGTTGAATTCCTGGAAGATTGCTAACACAACACTCCACCTTACTACACTGATTATTCACACTTTAACAGCACAATCAACACCTGGCACTTGCACCCAATGTGCAGTTATACAAAATATGAACTCCCCACTGTTTTGCCACTTGTCTACATATCCATACTTAATGGATGAATGGAGAGAATAATGTTGAAGGGCATGTCTTACAGAGTCGGACACAGTATGGCACAACTCAGGGACAGCACAGGTGGAAAAGTATGTCCTGGATGGGACTTTCCATTTGGACAGGCATATGCTGCAAACCACCAGAATGTACAATTTGGCTGGCCCATTGGCACAGCCGGTTGGATTTCCACTTGCGACACCAGTGACCCGGCTGAGAATGAGCCTGGGTCACTGGCCGGCTCGGCTCAGGGAGAAGGATTGAACATCCAGGACAAGCTCTCCTTCTCCGGGTGGAGGGTGGGGACTGGTCCGGTGCCTGCTGGCTCTAGCGAAGGCTGGGAGTATCACAGGACACACGGCCTAATGCTAACTGGGAGAGGAGCAGACATCGGCGTATGCCATGACATTACTACGCTGCCCCCAACAGAAAGCCAGAAAAAATCGCTCGCTGGTCCTCCGGATGATGGCTCTCTTTTCCCAAGGGCCTCCAGTGCCTTCCCAGTGCCTCCTGTTCCCAGCAGCACCCCCCGGGCCTTAGAAGGATGTGCTGGGGCTATCCTGGCCCCCCAGTGCCTTCCCCCTCGGAGGAGAGGGACCCACCCGGTGAAGGGATACACCGGGATATCTTGGGGGTTGGCTGCAATCTGGAGACTAGAGGAGGGCTGGACAAGGACAGATGAGGTCAGGGAGAACTTGACAGGGCCTGAAGGAGTGGAGAACCAGTGAGCAAGGGGCGGAAAAATAGATAATACAAAAAGAACACACAATTCTTCACAAAGGAGAAGAACAAAAGATCAATTGCCAGCATTTCAGCTACAGCAGCATTAAGTTCATGTGACACTGTATGATTTGGTGGGCACTTCAACTTATGCGTAAAAGCACTCTGTAACATGGGCTGATTTAAACGTTTTACACAGGTTGTGATGATAAATGGTTCTGCTCTGTGAATGGTAGGGGTGGAGTGTGGACGTGTGATGAAGACGGTTGCACAGGTGATGAAAAATTCACAAATGAAGTTATTTTCCCAGATTTATGTACGAGGGTTGCTGTACCACTTGCACTAGACATACTACATTGACCACCATCACCAAAACTGCTACTCTCACCACCACTGGACAAGATTTCAAAATCATTATGCTCCTCCACCTCATCATGCCTGTAGTAATCCTCTGCTGTTATTTCATCGCTACTGCACAAATTTAATTTCCTACATGATCTTACAGTCATGGAAGGGGATAACATGCTCATTATGGTTGATGACGAGGGTGAACGCCCCACTGCGGTATTAGCTGCCATCTTGTTCCGGGTCCACAGTGCCATGTGCCTGTTCATAAGATGTGTATGCTGTCCCCCTGTACCCTGATGGCTCCCCTTTTTACCTTGCCTCACACGCACATGGCAAACCTGATAGATTGAAACTGACTCATTTGCATCTTGCACAAAAAAATACCAAACAAGGGATTGTGGTCCCATATTTTTAGCATGTCCCTGATGCTGCTTATTGAACTCCATTTTTTTAAGCCCTGAAGTGGGGGGTGTGCTACATGATTTTTCAGGCAGGACATACTTGGACTGCAATTGACCTCCACAACTACATAGCATTATTACTGGATCATCATCATCATCATCATCATCAACTGAAACTGGTGAATCAGAATTTTTATGGGGGCATTAATGCAAACAGACTCAGACACAGCCGCCTTGAATTTCTTTTCTCCAGTTCCCAACAGGGGTCACTGACATCATCATCATATTCATCAACATCATCCACATCCACATCTTCTGCTTGGATGCTAGCAAGTGGATTACATGTTGCAACCACAGCAACATCAGCATCATCAGATTCATCATCAACACCACAATCACACAATATTTTTCACCACACTGTAAATCATTGTATGGCAAATGTGGACCTGAACATGATGTGGAAGAAATGTGACATTGTGTGTTTCTGTTGCCATGATAATCAGAATACTCATGTTCAGTTACCAATGGGATGTTACTGGGGAGTATGACATCATCTGTGCTGTCACTCATTGCTTTACACTCAACTATATTTTTGGACACCCTCAACTGATCAGAAGTGGAACTTGAGAAAGCAATATTCATACAACTAGCAACTGCACTAACACTACCAGCTGGGACAACATCATCTCCTCCAACTATGAGTGAAGCTATTGCACTGTAAAAAACACTGAAGGAGAAATACCTTTCCTTACATCAGCAATGCCCTTCTGTGACTGCGTACTACCATGCCCACAGACAATCTTACTACTGGCAGCAGTGCCATGGTGAAAAACAGCTTTGCTTGCACATCTCTTGTGGGCATTTTGGGGGATCAACAAGAATATTCTAAACAAATTTAGACTTTGGAACATTCACTCTGGGTTGCTGGATAAACAACTATGGATTCAACAAGAGATACAGACACAAAGTCACAACAAATTAAACAACACTTTAAACAGTGGTGCTCAAGTCACAATCCATTCTGGAAAAGAATACCTTTTGCTGTTTGGTGGGGGGGCACTGTGACAGCAGATTACCCACAGTACAAAACCAAGATACCACAATGGCAGTACAAAATCACGCAGGTGCAGTGGATAGCAGGTTTGCACTGCTGCCATTACACTGTAGCACATTAAAAGATGTATTATTTGATGTCACACACCGCACACGTGCACACGCACACACACACACACTTTGTCTAAGCAAATTGAAAACTTCAGTAATATACCAAGTATTTTAAACAACCTGAAATTATGCACTGCTGCATCAGGTCCACAACACAATCAGCAAACAAATATCAACAATTACTGAAAATATTACTGTGTGTACATTAACACAGTTAAACAAGAAAAATATAACCAAAAACAAAGACCTCCTTATTTCTCCAAATTAAATCTGCCTACACCACAGATACACCCCTCCCCCATATGCCCCTCCCCAAAGCACACTTCCACTGTCTGTCAGTACACAGACTGAATGTTGTACATTAACATTCAAAATTCACACACAAACAATAAACACTCAATGATATGAGCACAGGAGGGTTTCCTACAGTCAATGCACTAAAGTTTGAGCAAAAAAAATTACTCAAAAAGGCTTTTTTAACAGATTTTAAAGGGTTTGAATTGCAGAGAGCTCTCACAGCAAACTGTCTCCTACAGCTACCTACACACACTACCCTGAACTGAGGCTGTGCAGAACAATTTAGAGCCCACGTGACCTGCAATCCCATGAATCACTGCAAAATTCGCCTTTGGAGCTCAACAACAAGGCAAAGTGATGTGAAGTACATTGATTTCAATGTAATTTGCCTTAAAATTAGTGGAGTAGTGGTTTGGGGAAGGCAGAAAAATGTGAAGTCGTTGCTTTCAATAGATTTTGCGTTCCTCATTATAACACAAAATACCCTGCTTTGCATTACGGAATACTTTGTGAATTCCACATTACTCTGCAGATGACTTCACAAAGCGAATTGAGGCCACTTTGCACATCACTATCTTGGATATACTTTAATCAATTTATCTAGCTTATTGTAATCATGAATAATCCATATATTCTAATGAATAATCCATGATTTATTAACAGAGATGCATAGGTTATTCATGATATTCAAAACAGGACAAGGTTAGGAATTGTAGCTTTTGAAGATGTGTGAGAGAGGAGAAAGGAAGCCAAAACTAACTAAGCAGTTTTAGTCACACAGTGAAACAAAATAGTCCATAATTTTCCAAAAAGCATAATTTTTGGTTGCCTATATTTTCAATTTATGTTGAGCACCAAAAAGTTTAAAAGCAGCTGTCATTGGATAAATCCCACCAGTGTCATTTTAATACTGCTCCACTGGCTGAAATGTGGGGGGTTAAAATACAGTATCCTTCAGCTACAAACGTGAGGGGTCATCTGACCCCCCAACCCCCTAGCTTCACTGTCTGTGATGATGACATCAAACACTGTGGTGTCATGGTGAGGTGGATCATCGGCATGCCCTTCACCCAATCATTTACTCAGCATTTTTGGCTAGAGAATGCCTAAGGTGGGGAATTCAAACTGATTCAAAATTAGTTCATGGTGAATGTGAACATTCAGTTTACTACAGTAGTTAGACTCTTTTAATAGTAAAAATAGTGGTATCCATGCTATAGGTATGCTGTCCTACGTCTGAGAACCAGATACTATATGACATATAAAGAGATACTGTCATTAAAGGGTCACTGTCAACCATTTTTGCATCATATAATTTTTAGGTAAAAACACATATGTTATTATTGCTAACTTTCCCTAAAATTCATTGATGTTGCTGTTTGTTTTATCTGCCTCCTTGTTTATTAGAACCAAAGTACATGGTAATGTATTGCTATGCCCAGCTTTATTTTGCTTCAAATCATTCAACTACTCTTAGTGCACACTTCCTGAACAATAGAAACACCCTCAAACAGTGCAGACACTCAGGATACAATAGTCTTCTCTATGGCCACTGCATAATGAGTGGCTAGATTGTGTTGGGGTGTTTATGAGTCAAGGAAAGATGCAGTTGGATTTGGTCAAGAAATGTAAACAAACATACTTTGGTGTAATAAACCAAGTATGGTGGGCAGTCAGTTCTGAATCTGAATCATACCACTAGCTGCATTATCAGTCTCTATAGAATGTGAGCAATCATAAAATGTGTTTTTTTTTAAGCTATGGACACTTTGAGGCCTAAGTGAATTGACAGTGTCCCTTTACATAGGAGGTCACAAGGGCCACCTGTGAGTATATCATTATTCTAAAAAAGTTTTGTAATAAATCCATGTTTTAACCCCCACATTCCATATCCTATTTCCAACTACAACTGCTATTCATTTACCCATGTCTGCTTATTCTAAGTAAACAGTTCATTAATATGCAAAGCCTGTGGTGGGTGGAGGGTGCCAGTCCTCAGTGGGTGGTGGAGGTAATTAACATATACCCATATATACCAAATTATTATTTGACCCACTGAGGAACTGCAGCAGAAAAACACAAAGTGCAGGGAACCAGATACTACAAGAAGTAGCGACCATTGGCCCAGATATTCAAACTGCGCCATTCTGAGGCGCAAGCCCCTGCGCTGCTCAAAATAGTTGTGCAGGGGTGTGGCCGGGGCGATATTCAAAGGAGTTACGCTATTGAGCAACTCCTTTGAATATCACCCCCCAGCCACAGCCACTGTGCATGGCGCAGTGGAACTTGCCCCACCGCAAGTTGCCAGAGTTGAGCATTAAACTTGCAGTGGCGCAAGTACCATTGCGCCATGCGCAAATTTCCGATATTCAAAAGGTGACATGCAAATGGGGCCATAATTTATGCAAGGCGCAGGGGGGGGCATTTGCATCTATTTATGGCCCCATTTGCATGCCATTAGCATGTAGGTGCGCCGATCCCTGACGACTTGTGCCTGGCCGCATTGCCAGGCAGCAGCCGTCGGGGACCGACGCACCCTGCAGCCCGATCGCGGGCATACAGTAACATGCTCCCCCCCACACACAGCTCCTGAAGCCCGATGGTGGGCATAACCAGTATCAACCCCACCAGTGCCGATCATGGGCAGAATGTAAAGACCCCTTAACCCGAATATCTCCCTGGTGGTCAGTGGACCATAATGCCCGATCATGGGCAGAATATCAAATTACAACCCCCAAACATCTCCCTGGTGTCTAGTGTCCCCCTCCACCCACGCAAAGCCTCTCACCGCTCCCCGCGGCCAGCAGGCGGCAGCATCCACCGCCTGCCGCCCTGCACGCCCGCCGACTGACTGTCGGTAGTGGCTGCACGCCCGGTAATGCAGAGCTACAGCCAATGGGCATGCAGCCCATACCATAATGACAGTCCAGATTTGTGATTGATGTTCATTCACAATCTGAACTGTCATGTACGGTATAGAGCTGCGACACAATGACTGTAGCTCTGCGCAATGGGTGTGCAGCCCTACCGGACAGTCAGTTGGCCCGGGCAGCGGGCGGCAAGCGGGTAGGATTCACCGCCCGCCAGCTGCCGGGGAGGCGGGTGAAGGGCTTCGTGGTGGTGGGGGACACTAGACACCAGGGAGATGTTTGGGGTTGTAACTGATATTCTGCCCGCGATCGGGCATTACGGTCCACTGGACCACCAGGAGATATTCAGGTTGGGGGTTTTTACATTCTGCCCGATCGGGCACTGGTGGGGGTTGATACTGGTTGCTACCGCTTCTCGGACTTGAGAGCTATGTGTGGAGTGTTACTGTATGCCCGCGATCGGGCTTTGGGAGATGTGTGGGGGGGGTGGTTCATGATACTTTATTGCCCATCGGGCTTCGGGAGATGTGTGGGGGTCATGTTACTTTATGCCCACGATCGGGCTGGTGGGGGGGCACAGGGACCGAGTTGGGGGCCAGCCAGGGGTGGCAGCTGCTGTGTTGCGCCCTGCAATACTGCAGCTCACCTGTGGGTGGCCCTCAGCAATCCTTTTAGTTCAAGGTTGTGCAGGCGAGGTTGGGGTTGCTCATGCACAACTCTCTAACCTGACTGAATATCGGGTTGCGTCAGGTTATGCATGGTTCTCTCCTCCTGTTGAGCATGCATTCATTTGCATTGCTCTTTTGCACAACCTGTTGTCAGTGGCGCAACTGCCTCCTGCTGAATATCGCAGAATGGCACATTTTTGGACTTGCGCATGCACAACCCTTTTGAATATCTGGGCCCATGTATATAGGGGTTACAACCGATGTTAAGCTGCTAAGGAATGAAAGATTACAGTCAGGATCATCAGTCATAGAGCGAAATGTTGCCTGTCTGTGTCATAGATAGAAACCTATGTTGAGGGGCCTCACTCATTAGGAAAAAGGAGAGAACAGAGATTGAACTCAGACCCACAGTATAAGAAATGGTGAAATGACAGGTTGAATTATAGGCAACCAATCAATTCCTCTGTTCTGTCCATATTTTGTATCAGTGTCCTTGAATAAATCAATATAGCATGTGTCTCTTCTTGGCAATTTCTGTTCTAAGTTCCCTCTCTATGCCCCAGGGTTACTTTTTCTAGGTCAAAAAATGCATGGGATTGGGTATTTCATGGCTTTAACCCTCTGCAGCCTACACAAGTATGTCTGTACAAGAAAAAACAAGATTTTTCCATTGTAAGCCTCCAAATTGTTAAAATGTCCTACCACAGGAGACGTGATATCCTCAATCCATATATCATTTTTATGTTCCTCTGTTCTCTTTCTAAGTTACCTCCCAGTCTTACCTATATAAATAAGGTTGCTGGGACCCTTGATTCCGTAAATCAGCCCAGTTGTCTGACATAAAATCTGTAACTGTTACCTTGATGCCTGTTGCTGCATTATGTATCTCCTTGAGACGATGCATATTAGAGCAGTGAACACATCTCCCAGAAGGGTTATTGCCATTGATTATTAGAGTGGATAAGAAGTTACAAGATGTTTCCTTAGATACAGGATTGTCACTACATACAATCATGTTCTTCAGGTTCCTCTCCATTTCTGCTACTAATAATTGTGGTTCCTGAAATACTGTCTTGTCCTCCTTGGTAGATTTCAGTATGTACCCATGTTCCTAATAATATGTTTAACATTATCATAACTGTCCAAATAGGAAGTTGAAAACACAATCCATTTTGATGTTTTCCTTCTATGAAAGTCCTATTGGTTTCAAAAGTGCATTTCTATTGGCATTGTCTGCTTTGTTTCTGGCAACAGTAATAGCTTTTGTTCTATTGTGTATTTCCTTAAACTGTTGTGTCATCTCCTCTGAAGCTTTCTTATAGTTTTCCTTCTCCAAGCAGTTCCTCTGTGTTCTCAAAATTGCCCGTGGGTATATTGTCCTTGAGTTTCTTGGATGAAAACTGTGGGCATATAATACTGAATTTCTGTCCACTGGCCTTCGATAAAGTTTGATGCATAATTTATTGTTATAAAATGGGGCAGAGAAATCCTATCACCTGATAGGTCAAAAGTTAGCCAGAGCAGTGCAGTTAATGACCATTAACGGCACTGCTCTGTCCAGCATCCTGAAAGTGCAGGTACTTGATTTCCAGACTGACCTCAGTGCATTAACATATCACTACACTGTTTTGGAACCCTGAGGCATTGTGGCAGTTTGAGCCAACAAAGCAAACAGTGCAATTAACATTTCAAAACAGAAATTCTACAATGAGTGACCTACATACCTGCCAGTCAGTTTGACCTGTTAGATGGAGTCCATCCACAAGATTAGTGTGAGTCTTGGTTCAGTCAGACAGATGATGGTGTTGTCCTTAAAAAAAGCAGAGAAAGACAAATATAAGTAGACATGCCTCAGTAAGTGAAAAAGAACTTGATGTTATAGAGGCTAACAAGAATGAGAAGAACACCAAGAAAGTAACAACCTGGGGTGTTACAATCCTCAACGGTTGTGCTGAAGAGAAAACCAGACAAAAGACTTAAAAAACTATACAAATTGAGGATTAAAATCAGCTTCTATGAGAGTTCTACACAACAGTAAAAAACAGTGAGGGTGAAATGTACAGCATATTAAGCTTTATCTGAATACAAGCAACCCTAGATAGGTACCTAAACAGCAAAGAAATTGGGAGACAACTAAACATAATGGGAGATAAAGATTTTTCTTCTGCAAAAAATATGTTTGTCTCTGTGGTTAAAGACTACAGATGGCAGAGGAGAGATGTGCAAAGCCACGACCCACACATGACTGATACAGATTTGGACAAGCTTAACTCATCAAAAGTACTTTCCCCAAACACTCCAGCTGGACTAGTGAGAAGGTGTGACTGAATGTCCATCTATATGTGGCTAGAAGAGGGCGTGAAGGTGTCCGCGCACTGAAACCAGATTCTTTTGTCATTAAGAGTGATCAGATCAATACTGAGTATGTCTCCTTAAGTTTCAATGAGGAGACAAAAACCATAAGAACCTCAATGAAACAAGCAAAGAAAGCCTGCAAGGGTTCATGTTTGCTCACCCTGGTGACCCATTATGTTCAGTATACAGTTATAAAAAATATATGAGAAAGATGAAGCAAGATCCATTGGGTTTCTATTGCCATTCAAGATGGCTGAAAAAAAGAGTAACTGCAATCTGAGGAAGTGTGGTACATAAAGAAGCCAATGGGCATTAACTACCTCTCACAAATGATGCCACAGCTACTGTATATAGGGAAGCTGGACTTAGTCATAGGTAAGGCAATAATTGAAACAAAATACAATTTTTTTAAGTAACTTACTATGATTGCACAGTAGATTAAATGTTCTTTTTTACCCACAGAGGTACACTAATGACTGAAGCACCATGGTACATCTACTGATTGAAGGGGCTATCATCGAGGAAATCATGTCCGTGACAAGACATAGGTGTGAAGGAGTCTGAAGAACTACTGGGCAGCATCACTGACAGACAGGAAGAACTGGAGTAATATCCTTTCCAGAACAACCAAAGAAACAGAAATAACACAACAGCAAATTTCTGAGAACTCTATCAAAGATTTTTAACAGGCATCAAAAGTTTGTGGGCAACCATCAAGAAATAAACGTGTCAGCAACACAAACTTCAGTCTTGCCTGATAACATTTTGCCATCTGTCAGTGAAATGGAAGATATGGAAATTATACTGGATGTTTACCCAGTTGAAGAATATGAACTGGCAAATGACAGCACCAGTATTCAAACAAACCTGCCACTAGAGAACCACATAGCACTAAGTAAAAGAGCCAGCTTACTCAAGTAATGTGTCAGTTCACGTTTAAGCACAGAAAATGACTGTCAAGTACATCTTGCCATGACTTCTCTGCCTGTAAACAACCCTCATATTTCTATTTTCCCTCCTCTGCTACATTTCAGCAGCACAGCATTACAGCACCACACTAAACATATAGCTTCAGAGTCTGGACACAGCAGTAGCTTTGATGTGGCCAATCCACACTCGAGCACTGCCACCACAGTAAAAACATCAGTAACTCCAAGACAGTTTGAGTCACAGATTGTAACTACTGATCGCTGCCCTCTGGAGATCGCCATGGACATGTCAGCACCACATGCTGGGGGTAACATGAATAATTCATGACTCCATTAGTACATGGTGTTTCTATTGAATCCAGGCCTCAGCCATCTCGGTACCTCTCAGGCAATAGTCATGAAGGGACAAAGGAGAAATTCATCTGTGTCCTTCTGTAGCATGACCTGCAACTGCTTCAACTCACGATGGACACCTGCAAATTAATTGGCACAATTTTACAATTAACGGCATTTTTCAAAAAACAACTACTATAAATAGTGCATAAACAATGTAACTCATTTTACAGTATTAAGGGTTTTAATAAATGTATCCCCAACCTATAAAAGGTTTTAAAACATTGCTCTAAAGGGAGTTTTTGTGTGTTAAATGAACTGTCATGACAGCTTTAATGTGAGAGTGACTGATCTGATGTGCCTAATCTCCCCACACAGGTTGAATTTGATGCAGCTTATTTCTTTATTATAACTTTAAGTGTTTAAGTGTTTAGTAAGAATTTTAAATGGTACTTTGTTTATATTACCTGTTACATATACTGCACTGTAGTTTTAAAGTAAACAGTTATTTAGCAGTACCTAGATTGATGGAATTTATTTATTTTATTTAATTTACATATTTATTTTCCCACTTCATAAGTGCTATAAAACACTCCAGGGTGTGCGGTTATCCAGTAATTACTGCACTACCCTCATCCAGTTGAAGGGCACTTGGCTAAAGCCTCATGCCTCCACCCCAGTGTGGGTAGTGCAGTAATTATCTGATAACCACACACCCTGTCATGTTATTGCTTGCTTCTTAAATATTTCAAAGTCTAGAAAGCTCGAGCATTCTCTATTTTGATTTCTGACAAAAACCAAGTTGGCTGTTATACTGTTGAGATATTCATAGAAATTTCAAATTCCTCCTCTGTACATGTCCAGACCACAAACATATCATCAATAAATGTAATCAAAATAATCATTTAATATTTCTCAAAAATTATTTTTTCTCCACAGAGTACACAAATCTTTCTTCAAATGCTTTCTTGCAAAAATTAGCATACCATGGGACCACTGTGAACCCTATTGCTGTACCCTTGTTTTGCCAAAAAAAGGATGTCTAAAACATAAAATAGTTTTTAGAGAGAGCCACATCTGCCAGTCTAACTAGGAATTCATTTGGAAATGTAATAGCAAGTCTTTGCTTTGTGAGGTTTTCCTTAGTGCGCAACATGCTCTTTGTAATATGGAGGTGTATGAATCTTTAAGGTCCCTGATGATTAAGATACAGTTCTTTGAATCCAATCCCCATTGTTAACATCCTGTATAATTTTAATGATGTCTGTCTTGTCCTTAATATGGGCACTGGTATTCTCCACCAGGCCTTTGATGTGAAATCCAAAAATGCTGAGAGTGGTTTTAATATCCTCCCATCCCTACTACAGTTGGCCTGCCTGGTGGTCAATTCAGACTTTGTGTACCTCATGTAACATAAAAAGCACAGGTGTTTTGGGGTGGTTACACTTCAAGGCCTTAAATTCCCACTCAGTAATTCAATTATGTTTTCTGCCTTCCTCTATCAAATCCCATAGTGTTTGTTTAATTTCTTCAATAGAATTGCATCTGATCTTAGTGTAATTCTCTGCATTAACTAAATAATTCAGACAATCCCTCCTATAATTCTAATAATTCTGGACCACTGTGGTGCCCCCTTTATGTGCATGTTTAATCACAATATTCCTACTATTCTCTAAATGTTTAAGCACTCTATACCCTGGTGCTCTTAAATTATGTTGTCTCCTACAGTCCATGGAGCCTTCTACTTTTGCAAGTCTCTTTCCACCAAATTACAGTAGGTCTGTGACCTAATAGGGATAGGTCCTTGTGATACTGCAGTATAGCCTAGAGGTTAGAGTAAGGAGCTATGAGTGAGCATGGTACATCCTGCAGACCTGAGTTTGTTTCCCACAACCTCTACCTGCATACTGTGTAACTCTGAGCCAGTCATTTAACCTTGTGACTCTGAACAAGTCACATAACCTTCCAGTTGCCCCTGAAAACAAGCAATTCTGCCTTACCCAGTTACCAAAGAATAAAAAGTAATATTTAACCCCTAGCACTCTTGCCAGTTCCATATGTTTTGCCCTCTCTATATTTACTAATGTTGTGTCACCTTGATATTTAAGTCTATTTACAAACCAAAGGTAAATTCAACAGTGAGGGCTGAAACTCAACCCCCTTACTAGAATGTTCATTTCATGTTCTGGTAATATATGGTCTGATGGATTAAATACCAGTGTTCTTTCTTCAGTTGAGTTTCTGACTTTGTTTCTATCCTGTCCTTCTGCTGTGTCAGTTATGGTCCCTATTCTTTGGTCTCCTTCTTTTTCTTCCCTGCTTGTCCTCTTTCTATTTCTTCTTCTATTTCTTCATCGGTTTTCTGTCCTCTTGTATATGATGGACGTTCACCTTGGTTGTCATCTCTTCTTTCCCACTGCCTGCCCTGTCTCCCCCTTCCTCTATATGATATGTTTTGCCTCCCTCTGCCCCTTCCTAAAACAAAAATGGTTTATGCTGTCCATAATGTCCCTCTTTGTAAGTGTCACTGTCACAAGAACAGATAGATGTATCTGAGTCCACACTCCATTCTGACCGTGTTGTTCTTGTTTTCCTTAGTTCATGTACAGACATTATTGTCTCAATAGTTGACTGAATCCCTTAAATTTCTCAGATTTTAAAGCTCTAATATCTTCCTCAAACTCTTCAAGACTTTTATCATTTTTTCTAAGAAAGTCTGATATACCTGTTCACTTATCTGTTCTATCAATGACTCTTTCACACTGATTGTGTCTCCACTGACTTGTTCTCATACTAAGGGGTTGCCTGCCCAAGGAGCTATTTTAGCTCGTAACAGATTTTTTATGCAGCAATTAAGGAAATATTTACATTTGTTTGTCTGGCTCATAACTTTTGACTATAGAGACAAACAGCCACAATGAGCTGCAGCTCCACCCCTAAAATCTGCACTTTTATGACGTGAGGTAGGGAACAAGGGTGCAGGCATACTACACCTGGAATGATGAAAATGGCGGAGGGGGCCCTCTGAACATGCATATCATTTCTTTGCTTTGACATATAATGTACATGTATGAAACTAATATAGGATATATATTGCAGCCCCATACATGCATAAGAAGCAAAGAAACAGTGTGCATGTTCAGAGTGCCCCTTTCCCCATTTTCATTATTCCATACTGTATAGAAAGTTGCCTGCAGCCCCATTCCCTACCATGCATCATCAATGTGCAATTTTAGGGGTGGGCAACAGCGTAACTGTGATTCATAGTTGGGTATGAGCTGGACAATGTTTCCAATCTTAAGTAAAATCTGTTATATATTATGGGCGAGACCAGGTACAGTTGCCTGCACAAAAGAATCATAGCTTGCTCTTTAAGTTCCCAAGTTAGTACTCAAAGAGGAACATAAAAATCATGAGGTGCTCTGGTACCTTAGAGGCTGGGCCAGCTGGACTGTTCTAGAGCTCTGGGGTGGAGGAGTCAACTGTCAGTGGCTGAAGAGCAGCAGATAGTTGCATTTTGTTAAGGGAGACATTGCCAGGCGTGCAGAGCCTGCTCCACTTACTGAAACTGTTCCTGTGAGTGTGATCCAGTACAAACTCAGGATATCATGATGGCTGCCACTTGCTGATAGCCTAAATGGGGACTCTCCTTCTCCTTGAAGGAGAAGCCAAAAAGAATTGTTGCTTCACAGAGAACATCAGAACTTTTTGATCCTTAATATTGATGCAGAGGTCAACTTTATGGCTTCCTAAATGGGAGACTGAGTTGGGATCGCAGCAGTGCCATACTGCCTGCACCAGGTAAGTCATTTGTACAGTATTATCTGGTGATATAATTCAGCCATGGACCCTCTACCCACAGGGGTCAGGTCTTGGGAGTGGGTGGGAGGCAACAACTGTGATAGCCTCAGACCCCCAGTGAGTATCTGCCTCTCCATGCCCTTGTATATTGGGTTGAAAACCCACAGAGATCTCCTAAAGTGGGGACAAAGCCCAAAGGTGTGACTAAATTGGTCTTGTACTGCCTGCCCATGGGGGTCAGTTCTTGGGAGAGTGTGGAAAGTGGCACCAACAGTAACCCCAGACTCCAAGGGAGTGATGACCTCCCTTTTATGTACAAATTGTGGGGCCTCCCCTACTGGATTCACTCTTTAGTTCTGTTTGAAATTACTGGTGGAGAAAAATTAGATCCAAGGGCCTGGAGGCTGCTACCTCACACCCCATACTGGGCAGGTAGTTTGTGTCAGTGTACTAGGTCTACAACTGGGTTTACAACATTGTTGGATGGTGGAATTCCTCAGGCAGTTTTACAGAGCTGAATGACCTTGCTGTGTCTGAAATCTGAAGAGTTGAATTATGGGCCAGATGTATATGTGTTATAATTTATGACATCATTCTGAGCCAATCAGGATTATTTTTTTCTAAACAATACAAGTACTCTTATAACCATAAGATGGTGTTTCAAAGATGAATTAGCATGCAAATGGACTAGTCAGTGTATACCCTCTATGGGACAAGTAAATCTGTAAGGGATTCAGACATGGGAACACTGTACAATTCAAACAGAAACATGCTACTGAATTTCATATGCACGTTAGCTGGATGAATAATTGGCATACTGTTTAGACTTTATACAGAACAGTGTATGGGTGACCATACACATCAAGGCTATGTTTCCATCAAGGGATGTGATGACATCACACAGACCTCAACAATGACTTTAAAGGTCTCTTTGACAGCATCACATCCTCGAGATGGAAACTCAAACAGTTGTACATGGTCATCCATACACTATTTCTCTGATGTATGGTTTCCCATGATCAGAACCCTTCATTTTATAATGATTTATCTTGACTTTATGCTCTTGATTGCTCTGGCACTTCTATCTGCTATCGAGTCACTGCAGATGAACAGTCTTTCCTGCTGCCTACCCTCCATTCATGTAAAGATAAGATTCACAGCAAGAATGCTTATTGAATTAAAATAAAAAAATAAATGGTACTTCCATTTTGCCCTGACAGTATTTTTGGCTTATAGTGCATCTTCATCCAATCAGGTGGCACGTCAAGGCTGAAAAATTGTCATGGTATCTTTGAGACATCAAAAATACCACAGTATCTTTTCATGACCTTGAACTGTACCACAGCAGTATTTTGGAGTGTATGGAAATCCATATACAACAGGGTCTAACCATACATGACATTACTCTTCTGAACACTTTGCACCTCTGTTGGAGTCCTCAGCTTGTTCTAACCTCTTGTTTGCAGCCCTACAGAACCCAAGAGTGACTGAGTGCCTGCAAGGCCATCTAAAGTCAAAGAGGTCAAGTAAGGCAAAGGAGGTTTGTACACTCCCCTTCTTGCTGGAAGCTGGAAGAATGATCAAGGGAATGGCAGCTGGATTTCAGTGTAAAAAAAGCAAATATTGTACTTGGTATACAGAAACCCAAGGGCAACATACCAATTCAACAGGGAGGTATTAGCAACCACAAAACAGGAAAGGGACCTAGGGGTAATCATTTCTGATGACCTAAAGGTAGCTAAGCAGTGTGATGAGGCAGTGGGAAAGGCTAGCAGGATGCTTGGGTGCATGGGGAGGGGCATCACCAGCAAAAAGAAGGAGGTAGTATTACACCTGTATAGAGCACTGGTAAGACTCCACCTCGAGTACTGTGTAGAGTTCCAAAGGCCCCACCTCTGGAAGGACATAGATCTGTTGGAGGCAATACAAAAGAGGGTTACCAAAATGGTGCAGGGCCTACATCAAAAACCTTATGAGGTAAGAATCAAATAACTAAATAGGTACTCTCAAAGGAGGGAAAGGGGGGATATGATATAAATGTTCAGACCATCACAGGTGTTAGTAAGGAAAAGAAAGGTAACATTTTCCATAGAAAAAGATGCTCCAGGACAAGGGGTCATGCTATGATGCTGGAGGGAGGGGGTTCAGAGGAGATGTGAGGAAATACTTCTTCATGGAGGCGGTGGTGAATCCTGAAACAGCCTCCCAGCAGAGGTGGTGGGTGCTAAAATGGTAACAGGATTCAAGTGATAGACCCAAGGGGACCTTAGAAGTAAGGCAAGGGGTGAGAAGACCAGAAATTGAGTAGGGTCTGCAGTGGCAGAGTAGGTATGGACTATGGGGCAGACCAGGTAGGCCAAGAGGTCCTTATCTGCTGACAGATTCTATGTTTCTATGTTTTCTAATGAAATTCCATCAGACACCCCTTTACATGGGAGGAGCTACACTAAATATTCCTAGTAAGGACGTTTGCCATAGAGTATGTGTTGAGGAAAGAAACTATAGCTATATTTACAGTGAAAGAAGGTAAGCCTAGCAATCAGAGTCCATCCTCTTAAACCACAGAGATTAGCAAACCACAGTAAGCAAGTAGAAAACTGCAGAACAAGCAAAGTAAATCTGTGTGGCAGATCACTCAGTTCCACCGATTTCATTTCAGCCTCTGTGTAAGAGCTCTTTCAGTATTCCCAGCTCACATATTGACCTAAGCTACTTTAACCTGCTTTGAAATTGGTTAGCAATTTGTCACTATGGGTACAAAATTTACAATCAATTAATACACAATCTGTCATCTTAGTGACTCCAAGAGAACTTCAGAGTGATTTATCAACTGCGTTTGGTTTCAAGGTCAGCTTGGGTGGAAGACATGACTTCTAATCAACATGAAAACTTAATGTGCTGTAGTTTAACATAGTTATTCATTGCTTACATATTCAATTATAGGTAACTATGAACCACAGCTCATAGGCAGATGCCTGTGACATTATTTGCTTGCTAGAAATTAGTTTTCAAAAGCTCTGGAGAAGAAGTAAAGGAGGACTGAAAAGGCAACAGAAAAGAAAGGACCATTCAAAAAGTGTGCCTGACAAATGCAGAGTGTGATCCACAAGACTTCCTGCATACATGTTAAAAGCATGTATCCAGCTGTGGACCCCCGCCCCCAAAACGTACACACACACACACACACACGTATACACACGTGCTCACTAAAGCCCAAACTACTGTAGGGGCAGCATCTTCAGCATCCTCCTCTCCACTATGTACTGTATGCAGATCAGAGATTGAAGGGTCCAGAGATGGGATGGTGGGGTACAGTGGGGCAGGACAGTGAGCATCCAGTTGATGCCTGACCCAATGCAATAGAGAGGGCTGAACAAAATCCTTGTATTGTTAAGAATGGGCAACAGAGCACGAGACCTGAGGGCATCTTAAAACATACTTTGACACATGAAGAAAAATATGCACACAACCATGGATTCAAGCAGCATGATATTTCATTTCAGTCCTGGAATTCCATCCATCTGGTAAGTTATTAGCAAAATGGCAGCTCTGGAAGAGACTAGGGGCCATCAAATTCATTTGCATTTACATTTGCTCCATCCACACCTGCTGCTAAACATAGAAACATAGAATTTGACGGCAGATAAGGACCACTTGGCCCACCTAGTCTGCCCATTTCCCTACCAAATGGATAAGCTGCAGATCCTAGATCCACACTAGGGGAGAAGTGTTTGCACCTGCAGTCCCCTTTTTGAAGGTAAAAAAGCTATATTTGAAAATGCATGGATTGTCAGAGTTCTTAGACTTTCAGTTGGGAATCAGTAATAATTAAAATGTGGACAATGTCACATTTTACTGAGGAAGCTTCAATCTCCACTGACAGGATTTAAAACCATTGGGTTGAATGTAATTTTTATCAGGTATGCTGAACTTGCTCAGACATAAAGTGGCAGATATCCTTTTTAAAGGGGACATGAGAACACTAATATTCAGTGCTGCAGGATGAATGAATTGCTCAATGTGGTAATTTTTTACATTTAGGTTTGGCATGAGGCCCTTAACACGACTTGTAAAGAAAGGAAGTTTAACAAAGAGAAGTTTAGATAGGCTGAGAATACATTTTGAGTGAATAAATGTATGTTGTCTTCACTGTTAGAGGGTAGAAGATTGATTGAAAGAAATGTAATAATGTGAATGTTTGTATTATTTACAGAAAAAACTTTTGAAAAAAGAATAACAAGCACCCTTGAAAAAGCTATATGAACAAGCGAATCGTGGGGAAAGAAAAAGTAAGCATTAATCACGACAAGTGGCATCTAATGGGAATTAATGCATAGTTGGGACAGTTGTGGTTGTGCCTAACGGCCTAACCATGCATTAATTCCCATTAGATGCCACCTTCATTGTGGATTAATGCACTTGTAACATGGCAAGTGAAAGGCAAGTATTAATTAGATTCTGCATTTCTTGCTATGAAAGACAAATGGTGAAAATGACTTATTTCACTGCCACATTCTTGTTTCACCTGTGTTACTTTCAAATGCTGTGTCTAACTAGAAGTATGCGTGTGAACGTTGTATAGCCGACAGCTACTAATGTGGTGTGTAGCAATTTCTGCCAGGTTGCAACTTTGCTTTACATTATTACAGTTATGTTACATAATTATCACAGATGAAAACTGTGTACTTTTACTTGGCTTGTGCATCGCGGGCCGTCCGCTTTCAGGTTGCATTCATGACGTGATGGATTGTGGGGAGATTCTGTTTCTTGCATCACTTACTATTCCACTAGACTGACTGCAGTTCTGTGAGCTGACTGACTATCACAGCGCTCACTTTTACCACCAATAGGTGGCGCTTTGAAGATAGGATATCAGTGTTGCTCTCTATACAATTTCTCTGTTTGTTCCACTGCTAGTTTTGGTGTGGAATGGTCATGCTGCTAATATCATATCACTCGCATTTGCTCGGTGCATGCAAACCAGCTCTTTCTTCATTTTATACGTGTATTTTCTCTTCTTCCATTGAGCCCACTGCTTTACTATTGTTGCCCAGGAGAAGAGAATGCCGTTTTGGCACGACGCTTCCTTCTTTTCCCGACCAATAGGTGGCACTTTTATACTAATAATATACTTCTCTTTTGTTTCCACCTCATTTCTTATTCACTTCTGCTTCCCACTGATGTGCTTCAGTCTGCTGCAACTGCTACACTTTGTACTGCATGCCTGGGTGCCACACATCACATTTTCCTCTTCACTGTCTGCAGTATTTAACACCTGCACCAGCACAACACATAGCACTCCACTCCGTGTCTGACTCCTATGGATTCTATTTTCTATTCTGTTGCTTGCGCCACCTGTTGGTCAACATCGTGCTATGAATAAGCATTCATCGCTTTGTTAGCCTGCCCTGAACAGCGTGCTTCACATTTCTCCACATCGTACACACACCGAGCGGTGCTCTAATAGTCCGCTGGGCATGCTCCTGATGCCAACACAGAATTATCATGCCATAATGCCGTGTTGCTATTGTGACACCTGATGCAGTTCAGCCAATTGTGTTTCTTGTTTCCCATGTTGTGATTTCTGCCATGTTACAAAATGAATTTGGAACTCACTAGCAAGTGTTTTGCGTCTCTGTAAAGGACAGCAAAGGGCTTTACCCCCCCCCCCCATTTTCTTTGTTTGTTGTAGATGATCTATAGAGGCGTTAGCCAAAGAAACATTAAGTTGTGGTTTAGAAATATTTTTCCATTGTCCAAGGAGTTTGCATTTGTTCTGTCCACAGACAGACAAAGTGAAACTAAGAATACACTTTATTTGTGATTTCTGTCACTACAACATTACTCTTTGGCCCCCAGTAGTTTAGTCTCTCTCTCTCTCTCTCTCTCTCTCTCTCTCTCTTTTCTCTCTTTCTCTCTGTCTCCTCTTCTGGATGGCACAAGTCAACATTTACTTTGCGGTATGCCCATGCCCTGGACCTGTACAAAGACAGCCACAATGAAACCAAGAATGCACTTTATTTGTGATTTCTGTGATATAACATTTCTCTTGACCCTCAGTAGTTTAGTCTCTCTCTCTCTCTCTCTCTCTCTCTCTCTCTTTCTTCTGGATGCCATAAGACAACATTTATTTGCCAGCATCCCATGCCCTGGGCCTGTACACAGACAGACAAAATGAAAACAAGAATACACTTTATTTGTGATTTCTGTGACTATAACATTTCTCTTGCCCACCCCCCAGTAGTCTAGTCTCTCTCTCACTCTCTCCTCTGAATGGCACAAATCAACACTTATTTTGCCAGCATGGCCATGCCCTTGGCCTGTACACAGACACCCACAATGAAACCCAGAATACGCTTAATTTGTGATTTCTGTGACTGTAACATTTCTGTTTGGCCCCCAGTCATCTATTCTCTCTCTCTCTCTCTCTCTCTCTCTCTCTCTCTCTCTCTCTCTCTCACTCTATCTCCTCTTCTGGATGGCACAGGTCAACATTTATTTTGCCAGCATGCCCATGCCCTGGGCCTGTACACAGACAGCCACAGTGAAACCAATACACTTTAAAGTACATAAAAGAATATGCCAGTACTTTACCACACAGTCACTTTTTATTTCCATGGCTCAATTGTCTAGTTCCACATGTCGAGAATAGCAGGCAGATGAGTGACACAGCCAACTGGAGAAAGTGTCACCGACCGACTGACCACAGCAGCTGCAGCCCGTGCTCAGATCTCCCCACCACATGACTGTGACTGTTGTTCTCCAGCTGCTGGGCTTGGCTCCACTCTACTCTCCTCACTCTTTGTCTGCCTGGTGCCATCCGTTCCTCAAGCTACAACTGCAGCATGCAGGAAAAATGCCCTGCTTTCCACAGACCTGGAACCAGACTTCTGTGATGAAGTCCTTATTTATCTGGGTCTGTGGATTTGGGGTTCAATCCAGGGTCCAGATTTCAGATGGAACAGTCTGCCCAGCCCTAGTACTAAACAATCTCTCAGTCCCAGTGCCACCTGGGACATATGGTAGTAAAACAGCAGTTTAACTACAATCTCTTGGTTTACTTACCACATGGAGACATCTGGCTCTTCCTTTTGTCTTTAAGCCTAAGTACAGATCTTCTAAGGCACAGCCTCTGCATCTTCACTTTTGGTCAGCTATTGCAGTCCTCACAGACAACTGGGGATTTACAGGACAGAGAGAGGTTCAGGTGATATGCACTCTTTGGGGCTTTCCTCAGAAATGACTTTCTAGAAAGCTACTGACTGCAATGACCTAGAAGAAAGGTAGTAACAACACACAACAATCAAATCTTATTTCTAATCTGACCTGCCAACAGTAAAGACAGTACACAATGTTCTGTCTTTACTGTTGACAGGTCAGATTGTTGTGTGTTGTTACTCTGATTTCTTCTAAGTAATTTTATTACAGCATGCATAACATATTATACAGCAGAATAACACCACCCAGAAGAAATTAGTTTAAATCCATCACAGTCGGACTTAATTTGGTCGCTGTCCTGGTCCAGGTGTTCTTGGCTGAGGCGCACCTTGCTGCATGCTACACTCTGACAATTGGACTGGGCTGCAGGGCTGGGCATGCTGCCAGTATGCTTGATAATGTATTAACAGTATTACTAATAATAATTTATAATTGAAATATTGATAATAAACTCCCTGAGTCCTGACTTCTATTACTGGAGGTTTTGCTCCCTTACTGTCCTGTGTTGATCCTGGATCCTGCTACCTGTTGCCTGGAAGGGATTCTGAGGCCACCCAGGGGAGGAGGAGACTGCACTGCACCACAAAACCAGACCATCTGAGGGTACGGGGGAGTAGTGGCGAGTCTGCAGCTGGCCAACAGCTCTGGGTCTGAGGCAGTAGTCAATGGAGAAAAGTGACAGATGTGCAGAATCTCTCAGTTTCCTTGTGAGGTGTTGAAACAGAGTTCTCATGAGCTCCTGCCCAATTTAACTCATGTATAGTCAATCAATCAATCAATCAATCAATCAAGTCTTTATTTAACCAGGCGTTCATCGTTGAGCAGAAGCTCATTTGCAAGATGGACCTGGGTGGAGCATGAACAATTGTATATACAGGTCAACACAGGTATTTACAAGGCAATACAGATAATACTCTTTACAGAGAGGAAGAAAAAGAAGTTCATATGTACATAGAATTATACAGATATTGTACAGATTACATGGTATTTACATACATAGAAGTGTCTATAGGAAGATAAAGCAGGTTATCTAAGGTTGCAGGAGGAAATAATGGAAGAAAAAAAATAAAAATAAAAATATACACCAGGTAGAGGTGAAGGTAGGGGGGAAGGGAGGGAGGTAGGGGAAGAAAGGCTAGGAGGACACGGTGCACAGAGAGGAGTTGGTAAAACGGGATGTAGAGAAGGTGGATGGAGAAAAGCAGTATGTATGAGCCCCGGGATTGAATGCTATAAAGTACTGGGCATGGTAGGATGTCACAACCCAGGGTAGTGAGCTCCTATCTGAGGTTGGGAAAGGAAGAATAAGGGGATGGACGGGCCTAGTGTTGATAAGACAGGGGGATAAGAGAGAGAACAATTAGGCTGGTGAGGAGCAAGCTGGGGTCAGTACTTAAAATTGGGTCTAGGCATGGCTATATACCAGTGCAGACACTGGTACTGGGTCTGAGTGGGTGAAGCAGTTACATGCTTCTCTGATTGTATGGAAATAAAGCATCTTGAAGGCATTTATACCGATTAGAGTGCTTAATTTGAGGGTTTTTTGTAGATCGTTCCATAAGGTAGGTAGCACGAAGCTTATGGCTGCCCTGCCGAAGCAGGATTTTGCTTTGGGTACATTAAGTGTAATAGCTGAGTAACTTCTTAATGCGTATTTCCCAATTATACTCAGGGGAAGACAGCAGGAGATATAGTAAGGCAGCTTATTAGAGATGGTTCTATAGGTCCAGAAAGTGGTGTTTCTGTGGTACCTGAACTTTAGTGATGTCCACCCCACTGCATATAGGGTGCAGTGATGCGTGTCGAAGGGGAGTCCCATTATAAACCTCAGTGCTCGATGGTAGAGTGTGTCCAGTTTAGCCATGTAAGAGTTGGGGCATTGGCTGTAGAGGAAATCAGCGTAATCAACCAAAGATAGGAAAATGGATTGGACCAGTTGTTTCTTGGCATCTCTGGTGAGAAATTGATTAATTCTAAAAACAGTCCAAGCCTTTGCCAAGTCGTTTTAGCAAGTCCTCGATATGTTCAATGAAGGAGAGTCTTTGGTCTATCCAAACTCCCAGATACTTGAATTTTGTAACAAATTCTAGTTTTCACCTAGAGCTGTGGTAATTTGGGGAACTGTCCCACTGGACACAGGGTTAGCTGTCTGAATAGTGTTGGTTTTGACAAGTAATAACACACAGTTATTTAGAAGCATAAAACTGATAGCTTCTTTATTAAATTTATTTATTTGTGTTTGATAATCGTTAGGTGCACTAGACATAAAATGCCTTATTTTCAGGCACGACCCTGGAATAAATCCAGGTTTTGAGCAGAGTCAAGGGCTGCCAGTCAAAATGTGTTTTGTAGCATCTCAGAAGGCAAAGTTTATTTTTCAGAAGATACACACATCATCTAGGGCTGTGCGAATACCATTTCCCGAATAGTCAGCCAAATATTCAGTATTCAGGTCCCAGGTATTCATTATTCGTTATTCGGGTATATAATTTGCCTTAGTGGAGAATTGCTATATAACTCCTTAAAATGGCTTTGGGAGTGGGAGGATGAGAGCTATGGCACTTTGGCTTGTACACTGGTGCCAAAGACTGTCTTCTGCCTCTGCTGCTTTACATGGAGGATAACGAGGTAACGGCACTTTGTCTTGTACACTAGTGCCAGAGGCTGTCTTTTGCTGCTGGTGCTTCAGGAGGAGGATGAAGAGGTCACACCACATTGGCTTGTATACTGGTGCCAGAGGCTGTCTTATGCCG
The DNA here is from genome assembly GCA_016271365.2 of Neoceratodus forsteri. Lineage (NCBI taxonomy): Eukaryota > Metazoa > Chordata > Ceratodontiformes > Ceratodontidae > Neoceratodus > Neoceratodus forsteri. The sequence continues at coordinate 683,286,437 of CM057449.1, forward strand.
CTGGTGCTTCAGGAGGAGGAGGATGCAGAGGTCAAGGATCTTCATCTTGTACACTGGTGCCAGAGGCTGTCTTGTGCTGCTGGTGCTTCAGGAGTGGGATGAAGAGGTCATGGCACTTTGACTTGTACATGGGTGCTTGAGGCTGACTTGTGTTGCTGGTACTTTAGAAGGGGAATGTTCAAGTCACTGCAGTTGCCTTGTACAGTGCTGCCAGAGGCTATCTTCTGCTGCTGGTGCTTAAGGAGTAGGATGAAGAGGTCATGGCACTTTGGCTTGTACATGGGTACTTGAGGCCGTCTTGTGCTGCTGGTGCTTCAGGATGAGAATGTAGAGGTCACAGCACTTTGCCTTGTACAGTGGTGCCAGAGGCTATCTTCTGCCACTGATGCTTCAGGATTAGGATGACGAGGTCACTGCACTTTGCTTGTCACACGGTGCTTGAGGCCATCTTGTGCTACTGGTGCTTCAAGAGGAGAATGTAGAGGCCATGGCACTTTGCCTTGTACAGTGGTGCCAGAAGCTGTCTTCTGTTGCTGGTGCTTCAGGATTAGGATGAAGAGGTCACTGCACTTTGGCTTGTACACAGGTGCTTGAGGCTGTCTTGTGCTACTGGTGCTTCAGGAGGAGAATGCAGAGGTCATGGTACTTTGCCTTGTACAGTGGTGCCAGAAGCTGTCTTCTGCTGCTGGTGCTTCAGGATTAGGATGAAGAGGTCACTGCACTTTGGCTTGTACACAGGTGCTTGAGGCTATCTTGTGCTACTGGTGCTTCAGGAGGAGAATGCAGAGGTCATGGCACTTTGCCTTGTACAGTGGTGCCAGAAGCTGTCTTCCAATGCTGGTGACTCAGGAGGAGGATGCAGAGGAAAGGAGTTCATTATTGGCATGCAGTTTCCCATAGGATAACACTGGAAGTATAAGATGCTATAACTTTCTCAATATTTGGAGTTAAGTAACAATCTATATATGGTCAGAAAGGTCTCTGTGGCCACTACCAGAATGCCATATGCAAGTGCCTTAAATAATTGTTCCTATGAAGAAAAGCAAGTAAGACGTAGATAAGCCTATAGAATAACACTGTAACTTCAACAGACCATAATGCCGGCAATATTTGGAGCTAAGCAACAATCTATATATGATCTGAAAGGTCTCAGTGGCCTACTACAAGAATACCATATGCTAGAGCCTTAAATAATTGTTGCCATTAAGAAAAGCAAGCAATAAGGCATAATTAAGCACATGGGATAATTCTGTAACTTCAACAGGCCAAAATAAAAATTCACATCTTACCTTCAGAGCTGAGAGGTACAGCTGAGAGGATGGCACTCAACTGTGACACCCGTTTGGCCTATGATGTGCTACCCAAAAAGGTATTTTGATTGGATGCTACCTGTGAGGGAGACATAATGAAATGCAGTGCTTTTCCAAAATGGCCTACAGACATTCAAGCAGTCTTCCTGTTCTATTTTAATAAGTCCCCACCCCACACCCTAAAACAGAAAGAAAACAAATAGATTAAATAATTTACTTACCTTTGCTGTTCGTACCTGATGTGTTACCAAGAGTTCATCACCCTGGTGGGAAAATACCTGTATATCAAAAAAAAACAGTAGAAAAACATGATTAAAGATACACTTCAATCACAATTTAACCCCCCCCCCCAAAAAAAAACAGAAATAAAAGCATTAAAAGATTGCATATTTCACTTACTTTTGCTGGTAGTACAATGTGTTCATAGAAGATGAGAAGCATCAGACTCTGGCTTTGGAGGTCATCGGTCATCAGTAATATAGTCCAGAGTTCTTCAGAATCACTGTTGTCATCATCCAGCAGCATCAACAACTTATTGCAACAAAACAATGGTACAAACTAGTAATAGTCAGGCAACTGGAATATTTCAGGCATGGGAAATACTTGAGACTGGTGATGCCACACTGGTAAGTGGAATATTTCAGGTATGGGAAATACTTGAGACTGGTGATGTCACACTGGTAACCAAAGTTTTACAGTCATGTGAAATACTGGAGACATGTGATGCTATACTGGTAACTGAAATATTTCAGCCATGTGAAATACCTGAGACTGGTGATGCCATACTGGTAGCTGGAATATTTCAGTCATGTGAAATACTTGAGACTAGAGATGCCACACTGTTAACTGCTAAATTTCAGGCATGGGAAATACTGAGACTAGAGATGCCACACTAATTGCTATATTTTATGCATGCAAAATACTTGAGACTAGAGATGCCACACTTGTAACTGCCATATTTCAGGCATGGGAAACACTGAGACTGGAGATGACACACTGTTAATTGTCATCTTTTATGCACTTGAAATACTTGAGACTGGTGATGCCACACTGGTAACTGGCATCTGGAAAGCTGTTAAAGGGATGGACTGAATATGGGCTCCAGCAACACAGGGATGAGAGATGTAGCAACACCAGCTGAGGATCATTTATTAGGAACAGCAGTCAATAGGTGGGTGGCAGTTTTAGGCACTGGGAACTGCAGGGCATGCACTGCCAAAAAAATACACAATGACAGTGGAAGTAATAAAGAAAAAGGGTGCTGGCCACAGATTTGTGTTAACATGACTATGAATATGATGAACAGGTTTGACTAAATGTTAACATGTTGTGCTTATTTGCTAACAGAACAATGATGGTTATCATGGAATGGATTGTATATGGGTCCATGTTACAACACACAAGTGTTGTATCCAGTACAAGACAATTATTTAAATGTAGTTTTTAGTGGCCATATGTGTACCCAAGGTGAGGTAGATTTATGTTTATAAACACAGTTGTTCCACATGTGCTGGGTCAAGTGAGGATTGGTGAGGTTCCACCACATCCCCAGCAGTGCTAAACATTTGTTCAGATGGTACGCTGGTAGCAGGACAACAGATATATTTAAGGGCCAACTGCGCCAAGTGTGGAGATGCTTTCATCTTTTTGATCCAATACTCCATTGGATTTATTGAGAATGACTCCAGAGGCTCATTGAAATAACTGTTAAGCAGATTGGGTGCCGACTGTGGCTGCTGTTCTGTTCATTTCCACTGCTCAGCTTGCAGTGATGAGCTAAGTTCAGCCCAACAGTCACCCTCCTTCTCAAGGTTTTCCATACTGCTTTCAGTTTGTGATTCTGAGACTTGCTCATCGATAGGGTTGCCTGCTGGACTCACTCACCCAAGCATGCAGAAACTAAGTGCTGCACACATCTGCTTCTGAAAGTCTGTAACCCTGTGAGTGGGCATTATAAGGTGTAGTGCCTCACACTTGAAACGTGGATCCAACATAGTGGCAAATATGTGCTTTTTATTGGAACAGAGATCAGAAAATCTAACTTCTAGTTCTGTGGTGAGATTTTCCACAAATTATATCACTGTTCCTGGTGTCTGGTTTGGATCTTTCCCAGCATTTTCACTAGATCTTCTCTTGGGTTTTTTCAGGATCTGTACAGCAGGAATTACCTAACTTAGCAGTGCATAATCAGAGCTAAGGTCATGAGTACTCCTTTCAAATGGGGTTAAGACCTTTACCAATCCTGCAATCACAGCCCAGTCCTGATGTCCGAGGATTCCCCCATGTCAGTTTCCATGATCATCTCATGAAGGGCCCTCTTCTGCTCCAGAAGCCTTTGCAGCGTGTAGTAGGTGGAATTCCACCAGATCTGTACATCCTGGATGAGATGATGCTGTGGTATTTGAAGATGCTCTTGTAGCTGATGCAGATGGTTTGTGGCTTTCACAGAGTGATGGAAGTGGCTGCATATGCTTCTGGCTACTTTGACTGTGTGATCTATCTTTGCTGTGTTTGCCAAAGCCTTTGTCACCACCAAATTTAGTATATGAGCAAAGCAGCATATCCCCTCACGATTGCCATCTCTTAGTGCTTTTATCATATTTGTGGTAGAAAACATGGTGTCAGAGCAACACTACAATCCCGACACCCGCACAGCGATGGCCAACATCCTGTCTGCCACAACAGCAACCATGCACTGTGGCTTACACGCCCCCCTACAGCATCAGCAGGTGTGCCAGCAAAGACATGAAAGGCGACTGCCACACCTGCAGACCCATTTCCACATTCGGATGGGACATGTCGGTGGAATATGTGGAGAGCGTGAAGGGGCACAGACTACTGGTGATGTCTGGCTATACCTACCAGTGGAAAAGGAGCAGAGGTGAGAGCACCTATTGGAAACACTGCGTGTACGCAGCAGATGGGTAGAGGGGATGAGCGCTCACTGTGGCTGAGAGCACACTAGTACTATTGGGCACCCACAACCATGTGCCCGACAACGCTACTGTAGGGATGTGCAAGGTGCGAGCCACGGTGAAGAGGAAGGCAAGAGATACCAGTGAGAGCAGCCAGCAGACAGTGGTTGCATGCTGCTCTGGTGTCAACGAGGCAGTGGGGGGATGCCTACCCTCGGTACCACTGCTGAAACAGGCAGTGCAGATTCTGGAAGGGCAGCAGGTGGCGGCTGTGGCCCACAACACCTCTCTGAGCTCACCATCCCAAGAGTACTGCAAGACCATTGGAGGTGAGCAATTCCATCTCTATGACTCTGGGCAGGAAGCAGGGCCCAGCATGGAGCACAGGTTCATTCTCTTCAACACTGTGAGGAATCTGGAATTCCTGGGTCGCAGCCCAGCATGGATAGGCAATGGCACATTCCACTGCTGCCCAAGGCTGTTCCAGCAGCTGTACATGCTGCACGGGGTGGATGGGGCAACAGTTCTCCCAGTCATATATGTCCTCATGGTGAGGAGGACAGTGGCCGCCACACAGCAGTCTTCAGTAAGATCTGCGAGCTATGTCCTGTAGGCAGTCCCACCACATGATAATTAATTTTGAGCTGGCTGCATATAGGGCTGTTTGACGGTGCTACCTCTGACGAACGTACATGGCTGCTTTTTCCATCTCTGCCAGTGCATCTGGCAGCACATCCAGCAGCATGTGGAGTTGGCACAGCTGTACTGCACAGACAATGTCTGTGCCATGCATCTCCACATGTTGCCTGCCCTGGCATTCATGCTCCTCAAAGATGTGTGCACCACCTATGAGGAGCTCAATGGCTGGGAGTACTTCTGTGACAATGAGGAGGCCCTTGCCTCTGTCCTCAACTATTTTGAGGATACCTGGCTGGGCACGCCTGTCCTCAGTGGGCACCACTGCAAGCCACTGTTCCCCATCCCCATCTGGAACTGCCATGCCTCTGTCAGGGATGGGATGCCGCACACCAATAATGCCATTGAGGGGCAGCACCATGCATTCAATGCCCTGCTTGGTGCAGCACACCCCACCCTGTGGTGGTTCCTGGATGTCCTGCAAGGGAATAACGAGTGACGGAGGTCAAACTGCAGCAGGTCCTGTCTGGCCAGGCTGTGGGGCACTCTCGTTGGGCCTGGAGGGAGGATCCACAGTGCATCACAGACCTTGTGAGCAATTATGGTGCCCGGAGCTGCAGGGACTACCTGATGGGGCTGGCAATGAACATCAACCTTCAGGTGTAGGTCCCTGACCCCAGTGGGTGTCACTGGTGTATCACCATGGCCACTGTGCACTGTGCACTTGGACCCTTCCCACCTTTGGTGCTCCATGTGGCCCATGTGTCTTGTATGGGCATCCAGTCCCCCATGTATGTTGCCCTTGGCACCCCCAGTCCTGCAGTTGCCTTCCTGTCGGCTACCCACCACTAATGTTGTGCCTACCAGTGACCCCCGCTCAAGTCCTGATGTGTTGCACTGCTGTCTGTTGGGTCTACTGTGGCTCTGGGGTGTCTGGTCCATTGCAGTTGTGTCGGCGCATGGGCAGTCTGTGCTGCTGCATCTGTCCTGTGTTGTGTGCCTCATGGTCCGTTGGTGTATTCTTTGTGGCTGCTGTGTTGGGTTCGTGATGTTTGGTGTGGGGTGCATTGAGTTCGTCTATGGCAGTTCCTGGGTGTCACTGTGGGGGATGTTGGCATTGTTGCCATCATCATACAGTGGTGCTTCCTTTGTGGTATTGTCTGTGACCACAAACCCTACCTGCAAATTGTTGCCATCAGTCCATGAGCTCAACATCTCTTGCAGGAATGACAGTATGTTTACAGCCCAGTGATCCTTTTCCATAACACTGACATTTAGCAAAGCAGGCCTGCAGGGAGAGGAGGAAGAGACAGAACCCACACCAGTACCACCATCACCACCAATGACTACCACATCTGCAACACACCAATGTGCTGTCAGTGACATATATGAATGATTTGAATTCATGCTAGTCCATATGTCGGTTGTGCAGTGGAAAACTCCACCAACAGCCTGTGCTAGTAGTCTGGCAACTTATTTTCTCTAATCATGGTAAATGTTGGGTACTACAGTACTTGAAAATGTGATTCATGATTATACGTGGAGTGCAAATGCTGCAGCAGCTTATGGAAACCTGTGTTTTCCACAATGGAAAATGGCTGCTGATCCAAGGCCATCATCTCACCAATTAAACTGGTGATCTGCTGTGCTGTTGGGTGTGATGCCTGGTATTTGGTGCTGGCATGGAAGGCTTTCATGATGGGTGTAGTCAGAGTGGTACCACATCGCATTGATTTTGACTTTGAACCCATGGTGGAGGGTGTTACAATAATAGATGATTGAGCAGAAGAAGGCAGAATGGGTGATGCTCCTGTATGGGGATGCGCTACAAGTAGTGTAGGGGAAGTTGAGGGCACACTGCCTGTTTCAGTACAAGAATCACTTCCAATACTTTGTGCAACTACTGGACTAGTAACAGAAGAAGGGCTGACAGGCACATGTTGTGAGGAGGAGGAACTACTGTAGATCTCTGAAGTGCACTGGGATGTTTCATTTGGAGACTATTCATTATTGATGTTGTTGTGAGATTTGAAAGGTTTTTACCACGACTTATAGTACAGTTATACACAGAACATACTGCCTTTGTTGCATCATCTTTCACAACACTAAAGTACAGCCATACCACACTCCCCTTCCCACACCTACTGAAAGTAGAAGTACTGGCCCCAATAGGGCAACCATGGCCATGTTTTGCCCCTTTCCCCTTATCAGACCTGGATGCAGTTGTTCTGCCCTTTTCTTTCTCCACAACAGATGTAGTTGTAGAACTACTTTGTGCATCAGATGGAGCTGAACTTGACACAACTCTTTGAAAGGACAGGGTATACTGTTTGTTTTTTTAGGAGGAGGAGGAGGAAGATGGTGACCCTGACTGACCTGCTCGCCATGACGAATGAGCAGCACTGCATTTTTTGGCAGCTGTATGTTCATGTTTCTCATACAGATGTGCCACATATTCGGCCTCATTGCCAAATTCACTTAGGTGGGTATCACTGTCAGATGATGTACTGAGCAAGTCTTGTGGCTCTGGTAAATATTCAGAACCAGAAGAATGCTCTTCTTCGGAATCCTCCAAAATAGCAAAAGGAAATGTGGTGAGAGGAAACTTACGAGGCTGAGCAACAATACATTTTGGCAACACAATTGGTGCGGTCATTGTAACAGTCCCATGATCAGTACCAGTCACAGTACCTACGGTTATGGGCACAGCTGGCAAGGTAGTAGCACTGTCGACAGTAGTCCTGTTGTCAGAATTACTATCAGGAGTTACAGTCAAAGAAATTGGCATCATATTACAGCTAATTGTAATGCTGGCAGCAGTAGTCACAGTGACAGCAAAACACTCAGGACTACTAATGGAGGCAAATTTTGTGGTGGCAGTGGTTGTGCAAGGAGCACAAATAACAGTGCACACTGTTATGGCAGTGGTGGTGTCAACAGTACACAAAGGATTCACTCTGGTTGCTGAAATCAAGGCACTGATGGGGGTGGTGAGGAGCACACTGAGAGGTGACGTTGCCTCTATGGGGTGGTTGTGTGAATAGCACTACCACTGGTAGTGGGGGTGGGTTCTTGTTCTTGTATGACTGGAGATGTCAGCAGTAAAGCTCTCCTAGTTTTGTAAAATGATGATGCTGCAAATGCAGTACTAGTTGTAGTAGTAGGGTTAGCAGTTGTAGTTATAGTAGTACTAGTACTACTAACAATCCTACTGTTACCAGAACCTGAAGGCTTATGAGAGGAGAGAACTATTTTAGAGTGGCGAATATGAACAGACCTTCTCTTACCCTGTTCCTCATCACTTACGACTGGTGGTGAAGATAGCTTGTTTGAGCTGCACAATGCACTTTTACAGGATTGATGAGACATGGTCTGTAACTTACTGTGTATTTTATTTGTGATTAGTGTTTTTGTTTATGTTGGTGCTTTTTGCTGAAAACAACAATACCCACACGGCTCAAGTAGCAGCTAATGAAGACGGGCTGATACTAGAGAGAGATGGAGTCAGCAACAACTTCTTACTCATATGGTGTCAGTTGTGCAGTCATACAGTACAGTAATTCAAGCTTTGACGGTGCACCAAACAACTTACAACACACAGAACCCAGTGAGTCACGCCTGACACACACAGAAATACTAAAGCAGTTCACAGAAAATTTACATGTACACACTCACAGCAGTGCACACACAGGGGGGCAAAGACACGCAAAAAAAGAAAAGCTCACATGCACAGGAGGACACTCAGGTGCAGTGAGCTGTGGAGGGAGGAGCCACTTGTGACACCTTCCTCACTCAGTTGTACAGGGAACTGAACCAAGAACCAGACCACAGTCAGCAACAATTCAATAGGCCAAGCCTGACCCAATGAGGAAAAAATACAATGCTTTATAAATCACAAAATAAAATGCGTACAGACAACTGTGCGTGTACTTGCAGGGTACAGATTACAAGAACAACAATACAACGCATGCACAGACAATGTATGCACCACGGTGAGCCGCAACACAGACATGAGCGAGTCAGATGACACTCACACCTCACTTATGCAGGGAACCAAGCCTGGAACCTGATGACAGCAAAATACCAATTTGCTTCACAAAAGAAACAAAAATTACCACAGGAGCTGTGTGTGATTTGGAACAAAAACTAAGCAAGCACAGCAGTGGGGATGTGGCAGTCAGCAAAAACTTGAACCACTTACTGTTACTGAGCCCAGTAACAGTTACTCATTACATAAAAACCAAGCTGGACTTTGTTGACAAAAAATACTGATGAGAACTAATAACAGAAAGGTTCTTAAACAAAAATCAAATCACACTGCTTCAGCTAAGCAGTGAAACTGTAAGCAGTTGGGGGGGGAGTCAGCATGCAGCAGCACACACAGTCATACACACAGATTCACACACACACACAGATTCTCCTTTTCCTTGAAACTGAGCCTAGTTTCAAAGATGAAAAACTGCAGCCAGATGCAGTCACAACTCACAAGGTGCTCAGATGTCAAAACTGGATCACACACAAAACGTTTTTTAAACAGTTATAAAAGTCACAAGTGGTAAACTAAACAGAGCAAACTCTTTCAGAAATGACTGTCTCTCATCTACACACTCAGAGTGAGGAGGTCACATGGTGTTCCTGGCTGTGAGCTCCAAAACAGCCTCTGATTGGCCAGTGAAGCTCTGTGAGATTTTGAAATCTCACTGACCAAATAGTACATCCTGAATAGTGGTCGAATAGTGGACTATTCGGGACATCCATCGAATATTCATCAAGCCACTATTCGTGGTATTCAGGAAATAGTATTCAGACCATGCACAGCCCTAACATCATCCCTTTTAAGGCAGTGTGTGGTAAGGAATCTATTTGATCAGTAAACCTCTAATATGTTGCCCCATGCTACTGCTTTAATCATAGTTCCCCAATAATTTGCTTAAACCTTAAGCAGACTTCATAGGAACTTTCATAAATAATATTACCTTTCTCTTCTCCATTTAGAGAGAACACTGCATCATCCTGATACACATGTACTGAGTGATTTCATGAATGGAGAACAGAGGCTATACCTGTTATGCCAATCAAATAGGACTGACACTCTCTAAATACTGACCGTATTAAATTAAGCCCATTACCAATGAGCAGCAAAAGATGTGCAACATTGAGCAGAGCAGGGGTGAGGAGGAGACAGCTGTATGGAACAAGCTTCTGGCTGCAGCTTGCAACTGGGAGCACCTGCACTGAACATGTGGGGGTACAGTGACAGGACTGAGATACCAGGAGTTGGGATCAGCAAGGAGGAGCTTGAGCCGCCACAGACCACAGGTCATCACAAGTGCACCCTCTCCTCGATATTGGGTACCATAACCTAACACAAAAAAGAAACAATCTGAATCTAAGGAAGGAAGGAAGCCAAGTTAAGTGTACTACTGCATAGACTTCACTTTTACACACTGAACAGCACCACGTACTGTAGGCAGGCTCACACATGTGCATACCGCCAAATGACTCAACTGTCACATATTGCAAGGTACATCACTCATTTTACAGCTCTGAAATCCTCTTTTCCACAAGAAGAAGGCATTATTTCACATTGCCCTCTGAGACATTAATGCAAAATTTTATAATTTATGGTGCTCAGTTATCAGCAAACATTATGAACATTAGTGCACTGAAACCCACCATGTTCTGAGCTGGCAACACTATGCTGTGGCTTGCAGTGTAATGTTTGATGACATGTAACACATTTTACTCATTTATCACACATCTAGTCATGCATTTGGGCAATGAAAGGTTGAAAGGTATGCACTGTACTCCACTCCCCGCATGCTAACCTCTAGGCAATATGACCACCAGTCAATTGACCTTTGTCTGAATTGTCCCAAAACAGCCCTTCCCTCACACAACTACCACTCAGATTGGTCCAGAAATGCCATGTCTCTTCTCAAAGTAATGTGCTTTCAGGTCAGCAGCCAATTCTGAATCCTTCTGTCTGTTCTGCCACAAGGGTCTGTACTCATAGGAATACCTTGATTGTAAATCAAACCACACCTCAGAAGCAGCAACTAAGAAGTACAAAAGGGAGGAGCCAGAGATAGCCTGGGCATGCAATTGACACCTAGTTTACTAGATCAGGTAATCTCCTCTCTACACTGCAGGGTTCTGACACCCCATGCCTCCCCCAACTCATCACATTTTGGCTTCAATACTGTTGAATGTGTCACTCTGCCAGTTTGCAGTCAGTCTGTGCTGTGAGGCTGTGTGCTGTTACAGCGCGGGGGGGGGGGCACACATAGTTACTATACACTGAGAACATAAATATATCTCCCCAGACAAGCAGCCACAGCCAGCATCAAAAGTAACCTCATTCAAAAGTGGATCTTACCTTCAGAAAAACAATGTATTGAACCATGTCTTTGCACTCTGCAACTTACAATTTATTACTAAGTTGTGAGAAGAGCCTTTTGGAAGGCAGCTCCCCGCTCATTTGCGAGAGCTGTACCTGAATGTTTGCTCCAGGAGGCCAGCTCAAGTGCTCACTCGCCTCACTCTAACTAGTCTGCCACTCACTCTCTTTTCTGATCAACTGACAAATTACCTCCATGCACTATCCATTTGCTCTGAAAATCCAAAACCACATGGTCACCAACAAACGCTTTGAGTCCAAAGCAGGGGCGATCACACTCAAGGATGTTTGCTTCTGTGTATTTGAAAACCCAGCTGTTCCTCTACCCCTTCCCCCCGACCAATAGCAGTAACTGCAGTATATGGCATTAACCACATGTTCTTGTGCATGCTTCCTGGCCATCACAGCTAAGGATCAGTTTGCTACTGACACTCTGAAATCACTCCCTAGCAAGTCACAGCATCCTCTCACCCTGTCACATTCTCCAATCTTGCTGTTTAACATTGTTAGGCAACAACCCATACCCCCACATGTAGTCAACAGGTTATATAGTTTGGGCCCCAAAAAACAAAAACTGTGGGGAAACCAACAAAAACTTAAGCCTTAAATATTGAGAGGGAAGTGGTGGATGGCTTAAAAAATTGAGGGGGACATATCCCCGTTATCTCCCTGGTGGTTGTGCCCATGGATGTGACAGCTCTTTGGATACACCAAATCTGCTCAAGTGAGAAGGGTAGATAAACACCTGGTCACACTGAAAAAAACATTTACTGAATCTCTAGAGAAATTGACAGAGCTGTGGAATGTGCCATAATTATTCCAAGAGAACAACTACTACAATATATAAAAAAAAAAACACCAGCCAGATACCCATGGCTGTTACACACAACCCTGATCTGGAGCTACTGACGAAAATCATTAAGGACCTACAACCAATATTCATTGAGGATGACACATTGACATGTATCTTCCAAGAACTACCTTTGCTGTTTTTCAAACAGCCACCTAATTTATCCAACTTTAGTTTCAGTTTCATTTTCAGTCTATTTTTATACTGAAAGGCATGTGAGCAAAGTTGCTCATTTTCCAAGCATCCACTTTAGGACAAATGCAACAGGAGGTTACAAAATTTAGGGCAAACAGTCAGAGGATCACATATGACACTAACAATTTTAGAAAACAATAAGTGCAATGAAAGAAAGAGCTTGGCATGCTCAGACCTGGAGATCCTGCCTCCATGGGGTAAGGGTGAGATTCAATTGTTAGGTAGAGGAGAAAAGGACACCCTGAAGGGAATATCACATTGAGGGACACTTGCAGATGATGGCCTGAGAAAGGTGAGACTTTAGATTATGCTTAAAGGAAGACACAGAGGGCACTGAAGGACAGCAGGGGAAGACTGTTGAACAGCTTAGTGCCCTTGTAGAAGAGAATGTTTTGGCCATGTGTGCTGTGATGGAAAGGGATGGAGAAGGAGAGGTGAATGACCTTCTGGTGATCCAAGAGAGAGCAGACATAGGGAAGGGAAGAGGAAGTAATGCAGTCAGGAAGAGGTCCAGGGATAATTTGTGAAAGAAGGTGAGTATTTGGCTGTTGAGTCTATCCTCTAGGGAAGTCCATTTGGAGTTCTTGTACAGGTCACAATGATGGGTATGTCTAGGAAGACTGGAGACAAGATGGATAATGTTGTGATAGGTAGAATGGAGTTTTAGGAGGATACTCTGAGTAAGGGGTGGAAAATAGACTAGAAGATGTAGTCGACAAACTGGAGCAGGAAACTGGTGGCAGCAGAATTTTGGATTCAAAGGTCAGTAATTGCTTTACTCTGTATAGCATGCCAAGCCATTGATGAGTTTTTTAATTAGCTGATTTACATGAGAATCAAAGTTGAAGTGGTTGTCAAGTAGCAATCTTAGGTATCTAAATTCACTGATTCTTTCAATTGTATTTCCATCATTGTCCAGAAGTGTGAACTCAAAGGAGAGAAGTTTCCAGAGGCTGGAGAATACCACTGATTTTTTTTTTGCATTCAGCATTAATCCTTTGGACAGGAGTTAGGAGTGAAGACTACTGAAATCATTCTGTAATTTGTTGAGGAAGGGTCTTTCTCTTTGCAGAAAAGGACAGCATCGTCAGCATACAGGATGAGTTTGGCGTTCACTCAGATTTTAAAGGATAATTGACAACCAGGGAGAAAAGGAGGGACCAAGTATGGACCCTTGGGGTCTCAGAACCTTATGGGGCAGGTGTTGGACAGAAAACCATTTATAATGGTTTTGGTGTGACTTGAAGCTAAGGTAGTTTCAAAACTAGTTGGTGACTTCGGTGAGAAGGTCGGATAGATTGGATAATAGGAAGTTGTGGTTTACAATGTCAAACACTTTTGTGAGGTCCACAAAAACAATCCAGTATAAAGTCCTTCATCAATTGCTCAATTGATAAAGCTGGTGAATTTGATAAGGGCGGTCTCAGTGTTGTGACCAGGCCTGAATCCATCCTGGGCTTTTGTCTGAAGATCACACACTTTGAGAAATTCAGTGGTTTGCTCATGTATGATTTTTTCCAGAATTTTGGATAGAGGGGCCAGAAGGGAGATGGATCTAAAGTTAGAAACATCATCTGTGGGCTTTGATTATGGTGCATTTCCATTTGAGAGGATAGGACCCAGTGCAGAGGGAGTAATTGAAAATATTAGTGAAGGGAACAGCAGAGGAGTAGCATACCAATTTGAGGATCCTGTAATCAATGTTGTCAAGCCCTAAACAGGGCTTGGGGGCATGCACGTTGATGAGTTTTACTACTACAATAGGGTGAGGCAATGGAAAAAGAAACTGGGATGAGTGTTGGAGAGAAGCAGGGAGGAGGGTCTGGGGGAGTTTGCTTGGGTGGGCTTGTATTTATTGAGGTCACCAAAATAGTTGATAAAAGGGCAACTTCCAAAGGATCAGTGGCCATATGACCACTGGAGGAAAGGCTGAACTGCTCATTGGTCTGCCCTCTACCGATTAGGTTGATAAGGATGTTCAAGTATGTTTTAGGTTGCCTCTGGAGCTGCGTTTGCATCTCAGTGAGGTAGGAGAGTTTGTCAGACCAGACAGCACATTTGCATTCATTACAGAGAGTTTTATAATGTTGAAGAATGGGGAGTTTCTGTTTCCTGTATTTCAACCAAGGATGGGCTCTTTCCTCGTGAGTTTGAAGATTTCAGGGAGATCCATTTGTGGCTGTTTCCTTTGATCCTATTTTTTCTCAGGGGGATGAGGAGGTTGCAAATGGAGAGGAACTTTTTGCTAAACTCATCAAGGTTGGTGTCAATGTCCATAACGGTTTCTATGAAAGACCAGTCTGTGGCCAGGGCCACCTGGTAGAACAGTAAAGTTTTTTGATCCGTCTGGTTTGGATGGATTTGTGTGCTCTCGAGGGGGGTGTTTGGCAGATCAGCAGCAGTAGACCCCACAGTGATCACTGATGGAATCTGGGAGAACCCCAGAAGAGGTAGCATGGGGGGTGGTAAGAAACAATGATCCAATCAAGCAGGGAGTTGGTGCCTGTTCTGTAGTTAGTGCATGTGGGGGAGGTAATGAGTTGATTGAGGCCTAGGCTGATGCTGGATTCCTTGGCAGTGAGGGACTAAGGAGACAGCCAGTTTAGGTTAAAATCACAAAGCATTATCCAATCCCTTCCAAGAGGAAGTGATTTTTCCAGGTTAAGAAATCATCAAGTTCATTTGAGGGGGTCCCAGGGGGAAGATAAGTGAAGCTGATGGTTATTATTTTGTTTTTGCCAAGTAGGAGATTAATGGATAGGGATTCAAGGTTGGGGTCAGGAGTGGTGTAACTTGCTTAGAGGCGGAGAGGTGATTTGCAATCCAAAAGAAGAAACCACCTCCTCTTTTACCAAGTCTGTCTTTCCTGAAGAGGGTGTACCCGTCGAGGTGTATTTTGTTGGAAGCGATTTTATTTGTGAGTCAGGTTTCAGTGAGGGCAATTATGTCAAAAGTGTTAACAGACAGCCATGATTCAAGTGCAGTTTTTTGGTTATTAAACTTTGAATGTTGAGGTGCAATATTTTTAGTTGCCTGGATTGCTCATGGGTTTTGCGGATAGAAACAGGAGGGCCAGGGTTGGGGTGAATGGACCTGGAGATAAGGAGGAGGAGAAGGGCAGCCAGCCCATCAGCACAGTGGTTAGATTTCCACTTGTGATGCCAGTGATCCTGGTTCAGGAGCAGACTCGGGTTGCTGGAGGGCCGGCCAGGGGAGAAGGCTTGAGCATCCTAGGGACTGCTCGCCTTCTCTGGGGGGAGGGAGGGATAGGATCCATGGCTTGTCTGACCCTGGGTGGAGGCCCAAGGTACAGCAAGCTGGTAGGACAGATCAATGGGGAGCTGTGTGGTGGACATTGGCATAACACCTTGACGTCAGGGCACACACCACATGGAGAGAAAACAGGAAAAGGCACCACTGGAGCACGGGTAGACAGAGCTCCAGTGCCAGCCCTGATTGTGACTGCCTACCTGACCACCGGGGGACCCGACAAGACAAGAAGATATCGGGGTGTCCAGGCCCCGCCCCGTACCCACCTGGGGGGTTTAGCCATGGCTTCATGGGGGGAACCCCTGAGGATTCAGGTAGGTCAGTCACGGGGAGGAACATATGAGTCTCCCAAAGAAGCTCAGCTCTGAGGTGGGGGGTAAGGAGGAGAAATAGGAAGTTCAAAAAAAAAAAGGAAGAGGAGAAGGAGAAGCCTCCTGAGTCTATTGTGTGCTAGGATGGGCAGCTTATGAGATGACAAATTGATTATTAGGAACAATTTTTTCCTGACCAGAACAACATGACAATAGGAGGCACTAAAACATGCAATATTCTAAATAAAAGACAAGTGAGCACATTCCACTTCAGACTTTATCAACGCCCCAAAACAGTTCACGATATAGGGAACTATACATGTATCCCAGCATGTTATTTATTACATCTAGTGCAAAAGTATCCACATACAGGCTATGTGGGGAACGGATAACCCCTTTGAACCCAAATGAACTCACACAGGCAAGAAATTAAAATGCAAAGTACTGTAAACCCACTGGACAACATTTCTTTCAGTCTGATTTCTCCATCTCTGACTTCTCTGCCCTGGTTCTGAAAGGACACTTCAGAATTGCACAAGAAAGGCAGACTTATGAAATCAGACTTATTTTTTCTTTTCAATACATTTAATGATGGAATGAATGTGGACCTTAGTTTCATGACCCATTACAGAATTTAAGTTGACAACAGGCCTTTTTCATGTCTCAGGAATAGCACCTGGGCATTTCCTGTGGATATTATTATGTGTACACATTATGCCTTATATTTTATATTACAGTCAGTCCATTTTCAGGGAGGTAATTACAGTAAGCTAGTGACAATTTTTAGGCCTTCTGCTGTCCCATTCCATCCATAGGGAGGATAGGATTAATACTCAACTAGGATTTCAAAGATTGTTTTTGTTTCTGAATAATATCCAATCATCCTTCTTCTGTATCGACAGAACTATCGCATCCAAGTGTAAAAGTTTGTTTTTTTTAATAATTTAACACTATGTAATTAAACTGGGTTCTTTGTGTAGCCTACTATTTTCTGATAAGGAGCTAGCTCTGTGTAGTTTGAAAGCATAATTCTGTAACTGTCTTGTTGGCCTGATAAAGGCATCAAATAGCTCACTTCCTTCATCTTATGTACAAGGACCAATAGAGCAACAAACAATCTTATGCAAAGAAATAACAGAAATAGAAGGCCATGCAGGCAGGAGTGGGGGTGGGGATGTAAACGAGGGATTACAAGAAATAACATGCCATCTCAGTGGGTGGTTTAAAAGGGGGAATCAAAAGAAACAACAAGCCATCCAGGCAGGGGGAGTGGGTGTAAAAATAAATAATATGCCATCCAGCTAGGGAGTTAAAAGGAGGATTAAAAGATATAACATGCCATCCATGTTGGGGGGTTAAAAGTCTGAATGAAAGGACATGAATCACCATCCCATATGGAACTTGTGCTGCACATCTGCTGCCACTGAATATTGCTTTCCGGCACATTGGCACGGTTGCGCTGGCGCATCCCTGTTACGCAGTGCACAACTGCTCTGAATATCCGGGCCATTATGAACAGGTTAATAAATATAAATGTTCCCCAAACCAAAGCACTTAGGATTGATCTTCCCAAATTAATTCAGCCCTTCTTACATACCTCCCAGTGTATTATATTTGGTGGAGACTTTAACTGTGGTCTCTCCTTAAAAGATAAAACTTCCAAACTATTTTGCGACTCTAATTTTTTAACCACAATGTTAAAAACAGTGAATCTAATAGATGCTTACAAAACTAATACAAATTCATATACGCCAACGTTTCATAAGGGGAACTTCACCACACATATCATTTTTTGTCTATTTATCCAAATATTTACCATAGTCCAAACTACAGTAGAAGTTACAGAATTTTCAGACTACGATAACTAAACTGTTTATGTAGGAACTCAAAATACAATACAAAAAGGCCCAGGTACATGGAAATTGAATACCTCATTATTACAGAAAGAGAAATTTGTTTTTCTGTTAAAGGAATTTCTAGTGGAAAAAAATCAGTCTTTATCCTATATGACAGTATTATACAGTGATGGGTAGATACTAAGTAGGATCTTTTTAACTCTTAAAACACCAAAGCAATCACAGTCATGTATAAATATAAAGAACATCCACTAAAAGAACACAATTACAAAAACTTCTAATGCTATCCACAATTACCAAACAAGACTATACTGATCAAATTCAGGTTCTCAAAATCAGCTGGATCGCTTTCATATGTAAAAGCCCAGACCCTTAAACACCAGCCCATTTGGCACAGCTGGATCATCAGAATTTATTTGCCCACATGAAGCATGCCAGACCAGAGTGGGAAAAAATAAATAACTGTGTTGTATAATTATCAGAATTAACTAAAAGTAACTAATGCTGGTATTATGGAAGTCATTACAGTGCATTCTAGAAATAAATACAGCCCTCTAGTTGTTGACAAATTGCAGGTTAAATCTATCTTATCAGATTTTTATTTATTTGTTTAGATTTTGATAACTGGTAAGCCACTGAGACCAGAGGTCCTTTTTCAGGGAGACCCAGAATTAGTACAGAAAAGACATTTCAAGACAATAATTTTTACAGTAGTTACATATGTTGTACAAATAGACTTTAGCTACAGAATATATTATCAACAGATTTAAACCTACCAAAAACCCAACAAGTAGACAAAACAAAACTAGAACAGTCCATACAAACCTTTAAAGAGATGGAGGCAATCCATTCTCTAACTAATAGTACAGCTCCTGGCTCAGATGGTATACCCTCAGAAATGTATAAATTGAATTAACACAAGTAATGAACCTCAGGTTAGAACATCAGGATATTCCCTTAAAAATGAATATGGGAACACTCATTTATATACATAAAAAAGGAGACAAGGAAGTAATTTAGAACTGGAGGCCTATCAGTCTCTTGAATACTGATTTTAAAATAATAACTAAAATACTGGCTAAAAGATTGATGTGCGTTGCAAAATCCATTTTCTCTGAAGCCGTTGCATTCAGAATCACTTATTGTTAATAAGAGAATTGATAGAAAAGGGGAACACAGGGCACCTTTCAGGATTTGTACTGTCATTGGATCAAAGTCAAGCATTTAATACAGTCAGTCATGAATTTTTTATGGTTGGTTCTAGAAGAGTTCCAGATACCTGATACTTTTATACAATGGATTCAAGTATTATAGAATACTGCAACAGTAGTACCATTGATACATGAATGGAGGGGACCTCATATTAGTATTAAGGGAGGGGTACGACAGGGGTGCCCCCTAAGCCCTGTGTTATATATGTTTTTCTTAGATCCGTTATTAAAAATGATTAATTTCAGTATTTTCCCTGACTTTGCTTGATCCACGCAGCAGAGATGATGAAGATTTCTATTGTATAGGCAAGAAGTGCCAGAGCTAGGAGCTCAATTTCAACTTCTTGCACCAGGTAAGGTGCAAATTTGACACAAGGGAAAAACATATGTTTTCTTTGAAATCAACCAGTTGACTGAATTTATAAGGGGGCAATACAAAGAGTCTGGAGAGAGTAACGAATCCCCTACAACTTCAGAGTTGGAAATGTCAGCAGTTGTGGATGCTGTGGAAGGGTTTGGGGTTTAATTTAATCTGATATCAACGTTAATGTTAATCCAATGTTTTTCTTTTGTGCTTAACTGTATCGTTTAGTTTAAACTCTGCAGTTGGGTTATGCTAGGTGATATATGGGGATCTGATACATCATGGTCATATGAGGTTCTCTTTTTACCTCAGATTTGCTCACCACAGTAGCCATACGTATTTTGTTAAACAGGTTGGATACCCCCCCCAAAAAAAAATTGGACCGTGTTGGACTTGAGATATTCCTTTTCATAAATGTTTTTTTTTCATTTTCTTTCTTTTTTTCCTTTGTTAAATTGTGTAGAATGAATTGACAATTTGTATTGTAAAAGGAAGGAGAAAATTAAATAAAATATTATAAGATAAAAATAATGATTAATATTTCACACTGCTTAAGCCAGTAGCAGCTACCTCTGGACTAATGGTTAAAAATACAATTGCTTATGCAGATGATATGTGTCTTTTTGTGCAAAATGAATCTTCAGTGATTAAAGCTCTGAGACTGTGTGCAGAGTTAGAGGCAGTAGCAGGAGCTGCCCTTAACATACCGAAATGTGTGGGTAGAGCCTTGAGAAACAACACACAATCCCCAGATATGGTAGGAGGTATAAAAATCACAAATGAGCCTATTAAAAAGTAGGGGTTAAGTTTGGAACAGGATAATCTGATATTTTAAACTGGGAACAAAAATTAGAAATTGGACAAAAAAAAGTATCCCTCTGAAGAAAGTGGAAAATGGGAATAAAATGAGAATTTACCTAATCAAGACTTGTCTGGTACCTGTTTTTTTATATATTAGTTATGTCTTCCCTCCTCCAAAGATTATAGAGACCTGGTTGTTAAGCATCTTCTTTCAAGTAATCTGGGGTAGCCGCCATAACCCCATGAAAAGGAACATAACATTATCTGCCTATACAACAGAAAGTATTATGGTTCACCCTTTGTTGCTTTATAACTGCACTTTCTTTATAACTAATTTACAACCCATTTTAGTCCATCCTAACAGAGGGTGGAGGTGTGCCTGTATGAGAAAAATTAAAACATGGTTTCAGTTATGGGATAATAAAGAATTAACAATTGTAAACAGCAACCCAATACGGGGTATTGAGGAAACATTCACAAGACTCAGACAATGGCAAATCACCACCCAAATGATGATTTCACTTAATAGAAAATGCCTGTATACTGAGTTATTAAATACAATCTGTAATGTCTCAATATCGCATTAGTTTTTGAGCACTGCACAGAAGTCAGTAGACAGACCCTTATAACATTATTCAGAAACCTTAGAATCCCTCCTCATTAGTGGGACCTACACTGACTCAACTGTCATAAAAAATCAACGTAAGGGCAACCACAAACACAAACAGGCAATAGAGCAACTTTGTAATAGGCCTCAATGTATTAATCAGGTAGACATCATTGAGCATCTTTTTTTCACTGCTATTTCTTTAAAGATTTTGGACCTTCCTAGCACAAGCTTGTTCACCTGTACTTTTGCTTTGGTTTCTTTGAAAATTTGATGTTTGGAGATATGTCAGAGCCCTGGAAGTTATGGGATAAAGGAACACTGGAAGTTGTCTTTACAGTCTTTAAATGGCAAATATGGAATGCATGCTGTTTTTTTTACTTAACAACAGAAACAAACTTCCTTGCCAGAACTTATGGGAAAATTGAAAAATCTGAAATGAATTTGTGCGAGTGAAAAAGCTAGCTTACAAGAACAAATCTGGTTGACAAAATGGCATGACATATCATGGATAACAGATTCTGATGTACCTATAACATAGACTGCTTGAGGGAATAGGCACTTTAAAGGTTAAGAAATTATATTGAATATATAAGGGTTAAGAAATTATATAGACTATAGAAAAATAATTAATCATGGTTCTGATTTAGGATAAATACTGAGTTTCTTCTATGTATGTTTTTCCTTTTCCTTTTACCTTTTAATTTTGTATTACTATCTTAAATAAGATGTATGCATTATGAACTGATTTTGTTTGGGTGTGCACATTGTATTTTTTGTTATGTTGTTATTTGGATATTGTATTATTTTAGTTTTTTTCCAGTAAAGTTTTCCTACTCTTTTCAAGAAGTGCTATGGGATCATTAACATCCACCCTAACTACCACCAGAAGAAGCAGATGGGACCATGGTTTAACTTCTCATCAAAAGACGGCACCTCAGGAGTGTGGCACCCCCCTCATGCTGCACTACAGTGTCAGTATTTGGATTTAACCCAGTTGCCTGGTGTGTGGATAGAACCCACAGCCTTCTGATCTTCCGGCATCAGAGGCAGTGTGAGTGTGTGATAAAGGCTAGAAGCTGTTAAGTCACTAGCTTCTGGTTTTCTGACTGTGTCTCTACCTGACAGTTTGTCCCACAGTATTAAGTCCAGTGCCCCTAATATCTCTACATTTTAAATGGCTGTATCTAACATTTCAGTGAGAAAATGCTACGAGGCATAATGACTCTGCTCTGATGGGTTTTATCTCAGCCTCATCATAGCTTCTCCCTCTCCCTCTCCCATTCAGATCTCTCAATTCTGTACTTTCCCCACATTTTCCTACATTTTGAATTTCCGTATCCAGCATTTCAGTGACAAAATGTTAAGAGATATATATAGGGTCTGCTCTGCAGGTGCTGGTTTTATCCCAACCTCATCATAGCTGCTCCTCTCCCTCCGAATCTCTCAACTCTGTACTTTTCCTGGACACCACTGCAGGCCATAGTCTGAAGTGACTATCCAAAGTCTCATAGCTAACAAAGAAATCCTAGATGTGCTCCTGGCTCACTTGATACTGTGCAAAACTTTCAAGTGTAGGTCTCCAGTTGATCACTGGGTGGGGGCTGACAGTGTCTTTCTCTGCCTGATTCTGTTTATTGCCCTGTGAGTGATGGTGAGGGTGTGGTGAGGTGCATGATGATGTCAGCTATTGTGTGTGCAGAGCTAGATCTGCTTGATTGAACATTACTGCTGTGTTATCATCTAGTTTGTAGGGTGCAGAAAAAGGGAGGGGGCCATAGTACTGAACAATGGGGCACACTGTGCGTGATATTATTGCAGTCTTTCTCTGCTGGGGTCAGAAACAATGTGGAAGCAGCATAAATGTACAATAATCAGAGTATTTTAAAATCCCAAAAATAATTGGGTTATGGACTTGCGTTGCGCAGTTTCTATGCATGCTCATGACTTCACCAATTTTTCATATTTTCACTCCAGATTTCCAAAATTGGCATTTTTCCACACCTCCTTATGAACAGTACAGCTGTCATTTTATATATCCTGGCTGAAATGTGTTTTCACACTTCTGGCACAGAATAGCACAGTCACTGTGGGAGATCAGTTTAGGGACAGATTAAGAAAATGACAGTGACACTGTTCATGAGCAGAGGTCCTAAAATGCCTATGTTGAAAATTTGGTGATGAAAGTACATAAAATGACTGTGTTACAAGCATGCATTGTGCAGTTCCCATGCACCCTTGTAACTTCGCATATTTGCAATATTTTCATGCCAGATTTTCAACTCTGGCATTTTTTCACACCTCCTTATGAACAGTACAGCTGTCATTTTTCACATCCTGCCCAAAATGTGGTTTTGCACCTGTGGCGCACAATGGCATGGTCACTGTGGGAAATCAACTTTTGGGACAGATTAACAAAATCACAGTGCTACTGTTCATGAAGAGAAGGTCCCAAAATGCCTATGTTGAAAATATGGTTAAAAAAATCCTAAAAATAATTGGGTTACGGACTTGTGTTGTGCAGTTTACATGCATGCTCATGACTTCACCAATTTTTCATATTTTCACTCCAGATTTTCAACGTTGCCATTATTTTACACCCTCATGAACAATACAGTTGTCATCTTCACATCCTGCCCAAAATGTGCTTTCATGCCTGTGTCATGAAATGGAATAGTCACTTTGCAAAACCACCTTTCAGCTATCAAACTCATAGTGCCACTCTTCATGACATGGGGTAACAAAAGCCCATGTTGAAAATATGAAGTGAAAATACAACAAAGCGCCTACAGAGTTAGGGTTTTCAAATGTTACACCCTACCCTGTAGTGACTGACAGGAGTCAGGGGTGTGACTTGGGATCATTGGCTGTAATGCTCACCATTCACTCCACCACCCCACCCTGCAGCCAGTGACAGGCATTGAGGTGTGCCTTGGCGTGTTCAGCCCTAAAATCCACCACATTCTCCTATACTGAACCCATCTCAGAAAATTTCCTTATGGAATGGGGTAAGTATAGGCCCAAAGACTCAAAGCACACCACAACACTTGTCAGTGTCTACGGAGTTGGGTGAGTAATGGCATGAGCATTAGAGCTGATGACCCAAAGACACACCCCAATGCCTATCATAGATACATAGATACATAGACAGTGTCGGCAGATAAGGGCCTATGGCCCACCCAGTCTGCCCATTTGAGCTAGGTTCAGTTTGTTTTCCTAGAAGTCTGTTGCCCGGTTACCCCTGACCTCCAGAATTCCTTTATGTCTATCCCATGCATTCTTAAATCCCGTGATTGTTTCAGCCCCCACCACTTCCTCTGGCAGGGTGTTCCACTTGTCCACCACCCGTTCTGTGAAGAAATTCTTTCTCATGTTTCCTCTGAATCGTCCTCCCTCCAACTTCATCCCATGCCCTCTAGTCCTGGAACATCTTTTTCATTTAAAAATAGTGTTTTCCTGCACCCTGTTCCTCCCTGTAAGATACTTGTATGTCTCTATCATATCCCCTCTCTCCCTCCTCTCCTCCAGGGAGTACATGTTCAGTTCCTTCAACCTGTCTTCATAGCACTTGTGATGCAATCCATGCACCATCTTTGTTGCCCTCCTCTGAACCTTCTCTACCCTGTCTATGTCCTTACGTAGGTATGGTCTCCAGAACTGTACACTGTACTCCAGGTGGGGCCTCACTAGTGTCTTGTATATCAGTCTCTGCAGGGTGGGGTGGGTGGGGTTGGTGTCAGTTCAATACTTCACTGCCATTCCTTTTATGCATCTCTAACTCCTGCACTACCAATGCCAATGCCAGCGAGAAAACATTTGGCATTGACAAATGCTTGTTGTCTTACAATTTCAGGTGTGAATTCAGGTCTACAAGATGAAATGTGGCTATGTATCTACGGGCCTGGCATTATGGGGTCAGCCTTGAAATGTGTGGTGTTTGATTATCAGCTGGCAGTACAGCCTAGAGGTTAAAGCAAAGAGTTGTGAACAAGCTTCGTTCATGCAGCAGAAGTTTTGATTCCAACATGCTCTACTTGTATATTGTGTGACCAGAGCAAGTCACTTAGCCTCCCTGTGCTCCCAAAACAAACCCTGGAACAAGCTGTAGCTGTGTGCCTTTCCTGGACAAAGACAGTAAAAACAATTTGAGTTAGACCCCGGAGTTAGTTGAAAAAACAATTATGACTGACTTACAGCACATTATGACTGATTATTTAACTAGTTTAAAATTTATGACTGTGATTCACTAAAGAAAATCAAACCAATTGTTTCAACTTTCACCATTCCAAAGCCACATAAATAGCCTTATACCCTGGTTGGATGCTGCTGCACACTCCAGAAGCCACAAAAACAGGCTTAGACCTGCCATTGTATGGGTTACAGCAGTAACAGTGCACCCATTGCAAACTCATATCAACAGCCTAAGTTAGGGTGTGGGATGCTGCTGTACCCCCCTCCCACAAAGCAAAGCCACATAAACAGCCTTGATGTATCCAGTGTGGGATATCGCACTACTACAGAACAGCCCTGTAGCTTCAAGCTACATAAACAGTTTTGGATCCTTGTGTTTGTTATTGCAATATTACACCTTCAAATCAACATAAACAGCCTTAGATCCATCGACCTACTGTGGGATGCTGCACTCCATCCCACCCCTGAAGCCACATAAAGAGCACATATCCTTATAGACCCTGGTGTGGGATGCTGCAGTATAGTGACCAACTCACCCTGCCTGAATCTGAATCATCCTAATCTCTCACTTTGTTTAATTTTCTGTACACACCACCAGTCACTCACTGTCCAGCAGCCAGCATGCCAAGGCAGGCCTGTAGCCCACTGCCCTGGCCTCAGCCAGTTCAGTTGCCAAAAAAAAAAGCCCCACATAATCACAACAGCTGAGCTAAATGGCTGAATTTTGAGAACAAATCCCCTTTCTCCACCGCCAAGTAGTACTACTTCATTAGTTTTAAATATATGCTAAAGTATGCTGCTTGCTGCCACCCTGTGATTGCAAGAAATCCAACTCAGTCTCCCAGAAAATAGAAAAAAAACAGCAGACTTAGACATTTTGCTTACAGTCATTCATAGTCTCAGGAAGCTCAGAGTACATCATTAACTGAGGCAGCTCTCTCTCCATCTCTCTCTCCTCCAGTCTCATCTCAGTTGTCCTTCTGAGTTAGTCCTTGACTTTCTTTGTCTGTCTTTTCTACTCAGCTGCAGGAAGTGTTAGTGTGTGTGTTGCCAGGCTCCACAGTCACCAGCCCGCTGCATGGCCAACTCTACTATACTGTATGCTCAACACTCCCCACCCAGTCTCATTCCTTGGCTGCTTGTTGCACAGTGGTTTGCTGCTGATCCATCCACTCCTACCTTGTATGGCCTGCTGCCATTGGCTGCATGTGTGGCAGTCATGGTCAAGTTATTGATGACTCCCTCCCTCCACTCTTTAAATTTACATTGCTACCACCACTAGCACTTTATCACACCTCCCCCAGCCAGTAAGCCAGACCACTGACCAATGAATGACTCACTCCATCTCTGACTGAGTCTCCTACCCATGCCACCCTACCCCAGCCCTCCCAAAGCACGCAGTCTCAGCCTAGTAGTAGTAGGCCACTTGGCTCAGCACCTCACCTTCAGTGGGCTCCCTCACTTTCACTCTCTCCAAGAAGTCTCCCTTGACTGATGATGGTCTGGTTGGCAGGCTGCCCAGGTCCCAACATTACCTCCTGAGTCCCACTGGGGGTCACTGGCTGTGCTGTACTCCTCCTCTCTTCTGCACTAGTCCTGCTGAGCCACCCCACACACCTCACTGCTCCATCACTGTGTCCATCCACTACTCTCTGCTCTCTCTCTCTCTCTCTCTCCTGGTGACTGGTTTCACGGGTGCCTGGTGGGACTTCTGAGTCCCCAGGCCTCTCAGCTCACCTCACTTTCTTCCAACTGGTATCAGTGTGGTCTGGACTGTTCTGGCTGTCCCCAGCTTCACTTCTGAGTCCCGCTGTACCTGACTGTGCTGCTGATGCTGTGATGTCTCCCTGCAGACCTTGAGGCCACAATACGTAAGAAATCAAGTTTTTAGAATTTAGCCCACCCACTTCCTAAGCACTACTATCTCCATCCTAGCCATGATGACTTCTTGCACTGCAGACCAACTCTGTCTCACTGTCTCATGCAGTCACAGACAGTGGGCACACAACTCCTGTCTCCTTCCTCTCTCCAATCTCATTTGCAAGAGTAGGCGCCAGGAAACAGGTGTACATCAATTGGCTGGAAGTTAAAAATGTCCACCTTCACACACAAATTAAAAAAATAAGGAGAGTTAAGTTTTACTGTATTACTGTCAGGCAAGCCTGTCAGGCAAGCCAGAAGCTATTTTGGAATCGTCGACTTCACACAAATATAAAGGCACTTAATTATGGCTGCAATCCAGTGCAATTGCCACTAATTGCAACTACATTAAATTGCAGTCCACGATTCTGATGGACGACGGCAGCTCCGGGGTCTGATCTGAGCATGTGTTATGTTTCTGAAAATATTATGCTTTTTCCATCCAAATTTGACTTGAAAAGAAAAAAGTAGGACACCATTACTTGTTTATTAATTGCAAAAACACATTGATGGACAACACAGGTAAAACATGCATAACCTGAAATGCATTATTAAAAGAGTATTTTACTTCTTTTGATGAAGTTAAAAGTATATCAGTTTTTTACTGAAATACTAAGATGGAATAGGTTTTTCTACCGTAAAAGAAAACAATCTGCCTGGTTGATCCTGCCACTTATACCCTTCAAGCGTGTCTAACACTCCGCACTGCAGCTATGTCAATGGACTGCTACTTTCAAGAATGCCATTCCTTCTGTAATTAAAAAGAAAGGGGAGACAGACTGTGTGTGGTGTGGGTGTGTGTGTGTGTGTGTGTGTGTGTGTGTGTATCTCTGACAGAAGTGATGCACTAATTGAACTGTGCTTAAAGGAAAAAAATAGTGCCATTAATAAAATAAGATACGTGTGGGTGGGTGTAAAAAACAAAAATTTACACACACCATTGGTGTGGGATGTGATTAATCTCAGGGTTAATGTAACATCCCACACCTCAAGTGTGTGTAAAATTCTGGTTACACACACCCACCCACATATTATTCTTTATTTTAATACTGCAGTTCAGATTCTGCATGTTTTAACAAAGTTGTCCATCTGTGTTTTTGCAATTAATAAACAATTAATGGTGTCCTTTTTTTTCCAAGTCAAATCTGGATAGAAAGAACATAATATTTTCAGAAGCATAACACATGTTCAGATTGTTTTTATTGTCTTTGTCCAGGAGAGGCACACAGCTACAATTTGTTTCTGGGTGTGTTTTGGGTGCACAAGGAAGTTAAGTGACTTGTTCTGGTCACACAATATACAAGTAGAGCATGCTGGAATCAAAACCCATTCTGCTGGAAGAATGAAGCTTGTTCACAGCTCTTTGCTTTAAACTCTAGACTGTACTGCAAACTATTAATCAAAAACTACACATTTCCAATGCTAGCCTCCCAATGCCAGGCCAACAGGTACATAGCCACATTTGCGTCTTGTAGACCTGAGTTCACACCCAAAACTCTAGAGAAAAGGCTGTAACAGAGGGAATGGAATAAGATGGGTTGGTGCTGTGGCAGCCCCAGAAATCTGTACTGACATGAACAAAGCCAGGGTTTAGAAATCCTGATATGGGGCTCCAATAACTGTCAGCACAACACAGCCAGCCTTGATGTGTGCAGTTTTTAATGATCAGCTGGCAGTATAGCATAGAGGTTAAAGCAATCCTAAAGATGGATTATTTTACTAGCAGTTTGAAATGTAAAGGTGATAACTCACTAGTTTTAATGCACATATAAAACAATTATTATAAATGTATAAATTCGTATACTTCCCTTGAGTGTGCATGTAATCTCAATTTGTCTGTGCATTGCATGGCACCATTAATTCTGGGAGACTGCATTTCTTGTTACACCCTCATTTCACTTTGTCAGCACTGGGGAATTTTCTGGACACTAGATAGTAGCATTTTGGGGATGCAAATTAATTCTGGTGACTCTGTGTGTGACCTGACCATTGTGCTCATGACTGAGTGCGTCATTAATTCTGGGAGACTTTGCATTTCTTGTTACACTTTGATTTTGCTTCATCAGCAATGGGGAGTTTTCTGGACACCAGACAGTAGCACTTTGGGGATTCACATTCATTTTGGCGAATGTGTGGGTGGGATGCTGCCAATATTGTTGTCATTCTGCCTTACTTCATGTTTAAGGTGGAATGACAATGCAAATAATAAAACAAGCAAGTGAGCTTTTCCTATGGGGCACTCCGCATAGCGAGCGCCAAAACGAGTGGCCACTTCAGATTCACTTTGCCATGGATTTTAAATTCGCTGCATCTCTAAGTCTTAGTGACATCATTTCCTGTCTGGAGCCTAAAACATATGGCTGCCCCTAGCCCTTAATTATAGGCTGATATACATATGAATAACTCTGGACTGCAAAGACTCAAAAATAAACACAATGGCTCACTTAAATTAGCTTTTTATGGGCTTTCAGACATTAAGAAAACCTGTAGATAACATTTCAACTTTAAGTTCTTTACTTCCACACTTGTAGCTCTGTTTGTGATCCAGTCTATGTAACCAGAGTTAAAATCATTCATAAATAATAATGTATACCTCCCATTTCACAAGCTCTTTCATTTTCAGTTATTATTTCATTTTTAATCTACATTTCAATACCAGGTAGTCCATAGTAGACATCAACGTTTTGGGGATAAGTGTGGTTATTAGGTAGTTTTATCTAGATGATCTTTGTATTTGAAGAGTCACTTTTGATTGTTGATGATATATCAATAGAATTGATCATTATTTCTTACCTACAATGCTACTTCTCCACCTTTTTTATTAAGTCTATTTTGTTTATGATGGTTCAAGCCTTCTGTGTTGGTTCCCCACTTCAAATCACTCTTGATCCACCATGACTCAGTACTGGCTCTTATGTCGATAGTTGCCATACTGATTACTGTCTGTACTTCACCAAGTTTATTTTTCATATTTCTGGCATTCATAAGCAAAAAAGTTTTTGTATGAGTTTGTTCTTTCAGGATGTATGAGTTGTGTGAATTGAAATAGGTGAGAGTCCCCCTGTTTGTCAGTTTGAATCTTGTTCATTGAGACATGTTTTGGGGGCATCACCAAGCACTCTGGCCCCTTTTACATTTAAATGAAGCTCATCCTTTGAATATAGATCATAACTCCTACTGAAATTATTCCGGTGGTTAACAAAGAAACAAATCCTCTTTTTTTACACCAGTTTAAGAGCTGAATGTTAGTTTTTTCAATAGCATACATTTTTCTCTAGATACACTTTTGGAATATGTAATATGCCAAGGTATGGCTAAATAGTGACCTTTTTGTTTTATTTTTTACTAAGTCTGTTCATGCTGTGCAGATATCTTTTTTCATGGAATTTGCCAGTATTATTGCTCCCCACAGGTAGAACCATTTTGGAATATGCTGGTAGTGACAGTTTATTGATTCCTTGGTCTATGTCAGAAACCCTAGCCCCAGGCAGGCAGGGTAACACATTATTTATTTTATCTAACTTGCAGATATGACTGTCTGTATATCTAATTATAGACTCTGCAATGACCAGTTTCTATAGAGACTGAAGGCCTGATTCCAGAATGGTGACTCAAGGCTTGTGTCAAGCCCTACATCCAACACAAAGGGGTTGCAGATGCACCAAAGCCCTTTGGATGCAGAGTGGTCTGATTCTCAAAGGACTGGTGCATTTTCAACATTTTCCCACCTTATGGCAGCTTGCACCCAAAGTTTGTTGCAAGTCCTGTAAAATGAGGTCCTCGACAGATGCAAATGTAGGCGTGAGGTCCTGGTCTAAGGCATTCTGGACTTGCAGCAGGGCTTTGCAGCAAGCAGCTTTCAGAATCATGCTTACCACAATGTTTGATGCAAGTCATAGGTTGCGTCAACCACCCTGTCGCAAGTCCATGTGGAAGCCACATATCCTTTCAGAATCTGGCCTGGGAGTTCTGATTATGTAATACTTGTCAGATCTGTAGGGTCTTTCCTTCAAGAGGAGCATATCTGTTCCTTGTTTTTATTGGAATCTCAGTGGTATCCAGTTCTGTCCAACACTTCTTATGTCTTTTCGTTGTAACCTGACACCAATCATTTTCTTCAATTGGCCTGTCCTCTCTACCATTCTTTGCTTTGTATTTTTCAGAGCTCGAACTACATGGGCTGGTTCCCTTTTCATAGGCCTCGTTATGATTTTCCTCTAAAGTGTAATTGGTTAAGGGGTTTTCTGTCTCAATAGAATTAACAAATCTTTCTGTTTTGTTTATTTCTTGAACTCTTTGAAGTTCTTTTTTTTAACAACTCACAGTTCCTTTGAACAGTAGTTAAATGGAAACACTTTACAAGTATTTAAGATTATCTTTTAGTGTATCCAAAATATTTTGAATACATGCGGCAATAGGGATATTTTACAATTGTTCCAACATGTTATAAAAGTTCTAGGACGTCACTAATAGGCTATGTACTAGTTTGGTCAGACATCATTTAAGTTAGTCACTTATAAGGTTCAAGTGTGAAATGTAGTGGCTCTGCTCCCTCTGCTCCCTCAGCAGACACAGACTGTCTCACTTGCCTCTGTTGACATGCTCACTGACACATGTGAAGCTGTGAATCTTGACTGCAGGACCAGAAGTGCCTCAGAAGGGACTTCAGTGTAGTGTTTTCAAAGTGCCATTCTGTATTTAGATATCTAACTTTTTAATTCCACAGAGGTTGTTTAAAGTCAAGTAACCCACTGAAAAGCCAACTCTCAACCTAGGCACAATAATTACTGGCCTTTGCCCTGCTACTGATTACTGTCAACTGGGTGGAATCAATTTAAGGAGCCAATAAGGCCATGTGATTTAAGCCAATTTAGGCAGTACTCTATATTTATGAGTAGCCACTGCAGGCATTTCAGAGCTGAGAAACTAGTGTAGGGACTACACCCGAAAGGGTCCCACCGTGAAGGGGTAGTGTAGCTTGCTCACTTTGGAATTCCGATCTGAAAACTAAGAGGACACCCTTTTTTACATGGAGTATAAAGTAAGAAAATCCATTAGGCAGTTAAAATGTTTGAATGTTGAATTTATGCCATGTTTCTTTGGGGGGGGGGGTGCACTGGATGCCACACACCAGTAGCACCCTTCTCCAGAAATGTGAATTGCATTTTGAGCAATGCAAAGGTTTTGAGCATGCTATTTGGTTGTTTTTTAGCTGTGAATCTTGACTGCAGGACCAGAAGTGCCTCATAGCGGGACTTCCAGTGTAATGTTTTCAAAGTGCCATTCTGTATTTAGATATCTAACTTTTTAATTCCACAGAGGTTGTTTAAAGCCAAAGTAACCCACTGAAAAGCCGACTCACAACATAGGCACAATAATTACTGGCTTTGCCTGTTACTGATTACTGTCACCAGGGGCAACACACTAGAACACTCACAACACTTTTTTTTTTTGTGTTTGCAGAATTTTTTTAATTTAGTCACACCCCGGAGCCGTGATTGTGGTAAAATGCTGTATAACAATTCCCAGGTAGTCTAGTGGTATCCCCCTCCCTCCCGTGTCCCCAACTGCTGGTACATTACTGTAATAGTATTCCCTGGTAGTCTAGTGGAACCCCCCCATGTCCTCAATCACCAGTACATTACTGTAATATTAATCCCTGGTAGTCTAGTGGAACCCTCCTCCCTCCCGTGTCCCTGATCACTGGTACATTGCTGTAATAGTAATCCCTGGTACTCTAGTGGAAACCCCTCCCTCCCATGTCTCTGATCACCAGTACATTACTGTAATACTAAGCCCTGGTAGTCCAGTGGTACCCACCCACCCACTGCCACAATCGTGGTATAGCTCTGTAAAACAAATCCCTGAGTGATCCAGTAGAACACCCATCCTTCAACCCACAGAACCTCTTGCCCACCCCACCCCATCATCAGCGGATGTGCAGACCCACCCACATGCCGCCCAGCAGCCCGCCCGGATAAGCAGGTACAGTATGGGCTGTAAGCGCACTGGTCCACAGTGTGGACCAATGGGACTTACAGGCACACTAGCTAGACAGTCCCAAATATGAGAATGGTCATTCACATATTTAGGACTGTCTAGTAATATGGCCTGCAAGCCATACTGTACCTGTCATTCAGTGGGAGGCCGGGTGGTATCGCGGGTGGTTGCAGCCAGCTCCAATGATGGGAGGAGTGGTGGGCAAGGGTTCTCTGTGGGTGGAAGGGTGAGGCTGCCACTGGATCACCAAGGAGCTGTTTTCTGAACTTTGCCATGATCAAGAGGCAAGGGGAGCAGTAGACACCAGAGCCTTACCACGCCAGTACAGTACAGTACACGGGATTGGGGGCATGGGAGGAGGGATTCCACTAGACACCAGGGATGTCTACAGTAATGTACCAGTGACTGGTGTGGGAAGGGATCACACTGGATCACCAGGGAATTACTATACAGTGAATTACCATGATCAGGGACATGGGAATGAGGAGGGAACCACTAGACTACCAGGGCATGGTGGTGCTTGTGGACAGTGTTCGGGTGGGTGGGTGGCCACCCCTGGCTGGCAGCTGCTGTGTTGCACCTGCAATAGCAGCCCTCTGGGTGGCCAGGAGTTATTCCTCAGATTCACGGGCTCAACTTTGAGCCCTCCATGTGGCGCAGTGCAGGGTTGTGCAAGCATATGTGCCGCACATCCCAGGCTGAATATCGGGATGTGCCACATATGCATGGGCAGGCCCCCTATCTCTGGGCCACATACAATTACATTGTGCCCTGGTGCAACAGGATTTGTGCTGCACCATGCAGCCTTTCCAATATCCCACTGAGGTGCAATATGGGGTTGCGCTGGTGCAACTCTTTTGCACCATGCACATTCCCTTTGAATATCTGTGCCAGTATATACTATCTTTTACCCTGTACACTGAAAAGTCAAATGGGTGGTCCTCCACAATCCCTGTGCCTGCTACTGACTACTGGTGTCAGAGGCAACACACAAGACACACAGCAATTTTTTGTTTGCAGAATTTTTGTCTTAGTTACACACTACACAGAACAAGATACAAATACTGAAAGTATTTTTCTTTTAAAACAATAAAAGTGCAGTACCCTGATATGGTGCTCCATACTACAGTAGTGTCCCTTTAGGATCTCTCCTCACAAAGCTGCTAGTCTAGATGGCTGCAGGACCAGAAGTGCCTCAGAGCGGGACTTCTGGTCTAGTGTTTTCAAAGTGCATTCTAACATTTTTAACATCACCATGGTGGTCTAAAGCCAAGTAACCAGCTGAAAAGCCAACTCACAACCCAGGCATAATAATTACTGGCTTTTGCCCTGTACACTGCAAGGTCAAACGGGTTGTGCCCCATTATCACACAGTGCCTGCTACTGATTACTGTTGCCAGGAACAAGACACACACAATACTTTTTTTGTTTTAGTCACACACAATAGACACAGAATGAGATACCAATAGTATTATCCTTTTCTTTTAAAACAAAAAATGTCTTGGAACCTGGGTTTGTGCCTGAGTCCAGGATGACAGGAGTGGAGGCTGACAGGGAGGGTTCATCATGTCCTCTGAATGCTCTCCTCCTGGCAGGGGATGGATGCTGGTATCACTGTAGAGCTGCTCCTGGTGGCCCATTGTGGCAATGCATGTTGCGGTTTGGTGACTACCACGCCACTGTGAATCCACCCAGGATGTCACATGTGTGCAGCTGCATTGTGTTTGGAGGATGGAAGGGATGGGAGAAAAGGAAAAAATGCCCTTTGGCTGACTGGATGAAGGCTGCTGGTTCTGCCATATGCCACAATATCTTGGGCAGTGTCAGTCCTGACTCCTGCCATGCCCGTGATACATGAAAGCCCTGTTTGATGAGTTCCCTCCCCTGGTTGCCCCCACAGTGGTAGAGTCCCTCACAAAAAAGGGTTATGTCAAGTTACCCCATAGACACAGAGCACTAGTAAGGTGCAGTGGATGGCATATGAGGTCTGGCAGTGGTGGTTGGAGCTTTGCTGCCTGAAGGAATGGCCATCTGAGGGTGTCAGAGAAGGAGCATAAAAAAAAGTGCAGTACCATGTCAGGGTACTTCATACTACAGTACTGCCCCTTACAGTGGGTAGCCCCTGGGGACCAGTGATCACCATTCAGTGTGATGCAGCAGTAACACTGCTAAAAAGACAAACCACAAAAGGGTGGACATATCTTAAAGACATGTGAGACTGCCTTTGATATAGCCAAGGATGGGTGGATTGCCAGGGAAGGATAGAGGAATGGTGGAGAAATTTAAAGGTAGGCATAGTGAAGGTAACTAGCCTCTGTGTAAAGGAAGTGAGCAAAAAGAAGGAGGAGAACAAAGGTCACTATGGTACTCGGGGGGGGGGAGAGTGTCCACAAAAGTGAAGGAAGAAAGGGTGGCATTTAGGAAGTACAAAGAGACACAGAAACACAGAGGGAAGGGATATGGAGGAGTACCAGGTAAAACAGAGGGAAGCATAGAGGAAAATGAAGTCAGCAAATGTGCAAACAGTGGAAAGGATAGCCAAAGGGGTAGAAAAAATCAACACAACTTTCTTTAGGTATATAAGTGTGAAGATAAAGGTAATGGGAGGGGTTTTACTATAGCGCTGTGACAGTGTTACACCAACATACCCCATAGTGGCAGACTAAATGCTGAGTGTCAGCACAGTACCTTCTTGGATGTCGGTGTGTTTCTATTGGGAGCTGCACACCCTGAACCCCATGGGGAGCTCTGCCCCACATCCCCGGTCTCAAACATCTAACCTGAGTTGGACTTGGACTGGGGAGGCGCAACACAGGAAACACTTCGCCAGTGTCTTCCATGCACCAGCACAGTGACTCACCACAGACAGGCAGAATCTGTCACTGTGCTGGTGTTCACTGTTTGGATGTCAACCTTGTGTCAGCACACCAATGACAGGGATGGTGAGTATAAGGAGGATGGAAGAGGTAACTGTGGATAGCTGGATCAGGAAAAAGCAGACATCTTGAACAGGCACTGCTGCTTTGTCTTCACAAATTATATCAAGGAGGACAGATCACCAAGGAGCAGCAGGAACAGTTGGTGAGTAGGTGAACACAAGTCCCTTCACAGTAGAAAGTAATCCTGAAGGAACTAGCAAATCTGAAAGTGGACAATGGAGGCCATGTGAATGGAGGAAATACACCTAAAGGTGCTAAAGGAACTCAGAGAGGTGCTTACTGTATCATTGAGGGCTTTGACCAACAACTCACTGCAAACAGAAGTGGTTCCAGAGGACTAAAGAAGAGCTAACATGTTTCCACTCTATAACAGTGGCAGCAGGGAGGAGGCTAGCAACTTTAGATCAGTCAGTCTCACATCATTGATTGGGAAATTAATGGAAACCCTGATAAATGAAAAGGTAGTCAAATATTTTGAATCCAGTGGGTTACAAAACCATAGGTAGCACAGGTTCCCCAGAGAGGTGGGGGTCATACCAGATCAGTTTGATCAATCTCTTCGACTGAGTGGCCAGAGAAATAGATCAAGGAAGGGCAGTGGACATGGCCTTGTCATTAAGGCTCAGGTCAGGAAGTATAGCAAGACAAGGACTTTTCAAACAAAGTAAAAAAACAGCACTCAATGGAAAAGAGGGGATGCTACACCTACATATTTCGAGCAAGGATTACTTTACAGACAACCTTTGTGCAAAGCACAAATAAAAGGTGAGCAACAGGGTAGGTGATCAAAAAATGAAAAGCCCCATTAGGTGATCTTCTTTTAAATAATTTTTTTAGTTTTACTGGAATACAGCAGATAGAGAACACCTCTTACCCCAGTCCAGCAGCTAGAACACACAAAGATTAATATACATTTTTATTACTGCAGATAAGTGAGGGAAAATAAAAGAAACAGCGTGTAAAGGTACAGAGATAGAAAGAGGAGAAGAATCATGAGACTGTCGGAGTGATCAGTTCCCGGGTCCCACTACAACATTTGGTTATGCAACCAGACAGACAAGGGACAGAAAATGAGAGGATAGAACAGATCCTTTCATTTAACTCTCCCTGCATAATAAATGGGATAGGGCCTTATTCAATCCTGTCAAAGGCCAAGTTTGACTTCAGCAAGGCCATCAACACAGAGCCACTCACTCCAATGAAGGAAGTGATCAGCGGTGTGCTGCAGAGCTCAGTACTGGGACTCATCCTCTTAAATGTCTTCGTAAGTGACATTGCAGAAGGTTGGAAGGAAGGTATGCCTTTTGCAAATGTCACCAAAGTCTGTAATAGGGTGGGTACTCAGGAGGAGTGGGTGAAAAAATTATTAGGGACCTTAGAAAACTGGAGGACTGATCAAGGGTATGGAACCTGGGGTTCAATGTCAACAAGTGCAAAATTCTGCACCTAGGGCATAACAATCTAGAAGATGAGTATAAAATGGGAGAGTGGAGGTACTGGCAGTCACAAACAGGAAAGAGACCAGGGATTAAAATACCTGATGACCTCAATGTGGCAGAGTATTTTGACAAGGCAGTAGGCATGGACAGTGGGATACTGGTGTGCATAGGGAGCTGTATTACCAGCAGGAGAAGAGAGGTGGTGCTATCACTTTATATGTTGCTGGTGAGATTCCACCTAGAGTGCTACTGCATGTCCAGTTTTGGAGGCTGCATCTCAGAAAGGACTTAGGGTGGAGGCAGTCTAGAGCAGGGCAGGTAAAATGGTGCAGGAGTTGAATGAGAAGCCCTATGAGGAGAATTCAGGGATCTCAACATGTATACCTGAGAGGAGAGAGATGGTAAAGTGATGAGACCTACAACTACCTCATGGACTGGAACAGGGTACAAGAGGGTGGCCTATTCAAATGAGAAATACATCAGGACAAGTTGGCATGCAATGAAGCTGTAGGAGGGAAGTTTAGAATGGATGTGAGAGTATTACTTTACTAAAAGAGCCGGTGGATGCCAAGAACAGTCTACCACCAGAAGTAATGAGGGAAAACAGTGGAGGGCTCCAAATATGTATGGGAGAAGTAGAGGGAATACTGGTAAATAAGCAAGGAGAGGTCACAGAAGCTCTGGTAGGGTCTGTGGAGAGAATAGTCAGAAACTTGTGGGCAGACTAGGATGGCCAGCGGTCCTTGTCTGATAAGAGTGTTCATGTTTCCATGTTTCTATGAACAACAGTATTTAACTGAACCAAATACAAATTGAATAATGAAGTTGCAGTTTGAAGTTTAATAAATTATCCTTATGCAGTGGGGGTGTGACAGCAGACAAAAGATGGCCGCCTAACTCTTAGTTCTGTTACAGCTTTACATAATCTCTAAACATCTCTGGTTATCGGGTTGGAAAATGCACCTGATCTAACAGTCACTTACTGTACCTGCTCAGTCCAACGGTAACAAGCTTTGGTAAATCAGTCCTGGTAATCCACAGTTCACTGCCATTGCCTTCCCAATCTTCCTCTGAGGCAGAGCATGGAATAAAACCAGAATAAGGACAGCTGCAAGAGACACTGCTGACAGTAATCTGTAAGAACTAAAAAGAATGTTTGAGCACCTCACCTCCCAAATGGTTGAAGTGGAACAAGCTACACAAAAAATTACTGATATTGTGGCTATATCTCACAGCATTAACATAGTAGAGCAACACATCACGGACATGGAGGACCACTCAGACTGAATGATGGCCTACATCTGGGACCAAGATCGCACCATGCAATCCTCTGGGTTGAGAATATGGAAAATAGGTGTGGAAACAACAAGTGGTTGGTGGACTTCCCAGAGGGTTACAAAGGGAGAAACATTTCAGACAGTTTGCAGCAAGTGCTCCCAGACATTCTGGGGTACAAATAGCAAGGTTCACTGGATATTGATCTTGTGCACAGATCCCTCACAGCCAAACCTGCCCGGGGAGCTCAACCTCCCCCTATCCTGACATGATTCCTCCATTTCCTGGACAAAGAGCTCATTATGCAACTGTCCAGAGAAAAACATGATCTCTGGTGGCATGGTCACCTCATTCAATTGTTTGCTGTCTTCTCCTCCTCCCCCTCAGACCATCACAGGGCCTACATGACTGCCATGAGGGCCTGCACAGATCTGGGGCTACTGTATGTGCTCTTGTACCCTGCCACCTCATGAATCACCTCTAAAAGAGTTGCTAGGTCATTTGAATCCCTGAAGGCTGCTGAACAGTTTTTGCAAGCTTAATGGCCCCAAATCAACATATCAAAGTACAGTCATGTTCAATCAGTGAAACAGAGGGAGGACCAACTTCAGGCCAGGGATGACACACCCACACCCGAGCAGTAGGGAGACAGGAGATTTGGGTTGCCCCCATTCCCACCCAGCAAAAAGGCAACTACCCCTGAATCAGAAACAGAAAAAACAAACAGAAAAAGGCTGCTGCCAGCTGATAAAAGGAGAAATCTCACTGCTTGCAGTCAGGAGCATGAGACAAACCATTGATCTGAAGTACTCCTCAGGCTCAACCCCAGTATTGCTTGGGAATAACAAGTCTGCCACCTTGCAACAAGAGGACCCATCTCCAATTCCTCGATGTCCCAAACTCCCTGTAAAGCATTTCTGATTGAACACTTTCCCTGCAAGATGAAGACCCAGGTGCAGGTACTATAGTGATGGCTCTTTTTTCCTCCAAAATATCCATGAGTGCAAAACAGCTGAGGCAGCACCTTGCTGAACACACACTGGAGACTGCTGCACCGAATTAAAAATCTGAGAACTGCAATGTGCTGACCTTTTGCTGACTTGTTTGTACTTCCAGCTCCATAGACACATGGCCAGTCTTCGATTTTAATGTTGTTTTACTAGCCCAAAACCTAGTGCAAATTGACTAGGGCTAGTGCAACTAACTCTCTACTTGTCCATCTTGAATAGTGTAGGTTTTCCAAGGCTGTTAATGAAGGTAAAAATGCCCCTACTTTAGCAGCTTCTAGTCCTCATGATAATCTCTCTTAGTGCTTCAGATGACCTGGTGTGATGAACACCTCATTAACAGCTGCAGATATCTGGCAGTTCAATAGGAAGATCACACAAAAGGCTCAATGTGGGTCATTATCACTACATTGTCAGAACTTTCAGTAGTGTCCAAGTGGGTGTTTCATTTATTATATTTAGCTTTTGTTGACTGGGAAGGAAGACTGGACAATTCTGGCTATTTTCAGCCCTGTCCCAGGGAGGGGATACAGATGGATGCCAACTGACACTGAACCAGATTAAGCTGTTAGTGGTATTTTTAGTGATAAGAGTAAATTTGGCCAGGACACAGGAAATAAGGGGGAGACTTGTATAAGAGGTATGAAGTAATATGTATTTTGTTTTCATTTAAGGGTTAAGTTACAATTTAAAACAGGTATACTATTTCCAGAACCAACAAGTATGCATAACTACTTATTATGTTTGTTTTGTTTTATGGTATTGCTTTTCTTTATTTTGGATAGATTGTTTAAGTTTAATATTTTCATTGTTCTTAGGGAAACTAATGAAAGTATGACTCAAACACTTATTTTATTTTTTTCTTTTACATTGTATTTCAATTTTCTTGATTCTGTATGTATTAATACTGTTGATTATGATTTATTTTGAAGTTATAATAAAAATATTCACCTATTCACAGTTAGGGGAACCTCTGTCATCCTAGTACTTGGCCAAGATGGTGTACAGGCAGGAGAGAGGATGGAAGTTGAGGAGGTAGGGAGAGACGGTCTCCTCCCTATCTCGCCCAGCTAAGACCAATGAGATGAGTGAAGCTGTAGAATCTTGATGAATATCACAGAAGAATGTAAGAGATATGGACCACCAGACTGCCATTTGGATACAGGAGGACAACAGAAGGACAGAGCTCACCAAAATATCCCAGAGGCGAGACTTACGGATTCTAAACTGACAAGCCTTACCTTATATGATCAGTTACAGGAGGAGGAAGCCAGACATAGTGCAAAAAGAGTGGTGCTGCTTGTGCAAATGGCAGCACTACAGCAAACAA
The DNA here is from genome assembly GCA_016271365.2 of Neoceratodus forsteri. Lineage (NCBI taxonomy): Eukaryota > Metazoa > Chordata > Ceratodontiformes > Ceratodontidae > Neoceratodus > Neoceratodus forsteri. Next base: position 683,327,264 of record CM057449.1, read on the forward strand.
ACTGATGAAACCCTGCAATAGCTGCACAAAATGTTGCTATGGAGACCACACTTTGAATGCACAGGACTCTCAAACAGCTACTACCGTTCAAACAGGTGCTATAACTCCTGCAGAGGAGGCAAGAGCTTGTTCATCTGTTTCTTCTAAAACTATGATATCTGCTGACTGTAAAGTGGGACCCACATCAGGGATGGCACAAATGGACATTTCATCCATCCTAAGATGCCCTGTGGTTCAACCTAATGTTTCTACTGAATCAGAACCCTGGTCTGTGGAAAAAGCCCTTCAGGGTGCAGGGTGGGAAAGCAGGCTGGTATAGCATGCTGGATGCTGGGCGCGTCACCCATTCATATTCCAGGGGTTATACACAATGACAATTTTTTAAACCAACAATGTGGGTGAGAACATGCAATAGACTCCCAGGCCCTTGAACTCTCTAATGACTTTAACCTGGCACAAAACCCAGTCTCGCAAATGCCAGATACATCTACTGACTCTATAAATACTGATGCTGTGAGACAAATCTCTGAGCTAGATGTAAATCAGGAAAATATGCAAATGAATACTGCTGTAACATCAAGGACTGGTGCACAACCTTCTACATCTTTATTTAAAACCCCTATGCAACCTGCAAAATGACACAATGTGGTCAGATTGAAATATATGAGGGGCATGCAAGAAAACCCAAGATATAATACATGTGGCTAGAGTATTATTAAAGGACTCCCTTAAATTATTTGCAAATTAAATACATGCCCTCATTTATGTCTTGAGGGAAACCATATTCGATATTAGCTTTAAACACTGCAAGGCCTTGAGTGTTTCTGGATGAAATATCATAGCTTGAAAAATACCACCCTATAGACTCCCTTTTCAACAATTCCCTTATCTAGGACAACTATAAAAGTGATTACTGTTCTGTTTTGAAGTGAGGGGATGAATATGAATGACCAGTTCACTGGATCAAGGTAAGATGTACAGTGCTCTCTGACCCAGACGTAATTTTTGATTTGGAGTAGATCTGACTTGGTGGGGTGGACAGTGCAAGTGATGTTGAAATGAATGACACTGGGGTAATGCATCTGCCTAATAGTTTTTTCCTAGGCAGAGACAGAGGGTTCTCTTCTACCCAGGACAACTGAAAACTTGCTACAGATGTGGCTCTGTAGCACATCTGAGTAGTGCCTGTGATCAAATAAAATACACAACATGTGGTGAGGTTGGACATTTAGGGTCACAATGCAAAGAGGGAGAGAAATGTAACTTGTGTGATGAAATTGGTCATACTTTCCAGAGTTGCTCATGGGCAAAACACAATAAACTGGACTTGGCAGATGGGACTGAACAGCATATATATATATCACTTTGGCACAATGACAGAAGATACTATGCATACCTCTCAACCTCTCAGCATTTAAAGTCATAACACTGGCCTTCAAAAATCATAGCAAAGGGCCAGAATGTGTAGCATGTTTTTATATTAAATAATAATATGTCTACGATAGTGGGCCCCATATAGTTAGTAATAAGGAATGTTTGCATTAACTTAGTGCAATGATTTAATAGTTTGTGTGTCCAGAAATAGCTCTAACATCATGAGAAACATCAGTAAAGCTATGCAGAACAATGGTACATTTGAGTGTGAAAATCATAGCGCTATGTAAAATTCAAAGCAGTTGAGAGGTATGAAACTATGTCGGAGCAACACTAGGCCTGAGAAGCTAATGTTCAACTACACCCAGAGAATGCATGCTGCTTACAGACCACTGTAGCCCAGAGGGATAGTACTGATTCACACATGGACACCCAAACAGGGAACCCCCAACTGGGTATGGAGACTGATGCTGGGGTAGAGAAACTAAGCACACTTGGAAAATATAACACTATTAGTGAGGGAATCAGAATACAATTGAGCCTCTACCATAAGCAACAACTGATAGTACAGATAGGAGGCCTCCACCGCCCACCTTGAATGTTCCACACCTACAACAGTTCAAACAATGCAAAGAGAGTGCAGGACCCTGCCAGCTCTAAACTTTCAAAACAGAACCTATCATAGCTCAAAATAAATATTAACTATTGCAGACAGATGGAGATGCTTCAGAAAGTGACTCAGACACTTCTTCTGTTCAGTCCTCCATTGCTGAAAAGACTACTGATACTGAAGTACCGATTGAAATGTCGGGCCCTCAGAAGAGGAAAGCTAAAACCAAACATAAATTTCAAGAGTCTGTGCCAAGGAGAGGGAGAATGAAATAAATAGGGGTTAGAACATCAAATATGTTTAAATGGTGGAACATGAACATTTTGCTAGCCATACTATTAATGTCAAAAGTATAAAGAATAAAGGTAAAAGAGATCCGGTATTTTCTTATTTAACATTGTATGTTTTATGAATTGTCTTCTTACAGGTTGTAAGATACCACACATTACAAGAAATCAAGCAAGCAAAACTGGCCTTCCTTTTGGTCATCTGGCCAAGAAACATGGTCTGGGGTAGGGATTCTGTTCAGTTTACCAAACACTGAACTCATTAAATTAATAGATTTATTCCCAGGAGAGTTTTAATTTTAGACGTCAAAATTCAACATATTATGTACAGCCTACCCCAAACCAAAGCACTTAGGATTGACCTTCTTAAATTAATTCAGCCTTTCTTACATACCTCCCAGTTTATTACATTTTGTGGAGACTTTAACTGTGGTCTCTCCTTAAAAGATAAAACTTCCAAACTGTTTTAGACTCTGATGTTTTAACCACAATTTTAAAAACAGCTAACCTAACAGATGTTTACAAAGCGAATACAAATTTAAATATACCAACATTTCATAAGGAACTTAGCCACACATATTAGTTTTTCTTTTATTCAAGCATTTACCTATAGTTAAAACTACAGTAGAAGTTATATAAGTTTCAGGCCACAGTAACTAACTGTTTCTGTAGGAACTCAAATGCAATACAAAAAGTCCCAGGCACATGGAAATTGAATGCTTCATTATTACAGAATGAGAGATTTGTTTTTCTGTTAAAGGAATTTCTGGTGGCAAAAATCAGTTGTTATCCTATATGACAATATTAAACAGTGGTGAGTAGATACTAAGTAGGATCTTTGTAACTTCTTAAAACACCAAAGTAAATCTCAGTCATGTATAAATATAAAGAATATCTACTAAAAAGAACACAATTACAAAAACTTCTAATGCTATCCACAGTTACCAAACAAGACTATGCTGCTCAAATTCAGGTTCTCAGAAATCAGCTATGTTAATTTCACATGGAAAAAGCCCAGACCCTTGAACACCAATAGCAGTTTGGCACAGCTGAATCATCAGAAATGATTTGCCCATATGAAGCATGCCAGGTTAGAGTGGGGAAAAAAGAAATAAGTGTGTTATATAATTGCCAGAAAGAAGTAAATGTAAATAATGTTGGTATTATGGAAATCATTACAGATCATTCAAAATATAAATATGGCCCTCTAGCTATTGACAAATTGCAGGCTAAATTTGTCTTAACTGGTTTAAACCTACCAAAGCCCTAGAGGCAGACAAAACAAAACTAGAGCAGCCCACACAAACCTTTGAAGTGATGGAGAAAATCTATTCTTCAACTGATAATACAGCTCCTGGCTCAGATGGTTTATCCTCAGAAATGTATAAATTGATGAGTACAGAACTAGGTAATGAATTAACACAAGTAATGAACCTCATATTAGAACATCAGGCTAGTCCCTTAAAAATGAATATGGAAACAATCATTTATGTACATAAAAAGGAGACAAGGAAGTAATTTAGAACTGGAAGCTTATCAGTCTCTTGAATACTGTTTTTAAAATAATAACTAAAATACTGGCTAAAAGATTGATGGGAGTTGCAAAATCCATTATCTCTGAAGCTCAGGCATCTTTAATACCTGGCTGTTACATTCAGGATCACGTGTTGTAAATAAGAGAATTGATAGAAAAGGGAAACACAGGTCACCTCTCAGGATTTGCACTGCCATTAGATCAAAGTCAAGCATTTGATGCAGTCAGTCATGATATTTTTATGGTTAGTTTTAGAAGAGTTCCAGATATCTGATACTTTCCTACAGTGGATTAAAATATTATACAATACTGCAACAGTAGTACCATTTATGAATGGATGGAGGGGGCCGCTTATTAGTATTAAGAGAGAGGTATGACAGGGGTGCCCCCGAGTCATGTGTTATATACTTTTTTCTTAGATCCGTAATTAAAGATGATTAATACTTCACAACTGCTTAAGCCAATAACTGCTACTTCTGGACTGATGGTTAAAAATATATTTGCATATGCAGATATGCGTCTTTTTCTGCAAAATGAATCTTCATTTATTGAAGCTCTGAGACTGTGTGCATTGTTTGGGGCAGTAGCAGGAGCTGCCCTTAACATACGGAAATGTGTGGGTAGAGCCTTGGGAAACAACACACAATCCCCAGATATGGTATGAGCTATAATGATCACAAATGAGCCTATTAAAATAGCAGGGATTAAGTCTGGAACAGGATGATCTGATATTTTAAACCTGGAAGACAAATTAGAAATAGGACCAAAAAAGTAACCCTCTGAAATAAGTGGACAATGGGAAAGAAAATGAGAATTTACTTAATTAAGACTTATCTGGTACCTGTATTTTTTATATATTAGTTACATCTTCCCTCCTCCAAAGAACATAGAGACCTGTTTGTTAAGCACATTCTTTCAAGTGATCTGGGGTAGCTGCCTTAACCCCATTAAAAGAAATATAACATTATCTGCCTGTACGACAAGAGGGACTTAATATGGTTCACCCTTTGTTGCTTTATAATTGCACTTTCTTTATGATCCAGAAGCAAATGATCTGATACCTTTTAATGGACCAAGATAGATGTAAGAACAAGAATAAAGTGTTCTAGCTTTCAGACCAACCAGTCCTTAGTCAGAAGCCTAATTAAGCTGAAGAGAAGGACCGGTTGGTCTGAAAGCAAGAGCTATAGTATAGCACTTTGTTCTTGTTGTTACATCTATGTTGCTCCATTAAAAGGTATCAAATCATTTGCTTCTGGATCTGTTCTTGCAAGTGCCAATATGGCAAATACTAAATCTAGATTTCTTTCTTTATGACTAATTTACATCCCATTTTAGTCTGGCCAGAGCACCTAGCTTCACCTGAGCTCTTTTCTTCTAATGCTGCTTGAAAGGACACAGCAAATAACCTTACCAGAGCAACAATAAGGATTAAGGCTTCTTTTGGCTAGGCAGGTTTACTGTATGTTGTTATTTTTATTTTGTACTTACAGGGATTGTTACTGTTTGTTGTTAACATTTTATTGCTTTATTTTTCTCTGATTCAAATTGTTGTCGCTTGGTATACATTCTGTTGCATTATTACAGGGTGTGCCTACAGGTGTGTCTTACAGATTACTGCTGTAATCTTCTGATTTAAAATGTATTTTGCAAGGTGTATCTTCTGTTACTGCTTTATTTTTCTCTGTAGCAAAGTGTTTCTTACAGGGTATATCTTCTGTGAAATTATTACGGGTGGTGCTTTACAGGTTTCACAGTTTTATCTGTCATTAGGATAAGCTTTCAGGGCTACTGCATTTGTTGCTGGCTGATTGTTTCTGCTCTTACCTCCTTGTTTCTTTCATCCGTGGGTCTTCTTTTTCAGCAGGGGAAGGGCCCAGCCACTCACCCCCATCCCCAACCACTCCACACTACGCTCTTTTATAGGGTAGCACAGTCGTGACATTTCCTATAGCAAAGCAGGAAGGGGCGGATCAGAGGGGTATCCACACAGTGACCTCATTTACAGGGGCACTAGTAATTTAACTTGTTATAACAAGTTCTACAAAAACAAACAAACAAAACACAAAATCAAACTTTTGCTTTCATTTTCTTCCTTCTAATTACACTGACCAGGTTATAAACCCAGCAACTTACCTGACATGGATATCATTAATTGCAGGTACTGTGGAACACTTTTCAGAAGGGCAGTTTTATAGGATTTAGGACACTATCATACATGCTGGGCCATTGGAGAACTAAGGGCTCAGCTCCAGGCAGCATGGGCAAAGATTGCGTGCCTCAGATTGCATATTCAAAACGAAATATATTAAAAGAACTGCCCACAATTTCCCCAACATCCAACAGAAGCACCTTGACTGCAGAAGGTAGTTGGTCGAGGAGGTTGGCCGGTGGTTAGAAGGGGCAAATTGTGTGCCCCATCACTCTGTGCTCTCCAACATATCACCTCCACAAACCATATACAAACTACAGACAGGTATCTGCCTCTATCTCTGAAATCAAACAAAGGGACAGAGGACACTACAGAGCAGGACCCTGCAGCACAGGAAGCTAGCACAACAAAACACGCCAAAACAGGAACCAAAATGAAAAAGCAAGAAGGATATCCAAAAACTTCTTATCATAGGAGACTTCATGATTCAGGAGTTGATACGTATCTCCAGCCAGGGATAATGGTCAGATGTCTCCCAGGTAAATTGGCATGGAGAGACACTGACCGCATTGCTAAAATTGTTCAGGATGCAGGAGAAAACATTGATGTCCTAGTACACATAGGGACTAATGATCTTGCCAGCCAGTCAGTTGTGGAGACCGAAGAACACCTAATCAGGCTGGGTGACAAACTATCATCCATTTCATCCAGCATCTCCTTCCCTGAGATCCTGCCAGTCTGGGAGAGGGGTACAGATAGACAGAAGGTCAGAGAAGGGAAGATAGGGGAGCTAAACATGTGGCTCAAGGGCTGGAGTCAGGAAAAAGAACACAAATTTGTAGGCAACTGGCAACAGTTTTGGGAGCGATAAATTTGATGGACTGCATCTGACTAAGGAGGGAGTCAGTGCATTGGGGCAGAAGTTTGATGTCTTTGCAGAATATTTAAACTAGCAAATGGGGAGAGGTGCAGCACCCAAAGCGTCAAATGGGAAGAACACCTCTCCCCTCAGCTAGTTGTCAAACAGGAGTTCAGCATGTTTGTGGCTCATTTGCATCACCAGGTAAAGAAAAAGGTCTGGATCCCCCATCACGATGCACAGGAAGCGCGGACCTCGCCCAACAACTAGCACACCAAAATCTGACCGATGGAAAATCATGTACATAAAGGCTTGTAGTCTGGGAAACAAAATCCCAGACATGCCAGCAATAATGACAGAGGCTAAACTGGACATAGTAGCCATTAGCGAGACATGGTTTACCAGTAACCACACTTGGGAGACTTCAGTACCTGGCTATGTACTGTTCAGAAGAGGTGGAGGTGCAAAAAGGGGGGATGGAGTGGCCCTTTATGTCAATGAAAATATCAAAGCTACAGAAATTCAGAATACACATAAAGAGCCAGAAGAACTGTGGGTCACTCTGGAAACAGGAAATGGGACAGCCATACGAACTGGGTTGTGTACAGGCCTCCAGACCAGGGGGAGGACATAGACATGCTACTGTTAGAAGATATACAAAACATGACAGTTAAGGGGAGGTTCTGATAATGGGGATAATGGGAAACTTCACCATGCCAGATACAGATTGGTCAATACCAGCAGGGACATCTGCCAGAAATAGACATATGGTGAATTCCTTGCAGGAGGAGGGCCTCAAACAACTGGTATATCAACCCACAAGAGAAAGGGCTATCTTAGATCTAGTACTGACTAACAGAGAAAGGATCACAGATCTCCAGGTAGAAGGTCACCTAGGGGCGGTGACCATCACATGGTATAGTTCAATTTGGCCACTAGAACAAAAATCATCCCATTCAAGGCAGAATTATGGGATTTCAGAGGAGCTGACATTGATAAGATGGCTGTACAGAGTTAAGCTAGCTCTGGCAAAAAGAAATACAGGTGAGGAGTACAGGCAAAGTAAAGCAAGCATTAAAGATACAATACTTGAAGCACCATCCCATTGTGTTAGTGAGAAAAGGAAGTGCAAAAGAAGAAGGAAACCACTTTGGTCCTCAAACACAGTAGCAGAAAAGGTCACAGCCAAAAAGCTGGCCTTCAGGAAATATAAGGGATCACAGCAGGATGAAGATAGGGGGGCATACCAAACTTCCTTAAAGGAAGCAGGGAAGGCAGTAAGGCAGGCAAAAGCCCAAACCGAGGAAACACTAGCACGAACAGTAAAAGAAGGTGACAAGACTTTCTATAGATACATTAGTGAAAGGAGAAAGTCCAGAGGGGGTATTGCTAAGATCAATGGGGATAAGGGGCCATGTGAGGAGGAGGACCGTGTAAAAGCATCTGTCCTAAATAGATACTTCTGTTCAGTATTTACTGACAAGAAGGTAGGGCAGGGCCCACAGCTCTGCACCATGGACACGGGGGGGGGGAGGTGTGCACTAGTCCCTTCCACAAAAGAAAGGGTCCACAAGAGCTTGATAAGCCCAGGGTGGACAAGGCAATGGGACCTGATGGCATACATCCCAGGGTACTAAAGGAGCTAAAGGTGGAGCTAGCAGAGCCATTATCAAACTGTTTAGTGAGTCTCTGAGCACAGGAGAGGTCCCAGAAGACTGGAGAAGGGCTCATGTGATCCTGTTCCCAAGTGTGGTAGCAGGAAGGAGGCAGGGAACTACAAACCAGTCAGTCTTACCTTACTAGTGGGCAAGATTATGGAGACACTCCTTAAGGAAAGGACAGTACAACACCTGGAATCCATAGGAACACAGGATCCAAGACAGCACGGGTTTACAAAAGGAAAGCCCTGTCAAACTAATCTCATAGATTTCTTTGACTGGGTAACCAGAGTGGTGGACCAAGGAGGAGCAGTTGATGTTGCCTACCTTGACTTCAGCAAAGCTGTCGATACTGTTCCACATAGAAGATTAATTAATAAGCTGGGCAGGCTCAGGGTGGGTCAGACATTTGTCAGCTGGGTGGCAAACTGGTTGATGGGCAGAAACAGAGAGTGGTGGTAAAAGGTAGAATGTCAGAAGAGATGCAAGTCACAAATGGGGGCACCTCAGGAATCAGTCCTGGGGCCAGTCCTCTTCAATATCTTCATCAGTGACATTGCAGATGGATTGAGGGTGAGGTTTGTCTGTTTGCAGATGACACCAAGATCTGCAACAGAGTAGATGATCCAGATGGGGTGGGCAGAATGAGAAGTTCATGGGATAAAGAAACACTAGAAGTCGTCCTTGCAGTCTTTAAACGGCAAATACAGAATGTGTGCTGTTTTTTTTTTCACTTAATAACAGAAACAAACTTCCTTGCCAGAATTGGTAGGGAAAATTGAAAAAGATCTGAAATCAATTTGCAAGATAAAAAGCTAACTTGCAAGAACAAAGCCGGTTGACAAAATGGCATGACATGCCATGGACAACAGATTCTGATATCCCTGTAATATAGGCTGTTTGAGGGACTAGGCACTTTATAAGGGTTAAGAAGTTATACAGAATATAAAAAAGTAATTAACTATGGTTCTGATTTAGGATTAGAGATGGGCGAAGTGGCTCCAATTCGCTCCACAAAATGGAATGGAGTGAAAGCAAATTTCTAGGAGTGTCTGGCAACGTGAAGTGGAGTACATTATGTTATTAATGAGTAATGCTAAGTCCATTGAAAACAATGACTTTATGCTACTCTGCCTTCCCAAACCACTACTCCACTAATTCTTAAGGTGAAGTGCATTGAAAACAATGTACTTCTTCTTACTTCACCTTGTTTTTAAGCTTCAAATGCGAATTTTGCAGTGATTCGTGGGATTTCAGATCACATGGGCTCTAGATTGTTCTGCACAGCCTCAGTTTGGGGTACTGTCTGTAGGAAGCTGTAGGAGACGATCTGTTCTGAGAGCTCTCTGTGATTTAAACCTTCTAAAAGCTGTTAAAAAAGCCTTTTTGAGTCTTTTTTTTTTGCTGAAACTTTAGTTCATTGATTATAGAAAACCCTCCTGTGCTCATATCATCGAGAGTTTATTGTTTGTGTGTGTATTTTGAATGTTAATATAAAACATTCAGTCTGTGTACTGAGAGACAGTGGAAGTGTGCTTTGGGGGAAGGGCGTATCTGTGGTGTAGGCAGATTAACTTGGAGAAAAAGAAAGTGATTTCTGTTTTGGTGATATTTCTTGTATAACTGTGTTAATGTACACACTGTAATATTTTCAATAATTCTTGCCATTTTTTTGCTGATTGTTGTGGTGCAGCAGTGCATAATTTTAGTTTGTTTAGTTTGGCCATAGCCAGGTGAAGGTAGTAGTATCTCTGGGCTGACAGTGCACAGAGCAAAGTTCATGGTGTACAAACTGGTTAGGGATTGTGGAGGGAAATCAGATTTCCTGGTGCATTTGGGAACTAACGATCTAGAGGGGAAATAGCATTTTGGAAATCCAAGCAACTTTCCAAGAACTTGCCAGAGTCTGTCGGAATAATGGATGCAACATTTCCTTTTCGGAGATATTGCCAGTACCAAAGGCCTCGGTGGAGAAAAAAATGAAGGTCACAGAGGTTAATGACTGGCTCAGGAAGTGGGGTAAAGAGAATGGGTTGGGGGTGTTAGGGAACTGGAAAGGAGTTTGGGAGGATAAGAGACTGTATGCCAAGGACAGGCTTCATCTTGCTCCGTTAGGGAAGGAAGTCCTTAAACAGGGGATGGCTGACTCCATTCAAGAAAGGTGGGGTTTAAACTTGTGAGGGGGAGGATAAGGGAGGGGCTGACCAGAAGCCCTTTCCTCCAGATGAGGGGAGTAGCCTTCAAACCCAAGGTGGGGAGGGGGAACAGACTGGGGGTGGAGGTTTCAGGAGGAGCAGAGGGAGGATGGAAGTATAAGGAACCTGGGTGGGGTTCAACAAAGGGGATCAGGGATAAGGGTTGGGGGATGCTGTTAGTAAATGCCATGAACTTGGGAAACAAGTTGCCAAGTTCCAGGCCATGCTGTTGCGGGAGGGGTGGATGTGGCGGCGGTCACGGAGACGTGGCCAACAAAACCATGACTGGGACCCAAACATGCAGGGTACACTATGCTTAGAAAGGATAGAAAGGAGGGAAGAGGTGGTGGAGTGGCTATGTTCATTAGAGATGACATAGAAATTGCAAGGGTAGAAGAGGCAGAGGGAAACGTGGAGGCCTTATGGACACTATGAACCCCAGCAGGAGATAAGGTCAAGCTGGGTGTAGTATAAAGGCCCCCCGGGATGGGTGATGTTCTGGAGGATGGTTTGCTGGACAACATCATTGCCCAGTGTGGACCAAAAGGGGAATGAGTGGTGTTGATGGGAGACCTTAATATGCCAGGTACAAACTGGGGAACCATGTCCTCTAAGGTGGCCAAGGAGCAGAGGCTGCTGGATGGCTTCCAGGATGTGTTCTTAACACAGCATGTGATGGATCCCACAAGGAAGGGGCATGTCCTGGATGTGGTTCTGGCAGATGGGGATCTGGTAAGGGACCTGGTTGTAGAGGATCCCCTGACTGGGAGCGACCACAATAATGTCTGGTTTCAAATAAGCATGGGGGAGGGGGGAGATCTAGGACACTGGCAGTGGACTTCAGAAGGGCAGACTTTGTGGGCATGGGAAATATTCTCAAGGATCACTTGAAGGGATTACATCAATGACAAATGGAAAAGAGATGGGAGGTCACAAAATCGGACTTCATGAGGCAGTCAGGACCTGCGCTTAGAGAAACATAAGGGAGCAAGGCTCATAAACCAGCTTGGTGGTCCAGTGAGGTTCAGGTAGCAGTCTGAGAAAAGAAGGCAGCCTACAAAAATATAAAACAACAAACAGGGGATAGGGATGAAATGTACCATCTTGCATCTAGAAAAGTCACCGGATGGTGAGGACAAAGTCTAGAAAGAGCAGTGGCTGGCACAGGAGATACATGGAGGGGAAGGGTTCTTCCGGTACATTGGGGAGCAGAGAAAAACTAAGGGCCATCTCAGCAGATTGAGATCAAAAGGAGGGTGGGTGAAAGAGGCGAGGGACCAGGCAGAGGTATTAAATGAGTACTTTGTCTCTGTGTTCACTAGGGAGGGGGATGGGATATCCAAAAAGCAAGGCATGATGGGGATAGAAGCAGCAGTAAGTGGGATCAGGGTAGCAACAGAAATGGAGCAAGAGGGAGGGAGAGGTACCCCAAGGGTGTCACATCAGGATAAGGATAAAAGGCCAGTAAGGTGTGGAGGGGACGGATGATGATATCTCCGCGAAGGGTGCAGTTAGCCCTCAAGGCCCTAAAGAAAGACAAATATCCTGAGCCGGATGGCATTCATCCAAAAGTACTATGGGAATAGGTGGACATACTGGCTGTACCAGTGGCAGAACTGTCCAACAGGTCGCTTGAGACAGGGAGGGTACCTAGGGATTGGCAAGAGGCACTTGTGGTGCCAATCCATAAAGAGGAGTCAAGGGAAGTACCAGGTAACTAGAGACCCGTCAGTTTGACCTTGGTGGTGGAAAAATTAATGGAAAGTATACTAAAGGAACGATCAGGGGTGTACTTGGAGGAGGTGGGAGGTCTGGATAGTCAGCAACATGGATTTGTGCCAGGTAGATCATGTCAAACCAATCTTGTGGAGTTCTACGAATGGGTAACATCAGAACTGGACAGGGGAAAGCCTGTGGATGTATTATTCTTGGACTTCAGCAAGGCGTTTGACTCTGTCCCCCACAATGGTCTGGTGGAGAAACTGATGGGGTTGGGAGTGGGCCTTTTGATGGTCAGATGGATTGAAAACTGGCTAGCTGGATGCACCCAGAGAGTAGTGGTTGGTGAGGAGCTCTCGAACCCTAGAGAGGTCAGTAGTGGGGTACCACATGGCTCGGTCCTGGGTCCAATCCTGTTTAATGCATACATATCAGACAACAGAAAGGGTATAGGGTGTGAAACGAGTCTCTTCACTGATGACTCCAAGATAGGAGCAGCAGTTGAGGGAGAAGAGGGGAGGTTGGCCCTGCAAGGGGACCTGGACACCCTAGAAAGCTGGGCTCACACATGAAAATTAAATTTCAATATCACCAAGTGCAAGGTGTTACATCTTGGGTGGGGAAACCCTAAACACAGGTACACCCTGGGAGGGGAGGCGCTGGAGGTCTCAATAGGGGAAAAAGACCTAGGGGTCACGGTAGGCGCATGTATGAATAACTCTGAGCAACACAGGAGAGCGGCTAGCAAGGCAAACAGGATGTTGGGATGCATTGTAAGGGGGATCACCTCTAGGAGCAGGGATGTGATTCTGCCACTGTACAATGGACTGGTTAGACCACACCTTGAGTACTGTGTACAGTTCTGGAGACCACACTTGAAGAGGGACATACAGCTCCTGGAGAGGGTACAGAGGAGGGCAACTAAGTTGATACGAGGACTAGGGGATTTGACATATGAGGACAGACTTGAGGAGCTCTGCCTGTTTTCATTGGAGAGAGAGGAGAACAGGGGACATGATTGAGGTCTTCAAGTACCTCAAGGGAATAAATAGGGTAAACATGGAGGGGATCTTCAGATTAAAGCAGGGAAGTATCACCAGATGGCATGGTTTGAAGCTGGAAGATGGAAGGGTGAGGGGGGGAAAAGAGGAGGAGGTTTTTCACTGAGAGGGTGGTGGACCCTTGGAATGCACTGCCTGGTGAGCTGGTTCAGAGATCCACAGTGGAGGGCTTCAAGAGAGGGTGGGACAGACACAGAAAGTGGATGTATCAGATGATAGCCTGGCCCAGGGGGATGGGGATGAATGATAGGGGTTTCTGGAACACAAGGGGGGAGGGCCTCAGCACCCAACTAGGGATCTGAGGTTCAAGCAGACTCAATAGACTGTAAGGCCTAATCTGCTGGCAATTAGTATGTTAGTACGTTAGTTTATTACTGAAGTTTTCAATTTGCTACGCATTACTTAGTGTGTGTGTGAGTATGTGTGTGACACTTGTCATCAAATCAGACACCTTTTATTGTGCCACATAATTTCAGCAATGTGAACCTGCTATCCACTGCAGCTGTATAATTTTCTGTACTTCTTTGTGGTATCTTCACTGGTACTCGTACTTGTGACTCTTACTGCAGTAGTGCAGTACGCAGCCCCTCCACGACCCGCAACAACCAGAAAATATATTCTTTTCCAGATTTCAATTTCTGATGGTGAGCACTGGTTAGGTGTTGTGCCTTTGCATCTGCATCTCTTCAGTGTGCAGCACAATCTTAATCTGTCTGTACATTTGCATCTGTTTAGGGCCCAATCTTCTTCTGTAACTTAAGTCACAGTTGTTTCTTTGGCTTCCCTTCAGAGTACTGGACAGGTGTGGTGCATAATTCAGCATGAGCTCTGTACTCATTAATATCCGTTTTTAAGTCAGGACCATCATCAGGAGTCACTCGTAATACAAATCACGTTCTTCATCAGCATGGTCACAAATGCAGTCACAAATTACAATTTACGATCACGTCACGAATCACAACAGTAATTTTTTTCACTAGTTACTTGGATGTATTGTAAGCCTGTTTCGTAGTGTCTCTCCATGCTTCACCACCCCACCATTGTACTCATTAATGAGTGTTTTTAAATCAGGGAGTTTGTGCCACACCTCATCGGGGCCCAGAGAAGTACAGCCGTAGGCATTTGCATTTCTTTATCATCACAGTCACAAATGCAGTCACAAATCATGATTTACTATTACGTCACGAATCACAACAGTAATATTTTTACTAGTTACTTTGATGTTGTAAGCCTGTTTTGTAGTATCTCTCCAGGCTTCACCACCTCACCATTGTACTCATTAATAAGTGTTTTTAAGTCAGGGAGTTGGACAGTGTCTGCAGTACATACACAGACTGGACAGAAAACTGCACCCATGCAGTTTTGCACAGTATACTTCCACTGCTCAGAATACATACAGAAGACAACAAAAAAGGGCATAATTACATACAAGGGTCAGAGATGGTAGAGGAATACATTTTACAACACAGCAAGGAAGGTGTGGGGGCACATGATGTGAGGGGAAAAAAAAACAATGTGGGATCCCATGGTGATCCAGTAGCAGTCCCCGCATGGACATCATTTGCAACTGGTGTTCCTGTATGTAAGAAAGATAAAATTTATAGAAAGAACAAATTAAGTAAAAAAGAGTACAGACAGAAAAGACAACAAAATGTAGGTTTTAAAAAGCTGTTAAGTCTAAATCGAAGTTTAAATCTCCTCCTCACTCTGATCTCAAAGTATCTGCAGTCACAAAACACACTCCTCTCTCTTTCTGTCTGCACAGGAGAAAGTAAAAGTGTCTGCTTGTATGATTCACTTCCTTCATACCTAGCTAAAGAGCATGTGACTTACAGTACTGTAAGCCATGTGATGTGTGGGGGGGGCTGCCAAATCTGAAACACCAAGTGGATCACTTAGAATCATAATGAGAAATGCAAAGTCCGTTAAAACAATGACTTCACCTTCTGATTGCCATTCCGCCTAACACAAAGTGGTAATGACATGGAGTATTTTGCATTGCCCACCTGCATAGCGGAGTGTAACCAAGTGCCCACTTCATGTTCACATTGCGGCAGAATTTAAATTCGCTGCATCTCTATTTAGGATAAATATTGAGTTTCTTCTATGTATTTGTTTTTCTTTTCCTTTTCCTTTTAATTTTGTACTACTATCTGAATTAAGAGTTATGCATTATGAAATGATTTTGTTTGGGTGCACATTGTATTTTATGTTATGTTGTTATATGGATATTGCATTCATTTTAGTTTTGTTTCAATTAAGTTTCCTACTTTTCAAGAAGTGCCATGGGATCTTTAACATCCACCTGAGCTGGACTGGTGGCACTGAGGGTTGAGGCGCTGACGCCACAAACTCGTGCCACGATAGCGCCCGGTTCGGGAATGAGCCCAGGTTGCTGGGGTCGGCAGTGGGGGAGAGGATTGAGCATCTGAGGACAGCTCTCCTCTCCGGGAGGGACGGGAACCAGTCGGTGCTCGCGGTTGCCCTAGCAGAGGCTGGATTTGCAGCAAGAGCTGACAATGCAGAAGAAGGAGTGGGGAGTGGCAGACATCAGTAACATGCCTTGATGTCAGGGCATTAGCCACTCCCAAGAAACAGGAAAAACACCCCTTCAGCTTTAAGCGGAGATGAAGCACTGAAGCTTGCCTTGATCTGTAGCCATCCACCTGGTACCCTCCTGACTATGCTACTGACTGCTCAGGGTGTTAGGGGCCCACCTTGTCCCCATCTGGGGGGTAAACAGAGGTTACAAGGGTGATGGAGGATTGTTCAGGCAGGGCAGACCGCAGAGGGATGACTCCAGGTTGTCTCCTCAGGAGACCAGAGCTGAGGGGCGGAGAGGAGGAATAAACATAAGAATAAAAAAAAAATCCACCTGAACTACCACTAGAACATTGGTTTAACTTCTCATCCAAAAGACGGCACCTCAGGAGTGCAGCACCCCCCTCATGCTGCACAACAGTGTCAGTATTTGGATTTAACCAAGGTGCCTGGTGTGGGGATAGAACTCACAGTCTTCTGATCTTCCAGCCTCAGAGGCAGGTATGAGTGGGTGATAAAGGGTAAAAGCTGTTAAGTCACCAGCTTCTGGTTTTCTGACTGTGTCTCTATCTGACAATTTGTCCCATATTATTAAGACCAGTGCCCCTCATTTCCCTACATTTTGAATGACTGTATCCAACATTTCAGTGAGAAAATGCTTCAAGGCATACAGGCTCTGCTCTGGTGTGTTTTATCTCAGCCTCACCATAGCTGCTCCCTATCCCATTCAAATCTCTCAACTCTGTACTTTCCCCACATTTTCCTACATTTTGAGTTTCTGTATCCAGCATTTCAGGGACAAAATGTTAAGAGGTATATAGGGTCTGCTCTGCAGGTGCTATTTTTTATCCCAGCCTTGTCATAGCTGTTCTCTCTCCCCTCCAAATCTCTCAGTGCTGTACTTTTCCTGGACACCACTGCAGACAATAGTCTGAAATGACTATCCATGTACTAATAGCTGCCATTACTGATGAGTGTAGGGGGTCCCCAGCTCTTCTAAATGGACCATGCCAGCCAACACCATCCATACAGTCCCACCCTTATACTACCCAGTATGTCCTTGCATCCTAAAAACAAAGCTCTGCGGCATGTATAGCACAAAATACTGTACCTTAATAAACTCATAATTGAAAAGGTTAAATGAGTCACTCCTTGGATGCATAGATCATCCAATATAGAAACAGGAGTAGTATAGTATCAGGCCTGTGTACTGTTTACTCTGCCTGGTGAAAGGAGACTGTTTAAAAAAATGGTTATGTCTGGGGCATAGCATATTAAAATCAATACTTTTGACAATAAAAATGTCATAGTTTTCTATTTCCTAAGCCCCTTAGATTTGAGTAGCCCCTACCCAGAGAAATCCTAGATGTGCTCCTGACTCACTTGATGCTGTACGAAAACTTTCAGAAGTGTAGGTCTCCAGTTGATCACAGGGTGGAGGCTGACAGTGTCTTTCTCTGCCTGACTCTGTTTATTGCCCAGTAGGTGGTGGTGAGGGTGTGGTGAGGTGCATGATGGTGCCAGCTATTGTGTGTGCAGAGCTAGGTCTGTTTGACTGAACATCTGCTGCTGTATTTTCATCTGGTTCAGGAGGTGCAGAAAGAGGAAAAGAGGGGGTTATAGAACCGAACAGTGGGGGCACACTGTGTGTGATGGCATTGCAGTTTTTCTCTGCTGTGGCCAGAAGCAATGTGGGAGCAGCATAAATGTACAATAATCAAGTTATTTTCTTGGTTTGCATTTTTTCCTGTATAAGTGATCAAAATTTACTATTACAGTTTTGGGCTTGTGTAACCTTCTGTGGGCTAGTGCAATGTTGAATCAACTTGTCCTGCTGGCTAGTGCAATGAAAAGTTAAGGTTGACTCCTGTACATGGCAGCCTAGCAGTCAAACTCCTGTCCTATCTGAACACTAGTAATTGAGGAGCTCTGGGACATAATGCGGCTGTGGGCCTCTAAACCAGTTCCTACCTACTGCTCCCTTAGGACTGGTCATCCCCCTTTAAAGAACTGCACAAGGCCTTCAAATGAGGCATCTTGGGCTGTACTTTACTTCACAACTCCTCTTCTCGCCAACTTGGAGCACAGCCCACTCCCTCACTATACCTTAGCAGTTTTTCATTATTTCTACCAACACCACTCTCTCTGCTACTGCCCTAAGGAGTGGAGGGGTGGCTAACCATGTTTGTACCTCTGTATTGGAGGGATGGTGTTACTACCTCAGTAACTCCAATGGGACTATTTTATGGCTGAGTGATGAGGCTCAGTAGCAACATCCACTGAAACTCCCCTTTGCTAATCATGAACTATTCTCAGTTCTGAAACATGAGTCAGGTACAGTACTTACAGGTCAAATCTGGATCCCAGCAACTGGACGTTTTCCCACCTGGCTGTCTACAGGACCATCTGCCCATGGTTACCATTAAGAAGCCTGCAAACTGAATAAAGACTGGATGGGAGAGGAACAGGACTGTGCTATGCCCTCATCCAAACATGGGGTCTTGATAGTAATACACAAGTCATTGGGATGGACAATAGATTTGGCACCAACAGATAAAGAAGGGAGGTTGTTTCTTTTGCAAGAGGTCACCCCATCTGGCTCTCCAGTATGAGCTAATATATATATTGACCCAATACCAATGACCCTGCCTTCTTTGAGAAGTTCAGTCCTTTTACAGACTTTAGTAAAGATGGGGTCCCAGTTATCCTGGGGTGGCCATGATTGCCACTCTGGACCCACAGATAGAAATCGTCCTCCTTGGACCCCCACCAGCGAGCCTCAAGCAATCAGGGCTATGATGGAAGAACATGGTCTGGTGGATGATTGGCATACTCAGCACCCAAATGTCAGGGACTACACCTACTACTTGCACGCCATGGATCCTCTAGCAGAATTGAGCTGTGGTTGGTCAGCACCACTGTTATGCTCCAAATCAAGGAGGCTTTCATATGGTTCCACGTTGCTGTTGTGACAGAAATCTGACAACCACCTTTACAGTGACCGGCACTATGTTGATCACAATTGGCATTGTGCTGTCAGGAAAACATTGTGTTTAAAAGGCAGCGTACCCCCAAAACCCCATGCAAGGGCTCTGCTCCCTGCACCACCCAGATTTTAATATAATCATCTTCATGTCAGTTTTGGAGAGGTGGTGCAAGACCAAGAGAAGCTGTGCCAGGGTCCCTCATGACCATTACAGTGAACTACAGTTGCTGATGCTGTAATGGTCTTCACAGTAAATAAGTCACTGTCATAGTGGTATGCACTTTCATACATCCCACTCTCATCTCTTACCACACTTCATCCGAGCTCAAGGTGTTACGGGGGGCTCCCAGTCCAGAAATCCATGGTCTGTAGACTGGAACCCCTGTTGATAGAGGATCTAGATTTCAAGAGATGGGGTGGTGAAGAAATGAAGGCGTACTTGCAGGACAATAATACTAACATATTAAAATGCCAGCAGAATGGGCCTAACGGCCTTTCATGTCTGCTTGTTTGGTCAGCCCCCACCCTGGGAGCTGATCTTGCTGCCCCTCACCCTCTCTGGCTTCTCCTTCCCAGTCCCAGATATTCTCACTGCACTGGTTTTTGTTTCCAGAACCCTTCCCTGTACCTGTCCCACCCTCTTGAACCTTTCACCATTTCTGCCTCCACCAGCCCACTGGGCAGGCGCATTCCATGGCTCCACCACCCTCCCAGTGAAGTAGCACCTCCTCCTTTCTCCCTGAATCTCCCTCCAGCTTCCACCCATGCCTCTAGTTGCCCTCCTTCCTTGGAGCACCCTGACTGCTCCTCTCCTATTTACCCCTTCATGTATCTGAAGACCTCTCATGTCCCCCAGGTCCCTTCTCTCTTCCAATGTGTACATATTTAACTCTTTGAGCCTCTCCCCATAGGTCCTATCACCGAAGCCCCACATCATTTTAGTTGCCCTCCTGTGGACATTCTCCAGGAGTTCAATGTCCCTCTTTAAGTGTGGCCTCCAAAACTGCATGCAGTACTCGAGGTGCGGCCTCACCAAACAGTTTTACAGTGGGAGTATCACTTCCTCCTTCTGGAGGTGAGCCCCCTAGCAATGCCTTCAAGCATCCTGTTGGCCTTTGCTGCTGCCCTTCTACAAGTCTCTGAGTTGTTCATCTTGACATCCACCACCCCCCCCAGGTCCATGTCAGCCATCGAGACTTGTAGCATCCCCCCCCCCCAGGGTGTACACTTGGCCCAGGTTTCTGGCTCCCAAGTGCAGTACCTTGCATTTCCTTGCATTGAGCCTCAGCTTCTTTTTTCTAGACCTCCTGTCCAGAGCCTCCAGGTCCCCCTGTAGGGCCACCCTCCCCTCCTCCCCATCCACCGCTGCCCCCAGATATGAGTTATCCGAAAAAAGACTCATCTCACTCCTGATGCACTTTCTTATGTCAGAGACGTAGGCGTTGAACAGAGGAGCCCAAGGACCAATCCCTGAGGGACTCCACTAATGACCCTCCTTGGGGATGAGACTACTCACCAACCACAACCCTCTGGGTCCAGTTCTGGAGCCAATTGCCTATCCAACTGATCATCTGGTTCCCCACCCCCATTTCTTCCAGATTATCCAACAGGCCCCTGTGAGGAACAGAGTCAAATGCCTTGCTGAAGTCAAGAAAGAGGATGTCCACTGGTCTACCCAGGTCCAAGGCACTCATCACCCAGTCATAGAACTCCACAAGGTTTGTCTGACATGATTTCCCTGGGATGAATCCATGCTGTTCATCGTCCAGGCACTCCTACTTTCCAGGTCACCTCCCCAGTTTCTCCTGACAATGCCCTCCATTACCTTGCCCACCACCAATGTCAGGCTGAATGGCCTATAGTTCCCTGCCTCCTCCCTTGATCCACTCTGTGGATAGGCACTATATGCACCACCTTCCAGTCCTGGGGCACCCACACTTTCCTCAGAGAGATACTGAAGAGCTCTGCCAGGGGTTTCGCTCGGACATCTGCCAGTTCCTTCAGCACTCAGGCATGTAATTTATCTGGCCCTGGTGCTTTCTCCATCTTAAGGGACCTGAGGGCTTCTCTCACTCTCTCTGCTGTGATTTCCACCTCCGCTAACTTGTCCCCCTGCTTTGCCTTCCCCCCACTTGCCAGTGATGCCCTCCTCCCTAGACCCGCCGATCAGTAAGGGCCCTCCCCCAGTTTCACCATCTCCTCCCATGTATGATGCAGCCCCCCATTTTCCTTGGTGAAAACTAAGGTGAAGTACTCATTTAGTACCTCAGCCATAATAACAGTGATGTTTCAAATGTCGCCCCTTTGGGAGGCTTCAAGGCTACCTTAATTGGCAGCAGTGAAAGGCCACAGAGTCAGAACAAGTCTCCCTTGATAAGAACTTAAAGTGGAGAACAGTCACCTAGAAAACTGGCCTGCACACTCCTAGAACTTCCTAGGCACATTCACTGGCATTCACATTAAATTGAATGACCTTCTCACAAGGAAAGTGGAACTGGCCATTTGGTATTTATGCATACCTTTTGGGAAAGGGGAAGAAGTCCAGTAAATTGCTGCCTATAGTGCAGACAGGACAGAAAACTTATCCACAGTCATAAGGATGCTTCAGGCTCCCTCAAGCAAGACTCTGAAAATATCACTGCGATCATGCAGCAGTTTTAGTGCAACCTATACATGTCACCCTCTTTATCCACAGCTACTATAGTGAAGGGCTTCCTTGGGGGCCCTGCCAGTCCTGACTTGCACACCATCCCAGACATCATAAGTAGACCTCTCCAGCTTCTTCCCAGTAGTGACACAGGCTATCAAATCCCTGAGTTTGCACAGAGCCCAGGGTGGGGATGTCTACCTGGCAGATTTTTACAGTGTCTTGACAAGTGAACTCTACCCATACCTCCTGAGAGTTTTCCAGGAATCCCTCATATTGACCAGCCTCCCACCTTCCATGAGGGAAGCAGTGATTACAGTGCTACCAAAAATAGGCAAACACCCCTCCCAATTGGGAAGTTCCCACCCATTTCATTGATCGATGCTGATGTGAAGGTGCTGGTCAGGATACTGGCAGCCAGGATGGCAAAAGTTCTAGCTTGGCTAATTCATCCTTCACATGTGCGATTCATTAAAGGGAGACGGGTCTGATTACCTCAGGAGCTCTGACCTTGATGTCCCTCATACTCAAAGAACAGAACAACAAATCCCAGGCAGCTGTTGTTGCAGTGGATATTAAAAAATATTTTGTTTTTGTCGAATGGCTATATTTCCTCTTCACTATGGAGAGAATGGGATTTGGCCTTCGGTTCTGACAATGGTTTTATTTTAAAGAATCCCTTTTGGACGTAATAGACAGACAGACATGCTCCTTCAACAACAAAAAAAAAAGAATTCGGTCATCAACTGCACCATGGTGCAATAGACAGCTAAAACAACAACTGACTGAAAAAGATCGAATGTGGAGGAAAACTAAAATGTCTATGTAACCAAGGGATATTCAGAAATACAAAACTTTCAGAAACAGATGAATCTGTGAAATTAGGGAGGCGTAAAGCAGGTATTATAACCAGCAGCTTAACTGCGAGAAAAACATAATGTCAGGAAAATATAGGAAGGAATTAGGTAAATGCAAGGAAAAGCTGATAAGTCATCAATACCCAAATACTAAAGTATAAGGAATTAATTATTGTTAAACTTTTAGAACTGGTAAAAGTTTTTAATGAATATTCTAATGAAGTGGGAAACACATTCAACAAAATCTACCCAAACCATCCTGGTAGTACACTGCACTCAAGTTTTGTTTGCAATAATAATAGATCTTTATTCACTTTTCATGATATTAGTGAGTGAGATGTACTGTTCGAGTTGGGGAAACTGGACATAAAAAAGGTAGCTGGACAGGATAAAAATATATCCTGTGTTTTTTTATAGTGTTAGTTAAACCTCTGACTTATTTAAATTTTCATTGAGACTTTGAAGTGCCTACTGATTGGAAGACGGCTTGTATAACCAGATATTTAAGGGAGGAGATGAAATGGGCACAGTGTGTTATTGCCCTATTTCTATTTTAACACCCATTTCCAAAATGATGGAAAAACTGGTATATAAGCAATTAAGTAATTACCTTGTGAGAAATAAAATATTGACTGACTATCAGGCAGGGTTTCATAAAGGTCACAGTTCTACCTATATTGCTTACAGGGTTAGAGATGATATACTTTACTAGCAGTTTTTGATCATGGTAATTCAGTTCCAGCAATTTTTTTGATCTTTCTAAACCATTTGATTCAGTTAATCATATTATTATGTTAAACAGGTTAAAGGCTTCTGGAATAGGACTCAGTTCTTTGTTTTGGTTCTCCTCCTACTTTTCCTCCAGGCTACTAAGTGTCCAAGTGAGTCAACACTGTATCCGAATTACCAGGTAAATAAATCATTAAACACTGTTCTGATCATATATCAGTAAATAAAGGTATTCTGCAAGGATCTGCACTGGGGCCCTTATTATTCCTTATTTATGTTAATAAATTACCTAACGGTACGACTGTTGCTACAGAAACTTTTCTTTATGTTGATGACACCATTATGTACACTAAAAACAGATACTACAAAATGGTTATAAAAAACTCTACAAAATTATTTAAATAATAGTCAATGTGAACTTATTAAGTTACTCCTACTACTTAATGTAGACAAAACCCAGTGGGTTTTATTTACTGGAAGGACAAGGGAGGAGCATCACAACTGAAGTATCATTGCCCTAGATGGGACACAATTATGTAGGAACAGTTCTTATAAATATCTGGGTATTTTATTGAATGAATTCATGATATT
Organism: Neoceratodus forsteri; assembly: GCA_016271365.2. Classification (NCBI taxonomy): domain Eukaryota; kingdom Metazoa; phylum Chordata; order Ceratodontiformes; family Ceratodontidae; genus Neoceratodus; species Neoceratodus forsteri. Next base: position 683,351,064 of record CM057449.1, read on the forward strand.
TGATAAACACATTCAAATGCTATCTAGTAAACTTAAAAAATTGTTGTCTTTTTTTTATAGAAATAGGGCTTGTTTTAGTTTTGCAATTCTTAAACAGCTAGTTAGTTCCCTTTTCATGTCACAGATAGATTACGGTGACTGTATTTATAAGAAGACTTCACATACTGTACTGAAACTACTGGATCCTTTGTACTGTAGTGCCCTGAGGTTTATCTCAGGTTTGCCATGGAAAACCCACCACTGTAAGTTACGTATATGCTGCAGTAGTATGGCAATACTTGGCAACCCATAGGCAATACCATTGGGACATTTATGCATACAAATTTGCATTACAACTACTTCCTTCTTATTTAATAGCTTTACTGCAGTATAAACAGCCAAATTAATTATACACTAAGGTCCAGTAATCTCCAACAATTCTTTATACCTAGGTCCAGAACCAAATACAGTAATAATTTACTTGCTGTTTCAATACCTTGTACGTGGTTCCATCAAAAGAAACTAAAGATGACAGCTTCCATATCAATCTCACATTTTAAGAACTGCCTTACTAAATTTACATTCCATAAGTGTAACTGTTTTATGCGAGTTCATGTCAAATTGTATGTTTGTACTTATGTTATTATAACTTGTCTATAAATATATGTGTTTTAATTGTTCAATTGTGGATGCAAATGTAAAAGAAAGTAAACTATCAATTTGCTTTCCAATAAAATGATTTGAGGATTTGATTTGAATGGTTCCTGCTCTTATGCACCTCACCTACTGCCTTTGTCCTTACCAGTGCCCTCCAATCCACCCCTTTTCCCTTGCATAAAAGAACCAGACAAGACTGACCCCTTGGTGTCCAGTCAAAATTGTGACAGCTAATATGTGCAGTCAAAAACCATGCAGATTTAGAGTTAGTATATCTAATGTAGCATGGCTTTGGACCACATGGTTATGAACTGATTGCGAAGTGTGGTTGTTAACTGTATTGTTTTTCAGTACGTGGTCTTGACATAGCACTGCCCCTAATGCCTCATATGTATATATATATATATATATATATATATATATTGATATAAGCAGTCCATAGAACCACTTGCCATTGCTCTGAGGGAATACCCCCAGATCTGAAGTAGGGAACATATCACCTTCCTCTATGCCAACAATTTTCGGATGTAACACAGGCTGCCCCATATATCTTCTCACTGCCTAGCTCTTTCCTGCAAGTCTCAGACAACTGAGTAAATCAAAGCAAGACATACATCTTACCCTTACACACTGCATGCATGTCTGGTACCTTCATAGATGCAGGCCTAGCATGGGCAGAGCAGGGAATCACTTATCTGAGCATCAGACTCCATAGGAAATTCATATATATGGTATTTCTGAACCTGGAACCAGTTTTGGCTCAATCATCATCCGTGGTACTGTACACAAGGCAAGGAATGCCATGAGACCCATCCCTCACACCGATGGCTTTAGTGGCATACTGGAAGAAACTCCACCTCTGGATAGAGAAATCATCAGCCTCCAATGCAGGGATCCCCCTCTGGGGAAAACCATCAATTTTTTTATGAGGGGGAATACAATACACTGGACCATCTGGGAAAAAATAGGGATATGGTACATTAGATATATATTCTCCATGGCACCACCCACTGATTCTTTTACAAGCATCATGGAGAAGTTTAACATCCCCAAGAGGGATTTCTGGGGATACCATCAACTAGGGATACTAACCAAAGGCTCAGAAATGGAAAGCAGACCCAGCCACTGCCCTAAAGTGCACACCATATGACTCTTTGGTCTTCCCTCAAAAGAGTAAGGTAAGTGCTATTAACAGATCAAACCAGGACGCACTCCAGGCCCTCCCAACTGGACATGAGACACTGGCAAACAGAATAGGGTACTCCCATCTCTGAATCCCAGTAAAGCTACTGCTGGGACTGCCTTCATAGAGTGTGTAGGGACAGCAGAAGCAGGTTAGTCCAAAACAAGATGCTCCATAGGTGGTACTGTACCCCCGAAGCACTCAAATCCACAAACCTACTAACTGAGGACTCCTGCTGATATGCCAGGATCCAGTAGTGTTGTTCAGATGGTATCCTACAAATTCAGATACCATTGGATACCCTCATTTTGGTATGATATTGGATAACCTTGGATGGCATAGACATCCGACCAAGGATCTGACCTCCTAGGATCCATTGTAAGTATCCAGGGATCCGATGGATCTGACCACCAGATTCTACTATTCATGGTTGCATCCATTGGATCTGACCACCAGATCCATTTGCTGGATCCTAGGTTGGATACCAATACTATCTGACAGAGGATAGTCCGATCCAGAAAAGCACTATCTGAGCAACACTATCCAGGAACCACACTACTGCATATCCTTTGGTCGTGTCCTGTCCGCCATACTTTCTGGCACCGGGTCCAGTACATTTGCATCAAAATCACAAATCACTACAGAAATCTTTCCACTAGGATGCTTCCCAGCTCGGATACCAACATCCTTCCCACAGCCCTAGTGCATCACAGCTGTAGGAGCTGTTAACAAGCAGCTAATACTATGCAAAATGATATCCACTGAAATCATTTCATTCCAAGAATGGCTCTTGGCAGAGGGTCAGTTAACCACATATAAGAGGCTCTCCAGCTTTGCCAATCGCTCAATGACAGGATACTACAAATGCTTTGCCCACATTCTGGACTCAGAATTCGGTCAGGCAGTGCCACAGAAACACCAGTACTCTGTCCTCTCCTTAGTCCCCTAATTCAATGATAGCAAGAGAACTTCTGGATACACATACACTAAGTAGCCAGTTGTTTATAGTTATATTTACTGTTACTTTTTATTTGTGCTTGTTCCTGTTACAGGGAGCATACTGACCAGCACTCTTGATGAACCTTTCTCACTCCATTATTGGTCATTGGAGTCATGCTATGGACTCAGTTCCACACTGTGGCCCACCTGGACAAGACACTGTTACTACATATGCAGCATTAGTTGCAGTTGCCCACCAATGGCATCATAATCATTTGCACCATCTTACTAATGGGATTGTACAGTTACTTGCTCTCTTAGACTGTATCTGCGACAAATCTGTTGTATCATCTTACTGTACCCTAATTTTAACTGCATTATGTATGTGTAATTAACTGTTGTATTATCTCTGTAATCTATTTTATCAATATTATGTATCCAGCATTCATATATGTATTTTGTACCTGTTATGGCAACTGTGTATGTATCATTTCCCCACATGTACCCCACCCCCGGATGTACTGTGAGATGAGTAATTTCGATTGCTCAGTGTATTTTTCTAGCGAAACGTTTCAATACATAAATAAATAAATAATGTCCAAGTTTGTTCATACTGCACTGTTTAACATACATATGCTCAGAGTGCTGTCATGCATCTGCATTTCCATGTCTGTAAATATTGCGTCACTTTGTTATTAATGCAATAAAATGATCAACCACAAAATTATTCTCATTCCAAATTGCCTACTGTGGTTATTATGCACATAATTTGCTATGGCATGAAATCTACTGTATCTTTTGATCAGACATGGGTATTTCTAACTGTCCCAGGAACCAAGTGTGTGACAGAGGAACAGAAACCCTGAAAAGATGAAGAATGTAATTTAATGGGCCCTCACAGGTAACGGAGACAAAATGACAGCTGACTGATCAGAAGAAGAAAAGAGGCTAGGTGGTCTCCATATGAGGGGCACAATGTAGAGTGATCTGAACAGTTCCACCAGGGAGGTGTAGAGAATTTTATAGACAGTGCACCCATGATCATGCCTTCCAGGGTGTGATGAAGTCAGACATGGAAGAACTAACAAGGCTAACTCCTGGTGAGAAGTTCCAACCATATGACACTAGTCAAGGGAGTCCGCCCCTAGGTTATTGACCACCCACTCCCCCTTCCTAGGCAGATGACAGAAGCGGCTGGCAAGGATAACACACCAATAGACATTCACAGAAACAGTTTTTCTCAACAGTTTTGCTTAGTCCCCAAAGCATTGAATATATCAACCAACTTTTAAAACAGATCACAGCTGCATTTTCTTTTACTACTGCCACCTTGTAAATAAAATTGCATTTCCTCAAATGTATTTTGGCATGCTACCTTTGACCAGTCTCTGAACTGCCTTGTATCTTCTTTCCCACATTGTACCCCCTTCCCCAAGATTCACCTGGAAATAAACATTGTTTCAATTTGCCTTTTGTAGCTTTCATTTTCTGAACAAGATGAATAAAAGTACAGCTTGTTTGTCTGAATGCAACCTTAATTCAGGGAGAATACTGGACTGGCAATTATGCACAATCAGTGTGTTCTGCCACAGAGGGGCTCTGATTCCCTCTGACCTCAAGAGTAAAGCTTGAGGGGTCTGTGGAAATCAGCTTCCTGAGGTGGCAGAACACACTGGTTACGCAAAAAGTTGCTCATCCTGTATTTTTTATAGCATATAGTATTATGTGAAAGTGCACATTGTGTTTTTTCTCTTTCACAATGAAATTGACTTGTGCAGTATCTAGAGGTTCTAGAATGCTATTCTACCCCCAGAAAGGTACAATCACATTCCATGACCTCTGAACTGCGGTACAACAGCATTTTGAAAAAGATGGATTTCTATATAGAACAGTGCTCTTCTATACAGTATAAATACATTATTTTAATACATAAACTGAGAAAATCAAGTTACATGAAAGAGACCACATCAAGGGCTTTAAATTATTTCATAACCTTCAAATCACTTCTAAAGATAAAAAAAACACATTAGCTGAAAAATCACACACTCTCATAATCATGGGATTCCTCTCAGCTTCAACACAGGCATTTATAGTAAAACTATCAAATGCACAACAGACTCAGTATAAGTAAAGTACTTTATCATAAACACAGTTTGACAGAAAGAAGTTACTAAGTTTTAGGGACCCAATATTGGAAAATGAGCAAAAACAGATTGCAAAGGTTTGGGCTGTGCTGACCCTTGCCCATGACCCTGGGGATGCTATATTCAGTCAGATATGGTACCTGTGTGATCCTACTGAATATAGGGGCATGTGAATGCAGTAATAAATCAAGTAGCACTGCCTTGACATGAGTCTGAGAAATACAGCAAGCAGTGCCTACAGACCCAATAGTGCTGGGTGTCCCTGGTGCTATATTCAGCTGACACCATCCAAATGAGCCTATTGGCATGCAATGTGCTAAGGAGACATATGCATGTCCATTATAGGCTCATTTTCATGGAAACAGTGGCAAGTTAGTACCCATCAATCACCTGTCCTCTTAATAGTTTAAAGATTCTCGGTGTCTAATGGCACGACAACCCTCCGATCCCTGTCCCTTAGGTTTCATGATAGTCCTTGGTGTCTGCTAGCACCCCCACCCTCAATCACTGCGCTGTTTGTTAAAAGAAGTTTCTGGTGTCTAGTGGCCCCACCACCCATTACTGGGTACACTACCCTTCCACCCTCTTACCATAGTTATGGTGCCATGGAGAGTCCTTAAGGTGACTGGCATAGCCCTCCTCTCCACCTCAGCCAGCTACTGTATGCATTGACAGAGACCGCATCTCTGCATATTGTAAAGGAGGTTGCATACTGTCTACAGTAGACAGTATGCACACTCCCCTTTACAGCACACAGAGCACGTGCTCCTGTCATTAGTACACTGGCCAGTTGAAGTGGTAAGAGGAGGGCTGTGCCTGTATGTTGTATGGGCTCCTTCAATGTCAGTGACTATGTTAAGGGGGTGGCAGTGTGTACCCAGTGTGGGTGGTGTGGGGCAGCCGATGGATGACATGGACTTCTTTTAATAAACTGTGGTAAATGATCAGAGGATGGGGTGCCACTAGACACCAGCAAATAACTATATTAAATAGCAATGAACAATCAGAGGATGGAGGATGCCACTAGACACCAGGGAGTAACTATATATAGTTTCTTCCACTGGCTAGGGGCTTCTGGTCCCGCACTTCACTCACCACTTCCCCCCATCCCCAGGCTTCCCCCCTTGGGTGGTGCCACTGGGTGCATACCCCCCCTCCCAGGAAACACAGTCATGAAGCCCTGGATTGCCCCCAGGGTGGGGCCATGGGAGTGGGACCCCCAGTGGACTTTGTACTGTGGCGGGAAGCAGTGACAGAGGCAGGGGCCATTATTAGCAGCCAGTGACAGAATTTTTGTGGATTTTTGCTGTGGGCGGGGACGTGCAATGACACCAGCATCCACCCCACCCCATTCCATGTGGGGCCAGCACTCTTCCTCCCCTCCCCCCAGAGAAGGAGAGCAGTCCATTCGACACTCAATCCTTCTCCACTCAGCCAGCCCTCCAACTCCTGAGTCTGTCACAGAACCTGGTATGTTGGCACAGCAGATGGATGACTTGCTGCTGTGCAAGCAGGCCAGCCCCAAGGAGTGACTATATTTGATAGTGGCACGCAATTGGAGGGTAGTAGTGCAACTAGACACCTCAAAATGATTATATTAGATAGTGGCAACTGATCAGAGGGTGTGGATGCCACTAGACACCAATGACTATCTTCAAACCAAGACGAATAGTGATCAGAGGGAGGGAGGCCAGGGACTGCTTTATATTTTTAAGGATGGGGATTGGAGGGTGGGAGTCTACCACTGGACACCAGAGAATGTTTTATTTTTTACAGGGATGGGGATTGGAGGGTGGCCAATACCAGTGGACACCAGGTTATGTTTTGTTTTTTACAGGGATGGGGATAAAAAAGTGATGAGTGCCACAAGACATCAGGAAGCAGGTGTGCTCCTGCAATGGCCAACCTGGTTGTTAACTGCTCTGTGGTTCTGTTGACTCCAGAGTTGCCTGGAGTAAGTAAGTCTTTTTATGGCAGTATTTGTGCTGCACAGAATGGCCTGCACTTAACCTGTTGCACAGCACAAATACACTGAATATAGTGATGCACCTGTATCCATGTCCCTGCCACTCCCTTTGCCTACTGAATACATTATCTTTAGTGCATGCTATCCATTTTAGCATGCAAACCTTCCTCCTTTGAAAATTGGTGCACAAATTCCATGCAAACAGCATGCAATCACTTTGCACAACAGGCAAACATTTGAATATCTGGCCCCACAAGTTAAAAAAGCCCACTTGGGAATGTATTAATATTTTTCACCTAACTAATGAAAAGCACCATTCTGGAGCAAGTCCTTTTACCCTAAAAATGTCAGATCAAAAATCTAAATCATCTGGGCTGTATAACTATTATAGTTATCAGAAATGAATAAAGCATCTGTTGGCAGGGAATCAGTTGTGAGGAGGATAGACTTGGAAGCTATCACTAGGGCAATAGGAGCTGGGACAGAACTGAATATCATTGTCCATACTGGCACAAATTATACAGCATAGATAAAGATTAGAGTAGTCAAGTGAAATTTAAGAGAGCAGGAAAGCTGCCTGAAGCAAGTAGCATGCAAAGTGGCTTTTTCTGAAGTTCTTTCTCTTTACAGCCATGGAAATGCAAGGGAATTCCACACTAGATCATTTAATGAATGGTAGAAGTCAAAGTGCACAGAGGAAGGGTTTGGATACATCAAGGACAGGGCACTAACCTCAGAGGATATAGGCCTCTGGGGGACACAGGGCCTGCATCCTTCTAGGAAGGGGACATCAGTTCTTGATGTCAGGTTTAAATGCTACATGGATGTACATTTAAAATAGAAAAACAGTGAGGTGGTGAAACCAAAGGAGGCAATATCTGCCTCCCACCAGATGGTGGTGGGGGTGGTGCTGGTGGAGCAGCAGGTGCTGTTGTGGCCCTCCTCTTACTACGGCGATGCACAGCCACACCCTCTGCCAGTGCCACAGAAGGGCCAGCAGGTACAGGCCTGGCCCATTCTGTGGCAGCCTGCCACTCCACCTTGTGGTGATTCAGCATGTGAGTGCGCTGGCCCCCAGTCCCCAGGTGAGTCCCCCAGGGGCCACAGCACACCTCCACACAAGAAATATGACACCGGACCAGGCTGCTGTTCCCCCAACACAGTCAAAGAACTGCTAAACTGGGGAGCTGTGGGGGGACCAGGCATGGGAGGGCCAGATGCACTGGCAGCAGTCTGGTCATGGTGCTCAAGCTCCGAGTCCACACTTGACCCTGGGGCACAGGCACACCCTGCTGTGGAGGAGTTGCAGTTACAGCTGGTGCTGCTGTAGCTGCTGCTGAAGGTGGTGGTGGTGGTGGTGGTGGTGCTGTAACTGCATGAGGTGCTGGTCCTGCTTCTTGGGGGGCAGGACCCAAGATTTTGGACCAGTCCAACATCACCTGGCCATGCCGACCATGCGTGCACATTCCTCCCCTGCAAAGCATGCTGCCGTGCAGTCCCACAAGTGCCCACGGCACCGTCCCAGACTTTCCCTGACGCTGTCCTGGTCCACTGCCGCTGTCAGCTACTCAACTGACTTGACACAACTGCCCTCCCTCCTTCCCTCACTTCACTGGTGAGGAAACTGAGGGAAACACTAATAAAAGGAAGGCTGTCAGAGTATCATGGGTCCAATTGGCTGCAAGACCAAAGACAACATGGATTCATTTGGGGGGGGGGCGGTCATGCTAAGCAAATCTAATAGATATCTCTGTGTGACCAGATGAGGTAAGAACAGTGGACATCTCCTATTTAAACTTTAGCAAAGCCTTTAACTCAGTGTCACATAGAAAGCTAATTATCTAGTTCACCAACATAACAGTGGGATCTGTAGTGGTAAAGTGGTTAGAAACTGGTTAAAGAATAGGAGACAAGGGGTCAAGGTTAATGGCACTTATTCCAAAGAGGGGAGTGTGACAAGTGAGGTACCACAGGGTTCAGTACTGTGACCAGTTCTCTTCAAAATTCTAATAGAGGACGCCATAGAAGAGGTAGAAGAGCAAATAACCACACCCCCTCGACTGAAGTCAATGAGCTTTATTAAATCATTTTAAAACATACAGCCATTGTGCAATGGCGCAAGGAGAAAATGCTCTGTAGTAGAGCTGGAAGGAAAGGTATGGCTTTTGCAGATAATACCAAAACCTGCAATGGGGGGGACTCAGTCAGGAATGGGTGCAAAAAATGCACAGGGTTCTTGAGAAACTCTATGAATGGTCAAAAACATGACAGTTAGTGTTCAGTGCCAAAAGTGCAAAATAGAACACCTAAGTCATAGAAATACTGCCTGTAAGTATAGGATGGGGAAGTATTAAAAGTCGCATGGTAGGAAAGGGACCTAGAAGTTGTCATATCTGAGGACCACAAGGTGGCAGAGCAGTGCAAAAGTCAGTGGGTATAGCTATTTGAATGCTGAGTTGCACTGGAGAGTTATCTCAGCTCAGGAGGAGGAAGTGGTGATGCCATTATAGCACACTGCTGCATCCACATCTAGAGTAATGTGTTCAGTTTTGGAGACCTCACCTCAGAAAGGACATAGACAGGATAGAGGTAATCCAGTGGGGCGAAACTGAAATGGTGCATGGTTTGCATGAGAGGCTCTAAGATGAGAGATTGCAGGATTGCAACATTTACATCCTGAAAGAAAGGCAGCAGATAGAGAGAAAGGGGATATGACAGAGACTTACAACTACCTCATAGGAATAAAAAAGGGGATAGGTGGGGACTGGGAGTCTCTTTCAGATGAGAACATGCACCAGGACCAGGGGGCATGCATTGAAGCTGGGGAGCATTCAAGAATGATATAAGGAAATATTTCTCTACTGAAAGGGTAGTGGATGCCCTAAATAGATTGCCAGCAGAAGTGGTGGAGGCTAGAACAGTGGGGGGCTTTAAGCATGCATGGGATAGACATAGGGTATATTAGATAGGATGGCGGGAGGTGGGATGGTTGATTGAGACAAGCTAGGGTCTGCAGAGACACGATAGGTAGGGGACATCTAGGTAGACTAGGTCGGCTTACCAGACCTTTTCTACTATAAAATTTTATGTTTTGTTTTTCCTCCATCTGGATGCTGTCTGCTCCATCCATTCATTCAGGGTACTGCCTGCATGGACTACATGGACTTTAATTGTGTCCTAGTTTTCCTTGGCTGCAGCTTCTCCCTTTGTCAGAGTAAAGTTCTAGCTATATAGGCATCACATTTATTGGCCAATGACTTAGTTTCCTCAGCTGTAAGGTGTAAGCCATCCCCTTCATAAAGTCTGTACCTCCAAAAATGACCCCAGTACCCTACAATACTAAAACCCTTTTCCCTGCAATACTCCTTTGACCAGGAATTAAAGTGAGTGACCAGGACAATCCTTTCCTTCTCCTTTCCCTAAACTGGGAGAGCCTCAGAAAAATGTAACTAAGGTAGCTGCCAGCTTAAGTCAACTGCCCAATTTTGAGAATATGACCTTAACCCCACCCCCCATCACCATGGTAGTGTTTGCTAAATCATTTATTCCCAGGTGAACAATTATATCTAGCCCCTCCTTCTACCTGTTTCCATAATGAGTCTTTTTATTCCACCCACATTCTTTTGTACCAACTCCCATGGTAGGCATCTGACCACCATGTACCACTTATTTCTAACACAGAAGATCTACAACACCTCAAACAGTGGGCCCTATGCACTATACCAATGTGCCACATAAAACAGTCACGTTGGCATAGCTAAGTCAAAATGCTGTGAGACACTGGTCACGCGGCATTCATGACTGGTATGAGCAGCTGGCAGGTGACTGATCCCCCAGGCATGTGAACAGCAATGTGCTGGGATCGGGAAATGGGGGGCATGCTGGCTGTATGTGCCATTCATCATGGCAAGTAGGACTGCGCAACAAGGGCATAGGGGGCAAGCAGGTACACCAGAGACAGCCCTGCCATAAGTGTCTCTATGCGCCCAGCTCCCGCACACACCGAACTGGAGAAGGGGCCCATGAGCAGGATAGAAGTCCCTCCCACACAGCTGTGGCTGGGCCAACCCTGAACCCCCAGAAGATACTCCTGTACTCTACAGGGTGATCTCCAACACTGCCCCCCACAGCTTCACTCTTGTGCCCATTCAGCCCAGCGCCTGGTAGTGTCAGCAAAGCCAACAGCAGGGCAAGCCACACCCACTTCACTAGAACCGACATCACCTTACCCATACTGCAAGTGGGTACCAGGTACCTGACTGCTAGTGGCACAGCCTCTGTACACTCCATGGCTGCCAGCCATCTGACCCATGCAGGGCGCCAGAATAGATGCATGCTCGCAGAGGTCAGATGAGGGCAGCTGGAGCATATGTGGAGGGTTGTACCCATGGATGTCAGTCACCTGGTACTCCACCTGTAGGTACGGGTAGAATATTGTGAGGAGGGCACCATGACACATGTGTTGAGTCAGGGTACAGGGGTTCGGGGTCACCTCGTGTGGCAGTGGGTGCACGGTGTGAGGTGTGTGCTGGGGAGGATGACTTGCTCTAAGGTGGCTGGGGTGACCTGGGCTGGGGAGTGTGGCTCAGATGGCCTCCATGCGGGGACACTGAAAATGGCACAGCGCCTGTGGGTCTTGGTGTTTGCAGGCACAATTCATGCACCAGGACCCACACCCAGCTGAACAAAGTGATCCACTGCAGACCCAGGACGGGCTCCTGATTGGATGCCTGGATGAGTTTGCATCTCCTCCCCATGCCTCCCTACATGGACCCATGGACCTGTGCACTGGGTGGGGGGAGTGCCATGAACAGGTGGTGGCCGGTAGTGAATTCCAGCTGGTGCGCACCTGTTTGCAGGTGCCGAGCTACGCGGGTGGGTTACACATCTCTGGCACGTATAACCTGCTCATTTGTGCACAGGGACCATTGAGTGTCCAACTACCAGAGTTATTTTAGCCTCTTTCATGCCCTAATATCCATTTCCCCATTTTCGATACCACATTTTGGGCAGATATGGATCCCCATGATGTAACTGGCCCCTCTGTCTCCATTTTGGGAGACCCTGGGGTAAACAGTTGCTCAGGGTAACTAAATGATGCCCTATTGTTATTACTGGTCACCCTGCCCACCCCTGAACTCTGTCCACTCCCCATTTTGGAACCCAGCTGGTCATTGATAGAATGGAGCTGTAGCCACCTATATCAGCCCCAAACTGGTACTGCCATAAAGAAGATTCAATTCATCCTTAAATTATTATTAATAAAGTGTTTATTATCAATCACATGCCATAGATTGTCACCCATAGCCCACCAACATTTTAAGGTTTCCAAATACCCTTCCTTGGGGTGGTAGGTGATTCTAATTTAAAATATATTCATTCACTAACTCTATAATATATAAAATTCAGCAATATTACCAAAGATGTGCTCAGACTAAAATCCATGACACATGCCTATAGTATGAACTGTGGCCAATCAATCCACCAAATGCTAATAAAACACAATATTACAAAACAATAATCCATATTCAAATTATCCTACATATTTCTTCTATGCCTGAACAATAACATTCCGTAAGGTATGAAACAGTAATAAAATACTTACAATTAGGCTTTTCGATATGCAGTTTTCCTGTTCTGCAAATGCAAGCAATACTAATCCATATATAGAAATACATTCCCATAGTTAGCCATCAAAGTCCAGCAAAATTAAATGGTATTTACTATGGCTCTTGAAAAGGTTTCTTAGTACTCCTTGTACACCAGCCAGTTTGTACAGTATCTGCCTTAGGTTCTCACACTTCATCACAGACCGTACTTTTTAAATAATTTAATACATGTTTTTGTGGGTTTGTTTAATCAGATTTAAAAAGTGGCCATGAAAGAAATCAATACAGTTAAAACAGTGCTTAATCTAAATTCATACATTATAAATTGAATTTTTGAATTGTCACTGTGTCATAAGGTGATTCACTAAGCAGTCTTACTGTATAGAGCTCCTACCATGATTGCCTTGCATAGTTCTGGGCTTTTCATATTCTTTACTTCTAGAAAGCGCTGAATCTGGCTGCCATATCCTGTTTAAATAGACTCCCATCATGGTAAATGCCCAGAATCTCGAATTCCACAGCCAGTGTGCACACACCAGCATGGTGACCACTGACAGAGGAGCATACCAAAACGTGGGGGTCAGAACTGCTTGGAACACCTTCAAATCTCAAATTAAATCTTTTTATTTATAAAGGCACCTTTCTAAAACCAAGGTACCTGTGCAAAAATATATAAAATAAAATAAATCATCCAAAAAACAAAACATATAAATTATAATAAATACAATAAAATAGCATATAGTAGCAGCAGCACTAATCCCCAAATGCCAAACCAAAAAGGTAGGTTTTCAAGGCATTCTTGAAACTCTGGACGGTCAGGCATTCTTGTATCCGATGAGGTAGAGAATTCCACAGGAACAGGGCAGCAAAACTAAATGCCCTTGCTCCAGATGTTTGTAATCGAATCCTGGGAATCTCTAGCAATCCATCATCAGTGGATCAGAGAGGACTGAGGGGACAGTAGGGACAAAGGAGATCTTTCAGGTAACCCGGTTCCTGGTCATGTAGGACCTTATATGTTAATAAAGCCACCTTGAAGGTAATCCGCCACTCTATCAGCAGCCAGTGTAGACCTGGAGCACAGACATTATATGACTGGTTCTGGAAGTACCAGTCAATAGCCTGGCTGCCGCGTTCTGCACAGCTGCAAGTGGCAGATATCAAACCCCAGTAGCCCTAGGTAAAAGGCTTAGTCTAGGGCACTGAGAAAACAATTGCCTTCTTGGATTAGAGATGCAGCAAAGTGCCCACAGATAGTATTCATAGTAAGAAACCTTGTGCCAGTGGCTGATGGAAGTGGTCTCTTGTTCGACTCCCTCTGCCTTGGCATGGTCAAGAGATGTAATAAAAAACATTGTCAGAATGGTGGTGCTGGGTGGTGGTGGTCACAGCTTAGGCACACGATGACATTCCCTCTCACATCTTCCTGCATCTAGTGGTGGTTGCAGTGGCTAACAGCACTCTTATGGTGGTGGTTTGGGGAGGCACTCAAAGTCATTCCCCCTGGTGGCAGTGGCTAACAGCAGTTTCATGGTGGTGGTCCAGGGGCCAGGATATATTGTGCCATGACATATGGAATTTGAGTCACTCTGAGTGTGACACAGATTTAACTTTTGAAAAGAAAAGAGGTATCATAAAACAAATGTGACAGCCTTTTAACCACTTAAGTTAAAACCTGTCAACATTAACCTCATCATCATCCTGATAAAGGAAAACTGCCCTCACAGTCATCTATGTCTGAATTTTGACCACTGGGAAATTCTTTCTCCATTGTGTCATCATCTACGTCAGTGCTAGGCCGTTTCATGCTGCCACTGCCTGTGCCATCAGGATGGTCTATTTCTACATCAGCAAAACCATGACTAGGATGGGGTATGAATTCTGAGGTTGCAGTCTGAGCTGGTATGTGCCTCTCATTCATTTTTATGAATGTCAGCAAACTGACATTTGCAGGAAATAGGTTTGTACAATGATCCTGAACTATTGCACCTGCTGAGCTGAATACCCTCTCGACACTTACACTGGAGGGTGGGCATGTCAAGTACTTCAGTGCCATTGTGGTCAGCTCTGGTCATTCACTGACCTTTCCAATCCGGTATAGAAGAGGATCATCAGTTATTGACAGATGCCTGTTTTCAGACAAATATGACTCAGTCCTTCGCTGTGCTGCACTAAGTCCAGTGGTTGATGCATCATTCTGTTCTCCAGAATCATTTATGTCACAAATCCCCACTTGGGACAAATCCTCCCAAAGTGGGTTAATGCCAACCAGTTTTGATGACAGACCACCTGGAACTGCAGTCCTCTTCCCCTTTCAGGATATGCTTGATACTACTCCAGGTTCACATTCAGCCTGATTATGCTGCTGAGGTTTGCTGACCTTGGTACATGACTTCTGACCCCATGACCCAGGTGCAGTCGCTGACATTTGTTACCTGTTTAGGCCCGACCTCCAGCACTGAGGCAATTCCACGTTTGTATCATGGGTCCAGCATTGTTCCTATTGCAAAGATGTCATTACGCTGAATGCTCAAGATGTGACGATTCTGGTTGAATACTGTCAGCATGTGTTTCAGCAACACACTGCTAGCACTGTCTCCAGCAACATCAAGGCTATGCAGTACATTCACCATGTCTGCCTCAGCACCCGCAGGAGTGGAATTGATTGACTAATGGAGGCAGACTCGCCACTCACTGCCTATGTGGCATGTTCAAAAGGCCTTAAAATTGTTATTAGAGTCCATAAGGTGCCACTGCTCAGTCATCATAGATATGGAGGCCTTGGAACTGTCACAGTTAGTGTACATGACAAGATATTCTGAGATGGCTTTGTATTGTTCATACAACCTCTCTGCCATGTATAAATTGGAGTTCCACCAGGTGATAACTTCCAGCTTCAAGCGGTGATGCTGGAAGCAGTTTCGGATCTGCATCTGCTGAAGTTAGTCATGGGCCTTTGCAGAGCATAAAAAGTGAGAACAGATACAGTGAGCAGCTGTCAGCATTTCCTTTATATGGGGGGGTTGCAGAAACTCCTGCCCCACAAGATTTAAATAGTGGACCATGCATGGAACATGAACAAAGCCACCATTCGTGATGCATTTAACCACATTTGACCTATGTCATTTGCTATGAACCCAGCTTTCCGGGGCAGGCGGTTCAGCCACTTGCCAATTTCAGTCAGTACCAAGTCCATCATGTTTTCACCAGTGTGTGAACAAGTCACATTGTGCATAGCAATTGTTGCTTGCTGTTGAATTCCTGGAAGATTGCTAACACAACACTCCACCTTACTACACTGATTATTCACACTTTAACAGCACAATCAACACCTGGCACTTGCACCCAATGTGCAGTTATACACAAATATGAACTCCCCACTGTTTTGCCACTTGTCTACATATCCATACTTAATGGATGAATGGAGAGGAATAATGTTGAAGGGCATGTCTTACAGAGTCGGACACAGTATGGCACAACTCAGGGACAGCACAGGTGGAAAAGTATGTCCTGGATGGGACTTTCCATTTTGGACAGGCATATGCTGCAAACCACCAGAATGTACAATTTGGCTGGCCCATTGGCACAGCGGTTGGATTTCCACTTGCGACACCAGTGACCCGGCTTCGGGAATGAGCCTGGGTCACTGGCCGGCCGGCCGGGGGGAGAAGGATTGAACATCCCAGGGACAGCTCTCCTTCTCCGGGTGGAGGGTAGGGGACTGGTCCGGTGCCTGCTGGCTCTAGCGAAGGCTGGGAGTATCACAGGACACACGGCCTAATGCTAACTGGGAGAGGAGCAGACATCGGCGTATGCCATGACATTACTACGCTGCCCCCAACAGAAAGCCAGAAAAAATCGCTCGCTGGTCCTCCGGATGATGGCTCTCTTTTCCCAAGGGCCTCCAGTGCCTTCCCAGTGCCTCCTGTTCCCAGCAGCACCCCAGGCCTTAGAAGGATGTGCTGGGGCTATCCTCGGCCCCCAGTGCCTTCCCCCTCGGAGGAGAGGGACCCACCCGGTGAAGGGATACACCGGGATATCTTGGGGGTTGGCTGCAATCTGGAGACTAGAGGAGGGCTGGACAAGGACAGATGAGGTCAGGGAGAACTTGACAGGGCCTGAAGGAGTGGAGAACCAGTGAGCAAGGGGCGGAAAAATAGATAATACAAAAAGAACACACAATTCTTCACAAAGGAGAAGAACAAAAGATCAATTGCCAGCATTTCAGCTACAGCAGCATTAAGTTCATGTGACACTGTATGATTTGGTGGGCACTTCAACTTATCGTAAAGCACTCTGTAACATGGGCTGATTTAAGCGTTTACACAGGTTGTGATGATAAATGGTTCTGCTCTGTGAATGGTAGGGTGGAGTGTGGACGTGTGATGAAGACGGTTGCACAGGTGATGAAAAATTCACAAATGAAGTTATTTTCCCAGATTTATGTACGAGGGTTGCTGTACCACTTGCACTAGACATACTACATTGACCACCATCACCAAAACTGCTACTCTCACCACCACTGGACAAGATTTCAAAATCATTATGCTCCTCCACCTCATCATGCCTGTAGTAATCCTCTGCTGTTATTTCATCGCTACTGCACAAATTTAATTTCCTACATGATCTTACAGTCATGGAAGGGGATAACATGCTCATTATGGTTGATGACGAGGGTGAACGGCCCACTGCGGTATTAGCTGCCATCTTGTTCCGGGTCCACAGTGCCATGTGCCTGTTCATAAGATGTGTATGCTCCCCTGTACCCTGATGGCTCCCTTTTACCTTGCCTCACACGCACATGGCAAACCTGATAGATTGAAACTGACTCATTTGCATCTTGCACAAAAAATACCAAACAAGGGATTGTGGTCCCATATTTTAGCATGTCCCTGATGCTGCTTATTGAACTCCATTTTTAAGCCCTGAAGTGGGGGTGTGCTACATGATTTTTCAGGCAGGACATACTTGGACTGCAATTGACCATCACAACTACATAGCATTATTACTGGATCATCATCATCATCATCATCATCAACTGAAACTGGTGAATCAGAATTTTTTATGGGGGGGGGCATTAATGCAAACAGACTCAGACACAGCCGCCTTGAATTTCTTTTTCTCCAGTTCCCAACAGGGGTCACTGACATCATCATCATATTCATCAACATCATCCACATCCACATCTTCTGCTTGGATGCTAGCAAGTGGATTACATGTTGCAACCACAGCAACATCAGCATCATCAGATTCATCATCAACACCACAATCACACAATATTTTTTCACCACACTGTAAATCATTGTATGGCAAATGTGTGACCTGAACCGCGGTGGAAGAAATGTGACATTGTGTGTTTCTGTTGCCATGATAATCAGAATACTCATGTTCAGTTACCAATGGGATGTTACTGGGGAGTATGACATCATCTGTGCTGTCACTCATTGCTTTACACTCAACTATATTTTTGGACACCCTCAACTGATCAGAAGTGGAACTTGAGAAAGCAATATTCATACAACTAGCAACTGCACTAACACTACCAGCTGGGACAACATCATCTCCTCCAACTATGAGTGAAGCTATTGCACTGTAAAAAACACTGAAGGAGAAATACCTTTCCTTACATCAGCAATGCCCTTCTGTGACTGCGTACTACCATGCCCACAGACAATCTTACTACTGGCAGCAGTGCCATGGTGAAAAACAGCTTTGCTTGCACATCTCTTGTGGGCATTTTGGGGGATCAACAAGAATATTCTAAACAAATTTAGACTTTGGAACATTCACTCTGGGTTGCTGGATAAACAACTATGGATTCAACAAGAGATACAGACACAAAGTCACAACAAATTAAACAACACTTTAAACAGTGGTGCTCAAGTCACAATCCATTCTGGAAAAGAATACCTTTTGCTGTTTGGTGGGGGGGGGGGGGCACTGTGACAGCAGATTACACCCACAGTACAAAACCAAGATACCACAATGGCAGTACAAAATCACGCAGGTGCAGTGGATAGCAGGTTTGCACTGCTGCCATTACACTGTAGCACATTAAAAGATGTATTATTTGATGTCACACACCGCACACGTGCACACGCACACACACACACACTTTGTCTAAGCAAATTGAAAACTTCAGTAATATACCAAGTATTTTAAACAACCTGAAATTATGCACTGCTGCATCAGGTCCACAACACAATCAGCAAACAAATATCAACAATTACTGAAAATATTACTGTGTGTACATTAACACAGTTAAACAAGAAAAATATAACCAAAAACAAAGACCTCCTTATTTCTCCAAATTAAATCTGCCTACACCACAGATACACCCCTCCCCCATATGCCCCTCCCCAAAGCACACTTCCACTGTCTGTCAGTACACAGACTGAATGTTGTACATTAACATTCAAAATTCACACACAAACAATAAACACTCAATGATATGAGCACAGGAGGGTTTCCTACAGTCAATGCACTAAAGTTTGAGCAAAAAAAATTACTCAAAAAGGCTTTTTAACAGATTTTAAAGGGTTTGAATTGCAGAGAGCTCTCACAGCAAACTGTCTCCTACAGCTACCTACACACACTACCCTGAACTGAGGCTGTGCAGAACAATTTAGAGCCACGTGACCTGCAATCCCATGAATCACTGCAAAATTCGCCTTTGGAGCTCAACACAAGGCAAAGTGATGTGAAGTACATTGATTTCAATGTAATTTGCCTTAAAATTAGTGGAGTAGTGGTTTGGGAAGGCAGAAAAATGTGAAGTCGTTGCTTTCAATAGATTTTGCGTTCCTCATTATAACACAAAATACCCTGCTTTGCATTACGGAATACTTTGTGAATTCCATAATTACTCTGCAGATGACTTCACAAAGCTTAATTGAGGCCACTTTGCACATCACTATCTTGG
Organism: Neoceratodus forsteri; assembly: GCA_016271365.2. Taxonomy (NCBI): domain Eukaryota; kingdom Metazoa; phylum Chordata; order Ceratodontiformes; family Ceratodontidae; genus Neoceratodus; species Neoceratodus forsteri. Next base: position 683,370,463 of record CM057449.1, read on the forward strand.
ATATACTTTAATCAATTTATCTAGCTTATTGTAATCATGAATAATCCATATATTCTAATGAATAATCCATGATTTATTAACAGAGATGCATAGGTTATTCATGATATTCAAAACAGGACAAGGTTAGGAATTGTAGCTTTTGAAGATTGTGAGAGAGGAGAAAGGAAGCCAAAACTAACTAAGCAGTTTTAGTCACACAGTGAAACAAAATAGTCCATAATTTTCCAAAAGCATAATTTTTGGTTGCCTATATTTTCAATTTATGTTGAGCACCAAAAGTTTAAAAGCAGCTGTCATTGGATAAATCCACCAGTGTCATTTTAATACTGCTCCACTGGCTGAAATGTGGGGGGTTAAAATACAGTATCCTTCAGCTACAAACGTGAGGGGTCATCTGACCCCCCAACCCCCTGGCTTCACTGTCTGTGATGATGACATCAAACACTGTGGTGTCATGGTGAGGTGGATCATCGGCATGCCCTTCACCCAATCATTTACTCAGCATTTTTGGCTAGAGAATGCCTAAGGTGGGGAATTCAAACTGATTCAAAATTAGTTCATGGTGAATGTGAACATTCAGTTTACTACAGTAGTTAGACTCTTTTAATAGTAAAAATAGTGGTATCCATGCTATAGGTATGCTGTCCTACGTCTGAGAACCAGATACTATATGACATATAAAGAGATACTGTCATTAAAGGGTCACTGTCAACCATTTTTGCATCATATAATTTTTAGGTAAAAACACATATGTTATTATTGCTAACTTTCCCTAAAATTCATTGATGTTGCTGTTTGTTTTATCTGCCTCCTTGTTTATTAGAACCAAAGTACATGGTAATGTATTGCTATGCCCAGCTTTATTTTGCTTCAAATCATTCAACTACTCTTAGTGCACACTTCCTGAACAATAGAAACACCCTCAAACAGTGCAGACACTCAGGATACAATAGTCTTCTCTATGGCCACTGCATAATGAGTGGCTAGATTGTGTTGGGGTGTTTATGAGTCAAGGAAAGATGCAGTTGGATTTGGTCAAGAAATGTAAACAAACATACTTTGGTGTAATAAACCAAGTATGGTGGGCAGTCAGTTCTGAATCTGAATCATACCACTAGCTGCATTATCAGTCTCTATAGAATGTGAGCAATCATAAAATGTGTTTTTTTAAGCTATGGACACTTTGAGGCCTAAGTGAATTGACAGTGTCCTTTACATAGAGGTCACAAGGGCCACCTGTGAGTATATCATTATTCTAAAAAGTTTTGTAATAAATCCATGTTTTAACCCCACATTCCATATCCTATTTCCAACTACAACTGCTATTCATTTACCCATGTCTGCTTATTCTAAGTAAACAGTTCATTAATATGCAAAGCCTGTGGTGGGTGGAGGGTGCCAGTCCTCAGTGGGTGGTGGAGGTAATTAACATATACCCATATATACCAAATTATTATTTGACCCACTGAGGAACTGCAGCAGAAAAACACAAAGTGCAGGGAACCAGATACTACAAGAAGTAGCGACCATTGGCCCAGATATTCAAACTGCGCCATTCTGAGGCGCAAGCCCCTGCGCTGCTCAAAATAGTTGTGCAGGGGTGTGGCCGTGGCGATATTCAAAGGAGTTGCGCTATTGAGCAACTCCTTTGAATATCACCCCCCAGCCACAGCCACTGTGCATGGCGCAGTGGAACTTGCGCCACCGCAAGTTGCCAGAGTTGAGCATTAAACTTGCAGTGGCGCAAGTACCATTCATGTCGCCAAATTTCCGATATTCAAGGTGACATGCAAATGGGGCCATAATTTATGCAAAGGCGCGGGGGGGCATTTGCATCTATTTATAGCCCATTTACATCTCAATAACATGTAGAATGCGCCGATCCCTGACGACTTGTGCCTGGCCGCATTGCCAGGCAGCAGCCGTCGAGGACACGCACCTACGCTGTCGATCGCGGGCATACAGTAACATGCTCCCCACACAGCTCCTGAAGCCCGATGGTGGGCATAACCAGTATCAACCCCACCAGTGCCCGATCATGGGCAGAATGTAAAGACCCTTAACCCGAATATCTCCCTGGTGGTCCAGTGGACCATAATGCCCGATCATGGGCAGAATATCAAGTTACAACCCCCCCAAACATCTCCCTGGTGTCTAGTGTCCCCCTCCACCCACCCACGAAGCCTCTCCACCCCGCTCCCCCCCGCAGCCAGCAGGCGGCAGCATCCCAACCGCCTGCCGCCCTGCCGCCCGCCGACTGACTGTCCGGTAGGGCTGCACGCCCATTAGTGCAGAGCTACAGCCAATGGGCATGCAGCCCATACCATATGACAGTCCAGATTTGTGATTGATGTTCATTCACAATCTGAACTGTCATGTACGGTATAGAGCTGCGACACAATGACTGTAGCTCTGCGCAATGGGTGTGCAGCCCTACCGGACAGTCAGTTGGCCGGGCAGCGGGCGGCAAGCGGGTAGGATTCACCGCCCGCCAGCTGCGGGGGAGGCGGGGTGAAGGGCTTCGTGGTGGTGGGGGACACTAGACACCAGGGAGATGTTTGGGGTTGTAACGATATTCTGCCCGTGATCGGGCATTACGGTCCTGGACCACCAGGAGATATTCAGGTTGGGGGCTTTTACATTCTGCCCGATCGGGCACTGGTAGGGGTTGATACTGATTGCTCACCGCTTCTCGGACTTGAGAGCTATGTGTGGAGGGTTACTGTATGCCCGCGATCGGGCTTTGGGAGATGTGGGGCGGGGGTGGTTCATGATACTTATTGCCCATCGGGCTTCGGGAGATGTGTGGGGGGGTCATGTTACTTTATGCCCACGATCGGGCTGGTGGGGGGGCACAGGGACCAAGTTGGGGCCAGCCAGGGGTGGCAGCTGCTGTGTTGCGCCCTGCAATACTGCAGCTCACCTGTGGGTGGCCCTCAACTTGATCCTTTTTTTTTTGGTTCAAGGTTGTGCAGGCGCAGGTTGGGGGTTGCGCATGCACAACTCTCTGCAACCTGACTGAATATCGGGTTGCGCAGGTTATGCATGGTTCCTCTCCCTCCTGTTGAGCATGCATTCATTTGCATTGCTCTTTTGCACAACCTGTTGTCAGTGGCGCAACTGCCTCCTGCTGAATATCGCAGAATGGCGCATTTTTGGACTTGCGCATGCACAACCCTTTTGAATATCTGGGCCCATATGTATAGGGGTTACAACCCGATGTTAAGCTGCTAAGGAATGAAAGATTACAGTCAGGATCATCAGTCATAGAGCGAAATGTTGCCTGTCTGTGTCATAGATAGAAACCTATGTTGAGGGCCTCACTCATTAGGAAAAAGGAGAGAACAGAGATTGAACTCAGACCCACAGTATAAGAAATGGTGAAATGACAGGTTGAATTTAGGCAACAATCAATTCCTCTGTTCTGTCCATATTTTGTATCAGTGTCCTTGAATAAATCAATATAGCATGTGTCTCTTCTTGGCAATTTCTGTTCTAAGTTCCTCTCTATGCCCCAGGGTTACTTTTCTAGGTCAAAAATGCATGGATTGGGTATTTCATGGCTTTAACCCTCTGCAGCCTACACAAGTATGTCTGTACAAGAAAAACAAGATTTTTCCATTGTAAGCCTCAAATTGTTAAAATGTCCTACCACAGGAGGCGTGATATCCTCAATCCATATATCATTTTTATGTTCCTCTGTTCTCTTTCTAAGTTACCTCCCAGTCTTACCTATATAAATAAGGTTGCTGGGACCCTTGATTCCGTAAATCAAGCCCAGTTGTCTGACATAAAATCTGTAACTGTTACCTTGATGCCTGTTGCTGCATTATGTATCTCCTTGAGGGTGATGCATATTAGAGCAGTGAACACATCTCCAGAAGGGTTATTGCCATTGATTATTAGAGTGGATAAGAAGTTACAAGATGTTTCCTTAGATACAGGATTGTCACTACATACAATCATGTTCTTCAGGTTCCTCTCCATTTCTGCTACTAATAATTGTGGTTCCTGAAATACTGTCTTGTCCTCCTTGGTAGATTTCAGTATGTACCCATGTTCCTAATAATATGTTTAACATTATCATAACTGTCCAAATAGGAAGTTGAAAACACAATCCATTTTGATGTTTTCCCTTCTATGAGGGTCCTATTGGTTTCCAAAAGTGCATTTCTATTGGCATTGTCTGCTTTGTTTCTGGCAACAGTAATAGCTTTTGTTCTATTGTGTATTTCCTTAAACTGTTGTGTCATCTCCTCTGAAGCTTTCTTATAGTTTTCCTTCTCCAAGCAGTTCCTCTGTGTTCTCAAAAATTGCCCCGTGGGTATATTGTCCTTGAGTTTCTTGGATGAAAACTGTGGGCATATAATACTGAATTTCTGTCCACTGGCCTTCGATAAAGTTTGATGCATAATTTATTGTTATAAAATGGGGCAGAGAAATCCTATCACCTGATAGGTCAAAAGTTAGCCAGAGCAGTGCAGTTAATGACCATTAACCGCACTGCTCTGTCCAACATCCTGAAAGTGCAGGTACTTGATTTCCAGACTGACCTCAGTGCATTAACATATCACTACACTGTTTTGGAACCCTGAGGCATTGTGGCAGTTTGAGCCAACAAAGCAAACAGTGCAATTAACATTTCAAAACAGAAATTCTACAATGAGTGACCTACATACCTGCCAGTCAGTTTGACCTGTTAGATGGAGTCCATCCACAAGATTAGTGTGAGTCTTGGTTCAGTCAGACAGATGATGGTGTTGTCCCTAAAAAGCAGAAAGACAAATATAAGTAGACATGCCTCAGTAAGTGAAAAAGAACTTGATGTTATAGAGGCTAACAAGAATGAGAAGAACACCAAGAAAGTAACAACCTGGGGTGTTACAATCCTCAACAGTTGTGCTGAAGAAAACCAGACAAAAGACTTAAAAACTATACAAATTGAGGATTAAAATCAGCTTCTATGAGAGTTCTACACAACAGTAAAAAACAGTGAGGGTGAAATGTACAGCATATTAAGCTTTATCTGAATACAAGCAACCCTAGATAGGTACCTAAACAGCAAAGAAATTGGGAGACAACTAAACATAATGGGAGATAAAGATTTTTCTTCTGCAAAAAATATGTTTGTCTCTGTGGTTAAAGACTACAGATGGCAGAGGAGAGATGTGCAAAGCCACGACCCACACATGACTGATACAGATTTGGACAAGCTTAACTCATCAAAAGTACTTTCCCCAAACACTCCAGCTGGACTAGTGAGAAAGGTGTGACTGAATGTCCATCTATATGTGGCTAGAAGAGGGCGTGAAGGTGTCCGCGCACTGAAACCAGATTCTTTTGTCATTAAGAGTGATCAGATCAATACTGAGTATGTCTCCTTAAGTTTCAATGAGGAGACAAAAACCATAAGAACCTCAATGAAACAAGCAAAGAAAGCCTGCAAGGGTTCATGTTTACTCACCCTAGTGACCATTATGTTCAGTATACAGTTATAAAAATATATAGAAAGATGAAGCAAGATCCATTGGTTTCTATTGCCATTCAAGATGGCTGAAAAAAAGAGTAACTGCAATCTGAGGAAGTGTGGTACATAAAGAAGCCAATGGGCATTAACTACCTCTCACAAATGATGCCACAGCTACTGTATATAGGGAAGCTGGACTTAGTCATAGGTAAGGCAATAATTGAAACAAAATACAATTTTTTTTTTAAGTAACTTACTATGATTGCACAGTAGATTAAATGTTCTTTTTTTTTACCCACAGAGGTACACTAATGACTGAAGCACCATGGTACATCTACTGATTGAAGGGGGGCTATCATCGAGGGAAATCATGTCCGTGACAAGACATAGGTGTGAAGGGAGTCTGAAGAACTACTGGGCAGCATCACTGACAGACAGGAAGAACTGGAGTAATATCCTTTCCAGAACAACCAAAGAAACAGAAATAACACAACAGCAAATTTCTGAGAACTCTATCAAAGATTTTTAACAGGCATCAAAAGTTTGTGGGCAACCATCAAGAAATAAACGTGTCAGCAACACAAACTTCAGTCTTGCCTGATAACATTTTGCCATCTGTCAGTGAAATGGAAGATATGGAAATTATACTGGATGTTTACCCAGTTGAAGAATATGAACTGGCAAATGACAGCACCAGTATTCAAACAAACCTGCCACTAGAGAACCACATAGCACTAAGTAAAAGCCAGGTACCAGCTTACTCAAGTAATGTGTCAGTTCACGTTTAAGCACAGAAAATGACTGTCAAGTACATCTTGCCATGACTTCTCTGCCTGTAAACAACCCTCATATTTCTCATTTTTCCCCTCCTCTGCTACATTTCAGCAGCACAGCATTACAGCACCACACTAAACATATAGCTTCAGAGTCTGGACACAGCAGTAGCTTTGATGTGGCCAATCCACACTCGAGCACTGCCACCACAGTAAAAACATCAGTAACTCCAAGACAGTTTGAGTCACAGATTGTAACTACTGATCGCTGCCCTCTGGAGATCGCCATGGACATGTCAGCACCACATGCTGGGGGTTACATGAATAATTCATGACTCCATTAGTACATGGTGTTTCTATTGAATCCAGGCCTCAGCCATCTCGGTACCTCTCAGGCAATAGTCATGAAGGGACAAAGGGAGAAATTCATCTGTGTCCTTCTGTAGCATGACCTGCAACTGCTTCAACTCACGATGGACACCTGCAAATTAATTGGCACAATTTTACAATTAACGGCATTTTTCAAAAAAACAACTACTATAAATAGTGCATAAACAATGTAACTCATTTTACAGTATTAAGGGTTTTAATAAATGTATCCCCAACCTATAAAAGGTTTTAAAACATTGCTCTAAAGGGGGAGTTTTTTGTGTGTTAAATGAACTGTCATGACAGCTTTAATGTGTGAGAGTGACTGATCTGATGTGCCTAATCTCCCCACACAGGTTGAATTTGATGCAGCTTATTTCTTTATTATAACTTTAAGTGTTTAAGTGTTTAGTAAGAATTTTAAATGGTACTTTGTTTATATTACCTGTTACATATACTGCACTGTAGTTTTAAAGTAAACAGTTATTTAGCAGTACCTAGATTGATGGAATTTATTTATTTTATTTAATTTACATATTTATTTTCCCACTTCATAAGTGCTATAAAACACTCCAGGGTGTGCGGTTATCCAGTAATTACTGCACTACCCTCATCCAGTTGAAGGGCACTTGGCTAAAGCCTCATGCCTCCACCCCAGTGTGGGTAGTGCAGTAATTATCTGATAACCACACACCCTGTCATGTGTTATTGCTTGCTTCTTAAATATTTCAAAGTCTAGAAAGCTCGAGCATTCTCTATTTTGATTTCTGACAAAAACCAAGTTGGCTGTTATACTGTTGAGATATTCATAGAAATTTCAAATTCCTCCTCTGTACATGTCCAGACCACAAACATATCATCAATAAATGTAATCAAAATAATCATTTAATATTTCTCAAAAATTATTTTTTCTCCACAGAGTACACAAATCTTTCTTCAAATGCTTTCTTGCAAAAATTAGCATACCATGGGACCACTGTGAACCCTATTGCTGTACCCTTGTTTTGCCAAAAAAAGGATGTCTAAAACATAAAATAGTTTTTAGAGAGAGCCACATCTGCCAGTCTAACTAGGAATTCATTTGGAAATGTAATAGCAAGTCTTTGCTTTGTGAGGGTTTTCCTTAGTGCCGGCAACATGCTCTTTGTAATATGGAGGTGTATGAATCTTTAAGGTCCCTGATGATTAAGATACAGTTCTTTGAATCCAATCCCCCATTGTTAACATCCTGTATAATTTTAATGATGTCTGTCTTGTCCTTAATATGGGCACTGGTATTCTCCACCAGGCCTTTGATGTGGAAATCCAAAAATGCTGAGAGTGGTTTTAATATCCCTCCCATCCCTACTACAGTTGGCCTGCCTGGTGGTCAATTCAGACTTTTGTGTACCTCATGTAACATAAAAAGCACAGGTGTTTTGGGGTGGTTACACTTCAAGGCCTTAAATTCCCACTCAGTAATTCAATTATGTTTTCTGCCTTCCTCTATCAAATCCCATAGTGTTTGTTTAATTTCTTCAATAGAATTGCATCTGATCTTAGTGTAATTCTCTGCATTAACTAAATAATTCAGACAATCCCTCCTATAATTCTAATAATTCTGGACCACTGTGGTGCCCCCTTTATGTGCATGTTTAATCACAATATTCCTACTATTCTCTAAATGTTTAAGCACTCTATACCCTGGTGCTCTTAAATTATGTTGTCTCCTACAGTCCATGGAGCCTTCTACTTTTGCAAGTCTCTTTCCACCAAATTACAGTAGGTCTGTGACCTAATAGGGATAGGTCCTTGTGATACTGCAGTATAGCCTAGAGGTTAGAGTAAGGAGCTATGAGTGAGCATGGTACATCCTGCAGACCTGAGTTTGTTTCCCACAACCTCTACCTGCATACTGTGTAACTCTGAGCCAGTCATTTAACCTTGTGACTCTGAACAAGTCACATAACCCTTCCAGTTGCCCCTGAAAACAAGCAATTCTGCCTTACCCAGTTACCAAAGAATAAAAAAAGTAATATTTAACCCCTAGCACTCTTGCCAGTTCCATATGTTTTGCCCTCTCTTATGTTACTAATGTTGTGTCCACCTTGATATTTAAGTCTATTTACAAACCAAAGGTAAATTCAACAGTGAGGGCTGAAACTCAACCCCCTTACTAGAATGTTCATTTCATGTTCTGGTAATATATGGTCTGATGGATTAAATACCAGTGTTCTTTCTTCAGTTGAGTTTCTGACTTTGTTTCTATCCTGTCCTTCTGCTGTGTCAGTTATGGTCCCTATTCTTTGGTCTCCTTCTTTTTCTTCCCTGCTTGTCCTCTTTCTATTTCTTCTTCTATTTCTTCATCGGTTTTCTGTCCTCTTGTATATGATGGACGTTCACCTTGGTTGTCATCTCTTCTTTCCCACTGCCTGCCCTGTCTCCCCCTTCCTCTATATGATATGTTTTGCCTCCCTCTGCCCCTTCCTAAAACAAAAAATGGTTTATGCTGTCCATAATGTCCCTCTTTGTAAGTGTCACTGTCACAAGAACAGATAGATGTATCTGAGTCCACACGTACCATTCTGACCGTGTTGTTCTTGTTTTCCTTAGTTCATGTACAGACATTATTGTCTCAATAGTTGACTGAATCCCTTAAATTTCTCAGATTTTAAAGCTCTAATATCTTCCTCAAACTCTTCAAGACTTTTATCATTTTTTTCTAAGAAAGTCTGATATACCTGTTCACTTATCTGTTCTATCAATGACTCTTTCACACTGATTGTGTCTCCACTGACTTGTTCTCATACTAAGGAGTTGCCTGCCCAAGGAGCTATTTTAGCTCGTAACAGATTTTTTTATGCAGCAATTAAGGAAATATTTACATTTGTTTGTCTGGCTCATAACTTTTGACTATGAGACAAACAGCCACAATGAGCTGCAGCTCCACCCCTAAAATCTGCACTTTTATGACGTGAGGTAGGGAACAAGGGTGCAGGCATACTACACCTGGAATGATGAAAATGGCGGAGGGGGCCCTCTGAACATGCATATCATTTCTTTGCTTTGACATATAATGTACATGTATGAAACTAATATAGGATATATATTGCAGCCCCATACATGCATAAGAAGCAAAGAAACAGTGTGCATGTTCAGAGTGCCCCTTTCCCCATTTTCATTATTCCATACTGTATGTAGCTTGCCTGCAGCCCCATTCCCTACCATGCATCATCAATGTGCAATTTTTAGGGGTTGGGCTGCAGCGCTCGGTGACTGCTTGATTCATATTTGGAAGTTATGAGCTGGACAAACAAATGTAAATATTTCCTTAAATGCTGCATTAAAAAAAATCTGTTATACCTTGGCAAAATAGCTCCATGGGCAGGGAACTCCTTAGTATAAGTTGCCTGCACAAAGCTTGAAATCATAGCAGTTGCTCTTTAAGTTCTGTAGTTAGTGCCTCCACAGAGAGCACAATATAAAGTCATGAGGTGCTCTGGTACCTTAGAGGGCTGGGCCAGCTGGACTGTTCTAGAGCTCTGGGGGTGGAGGAGTCAACTGTCAGTGGCTGAAGAGCAGCAGATAGTTGCATTTTGTTAAAGGGAGACATTCGCCAGGCGTGCAGAGCCTGCTCCACTTACTGAAACTGTTCCTGTGAGTGTGATCCAGTACAAACTCAGGATATCATGATGGCTGCCACTTGCTGATAGCCTAAATGGGGGACTCTCCCCTTCTCCTTGAAGGAGAAGCCAAAAAAGAATTGTTGCTTCACAGAGAACATCAGAACTTTTTGATCCTTAATATTGATGCAGAGGTCAACTTTATGGCTTCCTAAATGGGAGACTGAGTTGGGATCGCAGCAGTGCCATACTGCCTGCACCAGGTAAGTCATTTGTACAGTATTATCTGGTGATATAATTCAGCCATGGACCCTCTACCCACAGGGGTCAGGTCTTGGGAGTGGGTGGGAGGCAACAACTGATAGCCTCAGACCCCAGTGAGTATCTGCCTCTCCATGCCCTTGTATATTGGGTTGAAAACCCACAGAGATCTCTAAAGTGGGGACAAAGCCCAAGGTGTGACTAAATTGGTCTTGTACTGCCTGCCCATGGGGGTCAGTTCTTGGGAGAGTGTGGAAAGTGGCACCAACAGTAACCCCAGACTCCAAGGGAGTGATGACCTCCCTTTTATGTACAAATTGTGGGGCCTCCCCTACTGGATTCACTCTTTAGTTCTGTTTGAAATTACTGGTGGAGAAAAATTAGATCCAAGGGCCTGGAGGCTGCTACCTCACACCCCATACTGGGCAGGTAGTTTGTGTCAGTGTACTAGGTCTACAACTGGGTTTACAACATTGTTGGATGGTGGAATTCCTCAGGCAGTTTTACAGAGCTGAATGACCTTGCTGTGTCTGAAATCTGAAGAGTTGAATTATGGGCCAGATGTATATGTGTTATAATTTATGACATCATTCTGAGCCAATCAGGATTATTTTTTTCTAAACAATACAAGTACTCTTATAACCATAAGATGGTGTTTCAAAGATGAATTAGCATGCAAATGGACTAGTCAGTGTATACCCTCTATGGGACAAGTAAATCTGTAAGGGATTCAGACATGGGAACACTGTACAATTCAAACAGAAACATGCTACTGAATTTCATATGCACGTTAGCTGGATGAATAATTGGCATACTGTTTAGACTTTATACAGAACAGTGTATGGGTGACCATACACATCAAGGCTATGTTTCCATCAAGGGGATGTGATGACATCACACAGACCTCAACAGCGAAGCTTTAAAGGTCTCTTTGACAGCATCACATCCTCGAGATGGAAACTCAAACTTAGTTGTACATGGTCATCCATACACTATTTTATACAGTGTATGGTTTCCCCATGATCAGAACCCTTCATTTTATAATGATTTATCTTGACTTTATGCTCTTGATTGCTCTGGCACTTCTATCTGCTATCGAGTCACTGCAGATGAACAGTCTTTCCTGCTGCCTACCCTCCATTCATGTAAAGATAAGATTCACAGCAAGAATGCTTATTGAATTAAAATAAAAAAATAAATGGTACTTCCATTTTGCCCTGACAGTATTTTTGGCTTATAGTGCATCTTCATCCAATCAGGTGGCACGTCAAGGCTGAAAAATTGTCATGGTATCTTTGAGACATCAAAAAAATACCACAGTATCTTTTCATGACCTTTGAACTGTACCACAGCAGTATTTTGGAGTGTATGGAAATCCATATACAACAGGGTCTAACCATACATGACATTACTCTTCTGAACACTTTGCACCTCTGTTGGAGTCCTCAGCTTGTTCTAACCTCTTGTTTTGCAGCCCTACAGAACCCAAGAGTGACTGAGTGCCTGCAAGGCCATCTAAAGTCAAAGAGGTCAAGTAAGGCAAAGGAGGTTTGTACACTCCCTTCTTGCTGGAAGCTGGAAGAATGATCAAGGAATGGCAGCTGGATTTCAGTGTAAAAAGCAAATATTGTACTTGGTATACACAGAACCAAGGGCAACATACCAATTCAACAGGGAGGTATTAGCAACACAAAACAGGAAAGGGACCTAGGGGTAATCATTTCTGATGACCTAAAGGTAGCTAAGCAGTGTGATGAGGCAGTGGGAAAGGCTAGCAGGATGCTTGGGTGCATGGGGAGGGGCATCACCAGCAAAAAGAAGGAGGTAGTATTACACCTGTATAGAGCACTGGTAAGACTCCACCTCGAGTACTGTGTAGAGTTCCAAAGGCCCCACCTCTGGAAGGACATAGATCTGTTGGAGGCAATACAAAAGAGGGTTACCAAAATGGTGCAGGGCCTACATCAAAAACCTTATGAGGTAAGAATCAAATAACTAAATAGGTACTCTCAAAGGAGGGAAAGGGGGGATATGATATAAATGTTCAGACCATCACAGGTGTTAGTAAGGAAAAGAAAGGTAACATTTTCCATAGAAAAAGATGCTCCAGGACAAGGGGTCATGCTATGATGCTGGAGGGAAGGGGTTCAGAGGAGATGTGAGGAAATACTTCTTCATGGAGACGGTGGTGAATGCCTGAAACAGCCTCCCAGCAGAGGTGGTGGGTGCTAAAATGGTAACAGGATTCAAGTGATAGACCCAAGGGGACCTTAGAAGTAAGGCAAGGGGGTGAGAAGACCAGAAATTGAGTAGGGTCTGCAGTGGCAGAGTAGGTATGGACTATGGGGCAGACCAGGTAGGCCAAGAGGTCCTTATCTGCTGACAGATTCTATGTTTCTATGTTTTCTAATGAAATTCCATCAGACACCCCTTTACATGGGGAGGGAGCTACACTAAATATTCCTAGTAAGGACGTTTGCCATAGAGTATGTGTTGAGGAAAGAAACTATAGCTATATTTACAGTGAAAGAAGGTAAGCCTAGCAATCAGAGTCCATCCTCTTAAACCACAGAGATTAGCAAACCACAGTAAGCAAGTAGAAAACTGCAGAACAAGCAAAGTAAATCTGTGTGGCAGATCACTCAGTTCCACCGATTTCATTTCAGCCTCTGTGTAAGAGCTCTTTCAGTATTCCCAGCTCACATTTGACCTAAGCTACTTTAACCTGCTTTGAAATTGGTTAGCAATTTGTCACTATGGGTACAAAATTTACAATCAATTAATACACAATCTGTCATCTTAGTGACTCCAAGAGAACTTCAGAGTGATTTATCAACGCGTTTGGTTTCAAGGTCAGCTTGGGTGGAAGACATGACTTCTAATCAACATGAAAACTTAATGTGCTGTAGTTTAACATAGTTATTCATTGCTTACATATTCAATTATAGGTAACTATGAACCACAGCTCATAGGCAGATGCCTGTGACATTATTTGCTTGCTAGAAATTAGTTTTCAAAAGCTCTGGAGAAGAAGTAAAGGAGGACTGAAAAAGGCAACAGAAAAAGAAAGGACCATTCAAAAAGTGTGCCTGACAAATGCAGAGTGTGATCCACAAAGACTTCCTGCATACATGTTAAAAGCATGTATCCAGCTGTGGACCCCCGGCCCCAAAACGTACACACACACACACACACACGTATACACACGTGCTCACTAAAGCCCAAACTACTGTAGGGGCAGCATCTTCAGCATCCTCCTCTCCACTATGTACTGTATGCAGATCAGAGATTGAAGGGTCCAGAGATGGGATGGTGGGGTACAGTGGGGCAGGACAGTGAGCATCCAGTTGATGCCTGACCCAATGCAATAGAGAGGCTGAACAAAATCCTTGTATTGTTAAGAATGGGCAACAGAGCACGAGACCTGAGGGCATCTTAAAACATACTTTGACACATGAAGAAAAATATGCACACAACCATGGATTCAAGCAGCATGATATTTCATTTCAGTCCTGGAATTCCATCCATCTGGTAAGTTATTAGCAAAATGGCAGCTCTGGAAGAGACTAGGGGCCATCAAATTCATTTGCATTTACATTTGCTCCATCCACACCTGCTGCTAAACATAGAAACATAGAATTTGACGGCAGATAAGGACCACTTGGCCCACCTAGTCTGCCCATTTCCCTACCAAATGGATAAGCTGCAGATCCTAGATCCACACTAGGGGAGAAGTGTTTGCACCTGCAGTCCCCTTTTTGAAGGTAAAAAAGCTATATTTGAAAATGCATGGATTGTCAGAGTTCTTAGACTTTCAGTTGGGAATCAGTAATAATTAAAATGTGGACAATGTCACATTTTACTGAGGGAGCTTCAATCTCCACTGACAGGATTTAAAACCATTGGGTTGAATGTAATTTTTATCAGGTATGCTGAACTTGCTCAGACATAAAGTGGCAGATATCCTTTTTAAAGGGGACATGAGAACACTAATATTCAGTGCTGCAGGATGAATGAATTGCTCAATGTGGTAATTTTTTACATTTAGGTTTGGCATGAGGCCCTTAACACGACTTGTAAAGAAAGGAAGTTTAACAAAGAGAAGTTTAGATAGGCTGAGAATACATTTTGAGTGAATAAATGTATGTTGTCTTCACTGTTAGAGGGTAGAAGATTGATTGAAAGAAATGTAATAATGTGAATGTTTGTATTATTTACAGAAAAAAACTTTTGAAAAAAGAATAACAAGCACCCCTTGAAAAAGCTATATGAACAGAGCGAATCGTAGGGGGAAAGAAAAAGTAAGCATTAATCCACGACAGAAGTGGCATCTAATGGGGAATTAATGCATGGTTGGGACAGTTGTGGTTGTGCCTACAACGGCCCAACCATGCATTAATTCCCCATTAGATGCCACCTTCATTGTGGATTAATGCACTTGTAACATGGCAAGTGAAAGGCAAGTATTAATTAGATTCTGCATTTCTTGCTATGAAAGACAAATGGTGAAAATGACTTATTTCACTGCCACATTCTTGTTTCACCTGTGTTACTTTCAAATGCTGTGTCTAACTAGAAGTATGCGTGTGAACGTTGTATAGCCGACAGCTACTAATGTGGTGTGTAGCAATTTCTGCCAGGTTGCAACTTTGCTTTACATTATTACAGTTATGTTACATAATTATCACAGATGAAAACTGTGTACTTTTACTTGGCTTGTGCATCGCGGGCCGTCCGCTTTCAGGTTGCATTCATGACGTGATGGATTGTGGGGAGATTCTGTTTCTTGCATCACTTACTATTCCACTAGACTGACTGCAGTTCTGTGAGCTGACTGACTATCACAGCGCTCACTTTTACCACCAATAGGTGGCGCTTTGAAGATAGGATATCAGTGTTGCTCTCTATACAATTTCTCTGTTTGTTCCACTGCTAGTTTTGGTGTGGAATGGTCATGCTGCTAATATCATATCACTGCGTTTGCTCGGTGCATGCAAACCAGCTCTTTCTTCATTTTAATACGTGTATTTTCTCTTCTCCATTGAGCCCACTGCTTTACTATTGTTGCCCAGGAGAAGAGAATGCCGTTTTGGCACGACGCTTCCTTCTTTTCCCGACCAATAGGTGGCACTTTTATACTAATAATATACTTCTCTTTTGTTTCCACCTCATTTCTTATTCACTTCTGCTTCCCACTGATGTGCTTCAGTCTGCTGCAACTGCTACACTTTGTACTGCATGCCTGGGTGCCACACATCACATTTTCCTCTTCACTGTCTGCAGTATTTAACACCTGCACCAGCACAACACATAGCACTCCACTCCGTGTCTGACTCCTATGGATTCTATTTTCTATTCTGTTGCTTGCGCCACCTGTTGGTCAACATCGTGCTATGAATAAGCATTCATCGCTTTGTTAGCCTGCCCTGAACAGCGTGCTTCACATTTCTCCACATCGTACACACACCGAGCGGTGCTCTAATAGTCCGCTGGGCATGCTCCTGATGCCAACACAGAATTATCATGCCATAATGCCGTGTTGCTATTGTGACACCTGATGCAGTTCAACCAATTGTGTTTCTTGTTTCCATGTTGTGATTTCTGCCATGTTACAAAATGAATTTGGAACTCACTAGCAAGTGTTTTGCGTCTCTGTAAAGGACAGCAAAGGGCTTTACCCCATTTTCTTTGTTTGTTGTAGATGATCTATAGGCGTTAGCAAAGAAACATTAAGTTGTGGTTTAGAAATATTTTTCCATTGTCCAAGGAGTTTGCATTTGTTCTGTCCACAGACAGACAAAGTGAAACTAAGAATACACTTTATTTGTGATTTCTGTCACTACAACATTACTCTTTGGCCCCCAGTAGTTTAGTCTCTCTCTCTCTCTCTCTCTCTCTCTCTCTCTCTCTTTCTCTCTTTCTCTCTCACTGTCTCCTCTTCTGGATGGCACAAGTCAACATTTACTTTGCCGGTATGCCCATGCCCTGGACCTGTACAAAGACAGCCACAATGAAACCAAGAATGCACTTTATTTGTGATTTCTGTGACTATAACATTTCTCTTCGGCCCTCAGTAGTTTAGTCTCTCTCTCTCTCTCTCTCTCTCTCTCTCTCTCTTCTGGATGCCACAAGACAACATTTATTTTGCCAGCATCCCCATGCCCTGGGCCTGTACACAGACAGACAAAATGAAAACAAGAATACACTTTATTTGTGATTTCTGTGACTATAACATTTCTCTTGCCCACCCCCCAGTAGTCTAGTCTCTCTCTCACTCTCTCCTCTGAATGGCACAAATCAACACTTATTTTGCCAGCATGGCCATGCCCTTGGCCTGTACACAGACACCCACAATGAAACCCAGAATACGCTTAATTTGTGATTTCTGTGACTGTAACATTTCTGTTTGGCCCCAGTCATCTATTCTCTCTCTCTTCTCTCTCTCTCTCTCTCTCTCTCTCTCTCTCTCTCACTCTATCTCCTCTTCTGGATGGCACAGGTCAACATTTATTTTGCCAGCATGCCCATGCCCTGGGCCTGTACACAGACAGCCACAGTGAAACCAATACACTTTAAAGTACATAAAAGAATATGCCAGTACTTTACCACACAGTCACTTTTTATTTCCATGGCTCAATTGTCTAGTTCACATGTCGAGAATAGCAGGCAGATGAGTGACACAGCCAACTGGAGAAAGTGTCACGACGACTGACCACAGCAGCTGCAGCCGTGCTCAGATCTCCCCACCACATGACTGTGACTGTTGTTCTCCAGCTGCTGGGCTTGGCTCCACTCTACTCTCCTCACTCTTTGTCTGCCTGGTGCCATCCGTTCCTCAAGCTACAACTGCAGCATGCAGGAAAAATGCCTGCTTTCCACAGACCTGGAACCAGACTTCTGTGATGAAGTCCTTATTTATCTGGGTCTGTGGATTTGGGGTTCAATCCAGGGTCCAGATTTCAGATGGAACAGTCTGCCCAGCCCTAGTACTAAACAATCTCTCAGTCCCAGTGCCACCTGGGACATATGGTAGTAAAACAGCAGTTTAACTACAATCTCTTGGTTTACTTACCACATGGAGACATCTGGCTCTTCCTTTTGTCTTTAAGCCTAAGTACAGATCTTCTAAGGCACAGCCTCTGCATCTTCACTTTTGGTCAGCTATTGCAGTCCTCACAGACAACTGGGGATTTACAGGACAGAGAGAGGTTCAGGTGATATGCACTCTTTGGGGCTTTCCTCAGAAATGACTTTCTAGAAAGCTACTGACTGCAATGACCTAGAAAGTAGTAAACACACAACAATCAAATCTATTTTAATCTGATTTGCCAACAGTAAAGACAGTACACAATGTTCTGTCTTTACTGTTGACAGGTCAGATTGTTGTGTGTTGTTACTCTGATTTCTTCTAAGTAATTTTATTACAGCATGCATAACATATTATACAGCAGAATAACACCACCCAGAAGAAATTAGTTTAAATCCATCACAGTCGGACTTAATTTGGTCGCTGTCCTGGTCCAGGTGTTCTTGGCTGAGGCGCACCTTGCTGCATGCTACACTCTGACAATTGGACTGGGCTGCAGGGCTGGGCATGCTCAGTATGCTTGATAATGTATTAACAGTATTACTAATAATAATTTATAATTGAAATATGATAATAAACTCCTGAGTCCTGACTTCTATTACTGGAGGTTTGCTCCCTTACTGTCCTGTGTTGATCCTGGATCCTGCTACCTGTTGCCTGGAAGGGATTCTGAGGCCACCCAGGGAGGAGGAGACTGCACTGCACCACAAAACCAGACCATCTGAGGGCACGGGGAGTAGTGGCGAGTCTGCAGCTGGCCAACAGCTCTGGGTCTGAGGCAGTAGTCAATGGAGAAAAGTGACAGATGTGCAGAATCTCTCAGTTTCCTTGTGAGGTGTTGAAACAGAGTTCTCATGAGCTCCTGCCCAATTTAACTCATGTATAGTCAATCAATCAATCAATCAATCAATCAAGTCTTTATTTAACCAGGCGTTCATCGTTGAGCAGAAGCTCATTTGCAAGATGGACCTGGTGGAGCATGAACAATTGTATATACAGGTCAACACAGGTATTTACAAGGCAATACAGATAATACTCTTTACAGAGAGGAAGAAAAGAAGTTCATATGTACATAGAATTATACAGATATTGTACAGATTACATGGTATTTACATACATAGAAGTGTCTATAGGAAGATAAAAGCAGGTTATCTAAGGTTGCTGAGGAAGAAATGGAAGAAAAAATAAAATAAAAATATACACCAGGTAGAGGTGAAGGTAGGGGAAGGGAGGGTAGGGGAAGAAAGGCTAGGAGGACACGTGCACAGAGAGGAGTTGGTAAACGGGATGTAGAGAAGGTGGATGGAGAAAAGCAGTATGTATGAGCCCGGGATTGAATGCTATAAAGTACTGGGCATGGTAGGATGTCACAACCCAGGGTAGTGAGCTCCTATCTGAGGTTGGGAAAGGAAGAATAAGGGGATGGACGGGCCTAGTGTTGATAAGACAGGGGGATAAGAGAGAGAACAATTAGGCTGGTGAGGAGCAAGCTGGGGGTCAGTACTTAAAATTGGGTCTAGGCATGGCTATATACCAGTGCAGACACTGGTACTGGGTCTGAGTGGGTGAAGCAGTTACATGCTTCTCTGATTGTATGGAAATAAAGCATCTTGAAGGCATTTATACCGATTAGAGTGCTTAATTTGAGGGTTTTTTGTAGATCGTTCCATAAGGTAGGTAGCACGAAGCTTATGGCTGCCCTGCCGAAGCAGGATTTTGCTTTGGGTACATTAAGTGTAATAGCTGAGTAACTTCTTAATCGTATTTCCAATTATACTCAGGGAAGACAGCAGGAGATATAGTAAGGCAGCTATTAGAGATGGTTCTATAGGTCCAGAAAGTGGTGTTTCTGTGGTACCTGAACTTTAGTGATGTCCACCCCACTGCCGCATATAGGGTGCAGTGATGCGTGTCGAAGGGGAGTCCCATTATAAACCTCAGTGCTCGATGGTAGAGTGTGTCCAGTTTAGCCATGTAAGAGTTGGGGCATTGGCTGTAGAGGAAATCAGCGTAATCAACCAAAGATAGGAAAATGGATTGGACCAGTTGTTTCTTGGCATCTCTGGTGAGAAATTGATTAATTCTAAAAAACAGTCCAAGCCTTTGCCGAAGTCGTTTTAGCAAGTCCTCGATATGTTCAATGAAGGAGAGTCTTTGGTCTATCCAAACTCCCAGATACTTGAATTTTGTAACAAATTCTAGTTTTTCACCTAGAGCTGTGGTAATTTGGGGAACTGTCCCACTGGACACAGGGTTAGCTGTACGAATAGTGTTGGTTTTGACAAGTAATAACACACAGTTATTTAGAAGCATAAAACTGATAGCTTTCTTTATTAAATTTATTTATTTGTGTTTGATAATCGTTAGGTGCACTAGACATAAAATGCCTTATTTTCAGGCACGACCCTGGAATAAATCCAGGTTTTGAGCAGAGTCAAGGGCTGCCAGTCAAAATGTGTTTTGTAGCATCTCAGAAGGCAAAGTTTATTTTTCAGAAGATACACACATCATCTAGGGCTGTGCGAATACCATTTCCCGAATAGTCAGCCAAATATTCAGTATTCAGGTCCCAGGTATTCATTATTCGTTATTCGGGTATATAATTTGCCTTAGTGGAGAATTGCTATATAACTCCTTAAAATGGCTTTGGGAGTGGGAGGATGAGAGCTATGGCACTTTGGCTTGTACACTGGTGCCAAAGACTGTCTTCTGCCTCTGCTGCTTTACATGGAGGATAACGAGGTAACGGCACTTTGTCTTGTACACTAGTGCCAGAGGCTGTCTTTGCTGCTGGTGCTTCAGGAGGAGGATGAAGAGGTCACACCACATTGGCTTGTATACTGGTGCCAGAGGCTGTCTTATGCCGCTGGTGCTTCAGGAGGAGGAGGATGCAGAGGTCAAGGATCTTCATCTTGTACACTGGTGCCAGAGGCTGTCTTGTGCTGCTGGTGCTTCAGGAGTGGGATGAAGAGGTCATGGCACTTTGACTTGTACATGGGTGCTTGAGGCTGACTTGTGTTGCTGGTACTTTAGAAGGGGAATGTTCAAGTCACTGCAGTTGCCTTGTACAGTGCTGCCAGAGGCTATCTTCTGCTGCTGGTGCTTAAGGAGTAGGATGAAGAGGTCATGGCACTTTGGCTTGTACATGGGTACTTGAGGCCGTCTTGTGCTGCTGGTGCTTCAGGATGAGAATGTAGAGGTCACAGCACTTTGCCTTGTACAGTGGTGCCAGAGGCTATCTTCTGCCACTGATGCTTCAGGATTAGGATGACGAGGTCACTGCACTTTGGCTTGTACACGGGTGCTTGAGGCCATCTTGTGCTACTGGTGCTTCAAGAGGAGAATGTAGAGGCCATGGCACTTTGCCTTGTACAGTGGTGCCAGAAGCTGTCTTCTGTTGCTGGTGCTTCAGGATTAGGATGAAGAGGTCACTGCACTTTGGCTTGTACACAGGTGCTTGAGGCTGTCTTGTGCTACTGGTGCTTCAGGAGGAGAATGCAGAGGTCATGGTACTTTGCCTTGTACAGTGGTGCCAGAAGCTGTCTTCTGCTGCTGGTGCTTCAGGATTAGGATGAAGAGGTCACTGCACTTTGGCTTGTACACAGGTGCTTGAGGCTATCTTGTGCTACTGGTGCTTCAGGAGGAGAATGCAGAGGTCATGGCACTTTGCCTTGTACAGTGGTGCCAGAAGCTGTCTTCCAATGCTGGTGACTCAGGAGGAGGATGCAGAGGAAAGGAGTTCATTATTGGCATGCAGTTTCCCATAGGATAACACTGGAAGTATAAGATGCTATAACTTTCTCAATATTTGGAGTTAAGTAACAATCTATATATGGTCAGAAAGGTCTCTGTGGCCACTACCAGAATGCCATATGCAAGTGCCTTAAATAATTGTTCCTATGAAGAAAAGCAAGTAAGACGTAGATAAGCCTATAGAATAACACTGTAACTTCAACAGACCATAATGCCGGCAATATTTGGAGCTAAGCAACAATCTATATATGATCTGAAAGGTCTCAGTGGCCACTACAAGAATACCATATGCTAGAGCCTTAAATAATTGTTGCCATTAAGAAAAGCAAGCAATAAGGCATAATTAAGCACATGGGATAATTCTGTAACTTCAACAGGCCAAAATAAAAATTCACATCTTACCTTCAGAGCTGAGAGGTACAGCTGAGAGGATGGCACTCAACTGTGACACCCGTTTGGCCTATGATGTGCTACCCAAAAGGTATTTTGATTGGATGCTACCTGTGAGGAGACATAATGAAATGCAGTGCTTTTCCAAAATGGCCTACAGACATTCAAGCAAGTCTTCCTGTTCTATTTTAATAAGTCCTCACCCACACCCAAAACAGAAAAGAAAACAAATAGATTAAATAATTTACTTACCTTTGCTGTTCATACCTGATGTGTTACCAAGAGTTCATCACCCTGGTGGGAAAATACCTGTATATCAAAAAAAACAGTAGAAAAACATGATTAAAGATACACTTCAATCACAATTTAACCCCCCCCCCCAAAAAAAAACAGAAATAAAAGCATTAAAAGATTGCATATTTCACTTACTTTTGCTGGTAGTACACAATGTGTTCATAGAAGATGAGAAGCATCAGACTCTGGCTTTGGAGGTCATCGGTCATCAGTAATATAGTCCAGAGTTCTTCAGAATCACTGTTGTCATCATCGGCAGCAGCATCAACAACTTATTGCAACAAAACAATGGTACAAACTAGTAATAGTCAGGCAACTGGAATATTTCAGGCATGGGAAATACTTGAGACTGGTGATGCCACACTGGTAAGTGGAATATTTCAGGTATGGGAAATACTTGAGACTGGTGATGTCACACTGGTAACCAAAGTTTTACAGTCATGTGAAATACTGGAGACATGTGATGCTATACTGGTAACTGAAATATTTCAGCCATGTGAAATACCTGAGACTGGTGATGCCATACTGGTAGCTGGAATATTTCAGTCATGTGAAATACTTGAGACTAGAGATGCCACACTGTTAACTGCTAAATTTCAGGCATGGGAAATACTGAGACTAGAGATGCCACACTAATTGCTATATTTTATGCATGCAAAATACTTGAGACTAGAGATGCCACACTTGTAACTGCCATATTTCAGGCATGGAAACACTGAGACTGGAGATGACACACTGTTAATTGTCATCTTTATGCACTTGAAATACTTGAGACTGGTGATGCCACACTGGTAACTGGCATCTGAAAGCTGTTAAAGGGATGGACTGAATATGGGCTCCAGCAACACAGGGATGAGAGATGTAGCAACACCAGCTGAGGATCATTTATTAGGAACAGCAGTCAATAGGTGGGTGGCAGTTTTAGGCACTGGGAACTGCAGGGCATGCACTGCCAAAAAAATACACAATGACAGTGGAAGTAATAAAGAAAAAGGGTGCTGGCCACAGATTTGTGTTAACATGACTATGAATATGATGAACAGGTTTGACTAAATGTTAACATGTTGTGCTTATTTGCTAACAGAACAATGATGGTTATCATGGAATGGATTGTATATGGGTCCATGTTACAACACACAAGTGTTGTATCCAGTACAAGACAATTATTTAAATGTAGTTTTTAGTGGCCATATGTGTACCCAAGGTGAGGTAGATTTATGTTTATAAACACAAGTTGTTCCACATGTGCTGGGTCAAGTGAGGATTGGTGAGGTTCCACCACATCCCCAGCAGTGCTAAACATTTGTTCAGATGGTACGCTGGTAGCAGGACAACAGATATATTTAAGGGCCAACTGCGCCAAGTGTGGAGATGCTTTCATCTTTTGATCCAATACTCCATTGGATTTATTGAGAATGACTCCAGAGGCTCATTGAAATAACTGTTAAGCAGATTGGGTGCCGACTGTGGCTGCTGTTCTGTTCATTTCCACTGCTCAGCTTGCAGTGATGAGCTAAGTTCAGCCCAACAGTCACCCTCCTTCTCAAGGTTTTCCATACTGCTTTCAGTTTGTGATTCTGAGACTTGCTCATCGATAGGGTTGCCTGCTGGACTCACTCACCCAAGCATGCAGAAACTAAGTGCTGCACACATCTGCTTCTGAAAGTCTGTAACCCTGTGAGTGGGCATTATAAGGTGTAGTGCCTCACACTTGAAACGTGGATCCAACATAGTGGCAAATATGTGCTTTTTATTGGAACAGAGATCAGAAAATCTAACTTCTAGTTCTGTGGTGAGATTTTCCACAAATTATATCACTGTTCCTGGTGTCTGGTTTGGATCTTTCCCAGCATTTTCACTAGATCTTCTCTTGGGTTTTTTCAGGATCTGTACAGCAGGAATTACCTAACTTAGCAGTGCATAATCAGAGCTAAGGTCATGAGTACTCCTTTCAAATGGGGTTAAGACCTTTACCAATCCTGCAATCACAGCCCAGTCCTGATGTCCGAGGATTCCCCCATGTCAGTTTCCATGATCATCTCATGAAGGGCCCTCTTCTGCTCCAGAAGCCTTTGCAGCGTGTAGTAGGTGGAATTCCACCAGATCTGTACATCCTGGATGAGATGATGCTGTGGTATTTGAAGATGCTCTTGTAGCTGATGCAGATGGTTTGTGGCTTTCACAGAGTGATGGAAGTGGCTGCATATGCTTCTGGCTACTTTGACTGTGTGATCTATCTTTGCTGTGTTTGCCAAAGCCTTTGTCACCACCAAATTTAGTATATGAGCAAAGCAGCATATCCTCACGATTGCCATCTCTTAGTGCTTTTATCATATTTGTGGTAGAAAACATGGTGTCAGAGCAACACTACAATCCCGACACCCGCTGAGCGATGGCCAACATCCTGTCTGCCACAACAGCAACCATGCACTGTGGCTTCACTTCTACAGCATCAGCAGGTGTGCCAGCAAAGACATGAAAGGCGACTGCCACACCTGCAGACCCATTTCCACATTCGGATGGGACATGTCGGTGGAATATGTGGAGAGCGTGAAGGGGCACAGACTACTGGTGATGTCTGGCTATACCTACCAGTGGAAAAGGAGCAGAGGTGAGAGCACCTATTGGAAACACTGCGTGTACGCAGCAGATGGGTAGAGGGGATGAGCGCTCACTGTGGCTGAGAGCACACTAGTACTATTGGGCACCCACAACCATGTGCCCGACAACGCTACTGTAGGGATGTGCAAGGTGCGAGCCACGGTGAAGAGGAAGGCAAGAGATACCAGTGAGAGCAGCCAGCAGACAGTGGTTGCATGCTGCTCTGGTGTCAACGAGGCAGTGGGGGGATGCCTACCCTCGGTACCACTGCTGAAACAGGCAGTGCAACGATTCTGGAAGGGCAGCAGGTGAGCGGCTGTGGCCCACAACACCTCTCTGAGCTCACCATCCCCAAGGAGTACTGCAAGACCATTGGAGGTGAGCAATTCCATCTCTATGACTCTGGGCAGGAAGCAGGGCCCAGCATGGAGCACAGGTTCATTCTCTTCAACACTGTGAGGAATCTGGAATTCCTGGGTCGCAGCCCAGCATGGATAGGCAATGGCACATTCCACTGCTGCCCAAGGCTGTTCCAGCAGCTGTACATGCTGCACGGGGTGGATGGGGCAACAGTTCTCCCAGTCATATATGTCCTCATGGTGAGGAGGACAGTGGCCGGCTACACAGCAGTCTTCAGTAAGATCGCGGAGCTATGTCCTGTAGGCAGTCCCCACCACATGATAATTAATTTTGAGCTGGCTGCATATAGGGCTGTTTGGACGGTGCTACCTCTGACGAACGTACATGGCTGCTTTTTCCATCTCTGCCAGTGCATCTGGCAGCACATCCAGCAGCATGTGGAGTTGGCACTAGCTGTACTGCACAGACAATGTCTGTGCCATGCATCTCCACATGTTGCCTGCCCTGCATTCATGCTCCTCAAAGATGTGTGACCACCTATGAGGAGCTCAATGGCTGGAGTACTCTGTGACAATGAGGAGGCCTTGCCTCTGTCCTCAACTATTTTGAGGATACCTGGCTGGGCACGCCTGTCCTCAGTGGGCACCACTGCAAGCCACTGTTCCCCATCCCCATCTGGAACTGCCATGCCTCTGTCAGGGATGGGATGCCGCACACCAATAATGCCATTGAGGGGCAGCACCATGCATTCAATGCCCTGCTTGGTGCAGCACACCCCACCCTGTGGTGGTTCCTGGATGTCCTGCAAGGGGAATAACGAGTGACGGAGGTCAAACTGCAGCAGGTCCTGTCTGGCCAGGCTGTGGGGCACTCTCGTTGGGCCTGGAGGGAGGATCCACAGTGCATCACAGACCTTGTGAGCAATTATGGTGCCCGGAGCTGCAGGGACTACCTGATGGGGCTGGCAATGAACATCAACCTTCAGGTGTAGGTCCCTGACCCCAGTGGGTGTCACTGGTGTATCACCATGGCCACTGTGCACTGTGCACTTGGACCCTTCCCACCTTTGGTGCTCCATGTGGCCCATGTGTCTTGTATGGGCATCCAGTCCCCCCATGTATGTTGCCCTTGGGCACCCCCCAGTCCTGCAGTTGCCTTCCTGTCGGCTACCCACCACTAATGTTGTGCCTACCAGTGACCCCCGCTCAAGTCCTGATGTGTTGCACTGCTGTCTGTTGGGTCTACTGTGGCTCTGGGGGTGTCTGGTCCATTGCAGTTGTGTCGGCGCATGGGCAGTCTGTGCTGCTGCATCTGTCCTGTGTTGTGTGCCTCATGGTCCGTTGGTGTATTCTTTGTGGCTGCTGTGTTGGGTTCGTGATGTTTGGTGTGGGGTGCATTGAGTTCGTCTATGGCAGTTCCTGGGTGTCACTGTGGGGGATGTTGGCATTGTTGCCATCATCATACAGTGGTGCTTCCTTGTGGTATTGTCTGTGACCACAAACCCTACCTGCAAATTGTTGCCATCAGTCCATGAGCTCAACATCTCTTGCAGGAATGACAGTATGTTTACAGCCCAGTGATCCTTTTCCATAACACTGACATTTAGCAAAGCAGGCCTGCAGGGAGAGGAAGGAGACAGAACCACACCAGTACCACCATCACCACCAATGACTACCACATCTGCAACACACCAATGTGCTGTCAGTGACATATATGAATGATTTGAATTCATGCTAGTCCATATGTCGGTTGTGCAGTGGAAAACTCCACCAACAGCCTGTGCTAGTAGTCTGGCAACTTATTTTCTCTAATCATGGTAAATGTTGGGTACTACAGTACTTGAAAATGTGATTCATGATTATCGTGGAGTGCAAATGCTGCAGCAGCTTATGGAAACCTGTGTTTTCCACAATGGAAAATGGCTGCTGATCCAAGGCCATCATCTCACCAATTAAACTGGTGATCTGCTGTGCTGTTGGGTGTGATGCCTGGTATTTGGTGCTGGCATGGAAGGCTTTCATGATGGGTGTAGTCAGAGTGGTACCACATCGCATTGATTTTGACTTTGAACCCATGGTGGAGGGTGTTACAATAATAGATGATTGAGCAGAAGAAGGCAGAATGGGTGATGCTCCTGTATGGGGATGCCACAAGTAGTGAAGGGAAGTTGAGGGCACACTGCCTGTTTCTAGTACAAGAATCACTTCCAATACTTTGTGCAACTACTGGACTAGTAACAGAAGAAGGGCTGACAGGCACATGTTGTGAGGAGGAGGAACTACTGTAGATCTCTGAAGTGCACTGGGATGTTTCATTTGGAGACTATTCATTATTGATGTTGTTGTGAGATTTGAAAGGTTTTACCACGACTTATAGTACAGTTATACACAGAACATACTGCCTTTGTTGCATCATCTTTCACAACACTAAAGTACAGCCATACCACCTCCCCTCCCACCTACTGAAGTAGAAGTACTGGCCCAATAGGGCAACCATGGCCATGTTTTGCCCTTTCCCATATCAGACCTGGATGCAGTTGTTCTGCCTTTTCTTTCTCCACAACAGATGTAGTTGTAGAACTACTTTGTGCATCAGATGGAGCTGAACTTGACACAACTCTTTGAAAGGACAGGGTATACTGTTTGTTTTAGGAGGAGGAGGAGGAAGATGGTGACCCTGACTGACCTGCCTGCGCCATGACAGAATGGCAGCACTGCATTTTTGGCAGCTGATGTTCATGTTTCTCATACAGATGTGCCACATATCGGCCTCATTGCCAAATTCACTTAGGTGGGTATCACTGTCAGATGATGTACTGAGCAAGTCTTGTGGCTCTGGTAAATATTCAGAACCAGAAGAATGCTCTTCTTGGAATCCTCCAAAATAGCAAAGGAAATGTGGTGAGAGGAAACTTACGAGGCTGAGCAACAATACATTTTGGCAACACAATTGGTGCGGTCATTGTAACAGTCCATGATCAGTACCAGTCGTACCTACGGTTATGGGCACAGCTGGCAAGGTAGTAGCACTGTCGACAGTAGTCCTGTTGTCAGAATTACTATCAGGAGTTACAGTCAAAGAAATTGGCATCATATTACAGCTAATTGTAATGCTGGCAGCAGTAGTCACAGTGACAGCAAAACACTCAGGACTACTAATGGAGGCAAATTTTGTGGTGGCAGTGGTTGTGCAAGGGCACAAATAACAGTGCACACTGTTATGGCAGTGGTGGTGTCAACAGTACACAAAGATTCCTCTGGTTGCTGAAATCAAGGCACTGATGGGGTGGTGAGAGCACACTGAGAGGTGACGTTGCCTCTATGGGGTGGTTGTGTGAATAGCACTACCACTGGTAGTGAGGTGGGTTCTTGTTCTTGTATGACTGGAGATGTCAGCAGTAAAGCTCTCCTAGTTTTGTAAAATGATGATGCTGCAAATGCAGTACTAGTTGTAGTAGTAGGGTTAGCAGTTGTAGTTATAGTAGTACTAGTACTACTAACAATCCTACTGTTACCAGAACCTGAAGGCTTATGAGAGGAGAGAACTATTTTAGAGTGGCGAATATGAACAGACCTTCTCTTACCCTGTTCCTCATCACTTACGACTGGTGGTGAAGATAGCTTGTTTGAGCTGCACAATGCACTTTTACAGGATTGATGAGACATGGTCTGTAACTTACTGTGTATTTTATTTGTGATTAGTGTTTTTGTTTATGTTGGTGCTTTTTGCTGAAAACAACAATACCCACACGGCTCAAGTAGCAGCTAATGAAGACGGGCTGATACTAGAGAGAGATGGAGTCAGCAACAACTTCTTACTCATATGGTGTCAGTTGTGCAGTCATACAGTACAGTAATTCAAGCTTTGACGGTGCACCAAACAACTTACAACACACAGAACCCAGTGAGTCACGCCTGACACACACAGAAATACTAAAGCAGTTCACAGAAAATTTACATGTACACACTCACAGCAGTGCACACACAGGGGGGGGCAAAGACACGCAAAAAAAGAAAAAGCTCACATGCACAGGAGGACACTCAGGTGCAGTGAGCTGTGGAGGGAGGAGCCACTTGTGACACCTTCCTCACTCAGTTGTACAGGGAACTGAACCAAGAACCAGACCACAGTCAGCAACAATTCAATAGGCCAAGCCTGACCCAATGAGGAAAAAATACAATGCTTTATAAATCACAAAATAAAATGCGTACAGACAACTGTGCGTGTACTTGCAGGGTACAGATTACAAGAACAACAATACAACGCATGCACAGACAATGTATGCACCACGGTGAGCCGCAACACAGACATGAGCGAGTCAGATGACACTCCACACCTCACTTATGCAGGGAACCAAGCCTGGAACCTGATGACAGCAAAATACCAATTTGCTTCACAAAAGAAACAAAAAATTACCACAGGAGCTGTGTGTGGATTTGGAACAAAAAACTAAGCAAGCACAGCAGTGGGGATGTGGCAGTCAGCAAAAACTTGAACCACTTACTGTTACTGAGCCCAGTAACAGTTACTCACGACATGCAAAAACCAAGCTGGACTTTGTTGACAAAAAAATACTGATGAGAACTAATAACAGAAAGGTTCTTAAACAAAAAAATCAAATCACACTGCTTCAGCTAAGCAGTGAAACTGTAAGCAGTTGGGGGGGGAGTCAGCATGCAGCAGCACACACAGTCATACACACAGATTCACACACACACACAGATTCTCCTTTTCCTTGAAACTGAGCCTAGTTTCAAAGATGAAAAACTGCAGCCAGATGCAGTCACAACTCACAAGGTGCTCAGATGTCAAAACTGGATCACACACAAAACGTTTTTTAAACAGTTATAAAAGTCACAAGTGGTAAACTAAACAGAGCAAACTCTTTCAGAAATGACTGTCTCTCATCTACACACTCAGAGTGAGGAGGTCACATGGTGTTCCTGGCTGTGAGCTCCAAAAACAGCCTCTGATTGGCCAGTGAAGCTCTGTGAGATTTTGAAATCTCACTGACCAAATAGTACATCCTGAATAGTGGTCGAATAGTGGACTATTCGGGACATCCATCCGAATATTCGTCAAGCCCACTATTCGTGGTATTCAGGAAATAGTATTCAGACCATGCACAGCCCTAACATCATCCCTTTTAAGGCAGTGTGTGGTAAGGAATCCTATTTGATCAGTAAACCTCTAATATGTTGCCCCATGCTACTGCTTTAATCATAGTTCCCCAATAATTTGCTTAAACCTTAAGCAGACTTCATAGGAACTTTCATAAATAATATTACCTTTCTCTTCTCCATTTAGAGAGAACACTGCATCATCCTGATACACATGTACTGAGTGATTTCATGAATGGAGAACAGAGGCTATACCTGTTATGCCAATCAAATAGGACTGACACTCTCTAAATACTGACCGTATTAAATTAAGCCCATTACCAATGAGCAGCAAAAGATGTGCAACATTGAGCAGAGCAGGGGTGAGGAGGAGACAGCTGTATGGAACAAGCTTCTGGCTGCAGCTTGCAACTGGGAGCACCTGCACTGAACATGTGGGGGTACAGTGACAGGACTGAGATACCAGGAGTTGGGATCAGCAAGGAGGAGCTTGAGCCGCCACAGACCACAGGTCATCACAAGTGCACCCTCTCCTCGATATTGGGTACCATAACCTAACACAAAAAAGAAACAATCTGAATCTAAGGAAGGAAGGAAGCCAAGTTAAGTGTACTACTGCATAGACTTCACTTTTACACACTGAACAGCACCACGTACTGTAGGCAGGCTCACACATGTGCATACTCGATGACTCAACTGTCACATATTGCAAGGTACATCACTCATTTTACAGCTCTGAAATCCTCTTTTCCACAAGAAGAAGGCATTATTTCACATTGCCCTCTGAGACATTAATGCAAAATTTTATAATTTATGGTGCTCAGTTATCAGCAAACATTATGAACATTAGTGCACTGAAACCCACCATGTTCTGAGCTGGCAACACTATGCTGTGGCTTGCAGTGTAATGTTTGATGACATGTAACACATTTTACTCATTTATCACACATCTAGTCATGCATTTGGGCAATGAAAGGTTGAAAGGTATGCACTGTACTCCACTCCCCGCATGCTAACCTCTAGGCAATATGACCACCAGTCAATTGACCTTTGTCTGAATTGTCCCAAAACAGCCCTTCCCTCACACAACTACCACTCAGATTGGTCCAGAAATGCCATGTCTCTTCTCAAAGTAATGTGCTTTCAGGTCAGCAGCCAATTCTGAATCCTTCTGTCTGTTCTGCCACAAGGGTCTGTACTCATAGGAATACCTTGATTGTAAATCAAACCACACCCTCCAAGAAGCAGCAACTAAGAAGTACAAAAGGAGGGAGCCAGAGATAGCCTGGGCATGCAATTGACACCTAGTTTACTAGATACGGGGTAATCTCCTCTCTACACTGCAGGGTTCTGACACCCCATGCCTCCCCCAACTCATCACATTTTGGCTTCAATACTGTTGAATGTGTCACTCTGCCAGTTTGCAGTCAGTCTGTGCTGTGAGGCTGTGTGCTGTTACAGCGCGGGGGGGGGGGCACACATAGTTACTATACACTGAGAACATAAATATATCTCCCCAGACAAGCAGCCACAGCCAGCATCAAAAGTAACCTCATTCAAAAGTGGATCTTACCTTCAGAAAAACAATGTATTGAACCATGTCTTTGCACTCTGCAACTTACAATTTATTACTAAGTTGTGAGAAGAGCCTTTTGGAAGGCAGCTCCCACCGCTCATTTGCAGAGAGCTGTACCTGAATGTTTGCTCCAGGAGGCCAGCTCCAAGTGCTCACTCGCCTCACTCTAACTAGTCTGCCACTCACTCTCTTTTCTGATCAACTGACAAATTACCTCCATGCACTATCCATTTGCTCTGAAAATCCAAAACCACATGGTCACCAACAAACGCTTTGAGTCCAAAGCAGGGGCGATCACACTCAAGGATGTTTGCTTCTGTGTATTTGAAAACCCAGCTGTTCCTCTACCCCCTCCCCCCGACCAATAGCAGTAACTGCAGTATATGGCATTAACCACATGTTCTTGTGCATGCTTCCTGGCCATCACAGCTAAGGATCAGTTTGCTACTGACACTCTGAAATCACTCCCTAGCAAGTCACAGCATCCTCTCACCCTGTCACATTCTCCAATCTTGCTGTTTAACATTGTTGGGCAACAACCCATCCCCCCACATGTAGTCAACAGGTTATGTAGTTTGGGCCCCAAAAAACAAAAACTGTGGGGAAACCAACAAAAACTTAAGCCTTAAATATTGAGAGGGAAGTGGTGGATGGCTTAAAAATTGAGGGACATATCCCGTTATCTCCCTGGTGGTTGTGCCCATGGATGTGACAGCTCTTTGGATACACCAAATCTGCTCAAGTGAGAAGGGTAGATAAACACCTGGTCACACTGAAAAAAACATTTACTGAATCTCTAGAGAAATTGACAGAGCTGTGGAATGTGCCATAATTATTCCAAGAGAACAACTACTACAATATATAAAAAAAAAAACACCAGCCAGATACCCATGGCTGTTACACACAACCCTGATCTGGAGCCCTGACGTAAAATCATTAAGGACCTACAACCAATATTCATTGAGGATGACACATTGACATGTATCTTCCAAGAACTACCTTTGCTGTTTTTCAAACAGCCACCTAATTTATCCAACTTTAGTTTCAGTTTCATTTTCAGTCTATTTTTTTATACTGGAAAGGCATGTGAGCAAAAGTTGCTCATTTTCACAAGCATCCACTTTAGGACAAATGCAACAGGAGGTTACAAAATTTAGGGCAAACAGTCAGAGGATCACATATGACACTAACAATTTTAGAAAACAATAAGTGCAATGAAAGAAAGAGCTTGGCATGCTCAGACCTGGAGATCCTGCCTCCATGGGGTAAGGGTGAGATTCAATTGTTAGGTAGAGGAGAAAAGGACACCCTGAAGGGAATATCACATTGAGGGACACTTGCAGATGATGGCCTGAGAAAGGTGAGACTTTAGATTATGCTTAAAGGAAGACACAGAGGGGCACTGAAGGACAGCAGGGGGAAGACTGTTGAACAGCTTAGTGCCCTTGTAGAAGAGAATGTTTTGGCCATGTGTGCTGTGATGGAAAGGGATGGAGAAGGAGAGGGTGAATGACCTTCTGGTGATCCAAGAGAGAGCAGACATAGGGAAGGGGGAAGAGGGAAGTAATGCAGTCAGGGAAGAGGTCCAGGGATAATTTGTGAAAGAAGGTGAGTATTTGGCTGTTGAGTCTATCCTCTAGGGAAGTCCATTTGGAGTTCTTGTACAGGTCACAATGATGGGTATGTCTAGGAAGACTGGAGACAAGATGGATAATGTTGTGATAGGTAGAATGGAGTTTTAGGAGGATACTCTGAGTAAGGGGTGGAAAATAGACTAGAGAGATGTAGTCGACAAACTGGAGCAGGAAACTGGTGGCGAGCAGAATTTTGGATTCAAAGGTCAGTAATTGCTTTACTCTGTATAGCATGCCAAGCCATTGATGAGTTTTTTAATTAGCTGATTTACATGAGAATCAAAGTTGAAGTGGTTGTCAAGTAGCAATCTTAGGTATCTAAATTCACTGATTCTTTCAATTGTATTTCCATCATTGTCCAGAAGTGTGAACTCAAAGGAGAGAAGTTTCCAGAGGCTGGAGAATACCACTGATTTTTTTTTTGCATTCAGCATTAATCCTTTGGACAGGAGTTAGGAGTGAAGACTACTGAAATCATTCTGTAATTTGTTGAGGAAGGGTCTTTCTCTTTGCAGAAAAGGACAGCATCGTCAGCATACAGGATGAGTTTGGCGTTCACTCAGATTTTAAAGGATAATTGACAACCAGGGAGAAAAGGAGGGGACCAAGTATGGACCCTTGGGGTACTCAGAACCTTATGGGGCAGGTGTTGGACAGAAAACCATTTATAATGGTTTTGGTGTGACTTGAAGCTAAGGTAGTTTCAAAACTAGTTGGTGACTTCGGGTGAGAAGGTCGGATAGATTGGATAATAGGAAGTTGTGGTTTACAATGTCAAACACTTTTGTGAGGTCCACAAAAACAATCCAGTATAAAGTCCTTCATCAATTGCTCAATTGATAAAGCTGGTGAATTTGATAAGGGCGGTCTCAGTGTTGTGACCAGGCCTGAATCCATCCTGGGCTTTTGTCTGAAGATCACACACTTTGAGAAATTCAGTGGTTTGCTCATGTATGATTTTCCAGAATTTTGATAGAGGGGCCAGAAGGAATGGATCTAAAGTTAGAAACATCATCTGTGGGCTTTGATTATGGTGCATTTCCATTTGAGAGGATAGGACCCAGTGCAGAGGAGTAATTGAAAATATTAGTGAAGGGAACAGCAGAGGAGTCGCATACCAATTTGAGGATCCTGTAATCAATGTTGTCAAGCCCTAAACAGGGCTTGGGGGCATGCACGTTGATGAGTTTTACTACTACAATAGGGTGAGGCAATGGAAAAAGAAACTGGGATGAGTGTTGGAGAGAAGCAGGGAGGAGGGTCTGGGGGAGTTTGCTTGGGTGGGCTTGTATTTATTGAGGTCACCAAAATAGTTGATAAAAAGGGAGGCAACTTCCAAAGGATCAGTGGCCATATGACCACTGGAGGAAAGGCTGAACTGCTCATTGGTCTGCCCTCTACCGATTAGGTTGATAAGGATGTTCCAAGTATGTTTTGGGTTGCCTCTGGAGCTGCGTTGCATCTCAGTGAGGTAGGAGAGTTTGTCAGACCAGACAGCACATTTGCATTCATTACAGAGAGTTTTATAATGTTGAAGAATGTGGGGGAGTTTCTGTTTCCTGTATTTCAACCAAGGATGGGCTCTTTCCCTCGTGAGTTTGAAGATTTCAGGGGAGATCCATTTGTGGCTGTTTCCTTTGATCCTATTTTTTCTCAGGGGGATGAGGAGGTTGCAAATGGAGAGGAACTTTTTGCTAAACTCATCAAGGTTGGTGTCAATGTCCATAACGGTTTCTATGAAAGACCAGTCTGTGGCCAGGGCCACCTGGTAGAACAGTAAAGTTTTTGATCCGTCTGGTTTGGATGGATTGTGTGCTCTCGAGGGGGTGTTTGGCAGATCAGCAGCAGTAGACCCCACAGTGATCACTGATGGAATCTGGGAGAACCCCAGAAGAGGTAGCATGGGGGGGGGTAAGAAACAATGATCCAATCAAGCAGGGAGTTGGTGCCTGTTCTGTAGTTAGTGCATGTGGGGGAAGTAATGAGTTGATTGAGGCCTAGGCTGATGCTGGATTCCTTGGCAGTGAGGGACTAAGGAGACAGCCAGTTTAGGTTAAAATCACAAAGCATTATCCAATCCCTTCCAAGAGGAAGTGATTTTTCCAGGTTAAGAAATCATCAAGTTCATTTGAGGGGTCCCAGGGGAAGATAAGTGAAGCTGATGGTTATTATTTTATTTTGCCAAGTAGGAGATTAATGGATAGGGATTCAAGGTTGGGGTCAGGAGTGGTGTAACTTGCTTAGAGGCGGAGAGGTGATTTGCAATCCAAAAGAAGAAACCACCTCCTCTTTTACCAAGTCTGTCTTTCCTGAAGAGGGTGTACCCGTCGAGGTGTATTTTGTTGGAAGCGATTTTATTTGTGAGTCAGGTTTCAGTGAGGGCAATTATGTCAAAAGTGTTAACAGACAGCCATGATTCAAGTGCAGTTTTTTGGTTATTAAACTTTGAATGTTGAGGTGCAATATTTTTAGTTGCCTGGATTGCTCATGGGTTTTGCGGATAGAAACAGGAGGGCCAGGGTTGGGGTGAATGGACCTGGAGATAAGGAGGAGGAGAAGGGCAGCCAGCCCATCAGCACAGTGGTTAGATTTCCACTTGTGATGCCAGTGATCCTGGTTCAGGAGCAGACTCGGGGTTGCTGGAGGGCCGGCCAGGGGAGGCACTGGCATCCTAGGGACTGCTCGCCTTCTCTGGGGAGGGAAGGGATAGGATCCATGGCTTGTCTGACCCTGGGTGGAGGCCCAAGGTACAGCAAGCTGGTAGGACAGATCAATGGGGAGCTGTGTGGTGGACATTGGCATAACACCTTGACGTCAGGGCACACACCACATGGAGAGAAAACAGGAAAAGGCACCACTGGAGCACGGGTAGACAGAGCTCCAGTGCCAGCCCTGATTGTGACTGCCTACCTGACCACCGGGGGACCCGACAAGACAAGAAGATATCGGGGTGTCCAGGCCCCGGCCCGTACCCACCTGGGGGGTTTAGCCATGGCTTCATGGGGGGAACCCCTGAGGATTCAGGTAGGTCAGTCACGGGGGGGAACATATGAGTCTCCCAAAGAAGCTCAGCTCTGAGGTGGGGGGTAAGGAGGAGAAATAGGAAGTTCAAAAAAAAAAAGGAAGAGGAGAAGGAGAAGCCTCCTGAGTCTATTGTGTGCTAGGATGGGCAGCTTATGAGATGACAAATTGATTATTAGGAACAATTTTTTTCCTGACCAGAACAACATGACAATAGGAGGCACTAAAACATGCAATATTCCTAAATAAAAGACAAGTGAGCACATTCCCACTTCAGACTTTATCAACGCCCCCAAAACAGTTCACGATATAGGGGAACTATACATGTGTATCCCAGCATGTTATTTATTACATCTAGTGCAAAAAGTATCCACATACAGGCTATGTGGGGGAACGGATAACCCCTTTGAACCCAAATGAACTCACACAGGCAAGAAATTAAAATGCAAAGTACTGTAAAACCCACTGGACAACATTTCTTTCAGTCTGATTTCTCCATCTCTGACTTCTCTGCCCTGGTTCTGAAAGGACACTTCAGAATTGCACAAGAAAGGCAGACTTATGAAATCAGACTTATTTTTTCTTTTCAATACATTTAATGATGGAATGAATGTGGACCTTAGTTTCATGACCCATTACAGAATTTAAGTTGACAACAGGCCTTTTTCATGTCTCAGGAATAGCACCTGGGCATTTCCTGTGGATATTATTATGTGTACACATTATGCCTTATATTTTATATTACAGTCAGTCCATTTTCAGGGAGGTAATTACAGTAAGCTAGTGACAATTTTTAGGCCTTCTGCTGTCCCATTCCATCCATAGGGAGGATAGGATTAATACTCAACTAGGATTTCAAAGATTGTTTTTGTTTCTGAATAATATCCAATCATCCTTCTTCTGTATCGACAGAACTATCGCATCCAAGTGTAAAAGTTTGTTTTTTTTAATAATTTAACACTATGTAATTAAACTGGGTTCTTTGTGTAGCCTACTATTTTCTGATAAGGAGCTAGCTCTGTGTAGTTTGAAAGCATAATTCTGTAACTGTCTTGTTGGCCTGATAAAGGCATCAAATAGCTCACTTCCTTCATCTTATGTACAAGGACCAATAGAGCAACAAACAATCTTATGCAAAGAAATAACAGAAATAGAAGGCCATGCAGGCAGGAGTGGGGGTGGGGATGTAAACGAGGGATTACAAGAAATAACATGCCATCTCAGTGGGTGGTTTAAAAGGGGGAATCAAAAGAAACAACAAGCCATCCAGGCAGGGGGAGTGGGGGTTAAAATAAATAATATGCCATCCAGCTAGGGAGTTAAAAGGAGGATTAAAAGATATAACATGCCATCCATGTTGGGGGGTTAAAAGTCTGAATGAAAGGACATGAATCACCATCCCCGCAGGGCAGGGGTAGAATGGCTGTTTGAATCCAGTTGGCCAGGCTATGGTGACACATGGTAATGTGAAGGCATATGAGGTGGCATTGATGGGATGGGGCAGGGGGATGAAATGCACACTAGGTGCATCCCCTACCACCACCATGAGTACAGAGAGTGTGGGTGCACCGTACCTGGATGGTGGGGAGGGGGGGTCTCACCATCCATGGAATGTGGGAGGAGTGTGGGAACTGTGTTGGCCACTCACAGTCATTGTCTCATGGAGTACTGGCCCAACCAAGGAGCAAGCCATGGCCAAGGGTGCATGGTGCCCTTGGTATCCTGGGTGTGCTGGGGGTCCTGTTGCCAGCACTGCCTGGTGTGTTTCTATGCCACTGTGTCAGCTGTGGAGTGACACTCCTCTCACTGGACCGGCTGGGGCTTTGGCTGGCCCAGCAGTGCCTGACACTTGGCTGCAGCCTCCTGCACAGTGGCACACAGGTGATCCATGCTGGCTGATATGCAGGAAGATAGGCTGTGCCACAGTTTGCAAATGGCAGCCATGTGCTCTTCATGGCATGCCTCTTCAGCTGCTCAGCATATGCATGTTGTTGTCTTATCATGCAGCATATGTGTGCCAGTTCCTGCAGCATACTGTCCTGTGCCCACGTGGCTGACTGCAGCAACTAACTGTTACTCTTTGCTTCCTGTTGTCACCATGGTCTGTCCATTGGGAGAGGGTCAGGCTGCATCCTTGGATGGTGTGTGGCCCAGGTCTGCACCACTGTCACTGCTGTGGTTTGTAGTGGCCGAGATGGCACAGCAGTGGCTGGGAATGTGGGTTTGGCCTAGGGAGAAGGCGATTACTGTGTAAGTGGTAGGATCCAGGGGTGGCACAGCATTGTCTTGGCCAGAGGGATTGGCCTCTGGAAGCAGGGTGTGGGCCATGCCATGTATGGAGTCCTGGGGTGGCACACTGTAGCTGTGCCAAGGGCAGTAGCCTGGGACAGCACAGCCATGGCCATGCCATGCCCCATGTGTAGTGGGGCTGCAAGGACTGGCAACCCCTCTTGGTCTGAGCCATAAACCTCTGTCCTCCACAAATGTGCTGTTGTAGTCTTTGGCAATGTCCTCCTCCTCATCATTCTTATACTCCTCATTCTCCACATCCCTTCTGCCCCAGCATGTGTGGCACTTAGAGGCAGCACACAGCAGGATGTTTGGGCTCTGTCTTCCAGGACTGTTTCCTCCACCGTAGCCTGGGCTGATGAGAGATGAGAAACGAGTGATATTGCGCATTAATGTAAATACCTTTGTTCCAGCCATGGCAGCATGCATGCCAGTTAACTTTGTCTTGCAGCCTATGCAGCCCTTGCTGTGCAGTGGGCACACACCACCAGTACTGTGAAGACCACATCACCCCCATTACTGGTTATCACACAGGAGATAACACACATGTGGCACAATAGGTGAGTTCATAATAGACCGCCACACCAGCCAAAAGAATGAATCGTACCATGCAGACTACACCAATTGTGCAACACATCCAACAGTCAGGGCATGGCCAGATCTCTGATGACAGAACTACCATGTTGTTGAGGCTGCCAAAAGGGGACATCAATAGGGAATGGGAGCTTGTGACAGACACATGTAAATATGGTAGGTAGATGTGATACATTAGCTCAATGTGTGCCTCCTAAATATACCTGCTTTTGCCACAAGTGCTCTGTTCTATTAAATGCAAGGAGATGCAAGAAGCTGTAGTGGCAAAACATGACCATAAACCTAACAAAAAGGGGTGTAGGCAATTTCAAGGTATGCTGATATGCCAGGCAAACAGTACATACAGGTGCACCACAGCAGTCAGGACATACAGCAGTGATGTTTCACATATGTGGTGTGCCATAGCCCATACACGTATGACTGTGGTAGGCTGTATAGGCAGAACACAGCTCTGTGGAGTATCTCTATGCCTGCACATTTCGTTTGTCCAGCCACGGTCCATGTCACCAGCCCTCCTCCCCACCATGCAAAGCACATCACTGTTGCAGATGTACACACACAGGCTCACTTTAATGAGTGTGACACAATCACTCACATGGCTGTGACAGTCCAACCTCGCTCTCATAGCCATCTCCCAGTACTCCAGTCACCTGTACCTTGATAATTATTGAGACCATTAATGGCTGTGTAGTGGTCCGAGACACTTCAGCACTGGGCCCACTGAGTGTGATCTTTTGGCTGGCCATCTGGGCCATGATGCCTTTTGCATGCCTTTTCACATCCCTCACCCTCTTCTTGGCCTCGTCCCTGGACTAGCCTCTGCCACCCCACACTACTGATAGCCTCAGTTATTGTGTCCCATGCTTATCTTATCTCAGACCTAGTCCTCCTCCCTCATTCGACCAGGACTTAATGGTCCACATATGCTTGCGCCAGAGTGAGAACCTTTTCCTTTAAGAACATTTTTCTCTTTCTCCATTAACCATCCTCCATCTTTCTACCTGTATGTAACAGGAAGGACAGAAACATCTGAGCATTGTATACACACAGCTGAGTACAGAGCTAAGGTGCAGTGGCATACAGGTCTGTTGTCCTCCTGGCTAGGACCCGAATGTTTTCCTGCATGTCTGGGTCAAACATTCATCTAGCTGCTTGCCTATCACTGCACCCAGCCATGTGCTGATCCACCACTAATCTAGGCATGGTACTGTATATACACAGTGCTATGATCAGCCATGTCCTTACTGTCAGCCATTCCAAGAAACATCTACCTGTAGCCATCTGCAGTTCTCCTATGGCACTTTGGAAGTGCACTTTGCTCCTTTCATATGCTCTAGATGCAATTAGGCATGCTAATGAATGAATACATTCCAGTAATGACATGCTAATGGGGAATTTGCCCTTGGAATGCAAGAGTAGCTTATCTGCATATTCTGAATATTGCTGGTATGCTCCAAGCGCTATCATAATTGTGCTAGCATTGAAATTGCACTAGTGCAATGTCCATATGCAGTTCTTTGATTATGTCAAATGTGGAGGTGTCATCATACTGCACTGAAATGCATGCTATGCTCAGGTGGTGAGACCAAGGAGACATACTGGGGCAAAATGGGCACTAGAGAGGGGTCCTCACTGTTTGGTGCCCATACCCAAGAGCTCCACTGAGGTTATAGGTCCCACTGTGTCTTTTGAGTGTGTTGCCACGTGGGGGGTGGGTCCTGGTGTGGGTTACAGGGTCCTCCTTCTCTATTGCCCTCCAGGTCGGGAGGTTGAATTTTTGAGGGAGATTGGAGAGCTTGTCACGGGCCTGGTGCTGGAGTCCCCAAGATGGTTACTTCTAGGAGACTTCAATGCTTAGGTTAATGACAAGCTCTCATCATTTGAGTGTGATCTCCTTAAGGGCATGGAGGTCTTGGGCCTGATGCAAAATGTCACCTCAATGACCCACTTGCGAAGACACATACTAGACTTGGTGTTTTCATCAGGTTTGGAGACCATGGACCTTAGGGTAGATCTGGTAGTTTGATTGTATCATAGCACCATGGGGTTCAGGTTTGGAGCCCCCCTAAAGGTCCTGCCTCTGACTGTAGAGATGGTCTGATACCACCCTTTTCAGGGACTGTCCCAACAGGGCTATTGGTGGTGCTGGACCTATCGAGTGTGGTGGTTGCCTGTATGACTGGAACAGAGGAGGCAGTGGTGGCCTATTCTGTGGCTGTCACTGCAGCCTTTGATTTAGCTACACTTATTCATGTCCAACCCTTATCCACTCACTGGAGACCTCCCTGGTTTGATGAGGAACTCAGGGAGTTAAAGATTGAGGGTCGGAGGTTGGAGAGATGCTAGAGGGGCTCCAGCCTGATGGAGGACAAATTGGACCTGATGTCTCATTACAAGGACTATCAGGGGGTAATTTCCCAAAAGAAGGCAGATTTCTTGTTAAGGGAGATTGCTACAATAAGAAACAGACCGGCTCAGCTCTTCTACGTGGTAGATGGGCTATTACGTCTTGCCTGTCTCCATGTGAAAGAAGCAGGTTCAAGCACAAAGTGCGAGGAGTTCGCTCTGTTCTTTGCCAACAAAATGTCCTCTACCAGAGCTGAAATATCCTCCAGCATCACTCATAGGGGCTGCAGAGTCCATGCTGAAGTGTGCCAGATCACTCCTCCAGTGTGGGTTGAGTTCAACCCAGCTGGGGTGGAGGAGGTGGTGGAAGTTGTCTTGAGACTGCATCCACCACATTGTGATCTGGACCCAGACCTGACCCAGCTTTTGGTCAGATGTTTGGACTTGATTACAGCTGTTGTGACTGAGATCATCTGGAGCTCCTTGAGAAGTGGGGTCTTCCCAGTGGCCTTGAAAGAGGCCCTGGTTAGACCTTTGTTAAAGAAATCCTCATTGGACCTGGACTGTCTCAGCAACTACAGACTGGTCTCTAACCTCCCAGTTTTAGGGAAGGTTAGTGAAAAAGTGGTGGTTATTCAGCTTGAGGAGCGACTTGCCTCATCCTCCACCTGTGATATTTTCCAGTCTGAGTTTAGGGCCAGGCATAGTGGAGACCGCCTTGGTGAAGATGCCTAATGATCTCCTAATAGTGAGAGAAAGGAAAGAGCATAGTATTATGATCCTCCAGGATCTCTTGGCGGCATTTGAAACTGTGGACCATGAGGTGCTGCTTGACTGACTGAGGTATTGGTGTGGCTTGTCTGGTAATGTCATCATGTGGTTCAGGTCAAAATTGACAAGCAGGGTGCAAAGGGTGGTGATCAGGTTAGCCTCATCTAACTTGAAGCCTCTAACCTGTGGTGTGCCTCAGGGATAGGTCTTGTTACCCTTGTTGTTTATGGTGTACATCCTGCTGTTAGGAGACATTATCAGGTGGTATGGGTTGGGTTTTCACTGCTATGCAGAGTATACCCGGCTTTACCTGTCCTGTTCACCAAGTAACCAAATGACAGACA
Source organism: Neoceratodus forsteri (assembly GCA_016271365.2). Classification (NCBI taxonomy): domain Eukaryota; kingdom Metazoa; phylum Chordata; order Ceratodontiformes; family Ceratodontidae; genus Neoceratodus; species Neoceratodus forsteri. The sequence continues at coordinate 683,413,115 of CM057449.1, forward strand.
CCATATTTAACAACTGCCTGGCCAAGATCCAGACTTGGATGACTCAATACTGGTTAAGACTCAACCCAGACATGACCGAGGTACTGGTAGTGGATCCAGGTTGTCATGTTGGGGAGGGGAGTATGTAGGATCCCCCTGGTCTTGTACTAGTGGGGATACTACTGGTCCCTTCCGTATGGGTGAAGAATCTGGGCGTGATCCTCAATGATGGTCTGACATTTGATGCTCAGGTGTCAGCTGCCATAAAGATTGGATTTTATCATCTGAGAAACATTGCTTGGATTTGTAACCTGTCATCTCCTGAGGACCTGAACTCACTGGTACATGCTTTCATCACACCTAGGCTGGATTACTGTAATGCCCTGCGCCTAGGGTTATCTGGAAGCAACCTCCGCCAGCTGCTGGTGCAGAATGCAGTGGCTAGACTATTGACAGGTGCACTAAGGTGCAATCATATTACACCTGTCCTCTGTGAACTGCACTGGCTGCCAGTTAGGTAGAGGATTGCTTTCAAGGTCTGATTACCGACCTATAAGGCCCTACATAAAGGGGACCTGTCTATCTCCAAATCACCTTGCTCCTCATCACTGTTCTGGGCTCTCCATTCCACCAAGGGTTGCCTCCTGAGTGTTCCCAGGGTTAGGCTGTGGCATTCTGGTGACAGAGCATTTTTGGTGGCCATGCCTACCCTGTGGAACTCTTTACCTAAACAAATGTGGGTGGCACCCTCATTGGAAACCTTTAAGAAAGGATTCAAAACTTTTTTATTTAACCATGTTTTTAATGGTTAATACTGTGGATTACAGTTATTCTATGGATTGACAGTTATTATCTATATTGCTGCATGCTCCAACCGAATTAGTAACTGAACTGATGTTGGAATTTGTATTGTTTTTTCTTTTTAATTTGTGAATTGTAAAGTGCTCCGATTCCATGGAATGGGACACTATAGAAATAAAGCATCTATCTATCTATCTATCTATCTATCTATCTATCTATCTATCTATCTATCTATCTATCTATCTATCTACCTATGCTGTTGCACAACAGTATTATGCAGATCTGCACCAGGCTGTGCATGCATGCACTACACATGTGCCTCCCCCTGCCTGCTGTGTGCCTCAGAGCCCATCCACCCGCTGGAAGTATGCATTGTGCTGCACAAAATGATGTTGGTGATGCATCAGTGGAGAAACGTGTTGCACAAATGACAGGCCACACCTGTAGAGCCATGGGGACATTTCACTAGCTGGGCATGAGAGTTGGTTGTCACAATGAGATAATGGTAGACTGTAGGAGCAGGGCTGTTCTCCAGAGGGACACATGTTGGTTTCCAACAGAGCTGGCCAACTTTGTCATCCCGGTGGTTGCCAGGGAGGACCAGCTCCAGTAGGAGGTGGGTGGGGCAGATGCAGTAGACACGCCCAAGTATGAGGTGTGAGCTTATTTGGGGAGGCCCCTGGCATGAAAAACAGGAGTGGTCTGGAATAGGAAACAAGTGCAGGCACCATTACAACATACTGTCCTGCCATGAACCATGCTACCTGCAGGAACTTGGGGCAAAGGTGGAGAGTGACAGTGTGCCACGGCCAGGTGAGTAAAGCTGGGTAGCTCTACATATGGTTATTGTTGTTTCTTGTGTCTGTTACTGTTTCCGTAATTATCTACCTGCTGATTACTGTCTCCGAGGGTCTGTGTACTGTGCCTAGGACCAGCCTAGCTGCATAGTCCTATATAACCAAGTCAGGTGTATGGGACCAATGTCCCAATGGATGTCCCCATTGGCCTGTACAACACAGGACAAACTATGGATGGCACAGCCATGGCACCAAGGGTGTGTGCTATCACACTGACATGGGTGCTGGGTAAAGGTGGATGACTATGTCATGTGACATGTGGTCTACATGAAGCTATGGTGGCTGGTGCACTGAAAGTACTTGGCAGAGGCCACCTTCCATTCTGCGTACACTGTCAGTGCTATGTGTCATGGGTGCTGGTACACATATACAATGTAAGGCATGATATACTGTGATATTGAAATGTGTGTGCCACTCTGTATCCTGCCATTGTGCTAGGATACACATACAATATAATGTCCTCTCTACTGTTTCACAGGTATGCTTCCTGTGCCCCTGTTGTATGATACCTGGGGTTTCATGCATCCTACTGCATACTGTAAGGTGTACATGACCTGTCGCTGACATATATGGGTATGTTGGGCCTGGTGGCAGGGATTGCTGGATATGGGCTCTATATGGGTTTTCCTACACAAATCTAGGCCATAGCTACAACAATGGGATGTAGCATTCCTGCTTCATCTGGGCACTGATTCACATGCCTGTATGGGGTGGCACAGCTGTGCGCAACAGTGGGATGTGGCCTTGTATGGTCCTGTCCATTGACGACATGTGCATGTGGCTGTTGGTGCAAAGAACCAGTATATAAGCATGTGTAATGTTTATTCCTTTGTCCTCCTCCACAAACAACAGGGCCCAGCAGGACCAGTGACAGGGGACATCAGCAAAGGAGAGAGGACAAGGGCCAAGGCTGTAATAGACCCAGCTTGCCAGCCAGCACAGGGTAGTTCGTCAGATACACATCCATAAAAGTACCCTGAATTTTGTGTTTCGCCCTCTTAGCTGCATCTTTACACTATGCTGCATGATTCTACTCTGAAGGGGATGTCTATGTGTGTGTTTCGGCATGCTACACACACCATGTCAGTGTTGGTGGCACCAATCCAGTTGTGGTCAGTGACACTCACCTGACCCTTGGAGCAATGCCCCCCTACTGACACTGTGGCGTGTCTGCATCTCTGCAGTCTACTATTGTGTATGTTCATGTGACTTGCCCTGTGAGTGTGTACTTTGCCTTGGCATGCATTACACTGTGGAGTGGCATATTTCTTGTGCCACCAACCTGGTAAGCCACAGTGTTTGGCACAATGCTTACATCACAAGTGCGTACAGTGGCAGCCATAGACCTGGTCAGATATTTCCTGAAATGTCTGTGATATATCTGGAAATTTCTTTCCTGCCTGCATTACCACTATGGGCCACCAAAGAAAATCTCTTTAGTTATTTCACAAAATTTCTGGAAATATCTGACCATATCATGGCTGCCACTGCATGTCTGTTATTGTCGGTCAGGGCTGTTGTGTTATCTGTCTTGCAGGGACAGGCACAGGCCACTGTTGTATCAGTGCACCACTGTGACATGCCATGTGCATCATACGGCACCCATGGTAATGTTCCTGCATCTGTGCCATCTCCAGTGCCACACACACATTGTGTCATATGATTGCATCTCAACAGAGCTGGACATATGTGGCATGGAGTCAATGACAGGGGTGGAAAGCATTGAGGGGTGCTGAATATACCTTTCCATATTTGAGCCATACCATGATGCATCATTGGTAGTGTCTAAACAACACACTGTTTCCTAAGGTATGAGTATTCCATTGTATACAGGTGTGATCATGTATATATTCAGACACAACAGGCTCTTCACAGGTCCACTGTCCTCCACTGGCTCTAAATGAATGGGATTCCTATACCTAAAGGGGGACCAGCACCTGCAGGCAGGGTTCCTCAAGGTGGCTCTGCATCTTACACCGGTGTTGTGCTACCTACTCTACAGTGTGTAGAACACCGACCATCATTACAACACCACTTCAGTCATGAGTTGCACCAGCTGATGTGCATAGTGCTACATGACGGTGCTGTCCGTATACATATGTGCTGCAGGTGACACGTGTATGCATGGGCCTGCTTCTTCAGTTGATCGGAGTGGCTCTTGAATGTCTGTTATCCTGCATATCTTTGTTGGCCTGTGTGCTGGATGGCTGGTGTGCAGAGCATTGGGTGTATGGGTGTGGCTCCAAGCCTTCTGGGACATTACATGGCCTGTCATGCTGTGGCTTGGAACTGCCGTTTCCGATGCTGCATTTCTACATATGGCCCACCTGCCAATGTCGTGTGTCCCTAGCATTTTTTTGGAGTTTAAAATTTTATTAACTAGGTAAATAGCACTGGGCCACTTGTCCCTTTTACAGGCTAGACCCAGGAACACACACACACACACACACACACACACACACACACACACACACACACACACACACTCTGCAAAGACCATTCAGATAAATTCTAGTAAACATTACATAAAATATACATGTTCACAGTAGTACGTTTTATAGTGTAAGCACTCATACTCTTATAGTAAACCTGCAAGGCTCAGTCATGCACTGCTGCAGCACAGTACATTCACTATATGTGCAGTCCTCTACTGTTCATTTCACACTGTTTTCTCTGGTATACCAAACACATTCCATTGTGGGTGTTTGACTCTCTTCACCTATCTGTGGCACGGGGACCCATGTGGCAGCCAGTTGTATGTCTGTTATGTACTTATGCCACTCCTGCGTCCCTCAACCTCTGTGCACAGCTGGCTTAGTTCAGTGTATTTTTTCTCTAGGTGCCAATAGTGCCACAAGATGGTGGCAGGATGACATGCTCACCAAAGGAAGGGATGACCTCCTGAGAGGACAAGTTCATCATCTCAACCTGCTACTCCAACTGGTGGGTGAGCTGCCGGTGACTATTGCATGGGAGCTTCAGCAGCAGCAGCAGCAACCATCACCATCACCATTACCTCCTGCTGCTGCCCCTTGAGTGGGCTTCAGACGTTTCCTTTTGTGGAGTTTTAATTTATAATGGGAAGCTGTCTATTATTTTCTTTGTTTCATGTCTTTGTTTGAATGGGTGGGTGCCCTTGTTTTTATTTATCATTGATGGGTGTGTGGGTGTGTTTACTGTTTATAGGCAGGTGCCCATTTTCATTTATTTTCTCCCTTTATATGGATGATTGCCCTTTTTGTTTTTATGCCCCCTCCTTTTATGGGTAGTTGCCTTTTTATGTTTGATGCACAAACAACAAAATATTTTGGGACAAGTAGAAGGGAATTTGGGAGGTGTGTCACTGCTGAGCCGGTTGCAGTTCACAATACCAGGGGCTCAGCCGTCTACACCAATGATCACGCACTGTGGTCTGACGCAGCTCTCGGCTTTGTGGGCAGAAACATCTTGTACTTCAGAGGACCAAAGCCACTCAAACCAGAGAGGGCTTTGGTTGTTTCATCTGCATGAAGCCATATCTGCAAACAGCTGAGCAGCTTTCAACGTCAGGGGCCAGTATTTGGATCTGTGACTCTGGCATGCATGTTAGCATCCATGCTAATGCACGTACACTAAGTCACAGAAATTCCTCACATTCCAACAACAAATAAAACTGTTCATCAATGTCTGTTGCTGGCACTCTGTAACTGTTCTTTCCCCACCAGACCCTCCCTCTCAGTACCCACCATGCCACACCTCTCCCAACAAAAATAACACTGACTCTATGGGTGCCCAATCCCCCCAATGTCTTTTCAAAGACATGGCCTGTAATAAAGAAAAAACATCCATTAATGTCTGTTGCTGGCACCCTGCAACTGTTCTTCCCCCCACCAGATCCTCCCTCCCTCTCAGCACCCACCACACCACCCCCCAACAAACATAACACAGACACTGGCGGTGCCCAATCCCCCAGTGTCAAAACCTGAAATAAAGAAAACCTTTCCTCAGAGTTTTTTTTTTAAATACCCTGCAAAAAAGAAAATGATCCATCAATGTCTGTTGAAGCCACCGCTGTAACTTCAACCCAACCGCCTCTTATTTTATTTTTGTAAAATACCTGTAGAAAAGAAAATGGTCAATTGAAGTCTATTGCAGAGGCCAGAGACCCCCACCCCTGCCATTTATAACACTGACACTGGTGGTGCCTAATCCCCTAGTGTCCACTGCTGGCATAACTGTCACCCCCACCTGACCCTCCCATTCAGCATCCACCACCAAACCCCCACAAACATAACACTGACATTGGGGGTATCCATGCTCCAGTGTCAAAGCCTGAAATAAAGAAAACCTACCCTCTGCGTTTTTTCTTTTTAAAGCCTGTAAACAAGAAAATGGTCCATCAACGTCAATTGCAGTCTATCGCACTCCCCCCATCATTTATAACACTGACACTGGGGATGCCCAATCCCCCAGTGTCTACTGCTAGCGCTCCTGTAATTGTTACCTACCACCAGACCCTCCCACTCAGCACCCACCTCCCCAACCCCCCCAAACATAACACTGACATTGGAGGTGCCCAATCTATCCCCAAGTGTCGAAACCTGAAATAAAGAAAACCTTCCCTCAGTGTTTCCTTTTTTTTAAGCCTATAAAAGAGAAAACAATCCATTAATGTCTCTTGAGCTGTTAGTTCACCCCCTCCTCCCTCCCACTCAGCACCACCTCCCACCCTCCCAAGCCCTTACATACCCACCGGGAGTCCAACGCCATCATCTTCTCTGGACCGCAGACACGTCTTCACTCTTCAACACTGGGACCATGAACTTGAGGCAAGCAGTTATCTGGTTCAATGTATTTCAATGGGCGTTTGCACTTAGTGGTATAACTTGGGCATTTTTTTATATTTTTACCCCACATGTTCAATATACCTTTCTTGGGGCACCACCTCATGAACAATGCAAGTGACGTTAGGTAAATCCGCCCTGAAAGGTGATTTCGCAGTTACTGCACAAAATCACCTTTCAGGCAGGAGTTGAAAACTTTGTCCTTGTTCATGAGGTTGGGTCATAAGAAGGCTATGTTGAAAATTTGGAAGAAAAATATTGAAAAAACAACAAAGTTATGAGCCTACATTGAAATTTGCGAACGTAAGCTCATAACTTTGGTAATTTTCAATATTTTGACCCCAACTTTTTAACATAGCCATTTCTTTATAGCACCTCATGAATGTGACTGCTGTCATTTTTCAGATCCTGGCAAAAATGTGTTTTCATGACATGAAAGGTGATTTCACAGGTGTTGCACAAAATCACCTTTCAGGTAGGAGCAGAATATTTTCTCTGCACTTGTTTATGAAGTAGGATTATAAGGAGGCTATGTTGAAAATTTGGGGCAAAAATATTAAAAAAACAACAAAGTTATGAGCCTATAGCATGTGGAAATTTATGAATGCAGGCCTGTAATGTTGGTAATTTTCAATATTTTGACTCCAAATCTTAAAGATAGTCATCTCTTCACAGCACCTCATGAACATGGCAGCTGTCATTTTTCAAACCCTGGCCAAAATGTGTTTTCTTGCCTGTGGTGTGGAATGACGCTTTAGTGGTGCGGAATGACATTTTGGTGAGGATTTGAAAATGTTCACCCACTGGGTTCATTAGGTGAGGTAAAAAGAAGGCTGTGCTGAAAACTTGATGTACAAATATGATAAAATGCCCAGGTTATGACTGAACATTTCACTATTTCAACATTCACTCATAACTTCGCTAATTTTCGATATTTTGACTCTAGACTTTCAACATAGCTATTTTTCCACACATAGAAATGTAGACAACATAGACTTTGACAGTAGATAAGGACCGCTTGGCCCACCCAGTCTGCCCATTTCCCTACCTATTGGATAAGCTACTTCTTTGCTCCTTATACGCTCTGCCCCTTGTTCTCCTCCACCAGATATTCCATGCCACGCATCCTTGCTGCAAGAAATTACATTGGCCATGCTAGGGTTGAAACCCTTAGTTAAGTAACTTCCTGGCTGGCTAACTTGTTTATTAATCTTTTGTGTGGGACTGTGTCAAATGCCTCACTAAAGTTTAGGTAGGCCATGTCCACAGCCCCTTCCTGGTATACTACTTAGTTCACCCAGTCAAAGAAATCTATTAGATTCTTCTGGCATGACCTTCCCCCTGTGAATCCATGCTGCCTTGGGTCCTGTGCCTCACTGGCCTCTAGGTATTCAACAATTCTTTCATTCAGAAGTGATTACATCATTTTGCCTACAACTGATGTCAGACTAACAGGTCAGCAGTTTCCTGCCTCTGCCTTGCTCACACTTTTGTGAAGGGGAATCAGATCTACCTTCCTCCAGTCCTCAGGTACCACACCATCCTCCCATGATTTGTTAAAAAGGGTTGTCAGTGGAGTAACTAGTTCTCCCCTTAATTCTTTTAGAATTCTGGGGTGAATCCCATCAGACCCCATTTCCTTGTCCACCTTGAGTTTTAGGAGTTCTTTAAGGACCCTTTCTCATGTGAATGGACTGGTCTCGACCCCCTCTATCCAGAGTGTTTCTATTGTTTGGTTTAGGTACATCCACCTCCTCTTCTTTTGTGAATACTGAACAAAAGTATACGTTCAGTATCTCTGCCTTTTCACTGTCACCCTCTGCACACCACCCCTCCTCTTTATTAAGTCTCACTATTCCTACCTTGGTCTTTCTTCACTCACTAAAGTACCTGTACAAGGTTTTATCCCCCTTCTTTTAAACAACTTACAGATTTAGGGCTATCCAAGGATACTACAAAATGGATTCATAGCTACCACTGTGACCACATGCAGCAAGTTAGAATCAGTGAAGTCCTCTCAACTAAGCAACCTGTTCAGTCAGGCATCACCCAAGGGTCAATTCTGGTGCCCCTACTCTTCAGCATTTTCCTAAGCAGACTCCCTGCCACATGCCCAGACCAGATTCTTCTGTATGAAGAGGATGTGATCATTTTCTCAAGCAACTCTGATCTCTCCCTTCTGGAGAACCAGCTTCAGAACAGTTTTGTGGATGTTGAGGCCTAGTGCAAGTCACAGAAGCTCATACTAAACTACAAAAAAAAAAAAAATAATGTTATTCCATCGCTCACACAGCAATCATAAAGACAAACAACTGACTGCCAGAAACTGTTCGGGCGTTGCTTTTGAACAGTTCTTTTGTTCAAGTACTTAGGTGTAACTTTAGATAGCACTCGATCTCTTGCCAATCACATAGACAATGTTACCAGCGCTGTTAACATCCGCATCAGGCTACTGTTCAGACATAAACATTGTCTAACTACTGAAGCCCTTAATCTGGCAATCGATAGCTCAGTTGTTTCCATCATTGACTATGGGCTAATCATCTATGGTTCTGCAACCAACACTGCTCTACTTTATATTGCTATTGCTCTCAACAAAGCATGCCACCTCCTTACTGTATCTGCACACCTCACACACATCCATGACATGTATGAGCAGGCCAACTGGCTCAAGCTATAGAGCAGAGTTTACTATCAAACTGGCCTATTAGCAAAGAAGGTCTCCCTTGGTCTCATGCCACCAAAGGTGCAGAAGCTGCTTAGTCCGTCCTGCAACAGTTACTACATAAGAAGCTTTGAAAACCTAACTTTCCAAGTACCTTGCTGTCATACATCTCAAGGTCAACGGTCATTTGCAGTCAGAGCCACGAAATGGTATAACTCACTTAGCTGTGACATTACCAATACTACCACACTAGGTCCATTTAAACGCAAACTACAGGAACTCCATGTGGCACGTGTCTCTCATGATTGCTTCACATAAAACTTGTTAAGGCCTGTTCCCTCTACCATTACTTCTTCACCTCTTTTCATCCAAACACCATACCAACCCCCTCCCCACTCATACATTCTACTCCAGCCTCCTCTCCCACTCGTTGCCCCCCCAACCCCTCAACCTACATGTCTGTCCCGCTTACCTTGACAATACCTTTGGGCAGCATTTCCACTAATGCTAGTCTGAATTTCCTTTTTGTTGCTTTAATACTCTTATAAAGTTTTTTTTTTTTATATCACTAGCTTTTTTGTTCTTAGTCATTAGTTCTAGGCATACTTTGTCCAAGGCCTGTGTACAATTTTGATAACTCAATATTTAATGTTATTTCAACCTTGACAAAGCTCTCTAGGCTGCACTTTTCTCAAGTACAGTAACAGTCTTGCTCCATACCAGTAAGTTTTTCTATTATGTATAGTTTATTAATCTTTAGTCCCGATATACCCTGTCTAATGCCTTTTACAATTTGTGTCTCATATTAATTTGTCCTTTCTGTCTGCCATTCTGCAATCATGTTTCATCTGTCTTCCTACTGTAAATTGTATTGTTACTGACTTGGTTGATTCCCCTGAGATACTTGAAAGTTTCTATTATGTTCCCCCCCCCACCTCCTTTCCACAAGGGTATTCATATTAAGCTCCTTTAGCCTCTCTTTGTATGGCTTCTGGTGCAGACCCTGCACCATTTTAGTTGCCCTCTTCTGGACTGCCTCCATCCTGACTATGTCCTTGCAGAGATCTGGTCTCCAGAACTGCATGCAGTACTCTGGGGCCAGATATTCAAAACTTTATGCTGGGAGCAAACTGTTTGCACCAGGTTTGCACTGGGTTTGCGCAGGTTCCCTATATTCAAAAGGCCAAATAGCATCACGAAACTGCATTAGCACTGGACGAAAGTATAATGTATGCAATGTGCAAAGAGAGGGGGCGTGCACATGAATATAGGCGCTATGATATATTCAGTGCATTAACATGCTCAAGGTATGTTTGCATGACTTTGCGTGACACTTTGCAAGGTGCAACTTACCACCCAGGAAAAGGTAGTCTTAACTCTGGGCAAACCAAGGATGGGGGGCCTGGACACAGCAGCAACAGGAAACAAGGCTGCATGCAGCCAATGAGGAGGCAGTGTGGGTGGTCGGCCACCCTGGGCTACTCCATATGCATAGGCACCCAAACTGTCGAATACAATGCAGTAATATTGCTTAGAAATCAGCCATCCTGTCATTGATAGAACTGAGCTGAAACAGCACCTGCCACAGAAATGATTTGCAATGTCACACTATGTTGCACATTACGAATTGTGTGTTGTTGTTAATGGTATGTATCTAGAGTACTCTATATCATCTCAGCTACACCTGTAGTGCCTCTGAGTGGTTACTAACAATGTGCCTTGGCCCAGTGTGCTTACCCAGACAACAAGGTGCTAAATAAACATAGAAAGATACCAGACATGGAAGAAACATGCTGCACAAGGATGGCACCTCCTATGTTGCCATAATCTGGCACCGGTCCCAGTCATGCCAGGTATTATTGGGTGACCTAGCAACCAGTGGACACCATGGTGGTGTATCCATACAGCACACACATCCAGTACCCCCATTGGGGTACACCAACACAATCCAGCACACATAAGCAGCACTGGAGACGTGGAGGGTGTTGAGGGGAGGGTGTACAGGTGGCCAAGCTGCACCACATACTGGATGCTGCCACAAGGCTGGGATCATCCACACATTGCAAATAGTCTAGTGTAGCGAATAACAAAAGTGGGATGGGTAAATCCCTTTGAGGTCCTTTACAGAGACACAAAACACTTGCAGGTGAATTCCAAATTCTTTTTATTCATTCCCCCTACATTTCGCTCTGTTTATAGAGTTTGTTCACGGGGTGCTTATATATCTTTTTGCAAAACTTTTAAGAAATCTATAGATAATACAAACATTTACATGTTGTAATAATTCTTTCATGCAATCAATTTTCTACCCTCTAACAATGAGGGCTAATTATTTTTATTCACTCAAATATATGTCAGCCTACCTAAACTTCTCTTTGATAAGCATCCTTTCTTTATAGGCAATTTACAGGCCTCACGCCGTACCTAAACATAAAAAATGTAAAAAATAACCATTGTGAGCATTTCATTTGTCCTGCAGCACTATTAGTTTCTCATGTACCCCACTGCATATCTACTCTTTTATATCTGAGCTACTTCCGCATACCTGCTATAAGTTATGTTCAACACAAAGGTTTTAATTTCTGTCAGTGGAGATTCAGACTTTCTCTAAAAAATATAAGATTGCCAGTGTTTTGATTTTACCAATACCCTGATATAAAAATAATGATTCAAACAGGCGATGCCTTCTCTACAAATTTAACTTTGTTACCTTAAAACAGACCATGCAGGTGCAAACACTTCTCCCCTGATGTGGCATTTTAAATCCTATCAGTGGAGACTAAAACTCCCTCTGAAAGATATAAAATTACCAGCGTTTTAGTTTTACTAGTACCCAATTGTAAACTAATAATTTCAGATAGCTTGAATCTTTTTCTTTGCTTTAAATGTAGCTCTTTTTACCTTTCAAACTGGGACTACATATGCAGGCACTTCTCCCCTGATGTGGTGTCTAGCTATAATGGTGGAATGTTGTGAGTTCCTTCTCTCTTGAGCTCTCCCGAAATGCACCTGTCAGCGGGCATGATGACGTCACGCCGACGTGCCTGAGCATGTGCATGCTAGTGTAGGACTGTGCACATGCTCCAGGACTCTGCCTCACAAATTGTAGCTAGAGACTTTACAGGGAAGCTTCAAAACAATGCTACATTGGCTCAACATGTCTCCCTGTGCATATATTTAATGCACAGAGAGACATGTTGGATTCCAACGTTCATACCTGGCTTAGCTATATTGATTACATTTTTATGATCTGGAGGAGGACTGAACAAGAACTCAGAGATTTTTATTCAGAACTTAATCTGAAAGATAGGAATTTGAAATTCTTAATGAATTATGACAGAACTAAGGTTCCGTTTTTAGATCTGAACACACATCTTGAAAATGCACAATTAAACACTAGTTTCTTTAGGAAAAGTACAGACAAGAATATGGTACTCTACTACACTTTATACAATGGCAAGAACATTTCTTGGATTCTGATTGGTCAACCTGAGGCTGGACCCATGATGTTATCCCAGCATAACATCACAGGTCTAGTCAGCACTGTGAACCAATATGGATGACCATATGGACCTTTTTTTTTTTGCATTTCCTCTTAAGAAACAAAAATATTTTTCCACACTGATAAAAACATTCTTAAAATTATTTTTTATTTTATATATAACAACAAACCATCGTATAATAGGAATAATGCACTCCAGGGTGTGTGTTGTGCTGGCATAACGTGACTTCTGGGGCGATTAGTCGTACTTGTCCTGTGACCTCGTGCCTAATCACCCCAGGCGTGATGTTATCCCAGCACGACATGCACCCTGCCATGCAATATTCCTTTAATAAAAGCTTCCATGAGCCTCGTTTAAAGAACAGCATACCATATGCTCAGTAAACAAAAGCAAAAAGAAACTGCAGTAAACAGGAGGATTTGGACAGATGGATTGGCTAGATGCTGGAGAGATTCAGGGACAGGGGATATCACTGGGGGACACTTAAGGCAGCAGAGGAAAGAAAAGGACAGGATAGAGATTTTGTTAAACCAGACTGCTGAAAAAAAAACAAGAACCAAGATTAGTTTTGTTAACACAATATAATCACAAAATGTCTGACATCAAGAGGATTATACACAAGCATTGGTTTCTAGTAAAAAATGACAATGAACACGTTAGAGAATTACAAACTCCACCTCTAGTGATAGCAAAAAAGTCAGAAATATTAAAGACAGGGAGGTCCAATCGCATTTTAAGTTGCCAGTTACTCCAGGAGAACAATTACTTTTGGGACACCTGAATCCAGGGATGCACCAGTGTGGCCGATGTGCTGTATGTTATCACACTACCAAAAAGCAAGTGTTTATAAATCCACACACCGGGGAGCAACATAAAATATCTCAACTTATTACGTGCACATCAGAGGGGGTTATTTATGTTATCCATTGTCCATGTGACTTGTTATATGTGGGCTTGATGAGCTGAATGCTGAAAACTAGGCTACTGGAACACAAAGGGGACATTAGAAATAGGTATATAAACTCTCCTGTGGCAGTACATTTTAATAGTAGTGGCCACAATGAAGCTTCTCTTCATTTCTGGGGTCTAGAAAAAGGTTACACCACCAATGAGAGGTGGTAACTTCAGGGATAAACGCCTTCAAACAGAAATGAGATGGATTTTTAAACCTCACACTTTGGAAAAAACATAGGCATGAACATAGAAACTAGTTGGCAAGTATGTTGGGAGATGGCAACATAACTGAAGGGATGCCCTGTCTAAAAATGGGGATTAAGTGTGGGGTTATACAGTAAAATTAAGGATATCAAAATAATATGTATGAAATTTGTATGTATAGCATCGTAGTAGAGTAATTAATTGTCTAATTTATTAAATGTATGATGAAACAATTATACATAAGATTGAAGAAATCGCTGTATATGGTCTTGAATGATAGATAATGTCATGTATTAGAATATATGATGTGTTTGTTCTCTTTATGTCTTAAAAAAAAAAAAAAACACCCCGCCCTCCTTGTTGTGCCTCCTATCCAACCCTTTTTTCACCCTTTCCCTATCCCCATTTCATTTTTCTTTAAATCAGTAACTGCATTAAATTATATGTATAATATTGTGAAAAATAATAAGTTGAAACTGTGGAGAAGGTGTATATGCTGAGTGTGGAGTTTAAGAATCAAAAACACAAGTACCTGCTCATTTAGTCATGCAGCATTGTTTTGGAGCTCACCCTGTAAAGCCTCTAGCTACAACTCATGTGGCAAAGTCCTGGAGCACACGCACAGTCCTACACGAGCATGCACTTGCTCAGGCACGTTGGCATGATGTCATCACACCCGCTGACCGGTGCTTTACAGGGAGATCTCAAGAGGGATGGAGCTCACAGCATTCCACCATTATAGCTAGATGCCACATCAGGGGAGAAGTGTCTGCACATGCAGTCCATGTTTGAAAGGTAAAAAGAGCTACATTTAAAGCAAAGAAAAATATTCAAGCTATCTGAACTTATTAGTTTACAATTTGGTACTAGTAACACTAAAACGCTGGTAATTTTATATCTTTCAGAGGAGGTTTTAGTCTCCACTGATAGGATTTAAAATGCTACATCAGGGGAGAAGTGCTTGCACCTGCAGGCTCTGTTTTAAGGTAACAAAGTTAAGTTTGTAGAGAAGGCATCGCCAGCTTGAATCATTATTTTTACAGCAGGGTATTGGTAAAATCAAAACATTGGCAATCTTATATTTTTTAGAGAAAGTCTGAAACTCCACTGACAGAAATTAAAACCTTGGGGTTGAACATAACTTGTAGCAGGTATGCGGAAGTAGCTCAGATATAAAGGAGTAGATACCCATTGGGGTACATGTGAAAACTAATATTCAGTGCTGCAGGACAAATGAAATGCTCACAATGGTTATTTTTTACTTTTTTTTACATTTAGGTATGGCGTGAGGCCTGTAAATTGTCTATAAAGAAAGGAAGCTTATCAAAGAGAAGTTTAGGTAGGCTGACAATACATTTTGAGTGAATAACAATAATTAGCCCTCTTTGTTAGAGGGTAGAAAATGGATTGTATAAAAGAATTATTATAATATGTAAATGTTTGTATCATTTACAGATTTCTTAAAAGTTTTGCAAAAAGAAATATAAGCACCCCGTGAGCAAGCTCTATGAACAGAGCGAAACGTAGGGGGAAATGAATAAAAAGAATTTGGAATTCACCTGCAAGTGTTTTGTGTCTCTGTAATGAATGGACCTCGAAGGGCTTTACCCCCCATTTTTGTTGTCCGCTGTATATGATCATCCGTAGGGGGGTTAGCTGAAGAAACAGGAAGGTGTTGTTTTAAAATAATTTTTCAATTACCCCGGAGTTTGTATTTGTTGCAGTGTAGGGAAAACCCTGACACCAGTGTGTCTGTCTGATGGTATGTGTCCTCCACCCTGGGCCACATACTGCACATCTGGACAGACACCACAGCACGCACAGCCAGCCATGTGTATGTCACTTTTAGTATCCCATGCCAGTGGTGCAGTGTCTGTGGGTCACACAACAAATTGACAGTAATGCCAGATGGGCCTGTCACTGTGTGGAGTGCAGCAGTCATTGATGCCCTACACACCATAGGCATTGCTGTGTCCCTCACACTATCAGCCACCTTGCTACTCTATTGTCTGGTGTGTACTGTAGTAGGGACTACAGTTTGACTATTGCATGCAGCACCACCACTTATGCGTGTGCTATGTAGTTCCCTTGGCACAATAGTCTATGCAGTTGTGTACAAACATAGCCTGCAGCTACACCCATGCTTTTCCAGACTGACATACAGGTGGAGCTGTGAGCAGAACCAGCCTGCCCCTGTACCTCCAGACTGATCTACAGGTGGAGCTGCCAGTAGACCCAGCTTGCCCCTGTACTTTCAGATTGACCTACAGGTGGAGCTGTGTGCAGACCCAGCCTGCCCCTGTACTTTCAGATGGATCTACAGGTGGAGTTGTGAGCAGACCCAGCCTGCCCCTGTACTTTCAGACTGACCTCCAGATGGAGCTGTGGGACCTTGCAGTAGTGCTGGGCAATCTACCTGCAAATCAGGCCATAATGAGATGATAATATGGATATCTGCCCATGGACTTCCTAAGTAGGCTCATTTGCATATCACTTTTGAATATAGCAAAGTTTTGCCCTGAGCAAATGTCCTAGCACCAGGCAAATGTGTTAGTACTACGAAAGGACTGCCCAAATGTATTTGCACCATACAAACCTGTCTGAAGCATAACACAGTTCTGCAATATTTAACCTGCACTGCTGTTTGTAGCTTTAGTGCTTCCACTTCTTTGCTAGCACACACATTGGCCATGTAGTTCACATTTCCCTTCCTCCATGTCTGTGTGCCCTGTGCTGCTGTTGTGGTTTGCACTTCCCAGATGCTATATTCAGTTCTGTCTTATTTTTGAGCTATTATTGCACTGCACTCCCAGCCCTGTTTGCACGGCTTCATTTGCACATTATAACCAGCTGCTTTAGCCCTTGGGATATTACTTTGAATATAGCATGCATATGGTTCCGGGGTAATTTAGCACACCATGCAGTGCTAATTTTGCCCCATGGCTAAGTTTTGAATATCTGGCCCCAGATGGAGTCTCATCAACAGTCTGTACAGAGGGATAACAACCTTCAGTTTTCTACTGGTGATGCCTCTCCCTGTGCATCCCAGTATCCCCCAGCCCTCATTATTGCCTTCTCATATTGCTTGCCTACCTTTAGGTCATCTGATATGACTACCCCCAGGTCTCTTTCCATTTTTGTTGTTCTTAGTACCTCCCCCCATTGTGTACCCTTCCCCTGGGTTTTTTGTTTCCCAGCTGCATTACTTTGCACTTCTTTGCATTGAATCAAAGTTGCCATACATTCTACTATTCCTCCAACCTTGCCAAATCCCTTCTCATCCTTTCTAACCCCTTGTGTCCCTGTTATGCAAAAAAATGTCCATAAAACCACATGGACATAATATGTCTTGTAACAGAGAAGTGCATAAAATACCCCAGGAGCTGAAAAGGTACAGACAAAAATAATAGTATATGGGGTCAGCACAAAAATTATTTAGGTGTTAAACCACACAAGGCTTTTAATTAAGTAAAACACATCACCAATACAAATGGCATCACATATAAATAAAACAATGTATGGTCTCGCCAAGAAAATACACACATTTCAAGGCAAATGCTCGTAGAGCTTAAACTGCTAAAGGAAAGACCGACATAAAAATACAGTGTGGGCAAATTAACAGAACCGCTAGCAGCTCATAACAGAAAATGCTATTCGACCAGAATTGGAAATGAATAGACGCATGCAGGTAACACAAGTCTGAAAATGCTTGTTCGACTATAGTCAAATGTGAATAGGCATATAGCAGATGCACAGCTAAATGGCAGTGTGGAGACATAAAGACTTTTGAAATGAAAACCATACCACTTGCTGTATCTAAACTCCCAGGCACACAGACACGTTCACCATAAATGCTGCAACTTCGATCCGCTGGCTTGCACAAGGAAGAACCCTGGTACAGATCTTTGTGTTGTCTGCAAAGAGACATACTTTTCCTACCAGTCCCTCCACAATGTCACCTATAAAGACATTAAAGAGGACCAGTCCCAGTACTGAACCCTGCAGTACCCCACTAGTAACCCCCCCTTCCTTCAGAGTGGACTCCATTTACTATTACCCTCTGTGTCCTGTTGTCCATCCAATTTTTTATGCAGTCTACCACCCTGGGACCCACTCTCAGGCTGGCTAACTTGTTTATTAATCTTTTGTGAGGGACTGTGTCAAATGCCTTGCTAAAGCCTAGGTATGCCATGTTCATAGCCCCTCCCTGGTCTTCTACTTTGGCCACCCGGTCAAAGAAATCTATTAGATTCTTCTGACATGACCTTCCTGCTGTGAGTCCATGCTGCCCTGGGTCCTGTGCCTCACTGGCATCTAGGTACTCAACAATTCTCTCTCTTTCAGAAGTGATTCCTTTATTTTACCTACCACTGAAGTCAAACTATCAGGTCTGTAGTTTCCTGCCTCTGCCTTACTCCCATTTTTGTGAAGGGGAATTACATGGGCCCTCCTCCAGTCCTCAGGTACCACACCATCCTCCCATGATTTGTTAAAAAGGGTAGCCATCACCTCATAAACGTGACATGTGTCATTTTTAAAATCCTGGAAGAGATGTGTTTTCACACTTCTGGTGCAAAATTACATTTTGGCCACTATACTATAAATGGTACATGTCATGTGTAGAAGGCAACTCCTAAAACAAGTATTTTCAAAAATTGGACTCAAAATTGCAAAACACATATTGTTTATTAAGCATCAAATGTTCACGTTGACAAATGCTTGTTTTGTTGTTGTCCTTCTCTTCCTTATTATGAGTGGTTGTCCTTTTTTATTTTGTTGTCCCTCTTCCTCCCTTTTTTATGGGTGATTGTCCTTTTTGTTTTTGCCGACCCTCCCTAAACTTTTTTGGGGCAGTTGCCCTTTCTGTTTTTGTGGTCCTCCCCTCTTTTTACAGGTACTTGCTCTTGTGTTTTGTTTCTCCCCTCCGCCCCATGGATGGTTGCCCTTTTTCCTTTGTTTATCTGTCCCCTTTTCTCATTGTTGTTTTTGGTGGTGTTGTTATTTTTATTTATTTATATTGAATGATGAAACATGGTTAACCTTAGGAAATCTTCATTTCCTAAGGTTTTTAACCATAGTCCATCCATTCCAATGTTGTTAACCTATCAATGCTACGTCACATCGATGGGTTAACAACTGGGAATGGTCTGCGCATGTGCACACCTTTTTTTCACTCAGGAACTGACAGATGCATGCAGCAGTAAGGGAATGACTGAACGGCCGTGACGGTGACTATATTTTTGAAAAGTAAGGAGCCATTTTAATTTTTTCTTGGTACCATACACTATAAAAAATAAGGTATGGTCCTTCTAATGGCAACCGGTTACTGTTAACTGTCTCGAGGTTGCCATGGTGACGTAAACCTCTCGAGCTTCATGGTCGCCCTGGTGACCTCTCAACAGTTAACAGACTGGTTACCGATAGAGGACCAAACATTATCTTCTATGTTTTTTGTACAGCCTTTTGCCATTCTTGCATACTAACATTAATTTTTGATACGTATGCTGCTGTGTTGTGTGTCTTTCATTGGTGCCTTCTTCACACCCACTGCTGCCTCCATGTTCAATGCACAGTCAGCACTGTATTCAAAGGAAATAGGGCTAACACTATGCCTTTGAATATACCTCCTATAGGGACTGGCATATGTGCTAGCACAAGAGCAGCACAATTTCAGTGCAAGCACAACTGTCTGAATTTGTCGGGCCCCTTGTCTTCTGATAGCACTGTTATTTCCTGTTATACAGGAATTTAATACTCATATACAGTAGTTCTCTAGCATGTACTGTAAGTGGTCACATAGGCATCACAATACATACTGTAGATAGTAACTGTTGTGTGACAGTTAATATGTTTTGTTATTACTGCAGCTATAGTTATGGGGCTTTCAAAGACACTTTTTATGAGATGCATGCCCATGTACTGCACATCTGTAACATGGATTCATTCCAGGTTGTATGTTTCTTAGTAAAAGTTGGCCACTTGCTTTTCCCAGAATGGTATTTGTTGTGTGGACTATCCTGTCTTTAATATGCAGAACTTTCATGCTATAAAATCTGTCATTAAAAATTCTGCCGTTTGTTGGATGTCCTTGTAAAATGTTCCATTGCTTACTGATAATTGTTCTAATTGGAACCAACATTTCAATATATCTAGTAGAGAGCACCACCCTCTCTTGTGGACTTGTTTTCAGTTTAGGTATAAGAGTTCTAGCTCTGTCAAATGGATCATACTCTATAAGATGAACTAGCTAGTGTTTGTTTTGCATAGCCATTGTTTTGGAATCGTTTTGTGGTATTTTGTAATTCTATATTAAAACATTGCTAATTGCTGCATTTCTATCATACCTTTACAATCTGAGAATAAGAAATATCATTAATTAACGGTGGTTGGTGAAAGCTGTCAGCATTTAAAAGAGTGTTGTGGTCTTTCATCTTCCTATTTAGAACTGTGTATAATGTACCATTTGGTAACGTGATTGTGATGTCAAAATATGAAATTTCAACTTTTTAATTAAAGGTTTATTGAGTTTAACAGTTATAGCTACATAGCAAGTACATAAAGATGAACTGTACCCCTGGCCAGGAATAATTCCTTCAAGATACAACACTAATGCAACATAAAAAGAAGAAATTTCAGTACAGACTCAGTAACGAGTAATTCTGTCTGGAATGTAACCTGCTTAATCTTAAGTAACAGTGTCAAACAGCAATGTCAACACATTATTAGTGGACAAGTTAGAGAATAACTTAAAAAAAGAGTGAGCTCCAGAGGATTACTCATATATCTTGAAGTGATTACCAATGCTTCAGTCCTTCTTAACTGTAGCGAGTAAGTGAGCACAAGTTGTTCAAGGCAGTGCATAACTAGCAGACCTTTGATGAGAATTCCCTTGATTGTTTCTGATCAGATCCAAAAGGTGTTGCAACATGTACTGGCCACATAGAATTTTACAGTAAGAAGATTTTAGATATGGTACGCATATATCCAAGTAGGTGTCAAATCTGTTCAGCATACAGTAGTGCACCCTTTCAAAGCTAGACTTTTTAACCAGCTCTAGCAGCCATTCTGAGGCTTGAGGTGGGGCTTGGACAATCCAGTATTGGAGTATAATGTGCTTGGCTATAAAAAGAGACCCTTGTTGCCATTTATCAGTCAATTTTGAGGGTTCCTTGACTTTATCAGTTAAGCCAAATATTCTGTAACTAACATGAGAATGGGCTGGGTATTCTGCTGGAGCAGGACACCAAGTACTGCTCGAACTTCATCCCAAAGTGCCTGAAGAATTGTGCATTCCCAAATCAAGTGAGTGATGGTGCCAGGTAGAGCTGGGCGAAGTGGCCAAAAATCGCTCCTTGAAGCACTTCGCGGAGTAACACTGAATATGCAAAGTAATCTGCAATGCGAAGCGGAGTACTTCACATCATAATGAGGAACATGCTGTAGATTGAAAACAACGACTTTGAGTTACTCCGCCTTCCCCCAACCACTTCTGCACCAATTTTAAGGCAAAGTACATAGAAACCAATGTACTTTGCATCACTTCACCTTGTTTGTGTGCTCCAAGGCAAATTTTGCGGTGATTCATGGGATTGCAGGTCACGTGGGCTCTAGATTGTTCTTCACAATATCAGTTCTGTGTAGTGTGTATGTAGTGGTAGCTGGAGACAGTTTGCTGTCAGAGCTCTGAGATTGAAACCATCTAAAAGCTGTTAAAAAAACCTTTTTGAGCCATATTTATTTCTCAAAATTTAATACATCGATTGTAGGAAACCCTCCTGTGCTCATATCATTGAATGTTTATTGTTTGTGTGTGGATTTTGAATGTTAATTTAGAATATTTAGTCTGTGTACTAACAGGATCTTGAAGTGAGCTTTGGGGGAAGGGTGTATTTGTGGTGGAGGGAGATTAACTGGGAGAAAAAGGCAGTCTTTCTGTTTTGGTTATACTTTTCTTGTACAACTGTGTTAATGTACACACAGTAATATTTTCAGTAATTCCTGACTTTTTTTGCAGATTGTTGTGGTGCAGCAGTGCATAATTTCAGTTTGTTTAAAAGATTTGGTTATATTACTGAAGTTTTCAATTTGCTACGCATTACTTGTAGTGTGCATGTGTGTGCGTGTGTGTGTGTGTGTGTGTGTCTGTGATGCATGCCATCAAATTAGACACCTTTTATTGTGCCGCAAAGTAATTGCAGCAGTGTGAACCTGCTATCCACTGCACCTGCGTTATTTTGTACTGCTTTGTGGTATTTTGGTAATGGACTATTACTGCAGTTCACCGCCCCCCCCCCCCACACCATCACCACCAACTGGCAAAAGGTATTCTTTACAGATTTGGATTTGTGACTTGTGAGCACTGTTTAAGGTGTTGTGCCTTTGCGTCTGCATCTCTTGAGTGCGCAGCGCGGTCTTAATCTGTCTGTGTATTTGCATCTCTTTAAGGCCTAAACTCCATCTGTAATTTAAGTCACAATTGTTTATTTGACTTCCCTTCAGAGTACCTCGTAGTGCATATCTCAGCATGAACATTGTACTCATTAATGTGTGTTTTTAAGTCAAGGTGATCATCAAGAGTCACTCACAATACAAATCACGTTCTTCATCTTCATGGTCACAACGATAAGTTTTTGGGTTGTAAATTACATGTATCCCTACTTTGTAGTATCTCAGCTTGACCATTGTACTCATTAATATGTATTTTCAAGCCAGGGTGTTTGGGGTGGTTCAGGTCAGGGAAGTACAGCTATAGGTATTTGCATACAGTTCATTAGTCATGTCACACCAGTCACTCAGCACGGGACAAATCATGTTCTTCATGAATCACAGCAGTTATATATATATTTTTTCAATTCTGATGATACACTGATTGGGAATCAGAGAAAAACAAAGTAAAGGTAGCTGTGTCTGGGTTTGCTGGTATCAAATTCTTCCCTCCTCAAAAAGGTTGTGATGTAGCTGTTCCTATTGAAGATTATGATGACCCAGGAAGGAGGCATGACAGAAAATATCAAGTACCGAAAGTGAATCAAGAATATACAAGAGGGTAGCATCATCCAGAAAGAGAGATGTGCATTAGGAAGGGCTCAAAATTTGAAGATAGAGGGGGACGGATCAGGGGCAACATCAGGGAATTTCTGTTTCACACAGAGGGTGGTGGATGCAAGAACAAAATAAAACTAATGATCAACGTTCTGATGGGACAACAGCAGTTGAAGCATACCCATAATTTGTAATTGGTGCCCCTCAATTCATTCCAACTGCTGTTCAATGTTATCAAGAAGTTGGTTAACAACCTCCAACTCACGCCACATCAGGCCGAATCGGCCTGTGTGGTAGGTAGTTGGACAGGGTTACCACCATCATGTGCTGCAGGTTGTGGTGCTGGAGCAGCCAGCTGCTTGATCCATGCCCCTTCCCTGCTTCACACCACCATGTGAAGATGGACGCCATGCCCTGTTCTGCAACCTTGGCCTGCCACTGTACATGGTGGTGGTTGCATAGTTGTGTGTGCTGACCACCTGTGCCAAGGTGAGTTCCTTTCAGGCCATGGCACACCTGTACACCACACAGATTGCATTTCACTACACTACTGTCCCCAGGCAGTGTAGTAAAGAACTCTCACACTAATGAGGTGCATGGAGGAGCAGGCACAGGTTGGAGACACCCGGGTGTTGTTGGAACCAGGGGCTGTTGCTGCAGTGAAACTTGGAGCAGAACAGTGAATAAGAAGCAACCCAGTAGGGAATGTGGGAGCAATAGAGGAAAATGCAGTAGAAAAATGAGAGAGGGACACACACCCAAGAGACAAGCCAGAGTGGCCAAAGGCCCAACAGTGGCCACAGCAGATGAAGTGCAGAGCCAGGGCATACAAACAACACCTGTAATCACATGACACAACCTGCACAGGCCCATGGCAAGCACACTGTCGCCAGCAAGGTGCCATAGACAAGCGGGTGACACCATGCAGCATGGTGGCGGCCAATGGACAAGGCCACTGACACAGGTGCCCAGGGCCATGGCGGTGTACGAAGCCACAGAGGGCAACACTGATACATAGGCCAGGTGGCACACGGTGACACCACTGCACCACACAGGCATGCCAGACCCCCAACCATAGGAGACCACACACAGGTCTGATGACCCATAGCGCAGCAGTGCAATGGTTACATGCCACAGGAAGCACACATTGACCAGGGGCAGAGACATGAGCAGTAGGACAGTAGGCCCTCCCACAAACCAGAGGCAACATGAAGGCCACAAAGTGAGCAGGATGGATGGGGGGGAAGGAGTTAGCAGCCCATACAAATACAGGTGCAGACAGGAGTATAGCAGCAAGGGGACAGTGGAGAGCTGCAGACAACACCAAACCCATGAACATGGAACAGTGAAGGACCACAGACAATGGGTCAGATAAATAACAATTTAATAAAAGGAGAACACCATCAACAATAGGAACAAGTATTTACAAGCAGAATGATAAGAAGGGATGGGGATTGTAGGACTAAGTACAAAACCAGAAACTGTGCAAAGCAGGGGAGTTAACTGGCAGTGGGAGTGGGTATATGGGATGGGGAAGACAATAAAAAACTGAACGGAGGTCAAACAAAGGAAACAAAGTCTATCATCATGCCATGGGGTATGCCAGGGGACAGCACACACGCCATCAGCCCTGTGCCATCAGTAGCCAGACCACATCACTCAGTGTCCTCAACAGATGTCCCTGCCTAATGAATAGTGGCCTCAGGGAATTGAGGATGGTGCACTGTCCACATGGTCCTATGTCCTGTAGTGCCTCCTGCCAACATCCCATATGGCCATGGTCACTAGCATGCACATCCTGTGGACCTACAGTGAGAACACAGAGAACAGATGCTAAGTGCCATGTACCAAACATCACCCTCACCCCCTGTGCGTAGGCTGGAGGCATCTGCCATGGAAATGGCACAGAGCCCACCAGCCACAATGCACAATGCACCAGGCAGACACCAGGTGCCTCACCAAATGTGCGCAGGAACCATCTGGGAAAATGACCCACATGTATAGACAGTGGCCTGTGCAGGGGGCAGAGAGACAAGCCATAAGCAACATGTACACAAGGCAGTGCCCTGCACTAGTAAGTGGGCCTGTCAGGACACCATTGGTGCACCACTACATGGCCACAGTGCACACAGCATGCACACATAGATGTTGCCGACGCAGGAGTCATGAGCACCATGGCACAGGCACATGCTGCACCCACTCCAGCAATGGATCCACATGACAAGAGACACACAGGCAGGCAAGGTGTGTCGCCAACTCCCCCCCATACAGACACTAACCCTACCTATCAAACAATGCATGCATGACATGCTAACTTACCTGCACCTGCATTGCCACCACCCTGTGCACCTCCAGTGGCCCTCCACTCCCACAGCTCAATGGCCTCCATGGCCCACTGCCTGGCCTCCAGCCCTGCAGGACACACAAAAGCAGAGAACATCATGAGGAGATGCAATGTGGCATGGACCCCCCCAACACTGGTGTGGGCATGCAGTGAAGGTGCCAACAAACAGTGTACCACTGGTACCACTGGTGAATTGCCTGGCAGTGTGCAGCAGCACACAGCACTCTGGCTATGCCCCCCAAGTGCCCAGCTATAGGCATGCAATGCAAATGGCAGTCCCACCCCATGCATGGTACAGTGACCCTGAGCCATGTACACACCACTGCAGAGAGGCCCACCCCATGTGACATGCAGTACAAGGCACCACAGTGCAGGTGCAGCCATGCCCAAGTGTGTGTGTGTGTGTGTGTGTGTGTGTGTGCCCTTGTGAGTGTGCTGTTGTGTGGTGCAGCAGCCCCTACCTGCATGCACTTATGCCGCACATGTATGAGTGTGACATACCTGGTCGGGGCAGTGTACAGCCACACCCTGTCCTGGTGTTACATGTCCCCAAATCTGTGCCTGCACTACTTCCCTGTGTGGGGAACACCTGTGTAGTGCACCAGCTGGCCAGCAGTCCTGACCCACACATCCCCCTTGGTCACCTGCAGTTCATCCTGGACAAACAGCTGGCCCTCTACCTGAATCACTAGGTCCACCAGGTGTAGGAGCTCCAGAACAGACCAGTTCATGGCCCTGGTTACTGTTCTCCTGGCACATGGCATGTCCAGTGTGCAAGGTACACACAGTGCTGTCTGTGAGGCCTGAGATATTGAATGGCCTAACTGCACCACATGTGCCACTAGGCCACATGCAAGTCACAGTGCACAGCATGCTGATGCTTAATTGGTCCCACTGGCACCCACACATGCCTGTGCAATGCACAATGTCATGGCCGGAAAGTGGGGTAAGGGGTCATGGCCATAAATGCTCCCAAGTCAGCCCACACTGAGCATAGATGACTGAGAGGTTTCACAGCCTTGAAGGTAAGTTTTATTTACATTTCCATTACCATTGTAGCCATTGCAAATGATGCTATGGGCTGTGGACAGCCTAGTACCATCCAGACATGTACAGGGACACCAGTTGCACCCTGGTGTGTGCCACACACTGTCCCACAGCCCTCCCTAGGCAAGGCTGAGGAGGGCATGGTGGAGGGTGTTGTGCATGGACACACAGTGATGGGTCCAGAGTGTCATTGTAGGCCAGGCCACCTGCCTGTGTTTCATGACATGCATCCCTTTTGGCATGTCCAGGGACTTGCAGCTGTCCATGGCAGTGCACCTGGACATGGTGGTGACAGCACAGACTGCCCTGACAGACCGTGACACCATCCCAGACATGCTCTGAAGGCAGGTCATTGTGAGGCAAGTGGTGTGCTGGTACACTGCAGCCACTGTATGGCAGTACAAGCCACACAGTGACCTGCACTTGCATGTCTAATGTCTGTGTCTTCTATCCCACAGTAGCCATGATGTCTGGAGGAGACAGTGCTGCCAGTCGCAGGTGGCCTAACTTTACAAATGATGAGGAGAGAGCCCTCATAGAGGCATACAACCTGCCCAGGGATGTCCTGACTGGCAAGGGTGGCAGCCGTGCACCACAGGATGAGGCCTGGGATGCAGTGGCACACCACATCAATGCGGTGGGGAAGTACAACCAGACCACCTAGGAGTATAAGAAACATCTGAATGATGGGAAGAGCAGGGCCAAGAAGAAGGTGGTGCATATCGAGACCTCACTGAGCAGAACAGGGGGTGGACCACAGCTGGGTGTGCGTCTCACCCTGCATGAGGAGCTGCTCATGACCAGCATTGCCCTGGTCAGCTGTGCAGGGTGTCCCTGGAGGGGGGTTCCAGACAGGTGGTAGCCCATCACAGCACTGTGAGTATCCATGCCCCTGACATGTGTCAGGCCATGTGTGTGTGCCATGTCAGCAGTGGCAGCCCTGCTGTGTGCTATGGACTGCCCGTGTTCCTGTGTGCAGTACCATGGGTGGCCATGGCCCATACGTGGCCCATGCTGTGCACAGCTGTGCCTGCCAGGCCATGCCCGAGGGGGCACAAGTGTTGTTCTGTTTTCCATCAGGCTAGTGGTTCCATCCCACTGTTGGATGGGCATGGTGTATCACTGACACACAAGGTGCCATGTGAGCATGTACAGGCACCAAGCATCCTTATTTACTGCCAGTGCATGGCAGCAGCAGCGGGACAGGCATTGCCCGGCTGTGCCAGGGACTGTCACTGTGCTTTCCATTGACATTGATCATGTTTCCCCTCCTTTCTTTTTCCAACTCCATCATGCCACATGGGTACAGCCATGTCCACAGCTGCATGGGATGCCTTAGCGGGTGATGATGCTGGCCCATCCCACAGGGCTACGGGCACGAGGGGGGATGGTGCCATCTCTGGCCCCTCCAGTGCACCAGTGGCTCCAACTGCAGAGCCAGTGGTGGTGGGCCCATCAGACCCTTCAGATAGTGGTGCCACTGCTGGCAGGCATGACACCTCATGGCTGGAGGGTTTCCTGGGTCTGGCTGATGACGACCCAGGGGATGCGGTGTACATTGCTGATGCCCTGCTTATGCTGGCATCTGGCACATATTGGGTGTATTGTGATGCCCCTGATGATTTAGATGCCACAGATACTGGGGAACATGGTTGACAGTGGTGCATGCAACACACAGGTGCCTGCACAGGTGGCACCTGATGCTGTGGGTGGCCCTGCTGGACATGGCAGACCTGCAGGGTCCACACAGCACCCCATGGTGGTGGGTGCTGTGACCTCTGCACCTGGTGATGCTGTGGCAGCTGGTCAGCCTGCACATCTCATCCAGGCACTGTGGGTCACATGTAGGTGGCATTGGACCATGATTCCACCATCCCTGGAAGTGATGGGGTTGTGCATGCCCATGCCCCACCCATACTGCAGCCTGCTGAGGTGCAAACCACCACCCATGGATGCTACCCAGCAGGCTGGCTCATCACCCATCCATCAGCATGGAGCCCTCACCCACCAACAACATTGAGGCTAGGCCCACCTTCTACAGGACACCGTGGAGGGGCAGGCATCCTTCCATCAGAATTCAGGGGCCTCCAGATGCATCTGGCCCTTGAGCATAAGTGGGAAGTCACATGGCTTGCCCAGATGTTGGCAGAGGCATGCCTACTTCAGGTGGGCATGACCGCAGCTCTGGAGTGGATTGCAGCCACCGCTGAGGCAGTGTGTGCATCCAGTGCATGACAAGGCCACTGGGCCTCCAGCCGTACACACAGGAGTGCCTCTCATATGCACAGGCGGCTGCATCAGGTAGACCCATTGCTGCTGATGCCATCACCACAACTCAGCATGCCCAGCATCCCTGGACCTGACATGGCTCATGGGGCCTCCACCCCAATGAGCACCCATTCACAGTCTCACTGCAGTACCCCTACAGGGGTGTTGGCAACACCCCCTGTGGCTGGTGGTGCTGAGGCAGCATTCACCAGTCATGGGCAAGGCTGCCCACATGTCCACGGTGGCCATGGTGCCACCCTGTGATTTCCAGGTCCCCCATCCAATGGCCACTTCACCTGCCACCTGTGTGTCCCACTCGTCTGGCTAATGCTGCCTGGAATGGCGTGGGTGGCATGTGTCCACCCCAGTGCATTGCCATCATGGGTCCCATGTGCAGTGCCACCTGCATGTCTGTGTGCTCCATTGTTGTACCATGTGTCACGGGCATGATGAGTGCAGTCCTATGTCTGCTGTGCACATGTCCCAGCTGCTGTACACTGATTCATGCCATGTCTGGCACTGACATTGTGGTACATGACCGTATTGACTGTGGTGTGCACATGTGTGTGTGCTGCATGGACACTAGCATGTCTGCGTTCCACTATGGCATCGGCACTGCTGAGTGACTTGTGTTGTATATGTGTGTGTGTGTGTGTGTGTGTGTGTGTGGTTGTGTATGTGTGGCTGAGTAGGGCTGTATTTGTGGTGTGTAGTGCCCGCCTTGCACTACACACCTGTGTTACTCAGCTGGGGTCACCAATGTGCTCCTCCAAAATACAAACCTGTGTTACTCACCTGCAGTCTCCAAAGTGCTCCTCCACAAGTGTGTCCCTGTACTGCCTTGCTCTTGCAGCCAGGCATGGGTCATAATGCACCAGTGGCGGTCCTGCTGGCAGATCCTGTGGCACCACATCCTCATCCCCACCATCCTCCTCCTCCCCAGAGATGTCACCATCCATGGCCTGGACAGCTATTCCATTGTCCATGGCAATGTTATATAGTATATAACAGGCCAGGAATATGCCATTGGCCTTCTAAGGGTTATACTTCAGGGCTCCACCCAACCTATTCAGGCACTAGAAGTGCATCTTCAGCATGCCGAAGATGCGCTCTATGATGGTGCGCATGGCAGTGTGTGTCTCATTGTAATGCTCCTCCGCCTATGTTCTGGGTCATCTGAAGTGGGTGAGTAGCCAGGGTCTGAGTGGATATGCTGCATCACCTGTGGGGAGCAAGGGTGGCTGTTAGTCCACTGATCACATGTGCAACATGCCCCCCCGCACCATGGCACACTGCTGTGTGTGGTGTTAGTACACCAATGACAGTGTTCTGCCCTTCCCTGCTTTCCTACCTCCCCCTTCCTCCAGATGGTGTCTGGCCCTGCTGCTGTTGTCTGCCCCTGGCTGCCCATGCTATTGCATTCCACATGTGCCCTAACCCCCATTGTCCAGCCCAGTGTGCTCAGCAGCTGTGCATGCATACCTGCTTATGGTGCGTTAGGCCCTGCCACACCTGCACCCCATGACACTGCACCCCTCCTTCCATGCATTGTACCTGTGCCACACTGTACTGGTTCGTGCATGCCTGTGGTGCTGTCCCCCTCCTGATGTCCCACTTCCACTGCCCCCTCTGTACATTGTGTCTGCACACCTGCCCTACCCTTCCTATCTTGCACCAGGGTGTCCTGTTGTTCAGCAGTTTATCTTGTCCCATGCACCTACTAAGTGTCTGCTTGTTATGTCCCCTGCCTCGAATCTGTGGCACAGGGCAGACAGGTGCCAAATGAAGGCATCATGTGTGCTCCCAGGGTGTGTGGTGCAGACATTCCTGATGCACCCTGTGGGCATTGCACACCACCTGGCAGTTTACTGAAAATACCACTTGCAGCTGATGTACATTACCACATCATCGCCAGGAGATGCGCAGATTGCCACATGGGTGCAGTCAGTGCCTTCTATGATGCCTGGCATGTGTGCCACCCTGTGGAACTGCTGCATGGCTTCTGTCTGCTCTACCTGTGTGCATGGGAAGTGGATGTACTTCGAAGCATGTGGCAGCAGTGTGATGGGGAATTGTGTGAGGAAACGGGAGTGGATGCCTGGGACATGCCTGTGGTGTCCCCGGCTGGCCTCCGAAAGGTTCCCGTGGTGAGCATGCACATTACTGTTGTCACCTTGGTTTCCACAGCTTTTGGCATGACCTCATCCAGTGGGTGCCTGCATTACATCATGGCACAGCTCACAGAGCTGCCTCAGAATGGCCCTGTTCAGGATGTATCGGCCTACTGTTTCCATGTCTGTGAGCTGTTTGAATGTCAGTCCGAGACGATACCACCATGGGGCTTGCCACCTTTGGTGCCTTCCACCTCCATGTTGCTGTTCCACCCACCTCCTCATCCCCATTATCATGCCCACCATCAGGAATGGTGTTCCACCCATTTTAGCTTTTCAGCTGCCTCTCACATCCTGCTGGTTCCTGCGATCCTGCTGCTGGCCTGCTGGGGGTTTGCACTTAAGTCTACTCCTTTTATACTTATCTTTCCATGGTGCATTTGGTGCATGTGCCGTGAATGCTCCATAGTTGCGCCTTCATTTTGCACTGTAAATTGCTCTGCACTGTGTATGCATGTGTACCCCCCCTTGATTTGCACTGCATATCATTTACATGCGTCCACGGAACATCTTGTTTGGGGCAGTGCATCTGCATTGTGCCAGGGCAACTGTGCTGTCTGTGAATGGCTCCATGGAACATTCTCAGGTTGCGCCGGTGCATCTCATTTGCACCCAGCACATCTATCTGCATCTATTGTACACTGTGATGTTTTTCTTGCACCATTGTTTATACCTTGTGATGTCTAACAATGTCTCACTTTTTGTATTCTATGACATGGAGCCTTTGTAAAGGAGTCTCTGACTCAAAGGTATTAATTCTAATATGTTCAATAAATAAAATAAATCTGCTTGTGGAAAAAAAAGGAAAAAGAAAAACCCAATAAAATATATTCAATGAAAAAAAAAATCTGCTTTGTGAATCCTGCTGTCAGAATCTGAGAGACCCATCATTGTTACCTTCCCCTTTAAGGTCCCAGTCAGGGACTTTGAGCCCTCCTCTTTCTAGGGGTTGGACCAACTTTTGATAAATAAACCTCTGTGGGCTGGAATCCCAGAAAAGTTAGCAACAATTTTCTGGCAATCATAATAAGTTCTGGTTTAAGGCTAATAGGCATGTTGTCCAGTATGCACTGAACACGAGGGGCTGCCATCATTTTGTAGGTATGTTCCCATCTCCACTGAAACAAATGAAAATGACTTCACCTCACCATATCCTTCTTCAAATCCTCTAGTAGAGGAGAAGTGTTCAGCCTGCTTATGCTCTGCAGGTCCCACGAAACGTTTATATACAGATACTTGATGTAGGAGTCTGTCAACTACAGGCCCCATGTGAAGCCAGAGAGGGCTTGTACTGTAATGCCTGAAGGAAGTATGATAGATTTGGCCACATTGGCCTTATAGACAGATAGCGTACTAAAGTATCATAAGTATCATAAGTCAGGTTTGAGGCGTTAGCTTTCTCCAAAGCATCTCGTTGATTAAAAGATTTTCATAATCATCAGCTACATTTTCCCTTTGGTTCTATAGTGGGTATCCAATTTGTTCTTAGAGCTGATCATTGTATCATTATTAACTAAATCAGTAGGGAGTCTGTGATAAGAGGCTCAACAGTGCCAGGATGGATGATTCTGGTTTGGTGAGTGGAATCATGATATCATCCACATAAGCCAGGGCTTTGTGTTCTCCCCCCATGCGAATATCATGTATATGTTGATCCAGCCATATAGCCTGCAGAAGGGTTTCCAGGGTCAGGATGAAGAGGAGAGGCCAGAATTCAAGAATCCATGGGACAGACATAAGGCAATTCTGGTGAGGGTTAGGAAGAATTAGGCTGTTGGTTAACTAGGATCTGCAGCTTATCCAATAAGTAGGGAAATAGGCAGATTGGGTGGACCAAGCAGTCCTTATGTGCCATCAGAGTCTATGTTTCTATGTTTCAGTGGGGCAGCATTGCTGGGTGCCTCTGCCCAGTGGAAAGGGAGGGGAAGGATACGTTTTCTTAACAACTGATGCCTTAGCACCCTGGTAACATGTTTGAATATAACCAATAAAGGTGTCCCCAATACCAAAGACCTTAACAACATGAAAGAGATAAGCCCACTGTGCCCTGTCAAATGCTTTCTCTGCACTAAGCAAGATAAGCACTGATGGGGAGGGATAGGGGGGTTGCAACCCAGATTAGATTGAATAGTCTCCGAGTATTGTAAGGCATATGCCAAAGCTTATGCTTAAGGAGGCCAATTTTAGGTTTGGCTAGTAATTCCCAGCATAGAAACTTTAGCCAGTAGGGTGTTCAGTACTCGAACAATCTCTGGCCTTTCAAGGTGCAGCAGAAAGGGACCTTGAACAGTTGGTTGACTTTTCCTCTAGTGTGGCGGGAATTAGCTGTCGTGCACAGGAGGTTCTGAACTACGGGGGGGGTAAGGAGGAGGAGGGCCTCGGCACCCAACTAGGCATCTGAGGTTCTAGCAGACTTGATAGACCGTAAGGCCTAATCTGCTGGCAATTAGTATGTTAAGTGTGTTAGTACTGGTCAGTGCCTCACCTCTCTGGAATGAAGCCCACTTGATCCCTCTCCACTGAGGTGGTGATCACTTCTTTCAGCCTTGTGGCCAGAAATTTGGCATATGCCTTATAATTGGTGTTAATGAGCACTATCAGCTGGTAGTTTATTTATTTATTTAGATCTCGGATTACAAGTACCTTTGAGCCAGGTTCTCATTTATGAAAGTTCCACATCAGTGGGTTGCAGGGTACAACAACATCTTATGTGTGTACCCAAATGATAACATTGGAGATTTGAATATAGAACAAAACAGGACATTCATTACGCCAATACACATATCATAATACAGAACAATCAGTGGGCTTCCGGATAGTACAATATGAGTGATTATTGATTACAAATAATGGTGTGTAAGACATAATACATTTAATTAACTATTCTGGTCAGTTTTGCAGCCAGATAGGCATTGTCAGAGGCCCTGGAGGGCCGAGGAGTGAGGAAGGATATGAGGATAGGGAAAAAAGTCAGGTGAGAATAG
Source organism: Neoceratodus forsteri (assembly GCA_016271365.2). Lineage (NCBI taxonomy): Eukaryota > Metazoa > Chordata > Ceratodontiformes > Ceratodontidae > Neoceratodus > Neoceratodus forsteri. The sequence goes on from CM057449.1 coordinate 683,446,757, forward strand.
GCGTGTAAGAGGACAGTTAAGGTGGGAGACAGTGGGCAGGATATGGGCTGGAGAGGTGTGGGGATAACTCCTAAATACTGGGAAGTAAGGGGGAGGTGAGATGGGGTGTCTGAGGGTATAGGTAGCAGTAAGTACCATGGGTACTTATATAAGATGGTAAAGTACATTCTAAGTATAGTGCCAAGTATGACTACCAGGTAACTGAATTTGGGTTTGGCAGTCACAGATACTGAGCTCCATAGGGAACACTTTCAGCTTACACTTAAGGAGGCCAATTTTAGGTTTGGCTAGTAATTTCCAGCATAGGAACTTTAGCCAGTAGGGTGTTCAGTACTCAAACAATCTCTGGCCTTGCAAGGTGCAGCAGAAAGGGACCTTGAACAGTTGGTTGACTTTTCCTCTAGTGTGGCAGGAATTAGCTGTCATGCACAGCAGGTTCTGAACTCGGGGGAGGGTAAGGTGCATAGTTGTTTTTGGCAATGAGGCAGGTCTGGTACTTCAGTCTACTTTGGCGGTTGAGCCAGCTCAACCTGTGTGCCCCAGTGATAAGCCTGCATGCCTTATTCAAGGCTATTGTAACTCTTTTGAGGGTGGAGTCAGTTGCTGCACCATATACAACCAGGCTGTAATCTATAATGGAGATTACTGCGCAATTAACTGCAAGTCTCAGAGCTTCAACAGTTAAACATTGTTTATGCCTATACAGATGGCCTTTTCTAGGATTGACTGCTTTTGCCTCCAGTCTGCAAGGTCGGTATATGATACGTTACTGTTGAGTGTCACCCCTAAGTATCTGAAGGAGGTGCTCAAATTATTACTGATGGTGAGATGGTATGTTCTATGCTTGTTTTGAGTAGTTGAAAATAACATTTTTTTTTCATAGTTCATAAGCAGTTTATGTTGTAAGAAACAGGTTTCAACTTCCTTACGTTCTTCTGCAGTTGGTTCTCCAGTAATAAAGGGTTTGAGTTACTAGTAAATATTACTGCATCATCTGCATATGGGAGGATATTGTCTTGGCAAACCTCGGGCAGGTGGATTATGAAGAGGCTGAAAAGCAGTGGGCCTAACATGGACCCTTGGTGGACCCCCATACCAACCTGATGGCTCTCAGAGAGGACACCATCAATTTTCACCTATTGTGTGTTATATCTGTGAGGTAACTTCTGAACCAGCCCACGGTTTCAGGAAAGCGCCTGGCGCAGGACAGTTGTTCATGTAGAAATGCATTGTTGACCATGTTGAAAGCATTGGTGAGATCTATGAAGATCTATGAAAAATTCCTATATGCCTTTAGTAAATTCCTTCTCTTACCTATGACAGTTCCCACGGGAGAGTGATCATCTTTACTGGGTTTGGATATGAGAGCGATAATGGCCATCCTCATGGAGGGTAGAAGTTTCCCAGAGGCATTAGCTTCTTTCAAGGTGGCTGTCAGAGGTGGGAGAACTTCACTGAAGGCATATAGGAATTCAGCAGGGAGTCCATCCCCTTCAGGAGATTTTCCAGCAGGCATAGAATGGAGAGCTGGTTCGGGTTCCTTGGTAGCTATAGGTCTGTCTAGGGCAAGCTTGATTGCAGGGGATTTCCTTGGGAAGGCCGAGGGGGGAAACTGTGCAAGATCTGCATCTGTTAGATGCATGTCTTTACTGTATAAATGTTTGTAAAAGCATGGGAAGGTATTGTCAATGATCTGTGGGTCTCTTTTTGTTTCACCTGTGTGTGAGGTGATAGCTGCAGTTTTGGATCTTTAATGCCATTTATGCAATTGGTACACTAGGATGCAGCCTGGTTTCTCCCCCACTTCCAAGAAAGTCTGTCTGAGATGGGTGTATACTTAATGCTCTTTTGCAGGTGCAGTACTATACATATTAATCATGTATCTGGTTCCTATGATATCAGCTAAGAGATCAGCCGAAGGAGCAAGGGCAGCCTGAAATTTGTATTCCCGGTTCTTAAGGGCCTGCATCTGCTAGTCCAGGTCTTTCTTTTTTCTTTTTTAAGATGTGAGGTATAGCTGATGCAACATCTCCTAATGAAAGCCTTCGGGCATCCCACCAGATGGCAGCAGAGGTATCATTGGGATGGTTAGTGGGAAGAAAATCTGTCATTTATTAATGATTGTCAGAAGGCTGAATCTGTCAGTAGGGAGATAGCAAAATGCCATTGGTGTCTGTCCAGTTCAGAGGAGGGGGATGGGAGCCAGTAGAAGGAGACAGGAGCATGATCCAAAATGATCATGGTGCTAACCTGGGTATCCATGACATTTGGGATCCAAGCATGTGATACTAGCCAGAGATCAATCAGAGAGAAGGATTGGTGAGGTGCTAAATAGAAGAAATAGTTCCCTCCTTTCAGATGGATCAGGCACCAGATGTCTGTAAGGCCTAATTTAGTCACCATCCTTTGAAATGCCATGGAAGCTGGAGTTGGCTGGCCTGTGGGTGGTCTGCTTCTATATATAAATTCATCCATCACAGTATTAGCATCACCTCCCATGATTAGCCTGCCCTTTTGAATAGTAGAAGAAGTCTGGGCCAACTGGGTAAAGAAGGTGACTTCCTGTGTATGTTAGGGCCCTATATCATGCGATTCCTTCCCAGTTCAAGCACAATATCACACCACGACCCTAATGTACTCTTCAGTCAAGCACTTCACCATGATTGGTGCCCCGTTCCCTCTCTCATCGCCCCTGCATCAATTCCTCCTCATCTTAAACAGCATACCTCATCTAGGCCCCTCTTTGAGGCTGCTCTTCCCCTGTCTATCTCACCCACTGTAGCTGAACCATCCCAACAAAACCAGTGATAATGACTATAGAATGGTAAATATATGAAATCAATACTGTGTCTTGTACCTTACTTCGTCTAGAGATAATCAATATAGTACTGTAACCATTTGTATGGTCAATGTATTTTGTACTGTAAATTGTCTACTGTTACTGTCAGTCTGACACGGAGCCTTTGCAAAAGAGCTTGCGCTCAAAGGTAATTTACGAAAACCAAATAAATAAAATAAATATGTTATGTAAGGTAACTTCTTGGTTACATAATTTACCCACCACTATGATGTATCTACCCTCTGGATCTGATTTCACCACTTTGGTGAAAAGTGTATATTTCTATGGACTAAGATAGTCACACACACCCCTTGGTGTTAAAGGAACTGCCACATACTTGGAAGACCCAGCCTTTTTTAAGCTTAGCTGTTGGAGGTGGGTCTCCTGGAAAAAAAGCTACACTTGCCCTTCCCGTCAGAGGCAATCTAGGCTTTCATGATTTTTATGGGGGTCTGTATACCCATAACAGTACATGAGATCCATTTTCTTGAGAGCCTGCCACAGTGTATCTGTGAGGCTGACGGAATGGTAATAGGCTCATCAAGTATTGTCAATAGAGGTGTGGGAGGGAAGGGTGTATCCACATGTGGGAGGGGTCCTCCATAGCAGTTCAACATTGTGGTGACCACCATCACCAGGGGTCTTGTCTCTAACTCTCTCTGTCCAAGAAGAACACACCTCAAATAGAAAACCATGCCAGGGTTGTGGATGTTAAATACAAGGAAAGCCCAACAGTTAATTATCTAACAGCAATGCCTGTAAAACAGACAAAAGTAAAAACAAAATTCCAGTATCTACACAGATATTCAACCAGTAAGTATTAGGTAGTGAGTTCCCATTGTTAGGTACACTGAATCTTCACCTGCATGGGGTAGAGGCTTCTGAAGTGGTTAACCCGGAGTCTCTGCTCTTCCATTATGGGTTTGGATAATGCACGGCAGTGTCCTGGCCACCTAGTTATCTGCCAAAAATGCACTGAGGTGCTCAGTATGATTGTATTTAGCATCACTCATTAGTGGGAGGGTATGTGGGGGCCTTTCCTGTTGACAGAGTGTGAGAAGAGGAGATCTCCTGAGTATTAAACTGTCTCTTAATTCTAGTAATGCCAGCCACATGCCCACTTGCCATAGCCTACAGCAAGAGACCCTCAGAGGAGATAAGGAAACAAAAAAGGGGGGAGTACCTGGTAGTGGAAGATAAGTAAATAAATGAATCAATGAATAGCAAGAAATGTTGAGTTTGATTCAACCTTGATAATAACGGTGTGGAGAAACATGAGGAAAGATACCCATGCAGCAGATTGACGGTCACCCTCAGCAATGTAAGATGATAGGAGGTGAAGTGTGGTGGAGCAAGGTGGGGGAGGAGGGAAAGTCTCAGTCTATCTGAACTGGAAAGGGTCAGGCCTGAAAGGCGTGCATGCAAATGAGGAGCTACTGTGCCTGCTCTAGTTAGGTCCACTGAACAAACCTACAACAAACTAGGCCAGCAGATCTGGTCGAATGCAACTGGATAGCTGCAATTGTGCTGCTGTATATCTGGGGCTAGGAGTGGACTCCAGGTGTCCAAGGGTGGTGGCATGGGGACAGGATATAATGGTCTAGGGTATGCTTCATGTACAAGATTGAGAAATGCTGTCCAGCATCAGGATGTAATGTGTGAATGAAGCTGAGTGGTTTAATGGTGAAAAGTCAACTAACTGCAGGGCCAGCGGCAAATCTCCTGTTAACAAATCTTCTCTGCAGTACTGACCAGATGCAGAGTTAATAATGGTCTCCAGATCCCTCAGGTGGGGATGGAGGTCTGTAACTTGGAGTATAGGGAGGCGCCTCACTGAGTGGTGGGGAGGAGTAGTCTGGGTGTAGAAGGCTCATTAGGCCAAAGGGTAAAAACAAGAGACTGTTGAGGTTATGGCAGGGGAATGCAGGGGGGGGGGTCAGGTCTGGCAATTCCAGTGGTTAAAGAAAAAAAGGGGAAAACTGTAAGAAAAGGCATGGGGGCCAGCTGGCAAAGTGCCTGCACCATGATTAGAAAACATACTGTGCCCAAGCAAGTCCTGAAGCTGGCTGTCTGAAAAAGGTAAGGGGAGCTACACTGACTTTCCCAATCAGAAATTGGATGGGCAAGTGGATAATCTCTGAGTTGTTCACCAGAGTCAGCCCCTGGAACTTGTGGTTATAGGTGCTGTGACACTAGATATCAGTCAGGACAGCCGGGGCTGGGTGTTGGGAGGGAACAGCCAACCAGTGAAGAGGCATGTGGATGTTATGACTTTATTTATTTATTGAAATGTTTGACCAAGAAAGCATACTGAACAACAAGTTGCTTGTCTCCCTGTGTGACCTGGGAGAAGGGGTACAGAGTGGATGAACAGTAATACATACAAGGTACATGAGACAACAGTTACATACAGTGAATAAAATAGTAGGCAATTAATTGGCAATTTAGTGTAAGTGGGAAGGGAACAAGAGAGCAACACAGGTATGTATCTATACAGATGATAAATAACTAGTAGTAAGGCATACAATTAGATATAGACAGAGTAGAGAAGGTAAGGCAATAAGTAATAGTAAGTGCATTTGCTTTAGGTGATTCATAAAGTGCCAACAGGAGAGGGGGGACTGGGCCAGCTAGGTAATAAGTGCCATTAGAGCAAGGGGAAGGACAGGTGGAGCAGGGGGAGTGAAAGACTAACCCACAGGCACCTCCAGGATGTAGATAACCCTGCAAGGGGACAGGGGCTGCTAGAGGAGGTGGGGATTTCCAAAGGGAACTGGGAGTTTGGGAGGGTAGGTAAACAAGTGCAATGTGGGAAGAAGGGGGAAGGAGGAGAGGCAGGAGAGGAAAAGGGAGAGCCAGGTCCAAGGGCCCCATATAAAATGCTGTGAGGATGGGCCCTATATAGGATGACAGGAGAAGGGGAGGGGGAGTCAAAACCAGGGGGCCTCCTCCAGGATGCAGGGAACCCTGCGAGGGGGATCCCTCCAGGAAGTTGAGAACCCTGCAAGAGGGCAGAAAATTACTGGGAGAGAAAGGGGAGATTAAAAGGAGAACCAAGGGGAGGTAGGAATTTGGCAGAATGGTAACTAGTACTACGGGCAGAAAAGGGATAACAAGAGGGGGAGGAAAAAAAAAAGGAGGGGAAAGAGAGCCAAGCCCAAAAGGACACCTTCAGGATGCTAAGAACCCTGCAAGAGGGGCATGGGAGGCTACAAAAGTTATAAGGGAGTAAAGGTAGGCTAGGAGTAGATATGGTTAAGGGGTGAGGCTAGACCTATGTGAGGATATGGTTTAGGGAGGGTCATGGCCAGGGCAGCTGAATGAAAGGTAGCTGTGAAGGGCTAAACTGATGGAGTAGCTAGAGGAGGAATGATGGACTTGAGGAGGGAAGGAGTTCCAAATTTTGGGGAACTGGTATGAGAAGCCTGATTGACCAATGAGAGTGGAGCACTGAGGGATCAACAAAGTATGTGAGTCAGTGGATATAACGGAATGAGTGGGAGGGAAGGGGTAATAAATAAGGAGGAGAGGTAGGTAGGTAGGGAGTTCACCCAACCACTGTTTGGAGGTGAACTTTGCACAGTGGGAGAGACATCTGTTTGTGAGAGAGGGGAAGGACAATGCATGATATAGATCGCAATCATGAGTGAGAGCAGGGGCATTGAGGTCAAAGTGGCAGAAAGAATGGAAAAGGGTGTCCAATCTGGTCAGGGAGGATTTGGGAGTAGCACCATAGACTAAGTTGCAATAGTCAAAAATGGGGAGGATCATCTTCTGGACAAGTTCACGCCTAGCCACAGGAGGGATACTAACTACAGTTCCTGAACAGGGCACCAAGCTTGTGGCACAGTTTTTTCAGGATGGCATCAATGTGTCCAGAGAAATTGAGATGTTGATCAAGCCAAACCCCAAGATATCTGAAGGAGGAAGTGTCCTCTAAAATAGTTCCATCCAGGGTGTTGAAGGAGGAGAGATTGGGGAGCCTAGAGAGTCTCTGTCTAGTGCCAAAGGTCATGGAGACAGTCTTCTTGGCATTCAGGAAGAGGTGATGGTTAGCAAACCAGAGCTGAATATTATTGAAATTGTGCTGCAAGCTGGTTGTAACCTCAGCAGAACTTGAGCCAGAAGTATAGAAGACAGTATCATCAGCATACATGTGGATGGAGGAGGCATCTGTCTAGGAGACAAGAACAGGGTGAACTTAGGTTAGCTGTGAGTTAGGTCAGAGGCACATAATTACCTCAGTGACCCAGTAACCCTGCTTGTGCCATCTGGTCACCAGGTTGTCTAGTGTCTCATTAAGTAAGCAGTATCACATAAAGGTACAGGTGCCCCAGCGAGCAACTACTTGTGGGATAGTAATGATAAATGACTGGATGGGCCTTGCGGTCCTTATCTGCCGTCAACTTCTATGTTTCTATGTTTCTATAAACCATTAAAAAAATGCCAGTAACAATAAAGGCAACCCTCATTTAACAGAGCAGTATATAAGTAAAAGAGGGATAAAAGGAGGGAGTGGAAATGAGGGATGGGTAGATGGACCTGACAAGGAATGGGTAGAGTCTGAAGAAGGGAAGGAGAGCAATCAAGGAAAGAGGGAAGAAAAAGGAATGCAGGGATGCTAGATTGGAGGAGTAGGGAGTAAGAGAGGGAAATGACAGTGTGGTCTTGGTATTATTCACTGGAGCCCTGGAAAGCAGAGAATCCACTGGCAGATTGCTGGGGGGGGGGGGCAAGTCTAAGGTAACTCAATGGAGCTTGTGAAAATCAGCACATTTCAGGCACAGGTTAATTCATCAAAAGAATATAATACATTGAAAGAGCATGTCCATCAGGTATGGATCTATGTGATAACAGCAATCCCAGAATAGCGATCGCCATTAGGGCGAATGCACATAGCCGAAAAAAATGTTGGTAATGTAGTCCCCAGTGCACAGCAAAAGAGCACCGGGGACTTACAATTGTAATGTTAGTGTGGGGAGCTGTGCCCCCCGCATCCCCCTACTGAAGGATTCTCAACTCCAGGGGGGTGCATGTTGGGGGGTAGCAATAGAAAAAAAAAACACATTTTGTGCCATGTGCAACAAAATGTACCTGAGCCCACCCCCAAACCTAGCACCCTGTGCAGCTCAGCCCTGTAACCACCCATCACGCCATGGGAGCAGCTTGGCAGCTCGCTATGGCACCACCCCTCACAATCCATTCTCCAGCCCCTCACTGTGCTTGCTCGCTCCCCCCCTCCCATGCACTTATGCATATAGCAACAGGATGTCGCTATATTCACCACCCCATCTGGTCACCCTCCCTCCCTGGATGTTGAGATGAGAAGCGCCATGACTGAGTCACTATTTTGGTAGGCACCCAATCACGGTCACCCAAGTATTGGTATACCATCAGGTATGCCCTCCTCATGGGGTGCTGTGTCCTTTGCTCTGAGTTACAATGCTCTATAGGGGTGAGATTGTTCAAGCTGGCCGCCATCCTCTCAGCCCATGTTAAGCCAGTGTTGTTCTGTCCTTGGGATGGCATAGGGCTACTGTTTGTAGCTGGCCAGGTGCCGATAGGTTGTGCCTCTGGTCTCAGGCTGGTGGAGGTGCCTTATCTTCTTGGTGCAGGCTCCCCAGTGGATTCTGAACTAGTGGCGAAAAGCCCAACTCTTCACTTTGATTTCTGGATCTATGATGAAGTGAAGTCCTGCCTGACCTGTGCTTGTCCCGTCCATGACAGCTCTATCATCTTTGAAGTCTGCCAGTCCATTGGATCAGGGGAATGTTGGTGTCTGGCAACTGCTAGGGGGTGCTGCATACACCAACTTTGTTGATGGGGGCAGGGTGTCAAAGTGATCCAGTGGCATCATTCAGCTGTTGTAAAGCAGGTGCTTTATCCAACCAGGTACTGGAGACATACTATTTGGCCTTCTCCATGAGTTAATGGTCCAAGAGACCCCATTCCTAGTAATTGTGAGTTTCTCTAGGTTCTGGAATGTTTAATTTCTGCAGGATCTTTTTAGCCTCAACATATCCTTCGTGGGGTTGGTCCAGTTCTGTTGCATAATCTATAAAAATATAGATTCTGTGTCCTTACCAGCTCAGCAGCCCAAGATCTCTTGCTAGGGCCAGGATTTGCTTTTATCAGGGTAGTGGAGGAAGCAGGCCAGTATTGGTCAGTGTTTTTCTGCAGGTTTGGGTAAAGATCCCAGAGTCTGGTGTACCCTTTCAGTTTCCAAGGGCTGCATCCAAGAATGCTGGACGATGTGAGGAAGCTCCTTTTAAAAGAAGCCATGCCACATCCATCTTTTCTACCACCTCTGGGAAACTGACAAATCAGGGATTATTCATCCAACTTCTATTATCTGCATCCTCAGCTTATTCCCAAAGTAGAGCTACCATTTGTTCCAACTCCTGAATTCAAGCCTAGTACCATGTGTCCTTATCACTGATGTAGGAGAGATACTGTATGTCTCTGTATCTCTGACTTTAATTTGCAGGTCCTGGATCTTGCCCACCAGGATGGCTATGGAAGACTTAAGAGACATGATTTCTCTGAGCACCAGCTGCAATAATCCTTTTAACTCTATCATGTCTTTGAATGCATTGGGAACTCCCAACATTTCAGCTATTTCCCGCCATGGATCACTGGTGCTGTGGTTACAGGATAAAATCTCCAGTTCTAGTGGAGAGTTTAATCTTCCCTGTTGAAGTTCATTAAAATCAATGCTTAAATAAGCAAATTAAAAATGAATTTAACACTGGATGACTCAGAGCTGCATGGTTAGCATCCATTACAGTCCACGGTTCGCGCATTCTATGAAATTTCATTGTTGCTATTATTTTCAGTAAGTTGCTAATTCAAAATGTGCTCATTCTAAACTGGTATACAAATGAATGGAGCCACAATGCTGCCCTTCATTGTATCTTTAGTTTGGTTGAAGAATGTTTCTTCAAATTTAAAGCAGTTCTCTGTGGTCACTGTATTTTCTAGATCTTGATGTGCTGTATATGTATGAAATCTGATTTCCTAAAGGGAACCAGAGACCACAGCTCCATATAGTGCCCAAAATCTGTGAAATATCCATGGCAGGATGCACTACAGATCAAAATCTGATGCTTCACATCTGAGCCCCTGTTGGCGTGGCAGCATTACCTGGCACAGTTTAACACATAGTACTTCTTCTTAGCAAGAAGAGGGAATATTTATCCCAGTGTCATCCCTAGTGTGCTGGAGTTCCCAGGAGGTCTGCTGCAGGTACTGTATAAAAAGTACTTGACCCAGAATACTCTTTTGCTTCCATGGTCGGCGTTGAAGAGTAGAAAGGGGCTAGCAAGGTAAGAGAGTGGGGCATTTAGTTTCATAAATGATGTGATCCTTTTGCATTAAAGCACTAAAAATGGTGAACTACGGTCTGGGAATTGCATGACGTTTACTTGGCACTATTCACATTATTTTAAGAGGACACCTTAAACAATGCATTAACTGATTGACCAGATGTTTGGAAAAAAAAACTAAATCAGTAGGATCATACTGGGTCAGTAAACACTGTCAAGCTCTGTGTGTGCTATGTAAATATTGTGAATCTGGGAATATTGAGCTTTACTTCCTGAATGAATTACAGTTGAGAATTATATAGGTTAGTGTATGGTAGCCCACACACAACAATGCTATTCTTACATGGAGTGGTTACTATGACATCAAGAACCTCGAGAGCAAAGCGGAAGGGGTCCATTTGATGTCATGGAGGCCATAAGGTTAAAGAAGAGTGATGCTGTGTATTTGGGCTACTGTACACTTTTCTATATAATGTATGATCACCAAATACACACTTGTTTACTTTTTGCAGTTTAAACAGGTCAGTGTCTTCCATCTGACACCTGCACTTCCCCATCATCCACCATCTGCCCGCCAGCCAGCTCATGCTCGCAGTGCTTGAATGTCTAACTGTCTAATGAACAGCACTGCTGGGGGCACTTGTAGGTATCATGGTATAATGGGGCTACCATAATAGCACTGGACAAGACAGTGCCATTCTGAGCATCACTACCACGGACAGCAAAAGGGGATTTGCAGCACTTTGCAATAAGTACTCCCCTGGTCACTGTCCATGGTGCTAGCAGAGCACAAGGGCAGATGGATTCCAGAGACTGGCTGAACTGCTCCTGTGGCACAGAGAGCTGAGGTATGGAGCATCTTGGCATGGTAGTATTGGAGATCAGTGTTCTAATCCTGGTCTCTTTCCATTTTGCCATTCGGGACTTAACATTTTTTTAACAAAGGGCTGTGGAAACAGAATTTCATAGCCTCACGCATTTCATTTTGTTCTGTGACCTGCTCTTCTGGAGTTATAAATCCTTTAGTTCATAAGGTACGGGGCAGAGCCTACTGCATTTAGGGGTTTGGGGGTGTAGCCCCTGTTGTAGGTTCGTGGGTAAGGATGACACAGGACATAGTATATATTTGCTGTCAAAAGTGAGATTATTGGAAGTCCTAAGCTTAGAGGGTGGATTCCAATTGGTATCAGACCTAATACCTCAAGGTAACCAGTGGTACAGTGGTACAAGACCATGACGACACCTGTACAATCAGCTCTGACCAGAACGATGAGGAAGCAGAAAGGCAAACAACTGCTCCCAGGATTGGAGTTCGAGAGAAAACTGATGGCCAAACCACAATGGCCTTCCTTGGAGTCATATGAAGAGGATGATGTTAAGGAATTGGAGGAAGTGCAGGTTGAGGAGTCTGCAGAGAATATGACAGATCTTCTGAAATGTTTGGCAATGAAACAGTTGGAGATGGAACGACTACAGGAGAAGGACAGCCATGAGTGGGAGAAGGAGTGACAACGGCATGATGATCAATGTGCCGATACAATGAAAGCCCTACAGATTATTGGGACAAGCAGAACTATTGATGGTACTCATACCAATCCCAAAGACATTAAGTTAATGAAAATGTCCACCACATTAAGGCCTGTCTCACTGCTTTTGAAAGAGTAGCTAAAGCTTGTGGATGATCTCCAGAAGACTGGGTGATAAGACTGGTTCCCTACCTCTTGGGTCAAGTCCAATTGGCATATAGCCATATGGACCATAGAAGTGCTGAGAAATATGATCTTGTGAAAAAGGAGATCCCTTAGCATTTTGATATTAACACTGAAACATACCGACAATGCTTTAGATCCTGCTACTGTTGAGGACTGACCTTTTCTTAAATCTGTTGCAACAGTTCTTCTATTTCTTCATGTAATCTATCCTTAACAATTTCTAGTCCATAAGGTTGGCCACCTATGGGTGCCCCCTTCCCTTTCTTGACTATGCTGTAGTCTCCTCTTTAATTTTCCTTTTCCCTCTCAGGTCCTCTTACAGGGAGGTTATTGTGGTGATCTCCGAGCTGATGTAAAACAACAGGCTGTGTTCCTTGTTGTTGGATTTAGTATGCAATAGCACTATGTCATAAAATACCTTGGTGTATATGCATTATGTGTATGAAACCTGTAAATGTTGAAAATACCATGGCACTAGGTGTGTTTGATAAAGGTAAAATGTTACTAGGGGACTGTATTATAAAAATTAAGTTACCGGGGTAGCGATATTAGAACCCCCCAATGTGTTATTTAAATGCTTGTAAATTACAGGTTGTTTGAAGGCCCTTTGGCACCATGCATTACTTCTTTAAGCTGAATCAGTCTAAAAGGTCATGGTGGTTTGCATATATATCCCATGATGCTTTGTATTATAGGGGTATGTGTGATTTTGTATTTCTTTGAAACATGGCTTTATTGCCAATGCCCTTTGGGGTAATCCTAGCTTAAGGGCATAGGGCAGGGGTGTACAAATGGGAGAGGGAAGAAGGGGTGTGAGGGTGGGTCCAGGGGGATTATGTGTGTCAGGGGATCATGGAGGGCCTATTCTCTGCCCTGCTCTCCACTCCTGTGGCGCCTCCGGGTGCTTCTCCTCCGGACCCCGTGCCGCTCCATCCACTCTAACAGTGCCAGGGACACCCATGCCAGCTGCAGAAGCTCCTGTATGTCCTGTTCCAGGGCCATCCAGCATTGTCTACCTAGGACAAGGGAGCAGAGTCAATATGTGTGACTGTCCAGCTCCCTGCAGCCCACCCATTGTGCATGGCATACAGCCATGTGCCACCCCCCTGTGATGGTGTGTGACCACCCACAGTGGATGCGTCCACAAGACCTGCCTACCCAGGCACCCACAGCCATACGGACCACTGCACACACCCACTGCCCATGTCCCGCACAGCACCACCATGGCTGTACAGTGACATGGCTATGCGGTGCGAAGGCAGTGGCACAGCCATGTACCCGGTGCAAGCATGGACTACCATTGATGCATTCCCAGACATGCAGTGCCACTGGACAGTGCTGACTGTAACAAGTTGCATGAATGGCAGTGGTGTCAATGGATGGTGGCCATGCCCTGCTGCCTGCACTGTTACACAGCATGCAATAGTAATCATGGATGTAAGGCACTCACCATCATCAGGCTGGTCCATGGTCCTCTGTGGTACTGCATCCCTCCCATCCTGCTGGTCCTCTTGGCGGCGCTTCCTCTCTCTCACCCAACGGTGCTCCTCTGGGCCTAAGGTGCAAACATGGAGAGAGAGGAACATCAGTACAAGCCAGTAGCAAAGTGCCCCCGCCTCCATGTGTGTGCAATCCCACACAGCCATACCCACCCCGCTGATACCACCACCATGGCCAACACTGGATGGTCTCCCCATGTGCCAGACACATGCAACCGTGATACCAGTATGGACGTTAACAGTGTATGGATGGGGCACCTACCTGACCATGGCACTGTGCCCCTCCTGGCATGTCTCCACAGGCGGGCAAGTCTTTCCTGGTCCCTGCACTGAAGGTCCCCGTACCAGTGGCAACACTGCTCAGCCATGCGCCCGATTCCTGTGGCCTCCTCCAGTGCCACCGCCACCTCTTCTTATACTGCACTCCAGGCCCTGTCCAAGGGTGCATCACCATAAAATGCCCCAGTATGGGGCTCTACAATGGCCACCAAATTGGCCAGCTCAACCTGGCTCCACACAGCAGCCCTCCTCCATGCCATCTCTACAGCTAGTTGGAGTCAAAATGGCGCACGGTAGCATGGTCTGCCATGTGCAGATGCTGCGCGGTACAGCGCTGCCATTCCCTATCACGCTGTCACCGAACAGCGCGATGGTGGTGCACCCATGCAGACGCATGGCACCTAGGGGGCAAAGGTTGGGCACAGGGTCAAGGGTCTCTTGCGCATGGACCACCACAGTGCAATTGGAACTCAATGCATGTGCTGCAATTGGGTGCCTGTGTGCCACCTCCTGTAGCAGTCTACCGCACTGTGGCCCCAGTGCACCTACGGCACCCTAGTGCCACAGTGCCCTATATGTGAACAGCACAGCAGCACCACTTGCACAATGATGGCCATGCCCTGCATTTCCTGCCATGCACAGCATGTCAGCAGCTCAGCAGGCATCTGTGTCATCACCCTGGGCATGCGCAGTTCGATGTATACTGCGCATGTCACAGAAATGCGCCCTTGCCTGAGCACGTTCAACACAACTATGCAAATCACCTAATCAGTCATTCAATGGCACAGATACTGCATTTGCATCCACTTAAAATTGTGCCTCGCCTCATTTGCATGCGTTGTGCTATAAAAATGTGACCTTGGGCTGTACTGGCCATAGTCGGTTACTGCAGTCTATTGTGGTGAGTTGCATGCTGTTTGGGAGTGTGGACTGCGGTGTGTGAGACATGCATGGGACTGCACAGTCACAGGTAACACCTGTCATTCTCACAGGATGAATAATGAGTGATCGTGAGGTGGAGGAAGAGGAACAGAGATGTGGGAGGAAGAGGAGGCCTAACTTTACCAAGGCAGAAAAAGATGCCCTGTTTGAGGCCTACCTCGACCAGGAGCTGCTGCTCAGCAGATGGCGGGGAACACCACAGGCCCATGCTGCTGCATGGGAAGAGGTGACGCATGCCGTCAACCCACATGGAAGCCACCAGCGGTCCATGCAGGAGTGCAAAAAGAAGATGGGCATGGACAGGCAGAGGATTAAGGACAAGGTGGCTGCTATCAGGGCAGCATGGTCTGTGACCAGTGGGGGACAGCCGGAAGTGCAACGCCTGACCCCACAAGAAGAGTGGGTTGCTGGCAGCATACAACGTTGTGCCATCGAGGGTGTTCTGGGTGGTGGATTCCAGATGGGTGGTAGCCCATCACTGCATGGTAGGTCCTGGTCTGTCAATGAGGGGGACAGGGTAGGGCAGATCCATTAATAATACTGTGTTCCCTTACAGCTCCTGAGCATCTACATGGGTCAGCAGTGGTGGGCTTGTCCATTGAGGGTGGTACCATGGACATAGAGGAGGGTCTGTTCACCTCCACAGGCATACTAGGGTCAGGGTGACAGTGGGCCCACCTGGACATCCAGACAGATGTTGGTGGAGCAGATGCGGAGGAGGTTCTGCCCATGTCCCAGCGTGCCAGCGACCATGGATGCCAGCATGCTGAGACTCAGGCTCATGCTGGATCCATCACTGATGATGATGGAGCTCACTTCATGGACAGTGATACATGTTGGCTGCAGGATGGCCACACAGCAGGTGACATCATGGGCATGGCCGTGGGTGGTGCCACCGTGGAGGCCTGCATGACATCACAGTCCCAGCCTGTGCCTGTCTGCACCAGTGGGGCAGCACTGGTGTGTGTCCAGGACAGTGAAGCCATTGCGGCCACTGTGGCAGCACCATTGAGCCCTGGAGAGCGGCAGCCGGAAGGGCAGTTTCAGCAGTTGGCCAATGGCCATGGGGCTACAGTGTCGGGGGTGGCATCAGTGCACCGCCTGTGGACATGCCCAGGCCTGGCACTGGTATGCAGCGCCCACCCTCAAGGGTTGCTGCCCATCAGGGCCTTGAGAAGTCCATCTTCTTCCAAGTTGTGTACTGGGTGTGCTTTGAAACAACTGAGAAGCTGCATAGGATATACTATATTGGACTAGATATCTGTAACTAATCTCTCTCTCTTGCTTACATCTGAGAGAAGTTTTCCTTACTTTTACATTGGTATTGCTTTGTGTTTAATTATTTTAGTTTTTAATTCGGGAAGGAGTTTTCAAACTGCTTATCTTGTCAGCATCTTCAGAAGGGTTGAAATAACTGCATATTTGATTTTCCTTTGGCTAACTGGACTGATTACTAGAATTCTGTGACAATCTGCATCAATATATTTTGCAATATTTGCTGGTGGTGGTTGTGTGATTTAAAATAGCAAAGGCTGCAGTTTGTAATTGGATGCCAGACATAGCCTGAGGTGGGGAAATTGTCTTCACAAGTCAGGAGACCTGCATCACAGCCAATTGTCTAGCTTGACCATTTCAGCATTGATCAATTACTATAAACTACTGGTGTGATCCTGTTTCAGACAGAAGTCCATCTTCTTCCAAGTTGTGTTCTGGGTGTGCTTTGAAACAACTGAGAAGCTGCATGGGATATACTATATTGGACTAGATATCTGTAACTAATCTCTCTCTCTTGCTTACAGCTGAGAGAAGTTTTCCTTACTTTTACATTGGTATTGCTTTGTGTTTAATTATTTTAGTTTTTAATTCAGGAAGGGGGTTTTCAAAACTGCTTATCTTGTCAGCATCTTCAGAAGGGCCGAAATAACTGCATATTTGATTTTCCTTTGTGGCCAACAAACCACCAGGCTGTTTTGGGGCTGGAGAGGTTTACCTGTGTCTGACTTGGATGTCTGGATTTTTCTCTGTATGATTAGCAGGGTATTTTCTCTGTCAAATTGTTGTGTAGGGCATCTTGCTGACAGGAAGGCACTCATCGCAGCGGTGGGTGAGAGCTTTAGCTGACTGTTTTGTGAGGGCACAGTTAGGTCAACCCTTCCCACCCTCTCACCCCCACCCCTGGAAATAGTTCCTTTATACCTGAGGTTCTGACATCATTTCCTCAAGAGTGCAAGGTGCATATCACTGTCATATCTCTCTAGCACACTGCACTGACAATATAAGCATACACATTGTATAATATATATTTCTATATAACAAACCAATCACACACAGCACACACACACACACAAAACAAACAAAAAAAAGTAGATAAACATGTGGGGAGTAGTGCAATGTAATGGCTGTGGGGCAGCAGTCTTCCAGGAGTCTTTCTGGAGGCTGAGATGCTTCCCTATTTGCAGACAACTCTCTGCCCTGATGGAGGAAGTTGCCCATCTTCAGGCCGCACTGGACAGTAGTAAGGAAACCTTCCCCCAGGCCACACTGGACCATAGGAAGGGAACCTCCCCCATCCAGGGAGCACCAGTGCCACCACTACTACCTCAGAGGTTGCGAAGAAAGCACAGCAGTTGGACCACAGTGGGCTCAGGGAGGGTGAGGATGGTGGAACAGAGGCACACCCAGTCAATTGTTCCACTCCACAATCTATACACCATTCTGGGGGAGCATAGCTCCCCTATGGATGCACCCGCAGAGAAGACTGATGACAACTGTCACAAGGGAGGCCCACAGGAAGGAGGCAGAGGACACCACAGGAAAGGAAGGCAGCTCCTGGTGGGGACCCAATTATTAGGGAGATAGAACTGGGGAGCTGAGAAAACTGAGTAAGGTGCCTGCCTGGTGCCATGGCTTGAGGGACAGGAAGCATCCTCAGAATCACGAGAACAGCTGCAAGGGAGTCTGAGCTGGATGTAATTGTCCACCTAGGGACAAATGACTTGGCTCATCATGAGATTAGAGCAGTGCAGGAGGACATTGTAGAGCTGGGAGGGCCTAAGACAAGTAGCACACAGTATCCTTCTCAGAGGTGCTGCCTGTCAATGGCATGGGAAGGCGAGGGTAATTAGCACCATGCAGTTTAATGAATGGTTGAAAAAAATGGTGTGGAGCACAGGGGTTTGGCTTCATTGGGGACTGGGGTTCCACCTGGAGGGACACCAGCCTATACTGGCAGGATGGTCTGCATCTGTCCAGGAATAGAACAAGTTTTTTAAGCAATCGGTTTAAATGCTTCATTGGCAAACCTTTAAACTAGTCAAAGGGGGAGGCACTGATAAGCAGCAGGAAAATCCCAGCCTCTCCCTACAAAACAGGGTACTAAATGAGAAAAAGACCAAGGTAGAAAGGTCAGTGGGGGATGCTGCAACAGAAGGTAAAGCCATCAAAAAATGGAGAGCAATGAGTACCAATGCCCATAGTCTGGGTAACAAGCTTCCTGAATTAGTGGCCTTGATGGAGGAGGAACATCTGGATATTGTGGTAGTCACAGAAACATGGTACACACAAAACCATGACTGGGATGTAAACATACCAGGATACACTATCTGCAGGAGGGACAGGGAGGGTAAAAGAGGAGGAGGAGTAGCTCTTTACATAAGGGAAGGAATAAAAGCAACAGAACAAAAGGGTAAACAGGGAGGAAAAGAAGCACTGTGGGTAAATTTGGAGACAGGCAATGGCACCACAATCCGCACAGGGGTTGTATACAGACCCCCTTCTCAGGGGGAGGAAATGGACAAGGAAATGATAGAAAGTATACTTAGAATGGAAGAAAAAGGGAGATATTGCTTGATGGGTGATCTGAATATGCCAGATGTTAACTGGAGTGCAGTTGCAGCAGCCACTTCGAAGAGTGGGTTATTCTAGATGCCCTACAGGGGCATGCCTTAGACAGCTAGTATTGGAGCCCACTCGAGAGGAGCAATCTTAGACCTGGTTCTCGCAAATGGAGATGGAGAGGATCACAGATGTAGAAGTGGGTAGCCATATGGGGAACTAGCGACCATCGAACAGTATGGTTCACAATAAACACAGCAATAGAGTCAAGCCATACACAAAGGCAAAAGTATTGGACTTTAGGAGGGCTGACTTTGCCAAAATGGTGAGTGCCTAAGGAATGCACTAACCAAATGGGCAGGAAGGAGGGTGGAAGAACAATGGGGAATAATAAAACTGCCATCACAGAGGCAACAAGCCTTTGTGTGAAGCAAATAAACAAAACAAAACAATGTAAGAAACCACTATGGTTCTCAAAGGAAGTGGTAGTGAAGGTTCAAGAGAAAAAGAAAGCATTCAGGAAGTACAAGGAATCACAGAAGGAGCAGGACAGAGAACTGTATCAGTTAAAGCAAAAGGAGGCTGGGAAGGCAGTCAGAACAGCAAAGGCCCAAACCAAGGAAAAAGATAACCAACCCAGTTAAGAAGGGGATAAACCTTTATAGGTACATCAGGGAGCGAAGGAAGACCAAGGGAGGGATAGGGAGGCTTAATAAAGGAGAGGAGGGTGGGCAGAGGAGACTGTGAAAAGGCAGAGATACTAAACAAATATTTTTGCTCAGTATTTACAAATGAAGAGGGGAGGTACCTAAAACAAACAGTAGAAACACTCTGGATACAGAGTTGATACCAGCCCATTTACAGAAGAAAGGGTTCTGAAAGAACTCTTAAAACTGAAGGTGGACAAAGCAATGGGGCCTGATGGGATTCATCCCAGAATTCTAAAAGAACTAAGGGTAGAACTAGTGACACTACTGACTACCCTTTTAACAAATCATGGGAGTATGGGTGGTACCGAGACTGGAGGAGGGCAGATGTGATTCCCCTTCACAAAAGGGAGCAAGGCAGATGCAGGAAACCACAGACCTGTTAGTTTAACCTCAGTGATAGGGAAAATGATGGAATCACTTCGAAGGAAAGAATTGTCGAGTATCTAGAGGCCAGAGGGCACAGGACCCTAGGCATGGATTCATAGTGGGAAGGTCATGCCAGACAGATCTGATAGAATTTTTTGACTGGGTGACCAAAGTAGTAGATCAGGGAGGGGCTGTGGATATGGCCTACCGAGACTTTAGCAAGGCATTTGACACAGTCCCACACAAAAGATTAATATACAACTTAGCCAGCCTGGGAGTGGGTCCCAAAATGACATCCTGGGTAAAGAATTGGCTGGAGAATAGGACACAGAGAGTAATAGTAAATGGAGTCCACTCAGAAGAAAGGAGGGTTACTAGTGGGGTACCGCAGGGTTCAGTATTAGATCGGGTCCTCTTCAATGTCTTTATGTTTACATTGCAGAGGGACTGAAGGAAAGTATGTCTCTTTGCAGATGACACAAAGATCTGCAACAGAGTTGATGCACAGGTGGGGTGGAAAGGATGAGAAGGGACTTGGCAAGGTTAGAGGAATGGTCAAATGTATGGCAGCTTAGATTCAATGCTAAGAAGTGCAAGGTAATGCACCTGGGAAACAAAAACCCAGGGGAAGAGTACACAATGGGGGGTGAGATACTAACAACAACAAAAATGGAAAGGGACCTGGGGGTAGTCATATCAGATGACCTAAAGGTGGGCAAGCAATGTGAGAGCAGCAAGGAGGGCTGGGGGGATACTGGGATGCATAGGGAGAGGCATCACCAGTAGAAAACAAGAAGTTATTATCCCTCTGTACAGACTGCTGGTGAGACCCCATCTGGAGTACTGTGTGCAGTTCTGGAGACCCAATCTCCGCAAAGACATAGACAGGATGGAAACTGTCCAGAGGAGGGCAACTAAAATGGTGCAGGGTCTGCACTGGAAGACATATGAAGAGAGATGAAAGGAGCTTAATATGTATAGCCTCGAGGAAAGAAGGAGAGGGAGGACATGATAGAAACGTTCAAGTACCTCAAGGGAATCAACAAAGTCCAAGAGGGTAGCATCTTTCAAAAAAAGAGGTGTGCAAGAACAAGAGGGCACAATTTGAAGATAGAGGGGGGGCCGCTCAGAGATAATTTAAGGAAGTATTTTTTCACAGAGAGGGTTGTGGATGCATGGAACGGCCTTCCGGAGGAGGTTGTGGAGTCAAAATAAGTGGTGGAATTCAAGCATGCATGGGACAGTCATGAGGCCATTCTAGGGGTGGGGGTAGGAAGAAGTAGGCTGCTGGTTAACTAGGATCTGCGGCTTATCCAGTAGGTAGGGAAATGGGCAGACTGGGTGGGCCAAGCGGTCCTTATCTGCCGTCAAATTCTATGTTTCTATGAACACCGTGAGGGACAGCATGCTGATCAGGCTGATGACCTCTTAGAAGAGCACACTCGCATACTCCAAGAATCAGTCGAACAGCAGGTGCGGCTTGTGACGGCGGTGGATGCACTCACTGTGGCTCTGCGCCAGGCAGAGGAGTGGCACAGCAGAGACACTGCTCTGCTCCTGGCAGGGATTAACCGGATGTGGGAGGATGTGATTGCTGCCATTAACAGGCAGACACAGCTGTCATGGCCACAATGGGCACACAGTTATTTGCCCATGCATTGCAGACACCGCACAGTGCAATGTACACCCCCCATTCCCGGCATCATGTGACACCCTCCTTGTCAACACTGGGTTCAGCAGTGGGCATCCCGAGCATGCCTGGCGCAGGCATGTTCGGTGTGCTGCAGACCCCAGCACAAGCATGGTCACGTTTATGGAGTGGAACCCCTGGGGGACAATTGGTGCCACCCCATGAGGCCACTGGTCAGCCTGTCACTGCTGGTGGGTCTCGGCAGGGCTGCCCATGCATCCATGGTGGCCATGGCACTGTGGCACGTGACTGACCTGTGTCCCACCATGGCTACTGTCTGATGCTGCCCTGTGTGCATTGTATTGTTCAACATGCAATGCATGGGTGGGGTACCTGGCCCTGCATGCACACACTCGTTCCATCTGCACACCCTCCTGGCTGCTGTCCACTGTGGCGTGAGCATAATGATGCCTGCATTGCTCTGTCTGCCACTGTGCAATGGTGCCCAGCATCTGACACATGCACAATGACAGGCACTGGGCATGGTGGTCTGAGGACATGTGTGTGGCTAAGGGTGGTGGTTGGGGTCGGAGTGCCTCCTACCCTTTGTGCATGTTTTGTGAGGTGTGTGTGTCTGTGTGTGTGTATATGACCACTTGCCATGTTAGACCTTGCCCATCCCTGACGGCATGTGCGGTTCCATGCTTGGCCAATTCCCTTTATGACATGCACCCCTGGGGTTTGTCCATGCATGTTTGTGGGTTGTGCCTTTGCCACTGGTGGTTGCACATTGCCCCATGACTTACCTGGGTTGGTTGAAGTGCTCCTCTGTGATGGTGTCCTGGTGCAGCTGTGCCATCCAGATCGGTCGGGGGCCCCTTCGACCAAGGGGGGGCTGCCCATCACCATCTTCACCAGCGCCCTCATTGTCTTCATCACTGTCCCCCTCTTCAGACTGTACAGCTACCCCATAGTCGTCGTCCATGTTGTGTAGGATGCAACAGGCCAGGAATAGCCCACAGGCCTTTGAGGGGCTGTGCAGTAGGGCACCGCCAGACGTATCCAGGCAACGGAAACGTGCCTTAGCATCCCGAACACCCGCTCAAAGACATTGCATGTGGTGGCATGTGCCTCACTGTAGCATTGCTGCGATGGGGTCGCAGGCCGCCGGTATGGTGTGAGCAGCCAGGGACAGAGAGGGTATCCACTGTCACCTGTGTGTAGAGGATGGACGTTAGTTTGGTGAACAGCATCGCCCTGCCTTGGGCCATCGAGGCCAATACCGCATCACCTCTGACTATGCCCCTCCCAAGCTCCATGTCTTTCTGTGTGCTTTGCATACTCACCCACTAGGTGGCCAATGGGGATGTCCCCACTCTCTTGAACCTGTGGCACAGTGAGGACTGGTGCCAGATGAAGGCATCATGTGCTTCCCCAGGGTGCGTGGCACAGACATTGATTATGCGCCCCCTGGTATCGCACACCACCTGGCAGTTGATGCTTGCATACCCCTTCCGATTCATGTATGTGGCCCCCTTCAGTGCCAGGTGGTGTGTGGATGGCCACATGGGTGCAGTCTATTGCCCTGAGCACACCAGGCATATGTGCTACCCTGTGGAAATCCTGCATGTTTGCTGTGCGCTCCACCAGTGTGCTGGGGAAATGGATGTACTCCGCAGCATGTGACAGCAGTGTGCTGAGGAATTGGGTGAGGAGGCATGACGCGGCCAACTGGGTTATGCCTGTTGTGTCCCCTGTTGGTCTCTCCTAAGGTACCCGTGGCGAGCAGGCACATGCAAGCTGTCACTTTGGTCTCCACTGACAGAGCATGGCTCCATCGTATGGGTGCCTGCATCACATCACTGCACAGCTCACAGAGCTGCCTCAGAATCATCTGGTTCAGGCAGTACTGGCCCACGATCTCAGTATCAGTATATGACTCAAAGCTGGTGCGGGCTCAGTACTGCCTGTTGGGGGCATACCGCCGATGGGCTCTTCCACGGTCATGCCCCCCTGCTGCCTGCCTTCTCACCCCCCTCATAACTGCCTCCATCTGGATGGTGGCACTGGCCATGTCCGTGGCTTGTGTTACCCCCCCGGCAGCTGTTTCTGTGCTCCCCCCGCTGTTCTTGCTGCTACTCCCCCTGCATTGGGAACACCTCCCTGTAGAGACCTCAGTGCTGTCTGGCACTTCCTCCTTTTGACCTGCACTGTGGCAGAGGCTCCTACACTTTCCCTGTTCCTGGGGGTTCCAGGTGCTCTGTCTCTCTCCTGCCCTGTTCTGCTCCCAGTGTTTGTGTGCATGTGTGGCTGCCTACAGTTCAGCAACATGTGCCTTCCCTATAGCGTTCTTGTGCCTCTCTCTTGTTCCTTTTTATTTTGGCTCATTTCTGCTATCGCGCAACTTCCGCTTGCTCCCCATTGTGCATGGCACATGTTGTTGAATATCACACTGCGCCATTTATGCATGATTCCTCCCCCTTCAGTTGCGCATGCATTCATTATCATTGTGCTCTTGCACATTGTGATTTGGGGGGTGCATCGGCCTCCCACTGAATATCGCAGAATGGAGCATTTTCGGACTTGCGCTGGCGCATCCCTGTTGCGCATGGTGCAACCCTTTTGTTTTTTTTGAAATTTAAGTTTCATTGAGTTTTATATATAAAAAGAAAAAACAAGGTACATATAGTGAAGGTTGTCTGATCATACAATACCCAAGTCCAGGGTATAGCACATGTAAATGTGTACAATCACACTGAAATAGACAGGGACAATAAAAAACAACCACAACATCACTAACACCCCTCCCCAGCCCACCCCCCACGCCCGGAGAGTTTCATAGCTAAAGGAGATGTAGGGTCACTAAGGAGGAGGACTAAGATTGGGAACCTGATTACACTGCATATAGCAATGCAACAACAGTTACCTAAGGGACTACATATATCAGGGTGAATTTAGATAGAGCGCATTTAATTTGCCCCATTTCTGATTAAAAGACATCAGATTATGTCTAGAGCTAGCTATAAGTTTCTCGGTATTGAAACAGTGGGACAACTCCTTAAGCCATTCCTGATAGGTAATGATATCCTGATCCATCCAGTGCCTGAGGACCAGCTTTTTGATAACTATTGAGATGAGAGCCATGTGGTATCTGCGTTCCTTCACCATAATGTTACAGTAAGCTCCCAAGATACATATTTCTAAGGTGAATAGATCCTTGAGCCCCAAAAGTGGATCTAAGCTGTCTCGTACTATATTCCATAATGGTGCCACTATATTGCAGTCCCAGAGGATATGCAACAAGTTCCCTTCAGCGGCTCCACATCTCGAACATATATTCGACTTAAGCTTGCCAAATTTGACCAACTTAACTGGAGTATAGTAGAGATTATTTAAAATATAATATTGGATCAATCTATGATTATCTTGGGATTAGTAATGGTACACGTCCTTCCAGATTGATTCCCATGATAAGGGAGAGCTCAAGTTGGGCAGTGACCAGATTGTGGAACCCTCCAGGGAATCAGGAAAAAGGTTGTCTAACAATTTATTGTATATGTTGGATATACCTCTGGGCTTACCGGCCGCATCTTGTGTTTTCTCTAGAATGGCCTTATTTTGGAAGGGAAGTAAACAGGCCCAAGAATTTTGTGTATGAGGTGTCTCAATTGAAAACTTTGAAGATATGCTTCTGGGGATGTTAAGGGACGTTAGATTCTGTCCGACTTGAGGAGTGAGCCTTGCTCATACAGAGACTCCACCGGTAGATTATGTATTTGTGGGAGCCACTCAGAGGTTAGCCAACTACCTCCAATTTTGATATTGGGATTTAGCATGAGAGGTTGTGCTGAATCCTTGGTCAGGGATATGTTGAAAAAATTCCAACATTGAGAAAGAATTTTAATAGAGAGACCGATAGTGGAGTCTTGAATGGCTGGGGGTAGCGTGGAGAAAGGGTGCCAAAAATGCGGGGTGTAAGTTGAACTGGTCCAATAGACTTAGTTCAAGCTGTAGCCAGATTGGTTGAGGCAAATTAGACTGTGCGGTGGACCACTTACCTACTCTGTTTAGGTGACTAGCCCAGTAATATAGTAAGAAATTTGGTAGACGAAGACCACCCTTGTCTCTAGGTGCACTGAGTTTAAGAAAGGCTCTACGAGGTTGTTTCCCATTCCAAATAAAGTTGAATAGCAGTGAGTTTACTTGACTGAAGAATTGCCTGGGCAGCCATATATTAAGGAGATTCAGGGGGTAAAATAACCGGGGTAGGATGTTCATTTTGATGATGCTGATTCGCCCCCATATGGTTAGTGGCAATTTTTGCCATCGGTCCAAGTCCCTCTGAATTCTCGTTAATGTGTTATCTAAATTAAGTCTCTTGACCGTTTCCACCTCTCGGGCCACATGTATACCCAAGTATTTAAATGAGACCGGGGACCATTTCATACCGAACTGTGTGAAACCTGATTTAAAGGTAGAAGAATTTAGCGGAAAAATAACTGATTTAGAAACATTCAACCTATAGTTAGAAACCTGGCCAAAACGGTCAATAATTTGTAGTACTTGTGTTAAGGATGATTCAGGGTTGGTAAGGTGTAGCAGGATGTTGTCTGCAAAAACCGATACAGTCAGGGGAAATTGAGTGATGGTACAACCTGTGACTTGTGATGAATTTTTAATACTAATAAGTAGAGGTTCTAGGTATAGGTTGAAGAGGTAGGGGGAAAGGGGACAACCTTGACGTGTGCCAGCACATAACGGAAATCTGGAAGAAAAAAACCCGTTACAGTAGACTTTTGCCGAGGGGGATTTGTAGATTGCCATAATCTTATGGATAAAGGTGTCAGGGAA
Source organism: Neoceratodus forsteri (assembly GCA_016271365.2). Classification (NCBI taxonomy): domain Eukaryota; kingdom Metazoa; phylum Chordata; order Ceratodontiformes; family Ceratodontidae; genus Neoceratodus; species Neoceratodus forsteri. The sequence goes on from CM057449.1 coordinate 683,472,744, forward strand.
GCCCATTCTCTTCAGAGTGGCCCACAAAAAGTCCCAATTCACTCGGTCAAAGGCTTTTTCTGCATCAAGAGCAACTAGGGCCATGGGATCTAGTGAAGTGTGGGCCGCTTGAAAGACGAGAGCTAAGGTTCTCAAATGATCGGCGGATGATCTACCCTGGACAAAACCAGCCTGTTCCGGACTCAGCAAGTGCTGCCAAATCTTTTTAATTCTGAGCGATAGAATTTTAGATAAGATTTTGATATCATAATTTAAGAGTGATATTGGACAGTAACTGGCTGGATCTATTAAGGGTTTATCAGGGTTGGGGATTAAAATTATTGTAGCTTCTAAGAGAGAGGGGTCTATCACTTCCCCAGAGAACATATATTCGTATAGCTTAAGAAGTAGAGGGGATAGCTCTTTGCAAAAAAACTTATAAAAATTCGAGGGAAAACCATCAGGCCCAGGGGCTTTTTCTAATGGTAACTCATTGATTGCATCTTCTACTTCACCTAGAGTGATGGGAGCTGACAGAATATCACAGTGGTGTATCTGGAGGGAAGGGAGTTTGATTCCATCTAAGAAGTGCTCTATCCGCTGGGAATGTGATGGAGTAGAGCTCTTACTATAAATGTCAGCATAGAAGGACTCGAAAATTTGGGCAATATCCCTGGGTAGCGTCTTAGTGGTGCCGTCCTGAGATTTGAGAGCCGGGATTATACGGGAACTCTCCATCTCTTTCAGCCTAAGAGCTAGCATTCTACCTGGTCTTTCACCCTGACCAATATATCTGGTCCTAGTCTTAAACAAAGCATATTCAGCTTCATCCCATGTCAGGTCATTGTATTCGTTCCTGAGTTTAATAAGAGCAGTTAGGTTTGCTGGGGAGTTGGAAAGGAGAAGATTGTCTTCGGCTGCCCTCAGCTGACTAGATAGCGAATTAATTTTGGACTTCCTTACCTTTTTCCTAGTGGCAGCAATCTTGATGAGTTCACCTCTAATGAAACATTTGAGGGAACACCACAGTATATCATCTTGGTGGACAGATCCTTGGTTCAGGTCTAAGTACGAAAGGATCGTGTCCTTGATTTGGGAAACTGTATGGTCAACCTTCAGGATTTGTGTATTAAGTTTCCATGATGTGTCCCTTTGTCCCTGAATACCAAGGGAAATCTTGACCCACACCAGGGAGTGGTCAGAGATAACTATTGGTTCTATACCTACTTGGTGGGTACAGCTCATTAAAGAAGAGCTAATTAAAATATAGTCAATTCTTGACCAAGTTTGGTGTACCTGGGAGTAAAAGGAATAGAGTCGGTTGTCAGGGTTAAGGAGACGCCAGGGGTCACCCAGTCCCAGTAAGTGTGTGAAATCAGAAAGGGCATGTTGGGCAGGGGACATCGGTTTTATCAGTCTATAAGTTTTATCTAAATCACTGGAGGGAGCCACATTCCAGTAGCCCCCAAGGATGAGAAGGGAAGGCAGAAATCTGCTCAGGTTGTCTGCTAGGGACATTAAGAAGGACAGGTCACCACCTACTGGGGCGTAAATCGCCCCTAGTACCACACTACTATTATCAAGCTGGCCCTTGACCAATACATATCTACCCTCTTGGTCAGTAATACTATCATCTGCTACAAATCTGACGTGATGTTTAATTATTATTGCTACCCCCTACTAGCTTGCAAGCCGGAAGCAGTGAAAATTTGGGTGAACCCTAGCCTGCGTAGTCTCCTAGTCTCTAAGGCAGCCAAGTGGGTTTCCTGCATGAAAACTATGTCCACATTCAGAAGGGAGCAATTCAGAAACACCTGCTGTCTTTTAAGAGGGTCTTTGATGCCTCTAACATTCCAACTTGCAATTTTAATCATTCTCGCCGCCATACTGAGTAATACAAGATTGAGCAGGACATAGGAACTTCAGTCCCTCCAGTGCAGATAATATCATGAGGATTACACCAAGTTTGTCCATCGTTAATAAATTCCATAGGGATTGAAACTCTCCGAGGCTCCCTTCCTCCCCAAAGCCCCTAATAAGATAACCTTTAGTAACTGACCAAGTCACCAACAGACTTAAATGTGACTGAACGATGTGAGTTCTCAAACTAGAGAAAAAATTCCTAGTGGTGACTAGACCAAAAATTAAAGCGTACCCCCCTTCCCCGCCCACCCAAATGTCAAGTACTTTGAGTAGCACTGTGATCCCCCAAAAACTATTTACAAACCATCCCTTTAGAATCAGAAAAACATGGACGTACCATCTATGTGTCCTGGATAGGGATCGGTCCCCGGGACTAGCAGACCCACTTCTAACTATATCCATTCCCTGCTTAGTGCCCCTGTTGACATAGTGCAATAAACAAGGCAAAGGCATCATAGGGCAGAAAAGAAACAAGAACCAGGGTACTGCTGTCCCCCCCAGTTCAGGCTACGAGACAGCTTCCTCGAGGCTCGCCAGTCCCGTCCTCCCCCCCCCCAGCAAGAGGTAATTACTAAACAGAACCACTAAACCCTAACCAACATTAGGTATTCAATCTTCAAAGATTCAAAACTCACGACTTCAAGACATTAAACAGTCCTACCAGAACTTGGAACAAATCACCGTGGTGGGAAGAGTTTACGCCAGCTGACCACTGCAGCGGTCGCTCCAGTCAGTTTGTATCAAAATCAGGAGCAGAAAAAAAACAAAGCTCCATGCAAACGAGCAGGCATTCACCTAGCAGGAAGAGGAAGGGGAAGGGAAACTGGTAGGGACCCAACTGGTCCTTCGGCAAGCTAACCGCCAGAAACCAAAAGTGGAAATAGGGGGCCTATCCCACCTCCTCGGGCCATGAGGCAGAGGCCTCAGACATCTAAAACATAGGCCGCAACCAAGCCCAGACGAGCATCTCTGCCCCAACCGCCACAGAGGGCCAGCCAGCCCCGCCACCCAACCAACCCAATCCCAGCTTGCATAAAAACAGTAGTGCACGCATTCAAACAGCACGAAATCGCTCAACAGAGGTAAGCAGACTTTAACCTAGCTTTTAACATACACCAGTCAGCCAGATTTAAACAAATCAGAAGTCTCTGGGAAAGTTCTTTGGCTTGTTCCGGATTCTCGAAAGAGTGCTATGCATTGTCGAGCTGAACTTGCAGCCTGGCTGGGTAGTTCATGCGGAATCTAAACCCGGCAGCTATCAGCTTGGTCACTATCGGGTGGAATTCTCGTCTCCTCTGTCGGGTTTCTAATGGTAGATCTTGAGTGATTCTCAGAGTATGATTCTCCCACAGGACCGCTTGTAGGCTTTTAACTTTGCTCAGAATGTGTTGCCTTTCAAGGTAGCTAAGCAGTTTGATTATTATGGGTCTGGGAGAGGAACTGGGTGGAGGTTTAGGCTTCAAGGATCTATGAGCTCGCTCAATATGGTAGGAGGGATTGATAGGCGAGGGGCCAACAATCTTGGTCAGGAGCTTTTGCACGAAAGACTGGATATCTGGACCTTCCTCTGCCTCTGGTAGACCCAGGATCAGTATATTGTTCCTCCTGCTACGTCCCTCAAGGTCTTCTGTCTTTAGTTTCAGTTTAGTGATTTGCTGCTTAAGCATAACAATTTCGGGTTCACATTTGGCCTTCCATGTCTCCAAGGAGCTGGTTCGAGCCTCAGAGTTGCCTACTCGGGTAGTTAGCGAAGCAAGGTCGTTGCGCATGGACTTCAGCTCGGAAGAGATATCTTGCAGAGTTTCTCGAAACGGAATCAGCTCCTGGAGAAAACGATCCTCTGTGAGCGGGTTGGAAGAGGTACTAGTGGAGCCAGATTTAGCACCCGAACCCATAGGCAGGGTTCTTGACTTTTTGGCCGCTTTCTCCGGAGTACTCAGCGGCGTGTGCCTGGCCCCGACGGTCTTCATCTCGGCCTCCATAATCTTCACCGCACCTTGGCGTAATTAATTTGAAAAACCACTCGAACGCCAATAAAAGGTGTTGCTGGCCTATAGAGAACTATGGTAGGCAAGAAAGCATTGAAAATAGTATTCCCGAAGTCGGTATATAGTTGTTTTAGCTGGTTGAGAGGGGAGAGCTGTGGATTACGCTGCCATTAGGAGCGCTGCCCCACCTGACCTCCGGTGCAACCCTTTTGAATATCTAGGCCAGTATGTACTTTTCTTTGCGTTAGTTTAATATTAATATAATCATGGTGGACCATATTGAATGCTTTGTTGCTATAGTACATGTTTACATTTCAGAAGGAAGCCACCCAAGAGCTAGCAGTGGTTCCATAGAGTCAAAGAATACACAGATATTCACAAAAAGCTTGTCTCAACATTTCATCTAGAAGAAAGATGCTATATTGCTGTTCTCAAAGTTAAAGAAATCTTTTGTTATAAAAGTAGAGAAACACCACCCCTTATGTGCATCCAATCCTTTCCAACATTTTAAGCCACCCTGGCTGTTTGTCAAGGACTGGACTGTGACTCCATGAGAATGAGACAGGGTGGCTTGAAACATTGGACAGCAGTGGGTGCACATGAGGGGTTGTGTTTCCGTGTTAGTGTGTCAAATAAAGATTTACCTGTTGCTGAGAACAGCAATACAGCCTGTTTCTTCTGGATGAAGCACTGAGATCATATTTTTGTGAGTTATTTGTATAGTATATATTTTTTAAGAATAGTGGAAGAAAAAATCATGTACACTAGTAAAGAACCATGCAAGTATAAAATGTGGTGTTAAAGTATTACAGAACATAATTTACTTTCCTCTTCTCACTTTTTATTAATGATCTCCCTTCCATCTGTACCTATTTCCATATTCACATGTATGTGGATAATACTGTCATCTTTGCATCTAGCCCCTCTACAAATGATGCACAAGCACCTCTCCAATGGGACTTAGGCCATAGTATGGGAATCAGGCCATCCATGAAACAAAAATCCAGGAAAATACAGTGCACAGCTTTACAATGTGGATACTCTACCGACAGAGACTGCCAAGCTCCAAATTAAGTCACTCCACAGTTACAGAACACTACATACCTGAAAATAGAAAACAAAGCTCACATTTTAGCAAAAAGGAAAAATATTTTATTTAAAATGAAGTGTCACTAAACAGGAATCAGGTCAGCCTTATAGGCTCCCTACCTATGTGCTTCACTCCATGAGTTTCCTTAGGGAGTTACATTAATGGCTGAGAGATGTACTCTTTGCCCTGTGTACCTGTACCTTTGACCACATGGAAGCACTGCATTTCAAATAAAATACTTTTCTTTTTGCTAAAATGTGAGCTTTGCTCTCTACTTCTGGTTGTGTAGTACTCTGTAACTGTGGAGAGACATCCATGAGACAACACATTCCCATTACCAAATTGTTGGAACCTCCTGAGGCATCATATGTTTACTCTAACGGCACCTTGTACTGTTAAAACATATACTCAATCATGTAGAGGGTGAAATTCTGCTATGTGGTCACTTCTTTCTTCCTGCAGTGCTGAGACAGGTTACTTGTGCGTTGGAGTGCCCACAAGTTCTGTTTTACCTTGTATGAGCAGGCACAATGACCACTGTAGTCACAGACACACACACACATACACACACACACACACACACACACACTGCAGCTCTTTGATATCTACTTGGTTGAGAAAGTCCTGCACTGCCAGGCTAACGCAATGTGCATTGAACTCTGTAGAAACCATCATCCTTTATTGCTTTAATGGGTGCAGCTAGGTGTCAGTTTTGATTTGTGGCTCAACCAAGATTTAGGCCAAAGTGTGTGCTTGTGGAATGAAGGTCATTGATTGAACTGATAATGTTGCTTGCTTGTCAACATCAGCAATGGGAGAGAAAGGCAATGTAATTTCCAGTCATGGTACATACAGCCATTGACAAACGTAGCACTTGTGCTCAGTGGGCTGTTATCTATTGCCAAACTGCTCCTTTTCAGATGAACTGACTTTCTCAGGTACACATATTACCTCTCCCCATGCTAATATGGGTTCAGGAAGTGCCACTCAACAGTATCTTCCCTCCTTTGCGTTACTGGACATATCCAATTTGCCTCTGACTAAGGCCAACTAACTGCTGCTATTTTTGTCAATTGGGCTAAGGCCTTCAATTCTGTCTCCCAGCCCCAGCTTCTTGACAAACTCATGAGAGCTGGACTTGCCCCCACGCAGCACAGTAGTTGCAATCCTACCTCAAAAATAGTCAGCATTCAATCAGGATCATGAACTCCATGATGCCCCCCTTCTCTCCATCCTCACTGGTGTTCCCCAAGGTTTGATCTTAGGCCCAATTTTATTCTCTCTTTTCATCAATGATCTCCCTGCAGTCTGCACAAGGCCCCATATACATATTTATGCAGACGACACTATACTTTTCGCATCCAGCTCTGTTCTAAGTGATGTCCACTCATTACTGCAACACGACTACAATAGCATGCAGTGTTGGTTCCATGCTAACGATCTGAAAATGAATACCTCCAAAACTGTTTCTATGACCTTTGGGTCAGCCCTCAAACTGGCAAGAACACCCAGCACCCCTGTAATCACCACCCTGGATGGAAGCACACTAAACACCATCTCTTCCTATAAATATCTAGGAGTATTGCTAGACTCCCTGTTAAACTACTCAGCCCACATAGATGCCATAAAAGCAACTGAACAAAAGAGTAAACAGGGAGGAGAGGAGGCACTGTGGGTCACCTCAGAGACTGGAAATGGCACCATAATCTGCATAGTGGTTGTATACAGACCCCCATGTCAGAGGCAGGGAAAGGACAAGGATATGCTAGAAGGCATACTTAGGATGGTAGAGAAAGGGGAGATACCATTGATGGGGGACCTTAATATGCCAGATGTTAACTGGAGCACCTTTATTGCAGCCACATCCAAAAGTGGGGCCATTCTTGATGCCCTTCAGGTGGCATGCCTCAGACTGCTAGTTTTGGAATCTACTCAAGAGGGAGCAATCTTAGACCTCGTACTCTCAAATGGGGACAGTGAGAGGATCTCAGATCTAGAAGTGGGTAGCCATTTGGGAACAAGTGACCACCAAACAGTGTGGTTCAGGATAAACTCAGCTACAGAATCAAGCCATACAAAAGTAAGGGTTCTGGACTTCAGGAGGGCTGACTTTGGCAAGATGGGAAAGTGCCTTAGAAAAGCACTAGCAAACAGGCAAGAAGGAGGGGTGGAGCAACAATGGGGAAATATCAAAACTGCCATCACAGAGGCAATAAGCCTTTGAGTGAAGCAAATAAATCAAAATGAAAGAAAAAGCCACTATGGCTCTCAAAAGAAGTGGTGGCGAAGGTTAGGGAGAAAAAGAATGCATTTATGAAGTATAAGGAAACACAGAAGGAGCAGGACAGAGAACTGTACCAGTTAAGGCAGAAGAAAGCAGGGAGGGTAGTCAGAATAGCAAAGATACAAACTGAGGAAAAGATAGCCAACTTAGTTAAGAAGGGGGATAAAACCTTTTATAGGTATATCAGGGAGCGTAGAAAGACAAAGGGAAGGATAGTGAGGCAGAATAGAATGGATGGTGGGTGGGCAGACATTGACAGTGAAAAAGCAGGGATACTGAATGAATACTTCTGTTCAGCATTCACAAAAGAGGAAGTGGGGGAGGTGCCTAATCCAATTAACAGAAGCACTCTGGACAGCGGGGGTCGATCCCAGTTCTTTCACAGAAGAAAGGGTTCTGAAAGAACTCCTAAAACTGAAGGTGGACAAAGCAATGGGGCCAGATGGAATTCACCCCAGAATTCTAAAAGAATTAAGCAGAGAACTAGTGATACCACTGACTACACTTTATAACAAATCATGGGAAGATGGTGTGGTACCTGAGGACTGGAAGAAGGCTGCTGTGATTCCCTTCACAAAAGTGGGAGCAAAACAGAGGCAGAAAACTACAGACCTGCCAGTTTGACCTCTGTGGTAGGGAAAGTGATGGAATCACTTCTGAAGGAAAGAATTGTTAAGTACCTAGAGGCCAGTGGGGCACAGGACCCAAGGCAGCATGGGTTCACAGTGGGAAGTTCTTGTCAGATGAATCTAATTGATTTCCTTGACTGGGTGACCAAAGTAGTAAACCAGGGAGGTGCTGTGGACATAGCCTATCTAGATTCTAGCAAGGCACTTGACACAGTCCCACACAAAAGATTAGTAGTCAAATTAACCAGCCTTGGAGTAGGCCCCAGGGTGGCAGCCTGGGTAAAACATTGGCTGAACAACAGGACACAGAAGGTAATTGTAAATGGAGTCCACTCTGAAGAAAGAGGGATTACTAGTGGGGTACTACAGGATTCAGTACTGGGTCCAGTCCTTTTTAATGTCTTTATAAATGACATTGCAGAGGGACTAGAAGGAAAAGTATGCCTCTTTGCAGATGACACAATGATCTGCAACAGGGTTGATATACAAGGAGGTGTGGAAAGGATGAGAAGGGACTTGGCAAGGTTGGAGGAATGGTCAGAAGTATGGCAGCTTGGATTCAATGCAAAGAAGTGCAAAGAAATGCACCTGGGAAACAACAACCCAGGGGAAGATTACACAATGGGAGAGGAGGTAGTAACAACAACAAAAATGGAAAGGGACCTGGGGGTAATCATAACAGATGACCTTAAGGTTGTCAAGCAATGTGAGAAAGCAGTAGGGAGGGTTGGGTGGATACTGGGATGTATAAAGAGAGGCATCAACAGCAGAAAACAGGAAGTTGTTATCCCCCTGTACAGACAGTTGGTGAGACGCCATCTGGAGTACTGTGTCCATTTCTGGAGACCCCATCTCTGCAAGGACATAGACAGAATGGAGGCAGTTCAGAGGAGGGCAACTAAAATGGTGCAGGGTCTGCAAGAGAAGCCATTTGAGGAGAGGCTAAAGGAGCTTAATATGTATACCCTTGAGGAAAGGAGGGAGAGGGGGACATGATAGAAATGTTTAAGTACCTCAGTGGAATCAACAAAGTCCAAGAGGGTAGCATCTTTCAGAAAAAGAGATGTGCAAGAACAAGGGGACACAATTTGAAGATAGAGGGGTGAACGGCTCAGGGGCAATGTGAGGAAGTATTTTTTCACAGAGAGGGTGGGGAACATATGGAACAGCCTTCCTGAGGAGGTTGTGGGGTCTAAAACTGTGGGAGAATTCAAGAATGCATGGGACAGACATAAGACAATTTTTGTGGGGGATAGGAAGAAATAGGCTATTGGTTAAATAGGATCTGCAGCTTATCCTCTAGGTAGAAAAATGGGCAGACTAGGTGGGCCAAGCAGCCCTTATCTGCCGACAAAGTCTATGTTTCTATGTTTCTATGGTTCTTCGAGGCTCCGCCTGAAGATTGGTCACCTTTACAGAAACCGTGACTCTCTCCCAATTACCTATTAGATGCACACTGCTAACAAAAAAGATCACTCCCATCTTTGATTACACAGACATTGTACACAACACCACCCCTCCACCTTGTTATCTAGACTGTACTCCTTATTCCATGCTTTTTGCCATTTTGCAACAAATTTACCTTTCAGAACACACCACTGCACGCTCCTTTCCTCCTTTAGGTTAACATCCCTCTCCCATCGCCGTTTTTGTCACTCCATTTTTTCTATTTCCAAATTTTGGTTTGACCTACTGCCCCCGTACCTGTCTGAGAAACTAACCCCTACAGCCTTGTCTCCTTACTTGCTGTGCTCCAGGGACTCCTGCCTTTTCTCCCTCCCCAAACCATCCTTATCGGCTTGCAAATTTGTCTTCTCCTAACATCTCCCCTACCTCTGGAACCAGCTTCCCCTGCCCCTCAGAAACCCACCTTCCTTAACTCCATTAAATCTCAACTTCACCAGCTCCCCTTCCCCATCTGTAACTGCAACCATTCACTAAAAATATCACCAACAGCTTAATCTGGTTCAAGGTCAGTTGGCATTCATCTGTATTCCCCTCCCCAGATCATGCCTGAAAATAGGCAGAATTTGTCTAGTGCACTTACCCGGTCAAAAAAAAAAAAAATCGGACTTTAGCCAATGAGCACTGTTTAATACTGTAAACCACTGACTCCTACTAAACTGCCTCCTATCCATTGGCCTGTACCATTACATGGTAGCCTGGTTTGACAGCTACCTTTCCCCGATGATAACAATGCATTCATATTAGTGGAAAACTCTTTGAACCAAGGGAATTGAGCATTGGAGACCCTCAAGAATCAAAACATGTCACCTTGCTATTTAGCCTTTTCATTAATTCCCTACCTTCCTCCTGCCCAACTGGCATGGGGCTCTATGCTGATGATGCTGTCATCTCAGTATCTGTCAGGGAATTGTCAGAAATAAAATTGGAACTACAAACCAACTTCCAAATGCTAGAAAAGTGGTTTATGCAGAATAGACTCTTGTTCAATTACAAAAAAAAAACTAAAAGCTTGATTTTCACTATGCCTCATAGCAAAAAAAAACTATGGTCCGCCATTAATCCATAGCCACAAAGGGGAAAACTTGGAGCAAGTAGTTACATTTAAATACCTGGGTGTTCACCTAGATGACACCCTCACCTTCTCGGTGCATATTGATCAAGCTGTCCAATCAGCTAATACTAAGCTGGGTGTTCTTTTCCACCACAGGCATGCAATGACCCCAGAAGCATTGAAACTGGTCACATGCAGCTCTGTGCTGTCCACCACAATTATGGGCTGGTGATCTATGGGTCCGTTTAGGACACCGCACTAAAAAGGGTCAAAACCCTCTTAAATAAAACCTGTAGGCTGGCCTTGTGGCAGACTATCTGACCCACTCATGTGCTCTTTATAAAGAGACTCAGTTCTTCGCAGATAAGGTTGCCAACAACAGGGCTGGAATCGGCCCGGCTCCTTCTATGAGGGGTTGCGGAGGTCGATGGGAGGTGGTGAGCACCCAGTCTATCTGGACAGATTTCAGCTGACTGGAATTCATGGACATTGTGAAGATTGTCCAGACTCTGTGCCCAACCTGTTGTACTCTGGATCCAAGCCCTACCCCCCATTAGTAGGGTGTGTAGATGCTATCTGCCCGATCCTAGCTGAATTTGTGTGGAGATCCTTGGAGAGGGGAGTCTTTTCAGACCTTCTAAAGGAGGCAGTCATTCGACCACTCCTTAAAAAACTCTCCTTGGATCCTGATGATCCAGCTAACAACCGACCTATCTCTAACCTTCCCTTTGTGTGGAAGTTTATTGAGAAGGTGGTTGCATTGCAACTTGATGATCACCTTGTAACTTTTAATGTCTAAGAAGCTCTTCAGTCTGGTTTTAGGAAGAGGCATAGCACAGAGACTGCCCTTGTTCGGGTACTAAATGACCTCCTAATTATGAGAGAGAGCGAAAGGCTCATACCATCTTGGTCCTTCTTGATCTCTCAGCAGCCTTTGACACTGTGGACCATGGGGTGCTTTTGGAGACCCTCCGATTCCTTTGTGGACTGTGGGTACAGTCCTCAATTGGTTTTGATCTTTCCTCATAGGCAGGTCTCAGAGGGTGGTCACTGGAATTTATTCCTCTGACGCCCTTTCCCTGTCCTATGGAGTGCCGCAGGGCTCTATATTGGCACCCATGTTGTTCGCAATGTATATGCTGCCATTGGGAGATATCATCAGGTGATACGGCTTGAGTTTTCACTGCTATGCAGATGATATTCAGCTGTATATGTCCTTTGTGCCTGGACAGATTGATGCAATCTCTGTGCTAAATAGTTGCCTCTCTGAGATCAAAGACTGGATGAGTTCGAGTTGGCTGAGACTGAATCCAGATAAGACTGAAGTGTTGGTTGTGGACCCGGGTTGCCTGGGGGTGGGTTTTGGGGCTGAGCACATGTTGGGCCTATGGCTTGATGCTGTCCAGCTCACTACCTCTGATCGGGTGCATAACCTGGGCATTATTTTTGATGACGGCTAGATCCTGAAATCTCAGATATCAGCTGTGGTTAAATCCTCATTTTACCATCTGAGGAATATCACTTAGGTGAAACATCTGGTTACACCGGCTGACATTCCAACATTGGTCCATTCCTTCATTGCTACCCATCTTTACTACTGCAATGCCCTCTACCTAGGACTATCTGGGGTTAATATCCACCACTTGCAGCTAGTGCAGAATGCTGCAGCCAGGCTGTTGACTGGTACTTCTAGGACCTGTCTTACGCCTGTGCTGCATGAGCTGCACTGGCTTCCAGTTCAGTGGTGGACCACCTATGAGGTAGGCTTGCTTACATTTAAAGCCCTACATGAACAGGGACCCGACTACCTGAAAGATCTCCTGACTCCTTACTCCCCCAATCATCCTCTCCAATCAGCTGATGAGGGATTGCTAGAGATTCCCAGGTTTGTTTAAAAACTTCTGGAGCTCGAGCTTTTGCATTTGCAGCACCAACCCCGTGGAATTCTCTACCTCATCGGTGAAGAGAATGCCTGACCATCAGTAGTTTTAAAATCATGTTGAAAACGTATCTATTTTCTCGGGCTTTTTCAGACTGATTTTAAATAACTTATATTGCTATTTGTTTTTTATATACTGTGGCCTATGTCTGTACTGTGCCTTGGTTTCGAAAGGTGCTTTATAAATAAAGCATTGATTGATTGACTGATATAACCCCTGAGCTCACTTCCTCACTCCCATTTTATTATCTCATTTCACCCCTTCTGATCACCCTTCTCCACTCTCCATTCCTCCTCCTACCTCTGGATACCTAGATAACCTAGGAATTTTCTCTGACCTTCAGTTGCAAACTGAAACTACCAAAACTTTGTACCACACTCATGGAGTGACAAAGCAAAGGCCGATGGCACATTCATAAGGAAGAGCAAAGGCCAATGGCACATTCATGAGGTCGGAAAAGAAATGAACAATCTGGATGGGCCTTGTGGCCCTTATCTGCTGTCATCTTCTATGTTTCTGTGTTTCATCTTGTTCTTCTCCTACAGCACTTCTGTAACTGAAACTGTGTAACCTTATATGTAATTACTGTCTTTTCTGCCTATTATTACCTGTAACCATGGTATTGTCCTTTATTCTTTTGACTTGGAACCTTTGTAAACGAGCCCCTTGGCTTGAAGGTATAAATGCAAAAATTAAATAAATAAATACATAAATTAAAAAAAACTCTATACTGTATATTATTGTAGTCATGTAACTGATTGTAAATAACTATATATATATATATATATATATATATATATATATATATATATCTTTCCTCTCTCTCTCTCTATATATATATATATATATATATGTATGCAACTGAATGTAAATAACTCCTTTGTTCAAAGTTACTGCATGTGCTTGTATGTAATATTCTCATGTATCTACTTTATGTATGTATACTGTTGTAACTCCCTCTCCCTCACCCCTTGGGTCGCACCTGGAAATGAATCTTGGCTCAGTGCACTTTTCCAGGTTATAAAATGTTAAACAAACAAATAAATAAATAAATAAGTTATCCACAAAAAAGACATAGCAGAAGAAAGCACCCTGCTACACATATTGGGGTCAAGTGTGTGGTGTCAATTGCTGAGTATGACAAAGCATGTAAGAGACAACACACAACAGTACCCCTCAGCTCAGGTGCAGCCTAGATCATAAAAGGTGTACACAAGGAAACTTTCTATTCATTTCCATTTGGGACAAGCCTTTGTCATCAGCTTCCTGAAGCCTGTGTTCTTTCCCAGAGAATGTGGCAAAAGATCCGTTAGCATTCCTGATGTGGCAGCATTAAGTTCCTTGGACCTATGTGGTGAGCAGAATGGTCAAATTCCAAAGGAAATAAATTCCATGGAACTTCAGAAAATTATGCAGAATTCTATTAATAGTGCAATTCTGATGTTTCACATTGGAAATAGGTATTTAAGAATTTACAGTTTACATAAACTGCAGACTCATTTTCTTAAATCTGTCATTGGTCCATCGAGTTCTTTTCCTCACTAGCTTAGTGAGAATACCCTGTCACCCATTGTCTTCAAGGTACTTATTTAGTTCCAGCTTAAGGTAAGAGTGCTGACTGATACAACTTATTTTGACTGCCTATTCCAAGTGTTCATCACTAAGTCCGTGAAGTATTTCATTCTAATATTTCCCTCGAATCTTGCTCCATTCAAAAGCATTAAGTGGCCCCTTGTCCTCTTATCCTCGTACATACAGAAGAGTTGCATTTGGTCTGAATCTTACTCAGTTCTCGGGGGCCCCAAAACTGTTTTTCTTAGAAAAGAGTCAAAACCACACAGCTTGAAGAGCTCAGTTCACTGCCAGGCCACTTCTTACAGGTATTCTTTTCTTCTAACAAAAATTTGGAGCAAGAACTGCATTATTTACACAATATATTCAGGGCTGCAAACTGCAATATGTGTTTACCATTAACTGATATTTACATAAAAAATGCAGGTGTGACGAGATCCCTTCAGATAAAAGATCTTATCAGCAATCTGAAAAGATGGAACACTGCACTGTCTTATGTGCAAACCAGATGTTTTCTCTTCATCAAAGTATGGTGCTCCTTTGCAAATGCATTATGAACTATCCACAGTCCTTTTCAAGGGCTCTAATTAGCTTCAGTGGATGCCATTTGCAATCTGCAGTTTCCATGAAGATAAATGCAGATGGAGGCTTTTTAAGTTAAGTGAAAACCTGCCAATAGATTATAGACAGCCTCAGATCTATTTGCAGGAATCCACTTAACTTCAGCAGTTCCCATTACAGTGGAGTAGAATGCAAATGGGAGTTCTTGAAATTAAACACAGACCTATAAATTATGGACTAAAGTCCATTTCCCAGACTCCATTTAACTTTATGAGTTTCCATTTGTGATGAGTTGTGTCTATATGATTGAAGGTCTTCCTCTTCAGTTAAAAATAAGTTAAACTGAAGCCGCCATACTCAGGCAGCAGCTCAGGCCAGAACCTAAAACATATGGGAGCCCCTACTCAGTGAAAAGCTTCAAATTCTGAATGTATTTATTTATTTACTATTCAATAATCAAGTGACTGATTAATTGTTTTGAAATTTGCACTAATCAGATGGCAGAATGATCCCATGAGATGCATTTTTTGTTATTATTATAGGGATCCCTTGGTACTGCAGAGCAACTGGGTACAAAAAGTGTTTAGTTTATAGTGCAGTGTAGTAGGATACACTAGTGTTTGTTTAAGCCATAAATCATAATGGGTTTGTTACTTAACAGCATGGTTGGGGAAATGAGGCACTCAAGAAGTAAGAAATAAGACATGATTGGATGTGTGTTGTTGACTCATAAGATCACACCCTATGCATGTACTGATGCATGATGTGCTTGCTCTGAGTGCCTTCAGTACCTGGGATACGATCTTATGAGTCAACAACCCACACCTTGTAATGCCTTATAAATTTATAAACTGAGTCCCATGAGTAAAAATTTAAAAAGAAGAAAATTTACCAAAATTGATTTTAAATGAAGGTTGCACTGTGACTTGTTTGGCTGAGGAAATGCCACTTGGCAGAATATGCATTGATAAGCACATAACCAGAGGTCCCTATTAGCCAGTCAGGACACAGAAAAGGTTCTACCCATTTTATAAGTGTAGTTATCCCACATTTAGCACACCATGGAGTGCCTAACTGTGACTATAGAATGATTCCTCAGATTTTTTTTTATTTAAAAAGTTGCTTAATGAAGTTCAATAATTCTGACCTCTACTGTTGTGTTGGAATAAGGTATGGTCATGTGATCACATCTGATCAATCATAAGTTTCTGTTGTTCATTTTATTATTCAAAATATCACACAAATGCAAGGTACTTCAACAGTACAAAACAGTGCATGGCAGGTGGAGAATAGTTTACTTGGACAGCAGGTAGTGGATGATAGTTACATGTGCTGAGGGTTGCCCCTTTGTACACATAGTCACTGCAACCTACTTTTTCATCCTTGCTTATGGTGTGATGGGGGAGACATGCTGGACCTAGAGACCCTTTCAACATTGAATTACTATGTTCCTACTAAGCATGTCACTGTAAAAGGCAACGGTGTGCTATCATTCCCTTAAAAACAATACATTTTTGAGTGATAAAGTGGGCAGCATTTGTATTGCTTGGCAGAATCCAAACCTGACTCCAGGTGACCCAGAGTGAGATGAAACTTCTATAGTAATTAAGAGAAATAAATGCTTAATGATTCTGGGGTAAAATGGATCAACAGAATGACATGTAGATGTCTGGAACTCAATTACGCTATAAGGGCAAAGCAAGCTGCTGACATTTTGTCCAATACTCTGTAATGTTCCACCCATTATGATGCCATAACAATGTTCCATGGAGAGATACTGTACCTCAATACACTCAAAAGACAGCATGGTCTAGTGATTAGATCACTGGCTTGTAAACAGAGAGATCACATGTTTAAACCTGGCAGTGTAAAATATAGAGAATAAAGTATGGCGTGGTATGTGTAATGAGATTTTACACACGCCCGAGGGGTTGGATGGCATATAAACCCCGAGAGCAAAGCTTGAGGGGCTTATCCAGGCACCCAAGCCAGAGGGTGTATGTAAAATTCAAGTTTACACACACCAACCCATATTTTATTTTATATAATTACTGGGTTAGGCTTTTTCGCCACAGTTAATTATATAAAATAAATGGTCTGGTGCGGTTGCAGTCTGGATGATGTTTAGCCGAGTCCTCTGTCGCTTACCAGCAGTTTACTTTATCTTGTTTTGTTGTTCCCTTTACGGTATGATTTTTGTTAGGAAGTTTTTTTTTAAATAGTTACTTACCGCCTAGAGATAGTGGTGGCAGTGCGGTTTCGACTGACGAAGAAATCTGGTGGCGAGCGGTGAAAGCCCGGAAGAGCTGTAGGTTGGCCATGTGCATAGCGAGGGAAACCGTGCACATGTTTGCCATTATAAACGCTCCTTTATAATGGCAAATTACACCATGGTTTCCCCATGGGAAAAAGCCTAACCCAGTTATTAAATCACTGTTCACCCCTGAGCAAGTCACTGATCCTCCCCATGCTCTTGTCGGCTCAGCTGTGGATATACTGTAGGTAGAAGCAGGACCCCATTGAAAATATGATGCTGCATCTCATTTGGGGTATCATAGGTAAAGAAATTGCAACATAAAAAATAATAGGACATGAACTACTTCTGCTCCGTTATATACAGATCCCTTTGAACCCACACTCTTGTTCCTCATCTAAACAGTTTTTTTCCTATTTGTACTGTATTTCACCATGGTATTCCATCGCTACCGTGACAGTTTTACAGTGACTGACAATACAGAGATGATAGCATCAGGTCACTGGAGTTTTGGTGCAGGACCACGGCACTGCTTTGTGGGGGTGTTTCACCCCCCCCCAAAGCAACTCAGACTCTAGTAGTGGGGGATGCATGGTGCAAAGCCCCCTGAATGGGGATTTTGGGGCCCCAAAGAAAACAAAGTCTGCTGTGACTCCCTATAAGCCAACTGCAAATGCAGTCGACATAAAGGAGTCACTGTAATGTCGGTCAACAACAAAATTGTTGACTGACCATCATAGATCCTCTCTCCATGGCCATGCTTGCCAAGTATATACCCTGGTACTAGGGATGTACCCCAATCCTGCCTCTTGTCCCTCAACTCAATCTGAGCCCTCACCCTCACTAAAATTCCCCATAGCTATTCCCCACCATGCTGGGGGCCCCAGGGGGAAGAGCTGTCCTCCCCACAAGGCAGTTCACTAAGTGAGTCAGGACCCATTGTCAAGAGGGGGATAGGACCCAGGGAAGCCAGAAAACCAGACCATCATATTGGTGGAGCTATGGATTTTCTTCCCTGGTGTTCTTCCACACTCCTTCCTCCCCCTGGTATGCACTCATGACAGGGCCTGAAATGCATGCAGCAACTTCCTTCTGGAGAGAGAAAGCTTCCTTGGCCCACAGCAGATGCAGCACTGACACTCCATGACTGCTGCACACTGTCAAGTTGGAGCTGCAGCACCCTGAACTCATTTCTGAGCTCAGGTCACCTGCACAACACAGTGATATGTTGCTGCTGGGCTACTTGGGTGACCCAGCGTGAACATCTGACCCTGCTCCATCCTGAAATCAACTAATTTTGATTCTGCACTACATATCTGTGTATCTATTTATCTACTTTATTTATTCTGAAAGAAACAGTCATTACAGGCGAAAACTGAAACTGTGCATGGGATTTATTTATTATTATTGTTAGTGACTCTTCACATGCCAGAGAATTCAGTTTTTGGGTGTGTTAAATACTCACAGTGACTATAAACCTCACAATCCTCACAATTATAACAGTGTCATTGACTCAGTAGGTAGCACACTCGCCTCTGAGGCCGGGAGATCAGAGGGCTGTGGGTTCAGTTCCCACATCTGGCACTTGGGTTAATGTCCCAGTACTGACACTGTAGTGCAGCATGAGAGGGGTGCTGCACTTCTAAGGTGCTGTCTTTCGGATGAGATGTTAAACCAAGGTCCCATCTGCCTGGACTGGTGGTAGTTCAGGTGGATGTTAAAGATCCCATGGCACTTATCAAAAAGAGTAAGGGAATTTCCCTGTTGTCCTGGTCAAATTTCCCTCACTCACTAAAAAATGCCACCAACAGCTTAATCTGGTTCAAGGTCAGTTGGCATTCATCTGTATCCCCCTCCCCGGGTCGTGCCTGAAAATAGGTAGGATTTGTCTAGTGCACTTACCCGGTCAACAAAAACTAAATAAAAATAAAATAAAAATCCCATTGATCTGTTAAAGATGTTTGCAATAGCAATAGCACTAAGTGGGCCTAGCAGTCCTTATCTGCCATCAATTACTATGTAATATTATTTTACCTCTCTAATGGTATCGCATATGCTGCACTATATTTGGGTTACTGCATTGTGCTTGCCATTCAGCTCCCTATTTTACATTATTGCTATCTTGTTATTTGCTCATTACTGTGGATTAAGCCTTGTATATAATCTTTTATTTGACAGCATAGCCTAGATGTTAGAGCAACGAGCTGTGAGCAAGCCTGGTATTTCCAGCAGACCTGGATTTGATTCCTTCAACCTCAAGTTACTGTACATACTGTGTGACTTTGAGCAAGTGGCTTAACCTTCCTGAGTGCCAGGGACACTGGAAATGAGCTCTGACTCCGTGTGCTGTTCCTAACCAACAATTGTAAAATAAAAGCAAAATATATCTTTATATATGCCACTTTAAATTATGCACAAACTATACCAACCCTATTCCTTCTTTGGCTGTTTTTTCTGTACTTCAGTAACCATTATAATATGGAAATAAGCCTTGGCGCAGTGTGTCTTTCCCAGTCAAAAAATTGTAAATAAAATAAATGAGATTATGCTCCCCATACAGCACATGGCTTGTAGATAAAAGAGCTGTCAATCCACAGTGGCACTTAATCCATTTATGCAAAAGCACAAAATTTATTACTACTTCGCAAGTAAGTGGAGTCCTCAAACACAGGCTACCAGAGAACGCTAAGGTCCTATTTTAGAAATCGAATACATATAAAACTAGAGGGACCAGCACATTTTCTTTCTGGTGCTCTGACAAGTTATTCCCTATTGTTAACATGGGGGTAGGAAACAACAAGAAATTGTGATGTTCCCTTTAGTTTATATCTATATCTATATCTATATCTATATCTATATCTATATCTATATCTATATTTACACATAATCTCTATGGGTCCTTGAATTTCCCTAGCCCTCTTCTTCTCTGTAAAGTACTGTTGCACATGCTTTGTTACCTTAATAGTGGAGACTGACAGAAAAAGTAGCAGAGAAGCAACAGATGGCCTGCATTTAGAACTAAATGGCTGGGATATTCAAAGCAGTTGAGCATAGTGCAACTGAATTGAGCTGGCGCAAGTGAGGACTTGCGCCAAGGAGCGATATTCAATGGGAGCCATTGTGAAGCTCAATCCTCATTGCACCAATGCACAACTGTAATGAATGCATGTGCAAGAGCAGGGGGAGTGCCCATGAATATTCAGCACAATGCAATATTGAACCGTGGAACCATGGCACAAGTGCGGAGCAAAACATAGGTGCGTGGAGCAGACTTGAGCCTATAAATACAGGGTGCAAGCACACAGACAGCACTTGCACCAGGTGAGAGGGGGAGAGAGAGAGAGAGAGAGAGCAGCAAGAGAAGTTGGACAGACAGACAAACAGACAGAGCAAGGGAGACAGAGCCAGTGAGAGACAGAGAAACTGTCACAGGCAGCCACAGGGGTAGAGAGACAGAAGTGGCAGTGGAGAGTGAGCCTGAGGCTGAGAGCGTGAGAGGGACAAGCAGGTACAGTGCCATGCAGTGCACCAGGGTGGCATATAGTCCACAGCAGCTGACCGCCCGGGGGAGACAGGACAAAAAAGCCCATGGATAGTGCACCCTTCTTAATGGAGGCTGTAATGAGGGGTGTGAGGGGGCAGGAGGAACAGCGACGTGGCAAGTGGAAGAGGCCCGTCGAGAAGTGCACGCCTGGAGCAGGTATACCGTGCCCACACCACCTTCAAGAACTACACAGATATGGAGATTGTGGGATGGTACCATATGAACAGGGTCATTCTGAGGCAGCTCTGTGAGCTGTGCAGTGAGGGGATGCAGGCAATAGAAACATAGAATTTGACGGCAGATAAGGACCGCTTGGCCCACCTAGTCTGCCCATTTTCCTACCTAACAGATAAGCTGCAGATCCTAGT
The DNA here is from genome assembly GCA_016271365.2 of Neoceratodus forsteri. Classification (NCBI taxonomy): domain Eukaryota; kingdom Metazoa; phylum Chordata; order Ceratodontiformes; family Ceratodontidae; genus Neoceratodus; species Neoceratodus forsteri. The sequence continues at coordinate 683,493,394 of CM057449.1, forward strand.
TAACCAACAGCTTATTTCCTCCTAGCCTGTCCCACTGCTGTCAGGCCACTGGTTGCACTGCCTGTGATGGTATCTGGTATGGGCATTTCCCCCACAATACCACCCATGCTGTCCAGGATTATGGTCAGGTCATCATTGGTGTCAGACCCTGCCCTGATCTGTGTTTCCATGCAGAGGATGCCGACACTGGCATCCTGTAGAAACACATCCAGGGCTTCGTCTGACCCCATGCCCAGGACATCTGGCTGGACAGTGGTGGTGTGCTGCAGCCAATTAGGCCCCCAGATGCCATTGGAGGTGGATGGCTGGTCCTCCGGGGCTGGGCCTGCCTCCGCCGCTGCTGCTGGTGCCCCATCCTCTGCCTGCAGGCGTGCTGGTGCTGAAAGAGGAAACAGATGTCTCAGTGATGCAAGGCCCCTATTCCCCCCAGTCACCCTACCCCCCCAACACAGCCACTGCATGCTGTGCATGCCACTGTGGCGCGGCCATTGTACACATGTGCCAGCTGTTGGTGGGGTTGGTGTGTGCCCAGCTGACACTGGTATTGCTGTGGTGCTGCTGGTGCAATGTGCCATGTGACTGTCACTGCGCAGTTGGGTGGCCATTGGGCAGTGGTGACCACCTCTGTTCACTGTCATGGCATGCCGAGCTGCTGGCAGGCATTGGATCACCCCCCTGTGGGTGACCAGGGTGGACACTCCAGGGGTGTGTACTCCCACTGCCCATTGTGCACTGTGGGTGAGCATGGTACCTTGGGATATTGCACTAATCACCTGTCCTGTCCCTTGTCATAGGTGTCCAGTGGAGGAGGTGGATGCCTTTGTACTGCAGACTGCTCCGCTAATTGATACTGACAACTTCACCCACCATGGAGGTGGTCATGCAGGTATGCCGACTGTTGCTGGCAGACCAGAGGTGGAGAGGGAGCCAAAGAGCAGCAGGGTGTGGCCCCAATTAGTTTATGCCTCAGCATTCCCCTATTTCTCCTGCTGTACCTCCCCCATCTGCCCCTTTCCCACTGTACAGCCCTTGTTCCCTGTTGCCTTCTCTCACTTTCCTACCCTTTCCCACCCTCTTGTTCATGAAAATAGTTTTCTTGTGAAAGACATACCTGCCAGTGTCAGTGTCTGCTTTGCAGGTGGAGTGAGGAGCCGTGCTTCAGTGGTGCGGTGTATGTCCGTGTATTGTGCATGTGTCGGTGCGCGTGTCGAGCATCTGCGGTTCACTGCTGTGTGCTGTGGTGTGTCCCACTGTGGTTGCATCCTGCCCCTTGGTCAGTGGCTGTGCCTTGGGGTGCCCATGGGGTGGCTGTCAGGGGTGTGTGGCATGTGTGTGCTTGGCTGTATGGTCCTGGGTGTGGCTTGCTGGGGTCTGGAAGGGTGGGGGCATGGCTTGTGGCCTGTGGGGAGACTCCATTGGTGGCCCTCCATTGGTCATTGGTGCCACTTGTTGCCTGCTGTCTGTGCCACTGTTGTGTTCTGGAGTGGGGTGTCTGAGTGCCTGTGTGTGCCCTGCTGATGTTGGCCTGTGGCCTGACACTGTGCTTCCCTGGCACTGTCCCCTGGGTCTGTTTCTGTGCCATTCCCCCCTCTGTTGCTCTGCTGCTCTACTCCCACAGTTTCCTGTGGAATCTCTTTCTGCAGCATGGCGCAGGTCTGTTTGCACCATGGCGCAAGTCTGTTTTTACCATAGCGTACCTCTGTTTGCTCAGTGTCGCATCTCTGCCATATTCAGCTGGGTTGGCGCTGGTACAGTTTGGCATGCACAACCTCTGAATATGGCACTCATTGCGCCATGGTGCATCGGATTTGTGCTGTACCAGACTTGCGCAGGCCTTTGGCACATTTCTGACTATCTGGCCCTCTGTGACTATAGAGAAGAAGATGGCTACTTGATAAAAGAATTTAATATAATATACTATAAGGTTACATCTTGTTGTACATGGATTTCCATCCTAATTAAAAACCCTGTTGTACCCACAGTTCAAAGGTCATAGAATGCTGTTGTGCAGTACCTGTTTAAGTAAATTTTTTTTTATTAGATTGAAAAGTCATGTCACTTGCTGTGATACTTTGATGATTTTCTCCACACACATAGACACAACACCCTGCTCTAACACAAAATCTTCTATTGTTTCATAATTAAAAAAACTTAAATCCGTTTCTCTCCCAGGTAGGATTTCAGGAGCTATGAGAGAGTGGGTTTCTGGGAAGACAATAAGCAACATTTTTTTTTGTTTGTTTTTTGTTTTATCATTCAAATCTTATACAGTACCATACAAAATGGCACATGGGCAACCATGCACAACTCAGCTGTATTTCTTCCTGAGGTTGTGATGACATCAGGAACCTCTTGAGCTTTGCTACTGAGATACGTATGTTATCGTCACAACTCCTCAGTGGAAACTCACCTTATTGTGCCTGGTTCCCATGCATTAGTCGCAATATCTTAGACATGCAACACACCTTCTCACCCCAAATAATGAGTAACAACTTGTGTCAGTGGCTCATTACATTGAAGGCCCACCTCTGGGGCCAGAAGATCAAATGGTTGTGAGTTCACTTCCAGTCCTACATAAAGAATGTGAGCAAATTCGCTATAATGAGATTGTAGTGTAGCATTAGAGGGGAGGGGTTGCAGCAATGTTGAGATGCTGACTTTCAGATGAGATGTTAAAACAAGGTCTCTTCTGCCCATCTCTGGTGGCTGTGCAGGTAGACATTAAAGAACCTATGACACTTACTGTAAGAGCAGCAGATTTTCTCCAGCATTATGAATAACATTCCTGCCTGTTAATAAAACAGCTTGTGTGACCCACACCCAGGATCCACCTGCAAATGAAGTGTCACTGATCAGTGTGTCTTTCCTGGTCATAAATAATAAGTAAACCTAGAAAAGGGAATGTGGTTCCCTTTGATTGAATGCCACTAGTATCTTTTGATGTAGCAGATAATTTTATACTGATATCTACTTCCATTTGGAGAAGTTACTGTAGGTGCATTCAATGTAGAATTAACACACTCACATGTAATTAGATACACATTTGTCATGCCACATTTGTTAAAATCCCTTATACAGAAATCTCTTTCTGCTTTAGAATTACAGAAACGTTTTTTTTTACCCGAAAAGAAAGCTTGGGGTCAGGTCAATATACTGTTGTTACACAATGTTGATACATTCTCAATGCATCAATACACAGGAACACATGTTGGTGTAATAATTTTTTTTTTATATCGATATTGGTAAAGTACATTTTCAGTTTATTGGTGCACTGAAAGTGTAAACCCATTTTGTTATTTTCTTTTGGTTACTGCTTGGATGTACTTACCATTACACTTTGCTTATTTGTCCAGTGTATGTTTTAGCATATATGTACCCTGCTTTGCTGTGTTAACCAGCTGACTGCAGCTATCCTCCCTGCGTCCCCCAAGAAAACAAGATGCTGCATCTCGTGGGGTTATATTGATTGCAGTAACTTCAAAAAAATAAATAAATTGTAACTATATGGACCTTACTCCAAGCTTTCATTTATAAAAATAATTTGCTAAGTCCTTAGAATTCAAAAATAACTCTAAATAAGGGCTAACTTTTTAACTGTTAAGGTAAAACACTTAATTGTCTTTTTAAATGAAAGTTTGGAGTAATGCTGATATGCAGTAATTACATGACGACAACATACTTTCAATGTATCAATATACCGAAAATGCACTTTTACAATATTGACATAGTGGGCCAGATATTCAAAAGAGTTGTGCCATGCGCAACAGGGTTGCTCTAGCACAAGTCCGAAAATGCGCCATTCTATGATATTCAGTGGGAGGCAGATGCTCCCTCTAAATCATGCTGAGCAAGAGCGCAATGATAATGAATGCATGCGCAACTGAAGGGGGAGGAACCATGCATAAATGGTGCAGTGCGATATTCAACAACATGCGCCATGCGCAATAGGGGAGCAAGCGGAAGTTGCGCGATAGCGGAAATGAGCCAAAATAAAAAGGAACAAGGGAGAGGCGCAAGAACACTACAGGGAAGGCACATGTGGCTGAACTCTAGCCAGACATACAGGGCAGGACAGACACACAGGGCAGGAGAGAGAGAGAAAGGGCACCCTGAACCCACAGGCACAGGGAAGGTGTGAGGAGCCACAGCCAAACACAGTGCAGAAGGGGGAAGTGCCATACAGCACTGAAGCCACCAGAGGAAGGTGTTCCCGATGCAGGGGAAGTAGCAGACAGGACAACGGGGGGGACACAGAAACAGCTGCTGGGGGGGGAGACACAAGCCAGGGACACGGCCAGTGCCCCCTTCCAGATGGAGGCAGTAATGAGGGGGGTGAGAAGGCAGGCAGCAGGGGGGCACGGCTGTGGAAGGGCCCGTCGGTGGTATGCCCCCAACAGGCAGTACTGAGCCCGCACCAGCTTCGAGCTGTACACCGATACCAAGATTGTGGGCCAGTACCACCTGAATTGGGCAATTTTGAGGAGGCTTTGTGAGCTGTGCAGTGATGTGATGCAGGCACCCACATGATGGAGCCATGCTCTGTCAGTGGAAACAAAAGTGACAGCTTGCATGTGCCTGCTCACCACGGGTACCTTCCAGAGACCAACAGGGGACACCACAAGCATAACCCAGTCAGCCGCGTCATGCCACCTCACCCAATTCCTCAGCACACTGCTGCCACATGCTGCGGAGTACATCCATTTCCCCAGCACACTGGCGGAGTGCACAGCAAACATACAGGAGTTCCACAGGGTAGCACTTATGCCTGGCATGCTAAGGGCAATAGACTGCACCCATGTGGCCATCCACACACCACCCGACCCCGAAGGGGCCCCATATATCAATCGGAAGGGCTATGCAAGCATCAACTGCCAGGTGGTGTGCGATGCCAGGGGGCGCATAATCAATGTCTGTGCCACGCACCCTGTGGGAGCACATGATGCCTTCCTCTGGCACCAGTCAGCACTGTGCCACAGATTTGAGAGTGGGGGCATCCCCACTGGCCACTTAGTGGGTGAGTATGCAAACCACACAGACAAACATAGAGCTTGGGAGGGGCATGGTCAGAGGTGACATGGGTATTGGCCTAGACGGCCGAAGGCAGGGCAATGCTGATCACCAAACTAACCTCCACCCTCTACACACAGGTGACAGTGGATACCCACTCTGTCCCTGGCTGCTCACATCATACCGGTGGCCCGTGACCCCATCGCAGCAACGCTACAATGAGGCACATGCCACCACAAGCACTGTCATTGAGTGGGTGTTCGGGATGCTGAAGGCACTTTTCCATTGCATGGACACATCCGGCGGTGCCCTACAGTACAGCCCCTCAAAGGCCTGCAGGCTATTCCTGGCCTGTTGCATCCTGCACAACATGGCCAACGACTGTTGGATAGCCGTACAGGTCAAAGAGGGGACAGCGATGGGGACAATGAGGATGCTGGTGAAGATGGTGATGGGCAGCCCTCCCTTTGGTGACAGGACCCCCGACTGATCCGGCTGGCACAGCTGCACCAGGACACCATCACAGAGGAGCACTTCAGCCAACCCAGGTAAGTCATGGGGCCATGTGCAACCACCAGTGGCAAAGGCACAACCCACAAACATGCATGGACACACACCAGGGGTGCATGCTGTCAAGGGAAGTGGCCGAGCATGGAACCGCACACACCGCCAGGGATGGGTGAGGTCTAACATGGCACGTGGTCATACACACACACACACACACACCTCACAAGACATGCACAAAGGGTAGGAGGCACACTGACCCAGACTGCCACCCCTAGCCACACACACGTCCACAGACCACCACGCCCACTGCCTGTCATTGTGCATGTGTCAGATGCTGGGCACCATTGCACAGTGGCGTACAGCACAACACAGGCATCATCATGCACATGCCACAGCGGACAGCAGCCGGGAGGGTGTGCAGATGGAACGTGTGTGTGCATGCAGGGCTGGGTACCCCACCCGTGCATTGCACACTGAATGACACAATGTACACAGGGCAGCATCAGACAGTAGCCATGCTGGGAGACAGGTCAGTCACGCGCCACAGTGCCACGGCTGCCATGGAAGCGTGGGTGGCCCCGCTGAGACCCGCCAGCAGTGACAGGCTGACCACTGGCCTCTTGGGGTGGCAGTGACGGTCCCCCAGGGGTTCCACTGTGTGAACGCGACCGTGCTCGCGCAGGGGTCTGCAGCACACTGAACATGCCTGTGCCAGGCGTGATCGGGATGCCCACAGCTGAACCCGGTGTCGACAAGGAGGGTGTTGGACGCCGGGAACAGGGGGTGGACATTGCACTGCTCGGTGTCTGTGACGCATGGGCAAATAACTGTGTGCCCATTGTGGCCATAACAGCTGTGAATACCTGTGTCTGCCTGTCAATGGCAGCGGTCACATCCTCCCACAACCGGTCCATCCCTGCCAGGAGCAGAGCGGTTGTCTCTGCTGCGACGCTCCTCTGCCTGGTGCAGAGCCACACTCAGTGCATCCACTGCCGTCACAAGCTACATCTGCTGATTGACTGATGCTTGTAGTATGCCGGTTTGCTCATCTAAGAGGTCATCTGCCTGATCGACATGCTGTCCCTCATGGTGTTCGCGGCCCTGATGGTCATCACCCCTTGAGGGTGGGCACTGCACACCAGGGCCAGGCCTGGGCATGTCCACAGGTGGTGCACTGATGCCACCCCCTGACACTGTACCCCCATGGCCATTGGCTGACTGCTGATACTGCCCCTCCGGCTGACGCTCTCCAGGGCTCAATGGTGCCACCGCAGTGGCCGCAACAGCCCCACTGTCCTGGACACACACCAGTGCTGCCCCACTGGTGCAGACAGACACAGGTTGGAACTGTGATGTCATGCAGGCCTCCACGGCAGCACCAACCACAGCCATGGCCGTGATGTCACCTGCTGCGTGGCCATCCTGTGGCCCACATGTCCCACTGCCCATGATGTTAGCTCCATCATCATTGGTGATGGATCTGGCACCAGCCCGAGTCTCAGCATGCTGGCATCCATGGACACTGGCATGCTGGGACATGGGCAAGGCCTCCTGCGCACCTGCTCCACCAACATCAGTCCGGACATCCAGGTGGGCCCACTGTCGCCCTGACCCCTGTATACCTGTGGAGGTGGATGGGCCCTCCTCCATCTCCATGCTACTGCCCTCAGTGGAGAAGCCCACCACCACTGACCCATGTAGATGCTCAGGAGCTGTAAGGGAAAAACAGTAGCATTAATGTATGTGACCTACCCTGCCCCCCCATTGACAAACCAGGACCTACCATGCAGTGACAGGCTACCACCCATCTGGAATCCACCACCCAGAACACCTTTGATGGCACAACGCTGCATGCTGCCAGCAACCCGTTCTTCCTGCTGGGTCAGGCATTGCACCTCCGGCTGTCCCCCACTGGTCGCAGACCGTGCTGCCCTGATGGCAGCCACCTTCTCTTTAACTGGTTTCCCGGGATTGAGAAAGGGCATATTCCATTTTGCGCATTGTAAAAAATGGTATTGTCACCGGTGTCTGCTAAGCCAAAATCCGGTTTTACCGGTGTTAGGTTCTGTGTACTTTATTTAACAATTTTTAACTCTGCTAACATGCATTTTAGCAATTTTGACCTCCACTATTACACATCCTTCCAACCGTGTACCAATTTAAAGTTATTTTAGGTACAAGATGTGATGGCAGCAGCAGCAACACTACAGCCCCCATCCCTAAGGTGTGATGGAAGCAGCACTACGGCCCCATCCCTCTGGTGTAACAGAAGTAGTAGCACTACGGCCCCCATCCCTTAGGTGTGATGGCAGCAGTACTACAGTCATCATTCCTCATGTGTGATGGCAGTATCAGCACTATGGCCCCCATCCCTCAGGTGGGATGGCAGCAGGCCTACATTCCCCATCCACCAGTGGTGATGGCAGAAGCACTACCACCCCCACCCCTTCAGTGTGATGGCAGTAGCAACAATACAGTACACATCCCTCTGGGGTGATGGCAGTAGTGACAGCACTATGATCCCCCTTTCAACACTCACACCCCACATGCACAAGTTACAAATGACTTGATCTCTTTGCTTGTTAGAACTCAGATGTGAATTAATCTGAACCATCACTGCTAAGGTGGACTACCTTTGTTTTTTCCTATCTATAATTTAACTGCCTGAATTGGATATCTGCCTGTGACACTGCTGACCAGGGTTAGGGAACAGACTTGGGTGTTGGAGGGCCAGCTGGTGGGTGAAGGCTTGAGTGTCCAATGACCACTCTCCTTCTCCTGAGAGGGAGGGTGGGTCCATGGCTCAACATTTGCTGGCCCATGGTGGAGGCCAGAGGCATGACAACATGTCAGTCTTCACTGTAGGAGGAGTGTGATGGATGTCGGCTTGTGCCTTGACATCATGTAGCCTGTGACGCTCCCAAGAAAAATGGGAAAACACCTGCTGGCCAACTGAAGGATGGTTGCTGGTCCTGCCATATACCAGAAGCCCCAGACATGTGTCTGTTCTGACCCGTGACATGCCCAGGATTCACAGGAAGCTCTTTGGGGAAATTCTCCTTCCCTGGTAGCCTCCCACAGGGGTAGGGGCCCAATCAATGAAGGGTTACTTTGGGTTACCTGGTAGCACAGCAGTAAGGGTCAGTGGATAGTGGTCTGGACTTGGCAGCGGTGGTAGAGGGCCTTGGCAGGCCTGAAGGAGTGGATGGCCAGGGGGTAGGAGGAGCAAAAAAAAACTGCTTGAATTTGCTTCTTTGAAATAAAGTGTTTTCACCTAAAAAAATCCACAAGTGATTAGTGGAGGACCTTCAAATGGATTCATGCATCTCCCAGACATGTGGATGCTTTTTTTCTACATGGTGTCCATTAAAGGTGTATCCCAGTTTTCATGTCTTTGTTCAGATGTGAATTGAGCACTACTCTGCCCACCAGCATCATACAGCCCCTGGGGTCTTACCTTCTGTATATCATTGAATGTGCTTTCAAAATCCACTGGCCAAGCATAAGTACTCTTAAATACTTAACATTTGCTTTTTGTTGAAGCAGTCTATCAGAAAACATTTTGTTGTCACAGAGACAGAACCAGCAGGTGGAAGAAAAGGGGCAAATGATCCAGTTCACCTAAATGGGGTGCTAACTGTGAAGTCTTTTCATAAGTAGTAAAGCAGTTTCTACTTTGTGAACATACTTTCATTCAGACTAGTTTTCAAACAACTGAGGATTTTGGATGGCCCTACTGATTATAAACTTGAATAAGTTAGTTGGCAACAGTGATCCTGCATTTAGCAATCTACAACCTAAATGCTTATATGCAAAGAATACAATCAAAGAATACAATAAAAACCTGACTAAAATCTAAAAACACGCTTATAAAACGTATCTGAATATTTATCTTTACCTATACAAAATCATTGCAGCCCAAGTAAAACTCAAGTAAATTACATGGTACCCTGACTACTATTCTATAATGTAGTAAACATACATTGGTATTTTTTTTTATATTCTTTGTAAAGCAGGTAAGGCCCACTAGCAGAACTGTCTGTTTTAAGGAGTGACCTAGAAGCACTTGGGAGGTTAAGTGACTTGCTTGGATGCAAGTGGAGGTTGTGGTACTCATACCCAAGTCTGCTGGATATACCCAGTTCAATCACCATTTGTTACTCTAACCACTAAACATGGGTGGTTAAACTGAATGGTTGATTACACAAAGCAGTGCTGGTGATTTTCTTACTGTTTCTATATGCAGCAAAGCAGAAAGAATGCAAAGCACAGCAGCATTCATTTTAAGATGCTGAAATCTGGGTCGGCCCGCTTGCGCTGCAGTAGCACTATTGCTTGCAATGCCAGTGACCCAGGGTCAGAAGCAAACTCGGGTTACTGGAGGTCTGGCCAGGGGAGTAGGATCGAGCACCTGGGGGACTGCTCTCCTCTGGGGAGAGTGGGCTGCAGGTCCTGCTTTTTTACCACCACGGTGTGACCATGGGTGGTGGTGCAATGGTGCTGCAGAGTGATCAGGAGGGGAGGACGCTAGCCAGGATCTGGAGCAGTGGCATGTCTGTATCTGACCTATCTCCTTGGATCTCTAGTGCTGGTGCCCTCAGGGACAGAGACCAGAAAACCAGGAACAATCACCCCACATTGGCCACTGGCAGAAGGGACCCAGGTGCCCCAGACTTCATAACCAGGCTCCATGAGGGACCCACTGGGCTGCCCGACACACACTAAGGGAGTGTGGAGGGGTGACCTAGGGTCCCCTCCCTTCCCACCTGGGGGGGGTACAATCCAGGCAGGATTGGGGCAGGCCCGCAGGAGCTCCTAAGCATTATCTGGGAATGAAACTAGGGGATACCGATGCTGTGAGAAAGGGACATAGAAAGAGAAAATAAAAAAAATTTAAAAAGATACTGAAATCTTAGAGATTCTGTGCAGTGACATGCAATTTCTGTGAGGCACCGGTACAAGAATTCAAAATCCGAAAACCAAGCAGGATTCCGTGATTGTTACCGGTGTTACCGGTAAAAATGGAAAACCAGGGTCCCTGTTAATTCTACACCTGTCCATGCCCATCTTCTTTTTGCACTCCTGCACGGAGTGCTGGTGGCTGCCATGCAGGTTGGCAGCACGTGCCACCTCCTCCCATGCAGCAGCACGGGCGTGTGGTGTTCCCTGGTGTCCACTGAGCAACGGCTCCTGGTCGAGGTAGGCCTCAAATGGGGCATCTGTCTCTGCCTTTGTGAAGTTTGGCCTCCTCTTCCTCCCACATCTCTATTCCTCTTCCTCCACCTCACGATTGGTCATGATTCATCCTGTGAGAATGACAGGTGTTACCTGTGACTGTGCAGGCCCAGGCATGTCCCAAACACCACAGTCCACATTCCCAAACAGCATGCAACTCACCGCAATAGACTGCAGTAACCGACTATGGTCAGTGCAGCCCAATGTCGCATTTTTATAGCGCAACCCATGCAAATGAGGCGAGGCGCATTTTTAAGTGGATGCAAATGCAGGGACTACGCCATTGAATGGCTGATTAGATGATTTGCATATGCCGACTGAATATTGCGCTGTTGTGCTTTGCACAATTGTGTTGAACGTGCTGATCCAAGGGCGCAGTTCTGTGACATGCGCAGTACACACCTAACTGCGCATGCCTGGGTTGATGATGCAGGTGCCTGCCACGCTGCTGATGTGCTGTGCACAGGAGGCAATGCAGGGCACAGCCACCATTGTGCCAGTGGCGCTACAGCGCTGCTCACATATATGTCACTGTGACACTGGGGCATCATAGGTGCACTGGGGCAACTGTGCTGTAGGCCGCTACAGGAGGTGGCACACAGGCACCCAATCACGCTACACGCATTGGGTTCTAATCATGCTGTGGCTGTCCATGCGCCAGAGACCCTTGACCCTGTGCCTGACCTTTGCCCCCTAGGCACCATGCGTCAGGCATGGGTGCACCACTATTGCACTGTTTGGTGACAGCGTGATAGGGAATGGCAGTGCTGTACCATGCAGCATCTGCACATGGCAGGACCGCACTGCCGAGCGCCATTCTGAATCCACCACACTGATGAGGTGACATGGAGGCGAGCAGTAATGTGTAGCCAGGTTGAGCTTGCCAACCAGGTGGCAATAGTTGAGCCCCATGCTGGGGCTTTGTATGTAGATGCACCCCTGGCCAGGGCCAGAAGTGCGGTGTTGCAGGAGGTAGCCGACGCCCTGGAGGAGGCCACCGGTATGGAGTGCACGGCAGAGCAGTGTCACCACCGTTACAGGAACCTGAAGCACAGGGACCTGGACCTGCTTGCCTGCCTGTGGGCACATGCCAGGAGGGGCACGATGCCACGGTGTAGGTGCCACATCCATACACTATTATCGTCCATATGGGTATCATGGTTGCATGTGTCCGGCACATGGGGGGGCCATCCAGTGTTGGCCGTGGTGGTGGTATCGGGGTGTGGGGTGGATGGGTATGGCTGTGTGGGATTGCACACACATGGGGGTTGGGGGACTTGCTACTGGATTGTACTGATGTTCCTCTCTCCATGTTTGCACCTTAGGGCCCGAAGAGCGCAGGTAGGCCAAGGAGAGGAGGCACCACCTGGAGGAGCAACAGGGCAGGAGGGATAATGGCGGTCAGCAGCGCGTGGACCAGCCTGATGATGGTGAGTGCCTTACATCCATGATTACTACTGCATGCTGTATAACTGGGCGGGCAGTGGGCATGGCCACCATCCATTGACACCACTGCCATGCACACAGCTTGTTACAGTCAGCACTGTCCAGTGGCACTGCATGTCTGGGAGTGCATCAATGGTGGTCCATGCATGCACCGGGCACATGGCTGTGGCACTGCCTTCACACCGCATAGCCAAGTCACTGTATGGCCATGGTGGTGCTGTGCAGGACATGGGCGGTGGGTGTGTGCAGTAGTTCACATGGCTGTGGCTGCCTGGGTAGGCAGATCTTGTGGACACGGTCACTGTGGATGGTCGCACACCATCACAGGGGCATGGCACATGGCTGTATGCCATGCACAATGGGTGGGCTGCAGGGGGCTGGACAGTCACACTGATTGACTCTGCTCCCTCGTCCTAGGTGGATGGCGACTCCAGGCACTGGAGAGGAGTGTGCAGGAGCTGCTCCAGGTGGCAAGGGTGACACTGGAACTGTTACAGAGAATCCACCACCACGGGGTGAGGAGGAGGAGGAGCGGCAGACGTAGGCGCCATGTGGAGGAGGACCAGGGCACACATTGAGGACTCCATGCCCCTACTACCATCTTCCCCCCCCTTTGACCCACCCCCACACCCCTTCTTCCCTCTCCCATATGTTCACCCCTGCCCCTTACCCACCCCCACCTGTTATGTGGCCCTCACCCCCCTTGTAAATAGTTGTAAATAGGTTTTGTTACTTCTTTTAAATATAAGCATTTTGTTATAACTGTGGTGGTCTCTGATTTGCAGCGGGCTACAGGTGCTCAGCTGCAGTGGTGTGCATGGCGTCAGGGGTGGTGCACGCATGGGCGTGTGTGTGTGTGTGTGTGTGTGTGTGTGTGTGTGCAGAGGTGAACCGCCTATGGTGTGGGCAGGGGGATCAGTCACTGTCTGCGGTTTGTGTGTTGTTACTGTGCACTGGATGCCTGTGTGCAGTGGTCCACAGGGCCTGCACTGTGTGCATGACACCCCTGTCAGACCGTCCATGGCCTGTGCAGCTGACACCCTTGCATGTCTGTGATATGCACTGTCTGCTGGCGTGTCAGTGGTGGCAGTCCATGCTGCATAACAACAGTACCTGGCACAATGCCAGGTTGCCTTCCTTCACCAGTATGGTGCACATCTGCCTCCAGTGGTACTGTGGCTTCCGCTGTTGTTGTCCCCCCTCCATGCTGTCGCTTGTGTCTGTTGCAGGGGATGTGCTCCAGTGTCTGTCACCTGTGCTCCGGCGGCATGCTGGTGGCATACAGCTTCATGGTGCCTGCGCAGGGTGGCTGGCACACCTGTGCAATGTAGGGGTGCTGACCATGTGTACATGTCAGCCATGGCCACATGCCAGGTGCTTGGTTGACCCGCTACTGTGTCCCTGTGTTGGTGTGCCCTTGGGTATGGGTGGGTGTTTGTCCATGCACTGTGTTGCATCCTGTGTGGTGCATGCTTCCGTGCTACACTGTGCGTGTCTGTGCTGGCTGTTGTGGCCAGTGCTGGGACAGGATGTGTCCTTGGGAGGGTGTGCAGGGTGCTGTACCACTGGAGGTGGGGTCCGGGGCATGTCCTGTCACATGTGGGGTACCTCGTGTGGCAACACATGGTCGGTCTCTCAGCTGTACCTCAGGGGAGATGTGCAGGGTGGCACTGTGTATGCTGCTGTTGCACTGCTGCCTGCTGCTGCCCGCAGCAGGGTGCACATGGTGGGGCTGCCTTGCATGGTTCCATGGTGCACAGGGTTGCATTGTCACAGTGGGGGTGGTGGCATGCATAGGGTGCCCTACACTATTGGGCACTACTCCTGGGAATGGCGTATGGTGATTGTGGTGCAGGGTGTACTTTGCATTGGTGGGATGGGGTCCCACAGGGTGGTCGGCCCTCCTTGTGTGTCGGTCACAGCTTGCCAGGGGGGTTCCTGGGGCACCATGGCCCAGCTGTGGGTTGGTTGCTGGTATCCATGGACCGGTGGTTATTCCAGCTCTCCCCCGGTTGTGCAGTGCATGGGGTATGGGGGACAATGTCTGTTCTGCTGTGTGCTCCTCTGCCCATCTGTGGCATGGGTGGTGGGCCCCTGCATCCCTTGTTGTGCTGCTGCATTGCTGCCCTGCTCCAGGGGGCATCCCTTGTTGCGCTATGGTACATCATATATGCTCAGCTTCACATTGCTAGTTGCGCTATGGCGCAGGTGGTGTGATATTCAGTCGCCAGCCCTAGGGCGCACCTTTGGCTCTGAAGTTTTTTGAATATTGTGCTCTGCACATGGGCGCAGTGGAGTTGTGCTTGCTCCTGCTGTTGCGCACTTTTTGGCTGCAGTTTGAATATCTGGGCCAGTATAAATGAATTTTGCTGTATCACTGTGTATTACTGCATATTGATACAGTGAAAGTGCATCAACCAGACTCCAAACTTTCATTTAAAAAAATTAAGTTTCTTCTCCTAACAGTTCAAAAGCTAACTATTTTTTTCCATTATGTGTTTCTGCTGCATATCTCTGATTCTCCAGGACCCTTCCAGCCCCGTCACTGACTTTCTCATGGACTTACAGGTTATCCAGCACTTGACCAGTCAACACCTGCTCAGAGTTACCTGCCATATTGATTTTGTAGTGGCTGTGGTGGTTGCAGATAGAACCGGGGCATTTTTCCTCCATTTGTTACTTCCAGGGATCAGGCATGCAATGAAACACATGCATGTGGTGGCAAGCATGTGTGCTGGCCTCTAACTGCAGCCTTTCTGCCTCTTAAGTGCTCATGTATTCTACCACTTGGCCTCTGTGTGGTGGCAGTCTCACAGCAAGATACAGAGTGAAGTGTACAAGAGGAGGTAAGCTGCAGATCTCATGTAGGTAAGGAAACGAGCAGACTAGGTGGGCCAGGTGGGCCTTATCTGCCATCAAATTCTATGTTTCTTTGTTTCTGTGTGCCCCCCCCACTACCCCAAGGGAGGAGAGATGTCCTTGGGATGCCCAATCCACCCTCTCCAGCCTCAATGACCCATGCTTGTGTCTGAACCCCAGTTGCTGGCATCATTATCATAGTCCTACTGCTGAACTGACAGGCCAACCATAAGCTTACCCCTGTTATTAAAAATACATATTTACAAAGAGTTAAGTTTTTTAACTGGTAGTGCTAGAAACTGTATTATTTTAATGAATTCTTGGATAGTACTGCACTGATGTAATCATGTTTTACTTATGCTCAAGACTGTACATTTATTGTTGTTTTCTATGTACTCTGACCACCCTTGAAAATGGGCTTTTTGCTCATGGATTCAACAGATTTTAAATAAACTAATCATCAATCAAATCAATTTTCACTTTCAGTAATCAATATTCAGGAACTCATTTTCTTTATGTATTTATCTATTGATTGATTGATTGACTGGTTGATTTCTTGATTTATTTAAGAAGCTGAATAAATTAAAGATGAATTTATACAGCAGAGAGAATTTCTAGATCAGGCTCTGGTAAAGATAGATCCCATAAGCCACCAGTGAAAAACATATTGTGTGTGGAGATTAAAATATCTGATACTACAATACAATAACATTAAGAGAATCAACAAAAACAAAAAAAAACTAAACCTAAACTGGCAAAAAAATATATAAACAATGAATTAAGATCAAGAGATGCACTCATCACCAAATGTGGCACCCAGCTATGCCCAGGAAATGTTATGATCAGTTTCACTCAAATAGTAATACCATGCCCAACTATCACCCTACTTCAATCATGTAAAAAAACGACAAGCAATAGACCAACTCATTGCTCCTCTGGTCATTCACTTACTGCTACTGTTCCTTTGACCAGTGGTTGTGAAATGCTGTAGGTGCTTACCCTAGACCAACTGAAAATACTAAGAACATTTTCTTAAAGAGACCTACCAAGCTAAACAAAGCAGCCCCTGCACCTGATATATAGGTACTGAACAGCATGGGATGCTTCTAATGTACAGCTTGCTGAAAATAATCACATTAGTAAAAAATTACAACTCTTGTAAAATGAGAAATCCCAGGTCCCGAGGACTTCCCAGTTTCTGGTGTTGCCCACGCTTCACGATCTGCAAATTTATGACACTATGCCAGGGAGAGCATAGGGATGCACTCCATTATACTCTATTGGTGTCACCTTTTTGATCTTTTTTCTATTATAATGGTCATTTAGTAATAAAACGTGGGCACTGGTTGACTAACAAGGGCCTTGTTAGTCGACCAGTGCCCACGTTATATCACCAAATGGCCATTATAATATAAAAAAATGATCAAAAAAAGTGCTGCCCATAGAGTATAATGGAGTGTGTCCCCATGCTCTCCCTAACATTGTGTCATAAATTTGCAGAGCGCAGGGGTGGAGTGTGGGTGGCACCAGAAACCGGGAAGTCCTTGGGACCTGTAATTTCTCATTTTATGAGTGATGTAATTTTTTTACTGACGTGATTATATTCAGCAAGCTGTAGATTAGAAGCAGCCCCATGAGGTACAGCACCTATATATCAGGTGCAGGGGCCGAGGCTGGTAAGTCTCTTTAAGGGTAATGAAATGGTGGTATGGGTTTTAAGAATATATATAAAACCCAATTAAAGTTCAGGGGCCCGATATTCAAACATGGGCAAAGGGGAACACGACATTTTGTATTGCACTTCCCCAGTGCCCAGGATCCTATCTATGCTATATTCAGTTGGATAGTGCACCAGTGCTATATTATGGAAAATAGGAAGCTATCGGTACAACACTAAGTTGAATAGCACTGCCCTGACATGGATTCCTGCAGTGCAGTGAATATTGTCCCCCCAACCCAATTGTGCCAGTAGCTCCTGGTGTGATAATCAGAAGTCCCCATGCAAATAAGCCCATTTTGCATGCAAGGTGATAAAGGGCCATTTGTATGCCAATTACGGGCACATTTGCTTGGGAAGCGGCAGCAGATTTGAACCCCCGCAACTGGCTTCACCCCCAACACAATTGCCTGGTTCCAATTTCCCTGACATCTAGCAGTCCCCCTCTCCCTCTGACCAGTGGCCGTTATCCAAAAAATAAATTTCTGGTGCCCAGTGGTAACCCAGATTCCCGGACCATTATTTAAAAAATGTCTCTGTGGCATTTAGTGGTCCCCCTTTCCAATCTCTGACCCCATTATCTATAACAAATATATTCCTTCTGATCCATGATTCCCCCTTCCCTCTGATTGCCATTTCATACTGTATTAAGTGAAGCCTGGTGGTCCATGGCCCCCCTTCCCGATTGCTGTCTCTGTCTCTGTATCTGTTCAAGGACTCCCTGGCACCTAGTGGTTGCCACACTATCTGATCATCAAGCCTGTATTCAGCATCCTCATCTCTGGCATCTAGTGTTCCTCCGGTCCCCAATCCATGGCCTGTAAAACCAGTAGCATCCCCAGTGGCCAGTGCCCCCCAGTCTCCAAACACTGGCTCTGCAGAAAACAAACCACTATGCTCAGTGGTGGTCAGTGGTCCCCCTGTCCACTGTGACCTGCTGTAATGCCAGTAACAGCATGGTTAGCCTGGTTCTTAGTGGTCCCTCCCACCCTCCAATTTTACCAGCCCTTATATGTGGAATGTTGCACCTGGTGTCCAGTGGTCCCCCCTCAATACTATGATTGCTGGTCCTGTAGGACAGCAATGAAGATAACTGCTGAGGTGCACTAGAAATATGTAAAAAAACAAAAAAAAAATAATTGATATTCCCTGGCAGCTAGGGGTTTCCACCCAACCAGTCCCAGACCCCATAACAATAACATTCCCTGACACCCTTCAAGACCCATCCATGCACTAAGGGTACTGACTACCTACCCCACCAACCCCTTCCTTACTTGAAGCAGCACTGCAGGAGCCCATACAGTGACTATCATGGCCTTCCTCATACCTCCTAAGCCAGCTGCCATATGAACAGTCAGAGAGTTATGTCCTATGTATTGTATTGGGTGCATGTCCTCTGTACAGTACAAATGTACAAATATTTGCTATCTTCAGTTTCCTTCCTAATTTCAAAATGCCTTTCTGTAAAACTTGGGTATAAAGAAACTGAAAAAGTGGGCAGACTTAAAGGAGATCTAATAAACTATGAAGTAAATATTTAGGTTCGAGATAGAGTCTTGGCTACTCAAATGTTGGTCCAGGCTAACAAATTGGTCCAACTAGGAATTCACATTGTTGATCTAGAGTAACTTACACTTCCAGCTTTAGTGTCAGAAATACTGGCATGTCTGTAATCAGATATATTTTCACAACAGTCTTCTTGTGTTGATAATAGAGAAAAAGGTTTTCAACAGGATCAAAATGATAACCTGGCAATTTCCTTGCCCAAATACTCTAACCTTTTCTTGCAATGACTACATCCAATTGAGTCATGCCCTGTAGAAACTATTGATAGTAATGAAATCTCTTCTGCTTCATACTTAATTTTGGATCATTATAATGTCTTATCCAGAAATGTTGCTGTCCTGCTACAAACTTAATTGATGCAAAATAGCATAATCTTATTAGTGACTACCAAATTATTTGTATGCAAGAGACTTGGACTTCAAATAATATTAATGGTTATCAGGATACTTCTCCAGCTTGGGCTGCTGTATGCAGGAAATAATTTGTGTATTGGGGGTTGGGGTTGGAGTATGAGGGGTTCAATCAATCAAGAAATGGGCTTTGTTACATAAGTCTATGGTTTACACCTTTTGTGGATAGCGGAGTGGAAATGTAGGGTCTATAGGAGGTTTCGGTTAGAATGGGTTAGGTACTTAATGATTCTGTCGGGGGGGCTGGAGGGAAGGGTTAGGGTTAACGGAGCTATGGATATCATGGACCAATGTGTTTTGGGAGGAGGGAGGCGGGGGTCGGGAGAGATTTTCAGAGTGGGGGATTATAATTGTATTAGATATAGATGCATGTATTAGGATTAGTATGGGATCATTGGCAAGATTAGGAGGGGGAGGGGGTATTAGTAAGGGCTTAGAGGAGATAGGTAGGGGAAGATCCGCTCACCCGAAAGTACGGGACGAGAGAGTGATTGAGGTGGTTGAGATGGTAAGTAGAGGGTTTTACGAAGATTATTGGGAGAATGGGTAGTCTGTTTGAGTTTTTCACGTGGAATGTTAAGGGGGTCAGGCAAAAAATAAAGAGATATAAAGTATTAAAACATTTGCAATTATTAAAGGGGCAGATAATATGTTTACAAGAAACGCATTTGCTTGACAGGGAGCTGACTACGCTTAGATGTCAGTTCATTGGTCAGATATTTGGTGCTGGTTTTAGTACATCTGGCAGAGGGGTTGCACTTTTACTTCATAGGAATGTGGCTTTTGTGTGTGAGAGGGAAATAGTAGACCCGGCAGGCCATTATATAATTGTGGTAGGGCTTCTAAACCAAACAAGATTAGTACTGGGAAGTATATATGGACCCAATGCAGATACCCCTGGGTTTTTTATGGACTTACTAAAAATATTAAGTCCGTTCCAGCATCTTCCGATACTGTTGGGGGGAGATTGGAACTTACCATTTACTCCGGATTTGGACAAGGATGGTAAGTGAAATAAGGGCCTATCTCCGGCTCAGAGAGCTGTCAGGGATCTAGTTGATAATTTGGGACTATGTGACCCGTGGAGGGCTTTGCACCCTTCATGCAGGGAGTATACATTTTTATCAGAGGTCCATAAGTCTAGATCCAGGATAGATTATTTCTTAGTGAGTAGAGGGTTGTTGTCAGGACTGCTGAATAGTAGTATCATTCCTGGGATTTTTTCAGATCACTTTATAGTTCGTTGCTCCCTCAATTTGGCCCCTAATACTCCCAGACAGACTATCTGGAAGTTGAATAATCAAATACTTCGCTCCATGGAAATAAAGGAGTATATCGGACGTCGGATTGAACAATATGAGCGAGATAGTCATTCAACTATTAGGGTGATTTGTGGTGGTGTGCCCTAAAGTGTGTGTTAAGAGGAGAGTTTATTCAGCTGGCGTTGCAAGGAAAAAGAAGGGAGAGGAAAGAATTAGGTCTTTGTTGGCGCGAATCAGGGATTTAGAGAAGCTCTGTCACAGAATACCCCAGAGGAGACTAGGAACTATTGATCAAATTGCGTCCACAATCTAAGGGATTCTGGGCCAGAGGGCAGAATATGCGATTAAGAAAACCAAGGCCCTTTATTTGAACCAAGGAGAGAAGTCTGGCAGGTTCTTGGCTATGCAGCTAAGGAGCGGAGGCATCAGGAATAGTACAGAGTATCGTCCGTGTTGATGGGTCAGTTAAACATCACCCATGGAAATTGTTAGGGAGTTTGAGGATTACTACAAGGTATTATATAGCCCAATGACCCCTAGGCCTAATACGTCAGAAGAGGAAGATTACTTAACTACTTGTAACCTTCCCCAGGTTTCAGAAATTCAGAAGAGAGAGCTTTCACTTCCCATCTCTGAAGCGGAGATTTTGGAGGCAATACAAATGCTTTCCAATGATAAGGCTCCCGGTCCAGATGGGTTCTCACCTAATTTTTATAAATGTTTTGCGACCCTGTTATGTCCCGGCTTGAGAAGATTATTTCAGAGTATTTTGACCTTGGACGTAGTAGATGGCTATTTATTCGAGGCTTTGATAGTGCTTATTCCGAAAGAAGGGAAAGAGTTAGATAAAGTCATAAGTTACAGGCCTATCTCACTGATCAACTACGACATTAAGATTCTGGCGAAGATCCTAGCCTCACGGTTGTCCAAGGTCATGCCTAGGTTAGTTCATCATGATCAGGTGGGGTTTATGAAGGGCAGGTTGGCGTGGACCACCTGCGTAAACTGTCTCATGTCTTCTTTGTCTCCAGGGATTGTAAATTTCCATGTGTTTTGATGTCGGTGGGCCAGAGAAGGCATTTGACAGAGTGGATTGAAGTTTTAGCTATTGCTATGGAGAAATTTGGTTTTCCTGCCCAGTTCATTAATTATGTGTTTGCTTTATATAGGAATCCCAAAGCTAAAGTATATTGTAATGGAGTATTCTCTGCAAGTTTTCTTCTTAATTCGGGCACTAGACAGGGTTGTCCCCTATCGCCTCTTTTATTTAATTTATACTTGGAGCCTCTCCTCACCAAAATGAGATTAGACCCTAGGGTTGTGGGTATTAGAATTGGGTCACAAGAGCTCAAAATTTCAGCATATGCGGATGACATCTTGTTGCCTGTCGCTCAACCAGGTGGCTCAATCAGGGCGGTGATGGCTAATATTGGAGAGTATAGTAGATTGTTCAATTATAGGATTAATGTGGAGAAAACCCAAATTTCCACGTTAAATATGAGAGTGCATAAGTCTGAGGTTTTGGAAATGGGCATGCAATGGACTCCGCATGTTTTGAAGTATTTGGGTATCTATTTGGCCAGAACTGATCAGAAATTGGTTAAACTTAATTTGGACGCCATTAAGAGTAGTATTAAGCAAGACCTGCAAAGATGGATTGGTCTGCCGCTCTCTCTCTGGGGTAGGATTAATATAGTTAAAATGAACATTCTACCTAGGGTTTTCTATCCACTCAACATGTTAATGTATTAATACCAACTAAAATGGTTTAAAGAATTACATTTATTGATCTCGATTTTATCTGGAAGGGAAGAGGCCCGTGAGGCTTATAATAAGTTGGCAGCCCCTAGGGAGAGGCGGGACTGAGACTTCCACACTTCGGTCTATATTTTGGGCAAGTAACCTCTGTAAATATCTAAGATGGCTGGCTCCTGCAAGTAAATTTGAATCTTCGCCTATGTTCCTCTTGGGTTGGATTGAAATGGAAGCAATTAGGAGGCGGAATAAATCCAATTGCATTGCTTTATTCCACTCCCAAGAAGGTGCCCCTAAATTGGTCGCTAACCCAATAGTAAATTCTATGATTCACAGATGGATTTGTGGTAGGTTAGGTTATGTTCCGGATAGGGACAAGCATCAACCGTATGCCAAATGCTAATTTGAAGATTGGGGAAAATGATATTGGGTGGATGGTTTCCCCAACTAGAAGGATTACGAGTCGAGGATTTAATGGGGGACGGTCGTGTTCTCCCAATAAGGGATATCCTGGCAAAGTACAATATAGATTCGAAGCAAGTCTTCAAATTATACCAGGTTACCCATTTATTAGCGCGGGTGGTGATCAATTTTCGGGTAGGGTGTGTGGATGGGAGTTGGTTTGAGTCATTAGCTCAAATTGTATGGGAGTCACATGCGGTTTCTAGGGTATATAAGGTACTCCTTGACCAAGTTCTTGTTGACATGGATTTCAAGCCCAGGTATTGGACTAGATGTCTGGGGGAACAAGAGTGGGATTGGGAGACTGTTTGGAGTCACATGTATAAATATGTTAGGCAGGATAGGTTGAGGGTGATGCAGTTTCATTTCTTGAATAATTTATTTTGGACCCCTTCCAAGCTACATAAAGTGGGAAGCAGACCTGACCAAAATTGTTTCCGGTGCCATCAGGCAGTTGGAGATTTGTATCACATCTTTTGGGAGTGTCCACTGATAAAGCAGTTGTGGACGCAGATTAAACAGAGGGCAGATCCATTGCTGGGTATTGATCAATATTTTTCTCCTGATATATGTTTGATAGGAGATTATTCTGGAATCACAGTCAAGGAGCGTAGATTTTACATGGCTCTGATCTCCGGCTCGCTTAAAAAGGTAGTCTTGCGATACTGGATGACAGACTCTCCAATTACGTACGCGGAATGGTTACAGGAGATGTTGTTTAATTTAAACATGGAAAAATTAGGAGCGGGAAGGGATGATCGGTTTCACATATATGAAAGGATTTGGAGTCGTTTTCGGGCGCTATACCTTCCCCAGGGGTAGTCAGAATTAGTAAAGTAGTATTAGAGATGATGGTGGGTGAGCGGATCTTCCTGGAGGGTAGGTAGTATAGCAAGGGGTGGTGGGTTGGGGGGAGGGAGGCCTTTTTTGGTGGAGCTGGGGGAGGGGGGGGAGGATTTGGGGTATTTGACTCAATTTAGGTCAGCTGTTATGAAGGTACAAAATGTTCTCTTTATTATGTACTGTGTTTCTGATAGGTGTTTTGTTACAATAAAATTTAAATTTCAAAAAAAAAGGATACTTCTCCAGCTAAGAGTTCCCAAAAATGGCAGACCCATAGGTATCTTATCGGTTTGTGTAATAATCTCCCTGATCTTGAAAAAGCTTGATTCAGGACCACAATTTCCTGATGGTTCTTGTTAACTTAAAGAGTAGTGTTATTGTTTTCCTGAATACCTGCATCCCCTAGTACATCTAATCATTACACTAATGAAATAGTGTCCACTTTTGAAACTAGAATCTATGAAGCTTTAGAGAAACGTGACATGGCAACCCTATTAATCCTTGGGTACTTAAATTCAAGGATTGAAACACATAATGCTCTACTGGATTCATCCATTTGTATTCCACCATGCATTATCTTAGAAAGAAAATCAGATGATACTCATATCAATGAGAATGGTTGTAAACTAAGAAACCTATTTCAAAATTATAACTCGGTCATACTAAATGGATGTACCAATACTGATAAAATCAAATAATTCACTTATTTTTGTAGTAATAGGAGGAATGTGATAGACTATGTAATGATATCTATTTCTGATACTGAAATCTTCTTGGATCTAGCTATAGACGTGCACAGAAAGTGATCATGTCCCTATCTAGATTGTTCTAAATATACTTCAGCAAGTATTAAGGAAATACAAACTAGTGTTAAAAATCAGACTTTAGAAGTCTATGCAAAAAGATGTCTGCATTTCAAATCTTTCGTAAAACAATAATTTGAAAATATGCTTTTTTTTTATTCTTTGGTAACTGGAAAAGGCCCACTTGGTCCAAGGCCTGTTTTCAGGGGCAACTCGGGAGCACTGGGGAGGTTAAGTATCTTGTTTAGGGTTACACAGTGTGCAAGTGGAGGTTGTGGAAATCAAACCCAGGAAGTTCATTTACAGTTCATTACTGTATCCTTCGGGTTACATTGCAAGCCCCACATATCATACTCAAAGACTAAACTTTTAACTGACAATATAAAAAAAAGTATATCCCAACAGAACTCTGCTCACTTATCACATTTATTCTCAAATATTCTATCTGTCTTATATGTGCAAAGAAGTACTCAGTTGGATGCAAAAACAAAATGGTGTAATCAGAGTTGCAGTGTTGCAAAGAAAGAATTAGTTAGAATTATGAGTCATACAAAAAAACCCTCTAAGGGAAAACTTAACAGAACTCAGTGAGCCTGCAAGAAATGTAACAGCATACTAGATAAACAAAAGGAAACACAATAGTTAAAATTATAGGAGGTTATGAATAAAGTCATAAACAAACAAGAGTCACATCAGTTTTGCATACTGGTCAAAAAGAGGGAAAATAACTATAAGAGAATCCCATCAGCCTACATAGCTGATGAACAGTAGGTGGCATTTCAGTAATATTTCCTATGGTCATGAAAGTTCTAATGTTGCCTCTATTTCTGAACAATGATTAGCTGTAGATTATGAACCATTATTTGTCCCTTTGCTTATTGTTGAGAATGTTATAAACTCTTGTAAAATAAACAAGGATCCTGGCCTGGATGGAATGCAAGCTGATTTCTAGAAACGTCACTTTAATGTTTGAGTTCCCTTGCTAACCAGTCTTTTTAATCAGTGTCTTAAACACTGGACTATACAAGAAAATTGACAAACTTATGTCATTGTGCAGTCCAAACTCAAAAGGTGCACTGGATACTGGAGGCAGTGCAGAGCAAGATGGCCAGCCTGCTAGATGAGAAGTATTCATAACTCCCCTTCTTCTTGTCTCTGACTTCTATCTTTTCTAGAGCAGCTGTTACCATATTCAATGCTGCATTCCTAAATTGTTTGTATTTAAGTCATCCAATTTAATTAACTATGTTTATTATGTATTATAGTTAGGAATTGGAGAAGATGTACTTGACTTTTGGAGGTTTTTGAATGTTCTTGTACTTATGCTTTACTAAAAACAGGATTTAATTTTTCGAAAATCATATTATCGGAAATGATGTTCCATTTATTTTTATGATCTCATTCACATTTACACTTGTTGTGGTTATGTACACTAATGGTGTGTTATCTCTTTCAGAGAAATTTCTGTTTGAATGCCGATTGTTTCCTCTACCATATTAGACCCACCCCCTGACGAAGGCCCTGTTTGGGTTGAAGAGTTGGGGCAGATGGTTTCTCCACTGTTGCCATGAATTGAATTAAACACCTTTAGCCATTTACATTTCCATTACATTTTTCCTGATTCCATGAGTGCAGAGCGTCTTCTACTTAATGTCATTGTGCCTCTTTATAAAAAGGGAATGCTAAGGACCCAAAAAACTTTAGCCCAATAAGCTTCCTTGACACAATTTAGAAAATGTTTGCAAAGTTTCTTCTGAATAAACTACAGTCCTGGGTTAGTGAGAAAGTAATTGTTCCAGCTGATAAGCAGGTTTTAGAAATAACTTCTCCATCATAGGTCACATTTTTTTAGCACACTTGAATATGTTTTTATTATATGTAGATATTATTGATTTTGGAGCTGCTTTTAATTCCACTGACTGAAACACTAATGGAATAATTACTTGACTATAGTATAGATACAAATCTTCCACCAATAGTTCAGCTATACTCTAATAATACAATATTTTTAAAGTGTGATTTATAGGGTACTATCATTTCACATTTTTGTTCAAATTATGGAATCAAACACTGCTGTTAATTAGCACTGTTATTATTTCATCTGTATGTTAATGAAATTGTAACTAATATTGAAAATGACATACTTACCACAACTGTTTAGTTTCTGGAATCTCTTCACCATTACTTAGCACTGATAGGTTTGGGGCTGGAGGCACTAGGACCTCATAGGAGCAAATTATTTACAGGGAAGGAGTGACAGCACCTGTGTTCCTCACATTGTGCCACCCATGCTACCCAATAACCTTCACTCACTCCCTCAGCACCTCAGGTCTGTTCATCAGGAGAGAAATAAAGTATAGGGAAATAAAAGAGAGGACTAGATACATTCCAGCCCAAAAGGATAGGAAAAGGATATAAGAAAACAAAATAAATGACAAAATAAAACCCGACTACTGACTTAGAATAAGTACAAGACACACTAAGTGGAGCAAGAGGTAGATGGATATATAGAGCCAGAGCCTCACACTGCCTGCCAAACAGAAGGTGGATAGTGTCATACAAAATAAGGATAGCAGCCCTGAACATGTGGTTCTGGCAAGAAACCTAAGAGTGATGCTCAAAATGGGACCCCCTTGTAAATGAGATGGTATAAAATGCCTAAGGACAAATTACATAGGCTCCTAGAAAAAAGAGAGTAACTCTATGCTATCAGAAAGATACAGTAGTTAACTCATAAGTTTGTTATATCCTTCTTCCTTACATCCAGAATGAAGAAAGGGGGAACCTACTACATCTGGAGTTGCCAGACTGGATAGCCTAAGGAGTCAAGGGGCTGGATATTCAAAGCTTTGCACGGGGCAAAAAACGTTTGTGCGGGTTTAGCGCGGGATTAGCGTGGGTCTGCTATATTCAAAAGGCTGAATAGTGCAGGCAAACAGCATCAGCGCCAGGCAAACTATAATTATATGCAAGGGGAAAAGTGAACATGAATACAGGTGCAATGAGATATTCAGCGACTAGCGCTGCGCTAAGGTGTTTAGCGTGACCCATAGCGCGGTACAATTTACCGCCCAGAAAAAGCTGGTCTTAACCCTAGGCAAACAGCTTTGCGCGGTGCTATCTCAGCATTAGCGTGGCTTGCACGGCCCTAACATATGAGTATGATGCTTAGAAACAGCCAGACATGGAAGACACATGCTGCACATTGCTGGCACCACAATGATGCCATCAGCTGCCACCAGTCCGAGCCAAGCACAAACAGTGAGGGGGTGATCTGACCCACAGGGGACAGCATGGTGGTGTGGCCATATAGCACACACCTGCACACCATACGTCTGTGGTGTATAACAGATGCCAGCACAGACATGCAGCACTGTGGGCATGGTGGCCAGTGAGGGTACGGTGTAGGGTGGCCAGACCTCACCACAGCCCACTTGTGGCCACAAGGCTGGGACACATCGCTCAGTGCACATGGGCCAGTAATGGGATTACGACATCACCTGTGTGCCTGTCGGATCCTACATGACCCCCCGAGCCACCTACCACACAACTGTACAGATGTCACAGCACACACTGCCAGCCATATACATGACACTGTGTGCATCCCATGTCACAGCTGCAGCATCTGTGGATCACACAACAGTGTGATAGTACTGTCCACTGTCAGTAATTACCTGCAAGCTGTGCCTGGCACTGTGTACAGTGCAGTGGTCATCAGTGCCCTACATACCATAGGCAGTGTCGTGTCCCTCGCACTACCAGCCCTCTTGCTACTGTAGTGTCTGCTGTGCACTGTAGCATGACTTACAGTGTGATGGTTGCATGCAGCACTACCACCACCTGTGCTTATGCTGTGCTGTCCCCTGGGGTACGATATGCTATGCTGTACTGTTTACATGAAGCCTGCAGCTATCAACTGCACTGCCTGACTGACCTACAGGTGGAGCTGCGGTCGGACCTGGCCAGCCCCTGTACCTCCAGACTGACCTACAGGTGGAGCTGTGGGACCCTGCAGTAACGCTGTGCAAACTGCATGCAAATCAGGGCATGATGAGATGCTAATATGGCTGTTTGCCTACAGACTATCTAAGTAGGCTCATTTGCATGTCACTTTTGAATATGGCAAAGCTTAGCGTGGGGCTAACGTGTTTGCACCGGGCACACCGCTTAGCTCCGCGCTAAAGCCACGCTAACGTGTTAGAGCGGCTCTAACGGTTCGGGGAATATTATACAGTTTTGAGCACAGTTTTTTCATGTGTGCTACAGCCTGCAGCTGTACTGGGCCCCTGCATTTGCCAGAACACACACTGGCCACATAGTTCCTCTCTACCTACCCTCACGTCTCTGTGCACTGTGTTGTTGTTCTGGTTTGCACTTCCTGGTTGCTGTCTTCAGTGCTGTCTTATTCCAGGGCTACGTTTTCCCTGCACTCCCAGCCCAGTTTGTACGGCCTCATTCCCATGCTATATTCAGAAGCTGTTTGCCCTGGGCTATTCCTTTTGAATATAGCTTGCTTTGTGCTCCAAGCTAAGTTTGCCCGCCGGGCAGTGCTAATTTAGCCCCGGGGCAAACCTCTGAATATCTGGCCCAAGATGTGCTAATTTCCCCAGACACCCCTAACGGTAGTAGGCTAAGACTCAAATACATAAGAGGAACTGGGATATCAACCAAAGAAGTCTGACACAGTCAGAAAAACATAAAAGAAAAAAAATGCTTCTCCTGCAAACATAGATGTACCCTGTGTAAGAGCTAGCACAGTTCATCTAATAGAGTGCATAGCACCTAAGATATGCAGAGAACTGTCAAGTGGGATTAGACTTGATATTACTTAGGAGCACAATTTCAGTTTGGCAACTAATAGGGGTATACCCACAAGAAGATATACCCCGGTTAGGGAAAAGGAGGCCAAGAGAAAAAAAAGGGGGACTCACACTTTCTGTTTTTTTTGTTTGTTTTGTTTATGTTTTTTTTTTTGAGGGGGCGCTGTTGTGAGGGCCTAAGATCTTATAGTGCTGCCGGCACCAGCAAGGTAAGCTGACCAGATGTCCTGGCTCTTTCTGGGTAGAGGATTGTGGGCAGGGCATGGTAATCAATGGTAAAGATATTCCAGAAGATGAACAATTATGGTAATTACATAATTTTTAAATCTTCCACGAAATAATATTCACTCTCACCCTAAGGAAGAGGCAAGGCACCTCAAGGTGCAGGAGTGTTGGTCACTTGTGCACTTTTCTTCTGAACTTTGCAATAAAATTTATGCAAGCAATAATACCCGACAGGGTGAGCGGTATTGGGTTATACCGAACTGCCCAGGGGCGTAATGAGGTCCTACACTGCAGGCAGAGCACCTTATAGCTCCTGGAAGGTCTGGCATTACCCATACCACCCACTCTGGTGGGTATTAATGCGCTTAGAAAATGGGCATGTATTTAACTTTTAATACAATCAATTAAAAAAGGTACAATATGAAAAACAAGCATTTGCCAATGCTGAACATTTGATGCTTGGTAAACAGTTTGGTTTTTGTTATTTTTTGACTCCAGATTTTGAAGCTTACTTGTTTTAGGATTCACCTTACAGACATGCCATGTACCATTTATAGTATATTGGCTGAACATCTCATCCAGAATTTTAAAAATGGCACGTCATGTTTATGAGGTGGTGTGGGAAAAATGGCTATGTTTAAAGGCTGGAGACAAAGATTGAAAATTAGAATAGTTACAAATGAAGCTACAGGACTTTCCATGTTTTGTGATGCATTTTAGGCATTCTTTTGATACATGTTAGAATGTATATGCCTCCACCACCACTACTACTCCACTGCAGAGGATGCAAGGGTGCCCTTGGGGGCTCTTTGATACCTGATTAGGTTCTATGATCCACAGGAGTGTGCTCTGGCAGGATCTTTAATGCCTCCAGGTGTTGCAAGCTTGCCCAAATATGGATTTCAGGTTACAGTGCCACCACCCCACAAGGTGTAAGAGTCCCTGAAGTGCTCCATACATTGTCTCAAGAACTTGCACCAGTTATTATAAAAGAAAATAATTATCCTGCTACACACCTCCCCCAAACACACCAGCAGCACCATCAATGCAGTACCATCGATCAGACTGAAAGCAAAAAGTAAAAAAAACTCAGCTGCTCATTGCCCCAGAACAGCCTAGAGATATGGAAATGGGGGGGGGGGGGCACTTTTAATTCCCCAACACAAACTGACATATCCATTCTCCACAAAGCCCTTGCACTTTATGGGGGCACAATGCATCGTGCAAGCACAAGCAACTTTACGGTGCAACTTTGCAACGAGAGCAGTGCCCATCAAAACACAAACTTACTGATCTGGGTGTGTTTCTTCAGTCATTTTCTGTTTCCTCTATAATTTTTAGAAGCGGTGGTAGTGGTGGATGGCTCTGTGCTCCTCGCCATTCCCACACCGCTGACATTGTGTATGCTCTCTGGGGAAGGGCGCTCTCTCTGGTCACAGGGACATACGAACATACGAAATTTGCCAGCAGATAAAGGCCTAGAGGTTTATCAAGTCTGCTCGAATGTGCAGCTAGCACCCCTTATTCTGCAACAGGGAGTGGGAAGAGCGCTCTTCTGCAGGTTGGGTCTGTGGCACTCTCTACACAAAGGTTTGGATAGTACACAGAGGGAGGGAGGGAGGGAGTGGGAGAGATTAATGGGATGTAGGTCTGGTAGTGGAATGAAGAGTGCAGGGCAGACATCACACAGAGGGAGGGAGGGAGCAGGAGGCATAGGAACAGACTTTTATTTTTCCCAGGGGGAGGGGTTCAAGTAATGGTGAGAGATCTGTGGGCCGCCAATGCCACCAGTAGCCACATCCACTCTTCCCCAATCTCCCCTACCCCAAGACCCCAGGCCGCACTGTCAACCCCAAGAGAATTTGTGTTACCAAAGAATCTTGCTGCTGTGCCAAGCTGCACTTTGCATATTTTTAGATATGGGCCTGGCAATTGGCATTTGGAGAAATCCTCACCCATCTCTGACATACTGTTACCACCTGAGTAACTATTAGCCCTTTGCTCTGTCCCAGCCATGCCTAAACCCATTAATAGCAATTAATTAATTAATTCATTCATTCATTCATTATTAATTTTATTTTTTTTGCATCCACCATCTCGGCTGGTAGGCTGTTCCATGGCTCAGACCTTTACACATGCATCCTGTCCGGGAACGGGGCTCTAGTTTCCATGCCTTTACTTGAGACACAAATTTCTATGTTCACCCATGGAAATCTTCAATTTTAATGATCCACATTCATTGGTCTCCAGCTACCAGGCTGCACTTTTTTTTGGGGGGTGGAATTGCCCTTACAGGACCTGCAAATGTGGCATCTGATTGCCATTCCCCAGTTGCAGGAAGTCAGATTATAATGTGATGTCTTTGAAGGATAACATTCATCTCAAATTAGAATCCCCAAAGCCCCCTAACTGCCAGTACTGAAGACTGCTGTGGAAATGAGATTCTGTTTGTAGCATTTTACTTCTCATATTTGCATTTTTTCTAGCTTTCTGTAAATGACAGTGTCTCTTTCCACTGACTCCACGCTTAGTAGCAGTGATCTCTCATCAATGCTTATGAAGCAGGCATTACACAACCTCCGATTCTTACCTCTCCTATGTCCTTTGTCCTACAGAATCAAATTTCAGAGGTACCTTAAAGTATGCTTTGTGCTTTGGTGACATAGAGCATGAAGTCACTGCCTCTCAGCATGGTGCTAGCGGCAGGGGACAATGTGACTGTGACTGGTGGAGAACCAGAAAAACAATCCAAATTTGAGAAGCAAAAAGCTGCAAAAGAAACATGGAAACATAGACATTGATGGCAGATAAGGACCGTTTGGCTCACCCAGCCTGCCCATTTCCCTACCTACTGGATAAGCTGCAGACCCTAGTTAATCAACAGACTACTTCTTCCTACCCCCCCCCACCAGAATTGCCTTATGTCTGTCCCATGCATTCTTGAATTCCCCCACTGTTTTTGACCCAAAACCTCCTCAGGAAGCCGTTCCATGCATCCACCACCCTCTCTCTGGAAAAATACTTCCTCACGTTGCCACTGAGCTGTCCCCCCTCTATCTTCAAATTGTGCCCCCTTGTTCTTGCACATCTTGTTTTCTGAAAGATGATACCATTTTAGACTTTGTTGAGTCCCTTGAGGTACTTAAAAGTTTCTATCATGTCCCCCTTCACCCTCCTTTCCTTGAGGGTATACATATTAAGCATATTAAGAAAAGATGTCATTGCCATAGTCATCATTAATGATGGTGGTGGTCTGGAAGGGAGCCTGGGGGTTTCTAATTTAAGAAAGTCTAAGTTGTACATTTGTATTGTAGAACCATATGTAAATGTGCAAAAATGATTGTTCTAGTCTCCAGATGCAAAATAATGCTGGGAGAAATCTAGATATATAAACACCAAGGCACATAATCATTCAATAAAAGGCGTTCTCTCAGAGACGAAGAGTCAGCTCACCATCAGTCCAAAGCTGAGTGTCAGCCAGGGCCCTAGTCACTTTCCGACTCCAACACAGGCCAGGTCTTAGAATCGCTCTTGTTCCTTGCTCCCCGGTGTGACAGACGGAGGCGGTGGCTGAGTCAGGAAGATGATGACTTCTTTTCCAGGCAGGCAACAGCTACATCTTCGAGTTCTTTCCTGGCCGGGTCTTAGGTTCATTTTCTTTCTTTGCCATGCGACCCAAGCCGACTATCTCTGCTCCTCCTCCTCATGGCCTGCTCCCTCCCCAGCACTATAATTGAGGCAGCCAAGCCACATACTTGATGACCCAACTGACCGTCCTTCAGTAACAGCTCCTGCACATGGCACACGCACCACTAAGAGGAATTAATTGGATTCCAGTCCAGTGGGGTCACGGTGGGTGAGGGGCAGAAAGCACAAAGTGGGAGGGAGTGAAAGGGTTAATTGGATACCGGGCTGATTGGTAGGGTCATGGAGGGGGTGAGGCAGAAAGCACACAGTAGGAGGGAGAGGGCGGGTTAATTTAATACTGGGTTGATCGGTGGGATCACAGAGGGTGCAGGGTGGAAAGCACACAGTGGGAGGGAGCGGGAGTGTTAATTGGATACCAGGTCAATCAGTAGGGTCAGAGAGGGTGCAGGGTGAAAAGCACACAGTGGGAGGAAGCGGGAGAGTTAATTGGATACTGGGTCGATTGGTGGGGTCACGGAGGGTGTGGGCAGAAAGCACACAGTGGGAGGGAGTGTAAGTGTTAATTGTATACCGGGTCAATCAGTGGGGTCACGGAGGGTACGGGGTGGAAAGCACACAGTGGGAGGGAGCGGGAGGGTTAATCAGATACCAGGTCAGTGGGGTCACAGAGGGTGCAGGACAGAAAGCGTACAAAGGGAGGGAGCGGGAGGGGTAACTGGATGCTGGGTCTAGTGCTTAAAATGACAGAACTGGTGCTGAAAGCCAATCAGCTGCTTGCTGGTTGGCAAAGCCCTCTCTGATTGGAGTGGCTTATTTCTTGGAAGTACAAGCCAGCAAGCTGGGAGCTGTGTCACAGCCACAGTGCATGGTGATTGATGTAGATTTTTGAGCCTCTTGCAGTTCCAACTGCAATGGGTTCAGCAGTGACACACCCCTGAAATTCTGTTGTACTTGTCCCAAACATTTGTTGCGCAAGCGCATCAAACATAAAAAGTAGTGCCACTCTGTTAAAACCCTCCATGTGAGCACAGAATGCAAATCATTTGAAAAAGGGATGTTGGATGTGGTTCTCAACTAACTACAGTTATAACAGTGAGACAGGTGAGACAGCAGGCCTGCTACGTAAATAGACAACTTAAAAAGTAAGACCAAAGCCGGCCCCGTGGCACAGAAGGCTGAGGCACTGGACGCCTTACCTCATGCTACACTGGGGACCTGGGTTCAGTAACAGACTCAGGTAGCTTGGGGGTCAGCTGAGGTGAGGGAGGATTGAGCGTCTGCTGATAGCTCTCCTTCCTCGGGGTGGAGGGACTTCAGCATCGCACTGTAGACTGATGCCCAGTGGTGCTGGGGTCAGTACAGGTGTGATACTAGAATGGGGTAGACCAATGCACAGGGTGTAAGAATGCCTTCATTGAGGTGGAGACAGTCGCCCTGCCCATTGCATGTGCATGGGTCTGGGGAGAATACAGAAAAAGGTTTCCGAGATGGCAGGCTCAATGATGGCGGGCTGTGCCCATGTCTCCCCCCCAGCAATCTAGATGTTGTCTTCCAGGGGTAGGGGAAGCTGCCACCCCTTGCCACTGGCCCTGTCACGGGGGGGGGGGAACAATCCGTGGGGGATGGCTGGTTGGGGTGGGTGCAGGGAAATTCCCACCAGAGAGATGAGTCCTCTCCAAGGGAGGGGCCAGAGCCACCTGCCTGCTCCAAAAAGGAGGCGTAAAGAGTAATAAGAAAAAAAACAAGACCAGCCTTGTTGATACCAGGCAAATCATTTTTTTTGTTTGTTTTTGTTTTTAATGTTTGCTGTAACTACAGTTTTACTAAACTAGAGAGAAATAAGTCATATAATGTTGCTGACAGTGAGGACAGGACTGTGAGTTCTGGTGCTGACACCATCAGTGACTCTTCACAGAAACCAGCCATTTTGGACAGGCAGTAAAAGCAGGGCTACAGAATGACTTGAGACTTTCGTATACAGATCTCAGATTTGGCATGATGTTTATTAGGAATTTATTGATCTAACTGTGGTTCTACTGATGTTGGAAATGTTGACTGGAGCACGTGACAACAGTTAACCTAGGTTCAGTCTCTGGGAGCTCAGGAACTCAGTAAATCAGACTCATTACACTCCATGATGTCACTCTTTGTATAAATGTTGCTAGCACAAAAACACATAATTTATTACTCTATCATTTGTCCTATCCATCACCTCCTTGTAAATAATTGCTCAGCTGAGCTTTCTCCTTGTAAACCAAATAAAAAAAATACAAATACTGTGACCAGTTACAGCCAGACACCGTGAACAAGTGCCCCCCCCACAGACACCATGAAAAAGTGTCCCCTCAAGCACCATCAACAAGTGCCCCAACACACCGTGAACAAGTACCCCCCCACACACACCATGAATGCGTGCCCATACACACACCATGAACAAGTGACCCCACATACACTGTGAACAAGTGGCCTCCCCAACACATCATGAACTACTGCCCCCAACACACCATGAACAAATTCCCCAACCCCTAGCCCCACACACACACCATGATCTGGTGGCTCCCATACACACCATGAACTACTGCCCCCAACACACACACACACACACACACAGTGAACAAGTGCCTCCCCACACACACCATGAACTAGTGCCCCCCACACACACTGTGAACTAATGCTTCCCATACACACCATGAACTACTGCTTCCCACATACACTGTGAGCTAGTGCTCCAATACGCACCATGAATAAGTGCCCCCACACACACCGTGAGCATAGTGTCACCTCACTTTGTGATCAACTGCCTCCACACACACCTTGAACAACTGCCCCCACACACATGCACACAGTGGCCCAGATATTCAAACTGCACCCAAAAAGTGTACAACAGCAAGAGCAAGCGCAAGTCCACTGCATCCATGTGCAAGAAGCGAGATATTCAAAAACTGCGCAGGCCAAGATGCGCCTACGGCAGACGACTGAATATCGCACCACCTGCGCCATAGCACAACCAGGGATGTGAAGTTGCGCATATCTGATGTGCCATAGTGCAACAAGGGATGCTCAGTGGAGCAGTCCAGATGTGCCATAGTGCAACCAGAGATGCCCCCTGGAGCAGGGCAGCAATGCAACAGCACAACCAGGGATGCAGGGGCCCACCACCCATGCCACAGATGGGCAGAGGAGCACACAGCAGAACAGACATCGTCCCCCACACCCCATGCACTGCACAACCGGGGGAGAGCTGGAATAACCACCGGCCCATGGATACCAGCAACCAACCCACAGCCGGGCCATGGTGCCCTAGCACACTCACTGGCAAGCTTTGACTGGCACACAAGGAGGGACGACCACCCCGTGCCACACCATCCCACCAATGCAGAGCACACCCTGCACCACGATCACCATACACCCTTCCCAGGAGTAGCGCCCAACAGTGCAGGACACCCTATGCATGCCACCACCCCCACTGTGACAATGCAACCCTGTGCACCACAGAGCCATGCAAGGCAGCCCCCACCATGTGTACCCTGCTGCAGGCGGCAGCAGGCAGCAATGCAACAACAGCATACACAGTGCCACCCTGCACGTCCCCCCCTGAGGTACAGCTGAGAGACCAACCATGCGTCGCCACACGAGGTACCCCACATGCGACAGGGCATGCCCCAGACCCCACCACCAGTGGTACAGCACCCTGCACACCCTCCCAAGGACACATCCCGTCCCAGCACTGGCCACAACAGTCAGCACAGACACGCACAGTGTTGCATGGAAGCATGCACCACACAGGATGCAACACAGTGCATGGACAAACACCCACCCATACCCAAGGGCACACCAACACAGGGACACAGTAGCGGGTCAACCAAGCCAGTGGTGTGTGGCCACGGCTGACGTGTACACATGGCCAGCACCCCCTACATTGCACAGGTGTACCAGCCACCCTGCGCAGGCACCATGAAGCTGTATGCCACCAGCATGCTGCCGGAGCACAGGTGACAGACACTGGAGCACATCCCCTGCAACAGACACAAGTGACAGCATGAAGGGGGACAACAACAGCGGAGGCATCAGTGCCACTGGAGGCAGATGTGCACCATACTGGTGATGGAAGGCAATCTGGCATTGTGCCGGGTACAGTTGTTATCCAGCATGGACTGCCACCACTGACACACCAGCAGACCGTGCATATCACAGACATGCAAGGGTGTCAGCTGCACAGGCCATGGATGGTCTGACAGCGGTGCCATGCACACAGTGCAGGCACCGTGGACCACTGCACACAGGCATCCAATGCACAGAGTACAACACTCAAACCACAGACAGTGACTGAACCCCCCTGCCCACACCATAGGTGGTTCACCTCTGCACACACACACACACGCCCATGCATGCACTACCCCTGACGCCATGCACACCACTGCAGCTGAGCACCTGTAGCCCGCTGCAAATCAGAGACCACCACAGTTGTCATGACAAAACAAATGTATTGAAAACCGGAAATACAAAAACTATATACAACTATATACAATCGGGGAGAAGGGCCACATACCAGGTGGGGGCAGGTAAGGGGCAGGAGTGAACATATGGGAGAGGGAAGAAGGGGTGTGAGGGTGTGTCCGGGGGGGAAGGTGTTATTAGGGGCATGGAGTGCTCATCGTCTGCCCCGGTCCTCCTCCCAAGTTGCACCAATGTCGTCTCCTCCTCCTCCTCCTCCTCACCCGTGGTGGTCCACCCTCTGCAATAGCTCCAGAGTCACCCTCACCACCTGGAGCAGCTCCTGCACACCTTGGTCCAGCACCTGGAGTTGCCATCCATCTAGGATGAGGGAGCAGAGTCAATAAGTGTGACTGCCCAGCCCCCTGCAGCCCACCCATTGTGCATGGCATACAGCCATGTACCACACCCCTCTGATGGTGTGCGACCGTCCACAGTGACTGTGTCCACAAGACCTGCCTACCCAGGCAGCCACAGCCATGTGGACTACTGCACACACCCACCACCCATGTCCTGCACAGCACCACCATGGCCATACAGTGACTTGGCTATGCGGTGTGAAGGCAGTGGCACAGCCATGTGCCTGGTGCATGCATGGACCACCATTGATGCACTTCAGACATGCAGTGCCACTGGACAGTGCTGACTGTAACAAGTTGTGTGAATGGCAGTGGTGTCAATGGACGGTGGTCATGCCCCGCTGCCCGCCCAGTTATACGCATGCAATAGTAATCATGGATGTAAGGCACTCACCATAATCAGGCTGGTCCGCTTCCTCACCTGCCTGCATTCTTCTGGGCCTAAGGTGCAAACATGGAGAGAGGAACATCAGTACAATCCAGTAGCAAAGTCCCCCCGCCCCCATGTGTGTGCAATCCCACACAGCCATACCCATCCACCCCACACCCCGATACCACCACCACGGCCAACACTGGACACCCCCCCATGTGCCAGACACATGCAACTGTGATACCCGTATGGACAAAAACAGTGTATGGATGGGGCACCTACCTGGCCGTGGCACCGTGCCCCTCCGGGCACATGCCCACAGGTGGGCAAGCAGGTCCGGGTCCCTGTGCCTAAGGTCTCCATAACAGTGGTGACACTGCTCTGCCATGCGCCCCATACCAGTGGCCTCCTCCAGAGCATCAGCCTCCTCCTACCACACTGCACTCCTGGCCCTGTCCAGGGGTGCATCACCATCTAGAGCCCTAGCATGGGGCTCTACAATTGCCAACAGGTTGGCAAGCTCCACCTGGCTCCACATCACTGCCCTTCTCCGCGCCATCTCAGCAAAGTGGTGGAGTCAAAATGGCGCTCGGCAGCATGGTCCTGCCACGTGCAGATGCTGCGCAGTACAGCGCTGCCATTCCCTATCACGCTGTCACTGAACAGCACGATAGTGGTGCACCCATGCCTGACGCATGGTGCCTAGGGGGCAAAGGTCGGGCACAGGGTCAAGGGTCTCTCACGCACGGACAGTCACAGCGCGATTGGAACCCAATGTGTGTAGTGCAATTGGGTGCCTGTGTGCTACCTCCTGTAGTGGACTACAGCGCTGTTGCCCAAGTGCGCCTGCAGTGCCCCAGTGCCACAGTGCCATATATGTGAACAGTGCAGTAGCACCACTAGCACAATGGTGGACATGCCCTGCATTGCCTCCCACACACAGAACGTCAGCAGCGTGGCAGGCACCTGCGTCATCAACCCGGGCATGCGCAGTTAGGTGTGTACTGTGCATGTCCCAGAACTGCGCCCTTGGCTCAGCACGTTCAACAGAATTGCGCAAAGCGCAACAGCGCAATATTCAGCTGGCATATGCAAATCAGCTAATCAGCCATTCAATGGCACAGTCACTGCATCTGCATCCACTTAAAAATGCGCCTTGCCTCATTTGCATGCATTGCGCTACAAAAATGCGACATTGGGCTGCACTGACCATAGTCGGTTACTGCAATCTATTGCGGTGAGTTGCATGCTGTTTGGGAGTGTGGACTGTGGTGTTTGGGACATGCATGGGACTGCACAGTCACAGGTAACACCTGTCATTCTCACAGGAGGAATCATGACCGATCATGAGGTGGAAGAAGAGGAACAGAGACATGGGAGGAAGAAGAGGCCGAACTTCACCAAGGCAGAGGCCTACCTCGACCAGGAGCCGCTGCTCAGCGGATGCCAGGGAACACCACAGGCCCATGCTGCTGCATGGGAGGAGGTGGCGCGTGCTGTCAACCTGCATGGCAGCCACCAGTGCTTTGTGCTGGAGTGCAAAAAGAAGATGAGCATGGACAGGCAGAGAATTAAGGAGAAGGTGGCTGCCATCAGGGCTGCATGGTCTGCGACCGGTGGGGGACAGCCGAAGGTGCAACGCTTGACCCCACAAGAAGAGCAGGTTGCTGGCAGCATGCAGCATTGCACCATCGAGGGTGTTCTGGGTGGTGGATTCCAGACAGGTGGTAGCCTGTCACTGCATGGTAGGTCCTGGTCTGTCAATGGGGGGGGACAGGGTAGGTCACATTCATTAATGCTACTGTTTTTCCCTTACAGCTCCTGAGCATCTACATGGGTCAGTGGTGGTGGGCTTCTCCACTGAGGGCAGTAGCATGGAGATGGAGGAGGGCCCATCCACCTCCACAGGCATAAGGGGGTCAGGGCGACAGTGAGCCCACCTGGATGTCCAGACTGATGTTGGTGGAGCAGGTGTGGAGGAGGCCCTGCCCGTGTCCCAGCGTGCTAGTGTGCATGGATGCCAGCATGCTGAGACTCAGGCTGGTGCCAGATCCATCACCGATGATGATGGAGCTAACATCATGGGCAGTGAGACGTGTGGGCCACAGGATGGCCACACAGCAGGTGACATCACAGGCATGGCTGTGGGTGGTGCCACCGTGGAGGCCTGCGTGACATCACAGTCCCAGCCTGTGCCTGTCTGCACCAGTGGTGCAGCACTGGTTTGTGTCCAGGACAGTGGGCCTGTTGCGGCCACTGCTGAGGCACCATTGAGCCCTGGAGAGTGGCAGCTGGAGGGGCAGTATCAGCAGTCGGCCAATGGCCATGGGGGTACAGTGTCAGGGGGCGGCGTCAATGCACCACCTGTGGACATGCCCAGGCCTGGCCCTGGTGTGCAGTGCCTACCCTCAAGGGGTGATGACCATCAGGGCCGCGAACACCATGAGGGACAGTATGCTGATCATGCAGATGACCTCTTAGATGAGCACACTCGCATACTCCAAGCATCAGTCAATCAGCAGATGCGGCTTGTGACAGTGGTGGATGCACTCAGTGTGGCTCTGTGCCAGGCAGAGGAGTGGAGCAGTAGAGACACTGCTCTGCTCCTGGCAGGGATGGACAGGTTGCGGGAGAATGTGACCACTGCCTTTGACAGGCAGACAAAGGCATTCACAGCTGTCATGGCCACAATGGGCACACAGTTAGTTGCCCATGTGTCGCAGACACTGTGCAGTGTGATGTCCACCCCCCATTCCCAGTGTTGTGCGACACCCTTCTTGTCAACACCGGGTTCAGCTGTGGGCATCCCGAGCATGCCTGGCGCAGGCATGTTCGGGGTGCTGCAGACCCCTGCACGAGCACGGTCACATTCATGCAGTGGAACCCCTTGGGGACCATCAGGGCCACCCCATGAGGCCATTGGTCAGCCTGTCACTGCTGGCAGGTCTTGGCAGGGCCGCCCACGCATCCATGGTGGCCGTGGCACTGTGGCACGTGACTGACCTGTCTCCCAGCATGGCTACTGTCTGATGCTGCCCTGTGTGCAATGTGTTGTTCAGCGTGCAGCGCACGGGTGGGGTACCCAGCCCTGCATGCACACACATGTTCCATCTGCACACCCTTCTGGCTGCTGTCCCGCTGTGGCATGTGCATGATGATGCCTGCATTGCACTGCCCGCCACTGTGCAATGGTGCCCAGCATCTGACACACACAATGACAGGCAGTGGGCGCGGTGGTCTGTGGATGTGTGCATGGCTAGGGGTGGCGGTCTGGGCCGGTGTGCCTCCTACCCTTTGTGCATGTCTTGTGAGGTGTGTGTGTCTGTGTGTGTATGTGTGTGTGTGTGTGTGTATGACCGCGTGCCATGTTAGACCTTGCCCATCCCTGGCAGTGTGTGCGGTTCCATGCTCGGCCACTTCCCTTGGCAGCATGCACCCCTGGTGTGTGTCCATGCATGTTTGTGGGTTGTGCCTTTGCCACTAGTGGTTGCACATGGCCCCATGACTTACCTGGGTTGGCTGAAGTGCTACTCTGTGATGGTGTCCCGATGCAGCTGTGCCAGCCGGATCAGTCGGGGGTCCTGTCGCCCAACGGGGGGCTGCCCATCACCATCTTCACCAGCATCCTCATCTTCCCCATCGCTGTCCCCTTCTTTGACCTGTACGGCTATCCCAGAGTCATTGGCCATGTTGTGCAGGATGCAACAGGCCAGGAATAGCCCGCAGGCCTTTAAGGGGCTGTACTGTAGGGCACTGCCAGACGTGTCCAGGCAATGGAAACGTGTCTTCAGCATCCCGAACACCCGCTCGATGACATTGCATGTGGTGGCATGTGCCTCATTGTAGCATTGCTGCGATGGGGTCATGGGCCGCCGGTATGGTGTGAGCAGCCAGGGACGGAGTGGGTATCCACTGTCACCTGTGTGTAGAGGGTGGAGGCTAGTTTGGTGATCAGCGTCACCCTGCCTTGGGCCATCTAGGCCAATACCCATGTCACCTCTGACTATGCCCCTCCCAAGCTCTATATTTTTCTGCGTGGTTTGCAAACTCACCCACTAAGTGGCCAGTGGGGATGTCCCCACTCTAGAATCTGTGGCACAGCGCTGACTGGTGCCAGATAAAGACATCATGTGCT
Source organism: Neoceratodus forsteri (assembly GCA_016271365.2). NCBI lineage: Eukaryota > Metazoa > Chordata > Ceratodontiformes > Ceratodontidae > Neoceratodus > Neoceratodus forsteri. The sequence continues at coordinate 683,535,317 of CM057449.1, forward strand.
CCCCCAGGGTGCATGGCACAGACATTGATTATGCGCCCCCTGGCATCGCACACCACCTGGCAGTTGATGCTTGCATAGCCCTTCCGATTGATATATGCGGCCCCTTTGGGGTCAGATTTTGTGTGGATGGCCACATGGGTGCAGTCTATTGCCCCTAGCATGCCAGGCATACGTGTTACCCTGTGGAACTCCTGTATGTTTGCTGTGCGCTCTGCCGGTGTGCTGGGGAAATGGATGTACTCCGCAGCATGTGGCAGCAGTATGCTGAGGAATTGGGTGAGGTGGCATGACGCTGCCAACTGGGTTATGCTTGTGGTGTCTCCTGTTGGTCTCTGGAAGGTACCCGTGGTGAGCAGGCACATACAAGCTGTCACTTTTGTCTCCACTGACAGAGCATGGCTCCGTCACGTGGGTGCCTGCATCACATCACTGCACATCTCACGGAGCCACCTCAGAATTGCCCAGTTCAGGCGGTACCGGCCCACGATCTCAGTATCCATGTACAGCTCAAAGCTGGTGCGGGCTCGGTACTGCCTGTTGGGGGCATACCGAAGATGGGCCCTTCCATGGCCATGCCCCCCTGCTGCCTGCCTTCTCACCCCCCTCATAACTGCCTCCATCTGGATGGTGGCACTGGCCATGTCTCTGGCTTTTGTCCCCCCCTCCGGCAGCTGTTTCTGTGTTCCCCCGCTGTCCTGGCTGCTACTTCCCCTGCACCGGGAACACCTTCCTCTGGTGGCCTCAGTGCTGTGTGGCACTTCCCCCTTCTGCACTGTGGCTGTGGCTCCCCACACCTTCCCTGTGCCTGTGGGTTCCAGGTGCCCTTTCTCAGTCCTGCCCTGTGTGTCTGTGTTGCCTGTGTGGCTAGCTATAGTTCAGCAACATGTGCCTTCCCTGTAGCATTCTTGCGCCTCTCTCTCTTGTTCCTTTTTATTTTGGCTCATTTCCGCTATCGTGCAACTTCCGCTTGCTCCCCTATTGCTCATGGCGCATGTTGTTGAATATCGCACTGTGCCATTTATGCATGGTTCCTCCCCCTTCAGTTGCACATGAATTCATTATCATTGCGCTCTTGTGCAGTGTGATTTGGGGGCGCATCTGCCTCCAGCTAAATATCGCAGAATGGCACATTTTCGGACTTGTGCTGGAGCAACCCTATTGCGCATGGAGCAACCCTTTTGAATATCTGGGCCAGTGTGTAAATGTGTCCCACCAGACACTGTCAACAAGTGTCCCCCCCAAACACTGTGAATATGTGCCCCCCACAGACCAAGTGTCATATCACTGTGCAGAACACTTATTACTGATTTGGGTCTGGCCACGAGTTCTGATGAACTTGAATCATCTTAATTACCTTGCTATCTCTTTCCAAATCTGCAATGTAATTAGCTATTTTATCTTTGCTGACTTTGAACAGCCTTGATATTTTCTGCAAAATCTGAAACAGAAACATAGAAATATAATAATTTGTCAGCAGATAAGGGCCTTCGGCCCATCTAGCTTGCCCCAATACTTCCTACAACTGTGCTCTTTTATGCTCTGCCAGTATTAGGTTGTCCCCCTCTTACAATTACCAGTAGTCCCCTATGCTTATCACAAGCATTTTTAAATCTGTTTGTTGTTTCTGCCCCCACCACCTCCACTAGCAAGGGAAATGCAGCTAGATATGTCATCTCTGTTATAAATCTGTACTGTATGTCTGTATGGTTTGTCCTATCCAGGACATCCTTGTATATGAGCATTACTCAATGGAGAGTTCTCCTGGTAAAACAAATAAAATACTGAAAAAATACAAAATACATATAACATGACAAAGTGCCCCCGTGAACAGCGTGAACAAGTGCTCCCACAAACACTATATTAATGTCTATTGGGGTGCAGAAGGCCATTTGACCCATCCAAACCACACACACACACACACACACACAGACACACGCTTACTTCTCAGTGGAGGAACTTGGTAATATTTCCATTAGTCATGTATTTATCCAACTTGAATTTGAATAATGCCTTACATTCATATGCTGCTATATCTGGTGGTACGGAATTCCAAATAATAATTTATTTTTGGGTAAAGAAGAACATTCTTGTTAGTCCTGAAATGATTTACCCTAAGTTGTCTACTGCAAGATCTTGTGTTAAGATTTTCCTTATATTTCAGATTTATACCCTCCACGAGTTCGCCATCTCCTAGAATGTTAAATAAAAAAGGGGCAGATCACTTCAGCTTCTCCTTCTTTCTAAATGCAGCATATTTAAAATTTCCAGTTTCATTTGATATGACATATTCTCCTGGCTTATTGTTTTCATAAACATGACCAAGTTCCCCACAGACACACAAGGCACATGCATATACTGGTGGGGGTGGGGGTGGGGGTGTAAAAGTAGTCAAAAATCTTTATTTTTGCACAGGATATGGGTGACAAAATATACACCATTAGGATTAGGGTCTTATTTACAAGATATTCCTGTATACAATTCTAGAAGAAGTTGCAAATAGTTACAATAAAACACATAGACATATTACAATTCCAAATAAAAGTACACACAATTTTAGCAACTCTTCATGTCAAATCAAGTAAGAACATTAATAGTATTTCAAGACTACTGGTTTCCTCCCATTCAGTTCCTCATAATTACCATACTGTCAGATCCAGTAGACCCAAATACTTGATGCCAACCTTGCACCCCAAAAGTTACACACCATCAACGCTGCCACATTACCAGTGCCAAGCAACCTCCCCCCCAATACCATTACATGTCTCCAGGACTGTTTCCTCTGCACTGTCACAAATTATCTGTCTACTGTCAGCCTGTTCTTACACCTCCAGCTCTGCCTCAGTATCATTTCTTTTTCTGTCTATGAGTTACTGACTCCGAAGAGCCCAGCTGAGATGCAACCTACTTTTAAAGAGATGCTGGCACCTTTGGGAAAACTTTGAAAAATGTAACAGCTGGACGCCTTTGGGAAAACTTTGAAAAATGTAACAGCTGGATGCCTTTGGGAAAACTTTGAAAACTTAACAGCTGGTTGCCTTTGGGGAAACTTTGAAAAACATAACAGCTGGACGCTTGCTTTCGCTCTCTTGCACTCTCACCAGTGAAATCTTCTGCTGGCCAAGCTGCCATCGCGTTCTGCTTTCCTAAATGATTGTGCACTCTTCCCCTTTTCAGTCACTTCCTTCCTTCCTTCCTTCCCTGCTCTGAAATCTCTTCTCTGTAATTTCTCCATTCACTCCTGCAGCTGTTTCTGATACTGGGGTAGACTCCTGTCACCTACCTTCCACCCTTCTTTGACACCAGTACTGCCCCGTTCCCCTAGTATCAGTCTTTTCTTCATGTTCCTCACATTTTGTTTTATTACTTCTGCTTAATTGTTCTTTTCCTATTCCACAATTTATTATATTGTAATATACTGAATGGCAATTTTATTCTTTAAGCATTCTTGTATATTTTGTTATACATTTCTGTATCATTTATTATATTATTTTTATACGTTGTACTTTGTTCCCGTTATCTTCTATCCTTTCCCCCCAGGATGCATCTGAAAATGAGCTGATATCAGTTCAGTATGACTATCCTGGTGACATTTTGATATATATATATATATATATATATATATAAATAAATAGAACAATTCAGTTTATATTTCATATCTTCTATATATTTTCCTCTCCATTATTTATTGCTGAAGATGTTCCCACAAAAAAACAGGATCTTTCTCCCTTAGAGATCATCTGCCTCTGCAGCTTATTCCCTACTTGAAATAATAATACTCTGTTGTGACATCGCAGTCTGTTGTCGTGGGAATAACTTTGATGTCACAAGCAAAGTAATATGACATCAGGTTGGGAAGAAGCGATAGGAGCCGATGAGCCGTTAGAGAGGCAACTCTCCTGTTTGCATGTGTGTGACCTCAGTAATCAGTAATAAATAATAAAATAAGAAATACAGATCTTATGAGAAATAAAGAGCTCTGTGTCCAAATATAAAGTTTTTCAAAATTCTTCTCAAAGTATCGGTGGCTCTTTCAGTGGGGTCCTGCTTTTACCCAAGTTTACAGCCAGGGGGCCAGAAGCTCAAAGAGGTCATGTGACTTGCTTGGAATCAAACAGTAAGTGGCCCTTGTCGCATCTGAAACTGAGACCTCTGGTTCCCTAGCATATGCCTGCCTTGTGCTGTGCTCTATTATAGCCCATTACTCAGCCAGTTACCTCATTACCCCATTCTCACACTGTACTTCCAGCTCTGCTCTGCACCTCACTCACTGCCCCATTTCTCCATACCTGTCAATTCCAGTCTTTAAGAGAATGACTTAACTCTTTCATGCTCATCAAAAAAGTTGACCAGTTTTAAGCTTTCACTCCTGCAAGGAGATTTGGGGACATCTCCTGTCATAAGTTTTCCAACACCAACAGCTGTGCCACCCTCTTCTCCAATTCCCAAGCACTTGGTTCTGCTCCCATCTCACTCATGGTGACTAGGGTGTCCTCTGTCCCTATGCTGCTGCCTGTGCTCTTATGCTATGGTATGGAAATGGGTGTCTGCCCATAACTTCAAGCACTGATAGTAGTGCTGGTGTATGGGGTTAGGCTTAATGGAATCAAAAGGAAGACATACTTGTTGTGTGGCACACCTCTCAACTATCCTTGATTATGAAGGATGGATGAGAGGAAGAGGGATTTTGAGTGGAAAAAAAATCCCTCTTCCCCTCATCCATCCCTCATAAAAAAGGTGCTTTCCACACCAGTTGATTGGCTGTTAAACAGAACAAAAAATCATAATATTCTAAGATGCTAAATCAAAAATAAACTTTGTACAAGCAAACATAATGATTTTCACGGCCTTCTGAACTTGTATCTCCATGTTTGGGGATGTGTCCCTCATTTTGAGGGTCAGTGCCTCTCATTTCAGTTTCAAAAGGTTGAGAGGTATGGACACACACACACACACACTGCCATCATCCCTAGCCCACTATCCAGCCACAAAAAAATCAATAATGGACCACAAACAAACCTAACAATCTATTTGTATATCAGTAATTTTACGCACTTCTCTGTGTTTTTCATTTTTTTTTTTGTAACTTTAGAAGAACTGCAGTTCTGGCAACCCAAATGGCTGCTTGCTTTGCTAATGCCTTATGCCCAAGGTCTGACTGAAATATATTCCCATTGCACCCTAAATCCCTTAGAGGACTCCCCTAATAACTTACACATCTGCCTCCCCTTACTCCCCAAGTTGTCCCGTCCCTCCCAGCTCAGTCCCCATGTCTCGCCACACACACAAAAAATGCAATAATATGCTGCAACCAAAGCCAACATCCCATTTATTTATATGGCAGCACTTTAAGGTACTTCAGTCTGAACTTTGCATCTACTTTTTTTTAACTTTAGAAGTCCTGGCACCTCAAGCAGCTGTTTGCATCACTTGTGCCTTACACCCGCGGTCTGACTGAAAGATGCTCTGACTGCATCCTAAATGCCCCCACAGGACTCCCCAAGTAGCCCACCTATCTGTCTTCCCATGTTGTGCTGCCCTTTGAGTTCTGCCCTGGTACACACCAGTTGCACTTACCCTCCACTCCATCACTGCCACATAACCACAGAGCGCACCTGCTGGTGCCTTACCTCCAGCTCTGCTCTTAGCTGCCCTCACTCACTGCAGCAGCCCAACTCAACCACATCAACACTGGCTGGATCCCTAACACATGCGCACCATCCTTGCCCAGTCCATGAACACAGGGCAACACACTTTGGCCTTCAGGCAATGGGGGGTCACATTCAGCGAGGCACACATCCAGTCTCATGCTTGCTCTCACTCTCTCCATCCTCCAGTTAAGATTGAAGTGCAGATATAAATAAATTAATGTTAGCTGTGATTGTGGCATATTATTGCATCATATATTGACCATTTTACTGTAGCCCGTAGGGCTCAGCAGGGTGTAATATGGTGTCTGTTGGTGAATCCCTCATGGAGAGCAGATTAATTACACACAGCGGATAGTGGTGAGAACAGGAGGGACTGGTTGGGCCATGGAGGCTGTGAGGTGGAAAGCACACAGTGGGAAGGAGTGGGAAGGTTAATTGGATACTGAATCGATCAGTGGAGTCATGGAGGGTGTGGGATGGAAAGCACACAGTGGGAAGGAGCGCGAGTGTTAATTGGAAACTGGATCTAACGCATAAAGTGACAGAACTGGTGCTGAAAGCCGATCAACTGCTTGCTGGCCGGCGAAGCCCTCTCTGATTGGAAGTGGCTTATTTATTGGAAGTACAGACCAGCAAGCCAGGAATTGTGTCACGGCCACAGTGTGTGGTGATTGGTGTAGACCGTTGAGCCCCTTGCAGTTCCAACTGCAATGGGTTCGGCAGTGACACACCCCTGGAATCCTGTTGTACTTGTCCCAAAATGTTTGGTGCACAAGCGCACCAAACGTAAAAAGTCTTGGAAGTGCAAAAAAAAAACTTTTTATGTGACGTGGTCCCTGCTTGGCACTGTTGCCTTCACAGCCTGGCTTAGTTGCCACTAGAGGGTCCTGCTATTTTTAAAACTGCTTCTCTCATTCAGACTATTTGGTAGTGATCGCTTCATTTCCACACACACCCCCGTTCTTGTCTGTCACTGAGAATGGTGAATCTGGGGGTGACTTGTAATCAGGGAGATGGGAAGAGACATCTTGGCCAGTGACAGGTAAAATGTTACTGCTTTCTTTGTTTTGCCCAAGTGAGGACTAACGTAAGGCGAGCAGAATAGTCTCAGAGAGTAGTGCTTAGCACACAGTTTGATAGAGCTGTCAGTTTCAACTGGAATACGTGGAGGCTGTTTATTTTTTAAACAAAATGGCTTGTTATTGTGAGACTGAGTGGGGAACAAGTGGGTTAGCACCACTGACAAATACCGTAGCACCAGTTTTCATACCATCCGATGGACTAACGGCAACACTGTAGGGTCAGGAATTCCACCGAAGAAAAATAACGTTAAGTAGTTTATGGAGAAATGAAGTCTGTTAAAAAGAAAAAAAAACTAAGAAATCAATGTTAAGATCCTCTGATTTGTCAGCCTCTTCACTGACAGTGGTACATGTGGTGGGGGTCAAGGCCCTCGCTAAGAGAGTGGTAAAACAAATTGCACTTGGTTCATTTTACTTGCAGGACAACAAAAAAAAAACAGACAGAGAGACTGGTTTAAATTTCGGAAAACAGGTAGAAATTTCCTTTGCTCAGTTACTGGCTGCTGTCTCATCTAAGGAGTAACTGTGTGTGGTGGGGGGGGGGGGCTCTCACTAAACAATGAAACAAAATGGTAGCAGTTTGAAATTGTGTGCCCAGTGCTTCAGCCAGTGATGAAGCAGGCTTGCCACAAGGATTCTTGGGTGGGCGAAAGGCAGGTTTGGGCTGAGACTTTTTATTTGGTGGGCATCTATTGAAAGTTAAGGTACCCAGCCCTGTGGAATGGGTACCAGCCAATCAGATGCCTCCAAATAAAAAGCCAATTTTCTAAACTTTTTTATTACTATAGCAGTTGCACTGTGTGCTTGTTCAGTTGTTAGGAATCAGTCTTCACCATTGAGTCCCACTTTCTGAAGAAGGAGCTGGCTCACTATGAAGGAAACAAAATCCCTTCAGCTCTCTATGTGGGGGAGAACACCTGAGGACAGGGGCTTCTTACAGGTCTGGAGGGACCCAGGACTGATCAAGGTCAGACAAGTTCCCTGACAGCTCTCATCTGATCTGGGGAATGGGGGAGTCAGCCCCATGGAAGTGTGAGTTTAGCACTTTATGCGGGGCCAAAGGTTCCAGCCCGGAAAGGTGAAGCCTTGCTGCCTGCCTAAGGCAGACTACAATTCCTGCAAGGCGGGAGACCATCTCATTGGCATCATATGATGCCCTTGACTAATGCCTTCCTATCATAAGGCTTCTAGCAGAATGGCAAGTGGCTTGCTAGACTAACTCACGTTTTGGCGTTGCAACTAGGAGTCAACCTATCTGCAACCACAGCAGCTGATTGAAGACCTCCTGATGTGCCTGATGTGCTGTGATGCACATCATGATGCATGCCAAGGTAAACATCTTCCTGCCCAAGGCCTATGTCTGAGCAGAGTCAGCATCAGGAGGTCTGCAATGCATAAGGTGTTGCCATCCTGGCACAGTGTGCAAGACCACCAACCTTGAAGAGGGGTGAGGCACTGAACATGCAGATCCCAAGGGTGTGAATTACCATATCATGAGGTCCCTGGGGGCTGCAGGACAAGAGAAGGGATGCATCCATGCTATCCTTGATGAGTTCTCAAAGGCTCTAGGCCAGGGAGGGATGACTGTAGAGCCATCGCTGACAGCATGTCCTCAAATAATCACTGGCACACAATGTACTCAGATGCTGAGGGCAAGTGAAGGGTTGATTCATTGTCCTCTGAGGAGGATGTTGATGGAGATGAGGTGCTGAAACCAGATGGTTGTGGTACTGAGGGGTTAGTCAAAACTGGACCTTTTCAGACTCCTTGAGGTACTGCTCTAAGGCACCAATCATGTCTCTGTGTTGAAACCACAATACTGGCCCCAGAAGCCCATGTACCCTGAAAGCTCTAACAAGGGTGGCAGAGGTCCAGGAGGGAAAAGAGGCCCAGGGTCTCTAGGACCCCTATCTGGGTTGTGGAGTTGTGAAGGGGACCTTTCCAGAGGGGAAGGGAGGGCCTGGAAGGATCCCTTTAATAGGGTTAACCTAAATTTCAGAAAGGACCTGATCAGTGCACATTGGGAGGGACTCCCCAGGTGGGAGAGGGGAGCTGTACACTCCCCATACTGTAGCCCCAGTCCCTACCAGTGACAGAGGCAGCCAATGGCTCCATGGAGGACACCACTTTCTGGTGACTGTCTGAGTCCAAGCCAGTGCTGCCTCCATCACTAGTGTCAGGGTCAACAACATGCTTGGAGATGGGATCACCTCATTGTAATGGCCAGTGTCATCCTTGGTGTCGGGCCCAACATCAGGTTCAGCATCGACCCTGAAGCTGTCCCTGACCCCACTGTGGAGGTGGCATGGGGGCCAACTCAAAGCTATGAATGCCCAAGGGACCAAGAATGGTCCCAGGGGCAATCTCCTTGCCAGCATCATGTGTGGTGCCAGCCCAGGACTGACACCATGGCCATCAGTGTGTCCATAACTGAGGGTGGTGTCATCCTCCCCCTCAACAATGATAGTGACACCAGAGGAGAGAGAGAACCACCTCCACCCCAGCAACAGCATAACACACAGTCCCAGTGTAAGTCCCTATACCAACACCTTGAATGATGTCCAAAGGGGGCCCAATGTCATGGATGGTTCTGCCCTGCTCTGCAACACCGCAAATGGAGCCAGGAGCCAGGGCGGCACCAGGCTGTGACACCAGTGTCCAATGAGGGAGAGCAAGGATATAGTTTTGGCCTAACCACATGGGACATCTGCTGCCCAGGACAGCCAGACTGGGGAGTTTTTCAGCCTGCTACCCAGAGGGAGCTGACTGTCAACTGACTAGAGATGCAGCAAAATTTTATTTCGTCTGTGAAATTATGGCAAAATTGCCAGTTTTGCCCAGCGAAACATTCCACGTAATTATGAACTTTCAGTGAAACGTTGCTGCCCAAATTCACCTTGAATTTCGCCTTGCTCTTCTATAAGGAGAAATTAGGTCAAAATCAGGATTTTCTCTCTGCTGGTGATCACATGGATGAGTCTAAACAGGCAGGAAGTGAGTGGTTCATTTCCTGTGCTACATATCTCGAAGAAGCAGGCGGCATCTAGACTCCTTGTGACTGCAAGGTGCACTCTGATACATAAACTACTTAACTTGTGTTATTTTTTTCTAACTTTTTCTTGTTTGCCTTTGTCCTATTTCATATTTTAGTTCCTGTGGATTGTGTTTGTGTGTGTGTGTGTGTGTGTGTGTGTGTGTGTGTGTGTGTGTGTGTGTGTGTGTGTGTGTGTGATCCCCCCCCACCTCAGCTCTCTTTCTCAAAGTCTCTATCTCTGTTTTTTTTTTCTGTTTTTTTTGGTTTTGTTTGAAATGGTGGTGATAGTGGTGGGCATAATGGAAAAGGGTAGAGGTGGTGGGGCAACTGTATGCCACCTTGACACGTGCGTATTTCAGATGTCCATTAAAAATGAAATGCCACAGTGGCAGGAGGCTGTTGGCCCCAGTACCAGCACCCAGCACCAAACAACTGTGCCCTCTTCCCAGCAGCAGGAGGAGATAGTGGCCCCTCCACCACAGCAAGATACAGTCCCCTTTCCCCGGCACCAGGAGGCAACCATGGTCCCTCCACCACAGCAGGAGACAGTCCCCCCTCCCTGGCACCAGGAGGCAACCATGGACCCTCAACTGCAGCAGCAGGAGACAGTGCCCCCTCCCCAGTACCAGGATACTGTTCCTCCACCCTGACAGCCAGTGCCTGGGGCATCTTCTGCCAGCCCCCCATGGCCCGTCATCTCCAAAGTTCTCCTGACTGGGATTTTTTTATGCAAGGTCGGCAGGTGACCCACTGGTCACCTGCAATCTGTACGGGCAGGAAGTGCATCTTGGAAAGTCTGGTTCCCACTTCAGAACAAGTGGCCAGTGGAGCCACATGCTGCACCACTACCCACTTCAATGGGACCTCAAACTGCAGGAGGTGGTGGCAGCATTAACTGCAGCTGCGGGGAGCACTGTGGGTGTGAGCACTGAAGGGGTTGAGTAGGAGGGAGGTGTGGTTGAACCTGTTAAGCGTCCTCACTGGGCTCGCAGGACCAGACAGCAGCAGCAGTCTGCAGTAGCAGCAAAACCCAGCCAGGGTTCCCCCTGTCCAGAGCCTGCAGCAGCAGCAGCACAGGCAGCCCCCATCCCACCAGCATTGACACATGAAGACTTATCAGCTGTCCTGTCCGATGTCCACCATCTTTGACAGGAGTTAAATGATTTCAGACAAGAATTTAGTGATGCCCAGGGGAAGACTGCTAAACTCCAGGGTGATGTCAAAAAAATCATGGGGATCCTATCTGAACTGCATGGTGACCTCACTGGCAGTTAATGTGCAGCACAAATTAATTTGCCTTTTTTGTTTTCATTTTTCTATGTATGTTAACCCCATTAAAGAGGTCCTTCCAGGCCTCCCCCCTCCCTCCCCTCTGGAAAGGTCCCCTTCACAACCCCACAACCCAGATAGGGGGTCCTAGAGATCCTTGGTCTCTGTTCCCTCCTGGACCTCTGCCACCCTTGTTAGAGCTATCAGGGTACATGGGCTTCTGGGGCCAGTATTGTGGTTTCAACACAGAGACATGATTGGTGCCTTAGAGGTTTTTGAAGAGTTTATTGACTGTGATGTACCACACTGAATTACTCTCCGACTCAACAGACAATATACTGCACAGGAAACAGCATGCATATGATATTTTAGCTATTTACCCACAATGCATTTTAAATTTGCAGGTGAAATTAAAAAACATTAGCGAAATTTGGCAAAATTTCGCATTATACGAAATCGCCATCCGAGGCAAAATTATGTTTCACTTAGGTGAAAAATTTTTCATAATGCAATAATTACACAAAATATTTCACTAGGAGAAATTTTCCAATTTCTCTCAACTCTACCACCAACCCACACCCACAGCCTCTAATGTCTCAGCAGGTCGAGGTCAAGGAGGAACCTGTGCTTTCACTATACCAAAAGTGCCGGGATGGGGCCTGGGGAAAAACCCAGAGACCTTACTTTGGCCTCACAAGTGCAATGCCTGCCTCTGAAGGTGGGGGTTGGCCAACTCCTCTCATTGCATGGATTTCAATTGTGCAGCGGCCCACTGAAAGGCAGGCATCACACTCATCCATATTGTGATCTGGGCCAGGGCTGGCCATGCTAGTTGGATGCTGGGCCATCATCGTCATGCTTCTCAAAGGGGCGCCAATGCATGATTGGGGGAAGATGGTGCTTCTTTAACTTCTTAGTCCCCTTCTCTTCTGGTTTTGGCATCATTAGAAAATAATAAAGAAAAGGAAAGAAAACAGCACTGAGAATAAAAATCATGGTGATATAGTTAAAATTCAGTAAAGGGGCATGGCTGCTGCTCAAACAGTGTGCACTTGATGGTGGGAAGAACAGAACTGAGGTGCTGATGAAGCCAGCAATGGTTATTAGCTAATGTGCATGGCACCACCTCAGGTAGGCAGGTGCCATCACTACCTGATGTTGACTCCCTTCCTGCAAAATGTTTACTCCCACAAGGTCCAAATGTCTCTAGCCCCAGCCCCATCAGTTGAAATTAATGATGAAGATTGATTGCTGAAAGATACTTCATTCCCCAAATATCATTGGTAGACCATTCTCTTCTTTGGCCTGTATAGACAATATGGTGTTGTTTGCATTTTCCCCTGTAGATGTGCAGTGTTAATTGAATTACTTTTATGAATTAAGCATAGAGCACAAACTTACTTTGAATTTAGATAAAACTAAAGTTTTAGTGTTTGGTGGTAAGCAAACACTCTCTTTATGTTAACAACTCTAAGTTAGTGATGGTTAAAAAATATACATGTATTGGGGTAGTCTTCTCATCTGATGGAAAATGGACTAAGCATCTTAAGCTACAGAACCAAAGTAACAATATGTATTTTGTTCCTGAAAAACTTTACAAAATGGGAAACTGTAATGACAATACTTGCACTAGGTTTAATGAGTCCATAGGCAATCTATATCATATCTTGAGGGAATGCATCAAAGCTAAACCCCTTTGGGAAGACATCAAAGCCAAAATAGACCCATTGCTTAGTCTGGAAAATACCTTTATACCAGAAATACAGTATGCATAGTTGGTCACTATGATGTGCGGCTCTGCACTATCCAGATGTACCATGTTGAGTTAATAGACCAATTAGTCGAATTCCTAGATAAGTATGAAGTTCAATGCCCAGAGCAGCATGGCTTCAGAAAAGGGCACAGTACCACCACGGTGCTGTTGGACTTTACAAGTTACATCCATGCCACGCTTGACCAAGGGAACTGTGTGGGGGCAGTATTTATTGACCTAATGAAGGCATTTGACACTGTAAATCATCCACTCCTGCTCAGGCAACTGTCTACTATCGGGATCTCCAATGACGCACTGCAATGTTTTGCTAGCTACCTCGGGGGCAGGGTCCAGTACTTTAGGATTGCCTGTGTCACTGCAGATGAAAAGTCAGTGCTCTCTGGAGTCCCACATTGGTCAATACTGGGACCCCTACTCTTTTCCCTTTTTCTGAACAGCCTCCCTAGCATCTGCCACCAAAAAATACTCCTCTATGCAGATGATGCAGTCCTGTTCACAAGCCACCATGACGACAAACTCCTGGAATACCAGCTGCAGCTAGATTTTAAGCATGCTGAAGATTGGCTGAGCACACATAAACTCATCCTGAACTACAGCAAAACTAAAGTCATGACATTCTGTCATGCGCGGAACAAGTTCAAATCTCTGCTCCTTTCCATCATGAACCATTCGGGGACTTCACTCAAACATGTCTCTGAGTTCAGGTACCTTGGTATCACTCTGGATAGTACCCTCTCCTATGCTCAGCACATAGACAATGTAGCAAAGGCCGCCAACATTCCAATTGGTATGCTCCACAAGCACAAGCACTGTATGACTACAGATGCCCTTAGTTTGGCTATATTCAGCTCTGTCACTTCTGTCATTGACTACGGTCTTGTCATCTATGGGTCTGCCTCTACAATTGCCCTATGCAGGATCTCAGTTTTTATTTATTTATTTATTTATCAAGTCTAGGATTACAAATACCTTTGAGCCATGGCTCTTTTACAAAGGTTCCACGTCAGAGAAATACAAATTATGGGGAACATCAAGACAGGCATTACAACAATGTAGACATTGCAAACAGAGTACAGATTAATACAGTTCAAGGGTATCATTGTAACAAGGCAGCCAGCGGCATTTGTCAGAGAAAATAGACAACAGATAAGAAGTGCCAGAGTCATAGGGAGAGGGAAGAGGGTGGGGGGGAGAAGGAATGTAGGAAGGGTGGCAAGAGGGTGAAAAGTGCAGCATTGGGTATACCAAGATGTGAGAGTAGAATCCAGTGAGGAGGGGAGGGCGGGGACAACTAGAGCAGAAAGGGAAGTGGAGAAACAAGGTTAAGTTGGGCAGTCACAGGAGCTGTTGGTAGTGAGATAGTCCCGGAGCCTAGTTTTAAACATACCAATAGTTGGGACAGAGGAAATGGTTGGGCTGAGGCCATTGAACCAGAGTGGTGTTCGATAAGCAAAAGAGCGTTGTCCCTGTGAAGTGTGACAGTGGGGGACTTTCACTAGCTGTAGCGTGGATCTCCTAAGGCACCATTTGTTAATTCGGTGTTGTAACAGAGTTAAGACCCCAGAAGGTGCAAGGCCAAGGTAGATTTTTTTGACCATGGAGCAGGTGAGAAACTTTATGTGGTTTGATAGTTGGAGCCAGCTGGTCTGAGGTACAGGTCACATGTGTGGGTGAGATGGTGAGCACCAGTGATGAGCCAACATGCTTTATTTAAGGCAGTTGAGAGGCGTCTATGGTTGTGGTTGTGGCCGAGCCATAAATGATGAGACCATAGTTCTTATAGAGATCACAAAGCTCACGACTGCAACCTTCAAAGCTTCATGGAGATGGTCTGTGTTTGTAGAGGAGACCAAGCCGTATTAGAAGATCTAGCTACATTATCTACATAAAGTCCATAGGAGAGATTAGGGGTCAAGCTGAACCTTAGCATTTGAAGGACACCTCCTGATCTAGAGGTTGCCCTGGGTGGTGGAGATAGCCAAGTGGTGTAGCTTGTGTGGGTTATGAGAGCTGCAGAAGAGCATAGATTTGGTTTTCTTGTCATTGAGGACCAGTTTATGATTAAGAAACCATGTTTCTACAGAACTGAAACCAAGTTGAAGGTTGTGTTGAAGAGTTGCAGGATCTTTGTGAGTGGAGAATACAACAGCATCATCGGCATATAGTATGATCTGCTCAGAGCAGTGGTAAGGGAGGGAGTTTAAGAAAAGGCTAAAAAGGAGGGGTCCCAGTATGGATTCCTGTTGGACACCTGAGCGAACAGGCAGGGTGTTAGAAACAGCGTCCGCAATTTTTACTCTCTGTGACCGGTTTTCTAAGTAGCTTTTAAACCAGAGAGAAGAGTCCGTGATAGCCCGGCATTCAGTAGTTGGTGTATTAGTAGTCCATGGTGTACTGTATCGAAGGCCTTGGAGAGGTCGACGAAAATGGCCCCTGTGAGAAGGCCATTGTCAAGGGATTTGTGCAAAGCTCCAGTGAACTCAAGAAGGGCTGTGGTGCTGTGACCTTCCGAAGCCGGTTGTTGTGGACAAGGTATATTGTATTTATCCAAGTGGTCGGTAAGTTGATCAGCCACGATGCGCTCAAGTGCCTTAGAGAGTGGGGGCAGTATGGAGATAGGGCGATAATTTGAGTGAATCGTCTTGTCCCCACTTTTATGGATGAGTGTCACAGTGGCTGTTTTCCATAGGTCTGGGAATTTTACACAGCTGAGAGAGAGGTTTAGGATTTTTGTTAATGGATGAATTACCTCATCGAGGGTGAGCAACAGAAGCTTAAGGTCCAGGGTGTCGCTATTAGATCTAGATTTAGAGATAGCTGCAGTAATATAGCGGTGAACTTCATTCAGCCTTACCTTCCTGAAGTAGAAGAGGGGATGGTTAGACTAAGGGGCTGAGGTATTTGGGGAGTAGGCCCTGTTTTCGAAAAAGTCATGGGGTAGAACAGCACTAAGGTCTGAAAAAGCCATGTTAAAGATGTTTGCGATCACCTTGGGGTCAAGGGTTGAGGATCCAGCAACCATTAACATGGCCGGAGAGGTTTTCGGCTGCTTCCCTGTGATATCCTTGATATTGTCCCAGAAAGCACGACCATTTCCCCATGTATTGGTGAGAGCGTCTTTGTAATAGGTGGATTTCATAAGCCGTATGGCTTTTGTGCAGGCATTTCGTGCTTGTTTATAATTTTGGATGTACAGTTGTTTGCCAGTGGCCCTGGCAACTGCCAGAGGTGATCCCTTAGTTTCAGCTGTGAAAGAAGTGCCACGGTGACCCATGGGTTAGAGAGAGATTTTGTTTCTGCCTTTTAGCAGGGGGCAAAGAGGTCGCGAGGCTTTGCTGAAAATTGAGATGAAGTGATCAAGAGCCAAGTTAACATCTGTTGCTTCATAGATGGGTAGCCAGTCTTGTAGAAGCAGGTGTTGTTTGAGATGTGGAAGTTTTCCACGAGGAAGGACTCTAGCGCTATATTTTGGAGGGGGCTTAAGGAATTTGTTAGACCATGCACACATGACTGGGGAGTGGTCACTGAGTGAGTCTGGGAGAATAGTCGTACGAGAAATCCTTGTGGGTTGAGTGGTGAGGACCCAATCCAAGAGGGTACTGGTGCCAGTCTTGTAGTTAATCCTAGTAGGGGAGTTTACCATTTGCGTGAGGTTAGCAGCTGAGATGGAGTCTTTATAGGCACTGGCACTTGATGCTAACCAGTTTATGTTGAAATCCTCTAGTAGAATAAGTTCAGCTCGAACGATGAGAGTTGATAAAGTTTAGGACGTCATTGAATCCATGTTTAGGGTCCCTAATGGATGTATACAGAGACAATAGTCAGGGCTTTATGGTTGGGACCTAGGACGATTTTTATTGGCAGAATCTGGGCTGAGGCAGAAAGTGATGGAGTTGCTACAGGGTGCCAAGACAGGGAGTCTTTGAAATAGATTGCGCAACCACCGCCTTTTTTGGATATCCGGTCCAGCCTGTGGACATTGTAGCCCAGTATTGTTACTGCTGAGTCAGGAACTTTAGGTGTCAGCCAAGTTTCCACCACTGCAAGGATGTCAGGGTTGTGTTGACATATGAAGGCTTGGAGTGCATCCAGCTTTGGTAGTAGGCTGCAGATATTAATAGTTGCAAGGATAAGGGCACCTGGAGTTTGTGTGTGGCCTGAGTTTCTAGGGACAGGATTGGGATGGGCGCTGCCTGAGATGAGAAGGAGGAGGAGTAGGAGTTTTAAGGAGCAGAGTCGCAGCTCTTTGAGAGATAGTTTTGATTGTTGTTTCCTGGAGTAGAAGTTGCAAGGTTCCAGGCAGTGTCCCATATGGACTGCAAGGTGGTACAGTGTAGAGAGGTGACCACACTTATTGAGAGTAGTGGTCGGGTTAAGTAACCAGGAATATCCAATCGGTGCACCAAGCACAAGACCCGGGAGTGGAAGTGGAGAGTTCCCTTGGAGTAGCAGTGGAAACCAGAGTAAAGGGTGGCGGGGTGGTGTGGGGTGGGGGTGGCTAGGACCAGGAGAGAGAAGAGGGGCCAGGGCAAGGAGGAAGGAGGAGAGGCGAGAGAAAGGCAGAGAGAGCCCACATGGTATTTACTGATTAGATAAAGAGATAGAGATATAGCCCCCTAGTGGTGAGAGGATATAATCTGCTAATGGAAAAGTCAACAGTTAAAAAAAAAAAATTAAAAAGCTCTAAATTCACTTCTAATATCAACTCAGAACTTAAAATGACTGTAAGGATTAAACAAATTTTTAAACCCTAGCACATAAATTCAACTAGAGACACAGAGGGAGATACAGTAGTTAGAGGTGTGTTCAGAGGAGATAGTGGGGCCACTTGGAAATCAGCTTCCATTGGTACCAAATCCAAAAGTCAGGGCTAGTACCTTGCAGTACAGAGGATTTCTGAAAAACTGTTTAGGTTCCAGAAATTGAGGGGTCCATGGCCTGGTCAAGGCATGCTGGATCCCTTGCAGTACAAAACCCCAGGTTCCAGTGTCGCTCAACAAAGCCTGCAGGCTTCTAACAGGTACTGCCAACCTAACACACACCTGTGACCTGTACGCCCAGGCTAGCTGGCTTCCTCTACACAGTCAAATTCAATACCATACCTGCCTGTTAACCAAAAAGGTACTCCTCAGGCTCATGCCCACAGGTGTTGAAAAGCTCCTTACTACCCATAATAGTACCCAGCATACATGTAGTACCCAACATATAACCTTCAAGGTTCCCAGGTGCAGGACTACAATGGGCCAGTGGTCATGTATGTACAGGGCTCCTCAATGGTACAACACCCTCAACAAAGAAGTACTTTCGTCTGCTTTGCTTGGACTCTTCAAAAGGAATCTTCGACTCTACCTCACCTCAACCACACAATGTGACTGCTTCTCCTAAAGGGACTGGCTCCCCGTTCACCTGGTCATTTCTGACCCATGACCTGTAACCATTAACAGCTAACCACCTGCACTGTGGCACCTGCTGTTTCTGCCCCACCCATGCCCTCCACCCCACCTTTCACACCCCCACTACACTCACTCCTGCCCTTCCCCCATCTTTTACACACCCTCCCTCCACTACTGAACCTTTCAGACATCTGCCCCTTCATCTCTAACTCTGCTTACACTACTTCTAACCAACCATCACTGTAACAGAGGCCCCTCAGCCTGCCCACCTCTTCCATTCCCCTCCTACCCTGCTCACCCAACTGTCCTTCCTGTATAGTTTTCTTTTTCTACTCTGAGACTTCATTTAAGCTGCCCTCTGAATTCTCCCTACACTTACGACTGTAATTGTAAAATGTTTTAAGCCTGTATATCATTGTCTACCTTTGTATGTATGTTACCCTCCATCCTCTGATGTGGAGCCTTTGTAAATGAGCAGTTCTTGCTCAAAGGTATTTGTAATCCTAGCATTTAATAAATAAATAAAAATAAATAAAATAGCAGCAACAGCTAAGAAGCTGATATTACATCACTGGATGGATGATTCCATACCATCACACGAGTAATGACCTAATGAAATACTAACTATGTTGAGAATAGAAAAAATAATAGCCAGTATTAATAGTCAACAAAATAGTTATAGAAAGAAATGGGAAGAGCTGCATGTTTTATTAACCTTATAATCAGTCTCAGGATAGTGGTAAATTGTACAGTGAATAATCATTGTCTGAATACCATGTTCTCATATAATACCTGTTATTTCCTTATTCATTATTGTATGTAGATAACACATGTTCTTATTAGTGTGTGATGCTCAATTGTATACTGTTTAAATCTATACTGCCATCAAGTGGGGTGTGTATGGTACTTGTAATGTTATACGTAAGTGTTAGGTAGTAGCTTGTCTGTAAGTCTATGTATGTCGATACAGTGAAAAAGAAAGTATACTTTGTTGAAAAAAAGCTACAGAGCCAAAGAATTAGAGAACACTCATTAGCCATTTTTAGATTTAACTCATAATATGACTGTTACAAGAGAATTTTTCTTGTTTCACTCTTGTTGAAGTATACTGTTTTTCAAATTAATCTTTAACTCTCTCTGTTATTTTATGTCATATTAGTGTGATTGATATAATGGACGCAAATGTAAAAGACAGTTTACTTTCAATTAGCCTTCCAGTAAACATTGATTGACTGATTGATATGGTGGAACAACTCTCTTGCCAACTTTGAGAAATAAAATGTAATCCTATAATATTATATGGTTCAGAGATCTGAGGGCATTATTACCCACATCACATTTAAGTGACTTTCTCTTTTTTTCGTCATATGCTTCTTAAGAGTCTTGGTCTGAACAGCATGCTAGAGCTGAACTAGGTAGGCCACCTTCTGGCCATAGTAAAACTTAGATTAGTCAGTTAATGGTTCTGTATAATAAATAATAATGCAAAATATCCTCAAGAATACTAATTTCCTGTTTTTGTGGAATGACCTCTTAAGAGATATTACAATTTCTCCTAGTTATAAAACATGGGCAGGATTTTCAAAGTGCCCTTAAAGTGATGCAGTTTTCACCAATCAATGGCTGAGGTAAACTCGGGGTGTGTCAGGGACCCTACACCTTATTTTTTTAAAACAGGAGGTCCCTGTGTCAAAGACCCAGGAGTTGCTGTAGCCGCAGGGTTGTGCCAAACATTTAGCTCACATGAGGGGTTTGATGCAGGGATCCATCAACCCCCACTGCCCAACGTAACACCAGAGGGGCCATGAAACTGGGGGGTGAATATACCAACAAGGAGGGGACCTGAGCAGGAGGAGCATGGGGGTTGCCCTAGCAGGCATCGGGGCACAGCGGCAATATCAGGGTGCTAAGGTGGCACCCATGGGGGTGCCATGAGCATGCAGAATGGCAGAGCGCACATTGGCCTGGGTATAGGGGTCAGAAAAGATGAACCATGACCCACCTCAGTTGGGTACAGCCCTGGTACCTGCCCCATAGGCACTTCAGTCCCCAACGCTGTAGATGGGAGGCAGTGGCTGCAAGTTGTGGGGTGCCAGTGGTGGAGAGAACATTTTATAAGTAAATGTTTGTCATTATTATTATTATACCATGTATTATTCCATGTATGTAGTTACTAGCTTATTGCAATTGTAAATGTATTACAATGCAGCATTATTAGCTGTGCATTTACCATTAGGTATAAGCAATGTATTACTGCTTGTTTGCAAATATTCCAGTTGCAATCAGGGACCCTTTTGGGAGATAAAGGTTACAGTGAAGAACTGCTGTTTGCTTAACCCACACAAAAGAGATAGCCTTGCAGCACACACACACACACACACACACACACACACACACACACACACACATATGTTGTTATGAGAATGGTCTTTGGGAAAAGACGCAGTGTCTGAACACACTGATAAGGGCTTGTGCTGATGCATGTGAAACTCACCTCACATGGGATGCCATGCGCATGAAAGAATACTCGAGTCCCTCCAGAGGTTTCCTTTTCTCTACTTGTAAAGACTACTGCAGTAGTGTTAAAACTGTTTCTTTCCTGTTGCCTTCTATCCTGTTTCTCATTTTCCCCCTTTTTCCAGGCAGGCCACCTGGTAAAGGTCTCCTTGTCATACTTGTCTTTGTCTTTTCTTTACTTCTGCAGCCTTGGTATTCATACGACCCCCCCCCCCCCGTAGCCTTAACAAGTTAGCTTGTGAAAGCCCAGTTGTACCTTGTAATCTAACGCTATTGTGTTTATATGGTGTTTAGCGCTAGAATATATGCGTGCCATGCACTTTTCAAAGTGACTTTGCTGCACAGATGTAGGTGCCAGGCTGCCTGGAATAAAAGCTGGTAAAACAACCTCTGTGCAGCACGAACAGTGAAGCAGCAGTTTAGTGCTGCTGAAAGGTGACACCCCTCCATTTTGCACTAGCGAGATGATAGCCCCTACTCACACTTGCGAGACGCCTGAGTAAGACCTCCAAGTGGAGGACATGATTAGATTATATGGTTAACTTCGGTAAAAGCTGCTATTATGTTACCAAAGCAAATGCATTTTACTGTTTGTTTTCCTTGTCTAGTTGACCAATCACATTGCTTAATGGCATGATGTCCATAAATTATTGCTAGGTGCAAGATCAACTGCAAATACTTTGTTTTATTTTTATTTCTTATCCAGGATGTAGGTAAATAAATAGTTTGCTGGGATACAACCCTGACTTATGAAAGCAGCCCTTGTGATAGATAAATACAGAGACATTAAGACATCTTTTATACATGAGTTCTGTTTTTCAGTGCTGCACCACGTTCTGGAAGTGTGAATGAAACTTCTATACTAAAATGTGCAGAAACCTAGATAAATTTCATTAACTGGCTAAAATGTTTCATACATGTATGCTTTGGCTTGCCTGCTCTCTATATTTGTATATATGTATGTAAATAATCTTACCAAAGCATAGGAAAGGTGGTTCTGTTGAAAAGGGGTTGCCTCTTTGCTGGGATCCTTCTGAGTGTGTCCTTAAGAGTCAGCAAGCCATCAGATATCCATAATTATACTTTGAATCAAACAAGGGAGGAGCTACAAAGTGCATAGAAGTGTATTTTCATTCAGAATTGATTCTTTCTTTGGTTAATAATATGTACTGCATGGAAGAAAGACCCTAATGATTTTATAAGCCTCGTAAAATAATTATATTACTGGAAAATAAATATCAAAGTTAAAAATCTTTGTGGGTGGAGTCTGACATGATCACATGATGATCCCCTAGGTTAAAAGGAGGATCAAGCCTGTGACATGTCAGATTCATTTGGGATCAGCCCTGTTCTGATCTATTGGGAAGTCTGCTCTTTTTCAGACTGATATCCATTTATATTCCCAGGCGGCTTATGCTGGTACAGCCTTTGAAAACAGATATGTATTTTTGTGCCTTTTGATTCCTTTTCAGTATTTTGTCACAAGTACGAGTTTATTTTGTTCTGTTGTTATTGCAATAAATATTTGAAGGCGTGGCTATATAGCCTTGTCACACTTCACTTGGTGTCCGTGTCCATCCTTGCATCCACACCCTTTAACACTGGTGGCAGTGGTGGGATGTACTGTTGGTTCTGTGGCTTTCCAGTTTCCGGACACTGAATGCAGGTTAAGGCGGGTTAGGGTCTAAATCCCGACTATAAAATTCCCGACGTTTTAAATCCTGTTTTTTTTATCCTGAAATTAATAATACCGACGCGCTGTAAAGCCCGAACAACAGCATCCCGACAGTATAACACTCGCTTCTAGTTAGTAAGGCACCAGCCGTACAGTACAGCCTAATAGTTGTTTTTTTTTGCCGCAAAGTAAAACAGTCAATTCCCAATAGCACTGCATTTAGCAGCTGCCTGCCATTCTGTCAGTAGCAGCGTTTCTCAATAATGCGAATAAATTAAGGCAGATGATTTTCTCATTTTTTGAATAAATTAAAAATCATGTAAAGACATACCTTCAGATTCAATCCGAAAGATAGCGTAGTGTACTAAGGCGGTCATGCGACATAAAGCGCTTACTGATGACGTGTTTACGTAAGGCTGTTGACCTTTACCACTTCTAGTGTTCTAGTGTTCGGTACAGCAGAAAAACAAGGTAACGAAATCATCTTGTATTTAAAAAATGTTTTTATTGAAGATAAGTTTAAAAAAAGATTAAAGGTGGGGTGAGTTACTGATCTCACTGGAACATCCTGCATTGGGGAGGATTTGTTATTAAGCAATCGTATCAGTCACTTAGTTTCCCATTGTCCCAGTCTCTTCATAGTTGCAGATTGTGAGCAATGCCTCTAATATACTCAATATTGCTCCGACTGCTCCTTTCCTTTACTACATTTCCAATTTTTGCTTCTTGGTCCAGGTACCGTTTTTTTCATTGGAGACTTAGGCATCCCCCTGTTAATTTTTTCAATTGTGCTGTTAGTCACCAGTTGCTCTTTTTGTAATTCTTCTACAAACCGATGAACCCCAACGTGAGCACTGCCAATGAATGCCCCCAGCCTCCGGTGCCAAGCTTCCACATTATTTTGTGTGCGAGGATACCTAAGCACCATTTGGTCATGTACTGATCAGAATGAAGGTGGAAACAGTGGTGGACTTCGTACAGTTGTGTTATTTCACATACAACGCCTAATTCTCCCCAAAACATAGTTGTCTTCAAACCACTCTAACAAAGGTACACTGTTGGTTGGTATTTCCAATTTTATTTCATTGTAGACTGCAGCAATTTCTTCTGCTGGCATGAAGGCCAATGCTACCAGGTACCGCATTTTTAGGCTGAAATCTGCATCTGTGCCGTAAAGTGTAGCCATGCCCAAACTTTGAATCTTCCACCAAACAATTTGTCCAAAATGGAACAGGTATCCCTTGTTATGACAGTTGATAAATTCTGCTTTACATGCATTGATGGCTGCTTGTTTGAAGTCTGTGATAATCATGGCTGGTGTTAGTGTGAGATTGTACTCATCAGCAATGTCATGCAAATCCTGGAACAGTCTGATGTAGCACTCCTGTCATTTGGAGGACATTAAGGCATATACAAGGGGTACAATGCATGCAGTTTCTGTGGTCCCAACTGCGGCATGAATGGAATATAGTTGGCGAAACACTGTTGGCACCATTTTGAACGTGCCATCCATAATACAAAAATCAGTATTCGCTAGTTTCTCCATATCTATTTTTGTGGTAAATATTATTATTTTATCTTCACCAAGAGTGGATTCCCTAGCCAGGAATCTCTGCCCATTCACAGTTTGTAAATGTTCTGGGAAGTTCAAAGTGTCTAAAGACTGAGGTTCTGGTGGGGCATTTTGTCTGCGAGCTCTTTTAACAACTTGCTGCAAAGCATGCCACGAAGGCATGCTCTGCAAAACTTCATGGGAGACTTTAGATAGTTTCTCTTGAATTAATTGTTCTGGACTGTCATGGGTATCCAGAGCTCAAGATTTTAGTGAGGCAAGTATTGCAGCTATAGGTTGGTCTGTTGCATTTGGGGAATGGGTGTGCTCGCAATGCTTATGGAGGTGATGCTGCCCCCCAACCAGTACTGTAGAAGCTCTACCCAGACAGCAAAGACTTTTCCGTGATTGGCAGCACCAGTAAAATAAATCCCCACGATGTCGTTCCTCTACGTATAGATATCCAGCTATACATATTTTGTCTTTGCCCTTCTGAGACTTCACAATGTCACACACAACTCCTGCTTCTGCCATTATGCAACTAGTAATCTAAAAAAACTGGCTCAGTTTGGCATTGAAGTAAGTGCAGTCCGGACATGATTGGTTGACATCTGTTGCAGTAGCTAGTTAGTAGCTTTCATGGATAATTATGGAGAAAGAAGTGAAATGTATTTAGTTTGGATTTTGGAGAAAGAAGTGAAATGTATTTAGTTTGGATTTTGTAGTGGAATTCTCCTGATCTACCAACATATGAAGTGAGTCTGCACTGGGGCATCCAAAACGCACCGTAGTTTCCTGCTGAAATGTAATTAGATTTTTGGTTTCTGCTGTTCTTCCAACACTCTGTGTACATCTACAAACATTTGAATTGAGTCTGCCAAGGGGGGCGGGCATCGAAACACCATAGTTGAAATGTATGATTAGTTCTGTTGCTGTGAGTCGGGTTTCGCTATTTGATAATTCGGTAATGCGGTCTTATTTCAGTCATGCTTTCCATATAATTGGTATTTCAGTGACGGGATATTTTGAGTCTGGATTTGGGATGTCGGGATTTCGTACGGATCCCGGTTAAGGCAACAGAACGAGCTCAAGTTCAAACTAGTGGTGTTTTCACAAGGACTATGGCAACCAAGTATAGTGAACCCTTGTTGCCCAGGTTGGGGCCTGACATCCAATGATAAAACACCAAGACGGAAAAAGATGAGAGACTGGAGGGATTGGAGGAGCCAGAAAAAAATAGCCAGAGGAAGCGGTTGAACACCAGGTTGAGGAACCACCGGAGGATGTGCACAGCCTGTTGCATTGACTGTGCGTCAAACAGCTAGACATGGACCAAAGGGCTGAAGCTAGGTGGAATGACACATTGAGGACTATAAGTGATAATGGACCTCATAATCCACCCCCAGCAGATGCCCCTAAAGACATTAAATTAACCAAACTGGGAGCAACAGATGACATAGAGGCATATATGACAACTTTTGAGTGGATTACCCAAGCTTGCAGATAGCCAAGGACTCAATGGGTTATCCGCTTGGTCCCCTAGTTATCCAGAAAGGCTCAGTTGGCATACAGCCATATAGACAGCACCCAGGCTGAAAATTATGATGCTGTGAAACAGGCAATATTACAGAGATATGACATGAGCCCTGAGACATACAGGCAATGGTTTAGGACATTTAAATTCCACTAGATTGATACTCCCAGAGAAGCATATGCCCGATTGAAGGACCTCTGCCATAAGTGGTTACAGCTGGGGGTGAAGACAGCAGACCAGATGCTCATACTAGAACAATTTATTAGAATTCTTCCATTCGATGTGCAAATATGGGTAAGAGAGCACCAGCCTGATACATCAGAAAAGGCCATTACACTTGCCGAAGACTATTTGACAGCATGTCCCAATCACCAGAAAGGACATTCTGGACCTGGTGCCACCTCAAACCCGGTAAGGCCTGTATCTTCTACTTATACTGACCCTTCTACTGGTGGTAATTCTAATGAGAAAGCTAAGACTGTACGCCCTCAAAGACCATTTAACCCTAATATTATTTGTAGAGACTGCCAAGACAAAGGACATATTGCCTGTTATTGCCTCCAGAGAAAGAGTACTGCCCAGCTGGCCCTCGCAAATTGGGGACAGTACACCACCCCAGTAAATACTGGTACATGGGAGGTAACTGGGTTAATAGATTCTGTTAGGAAACAAACCCTTGTGAGGGCTGATCTGGTCCCACAGAACCATAATACAGGGACAAGTACTGTTGTTATCTGCATACAAGGGGATGTCCACCATTACCCTGTAACTGCTATGACTCTACATGTTCAAGGGAACTCCCATGTTATGCCTGTTGGTGTAGTACCCCATCTTTCTGTCCCTGTGACTACCCTAATTTTGCTACCTTGATGCAGCCAAATGAGAAACTCTGTGCCCTAAAAACTCAGGCCCAGAGCAGACAGGTACAACAATGGGCTCCACTATTTCCCTTCAATGAGGAGATATATGGGGAACCAGGCAAAACCCCAAAGACCTGGCAGGAGAAGAAAAGGGAGAAGCATCACTGGACTCAAAAACATATAAATATTGATGTTGATTGTACCAAGGACAATAATGCTGTTCATCAAAATGATGGGTTGAATGAAGGAATGTCTATTGTCAATTTGATTTTTATACTGAACAACAAAAGGATGAATTCTTAAAATGTTTTTTTCAGATGGTGGGTGCTGTTTGGAAAGACCATGAGCCTATGTGTTTAATCAAAGATGGGTTACAGTATAGAAGATGTACTCACGCTATGACAGGCGAACAAATAGATCGGCTAGTGGTAGAAGAAAGGTATAGAGAAACCCTAATGCAATTGGCCCATGAGATTCCCTTGGCAGGGAACTTAGGGAGGGACCATACTTTATGATGGTTACTAACAAGATTCTATTGGGATTAGGCATCCATGTACAGGTAACAGACTATTGTAGAAGCTGCCCAGAATGCCAATGTGTAGCACCTGTGACCCAGAAAGATCTGGTCCCTCTCCAACCATTATCCCTGATTATAGTGCCCTTTAGCCAGATAGCCATGGATGTGGTAGAACCCCTGCCCAAAAGCTCCAATGGGAACTGCTTCATATTGGTAATATGTGATTACTGCACAGAGTACCATGAGGCTATCCCACTCCGTACTGTGACAGCTGAAAAGGTAGATGACGAATTGCTTAAATCATTCAGTTGAGTTGGGATACCCCAAGAAATTATCACATATACAGGCAGTAATTTTTGTTCTAGGATATTGTCCAGACTATATGCAACAGTGGGGGTAGAGGCAATAAACTCAACTCTGTACCATCCCCAAACAGATGGGCTGGTTGAAAGATTCAACCAGACGCTGAAAAAAATGTTAAAAAAGTATGTGGAGGATGAGGGAAAAAACATGGGATGCTTATCTGTCCCTTTTACTGTTTGCATATAGGGAGGTCCCCCAGGCGTCCACTGGCTTCTCTCCCTTTGAATTGTTGTACGGGAGGAATCCAAGAGGACCCTTGGACATTGTTAAAGAGGAGTGGGAAGAAAAGAAACCTGAACATCCAAGCACTACCCTTGATTATAATATGAACTTGAGGTCCGAGCTGATCAGGTACACACAGATGGCACACCAACACAATCAGGGCAAACAAACTGAACAGAAAGAATACTATGACTAAGGGGTATGGGCAAAGACACTTCAAGAAGTGGATAAGGTGTTACTTTTGCTACCTTCAGCATCTGATAAGTAACTCATAAAGTGGAAAGGTCCCTATAAAATCATAAGGCAAACAGGGCCTGTTACATAGGAAATTGAGCTGCCAGACAGACAAAAGAAAAAGGGGATTTATCATATCAATCGCCTTAAAAAAAATGGATGGAAAGACCTGGTCCGGAATGTTTTATCTGCCCTGAAAATGAAATAAATGAAATGGAGGTGGCGTATGGGCAGTTGGAAAAGGAAGGTGAAATGAGTGATCTCACCATCAATTCTAAGCTGACTATACAACAAAGGTCAGAACTGGGCTTCCTGCTATCTACCTACGCTTCAATATTCATCACTAGACCTGGTCTAGTGCATGGGATAGAACATCACATTGAGGTCAATGTCCCCAAGCCCATCAGACAGAAACCCTACCGTTTACCCAAAAAGGTACAAAATGATGTAGTACAAGAGGTAGAAAAGATGTCAGAGCTAGGGGTAATTGAACCTTCCAATAGTGAATGGGCATTCCCCATGGTCATAGTAAGTAAGTAAGAAGGTGGTATACGTCTTTGCTTAGATTTCAGACGTCTCAATACAGTTTCTAAGTTTGATGCATACCCGATGCCATGTATTGCTGACATCATGGACAGATTGGGCAATGCAAAGCACATTACCACCTTCAATCTAACTAAGGAATATTGGCAGATCCCATTGGACAGAGCCTCTAAGGAGAAAACTGCATTTAGTACTCCCATTGGGCTGTATCAGTTCATTACCATGGTTTTTGGCCTTCACGGTGCACCAGCCACCTGTCAGCATCTGATGGACTGCACTTTAAAGCAGCATAGGTCCTACTGCTCGACGTACCTTGATGATGTCATTGTATACAGTCCCACATGGGAGGCCCATCTGAAACATCTAGATGCAATCCTTATGTCCTTTAGAACAGCTGGATTAAAAATAAACCCCACCAAATGCAGCATAGCTATGCAGGAATCCAAATACTAGGGATTCATTATTGGTAATGGAATAGTCAAGCCTGAGATCAACAAGATTGATGCTATAGCCCAGTGCCCTAGACCACTCACAAAAAAACAGGTGAGATCATTTCTAGGCATAGCAGGCTACTAGAGAAGGTTTGTGCCACACCTTGCCATGTTACTCTCATTGCTACTCCTCTCACTAACTTAACAAAAAAATACCACCCACTTCAGTGAGATGGACACCAGAGTGTGACACTGCCTTCTGTACCATTAAAGCCCAGCTGTGGGCAGCCCCTGTGTTACGGAGCCCTGATTTTTCTCTACCCTTCATAGTACAAATGGATACTTCCGACTGGTATAGGAGCAGTGCTATCCCAGATGATAGAAGGTGAAGAACATCCTGTGATTTACTTAAGCCATAAACTACATAAGAGGGAAACTCGATATTCAGCTATAGAAAAGGAGTGTGTGTCCATTAAATGGGCCATTGAAGCACTTAAATTCTATTTATGGAGAACCGAATTTGAGGTAGTCACTAACCATAACTCCCTTTGTTGGCTTCACGTCGTGAAGGACAAAAACCCTAGAATTATGTGATGGTACCTGGCACTGCAGCCACACAAGTCACAATACATCATAGGCTGGTACTGCTAATAAAAATGTAGACTTCATGTCCCACTATGGGGCAAATCTAAATGCACCATCAGACCTCAGGGGAAAAATACAAAATATGAAGGGTTGATTAACAACTCTTCATATGTTTTAGTTTATGTTTTGGGTCCCAAAGTTGGAGCTTTGGGAGTGGGTGGGCTAAAGCTCCATCTCTCCCTAGTATGGGTGAGAGATCTGACAAGGGTGAATAAGAATGTTTTTCAGAAGCTACCATATTAGAAGGCTGCCCCGTAGCTTCCTCTTAAGTGGGGAGGAGTGTGAAAGAATACTCGAGTCCCACCAGAGGTTTCCTTTTCTCTCTACTTGTAAACACTACTGCAGTTGTGCTAAAACTATTTCTTTCCTATTGCCTTCTATCCTGTTTCTCATTTTCCTCCATTTTCCAGGCAGGCCACCTGGTAAAGGTCTCCTTGTGATACTTATCTTTGTCTTTTCTTTACTTCTGGAGTCTTGGTATTCATACAACACCCCCACCCTTTTTAGCCCTAACAAGTTAGCTTGTGAAAGCCCAGTTGTACCTTGTAATCTAACGCTATTGCATTTATATGGTGTTTAGCACTAGAATATATGTGTGTCATGCACTTTTCAAAGTGATTTTGCCACACAGATGTAGGAGCCAGGCTGCCTGGAATAAAACCTGGTAAAACAACCTCCTTGCAGCACGAACAGTGAAGCAGTGGTTTAGTGCTGCTGAAAGGTGACACCCTCCCTTTCGCACTGGTGGGATGATAACCCCCACTCGCACTTGCGAGATGCCAGAGTAAGACCTCTGAGTGGAGGATATGATTAGATTATATGGTTAACTTCAGTAAAAGCTGCTATTATGTGTCCAAAGCGAAAGCATTTTATTGTTTGTTTTCCTTGTCTAGTCGACCAATCACATTGTTTAATGGTATGATATCCATACATTGTTGCTAGCAACATGATAAACTGCAAATACTTTGTTTTATTTTTATTTCTTATCCAGGACACAGGTAAATAAATAGTTTGCTGGGATACAGCCCTGATTTATGAAAGCAGCCGAAGTGATAGATAAATAAATACAGAGGCATTAAGATGTCTCTTATACATGAGTTCTGTTTTTTGGTGCTGCATCACATTCTGGAATGTGAATGAAACTTCTGTACTAAAATGTGCAGAAACCCAGATAAATTTCATTAACTGGCTAAAATGTTTCATACATATATGCTTTAGTTTGTCTGCTTTCTATATTTGTATATATGTATGTAAATAATCTTACCGAAGCATAGGAAAGGTGCGTCTGTTGAAAAGGGGTTGCCTCTTTGCTGGGATCCTTCTGAATGTGTCCTTAGGAGTCAGCCGGCCCTCGGATATCCATAATTATACTTAGGGTTTCTGATTTTAGGTGTTTATGAATCAGGGAAAAAAGGTGTTTATTTTTCAGCTTTTCTCACTCCCTTTTCAAGTAGCAAAATTCTGTGTATTTCGGTGCAAATAAAAAAAGCTATAGACAATTTCAGTATTTATCTGTGTTTATTGTATTTTTTTTAAAGCACAGTGTGCCTTGATGTATATGTTCAATAAATATCAACAGTAATTAGAATTGCACATAACCCCATTATTAGCACATAGTGTAATAACTTTAAATGCTGAATTTGTTATAGTAAATCATGCAATGCATTTTTAGTGTTTGTTTTGACATTTTCCCTCTCTCTCTTTCCTGGCAGTAAATGCCCTGATCTTTGAAAAGGCCCTCTCTACACTGACACTTGAGACAGGCAGTGCAAGAATTGACAGAACACATTCACTCAGTTCTGGCCACTGCTTCTGGTACTTGATTGCTGTGTAGTGATTTGTAGAGATGCTCTAGTGACAAACTGGAATTTGGAGCATGCAGATGCTGGTTTGTAGATTTCATAGATTTCACATAATGGGCAGACTAAGTATGCAAGGGGCATTATCAATGGTACTTGATTGCTGTGCAGGTTCATATATTTCACATAAAGGACAGACTGGGTTAAATAGTTTAACTGGTATGACGCGATTTCGGTGCTTTTCGGTTTAAACCGAATTGAAGAAAAGGACGTCGGTGGGGTTTTATCACATCTTATCGGTTAAAACTGAAAACTGGAAACCCTAATTATACTTTGACTCAAACAAGGGAGGAGCTACAAAGTGCATAGTAGTGTATTTTCATTCAGAATTGATTCTTTCTGTGGTTATTAATATGTACCGCATGTAAAAAAGACCCTAATGATTTTTATAAGCCTCATAAAATAATTATATTACTATAAATTAAAGATTGAAGTTAAAAGGCTTTGTGGGTGGAGTTTGACATGATCACATGGTGATCCCCTAGATTAAAAGGAGGATCAAGCCTGTGACATGTCAGATTTGTTTGAGATCAGCCCTGTTCTGATCTATTGGGAAGTCTGCGCTTTTTCAGACTGATATCCATTTATGTTCCCAGGCAAGCCACCTGGGATGCTGGTATAGCCAGTGAGAATAGATATGTATTTTGTGCCTTTTGATTTCTTTTCTGTATTTTGTCACAAGTACAAGTTATTTTGTTCTGTTGTTATTGCAATAAATATTTGAAGGCTTGGCTATATAGCCTTGTCACACTACAGTACACTTAGTGTCGGTGTCCATCCTTGCATCCACACCCTTTGACAATGCACAGTGTCAAAGAGCCATCAGCCTGGGTAGATGGGTTAGAAAAGATGTATCATGACCCACCTCAGGTGGGCACAGCCCTGGTACCTCCCCCATATGTACTTCAGTCCTCAGTGCTGTAGGTGGGAGGTAGTCTCTGCAAGTTGTGAGGTGCCAGTGGTGAAGGAACATTACCTGGGTGCCACATTAGTCCCCTGTTACCCAGGCTCCCTCGTGGTGGCAGGCTGTTTCCCACCTCCAGAACTGGGGCCATTCACAGTCCATCCCTGCCAACTCCCATGTACCTGGGCTGATCGGTTCTCTGACATTGCACATGGCACCCCTGCCAGGTGCCAGCTCAGCACCCTGAATTTGCCGCCATATCCTTGACACCCCCAGGGCATCCCCCATGCTTTCTCTGCCCCAGTCCTGTAGCCCTGTACTTGCACATACCCTCCAATTGCTTCCCTGTGCAGCAGTTTTGCATGGCCCTTAGACCACCTCTTGTCTAGTCTAAATTGAGCCCCCTGTTGCATCTATGCCGGGGCTTCTAAAATTCTAAAAGAAAGAGGATGGTTCAGCCCCACTGTAGTGCAAACCCCCTTGCAATCTGGCACAAGGGCACTTCTGCTGCAATGGTGGCAGCTTAAGTGCAAGGCATCACAATTTCAAATATCGGGATTGCTGCAAATTTTGAAGCAAGGTGCCACTTGCATCAAAGCCGTGTGGTGCAGGCACCTTGCAGCAAAGTTTTCCTTTTTAAAATCAAGCCCCATATGTAATAAAAAATGTTACTTACATTTTCTAGAGAAAAGGTTCTCTCCGATAGATGAGTCTTTACATTGACTCCAAAGTACACTGTACATACGCACTGGCATGGATGCAATCTCTATTTGCTAATGCCACTACCATCAAAGTAAAAACATCTAATAACACATATCAAATTTGAATCTATTGCTTCAAATTGTCTATAAATTAGGTATAGTAAGACCCCAGTAAAACAATTGACACCGAATGCTTTTGTACAAAAGGTCACAAGG
This sequence comes from Neoceratodus forsteri, assembly GCA_016271365.2. NCBI lineage: Eukaryota > Metazoa > Chordata > Ceratodontiformes > Ceratodontidae > Neoceratodus > Neoceratodus forsteri. Next base: position 683,568,290 of record CM057449.1, read on the forward strand.
AAATTTTCATGTTTTATTTCAGTGATTCATTTTATGAGAAATGGAGGTTAACCTCTCACAGACAGTAATAAGCTGCATAGTTATTCCCTCTCTGACTGTACAAAAGATTTTGCTGAACTCAATGACTGCACAATAGAGGTGGCAAAAGTTGTTTTTTTCTGCCGTAGTGTAAATTCTGCAAAATTTTGCTACTTTTACAGAAGTTTCTGAACTGACGCCTGCAGCGGATCAGAAAACTTCCAAAGGTTTTGGATGAACGTTCACCCTGTTCCACTCACCTAGAAGTGGAAGAAAGAAAAAAAAAGGTAACCTGTGGTGTCCAGTGCCACAACTCCCCAAGACCTGCCCTAAATAAAAATAATACATCCCAAGTGGCTAAGGCCCCTTCCCCCACCCAATCAGCAACCCAAATAAAAAAAAATACCCCTGTAATCCCTGGTGGCTAGCGGTCCCTCCCCCTACCCCATCAACCACCCTATATTTAAGAAAAATACCCCTGTAATCCCTGGTGGTTAGCGGTCCCTCCCCCTACCCCATCATCCACCCTATATTTAAGAAAAATACCCCTGTAATCCCTGGTGGTTAGCAGTCCCTCCCCCACTTGATCACCTGCACCATTTAAAAAAATATATACCCCTGTAATCCCTGGTAGCTAGTGGTCCCTCCCCCTACCCCATCAACCACCCTATATTTAAGAAAAATACCCCTGTAATCCCTGGTGGCTAGCAGTCCCTCCCCTTACCCCGTCAACCACCCTATATTTAAAAAAAATACTGCTGTAATCCCTGGTGGTTAGCAGTCCTTCCTCCACCTGATCACCTGCTCCATATTTAAAGAACAATACCCCTGTAATTCCTGGTGGCTAGCAGTCCCTTCTCCAACCTGATCACCCACCCCATATTTAAGAAAAATACCCCCGTAATCCCTGATGGCTAGCAGTCCCTCTCCCCACACTCTCCTTATTCAGCAGTCCAGGACATCATGCCCTTCCAGTTAACTTACCCCTCAATCCATATCCCTGGCGTATAGTGAAAAAAATATCCCTGTGGTCTAGTGACCCCCATCACCCCTACAAGGTAATGCCCCCACCACGCCTCCCCAATCCCAAACCTGAGTGGGTGACTGGCTCAGCCCTCCTCTCTCATCCACGGCTGGCAGCCCACTGCACTATCAATGAATGAGTGCATGCTCGTACAGCATGCTCTCATTCATTGATAGCTCAGTGGGCTGCCATGGAGGAGAGAGGTGTGCCAGACTCCCGCTTGGGTTTTTGATTGGGGGGAGGTGGGACATTGACTGCAGGGGTTGGGGTACACTAGACCACCAGGGAAGAAACTTAATTCATGGATTGAGGATAGGGAGGGACGATCACTAGAACACCAGGGAGAAATGTGTCTTTTTTTCATTATACGACAGGGGATAGGGATGGGGAGGGGTGTTATCTGGAAGGGCATGATTTCCTGGACTAGTCAGGTGGGTGACTGGGTGGTAAGAGTGACCACTAGGCACCAGGGATTACAGGGTTATTTTTCATAAATATGGGGCAGTTGATTGGGTGGGGAGAGGGACCGCTAGCCACCAGGGATTACAGGGGTATGTTTTTTAAATGTGGGGCCGGTGATTGGGTGGGGGAAGGGACTGCTAGCCACCAGGGATTACACGAGTATTTTTCTTAAATATATGGTGGGTGATTGGGTAGGGGGAGAGGCTGATAGCCACCAGGGATGTATTATTTTTGTTTCGGGCAGTGGCTTGGGGGGGCAACACTGGACACCTCAGGTTACTTTTTTTTCTTTCTTCTACTTCTAAGTGAGTGGAACAGGGCAAAATGTGCCCAAAACCTTCTGAAGTTTTCTGAGCCACTGCAGGTGGAAGTTCGGAAGCTTCCACGAAGGTTGCAAAATTTTGCGGAAGTTCTGCTATGGCAGAAAAAACAACTTTCTCCCATCTCAACTCAACGGAGATGCCTCAGATTCCTTGCTTTCCACCAAGAACTCTTGGAAATGGGTGCAGAATAACACTTGTTGTGCCATCAAAATTACAAACTAAATATAAAGGCAACTAGCACATCTTTTTGAGGTGGATCATGTAGCAGCATTTTTAAGAGCACAATACGAGGCCAGCAAAAAACAAGAGAAAAATGACTCGTTTTCCTCTAAGGAAGAGGTGTTGCCATGCTAAATTAAATATAAATATTACATAGTAACTGGTTTCTTTTCTTTACAGACTTAGGAAAACTGTATTTCTGATGCCTTGGTTTAAAGGATGAATGATAAAGAAATTACATAAATGATGTTTTCCTAGGAAATAGTCTCTATAGCAAAACTTTCTTTAAGTGTACTTAACAAAATGACATGGTGGTAATTTACTAAATTCTGATATAGAATCTTAAATAACTTGACTACCTGTACTCAACAGTGATAGCCCTGGAATACATGTTTCGTCTGTTTTTCATTTTGGACTATTACTCTCTCTCCTTATGCCATGGACTAATTTTCCTGCATGCATACATACAAGGACTGAAAATAGTATATATTTTAATGTAAAAGTTGGTTAAATCTATGATCTTTATCTGTATATATAAAATTGTTAAAAACCTCTAATTGGAGGTTGTTGTCCACCTGGGGACAAATGACCTAGCCAGGAACGAGGTGAGCATAGAGCAGGTGCAGAAGCACTTCAAGGAGTTCAGAAGGCACCTTGGGGAGTTAGTGAGCTCCTTGACATTCTCAGAGGTGCTACCAGTCCATGGCAGGGGGAGGCTAGAAATCTCCATGTCAGAAGCTACAATACTTGATTGGAGGGCTGGTGTGGGGAAAGGGGTTTTGGCTTCATTGGGAACCCTCCTGGAATGATGCAGGCCTGTACAAGGGTGATGGCCTACATCTATCCAGAAAGGAGATGGTGGTCTTTAATAACTGGTTTAAATGCTTCCTTGTCAAGCATTTAAACTAGCCAAGGAGGAGGCCAATGGGAACAGGGAGTCACAAGCAGCACACACCCAAAGGTTAGAGCAGTCAGCAAGGAGGATCAGGAAGGTAAGTTGTTGTCGGATGCACCTGAACCAGTTGTAAAGAGTATGGCAGAGGAAGGGAAGCAGCAAAAAAAGGAAACCAGAGTTGAAAAGAGAAAAAGACGAAGCAAGAGGGCAAACATGGGAATAGGAGGTGGGCAGGCAGTAACACATGGAAGGCTATGTATACAAATGCCCACAGCCTGGGAAATAAAATCCCAGACCTGATGGCCTTGATGAGAGAGATTGACCTGGACATAGTGGCAATGATCGAGACATGGTACACCATAAACCACAACTGGGAGGTAAGAGTACCAGGTTATGCTCTATTCAGAAGGGATAGGGAGGGTTAAAAGGGTGGGGGGGCCCTGTATATCAGGGAAGATATAAAACCAACTGCAGTACAGGGTAGACAGAGGGAGGCTGAGGCACTGTGGGTCACCCTTGAGCCAGGCAATGGCATTGCAATTGTTGTGGGATAACAGATGGACCAGACACCAAACTTCAGATTCAATACACAGTCTCTGTGTGATGTTTATTCAAAATACAGGAGATAATCTTAAGCAATAGCATATCCCTTCTTTAGTAAATCAGTTTGCAGCAACAGACTATGTATGTCCTTTTTCTGCATTTAGCCAGCACCTACTGATCTCTGATCTAATTTATCTGTTGAGATTTAGCCTCCCCATGCGGACCTTGTTTGCTTGGGTGGTGGGGGCTCAAAATAAAAAAAAAAAAAGTTAAAGACAAAGAACCTCAGTGCAGAAGCACTGAAACAAGGGTTACCCCAAAAGGCATTGACAATAAACCAAGTTTCAAAGAAACACAACATCACACATACTTCCATAATGCAGAGCATCATGGGATATATGCACATCACCATGACATTTCAGATTTGTTCAGTTTATATCAATTTACATGCATTTTAAACAGCACACCTAACTTAATTTTTTTTCATACAGTCCTCTAGTAACTTTTTGCCTTTATCAAAAACATCTAGTGCCATGGTATTTTCAACATTTACAGGTTTTATACACATAAGATATATACCTGGAGGCAGTATAGCGCAGTGGTCTAAGGCTCTGAGCTGCAAATTTGGTGATATCCAGCAGACCAGACCTGGGTTTGAATCCCACAGCTTCCACTTGCATACCATGTGACCCTGAGCAAGTCACTTAACCTCCTTGTGCTCCCAGGTTGCTCCTGTGAAAAAGCTTTCAGCTTAGTGTGCTATACCTGGTTAAAAACAACTAAATAAAAAATATACATTAAAGTATGTTATCACATAGTGCCATTGCATACACAATCCAACAACAAGGGACACAGCCTGTTGCTTTATATCAGCTCGGAGGTCACAACAATAACCTCCCTGTACAAGGACCTGAGAAGGAAAATTCCACAGGGTAGGGGCAGCAAAAGAAAAAGCATATGCACTCGATATTTTTAATCGAACCCTGGGAATCTCTAGCAATCCCTTGTCAGTGGATCAGAGTGGGTGGAAGAGACAGTAGGGAGTCAGAAGATCTTGCAGGTACCTTGGTCCCTGTTCATGTAGGGCTTTATAGGTCAGTAAACTGACCTTAAAGATGACCCACCACTGTACATGCAGCCAGTGCAGTTCACGCAGCACTGGCATGATATGACCAGTCCTAGATGTACCAGTCAAAAGCCTGGCCACCGCATTCTGCACTAGCTGCAAGTGACGGATACCAACTCCTGGAAGCCCTAGGTAGAGGGCATTGCAGTATTCAAGGTTGGTGGTCATGAAGGCATGGACCAGTGTAGGAAGGTTATCCAGAGGAACCAGGTGTTTCACCCAGGTGATATTCCTCAGATTATAAAACAAGGATTTGATAAAGGCAGACACCTAAGATTTCAGGGTCAAACCATTGTCAAAAATAATGCCAAGGTTACGCATCCAATCTGAGGTAGTGAGCTGGATGTCATCCAGCCATAAGCCTGAGGCCTGTCCAGCCTCCACACCCCCCTCCAGATGACCTGGGTCCATAACCAGCACCTCGGTCTTATCCAGATTCAACCTCAGCCAGCCAGTGCTCATCCAGTTCTTGATTTCGGCCAGACAGTTGTTAAACACAGAGACTGCATCATCCTGTCCGAGCATAAAGGACATATACAGTTGAGTATCATCTGTGTAGCAGTGAAAACTCACACCATATCACCTAATGATATCTCCTAATGACAGCATATACACTGTGAACTACATGGGTGACAATATGGAGCCCTGTGGCACCCTGCAGGACAGGGGGAAGGCATCAGAGGAATAAATTCCAGTGACAACCCTCTGAGACCTGTCTACAATAAATGATTCAAACCATCTTAAAACTGTCACAGACAGTCCACAGAGGAGCTGCAGGCACTCCAAAAGCACACCATAGTCCACAGTGTTAAATGCTGCCGAGAGGTCAAGAAGGACTAAGATAGAATGGGCCTTTCGATCTCTCACAATTAGGAGGTCATTTAAAACTCAGACAAGGACAGTCTCAGTGCTATGTCTCTTCCTAAACCAGACTGGAGAGCATCATAGACATTGTGGGTTACAAGGTGGTCATCCAGTTGTAACAAAGCCACCTTCTCAATAACCTTACCCACAAAGGGAAGGTTAACGACAGGCCTGTAGTTAGCTAGACATGCTGGATCCAAGGAGAATTTTTTTAGGAGTGGTCATACAACCGCCTCCTTAAGGGGATCAGGAAAGACCCCATTATCCAAGGAGCTCCAAACAATTTCAGCAAGAATCGGGCAGATGACATCTACACAACCTACCAAGAGGGGCATAGGGCCCGGGTCCAAACTACAGCTGGTTGGTCGCAAAGTCTGGACAATCCTCACAATGTCCACAAATTCCAGCTTGCTAAAGTCAGTCCAGACAGAATGGGTGCTCGTTACCTCTCACCAACCTCCAAAATCCTTCATAGGGAGAGTCAGACCTATATGTGATCTGATGTTGGCAATCTTATCTGTGAAGAATCGAGCAAGCTCGTCACACTTCATCTGTGAAAAATCTCTTCCAGACTAAAGACAGACTGGATTGCAAAATCTTTCAACAGTCTGGAAGAGCTGAGCTGGTCGATTCTGTGCAGCAGCAAACTCCCCGGACAGGAATTCTGCCTTCTTATGGGTGATTGCTGATTGATAGTCCTTATAATGTTCCATCAATCTAAGTCTGTCAACCTCCATGCTGGCCTTCCACCAGGCTCAGTCTAACCTTCGACCCACTCTCTTCAGCACCTTCAAGGACCCATGAAACCAGGGGGTCCCTGGGCAAAGGGTGAGTAGTTGAATGGGAACAGGAGCAATTAAGTCCAGGGCATCTGCCACTGCCTTATTATAGGCAAGTACCAGATCCCCTGGACTCATGCATTCACTCGACAAACCTGATTGGTCCAGCACCACTGATAGACCCTCGGGGGTAACTCCCCTTAAAGGGTGGTATTGGACCATCTCTGTAGTGGCAGGCCCATTGGGGGGAGCCCCAAAACTGAACCTTATGGTGCGATGACTTAACTAACCAACTGGTTCCATCCCCAAGTCCATGGTCTCCATCCCCAGGAGGAACAAGACATCCAATGAATGACCCCCTATATGGATAGTGGAGGTAACCACCTGTGTAAGGCCAGCATAGTCATAAGCTGGAGGAGATTTGAACCAAATTGAGAGAGTTTGTCATCGACCCAGACATTGAAGTCCCCCAGAATTAACTATTTGGGGGATTCCCGTGCCACATCGACAATGAAGTCCGAAAACTCCTTTAGGAATTCTCCACCATCTCCAGGTGGACAGTAGATGAGGAGTATCCTGTTCCCTACACCGTCTCCCAGGGTACACTCAAAGGATCTGGTGGACCCCACTGGCACATCCACAAGGCCCAGTTCCGTCTTAAAAATAATGGCTACACCCCCGCCCCTACGATCCAACCTCAGGTGGTGTATCACTGAAAACCCAGCTGGAAAAGCAGAAGCCAATATGGAACCGGCATTCTTATCCAGCCAGGTTTTGGTGATGCACACCAGATCTGATGTCTCAACAAGATCAGCTGTAATAGCTGTCTTGTTCCTGATAGAGCTGGCATTGCACAACACTGCCCGGTTTGGATAGGTTGTCGAGGAAGATCTCAAGACCTACCACTTATTGTGGAGCCCTTGGGTTTGGGAGGCAGATAGGGAACACTCCTCTCCTTGCCCCATTTCACCCCAGGGCATCTCCTAGTCCCATAACCTCTATCCGTCCATCCCTCTCCCTACTCCCACCAGGTCCAGTTCTCCTCTTTTTCACTCGGTTCCGAACTATCCCCAGAGCTCAACACCTCTTATACATCTCTGATGATAAAGGGGAACAGTCAAAAGGGCATAGATCGCTGAGCCTAGAGGGAGAATAATGCCTGAACATCTTTTTTATTTTATTTATTTAGCTTTTGTTAACTGGGTAAGTGCAATAGCCATAAAATGACTATTTTCAGGCACGACTCGGGAGAGTACAGACGTGCAGAAACTTAACAGGATAACAAATTATAAGTGCTTTACATACAATGAGTTAAAGAGGATACAATATATCAGAACATACAAAGCAAAGCACTTTACATACAATGAGTTAAAGTGGATACAATATATTAGAGACATACAGAGTAGACCATTCATAAGTTCATAGGTGCCTACCTATGCAATGAATAGAGAGGACCTTGGACAATAAATTATCAGGTGTCATATCATATGAGCAGAACAAGGTACACAAAAACAAAAACAGGTAATACAAAAGGAAGAAATAACCATTGAGAGCAGGGGGTGTCATTAAGGAAAACTTCGCTAAGTGAGGAAGAGGGGAGCAAGCCATGAAATTAGATTATATGAGTGTATGTAAGTGTAAGGGAGATGTCTGCAGTGCAAGATTGTATATGGGCAGGGAAAGGGAGCCGGGACAGACTGAGGCAGTAAGAGGGTTATATAGAGGTGAGGAAATACTATTGTATGGCCAGAGACATCAGTCATTGGGCAGGGTGAAAGCAGGAACAGGTATCAGCAATCAGCAGATTTGAGTGTAGTTTTCTCTTAAAGCATGTGTGGGAGCTAGAAAGTCTAATGTTGAGGGGAAGGGAATTCCACAGCTGTGGAGCCACATGCTCAAATGCAACAGTTCCTTTCCTAGTGCAGCACCTCGTCAAATTCAGAAAGGATTTATCAGCTGATCGTAGACCATGGAGTGTGTCCTGAGGAACAAGCATAGCTGCAAGACACCTAGGGGTTTGATTTTGAATTATCAAATCAATAAGAGAGCCAAGGCAGTATTTCCTACTAGCTAATGGAGACAGCCAACCAAGATCATTACAAAGCTGACAGTGGTGTTTAAGCCGAGGAGTAGAAGAGGCATAGCGACATATGTTGTTATACGTAATATCCCATCTGACTAGGTCAGTTTTATGAGCTGTCCCAAATAAGGGAGCCCCATAGGTTAGGGTGGGGAACAGAATCCCCCTCACAATGGCCATTTTAGCCAATGGCATGAGCATATAACTAGTCTTATATGCAACACCCAGTTTGGAGTTGACAGCTCTGCAAACAGACTGTACATGAAGATTAAGATCAAGAGATTGATCTAGCAGGAAGCCCAGGTACTTGAAAGAGGTCACACATTCCAGTAATTGACCTTCTAAGTCCTGCACCTTCAGTGTTGTTGTGTAAGCCCAGAGCTTTGGGGCTGATCCAAGCAGCATGGCTTTAGTTTTGCTAGTGTTGACAGCCAGTTTGTGGTCATATAGCCAGTTTTGGATATTGTTAAAGTCAGAGGAAAGGGCTGTGTTGATAGTGTCTATATTAGTAGAACTTGTATAGATGACAAGATCATCAGCATATAGAATAGCAGAGCAGGATTTTAGAGCAGCTCCAATGTTATTTATATAAAGAGAGAATAGGAGGGGCCCTAGGATGGAGCCCTGAGGTACACCAATGTTAGTGGTGTTACTGTTCGATAGAGAGGAATTAAATTTCACCACTTGAGCTCTATTTGTTAGCTAGCTTTCATACCAGTCAACAACAGAGGAGGAGAAATGCAGGTGTCAAAGCGAGGAGAGAAGCAAAGTGTGATCAACAAGGTCAAAAGCCTTTGTGAGGTCAATAAAGACAGCCCCAGTCAGATTGCCAGTATCTATTTTGAAAGATTGTCTGTGGTGAATTTAAGGAGAGCAAGCATTGTGCTATGTCCTTTTCTGAAGCCATGTTAGGTATCCGAGAGCAGGCTGTGGTTAAGTAGATAGTCAGTTGTCTGAGTTGTGACAATTTTCTCCAGGATTTTGCTCAGTACTGAGAGTGTGGCAATTGGTCTGTAGTTCATGACAACCTTAGGATCCCCTTTTTTAAGTAAAGGTGTGATCCGAGCAGCTTTCCAGACGTCAGGGACCACTCCACCTGAAAGTGATAACGTATAAATGTTGGCCAGTGGTAATGCAATAAGGGGAGCTGCAAGTTTCAAGAGGCGGGGTTCAAGGGAGTCTGAACCAGAGCTGGTATGATCAGAGGTGGACCTCAGGAGCTTCAGGACTTCCTTTCTAGACACAGCCTTAAAATAGAATCAAGGAGTATAAGGAGGCACAGGGGACAACACTTCCAACTTATCCAGACAGGTTCCTGATGAGGCGTGGGAGGACACTGCGGTGGGATCAAAGGAAGAGGTATATTGGGAGAGATCAGAGAAATGCAGGTTGAAAGAATTAGCTATGGCTTGTGAGTCATTGCAATGCACATCATTTATCAGCATATCACCAGGGGTAGTTGTCTGTGAGGATCCTAGGAAGGATTTGATGTGTGACTAGAATTTTCTGGGATCATTGGCCAAGTTAATCAGTAGGTCTTTACAGTACTTGCTCTTAGTAGCTCTGGCTTGTCTTTTACATGAATTTCGTAGCGTACGGTAGGCGCTGAAATCTGTTTGCTGGCTTGATGTTTTGTAGCGCTTCCAGAGTTTATCTCTAAGGTGCAAACTTTTGAGCAAGTCTTTGTTTAGCCATCACGTTTGTTTACCCCTCACTCTCCTGGTGATCTTTGGGGCATGTTTACATTGAACCATAAGGAATTTAGTGATGAAGAAGTTAAGAGCATCCTGAGAACAGTGTGATAGACAGATCTCTGACCAATCAATTCTGGAGACGTCATACAGAAACACCTCTTGGTCTAGGTGAGCAAAATTTGTGAGAGTGATGAGACATGGTAGAGGAGATGGAGGTGTCCCCAAGGACAGGATGCAGAAAGTAGGAGAGTGGTCAGTTAAGGCATCAGCAAGATTACCAGCGGATGAGATGTGTTCGATCCGGTTTACCAGCATCCAATCCAATAGTGCGCCTAGTGGTGAAGACAGACTTCTAATCAGCATTTTTTCCATCTGATGCAGGTTGTAGCTATGAGTCAGAGACTGAAGAGAACTGAGAGCTGTCCCAAGCCAGTTTAAGTTTAGGTCTCCTAAGATGACAACCTCATTATGATTAAAATTCTGAGAGGTATTTTCCAACATGTACTCTAGACCTTCAATCCCTCCCGCTCGGGGGTTATACGCACAGATAACATGCAGTTTCTTGGCTCCCAAAGCAAGGGTAGCATGCAAGTATTCATATACTGATTGAGCATCCGGGATAGCGAGAAGAGAGACAGTCAGATTATTTTTGTAGTACACAGCAACTCCACTACCATGTTTGCTCGATATCCTATCCCTTCAAATAATAGAGTAATTTGGCAGGGAGCACAGGGAGTCAGTAACCGATGGTTTTAGCCAGGTCTCAGTGAGACAGAGGATATCAGGATTGTACATTTTGACCCATGACTCCAGTTCCATGAAGTGACACATCAAACTTCTTATATTCAAGTGTGCAATTAACAGCCCATGTTTGGACATACTATGTATGTCATCTGCTGAGAAATAAGCATCTAGTGGCCCAGGATTTGTCTCTATATCCCCAGATAGCAGAATGGCAATGATGACAAGGAACCACAGTCCCACATTTAGAAAAGGATGGGATAATGCAGACTTGTTTCGTAGTTTCCTAAACATATAGAGAGAATGGTAGGGACAGCCGTTTTGGTAGAGAAGAAGATTAGTTTGTAGTATCCTTGTATTATAAACAATAAGGTTGGAGAAAGTAAAATCATAGTGCTCGGTCCTAGATTTATTTGAGCCATCCTCATTCCATAAGGATAGTGTAATTCTGTCAAGGCAAAGTAGGTCAAGAAAAGTTACGAGGGCAACCCCCAGACAGCTGTTGGACATGGTGTGACTGTTGGTACAACATTGGCTCAACTCATGACAGAGGTCATCCAGGGTTACAGCTAGGCATGGATTGACAAGAGGCTTTAGCTATGCAAGAGTTTGCAGGCATGCACTCCCCAGCCCCATTACATTGATAGCCTGGGGCACACCTACTCAAGTACAAGTGCAGGATGTGAAATCCTTTAGTCTTTGTGCTTCCTTTGTTATTTAAAGAGGTTGTTTAAAAGCCCACAAATAGATCCCTTGGGAGCAAACTCTCCCAACACATTCCGACTTCACAGCAGAGGACAAAACCCCAAATTTTACAACTCTCACAGATTCACTCTACTAACCATGAAAGACACAAAAAGAACTGAGCACCAGGACACTCTGCTACGGTGCTGTTAATAAAAAAATGAATCCAAGAGCAAAGTTTGTAGCGCCTGTAGCACCAAACATAAACCACGCACACCAAATAAGATGCTGATGAGGTCTATTCTATAAAGTGCTGATAGCACAATAACTGGATTAAGTAGCAAAAATACAGTACAACAAACTAACGTTTCTCCTAGCATGCTGCTAGGCTTCTTCAGAGTAATTTTAACAAAGATTAAGGTGCTACATTTATATAAATTAAAAAGCATCATGTGTTGCTAACGAGACAATCAGTAAAATGCTAGTTAACCTGTACATACAATCCATTTATTAAAAGTGCAAGAGACATTAAATATAAACTTAACTTATGAGACTTGGAGCAGGCATTTGACTTTTCGTAACTTTACTTATCCTGTACAGAAATCATTACATCTCAGTTTTTTTATATAAAAACACACCAAATGAACCATATTTACATTTGTGTCTTACATATTCAAGCATCTATTGCACATCTTCATTATTAGATTTCTGTAACTGTTAATTTTATCTAGCTACTATAGTAAATACATGTATGTCATGTCTGCTCCAGGCACCAACATTCTCATTATTCATTACAAACAGATAGTACCAACTCCTTTTACTTTATTTATAGGGCCATGTGTGTATACAGCATCCTATGATACACATATAAAATATAAAATCTGAAAGGGTGCATTCACGAAATTCTGCCCTATCTTATCTAACACCTTTACTTTTTAAGAAGGAGGACAAATCAATGCCGTCATTAAGGCCCTTATTCCGATGTGCCCCCAGTTCAAAGATCCGGCAGCTTTCCCTTTGTCATATAAGTTTGTTAAGATCTCCCCCTCTATCTCCTATTCTAACTTGTTCAATTCCTATAAACTGAATTTGGTGTTGTTTAGATCTATCCCCTATTATAAAAAGGCTCTCAGAAATGCTGCAATCTGATTGGCTGTTAGGATTCCAACAACCTTACATTAATCCATGTTATACTGTCATGTACAGCCTGATCACCATGGCACATGGATTCTTCCTGTCAGCATTCTATCCTCTAGTACTGCTGAATGTTTGGAATGATGCATTCTGATTTTGAACCAGCATTCTTAAACTTTTGGTGGAAGAACTATTTGTTAAAAATCTCCCTCTAAATGAGGAAAACATTCAAAAAGTATACTTTTAACATTTTTCTTTGGAATCATTTTTTATAATAGCAATAAGGCACTCCCAGGAGTTAGATTAACAGTCAGTTAATCACCCCCTGGGGCAATATGGCACTCGGCTGCACCTCGTGCCACATTACACCCCTAGGGGGTGATTAACAGACTGTTAATCTAACCCCTGGTCATGCCTTACTGCTTAAATATATGTTTAGCTATTGCATAGGAAAGATCTCCTTTTTCAACTGCTCTCACATGTTCCCCCATTCTGATACGGAATTTTCTGACTGTTCTGCCAATGTAGAAAGCCCCACATGTACAATTCAGCATGTATACAATGCCACTACTACTACAAGTTATGAAATCCTTTATTTGTATCATCCTGTTCATGGTGGGGTGTGGAAATTCTTTACATGTGTACAAATTTACAGAAAGTGCACCTGCCACAGCAATGTGTGCCTACAAGGGCTGGAGCAAGTAAAGATTGTCTTAGTGGTTCAGGTCCTGGTAGTATATTACTAACCACCATGTCCCCAATACTTTTATATTTATGAAATATTGTACTGGGCCCTTGTTCCACTATAGTTTCAAGCCTTGGTTCCAATTGAAGTATAGACTAATTACTGCAGATTATCTGTCTCACATCTTCTGATCTTCTAGAGAAATTTGTTATGAAAGGGTACCCCATAGTATCATTTGATGTTTTATCAGCATATTGCAATGTGTGTTCCCTACTCAAATTGTTCACCTTCTGTATGGCAGATGCAATACTCTGTCTATTATAACCTTTTTCTTGAAATCTGTGAATCTGAACTCCCCTTTTCTGTATATATTCTGTTTTTTCTGTTTAATTCCATAAGGTGCGGACTAATTGTCCCTTGGGAATATTGTAACGCACATAATAAAGATGACAACTATCAAAATGCAACAAACTGTTGCGGTCATTGTTTTTCTGAAATAAAGTTCTGCAAACACACCTTTTCCATCCTTGTATAGTTTCAGATCCAAAAAATTAACTGTTGTCTGATTAATTTCATACTTGTAGGTAAGACAGCTACTGGTGTATTCCATCCATTAAACAAAGAGAACAAGGGAAGAAGATCCACCTGATAATGCAGATGAAGACTGGTACACTTTATAAATTCAAAAAAATCCAAAAAAGGGCAGAAGAGCAGACCAATTTACGGTTTCTACTTTCAATTCCTTTGATCCCTTAACATATATCTCGGATACAGGTCATGATCCAGAAACAATAAGTGTCCCCATTTCTGAAAATTTTGAAAATATAGAAAACCCAATATTTACAATAACAAATATGAATCTTTCAAATGCAGAGTTTAATTCTTCACCTCTTTTTCCCAGCAATCTACAAAATGTTACTGACACCAGAGAGGCCAAAAAACATGACCAAGTTGATGTAAATCCCTTGATTTCACTAGAACATTGTGACAACTTGGACCTAAATCAAGATGATGTTTGCAAAAAAAGACAGGTTATAGTGCTAGGAGACTCTATCATCAAACATATTGATAGAATAATTTGCAACCCTGACAACACAAATAGAACTATTTCAGCTTCAGGGGTGCTGGCATTACTGACATCACAGAGATGTCCAGCAACATCTTACAAAACTCAGGTTTTAAACCTTTGGTAATAGTTCACATAGGAGCCAACAATGTTCTAAAGGATTCTTCTCAAAAAACTAAAAGAAGATTATGTTGCATTAACAAACAAATTATTGGATTTAGGATGTGAGGTAGTCCTATCTGAAATCTTGCCTATTCCAAGAGCAAATCTTTCCCAACAATGTAAAATGAGAGAAATAAATAATTGGTTGAGATGTTGGTGTCTTAAACAAGATATACAATGTATAACTCACTGGGAGAACTTTTATGGTAAATCAAACCTCTATTGTTGGGACGGACTCCATCTCAGCAGGAGGGGTAGTAGGCTATTGGGCGAAAGCATAGTGCATTCTATCAATAGTTGTTTAAACTTCCAGCAAGGGGGGGGAGTTGTATGTTCTAGATACAACTCTTGAACCTCAATTATTTTTCAACTATTCTTCAAACTCTGCATCCATAATCAACCGTAAATTCTCCCAAACGAACACTACTGGTGTCATTTCTAAACCAAATATAAATATTATATTAACTAATGCCAGAAGTCTACACAACAAAAAAGAAGAACTTACTTACATCCTTCAAGCACAAAAAATATCAATTTGTGGAGTTACTGAAACTTGGTATAAAGATGAAGACTGGAACACTTACATAAAGAGATATAATAAGTTTTACAAAAAAACTAAATGAAAATAAAAAGGGAAGAGGTGTTGTATTATACATTGATGAACACTTGAAAGCAAACACAATTAAAACTAAAACAAGTAATAATGAGAGCTTATGGGTCAAAATTTTTCTCCCCCATAGTCCACTAGTAATTGGGCTAATATATAGATCTCCTAGTTTAACTAATGATGAAAATCAAAGTTTAATAGAAGAAATATCTGAGGTAAACATTGAAACTCCCTATATACTGATGGGTGATTTCAATCTTCCAACTGTCAACTGGGACAATTATACATCAGCTTCAAATACTGAAAAGATGTTTATGGATACTTTTCTTGACTCTAACCTAGAACAAATAGTTAATAAACCTACCCATGGTAACAATATCCATGACATTGTACTCACCAATGTTAATGAGAAATTATACAATGGCAAGAAAAAATCTTGTGCTCTGATTGGTCAGTCTGAGACTGGACCCGTGATGTTATCCCAGTACAACATCACGGGTCTAGTCCCAGCACACAACAGACCGTATCAAATGTAATAAGAATCATGCCACAGCCCATGTCCAAGTTGCCCACACTTGGCATGGCTGCTGTGGCCTTTGCCAGATCTTGCTCGTTTTTTTTAAATCACTCCTTCCAACAGCCACTAGAAACCCAACACCCACCATAAATTGAAACTATCCACAGTAACATTACCACACTATAGCCTTCCTCGTAGCTTTGCATTCTCAGACACATTTAAAACAAAAGTAACCTGCCATTACTGCGATGCGCCCTCAACACTTCTCCATTCGTTTCCGACCGAAACACAGTAAGCGTAGCGACACAGCAGTTCGGTAAACACATAGAACAGTGTGGCAGTACAAAACAAATATTTTTCCACTCCTCAGCAAGTTCTCACAGCTGTCCCGCCGAAACCTGTGCCGGAACAAACTGCCAGAACAACTCGCTCTGTACAACAACATGACAGCGGAAGCGAGTGTTCACACAGACTGCATTACAGTTAGCCTCACTCGCTCACCTTTTTTTCCCATTTCTAAATATTTTAAACAAGCAAAATGAATGATCTCCCTACCTCCTTTCCTTTGATTACAGAGATCCACACACCACCATGCTGGGGGGGGGGGCCTCCTTGGCAATAGGTCATATTAACAAAGAGTAGCACAAAGGTTGAAACCCTCCTATAGGGACTTCACAACTGCCCAAAAAACACATTAGCTCCACCTGCTTGCTAAATCGGCACTACTTTTCCTTGAAGTAACCCTACTCATGCCAAAAATGACATAACAATCTGCTTTAAATGTAGTTTTCCATCATTTTTTCTTACTTTTTACAAATGAGCCATTGTATAATAGCAATAATGCACTCCAGGGTGTGTGTTGTGCTGGGATAACGTCACTTCTGGGATGATTAGTCGCACTCGGCCTCCGGCCTCGTGCCTAATCACCCCAGGCGTGACGTTATCCCAGCACAACACACACCCTCTCGTGCATTATTGCTTAAATTGATAACATCAAAATACTTCCTCCTCTGGGTGATAGTGATCATTGCATGGTCAATTATGAATACATAGCAGACATTCCAAGCACAAATGGCATTACTAAAATCAAAAACTTTAATAAAGCAAACTATAAAAAAAAATGATTTTTTAACTAAATGGAATTGGGAGACGGAACTAAATAACCTAAATTTATTACAAATTTGGGATTTAATTAATAACAAAATCAATATTTGTCTCTCAAATTGGGTTCCTTATAGAATGAAGTACTGCAACAATAAACATGTCCCTCTTTGGTTGTCCTCAAAAATTAAGAAACAATTACAAAAAAAAGAAAACTATATAGAAAATATAAAAAAGTTAATTCCAACAGTCTCCTGGAAAAATACAAAATTGCAGCCAAAAAATTAAAACACATGATTAAATCATCTAAATCTAAAATTGAATTCAACTTTGTTACTAAAGTTAAAGACAACAAAAAACAATTTTATAATTGTATTGGTTCCGTGAAAGAAAGGAATCGTACAATTGGACCCTTTAACATCAATGATATACCTATTTTAGATGAAACAACTACTGCTACAATTCTAAATGAGACATTTCTAAAAGTTTTCGAAACCAAGGAAGCTGCAAATACGCCTCTTCTAGTAAATAATTCTAGTTTTCCTGTTTTTACAAGAGTGGAGGTTGCAAAACAAATTAAATCTTTAAAATCAAACAGCTCTCCTGGTCCTGATGGTATTCCACCCAGATTTTTACAAAAAAATTAGTCATTCAATTTCTGGTCCTCTAGCCGTGTTATTTAATTCATCAATCAGAGAAGGTAAAGTTGTTCAGGCTTGGAGGAGGCTATAGTTACACCCATATAAGGGTGGATCCAGACATGACCCTAACAATTATCGGCCCATAAGCCTGACTTCCATCATAGGCAAAATTATGGAAAGATTGCTTAAAGCCCATATTATAGATCATTTAGAAAGAAATAAAATAGTAGATATCTTTCAACACGGTTTTGTGACTGAAAGATCAGTTTTGACCAACCTACTACATTTTTTTGAACTAGTAAGCGCTGCCTTGGACTTGGGTATTCTGGTAGACGTAATATTTTTGGATTTTTCCAAAGCTTTTGAAAAAGTATCACATAAAGTCTTACTACAAGAATTGGTCAAAATTAAGTTGCAACCTAATATTATAAACTGGATACAGTCATGGTTGGAAAACAGAACTCAACAGGTATCAGTCAAGGGTCACCTGTCTGCGACGGGTGTGGTGACTAGTGATGTTCCCCAGGGCTCCATCCTGGGTCCGATACTGTTTAATATTATGGTCTCTACACTGCCTACTATTGATGAGATATGGGTCACAAAATATGCTGATGACTGTAAAATGGGTAGTTTGGTAAGCACCTTTCATGATAAATGCTCCATACAAAATCATTTAAACAACCTATCAAACTGGGCAAAGGCTTATGGTATGTTTTTTAATGTTGACAAATGTAAGGTCTTACATTTGGGCAAAAATAACATCCCCTTCAATTATTCCTTAAACAATGTTTATCTAAAAAGTATTTTGGAAGAAAAGGATTTGGGTGTCATAGTCTCAGATAATTTAACTTTCGAAATAATATAATTAAAGTTAAAAAATGTAATAAAATAATTGGCTCTAATTTAAGAAATATCAAAAGTAGAGACTCCAAGGTTATTATGCCACTCTACACCAGACTGGTACGTCCCCACTTGGAATACTGCTCTCAATTTTGTGCACTAACTTCTATAAGGGGTTTAAAACTCGCTGAGGGTGTTCAGCGTAAATTCACTAAAAAAGTATCATCTTTACATAGTAATAGTTACGAAGATAGATTAAAATAACTTAACCTATTTTCTGTAAAATACAGACAAATAAGGGGTGACTTAATATTGGTATATCAAACCTTAAAAAATGATTATTTAAGAACCACAATTGGACTTACTACTGCCTCCAATGTCAAATCAACTAGGAGTCATGGTTATAAACTCATTGGAGAAAAATGCATATCCACTAGAAGGAGTCTATTTTTCACACAGAGAGTTGTGGGTTTGTGGAATAACTTACCTGTAAGTGTCGTTAATAGTGATAATTTAAATACCTTTAAGCAAAGATTGGATAAACATATGGGAAACAAAAAATTTGATTTCCACCCATAGGACATATGGGTGGCGAGCATACAATGGGCATCCTTACATATGCCTTCATTGCTCGTACACTTCTATGAACCTATGAACCTATGAACTCTTCCTTAGTTCCTTTCCACACAATTAGAATATCATCTATAAAGCACCGCCTCAAATCCACCTTGTGTAAATATGGATCTGTGGCGGCGCTGTACAGTTGGTCACACTACCATTTTCCCATGAACAGGTTGGCATAACTAGGGGCCATGGTGGTACCCATGGCTGTAGCTCTAATCTGATGATAAAGTTTATCTTGAAATAAAAAAATATTAATTTGTAATACCATACAGGCCAATTCTACTAGAAAATGTGTGGGGTTTGTCACACATTCCTCCTCTGTTCTTGTTTCCAAGAAGTAGGTCAGTGCATCCAAGCCCTCTGAGAGGGGGATAACTGTGTACAAGGAATTCACATCAACCACAGCAAAATACCACTCTGGTTCCATCCATAGTTCTTCCACTAATCTAATGATTTCTGTTGAATCTCTGCTATATGACCTAAGACTTTGCACTATTGGTTGTAGAAACTGATCCAAGTACATGGACAAGGGTTCAGCTAACCATCCGCGCCCAGAGACTATGGGCCTACCTGGAGGTTGTGTCATGCTCTTGTGTAGTTTAGGCAGTATATAGAGAACAGGTACTATAGGGCAATTCACTGTCATAGTGCAATAGATTACATCTGTAATATAATACATCTGTAATATAGCCCCTCATATAATTATCACTCAGCATGTTATCTATCTCTGTTTGAAACTGTGTCACCATCTGTCTTGAGACACACTTATAAAACAAGATGTCATTTAATAATCTATGTACCTCTGTGGCATAATCCACTTTGTTCATTATCACTACTGCTCCTCCCTTGTCTGCAGCCTTTATAATCATATTTTTATTGTCACTCAAAGTCTTGATGTCTAATCTTTCTTCTTTGCTGCAGTTGTTTCTATAAGCTGCAGTGGGAAAAATAGACCTCATCAGCATCTTATTTGGTCTGCATGGTTTGTGTTTGGTGCTACGGGTACTACAAACTTTGCTCTTGGACTCTACTAACCACACCCAGCCCTTCAGATAACTCTATTTTGGACGTATGTTACATCCATAATTTTGCTAAAAACGTCCCAAAATATAGCCTCTGGAGTCATTGATGTCCATTAACATTTCCCTTGTTTAAAGCAGACATCTGTTTTTCATGGTGCGGATATCAGGTTTTTATGTTTTTTTTTAAATCCTGTGGAGGGTTGCCAGTTGCCATTTTTTTTTTTTGCTTTAGTTTCCAAATGCCGGTAGCTCCACCCTGCAAATTGTCTGCCACATTCAATTTGCTATTTATCCGGCGAGTCTTTTGTCTAGGTTTTTGCCCTTTGAATAAAGTAAATAGGATGACCGAGGAAGGTAAAGCTGAACACAAGGGGGAGAGCGGGAAGGAGCTTGTGAAAAACAAATGAGTGCCCTGCTACCGCAGCGCCGATGTGTGCCTGTTGCTTTTTCTATTGGTATGACAGCAGTAGCATTTGTTGTTGACATTCATTCCCGCACACTATGATCCGGGATCCTGGCAAACCTCTGGGTAGTTATGCTGCTGGCTTTGTTAGACAGCCCGGTGTTTATAACTTTCAGCAGTTCCTGATTTTGATAATTTTGTTATGCACTGTTACCTCTAGTTTCTGAGGCAGGAGGTTGACATCTGTGCACTGCAGTGTTGTAAATGTAACCAAAGTAATGGAGTGTAAACAATTTGAGTGAAATAAAGGCAGGGGGTTAAGACTTGAGCAAAGACTTCTGTGTCAGGTTAAACAGAAGCCTATCCTGCATGGGCTGTAAACACCCAGGGGCTAAATCCTGCAGAGGGAAGTGGTGTAAACTTGAGGGTTAAATCCTGCAAGAGAGATTTAAATAGTGAGAAAAATCTTGTATGAGTGGAAGCTGTAAACTCTATGGGCTAAATCCTGCACACTGATGTAATACCAAGGGGCTAAATAAGTACTGCAAAGTGTGTAAGCAATGTGGCCCTGTAAAGTTCTGCAACTGATCTGTAGGTGACACACAGCTTAAACCCGCAATGGGCACACTCTGGCTAGATCATGCAAAGAGGTGGTGGTAAACACTAGTGCTGAATCCTGCAAGCATACCTCTTAACTGTCCCTGATTTTCAGGGACATCTCTGATTTTGTCTCAAAATTTTTCCTCTGTCCCTCATAACATTTTTATTTTCTGACAGAACAGTGGGGCTTAAAATCACAAAATAATGTTAAACATTAAAGTTATAGACTTGTTGTTCTTCAGAAAATGCATCTTAACACATATCCCTTTATTCTATCAGCTTTCTGAGTGAATAGTATCAATATCTAAGATGTGTCCCTGATTTTGGGTCTTTGTCCCTGATTTTTTTAAGCCTTGTCCCTGATTCATGAGGCAAGAGGTTGAGAGGTATGCCTGCAAGGTGATGTAAATATAGGGGATGAAATCCTTCAAGGGTGTGTAAACTTTGTGGCACTAAATTCTACATGCAGCAAGGGGGAGCTGCCTTGTGACTGCATGGGAAAGGGGGCAGGGATTGCCATGCAACTACTCCACAAGGATGTCCATAGAGTATAGCATCCCTCACAAAGTGCAGTTACATGCTCAGTAATTCTAAAGGGTATCATTAAAGAGTGCCTGATAGTGCCGGGGGGGGGGGGCTGTGATTAGAAGCATAGCACAGCCACAGGTGGTCACATTGAGGAATAGGGCTAGGAAGGAATGGGGTACAAACACATTCTGTCTGCAAATGATTTATTGTGTATGTTTTCCTTTCCTAACATTAAGAAGTGAATTTACGTGGATGTAGTATGCATTACAGTGAGGTCAATGAGTTGACTTTAAAAAATATAGGGCTTGGAATATTTTGACTGCCAAAATTTGTCGACTAGAATTATTTTGACTTCCAAAAAGTTGACAGCTGGAGTATTTTGACTCCAGTAAAACTGAAATGACTTCTAAATTTCAACCCATGGAAGTATTTGACTTCCACTCAAAAAAAATTATCTGAAGCCCTGACCACACCCTTACACACAATACACACACACTATCTACAACAGTAAAATCAATCAGTGAAATCAATGATGGATAGGTGCAGCATTCTGGAGACTATGCCTGAGGATCTCCCACCTCCTCCAAGATTATCTATACTTCCCTAAGGGTTGCCTCTCACACAGCCCCTTCTGGAAGTCCAGATACACCAATCTGACTCACTTCAATCAAAACTCTAATTCACACACCCCTCAGAAGCACTCCACAGATCCACATACAGATTAACTTAAACAACCCCTTAAAACCCAACAAATACCAAAGTAATTTAGTAAATGAATAAATAGATAAATAGCAGCAGAGAATATTGATTATGAGTGTGAATATAAATACCAACAAAAGTTCTTAAGAGTTGTTGACACTCTTTAAGTTATGAAAAATATAACTGTCCTGAGTGTCTCTCACATCCCCAGGTCCATATTAAGACTCATAAAAACCCTGCTCTTTCTAGGACTCCATGGGCTTTAATCCAACTGTCATATAATAAACTGTGATATAATAAAGATTTAGGAATTCTCCCTGCCTTTTAATGTAAAGACCAGCTCAATGTCACAGTCTTCACCACTGTTCAATACTTTCCCGAAGTTAGGAGAACCATAATAGAGGTCTCAAGACTAGATTCCACAATTTGTTCCACAACTCCACAATCCACCATAGGAGTCTTCAAACCTGTGTCTCCAAACCAAACTTCACCTACCTAATACTCCAAGAACAAAGCTCATAGTTTAAGCCACAACCCTCTTTGGGAATCCTCATGATGCTAGCACAGGGGAGATGCTAGCCCAAATAATCCCAGGTCCGACTGAGGAGAGATCATGGTAAACCACCTTCAAGCAGCCCACAGCCCGATGAATCACCAGTCCTTCAGCTGGATCTTAGGCTGCTTCAGTGACCAGACAGCCAACCTCCCTCCCAATACCAGCATCGAAGCCCAAAGTAAAGGAACAGGCTCACCACACCATGTTGACCGATTGATTCTTCGGAGTCGGGAGGCCATGTACAGATGTCAAATCCACACTACCACATACGGCAAGTGTTCCAGTTCAGGTTTGAGAAAAACAACACAGGCTTTCAATGGCTGCCACAGCTGATGTTCCCCTCTCTCACTCTGGCATTTCTCGCCCCTCATCCAGGTGGTCCAATCATTCCTCCAATCCAGTTCTCTTCGCAAGTGGGAAAGTCTCTCACCCTCGTGGTGGATAAATAAATTGTAATCCAGTACTAACCAAAAAATCGTGGTCAGAGAGTTCTCTATTAACAGGTATATTCTCTGACTACTAAAAGTGTGTTGAACTTGCAACTACAATTTAAATCAGAGAACAAGTCTCTACATCAAGTTATGGCTGAGCCTAACATGAGGACGCCACTGCACAACCTATCTCACTTACAATCACTAACTAATCTGCCACTAAACTCAATTAAAACACCTACAAAAAACATTTAAAATAAACAAAGCACACAGATAGCACACAAATAAACACAAATATACTGTATATACAAATTGCCGAATCTCCTGCTGCTAGTGATGGCTAGCTCACAGCTGCCACCATCTTGAAATCACACGGCTCTCATACATGGACTCAACAGAGCCCATCAGTATGAATGCCAGGGTAAGGAGCATGTGGAGGTGGAGTGCAACCTCCTTGTCCCTGCAATACCGTGCGTGCACCTCAGGTGTGTGCTGGACCAGCCACCAGACAGCCTGATAAAAATGGAAGAAACAACCTCTGATGGCTTCCCCCCAAACATGGCCAAGAATGCATGCCAGGCAGCTTACTCAAAGTCAAGAAGCATGGTCTTGGGCTGCTCACCCCCCACCAGCTGCCACACTTCCATAAACACCTGGGTATAGGCCATCTCTGTGCAGGAACACATTAATATGTAGACAGCCGGCACGATGACCCCAGAGTGCATTCCATGGACTGTATATTTATTTATTTATTTATTTAGTCTTTGTTAATTGAGTAAGGCCCCCTAGACACAAGTGCCTGTTTTCAGAGGCGACCCAGGAGCTTTGGGCCAGTCAAGTGACTTGCTCAGTGCCACACAGTATGCAAGTGGAGGTTGTAGGAATCAAACCCATTTCTGCAGGTACCAAACTCGAAGCTTGGTAGTTGCCCAAAGTGTGGTGGTGCGCAGGGAATGTTGCCATCGAGGAACCAGTTCTGGCAGCTCATAAGGTACAGCAGGGACTGGTGGGTGGCAAATAAATATGAGAACACAATTTCTTGCTGGTCTGCTGTCATACTGCAGAAATGCCTCCCCCCCAGTGATTGCGTACTCAAGGGAATATGCACAGCTTGGCCAAGGTGACGGTTGTGGAAAGAACAGCCCCTCTCAGGCTGCCGCACATGCTGCATCATTCTCTTGCAAAGTGTCAGTGCCGGAAGTCTGCCGGACACCGTGTCAGGCACACCTGTGGTGTACTGCACGAGCACCAATGAGGTGCTCTCCATGCTGGTGCATGCCTGTTCTCTTACTTGTGCCACCACTCCCTGTACACCTACCTCACCTGCATACAGCACATGGTTGTGAGGGCTACCGGTGGACACTACATGGTCCGCCTCTGTGTGGACCCATGCAGGACAACCATACTTATGGTCCTGCACACAGCACCAATGCACTTTGGCTTTTGCCTCCTTGTCCCTGTGGTATGCAAAAATGTACCTCATCCATCTTCCACCATCACCATCTTTCTGTGATGCCATTATTTCCGTGAGCCATACTTTTAATGTGCTCAGAGGGGCAGGTGATCCCGCACCTCTGTGGTGTGCTTGCAGGACACCCTCCCACCCTGGGCTGTGGCAGAGGATAAAAAGAGTGAGCACTGTGGGCTGAGTCCCATACTGAGTGTGGATATGCTGCTTGGGGAGTGTGCCCTACATGACCTGTGCATGTTGTCTATGCTGTCAGATGGCATGGAGTACGATAGCAGGTGCCATGGCATCATACCTGCCATGGGAGTGGATGTTGCTGGCAGTGAGTCCTGTGTACTATAGTATTATCTGTCCTGTAGCTACTTGTTCACCTGTACTAACCCCTGATTGATATGGCAGCACTGTGTGAAGTTGGGGGGGTGCTTGCAGTAGCACATGGGATTCAATCCCACAGCACACGAACCCCAAACCCCTGTGGATTTTGTGGCTGTTGTCCTGCAAACCATGCCACAACAGTGGTATGCTAGGCTGTGGATTTCCAATATCCTTGAGCCCTGGTGGGCTTGTGGCTCATCACAAGTGTAGGACTGTAAGGTACTGCAGAAGGGTGTTGGTATTGTTGTCACATGTGCGTGCAAGCCACACAGTCACCATTTCAACGGTTGCACTTGTGCTACTCACTGTTTTGACCATTTGCCCTATTTGTTTATCACTCTGTTCTCCAGTCAAGATGTTGACATTGCACCCACATTAACACTGTGCCCTTATTGCCCCACACTGAACTTTGCTTTCTCACCATCCTGCCAGTCACTGTCTTCAACTGACTCATTTTACATGAGCCCTTCCTCATTAGCCCACATCACTGGATACCAAAGGGGAGAGGGAGGTGAACACTAGTCCAATTACAGAAGAGAGAGTCCAAAAGGAACTCACAAAGCTGAAGGTGGACAAGGAAATTGGACCAGATGGCACACATCACAGGATATTAAAGGAACTATGGATGGAGCTAGCAGCACAACTGGCAGCAATGTTCAGTAAGTCGCTTAACACAGGAGTGTTTCCAGAGGACAGAAGGAGGGCACACATAGTCCCTCTTCATGAAAATGGTAGCATGGAGGAGGCAGAAAACTATAGGCTGGTCAGCCTCACCTCAATAGTGGGTAAGATGATGGAAGCACTGCTTAAGAAAACAATTCTGTAACACTTGGAATCCACCAGACCACCGGATCTGAAGCAGCATGGATTCACAGCAGGAGGTCCTTTGGCTGGGTGATGGAGGTGGACCAAGGGGAGTGGTACATGTCACCTAGAAACATAGAAACATAGACTTTGATGGCAGATAAGGACCACTTGGCCCACCCAGTCTGCCCATTTCCGTACCTACTGGATAAGCTGCAGATTCTAGTTAACCAACAGCCTATTTCCTGCAACCCCCACTATAATTGCCTATGTCTGTCCCATACGTATTTGAATTCCTCCACTGTTTAGACCCACAACCTCTCCAGGAAGGCGGTTCCATGCGTCCACCACTCTCTCCGTGAAAAAGAATTTCCTCACATTACCCCTGAGCCGTCCCCCCTCTAACTTTAAATTGTGCCCCCTTGTTCTTACACATCTCTTTTTCTGAAAGATGCTACCCTCCTGGACTTTGTTGATTCCCTTGAGGTACTTAAAAGTTTCTATCATGTACCCCCTGTCCTTCCTTTCATCAAGGGTATACATATTAAGCTCTCTCAGTCTCTCTTCATATGGTTTCTGATGTAGACCCTGCACCATTTTAGTTGCCCTCCTCTGGACTGCTTCCATCCTGTCTATGTCCTTGCATAGATGAGGTCTCCAAAACTGCACGCAGTACTCCAGATGGGGTCTCACCAACTGTCTGTATAGAGGGATAACCACTTCCCTTTTTCTACTTGTGATGCTCCTCCCTATGCATCCCAGTATCCCCCTGGCTTTCCCTACTGACTTCTCACATTGCATACCCACCTTTAGGTCATCTGATATGACTACACCCAGATCCCTTTCCATTATTGTTGTTGTTAGTACCTCCCCTGCTATTGTGTACTCTTCTCCTGGATTTTTATTTCCCAGGTGCATTACTTTGCACTTCTTTGCATTGAATCTAAGTTGCCATATGTCTGACCATTCCTCCAACCTTGCCAAGTCCTTCTCATCCTTTCTATCCCTCTTGTGTATCAACTCTGTTACAGATCTTTGTGTCATCCATAAGAGGCATACCTTTCCTTCCAGACCCTCTGCAATGTCACCTATAAAGGCGTTAAAGAGGACTGGACCAATACTGAGCCCTGGTGTACTCCACTAGTAACCCCTTTTTCAGAATGTGTTCCATTCACTATTACCTTCTGTGTCCTGTTGTGCAGCCAGTTGTCTACCCAGGCTACCACCCTGGGACCCACTCCCAGGCTGGCTAACTTGATTATTAACCTTTTGTGCGAGACTGTGTCAAATGCCTTGCTAAAGTCTGGGTAGGCCATATCTACAGCCCCTCCCTGGTCTATTACTTTGGTCACCCAGTCAATGAAATCGATTAGATTTGTCTGACATGACCTTCCTGCTGTGAATCTATGCTGCTTTGGGTTCAGTGCCCCGCTGGCCTCTAGGTACTCAACAATTCTTTCTTTCAAGTGACTCCATCATTTTCCCCACCACTGAGGTCAAACTAACAGGTCTGTGGTTTCCTGCTTCTGCCTTGCTCCCACTTTTGTGAAGAGAATCACATCTGCCCTCCTCCAGTCCTCAGGTACCACCCCATCTTCCCATGATTTGTTAAAAAGTGTGGTTAGTGGTGTCACTAGGTCCTCCCTTAGCTCTTTTAGTATTCTAGGGTGAATCCCGTCAGGCCCCATTGCTTTGTCCACCTTGAGTTTTAGAAGTTCTTTCAGTACTCTTTCTTCTTTAAATGGACTGCTATCAACCCCACTATCCAGAGTGATTCTACTGTTTGGTTTAGGTAACACCCCCTCTTCTTCTTTTGTGAATACTGAGCAAAAGTATTCATTCATTATCTCTGCCTTTTCACTGTCTCCCTCTGCCCACCTCCCCTCTCCTTTATTAATCTTCCCTATCCCTCCCTTAACCTTTCTATGTTCCCTAATGTACCTATAAAAGGTTTTATCCCCCTTCTTAACTGAGTTGGCTATCCTTTCCTCAGCTTGGGCCTTTGCTTTTCTGACTGCCTTCCCCACTTCTTTCTGCTTTAATTACATACTAACATACTATTTGCCAGCAGATTAGGCCTTAGGGTGTATCGAGTCTGCTCGAACCTAGATCCTTAGTTGGGTGCCGAGACCCTCCCATCCCTTGTGCTCCAGAATTGATACAGTTCCCTGTCATGCTCAGTCTGTGATTCCTTATACTTTTTGAATGCAGCCTTTTTCTCCTTAACCTTCCCTGACACTTCTTTTGAGAGCCATAGTGGTTTTTTATTCAGCTTTGTTTTCTTTATTTGTTTCACACAAAGGCTTGTTGCCTCCATGATGGCAGTTTTGATTTTTCCATTGTTCTTCCACCCCTCCTTTCTGGCCATTTGCTAATGCATTCCTCAGGTATTCACCCATTATGCCAAAGTCAGCCCTTCTAAAGTCCAGTATCCTTGTATTTGTATGGCTTGTCTCCATGGTTGTGTTTATTGTGAAGCACACTGTGCAGTGGTCACTTGTTCCCAGGTGTCTACTGACTTCTAAGTTTGTGATGCTCTCTCCATTTGATAGTACCAGGTCTAATATTGCTCCCTCCTGAGTGGGTTCCACCACTAGCTGTCTAAGGCATGCTCCCTGTAGGGCATCGAGAATGACCCTGCTCTTGGATGTGTCTGCAGTCCATGTTGAGTAGTTAACATCTGGCATATTCAGGTCCCCCATCAACAGAATCTCCCCTTTTTCAGCCATTTTGAGAATGCCCTCTATCATTTTCTTGTCCATTTCCTTCCCTTGAGATGGGGGTCTGTATACAATCCCTGTGCGGATTGTGATGCCATTCCCTGTCTCCAATGTGACCCAGAGTTCCTCTTGTCCTCCCCCTTTACTTTTTAGTTCTGTTACTTTGATCCCTTCCCTTATATAGAGAGCTACTCCACCTCCTCTTTTACCCTCCCTGTCCCTTCTGTAGATTGTATACCCTGGTATGTTGACATCCCAGTCATGGTTCTCCATGTACCACGTTTCTGTGACTGCCACAATATCCAAGTGTTCCACTTCCATCAGGGCTACTAGCTCTGGAAGCTTGTTTCCCAGACTACAGTCATTGGTACTCATTGCCCTCCATTTAATGTTGGCTTTATCCTTTTTTACCCCATCCCTGCTCTTATTGCCCTTGTCCATTTTTCCATTTACCCCTGTCCTGCCCTCTGTCAAGCTCTGTAGCTCAGTGTTTACCCTACTACCTGCCATGCTTTGCGGGGGGAGACTTGAACTTTCCTGTTTCTTATCAGCACCTCCCCCCTTGGCTAGTTTAAAAGCTTGCCAAGGAAGCCTTTAAACCTGTCACCTAGGAGCTTGTTTCCCTTCCTGGACAGATGCAGACCATCATGCCAGTATAGACCTTCATCTCTCCAGGTGGACCCAAAGTCCCCAATGAAGCCAAAGCCCTGTGCTCTGCACCAGTTTTGCAACCATTCATTAAACCGCATGGTGTGCAGTACCTTAGCCTCACCCCTGCCATAGACCGGCAGCACCTCTGAGAAGGTTACCATGCTTGCTACCTGTCTGAGGCCCCTTCCCAACTCCACAAATTCATCCTGCACTGCACTGATCTCATGCCTAGCTAGGTCATTTGTCCCGAGGTGGACAATGATATCTAGTTTCCTCTCCTGTGATGCTGCTTCTGCAATCCTGAGGATTCGCTTCCTGTTCCTCCAAGCCATGGCACCAGGCAGGCACCTTACTTCCCTCTCCTCTCGCTTCCCCAGGTCTACACCCTAACAGTTGAGTCCCCTATCAGAAGCTGTTTCTTTCCCTTGTGTTGTCCCTTGCCACTCATTTGTGGGTCTCCCTTGTGGATGTCCCCAGCATTCTTCTTGGTCTCCAATGAGGGTGTCATCATAGAGGAACCTTGATTTGCCAGACCGACATATGATTTGTGTAGAGGTGCAACTTGGGGGCTACGCCTCTGTTCCACCACCCTCACCCTCCCAGAACCTACTGTGGTCCATCTGCTCTTCACACATGGCAACCTCTGAGGCAGTGGTTGTGGAACTGGTGCTCTTTGGGTGGGGGAGTCCTACTTAGTCCTTGCCAGTTCAGCCTGGAGGTGGGCAACCTCCTCCCTCAGAGCTGACAGTTTCCTGCAAATAGGGCAGCAATGCAGGTCCCAGAATGTTTCCCAGAAAATTGCTGCCCCACAGCCAGTGCATTGCACCACTCTCCACATGTCCCTCTTTCTTATAATACACAATGAGTAATATACAATTTTTTTTTGTGTGTGTGTGTGTGTGTATACTTACGCTTTATGTATGGTGCTGGGTAATTAAGAATACGACAGTTCTGCTCCAAGACCTGTTGAGGAAGTGATGTCAGAACCTTGGCTATAAAGGAAATGCCACGCCTGGGGTGGGCGGGGTGAGGGAAGGGTGGTGGGTAGGCCACAACCACTGGTGACTGTTAGAAACAATCAAATACACCACTGCTCCACCACCCTGGTGAGTACTGCCCTTTATAGTAAGTCAACCAACACCACAATGTACTAGACCACTGCTCCTACACAAACAACTCTACTGAGTCCAAGGATAAAAATGAACTCACTGTTCAGCCAGCAGGACACTTCTAAAATATTGCACAAATATCCTTCCAAATCCTATGTGTCTAGCACAGAAATCAAGCAACTTCAGTTGTATTACAACCCCTCTGGTTATAAAATTACTACACTTTAATGGAATCCTGCAATTCTTACTACCAGTAAGAAAATAATGAAACTTTCTGTAGAAAGTGTAGTTTACCTTCCTAGTCCCCTACAATATTATGTTTTACCAAGTTACCAGTTCCTGAAATGCGTTCTAGTTTGTTCTCTGCAGTATAGCAAGTTTCTCATTTTCCTAAAGGAACAGGCAAGTCTTCTGACTGACTTTTCTCTGTGTAGTATGCTTAAACAGAACAGTGATAAAAGTCCCACCCAGAATCAATTGATTGACTAGTGACACCTGTGATGTAAGCAGGCCTTTCAGTGAAGACAATTTGCTATGTCTGCTTCTAATACACACACAAACCCTTTATCTGAAACCAGGGATAAACTCACTGCTTAGCCAGCAGGACACTTCCAAAATATTGCACAAATATCCTTCCAAATCCTATGTGTCTAGCAAAAAAATCAAGCAACTTCAGTTGTATTACAACCCCTCTGGTTATAAAATTACTACACTTTAATGGAATCCTGCAATTCTTAATGCCAATAAGAAAATAATGAAACTTTCTGTAGAAAGTGTAACTTACCTTCCTAGTCCCCTACAATATTATGTTTTACCAAGTTACCAGTTCCTCAAATGCTTTCTAGTTTGTTCTCTGCAGTATAGTAAGTTTCTTATCTTCCTAAAGGAACAGGCAAGTCTTCCTACCTTGATTTCAGCAAGACCTTCAGCACCGTTTCACACTGAAGACTGGCTAACAAGCTGGGTAGCGTGGGCATGGACCACAAGGTGGTTAACTGGGTTAGAAACTGGTTAGGGGACAGGAAACAGAGGGTGGTGATATATGAGATCCAATCTGAGGAAAGGGGGTGACCAGTGGGGTGCCTCAGGGATCAGTCCTGGGGCCAGTCCTTTTTAATGTCTTTATTAGTGACATTGCAGAAGGGCTGGAAGGGAATGTTTGCCTGTTTGCAGATGACACCAAGATCTGGAACGGGGTAGACACACCAGATGGGGTGAAGAAAATGAGAAGGAATCTAGGAAAGCTGGAAAAATGGTCTGAAGTGTGGCAATTGGGTTTTAATAGGAAGAAGTGCAAAATCATGCACCTGGGGTGCAGAAACCCAAAGGAGAGCTACAGGATGGTGGTGGGGGGATTGCAGACTGTCACCAGGGAGGGAGGAAAGGGATTTAGGGATTATTATCTCATATGACCTAAAGGTGGTCAAACAAAGTACAAAGGCAGTAGAAAAGGCCAGTGGAATGTTGGCATGCATAGGAAGGTGTATCACTAGCCAAAGAAGTGAGGTGGGGATACCACTATACAAAACACTGGTGAGGACTCATCTGGAATACTGTTTACAGTTCTGGAGGCCACATCTTCTCAGAGAAGATGGTGTAGGGTTTACACCAGAAAACATAGGAGGAGAGACTAAAAGACCTCAGTATGTATACAATGGAACAGAAGAGTGAACAGAGGATGTGATAGAAACCTTTAAGTATCTTAAGGACAAAAGCAAGGTGCAAGGGGGTGAAATCTTTCAGTATTGGAGAGGGGTCTGTTCATTAAAAGGGGTTACCAATGCCCACCATATGGTGCATACACCATTTTTAAAATTCAAGAATGGTCAGTCATATGTTTTTGACTAAATCTGAATTCTGGCAGTATGGGCAAATAAATAACTTAACTATAGAATTCCAGGGTATCCATATTTTTTTAATGGGGTGATCCTGCTCCATTAGGATAAGCTTTCAGGGCTACTGCATTCATTGCTGGCTGATTGTTTCCGCTCTTACCTCCTTGTTTCTTTCATCCATGGTTCTTCTTTTTCAGCAGGGGAAGGGCCCAGCCACCCACTTCAATCCCCAACCACCTCACACTACACTCCTTTTATAGGGTAGCACTGTCATGACATTTCCTGTGGCAAAGCAGGAAGGTGTGGATCAGTGGGGTATCCACATGGCGACCTTATTTACAGGGGAACTAGTAATTTAACTTGTTATAACAAGTTATACAACAACAAACAAAACACAAAATCAAACTTTTGCTTTCATTTTCTTCCTTCTAATTACTCTGACCAGGTTGTAAACCCAACAACATATCTGGAATGGTTATCATTAACTGCAGGTACTGTGGAACACTTTTCAGAAGGGCAGTTTTACAGGATTTAGGACACTGTCCTACATGCTGGTCCATTGGAGATCTAAAGGCTCAGCTCCAGGCAGCATGGGCAGAGATTGCACACCTCAAATTGCATATTCAAGAGGAAATATATTATAAGAACCACCCGCCATTTCCCCAACATCCAACAGAAGCACCTCGACTGCAGAGGGTAGTTGGTCTGGGAGGTTGGCAGGTGGTTAGGTGGGGCAAATCGGGTACCCCATCACTCAGTGCTCTCCAACATATTACCTCCACAAACCATATAAAAACTACAAACATGTATCTGCCTCTATCTCTGAAATCAAAGGGGGAGAGGACACTGCAGAGCAGAACACTGCAACAGAGGAGCTAGCACATCAAAACTCACCCAAAACAGGAATCAAAACCAAAAAAGCAAAAAGGAAATCCAAAAAACTTTTGATCATAGGAGACTCCATGATTCAGGGAGTTGAAACCTATCTCCAGCCAGGGGTAATGGTCCGATGTCTCCCAGGATCATCAGCATGGAGAGACACTGACCGCATTGCTAAAATTGTTCAGGAAGCAGGAGAAAACATTGACATCCTGGTACACATACAGATTAATGATCTTGCTAGCCGGTCAGTTGTGGGGACCAAGGAACACCTGATCAGGCTGGGTGACAAACTATCATCCATTTCATCCGGCATCTCCTTCTCTGTGATTCTGCCAATGTGGGAGAGGGGGGCAGATGGACGGAAGGTCAGAGAAGAGGAGATAGGGGAACTAAACATGTGGCTCAAAGGCTGGTGCCAGGAAAAAGGACACAAGTTTGTAGGGAACTGACAACAGTTTTGGGAGTGAAAGTTCTTTAAATTTGATGGACTGCATCTGACTAAGGAGGAAGTCAGTGCATTGAGGCAGAAGTTTGTTGTC
The DNA here is from genome assembly GCA_016271365.2 of Neoceratodus forsteri. NCBI lineage: Eukaryota > Metazoa > Chordata > Ceratodontiformes > Ceratodontidae > Neoceratodus > Neoceratodus forsteri. Next base: position 683,601,741 of record CM057449.1, read on the forward strand.
TTTGCAGAATATTTAAACTAGCAAATGGGGAGTGGGGTGCAGGACCCCATACATCGAATGGGAAGAACACCCCTCCCCCTCAGCTAGTGGTCAAACTGGAGTTCAGCATGTTTGCAGTTCATGTGCATCACTGGAGTTCACCATGTTTGCAGTTCATTTGCATCACCAGGTAAGGAAAAAGGTCCGGCTCCCCAACAATGCACAGGGGAAACGCCAGTCCTAACCCCATAACTAACACACCAAAATCTGGCCAATGCAAAATCATGTACACAAATGCTCGCAGTCTGGGAAACAAGATCTCAGACCTGCAGGCAATAATGACAGAGGCTAAACTGGACATAGTAGCAATTACCGAGATGTGGTTTACCAGTAACCACACTTGCGAGACTTCAGAACCTGGCTATGAACTGTTCAGAAGAGACCGTGGAGCAGAAAGGGGGGGGTGGAGTGGCCATGTATGTCAATGAAAATATAAAAGCTACAGAAATTCAGAATACACATAAGGAGCCAAAAGAACTGTGGGTCACCCTGGAAACAGGAAATGGGATAGCCATACGAACTGGAGTTGTCTACAGGCCCCCAGACCAGGGGGAGGACATAGACACATTACTGTTAGAAGATATACAAAACATGACAGCTAAAGGGGAGGTTCTGAAAATGGGAGACTTCAACATGCCAGATACAGATTGGTCAATACCAGCAGGAACATCTGCAAGAAATAGACACATGGTGGATTCCCTGCAGGGGGAGAGCCTCAAACAACTGGTAAAACAACCCACAAGAGACAGGGCTATCCTAGATCTAGCACTGACTAACAAGAAAAGTATCACAGATCTCCAGGTAGAAGGTCACCTGGTGGCCAGTGACCATTACATGGTATGGTTCAATTTGGCCAATAGAACTAAATCATCCAATTCCAAGGCAAAAATATGGGACTTCAGAGGAGCAGACTTTGATAAGATGGCCAACAGAGATAAGCTAGCACTGGCTAAAAGAAATACAGGTGAGGGGGTACAGGCAAAGTGGGCAAGCATTAGGGATGCAATACTTGAAGCAACATCCAATTGTGTTAGAAAAGGAAGTGCAAAAGAAGAAGGAAACCACTTTGGTTCTCAAAAACAGTAGCAGAAAAGGTCATAGCCAAAAGGCTGGCCTTCAGAAAATATAAGGGAACACAGCGGGATGAAGATAGGGAGGCAGAACAAACTTCCCTAAGGGAAACAGGGAAGGCAGTAAGGCAGGCAAAGGCCCAAACCAAGGAAACACTAGCACAAACAGTAAAAGAAGGTGACAAGACTTTCTATAGATACATTAGTGAAAGGAGAAAGTCCAGAGGGGGTATTGCTAAGATCAAAGGAGATAAGGGGGCATGTGAGGAAGAGGACCATGTAAAAGCATCTATCCTAAATAGATACTTCTGCTCAATATTTACAGAAGAGAAGGTAGGGCCGGGCCCAGATCATAGCACCATGGACACAGGGGGGAGGGAGGTGTGCACTAGTCCTTTCACAAAAGAAAGGGTCCTACAAGAGCTCACTAAGCTCAGGGTGGACAAGGCAATGGGACCTGATGGCATACATCCCAGGGTACTAAAGGAGCTAAGGGTGGAACTAGCAGCACCATTATCAGAACTGTTTAGTGAGTCTCTGAGCACAGGAAAGGTCCCAGAAGACTGGAGAAGGGCTCATGTGATCCCGCTCCACAACAGTGGTAGCAGGGAAGAGGCAGGAAACTACAGACCAGTCAGTCTTACCTTAGTAGTGGGCAAGATTATGGAGGCACTCCTTATGGAAAGGATAGTGCAACACCTGGAATTCATAGGAGCATTGGATCCAAGACAGCATTGGTTTACAAAAGGAATGTCCTGTTAAACTAATCTCATAGATTTCTTTGACTGGGTAACCAGAGTGGTGGACCAAGGGGAAGCAGTTGATGTCGCCTACCTTGGCTTCAGCAATGCTTTCGATACTGTTCCACATAGAAGATTGATTAATAAGCTGGGTAGGCTCAGGGTGGGTCAGAAGTTGGTCAACTGGGTGACAAACTGGTTGGCGGGCAGAAAACAGAGAATGGTGGTAAATGGTATACAGTCAGAAGAGATGCATGTCACAAGTGGGGTACCTCAGGGATCAGTCCTGGGGCCAGTCCTCTTCAATATCTTCATCAGTGACATTGCAGATGGACTGGAGGGTAAGGTTTGTCTGTTTGCAGATGACACCAAGATCTGGAACAGAGTAGATGATCCAGATGGGTTGGGCAGAATGAGAAGAGATCTGGATAAACTAGCAAAATGGTCAGAAGAGTGGCAACTGAGGTTTAATACAAAGAAGTGCAAGATCATGCACATAGGGAAGAGAAACCCTGAAGCCACCTATAGGCTGGGAGGGGAGTTGCTGGCAGTCACAAGGGAAGAAAGAGACTTGGGCATCATCATCACTGATGACCTGAAATCATACAAACAGACCACTAAAGCAGTAGGTAAGGCTAGGGGGATGTTGGAGTGTATTGGTAGGGGTATCACAAGTTGGAAGAGGGAGGTAATAATCTCTCTTTACAAGACACTGGTTAGGCCCCATCTGGAGTACTACATGCAGTACTGGAGGCCACACCTTTTCAAGGACATTAATCAAATTGAGGCAGTCCAGAGAAGGGCAACCAAAATGGTGCAGGGACTGCATCAGAAAACATGTGAGGACAGATTAACGGAGCTCAATATGCATACCCTAGAGCAAAGGAGGGAGAGAGGTGATATGAATGAAACATTCAAACACCTTAGGGGCATTAACAGGGTGAAAGAGTCTAACATGTTTCAGTTTAATAAAAATAGCAGGACAAGAGGACACAGCATGAGATTAGAGGGAGGCTAATTAAGGGGTAATGTGAGGAAGTTCTTTTTCACAGAAAGGGTGGTGGATGCATGGAATGACCTACCTCAAGAAGTGGTGGATATGAATACAGTGCATGGCTTCAAACAGGCATGGGATAGGCATAAGGGAGCAATACAGATGAGTATGAATAGATAGACCATTGACAGAGCAAAGGCCGATGGCACATTTATAAGGTAGAAAAAGAAATGGGCAGACTGGATGGGCCTCACGGTCCTTATCTGCCATCAACTTCTATGTTTCTATGTTTCATTTTGTTGATTTTTCACCTGAAAAAGTGTGACATGCAAAAACACATGTTTAACTAATTGTTTTTGTACGCTTTATTTATTGTTTTCCCTTAATAATGTAAATCTGCTTACTAATCTGGAGTTGTGTTTTTTATTATCTGAACTCTTTAGCCCATTGTAATGCTCCATTTTTAATTTGTGCAGCTTTGCATTTAGTGTGATGAATGTAACAGTTGATGTCACAGCACGTTACATTCACCCGCATGGCCCCCAAATCTGTAATTGTGCTATTAGCACTTTAAAAGATTTTCTGGCTTCTCTCCAAATTTGCCTCCTTGTGATAATTGACTGTGTTACTACCTGATCTAGCTTTCCCACAGAAGGGAGAACAACCTTGGATCCTCACTCTACTTGGAGTCACATCAGACCCAATATTTACCCGTTAGTCTGTGACAGTTGCACAGTCATAACCCGCCCATCAGAACCAAGTAGCAACCATAGAGGAAGGAGCCGAGTTGTGGATTAAAACCCATTGTTTACCTGTGGCTCCTCCATTCTGTAGGGCTACATTCCATTAAGATAAGCACTGAATGCAAAAATGAGGGCTGGTTAAATTCACCACAGGTAGGCTTTGGTTGCCATCATTCACTGATTGTGGGGCAAATTATCAGAGAGCATATTTCAGTAACAACTGCATATCTAGGAAAGTGCTGGGCATCAGTTGTAAGAGGATCATTCTCTGTATATGGAGTGTAGGGTTACAATGGATTTTCTTTGTGGCATCACTTGTTACATTCACCACAATATATGGTATTAGACATAACACCTGCCAGTACTATTGTTATTGTCAAATTCCTCCAGGTTTTGTAACACTATGTCAGTTATTAGTAGTACTAGCGTGATAGCCATGAGGCACATTCAGTAAACTTTTAAAAACTGAAACAAATGTGCGGAGTCACTTACTGTATTCACCACGTTATATGGTTTTAAGCATCACACTTGCCAGTAATGTAATTGTTGAATTTTTCACGTTTATAGCGGTATGTCAGTCAGTAATAGTAATATATTGTGTTGTTGAGCAAGTTTAGTACAGTTTTAGTAAGTCAAACATAAGTGTGGTGTCACTTGTTAGATTCGCCACGGTATGTGGAGTCAAACATCACACCCATCAGTAACATTAATTTCGTCAAATTTCTCCAGGCTTTGTAGCACTATGTCTGTCATGAGTAGTAGCATGTTAGCCATTAGGCATGTTCAGTAAACTTTTTTCTACTAAAACAAATAAGTAGTGTCACTTGTAACATTCACCACAGTATGTGGTGTCAGACATCACACCTGTCAGTACTGTTATTATTGTCAGATTTCTCCAGGTTTTGTTGCACTGTGGCAGTTATTATTAGTAGCATGTTAGCCATTAGGCATGTTCAATAAACTTTTAAAACTGAAACAAATGTGTGGTGTCACTCGTTACATTTATCAAGGTATTTGGTGTTAAGCATCACACTTTCCAGTAATGTAATTGTCAATATTTTTATGTTTTATTGCAGTATGTCAATCAGTAGCAGTAGTATGTTAGTTGTTAGGCATGTTTAGTACAGTTTTAATAAGTGAAACATAAGTGTGGTGTAACGTGTTACATTCACCACGGTATGTGGTGCAAAACATCAAATTTGTAATTAATGTAATGTAATTCTTATATATATTTGTTTCTCATGTTTTGATATGACTCATTTCATATGTTTATTAAAGTTTTGCTACTAAAACAAATGTCTTATGTCAGCGTTACATTCACCATGCTGTGTGATGTCACTTGTTACAATCACCATAATACAGTTCTTTATTTCAGGAACCAAAGAGACTTCTATCTCTCAATATGTTTCTTTTTCATACTTGGGTCATAATATCTTGAAATGCATCATAAATGTAATCTAGAAATAATGTGAAATTTGACCCTCATGTCACACTTTGGTAACCTTTTCATGAACAGACCCAGAGGATGTACAAGGATAGTGGGGCACAATATGAGACTGAAAGGAGCAGTATTAGTGGAAATGTGAGGAAGTTTTTTTTCACAGAAGAGGTGGTGGGTGCATGGAATAGCCTACCTCAGGAGGTGGTGAGAGTGAGCATGAGGGGATTCAAACATGCATGGGATAGGCATGGGAACCTAAGTAGGAAGGAAGGCTAAAGCCAATGACCAGATAGGGTCAGCGGACGCTAATAAAGGTAGGTGTATGGGCACAATGGATGGGCCTGGCAGTCCTAATCTGTCGATAGTTTTATGTTTCTATATAAGAATAAAAAGTTATTTTTCTTTTAATTTTTAATTTTGGGTTCCTTTCACAGTGCACTGTAACACAATAGGGTGTGTACTGCAGTCTAAATAATTTCTATTTTGTATTCATACTAACATACTAAGAAGCCAGCAAAGTAGACCTTATGGTCTATCAAGTCTGCTTAGGAATCACTGCCGGTCAGGGCACTGTTGTAACCTCCCACACTCTCCCATGAGATCCCCCACCCCATCCCCATCCCCGACATGGTTCTTTTTACTCTTTTTCTCACCTGTCATCCGGGGCATCTCTCAGGCTGCTCATATGACTTCGCTCCTAACCACCTACCTGAACCATTCCTCTGACAATCACATTGGTATCAGGATCTCACCTACCTCCGACCCCCAAGGAGGGCCTAGGATCCCCTGGGGGTAGAGTCGGAGTTGTGGCGCGTGAGGGCATGTGGAGCATCAGCCCCTGGAGATTACCATCACCTCACCCAGTAGACAGGGTTTTTTCTGCTTGTTCCTCCTCCCTTCTCCCTCCCCCCAGAGCTCGGATGTGCAATGACATCTTCCGATGTCCGCTGCAGCTCTATACCTGCTACTTCAGCCCTAAGTTGCGCAATGCCTCCGGCTTCCACCGTGGGCCACTGCTATGCCAGGCTAGCCCTGGATCCCTCCCCAGAGAGAGGAGAGCTGTCCTCTGGATGCTCAATCCTCTATCTCCCCTGCTGACCCTCGGTGGCCCAAGCTTGTTCCTGAACCCGGGCCGCTGGCGTGGAGCGAGGTGTGGCATTCAGCACCTCAACCCTCATGCCACCGGGCTGGCCCCTGACATAGTTCTGAGATGCACCCTTCCCTATACCTATCCCATAGCTGCTACAGCCACCAGTTCCATAGGCAGAGCATTCCAGGGTTCCATCAACCTCTCAATGAAGCAGAGTCTCCTTGTCTTCCCCCTTAGTCTCCTGCCAACCAGTCTCATTGGGTGCCCCTGGTGTTCCCCACCTTCCTCTGCTGGGACACCCTATACTGCCTTACCCTATTTATTCCCTTAAGATATTTGAAGACCTTAATCATATCCCCACTGTCCCTCCTCTCCTCCAGGGAGTACAGGTTGAACTCATTGAGTCACTCCCCATAGGACTTCTCCCCCAGACCCTGTATCATCCTGGTCACCATCCTCTGGACCCTCTTCTGAAGAGCAATATCCCTTTTTGAGTATGGATGCCAAAACTGCAGGCAGTATTCAAAGTGTGGTCGAACCAGGCAATTAAACAGTGGAAGGAGCACTTCCCAGCTTCTCAAGGTTATCCCCCGGCTATGCACCCCAGCATTTTATTTATTTTGGCTGCAGCCCTTCTACACTGCTCTGAGTTGCTCATTTTGGCATCCACAACCATCTTGAGGTCCTTCTTCTCCCTCAAAACATGCAGTGTCTCCCCTCCCAAGTGAGCTGGGTTCCTGGCCCCCAGGTGGAGAACCCTGCATTTCTCAGTATTAAACCTCAGTTTCCAGGTGCGTGAACACCCCTCCAGTCTCCAGGTCCCCCTGAAGGACTAATCTACCCTCCTCCCCATCCACCACCACCACCAGCTTTGAGTCATTGACGAAGAGGCTCATCTTGCTCCTGATGTCTGAGATATGAGCGTTAAACAGGAGTGGATCCTTGTGGGACCCAGCTAATGGCCCTCCTAGGAGAAGAAACCTCCCCCCTGACCATCACCTTCTGAAAATGCTCTGCTAGCCAATTTCCTATCCATCTGACCATCTGTACCCCCACCCCAATTTCCCTCAGCTTCTCCAGCAGCCTGGGATGTGGCACCAAGTCAGACGCCTTGCTGAAGTCTAGAAAGAGGACATTCACTGGCCTGCCCTGGTCCAGCGCTTTCATCACCCAATTGTAGAACTCCACCAGGTTGGTCTGACATGATCTGCCCTAAACAAAGCCATGCTGGTGATCATCCAGGTGGCCTCATGCCTCCAGAAACACCTCCAGCTTCTCTTTTAAGATGACCTCCATCATTTTGCCCACCACCGTCGTCAGGCTTTCCAGCTTGTAATTTCTCGGCTCCTCTTCAGTCAGTGTGTTGGCAGGCGCAGCCCTAGTCCGCCAATGCATGCTGGAGCTGTCTATGACAAGCTCCAAAATGCAGTGGCATACAGTTGAAAGGGGGAGCTATGCTTCAGTGAGCAGCGATAAGATATCGCCTGCTCATGCAGTAGCCCCTACACTCACACACACACACACATTCACTGCGTCGTACCCCCCTGTACGCGCACTACTCATACAGCAGGCGCCCAATCCCCGTCCGGCTGTGCTGCACTCCCCACCCCCAAAGCCTTCCAAATGCCACATGGTGCCCACCCCAGTGTGGCAACTCATGATATAGCCGACGGGGTGCCCAATCCTCCATCGGCTCCACTGTCCCCAGTTCAGGGTGCACGCCTGGAGCCCACCCCAGCGTGGCAATAGATGTTTTAGCCGACGGGGTGCCCAATCCTATCGGCTCATGGCCCCCCAACCATCCTTGTGCCACGCTGGGAGCCACCCCAAGCGTGGCGTCAATCGTCATGTAAAAAAAAAAACCTGAAAATTAAAAACGGGTCCCACGGTGCTTCTCCCTGCCCCCTCACAACCCGCACCCACCCTGCGCACCCAGCCTCCTCACACCCCCCCACCCCATACTTACCTCCGGACCTCGTGCAACGATCTTCGGTGGACCGGGAACACGTCTGCACTCTTCAAAGCCGACCGCGAACTGAGGAAATGCCGGTAAGCTGTATAATGGGATAGATAGGGTTTTTCAACTTTATTGCATATCTCAGGCATTTTTGGAATTTTTGCACCAAATTTTCAACATGGGGTTTTTGGGACCCCTTCTCATGAATGCTGTCACTGTCATGGCGTTATTCGGGCCCAAAGGGTGATTTCGCAGTCACTGTGTGAAATCACCTTCCGGGACTGATTAATGAAATGACACTCCAGTATTCATAAGGTGGGCTCTCAAGAAGTGTTTTGAAAATTTGGTGAAAATAGACCTAAAATGACTGTTCTGAGTGTGCATTGCGCAGTTTTGCACGCAGGCTCGTAAGTTCGCAATTTTCAATATTTTTCACTCCAGATTTTCAACATTGCCATTTTACCATACCTTCTTAGGAGTAGTATAGCTGTCATTTTACATCTCACCCAAAATGTGTTTCTGCCCATGTAGCGCACAATGGCGCAGTCGGTGTCTTGAAATCAATGTATGGGACAAATTAACAAAATCACAGTGACACTATTCATGAGCAAGGTCTTAAAATGGCTGTTGGTAAATTGAGAAAAAATCCTAAAATGACTGTTTTATGAGCGCGTTGCTATGCAGTTCCTACGCAGACGTCAGAAGTTCACAATTTTCAATATTTTCCTCCAGATTTTCAAAATTGCCATTTTACCACACCTCCTTATGAGCTGTACAGCTGTCATTTCACATCTTGCCCAAAATGTGTTTCCGCCCATGGCGCACAATGGCGCTTGATAAGCTGTCTTGAGAAATCAATGTCTGAGGACACATTAAGAAAATCCCAGTGGCACTGATCATGAGCAGAGGTCTTAATAGCTATGTTGAAAATTTGGTGAAAAAACTCCTAAAAATGACTGTTTTACGAGCGTGCTTTGTACAGTTCCTACGCATGCTCGTAGTTCGCGAATTTTCAATATTTTCATTCCAGATTTTCAACATTGCCATTTTACCACACCTTCTTATGAGCAGTACAGCTGTCATTTTTCACATCTCACCCAAAATATGTTTCCGCCCATGTAGCGCACAATGGCGCAGACGGTGTGTGAAATCAATGTATGGGACAAATTAAGAAAATCCCAGTGAAACTGTTCATGAGCAGAGGTCTTAAAATGGCTATGTTGAAAATTTGGTGAAAAAATTCCTAAAATGACTGTTTCTGGCGTGCGTTGGTTCTCTGCTGCTCGTAAGTTTAATTTTCAATATTTTAAATCCAGATTTTCAACATTGCCATTTTATTACACTTCCTTATGAGCAGTACAGCTGTCATTTGTCACATCTTGCCCCAAAATGTGTTTTGCACATGTAGCACACAATGGTGCAGTCGGTGTCTGGAAAGCAATGTTTGGGACTGATTAAGAAAATCATAGTTACACTCTGTATGAGCAGAGGTCATAAAATGGCTATGTTGAAAATTTGATGACAAAATTCCATAAACTGACTGTGATACGAGTGATTACGCAGTTTCCATGCACCTCGTAAGTTCATGACTTTGTAATATTTTCAATCCAGATTTTCACCAGTGGCATTTTCCACATTTCCTTATGAACAGTACAGCTGTCATTTTTTCACAACATGGCCAAAATGTGTTTTCACACTTTCAAGCGGAGATGCGTGGTCGCTCTGGAAAATCATTGTTTGGGACAGATAAAGAAAATCACAGTGACATTGTTCATGATCGGAGGTCCCAAAATGCCTGTGTTGACAATCTGCTGTAAAAAAATCCCCAAACTAATTACATTACGGGTGTGCGTTGCACAGATTCTATGCACGCTCGTGACTTCACCATTTTTTTAAATATTTTAACTGCACATTTGCAACATCGCCATTTTTTACACCTCCTCATGAACAGTACAGCTGTCATTTTTTACATCCTGTTCGGAATGTTTTTGCACCTGTGGTGCTAAATGCCATAGTCGCTGTGCATAAGCAGCTTTTGGTTAACAAACTGATATTGCCACTGTTCATGAGGTGGGGTCACAAAAAAACCATGTTGAAAATTTGGAGTGAAAATACCAACGAATGCTTGAGGTATTAGGGTTTCCAACCATAACGCCCAACCCTGTAGAGAATGACAGGCATCAGGGATGTGACTTGGGATTCTTGCCTGTAATGCTCATACCATTTCACACCCTGCAGGCAGTGACAAGCATCGAGGCATGCCTTGGACTCTTCGGACCCAAAGTTAACCCTATTCTTCTATACCGCACCCATCTCACCGTATTTCCTGATGGAATGGGGTGTGCATAAGGGCCAAAGACCCCAAGGCACATCGTGACACTTGTCAGTGTCTGCAGGGTAAGGTGTGGTGAAATGGCGTGGCCTTTATGCCTGACAACCCAAGGCACACCCCAATGCCTGTCACTCTGCAGGGTGGTGGTGGGGTTGGCTTCAGTTCAATACGCTGCCATTCCTATAATGCAGCTCTGTAACTCTACACTACCAATGCCAATGCCAGCAAGCAAACATTCGGCATTGACAAATGCTTCTAACATAAGGACAAAATTTACAAAATTCTCCATGAAGGTGTATTTTGACAATCCATCAAGGCTCTTGTTTTTTTTTAATGTTGATACTGTCAGTAAAATGTTTTGGCGGTGTCTGTCAGTGCATGGATAGACAAATCTCCAAAGGTCATCAGAATTTACTGTAGCTAGTTAGCAGTGATCAGACGACAGGGACTAGTTGCTTCTTGTGATGTTTCAGTGGTGGTATCTGGAAGCAAAGGATGCTGATTAGCTGGGATATGAAGGATAGGTTTGTCAGGTTTAAAAGTGAGGGTGGGCAGAGGAAGTGAAGAGAAGCAGTGGTAATTAACAATTTTTTATAGCTGTCTAACCAGGGTAGCACACTAAGCTGAAAGCTTTTTAAGAGGAGTGACCTGGGAGCTGAGGGAAGTTAAGTGACTTGCTCAAGGTCACACAGTATGTAAGTGGAAGCTGTGGGATTCAAACCAGCTCTGGTCTGCTGATGTCGCCAGATTTGCAGCTCAGAGCCTTAAACCACTGCACATACTGCTCCCAAATAAGTACTTCTGTTCAGTCTTCACAGAGGAGAGATGGTAAAATACCTCAGGGAGGGGCAGTGAGGTGGGGTTCCATGCCATAATAGAGACTGCAAAACAGTGATCGCTATTATGGTGAGGGGTGAGCAGAGGAAGTGAACAGAAAGCAGTGGTACTAACAAGTACTTCTGTTCAGTCTTCGCAGAGGAGAGTGGTAAAATACCTCAGGGAGGAAGGGGGCAGTGAGGTGGGCTCCATGCCATAATAGTGATCACAAAACAGCAATCATCGAAAAACAATTATCGAAAAACAAATCAGTCATATACAATTCTAAGCGACCCAACATCCAGAACACTAAAAATGTTTTTGCTGAGAGCTATGCACCCCTTTGAAATTAGATTCTAAACTCCAGGGGGTACATGTCGGGAGGGCAAATCCGGATTCTGCACAAAATTAAGTCCTGTAGCTGCAGGCAGTAGCAAAATGTCCACGCTCCCGGCCCCGAACCAGTATCTGCTGCACCAGAGCTAGCCAACCCACCACACCACACCACCACACCACACCACACCATACCACACCACATGGCTAACTCAGTGGCAGCAGGTACACCAGTCCCTTAATGTCTTTCCCTATCCCTCCCCTTTCCTTCACTATCCCCACTTCCAGACGCCCTTCCATATGCTTTTCATGTAGGTTTGCTACCCTTGCAGGGTAGCCCATGAGAAAGCACTGAATATGAGTCACTGTTTTGATGGTCACATATATTCAGTTGCTATCCTCACGGGATACTGTGAGGTGGATGAAACAACATGGGGAGATAGAAGCTGAGAGGTGAAAAAAGGTTTAAAAGAGCTACTGACACCCTAAGAAAACTTTCAAAAGCAAAATAATTAGGTATAATTCTGCCTGCATTCCATTTATATTTTACGTATTTCTCCTCCCCATTTATTTATTACTAATGAAATTTGTATGAATATGTAGGGCAGGATTTACAAAGCCCTTAGTATGACACAAGGTGCTTGCGTCAAACATGGCTGATGCAACAGGCACCTTGCACCAAGAGATATGCTGGGAGCTATTTTCTAATGCAGCCTGCATCAAACAGCAGGCTGCAGGCACCAAGGGGCTTGCACCAGCCTTGTGCCACAAATGTTACTGGGCATGGTGCAGGGGCTCAGCGCAGACCCAGGCTGCCACAACCCCCACCCCAACATTCAGATTTTCAAAACCCTCCCAGGGACAAAGAGCTAAGTACCATTAAACCAGCAAATGGCTGGTCTATGGTACTTAGATAACCCTGGGAGGGTGTCAACAGTCCTACCACTGTGCCCCCCAGCAATAGCCCTGTACATAGAGCCCCATCCCCAGAACCACTGTGCCCTTACCAGCGGAATTCCTTGGAGCCAGTGCCCCCATCCAAGACTGCCCATACATGACAGTTATGGCCCTTACGGTGGTCTGTTGCCATCCTCTCCCCAATCTGATAACCATTATTTGGATTGTCATCCCAGGTGATCTAGCAGCACCCCACACTCTGGCAGGTACCACCACCTCCTCCTCCATCCATCAGTACCCCATATCCGATGGGTGGCACTGTCCTCTGCACACCACCTCAGCTGGCAACTGAATTAAATGTCACAGCATGTACTGTACAGTGCGTGCTGTGACGGATTTCGAGTGGTCAACCGTGGTGGTGCGAGGGCAGTGCTGGTCTCAGATATGGAGTACTGATGAGGGGAAGTGGGGTGGTGGGCACTGCTCACCAGATGGGGGTACTAGATCACCAGGATACTGGTTCTGCATGCCAGCATGTTTCTGGCTGATTAGTGGGGCTCGGGGGGTGAGCTGCTTCTGCACCACATTGGAGCAGCTGCCTCCTTCCTCCTGCAGCTGTGCACCAAACAGAGGGTGCACCTCTGTTTGACACACAGTCACTGCCGATGCAAGCTGGGGGACTTAAGTGCCAGAACGCTGACACTTTGAAAATCTGGTGCAGGGTCCTGGACGCAGCTGCACTTGGCACAAATTTCCAATGTTGCACCTTGTGACTGGGCTTCAAAAATCTGACCCATGATCTTTACATAGAAATATAGAAACATAGAAGTTGACAGCAGATAAGGACTGCAAGGCCCATCCAGTCTGCTCATTTTTTCTACCTTATGAATGTGCCATAGGCCTGTACTCTGTCAATGGCCAATCTATTCATACTCATCTTTATTGCTCCCTTATGCCTGTCCATTGCCTGTTTGAAGCTCTGCACGGTACTCATAGCCACCACTTCTTGAGGTAGGCCGTTCCATGCATCCATCACCCTTTCTGTGGGAAAGAACTTCCTTACATTCCCCCTTAATTGACCTCCCTCTAATCTCAAGCTGTGTTCTCTTATCCAGCTATTTTTCTTATATTGAAACATGTTAGACTCTTTCACCTTGTTAATGCCCTTAAGATGTTTGAATGTTTTGATCATATCACCTCTCTCCTCTCCTTTGCTCTAGGGTACATATTGAGCTCCTTTAATCTGACCTCCTATGTTATCTGTTGCAGTCCCTGCACCATTTTGGTTGACCTTCTCAGGACTGCCTCAATTTTGTTAATGTCCTTGAGCAGGTGCGGCCTTTAGTATTGCACATAGTACTCCAGATGGAACCTAACCAGTGTCTTGTAAAAAGGGATTATTACTTCCCTCCTATGACTTGTGATACCCCTACTAATACAACCCTATATCCCTCTAGCCTTACCTACTGCTTTAGTTGTCTGTTTGGATGATTTCAGGTCATCTGTGATGTTGATGCCCAAGTCTCTTTCTTCCCTTGTGATTACCAGCAACTACCCTCCCAACCTATAGATGGTTTCAGGGTTTCTCTTCCCTATGTGCATGATCTTGCACTTCTTTGCATTAAACCCCAGTTGTCACTCTTCCAACCATTCTGTCAGTTTATCCAGATCTCTTTCATTCTGTCCACCCATCTGGATCATCTACTCTGTTACAGATCTTGGTGTCATCTGCAAACAGATAAACCTTACCCTCGGTCCATCTGCAATGTCAGAGATGAAGATATTGAAGAGGACTGGCCCAGGACTGATCCTGGAGGTACCTTACTTGTGACTTGCATCTCTTCTGACTGTATACCATTTACCACCACTCTCTGTTTTCTGCCCTTTAATCAGTTTGCCACCCAGTTGACCAACTACAGCCCAGCCCGAGCCTACCCAGCTAATTAATCAATCTTCTATGTGGAACAGTATTGAAAGCTTTGCTGAAGTTATGGTAAGCAACATCAACTGCTCCCCCTTGGTCCACCTCTCTGGTTACCCAGTCAAAGAAATCTATGAGATTAGTTTGACAGGACCTTCCTGTTGTAAACCCATACTATCTTGGATCCTGTGCTCCTATTGATTCCAGGTGTTGCACTATCCTTTCTTTAAGGAGTGCCTCCATAATCTTGCCCACTACTGAGGTAAGACTAACTGGTCTGTAGTTCCCTGCTTCCTCCCTGCTACCACTCTTGTGGAGTGGGATCACTTGAACCCTTCTCCAGTCTTCTGGAACCTCTCCTGTGCTCAGAGACTCACTAAACAGTTCTGATAATGGCTCTGCTAGTTCCACCCTTGGCTCCTGTAGTACCCTGGGATGTATGCGATCAGGTCCCATTGCCTTGTCCACCCTGAGCTTAGCGAGCTCTTGTAGGACCCTTTCTTTTGTGAAGGGACTATTGTACACCTCCCCCCCCCATCCATGGTGCTGAGCTGTGGGCCCTGTCCTACCTGCTCCTCAGTAAATACTGAGCAGAAGTATCTATTTAGGATAGATGCTTTTCCTTGGTCCTCCACCTCACACTCCCCCTTATTCCCTTTGATCTTAGCAATACCCCCTCTGGACTTTATCCTTTTACTAATGTATATAGAAAGTCTTATCACCTTCTTTTACTGTTCGTGCTAGTGTTTCCTCGGTTTGGACCTTTCCCTGCCTTATTGCCTTCCCTGCTTCCCTTAGGGAAGTTTGGTATGCCTTTCTATCTTCGTCCCACTGCATTTCCTTATATTTTCTGAAGGCCAGCCTTTTGCCTCTGAGCTTTCCTGCTGCCGTTCTTGAGAACCAAAGAGGTTTCCTTCTTCTTTGCTCTTGCTTTTCTCTCTAACACAATGGGATGTTGCTTCCAAGTATTGTACCCTTAATACTTGCCCTCTTTGTCTGTACCCCTCTCCTATATTTCTTCTTGACAGGGCTAGTTTAACTCTGTTGGCCATCTTCTCAAGTCAACTCCTCTGAAGTCTCATATTTTCTGGGAATTGGACAATTTAATTCTAGTGGCCAAATTGAACCATACCATGTGATGGTCACTGGCAACCAGGAGACCTTCTATGTGGAGATCTTTGATCCTTTCCTGTCAGTACTAGATTTAGGATAGCCCTGTCTCTTCTGGGTTGTTCTATCAATTGTTTGAGGCCCTCTCCTGCAGGTAATCCACTGTGTGTCTGGTTCTGCTGGCAGATGTCCCTACTGGTATTGATCAATCTATATCTGGCATGTTGAAGTCTCCCATTATTAGAACCTCCTTTTAGCCATCATGTTTTGTTCATCTTCTAACAGTATTGTGCGTATGTTCTCCCCTGGTTTGGAGGCCTGTAGACAACCCCAATTTGTATGGCAGTCCCATTTCCTATTTCCAGGGTGACACACAGTTCTTCTGGCTCCTTATGTGTATTCTGAATTTCTGCAGCTTTGATATTTTCATTGACATTAAGGGCCACTCCACCCTCCCCCTTTTTGAACCTCAGTCTCTTCTGAACAGCATATAGCTGGGTACTGAAGTCTCCCAAGTGTGGTTGCTGGTGAATCATGTCTCACTAATGGCTTCTATGTCCAGTTTAGCCTCTGTCATTGTTGCCTGCAGGTCTGGTATCTTGTTTCCCAGACTGCAAGCATTTGTGTACATGATTTTCCATTGGCCAGTTTTCAGTGTGTTAGTTGTTGGGCAAGGTCCAGCATTTCCCTGTGTGTCAAATGAGGGCTGCACCTTTTCCTTACCTGGCGATGCAAATGAACTACAAACATGATGAACTCCAGTTTGATCACTTGCTGAGGGGAGGGTGTTCTTCCATTCGCGTATCGGATGCTGCACTCCTCTTCCCATTTGCTAGTTTGAATATTCTGCAAAGACATCAAACTTCTGCCCCAATTAACTGACTTCAACCTTAGTCAGATGCAGTCCATCAAATTTAAAGAACTTTCGCTCCCAATATTATTGCCAGATTACCTACAAATTTGTTTTCTTTCCTGGCACCAGCTCTTGAGCCACATGTTTAGCTCCCTATCTCCTTTTCTGACCTTCCATCCATCTGCCCCTCTCCCAGACTGGCAGGATCTCAGAAGGAGATGCCAAATGAAATGGATGACAGTTTGTCACCCAGCCTGGTCAGGTGCTCCTTGGTCTCCACAACTGACCGGCTGGTGAGATCATTAGTCCCTATGTGTACCAGGACATTGATGTTTTCTCCTGCTTCCTGCACAATTTTAGCAATGCTGTCACTGTATCTCCATGCTGATGTACCTAGGAGACATCTGACAATTACCCCTGGCTGGAGGTAGGTATCAACTCCCCAAATCATGGAGTCTCCTATGATCAGAAGAGTTTTAGATTTCCTCTTTGCTTTTTTTGTTTTGGTCACTCTTTTGGGTGAGTCCATCTGCCTCTATAGGTTACTCCCTACTTCAAGTCATAATCCTCTGTTGTGACATCACAATCTTTTGCCGTGGAAGTAACTGTGATGTCACAAACAGTGCTTTGTGACTTCAAGCAGGGAGAAAGCAGCAGAAATAGACAAACTCTTCTGCAGCAGCAAATATCCTGTTTTCATACAGATGACCTCAGTAATAAATAATGGGAGGAGGAATACAGCACTGATGGGAAATACAAGCTGGACAGGGTCTAAATATTAGGTTTTGTTTAAGTTTTCCTGAACATATCACCAGCTCTTTAAAGGCCCTGATGATAGACAAATTCCCAGGACCAGATGGCTTACATCCAAAGGTGTTGAAGGAGTTGGCAGATGTGCTGGTGGGTCCCCTGGTGGACCTATTTAAATCTTCTCTGAGTCAGAAATTACCCATGGACTGGAGGACAGCACATGGAATGCCATTGCACAATGTGGCTGAGGAATGACCCTGGTAACTACCAACCAGTCAATCTGACCTCATTAGTGGAGAAACTCATGGAAACCATACTGAAAGAAAGATCTTTCTGGAAGAAAATGGGCTCCAGGACAATAGGCATCATGGGTTTGTGTCAGGGCAGTCCTGTCAGACTAATCTGATTGATTTCTTTGACTGGGTAATCAGGACAGTGGACAGGTGCTAAATAGTGAGCATTCTGTGCCTGGATTTCAGTAAGACCTTTGCCTCTGTTCCAGACAGGAGATTTATCAGGAAACAGGAGGACCTGGGGTTGGGAAAAAGAAAAATGGTCATATGGATTAGAAACTGGCTGCTGGATAGATGTCAGAAGGTTGTGGTTGAGGGAGTTCTTGAAGGCTATACCAGTCACTAATGGGGCCCCATAGGGCTTGGTGCTTGATCTGGTGTTGTTCGACATCTTCATCAGAGATATTGCAGATGGGATAAAGGTGAATCATGCCTGTTTGCAGATGACACAATGCTCTTTTGAGAAGTAGACATGGAGGAGGGAAGACTGGGCTCCAGGGAGGATGTGGCTAAGCTAGAGAATTGGTCAGGTATTTAGCAACTAGGACTCGAAGTCAAAAAGTGTAAAGCGATTCACTTTGGGGTGAAGAACACGGAAACCAAATACTGGTTATGTGGTGTGCTTGTTCCCAGGTTAGAGGAGAGAAGGACTTGGGAGAGATCATATTGAGTGACCTGGAGCATGTGACACACTGCAGAAAAGTAGCAGGCAACATGAATCGGATACTGGAATGCATAGCAAGGGCTATAACCAGCAGGAAAGTGGAAATCATTCTGCCACTATAGAGATTCCTAGTTCAGCAGCATCTTGAGTACAGGAGGCAGTATTGGTGCCCTTACCTAAAGAAGGACATCAACCTACTGAAACCAGTCCAGAGAAAGGCAACCAAATTTATCCAGGAACAGAAATGCATAATATATGAGGACAGACTCAGAGATCTCAACATGTATACCCTGGGGGATAGAAGGGAGAGGGGTGACATGATCAAAGCCTTCAGGTACCTTTAAGGTTTCAACAGGGTGAGCTCTGAAAGTCTCTTTAACCTTAGTGGGAACAGGACCACTAGGGGCACTGCTTCAAGCTGGTAGGGGGGAGGAGTTAAGAGAGAAATAAGGAGGCACTTTTTCATGGAGATGGTGGTAGCTAAGTGGAATGTGTTGCTGGAGGAAGTCATCTGCCTGAAGACAGTGGACAGCTTCAGAGAGGTTAGCACAGAGTAAAGGGAAACTGTCATGTAGGGAGGGGAGTGGGGAGGTAGGACATTCATGGGGAGGTACAAGTATATAACTGGGAGGAGGCAATTCTCTCAGTAAATAGTGAAGGGTCTGTGCACTTGAGCAGACATGACAGACTACAAGGCCATTTCCTGCTGTCTCAGTCGTATGTTCATATATTCATATATTTATGTGAAATTAGACAGGCAGAGCGTGGTCAGTTCAATTTTCTCTTGTCTAACAACATTTAATTTTTTGAGTAATGCTCATTTCACTGATTCTGTTGAAAGTGGACCTCGCCCTGTTTATGGTACTACAGTGGACATCTTTGGCTCCTGTTAATCTTCTATCCATATTTTGGTTTTCTGCAGCCTACCAATAGTGTGACCTTTGAATCTACACCACTGGTAGATGCCAGGTTCTTTAGAGCAAAGTAGTTGACCTGGAGCCTCTCTAGTTGATTGCAGCTTGTAAGATACTTTGAAGATGAATAAGCATGGCTGATATGTAAGTTACTAAAAGACTGAATGAGCATCTCCAGCACTGCTTGTTGCTTCTGGACACATACTGTGAGTGCAGTGACTTGTAACTGTGTGGATCTTTGCCTTGCCCACTTGTGGACTGCAACATGAAATTGATTCCTGAGCTAGCAGTACACTTTAAATAGTGTCCATCCAGGTTATCGGTTTCTAACAGCATTCTTGTGAAGCTGTGAGAGTGATCCTCAGACAAAGGCTGTGATATGACCTTTCAAATTCCTGCAGCCATTTGTATCATGCCTTAGTGTCCATTATAAAAGACTCTAAGGATTGGAGGTGTGTGTGGTACATTTTCCACATACTGGGACTGGGGCTGGGACTCTTCACTATATCTTCATAAGCAACATTGCAGAAGAACTAGAAGGGAAAATGTGTGTTTTTGCAGATGACACCAAAATATTTAATAGGGTGGACACTCTGAAGGAGATGAAGAAAGTGCATAGAGACCTTGAGAAATCTGAAAAGTGGTCAAGCACATGGTAATTGAGGTTTAATGGCAAAAAATGTAAAATCATGTAACTTGGACAAAGAGACTGAGGAGGAACTACTGACAGTCAGCAGAAAAGGACCTTGGGTTATCATATATGATTACCTCAAAGTGGCATGACCCAGGACCAGAAGGCATGCAATGAGGCTGGGGGGAGTTTAAGGTAGCTGTGAGGAAGTATTACTTCACTGAAAGAGTTGTAGATGCCTTAAAAAGCCTGCCAGCAGAAGTGGTAGTGGTGGAAACAGTAGGGGCATCAAGCATGTATGGGACAGACATACTATATTGGAACAGTAGCAAACAGGCAAGGAGGAGGGAGGGTTGCCAGAGACCAGTTGGGGTATGTGGAGACAGACTAGTCAGGGACCATCTGGGCAGACTTGGTGGGCCAAGTGGTCCTTTTCTACCAACCCGTTCTGTGTTTCTATGTTTTCACAACTTCTTTGCTAGTAACCTAGATTGATTAGCAAACAGTGCTGCAGTATAATCCAGAATGTGGTTTGGTAATGAGCTAAACCAAGAAATAAAAGTCAATTTTAGAAGTAGGCACAAGGCATTGGTGCTGACCTCAAGGTCGCTGACTCCTACAGTTTACAATTTTGCAACTAATGCAGTTTCACTGGAACCAGTATATTTTCAATAAAACTGATACATGCACAAAAGGTAACATATACACACTGAACCCAACATACTGTATACAAATTAAAATCAATATAATCATATTGAAACGGATACATTTTACTGAAACCATATATTCCACTGAAACCAAAATTTACCCTGAAGCCAATGTATTTCCTTTGAAACAGATATACTTTCCTTGAAACCAATAGATTTTCATTAAAACTAATGGATTTTACAAAAAATCTGCATGTATTGCATAGTCATATATGTTTGTTGAAACTAATACGGATTTATATACAAGTGACTGTGCATTTAAACAAATACATGTTTACTGGACTTGGTACTTATTTTCTTGAGCCAATACATTTAATTCAAATCAATACAGGCCTACTGTATCTGGTACATGTGAAGCTGTGTCAATATCTTCATATTTAAACAAATATATACCTACAGTAACTGTATGCAAATTAATACATTTTCACCCAAAGCAGTGCAGCTCAAGCTTTACCAACATATTTCAGTCTAAATCAATACACAGTTATCAAACCAATACAGTTACTGCACATAGCATTACTCAGGCATTTTCCCTATTTGGCACCTAGTAGCAGTCCTCAGTCTCTCTGCTGGTTTCCAAAAACATGTAAGCTTATTTCCTTTTCAGGAACATTCTGCTGCCACCGAGTCTCATCATCTTTCATCTTTTCCCATTTATTCTACCATGCCTCAGCTACTAATCCCAAGCCTGCAATATGACTTTTCCCTTGATACGGCTACTCAACCTTTTTGCCTCCAGCTCTTTCAGCTCAAAACCTTTTAAACCACCTCTTTCTATGAGCTGCCCATAGGGATCTCCTCACCGCCAACCCCATAAAGTGTTCCAGGGGTTATTGTTAATATCATTTGTAAAAGCATTGAAGTTACTGAAACTGGTGCACAGCTGTGATAAAGCCCAAAGCATCCTATAGTTCTTAAAGCTCTAGTTCTCTTAAAATAGGAATGTCATTTTGTGACTGATCTTGGCAAACTTCTCAGCCTCAATTAAAAATATATTCCATCTTAGTGGAAGGATAGACTCTGTAATGGCTGGATCAATTACACCATCCTAGATGAAATAACGCTTGTATTCAGAGGAACGGTAGCTAACACACATTGCAAGGGCATTTTCTAAAATATGAAGGAAGATACTGCACTTTGGTCCTAATCGGACTGGCAATTATTTTCTTTGTTGCTGTAGCAGATACTATATAAATTGGATAGATATTTTAACAGCTACCCTGTGTCATTTATCCACTTCAGCATTAACATTTTCTTTTGTTATACAGTAGCTCCTGCTGCATTCTTGCATCCCAGAGTTCTGCCACACACACTGCAATAACAGTTTATCCAGCAGCTCTGCTGTTATTCCATGTCTCCTTAATACTGCCTTTTATATACATTACTGACCTATTCAGAGCGCCTAAGTAGCACTCACCCACTGTTTCTGAAGTACAGCTAATTCTAGTGTGATGTCAATGGAAAGAGGGATTACCTGGCACTCCATTACTGGAACAAGATTAAAGATCCAACACAGATTAAAGTGACTAAAACTGTAGACATCAAATACAGTGAAAATTCCCTATAAAAGCTAGTGGTGTAACAGAGGACAGTGAATGCACTTTTCAATGCTTTGTACTTGCTTTTAATATCAAATACATTGAGATTTTAAAAGTAACAGCCTAAGTAAAAGTACTGTATCAATGTACCAAACTCTTACTCCTGGAAACTTTAGTAAACATGTTCAGCTTGAATACATTTTAGCAATACTGGTAAAACTTTCAAATTAATTAAAGAAATATAAGTTTACTATTAGATAACATTGAGGGGTCCATGAACTAATTTACATGTTGCTGGCATAAAATGTTACATGAGGGGTGCAGCACCCCATATGTCGAATGGGAAGAACACCCCTCCCCCCTCAGCTAGTGGTCAAACAGGAATTCAGCATGTTTGCAGTTCATTTGCATCACCAGGTAAGAAAAAAGGTCTGTCTCCCCATACGACGCACAGGGAAAATGTCAAACCTCACCCAACAACTAACACACTGAAATCTGGCTAATGGAAAATCATGTACACAAATGCTCACAGCCCGGGAAATAAGATACCAGACCTGCAGGCAATAATGTCAGAGGCTAAACTGGACATAGTAGCAATTAATGAGGCGTGGTTTACCAGTAACCACACTTGGGAGACTTCAGTACCTGGCTATGTATTGTTCAGAAGAGACCCGAGGTGCAAAGGGGTGGAGTGGCCCTGTATGTCAAAGAAAATATCAAAGCTACAGAAATTCAGAATACGCATAAGGAGCCAGAAGAACTGTGGGTCACCCTGGAAACAGGAAATGGGACAGACATAATAATTGGGGTTGTCTACAGACCCCCAGGCCAGAGAGAGGACATAGACATACTACTGTTAGAAGATATGCAAAACATGACAGCTAAAGGGGAGGTTCTGATAATGAGAGACTTCAACATGCCGGATACAGATTGGTCAATACCAGCAGGAACATCTGCCAGAACTAGACACATGGTGGATTCCCTGCAGGGGAAGGGCCTCAAACAACTGGTACAATAACCCACAAGAGACAGGTCTATCCTAGATCTAATACTGACTAACAGGGAAGGGATAACAGATCTCCAGGTAGAAGGTCACCTGGGGGCCAGTGACCATCACATGGTATGGTTCAATTTGACCACTACATCTAAATCATCCCATTCCAAGGCAAAAATATGGGACTTCAGAGGAGCTGACTTTGATAAGATGGCCAACAGAGTTAAGCTAGCCCTGGCAAAAAGAAACACAGGTGAGGGGTACAGGCAAAGTGGGCAAGCATTAAGGATGCAATACTTGAAGCAACATCCCATTGCGTTAGACAGAAAAGGAAGTGCAAAAGAAGAAGGAAAGCACTTTGGTTCTCAAATACAGTAGCAGGAAAGGTCAGAGCCAAAAGCTGGCCTTCAGAAAATATAAGGAACACAGCGGATGAAGATAGGAGGCATACCAAACTGCCCTAAGGGAAGCAGGAAGGCAGTAAGGCAGGCAAAGGCCCAAAGTGAGAAAACACTAGCACGAACAGTAAAAGAAGGTGACAAGACTTTCTATAGATATATTAGTGAAAGGAGAAAGTCCAGAGGGGTATTGCTAAACTCAAAGGAGAGAAGGGGCATGTGAGAAGGAGGACCTTGTAAAAGAATCTATCCTAAATAGATACTTTTGCTCAGTATTTACTTGAAGAGAGGTAGGGCAGGCACAGCTCAGCACCATGGACACAGGTGGGAGGAGGTGAGCACTACTCCCTTCACAAAAGGATTCTACAAGAGCTCACTAAGCTCAGGGTGGACAAGGCAATGGGACCTGATGGCATACATCCCAGGGTACTTAAGGAGCTAAGGGTGGAACTAGCACAGCCATTAGCAGAACTGTTTAGTGAGTCTCTTAGCACA
Source organism: Neoceratodus forsteri (assembly GCA_016271365.2). Classification (NCBI taxonomy): domain Eukaryota; kingdom Metazoa; phylum Chordata; order Ceratodontiformes; family Ceratodontidae; genus Neoceratodus; species Neoceratodus forsteri. The sequence goes on from CM057449.1 coordinate 683,625,461, forward strand.
GGAGAGGTCCCAGAAGACTGGAGAAGGGCACATGTGATCCCGCTCCACAAGAGTGGTAGCAGGGAGAAGGCAGGGAACTACAGACCAGTCAGTCTTACCTCAGTAGTGGGCAAGATTATGGAGGCACTCCTTAAGGAAAGGATAGTGCAACACCTGGAATCCATAGGGGCACAGGATCCAAGACAGCATGGGTTTACAAAAGGAAGGTCCTGTTAAACTAATCTCATAGATTTCTTTGACTGGGTAACCAGAGTGGTGGACCAAGGGGGAGCAGTTGATGTCGCCTACCTGGACTTCTGCAAAGCTTTCAACACTGTTCCACATAGAAGATTGATAAATAAGCTGGGTAGGCTCGGGGTGGGTCAGAAGTTGGTCAACTGGGTGGCAAACTGGTTGACAGGCAGAAAATGGAGAGTGGTGGTAAATGGTATACAGTCAGAAGAGATGCAAGTCACAAGTGGGGTACCTCAGGGATCAGTCCTGGGGCCAATCCTCTTCAATATCTTCATTGGTGACATTGCAGATGGACTAGAGGGTAAGGCTTGTCTGTTTGCAGATGACACCAAGATCTGCAACAGAGTAGATGATCCAGATGGGTGGCAAATGAGAAGAGTTCTGGATAAACTAGTAAAATGGTCAGAAGAGTGGCAACTGGGATTTAATGCAAAGAAGTGCAAGATCATGCACATAGGGAAGAGAAACCCTGAAGCCACCTATAGGCTGGGAGGGGAGTTGTAGCAGTCACAAAGGAAGAAAGAGACTTGGGCATCATCATCACCGATGACCTGAAATCATCCAAGCAGACCACTAAAGCAGTAGGTAAGGCTAGGGAGATGTTAGGGTGTATTAGTAGGGGTATCACAAGTCATAAGAGGAGGTAATAATCCCTCTTTACAAGACACTGGTTAGGCCCCATCTGGAGTACTGCATGCAGTACTGGAGGCCACACCTTCACAAGGACATTAACCAAATTGAGGCAGTCCAGAGAGGGCAACAAAATGGTGCAGGGATTGCATCAGATGACATGTGAGCACAGATTAATGGAGCTCAACATGTATACTTTTGAGAAAAGGAGGAGAGAGGTGATATGATCGAAACATTGAAACACCTTAAGGGCATTAACAAGGTGAAAAGAGTCTAACATGTTTAAATATAAGAAAAATAGCAGGACAAGAGGACACAGCATGAGATTAGAGAGAGACTGATTAAGGGGGAATGTAAGGAAATTCTTTTTCACAAAAAGAGTAGTGGATGCATAGAACGGCCTACCTCAGGAAGTGGTGGCTATGAATACAGTGCAGGGCTTCAAACAGGCATGGGATAGGCATAAGGGAGCAATACAGATGAGTATGAATAGATAGGCCATTGATAGAGCAAAGGCCGATGGCACATTTATAAGATAGAAAAAGAAATGGGCAGACTGGATGGGCCTTGCAGTCCTTATCTGCCATCAACCTCTATGTTTCTATGACAGCAGAGTTTCCACAACATTGATATCTGTCAAAAGATGACTACAAGCCTCCAAACAAGTATACTTTAGAAAACAACTTTGGCACTCACACGCTTATTTACTCAGATTTGTGTTTTGGAGAAGTTTTACATTTAATGTTATTTTACTGGTAAATTAGAGCATCCACTGGCATACTGATGACACAGTTCATTAATATTTATCATAAGATGCTTTAAAGTGCTCTTACTGTAATATCAAAATGTGATACCACTTAAACGCCTACATCAATACTATCAGCAAATGAGTGCTGCAGTAATTGCTGAAGAACTGTGGACTCCATTATCATTTTTGTAACAGATATCAACATGACTGCTGTTATATGTCTTTTAACGTTGGCATTATGTCAACCCACGAGAACTGACTTTCCTGAAATGGAAATTTATTGGTTTTTTTTTTGTTATTTTTTTATGATAGATTTAGTATTAATAAAAAGCAAAGGGCCAATACAACCCACCCAAGGACATACTGTTTGACAACTGAAATGGAAATGTTTTCTGTTTATTCCCACTGACAAGCCCAGCTGGAGAAGTATGCTGTCACTATGACAACTTTACTGTGACCAACACTTCAGTGACAACAGTGCCAGGTAGCTGTAGTGTCTGTGCAGGACCCCGACACTGCTTTCTGGAGGTATTGTACTCCCTCCTGAAGCAACTCCAACTCAGAGTTGATTAATTTAGTAGCGGGAAGTGAGGGCAGAGCCCACCACTTGTGGAGTTCGGGGGGGGGGGGCAAAGCCACCCAAAGAAAACACAGTCTGTAGTGACTCCATTTATACCAACCTAAATGTGGTCAACATAAAGGAATCTCTGTAACGTCAGTCGACAACAAAATTGTCGACTGGCTGTCAGAGATCCAGCTGAAGCACAAGTCATCTCAAAGGGGCCCACTTTGCTTATACTTAGTGTTGTAGATGGCATGACTGAAGCACAGAAAGGTCAATTGATTTGTCCAAAGTCATACTGAGAGCCAGTGGCTAAAGTGAAATTTGAGATGTAATATCTCTTGGTTGACAGTGCAATAATTTATACACTGGAACTTGAAGCCATTCATTATCTAAATCACAATTAAAACATGAAAACATTATCACCTGCTGCCTAACTCTGCTTTACAGTAAGTACTGCAATCACCTGTACCTCTTGGCTAGTCTGTTCCTGCTGTGATAGCACATCCAGATACTACTCTTGTTTCTCTGGTATTGTTTTGCTTATTACCATAGGCATAGATTGCAGGGGGGGCAGAGGGGCAAGCTGCCCCCTGAGAAATTAGACCAGGACTTTTTGGGAGACCAGTCACCGTTCTCCAGTTATCATTTTTATTTTTTAATATTGAATCGGCTCAGGGCTGCTGCCGGATTGCCTGCACCTCTTCAGGGAGGAAGGAGGGGAAGTGGCGAGGCGCCATGTCTCTTAAACAAAACTATCCCCTTTTCCGATTGGCTGCAAGCCTGCAACCATAGTAGCCTGCATGTTACAGCCAATCAGAGAGTGCTGCAAGCTGGCACCATTGCGTGAGCAGTACTCCTTTAGTGGCACCATTTAGTTGTCTGTGTGCCTTCCATGAAGGAGCAGCAGCAGCATCCATATAGCATAGGGCTGAGGAGAGATAGCTATTCAAGGATGTTGAGCAGCAGTCGTTGGTTGTCTGTCAGGTGTCACCAGTGTCTCAGTCAGTCTAGTGTTCCCACCTCCTCCTGTCCTGAACAGCCCAGTTTAAATATACCTCACCCGTGTCCTCTGACTACCTACTCTCTGTTTCTCAGTGCAGCCAGCTGTGCCCTGGGCTCTCCCGCTGCCACCTGATCCTCCCATCCCTGAGAGCCTAGGAGATCTGTGGCCACAAGGCCTCTACCACCAGACAGACCAGGCGGAGGAGCGAGTAGTACAATTACAGTGAGTCTGAGACATGGTCAGGCTTGCCTGCACCCAGCTCCTGTGTCCAGCAGGCCAGAAAAAGACTTACCGTGTTGTCGGCGAGTCCCAGACCATGCCCGTTGCCCACCAGTTCCATGGTCCACTGAGAGGGATTATTCAGGTCAGTGAACAGCCAGGCCCAGAACAGTGAAGAAGCCGGTGGTCATGCATGCTATAGCAGACCCATAATGCTACACGTTCATCTGGTGTCAGAAAAAATAAGTTACTCTCTCGTTGGGGATTAATCGGGAGAGGAAGGACTGTTGGGAGAGACTCGGCTACCTGATCTGCCTTCTTGGCCTTGCTGTGCCCTGCTGCATGCTGCCCTGTCTGTGCCCTTACTGATCTGGTGAGTAATCTAGCTGCAAGCTGTTTTGGAAATTAATACCCTTTTGCCATTCGTATTCTGAAACGTGTCTTTTGCATGGGGTTAGTCTTTGGCCATGACCATGTGTCTGGGGGTGGGTGGAAGGTTTGCTGTCAGCTTGTGTTTCTTTGGGTGGGAGGAGATTTGCTGGCTGTTGAGGCTGTCCATGTTGGTGGGGTGGGTGGGGGGCCTATTTGTTTGGTATGATGTGGACACTGGTCATGTTGGTGGGGTGGGGACACTCAATTACTGTGCTACAGGTGTGGTGGGGTTTGTTGGGAAACTCACTGGATGGTCTGTGTTTGAGTGGGGCTGGGGGATGGTCTGTTTGTGGGGTTGGGTTGGGGGATGGTCTGTCTGCTTTGTGGCTGACTCACTGAGATGATGGTCAGTGTTTGGTGCTGAGGAGGGCCTATGTTTGGTAGAGCTGGGGGGACAGTCAATGTTTGGGGCTGGGGATGGTTAGTGTTTGGGACTGGGAGGGTGGTCAGTGTCTGGTGAGGCTGAGGGGACAGTCTGTTTTCTATTCTGGGGTCTGGTGGGGTGGAGACACAGGCCATGGTGATGTGGGGACACTGGCTGTGATGGTGGGGTGCTGACACTAGCCATCGTTTGGTGGACTTGGCTGGCCATTTGTCTGGGGGGACTGTCCAAGATGGTGGAAAAGGGGGACTATCCATGTTTGCCTGCTGGGTGTCTTGTGGGGAGGGAGGACTATTTTCTGGTCAGGTGTCTGGGGGGGTCTTTCCATGTTGGCTTATGGGGGTGAATATCGGTGATTGCTGATCAGGTGTCTCTGACGGACTATCAATGTTGTTGGGGAGGGACTCTCCATGTTTGCTAGCCAGGTGTTTGGGGATTGTTCATGTTGGTGGGGTGGGGAAATTCTGTGTTTGCTAGCTGTATGTCGGGGGTGGGGACTGTCCTTGGAGGTATATGGGAGACCGTCCATGTTTGCTGGCTGCCTGGGTGTCTGGTGGGACTGTCTAGCCGGGTTGGTAGGGGGGCATTCTATGCTTGCTGGCCCGGTATTTGGTGGGGAGGGGGACTGTTTGGGTGTCTGGGGGACTGTCCTTGTAGGTGGGGTGAAGGGGAGGACTGTCCATGTTTGTTGACTGGGTTTCTGGTTGGCTGTCCGTGTTGGTTAGGAGGGGGGACATTCTGTGCTTGCTGACTGGGTGTTAGCATATAAATATAAGTAAATGTTAAAACATAATTTCCACCTCATCCTTTACCTGTCAAGGGATGTATCTTACTGACCTGTGCCCGCAGCTAGCATACGAACATTAGTAAATGTTGAAACATTATTTCCCCCTCATCCTTTACCTGGCTGTAAAAGTAATCTTTTACTTTTTTTGATTTCTCTGATAGTCCACTGTGGAGGGGTGAAACAGACAGATTCCTTTGCCTTGCTGTCTCTGTCTTCATTGCCTGGTAAACACAACCAAAGGGGTAGCTTTTTGTGTTCTCCCCCGTACAGTGATACAAGACTAGCAAAAAAAATCTTGCACTAAAACATGCACCCTAAAGAAATGATTACACTACTACCTGGCTATTGTTATAGTGACTACCAACTGGCCATGATTTTTGTGTGGGGGGGTGGAACACTAGTCGTGTGTGTGGGTGGGGTTGTGGACACTGCTGGTTGTGTGTTTGTGTGTGTGGGGTTGGGGACACTGCTGGTTGTGTGTGTGTGTTGGGGGTTGGGGACACTGCTGGTCATGTGTGTGTGTGTGGTGTTGCGGACACTGGTCATTTGTGTGGGAGGGGTTGGGGATACAAGCATTGTGTGGGTGTGATCGGGGCACTGTTGTGTGTGTTTGTGGGTGGGTGGAGGCTCTGGCATTGTGTCGGTGGGGCTGGGTTGTAATTGTATACCAGGCAAACTGTGCTGACTGGTAGCTCAACATCTCTCTTTCCAGACAAAGAAAGAAACAGAAACAAAATGCAGTATAAAATGTGGTTTTATTTATTTTTGTGTGCCTGTGATGGGGAGGCACAGACCTGGATGCCTGCAGAAGATACCAGATAAATGGAGCTGGAAATGGTGTTGGTTGGATGGGGTAGGGAGAGTGGCTGTGCTGGTGGGGTGGACACAGAGTGTGGAGAGTGGTTGTGCAAGTCCATCAGGGTGCAGAGAGTAGCTGAGCTGGCCAGTCTGGGTGGAGATAGTGGCCTTGCAGATCTGGTTGGGGAGAGTGGGCTGTAGCTTTTTGCATGGACATATAATTTACTGTTGCTTGCTGTGCCTTCTGCTGCCCTGCCAGCTTTGTGCTGCTGTGCTGACCAGGGCAGACTGGTTCACATGCTGAAAAAAATGTTTCTGGCCACTGGTGATGGAGGAGGGAGGGGTGGACGGGCATACTGACACAGAAATATTTTTTTCAACATGTATGCCTGTCTGCTGGGTCCATGCCATGCTTACCTCCCTCGTACAAGGGGCTTCTGAGCACTAAAGATAAGTTTCGGTGTCAAAATTAGGAACTGTTGGAAAATATGAAATCCTACAGTATAACAATTGTGCATGTTTATGTAGTTTCACCTTACTGTGTGGTTCGACAAGATGTTCTGTGGTCTCTCCTCCTCATTTAGCACCTGACCTGTGACCTAGCCCCCCCAGGGCAGGGGGAAGGTCCGCTGTTTTGTGGTCTTTTGGTGATTTGTTGGGCATTATAAAATGCATTGTTTCATTTACTGTGTTGTACTACCTGGACCTGCTTTACCCTGTCTCTATCCTGAATGTAAACATGGTATAAAAAAGTTAATTTTTAGGTGGTGTGCGTGTGTCTGTCTGTGTCTGTGTGTAGAAGAATAGAGACACACGCTCAGACAAAAAAAACGGGTATTAAACCACATCAAACTGAAGCAACCATGTTTCATTTGTGCCCTTCAAAACTGTCAGATGAGATGATTTTGAAGTAGTCTGTCGGGGAAGCATGCACGCTTTATTTATTGTTTTCCTTAATAATGTAAATCTGCTTACTAATCTGGAGTTGTGTTTTTATTATCTGAACTCTTTAGCCCATTGTAATGCTCCATTTTTAATTTGTGCAGCTTTGCATTTAGTGTGATGAATGTAACAGTTGATGTCACAGCACGTTACATTCTACCCGCATGGCCCCCAAATCTGTAATTGTGCTATTAGCACTTTAAAAGATTTTCTGGCTTCTTCCAAATTTGCCTCCTTGTGATAATTGACTGTGTTACTACCTGATCTAGCTTTCCCACAGAAGGGAGAACAACCTTGGATCCTCACTCTACTTGGAGTCACATCAGACCCAATATTTACCCGTTAGTCTGTGACAGTTGCACAGTCATAACCCGCCCATCAGAACCAAGTAGCAACCATAGAGGAAGGAGCCGAGTTGTGGATTAAAACCCATTGTTTACCTGTGGCTCCTCCATTCTGTAGGGCTACATTCCATTAAGATAAGCACTGAATGCAAAAATGAGGGCTGGTTAAATTCACCACAGGTAGGCTTTGGTTGCCATCATTCACTGATTGTGGGGCAAATTATCAGAGAGCATATTTCAGTAACAACTGCATATCTAGGGAAAGTGCTGGGCATCAGTTGTAAGAGGGATCATTCTCTGTATATGGAGTGTAGGGTTACAATGGATTTTCTTTGTGGCATCACTTGTTACATTCACCACAATATATGGTATTAGACATAACACCTGCCAGTACTATTGTTATTGTCAAATTCCTCCAGGTTTTGTAACACTATGTCAGTTATTAGTAGTACTAGCGTGATAGCCATGAGGCACATTCAGTAAACTTTTAAAAACTGAAACAAATGTGCGGAGTCACTTACTGTATTCACCACGTTATATGGTTTTAAGCATCACACTTGCCAGTAATGTAATTGTTGAATTTTTTTCACGTTTTATAGCGGTATGTCAGTCAGTAATAGTAATATGTTAGTTGTTAGGCAAGTTTAGTACAGTTTTAGTAAGTCAAACATAAGTGTGGTGTCACTTGTTAGATTCGCCACGGTATGTGGAGTCAAACATCACACCCATCAGTAACATTAATTTCGTCAAATTTCTCCAGGCTTTGTAGCACTATGTCTGTCATGAGTAGTAGCATGTTAGCCATTAGGCATGTTCAGTAAACTTTTTTCTACTAAAACAAATAAGTAGTGTCACTTGTAACATTCACCACAGTATGTGGTGTCAGACATCACACCTGTCAGTACTGTTATTATTGTCAGATTTCTCCAGGTTTTGTTGCACTGTGGCAGTTATTATTAGTAGCATGTTAGCCATTAGGCATGTTCAATAAACTTTTAAAACTGAAACAAATGTGTGGTGTCACGTTACATTTATCAAGGTATTTGGTGTTAAGCATCACACTTTCCAGTAATGTAATTGTCAATATTTTTATGTTTTATTGCAGTATGTCAATCAGTAGCAGTAGTATGTTAGTTGTTAGGCATGTTTAGTACAGTTTTAATAAGTGAAACATAAGTGTGGTGTAACGTGTTACATTCACCACGGTATGTGGTGCAAAACATCAAATTTGTAATTAATGTAATGTAATTCTTATATATATTTGTTTCTCATGTTTTGATATGACTCATTTCATATGTTTATTAAAGTTTTTGCTACTAAAACAAATGTCTTATGTCAGGCGTTACATTCACCATGCTGTGTGATGTCACTTGTTACAATCACCATAATACAGTTCTTTTATTTCAGGAACCAAAGAGACTTCTATCTCTCAATATGTTTCTTTTTTCATACTTGGGTCATAATATCTTGAAATGCATCATAAATGTAATCTAGAAATAATGTGAAAATTTGACCCTCATGTCACACTTTGGTAACCCCTTTTCATGAACAGACCCAGAGGATGTACAAGGATAGTGGGGCACAATATGAGACTGAAAGGAGCAGTATTAGTGGAAATGTGAGGAAGTTTTTTTTTTTTCACAGAAGAGGTGGTGGGTGCATGGAATAGCCTACCTCAGGAGGTGGTGAGAGTGAGCATGAGGGGATTCAAACATGCATGGGATAGGCATAGGGGAACCCTAGAAGTAGGAAGGAAAGGCTAAAGCCAATGACCAGATAGGGTCAACGGACGCTAATAAAGGTAGGGTGTATGGGCACAATGGATGGGCCTGGCAGTCCTAATCTGTCGATAGTTTTTATGTTTCTATATAAGAATAAAAAAAGTTATTTTTTCTTTTAATTTTTTAATTTTGGGTTCCTTTCACAGTGCACTGTAACACAATAGGGTGTGTACTGCAGTCTAAATAATTTCTATTTTGTATTCATACTAACATACTAAGAAGCCAGCAAAGTAGACCTTATGGTCTATCAAGTCTGCTTAGGAATCACTGCCCGGTCAGGGCACTGTTGTGGCCTCCCACACTCTCCCCATGAGATCCCCCACCCCATCCCCATCCCCCGACATGGTTCTTTTTTACTCTTTTTTTCTCACCTGTCATCCCGGGGCATCTCTCAGGCTGCTCATATGACTTCCGCTCCTAACCACCTACCTGAACCATTCCTCTGACAATCACATTGGTATCAGGATCTCTACCTACCTCCCGACCCCCAAGGAGTAGGCCTAGGATCCCCTGGGGGTAGAGTCGGAGTTGTGGCCAGCGAAGGGCATGTGGAGCATCAGCCCCTGGAGATTACCATCACCTCACCCAGTAGACAGGGTTTTTTCTGCTTGTTCCTCCTCCCTTCTCCCTCCCCCCAGAGCTCGGATGTGCAATGACATCTTCCGATGTCCGCTGCAGCTCTATACCTGCTACTTCAGCCCTAAGTTGCTGATGCCTCCGGCTTCCACCGTGAGCCACTGCTATGCCAGAGCTAGCCCTGGATCCTCCCCAGAGAGAGGAGAGCTGTCCTCTGGATGCTCAATCCTCTATCTCCCTGCTGACCCTCGGTGGCCCAAGCTTGTTCCTGAACCCGGGCTGCTGGCGTGGAGCGAGGTGTGGCATTCAGCACCTCAACCCTCATGCCACCGGCTGGCCCTGACATAGTTCTGAGATGCACCTCTCCCTACCTATCCCATAGCTGCTACAGCCACCAGTTCCATAGGCAGAGCATTCCAGGGTTCCATCAACCTCTCAATGAAGCAGAGTCTCCTTGTCTTCCCCCTTAGTCTCCTGCCAACCAGTCTCATTGGGTGCCCCCTGGTGTTCCCCACCTTCCTCTGCTGGGACACCCTATACTGCCTTACCCTATTTATTCCCTTAAGATATTTGAAGACCTTAATCATATCCCCACTGTCCCTCCTCTCCTCCAGGGAGTACAGGTTGAACTCATTGAGTCACTCCCCATAGGACTTCTCCCCCAGACCCTGTATCATCCTGGTCACCATCCTCTGGACCCTCTTCTGAAGAGCAATATCCCTTTTGATATGGATGCCAAAACTGCAGGCAGTATTCAAAGTGTGGTCGAACCAGGCAATTAAACAGTGGAAGGAGCACTTCCCAGCTTCTCAAGGTTATCCTCGGCTATGCACCCCAGCATTTTATTTATTTTGGCTGCAGCCCTCTACACTGCTCTGAGTTGCTCATTTTGGCATCCACAACCATCTTGAGGTCCTTCTTCTCCCTCAAAACATGCAGTGTCTCCCCTCCCAAGTGAGCTGGGTTCCTGGCCCCCAGGTGGAGAACCCTGCATTTCTCAGTATTAAACCTCAGTTTCCAGGTGCGTGAACACCCCTCCAGTCTCCAGGTCCCCCTGAAGGACTAATCTACCCTCCTCCCCATCCACCACCACCACCAGCTTTGAGTCATTGACGAAGAGGCTCATCTTGCTCCTGATGTCTGAGATATGCAGTTAAACAGGAGTGGATCCTTGTGGGACCCAGCTAATGGCCCTCCTAGGAGAAGAAACCTCCCCTGACCATCACCTTCTGAAAATGCTCTGCTAGCCAATTTCCTATCCATCTGACCATCTGTCCCCCACCACCCCCCCTCAGCTTCTCCAGCAGCCTGGATGTGGCACCAAGTCAGACGCCTTGCTGAAGTCTAGAAAGAGGACATTCACTGGCCTGCCCTGGTCCAGCGCTTCATCACCCAATTGTAGAACTCCACCAGGTTGGTCTGACATGATCTGCCTAAACAAAGCCATGCTGGTGATCATCCAGGTGGCCTCATGCCTCCAGAAACACCTCCAGCTTCTCTTTAAGATGACCTCCATCATTTTGCCACCACCGTCGTCAGGCTTTCCAGCTTGTAATTTCTCGGCTCCTCTTCAGTCAGTGTGTTGGCAGGCGCAGCTCCTAGTCCGCTATCGCATGCTGGAGCTGTCTATGACAAGCTCCAAAATGCAGTGGCATACAGTTGAAAGGAGCTATGCTTCAGTGAGCAGCGATAAGATATCGCCTGCTCGTGCGTAGCCCCTACACTCCACACACACACCACACATATGCATGCGCGTGCCCCCTGCACGCACGCACTATATAGCCGACGGGGCGCCTCCCCGCCGGCTGTGCTGCACTCCCCACCCCCAAAGCCTTCCAAATGCCACGCTGGTGCCCACCCCAGTGTGGCAACTCATGATATAGCCGACGGGGTGCCCAATCCTCCATCGGCTCCACTGTCCCCCAGTTCAGGGTGCCACGCTGGGAGCCCACCCCAGCGTGGCAATAGATGTTTTAGCCGACGGGGTACCCAATCCTATCGGCTCCATGGCCCCCCAACCATCCTTGTGCCACGCTGGGAGCCCACCCCCAGCGTGGCAATCGCCCCATGTAAAAAAGAAAACCTGAAATTAAAACGGGTCCCACGGTGCTTCTCCCTGCCCCTCCCACAACCCGCACCCACCACTGCGCACCCAGCCTCCTCACACCCCCCCACCCCATACTTACCTCCAGACCTCGTGCAACGATCTTGTGGACCGGGAACACGCCTGCACTCTTCATGCCGACCGCCGAACTGAGGAAATGCCGGTAAGCTGTATAATGGGATAGATAGGGTTTTCAACTTTATTGCATATCTCAGGCATTTTTTGGAATTTTTGCACCAAATTTTCAACATGGGGTTTTTGGGACCCCTTCTCATGAATGCTGTCACTGTCATGGCGTTATTCGGGCCCAAAGGGTGATTTCGCAGTCACTGTGTGAAATCACCTTTCGGGACTGATTAATGAAATGACACTCCAGTGTTCATAAGGTGGGCTCTCAAGAAGTGTATTTTGAAAATTTGGTGAAATAATTTCTAAAAATGACTGTTTTACGAGTGTGCATTGCGCAGTTTTTACGCAGGCTCGTAAGTTGGCAAATTTTCAATATTTTCACTCCAGATTTTCAACATTGCCATTTTACCATACCTTCTTAGGAGTAGTATAGCTGTCATTTTTCACATCTCACCCAAAATGTGTTTCTGCCCATGTAGCGCACAATGGCGCAGTCGGTGTGCGAAATCAATGTATGGGACAAATTAACAAAATCACAGTGACACTATTCATGAGCAAAGGTCTTAAAATGGCTATGTTGAAAATTTGGTGAAAAATTCTAAAATGATTGTTTTATGAGCGCAAGCGCTATGCAGTTCCTACGCAGACGTCAGAAGTTCACGATTTCAATATTTTCATCTGTGATTTTCAAAATTGCCATTTTACCACACCTCCTTATGAGCTGTACAGCTGTCATTTTCACATCTTGCCCAAAATGTGTTTCCGCCCATGTAGCGCACAATGGCGCTGATAAGCTGTCTTGAGAAATCAATGTCTGAGGACACATTAAGAAAATCAGTGGCACTGATCATGAGCAGAGGTCTTAATGCTATGTTGAAAATTTGGTGAAAAAATTCCTAAAATGACTGTTTTACGAGCGTTTGTACAGTTCCTACGCATGCTCGTAAGTTCGCGAATTTTCAATATTTTCATTCCAGATTTTTCAACATTGCCATTTTACCACACCTTCTTATGAGCAGTACAGCTGTCATTTTTCACATCTCCTCAAAATATGTTTCCGCCCATATGGCGCTACAATGACGCAGGCAGTCTGCGAAATCAATGTCTGAGGACAAATTAAGAAAATCCCAGTGAAACTGTTCATGAGCAGAGGTCTTAAAAGTGGCTATGTGAAAATTTGGTGAAAAATTCCTAAAATGACTGTTTCTGGCGTGCGTTGCGCAGTTCCTATGCTCGCTCGTAAGTTTGCGAATTTTCAATATTTTAAATCCAGATTTTCAACATTGCCATTTTATTACACTTCCTTATGAGCAGTACAGCTGTCATTTGTCACATCTTGCCCCAAAAATGTGTTTTCGCACATGTAGCACACAATGGTGCAGTCGGTGTGCGAAAGCAATGTTTGGGACTGATTAAGAAAATCATAGTTACACTCTGTATGAGCAGAGGTCATAAAATGGCTATGTTGAAAATTTGATGACAAAATTCCATAAACTGACTGTGATACGAGTGATTGCGCAGTTTCCATGCACCCTCGTAAGTTCATGACTTTGTAATATTTTCAATCCAGATTTTCACCAGTGGCATTTTTCCACATTTCCTTATGAACAGTACAGCTGTCATTTTTCACAACATGGCCAAAATGTGTTTTCACACTTTCAACGCAGAGATGCGTGGTCGCTCTGGAAAATCATTGTTTGGGACAGATAAAGAAAATCACAGTGACATTGTTCATGATCGAGGTCCCAAAATGCCTGTGTTGACAATCTGCTGTAAAAATCCCCAAACTAATTACATTACGGTGTGCGTTGCACAGATTCTATGCACGCCGTGACTTCACCATTTTTAAATATTTTAACTGCACATTTGCAACATCGCCATTTTTTACACTCCTCATGAACAGTACAGCTGTCATTTTTACATCCTGTTCGGAATGTTTTTGCACCTGTGGTGCTAAATGCCATAGTCGCTGTGCATAAGCAGCTTTTGGTTAACAAACTGATATTGCCACTGTTCATGAGGTGGGGTCACAAAAAAACCATGTTGAAAATTTGGAGTGAAAATACCAACGAATGCTTGAGGTATTAGGGTTTCCAACCATAACGCCCAACCCTGTAGAGAATGACAGGCATCAGGGATGTGACTTGGGATTCTTGCCTGTAATGCTCATACCATTTCACACCCTGCAGGCAGTGACAAGCATCGAGGCATGCCTTGGACTCTTCGGACCCAAAGTTAACCCTATTCTTCTATACCGCACCCATCTCACCGTATTTCCTGATGGAATGGGGTGTGCATAAGGGCCAAAGACCCCAAGGCACATCGTGACACTTGTCAGTGTCTGCAGGGTAAGGTGTGGTGAAATGGCGTGGCCTTTATGCCTGACAACCCAAAGGCACACCCCAATGCCTGTCACTCTCTGCAGGGTGGTGGTGGGGTTGGCTTCAGTTCAATACTTCGCTGCCATTCCTATAATGCAGCTCTGTAACTTCTACACTACCAATGCCAATGCCAGCAAGCAAACATTCGGCATTGACAAATGCTTCTTAACATAAGGACAAAAATTTACAAAATTCTCCATGAAGGTGTATTTTGACAATCCATCAAGGCTCTTGTTTTTTTTTAATGTTGATACTGTCAGTAAAATGTTTAGCCGGTGTCTGTCAGTGCATGGATAGACAAATCTCCAAAGGTCATCAGAATTTACTGTAGCTAGTTAGCAGTGATCAGACGACAGGGACTAGTTGCTTCTTGTGATGTTTCAGTGGTGGTATCTGGAAGCAAAGGATGCTGATTAGCTGGGATATGAAGGATAGGTTTGTCAGGTTTAAAAGTGAGGGGTGGGCAGAGGGAAGTGAAGAGAAAGCAGTGGTAATTAACAATTTTTTTTTATAGCTGTCTAACCAGGGGTAGCACACTAAGCTGAAAGCTTTTTAAGAGGAGTGACCTGGGAGCACAGGGAAGTTAAGTGACTTGCTCAAGGTCACACAGTATGTAAGTGGAAGCTGTGGGATTCAAACCCAGCTCTGGTCTGCTGGATGTCGCCAGATTTGCAGCTCAGAGCCTTAAACCACTGCACTATACTGCCTCCCAAATAAGTACTTCTGTTCAGTCTTCACAGAGGAGAGATGGTAAAATACCTCAGGGAAGGGGGGCAGTGAGGTGGGGTTCCATGCCATAATAGAGACTGCAAAACAGTGATCGCTATTATGGTGAGGGTTGGGCAGAGGGAAGTGAACAGAAAGCAGTGGTACTTAACAAGTACTTCTGTTCAGTCTTCGCAGAGGAGAGATGGTAAAATACCTCAGGGGAGGAAGGGGGGGGGCAGTGAGGTAGGGCTCCATGCCATAATAGTGATCACAAAACAGCAATCATCGAAAAACAATTATCGAAAAACAAATCAGTCATATACAATTCTAGGCGACCCAACATCCAGAACACTAAAAATGTTTTTGCTGGGGCTGTGCACCCACCTTGAAATTAGATTCTAAACTCCAGGGGGTACATGTCGGGAGGGCAAATCCGGATTCTGCACAAAATTAAGTCCTGTAGCTGCAGGCAGTAGCAAAATGTCCACGTTCCCGGCCCCGAACCCAGTATCTGCTGCACCAGAGCTAGCCAACCACACCACCACACCACCACACCACACCACACCACACCATACCACACCACATGGCTAACTCAGTGGCAGCAGGTACACCAGTCCCTTAATGTCTTTCCCTATCCCTCCCCTTTCCTTCACTATCCCCACTTCCAGACGCCCTTCCCTATGCTCGCTTTCATGTAGGTTTGCTACCCTTGCAGGGTAGCCCCATGGGGAAAGCACTGAATATGAGTCACTGTTTTGATGGTCACATATATTCAGTTGCTATCCTCACGGGATACTGTGAGGTGGATGAAACACACATGGGGAGATAGAAGCTGAGAGGGTGAAAAAAGGTTTAAAGAGCTACTGACACCCCTAAGAAAACTTTCAAAAGCAAAATAATTAGGTATAATTCTGCCTGCATTCCATTTATATTTTACGTATTTCTCCTCCCCATTTATTTATTACTAATGAAATTTGTATGAATATGTAGGGCAGGATTTACAAAGCCCTTAGTATGACACAAGGTGCTTGCGTCAAACATGGCTGATGCAACAGGCACCTTGCACCAAGAGATATGCTGGGAGCTATTTTCTAATGCAGCCTGCATCAAACAGCAGGCTGCGGGCACCAAAGGGGCTTGCACCAGCCTTGTGCCACAAATGTTACTGCGGCATGGTGCAAGGGGGCTTGCGGCAGACCCAGGCTGCCACAACCCCCACCCCAACATTCAGATTTTCAAAACCCTCCCCAGGGACAAAGAGCTAAGTACCATTAAACCAGCAAATGGCTGGTCTAATGGTACTTAGACAACCCCTGGGAGGGTGTCAACAGTGTCCTACCACTGTGCCCCCCCCCCCAGCAATAGCCCCGTACATAGAGCCCCATCCCCCAGAACCACTGTGCCCTTACCAGCGGAATTCCTTGGAGCCAGTGCCCCCCCATCCAAGACTGCCCATACATGACAGTTATGGCCCTTTACGGTGGTCTGTTGCCATCCTCTCCCCAATCTGATAACCATTATTTGGATTGTCATCCCAGGTGATCTAGCAGCACCCCACACTCTGGCAGGTACCACCACCCCACTCTCCTCCATCCATCAGTACCCCATATCCGATGAGTGGCACTGTCCTCTGCACACCACCTCAGCTGGCAACTGAATTAAATGTCACAGCATGTACTGTACAGTACGTGCTGTGACAGTTAATTCGGTGGTCAGCCGTGGTGGTGCGGGCAGTGCTGGTCTCAGATATGGAGTACTGATGGAGGGGGAAGTGGGGTGGTGGGCACTGCCTACCAGATTGGGGGGTACTAGATCACCAGGATACTGGTTCTGCATGCCAGCATGTTTCTGGCTGATTAGTGGGGCTCGGGGGGGGGGTGAGCTGCTTCTGCACCCTTTTACATTGGAGCAGCTGCCTCCCTTCCTCCTGCAGCTGTGCACCAAACAGAGGGGTGCACCCTCTGTTTGACACACAGTCACTGCCGATGCAAGCTGGGGGACTTAAGTGCCAGAACGCTGACACTTTGAAAATCTGGTGCAGGGTCCTGGACGCAGCTGCACTTGGCACAAATTTCCAATGTTGCACCTTGTGACTGGGCTTCAAAAATCTGACCCATGATCTTTACATAGAAATATAGAAACATAGAAGTTGACAGCAGATAAGGACTGCAAGGCCCATCCAGTCTGCTCATTTTTTCTACCTTATGAATGTGCCATAGGCTGTACTCTGTCAATGGCCAATCTATTCATACTCATCTTTATTGCTCCTTATGCCTGTCCATTGCCTGTTTGAAGCTCTGCACGGTACTCATAGCCACCACTTCTTGAGGTAGGCCGTTCCATGCATCCATCACCCTTTCTGTGGGAAAGAACTTCCTTACATTCCCCCTTAATTGACCTCCCTCTAATCTCAAGCTGTGTTCTCTTATCCAGCTATTTTTCTTATATTGAAACATGTTAGACTCTTTCACCTTGTTAATGCCCTTAAGATGTTTGAATGTTTTGATCATATCACCTCTCTCCCTCCTTTGCTCTAGGGTATACATATTGAGCTCCTTTAATCTGACCTCCTATGTTATCTGTTGCAGTCCCTGCACCATTTTGGTTGACCTTCTCAGGACTGCCTCAATTTTGTTAATGTCCTTGAGCAGGTGCGGCCTTTAGTATTGCACATAGTACTCCAGATGGAACCTAACCAGTGTCTTGTAAAAAGGGATTATTACTTCCCTCCTATGACTTGTGATACCCTACTAATACAACCCTATATCCTCTAGCCTTACCTACTGCTTTAGTTGTCTGTTTGGATGATTTCAGGTCATCTGTGATGTTGATGCCCAAGTCTCTTTCTTCCCTTGTGATTACCAGCAACTACCCTCCCAACCTATAGATGGTTTCAGGGTTTCTCTTCCCTATGTGCATGATCTTGCACTTCTTTGCATTAAACCCCAGTTGTCACTCTTCCAACCATTCTGTCAGTTTATCCAGATCTCTTTTCATTCTGTCCACCCCATCTGGATCATCTACTCTGTTACAGATCTTGGTGTCATCTGCAAACAGATAAACCTTACCCTCCGGTCCATCTGCAATGTCAGAGATGAAGATATTGAAGAGGACTGGCCCCAGGACTGATCCTGGAGGTACCTTACTTGTGACTTGCATCTCTTCTGACTGTATACCATTTACCACCACTCTCTGTTTTCTGCCCGCTAACCAGTTTGCCACCCAGTTGACCAACTTCTGACCCAGCCCGAGCCTACCCAGCTAATTAATCAATCTTCTATGTGGAACAGTATTGAAAGCTTTGCTGAAGTTATGGTAAGCAACATCAACTGCTCCCCCTTGGTCCACCTCTCTGGTTACCCAGTCAAAGAAATCTATGAGATTAGTTTGACAGGACCTTCCTGTTGTAAACCCATACTATCTTGGATCCTGTGCTCCTATTGATTCCAGGTGTTTCACTATCCTTTCTTTAGAAGTGCCTCCATAATCTTGCCCACTACTGAGGTAAGACTAACTGGTCTGTAGTTCCCTGCTTCCTCCCTGCTACCACTCTTGTGGAGTGGGATCACTTGAACCCTTCTCCAGTCTTCTGGAACCTCTCCTGTGCTCAGAGACTCACTAAACAGTTCTGATAATGGCTCTGCTAGTTCCACCCTTGGCTCCTGTAGTACCCTGGGATGTATGCGATCAGGTCCCATTGCCTTGTCCACCCTGAGCTTAGCGAGCTCTTGTAGGACCCTTTCTTTTGTGAAGGGACTATTGTACACCTCCCCCCCCCATCCATGGTGCTGAGCTGTGGGCCCTGTCCTACCTGCTCCTCAGTAAATACTGAGCAGAAGTATCTATTTAGGATAGATGCTTTTCCTTGGTCCTCCACCTCACACTCCCCCTTATTCCCTTTGATCTTAGCAATACCCTCTGACTTTATCCTTTACTAATGTATATAGAAAGTCTTATCACCTTCTTTTACTGTTCGTGCTAGTGTTTCCTCGTTTGGACCTTTCCTTGCCTTATTGCTTTCCCTGCTTCCCTTAGGGAAGTTTGGTATGCCTTTCTATCTTCGTCCCACTGCATTTCCTTATATTTTCTGAAGGCCAGCCTTTTGCCTCTGAGCTTTCCTGCTGCCGTTCTTGAGAACCAAAGAGGTTTCCTTCTTCTTTTGCTCTTGCTTTTCTCTCTAACACAATGGGATGTTGCTTCAAGTATTGTACCCTTAATACTTGCCCTCTTTGTCTGTACCCCCTCTCCTATATTTCTTCTTGACAGGGCTAGTTTAACTCTGTTGGCCATCTTCTCAAAGTCAACTCCTCTGAAGTCTCATATTTTTGCCTGGGAATTGGACAATTTAATTCTAGTGGCCAAATTGAACCATACCATGTGATGGTCACTGGCAACCAGGAGACCTTCTATGTGGAGATCTTTGATCCTTTCCCTGTCAGTACTAGATTTAGGATAGCCCTGTCTCTTCTGGGTTGTTCTATCAATTGTTTGAGGCCCTCTCCCTGCAGGTAATCCACTGTGTGTCTGGTTCTGGCAGATGTCCCTACTGGTATTGATCAATCTATATCTGGCATGTTGAAGTCTCCCATTATTAGAACCTCCCTTTTAGCCATCATGTTTTGTTCATCTTCTAACAGTATTGTGCGTATGTTCTCCCCCTGGTTTGGAGGCCTGTAGACAACCCCAATTTGTATGGCAGTCCCATTTCCTATTTCCAGGGTGACACACAGTTCTTCTGGCTCCTTATGTGTATTCTGAATTTCTGCAGCTTTGATATTTTCATTGACATTAAGGGCCACTCCACCCTCCCCCTTTTTGAACCTCAGTCTCTTCTGAACAGCATATAGCTGGGTACTGAAGTCTCCCAAGTGTGGTTGCTGGTGAATCATGTCTCACTAATGGCTTCTATGTCCAGTTTAGCCTCTGTCATTGTTGCCTGCAGGTCTGGTATCTTGTTTCCCAGACTGCAAGCATTTGTGTACATGATTTTCCATTGGCCAGTTTTCAGTGTGTTAGTTGTTGGGCAAGGTCCAGCATTTCCCCTGTGTGTCAAATGAGGAGCTGCACCTTTTTCCTTACCTGGCGATGCAAATGAACTACAAACATGATGAACTCCAGTTTGATCACTTGCTGAGGGGGGAGGGGTGTTCTTCCCATTCGACGTATCGGATGCTGCACTCCTCTTCCCATTTGCTAGTTTGAATATTCTGCAAAGACATCAAACTTCTGCCCCAATTAACTGACTTCAACCTTAGTCAGATGCAGTCCATCAAATTTAAAGAACTTTCGCTCCCAATATTATTGCCAGTTACCTACAAATTTGTTTTCTTTTTCCTGGCACCAGCTCTTGAGCCACATGTTTAGCTCCCCTATCTCCCCTTTTCTGACCTTCCATCCATCTGCCCCCCTCTCCCAGACTGGCAGGATCTCAGAGAAGGAGATGCCAAATGAAATGGATGACAGTTTGTCACCCAGCCTGGTCAGGTGCTCCTTGGTCTCCACAACTGACCGGCTGGTGAGATCATTAGTCCCTATGTGTACCAGGACATTGATGTTTTCTCCTGCTTCCTGCACAATTTTAGCAATGCTGTCACTGTATCTCCATGCTGATGTACCTAGAGACATCTGACAATTACCCCTGGCTGGAGGTAGGTATCAACTCCCCAAATCATGGAGTCTCCTATGATCAGAAGAGTTTTAGATTTCCTCTTGCTTTTTTGTTTTGGTCACTCTTTGGGTGAGTCCATCTGCCTCTATAGGTTACTCCCTACTTCAAGTCATAATCCTCTGTTGTGACATCACAATCTTTTGCCGTGGAAGTAACTGTGATGTCACAAACAGTGCTTTGTGACTTCAAGCAGGGAGAAAGCAGCAGAAATAGACAAACTCTTCTGCAGCAAATATCCTGTTTTCATACAGATGACCTCAGTAATAAATAATGGGGAGGAGGAATACAGCACTGATGGGAAATACAAGCTGGACAGGGTCTAAATATTAGGTTTTGTTTAAGTTTTCCTGAACATATCACCAGCTCTTTAAAGGCCCTGATGATAGACAAATTCCCAGGACCAGATGGCTTACATCCAAAGGTGTTGAAGGAGTTGGCAGATGTGCTGGTGGGTCCCCTGGTGGACCTATTTAAATCTTCTCTGGAGTCAGGGAAATTACCCATGGACTGGAGGACAGCACATGGAATGCCATTGCACAATAGCAGGCTGAGGAATGACCCTGGTAACTACCAACCAGTCAATCTGACCTCATTAGTGGAGAAACTCATGGAAACCATACTGAAAGAAAGATCTTTCTGGAAGAAAATGGGCTCCAGGACAATAGGCATCATGGGTTTGTGTCAGGGCAGTCCTGTCAGACTAATCTGATTGATTTCTTTGACTGGGTAATCAGGACAGTGGACAGGTGCTAAATAGTGAGCATTCTGTGCCTGGATTTCAGTAAGACCTTTGCCTCTGTTCCAGACAGGAGATTTATCAGGAAACAGGAGGACCTGGGGGTTGGGAAAAAAGAAAATGGTCATATGGATTAGAAACTGGCTGCTGGATAGATGTCAGAAGGTTGTGGTTGAGGGGAGTTCTTGAAGGCTATACCAGTCACTAATGGGGCCCCATAGGGCTTGGTGCTTGATCTGGTGTTGTTCGACATCTTCATCAGAGATATTGCAGATGGGATAAAAGGTGAATCATGCCTGTTTGCAGATGACACAATGCTCTTTTGGAAAGTAGACATGGAGGAGGGAAGACTGGGCTCCAGGGAGGATGTGGCTAAGCTAGAGAATTGGTCAGGTATTTAGCAACTAGGACTCGAAGTCAAAAAGTGTAAAGCGATTCACTTTGGGGTGAAGAACACGGAAACCAAATACTGGTTATGTGGTGTGCTTGTTCCCAGGTTAGAGGAGAGAAGGACTTGGGAGAGATCATATTGAGTGACCTGGAGCATGTGACACACTGCAGAAAAGTAGCAGGCAACATGAATCGGATACTGGAATGCATAGCAAGGGCTATAACCAGCAGGAAAGGTAAATCATTCTGCCACTATAGAGATTCCTAGTTCAGCAGCATCTTGAGTACAGGAGGCAGTATTGGTGCCCTTACCTAAAGAAGGACATCAACCTACTGAAACCAGTCCAGAGAAAGGCAACCAAATTTATCCAGGAACAGAAATGCATAATATATGAGGACAGACTCAGAGATCTCAACATGTATACCCTGGGGGATAGAAGGGAGAGGGTGACATGATCAAAGCCTTCAGGTACCTTTAAGGTTTCAGGGTGAGCTCTGAAAGTCTCTTTAACCTTAGTGGAACAGGACCACTAGGGGCACTGCTTCAAGCTGGTAGGGGGGAGGAGTTAAGAGAGAAATAAGGAGGCACTTTTTCATGGAGATGGTGGTAGCTAAGTGGAATGTGTTGCTGGAGGAAGTCATCTGCCTGAAGACAGTGGACAGCTTCAAGAGAGGTTAGCACAGAGTAAAGGGGAAACTGTCATGTAGGGGAGGGGGAGTGGGGGGAGGTAGGACATTCATGGGGAGGTACAAGTATATAACTGGGAGGAGGCAATTCTCTCAGTAAATAGTGAAGGGTCTGTGCACTTGAGCAGACATGACAGACTACAAGGCCATTTCCTGCTGTCTCAGTCGTATGTTCATATATTCATATATTTATGTGAAATTAGACAGGCAGAGCGTGGTCAGTTCAATTTTTCTTGTCTAACAACATTTAATTTTTGAGTAATGCTCATTTCACTGATTCTGTTGAAAGTGGACCTCGCCCTGTTTATGGTACTACAGTGGACATCTTTGGCTCCTGTTAATCTTCTATCCATATTTTGGTTTTCTGCAGCCTACCAATAGTGTGACCTTTGAATCTACACCACTGGTAGATGCCAGGTTCTTTAGAGCAAAGTAGTTGACCTGGAGCCTCTCTAGTTGATTGCAGCTTGTAAGATACTTTGAAGATGAATAAGCATGGCTGATATGTAAGTTACTAAAAGACTGAATGAGCATCTCCAGCACTGCTTGTTGCTTCTGGACACATACTGTGAGTGCAGTGACTTGTAACTGTGTGGATCTTTGCCTTGCCCACTTGTGGACTGCAACATGAAATTGATTCCTGAGCTAGCAGTACACTTTAAATAGTGTCCATCCAGGTTATCGGTTTCTAACAGCATTCTTGTGAAGCTGTGAGAGTGATCCTCAGACAAAGGCTGTGATATGACCTTTTTCAAATTCCTGCAGCCATTTGTATCATGCCTTAGTGTCCATTATAAAAGACTCTAAGGATTCGGAGGTGTGTGTGGTACATTTCCACATACTGGGACTGGGGCTGGGACTCTTCACTATATCTTCATAAGCAACATTGCAGAAGAACTAGAAGGGAAAATGTGTGTTTTTGCAGATGACACCAAAATATTTAATAGGGTGGACACTCTGAAGGAGATGAAGAAAGTGCATAGAGACCTTGAGAAATCTGAAAAGTGGTCAAGCACATGGTAATTGAGGTTTAATGGCAAAAAATGTAAAATCATGTAACTTGGACAAAGAGACTGAGGAGGAACTACTGACAGTCAGCAGAAAAGGACCTTGGGTTATCATATATGATTACCTCAAAGTGGCATGACCCAGGACCAGAAGGCATGCAATGAGGCTGGGGAGTTTAAGGTAGCTGAGGAAGTATTACTTCACTGAAAGAGTTGTAGATGCCTTAAAAAGCCTGCCAGCAGAAGTGGTATGGTGGAAACAGTAGGGGCATCAAGCATGTATGGGACAGACATACTATATTGGAACAGTAGCAAACAGGCAAGGAGGAGGGAGGGTTGCCAGAGACCAGTTGGGGTATGTGGAGACAGACTAGTCAGGGACCATCTGGGCAGACTTGGGGGGCCAAGTGGTCCTTTTCTACCAACCCGTTCTGTGTTTCTATGTTTTCACAACTTCTTTGCTAGTAACCTAGATTGATTAGCAAACAGTGCTGCAGTATAATCCAGAATGTGGTTTGGTAATGAGCTAAACCAAGAAATAAAAGTCAATTTTAGAAGTAGGCACAAGGCATTGGTGCTGACCTCAAGGTCGGCTGACTCCTACCGTTTACAATTTTGCAACTAATGCAGTTTCACTGGAACCAGTATATTTTCAATAAAACTGATACATGCACACTAAAGGTAACATATACACACTGAACCCAACATACTGTATACAAATTAAAATCAATATAATCATATTGAAACGGATACATTTTTACTGAAACCATATATTCCCACTGAAACCAAAATTTACCCCTGAAGCCAATGTATTTCCTTTGAAACAGATATACTTTCCTTGAAACCAATAGATTTTCATTAAAACTAATGGATTTTACAAAAAATCTGCATGTATTGCATAGTCATATATGTTTGTTGAAACTAATACAGTTTATATACAAGTGACTGTGCATTTAAACAAATACATGTTTACTGGACTTGGTACTTATTTTCTTGAGCCAATACATTTTAATTCAAATCAATACAGGCCTACTGTATCTGGTACATGTGAAGCTGTGTCAATATCTTCATATTTAAACAAATATATACCTACAGTAACTGTATGCAAATTAATACATTTTCACCCAAAGCAGTGCAGCTCAAGCTTTACCAACATATTTCAGTCTAAATCAATACACAGTTATGCAAACCAATACAGTTACTGCACATAGCATTACTCAGGCATTTTCCCTATTTGGCACCTAGTAGCAGTCCTCAGTCTCTCTGCTGGTTTCCAAAAAACATGTAAGCTTATTTCCTTTTCAGGAACATTCTGCTGCCACCGAGTCTCATCATCTTTCATCTTTTCCCATTTTATTCTACCATGCCTCAGCTACTAATCCCAAGCCTGCAATATGACTTTTCCCTTGATACGGCTACTCAACCTTTTTGCCTCCAGCTCTTTCAGCTCAAAACCTTTTAAACCACCTCTTTCTATGAGCTGCCCATAGGGATCTCCTCACCCAACCCCATAAAGTGTTCCAGGGGTTATTGTTAATATCATTTGTAAAAGCATTGAAGTTACTGAAACTGGTGCACAGCTGTGATAAAGCCCAAAGCATCCTATAGTTCTTAAAGCTCTAGTTCTCTTAAAATAGGAATGTCATTTTGTGACTGATCTTGGCAAACTTCTCAGCCTCAATTAAAAATATATTCCATCTTAGTGGAAGGATAGACTCTGTAATGGCTGGATCAATTACACCATCCTAGATGAAATAACGCTTGTATTCAGAGGAACGGTAGCTAACACACATTGCAAGGGCATTTTCTAAAAATATGAAGGAAGATACTGCACTTTGGTCCTAATCGGACTGGCAATTATTTTCTTTGTTGCTGTAGCAGATACTATATAAATTGGATAGATATTTTAACAGCTACCCTGTGTCATTTATCCACTTCAGCATTAACATTTTCTTTTGTTATACAGTAGCTCCTGCTGCATTCTTGCATCCCAGAGTTCTGCCACACACACTGCAAATAACAGTTTATCCAGCAGCTCTGCTGTTATTCCATGTCTCCTTAATACTGCCTTTTATATACATTACTGACCTATTCAGAGCGCCTAAGTAGCACTCACCCACTGTTTCTGAAGTACAGCTAATTCTAGTGTGATGTCAATGGAAAGAGGGATTACCTGGCACTCCATTACTGGAACAAGATTAAAGATCCAACACAGATTAAAGTGACTAAAACTGTAGACATCAAATACAGTGAAAATTCCCCTATAAAAGCTAGTGGTGTAACAGAGGACAGTGAATGCAATTTTCAATGCTTTGTACTTGCTTTTAATATCAAATACATTGAGATTTTAAAAAAGTAACAGCCTAAGTAAAAGTACTGTATCAATGTACCAAACTCTTACTCCTGGAAACTTTAGTAAACATGTTCAGCTTGAATACATTTTAGCAATACTGGTAAAACTTTCAAATTAATTAAAGAAATATAAGTTTACTATTAGATAACATTGAGGGGTCCATGAACTAATTTACATGTTGCTGGCATAAAATGTTACATGAGGGGTGCAGCACCCCATATGTCGAATGGGAAGAACACCCTTCCCCCCTCAGCTAGTGGTCAAACAGGAATTCAGCATGTTTGCAGTTCATTTGCATCACCAGGTAAGAAAAAAGGTCTGTCTCCCCATACGACGCACAGGGAAAATGTCAAACCTCACCCAACAACTAACACACTGAAATCTGGCTAATGGAAAATCATGTACACAAATGCTCACAGCCCGGGAAATAAGATACCAGACCTGCAGGCAATAATGTCAGAGCTAAACTGGACATAGTAGCAATTAATGAGGCGTGGTTTACCAGTAACCACACTTGGGAGACTTCAGTACCTGGCTATGTATTGTTCAGAAGAGACCGAGGTGCAAAAAGGGGGGGGGGGGTGGAGTGGCCCTGTATGTCAAAGAAAATATCAAAGCTACAGAAATTCAGAATACGCATAAGGAGCCAGAAGAACTGTGGGTCACCCTGGAAACAGGAAATGGGACAGACATAATAATTGGGGTTGTCTACAGACCCCCAGGCCAGAGAGAGGACATAGACATACTACTGTTAGAAGATATGCAAAACATGACAGCTAAAGGGGAGGTTCTGATAATGAGAGACTTCAACATGCCGGATACAGATTGGTCAATACCAGCAGGAACATCTGCCAGAACTAGACACATGGTGGATTCCCTGCAGGGGAAGGGCCTCAAACAACTGGTACAATAACCCACAAGAGACAGGTCTATCCTAGATCTAATACTGACTAACAGGGAAGGGATAACAGATCTCCAGGTAGAAGGTCACCTGGGGGCCAGTGACCATCACATGGTATGGTTCAATTTGACCACTACATCTAAATCATCCCAT
Organism: Neoceratodus forsteri; assembly: GCA_016271365.2. Classification (NCBI taxonomy): domain Eukaryota; kingdom Metazoa; phylum Chordata; order Ceratodontiformes; family Ceratodontidae; genus Neoceratodus; species Neoceratodus forsteri. Next base: position 683,652,119 of record CM057449.1, read on the forward strand.
TCCAAGGCAAAAATATGGGACTTCAGAGGAGCTGACTTTGATAAGATGGCCAACAGAGTTAAGCTAGCCCTGGCAAAAAAGAAACACAGGTGAGGGGGTAAAGGCAAGGTGGGCAAGCATTAGGGATGTAATACTTGAAGCAACATCCCATTGCGTTAGACAGAAAAGGAAGTGCAAAAGAAGAAGGAAAGCACTTTGGTTCTCAAATACAGTAGCAGGAAAGGTCAGAGCCAAAAGGCTGGCCTTCAGAAAATATAAGGGAACACAGCGGGATGAAGATAGGGAGGCATACCAAACTGCCCTAAGGGAAGCAGGGAAGGCAGTAAGGCAGGCAAAGGCCCAAAGTGAGAAAACACTAGCACGAACAGTAAAAGAAGGTGACAAGACTTTCTATAGATATATTAGTGAAAGGAGAAAGTCCAGAGGGGGTATTGCTAAACTCAAAGGAGAGAAGGGGGCATGTGAGAAGGAGGACCTTGTAAAAGAATCTATCCTAAATAGATACTTTTGCTCAGTATTTACTGAAGAGAAGGTAGGGCAGGGCGCACAGCTCAGCACCATGGACACAGGTGGGAGGGAGGTGAGCACTACTCCCTTCACAAAAGAAAGGATTCTACAAGAGCTCACTAAGCTCAGGGTGGACAAGGCAATGGGACCTGATGGCATACATCCCAGGGTACTTAAGGAGCTAAGGGTGGAACTAGCACAGCCATTAGCAGAACTGTTTAGTGAGTCTCTTAGCACAGGAGAGGTCCCAGAAGACTGGAGAAGGGCTCATGTGATCCCGCTCCACAAGAGTGGTAGCAGGGAGAAGGCAGGGAACTACAGACCAGTCAGTCTTACCTCAGTAGTGGGCAAGATTATGGAGGCACTCCTTAAGGAAAGGATAGTGCAACACCTGGAATCCATAGGGGCACAGGATCCAAGACAGCATGGGTTTACAAAAGGAAGGTCCTGTCAAACTAATCTCATAGATTTCTTTGACTGGGTAACCAGAGTGGTGGACCAAGGGGGAGCAGTTGATGTCGCCTACCTTGACTTCAGCAAAGCTTTCAACACTGTTCCACATAGAAGATTGATAAATAAGCTGGGTAGGCTCGGGTGGGTCAGAAGTTGGTCAACTGGGTGGCAAACTGGTTGACAGGCAGAAAATGGAGAGTGGTGGTAAATGGTATACAGTCAGAAGAGATGCAAGTCACAAGTGGGGTACCTCAGGGATCAGTCCTGGGGCCAATCCTCTTCAATATCTTCATTGGTGACATTGCAGATGTACTAGAGGGTAAGGCTTGTCTGTTTGCAGATGACACCAAGATCTGCAACAGAGTAGATGATCCAGATGGGGTGGCAGAATGAGAAGAGTTCTGGATAAACTAGTAAAATGGTCAGAAGAGTGGCAACTGGGATTTAATGCAAAGAAGTGCAAGATCATGCACATAGGGAAGAGAAACCCTGAAGCCACCTATAGGCTGGGAGGGGAGTTGGTAGCAGTCACAAAGGAAGAAAGAGACTTGGGCATCATCATCACCGATGACCTGAAATCATCCAAGCAGACCACTAAAGCAGTAGGTAAGGCTAGGGAGATGTTAGGGTGTATTAGTAGGGGTATCACAAGTCATAAGAGGGAGGTAATAATCCCTCTTTACAAGACACTGGTTAGGCCCCATCTGGAGTATTGCGTGCAGTACTGGAGGCCACACCTTCACAAGGACATTAACCAAATTGAGGCAGTCCAGAGAAGGGCAACCAAAATGGTGCAGGGATTGCATCAGATGACATGTGAGCACAGATTAATGGAGCTCAACATGTATACTTTTGAGAAAAGGAGGGAGAGAGGTGATATGATCGAAACATTGAAACACCTTAAGGGCATTAACAAGGTGAAAGAGTCTAACATGTTTAAATATAAGAAAAATAGCAGGACAAGAGGACACAGCATGAGATTAGAGAGAGACTGATTAAGGGGGAATGTAAGGAAATTCTTTTTCACAAAAAGAGTAGTGGATGCATAGAACGGCCTACCTCAGGAAGTGGTGGCTATGAATACAGTGCAGGGCTTCAAACAGGCATGGGATAGGCATAAGGGAGCAATACAGATGAGTATGAATAGATAGGCCATTGATAGAGCAAAGGCCGATGGCACATTTATAAGATAGAAAAAGAAATGGGCAGACTGGATGGGCCTTGCAGTCCTTATCTGCCATCAACCTCTATGTTTCTATGACAGCAGAGTTTCCACAACATTGATATCTGTCACAAAGATGACTACAAGCCTCCAAACAAGTATACTTTAGAAAAACAACTTTGGCACTCACACGCTTATTTACTCAGATTTGTGTTTTGGAGAAGTTTTACATTTAATGTTATTTTACTGGTAAATTAGAGCATCCACTGGCATACTGATGACACAGTTCATTAATATTTATCATAAGATGCTTTAAAGTGCTCTTACTGTAATATCAAAATGTGATACCACTTAAACGCCTACATCAATACTATCAGCAAATGAGTGCCGGAGTAATTGCTGAAGAACTGTGGACTCCATTATCATTTTTGTAACAGATATCAACATGACTGCTGTTATATGTCTTTTAACGTTGGCATTATGTCAACCCACGAGAACTGACTTTCCTGAAATGGAAATTTATTGGTTTTTTTTTTTGTTTGTTATTTTTTTTATGATAGATTTAGTATTAATAAAAAGCAAAGGGCCAATACAACCCCACCCAAGGACATACTGTTTGACAACTGAAATGGAAATGTTTTCTGTTTATTCCCACTGACAAGCCCAGCTGGAGAAGTATGCTGTCACTATGGTGACAACTTTACTGTGACCAACACTTCAGTGACAACAGTGCCAGGTAGCTGTAGTGTCTGTGCAGGACCCCGACACTGCTTTCTGGAGGTATTGTACCCCCTCCTGAAGCAACTCCAACTCAGAGTTGATTAATTTAGTAGCGGGAAGTGAGGGGGCAGAGCCCACCACTTGTGGAGTTCGGGGGGGGGGGGGCAAAGCCACCCAAAGAAAACACAGTCTGTAGTGACTCCATTTATACCAACCCTAAATGTGGTCAACATAAAGGAATCTCTGTAACGTCAGTCGACAACAAAATTGTCGACTGGCTGTCAGAGATCCAGCTGAAGCACAAGTCATCTTCAAAGGGGCCCTACTTTGCTTATACTTAGTGTTGCAGATGGCATGACTGAAGCACAGAAAGGTCAATTGATTTGTCCAAAGTCATACTGAGAGCCAGTGGCTAAAGTGAAATTTGAGATGTAATATCTCTTGGTTGACAGTGCAATAATTTATACACTGGAACTTGAAGCCATTCATTATCTAAATCACAATTAAAACATGAAAACATTATCACCTGCTGCCTAACTCTGCTTTACAGTAAGTACTGCAATCACCTGTACCTCTTGGCTAGTCTGTTCCTGCTGTGATAGCACATCCAGATACTACTCTTGTTTCTCTGGTATTGTTTTGCTTATTACCATAGGCATAGATTGCAGGGGGGGCAGAGGGGCAAGCTGCCCCCCCTGAGAAATTAGACCAGGACTTTTTTGGGAGACCAGTCACCGTTCTCCAGTTATCATTTTTTATTTTTTTTTTTAATATTGAATCGGCTCAGGGCTATGCCCGGATTGCCTGCACCTCTTCAGGGGAGGAAGGGAGGGGAAGTGGCGGCGAGGCGCCATGTCTCTTAAACAAAACTATCCCCTTTTCCGATTGGCTGCAAGCCTGCAACCATAGTAGCCTGCATGTTACAGCCAATCAGAGAGTGCTGCAAGCTGGCACCATTGCGTGAGCAGTACTCCTTTAGTGGCACCATTTAGTTGTCTGTGTGCCTTCCATGAAGGAGCAGCAGCAGCATCCATATAGCATAGGGCTGAGGAGAGATAGCTATTCAAGGATGTTGAGCAGCAGTCATTGGTTGTCTGTCAGGTGTCACCAGTGTCTCAGTCAGTCTAGTGTTCCCACCCTCCTCCTGTCCTGAACAGCCCAGTTTAAATATACCTCACCCGTGTCCTCTGACTACCTACTCTCTGTTTCTCAGTGCAGCCAGCTGTGCCCTGGGCTCTCCCGCTGCCACCTGATCCTCCCATCCCTGAGAGCCTAGGAGATCTGTGGCCACAAGGCCTCTACCACCAGACAGACCAGGCGGAGGAGCGAGTAGTACAATTACAGTGAGTCTGAGACATGGTCAGGCTTGCCTGCACCCAGCTCCTGTGTCCAGCAGGCCAGAAAAAGACTTACCGTGTTGTCGGCGAGTCCCAGACCATGCCCGTTGCCCACCAGTTCCATGGTCCACTGAGAGGGATTATTCAGGTCAGTGAACAGCCAGGCCCAGAACAGTGAAGAAGCCGGTGGTCATGCATGCTATAGCAGACCCATAATGCTACACGTTCATCTGGTGTCAGAAAAAATAAGTTACTCTCTCGTTGGGGGATTAATCGGGAGAGGAACGGGACTGTTGGGAGAGACTCGGCTACCTGATCTGCCTTCTTGGCCTTGCTGTGCCCTGCTGCATGCTGCCCTGTCTGTGCCCTTACTGATCTGGTGAGTAATTGTGCTGCAAGCTGTTTTGGAAATTAATACCCTTGCCATTCGTATTCCAGAAACGTGTCTTTTGCATGGGGTTGTCTTTGGCTATGACCATGTGTCTGGGGGTGGTGGAAGGTTTGCTGTCAGCTTGTGTTTCTTTGGGTGGGAGGGGATTTGCTGGCTGTTGAGGCTGTCCATGTTGGTGGGGTGGGTGGGGGCCTATTTGTTTGGTATGATGTGGACACTGGTCATGTTGGTGGGGTGGGGACACTCACTTACTGTGCTACTGGTGTGGTGGGGTTTGTTGGGGAAACTCACTGGATGGTCTGTGTTTGGTGGGGCTGGGGGATGGTCTGTTTTGTGGGGTTGGGTTGGGGGGATGGTCTGTCTGCTTTGTGGCTGACTCACTGAGATGATGGTCAGTGTTTGGTGCTGAGGAGGGCCTATGTTTGGTAGAGCTGGGGGGGACAGTCAATGTTTGGGGCTGGGGATGGTTAGTGTTTGGGACTGGGAGGGTGGTCAGTGTCTGGTGAGGCTGAGGGGACAGTCTGTTTTCTATTCTGGGGTCTGGTGGGTGGAGACACAGGCCATGGTGATGTGGGGACACTGGCTGTGATGGTGGGTGCTGACACTAGCCATCGTTTGGTGGACTTGGCTGGCCATTTGTCTGGGGACTGTCCAAGATGGTGGAAAGGGGACTATCCATGTTTGCCTGCTGGGTGTCTTGTGGGAGGGAGGACTATTTTCTGGTCAGGTGTCTGGGGGTCTTTCCATGTTGGCTTATGGGGGTGAATGTCGGTGATTGCTGATCAGGTGTCTACGACGGACTATCAATGTTGTTGGGGAGGGGACTCTCCATGTTTGCTAGCCAGGTGTTTGGGGATTGTTCATGTTGGTGGGGTGGGGAAATTCTGTGTTTGCTAGCTGTATGTCGGGGGTGGGACTGTCCTTGGAGGTATATGGGAGACCGTCCATGTTTGCTGGCTGCCTGGGTGTCTGGTGGGACTGTCCTAGCCGGTTGGTAGGGGGGCATTCTATGCTTGCTGGCCCGGTATTTGGTGGGGAGGGGGGACTGTTTGGGTGTCTGGGGACTGTCCTTGTAGGTGGGGTGAAGGGGAGGACTGTCCATGTTTGTTGACTGGGTTTCTGGTTGGCTGTCCGTGTTGGTTAGGAGGGGACATTCTGTGCTTGCTGACTGGGTGTTAGCATATAAATATAAGTAAATGTTAAAACATAATTTCCACCTCATCCTTTACCTGTCAAGGGATGTATCTTACTGACCTGTGCCCGCAGCATACTAACATTAGTAAATGTTGAAACATTATTTCCCTCATCCTTTACCTGGCTGTAAAGTAATCTTTACTTTTTGATTTCTCTGATAGTCCACTGTGGAGGGTGAAACAGACAGATTCCTTTTGCCTTGCTGTCTCTGTCTTCATTGCCTGGTAAACACAACCAAAGGGGTAGCTTTTTGTGTTCTCCCCTGTACAGTGATACAAGACTAGCAAAAAAAATCTTGCACTAAAACATGCACCCTAAAGAAATGATTACACTACTACCTGGCTATTGTTATAGTGACTACCAACTGGCCATGATTTTTGTGTGGGGGGGTGGAACACTAGTCGTGTGTGTGGGTGGGGTTGTGGACACTGCTGGTTGTGTGTTTGTGTGTGTGGGGTTGGGGACACTGCTGGTTGTGTGTGTGTGTTGGGGGTTGGGGACACTGCTGGTCATGTGTGTGTGTGTGGTGTTGCGGACACTGGTCATTTGTGTGGGAGGGGTTGGGGATACAAGCATTGTGTGGGTGTGATCGGGGCACTGTTGTGTGTGTTTGTGGGTGGGTGGAGGCTCTGGCATTGTGTCGGTGGGGCTGGGTTGTAATTGTATACCAGGCAAACTGTGCTGACTGGTAGCTCAACATCTCTCTTTCCAGACAAAGAAAGAAACAGAAACAAAATGCAGTATAAAATGTGGTTTTATTTATTTTTGTGTGCCTGTGATGGGGAGGCACAGACCTGGATGCCTGCAGAAGATACCAGATAAATGGAGCTGGAAATGGTGTTGGTTGGATGGGGTAGGGAGAGTGGCTGTGCTGGTGGGGTGGACACAGAGTGTGGAGAGTGGTTGTGCAAGTCCATCAGGGTGCAGAGAGTAGCTGAGCTGGCCAGTCTGGGTGGAGATAGTGGCCTTGCAGATCTGGTTGGGGAGAGTGGGCTGTAGCTTTTGCATGGACATATAATTTACTGTTGCTTGCTGTGCCTTCTGCTGCCCTGCCAGCTTTGTGCTGCTATGCTGACCAGGGCAGACTGGTTCACATGCTGAAAAAATGTTTCTGGCCACTGGTGATGGAGGAGGGAGGGTGGACGGGCATACTGACACAGAAATATTTTTTTCAACATGTATGCCTGTCTGCTGGGTCCATGCCATGCTTACCTCCCTCGTACAAGGGGCTTCTGAGCACTAAAGATAAGTTTCGGTGTCAAAATTAGGAACTGTTGGAAAATATGAAATCCTACAGTATAACAATTGTGCATGTTTATGTAGTTTCACCTTACTGTGTGGTTCGACAAGATGTTCTGTGGTCTCTCCTCCTCATTTAGCACCCTGACCTGTGACCTAGCCATCCCCAGGGCAGGGGGAAGGTCCGCTGTTTTGTGGTCTTTTGGTGATTTGTTGGGCATTATAAAATGCATTGTTTCATTTACTGTGTTGTACTACCTGGACCTGCTTTACCCTGTCTCTATCCTGAATGTAAACATGGTATAAAAAGTTAATTTTTAGGTGGTGTGCGTGTGTCTGTCTGTGTCTGTGTGTAGAAGAATAGAGACACACGCTCAGACAAAAAAAACGGGTATTAAACCACATCAAACTGAAGCAACCATGTTTCATTTGTGCCCTTCAAAACTGTCAGATGAGATGATTTTGAAGTAGTCTGTCGGGGGGGAAGCATCCACGGCAACCTGGGCTACCACAACCGGCCCACCACACACTGTCATAGGTGATGCTAATAAAAACCACCAACCAAGTACTTACCTTTCAGGGTGGGTCCTGCGAGGCTGTGCACAGATATCTGGAGTGGTTGTTCCAACAAAATTCCTGTGGCATCTTTTCTCTTAGGTTATGTGATGAGACCACTTTTGTGCCAGGGCAGTCCATGTTTGCTTGGATGGGGTTGTGTAACCCTGGGCATGGACAGAGATGCATATTCCTTAGGAGCCCATGGGGAGGAGAGTGGTAGGGGTTGTGGTGTGACCACACCATGCCCATGATCATCTTGAACAATTAGGGGATTTACATTGTTCTGTTGCACTGTCCCAGGTACATCAGCATGCTTGTTAAGAGCACCACCTGAGGGATATCAGCAAGTCCCATGCTTATGTATGCAATGCTTGCTTGCTTGAGGAGAGCATTATCCTCTTTGCTTACCTTGCCTAACCAGATTCAGGCATGTGACATTGAATAATATGGGATGGGATGGGATGGGAGACTAATGAATTAACTTGGTTATAACAAAGAAAAGTGTTAACACTGGGTGCAAGTAAGCAATAATGCCCGACAGGGCATGTGTCATGCTGGGATAATGTCATGCCTCAGGTGGTTGGGCACAAGTGCATCCAATACATAAGGCATGATGTTATCCTACCAAGACACACACCCTGGAGGGCATTATTGCTATTATACAATGGTGTGTTGTTATACAGAATTAAAAAAAATAATTTTAAAGATACAATAATAATAATAAAATAATTTTATTTGGTGTGGAAAATATTTTTAAGAGAAGATACAAAAAAACACACTAATGCTAACAATCATCAAGAGGTTCACAGAGAGGCTGAGAACAGACCTGTGATGAATCGGATGTACTGGGACAACATCATGGGTCTAGCCCAAGACTGACCAATCAGAGGCCAGCATTCATTCTTGTCATTGTATAATCATACTTTTTTATGTATTCTTTGTAAATAAGGGCTCATGCTGTGAGGATGCACATGCTGGGATGTTTCCATACCATCCATGTTTATAGGTATACTGAGTGGCACAGCCATTTGCTGCACTTCCTTGAAACATGCTTTTTGCACTCCTCAAGGGTGGGAGGGCTAGCTCAAGCAGACATTTCAAGAAGTTCAGGATCCACTATAAGGGCTGGACTTGGAAGGGTTATGTAAGCAGCAAAGGGGGGTGAGAGACTAGTGAGCTATCCACCTGGAGGTTCAGGTGGGGGCAAAATTAGGTCGAGTGATTTGAATTGAAGCTGAGGGGAGGTCCTGTCCTCTTGAGAAGGAAGTTAAGTTCCTTACATATTTTCAACTTTACAAGTAAGTCCACACTCCCAAGGCAGAAGAACAAAGAACTGAATACAAAACAGATCTCGGTCAGTTTTTCGACTCTGGTCTCTGGAAGAGTTGGGCCGAGAGCAGGCTGTAGTAAAACTGGTGGTGTGGGGAAGTGCTCTGACTTGGCCTGGGCTGGTCCCTCCCAGGAGTTATTCAGCTGTAGTCTTAAATGTTTTTTGGGCATTACTTGATGCTGGTTGATTTGTTTGCATTACGCAAGCCACCCGCCCTCTTCACTGTCGTGATATGTGAAAATCAGGACTTTTTTGCTACTTTGCCCCCCCCTTGTAAAAATAACAAACTACGCCCCTGCTTATTACCCTAGCTGTGCCATACAAAACTGCACCCTTATAGGGTACACCAATTGCCTGTACTACATTTGTACTAAGTTGTTTCATAAACTAGTATTACAGTGCTATTGTGTGTTCCAAGCCCTTACTTAGTTCTGTATATTATACTCCTACCTACTTACCACATTGACTCTGACTTTTAAACAACCCTATTAGGGTGTTCTGTTTATTTGCAAATTCATTTTGATTTCTCATAACCGTATTGTACTTGGCAATTTTGACTAAGTTCTGTTAGTGCTAGTCATTTCACTAGTATAAATTGGCTTTTTCCCCTCATATTTATTTAGGCCTCAGTCCCCTCTCCCCACTCATTCCTATTTATTGGTTTTGCTCAATCACACAGCTCTCTGCCTAGTGCTTTTATTAAGTTTTACTATGTTAATCTAACCCGAACACAGCTTTCTGCATAATTGTGCTTTGTGTGCTGATAGCTTCTTGTTTACCATAACATCACTACTATTTCCTCACCCTCATCTGCCTTCTCCACTTACCTCTCCTGCTCCCCCTTTCACTCCCTTCCCTTACCCCAGCTACAGTCCCCACATTCCAGCCCTCTCTCCTCAAGTCCCTCCCCCTACATATCCCACCATTGTGTTTCCACACTGTCCACCCTGGGCTCCTCCCTTCTTCCTCCAAAGACTTGGGAGTTCCTGCACTGTACCCTCCTCTCCTCTTACTATCCCCCCTCTCCCTGCTTTCCTCCCTGCTCCAATTAGAGTACATCCCACTTCATCTGTCTCCTTATTCTCCTGCTCCTCCTTCTGTCTGGTGATGTGGAGTCCAACCCAGCTACCCCCCCTCACCCCTCCCCTCTGCTACCACCAAAGGCCTTTGCATTTTTCATCTCAATGTCTGAAGTCTTCTCCCTAAGCTCAACTTCCTCTGTTTGGACCCTACAATAGGGCAGGTCAAATGTCTTTTTCTGAATATTCAGCTGAATATTAGATATTCGGTGCCCAGGTATTTGGTATTTGGGTTCTAAAATAAATAAACAAAAAAAAGAAAAAGCCAACAGCCCCCCATCCTCCCTCCTAGCCCAGATCCAGTTTACACATGGAAGCTCTTGTCCCCCTTCCCTCCATTAGTACCCAAATCCCACTCTCCTCCCCCTCTAGCACCATGTTTTGACAGATTATGTTTAGTTTAGTAAAACTACAATGATAGGCAACCGGCACAATCTGCCCACCTCCACAGCCAGCCACTGAGTTTCATTATCACTTTGCAGCTAGTAGGATGACTGTCATCTGCCCCCACTCTGGTAGCTAGCAGCAGCCCCTAAACCCGAATGTAAATAAAAATAGAAGAAGGTGACTGACACATCCTGCCCTCCTCCATGGCCGGCCACCTTTTTCTGATTGAAGGCACTTGCACACGCTTGGTCACATACTAAAACCAGCTAATCAAGCATAGCAAAACCAGCTGATCATGTGATTAGCTGGTTTTACTAAGCGAGCAAGCATGAGTGAGTGCCTTCAATCAGAAGAAAACACCCCAAAAGTTTAGGCTGTATTCCTGTCTTAAACTGCTACTGTTTTATTCTATTCTTTCCTATCTTTATTTCTGTATGAACCCCCCCACCTTAAAAAACAGAAAAAAATATTTATTTTTGTTCTATATTTTCATTAGTGGTGCTGTTTATGTGGCATATCCTTCTTACCTCTCTCACTACATTTCGTTGTAAAGCAATTTTGTCCTGACCAAGAAATTATTAAATGGTGGTAGCTACTGCCGCACTTTTCGAGACTCCCTTTCGGACAATATTTGCCAGTCACAGTGAGTTGACAAACACGTGTAAGTACAATACAGTGTATACCATACATTTTCCCCTTGTTAAAAATTGTCCAGAACAAGAACCTATGAAATAACGGTAATGTAGTACTGATGCTACTGCTAAAATCATGGTACTGTTCTGTGTCAGCGTCCCCATGCTACATGCCCCATGCCATACTACAGTTCGTCTAACACACTTCAGGGGAAATAGTAAGAAAAGCAGAATATGCATCAATTCTGTGCTCCCAGAATTTTCCTCAACTACCAGAAAAAATGCTTCAGGCTGCTGACTGCTGCTGCTGCTGCTGCTAGAAGGTGCTGAGTTACATAGATACATAGACAGTGTTGGCAGATAAGGGCCTATGGCCCACCCAGTCTGCCCATTTGAGCTTGTAAGTTCAGTTTATGTTTTCCTAGAAGTCTGTTGCCCCTTACGCCTGACCTCCAGAATTCCTTTATGTCTATCCCATGCATTCTTAAATCCCGTGATTGTTTCAGCCCCCACCACTTCCTCTGGCAGGGTGTTCCACTTGTCCACCACCGTTCTGTGAAGAAATTCTTCCTCATGTTTCCTCTGAATCGTCCTCCTCCAACTTCATCCCATGCCCTCTAGTCCTGGTACATCTTTTCGCTTAAAATAGTGTATTCCTGCACCCTGTTCCTCCCTGTGAGATACTTGTATGTCTCTATCATATCCCCTCTCTCCCTCCTCTCCTCCAGGGAGTACATGTTCAGTTCCTTCAATCTGTCTTCATAGGACTTGTGATGCAATCCATGCACCATCTTTGTTGCCCTCCTCTGAACCTTCTCTACTCTGTCTATGTCCTTACGTAGGTGTGGTCTCCAGAACTGCACACTGTACTCCAGGTGGGGCCTCACTAGTGTCTTGTAAAGCGGAATTATGACCTCCCTTTTCCTACTGGTGATGCCCCTGCCTATACATACCAGCATCCTATTTGCTTTACCTGCTGCCTTGTCACACTGTTTCCCTACCTTGAGGTCATCAGAGATGATAACCCCAAGATCCTTTTCCTGTTTGGTGAATGCTATATCCTCACCCCCCAACTGATATATTGTACCAGGGTTTTTGTGCCCCATATGCATTATCTTGCACTTCTTTGCATTGAATTTCAACTGCCAAACCCTTGACCATTCTTCAAGTTTCTGCAGGTCCTTCTCATTCTGTCTACACCCTCTGGTGTGTCTACTCTATTACAGAGCTTTGTGTCATTCAATGAACAGTGAAATTCTGCCTTCTAGGTCTCTGAATGTCACTGATGAAGATGTTGAATAGGACCGGTCCCAGCACTGATCCCTGTGGTACCTCACTGGTCACTCTTCCCTCTGTGGAGTGACAGCCATTTACCACCACCCTCTGTGTCCTGCCACCCAGCCAGTTACCTACCCACCACACTACTGTCCTGCCCACCCATATTCCCCAGTTTGTGTAGTAGTCTTCTATGTGGCACAGTGTCAAAGGCCTTGCTGAAGTCCAGATAGGCCATGTCCACTCCCTCCCTGATCCACCTCCTAGTCACCCAGTCAAAAATTCAACGAGGTTGGTCTGACATGACCTCCCCCTGGTGAAACCATGCTGCCTTGGGTCCTGTAGTCCATTGACAACCAGATGTTCCACCAATCTCTCCTTCAGTAGTGCTTCCATGATCTTCCCCACTACCGAGGTGAGGATGACTGGTCTGTAGTTCCCTGCTTCCTCTTTGTTCCCACTTTTGTATAAGGGGACTACATCTGCTGTCCTCCAGTCTTTGGGTACCTCCCCTGTTTCCAGTGATCGGCTAAACAGGATAGCCAGAGGTTCAGCCACCACCTCTCTTAGTTCTTTAAGGACCCTGGGGTGCACCCCATCTGACCCCATTGCTTTATCAATTCTTATTACTTCCAGTTCCTTCAGGACCCTTTCTCGTGTAAAGGGACTTGTGTCCATTTCTGCACCATTCTCACCCTGTACTCCTTTCAGACCCATTACCCTCCTCTTCCTCAGTAAAGACTGAGCAGAAATACCTGTTCAATATGTCAGCTTTACTGTTGTCATCCCTCCACGAGCCCCATCCTCCCCTTCAGTCTCACTATCCCTCCTTTGTCTTTCTTTTTTCACTTATGTACCTGTAAAGGTTTTGTCCCTCTACCCACTGATTTTGCAATGTGTTCTTCTGTCTGAGCTTTGGCTTCCCTTACTGACCTCCTGCCTCCTTTACTTCTCCTGGTATTTCTCCTATACCCTTCTGCCTGTGTCTTTTGTATTGCCTGAATGCAATCTTTTGGCTTTCACTTTCTTCTACCTCTTTGGAAAACCATAATGGTCTCCTCTTCCTTTTCCTCTTGCTAACCTGCTTAATGCATAATTCTGTTGTTCTTGTAATCCCCATTTTAAATACTGCCCACTGTTCCTCAACCCCTGTTTCTGCCCATTCCCTTAATGCCTCTTTCAAGTATATCCCATTTTCCCAAAGTCTGCCCCCTAAAATCCAGGATACGTGTTTTTGTGTGGTTTGGTTCTGCTCTTTCTGTGATTTCAAACCACAATGACTGGTGGTCACTGTTCCCCAGGTGCTCCCCACTGTTACTCCCATCACATTGTCCCTGTTTGTGAGCACAAGGTCCAGTATTGCCTTCTGCCAGTTGGTTCCATGACCAGTTGCTTGAGGAAGACACTCTGAAGGAGTCCAGGATAAATCTGCTCTAGTTGATGCTGCTGCTGGGATGCTCCAGTCCACGTCTGGAATATTGAAGTCTCCAACCAGTACTACCTCACCCTTGTCTGCCATCCTTTGGATGGCTAGCATCAGCTCCCTATCTGTTTCTTCCTCCTGGGCTGGTGGTCTATAGACCACACCTGTGCGGATGGCTGTCCCCATTTTCCTTTCCAGCTTAACCCACAGTATCTCTCCCCCATTTTGTTCCTCCTGGATCTCTGTGACCCTTATGTCATTTTTCACATACAGTGCCACTCCTCCTTTTCCTGCCTGCTCTGTCTCTTCTGAATATGTTGTAGCCAGGTGTGGCCATCTCCCAGTCGCGGTTATCATTATACCAGGTTTCAGTGATGGCCACAATGTCCAGGTCTGACTGCACCATGACAGCCTCCAGATCTTCCATCTTGTTGCTAAGGCTCCTGGCATTTGCACACATGGCTTTCCATGATTTGACCTCCCTAGACTGTTTCGCTGTTCTACTTCAGCCCCTTCCTTGGTTGAGTTGTGTCTCAGTCCCCAACACAGCACAGTTCTGGTAATGCACTTTAGGAGAACTGTGGGAAAAGCGCAACATACATCAGTTCTGTGCTGCCAGAATTTTTCTTAACGACAAGAATAATACATCAGGTTGCTGGTTGCTGCTATAAGGTACTGTGCTGTGTCTCAGTCTGTATGCCACTGGCTGTCATAGAAACTAATGACCAGAAATTCTGTATGATTTTGTATGAAATGATAATACCTCTTTGCAGCACTGACCCAGGTGATGATCTTTGTGTCCTACTAGAAAAGGTAAGCATTTATTTAATGTTTTAGTTTTTAGCCTGCTTGTGGGGGCTGTCTTTCTTATCATATTTTGTTCCCATTTCCCTCTTCAGGCACGTATCACGAGGGTGCTGAAATCCTATGGCTGCATGGGTCCAGCCCAGATCTGATATATTTAATGTAACAGTGTTCATTTTGGGGAAGGTTAAGTATTTTTGTTTTTTAATTCTGAAAAAGTTAGTCAGAAGTCAGACTTTAAATGTTTTCTGCTCCTGTTTCTCTTGTTTCAGGTAATTTTCACCTATGCAACAAAGAATTAAGCATCATCTTCAGGTGACTGACTGTTGTTAATGCTGGATACAGAGGCCATGTTTACTTTAATAAGACCACACACCACAGTGGATGAGGAGGAGAAGGAGAATAACCGAGACTGAGTTCACAATGTTGATAACAAATTCTGTGATCCCAGCATTTGGTGCTGCTACTAATGTGCAAAAAGCTAAATAGAGATACAATTGGAACGCCTACATTTTTCTGACATCCCTAAAAATATATATCAGGCTGCTGCATGCTGCTAAATGATACCACACTGTGTTTAGTAGCCCAGACAGAGTTCTTGTACTACATTTTAGGGGAAATAGTGGAAAATGCTAAATTGAGATGAAATCAGAGCTCCTACATTTCTCTGAGGTCTCGTAAAAATATCAGGCTGCTGCATGCTGCTACATGGTGCCACACTGTGTTTTAGTCACCACAGACAGCCCATCTGCGGGCTTCCCAAGCTGCTTCTGTGGCCTTGGCTCTCTCCGAGCAGGCCACAACTAACAGACCACCTGACTGACCCCCGGACAGATTCAGACAGCCCATCTGCGGGCTTCCCAAGCTGCTCCTGTGGCCTTGGCTCTCTCCAAGTAGGCCACAGCTAACAGACCACCCGACTGACCCCCGGACAGATTCAGACAGCCCATCTGCGGGCTTCCCAAGCTGCTCCTGTGGCCTTGGCTCTCTCCGAGCAGGCCACAGCTAACAGACCACCCGACTGACCCCCAGACAGATTCAGGTATGCACCGGACCTCTGAAACTCGTGGTTTTGAATGCCACTGTTTTGACTGGATGCCCAGTGGAGGAACCAGGCACTGATTGGCAGCTTTACTCCTTGGCTGATTTTCCAACGCCTGGCGCTTCCTGATCTCAGGGAAATCTCTTTCTGTGCTTTGTTCTGGACTGAATTTGTGTTGCTGTAATCTACATATGTTATGCATCAATTGGTCTTACTTTACCTGCCAGCTTAGCTAGTCTATTACAAGCCACTAGTCTAGCCTCTCAGTGTTACTTAGTGCTGGACAAACTGTATTGTATAGTAGCCGATGTTTGACTGCTTGACCTAGCTACTGAGCAAGACTGCTGCAGTTTTCCATTTCTGCTCTACTGACAAACTCTGCCCCTTCCCCACACTGGTCACTCTGCCAGTTATTAATTTCTCTGCCCCACTTGTAATGCTGTCTCTCTAAACACCTTACTTTCTTCTCTGCCTTACCTACAAACCCTTTCCTTACACCCCCGCTGCTGCTGTCCTCCTCAGACATCCCGGTGCCAAAGCACAGACGACCCCCCACTAACTCCTCTTCTAGCTCCAAATAATTGCCCTGCATTTACCACCTCTTTACCTCATGCTTTGTCTTTCCCCATTGCCTGCCCCCCACTGAGCTTGCTATTGTACTCTAGCTGTATTTAATCCTCTGTGTTTCCCTCCTTGTTCCACAGACAGCCAATCTGCGGGCTTCTCAAGCTGCTCCTGTGGCCTTTGCTCTCTCCAAGCAGGCCACAGCTAACAGACCACCCGACTGACCCCCGGACAGATTCAGGTACGCACTGGACCTCCGAAACTCGTGGTTTTGAATGCCACTGTTTTGACTGGATGCCCAGTGGAGGAACCAGGCACTGATTGGCAGCTTTACTCCTTGGCTGATTTTCCAATGCCTGGCGCTTCCTGATCTCAGGGAAATCTCTTTCTGTGCTGTGTTCTGGTCTGAATTTTGTTGGCCCACCCCCTGTCCTCCTCCTCTTCACAGTATTAAATAGACCCTTACTCCACCCCTTCCTCAGCCTAGCAGCAGATCGGTCACTCCACTGCTGCACATTTTCATGCTATTGGCCTCCCTGTCTTCAATACCTGACTTTACCCACTTTCTCACCGCCCCTTTTTAAAGCAGTCCCACCCACAGGATCACATATTTGCTCTCAACCTTTTCTCCAGCCACTCCATCTAACTCCTCTCAATTACTGCTCTACCTGCCCTATTGTTAGGGACCTCACCCTAATTCGACTATATACCCTTCCAACTATAAACCAGCTAGCAGTTAAGCAGGCCAGCAACACCAAACAAACTACCATGGGGTGCAACCACCTACTACTACTCCTCACTACCTCTTTTGGCATTTCTGGTACCATACAAGTCCTTTTGTTCTGCAAATTTTGGACTCCTCGCTGTTCTGTCTGACCCTTTGTATGAATGCCCTTTATTATTCCTCGCTTTCCTTCTCTCCCTCAGCTGAGGAACTGCCACCCAGGCTCCCAGCTCCTAAGCCATGGGATTCCCGGCTACCAGGTGGTCGGCACCCCTCTAGCCGATGCTCGAGCCTGCAGACACGGACCCAAGGTCCTACAAGGTATGGCAACTGCCGCAACCAACTAGATTGCGAGCGCCCTTTCAGACCACGCTCTGATTGGTCCCTGGTGGAAGCCGGCTTCTACTCTTTGATTTTAAACCCTAAAAATGTTTATATTGGGACAAATGTTAAAAAGCTGAAGTGTTAACCCAGTCTGTAATTGAAAGGATGTGAATTGTGGTTTGGGAAAGAAATTTAGTGTTTACAGCCCTTTCCCTGCATACATGCACTGGCCCTAGACACTTTTGGGTGCCAAAGTAATACACGTCCTTTTGTTCTGCAAATTTTGGACTCCCTGCTGTTCTGTCTAACCCTTTATGTGAATCCCCTTTATTAACCCTCACTCTCCTTCTCTCCCTCAGCCGAGGAACTGTCGCCCAGGCTCCCAGCTCCTAAGCCGCGGGATTCACGGCTACCAGGTGGTCGGCACCCCTCTAGCCTACGCTCGAGACCGCAGACATGGACCCAAGGCCCTACAAGGTACAGCAACTGCTGCAACTTTTTAGACACCCCCACCTCTGCTGATTATTAAATACAGTAGCTCCTGCCAAAATATTAGTCCAAATCCCTGGCACAGTGCCCCACGAATAGAGACTTAGCTTGTGATCCCCCTCTTCTCTGTCCAGCCTACAGGATCCAACTCTCAGGGCCTCGCCTTACTAAAATGCATAGGCTGTCCTTGGCTGTGCCTTCACCACTAAATATTTTTAAATGCTATCAAATTCGGGTCGACCTGGATCAGAAAGCTACTGATAAGCTGCATTAATCCAGCAACCCCACTGGCCCCTGTGCTAATTGAGTGGCTCCTTTTTTGAGGTACCATCATGTCAGGCCCTATATGGCTCCTTATACTGCCCCTTTTTCTGCTGATACCAGCTGCCCAGCATTGGACACCTGAACTACCATCATGTTTGGTCTACAACGGCACCTTGTGCTGTATACATAGCAACTTATCCTTTAATTGCCTCTGTGATTCCAAGTACCAATACCTCGAACCCTGCTCTTGGACCACACATATCAGTAGTACTTATAACACTCCCCCACCACAAGGCCCACCTCCCACCACGCAGCCTTCTATCTCCTCCCCACCTATTGTGGTAGGGGTACTAGCTCTTGCTACAACAGATCAGCTCTTCTATGGTGGCTACTTTCCAGTCCCTAAAAACATCAGATCTACTAGATAGGAGAAAGGCAAGAATTACAAGCTTATAATTAGTGCTCTTAGAAAAATCCTACTTATCCTCCTGCTATGTTTAGGCAACGTAGAACTCAACCCTGGCCCCCCAGAAGCTATTGCTTTGCCAGCAGAACTAGCAAATTTAAAAGGAATAAGCTTCTTGCATATTAACGTATGTAGCCTCCTTAAAAAGATAACCTTAATACAAACCTGGTTAAATCATACCTCTCCTGACATACTTGTGATTTCTGAAACTTGGCTTAGACCCAGCACCACTGATAGAGAAGTAAACATACCCAACTATGCCTTGTTCAGAGCTGATAGGCATGCCAGAGGAGGAGGAGGGGTAGCTATCTACATTAAAGACAGATTTTCTGCCTTCTGCTTATCCTCAGCATCTGTCGCCAGCAAATTCGAATGCCTAATTCTCAAAGTGGAAATTACACAGACTACTGCACTCTGCATAATAGGATGCTACTGACTACCGTCTGCTGGCCTACAGCTTGTGTCATATCTAAGTGACAAGTTGGGACATGGGCTGCCAGAAACTATTATTTTAGGAGACCTCAACTTTGACTGGCTGTCTAACACAGCTGCCTCCCTTGCATCCTTCTGTGATGAACATGGGCTGACGCAACTTATTACTGAACCAACATGCCCAAACGTGAAGAATCCCAGTAAAAGTACACTTTTGGATGTGCTAATGATGAGCAAACCTCATCTCTTCTCCCACGCTGATGTCTTCTTCTCAGACGCCAGCGACCATTGTTTTATTGCGGGAGTAAGATCCACCAACAACCCAGGACCGATCAGCAAGTTCTCTGTGAAGAGATCCAGGTGCAGCTTCAATGAACATGCCTACCTAAACGAGCTTAAGTACTCCCCTCAGTGGCAAGATTTCTACCTGGCCAAAACGATTACGTCAGCTTACAATATCTTCCACAACATTCTATCAAGGGCCCTTAATAAGTATGCTCCCCTGATTAAAGTTCGAACTAGGACCAAAACCTGTAAATGGTTCACCCCTCAGATCAAGTCCTTGCTTCTAGAAAGAGATAGGCTCTGGAAAAAAGTGCGCAGACTGAACACTGCAGAGGATTGGAACCAGTTCAGGAGACTACAGAATTTATGTACCAAAACAATCAGAGAATCGAATGCCACCTTCTTCAAATCTGAACTCGACTCTGCCACAACGAGCCCAATCAAGCTCTGGAACACAATCAATGATCTGCTAGGTCACTCCCCAGGAAATTCACTCCCGACCAAGATTACCTCTGGCAACTTGACTATAACCGAAAAGATGGATATACTTGATGCATTCAATGACCATTTTGTTACTGCAGGCATGGCATTTGATAACTCCCCTGCAAACATACTTCGCTCCCAGACTGCCAGCCAACTGCCTGAAACTCCGATAGCTTCGCCGCCTTTCTCGCTTCAACCTGCCCCACTGAAACAGGTAGAGGACCTCTTGCTTCAGTTGGATACTAGAAAAAGTGCTGGGGCCAACACCCTTGACCCTTACTTCCTAAAAATTGCCTACCATGTACTAGCAATACCCGTCACCCACCTTTTTAACTTATCCCTGTCTCAGGGCACCTTACCACCTATATGGAAGACAGCACATGTCATACCACTGTTCAAATCAGGTGACCCTGGCGATCTCAATAACTACAGGCCAATTTCTCTCCTTCCGGTCATGTCCAAGCTCCTAGAGAAAATTGTAAATGCACAGCTGAGGACTCACCTTGAGTCTAGGGAACTGATAAATCCTATGCAGTCCAGATTCAGAGCTAAACATAGCACTATCTCAGCCCTCACCAAAGTTACTAATGACTGGCAGTGTAATCTTGAGAGCAAAAACTTTATTTGTGCTGTTTTCCTTGATCTAAGCAAGGCTTTTGACACCGTCGACCATAGTCTGCTCCTCTCCTCCCTTCTAACCATAGGTGTGAACCCTCCTCTCTGCGTTGGTTTACTGACTATCTTACAGGGTGCCTTACAAGTTAGCTGAAGGAGGCCTGTCCCCATAAAACTCTGCAAAGAGGGGTACCTCTGTGTCTATATTAGGGCCCTTACTTTTTGCAATCTACATTAATAACATCGACTACAGTATAAAAGAAGCCAACATCCATCTGTTTGCAGATGATACAGGTCTCTACGTGAGTCGCCCCAACACCTGAAGCTGCCTGCAATGACCTACAGTCAGAATTCAACCTTTTGCAAAGCCAACTCCTCCAAAAAAATCTACTCCTTAATGCCAAAAAAACCAAAGTGATGGTCCTCTCCCCTTTTATCCGTACAGCTAACCCTGTGTCCAGTGGGACAGTTCCCCAAATTACCACAGTTCTAGGTGAAAAACTAGAATTTGTTACAAAATTCAAGTATCTGGGAGTTTGGATAGACCAAAGACTCTCCTTCATTGAACATATCGAGGGCTTGCTAAAATGACTTCGGGCAAAGGCTTGGACTGTTTTGTAGAATCAACCAATTTCTCACCAGAGATGCCAAGAAACAACTGGTCCAATCCATTTTTCTATCAGTGGTTGATTACGTTGATTTCCTCTACAGCCAATGCCCCAACTCTTAGATGGCTAAACATGACACACTCTACCATTGAGCACTGAGGTTTATAACGGGACTCCCCTTCGACATGCATCACTGCACCCTATATGCGGCAGTGGGGTGGACATCACTAAAGTTCAGGTGCCACAGAAACACCACTCTCTGGACCTATAGAGCCATCTCTAATAAGCTGCCTTACTATATCCCCTGCTGTCTTCCCCTGAGTATAATTGGGAAATTCACGTTAAGAAGTTACTCAGCTATTACACTTAAAGTACCCAAAGCAAAATCCCACTTTGGCAGGGCAGCCATAAGCTTCGTGCTACCTACCTTATGGAACAATCTACAAAAAACCTTCAAATTAAGCACTCTAATTGGTATAAATGCCTTCAGGACACTTTATTTCCGTACAATCAGAGAAGTATGTAACTGCTTCACCCACTCAGACCCAGTACCGGTGTCTGCACTGGTATATAGCCATGCCTAGACCCAAGTTTAAGTACTGACCCCCCAGCTTGCTCCTCACCAGCCTAATTGTTCTCCCTCTTATCCCCCTGTCTTATCAACACTAGGCCCATCCATCCCCTTATTCTTCCTTTCCCAACCTCAGATAGGAGCTCACTACCCTGGGTTGTGACATCCTACCATGCCCCGTACTTTATAGCATTCAATTCCGGGGCTCACACATATTCCTTTACTCCATCCACCTTCTCTACATCCCATTTTACCAACTCCTCTCTGTGCACCGTGCCCTCCTAGCCTTTCTTCCCCTACCTCCCTCCCTTCTCCCCTACCTTCACCTCTACCTGGTGTATATTTTTATTTTTATTTTTTTTCTTCCGTTACTTCCTCCTGCAACCTTAGATAACCTGCTTTATCTTCCTATAGACACTTCTATGTATGTAAATACCATTTAATCTGTACAATATCTGTATAATTTTATGTACATATGAACTTGTTTTTCTTCCTCTCTGTAAAGAGTATTATCTGTATTGCCTTGTAAATACCTGTGTTGACCTGTATATACAATTGTTCATGCTCCACCCAGGTCCATCTTGCAAATGAGCTTCTGCTGAATGATGAACGCCTGGTTAAATAAAGACTTGATTGATTGATTGATTGACAATACAGTTCTTGCATTGCACGTTAGCAGAATTGGTGTGAAATGCTAAACAGAGATGGAATCAGAGCTCCTTAGTTTTTCTGAGAAGTTGGCGTTAACCCCATGAACTGGTATCTAGCACATGCCACAGTGAAACATCATTTGGAAAATGTGATTCAGAATGGAATGAGGAGGTGGATGTTCTGTCACCTTATTTTGGATAAGGTAGATGCGATGTAATCGATGCAAGAAAATGTGCATTTCTTTAAATGATTAATGAAAATTAGGTTTATTTTAACATCACCATGACTGTGACAGTAAACACAGGAAGAGACTATGTCACCTAATTTTAAACAAAATAAATGTATTGGAGTCGATGCAAGTAAATGTATATTTCTTTAAATGATTCATGAAAATTTAATTTACCTTAACATGATCATAGCTGTGAAGGAAGGAGAAGACTCTGCCACCTCATTTTGGATGAGACAGACATGTTGAAGTGGATTAAAGTAACTGTATATTTCCTTAAGTGATTCAAAGAAAATGAAATTTATTTTAATGTGAACATGACCAGGAAGACAGGAGTAGAGTTTGTGACATCATTTTAGATGAGGTGTATGTGTTAGAGTTGGTGTAAGCAAATGTATATCTTATTAAAAGATTCATGAAAATTTAAGTTATTTAATGTGACCATGAACGTGACCGTGACCGTGACCATGACAGTGAAAGAAGGAGGAAACACTGCCACCTCATTTTGGATGAGGTAGACTTGTTGTAGTAGATGCAAGTAAATGAATATTTCTATAAATGATTCATGACAAGTAAATTTAGTTTAATGTGACTGTGACCATGAAGGATGAAGGAGACTGCCACCTCATTTTGGATGATGAAGACATGTTGTAGTCAATGCAAGTAAATTTATATTTCTTTAAATGATTCATGAAAGTTAAATACATTTTAATGTGGCCATTATGTGAGCATGGAGCATGTGTTCCATTAAGGTGTAGGGAGCCGGAGGGTTCCCGGGTGGAGTGGGATTCGTGATTCCATAAAAATTCCAAGATAGGCCAGATGGATCTGGTAGGAGAGGCAGGAAGCTTACTCAGTGACCAAGATGCAAAGGTTTATTTCCAAGGGACAAGTAAAACAAGGCAACTGCTTTTTATAATACTACAGGATAACAGAATAAACAACCAAACAATATGATTAGGACCAACAATTAGTCAAAGCAAGAACAGAACGTTAGCCCCTTTTAGTCCAAGACCTGCATGCACTTTGCTGAGATGACAAGACAACTGACCAATTAAGTCTGGGCTTTGCAATTCATCAGCTGATTAACAAGTAGAAATTGACACTACAAAGTGCTTTTTATAAGCAGGTCATATGGGGCATCCCTTAAACGAACAGAAAGCAAAGAGGAACACTGCCAGATGGACAATAAAGGGCTTGGCAATCCTCTTTGGCTCGGGGTAAGTAGCTGAAGTCTCCTGGTCAGGCAGATGGTTCTCTGTATTTGGCAGGTACCTGGCACTCAGACCATGTCCTAACAAGAAGACAGCTGGCAGTGCAGTCTTTGTGGTGATCTCTACAGAGCGGTACTGGAATGTGTACACTTGCAAATGGTCGACAAAATAAGAAAAGGGTATGCACAGTGCTGACTGTGGTCCCTCATACTTGAGTGGGGGCAGCCCCTAAGCTGACTCATTTCTGAATGTCTAACTAGTGGCTTTCTACCACATACCATCACAGAAGTGATGCTGGAGCACTGTAGCAGAGCTTTGAAGCCGGTTACCATGACTGGAGACAGGTCAACTGAAGATCAAGAAGGGGCTGGGGACCTCCCTGGATCGGCGTCAGGCTCTGAAGACACTGATTCTGTCAATGAAGGTGAAGCTGGATATTAGGTACATGAAAGATGCAGTCCAATGACAAAGTTCAGGTTGCAAGCAAAAATGTTCAATTTGTACACAAACAGTTTAGATTCACAAACAGGGTTTGACTCTACGGTATGCCAGGCTGGCTACAGCGCAGTTTGGTTCAGGTGGGAGCTCAGAATACATCCAAAAAACTCAGTGGACAACCTAGTGCCATCAGACCATTCCCCTCCCCAGAGGGTGCTGGCAGGTCCCCGGTACCAAAGCCATGTCCAAACAAGAAGATGGTTGGTGGTGTGATCTTTATGGCAATCTCTATGGAGTGGTACTGGAACACGTATGCTCACAAACAGTCAATGAAATAAGAAAAGGGCATGCACAACACTAACTGTGGTCCCTCATGCTTGAGCCGTGGCATCCCGTAAGATGACTCATTTCTGGATACCTAACTAGTGGTTCTCTACCACTTAACCATCGCAGAACTGATGCTGTAACACTGTAACAGAGCTTTGAAGCTTGTCGACATGACTGGAGATAAGTCAGCTGAAGACTGAGGAAGAGCCAGGGACCTCCCTGGATCAGCATCTGGCTCTGAAGAAACTGGTGTTGTCAACAAAGGTGAAGCTGGACATTAGGTACAAGAAGGATGCAGTCCAATGACACAGTTAAGATAGCAAGCAAATATGCACAATTTTTAGGCAAACAGTTTAGATTCACAAACAGGGTTCAGTCTCTAAATGGTGCCAGGCAGGCTGCAGCACAGTTTTGTTCAGGTGGGGGGCTCAAGACACATCCATCTAACTCTATGGGCAACCTAGGGACATCAGATTGTTCTCCTCCCCCCCACTGATGGTGCTATACCTTTAAGGATCGTGCCTTGCTCCTACTCTCTCTGCATATCCTACCCACTTCATTAACATTAATGACCACCCCAGTGCCTGGGTCCATGGGACTCCCTGGCCTGGTCCTGCCTCCCTCATGAATGTTAATTAGAGTTGTAGCTGCTGACACAGCCTTTCCTTTGTGGGACTCAACGGCCAGGTTCTGCCTTGTACATGCATATTAATAAGGACATACTGTTGTGACAACCTATCCTCCTTGTTTATAATTATGAGGGCCTTTGTTCCCTAACCTTTCTCCCTGGCACAGAATGGCACCAAACTAGAACAAATGGGCCTCTAGATAACTGTGTCCATAGGCTTCTCCCTTACACCTTTTGTTACCCTTGGGGCTTCTACATAATGGTGATCCTCTCTTTATTTTTGCATGGGTGTTCAGCTCCCTCTTGGGGCTTTCCTTTTTTCTTTTTGGCACTCAGCCCACTGCTCACTGGTTACATTTTCTATTTACTGTTGTCAGCCCACTCTAGGAGTTCACTATGCCTCTCCTTTTATTATTTGCGCTCTGGTCCTTTGGTTTCATTTTTTGCCTGTCTATGGCAAGGGTGATGCTAGGGTACTCCTCACCAGGGAATTCAATGAATGGTTGAAAAACTGGTGTGGAGCTCAGGGTTTTGGCTTCATTTGGGACTGGGGAGCCACCTGGAGGGATGCATACCTATACTGGTGCTATGGTCTGCATCTGTTTGGAGGGGGGGACCAGGATCGTAGGTGAGAGGTTTAAATGCTTCATTGGCAAGCATTTAAATTAGCCAAGGGGGGGGCACTGAAAAGGAGCAGGGAAATCCCAGCCTCCCCCACAAAACACGGCAATTAGTGAGGTAAACACCAAGGTAGAGAAGTCATTATGGAGCAGTACAGAGGTACATGTAAAAAAAGGCAAAGACAGTAAGGACAGGAATTGGGCTAAAAGGGGTAAGGCCATCAAAAAGCTGAGGGTGAATAGTACCAATGCCTGTAGTCTGTGTAACAAGCTCCCTGAGCTAGAGGCCTTGATGGAAGAGGGCTGCATGGATATTGTGGCAGTCACAGAAACATGGTACACAGAGAACCATGAGTGGGATGTCAGCATACCGGGATACACAATCTACAGGAGGGACAGGGAGGGTAAAAGAGGAGGAGGAAGAGATCAAAGAAACAGAACTAAAGAGTAAACAGGGAGCAGATGAGGCACTCTGGGTCACCCTGGAGACATGAAAAGCCACCACAATCCACATGTGGGTTGTATACAGACCCCCATCTCAGGGAGAGGGAATGGACAAGGAAATTATAGAAGTCATTCTTAGAATGGCAGAAAAAGGGGAGATATTGTTGATGGGGGACCTGAATATGCCAGATGTTAACTGGAGCACCTTTGCTACAGGCACATCCAAAAGCAGGGGCATTCTTGATACCCTACAGGGGGCATGCCTCAGACAGCTAGTACTGAAACCCACTCGGGAGGGAGCAATCTTAGACCTGGTACTCTCAAATGGGGATGGAGAAAGAATCTCAGATTTAGAAGTGGGTAGCCATCTGGGAACAAATGACCACCAAACAGTGTGGTTCATGATAAACACAAACATACAATCAAGCCATACAAAACCAAGAGTAATGGACTTTAGGAGGACTGACTTTGGGAAAATGAGAGAGTGCCTCTGAAAAGCACTAGCAACAGGTAAGAAGGAGGGGTGGAGGAACAATAGGGAGTAATCAAAATAGCCATCACAGAGGCAACAAGTCTTTGTGTAAAGCAAATCAAGCAAATCACAACTAAGGAAAAAAATGCAATGGTTCTCAAAAGAGGTAGTAGGGAAGGTTAAGGAGAAAAGGATAGCATTTGGGAAATATAAGGAAACACAGAAGGAGCAGGACAGAGAAGTTTATCAGTTAAAGCAGAAAGAGACAGGGAAGGCAGTCAGAATAGCAAAGGCCCAAACCAAGGAAAGGATTGCCAACTCTGTTAAGAAGGGGGATAAGACCTTTTATAGGTACATTAGGGAGCAAAGAAAGACAAAAGGAGGGACACTGAGGCTTAATAAAAAGGAAGGGAATGTGGGCAGAGGGTGACAGTGAAAAAGCAGGGATACTGAATAAATATTTCTGCTCAGTATTCACAAAGGAAGAGGAGGGTGAGGTATCTAAACCAAACAAGACAAAAACTCTGAAAACAGGGGTCGATACCAGTCCATTTACAGAAGAAAGGGTTCTGAAAGAACTAATAAAATTGAAGGTGGACAAAGCAATGTGGCCTGATGGGATTCACCCAAGTATTCTAAAAGAACTAAGGGTAGAACTAGGGACACCGCTGACTACTCTCTTTAACAAATCATGGGAGGATGGGGTGGTACCTGAGGACTGGAGGAGGGCAGATCTGATTCCTCTTCACAAAAGGGGGAGCAGGACAGAGGCAGGAAACTACAGACCAGTTAGTTTGACCTCAGTGGTAGGTAAAATGAGGGAATCACTACTGAAGGAAATAATTGTTGAATACTTAGAGGCCAGTGGGGCAGAGGACCCAAGGCAGCATGGATTCACGATGGGAAGGTTGTGTCAGATGAATCTAATAGATTTCTTTGACTGGGTGACCAAAGTAGTAGACCAGGGAGGGGCTGTGGACATGGCTTACCTAGATTTTAGCAAGGCATTTGATACAGTCCCACACAAAAGATTAATACACAAGTTAGCCAGCACTGGAGTAGGTTCCAAGATGATAGCCTGGATAAAAAATTGGCTAGACAACAGGACACAAAGGGTAGTCATAAATGGAGTCCACAGTGAAGAAAGGAGGGTTGCTAGTCGGGTACCACAGGGTTCAGTACTCGGACCGGTCCTTTTTAATGTCTTTATAAGTGACATTGCAGAGAAACTGGAAGGAAAAGTATGTCTCTTTGCAGATGACACAAAGATCTGCAAAAGGGTTGATACACAAGATTGAGTGGAAAGAATGAGAAAGGACTTGGCAAGGTTGGAGGAATGGTCAAATGTATGGCAGCCCAGATTCAATGCAAAGAAGTGCAAGGTAATGCACCTGGGAAACAAAAACCCAGTGGAAAAGTACACAATGTGGGGGTGAGATACTGACAACAGTAAAACTGGAAAGGGAACTAGGGTTAATTATATCAGATGAGTTAAAGGTGGGCAAGCAATGTGACAAGGCAGTAAGGGAGGCTGGGGGGATACTGGGATGCATAGGGAGAGGCATCAATAGTAGAAAACAGGAAGTTGTTATCCTTCTATGCAGACAGTTGGTGAGACCCATCCGGAGTACTGTGCAGTTCTGGAGACCCCATCTCCACAAAGACATAGACAGAGTGGAGGCTGTCCAGAGAAAGCAATCAAAATGGTGCAGGGTCTGCACCAGGAGACATGTGAAGAAAGACTAAAGGAGCTTAATATGTATACCTTTGAGGAAAGAAGGGAGAAAGGAGACATGATAGAAACTTTCAAGTACCTCAAGGGAATCAACAAAGTCCAAGAGGGTAGCATCTTTCAGAAAAAGAGATGTGCAAGAACAAGGGAACACAATTTAAAGATAGAGAGGGGACAGCTCAGAGGTAATGTGAGGAAGTATTTTTTCATGGAGAGGGTTGTGGATACATGGAACATCCTCCCTGAGGAGGTTGTGGAGTCAAGAACAGTGGGGAAATTCAAGAATGCATGGGACAGACATAAGGCAGTCCTAGTGGGGGGGGGTTGGAGGAAGTAAGCTGTTGGTTAACTAGGATCTGCAGCTTATCTATTAGGTAGGAAAATTGGCAGACTAGGTGGGCCAAGCGGTCCTTATCTGATGGCAAATTCTATGTTTAAAACCCACCCCTCTCCACTTCCTAACACCTGTGGTATGAACTTAATGAAACTGGGCACTCGTCTCACTCGCCACTATGGCCCAAGTATGGAAACTGCTTTGGGTGGGTTCTTGGTGACTGGGGAGCCTTGCTCCCACCCAGTGTCCTTTTGGAGCTGCTGCTGCTGGGGCAGAACTAATCAGTCTGAGTGCTTGCTTCTGCATGGACTCAGTGTACTGCTGCACAACCTGGTATGTCTTCAAAAAGCCATCCCCACTTCTACTGCTTGGAACTAGCACAAATGGAATGTGGCATGGAACCACTGCTCACAGCTGCCTGCTGCTGAACTACCTCAAACTTTTGCTGTAGGGGATTGACACTGGAGGATCCACGGACCCACACAAAAGAATATTTTTTGGCTGTGTTCCCCACATCCTCCACCCTTCTTGTTCATCTGAAAACTCTCCTGTACACCACTTCCCAGGCCCTTTTGAAGGACAGGGGAGGGACGAGATCACCACCAGGAGATTGGGTCTTTTGAGAAGGGGTGAGTTCTGCCCACAGCCCCCCCACCATGCCAAAAGGAGCAAAATACACAAAGGACAGGGACTGTTCTGTGGAGACCTAGCAGGTAGGGGTGGGGAGAGGGAGAACGGGGAACAAAAGAGAGAAAAGAGAAAAAAAAGTTACAGTTTTGGTGTGGGGAAAGGGTCTTGTTTCTTTGTTGTGCCCCTTAACTCTGGGGTACTACAAAGGTACAACTTCCTGTATCACCACCTGCCTCCAGCACCTGGTGTACAGTACATAGGTACATAGATACATAGACAGTGTCGGCAGATAAGGGCCTATGGCCCACCCAGTCTGCCCAGTTGAGCTTGTAAGTTCAGTTTATGTTTTCCTAGAAGTCTGTTGCCCCTTACCCCGACCTCCAGAATTCCTTTATGTCTATCCCATGCATTCTTAAATCTTGTGATTGTTTCAGCCCCCACCATTTCCTCTGGCAGGGTGTTCCACTTGTCCACCACCCGTTGTGTGAAAAAAATTCTTCCTCACATTTCCTCTGAATCGCCCTCCCTCCAACTTCATCCCATGCCCTCTAGTCCTGGAACATCTTTTTCACTTAAAAATAGTGTATTCCTGCACCTTGTAAGATACTTGTATGTCTCTATCATATCCCCTCTCTCCCTCTCTCCCTCCTCTCCTCCAGAGAGTACATATTCAGTTCCTTTAACCTGTCCTCATATGACTTGTGATGCAATCCATGCACCATCTTTGTTGCCCTCCTCTGAACCTTCTCTACCCTGTCTATGTCCTTACATAGGTAAGGTCTCCAGAACTGTACACTGTACTCCAGGTGGGGCCTCACTAGTGTCTTGTATAGTGGAACATGAACATTTAAAAGCATCTGCCTCAGAACACGTAGAAGTTCAATTGCCTGATGCTGACGGATACTGAGCTCTGGATTTTGTAGCCCTTGATTTTACATGGTGATGGTACTGGGACATTGGAGGAGTGGCAATGGGTGTTTTGGGGTTTGATTTCTACACATGAAACAGTGAGTGACTCATGCAGTGTGACTGGATCAACAGTCCTAACAGGAAAATGTGATTGAGGATGGAGGGAGGAGGAGGAGGAGGAGGAAGCGCTGTCATCTCATTTTGGAGGAAATAGATATATTGTAGTTGATGCAAGTAAACATAAATTTATATAAATTATTCATGAAAATTTAATTTAGTTTAACATGACTGTGTCCTTTAAGATAAGTGGAGACTATCACATCATTTTAGATGAGGTAAATGTGTGGGAGGTGATTTAAATGCATTTTTCTTTAAATGATTCATAAAACTTAAATTTAGTTTAACATGACCATGACCATGAAGGAAGGAAGTGATTCTTCCACCTCATTTTGGATAACACAGATGTGGGATTAACAAGACACACAACAGCTAGATAGGAATAATTCTAAACAAGTAATTGTAAGTATTAAAGTAAAAAAGTCACTTAGTTAACTAAACAAATGAACTATGATCAATATAGAAATAGACTGAGAAAATTAATTTGCTTAAACACACAGACCATACTACAGAAATAAAACAGCAAATCACAGACTGCAGACAAAAATAATTAAGAAACAAATGACTGAAGAAAACAAATAGGACTAGTGCTCACAGGCCTGCCTGCTTGCTAGCTAAAATAACTCCCCTACCCCACACAGTTGTGCTTCAATACACAAAACATCTACTTAAAAAAGAACATCTGCAAAACTAAATAAAATGACAAAGTTTAGCTGCACAAAGCACTCTAGATATTTTTGAGAGTGACTTGGTTATAAATATTCTGGGCCCAATTCCAGAAGGTGGACACAGGGCTTGCGCCACGGCCTGCGTCCATTGCAAAGTGTGCCGCAACTCTGCCAAAGCCCTCAGACACAACTCTGTTCAAAGTGCTTTTAATTATATATTTCATCAGCCACACAGAGGACATTTCCACAGACCAGGCGTGCATCCAATGGGATGCCCAGACCCTGTCCACGAATGCATCCCTTGAGCCCACAGAGCACTGAAAACATTCGAGGGTACAATGTGTGCCACCAAATCAGGGCAGGTGGATGCCCAGTCGGCCATCCCCAGTCCTCCTTGATGATCCATGGGCTGGGGCGGCACATGGGGTATCTGCAATGCCCACACATCTGCGCCACCATTGCCGGTAGCATCCGGGAGGGGCACCTATCCTTTTTGACTGGATGTTACCTAGTGTAAGGTGTGTCCCCTGCACCCAGCACTCCACACCTTTGAGAATGGCATGGAGTGTGGGCACACCCCCAACATGCCTGCCGCATGCTCAGGTTCATTGCTGTCTGTGCAGCAGAGGGATTGGGTACCAAAGGGCTGCACACCCCGATTGATGAATTTGGCATGGGGTGCACAATTGGTGCAGAGTGGTTATGCACCACAGATATGCAGCGCATAGCCAGTCCACACAATAGTACATAGGGCCCATTATGAATAAGACAGTAGTAGGAGACAGGAAAGACTCTGAGTGGAAGATTAAATCAGAGTAGTACAGTACATTGTAGGCATCAGGTCATACCTGATGGACTTTTAGACTTTATTTGTCATTATTCTTTTATGTTTCTATTTTATTTATTTATTTATTGAGATCTTGGATTACACCAGTGCATGATTTCTCATTTATAGTTTCCACATCGGTAACAAGGACAAGGGGTACATAAGAACAATAGTACATGTTTTAGACAGAGTTACAGTAAAACAGTAATACATTTGCTGACAGTTACTATAAAGGAACAGCACGTTTAACACAGGCCACAAGTGATTTGTCTGAGTCATAGTTAGGGCACCCTACAAGATTGCAGTACAGGAGAGGAGAGGAAAGTGGGAAGAGAGTGATATGGGTGTCAAATGGTGGTGAGGGAGTGGGGGGTATATGGGTTAGGTGGGGTAGAGGTGGCACAGTTTGAAAGAGGGGTGGTGCCCTGAAGTGCTATGGTCTGAACACATCAGACAAGAAGTCTGACATGAGAAGAAGTGCTAGGGGACACTTGAGGCAAGGGGGGTTGTTAGTGGAGGCAGCTGCAGCTGCTTGTAGCAATAAGGTACAGTCATAGCTTGCTTTTGAATGTACCAATTGTTGCAGCACCAGAAATGTCATGTGGTAAGGCATTGGCCCAGTGTGGAGCACAGCAGTGGAAGGAATGTTGCACCAGGGCAGTGCAGCATCTGGAAAGCTTGTAGATCTGAGATGCAGAGTTTCTAGTGAGACGGGAGCTTGAGTGCAGGGTTAGAAGATTCTGGACCCTTGCTGGTAGTAAATTGAGAGAGCATTTTTTGGCAAGCAGGTAAGAATGGTATATTATTACTTCCTTAAGTTGGAGCCAGCCCACTTGTGACTAGAAGTCCTGTGCACCTGAGCACCTGTGAGGAGGCGACATGCCTTATTAAGTGCTATGGAGATAAATTGTAGGGTAGTGTCTGTTGCCAATCTGTAGATAGCCAAACCATACTCAAAAAGGGGAGACTATTGAGCTGTTGATGGTCAGGTTCAGTGCCTCATAGATTAGACAGTGCTTGTGGTGGTAAAGAATTTCAATTCTTGCATAGATAGCCTTTCCAATGTAGTCTATGTGTTGGACATATGACAATGTGGAGTCAGTTGTGATGCCCAGGTACCTTAAATGCTGGACATGGTCCAGGGTGTCACCACTTTCATTTCTAATCACAAGGGGGTAATGCTTTGATCTTGCTCTGGGTGCTGGAGTACATCATTATTTTTTGTGTTTTTGCAGTTTGTGACAAGCCTGTGCAGTTTGTGACAAGCCTGTGCTCCTTAAACCATTTTTCTGCAGATGAGAATC
The DNA here is from genome assembly GCA_016271365.2 of Neoceratodus forsteri. Taxonomy (NCBI): domain Eukaryota; kingdom Metazoa; phylum Chordata; order Ceratodontiformes; family Ceratodontidae; genus Neoceratodus; species Neoceratodus forsteri. The sequence goes on from CM057449.1 coordinate 683,685,017, forward strand.
CCAGTTGAAGTTCTACTGCTAGTTGTTCTGGATAGGGGTTGCTGGTGAAGATGACCACATAGTCTGCTTAAAGGAGCATTGGGGCTGGGCATGAGGCTGGCAGTTGGTTTAGGAAAATACTAAATAGTAGTGGCCCAAGAATTGACCCATGTGGGACCCCTGAGCGGACAGGTCTATTATCATAGATGGTGTCTCCTTGACTGGCCTTATGAGAGCGGTTGTGAAGGTAGCTGTTGATCCAACAAACAGATTCAGGAGAGAGCCCAATAACAGAAAACTGTTTCAGAAGAAGCTAGTGATGCACCTTATCAAATGCTTTTGATTTTTCGATAAATGTTGCCCCTACCAGAAGGCCTTGGTCTAGAAAGTGGTGGATGTGACCTGTAAATTCAAGTAAGGCTGTGCTGGTACTGTGACCTGGTTAAAAGCCATGTTATTCAGGATAGAGAAGCTGGTACTAGTTCAGATGATTGACAAGCTGGTCTGCTACAATCCACTCTAGAGCTTTGGAGGGGAGGAGGGGAGTATGAAGATAGGCTAGTAATTATTGTGTAGAGTCTGGTCACCTCCATTGTATACTTTGGTCACTGATGCTGAATTCCATCACTGTGGGAACTTAGAGTGGCAAAGGGAGAGGTTGATGATTTTGGTGAGAGGGCTAAGGACTTCATCCCGTGCCATGCTGACAAACTTATGGTCCAGGGTATCTCTGCAGTGACTTGATTTCCCCAGTGCCTTCATAAGTTACTTTCTGACTTCAGATTCTGAAACTACCTTGAAGCAGAAGAGTGGTTGGTTAGAAGATGGTTGTTGGACTGTGTTAGGGTCAGCTGGGCTTAGGGGATTAAAGTAGTCTTCCAGTAATACATATCAAGTATGTTGGCAATGCGCAGTTGGTCTAAGGAATGTGCACCATCAACCACGAGCATTGTTGGGGCATTTTTGGGTTCCTTGCCAGTTATGTCATTGAGATTGTCCCAGAATGACTTGCTGTTGTTCCAGCAACTGGAGAGGGTTTCCTTGTAGAATCTGTTTTTCGCAAGTCAGATGGATTTTGTGCACTCATTTGGGGCTTTTTTGTACCTCTGGATGTTTGTAGTGGTTCCATGTCCTCTTACGACCGGCCAGAGGAGATCTCTGGCCTTAAACTGATCCAGGAGGTCTTTGGTGATCCAGAGATTGCAGTGTCCTTTTATTTTCCTTTTCTCTACTGAAGCTTGCTTGTCACAAATGGAGCTGAAGGTATTTATGAAGTGGTCAAGGGCTGCATCCATGTCATTGGCCTCATAGAGGTCAGTCCAGTGAGAGCTCTGAAGGTATGCTTTTATCAGTGCAAGGTGACCTTTTAGTAAAACCCAGTTTGTAATCATTCAGGGAGATGGTTTGCAGTAATTGAAGGTCCAGGTACAAGTGACGGGAGAGTGGTCACTCAGTGTATCAGGAAAACAGTAGTATTGGTGATGTGGGCAGGCTGATTACTGAGAACCCAGTCCAGGAGGGTACTTGTCCAAGTTTTGTAGTTAATTCTGGTTGTTGTCTCAACCATTTAGGAGAAATGGACTGCAGATAAGGCATCCTTGACTGAAGCAGCAGAAAGGGAGAGGCAATTTGTGTTGAAGTCTCCCAGCATTATAATTTCAGTGTTTAGGCTCAGGGTGCTCACATGGGACATGAGGTCTCTGGTGCCAGCCACAGTTAGCATAGGCGGGATGTAGGCAGAGAGGACTGTCACTGTTCTGTTGTGGGATTTCAGTAGAAGTTTTACGGTCAGTACTTGCATGTTGTTGGTGCTGGTGGAAGATGGTAGCATGAGACCCTGAAGGGGATCCTGATATATAAGACACAGTTTCCTCCTCTTTTTGAAACATAGAAGATGACTGCAGATAAGGACTGCAAGGCCCAGCCAGTTTACCCAATTTTTCTACTTCATGAATGTGCCATAGACCTTTACCTTTTCAATGGCCCAACTATTCATACTCATCTATATTGCTCCCATATTCCTATCCCATGCCTGTTTGAAGCCCTGCACTGTATTCATATCCACCACTTCCTGAGATAGGCCATTCCGTGCATCCACCACCCTTTCTGTGAAAAAATAACTCTCTCACATTACCCCTCAATCAGCCTCCCTCTAATCTGCTGTGTCCTCTTGTCCTGCTACTTTTCTTATATCGAAACATGTTAGACTCTTTCACCTTGGTAATGCCCTTAAGATGTTTGAATGTTTCAATCATATCAGCTATCTCCCTCCTTCGCTCTAGGATATACATATTGAGCTCCATTATTCTGTCCTCATATGTTTTCTGATGCAGTCCCTGCACCATTTTGGTTGCCCTTCTCTGGATTGCCTCCATTGTGTTAATGTTCTTGTGCAGGTGTGGCCTCCATTCCGGCACACAGTACTCCAGATGGTGCCTAACCAGTGTCTTGTAAAGAGGGATTACCTTCCTCTTATGACTTATGATACCCCTACTAATACATCTCAACATCCCTCTAGCCTTACCTACTGCTTTAGCGGTCTGTTTGGATGATTTCAGGTCATCTATGATGATGATGCTAAGTCTCTATTCTTCACTTGTGATTGCCAGCACCTCCCCTCCCAACCTATAGGTAGCTTCAGGTTTTCTCTTCCTTATGTGCTTGATCTTGCACTTCTTTGCGTTAAACCCCTGTTGTCACTCTTCTGACCATTGTGCCAGTTTTTCCAGATCTCTTCTTATTCTGCCACCCCAACTGGATCATCTACTCTGTTGCAGATCTTGGTGTCATCTGCAAACACACAAATCTTACCCTCCAGTCCATCTGCAATGTCACTGATAAAGATATTGAAGAGGACTGGCCCCAGGACTAATCCCTGAGGTACCCCACTTGTGACTTGCATCTCTTCTGACTGTATACCATTTACCACCACTCTCTGTTTTCTGCTCACCAGCCAGTTTACCACCCAGTTGACCAATCTCTGACCCACCATGAGCCTACCCAACTTATTAATCAGACGTCTATGTGGAACAGCATCAAAAGCTTTGCTGAAGTCAAGGTAGCCGACATCAACTGCACCCCCTTGGTCCATCACTCTGGTTACCCAGTCAAAGAAATCTATGAGATTAGTCTGACAGGACCTTCCTGTTGTAAACCCATGCTGTCTTCAATCCTGTGTTCCTATGGATTCCAGGTGTTGCACTATCCTTTCCTTAAGGAGTGCCTCCACAATCTTGCCCACTGCTGATGTAAGACTGACGGTCTGTAGTTCCCTGCCTCCTCTTTGCTGCAACTCTCATGGAGCAGGATCACATGAGCCCTTCTCCAGTCATCTGGGACCTTTCCTGCGCTTAGAGACTCACTCAACAGTTCTGCTACTGGCTCTGCTAGTTCCACCCTTAGCTCCTTTAGTACCCTGGAATGTATGCCATCAGGTCCCATTGCATTGCTCACCCTAAGTTTAGTGAGCTCTTATAGGACCCTTTCTTTTCTGAAAGGACTTGTGCACACCTCCCTCCCCCCCATCTCCTTGGTGCTGAGCTGTGGGCCCTGCTCTACCTTCTCCTCAGTAAATACTGAACAGAAGTATCTATTTAGGATACATGCTTTTGCTTGGTCCTCCTCCTTTGAGAGTCAGTCCTGTCTGAACAGGGAGTATCCAAGCAGTGAGATGGCAGATCCAGTATCTTGGGAGATAGCCATGACTCTACTATAGAGAGAACATCTGGGTGTGCCGAGTGACCAACAGTTTCAGGTTGACCCTCTTTGGAAGTAAACTACAGGTGATTTTGGAGACAAGAGTAAGTCCAATTGGGTTGTGTGTCTGGTTGCCACTCTGGGGTGGTGTCCAGGTGCACATTACCTGAAAAAAAGGAGCAGCACCAGGCAGGTGAGATGGTTCAGTAAGAGCTTATTATTCTGACCCCTTTTTGTCTTGTTAGGCCCTGGCATGTTTATCATGCTAAAGTGCACCACAAAACATGGGAATAAGGCAACCTGGTAGGGGTTCTTCAGTTGGTAATCCTGAGTCCATAGTATATGATGCCTAAGCTGGTTGAAGGCACCTTTGTTACATGATGTAATGGTGCCATATAAATTTAGCACTGTAGTTTGGAAGTTGGGTTTGTTGGAGTGCTGGTACAGTCAGCTGGGGGCCTGTGAGTAATATTAAGGCAAGTCTGATGATGCCTACAGTCCCAAAAGTTGCTTGGGACATTGTTGCAAGGATTTGAGGAGTCAGAGGGGTTGAGTCAGGGCATAAAATTCAGGAAGGTGGCATGTTTTGTAGTCAATAGGCACTTGTTGATAGCAGGGATAACCGGAGGGTGCACTCCCTCTAGTGGCAGCAGTGTATGAGGAACTAATGGGAATTTAGGCGCTTAGTTAATATCAGTGTATCATGCGGCCTGTGGACACTATGTAACTAACTGTTTGGATAGGGTGTCCGGGTGATGTCATGTGGTCAGTATACACTATATAAGTAACTGTTCAGACAGAACTGGTGGGTGGGGGATGGGTGGAGAGCCACTGTTCAGCACCGGTAAGAACAATATTGTGTGGGGCGAGCCAAGTCAGGGCTTCCCCTGGAGCTGGAGAGGTGACAGCTGCAGTAGCAGATGCAGCCATGCTGTATCCAGTTTGGGCAGGCTCTGGTTCTTTGAGCAGTAGTAGCACCACAGTAGCTCCCAAGGTGGGAAGCGCCTTAGCCCATGTTTTCAAAAATTAGAAGGCGCTGAAATGCCATTACCTGGGCAGTCTTTTGTGTGGGGTGAGATGAGTCAGGGCTTCCCTGGGAGCTGGAGAGGTGGTGGTGGCTGTAGCAGATGCAGCCATGTGGTTTCCAGTTTGGGCAGGTTCCAGTTCTTCATATGGCAGTAGCACCACAGTAGTGCACAAGGTGAGTCTATGGGAGGCTGGGCAGTCATTTGTGTGGGCCAAGCTGAGTTAGGGCTTTCCTGGAAGCTGGAGAGGTGGCAGCAGCAGTAGAAGATGCAGCCACGCTGTTTTTTGGTCTAGCAGGATCCCATTCTTCGGGCCGCAATAGCATTGCACTATCACCCAAGGTGGGTCTACAGGAGTCTGGGTAGTCCTTTGTGTGGAGTAAATTGTGTCAGAGCTTCCTTGGGAGCTGGAATGGTGGCAGCAGCAGTAGCAGATGCAGCTGTGTGGTTTCTGAGTTGGGCACATTCCAGTTCTTTGAGCGGCAGTAGCACTGCAGTAGCACCCAAAGTGGGCTTATGGGAGTCTGGGCAGTCCTTTGTGTGGGGTGAGCAAAGTCAGGGCTTAGCCAGGAGCTGGAGAGGTGGCAGCAGCAGTAGCAGATGCAGCCGCATGGTTTCCATATCAGGCAGGTTTTGATTCTTCGAGTGGCAGTAGCACCACAGTAGTACCCAAGGCAGGCCTATGGAAGTCTGGGAAGTCCTTTGTGTGAGGTGAGCTGAGTCAGAGCTTCCCCAGGATCTAGAGAGGTGGCATTGGGAGTAGCAGAAACAGCCATGTGGTTTCCGCTTTGGGCAGGATCTGGTTCTTTGAGTGGCAGTAGCACTGCAGTAGCACCCAGGGCAGGCCTAAGGGAGTATGGGAGTTTCTATGCTTCTTAACAATAACAAAAGGGGAAACAGTATGTACCAAAAATAATTTATAAGTTGAAGGCAGTTCTTCTTAAGCAGTAGTTAAGTTATCACTAGCCATGTAGCATTTTGCTAATCATTTCATTATTTAACTACAAATAGCACTATTCAAGTAGTCAGATTGTTAGTGCACATCAACATACTGCAGATCCAAAGTTAGTAAATATATAAGGTTTGTCTTAGAGTTTTGTCATTTGACAAACTTCCCAAATACTATGGATTTTAGACTTCTAGCTTAAACATTGTTTTACATAAACAGTCAGCTCTTAGACTGGCAATATGCCACTCTGCTGCTAGGCTCAACTATGTTTATATGCTTTTTGAAATTATTTTGGAGCTTTTTTTCTCCATTTAGGCTACCACATTTAAAGCTGTAATTAATGTAAACAAACTCTGGACAGAACAGATAGGGCTGCATAACAGAATGGCACCACAATCCACATGGGGGTTGTATACAGACCCCCATCTCAGGGGAAGGGAATGGACAAGGAAATGATAGAAGGCTTCCTTAGAATGGCAGAAAAGGGGAAGATATTGTTGATGGGGGACCTGAATATGCCAGATGTTAACTGGAGCACCTTTGCTGCAGGCACATCTAAGAGCAGGGTCATTCTTGATGCCCTACAGGGGGTATGCCTCAGACATCTAGTATTAGAACCCACTTGGGAGGGAGCAATCTTAGACCTGGTACTCTCAAATGGGGACGGAGAAAGAATCTCAGATTTAGAAGTGGGTAGCCATCTGGGAACAAGTGACCACTAAACAGTGTGGTTCATGATAAACACAGCCATACAAACCAGCCACACAAAAGCAAGAATATTGGACTTTAGGAGGGCTGACTTTGGGAAAATGAGAGAGTGCCTCAGAAAAGCACTAGCAAACAGACAAGAAGGAGGGGGGTGGAGGAACAATGGAGAGTAATCAGAACAGCCATCACAGAGGCAACAAGCCTTTGTGTAAAACAAATCAACAAAACACAACGAAGGAAAAAACCACTATGGTTCTCAAAAGAGGTGGCAGGGAAGGTTAAAGAGAAAAGGATAGCATTCAGGAAATATAAGGAAACACAGAAGGAGAAGGACAGAGAACTTTATCAGTTAAAGCAGAATGAGGCTAGGAAGGCAGTCAGAATAGCAAAGGCCCAAACCGAGGAAAGGATAGCCAACTCTGTTAAGAAGGGCGATAAGACCTTTTATAGGTACATTAGGGAGTGAAGAAAGACCAAAGCAGGGATACAGAGGCTTAATAAAGGGGAGGGAATGTGGGTAGAGGGTGACAATGAAAAAGCAGTGATACTGAACGAATATTTCTGCTCAGTATTCACAAAGGAAGAGGAGGGGGGAGGTACCTAAACCAAACAAGAGAAACACTCTGAAGACGAGGGTTGATACCAGTCCATTTACAGAAGAAAGGGTTCTGAAAGAACTAATAAAATTGAAGGTGGACAAAGCAATGGGGCCTGATGGGATTCACCCAAGAATTCTAAAAGAACTAAGGGTAGAACTAATGGCACCTCTGACTACTCTCTTTAACAAATCATGGGAGGATGGGGTGGTACCTGAGGACTGGAGGAGGGTGGATGTGATTCCTCTTCACAAAAGTGGCAGCAGGACAGAGGCAGGAAACTACAGACCAGTTAGTTTGACCTCAGTGGTAGGTAAAATGATGGAATCACTTCTGAAGGAAAGAATTGTTGAGTACCTAGAGGCCAGTGGGGCAGAGGACCCAAGGCAGCATGGATTCAGGATGGGAAGGTCATGTCAGATGAATCTAATAGATTTCTTTGACTGGGTGACCAAAGTAGTAGACCAGGGAGGGGCTGTGGACATGGCTTACCTAGATTTTAGCAAGACATTTGATACAGTCCCACACAAAAGATTAATACACAAGTTAGCCAGCCTTGGAGTGGGTCCTAAGGTGGTAGCCTGGATAAAAAATTGGCTAGACAACAGGACGCAAAGAGTAGTAGTAAATGGAGTCCACAGTGAAGAAAGGAGGGATACTAGCAGGGTACCGTAGGGTTCAGTACTGGGACCGGTCCTTTTTAATGTCTTTATAAGTGGCATTGCAGAGGAACTGGAAAGAAAAGTATGTCTCTTTGCAGATGACACAAAGTTCTGCAACAGGGTTGATACACCAGATGGAGTGGAAAGGATGAGAAGGGACTTGGCAAGGTTGGAGGAATGGTCAAATATATGGCAGCTCAGATTCAATGCAAAGAAGTGCAAGGTAATGCACCTGGGAAACAAAAACCCAGGACAAGAGTACACAATGGGGGGTAAGATACTGACAACAGTAAAAATGGAAAGGGACCTGGGGGTAATTATATCAGATGACCTAAAGGTGGGCAAGCAATGTGAAAAGGCAGTAAGGAAAGTTGGGGGGATACTGGGATACATAGGGAGAGGCATCAATAGTAGAAAACAGGAAGTTGTTATCCCTCTGTACAGACAGTTGGTGAGACCCCATCTGGAGTACTGTGTGCAGTTCTGAAGACCCCATCTCCACAGAGACATAGACAGAGTGGAGGCTGTCCAGTGGAGGGCAGCCAAAATGGTGCAGGGTCTGCACCAGAAGACATACGAAGAAAGACTAAAGGAGCTTAATATGTATACCCATGAGGAAAGGAGGGAAAGAGGGGACATGATAGAAACTTTCAAGTACCTCAAGGGAATCAACAAAGTCCAAGAGGGTAGCATCTTTCAGAAAAAGAGATGTGTAAGAACAAGGGGGCACAATTTGAAGATAGAGGGGGGATGACTCAGAGGTAATGTGAGGAAGTATTTTTTCACAGAGAGGGTGGTGGAAGCATGGAACAGCCTCCCTGAGGAGGTCATGGAGTCAAGAACAGTGGGGGAATTCAAGAATGCATGGGACAGACATAAGGCAGTCCTAGTGGGTATAGGAGGAAGTAAGCTGTTGGTTAATTAGGATCTGCAGCTTATCTGTTAGGTAGGAAAATGGGCAGACTAGGTGGGCCAAGCAGTCCTTATCTGCCGTCAAATTCTATGTTTCTATGTTTCTGCAGCTATGTAATTTGGTGTAAAAATGTGGAAAGTTTGTTTTGTAATATTTTTTACCAAATTTTCAAGGAAGCCTTGTTATAATGCTGCCTCACGAAGAAGGGCTGAGAGAATGTTGAACTCCTAACTTAAAGGTGATTTTGTGCAGGGACTGTTAAATCAACTTTCAGGATGCAGGAACACATTTTGGTCAGGAGTTGAAAAATGACAGCTATTACATTCATGAGGTGCTATAAAGAAATGTCTATGTTGTAACTCTGGTGACAAATACAGTATTGAAAATTACCAATGTTTCAAGCCTGTATTCACAAAATTCAGCTTTGGCTCATAACTGTATTCTTTTTAATATTTTTACACCAAGGCCAGGATATTCAGACTGTGCCAGGCTGTGGCACAAGCCTGGGTGCAGCACAACTGGGATGCACCAGGGTGTTGATGGGGTGATATTCAATGGTGCTGCACCATGGCTCAGCACCATTAAATATGGCACTGTGGCCACCCGCATTGCGCATGGTGCAGTGGCACTGCACCAGTGCAAGTGGCCAGAGAGGAGCAGGGGGATGCGCCAGCACAAGTGCCATTTCGCTAGGTGCAGCAACCATGATATACAGCGGTGGATATGCAAATGGAGCCATAATGCATGCAGTGCACGAATGGGGTCATTTGCATGGCATTATGGCCCCATTTGCATGCAGGTGCGCTTCTCCCCAGTGACTTGCACCTGGCACCCTGTCAGGCAGAAGCTATTGGGGACCGACGCCTGTGCCCCTCAGTGGCAAAGCCCCCCAATGCCCGATCGTGGGCTTTCAATACTAATATTAACCCTGCTGGTCCAGTGGACCCTCTCCCCAGCCCGATCGCGGGCCTTCAGTCTTATTAATAACCCTGGTGGCCCAGTGGACCCTCTCCCCAGCCTGATTGCAGGCATTATGATAGAATAACATCCCTGGTGGCCCAGTGGCCACATCCAGCCCTATCATGGGCAATCTGATGTAAACGGTACTCTGGTGGTCTGGCGGTACCCCATCCTAACCCGCCCACTCAGTCCCACCACCCTGCTCCCCCCCAGTGAGCAGCGGGCAGCAGCACCCACCCGCAAACTGCCCGGCCGCCCGCCAACTGACAGTGTACGGTATGGCTGTACGCCCATTGGTCCACAGCATGGGCCAATGGTCATGCAGATTGTACTGGTTCAGACTGCATTGAACTTAATATGTGAATGAATGATTCATTCATGTTAGGACTGGTGTAGTATAGTACGGTCTGCACACTCATTGGCCCATGCTGTGGACCAATGGGTGTACAGCCATGCTATATGCCATCAGTCGGCAGGCAGCCAGGAGGCTTGTAGGTGGGATGCTGCCACCCGCTGATGACTGGGGGGGAGCGGGGTGCGGGACTGAGTGGGCCGTTTGGGAGGGGGCTACCGCTAGACCACTAGAGTACCATTTACATCAGTTTGCCTGCGATAGGGCTGGATACGGCCACTGGGTCACCTGGGATGTTATTCTATCTTAATGCCCATGATTGGGCTGGGAAAAGGTCCACTGGACCACCAGGGATCTTTAACATGTACAAAGCCCATGATCAGGCATGGGGGAGTGTGACACCGACAGGTGGTGACACCAGAACTCGGCTGGCCACCCACAGTTGGCAGCAGCCATGTTGCACCCTGCAACATGGCAGCTCACCTGTGGGTGGCGAGCTGTTGCTCTTTCTCCTTTTTTTAATGGCTCAACTATGTGCGGCACAGGTAGGGGTTGCACCTGCATATGCTCAGCACATCCCGGGCTGAATATTGGGATGTGCATAGAATGCATGGGCATGCCCCATTACTTGCACCACATACATTACTGATGCGCTCCAGCGCATCAGGATTTATGCAGCGCATAATCCCCTTTTGAATATCGCATCGGGGTGCATCAGTGGGTTGCGCGTGATGCAACTCCATTGTGCCATGCTCAACCCTTTTGAATATCCTGGTCAAATTTTTTAACATAGCCTTTTTATGATCCCACATTGTGAACAAGGACAGAGAAACATTTCAGCTCCTACCAGAAAAGTGATTTCATGCTGGAACTGTAAAATCAGCTTCTGGATGTAAAACAAAAAACATTTTGCCCAGCATTTGAAAAATGACAGCTGTCACATTCATGAGGTGCTGTAAAGATATGGCTATGTTGCAAATTTAAATATTGAAAATGACCAACGTTATGAGCCTGAATTCATAAAATTCAATGAAGGCTCATACTTTTGTTGTTTTTCAATATTTTTACACCAAATTTTCAACATTGCCTTCTGACAGCCCCACTTCTTGAAAAAGAATAGAGAAAATGTTAAATTCCTGTGTAAAAGGTGATTTCGGACAGGGACCACAAAAATCAACTTTTCAGGACAGATTTGCCTAATGTCAGTTTAATTGTTCATGAGGTGGGGCCCCGAATAAAGCATGTTGAAAATGTGGGCCATAAATATGCAAACATGCCCAAATTACACCACTAAGTTCAAAACCCCATTGAGATACACTGAATTTCATACCTGTTTATAAATTCTAATTTTTTTATTTTAGAAAGTGGTGACATAAAAAAAGGAATTCTGTGAAGAAGCTACAAATTAATGGCAAAACATTGGGGCTTGTTGACTTGAATAATAAAAGTTTATCACGTAAAAGAAAACCAAAGTACTGAAGTCTTGTGGGAGTTTTTTTGTTTCAAAAGCATCCCCCATATTTTTTGTTTGCCTCCTATAGGCACCTATTTGTGACTGTTCACCTGTGTAAGTTTGTCACTGGATAAGACTAGCTTCCTCTTGTCATGTTTGTGCTTGCTATTTTGTGATCTCATGCTTGCTGTTTGATTTCAGTATGTAACTATGCCAGATATCCATGTTCCACCCCCTCATTAACATACTGTTTGTACTGGAGGATTTTTTTTTGCTTGTCATCAGATTTGCAGGCACTCTGTCCACACTTTGAGTATGGACCCTTCCTTACTATCCACTGGTTTGCAGCTCACTAACTCCATCTGCGAGTCACAATTTCCTTTTGTGACTCACAACCTGAGTATTCTGGTCACCTTTTCATGTCTTGTTGCTCAAATGTGGGTTCAGTGTTGATCATACTATCACGTTGAATCTGTCTTTTCCTGTAAAGCCTGCATTACGCATTTTGGTGTGAGCAAAGTCAACAAGAGATTTTCAGTCATATGCTTGTCCAAAAGTTAATCATAAGGATCCACTATTCACACATGACATTGAATGAATGATGTTTTGTACTTTCAGTGAACGTGTGTGTTGTATTGCATTCATTGTTTTTAATGTTATGTCCTTGGCACATTGTCATGAAAGGCACTATATAAAAAACTGTGGTATGGCAAGGTATGGCATCATAGCACAGCAAAGTATAGTAAATAGAAAAACAGAACTTTGCATCAACATGTAGATTGCAAGCAAAATAAGTAAAGAATAATATTAAATGCATGCTGAAACTAGGAAACTGACCTTCCTTGTTTTTCTGTTTATATAAACTGCCTAAACAAGATCTGTAATAAAAATATCAATTGTAACACTGTCTGTAATAAAAATAATATCAATTCTAATGATGTTTTCTATTTTCAGCATGCACTTAATATTGCCCTTTTGTTTTGAGTAGTAATTACAGTTCATAGTAGAAAATGTAGTATTAAACTGAAAAGCGTTCTAAGTTGCTTGACAGATAGATAGATTGATTGTTTCATTGATCTGTAAACTGCTGACCAGGAGAGGTACACTGAGCCAAAGCTTGGCTGCAAATGAAATGGGACATAAAGTTAAACAACATAAACAACACAGACAAAATGGTGAAGGGCAATAACTGTTTACAGGATTTGATTAAACTGCAAAAAGCTCAGAGGAGCAAACAAGTAAAACAAAGTACTATAGGCAGATATATTAATCAAAGTGAAACAAAGCAACCATGCAATGACAATGTGTAATGTATGTGTGTAGGTAGAATAAAGTACAATCATGTTATATGTATAAATGAAGGTGTGAAATGCAGCTTGCACAGGGTGTGGAAACAGTATTGTCAAAATGCAGGAACAGGCAAATACACTCTGACCTAAGGAGTGGGGTGGGAGGCTGGCAATTGAATAAGAAGAAAGGGGCCAGAAGAGAGTTACAGTAGCAGTGGTAAGGAGAAGTGAAGAGAGCAGGAAGCTTAACTGAGATGGGGGTCAAGTGATGGAAGGAGGAAGGAAGGGGGACAGGTGGGTGGGGGAGTCGGCAAGCACAACAAGGGGCATGGGATGTAAGGAGCCATTTGAGGGATATAGGAGTAGGAAAGATTAATGCAGCCTTTCCTAGCTCCCCTAATACACTGGCTGGTGCAGTAGGAATTAACAGAATTAGACTTATGCAAGACTACAGTAATTAGTTGGACCATAGGGTACTGAGCAAGGTCATCAAAATAAAGCATTGTGCTCACAGTACACTCTAACTCACATTGGGAAGTGTGGGCACAAAACCCATGAACCATAATGTAAACTCACACATTTATCATATATTGGGAACAGAATGGCACGAGGTGCTGTTTTTGTTTTTGTGGGGGGCTTTTCCCCTGCACCCTCGATATGGGGGGGCTCTGCCCCTACAACCCCCAGACTTAATTATTCTCACAGTGGTGGGGAGCGGATCACAGGACAAGTTAAATGACTGGGGCTTTGGAATACTGTTTCCACGGCCCTTGAAAAAAAAAACTGGAGACCAGAATTAGAATCCTGATCTGCAAGAGCGCTGGCTGAGTTGCTCTATGCCCTGGTCCTCCACGCCATGGGAGCAGCTCAGCCAGCTCCCTGGATTCTGGTGCCTTTATAACTGAATGGCACCATGGACAGCGATGAAGGGAGCACTTACTGCAAGCGCTGTAAATCCCCTCTCGCTGTCCCAGGTAACACTATCCAGACTAGCGCTCAGTTGATTGGTGATACTCTGGTAGTGCTTATCTAATCAGGTACCCAGCAGAAAAGCCTTAAATGCATCCAATTCAACTTTTAAAGCATAATGGCATGTCTGAGTTTCAAAAGAGTGGAAACTGTGAAGTAACTTAAAGCTTTTGCCAGTATGTGTTCACAGTGTGTTGCTTTCAGTCCACAGTGTAAATAATTTATTTTGCTTCACTAACAGGTGATTGTTGAGTAAAAGTCTAGTTAATTGGAGGTTGTAGTAATCCCATCAGCCTTTCCAGGCTTCAATTAAGGAAGCTATGCAAGAGTAAAAGGCCACAGCAACCTGCACTTGATTGTTCAACAGTTATGCCTGTTAGGTTTAGCAAAGCCAGCAGTTTCAGTAAATAAGGTGGATGAAGTTAAATCTAACTGGACTCTCCTTTATCTTGTCTTTACCAGCAGCTTTTGCTTGCCATGGGGCATTTGTTATGTTGAGCAACTCTAACAATATCTGGTGGACATTTTGTGGAACTCCTCTAAAACAAGAAGTAATGTCCTCTGTAAAATCTCCTTGGTAGTAGGTGATCATTATCTTTCCTAATGTGGATAGATAATAAATGTTTTCCTACAAGATTATTATAATGGGGACACTCTTTCTGACCACAAGCAATTGCATTTTTGCTTCCTGCAGCCAGCTTCTGTCTCACTTTCTAAGCCCAACTGAAATAGCACACTGGTGGTAGGCACTGATATTGCAAATAGCACACAATGAGGTTTGAGTTGTACAGTAGGTGGAGCACCACAAATGGAAGCTTTGTGCTTAATTATTTTTATATGGGAAGGGAAAGGAACCACCCTCTATGGTGCTGAAGTGCTACAATTATGATTGAGTTCCAGTTAACTTTGTCTTTGAGGATCACTGTTCTGTGTTCACTTATTTTCACAATTGGATCTCATCTTCAGTCTCCAAGACAGAAGTAATACCACCAACAGCATGGAATTATGGCAATTTCAAAGGGTAACTTTCCATAGGATAATATCCATCACACTCAGATTACTCCCGCTATATATGCATAACTATCTTATGATGATATGTGTTAAGGGGGGAGAAAAATAGGAGGTTGGCCATGCTGTGCATAGGGTGAGAAGAAAAAGAGCATATCAGAAGGGAAATTGTAACTCATTGTCAATATATTGTCAATATTAATGAAAACTTCTGAATGCAAACACTATCTACATAATATTCTGTGGTGATTTGCATATGCTGCTCACAATGCTTTGCATTATGGGGGCATGTGTTATTTTGAACACTGTCTATTACTATCTATTAAGCTTCTTGGAAATGGGATGAGTGGAGTATTTTTGAAATGGGGGTATGAGGGACAAAGAGACTATTCTGTATCAGAATATTTAAGGTATACCCTCCCCCCCAACAGTGACACCAACACAGCAACCTACGTCGCTGTCAACAAAATTGACAGTTTATTGACAGGTCACTGTGCTGGTGTACCTGAGACAGGGGCACACTGTCTCCCAGTCCTGCACCCCCTCCTCAAATCAACTCCAATGCAGAGTTGATTATAATTAGTACAGGGGGATCGGGGGGGGTCAGTTTGGGGGCAAAGCCCCTCGATAAAGCAATGGACTGGGAGACCATCAGGATTTTTGTCAACTGCAACTTGTGGTCGACATAAATCCCATCATGGTGATGCTGGTCAACAATATTGTTGTCGAACCAGCATCATAGAGCCAGTATTTAAGATATGGTTTTAGAAAGAAAATATGAATGTAAGAACTGAATAACTTAGTTGGCTTTTTTATCTCATTACAGGAACCAAACATTTCATGTTAATATGGCATAAAAAAGGAATAAATTATTCTTGTAATGTTCTAAAAATGTTAAAGTAGAATTTTAATGGTGCTGGCTCAGTTTGATATAAAAGTAAGCTGCTCAAACAACCTTATTAAGAAGAATTTTGAAATACCATGCCATGCATTTAATCTTGGATGAAGCCCAGCAGTTTTATGTCTATGTGGTCAGTATAGAAATTGAAGGTGGTAAGAGATCAACATATCAGTACCCTGGCAGCTTTCTTGATCCACTGCAGTCCACCTCTAACAGTTCTGCGCTCAGGTAATCAGGATGTGGTGCATACGGGGGTGGCTAACTGCAAATAACATCAATGGACCCAAAAAGTGTGCACTTCAACAGCTAAAAACTGCAAAGTTTTATATTTCAAAAATCTTGATATTTATTCAGTTATAACATATCCAGCCACTGCCAGCAATGGACTGCTTACCCCAGTGCTTTGCCTACATACAAGGCTTTATCAGGGGAGGGTCTTTTGGGGCAATACCTCCATTCTTATAGTCCTCACATTATGACATCATTTATTACATCACAATAATGCTTTGTTTAATACAAATAATGTTTCCAGTTGTGAGAATGTGACTGCATGAATATGAGCATCTATAGTATTCACAATAAACATTTTTAGGCAGGGCAGCAATATACATAGATACATAGACAGTGTCGGCAGATAAGGGCCTATGGCCCACCTAGTCTGCCCATTTGAGCTTGTAAGTTCAGTTTGTTTTCCTAGAAATCTATTTCCCCTTACCCCTGACCTCTAGAATTCCTTTATGTCTATCCCATGCATTCTTAAATCCCGTGATTGTTTCAGCCCCCACCACTTCCTCTGGCAGGGTGTTCCACTTGTCCACCACCCGTTCTGTGAAGAAATTCTTCTCATGTTTCCTCTGAATCGCCCTCCTCCAACTTCATCCCATGCCCTCTAGTCCTGAAACATCTTTTCGCTTAAAATAGTGTTTTCCTGCACCCTGTTCCTCCCTGTAAGATACTTGTATGTCTCTATCATATCCCTCTCTCCCTCCTCTCCTCCAGGGAGTACATGTTCAGTTCCTTCAACCTGTCTTCATAGGATTTGTGATG
Source organism: Neoceratodus forsteri (assembly GCA_016271365.2). Lineage (NCBI taxonomy): Eukaryota > Metazoa > Chordata > Ceratodontiformes > Ceratodontidae > Neoceratodus > Neoceratodus forsteri. The sequence goes on from CM057449.1 coordinate 683,701,524, forward strand.
CAACCCATGCACCATCTTTGTTGCCCTCCTGAACCTTCTCTACCCTGTCTATGTCCTTACGTAGGTATGGTCTCCAGAACTGTACACTGTACTCCAGGTGAGGCCTCACTAGTGTCTTGTATAGCGGAATTATGACCTCCCTTTTCCTGCTGGTGATGCCCCTGCCTATACATCCCAGCATCCTATTTGCTTTACCTGATGCCTTGTCACACTGTTTCCTACCTTGAGGTCATCAGAGATGACAACCCCAAGATCCCTTTCCTGCTTGGTGCATGCTATATCCTCACCCCCAACTGATATATTGTGCCAGGTTTTGTGCCCCATATGCATTATCTTGCACTTCTTTGCATTGAATTTCAACTGCCAAACCCTTGACCATTCTTCAAGTTTCTGCAGGTCCTTCTCATTCTGTCTACACCCTCTGGTGTGTCTACTCTGTTACAGAGCTTTGTGTCATCAGCAACAGTGAAATTCTGCCTTCTATATCCTGTGCAATGTCACTGATGAAGATGTTGAATAGGACCGGTCCCAGCACTGATCCCTGTGGTACCCCACTGGTCACTCTTCCCTCTGTGGAGTGACAGCCATTTACCACCACCCTCTGTGTCCTGCCACCCAGCCAGTTACCTACCCACCACACTACTGTCCTGCCCACACCCATATTCCCCAGTTTGTGTAATAGTCTTCTATGTGACACAGTGTCAAAGGCCTTGCTGAAGTCCAGATAGGCCATGTCCACTGCCCTCCCCTGATCCACCTCCCTATATGGCTGCAGTGCTGCCCCGCTCCTGGCTACTTTTTGCTATGATTTGTCTTTGGCTCTGAATTTTACTCACTGGAAGTTTTTACCTATTTTTATGAATGAAACCTCAATTATTTTTAGCTTAATTGTGCTCTGTATGTTGCTTTATGCCATTCAGGAGACTCTAAGCAATTTGACCAATGACCATTTATTTTTGGAGTCTGGCATTTTTTAGGTTGCGACTTCAAACAACTTTTTTGCCGAGTGACTGCATATTTCCAATATTTTGATTCCTATACAGTGTTTGCTTTTTTCTATTAATTGGGACAAGAGAGGAATTGTTGTTATTTTGCAGATTAAGAGTGCTTTTGCTGACTAAAGACTACCTGTCTCATTCTGTGCTTTACATGTTCTCATCTGGAGCAGTTTCGAACAAGAAAGCGGCAAGAGATATCATATATGTGTTGCAGAGAAAATGAGTGGCAATGCTGTGTGAACTCTGCAGGACTCCTCGAGGAAAATTGGCTGTCCTCCCATAGAGAGAAGGATGAAGGAGTATTCTAAAAAAGGCCTTGGAAACACTTTAAGTGTTGCTAGGCTTGTTAAAAGCCCATAACAGGTATGCCATTGTTGCCTGTGGGCCAGGGTGACCATAAATTCTCTGATGTGTGTTTTAATGTGCATAGAGGAGTGCTTTTTCTGTTTTGTTTTGCAGCTCCCCTGATTTCAGGGAATGGTGGTGTATCAGGTCAATGAAGAGGAGGATCTGTGGCTAGTATTGGCTGAATATGGGAGCCAGATTGACTTCGGTAATGTTTGGCCCTCTTTTGACACACTCCCTCCTCCCAACTGAGAAAAAAAGGATAGGGAGGACTGAGAAATTTTGTGAGGGCTGAGAGTGATGGTCTCTTGGTAAAAGCTGTTTGGCAGAGACAATGAGTCTGGCTCAGAGGGGTGTTTCTCACCACCAGCAAAGTTACTGTCTTCTCCTTTAATTGATGTCCAGGTAAGCACTTTCCTATGCAAAATGGAAGGTTGAAAATATGGAGAACAGGGTGCAGTTGCTAATTACAATGAGTGAAATTTCTGACCCTCTATGCTGAAGACATGAAACAGGATTTCACCTTTAACTATCTTACAAGCTACACAAGAACGTTATTTGAGTGTTTGTGGAGTTAAAACTTTTGAAAGGTAGTTTCAAACTTCCTCACACTTTGGATGCAAAATAAAAAGTGTCTTGGTTTCTATAGGCACTGCTCTTCTGACAGGCTCCAGCTAATTTTAATGTTTACCATGTTTACCATGAGTATTGATATCTAAGGGACTCATAAAGTATTTTAATAACACTGGGACTCCCTATTAAAGAGTGCTGTAGTGCTTTATTGGGCCTGTAGTATACTACTTTTCCAACTTGGAGGAACTCTGGATTGCGTTTCTGTGTGCATTTTGTTCTGGCAACTGAATCTCTGTAGAAACAATGTTGTTGTTAAAATTATACCATATTACATGGAGCTCCTATGAGTCATGAACACTATTTATAGGGGCATGGACTCCAAAGTTCCAAAAGAGTTTAATTTACCTCTCAATATTTCCTGCAATTTTATTATGCGATACCATGTAAGTCAATAGGTTAAAACTTGTTAGATATTATGAAACTTTTATGAGCTCTTACAAGGATTATTGCTAAGAGCACAGACTCCAGTGTTTTGAATGTGTGTTCATACTTTTATACATCTGATTATATTATATATGCCTATTAGAGTTCCTAAAGCAACATTGTGTGTATTTTTAGAGTTTAAATATGTAATTGTTCGAATTGGGGCAAGACTATTCCAGGTAAATTAAGCCTGATGAGAAAAGCATGGTTAAATGTCCCAAAGATTAAACTTATTATCCTTTAAGGGATGATAGTTAAAGTCCTATTATTCTGTTACTGATGAATGTGCTGTGTGTTTAATGATATCAATATCACTATAGTACTGGAAACTTTGATAATATCTACTGAGATTTAGATTATTCAGGTCTGATTGTGCACCTTGTTGAGGTCAGGGACTGTCCAATGGCCATCCGGTATCAGGCAGGATTAGGTCTACCCACTATAAGTAGCTTTCTAAATAGCACGGAGTTCTATTAAGTGCTGCAGCAGTGACTAAGGGGTGTAACTGGAGCTGGAGTAATCAGTGGGGCGTGGGGCAGCATGAGTTGTGTGGTGCCCTAGGGGACATGTTTCAAGGCTGATGTGTCCAACTGATTAACAAAGAGATGCAGTTGTGCTGCTGTTTTTTGGATGGAGGGGATCAAACTGTGACATGGAGTCCTGCTGTATGTTTAAAAAGAGACTTCAGGTGTAGCTGGATAAGGAGACGAGGCAGGGGCATGGAGCAATATGCACTGCTTGGTGCCCTAAGGGATATGCCCTCAATACCAGCAGACTCCACTAGGCTTCTTGGTTGACTTTAACAAGGACATGATGACATCAGATGGGACTCCCCCTTGAAATATGGTATCACTAAGTATCTTGGGTGTGACCGACCGGAGTAGTTGGATAGGAAGTGGTCTGCAAGGTATAGCACAGTTTTTCTGCACGATACCGTAATGGTTGTTCCAGTACTGCAGTGTGCCTCTTGCCTACTTAGTTGGTACGGATGGGAAAGATGTGGTTGAAGGGACTGAATTTACTGGGTTAGGCTGAACCTTCATGTTGTCGCTGGCATAACGGATTTTGTGGCCTTAAAGGATGCTGATTGGGGCCTGTTATAAGTTTGACTATGGAGAGGATATATTATTTTTATATATTTTTATACTTATATACTTGGAAACTGTGTATCTGTATGTAGTTAGAATTATATTGTATGCTTAATGATATTGGACTTATGTATGGTGCTCTATAGGGAATGTTTGTACTTGTCTAGATATTGTAATGGCTTCTTAGCCGAACAATAAACTTTACTGACTGAATAAACATTTTTAAAAAATGTATTACTTTTTATATGATTATTTTAATAAAAAATAAACACTGTTAATACAGCATAATTTTATAAAATAATAAAAATAAATCTACAAAAGTTTATCAAACATTAGTGTGTTTTTCTCTCCACAGAACCTGCAATGATTCTAACTGAGTCCTTGAATGTGATCTCCCAAATTCCTTTGCAACATCTCCTGGGGAATATAACAATTTTAGAATGTCACATGAAAAATGTCTTCCTTTTTTTCGACATATTTACAAGAAATTCTTTGTTCCTGGAAAGAGATACAAAAAGGTAATTAAGCTATTCAATTATTACAGAGTCTTATTTTTTCAACACAATATACTTAGTGTAAGCAGGGTTCTTGTTGATAGATTCTGTACTATCTATTGTGAGACACCATTCATAAATATTCAGTGTTCTTATGGCAATGTCAAAGGGTAAATTCCCATAGGATAATATCCATCACACTCAGATTACTCCCACTATAAATGTGTAACTATCTTATGATGATGTGTCTTGGGGGGCAGGAGTTGGTCATGCCATGCATAGGGTGAGAAGGAACAAAGCATATTGGGAGGAAAATTGTAACACATTGTCAATATTAGTGAACATTTCTAAATGCAATCAGGTAACTACACTATTTATTACTATCTATTGAGCTTCTTGAAAATGGGATGGGTTGGGTATTTTTGAAATGGGTGAGCAAGGCGCTGAGAGCATGTTCGGGAATCAGATTATTTAAGACATGGTTTTACAAAAAAATAAGACTCTGTAAGAACTGAATAACTTGGTTGCCTTTTATTATCTCTTTTCAGGAACAAGGAATTTCATGTATAGAAATTTTAGATCCCCACGAGATGGTGCAGAAGAATTTAGGAGATCACATTCAATGACATCGTTAGAATTTCCATCATTACTGTACTGCACTTGTGCACTTGGGTCCGAGATTAATATGTTTTTTAAAGCTGGGATGGAGCCAGTGTGAATGATATGTTCAGCTGTTCTGTGGATTCATGAATTTTTTAATAACTTTAAAGATGTTTTCCATGGCTATGAGTACACACAGTGTTTCATTCCTGGTTTGATGAGGACAGAAAATAAATGTTTTCCTACAAGATTTTATAATGGGGACACTCCTGACCACATGCACTTGCATTTTTGCTTTGTACAGCTAGCTTCTGGCTCACTTTCTAAGCCCCAACTCAAACAGCACGCTGGTGATAGGCATTCATATTGCATCTACAGTAGCACACAATGAGATTGGAGCTGTAGGCACAACACCACAAACAGAAGCTTTGCACTTAATTATTTTATGCTTCCACTTTTTTCTCAAGAACAGCGAGCAACTCGGACTGCAATATATTTGTCCCCTAGCAAGTAGTAGCCAGAACACTATAGCAAGAGGAGGGAAAGAGATCACCCTCTTCAGTGCTGAGGTTTTACAATTATGACTGAGCTCCAGCTGGCTTTGTCTCTGAGGATCACTGTTCTGCTTTTGCTTATTTTCACAACTAGATCTCATCTGCTGTCTCCAATTGAACTCAAGAGAGAAGTAATACCACCAACAGAGTGGAATTAAAAATTATGCACATCCAGATCTCTCAGATATCTAAAAGAAAGGGACCTTGTGATGTCTGAAGCAGTCTCACTTGAATAATCCACTTAAAGTTATATGTAAGGATTCTCGCTAAATGAGAAGAAACCCATGCTTGAGGAAAACTACTTTTGAAAGAACTCTTCAGAATGGAAAATAAATATTTTATCTTTTATATAACATATTTATAGTGGTTATGATCACTGAGAGATTATTCAGTTTGTGCAAGTGTCTTGATTAACAAGTTGCAGACATTACAGTTAATGTATTAAAGAGAAAAAGTACATATAAAAAAAATTGTATACATTTATAACATTTTCCTATTGTGTAGCATTTTTTTAAAAGCCAGTTGCCAGCCTAAATGAATACAAATGAGTGCTCCTATGAAATTTACTATTCAAATCCTTATTGTGACTGTGTTCTGTGAACCACCTTTTGTCTTTTTCTGCCACAGCATTATCAAAATGAGATGGCAGCAGCTTTGAATTTTATAAAAATAAATATAAATTAACAAAAAAGCAGAATCATGTTGGGAGAAAGGATAGGAGCCACCACTGATCATTACCTGGGGAGAGGGCACACAGGAGCCAATAATGTGGCTTTCTTTTCATATCCACCATTGTGGGTGGGGGAGAGGTGGAGGGAGTGGCTAGAGGAGCCATCGCCAATCAGACCTTCTTGGAGTTGTTGACAGTAGTCCCTGATCCTGAGTTGCTGGGGGCGGAGAAGCCACACATGTCCTACAACAGCACAGGAGGCCACAACTAACAGCTAATGAAACTAGAGATCAGACAATGACATATTATTCCAATTATAAAAATGGAAAATTAATATTTTATTTTTTTGTACAACATATTTATAGTGGATACAATCACTAGGAAATTATTCAGGTTGTGCAACTGTCCAGATTGACAAGTTGCAGACATACATAACTCAGCCCTAACTATTCTAACACACCTTATTTTAAATAGCTTCCTGTCCACATGTAAGACTAATCCCATTTATTAACAAGCAAAACAAAAAAAGTGTCGCAGTCTGTACAGGTCCTAAGACACATCAGACTTTTGACACTGCACACACTGCTGGACACACACCACTGGAGAAAAAGTGGAGTTTATATCATTTTAAATTCTTTATTCCATGTCTCAGAATTTAATTTTTAGTATGTTCATCATGTTATTGCCCTAATCCTGCAGTTGGAATCACTTTGAGATTCCCCCCTCACCCATTGCCTGTAGGTTATTGTATGAGTCCCTCATTGATTCATGTTGCTGTGCCTCTCATACAGTAATACATGGTGTTGTCTTCATGTTTCAGACTGGCCATGTCTAAATGCAACAGGCTCTGGGGGATGTCTCTGGAGATGGTGAACCAATCCTGGGCTGAGGGAGAGTACTGTATATCTGTTATACCAGAGTTGAACGTATAATGGAAAGCAACCCAGTCCCATCCCCTCCCAGGTTGTTGCCTTACCCAGTACATCCCGTAGCCACTGGGCCCAAAGCTGAACCTTGAGGCTTTACAGTTCAACCTGAGAGTGACTGTAGACTTTTTCACATCTCCACTGGACTCCACAACATTGGACCAGATATCTGAAAATAAAAATAAATGTGTTTGGCAGTTAAGAGTATATCATGGATGCATACAGTAGTCTTGTAAAATAAACTAAAAACTCATACTGTGAACAGGATGAACATAAAATATATAAAACTAAAATAGAATTTTCACTCTCCTCTCTAAGGGAAATTGTTTGATGATTCACACAGCCCTGCAAGAGACTCTAAACACAGACCCACCACCACCAATCTCTGGCAGAGGGACAGCAGATTCTATTTAAACAGGAAAGGGGGTCCTTCATTTATACTGGGTGTTTGAATCTGGAGTCCAAAATCAGAGGGACTCTCCCTATAAATACAGACAGATCTGTAATTTCAGATTAATGAGCAGACACAGACTCAGTAACACAACTTCTGTTTTTCAGTATTATTACAAAATGGAACATTTCTGTACTGATTAAACTATTTTAATAAGATATTCAGTAATTCTTTTATATTTTTTGGTGGGGCCAAGCTACACCTTTATGATCAATACATTTAATTTCCTGCAGAAAACACATCACTGCATAGTTATGAGCTGCAGGTTATGAAGAAATCTGCTAAATTGCAGAATACTACCTTCAGTCATAATTAGTATATGCGTGTGGAATTCTGGTGTTATTTTAATCCACAGGAAGGGGGTTCAGGGAGTTTGTTAGGCGTACGGTAGTAATGTGTTACAAACAAGCATTTTTCCTGCATGCTTTTCATGCTGACTCTCTCCCTGTTGATTGGTTTGCCTCTGTCTGGTCATATTTGTGACAGAAGTCACAGCTGGGGGAAGGGACAGTGGAGTCTGAGCCACTGGAGAAAGAGAGTGCATTGGAGCGAGATCAAGTGTCAGTTTGCCAGTTAGCTGCAAATAATAAGGAGCCTGGGGAGTCCAAGATCGGAACATTGAAAGGTAGTCAGTGTTCACCCATTCCAGTGAGCCATGTCAGCAGGTCAGTAGTGTGGCTGGTTTTGAGAGAGGTGAGGGAGAGACAAAGAGACAGCAGCCAGAGTTCAGTGGTCTATGAGGTGCTGTGGGCTATGGTTTTATTTTCCATCATCTGCATGAGACAGAGAGAGAGCAGACATACAGCATTTGATTTCTGAAAGCATAGCTCCTGTGGCTCTGACTGTCTCCACTCCCTTGTACAACTCTGGTATTTAAATATTGGCAACTGGAATGTAGTGTGGTAGGAGAGGGAGGGGCAGGAGAAGGATAAAAATATGTAGTGCAAGTGAGGCAGGATTCATGTTTTTCTTTTTTTATAGTCCTAGAAAGACGACTGCAGGGCTCTACCCATGCAGCCCTAAAAAATGCAGTGCAGAGTGCTTCTGGTTCTCAGGCTCAGAGGCCACTATTGACACCTTATCAAGATGTACGGTTGTAAGGAATGACATAGTCATTTTCTCAATGCAGTAGGTCTTCAGGGCTATGCCCACTGCAGCCCTAAAAAATAATATACTTAATTAAATACTCTATTCCAAGCCCCATCAAAATCCCTGCTATTCATGTTTCCAAATCCATTCATATAGTGCCACAGTTCACATTATGTTCACAATCTTACAGCAATTGTTTTGTGGGCTGGAGTTCAGATTGAAGTCCTCAGTGTCCCAGAAGGTCAGGGATCACTTTTTGCAGCTTGCTTGTTTATCTTGGTCACACAAATAAAGAGGTGTGAATCAATCAATGTTCAAGAACAGCCGAGAGTTTTAATAAACACCAGAGAAAACCATGTGTAAAGGTGCTCCCCTTTATTTCAAATAAAAAAGTGTTAAGCAGACCTGAAACGGCTGATATCTTACAAGACTGGATAAAAATGGAAACCTAAATAGAAATGTAACCCCAACCCCTGCCTTTTTGCTAAAACGACAGGTGGCATGCTGTTGGCGCTGGCAGCAATACCAGGTGGGGACCTGGGTTCGGGGAGGATGAGGTTACCTGGCACAAGGGGACCTAGGTTTGGTTACTCTGCACAGGGGCACCCAAGTAAATCTGAACACAGGAAGCAATAACTGTAATGTCCAGAACCAGGAATGGGATTTTCCAGTGTGGCTTTTATTCATAACTAGCTGAACAGAACAAAGCATAGATGGACCCCCATGGGGCTACGTTTACTGATAATGCAGATTAGAGACCACAAGGCGGTCCACTTGAAGAATTAACCAAATCTACTGTTTTCAGGCTCTGGACCCATCAGGCACACAGCCTGGACTTGCACGCACTTTTGGCTACACAGCTCGACTGGCCCGGCTCCCCTGCCGGCCACTTGACTGGCGGTTCATTGGAAGAATGAACCCATTTTACTTGTTGTGGCTCCCCACACCACTTAGTGTCTGCAGCCCCTAGAGAGATTTCCTTCTTACTTCTTCTGACTCCCATCTCACAAAGAGAATTCTTTACCCATGTTGTGGCTCCCCGCACCACTCTAGAGTCTGCGACTCCCAGAGAGATTTTCCCATTTTGCGACCATCTCTGGGTACTTCCCCACTGGCCGCATAGAGGTAAGCAGCAATCACAGCAGAAATCCATAGAGTTGACCTGGTTACTAAAGATGGGGGGTGTTCCCACCTCCAGCTCCCACAGCCCATACCCGGCCATTTCTCTGGACAAACTGAAACTTCGAAATGTAGATTAAACGGTGGATGAACTGTCACACCCCCTCTACAACATTACTTGAATCCACACAGCACTTTAGTTTTTGATACTACTCCATTTGTTTGTCCTAGTACTATAGGCCTCCCAAATAGTAGTTCAAATCCCAGATTTCTTCACATTTCCCAGGCTGAAGAAACACATTTTTTGCCCTCTCTATTAGAGCAAACACTCACCCTTTTGTTGCAGGTGCCCCACAGGCGAAGTACAACATTTTCCACTTTTCTAGCACAAACTGAAACTGTAAAAGGCAGCTTTCTTTCTTTAGCAGAAATTAGGGGATTGCCCCTGGAATCTACATGGGGAATACTTTAATCCCCCCCCGGAGGGAGGGGGGCACTGAGACCTGGACAGCGGTCTCCACCACTTGAAACTGGCTCCTCAAACCCAAACTGTAGACTGAACCTTCTTGTTTGACAACAAACAGGAGACTGACTTTGAAAACTCCCAACGTTCTATCTCACTTCCTCTGCTGCAGATTCCAATGTGACTTATGCAGCTGCGACAGTTCTATTGGTGATGTCATCTCTCAGTCTCAGCTGAGACTGAGAACAGAGTGAGACAGTGTGAAACCCATTTAACTGGAGTTTCACAAGCTGCCTTCCCTGCCTACCACTAGGTCTTACTGGGATTCTAGTAACCCCGGGTAACAAGGGGTTACAGAAATCAAAAATATCCATACTAAATGTAGTAGTAGTAGTAGTAGTAGAAGGAATGATTTTATTCTTTTAAAAGAAAGGGATCACACAATAGAGCTAATAATTTTCAACGGTCTTCAAAGTAATACTCATATAGACAGTACATATACTGTACTGTAAAATTACATAAGGCACTCTGATTATGTCACAATATAAATATACTGTAAGTAATTAATTACAAATCACATTGACCTAACTGCTATGGCATTACAATTACAGTTGTTTAAAAACAGTCAACAACAAGGTACATTATTAATATTTAACAAGTCAACCCAAAAAATGTTTTCTATGATATAAACTGCAGCATGAAGAGAAAGCTACCAAAGGAAAATGATGACTTTAGAGGGGCACTGTTAGCTATGGGCATATCCATTTTGCCACAATACAGTTATTAACCATCATAAAGAAATCACTTGCTGCTTACTACACCTACTACCTATGATGACACAGAAGTAAGATATTTTTCTCTGTGTATAATTTTGTTTTCTTAATAAATTCATGGTATAGTGGTCCACAAGGAAAGCTAATTACACACATGCTCCCCTGAGTCAATCCTCTAGCAACAATGAGGTACTAATGCATACAGTGAATAATACAGCTGCTCTCTAAAGCAGTAATTTCCACTATTAAACCTCAGATCATAGTATTAATATCAGTGAAAACTGCAAAAACTAATCTCTAGCTACTGCTTATTTTAAATCTTTTTTTTTTTAAAAAAAAAAACTGAGGAACTCTGAGAACCACATCTCAAGTGGTGTTGTGTGCCAGGGGGTTAAGTACCTGGGAAAGTAACACTGCACAATAATTTCAGTTAAACACTGTACAAAATAATGTAGTTCAATAAAATTGTTTGTATGGCAACATATTTCAATGAAAGTAAATGTATGGCATTATAAAATTAAAATAAGAAAATTAACCAAAAATCTGTATATTCAGGAGGTCAATACCTGTATTTTCAAATTTTCTATAATAAAAAGTCTGCCAAAGTATTGCAGCACATGTCCATTTGTCTGTGTCCCCTCCAGCATGACCTGAAGACAGGGAGGTAGGGTCTCTCCCTGGGGTGGGAGACAATCTCTGCCACAACCCCCAGGGGAGGAGCAACTTGGGCCACCCACAGGATGGTGGTCATGTGAAAGGGTGGAGAGAGGGGCTAAAAAGAACTGAAGACTGAACCTCCCCGTCTCATGTCTCTCCCCCTTCAGGTCACCCACCCAACCCACCCTCATAAAAGCAGGGTTAGAGTCAATCAGGTTAGGCAGGGAATATGTTGACCTAATACGGGTGACCACACTAGGAGTGGGGAAATTAGTTTTCCAGGTTTTCCCGTCAGATTTTTTTCCCAGGTTTTTTGCCTCTTTCAAGGGGAAAAAGGGATAGGATGGAATGGAAGGCAACTGTTGAAGACAGATAACATGGTGACTTGGGAGCATTATAGACTGATGGTACAGGGGAAAATGGAGGAATTAGTTGAATTCTCTCGAATGGCTCATCACTTTCAGTCAGCATGAGGCCTGGGGGATTGTAAGACCTGGACTCTGGTGGGGGGGTGGTGGTGGTAGTCAAACCACTTTAGGCTTGCCTGTGAGTTCAATGGCACCAGATGGGGGCAGTCATTTGCCACTCTGCCACATGACCTCCTAGCTCTTGGGGTTGCATACTGACTCTGGAGGCACATCTATTTCTTGTTCCTTACAGGTGTTGGCCCTTTGCTGGAAAGCATTGCTGGGGCCAGAGGTGTCTGTTGAGACCTTCCAGCTGTGCATGCCACTCCAAAAGTGCAATATCTTCAGATAAATTCATGGTGGTGGCCATTTCTTCAGGACACTGAGTGTGTCTGTGTTTATTCAGGGGGAGGGGTATTGGGACTGCTGTGACAACAAACAGAGGTGCCATCTTATATAACATTACTCTTATTGATACTCACCTGCCATCACAATGTGTAAACACAGAATAAAATTATGTTAATATGCACAGTCAAACTAGTTGTTTGTTACCCAGTTATAGATGGCACTAAATACTGTTTAATACCATAAAGGCAGAGATGATTCACCAAAAAACAAAACAAAAAAAAACAAACTCCCAAATATTTAATGCATTCTCTGCACCCTTCAAACTGAGAATACTTAACTACTGTATGTATGGCAGCAATGTAATAATACTAACAGAAGCAGTGCAAATGGGGAGGGCGGAATCTTTCAGAATAAAGTTGAATCAGTTCCTTATACAGAATGGCATTACTGGATACAGCATGTATTTCATTATAAATAGGAGGGTCATGAGGTACATAGAGTACAGTAACTCATAACAGAATTAGAATGCCTGATAGAAGAAGATGGAGTATTGGCCTCAGCTTCCCTGGTATTCCCACTACTGGTCAGTTTCTCTCCATTGAGCCAAAGTCCACAAAAGTACTGGTAGCACTTCCCATTAAAAATGGCTACAGTTTTTTCGGATAACACTGATTGCTGCAGCTTCCAGAATGGCAGGAGATGCACATGATCGGTTCTTGGATTTCATGTGTCCAGCATTTGCCATGTTCTTATACTTACAGTATGTCACTGAGCAGATCTAACTTACTCATGCACAGGAAGGCTTATTCCATGTACCCCATGGCGTACAATGTTAAGTTGGTGAGGGGGGAGGGACGGAAAAGGCTCTGTACTGCTTCACTTTTTCCACATCCCAATGCATGTGGACAACTGATTCATTTTTGTAATTTCATTCTTGTAACTCAAATGTTGAAGAGTTTTTTAACTAAGATTCTCTCTCACAGATAAGCCTCCCATGCTGCTTCTGCCGCCTCCATGCTGCCACCACCTTCATACTGATTCAGCCAGCTCCACATCATCATGTCATGACACTCCTGGCCACTGCTGCAGACAACACACACACACCACAACAACAAGCCACATATTCCACACCACTCTTAAGAGTCATCCTGAAAATTTAAAGGCTGAACCACCACCTGACCAGAAACACTGCAGCACTCAAAGCACAGACTGAATTTGAAACTAAGTCATGAACCTATGCAGACAGACTTCTTTTTATAGGAGGGCCACACACTACAGAAAAACAATGTGAGAAAAACACCACCTCACCAAAAATGCCACTATACTACAACAAAGTAAGTGAGACAAAGAAAGAAACAGTAAATAAGGAAAAGATTGCAAAAGTGATCTTTAGTAAAAACACTAGCCATGTGATTTATATTGTACCATATATAATAACCTACGGATACTGTCAATAATATTATCAGAAACCATACAAAAAATCCTCATAATACCATCATTGAAATCCACTGATAGTATTATATCTCATAATACTATTGATTAACCTCCAAAGATGTCATTACGTGCTAGAACACTGAGCTCGTGCAACATATACTTCTCACAGCTAAGCAACAGCTGGCTTTCACTGTAAGTGTTGTATATGGTGACAACCAGCCAGCACTTCAGCAAACAAGGAAACTCCCACTCAGGAGCTGAAGGTGATGGGAGTGGCAGAGGCAGCAGGATCTGCCAGTCTGCTGACCACACTGCCGTTATTAGTAATATTTCATGAGGAGCTTTATATGGAGGAGAGGGAGGACAGAATTTGCAAAGGTTACAGAAGTCACCATTCACTAAAGTTGCTCCTGTGACTGTTTGGTAAAATGGCCTGTGGGGCTTTATATGCAGATTCAGGGGAGGGCAGCAGTGGGAGATCGTGGGAGCTGCAGAATGAAAGCCACTGAGCAGCTAAGTGTAACGCACCCAAACGGGTTTAATTTAATTAAATAAGCTTGAATCCATATATTACAAAAATGACAAATAGGGGACTCTGATTACTCAGCTAAAATACCATCTTGAAGTTCTGAGGACTTATTCAAACCACTTTGCTCCCGAAGGTCACATATCCCCAGAACCTCTCAATGGTATTATAGCCATGTAATACACAGTCCCCAATCAATTATTCTATTTGTATATTTAGAAACAAGGACACTGATGGCATATAAAGGCTGCTCTGATTGGGCAGACTCCAATGTCCTTTGCATGTGTCTCCTTCACGTAGGAGCCACGGCACGGGGAGGCTTGATGATCCAGTCCTTAAGAAAGCCCCTGCCATTTCCTGGTTCCCAGGCAGCACCTGGGATTGGCTGCTGACTGGGGAGAAAGGCATGGTCAGAATCTGATTGGCTCTTTTTAGGAGCCTCAAGGAGCTTTCAAGCTCTGCTCTTCCCAATTTACCTTGCAGACTCTACACTTCTAATAAAGTAACTGTCTACTTACCCCCAGTCAGAAAAGTTTTAGCTACCTTAGTCAGGTGCCTTCTTGCTCTGATAGCAAGATTGCTCTCTGACCTGTTATATATTCACTATATATATATATATATATATATACAGATATATAAGTGTATATATACAGTATATATATATATATATATATATATATATCCCTAGGTGGCGCCACTCCAAGAGCTACAACCCCTGCCTCGCCTGACCACAACAAGGTTGAGGGGCCTGGGTTCCCAAAATTAGTTTAACTGGTTCCTAACCAAGATAGTACATTTGCACAGTGCCTCCACCCAGAGTGTAGCTTTAAGTGGGTTAGCTTTAATTTGATACAACCCTCTGGGATACTGCACCCAACAACAGTTACCATAAGCCACCCCCCAAACATGACCCAATAAGATTTCCCCACATTTCATACACTTTATCAATTAGTAGCTGGAGCCTAATAATATGCTCAAGACACAAGTATCTGCAAAATAACAATAACAAAGCTTATTTACATGGAGAGGGGTTAGGATGGATGAAAAGAGGAGTAGAGGTTATGCAGTTACAAAATTTACATTTGGTTCAATGGTTTCGATTTGGTTTGGATTTAAGAATAACAGTTTACATTTTAACTCGCATATCAATCTCATTTCCCACTAACCATTGTAATAGCCAGAGCCCTGAGTATCTAACTGGCTGCAATAAATCAGTTGACACAAGTATTCATTAACACCCACACTGGTACCAGTCCCTAACATTTGGCATGAGACCCCACAATCCCAGCCTTAATCTGGGTACCCAGTAACCAAAGTCCATAAACTAGTGCAGGTCTGATGAACAGTGCAGCTGTATGTTGGCCAGCTAATTAAGATGATTAAAACTTAGGCTTGAAATATTAAACACTTTATTTACAGTTTCCTGGGTTTGTGCAGGGGAGGCCCTGCATTTACTCACAGAAAGCCTTCTGTAAGCAGGTTGAGGTTCAGTGCTCTTAGCAAGCGAGCATAATTCCTGACGGTTAAACTGTAGGCAAGCCAACAGCCAATACCCTTTTTCTGACTGCAGAGATTTTAAAACTCGATGATAGAAACAGCACTTTAACATTCTGAAGATGGAGCCCCTCTTCTGGGCGAAAAGCTCTTGTGGTGTAACCAAGCCAGTTACATTACATTTAGCACATTTATATCTCTTTAACATTCAGCACATTTACTTTTTCTAAACTTGTAAAAACCAAGGACATCTTCTATCACATTTATATTTGCCAACATTGCGTCCAGCACATTCATATTCTTTAAATCTGCATTCAGCACATTTATATTCTTTAAATCTGCACTCAGCATATTTATAACTCAGTCCTTCAACCATGGGCCAGCATGGCCACCATGGTCCCTTTCAGCTTTAGATTTTCAGGTGAGTACTTGCTCCCTAAGGCTAGAGTTACCTGGTTCCTCGCGTTCCATATCAGACCAATATATTTTCACAATACTATACTTTTAATTTGGCAATTCAAACAGTTACTGCAGTTCTTTCAAGCACGAATCTCAACATTTCAGTCCCACGTGGCAATTGCTGGAGTTTACAGCTTCCACAGGACGTCATGACAATTAAACAAAATCCCTGTTGGTAAGTGCTGCCCTTAACAGCTCCAACTGACAAATACTGGTGCTCCCAGGCAAAGTCAGGAAGAGATCTGGCTTTAAGTACTCCCCTTTCAGACCTGTAGGCACTAATCAAATCAGACACATTTATATAATTTTAACAGGACCCTTCTCTGGTCACACGGCAAATGTTCACCCTTTCTACACTTTGTTTAAACTTAAGGTGCAGACAGCAAAGGGTTCCAAACAGTTCTCTTGGGCGTTGTTGTCCCATTTAGCGTTTTTTTAGTTGCACTTGCAGGTACAAGTTTACTCACTCAGTCATCCTCGCGGAAATGGCATTCCTTTGTCCAAGGTTCCTGAAGACATCAGCATTCTCACTACTGAGGCAGGTTCAGATCTCTCATAGCTGACTTGGCATCAAGTTGCAGGACCCACATTTTTCTCAAATGTGAAAAGGATTTGGCTGGCCCCTGGAGGACATGCTTCTGGCAATCCTCAGGCTAGCAGGTTCTGCTTTAAACTTTCCCCTTTTTGGCAGAAGAAAACAGCCTCCTCCCTATGGGGGGGCTTTCACTGGATCACTAGGCCCATTTGGTTTGCTGGGGGCCTGAGCCCCAACCCCTGTGGGGGGGCTCCCACTCAAATCTAAAAAATCTGCTGAAAAATAGTGTTTTATGGGGCTCTCTTGAGGCTCCCTATTGGCTGAAGCTATAGGTTGTGTTACCCCTAGGTGGTGCTATCCCAAGGGCTACTACCCCTGCCTGTGCTGCTAGTAGCAGGTTTAGGGGCCTGAGTTCTGAAACAGATGCCTTCACCTGGAGGTCAGGGTTTGTAGTGGTCAAACTAAGCTGGGCATAGCCCTCTGGGACACTGTAACCCCCCTATTTCCCTTCTAGTGGCCTGAGCAATATACAATAATCACTTTCACAGTACCACTTGTACACCATACCTGTGCCACACTGTTTGCACTTACTACCCGGGCTGGTTCTTCTGGCTAGACCCTGGGGACCCCCTGTAAAACAAGGTTATGCACAGTAAATAGCAACAGTACAGTACTCTTGGCACAAACTGGAACCACAGCCAGGTTAAATGCAGCAAAAAAGTCAGATCTGATTTATTCAGGGATCTTGAACAAGGAAGGGGCGTAAGGTTGATTGGCTTAAAGGCTATATTAATCAAACAGTTATGCATGCGCTTTAAGTCCCCACACGGTCACATACTCATGGTACTCAGGTAGGAAAATGGTGGGCTAGCCAGGTACATTGCAGCTGGTTGTGGCCCATTGATGGAAGAAAAGCAACATGCACAACACACACTACTTGCAATCTGGAGCTGGAGGGCTCAGTTCGTGAAAGAAAAAGCAACAAGACAATCAGATGACAACACTTTAGATTTAGGTGTTGTTGCAGGGAGATACCCCAATGTTTACTCACAATACCCAATACTGGACACAGGCAGGATGAAATTGAGACTGCAGGTTGTTGAGCTGTAGTGCCCAGAGAATCGGGGCCCACATGAATCACAGAGGCATCGTTCCTTTTCAAGTGATGAGCAGGGGGCTGATCCCCAGGCAGATCTCACATCGATGGCTTTCTCTGTGTAGTGGGTAGTCAGGCTGGGCCAGTGTGGCAAGGGACAGGCCCAATGGAGATGATTTTGGATTCAGGCCATGGGGCTGGATGCGGCTTCCAGCAAGCAGAACACTGTTTAAACCACAGTGGGGAACCTAATCATGACCCACTAGCAGCACACAGAACATTTACACATAAGGAAATTCTAATGCAGCTTCCAGCAAGCAGAGCACAATTCAAACCACAGTGGGGAACCAAATCATGACCCAGTATAAGCACACAACACATTCACATGAAAGGAAATTCCACTGTACCAGGCAAAAGGCTCTCTGGTCACAGTTACAGAGTCTCTGCACAGTCAGGGAGTTCAGAGGTGGCTGGAAGTCCAGACAGACTGATCGCATTCAGCAAATCCTCAGTCCTCTTCAGGCAGGAGCCTGGTCATAACTCAGTGGCTCACTTCGCTCTCCAAGTTCAGATTCAGTCCGACAAAGGCACAAGTTCCCTTTCCGGGGCAGCAGACAGGCATGCAGGCTAAAACTCAGGCCTTTCCACAGTTCTCCGGTGCAAATGTATACCGGAGCTACTGCTTGAATCATTCAAGCTGCTATCTCTTCACTTCCCAACTCAGAACTGAAACTAGCTGCAAGCAACTTGGGAATTTCCCCAAGATCCAAAAGGTTATGTTGGCTGATCTCTCTGTCAGTCACAACAAGGGTACCCCCTCCAGTTTACTTTAGGGGCCAAAATGCAAAAACTACAATTCTTATAAGTTTTTACCCCACCAAGCCCCTGTAAGCGGGCACCATTTTAGAGTCCCAACAGTACTGATTGGTACATTCTGACAGTCCCGGGCCAAGTTGGTGGGGATAAACAGAACAGTCCTTGCTGCAAAGAAGGCAGGGTAGAACAAACTGCAATATTATTACTACTCTAACAAATGATCAGCAAACAAACACATCTTCAAACAGAGCTCCTTTTTAGATTAATTAAGACTGCAATCCAGGCAGCTGTTAAAGAAACAGTACACAGAGGCTATACAGGCACTCTCTGGCAATACATTTAATCTGCTAAAACACAGAACACCCACCTGGCAGTGAGCATTTAGGCAAGCTCAAGGAAGACTTTTCGGGAACCCCTATTTGTAGGGGGGTTACCATTGCTTTGGCTCTGATTGGCTGGAAGGCTTGTCAGTCACAAAAATTAATTATTCATAAAGCCTCCTTGAAGCACAGTTGGTTTGCTATTTTGGTGCCTGAATTTAGGTCCCTGCAGCTCCCTATAAGCACTTGGAAGTTTCATATGATCATGGCAAAAGTCCCACAAGTCCTGGCTTAAGAATCCCAGCTTTCCGATTAGTAGTTTCTGTTCTGTAATGGCTGCTAAACACACAGCCCCTTAAGCATACTTAACACAGTCCCAAATAAAGTCCTGGTGCAGCCGGAATAATCATTATTTTTGCCCATGTTCCCCACAGTTTAATAGCTACATGTGTGTCCCTATAGTCGCTACACAGCTTAAGCTTGTACATTCAGGCCCAGATATTCAAAAGAGTTGAGCCATGTGCAATAGGGCTGCGCCTGCGCAAGTCCGAAATTGTGCCATTCTGCAATATTCAGCAGGAGGCAGCTGCGCCCCCAAAATCATGCTGAGCAACAGCGCAATGATAATGAGGGCATGCACAACTGAAGGGAAAGGAACCATGCATAAATGGCGCAGTGCGATATTCAACAACTTGCGCCATGCGCAATAGGGGAGCAAGTGGAAGTTGCGCCACAGCAGAAATGAGCCAAAATAAAAAGGAGCAAGGGAGAGGTGCAAGAACGCTACAGGGAAGGCACATGAGGCAGAACTCTAGCCACACAGACAGGGCAGGAGGGACACACAGGGCAGGCCAGGGAAAGGGCACCCTGAACACAGAGCCACAGGGAAGGTGTGAGGAGCCACAGCCAGTGCAGAAGGAGGAAGTGCCACACAGCACAGAGGCCACCACAGGCAGGTGTTCCCAGTGCAGAGGAAGTAGCAGTGAGGACAGTGGGGGGAATACAGTAACAGTTGCCGGGGGGGTGAACACAAGTCAGGGACATGGCCAGTGCCACCTTCCAGATGGAGGCCATTATGAGGGGGGTGAGAAGGCGGGCGGCAGGGGGACATGGCCGTTGAAGGGCCCACCAGCAGTATGCCCCCAACAGGCAGTACCGAGCCCACACCAGCTTCGAGCTGTACAGTGATACTGAGATTGTGGGTCAGTACCGCCTGAATAGGGCAATTCTGAGGTGGCTCTGTGAGCTGTGCAGTGATGTGATCCAGGCACCCACATGACGGAGCCATGCCCTGTCAGTGGAGACTAAAGTGACAGCTTGCATGTGCATGCTCACCATGGGTACCTTCCAGAGACCAACTGGGTACACCACAGGCATAACCCAGTCGGCCACATCATGCCACCTCACCCAATTCCTCAGCACACTGCTGCCACATGCTGCGGAGTACATCCATTTCCCCAGCACACTGGTAAAGCGCACAGCAAACATAGAGGAGATCCACAGGGTAGCACGTATGCCTGGCATGCTAGGGGCAATAGACTGCACCCATGTGGCCATACGCACACCACCTGGCCCCGAGGGGGCTGCATACATCAATTGCAAGGGCTATGCCAGCATCAACTGCCAGGTGGCGTGCGATGCCAGGGGGCGCATAATCAATGTCTGTGCCATGCACCCTGGGGGAGCACATGATGCCTTCATCTGGCACCAGTCAGCACTGTGCCACACATTTGAGAGTGGGGACATCCCCACTGGACACCTACTGGGTGAGTATGAAAACCACATGGACACAGGGCCGGGGGGGCATGGCCAGAGGTGACATGAGTAGTGGCCTACATAGCCCAGGGCAGGGCGATGCTGATCACCAAACTAACCTCCACCCTCTAAACACAAGTGACAGTGGATACCCACTCCGTCCTTAGCTGCTCACACCTTACCGGCGGCCCCCGACCCCATCACAGCAATGCTACAATGAGGCACATGCCACCACATGTAATGTCATCGAGTGGGTGTTCGGGATGCTGAAGGCACATTTCTGTTGCCCGGACACCTCCGCCAGTGTCCTACAGTACAGCCCTTCAAAGGTCTGTGGGCTATTTCTGACCTGTTGCATCCTGCACAACATGGCCAATGAATATGGGATAGCTGTACAGGTTGAAGAGGGGGACAGCGATAGGGACGATGAGGACACCGGTGACGATGGTGATGGGCAGCCCCCCCTTGGGCGACGGGACCCCCGACTGATCCAGCTGGCACAGCTGCACTGGGACACCATCATGGAGGAGCACTTCAGCAACCCAGGTAAGTCATGGGGCCATGTGCAGCCAACAGTGGCTAAGGCACAACCCACAAACACACATGGACACACACCAAAGGTGCATGCCGTCAAGGGAAGTAGCAGGGCACAGAAGCACACACACAACCAGGGATGGATGAGGACTAACATGCCACGCAGATGGACACACACACGCACACACACACAATGCACCAAACTTGCATAGAGGGCAGGAGGCACTCAGACCCAGAACCCCAACCCTAGCCACACACATGTTCACAGGCCTCAACACCCACTGCCTGTCCATGTGTCTGTGTCAGATGCTGAGCACCATTGCACATTGGTGTAGAGCTCAATGCAGGCATCATCATGCACATGCAACTTCGGACAGCAGCCGGGAAGGTGTGCAGGTGGACTGTTTGTCTGCGTGCAGGGCCGGGTACCAACCCGTGCACTGCCCACTGCAAGACACAATGCACACAGGGCAGCAAAAGACAGTAGTCACACTGGGAGACAGGTCAGTCACGTGACACAGTGCCCCGGCCACCACAGATGCATGGGTGACCCCGCCGAGACCTGCCAGCACTGACAGGTTGACCACTGGCCTCATGGGGTGGCACCGATGGTCCCCTCAGGGGTTCCACTGTGTGACCGTGACTGTGCTCACGCAGGGGTTTGCAGCACACCGAACATGCCTGCACCAGGCATGTTCGGGATGCCCACAGCTGAACCCGATGTTGACAGTGAGGGTGTCACATGACACCGGGAATGGGGGGTGGACAGAGCGCTGTGTGGTGTCTGCGATGCATGGGCACATGACTGTGTGCCCATTGTGACCATGACAGCAGTGAATGCCTGTGCATGCCTGTCAATGGCAGCAGTCACATCCTCCCAAAACCGGTCCATCCCTGCCAGGATCAGAGCGGTGACCCTGCTGCGACGCTCCTCTGCTTGCTCCAGAGCCACACGCAGTGCATCCACCAACGTCGCAAGCTGCATCTGCTGCTGGACTGATGCTTGCAGTAGGCAAGTGTGCTCGTCCAAGAGGTCATCTGCCTCCTCTGCATCCTGTCCCTCAGAGTGTGCGCGGCCCTGATGCTCAGCACCCCTTGAGGGTGGGCACTGTGCACCAGGACCAGGTCTGGTCATGCCCACAGGCAGTGCACAGACACCGCTGCTGAACCCTGTACCCCCAAGCCCATTGGCTGACTGCTGATGCTGCCCCTCTGGCTGCCGCTCCCCAGGGCTCAGTGGTGCTGCCGCAGTGTCCGCAACAGTCCCACTGTCCTGAACAAAAACCAGTGCTGCCCCACTGGTGCTGACAGGCACAGGCTGGGACTGTGATGACACGCAGGCCTCCACGGCAACACCATCCACAGCCATGGCCGTGATGTGTCCTGCTGTGTGGCCATCCTGTGGCACACACGTGTCACTGCCCATGATGTTAGCGACATCATCATCGGTGACGGACTCTGCACTGGCCCCAGGCACAGCATGCCGGCATCCATGGATGCCGGCATGCTGGGACACAGGCAAGGCTTCCTCCGCACCTGTTACAACATCAGTGTGGACAGCCAGGTGGCCCCACTGTCACACTGAGCCACGTATACCTGTGGAGGTGACTGGGCCCTCCTCCATCTCCAGCTGGCTGTCCTCAGTGGACAGGCCCACCACCGCTGACCCATGCAGACGCTCAGGATCTGTAAGGGAAAGCAAAGTCATGTTACTGCATGTGACCTACTCTGCCCCACCCAGACAGACCATGACTTACCATGCAGTGATGGGCCACCACCCGTCTGGAAGCCACCACCCAGAACACCCTCAATGGCACTACGCTGCATGCTTCCAGCAATCCTCTCCTCCTGTGGGGTCAGGTGTACCACCTCCGGCTGTCCCCCACCTGTTGCAGCTTGTGCTGCCCTGATGGCAGCCACCTTCTCCTTTATCCTCCTCCTGCCCGTGCCCATCTTTTTCTTGCACTCCTGCACAGAGAATTGGTGGCTGCCACGCAGGTTCACAACACGTGCCACCTCCTCCCATGCAGCAGCATGGGCTTGAGGTGTTTCCTGCCATCCGCTGAGAAGTGGCTCCTGATCCCGGTAGGCGTCAAACAGGGCTTCGGTCTCGGTTTTGATAAAGTTAGGCCTCCTCCTCCTCCTCCTCCCACCATTGTGTTCCTCCTCTCCCATAACTTGCTCAGTCATTATTTAGCCTGTAAGAATGGCAGTTGTTACCTGTGACTGTGCAGTCCCATGCACATCCCTAAATCCGCAGTCCACACTCCCAAACAGCATGCAACTCACCAATAGACTGCAGTTACCGACTATGGCCAATGCAGCCCAATGTCGCACTTTTATAGCACAACCCATGCAAATGAGGCAAGGCGCAACTTTAAGTGGATGCAAATTGCAGTGCTGCACCATTGAATGGCTGATCAGATGATTTGGATATGATGGCTGAATATTGCGCATTTGCACTTTGCGCAATTGTGTTGAACGTGCTGAGCCAATGGCGCAGTTCTGTGACATGCATAGTACACACCTCACTGTGCATGCCCGGGTCACTGACGCAGGTGTGTCCTGCGTTGCTGACGTGCTGGCATGGTAGACAATGCAGGGCATGGCCACCATTGTGCCAGTGGCACTATAGTGATGGTCACCTACATGGCGCTGTGGCACTGGGCCATCATAGGCGCACTGGGCCAACTGCGCAGTAGGCCACTACTGGCGGTAGCACAAAGGCAGCCAATTGCACTACATGCATGGGGTTCCAATGGCACTGTGCATGTCCGTGCGCCAGAGACCCTTGACCCTGTCTGTGCCCAACCTTTGCCCCCTATGCACCATGCATCAGGCATTGGTGCACCTCTATCATGCTGTTCGGTGACAGCATGATAGGGAATGGCAGCGTTGTACCACGCAGCATCTGCACGTGGGGAGCTGCACTGCAGAGCGCCATATTGGCAAATTGAGCAGAGAGCATGGCACGCAGGAGGGCAGCTCAGTGGTCAGCAATAGAGCTGGCCAACCTAGTGGCCATTGTGGAGCCACACCATGGGCCACTGTTCGGGGAGGCACCCCTGGACAGGTCCAGAACCCAGGTGTGGGAGTAGGTGGCCACTGCACTCGAGGAGGACACAGGATGGGGGAGAAGCACTGAGCAGTGCTGCCACAGATATGGGGACCTGCGGCGGAGGGAGCCGGAGCTGCTAGCCCACCTGCGGGCACGTGCCAGGACAGGCATGGTGCCACAGCCAGGTAGGTGTTATGTCAGGTAGGTGTTACGTCAACAGACTTTTATCTTCCATATGGGTATCACAGTTGTATGTGTCCAGCACATAGGGGAGGGACCATCCGAGGTTGGCTGTGGTGGTGTTATCAGAGTGTGGGGTGGGTGGGTCTGGCTGGGTGGCAGAGCACACACCTGGGGGCAGGAGGGCTTTTCTACAGGATTGTACTGATGTTTCTCTCTCCAAGTTTGCCCACAGGCCTGGAGGAATGCCGCCTTGCCCGCAATCTTCGGCGGCAGGAGGAGCAGAGAGAAGCCAGGAGGGGTGAGGGCCCTCACCACCCACTGGACCTGCCCGATGATGGTGAGTGCCATAACTCCATAAGTACTTTGGCATGCTGTGTAACAGGGTTGGCAGCGGGGTGTGGCCACCATCCATCAACACCACTGCCATGCACTCGACTTGTTACAGTCAACACTGTCCAGTGGCAATGCATGTCTGGGAGTGCGTCGATGGTAGTCCATGCATGCACCGGGGACATGATTGTGCCACTGCCTTTGCACCGCATAGCCATGTCACTAAACGGCCATGATGGTGATGTGCGTGACTTGGCCGGTGGGTGTGTGCAGCATTCTGCATGGATGTATGTGCCTGAGTGGCAGGTCATGTGGACGTGATCACTGTGGGTGATCACACACCATCACAGAGGTATGTCCCACGGCCGTATGCCATGCACAGTGGATGGGCTGTATGGAGCTTGCATTCACACCTATTGACTGTGCTCCCTTGTCCTAGGTACACACCATCTCTGGGAGATCAGGGAGGGACTTAGGGAGATCCTCCAGGTGACAAGGGCATCGCTGGACATCCTCCACAGGATAGATAACACCAGGATCCTGCGGAGGCACCAACCAAGACGGAGCCAGAGTGGGGAGCGGCGCTCCCACTAGAGGTCCCTCAGCCCCTGAAATACCCTACCCCCTGGACCCACCCTCACACCCCTCCTTTCCCATCCCATTTGTCCACCCCTGCCCCTTACCCACCCCCACCTTGTTTGTGGCCCTCCCCACCTTGTATATATTTTGTAAATAGTCTTGTAAATAGTTAACTTTTATATGTGATTTCAATACAGTTATTTTGATATGAATACTGTGGTGGTCTCTGATTTGCAGCAGGCTATAGTGCTCAGCTGCAGTGGTGTGCATGGCGTCAGGGTGATGTCAGGTCACTGGGTATGTGTGTGTCCATGTGGAGGTGACTATGGTGTGGGGTAGCTATCAGTCAGTGTCTGTGCTGTGTGTTGTGCCCTGTGCACTGGATGACTGTGTGCAGTGGTCCATGGTGTGTGCTCTGTGTCCATTGCACCCCTATCAGCCTGTCCATGGCCTGTGCAGCTGACACACATGCATGTCTGTGACCTGCATGGTCCGCTGGCATGTCAGTGGTGGCAGTCCCTGCAGAGCAGCCACTGTACCTGTCACACTTCTGGGTTGTCTCCTGTCACTGGTGTGGTGCATGTCTGCCTTAAGTGACACTGTGGCCTCCACAGTTGTTGTCCCACCTCCATGCTGTGCCTTGTGTGTGTTACAGGGGATGTGCACCACTATCTGTGACTTGTGCTCTGGGCAAATGATGGTGGTGTATGGGTCCACAGTGCCTGCGCAGGGTGGCTGGCACTCCAGTGCCATGGAGGACTGTGGGTTGTGTGTTCACAGTTTACATGGGCCCACGCTGGGGGCTTGGTTGCCCCGCCACTGCGTCCCTGTGTTGTTGTGCCCTTGGGTATGGGTGGGTGTCTGTCCATGCACTGTGTGGCATCTGGTGTGTTGCATGCTTCCATGCACAACTGTGGGTGTCTGTGCTGGCTGTTGTGGCCAGTGCTGGGTCAGGGTGTGTCACTGGGATACTGTGCAGGGTGCTGTACCACTGGTGGTGGTGTCTGGGGCAAGCCCTGTCCCGTGTGGGGTACCTCATGTGCCGATGCATGGTTGGTCTCTCAGCAGTGCCTCGGGGGGACTGTGCATGGTGGCACTGTGTATTCTGTTTTTGCATTGCTGTGTGCTGCTACCCACTGATGGGTGCTCGTGGTGGGGCTGCCTTGCATGGTTCAGTGGTGCACAGGGTTGCAGTGTCACAGTGGGGGTGGTGGCATGCATGGGGTTCCCTGCAGTGGTGGTCGCTGCTCCTGGGGAGGGTGTCTGGGGGTCACGGTGCTGGGTGTGCTCTGCACTGGGGGGATGGTGTGGCACAGGGTGGTCAGCCCTCCTTGTGTGCCAGTCACAGCTTGCCGGGGGGTGTGATGGGCACCATGGCCCAGCTGTGGGTTGGTTGCTTGTCTCCATGGGCTGGTGGTTATTCCAGCCCTCCTCCAGTTGTGCAGTGCATGAGGTGTTGGGGGACGATGTCTGTTCTGCTGTGTATTCCTGTGTCCATCTGTGGCATGGGTGGTGGGTCCCTACCTCCCTTTTTGTGCAGTTGCATTGCTCTGCTGCTGGGGGGCATCCCTGGTTGCGCTATGGTGCCTCTGGACTGCTCAGCTGCATGTCCCTTGTTGTGCTATAGCGCATCAGATCTGCTCAGCTTCCCCTCCCTAGTTGCACTATGGCGCAGGTGGTGCGATATTCAGTCGTCGGCTGTAGGCGTAGTTTGGCCCGCTCCGTTTTTGAATATTGCACCTATTGTGCATGGGCACAATGGACTTGCGCTTGCTCCTGCTATTGAGCACTTTTTGGGTGCAGTTTGAATATCTGGGCCTCAGTCTTTAGCCTGTCACTGCAGCCAATATTTTAGAGCGACCATTTGCAGCATGCAGGCTGTCTACCTGAGTCCCAACATTGCTGGTGCAGCCAGAATTTTGTTATTTATTTATTTAAACATTTTTTCCTTTTAACATTTGTCCCCAAATGTCCAACGGCAACTGCTGCTGTTATTATTTATTTGCAATTTCTTGTCCCTTGCAGCAGCCACCAAAGAATACAGTTCCCCAAAGGCAGACAGGGTGCCGACATGGATTGATGGGATTTGTTTTAGTGATTTTATCTTGATGTTTTATTGTGAATTGATTTTAAATATGTACTGCGCCTTGATTTTTGAAAGGCGCACTATAAATAAAGATTATTATTATTATTATTTTTCATTAAGACTGGGGCTCTGACTCATTAATATTCATGAGCCCTGATCATTAGCACTCTGTGGAACTTTTTATTTATTTTTAAAGAGAGAGGGCTCTCATGGCCCTTGTTTTGGTCAACAGTCCCCACTCTGATCAATGCAGGAAATGGGACTGACAAACACTCTCCCGCTCAAATGCAAATCTAGTGGTCAGGAGATCAAAGGTACAACATTGTGCATGCACAATCTCCATAGCACCGGAGTGTCAAAACGAGCAGCGGGGAGGCACGGCTTGAGTTTGTTGCACCCAAATGGGCTAGGTTTCACACTGGGGCTGAGTTTGGGGGCATGGGCACCAAAAAGGATTGGGGGACACACCAGGAAGAAATGGCAGGCATATGGGGAGGTGCTATTGGAGGAGCAGAAAAACAGGAGCTTTGGCATATGGTAAGCCCACAAATTGGTGGGGGACTATATATGTGTGTGTGTATATATATATATATATATATATATATATATATATATATATATATATAGATATATATATATGGGGTATGGTAGTGCGTAGTTAGGGTTGAGTAGGCAGTTTAATGTTAAACCTCAACATTTACACTTTAAAAACTTTGCAACCGTTCAAGAGATTTGCACAAAATTTGGTATGCACTGTCTTGTGGTGTAGATCTCTTGACTTGCTAAGTTTTATTCTAGTTGCATGTGCAGATTCTGATATCTGAATAGTGCAAAACCCTTAAAATCTGCCATTTATTGCAATTTTCTTCTCATCACCTTGCACCCAGATGGTGTGGAATTTTGGTGTGAAATTTATGTGGTAGAAAATGCTTGGGTCAAAGAACTGCCTTGCATTTATTTGGTAGAAAATATTTATCAGTTCCAATCTTCTTCACTTTTTAAGTTCCCATTATTTTCAATGGGAATTTCCTTGCAGGGGTTAAACTGCACTGAGAGAAAGTGGTATTCCTTACATAGATACATAGCTACATAGACACTGTTGTCAGATAAGGGCCTATGGCCCATCCAGTCTGCCCATTTGAGCTTGTAAGTTCCCTTTACGTTTTTCTATAAGTCTGTTGCCCCTTACCCCTGACCTCCAGAGTTCCCTTATGTCTATTCCATGCATCCAGCTCTACTCTCAGGCAGGACCTCCCACGGAGCAACTCCCATCCCCCTGCCATCCTAGCACAGTTCTTCCCTCAGGCAGGACCTCCTGCAGAGCCACTCCCATCCCCCTGCCATCCCAGCACAGCTCTACCCTCAGGCAGGACCTCCCACGGAGCTGTTCCCATCCCCCTGCCATCCCAGCACAGGCACACCGCATTTATCCTCCTTTGTTCTGGACTTTTCAAACTTGACACCTTTTTTACTTGGTTACGAGGTTGCCCTCGGGGGCTTGCTGGTAGCTTTCCTGGCTGATACCGAGCATTTAATGCATCAGCTACTTTGTGACTCTGGACACTCGTAGCCTGGGACCTTAACAATTTTACTTACTAAAAGAAGGGGGATTTTATTAATTATATTTGCAGCCTCAAGGGAGCCACCGCTCTTTCTGAACATGCGGCCAGCTATGCCTCAGCTTAACTAACCCGAACTCTGGCTGATTATTCGTAGAGCTGCAAGCTGTTTTATGCTTGCTCCCTGCTTTAATTTGGAGCATTTTGTGGAGCACAAGTGAAGTTCATCTCCGAGCCGCCAGCTGGTAGCTTGGCTGTAACTGCTGATTGCACAGTTGCCGGCTCAGTTCCGGGGCTGCCAAGTCGATCCCTGCAGTCGCTTCACGACTGCTCCCCACCCACCCCAATACCCTCTCACCTCAGCTGTCGTTCAATTTATAGTGTAGAGTCTCGTTCAATTTATAGTGCAGAGACTCGCACGAAGTCATTATCTTTTTTTCACTATCTCCCTTCATTCCCATCTGCACTTGATACACGATCCCCACTAGTGGTCACCTGTACTCCAGTTGATCCTAACTCCCCGTCTCTGCTCTCAGTGCTCCTCTGTATCTATTGCTCCAGTGTTGGATTCCACTTTCTCCTCATTTGTTTTCTCTTCCCCCTGCCTACCTCTGCCTATATTCCTTCCATACCATGTATTCTAAAACTATTTATCCCCTCCTGCTAGTCTCAGGTGCAGTGTTGTTTCTTGTAGTATTAACCGACCCTACTGAGCTTCCCTCTACTCACCTTTTTGCTCTCCTGATAACTTCTGCTACTCCAACTAACTCTCTGACCCCACCCCTAAACCTCTATCTATGCTGGGGCTCAATAATAAGCCCATTTGGGTTTTACTTAGGAATATCTTTCAGATATACACTTTCTCCCCTGTAAGTGTCTCCCATGCAGTTGTCATTGTCTCCCTTTGGATAACTAGCATCTCCCTTACCCTTGCTGGTGATGTTGAGACCAATCCTTGACCCTCTACAGCTAATGTCACATCCCAGTCTCCCACCATCAATTGTTGGTATCAAACACCCAGTTTCACATTTGCCCTCCTTAAAATTAGGAGCCTTACTGCTAATCTCCCTGGGCTTGAGGCTTGGATCACCTCTATTAAACTAGATGTTATGGCCCTTTCTGAAACATGGCTGAAACCCTCTATTACAGATTCCCTCTGCTCCTTGCCTGGTTATCATATGCTTTAGTCTGATTGCTCTAATGCCAAAAGAAGGGGTGGCCTAGCAGTGTACTTCAAGTCTCACCTCAATGTGTCTTTTATACAAAGTCCCCCTCTGGCTAACTGCAAGGTGCTTCATTCACTTCTGCTACTTGGGGGAGTTAAAAAAATTCATATCTTCTGCATTTACATACCTCCTAGAAACTATAGGCTGGATCTGGAAGAGTTTATTGAACTTGTGCCCTCTGTGACTGGGAAAACAAAGTCATTTGCATGGGAGATTTTAATCTGGACTGGGCTGGACCCAGTTCCTCCCTCTTATCCTCCATTACAAGCAAGGCAAATCTTACTCAGCTTATCCGGAGCCCCACCAGAATCTCCCATCGTGGCACCACCTCCACCATCTTAGACTGGATACTCACTAATAGGATAGAGAACTTCCCCTCTGCAGGAGTCCTATCTGACTCCATAAGTGATCACTGCCCAGTGTACTGCACCTGGGACACTTCCCCTCCCTCCTACTCAACCAAAGTCTTATCTTTCTCCAGCAACTCTAAACTTAACTATGCTGCATTTCTGAACGATCTTAGCATGGTTGACTGGTCCTCTCTCTACATAACCAATAACGTTAACAAAGCGGTAGGTTACTTTAATGATACCCTAATCTCCCTCCAGAACCTTCATATTCTTGTCACTACACGTAGAGTAGAAGATAAAGTCACCAAATGGCTCAAGCGCCCCCTACTTCAACTGCTAAAATGTAGGGATAAACTCTGGTCAGTATGGAAGCCCACTTCACTTCAAGCTGACTTCGAGGCCTACTGGTCCTAATGAAATGCCTGGGAGATTCGTGAGGCCAAGAGTTTATACTACCGTAACCTTTTCAGTTCTTCATTCTCTAACCCTAAATGGTACTGGTCCCATAATAAGGAAATTCTGGGTAATAATAAGCCTATGATCCCAAACGAAATGCTGATAAATGATACTCACTGCAATAACCCTCTTAACATTGCTAATGCTTTTAACTCCCTGTTTTCCACCCTTCCTACCCCCCCTCATCTGCCATCACCTCCCTAGTATCCCCATACCCATCAGCCACTGCTCCCATGGCCCTTGAACTATCATTGGTCACTAGTCTAGAGGTGCTTAAGCTACTAAGGTCTTTACTGGCTAATGGTAGTCAGGTCCTGATGGTATACTTCCTAGGATTCTCAGGCAGTTTGCCTTTAGTCTCGCTGTACCTGTAACCAGACTTTTCAACTTCTCCATCTGCTCTGCCTCCATGCCTTTGGTCTGGAAAGTTGCCAGAACTATACCAATCTTTAAGAAAGGGGACACCAAGATCATGTCGAACTACAGGCCCATTTCACTCCTGCCCATTCTCAACGAGCTGCTTGAGAAACTTGTTCATCGGCAGGTCTCTGTGCACCTTCTTAACTTCAAACTACAATCCCTCGTACAACATGGTTTTAGGGCAGGGCACAGCACTACTACTGCTCTTACTCAGCTGACCAGCAATGTAAAAAATAATATGGACAAGGGCTTGCTTACTTGAGCAGTTTTCATTGATCTCTCCAAAGCGTTTAACATGGTTCATCATCCACTTCTACTGGCTAAGCTGTACACTCTCAGTGCCTCTGCCTCTACCCTCTCCTGGCTGGGCAGCTACCTAGAACATCGGTTTCAGGCTGTATCTTTCTGTAAGTCTATCTCCTCCCCTGTCCTGATTACCTGTGGCATTTCACAGGGTTCAATCCTTGGTCCCCTACTTTTCTCCCTCTTCATTAATGATATCCCCACTCCACCTTCTCACTGTAACATTATAATGTGTGATGACCTGATGCTTTACTCAGCTTCCAAGTCTATTGCCGACATCAATTTTCATCTCTCCTCTGCATTTCAGACCCTTCAATCCTAGTTCTCGTCTAACTACCAAGTCCTAAATATATCTAAGACCCAGGCCATGATCTTTGGGTCCCACAGAAAGGTGCCAACTGAGTCCCCTAAACTCCTGGTGCGTAGCTGTGATAGGACTGCTGTATCCAACACTTTATCCTTCAAGTATCTAGGGGCGATGCTGTACCCTGTACTTGACTACTCTACGCATGTTAGCGAGGTATGTCGCTTGGTTAATGCCAAAATTGGTGCGGCCTACAAAGTGTGCCACTCTCTTACCAGGATCTCTGTTGTGAGAGGGGTTTCACTCCCACAACTGCTTTATGCCCTGCCAGTGCTTTCTCATGCAAACATGGGTGTCCTTCGCAAATGGGACACGTCTTACAACAATATCTGTAGATTTGCCCTTTATGCTCCCCACCTAACACATCACTGTCGTCTCTACGCTGCTTTAAAATGGCTGTCTCCTGATGCCCTTCATTCATACTCCCTAGGATGTTTTGTTGATTCCATAACCAGAACACCTCATCCTCCCTCTCTGAGGGACATGTTTTCCCCGGTCTCTCACTCTCGCTCCCTCAGGTCCTTGACCTCCCCGTTACTGTCTACTCAGACTTGCTACACAAAAATGGGAGAGCAAGCCTTCTCCTACTTTGCTCCTAGGTTTTGGAACTCTCTCCCATGCCAAGTCAAGAACTCCTCATCTCAATTTACTTTTAAGCATGCCCTATTTTCCCACTTCCTTGCTCTTGGAACCTGTGACTGCACTTAACTTTTTTTCTGTCTCTCTTCTTGTCACTTCTCTTGACTTGGACTACCTGATTGTGACCTTCCCACCCTTCGAAATTGCCTGTTTGTCTTAGAGTTTCTAACTGTCTGCCTCCCCCATCCCTAGGCCTGATGAATGTGTCTATCATGCTATTATTTGTATCTTCGGTTAGCTGTGCCTGCCCGACTGTTTGCCCCCAGCAAGGCCTCTGGAATGACTCCTACTGCTTTTTTTTAATAATGGTTTGCTGCAATAACTTCACACTGTTTGCTGTTATTCATGTATTGTATTATCCTCTATGGCAGTCCTCTGCCAATGTATTTTGTAGACAGTTCCACTGCACTTACCTGATTGTTTGTCACTGCTGTATTGTGATTTTTTTTACTCTGCTGTATTGACATATTGTACTCTCCTGGGTCGTGCCTGAAAATAGGCAGGTTATGTTGCCTAGCACACTTATCCGGTTACCAAAAGTAAATAAATAAATAAATTCTTAAATCCTGTGATTGTTTCAGCTCCCACCATTTCCTCTGGCAGGGTGTTACACTTGTCCACCTCCCTTTCTGTGAAGAAACTCTTCCTCACATTTCTTCTGAATCGCCCTCCCTCCAACTTCATCCCATGCCCTCTAGTCCTGGAACATCTTTTGCACTGGAAAATAGTGTATTCATGCACCCTGTTCCTCCCTGTAAGATACTTGTTTGTCTCCATCATATCCCCTCTTTCCCTCCTCTCTTCCAGGGAGTACATATTCATGTCCTTCAACCTCTCCTCATAGGAGTTGTTAGGCAATCCCTGTACCATCTTTGTTGCCCTCCTCTGAACCTTCTCTACCCTATCTATGTCCTTACGTAGATAAGGTCTCCAGAACTATACACTGTACTTTAGGTGGGGCCTCACTAGTGTCTTGTATAGTAGAATTATTACCTCCCTTTTCCTGCTGGTGATGGTGAAGCAAATAAGATGCTGGGATGCATAGGCAGGGACCTATGCATCCCAGCATCCTATTTGCTTTACCTGCTGCTTTGTTACTCTGTTTCACTACCTTGAGGTCATCAGAGATGATAACCCCAGCTCCATGTCCTGCTTGGTGCATGTTGTATCCTCACCCCCCCAACTGATATGTTGTTCCAGAGTTTTTTGTGCCCCATATGCATTAGTTTGTACTTCTTTGCATTGACTTTCAACTGCCAAACCCTTGACCATTCTTCAAGCTTCTCCAGGTCCCTCCACATTCTGTTTACACCCTCTGACATGTCCACTCTGTTACACAGTTTCGTGTCATCAGCGAACAGGGAAATTCTGCCTTCTAGGTCCTGCGCAATGTCATTGATGAAGATACTGAAAAGGACTGGTCCCAGCACTGATCCCTGTGGTACCTCTGTAGAGTGACAGCCATACACCACCACCATCTGTGTCCAGCCACCTACTCAATTACCCACCCAGTGCACTACTGTCCTGCCCACTGCCATATTCCCCACTTTATTTAATAGTCTTCTATGTGGCACAGTGTCAAAGGCCTTGCTGAAGTCCAGATAGGCCACATCCACTGCCCTCCCCAATCCACCTACCTTCTAACCCAGTCTAAAAATTCAATAAGGTTGGACTGGCATGAACTCGCCCCAGAGAAACCATGCTGCCTTGGGTCCTGTAGTCCATTAGAACCAGATATGCCACCAATCTCTCCTTCAGTAGTGCTTCCATGATCTTCCCCACTACTGAGGTCAGGCTGACTGGTCTGTAGCTCCCTGCTTCCTCTTTGCTCCTGCTTTTGTATAAGGGGACTACAACTGCTGTTCTTCAGTCTTTTGGTACCTCCCCTGTTTCCAGTGATTGGTTAAACAGGATTGTCAGAGGTTCAGCCACCACCTCTCCTAGTTTCTTGAGGACCCTGGGGTGTACCTCATCTGGCCACATTGCTTTATCGACTCGTATTCCTTCCAGTTCCTTTCGGACCCTTTCCCATGTAAAGGGACTTGTGTCCATTTCTGCATCCTTCCCACCCCTTGTACTCCCTTCAGGCCCATTACCGTCCTCTTCCTCAGTAAAGACTGAGCAGAAATATCTGTTCAGTATGTCAGCTTTACTATTGTCATCCTCCATGCAGCCCCTGTCCTCCCCTTCATGTACCTGTAAAACATTTTGTCCCCTCTACCCACTGATTTTGTGATGTGCTCTTCTGTCTGAGCTTTGGCTTCCCTTACTGAACTCCCTGCCCCCCTTTGACTCTCCTGGTACTTTTCCCTATCCCCTTATGCCTGTGTCATTTTGTATTGCCAGAATGCAATCATTCTGGCTTTCACTTTCTCCGCTACCTCCTTGGAAAACCACAGTGGCTTCCTCTTTCTAGGATTGCTTCCTGGAGCGACAAGGGAATTTGGTCTCTTGAGAATGTATTCTTTTTCTTGAGGGTTCAATCCTTTTTCATGAGAAAAAAATCCTTTTTCTTGAGCTGCCATCTTGTTTGTATTTTTCCACACAACAAACTGTTATAACTCTGTACAGAAATGTCTTCTACAGACATCCAAACATGTATCTTGCTCATTGGGAGAATATGAGCTTCACTGTGTATTTTTTAATAGCTCCTATGGCTGCTGAGCATTTTTTAAACTATTTAAATCCTTTTTTGTGACTCGCTAAGTTCCTTTTTTGTATGTCCTTTTTCATTCTCATGAAAAAAGGAAATCAGCTTTTGCAAAGGATATAAAAATATCTATGTCTGATATCCTTTTTGCAAGCTGATTCCTTTTTAGTGAGAATGAAAAAGGATTTGCGAAAAAAGAATCGTCTCACAAAAAAGGATATGTAAAAAAATATATGCCCCAAATCTTTTTTCATGAGATGGAATCCTTTTCTGTGACCACAGTAAAGGATTTTCAAAAAAGGATTCCTTTTCTATGAATAAGGCAAAACATTCACAGAAAAGGATTTCCACTTGTGAAAAAGGATTTAAATGCCTTTCTAATTGTGGCACATTGATCTTCAGTGGCACCCCTCCACCCTCCCATTTCACTTTTGTGTAGCCCTAGTGTCTAATGGCACCCTCCTACCATCCAATCCCCATATTGATAATATTTAAAATCCCCATTGGTAGTACGTGCCACCCCCAACCCTCCCATATCCTTATATTGGATAACCCCGGTGGCTAGTGATACTCCCCACCTTGTGATCCCTATTTATAATTCTAATAATTTACTTCATCACTGAAGGTTAGTGGCACCTCCCACTCTCCTATATCAATAGATTTCATAAGTCTTGTGAATAGTAGCATCCTCCCACCCTCTGGTCCTTATATTTACAAAAATTATTATCACATTTGTGGTTAGTGGCACCCCAACCCTAACATGTCCCACTCAAGCTGCAAATAAGAAAACCGTCCATCGATGTCTTTTTCTTACAACCTGTAAAAAACAATATCCATCACCGATCACCCCCACACCATCCATCTGACACCCTACTGTGCACCTACCTGCCGCACCCTCCTTGACCCTCCACATGCCCTGACTCACCTGAACTGCCAACACAGTGAAGATCGACTCTCCAATCAAAGACACATCTTGCTGCTGGAACCAGTGACTGCTTCCTAACAAGTAAGGTAACTGCAGTTGAATCTATTTTCTGACCGCAGTTACCTCATTTGTTAGACAGCAGTCACTGGTTCAGGCAGCAAGATGCATCTTCAATCGGACAGTGGATCTTCACTGTTTTGGCAGTTTAAGTCAGTGAGGGCAATCCTTTTCTCAAAGGAATTCATGTTCAAGTGCTGCATCCTTTTTTTATTTTATTGTTTTTATTTTAAAGTTGATAACTGGGAAAAGCACACTGAGCTAAGGCTCATTTTGAGGGGCTACCCAGAGTACAGAGGGATAAGAGGGATTGACACAGTGAGTATACAATTCAGCTATTGAAGTAAAAGGTGCAGCATCCTCCTCCTCTCCTCATATATGTTGCTCTCTAGTCCTTGGACCATCTCTGTTGCTCTACACTGTACTGCCTCCATTTTCTCACAGTATCCTCTCAGGTGTGGACTCCAGTTCTTTGCACAGTATTATGGGTGTGATCTGGTTGCCCCAGTGACCTGTGCAATGACAGGATCATCTCCCAGCTTTTGCAGCTTACCCCCTCCATATGCATCCCAACATCCATCTTGCCTTACCCTTGGCTCTGTTACAGTGTACTGTTGTTTTTAGGTTCCCTGATGTCATGATCCTTAGGTTCTTTTCTTCCATTGGGCTTTCCAGCACTACTAGAAATGTGTACAGTAACTTTATTTACACATGATCATTGAAACCCTATGCAAACCAAAAGGTGATTCCTGGCATATATTTCACAAGACACTTTCTGGTTTGTGAAAATCTAGAAGGGTGTCTGCTGAGGGGGGACACAACAGTCCTTTTGTGGACTGCTGTGTACCATAATCCCCTGTTCTCATGGGCCATGGGAAAATTTTGACTTATGAACTGAAATTTGATAGTCCAGCTGAGGCGTGACCTCAAAGGTGGTGCTGTACATTGCACTGAAGCAGAGTCCTGCATCAGTACAGCCACAGATAGTGAATTCCAGCTTCACATGTCCAGCTGGTGGCAGGGTTCCATGTCATAACAGTGATCACAGAATAGCGATCACTATTATGGAAAGTGTATATATTGCCAAAAAGCAAATCAGCAATATATACTTTTACCGACATGACAGCCACAAAACAAATAAGTGTTTTTGCAGGGGCATTGCTCCCCACACACCCCTGAATTTATATTATCAGCTCCAGAGGGGTGCATGTTGGGGAGGGGGCAAAAGCCTACATCGGGGAAAAAAATTAAATGCCACACCCGGAAGCAGCAGAAAAAGTAACTCACACCTGAACCTGAACCCTGCACCTTCTGCCCCAGAGCTAGCTACCCACACCGCCACACATCACAGCTAGCTCAGTGGCAGCAGGTAAACTCAGCCCTCAAAACCCCTTCCCTGTCCCTCCCTTTCCCATCGCTATCCCCACTTCCTGTTGCCATTCAGTACAGTCACAGTCACCCACAGTTGCTACCCTTGCAGAATAACCCAAGAGTATAGCACTGAATATGAATCACTGTTTTGATGTGGCACCCATATTCCATACCCCTACCAGGTCATAATGTAGAACGCTTAATAGCATACGACATTATGGTTAACCTGGGATAGCGCCATAGACAAGAGCAAATGGTGCAATACCATGTATACTGCTGTATGCAGTTTTGCACCATTCACACTTTCCCAGGCAGAGGATTAGACTTCTGCTGGGACTGGGTTCTGCTGAGAAGCTGCACTGGCTCACTGGACTGAGCCACAGCAGCAGGAACCCAGGTGCTGCGTCTGGGAAAGGGTTTGATTCCCATTCTCAGAAACTTTTATTTTTTGGGGACTTTGTGCACTCCCCGAGTTAAACCTCCCCGGAGTTAAGAATCTTTAGTGGGGGGTGTGTGGGGGGTGCTGCCCCCCATAATGGGGGTGTGTGCAGTGGAGAACCCCACAAAAAAAAAAGACTTATGCCCTATGGCAGAAATTGTTCTGTGTTGGCAGTGTGATTTTGCAAAGAGGCATAATGTCTTGTGACATTATGACCCTGTGCCTTCGGTCACTGTACTCACTAGTTACCTGGTGGCAGCTGGCAGGTTCATGGTGCACAACTTGGCATCTTGGCACCCACCCTCTGTGGTGCATACCAAGCCCTGTTGGGCATAAGGACCATTGTGTCTCTTATTATACCTCTCTGTCACAAATAAAATGTCATCATTGACATTTAATTATTTAAAAAGTTAGCATTAAAGTTTTTGTTCAGCAATACATTTTCAAATAAATAAACTTTCTGCAGGTTGTAGATTTTGAAAACCATCGAACGGCACATATATTGTCAAAATCTTCCTGCAGCACATAGATTTTCAAAGTGAAGCACATATGTTTCCAAAACATTTATAAAGGATTTGTATTTGAATAGTAAAAGCCATCATGTAGCACATAGATTTTGAAAACTATTGAGCAGCTTTTAGATTTTCAAAACTGTCTTGCAGCATGAAGGGTTTTACAAATACTTTATAACCTCACAAACATTTTATAAGTCATCTCATAAATACAAAAAAAAAATCATGCAGTGATATTTTAAGAAATAGTTTATATGTACTTCACTAAAGTTTTGAAAATCACTGCAAAGCAGGAAAACCATCATGTACAGTAACATGAATATTTTAAGAAAGAATTTATAACACCATGAAGACTCTGAAAATCATTGCAGATGAATTTTAGAATATTTGTGCTATATGTAGGTTTTACAGCAAAGAATAACATTCATTAGAATTCCTCTGTGAATATTTTCATTTTTAATCAAAGATAACTATTACTTATAATTATTTTTTAAATGCACTCTGTGACTTGTACTAACCCCTCTCATATAAACTAAAATGTTATACGTAGACATGGTATCCATAGTAAAGTATTTAAGACAAAGCAATTTCACAGCCTCAATCCATGTTATCAAATTGTGCAATGTAGGAGTGACATTTGGTGCCTACACTGTTTAACTTGTTCACTAAAATGTGGGTTGCAGCATTAGATAGATTAAACACCTTTGCACCCATACTATAAAATAAAAAATTAAGATTTAATGTATATCAATGATGTAAATTTACTTTCTTGTACACCCCTTGGATTAAAGAAAATATACTGACTATAACTGAGCACTTAGAAAGATTAAAGCTAGAAATATACATCACTAAAACAAAAAATATGGCATGTCATAAAAGATTAAATAAAAATGGTTACAGCTACAGCTGTCTTGGTTTCAAATTTGATCCAAATCAAATATTGAAACAACAAATACAATATGATACAGAAAATACAAAAAAAAGAACCAGGCATATTTAGATTTGTCAGTCATTTTACCGAAAACTTAATTAATGCAATCAAAATAGCATATATGGCAATATTTAAAAAAATCAGTTGTTATATGATTGCAAAGTATGGGGCATGGGAATTATCAGGAAGAAAAACAAAACAAAAATGGGCCACTTAAAAACTGTTTTTAAAAAGAACAGTACTGGGTCTGATTTGGTCACTCCATTGGTGTTAATGAAACTGAAATGTGGTCTAATACTATTTGAATTTGTGATATAAATAGTCATAGTTAAGCACTGTTGCAACATCTGAAAATGGAAGAAGACAGGTTACAAAAACCAAAGCTGGACAGAAACTATAAAAATGTGACCTAAGAAAAACTGGCTTGTAGAACTGAATAAAATGCTTGCAAAAATAGTTTCAGTGAAATCTGGTGATATATGGAGCAAAGCAATAGCAAGGGAAACTGACTGATACTGCTATACAATGCAGTTTTGAAGAAATACATAACTTAGACAATAGTGCTGTGTGGAATTTTTAAATTATGATGGAACAAAATTCCGTGGAATTTCATAAATTTCCACTGATATCTGTCGAATTTTACTTGGAAGCAGAATGGTAGAATTCCATGGTGGAAACACTTGAAAAATGCAGAAAATGTTTGTTCTATTACTTTCAACAGGGTATTATTCCATACATTTCAACATATACCATGGAATTTTTCTGCAGCCATTTTGGATTGATTTCAAGGAATCCAAATGGAATATTTTCATAAAAATGCACTCATTTGCCTGTTTGTACCTTGTGAAGGACTGCCCTGATAGTTGCTTTTGTGTTGTGTGTGTAGTCAACGTTCTGTTATGTCACCAAAATCTGCATAAAAATGCATTATCATCTGCAGATTCTAATTCCTAAGAAACCCCAAAAATATGCAGATTTAATTGCTGTAGCGTAGTTAATATGGTGGTTAAACAAATTGAACAAATTGTGCTGCTGCTGCATTCCAGAGAGAGGGAAACTATGTAGCAATAACAACCCATGTCGAACTTCCTAAGCTACTAGTCGAGACATTATGGGTGTCTCAGGCAGAAGGATCAACTCTGCTTTGGTTTATTACAAAAACCTGCAAGCAACCTCCCAAAACCTATCTTGGGAAGAGTAGTTTTACTTCAGATTTG
The DNA here is from genome assembly GCA_016271365.2 of Neoceratodus forsteri. Classification (NCBI taxonomy): domain Eukaryota; kingdom Metazoa; phylum Chordata; order Ceratodontiformes; family Ceratodontidae; genus Neoceratodus; species Neoceratodus forsteri. Next base: position 683,742,186 of record CM057449.1, read on the forward strand.
TAGGTAAAGTTGTGGTGGTCATTGTGATGCGTTGTTAGTTTTGTGTTTTCTATGTTTGTGTGTTTTTGGATTGCTTTAGTTTCAGCTGTATTTTTCTGGTCATGGGGGGATGAGAGCTGTTTTGCAGTAGCTGGGGCTGGAGCAGACATAAAGAAACTGAAAGAAAAACAGTGAGAAAGAGAGAGTTCTTTGAGGCAGATGACAGACACAGATGCTGCCTCACACAGAGAAAGCTATATGCTTTAATTTGATTTATATAGTCAAAGAATTAACTGTTCATCTGCCAGTAATACAGTTTGTTACAGACACGCACTTCTATGGCAGATACTTCTGATTTCTGATATAGAACTTAATAGCATGCAACTATTTTCAACCTTCCGCACCCACTTCTGGCTGTACAGGTGGTCAGCATTTGTCTATTGGGGGATTTAATATTTTATTACCCCTTGTTGCAGCTGCCCCTTTCATCTAGTGCCTTATCCTCTGGAGTGATGTGATCACGGATGTGAGCCTGCGAATACAGGCTCAGTAATACATGGTACAATGTCCCTCCATGTGACCCGAGGGCACTGCCCCATGTATATCTATATGACATGCCACCATCTCTCCATGCACAGCACCTGCTAGTATTAGGAGCACAAGGAAGGTAAACTGTTTTAGTGACATCAGGGAAGCCTTCATGAAACAGCAATAAGACATGTGACACAGAGCAGATTGTTGGTGCCACTGGTGTTCCTATAGCCACTTCCTAGGGTGCCCCTTCCCCCAACAACAGCAGCTCCTCACAAGACACACCCAGCATAGTGCACAAGGGGTATGCATTAATGAACCCATATGCCAAGGCTTGTCTTGAGTTATAGTACTTCATTCACAGATGAAGCTAATTATATTTACTATTTAGTATGTATTTCTTAACATGTCATACAAGCAATGTCAGGGTGCACTATTTCTGTGCCAGGAACAACCGTCATTTCAGAAACATTCCCACCACCACCAGATCCACCAGGAGTGGCATCAGCAACTGATGGCCAGTTCAGCCACCTGCTTCATCCTCTGTGGATTTCTGCACAGTTTCATCTGAGACAAATGAATAAGACTGTGTAGGCAACATGACACTGGGAATAATAAACAAACTGAACACATATAACAAAGTCAGATTCAACATTTGTTCAAGTGCCTAACCTTCAATGGGAAGGCCATGTGTGCTTGTTGTGGTGCACAACAAAATCAGGTAGTTAGGATTGTTTGCACTTTTCAGTGCCAAAAAAGTGAATCTCTAGATAGAAGATTTCAAAGTACACACAAGATATCCTCCACCGTTGGGTACCACAGTAGGACAGAGGGGATGAGATACTACAGAAAGGCAAACTAGTCAATGGACTTCATTCTCCTTCTGACAACAAATTCTGTTTTTTGTAATTTCATACATACACCAGTAAAGCACATCCTCATTACGTTCGCTTGCGCGCATGCACAAGGGACGTGTTGGAAGAGTAGCTTGCCAGAGGTGCCTCTCCCACCAATGCCACTGCTCCTTGAGCAGGCATGGCGATCCTGCACCAATGGGTGCAGGAGCTCAATGTGACAGCGGTGTTCTCTGCTTTAAAGGAAAGCACCGCTGCCATACCTGAAGTGCGCCCAGCATCACGTGCTACCTCCCCCGCACACGTCCGTTACAACGCCCCTAAAAGCTTTCGTGCCACGCTGGGAGCCCACCAGCATGGTAAAACATTGTTTGCCGATGGGGTGCCCAATCCCCATCGGCTCCACGACTCCCCCAAAGTTATACTGCTGCCACACTGGGAGCCCACCCAGCGTGGCAAACCTTTGCTGTTGTTTTTGCCGGCGGGGTACCCAATCCCCGTCGGCTCCTCCTCCCACCCAGCGTAGTTTGCCGGCGGGGTGCCCAATCCCTGACTCCTTGGCCCCTCCACACATCTTCTGCCGCTGGGAGCCCACCCCAGCGTGGCAAACGTCCCACGTCGTTTCTTTTTTTTTTTACCTGTAAAATGAAAACGGTCCCACGGCGAGTCTTCTAGCCCCTCCCACAACCTGCACCCACCCACTGCGCACCCAGCCTCCCCACACCCCCCTCACCCCATACTTACCTCCGACTCCGGCGTGACGATCTTCGGTGGACCGGGAACACGTCTGCACTCTTCAAAGGCGACCGCGAACTGAGGAAATGCCGGTAAGCTGTATAATGGGCTAGATAGGGGGGTTTCAACTTTATTGCATATCTCAGTCATTTTTTGGAATTTTTGCACAAAATTTTCAACATGGGGTTTTTGGGATCCCTTCTCATGAATGATGTCACTGTCATGGCATTATTCGGGCCCGAAGGGTGATTTCACAGGCACTGCACAGTCACTGCATGAAATCACCCTTCAGCCTCAGATAACACCATGACAGTGACATCATTCATGAGAAGGGGTCCCAAAAACCCCATGTTGAAAATTTGGTGCAAAAATTCAAAAAAATGACTGTTTTACAAGTGTGCGTTGCGCAGTTCCTACGCAGGCTCGTAAGTTTGCGAATTTTCAATATTTTCACTCCAGATTTTCAACATTGCCATTTTATCACACCTTCTTATGAGTTGTATAGCTGTCATTTTTCACATCTCACCCAAAATGTGTTTCCGCCCATGTAGCGCACAATGGCGCAGTCGGTATGCAAAATCAATGTTTGGAACACATTAAGAAAATCACAGTGACACTATTCATGAGCACAGGTCTTAAAATGGCTATGTTGAAAATTTGGTGAAACAATTCCTAAAAATGACTGTTTTATGAGCGTGCGTTGCGCAGTTCCTACGCATGCTCGTAAGTTTGTGAATTTTCAATATTTGCACTCCAGATTTTCAACATTGCCATTTTACCACACCTCCTCATGAGCAGTACAGCTGTCATTTTTCACATCCTGCCCAAAATGTGTTTCTGCCATGTAGCACACAATGGCGCAGTCCGTGTGCGAACTCAATGTATGGGACACATTAAGAAAATCACAGTGACACTGATCATGAGCAGAGGTCTTAAAATGGCTGTGCTGAAAATTTGGTGAAAAAATTCCTAAAAATGACTGTTTTATGAGTCTGCATTGCGCAGTTCCTACGCACTCTCGTAAGTTTGCGAATTTTCAATGTTTTCACTCCAGATTTTCAACATTGCCATTTTAACACACCTCCTTATGAGCATTGCAGCTATCATTTTTCACATCTTGCCCAAAACGTGTTTCCGCCCATGTAGCGCACAATGGCAAAGTCGGTGTGCGAAATCAATGTATGGGACACAGTAAGAAAATCACAGTGACACTGTTCATTAGCAGAGGTTTTAAAATGGCAATGTTGAAAATTTGATGAAAAAATTCCTAAAAATGACTGTTTTATGAGCGTGCATTGCACAGTTCCCATGCACGCTCGTAGGTTTGCGCATTTTCAATATTTCCACTCCAGATTTCAACATTAGCATTTTACCACACTTCCTTATGAGCAGTACAGCTGTCATTTTCACATCCTGCCCAAAATGTGTTTCCGCCTATGTAGCGCACAATGGGGTTAACAAACAGGTCATGCTGACAATTTATTGTGCAAATACCAGCAATCGCACAGGACATTAGGGTAAAGCACCATACATGCCAAACACCACTGCAAATACCTGCAAGCGAACGTTCGGCATTGACAAATGCTTGTTTTGTAATGCTACGATGCAGTCACAAACTAAGGAAAAGGAAATACATTGATTTGGACAAGAGTGGGCATGGTATAACCAAACCACCAGACCTGGACCAAACTAGAATGGTACAAACATCCCAGGCCAAGCCAGTCTGCAGGAGAAGTCAGACAAGGCACAAGTTGTGGTTATACTGTTTGTTCGGCCACTTTGGATATATGGACCTGTCCATCTTTTACCTATGTTGTTCAACTAATATTGGCCTGCTTTCACCAGCTTATGTGGCGTAGTCGGGTCTGTGCAGTCTGGTTTCGGCACGTTCTGAGCAGATGTGAAACACAGATACCATATCTATAATTAGACAACCAAGTGTTGCAGCATGACTGCCCAGTCAGGATTTTTACTGATCTGTTCTGGTTCGAGTCTGAAAGTCCAGGCCTTTTACAAAAGTTCCCTGGTAACCCCTCCTGCAATCCAAGTACATTTCTGACCGCTCAACTGCAATGTACAGGCACTCTTAAGAGATTCCAATAGATATGTCTCTCTGTGCTGAATATCTTCCCACTAACATTTCAGTTGTTTTGTGGTGTTTACTGGTGTCTCTATCCACCATCACTCTTGAAAAATTCTAGTCTGTTGGCACCAAAAATTCACACTGCATCTTTTGTTACTTTATCAGCAAGGATACTGGTCTCTATATGCACTAATTCTGGTGCAGTACTCTGACAGGATTCTCCAGAGGCCTTTGAGCTCCGTTTTTCCACTGACATGGTCATTCAAAAAGTAGTCAAATGGTTAGCTTTTTGAGCTTTTAGAAAACTTGCTGGCTCTCTGCCCTTTTGTCTCTCACACTTTCTCTGTTTCTCCAACTCACAGATTACACAGCCACTAGTCATTCCCATGTGCTGAAAACCATGGAATTTTAATCTGAGATAAAATATTCCACTTTATCCCACACATTACATTACATAGGAGATCCACAGAATAACATTCAGGGCATTTCAGATGTCAATAAAATGCACCAGAGATCTGCCAAAAAGTAAAAGGAATTTCAGATTAGGATTCCACAGCACAAATGGAAACAATAATGAATTGTGTGTCATTGTTTTTCAATCTACGTACCCACACTTGGTTTTAAAGGGCAGCTAGGAATAAAGTGGGTGCATTTTCAAGTATATTTACCCACTTGACTCCAGGTAATATGCATGGAAAGGGTGCAGAACAGGTATCCATGGGATAAAAACTGTGTATTGCGGAATGTCTTTCCAATGATTTGTAGCAAGGGACATGGCATAATTATCTACAGCAAAAGTAAGCATCTGTGGACTGTGATTCTACAGATACATTGCAGAATTCCACAGAATGAAGCAAAAAATTCCACATTTTATTTTGCTTTATAATGCAGAAACAGTTGGGGTCTGGCAGAGGTTGTCTGAACCTTCTTTTGCTGTGCAGTTGGGGAAAGGATTTAGTTGCTGGATAAGCTTTAAATTCTTTCTCAGTCTGTGGACTTTAGCAAGTAGTACTGACTTGTTAAATACAGTGTTTGTATATGTGTGGGACCTTCCTTCTCTGGAGGTTGTAGTGCTTGGAGGTGCAGTGAGGGGCAGACACAGAGCTGATACACTCTCGTAAGAGTCGGGTGTGGGCCCCACCCCTCCCTCCCCAGAGGACTGCTCATTTATAGGGGAACACCTGCCCTACAATTGGAGGAAGGGGCTTCAGGAGCAGCTCACGTAGTTCTATCCAATAATGAAGCCACGGGGCAGGGAAAAAGCATAGGTAGGTCTCAAATAGGAGTATAGCATCCACAATGAATTGCTGATTAGTGTGATAGGTGGATATAATGGAATGCCTTAAACTGGAATATATCAGGTAAAATTTTCTGTTAGGGGCTGGGCTAGGATTAGTTAATTCTACTTGCTATAGAATTAGTTAGTGAGGAGAGGTTGTATAGGTAGTGTGAACCATGGGTAAGATTGTTGGGTGCAGTGGTTGTGGGGCAGCAATGTGGATGAATATACTGTAGTGGCTGGGAGGGTGCCCAATATGCCACAGGCTAAGAAGGCTCAAGGAAGAGGTTCAGTGGCTTGGCAGGGAGCTGAGGAGGTTGAGGAAAGAGGGTAGGATTTTGTTGGTAGGAGGGATGACATCTGAGAGTATCGTGGGTGCACCACAAAGAAGGAACAGTGGGTCAAGGGACGGGGAAGGGGGAAAACTAGACAGGAAGCCAGCTGATGAAGGGTGGACTCTAGTAGGACCTAGAAAAAGAGGAGCAGCAGTAGGTAGGGGGGAGGATAATGCACATAGTAAGGCAAAGGGATAGGAAACATGTTTACTTTACTAGCAACACGTGGAAAGAGGATGCAGGAGGTGATTGCACAAGGGACAGCACTCACAAAGAAGAGGGAGTGGGGGGCATTACTAGTGGAGAGATTGAGCATGGTGTGGAGGGGGAAGGGATAATACTCGAAGAGGTGAGGAGGGAGAGGGAGGTTGGCAGTCAAACAGGAGGAAGGGGAGAGGTCCTAATTGGGAGGGACAGGAGGAAAGACACTGGGGCACATGGTAAAAACACAGTCTTAAATGGCTCCAAAAGTGAGAACATGGGTGGGGGGGTGGTGACGGGCACAAGGAAAGAGGATGGGGGTGTACTGGTGTTGGGGGACTCCATAGTCAAGGGGATCAGATGGGGCAGCAAGGGGGAGAGGCACAGTCGGATATGGGTGGAGTCTATACCAGGATTAAAGGCAGACATGGCAGGACAGGCAATCCTAAAGTGGGTAATGAGGGGTAGGAGGAAACCACACATTGTGGTATATGTGGGGACAAATGACCTAGTGGTGAAAATGGTGGAGGTAACAAGGGAGAGGACTGAGGAAGTGGGAAGGTTGTGTGAGGAGACTGAGGAGTCTGTGGCCTTCTCTGAAGTGCTCCCAGTACCCTGCGCAAGTGCAGTGAGAAAGGAGAGGATTAGAGAGTTGAACACATGGTTGGTAGAATGATGTTGAACTAAGGGGTATAGGGTTGTGGGCAGCTGGGGCAATACCTGAGATAATAACAATCTGTTTGCAAGGGATAGATTGCACCTAAGTGGGAAGGGGAAGGAAGTATTAAAGCAAGGAATGGGGAGGTATATTGCGACAAGGGTGGATTTAAACTAGATGGGGGGTGGCAAGTGGACAACAGGTAGGCAAGGATCCGATAGAGTGGAGTCACAGCATACCCCCTGGACAGCAGGGAAGGACTCGGGGCAGCCAAAAAAGGAGGGAGTAGAAGAGAGGAGATGGAAGCTAGTGAAGGGAAGGGGGCATTATGGAGGGTGGTCTCATTGAATGCAAGAAGCCTAGGAAACAAATCCGCTGAGCTACATTCACTCCTAGCAGTGTGGAGGGTGGATATTGCAGCTGTCACAGAAATGTGGGCAACAGAGCACCAGGACTGGGATCAGACAATCCCAGGATACAAATTATACAAGAAGGACCATAAGGAGGGAGGGGTGGGGTGGCAGTCTATGTGAGGGACAGGATCAAATGCACAAGGGACAAGGGAGAAGAAAGGAGAACAGAGGCAATCTGGCTGTAGCTCCTAGACTCAAGGGGTAGGAAATTGAGGTTTGGAGTGGTATACAGGCCACCCTCCCAGTCTGAGGAGCTTGACAGGGAGTTAGCGGGACAAATCAAAAAGGTATGTAGAAAAGGGAAGGTGGTCACTGTGGGGGATTTCAACTTGCCGGGGGTTGACTGGAGCATTCCGGTCACCTCCAGTGCTAGGGAGCAAGTGCTCCTGGATGTGATCCAAGAGGGTTTCCTGACACAGTTGATTACTGTACCTACTAGGCTAAAGAACACTTTAGATCTGGTATTGTCGAATGGGGAGGCAGTGAGGGAAATAAAGGTAGAGGACCCACTAGCCGACAGTGATCACCAAACGGTGTGGTTTAATATCATGATGTGGGGGGAGCCAGAGAAATCAGTTACTCGGGTGGTAAACTTCAGGGAGGCAGACTTTGAGAGGATGCAAGAACTACTGAAAGGGAAACTGGAGGGCATAAGGCAGGAGATGGATGTAGAGCAGAAATGGAATATTATTAAACGGGGGGGGGGTTACAGAGGCAACAGAAGCCTGCGCCAAGGTACAGAGTAAGAGGAGCAGAGCAAAACCATGTTGGTTGAACAGCGAGGTTGTGGAGGTGGTGAGGGCAAAATGAGTGGCCAACCAGAGGTTTAGGAGGACAGAGAATGAAGTGGACAGGGAGGAATATGCAAGATGGTCCAGGGAGGTGACCAGAAAATGAGAGAAGCCAAGGCCCAGAAGGAGCTGAGATTAGCACAGGGAATTAATGGGGGAGAGAAAGACTTTTTCAGATACATCAGGGAGAAAAGGAAGTACAAGGAGACAATAGTAAGGATAAAAGGGTTGGGGAGTGGATGGAAAAGGGGGAGGAGCAGGCAGAAGCATTGAATGAATACTTTTGCTCAGTGTTCTTGGAAGAAAGGGGGGGACCGCTACCAGCATGGGCTGGGAGGGTGGGGACAGGAGGAGAGGAGGCACAGATGGAAGAACTGAGGCAAGTAGAGTCCTAGAGGGACTGAGGGCACTGAAGGTAGGCAAGGCACCAGGACTGGAGCGTATCCACCCAATGGTGCTGAGGAAGATAGCGGAGGTGTTGGTGGAGCTGCTGGCGGATCTGTACAGCACCTCACTGGAGTCAGGATGTGTGCCACTGGACTGGAGGATGGCACATGTAGTACCATTACACAAGAGCGGGCCAAGGGATGAATTGGGTAAGTAGCGTCCAATAAGTCTCACCTCCATAGTGTGCAAACTCACGGAAATGATACTAAAGGAAAGACTGGTGTCGTACCTGCAGGACGATAGCCTCCAGGATGTGAGGCAGCATAGGTTTGTTTCAGGGAAGTCTTGTCAAATCAACCTCATACAATGTTATGACTGGGTGACAGATGAGCTGGATAAGGGTCATGCAGTGGATGTTCTTTACTTGGACTTCAGCAAGGCCTTCGATTTGGTGCCTCATGGGTGGCTTGGGGAGAAGCTAACTGGTGTAGGGGTAGGGGCAAAAATGATGAACTGGATTATAAGCTGGATGTGTAGCAGCTTTCAACAGGTGGTGGTGAGGGGGGCTCTCAACTCCAAGGCCGGTGATGAATGTGGTGCCACAGGGCTCTGTGTTGGGGCCAGTATTGTTTGGGCTCTTCATATCAGACATTACACACGGGGTGGTAAGCAAGCTAAGTCTGTTCAGTGATGACACCAAAATCAGAGCAGTGGTGGATGGAGAGGAGGGATGGAAGCAGCTGCAGGGGGACCTACGCAAGCTAGAGGAGTGGTCAGAGAGGTGGCAGCTGGGGTTCAATGCAAAGAAGTGTAAGGTTATGCACTTTAGGGTGAAGAACCCAAGGACAGAATACTGGCTGGGGGGGTTAAGCTGGAGATCACTGTGGAGGAGAATGACCTAGAAGTAATGATAACAGTGACCATGAACAACACTGCCAGTGCAGGAGAGTGGCTGCAAAAGTGAACAAAATGCTGGTGTGCATAGCGAGGGTTTTTTTGTCCTGGGAAAGAAAGGTGATCTTGCCCCTCTACGGGTAGCTGGTAAGGCCATTCTTAGAGTATTTTGTGCAGTTTTGGAGGCCATACCTAAAGTGTGATATCAGGCTACTGGAGGAGGTGCAGAGGAGGGCAACAAAGATAATATGTGGAATGGAGGGGAGAGACTATGACAGCAGGCTTGGAGACCTGGATATGCACACCCTGGAGGACAGAAGGGATGGGGGGACATGATAGAGACATTCAAGTATCAGAGGGGAATCAATAAGGATGGGGTAGATGGGGTCTTTAAGTTAAGGAGGGGGAGGGTCACCAGGAGACACGGGCTAAGAATAGAGGGGGGGGGATTTAGGAAGGAAATGATGAGACACTATTTCACAGAGAGGGTGGTAGCAAAATGGAATGCCCTACCAGAATGGTTGGTATCGTGTAAATCTGTGAACAGCTTCAAAAGGGCATGGGACACGGAATGGGGGAGAGTGAGGGTGGGGAAGTTAGGGGGTGGCAGTGGGATGACAAAGGGGAGAGTGAGGTTGGGGAAGCTGCAAACTAGAAGTGTTGGCTGCACAGTCGAGTAGACTTAGATAGACCGGGTGGTCTGTTTCTGCTGGCACATTCGTATGTTCGTATAATGGCCATTGTGTACAAATTCTTCCATCAGAATTCCACATTACACTCAGCACTATTAAAAAATAATATAGATGATAATGGATGAGCAACAGTGAACAACAATGCTGTGGCCACTTTGAGAGGCTGTCATAACAACCAAGTAGACCTCAAGAGTGAAGCTAGAGCAGTCTACTGTTGTCATGACAACCTCGAGAAATGAACTCAGCATTGTTGTTCACTGTTGCCCTCCATTGTCTTTTATAGGGTATACCGACACTACCACAACAACTTTACTTCGCCTGACTCTACAGCGACAACAGCGCCAGGTCACTGTAGTGTTGGCATGGGACCGCAGCACAGCTTTCTGGGGGTATTGCACCCCCCTCCCTGAAACAACTTCAACTCGGAGTTGATTACTTAAGTAGTGTGGGGTGCAGGGGCAAAGCCCCCTGAAGAAAACAACGTTTGTTGTGACTCCCTTTATGCCGACCGCAAATGCAGTCAACATAAAGGACTCGCAGTAACATCGGTCGACAATGAAATTGTCAACTGACTGACATAGATCCTTTTATACTGTATTGGCAACAGTTCAACAACTACTGGGCACTTCTTGAGAAATTTATTCATACAAGATTGATGCATTTAGACAGACTTTACCCATCCCCCCACCACCAGCACTACCATTGAGCCCTACAGTCCCTGCAGTTCCTGCAGTCTCATTTTTTTTTTTGAAATAAGGAAACGAGAATCAGAAGGGCATCCACAGTGTCCCTCCAAGCCCTACATGGCATGGCTCTCCATCCTGGTAAAAGAAAAGTAATACTTCACTCATAAGCCAGTTTCAACAGTAATCAACTGCCAATACAACAAATTTGAAAGCGGCACAAGGTAACTGAAACATCAATAAATCAGAGAACATCATTATTTATTCACGTGAGAGATGGGGGGGAAGTGAAATGAAACTGCTGTAGCCAAGGCCGAATGCTATTTTTTTCACCTTTCAACTAGCAGTTTAAATTGGAAAAAAAAATGAGCGATCAGTGCTGATGTCAGGGAAACAGGAGCGTGAGGGCATTCTAATGTGTAGCACTGAAGTGACATACTTGAGATGGTATAACAACACTTTGACATTACATTGATGGTACAACAAGGTTAGGAATTCACTGAATTCCATATGTAATAGCACTCTCCCATACACTATAAAATATATAACTGCCACAAAGATATATTTGGCACAAAATGGTCATAGAATCATAGAATTGTGCAGGCAGAAAAGGACCTTACAGACCATTGAGTCTGCCAATAGCCCCATCACCCTTTTATCTCCCCTGCCCCCTCCCCACCTCCCTTTCTAGTCCCATATAGCTATTCCATGCTTTTTTGAATTTCTCCACCATATCCACCTCCACCACCCACTCTGGCAGCCTGTTCCATGGTTGTACAACCCTCTCTGAGAAGTAGCACCCCCTCACAATCCCCTTAAATCTGTTCCTCTCTAGTTAAAATGCATGACCTCTGGTGGTTTTGTTTTTGCTCATTCTAAAGATGCTATTGCCCTTGACCTTATTTATACCCTTCATGTATTTGAAGGTTTCCACCATGTCCCCCCCGTCCTGTCTCATCTCCAGCGTATAAAGACTGAGCTCCTCTAGCCTCTCCCCTTATGGTTTCCTCTGTATCATCTTGGTCACCCTTCTCTGTACCATCTCCAGTCTATCCTTGTCTCCCTGAAAATGGGGCCTCCAGAACTGAACCCCATACTCCAGCTGTGGTCTGACTAGTGTTTTGTATAGTGTCATGATCACCTCCTTCCTCCTGCTAGTGAAGCCCCTCCCAATGAATGCCAACACCATTGTTGCTTTCCCAGCTGCTTGTTCACAATAGTTTCTAAGCTTTAATGTGTCTGTGATCCAGATCCCCAGCTCCTTTTCCTGTTCTGTGACCTGCAGTGATCCCCGCCCCCCGAGGCAGTAGGTGGCCCTTGGGTTATTCCTCCCTATGTGCATTATTTTATACTTTTTTGCATTAAACTCAAGTTGCCACTTTTCTGCCTACTCCTCCAGCCTGGCCAGATCCCACCTCATCATCCCCACTCCCCCGGAGAGTACACCCTGTTATAAATCATTGTTTCATCTGCAAACAAACATGCCTTCCCATTTAGACCCTCCGCTAAGTCCCCTACATACACATTAAACAGTCTGGGCCCCGACACCGACCCCGTGGTAGCCCACTCAACACCCCCAGTTACCTGGAGTGCTTCCCATTGACCACCACACTCTGGGTACTTTCATCTAGCCAATCCTCAACACACCTTTTAAGCCTAGCTTCCTCACCCAAACAGCTCAACTTGCTTAGCAATCCTTTTTGGGGAACACAGTGTTCAGAAGGTGTTCAAAAGCATGTCACAATAAGAACCCAAGAGCTATAGTTTGTAAGTTCAGAAAGAGTTATCTAAAATGGTATCAACTCAACATTATTCCCTACAGAAACAGAAAAGAGATTAATAAGTCCATTTGTAAAAAAAAGAAGAAGCTCTTATTTCTATTCAACATTTACTATTATAAAGTGAGGCAAAGGACTCCATTTTCAAAGATTTCTTAGATCGCTGCAGATTGTGGCGATCTAGGGTTGTGGGGATCAGGGACCCTGTGCCATATTTTTTTTAAAACCGAGGGTCCCTGCACCCAAGACCCAGGATTTGCCACAACCGCAGGGTTGTGCCAAAGTAGTGGCACTCCTGTGGACTCTGACGGAAGGATCTGTCAACACCTCCCCAACCTGGTGCAACACTTGAAGGGCCATGAAGGTGGGGGGATAAATATGCCTTCCAGGACAGAACCGAGGGCAGAAAAAACATGGGGGTGACCTAGGGGATGACGGGGGGGGCATGGCAGCAATGCGTGGAGGATGAAGTGGCACCTTGTGGAGTGCCACCTATATTATTAGAGACAGTTGATTTTCCCAGGTATTATCATAGGATTTTCTCTAGCCATGAGTGAAAAATTGACAAAAAAGGGAGAGATCTATGTAATTTCATTAAATAATGTAACTGCCAAACCAGTGTACACCAAACTTCACTAAAAAATAGCCCCTAGGACTGGAAAGGTGTGTCCTGTAGTTAGCAGTCTTTGTGGCTAAGATTGCAGAGATATAGGCTACCATAAAATCAGTTTTGACACAGACACCAACTCAGCCCCAACATACAGTAGGTCCACTACTGTATTGCACCTCTCAGCTATCACACATTTTGAGGTCACCCATTAGACATCTCAGGAACCCTCTCTCTCATATGGAGAAGGTGACATTGCACATTTCCCTCTGAGATTTTAAAACAAAAATGCATAATGATCTATGAAGCTCAATTATTAGCCAGCATAATACACATTAATACATTTCTAGCCACAGTGTTCTTACCTTGCAGTTTCATGTTTGATGATTTGTAGTACATGTTTTCCCATTTGCCACACATCTTGCCGCTCATTTGTCATACGATCTTTCTTCTATTTTTTGTAAGTTTGGTGCAAATCAGTTTCTTGGTTCTACTTTTCTTTTGCCATTGGATATCACCAAAACTAGAATGATGTAAATTATGAAATTTTCAGGTTTGTTAGATATTGTGCCAGAATAGGGTATTGTTGTGGTTTGAAAATTGATCATTTTGTCAAGTTATAAGGTTTGAATGGTTTTGTAATATTTTAAAGAAATAGCTGAAAAAATATGAACTTTTTTGCGAGTTAAACCTTGGCACAAAAACTTTAAAAATGAAAAACTCAAAATTACTTCACTCTAAAAGTTGACAGATTTACGGTTCATCAGGAGACTGCTAAATGAGATGTCTTATCTGACATTCCCCAAAAATGAATTGCACTTTAATAAAAAGAATAGCGTTGTTGTGATTCAGTGCAAAAATTGTAAAGACAGGCTTTAAAACAGCAGTATTTGTTAGTCTTCATCTAGCTTTTTCAGCAATATTGTTTTCCTGCAAAAAATATCAAGATGCCTGTTTTTCATTTTCTTTCATTCCTGAGCCAAGATAACAGGAATTTGAAGTTGCTCCTGTGCCATGCCCACCATAGATAGATAGATGGTTCCATGTCATAACAGTGATGGTGAAACAGTGATCGCCTTCACAGTGAGTGTACATCGCCGAAAGTCAAAAACGCCAATGCACACTCCACCAACGGCCAAAAATCCATGGATTATAAGCAGGAACAATAGCTTCCAACTTTGTATGCCCCCTGCACCCCCTATGTTATTATAACTAACTCCAGGAGGGCACATGTCAGGGAGGAGGAGAAACTCAAGGTGGGGCACAACTCGGAGAGGGAGACACAAGTTAGGAGGGGGGAAAAAGGGGGGCAACCGGGGGAATGGTGGGGAACAATGTCAGGGGACTGGGACTGCTGGCTCAACAAAAAAAATAACACCCCAACCAAACTGCAAAATAATAAGCCAACACCAAAGGCGCTTTTACACACAGGTTTTTAAAACGGAATCAGCAATACCTGTGGCACGCCATTGTACTCTGTTCGGTTCAGGTTCCTTTGTACACACTGCGAGTATTCTGGCAACATTTGTCTCCATTTGTTTTGGCTCCCCCAGAGTTTGTTGCTCTACAAATGTTGTTTTCTGCCTTTGTACCGGAATAGCTGTTTTACACAGCACGACAAAAATGTACACAACGGTGCAAACCGCAATAAGCAGAGATTGCGGTTTGTTTCCGTAACAGTTATTCCGTTACATAAACCTGTGTGTAAAAGCGCCTCAAGATTCGAACCCAGGTCCACTGGCACTGTCACTCTACCCACCACGCCATACGAGCAACTCAACATTGCTCCCTCCAAAAAATGCTCATAACATAATTTACCTAATGCTGCCTCGCTTTTTCTTCATTATTGTATCACTTTAGCTGTGCTATTCCCTACAATTGCTATTCTCCAAAGGTCACTGTCCTAGCAGACGCTCAAACTGAGTCACTCAAAAGTGAGTTGCTCAATTTCAGTAGCCCACATCATGGGATGGATGGATGAATAGATGAATAGATAGATAGATAGATAGATAGATAGATAGATAGATAGATAGATAGATAGATAGATAGATAATCTTGGTAAAGTGATGTGCTGCTTACATCAGAAATATATGGTAACACCATCCTAATTCATCCACATTGTGGATATAGTATGTACATCCAGCACAAGAGATTTTTTAAAATTATGAATGGCAGACATCTTTCATGACATTGTCATTAATTACAAAATTAGCTAAGAAAACAGTTTCAAAACAACTGAGAGAACTAAAAATGCACAAATGGTGAACCTAAAAATATCAGAAATACATTTTTTGCTAAAAAGCTACATCATGTAATGATTTTTTTTATGCTGAATAGCAATTTCTGCTGATTTAAAGAGCCCACAATATGCACCTAACAGATACTGTAGAATGTGCACTTGGTAACACATGACCAAATGGTAGATAAAAACATTGTGAAAATGTTTCTGTTCCAACACGAACATAGACATCTGGATAATCATTAAGAGAATTTCTAAGTCCAACACAAAAAAATCAAAAATCATTGCAAAACAGTGTCTAATTCCAACACAAGCAAAATGTTCAAAGGAGCAAAATAGCTGCTAATAATATACTAAGCTCTACAGTACATAAACAAATGTTTAAAAGTGAGAAACATGAAAAATCATCAACAGCACAACTTTAAAAAAAACAATTGCTTGCATTTCATACTCTAATTCAAGTGATACACAAACAAAGCAATATGAAAGTTATGTTTCACATTATGCTTTATACAAAGCAAGTTAGGACACATGCACACTTGTGCCGGGATTCCATGTCTGAAGCAAGTCAGAAGGCACCTTTTGCTTTGTGGCTGGAACTCACCATCCTACTGGCTTTGCAAAGCAAGTTAAGACTTAGCTCCTGCTTTGCGCAGGGTCTGAAAATCCTGTGCAAAGCAAGTCACAACTCTACTTTCTCAAAAAGTAAAGAAATCCTTTGCAAAAACTACATTAATTAACTGTTCCTTCTCTATCCCACATAAGTCCATCACTGCAGGCCAAGCAGCCTTCTCTAACTGCATGCCTAAATTGTGGAATTCACTCCCCTTGGACATTTGCCATGCCTCCTCTGCACACCACCTTGGCTCCCTCTTCAAAGCCCACTTCTGCTTCACATACATATGCACCTAATCTTCCCTTCTCCCTGTCTTAGGCCTGAGCACTTACTAACCTGTGTGTAAGGCTGACAGTTTATGCTGTCACATTGAAACTTCTGGCTGTGTTATATTTGAACTTGCTGTAACCATCTGAGATCTTAGATTATATTATAGCATAGAAATTTCCTATTGCTTTGTATCACAATATCTGTTGTATCTTTGTTTAAAATAATGCAGTTTCTTTTATGTCACTGTTTATTATTTGTACTGTCCCCATCCCTCTCACGCATCTTGAATCGAGCAGTTGTCTGCTCAGTATGCCTTCTTGGTAAAACTTTTAAATAAATAAATAAATACATCATTAGGGTTCCAAAGCCTCAAAAGCATGGACATGTGGAATTATGATTTTTCAACTTTAATACTCACCTACCTCCCCCAACCTTTAGCCTTATGACCCAAGGCCAAGCTACATGTCCGTGGCCATGCCACATGGGCCTGCTGCTTCAAGTTACATGTCTGAGGCTTTGTTTGAAGAAAGTTATAGAGTGATCTCCTGCCCATAGAAAGTTATGAGTAATCGCCTGCCCAAAAAACCTATGATTGATCTCATGCTTTGCACAGAGTCCACAGGGCTGAGCACAGAGGCAGTTATGACTGCATATGCATATGAGAAATTCAAGGTAACAGCTGCACTGTGTTTTCTTTCCACTGGAACGTTCCAAACTTCCTGTGGGGACACCTTGGGGATCACTCAGTCAGCAATGTCCCATCTACTAACCCAGTTCCTAGATGTTCTAAGAGGTGTAATGACTACAGCATATTCCCTATGTCTCTGGAGTAGATATCAGCAAATATATAGGCAATACTTGGTTGCACGCATGCCCAATGTGCTAGAAGTGGTGGAGTATACCTATATTGCCATCAAGGTATGACCTGACAGGAAGGGGGAAGCATTTATCAACAGAAAGGGCGTTAGCTCCATAATTGTCTAGATAATGTGTGCTGTCAAATCACAAATGTGGCAGTGAAGTACCCCAGTGCTACACATGATGCCTTCATCTGGCACAACTCCTTCCTGTGCCAGATGTTCAAGACTGGGCAGATAATTGATGGATGGCTACTTGATAACTACAGCACCACGCATCTCTGCTTCTCCCTCCAAGGCACACAAACAATATATGTTACTTACCTTCCTCTGATGATGACAGTGGATATCCCTTGCATTTCTGGCTGATGACATTAGTGATGTGGCTGGCATCTGGTAGTGAGGATTGTTACAGTGAGGCACACCAGGCCACATGTAACATCAGAAAAAGGGTCTTCAGAATCCTCAAGATAAGGTTCTGATGCCTGGACCAGTGGGTCCGTGCAGTACAGTCCCGCAAAGGCATGCATGATATTTGTGGCCTGCTGCATCCTCCTCAACTGAGCGGTCCAACGTGGGATACCTATGCACAGCCCTGAGACCTACACCATGGATGGTGATAGCTGGTCAACCACAGTACAACAGCCACAGGTCCACTATCACAGGTGAGATTACAGTCTGTCAAGACACTCCAAGGAGGTAAGGGAACACCTACCTGAACAGGGCTTTGCAGAGACAAGGTAAGACACAACATAAAAGTGTACATCACAGAATCTTTACTACACCAATGAAATGCATGATACATAACAGGAAAAGGTGTGAAAATACATATAAAGAATAACAGGGTAAGGGAAAATTATAAATAAAGGGAAAGCATAAATAAAGTGTACCTGGCACATGGGGGGGGCTTGCATGGGAATAAGCAGCACAGAGGAAGGGAACAAACTTAAGAAAGTGCACCTGGCATGTAGGGGTTTGCACAGGGATGGGCAGCGCAAGGAAAGGAAAATAACTTAAGAACAATGCACCTGGCACAGGGGGGCTTGCACAACTATAGACAGCACAAGGGAAGGGAACACATTTAAGAAAAGTGCACCTGGCATGGGTGGCTTGCATGCATATAGGCAGCACAGGGGAAGGAAAATAAGAACAGTGCACTTGGCACAAGGGGCCTTACCCAGGTATAGGCAGCACAGGGGAAAGGAAACAAGCTTAAGAAAAAACACCTGGCATTGGGAGGAGCTTGCATGGGGAAGGCAGCACAGGGGAAGAGAAATAACTTAAGAACGCTGCACCTAGCATGGTGAGGTCTTGCATTGGGATAGACAGCTCAGGAAGGGAACAAACTGAAGAAAAGTTTACCTAGCATGGGAGGGGTCCTTTCACACTGATAGACAGTACAGGAAAAGGGAAACAAACTGGAGAAAATAGCACCTGGCATTTGGGGGGCATTGGATGGTGAGAAGGTACGAAATATCAAAATTTCCTCTGAGATGCTTCTGGTATCATCCCAGGGGGTTTCTGCAAAACAGTCCTGGCAATGATGTTCACCTGCCATGGTGCCCATGGGCCCCCCTGCCATGGGTGGGATGCTTCTGGGGAGCACTGTCCTCCATGGACCTCTCATCAACAGGGACCATGGGTGGGTGTTTACCGTGCCCATGACCACCACCAGTTGTGTGGGCCCATGGCTATGCTAGGGCAGATCACCCCAGTTCAGGCAGCATGGCAGGGCCAGGATGCAGTGGAGACCCTATCTCACCCCTACATGGTATCCCCCCTTGTATCCTAGCCCTCTGGTGCCTTCTGCTGAGTGTTCCTCTGGCATATTGCCATGTCTGCCTCAACCAAGTGGGCCAGGGAAGCTGCTTGTGACTCTGGAACCACAGTGCTGTGGCCCAAAAGAGATGACTGAACCTCCTGTGCCACAGCAATGCACGATTGCAGGCCAACATTATGGTGCATTGTAATAAGGATGGCCTGCATGGAAACATTGCAATCTACCAAAACCTCAACCTGCCTGTTGCCCTGCTCACGGACCTTGGCCACCTGTATCACAGCTCCTGGGCCACCATCGACCCTCTGTGCATATATTGGTATGTGGTGTCGATATGAAGGGAACTAGATGGTGAAGGTGAAGGAAATTGTCATAATGCACTTCGGTGGCTGCAGGGAGGTGACTGTCCCACCAGGGCTATGTGTCTCCCATGCTTGCTGCATGGGGTGCCTTGAATGGTGACTAATGATGTGTGCATCCCTTCTCTTGCTCTTACACTCCCTCCTCCTCCTTGAGCACATCTTAGGGTAGCTCCACCTCTCCTGACTCTCTGCTCAAGAATAGGAGTATTGTTTGCTGTCCCCTCTGTTCCACCTCCCACCCCCCCTGTCCTCCCCAAATGAGTCATTTTCCCCAGACTGTCACTTCCGTCCAATGAGTCAGTCATCCGGGCTGCTGTCATGGCCATCATCCTCATCCAGTGGATCTGGAAGGAAGGGAACACAGGGACATGTGTCACAAACAGGCCAATAGTAGAACTGTGTTACACACCGACACCTAGTCCGACCAATGCTACAGACTAAAGTCAGACCCCATTTCTCCCCTGCATTGCAGACCCACATGTACACCCTAAACATCATGCATTCCCTGACATGTGGTGGAAAAAAAACAATACCTGCCTCACCATGTGTGCTGCAAATGCTCATGCTGCTCATGTGCAACTGTGACCCCTGCCGCACGGTGGTCTTTGTGGTTGGTAAATGTATAATGTGCAATATCCCTGTCACCAACAGCACCAACCATAATAATACAGTCTGCAATGCTTAGTACAACAACTACATAGGTACTACACAGTTATGTACTCACCTGGTGGCAGCTTGTGGCCATGGTGTTGATGCCACCCTCCATACTTTCCACTTGATGTCATCCCAGGATGCTAGCAATAAGAGCCTCCCCTGGTGTGAGTGTGCTCTAGGGTGGTAGTACACCAGCAGTGGCCTATAGATACTGTCTTTTCCCCACCAGCTTTTCCTTGGTGTATATCCTCATTCCTCATATCAATATAGCACTTCTTAAAGCAGCAGTGCATGAATACAGTGGCAATTTTGACCTATGTTGCTTTATGGTATTGTAGATTGCCCTTATGTCATGACTTATATGATATCCTTTGGTCTTCATTCTGAGTCTGCTTTAGCACTTTTGTTCACATTTGAAATAATAAAGAGAGTTCTTCTTTTATTATGACTATTATGACTTGGACCAGGTTTCCATAAGTATTGTCAGCTTTATTGTCAGCTGTTTTTGTGCACCTATTGTTCCAGAAGGTCATGTAGCACTGCCTGCTGTGTATCAGTTCATTTTTGTCACAACAAAAGTGGCTTTAAATAACTGATGTACAAAAGCATCTGAGAATACTGATGAAAATATGTTCTGAGTTGTATTGAAAGAAGCACTTCTTTTATTTCAGATGTGAAAAGAAATACTAAAGCAGACTCAAACTGTGGAAAGAAGTGTGCCATACAAGTCAGTAGATAAGCAGCAATCTAAAATAGGTATAGGTCAAAATTTTTGCCACATTCATGCACTGCTGCTTGAACCTCCTTGAATGTGCATCTACCTCTGCACTCCTCATTGTTTGCCTCTCCAGCCTCTTTGCATGCTGCTGTCCAGCATCATGACAGGACACCTGTGTAGAACTGTGCCTCTTTGACAAGGTACTCCCAGGCAAGAATCTATGTGGAAAGAACAGTTCTGAGTACATTGCACACCACAAATGAGCTCATCACATGCAGCACGGTATGACTCCACCCATGTGCTCCGCCAGCTGGTGTCTGTGTGTTTAATACAGCCATAGACTATCACTGCAATGCCCAGACTCTATGACATGTTGGCCCACAGGCCGCACCATACCTGCACCCCTGTCTGTGTCCACATTTAATATGCAGTCTGTCAGACAGGCACTACCAGTAGATAGCTCTCTATGTACTTGTGACTAATGGGTGTATTTCACAAACCAATACGCTATGTAATGTGGACTGGCAGTATAGACAAGGTTGTAGATTACAGAACTGTAGGTACTGATCATGTTACATCAAGCATACCTCAGTTGGTGTGACACCATATTAACATGAATGCTGTGTTTATTTATTTTATTTATTAAAGTGATTCACCAGAAAAAAGCACAATGAGAACAAATAGCTTGTTTCCAGGTGTGTCCTGGGGGAAGGGGCAAGGGATAAGCTAAGAACATACTTAAAACATATATATTTGTACAGATGAGAATGCAGAGAATATGAGTACAGAGGTGGATACAAAATACAGATTTGCAACAGAGAAAAGTGCAATATACAGTGGCAGCAAATAGGTACCTGGGTACATACAATGTACAGGTAGGTATATATAATAAGTGCAATATACTTTGGCAGCAGTTAAGTACCTGGGGAACAAAAGGGAGGGGCAGACCCTGAGCAGCGCATGTAACCTCTCCAGTGACCCTATTTTGCCACTGACTACACATTGCTTAGTGTGCTTTTACATGGTAACACAGACAGTGATACATGTCTGGGGAAACAGATATTGTCCATATAATACACTGCCTGTTAACTCAGGACTCCATTGTAAATGAGCATCATACAACTGTGCACTTTGCTGTGTAAACAACTAAATGTGCAGTTACAACTAAATGAATTGTGCTATATAGTATTGCGTGGGCTGCAGCAGTTGCCTAGCTACAGCTTCTACTCAAGAGACTTTCAGTGACTGGTTTATAATTTATAGTTTTGAAGTGTTGTTTGCTTTATTTTTTATATTTTCAATTAAGTTTTTATATGTTTTATTACATCTGACTGTTTAGTTATTATTATTTCCTTTTTTTTATTTACTCTTTGGTAGTGAGAGTACCTTATTATTTGTTGCTTTTGGTTTTTTGAGGGTTTGTGTTTTGGGATTTTTAGCAGTTTTAATTTAAATTGCAGCTCTGTCTTGGATTGTATTAAGAAATTGAGTTTTATGTTTTTCCCCCTGGTTTTGTAATAATTTGGTGGAATATGTTTGCTTGCTCTCCCTGTCTTGTGCTATTCGGCCTCCACCCTCCGCGCCTTCTGCCCGTTCCCCCCCCCCCGTTCATATCTACAGGTGCTGTAGGGCACTGGGGATTGCTCGCAGGGAGGGATGGGGATGGGAGGGGCATGGACAGAGGAGTCGAATGAGTGGCGCTCTCCCACCCGGGTGGTTAGGACCAGAAGACACCCTGGGGCAAAATGGTGCCTGGAATGTGGTGATCCTTGTCTGGTCCCCATACCCAAGAGCACCTCCTTTTTGGGAGGGCAAGTAACTGGGACGGCTCGCCAACATCGTCCAACTCGGGTGCTGTTATGCAATGCCAGATCCATTAGGAACAAAACTGATCTTACTGCAGATTTTGTTGAAACAGTGGATCTGGCTTGCATGACTGAGACCTGGTTAGATGGGAGTGCTGCCCCAATTTTAGAGGCAGCTATTCCCTTCTGGTACTCAGTTACACATCGCCCAAGATTGGATCGCGGGGTGGGGTGCAGTCAGTTTCAAGACCGAATTGGGCCTAACCGGGGTTCCAGTTTAGGAGGCCACATCATTTGAGTGTACCATGGTAACTGGTGTGGAGTGCAGGATAGCGATCATTTATCGTCCACCTGGTGATGAAAAGCTGTTCCTGCAGGAAGTGGCAGACTTTGCTGCCGACATGGCATTAGAGTCGCCGAGACTGATGGTTCTGGGTGACTTTAATGCTTGCGTCGATGATGAAATATCGCTTTTTGGTAAACACTTCCTCCAGGTGATGACATCACTGGGCTTCACACAGGTAGTTTCCTCAGTTACTCTCTTGACTTGATCTTCCTTCTGGGGATCGAGGCCTCCGACTTGGTGGTGGAACCTGTCAATTGGTCTGATCACTGCACCATTAGGTTCAATTTTTCTGCCCCCCTGGGTAGGTCGGCTCCTGTGGAGATGGTCAGTTATCGCCCTTTGCGGGATGTTGTCCCTGAAGACCTGGTTGTGGTGATTGACCACTCGGTGTTTGACAAGACCAGTTCAGATCCTGTGCTGTTAGTCATGGCCTATAATACGGCCATTTCTTCAGCTTTCGATCTGATTGCTCCTATCTGTGTTCACCCCCTTCCGCTTCACCCCAGGGCCCCATGGTTTGATGGGTCTCTGAGGGAACTGTGGAGGTTGGGGCATAGGTTAGAGCATCATTGGCAGAGGTCTGCCTTGGATGCCGACCATCTTATTTTGTTAGAGCATTATAAACTCTATCAATCAGAGATTTCTCATAAGAAGGCAGAATTCCTGTCCAGAGAAATCGCTGTTGCACGGGTCCGACTGGCTCAACTCTTCCTAACTGTGGACAGGCTGTGCAACCCAGCCTGTCTGCAGCTCCGTCGAGCTTTTTCACAAATAGAGTGTGATGAGATCACTTGTTTCTTTGCGAATAAGGTGGCTGACATCAGGCAAGAGTTTCAGCAGACTCGCTCTATGGGGTATGCTGTTGGTCGGTGCTTAGTCACAGAGCCTGGAGTTTCCTGGAGTTCATTTGATCTGCCAGAGTTCATTGGTATTATGAGGATTGTCCAGGGGCTGCATCCCACCTGCTGTAGTTGAGATCTGAACCCTACTTCCCTGATTTTGGGTTGTAGTGACATTACCGGCCCAGTCTTAGCTCAGATTGTCTGGTGCTCTTTGGAATCGGGTGAGTTTCCTAGCTCCCTGAATGAGGCGGTGCTGACACCCCTCCTGAAGAAAACTCCTTTGGACCAGGAGAATCTAGCAAACTACAGACCCATCTCCAACCTTCCTTTTGTGGGAAAGATTATTGAGAAAGTTGTGGCAGCTCAACTGGAGAACCATTTTACCATCCATAATTTATATGAACCTCTCCAATCGGGTTTTCATAAGAGGCATAGTACCGAGACTGCTCTGGTTCGGGTGCTCAGTGATCTCCTGATTGTGAGAGATCGGAGAAACTGCTCCATCTTGGTACTCCTTGATTTGTCACCAGCTTTTGACACTGTGGATCATGAGATTCTACTTGAGCACCTGAGGCTCATCTGTGGGCTGTCGGGGACAGTTCTCAGATGGTTTTTCATCTTTTCTCGCTCTTAGAACTCAGAGAGTTGTCTCGGGAATATTTTCTTCTGAGTCTTTCTCTCTGCCTTGTGGGGTATCTCAGGGCTCGGTGCTGTCTCCCATGTTATTTGCAGTGTATATGCTGCCCCTAGGAGACATTGTAAGACAGTATGAGCTAAGGTTTCACTGCTATGCTGATGATACCCAGCTCTACCTGTCTTTTGCCCCCAACCAGGTTAGTGCTATCTTGGTACTGAACCATTTCCTCATGGAAATCCAAGATTGGATGAGTTCTAGTGGTTTAAAGTTGAACGCAGGAAAGACTGAGGTTTTGGTGGTGGACCCTGGTCACAGGACAGAGGGGCTGAGGACTGATCCCCCGTCTGGTTTAGTCCTGGGATGGGCTCAGATCCTTACCTCTGAGCGGGTGCATGACCTGGGAGTGGTGCTTGATGATGGGCTGTCCCTTCAACATCTGGTGTTGGCAGTTGTCAGGCTGGCCTTTTACCATCTTAGGAACATTGCCAGAATCAAGCATCTTGTTCCGTCTAGCGATCTGCCTGTTTTGGTCCACGCCTTTGTGACCTCGCGCCTTGTCTACTGTAACTCCCTTTACTTAGGGCTTCCTGGGGTTGATATCCACCGCCTGTAGCTAGTGTAGAATGCTGCTGCATGTTTATTGACTGGGGTATCTAGGAGATCTCATATTATCTCAGTGCTGTGCAATCTGCACTGGCTGCCTGTTCAGTGGCAGATCACCTTTAAGATAGGTTTATTAACTTACAAAGCCCTACATTGACAGGGTCCCAACTACTTGAAAGAGCTCCTGGATCACTACACCCCACAGCGACAGGTCCGCTTGGCTGACGAGGGGTAACTGGAGATCCCGAGGGTTAGCTTAAAGTCATCTGGGGACCGTGCCTTCAGGTTTGCTGCCCCTACCCTCTGGTATTCTCTGGCCCATCAGCTATGGGAGTGCAGGACAGTGGGATGCTTTAAGCAGGCATTGAAGACCTTTCTGTGGGGTAAAGCCTATTCTGAATTTTGCTGATTTTATTGATATTCATTGTATTTGCTGATTCTTATCTATTTGTTCAGTGCCTTGATATTTGAAAGGTGCTATATAGAATCAAATGTATTATTATTATTAATATTATTATTATTATTACTTGTAGATTCCACTACCAAACATTCATCTATGTAGCCTGCTGCCATTCTTCTTTTGTTTCATTGGTGCCATTCTGCAATGCGTAAGTACAAAGCAAAATAGTAATGGAAATGTGCACAGTGCCTGTGGGGGAGGATTATAAATATTAATTGTTCTGTTACCATTTACCTTTTCAAAGTGTTATCTCAATACTGCTTCTCCAGTTTGCCATGTTGATAGTGTTGATCTGGACCCTTAAGGGAGTTTTCCTTTGACAATAAGCCAGTAATGAGTGCACAATGACATCCAAATTAGTTTTTACACATTGAATGTAAGAGTAGTCCCATTTACATGTTACTACAGATGTACAAATATATTAAACTATGTATTTGCTGAAATATTTAATGAATACACCCGGGGTATTCAGGTAGTCAACTGTATTCAGGTATTTGACTATGCTGGTATTCGACCATAATGTAGTACACATATTAAAAATGCCAAAGACATGAATAAACACCCCAAAATAGACAAATGAGATGTTTTCTGCCCAGTGTGAGTAGAGGGTAATACTAGATTATGAAAACATACTATAATGATGCAGAGTCAGACAGTGTAAGTGTAGTTTATAGGAAAACACCAGTTACTTCATGCACTCTTCTGCCAGTGCATATTTATGCCCCTGATTAACATTTCTGTGTAAAACATATTTTTCCAAATGTATTTTGATATTAAAACTTTAGTTTAAAAAGGTGCTTGAAAACCACTGTTTAGTTAGGCTGCCGGCCACCATTAACCATCTCATGGGAGCTGCTCATGCCCTAACTTGGGATTTGCTAATGTGCCCCTGACAGCCAATGCACTTACTCAGCATGGGCACATTCACATATCCTGGGTGTGGGAGCAATCTGCACCCATGAGATGGGTGCCAGTAGCCTTGCAAAATAGAAGTTTCCAAGCACTTTTTTAAATGTAAATTTTAATGCCAAAATGGCAAAAATACAGTTAAATATTTTGTTACATAGAAATACCCAGGCACTGACAGGAGAGTGCACAAAGGTAACTGGAGTTTTCCTTAAACAATTAGGCATTTTCCTTACTTACTCAGTTCTGTGTGATAGGTGTACTGAAAAAATGAAGATAACATCTGTTTTGTTAACCAGGAGGAAATCACCAAAGCAAAGAGTTGCACCACACACAGAGAAAGGAATAATACATGAAAGACTGTTTGTTTTGGAGGAAGGAAAATAAAGCAGATTTGCACACTGGAGGAAATATTCAGATCTTCATACATTTTTAATTGTTTAATTGTATTTTTTTTTCCATTATGATTATTTTGATCATTGTATGGCCTGAACATTAATGGCATAATAAGAAGTACATTTTGGAATCCAGTGCCTGACTATACCAGTAGAGGGGAAGTCACTCTACAAAAAAAAAAAAAACAGAAAAATAATTTTAGTAATTTCTAAAATCATTGTTATTTTATCAGCAGCAGTGGCCATAAAGCCATAAGGTCAGACAAAATGTCAAGTGGCATGTGTAACCACATCTGACATCGTTATTCCAGACACTTTGTCAATGAAATTAAGAGCAGAGATCAGAAAGCCATAAGCATAAAAGTCTACTGAATATTCAAAGCTGGTGGGCAGTGACAACATATTGTCAGGCTATGAGAAGTACACCTTATTCACTTAAAAGAATCATGCAGATGCATATTAAGCTTAAATAAAAAGAAGCTGCTGCACATGTTCAGGATGCAAATGAGAGTGATGTGGCTGAGCAATCTCTTACAGAAATAATTATATGAAATATTTTTATGCTGCACACATTAAAATACCCAAGTGATATGCGTGCTGCAAGTATGACTTAAATGTTAAATATGAACTGATTGCATGCATAAGGCATGTATTCAGCAAGCAAGTATGGAAACTATGACTTATATGTTAAATTGGGAAAGACTGCATGCATGTGGCATGCATGCAAAAAGCAAGTGGTCACTGATAACTGCACATGTAAAAGTTAAGTGACTTGCTTAGGATCACACCATACACAAGTGGGGATTGATAAGATTCAAACACAGGTTCTTCATGCCTCCAAGTCTCCTGGTTTGCAGTTCAGTGCCTTTAACAGCTAAGCCATACTGTCTGCACACATATGGCTCGCTTACTTCTATACATACTGCATCTGAATACATCTGCATGCATGCAACATGCTTGGAGCCACTGTTATGCTTTTCAGTTTTCTTCTCTCCCTCATCTCAATTTCACAGTTGAACTGTAGCACACATACAATGGAAACACACATGGTTTTTCCCACCCCAATACACAAGCTTGCCCACAAAACCACTTAATTACTTCTGTCTGGCCTGTACTCCTACTATTTTCTCTCCATAGTTTTGAATGCTTCCACACAAACAGACTTTAAGGTGCAAACACAAAAGTAGCAATAACTGAACACACACACACACACACACACACACACACACACACACACACCGACACCCACGACAGTCCCCCCCTGCACACACACTGTAGTGGGTACAGCCATGCTTCTATAGACAACCCACCAAGTATAGATGTAAGTAAAAAGTCTCTTAATTGAGTACTAGGGAGCCAGAGGCAAGAGTCTTTAAGAGATGATGTCCATAAGTCAGAGTGCTAGGGCTTATCCCCTTGAAATGAATGGAGTTAATTTCTGTTACTATTTTATACATTACGATGGTGAGTTAGAGAATAATGAAGGCCACTGTTCTACTAACAAGGCCCTTGTTAGTGGAGCAGCGGCCTTCATTACTCTCCAACTGTCCATCAATAATGTATAAAATTCTAATACACAAATACCCCCATTCATTTCAATGGTGCACAACCCTGCAGTCTCCTTTGCCTTTTGTCGTAATGTGACTGAGTGTGGGGATGTTGAGGACAGCTTCACTGGGGGGGGGGTGTCATAAGCCTGACTATAGTAGGGCTCCAATAATCTGCGCATACCATACTGCTCAACTGTCCATGAATGCAAGGGACAGCTCTACAATGTCTGTAACATCTCTGAAAGGTACAACTTATTTGTTTTGACAAAAAAAAGTGATATCCAAATCAGGAAACATTCAAATGTATAAGATTCATCTGTATATACCCTGGAGCAGTGCATCAGATTTAGATTTAACCTACCCAGTTACTAACCAATGTTTTTCCTGGTTGAAATTCTGCCCCCCCCCCCAAAAAAAAAGACATTTGTCCTGATTTTTCTCCCAACTCCATTCCACTCAATACCCATCCCCTATGGGTCATGAAGCAGCCCAAAGTTGAAGAAACATTAAAAACACATCAATATTTCAGTCCTTACTCCTTCTCCAGTCCCCCTATAAAAAAACTTTTTTGCTTTTACTTACCCAGTCATATAGCCAGAACCTGCAGCCTAGCATAGTGTGCCACAAGCCCAGTTTTCCATCTGCTCCCCCTCTCACCTTCTGCCAGAAGCTGGATGCTAGAACAGACCATCACAGTTCCCCAATGTGGTCCATGACCAAGTCACCTTACTAACTGAACCCACCCAACCTGGATTGCTTGCTTCTTGCTTGGTTGCTGCTGTGGCTGCTGTCACACTTCACTGATCAAGGCCCTATGAAGGCCACCCAGATTGCTGTCAGCACTGCTGCTAAGCCTAGCTTGCTGCCATGGGGGTTTGTGCTGTTTTTTTTTTTTGCAAGGCAAGTCTTGTAGAGTAGGTAGGTAGGCTAGTCTTGAGTTAGCTTTTAGCTCACCCTCTGCCCTTTCAGCCACCGGGGAGATGGAGACTCACTAAGAGTAGATCAACAAAAACATTCTGCCACAACACTGCTATTGAGAGTTCAGTGCTCACTGACACTTCCAAGCTGTAGTGTGCAGTCTGTCTACTCTGTGGTGGGAAAGGCAGTGTCACACTTACAAGGCTCATGTGCTCTTTTTTGACTGGGGCTCATCCACATCACATGTGATTGTGCCGCCACTAATAGGTGGAGAGAGTGGACAACACAATACAGACACAGTCGAGTCTGGAGAGTATCTGCAGCATGAGCACACACAGGCCAGGTGGGCGCTTATTGTGCAAAAGATTAAATCAAAATTTAAAGTCATTATTGCCACTCCAAAAGAACCGTACTGCGTCATAATGTTGTATGCATAATAGCGTATGACATTATGCTGAATCCCGGACCTGTGAGCTCTCTATGTTGGACATCCCCCAGAGTTAGAATCCTTAGTGGGGGTCCAGGTGTGCAGCCCCATAATGGGGTGTGGAGAAGCCCCCACAGAAGAAAAGATGCTGAGGCGCTGTGTGCTTCTACATACGACATTCTGTCATGCACAGTTTTGACCCCGTTCCCATAAGAACAACCTAGGCACAAATACAGGGGGGTGGGGCAACTGCCCCCTCAGCCTTACCTAAATGGTTCCCCTGATTAATGGTAGAAAATCATTCTCAGGTGCTAATGCAATGGTGTCCACTGTGTTCTGAGGTACTGTATCTCCATGTTTCATGATGTGTCCTGATCATCATGTGGGTTAGTGTCCCTCATCGTTCCTGATTTTGAGTGTCCATATCCCTCATTTCAGTGACAAAATTTGAAGCATGGTGCATGCTTCCAAGACCATGCTTAGCACAAAGAGTGCTGAGCAT
This sequence comes from Neoceratodus forsteri, assembly GCA_016271365.2. NCBI lineage: Eukaryota > Metazoa > Chordata > Ceratodontiformes > Ceratodontidae > Neoceratodus > Neoceratodus forsteri. The sequence continues at coordinate 683,771,970 of CM057449.1, forward strand.
GGCTATACTGTGTATATGCTCAATACAAAATGACAAAGGGAAAGTAAGTGAGATGAAACAGTCATGGAGAAACACATTTGTAGCACTAAATATGCATAAGGGATTTGTATGATCCAAAACAAAAAGGATACGCTTCACAACACAGAGGGCCATCTTCGTACATCTGGAACGGGGGATGTTGCCTGGCTATATCTGAAGCATTTAATGCAGCATGCAAGCAATACTTTTCAAATTAATGGTGATTTAATGACAAAAATCCAAAGGCATTAAACTACTTGCAAAAGGATCAGAATTCATGAGTTTACCTAATTTTTATGGGAATTCAAATGAAAATGCATTTTAATTACTCTAATTGCTAGCGGTAGTACAAGAAATAGAAACTGGTGTGTTTTGTAGATGAGATTTGCACCAGCTTGGCTGCTGCACACATGGCAAGCATGCAGCACGTGAACCTGATGTGATGATTAAATGATGTTAATACCAGCTTAACGGCTGCATTCATGTCAAGTATGCAACACACGAACTAGATGTAATTTTTAGAAGATATTCACACCAGCTTACCTGTTATACACATGTCAAGCTTGTGGCATGCAAACCTGATTTGTATTTTAGACCTGGTTCGCTTAGGATCACTTTGTGTATGTGAACTGCATGCAAACATTGCACAATTAAGCATGTGACATGCATTTTGCATGTACACAGCACACCTGTATTTCTGTAAGGGATATCTCCTGCAAGGCTGAAGAGGTGTTTCAATAGTATACTTGTTGGTTGGGCCACTCAATATTTACATGCTACCTGGAACAAAGCAGGATTTGATTCATTTTTGGTATGTTTGGTGTTCCAGTAGGCAAGAGGGTCAACATTAAGGTACACAATCAACTCATCCAGATAATTAATGTCCTCTGCTGCTGCTTGTTCAGCAGAGAACTTGTAAGACAACCATAATATACTGTAATAATGGGCTTTTGTAACTGGAGGCACTGTGTCATGGGCCTGTGTTGTCAACTCACCCTGTCTTCCTACACCAGCAGCAATCTCATTGTCAGTGGTATCCCACCATCCACACAGCTGGCACTATGGCTGTCAGTGCCACTCACTCCAGTTGTTCCAGAAATGTCTCACCTACCAACATCCTCTCAGTGGAACAGGTCCATCTCCCGCATGACTCCATCAGGTTCACTACATACTGTGGTTGCTGATGGTACTCATTCACTCTGTGACTCTGCATGGCCAGGCACAGTGCCTCACATTTTAATCTTGGGTCTAATATGGTTGTGAACACATAACTAGTAAGGTCATCATGTATGGCTGCAAACAGTGATCTTAACTCCCTGGTAAGCCCTCAACAAGTTCTTTGATGGGTTCTGGCAAAAAGTCTCTAGTACTGCGTTCATGGAAACTCCATGGTTGACATGAGGAGATGGACAGATGGAGTGACCTGACACAGTGAAGTTGTATTGGAGCTTAAGTTATGGGTGAATTTCTCAAAGGGAGACAGAACCTGGACCATGCCTTCGATGATGCTCCAGTCCTAATGTAGCAGAATCCCACCACTGTTCTTTGGATAACTCATACAGAACATGCTTCTCTTCCAGCAAGCATTGCAACATATAAAATGTGCTGTTCCATCATGTACCGCATTTTGGATTAGCTGATGGTTTGGTAAACCAAACTTGTCCAGAACAGTATGTAGCTCTCTGGTTGCCACAGCGGAATGATGGAAATGGCTACAGATGTCTCTTGAAGTAGCAATGATATGTGAAGCACACGTGCTGCTCTGGAGAGCACCAGTGACTACAAGGTTCAATGTATGATTAAAGCAGTGGGTCCTGGAAATGGCCATCACAAACTGAACCCAAGATACAGAGTTCTTGTGCTAACCCAGGAGGAGTCAAGCATTTCTTGCAAAAAGAATGTTAACACCAGTGTGTTTGTTTGGAAGGACTGCAGCACTAAGGAGAACACACATCCGCTAGGATGGGGTGTTGCTACAGCGAAGGCCAGAGGAAGAGGAAGAGGAGGAAGAGTAAACAGCAGTTATGCTACCATGTGCTACTGGTGTAGGTGAACACCAGTGTGCTGTAAATGAGAGTTATGCATGTAGTGAGTTTGTACTGATCCATGCATCAAATGTGCAGTGGAAAGCCCTGCTCACAGCCTGATTGAGCAATTTCTCCACCTGACCGGAGCATGCCTCATAGATATTTGGCATGGCTGTACAAGAAAACATAGTTCCCATTAGGATGTGGAATCAAGGTTGCAAACAATTTAGAAATCTATGGAATCCAGTATCTTCAACAATAGAATGAGCTTGCAAATCTAGTGCAATCATATCACGTATGAGCTATGTGATCTGTACTGCTAAGGTGTGAGTTGGCAAGAACATGGTGCGGGCCTGAAATGTTTCCTTTAATGTGAGAGTAGGCTTTTGAAATGGCATAGCCTTGCTCCTGGCCCTGGTTCCAAAGTGGATAATTGCAGGTAATTTAGGCAGTAGGAGGGGGCACCCAGAACTGCACATCTGCTGTTTCACCATCTGAACCAGTTTGTGAGCGACTCACTGTTGTGCCTGTCAGTGTACTTTGGCAAGGAATGTAAAAAGATTTTCCTGGTTGTTACACGAGGTCCATGCACCCTTATTGGTACCCCCAGAGGTACACCCTAGACAGCTAGCATTTAGGTATATGTTATATAGGGCTAAGGGCATCTACAGTATAAAATTAGATGTCAAGATATGTATGCATATTATTGTTAAACACTTTGTTTTCTAACACATATAAATATTTTTTATGTATTTATTGCTTTCAAGAAGTTAGGACACCTGTGTCCTTGTAAAGATTATGATATATAAGTCAGCATTGCCACCTTTTAGTGATTTGTACTACTACACTGATTTATGTAAGAACTGTACTTTTTTGTTTCACAAAGTGATGACTACTACAAAATTGTATCATGCTATCTTGGACCATTTAGCCACCACTAATTTAGCCAATAGAGCTCATCTCCATAACTACAGATGTTTCTATCTTGCAGTAACCATATTAATTATCATAGGTTTATAATGTGAGACATTACTTCTTCTACCTCGGAGACTCCAAGAGACACAGAAACTCCTCGAGGTATAGGGAATGCTTAGCATTGGCTTCCGGTTGATACTGGTAAGGATTGCTTAAGACAACTGTGATTTATCCCTTTTTGGTAGTAATAAATAAGTGTGTTACTCTTATGCAATGTGTCTGTGACTCCTTACATTCCCAATATTGCCAAGAACCTGAGAGTGAGGTTTAGACCTCCTGACATGGTGTTCAGCCACTTGCTGGCTGCCTCTGCCACCATCAACACCAGCAGGATCATCAACATAGTCAGGAACTGATTTTGTATTTTTGAAATGCAGCGTGCAGTGGCATGTAGAACCACCACCAGCAGGAGCTTTATTTGAGTTAGCCACCTCAAAATGCTTTTCAGAAGGTGGCTCCAAAGGTCTGTTGTGTTCATTTTATCAACATTTTTACCATGAGGGAGACACTGGCCACAGGGTGAACACATAGCTCTCCTTTTATCATCCTCCTGCAAGAAAAATATGATCAGATATCACTGGAACTTTGAACTTGTACCTGACCTCAACCCTGTTGTATGCTGCTTGTGTCCCCAACCACTAGATTCAGTTTGGAGTGGTGAAAAAGATTAATGTGAACAGACACCAGATATAGTACCAGAACCACTAGGATGAGCAGAATTTAGAATGGACTGCTTAGTATTTTTAGGAGGCGGTTGATAGGATGCATGAGGATGAAAAGGGACCGATCTTTCTCCCCTGGTTTTAGCACCTGGTTTTTGGGCTTGTTTCTGAACTAAGTGTTCCCTTGTGGAATGATGGGAGGACTCACTTTTAGCATCCTCAGTCACAGTCAGGTCATTGTTCTCAGACAATGTGTCATGAAACACAGTAGGAACTGGTTGGATTCATTTATTTATTTTTTATTTATTTGAAAATTGGTAACCAGGAAAGGTACACTGAGCCAAGGCTCATTTCCATGTGCGACCCGGGGAAAGGGTTACATGATTAAGATGGTGGAACAAAGAACGTAAAATATATGATACAGACAAAGTGCAGACAAATTAGCAGCAAGAATATCTAGCTGGTACCAGTGCTGAACAAGATAAAGTGGAAAATATGATGTACAAACAGAGTGCAATATGGACCATTTGCTACAGGCATCAAGCAGTATAATGGCAGTCAAAACAAGTGCAGGTGGGTGGATTAATGAGCTTCAGCTGATGCCTGAGTGATACTAATGAGGTGGAATGATGAATGGAATAAGGAAGTTGGTTCCAGAATGAAGGCAGACGGTAGGAGAAAGCAAACTGTTCAGTAGAGGCAGCAGAAGAATGGGTATGAGGAATGGAAAAGGTGCGTATGTCCCTTGAGCGGAGTAAGCATGAATCTAGAAGGACAGGACAGAGGAGTGAGAAGAGGGAGGATGGCAGGGAGCCAAACAAGTATTTGGAAATGAAGAAAGTTTTGTGTAATTGATGACTTGAAGATAAGGGAAGGATGAAGAGTGAGGAGTAGAGGAGCAGTAGTGTGTGCAAGGAGGGGAGTAAATCACAAAGCAACAAAAGGCATTGCAGAGGGTGATCAGTCTGGTTCATAAAGTGAAAGGGGCAGTGCCATATACCACATCAGGAAAGTCAAAGACCAGTAGCACCATTTTGGTGAAGGGCTCATAATGGACCGGCAAGGATAGACAAACTTTATTACAGTACAAGGCACTAAGCCTGGGGTGAAGTTTTGCATGGGCAGCATGAACATAGGCAGAGATAGAGAAGTCTAGCTTATTATCAAGCTGCAAGCTAAGGAACTTGATGGATGAGATAGCTTTGAGAGGCGAGACATCCAGTGTGGAGAAGACAGAGGGTCAACTTTTGGCTAGTACTAAAGGTCATTGACATTGTTTTTTGAGTGTTAACCTTGAGATAGTTGTAATGCAACCAGTGTAGCACATTTTTGAAGCCCTGTTGGAGAAGGCTATCCATAGAGGCTATAGAAGGACCTGAGTGAAGATAAATGTGTCATCTGCATATAGTACGTGTATATAGGGAGTAGAACACCATAGCACCCATAGCAGAAATATCATACAAAAATTGGATATACATTTATTTTACTGTTTATTGTACAAAAGTGCAGTTCACATCCAAATACTACTGGTGAGTGGTTGCTTAGGAAGCTCATGGCATACCTGGGCAAAATGTAAGTCCTTGTCTTCGGTTATGCTGTGACGTCACAGTTGGCAGTAAGCAACCACTCACCAGTAATATTTTAATGTGAACTGCAATTTTGTACAATAAACGTTAAAATAAATGTATATCCAATTTTTGTGTGCTATTTGTACTATGGGTGCTATGGTGTGCTAGTCCCTGTATCCTTAATCTGTCTTTTAGCACCTTACAGCAGCTTTAATTTTGGTGCTGATTTGTTTTGCCTTTAAGTTTATGTTGTACATGTGTATATGCGAGTTGACACAGGCAGAGAGAAGATCATTCAAAAAAATGGAAAACAGGATGGGGCCTAGGATAGAACCATGTGGGACTGCAGCCTGGATGGGGAGGGGAGGAGATAGCATACCTCAAACCTGGACCGATTGCTGGTGGCCTGTTAGGTAGGACCAGAAACTGTCAGTAGCAGGAGTAGGAGCAGAGAGGCCAGTCATGGTCAACTTATGCAAGAGTACAGTACAGAATGAGACACTGAGTCAAAGGCTTTGGCCAGATCAATGATGATAGAAGCTGTGATATGCCCCTGATCTATCCCAGAAAGGATGAAGTGAGTGATACGCAGGAGGGAGATGGTAGAATGATGCTTCTGGAAACCAGGCTGAAAGAGACAAAGGAAACGGGAGGAAATGAGGCAGTCAAGAAGTCTGGTATTAACTAGCTGATCTTGCAGTTTAGCAAGTTAGGAGAGGAGGGAAACAGGATGGCAGTTTCGAGGACAGGAGGGGTCCCTACCTTTGTGAAGTAAAAGAACTTTGGCTAATTCTCAGGCCTGAGGAACAAAGCTGAGGGAAAGTGAGATGCTAAGGAACTGGATCAGTGGAAGAGTAAATGTAGGGGAGGATATGTAGAGGAGTTTGGGAACAAGTCTGTTAGGACTGGATTTTGACTTATCAAGGAAAGAGAGGGCAAGCAGTGTTTCATGAATGGTAATGGGAGTAGAGTGGAAACCCATTGTGGATTGAATGTGAGAGGAGAAAGGTGCAGTAGTCAAGGGGGTAGATCCAGTACTGGGGAAAGACTGAAAGGCACAGGTAATGAAAACCCCATTGAAGTGAACAGCAACAGAATAAGGGTCAGAGAGTGGTGAGTCATTCATCCTGAGGACATTTATCTGCCAAGTCTTTGTCTGAATATTTTAATATGAACTGTGGTCATGGTGGTACTGGTGATTTGGTGGTGACGATAAAGGTGTCAGCAGCAGAAGTAGTGGAGGTGGTGATGATCGTGGTAGTAGCAATATTGGATGTAGGGTTGATGATGGCACTGGCAGCAGCAGTGGAGGTGGTGGTGTTGGTGATGGTGGCAGTGGCAGTATTGAAGTGAGTGCTGATGATGACACAGGCAGCAGCAGTGGAGGCAGCCGATGTGGCAACAACATTTATCACTACAGAAGCTTTGACTTGCACTGGAACAGTGGTGGTGGTAGTGGTAATAGCAGTGCTAGCACTGGTTGAAGTAGCAACTGGTCTGGTTGGAGTGAAGCGGACAAGTTGGTGAAAATGTGTCGAACATTGTTCACTGTCTGAGTCATTTTGGAGGGCTGTTCTACATACATTTTTTTAATATACTTGACCGTTCGTGTGACAGTTTCACTCATCAGATAAATTGTAAAAAAGTGGAATAATGCTTTCGAATATTTACTTATATTTAGGAGGAATTTAAACCTCTGGATGTGGCCAAGGTCACTGAGGTGATCTTAGAGCTAAAGCACACATTCGTGAACTGGACCCAGCCCCAACTCATTTTTTAATAAGATGTGCCAGGACTATAGGCTCGGTGTTTGCCAGGATAGTCCGGTGTTTGATGTCAGAAGGGGTCTTCCCTGCTGCCTTGAAAGTGGCCCTGGTGAGACCCCTCCTGAAGGAACTATCTTTTGACCCAGATATCCTGGTCAATTACGATCCCATCTTCAACCTGCCATTCTTGAGCAAGTTTGTTGAGAAACTTGTGGCACAACAGCTCAAAGATCACCTCATGTTCTTTGACATCTATGAGCTATTCCAGTTGGGTTTATGGCCAGACACAGCACTGAAACAACATTAGTTAGGGTGCATAATGATTTGCTCAAGGCTAGAGATAGAGGAGATGAGACAATTCTTGTGCTCCTTGATCTCTCATCAGCTTTTGACACTGTGGATCATTTTGTGCTTCTTGATTGGTTCTGTGAGTGTTGTGGACTCAATGGTGTTGTCATCAAATGGTTTGAGTCCTACCTCTCTGACAGGGTGCAACGGGTAGTGATGGGACATTTCTCCTCTTCCCCAATGCCCATGTGATGTGGAGTACCACAGGGCTCAATCTTGTTGCTGATATTATTCACAGTGTACATGCTGCCCCTGGGCGAGATCATTTGGCAGTTCAGTGCGGGGTTTCACTGCTATGCAGATGATAAACAACTGTATTTGCCATTTGTCCCTGGAACACCCGATGCAGTAGATGTGCTTAAGAACTGCCTAGCAAAAATCAATGACTAGATGACCTCCAGCTGGTTGCAACTGAACCCAGATAAGATGGAGCTCCTGGTGATCGAGCAGGGTCATGGGCATGACTGGAGTGCACCTGGGGCTGACACAGGATTGTTTCTGGGGTCTGCTGGGTTGGTGGCCTCCCCAAAAGTGTTAGATCATGGTGTGATCCTAGACAGCAGATTGACCCATGAGGATCAGGGGTATTTTGTTGTTAAAAGTGTTTTTTACCACTTGGGGAACATCACCAGGAAAAAGCCTTTCATTCTGCCCGAAGACCTACCGACACTATTGCAAGCCTTTGTTACCTCGAGGCTCAACTACTGTAATGCTCTGTACTTCGTGGTCATGGGAGGGACCCTCAACAGGTTGCAGCTAGTGCAGAATGCAGTGGTTTGGTTACTGACGGGATTGGCTAGGTCCAGTCATGTGACCCAGTCTTGGGGACTCTGCACTGGCTGCCTGTCAGGTGGAGGGTCCTTTTCAAGGTGGACTTGCTCACCTTTAAGGCCCTATATGGACTGGGTCTGGCCTACCTGACTGAGCTCCTTACACTGGCCACCTCTGTCCACTCACTCTGATCTTCATCTGGGGCCTCCTGGATGTTCCCAGGGTTCAGCTCAAGGCATCAGGTGACCGTGCTTTCAATGTCATCAAGCCGACCCCGTGGAACTCGCTACCACTTGCAGTAGAGGAAGCCACTTCCACTGAGGTGTTCAAGCAGAGTTTAAAAACCCACCTCTTCCGCCTGGCTTCTGCCAAGGACACCATGTGACATATCCGACTGCTTGAGTGAAAGTATGAATTACCTATACCTGTCATTCTAAATTTTAAATATTATATATATGTTTATCTGAGATTTTTTTTGTTTCTTTTTTATCACCTTTTAATTGCTGCTATTTGTATTGTTTTATTGTTAGGTGCCCATAGCCTCTGGGATTGGGTGCCATTGAAATAAAATTTGCGGTGCTTTGTCTTATTTCTCTGATATTATAATTAGTGTTTCTAATGAACTGTATGCAAAAAAGTGTCGATTTTTTTTTACATCAGCAGGAACCGGAAACAGGAAGATTGCTGTCTTTTGCTTATCTAGTGGTGGCAGTCACCAAATGTAATTGTCGGCTCAAACAACTTCTATAGCATTTGTACTCCAGAGACAAAAAGATTTTGACAATTTGTTTTATATTGTTGTATATATCTTTTTACTGTAACTACAACAACAGTCAGAAAGCTATCTCTAGACCACAGAGGTACCCCTGGCTACTGCCCTGTGTACCATTGGGAACAGATAGCATCTGTGGTTTCTGGAGTCAAAAGAGTAAAGACTTCAATAATTTTTTTTTATATTGTGTGACTTTTTCATTTAACAACAGTCAGGAAGTCATGTCTAGACCACATTCAAAGAGATCCCCTACCTACCTACCGTAGGGACCAGATAAAGTCTGTGGCATGTGGTCTGGATACAAAAAGACTTCAACAATTTTTTATATTGTCGTTTTTCAGATTTGTACAGCTTTAACAGCAGTCAGCTAAGTCCAGGCTTCAAAGTTCCCCCTGTCCCCTGCCCTGCCTTCCCTAGGGTATAGATATCATCCGTGCCATTCAGAGACAAAAGAGTAAAGGCTTCAACAATTTATTTTATATTGTTGCCTGTAATCTTTTATTTTAACAGCAGTCAGAAAGCTAAGTCTAGGACACACACAAAGGTGCCCCCAGGCCCCTGCCAACATTAGGTCACAGATAAAATCTGTAACACACCATCTGGAAGCAAAAAAACTTTGAAAATGTTTTATATTGTTTCAACTTTTTATTGTTTTAACAACAGTCAGAAAGCTATATCTAGGTGGCAAAGGTGCATCCCTGGCCCCTGCCCTGCCTATCCTAGGGCACAGATAACATCTGTAGTGTCTACCATCCAGAGGCAAAAAGACTAAAGACTTCATCCTTTTTCTTATATTGTTGTCTGTAACTTTTTATCTTAACAACAGTCAGAAAGTTATATCTAGGTGGCAGAGGTGCCTCCCTGGCCCCTGCCATGCCTACCCTAGGGCTGTAGTGTCCACCATTCAGAGGCAAAAAGAGTAAAGACTTCATCCTTTTTCTTATGTTGTTGTCTGTAATGTTTTACCTTAACAACAGTCAGAAAGCTACTGTAAGTCTAGACCACACACCAAGGTGCTCCACTGACCCCTTCCTACCCTAGGGCACAGATGACATCTGTGGTGTGTGGTTCAGATACAAAAAGACTTCAACAATTATTATATAATGTTGTTTTTCAACTTTTTACTAGTTTAACAAGTCAGAAAGCTATGTCTAGGCTGCAAATGTGCCCCCTGGCTCCTGCACTACCTACCCTTGGGCACAGATAATATCTGTGGTGCCCGGAAACAAAAAACAAAGACTTCAACAATTTTTTTTATATTGCTGCATTTAATGAAGTCACAAAGCAAAGGTGGCAGTGGTCCCTTGCTATTTTACATTATATTATGTACTGACTGCAGTGGTGGTGGGCAGGTGGCAAATGTCTAAGTGTACTGCCAAAGCAAAGACTGCAGCACCAACAGAAACAATCATTTGTCAATGCCGAATGTTTGCTTGCTGGTATTAGCATTGGAAATGCAGGAGTTAGACAGATGCAGAGTAGGAACGACAGTGAAGTAGTGAACTTCACGCCAACCCCACCTCCACCCTCTAGAGACGGACAGGTATTGGGGTATGTCTATGTGTTGACACCGTTAATGGGATTTCCCCCTCACTCTATCCTGTAGACACTGACAAGTGTTGAGGTGTGCCTTGAGGTGTTTGGCTTTATAGTCACTCCACTTCATAAGGACATATGCTGAAATGGGTGCAATATAGAATGGGGTGAACTCTGGGGCCAAAGATTCCAAGGCACACCTCGATGCCTGTGACTGGATGCAGTGTGGGGGTGGAATGGCATGAGCATTACAGTCAGCAATCCAAAGGCACTCCCCTGATGTCTGTGAGTCTGTATAGGGTGGGACGTTATGGTTAGAAACCATAATGCCCTGGACATTTTTTGGTATTTGCAGTACAAATGTTCAACATGGCCATTTTGTGGCTCCCACCTCATGAAAGCATTTGGGACCTCTTCTCATAAACAGTGTCACTGTGATTTTGTCAATGTGTCCCGAAATTTGAGTTTCCGCACCGACCATGACATTTTGCACCAGATGCACGAAAGCACAGATTGGGCAGGATGTGAAGAATGGCAACTGTACCATTCATAGGGAGGTGTGAAGAGATGGCAATGTTGAAAATCTGTAGTGAAAATATTAAAAATACTCAAAGGTCCATGCCTGCATGGAAACTGCAGAACGCATGTGTGTAACACAGTCATTTAGTGGAATTATTTCACCAAATTTTCAACATAGGCATTTCGTGACCTTTGCTCATGAACAGTGTCACTATGATTTTCTTAATCTGTCCCAAACATTGATTTCCCACAGCAACCAAGGTATTCTGCTCCAGATGTGTAAACACATATTTTGGGCAGGATGTGAAAAATGGCAGCTGTACTGTTCATAAGGAGGTCTAGAAAAATGGCCATGTTGAAAATCTGGAGTGAAAATACTACAAATTTGTGAAGTTATGAGGGTGTGTGGAAACTGCACAACGCACGCTTGTAACACAGTCATTTTATGGACATTTGTCACCAAATTTTCAACATAGGCATTTTAGGACCTCTGTTCATGAACAGCGTCACTGTGATTTTACATACGAACATATATACGAACATATGACCATACGAATCTGCCAGCAGAACACACCAATCGGTCTATGTAAGTCTGCCTGAGTGTGCAGCTAGCACCCTAGATTGCAGCTGCACCAGCCTCCTCCCCCTCAGTTCCTCCCCACTTTGTCCCAGCCCATGCCCCCAACTCTTTCTCTTGCTTTATCCCACTCCTTCTTAAAGCTACTGACTGTCCTACATGTTACCACCCCCTCTGGCAGCGCATTCCAACTAGACACCACCCTCTCAGAGAAGTAGTGCCTCCTCATTTCCCTCTTGAAACGTCCCCCTTCCAACCTTAGTCCATGCCTCCTTATCTCTCTTCCACTCCTCAGTTTAAACACCCCCTCGCTGCTAGGTATATTTACCCCTCAGGTAGTTAACCACTTCAATCATGTCCCCCCATCCCTCCCCTCCTCCAGCGTGTACATGTTCAGCTCCTTCGGCCTAACTTTATATTCCTTTCCTTCAATCCCTTTTAACATTTTTGTTGCCCTTCTTTGCACCCCCTCCAGTAACTTTATATCTCTCCTCAGGTATAGCCTCCAGTATTGCACACAGTACTGTAGGTGTGGTGTGACCAATGATCTGTAGATAGGTAGGATCGCATCCCTGTGTCTGGATGAGAACCCACTTGCAATGCATCCCAGCATCCTGTTTGCCATCACTGCTGCTTTCCTGCACTGGGCTGAGTTGTTCATGCTCCCAGTTACCAGCACCCCTAGGTCCTTCTCTTCCTCTGTGATCCCCAACAAATAGTCCCTCTTCTGGTTCATAGCCCTGAAGTGCATCACCTTACATTTCTTTGTACTGAATCCTAGCTGCCACTCCACCGACCATATCTGTAGTTTGGTTAGGTCCTCCTGCAGTTTTTCCCATCTACAGTATCTTCTTCGTCCACCATTGCACCCAATTTGGTATAATTTGCGAACAGACTAACCCTGCTCCGCAGTCAGTGTGCTATATCAGAGATAAAGAGCCCAAATAGCACCGGGCCCAGCAATAACCCCTGCGGCACCCCGCTTGTCACTGCTCTTGGTGCTGAGAGCTACCCCACCACCACCACCACCCTCTGCACTCTCCCCTCTGACCAGTTCTCCATCCATTTAGTCAGACCACCTTCCATCCATACCCCTCCTTCTCCTCACTCTTCTCTTCCATGTCCTGTGTCCCGCCTCCTGGTAGTCCTCACCCCTTCTCCTCCTTATTCTCACCTGGTGGTGGTGTCTTCTGTATTACACTCAGAAAACTCTGCCTGCCCCTTCCCATAGTTACTACACCTCCGCCTTTACCTATATCTGGGGTGGGGTGAGCTCATTAGGCTCCCCTGTCCTTACCTTTCTACCAACCTCAGTCTTTTGGCCACCCCCACTGGTTTAAATACACCTTAGTAGAGATATGCCCCTCTAATCATGCCTTTAATACTCCCTTCCCCTTCCTGCTAAAGTGTACCCTGTCTCCCTTGTACAAATCACTATTCCCCCAGACCCTACCGCAGTTCGTCACTAACCCATAATTTTTCGAGTGGCACCAATCCCTCAGCCACTCATTGAACTTCTCAAGCCTACCCTTCTACCCCATGCTTGCACATGGTACCGGCATTACCTCCGAGAATGCCACTGACTCCCCTACTTCCCTCACACTGCCTGCCCAACTACTCAAACCTCCCCTTCACTACTTCCACATTCCCCCCACCAAGTCGTTTGTACCCTCATGCAACACTAAATGAGGTATCTTCCTCCCCTTTGCTGCACACTTGAGCAGTGCCTGTCCTGCCCCTTCTACAGTCAACCTGTGGATAGCTTCAACCCAAATACGGCTGTGCCTTCCCCCCTTCTACCCCATCTCACCCCTTTCAGTATAGAATCCCCCAGGATGAGTACCCCTGCCCCTTACCCCCTTTCCCTTCTAATGCCCCTTCCACCACCCCAGTATTCATTCTTCCTTGCCCCTTACCCTAGCCAGCTGCTCCCTCTGTGGCTTCTGTATCAGTACCCCTATTTCTGCCTCACCCCTTTTCTCTGCCTAATTCCTCCCATCCCCCTTGAACCCCTTCCCAGTCTGACTACTTCCTACTGGGCTTCCCATGTCAACCTCCCCTCCTCCCCTGCTGATTTCCAACCCCTCTCCTATCCCCGCTGTTGTTGATTTAGGGCCCCCATTCCCTTCTGCCCCAATAGTGATGCCCTTCCTATCTTCCCTCTTCCCATAGCCTTCTCTCCTCCAGTCACCACCCCCCCTTCCTTACTAGTCCCCCTTCTACCCTTTCATCCTTGCTATTTCTTCCCCTACCTGTTGCCATCCCTCTCATGCCCCACTTATCCTCCCCCTTCAGTATGTTCCTGCTTCCTTCTCTCCCCATAGCAGAGGTTCAAATCTATTCCTAGTTGATACCTCTCTACATCTCTTCCCTATCTGTTCCCCTCCTACTTGTTCCCCTCAGTGCCACCCTGGTCCCACCCCTGGTCCCTCTCACCCAGCCATCTGCTCTCTCCCCTAGTACTCCTTTGTGGTCTCTTTTCCCCCATCAAGAGGACCCCCCTCTCCTTGGGCACCCACTCCCTTCTACTTTATTTTCTGTTACTACCACTGATACTGGGGTTGGGTTCACTCTCTAGTTGTTCTTTCTCCATCCCCCTTTGCCATCCCCTAGTCCCCCCCAGCCAAGATGCCTACCATACTCATCTGCCCTGCCACTTAGACTCCTCCTTAACCTCCACAGTTCCTCCCTCAAACTAGCCAGTCATCTACAGACCATACTCCCACCCATCCTCCAAGTCCAGTTCAGGATCACGGTGGACCCACACCTTGTACACCCCACCACCCTTCCAAAGATGCCTGCCCTATTGAGATGTGGCACCTGCCCCATTATGGCCCCCATCTTATGTTATGGACTCTTACTCCCACGTTCTGTACCCTACTACAACTGTTAAGCCCCTATTTACTCAAATTCCTGTTCCCCTTCCCCACACTAGTCCCCCTACTGCCCCCCTGCCAACCGGGTTAATTCAGTCTCAAATCTCATCCATTAGATACTGTATTACTGTAGCAATCCTAAAGCCTCCTTGTCCATTTTCACCCCTCAGCTGCCATACATTTTGTTCTCAGCTCTCATATAGTTTCAATTAGCTCAGTTAGAAATCCTGTTGCACTCCAAGTATTACTCAGTCAGAGAAATAAACAGAACAAATAAATATGTATTATTACAGTAATCATAACAAGATAGCTCGGTATTTAGCTCAGTTAGAGAAATAAACAGAACAAATAAATCTATATTATTACACCAATCCTAAAAGTATCCAATCACTGCTTTGTCTCCACTCCAGAGACTTTTCTGTAATATAGGACCACAGAGGACCCTGGGTGGCAGGGTGGGCAACTCTAAAGTCCTGGCAAAGCTCCACTGGGCTCGCTCACTCCCCCTCTCTCACTAGATCATTCTATTTCTTCTGGCGCTGCAGGCTGCCCTTTTGTATTGGGCTCCTGCTTGCATTGGCACCTTTTTCTGCCCACAAAGAGATCCGCAACAGTCTCGACAGAGCTCCATTGAGCTCGCTCACTCCCCCTTAATCACTCGTTCTATTTCTCCCAGCACCGCAGTCTGCCCATTTGTACTGGGCTCCTGCCTGTGTTGGCACCTTTTTCTGCCCACAAAGAATTCCACAGCAGTCCCGATAGAGCTCCGCTGAGCTCGTTAACTCCCCCCTCTCACTCTCTCGTTCCGTTTCTCCCGGCACTGCAGGCTGCCCTTTTGTACTGTGATGCTTCCTGCATTGGCGCCTTTTTCTGCCCACAAAGAAGTTCACAGCTATCCTGACAAAGCTCTGTTAAGGTTGCTAACTCCTCCTCTCTCACTCGCTCATTCAGTTTCTCCTGGAGCTGCTGGCTGCCCTTTTGTACTGGGCTCCTGCCTGCGTTGGAGCCTTTTTCTGCCCACAAAGAAATCTGCAGCAGTCCTGACAGAGCTCCATTGAGCTTGCTCACTCCCCCGGCCCTCACTCACTCATTATATTTCTCCCGGCACCGCAGGCTGCCCATTTGTACTGGGCTCCTGCCTGTGTTGGCACCTTTTTCTGCCCACAAAGAATTCCGCAGCAGTCCTGATAGAGCTCCGTGGAGGACACTCACTCCCCCTCTCGCACTCGCTCATTCTGTTTCTCCCAGTGCTGAGGGTTTTTTAGTGATTTATTTAGAATTGCTGCATATTTTTTCTGGTAAGGCAAGTAAAGTATGGTTTGGGGCACAAACACTAAAGTTGTGGCGTCTGCTTGATGTGCTATGGACCCTGATCTGTAAATTCAACATTGCAGTCAGCGATCAGCATTTCCTCTGATAAATCTGTCGACACCACAGTGCAGTTCTGGAGTATTTTGTGGTCTTGGAGTCCTCTGCATTTTTTGAGGGATGCTTAATGGGACTGTGGACTGTGGGTGAGATTTCTTTTTATCTACAATGCTGGAGTCAGCACTGGTGGAGTGTGGTGGGAGTGCAATAAGTCCTAACAGTAGCTCCGGTTTTTCCTTCGTGCTGTTTGCCTGAGAATTAGCATTGGTGGTGGTGAGAGCACCCATGGCTACAGGTGCAATGAATGGTGGAACCTGTGAGAGTACATTAAGCCCGGATATTAGCTTTGGATTCTCTATCTGCTGCCTGTTTGGGGAATAACATTCATGGCAGTGACAGTGCCCGTGGCCACTGGTCAGCATACGGTGGAATTAATGAGAAATAATTACCTTTCCCTCTGAGTCAATGTGGATGTGGTGAGAGCACATTTCATTTCAAAGTGCTGAGGATGGAAAGAAGCAACTCTCCTCTTTAGGATTTGTAGGTGGGTGCTCCTTCCCTTTGTGAGTGGATGATCTTGCAAGGTTCTGGGTTGTTTGGGGAGGAACTACTGGGGGTTGGACCGGAGGGTTTTTGCCCCTGTGGTTATTGGTGTGGGGGGACTTTTACGGCTGGTGGGCGGCTGAGGTCTCAGTTTCCCCTCCGAGAGCAGCCCCTTGCTACTGCAGTTCTGCCACTCCAGAGAGGGGAAGGTTGCTACCTGCCTTTAGGGCCATGGCACCAGAATAGGGATTGTGACTAAAATTGGTTTGTGAATTAGAGGGAACTCTGAGTGGCCTTAGTTGATGGTGGTGGTCCCTCGGGGGGTTCCTAAGAATTTTCTGTGGGGGGAGCTATTGCTTGCCTTTCAGGGTCCTATGTTTTCTAACCACAACCTTTTGGTTTGATCCTGAATTTTGGTATCTTGGTCTGTTTGCAAATGCTGTTACTGAGGAGGTGTCAGAGAAGAACTGAATGTTTGGAGGAACTTTCGGTGTTTGAATTCAGAGGTGGTGAGAGCCCCTCCCATTGCCCTAAGAAATCCTTTGTTTCGATCTCCCAGGATAGCTCTTATACCTACACTCTGATCTACTGTTACCATCATGAGACTTGTAATGTCTGATTTTGCTCTTTAATTTAGATAGGGTGAGAGCCTCTCTTGTTTTAAAATATCCATTGAATTTCTGGACATCTAGGCATCTTTGGACATTAGATATTTGGACATTAGGACATTGTTTTTTGTTTTAAATTTGTTTTGTGTTTTATATTTTATTTTACTTATTGGTTGAATTTTATAATTTTGTTTTGCTGATTTTGGTGTAAGTGTGAGAGGATTTTAATATGTGTAGAAGGCCTGCCACCATGGTAGTACACTATTTGTCCTCCACTTGTCACGTCCTTCTCCCTTTCTCTCCCTTGCCATTACAGTTGTCAACATACCAGCATTGTAGAGTGCTAGGTATTGTTCAGAGGGGGAGGAGGGGTCTTGGGGGTGTGTGAACAGTGGAGGCTGGATGAGCGGGAACATCATATTGGGGTTGTGGAAACAAGAAGACTCCCTTGAGCGAAATGGATTCTGGAGCGAGGTCACTCTTGTCTGGTTTCCATACCCAAGACACCACTAATGATGCTGGGCAAGTAGTCTGTGCCACTCCAGAGGCCTGTCCAACCCGGGTGGTGTTGTGCAATGCCAGATCCATAAGAAACAAGATTGCAGTTATTGCAGATCTTGTTGAGTCTGTGGATCTGGCTTGCATTACCAAGACCTGGCTGGATGAAAATGCTGGTCCAATTTTGGAGGCGGCAGTTCCAGCTGGGTACTCAGTGTTACACCGTCTGAGGTTGGACCATGGGGGGGTAGGGGTCTTTTTAGGACCAAACTGGGCCTCACAAGTGTACCAGTTGAAGGAACTGAGTCATTTGAGTGTATTTTAGTGGCGGGTGTAGGTTGCAGAATTGTTCTCATCTATCGTCCACCAGGTGATGAGAAACGCTTTCTGCAGGAAGTAGCAGACTTTGTTATTGACATGGCATTTGAGTCACCCAGGCTGTTGGTCTTGGGTGATTTTAACACCTGGGTTGATGATGAACTCTCGCAGTTTGGACAACACTTCCTCCAATTAATGACATCCTTGGGCCTTACACAAGTGGTCACTTCTGCCACTCATAAAAGTGGTCACTCCTTGGACCTGTTTAGAAACATAGAAACATAGAATTTGTCGGCAGATAAGGACCGCTTGGCCCACCTAGTCTGACCATTTTCCTACCTAACAGATAAGCTGCAGATCCTAGTTAACCAACAGCTTACTTCCTTTTACCCGCCACTAGGACTGCCTTATGCCTGTCCCATGCATTCTTGAAGTCCCCCACTGTTCTTGACTCCACGACCTCCTCAGGGAGGCTGTTCCATGCATCAACAACCCTCTCAGTGAAGAAATACTTCCTCACATTACCCCTGAGCCATCCCCCCGCTATCTTCAAATTGTGCTCCCTTGTTCTTGCACATCTCTTTTTCTGGAAGATGCTACCCTCTTGGACTTTGTTAATTCCCTTGAGGTACTTGAACATTTTTATCATGTCCCCTCTCTCCCTTCTTTCCTCAAGAGTATACATATTAAGCTCCTTCAGTCTTTTTTCATATGTCTTCTCGTGCAGACCCTTCACCATTTTGGTTGCCCTCCTCTGGACAGCCTCCACTCTGTCTATGTCTTTGTGGAGATGGGGTCTCCAGAACTGCACACAGTACTCCAGATGGGGTCTCACCAACTGTCTGTACAGAGGGATAACAACTTCCTGTTTTCTACTATTGATGCCTCTTCCTATGCATCCCAGTATCTCCCCAGCCTTCCTTACTGCCTTCTCACATTGCTTGCCCACCTTTAGGTCATCTGATATAATTACCCCCAGGTCCCTTTCTATTTTTACTGTTGTCAGTATCTCACCCCCCATTGTGTACGCTTCCCCTGGGTTTTTGTTTCCCATGTGCATTACTTTGCACTTCTTTGCATTGAATCTGAGCTGCCATACATTTGACCATTCCTCCAACCTTGCCAAGTCCCTTCTCATCCTTTCCACTCCATCTTGTGTATCAACTCTGTTGCAGATATTTGTGTCATCTGCAAAGAGACATACTTCTCCTTCCAGTTCCTCTACAATGTCACTTATAAAGACATTAAAAAGGACCGGTCCCAGTACTGAACCTTGCGGTACCCCGCTAGTAACCCTCCTTTCTTCACTGTGTATTCCATTTACTACTACCCTTTGCGTCCTGTTGTCTAGCCAATTTTTTATCCAGGCTACCACCTTGGGACCCACCCAAGACTGGCTATCTTGGGTATTAATCTTTGTGTGGACTGTATCAAATGCCTTGCTAAAATCTAGGTAGGCCATGTCCACAGCCCCTCCCTGGTCTCTACTTTGGTCACCCAGTCAAAGAAATCTATTAGATTCGTCTGACACGACCTTCCCATCATGAATCCATGCTGCCTTGGGTCCTGTGCCCCACTGGCCTCTAGGTACTCAACAATTCTTTCCTTCAGAAGTGATTCCATCATTTTCCCTACCACTGAGGTCAAACTAACTGGTCTGTAGTTTCCTGCCTCTGTCCTGCTCCCACTTTTGTGAAGAGGAATCACATCTGTCCTCCTCCAGTCCTCGGGTACCACCCCATCCTCCCATGATTTGTTAAAAAGAGTAGTCAGCGGTGTCACTAGTTCTACCCTTAGTTCTTTTAGAATTCTTGGGTGAATCCCATCAGGCCCCATTGCTTTGTCCACCTTCAATTTTGTAAGTTCTTTCAGAACCCTTTCTTCTGTAAATGGACTGGTATCGACCCTCGTCTTCAGAGTGTTCCTCTTGTTTGGTTTAGGTAACTCCCACTCCTCTTCCTTTGTGAATACTGAGCAGAAATATTCGTTCAGTATTCCTGCTTTTTCACTGTCACCCTCTACCCACATTCCTTCCCCTTTATTAAGCTTCAGTATCCCTCCTTTGGTCTTTCTTCGCTCCCTAATGTACCTATAAAAGGTCTTATCCCCCTTCTTAACAGAATTGGCTATCCTTTCTTTGGTTTGGTCCTTTGCTATTCTGACTGCCTTCCCAGCCTCTTTCTGCTTTAACTGATAAAGTTCTCTGTCCTGTTCCTTCTGTGTTTCCTTATATTTCCTGAATGCCATCCTTTTCTCCTTAACCTTCCCTGCCACCTCTTTTGTGAACCATAGCGGTTTTTTCCTTCGTTGTGTTTTATTGATTTGCTTTACACAAAGGCTTGTTGCCTCTGTGATTGCTGTTTTGATCACTCCCCATTGTTCCTCCACCCCTCCTTCATGCCTGTTTGCTAGTGCTTTTCTGAGGCACTCTCTCATTTTCCCAAAGTCAGCCCTTCTAAAGTCTAGTACTCTTGCTTTGTATGGCTTGATTGTATGGCTGTGTTTATCGTGAACCACACTGTTTGGTGGTTGCTTGTTCCCAGATGGCTACCCACTTCTAAATCTGAGATTCTTTCTCCATCCCCATTTGAAAGTACCAGGTCTAAGATTGCTCCCTCCCGAGTGGGTTCCGATACTAGCTGTCTGAGGCATGCCCCCTGTAGGGCATCAAGAATGACCCTGCTCTTGGATGTGCCTGCAGCAAAGGTGCTCCAGTTAACATCTGGCATATTCAGGTCCCCCATCAACAATATCTCCCTTTTTCTGCCATTCTAAGAAAGCCTTCTATCATTTCCTTGTCCATTCCTTCCCCCTGAGATGGGGGTCTGTATACAACCCCCATGCGGATTGTGGTGCCATTTCCTGTCTCCAGGGTGACCCAAAGTGCCTCATCTGCTCCCTGTTTACCCTTTAGTTCTGTTGCTTTGATCCCTTCCTTTACATAGAGAGCTTACTCCTCCTCCTCTTTACCCTCCCTGTCCCTCCTGTAGATTGTGTATCCTGGTATGTTGACATCCCAGTCATGGTTCTCTGTGTACCATGTTTCTGTGACTGCCACAATATCCAGGCAACCCTCTTCCATCAAGGCCACTAGTTCAGGAGCTTGTTACACAGACTATGGGCATTTGTACTCATCACCCTCCACTTTTGATAGCCTTACCCTTTTAGCCCCATTTCTGTCCTTACTGCCTTTGCCTTTTTACATTTAAATCTGTTCTGCTCCCTAATAACTTCTGTACCTTGGTGTTTACCTCACTAATCACCATGTTTTGTGGGGGGAGGCTCTGATTTCCCTGCTTCTTTTCAGTGCCTCCCCCTTGGCTAGTTTAAATGCTTGCCAATGAAGCATTTAAACCTCTCACCTAGGATCCTGGCTCCCCCCTGGACAGATGCAGACCATCGCACCAGTATAGGTCTGCATCCCTCCTGGGGATTGAGGCCTCCAATGTGGGGGTGGAACCTGTCATTTGGTCCAACCACTACACTGTGGGGTTCAGTTTTTACACCCCCCACCTTGTAGACCTACCCCTGTGGAGATGGTCAGGTACCGCTCTTTGCGAGATATTAACTCTACAGGCCTCGCAGCAGTCCTTGACCTATCGGAATTCTCTGGAGTGAGCAATAATCCTGTTGCCTTGGTGCTGTCCTATAATAGGGCCATCTCCTCAGCTCTGGATCTTATTGCTCCTGTCCATGTTCGTCCTCTCTCCCTTCAACCTCGGTCCCCTTGGTTTGATGGGACTTTGAGGGAGATGCAGCAACAAGGACAAAGATTAGAGCATTGTTGGTGGAGAACTGCCGTTGATGCTGACCATCTTAGACTGATGGAACATTATCAACTCTATCAGTCCGCAGTCTCTCATAAGAAGGCAGAGTTCCTGTCCGGGGAGATTGCAGCTGCTCAGAACAGACCAGCTCAGCTTTTTTGAATTGTTGACAGACTGTGCAACCCAGCCTGTTTACATGTTCGGAAAGCTTTTTCACAAGTGGAATGTGATGAGCTTGCTCACTTCTTTGCAGATAAGGTGGCTGTGATGGAGAAAAGCAGAGGAAAACAATGACAAAGACCTGGTCAGCACCAATTTAAAAGGAATGGTCCTTTCATTATTTCACACATGAAAAAAGGTAGTACAGCAGACTCAGCTACTGGAAATTCTCATATCATTCCAGTTAGGAGGTAAGTAAAGGAAGTTGTAGCTGTTATAACCTTCTGTAGCTGTTTTGTGAACTGCTATGTGGGGAAGTCCTACCTCCCTTTCACTACTCTTCATTTCAGGGGACACAGACTGGGGAACCAGCCTCCCATTGCTTTCCACAGTAGCACACCACCACAATGACAATTTTAAAGTGAAGACCACCACAGTGACAAATCTCACCAGGTCACTGTGATGGTCTCACTTTACACCGCCACTCTCTTTCCAGGTGATGCCTCCTCACCCTGAACCAACTGTGACTTGGAGTTGGATATCTAGAGATGGGGGTGTGCAGGAGGGGGGAAGCCCCCCACAAAAAAACACTTCATCCTGACAGGAACAATACTGACAGTCAATATTGTTTCAGTCACTGTCGGGCATGTCGACAACATCATTGTTGAAGTGTTAACATGGAACCATTTTCCACAGGGGCTTCTATGGGGTTCAGGGAACTACAATCAGCCTTGGCCATCTGACTGTGGGTAACCGCACACACCACCCCCTTGTGGAGATTGATCCCTATAATCACATCCAGGGTGAGGTTGTCTGCACTGCTCCTTTTGCACCCTCTCACCTGTCTCACCCCGGTCCAGAAGAACACTATCAAGTGGCAGAGTTTTCTCCAACCCAGTGAATACCCTTACTGTTACGATCTGATAAGGTATAAGCTGTTCAGGCTCAAACAAATCCCCTTTTACTAAGGTAAGCAATGCCACCTTGTCCCTTAACCTATGAATCTGCACCCCATTTTCAGTAACCCGGTGTATGTGCTCCCTCATGTTTATAGGCAAACTTTCAAGGATGCACAGCGCACCCAACTCTGTTCGAACACCACTTTGCCCACTCTGTGCCTTTTTAGGACACTGTCTAGCAAGATGCCCTAGCTGTTTGCAAAACTAGCAATCATCATTTCTTTGATTTGATAAATCCCCTTTTTTGTAACCTGGGGCTTCCCTCTTTCTGTGGAGGCATTGATGGTTTTAGCTGGCCTGAAGGCACGCTTTTCCTCTTCTGCACTGCCACATCTGCCCCACTCCCTTTCAGAGCAGGCCTGTTCCTGTCATAGTGACCTGAGAGCTCAGCAGCCTGCTGCACTGTTTTGGGGTCTCGGTCCTCCAACCAGGTTTTTAACTCTGCTGGACAAGCCCAAAAGAATTGCTCTAGCAATATAATCTCCTCAATTTTTTCCACATAATTTGCTTCTACTCACTTCCACCAATGCTTCAAAAACTGATCATGCCTCATGGTGAGTTTCTCATAGCTCATGTCAGGGCATCTCCAGAGCTTACAAAACTTAATCCTGTATGCTTCAGGCATTAATTTGTGCTTTTCAAGCAATGCAGCTTTAAGCTTCTCATAATTACTACTGTCTTGATTGTCCATTTGGCCTAGTGCTTCATGCTCTTTACCAGAAAGCAAAGGGGATAGCTGCAAGCTCCAGGACTCCCTGGGTATTTTAGCCTGGATACAGACCTTTTCAAACTAATTCAAAAAAGCATCCATATCCTCACCCTTTTTAAATTCAACCATTATTTTAGAATTTAATTTGTACCCAAGCCCTGGAAGTTCCAGGTTCACACCTGACACTTACCTCCTCTGGCACTGGTCATTGGAGTCTTAGCTTCTCGAGTTCATACTCTCTCTCTGTTGCTGCCATTCTTGCATCTCCATCTCAAACTTCCTCTGCTTGAGTTCCTTCTGCTGCTGGGCTTCGAACCATCTCTGATCAAATTCCCTTTTCTGCTGGGCTTAGAACTTTCTCTGCTCAAGCTCCAGTTTCCTCAGCCTAAACTGTAGCCAGATCCCTCCCAGCTCCAGCTCTGTGGTGAGTCTCCCCTGGCACTGTGGCTCTAGGTTCCCTCTGTTCTCACTGTCTTCCTCCCTGGAACTGGACACTACGATGTTCCTTGGCACCCCCACATCCAAGGTCTGGTCCTTCTCAGTCACTGGTGATGACTCGAGGTCCTGGGCAGTCACTTGCTCATCGGCTGCCACAAGAGCCTCCATGAGTTGCTTTTTGGTTCACCCCTCACACCGGACACTTCTTTCCTGGCACAACTGCTTTAAGTAGTCTGCACTGTATTCACTGTAGATGGAAGCCATCTTCTTCCGGAACTACTGCTGCACTAACTTACACCCAAGGAAAAAAAACAGGTAGGGAACTTTATACTATAATCAAATTATAAATATTTTGTTTAACCTCTGCCTTGATTGTGTGTGGAAATTTTTAGTTTATCAATCTGATACACTGGGCTTGAATCCAACTGTTATGCCGGTGCCACCAATATCTCTCGGATTGTAACACTATGCAATCAAATCTCTCAGATCCCACTGCTGCACACCAGCTCTGTTATGAACCCACTCCTGGGGGTCAAGTCCACTGAGCTCACAGTGTCCACCCTTAAGTGTGATCCATGACTGGGGGACAGGAATACCCTCCATGTCCTTTTTGAATGTTCACCGAGGTCATGACTGCACCTCTGCCATGAAGACTCAGGGCATCCCTCTAACTCTGAATAAGGACATAATACCAGTCTTGAGTTTTATGGCCAAATATGAACCCTTACTTGGCTATTACACAAAGGAGAAAGGCCCAGGTGTCATATTTTCTTCTGGTGTAGCAGTGTAACCTCTGTCTGACTGACTTTGATTTGTCTGTTGGAAGCTGAGAACCTTGCTACACTGCAAAGAACAAACTATAACTCCATTTAGGACCTGGAAACCTGGTAAGGCATAATACTTGTTAAGAAGGGGAGCTACACTTTCTACAAAAAGTTTCATTTTTTTCCCTTATTGGCATTAAGCAGAGAATTGTAGGATTCCATTAAAAGTGTAGTAATTTTATAACCAGAGGGAGTGAGATACAACTGAATTTGCTTGATTGTTGGGGTTGAGACCTAGGATTTGGAAGGATATTTTTGCAACATTTTAAAAGTGTCCGGCTGGCTGAGGAGTGAGTTAATTTTTATCCCTGGACTCAGTAGAGTGGTTTGTGCAGGAGCCATGGTCTAGTAAATTGTGGTGTTAGTTGAATTACTATAAAGGGCAATACTCACCAGGGTGGTGGAGCAGTTGTGTATTTGATTGTTTCTAACAGTCACCACTGGCTGTGGACTACCCACCCACCCTACCCCACACCCGGCCCCCCCAGACATGGCATTTCCTTTATAGCCACAGTTCTGACATCACTTCCTCAACAGGTCTTGGGGCAGAACTGTCATATCCTTAATAACCCAGCACAGTGCAAAAAGGGTAGATACATACCACAAATAATAATTATATATATTACATATTGTATATTATAAGGGAGAGGGACATGTGGGGAGTGGTGCAATGCACTGGCTGTGGGGCAGCAGTTTTCCAGGAGACGTTCTGGAAACTGCATTGCTGTCCTATTTGCAGGCAACTGTCAGCTCTGTGGGAGGAGGTTGCCCACCTCCAGGCTGAACTAGCAAGGACTAAGGAGGCCTCCCCCTTCCAAAGAGCACCACTGCCACAACTACTGCCTCAGAGGTTGTCAAGTATGAAGAGCAGTTGGACCACAGTGGGTTCTGGGAGGGTGCAGGTGGTGGACCAGAGGCAAAGCCCCCTAGTTGTACCTCTACACAAATCATATACCATTCTGGCAGAGCAAGGTTCCTCTATGATGGCACCCACAGTGGAGACCCAGAAGAATGGTGAGGACATCCACAAGGGAGACCCACAAAAGGGTGGCAAGGGATACCACAGGGGAAGAAAACAGCTTCTGATAGGGGACTCTATTGTTGGGGGTAAAACTGGGAAAGGGAGAGGAGAAGGAAGTAAGGTGCCTGCCTGGTGCCATGGCTTGAAGGAACAGGAAGTGAATCCTTAGGATTGCAGAAGCAGCATCACAGGAGAGGAAAATACATATAATAGTCCACCTTGGGACAAATGACCTAGCTAGGCATGGGATCAGCGCAGTGCAGAATGAATTTGTGGAGTTGGGGAGGGGCCTCAGATGGGTAGCAAGCACGGTAACCTTCTCAGAGGTGCTACCAGTCCATGGCAGGAGTGAGGCTAGGGTACTGAACACCATGCAGTTTAATGAATGGTTGCAAAACTGGTGCAGAGTACAGGGCTTTGGCTTCATTGGGGACTGGGGGGCCACCTGGAGATATAAAGGTCTATACTGGCATGATGGTCTGCATCTGTCCATGAAGGGAACCAAGCTCCTAGGTGATAGGTTTAAATGCTTCTTTGGCAAGCTTTTAAACTAGCCAAGGGGAAGGCGCTGATAAAAGGCAGGAAATTTCAAGCCTCCCCCCACAAAACATGGCAGGTAGTAAGGTAAACACTTAGGTACAGAGCTCAACACAGGGCAGGACAGGGGTAAATAGAAAAATAGACAAGGACAATAAGAGCAGGGATGGGGCAAAAAAGGATAAAGCCAACATTAAATGGAGGGCAATGAGTACCAATGCCCGTAGTCCGGGAAACAAGCTTCCTGAGCTAGTAGCCCTGATGGAAGATGAACAATTGGATATTGTGGCAGTCACAGAAACATGGTACACTGAGAACCATGATTGGTATGTCAACATACCAGAGTGCACAATTTACAGAAGGGACAGGGAAGGTAAAACAGGAGGTGGAGTAGCACTATACATAAGGGAAGAAATCAAATCTACAGAACTAAAAAGTAAAGGGGGAGGACAAGAGGCACTCTGGGTCACCTTGGAGACAGGGAATGGCATCACAATCCACACAGGGGTTGTATACAGACCCCCGTCTAAAGGGAAGGAAATGGACAACAAAATTATAGAGGACATTCTCAAAATGGCTGAAAAAGGGGAGGTACTATTGATGGGGGACCTGAATATGCCAGATGTTAACTGGATAACATGTACTGCAGCCACATCCAAGAGCAGGGTCATTCTCAATGCCCTGCAGGGAGCAGGCCTTAGACAGCTAGTGTTGGAACCCACTCGGGAGGGAGAAATACTAGACCTGGTACTCTCAAATGGAGAGAGGATCACAAATTTAGAAGTCAGTAGACATCTGGGAACAAGCGACCACTGCACAGTGTGCTTCACAATGAGCACAACCACAGAGATAAGCCATACAAAGACAAGGATACTGGACTTTAGAAGGGCTGACTTTGGCAAAATGGGTGAATACCTGAAAAAATGCACTAGCAAATGACCAAAAAGGAGGGGTGGAAGAACAATGGAGAAAAATCAAAACTGCCTTCATAGAGGCAACAAGCCTTTGTGTGAAACAAATAAAGAAAACAAAGTGGAGTAAAAAATCACTATGGTTCTCAAAAGAGGTGGCAGGGAAGATTAAGGAGAAAAAGTCTGCATTCAAAAAGTATAAGGAATAACAGAAGGAACACGAAGGGAACTGTATCAATTAAAGCAGAAAGAAGTAGGGAAGGCAGTCAGACTAGCAAAGGCCCAAACCGAGGAAAAAATAGCCAACTCAGTTAAGAAGGGGGATAAAACCTTTTATATGTACATTAGGGAGCATAGAAAGGTTAAGGGAGGGATAGTGAAGATTAATAAAGGAGAGGGGAGGTGGGCAGAGGGAGACAGTTAAAAGGCAGAGATACTGAATGAATACTTTTGTCCAGTATTCTCAAAAGAAGATGAGGAGGAGTTACCTAAACCAGACAATAGAAGCACTCTGGGTAGGGGGGGGTTGACACCAGTCCATTCACAGAAGAAAGAGTCCTGAAAGAACTGCTAAAACTCAAGGTGGACAAAGCAATGGGGCCTGATGGGATTCATCCCAGAATCCTAAAAGAACTAAGGGAGGACCTAGTGACACCACTGACCACACTTTTAACAGATCATGGCAGGATGGGGCAGTACCTGAGGACTGGAGGAGGCAGATGTGATTCCCTTCACAAAGTGGGGCAAGGCAGAAGCAGGAAACTACAGACCTGTAAGTTTGACTTCAGTGGTAGGGAAAATGATGGAATCACTTGAAAGAAGAATTGTTGAGTACCTAGAGGCCAGCGGGCACAGAACCCAAAACAGCATGGATTTACATCAGGAAGGTCATGTCAGATGAATCTAATTGACTTCTTTGACTGGTGACCAAACTAATAGACCAGGGAGGGGCTGTGGATATGGCCTACCTAGACTTTAGCAAGGCATTTGACACAGTCCCACACAAAAGATTAATAATCAAGTTAGCCAGCCTGGGAGTGGGTCGCAGGGTGGTAGCCTGGGTAGCAAACTGGCTGCACAACAGGACACAGAAGGTAATAGTGAATGGAACATATTCAAAAGAAAGGGGGGTTACTAGTGGAGTACCTCAGGGCTCAGTATTGGGTCCAGTCCTCTTTATCATCTTTATAGATGACATTGCAGACGGTCTGGAGGGAAAGGTATGCCTCTTTGCAGATGACACAAAGATCTGTAATAGAGTTGATACACAAGGGGGGTAGAAAAGATGTGAAGGGACTTGGCAAGGTTGGAGGAATGGTTAGACATATGGCAACTTAGATTCAATGCAAAGAAGTGCAAAGTAATGCACCTGGGAAACAAAAACCCAGAAGAAGAGTACACAATAGCAGGGGAGGTACTAACAACAACAAAAATGGAAAGGGACCTGGGGATAATCATATCAGATGACCTAAAGGTGGGTAAGCAATGTGAAAAGTCGGTAAGAGAGCCAGGGGATACTGGGATGATATGAGAGGGGCATCACAAGTAGAAAAAGGAAGTGGTTATCCTCTGTACAGACAGTTGGTGAGACCCATCTGGAGTACTGTGTGCAGTTTTGGAGACCTCATCTACACAAGGACATAGACAGGATGGAAGCAGTCCAGAGAAGGGCAACTAAAATGGTGCAGGGTCTGCAGCAGAAACCATATGAAGAGAGACTGAGAGAGCTTAATATGTATACTCTTGATGAAAGGAGGGATGGGGGGACATGATAGAAACATTCAAGTACCTCAAGGGAATCAACAAAGTCCAGGAGGGTAGCATCTTTCAGAAAAAGAGATGTGTAAGAACAAGGGGGCACAATTTAAAGATAGAGGGAGGACGGCTCAGGGGTAATGTGAGGAAATATTTTTTCATGGAGAGAGTGGTGGATACATGGAACAGCCTTCCTGAGGAGGTCATTGAGTCTAAAACAGTGAGGGAATTCAAACATGCATGGGACAGACACAAGGCAATTATAGTGGGGGGGTTGCAGGAAGTAGGCTGTTGGTTAACTAGAATCTGCAGCTTATTCAGTAGGTAGGGAAATGGGCAGACTGGGTGGGCCAAGTGGTCCTTATCTGCCATCAAAGTCTATGTTTCTATGTTTTCTATGTTGATCTGGCCTTCTCCCTACAGGACATGCAACAACCAGGCTCAAAATCCCTACAGACTCTGGTATGATATTCTGACATTCTCCCTATCCTTCCACATCCCCTACAGACCCTTTTCTCAATTTGATTGCTTATGGTGACAGCCCTAAGCAATTAACTGTTGTCACAGATTATTAATACTGTTCCACACATCACACACAAATAAAGAATCCTCACTCAGACAGATATTCTTTAGGAAAACAAATGTTTTTACTAAAAAAAATAAATACAGTTACAACTAAAAAGAGCATACACTAATTTGGGTTACAGTATACAAAAACAAAAATTGAAAAATGTACAGTGAAACACACAAAAACTGCCAGCTAAAAAGTCTACCTTATAGTTGCAGTGAATTGAAGTCCAGAACAAGTAGATGAAGGTTTTCAGTTCCTTTAGTCCTTGGCAGTCACACTGGGTCTCAGCAGTTTGGCTTCTGGTGTGTGTCAAGCAGAGTGTCCAGAAGAAAATATGTGTGTTCAAATGCCCTGATTTGGGGCTGTTTATACCACTCTGTTGATAGAGGCTGGCCTTTCCATTTTAGGCCACTGGGTGTCACTCTTGCGCTTCCCCAACACAATGTTCTACCACCTGTGGATGTCACCTAGCCTCCATTTATGACATCTGACATTGCAATCTCACAAAGGACTGTTAGAAGGATGTTTTCTGTTTTTTTTCCCTTTCATCTCATCACAAGCAATACCTTGGTACACAGCATCCTGTTTTTTGAAGTTAAAAGAGCTGTCTCCTGAACAGTTTATTCACCTCTGTTTTTTTTTGGTCAGTTAACTATTGGAAACACCCCTTTGATCAGTTATCCCCAAAACCTTATGCAATAACTTATCAGATTCCAGGCAAGCAAGTTGGTCTTCCAGGTCAAAAGAAGGTCAAAACCTTTTTTTTTAATCCAGTCTTTTCTCTATGTCCTCTTTTGAATTAACTCTGGCATTTTGTGGCATGTACATATACATTGAGTTACATAAAAAAACTATATACAACAGAATTATATCTACAAATAAGGACTAGCAGTGGGATAGCTCACCACACCAGCCATCATGGTCGATATTTTTTTTTCACGACAGTTAAATCACAAATGATTCGCCCTTACGATCAATGTTTTTTTTTATCATTCATATCAGAGGGTTATTCAAAAAGCCTTCTGTGCATATTCAGAAAAAACAAAGAAAATCCTTATTACTCTGAAATCATTTGATATTTTGTCATGAACCCTTCAAAATGTATTATATGGCACAAGCCACCTATACCCTGAAAATTTCATGAAAACATTCTGTGCATTCTAGGCTGTTTATGAGGTCCAAAAACAGATGTTAAATATTAGAAAAAATAGTAAATCATTAGAAATCAACCTTTCATATCTAGCTGGATATTTGGATTTTGCATTTGTAGAAGGACTATTAGATAAAAACATTATAGAATACCTTTGTGTAGCTCACCCAGTGAGATCTAGTTTTTATTGCCTTCCCAAAATACGCAAAAGCCTAATTAATTCCCTGGGGAGACCAACTGTCTCCAGTAACCAGAGTCTCACAGAACCTATGGTGAGATACATAGACAATCACATAGCATGCATAGCTAAGAGTATGCCATCATTTATCAAAGATACTGGGGAAATGCTTTGTGTGATTGATGATACAGTATTACCATAGAAATAGAGAGTTTTTGGTAACTTTGGATGTTAGTGCTGTATACACTAACATCCCTCATGGTGATGATCTAATAGTTTTGGAATGTTATTTAAATAGCAGAGACAAATTAGACCCTCCAACTGATGTTTTGATTCATTTGACTGATTTGGTTTTAAGATGCAATGCCTTTTTCTACAAACAAGATTATTTTCTACAGCAAAAAGGTGTAGCTATGGGAGCTGGCTTCACCCCTAATTTTGCCTATTTGTATATGGTGAAATGGGAACAGGAAGTTGTCAGAAGCCAGAATAACCCATTTCTTGAGAAAATTTATATTTGGAGAAGATTTATTGATGGCATTTTTGTCATATGGAAGGGCACAGAAACAGAATTGACTGAATTTGTCACCTTTTTGGAGAATGATAATAAAAATTTGAGATTCAGCATGTCTTACAGCAATCAGGAAGTTAGTTTCTTAGATTTGAAAATTCAAACAGATAATATTGGGGGGCTGACTACCCACTTGTATCAGAAATCCACTGATCAAAATAGTTCATTACGGGCCAGTAGCAGCCACCCAGGACATGTGATTAGAGCTATACCAAAAGGTCAATTCATCAGGACCAAAAGGAATTGCGGGACACAGACCCTCTACAAGGAAAGGGCTGATGATTTACAACAACGATTATTGAATATAGGGTATGCCAGCAGTGTAGTACAAAAAACTAGAAAAGATGTAGAAGTTATCCCTAGAAAGAATCTCTTGAAAGGAGAGGGTAGAGACATTAAAAAACAAGATTCACAGGTGTGTTTTGTGAGCACATATAATGCCCAGTCGAAGGACATTGCGAATATAGTGAAGGAACACTGGCACATTGCTCGCCAGGATCCTGGCTTGAAATATTTACCTATTGAAGGCCCTAAAATAGTATTCAGAAAAGGCAGAAGTCTGAAAGATTGACTGGGTAATTCAGTGCAACCACTGGACACAAAACCTAGAATGTGGTTGCCACAAAGAGAAAATGGTAGCCATAATCCTAGACTTAAATAAATAAGTAAAATAAAAAAATGTGGAAACTGTAAGTTCTGCTCCCAGGTGGTCAATAGCAAAGTTTTTAAACACCCACTTACAGGAAAAACAAATTCCAGTAAGAGGGTTTATGACCTGTGTTACCTGTGGTTTGATATACATGGCACTGTGCAAATGTGAAGCCTTTTATGTGGGCAAAACTAAACATGCATTTAAAACCCAGATTGAAGAATATAACAGATCCATAGATTGTGGAGATCAAAAAATGCTCTGGCTTTACACATTTTAAAGGCCAGAAATACAGCAGAACAGGGATTCAAATTTATGAATCAGAGAGGTGGCGACTATGATAATTTACTGCTAAAATGTGAGCAGTATTGGATAGTTGCTTTTAAGGGAATGAAAGAAAAAGGTTTGAATGGAAGATTAGAAATAAAATCTTTCCTGAAAAGAACTTAATAGCTTGACAATTTAAAAATTAAATACTACAGTTTTTAATGTGTTGTTAATGTCTCTCTATATACGATTAATTATGTTTTTCTATGTTCTTTTTTCAGATTTGTACTGATGTTCCAACAATTGGCTGTGAAATGGTGCACTCTCTGATTCTCTCTTTCAGTGCAGGTTTGCATATTGTATTCGGGTGCCTATGGTATATAAAAAACTTAGTTAGCACATAAACTATATTCTGCTAAATGTGAGGAAGATTTGGATTCATTCCCTAAGAAAATGTGTTTTAGCCTTGCAATGCATTTTTTAAATTTGTGGTCTTTTATATGGTTTGTGATAACTTTACTTGTATTGTGCACCATCACTTTAACTGGTTTACTTTTTAAGGGTGTGTTTTGTTCGCCTCCTCTACCTTTGAGAATGCTCTGAATGAACAAAACATGTTAGTGCATAGTGATGCAACTACTATGTTACTTAGGGAGCGGGATCAAGGAAGTGAAGAGAAGTGGAATTATTCATGCATGCAGTTTCGATTGGGTGACTTTTTACGGTTTGATTTTGGAAATAAAGAATTCTGTTTGGTGGCTACAGTCCTTTGATGAGTCATTTACTGCTTATTCAAGCACATTCCACTGAGCAAAGTTGTGGGGTCAGTATTTTCTATGACCTAATTGTCTTCACTGCTGCTGGGTTCTTGAAGCTTTCGGCCTCTCCTTTGTGAACACATAAGAAACTGCTCACACTTATCAGCTGCCTTTCTCTAAAAGCTTCAGCCCTCTTCTCTCTCACACAATGCTGCCACCAAGCCACTTACTCCACTGACTCCACAAGCCCAAAGACACATGCTGCTCCTCTGCTAACTGACCACAAGCCATCCTCCTGACTAACTTTTGATGATGTTCCAGACCACACCACTGGAATCCACAACCCAACCAATCATCTACAAGGTGACTGGCCTGGGCACTCCCCCTTTTATAAGGGAACCTTTTACTAAAAAAAAAACAAGAACTGGTCAAAGGAGAGGCCCTTACCAAAATGACACTGCACTAGGGAAAACATAGGGCCACATAGAACCAAGGCAAACTTGGAAATGACCCTGACCATGGCTCAGCAACAAATGGAGCTGAAAACTACAACAACCTGCTATGCAGTATATTAAAATATGATGGGCATGTGTGGCATACAATGCCATATACCCACTGGGTGGGTTAATTAGATAATAATGTCACTTGCCCTTCAGGCTGGTGGGCTTATTATATAATAAACCCACAATCGGTGGGTATATTTCCTTGTATACCACACACACCCATCATACATTCCCGCTCTCTATACATACATACATATATATATATATATATATATATGTGTGTCAAGCCAGGACAAAGTACAGAAATGCTGCAGAATATCACAGAATGCTGCAATTTACTGCAGGGGCCATTGTAAGTCAATGGCAATTAAGCCCTTGTGTCTTGCAGGATTTTGTGACGTGTCATTACTGTGAGTTACTGCACTTCATTATAGCTGACACATCTGTGTGTGTATTTATATGTATATGTGTGTGTGTGTGTGTGTGTATATATATATATAGATATATATATATAGATATATATCTATATATATATATATATATATATATATATATATATATACACACACATGATAGTAAGTGTGATATGGAAAATATTTTCAATCCTACAGAGTGAGCTCTGGATACTCACGAGTGCTGAAGGCATGAATGAGAGTATCCAGAGGTCACAATACAGGAGTGAAAATATTTTCCATAGCACACGACTACACATCATGTGTCCGATTTATACAGTAGGGATTTCCTGAACTTTTGATTATTTTGTTTACTTTATCTTGTGAAATAAAGAAAGAAGACACAGGACAAAAAAATGAACTTCTGCAAAACAAGCTGAAACACTAATTTGCCATTTGGGATGAAGCAGGCTGTATTCATTGGTAGTTGAGGTATTTCTAGATGTGAAAGGCTTTGCTCTTTTTTGGCTTCTTGTCAGTAAGAAACTGACTGCTGTTAGCTTGCTTTGCTTCTCTGCAGGAGCACAATGTGCTTTTCTAGGGCTAGCAGGTGAGTTTCAGGTGGGACTGATATACTGATTAGTTTTCTAGGCTACTGAGGGTTTTGTGGAGTTCCTTCCTGATTGCTGTGTTAGGGAATCCTGCCTAGAGTGATGATTTCTACTTCAGCAGGGTCCAGCTGAGTTTTCTGATTGGTCAAAACGTAATTAAGAGATTGGGATAGTGATTACTTTAGGCAGGGTTTCAGCCTGACATCAGCACAATGATAATATCAGCCTGTAAGGTAAGCACAGTATGTATAAATGTAAAATATTATCACACTGTGATAATATTTCTGGTAAAAAATCACAGTGTGATTTTCTACCTGGATTTTTATCACTGTGTGTAAGATACATGGATTTATCCACTACTCATTTGTCTCACCCCTATTGCATAAACATAGTTATACAATAGCAGTAGGAGCTTCTAGAGTGTGGTAAATGGAGATATCTTCACTGGAGTGTGATAAATGATGATGACATCACTACTGTGATGATAAATGCCATTTATCCATGCTGTGCTGATGTCACCAGTCACTCACTAGAACCACATTCTAAATGAAGCTGTTTTACCAGTTTCTCTTTCTCACCGAGGCCTTTATGTTTCTCAGTTAGCATTGCAAAAGACACTTACCTATGTCCCATAGTGTTTCTGACAATCCCAGCCCATTACTATGCTACTCTCAGCTTCTCTACAGCCTGCATTCTAAATGACACTGCTTCACAAAACAGTTTGTTTCTCACTGCTACCTGTAACTAACTCAATCAGCATTACAAAGGACACTCAGCTATTTCCCATAGTGTTTCAGACACTCCCAGCCCATTCAGAAAAACTCATACACACTCAGACCACACACAAAGAGCACACAGCACACAGACACAAGAAAATAACTCAGGAAAACATAACAATACTTGATGTGCAGATCATATGCTATGAAAAATACTCTCACTCCTGCTGAGTGAGCTCTGGATACTCTAACTCATGCCTTCAGCACTCGTGATTATCCAGAGCTCACTCTGCAGGAGTGGGAATATTTTCCATATCACAGTCCTGCCCATCATGAATCCTATATATGTGTGTGTGTGTGTGTATGATATATATATATATATATATATATATATATATATATATCTATATATATAAATATCCCGTCAGAGGTTCTTTGTCTTTTCAATTGTTTTTTGTTTTAATTCGGTTCACCACAACATAACCCAGACAGACCATCTTAGGGTAGCTGGTTCATTCTACTGGGGTGTCAAACAGACAAGGCATACTGATGAGTCCTGGTAGGATAAAACATGTGTCTATGTCTTCTGTTAGAACCCTTTGCAAACTGTGTGAGAGGCCTTTCAGCACCATGCAGTTCTGCTTAAAGTTGAACCAGCATAATATTCTGTGGTGATTTGCATATGCAGCCCATGATGCTTTGCATTGTAGGGGCATGTTCAATTTGTGTATGTGTGCATATATATATATATATATATATATATATATATATATATATATAAATATAGGATGCATGATGGGCATGAGTGGAATATAGAATATGTTCACTCCTGCAGAATGAGCATGGACATTTCATGAGTGCCAAAGGCACAAGTGAAATATACGGTGCTCATGAGGCAGGAGTGAAAATATTTTTTATATTCAATGATGTGCACATCATGTGTCCTATTTATACAATGGGGCCTCACTGTTGCAAAATGTACAATTTGCACGGCTTGCGCAGGTTTAGCGTAGGGTTTCAGGGGTGTAATAAATGGTATTTATTTTAACTGTGCTGATGTCATCAGGATTTATTTCACTGCAGTGAAAATAACATGTTTTATTTCACTAGAATATGTCCCACCCCATTGTATAAATATATATATATTCTATGCAAAAAACTGTGTTAATGCATCATTTAGGGTTAAAGCTGAAAAAGGTCAGGCAATGGGATATTAGGGTTGAACTCCTAACTCACTTCATACCCCCACCTCGATCCTCCACAGACTGACAGACTCCGGGGTGTGTCATTGGGGTTGTGAGGCCCAAATCTTACCCCATTTCATGTGTGAACACATTGACATGCTACAGTAACGGAGAATGGGGTGAGATTAAGGCCTCACAACCCCTATGACACACCCTGAAGTCTATCAGTCTGTGGAGGATCGGGGTGGGGGTGTGTGGGGGGAGTTAGGGGTTTAGTCCTAATCTCCCATTTCTTAACTTTTTTTTGCTTTACCCCTAAATGATGCAGTTTTTTTTTGCATAGAATGTCCTTATTTTTGGAAAAAGTGTAATACAGGTAGTAAAAAACATGTATTGGTGGGAATGGGTTCTGCACTCCCATCAAGTTGCCAATTTTTGCATAACAATATGCATCTGGGACCACACTCCCACTTACACAAAGTCACAGAGCCATGCAACAGCCCTATAGGGCACCAAACCACTGTAACAGGAATTTGTGCATATCTTTTGAACCGTAAGAGCTAGCAAAAAATTTCTAGCATCTTTGTAATTGTGACAGCAAGTGCTGCATGCAACATTGGAATGATTGCACCTGCATCTCAAATTGTTTCTGAGACGTGGGCACTGAGCAATACTGGACAGGCACTCTTTGAACCCTTGTGACAGTAATTTCACAATATCTCATGGACCATGCAATGTATGGAAAAGATTCCCCTTCAGCACGCCACTGCAATAATGCAAATTCTACCAGGCTGCACTGTGCTTGGAGATGGCTGAATCTCCACATAAACACAAGACCACAGTACACAGTGCAGAGTTTCTAGTCTTAAATTGTGTTACTTATTTGCTGGAATACATTTGCTTATTTAAAGCATTATTTTCTACATTATTTGCGGCCTCCAGCACTTAACATTTATTTTTAATGCCTTTTGCGAGCGCACTGTGTACTGTGGTCTTATGGAAAAAATTCCACAGCAGGCTTACTCTGCAATTTCAAATTTGTTTTTCAGCAGCAGAGATCACCTGGAGGTGATCTGAGCTGCAGTAGTGAAAAGTCTGTATCTCACTTCTTTTCTGAGATAACAGCACTGAAAGTCATGACACAGACTGCAATGTAATCCTATGAGGAAAATTATAACTTTGTCATGGAATATCTCTGCAACCAATTAATTCCCCAACAGCTAAACAACATAATTGACATCAGTAAGACATCCCCTCAAAACCCTGAAAACTTCACGTAAAAAGACCAAAGCAACGCAATGTAATCCTGTGGGGAAAACATCAACTTTGTCATAGAATATCTCCACAACCAATTCATTTTGCAACACCTAAACAAGCTAAGTCACATCTGCAGGACATCCCATCATAACCCTGAAAATTTCAAGCAAAAAGACCAAACCATTTAAGAGTTATTTAATTCTTTGACTGCAAGGTTGCAAAACAATTGGCCACGATCGTGGCCAAAAATTCTTCTTTCGCAAATCATACATATAAACATTCCTATTGACTTATAATGGGAACCTCAAACTTTAATAACTTTTTAATGGATTAGTATTTTTCACCAAATAAAAAGTTGCATGTTCCTTGACCCAAGCACTTTCTACCTCCCAAGCTTCAGACTGGCAGATGACAGAGTGGCCATGCAGCACCACAGACAAATACTGCACAAAAATGGCGAAAAGTGAATTTTTTGGCACTTTGCTAGGCAAGAAATGTATGTCTGATTGAAACACAACTTAGCAAATCAAAAGATCTACCATCCCACACAATGCATACCAACTGTTGTGCAAGTCTGTGCTGCAAAGTTATTAACATGCAGAATTTGAGGTTTAACATTAAAGTGCCTACTCAACCCTAAATATAGGGTCTCGACAGCACCCCTATACTACATATATATATTTTTTAGTGGTGCGGTTGCGCCACTATAGTTAGAGTTCAGCAGTCAGTTACATACTAAAGTCAAACATTTGGGAGCTAATAACTTTCAACACATTCAACAGATGTGCCTGAAATTTGGAATGTGCGGTGGGCATGGTAGATCTCTTTTTTTATCATGTAAGATTTTATTAAGTTTTCCTAGTACAGTAAGCCATCTAAAGGCACACACATAACACATTCAAATATAACAATACTACCATGGAGTAGCTTATGTACAAATTACTATTAATACTTGTTAAGCATAATAACAGTACGGTTGTGTTCATCTTACTCATCATGGACTCCATATAGTAGGAGTTACTACAACATAACAGAACGGGTTGATACAATAATGTTTCTATAAGTGCATATATATTATTACCTAGAATCAGAGATATATAACCATCAAATACCTGTCAAATTAACGTAGCAATCTAGTGCACCAGAAAACAGTAACAGAGGGAAAGAATAGTACAGTATAGCAGCAGGAAGTGGTGGGATCATACGGCCACTATCAACTATTGTCATATTGACCATCTATTATACAACTCATATGGTTCAAGCTAGCGAGGGGTTTTGTAGTGGAGGAGATGCCACAGCACATATGTGGGAGTTCAGGTATGTTTCCCCCTTTCTATAGTATCAAGTGAGTCCTCCTTTTGCCACTGCAGTAAGCCTCTCAAAAACGGCCAGCCTGGCCATGGCCACATGCCATTGTGCTAGTGGAGGGGGGATAGGTTGTCTCCTTCGGAGTAGGATGGCATGTTTGGCCTCCATTAGGGCTACTAAGAGCCAAGCCTTGCAGGGAGAGGAGAGTGGGAGTAAAACTGAGGTGTCTCCCAATAGGAGAGAGTGGTGTTGGAGAGAGAGTGACTTGCCTATAATTCTAGAGCAATCATCTAGAATCTGTGTCCAATAGACCTGTAGGCTCGGCAGGCCCACAATATGTGAAGTAGACGGGCAGGGGAAGAGTGACATCTCCAACAGCAGCTATGTGGGCTGACTTTTCTGTGTAGGACAGAAAGGGATGGTAGATCTCTTAATTTGCCAAATTGCATTTTGGTTAGACTTACAGTGTTTGTGTACAAGAAAGCTGAAAAATGCAGAACTATCCATTTTTGGAGGCAGCTTTTGGGATTTTGGACATGGCCCTGCACAGCCGTTGTGTGGTGTGCCACTCTGTGAGATGGCTCAATTGAAAGAGCTTTGGTTGCTGAACATGCCGCTTTTCATTTGGTGAAAAAAATATTAAGGCAGTCAAAAGTTATGTCACTTTTAAGTTCCCATTATAAATCAATGGGAAAATTCATATGTATGTTTTGCAAACAAAGAATGGGTTTCCGGGCATCTGGTCCCACCTGGTGATTAAGGAATTTGCAGCCTTGTGGTTCAAGAATCTTTGTCCCTGAGAATTTTTAAAAAATTTTGATCACAAGGTCCGCCATCTTGTTTTCAATTTTCCGATCGGAAAAACACAAATATCTTGGCTCAGAGGTCACTTCTGAAGTAAAACTTGGATGAGTTTTACTCAGGGGACCCCAGCCTACTGAGCCATGCCTTTCATCGCATCCAAATCGGTCTAAAAATAGAGTTCTGAGCTTTTGAAATCTTCATTTGCGTCTCACTAATGATCTTTGATCGCGAGCCTGCAAATTCTTTGATCGCGAGAGTCTTTGATTGCGATCGTGCATCACAAGTGAGGGATGAGAAGGCCAGACTTTAAAATGATTTTTTTCAGCCCAGGGATGCCCTACAAACTTAAATGAGGCTGGATTTTGCTCAGGGGGCTTCGTTCTGCCCCATCTGAATAACAATAATACGGTATTAAATATTCCTGGTAGTTCAGTGGTCCCCCATTGTAATAAATAATATCAGGTGTAATGTCATGGTAGTCTAGTGCCCCCATGTGTATTTTTTCTCATCCCTGGTAGTCTAGTGGCCCCCCCGAGTTGTATAAAATTATTATTACTGTTAATATCCCTGGTAGTCTAGTGGCCCCCTATCTGTATGAAATAATATCCATTGTCATTGTACATATCCCTGGTAGTCTAGCAGTCCCCCTCCATCATAATAAAATAAATCATTTTGTATTTCCTGGTAGTCTAGTGGTCCCCCACCCAGCTGAGCCAGCCCACGCACCTCCACAGCCAGCCACCGACTGTATGCATTACAATTGGTAATGGAAACAGGCACTGAGAAATATTTTCAGAGAACCTCTTTGCATTAGTGCTTGTAATGCAGACAGTCAGTGGCTGGCCATGGTGGTGAGAGATGGGCTGTGCCAGTCACCGGCTGGGGAAGGGTGGGGGGTGCTGGGTGGGCTGGCATGGCTAGGTGGAGGGTGGGGGGCCACTAGACTGCCAGGAAATACAAAATGATGATTTTGTTTATTATGATGGAGGGGGGCCACTAGACTACCAGGGATATGTACAATGACAATGGATATTATTTCATACAGATGGGAAGGCCACTAGACTACCAGTGATATTAATGGTAATAATAATTTTATACAACTTGGGAGGGCCACTAGACTACCAGGGATGAAAAAATATACACATTGGGGGAGCACTATACTACCAGGACATTACACATGATAATATTATTTATTATGATGGGGGGGGCCACTAGACTACCAGGAATATTTAATACAGTATTATTGTTATTCAGATGGGGCAGAACGAAGCCCCCTGAACAAAACCCAGCCTCA
This sequence comes from Neoceratodus forsteri, assembly GCA_016271365.2. NCBI lineage: Eukaryota > Metazoa > Chordata > Ceratodontiformes > Ceratodontidae > Neoceratodus > Neoceratodus forsteri. The sequence continues at coordinate 683,813,013 of CM057449.1, forward strand.
TTTAAGTTTGTAGGGCACCCCTGGGCTGAGAAAAGTAATTTTAAAATCTGGCCATCTCATCCTTGCTCTTTGTTCATGAGTGAGCAAATTCTTTGATCGCTACCCTGCAAATTCTTTGATTAAGATCATGCATCATGAGGTAGGACGAGATGGCTGTATTAAAAAATCTATTTTCTCAGCTCAGGGGTGCCCTAGGAAGTCAAATGAGGGTGGGTTTTGCTCAGGGGGGGTTATTCTGTTTAAGAATGGCAGTGGTTTGCCTCAATACTTTCAATTTTTTAAATTACAAACATTTTTATTCTTTGTTCATGAGCCTGCAAATTCTTTGCTCGCAAGGCTGCAAATTCTTTGATTGAGAGATTCTTTGATCACGATCTTGCATCATGAGGGGAGGACAAGATGGCTGGATTAAAACTTCAATTTTCTCACTCCAGGGGTGCCCTAGGAAGTCAAATGAGGGTAGGTTTTGCTCAGGCTGCTTTGTTCTGTCGAACCATGGTGGTGGTTTACCGGAATTCATTCAGTTTTTTGATTTATAGCATTTTTAATTTTTTGTTCATGAGCCTGCAAATTCTTTGACCATGAGCCTGCAAATTCTTTGATCATGAGATTCTTTGATCGTCATCTTTGATTGTGAGGGCAGGACAAGATGACCAGATTTCTTATAATGCAATTGATAAGGAACTTTTACCAATCTTTAACATTGAATATCTCAGAAACGGTTTGGTCTTTTTACTTGAAATTTGAAGGGTGTTTGTGGCATGTCCTGTGGATATAAATGACACTGTTTACATGTCAGAAAATATGTTTTTACCAAGATATGGTGTGGTGCAGTTTAAGTTCTGCAGACAGCTCTTTGCTTGTGGTGGTTCCTCGAAATGGACAGGATACCTAGTCTTAGTGTCATGGATGTAGTTTTATGTCACTGTGTGTGTTAAATGTCAACAGGTGTGGAACTGTGCCAGTCTGACGAATGAAAATTTCAGACTGTGACATGTTATATCTCGGACATGGTTTGGTCTTTTCACTTGAAATTTGGAGAGTGTTGATGGGATGTCCTATAGATGTGAATTGCAGTGCTTACATGTCAGACAATTTATTTTTCATGGAGAGATTGCATGGCGCAGTTAATGTTTTGCAGATAGCATTTTCTATTGTTCTACTAGATTAACATTTGTTTAGTGGCTGGTCGTGCTGTTGTCAATGTACTTTTTAGTCATTAGGTGTGTAATGTGGCCTGACACTTACAAGTTGGTGGGAGAGCGGGGCCCACACCAACATGCACAACTTTCTACTTTTCTATTCTTTCTTAAAAAGTAAGGAAATTGTCTGCAAAAACTTCATTAATGCATCAGTTAGGGTTATTCTACAGTGAAAAAGTGAGGACATTTGACATTAGGGTTCCCACCCCTTGCACCCCACCCCCACCCTGGCCTCACCAACAGGCATTGGGCTATGCGTTGGGGTCATCTGCCCTAACTCTCACCCCATTCTCCTACACTGCACCACCTCAGCTTGTTTACATATGGGATGGAGTGAGAGTTAGGGCTGTGACCCCAACGCACAGCCCAATGCCTGTTAGTGAGGCCGGGGGTGGGGCAAGGGTGGGAACCTTAATGTTGAATTTCCTCACTTTTTTCACTGTAGAATAACCCTAACTGATGCATTAACAAAGTTTTTGTATAATATATATACACACACACACACACACATATATATATATATTTATATGTATAATTATATATATATATATATATATATATATATATATATATATATATAAACCCAAATTTTGTACTTTAATAAGTTTGCAACCATTTGTCTGATTTGCACGACATTTTGCATGCATGGTGTGGTACTATAGATCTCTGGATCTGGAAAGTTTTCTTCCAGTCAGATTTTTGGTTGCGGAGCTGCAGAGCATGAAATAGTGTAAAAAATTCTCAACTTTTTTGAATTCTTTGCTCATCTCTCCAGCTCAGTTTGTCTGCCTGCTCTGATGTTTTCTGGGTATATGGGGATTGGGTAAAGGAAGTACCTTTTGAAGGTTTGTTGAAAAAATATTAATCTGTTCAAAAGTTATTAAAGTTTAAATTTTCCCATTATAGCCTATGGGAAAAATATATGTGCACTACAAAAACTTTTAAACGCTTTTGTGGAAGCACAATTTCCTTTTGAGCTGTGGTTGTTTGTTTTCATGATGCCACCATCTTATTTTCAGTTAGCAACACACAAAAACAGCTGTAGTGTGGCTGCCCCTAGGTAAGCACTGACAGTTGTGTTTACCTAGTCGGAGCCTGAGGAACACTGCACAGTTTTTTTGGCCCCCCCCACCAAGAAATGCCTTTTCTGCGATCATCCTCCCACAGTGTCACAAATTGTGAAAGAACAGATGCAACTCTTTCACAAATCATGAAAGTGTTGTACTTGTTCTTTTGCCAAATCTTTGTGAAAGTGTCGCAATTTGCGACACTACTACAGCAAAAAACAGCAATCCTTTGCCACCCCACTGCACCTACATGGTTGGGACTTTGGGCTGAAATTTGCATGGTGGCAAGCCCTAGTCTCACTGATGTGACCTTTTGGTGGTTTGGTCAAAAAAATACTAAACTATCCCACAGTTACAGCGTTCCAAATTTGAGAATTTTTCCATAGGATAACACTGTGTGCCCATGCTGCCTTTTGGCACTCGTATCTCGAAAACGGTTCGAGAGACAGATTTTTTGCTCCAAGCAGCTTAGTCAGACTAAGCTCATATGGAGGTTTCAAAGTCATGATTACAACTCCTGTGGGATCTTTTTCATAGTCACTATGGTTACTGAGATATTGCCAAATTATTGCTACAAGGATTACTTTTTAGTACTATAGGGCTGCTGTATGGCTCTGTAGTTATGTGTAAGGGGGATCGGAGGGCCCAGTGAGCCCACACTCATACAAAAGCATTCCATTATGTAAAAAATGGGCAGCATGAAAGGAGCACAGGGCCGGAGGGCCCGTGCTCCCACAAACACATACCAGTTACCAGTAACATTACAATTTCTCAAAAAGAAAAGAAATTCATTACAAAAAAATTTCATTAATGCATCAGTTATGGTTGATTGCACAGTGATAACATTTTAGAAATTTGATGTTAGGGTTACCAACCCATCCACCCACCCCACCCTCCACACGCTAACAGGCATCAGGGCGTGATTTGGGGTTGTCAGGCCTAAGTCTCACACTATTCTCTTATACTGCAGCATGTCAGCTTGTTTACACATGGAATGGGGTGACAGTTAGGTATGATGACCCCATGGTACGCTGCAATGCCTGTTGGTGTGTGGAGGGTGGTGTGTGGGGGTGGGGTGGTAGGGATGATAACCCTACCATCAAATATATATGCATATATATATATATATACACACACAGATGTGTCAGCAACGATGAAGCGCAGTAACTTGCAGTAATGACATGTCACAAAATCCTGCATGACAAATGGGCTTAATTGTCATTGACTTACAATGGCCCCTGCAGTAAATTACAGTGTTCTGCTTCATTCTGGCTTGACATGTCTGTAGATATATATATATATATATTATAGTGGTGCGGTAGCATCACTTTGATCATTTGATTCTGAAGTGAAGACATATCCATCATGCCACGTGAGGACAACATGAGGACATACTTATGAGTGGGAGTGAGTGCACGGCCCAGAGGGCACCTGCGCTCCTATCCATAAATTTCATTTTGCTAACCTGATGACACAGTTATGGCTGGGTGGGAGCACAGGACCTGGAGGGTCTGCACTACCACTTATGTATACTATAAGAGTAACACTTCACTTTCAATTGTTAAAAAATGTTAACAAGGTTTTTTTTGCTCATTCTTTATTACTTTCACAACAGTACTCCATACTTCCGAGAAAGCAACATTGCTTTCACGAAAATATGTATAGTTTCATAAAACTACCATTGCTTTCATGAAAGCATACCATAAGGTCATGAAATTACCATTACTTTCACAAAAGTACCATTGTTTTCACAAAATCATACCATGCTTTCGGGAAAAAACTCTGTTAATGCATCAGTTAGGGTGCTAGTACAGTGACAAAAGTGCACCTAAATGGTTGGGGCTTTTTGGCTGAAATTTGCTGAGTGGCAAGGCCAAACAGATGTGCCTTTCAGTGGTTTGGTCAAAACATTTGCAGTGGTTACAAAGTTATGGTGCTCCAAAGTTGAGAAATTTCCCATAGGATAACACTGCAGTGCCTGCGGTGCCTTTTGGTACCTGTATCTTGAAAACAATTCGAGATACAGATTTTTCGCTCTGGGTGGCTTAAGTAGACTAAGCCTGCATGTAGGTTTCCAAGTCATGATTGCAACTGCAGTGAAATTCTTTTTATAGTTGCTACAGGTACTGGGATATTGCCAAATTAATGTTATAAGAGTTCCTTTTCAGTACTATAGGGCTGCTGTATGTCTCAGTACTTATGTATAAGTGGGAGCGCAGGGCACAGAGGGCCCATGCTCCCACATATGCATACATTATGCAGATATGGGCAGCATGAAAGGAGCAGAGGGCCCGGAGGTCCTGCGCTCCCACAACCATGTAACAGTTACATTACACTTTCTCAAAAAGAAGGGAAATTCATTGCAAAAAACTGCATTAATGCATCAGTTAGGGTTGATAGCACAACAACAAAAGTTTGGAAATTTGATGTTAGGGTTACCACCCCTACCACCCCACCCTCACCCCCACCCTTCACCAGACATTGGGGTGTGCCATGGGGTCATCAGGCCTAACTCTCACCCTATTCTCCTATACTGTAGCATGCCAGCTTGTTTACACATGGAATGGGGTGAGAGTTAGGCCTGTTCCATGACACACCCTGACATCTGGTGGTGTGTAGAGGGTGGGGGGTTGGGGGTTGTAGTTGTGATAACCATTACATTGAATTTCCAAACTTTTGCCGCTGTGCTATCAACCCTAACTGATGCATTAATGCAGTTTTCTGCAATGAATACACATATACAGTATATATATATATATATATATATATATACACAGTATATATATATTATGGTAGCACGGTAGTGCTACCATAGTTAGGGTTGAGGAGCCATTTACATGTTAAACCCAAAAGTTTGCACCTTAGTAACTTTGCAACCGTTTGACAGATTTGCCTGAAATTTGGAATACATGATCAAGAAGCAAACGCCTTGGGATCTGCCAGGTTTCATACTGGTCGGATACACGGCTGCGGAGTTATTAAGCATGATCTGCACATGCGCTTATGCTTTTTCTGGAATTCTACGATCGCACCTACAGGTCGCACGGTTTGTGCGACCGGCCTGAAATCTTCAGGAAACGTGTGGCCGGGGTGCCCAATGTGCCTTTCAAAGATTTTGTGAAAAAATATTAAATGGTTCAAAAGTTATTCAAAAAACAATTTCCCATTATAAGTCAATGGGAAAAGTTAACAAAAAGTTCAACAGTGTCGCAAATGCATTTTTACTTTAGCAAATGGCCCTCTTACTTTCGCAAATCCACCATCTTGTTTTCAGTTAGTGATCATAAAAATGCATGCCATTTAAATTTGGGACCCTCTAGCAACCTAATTCTTTTTGTATTCACCTGAGGATGCTAGCCATGTCTTTATTTTGGGGTAAAACACCCCAGAAATATGTTTTTCAAATTTCTGGAAAAAGTACTTTTCAAAGTACTTTCGTGCTCATGAAAGTGTTGCAAATTTTTATGCTTTGCTGAAATTGCATACAGTACTTTTCTAGGCTGTGGGGAATGACAGCAATTCTTTGCACCCTGCTGCAAAAAGAACGGTTGGGAGTTTTGGGCTGAAAATTGAGGGAACGCAGCCGACATCTCACAGATGTGCCTTTCAGTGTTGTGTTGAAAAAATATTACACAGTGGCAAAGTTACAGCACTCCAAAGTTGATGGTTTTTCTATAGGATAACATTACGGTGCCCGACGCATTACAGGAATCCTTTGGCACCCTGCTGCAAAATAACGGTTTGGTCTTTTTACCTGAAATTTGGAGAGAAGACAGCCAGCAGCCCACAGATGTGCCTTTCAGTGGTTTGGTGAAACAATATGACAGGGAGGAAAAGTTATGGCACTGTGAACTTCTCTTTTTTCCCATAGGATAACATTATGGCGTTAGCTGCGCCTTTCAGGGCCCGTATCTCGGAAACGGTGCGAGATACAGACTTTTCGTCAGAAAAATACTTAGCCCCCTAGTGGGGGCTAAATACAAAACTAGCAGGACAGTCGTAAATCATATGATTTTTACATTTTTTTCCTACGTCATACAGTTCCTGAGATATAACCTATTTAGTATTCCAAGTCCTCATTTTCTGCTCCGATACCCATTATTATGCATACATTCTTTGTACTCACTGTCTTTCTCTATGCAGCTTTTGGGGAAAACCAGCCTGTGCGCTAACATTACTGTTACCGTTGCCCTTTCCGCTTGTGGTTCCGTACTCATTTAACTTGCTGTTGACGTCTATGCCACCATGTGCGTTATCCTTTGCGTTTTCATTGGCGCTTGCGTTTCTGTTATTTTTTGCCATTTGTGTCTACAGTACTGTTTCTCTTTCTGTTTCACTTTGCGTCACCATGCCCATTGACATTTCCCTTTGCAGGCACCTTGTTACTATGTGACAACACATCACGTGGCAGACCGTTCCCATCTACACCACTGTGTGTGTTACCCTTTCTGTTCTCATTTGCACTTGTGTTACCATGTGCACCACTGTTAGCACTTCTGTTTGCATTGCTGTTCCTGTTACTATGCTGCAAGACATCACGTGGCAGGAGCACGGGGTCCGAAGAGCCCTGCGCTCCCGCCGCTGCATTGCATTCACTATTTCTCATTATCATTCTTAAAAAGAAGGGAAATTAGAGGCAAAAAACTCCATTTAATGCATTAGTTAGGGGTGTTCCACAGTGACAAAAGTGAGGAAATTCAGTGTTAGGGTTGAAAACCTCCCTTGGACCCCGCCACCCCCAACCGGCATTGGGGTCCACATTGGGGTTGTCGGTCCCAACTCTCCACCATTCTCCTATACTTCTGCTGCTTTACATGTGATGGGGTGAGAGTTAGGGCTGATGACCCCAATGAGCACCCCAATGCCAGTTGGGGGTGGGCAAGGAGTCCAAGGGTTTTCAACCTAACACCGATTTCCTCACTTTGTCAGCTGTGGAACAACCCAACTAATACATTAAACAGAGTTTTTGCCTCTAAAATATATATATATATATATATATATATCTGTGTGTGGAAACAGGCCCATGTGGTCCCAATACACATGGGTGGATCCAGAGATCCAATTGGCCACTACAGACCCATATCTATTCTTTGCCACCTAGCAAAGATCCAGGAGCTGCTTGTCTACGGCCAACTGATGGACTACCTGGAAAACAGTTGGCTCCTGGCCCCCTCACAGCATGGATTCCAGCAAAAACATGGGACTGACACAGCCCTCATCAGGTTCACCTCCAATGTCCTAGCCATGCTGGACAAGGGCACTCCCACAGGGGCAGTCTTTATAGAGCTGACCAAGGCATTCAACCTGGTAGACCACCCACTCCTACTAAACAAACTAAGCACACTTGGACTGGACCAACACTCCCTGAACTGATTCAGCAACTACCTGACAGACCACTCCCAGCTGGTCAAGTGGAGAGGTGCTACCTCTGACCCTCTACCACTAAAGGAGGGTGTGCCCCAAGGCTCTATCAAGGGCCTGCTTCTGTTCTTCCTGTTCATCAACGACATCTGTCACCACTGCGGGAGCAGCTCCATTGTGCAGTACGCTGATGATGCAGTACTCTACAGAGCTGTGCCACATCAGGAGGATCTGGGACCCCTGCCCCAGGCTGATTTCTCTCAGGCTGTAGCATGGCTGGTTGAGAATTGCTTGGTTCTCAACCCTACCAAGACCAAAGCACTCCTGTTTGGTCCCAATTCCCTGGGTTCCTCCCAGGTGCATCTTCTCCCATTGCTCACCACATCCGGCTCCCCTATTGAAGTGGTTCAATCCTTCAAATATCTGGGTCTTACATTGGACCAGGGACTCACACTAAAACCACATGTAGATTTGGTGGCCAAAAACATCCACCAAAAACTCGGGCTGCTCTACCGTCTAAGTGCCAATTTGATACCTGAGACAAGGCTGGCAATCATTCAGAGTATCCTGCTACCTACTCTTACCTATGTGGCCCAAACCCTACTCAGCATCGCTAAGCTCGATTATGGTAGACTACAGACATTGTACCATAAAGTCACACGATTCACTACAAAAGCCCATCCAAGGACTCACCACTGTGAAGTCCTTGCCATACTCAAATGGCCTACCCTAAACCTAAGACTTCAGTACCCCCTACTAAACTGAACATATAAGCTCCTCTTCAGTGATCCCCCCCACAGGGCTTATCGGGCTACTCACCCCAAAATGGCCCTGCAGGACCCTTCACACTTCGGGCAAAAAACTGCTTGAACTGCCTAGGCCCAGATCTACAGCCGGCAGTAAATCCTTCACCCATATAGCCCCCACACTATGGAACAAGCTCCCCTGTTAACTACAAGAAGCACCCACCCCAGCTATTTTTCAGATGAGGTTACATGCTCACCTCCTAAAGCTCAGCTCCTGTGTCTGTCTGGAAGGCTAGCTTGATCACACTCCTGGCACCTAACTACCACTCTTGACCTGGGGTACTCACCCTGTAAATAGTTGCCCTCTCCTGTATAAAGCTAGCATCTCCAATTGTAACACTGTACCTTTAAAGACCTACACCACTTTGTTTATATTAAAGTACTACCTGCCCTCAGCCTAACAGCTGCTACTGTTGTTGTGTTGCATTGTCTAACTATTATTGTACAAAAGCATCATACACTTCTATACAATGTACTACTCTGTATCTATTGACTGTACCTGTTCAACTCTATGTAACTAACTCTGGGTTGCCTCTGTAAAAGGGACCTCTGGGGCCCAGTGGACTTACCCAGTTAACAAAATTTAATAAATAAATAATATATATATATACATATCTTTTTTCAAATTAAGTAAACTTTATTGAGTTTTTTCTGTTACAATCAGAAGAAACATTCTTGAACATTTTCAGTTGTAGAAAACAGGATAAGAAATCAAAAGACAAGACAGAGATAAAATGGAAAAATACCAAAATTGTCTACATCAAGTGTGTTGAGCTTCACCATCCTTAATCCACATATTTTTTTTTTAATATCCAGGAATAAAAACGAGGGAGAAGTATCAAAAAGCAAAAAAAAAAAAACGCTTACTACAATGACACATTTTGTAACACAGCTATCCTTATCTAATCTTTCCTCCCCATCCCTCCCCACCCCCTTCCCCATATAGCCCCTCCCCTGGGTACACCTTAACTATCAAAATTAATGTAGAGAATGTCATCTTCTCTCTCAACTACCCCCATTATATAAGTATTTAGATTGTTAGCAACATATGCAAAGGGGCCCAAACCTCATTATAATAATGTAATATATCCGACATCTGGGCAATAATTTTTTCAGCTTGTAAGGCAAAAAGAATTTCTTTAACCCATTCAGTCCTAGAGGGTATTGCCTGGTCAAGCCAATGTTGTAAAATAACTTTTTTTGTACACTAAGATATCATAGCTATATATTTACATTGTTTCCCAAGTAATACTGATCCATAGTTACCTAAAATACAAATTTCAGGTGTAAACGCTTTGGAAAGACCCAACAGCGGATCCAGTTTATCTTTAATACCTGCCCAAAAGGGTATTACCTTATTACATTCCCATAATATATGTAATAAATTACCAGGCGTTATCCCACACCTGGAGCATAGATTTGAAGCAAGTAGCCCCATTTTACATAATTTCACCAGGGTGTAATATAAGTCATGAATAACAAAAAATTGTAATAATCTATATCTATCCCACTTCACATCTCGATATAAATGCTGCCAGATCTTTTCCCAAGACCTCTCCTCAGGAGCAGAGATAGGCATTACTTGGTCCCACACGTACCATGGACAGCATTTGTGTAACTTAAGATGGTCTCTCAAAAGATGATAAAAATGAGATATGAGTTTTGATGTAGGTGGTGATGAGATAGATTGTAATACAGGCCCAGCTAGATATTGATTCCAAGGCCCCAACTCAAAGTATGAATGAAGCATATGGGACAACTGAAAATATTTAGAAACAAATTCAGCCGCTATCTGATATTTATTCTTTGCCTCTTGAAATGTCGATAAGCGTTGGTCACTTAATAGATCAACCACTTTAATTTTATGATTAAAAGGCCAGAATTTTTTTATTTAAAGGTTTACCACCAATCTTAAAATTGGGGTTTCTGAGGATTGGCTGTGAGATGTCTTTCTCCACAGATATTTGGAGTTTGGCATTTATCCTGTTAAAGACCCGAAGAGTGATCCAAATAGGTGTGCTGTATAAAGTTCTAGGGATATTCTTACAGTTTACATAGATAAGGGTGCCCATATCTATTCCCTGGGAGGCACACAATGCATTTTCAATTTGAAGCCATTGTGGAACATAACTGTGATGGTCCTCTATCCACATCCATCGACTCCATTTTAATATTACCGAACATGTGATTGTATAATAATAAAGAAGAAAATCTGGTAACTGCAGCCCACCATTTACTTTACTACACTGGAGTTTTGCTATTGCTCTTCTCGGCTTTCTTTTACCCCAAATAAAATTTGCTATTATACGATTCACCTGGTAAAAACAGGATTTAGGGAGGAACAAATTGGTCATATAAAGGGGATATAATAACCGGGGAAGTACATTCATTTTTATTACATTAATCTTTCCCCACAGAGAAAGAGGGAGTGTAATCCAGCGATTAAGATCTTTATTAATTTGGGACAGAGTTTTATCTAAATTATTTTGCTTCATTTGTAAACTATCAGTAGAGAGATATATTCCCAAATATTTCATATTATCTTTAACCCATCTTAAGCCTAATTGGGACACCTCTGATGATTAAGTATATTTATTTAAAGGCATCACCTCTGTTTTAGTTATATTAAGCTTATAATTTGAAAATTTGCCAAATTGCTCAATAACAGTCAAAGCCATTTTTATTGAAGAAGAGGGGTGTAAAATATGAAGAAGGATGTCATCCCCGTAGACTGATAGTTTATATTGATGAGATCCAACCATGATACCTTGTATTGAAGGGGAGATATTAATGTAACGAATGAGTGGTTCTAAATAGAGATTAAATAAAAAGGGGGAAAGGGGGCAACCTTGTCTAGTTCCTTGATTCAGAACTATAGTCTTAGAGAGCATTCTATTACAGAGAACACGAGCTATCGGTCGGGTGTATAAAACCTTCACCCATTGAATAAATTGTTGAAGAATACCATATTTAGGCATGAGATAAAACAAAAATTCCCACGATACCTGGTCAAAAGCCTTTTCTGCATGCAGGGACACCAGGGCAGCAGGTCCCGAAGAGTCCCTGGATGCAGAAATAAGATGGCTCAACTTCCACATATGGTCCGCGGAATGTCTATCAGCCACAAATCCTACCTGTTCTGAACTTATTAAACCTTGCCACACTTTCACCAATCTATTGGCTAGAATTTTTGTCAGTATTTTTAGATCAACATTTATCAACGAAACAGGTCGGTAATTAGTAACAAAAAGAGGATCTTTCCCTGGCTTAGGGAGAACTACCACTGTGGTCTCTGTAAGTGAATAATCTGAAACATTATGTTTATAAATATAGTTATAAGTATCTAAAAGAATAGGGACTAATTGAGTTTTATAGGCTTTGTAGAATTCTGCAGTATATCCATCTGGTCCCGGAGTTTTGTTCAGTGGCAGTGCATCAATAGCTGAGCTTATTTCTGACGCCAATGGAGGCGCTTTTAGATATTCCACTTGATGATTATCAAGAGAAGGAAGTGTTATCTTTGTAGAAAATGTTCCACATCTGTAGAATTAAATGGGGCACTGGATCGGGAATACAGACGGGAGTAATACTGCTGAAAACAACAAAGAATATCTTGTGGGGAGGTAACTAAGGAACTGGATGTGTTGTAAATAGAAGGAATTATTCTATCTGCAGCTTTAGCCCTTAAACAAAGAGCAAGTAATTTGCTCGCTTTATCTCCCTGGTTGAAGTACCAGACCTTAGATCTTTGCAAAAGTTATTCAGCTTTATCTGTCACTAGAGAATTACAGCGATCCCTAAGAATTTACAAATTGGTAAGGAGAGTTTGTGCCGGGGAGGGGGGAAGTGATAATTCTACCGATCTTATCTCTTGGAGAAGACGGGACGATACTTATGCAATTATTCTCTTTTTAATGGTAGCTAATCTAATTATCTCACCCCTGAGAGTACACATTAATGATCCCCATAGAATATCTAATTTAGGCATGGATAGTTTTTAACAACTGATGATTAAACCTCCATACTTTATTACGAACTGTGTTAGGGCCTGGACCCCAGTGCAGCAAAATAGGATGGTGATCTGAGATGACCTTGGCAAGATACAGAGAAGATGTAACCAAGGAAAGATTCCCAATATCCACCAAAAAATGATTTATCCTAGAAAACAAATTATGTGGGATTGAATGAAAAGAATATTCCCTCTTGAAGGGAAAAAGAGCTCTCCAAGGATCAATTAACCTGAGAGTATCCATCAGTTCCTGGATGGCTATTTGTGCCTATGAAAGGGTGGATACGCTAGCACCAGACTGGTCTAAGATACTACAAAAAGCCAGGTTCCATTCTCCCCCAAGCAACATAGGATAGTTTGACCACGTTATCAAATCCTGCATAAGTCGAGTAAAAAACACAGGATCATCTGTTGTTGGACCATAGATTGAACCCAATATCATTTCAGAATAACCGACTATGGCTTTAATTATAATGAATCTGTGTTGCCCATCTACTATTGTATCAAGTAAATGGAAGGGTAGTCGGTGTGCAATGAGTATAGCCACTCCACCTCTATGAGAATTAGGTGCTGTTCCAAAAACTTGTCCCACCCAAATCCTTCTAAAAAAAGCACTTGGGAAGGTGGCAAGTGGGTCTCTTGAAGAAACACTATATCTGCTTCTAGTTTTTGTAGATGTAAAAGTATTTTTGTTCTCTTAGTTGGAGATTGGGCACCTCTCACATTCCAGGAACATATTTTATACACTGCCATAGAAACTCAGCCAATCTAAGATTTTTTTCATAAAATAATTAAGCCCGTTATAACATTCTCTCCCCCAATTAGACCATTTAAACCAGAGTGATTGCACCCCTATCCACTCTTATCCCCTCTCCCAAAATACCCTCCCACCCCTATAAAAGCCCCTCCAATATCTAATGTCCAAAATAAAGAAAACCCTATGCTTTTCCCCACCTAACCCTTTACCCCTTACTATCGTCTTCCCTGATTTAGCCACAGCTAAATAATAAAAACCTTCTTCCAATTGTATTAGCATTCCGCCAACACTCGAGACTTTCCAAGTAAAAATTAATTCAACAAAACTTGAAAACAGAGAATATGCTTATAACTTGGCAGTATAATTAGCCATAACAAAATGATAAAAGCCTTCTTTCGGCTGTAAAAACATTTTGTCAACACTCGAGGCTGGCTCCTTAAAAATGAACACAGCAAGAACTGAAATCCAGTAATATATAATTATACTAGCTGTAGCAACCCCTCTCCCTCTTATGCAGCACATGGTGCTTTGTAACCTGCCAACAACTACCATTTGGCTCCTGCTCCCTTAAACAGCCTAAATAGTAACAGGTTTAAATGGAGAAACCCAAAGAAAATAACATCAGCAATTTCTTTTCCAGCAACTACTAATTACCCTTCTGCCCAAAATTAAATAACACGACAGTTTCACATGCTCCCGACAAGAAATGAACCACTTCCCCTCTTCAGACATAACAAATGTCCCCATTCTCAGTCCTTCTAAAGCAGATATGCAATGAGTCTCCTCTACATCTTCACACTAGTGTAGATCCAAGTAATGCTTTTAACTTTATTCTGGCGAAAATAAGAATAAAAATAAAAATGAAAGGGAGGAAAACATAAACCATGCATTCGGTACTTTAGTATTGTACTGCCCTGTAGTGATTGTATTTCAACTTCCTTTTATCACCTCATTGTAGAATTTACCCCTCAGATTATGATAGAAACATCCCGCTACATTACATTAACCTTTTTTTTGCCCCAATAATCTTCGACGAGGAGGAAAAAGATCTGGAAGTAGAGACTGCAGTGCTGGTAGGGCCTGCTCTGCTGATTCATAATTATGCCAAGATCCAGAGACCAATACTGCAAACCTTGATGGGTACTGGACTTTATATTTTATTCTTGCAGCTATAAGCTTGGATACCAAAGGGTGATATTCTGCCCTATGCTGTCGGACTGTGGTAGGCAAATCCTGTGCAAAACAAAGCTGCTGGCTTTCCCAAAGCACTTGCTGCATATCTCTAGTCTTCCCCAAAATGTGAACTTTGTCTAAACAATTCAAAAATTTGATTATTAGTGGTCATGGTGGTCTGTCAGGAGCAGGTTTTGGTCTCAATGAACGGTGCGCCCTCTCAATAATATAGATGGTATTATTAGAAGAGGGTCCTGCTATCTTGGTAAACATCTTCTGCAAAAATAGAATGGGTGCCTATCCTTCTGCCTCCTCCGGAAGGCCGAAGATAATAATGTTATTCCTTCGACTTCGGCCTTCCAAATCCTCTAATTTCCCTTCCATTTTGTGGAATCTTTGCCTTAATAAGGTGATCTCTGGTTCCGTAGTGGATTTCCATCCCTCTAATGACGATACTCAAGCAGCTTTATCCGCATTTGCCCTATTAGTATCTGCCAGCTCTCCACATATTTTTTTTAATTCTGCAGTAATTTCCTGTAATGCTGCTTTGAATGGCTGTAATTCTTCCAAAAATTTTTTTTCTGTGAGGTGTGGAGAGGCAGGTGCTGAAACAGATACAACTTGCACTTTGGCTGATGCCCCGGTATGGCTTTTTGGCCTTTTCAGCCCTTTCTCAGGCGATTGCGGAGGCGTATGAGAAGGGGGCACCTGGTGCATCTCCGCTTCCATAGGGAGAATAGGCCTCGATGACCAACCGTCGGTAAGTTGCCATGATACTTCTGTTTTCAGAAGACTTTTGCCCCCAGACAACTGGACACCACTCCGAGCACTGAAACGGTCTATTAAGAAAGAAGCAATATGCTAAGGAGATAGTTTTTCTACTGGAATGACTGTTTTCTGAACAGGAGCCGATATGACGTGCTGCTAGTCTGCCATGCACATCACGTGATCTCTGCACCATCATATATACATATTTATATATATATATATATATATATATATATATATATATTATACTGGCACAGTAGTGCCACTATAGTTAGGGTTGAGTAGCCACTTTAGTGCAAAGCCTCAAATTTTGCACCTTAATAACTTTGCCACCACACAACAGATTTGCCTGAATTTTGCATGCGTGGTATGGTACCAAAAATCTCCAGATCTGGCAAGTTTTGTTACAGTCGGATGCACAGTGGTGGAGCTACAGAATGCCAAATAAAAAACTGACTTTTTGTGTGTTTCTTTGCTTGCACCAACAGCCCACACATTTTGTCCATTCAGTTCACGCTCTTCAAGAGAGATGCAGTCTTGGTTACCAATGTGCTTGTCAAAGATTTGGTGAAAAAAATATTAAACGGTTCAAAAGTTATTCATAAAACAAATATCTCATTATAGGCAATGGGAAAAGTTAGCAAAAATCATGAAACTTTCGTGAGAGGCCATTTTTACAGTCACAAATGGCCCTTTTACTTTCGTGAGGTGGCTATCTTGTTTTCAGTTACTTACACAGAAAAATGGCTGGTGTTTTGAAATAGGGACCCTAAAGGTAAACACTGATAATTGTGTTTACCTAGTTGGGTCCTGAGGATGCTAGCCATATCTCTTTTGGGGGGGTTCAACACCCCAGAAATGCATTTTTAAAACATTTTTTAAAAATACTTTTACAAATACTTTCACAAATGAGAAAGTTTTGTGAGGTTTTCTCACAAAACTTTTGTGATTTGTGAAAGTAATTTGTGAAAGTACTCCCAAAATAACTGCAAATCTTTGACACCCTCCTGCAACAAAACGCTAGGGTCTTTTGGGCTGAAATTTGCAGAGTCGCAAGCCCTGGTCCCACAGATGTGCTTTTTGGTGCCAAAACAGTACAGGGGACCAAAGTTACAGCATTCTGAAGTTCAGAAATGTTCCCATGGGATAACACTGCAGTGCCCGTGATACCTTTCGGGGCCTGTATTTTGTTGCAAAACATCTTAGGCCCCCATAAAGGGGTATAAGCTCAGAAGTAGGTTGGAAAGCCATGAAACCCATGAAATTCAAATTTTTTTCTAGCTTGTATGGTTCCTGAGATATTTGTAAATTAGTGTTCCAACTGCTCATTTTCATGTTTGTAGGTCACTATTATGCCCTCAGAGTTAGCACACACAGTGCCTTTCAGTGTCTGTATCTCAGAAATGATAAGTGATATGGATTTGATTGACTTTATGTTGCGAGAAATACTCACTCTTATTACGACACTTGAATTATTTTTTCTGCGTGCTACGGTTCACAAGATATTGGCAAATTTCAGTTACATGGGTTCCTTGCCCTATAGGGCTGTTGTATGGCTTTGTGCTTATGTGTAAGTCAGAGCACTGAGCCCAGCGGGCCCATGTTCCCACAAATACATATCATTATACACAAATGGGCAGCTTGGTGGGAGCACTCCCACCAACAAATACCATTTACTATTCATATTACACTTTTTCAAAAAGAAGGAAAATTCATTGCAAAAACTCCAGAAATGCATCAGTTAGGGTTGTTTCCACAGTGACAAAAGTTTGATAATTCGGTGTTAGGGTTAACACCCCACCACCTCACCCCCACCACCCCATCCTCAAACCCCTAACAACGCATTCTCCCCCACCACACACACACACACACACACACACATTCAAGACACATGCACGATTGTAAGGCACTATATCAGTCAATCACATCTGTAAGCACAATAATCATGACACTGTACTCCTTTCACATAACACAATGTACTGAAAAACACATACAGTATGATCGACTCTATACTGCCAGCACAGTATGATGACACATTATTGCTGGCATATCTTTTTCATAAAGTGAAACTTGGTCTGCACAAATGTTCTAAATACTGCTTTTTATTTGTCATAATTCAATGATTGGCTCTCTGCAGGTATTGCTGCCACCACATAAGCATGTGGGAGCAGTACAGACACACCTGACACATACATAGCACTTTTCACATACTGCTTAAGTATGAAACTAGCATCATCACATGTTGTAATACTGCTGCGTTAACTGCAAATACTCATTAGCAGCATGTTATGGTTAGTTTTGAATGTTACAACTGTTGTTCTCACATGTTGCTTGTAAACTATACTACAAACATTACTTTTATTATTATTACCATTTCTTATTAGGACTGACTCACTCTATTAGAAAAAAAAAAATATGCAAACATCCACTGACTGCTTCTAGGGTTATCCAAACTCTTATTTCCAATACAGCTATCTATAGGTAACATACTGTATGTTTCATCATTCCTTAACAATTGACATATAGGCATCTGTTTAAATCTTGTTATTGATGTTTGTAACAGAAAAATGCTACCTGTAGGCCATCTCCCATGGTTTCCCAGCATACGTGTGTACCCAGAAGACACTCTGATGGCAGCAGAACCCATACAATTGCTGCACCATGATAGTGGATTTCTCTTGTACTGCTTGCATATATGTGTGCTTGTGTGGGGGGTGGGGGAATGCATAGTTAGGGGTTTCAGGATTGAGGTTGTGGGGGGTGGTGAGGTGTGAACCCTAACACCAAATTTCAAAACTTTTGTTGCGGTGGAAACTATCCTAACTGATGCATTAATGGAGTTTTTTTGCAATTAATATATATTATAGTGGTGCAATTGTGCCACTGTAGTTAGAGTTGAGTAGGCAGTTTAATGTTAAACCTCACATTTTGGACTTTAATAACTTTGTAACCATACCACAGATTTGTACATACTTTGGTATGCATTGTTCTGTGGGGTAGATATCGTGATGTTCCAAGTTTCATGTTGATTGGATGTGTGGTTTTCATGCAGTGCATAGTGAAAAAAGTGCAAAACTCTCTTTTTTCCACCAGTTTTTGTTGGTTTTTCCTCATCTTGCTACTGCCACACCATTTGGTATTTTGATCTGAAATGTTCCGGGTAGGAAACACTTGCCTCACAAAACAAGCCAGCATTGGTTTGGTGAAAAAATATTAATCTGTTCTAAAGTTATTCAATTTTGAGATTTGGGGGTCTGAGCATGCTCAGTTCAGTCTTTTGGATAGCTGCATAGTTATGAAAAGGGATTTAGGCTCACAAAAAGATATTTTGACAGCTCACAAAGAGTGAGAAAAAATTTCCTTTTTGCGAGCTGCCATCTAATTTAATTTTTTTTCTGCCCAAACAAAATGTTAGAACTTGGCCCTAGGATGTATGGGTTTTGTTCATGGTGATGTCCTTCACGCTTCAATGATTTTGGTTTACCTTACTTTTGTCAAAAAATGGCTGTTTTAAAATTTGTGACCTGTCAAAATCCCTTTTTGTGAGCTATCAAAATCCCTTTTCATGAGTCAATCCCTTTTTGAAGCAGTCATAATCCCTTTTTGTGAGATGACCAGACAGTCCTACCTCATGAAAAGGGATCGGCTCACAGAAAAGGATTTTAACAGCTCACGGAAAGGGATTACTTTTTATACTCCCTTTTCATGAGCTGTCAAAATCCCTTTTTGTGAGCCAATCTCTTTTTGTTTAGTTTTAGTTTAGTTTATTAGTCTAGGAATTAATACCTTTGAGCCAGGGCTCTTTTACAAAGGTTCCACGTCACAAAGAACATTTAACAAAGCACGATACACATTACAGGTAAAACCAGACAGGAAAGTTACATCATAAATTTGCTATTAACAGTTTAAGGCAGTAACGTTTTTAAGTTTCATAGAAAAACAAGCTATAATAGGTTCAAGCAAGTAGACAATTTCGAGGTTAAGGAAACTTCCAGGGAGAGGGTGATCATTAGGCGCCAAAAGGAGGCTAGAAAGGAGGGAAAGGTGGTGAGCGGGAGAGTAAGTGAGAGGGGACAGGAAAAAAGGGGGGGAGTGAGTTTGGGTGGGAGACAGGAAGTAGTAGAGGTACCAGAGGGTTCATTAGTCAGGGAGGAAGAGGCCTCAGATGTGAGGATGGACATGAGGAGTAGTAGTCTTTATCTAGCTATCAAAATCCCTTTTCGTGAGCCAATCCCTTTTTGAGAGCTGTCAAAATCACTTTTTGTGAGATGATGACCAGATGGTCCAACCTCACAAAAAGGGATTCACTCATGATAAAGGATTTTAACAGCTCACACAAAGGGATTGGCTCACAAAAAGGGATTTTGACAGCTCACAGAAAGGGTTTACTTTTTATAATCCTTTTAGACAAGCTGTCAAAATCCCTTTTTGTGAGCTGTCAAAATCCCTTTTCGTAAACCAATCCCTTTTTGTGAGCTGTAAGAATCCCTTTTTGTGAGATAATGACCAGATGGCCCTACCTCACGAAAAGGGATTCACTCGTGAAAAGGGATTTTGACAGCTCATGAAAAGGGATCAGCTTGCAAAAAGGGATTTTGACAGCTCGTGAAAAGGGATTACTTTTTATAATCCTTTAAAAGAAATAAAATCCCTTTCGCAGCTGTTAAAATCCCTTTTAGTGAACTGTCAAAATCACTTTTTGTGAGTGGATGACCAGATAGCCCTGCATCACAAAAAGTAATTCGCTCATTAAAAGGGATTTTGACAGCTTGTGAAAAGGGATTCATCTTACAAAAAGGGATTTCTAAACGTTACTGTTTCTTTTCCTCCTCACTGCAAAGAAACAGTTTGGAATTAAGGGCTGAACGTTTCAGGGAAGAAAGGGCTTGCCCCATAGATGTGACTTTTTCTGGTTTGGTAATAACATTTGCATTATTTCCATAGTTAAAACATTTCAAAGTTTGGAAATTTCCCATAGAATAACATTGTGGAGGATGTAGTAACTTTCGGCACCTACATCTCAAAATGGTTTGAGATACAGATTTCTTGCTAAACACAGCTTACTAAGCATGTGTGCAGGTTGCCAGGACATGATTACAACTGTGGTGGAATTTTTTCCAGTGTTGCTGTGATTACTGAGATTTTGCACCATTTGCATCCTAAGGGTTACATGGACTATCTCTAGGTCTGTGCTGAGTCTATACACTTATGGGTAGATGGCAAACAAAACCATGATTTTCCCGTCATGAAAAAAGATTGGCCCCACATGAAAAAATTTTTTTTTTTGTTTCATACAGCTATTTTTCAGTGCTTATTGAGCATGTTTAGAACCAAGTATTCAAAATTTCAGAATTAAATAACTTTGAAACAGTTCAATATTTTGTCTCCAAACAAGCAAAAGGCACATCTGTGGCCAGCCCCTTTTGACTCAGAAAACTTTAGGCCAAAATTCAAAACTGTCTAGGTGCTAGCCAAGTTGACAGAAAACCCATTTAAACTAATGGGAACAAATTCCCCAAAAATTCACTCTTTGCACTATCTGTATCTCAGAATCCACATATCTGACCAGAAGAAAACTTAGTGTGTCAAGAGATCTGCCTGTTGAAACTGTGCATGCAAAATTTCATGCAAATCCATTGCATGGTTGTAAAGTTATTAAAGTGGAATTTCTGGGGTTTAACTTTGAAGTGCCCTAAAACCCTAAATATAGGGGCATGGTTGCACTTTATACATATATATATATATATATATATATATATATATATATATATATATATGCAAAAAGCTGCGTTAATGCACCAAGTATTGTTCAAATTAAAGTAAGAAAAGTAGTGAAATGTGGTATTAGGCTTTACAACCCTAACCAGTGGTGGGGTCTTCCTTGGGGTTCTCAACCCTAATGCTCACCCCTGCCCCCCAGTGACTAACCTCCTGTCCAATGCACAGCATATATCTCCAAGACAATGCCTCATACTGATACCGTTTTCAAACATACAGAAGTATGTCTCACCCCATGTTATCAAAACCTGTGGGTCCTGTCTGAAGAACACAGATCGCATCTGACCTTGTTTGCTCAGGGAATGAGGTAAGCATTATGGTTGAGAACCCCAAGGAAGACCCCATCTCTGATTTGCCATGACTCAGGACACCCAGATGCATCATGTTTTTTTTTTCTTTTGCTGCTTGGGGGTGGGGAGTTAGAGTTAGAACTCTGGAAGTATTTAGTTCTCACCTATGTTCCCTTTCCCATATAACAATATTTTAAAAAAAAGAACCCTTTAAAACACATATCCCTGGGGAGTGTCTTTAACTTATGGGAATGATAATCATCAAAACAATTGACAAATAAAGACTCTCAACCCTGCAGCACTTTGCTTATTGTGAATAATTATTCATGCAATAAACCACAGCATTTAACATGCTATATTCAGCTTTCACAATAATCACAGCACTTCAAATTAATTAAATAGCTGATGAGGGGAGTACCGCTGGACCACCAGGGATTGTTAATTCTACAAAGCCCACAATCAGGCTTGGGAGCAGGTCCACTGGACCACCAGGGATACATTTTATGACACTAAGCCTGGGTTTGGGCTGGATTCAGTCCACTAGACCACCAGGGATAACATTATTATTACAAAGCCTACAATCAGGCTGGGGGGCAGGTCCACTGGACCACCAGGGAGGAAATTATTTTTATGAAGCCTGTGATCAGCTGGGGATCAGGTCCACTGGACCACCAGGGAGGAAATTAGTTTTATGAAGTCCGCAATCGGGCTGGGGAGCAGGTCCATTGGACCACCAGGGATAAGGTTATTTTTACAATGCCTGCAATCAGGAATTGGGGGGCTTTGCTGCTGAGAGGCAGAGGGAGTCGGTCCCCGACGGCTACAGCCTGGCAGTGTGCCAGGCACAAGTCACCAGGATCAGCGCACATGCATGCAAATGGGGCCATAATGACATGCAAATGGCCTCATTTGTACCTTGCATACATAATGGCCCCATCTGTATACCCACTGCTGAATATCATGGTTCCTGTGCCTAGTGCAACTGCATTTGTGGTGGCGCATCCCCAGCTCCTCTCTTGCCACTTGCGCTGGTGCAGTGCCACTGTGCCATGTGCAATGGGGGTGGCCATAGTGCCATATTCAATGGTGCTGTACCATGGCACAACACCACTGAATATTGCCCAGGCCATGCCCTGGTGCATCCCAGTTGCACTGTGCCCAGGCTTGTGCACCTGCCTGGTGCAGTCTGACTATCCGGCCCTCAGTATTTTAAGATAGCTTTTCAATTCAGTTCAGTCGCCATTGTGCAGGATGCCAGAACACACTAACGCTCTCTCTCTCTCTCATTGATGAGTGATAGAGAAGAAGGGGGGCTTAGCCACTTGAAATCACGCCAAATGCATCATGTTCTTTTTTTTTCCCTTTTGCTGCTTGGGGTTGGGGAGTTAGATTTAGAAACCAAAACACCACATTTCCCTCCTTTTGTTGCCTTAATCTGAGCCTTAACTAGTGCATTAATTCAGTTTTTTGCAATAATTGTCCTTTCTTTTTGAGATAATAGAATTATATTCTCATTTATGCAGGTCCCAAAGGGACCTGGGAGAACACATCCATGTCACTACAGAAGTGCCAGGCCCTCTGGGCCCTGTGCTTCCATTCCTCCATAGGTGCAGACATTAGGCTGCAGAAGGGGAGTGAGTCACCAGTCTTGTTTTATGATGGCACACAAAAGATAATGAAATTTATGTGTCCATGTGTGCAGACCTGTGCTAAGAAAAAAATCACTATCTTCCTTACTGCAATTTAACCAGACCAGAGTGACTGTTCTGTCCCTGTATGCACACCTGTACTAGCAAAAAAATCACTGTCCTCCTGACTGTGATTTAACTAGAGTGATTGTTCTATCCCTGCTGGTGCACCTTTATTTAGGAAAAAAAAAAAAAACACTGTCCTCCTAACTGCGATTTAACCAGAGTGATTGTTGTGTTCCTGTCTGCACACCTGTGCTAGGAAAAAATCACTGTCCTCCTGACTGAGATTTAACTAGACCAGAGTGACTGTTGTGACCCTGTGTGCAGACCTGTGCTAGGAAAAAAATCACCTTCCTCCTGACTGCAATTATCCAGTCAAGAGTGAATGTTGTGTCCCTTCTTGCAGACCTGTGCTAGGAAAAATGATCACTGTCCTGACTGTGATTTAACCAGGCCAGAGTGACTTTTGTGTCCCTGCGTACACACCTGTGCTAGGAAAAAAATAACTGTCCTGACTGTGGTTCAACCAGAGTGATTGTTGTGTCCCTTAATGCAGACCTGTGCTAGGGAAAAAAATCACTGTCCTCCTGACTGCAATTTAACCAGACCAGAGTGTCTTTTGTCTCCCTGCATGCACACCTGTGATAGTAAAATAATCACTGTCCCTCTGACAGCAACTTAACCTGACCAGAGTGACTGTTGTGTCCCCTCATGCAGACCTGTGTTAGGAAAAAAAATCACTGTCCTCCTGACTGTGATTTAACCAGACCAGAATGACTTTTGTGTCCCTGTGTGTACACTTGTGCTAGGAAAAAAAATCACTGTCCTCCTGACTGCAATTTAACCAGACCAGAGTGACTGTTGTCTCCCTGCATACACACCTGTACTAGCAAAAAAACTCACTGTCATACTGACTGTGATTTAACCAGAGTGATTGTTGGGTCTCTGATGGCAGGCCTGTGCTAGGAAAAAATCACAGTCCTCCTGACTGTGATTTATCCAGACTAGAGTAACTGTTGTGTCCCTTCATGCAGACCTGAGCTAGGAAAATAATCACTGTCCTCCTGACTGCAATTTAGCTAGACAAGAATGACTGTTGTGCCCTGACATGCACACCTGTACTAGCAAAAAAATCACCATCCTCCTGACTGCAATTTAACCAGAGTGATTGCTGTATCCCTGTTGGCACACCATAATTTAGAAAAAAAATCACTGTCCTCCTGACTGCGATTTAACCAGAGTGATTGTTGTGTCCCTGCATGCATACCTGTGCTAGGGAAAAAAATCACTGTCCTCCTGACTGAGATTTAACCAGACCAGAATGACTGTTGTGTCCCTACAAGCACACCTGTACTAGCAAAAAATAATTATCCTCCTGCTTGTGATTTAACCAGCGTGATTGTTGTGTCCTTGCCGGGGATGTACGATGCTGGTTCAACAAATATTTTGTCAACCAACATCACAGCGACGGATTTATGTCATCTTCAAATTGTGGTTGACATAAATCCAGCAGGAGAACCAACTACTTTCCTATTAGGGGAATTCACCTCCCAACTCCCCAATTGGTGCTCTGTCCGCTGCACCTCTGAACTTATGGATTATTAACTCTGAGTTGGAGTTGATTTTTGAAGGGGGTTCAAGACTGGGGGAAAGAGAGCCAGGATCCTGGGCAGACTATTACAGTAAACTGTAGATGTTATCAGCAGCAATGTGTTTGCTGAAATAGTTTCACTAAACAGAGGGCTTACCCCAGCCAGCACACTTTATTTAGGAATAAAATCACTGTCCTCATGACTGTGATTTAACCAGAATGATTGTTGAGTCCCTAAATGCACAACTGTGCTAGGAAAAAAAAATTGCTGACCTCCTGACTGCAATTCAACAAGACCAGAGTTACTGTAGTATCCCTGCATGAAGACCTGTGTTAGGAAAAAAAATCACTGTACTCCTGATGGTGATTTAACCAGTCCAAAGTGTCTGTTGTGTCCCTGTGTGTGGGGACCTGTGTTAGGCAAAAATCACTGCCCTCCTGACTGTGATTTAACCATAACACAGTGACTGTTGTGTCCCTGCATGCACACCTCTACTAGCAAAAAATCACTGTCCTCCTGATTGAGATTTAACCAGAGTGATTGTTGTGTCCCTGCTGGGGATCTACGATGCCGGTTTGACAATTTTTTTGTCGACCAACATCACAGCGATGGATTTATGTTGACTGCAAGTTTTGGTCAACATAATTCCAGCAGGAGAACCAATTACTTTTCTATTGGGGGGATTCGTTCCCCAACCCCAAGTGGGGGTGTCTGACCCAGCTCCCCCCGAACTTATGGATTATGAACTCTGAGTCAGAGTTGATTTGAAGAGGGGCCGAAGGACTGGAGGAAAGAGTGCTGGGGTCCCAAGCAGACTATTACAGTGAACTGTTGATGTTATCATTATCGATGTGTTCTCTGAAATAGTTTCACTAAACAGAGGGGTACACACTGCTGGCACACTCCTATTTAGGAAAAAAAATCACTGTCCTCATGGTTGTGATTTAACCAGAGCAATTGTTGTGTCCCTGCGTGTACACCTGAGCTAGGAAAAAATCACTGTCCTCCTGACTGTGATTTAACTAGACTAGAGTGACTTTTGTGTCCCTGCATACACACCTGTGCTAGGAAAAAAATCACTGTATTCCTGACTGCAATTTAACCAGACCAGAGTGACTGTTGTGTCCATGTGTGCAGACCTGTGCTAGGAAAGAAATCACTGTCCTCCTGACTGTGATTTGACCAGAACAGCATGACTGTTGTGTCCTTGAATGCACACCTGTACTAGTAAAAAAGCCACTGTCCTCCTGACTGTGATCTAACCAGAGTGATTGTTGTGTGCCTGCTGGCACCACTTTAATTAGAAAAAAAAAAATCACTGTCCTCCTGACTGAGATTTTACCAGAGGGATTGTTGTGTCCCTAGATGTACACCTGTGCTAGGAAAGAAATCACTCTCCTCCGGTCTGAGATTTAACCGGAGTGACTGTTGTGTCCCTATGTGCACACCTGTGCTTGGAAAAGAATTCACTGTCCTCCTGACTGTGATTTATCCATACCAAAGTGACTTTGTTGTATCCATTCGTGCAGATCTGTTCTAGGGAAAAAAAATCACTGTCCTTCTGACTGCAATTTAACCAGACCAGAGTGACTTTTGTGTCCCTGCATGCACACCTATGCTAGGAAAAAAATCACTGTAATCCTGACTGCAATTTGACCAGACCAGAGTGACTGTTGTGTCCCTGCATGCACACCTGTACTAGCAAAAAAACTTACTGTTCTCCTGATCGCAGTTTAACCAGAGGGATTGCTGTGTCCCTACCTGCACATCTCTGTTAGGAAAAAAATTACAGTTCTCCTGATTGCTATTTATCCAGACGAGAGTGACTTCTGTGTCCTTTCGTGCAGACCTGTGCTAGGACAATAATCACTGTCCTCCTAATTGCTATTTATCCAGACCAGAGTGACTGTTGTGTCCCTTCATGCAGACCTGTGCTAGGACAATAATCACTGTCCTCCTTAATGCAATTTAACCAGAGAGATTGCTGTGCCCTTGCCAGCACACCTATATTCAGAACAAAAATTACTGTCCTCCTGACTTGATTTAAGCAGAGTGATTGTTGTGTACCTGCATGCACACCTGTGCTGGGGAAAAACTCACTGTTCTCCTAACTGGGACTTAACCAGAGTGATTGTTGTGTCCTTGTATGCACACCTCTGTTAGGAAAAAAATTATTGTACTCCTGACCGAGATTTACCCAGACCAGAATGACTGTTGTGTCCCTGTGTGCAGACCTGTGCTAGGAAAAAATCACTGTCCTCCTGACTGTGATTTAACCAGACCAGAGTGACTATTTTGTCCCTACATTCACACTTGTATGAACAACAAATCACTGTCCTCCTAACTGTAATTTGACCAGAGTGATTGTTTTGTCCCTGCTGGGGATCTACAATGCCGATTTGACACAGTTTTTGTCTACTGACATCACAGCAATGGATTTATGACATAGGATGCACAGTTTCCTTCTCAGAAATCCTGCCAGTGCCAAGGGCTAGTGGGGAACACAAAAGGAAAATTAGGGAGATAAACCAGTGGCTCAGGGAGTGGTGTGAGGCCAGAGGGTATGGGTTGATGGGGGATTGGGGGGAGACCTGGGATGATAAGGAGCTGTATGCTAGAGATAGACTACATCTCAATTTGGAGGGAAGGGGAATCCTTAAGTTGAAAATAGAGGGGTTCATTGGTGAAAAGTGGGGTTTAAACTTGTGAAGGGGGGTGGGATGGGAGAAAAGGCTGTCAAGGGGGTACCGATAAAGGAGGGACTCTGTCTCCACCCCCCTGGGGACCAGGAGGATTGCAGGAAAAGGTCAACTGGCAAAGTGCAGACCAGGGGAAAACAGAATCCCCATGGGAACACAAGCAGGGGAAATGGAACTATAGGGAAGGGGTGGAAGGTAGTCCTGCTAAATGCCAGGAGCTTGGGCAATAAAATGCCTGAGCTCCAGGCGATGCTAACTGAGGGAGCAGTGGATGTGGCAGTGGTCACTGAAACTTGGGCCACTGCAAGACATGACTGGGACCTGAACCTGGAGGGTTACACTATGTTCAGGAAGGACAGGGGGGAGGGAAGGGAGGAGGGGTAGCAATGATAGCCAAAAACTGCATTGGCATAGGGGGAGTAGAGGAGGCAGAGGGAACCATGGAGGCGATTTGGGTCACCTTGATAACAAGGGGGGGAGAGTAAAAATAGGAGTGGTGTATAGACCTCCTGCCCTGGCGGAGGAGCTGGAGGACAGTCTGGTGGCAGATGTTACGAGACACTGCAGACTGGGCAGAGGAACGGTGGTGGTGTTGGGGGACTTAAACATGCCAGGAACAGACTGGGAGACTGTGACATCCTCTGTGACCAGGGAACAGAGGTTGTTGGATGTCTTTCAAGACGTGTTCCTAACTCAGCAGGTGAGGGAACCGACCAGGGAGGCACGGGTACTGGATATGGTCCTGGCAGACAGTGACCAGATTGGGGGCCTGGAGGTAAGGGACCCATTGGCGGGGAGTGACCATGCCATGGTCTGGTTCTGCCTGGACCTAGGAGGGGTAGAAGGCTGCACAAAGATGGAAGTAACCGACTTCAAGGGGCGGATTTTAAGGAAATGGGAAGGCTCCTTAAGGAGCACTTCGATGGGATTGGGTAAGACATGGACTCTGATAGTAGGTGGGAAATCATCAAGAGAGGGGTGCAGGATGCTACCAGCACCTGTGCAAGAGTAAGATGAAAATGCGGTAGGGCCCAAAAACCCTTTTGGTGGACCAGGGAGGTCCAGGAGGTGGTGCAGGGAAAGAAAGCAGCCTATAAGCAATTCAAGTGCTCAAGGAGTGAAAGGGATCGAGGGGAGTACGAGCTGATGGCTAGAAGGGCCACTAGAGTAGTGAGGGAGGCTAAGGCAAGGAAGGAGCAGAACCTGGCCAGGGAAATTAGGAGAGGGAACAAGGGGTTCTTTAGATACATTGAGGAAAGACGAAGGGTGAAGGGACAGATTAGCAGGATTGAATCAGGGAGAGATGGGCACAAGACCCGGGGAGCAGGCTGAGGTACTAAATGAGTACTTACCTCAGTTTCACCAGGAAAATGGGGTGCTGCATCATACATGGGAGGAGACAGAGATACTGAGGAGGGGGGACCCTTACTGATTGGCAGGTCTGGGGAGAGGGGGAGGCATCACTGGCAGGTGGGGGAAGGGCTAAGCAGGGAGAAGAGGTACCGGAAGTGGAAATCACAGCAGAGAGAGTGAGGGAAGCCCTCAGCTCCCTTAAGATGGAGAAAGCACCGGGCCGGATAAATTACATCCCAGAGTGCTGAAGGAACTTGCAGATGTCCTGGCGAAACCCCTGGCAGAGCTTTTCACCATCTCTCTGAGGACAGGGTAGGTGCCCCAAGACTGGAAGGTGGCGCATATAGTGCCTATCCACAAGGGGGGATCAAGGGAGGTGGCAGGGAACTACAGGCCTGTCAGCCTGACATCGGTGGTGGGCAAGGTGATGGAGGGCATTGTCAAGGAGAGGCTGGGGGGGACCTGGATAAGTCAGGGTGCCTGGATGACAGACAGCATGGATTCATCCTGGGGAAATCGTGTCAGACAAACCTGGTGGAGTTCTATGACTGGGTGACAAGTGCCTTGGACCTGTGTAGACCAGTGGATGTCCTCTTTCTAGACTTCAGCAAGGCATTTGACTCTGTTCCTCACGTGGGCCTGTTGGATAAGCTGGGAGAAATGGGGGTGGGGAACCAGATGATCAGATGGATAGGCAATTGGCTCCAGGACCGGACCCAGAGGGTCATAGTTGGCGGGATAGTCTCATCCCCAAAGAGGGTCATTAGTGGGGTCCCACAGGGATCAGTCCTTGGGCCCCTCCTGTTCAACGCCTATGTCTCTGACATAAGGACAGGAATCAGGAGTGAGATGAGTCTCTTTGCGGATGACTCAAAACTGGGGGCGGTGGTGGATGGGGAGGAGGGGAGGGTGGCCCTACAGAGGGACCTGGAGGCTCTGGAAAGATGGTCTAGAAAGTGGAAGCTGAGGTTCCAATGCAGGAAATGCAAGGTACTCCACCTGGGGCCAGAAACCCAGGCCAAGTGTACACCCTGGGGGAAATGCTAAGTCCTCGATGGCTGAGAGGGACCTGGGGTGGTGGTGGATGTCAAGATGAACAACCTGAGACTTGTAGGAGGGCAGCAGCCAAGGCCAACAGGATGCTGGGATGCATCACTAGGGGATCACCTCCAGAAGGAGGGAAGTGATACTCCCTCTGTATAACTGCTTGGTGAGGCCAAGACTGAGCAGCACTGCGGCAGCCTTTGGAGGCCACACTTAAAGAGGGACATTAACCTCCTGGAGAGGGTCCAGAGGAGGGCAACCAAAATGATTTGGGGCTTGGGGACAGGACCTATGGAGGAGAGGCTCAAGAGCTAAATATGTACACATTGGAAGAGAGAAGGACCTGGGGACATGATAGAGGTCTTCAGGTACATGAAGAGGGTAAATAGGGAGGAACAGTCAGGGTGCTTTGAAGGAAGGAGGAAGGGGCCACTAGAGGGCATGGGTGGAAGCTGGAGGGGGGAAGATTCAGGAGAGAAAGGAGGAGGTGCTACTTCACTGAGAGGGTGGTAGAGCCATGGAATGCACTGCCTAGGGGGCTGGTGGAGGCAGAGACAGTGGAGGGGTTCAAGAGGGGGTGGGACAGGTACAGGGGAAGGGTTCTGGAAGCAAAATCCAATGCAGCAAGAATATCTGGAACTGGGAAGGGAGAAGCCAGAGAAGGCGAGGGGGACAGCAAGGTCAGCACCCAGGGTGGGGGAAGACCAAACGAGCAGACACAAAAGACCATTAGGCCTATTCTGCTGGCATTTTAGTATGTTAGTATGTTATGTCGATCACAAGTTGTGGTTGACAGAAATCCAGCAGGAGAACCAGTTACTTTTCTATAGAGGTGATTCACTCCCCCATATCCAATGGGACACTCAATCCCCCCGCTCCCCCTAATCGTATGGATTATTAACTTTGAGTTGGAGTTGATTTGAAGAGGGGTTGAAGGACTGGAGGAAAGAGTGCCAGGGTCCCGGACTGACAATTACGGCAAACTGTAGATGTTATCAGCAACAATGTGTTCGCTGAAATAGTTTTGTTGAACAGAGGGCATACCCTCTGCTGGCACACCTGTAGTTAGGAAAAAAAGTCACTGTCCTCATGGCTGATTTAACCAGAGTGATTGTTGCATCCTTGCGTGTACACCTGTGCTACAAAAAAAAAATCACTGTCCTCCTGGCTGCACTTTTTTTTTTGCTCCTTACTTGCCCCCTGGCCTGCCTCTCCCTCTGGCTGCTCATGGACCCCCCTGACCCCCTCACCCTGACCCCCTTCCACTCACCTCACATTGCAGCCATCCTAGGGGTGAACCAGTGTATCCCTTCGCTGGATGGGTACCTCTCCTCTGAAGGGGAAGGCACCAGGAGGGAAAACCAGCACGCTACTCGATCAGTCCCCAGGCACTGCTGAAGTGGATTCCTGGGTGCCCGGGCACTTGAGTCAGCAGGAGCCGGCAGCCATCATCTGGCCAACCAGGAGGCTGGGGTTTCCATTTTTCTGCCTGGGGGCATGGCATGCCAAGGATGTCTAGGCCAAAGCCGACATTTACCACGCCCCTATGTGCAGTGGGGATCACTTGAGCCACTGCTCTCCCGGCCTCCGCCAGGAGGCAGCAGACAGCGAGCTGTGTCCCTTCCCTCCCCCGAGAGAAGATGAGCAGTCACAGGACCCTCAAGCACGTCTTCTTGACCTGGAAGGACACTACTTCTTTATTCAGCTGTGAGCTGTGTGAGAAATTCTATATTGCACTTGCAAATTCTATATTGCACTTTGTGCTCACAACAGAGGGAGGTGAACCTTACAATTGTCTTTGGTTTGTAGCAGATATTCTGCAGGTGGAGGCTACTTCTAACTGAAAGGTGAAATAAGGAACTTAGAATTTTCAGGAAAAGACAGTCTTTCAAGCAACAGAGGGAGGTGGATCTAGCTTTACATTTGTTACAATTCTTAAGATTTTCAGTGCAGGAAGAGTTTAAAGCACAGCTGACTTACTTTGGGGCTGACTGCTTTCAGAGCACAAACCACCTGGCTGTTTTGGGGCTGGGGAGGTTTTCCTGAGTCTGACTTGGATGTCTGGATTTTTCTCTGTTTGATTAACAGGGTATTATCTCTGTCAAATTGTTGTGTAGGGCATCTTGCTGACAGGAAGGTACTCATCGCAGTGGTGGGTCAGAGCTTTTAGCTGATAGTTTTGTGAGGGCACAGTTTAGGCCCAAGCCATTCCCACCCCTCATCTCACCCACCCCTGGAAAAAGTTCCTTTATACCTGGTGTTCTGATATCATTTCCTCAAGAGTGCAAGGTGCATATCACTGTCATATCCTCTCTAGCACTCTGCACTGACAATATAAGCATACACATTGTATAATATATATATTTCTATATAACAAACCAATCACACACACAAACACACACACAAAAAAAAGTAGATAAACATGTGGGGAGTAGTGCAATGTAATGACTGTGGGGCAGCAGTCTTCCAGGAGTCTTTCTGGAGGCTGAGATGCTGCCCTCTTTGCAGACAACTCTCTGCCCTGAGGGAGGAATTTGCCCATCTTCAGGCCACAGTAGACAGTAGTAAGTGAACCTTCTCCCAGGCCACACTGGATGCTAGGAAGGGAACCTCCCCCATCCAGGGAGCACCACAGCCACCACCACTACCTCAGAGGTTGTGAAGAAAGCACAGCAGTTGGACCACAGTGAGCTCAGGGAGGGTGAGAATGGTGGAACAGAGGCACACCCAGTCAGTTGTTCCACTCCACAATCCATACACCAATCTGGGGGAGCCTAGCTCCCCTATGGATACACCCACAGAGGAGACTAAGGAGGCTGAGGACAACTATCACAAGGGAGACCCACAGGAAGGAAGCAGAGGACACCACAAGGAAAGGAAGCAGCTCCTGGTGGGGCACTCAATTATTAGGGGGCTAGAACTGGGGGGAGCAGTGAAAACTGAAATAAGGTGCCTATCTGGTGCCATGGCTTGGAGGGACAAGAAGCGCATCCTCAGGATCACGAGAACAGCTGCACAGGAGTCTGAGCTGGACATCATTGTCCACCTAAGGACAAATGACTTGGCTCATCATGAGATTAGAGTAGTGCAGAAGGACTTTGTAGAATTGGGGAGGGGCCTAAGACAAGTAGCACACACAGTATCCTTCTCTGAGGCGCTGCCTGTCAATGGCATGAGTGAGGCGAGGGTACTTTGCACCATGCAGTTTAATGAATGGTTGAAAAAATGGTGTGGAGCACAGGGGTTTGACTTCATTGGGGACTGGGGTTCCAACTGGAGGGACACCAGTCTATACTGGCAGGATGGTCTGCATCTGTCCAGGAAGGGAACACGTCTTTTGAGCAATCGTTTAAATGCTTCATTGGCAAGCTTTTAAACTAGTCAAGGGGGGAGGCACTGATAAGCTGCAGGAAAATCCCAGCCTCTTCCTACAAAACAGGGTACTAAATGAGAAAAAGACAGAGGTAGAAAGATCAGTGGGGGATGCTGCAAAAGAAGGTAAAGCCATAAAACAATGGAGAGCAATGAGTACCAATGCCTGTAGTCTGAGTAACAAGCTTCCTGAATTAGTGGTCTTGATGGAGGATGAACATCTGGATATTGTGGCAGTCACAGAAAAATGATACACACAAAACCATGACTGGGATGTAAACATACCAGGATACACTATCTACAGGAGGGACAGGGAGGGTAAAAGAGGAGGAGGAGTAGATCTTTACATAAGGGAAGAAATCAAAGCAACAGAACAAAATGGAAAACAGGGAGTAGAAGAAGCACTGTGGGTAAATTTGGAGACCGGCAATGGCACCACAATCCGCACAGAGGTTGGATACAGACCTCCTTCTCAGGGGGAGGAAATGGACAAGGAAATGATAGAAAGTATACTTAGAATGGCAGAAAAAGGGGGGATATTGCTGATGGGTGATCTGAATATGCCAGATGTTAACTGGAGTGCACTTGCAGCAGCCACTTCGAAGAGTGGGGTTATTCTAGATGCCCACAGGGGCATGCCTTAGACAACTAGTATTGGAGCCCACTGAGAGGAGCAATCTTAGACCTGGTTCTCTCAAATGGAGATGAAGAGAGGATCACAGATGTAGAAGTGGGTAGCCATCTGGGAACTAGCAACCATCAAACAGTATGATTCACAATAAACACAGCAATTGAGTCAAGCCATGCAAAGGCAAAAGTACTGGACTTTAGGAGGGCTGACTTTGCCAAAATGGGTGAGAGCCTAAGGAATGCATGAGCAAATGGGCAGGAAGGAGGGGTGGAAGAACAATGTGGAATAATAAAAACTGCCATCACAGAGGTAACAAGCCTTTGTGTGAAGCAAATAAACAAAACAAAACGATGTAAGAAACCACTATGGTTCTCAAAGGAAGTGGCAATGAAGGTTCAAGAGAAAAAGAAAGCATTCGGGAAGTACAAGCAATCACAGAAGGAGCAGGACAGAGAACTGTATCAGTTAAAGCAAAAGAAAGCTGGGAAGGCAGTCAGAACAGCAAAGGCCCAAACCAAGGAAAAGATAGCCAACTCAGTTAAGAAGGGGGATAAAACCTTTATAGGTACATCAGGGAGCAAAGAAAGACCAAGGAGGGATAGTGAGGCTTAATAAAGGGGAGAGGGTGGGCAGAGGGTGACTGTGAAAGGCAGAGATACTAAACAAATATTTTGCTCAGTATTTACAAAGGAAGAGGGGGAGGTACCTAAAACAAACAGTAGAAACACTCTGGATACAGTTGATACCAGCCCATTTACAGAAGAAAGGGTTCTGAAAGAACTCTTAAAACTGAAGGTGGACAAAGCAATGGGGCCTGATGGGATTCATCCCAGAATTCTAAAAGAACTAAGGGTAGAACTAGTGACACCACTGACTACCCTCTTTAACAAATCATGGGATGATGGGGTGGTACCCGAGGACTGGAGGTGGGCAGATGTGATTCCCCTTCACAAAAGTGGGAGGAAGGCAGAAGCAGGAAACTACAGACCTGTTAGTTTAACCTCAGTGGTAGGGAAAATGATGGAATCACTTTTGAAGGAAAGAATTGTCAAGTATCTAGAGGCCAGAGGGGAACAGTACCCAAGGCAGCATGGATTCACTGCGGGAAGGTCAAGCCAGACAAATATGATAGATTTCTTTGACTGGGTGACCAAAGTAGTAGATCAGAGAGGGGCTGTGGACATGGCCTACCTAGACTTTAGCAAGGCATTTGACACAGTCCCACACAAAAGATTAACATACAAGTTAGCCAGCCTGGGAGTGGGTCCCAAGATGACAGCCTGGGTAAAGAATTGGCTAGAGAATAGGACACAAGAGAGTAATAGTAAATGGAGTCCACTCTGAAGAAAGGGGTTACTGCGTGGGGTACCGCGAGGGTTCAGTATTAGACTTCCTCTTCAATGTCTTTATGCTTACATTGCAGAGGGACTGGAAGGAAAAGATGTCTCTTTGCAGATGACACAAAGATCTGCAACAGAGTTGATGCACAAGGTGGGGTGGAAGAATGAGAAGGGACTTGGCAAGGTTAGAGGAATGGTCAAATGTATGGCAGCTTAGATCCAGTGCTAAGAAGTGCAAGATAATGCACCTGGGAAACAAAAACCCAGGGGAAGAGTACACAATGGGGGATGAGATACTAACAACATCAAAAATGGAAAGGGACCTGGGGGTAGTCATATCAGATGACCTAAAGGTGGGCAAGCAATGTAAGTGGGCAGCAAGGAGGGCTGGGGGGATACTGGGATGCATAGGGAGAGGCATCACCAATGGAAAACAGAAAGTTATTATCCCTCTGTACAGTCAGCTGGTGAGACCCCATCTGGAGTACTGCGTGCAGTTCTGGAGACCCAATCTCCGCAAAGACATAGACAGGATGGAAGCTGTCCAGAGGAGGGCAACTAAAATGGTGCAGGGTCTGCACCGGAAGACATATGAAGAGAGACTTAAGGAGCTTAATATGTATAGCCTCGAGGAAAGGAGGGAGAGGGGGGACGTGATAGAAACTTTCAAGTTCCTCAAGGAATCAACAAAGTCCAAGAGGTAGCATCTTTCAAAAAAAGAGGTGTGCAAGAACAAGGGGGCACAATTTGAAGATAGAGGGGGGGCTCAGAGGTAATTTAGGAAGTTTTTTTTCAGAGAGGGTTGTGGATGCATGGAGCAGCCTTCCTGAGGAGGTTGTAGAGTCAAAAACAGTGGTGGAATTCAAGCATGCATGGGACAGTCATAAGGCAATTCTAGGGGTTGGGGGTAGGAAGAAGTAGGCTGTTGGTTAACTAGGATCTGCAGCTTATCCACTAGGTAAGGAAATGGGCAGACTGGGTGGGTCAAGTGGTCCTTGTCTGCTGTCAAATTCTATGTTTCTATGTAAGCCTTCTCCTCCCAGCTGGCTCTCCAGTGACCTGAGTCCATTCCCAAACCCAGGTCACCAACATCGCAAGCGGAAATCCAACCACTGCGCTGAAGAGCCAGCCTTGGCTGCAATTTAACCAGACCGGAGTGACTGTTGTGTCCCTGCATGCAGACGTGTGCTAGGAAAAAAAATCACTGTCATCCTAATTGTGATTTACCCAGACCAGCGTGACTGTTGTGTCCCTGCGTGCAGACATGTGCTAGGAAAAAAAATCACTGTCCTCCTGATTGTGATTTACCCAGACCCGCATGGCTGTTGTGTCCCTGTGTGCAGATCTGTGTTAGAAAAAAACTTACTGTCCTCCTGACTGTACTTTAACCAGACCAGAGTGACTGTTGTGTCCCTGCATACACACCTGTACTAGCAAAAAAATCACTGTCCTCCTGACTGCAATTTAACCAGTGATTGGTGTGTCCCTTCTGTCACACCTTTATTTAGAAAAAAAATCAGTCCTCCTGACTGAGATTTTACCAGAGAGACTGTTGAGCCCATGCATGCACACCTGTCCTAGGGTAAAAAATCACTCTCCTCTGGGCTGCGATTTAACCAGAGTGACTACTATGTCCCTGCATACACACCTGTTCTTGGAAAAAAATTCACTGTCCTCCGGACTACAATTTAACCAGACCAGAGTGACTGTTGTGTCCATGCTTGCATACATGTACTTTCAAAAAAAATCACTGTCTTCCTGACTGCAATTTAACCAGAGTAATAGTTTTGTCTCGGACGGCACACCTTTATTTAGAAAAAAAATCACTGTACTCCTGACTGCGATTTATCCAGACCACAATGACTGTTATGTCCCTTCATGCAGACGTGTGCTAGGAAAAAAGATTACTGTTCTCCTGACTGCAACTTAACAAGATCAAATTGACTTTTGAGTCCTGCATGCACACTTGTGGTAGGAAAAAAATCACTGTTCTCCTGACCGCAATTTAACCAGACCAGAGTGAGTGTTGTGTCCCTGCCAGCACACCTGTGCTAAGGAGAAAATCACTGTCCTCCTGATTGTGACTTGTCCAGACCAGAGTGACTGTTTTGTCCATTCATGCAGATGCAGACCTGTGCTAGGAAAAATAATCACTGACCTCCTGACTGTGATTTAACCAGACAAGTGTGACATTTGTGTCCCTGCATGCACACCTGTGCTAAGAAAAAAATCACTGTCCTACTCACTGCAATTTAACCACACTAGAGTGACTGTTGTGTCCCTGTGTGCACACCTGCACTAGCAAAAAAATCTCTGTCATCCTGAGTGCAATTTAACCAGAGTGATTGTTGTGTCCCTGTCAGCACACCTTTATTTAGAAAATAATCACTGTCCTCATGACTGAGATTTAACCAGAGTGATTGTTCTGTCCCTGCATGCACACCTGTGCTAGGGAAAGAAATCACTGCCATCCTGACTGTGAATTGACCAGGCTAGAGTGACTGTTGTGTCCATGAATGTACATCTGTACTAGCTAAAAAGTCACAGTCCTCCTGACTGTGATCTACCCAGAGTGATTGTTGTGTCCCTGCTGGCACACCTTTAATTAGAAAAAAAATCACTGTCCCCCTGATTGAGATTTTACCAGAGGGAGTGTTGTGTCCCTGCATATACACCTGTGCTAGGAAAGAAAACACTCTCCTCCAGTCTGAGATTTAATCAAAGTGACTGTTGTGCCCCTAGGTGCACACCTGTGCTTGGAAAATAATTCACTGTCCTCCTGATTGAGATTTAGCCATACCAGAGTGACTGTTGTATCCATTCGTGCAGATCTGTTCTAGGAAAAAAAATCACTGTCCTCCTGACTGCGATTTAACCAGACTAGGGTGACTGTTGTGTCCCAGAGTGCACACCTGTACTAGCAAAAAAATCACTGTCCTCCTGACTGCAATTTAACCAGAGAGACTGCTGTGTCCCTGCTGGAACACCTATATTCAGAACAAAAATTACTGTTCTCCTGACTGCGATTTAAACAGAGTGATTGTTGTGTAGCAGCATGCACACCTGTGCTAGGGCAAAACTCACTGGGCAGGATTCACTAAGCGATTTGGGACTAAGTCCGACTCCACAACTCCAGTTGTGCTTCGAAATCACTGCAGCAGCAGAGTGGCTGATCCACAGCCGCAGCAGTTATGGAGCATGCTACAGCAGGTCCCACTGCCCGTAGCAGCCTCCCACAGCTGCGGTGTTGTCCCTGGCAGCAGCACCCACAAGTTGCCTTAATCCATGGAGCAGGTCGTACTCTGGCTCCACCTTAGTGAATACCCACAGCTGCGGGTGACCTGTGGCTTTGCAAGTGGAAACCCACTAGCGCCATGGTTTTCCAGCAGCTGCGGGACCTTCCTTGACTTTCATGAATCCTACCCACTGTTCCCCTGACTGGGATTTAACCAGAGTGAGTGTTGTGTCCCTGTGTGCACACCTCTACTAGGAAAAAAAAATCACTGCCCTACTGACTGAGATTTAACCAGACCAGAATGACTGTTGTGTCCCTGGGTGCAGACCTGTATTAGAAAAAAAATCACTCTCCTTCTGACTGCAATTTAACCAGACTACAAGGACTGTTGTGTCCCTGTAAGCAGACCTGTGTTACCAAAAAAATCACTTTCTTCCCGATTGTGATTTAATGAGACTAGAGTGACTGTTGTGCCCTTGCGTGCACACCTGCAGTAGCAAAAAAAATACTATCCTCCTGACTGCAGTTTAACCAGACTACAATGCCTTTTCCGTCCCTGTGTGCAGACCTGTGTTAGGAAAAAATTACTTTCCTCATGACTGTGATTTAACGAGACCAGAGTGACTGTTGTGCCCTTGTGTGCACACCTGTACTAGCAAAAAAATCACTGTCCTTCTGACTGCGATTTAACCAGAGTGATTGTTATGTTTCCGCATGCACACCTGTGCTGAGAAAAAAATCATTGTCTTCCTGCAATTTTACCAGACCAGAGTGCCTGTTGTGTTCCTGTGTGTACATTTGTACTAGCAAAAAAAATCTCTGTCCTCCTGACTGCAATTTACCCTGACTGATTGTTGTGTCCCTGTCGGCTCACCTCTATTTAGAAAAAAAAAAACACTGTCCTCCTGACAGAGATTCAACCAGAGTGATTGTTGTGTCCCTTCATGCACACCTGTGCTAGGAAAAAAAATCACTGTCCTCCTAACTGCTATATAACCAAACCAGAGTGACTGTTGTGTCCCTGTGTGCAGACCTGTGCTAGGAAAAAAATCACTGTCCTCCTGACTACAATTTAACCAGATCAGAGTGACTGTTGTGTCCCTGCATGAAATGAAGAATGACTGGGGAGAAAAGGGCTACTAAAGGGAGAGACTGTTGATCAGGTGCAAAGAACATTGCTCAATTTGTTGTCCCTAATAGCGGTGCAGGAACCAAAAATATGTCACTGATAGCAGAGGGACAGCATTCAGATGACTGTGTGGCAGGTAGTAGTAGCAATGTATTTTGCCCTGGTGGTGACTTATACCTGCCTCCAAGTTTTTCTCTACTAAATCTGTGTCAGACATGTTGATGGATGTATCATTTTCAAGTGAAACAGTGACAGGAAGCAGCAGAACCACCACCAAACAAACAACTGTAGGCATGGAGGTGATTTGGTTTGGAAGTACAATTAGAAAGTGGTGCAGTTGGTGATGGTGGGTCACAGGAAGAGTCTGATAATGTGTCCAGTGAGTGAGGGTTTGGTGGTACATGTGGAGCAACATGAGGACGCCAGTGATAAAGAGGAGGTGTGTGTCAGAGAGCCTGTTGCTACTGAGGAGGACAGATCTGCAGAGGATGATGAGAATGCCAGCTTTTTCACAAACTATGATGTGGATGATGTGTCAGATGAAACGGATCCCTCATGGGAGCCTGAAAATAAAAGAACAAAACAGGTTGTTACACAACGTATCTTTCCTGTTGCCTTAACTGCTACAACCAACAAGGAAAAGGACCCCACTAACACTGTTTCTCACATTTTACCATTTTTCCAGTCACCCCACAACATAACAGAGAACAAATCTTCTCCTTTGCTATCCCAGTCATCTTGGCACCAAGTAAATACAAGGCCCCAGGAATACCTAGTGTGGGATTTTTATGTACTGGATCCATCTCATGAGATGAGACACTGACAATCTGCCAGCTGTGTCAAACCCAAGTAAGTAGGGGTAAGAAGAATAGTCACCTTGGCACAGGTGGGCAACATACTCACCTTAAAGACAGGCACCCAGTTTGGTGGTGTGAACATCAGAAGACAGCCAATGCCAGTGGTTCCGGTACATCCATATCAGTGGGCAATGTAAGCCAAATACACCTGGCACTACATGTGGAAGATGGAGGTGCAGGTGAGGAGGAGGACATCTTTGTGGTACTGGATGTGGAGGATTCTGGGAAGTGGGCCAATCAGTGATACTAGCAGCAGCACTACCACCCTGAATCAAAATGTGATCGCTACCCCAGTAATGAAAAACAAGAAAGGCACTGAGGTCTGTTGTGCAGCACCTGTGATGACCATTGACAATCCCCAGCCAAGGAGCCCCCCCATTAATGGCATAACAATGAGGCAAGCTGTTTGGCACACCACCGGGTGCATCACCAGCAACAATATCAAGAAAAGTTCAGCCAACGCT
The DNA here is from genome assembly GCA_016271365.2 of Neoceratodus forsteri. Taxonomy (NCBI): domain Eukaryota; kingdom Metazoa; phylum Chordata; order Ceratodontiformes; family Ceratodontidae; genus Neoceratodus; species Neoceratodus forsteri. Next base: position 683,853,631 of record CM057449.1, read on the forward strand.
GCCTTCAATTTTGGATCAGCAAAATAAATTCCCTGCCTAATCATGGTACAGCATGGGAGTTGAATGCAGCAGCTACAGAAATGCTTGCTCTGGATTTGTTGCCATGCTCCTTTGTCAAGAATGTGTGATTTAGGTGATTTGTGGCATGCGCCTTGTCTAAATGGCAGGTGCCATCATGTACATACTTTTCAAAGTTTGCCATCCCTGAACTGTACAGTAATGTATGTGACACGGTACGTCACGCTCTACAGCATTCCTCAGCACAGCATGTATGCTGAGCATGGACATATGCACCAGTGGGAAAACAGCTGGCAGCTCTTACCTGTACATTACAGCACACTGGGCACAGGTACCTGGCATAGCATCTGATTGGGAAGAGGCAAGAATTGCACTAGGGCAAACTGTGGTGGTAGCAACATTCCTGGTGTTTTGCAGCATGCTACACTGACCATGAAGAGTATCCCCAGGTCACACACTGGAGAAAAGATGTCGGAAGGGGTACTAACAGAGATTGATGAGTGACTCCACTCCCATGCACTGAAAGCTGGATTAATCACCAGTGATAATGGATCAAATGTGCAGAAATGCATCACTGATGGGGGACTGCGCGCGTCAACTGCCCTGCCCACCCTGGGTTGTCACTACTTATATAGGTGCTGTCTTATGACATCACTTCCTCTCTTTTGTTTTACTAAGTTCCCACTTTTCCATTTGCAGGTTATACCTGCTAGCCACTAGAGGGACCCTCTGACCTTTCCACCTCAGCCTACCCACCGGAATCCCCCCTGCTTCCTGTGACCTCTCTACTTGAATAGGCTACTTCTCTCCTTACTCCCACCCCTGCCTATGCCCACACCTCACCTCGCCCTGCCATCTGGCTAGCCCTACTAACTAACCCCGGCCCTATCACCTGACCCACACCCTTCCTGTCACTAACCCCATTGACCACTAGAAGTCGCTATTTCAACCCTGTTTTCTGGCCCAAACCCTGCCCACTTCAAGTCACCTTGAACCAGGATCCCTGCTCTCAGCCAGGTCCTATCCCACCTGCCCTGACAGGGTCTTGAACCTTGTAACCTGTCCACCAGAGTCCGTGACAGTACCACTACTCCAAAGTGGTATCTAGGCTTTCTGAGGGGCAATCAGGTTACTTGTAACTCACCACCCTGAAACCACTAAGGCACTATGCCTGGGCACCCTTCCCAAATCTGGTAAAATGCCCCATCAATAACCCTTGTACTTCTGATCTCCCCATTTTACTGTCCCTTCCCATTTTAATTCCCCAGCTGCTTCCCAGCACCCCCCACTGGCTATCCTGACCCATCCTACAAATGCCGCCTTTTAAGTCCACTTCATCCCTCCCAGCTATCTCCTGGTCCCATTTCCCTACACCACTCTCCTCCTCGACCTATTCCTTCGGCTGCCTTCTGGCCTCTCTCTCCCACTCCATTACCCACTCCCTCCACCCAGCCCACCCTTCTGGAACCCCCAGCCAGCACATGGCAAAATCCGGTCTTTCCGCATTCTACGCTGCCACCTAACCATTGCCCTACTCCTTCTGTCTGCAGGGGATATACACCCTAACCCTAGCCCAACCCTAACCACAGGCCCAGCCCAGCCCATGCCTAACCCCTCAGCCAAGTCCACCACTGACACTCATCCAGGCTACCTCCCCCAAGACTTACGCCTTCTCTATCTAAATATTCGTAGCCTAGCCCCTAAGATCGATCAGCTTCAGGTCCTAGCCGCCCACCATGCCCCTGACATAATAATCCTATCTGAGACCTGGCTAAACTCCAGCCTACCAGATAATACCATTGCTATTCCAGGGTTCACTATCACAAGGCAAGACAGGCCCTCCAGAGGCAGAGGGGTGGCTATCTATATCAGATCAGCCCTACACTTCACTGTCTCTCTTACAAAAGCTGAACCCAAAGCTTGCGAGCTTCTTATCATAAAACTGTCCCCTCCCTCCTTGTTACCTATCTTTGTGGCAGGTATTTACTGCTGCCCAGGCACACCAACCACAATAGTCACTGACCTACTGTGCCAGCTCTCATTCCTTGCCCAGTCGGGTGAACTATACATCATGGGTGACTTTAACCACAACTGGCTAGCACCCACCTTTAACAAAACCCAAACTGAGATAACCGCTCTCAACCTTAGTCAAACCATTACAGAACCCACACGTTCAAACCATAAGCCCGGTAATCACTCCCTACTAGACTGGGCGCTTACATCCCACCCACACCGTGTCAGCAGTTGAGGCCTCCTCCCCGATTCCATTAGCAACCATCACCTAATCTACTTGGTACACAAAATCCACAGAGTTAAATCCCCTCCCAAATTTATATTCCAATGGTCATATAAATCCCTCAACCTCTCCCCCCTCCTGGAAGATCTTGCTCTTTCAAATTGGGTCCCGTGCTCAAGCTCCTCTAACATGGATTCGGCCCTTACGCACTTTTGGAACACCTTCCTCACCGCCTGGGACAAACACGCCCCCATGTGCCGGGCTAGAGTCCGTGGGTCTCACCTACCCTGGATATCCCCTGAGCTGATTGCCTGCCAACAATCCTGTGACAAGGCCTGGCGAAACTTCAAATCCACGCTCCTCTCAAGCAACTATATCACCTACCACATGCTCTGCAACAAATGCACAAAGGCCATCCACTTAGCTAAGGCTGAATATTTCAACAGCACACTAAATGCAAATCTTGGGAGAACTTCTAAATTCTGGAACGTCATCAACTCCCTTTACTCCCCACAAACAGCAAGCCCCCCACCTCTCCTCCTCACCCAAGGGACTCTCCTCTCCGACCCACTGAAGATAGCCTCAGAGTTTAATTCCTATTTCACTACTTGTCCCCTGGCCTTCCTCGATTCCCTACTTCCTGAAACCGCCCCAACCCCCCCATACATCTATAACCACACCCACCACCCAGTCATCTATCCCCCTACCATCTGGTAGGAACCCCTTTTCCTTCAGACACATCTCCCCCACCGAAACCCTAGATGCCCTTCTTTCCCTGAACCCCTTCCAAGGCAAATTCCCCAATGGTCTCGATAACAAACTCCTCTTCCTATCTGCCCCAGCCATCGCTATCCCCCTTGCCGCCCTACTAAATCTTTCTTTCTCCACTGAATCACTCCCCTTCAAATGGAAGCATGCCACTGTCCCACCCCTTCCAAAAGGTGGTGATCCTTCCTCCACTACTAACTATCGTCCCATCTCCCTCCTCCCCGCCCTCACCAAACTCCAGGAACACCTAGTGCTATCAAAACTCTCCCACTTTCTCTCAGAAACTAACTTCTCCACCCTATTTCAGTCCGGTTTCAGAAAACACCACTCTACCACCTCCTCCCTACTAAGACTCACGGACTCCATCCTCACTGGGATGGATAAAGGGCTAATCACTGCCACTATATTCATTGACCTAGCTAAAGCTTTTGACACGGTATCCCATTCTCTCCTTCTATCCTGCCTTTCATGGGCTGGCTTAGCAGCGTCCGCCACAAACTGGTTCAGCGCCTACCTACTAAATCGAACCCAATCCACTAAAATAGCTGACCACACCTCCCCCCTCTCCCCATCACTGCTGGCATTCCCCAAGGCTCAGTTCTTGGCCCCATCCTCTTTTCCATCCTTCTAAATGATCTGCCTAATTCTTGCTCCTCTACCGCGATCCACATGTATGCAGATGACACGGTCCTCTTTACCTCCGGCTGGACTCACGAGAACTCACTTCCAAACTTCAAACTGATTTCAACAAAATCCAACACTGGTTCAATACCAACCAACTCTCCCTAAATGCTAAGAAAACTGTCTTTATGTCCTTCGGCACTAGACAGCATCTATCCAACCTCACCTCCCCTCTGATCTCCCATACCCTAAATAACACCATCCTTGATGAAGTGCCCTCCTTCAGGTATCTAGGGGTATGGCTCAATCACCACCTCTCCTTTTCCACACACGTGGATGCCATCACTTCAAAACTGCGTCCAAAACTTGGCGCCCTCTACAGGAACTGCACTAGTCTCCTGCTACCTGTCAGACATGAGTTAGTCCTGAAAATGATTCTACCCACCTTCGACTACTGTAATGTCATCTACAGCTCCACCTCTAAGACCACCCTAGCCAGACTTGACCCCCTCTTTAATGCTTTCTGCCACTTTGCCCTCGATGCCCCCCCGCTCATATCACTGCGTGCTCTACCGTTCACTGGCCCTGCCATCCCTGAGTAACTGGTGACAAATTCATAGTGTTAAATTCTCTTCTAACTTCTGGCTCGGCTCTCTTTCACCCTACCTCGTATCCTCCCTATCTTCCCCACCTACCCCCACCCATGCCCTCAGGTCCACTGATGCTAGACTATTAACTATCCCCCACCAAAGGACCACCACCGGCCAATCAGCCTTCTCCTACCTCTTCCCTAAACTCTGGAACAGCCTGCTGGCCCAGATCCACCATTCATCATCCAAACACTCCCTATCCTCTGCCCTTACTAACTTTCTTGCACCAAATTGCAACTGCCCCACCTCCCCCCCTTTTTTGATCACTCCTCTTCCCCCATCGCCCCTTAGCACCTGACCAGCGGCTTGGCCATCACCTAATTGTCTGGCTTATATGCTGCCCTACGCACTTACATTCTCACTCTTCCACTCTTCTCCTCCAATATCTCCCTTCTCTCCCTCCTTCCCAACTAACCTACGCTCTTCAACCTTATGCACAGCCACTAACTCCACTCTCCTTCCTCCCCACCTGACCTAAACCTCCCCTCACACCTAATGTTACTACTCCACTCCTCCTCTACCCCCTATCTTTGCTCTCCAACTCCAACTGTCAACTTGGTGCATCTCGCTGCAGCTCAAACTCTGCTACTGACACTCAAGTTCTGTTACTGGCACTCTAGTTCTGTTACTGGCACTTATGTAATTCATGTATTGCCTCGATGTGTACCCATGATATGTATACCCTGTCCTTGATGATCATGTTCTGTACTGTTCTTGCCTCAATGAGTACCCATGAGATATATACCCCATCCTTGATGATCATGTTCTGTACTGTTCTTGCCTTGATGTGTACCCATGATATGTATACCCTGTCCTGGATGATCATGTTCTGTACTGTTCTTGCTTCAGTGTGTACCCATGAGATATATACCCCATCCTTGATGATCATGTTCTGTACTGCTCTCCTTATGAATCAAGTTCAAATGTACTGCTCTACTGCTAAATTCAACTATTGTATGTATACCTGCCTCCTCTGTAACCCCTCCCCCCAGGTTGCACTGTGAGCCGAGCATCTTTTTGCTCAGTGTGCCTTTCCTGGAGAAACATTTTCAATAAACAATAAATAATAGTAATATTTGTTAGGGTTCCATGCTTGGCACAATTCCTTAACCTTGTTGTTCAGACTTTCATCTCCATCCGGATATAAAATACATTTTGACTCTGGCCAATGCATCTTTGCCCACTTTGCACATTCAGCAAAAGCACATGACCATCTACATGCTCTGCAGCTAAAGAACAAGCTGCCTCAGCATTGGTTAAAACTTGATGTCACCCAGTGGAACTCCACCTTGTATATGGTGGAGTGTCTATACCAGCAGCACATGGCAATTTCTGAGTATCTGCTACTTCATGTGAGTCATGACAGCAGTGGGGCATCCATGTGTCTCACAACAGAGCAGTGGCACCTAATGGATGGGCTCATCTCAATTCTAAGGCCCTTCAAGCATGCAACACAGGCAGAGAGTGGGGACACTGCCAGCATCAGTGAGTCCATCCCTCTGCTATAGGTGCTGAGGCAGACACTGGTGAAAGTGCAGCAACAGCTGGAGGCAGGTGGTGACAGAGACACTTGCTCATTGATAGAACACATGCTGTCCACATTAAATTCCAATACCCAAATAAAGTATATTATGCAGTCTGAGGAGTTTGGGATTGCCACAGTGCTTAACCTATGTTATAAACGTGGGCTGGCAGCCATATTACAAGGTAGGCATCTGGAGTTGCAGACACTGTCAGAACTACTCACTCAGAAGGTAAGTGGAGCACAGTTACTACTATGGGCACAGGAGGGTGCTGTACAGCAAACTGGTGTTCCTGCCTCCTACTCCTCATTATCCCAAGGGGTGTCAAGCTGCACAAAAACCATACATGTTAAAGGAACCTATGCTGAATCCCATTTGGGCAGCTGCCAGTCAGGTGGATGTCGCAGACATGGAGGAAACTGAGCAGGAGGATGATCACACTGCATGTCTTTGAGTGGCAAAATACATGGTAGATGCATATTTTGCAGATACAAAGAACCTCGCCATTGGAGGTGAGCCACTGCTATACTGGGGCACTAAGGTCAATGACCAGTCAGCACTGACAGTGGTTGCCCTAAAATATCTGAGCTGCCCATTCTCCAGTGTCAGCACTGAGTGGGTGTTCAGTTCAGCAGGTGCCATTGTGCATGACAGGTGCACCAATCTCTCTCCCAAAAATGTTGGCATGCTGACATTTATCAAAATGAATGAGGCTCATATTCCATCAAGAAGAGTAGTGTCCCTTGTCACACCACTGCTTGAAGTGATGAAGAGAAGAAAAATGCTTTTGACAGACCGGTATGTACCTCATCATTGTCTTGCAGCATTGAAGTGGATGAAGCAGTGATGGAGAGAATGTTCCCCCATGATAACAATTCCAGTCTTGAAGACAATGAGGGATGCTTCATGGACAACGTGGAAGAATAACAAACCCCCCAATTTATTGTCTCCTTCCTCCTCACTCATTCACATCCATGTAATCATGGATGTCAAATTAATAACAATTATAATGTTCACATTCAGTGCTGATATATAAATCCACAACTATTAATTAGTTATGCTTTTTAATTGCATCAGATGGAACACCAGTAAGAAATGCACTGTACCACTTACAATGAACACCTGCTCCAGCCAGCAAGACACAACACGGCTGTGCAGCAGTGACCTCAACATCTCAATCTTCTCCTCCTCCTCATATCATTTCATGTATGTAGTCACCTTGGATCCTCCAACACAGGCAGAAACAGCATGGCATAACACTTCCACCACCACTGTGGTATCTACTAGCCAGCATAGCAATTCATCAACATAATGAATGTACAACATATGAAAGGCATGAGTGGCATGCAGCAGTCAGTGAAATTTGATAAAGAGAAGCACTTCCTCTACCTCCTCTGTACTTCCTGCGCTGCTTCAGATATGTCCTCCTCCTCACATCAAGTATGAAACAGCATTGGCTACCACTTCCACCACCATAGTAACGATTTATTGCCACCAATGTGATAAACAGAACCACCTCCTGTACCTCCTCAAAACTCCTCTTGCCAGATTTATCTTTGTCCGCCTCACCCAAATTATCACATAGCATGCCACAACATTGCAACTATTAGCCCAAGGAAGTGATGGTCCTACAGCCTATATCAAGCAACTGACTGAAGCCGGCAAGACCTCATCATGCAGAACCACACTGCAGCAAGGACTTTCTTCAGCAGATGTAATGGTTAGACACCTGCAGTGTTTTTTAGAAACTGCAGTCTTCTATCAGCCTACTAGAGGCAGAAAATCAGTCCATGAGACTCAGTGCAGTATTAAAAAGTTTTTATGTCATTTCTTTTTCATGCAGGTTTCACTGGTTCCAATAAATGTGGACACCAAAAATACACCATTGCACACAGCCAGCATTAGTACTCTGACAGTAAGTATCATTATGATTTAATGTTTTTCTTTTCTTTTCCTTTCCTTTCCTTTCCTTTCCTTTCCTTTCCTTTCCTCTCCTCTCCTCTCCTCTCCTCTCCTTTCCTTCAAAAAAAATTATTTCTTGTTTTCACAGGTGCTATCTGGACTGAAATTTGAATGAAATGGTGCATGAAGAGATCCTGCAGGCAAACAAGCCATCTCCGTCTTCTCAGTTACATCAAGTCTAGTGTATCACAGCACATACACAGTCTTGAAAGTACTGTACCTGAAATTGTAACAACAGCAACAGGAAATATTGAGTATTGAATCAGGCACAGTTGCCAATGAAACTACCCACTCCTCCAGAAAAGGAAAATGAAAAACTTATCACCTTGAAAGATGCGTGCAATACCAGGAATCAAGCTTGATGGAAGTTGGAAGTCAGTATGTACCCTGGCCCAGGGTCACTCAATCAACATCATTTGCTTGGTGAATCAAGCCCATCATTGGAAAACATACTAACAGAAGGAAACCATGTAAGGAAGAACAGCAGAGGCAATGATTAACAAATATAATTAATGTATCAATTGTGGTAGAGAAGCAATTACTCCCCCAAAGCAAACAATACGTGCCATCATGGTTGGCCAACGTTGTGAATGACAGCAGCATCTATGCTGTAGCTGTCCAGCCATATGATGTCATCAGCACAAATAACTGAAAATGAATGAAAGAGCAGTATGAATATATTAGACTTTGAACAGTAGTAATAACCCTCCACCTTAGAATAAAAATAAAATAAAGGTAGTTACCTGTGCACTATGTCTCTGTGCCATCATGAATCCATAATGAGCAAGAGGCTATTCTCCAACTCTGGAACAACAGCAGCAGCACACAGCAGCAGCAACACACCATCTCCTTAAAGGAAAACAATACCCTCATATCTTCTAAATGTTATTTGTTTCCATGTCAACAGACACTCTTTTCTGTAGCTGTTAAAGATGTATGTAACTGATTTAGTCAGTTTTCACAGTTCATACTAAGCCCTGTAACTGTCTTTGGAGGATCCATTTTGTGGCTGATGTAATCCCATTGTCCCTGACAGCTGCATTAGCATATGAGAACACGATGTTTAATCACCCTTTAAACTCCCCAGTATGCCTGTCTGCTTAATTAGTCTTCAAAGAAACAAGCTCCAAAGAGGTGTGAAATACCACATTTACCTTCAGTGAGCTTTGCAAACTATTTGAGTTATAATGCATTTTTTTCCCTCTAAACTCCATTCAGTTTATAAGTTTCCACAGAGTTTTTGCAGAGTATTTGTTTTTTCAGCATGGAGTTACATGATATAAATGGTTGATCTGACTTTATGTTCTCATATGCTAATTGCAGTTCTCATGGACAACAACCATGAAATGGAGACCCCCAGGGCAGTCACATGAACAGTGAAAACAAACTAAGGCTAACACATATAGCCTAACAGTTACAAGAAAGGAGTTATCTGTTGACGTGGAAAAAAATGAATTTTAAATTATATGAAGGAGTAGTTTTCCTTCAAGCTATTTACTCCACTTTCAAAATAAAAAACACAACCACTTGATATGTTTCTCTCTAGGGACAATTCACATTTCTCACAAAGTGCTGATGGTGGGGTCACTGGGGTGGCAGGCCCAAAAATGCTTAGTACCATAAATATGTTTAAGTTCTCTTGCTAGTTTCACATCTGCTTTGCATCACCTTCTCAGGTGTGTGTGGAAACACTATTTGATTGTAGGGAAGCATTTTTTTCTGGGGACACAACTTCACATTTCTGGCAATGTGCTGGTGGTGGTGTTGGGGTGGCAGGCCCAAAAATTCTGAGTACCATAAATATGTTTAAGTTCTCTGGCAAGTTTCACATCTGCTTTGCACCACCTTTTCTGGTGTATGCAGCAACAGTATTTGACTGAAGGGAAGCATTTTCTCTTTGGGGACACAACTGGACATTTCTGCCAACCACAGTTCTCATGTTTAGTGCTTAAAACAGATTTATGTTTGACTTCTCAGGAGAATAGCTCATGTTTGTGTTGTGGCTTGTACTTCTTTGGGTGGTTGGCAGTTGCACATAACTACCAGTCACGCACCATCACATACTATGGGTAAACAATTTATTTAATGTGGCAAATACTTGACATTTGTGGATAGAGAGGAGTACACGTGATGAATCAGTAACAAAAATGAAAGGAAGGAAAGTGGATCATCATGTGTAAGAAAGATTAAAGAAACAACAGAACTGGACAGGCAAGGGACATCCAAATGGGTGAGAAAATACTGAAAAAGAGGATAGAGAAAAAAGACATGAAAACAACAGAATTTTTTTTTTTTTTTTAAGATTACAACTTTTTATATATTTTTTTTTATATCAATGGTGTGGGACTAGAGAGTGGAGAAAGTAAGAGCACAGATTATGGAATAACTAAATATAAAATAAACAGTATCTGGCAACCACTCAGACAACACCACCAGAACTGCCAGAAGCCGAGTCATGCCCACCACCACCATGCAGCTTGGCCAGCACAGTGAGGATTCTGTCTTGGCTGGACATAAAACTGTCCAGCCGATCCATCACTTCCTGCCAGAAAGTGTTAAAATCATGCCACCGATCCTATACCTCAGCCCATAAAGCTGTCACACTGCCATGTGTGGCAGGTGCCATGGGGTCACCACGCTGCTGTCTGGGAGGTACAGGCCGACTACTGCCACTGTCACTCCTATGGTTGCAGTGACAACTTGCAGCAGCATCACTGCTGTCCTCCCACTGCTCCACATTGCCCCCATGGACATTACCACCACCACCATCACATGATGCAGCCACATTGCACTCATTGCCCTCCACTCATTGAGAGGTGCATGCGGAGGTGTGTCCTCTGGCCGCTGGTCCAAAGGTGGGTCCTGTTTTTCCCCCGCCTCATGCAGCACCCACACACTATGCAGATGGCCACTGTCTCATCTGCAGGGTGCATTTCAAAATAGTCCCACACTATGCTGCACTGAGGGAGTGGAGGAGCACCAGATGAGGAGATGCTGAACTCCTGCTGGGGAGGAGGGCTTTTGGCTGCTGCTTTTGTTCTTCCTTCTGCTGTAGTTCTGGCTGATGCTGTTTTTCTTGCTGTTGTTGCTGCTGCTCTGCAGCAGCAGAACCCCCTTCCTCAGCTGGGTGGGGCAGCAGTCCCTCTGGTAAATGCATACCTGCTAAGGCAAACAACTGCACCTCCACCAGCTGCACACTGTCTCAACTCCTCCGAGTCCTGACGCTGTCCCTCAATTACAAGAAAAAATTTAAAAAAAATGAAAGAAAAAGAGAGTAAGAAGAAGTGAGAAAAAAACAGTATAGACTAATAAAATTTATAAATTCAGAAACTACAGTAAAGAGACCTAAGGAATAGAACTCAAAAAGGTGTAAAATATAAAATTGTTAAGATAAATAAAGATGTTGCTGCTCAGGTGATCAGTGACTGTCTAGCACACTGTCTCCTACGGCTACAGTACAGCTGCTGAAATGAAAGTGAAGCATTCACTTCCTGCCTACCTGGAGTCTCCTATGTGACCTGCTATAAGTGAATCATGTGACAAACCATGTTTTTTCATTAACTTAGAAGTTACTAACAAAGTTGAAGTTAGCTTCGAAGTTAACTGGCAAAGTTTTGGCACCAGAAGCCAATTACCTATAAAGTTACTAACATAAGTCAAAGTTAACTTTGAAGTTAACTGACGAAGTATGGCACCAGAAGCCAATTTCATGAAATTTTTGAAGGACGAATTTGTTGACTTCGAGAGGAATTCACAGGTGGAGTAAAACTTTGCAACATCTCTAGTAGGGAAATGTGGTGTTAGGGTTTCCAACCCTAACACCCCGCCCTGCAAGCTGCAAAAGGAAAAAAAGTTATGTTTTTTGCTGTTCTGAGTCTTAGCAAATCAGTCCTGGGATCTTCCTTGGGGGTTATCAACCCTAATGCTCCTCCATTCCATTACCAAATAAGCTCAGATGTGTAGACTATATGAGAATGGGGTGAGTGTTAGGGTTGATAACCCCAAGGAAGACTCCAGACCTGATTTGCCAATACTTAGGAAAGCCAGAACTGAAAAGTTTTTTTTCCATAGGCTGCTTGCAGTCTGGGGGTGGATTGTTAGGGTTGGAAACCCTACACCACAGTCCCCTATTTTTGTTGGTTCAATCCTAACTGGTGTATTAACAAAGATTTTTGCAATGAATTTCCTTACTTTCTGAGATCAATTGTATTGTCATTCATGCAGGACCCTTCGGGACCTGCGTGAAGACATCCATATGTGATTCCTTATAATTTTTTTTAAAGGGATGAACCATTTTCATTTCTTATTTCTTAGGGGCTTAGTGTTGTACTACTCATTAAGACCTTTTTTATTAATATATACATTGCATGTTAACTCCAAAGATTGACAGAGTTACAGCTGGTTAAAGTTTCAATGTTATCCTATGGAAATTGTAATTGTTTTAATTTTTATGTTTTTTTTGTATGGTCCCTAGATTTTTTTTTGGGTGGGGGTGTTATGTGTTAGTGGTAGTGTAGTTATAGGACTCACTATGACCTTTATTTAGATATATAGATTGCCCCATAACTGCATATATTGACAGAGTTGAGGCTTGCTAACGTTCAAATGTGAGAAAAACCTAAGTCCAAATTCTTTTTACATATGAAGGGATCTTTTCTGTGAGGTTGTGTTGTTCATATGAAAAAAGATTTCTTCATATGAAAAATGTATGTGAGAAAAACTAAATCCAAATTCTTTTTTTTATATGAAGGGATCTTTTCTCATGAGGCTGTGTCGTTCATATAAAAAAAAGATTACTTCATACAAAAAAAGAATGTGAAAAGATGCTAAGTCCAGATTCTTTTTCGTATGAAGGGATCTTTTCTTACCAGATTGTGTTGTTCATATGAAAAAAAATTCCTTCATATGAAAAAATTATCTGTAAATTTTGTTTTTTTGAACTTTTTTTGAGCTCTGTTTGATGTCGGACCATGGGTCATTGAAATGTGTATAATGTATTGTGATTTGATTGTCCACATCTTTTTGCGACACTTTGTGCAATATGCAAGAAAAGCTGAATTAACTTGAGCCTGTTTTCTAAGCTGCTAACTTTTGGAAAAACAGCCTATAAAAGATACACTGCAGCTACGAGTAGAGTGCTGACCTCTCTACTTTTGCAGCTGTGCTTTGGAGTGACTTACAGTGAGAACATATTTCAGGATGGAGGGGGTGGCTTCCCCAGTGTCCTACACTTCTGGGGGGCTCTAAATGTCAATATATGGATTGGGCCCCCTCAGTGTTGGCTAATTAATAAAACAATGGGCTGTGGGGGGCATCTGACACTGGAGGGAGGCATCCTGGTGTTGGATTATATTAATAAATAAATTAGGGAACAGCAATTGGAGGGTGAGGGGGTGCCACTAGACACAGGGAATATATGGGTACAGTGATCTGGGAGTGAGGGGTGCCATGGGCCCAGAAGATGAGATGATTGTCCACTCCAAGAAAATTTCAATTGTAAATATGGTTTATTATATCACACAACAACAATCCCCTTCATGCCCAACATTTCACCAACTCAGCTCCATCAGAGAAGTGGATCTGTGTTATTCTTTTATCACTTCTCTTTTGTCATAAAGTTTCAGTTTTGGCAGCTTTTGATTTTTCAGAGAGGGATTATTTCAATCCTCACATGTTCATTTTGAAATTAATTTCAGATTGGGAATCCTGTTGTTATAAATGGGCCACTCAAGATTCCCTCTTCACATTAAGTGATGTAAGCTGCAGCAATCAAAAGCTGTCACAACCAAAACTTTATAACAAAAGAGAAGTGAAAAAAGAATAACACAGATCCACCTCCCTGATGAAGCCTAGCTGGAGAAATGTTGGGCATGATGAGGATCAATGTTATGTCATGTAATAAACCATTTTTATAATTGAAATGTTCTTGGAGCAGTCAATCATATTGTTTTCTGGATACTGACTTTTTGTACTTTGGCCCCCACCTTACTTCGAATTGAATCACTAAAGGAGGGAAGCCATTTTGAAATTTTGTTGCAGGTACCACTAGACACCAGGGAAAATAGCAGCTCACAACATACACTGCAACAGGAGTTCATCTGCAGCACTAAATAAAATCTGCTCTTCTCATGCAGAGAATGCGGTGGAAGGCTCCTCTCGCTAGGCTGGGCACCCGGGATTTCGGGTGCCTAGAAAAAGTATTTCTGGGGCTAATTGTGAAAAACAAACAATATAATCTAGCTAAATGACACCCGAATATAGCTAAACAGGGCCCATTTAGCTAGGTTCTGGTGTTTGTTTTGTAAAATGACAACATTTTTATTTATTTTCCACACTTTTTAGTTGATGAAAAAAAAACTAGATGGTGGCTCGCGAAAAAGGATTTTTTCCTTATGAAAAAGGAACGGATCTCATGAGAATAAATCATTTTTCATGAGATCAAATCCTCTGTTGAGCTTTTTACCTCTATACTGGAAAGTGATCTTCCCACAGGAAATAATGGGAACTTAAAAAACTGAATAACTTTGCAACAGATTAATATTTTTTCACCAAACAAATGCTAGCAGTTCTGTTATCCAAGTTCTTTCTACCATAAAATATCACACCAAAATTGCACACCATCTGGGCACCAGGAGAGCAAGAAAAACTGCCAAAACAGGCAACTTTTAAGGTTTTTGCACTATCTGGATCTCAGAATCCACACATCCAACCGGAACAAAACTTGCCACATCAAGAGATCTACTTAAAGTGTAAAATTTGAGGTTTAACATTAAACAGGCTACTCAACCCTACTTATAGGGGCACGACAATGCCCCTATAATATATAGATATACATGTACACGAGGTGTGTACTGCTAATTACTGAAGCAAGATAAAAAGTGTTATCTTGACTCAACATACATATTTAAGGGTGGGTATGTCAGTATGTCCCAATGCATTCTGAACCAATCAAGGAGCAGATTTCTCAATGTTGATAAAATCACAAAAGCAATGTGCAGCACTTATGCTAGCAGTTGAAATCAAAGAAAATTAGTAACATGTTTATACAAATAGCAGATGCAAAAGCTATGACTATCAAACTGATGGTGTAGAAATCAACATGCAATGGCCTGGAAATGTGCAGTTTATCAACTTTTGTGAAGGGGCAGGGCATTCTTGCCTCACTCGTGGCTCTGCCACCCCCGAGTTATGGCGTTGCCCCCACATATGTGAACATAAATTGCATATTTTGTGTCTGCCTATTGCATAAAAAATTCCTTGTTTCTGATTTGTCCAGAGCCAGTCACATGATGTTAAAGGATTCTGAACTATTGACCAGTTGCAAACTGAAACAGGTCAGTAGTTCACAAGACCAGGCAATAATCCTTTGAACTACTGTCTAGTCAACCTGTTGATCACTCCTCACTACACCTCAGCTCATCAGTTCCTCAGACTACACACGGTGGCATCCACTTTGTGTACTTCAGCAGCTGCCTCTGGTTTGTTTTTTTGTAAAATATTTTAAATACCTACAGTACAACTCTATGGTTCTAGTGGCCTCTTCTCTATTTCACATAAATTGTTAAAATCAATAGCATTTTTGTATTGCAACTGCACTGTACCTACAGTGACCACTCTCTCTCTCCTGGTTCTTATACAGTAATGTACATTCAAGGAACTGGGAAGAGGAGAGAAACCTGTGAGTTCTGGAAAGTATCCAGAATTCAGTAAATGAGGCAATAACCATCATTATGTCTCTCTCTCTCTCTCTCTCTCTCTCTCTCTCTCTCTCTCTCTCTCTCTCTCTCTCTCTCTCTCTCTCTCTCTCTCTCTCTCTCTCTCTCTCTCTCTCTCTCTCTCTCTCTCTCTCTCTCTCTCTGTATTGTTAATGAACCAGGGAAAGGAGGAAAGCTAACTTAAGAAGGCTACCAGAATCTGACAATACAGCACATAACTCAAAAGGACCAGTTATCTCACCAAATCTTTATAGAAAGCAAATGAAGGAGGGAACCTGATTATCCTAGCCAGCTCTGAATGAAATGATTGCTAGCAACCAGCATTCATATTTACAAACCACAAGGAGCAAGGAATGGTTTCTTTAACACACTATCTGCTGTAAGGGGTAAATTAGGGCTGTGCCCATCTTTGTGGCTCACTTTCTTGCTCTCTAAAGGAATGCCAGCAAACCCATTGATAGTTACAAAACACAAAGAGCATTTCTATAACACACCTACCTACTGCTGCAAGCCTGATTTGGGGCAAACTACTGTTTTAAACTGCCACACTTGTGAGAAGCAGCAACATAGTAGCTTTCCTCTAAGCAGCCAAATGCAAGCTGCTGCATATTATTTGTACACTGCCTGCATAAACAAAATAAAAGAAATGGAAGTGACTCAGGTAGCCAAAAGATAGAATGGACAAGTATGTGTTAAAAAAAAGGAAGGTTCACAGGTAGCCATCCGATGAACAGTATATGACTGTTTCTGTGACACCCAGACAGCAAAACCATAAAAGTGACAGAACCTGATCAACATCCACAGTGTCTAACAGGTTGTCGGAGTGCTGTACAGATACAGCAACTCCTGGAGTCATCTGCTCTCCCCAGTAATCCCCCCCCCCCAAGAGTTGATAATCTATAAATCCGGGGAGTGCAGAGGGTAGAGGCCCTATGTGGGGGGTGCAGGGGGTAAAGCCCCCCACAAACAGTGAAAATGTGCCCCAATGCATGGGGCACCACCATGATCGGTCAACATATTTACAGGACAGAAGCAAATTTGTGTTGCTGTAGTGTCCGTCAACAACTTTGTTGTCGATGATGCTTGGTGAAACCCCTATGAATTAGAGAGAGATAGAAGGATAGAAAAGAGATCACAATATGTATACAGTTACAATTACTTGAAGTCAGGAGGCAATATAACTCAATTGAGGGTTTATAAAATGGATAGTGAAAGAAGTTGTTTCTGAATATAGGGCTGTATGAACGATTGGGTATGTTACGCACTATGGTGGGGCATATTGGCCACATTCAGCTATGCAGCTCAGGAACAAGTAGCAGATTATGTCATGCACCAAGGTGTGGGTGCTGTCCACTGGGGTTTTCACCTTGCCACATAGGTGCATACATAGCTGTGCACAGTAAAGGGCAGTCCTCAAAGAGTCAGGAATGCCCCATGACCTTTCCATAAATGGTCATGTGCAACCCATGGTACACACCTGCAGTGCACAGCATGGAGCATACTGTGAGCATAATAGGGTGTCATGGATACCATGCAGGCATCCATAGGTGTGGTTATCATGGCATTATAGAATTTGACAGCAGATAAGGACCGCTTGGCTCACCCAGTCTGCCCATTTCCCTACCTAATGGATAAGATACAGATCCTAGTTAACCAGCAGCCTTCTTCTTTCTACCCCAACCCCCTAGAATCGCCTTATGACTGTCCCATGCATGCTTGAATTCAACCACTGTTTCTGACTCCACAACGTCCAGCAGAAGGCCGTTCCATGCATTCACAACCCTCTCCGTGAAAAAATACTTCCTTACATTACCTCTGAGCTGCCCCTCTCTATCTTCAAATTGTGCCCCCTTGTTCTTGCACACCTCTTTTTTTGAAAGATGCTACCCTCTTTGACTTTGTTGATTCCCTTGAGGTACTTGAAAGTTTCTATCATGTCCCCCCTCTCCCTCCTTTCCTCAAGGCTATACATATTAAGCTCCTTTAGTCTCTCTTCATGTGTCTTCTGGTGCAGACCCTGGCGCCATTTTAGTTGCCCTCCTCTGGACAGCTTCAATCCTGTCTATGGCCTTTGCTGAGATTGGGTCTCCAGAACTGCACACAGTACTCCAGATGGGGTCTCACCAGCTGTCTGTACAGAGGGATAACAACTTCCTGTTTTCTACTAGTGATGCCTCTCCCTATGCATCCCAGTATCCCCCCAGCCCTCCTTACTGCTCTCTCACATTGCTTGCCCACCTTTAAGTCATCTGATATGACTACCCCCAGGTCCCTTTCTATTTTTGTTGTTGTTAGTATCTCACCCCCCCATTGTGTACTCTTCCCCTGGGTTTTTGTTTCCCAGGTGCATTGCACCTGCTACATGCACACACACCCTGACTCCTGACACCAAGACTCATAGCAACATTGCATCAGCACCAGAGATGGCTTACAAGATGCTGCCCTAGTCTCTTGAGTGTGTCTCTGCAAACCTCTATGAAAATGAGGATGATCACCTTTGGGGTGCCATCCAATCTGTGTGGGTATGCATGGTCGGTGCCCATCAATGCCATGGAGGTTGCCCCATGGCCATCACCAATGCCTGTGTTCTTGCCACTGCAATCAAACCAGGGATGCCCACTGGAGATCCTGCTGATTTTGGACCCACAGGAGCTGTCCATTCCCTGGATAAGGCACCAGGCCACCTGACATGGGCCATGTGACTTCCCAAGGGCATGGATCACATTGGGGAGTACTACTGCAATGAGTTTGGGATGTTATGATTCATCATAGAACCTACCATGGTAAATACAGTCACCAGTCAGGGTGGGGGGGGGGTTGCATGGATTAGGAGGGTGCATGAGGCATGCTAGCTATCCAGCAGGGAGTGGGCTGTCTAGGACAGGGGCCCATCCATCTCACACATGCTTTTTGCCCTTACAGGATTTCCTGCTGCCAATGGAAGTGATACAGCTGCAAAGGGAGGGTACTGACATCATAAACATAGACCCTGAGTACCCAAGGCAACCACTGAAGGAGTGGAAGAAGACAATACATGTCATTTATTATGGTGTTACAATTGTGCAGACCTGGAAAGCATAGTGGACAGAGGCCACAGACATTTAAAATGGTGGTGCCTATGGGTGGTAGGTGTCTGGCTGCTAGAGACATGCACCATATCACAGGAGGAATGCAGAGGTACAGCACATCAATGGACTGCTACCAGGATATGTGACACAGACCTATGGGACTCTGGCATGTGCCCTGTGTATGGAATGTACACTGTACAGTGTATTACTGTACCATATTGTGTCCTCAGATACAGTATATGGCATAATATAATTGCATCACCTGTGCAACAAACAGAGTGTAGAATACCCTGCTATGTTCCATGTCATTCTATGGGGGGATGTGCCAGTGCTCCCAGGCTGATGTAGAATTTCCCCAGTAGCCCCAGGGTACACATCCTGTGTCCATGTAGTTGTCAGTATGTTCTATGGCAGACACATGTCTCTGGCATCGCATATACCCAATTCAGGATGAGTTACCCCTTAACAGGATGCACAGAGTGGGAAATGTCATACTGACACGTGTTGTTGCAGGACAATATGTAACCCCAGCCTATGTCACTGACCTCTTTCCTCTACATATTCTGAGCTCAACCAACAGGCACACCTCTCAACCTCCTGCCTTGCACATCAGGGAAAGGGTGTAAATACATGATGGACAGATGACAAACATCAGGGTTTTATCTTACCAAATGGTAAAATCAAATCTGGAAGTGACCTACAATGTGTGGTTTTGTATGGAAAGCATTAACCAATGGGCAACTAGACTGTCGTGTGCTTTACAGTACTAAATTTCTGTGACAGACATGCAAACTTTAGGAGGAACAAAGGGTATTTGTGAGGTAGGATCAGGGACATCCTTGAACATCAAGGACCATTGAAGCATATGCTAACACGTTGTAATTTAGATGTTCACATGTCCTCTCATTCTAGATACAATATATTCGGTTTAACTCATATCTAGGGTACTGTATGCAGCTATTCAATCTGCATTAGGAATGGGATGTTTGGCATTCTGTGTGCTTCATGCCTGCACACAGACACCAAACCAAGTCTGACCTTATGGGATCAGGACAGAGGATAATCCTAATACAGATTGTTGTGAACATATACTCTGTTGATAGCTTCACTGCCCCATACAATGCAGGACTCCCTGTGGTTAGGGAGCCCTGCTGTGCAGAGCAGCTTTACATCTGCCCATCAGCTGCACTGTGCCTAGGGTGTTCACACCATGCTACACACCTGTAGCCAGCTGCCCACATCTTTGTGCCTACATGTAACCAGCTGCCATACACAGACATGCCCACTTCATCCGCACACTGCTGGGCCGCTGCGCTGGTGTGCATCTGGGCAGTGTGCACATGTAGGGGGACAGTGCATGTGATGTAAAGCCATGGTACACTCTGCCTATCTTACATGCTTCTGTACCCATGCTACACAGTTAATACTGTCCTCGTAGCCTTGGTGTATAGAGCCCATAGTGAGAAAATCTTGGCTCCTTGGGATGACATATTGCCTTCCAGTATTTATATTGCCCTCAACTTTTTGGCTTCAGGCACTAAAAACACTGAAGAGGCACAGTTCATCCATATCTCATGACTCCTGTAAATATAGATATAAACGACTTTGCACATTTTGCTGGGACTACTGTATGTTGCTTTGCAGTGGCTACCTTTCTTTATGTGCTGCTGTCCCTCTACACCTCCCCCCAACGAAAATGAGATGTTTCTTCCCATAGTTACACCTCAGGAGGCTATCCTGGTGATCAACCTTTTTAATTTTTTTGTTAATGATTTTATACTGTAGGAGAAGTATTGTGGGATTTATTCACCAGGGTTATCCTATCGCTTAGTCTCCAGTGAGCTAATGACAGGAATGATGGAACCGCCCCGACCTTTTTGGCACTTTTACAAGTGATGCAAGAGAAGAGTGACGCTGCAAACCCTAAAGTATAGCTTACTGCACACATCAGCCTCAAACTGCCTGACGGAACCTTCTTTTCATCTTCTTTTTCCTTCCCCTCCTGTCTTTTTTTTTCCCTCCTGATCGGACTTACTCATTGGTATTTCCCAGGAAACGTCAGAATGTTTAAAAGCTGCTTCACCTGAAGGGCTTTCTCTCAGCAGCGGGCTGCACTTGGATTGGACCCTTGGACCACGGCACGGTCGGCAGCCGCCGTTATCCCCCCCGGACTAAGACACAGGCGGCACCCATGTGCAAGAGGGAGAGACGGCTGGGAACTGAAAGGGGAAACAAATCAGTCTCCCAGATTTCTAGCTCACCGTTTGGTATCGTAGCAGACAGCAGCAAGGATGCAGTTCTGATTTTGCTGAGCTATAGTTAGGCGCACACTGCAGAGCTAGTTCTTTAGATTTTCTTAATTTATTTTGTGTAAAAGAGATCTGATTTTTTTATTTAGTCTCAAAAGCCCCAGCTTGGATGCTCTGCGGCTGAACTGGGATGGGATACCTCGCTCAGTGAATGACCACAGCAGATTGACTGTAATGGTGTGCCAAGAGGATTATTAAGCGCTTCGAGGATCCGGCTTTAGCAATCTTTGGTGAGTATGAAAGAATGTAGAATTAATTTATATATATATATATATATATATATATATATATATATATAAAGGGTCATTCTTTTTGCTCCGCAATCTTTCAGTTTGTTTCTTATCTATAGAACACTAGGTCACTTGCAGTTGAAGGAAAGTTTAGCATGGAGAAATAAAACGACACGGTTTGGGGTTTTGTTAGGTTAGGTTATTTTTCCCATTTGGTAGCAGGATGCAAAGAAAAATATGTAGAACATCTTACAGAACAACTTGCTGGCACTGTTGTGAGAACAGCAAATGACCACTTACTCCTGTATAGTAGTCCTTACTCTACCCATATGTGTGCCCCTCTAAAACATCGGTGTTTGTTATGGAATGCAAATTCTTATCAGGCGATTCATTACAATAGGGGAAAGTACTGTAGATGGCTGATGTATTTGCTACTGTACACACATTGCATAAGTGGCAGCATCATAGCCTGGTACTATAAAAATCTTTATTAATCACTACTGGGTCATAAAGATGGCTAAAACATGGAATACTGTGAACATGTGAAATACATTACCGGTGACATTTCTAATTAGACGACCAAAGTCTGGTAAGAAGCTCTCAACTAAACTGTGAAAATACAGTACATCTCCCATGGCTGCCTGAAATCATAATTAGGGACTAGTCAGTTGTAAATGGATTTTAGTCTGCATTAGAATTAACAATGTATACATAGTATCTGCTATCTGCATGCTTTCAGATTGTGAAGATAATGCCAGTTATAAGTGGGGTGGCAAAAAAATCCATAATGTGATTGGCTTTTGTCTGTTCAAAGCTAAAGGCATGTGTTTATGTTGCAACAGCCCACATGTTGGCACTTCTTTTGGCAGCCAACCACATTACATAATTATATCCTTATACCTGCCACTTGGAAAAACTAAACACAATTTCAGGTTCAACTTTGAAATGCTGTGTGTCTTTACATTTCTAGTTGCAATACCCATTTTATAAGCATAATAATACACTCCCAGAGTTAGTGGGATATGCAAGCAATAACACATGATGAGGTGTGGGTTATGGCCTGATAAGAGCATGCCCCAGGTGTGTTATAAGGCACATGGTGCTTGCACAAAGTGCCTTCAGCAACTGGTAAGTTCTCATATCATGCCATAACCCAAACCTCTGAGTGTGTTGTTGCACTTATAAAATGGGTCCTACAAGTAAATATAAAAAAAAAGTCCAAAATTGTTTAAAAAGGAGCTTTTTAATAGTGGTAATGGGAAAAATAGGTCAGCCGTTACTGTAGTGTCATGTATTTCTCATTGCCTAGCTGACCACTAGAGGGCTCCACAAAACACATAGTGCTCAGGTTAGCCCCCAACCCCAACAGGCATGCACTATTGTTATAAAATGGGTAGATAACTTCATGAATTGTGTTTGGCTGAAACAGTTTGGTCACCTGCTGTTCACTTCTGGTTTCTGCATGCAGGGAAATCGAGATTTAACAGAACTAATTTACAAAGGTATTAGCAAATATCCCCCACAAAATGACAGGAATTGCAAATAATGACCCCATTCAAAATGCTGCTTGCTACTGTGTGGACTGATTCCTGTAAATATAATGTATTATTTTACCGTCAGTTTTTTGTGGCTGTCATGCTTTCACAGGGACCAAGCCTCTGTGTGAGCATGTCCCTTTGCAGCTGCCATAGCTCAGAGTGGATTTGTCTTCCACAGTGTCTGTCTGAGTGACCATGTCTTTCAGAAGAGAAACCTGAAGCACTTGTAATGGGAAGCCACTAGTCAGGAGCTATACCCGTAATCCATGGTTATACCCAGGGGGGTTACAGTACAGGGAAGTGCTAGTGGGGGGGGGGCTGAGGAACAGAGCTACAAACAGAAAGTGCAGAGCTATGAAATGGGCAGCACTGCACTGAGGAGTGCTGCAGGGATGAGGATCAGTGGAAAAGCCATGGATGACTGGCCCACAGCGACCTGCTGTCTACAAAAAAAATAAATACATTAAGGTCAGATTTCAATTTTAACACTCTGCAGCATCAAATTGGGGCTGTTCTTGCTGGTGAATGGACAGCTGGGTGGTCTGACTGACTGCGCTGAGTGAGTGACTTCTGATCATGGTGAGCTGCCATGACTATTTACTGAGGGTGTCATACTGATACCTTTCTGTTTTGGGGTTCTGTTTGGTACAACTAGTGCTGGTTATAAAGTTATGTCCTCATAAGGACACGGCTGGAAAACTGCTTCAGCCAATCAAAATTCACAACATTTTCTACCCATTTTAAAAGTTGTATTATGAATTGGTGCCCGCAAATGGAGGAAGCTGATTAGTCAAGAGGTCTTTGAAGCCATGATGATATCGGGCTACATCATCATGGCTTCAAAATACCTCCAGCCACCAGCCTCCTCACTGAGCCATGCCAACAAACTCCTCTGACCTAAACGCTTGCCACATCACCCGCCCTTAGATTTTCACATGATGTAGCAGTGGTGAACTTGTGGTTTAGACAGGAGCAAGTAAGTCACTCCTCCAAAGACTAACAAAATGTCCAGTTTTTTTTTTTTAACTATCTGATATTTAAACTTGAGTTCAGTGCTTTACACAGTGCCTGGCCAACATGTTTCTCAGACGCTGAAGCTCACACTCATTTCAAAATGGCAGCGGCAGTGCTTGATTCACTTACTGAACTTGTTCTCAGTTGTTGCTTCCAAATCTTGTGTTACCAATCTCATCAGCTTAATTTTTGTTTGGTTTACTGAACCTGACCACTTCTGACTCAATCACTCAGTGCTGCAATTATGGGGGAGGGAGGGACCACAAACAACAGACAGAGACAGCACATACCATGGCAGAGTAAAGTTTTACAGACTGACAGAGATCAGTCATCAGGTAGCAGCAGAACCTCCTGCTGGGAAAGCAGAAACTGTAGATTTTTTAATTAAAAGATATACGTCCACATCACAAATGTAATACAAAAAAGTATTTTAACACAGTTCTTTTTTAAATAAATAAATTTAAACTTTTAAGCCAGTTTATAATAGCAATAATGCACTCCAGGGTGTGGTATATCATGGGATATCATCACTTCTCGGGTTAGTGGATGCACTCGGCCTGCAGCCTCGTGCCCAACCACCTGAGGCATGATGATATCCCATGATATACCACTCCCTGTCACGCATTATTGCTTAATGATTCAATGAGGTCTTAGAATTGAGGACTCTGATTGGCTGATTGGTACCTTTAAGCCATGATAAATCCTAGCATCACACACGGCAAAGGTGCCAGTCAGCTGCATCTCTGTGTTACAGCATAACCCTTGTCCTGTTGCATGTTATTGCTTACTTCCTAAGGTTAACTGACACTCATCAAAGCAATGCAGGGATGGGTATCACTTTGGAGAGTGTAGATAATAAAAAGTCCACCCAAATTATCTAATCAATGGAGAATGCATTTCAGTATCAACACAACCGGAAATAGCTTTCACTGAAAACAATTAGAAAAATATAAACACAAAATTTGTCTGCAGAAAAGGACTTCTTGGCCCAACCACTCTGCACAGATGGTTTTGCCTAGTCATTCCGTCTCTGTAGACCCTAACTGATTAGCGGCAACCCTCCTGCTTCCCTGCCTATTTACTAATATTACCCTATGTCTATCCTAGTGATGCTTGAAGCCTCCTATTATTTTTGCCTCAACCAGTTCTACTGACAGTCTGTTCCAGATATCCACCACTCTTTCAGTGAAGTAGTACTTCCCCCACATTCCTCTTAACCTCCACACCCCCCCAACAGACACACAGATTCATCCCATGCTCTCTGTTTCTAGTACTCTTTCTCACTGGTAAGAGATTCCTCTCCTGCAATTTGTTCATACCTGTAAGGTACTTGTATGTCTCTATCATGTCCCCTTTCTCTCTCCTCTCTTCCAGGGTGTACATGTTGAGATCCCTCAGTCTTTTTTTGTAACAATATTTATGCAACCTCTGCACTATTTTCATTGCCATTCTTTGGACTCCCTCTACCTTGTCCATGTCCTTTCTAAGGTATGGCCTCCAGAACTGGACATAATACATCTGGTGGGATCTCACAAGTGAGTCACAGTGGCAACACCACCTTCCTTAACCTCCTTGGGATTCCTCTTCCTATGCATACCAGCATCCCACTGACCCTACCCACTGCTACACTGCCTTGCCACTTTGAGTTTATCATATTTGATAACCCCAATGTCCCTTTCCTACTTAGTGACTGTCAGTACCTCTCCCAAATCAGAGCTCATCTCTTGGGTTCTTACGCCCTAAGTGCATGATTTGCACTTTTTGGCACTGAACCCCAACTGCTATGATCTTGACCAGTCCTTGAGTTTCCCAAGGTCCCTATGCGTTTTGGACCTTACATAGATTGCATCTGTTATGTACGCTTGCTATGAAAGTGTGATGCACAACAAAATAATGCCATTGGGGGGGGCAGATGTTGTAATAAGCCACAAGGCCCAAGACTACTTCATGCTTATGAGAAATTATCTCAGAGATGATCCTCCCTATCTTTAATTATGGTGGCATTGTGTACAGTGCATGTCCCAAGTCCACTCTGGCAAGAATGGACCCTCTATTTCACTGTTTCAGCCACTTTGCCCTGGACTGTATTCCTCACACCAGCCATTGTACCCTCTACTCCCCCCTCCTACTCCCCTTCCTTGATGTCAGATGCCTCTCTCGCTGTGCTTCCTTTATCTCAAAATTCTGGCTTGGTTCCCTGTCACCTTACCTTACCTCTCTCCTCTCACCCCCCCTCTTCCCCCACATAAGACTAACTCTTTCTCTATCTTCTTTCCTCCCATGAAATCCATTACAGGTCAAGTTGCTTTCCCCATTGTTTCTCTAAGCTCTGGTCTTCCTTCCCCTTGCTATTCACTTCACCTCATCCCTCCATTCCCTCAAATCACTCCTTCAAGACTTCACAACTCACTCCTTCTATTAGCCCTGATCCTGTCTAGTTTCTCTGCCATGCAAAATATACCTCTGGGGTTCAGTCCCACCTACCACCCATGATTGTCTATCTAAGACCACATCTTAGCCACTGGATATTTCACTTTGTTTTAGTTCTGTTTCTGTGATTTGTTCCATTACTCATGGTGTTCATTATTCTGTATTTTGCAATGCCTTCCTTTTACACAGTTACTGTTACTTGTTATTTATTTTATTGTACCATATTGTTCTTCTGAGGTGTACTGTACTCCGCTCTTTCCCCTTACTTCAGGACACATCTGAAAATGAGCTGCTACCAGTTCAGTATGTCCTTCTTGGTAAAATATCTGAAATAAGTAACTTAAAAAATTAGCTTCCTGAGTCGACATTTTTCATGAGTGTGCAGCACTTTCTTAGTGCTGTTTTATATAATATACAAGGAGACGAAGTTTGCAGCACAGAATTATTTTTATTTTATGTATGATTAGCCATGAATGATTATCTGTTGTTTAATTGTTCATTTGGTGCTCACTAATTGAACTATTAATTAGTCACTAACTGAAATATGTCATTGTTTTTTTATGGTGGTATATATTTTAATATTCTCTGGTACATAGATTTCAATTGCAGTGGTAATACATAAATTTAATTGCTGTGGTATATACTTTAATTGATGGGTGCATGGATTAAATTGATGAGTACTGTATGTAGTGTATTATACAATGGCACAAAAAGAATCACTGAAATCCCACATCCTGATTGGTTGGCTGGCACCTTTTTGCTGTGACAAAATTGGCCAGTGTACCCATGGGAAGAAGTGTCAGCCAACCCCCGTGACCAAAAGAAATATCCCTACAACCGCCACTTCAAACAACTGCCGTCACCATTTGTTTTCGTTCACTCAGCGCTTCAAAGGCATACCCACCGCATAATAAAAATGAATTTGTGCTTTGACTTATATGATGAAAGCGACCTAGAAATCATTTTTAGCCACCAGAATGAGTCTGTAAACATAAATATCGTACCTGACACAGTTCCAGAGCAATATTTGACTTCTACAGACATCATGAATGTCAGGCCAAACCCTCTTGCACTCACAACTGGCTCCAAAACTGCAAGTTCCCAGCCTGCAATACAGCTTCATGGGGATACCAGTCAACCACATCCCGATGTCTCTACAAGTACATCAAAGGAGGCCACCGCGTAAGAATATGTCAAAGCAAACAACAATTCTTAAGTAATAAAATAAGTAAAAAAACAAATGCACAAAAAAAAATACATTAAAAACCATTGCATAATAGCTATTTATCCCTCCAAGGTGTGGGTATACTGGAGGGCTACCACATTCAGGTGAGTTTGGTCACTGCCGTGCCTCGTGACCAAACCACACCAGCCATGATAAATCCTCCAGTATACCCATACCCGGAGGGATAAATCACTTAAATAAATGATAGCTGCTTTTGTATGGGGAAAGGGACTACCCATGTATCAAACCACAGTCCATCTTAAAGCAGCAGTGCAATGAAAATGGGTTAAAATTTGACCTCACTATTTTTTCTTCCTAATTGATGCTAGATGTCTTCCAGTTTATTTTGGTGGTAACATTTTCAGTTTCTGTTATCATTTAAACATTTTATGAAAGTTTTAAAGTAATTATTTCTCAACAAAAAAAAGATGGCTGCCTCATTTTTACATAGAAATAATACTGAAGACCTGAGGAGGGTGAGAATCCAGACAAAAATGCAAATGTGCAGTACATAGCATAGGAAGCATCCAGGAAATCCAAATCAACAGTTCTGCCAATATTTTTCATAACCATAGCAGAAAATGAGTTTTTCGGAATAACTTTTTTCATTGCACTGCTGCTTTAAGAAGAGCCTGCAGTATTGTGTTAAAAACAATATTTTAAAGAGTTGACAGTGCAAATTAAGGAAAATCAGTGTCGCCATTATTTCACTTCTCCTTTGTTATCATTGGGGAAAAGTGGCTTCCTTCTGATATGCTATATGCCACTGACTCAGCCTAGGTCCAGTATGCAGGTACTGTATACACTTGCAGCATCATGCATATCATGGTCATGGGAGTGGCTGATTGAAGTGGTAGTAATCTGGTGACTGGCCTGTAATTTTACTGCTCATCACTGTATACAGCAATTAACAACCATTTCCAGGATCAATAACAACAACAACAAAACAAAAGAAAACACTTCTAAGTCTTTGTCTGTTTGTGGTGATTTTGGACTTATAGCTGAGGAATGATTCCGTTGAGTTTTACACCAGTTGTTTACTTAACCCAGTTTGGGGTGTGACATCATAATGAAGGCTGTGCCATCAATGCCTGCAAGTTAATCTACCAACATAAACAACAAATGGGCAAAATGTATACAACAAAGGTGAATTCCCATCTTAGACACAGAATCTTCAGCAGAAAAGCACTACTAAGCCCACTCAATTAGCTCAAGAGTTCCATACATATTGTACCTCACAGACCCTTACTTGTCTCTGGGAAGCATCACCCTCTCTCTGACTCCGTATTAGTATGCCCCTGTGCCTATCCCATGAATGCTTGAGAACTTCAACCATTCTAGCCTGCACAACTCTGGGTGGCAGTCAGTTCCATGTGTCTACTACCCTTTTTTGAAGAAACATTGCCTCACATCCTTCCTAAAATACACTCCCTCCAATTTTATTGCATGTCCCCTTGTCCTGAAGCTCATCATCTTGTGGAAGAGGTTCCCTTCCTGCAGTCTGTTTACCCCTGTGAGGTACTTCAAGGTCTCAATCATGTTACCTCTCACTCTACTGTCCTCTAGAGTGTACAAATTGAGATCCCTTAGTCTCTCCTCATAGGGCTTCTTTTGCAACACCTGCACTATCTTGGTTCCCTGTCTCTGTCTTTCCTGAGGTGTGGGCTCCATAACTGGGCACAGTATTCCAGGTGGAGGCATACCAGAAAATAATACAGTGGCAACACTACCTAACCCCCCTGGTGATGCCTCTCCCAGTACACCCCAGCATCCCACTAGCTTACTTACAGCCTTATTGCACTACTTTGACACTTTTAGGTCTTCTGAAACAATAACCCAACAGTCACTTTTCTATCTAGTCACTGCCAACATGTCCCTACCCTATACTCTGTACTGGGGTTCCTGTGCCCTTGGTGCAT
This sequence comes from Neoceratodus forsteri, assembly GCA_016271365.2. NCBI lineage: Eukaryota > Metazoa > Chordata > Ceratodontiformes > Ceratodontidae > Neoceratodus > Neoceratodus forsteri. The sequence continues at coordinate 683,882,857 of CM057449.1, forward strand.
GATTTTGCACTTTTTGGCATTGAACCCCAACTGCTAGGCCTTTGACCACTCCTCTAGTTTCCTTTGAACCTTGCATATGTCACAACTCCCTCTTGGGTATCCACCCTATTGCAGATCTTGGTGTCATCTTCAAAAGACACACCTTAACCTCCAGCTCCTTTACAGGGTCCCCTATTAAGATCTTGTGGAGCCTTGTGGCATCATAGACCACTCAAGTTTAGCTCATAGTTTATGGTGTTCCAAAAATCCTCTTAATAGGAGCACAACCTTGTTGCTTATGTTTTTACTCTCTGGGCCAGATATTCAGACCATGCCAGGCAATGCCACAAGTGGAGGTGCATCACAATTAAGATGCCCTGGGGGTCAGACAGGGGGATATTCAAAGGTGATGTGCCATGGTGCCTCACCTTTGAATATAGCACAGAATGTGCATGGTGTATATACAATGCGCTGGTGCATTCCCCAGACAGGGACGACTGGGAATGCTCCAGTGCAACTGTAGTTACACTTGGGAGCAGTACTAAGATATTCAGACTTAGGCATACAAATGGGGCCATAATGTATGCAAGGTGCAAATGGGGCCATCTGCATATCATTATGGCCCCATTTGCAAAAGTTGAGCAGGGCAGTACACTGAAGTGCACCTTTCGCCCTGGACAGCATGTGGTATGGACAGAGGGGGTCCTGTGGCAACCCTCCACCATGTAGCCATGATCGTAGTAGAAAGAGATGTAAAAACAATCCCTTGTAGTCCAGTGGTTCCCCCGCCCGCCTGTAGCCGCGATTACTAGAACAATGCAGTAAACATAATCCCTGGTGATCTAGTGGTAACCCCCCTCCCTCCCCATGGTCTAATCATGGGTAAAATGCAGTAGAAATACTCCCTGGTAGTCCAGTGGTACCCCCTTCCCTCCCCACAGCTCAGTCACGGGCAATGGTAAAACATAGACAAGCCCTGATGATCCAGTGGTACCCCCACCCCTCATGATACACGGACCAGCCATAGAATAAAATAATTCCCCTTCTCTGGTAGTCTAGTAGACCCCCCCACCCCACCGATGCGATCACTGGTGCTCCATCTGAAATGTATCCCTGGTGGTCTAGTATCACCCCATCCCCCCCACCCACACAGGACTCCGCCCACCCAGCCCCCCATCATCAGCGGGCAGCTTCAACCTGCCTGCATACCACCATACCACCCACTGAATGACAGCTTACAGTATGCGCTGTAAGCCCATTGGTCCACACTGTGGACCAATGGGCTTGCAGGACATACTGTACGAGACAGTCACACATATGTGAATGAAGTCCATTCACCTATTTGTGACTGTCTTGTACAGTATGCCCTGCTAGCCCATCGGTCCACAGTGTGGACCGATGGGCTTACAGTGCATATCATTTGGTGGTTGGCCAGCAGCAGGTGAGCTGGAAGCTGCCTCGCCGATGATGGGGGGAGCTGGGTGGGCAGGGGGTCCTGTGTGGGTGGGAGGAGTGGGGGGTGCCACTGGACCACCAGGGATACATTTCAAGACAGAGCACTGGTTTTCAGTGCATCGGGTGGGATGGGGGTTCCACTAGAATACCAGGGAAGGGGAATTATGTTATTCTACAGCTGATTGGTGCACCAGGAGCGGTGGGGGTACCAGTGGATATTTTTAAGGCCCAGTTGAAGGCCTTTTTCTTTTCTAAAGCATTTAATGTTTAGATGAATATTTATAGTTAAGGTTTTGTTTTTTTGTTAAATTTGTATTTACTATGTATAAGTTATATATTTATTATGCTCAAATGTTTGTTTTAAAGTTTGTATGGCGCCCAGAGCCTCCAGGATTGGGCGTCTTTTAAATAAATTTTGCCTTGCCTTGCCTTACCTTGCCATTGGCTCTCCAGGGCATGTCTATGTTTTTCCATTGCCCACGATTGGGCTACGGTGAGGGAGGGGGGGAACAACTGGACTATCAGGGACCATATGGGTGCTTGTGGATGGTGTTCTGGGTTGGAAGCTGGCCACCCACAGCTGGCGGCTGCTGTGTTGCACCCTGCAATACAGCAACCCACCTGTGGGTGGGTGTCTGGAAGTAGAGCCTTTTTTTCTGGCTCAACTTTGTGCCCCGGTATGTGACTCATCTAGGGGTTGTGCCAGCAGATGCACCACACATCCCAGGCTGAATATCAGGATGTGCCACATATGCATGGGCACGCCCCCTTCAGATGCACCGCATACATTCCCAATGCACCCCGGTGCACTGGAACTTGTGCTGCAAAAGTTTCCCTTTTGAATATTGCACCAGGGCGCATTGCAAGGGTTATGCCGGTGCAACTCGGTTGCACCAGGTGCAACCCCTTTGAATTTCTAGCCCCCCCATGTTCAGTAGAGGTTCAAAATAGGCATGCTTTGATTCAAATTATTACAGGCTAAGGAGTGCTACTGGCATTCCTTTCAGGAAACAATGAATTACTGTACATCTGTATATTTTGTCTGATCATTGCAATGTACCCAGTTTTGCTATTGAATTGATCCATGTTCCCATTCCCGCAGAATGCTCTTGGGAAACAAGCTGTCGCAACCCATGGGTCTTCTTGCCACAAATTATAAATGGATAAAATGTGTGAAAGCACAGGGACACCTAAATGAAGCTAAATGCATGTAGACAGCAGTAGAGTTAAGCAGAGTGATAGCCTGACACATTCTAATGCAGGCAATACTTGTAATTAAGGATTTATGGATGTCTTAAACTGTAGAATTGCATCTTTCTGTGTGAACTCCCTCATTTCTATACCTGAGTGAAAGCCCTGCCAGCTGCTTTGTTTTTTATAAGATTCAGTTATTTAAATAAAGCAGCCATGTTCAGTGGATTTCTTTAATTATATTTTTATTATGTGATTCAGTGAGTGGCATAGTGAGATGATCTTGTCTACAATATAGTACAAGAAACATATATTAATATAATTTGAAATGTAGACATTATCATTTTTATTGCAATTTATAAAAGTATAAATGTGCTTGATGTCATAAAAAAGATCATATATAAAAATAACAGTTACACAGTAAGGGCCAGATATTCAAAAGGGTTACGCCATGCACAATAGGGTTGCGCCTTCGCAAGTCCAAACTTGCTCCATTCTGTGATATTCAGCAGGAGGCAGTTGCGCCACAGAAAACATGCTGAGCAACAACGCAATACAAATGAATGCATGCTCAACTGGAGGGGGAGGAACCATGCATAAACTGCACAGCCCGATATTCAGCCGGGCTGTGCAGTGGCGAAAAGCCCCAACCTGGCCTGCAGGGCGTTGAACCAAAAAAGGCTTGAAGTCGAGGGCCACCCACAGGTGAGCTGCTGTATTGCAGGGCGCAACACAGCAGCTGCCACCTGTGGCTGGCCCTCAACCCAGTCCCTGTGCCCCCAGCCCGACATCGCGGCATAGTGTCCCCCACCAGCCCAATCGGGGCATCAATGTGGCACCCCCCTTACATATCCCTGGTGGTTCAGTGGACCGAAATGCCCGATCGTGGGCGGTATCTTTAACCCCCCCGTTCATATTCCCTGGTGGTCCAGTGGACCAAATTGCCCGATCGCGGGCGGTATCTTTAACCCCCCCCTCCCATTCATATTCCCTGGTGGTCCAGTGGACCAAATTGCCTGATCGCGGGCGGTATCTTTAAAAACACCCCAAACATAGCCTGGTGGCTATTGACCCCACCCTACCACCCACAAAGCCCCACCACCCTCCTCCCTCCGCAGCCGGCGGGCGGCAGCATCCACCCGCCTGCCGCCCCGCCCCTGCCGACTGAAGCTTGGTATGGCTGCATGCCCATTGGTGCAGAGCAAGAGCCAATGGGCGTGCAGCCCATACCATACATGACAGTCCAGATTTGTGAATGATTCTATAGAATTTTATTAAAGTTGAAAAAAATTGTCTGAAGATCCCCAAATAGTATCACCAATGTTTTTCACCCTAAACAAATGCTTACTCAAGGTGTCAAGCTTGTTTAGGGCATAAAATGTTGATGACACTGTGTGGGGGCCTCTGGACAACTTTTTTGAACTATAATGGAATTATGTAGATCACAAATATCTTGGTTTGAGTTATCATTGGCAATATTCCTCACTGGTGCCAAATTAAAATTTTACATGTGGTGGAGAAGCAGAATGAAATGTGTGCAATCCCACATAATGGGGAGTTTGTAAGGGTGATGAATCACAGCTTGACAAAAAGGACTCCAGTACACACTTTGAAATGAAAGATGAGAAGGAAAAGGATGACAACCTTGAGCAGGGGGGCAATGGTTAGAGTAGCAGCTGACAGCTTAATGCATGACCCTGGAGCTTGGTTGGTTGAAAGTAGATCCAGCAAAAGTACTAATTTTTTTTAAACATATTTTAGCCATTAGCCCTACCAATATAAAACATCACATATCCAGCACATTTATATGGATAACTGGCTGCTTAAAGTAGCAGTATTTGCTAGTCATCATGTATTATATAGTGTAACAAAGTGTGTCTGGCAAAAATATCTATATACTGATTTTTCAGGGGTTTTTTTTCATTCCAAAATAGAGATATATATTGTTGAAGTTTTTCTTAAACGTCCCAATCCTTTGCCACTGCTACTGTGAAAAATTAACATTTTGGTGTGATGCTGTGCTGCTTGCTATCAGAAACATGTGCCAGTACCATCATAATACATCAACAGTATGAAACTAACAAATAATACATGGTCAATAGCAACGTCAACCAAAGAAGTTTTTGGAAATTATTAGTGGTGGGTGACCATCTTTCAGCTCATGAGTTGTTAATTACAAAATTCATTACAAAATCAGTTTAAAAAGTTTCTAACAGAATTAAAAATGCACTGATAAGGAATCTTAGGATATCAGAAATATGTTTTTTGTCAAAAGACCATAGGATGACACATTTTTAAAACTAGCAAATACTGCTGCTTCAGGTCTGCATATGATGCTGAGCTATCCTGGGTGGTGAGCTCCCTTGAGGAGAGGGATAAACTTCTAAATGACTCCTTTGCCACACCGCCATGGAAACAATAAACATTCTGGTGTGATGCTGTGCTGCTTACTTGCTTAGTTTCTTGCTCTCGCCACCTCAGCCAGCTACAGTCTGAATGAATAAGAGTGCTCACTTGTTAAGCTAGTGCCAATCCAAAGCAGCCATTGTTCGCTATAGCTGTTTGCTTGTGGCAGATCCTAATGACTATACCTAAAAAAAAAAAAAAAAAAAAAATTCTATTTTTTCTTTCATTTAGGAACATTCTTATTGCAAAGGAAAAGCTAAAGTTCTGCAGCAACCACATTCTCATATTCTTTTTAGTTTATTGAGCTCAGCACAACTACTAAACCAAAGCAAGGCCCTTACGTTTTTGTCATTCAGCACAGCCCTGAACAACCTTGAGCTAGGGGTGCTCAGATTCTCTAGACTCCATGTTGTTTGTAAATGTTTGATTTTTGGATGTTCCCACTCCAAGTTCAATCCCATTACACCTCTGATTAAAGCATAGGAGTGGACTTGGAGACATAATCAAAATGTTTGGTTCTGCATCCTAATATACTTGCAAGAAGAAAACATCCCCCCCGCCCAGTATTGTGACAAAGCCCTCCACATCTCACTCCCCATTGCCTCCCTCCACTTACCTTAATTGCAGGCTTCTGGGCTAACAAGGTTCCCTGTAGGCTCAGGTGGTAGAGACTGTAGCAGATGAGTGCTGACTGCTGCAGTGCCAAAATAATCCTCTTTAGTCCAGTGAATTAAATTCCACCAGTCTTATCCAGTGTCTACTTACAAATACACATAAGATGACCAATGGACTGAAGACTGCACCCACAAGCTTTTATGTGCACCAGTAAGATAAATATCACCCCACCCAACCCAACCCAACCCATGACCATCAAAATCCAAGAAACTACCGCCCCCTCCTTGTACCATCTACCATGTACCTTGTCCCCAATCTAATCCATAAAATTTTTATTTTTTTGATTTTTCTTTTTATCGCCCCATGTGCACCCAAGCTGCCTCTCCTTCAGCCTTCCAAGGTCCACAGACATTCCCTACTATCCCCCCTTCCACCACCTTACCTCACATTCACAGCTGTCCATGGAGTAGCCCTGATATAACCCTTCACCGAGTGGGTCCCCGCTCCTCAAAGGGGGAAGGCACCAGCAGGGAGTAGGCAGCAACACACTATTTCTTTGCGGTCCCGGGAGCTGCTGAGGCAATCTGTGGCTTCTCAGGGAGTCTTCAGGGATGCCTGGGGTTGGCAGCCATCATCCGGCTAGACTTCCAACATGGATTTTTCCGATTTTCTTGGTTCCCCCTAATGAACTGCTTCTGTAGTGCCCTCGGTCTCCACTGGGGGCCGCTACATGAGTGAGGAAACCCCTAACCCTCCCCAGGATAGGAGAGCAGTCCATCGGATGCTCAATCCTATCCTCCCTCTGCCAACCCCTGACGACCCAAGTCCATTCCCAAACCCGGGTTGCTGGCGTGGGAAGAGGTAAGGCGCCAGCACCTCAACCCTCTACACCACTGGGCTGGTTCATAAAACTTTTAAAAGCACCAAGTATTAGTGCTGCACTGCCATCAGTCTGATCTTCATTGCCTACTGCCTTGCTTCCCAGTCCATCCTGCTGCCCAGTACCCAGTGATGTTGGTGAGATGGTATCTCTCTGAAGTTTCTATCTCCCCCTTTGCCAACTCGTAGCTAAACCCCTTAACCCAAATCGTACCTCCCAGAATATCCGGTTCTCCTATGATCTGAGGTGCTGGCTGACCTAAAGAAAGCTCTGGGGTTAGCCACTACCTGTACTCACTCCCAGGAACCCCAACACATTAGGAAGATCATCCATGTCTAGTCTTCCATACCAGTGAGTCCCCTGAGAGCATCCTCTGAGTCTCCATGTCTTCGTAGAGTAACAGTATGAGATGCCCCCTCACATTGCCCATCCTTATTGTTTGGAAGGCTATGTGTCTTTTTTTAAAGCACACATTTTGTGTATATTTAATCCAGTTTATGGTGCCCACCAATGGGTTTGTGAGGGGTACTTACAATCTATTTCTTTTTTCTCTGGGAGGATATTTCAGCATTTCATGTTATGTTTCATTAGACATTCTCATTAACTTTTTGATTTCCATTTTCAGTTCAACATTTTCAAAACCTTTTTTTAGTGTATCTTAAATATAATTTTTCTTTCATGAACCACTCTGCCTAGGTGGACATTTCCCCTTTTGCTTTCAGATATTTGCATTCATTTTCCCTTATGGCATTTTTCTACAGGAATTCTGCCTCATTCCTTTAAGGGAGTGTACAGGCAATTTGTTCTATTAGGAATGCTTTTCCCATGGTCATGCTGTCAGTCACTACCACTAACTGGCAGATAGTACAGGTCCTACAATATGCTGCCACCTGATTGTACACTCTTGGACAGTAAACATGGGTACTGTTTTAGCCACTGTCCCTTTCCATTTCAGATGCCTTCCACAGGAATCTTAGTGAACCATCTGTACTACCTGCTGTTGGTACCTCCCTGGCACCACCACTTGGGCTTCTACCTTTTTTGTTCTATTGTTGAAATGCATTCCATGTAATACACCTCTTTCTAGATTGTAACAAAGAAGAGTACAGTTATAGTATCACACCTCTGTATTGACAGGTATACCATTAATTGTTTTAACATGCCTGCTCAATTTTCATAAAAGCTTTATCAGACGTTTATAGCTTTCCCAGTCCAGTGGTTCCCAGACAAGTCATACTTCAATCACATACACTGTCCCATCATCCTCCTGGTAGGTTTCTTATTCACTTTCTTTCTCTCCACTGTTCTACTGCTCTGAACTCTTCATGCTCAAACCTTATCTCTCTTTACTAGTAGGGGCAGGAACTTGACAAACTATAAAGCGTATTGTCCATTTTCACACAGAATAGTTGATTTATTGCAACCTCATATAAAAGGAAGTTTTGGAAAGTAAACCCAAGGTTGGAAAAGGTGGCTGCTACTGCTGCAGTAAATTTCTCTCTGGGATAGGTGGTGATATGATAAAACAAATAAAATAGAGGTGTCAGACCTAGATGCAAAAGAAAACTCTTACTGTTAAGGCAGGGTGAAAGTTTGGGCCTTTGTCTTTTGTGGTATAGTAATAACCAGTGAACTGGCTGTGACTTTTGATTAGGTAAAGAACGACGAGGAAACTTCCGGGGATATTAAGGTACTTGGGTTGTTGGAGGGAAACCTTACCGAGCCTTTATGCTGTTGAGGCCGGTGTACTATGTTTTAGAACACTAAGTGGGATGGGAACCTGAATGACGTAGGGCTATTCCCAACTATCATCCCCTAGCTCCCAATATTCCTTGAAATGTTGATGGGGTACCGACTGACCATATCACATTCTTGTTCTTAGTAGTGGGGATACATGTGCTCATCTCAGCATAATTTATTATGTATGTCATTTATGCAATGACTTTTGAAAAAGTGTAACTAAAAGTGTAACTTTTAAATGGGTTCTTTAATGAAGATTTAAGACCTGATTTTCAAAATAGCAGAGGTACATTCGGCTCTGCAGTCATGTAGTACCCCCTCTGTTCATTTGGAGTACTCCAGAACAGCCATAACCATCAGTATAACTGCTATGACTCAGTCCAATTCTGGCAATGAATCTATGTGGGTGGTTGGAAATGAGTGCTGGCAGGACGCACCATCAGTGTGACAGCAGAAAGTGATAATACCTTCAATCTGACATCATTAATGGGAACTGAGATTTAATGTAAATCAAAATCCACAAGTCATCTTTTGCTGTAATTGCTGTGTACAATAAATGATGACTTGTACCAAAACTGGAGAAAGTACTAGTGTCTCTCATTAAAAATACTTATTTAATTGAATCCATGTATTACAAAGAAATTAAACATAAGGAACTATCAATAACTGCCGTAATTTAGTCTTGGAGCTCTGGTGACATCATGAAACCACTTGAACTTCATTGTTGTCACCAGAACACCTCCATGAAATTATAGCCCCATAATTGACAGTTCCCCATTTATTATTTGAGTCATTGTAGCCAGGGTGCTTAAAGTATATACATACAGAAAACTTTTTGTACAATATAAATTGCATTTGAAAACAAGCAGTAACAGTACAACGTGTTAAATGAAAGGACGTGAAATTACATCTGTAGCAAAAAATAAATAATTTGACATTTACTGCAGAAGTAATACATTGAGTAAACCCCATTTTATACCATTCACTATTACTTTCAGTTTTCTTTCTTTATGTATGCAATAAGACACAACTTGCTTTGGGTTGTCATTTATTAACCCCACAAGCAGGTGTGTTGTAAGGCTCAAGTTTGTTATGCCATGTAAACTTGTTCTTTCTCAGCTCTCTTCTTTCCTTGACTTTTATACCTTCCTTTCAATCAAGCAGTTTTTCTGCCCATGGCTGAGGCAGGAAGGGTTCCCCTCAATTCTCTCTCCCTGCCACCCCCACCATCTCCCACCTCCCAGGACTTAGCCATCATTCATCACTCTCATGGATTCTCATCCCCATGGTGGGATCACGAGTGGGAAAGCTGTCCTCCACCCCAAAGACTCAGTTCCTGTATTCTTGTTGTCTGGGATCTCTGGTGGCAGAGTGGGTGGCGGTCAGTGTGTAGGGCATCATACACACCTGCCTCACCATTCTCCTCCTTAGATTTTCTCCTCAGTCTCGCTGCTGGGTTGCACATGCAGATATGTGGGTATGTGGATGATGCAGACATGCCATGGAAGTCCCGCATCTCCCTACATTCCTGTGCTGCCCTGTGGACTCACACTGCCACCAGACCTCCACCAGGTAGCAGTTATTGTAAAGGAAAAGCATGACTCCCTTCATGGGAGAAGAGAGCAGTCCATTGAATGCTCAACCTCTCCCCCCGGTCAGCCACCAGCAACCCAAGATTGCTCATCCCAGATCACTGGCATGACAGCTGTTAACACTACTGTCATGCCACTGGGCTGACTCTCTTATATTTACCTCCTGGTCTACCAGTCTGGCTTTCATAAATCCCACTCTACCATCACCTCCTTAGTTCAGGTCATTGACTTTATTCTTAAAGAGATGGACAAGGGCCTGATCACTATATAGCTAAATTCATCATCCTGGCTAAGGCTGCTGTGATTGTGGCCTCCTTATTCTCCTGGAGAAGCTTGGAGAGGGACTTTGTCTGATCTTGTGATTGGGTGGTCCTGCTCCTACCTTTTGTCTAGTGCAATTCTACCCTGGTTGGCGATGCCTCATACTCCCCCCACCTCCACCCCATTATATCTAGAGTTTCCCAATACGCCATCTATAATTTCTTCAATGACCTCTTCTCAGTCTGTGTTTCCTCACATATATACTTCTACCTAGATGGCATTGTACTCTTTCCCTCTGGAGCCTTGGTCCTGGAGCTTAATCTTTGATCCAGTGTGACTTTGATAATGTCCGACACTGGTTCCTCTTAAACTAGATTTCTCTTAATACTAACAAGATTTTCCATAACTTTTGGCACTAGACAGAGACATGCACCTTTCTGGACAGGATTTGAACATTTCCTCCACCCTTGTTCATGAGATGGAGTCATGAAAAGGCTATGATGAAAATTTGGAGTAAAATATATATATAAAAAAATGAGCCTATGTTGAAATTTATGAACACATGCTTGTAACTTTGGTAATTTTTAATATTTTGACCCCAAATTTTCAACACACCCTTTTCTTCACAGCACCGCATGAATGTGACAGCTGTCATTTTTCAGATCCTGGCTAAAATGTGTTTTCACCCTTGTGGCACAAAGTCACATTTTGGGAACAATTTGAACATTTTCTCCACCCTACTTCAAGAGGTGGGGTCATAAAAAGGCAACGTGGGGTCATAAGAAGCCTATGTCTAAAATTTAGAGTAAACATAAACAACAAAGTTTTGAGTGTACATTGAAATTATTCAATGCACGCTTGTAACTGTGGTACTTTTCAGTATTTTGACCAAAGATTTTTAACAGTCATTTGTTTGGTATACATCCCCGATATCAACATGTCGAGAGTGGCGTCCCCTACAGTGACAACAGTGCCACATCACTGCAGGGAATCCTCTGGAATCCGGAATGTCTGTCAGATGTCCTGCACTCCCCCCGATTCAGCTCCAACTTGAAGTTGAGAATCCTAAGGGAGGGTGTGAGGGGTGCAGCCCCCAAGTGGGGGGTTCAGGGGCAAAGCCCCCCAAAGAAAACACTTGTGGCTTTTGCAAACTGACAGCCGACTGCAAAATGCAGTCCACCTGCTGGTTTCACTGTCAGGTTGTTCGACAAATATTTTGTCGACGACCCATTGTGGATCCATTTTTCTCACACCGTCTCATGAATGTGACAACTGACATTTCTCAAATGCTACGAAAAATGTGTTTTCACACTTGTGACATAAAATGATGTTTTTGGCTATTGTTTTATAAATGACACCTGTCATACTCAGAGTGAGTGATCATAAAAAGATTATGTTGAAAATTTGGGGTAAAAACGTGAAAGACCAACTAAGTTATGAGGAAATATTAAATTGTTCCAACATTTACTGATAACTTTATTTTTGCAGATTTAGTCCCCTAGTGTTCAACATATCCCTTGTGTTACCCTACCTTCTGAACATGGCAGGAGTCATTTTTCAAATCCCTTCCGAAGTTTGTTTCCACAGCTGCACGACAAAATCACCTGCATCTGTCCTGATCATAACATCAGCTTATAAAAAGACTGTTGGATATTTGGGGTGAAAATGTGGGAGTCCACTTAAAAGTAAATATTACCTGTCAGCTGCCCTGTCCTCAATAACTACAGTCTAATAATGTGTAAAAGCAGGACATCACTGAAAATTAGACATTGCATTTCATTTGTTCTATCCCGAGTAAATACATAGTAAAAATGTGTACAAGGATACAAGGAAGACCCGGTACAATAGCAATACTAGCGATGAACATTCAGCATTGACAAATACTTGTTAGAAGCAAGGTTGTCTGTGGTTCATTTAAGTACATGGTAGGTAGTTTATGGAACACATTACCAACAGAATTAACAAAAGATTTGTTATTTAAATAATGTGTACTTGCTCCTCATCTATTTTTGTAGAATTTAAATCAGAGTATTTACTTTGGTGGATTTTATGTTTTAAATATTTGTGGTAAATTTCTGAGTATTTCAATGTCTATATTTTTTTGTATCCTTGACTACAGTCAGTCACCTATGTAAATGGGCGTTTTTGTACCCAGACCTCTGTTTATTAATAAATGAAATGAAGCAAATCCTCAGACTTCCTGGCTGAAACCTGACACAGAGGAGTTATTCTATGTCTTTGCTGTCCCCTCACTGCCTCACTCAGTCCCCACCCCACGTGATTAAAGGTGCCACTTTATCCCTGACTCTCCTTTTATTCCCTATGTGTTGAAAAATATATTTATTTTTCCCCTTGATCTCCTGATTGGTCTTGTCTTCAAGACCTGTATTGGCCTTCAGCATCATGGCCCTGCATTCTTTATTTAATGCCCTCTACACTAACTTCCCTTGCTCTGTCTCAAAATCCCTGCCACTTATTATATATCCTCTTTATCTCCCTTAATGTTTCCAGTGGTTCCTTGGATAACTAGTGAAGCATACATCTATGCCTTGTCCACAGGAATGCATTTAGTCACCAGCTCCTCCTGGCATTAGCACTCCTGCTCAGTGGCAACTGCTGCTATGCCTTCCACAGCATTCTGAGGACATCACAGTCCAGGGTGTTAGCCATAGGCAGAGGAGAAAGAAGGCTGGGGCTGGGGGTAGCAGACATCTTACTTTTTTAGCTGGTGGGTTGGCCAATGCATTTTATTTGTATAATTATAATTTTATGACATTTTCAAAAAGATACAATCATACAGATGAAATCAGGTACATTACTGGTACTGGTAGTTAGTTGCAATCAGTTCCACAGTAATATAACCTTAGCAATTGGTGTGAAGAGTAAAGCAACACTATTTATATTGAGATAATTGTACTTTGCATTATTAATCCTCATGAGTTTGGTAGTGAACAAAAATCAGAATGAAGTTATGGATTTTGTAACTCATAAAATTTATTGGATCTGTAATTATTTATACTGTATATGCCAGTCTCTCATAACTGGTTCTGGTTGATAAGTCTTGCAGCCTTTCTTGAATTGAATTGAGGGTGATCAGCTTCCCTGCAGTGTGTTTATTTCCTACGATCTGTTTATGCTCATTTTGGCCATGGTAGGCCTGACTCCCTATCAGTTGCTGCCCACCATCCCCCACCATTCATCATCTCCCCAGGATTACCTGTTTGGCCAGAACCTCAATGGATTTCCCCAGTACATGGTGAATATAGCACTACAATAATAGTATTGCAAGAACCACACTTTGTAAAGTGTGAAAGCATTTAGAGCGACAGGGGTATAAGAGTGGTAGGGAATTACCGCTACCCCTGTCGCTCTGTGCTTACACAGTGAAGTGATCAAGTAGCTGTGTGGGTGGTGCCTGGTCTAGCCCCTTCCATGGTGGAGTGACTAAGGCAAAAGAATGTGGCAAGGCTGGGGACCTGGAACTGTGGTTTGGCTCCCCCCCAGGTCTCCGGGTATTACAACTTTTTCCCTTTGTGTTTTATTTTAAATAAAATTTTCACCCCACCCAAGTTCCTCCCCATCCCTGAAGTTCAGCCCTCCAAGAGTTTGTTATTTAAAGTTCGGGGGTGTGTGTGGTCGGTGAAGCCTCCTGCAAAAAAAAAGGAAAGTCCCATTTGTTAGAGTGATGTGCGCTTTTTGTGTTGGGTCAGTGTTTTTCCCAGCGTTATTGCGGCACATGCTTTTTTTGCTTGTGGCATTGATTGACACGCTGTTTTTGTTAGTGACATCTTGACCCCATACCAATTTCCACTTGTAGCAGGGTAAGGAGTGGGAAGACAGTCCCCCCGATGCCTGAGTCCAGTTCTGCCAACAGGTCTTTTACATATGTGGGTGGAGGCGTGGTGTGCAGGCATCATGTATGTAAGCATTAATCACCGGCAGAGGAGGCCTCTGCCGGGGATTAATGCCCGCTGAGGCGTGGTTGCATGAGGCCGAAGCCCAGGGTTCAACCTCAGCGGCATTAATCACCTGTAGAGGCCGATGCTGCCGGTGATTAATGTCGGTAACACGGACAAGCGTGATGTATACTAGGGCAAGCAGAGTACAGAGTCATGGAGAAAAAACACGCCGGAGACTGAGGCAATCTTTATAAACTTTATTCTTACTATGCCATGCAATTACAGTACTCTCTTACATACCGATGTGTTTCAACCCCATCTGCAGGGATACCACCTCCACGCCCACAATACTTACTTCTCTCTGGCTGCCGTGTAGTCACTACAGAACAACACGGCATTATGAAAAATAATGCTGTGTTGAGCTCGGGAGCAGCGCAAGAACGCAACCGCGGCATTATGAAAATAATGCCGTGTTGGACTGCGAGCAGCGCTTCCATAACACCAACACGGCATTATCGGCTCACAATGCGTGTTGGTCCCCACCACGTGATTCGCTATACTTATCAGCGCCTCGCATAGCCTTGAATAATGCCGTGTTACAAGCTCTGTTATTTCCTCTCTGATGCCCAATAATACAAATTTACAGTAGGTGTGATGTTAAGGTCATGCCTAAGAATTAATGTACATGTCTTCTGCACTTTGTCCCAAAAGATCTTTAGTTTAGTACCGAACTGTATGATATGAGATATTGAATCCCTATCTTTTAAACATCTCCAAACATGGTCATCATTTCATGAAAATGATTATTTTAACTTGCAGGAAGACTAAATCCATCTACTGTAACAGAGATTTTGTATTGCATTAGTCTGCCCTTGGCCTCTGTGCATACCCCAAGACTAGTATTCCAGCAGTTGTTCCATTTATCCAGGGATATGCTAATCCCCAGCTCAGTCTCCCACTTTGGTTTAATGGTTTCTAGTGGGTTACTAACCATTTCAAAAATACACTTACATATTAGATTGTAAATTTATTTGTGATTAAACACCTTATTTATTTATTACAGTCTCAGAATTTGACATACCTTTGAGTCAGAGACTGACTTACAAAAGTTCCACATCCAAAAGAAATAACAATTAGCTAAATAAAACAACATAACAAAAACATGACATGGATATAACAGAAAAAAACCAAAAAAAAAACCAATCAGAGCCATCATTATATCAGACTTTGTCAAAGTTTGCAAATAAGAACCAAAAACAGATACCAGGGCAAAAGCTAAAATAAAATACAATAATGTTTCAGTATGTGATAATAGGCATTCAAGAATATCTTTGTCATTCCAAATCCACCCCTGCTGTGTACCTAAAAAGTATTTTAAATCCTTGCAGAGTTATATAATAACAATACTCTGGAGAGGACACAGGCCAAAGATTAAACAGGATGCCTTGTGGCAACCAGTGAGTGTGTGTGTGTGTGTGGGGGGACTAGGCTTATCACACCTTTATATTATCAAGCGGCTCAGCTAGCTTTCATGTTAGGTTTAATAGTCGAGACCGAGCACAAGAGGGCATGGGTTAAAATAGAGGAAGAAATGTATGGGGCTCCATTGTATGGTGCCCTCTTTGTGGCCTCCCAAAGACATAAAGTGATGACATTTCTGAGGAACCCCTGTACCAGATCCACAGGGCCTGGCTAGGAGCCCACTCTTGTTGAATCATCCCTCATCACTGTCTCTGGAAGCAATCATTAAATTTGCGCTTTGGGGGAGTGATGGGCTGTGCCCTGCAACCAGAACAATTCTGGAGAAATGGGAGAACAAAGCATTACAAAAGTTATCACAGCTGATTGCTCAAGGGGAGTTTAAACCATTAAAAATGTTGGCAAGAGAATATAATTTACCCCCTGGTCACTTTTTTATTTATAAGTTAGGTTTAAATTATTATATGATAGGTGGGCCCTGGAGAATCAGATAGTCCTGAGGCACACCCTGCTGGAGGAGATCCTCCTTTGAGAGGGGAGAATGTCTAAGCTGAAGCCCTTAGTGAAGATTTACAGAACAGTGTTGGAGGATTACTGGACCCCTTTGAGAGAATTAAAAAGAAATGGTAACAGGATCTGGCCCCTGAGTGTTTGACAGCAGGAGACTGGAATTTGATCTTAAAAAGCGGGATGCAATGCTCCAAAAATAATAGCTTTAGGGCCATTCACTATAATATGTTGATGTGGACTTATTTTACCCCCTCACTGGTGCATAGAATAAATGCAGAACGATCGGATCAATGCCCCAAGTGTAAAGCACAGGAAGGAACATTTTTCCACCTTCTCTGGGAATGCCCAAATCTGAATGGATTTTGGCAAGAACTAGTTAGGCTTTTAAATATAGTAACTGGCTCCCAGGTAGAATTATATCAAGTATGTATCCTGCTGTGCCTGCCCAGGCATTTAGAGGAAGCTAGAGGAAAATCTATTTCATGGAATATAGGTATAGCAGTAGCGAAACAAAGCATGGCTCTGACTTGGGGATCAGAACAGGTGCCCAGAGTCTCACAGTGGGCAACCTTATCACTGCACACTATGAAACTAGAACATATTCAATACAAAATCAATGGGCAAGAAGAATTATACCACCAAATGTGGGATTCTTTGGAAACGGCTCTGGCGGCTCAGTGGTTTCCCGAATGTGAGTTCATTGGATAGGGGGCAGCTCGTTTCCCCTTTTCCCTATATTGTGGGGAAAGGGCTACAAGAGTTGTGATTAGTGGCCTGGAACACTCCAAATTATGGGTGCACTTTTCCAGAATATGAGGTGTCCATGAATTATACCAGTAGGGAGAGAAGTATACCATCCAGCCTGCTTGAAATGCAGTTTAGGATGAAATGTTTAATAAGAAAGAGATTCTTTATCTGATACGTTTCATGACCAAGTGTGTAGTGTAACACCCTCAGCTTGACAAAATAATATAAAATTGTATGTTTTTACTTCAATATGCAATGTACCTGCTTGCTTTACTCATTGTATGGAAAATGATATAAATAAAGTTTACAAAAAAAAATAACTTTGTCGAAGTCAATAAGTTAACATGGGTCAGCCAAGACAAGTAAAAAGGAGCAGTGAAAAAGGGGAAAGAGGGAAGAGGGGGAATAGGTGGAAATCAGGGTTCAATAACTACAGAGTGAGGTGGTAAGAAGAAACACTCAGGAGAGAGGTACCTATAGAGTTGCGGGGTGGAGGGAGGGTGGTATGGGGAGAGTGGCCACTCTTTAGCCAGGAAATGAGGGGATACGTGAGGGTGAAGTAGCTTAAGTTGGGCTCTTGCAGTGGTTGAGAGAAAGAAGGTACTGTCTGAGGTTGTATTTAAACTGCCCTAACTTGGGGGCAGTTTGTACATCAAGAGGGAGATCAGATAGCCAGGTGGGAGCTCTATAGAGAAAGGCTAGCGCGCTTGATTAGTCCAACAGAATGAGGCCTGATAGTTGTGCTTTCATCCTTCAAGAATTGGCTACTGGGGTAAGGAGGGGTTGTTTTGTTGAAAGGGTTAGACTGAGACAGATCTTCTTACCTAGTAGGCAGGTCTGGTACATAATCCTGCCACTAGGTTTCAGCCAGTAGGTTTGGGTACACAAATCAAAGGTGTGGCTGTACCTGTAAGCCCCAGAAACTAATCAGCAGGCCTTATTGAGGGCAACCTTAATACGTTTAAGTGAAGTGTCAGTAGCTGCTCCATAATGACTTGCCCATAGTCTACAAGAGCGAGGACAGAGCTGTTGACAGCAAGATGGAGTGCATCGGGGTAAGGCTTTGACGGTGTTGGTACAGGAGCACTATTCGAGTATTAACAGCTTTACAAATGATGTTTATATGGTCATTAGAGGATAAGATATTTGTGGAGAGCGAAGTCAGACTGGGGATAATTAAGTCTTTCATCATATTATGTAATTGTAGGTAAGCATGAACTTCACTGTGTGGTAGGAAATATCTTTTAGAGAGAGGTGAGAAGGAGGAGATGGTGTTTGTGAGTGGATTCATAATATCATTTAGGCCCAATAAGTCAATTTTTTCCAGCAGTGCTAACTGATAGTTTTACCATCATTTTGGATCAATTTGTTCTACTGTAACGGACAGTGTTTAGATGTTATGGGAGACCTTTCCAACTTTTTGGAGATCTTTAACCAGGCTTTGACAGATGCATTTAGCAAAGGATGAGTATCTAAATTTCTGGATAGCCTCAGCCAATAGAAACACTGAAACATAGAATTTGTTGGCAGAAAAGGACTGCATGGCCCTACTAGTTTGCCCATATTCCCTGCCTATAGTATCACAGCAGTTCCTACCTGATCTCTGGCCCATTCACCTTCTCTCCCCTCCCTTTCCCTAAGATTCCCCTATGCCTATCCCATGCTGCTTTCTTGAACCTCACCACTGTTTTCACCCTCGCCACCTCTGCTGGAATACTGTTCCAGGAATCTAACACTCTTTCTGAGAAGAAGTACTTCCTCACATCTCTTCTGAATCGATCCCTCCCCAGCTTCTTACATGCCCCCTTGTCCTTTAGTGCCTTTTTAATGAGAAATACTTCCCTCCTTTATCTTACTGTATTTACCCCTGTGAGGTATTTAAAGGTCTCTATCATATCCACCCTCTCCGTCCTCTCTTCTAGTGTGTACATATTTAGATTCTTAAGTTTCTCCTTGTAGGGCTTCTGATGCAGACCATGCACCATTTATGTTGCCCTCCTCTGGACAACTTCCACACTGTCTATGTCCTTCTGGAGATATGGTTTCCAGAACTGGATGCAGTACTCCAGGTGGGGTCTTACTAGTGATCTATACCTTGGCAATACCACCTCTCTCTTTCTGCTGGTGATACTCCTCTCTATGCACCCCTGTATCCCGCTGTCTCTACCAACTGTCTTGTCACAATGCCTGGCCACATTTAGATGATCAGAAATGATAACCCCCAGGTCTTTTCCCTGCTTGGTGGTCACCAGTACCGCTCATCCCATTTTGTTTTATGCCCCGAAGTGCGTTACTTTGCACTTTTTCGCATTGAGACCCAACTGTCATACCCCTGATCAGTCCTCGAGTTTTCTCAGATCTCTAGTCATTATTTCCAACCTTCCCCCTCTGAGTGTCAACCTTACTGCAGATTTTGGTGTCATCCACAGAGAGGCAGACCTTCCTTTCCAGCTCCTCTGCAAAGTTTCTTATAAAGACATTAAAAAGGAACAGTCCCAGAACTGATCCCTGAAGCACCCTGTTGCTTAACGTCCCTTACTATGAGTGAACTCACTTTACCAGCACCATCTGTCACCTATCCCCTAATCAGTTTCTTACCCAAATTACCACCTCTGGACCCACTCCTAAGCTACCCAGCTTGCTTACTAGCCTCCTATGTGGAAAATTGTTGAAAGTCTTACTGAAATCTAGGTATGCCACATCTACTGCTCCACCCTGATCTAATTCTTTGGTCACCAGTCAAAGAAATCTATCAGATTTGTTTGACATGACCTCCCCCCTGTGAATCCATGCTGCCTCAGCTCTTGTAACCCACTGAATTCAAGATATTCCACAACCCTTTCCTTCAGCAGTGATTATTAACTGTCCTCCCGAACTCAGCCTGATTGGCCTATAATTGCCAGCCTCCTTCCTGCTACAACTTTTCATGTTGGTTCGTGCTTGCGCACCAGCTGACATATTGTAGTAGTAGCAGATTTGGAGGCGCAGTCACTGTGGGCGAATGCAGGGCACGCATCTGTAGGTGCATCCCTCAGTCCCCAATAAGCCAGTATGCAGGCGCTGACACCAGCAGTATGTATAGTGGCCACAAGATCTAAGAAAAGTGCCACTGCAATGAGAGCCAAGCTCATCATGCAGCAGCACAATAACATGCCTCCTGACATGCTTTTCCTGGTGAAGCAGTTCAATAAACATGGTGGCACTGACTGCTGCCATGCAGAGTGCCAAATTTAGGGGTGCCCAATCCCCCAGTCAGCATGCCCCAACCCACTTCATTTGCTGATGGGGGAGCCCACTCCCCATCTGCATAATGTCCCCATCCCCCGATTTGTGCTGTGTGCTGAGGGGGGTGCCCAATCCCCCTCAGCATCTTGTGCTCCTCCCACCCATTTCTGTGCTGACAGGAGGCCTAATCCCCATCAGCTGTGGTCCCCCTCCCCATAATGCAGGTGGTACACTGGGAGCCCACCCCAGTGTACCAAACAAACGCCTGCAAAAAAAGGAAAACCAACCTTCGTTGTCTTTTTTTCCCCTGTAAAAGAAGAAAACTGTCCCTAGCGGTCTGTCCTCCCTCCCCAACCCACCCCACCTCTGTGTACCTTGCCTCATTATCCTCCCACCCCATACTTACTTCCGGAGTCTGGTGCAGTGATCTTCGGTGGATTGGGAACATGTCTGCACTCTTCAAAGCCGACTGCGAACTGAAGAATTGCTGGTAAGCTGTATATGGGCATAAATTTATTTTTTTTTTAACTTTGGTGCATATCTCAGGCATTTTTAGGAATTTTGGAACCAAAGTTTCAACATGGGGTTCTTGGAGCCCCTCTTCAAGAATTCAGTCACAGTCATGGCATTATGCAGTCCGAAAAGGTGATTTCGTGAGAACTGCTCAGAATCACCTTTTGGGATTGATTAATGAAAGAACAGTGCCACAGTTCATGAAGTGGGCTCTCAAAAAGCCTATGTTACAAATTTGGTGAAAAAAAATCCAAATAATTACTGTTTTATGAATGTGCATTTAGCAGTTTCCACGCACGCTCGTAATTTTGTGAATTTGTAATATTTTCACTCCAGATTTTCAAAATTGGCATTTTTCCACACCTCCTTATGAACAGTATAGCTGTCATTTTACATATCCTAGCTGAAATGTGTTTTTGCACTTCTGGCGCAGAATAGCACAGTAGCTGTGGGAGATCAGTTTTTGGGACAGATTAAGAAACTGACAGTGATAACGTTCATGAGCAGAAGTCCTAAAATGCCTATGTTGAAAATTTGGTGATGAAAGTCGATAAAATGACTATGTTACAAGCATGTGTTGTGCACTTTCCACGCACCCTTGTAACCTTGTAAATTTGCAATATTTTCATGCCAGATTTTCAACACTGGCATTTTTTCACACCTCCTTATGAACAGTACAGTTATCATTTTTCATATGCTGCCCAAAATGTGTTTTCGCACCTGTGGCACACAATGGCATGGTTGCTGTGGGAAATCAACTTTTGAGACGGATTAACAAAATCACAGTGCCATTGTTCATGACGGGAGGTCCCAAAATGCCTATGTTCAAAATGTGGTTAAAAAAATCCCCAAAATAATTCAGTTACAGACGTGTGTTGTGCAGTTTCCATGCATGATCATGATTTCACCAATTTTCATATTTTCACTCCAGATTTTCAATGTTGCCATTTTTTATACCTCCTCATGAACAATACAGTTGTCATTTTTCACATCCTGCCCAAAATGTGTTTTCATGCCTGTGTCTCCAAATGGCATAGTGGCTGTGCAAAACCACCTTTAGGCTAACAAACTGATAGTGCCACTCTTCATGAGGTGGGGTCACAAAAAGCCCATGTTGAAAATTTGGAGTAAAAAAATACCAACAAACGCCTGTGGTGTTAGGGTTTCCAATTGTAACACCCCACCCTGAAAAGACTGACTGGTGTCAAGGGTGTGACTTGGAATCATTGGCTGTAATGCTCATGCCATTCCACCCCAACCCCCACCCTGCAGCCAGTGACAGGCATTGAGGTGTGCCTTGCAGTGTTTGGCCCTAAAGTTCACCCCATTATCCTATGCTGCACCCATCTCAATGTATTTCCTTATGGAATGGGGTAAGCGTAAGGCCCAAAGACCCCAAAGCACACCACAACACTTGTTAGTGTCTACAGGGTAGGGTGAGGTAAAATGGCATGATCGTTATTGCTGATGCCCCACAGGCACACCCCAACTCCTGTCAGTCTCTGCAGGGTGGGGGTGGGGTTGGCATCAATTCAGTACTTCACTGCCATTCCTATTACGCATCTCTAACTCCTGCACTACTAATGCCAATGCCAGCGAGACAATATTTGGCATTGACAAATGCTTGTTTGAAGTGAGACTACATCTGCCCTCGTCCAGTCCTCTGGAACCACTCCTGTTTTCAGTGAACTGTTAAATAGAACTGTCAGAGGTGCAGCCAGTACCTCCATCAGCTCCCTGAATACCCTTTGATGCACCCCATCTGGCTCCATTGCTTTGTTCACTTTCAGGTTAGTGAGTCCCTTCAGGACATTCTCCTCTAAAAATGGACCAGTGTTCACCTCCATCCCTCCAATGCTGCTGTTACTTTTTTGTGGCCCTTCCCCTTTTCCTTCCTCTATAAACACTGAACAAAAGTATTTGATCAGGATGTCTGCCTTTTCCTGGTCCCTTTTTGCTCAGTCCCTCCCCTTCCCTTTTTAAGCTTACATACCTAAAGGTACCTTTGTCACTGCCTGGGTTACTATCTCTTCAGTGTGCACCTATGGACTCCTTACTACTCTCCCTGCTTCCCTCTGTGTCCCCGATACACCTCCCTATCCTTCTTCCTCTGTGTCTCCTTATACCTTTTGAATGCTACCCTTTTAGCCTTTACCTTTTCCACCATCTATATCGAGAACCACAGCAGTCCCTTTTTCCTCTTGCTTTTGCTCACTTGCTTGATGCAGTGGTTTGTTGCCTTTCCTATGGTCCTTTTTAGCGTTGCCCACTGTCCATCCACCCAACTCAAGTCATCCCCCCTGCCAGGTCATCCCTGAAGTATTCCCTCATCTTTTTAAAATCTGACTTCCTGAAGTCCAGGACCCATTCACTTGTGTGGTTCAATTCCCAGCCATCCTTATATTGAACCACACTGTACAGTGATCGCTGTTCCTCAGGTGGTCTCCAATCTTGATGTCTGCAACACTGTCCCTGTTAGTGAGTACCAGGTCCAGTATTTCCCCCATCACGAATAGGGCACTGACTAGTTGTTTGAGGAACGCCCCCTGCTGGGAGTCCAGGATGTCCTTGCTTCTAGCTGAAGTCACAGTTGGGAGGTTCCAATCTACATGCAGTAGATTGAAGTCCCCCACCGGCAGCACCTCCCCGTCTTCTGCCATCTTGCCAATAGCTTCCACCAGTGCTTTATCTAGCTCCTCCCTCTGTGCTGAAAGTCTGTAGATCACACTAGTGTGAGTAGAGGCTCCATTCCACATCTCTAGGGTGGCCAACTGTATTCCCTGTATTTTTGTTGCTTTTTTCACCTTCCCTCTCACATAAAGCACTACACCCCTTCCTTTCCTTCCCACCCTGCCCCTCCTGAATAGAGTACAGCCTGATATGGACATGTCTCAGACATGGTTTTCAGTGCAGCATGACTTGTTAATTACCACTGTATCCAGGTCAGACTCTGCCATTATGGCCTGTAGGTTCAAAACCTTATTTCCTAAACTTCTAGCATTTACACACATGGTCTTCCAGATTGTGTTACTACTCTGCTTGTAACCCCTTTCTTTCCTTTTTGCCCTTTCTCCTTCCCCCTCTCTTTTTAATGCTTTCATTTCGATCCCCCTTCATTTCTACCATCCAGTTTCCTTCATTAATTTCCACCCTGTGAGATTCTATTCCTCTCCCATTCCATTTCATCCTATTTTTACGTCAGCCTGTTGCGGGCAGTTACTGCCTCAGGAATTTCTTCTGCCACTCCCTCAGCTAGTTTAAATATTCATCAGCATAACATCTAAACCATCCACTGAGGACTGTGATTCCTCTCCTGGATGTGTCCAGGCCATCACCCCTGAAAAGTGCCTTATCTCTCAGGTGGATCAACAGTCCCCATTGTATCCAAACTCCTCCTCTGTGCACCATTCCTTCAACCATGAGTTGAAGGTGATGTTGTAGAGAGCCCTCTTCTCCTCCTATTTAGACAGGCAACACCTCAGTGAAAGCCTCTGAATGTGCTACCAGTCTAGGACCCTCCCCCCAATTTCTTAAACTCTCCCTGCACTAGCCCAGCCCCATTCCTAGCCAGGTCATTAATCCCCAGGTAGACAATGACATCCAGCTTTGCCTCCTGTCCTGCTGTACTAGTGATCCTCTGGATCTGTTTCCAATCTCTCCTAGCCATGGCACCACATAGGCACCTAATGTCCCTCTCCCCCCATTTCCTATTCCCAAATCTATCTCCCTCACAATTGATTCCACCACCAGAAGTTGCTTCCTCCTCCTCTGGGGTTATCTTCCTCCCTCCCTTCCTCCTTGGGATCACAACTTCAGAGAAGATGAAGATGAAGTAATTATTTGTGCAGAACCAGGTTGTGCATTTGAGAGAGAGTAATGTGTGCTCTGGGACAGCTCAAGTTCCAGTTGCCTTGGTGGTGCAGCTGGTTAGCATGACTGGAATGGTATTCTGGGAAGCCTGGGTTCAAGTCTTAGCTGAGGCACTTACTTCTTTCTCTCCTTTGTTTGTATGTGTTCCGTAAATATGCACACTGCACCCATGTGATTGAAAATAAAATAATTTTTTTGTGCAGCACCAGGTTGTGCATTAGAGAAAGAGCAATGTGTGCTCTGAGGCAGCCCAGGTTCCAATTGCCTTTGTGGTGCAACTTATTAGTACCGCCAGAACAGTATTCCGGGCTGCCTTCAAGTCTCAGCTGAGGCACTTGCTTCTTTCTCTCCTTTGTTTGTATGTGTTCCATAAATATGCACACAGCACCCATGTGATTGAAAGTGGTAATGGAAGATTTCATCACTGATTACTCAGCAGATCTTATTTGTATTATGGAGACCTCGTTAGGCAATGACTCCATATGTGGTAGTTAGATGTGCCCTGCACGTTAATGGCAAGACCATTCTCATTTACCATCTGCCTGGTTATGGAGTGATTTTTTTACAGGTGCTGGTGGACTTCATGGTTGAGTAGGTGTTAAACACCCTCCAGACAGTTGGTGCTGGGGGATTTCAGTGTCTGGGTTGATGTTGAATCCTAGCATTTTGGACAATAACTCCTCCAGCTGATGACCTCACTGGGACTAGCACAGGCAGCACTCTGTACAACCCACAAATGCGGTCACACCCTGGATCTGATCTTCTCATTGGGACTTGACAATAACACACTCAAGGTTGATCCATTTTTTGGATGGATCACCATGCAGTATCATCCCTTTGAGGGAACCCCTGTTTTTCTATCACCTCTGTTAGGTTGATCCAGTACTGACCAAAGCATAATTTGAAGCATTGCAAGCTCCAGTATGTACTGGATATCTCAGGTATGCCACTTGCCAATGCACAGGGGCCTGAGAAACCTGGGGAGAACTATACAGTACAGTCATCATTAAACTTTAAAATGAGCTCATTGATATTGAGTCGTTATCCAGTTTAATAACCCAATTTTCAATGAGCTGCTGAGTCTAAATATTGAAATTTCTTATCCAGTATGTAATAAAGTGAAAACCAGTTGTCAGCTCTGTGAAGTAATCATTAATATTATAAACATAGAAAACTGGTTAACAACTGATTAAACTTTACTTATTTATCATAGGACCTGTATTAGAAACCACCACTCAACTGAAAATCAGTTTTACTCAAACAAACAACTAATTTCAATTAAAGTTTAATGCTGACTGTACTGTAGTACAGTTCTCTCAGCTGCCTTAGACTCCTGAGCACCTTACCACATTATTCCCTTGATGCCCCATCACAGCTCACTGTGGTATTGTGATGAGCAGCATTGGTTGAAAACTGAGGGACAGAAGCTGGAGCATTCTTAGAGAAGATTCTGATCTCAGTAGGAGAGGTTGGCACTGGAAACCCATTGCGATGAGTATCAATGGACAATCAACCTGAAAAATACAGAGTTCCTGTTAAGGTCAATTACTGCAGGGAAAATCAACCAACTCATCCATTTCACTCCATAGACAGGTTGTTAAATCTTCCCTGTTTGCAATCATTTTGAGTTTTTTCAGCAGAAAAGTGTGAGGAGTTTGGTAAACTTTTGTCTGATAAGGTGTTCTCCTTTACAATATATCTGATATTTCTTCAAGCAGGCTGTCATTGTCTGGCAGTGGCAAAACCATTGGTGATGTGTATCTGCTGACCTGCAGTGAGTTTCGGCTAGTTGTTGAGGCTGAGGTTCTTTGGAGAATCTCTAGTTTGTACCCTACCTGCTGTATACTGGACTTAGGACCAATTTGGCTGTTTTTGGACTGCAGTGAGTCCCTTGGTCTGGTGATTGCTAAGATCATTAGTGGGTCCTTGAGGGAGGGTGTCTTTCCATCTGCCCTGAAAGAGGCAGTAGTTTGACCTCTCCTAAAAAAAAAAAAAAAAAAAAACATCCTTGGATGCTGACCTTCTGGAAAATTACAGAGCAGTCTACAGCTCTCCATTTTTGAGTAAGGTTATTGAGAAGGTAGTTGTGGAGCAGCTTGGGCATCTCCTGGAGAGTGGTCACATATTTAAACCTCTCCAGTTGGGCTTTTGGCCAAACCATAGCACTGAGACTGTGCTCCTAAGGGTGACTCATGATCGCCTCCTGGCGAGGGACCCAGGACTTTGTTCCATCTTCTCAGCATTTGTCATAGTGGACCATGAGTTGCTATTGGATCACCTGAAGAACTCTGGATTTCATTGGCACATTTCTGTGCTGGTTTAAGTCCTGCATTACTGGGAAAGTACAACAGGTTGTCCTAGGTAATTTCATCTCTGGGGCTTCTGTGCTCTCTTCTGGGGTTCCTCAAAGCTTGATCGTTGCCTCTGTGTTGTTTTCTGTGTACATGTTGTCCTTTAGGGAGAGCATGTGATGGTACGGTGTTGACTTTTGTTGTTATGCAGGTGATCCTCAGCTGTACATGTCTTGTTCCCCTTGTGGGGATTATGCAGCTTCAGTGCTGGGGTGATGTCTCAATGAGATAAATGACTGGATGGTCTCCAACTGGCTATGTCTTAATCCAGGGAAGACTGAGATGAGGGTGATAAAATTGGGTAAGTGGGGTTCAGCAGAGTTAGAAGGTGTTGCAGCCCTCCCTTTATTTGATGGCAAATCTCCCATAGCTTTTTTTTTTAGTTGTTTAACCAGGTGTAGCACAGTAAGCTGAAAGCTTTTTTACAGGTGCGACCTGGAGCACAGGGAAGTTAAGTGACTTGCTCAGGGTCCCACAGTATGCAAGTGGAAGCTGTGAGATTCAAACCAAGGCCTGGTCTGCTGGATGTCACCAGATTTGCAGCTCAGACCCTTAAACCATTGCACTATACTGCCTCCCAGCTGTCAATGCAGTTAAGAATCTTGGATTCATTTTGGATGGCAGGCAGCATTTGGCTAGTGGACCAGTTCCTGTTTTTGACCCCAGATACAATGGTAGGGGACTTCCTTTCCTCTTCTTATGTTGGAGTGGGTACACAGGTAAAAAATTATGTGTTTGTATATTTACAAAGGGTAGCTGTACTGTATACGACATATGATTGTTTTAGATGCACACATATACATAGAAAATTACAGCAGAAAAAGGCCCATAGACCTATCCAGTCTAGCCACCCCACATAACTACTTTGCAGTGGTTTTAGCGACCATACCCCCTTTGTTTCTGTCACCCTTTTTGTAAGTAATCCCATATGCCTGTCCCATCCCTGTTCGAAGTTGCTCACAGATTTGGCCTGTGCCAATTACTCTGGCTTCTTGCTCCACATGTTCACCACTCTTTCAGTGAGAAAGTGCTTACAGATAATCTGAATGTATTAGGTAGCTGCAGACTATGATGTAGAAACACATGGACTGGAAAGTAAACTGCTTGCCTACAAATTTGTTGTTGAGCAAAATCAGTTTGACAAAACCTACTGTTGTAGATTTAGATGCCTCTACCACAATATATAGAAGTTCACATACTGTAGTTACAGGTTGTTTGTAAAATGCAGACCCTTTTGCCTTTTTGACTGCAGTAAAAATCCTTGGGCTCAATTTTCAAAGATCCAAGAATGCTGCAAACCCCTGGTGCACTGATTGTTTGAGGCATGGTGCTTGTGGCATTCTCGCAGCCAGCGATTGGTATTTTTATTCCCGAGCACCAAATGCCACAAGTTAGACCAGCTTTTCTGTGGTCTAACCTGTGCCATTTAGGAGAACCAGTTTACGGGGCTTGCACCAAATCTTTGACGCAAGCTGCCGTAAACTGAGGAAACTGTTGCAACTGCACCCGATGTATTAAAATTGGGTGCATACAGCAAAAGAGTTGGGCGCAGCTGCACCAAAAAAATGAGTTTGACACCAGGCTTGATGCAAACCCTGTGTCACCCTTTCAAAATCAAGCCCCTCTATCTCTGGGTTAGAGCATGTCACTCAAATCCAAAAGGTTGTCAGTTGTAAGATTTTAGGCTCACAGGACAAACTAGAGTGCTGTTGCATATAGATGAGAATGGATAATATGGTCCTGTACATGCATGCTTGCACACACATATAGGCACACTAAAATCCATGAGCAATAATACATGTATACAACTGGCCCCTGAGAAGAGAGCACATAAGTCATCTGTGCACCTGCAGCCCAAGCCAGATTTGTGTAGTATGTGAAGGCAGTTGCTAGCCCATCGTTTCCAGCCAGTGGAAGAGTACAGCCCTTATTCTCTGTGTAGTAGACAAGGGACATAAAAAGAAGGTGGGAAAAACCTTAAAAACACACACAGGCTAACACATCTAAATAGCACATTTATATTTATTCAGAAAGAAGGTATCCACATGCAAACACATGTAGACTGATACATAATAAAATTAGAAAAGTAAAGGAATGAAGATTTGGAATTGGAGACTTCCAGTTTTCCAAACAGTTACAGTACCAACTGAGCTGAACCAGAAAAGTAAGTGAAATCAATGACCCCTAAGGGCTTTATCTGCCAAAAAGAAGCCTACTGGTTAAGGGGACTTTTTTGTGTGATTTGCCAGACTTCCTCAACAGCAAACAACAATAGAATTTGGAAACTTAAAAACGTTACATGGATGTCTGACTTTCAGTTCTTCCAACTATCAGTGGCCATTATCCTGTTGGACTATATGTTCTGCAGATCCTACTGATATGTCAGTCTGATTTACAGTGCTTTGCTTTTTTATGACAGATGAGTCATTTGAAGAATAATATGGTATAGCTGGGGAGCTGCTTCAGCTCACCCAGTAATGTTTCTGCTCTACAGATCAAAAAGGCTCCTGTTTGTGACCTGGCACTGTCACTGTTGAAGAATAATAATATTAATCATAATAATAATTATATGAAGATACTAATTGGGAGGATAAAGGTTGTACTGTCATAGCAACATAGCAGTTTAAGGCTGGAAAAAAACTCTAGGTCCATCTGTCCTACCCCCACATTTTATAAGCAGGAACCAACAAGTATGCTGTGCAAGCATGTATTAATTTATAGGACACATGAGTTTGTACAGACAAATGAATGTGTATCAGTACTGAACCTGGATTGTTATAAAGCCACCCTTGAAATTCCAGAACATGTCATAGGTTGGTGATGTGAAGCGAGCGGCTTCAGATCATTTCATATTTATGAGCAGGTGATCACATTAAGAAACTATCCTAATCCAAGCATTAAGAACTGGCAACCATTGTTTAAAGAGAGGTTGAGGGATGGCAGGATGGCTCAGTGCACTTGCAATAAGCCATGGAGCATTTTACCTCTAGGCCATGGCTCTAATCAAACCAAGGTCAGTATTTGCTGATTACCTCATATGATGACTATTTGGCGGTCTGTTTCAATACATTGTGATGTTACTGTCCTGTCCTGTTCCTAATGGGAACGTTTTTACATTACATATAATACACTTGGCACCAGTCTTGCCAAAATCACACAAGAGGTCCAGAACTGAATAGACCTAGAGTCTGAACTACCTTTTCAAGTTAATCCCTACAGGGCAGGATCAAGGCACATTGGCAGGCTAGTGTGGGACAGCTTGCATTGTGATGCATTATTCATCATGCAAATAAAAGACTCTGTTTGCCAGTGCTGTCAATCTAGTTTCTTTCCCAAGCACTAGCATTCACAACATGAAGATAAAAAACAGTGTTACAAAGAAACTTCTGTTGTTTAAAAGAGGGCAGGAACTGAAAGATCTGGGAGACTGGCATCCTTGTTCACTGCAGGGTGGTCTTTCCAGCTTCAGCTCAGGACTGAGACACAGAAAGAGAGAGCATTGCACCCCCTAGGCAGGCACTGCACTTGACACAGTGGGAGTTTTGGTAGCATGGAGGAGTCTGCCCACTGCCTACCCTGTTGCTGTCTGTCATAAATGGGCTTTATTTCATTCTACCACACTAACAGTCCCTTATGTTTTCTTGAACCAATGCGTACATTCATTTTTATCAGTAGCATGCTGTAGTCTGATGAATGGGGTGGAGATACTGGCTGCTGTCCATAGTAGCAATAAAGTAAAAGACCCAGATCATGTCAAAATGAAAGGCATGTACAGAGGGTTGGTTCACAAGCTAAGTAGTCAGCATGATAGTCAACTGAACAGTATAATTCTCAGCCTTTTTTGACTGAGGAGTGCAGTGAGTATACAGCATGTTTCTTTGCATACCAAATGGAGAGCTATTAGAGCAGTTACCCCTCCCCAATGGGGAAGGGGTTCTAATTTTATTTTATTTTTTTATTTTCTATTTATTGGCCCCCTCCAGCTGACATCAGTCCATCTCAGGGCTTTTGGGAGGCCCAAACCCCATCTCCCCTGCCATCTACTAGGACTTACTTGGCTCTGTGGGTATAGCTTTGTGGGAGCCCCTCTTAGTGAAGGACTTTGGGCTGGACCAGGTCCCTCAATAAACATACTGTGGTATTCAAGGATGTGTCTAGATCAGTGGGGTGCAGGGTCTGCAGGTTGCCCAGAGCCATCATGGGGTTTACCTGCTTTTTCTGTTTTCTTGTTGTGAAGGGGGGGAGGGATTCTTGGCTGACAGACATGAGCACACTGAGCATGCTCAGCCATCTTGCTAATCAGTGGCTCTCAGCCACAGAAATGCATTTCTATCTGAACTGCTACCTGTGGTCACCCAAATAGTGGTCATGCAGTGGCTGTGATCCCCCCTCCCTCCTAGAAGGAGGAGAGTGTCCTGTGGGATGCTCAGTCCTCCTCTCCTGGCTGCCCTCTGACAACCTAGGCTTGTTCCTGATCCCGGGTCACCAGTGTAACAAGCAGTAGTGCTACCACTGTGCCAATGGGCCAGCCTTCTAAATTTTTTTTAAATACAGAGTTATAAGGGGTCTTAGAAGATCTTCACTGTGAGGACCCATGTACAGTAGTAGGACCCAGGATTAAAAAAAATGTGAAACAAAAATTGGTCATTAGAGAGAGGAAATTGAAATTGGCATTTTTCCATTTTTGCCCTAAGATATTTTCACCAAATTATAAGCTCTTTTGCAAGAACTCCACTTCTGCACCAGATTTTGCACAGATCGCCCACGTGTACACTTAGTACCAATCTTCTACTCAAAAAAATCCAACTTTGCACTAAACTGTCATAAAAAATAATCACATAAAAGTTATTTGTTTGCATCAAACAGAAAATTTGCATCACATTTTAGTATAAATTGTTGGTGTGGTTGGCAATAACAAAAGATAGTAGCTAGGTCACAAAGTAGGAGCAGAAACCAAATTGTTATTTACCTTTCAATGCATTCTTTTATTTGTGCAGTTTGGTTCAGGATTTGTGCCGGTAACAGAGTCCACAGCAGCATCTGTTACAAGTGGTAGCTGCAGAACTCCAGATGATGAGCGAGGGCAGCAGACCCCCACAGTTATAGATGCTTCCCCTCCAACACGTTTCAAACATGGCACTTTTTCCGAAGGCTGACAACATGCTAGTGTCTACTATATTTATATGCAGCTTTTAAAGGAGTAGGCACCAGCAATCAGTAAATAAAAGGGAAATCGTGCTAAATAGTGCTGAAATATTAAATTCACGAACATGATTAAAACATTTCTCCAAAACAACAGTACATATTAAAAATACAAAGTCTATAAAAAAATACATATCTGCCAGTTGTACAAACCAGGCACTACAGATCCAAAGCATGGTCCCGAAGAATGCTGCCAAGGTGGATGACATATGCTTAAACAAAAAATGTAAGTTCATGCCAGAATTTGCTGCTCATTCAATTAGTATAGTGTACTCTATACCTGTAGGTTACAGTATATTTAAGAAGGCTATCTAGACTCAGCTGGGTCTAGCATTCAGTAGCCATGCTAGAAAAGGAAAAGAAAAGAAAAGAAAAGAAAAGAAAAGAAAAGAAAAGAAAAGAATGGAATGTTATTAGTACCATTTTCAAATTAATAGAATGCATTATATAATAATAAGTGTAAGTGAACCACCAGTTGGTACAGCAGAATCTCA
The DNA here is from genome assembly GCA_016271365.2 of Neoceratodus forsteri. NCBI lineage: Eukaryota > Metazoa > Chordata > Ceratodontiformes > Ceratodontidae > Neoceratodus > Neoceratodus forsteri. The sequence continues at coordinate 683,915,266 of CM057449.1, forward strand.
GTAACATTAAATTATTTAATGGATAGTCTTTTCAGAATGAGGTCAAAGGGTCATGAGGGATGGAAATGCTGAAACAAGGAGGAGGGCTATAAAAAAGTTGCCACTTCTAAACTATCATTAGCCCTAGTTTCTTTCTAGCCCCTAGTGCAAAAATCAAACATTGCTGTCTTTTGAGGAGAAAATTATTATAACCTCCTTCTCTCCTGTCTTTTATTGGTTTATAAGTGCCATGAAATACAATTTGTGGGAACACTTATCTATAGCTTTCATAATGTGCACTGCCAGAACATTATTATTATCTTCATTTTTCACTGTCACATGTTCACCAACCCATATTTTGAATTACCTTTTAGTTTTACCCATGTAGTAACACTCAAGGGTGCAAATGACTAAATATACCACTCCTTCTGTAGCACATTTGATAAAACCCCTTATGTTCACACATACTTTGGATTTTGGATTGGTGATTTTTTAGTTGCAATCATTATAATAAAATAAATCTCGATGGAGGAGTTAGACAGGGAACTAGCAGGACAGATCAGGAGGACCTGCGAGAAGGGTAGTGTTGTGATTGTGGGGGACTTCAACATGCAAGGAGTGGACTGGAGTACCCCAACAACCAGGAACAGAAGGGAGCAGATACTGTTGGATGCCTTCCAGGACAGCTTCCTGCTGCAAATGGTCAGTGAACCAACCAGGTTAAGGAATACCCTTGACCTGGTGCTGGCAAATGGGGACTTTGTAAGAGAACATACAGTGGAGGAACCTCTGTCAGGGAGTAACCACCACTCAGTATGGCTCACATTGGATATGGGCAAGGAAGGAGTGGAATCTGGCACAAGAGTGCTGGACTTCAGGAGGGCCAACTTTGGGAGGATGGGGGAAGTGGTAAAAGGGTACCTGGTCAGAATTCAGTCTAGTAGGGACACTAACCAGAGGTGGGAGCTCATAAAGCTGGGGATAGTGGAGGCAACCAAAACCTGCTGCAAGGCCCAGAGCAAGAAGGCTAGGGCTAAGAAACCGAGCAAGTTGAGCAAGGAGGTCATGGAAAAGGTAAGGAGGAAAAGAGCTGCCTTTAGGAAGTACAAGAAAACAGGGAGAGGGGAGGACAGGGAGGAGTACTTGACAGAATCAAAGGAGGTGACAAGGGCAGTAAGGGGAGGCAAAGCATCTACGGAACTCAGGCTGGCACAAGGCATTAAGAAGGGGGAGAAGTACTTCTTTAGGTACATCAGGGAGAAAAGGAGCTGTAAGGACCACATAGTAAGGATTAGGAAGGAGGGGGGTTGGGTGGAAGCAGGGTGCGATAAGGCAGAAGCACTAAATGAGTACTTCTGATCAGTATTTACTAAAGAGAAAAGGGGGGTGACACCCAAGGGGGGAGAAATGGCAGAAACAGGAAGGGAAGGGGTGACAGATGGGGAAATCATGGAGGGCAGAGTTTGGGAGGGTTTGAAGGCACTGAGGGTTAACAAGGTGCCAGGCCCAGATGGCATCCACCCCAGGGTACTGAAGGAGCTGGCAGAGGTCCTTGCAGGAACTTTGGCAGACCTATTTAATGCCTCACTACATTAGGGGTGTGTACCTCAGGACTGGAGGATGGCTCATGTGGTGCCCCTCCACAAGAGTGGCCCCAAGGATGAACCTGGAAACTACAGACCAATAAGCCTCACATCCATCGTGGGTAAGCTAATGGAGACTATCCTGAAGGAGAGGCTAGTGGCCCTCCTAGAGACCAAAGGACTACAGAACAACAGACAGCATGGGTTCATATGGGGCAGATCCTGCCAAACCAACCTGGTGGAGTTCTATGACTGGGTAACTAGGCAACTGGACAGGGGCCATGCAGTGGATGTCCTGTATCTGGACTTCAGTAAGGCATTCGACTCAGTGCCACATGGAAGGCTGGGAAGTAAGTTAGTAGGCACAGGGGCGGGTGCAAAGCTGGTGAGATGGGTAGGAAACTGGCTTCAGGGAAGGCAACAGAGGGTGGTAGTGGATAAGGAGCTCTCACACCCAAGGGTAGTGACAAGTGGTGTTCCACAGGGCTCGGTGTTGGGACCAGTGTTGTTTGGGATATTCATTGCAGACATATCATGGGACATCAAGAGCAAGATCAGTCTGTTTGCTGATGATACCAAGGTAGGAGCAATGGTGGAAACCTAGGGGAATGGCAGGGGTTGCAGGATGATCTGGCAAAGCTTGAAACCTGGTCAGACACCTGGCAACTGGGGTTTAATGCCAAAATGTGCACGGTGCTGCATTTTGGGATGAAGAATCCTAGGAGGAGTTACCAGCTGGGGGGAGTGCAGCTAGCCCAGACAGAGGAGGAGAAGGATCTGGGGATGCTCATTACAGGGTCAATGAACAACTTGGCACAATGTAGGAAGGCAGCTGCAAAGGCCAACAAAGTGCTGGGTTGTATTGCAAGGGGTATATCCTTGAGGAGGGAGGAGGTGATTCTGCCACTGTATAGGTCATTAGTTAGACAGCACCTGAAGTGCTGCATGCAGTACTGGCACCCATATCTGAAGAGGGACATTAAGTTACTGGAGGGGGTGCAGCGCAGGGTGACAAAGATGATCAAAGGGCTGTGGGACTTATCATACGAGTGAAGGTTGAGGGAGTTGAACATGTACTCACTGGAAGAGAGGAGGGACAGGGGGGACATGATTGAAACCTTTAAGTACATGAAAGCAATAAACAAGACAGGTACAGAGGGGCTGTTCAAAATGAGGGAGGGGAGGGACACTAGGGGCCATGATATGAGACTGGAGGGAGGAAGGTTCAGGAGGGAGATGAGGAGACACTTTTTTACAGAGAGGGTGGTGGCTGGGTGGAATGTGTTATGGTGGTATCCAGTAGAACAGTGGACTGCTTCAAAAGGGGATGGGACAGGACAGAGGGGGGGTTAATGAAGGGGAAGGGTGGAAGGGAGGGGCAGCTGCAGAATAAGGGGTGCTAGCTGCATATTCGAGCAGACTTGATAGACCTCTAGGCCTTTATCTGCTGGCAAATTTCATATGTTCATATGCTCATATGTAAGTGGGGCAGCTGCTGAATAGGGAGCTAACTGCATTCATGAGCAGCCTAGATAGACCATGATGGCCTTTTGCTGCTGGCAATTTTTGTATGTTTGTATGTTTGTATTTACAGTTACTACATTTTGTGCAACCTTTAGTCTTACTCAGCAGCCACATACATAGCCTGTCATCCAATGGCTGCACTGACTGAACAAAATAGTCCCCTAAATGTTTGGCCATCCTGTATCTAGAACCTGTCATGGTTGTCTTTCCAAGTTGTAACCTGGGCCTGTCCCCACAATGTGCAAGTGTTTATTAGTAATGGCACCAACCTCTCTGGATTTATGATTGAATGTGGAAACAAAATTCATTTGGGGATCAATATTTTCATTTTTCTCTCTTTCTCTAAGCAAGTTCTTCAATTGGATTTTGTCAGCCTCATCCCTTGCTGTGGTGAAAATATGCCTAGCCCATCTGTGCAGATTAAAAGTCATTCATGGGTGCCTGATATTATGTAAAGTGGGTGGCAGCTATTGACTAACAGGAGAGTGTTCCTGTTTGTTCTTTTTCTAAAAAGGTCATAGGTACCCCCCCTTTACAGTCCCTCATAATGATAAGGTCTAGGAAGTTTATTTGGACTGACAGCGTGATACGCTAAATTTAAGGTTGCTGTTACTTGCTTTTAGGAATTTCACTTAGTCTAATTGATCTTGTTTAGTTCCAGACCACACAATAAGCACATCATTGGTAAAGTGTCTCAATAAATCAATTTTATTAAGATGTGGGTTGACCTCTGCCTCATGCACCACCTCCTCTTATCATTTACCTAGGGAAAGACTGGCATAATTCAGTGTGAAGCTGGCCCTAATTGCTGTCTACCACTTTCGTATGTAGAAATGCTCTTTATAGAAAAAGGTGTTGCATTCCAATACAAATCATGCTAATTTCATCAACATACTATATGAGTAGGGGGATCCTGTGACATTCAGCTGTCCAAATACATTTTCATAGCCTCCATACAATCTTCATTTGGAATGTTTGCATTCCACGTCTGTAGTCAGTAGCCAGAGGAATGTCCGACTGGCCAAGTCTTTCAATAGCCTGAGTATATCACCTGCATCCTTTATAGTGTGTAGGATAGCAGGATCTTGGTAAGTGCTCCTACTGTGTGATCTACCTATTATCTTTTGTTGATGCCGTCCACCCCAACCATTTCTACATATCACTGTCTCTGGGCACAACACAATGGTGCATTGGATACAGTTCCCTCATATTGCTCTCTGACATCACATTTTAGTGCAGACAAAGTAGATTTTCACTCAGTTTTAGGGGAAATGGCAAAAATGGATCTTATGATTGGGCATGATGGAATTGGCCATTATTTGAAAATATATATTTATTTTAGAATTTGGTGAATGGGAAAGGTACACTGAGCTGAGAATTATTTCCAGGTTCATGTGAGAATTCATCATGTTTGCAAAGACAAAATAACAGTGTCTATATATATATATGTATATGTATTATAGTGGCACAGTAGCACAACTATAGTTAGGATTGAACTGGACTTTCTATGTTAAACCCAAAATGTTGCACTTTAATATCTTTGCAACTGTTAAATGGATTTGCATAGTATGTTGCACGTGTAGTCCCATGTGGTAGCTCTCTGGATGTGCCAAGTGTCTTTCTGGTCCGCTGTGCAGTTTCCGAGATCTGGATAGTGAAAAAGATGAATTTTTTGTAGTTTTTTCCCCATTGGTTTGAATGGTATTTCTTTGAATTTGGCTGTTGCCCAGATCATTTGAAATTGTGGTCTGAAATTTTCATGGTAGAAGGGGTCTGGGTTACAGATGCTCCTTTTGCTTGTTTGGTGATAAAATGCTAATTTGTTCCAAAGTTATTTAATTTTGAATTTTTTTAAAATGAGTTCTGAGTATGCTCAGTAAGGACTAAAAATAGCTGTATGAAATAGAAACATAGAATTTGACGGCAGATAAGGACCGCTTGGCCCACCTAGTCTGCCCATTTCACTACCTAATGGATAAGCTGCAGATCCTAGTTAACCAACAGCCTACTTCCTACTACCCCCTACTAGAATTGCCTTATGTCTGTCCCATGCATTCTTGAATTCCCCCACTGTTTTTGACTCTATGACCTCCTCAGGAAGGCTGTTCCATGCATCTACAACCCTCTCTGTGAAGAAAAACTTCCTCACATCACCTCTGAGCTGTCTATCCTCTATCTTCAAATTGTGCCCCCTTGTTCTTGCACATCTCTTTTTCTGAAAGATGCTACCATCTTTGACTTTGTTGATTCCCTTGAGGTATTTGAAAGTTTCTATCATGCCCCCCCTCCTTTCCTCGAGGCTATACATCTTAAGCTCCTTTAATCTTTCTTCATATGTCTTCTGGTGCAGACCCTGCACCATTTTGGTTGCCTTCCTCTGGACAGCCTCCACTCTGTCTATGTCTTTGCGGAGATGAGGTCTCCAGAACTGTACACAGTACTCCAGATGTGGTCTTACCAACTGTCTGTCCAGAGGGCCAACAACTTCCTGTTTTCTACTGGTGATGCCTCTCTCTATGCATCCCAGTATCCCCTCAGACCTTCTTACTGCCTTCTCACATTGCTGGCCCACCTTTAGGTCATCTTATATGACCACCCTCAGGTCCCTTCCAATTTTTGTTGTCAGTATCTCACCCCCCATTGTGTACTCTTCCCCTAGGTTTTTGTTTTCTAGGTGCATTACTTTGCACTTCTTTTCATTGAATCTAAGCTGCCATACATTTGACCATTCCTCCAACTTGCCAAGTCCCTTTTCATCTTTTTCACCCCACCTTGCATTTGCATATCAACCCTGTTGCAGATCTTTGTGTCATCTGCAAAGAGACATGCTTTCCCTTCCAGTCCCTCTGCAATGTCATTTATAAAGACATTAAAAAGGACCGGCCCCAGTACTGAACCCTGTGGTACCCCACTAGTAACCCCCCTTTCTTCACTGTGTACTCCATTTACTATTACCCACTGTGTCCTTTTGTCCAGCCAATGTTTTACCCAGGCTGCCAACCTGGGACCCACTCCCAGGCTGGCTAATTTGTTTATTAATCTTTTGTGTGGGACCGTGTCAAATGCCTTGCCAAAGTCTATGTAGGCCATGTCCACAGACCCTCCCTTGTCTACTACTTTGGTCACCCAGTCAAATAAATCAATTAGATTTGTCTGACATGATCTTCCTGCTGTGACTCCATGCTGCCTTGGGTCCTGTGCCCCACTGGACTCTAGGAACTCAACAAATCTTTCTTTCAGAAGCGATTCCATTATTTTTCTTACCACTGAGGTCAAACTAACAGGTCTATAGTTTCCTGCCTCTGTCTTGCTCCCATTTTTGTGAAGCGGAATCACATCTGCCCTCCTCCAGTCCTCAGGTACTACACCATCCTCCCATGATTTATTAAAAAGGGTAGTCAGTGGTGTTACTAGTTCTTCCCTTAGTTCTTTTAGAATTCTGGGGTGAATCCCATCAGGTTTCATTGCTTTATCCATCTTCAGTGGGGGTGCTCAAGAGGTAGTAGAAGCAAGACACTGTTTTCAGAGATCCTCTACGATAGTGCTTAAACTCTATTAAAATCATCTGTAATCATTGAAAAGCTATGGCACAGTTAAGGTCTAAAACTAAGGACTTAACAGAGACTAAGTTGGATAATACTGAAAAGTATTTTTCCCCTAAACCAGGGGAGACAGCCCCTCCATGAGTGAATGTGGATTCACCTGTGATTGAAGGGGTAATGGCTTCTCCTGCAGTAGTGCATGCTGATGTGTGTGCAAAAGCCATAGCAATCTGCTAAACCAAGCTTGCAATCAATACCAACACTTTTAATGGGATTTCTGGAAGAATCCCATACATCTTTTGAGAAAATCCATGGTACTTTATCAGAAATATCAAACAGATGCTTCCAAATTGTAGATAAGCTTCAGAAATGTGAAGAGCTAGTGAAGGTATCTGAGCACAGTGTGGAGTTACTCTCGGGGAGAGTTACAACATTGGAGGGTGCAGTGAATGCATCCTTGCATAAGCAAATTTCAAACATAGCCAAGTTTAAAAAGATTGAAAGCGCTTTGCTGTTGAAGAATCTATGGTTAATTGGGTTTTCAGCTGAAATTCCTTCTCTTGATTTAAAATCAGAAGTGGAGCAGATTATAACATTGTTTTTTTCTTTGGATTCCCAGCTGTGTTTGGAGTCCGTCTTTTAGCCTTATTCAAAGTCTATCGTGGGAAATTCCAGTGCTAGGTACTGGTATGTAATACGTACCTTTTCATCTGTTTCACAGCGGAATTATATTTTACAGCTTGCCCAGCAGAGAAAGGGTTTTCAATATGAAGGACAGCAGTTGCATTTATATCCTGATTTTTGTTTGATAACACAGTGAAGGAGGAAACGCATTCTTACACTTAGAGCTGAGTTTATTCATGCAGGTGTTACAGTGATACTGCAAGCCCCAGCAAAACTAAAAATAGTCTTTCAAGGGAAGAATTATTTTTCCAATGTAGACGCTTCCCATAGTTTCTATGAAAAGTATGTTGTTTTGCCGACAGAACTTGGTTCGGACTTAGAAGATGAAGAAGATGAGGCAGCAGACACAACCCAGTATGTCCCAGTTAAATAAGGAACTACTTTAGGTTGTTCTTTGCTGTTGTCTCTTTCTTTTGGATTTTTTTCTGATTGGAGTTTTTTCCTTTTTTTGGACTCTAATGTACTTTAGAGGGTGATATAGCTTGGAGCATAAAATTGTAAAATTTATTGATTTTTTATATAATACCACCTCATTGAAATTGTTTTTTTACAAAAGGTTATTTTTTCTTTTAACCCCTCTAAAATTGAAAAATCTTTCTATATGGATGTTTTTTTTTCAAGATGTTTCTTTAAGAATACTTTGTATATGTTTCCTTTTTCTCTCTGATAAAAATAAAATTTAAGAGTTCTTTCAGAACCCTTTCTTCTGTGAAAGGACTAATATCAAACTCCCTATCCAGAGTGCTTCTATTGACTGGATTAGGTATCTCCCCCTGTTCTTCCATTGTGAATACTGAGCAGAAGTATTTGTTCAGTATCCCTGCTTTTTCACTGTCGCTCTCTGCCCAACCACCTTCCTCTTTATTCAGTCTCAGCATCCCTGCCTTAGTCTTTCTTTGTTCCCTAATGTTCCTATAAAAGGTTTTATTCCCCTTCTGAACCAAGTTGGCTATCTTTTCCTCAGTTTGGGCCTTTCCTATTCTGACTGCCTTCCCTGCTTCCTTCTGCTTTAACTGGTACATTTCTCTGTCCTGTGCCTTCTGTGTTTCCTTATGCTTCCTGAATGCTATCTTTTTCTCCCTTACCTTCCCCGCCACTTTTTTTGAGAACCATAGTGTTTTTTTTTTCTTTTGTTTTGATTTATTTGCTTCACACAAAGGCTTGTTGCCTCTGTGATGGTAGTTTTGATGTTTCCCTATTGTTGCTCCACCCCACCTTCTTGCCTGTGCGGTAGTGCTTTTCTGAGGCACTCTCCCATTTTGACAAAATCAGCCCTCCTGAAGTCCAGTACCTTCACTTTTGTGTGGCTTGACTCTACAGCTAAGTTTATCGTGAACCACACTGTTTGGTGGTCACTGGTTCCCAAATGGCTACCCACTTCAAGATCTGAGATCCTCTCTCCATTCCCATTTGAGAGTACCAGGTCTAAGATTGCTCCCTCCTGAGTAGGTTCCAAAACTAGCTGCTTGAGGCATGCCCACTGTAGGGCATCTAGAATGGTCCTGCTCTTGGATGTGGCTGCAGCAAAGGTGCTCCAGTTAATGTCTGGCATATTCAGGTCCCCCATCAGCAATATCTCCCCTTTCTCTGCCATCCCAAGGATGCCTTCTGTCCTGTCCTTGTCTGTTTCCTCCCCCTGATATGGGGGTCTGTATACAACCCCTGTGCAGATTGTGGAGCCATTTCCAGTTTCCATGGTTACCCATAGTGCATCCTCTCCTCCCTGTTCACCCTTTAGTTCTGTTGCTTTGATCCCTTCCCTTACAAATGAAAAAATAATTCTTGTTTTGTACTGACATCATCTTATTTTGTTAGGGGAAAATTATTATTTTATTTGCCATCATCTTATTGTCAGTTTTTAAAACAAAATCTGAATTTAAAATAGGGTTACCATCTCTCCTGAATTTTTCAGGACAGTCCTGATGTGGACAGCTGTGTCCTGCAAAAAAACATGAAAAATAGTACACATCCTGACCTTGTAGTATGAGAAATATTTTCCAGCTTTCTGCTAAATATTGCAGAAAACTATAATACCTTAACCAAACATAGAAACCTAGAAACATAGACTTTGACGGCAGATAAGGACCGCTTGGCCCATCTAGTCTGCCCATTTCCCTACCTACAGGATAGGCCGTAGATCCTAGTTAACCAACAGCTTATTTCTTCCTACCCCCCACAAGAATTACCTTAACTTAACAAAAAACAATAGAAACAACTGAAAATCTACAACACTTACTCTTAATTCTGATTATTTAGAGAAAACAAGTCTGTTGCATTGGTCTAGGTTACAAATTGTCCTGCAAAAAGTCATGATTCAGTAAGAAATAACATACTTTGGGCTTCTTAAAAGATGGTAATCCTAATCAGAAAGGCTACAGAAATGACATGCTGGAAGCAGACAAAGAGATTTTTGTTGCTTATTTGGATTCTCTTAAGTCTACTGTGTAGTTTACTGTTGGAGAAAGGACTCAGAAATGTGCTTTTTTATATATATTTTTAAATAACGTTTCATTACTTGCTTCCACTTGTTTCATTTGATGTTCATATGAAACATTTCATATGAAGTAAAAACTCTGTGTTTTCACTGTTTGCTTGAAGAGCTGCATCACTGAGAGTGTTTTGAATTTTGGTCTGATATTTTCAGGGTGGAAAGGTATTGCCTCATAGATCTACCTTTAACTGGATTGGTGAAAAAATAATAATGCATTCCTAAGTTATCTCATTTTAAAATGTATGCTTCTGAGCATGCTTAGTTAGCAGTTGTTTTTCCATGGTGTCTCCCTCGCCCACCTATTGCTGTCCCCATTTATAATTATTTCCCGGGTGTCTAGTGGCACCCCCCCCACCCTTCAATCACTATCCTCATTTATGTGTATTATTTCCATGGTGTCTAGTGGCACCTTCCCCCTCTGTCCAGTCACCATTCCCATTTATAATTATTTCCCTGCTGTCTAGTGGGTAGCGCCCCCCTCCCTTCAGTCACAATCCCTATTTATATGTATTGGTTCCCTGGTGTCTAGTTGCAACCCCCATCTGCCGATTGTCATCCCAATTTATATTTATTGTTTCCCCGGTGCCAATTGACATCCCCTATCCTCTTATTGTCATCCCTGTTTAGTTTTATTGTTTCATTGGTGTCTAGTGGCACCTGTCACCTCCAGTAATGTCCTTCCTGAAATAAAGAAAAAAGTCCCTTGATGTCTTTTTTAACCTGTGAAAAAGAAAATGATCCCTTGCTGATCTGACCCCCAAACCCGACCTCCCACTGAGCACCCACCACCCTACACACCCTACACACCATATCTCACCTGAACAGGTAACAGGCCAAAGATCCACTGATTGATTGAAACATGTCTTGCTGCTGGAAATGTCACTTGCTATATGAGAAAGTAAAGTAACTGTGGTTCAATGTATTTCAATGGGGTTTTCAACTTTTTGGCATACCTTTACCATTTTTGCAAATTCTGAGCTCACATTTTTAACATGGCCTTTTTCTGCTCCCACCTCATGAATGGCATGGTGTCATGTTGTTGCATACAAAGCAGCACAGCACTATACCACATTGTCAAAACAGCAAATTAAAAAAAAGTAAAATACTTGTTTTCTGCGTCGGGCTCTGCCCCCCACATCCCTCATTACAGGGGTCTGTGCCCCTGAACCCCCACTATCAAAATAACCTCCTCCTGGGGGGGCAATTCAGGGATAGGGTAAAACTTGGGCAGGGGGCATCATGAACCACACAAAAGCCAAGACAAAAAAAAATGAACTAACCTAATCTGGGACCAGGAATAGAACTACTGTCCACAGCTGCTCCATTGTCCTCCAATGTTGATGGCTCTACGCCCTGAGCCATGGCAGCAGCTCAGTGGATCCTCTTCCAGCAGAGCTCTTACCCTTTCCAGGAAACAGCTACAGGGTCACCACTACCTCTTCACACTATTTGTCTCATGCGGCATTGTGTACCCTGAAGCTGTTCTTCCCTGTGCTGTTACTGTTGTGTGATATTTGCCCTGTGTCATTCTACATACTACATATTGACCTGGTACACCTCATGAACGGTGTTAGTGGAATTATGCAAATGTGGCCAGAAAGGCCATTTCATGGTCACTTGATGAAATCACCTTTCTGTATGGATTTAAAAATGTTCACTGCTGTTGTTCATCAGGCGGGTCATACGAAGGGTATGTTGAAATTTTGGGGTCAAAACATGCAACAATGGAAAAGTTATGTGCATACTGTACATTGAAATTTTGCTACAGTCCCTTGTAACATTTTGCCAGGAAATTTTCAAGATAACCATCTTTTTACACTACCTCATGAACATGACAGTTGTCATTTTAGAAACCTTGGCCAGACTCTGTTTTTGCACCTGTGGCACACAGTAGTGTTGTGCTGGTGTGGAATCACATTTTGGCAGGGATTTCATCATTTTTATTACCAGGTTCATTCACCAGGTGGTGTAATAAAAAGGTTATGCTGAGAATTTCATTCCTGTTTTCCTACAAAGGCAAGCTCAGGGCACAGAGGGCCCTGCACTTCTACAGCAACAAATATGTACACTTCGAAGGAGGAATAAGAGCACAGGGCCCAGAGGGCCCTGCACTCCTACAGACAAATGATACAATTATACTATCTTAAAAGTAAGGAAACTATTTGCAAAAATTGTATTAGTGCACCAGTTAGGGTTGCATTGACAAAACTGGGAAATGTGGCATTAGAGTTTCCAACCCTAGCACCCCACTCCCACCCACCAGGCAGCAACAAGAAAAGTCATTACAGATTCACCTCTCCTGCATCTTCGCTAATCTGGCCTGGGGTATGCCCTTGGGTTGTCAGCTTTGATGCTCACCCCATTCTCACATACTCTACACATCTCCGTTTCTTTCTTGATCAAATGGGGTGAATGTTAGAACTGAAAACCCCAAGGCACACCCCATGACAGATGAACAAAAATGCAGGAGAGGTGAAACTGAAATGATTTTTCTGTCACTGCCTGGTGTGTGGGGTTGGGGTGTTAGGGATGGAAAAACTAATGCCACATTTCCCTACTTTTGTTGCTTCAACCCTAACTAGTGAATTAGTTAAGTTTTTAAAAAGAAGATATTTAAATATACAGTAGATATAGATATATTATAGTGGCATGGCAGTGCCACTATAGTTAGGGTTGAGTACCCCATTTAAGGTTAAAGTTTAAAATTTGGCAGGTTAATATCTTTGCCACCATATGATGGATTTGCCTGAAATTTTCAGGCATGGAGTGGTACCATAGACCTCTGGATCTGCCAAGTTTTGTAATGGTTGGATATATGATTACGGAGCTACGTAGCACCGTAGAACGTGATAATTATGCTTTGTTGTGCATTCTTTGCTAGCTACTACAGGTCGCACGGTTTGCACAACTGATCCAAAACCTTCAGGGAACATGCAGCCAAGGTCTCCGATGTGCCTTTTGAAGATGTCGTGAAAAAATATTAAACGGTTCAAAAGTTATTCAAAAAACAAGTTTCCCATTATAGTCAATGGGAAAAGTTAAACTATTCGACAGTGTCGCAAATGCAGTTTTTAGTGTCGCAAATGACCCCTGTAGTGTCGCAAATCTGCCATTTTGTTTTCAGTTACTAGTCACAGAAGGGTTTGGCATTTAAATTTGGGGCCCACTAGGGACATAATTCTTTTTGTGTTCACCTAGTCAAGCCCTAGGGATGCTCGCCATGTCTTTTTTTTTTTTTTGGGGGGGTTAAACACCACAGAAATATGTTTTTCAAATTTTTGTAATTGTAGTGTCATAAAGTAGTGTCGCACTTGTGACACTTTCGTGATTTTTTTTTGCGAAAGTGTTTGTGATTTGCGACACTTTCTTTCTGTTTCTCTCAAAAGATTAGGAAATCTTTGTCACCCTGCTGCAAAAGAACGGTTTGCTCTTTTGGGCTGAAATTTGGAGGGAAGACACCCAAGATCCCACAGATGTGCCTTTTTGTGAAAAAATATTAGAGGTCTGCAAAGTTACGGTACTCCAAAGTTGATGATTTTTTCCGTAGGTTAACATTATGGCGTCCGCTGTGCCTTTCGGGACCCATGTCTCAGAAATGCTTCGAGATACAGACTTTTCATTGGAAAAATACTTAGCCCTGCACTATGTGGCTAAGTGCAAAACTAGCCAGGAAAGACATAAATTATATGAAATAACATTTTTTTTCTACGTCATACGGTTCATGAGATATAAGCAATTTAGTATTCCAAGTGTTCATTTTCTGCTCCGAGGCCCATTATTATGCATACATTCTTTGTATCCACTGTGTTTCTCAATGCAGCTTTTGGGGAAAAAAAGGGTGCGCGCTTTAGTTACGGTTACAGTTACCGTTTCCACTTGCGTTTCCATAACCATTTGCAATAGAGTTCCCATCTACGCCACCACGTGCGTTACCCTTTCGTTTTCATTTGTGCTTGCATTTGTGTTACAGTTACCATTTGCATTTCCATTACTGTTTTTGTTTGCATTTTGTTTTGCATCACCGTGTGCATTACCTTTTGTGTTTGATTCCATTTACGTTTCTCTTTCTTTTGGCGTCATCGTTGGTGTTACCTTTACCATTTGCATTTCCAGTTGCGGTACCATGACCATGCACGTTACCATTTGTGTTTCCATATGCACTTGCATTTGTGTTTCCATTTCATTACTGTTTGCTATGGCGTCATCGTTGCTGTTACTGTAACTGTTTGCATTTCCAATTTGCGTTACCGTTACTGTTTGCATGTTTGTCACCATTTGTGTTTCTGTTGGCCTTAGCATTTGCATTTTCGGTTGCTTTTCCATTGTCAGTTGCATTACTGTTTCCTTCTGCGGCACCATTGCGTTTACCGTTTGCATTTCTGTTTGCATTTATGTTACCATTTGCATTTTTCTTTTCTGTTGGTGTTAGTGCTTATGTTACTGTTTTCATTAACATTTGCATTTGTTTTCATTAACATTTGTACTTTCGTTTCTCTTACCATTTGCATTATCATTTATGTTTGCTTCACCATGTGCGTTACCATTTGCGCTTGCATTTGCATTACCGTTATCATTACTATGTGACACAAAATCACATGGTGGGGGGGTGGGGCCCTTTTGGCCCAATGCTCCCACCACCACATTTCATTCACTATTTATAGTGCTCATTCTCCATTTAGTGCATCTGTTAGGCTTGTTCCACAGTGACAAAAACAAGGAAATTCTGTATTAGGGTTGCCATCCCTTGCACCCAAGCACACTCGCCCCACAACAGGCAGTCGGGTAAGCATCGGGTCCTAACTCTCACCCTATTCTCTTGTACTGCACCACCTCAGCTTGTTTACACATGGGATGGGGGGTGAGAGTTAGGACCGACGACCCCAACGCACACCCTGATGCCTGTTGGGGAACAGCAATTAGAAAAAACATTTGAACTGTATTTTGAAATACAGTTCGAATGGTAATTAGAAAAATCATTAGAACTGTATTTTGAAATACAGTTTGAATGGTAATTAGATAAGATATTCGAACCGTATTTTGCAAATGCAGTTTGAACGGTATTTTTAATTACCTTTCAATTTAAAATGTTCTCCTGGCTGGCCTGGTGGTGCTGAGGGTTGAAGTGATGGATGCCACACTTTGTGCCACATTGGCAACCTGGGTTCGGGAGTGAACTCGGGCTGTCGGGTATCGGCAGGGGCAGGAAAGGACTGAGCATGCGGAGGACTGCTCTCCTTTCCTGGGTGGGTGAGTACACTTACCATCATGCTGGCAGCTCCTGATGGTGACTGGGGGTGGTGCATCTTGCAGCATGCCCATCTGGGGTTGGAGTGGCCACAGACACCTTACACACAGGTGCATGCCTATTGTATGCAGGGCATCATTGCACATCCATGCTCTGGGAACACACAACAACAGAAAAAACAGTTCCCACAAATAGGCAATGGCAGCCTCCAGTGCCCAGCGCCACACAACCAATGTCCGTCAGGTGTTGGCAGGAGCAGGAAAGGATTGAGCATTCAGAGGACTGCTCTCCTTTCTTGGGGGTGGGTGGATATGCTTGCTGTGGTGCTGGCAGCTCCTGGTGGTGACTGGGGGTGGTGCATCTCGCGGCATGCCCATCTGGGCTTGCAGCATCTGCAGATGCCTTAAGCACATGTGTGCACCCATTGCGTACAGGGCATCATTGCATGTCTGTGCTCCAGTAACTCACACCAACAGAAAAACCCTGGTCCCACAGATAGGTGATGACAACCTCCTGTGCCAGCCCCCACACACCCATCACCAGACTCATCTCGCCAGCTCTCTCAAGCCCCCCACTTTACCTTGGGTCCTGTGTGCTAAGTGGGGTTCCTCAGATTGGGGTAGGATGGAGGAGTGTCTGTCCCCAATTTCCTGGAGAGGCGAGGACCAGGCAGGTGGTAGAGTGGTTGAGGTGAATGAGATCTGCCAGACAGAGTTCCGTGGGGACAATGGTAAAGAAAGTCCACAAAAAAATAAATAAATAAAATGTTCTGGGGTGCAGGACAGGCAGTGCAAACTGTATTTTTACAGTGTAAATGTTTTTCCTCATTACTGTTTACTCTGAATTTTCAAAATACAGTGCAGAATGTTTTTTCTAATGACCATTTGAACTGTATTTAAAAATACAGTGAGAATGTTTTTTCTAATTACTGTTCAAACTGTATTTACAAAATACAGTTCACACTGCCTGTCCTGCATCTATCACAAAACTTTCTTTGCCACCTCACTACCACTACACAGTTAGGACTTTTGAGATGAAATTTGCAGGGTAGCAAGCCCTTGCATGACAGATCTGCCTTTTTCTGGCTCACTGAAACAATTTGCACTGGTTCCAGAGTTACAGCACTCCAAAGTTATGCATTTTCCAATAGGATAACATTGCGGCACCGGCAGCACTTTTCAGCACCCGTATCTCAAAAATTATTCGAGATACAGATGTTTCATTCCTGGCAGCTTAGTCCACCTTTAGGTGAACTAAGCCCGTGTGGAGGTTTCGAAGTCATGATTACAATTACAGTGGAATCTTTTTCATAGTTGCTACAGTTACTGAGATATTAGCAAATTAATGTTTCAAGGTTTCCGTTTCAACACTATAGGGCTGCTGTATGGCTCCGTAGTTATGTGTAAGTAGAAGAACAGGCCCAGAGAGCCCACGCTGCCACATACATACACCATTAAGCAAAACTGGGCAGCGTGAAGGAGATGCAGGGCCCCGAGGGCTTGCACTCCCACAAGCACATACCGCTAAGCACTTACATTACACTTCTGGGCCCTGTGCTCTCACAAACACATACCAGTAACCACTTACATTACACTTTCTCAAAAAAAAGGGAAATTCATTGCAAAAAACTCTGTTAATGCATCGGTTACAGTTGATGTCACTGCAACAAAAGTTTAGAAATGCGATGTTAGGGTTACCACCCCTACCACCCCACCCTACATGCACCAACAGGCATTGAGGCATGCCATGGTGTTGTCTAGCCTAACTCTCACCTCATTCTCCTGTACTGAAGCATGTTAACTTGTTTTCACATGGAATGGGGTGAGAGTTGGGCCTGATGACCCCATGGCATGCCCTAATTCCTGTTGGTGTGTGTTGGGTGGGGGGGGTTGAGGAGGATTGGTAGGGATGGTAACCCTAACATCAAATTTCCAAACTTTTGCTGCAGTGACATCAACCCTAAGTGATGCATTGATGGAGTTTTTTGCAATGAACATATATATATATATATATATATATATATATGTAGTGCCACTATAGTTAGGGTTGAGCAGGAGTTTCTATTTTAAACCTCAAATGTTACACTTTAATAACTTTGTAGTCATTCAATGCAGTTGCATGAAATTTTGCATGCGTGGTCTTGTGTGGCAGATCTCTTGATGTGGCAAGTTTTGTTGTAGTTGGATTTGTAGATTCTGAGCTGTGCATAGTGCTAAAATGTAAAAAAATCGCAGTTTTTGTGCTTTTTTATCATCTCACTGCACCCCAACAATTTGGAATTTTGGTCTGAAATTTTCATGGTAGAAAGGGCTTTCCTCACAAGAGTGCCTTTCATGGGTTTGGTAAAAAATATTGATCCATTCTAAAGTTATTTCATTTTAAAGTTTCGAGTTCTGAGCATGCTTAGTTCAGTCTTTTGGATAGCTTCCTGGAATGGCAAAATAATTTGGTCTCATGAAAAAGGATTCTTTGCTGTGAGGGGGCCTATCCTTTTTTGCGAGAAAAAAATCAGTTTTCATGAGATGCCACATTTACACTTTAATATCTTCGCAACCGTTCAATGGATTTACACAAAATGTTGCATGTGTGATCTTGAATGCTAGAGCTCTTGTCTTGTCTAGTTTTTTTCTGGCTACATGTGTGGCTTCTGAAATCCGGATTGAGAAAAAAGTAAAAAAAAATCACAGTTTATTCTTGTTTTTTGTCATCATTTAGCACCCAGATGATCTGGAATTTTGTCTGAAATTTTCCTGGTAGAAATGGCTTGGGCCATGTGCCTTTCACTGGTTTGGTGAAGAAATATTAATCCATTGCTAAGTTATAAGGATTTAAAATTTCCATCTTGAACATGTTCAGTAGGGTCTCTTGGATCGACATTTGATGCCCTACTGAGCATGCTCAGAACTACAGTTTCAAATGCTTGTAACTTGGGAATGGATAAATATTCTTTCACCAAACCAATGCAAGGCATCATTCTGTCAAATACCCTTTCTACCTTGAACATTTCAGACCAAATTTCCTAACCATCTGGGCTGTAAATAATGACAAAAAAAGGCAAAAAAACACAACTTTTCCTGAAAAGGCACTATCCAAATCATGCGATCAGCACATCTGACTGAAAAGAATCTTAGAGTTCTGAAGGGCCTTAAAGCCTGGCTGGTGGACAAGGCACCAAGACTAGACAGTGTACACTCAAGGGTCCTGAAGGAAATGGCAGAGGTGTTGGCAGACCCCTTGATGGACCTGTTTAACACCTCCTTGGAGACAGGGAATGGACCTAGGGACTGGAGGATGGCTCACATGGTGCTGCTTCACAAGAGTATACCCAAGGACCAATCAAGCAACTACAGTCCCTGAGCTTGACTTCCATAGTGGGGAAGCTGATGGAGACTGTTCTGAAGGAGAGATTAATAATTTTTCTCAATAGCAATGGTCTGCAGGATGAGAGACAGCATGGGTCTGTCACAGGAAGATCTTGTCAAACTAAGCTGATCAACTTCTTGAACTGGGTTACTTGGGTGGTTGACGAAGGCCACGCTGTGGATGTCCTGTATGTGGACTTCAGCAAGGCTTTCAACTCAGTGCCACACAAGAGGTTAAAGAGCAAGCTGCGGGACATAGGGTTGAGGGGGGAACTGGTGGAGTGGGTGGAGACCTGGCTACAGGTCAGACAACAGAGGGTAGTTTAAGGATTGGAGACATCCAAGCCATGGCCAGTAATGAGTGGCGTACCACAGGGCTCAGTGCTGGGCCCTGTTTTGTTCAATGTCTTTATTGGAGACATTGCAGAGGGGGTCAAGAGTAAGATCAGCCTGTTTGCAGATGACACCAAGATCTGTGCAAAAGTGGACAATGAGAAAGGGAGGCAGGCACTCAGAGAGGATCTAGCTAAGCCCAGACACTGGTCTAGGGAGTGGCCATTGGGGTTTAATGCTAAGAAACGCAAGGTCATGCACCTCAAAGCCAGAAATCCCAGGACCAGCTACTGGCTGGGGGGTGCAGGTAACAGCTTCAGAGGAGAAAATGGAGCTGGGGGTAATAGTTACAGGGGACGTGAAGGTATCAGCACAGTACAGGATGGTGGCAGCAAGGGCAAATATGATGCTGGGGTGCATTGCCAGAATGATCATTTCTGGAAAGGGGGATGTCATCCTGCCATTGTACAGATCACTGGTGAGGCCACACTTGGAGTACTGTGTACAGTACTGGTGCCCATACCTCAAAAAGGATGGGAGATTCCTGGAGGGGTTGCAGCATAGGGCTACAAAAATGATCATGGAAGTAGGGGAGTTGTCGTACAAGGAAAGGTTGAAGGACCTGAACATGTACTCGCTGGAAGAGAGACGGGGAAGGGGGGACACGAGAGAGACCTTTAAGCTGGTTTGATGAAAAAATATTAGTCTATTCCAAAGTTATTAAATTTTAAAAATTATTTCTGAGCATGCTCAGTAAGCACTTCAAACCAGCTATATGAAGGGGCGTGGCTTGGGCACCTACACTCACTTCATAGCTCCTGCATAATCATGAGCTTATTTGTATACCCATTTTTTTTTACAATTGAGGGAATTAGAAAACTCAGGTGAAAACTCCAAGCTATCCCTCTTTGGGAAGCTTGGTCTGTGCAAAATCACTATTTACAACAATTTCTTTTTGGTTTCACCTGTTCACATTGCAAGAAGAAAAGTTCCTTATGTACTCCATGTTTTTAAAATGTCAATGTTATTGTAGCTCATGAATAATCATGATCTGATTTGGAAACCCTTTTTTTAGATTGAGAGAATAAGAAAAATCATGTGAAAACTACAACCTATCCCTCTTTGGGAAGCTTGGTCTGTTCAAAACCACAGTTTGCAACAATTTATTTTTGGTTTACGTTTTAGATACTGTCAGATACAAGATGTGAATTGTTTTGAAACATGGGCTACAAGTCAGTATATTAAACAATAGGACCCAGATATTCAAACTGTGCCCGGCTGTGGTGCAAGCTTGGGCGCAGCTCAACATGGTTGCGCAGGGGTGTGGACTAAGCGATATTCAAAGAGGCTGCACCATGGCTCAGCAGCTTTGAATATCACACCCTGGCCACCCCCAGTGTGCATGGCACAGTGGCACTGCACCAGTGCAAGTTGCCAGAGTGGAGCATGGAGATGTGCTAGCGCAAGTTCCATTGCGCCATGCACAGCACCCGCGATATTCAAAAGTTGACGTGCAAATGGGGCCATAATTTATACAAGGTGCACATGGGGCCATTTGCATGTCATTATGTCCCATGCATGCAGGTGCGCTTGATCCTCGATCTACTTGCGCCTGGTGCCCTGCCAGGCAGCAGCTGTCGTGGAGCGACGCCCCCTACAGCCCAATTGCGGGCATCTGTAAAAATAAAAAAAGGCCAATATCCCTGGTGGTCCAGTGGACTGCTTTATGCCTGATCATGGGCATCTGTATTAATAAACTCTCCCCGTCCAATATCCCTGGTGGTCCAGTGGACCGCACTCTGCCCGATCGCGGGAATCTGTAAAAAGGAAAAACATCCTATTACCCTGGTGGTCTAGGGTATCCCCTTCCCACCTGCCCACTGAGCCCCACTGCCCCACACCCCCCGGGCAGCTGGCGGACAGCAGCACTCCACCCGCCTGCCACCCCACCGCCTCACCGACTGACACTTTGGTGGGGCTGCACGCCATTGGTTCAGAGCATGAGCCAATGGGCGTTCATACTACACATTCCAGGTCTGGAATGTGTAGTACAGTAGGGGCTGCATGCCCATTGGCTCACGCTATGAATCAATGGGCGTGCAGCCCTACTGAGGTGTCAGTCACTTAACCTCCCCGCTGCTCCCAGGTCACCCCTGAAAACAAGCACTTGTGCATTACCCGGTTATCAAAGAATAAAATAAAAATTAAAAAAGGTGTTATAGGACCTGAATGACTGTAAGTAGTTCAGGAGTGTAATTATGGGTCAATGATTACATGGCTCTGACCTGCTTTCAGCCAATCAAATCACTAGAAGTTTTCTACACATGTTATAATGCTAGATACAGCTACTTGCAAACAATGTAAAGAGTCAGCAAAAAACTGACAGTGTCTTTTTAAACACTGTATTTCCCTTGCATGATGTCAAGGTTGGGGGTTGCAGTACAGAGAAAAAAAGGGACAGAGTTATGCAAATGAAGCAGAGCACAGAAATAAAATATTTTTTTCGTGGAAAACAGCACTTTTTGGCTGTTTGAATGGTAGGAGACTGGTTCATAACTCCTACAGGTTACTACTCACATTTGCTATGGCAAACCTTAGAAAATCCCTTTAATGCCTAAGGAAACAAATCCCGCTCACCCCTCAGGGCTAGGGTAGTAAACAGTCTCTCTGGTGATTCCAAAAACTGCAGGCTTGAAATGCAAAATGGCTTCTCTTGCTTCAACTGGATTCCTCAGGCAATGGGACTTTTCTGGAGTGTCTCTGTGCTCTGGCTGCTTGACCCTGGTGGCACTTCAGGCAATTGGCAGAATATAGTCCAACCCTCCTCACAGGCTGAGAGCATCTCTGAGTTGCTGTAGGGTATTCACTACAAACAGCTCTTAAAACATTCACTCTGGCTTTCTTGACACCAGACTGGCTGACACTAAAGGTACCAAGAATGTTGTCCATTCCCCTTTCCCAGGAGCCATAGCAGAAGTTCTTAGAGTTCCTCGAGTACTGATTGGGCAGGAAAGGGTCAGGGATTACCAAAATGGTGTCCATATACACAGTTTATAGGGGATCCCATGTTTAAAGTCTTTCTGCAGACAAATAGAGCATCTTTAAGGTGTAATTGTCCCATAGTCCAATAGCTGACAAACTGCTTTACCACCCAGTTGTGGAACTGATGCTGAAAACGCCTTTATCTGGCTATCTAGCAGAAAGTCCCCAGACTACAGGCAGATATACGCAGTTGCAGTGCAGCCTCGGCTGCTCTTAAAATAATAGTACACACATAAGCATTTGCACATTAATACAAGAAAATACAAAATCACACATGCCCACACAATGCAAAGCATCATGGACTGCATATGCAAATCACCACAGAATGTTAAGCTGGTTCAACTTTAAGCAGAATTGCATGCTGCTGAAAGGCCTCCCAGACAACCCGCAAAGGGTGCCAACAGATGAGATAGACATGTGTTTCGTCCTACCAGGACACATCAGTATGCCTTATCTGCTTGACACCCCAGTAGAACGGACCAGCCACCCCAAGACAGTATGTCTTGGGTATGTTGTGGTGAACCCATTAAAATAAAAAAACTATTTAAAAGACAAAGAACCTCTGTGCATAAACACTGAGGCAAGGGTTACCCCAAAGGGCATTTGGCTGGGAAGCCAAGTTTCAAGAAAATACAAAATCACACATGCCCACACAATGCAAAGCATCATGGACTGCATATGCAAATCACCACAGAATGTTAAGCTGGTTCAACGTTAAGCAGAATTGCATGCTGCCGAAAGGCCTCCCAGACAATCCGCAAAGGGTGCCAACAGATGAGATAGACATGTGTTTCGTCCTACCAGGACACATCAGTATGCCTCATCTGCTTGACACCCCAGTAGAACGGACCAGCCACCCCAAGACAGTGTGTCTTGGGTATGTTGTGGTGAACTCATTAAAATAAAAAAACTATTTAAAAGACAAAGAACCTCTGTGCATAAACACTGAGGCAAGGGTTACCCCAAAGGGTATTTGGCTGGGAAGCCAAGTTTCAAGAAAATACAAAATCACACATGCCCACACAATGCAAAGCATCATGGACTGCATATGCAAATCACCACAGAATGCTAAGCTGGTTCAACTTTAAGCAGAATTGCATGCTGCCGAAAGGCCTCCCAGACAACCCGCAAAGGGTGCCAACAGATGACAAAGACACGTGTTTCGTCCTATAATAATAATAATAATAATAAACTTTATTTATCTACGCCTTTCTTAAAACCAAGGCACATTACAATAAAATACAGAATAAAACATGCTAAAACATATTAAAACTGAATTGACAGCTGAGCAATTAATAGGCATCCAAATTATCTACAAATGCCTTATTCCATAAGAAAGACTTTAGGCCCTTTTTAAAACCCTCCACCATCATGCACTCTCGAATCCAACATGGTAGAGAATTCCAGAGGGTCAGCACCATGAACATAAAAGCTCGGGCACCGGAAGATTTTAAAGTTACCCTCAGGATCTCTAGCAACCCCTCGTTGGCTGAGCGGAGTGGTCGCGTTGGTAGGTAAGGCACCAGAAGCTCTTTTAGGTAATCCGGACCCAACCCGTGTAGGGCTTTATAAGTCAGAAGACTGACTTTAAAGGTGATCCGCCACTGAATCGGCAGCCAGTGCAGGTCTCGGAGCACCGGTGTAATATGAGAGGAACGAGAGGTCCCCATTAACAACCGGGCTGCCGAGTTCTGCACTAGCTGCAAGCGGCGGATATCAACCCCAGGCAGCCTAAAGTAAAGGGAGTTGCAGTAGTCCAGACGCGAGGTCACATAAGCGTGGATCAGCGTGGGTAGGTCGTTGGATGGAACAAGGTGCTTGATCCTGGTGATGTTCCTAAGATGGTAAAAGGATACCTTAATGACCGCCGACACTTGCGCATGCAATGTCAGCTGATCATCAAGGATCACCCCCAGGTCTCGCACCCGTTCAGAAGTCGGGAGCTCCGCATCTCCCAGGAACAAACCAGAGGTTTGAAGTGCCCCCAACCCCTCAATCCGGTGGCCAAGATCCACAACCAACACCTCCGTCTTCCCAGAGTTCAAATTCAACCAGCTGGACCTCATCCAATCCTGGATCTCACTGAGACAGTTGTTAAACACTGAGAGTGCTCTATTCTGGTCAGGTACAAAAGACAAATCGAGCTGGGTGTCATCAGCATAACAATGAAACTCCAGCCCATATCGTCTTACAATGTCTCCGAGGGGAAGCATGTACACCGCAAACAACATGGGGGACAGCACAGAGCCCTGAGGCACCCCACAGGTCAGAGCGGTAGGATCAGAGGAAAAAATCCCCAATACCACCCTCTGAGTTCTACCTGTGAGGAAGGAAGTAAACCATCTGTGCACCAAACCCGACAACCCACAGATGCATCTCAGGCGCTCAAGCAACACCCCATAGTCTACGGTGTCAAATGCTGCTGACAAATCCAGAAGGACCAAAATGGACTGTTTTTTCTGGTCTCTCGCCATCAGGAGATCATTGAGGACCCGAACCAGCGCAGTCTCAGTGCTATGCCTCTTTTGAAAGCCTGATTGAAGAGGGTCGTAGATGTTATGGATGGTAAGATGGTTGTCCAACTGGGCTGCCACCACTTTCTCGATTACCTTCCCAACAAAGGGGAGGTTTGAGATGGGTCTGTAGTTTGCCAGGGAGTCGGGGTCCAAAGATGCCTTTTTCAACACTGGTGTCACTACCGCTTCCTTCAGGAAGCGAGGATATTCACCAGTGTCTAAGGAACACCAGATTATCCTGGCTAGAACCGGGAAGATAACCTCCCCACAGCCCATAATCAGGCCTGTGGGACCCGGGTCTAAACTACAGCTTGTGGTACGCATACCCTGGACAATCCTAATAACATCCTCAATTTCCGGCCTTGTGAAGGAACTCCAGGTGAACAGTGTGCTTGCGACCGTATGCTGGACCACCACAATTCCGTCTTTCGGATGAGACGTTAAACCGAGGTCCCATCTGCCTGTTCTGGTGGTAGTTCAGGTGGATGTTAAAGATCCCATGGCACTTCTCAAAAAGAGCAGGGGAATTTCCCCGGTGCAATAGCCAAATTTCCTCCATTCATGAAAATTACCACCAACAGCTTAATCTGGTTCAAGGTCAGTTGGCATTCATCTGTATCCCTTCCCCCGGGTCGTGCCTGAAAATAGGCAGAATTTGTCTAGTGCACTTACCCGGTCAACAAAAACTAAATAAATAAAAATTCCCATGGAGGGGGCAGCGCAAATCTCGGCCCTGATGTCGGCCACCTTATCTGCAAAGAATCGAGCAAGCTCCACACACTGTATCTGTGAAAAAGCTCGACGGATCTGCAGACAGGCTGGGTTGCACAGCCTGTCTACGGTTCGAAAGAGCTGGGCTGGTCGATTCTGAGCAGCAGCAATTTCTCCGGACAGGAACGCTGCCTTCTTATGAGTAATTGCTGACTGCTAGAGTTTATAATGCTCTAGGAGTCTAAGCTGGTCGGCATCTAAGCCGGACTTCCGCCAACATCTCTCCAACCTGCGACCAAGTCTCCGCAACTCCGTCAGATCCCAATCAAACCAGGGGGATCGGGGGGGAAGGGAGAGAGGCCGCACACGGGTGGGAGCAATTAAATCCAAAGCAGAGGTGACAGCCTTATTATAGGCTTGCACCATTACTTCAGGGTTTAAGCTTAACCCAGGAAATTCTGATAGGTCAAGAACCGCAGTTAGACCGGTGGGAGTAACATCCCGTAAAGGACGGTACTTGACCATCTCCACTGGGGTAGGTCTACGAAGGGGGGTGCAAAAATTGAACCTCACAGTGTGGTGGTCGGACCATCCGACTGGTTCCACCCCCACATCGGAGGCCTCCAACCCCAGCAGGAAGACCAGATCGAGTGAGTGGCCATGTTTATGAGTGGCAGAGGTAACCACCTGTGAGAGGCCCAATGAACACATCAATTGGAGGAATTGCTGACCAAAGAGCGAGAGTTTGTCTTCGATCCAGGCATTAAAATCACTCAGCACCATCAGCCTGGGCGATTCAAGTACCAGGTCGACGACGAAGTCCGCCACTTCCTTTAAGAATAGTTTCTTGTCACTGGGTGGATGATAGACGAGTGCTATTCTATAGCCCCCACCTGCCACCACAACACATTCAAAGGATCTGGTCTCCTCCACTGGAACACTAGTGAGGTCCAATTCGGTCTTGAAACAGACCGCAACCCCCCCACCCCTGCGATCCAATCTCGGGCGGTGAATCACCGAATACCTGGACGGAATTGCTGCCTCAAGAACTGGGGCAGCATTGCTATCCAGCCAGGTTTCGGTGATGCAGATCAGGTCCACCATACCTACCAAGTCTTCTACAATGGCAGTCTTGTTCACAATGGACCTGGCATTGCACAACACTGCCCGAGTTGGATAGGACTCCTGGGAAGCCACGACCACCTGCCCACCATTTACAGAAGTGGTGGTGCCCTTGGGTATGGGGACCAACCAGGAAGGACCCCGTTCATCACTCCATTTCACCCCAGGACATCTTCTGGACTTAACCACTCGAACGAGAACACCTCCCTCATCCATCCCCCATTGTTCACACCCCCCGCCCCGCCAAACCCCACCACGCGCAATTCCCAAGGCCCTACAACGTTGGTAAATGGGGAAAGGCAAAGGGGGGGGCAAAGAAAGGGCGGAGGGCATGAAGAGCGGCAGATGAATAGTGCATGACGGGAGGGGGGTAGAACAAGAATAACTAACGTCATCCACAAACATCAGGCCAGAACAATGATCTCAAAACTTCCGAGAAATCCCAATAAAATTAGAATAACATAATAAAACTTAGAGACACGAGTCAACTTTACATAAATTAAACTAAACAATCAAAATATCTGAATAAACATTCAATAATAATAATAATTACTTAACAATAATAACCGGTTCTGATAGGTATTAAAAAGTCAATTTGAAACAGTGGAGCTACCACCTTCCACCGCAAAAATGTCCAAATATAGAAGCACGTACTCTCACTCCATGCTTCCAGTAAAGCAAATTAAAATTAAAATAAGGACCCAAAAATGCAGAGAAGGGGCCCCCGCCACCAATTCGGACCCCACAGGGCGCTCTCACCACCCAGGGAGAGACAGAGCAGGCAGAGAAGTTTCCAAGACAGTGTACTAAAGTCAGCAGGTCTGAAGTCTGCTTGACACCCCAGTGGAACGGACCAGCCACCCCAAGACAGTGTGTCTTGGGTATGTTGTGGTGAACCCATTAAAATAAAAACCTTTTTGAAAGACAAAGAACCTCTGTGCATAAACACTGAGGCAAGGGTTACCCCAAAGGGCATTTGGCTAGGAAGCCAAGTTTCAAGAAAATACAAAATCACACATGCCCACACAATGCAAAGCATCATGGACTGCATATGCAAATCACCACAGAATGTTAAGCTGGTTCAACTTTAAGCAGAATTGCATGCTGCCAAAAGGCCTCCCGCACAGCCTGCAAAGGGTGCCAACAGATGAGATAGACATGTGTTTCGTCCTACCAGGACTCATCAGTATGCCTCGTCTGCTTGGCACCCTAGTAGAACGGACCAGCCACCCCAAGACAGTGTGTCTTGGGTATGTTGTGGTGAACCCATTAAAATAAAAAACTATTTAAAAGACAAAGAACTTCTGTGCGTAAATACTGAGGCAAGGGTTACCCCAAAGGGCATTTGGCTGGGAAGCCAAGTTTCAAGAAAATACAAAATCACACATGCCCACACAATGCAAAGCATCATGGACTACATATGCAAATCACCACAGAATGTTAAGCTGGTTCAACTTTAAGCAGAATTGCATGGTGCTGAAAGGCCTCCCAGACAACCCTCAAAGGGTGCCAACAGATGACATAGACACGTGTTTCGTCCTATCAGGACTCCTCAGTATGCCTCGTCTGCTTGACACCCCAGTGGAACGAACCAGCCACCCCAAGACAGTGTGTCTTGGGTATGTTGTGGTGAACCCATTAAAATAAAAAACTACTTAAAAGACAAAGAACCTCTGTGCGTAATGGGTTCACCACAACATACCCAACACACACTGTCTTGGGGTGGCTGGTCCGTTCCACTGGGGTGTCAAGCAGACGAGGCATACTGATGAGTCCTGGCAGGACGAAACACATGTCTATGTCATCTGTTGGCACCCTTTGCGGGCTGTGTGGGAGGCCTTTTGGCACCATGCAATTCTGCTTAAAGTTGAACCAGATTAACATTCTGTGGTGATTTGCATATGTAGTCCATGATGCTTTGCATTGTGTGGGCATGTGTGATTTTGTATTTTCTTGAAACTTGGCTTCCCAGCCAAATGCCCTTTGGGGTAACCCTTGCCTCAGTGTTTACGCACAGAGGTTCTTTGTCTTTTAAATAGTTTTTTATTTTAATGGGTTCACCACAACATACCAAAGACACACTGTCTTGGGGTGGCTGGTCCGTTCCACTGGGGTGTCAAGCAGACGAGGTATACTGATGAGTTCTGGTAGGACAAAACACATGTCTATGTCATCTGTTGGCACCCTTTGTGGGCTGTGCGGGAGGCCTTTCGGCACCATGCAATTCTGCTTAAAGTTGAACCAGCTTAACATTCTGTGATGATTTGCATATGCAGTCCATGATGCTTTGCATTGTGTGGGCATGTGTGATTTTGTATTTTCTTGAAACTTGGCTTCCTAGCCAAATTGCCTTTTGGGGTAACCCTTGCCTCAGTATTTATGCACAGAGGTTCTTTGTCTTTTAATACAAGAGTTACTTCTTTGACTCCCCCAAGTGTGCTTCTGATTCCCCACTTGTGTTTTGGGATCCCAGAGGTCAGAACACACACACACACACACAGGAGCACTTGTCTTGAGCTGCAATGGCAGCCTTAACACAGAGCACCCAAATGCTAAAGGGATCTGTGAGCAGACCACCAGCTTGCATGTTCGATCAGAAGCCAGCCCAAATGTGTGCACACTGAGTTGTGCAGCACTTTACCATTTGTTCAGTGCTAGCCGCACTGCACCACTGGCTGGCAGCTTTAACCATTTATACACACTCCTCCTAACCCCAGCAAAGTAGGCACACAGGGGCTGGCAGGAACAAATAAATGCATCATGGGACCTAGGACTGGCAAGACCAGATGGCTGGAAAGCAGACCGGCTAACCCTCGTCCATGTTGGGGGGGTCCACTCATAATTTAGGCCCAGTCTGCCATAAACAAACTGGGCCCCCATTATAGCCTCCCTGGTCCATGAATCAAACTGTGTTTTGTTCCACAGAGTTGAACCTCCTTGTAGTTCCCAGATCACAACTAATGTTTTTGGTATCCTGTGATATGGGTGCCTCATATTGAGCGACTCAATAAGAGTGACTCAATCTGAGCACCTGCAGAAAGGGCTACAGTGGAAAAACAGCGTGTATCAGGATCACAACCCTCCCCAGGCATTCTGCTGTCTCAGAGTTCTAAAACATATGGGGGGTGCGGGAGGCAAAGCCCCCTGCATATCATATTCTGTTGGAGGTGGGGTCACGGATCTTTTGTATTGAAGTGTGTGGTGCGTCACCGCACCTTCACAGAAAATGGAGCACCCCCACATCCTCTGGACTTCAGTCGTACTTTTAAAATTAAAAATACACCAAGTTGCATCATGAGAAAATGCCACTCATGCTGCTAAAAGCTAAACTGGAGGGTTAGCTTTTCGGGTGCGGGAGCCCACGATCTCCGGAGTTTTCGTTTAACACAAGGGTGCTGTTCTGGCTCATCCTGAAGGCCTAAAGCTAGCCTCATTCATAATTACTCCCATTTTACATGTTGATATTTAGCCAGGTTGTCAAAAGAATAGTTTAAATGTATGTATTTTAGCTCAACTGGCATTTGTATAGTGCATTCGAATGTTTCAGATATATAGTTGCATATCAGAAATGCAAGAAAATGGTCATCTTAAACATTTCAAAGCTATTTCTGAAGAACTAATAAATACAAAAATTGCATACAGTGATTGCTTTTGCCCTACATATGGGGGCAAAGAGCTTTGTAGCTACTGTATATTAGCTGACATTGCTTTTCTTAAACAGATAGCATCACTAAGTGTTTCTGTTATTATACAAATCAATACTGTATCAGTATAACTGAACCTCAGTGCACCAACTTCAGAGTATATTAATTCACATAAAATAAATGATACATGTGTGTAGTATACAAGGAAATAATGCAATTATAGGGGACTAATGAGCTCATAAACTGCAATCCCAATAGCCATGTGGCTTATTGAGCTCTTGGCCCCCCACGACAGCAGCATTTCAAGAATCCACATCACTTTTCTAGCATTTTTTTGATTTATTTGATTAGTTGAACATGGTTTTATTTTAACTTTACTGAGAGATGCAAAACATTTTCCTGCAGTGTAGGATTAAGCTTTGGTTAGCTTGTTAAGGATCCCAGCTGACTGGGACAAGGTAGAATTAGTTATGCATCTCACTTGTGTGGAAACTTATAAATTTATAGACAGAGGCTGGCTCGGTGGTGCTGAAGGCTGAGGTGCTGGACGCCTTACCTCATGCCACGTCAGCAACCCAGGTTTGGGAGCCAGCTCTGGTAATTGTGAATTGGCTGGGGAAGGAGAGGATTGAACATCCAGAGAACTGCTCTCCTCTTCTGGGGAGTGTGGGGATGCATATCCCTGGCAACTACTGACTCTCAGTGGAAACTGAAGGTGCTGAAGCTGGAGAAGACTGAGAACTGGGTAGAGGCAGTGGATGTCCTGTGGGTAGGCCAAGGAGTACGCCCATCGTGCGCTGATGTCATTGCGTGTCCATGCCTCTGGGGACACACAAGCATATACCCCCTCACAAGTGAATGCCGTGAAGCCCCAGATGGACTACCGCTCCCACCGGCCGAACAAAGCCCAGTGTAAGTCAGGGCAGGGGCTCAAGGGTGATGTCAGTCTCCCCACATTCCTCATCAGGGGTCCCTTTGTGGGGGGGTAAGCCATGGTCCTCCCTATCCCTGCAGCTCTGGTGGAGGCTGGTCAGGGGAGTATTGAGGAGCCATGTACACAGCAGATAGGGGATAGGTGCCATCCCCGCCGCAAGTGTGGAGACTAAATAGAGTTGAAAAAAAATGTATAGGTAGAAAAAGACCTGCTGTCCATTCAGTCTGACTAGAGACCCCAGCTAATAGTTGTGACATGTCCAAACTAGATGGAGCATCCTATGGATTCCCCTACATGGGACCATGTTCATCCTCCATGCACCTCCATTTGCCACTACCACTTGCTGCCAGAATCTTTCCCATCCAGACCTGAACAGCATTACAGATTAAGTGTTTAAAACACAGCTAGGAAAAAAGTTCCATTTGTCCACCACCCATTTCGTGAAGCAGCATACCTCATCTGAAACTCCTCCCAACCTACTTGTAATAGTGCCCCTTGATACAGGAGTTCTCATTTCTTTTGAACAGTTCTAAGGAGTCTACCCTGTTGATCCCATGTAAAAAAAGTTGATGTCTGTCATGTCACCCCTTTTTCTTCTGGCCTCTAGAGAATACTTGTTCAGGCTTTGCAGCCTTTCTTTGAATATTTTACCTGTTGGCTCAGTATCATTTTTATCACCCTGTCTCTAACCTGTCCTGGTCCCTGCTCAAATGTAGGCATGAGAATCAACACCATACTCTCATTTGTTTGTCTCTCTAGGACCTGTACAAGGGAAAGGTCTTTTCTCTTCTTCTGCCGGTAAAGCTTCACGCTCTACATCCCAGCATTCCACTGGCTTTCCTGAAAACTTTAATACATTGCCATACATACTTCATCATGTCTCTGATGACGTTCCCAATGACCTTTCTTCTGCAGTGTGTCCTACTCTCACCCCACTATCCAGTAGTCGATTTCAGAGGTCCTTTTCTCCATGTAGATTTCCTTGAACTTCAACTACAATATGCATGACCTGACCATTTTTGTAATCTTTCTGCATTCTTTTGCATATTGGCAAACCCTTCCATAGTATCCACCCTCCTGCAGAGTTTTATATCATCCACAAAGAGGCAGACCTACCCCTTACTCCCTCCACTATATCACTAATTGAAGAGAGTGGGTCGCCCCAAGGGGCCCCACTCATTACCTCTCTAACTTCTGAAAATTTGCACCTTGGACTACATTCTAACTTTTTCCTAGTGGCCAATTGCCTATCCACCTGATGATGTTCACCCATCCCATTTTCCACACCTTTTTCATTAGTCTCCCCATGGGACACAGAGTCAAAGGCCTTACTGAAACCTAGGTATGTGCCATCAATCACTTGACCCTGTCTGCTGCTGTCATTATAGAATCAAAGAGGTATATTAGATTAGTCAAACACAACCTACCTCTAATTAATCTGTGAGGCCTTTTGTCCTGTACCCTGTTGTTCAAGGAATTTCGCTACTATTTCCTTGACAATTGTCTCCAGGAATTTGCCTACAATGCAGGTTAGCCAAACTATACTGTAATTCTTAGAGCCATCCCTATCCCATGTCTTGTAGCATGAACCACTTTGGCCAACCGCTAGTCTGCCAGCAAAAGCCCTGTTCTCAGGGAGCAGTTCATCAGGCCTGCCAGTGGTTCAGACTGGACATGCCTAGTTTCCTTAAAAATCCTGGGGTGCATACTGTCAGAGCCTGGTAATTTGCTTACCCTCAAACCCTAAAGGTCCTTAAAAACTCTCTTCACTGTAATATACCTGATCTCCAGTCTCTGCCTTGGGTGCCCATTAACTACACTCCACTGTCAGGCAGTGGCCTGGCTGACTCTTTTGTAAAGATAGAACTAAAATAATAGTTTAGGTTGTTACCTTCCCTGCATTGTTCTCACCATTTGCCTCATCTTTTTTTCATTTTTCAGCACCCTCCCTAGTCTTCTTTTTTTTTCCCTTATGTACTGTATCCAAAGAGTACTACATAATTTTTCTTTAACCATAGAAACACAGAAGTTGATGGCAGAAAACGGCCACATGGCCTACCCAGTCTGCCCAATTCCCCTGCGTTCATCACCCTTACTATCCCTACTCATCCTGGTATTACCCCCTCTATTGCCTTTTTTGTCTAAAATTCCCTTATGCCTATCCCATGCATTCTTAAATCCCTCAACTATCTCAGCCCCCACCACCTCCTCCAGGAGGCTGTTCTAAACATCCACCACCCTCTCAGAGAAGAAGAACTTCCTATATTTCCCCTAAGTCTCCACCCCATCCTCAGAAATACTCACTTATCCTCAAGCATCTTTTACAGTGGAGGATGCCACCGACCTGCACTTTGTTTATGCCTTTAAAATATTTGAAAGTCTCTATCATGTCACTCCTCCTCTTCCTCCTCCTCTCCTCCAGTGAATACATGTTTTATTCCCTGAGCTTTTTCTCATAAGGTTTCTGATGCAGGCTCTGCACCATTTTTGCTGCCCTCCTTTGAACTGCCTTCACCCTATCTGTGTCCTTTCCAAGGTGGGGCTTCCAGAACTGGACACAGTATTCCAGGTGAGGTCTTACCAATGATTTATTCAGTGGTATAATAATCTTCTTCCTGCTGGTGATACCACTGCCTGTGCATCCAAGCATACTGTTCGCCTTACCTACTGCCTTGTCTCACTGCCTAGCTACCTTCAGGTAATCAAGCCATCAAGTCTTTTTCCTGCCTTGTTACTGCAAGCTCCCCTCCCCCAGTTGGTAAGTCACTTTTCTGTGCCTCTGACCCAAGACCATGATTTTGCACTTCTTTGCATTGAAACTCAGTTGCCAGTTTCATGACGAGTCCTCCAGCTTCTTTAGGTCATTTCTCATACTTTCCACCCCACTGAACATGTCCGCTGTATTGCAGATTTTTGTATCAGCTGCACACAGGCAAACCTTCCCTTCCAGCCCCTCTGCAATGACACTGATAAAGATATTGAAGAGAACTGGGCCCAGTGCTGACCCCTGTAGTACCCTGCTGGTCACTTTACCCACCATTGAGTGAACGTCATTTACCACCATCTTCTGCTACCTGTGCTCGAGCCAGTTCTCTACCCACAGAACTAATTTATGACCCACTCCAAGACTACTCAGCTTGGGGAATGCTGACAAAGGCCTTACTGAAACTGAGGTAGGCCACATCCACCGCACCGCTAGATCCACTACCTTAGAAACCCATTTGAAGAACTCAGGTTAGTATGACAAGACCACCCCCCGTGAAGCCATGCTGCCTTGGATCCTGCAGTCCATTGGCCACAAGGTATTCCACCAACCTTTTCTTCAGTAGTGATTCCTTATCTTTTCCCACTACCGAAGTCAGGCTGACTGGGCTGTAGTTACCTGGCTCCTCCCTGCTTCCACCTTTGTGATCTTCCTGATCATCTGTTTTTACTGTTCTAATGTGCTCTATATTCTGCTCCTATCTGCTTTCCTCCACCTATTCATTATATTTTTTCAAATATGTTTTACTTCTCTCTCTCTCTCTCTCTCTCTCTCTCTGACCTCCTCTTTTGCTTCCTTGCTGAACCAAATTGCTCTTCTTTTTCTTTCTCTTGCTTGCATGCCTTATACAGTTCCAGTCGCCCTTAGTACCTCCTTTTGGGGGCTGTCATATGTCCTCCACCCCTCTACCTTGCTCATCCATTTCAGTCTGTTCTGGAAAATATCACCTGTCCCACCAAAGTCTGCTGTACTAATATATGAGACCAACGCACTTGAGGGGGATCATTAGGTCCCCAGAGGGATAGCAAAATGCACTGTGTTGTGGTTGCTTGTTCTGAAGGGATCTTCTACCATTAGCTTACCTATAATGTCCTAGTTAGACAATACTAGGTCCAGGATTGTACTCCCCTTAGTTGGATCCTGTACCCATTGCTGCAAAAAGTGGCACTGAATGACCTCAACAAACCCCTGACTTCTAATGCTCCTTGTAGTCTACATCAGGGAGATTGGAATTTTCCATAATGGCCATCACCCTTGACTTCATTGCTTTGCTGATCTTCTTTAAAAGCAGTTGATCAGTCTCTCCAGCCTGACATGGTGGTCTAGAGACCACTCCAAACCTCAGGCATTTGCCGCTCTTATAAATTGTAGTCATAGAAATTCTATTTTTACTGGTGCAGCTGAGGGATTCTGCAGATTTTTGCTGGTGTAGCTGATTGTCTCTGGTGGTCAGGAGGG
Source organism: Neoceratodus forsteri (assembly GCA_016271365.2). Taxonomy (NCBI): domain Eukaryota; kingdom Metazoa; phylum Chordata; order Ceratodontiformes; family Ceratodontidae; genus Neoceratodus; species Neoceratodus forsteri. The sequence continues at coordinate 683,950,200 of CM057449.1, forward strand.
TGATCAGGAGGAAGCAATCAGTTTCATTTCAGTGCAGAACCTGCTCATTGCTGGCTTTAGTTATTTTGTACTGCTTATTTCACTTTGGCTATGGTTCTGCTTAGCTTGTGCTTTTTGTTTAAGCCATTAACTTTATAGGGCAGGAACTGCTTTTTGTCTAGCCCTGTAGCTTGGGGAAGGGGTGCTAATTGTCTGGCCTGGGACCACAGCAAAGCTACTGCTAACTGGAGGTGGGCCTGAGTCAGAGTTGTGTAGCTAGTTACCTATTGGATTCTCATATGGGGCTCGAAGGGGAAGGAATCAGTTCATTTTAGGGAAGTGACTATTGATTTTTGCTGATTTTATTGCTGTTATTGTTTCTTTTGCAGCTTATTGTTGCTTTCAATTGGTGCCAGGTTGCTTTCTGGCTTCATTTGGAAAGTTTAGTGTTTGAGGTATTCTGTTGGTGCAGTGGAGTGTTTCTGGGGTTTTTTGCTGGTGTAGCTGATTGTCTCTGGAGGTCAGGAGCAGCCCATGCCCCACCCCACACCCACCCTTAGCGCATCACTTCCTTTATACCATTAGCCTGTGACATCATACGGTACCAAATGACTAGATACACACACTGTTAGCCATCTTATTTCAGTACACAACATAGCCATACACCACACCCTGATATAAATCTACATTCCTTGATACATTATACCAATAACGAGTATTGGCAGAACACACAGACACATATCTATATATATACATATATATATTTATAATTGGGCACTGGACAAGGTATAGAAAGAAAGAGTAGCAGAGGGTACAAGGCAATAAGGTCATTTAGGGCAAGGATAGGAGAAGGAAGATAGGTATGGTATTTTGCAGTGGATGTGGGGCAGCAGTGTTCAGGAGGACCTTCTGGACACTGTGGTGCTGTCCTATCTGCAGACACCTCTCTGTGTTGAGGGAGGAGGTAGCTGGACTCCGAGCAGAGTTGTCGAGGATACAGGTGACCTTTCCCCCATACAGAGACCACCATGTCCACCACTGCTGCCTCAGAGGTTGCTGAGAAGGAGGGAAGGATGGACAATGGTAGGCTGGGGGAGGATGAGGGAGGCAGGGTGGAGGCACATCCTCCAGCTGGTGTCACTTCACAGCTCGTATGCCATCCTGACAGAACATAGAGACTGCGCAGCATCTCCAGAAGTGAACATCATGTGAATTGATGTGGTCATTTAGGATGGAACCCCAAGGGCAGATGCAAGGAGAACACAAAGGAGGAGAAAGCAAATCCTGGTTGTGGACTCCATTGTCCAGAGGATTGAGCTGGGGTCAGGTAGCAATGGTGAGAGGAAGGTAATGTGCATATCTGGAGGCACAGTTCAGAAAGAGGGCAAGTGAATCCTAGGGATTGCAAGGGTGGTAGCAAGGTGGGGGAGTTGGATGTCATTATTCTCTTGGGGACTAATGACCTGGCTTGAGGGGGGGTAGATATAGGAAGAGTACAGGAAGAGTTCAGGGAGCTGTGGATGAGTCTTGGGCAAGTAGCTCACTCTGTGACCTTCTTTGAGGTGCTACCTGTCCACAGCAAGAGGGAAGGGAGGGACATCTGCATCACTGAATTCAACAAATGGCTGAAGCAATGGTACAGAAAGGAGGGGTATGGCTTCACTGGCGACTGGAACCTCACCTGGACAGATGAAGGACTATATTCTCCAAATGGCCTGTGTCTATCCAGGGAAGGCAAAGGTATTATCTCTGAGAAGTATAAGTGCATCCTTAGTGATCATTTAAACTTGCCAAGGGGGGAGGCATAGACAGTCATGGGGATTATCATAGCCCCCACCCCCACAGGACATAACTGAAAGCAGTGAGGACTCAGTAACTAGCAAAATATCTAACCGTAAAACTACCATGCTTACAACTGGGGAGAGGACAGAAGGTACATCACTAATGCAGTGCAGGGCAATTACAAATAAACAAGGAAAATTAAGGGGGTACACAGAGTAGAAGATCATGTGCACAAATGCTTGCAGTCTTGGAAACAAAATCCCTGACCTAACAGCACTTATGGCAGACACAAATGTGGACATTCTGTCTACTATGGAGACATGGTATGCAGGGAACCATGACTCGGTTCAGCCATATCAGGGTATACACTTTTTAGAAAGGATAGGGAGGGGAAGAGGGAAGGAGAGATTGAAAAGTATGTGAAGGAATGGATTAAAGCTACAGAGGCTCAGGGATCCAGGGAAGAAGCAGAGGCATTGTGGGTCACTCTGGAGTCAGGGAACAAAACAATCATCCATGCTAGAGTAGCTTACAGGCTTCCTGTGCAGGTGGAGGATATAGATCTAGTGTTATAGGTCATCCATAATATGGCGCCCAAAGGGGAAGTACTACTAATGGGTGACTGCAACATGCCAGATGCAGATTGGAATACCCAGGCTGCAAGTACATCAAGGAGCAGTGACCTCATGTCTGCCATGTATGGGGCAAACGTAAGGCAGCTTGTGGTTGAACTCACCAGTGAGAGGCTGTACTGGACTTAGTACTGACAAATGGGACAGAATCATGGATGTTGAGGTGGGCAGTCCCTTGGTGCCAGTGACCCTAGAACTGTGTGGTTTAGAGTCAACACATTGGCAGAAGAAAGCAATACAAAGATCAATGTCCTAGGTTTCCAGAAAGCCAACTTCGTGGAGATGGGGTAACAGCTCAAAATTGCCCTGGTAGCAGAAGATATGGGCGGAGGGGTAGAAGAACAGTGGCTTAGGCTTAAGGGATCCATAGCAGGAGTGACAAGTCAATGTGTCAGACTGCTTAGCAAAAGCAAAAGAAAGAAGTAGCCATTGTGGTTCTCTGAGTCAGTAGCCAAGAAAATGTAAGAAAAAAGTAAGTCATTCAGGAGATACAAAGAGACACAAAAAGAAGAAGACAGAGTGAAATATCTGGAGAAGCAGAGAGAAGCAGGGAAAGCTGTCAGAGGGGCTGAGGCAAGAATGGAGGAAGGAACAGCACAGGCTATAAAGAAGGGAGACAAGACCTTCCGTTATATTAGTGAGAGGAAGAAGACCAGAAATGGTATTGTTAGGCTAAAGAAGGGAGAGAGAGTGTGGGTGGAGGGTGACCTTGAAAAAGCTGAGATACTGATCAAGTATTTTTGCACAGTATTTACTAAGGAAGAGGAAGGGAGGGAGGGCCAAAACTCACAAGGAAAGGTTTACAGGGGGAGAGGTGCACACCATCCAATTTATGGTGGATAGAGCCTTGGAGGAACTAGGGAAAGTAAAGACAGACAAGGCAATGGGGCCAGACAGGATTCACCATGGAGTTTTGAACGAACTCAGGGAAGTCCTAGCAGGTCTGCTGATGACCCTTTTCATCCATTCACTAGAGATAGGGGAGGTACCGAGGGACTAGAGGAGGACAGAGGTGGTCCCCCTGCACAAGACTGGAAGTAGGGTGGAGGCAGACAATGACAGACCTGTAAGCCTGACCTGAGTGGTGGGGAAGCTGATGGAGTCCCTGCTTAAGGAGAGTGTAGTGATGTTCCTGGAGTCCAACAGTGCAAAAGACCCAAGGCAGCATAGATTCACTAAAGGAAGGTCCTGTCTGACTAATCTTATTGATTTCTTTGACTGGATGACCAGGGTGGTGGATCAGGAAGTGGTGGTGGATGTGCCCTACCTGGATTTCAGTAAGGCCTTTGACACCGTTCTGCATAGAAGGTTGCTTAACAAATTTGGGAATCTGGGTGTGGGCTCTAAAGTGGTAAAATGGATTGGAAACTGGTTAAAAGACAGGATCCAGAGGGTGGTAGTAAATGGCATAAAATCCAAAGAGGGGGAGGTGACCAATGGGGTGCCACATGGATCTGTACTGGGTCCAGTCCTATTCAGTATCTTCATAAGCAACATTGCAGAGGGCTGGAGGGGAAAGTATGCCTGTTTTCAGATGTCACCAAGATCTGCAACAGAGTCGACACACAGGAGGGTCTAGATAAAATGAGAAATGACCTAAGACTACTTGAGGAATGGTCAAGGATCTAGCACTTGAGTTTCAACTCTAAGAAGTGCAAGATAATGCACCTGTGACACATAAACCCAAGAGAGGAATACAGGATGGGGGGGCAGGTTCTAGCCACCACAGCTCAGGAGAGAGACCTGGGGGTTATCATATTCGATTACCTGAAGTCTTCCAAACAATGCAAAAAAGCAGTGGAGAAAGCAAACAGAATCCTGGGGTGCATAGGAAGGGGCATAACCAGTAGTAGGAGCGAGGTGGTGATTCCGTTGTATAGATCACTGGTGAGGCCTCATCTGGAATACTATGTCCAGTTCTGAAGACAGCATCTCAGCAAGGACAGAATGGAAGCAGTCTAGAGAAAAGCGAAAAAAAAGATACATGCACTGCACCACAAGCCTTATGAGGAAAGACTCAAGGAACTTAACATCTGTTCACTGGAAGAGAGAAGGGAGAGGGGGATATGATAAAGACTTTCAAATACTTTAGAGGAATAATCAGGGTACAGGAGGGGAGCATATTTCAGAGAAGAAAGTGCACAAAGACAAGGGGACATAACATGAGGCTGGAGGGAGGGAGGCTTAGGGGGAATGCTAGGAAGTATTTTTTTCACAGAGAAGGTGGTGAATCAATGGAACAGCCTACCAGTGGAAGTGGTGGAAGTGAAAACAGTACAGGGATTCAAAAGTACATGGGATAAGCATATAGGCACCCTGCTGAACAGCAGAGTGGGGCAAAGGCAGTCCAGCTAAGAGTAGGGATTGCCAAACCAAGTAGGGAAATGGGCAGACTAAGTGGGCTTCATGGTCCTTACTCTATCTGCTGACAGATTCTATGTTTCTATATTTCTGTATCTACCTCCGCACCTATAGGCCTCTCCTGCACTAGACTGATAGAATCCTTTAATCACACTGCCGCCTCTCCACCCTTAGCTGTACCTCTATTCCTGCTAAATAGGACATAGACAGATAATGTGAGATTGAGCTGTGACTTTGTGTTGCCCATATTTTGGTAATTGTCAGAATGTCTAGATCATCCCCAGCCATTAATGCTTGCGACTCCTTCTTTTGTTGGCCAGGCTCCTGGCATTAATGCAGAATGCAGAAAGTCATCCTCTGATTTCCACCCTTACCAACACTGTTTCCTTGTCTTCACATGTTTCCCTGTCTGCATCCTGTTTTGCCACCAATGTACTGCTTTGAGATGGGGTAGGGACTACCCAGCCCCCTTCTGTGGGTCATTATGTGGTATACCCTCTCACTGCCCTAATCTACTTTAAATGCCTAGTGATAAAAGTGTCTACCATCTACCTTACCACACAGGTTTCCCACCTGGTATGATGCCAGTTATCTTTTTTTGATCAGTCCCTTATTCTTCAAGATGGTTACCCAGTCCTTCAGGGAAAGGAAACCCTCTTCCCTACACCAGCCCTTTACCCAAATGTCAAAGAGGTGGATGTTAAACTGTCTGTCCTCATGCTTACCTGACACCAGTAGGACCCTGGTAATGTTTACTGTTTCTGAAACCTTTAGCTTCCAACTGTACAACAGGAAACTGGTTGCGATGTAGCTGGACATATCATTGGTCCCTCACCACATCTGGCCTCCATGTACACCTCTGATAAGCCCCCTTACTCTGTGAATGATTACAGTATGTCTACTGTCACTCCAGTGCAGCAGCACTGTTTTTTTCCATGGGGCAAGTGTCACAAACCACTTTCTCTGTCCCTTTAAATACTACTCATCCTCTACTACTCCTGCCTTTAAAAACTCACTCTATCCCTTGGTCCAGCCATACTGGCAGATGGCCTTATCCCAGTGGTGCCACATACTAAATCTTGTCATGGGAGACCAGCGAGATCTGCATTACTCAATGGCTTGAAGCAGCTTCTGGTTTCCAGATGGGAACTTTCCTCCACCACCACCACAACCCTCAGCCTTCCCCTGTGCATTCCCCTTCCCTCACTGGGGAACCTAGGAGTCTGCTGTAGAAGTGAGATGGGAAGTTCCAGTACCCTCCATTCAGAATAACTCCTCAACAGGCATATTTTAGCCCTCTTAGAAGCCAGTTCCAAAGCCATTGCCCCAATCTTCTACAAACTGTGCAGGAGACAGATAGCCAGAGCACCCTCTGGAAACTAGCTGCACCACAACCCCTACTGCTAGCCAGTCTCCCAGAAGTCCCCTGTATGTGCATAGTGTGAGGAATACAAATTGTACTACCCTGATCGATCCTTATTTAAGCGGTACCCACCAATTTGTGCTAATACAGTATCTTTATGTTACCCCCATTTGCCTATTTACAGACTTGTCAGAAACATAGTTACTTGCACAGCAGCACTCAATTCAACCTCATCCTTCAGTTGCCATTGCCTTATTTGATGTATCTTTAGCAGCCTACATCAGCCTAACATAACTCGTAATCTGTCTTTACCACAGAAATTTGCAAAAACACAGAAGAGTATAGAACATTATTTGTACTGTATGTACCAGACCAAATTAAGAAGGAAATTTCCCCGACAGGAGACTTACCTTAGAATCTCCTACATGATAATACTTCAGTGTTCCCCTGACAGAATTTCACTATGACCCCTTAAAATGAATAGAATTTCCTTCTGAAATGCATTTATTTGAACAGCAGCCCCTAAGCAGAATTCCCTGCCCCCACTTGTCAAGTACTTATTTCAGTTAAGTAACTGCAGAATTTAACCTTAATGACACTTCACCTAGTGGCACAACTGCACTTATGCATAACTCACTAATCCTCATGGGAAGTGCCTTTATATACTTACTAGTGTCTAACAGACTGGAAATACACCACCTCTCTTCCTGACTTTGAACACCAATATTAGACCCCTTCCACTGACCTATTTGGTTTGTGCTCCCCCTCCAGTTTTGGGTAAGACACTACTGAAACTAAACACTGAACAACACATAACTTTGCCTACCCAACCACGCTGCTACTTTAAGTATAAAATAAAATATATTTTCAGTGTTTTGTGAGGCAGTGGAACATGGTCACCACTCACCATCAGCTTCTGTGCTGTGGGAGTGCTCCTGTCCTCTTCTCACAATATATGCTCACAGAATTCTCATAGGATGCAGAGCTTGGGAAAAAATGGAAAAGAAGATGGCCGCCAGGCTGGGTGTGCTATCAGTCGCTTCGTAATATTTAGCATTGCAGTGAGCGTTCTTAGTTTTATTTTGCTTTGTAGCATTTTGTTTTTAGAATATTTTACTTTTGTTTTAATTCTACCTGCTTGGCAGCGTTGCTCGTTGGTTCTCGCTCTCTGCTGTTTTTGGATTTGGTTGACTTGTGGAGGATTTTCAACCCTGTGTGGAGTGGGTCATTCCTTCCCCCCCCGACTGTGGTTTCCGGCGCTGACCTCGGAGTGTTTCCTCCTGGAGCATGGGGCGGGTGATCCCGCTCACCGACTGTCTTGACTGTGGTTCCTGGCATCGACCATGGAGCACTTCTTTCTGGAGCGTGGGATGGGCAGTTTGCTCACCGTCTGACCTGGGGTACAGCAGTTTGCGATTCCACACTGGAGGGATGATGTATCTCACCCTTGCCTGATTTTTCAACTACCAGATTGCTCTGTTACTTAGTGGCATGAGTACTGTTGGCTGGGGTTTGTAATTGATCCCGGTCATGCTTCATTTTTATATCCAGAGTATATAACATTTTGGAAGGGTTGTCTAATTTGGTGAAGGCCTGGTTTCTGCAAGCTGGACATTTAACACCTGTTTTCATGGACTATTTTGTTGCAAATTGTCGGATTTAGGGACTGTGGCATTCAATTTCAGCTATTTGATTGCCCCATTTAGTGATTCCCGGTACCCCGGGCTGTAATGGCAGGGGTTGGGTCTTCTTCACTGGGGAGAGAGTGGGTGGTAGTCTTTTCCCCTAGGGACACCCGGGAACCTATTTAGTTGGGTTCTGCTGGGGTTTTTTAGTCGCTGTTGTAGGCTGGTGGTAAACTGTGGGGTAACTTTCTGGGCTTTTAGCTGGGGAACGAGTTCAGTCCCGAAGATGTTTTGAAGAACCTTTCCTTGGATAGATGATTCAACTTTGTATAAAACTTCTACCTGAACAGTGAGAGCGTTCTGGAGATTTTATTCATCTGAGTTATGTGTTGAATTTCTGGTTTGCCTGTGCTGTTATATTATTATTTCATATCTGGCACTGAGAGTTTCTGTGCTTCCATGAAGTCCTGGCAGTGAGAATGCCCGGGATGGGGATCTTCAGATTCTTATCAGTGACATCTTCATAAGAACTCCATGTTGAAACTCTGGACATTTTGGTCTTGTTATTATTTATTTTATTTTTCACTTTTATCACAATTGCTTATGGTAGTGAGAGTACCATCATAGTTTCTCCGGGCATTAATGTTGAGAATATTTTATTGCCGGGGATTTATTTGGTTTATTAGGTTTACTTTTTTGTAGTATTTAGATAAGTGTTGAAATGTTTTGGATTTATTAATTTCTTTTTTGTTGATTTACTGTTTTTGCAGTGAGAGTATCAGAATAGTTCTTTGGGTTAGTGAGAGTTCCTGGTGCCCAGGGATTTTTATTGTTTGTTTTGTTCTGTTTTATTTTTTTGTTTTGTTGGGTTTATGGGATTCTGGGGTGTTATGGTTTGTTTTTGAATTTTGCTTTTGTTTTTAGGCTCCTTTGGGAGTTTATGTTTTAATTTTAAACTGCAACTATATTTAGGATTCTGTTACGAGGAAACTAGGATTTTGGTGCTGTTTTGCCACAGTTTGGTAGTTATTTGTGGAATGTGCCTGCTTGCTCCCCCAAGTCCTGTGCTATTCATCCTTCTCTCTCCGTGCCCTCCATCCATTCTCTCCCCCCCCTGCTCACCTCCATTTACCAGCACTGTCATGAACTGGGGATTGCTTGCAGGGTGGGTGGGCATGGGTGTATAGGGGGCACGGACATTTGAGTTCGCATGAGTGGTTCTCTCCCATAGAGGTGGTTAGGACCAGAAGATGCCCTGAGGTAAAATGATGTCTGGTACATGGTGGTCCATGTCTAGTCCCCATACCCAAGGGCACCACCTTTTTGGGTGGGCAAGTAGCCGGGATGGCTCATGAACATCGTCCAACTCGGGGGTTGTTATGCAATGCCAGAGCCATTAAGAACAAAACTGCACTTATTGCAGATTTTGTTGGAACGGAGGATCTGGTTTGCATCACCATGACCTGGTTGGATGGCAATGCTGCTCCAATTTTGGAGGCAGCTGTTCATCTCGGGTACTCGGTGATACATCGCCTGAGATTGGATCATTGGGTGGGGGAGTAGTGGTCTGTTTTAAGGCCGAATTGGGTCTCACGGGTGTACCAGTTGAGGAGGCTGAATCATTTGAGTGCACTGTGGTAACTCGTGTGGGGTGCAGGATAGCTCTCATCTACTGTCCACCCAGGGATGAAAAGCTATTCCTGCAGGAAGTAGCAGACTTCGTTGCTGACATGGCTTTGGAGTCACCCAGATTGATGGTTCTGGGTGACTTCAATGCCTGGATCAATGATGAATCCTCGCTTTTTGGACAACACTTCCTCCAGCTGATGATATCACTGGGCTTCACACAGGTTGTTTCATCAGCTACCCATAATGGTGGTCACTGTCTGGATTTGGTCTTCCTCCTGGGGATTGAGGCCTCCATTCTGGGGGTGGAATCTGTCAGGTAGTCCAATAATTACACCGTGAGGTTCAATTTCTCTGCACCCCTGTGTAGGTCTGCCCCTGTGGAGATGGTCAGTTTCTGCCCTCTGAGAGACGTGGTCCCTGAAGCCCTGGCAGCAGTGATTGACCTCTCAGAGTTCAATGATGCCAGCTAAGGTCCAGAGCCATTGGTTCTGGCCTATAACAAGGCAATTTCCTCGGATCTTGACCTGATTGCTCCAGTCTGCATTCGCCCCCTTACACTTCACCCTCGGGTCCCTTGGTTTGATGGGTCTTTGAGGGAGTTGTGGAGGTTGGGACATAGATTAGAATGGCACTGGCAGAAATCCTCCTTGGATGCCGACCATCTCATTTTGTTGGAGTATTATCAGCTCTACCAATCGGTGATCTCCCATAAGAAGGCAGAATTCCTGTCCAGGGAAATTGCTGTCACTTGGAATCAACCGGCCCAACTCTTCCGAACTGTGGACAGGCTGTGCAACCCAGCCTTTCTGCAGCTCCATCGAGTTTTTTCACAATTGGAATGTGATGAGATTGCTCAATTCTTTGCAAATAAGGTAGCCGACATCAGCTTGGAGATCTGTCAGGCCCATTCTATGGGGGATGCTGTTGGTCGGTGCTCGGTCACTATGCCTGTTGTTTCCTGGAGTACGTTTGACCTGCTGGAGTTCGCTGATATTATGAGGATTGTCCAGAGGATGAGCCCTGTGTGCTGTGGTTTAGACCCAGGCTCTACTTCCCTGATTTTGGGTTGTAGTGATATAATTGGCCCGGTCTTGGCTCAGATTGTCCAGTGCTCCTTGGAATCGGGTGAGTTTCCAAGCTCCCTGAAGGAGGCAGTGATGACGCTCCTTCTGAAGAAAGCTTCTTTGGACTCGGATACTGTAGCAAACTACAGACCTCTCTTGAACCTTCCTTTTGTGGGAAAGGTTATCGACAAAGTTGTGGCGACTCAACTGGAGAACCATTTGACCATCCATAATACTTGTTAACCTCTTCAATCTGGTTTTCGTAAGAGGCATAGTACTGAGACTACTCTTGTTTGGGTGCTCAATAATCTCCTGTTGGTGAGAGATCAGAGAAACTGCTCCATCTTGGTATTCCTTGATCTCTCTTCAGCCTTTGACACTGTGGACCATGGAGTTCAGCTTGAGAGCCTTAGGTCCATCTGTGGACTGACTGGTACAGTACTCAGATAGTTTTCATCTTTCCTCACCAGTAGAACTCAGAGAGTTGTCTCGGGAATTGTTTCTTCCAAGTCTGTATCTCTGCCTTGTGGGGTGCCCCAGGGCTCGGTGCTGTCCCCCATGTTGTTTGTAGTGTATATGCTGCCCCTCGGAGACATTGTAAGATGGTATGGGTTGAGGTTTCACTGCTATGCTGATGATACCCAGCTCTACCTGTCTTTTGCCCCCACCAGGTTAGTGCTCTGTCAGTATTTAACAGCTGCCTCACTGAAATCCAAAATTGGATGAATTCCAGTGGGTTAAAGTTGAACGCAGTAAAACTGAAGTTTTGGTAGTGGACCCGGGACGCAGGACAGAGGGGTTGAGGACTGATTTGCCCTCTGGTTTATTCTTGGGGGGCACTCAGATGCTTACCTCTGAATGGGTACGTGACCTGGCAGTGATACTTGATGATGGGCTGACCCTTCTTCATCAGGTGTCGGCAGTCGTCAAGTTAGCCTTTTACCATCTTAGGAACATCTCCAGGATCAAGCACCTTGTTCCACTCAGTGATCTGCCTGTTTTGTTCCACGCCTTTGTGACCTCGGCCTCGACTATTGCAACTCCCTTTACTTAGGGCTTCCTGGGGATGATATCCGCTGCTTGCAGCTAGTGCAGAATGCTGCTGCACATTTATTGACTGGGGTACCTAGGAGATCTCATATTACCCCAGTGCTGCACGATCTGCACTGGCTGCTGGTTCAGTGGCGGATAACCTTTAAGGTAGGTTTGTTAGCCTAAAAAGCCCTACGCAGACTTGGAACTGACTACTTGAAAGAGCTTCTGACTCCTTACACCCTTGTGCAACAGCTCCGCTTGGCTGACAAGGGGTTGCTGGAGATTCTGAGGGTTAGTTTGAATTCATCTGGGGCAGACACTTTTATGTTTGCTGCCCCAACCCTCTGGAATTCTCTGCCCCATCAGCTGCAAGAGTGCAGGACTGTGGGGAGCTTTAAGCAGGCACTGAAGCCATTTTTATGGAGTAAGGCATTTTCTGATTTGCTGTGATTTTAATCATGTTTTATTGAATTATTTGTGAATCTGTGAAGTGCCTTGATATTGTGAAAGGCGCTCAATTAAATAAAGTTATTATCATTATTATTACTGTATTATTACTATTATTATGCTTTTTTATGTGTTTGGAAACAATCTGAAAACCCCAACAATTGTAAGGTAAGGTCAATTTTTATTTTATATTAGAATGCTGCGTTTAAATTGTGTTTGTTGGCAAGTGACTGCAAACTGATTAGAAAGCTGTTTTTATGACACTCTGTTGCCTTCAAAATGAATTTGTTGGGGGTGACTCCGGTCTGTTTGGAAACTAATTTTTATGCAAGTCTATTTGCATTTAAAATGATTTGTGAGGAGTGAGTCCAAATTAAAAGCTGTTTTTCATGAATTGCTTATAACCAGGGCCACTGGAAAATGGCACCCGCAATTTTTTTGTGGAATCCGCAATTTTCACCTTCTCGCCAAAAACTGACATATTATGCAATTTCTTGCAATTTTTGAATTGTTAATTTGAACAGTGTAAAAAGTATTAACATTTTTAATAAAATACTCTCAGATATATTGACAATTTTGCATGTGTACTTGGGTTTGGCCAAAACAATGCAGTGCAAGGTGAGGGAAGGGTTTTGTGTGACACTACTTTCTTTTGAATCCTTGTCTGGTTTGGTTTCAAAATCCACTGGCCAAGCGTAAGTGCACTTAACATAGAAACATAGAACCTGATGGCAGATAAGGACCGCTTGGTCCACCCAGTCTGCCCATTTCCCTACCTAATGGATAAGCTGCGGATCCTAGTTAACCAGCAGCCTACTTCCTCCTACCCCCCACCCTTAGAATTGCCTTATGTCTGTCCTACACATTCTTGAACTCCCCCACTGTTTTTGACTCCACAACCTCCTTAGGAAGGCCGTTCCATGAATCCACAACCCTCTTCATGAAAAAATACATCCTCACATTACCTCTGAGCCATCCACTTTCTATCTTCAAATTGTACCCCCTTCTTCTTGCACACCTCTTTTTCTGAAAGATGTTACCCTTTTGGAGTTTGTTGATTCCCTTGAGGTACTTGAAAGTTTCTATCATGTCCCCCCGTCCCTCCTTTCCTTGAGGGTATACATATTAAGCTCCTTAAGTCTCTCTCAATATGTCGTCTGGTACAGACACTGCACCATTTTAGTTGCCCTCCTCTGGAGTGCCTCCATCCTATCTATGTCCTTGCAGAGACTGGGTCTCCAGAACTGCACGCGGTACTCCAGATGGGGTCTGATCAGCTGTCTGTACAGAGGGATGACAACTTCCTGTTTTCTTCTGGCGATGCCTCTCCCTATACATTCCAGTATCCCCCCAGCCCTCCTTACTGCCCTCTCACATTGCTTGCTCACCTTTAGGTCATCTACAGCTACCAGTACTGGGACCCGTGAGGAGGTTGTGAGGGCTCCAAGGTAGAAGCACTTCCCCAGCTAAATCCCTTTGTGAAGCTACCAGCACCGGGACCCATGAGCAGGTCACAAGGACTCCACAGAAGAAGCCCTCCCCCAGCTAAATCCCCTTATGAAGGTACTGAAGGCGTCCTCCGAGCATGAGGATCCTCTCTCTCTCTCTCTCTCTCTCTCTGTCTTTGTTTGAACTTGAATTTGGCACCACTTTTAGCCATTATCAGGGCTGATCTAAAGTCGCAACAGGACTGAGTGAAAGCCAAAGGAAATAAGCAATAATTCTCGTCACAGGCACACTGATAGGTTTTCTGCACTAGCATGTAATGATTTGTAAAGGAAAACCTGCACTTCTCTGCTTTGCTTTAAATAGCTTGGACTTATGTGCAGGGACACTGGTTTACCAGGATTGAGAAAGGGCAAATTCCATTTTGCACATTGTAAAAAACGGTACTGTCACCGGTGTCTGCTAAGCCAAAATCAGGTTTTACCAGTGTTTGGTTTTGTGTACTTTATTTAACAATTGTTAACTCTGTTAACATGCATTTTAGCAGTTTTGACCTCCACTATTGCACATCCTTCCATCCTTGTACCAATTTAAAGTTATTTTAGGTACAAAATATGATGGCAGCAACAGCACTACAGCCCCCATCCCTGAGGTGTGATGGAAGCAGCAGTAAGGCCCCCATCCCTCTGGTGTGATGGCAGCAGCAACAACACTGTGTCCCCTCCCTCAGGTGTGATGGAAGCAGCAGCACTGCGGTCCCTATCCATTAGGTGTGATGGCAGCAGTACCACATTCCACATTCCTCAGGTGTGATGGCAGTATCAGCACTATGGCCCCCATCCCTCAGGTGGGACAGCAGCAGTACAACATTCCCCATCCACCAGTGATTATGGTAGAAGCACTACAGCCCCCGCCTCTCGGGTGTGGTGGCAGTATCAGCACTATGGCCCCCATCCCTCTTGTGGGACAGCAGCAGTACAACATTCCCCATCCACCAGTGGTTATGGCAGAAGCATTATGGCCCCCTGCCTCTCAGGTGTGATGGCAGTAGCAACAATGCAGTCCACATCCCTCAGGGATGATGGCAGTAGTGACAGCACTATTATCCTCTTTCTTCAACACCCACACCCCACATGCACAAGTTACAAATTACTTAGTCGCTTTGCTTGCTAGAACTCAGATGTGAATTAATCTGAACCACACCACTACTAAGGTGGACCACATTTGTTTTTTCCTATCATTTAACTGCCTGAATTGGATTTTTGCCTGTGACACCACTGACCAGGGTTTGGGAACAGGTTTGAGTGTTGGAGGACCAGCTGGGGGGGGGGGGTGAAGGCTTGCGTTTCCAATGACCACTTGACTTCTCCTGTGAGGGAGGGTATATTTACAGCTCAGCATTTGCTGGCCCCAGGTGGAGGCTGGAGGCATGGCAACACATTGGCCCTCACTGCAGAAGAGAGCATGATAGACGTCAGCTTGTGCCTTGACATCATGTGGCCTGTCACACTCCCACGAAAATGAAAAAACACCTTCTGGCCACCCAGAGGATGGCTTCTGGTCCCTCCATAAGCATGAAGCCCCAGACACACGTGTCTGTTCTGACCCCTGCCATGACTGGGATATACAGGAAGCTCTTTAGGGTGATTGTCTTCCCCTGTTAGCCTCCCACAGGGGTAGGGGCCCACCAATGAAGGGTTACTTTGGGTTACCTGTTAGCATGGCCACAAGGGGCAGTGGATGGTGGTGGGGACTCAGCAGCAGTGGTAGGGGGACTTGGCAGGCCTGAAGGAGTGGATGGCCAGGGGGTAGGAGGAACAAAAAAAAAACTGCCTGAATCTGTTTCTTTGAAGTAGTGTCTTCACCTAAAAAAAAAATTCACAAGTGATTAGTGGAGGACCTTCTAATGCATCTCACAAACATGTGGATTCCTTTTTTTTTCCTTGGTCTCCATGAAAAGGATGTCTCTCAGTTTTCATGTCTGAGCTCAATTGTGAATTGAGCACCACTCTACCCACCAGCATCATACAGCCCCTGGGGTCTTACCTTCCGTGTGTCACTGAATGTGCTTTCAAATCCACTGGCCAAGCATAAGTACACTTAAACACTTAACATTTGCTTTTTATTAAAGCAGTCTGTCAGAAAACTTTTTGTTGTCACAGAGACTGATACAACAGGTGGGAGAGAAGGTGCAAATGATGAAATTGGCAGACTAGGTGGGCCATCAAAGTCTATGTTTCTATGTTTCTATCCCATTTACCTAAATAAGTGGTAAATCAGCTTGTGCCTTGTGAACATACTTTCATTCAGAATAATTTTCAATCAAACAATTGAGGATTTTGGATGGCCCTGCTGATTATAAACTTGAATAAACTAGTTGGTAACAGTGATCCTGCACTTAGCAATCTATATCCTAGATGTTAATATGTAAGAAAATACAATACAAACCTGACTAAAGTCTAAAAACAAGCTCATAAAACACAAAATGTATCTGAACATTTATATTTACCTATACAGTGTGGTAGAGTGGGAACCCCCTCCCCCCGGACAAACCTCTGCTATTCTCTATTCTGTTATTTTTCTTTTAAATCTACTGCAGTAGTACTAGTTTATTTCTATATTTATTTTTTTTCCTTTCTCTGTCCTTTATTTTCTACTGTAATAGGGTTGGCCTCCTATTATAGTACATTCCAACCTGCACACAAGGACTGTGCCTGCCTGGTCTTTCAATGACCCAGTCCAGATAAAATAGAGCATGTCAGAAAGGGAACAAGAAAATAGTTAAGTTTATAAGTTACCTGACAGAGGTGCTTAGGAAGGAACTCCTTCAGCTAGACTTCAGAGCAGACTAAACAAAGCTAATATTTAAAGTGACAGTAGCAATTTAGGTCTAGTAATCATAATCACTGTTAGTGAAGGAGTTTTATTTTATAATGGAGACATTTCATTTTCTTTTTGGGTTAAAGGCTAAACCTTAACTGCCTAACACTCCACACATAGTTCCTGCCTGTAGGAAGGCACTCATAGGACTGAATGCTCCTCTCTGTCCTGCTTTTATAACAACATTCAGAAGGAGGTATTACATCAGAGGGAGGAGTCAAGGTGTTAAGGTGTCCTATTAGTATGCAGTTAAAATTATTATGATTTATACAAAATGTATAAAACTTTATTTGATTCAGCCAATCTAATGGACTTATAAATATGATATAATGCAACTAATGACTTCAGTTACCATCCAAATGCATGTATTAGTGTAGATTAATTCCTTGTATTAGTATTAGGGGCGGAGTTAGTGTAACATGATGTCATCAAGTAAAGACTATATAAAGACTTCAACGGAAGCCTGATTCAGATGGATGTTGGACACAGAGGATGGTGGTCCTGTTAGTCTGATGGGATCACGCTAGTGAATTTTGTTTTTTAAACTATGAAAGTTATTCTCCTTTCGTTGCTTCAGTGGATGAGTTTGATTTGATTTGTAACAGAAATAAATCCTTTCAACACACTAAGCCAGTATGTTTTTCTACAACTCAGAACTGTCTTGTGTTGTCACTTAACCCACACTTCCACAGTTGGTGTCAGAAGTGGGATTCCTGGCTGTCCATAAGCTCACTTGGGGGAGGCCAGGATAATACCAGTCTTGGTATTGGTGACAAATAAAAGATGGCTATCAGAATTGATCACAAGGTGGGAGCCGTCACACGGTCCCAGGTGGAACAGAGGAAGGAACCATTGTATACTGGGCTACCAGATGTTCGACGGAAAACCACTAAAGAGTCTCCAGTGGAAAAAGAGGAAGAGGAACACCAACCGGATATTTCTGCAGATACTGGGGACATTCCACCAAGAGATATAAATGATCTTCTGCATTGGCTGGCTGTTCGTCAAATGGAAATCGAACGACAGACGGATGCAGATGCCCAAGAAAGAGATCGAGACAGGAGAAGACAAGATGCCCGGTGGGTAGAGACTTTACAATTATTACAACAGCTGGGTGTGGGACAGGGAGCTGGAGGTGGAACTACAACTAATAATCCCAAAGACAACAAATTATCACGTATGTTACCAACAGATGATATAGAGGCCTATCTTACCACATTTGAATGAGTGGCTAAGGCATGTGACTGGCCAACCCAACAATGGGTTGTGAGACTTGCTCCCTACTTGACCGGAAAAGCCCAGCTGGCCTATAGCAATATGGACTCACGATTAGCAGACGACTATGATCTGGTAAAACAGGAAATCCTAAAAAGGTACGACATTAACGCTGAAACTTATCGACAGAGGTTTCGATCTCTGAAACACCAGCCTCATGACCCTCCCAGAGAGACTTATATGAGATTACGGGAATTATGCCTAAAATGGATTGTGCCTGAGGGAAAATCAAGAACAGACATTATAGAAATGTTCGTCTTGGAACAATTTCTACAGGTGTTACCCACTGATGTACAGATATGGATTAAGAAGCATAATCCAGAATCAGCAGAAATGGTGGTTACCCTGCCTGAAGATTTTTTAGCCGCCCATCAGCCTTATAAAAGAGGAGGCACCCGAGTAAATGAACCTGGGATAAGACCTATAGGGGTAAGACATCCTCAGACTGTACCACCAAAAGCTATGAACTTGAGAAAGGAAAAGAACTGTGCCTATGAAATATATGTCATAATTGCTAGGGTAAGGGCATATTGCCAGATTCTGTCCCTCTAGAAAGCCAGAGAACGTCACCTAGCTCTATTAAATTCAGCATATTTAACTACTAGTGTGCAGATAGAAGGTCAGATGGTATTGGTCTAATCGATTCAGGTAGTAAAATACATTGGTAAGAAAAGATTTAGTATTGAACGGGACTAGGGGCTTACAATGAAAGTGGTATGTGTACATGGGGATAGCCATCAATACCCCACTGTAAAAATACTCTTCAGGTTAATGGAGCTGAATCTGTAGTTACAGCTGGATTAGTCCCATGTCTACCAGTACCAGTAGTGATAGGCCATGATTTCCTGGTTTTCTTCCCTAATAGAAAATCGTAACTTGGGTATGACAGCCATGACAACTAGAGCCCAGAGTAGAAGAGAGGTACTACTTGGAGACCTGTTCCCATTTGAGGGAGATGTGTATGGGAGCCCTGGGAAAACAAGGAAGTCAGGAAAGGAAAGAAAGAGATTACAGGAAAAATGGAAAGAGGCTACATATAAAATTCCTGATAAAACACCACATATATATGTTAAGTTGGATATGGCAAAGCAACAGCAAAATGACCCAACCTTAAAATCTTTTTTCCTGCAGGTTGGTAAAAGGGAGGTACCAGGAGCCCCTCACATACAGACTAAAAATAACTTATTGTACCGGATATGTAAAAATCCAAATACAGGAGAGACAGTAGAACAGTTATTAGTTCTTCAGTGTTATAGAGCAGACATATTGGGGTTAGATCATGATGTACCCTGGGCTGGTCATACAGGAAAGGACAAAACTACTAATCGGATTTTGCAGAGATTCTTTTGGCCAGGTATACATCAAGACATAGCCCAATATTGTCAGTCATGTCCAGAATGCCAACTCATTGTGCAAAAGTAAAAAACAGATGTGGTACCCTTATTACCCCTCCCACTAGTAATGACCCCATTCGAAAGGATAGGGATGGACGTGGTAGGACCTTTAGATAAGAGTAGTAAAGGTAACCGATTTATTCGGATAGTCTGTGACTATGCCACTAAATATCCTGAGGCTATCCCAATGAGATCAGTGACTACCCCTAGAATAGCTGAAGAGCTAGTTAAACTATTTAGCCAGGTAGGAATCCACAAGGAAATTGTAACTGACAGAGGAACTAACTTTAATGCGGAATTGTTGAGAGAATTATATAGATTACTGGGAATAGTGGCTATCAGAACACCCCCTACCATCCTCAGACGGATGGGTTGGTTGAACGGTACTATCAAACCTTGAAGAGAATGTTAAGAAAGTTTGTAAAGGATGAGGGAAAAGATTGGGATAAATGTCTACCCTTTCTATTATTTGCATATCGAGAAGTTCCCCAGGCCTCTACCAGATATTCCCCCTTTTCCTTGCAATATGGTAGAAATCCCAGAGGAATATTGGATGTGGTTAAGGAATACTGGGAAGAGGGGAAGGATTTAAAGTCTCCTGGCTTAGCTCAGTATATGAGACAATTGAAACAAAGACTGGTCTCTTTTGCCCAGAAAGCTCATGAGGCACGAATAGAAGCACAAAAAGATCAGAAAAGTAACTATGATAAAGGAACAAATCCAAACAAACAGTTTATGATGGGAGAAAAAGTATTATTACTGTTACCATCTTCCACTATAAGCTATTTATGAAATGGCAGGTACATATATAGTATCATTAGTTGGTCCAGTGACTTATGAAATAAGTACACCTGATCGAAAAGAAAAAAACAAAATCTACCATGCTAATGTACTAAAAAAAATGGCATGAGAGACCTGAAACAGGCCTGCAGTTATTTGTAATGCCTGGTGAAGTCCAGACAGAACTGGAGATAGTGTATGGGCGTTTAGAAGGAGAAAGAGGGATAGAGGAGATTAAAATAAATCCAAATTTGTCAGATCCACAAAAAAAGGAATTACTCATCTTAATTAAGAAATTTGCAAACACCTTTACTAGTACCCCGGGTTAGCAACAGGGGTAGAACATAAGATATAGACTTCCACTGGGCCCATCAGAAAGAAAGCATACCAGCTACCTGAAAGAAGTAAACCCTTGGTACAAAGAGAAATTCAAAATATGCAGAAGTTGGGGATTATTGAACCTTCACACAATCCATGGGGCTCCCCTATTGTAATAGTACCTAAGAAGGAAGGAGGAATTAGGCTCTGTCTAGATTTTCGAGGGATAAACCAGGTCTCCAATTTGATGCCTACCGATGCCTCGGATAGATGAAATCATTGATAAGGTGGGACATGCCAATATATTTCAACTTTGGACCTGACTAAAGGATATTGGCAAATTCCTTTAGCAGAGGAATCAAAGGAGAAACAGCCTTTAGCACTGACATGGGTTTGTTCCAATTTAAGACTATGCCTTTTGGTCTTCACGGGGCCCCGGCAACCTTCCAACGATTTATGGACCAGGTATTGGCACCACATGTAGGTTACTGTACAGCCTATCTGGATGATATTGCTGTGTTTAGTTTAGATTGGGAAACACATATGAAACACCTAGAGTCAGTAATTGCTTCTCTTCAACAGGTAGGTATGACTATCAATCCCACCAAGTGTACATTGGCCCAAGAGGAAATCAGATATTTAAGCTTTATATTAGGAATGGGCTAATTGCCAGAAGTCAGTAAAATAGAGGCGTAGCAAATTGTCCTGTACCAACTATGTAAAAACAAGTAAAGGTCATTTTGGGGTTAGCTGGTTATTAGAGAAGGTTCATACCACATTTTGCAACAATTGCTACCCCACTTACTGATCTTACAAAAAGAAATTTGGTAACCAGATTAAATGGAACCCTGAATGTGAACAAGCGCTTCTACAAATTAAGGCCGCTTTATGTTCATCCCCCGTGTTACGCAGCCCTAATTTCCAATACCCTTTTGAGGTATATACGGATACTTCTCGTACAGGTATAGGGGCGGTACTTAGTCAAACCATAGAGGGTGAAGAACACCCGGTAGTGTACATTTCAAGGAAACTACATGACAGGGAAAAAAAATATTCAGCCATAGAGCAGAAATGTCTAGCTGTCAAGTAGGCAATAGAATCCCTTCGCTTTTATTTATGGGGAGCACCTTTTTCTCTATACACAGACCATAATCCTCTATGTTTTCTTTCATAAATGAAGGACAAGAATACCAGGGTTATGAGGTGGTATCTGGGCCTGCAACCATATAAGTTTACAGTACAGCACAGAGCCGGAGTAAAAAATGGTAATGCAGACTTCCTTTCCAGATATGGGGCTGATGGTAACAGTAAAGAAGATGTCCATGATGTTGAAATTACACCCCAGGGTAATTAAAAAAAGGAAAAAGGTAACCTTAAGTTGCCTTGTTATATTATGCTTTAAACGGGTACCCTGGGGTGGAGCTTCTTAGAGAGGGTGGGCGGAAGCTCCATTCTATTCCTTCCTAGAATAATGAAAAGAAAAAGGGATAGAATGTCAATAAAAAAAAAAAATCTTAAGAACTGTTTTTTTTACTTAACCTTGGGGGAATGTGGTAGAGTGGGAACCCCTTCCCCCTGGACAAACCTCTGTTGTTTTCTATTCTGTTATTTTTCTTTTAAATTTACTGCAGTAGTACTAGTTTATTTCTATATTTATTTTTTTTCCTTTCTCTATCCTTTATTTTCTACTGTAATAGGGTTGGCCTCCTATTATAGTACATTTCAACCTGCACACAAGGACTGTGCCTGCCTGGTCTTTCAATGACCCAGTCCAGATAAAATAGAGCACGTCAGAAAGGGAACAAGAAAATAGTTAAGTTTATAAGTTACCTGACAGAGGTGCTTAGGAAGGAACTCCTTCAGCTAGAACTTCAGAGCAGCCTAAACAAAGCTAATATTTAAAGTGACAGTAGCAATTTAGGTCAGTAATCATAATCACTGTTAGTGAAGGAGTTTTATTTTATAATGAAGACATTTCATTTTCTTTTTGGGTTAAAGGTTAAACCTTAACTGCCTAACACTCCACACATAGTTCCTGCCTGTAGGAAGGCACTCATAGGACTGAATGCACCTCTGTCCTGCTTTTATAACAACATCAGAAGGAGGTATTACATCAGAGGAGGAGTCAGGTGTTAGGTGTCCTATTAGTATGCAGTTAAAATTATTATGATTTATACAAAATGTATAAAACTTTATTTGATTCAGCCAATCTATTGGACTTATAAATATGATATAATGCAACTAATGACTTCAGTTACCGCCCAAATGCATGTATTAGTGTAGATTAATTCCTTGTATTAGTATTAGGGGCGGAGTTAGTGTAACATGATGTCATCAAGTAAAGACTATATAAAGACTTCAACGGAAGCCTGATTCAGATGGATGTTGGACACAGAGGATGGTGGTCCTGTTAGTCTGATGGGATCACGCTGTGTGAATTTTGTTTGTTTTAAACTATGAAAGTTATTCTCCTTTCGTTGCTTCAGTGGATGAGTTTGATTTGATTTGTAACAGAAATAAATCCTTTCAACACACTAAGCCAGTATGTTTTCTACAACTCAGAACTGTCTTGTGTTGTCACTTAACCCACACTTCCACATACAGCATCATTGCAGCCCGAGTACAACTCAGATAAATTACATGGTACCCTGACTACTGTATGATGTAGTAAACATATATTGGTATTTTCTTTATATTTTTTTGTAAACTGGCTAAACCCACTAGGCAAAACTGCCTGTTTTCAGAGGTGACCCAGGAGCACTGTGGAGGTTAAGTGCCTTGCTCAGACTCACACAGTATGCAAGTGGAGGTTGTGGAATCAAACCCAAGTCTTCTAACTGTACTCAGTTCAATCACTGTTTGTTACTCTAACCACTAGGCTATACTGCCAGCCATAACACCCATATTAATGTTTTATTATATGATTTCAATAATAGTGCACAGTACCTACAGTGCAAATTATGAACATTGAACACTTTGCAACATTTTACTAAAACTGAATTATTTCCCACTCCATCTGCTTATGTTTTCTTACATCAAAGTGGGTGTATAGTTGACAGAGCACTGTAAATAGCCTCAGGTAGCACTACTGCTTGAAATGCCAGGGACTCGGGATCAGAAGTGAATTCGGGTTGCTAGAGGTCTGGCCAGGGGAGTAGGATCGAGCACCTGGGGTGCTGCTCTCCTCCTCTGGTAATGGTGGCCTGCAGGTCCTGCTGCTATACCGCCACCTGGGTGACACAGGTGGTGGTGCAATGAGGTTCTAGAGCAATCGGGAGAGAGAAGCTAGCCAGAATCTGGGTAGCTTGGGCGTCTATATGTGCCCTACTCCTTGGATCCTCCGAATGTTGGTGCCCTCAGGGACAGAGACCAGAAAACCAGTAACAATCACCCCACATTGGCTGCTGGTAGAAGGGACCCAGCTGTCCCAGACTTCATAACCAGTCTCCATGAGGGACCCACTGGGCTGCCCGACACACATTAAAGGACTGTGGAAGTGTGACCTGGGGTCTCCTTCCTTCCCACCTGGTAGTGCAACCTAGGCAGGATGGGGGCAGGCTCACAGGAGCTCCTGAGCATTACCTGGGGTGAAGCAAGGGGATACCCAGCCTAGGGATCTCTGAAAAGTCGAGACTGATGCTGTGAGAAGGGGGCATAGAAAGAGAAAATAGAAACATTTAAAAATATGCTGAAATCTTAGGGATTCTGTGCAGTGAAATGCAATTTCCGTGAGGCACCGGTACAAGAATTCAAAATCCGCAAACCAAGCAGGATTCTGTGATTTTTACCGGTGTTACCGGTAAAAACGGAAAACCATTGTCCCTGCTTATGTGCTATAATAGTCAGCAGCAAGGAAATTTGTGGCTCCTATCAGCTCTGCACAAGAATTGTATAAATTATTAGGAAAACCAGCATTTCTCTGCACTGCTTTAAGTAAGCTCCGTTAAGTAGCTCTAATTTAAATGCTAAAGGAGCTCTGATTTATTACTGAAACAGTCAGCAGCAAGGCTAAACTAGATTACTAGTAAGGCTCTTTTTTGAACACTAAGGATTGCCTACCTTAATTTTATAATGTTGCAATGCTCGCTCTGATGTAAATGCTATAGTAGCTCTGATCTTTGTACTGAAACAGTCGGCAGCAAGGCTAAACCAGATTACTAAGCAGGGCTCTTTTTTAACACTAAGGATTGCCTACCTTAAGTTAATAATGTTGCAATGCTGAAAGCTATCTCAAAAGTAATGCTGTACTGCTGCTGTAACTGTGACTGCTGAATCAGCCCCCAGCCCTCTCCAATTACCATGCAAGCCAGCCTTACCCTGCATGATGGTCCCATCTATAAACTGCAGGCCTGATTGTGATCTTCTTTCCACAGCTACCAGTACCAGGACCCACAAGGAGGTCGCGAGGGCTCCGTGGAAGAAGTCCTCCCCCAGCTAAATCCCCTTGTGAAGGTACTAAAGGCGCTCTCCGAATATGGGGAACCTATCTCTCTCTCTCTCTCTCTCTCTCTCTCTCTCTCTCTCTTTGTTTAGCCCTGCCACTGCTGTGCATCTGCTGCCCCACTTCCCCAACCACTTGGTGAACATCTACTTTTATAAGAGGGGTCAAGTGCTGTGCTGAGCCTATCAGCCCACTTTCCCCATGCAGATAATCACCTTCCACCACCAGAGGGCTACTATTTCCTTTCTGATCCACTCTTTGCAAATCTTTCCCTCCACGCTGCCTTTTACCTGACTAAGCTACAGGTCCTCAGCACTCCTTTATCTTCACTAGCAGCGTATCTTTTGCAACCAGTGGCTGCTTCATTGCCTCCCCAATTACTGGTGTTCCCTTTGACCACAGCCCATGATTTAATGCTAAAATGTTCCCTTTAATTCTCCTGCTGTGCACCCTGCTATCCCTGCATGCTCACCCCCTCGTATGTCTCAGACTACATCCTGCCTGCCCAATAGTGCCTCCCTGCAGCAGCATCACTGATAAACATATGTAAAGTCTCTTTTGCACCTATTTTTCCTAATGAGCGGCTTCTCTCATCAGCAACCCCAGTGGTTAACACACGTAAAATCTCTTGGACCACCTATGCTTTTGCAGATGGGTCCATCCCTGCAGCCTGTTATCCTTCAATCAGCTCTAAAGAGTGCCGCCCCAGTGGTATCACCCTATGCTTGCCATGCTACTCTTGGCCGCCACACCACCCACAACCCCTGTTACAGTCAACCCTCCCCATGCACTGACCCCTCCTCCTTGCTACCCCCCTTATTGTAAACCTCCCCATTCCTACTTTCTCTACATTGAAAGGATCTATAACAAGGAAATCCCATTTCCACAAAAGGTTGCACTGGAACCCTGTACATAGGTTCCTCCTCCTCCTCCTTCTCCTGTCTGGAAATATTCACCCCAACCTTGGATCTCCTACTCTGCCAGCACCTACTCACTCCCCCTCCTGCGGGCTGTGCAGTGCCACCCTTAATGTATGCAGTCTGTTAAAAAAGTGGGACTCCTTCCAGGATTGGGTACTGCAACATAGGCCTGATGTCATCACTGTGGGTGAAACCTGACTCTCCCCTGATATTTCTGACTCAACAATAACACTCTCTGTCTACAACGTATACCATGCAGACTGACTGGGTATGTGTGGAGGAGGTTGTGCCATTTACATCTAGGACATGATACATGGGCAGTAGTTCCCCACCCCTCAGTTGGCTCCAGGTCCCCAGGCCCTCACTCTTAAACTCACTTTGGGGCACTCCCAACCCCCAACTCATTACAGTTGTATACATTACCCCAAGGGACCAAAAGTTGGCCTTCCACACAGTACTGTCTTACCTGACCACCCTCCTGTCTCAAACTGAAAAAATTGTACTCGGGGGACTTTAATATCTATTGGTTAGATAAGTCCGCTGCACCGTTCATCAATGCTACCTACGCCCAAGACCTTACACAGGTAGTCACCTCCCCCACCCACCTTAACCAGCAAACAGGGTCTTCCTCACTGCTAGACCACGTGTTCACCAATTGCCCCCATAAAATTACAAGCACTACCGTTCTCCCAAATGCCCTTAGTGACCATTCCCCTGTTCTCTGCTCCTGGTCTGCAAAGCACCTAGATCGCCTCCCAAAATAATCTTGCAATACAAGCTTGGCCCTGGTAAACTTGTCCTTCTTAAAGTACACTTCAGTGCTATGGATTGGTCCCTCATAATGAACACCCTCGACCCTGATAGGGCCCTTGACTCCTTCATCCTCTCTTTCAACACCATATGCAACAAATTTGTACTACTTACCAAAAGGATGGTCAAAGGCAACCCGGTGACTTGGATTTAGGAGCATCTCCTGGCCCTTATGCAGACTAGAGACCCTCTGTGGCACCTCATCAATGTGACTGGCCTGTCTTCTGATAGACAAAAGTACAGAGAAACCTGGAACAAATGCACGTGGGCCCTACGCTAAGCAAAAGCAGAATATTATAAATCCGCTTTAACCTCTATCTGGGGCTCAGGGCACAAATTCTGGAACAATATTAAGGACATCTGTGTAAAAGACCCCAACCCAGTCCCAAACCAGATTATGGTCAACGGTTGCATGATGTCTGATCCTACCCTTATAGCCACAGCTTTCAACAACGCCTTCACAAACCTCAAACACATTCTCCCTCCCAATTTCTTTGACCCTCCTACTGCCAACTCCCCCTCCCCTCCTGAAGCCTCCCCCTTCACCTATGCTGCGTCACACCTAAGATTGCTGAACTGTACCTTAAAAATTCCCTAAGCCATTCCAACTACTGTAGTGACTTCCTAGACTTGAAACTCCTGCTGCTCACCCTCCATGAGGTACTCTACCCCCTCACCCATATACTGAACTGCTCCTTATGTCAAGGTAAGTTCCCCTCTAGGTGGAAATCAGCCTCCATCACCCCCATATTTAAAAGTGGGGATTGCTCCATCACCAATAACTACAGCCCCATTTCCATTCTCCCTCCCCTATACAAGGCTCTAGAGTGGATTGTCTTTGATCAGCTCACTGACTATCTCAACAAATATGACCTACACTGCAAACAGCAACATGGCTTTCACAAAGGCCACAGTACTACCACTGCCCTTCTCCAATTTACCACGCACATCCACTCCACCCTGGACAGGGGTCATATCGCTGGCACTGTTTTCATCGACCTCTCTAAGGAGTTTGATACCATCAACCACTCCCTCCTATTAACCACTCTGTCCAACATCGGTTTCTCTCTGGATGCCCTTGGTTGGTTCTCTGATTACCTTTCAAACCACTTCCAGCAGGTCAAAATTGGTAACAACTTATCCAGTAGGCTGCCTGTCCTCTCCGGTGTCCCTCAGGGGTCCATACTAGGACCTCTACTTTTCAGCCTTTTCCTCAACTCCTTCCCCGTGCCCTGCCCTGGTAACTTGCTGCTATACACGGAAGATGCTGTCCTATTTTCCTCCGACCCTGATACCTTTCAACTCTACCGTTTCCTTCAATCCGCCCTTAGCAGTGATGAAAATTGGTTCTCTGCACAGCGCCTTATTTTCAACTATAACAAGACCAAAGTTATGCCATTCTCTCATCCTCTCAACACCTGGAAGGCATTTTGCCCACAAGTACTAACTGCTAATCTGACTCCCTTGGAGCAAGTCGACTCCTTTAAGTACCTGGGCATCACAGTAGACCCTGCACTTAATTTCCACCAACATATCCATCTTCTATCTAAAGCCCTCAATGTTAGGCTGGGGTTATTGTATCACTTCAAGCACTGCCTTACCCCAGATGCCCTCAAGCTCACTGTCTCCTCCTCTGTCCTCTCCCTGCTCGACTATGGCATACTTATCTAGAGCATTGCAAGCACCTCTGCCCTACATAGACTCTGTCTCTCCCTTAATAAAGCATGCCTCCTCATCTGGGGATGTGACCGGCTCACCCATACATGCTCCCTTTATAAAACCACAAACCGGCTTAATCTTGACAATAGAATTAGGTTCCATACCTGCCTCATGGCCAAAAAGATTACCCTAGGCCTCTCCCCCCCCCGGACTCGCCCCCTTAGTCCACCCAGCCCTGAAGCCTAACCACACTTGAAGCTCTGCCAAGCCATTCCTATTGGTTTCCTCCTGCTGTACCTCAGAATTCCAAAGGTCCTTTGGTTTCAGAGCCCCTTCTTTGATGAACAGCCTACCAAACTTGCTTGTAAACAAAATTAGAATTGGCCTTTTCAAAACCCACCTTAGGGACCACCTACAGTCCTCAAATACCTGTGATTGTCTCTGAACCCTTGCCCTCCCCTCTCCTCCTTGCTGACCACTGCCACTGGCCCGCCTACCACAGGTTTCCAGGCCTAAGACATATCTCTGAGTTTTATCATGTATTTCAAACTTGTACTAATTATCCCTAGTTTCTGATTGTTAGACTTCACTATTTCTTTGTATCAATGCTGAACTGTGTCCTCACTGAATTGTTATGTAAAGTTTGTTCTGTACCTAATTTCTGTGACCTGGAACCTTTGCAAATGAATCTTTGACTCAAAAGTATTTCCGAATCATCAGTAAATAAATAAATAATATGACTACCCCCAGGTCCCCTTCCATTTTTGTTGTTGTTAGTATCTCACCACCAATGTGTACACTTCCCCTGGATTTTTGTTTCCCAGGTGCATTACTTTGCACTTCTTAGCATTGAATCTAAGCTGCCATACATTTGACCATTCCTCCAACCTTGCCAAGTCCCTTCTGATCCTTTCCACCCCACCTTTTGTATCAACCCTGTTGCAGATCTTTGTGACATCTGCAAAGAGACGTACTTTTCCTTCCAGTCCCTCTGCAATGTCACTTAGTGATGGCAGTTTTTATTATTTCCCATTGTTCTTCCACCCCTCCTTCATGTCCATTTTCTAGTGCATTCCTTAGGCATACACCCTTTTTGGCGAAGTCAGACAACATTTGGTTTGTGTTGAAGCAGTCTATCAGAAAACTTTTTGTTGCCACAGAGACTGAAACAAAAAATGGGAGAACAGGTGCAAATTATCCATTCACCTAAATGGGGTGCTAACTACAAAGCCATTTTGTAAGTGGTAGAGCAAGTTTTTCCTTGTGAGCATACTTTCATTCAAACTCATTTTTGATTCAAACAGCTGAGTATTTTGGATGGCCCTGCTGATTATAAACTTGAATAAGCTAGTTGGTAACAGTGATCTTGCTCTTAGCAATCTACCACCTAGATGCTCACATGCAGAGACTACAATAAAAACCTGCATAAAGTCTGAAAACAAGCTTATAAAACACATAAAATGTATCTGAACATTTATCTTTAACTAAACAAAATTATTGCAGCGAGAGTAAAATAAAGGTAAATTACAGGGTACCCTGACTACTGTACTCGAAAAGTACAAACCAGCCACCCCTTCTCCCTTACCCATCTCTCCCCTCCGACCCCGTCTACCCTGACCCCAATATTGGGCATCCCACCAAATTCTTCTTTAAGGCTCTAAAACCCATGGACACTATCAAACTTATTCAAGGGAACACCCAAAACCCAGCAAAAAGTATCGGCTACAAAATCCTTCAAAGGTCCATCAATGTCCTTGCAGTCCCCATCACCAATCCTCTAAACAGCTCCCTCTGCTGTCATACCTTCCCCAATGCCTGGAAATCCACCACAATCAAACCATTATTCAAATCCAGGTCCAGAAGTGAGGTCAGTAATTACCGTCCTATCTCCTTCCCCCCCCCCATCAAAGATCATTGAGAAAGTTGTCCACTCTTAATTTACTACCTACCTGGAAGCCAACAACCTACTCTGCTGTGCTCAACATGGCTTCATTCTGATCAAGTTCACTAGCAGCATCCTTAAGGCCACTGACAAAGGCCAATACATTGGATCGGTATTTGTCGACCTGACCAAGGCATTCAACCTTGTGGACCATGCACTCCTACTTAACAGCCTCAAAGATCTGCACCTCTTCATCAGTGTCATAGATTGGGTCAGAAGCTACCTTTCTGGGCGATCCCATAAAACCTCCATTGAAAGTCATCTCTCCATCGAATGGCAGATCAAATAGGGTGTCCCCCAGGGCTCGATCCTGGGCCCCCTCCTGTTCTCTTTTCATTAATCACCTACTCTGTATCTGGCTTAACACACAACTTGTCCTTTACGCCAATGATGCAGCACTATACAGTAGTGACATCAACCCCACCACCATGTTCAGCAATCTACAGTCTGATTTCACGGAGTTGCACTCCTGGTTCTACGGAAACAGTATGGTCCTAAATTCTAAGAAGACCAAGTTTATGGTCTTCTCAGGCCCTAGAAAATCCACCATTACTGGCCTTACATTAGTTGATAACTCTGGCTACCCAATTGAACAGGTGTCTGAATTTAAATACCTTGGGGTCCTCCTGGACCCTCACCTCTCTCTTAATCTCCATGTTAACAACCTCAAACAGAAGACCCACAACAGGTTTGGTCTTCTCTATAGGATAAGAAAGTTCCTTATCCCTTTAACCAGGCTTCTCTTAGCTAACTGTCTTCTCCTGCCACTAATCGACTATGGATCCATCATCTTCTCCCCCCCCACCACATCTCTACTCTACACCAAACTAAGATCAACCTACAACAGCATTGCTTATTTTGTCACTGGTTTACCATGGAAAACTAACCACTGTACCCTCTATTCCTCCCTTAGCTGGCCCACCCTTGAAGAGCAGTTCCAACAAAAAATGCTCTCCTTCCTCCATAAGATACTCCTGAATTTGCTGGCTCCCAGTGTGATTTCCCTCTTCCCCATTGCTACTGCTGTGCAGGTGACCAGAGGGGCCTCAAGTATGGTTTTTAATGCCCCTTTCTAATGCACTAAGCAAGCTCAGAACTCAATCACCTATAAGGGCACTAAGCTGTACAACCAACTGCCCCCCAATATCCAAGTGTGTAGGTCCATCCACACCTTAAACTCCCACCTCAAAGTTTACATACTCAGTTCTTCCATCTGCAGCTGCCCCGGCTGGCCTTCCAGCTAAACCTGGCTGCTCTCTACCTTACTTATCTCTACTTCCTCTTTCTTTACTCTAGTCCCTGTTACTCCTTCCCCTCCCCTCTCCTCCCCCACACCCATCCCCCCTACCCTTTGCCCCCCCAACTTAGTTTTCACTCCCACCACCCATTCCTAGCCTAGGTTTCTTCATAGCTCAATCATGGACTCAATTACAACCAACTACAAAAGACTTGCACTTTCCCCACCACTAGCACTTAGATTACTGACCCCTCTATACCCCTTCCCTTTTCTGCTCTCCATATGTTACACACATAAATGTTCAGGCCGCTCTATATGTTCCTCTCATTTTTACTTTATTGTAATCAATTGCCTACTGTTTTTCAGTTTAAGAAAATTGCTGTACCTGTTAGACAACTGTTAGTCTTTGACATTGTTCTGTACATCTAAACCACTTGTTTGTATTGTTTCCCATATATAGATCATGTTTCTGTTAGACTCTGTGTTGTACTGTCATACCTTCTTGGTATCTCTTACACTGGATGTTTGTGAAAACAGGCATTTTTGCTCATATACCTTCCAGTATACAAATAAAGATTGATTGATGCAGTAAAAATATGTTGGTATTTTTTTATATACTGTATATATTCTTTGGTAATAAGGAAAGGCCCACTTGGCACAAATATCTGTTTTCAGGAGCAACCCAGGAGCACTAGGAAGGTGAAGTGACTTTTTCAAAGTCACACTGTATGCAAGTGAATATTGTGGGAATCAAACCAAGGTCTGCTAGATATGCTTAGTTCATTCATAGTTTGTTTCTCTAACCTCTAGGCTATACTGCCTGCCCCAGTAAGCCCCAGATTGAATGTTTTGATATGCAACCTCAAAAACTGTGTACAGTACCTACAGTGCAAACTAAGAACATTAAACACTTTAACAACATTTTACTGAAACTCAGTTATTCGCCACTCTGTCTGCTTATTTTGTCTTACACCAAAGTGGGTGAATAGCTGACAGAGCACTGTTGTTGATCAGGGTTCACTATTCTACATCCAGAAACAGAAACATTTGTTTATTCTGGATTTGTTGTGGCTCACTAAATTTCATTTATTTAGCACTGTGTGAAGCAGATGTTTTTAAATTTTGGAAGACAGGCAACACATTTATCAGTTTAGTATTCATTTTAGTAACATCAGCTTTTCTTCATGTTTAAAACATATTCAAATGGCAGTGTATTCATTTAGCAGTTTATGTTGACTAATACATGCTGCAGAAAACAGTAAAAGATTTATTGTGAAGCACTCAGGATCCTCAGTATAGTAGAATTCACACAATTTTTGCAAAAAATCTCTGCAATATTGGTAACTTTTTTCTGCATTTTTCCAGTGGCCCTGCTTATAACGTGCTTGTGGGTGATGGAGGTTCAAGCTGTTGAAATCCCCTTTTTCATTACAATCTGTTACTTTTAAAATGTGCTTGTTGGGGCGCTAAAACAGGTTGAGAAACCTTTTCTTATGAAAATCTGGTTTTGAAGTTAGAAGGAACAGCAATGGGAATGCACGCACAATGGGAATCAGGTACGCACTCAAAAAAATCAGTCAAAACCAAAAACCAAAAAACTCAGTCACCATCAAGAGTCCTTGGTTATTGATGAAATGATCATGTTATGTTACACAGCAAAAGCAGTGGTGTAGAGATGTTCTACCCCTGTACTGCTGTGCTGTTTTTGCAGCATTAAATTATAGCATTACCATTTCTTCAATAACTAAGGGCACTTGGTTGTGGCTGAGTTTTGCTGGTTTTGGTTTTGAGGTAAGTTTTTAAAAGGGGTCAATTAGTCATGTCATGTCATAATTTGTTAGTGTATAGATGATGTCCTAATTTTAATTGATTCATACAGATGCAGTACTTGACAGCCTTTCACTTTCTGAATGGGATGTTTTTGTATGTGTTTTTTATAGACTGAGGCCCAATGTACATGCCAGATTGATTAGTTATTTGGTGATCTCTCTCGAGTGCATTTAAAAACTTTTGAACTTATTGATATGCTATTTAAGAATTGAATGATGTTTCTAATACTATCCCTGATGACATTTCTGAGTGAATCCAAGTGCTGGGGTCCAGGGTCCCCTCCAATTTGCACAATAAATGTTAAATGCACTTTTGTACCTCCTCTTGACAGTGTTGCAGTTTATGTTCAGTGTCCAACATTGTCTGCTACATCCATTTCGTCAGGAGCTAGGCACTTCACACTTGCAACTCAATGTTTTTAGTATGTTTTTTTCCTCTTACGTTTAACAAGCCATATGGCACATTAAAACAATGCGAGGTAAATTATTGTGCTGCTCATTTGTACGGCCAAAGGTTTTTATGTTAAATGTATTTGACTGGTAGTTGCATCTGACAAATCATGACCAGCTATGCATTATAAGATTTATTGTGATAGATTTTAAAAACTGTTCTCTATGTGTGAATTAAATTCATTGTTCGTATATTATACCGTTATGCTGTATTGATTCTCATTTTCCTCTGACTTTTTACTTTTTTATTTTATTTTTCACAGTTTAACATTTTTGGTTATACAGTAGGCTGCAGTAATACTCTGTCATGTTTCAGAATAAGATTTGTCAAATTATAAGCCTTTGCTAGCCCGATGGAGCTGTATGTCTCACTACTACTCTTCACCTTCCCAAATGTCCCTTGCTTTTTCAGGCTTCACCTGCAAAAGTATTGAAAAATCATGATGACTACAGAAAATGCTATATGCAATTGTAGTAGGCCAGTGCTGTATTGTAGTACTTAAGTACTCCATCTGCAGTGTCTGAGAGACAAAGCTGAAACATGGCAATATGGAAAAAGTGCAGTCATATTTCATGCTAAATAAAAACAATGCATGTGTTAATGTTTTGATTACTTTAGAATGCAATTTACCATTTCTTGTTACTATTGTACTTGAACAGTCCATAAAAACAAGCTTTCAGAAGTTTTTAGACTGCACCAACAGCCATCTTTATGCTAAGAAAATCTTGTACAGTCTTGAGTTTTGGAAAAGACTTTATAAATGAATCCTTCCTTCCTCCATTCCTTCATTTGCCTTTACTCCTTCCTTGTTTCCTAGATCCCTCTTTACCAGGGTAGGTGTATGTCACTTGGTTAATAATCTTTATAAAACTTAAATATCTGTGCTGTACTACACATACAGACATACATTTAATGCATCTGAACTTCATCATTGGAAGTAGGGTTGCTCTGAATCAGCTGATTCTTTTCAGCTTCCATTCTGCTGGAATATTGGAAATTCTGATTCCAAGTCCAGTACTGCTTCAGTGCCAGCTAAAGCATTGCATTCAGTATTGGACTCTGGATCACAATTTCTGATTCTGCATCTGACTGCCAATTACAAAATACCTCTACCAGGCAAAGAGTAGTCCCCACAAAGCCTGCAGTTAAAACATGAAAGAACCACTCCCAGCATATTTTGATTGTTGGTGCCATGAAATTTCTGCTTGTTTTGGTATATAATTCTTTTTTACGTTCACTTGTGCGCATGCGCAAGGAACATTTTGGGAGAGTAGCACATTTGGAGGTGTGCCTCTCCCACCCAATGCACTGCTCCCTTGAGCAGGCGTGGCGGTCCTGCACCAATGGGTGCAGGAGCTCAGTATGACAGCGGTGTTCCTCTGCTTCAAAGGAAAACACCACTGCCATACTGAGCGCCACCTCCGTCCCCTCCGTAACGCCGCCCCCCCGCGCGCAAGTCACGCCGCCCCCACCAAAAGTTTCGCCATGCTGGGAGCCCACCTCAGCACATGGCAATGTTGTTTGTTTTGTCGATGGGGGTTCCAATCCGTCGTGGCTCCATGGCCCCCCCAAGCCATCCTGCCGCCGCGAAACCGCTTTGTTTACAACGGGGTGCGCCAACTCGCCGGCCCTCGGCCCCCACACATCTTCTGCCATGCTGGGAGCCCACCCCAGTGTGGCAAACATCCTCGCCATCTTGTTTTTTTTTTTCCCTATAAAACAAAAGTCTGTTCTACGCGGCCTCCCAACCCCCCACAACTCGCGCACCCACCCACTGGCGCACCCAGTTTTCCCCACACCCCCCACCCCATACTTACCTCTGGACTCCGGCGCGATGATCTTCGGTGGACCAGGAACCCGTCTGCACTCTTCAAAGCCGACCGCGAACTGAGGAAATGCCGGTAAGCTGCATAATGGGCTACATAGGGGGGTTTCAACTTTATTGCATATCTCAGTCATATTTAGTAATTTTTGCACCAAATTTTCAACATGAGGTTTTTTGGACCTCTTCTCACGAAAGATGTCACTGTCATGGCATTATTTGGGCCCGAAGGGTGATTTCGCAGGCACTGTGCAGTCACTGCGCGAAATCACCCTTCGGCCTCAAATAACACCATGACAGTGACATCTTTCATGAGAAGGGGTCTGAAAAACCCCATGTTGAGAATTTGGTGCAAAAATTCCAAAAAATGACTGTTTTACGAGCGTGCGTTGCGCAGTTCCTACGCAGGCTCGTAAGTTCGCGAATTTTCAATATTTTCACTCCAGATTTTCAACATTGCCATTTTATCATACCTTCTTATGAGCTGTATAGCTGTCATTTTTCACATCTCACCCAAAATGTGTTTCCGCCCATGTAGCTCACAATGGCGCAGTCGGTGTGCAAAATCAATGTATGGAACACATTAAGAAAATCACAGTGACACTGTTCATGAGCAGAGGTCTTAAAATGGCTATGTTGAAAATTTGGTGAAAAATTCCTAAAATGACTGTTTTACGAGCTGCATGCTATGCAGGTTCCTATGCACGCCGAAGTTTGCAAATTTTCAATATTTTCACCCAGATTTTCAACATTGCCATTTTACCATACCTCCTTATGAGCACTGCAGCTGTCATTTTTTACATCCTGCCCAAAATGTCTTTCCCCCATGTAGTGCACAATGGCGCAGTTGGTGTGGGAAATCAATGTATGGGACACAGTAAGAAAATTACAGTGACACTGTTCATTAGCACAGGTTTTAAAATGACAATGTTGAAAATTTGGTGAAAAAATTCCTAAAAATGACTGTTTTACGAACGTGTGTTGCACAGTTCCCACGCATGCTCGTAGGTTTGCAAATTTTCAATATTTCCACTCCAGATTTTCAACATTGGCATTTTACCACACCTCCTCATGAGTAGTACATCCTGCCCAAAACGTGTTTCCGCCTATGTAGCGCACAATGGGGGTAACAAAAAGATCATGCTGACAATTTATTGTGCAAATACCAGCAATCGCACAGGGCATTAGGGTAAAGCACCATACATGCCAAACACCACTGCAAATACTTGCAAGCGAACGTTCGGCATTGACAAATGCTTGTTAGTATGTGAAATGTGTCCTGAGCTGCCTCCTTTTGTTCTATTTATTCATTTATTTTCATTTTATATTAAGTTCATAGTAGTGAGTATGAACAGTGGATAATAAAGCAACAGTACACAACAGGGCATGGTATATCATGGGATATTGTCATGCCTCAGGTGTGTTGAGAGGAATGAGGCCACAGGTCAAGTGACTCAAGTACCGGAGAAGTGACAATATCCCATGATATTCTATACCCTGGAGTGTATTATTGCTATTATGAACTAGATCCACTGGTACAGTAATAAAAAAATTAAAAAGTAAACATTTTCTAAAATGTTACCATTCCAATTGTTTTAATTGAGTATGTATACATTTAAAAAAGTTAATTATTATTTTTGGTTATGGTCACTAGGTGGCTCTGTTCAAAGCTGAGGTGGCTAGTAGTTATGAGGGAGTTGTATTAGTGGTTGGTGGCAGTAATGTAAGGTTTTTCCATGATGCAGCCTGTCATTCAGCAGAGGTTTCTATGGTGAGGTACATGAGTGTGGTGTATGTATCTGTGTGAACGAGCAAGTGGGCCGCTTACTGTCATTTCAGGCTATTGGGAGCTGCTTTTTTTTTTTAAACCACTGCACAAGCTACAGCTCTTTTTATTCCACATGATAAACCTGAAACTGCTGCTCAAGCTGCCACTCACTCAGTGCACATTCTTTTGCCTGTAACGGGGGAAGTGAAGTTACAGATGCTGAGTCATTAAAAAAGGACATTTCAGCAGGAAGGAAGCCTTATTACAGCACAGTAACGCATCCACTGCTACCACCGACCATGATTTCTGACCTACTTTAAGACTGCTGAAATATATAAGGGTGGATGGATTGGGAATAGGTAAAAAACCTGTTGGCTGGTACCTTTTCTTACCAGTGATTATGTTGGGAATTTTAATCAAAACATTCTGATAGCAAAACCTGACACCCTTGGTTTCTCCCCTGCCTCCACTGCCTGGTTCACTAACTACCTCCCTGGTAGAACACAGATGGTCTGCCTTGGTGGTACCACCTCCCACTCTTGCCTGTCTCTGTGGGTGTCCCCCAGGAATCTGTCCTTGGCCCCTTCCTCTTTTCCCTCTTCATTAACTCTCTCTCATCAGAAGGCCTATCGTGTAAATCACTCCTCTACGCTGATGACTCAATATTATACCAAAGTGACCCCTCTTCCTCCTCACTATCCCCCACTCTAACCAATGATTACTGCAAGGCAGATTGTTGGTTCTCCACCAACAAACTGTTGAAAAGTAAGTAAGTAAAACTTTATTTGTATCAGTTGCCCTTCCCAAGCACAGGGCACCTTAACAATCATCAATAAAGCAAATAGTCTCCATAGAACATTAAAATAACAAATATACATCCAATATTTTAGCACCAATCCACTAGGTCCCTTTGAAGGCCTGTTGAAACAGATGTGTCTTTGAGGATTTTTTAAAACCTTTCACGGTCATGCTATCTCATATCCGATGTGGTAAAGAATTCTACAGGGTAGGGGCCATGAAGGTAAATGACCTTCCTCCCAATGTTTTTAGGGATACCCTGGGAATCTCTAGCAATCCCTCACCAGGCGATCAGCGTGAGCAGGTGGGGCAGTAAGGAGACAGGAGTTCTTTCAAGTAAAGGGGTCCCTGGTCATCTAGGGCCTTATAGGTCAGCAATATGACCTTGAAGGTGATCCGCCACTGTATTGGTAGCCAGTGCAGTTCACACAGCACAGGTGTTATGTGACTATATCCATGGGTTCCAGTTAATAACCTGGCCATCGCATTCTGCACTAGCTACAAACAGTGGATATCAACCCCTGGTAGCCTTAGGTAGAGGGCATTGTACTAATCAAAATGGTGGTGACAAAGACGTTGACCAATGTATGAAGATCTTCCAGCAGGACCAGGTGCTTCACCCTAGCTATGTTCCTCAGATGGTAAAAGGAAGATTTGAACATGTCTGAGACCTGCACCCTCAAGGTCAGGCCTTCATCAAATATCACACCAAGGGTATGGACCTGGCCTGAGGCATTTAGTGGGACTCCGCCAAGATGTAAACCCAAAGGTTTTCCCACTCATGCCCCAGTTGTCCTACGATCAGGGTCCACCACCAATACCTCTGTTTTACCTGAGTTCAACCTCAGCCAACTAGCACTCATCCAGTTCTGTGTCTCTGACAGGCAGTTGGTAAACACTGAGACAGAGTCTAACTCCTGTTCAGGCATGAAAGACATGTACGCTGAGAATCATCTGCATGGCAGTGAAAACTCAACTCATACCATCTTATAATGTCCCCTAATGGCAACATGTAAACTGCAAACAACATGGGGACAGCACCGAGCCCTGCGGTACTCCGCAGGGCAGCCAGCAAAGGGCCAAGGAATAAGTCCCTGACACAACTCTCTGAGATCTGCCCTCAAAGAAAGAGCAAAACCAGCTGAGGACCACCCTCCTTAGTCCACAGAAAAACTGCGGGCGCTCGAGCAGAACCCTATGGTCGACAGTGTCAGATGCTGCTGAGAGATCAAGGAGAACCAAGATGGAACAGGCTTTCCAAACTCTCACCATCAGAAAGTCATTTAGCACCCATACCAGGGCGGTCTCGGTGCTATGTCTTTTCCTAAAGCCAGACTGGAGAGGGTCATAGATATTATGAATGGATAAATGATCTTCCAGTTGCAGAATGACCACCTTCTCAATAACTTTCCCTATAAAGGGTAAGTTTGAGACTGGTCTGTAGTTAGCTGGGCAGTCGGGGTCAAGGGATGGCTTTCTCAGGAGGGGCTGCACTATAGCCTTCTTTAAGGGATCCAGAAAGATCCCTCTCTCCAATGAAACCCCTACTATCTCAGCAAGGGCTGGGCCAATGACCTCAACACACCCTATGAGGGGTGGGTTGGGCCCGGGTCCAAACTACAGCAAGTTGGTCACAAAGTCTGGATGATCCTCACTATATCCAAGACTACTGGTTGGCTGAAGGTGGACCAGGCCAACTGGGCATTAGTATCACCCGATTGATCTATGCAAGGTCCAATGGGGAGGCATTGGCTAACCTCACCTCTGATGGCGGACATCTTATCAGTGAAAAACTGCACAAACTCCTCATACTTTTCCTGTGACAATGCTCGACCAGAACGTAGACAGGCTGGATTGCACAGTCTGTCCATGGTCCAGAAGAACTGGGCTGGTCTATTTTTTTGTTGCAGCAATTTCCCTAGACAGGAACTCTGCCTTCATATGTGAAATTGCTGATAGGTAGATCTTACAGTGATCTAGCAATCTAAGTCTGTCCTCCTCCATGTGAGTCTTCCATCAGTGTCTCTCCAACCTTCGCCCTTTCCTCTTCAACTCCTGAAGTGCCCCATCAAACCAAGGGGCACCTGAGTGAAGGGTAAGAGAGTGAACATGTACCAGAACAATGACATCCAGGGCCCCAGCAACAGCTCTGTTGTAGGCTAGAACAAGGGGCCCTGGGTCACTGCTATCCACTGGAATTCCCAAGAGGTCCAGTACCATCATTAGGCCTTCTGAGATAACTCCTCTCAAAGGATGATACCGTATCAACTTCTTTGGGGCAGGCCTATATGGGGGGGCTGCAAACTGAATCTCAGGGTGTGATGGTCAGATCACCCAATAGGATCCACCTCCATATCGGAGATTTCTATCCCCAGGTGGAACACCAAGTCCAATGAGTGCCCCCCCCCGGTGAGTTGCGGTGGTAATAACCCTTGTCAGGCACAATGATTACATCAGTTGGAGGAGGTTTTGTCCAAACGGTGAGAGATCATCGTTGACCCAGGCACTGAAGTCCCCCAGAATCAACCATCTGGGGGCCTCCAATACCATCTCAGTGATGAAGTCTGCAACCTCCTTCAGGAACACCCTCCCATCACCTCATGAATGGCAAATGAAAAGGATCCTGTAGCCTGCACCCACACCCACTATGCACTCAAAGGAGTTGGTGGTTCCAACTGGCACATCCCTGATCTCCAGTTCCTGTCTAAAACAGACCGCAACCCCCCGCCCCAACCCAACTGGAACAGTGGATTCCAAAATGGGTCCCACATTCTCATCCAGCCAAATCTCGGTGATGCAAGCCAAGTCCACAGAGGCCACAAGATCCGCAACCTAATTGACCTGGCATTGCATAACACTGCCCAAGAGGAACGAGAATCCAAGGATGGCCCCAATTCCTGCCTGACTAAGTCAGAACCCTTGGGTATGGGCACAAGGCAAGGAAGACCTCGCTCCTGTTCCCATTTCACCCCAGGGCACCTCCTGGTTCTTAGTGCCTCAATCCGTCCACCCATCTCCCATCCCCCCTGAGAGTTCCAGGATCTTCCACCCCTCCCATCTCCTCAGTATGCCAGATGCCCGACATCTACCGTACACCTCAAATGGAAGTGGGGGGCAGTCAAACGGGTGAAGATCCCTCAGTCTCGAGGGGAAGTACTGCCTGAAAAAGCTCCTATCTCCCCAGCACATTACACCACACACACATACACACACACACACACACACACACACACACACACACACACTCAGCACTAATCCAATCTCACTCCTCAGTCACTCAGTCTAACCCCCACCCACCCAAATTTCTTCCTCTTTTCCCTCTATCTTACTTACTTATACATACATCCTTCCCCTTCAATATTTTCTAAACTAACCCCCTTTGATCAAGTCTACAAACAATTTTTCACTACTCCACCTCCCCACCCTCCACCCCCAAATCAACCCACCCACTCAGCAGCAAATATCTTTACAAAGTTATTATGATACAAAATCTATAGTCTCCAGTTGCAGTCTTGGAGTTATTTTCCCCTGCAGTGCTCCCACTACTGCAGGATAGAATCTTCAGTACTCTTCAGCCGCCTCTCACAGGAATGATTTGTATGAGTTCCAGTGTTTAGCAAATTAAGTATTCACATAAGATTGTGTCCAGTATGCAGAAAATCTTCAATCACAGAGCTGCCCAATAAAGAAAAAGGCTTTACTTCACCAGATTGCAGATGTTGTTCTTAGTGACTTTTCAATTATCTCTCTCCAAGATGTTAATCCATGTTAGGCCTTTCGTTCCATGATATATATAGGGGCACCTACTCCAAACTCACATAGGACCCCTCTGCAAACTGATAGTGTGGCCAAAAAAAATGCCATGCTTTTCTGTTCCAAATTGAAACTTTCCTCCCTTGTCCACAATGCCGGCCTTCTCAATGTCAAACCCCAGGTGGATCTCCCCTTGACACTGTTCCCACTCTCAAATATCTGGGGGTAATCCTGGACCCATCCCTAACCTACAATGACCACATTGCCTCACTAATCAGGTGCATCAGCCAGAAGATAAGTCTCTGCTATCACCTGATTGACCACCTCTCACCGGAAGCCCGCCTGGCTATTGCTCATGGCAACCTCCTCCCCTTCCTTGACTATGGCTGCTCGGTGTACTCCCTCACCTCCATTACCAACCAGAACCCCCTAGACACTACCTACAATCATATATGCCACCTTACCCTCCACATCCCTCTTCTCAGTCACCACTGCTCTCTTTACTAGTCCCTTAACTTGCTCCCTCCACAAGCACAGTGCTCCTACCTGCTGGCCCGGACCATTGCTGATACCTTGCACAGTCCCTCCTACTCTCCACTATCCCTTCTTATCAGGCCCAGAACCTACTGCTGCAGTCTATGTCAGTCTTCCCACCTCCAACTAGCATGTCCTAACATAACTATGAGGATGGCCCTAAAAGTCTTCTTCGCAGCCGGACCATCACTTTGAAATTAGCTCCCCTCCTCCCTACATTCCCCCAACCCCGCTCAAAATCTAAATTCCTTATTAAGAATGCACTTTCTGTCCTCCATGACCTGTGTCTGCCCACAGGCCACTAGCATGGCTGCACCTCCCTTGCAGCTCACCCTTACCCTTCCCCCCTCTAGTACTCTGCTCCCCTCTCCCACCCTGAATACTATTGTTATTCATATTGTTGAATGATGGAGCAACCTTACTCTGTTTACCTAAATGTTATACACCTTGGTATGCTCAATTGCTGATGTATCTGGTATTGTTTACCTTATATTTTCTCTGTTAGCTTGACCTACACTGGATTACCTGTTATGTTCCCTGTATGATCCATACTGTTCTCTCACTGTATTTTATGCTGTCTGTGCCAGTTTCTGGCCCAGGCCATGCCTCTAAAAAAGGTCTTTGGATCAGTACACCAACTCAGTTATCAAATGAATAAATAAATGCATAATCATGAGTAAGGAGAGGGGTCAAGCCATTTGGTTGCTTGATTTTTTCAAACCAGTTCATAACATTTGTTATTTGGTGCCAAATGACAATTACCCTGCTATTTGTAATATTCAGAAATTAGTGTTCAGGTCGTGCACACCTCTAGTCTAAACCCTATTGGGTATCAGAAGGGTTATATAACATGCTTTACAATGAAGATGAAGCCAATGTACTATAGAATTTTTATTCAGTGATTTTACTGATATGGTCCATGCTGGGATATACGATAAATTTGCAAGTGTTTCCAAGTGCAGGATTTTCAAAGCATTTTATTTGGTATAAGTCCCAATTACATCTGAGTTTTGGAGAAGGGGACTTGTAGCAAGCAATTGGGATTATCCATCAGTGCAGCTTAGAGACATCCTACCGTATGTCACATTTGGGGCCTCTTGCATGGATTTTCCTATTAGCTTGCACCTACAATTTGATGCAAGCTGTTGTTATGCACATTCATGTGCTGTAAAAGCAGACAGCATTTGAAAATATGGGGCAGATATGCAAATGCCTTAGGTGCACCAACTGTGCCAAAGTCTATGGCTGTGCTTGTTACCACAGTCCTCGTGCCAGTGTTTGAAAATCCTGTCCTATATGTGGTACCAAAAAAAGCAGGTCTTAAACCAAAACGTTGGAAGAGCTAGTACATTGTCAGAAATTAATATTACCTTTTAAAATATGGTCACCTGTTACTTTTTGTGTGTATGTTTTCCTCTCCTCTTGTGCTGACTAGAAAAATGTTCTACTTGATAATATTTTGTGGGATGTGGGGAAAGTGAATTTTCCTGGAAACTGATAAGCAATGTCTAGTCCTAATCCCCCTCATCCCTCATTAGCATTTTAACCTCACTAACTGTAACATTACAACTGGTCAAGAATAGCCACTTACCTGCTGCCGAATTGGTCACTAGTGATAGGTTCATAGGTAGTTTATGAGTTAGGATGTCAAGGACCTATATAAACTCACCACTTATCAGTGGTAATGTCTGCATTTCTCACTGCCCATATAGTCATCCAAAGAAGTTTTGTATGTTTCCATAGAACTACTTGTCGCCACATGTTCTGGCAAGGAGTTTATGCTGATACCGCCCTTTGACTATACCATTTACTTCTGTTAATAGTGCTGAAAACTTCTCGTCTTACCTTTAACTTGTGCGACCTGGTTGGTCTGTGGTTATGATGTCTGCTTATTTCTGTTCTTTTCCAAGTTAATTCATTATTAATAGCACTGTGCTATATATGAATCAGAGATCTCCACTCATTCTTCTGTACTCCAAAGAGTACAGCCCTAGTTCATTCAACCTGTCACCAGATGGTTTATGTTTAATGTTATTGATTTTTTTAATTGTTTTCTGTTGCATCCTTTTAAGCATTTTTGTACTGCTAATACTTTGGGGCACGCATAAAGGGGAACAGTACTCCAGGTGGGGGCCTAACCAGTGATGAATAAAGTGGAATGATTACAGATGGTTCTCTGCTCTTGATGTTCTCAAATATACACCCCAGGATACTATTAAATTTTTTAACTGTATTCTTGGAGTGTGTATCAAAGGATACGTTATCTGTTATAGTGATACTTAAATCACTTTCATATTTTGTTTTTTTGAATTATCATGTTATTTAATTTATAGTCCATTCTAAGATTATTACACCCAAGGTGCATGACTTTACGTTTGTCTTCGTTAAATCTTAGTTTATTGTCTGCTACCCATTGCTCAAGTTGGTTTAGATCTTCCTTAACTTTTCTATAGCTTTGATATTATTCACTATAGCTCTGATCTTGCTGTCATTGGCATATTTGCATACCCATGTGCTGTCCGACGTTTGCATTGTAGATACAAATATATATATTGAAGACAGTGATGCCACAAAGAGTGAGATCATAGTGCAATGGGTGTATGAAGAGGAAATATAACTAGATATATCAACCTCCAGGTAAAGTACTACTCATTAGATCCCTCCTAATTAGAGATGTTGCAAAATAAAATTTTGCTGGTGAAACTGCTGCAAAATTGGTAATTTCACTGTGCAAAATCTTTCACAAAATTGCGGCGTTCACCGCAGTTTGGCCTCCTCCCAGCAAATAAGCATCTACACAGTCATGTTTTCCCTGGTGTCTAGTGGTCATG
Organism: Neoceratodus forsteri; assembly: GCA_016271365.2. Classification (NCBI taxonomy): domain Eukaryota; kingdom Metazoa; phylum Chordata; order Ceratodontiformes; family Ceratodontidae; genus Neoceratodus; species Neoceratodus forsteri. The sequence goes on from CM057449.1 coordinate 683,995,005, forward strand.
CTCCTGGCCAATCAATTTCCAAAATTGAATAAAGGCAAGCCCCCCCCCAAGTTACTTTCATCATGTCCTGACTCCTTATTGTGAAAAAATAAATAAATAAATAAAATCTCAAACTCCCTGGTGTCTAGTGAAAACCCCACCCTGTCATATGATAGCGCCCGTCCCAGTCCCCCAGTTCCCTGATCGGGTCAACAGCACAGCCCTCCACTCATCTACATGGCCTGAAGCCTCACTGAGTGCTTCAATGAATGAGCCCATGCTTGTACAAGCATGCGCTCATTCATTGACTGATTCAGACAGCTAGCACTCTCACTGCACTATCAGTAATAGTGAGAGTGCTAGCTGTCTGAATCCAATGAACAACCTCATTGCTGTGGAAATTGATGGAATCATTGTTGAAAGATAGGATTGTGACATATCTTGAGGACAGCCAGCTCACATGATTCAAGACAGCATGGATTCACAGTGTGAAGGTCCTGTCAAACAAATCTGAGAGATTTATTTGACTGGGTGACCAGAGAAGTAGATTAGGGAGTAGCAGTGGAGGTTGCCTACCTGAATTTCAGCAAGGCCTTCCACACAGTCCTTCATAGGGGGCTAGTAAATAAGCTGAGCAGCCTGGGAGTGTGTCCCAGGGTAGTAAACTGGGTCAGAAACTGGTTGAGCAGCAGGACACAGAGGGTGGTGTTGAATGGAACTCAATCCAGAGAGAAGAAGGTGACCAGTGGGGTACCTCAGGGATTGGAATAAGGGCCAGTTCTCTTCAGTGCCTTCATAAACAACACTGCAGAGGGGCTGGAAGGGAATGTATGCCTCTTCACAGATGACACTAAGATCTGCAACAGAGTTGACATCCCTGGGGGGTGTGGAGAAAATGACAAGGGATCTAAGCAAGCTTGAAGAGTGGTCAAGAGTGTTGTAGCTGGGTTTCAGTGCAGGGAAATGCAAAATCATGCATTTGAGACACAGAAACCCAGGGGAAGAGTACTTGATGGGGTGTCTCTGGGAAAAATGCGAACAACGCGGCTCAAGAGACGTAAGCTGGAGCGACACTAAAAGGAAGTTCAGTAAAAGAAAAAAAGTTGGCTGAACAGCACAAGGAGGCACAAATGCTAATAGTTTCAAAATAGCAGCTTATTTATTATAAAAAGAGTAAAGCACCACTCGTGCACCGATAACATCAATGTTTCACGCCACCCTGGCTACGGCTCTGACAGTGACCAAACAAGAAATGGACCTGGGGGTCTGATACTCACCATACAAGAAAGGGACCTGGAGGTTGATAATTTCTGATGACCTAAAGGTGACTCAAAGCAAGAGTATTGGACTTTAGGAGGGCTGACTTTGGGAAAATGGGAGAGTGCCTCAGAAAAGCACTAGCAAATGGGCAAGAAGGAGAGGTGGAGGAACAATGGAGAAAAATCAAAACAGCCATCACAGAGGCAACAAGCCTTTGTGTGAAGCAAATCAACAAAACAAAATGAAGGAAAAAAAACACTGGTTCTCAAAAGAGGTGGTGGAGAAGGTTAGGGAGAAAAGGCAGCATTCAGGAAGAATAAGGAAACACAGAAGGAGCAGGACAGATAACTGTACCAGTTAAAGCAGAAGAAAGCAGAGAAGGCAGTCAGAATAGCAAAGGTCCAAACCGAGGAAAAGATTGCAAACTCAGTTAAGAAGGGGGAATAAAATCTTTCATAGGTACATTAGGGAGTGAAGAAAGGCCAGGGGAGGGATATTGAGGCTTAATAAAGGGAAGGGGGTGGGCAGAGGGTGACAGTGAAAAAGCAAGGACACTGAACGAATACTTCTGCTAAGTATTCACAAAAGAAGAGGAGGGGGAGGTACCTAAACCAAAGAATAAAAGCACTCTGGATAGGGGGATCAATACCAGTCCATTCATGGAAGAAAGGGTCCTGAAAAAAGTCCTAAAACTGAAGGTGGACAAAACAATGGGGCCTGATGGGATTCACCCTAGAATTTCTAAAAAAAACTATGGGGAGAACTAGTGACACCACTGACTACTCTTTTTTTATTTCTTTTTTAGTTGCTTTATTTTTCCCCCTTGGAGTCCTCTGCTACCCCTCTCTGACATCCCCCCCATGGACACCAGGTATGAGGCCCCGCTACCCTCAACCCCACAACTTACCCTTCGTGGCAGGGGGTGGGGAGTGACTCGACTCACCAGACCAGATGGGTATTCGGGGAGGTGCCTTCCCAGGCCGTTGCAGTGGGGGACCATTGTCATCCTGCAGAGGACTTACATTTTCCACTGTTCTGGCTTCCCCCGGGGACTGCAGCATGCAATGGCACCAATGGCAGTAGCACGCAAGGTCCCATGCACACCCACACCAAGTGCCTGCCACAGTCACTCACCCTCAATCTCTAGCACTCACGTGCCACCTCCCAGCCTTCGCTAGGGGGTAGACAATCGCCGAGCGCTGCTAACCCCCTTCCCGGAGAAGGAGTGCAGTCCTGAGGATGCTCAATCTTTCTCCTCCCAGCCAGCCCCGGCGACCCATGCTAGTTCCCGAACACAGGTCACCAGTATGACACGAGGTAAGGCGCCCAGTGCCTCAGCCCTCAGCGCCACTGGGCTGGCCACTGACTACCCTTTTTAACAAATTATGGGAGGATGGTGTGGTACCTGAGGACTGGAGGAAGGCATATGTGATTCCCCTTCATAAACAAAAGTGGGAACAAGACTGAGGCAGGAAACTGCAGACCTGTTAGTTTGACCTCAGTGGAAGGGAAAATGATGGAATCACTTCTGAAGGAAAGAATTGTCGAGTACCTATAGGCCAGTGGGGCAGAGGGCCCAAGGCAGCATGGACTCACAGCAGGAAGGTTATGTCCCATGAATCTAATCAATTTCTTTGACTGGGTGACCAAAGTAGTAGACCGGGGAGGGTCGGTGGACATGCCCTATCTAGACCTTAGCAAGGCATTTGACACAGTACCACACAAAAGACTAATAAATAAGTTAGCCAGCCTGGGAGTGAGTCCCAGTAGCCTGGATAAAACATTGGCTGGACCACAGGACACAGAGGGTAATAGTAAATGGAATCCACTCCAAAGAAAAGAGGGTTATTATTGGGGCGGTACCGTAGGGTTCAGTACTGGGACTAGTCCTCTTTAATGTCTTTATAGGTGACATTGCAGAGAGACTGGAAAGGAAAGTATGCCTCTTTGCAGATGACACAAAGATCTGCAACAGGGTTGATACACAAGGGAGGTGGAAAGGATGGGAAGGGACTTGGCAGGATTGGAAGAATGGTCAAAAGTATGGCAGCTTAGATTCCATGCAAAGAAGTGCAAAGTAATGCACCTGGGAAATGAAAACACTGGGGAAGAGTTCACAGTGTGGGGGGGAGGTACTAATGACATCAGAAATGGCAAGGAATCTGGGAACAGTCATATCAGATGACCTAAAGGTAGGTAAGCAATGTGAGAAGGCAGTAAGGAGGGTTGGGGAGATGCATAGGGAGAGGCATCACCAGTAGAAAACAGGAAGTTGTTATCCCTCTGTACAGACAATTGGGGAGACCCCATCTGGAATACTGTGTGCAGTTCTGGAGACCCCATCTCCGCACGAAGATAGACAGGATGGAGGAAGTCCAGGGGAGGGCAACTAAAATGGTGCAGGGTCTGCACCTGAAGCCATATGAAGAGAGACTAAAGAAGTTTATTATGTATATCCTCGAGGAAAGGAAGGAGAGGAGGGACATGATAGAAACATTTAAGTACCTCAAGGGAATCAACAAAGTCCAAGAGGGTAGCATCTTTCAGAAAAAGAGATGTGCCAGAACAAAGGGGCACAATTTGAAGATAGAGGGGGGATGGCTCGGGGGCAATGTGAGGAAGTGTTTTTTCATGGAGAAGGTGGTGGATTCATGGAACAGCCTTCCTGAGGAGGTAATTGGATCAAAAACAGTGGAGGAATTCAAGAATGCATGGGGCAGACATAAAGCAATTCTAGTGGGTGGGTAGGTGGAAGTAGGCTGTTGGTTAACTAGTATCTGCAGCTTATCCAACAGGTAGGGAAATGGGTAGACTTGGTGGGTCAAGTAGTCATTATCTGCCATGAAAGTCTATGTTTCTATGACCAGACAAAGTGGAAAAGCTTTAGGGAGAACCAGTGGAATGCTAGGGTGCATAGGGAGAGGAATCACTAGCAGGAAAAAAGAGGTAATGCCACTGTACAGATCATTGGTGAGACCTCTTCTGGAATACTGTGTCCAGTTCTGGAGGCCATATCTCTGGAAGGACATAGACAGAGTAGAGGCAGTTCAAAGAAGAGAAACTAAAATGGTGCATGGGTTGCACCAGAAGTCATATGAGGAGAGACTAAAAGACCTCAACATGTATTTGCTGGAAGTAAGAAGAGAGAATATGATAGAGACTTTCAAGTATCTTGAGGGGAAAATATGGTACAAGAAGGTAGCATCTTTCAGAAAAGAAGAGATGCAAGAACCAGGGGCATGATATGTGACTAGAGGGGGTAGACTCGTGGGTACCGTGAGGGTGGTGGATACATGGAACCGCCTCCCTGTAGATGTACTGGGGGCAAAAATGGTGGGGAAATTGAAAAAATCATGGGATAGACATGAGTGCACCCTAGCAATTGAGTATAGAAGGGTAAGCCACAGACTAATTAGGATCTGCGGTATGAACAGTGGGTAGGGGAAAATGGGCAGACTGGATGGAACAGGTAGTCCTTATCTGCTATCAAATTTTTATGTTTCTTTGCATTATTGCAATCTTTTGCCCCTTTCTTAGGACTGATTGTTGATGCTTTCTTTTCCTCTGCTGATATTTAAGCATAATACACCACAAGATGTGTTATCGGCCCGCTGGCGCAGCGGTTGGATTTCCGCCTACGACGCTGGCGACCCGGGTTCGGGAGCGGATCCGGGTCGTCGGAGGGCCGGGCTGGGGAGAAGGATTGAGCACCCGCAGGCAGCTCTCCTCCTCCGGGGGGAGGGTCCCGACAGTATCTGGAGCAATGAGGGCTCCTAGCGGAGGCTGGGAGAACTCACGCTGCTGGCCTGTGGTGAGGGAGGGGTGAGGTAGGCGGGGCAGACGCTAGCGTCATTGCACGTCTCCGCCTCCTCGAGGGAGGGGAAGTATAGGGGGATAAAATCCCTGCCTAGCGTCTAAATGACGCTCTGCCCAGGATTGCCCTGATTGGCCACCGGAGCCGTTCCCCCTAACCAGTTACAGTTCTGCGGCCGATAAGGGGGGTCGGTACCGCGGCCCCGCTCTCTGAGGGGTAAGCCAGGGATGACCAGGGGGATTCGGCGAAGTCCGGTGCTCGGGGCTTCAGGGTCTGTGACCAGAGCAGAAAGGCCGATGAAAGGTAGGGACATAAAGAGGAAAATAAAAAAATAAAAAAAAGATGTGTTATATCATGGGACATCATCATGCCTGTGAGGTATGTGGCTAAGTTTTTCATGCACCCAAAAAGTGACAATATCCCAAACATACCAAACTATGGAGTGCAGTGTTGCTGTTATGCTAAATATCTAATTTTATATATTGAAAAGTAAGACAAAAAGTTTGTACTTCTAATTTAGGGGTTTGTATTTGTAAACATACATTTATATAAATTAGTTCTGTTTTGAGCAGTAGGTTGTGCTGCTCTGAAGGATGTGCAGGACTTGCACGGTGGAGCGATTTGAAGTATGTAACAAAGCCTGTTGTCTGGGACTTTTTGTTACCTGTGAGTACCTAAGTGCTGGGATTTAATCATGGATAAGAAGGTGTATCAGCCAGCAAGCTGCTGGATTCTTACTATCCATTGCATAATGTTTGTAACAACTACCTATACTGATAAGTTCCAGAGACTGTTGAAAAATGAATACCAGTGGGAAAAAGGCAGCATGAATAAGAGACCCAACAGAAGAAAAATAATGCCAGCAACAGAAGAAGTATGCAGTAGATGAATTCAGGAAGTTACATATATATGCAGATTTCCAATTCTGTTAGAAAAATTAAAATATAAGGTTTCTGTTCCCTTTTAAAAGAAAGGAACATATTTTTGCTATGCCAATTTGAAAGATTTGAAAGAAAGTCAAGTACACAAGGTTAAATAACAACTGTTGTGCAAATACAGTACCTGATGGGACTGGTAGAAAAATGATGTTTCCTTCAGTTTGATCCTTCAAGCATGAGTTCACTACTTGTGTGTTCTGTGACTGGGAGCTCTTACAAAAGACAAATTACACTGCTGAGACCTGGACTGTGGTACATTATATGTGTAGCTTCTGGCATTCAGGAAAATGAGCCAGGCAAGCCAGTCCTTCTGTAAGCTTTCTAAACATGGATGTGAAGCCATTATAAAACATGATGCACTTTTGAAAAGAGACACTGTCAATTCCATGCTAACCAATTTCAGCCCTTTGGAGCTAATGCAAGTGGATCTTAACAACACCTTAGACACAGAAATAAATTCTGTGTTTAAAACTGCTTGATCATTTTTTATGTTTAAATGATTATTAAAATAGAATTGGACACTATATCGGTGTGATCACACCACAACAGTGTAACCCAGTAAACTGTATTTAGTATGCTCCCAAGATGAATGCTGATAGCACATTGCAACACTGTCATGCTGACTTAAAATAAAAAGTACAGTACTACATTTAGACCCTATCCACACTTGTGATAAAATTCCATTAATGGTTTTAAAATTGTTATCTTGCTTACCATGGTGCCACGTCCACACTTGTGGGAACAGTGTTTTAACACGGTTATTCGCCTGTCCACATTTCCTGTAATGAAAGCACATTTAAACACACTTTCCACACTGTGCACAGCAGGTCATGCTAGAGGATGGCCTATGTCCCGCTATGCATGATGAAATCTTCAGCAGGGAACATGGATCAGTCACACGTACACAATGGTAACATGTAACATTTTTCTCTTACAACATTTTCAAAACCGTGCTAAAACCTTGATTTTATCAAGGTTTAAACACGATTTTGAAACATGGTTCAGTAATGTTACCAGTGTGGATGTGAACTGTGTTTCCTGATTTTAAAATGTTATAGGGTGCCAGTAACGTTTTAAAATCCCTAGTGTGGACAGGGTCTTAGTGGTCAAAAAACCTAAAGTGAATTCTATACTTTTGGCACTGCCTAACCCTATGTTTAGTTAAAACAGTGCTGCAGCAAAATTGTCAACAAATCTGATCCTGCCTGTTTGTTGGGCTAAAAGTCGGACTCTACTTTTAACTGTAAAACATTATGCATATCTTCCTTTTTTGATTGCTTGCTTAATGTTCCCATTTTGCTGAAATTAAGTATTTTTAAATGATTTAAGCTAGCTTTTTTTCCCTCAAGAAAAAAGATGGCTGTGGCTTCTTCCTTTGGCTTAGAAATGGCATTGTGTACCTGAGAAGAGTTAGATTTAGAGTTAGGATTAATACAATAAAGACAGTATTTTATATATACTGTATAGCCTTTGCAAAAACTTTGTTAATGCACTAGTTAGGGTTCAAGTTAATGCCACAGAAGGAGAGAAATGTGGCATTAGGGTTTCCAACCCTAACTCCCAACCCCTACCTCTATGCAGCAGAAGTGAAAAACATTAGGGTTTTGTGTTTCCAGAGTCTTGATGAATCAGTGGTGTGGTCTTCCTTGGGGTTGTCAACCCTAATGCTCAACCTTCCCCCAGCCCATAGTCTCCTGTCTAAAGAACAAGGTATAGCTGCAAGCCAATGCCTCATAGTGATACATGCTTCAAAGGAAAAGAAGTATGTCTTGCCACATATTGCCAACATTTTCTTAGGCAATAAGATCAGCATTAGGGGTGACAACCACAAGGAACACCACACCACTGATATGCCAAGTCTCTGAAGACCCCAGATCCTAATGTTTTCCCCTTTTGCTGCTTGGAGGGTGGTGCCAGGGAGTTTTGTGGCATTAACTTGAACCCTAACTGGTGCATTAATGAGGTTGTTTTGCAAAAAAAATTCCTTTCTATTTGGGATAGTGGAATTGTATCCTCATTCAAGCTTATTTTTTTTATTTTAACCTCAAATTTTCAAGATAGTCATGTTATGGCTCCCCTTATAAACATGACATGTGGCATTTATCATAGATTGTCCGAAACATCATTGCGCACCAGAAGTCTGAAAACATGTCTCTTCCAGGATTAAAAAAAAATGATACCTGTCATGTTTCTGAGTTGGTGTGGAGAATGGCTATGTTGAAGGTTTAGAGATAAAATATTGAAAATTAGCGAAGTTATGAGTGAACATAGAAATATTGCAACATTTACTCATACCTGGGCATTTTGTCATATTTGTACACCAATTTGTTTAGAATAGCCTTCTTATTACCCCACCTCAAGAACACAGTATGTGTACATTTTCAAATCTCCACTGAAATGTCATTCCATGACACACATGCAAAAATAAATTTTGGCCAGGATTGTTAAATTGTTTAATTGTTTATAATTGTTTAATTAGTATTTCACCCCCACAACAGTGTAACCCAGTAAACTGTAAAGGATTGGAAAAATAATAGCATTCATGAGGTGATGTAAAATAGTGACTATGTTGAAAATGTGAGATAAAAATAATGAAAAATTACCAAAGTTATGAGCTAGCATAGAAACATTTCAACATATGCTCATAACTTTGTCATTTTTACATATTGTGACCCCTCGTTTTCAAGATAGCCTTCTTATTTCCCCATCTCATAAACAAGGGCAGTGACATTTTTAAAATCCTGCCTAAAAGGTGATTTCACAAAGCAACCACAACATAATATTTTGGGCAGATTTACATAAACCCACTGCCACTGGTCATCAGGTGAGGTTCCAAAGAGGCCATGTTGAAAATTTGGTGTTAAAATATGTAAAAATGACAAAGTTATGAATAAAGTCAAATTCCATTGAAATGCATTAAATCAGACTTATCTTATTTTCTCATGTTGCAGTCAGTGGTTCCAGTAGCAAGATGTGTCTTCAATTGGAGAGTGGATCTAGATAGACCCTATATCTGCTTATATTGGATATAAAAATACATAAACATTGGGAAGGGTGGGTGGGTGACCTGGAGGGGATGGGGGAGAAAAAAGCAGTACCAAGGGTGGGAACACCTGTCCACTTAGCAAATATTTTAGATGGACAGATAGATAGATAGATAGATAGATAGATAGATAGATAGATAGATAGATAGATAGACAGACAGAAAGACAGGCAGGCAGGCAGATAGACTAAATAGATAAACATTGGGAAGGTGGTCAGGAGACCTGGAGGGCAGGGTGGAGAAAGAAGCAGTACTGGGGGTGGGCACCCTGGTCCGGTTAAATATTTTAAATAAATAGGTACATAGATAGGTACATAGACAGCCAGTCAGATTGACAGATAGACACAGATAGATAGATAGATAGATAGATAGATAGATAGATAGATAGATAGATAGATAAATGATCACTGATTCACTGTTTCAGCTGAAGCCGACAACACAATTACAGCTGCAGCTTCAGAATTCAAGAAAGTCTCCATGTTCTTATATAGAGAACTTGAGTGAATGACTTTCTCATTAAGCTGGGCACCCTATATTTTAGGGTGCCCAAAAAAGGTATTTCTGGCAATTTTTTTTTAACAAACACCATAATCTAGCTAAATGGGTCCTGTTTAGCTAGGTTTAGTTGTTTGTTTTGTATTTTAAAATTACACTATTATTTTGTGCTTTCTGTGTTTTTCAGTTCAAGGAGAAGGTGGAGGACATCAGGCACGGATACATTTTGTTTAGCTGTGAGAAACCAAAAATAATCTTGTGACATGGAATTTTTAATGTCGTATTAGAACATTATCCAAAAACCCAAATGAGCATGCTCAGAACAGCAAAAAAAAAAAACCTTTAAATAGTTATATCTCTCGAACCATTTAATGTTTTTTCACAAAACCTTCCAAAGGCACTACCTTGGCACTGAATGCTTCTACCCTGAAAGTTTCAGAAAGAAAATTCAATTCCATGTAGGCTGTACATGAGAGCAAACCCAAAAACCCATGTTAAGTGTATAAAAAAAATAGATATCTATATGAAAATGATGTATGTGAGTCTCAGGAACTGCACAACTTGTCACGAAACTCTGCACACATTTAGACCTTGCCTACTAGACAATGCATACAAAATTTCAGCAAATTTCAGCAAATGCCACCAAAGATAATAAGGTGCAAAGTTAGGGGTTTAACATACTGTAGAACCTGTTGGTTATCCCTAACTATACTGCTGCTACCACACCAGTATCATATATATAATGCAAATATTGACCACAGTCAAGGGTCATAGTGTGAAAACCTTGACCCCACGTGATGAACTAATACCTGACAATAGTTATATTGCTAAAACTGAATTCTGAAGGTGATATGACTATTGGAAGGCAGTAATTTATCCCCAGAGGTTTAAGGTTTTCATACTATTGCCCAAAATGCTTCTGGTCAGTATCTGTTTTATAAAACCTTTTGTGACTTATGTGCTCCCCCGTACAAAAGACGTATTCTTACCTTTATTTTCAATGAAGATCTGCATTTCCTTCATGTTTTTTCCTTTTTGTTTTCCTACACACTTCATTCTGCTTCCTGGACACTTTTTCCCATCTCTGAACTTCTTTAAACAGACACACAGGCCTGTGTTGTGGCTGAAATAGCCGATGGTCCTGGTAAGTGGAAGGGCTGCACAATCCACTGAGCCCCATGGCTGACACTCAGTGCTGCTGTAGTAGGTAAAAAGGAGTGACCAACAGAACTGTTTTTGTTTTCATAAAGCCCACTCATTGTCCCAATCTAGATTACATAGGTTGGGCAGAGCTGGGTCGTCTACATGTACAAGGTGCGGACTGCTTGTCAGCTCCCTAAAGCACATTCTATGGGATTGCACCTGAGTAATCATATTCTGGCAGTTGATCAAAAATGCTTTAGACCCTATGCTGTGCTTAGACTCTTATTTTACACAAGTTTGTTTGGTGGGCCACTCCCGAGGGGAATGCTAGGTTGCCATAAAGCATATATGTCACTAATTTCAGGTGTCACCAAACTTATTGTTGTGAGACACTGGTTGGATCAAAAGTGCCCCTCTTTTAAAGAGTGGCACTCTGAAATTTCTCCAGGTACTTCAGATGGAGCGGCATATTGCTAAAATGGATGGATCGAACAAAAGCATTTCATGATAGGTGGGCCCCGCTGCTTGCCCTCTTACCCTTAATACACATTACATAAGATTCCTTAGAGTTTAATGGGGAAGAATATAGGACTCACTATAAGTTGATGGGGTCGAGGACTTTTGAGGTCCCATCCACTATGTTGTGATGTTAAACCATATCTGCCAACATAGCTGAAGGAGGGTTGCCTCCTGTTAAGGCTTGTGAAATTTTTGGGTAATGTGTAAGGTGCTCTGGGGAGGGGGGAGGGGATTAGAGGGAGGGGAGGAAGTATTGGGGGGTAGTTGGATAGGATTAACTGCTTTACAATTTATTGATCATATCAATGATTATTAGAGGTTTGTTGTTAGGCTGATAGATTCTTTGTTACAGCTTTCTTTATAGTTGTAGGACTTATGTTCACAGTGATGTAATGGAAGAAGAAAATTGTTGCTGTTATGAGTGTATCCTTTTTCCTTTTTGAAAAAGCTAATGTAACCCCTAGATGGTGTTATCCCAGGGGCTACTACCCCTGCCTGATTTGCCACTAACAGGTTGAGGGGCCTGGATCCAATGGCGGGTGCCTCCACCCAGAGGTCAGGGTTTGCAATAGTTAAACTAACTTGGTCACAGCCCTCTGGGACACTGCAACCCCCCTTTCTTCCCACTAGTGGCCCACACAATATATCAGAATTACCTTCACAGTATACACTTACCCCCAGGTCTGGTTCCGGCACTGGGACCTCCTGTGAAATGAGATACAGTGCAACAATCACAGTACAGTACTTTAACATAGACAAATACCTCAGGCAGTATAACTTTGCTGAAACAAGCAGCTCTGATTTATTTAGGGGATATAACAAGGACGGGAAATCAGGTTAATTAGCTTATCACTCTAATAATCTACCTATGGCTCTGTGCACAGGCCTATCCCTATCAGTTACTGTCCCTGGGTACCCAAGCCCTAGTGGCTAGTCCAAACCATGGCAGCTGGTAGGGCCCTTTCACACAGAGAAAAGGAGAATTAAACAGTCAGCAGTACAGTAATTCCATTTGATTTAATGTGGCAATTCAACAGGAAGCGACCCTGAATTAGTACTCACGACCTCCAAATAAGATAGGGTCCTTCAATGTCAGCAGGGCTCACTTGAGGTACACAAACCTCTTACACATCCATATAAAAGAAAGCACTATACCAGGCAGGCTGCATCTGTATCCCGATGCACTACTGCACAATACCGGGAGAACACACAGCAGATTCAGTTCCTGACAGACCGAGTCAATTTTCGCAATTCCTCCAGTCTTCTACAGGGTGAGCCTGGTTTCTACTCTTCAGAGATCCTTTGATTCTTTTCACAGGACGGATTCAGTCCTAACAAGCTGTTACACAAGCTGCAGACCGGAACTCTGGGCCTTACACACGTTTTTGACTAAAACTGCACACTGAAAAAGCACAGGGCTCCTTCCTTCTTCACTGCCAAAGCTCAACTGAAACTCCAACCGACAAAACCGGCACTTCCTTTGAGTTCCTCCCAGTTCTTGACTGGATTGGCTGTCACTCACAATAGACTGCTGCTGTTGGTCCAAAAGGTGCTGAAGTCTAAACTACATCTCCCAGAGTCACTGCTCATACAATCCTCTTGTGGCTGGCTCAGATTATGAGTCCAAGTTCTGATTCGTCCAAGGCACCATTTTAGAGCTAGCTTACCCCACACTGATTGGTCCAGTTCAGCAGTTCAAAACTAGAATGGGGAACTAGCAGACACAGTTCTGACTGCAAAGAAAGCAGGTTAGACAAACTGTAATTTCATTATTACTCTAAATAATTTCTGGCAAACAGTTACATCTTTCAGATAGGTTCCCTTTGCACTCCTAGTGACTGCAAAAATAGAGTGAATTGGCAGCAGCTTGAGTGGTACTCAATCAAAGAAACACACAGTCCCCCATACAAACTAATTATGTCTGCAAGCAGACAGCTCTTAAAGAGACAGTACCAGAGGTTCTAAAAACACTCACTGATAAATGGCTTAAACGCCAAACACCATTCAGGCTTGGAGCATTCAAGCAAGCTCCTGAAGTCTTTGAGAACCCCCATTTGCAGGGGTTACACCCTTCCTGGCCTGGGAAAGCTTGGCGTCCAGCGTCAAGCAAGTACCCATAAGTTTCAACTGCAACCATATATACATTTGCATTAGGCTCGCACATGTAATCATCAGTCAATATATCATTTACCAAGAACACATTTCTGAAACATTGCAGTCGTCCTCTTTACACAGTATTACATACATTGTACCATAACTCAAGTTATTACCTCTTGTACATGAAACCTGAAGAGAGAGGGGCCCTTCCTATCAGTTACCTTGGGGCTGGACGGGGCAATGGCACCATACTTAGAGGGCAACACAAGTAACTTGAGTTAGCACTGACGCCAGTTTGGGCAATGAGCTCGGCACATATACACTCCTTTATGGACAACATTGAGAGGCAAATCCACAGGCCTCCCAAGGAATCATAACTGAGGTGCACCACAGGCTTTACAGCTCGACCAGTCTTTCTAGGGGAACTGTTACAGTCTCTGCACTCTGAGCCTCATTTTCAGCATTGTCCTCACTTGTCAGGGAGTCTCCTGGGGTAGAGAGGCTAGAACTTGGGGCACTTTCAGCTCCAGGAGTTACAGTTTCTGAGTCCACAACATTTGGCTCGCATGGAGAGCTTTCGGACACTGGCAGTGGACTGTCAGAGCACTCAAAATACTCTTCTTGTTCAGATGTATCACCAGTCTGCCCCAATCTATCATTTTCCTCCCTGAAAACTCAAACAGTTCAACCATGCACAATGATTCCATTTCATCTGATCTGATGCTTTGCACTTCACTTTCTGGGAGCAATGGCTCCAGGGATGAAGCTGGGGCTTAGACAGTCCAGAAGGCCCAGCTTTGTCTCCACTATTAACTAGGGATTGCCCGAAACAATTGACTCAGTTCGTAAGAAGGATAGTATTCAAAGTCACTCTCACTTTCTTCTGATATGGACTGACAGTCATGCTCAACTGGGACTTGTGCAGGGGAACACTTTAACTCTGCTTCTGTAGGTGCAGACTTCCTTGGTCTTTTCTTAGCAGCAGCTCTAGTCACTGGTCCAGAGGGGCATCTTCTAGGGCTCAGACTCAATTAAGATTTGTCAATGGGCAGTAAATGATTTCTATGCATTGTTTTACATCTTTTGAATTATTCTCAGGCCTTACTTTGTACACTGGCAGATCATCTAGTTTGCCCACTACAATGTGAGGAGATGGTGCCATCTGTCAGCAATCTTGTGCTTGCCATGCAGTCCCAGATTTCTTAGCAATGCCAGTCTCCCTCCTGGAGTTCCTGTGCTTTCACCTTTTATCATACCTTTCTTTGTTGGCCAGATTTCTTTTGGCAGCCATGGTTTGAGCCAGTTAGTACGCATGAGTTAGCTGGGCCTTTATTTTGCACATACTGTAAATAGTTGTCAGCTTGAACCCCATCAGGAGAGACCCCAAAACACACATCTACTGGTAGTCGAGCTTCTCTTCCAAACATCAAGTGGGGGAGAATCCAGTGGCATCACTTTGGTGCAGTTATAAGCATGTACCAGGGTGCTAATTTGTTGGCTCCATCTAGGCTTGTCCTTTGGGTGCAGGGTGCCTAGCATATCTAGCAAAGTGCGGTTGAAACGTTCAGGCTGTGGGTCCCCTGGGGTGGTAAGGAGTGGTTCTGGACTTTCACACTCCCCACAGAGAAAGCATCTCTTTGATCAGCGACTCTCAAAGTCTCTCCCTTGATCAGAATGGATTCTTTGTGGAGCCCATAGTGAACAAAAAGTTTTCTACAAGTACTTTGGCTACAGTGGATGCTTTCTGGTCTTTGGTGGGAAAGCTTGGGCATATCTCGTGAAATGGTCAGTGACCACCAGCACATTACTGATATTTCTTTGATCTGACTCCAAACTTAGAAAATCAATACAGACCAGCTCCATGGGTGCACTGGTGGTGATGTTAACAAGGGGCAGCCCTCTGGGCAAAGCTTTCCTCTGTAAGCAGCGACTAAAGTTCGAATGTGTTGCTCCACATCAGCCCCATCTTAGGCCAATAGAATCTGGATCTCACCAAGTCAAGTGTTCTGTCTATACCAAGGTGCCCCATGTGGTTGTGCAAGGACCTCAGTACTGAGTCTCGAAAGGCAGTGGGCAGCACTAGTTGTTGTTTGTCTACTTGTCCCCCTCTGTCTACTGTTTCTCTGTATAACAGTTTATTGATCAGTTTCAACTTAGGACCTTCTTTGTATAACAGTGCAGTTCTCAAATCAGTGGAGCGTAATTTGGACACATCTTTTCCTGCATAGAGGGCTTCTAAAGCTGCTTTGATCATGGGATCGCGGGATTGAGCCCGGAATACTGTCATTGTCCAGCTGAGGCAGTGCACCAATGTCTATTGCAGAAAAGTGGCAACAAGCAGCAGGTATGCAATTCTCAGAGGCTCCCAAGCAATCCACCATGCAGTCCACTGTGTCCGTGGACATTTGTTCCTCCTGTCAAACTTCCGGCAGAGTGCCGAATGTCAGGTTCTGCCAATCGGACCCAATCATTCTGGGGAACAGGCCTCTGGGAGAGAGCATCAGCATCTATGTGGTTCAGACCTGCTCGGTATTCGAGAGCATAGTCATATGTAGATAATGAAGAAAGCCACCTATGGCCAGTGGCATCCAACTTAGCTGAGGTCTGCACATAGGTCAAAGGATTATTGTCAGTTTTCACTAGTATTTTGAGCCCATACAAGTACTCATGGAATTGGTCAACAATAGCCCACTTCAAAGCTAGGAACTCTAACTTATGTACAGGATAGTTCTTTTCGGATGGGGTCAGGCTTCTACTGGCAAAGGCCACTGGTCTCAGCCATTCTCGTGCTCTTGGTACAACACAGCCCCCAACCCTTGCAAGCTAGCATCAGTGTGCAGGACGTAAGGTTTTCTTGGATCGCATAGGCCAGCACTGGAGCATGGGTAGTTGATATATGATCTCATGAAAAGCAGTCTCACAATCAGGAGTCCAGCGGGCTCCAAATACTTCTACCGGATGAAAATACACTCTTTCAGTCTTGAGGGACGCTTGACTTTGGTATTTTTGTGGGTTGGGGATACCTTGAGTAAGGTTAAGTAAAGGGCGGATCACTCTTGAATAGTCCTTGATGAAGCATAATAATAACCCACAGAATCCAGGAATCTTTGCAGTTCTTTTTAGATTTTTGGGCTGTGGCCAGGTGGTCAAGGCCTCAACTTTACTTGGGTCGGTCTCTATTCCCTCGTGGATACTATGTGTCCCACATACTTTACTGATGTTTGAAAGAATTGACACTTATCAATGGACAGTTTAAGGCCAAAGTCCTCCAGTCGGTCCAATACCTTAAATAATCTGCTCTCATGTTCCTCAGTGAGCTGCCAAACACAATAACATCATCTAGGTATACCAGGCACTCTAGTAAGTTCATGTCCCCCACTGCACGCCCATCAATCGTTGAAAAGTGGCTGGGGCACCTGAAATCCTTGAGGCATCCTCATGAATTCATAGAAGCCAGCGGACAGATAAAGGCCGTCTTCTCACGGTCCTCTGGGGCCATCGGGATCTGGTAGTACCCACTGCGAGATCCAGCACAGAGAACCACTTGCTCCCGTTTAGGCAGTCAAAGCATCCTGAATGCGGGCATTGTGTACTGATCAGGATAGTCCGCCGGTTTAAGATGCGATAATCCACACACATCCTTACTGTTCCATTCTTTTTCCTCACTACCACAATGGGGAAGCATAAGGGCTTCTGGATTCTTGTATTACACCAGCAGCTAACATCTCTTGCAGATGCCGTCTCACATCATCTATGTCAGCAGGTGCCAGAGTCCGAGACCTCTCACGAAATGGTCTTTCGTCATGCAGCCGGATATTGTGCTCAGCTCTTGCACGCATCCTACATCCCATTCCTTTAAAGAAAACACCTGGTCTCTCTGGGCAAGCTTCTCACTGATCCTCACTTTCCATTCAGCTGGCAGCGGGAGTAGCCAAATCAAACAAGTCAGGCGTTACTCTGTCATTCTTCCTTGAACTCTTGCTGCTGGGTAGCACTGCAGTGTCTGCACAATGCACATTAGCCAGGATGCAACCTCTATTCACTCGAATGTCTCTTTCAGACACATTATGAACTTGGACCATTACCCTTCTGGCATAAGCATGGGCTCTAGCGGGCAAAATACTAGGCTTGACCAGCAGTCCCTCTGGCAATTTTCCATCGCCTGGTGCATCCAAAATTAATATTTTATTCTTAACATCCTTTCTGATACGGACTCTCCCTGTAAGGTACACTGGGCATTTGCGCAGGATCAGAGACTCAGGATCCTTCTTCCATACAATTCCGACCGTTCCTCTGGTTCTGTTTTCAGCATCTCTCTGTGCCTCATAGGCCTTCTTAATTAAAGCCGGAACTCTTAAAGCTCTACTAGTCTTTGACCCTGTTTTCATAACACAACTGTGCCAGCCTTCCGAACATATGAGCATTTGTTCCAATCAACAAAGGGACACCATCATACAGTCAGTGGGGGACACACTAAGGCCAGGGTCTCTATTTGTTCGCCACTCCAGCCACGGAGGTGGGAAGACAGCCAAATTCAGATATACCCGAATAGGTGAGCCTTCTCACTTAACCCCATACATGCAGTCCTTCTAATGGTTGTAAGGTACGTCTGACAAATGCTTCTGATACCAATCCTGGAACATAATTGTCACTTGGGAGCCACTGTCTAATACAGCTCTTGTAGACACTCCATTCACCTTTACAGTGGTCTCCATGGAGGGACCCACTATTCTGGACCAGTCTGGAGGCGGTAGTGGGGCCTGGGCAACTGACCTTGCCACAAGGACGTGATTAGCATTTTTGGTGCCCTCACTGGGATCATGTCGTGCACCTCTTAACCACTGATTTCTTCTCCCAAGCTCTCCTTGTAGCCTATATGCAACTTTGTCAGTGTCTTTTGGGGACTGGCATTCCTCTTTCATGCCCATCTTTCCCACAATTATAGCAAACATACTTTCTGGAGTTTGTGCTGGCGAGGCGCCACACTGGGAGCCAGGGCGGGGTATTACTAACTGGAAACCTGGGTGCTATCTCTGTCTGCGGCGTGATAAGCATTTGGAGACATCTTGTCAGTTTCTCCACTTCCATGGTCAAGGAATCGAGTTCGGAGCTGTTATCAGCAGGAGATACATGGGTGGGTACCCCAACCCCCATAGCCGATGCAGTCGGATATAGGTCAGGGCCCATACTTGCAGGCGTGGCCTTCATAAAGGGGCTGTTTTTGAATTCCCGGATCTCTCTCAACAGTTCGCCCCATTGTGACATATCTTTTTCCTTGTCAGAGCACTCATTGACTGCCAACCTCTGCCCCTGAACTTCACTTGATGGGTCACCCTCAGTCACTCGGGTCGTAGCCGCAGCTATTGGTGCAGGTCCCTCCCGAGGTCGTCTTTTCTCAACTCCTCGAATTTCTCTCATTAACTCATCATAGGAGGTGGGGATTCCAGTCGATCTGCCAGGCGTACTGAAGCAACAGCAGTTCTGGGAAGGGGCAGACTTAAGGATCCTGTCCAGCCTGGTTCGGTCCAGTTCAATCGCTGGCAAACTACCTTTCTGAGGCATTCTTGCAACAATTTTCCAGCGAGATACATACACAGACAACAACTCCCTTGGTACTGTTGTGCATCTCTTACTCTCCACCATAGGTCCTCATCAGAATCTGGGCTCCCATACACATTCTCCAAGGCCTCAAGATGAGCCTGTGCAGTCGCTTCAGGGTTACTGGCCCGTTTAGCACGGATGGTAGCCAGGGCAGCGGGACCTCGGGGCTCTCACTAACCCTCTTCGCTTTTCGCCTTCCGAGCATTGCCATTCTAGCACTTGGGGGGCAACATAGTCTATCCAGGTCTCCCAGTCATCCTCCCCTTGGGGGGTGGGGAGGGTGCCAGAGAAGATCCTCAACCTGGGTGAAGTCGTGACTAATGGCAGGTGCAGAAATAGAGTCTGCATTGGTTCAGCCACCATTACGGGCACTGGAGCAGGAGAGGGTGTTGGGGAGGAACACCCCAGGTGGCAAGAATAGTTTCTTCAAGTTCTCACAGTTTTCCCTCTCCCAGCAACCATTCAGCAAATTTCTCCTCAAAAGTTTCAGATAGTGGTGGGGCTGATTCCCCCAGGTCTTTACTGTCCTTAGTTATCACTCTCCAAGCAGTGAGGGGCTCCCTCTGGGGTAATGGTCTGTGGCACTTTGGAGCTATCTATGGGATCCTTAAACTCTACTAGGGCCAGGAAAGTGTGGGTGAGCAGATTAGCATGCCGACCCACCACCACAGGGTTTTGTAAACCTTCCACCTTGGAAAGTACTCCTGCACAGTGTCCGTATTGATACCCAGGGGATGTCCAGGATAAGCATAGCATTTTGAGGGTGATCTCCTCCCAGTACACCACTCCACCAGCCGTGCACAGCCACTTCTGTCGGGTACCCATTTTCTTCTTAACAGTGGTTCGTAAATATGGCCACTAGAGGACACACAATCCCAGCGGTGAGCCTCCAAGATGTAACCCTAGATGGTGTTATCCCAGGGCTACTACCCTGCCTGATTTGCCACTAACAGGTTGAGGGCCTGGATCCAATGGCGGTGCCTCCACCCAGAGGTCAGGGTTTGCAATAGTTAAACTAACTTGGTCACAGCCCTCTGGGACACTGCAACCTCTTTCTTCCCACTAGTGGCCCACACAATATATCGAATTACCTTCACAGTATACACTTACCCCAGGTCTGGTTCCGCACTGGGACCTCCTGTGAAATGAGATACAGTGCAACAATCACAGTACAGTACTTTAACATAGACAAATACCTCAGGCAGTATAACTTTGCTGAAACAAGCAGCTCTGATTTATTTAGGGGATATAACAAGGACAGGGAAATCAGGTTAATTAGCTTATCACTCTAATAATCTACCTCATGGCTCTGTGCACAGGCCTATCCCTATCAGTTACTGTCCCTGGGTACCCAAGCCCTAGTGGCTAGTCCAAACCGTGGCAGCTGGTAGGGGCCCTTTCACAGAGAAAAGGAGAATTAAACAGTCAGCAGTACAGTAATTCCATTTGGATTTAATGTGGCAATTCAACAGGGCGACCCTGAATTAGTACTCACGACCTCCAAATAAGATAGGGTCCTTCAATGTCAGCAGGGCTCACTTGAGGTACACAAACCTCTTCACACATCCATATAAAAGAAAGCACTATACCAGGCAGGCTGCATCTGTATCCGATCGCAATTACTGCACAATACCCGGGAGAACACACAGCAGATTCAGTTCCTGACAGACCGAGTGCAATTTCGGCAATTCCTCCAGTCTTCTACAGGGTGAGCCTGGTTTCTACTCTTCAGAGATCCTTTGATTCTTTTCACAGGACGGATTCAGTCCTAACAAGCTGTTACACAAGCTGCAGACCGGAACTCTGGGCCTTACACACGTTTTTTGACTAAAACTGCACACTGAAAAAGCACAGGGCTCCTTCCTTCTTCACTGCCAAAGCTCAACTGAAACTCCAACCGACAAAACCGGGCACTTCCTTTGAGTTCCTCCCAGTTCTTGACTGGATTGGCTGTCACTCACAATAGACTGCTGCTGTTGGTCCAAAAAGGTGCTGAAGTCTAAACTACATCTCCCAGAGTCACTGCTCATACAATCCTCTTGTGGCTGGCTCAGATTATGAGTCCAAGTTCTGATTCGTCAAGGCACCATTTTAGAGCTAGCTTACCCCACACTGATTGGTCCAGTTCAGCAGTTCAAAACTAGAATGGGAACTAGCAGACACAGTTCTGACTGCAAAGAAAGCAGGTTAGACAAACTGTAATTTCATTATTACTCTAAATAATTTCTGGCAAACAGTTACATCTTTCAGATAGGTTCCCTTTGCACTCCTAGTGACTGCAAAAATAGAGTGAATTACAGCAGCTTGAGTGGTACTCAATCAAAGAAACACACAGTCCCCATACAAACTAATTATGTCTGCAAGCAGACAGCTCTTAAAGAGACAGTACCAGAGGTTCTAAAAACACTCACTGATAAATGGCTTAAACGCCAAACACCATTCAGGCTTGGAGCATTCAAGCAAGCTCCTGGAAGTCTTTTGGGAACCCCCATTTGCAGGGGGGTTACACCAATAAAGTATATTTAATTGTGAAAAAAAAAGCCCACTCATTGGGCATGCCAGTGATATTAGCATAGTAGCAGGCGTGTGGTGGTTGCAGTGAAAGACAGGGCTGGTACACTCTTCTTAGCACAACTGTTTTTTTTTTCACAGTGGTGGTGGTGGCAGTGGGAGAGCAAGCTGGCAGACTCTTTTTAGCTACTATATTTTGTTTTTTTAGTTGACATCAATTGAGGTAGTGGTTGTAGTCAGACGGGACAGGCCTTCCCGAGTTTTATCTGACTTGATGGTGCCTGCAGCGTCAGCACTATCAGGTTCATCATCTCAGTCAAATAGGTGATCCTTTGGTAAGTCTTTCAATTTGATTAGGTTTCATTTTTAAGCTTCTTTATTGATATAAGAACAGTAATGGTAAATAAACTTAAAAGTGAAAGTTAGCATAGTTTCAAGAGATGGTGACTGGTAATGTAGGTAATCAGTAGCAGATTTTCAATGCCATCTCATAGTGGGAGAAGGGTGGGGAGTAGGAACATGAGTGAAAACTGGGGGATGTGTGGGCCACTACACTTCCAGGTCATGTAAACTGGGAGGGGGAACCACCAGGGAATGTTTATATATTTAAAAAAAAAGTCAAACTTCAAGAAAAGTTAGAAGAAATAGTAGCAGTGGCAAGTGTACAGTACTGAGAACTGACACTGGTTTAGGCTGGGGGGACATGGTGAATGGTGATTGACAGGTTGACTGGGCAGTAGTTCAAAAGACTATTGCCCAGTCTAGTGACATATTGACCAGTTTCAAACTGAGCTATTGACCAGTTTCAGTTTGAAACTGGTCAATAGTTTGAAAACTTTCAATGTCATGTGACTGGTTCTGGACTAATCCAAGACCAGAACTTTTTCTTAAGGTTTTATAAATGGTATAGTGTAGTAGTTACGAGCACTGAGCTGCAAATCTGGAAATCCTGGTTTTAATCCCAAAGCCACCGCTTGCATACTGTGTGACCATAAGCAAGTCATTTAACTTCCCTGTGCTCCGAGGATGCATGCAGAAATAAGCCTCAACTTAGTGTGCCTTTCCTGGCCCAGAAAATAGTATACAAAAAATAAACTGATATATATTTATATTTATAGTTATAGTTATAAAATGCTGTCTGGTCAGTTCTTACTCCTCATTTGTCAGGACCCTGTCAGACGGTACTGCATTAACCTAGCATATACTCTTGCTCAGAAGACAAGATAGGGATGCATTAATCGAGAACAAAACCAGTTCGGGACAAAAAGGTCAATATGCTAATTAGTTATCCTCAGGGACAAAAGGTTGCAATGCAAATCAGACAACTCAGCAACATCAGAAACAAATCATACACACATTAACCCCTCCCCAACCCCAACAGCAACATTGCTCAGGAATCACAGACTGTAAAGAAATCCGTCCAACAACTTTTTTAAAAAATTAGCATTTCCAGTTCACAAATCCAAATCTGAAAAGCCACAGTTTTGCTCACACAAGAAAAGCATTTTAAGCAACTAATAAGAAAGTAAAGCCCATGCTTCCAATTTAACCCCACAGATCACATGGGAAATACAGGAAGTTTAAACTGCAGAATACCTATTTATAGCAATAAAATAACTCACTTGCAGTGCAACCACACCCTATCTAGTGCAGCTTACCAGGTGTAACCTAACCCTTGCCACATTTCTAATTATGCCAATGCCCTAAAGGCAACCATTTAAAGATACAGCACCAAATTATAACATTACTACACGGCTAAAAAGCTAACATTACTAAACATTTGATAAGTGGAATAAGGCAGTTCCACTAGGGGGTTTATTCCATGTCAATGTATTATAGACACATGGGATTGCAGGGCCTACAGTGCCCTGTGCTTCCATAGTCCCACATATTCTTTGCATCAGTAGCCATGCAGAAGTACATAATACAGAGGACCCTACCCTTCTGCAGTCAGACAAATTCTTCACCACAGAGGACCCTACCCTTCTGCAGTCAGAAAAACTCTTCCTTGGTACAGGGCCCAGGCGGACCTATGTGTCTGCATCTGTTCACATAGGTTCCAAAGGGATGTGTGTGAATGAGGACACAATTCTACTATCTCAAAAGGAAGGGAAATTCATTTAAAAAAACTATGTTAATGCATACATTAGGGTTGAAGAACCCAGAGCACACAAAGTAGGTAAATGAAACATTATTAGGGTTTTGGGTCTCTGGAGTCTTGACAAAAATTTGTGGTGGGTTCTTCTCTGGAGTTGTCAACTCTAATTCCCACCTCCTTCCCCCTGCCATAACCTCCTGTCCAAAGCACAAGGAGTACTACAGTTGCAAGGCTTACCCCACGTTGTCAAGAAAATCAGTCATAGCTTTCTTCATGTAGGGTTCAGTGTGCCCTTCATGAAGAAAATAAATCATATCTGACCTTCTTTATTCAGGGAAGGGTGTGGACATTAAGGTTGACAACTCTAAGGAAGACGTCACCATTGATTCACCAAGACTTTGCAGACCTAAAACACCTAATATTCTTTTATTTTGCTACTATGTGCACATTGCATTCTTTAACATTGTTTTTGTAATGAAAATACATATACTGTATATAGATATAGATGTAAGTGCATTTCATAGAAAACACCTAAAAAGCAGATTTAATTTTTATGCTAACACTTTTATAAACAGTAGCCAGAAACTAGCTTTTCAGAAAAAAAAATATTTTGTGCACTGCTGCTTAGAGGGCCAAAACTGGCACATGGATGGGAGTTACAGGGTCCTCTTAACTGCTCCAGTTTTAACCATTATTGTTTATTTGTTTAAAATTGTGCTTACTACTAGAATAGCTTCATAAGATGTAAGATCTTGTTTTCACAAGGGTCCCGTGATACTTCAGCATGTAAACATCCAATATTTTAAACAAATAGGCAAGACTACAAAGTACATATCTACTACAGTCCACATGGTATGTTCAAAAAAGGGGAAAAAAGGCTTTTTGTAGCAAAGAGTCATTTGGTGTTTGATGGAGTTGGGTTGTTCATTTCATCCATCTGGTGCAAGATGTGCAAACACATTTGTGGAAATGGGGAGGAGGAGAGACAAGCAGGAACTCAGGTCCAGAAATAAAATTACAATTCTTACTCTGCTCCAGGAATACAGTTTATCCCCATTGGTAGAAAACTACATGAAATAAAGTGTAAAAACGCAGCATTTTCAGGTAAAACATGTCTCCATACCACTATCAGTTATGTTCCATCTTACACCAAAGTAATCAATCATATGTCAGTCAATGTTTTTATCTGCACTATATTATTGTTTACCAATGCAATATTTTTACCTACTGTACATCTCTGACTGCAGTGCCTTAGACTACCATGTTGTTCATTGATTATTGCATATACTCCCTTGTATTTGTCCCAAGCTGTGCCTGAAAATAGGTATTCATTTGTACTGTCACCCTAGTACCAAAAAATAAAGGTAGTGGATTCCTTTAGTGAGCTTTTTACATTTCCACCACCATGAAATGGCTAGTTTTCTATAATTCTTTTGACTTTGTAAACCCTAAAGGTTTCAGGTGACCTGATGGCATAAGTATTACTAATTGTACAGACGTAGCTTTTTTAGGTAAGTAGCACCTTCCCCTATGCACATATAAGCTGGAATGCTAGTCAGTTATATTTTCCCTCACGTTGTTAGAACTAACCATTTTAGTATCTCATGTACTAGTAGATTACATTGATGAGTAAGAAGCCTACACAGTGAAGTGTGGGGTCGCTGGTAGGCCTACAATCCCTTCTGTCCTTAAATTATTATGTGACTCTCCCTCTCTCTCTCTCTCTCTCTCTCTATATATATATATATATATATATATAATTATAATTCATTGCAAAAAACTACATTAATGCATCAGTTAGGGTTGATTCCACACCAACAAAAGTCTGGAAATTCAAAGTTAGGGTTACCAACCCTACCCCCCAGCACCCCCCCTCCACAGACCAATAGGCATTAAGATGTGCATTGGGGTCATCGGGCCTAACTCTCACCCCATTCCATTTGTAAGGAAGCCGATTTTGGTACAGTATAGCAGAATGGGGTGAGAGTTATGCTTGGCAACACCAAAGCACACCCCAACACCTGTTGGTCTGTGGAGGGTGGGGGGTGTTGGGGGTAGGATTGGCAACCCTAACATTGAATTTCCAGACTTTTGTTTGTGTGGAATCAACCCTAACTGATGCATTAACATAGTTTTTTTGCAATTAATTTCCCTTCTTTTTGAGAAAGTGGAATGTTACTCATATGGTGTCCATAGGTGGTCGTGCGGGCCCTCTGGGACCTGCGCTTCCACCCACCCATAGGTGTACAGAAATAGTCCAGGAGGGTCCTGTGCTCCCAGTTTTTCATAATGGGATCCATTTTTAGGAGCATGGTCCCTCTGGGCCCTGTGCTCCCACCCACCCAAAAGTGTAGAGACATAGCACATGAAAGCCCTGCTGTCCTAGTATTGCAAGATGGTATCCATGGGTGGGAGAATAGGCCCTCTGGGCTCTGCACTCCCACCCACCGATAAGTATATAGCCATAGTGCAGGAGGCCCCTGTGCTCCCAGTTTTGCATATTCAGATCCATAGGTGGGAGCGCAGGTCATCTGGGCCCTGTACTCCCACCTGCCAATAAGTGTTGAGGCACACTGCAGGAGGGTCTTGTGCTCCCACTTTAGCATAAATGGTATACATAGGTAGGGGCACATACCCAGAGGGCCAGCACTCCCACTTATCCATAAGTACAGACACATAGCACATGCCTAGAGTCATTCCAAGTAACCCTTCTAATGCTTATTTGACAATATCTCAGTAACCATAACAACTGTGTAAAAAATTCTTTCACAGTTGTATTTATGACCTAGCCACCTCCACACATCCTTAGTGCACCTAGAGGTGTACTTAGCTGCACTTAGCGAAAAAAACATATCTCAAATCATTTTCGAGATTTAGCCACAGAAAGGTACTGTGACCACCACAATGTTATCCTATGGGAACATTCTGAACTTTGGAGTGCTGTAACTATGGAAGCAGTGTAATTTTTTTTCACCAAAGCATCAAAAGGCACATCAGTGATGCAAGCCCTTGCTACCCTGCAAACTTCAGCCCAAAACTCCTAACACTTTTTTTCCTATGAAGTGGCAAAGAAACTGTCTTTTTTGGGCTGTTTACCAGCAGGGCATTCACTATAGAACCATGCACTGTCATGAAACTCCCTTCGGTTACCTTGCAGAACTTTCATGAAAGTCCAGTGGACTTTCATAGAAGTTCCGTGGACTTTCACAGAAATTTTCGTGGAAGTTTGCGGTTCTTCCATGAAAGCTCCATGCCTAACATGACAGAAAAATTTAAAAAACATATTTGCAGGAATCGTTTCAGAAAACTGATGCCAGGGTCATGTTCCTAGGGTCCTGATTAGATAAACCCAAGTGTTGGTGTTTACCAAGGGGCGCTATTTTTTGAACTACATAATTTTTTCTGCCTTGCTAACTGAAAATAAGATGGTAGCAGCACAAAAGTAAAAACCCAAAGCTCGAAAGCAAACAGTACTTTTGTGAACATTTTCATGGTGCAGATATATTTTTCCCACAGGCTATAATGGGGCATGGAAAAATTTAATAACTTTTGAGCAGATTAATATTTTTTTTTACCAGACCTTCAAATGGCACTTCTCTGACCTAGTTCCCATATACTTTGATATTTTCAGACCAGCCAGACAAACCGTTCAGGCTGTAGAGATGAGCAAAGAATTTCAAAATGTTGAGGATTATTCACACTTCTTCATGCTCCACAGATCTGCAACCACACATCTGACTGAAATGAAACTTTATAGATCCATAGATCTATGATACCACACTGCTCGCGCAACATTTCAGGCAAATCAGATGAATGGTTGCAAAGTTATTAAAGTGCAAAATTTGGGGTTTAACATAGAAGTGGCTGTGCAACCCTAACTATACTGGCCCTACCAGGCCAGTATAATATACATAGGGTATACATGCCATGCCTGCAAATTTTGTCATGTAGCTCAGTAAGCTTTTAATGTCCAGTAATATAGTCTACCTTGTTCAATAGTGTTAGAAGATAATGAGAGAAAAAACTGTCTCCTTTCACTGAGGAAAGTACTTTGTCCAGCACAATGATCCAAGTCTAGGGCTGATAGTGACTAGCATGTGGTCACCATGCTTATTAAAAGACAGGGAGGCATCTAGTCACACATCTAGGTATTTGAAACTGTTGCCGTAATAAAGTATGGACAGTGTCTTGGGTTTTGATTATGAAAGGACTCTAAATGTCTTTCAGCAGGTGAGGTTCCAATGAACCAGAAAAGATTATGGATTGTTTTTTGTAGTATTCAGAACAAGTTTCCTGCTATAGCAGCAAATCAGGATTCCATTTCATCTAGGTTATCTTGAAGGTTGCTAGTCACTTATCTATGGGATTTGAAGCTGCAATGATGTACAGTGTTATCTGTGCACACCTGTAACATACAGTAGTTACTTAGCATTGTGGCAATAGAATGGACTTGGGGGTATATCTATTCACCCCTCAAGATGCATAGCAGTGATTATACCCAATATGATTATGGACACACAGCCAAGCACATTAGTTAGAATTCTACCCATCCTCATGCATTGTCAACCTCATTGCTTTTCTCCCTCAGGAATCTGTTTAGTCCTACCCAAGAAGTTGTAGCTTCCACAACCTCAATGTAAAGACTATTCCACAGCTAAAATCCTCTGTGTAAAGGAAACATGAATATTACATAAATGACATTCAGTATCAGTCATTATCAAAGATATTAACAATGAAAGGACTTTAACATGGAGCCCTTGGAAACATCCATTTATACTTCACTGTATGCAGGGTTACCAGCCGGGGTCTGGCCCTTCAGCACTGCTCATTTCACCTTGCAAAGCAGGAGTTGATGGCCATCTAAGCCAGTGATCTGAAACATGTTAGTGAAAACTACCCCAGCATACTCTCCTTGGTACATTATGACGAGGTCGTCATTAGTTACTTTAAGAACAGTAAAGTGGTGGAGCAACATGGTGTGAAAATGACTGTACTGAGACAAAGCAAGATGCGCATTTAGTAAAAGGACACACGAGCAGACAATATTATTTTAACAGCCAAGGTATGGCTGATAGAATATACTGTAGACGGGTCTGTAATTATTCAGGGTAGTTTTAGTGCCTCTCTTCAGACGAGCTCACTTCCAGATAGTAGGTAATTAACCAATATTTAGGGAAAGATTGAAAAGGTTGAAGTGTTCTGTGACTATATGTTATTGATGTAGCAGCTACATGTAGTTTGTGTAACTTATCTGTTCCAGCATTTTTACTCTTTACATTATGTTAGCACTTTAATCTGCTTTTTTGTTCACCTAACAAACCTCTGGAACAGCCTTCCTACTCCTATCTTCCTAGCCCCCCCTTACTTACTGTGTCTCTCAAACCACTCCTCAAAACGCACTTTGTTCCTTCCTGTAACTATAAACTCCCTTTTCCCTATATGCCAGTGTTTAAGCCAATTCTAGCCTAGTAGCATTTGATCTTTCTTCTGTTCTTTACCTAAAATGGTATTGTTCTAGTAGACAGCAGATTGCTACCACAATTTCACTTGATACTGTACCATGTTTAATGTTTTGTTAGTTTTAATCAAATGCTCTTTCTTTTGGCTTAAATGTTAGGTAGCAGTTAGCCATTAAGCTATGTGGTATTATCCTTCCAACTTTAACATTGGGGGCTGGATATTCAAACTGTGCCATTCAAAGGCGCAAGTCCTTGCGCTGCGCAAAATAGATGCGCAGGGGTGTGTCCCGTGCGATATTCAAAGGAGTTGCGCTATTGAGCAACTCCTTTGAATATCGCTCCCCAGCCATAGCCACTGTGCATGGTGCAGTAGAACTTGCGCAAATGCAAGTTGACAGAGTGGAGCTGTCAACTTGCGGTGGCACAAGTACCATTGCGCCATGCGCAAAATCACGATATTCAAAAGGTGACATGCAAATGGGGCCATAATACTGCAAGGCGCGGGGGCCATTTGCATGTCATTCTCTTTCATTGCATGCCATTAGCATGTGGTGCACGATCTGAGGACTTGCTGGCACCCTGCCAGGCAGCAGCCGTCGGGGACCGACGCACCCTGCAGCCCGATCTCGGGCAGCAATGTGGCTCCCCCACCTCCTCCCGTACATTTCCCTGGTGGTCCAGTGGACCGAAATGCCCGATCGTGGTCAGAAAGTATACAGACCACCCCCCATCCCATGTGCCCGATCGCGGGCAGAAGAATACAGAACCCCACATCCCATGTGCCCGATCGCGGGCAGAAAGAATACAGAACCCCCACATCCCATGTGTGCCGATCGCGGGCAGTAAGTAAATGACCCCCAAAACATCTCCCTGGTGTCTGTGATGGCCCCCACACTCACCCTGAAAGCCCCACCACCTGCTCCCCTCTGGCGGCGGCGGGTGGCAGCATCCACCACCTGCCGCCCGCCCGCCCGCCGTCTGACTGGCGGTGGGGCTGCATGCCCGATGGTGCAGACTGAGAGGCCAATGGGCATGCAGCCCCCATTATAAACAGTCAGATTTGTGAATGAATGTCATTCACAAATCTGAACTATCATCTCGTTATGGGCTACACACCATTGGCTCTAGCCTGCACCAATGGGCATGCAGCCCTACTGGCGTCAGTCGGTCAGCGGGCGGTGGCAGGGGTGGATGCTGCCACCCGCCGGCTGCCGGGGAGCGGGTGGGGGCTTCGTGGGTGGGTGGGTGAAGTGCCACTAGACACCAGGGAGATGTTTTGGGGGTAATTTACTTACTGTCCCACGATCGAGCACATGGGATGTGGGGGGTCTCATTCTTCTGCCCTAATCGGGCACATGGATGGGCAGGGGGTTCTGTATTCTTTCTGCCCTGCGGATCGGGTACATGGATGTGGGGGTTCCATTCTTTCTGCCTGCAATCGGACATGGATGTGGGGGTTTCTGTATTCTTTCTGCCCGCGATCAGGACATGGGATGTGGGGTTCTGTATTCTTTCTGCCGCGATTGGGCACATGGGATGTGGGGGTTCTATACTTTCTGCCCTCGATCGGGCATTTGGTCCACTGGACCACCAGGGATGTGAATGGGAGGAGGAGGGCCACATTGATGCCCTTGATCGGGCTGGGGGCACAGGGACTGGGTTGGGGCCAGCCACAGGTGGCAGCTGCTGTGTGCGTCCTGCAATGCAGCAGCTCACCCATCAGGTAGCCCTCAACAAACCTTTTTTTGGCTCAAAGTTGTGCAGGCGCAGGTTGGGGTTGCAGCACACATCTGCCTACAGCCCGACTGAATATCGAGCTGTGCAGTTTATGCATGGTTCCTCCCTCCTGTTGAGCATGCATTCATTTGCATTAACTGTTGCTCAGCCTGTTTTCAGTTGCGCAACTGCCTCCTGCTGAATATATGGCAGAAGATAGGCGCCAATGTAGGACTTGAGCATGCGCAACCCTGTTGCGCATGGCGCAACCCTTTTGAATATCCCACCCTGGATGTCCTTCTCATATACCCTAAATGCTCCTAGTTAATCTTCTTTTTGCACAATTTGCTCAGGCACAGTATTTTGAATACTGTACAGTGTCTGTCTGCACTTTTTACATTGTACTGGATCTTTTGCACAGATTATTTTAAGTGTACTTGTACTGCATGTTCTAGCCACTGAATTTTCATTTTTCAATCAACAAGTCAATCAGTCAGTCAGTCTTTATTTTACCAAGTGAAACACCATTGAGAAGAACTCATTTACATGGTGTACATGGGTAAGACACACACAAGTCAGCTCTGAAATGACAATTTGGAGTCAGTAAACATTATAGAGCAAAATATACAACACATGAAGTAGCAGAGAACAACAAAGCAATGTGGAGTCATCAAATAATGTGGCACACTGTATATATAATATACACAGTATATATACAATAGGACCCATGGAAGGTGAGGGGTTAGAGGTAAATGAGACAAGGTATATGGTAGGGTTGGTGAAAGGGAGTAGAAAGATGGAAAAGGTGAGGCAGTAGAGGGAGCACCATGGCTGGGTGACAGGGGTTCAGAATATAAGGAAGTTGTTGCAATGAATCAAGAATATAGTGGTAGTAAAAGAGTAAGAAGGGAATCTGGAGGGATTCTTGAAGGGAGATTAAATACAAAAAGAACACCAAAAACAGCAAGCGAAGGTGGCAAGTAAGTACATGGTAACGACCATGGGACAGGTATCCTTATTGAGGCAGGTGAAGTTATGAATAGCAATTGCACTTGTCCTTCAGAGCGAGTCTGATCAGAAATTTAAAGGTATACATACTGATAGTATGTGTGAGCTTAAGTGTATTTTGTAGGGTATTCCACAGGATAGGTAAGGCATGGCTTACCGATGAGGAACCATAGTGGGTTCTTATCCTAGGGATAGCAAATGTAATGTATGAGACTTTTCTGAGAGAATACGCACAGGGAGTGCATTTGAATAAGTTACAGACACAGAGAGAGAGTTTCTTAGTAATGGCTCTGTACATCCAGAGGGAGGCATTATGCCATCTCCTAGTACTGAGGGAGGGCCAGCCAATCTGCAGATAAAGGGAACAATGGTATGTATAAGGTGGGGTGTTTGTCATAAATCATAATGCTCTGTTTAAAGCGTGTCTTGAGTACTTAAGGCTGATTTAGGACAGTGACTGTAAAGAAAGTCCACGTAGTCGATTAAGGGGAGGAAGGTTGTCCGGACTAATCCTAATTTAGCTTCATAGGTAAGCAGATGCTTAAGGTGATAAAAGAGTCTGAGTCTTTGGCATAGTTTTTTGGCTACTTCCTTGATGTGGGTGACAAATGAAAGTTTACAGTCAAGCCAGAAGCCTAGGTATTTAAATTTCTGACAACACTGAAGAAAGCAGCGCTACACAGGGCTTCAAAACAATTCAAAATTTATTACAAAGCTTCCATACAAACAAATAGCCCAGCACTTCAAGGGATCCAAGCCCTGTGCATCAGGGGGTTCGAGTAGCTTTCCCAGGATGGTCCTGATCTGGTAATTGGTATTCAGTTGGTTGGGTATTGATTCTTTAGAGTGAGGGGAAAGGAGCATAACTTTAGTTTCTTTTTGCATTGAGTAGCAGTTTCAAATGAAGCAGATTTTGCTGGAGGTGGTTGAATTTCCACTGTAGTTCAAGGCAGGTGAGTTGCGGGGAGGGCCTAGCAACATAGAGCATGATGTCATCAGCAAAGAGGTGGACACTTGCAGAGCTGATGTTGAAATCAATGTCATTGATGTATATAACAAAAAACAATCATCTCAAGATGGATCTCTGTGGGACTCCTCTCTGTAGTGTTTTAACTGGAGAAAAGGCACCATGGGCTTTTACCTGTTGATGTCTGCCCATGAGGTAGCGGGAGAACCAGTTTATAGTGATGTCATCTAACCCAAGGTTATTTAGCATGGTTAATAATAATTGATGGTCCACGGTGTTGAATGCCTTATTCAAGCCTAAAAAAAAAGCACAGGCATGATTTTTGGCATCAAGGGAAAGCTGCTAGTCTTTAGTGACTTTGGCCAGAGAAGATACTGTGCTATGTTTGGGCCTGAACCCAGACTGGAGGGGTTCGGTAAGTCTGTAGTTACCAGGTGCTCTCTAAGTTGTGTATTAACTATTTTTTTTAAGTTTGGATAAGATAGGTAGCAAGGAGATTGGCTGGTAGTTATTAGGATCACTAAGGTCACCAGATTTGAATAGTGGAATAACATGTGCTGTTTTCCAGTCAGAGGGTAGTGCATCTTGAGCGAGGGAAAAGTTGAAGAGGTGAGTGATAGGTGGGGACAAGTAAATAATAGCCTAATTTTAAGAAAAAGGGTTCAAGCTTATCAGCTCCAGCACTTTTTTTGACATCCAGGGCAATTAGGAGGTCCTTGACCTGTTTGAGGGTAACTGGACTGTGAAGCTGAATTAAGTGAGGGGATGGTGAGCTTTAGCCAGTAACCACAGGGAGTCACCAACGGAGGGCTGAGGGAGTAGCTTACCAGTGGGAGAGGAGTCAAAAGTTAGCCTAGCGGTGGCAAAATGATTATTTAGTTGCTCTAATATATCATGGATACTTGTAAAGGTAGTGGCCCCTGAGACTATTTGAGCTGGGAGGGACAATGGTGGCTTGTGTCCTTTGACTTCCCTTAGGACTTGCCAGAATTTGGCAGCATTGTTTTTATATGAATCCAGTGCTGACTGGAAATATTTGGCCTTTTATTTCTTTCTTTATTTTTTTTTATTTATTCAGTCTCGGATTACAATACCTTTGAGCACAAGGCACTCATTTACAAAGATTCCACATCAGTGGGGGAGGATGAACAAACGTACAAAGGTGGTAATACAAAGACTTGGTTTGAACAATGGCAATAGTACAATATTTGTATACTGATCTAAAACTTTAGAATGGGAGTTGAAGAAGAGGGAAAGAGGTACAGATAGAGAGGTGAGGGGTAAGCAGCCAGCAGGCCTTGTCAGGAGATAAGAAGATAAATTGGAGTGGTGAGTAAGGGAAGGTAAGGTAATGCTTAGGGGTGAGGGAAAGGGGGTAGGTTGAAACACACAGTTGGTGGAGGTATTAGGTGAAGCAGTCACAGGAACTATTAGCTGTAAGATGCTGACGAAGCATGTGCTTGAATTTGCCATGTTTTGGTATGGTCGAGATTTCTTTGGGAAGAGCATTGAAACCAAGTGGTGCTCTGTAAGCAAATGAGCACTGGCCTTGAGATGTCCGGTACCTAGGAATGTGGAGAGACTGGTGGGCTGAGCTTCGGGTGTGCTTGGAGCTGTGGTGAAGGCTCAGGTGTTTGCTGGTGCCAGGGGGTAGAATGCCAAGAAGTGCTTTTTTAGCTAACAGGTATGTTTGGTACTGTATCCTTCCACTTAGTTGAAGCCATCCAGTTTGCGCGTACAAGTCACAAGTGTGGGTGAGGCGTGCAGCACCAGTAAGAAGCTTACATACCTTATTTAAGGCAATGGATATTCTATGGAGAGTGGAATTAGTAGCAGCACCATAGATAACCAGGCCATAGTCGACAGTTGGCAAGACAGAGCTGGTAATTGCAATTCTGCGCGCTTCGGGCTTTAAGCAGTGTTTATGACAGCGGAGTAAACCAATCTTGATGTTAAGAGCCTGGCAACATTGTCAACATGCTGTGTATAAGAAAGTGAGCAGTTCAGGGTTACTCCCAGATATTTAAAATGTTGAACTTGTTTGAGTGGTACTCCCACACAATTCCTGACTGTTAGGGACCGAGATTTGTGTTTATTGTGAGTACAGGATCAGTTTGTGGGAATTGAACCAGGCCTCTACTTCATTAAAACTATGCTGTAGTTGACATTCCAGTTACAGTGGGTCAGGGTTACTGGTAAAGATGACAGCATTATCTGCATACAGGAGTAGCCTTTGCTGGCAGGCCCAAAGGAGGTTGTTAAGGAAGATGCTGAAAAGTTAAGGCCCTAAAATAGAGCCATGCAGCACTCCAGAGCAGGAAGACTGCTTGTCAGAGGCAACATTTGAAATCTTCACCTGCTGGGAGCGATCGTCCAAGTAACTCTTGAACCAAGATAAGGTGCCAGAGGAGAGACAAATGGAAGTTAGTTGCTGGAGAAGTAAAGGGTGGTGAACGGTAACAAAGGCCTTTGTTAGGTCAGTGAAAGCCACTCCCACTAAATTACCTTCATCAAGTGATTGTTGTATGAAGCCAGTGAATTCCAATAATGTTGTGGTGGTGCTATGCCCTTTACGGAACCCATGTTGTTGTGAGCATTGGATAGAATATTTTTCAAGGCAATCTATCAATTGGATGGCCACTATACGTTCAAGTGCCTTAAATAAAGGTGGGTGTATGGATATGGGCCTGTAATTTAGATGTAGGGCCCGATCCCCACTTTTGTGAACCGGGGTAACTAGGGCTGACTTCCAAATGTGTGGAAATTGAGCCATATTTAGTGAGACGTTGAGAATCTTTGTAATAATAATAATAATTAAATTAATTTATTAAGCGTAATATCTAATATCAAAGTGCTGTACAATCCATGACTCTAAAATAACTAAATACAAATAAATAAAACCATAACACTATTAAATATGCTTTACTAAAAATATAGAAATCAGTAAGGGGTTCAATGAGTTTGTCTAACGCAAGGGCAATGATTTTAATATCCAGCGAGTCTCCACTATTTCTTGATTTCCCTAGCACTTTGCTTATGTACTTCTTGGCTGTTAAAATTGAGACCTTCCTAAAGTAAAAGGATGAAGATGCTGTTGAGCCATTAACAGGACTGTGTGTAGGAGTATGGGGGGGGGTATCATCTAAGACGTCTGGAGGGAGGACACTGCTCAGATTGGTGAAGGCATTGTTGAAAACATTGGCTATGGTGAGGGGGTCCAGGATAGGGGTGCCATCTATGTTTAGCATTGAAGGTGAGGTTTTTTTTGGACACTGCCGGCAACATCTTTAATGTTTATCCAGAAACTCTTACTATCCCCCCAGGAATTTGCAAGTGCTTCCTGATGGAATTTGGCTTTATCATGGCAGATTGCCCTTGTGCATTTGTTCCTGATCTGCTTGTATTCCTGCGCATCGGCATGTCTACCAGAGTTTCTTGCTCAGTGCCAGAGGTGGTCCCTGTGTTTCATCCTGTTGATGAGCTCTGTGGTCATTCAGAGGTTAATGGTGCCAAGCACTTTCATCTTTCTGTAGGGGAGCATGGATGTCACAGGCAGTATTGAAATGTTTAATGAAATGATGCAGGGCAAGGTTGATGTCATTGGTGGAGTCAAGGAATGTCCAGTCCAGGTTACTCAGGTTCTGTTTGAGGAGCTTGAGGTGCCCACTTTTGAGCATTCCACTATATATTGTTTGAAGCGGAGCTTTTGGAATTTGCTTGTCCAGCTGCAGTAATGGGAGAATGATCGCTTAGTGAGTTCGAGTGAAGTATCATGTTGGAGAAATGATCAGGTTGGTTTAAGAGGATCACGTTAAGGAGGGTACTTGTCCCCATTTTGTAGTTGGTTCTGGTAGGGGAGGGAACAAGTTGAGAGAAGTGAAGTGCAGAGAAAGAGTCCTTGAAAGGTCAACATCAGGGGACAGCCAACTGACATTGAGATCACCAAAAACAATAGTTTCAGAGTTGTGGTTCAGGTTACAGATGCAGTCCTTGATGTGGTGGAAGCCAGTTAAGTGTTTTTTTCAGCAGAATATAGACAGATAAAATTGTGAGAACCTTATTATGAGCACCAAGCAGAACTTCAATTGCAAGTGCTTGTGCAGAGCATCCAAGGTCAACCATAGGTAATGTATGACCCTTTAATGTCTCCTTGAGATAAATGGCACAGCCACCACCACATTTAGAATGCCTAGCCTGCCGGAAAATGGCGTAGCCAGGTAAAGTGACAGCTATGTCAGGTATCTTTGGGGAAATCCATGTCTCTGCCACTGATAGTATATCAGGGTTGTTCTGGTAGATCCAAACTTTGAGGCTGTCCAGCTTACTTAGTAGGCTGTAGATATTGACTGCCACCATTTTGATGGATCCAGGCTTTTGTTAGTCCATAGGGGGAGCACCAGCTGGTCCTGGATTGGGATGAACATTGCCTGATATCAGCAGAAGCATGAGGATGATTCTGATAAGGTAGCCTTTCAGGAGTCTGTAATTCATATTGCCCACCTGTTTATGGCTGGACTGCCTCCTCGGGAAAGAGCTTATTACTGTTAGGCAGATGGGTAGTGCCTGAAGGGGGTAGGTGACATGACTACGTGGGGTTTGCCAGCCCAAGTAGTAAACCAGGAGCCAGTTTTGTGACTAGGGACCATTTGTCAACATGAAGAATTTCCCCGTTTGAAGGCCTGGATCCTAGTATAAGTTGTGATTGAGAGCAGCTTTTTCAGAGTGTTGTTGTTTGTTATCTTGTAGGTCACCATAGAAAAGAAAGGCTAAGAGAAGTAGAATTAGGATGGCGGGTTGTGACTTACACATTTTGGGTATTTTTTAAACATTGGTCAAAGACTTTTCTTACTGGATCACAGCGTGCTCTAGGAAGCAACTAGAGAGGATGAAGACTATAAAGCACATCAGTTCCCTCTAGTGGTTACTTGGTATAACCAGTGTATGGAGAAATGGCCACTTAATATATTTCAGAGGTCATGTGATCCCTTCACTCTATAAAAGTAATTCGCCAGATAGGGCAGGTGGGGAGCCGGCACAGCGCCGGCACGAAGAAGGAGCTGTGAAGGTCCCAGACCTGCAGCTTGGTTCCTATGGGGAGGTGGGCTGCGCTCAGAAATCCAGCCACTACCACCAAGGAGGTACTTCCTGGTCAAGGGCCTCTCACTGGGGAAAGAAAAGACAGGGAAGATTTAAAGAAGGCAAATTCAGTGGGCGGTGGGGCAGGGGCAGACAGAGAGGCAGAAGAGGGTAGTGAAAACAAAAGAGGACTAAATCGGTGGGCTGGTTGGAGTCCAAACCAGGCCGATTACAGCAGAGAGCAATTAACTGGAGTGGGAGGAGGGGATAGTGAGGGGATGACCACAATTTTAAACTTTAACACATTAATTTATGAAGCTCTAAGGAATGCAGCTAAAAAAACACAGCTACAGAAGGTAAATCAGCAATGACTTAACATTTAAACACAGGAAAAAAAGCAGCACAGTAGTTACAAAAAAAAAACAAGCCCAATGCAGTTGCGGGTAAAAGCAAGGAGTAAAGCTACAGTTCAAGCTAGGGATTTAAGCTCCAGCCAATAGGTGAAATGTTGTAGGGGAGTGGCAGCCAGTCTGGTAGGAGGTAGCTTCTGGCACCTGAATTTCAAATTGGTAGCGAAAAAAGCTACTGTACCTCTGTGCAGGGAGCCCTCGTAGGAGGCATCTGATCTGGCTGAAGGAGCCACAGGGGTCCCAGTCCTGTAGCTTGGTTCCCATGAGGAGGTGGGCGGCACTTGGAAATCCAGCCACTACCATTGAAGAGGTACTGCCTGGTCAAGGGCCTCTCACTGTGTGCAGGGAGCCCTTGTAGGAGGCATCGGATCTGGCCAAAGGAGCCGCGGAAGTCCGAATCCTGTAGCTTGGTTCCTGCGGGGAGGAGGGCAGCACTCGGAAATCTAGCCTCTACTGCCAAGGAGGTACCATCCAGTCAAGGGCCTCTCACTGTGTGCAGGAAGGCCTTGTAGGAGGCATCAGATCTAGCCGAAGGAGCCATGGAGGTCCCAGTCCTGTAGCTTGGTTCCCATGGGGAGGCAGGTGGCACTCAGAAATCCAGCCGCTACTGCCGAGCAAGTACCACCCAGTCAAAAGGGTCTCTCACTGTGTGAAGGGAGCCCTTGTAGAAGGCGTTGCATCTGGCCAAAGGAGCCGCAGAGGTCCCGGTCCTGTAGCTTGGTTCCCGTGGGGAGATGGGCGGTGCTCAGCAATCCAGTCACTACCACCGAGGAGGTACTGCCCGGTCAAGGGCCTGAATGAGTCTAGTATAGTGGTTCCTCATGGCTCATAAAGCAGCCCAGTCGTAGTCTAATTTAGTCTTACATTCTTTCTTCCATAACCTGTCTCTATGCTGTAAAGAGGTTTTTTAGTGTGTTGGTGAACCAAGAGCAAGTTCTTTTCTTTCCCATGCTCTAACTTTTACCATAGGGGCATATCTACTGATCACTTGCAAGACACATTTCTGGAACTTGGTATAGGCCACAGAGACTGTAGGGGCCAGGTAGAAGTCCTGCCATCTAATCAAGCTTATATCAGCCAGAAAATTAGGGATGTTGAATTTACGTTAATTCCTTTTAAGCATGAAGGTTGGTGAGTAGGTGGTTTTGGGTAGAAGCCTCACACGAGCTATGACCCTATGGTGACTAATATCATTATGAAATACCCTGGTATATGCTATTTTGTGCAGTTTATTAACAAGGATCAGGTCGAGGAGGGTACTATGATCTGGGTTTTTGGTGTTGGGGCTGGTGACATCACCAATTAGCTGAGTAAGATCATGTCTATCGCATAGGATTTTTAAAGGCTCGGAATGGTGGGAGTTCCAGTCTAAGTTAAAATCCTCCATGAATAAGCATTCGGAGTTAGTGGCTTCTAATATTCTGTGGAGGTGAGGGATTATCCCAAGACCTCCTGAAGGGGGTCTGTAACAACCAGAGATTAAGATTGTCTCGTTAGAGGGTAAGGAGATTTTTAGAGTGAGGCTTTCAAACTCTTTAGGTGTAGCTGTGGAGTTGAAGAAAGAAACTGAGAGTTTATTTGAAACACAGATTGCAACCCCCCTCCCCTGAAGGACCTGTCTGCTCTGAATATGCTATAAGAAGGGATTTTGATGGCATGGTCAGTGGTAGATGCTTTCAGCCATGTTTCTGTAATCACTAGTATGTCTGAAGAGGTATGAAGGACCCAGGACTGTATTAAATCCAACTTTTTGAGTAAGCTGCATGCATTGATGTGCAGGAAGCTGATGTCTTTAAGCTGAGCTCGGTCAGAAGGTGCTTGTACCATTCCCAAGGGTTGCTCATGGAAACAAACATTGGCTCAGTATGCCATTCCCTATTATCAAATGTAAAATAACTGAATATTGTAGATAATGCAGAAGGTTTTGACAACACTATAGTGTAAAGCACTTATAAGGAAATTACCTGATATCATTTTATTCATTTAGTTAGTTTTTGTTGATTGAGAAATGAGTGCTATACAATGTTGCTGATTTTCAGCCCCGTCGGGGTTACAGATGTATTCCAGCAGAAATTGAACCAGATTAAGATATTGGTGGTATTTTTTAGTGAATGGGGCAAATTTGGCTAGGACACTGGGGAAAATCACCTACTCTTTTTAAGATGTGCCATGGGATCTTTAGTGTCCACCTGAACAACCACGAGAACAGGCAGCCAGGACCTCAGTTCAGAGTCTCATCCAATGGACAGTGCTCCTCAGCAGCACAGCACTCCCTTAGCACTCAGGTGCCAGATTTAAGGTATGAGCCCAATACTAATGTGGGGCTAGAACCTGTGACTTTCTTCTGAAAGGCAATGTGTTACCAAGTGAGCCATGCTGGAACATCATATACTGTTCCTACAGTGATGGTAAGACAGCGAAGACCAGTATGACGAAGAACCAGCTGTTCACTGTACTGGTCCGCTGTCTTACAATACCATTGTCTTCGTTGAGTTCGCCCCTCCTCCGAAACAGCTCCAACTTGGAGTAAGTAATCTTTAGTACAGGGGTGTGGGGGCAGAGGTTCCCACATGGATGGGGTGCAGTGGGTGTAGCC
Organism: Neoceratodus forsteri; assembly: GCA_016271365.2. Taxonomy (NCBI): domain Eukaryota; kingdom Metazoa; phylum Chordata; order Ceratodontiformes; family Ceratodontidae; genus Neoceratodus; species Neoceratodus forsteri. The sequence goes on from CM057449.1 coordinate 684,035,735, forward strand.
CCCTGCAATGGCACACCAACTGTTGGCATAGTGCCATTGCTGTAATGGCATTTGATAGGATTCCTATTGATGCAGCATGGTGGAACCCTGGAACATATGTTTAACTACACAACAAATATAGTCTAAGTGGCTTATTTCAGTACTCAGAGAACAGTGCTTTCTCACAGTTCATAACACTTTCTAAAGCTCAATCCTGTGAGAAGTAAAGCGATAATGGGATTCTTTCTTCATTTTATTAAAAATCAGTTTTGTGAAAACAGCCAAGTACTGTAGTTAAGTTAGCATACACAGTATTTACAAAGTGCACAGGTACTGAACATTTCCAAAAAAAGAAACAGCTCCCATAAGTCACTATAGACTACAGGACTCTACCCATGTCAACCATAGTCTTATTTAGTTAACAATAAAAACTGTTGTTTACTGAAAATTGTATAATGAAAAGTCCTAGAGATTATAGTAACAAATATATTTTAGTATATGCTGTGTTGTTTTTATGAGGATAGCTGTAATTGATGCTGCTTTTTCTGAAAATGAGGCTTAAAATTGATCCCCCATTCTTACTCCATGAAGCAAGAGTTGGAGGATGAGATAAGAGGACTTGAGAAATCTTGATTCTCATCCTAATGGGTAGGTAGTAGAAATGAATGGCTGGCACATGTGCAGGTGAGAGGAACTGACTTCAATGAAGTGGAAGAATGTTGATTTCAAAGAATAGGTAGTAATGAGAATACCTAGTAAAGACCAAATACAAATTATTTGTACAAAAGAGAAAATGACTTAATGAGCTCTTTCTTTAAGGTTATTACCTTTTAAATTACTGCATAGAGCTCACCATGACCAAAAGTACTGCCACAGATGGCTGACTAACTTCTTATACTGGGCTAGGACGGTGGCTATATCACACGCTGAAAAAAAGTCATGAGAACTGTTTGCAGTTTCAGTCTTTGCAGATGTTTTTGATGCAGCCCTTTGGCACTTTACAGTTCCGCTTCAAGCTAAGTCAACCTAAAGTCCCTTGTGGTTATTTACATATATTACCCTTGCTAACTTGCAATGGGTGTGTGTGTGTTATTTAGTGCTTTATGAATTCTTAACATGAGTAGGCTACATTTAAAGGCTATTTCTACAAGCATGTAGCCCAGTGTATATAGTGAGTGGAGGACGTCAGGTTTTAGGACTTTAGCATAGCATGTGCCAGATCATTTTATGTGGACAAGTGGCATCTGCTGTTCTAACTCTTAGCATGACTCAGTGGTGGCTTTCCCATACCTAGGTGAAATAATTTTGGTTTCACGTTCCAAACAAAAGAAGGACTTCAGCTCATGTCTGAGGTGCCACAATTTAGATAGTTAGCTATTTATTTAATTATTTGCTCATGTATTCATTTCAACAGAAAAGACATACTGAGCTAATAACAGCTTGTTTCCAGATGCGTCCTGAGGGTGAGGGGTAAAAGAGATAGTTCAAGAGGAGAAGAAAAATAGATAGCATTAACAGCATTACAAAATAAAAATCATATACAGCAACACAATATATCAAAGGCGCATAATCATAAACACTTGAAAGCACATCAGTACAACAGGTACATGTAATAGATAAAACACTGAACTTTGATAGACAGGAGGACATTACTCATACAGATATGGGGGTGAGGAGGGGAGCAAAATGGCTCAGGCAAAATGAAAGAGAAAAAAGGAACCAAACTGCAGTGCACATGGAGTAAACAAAAAAAAACACTAAGAACTCTTTTTCAGATACTAGTAACAAATGTATTAGCTAATCAGCCCAGTAGACTCCTTTACAAAAACTCAGTCCCAACACCAAGGTGCCCTGGTGCTTTGCCATGTAAGGCATCACCCACGGGAACAAATCAAGAGGTAATGAGTCAAGGGCAGTTGAAGGTGGGAGTAGAAAAGTCATGAAGAAGAGACTAAAGGCAGATACCAGAAGAGGCAGAGCAGATTGACAGGGGAAAGGTGGACCAGAGTTTAGGAAAGCGATACGAGAAGGCAGTTTGACCAACAGTAAACTTCCTAGACACAATAGAAACATAGAAACATAGAAACATAGAATTTGACAGCAGATAAGGACCGCTTGGCCCACCCAGTATTCCCATTTCCCTACCTACTGGATAAGCAGCAGATCCTAGTTAACCAGCAACCTACTTCTTCCTACCCCCACCCCCTAGAATTGCCTTATGACTGTCCCATGCATGCTTGAATTCCACCACTGATTTTGACTCCACAACCTCCTCCGGAAGGCCGTTCCATGCATCCGCAACCCTCTCTGTGAAAAAATACTTCTTTAAATTACCTCTGAGCCGCCCCCCCCCCCATCTTCAAATTGTGTCCTCTTGTTCTTGCACACCCTTTTTGAAAGATGCTACCCTCTTGGACTTTGTTGATTCCTTGAGGTACTTGAACATTTCTATCATGTCCCTCTCCTCCTTTCCTCGAGGCTATACATATTAAGCTCCTTTCATCTCTCTTCATATGTCTTCGGTGCAGACCCTGCACCATTTTAGTTGCCTCCTCTGGACAGCTTCCATCCTGTCTATGTCTTTGTGGAGATCGGGTCTCCAGAACTGCACACAGTACTCAGATGGGGTCTCACCAGCTGTCTGTACAGAGGATAATAACTTCCTGTTTTCTACTGGTGATGCCTCCTATGCATCCCAGTATCCCCAGCCTCCTTGCTGCCCTCTCACATTGCTTGCCCACCTTTAGGTCATCTGATATGACTACCCCCAGGTCCCTTTCCATTTTTGTTGTTAGTATCTCACCCCCATTGTGTACTCTTCCCCTGGGTTTTTGTTTCCCAGGTGCATTACCTTGCACTTCTTAGCATTGAATCTAAGCTGCCATACATTTGACCATTCCTCTAACCTTGCCAAGTCCCTTCTCATCCTTTCCACCCCACCCTGTGCATCAACTCTGTTGCAGATCTTTGTGTCATCTGCAAAGAGACATACTTTCCTTCCAGTCCTTCTGCAATGTCGCTTATAAAGACATTGAAGAGGACCGGTCCTAATACTGAACCCTACGGTACCCCACTAGTAACCCCCCTTTCTTTTGAGTGGACTCCATTTACTATTACTCTCTGTGTCCTATCCTCCAGCCAATTCTTTACCCAGGCTGTCATCTTGGGACCCACTCCCAGGCTGGCTAACTTGTATATTAATCTCTTGTGTGGGACTGTGTCAAAGGGAATGGGAAATGTTACTGTTGAGAGGGTAAGAGGAAGAAGGGGTAGATGATAGCAGAAAGGTAAGACAGGAGGGAAGGAAACCAAACCAGAATATGGATATAAAGGAGGCACAATGGGAAAGGTGTCTATCATTGAGGGAGGGGAGTGAAAGGGCAGAGTAGAGCACACATTGGTGGGTCTGAAGTGGACAATCTAAAGTAAAATGACAAAACAGCATTCACTATACTACAGTGGGCTACATGCCTGGAGGTACCACCCTTCAGAAAAGACATTTTAACCTAAGGCATCTTCTGTTTCTGTTAGCAGCCTTGGTTGGAAATGAAATAATCATAACACTTGTTAGGGAGAGTAGCTGATTGCCCTGGTGCTGTGGCCAAAATTTCAACTCTCAGTAAGACAGGGTATGCAGTCATCGATGATTGCCAGTGAGGCATTGGTGAGCACACATATCTGTCTGTATTTAATTTATTTTTTATTTGCTTGTAATTTTTGACTAGGAAAGGTACAGCAAGCCATGACAGCTTGTTTCCAGGAGTGCCCTTGGGTTGAGTTACATGGATATGTTTTATTGACAGGGGAAATATTGGCCATGACACCATGGGAACTCACTACTCTTCCCACATACAGCCCCTAACATTTCTGCCAAGCATGCACCTAAGGATTCAGGGGAAAAGACTGATGCTGATGAGCCTCCACATAGTGAGCAACAGCGGCAGCAAGAGAACAAACCGGGGGGTTTCACATGATGGATTTATTTGCTATTGTGGGTAAGCCTGCACAAAGAAGAAACACTGTCCACCTTAGGTATAAAGGTGGTATGGCAACAACACCTGACAGACAATTTGATATCAGGCAGCTACTCAAGACATCCATGGGTTTTGAAGCAGTGGACTTGTATGCATTGCTTCATGTCAGGGGAGAGTCAGTATTTGATACAACTTTTGAGCCAGTACAATCCCTTGAGCATTTTTGGCAAAAATATGATCATGTGAAGGACATTCCCCTGTGGAAACTTATTTTGTGAACTTTGTCAATCAGCCCTGCTGTTAAAATGATTTCTTTATTTTTAGGAGTGAAGGAGCTAACATATCAGCTGTATTATATTGGTTATAGTAAAGGTGCAAGGTGTTGGACCGCCTGCTCCAAAACTGAACGTAGACTGAATCTGGTCATGAAGGTAGATGGTTAAAGTGCAATTGAAGCAAATGCACCCAGGGATCTGTCATCTGCCAGGTAGTTTTGTATACGGGAAGAAACTGTGGGTTGTGTTTTTACCCAGGACAACTGAGAATATGTGACAAATGTGAGTCTGGAACACATTTGAGCTCAGTTTGTGTCAAGTCAAGGTTCAATCTATGCCTGCATTATAAAAATGTTAGTTTAAATTTCTGAAATCCATTTTGAGGCAACCTATGTGATAAAACTGATCATTCCTATAGACAGTGTCCCTGGGTGACTTATAATTGCCTGGGTAGGGTAGTGCAGGATCAGCAGCAGATTATCACCAAATCCCAAGCACATGCTTAGGGGCCTAGAGAATCCTCCCCATCATCAAACCACAGAGAATGATCTTCACCACAGACAACAGGGACTAGGTCTGCTGCTTCACATTCTCTGGGATCACAATGTCCTGGAAAGGTGATCCCAATGCCTGCTCCCTCAAGTTGCACTGTGGAAGGGCAAAGCATAAAAAATCCCAGTAAAGCCACTCCCCCCAGACTGGATAATGTCCATCCACAAGATGAGAAACATACATCTGTCAACCTGCTGAGGTTTTTGCCCAGCATGTGGAGGATATGGAAGACCAAATGCCCACTCCGCCTACAGAACTGACCATGACAGAGGTATAAACACAAAGAAAGTGCCACTCTAGGAGGAAAACTATAAAATAAGAAAAACCTCAGCCCGTTCCTACAGAAACAAAAAAACAGGTACAGTGCTGTGAGTAAACATGAGCATTGGGGTGACACAGAGAAGGAGGATAGGGACTCTAATGCACCCTCTGTGTCCTCCTTTGTCATCGATTACTCCTCAGACTCCCAGTCTGACATCACTCAGGCTAAAAGAATGAAACAGAGAACCAGATCTCCATCAAGGATTACCTGACAGGCCTATTATACTGTGTAGAGGGCCTATCCTGAAACCACTGACATTTAACATCAATAGCATGAAGGATCATAAAAAACATCTCACAACATTGTCCTAAGTAACTTGCCAGGTAATATTGTATTCCTCAGGACACTAGGTTTAAAATTCTACATAAAGTCACCCAAGCTGAAATGTTGTGGTATTTAAGATGTTCTTTTTGGCCCCAGGGGGGACGATGTTTGTGATGACGTAGCTACCTTACTAACAGGTACATGTTTCACTGTCAAAAGATGATTGGAAATACTTCCCAGAAGAGCATTATTGTTAGATGTGTCGTGTGGTAACCTGAAGTATCATTTTATTAATTTTTACATCCCTCAAGCTATGCCAGGGAGAATAGAGCTATTTAAAGACATACAACTTTTTTGCATACAAACAGGATGGTAATTAGTGGGGAGAGAATTTAATCCTGGCCTGTCTGTAGAGGACAGTGGTGGAACAATATCAAAAATTTATAGTGAAATGAATTGTTTAAATAACATAATTTAAAGTGCTCACTTACAAGACAGTTGTAAAACAGTACATCAGATTGCTACCAGAACTTGTTTGTGAGGTGGGCTTGCTATGCATATAGATTTTTATGTTTACTTGCATGCATGTGCAAGAAACATAGTGCCACCATATGAAGTTTCATAGGTGTGCCTCCTTGCTTCCAATGCCCTGCTCCTTGTCACAGGTGCGGCCTCACAGCACCAATAAATGTCCAAGCTGTCTATGACAGCAATTCAGATGCAGTGGTGTACAGTTCCAAGCAAAACACCACTACAATCAGCAGTGGTAACATGTAGGCAATTTGCATACTGCCCAATGTGCCTACACGTCGACACTGCATTGGAACAGCTGTTATAGACAGCTCCATCCCCCCCCAACAAACACTGAAGTAGCACGCTGGGAGCCCACCCTAGCATGCTCATGCGCTCCCACCCCCACACACACTGTATAGCTGACAGGGGTGCCCAATCCCCCATTGGCTCCACTGTCCCCCCAACAGACTTCCAGGTGCCATGCTGGGAGCCCACCTCAGCATGGCAAATGTTCATATGGCTGACGGGGGTGCCCAATCCCCATCAGCTCCACTGCCCCCCAACAGACTTCCAGATGCTACACTGGGAGCCCACCCCAATGTAGCAACAGTCCGTATGGCTCAAGAGGGTACCCAATCCCCCATTGGCTCCACTGCCCCCCCGAACAACCTTCCAGCTGCCACACTGGTAGCCCACCCCAGAGTGCCAAAAGTCCCGCATCATCTTTAAAAAAAAAAAATCACCTGTAAGAAAAAACGGTCCCTTGCTCACTGTCTTGCCCCCACTCCCCCAACCCACATCCACCCTCTGAGTGACCCACCTCTCCACACCCCCACCTCACCCCATACTTACCTCCAGAGGCCGGCGCAATGATTTTCCGTGGACCAGGAACACGTCTGCACTCTTCAAAGCTGGCTGTGAACTGAAGAAATGCTGGTAAGCTGTATAATAGCATAAATGTTTTTTTTTTTCAACTTTAGTGCATATCTTGGGCATTTTTGGGAATTTTTTCACTAAATTTTCAAAATGGGGTTCTTGGGACCGCACCACATGAACTCAGTCACTGTCATTTTGTTATCTGGTCCCGAAAGGTGATTCTGCAATCACTGTGTGGAACCACCTTTTGGGACTGATTTATGAAATGACAGTGTCACAGTTCATGAGGTAGTCCCCCAAAAACCCTATGTTGAAAATTTGGTGAAAAAATTCCCCAAAATTACTGTTTTACGAGCATGCGTTGTGCAGTTCCTATGCACTCTCATAACTTTGAGAATTTGTAATATTCTCACTCCAGATTTTCAACATTGCCATTTTATCACACCTCCTTATGAACAGTACAGCTGTCATTTTTCACATCTCACTCAAAATGTGTTTTCGCACATGTAGTGCACATTGGCACAGTCGGTTTGTGAAATTAATGTTTGGGACACAGTAATAATATCACAGTGACACTGTTCATGAGCAGATGTGTAAAAATGACTATGTTGAAAATTTGGTGACAAAAGTTCATAAAATGACTGTGTTAGGTGCGTGCATTGCGCAATTTCCTTGCACCTTCATAAGTTCACGAATTTGTAATATTTTCAGTCCAGATTTTCAACATTGAAATTTTTTCACACCTCCTTATGAACAGTACAGCTGTCATATTTCACACCCTGGCCAAAATGTGTTTTTGCACTTCCAGCGCAGAATAACGTGGTCGCTGTGGGAAATTAGTGTTCGGGATAGATTAAGAAAATTACAGTGACACTGTTCATGAGCGAAGGTCCCAAAATGCCTATGTTGAAAATCTGCTGTAAAAAATCCTCAAACTAATTACATTATGGGTGTACATTGCGCAGTTTCTACGCACGCTCATGACTTCACCAGTTTTTTTTATATTTTCACTCCACATTTTCAACAGTGCCATTTTTTATACCTCCTCATGAACAGTACACCTGTCACTTTTCACATCCTGTTTGAAATGTGTTTTCGAACCTGTAGCACCAAATGGTGCAGTCGCTGTGCAAAATCACCTTTCACCTAACAAACTGATAGTGTCACTGTTCATGTAGTGGGGTCACAAAAAGCCCATGTGGAAAACTTGGAGTAAAAATACTAGGAAAGGCCCAGGGTGTTAGGTTTTCTACCGTAACGCCCTTCTCTGTAGGGACTGACAGGTGTCAGGGGTGTGACTTGGGATTGTCGACAGTAATGCTCATGCCATTGCACCCCCCAACCCCCACTATCCAGCCAGTGACAGGCATCGAGGTGCTCCTTGGACCCTTTGCCCCCAGAGTTCACCCCATTCTCCTATACTACACCCATTTCAGTGTATTTCCTTATGGAATGAAGTGAATGTAAAGCCCAAACACCCCAAGGCACACCTCGACACTTGTCAGTGTCTGAAGGGTAGGGTGAGGTGAAATGTCATGACCTTCATGGGTGACAACCCAAAGGCACACCTCAATGCCTGTCCATCTCTGCCAGGTGAGGGTGGAGTTGGCGTCAGTTCAATACGTCAATCCCATTCCTATACTGCATCTGTCTAACTCCTGCACTTCCACTGCTAATGCCAGCAAGCAAACATTCGGCATTGACAAATGCTTGTTTTATTTGTATCACAAAATATCACAGTGAAAGAGCATGTACAGTGCCAATAGAGATATTGAGCCATTCAGCTGTGTTTTGTAGCTCTACCCCAGGAATTAAACTTTCAAAATAAAAGCATTTACTTCCAAAATTAAACAATTAATATTTGACTGATGACAGGTTTACTTCTGAAATTAAACAATTAATTATTGACTGATGTCAGAATGCTTTGAAATAGAAAAGTCTCTGTCAGGAGCAGACCTCCATCATGTGCACATACAATTCTAGATCAGAATGGTGGCTTGACTCAAAGAAAGACTTTGGAATTTTTTTTTTATAAAACAGGCAGGCTATCAAACAATCATGGGATGCATATATATATATATATATATACCACTTAAACCTAAGGGTACAGCTACAAAAACTCATTGCCAAGGCACATGAAGAGAAATGCAACTTAACATGCAGTTCCAACAGATAAAGGCAGAAATGTTTAAATAGCATTACAGTAGTTGGATCTTTGAAGTTAGAAACACAGAATGGCACCCAAGGGTGCAAAAGAAACCGGAATATGTTTTAAAGGCAGTACTGTACTGGCATGAAACAAACAAATTGTGGGTTCAATGGACCAGGAGTTGGGTATTCTTTACACAAATCCAAGTAAAATCATGTATATTTTTCACTTATATGTGACATCTACCTTTGGCACTCTGTCAACTGCTTAGTGGGTCTCTAGTCTTTTTATAAGTGGATATTAGCATTCCACACATGTCTAATTAACTGAGAACAGACTTGGTGTCCCTGATGACTGTTGCAGAGGTACAGTTAACCATAAAAAATTACATAGTTCTTCTGCAGGGCAAGATGGCTTGATGTCTGAATTTTACAAAAAATTTAGCCTACAGCTCAGCCCTGCCCTGACTGACTTATGTAATGAACTGTTAACAATTCGTTCGATTCCATGCTCCATGTCTCAAGCTATTTTTTTGTTGTTGTTCAAGAAAGGTGGTTAACATAACTCAGGAAACTGGAAAATCTTCTTAATTCTGATTTCAAATTGCTGCCACAAATTCTAGTCAACAGACTAGTAAAAATGGTAGAGATTTTGATAGCACCAGTTTAAACTTGTGCAATTCTTCAGAGATCTATGTTTGATAATTTAGTCTGTCTTACAGAACTGATTTATAAGAGTAATTTGGATCTCATTTCTTGTTAACTATTGCCTGTAGATAGGAGAAGGCATATGATAGAATATGTCATACATGAATGTTTAATATTTTAACTGGTTATGGAGTTCCACTTATATGTATGTCATGGATAGAAACCCTTTATGGAAATACAAACATTACACCTCTTTTTAATGGCTGTATGGGCAAAACCTTTAAGACACATAAAGGGGTACCACAAGGCTGCCCGATGAGCCCTTTATTGCACATTTTTTTTCTAGTCCCCTTTATTAGGAAAATAGAGGGAATCATTTGATATCTGGAGACAAAGCTCATCTTGAAGATGATACACTAAATACAGTTTCCTGTGCAGATGACACAGTCCCCATCGCTTATACTGGGCACATTTGTGTAGGGTAGTTTTGCCCAGTACAGACAGCAGAAATTAAATTGTAGCATTCAATATGCTGCAAAAGCAACATGAAACATAGTAGCTTTTATTACTTAGCAAAGCCCCGGGGGGAGGGGCAGGAACCAGAAACCAGGAGCCAGGAAATGAGCAGGAAGGCATGCAACTGGGCCACTGGCCATGTTGATTTCTTCTATTTTATAAAGAGAGTCGGGGCCGGGGCCGAGCCTCAAGGGCCAGAGGAGAATCAGTACAGCAATGGAGCCCCAGACTGAGGCCAGTTCAGCCAGCAGAGGATAGAAGGTATAGAGAGGCGTCCAAGGACCGAGCCACTGAGGTGAGGGTGGAGCACCCAGGTGAGGCTCCTTCAAGTGAACGTTGTCAGAACACAACAATTTTTTTTTTTATTAAGAGAGCTGCTCTGTTAATAAGGAGAGCCCAGCTAAAATAGACACTGTAATTAATGTCATTCGCACCTACTGGCAGAGTCATTTAACATCCGCTGATAGTGTTACTTTGGTGAAATCCATCCGAAATAGGTGGCTGCTCTAAGACTCTATAACCAGCAATTTTTACTATTATCAACTACAGAAGTGGTAAATGGCAAACAGAAAATGCCCGAAATAACCAACTGCACAAGATACCCAAGGGCTGTGTAACTGGAGTGGACTGTATTTGCTTAATGCTTACAGGATGAAACTTTTGGTCCAGAAGTAATTCAAACCGTGATGCATTTTGAATATGCTTCAGAGGAAAAACTGAATTATAATAAAAGCTGGGTAATTCAGTTATCAAGCATAGAGAGTACATGTTGTGTGGCATAAGTAGCCAGCATACTCATTTCAGTGGAGCCTTGGAAAATCATGGAAATAGCTTCTGGTATTGATAACGATGTATTGCACAACTGGGAATCTGTAATATCTGTGGCTAGCAGCAAGGTAAACCTCTGAAAGCACAAGATATAGCGGTCTATAAAAGGACTTTTGTAATAAAACTCTGATTTTGAGCCCCCCCCCCTTTGCACATGACACACATTTTTCCCACTAACCTTTTGCACTATAGATGCAGATATAGAATACGTTCTTCCAGGTTTTGTGGGGCAGCTGTCTGAACCCCCCCTAAACAAACATTACATCTACCCAGACTACTGCAAGAGTGATATCAGAATGATTAATTCCATTGTTTTTTTTTCCTAGCATGTTAATAATTTGCAATATTTCTCCAGTACTATTAGGTAAAATCAGATTATAGTACTTACTGTACTGATAGCCAAATGGCTACTTCCTTTAAAGGGATAATGGGATCAGGGTGTTTAACGCCATCAACAACTTACAGTAAAATAAGGCTACTACTGAGCATGAAGTGGCTATTAACAAAATTTGTCAATGGAAAGTTATGTCAATAATGGTAACTTCCTAAAGTAGAAAGCAACTATACCCACACTATTTTAAATTGCAGTTTTTCATCCCTGCTACAGTTCCTTTCCACCCTGCAGGACAGGAAAAGATGGCTTTTGTTCAATTAATGAATAAAAGAATTCCCATCCATGTGGGATGTTAACTGGCTGTTTTTCCATGGCAAACTTGTGATAAGAAACTACATGAAACCCAAGGCTCTTGATGAGTGTAAATGTCCAAGGCCCATTTGCAATTTGGAACTAGAAATGCAAGAACATTTTTCTTAGCATGTCCATCTACAATAGCTTCTTTTTATGGGAGTGGGGAGACAAAAATATTTACCCCATTACTTATGAAATGGTGGTTCTGTGTTTATTCCCAGGTACATTTCATAAACATTATGATAGCATCTCACATCTCATTTTCACAATGTGCAAGTATTATCTTTGGCAAGGTAGATGTGCTTTCACCTTGCAGCAGAAAATAGTACAGGCCACTGACATTACCCTAACAGTGAAAAGAGCAATTCAGAAAATATGTCACCTTGAAAAAGTACTCTAACATCACAGCACTCCGAGCATCTCTGTGGGCACTGTACATGAATAGCTAATCCAATACGTAATAAATGAGTGCTGTGCTTGACTGATTTCCTTTTCTCTTGCTTCTGACATTCTTCAGTATTTTTCAATGCATTTAAAAAAGTAATACAATGGCATGTTATAATGAAGTGAAAAGATGCATTTGTTGCTTTCTTTTGAGGTTTTCTCTTCACTGGTATGGGGGAGTATTTTTGGACTAATGCACTTTTTTCCCCTTGTTTTGATTCTTTAATGTATCAGGGTAAATCTGTAATTATTGGAATATTTTCAAATGATCTTGCACATTTTCCTTAATAAAAATGCCTGTACTCTTCCTGCTGGGGGCTTTGCTACAGTACATACAGTATGAACATACAAGTACGCCAGCAGATAAAGGCCTTATGGTCTATCTAGTCTGCTCAAGTGTGCAGGTCCCCTCTGTGTCTTAAGAGGAACCTGCCCCCTCCCGAACTCCCCCCTTGTCCCCCTCAGATCCCCCAACCACCCTTCTCTCCTCTTCCATCAGCAACTTTCTCTTCCCTGTGTCCCATTCTATCTTGAAGCTATCCACCATTTTTAGGGAAGTCACCTCCTCTTGCAACTTGTTCAACTTGGCCACCACTATCTCAGTAAAAACATGCCTCTTCATCACTGAATCTTCCCCCTACCAGATTTAGGCTATGTCACCTAATGAACTTGTTCCCACTAAGATGGAAGAGGCACTCAGTATTCACCCTATTGACACCTTTAAGGTCTCAATCATGTCCCCCTCTCCCTTCTCTCCTCAATAGAGTACATGTTGCATTCTTAGAGCCTCTCTTCATGTATGTTGCCCTGTTGGCCCTGGATCATCTTAGTCACCCTTCTCTGGACTGTCTTCAGCATGTCAACATCCTACTTGAAACAAGGGCACCAATACTGCACACTGTACTCTAGATGCGGTCCCACCAGTGATCTGTACAGTGGTAGTATGACCTCTGCCTTCCTGCTGGTAATAGCCCTGGCTATGCAGTTCAGCATCCCATTTGCTTTTGCTGCTGCTGTCCTGCAGTGTACCAAGTGCTTTAGGTCACTCATGATGATTGCCCCCAGGTCCTTTTCTTCCTCTGACCTGGTTACCTGCATACCACCGAGCCAGTATTTGGTCATTGGGCTTTTGTCACCAAGTGCATAACTTTACACTTTTTAGTACTGAATCCTGGTTGGCAAATGCCAGACTGCTTCTGTAACCTAGCCAGGTCTTCCCTGAGTTCCCGTCTTCCATCCTCCATGTGACCCTCCCACAGAGCTTTGTGTCTTCCATAAATAGGCAGATTTTATCTTTGATCCCATCTGCTATATCACTGATGAAAATGATGAACAACACCAGACCAAGCATCAAGCCCTGTGGGACCCTACTGTTCACTGGCCTAGCTTCCAAGAATTCCAACCCAACCATTAGCTTTTGGCTTCTCTCCTTTAGCTCGTTTTTGATCTATCTAACAAGTTGAACCTGCCCCCAGGTATTCCAGCTTTCAAACGTGTCTCTTATGAGGCAGAGGCAGAGACCTTGCCGAAGTCCAGATACAGGGCAACAATCTCTTAGCCCTTGTCCACTGTCCTGATCTCCCAGTCAAAAAAGTCAATCAGGTTAGTCTGGCAAGACTTCCCTGACATAAACTCATTCTGCCTCATGTCCTGTAGCCTGTTTTCCTTGAGAAAGCTCACCAGTCTTACCTTCAGGATAGTCTCCATCAATGTCCCCACTATTGAGGTCAAACTGACTGGTTTGTATTTTCCTGGTTCATCCCTTGGACTACTTTTATGGAGAGGCACCACATGTACAGATCTCCAGTCCCGGGGCAAGCTTTCAGACTCCAGGGAGGTGTTAAACATGAGTGCCTGGGGCCCGCCAGCACCTCCTCCAGTTCTATTAGGACTGTTGGTTGAATGCCATCTGGCTCTGGGAATTTATCCACCTTCAGAACCCTAAGGCCCTTATGCACCCTGTCCATTTGTATTATGCTGTCTATGACTCCTGCTTCTCCATTCCTACCTTCTTACTCCCTTGCAGCACTGGTCCATCCTTCTCTCTAGTGAAGACGAAGCAGAAGTACTTGTTAAGTACCTCTGCTTTTCCTTCACTTCCTTCAGCCCACTCCCCCTTTAATTCTGACAATCTCATCTTTAATATCCCTCTTCTCCCTTATATATTTGAAGAAGTCCTTCTCATCTGATTTTACAGCATGTGCTAGTCATATTTCCCTTGTAGCCTTTGCCTCTTTAACTACTTTGCTCACCACTCTTGATTTTGCACAATAATCCTCCATATCCTCCTCATTCTGAGTATGTTTATACTTCTTTAACAATGCCTTCTTTTCCCTTATTGCATTCAGCACTTCCTGCTGCTCTGTGTTTAGGAGATAGAGGTGTGTGGTGTTGATATAGAGGAGGAATTGGCATCCAGGGTGGAGGAGACTTCTTCCCTGTCCACTCAGACTAATGATGGAGCTCCTGGCATTTTGGTTTATGACACTCAGCCTGGGCATGTTGCTGAGGACACAGTTTTCCCAGAACCTGCTCTGGGAACAATTGAGAATGAGTTTGACTCACAGAGCTCTAGGGACATGCCTGCACCTGGTGTACTTGCCCTAGCTGGAAGCATGATGTCTTCAGATTCCTGTTTTGATTCCACTATGGGGAAAACTGCCACTATATTCCAAGCTGTTTCAAGTCTGAGGCATTAAGAGGAGAACTGTGTAGGCAGGCTTGATATGGACTCCACTGAAGGGCCACAGTCTGATGCTTTTGTTGATGTGGAACAGTACTTGGAGCAAGAGCTCCAATGGAAGAAGTCTTCTCTTCTCCAGTTAATAATGGAAGAATTGAAGAAGTGCACCTGCAAAAAAAAAGTCTTTGACTCCAATCAGGGCACAAGGTACCTCATCTTTTAATGTGCAATTTAATACTATTACTAGTTCTCCCACTGTTGATGCTGACCTGTCTAGTTTTGATGACTCTTCACAAAGAGCCATGATGTTGAGTATCCCAATGCTGGTATCAGTGGTGGCATCAGCTGAATCGTCAGCCAGCACGAGATCAAAGACCCTGAAGTTTGCATCAATGGACCTATCATCATGGCTGCCTAGACTGACACTGACAGTGAGCAGCAGATGCCAGCTCCTCATGGGGAAATTCTCCCTCTGTGTCAATGTGAAAATCAGCCAGTCAGATTTACAATGGGGTTATCTTGAGGCAGAGAGGAGATTGGAGTGTACAGAAGAACTTTAACTGAAAAGAGGTGCAGAAAAAAATCTAAACATCTGGAATCACAGACTTTCATTGTTCATGACACATTTGTGAGGACAGGGTGGGAAATGAATAATGATGGTGATGTTGGAGTCCCAGTTCATCCCCCATACACTGTGGGCCTTTGCATATTGAGATGCTCATTGAATTACATGAAAATGGATCTGTTAAACTGAACTGTGCTCCTAACCAAAAAACAAAGAGCTGAAACTGTGTGGAGTAATGCAGTAGAGTCCTGAAGGTCCTGCTATAGTTCCCTTCTCAAACTACTCAACAGGATTCTCTTGGGCCATCAGAAACTACAGTTCTGAGCAGTGATCTGGTATCGCAAACTTTTGCATTAGAGGTACCAGAGACTTTTAAGTTTTCTTAGGACCCAGTTTTGTTTAAAACTACTTCAGAAGGCATTATTACTGATTTTGAAGTTCCTCTTGCTAACCTAGAGACTGAAGGCACAAGAACTGGCCAAAAAGGTCTTTGCATGACCTCATCAGTATCCTGTGAGGACCATACTGAGACAGAAATTCTACCATCTGTCAATGATCCCTGAAGTATGGACATTGGAGGGTGACCTCCCACTCAAATCACATGGGGTAAAAGTGAGTGGCTGAAAGCAGATGGAACAGCTGGCTCCTTCTTGACATATTTTAAATGAGGAACATCAGAGAACCAGTTCCCATAATAAGGAATCCTTGCAGCAAATGGAGTCCCCAAGGGTAGTGACATGTAGAGACTGGGCAGATTCACACACCCACCCCCCAGGGGCAATAGAAATATGGTATGCAGATGTTTTCAGACCCTCAGCTCAGCCAGCTTATAGGAGAAATGCTGTCAGGTTACATCAAAAAGTAGATGTTGAGGATGTTCTGAACAGAGTCTTTGTAGCCCTCACATTATTGAAGGCTGAGATGGAATTTTTTGAATTTTAAATTTTCACCCTCATACATTGGGTGGAGGAGACATTCTTTTTTTTTTCCTCATAGGTTTTTATCTCTCTGAGACAGACAAGATGGCTCCTTAGCCTCATCCCTGGGCACCTCTGACAGTATCTTCCCATCCTCCACACTGGGGGCTAATTCCCCTATGGATTTTCCTCCATGGCAGGGCTAGGGTAGGATAGGCTGTCCTCCTGCTCCAGAGTACTGACATCCAGAATGTGTCTGCCAGCCAGAGTAGAAGAGTGGGTCAAGGTACTTCATGGGTTAGTGGGGCCCAGGTCTTCTCTTTTTCCTCCTGTTTTATCCTCTACATGCCAGGACCATTGTGACATGGAGAATGCATGTGCGTGGAGGCGTGCATGTACTCTGGAACCGTGGCTTCTTCCACCCCCCCAAACCTACATCCATCTCCCAAGCATTGGTGCTACCATCAGGTCTCCATCTTGTGGCAGCAAAGAGCCAGGACAACCCACCACCCCAGTCTGGGAGAGGAGAGCTGCCAGGTGGCTGCTCGATCCTTTCCCAGCCCTTCCTCCCCTTTCCAGCCCCCAGAATCCTGAGCTCATTTCTGAGATAGAGATGTTCTTTTGACATCAGCTTCAGTTCACCAGCTGACCAAATAGAATCCAGTGTGCAACCCCCCCCCCCGACATGGTAAATCTGAAAAGTAAAACATTTTTACTGCCTAAAGTGGCTATTGTCTTACTTTTATCTTCATGGAAAAGGGGTTTTCTTAGTTTTCAGACAGGAATTTCAATGTGAATAAGCCAAACCACCAGACACTAAGGTGGAACCTCCTGGTTTGGTCCTAACTACGAACTGTCTGCAGTGGCTACTCTTGAATAGAGTTTGTTGCCTAAATCATTCCCTTTATAGTAACATTTTTTTTCCACCTAGGTAATTCACAGATGACCAAAGAAGGCATGCTAAAAGGAATGCCACAAGCTCCCAAACTCTAAACACATTCCATGACTAGCATGATCTAAGCTTTGCATTATTCACAAAGTTAAAATCACAAAAGTAGCCACTGGAGGCAGTTCATAGTTAGTACCAAACAATGGGGTTCCATTTTGGCACCTGATAGTTTGCCTTATTCATATTGGAATTCCAATCTGAAAACTAAGGGAACCCCTTTTCAATGGAGATAAAAGTAGGAAAATTGCCAATGTAGGCAGTAAAAATTTTTACTTTTCAGATTTAATGTGTGTGGGGGGGGTACAATAGACTCTGTTTGTTCATTACATGCCACAAAACCAGCAGCACTCCTCAGCAAAAATGTGAGTTCTACTTTGTGAATAATGCAAAGGTTAGAGCATGCTAGTCATGGAATGTGTCAAGTCACCAGCTGGCATGGACAGGTTTTGGAAAAAATATTCCAGTCTTCAGATTACCACACCCCTTCAGCATGCCAGTGCGATATTGCAAATTCGACCCAGTTGCACTGTGCTTGGAAGCGGCTGAACCTCCACATAAGCACAAGACCACAGTAGACAGTGCGCTCGCAAAAGGCAATAAAAATAAATGTAAGTGCTGGAGACCACAAATAATGTAGAAAATAATGCTTTAAATAAGCAAATTTATTCCAGCAAATAAGTAACAAAATTTAGGACTATAAACTCAGTACAAACCCCTAGCGCCTCGACTGGTATGAGTCTTCAGTGGGGGTAAAGCTTTAGAAAGAACACGCTTGTATTTAAGTTATGCATCCCAGACACATAATTAATTAATTCAATACAATACACCTGCCTTATTGGGCCATGTCACAAATAGTGCATCTTAAAGTGCTTAATCAAACTGCTTCATAGACATCATAGCAAACAATGCAAACATTTTTATACATGTATTTGTTTCTATATATGCATTCTATATACATGCATTCTTTTTCTAAAATCTCTAAAATTTACAACGTTTTGCATTGTTTGCTATGATGTTCAGGTAGGATGTGAAAATCACAGCTGTACCATTGCAGTGCAGTGCACCTCCGTGGAGTCATTTAAGAAAGATTTAAAAACACACTTATGGAATATGGCCTTCTTAGATAACTAAGTTATTTGATTATGTGTGGATTTTACTATAAATTTGCTACTATGATGACTATTTGCTACTATGATGTGATGATATGTTGATTTTTTATGGATGTTTTTATGATTTTTATTTAGAGTTTTTGAACTGGTTTGTAAAATTGCTCAGCACCTTGATATTTTGAAAGGTGCTATACAAATAAAATTATTATTATTATTTATTATTATTATTATTCATAGGGAGGTGTGAAGAGAAGGCAGCATTGAACATCTGGAGTGAAAATATTAAAAATTCCCTTGGTCTTTCTTCGCTCCCTAATGTACCTACAGTATAAAAGGTGTTATCTCACTTCTTAACTGAGTTGGCTATCTTTTCCTCGGTTTTGGCATTTTCTATTCTGACTGCCTTCCCCACTTCCTTCTGCTTTAACTGGCACAGTTCTCTGTCCTGTTCCTTCTGTGTTTCCTTATACTTCCTGAATGCTATCTTTTTCTTCCTAACCTTCCCCACCACCTCTTTTGAGAACCATAGTGTTTTTTTTTCATTTTAATTTATTTATTTGCTTCACACAAAGGCTTGTTGCCTCTGTGATGGCAGTTCTGATATTTCCCCATTGTTCCTCTACCCCTCCTTCTTGCCTGTTTGCTAGTGCTTTTCTGAGGCACTCTCCCATTTTGACAAAGTCAGCCCTCCTAAAGTCCAGTACCCTCACTTTTGTATGGCTTGACTCTGCAGCTGTGTTTATCATGAACCACACTGTTTGGTGGTCACTTGTTCCCAGATGGCTACCCACTTCTAGATCTGAGATCCTCTCTCCATCCCATTTGAGAGTACAAGGCCTATGATTGCTCCCTCCCAAGTGGATTTCAACACTAGCTGTCTGAGGCATGCCCCCTGTAGAACATCGAGAATGACCCTGCTCTTGGATGTGGCAGCAGAAAAGGTTAACATCTGGCATATTCAGGCCCCCCATCAACAATATCTCCCCTTTTTCTGCCATCCTAAAGCTGTCTTCTATCATTTTCTTGTCCATTTTCTCCCCCTGAGATGGGGGTCTATATACAATGCCCGTGTGGATTGTGGTGCCATTTCTAGCCTCTAGGGTGACCCACAGTGCCTCCTCTCCTCCTTGCTTACCCTTTAGTTCCATTGCTTTGAACCCTTCCCTTACATAGAGAGCTACTCCTCCTCCTCCTCTTCTAAGCTCCCTGTCCCTCCTGTAGATTGTGTACCCTGGTATGTTGACATCCCATTCATGGTTCTATGTGCACCATGTTTCTGTGACTGCCATGATATCCAGGTGTCTATCTTCCATTAAGGCCACCCGTTCAGGAAGCTTGTTACTTAGACTATGGGTGTTGGTACTCATTGCCCTCAATTTTTTGATGGCCTTACCCCTTTTTGCCCCATCCCTGTCCTTACTGCCTTTGCCTTTTTCTTCATTTTCCCCTGCCCTTCTCCCTATTGACTTCTTGGGAAGAAATACTATTCCAAAACAAATATGAAATTCTGCAAAAATGAAAAGGCTGTTGAGAGACTGAGGAGGACTCAGATGGATCTTCTGTTGCCTCCTCACAACATGACAAGTCATCTGAAAATGAAAGTGGTATCTCACTTAAGAGGAAGTCCAAAACAAAGCGGGGGGGGGGAGCCTAGATGATGTTGGTTCTGTTTTGACTCATCCTTCTTTTCATGATGAATGGGCTAATCCACAATTTTATGTCAGGGACTTTGAATGTGGATTGCAGCAAGAGCCCCAGAAAACTCCTGGTCACCATATCTGTTTTGGGTAACTCCAATTATAACATTCCGTTTTTACAGGACACCAGATTATTTTCTGGATGAGAAATCAGAAAGGCCCAGAATTTGTGGAGACACTGTCCCTCCTGACAGAGCATTACTTTTGGGTATTTAGATTTGGGACTCATATTTTCACTTTATAAATATGTATACTTCTCAGACCAAAGCACATAGGGTGAAACTCTTCAAGATAATACACCCTTTTTTTTAACCACTAGAAGAGTTATCTTGGGAGTCAGTTTTAATTGTGGATTTGCTACCTCAGACAGAGGTGCTAAAACCTCAAAAGTATTTAGTGATATGCATTTCTTGGGTGGCATGATTACTAAAGCTGTGCTGGTGGATATGGCTTGTGCAGACAGAGTTCAGGGGTCACATACCTTTTTTAAAGGATCTTTGTCCAGATGAATTGACTTTATATGTTGTCCTCATGGTTGAATATCTCCCAGGTCTAAATTACTCCTGTAGAGACCTCAGACCATAGGATGGTACAGTTTTGGTTTGGGACCAAGTCTCAGTGTTCATACAGTGGTTGTTACAGAAAAGTTGATGGTACTGCGGTAGTTCCCCCGCTACCACGGTAAAAATTACCGTGATATACCACAGTACCGTGGTAAAAACCCCAATGTTATTCAATGGGGTTTTACCGTGGTACTGCGGTAAATCATGGTAATTTGTACCGTGGTGCCCCTGGAATTACCATGGGAATTGCTGCGGTACCGTCAACTTTTCTGTAACAACCACTATATGGCCCAGAGATGTGGAAAACGAACACCTTCATCTTGGAAGAAGGAACACATTTTGGTTAAATTAGGGCATCTGATTGCAGCAAAAAAAATCTACAATGATTTTGTATGACTCCCCAGTAGATTAGTGGGAGGATGTTAATGGGGAATTAAGGTCCTTCTTTCACTCACAGGCAATGAAACTTTCCCAGAGAAAGTACATGAAATATTAATCATTGAGATATCCATTTCTAAGACTTGTGTTTCTGGCACCCTCAGCTAGACAGGATTTTTTCAAAACAGCAGCCTTATAGAAAGAAATGGCAGTCTTTCAGTAACAGAGGACGTCAGCCCTATTGGCTGAACAAAAATACAACACTAAAGGAAAAAATATCACCCATTTGAGGATTGTAAAATTTGTACCGTACAGAAGATAAGTCATTCTCTTATCTCCAAGATGAAGAAAGGCAGACTACTCTTAGACATGAAAGATCAGTTGGCTTTTTTAGGAAGATATTTACAATCTTGGTTTGGGATCCCTGCACAACTGGTAGCTTCCCTTGAGAACTCTTGACTGAAATACAGGTTCCTGGGTTTTCAGAGGACCAGCAGGACAGTCTACTGGCATCTATTTCTCCTGCAGAAGCTCTTGCAAGTAATAGGTCTTTACCTTCAGAGTCAGCACCTGGGTTGGAGGGGCATCCTGGGGACTTTTACCATTGCAGTCTCTACAGGATGAATTGGCTATTTTGTATAACTGCATGCTAGAAGCAGGGGTGGTGGGGCCCAGTCTTCAGCCAGGCATTTTGATTTTCTTGTATAAGAAAGGTGATATATCTGACATTTCTTGAGTACCTGTCAGGTTCGTAAATACAGATTTAAAGATCCTGACAAAAATGCTGTC
The DNA here is from genome assembly GCA_016271365.2 of Neoceratodus forsteri. Classification (NCBI taxonomy): domain Eukaryota; kingdom Metazoa; phylum Chordata; order Ceratodontiformes; family Ceratodontidae; genus Neoceratodus; species Neoceratodus forsteri. The sequence goes on from CM057449.1 coordinate 684,057,412, forward strand.
TTCTAAACTGCTTCAAGTCACCTGTCTCCTTATAGACTTTTCTCAATCCTGTGGCATTCCTAAACACAGGATCTATGACAATCTTCACGTTATGAGATTTGTTTGAACATGGTTAAATTTGCAGAAAAGTTGGGGGCATCTTAGGAACTCTAAAAAATATCTGCCTAGACAATGATTCTGGGATTTCTATTGGAGATGAGCCTCTTACAATAGTGGGTATTAACTTTGTGGGGGATGATATGGCTCGTATGAAGTAAGAAGGTAAACTGGCATTTATGGAGGGCATGGTGTCTTCCTGGTACAGAAGGCTGATGTCTGAAACAAAGAGGGTATTTATGGCCAAAGAACTCCTGACTACTATATTTCTTTAAGTTAGTTTCACTTTTTACACCCCCCCCCCAAGAAATTAGAAAAAACATTTATAATTTTTTTTTTTTTGCTTCTTTGTTGACATGTGAGCCCTGTGAAAAGGGCTCATACATAAAGGAATTCCAAACAAAGGGTTTTAAACATGACTAACCTACTGTTTTTCCACTGTATCTTTTTAATACATTTCCTTAAATCTATTGTGGTACAGGCCTCTAAACTGTGGGTCCCTTTTGGGTGAGCATGGTGCCCTTCATTTTTTTCCACATGGGAAAAATGGAATAATAACCACTAGGGTGAATATTGCTGCCACTACCAGTTTTTTTTTTTTAATTTCCTGCCTTGCAAAAGTAAAGTTTTTTTCTGCATGTTTATACCTTAGCCTGGAGAAAATTGCATAAGTATGTTATAACTTCCTTTTTTACAGAGCCTATTTATGTGGACACAAGATGCATTCTAGCCACTGCAATAGCCAAGCAAATTGTAGACCCAAGAATACTAGAAAAAAAATATAAGACTTGGTTTGGATTTGTTCTCTTGACATTTACAAGTGCAGGGGAACCACAAACACAAGAATACATTGGAAAGGTTTTGTCTCTGGAATTCTTTTTCCCAGGAACTGGAGTCTATGTCTCATCTTTCCTTTTCATGCTCCTGTGTTAAAGATTTTTGGAAGGAATTTGGCAGATTGTGAAGTATTTCTAAATTTTCTGACATTTCTTATGAAAATTTGATTTATTGTTTTTTTGTCAGACAAATTGAAAGCCTGGGACTAACATGTTATGCCTAATTATAGCATGCATGAAATTATCTATGTGGCATGCATGTTGTTCAGTTATATTTCAAAAGAAGGTGGTCCCTTTACCATCATTATTGCATATGGTTACTAATGAAATAATGACATACGAGCTGTTCATGCTTCTGAACATACAGTTCTTCATAAACAACTATTTCTCACCATTTGGATAAAAGTATCTTGGTTGCGGTAAGATGGTAACCTTTGTAACATAGCAATAAATGTTAGACACAAATAAGCACTTTTCATTGGAGCAATTGCAACAGCTGACCAAGGAGCAACTAGGCATTAATGCCATAGTAATGCCCAGTTGCTCACTGTGAACCAGAATAAATTATTTGTTCAAGTGCAGTTTCCATTGCAGTCCAACAGATGGCTGTAAAACAGTGTGTGCTGCTAGCATTGTTTCATAGCCGTCTGTTGGCCTCCCAAGGGAACTGCAGGAACAAAACATGAAAAAGTACCTAGCATAGTCCCATCATGCAATGAACCCATATCTTGTAATATATGCAGATGAAAACTGAAGTATGTAACACCAATTCTGACAGTAAATTAAGAGAAAAAGTACCATATTAGTAAATGTAAAGCTAATATGTATAGAATTACTGGTTTAAAATCATTCAGTTTCAACTCATGATATTACAGTTGTCAGCAATCACAGCCATCTGTTGGCCTGCCAAGGGAGCTGCAGGAACAAAACATGAAAATGTACCCTAGCATGGTCCCATCATGCAGTGCAACCCATATCTTGTAATACACACAGGTGAAAATCAAAGTATCTAGCACTGATCCAGACGGTAAGTTAGGAGAAAAAGTACCATAACAGTAACAATTATAAAAGTATATTAGGCAATAATAACACCACGCACTTAAATCAAAATGTTGTAAAGTAATGTCTTCCTACACCCACACTATATGTAAGACAGGCTACATTCAGTAGAATGTGTACTATCAATTCAATGTTAAAGATAAGAAATATAATAAATCTGCTTATTTCTGGAAATGCTTGCCATGTTACAAGTTCATTAAGACACTCCAAAGGAGGATTCTACTGGGGAATTAATGCCTAGTTGAGTGGCTGGAGGCACGAGGCTGCTATCCCCCCCAACCAGGCATTAATTCCCCAGTAGAACACTCCTTTGTTGTGGCTTAATGCTTACATAGAACATTGGTTATATTCTGTTTTTTCTTCCTTAGACCCTATTCTATTTTTGTTTTCTTCTATAGAAGAGTCTAAGGTGAGGGCTGATCCTTTTGTTTAAGTGGTTTATTTTGTACTGTAGTACCATTTCTTAATATTGCATAGTACTGGAGTGATGGTGTTGGGTTTTTGAACTGACTTGTCTTATGTAAATAGCATGTACATGTTATATTTTCTTTTACCAATAAAGTACTTGTAGTCTTCTTCTATAAGTGCCATGGAATCTTTAACTTCCAACTAGATGATAACAAGTGATTGGCAGCAGGAATCTCGATTTAATGACTCATCTGAAGGATGTCACGCATACTACCATTATCTAACTAATTGTTTTGTAAACTGTTTTGTAATGGGGTTTTTTTTATAAGGAAAGTGCTATATTAATCCACTATTCTTTTCTTTTCTTTTTGTTCTGTCCTGGGCTGTATCAGTCCCCTTCCCCCACACAGCACAGTGTCCATTCTCCAGTTGCTCTCTGATATGTAGAAAAAGAGGGACTATGCAGACCATGATTCCTCTGCTTCATCTGATAAGTGCAGGGCAATGTAAATAGATGTCTAATTCTTATATCTGCTTCCTAGTTTGAATAGTCATCACTTGACATAACATATCCACTTTATTTTAAAGAGGATAGTTGTTATCCATTTCTGACAGTGGCTATCTGTGAACTATTCTCTACATTAAAGAAACGTATTGTGGAAAATAAAATAATCTGGATGGAACAGGAATCATTAGCTATTAACCAATCCAAACAGTGCTGTCCAGAGTATTTGGTGACCAGCAGATAGTATCCAAGAATTCTGATGTGTATTTCAATGTCAGTAGCATTATATGTTAAATGCAACACAGACAATCACACTACAGTGATCATGGGGGAGATTTCCACTACATAAACATATATCCTCCCACTCCCACTTGATCCCCGGAGGCACAGAGGGTCACTAGAGCCATGCTTTTCTCTCCCCCTGCCCCACGCATCTCACAATGACAACACAATCCTTCCACTGCCACCTGATCCCCTGGAGGCACAAAGAGAGGGTCATGAGAGCCAGGTTTTGCTCTCCCTGCCCCAGTGCATCTAACAGTGGCAACACAAGCCTGCTACTCCCCCACAATCCCCAGAGGCACAAACAGAGGGTCACAAGAACCAGGCTTAGCTCTCCCTGTCCCAGCGCATCTCACAGCAATAACACAAGCCTCCCACTCCCACACGATCCCCCAGAGGCACAAACAGAGGGTCATGAGAGTCAGGCTTTGCTCTCCCTGCCCCAGCGTATCTTACAGCAGCAACATAAGCCTCCTGCTCCTATCCAATCCCCCAGAGGCACAAACAGAGGGTCATGTGAGCCAGGCTTTGCTCTCCCTGCCCCAGCACATCTCACAACTGCAAAACAAGCCTTGAACTCCCACCTGATCCCCCAGAAGCACAAAGAAAGAGTTGCTCTCCATGCCCAAGCACATCTCATAGTGGCAACACACGGCACAGAACTGTACTATGGAGGAGCAGCAATGCAGTCTGTGGTGACCTATGCATCCAGTGCCATTGTTAGAATCCAGAAGTTACTTCTTGCACTGTATGCCGACATGCACTGACAGTTTATTTAACAGCACGTAACCTTCAGATTTAGCCTGCTTTCCAATGTTGCGACTCAAGTACTTTAATTCAGCTGTAGCTACCTTACCATGTTGTAATTAATTGTATGTGTAACCTTACAGCACTGTCGAGCTCATTTTTCCTGTCTGCACATCCCGACTGTGGAAGGTGGTTGGTGCCTGCTTTAGCATGTCCCAGGACAAGTCTCCTCTACAAGCATCTCAGGTTACAAGCTCTCCTTCCCATGGCAGTATATAACCCTCTGTTTTTCTGCTCCATAGCCTCACACTCCCGCCCGTCCTCTGAAGGCACAAACAGAACATTGCAAGACATAGGCTTTGCTCTCCCTGCCCCAGTGCATCTCACAGTGGCAATACAAGGTAGAGAACTGTGAAGCAGTGTGGCACCCCATTCTTCTTGCCTCCCACCCTCCCCAACCACCCTCTCACCATAAGGTGGTATTTAATTTATGGAATGACTGATTGGCTGAAAAAACAATCAGCTCACTTTTGCAGACCCACATCCTTGGTGTTATTGGTACTGCCCACTCCACCCCCAGATATCCTTGACCAGCATCAATTGGGCTCTCCCAGTTTAGCCCCAGGTAGCATGGTAATCTCCAAGGAAACCCACACACATATTTTGGATATGTAATACTCCCTTACAACGGATATTTCCTTCCACTACGAGTAAACCCCATCCATTAATGGTTGGGCTATTTTTCATGGCTGCTATTAGCCTGGTGGGTTTTGGTGGTCCCCTTACATCATACCCCTCCAGCAAACCCATGCTATACAACAAGATCAGCCCACCCCCACTATGCACATGCACACTTCCCGCTGATTTCTGTAACATACCTCCCTCCCTGGCTTTTTTATTTGACAAGACCACACCATGCCCACTCTCCCTCTCCCACACATGCTACTCCTACCCCCCTAGACTTAGGTTGCCTGTGCAGCTACAAAAGAGGTCATATTAGGCCACCCACAAATAAGATTGCTAAATATTACCTTATAGCACACCAACTTATTCTGCTACTTCTCATTCTCTCTGGAAATGTACACCCTAACCCATGCCTCACCTTCCCTGCTGACACCTGCAGGGATTACCTGGAAGTGGCTCATACAGTATTAACAATGGAAGTCTCCTACCCAAATTGGATGAGTTCAGATTATGGGTCTCCAGCTCTAATTATGACATCTTAGCTGTGACTGAATCTTGGCTCAACCCCAAGATCGCAGATAATGAGATACATTTTGAATCATACACTATGTTTAGACAGGATAGGACTCATACAAGCATTTATCAAGGCCAAAGTCCGTCATTTGGAATTGATGTTGGTACGCACAGATTGGTAGGACTACAGTTCCCAGCAGAAGTAACAAGTTATGCCACCAAGTTCACATTCCCATTGCAGTACAGTGAAGTGCATACCTGTTTCCTCAATCCATAATCTGGCTTTGAAGAGTGAACATGTGTCTGCGGTTCAGAGAAGCTGAGGGCACTGGACCTCCACCATGGGTTGGATTGGGGGGGATGTTATGGTTAGAAACCCTAATGCCTGGGCATTTGTTGGTATTTGCACTACAGATTTTCAACATGATCTTTTGTGACCCCCACATCATGAAAGCATTTGGGATGTCTGCTCATGAATAGTGGCACTGTGATTTTGTTAAACTGTCCAGAATGTTGATTTCTCGTGGTGACTGCACCATTCTGCACCAGATGTGTGAAAACACAGTTCAGGTAGGATGTGAAAATCACAGCTGTACCATTCATAGGGAGGTGTGAAGAGAAGGCAGCATTGAACATCTGGAGTGAAAATATTAAAAATGCTCGAACATACGAGCATACATGGAAACTGCACAACACACACTCGTAGCAGTCATTTAGTGGAATAATTTTACCAAAATTTCAACATAGGCATTTTGTGACTTCTAATCATGAACACTGTCACTATGATTTTCTTACTCTGTCCTGAATGTTGATTTCTCACAGCGACTGCGCCATTGTGTGAAAGCACATTTTGGGCAGGATGTGAACAATGACAGCTGTACTGTTCATAAGGAGGTGTGCAAAACTGACAATGTTGAACCTCTTGAATGAAAATATTACAAATCCTCGACGTTACGAGTGTGTGGAAACTGCACAATGCACGCGCATAAAATAGTCATTTTATGGACTTTTGTCACCACATTTTCAACATAGGCATTATGGGATCTCCACTCATGAACAGTGTCACTGTGATCTTCCTAATCTGTCCCGAACAATGATTTCCCACAATGACCGTGCTATTCTGTGCAGGAAGTGCAAAAACACATTTTGGCCAGGATGTGAAAAATGACAGCTATACTGTTCATAATGAGGTGTAAACAAATGCCAATGTTGAAAATCTGGAGTGAAAATATTACAAATTCATGAAGTTACATTTGTGTGTGTGTGTGTGTGTGTGTGTGTGTGTGGAACCTGTGTAACACGTGCTCATCACACAGTCATTATATGGACTTTTGTCACCACATTTTCAACATAGGCATTATGGGATCTCCACTCATGAACAGTGTTACTGTGATTTTCATAATCTGTCCTGAACACTGATTCCCCACAGCGACTGCGCTATTCTGTGCCGGAAGTGCAAAAATGCATTTTGGTCAGGATGTTGAAAATGACAGCTGTACTGTTCATGAGAAGATGTAAAGAAATACCAATGTTGAAAATCTGGAGTGAAAATATTACAGATTCATGAAGCTATGAGAGTGCGTGGAAACTGCGCAACACATGCTCGTAAAACAGTAATTTTTGGATTTTTCACCAAATTTTCAACATAGGCTTTTGACCCACCTCATGAACAGTGGCACCTCAGCCATTCATTAATCCATCCGAAAGGTGATTTCGCAGTGACCGTGAAATCACCTTTGGTCCCGATTAATGAAATGACAGTGCCACTGTTCATGAGGTGACTATCAAAAAGCCTGTGTTGAAATTTTGGTGAAAAAAATCCAAAAAATGCCTGAGATATGCACCAAAGTTGAAAAAACCCATATTTATGCCATTATACAGCTTACCAGCATGTCTTCAGTTCACATTCGGCTTTGAAGAGTGCAGATGTATTCCCGGTCCACTGAAGATCATCACGCTGGACACTGGAGGTAAGTATGGGTTGGGGGGGTGTGGGGAGGTGAGTGCGCAGAGGGTGAGCAGGTTGTGGGAAGGACCACCGGACTCAATGCGGGACCGTTTTCTGTTTTAAAGGTTTTAAGAAAAAACTTAACATTGCGGGAAGGTTTTCTTTTTTTACAGGGACATTTGGTATGCTGGGATGGGCTCCCAGTGTGCCACCTGAGTGTTGGGGGGGCTGTAGCCGATGAGGGACTGGGCATCCCCATCAGCACACAACAGATTGGGAGGGCAAGAGCCAAGGGCAATTGGCACCCCCTCGGCACACAACTAATGGGGGGAGGACATTATGATGATGGAGGGTGGGCTCCCCATTGCAAATTAAGTGATAGATGGCATACTGACAGGGGGATTGGGCACCCCATTGGTTTGTGCAGCCACACAGGAGAAATTGCTGGGGGGAGACATTATGCCGACAGGAAGTGGGCTCGCTGTGGGCAAATTAACTGGGAGCAGGGGGCATGCAGACAGGGGGATTGGGCACCTTCGTCAGTTTGTTTTGGTTTTTTAACTATGTGGGGGAAGACCTGGGCTCAGTGCGTTCACACAGCTGTAAGCTACAGCAGTGTGAATGCATAACGCAGGAATGTAAGTTCAAAGGACCGGAGCCGCGCCACTATTGGTGTGGCTCCAGTCCTTTGAAAAGTTGTCCTGCTCAGCCTGAACAGCTGAGAGTGAGTCATCTGCAGCCTGCTGACTGATTCGTCTGCCGCTATAAATGGAGCTCTCCATTGGGCACACCCCTGTACAGCACTACTTATAGTAATGCATTCATCTGCCCATGCGCATCACGACAAACTCGAACAATCATTTGTCAATGCTGAATATTGTCTCGCTGGCATTGACTTTGGTAGTGGCAGAGGTAGAGATGCATAATAGGAATAGCAGTGAAGTGTTGAAGTGATGCCAACCCCACCCTCATCCTGTAGAGAGCGACAGGCATTGGGGTGTTTACAAGTGTGCATGGAAACTGCGCAATGCACACTCAGAAAACACTCATTTTATGGACTTTCATCACCAAATTTTCAACATAGGCATTTTAGGACCTCTGCTAATGAACAGTGTCACTGTCATTTTCATAATGTATCTTGAACACGGATTTCCCACAGCGACCACGCTACTCTTCGACGGAACTGCAAAAATACATTTCAGCCAGGATGTGAAAAATGACAGCTATACCATTCATAAGGAGGTGCAGAACAATGGCAATGTTGAAAATCTGGAGTGAAAATATCATAAATTGGCGAACTTACAAGCATGTGTGCAAACTGCACAATGCACACTCGTAACACAGTCAATTTATGGAGCATCATCACCAAATTTTCAACATAGGCATTTTAGGATCTCTGCTCATGAACAGTGTCACTGTCATTTTTGTAGTCTGTCCCGAACACTGATTTCCCACAGCAACCACGCTATTTTGCGCCGGAAGAGTGAAAACACATTTCGGCCAGGGTGTGAAAAATGACACCTGTACTGTTCACAAGGAGGTGTATAAAAATGCCAATGGTAAAAATCTGGCATAAAAATATTGTAAATTCATGTAGTTACGAGCATGCATAGCAACTGCGCAATGCATGCTCGTAAAACAGTCATTTTCTTGATTTTTTCCACCAAATTTGCAACATAGGCTTTTTGAGAGTCCACCTCATGAACACCAGCACTGTCATTTCATTAATCGGTCCCAAAAGGTGATTCTGTGCAGTGACCGCAAAATCTCCTTTTGGGCTGAGTAATGCCATGACAGTGACAGAATTCATGAGGAGGTGTCCCAAAAACCTGATGTTGAAAATTTGGTGCTGAAATTCCAAAAAATGCCCAAGATACGCATCAAAGTTGGAAAAACCCTATTCATTCCATTATACAGCTTACCGGCATTTCCTCAGTTCGCAGTCGGCTTTGAAGACTGCAGGCGTGTTCCAGTCCACAAAAGATCATTCGCGGACTCCGGAGGTAAGTATGGGGTGAGGAGTGTGGGAGGCAGGGTGCACAGTGGGTGGGTGCGGGTTGCTGGGGGGCAGGGAGACCGCTGAGGAACTGTTTTTGTTTACAGGGTTTTTAAAAAAAGAAAAAGATGTCTCGGGTTGGTTTCAATTTTTCAGGTGGGATTTGGCATGCTGGGGTGGACTCCCAGCATGCCACCTCAGTGTTTGTGGGTGGGGGGGTGCTTTAGCCGACAGGGGATTGGGCACCCCCATCTGCACATAACAAATGGGGGGAGGAGAGTACATGATGCCGAGGGGGATTGGGCACCCCCTTCGACAATCAACAATAGGAGGGAATATTATGCTGATGGGGAGTGGGATCCCCCATTGGCATTGTGACAGGCAGCAGCGGCGGCAGTCACTGCCACCATGTTGCCTGCACTGAGGGAGGTGTGTAATGGTCATGCTGCATGAGAGCTTCGCTCTTATTACAGTGGACCTTTTCTTTGTTGTGATGGCCACATTAGGCATGCATGAGGTCAGTGCCTCCTGCTGCCTGATTGGGGGAATGAGGGACGCACCTTCTGATGTGTGCCCTGCATTCGCCCAACAGTGATTGCACCTCCAAATCTGCTACTACCACAATATGTTGGCTGCGCAAGCGTGAACCAACATAAAAAGAAGGGGGGGTGCCTGCTATTTGTAAAATCTCACATTAAAGCTATTACTGTAGGCTCATTACCCCCACTGTAACCACAGAGGTACAGTCTTTGGCATTAAATCTTTCCTTTGGATCTAAGGGACAAAAAATGTTATACTAGTTGTAGCGTATATTCCGCCCAATAATGTCTCCCAGTGCCTTGATCAGCTCCATGATACTATCACCAGCCTAAATTCCCATCACGAGAAAATCATACTGCTGACTTAGCTGTAACTGGCTAGCAAACAATACAAAAAGCCACCGTGATATGATTGCCAACCTATCCCTAACACAAGTTATTTCCATGCCTACCAGAACAAACTACAAAACTGGGACCGCCTCACTTATTGACTGGGTGCTGGTATGCCACCCGGAAAGGATCCTCCACTCCGAAATCCTTCTGGACTTTCTGAGTGACCACTCCCCAGTTGTCTGCCAGTGGTCCACCAAGATTCCCCTGCTGCTCCCTTCCTCTCCACAGCTCGAGTGTTTCATGCCGATAAGGCCCTGAAATTTGCGAACTATGTTTCAACAAACAGACTGGTCCTTCCTGCTGAAAATCTAGGATGTTGATGCTGCCTTAAACTATTTCATTATGTAGGTTTAACCATATCTATGATCTAATAGCCCTGTTCAAAAGTCTTTCCAGAAAAGGTACCACTAACCTTGGTTCACACCCGATCTCAAGAGACTAATAAGAGAGCACGATACAGTCTGGCCACAGTATCAGAAGCTTGTCCTAACTACCCTCCTCCAAAAGTACAAGGCACTTAATAACAAGGTAAAAAAACAAGTCTGAAACACCAAGGCTAATTACCACAAAAAAAAAACAGTTTGCATCCCTCAAATCACCAAAAACATTCTGGAGAGGGATTAATGATATCCTAGGCAACTCCCATAAACCCCTCCCTCACTCCATCCTTGTTGATGGGTCCCTCATTGAAGGTGACACTAACATAACACATGACACAATCAAGCTAACAACTGCTGTGACAAGTATTCGGCAGCTGTAGCCACAGTCAGGGATTTTTCGACGGCCTTTGCTGCACCAGGAGTGCTGTTCAAGGGGAGTCAGCAGCCATAGCCACAGAGGTGGGCTCCCAGTGGAGTCAAACAAGAGCACTTCAAGAAATAGGTGCCAGATTTGAAAATGCAGCTGGGTATAAAACAGCCAGAACCCAGCCACTAACACAATCAAGCCAAGAACTGCTGTGAGGCAAGAACTGCTGCGAGGGGTATGCGGTGGCCATAGCCATGGTTGTTTTTTTTTTGGCAGCCGTAGCCATGGACAAAAGGACTTCAGCAGCCGTTGCCACACCAGGGGCCATTGCCACACCAGGAGAACTGTTCAGCAGCCATTGCCACACCAGGAGTGCTGTTCAACGGGAGTCGGCAGCCATAGCCACAGAGAAGGGCTCCCACTGGAGCCAATTGGGAGCACTTCAAGAAAAAGGTGCCAGATTTGAAAGAGCGGCTGGGTATAAAATAGCCAGAACCCAGCTACTAACACAATCAAGCCAAGAACTGCAGTGAGGCAAGAACTGCTGTGACTGGTATTTGGTGGCTGTAGCCATAGTCAGGGTTTTTTTGGCATCCATAGCCATGGTCAAAAGGACTTTGGTGTCCTTTGTCACACCAGGGGAACTGTTTGGTGGCCATTGCCACACCAGGAGTGTGTTCAAGGGGAGTCAGCGGCCATAACCACAGAGGAAGGCTCCTGTTGGAGCCAATCGGGAGTGCATCAAGAAAAAGCCACTAGATTTGAAAGTGCAGCTGGGTATGAAAGAGCCAGAACCCAGACGCTAACATGACCAAGCCAAGAACTGCTGTGAGGAAAATTCTCCCACCCACCCTCCCCCACCCCAGCTAGTAATTAAATATGCTGCCCAGGCTCACCCAGAGGGGTCTACCACCACAAGAGGAGGAGGAGGAGATTGGAAATTAGCCTTCTGAAAGGGGAGGGACCATTAGGAGAAAAAAGGGACATTGGGTTACTGCTAGAAGCAAACGGGACTTTCCAGCTACAGGAGGAAGTGAAGCAGAGAGGAGCTGACTTTTTCAAACTGTGGACTCTTTCCTGTAAGTGTTTCTAAAGTGACTTTTTAAGGGACTTTTTACTTGTCAAAATGTTTCTTATCTCTGTCTAGTTATATTTTGAGTAAGGCTTGGCTGAAATGGTATGTACTGAATTAAGGGAAATCTGGGTACATCAGTAAATATAAGGATATATGGGGAAGGCTTGACTGAAATAGTCTATACTGAACTAAGGTTGGTCTGGGTATAGAAGTAGTAGAGTCGGAAAAAAGCTGTAACAGGGAAATTGGAAAAATATGGGTAGACTTTTTCATATTTTGCAGTTTAGAATTCTGTAGAGATACGGATTAAGTTGTATTGGGGGATGTGGAGTAGCCTGGATGGTAGGAGGATGGGGGGAGTGTGTGGTTGGAGGTGCCAGGGTTGGGGAATGATGGGGGGAAGGAGTGGCCATGAAGGTAAAGGGGGAGAGGGTGGGATTTAGCAGGATAGTGAGGCGTAGTGGATGTGGTGCAGCTGTGTATATAGACACTCTCTAGATCTTAGGAGCATGCCCTATATGTATGAGGGTGTTTCACCTGGAAAGTGAGATTTGGGAATGAAGGAGGGCAGGGGATCACTTAGTTATGGAAGTGGAGCATAGAGGGAGAAGTGGTGGGGGTCTGACAACTCAGGAGGACAGATTTTTAAGCTTGGATGGGAAGAGGGATAGGAGGAGGGAAGGAGGGGAAATTGAAGAAGGTAATAGATCAGTAAAAGTACAATGTAGGCATAAGCAGAAGGGGTAGTAAGTGGGGAAGGGAAGGGGAGGGTCTTGCTACTCAGGAGGGGGTGGGTCAAACAAGTGTTGGCAGAAAGTGGTCAGAAGGGGAACGAGGGGAGGTAGGGATGGAGCTAAGGGGGCTGGTAAGGTCAGCTTAGGCAGGGACAAGGGGGAAGGGGCAGTGGCACTCAGGAGGCACAGTAGTGAAGAATAGGTATACACCACTAAACAAGTTACAAGGGAAAGCAGGTGAACACCTATACAAAAAGGCATGGTCATTGGGGAGCATGGGGAGATGGAGAGGTTTGAACGTGCACCTATACAAAAAGGAAGTGACATAGGGGAGCATGTGAGGACAGAGATATATGATGGTGCAAAGGGGTGCAGGAGGGAGAGGGAGAGATAAGTCAGAGGGTAAGTAGGCCCCCTGACAAAGCAGCTGAGGTCAATCAATCAATCAAAACTTTATTTTTAAAAAGCGCCTTTCCAAAACCAAAGCGCTTTTACAATAAATAAATCAAATACATAAAATTAAAACAACATCCTAAAATCAATCAATAAAATATACTTAAAAATCTGAATATGCCAGACTAAATAAATGTGTTTTTAAGGCTAATTTAAAACTTTGGACGGTCAGGCAGTCTCACACCTGATGAGGTAGAGAATTCCACAGGGTTGGGGCCATAAAACTAAATGATCTGGCCCCAGATGTCTTTAAACAAACCCTGGGAATCTCTAGCAATCCCTTCTTGGTGGATCGGAGCTGACAAGAGGACCAGTTGGGACGAAGAAGATCTTGCAGGTAACTAGGTCCCTGATTGTGTAGGGCCTTTTAGGTCAACAAACCGACCTTAAAGGTAATCCACCACTGTACTGGCAGCCAGTGCAGTCAGTGGAGGACAGGCGTTATATGACTGGTCCTAGACGTACCAGTCAAAAGCCTGGCCACCGTATTCTGCACTAACTGCATGCAGTGGATATCCACCCACGGTAGCCCTAGGTACAGGGTGTTGCAGGTCAGAGGGATTGGGGACAAAGCAGCTGAGGTCAGAGGGATTGGGAACTCAGACCCAGGGGAACTAGTAGGGGGAGGGACAGATATTGTTAACTCTTGGTTGCACATCACTCTCCTGGAGGAGGAGTGGCTCTGATATCGGGGGGGTGGAACCGGAAGAAGGTGCTTGGGCGAGGAGAGGTGAAACTGACATGCAGGGAGAAGGTATCGGGAAAAAGTAGGCAAGTCACAGAGTGGGGGATGAAGAGAGTCCTGGTAATAGGGGATTCCATCATTAGAGGAATCGGCTGGAGGAAAATGCATGGGGGTTCCATAAGTGTGGAATGTATGCTGGGAATGATGCTGTTTAGGGTAGGGTACCTTGTGCACTTGGTAAAAAAGCATGGTGGAGTGCCGCACATTGTGGTACACATTGACACAAATGATATGGATGAGAACAGTGTGCAAGAAGTGCAGGCCAGGTATAGGGAAGTGGTGAAGTTATGCGTAGTTGAACTGCACCATCTCATTTTCAGAACTCTTGCCAGTACCGAAGGTAACTTTAGAAAGAAAACAGAAGATTAGGGCAATCAACAGCTGGTTGAGGGAGTGGTGTCCCGCTATGGGATATGGGTTGGTGGGCAACTGGAGGACTACATGGGAGAGTAAAGAACTTTTTGAAAGGGACAGGCTTCATTTGAGTAAGGAGGTCCTTAAGAACAAGCCAGGGAATTATATGTCTTGAAGTTGGAATTTAAACTAGATGGGGGGGCTGGAGAGTTTAGGGCTCTTGAGCAAGATGGGAGGGCATAGGCTCTTCTGCCATTCTGGAGGGCTACAGAAACTCAGGAGCAAACCTGGAGGAGTGAAGGCCAGGAGCAAGAGGGTTGGAAGGATTAGGCAACATTCTGGTAGGGGATGGAAAGTTGTTCTGATTAATGCCTGGAGTCTGGGAAATAAGATGCCGGAGTTGCAGACATTGTTGGTGAAAGGGGGGTGGATGTGACTGCAGTCACAGAGACCGGGGCCACCCAGTACCAATGACTGGGGCATGAAAATTCCTGGGTATACCACACTTAGGAAGGACAGGCAGAGGGTAGGGGGGAGGGGTTGCACTGCTTGTCAGGGATGGGATGGTGTATAGCTGAGAGAAAGTGGGAGAGGATAATGTGGAGGCAGTATGGGCCTTGATACAGGATACTGAAGGGAGAAGAGTTAATCTGGGAATGGTCAACAGGCCACCCATGCAGTCAGATCACATGGATAGGGAACTAATTGACAATTTGAGAAAGAATTGTGGGGGGGGGGATGTGATATTAGGGGACTTTAACATGCCAGTGATGAACTGGAGTTGCATGGAGTCTTCATCAACAAAGAAGCAAAGAGTGCTCAACACACTCCAGGATTAATTCCTGACTCAGCTGGTTGAAGAGCCAACTAGGGAAGGGAACATCCTGGACCTGGTCCTGGCCGAAGGGGAGCAGGTCAGGGATCTGGCAGTGGAAGCCCCATTTGGCTGGTAGTGACCACTCCACGGTGTGTTTTACCTTGGACTTGGAGAAGGAGAGGATCCAAACGAAGACCATGGTAGTGGACTTCAGGAGGGCAAACTTTGGAAAGATGGCAGGTATACTCAGGGAGCATATAAGTAAAATTAGGATTGGGATGGACACGGAGGGGCAGTGGTAAATCCTGAAGCGGGGCATCCTGGAAGCCACAAAAACCTGTGCCAGGTCACGAAACAAGATGGCCAGAGCCAGGAAACCTTGCTGGTGGACAAGGGAAGTCCAGGAGGTTGTGAGAAATAAGACGCTGACCTTTAGAAGGTACAAATGCTCCTGTAGTGAGGCAGACCAATGAGGAGTATCATAGGATTTCCAGGAAGGTCAGCAGAAGGGTTTTAAAGGCCAAGATGGATAAGAAGCTTAAACTGGCAAGATGGATCAGGGATGGGAAGAAGGAATTCTTTAGGTACGTTAGTGAGTGCAGGAAGGGAAGGGGCAAATAAGAAAGCTGAGGAAGGGGGATGGGTAATGGGGGGATGCAGCAGGCTGAAATATTAAATGATTTTTTTCAGCTTGGTCTTCACTAGGGAAAGGGATGGGCCATTTCCTCAGGGAGGGAGCAGGAAAGGGGGCATGGGGGGGCTCTCACAGATGTGGAGATCCAGGTAGGGATGATGAGGTAGGCTGTCATGTCCTTGAGGACGGATAAAGCTCCTGGGCCAGATGGCATCCACCCGAGGGTTTTGAAGGAAATGGCAGATGTCCTGGCAGCTCCAATGACAGAACTATTCAATTCCTCCCTCCAATCAGGATGGACCCCTCTAGCCTGGAGTTTAGCCCATGTCATGCCCCTCCACAAGAGTGGACCTCGGGATGATCCGGGGAACTACAGACTGGTCAGCCTGACATCCATAGTGGGGAAAATGATGGAGGCCATCTTGAAAGAACAGATGGTGGAGTTCCTGGAGGTAAATGGTTTCCATGATGAAAACCAACATGTGTTTGTCCGGGAGAAATCGTGTCAAGCAAACCTGGTTGAATTTTTCGACTGGGTGACATGGTCCCTGGATGGAGGAAAGCCGGTTGATGTCCTGTACCTGAACTTCAGCAAGGCTTTCGATTGAGTCCCACATGGAAGACTAATTTGGAAGTTGAGGGAACTGGGGTTGGGAGA
The DNA here is from genome assembly GCA_016271365.2 of Neoceratodus forsteri. NCBI lineage: Eukaryota > Metazoa > Chordata > Ceratodontiformes > Ceratodontidae > Neoceratodus > Neoceratodus forsteri. The sequence continues at coordinate 684,073,635 of CM057449.1, forward strand.
AAAGTTGGTGGGGTGGGTAGCAAATTAGCTTAGAAATAGACAGCAGAGGGTGGTGGTAGGGGGCAAATTCTCGACACCCAGAAAGGTCATCAGCAGGGTCCCACAAGATTCAGTTTTGGGACCTATCCTTTTTAATGTGTTCATTGTGGACATCAGGAAGGGGGGTTGGTAGTAAAATGAGTTTATTCGCTGATGATACTACAGTAAATTGGGGCAGTGGTAGATAGTGAGGAGGGAAGGAGGGCACTGCAGGATGACTTGGAGAGGCTGGAAAACTGGGCCCATACATGGCAGTTGGGGGTTAATTCACACAAATGTAGCATTCTGCATCTTAGTGTTAGGAATCCTGCGTATACGTACCACTTGGGGGTACAGCTGACTGTCGCAACGATGGTGAAGGACCTGACGGTGATGATTGATGCTAAAGGGAACTACTCAGAGCAGTGCAGGAGAGCAGCAGCTAAGGCAAACAAAATGCTTGGGTGTATTACACCTCTCTGGTGAGGCCATATCTGGAGTACTGTGGGCAGTTCTGGTGCCCCCACCTGAAAAATTACATCACACTGCTGGAGAGAGTCCAGAGAAGGGTGATGAGGATGATTAGTGGTCTGGAGGGGTTGTCATATGAGGATGCACTAGAGAACTGGACATGTGCTCTCTGGAGGGCAGAAGGGATGGGGGGATATGATAGAGGCCTATAAAAACCTGAAGGGGTCCAAAGAGGGAACACGGAAGTTCTCCTCAAGTTGAGGGAGGATGGTACTACTTGAGGCCACAGTCTAAAGTTAGCAGGGGGGCTGTACAGAGGAGAGATGAGAGGGCATTATTTCATGGAGTGGGTGGTGGTGCCATGGCATGCACGGCCAGATGATCTGGTAAAATTGGGAACTGTGGGACGTTTGAAGAAGGGTTGGGACAGGCACAGAGGCACGGTATGGGAAGGGGTTATGGTGATCACCGGAGGAGCACAGGGTTGGGAAGTGGGTGGAAGGGGTAAATTAATGGGGGGAGGTAGAGCAGCTACTGTGCATCACCAGTGAGCTGCGCTGGGCAGACAAGATAGACCGATAGACCTAATCTGCTGGCAACTATGTATGTATGCATGTATGGATAGCAAATATCTTTAATAATGCATTTAGTTACCTCACCGCCTACATCCCCACTTACTCTAGTCATACAAAGGAAGGTCTAAACACCACCATGAAAGGCACACACCCTAAGTTTTATCTTAGGAGGTTTACCTGGGCAGAAACTCACAAATACCTTGCCCACCTAAAAACAACTACTTGATTGGGGCCAGATAACATTGACTTGTATCTACTATAGCATGCTATGGGCGAGATCATTCAACCACTTCATTTCATTTTTAACTTGTCCCTTTCAACGGGGTACATGCCAAAAATCTGAAAAATTGCACATGTAACATCTGTCCACAAGGGTGGCGCCCACGAACAACCCACTGACTACCATCCCATTTCAATCCTATCACCTCTCTCAAAAACTCTGAAAAAAAATAGTTAATGACCATCTCTCTCAATATCTGAGTAAATAAGACCTCCTATCCCCTAATCAACATGGATTCCACAAAAAACATAGTACTATAACTGCATTAACAGAGTACACTGACCAGTGATACCATGCTTTGGACAAAGGTGAACTTGCTGGATCTATATTTATAGATCTCATGAAGGCCTTTGACCTTGTTAATCATGATCTCTTTGCCTCAAACTTAACAATCTAGGCCTCTCAGTGGAAGCCACTAGCTGGCTAAAACATTATATCACTGACTGACTACAAGCAGTCAAATGCAGAGCTACACTATTTGATTTTAGAAAATGACACAGTACATCCTAGCATTCTGATTGGCTAGGAGACCAAAGTTAGCAGGTGGGTATTTTTCAATAGAAGACCGCTAAAATCAAGTACCAATTCATGGTGCCCCATTACTTGGGATATCATTGGGCACCCTGAATTGTCAAACATGCCAGACACCATGTTTTTCCCACTCACTAAGCAATCTGTAAAGTAGCAGCTGAGCCATTCTCTCTCTGCTCCCTCCACCCCCAACCCCCCGTGCCTGACTCAGTTTGGTGACATGAAAAAAAAACTGCAGTTTTTATTTCGGTGGTCGAGGTTAAGTGAGAAAGTGAGCCACTTGCTGTCAACTCCCCCCCCCACCTGACTCCATACTAACCTTTAATTAATTGAATAATAAAAAAGAAAAACAGTAACTAAAATTGTAAAAACAGAAAGAGAGTGAGAGAGAGAGAGAAAGCAAAGAAACATGACACTGTCATAACTCCAGTCAGCTCGTAACTGCCAGTGTGCATTGCGCTTCTCAAAACAGTAGCACGAGCCTCCCGATACAAGCTGCACTTCTAAAGCTATTTAACATCTCTACAGACAGCTGGAGACAGGCAGTACATTAAAAAGATGAGGCAATACCCAGGACAGATTGCGTATTATGCAATTCCATTTTTTAAATAACTTGTTCTGGACCCCCTCCAAGTTATGCAGGATTGGGCATGCCCCAGATGCTCTATGTTTCCAGTGTCATCAAACGGTGGGGGATCTCAAGCATATTTTTTGGGATTGTCCACCGGTAAAAGAGTTGTGGGCTCAAATTAAGCAAAAGGCGGACTCAATACTGGGCATTGAGCTTTGCTTCACTCCCGAAATCTGTCTCATAGGGGACTACACTGACATTGCTGTTAAGTCCAGAAGATACTATATGGCTTTGATTTCATCTTCGTTAAGAAAATTGTGTTAAGACACTGGTTGGACAATACCCCACCCGGCTATGTGGAATGGTTACAGGAATTGCTTTTCAATTTGAGTATGGAGAAGTTCGGGGCCGCAAAGAAGGGCAGTCTTTCGAAATTTGACCGAGTGTGGGGCCCCCTCCAGGCCCTTTACTTGCTCCATTCATAGCTAGCCATTGTGGGGTTAGTAGATCCTGGCTCGTTCCCTCACGGGCAGACCTGCCTCAGTCTTTGCAACCCGGGTGGGGGTGGAATAGGGTAGTTAGGTGGGTGATTGGGGAGGGAGGTGCTATCAGTTTGAAAATGTACTGGTTATGTTCTAATGGTATATGTAAGTGTCACGGTGTGGTCACGGATCATTTCATGTAAAGTTTGGTTCCCTTACTTGTGTGCCAAATGTCTGTCAATAAACTTGAATTTAAAAAAAAAAAGATGTGGCAATGATAGGTATCGGTAACTTAAAGCGTGCTTCATCCGACTGCCTATGGCGTACAACCTACCCAGATCAGCGATGTGGGGCTCCAGAGACTTAAAACAGCACATATTTTCTTACACGTGCATATACCACAGCACTACTGTGGGAATCACTCTCTCTCTCTCTTTCTCTTGCTGAAATAATTTCTCATGTTCCCAGCTAAGCTTATACATCTCCAAAACAGCATCTTCTCTGCCGCGGGTGGGGAGGGGGAGAGAAGAGAGGGGATGTAACCATGACAACTACCTCAAAAGTGAGCAAGTACAGAAGCTCCACAAGAACAAATGTTCATAGCATAAAAAAAAAACAAGCAGATGAACTATTTTATTACAAAAGTCATACAAAAGTAATTTTTCATTAACAATTCTCATGAAACTTATATATTTTTTTCAGTGCCATTTCCTAAGAGCAATAATACCCTCCAGGGTGGGCGGTATTGGGGAATACCAGACCTTCCAGGGTCTATTAGACCCTCCACCTGCAGCATCAGGACTAATTACACCCCTGGGTGGTCCGGTATTCCCCAATACCACCCACCCTGGAGGGTATTATGGCTTACATAGGTCTGTGACTGTGGGTGTCTCCCAAGGATCTATCCTTGATCCCCTTCAGCTCAACCTCTTCATGAATGAACTCCCTAGTGCCTGCTCTTCCACAAAAATGCTCCTATATGTAGATGATGTAATTATCATAGCCACATACTGAAGTCTACCCCTCATCCAACACAACCTCCAAAGTGACAACTTGGTGTACAAGTTACCCAGATCAGTGATGGGGGGCTTTACAGACTTAAAACAGCACCTCATCCTGAACTCTAAAAAAAAGCAAATCCATTCTCTTACACTCCAGATGCGAAGCCCTGACCCACCCCTTAGTGGACATCACCACTGACCTAGGAACCCCTATTGAACAAGTAGCCACTTTCAAATAACAAAGGATAACACTTAACACAGGCTTCTCCTACTCTGAACATGTAGATGCACTCCTCACGTCTGCTAATTCATGACTTGGCATGCTCTGTAGGCACAAACATGCATTTCTCCCTGAAATCAAGCAGCAGCTAGTTAGATGCCGTATCCTCAGTCTCGTTGACTATGGGCTGGTGATCTATGGTACTACATATAGCAGATTACTCAACAGAGTCAGGGGTTTTATGAATAGGGCTTGCTGTTTTGATCTTAACCAAAAATGGGACACTCAGAAATGTGCCCTGTACTATGACCTCGGGTGTCTTTGTCTTGATTCCTGACTATACTATGCTACCCTTATCACTGGCAAAAAAGTCTTACTTGGTCAACTGTCCTTTGGTGTCCTATCCCTCCTTAGCCTCTTGACCTCCAAGTACACAACTAGGGTGGGTGCAGGCCAACTCCCTGAAGCTCCCTGGAAGGGAAACCTCCCTGGGGCAGTCCTGTTTCTCCTTTAGGTTCCCAAAATTGTGGAACTCCCTCATCTCATCTCTCAAATTCTCTGGCTCACTTGCCAGCTTTAAATCCTAGTTCCTAGCCTCATTAGCCCCATATCCCTGACTCTACAGTTACACCCTAATGGTTGCATTCAATCCTCACCTTGAATGTTTTAACTCAGTATTTGCTGTATAAACACTGATGGATATAAATCAGTATCCTGTACTCCTTCTTGACTCACTACACAGCTGTCAACTGTGTCTATGCATGAAATGATACATTGTTGTGTACTGTCATGTTTACCTTTCCCTGTAAATATGTCCCTTTCCAATGATGTAAAAATGTTATGCCTTCTATTCATTGTAATAATGTTCCACACCTTCGTTGACATTATTTAATGTAACTACACTTAAGATTTACTGTTATTATATGACTCTCTAGACCCTTTGAAAATAGACTCTGCCTAACGAATCTTGTGTGTTACAAATAAATAAATACATTGGGAAGAGGGAATTTCTAACACCAGGCAAATAATGTAGTTTATGAACATTACAGAAGATACTATCTAATACAATGTGTCAAGAATTATGCCCAGGGGCAAGCAACCCTTGATCTGATCATTACTGCAGCAATAAGGATGATTTGGTCAAAGATAGGGAAATTGTAGAGACAGTAGGAAATCGTGACCATAGCATCCTCAGATTCACAACTGGAAAGAACAGGGAGCATCAATGAATGGAACATAACGGTATGCTCCTACACAAGGCATATTCTAGAAAAAATGAGGGAACTCACAGCATTGTTAACTGCAAAAGCAAGTTCATGCTCCACAGTACTCAGATACAATAACATAGCATCAAAATATATTTTTTTATTTATGTAGTGTTTTTTTTTTTAAAAAACAGGAAAGGAGGACTAGGCAAGTCTGCCCATTTTAGCCTTGTCTGTGGGGGTGGGGGTGGGGGTGGGGAAATACAGATGGGAACCAATTGAAATTGAACCAGATTCAGCTGTTGGTGATATGTGTAGTGAATAGAGGAGATTTGGTGAGGACACCAGGAGATTCCCCTACTCTTTTTGAGAAGTGTCATGGGATCTTTAATGCCCAACTAAACAACCACTAGAATAGGCAACTGTGACCTAGGTTTTACTGTAATGTATAATCCAAAAGATGGCACCTCAGAAGTGCAGCATTTCCCTCATACTGCACTACAGCATCAGTATTGGGCTTTCTACCCCAAGTTCCTGATGTGGGGCTAGAACCCACAGCCTTCTGATTTTCTGGTCCCACAGGTGAGTGTGCAATCTGCTGAGCCACTGACACTGATATTTAGGCAACCTTAGACAAGAGTGTATCCTACACAGGAGGAAGTACTGTACAACACTAGGAAATGTAAGCTTATGCTGCTGAAGATGGAGGTACTTGACATAATCAGGATGAAAAAGAAACATACATAATGATTAAGTTGCTATTGTAGACACCAGTGGAAAAAAAAATCAATGGGCACACATTCTGTGAAAAGAGAACATAAGGGATATAAAATGAACAGCTGAGGAACAGATAGCACTTGAAATCAAATAAAAAGTTCTTCACATATGTAAATGAGAGGATGAAAGCAGGGATACCTCTTAAACCACTGAAAGATCAGGAAACATAATAACCAGGTGACATAATAACCAAGGAGGGACAGGTGGCTGAATATTCAGATAAGTAGTTTGTAGCTGTACTTACAGAAATAAGAGATGGAGTAATATCAGATATTGAAATTCTCAGGGGAGCAGCAAGGATTATCACAGATGCATGTGTGATACCGGGAGCGGACTGAAACATCACTGAACTGTATATGTAAATAAGTCACTAAGGCCTGATGGCATGTATCCCAAAATCCTGAGGGGAGTAGTCAAGGAACTATGTATCTCCCTGGCAATAATATGTACTGAGCCATTGAAAACTCAGGGTTTTATTTAACTCTTAAAAATTGATTAGCGTTTTGCTCATAACAGTTCTAAAACATTGTGAAAATGCATAGCTCTTGCCTCACTGTGTTTAACAAACGTAACACTTTTAGAAAACATATATGAATACTTTCTGTATAGTTAGTATTGTCCCAAGAAAAAAAACTGCTAATCAATTATTTAAAACCCTGAAACTGCATACATGTCTGATAATTGGAAGGTGACTGCTTTGTACCAGAATTTCAAGAAAGGTCCATGGCTGACCTTTGGAACTTTAGGCCAGTCTGTTTAACATCAGTTCCAGAAAAGTTGCGTGACACAGTCAGAAACAGAATTCTTGAGCCTTTACTAACAAATAGCTTAAAATATGGATTCTATAAGGGAAAATCATGCCAAGCCAATCTTAGTGCATTTTTTGATAATATCACCAAGAAGTATTTTGAGAGAGAAACTGTGGACGTTGTGTGTCTGAACTTCAGCAAAGCCATCAGCACTGTGCCACATAGAAGTACAGTTCACAAAATGGAGAATCTCTGTATAACCAGTCAGGTAATGTATTAGATTAGATACAGGTTGCAGGACAGGCAAGTAATAGTTATAATAAACAGTAATCAAGCCACATGGAAACAAGTGACGTATGAAGTCCTGTAAGGGACTGCAGTGGGACAAACCTTGGTTAATATATTTAAAAGCGATCTGAAGGAGGCATCAGTAACTGAATTACCAAGTTTGCTGATAACACCAAAATTGAAGGGGTAGCTGCATCTGAGGTTAATGTAGTGCAGAGGGACCTTATCATGCTTGGGAAGGGAGCAAACAATTGGCAGATTTATTCATTTATTGAAAATTGTTAACTGGGAAAGGCACACTGAGCCAGTGTTCAACTCCATGAGTGATCCAGGGGAGAAATACAGGAAAACAAATACTAGCAGTGGAAAAGTGTAGTCAGTAGTAGTAAAAGGTGAGAATAAACATCAATGAAGTACAAGCTGCCCCTAAGAGCAGCTGGGTACTATGCACCCTTTACTCTTGCTTGCAATATATATATATACACATACAGCAAGTCAACTATTTAGAAAGAATAAATATTTCCACATTTATTTCATTGCAATAAAAAAAAATGGTGGAAAAAAATCATATATATATATATTTTGCTGGTTCAAGTAATACACTCGACTAAACCAGCAAGTCGAAACCACCCAGTGTAACCCCAGAGCCTGCACCACAGCAGGTACTTGTAAAGGGAGGACAAGAGCTTCCAAAGCAGGCAGCAGCAGTGCAAACTGTGTGTAACTTAAGAGGGTCCGAGGGACTTGACTGATTGTTAATTTAGTGTTGTTGGAATATGCAGTTGTGCTGTTTAGTTAAGGAAATTGGCAGTAACTTAAAGCTGATAGTTTCATGCCTCAGTGTAGTCCAAGCAGTCCTGTTTTATTGTTTGAAGCCTGTGATCCTATTATATTGTTAGCTGCCTGTGATTTAATTTTTATCTGTGCCGCTTTTTCTCTCCACTCATTCCCTCCCCTTCCCCATTTCCTCACCTCACCTCTGTAGCCCTGTTGTTATGCTTTGACCCCTTATTCCCACTCTGGTGTTTACTTACTTATATCTTGTGTTATTGCTCCACAGGAAGACCAGGGAGTGGGCTTTAGGTGCCCCCCACCAACAGCAGCAAACCAAAACCACTCAATGGAGCCCCAGAGCCTGAACCACAGCAGGTACTGGTAAAGTGTGGACCAGAGCTTTCCAAGCCAGTGGCAGCAGTGCGAACTGTGTCTATCCACTGCCACTAGCACAACGACTGCCCCACCAACCCACTACCCTCTCACCATGGGCAAGCATTTGTCTTGTAGGCAGATCCGGTCATGTCATCTGGATTGTTATCATGTGATCATGCAGCCACTATCTCCCTAAAACTCTATGTGCAGGATATAGCATAGGCCCAGTACAGGTCACTGCTATAATTTTCTTTGCCCACTGAGGCATAGACTGTTGGACCACTAAAGGTCACTGCTGTGCCCTCTTACAACCAGAAACACTTACTGTCCACATCCTAGTAATGGTATATCCTGGGGTCTTTTAGCCTATATTATTACCAGCTCTAGTTAATATTCTCTAAACCCACTACACTCACCTGTCCTTGTGTAAAATCTGATGTGCACAGCTTAGTGAGAGGAGCACTTAATCCACATTCTCTCTATGAGAACAGCGGGACTTTCTTGACTTCTTCAGTTGCAGCTGGCACTCATCCTGAGGGCTGCAGTGAGAGCCTTGAGCCTCCATTTCCCTGGTGTCTAGTGGCACCCTCTCCTCCCATTGCCATCCCTTTCATTTGGTTGTGTGTCTTTACACAGAATGGGGTTACCAAAATGCTGTCACTACTCAGTCCTTGATTTAACAAAAGTAAAAACACCCACTACAGCAGCAAATATTTAATGTGTAAGGTCACCACAAGAAGTGATACTAAAATAATGCGAGAATGTAAGATTAATTAATTATGTATTTTCCACACATTTTACTTCCCAAACACCATGTTTTTACACCATGTCAATGTGGCAGAAGAATACATAACGTAGCATTGCTTTTCTGCTGGCTTGTTTGTCTTTGAATTCAATAAAATGCTTTTAAAACCATGCCTGGTGTTGTATGTGTAATATAAGTAGCACAGCAGTATGATTATTATGTGTCGTTGTATTTCATGCTTTCTCAAAGTTTTTGTGGTGCATGCAACATGTGGTGTCCCCTAAATAAACTTTATTACATGCCCCCAAACACTTTGAGACAAGCCTCCCTCAAAGTGTTTTTTGCTACTGTTCTAAATTAATGCTGTGTCTACTGAGCTACATCATGTTACAGATCGGAATTCCTTCACCCACTCCATTTATCTGAATTCCTTTCTCCAAGGGCAGTTTTGTGTCCAGCACCCCCGATGAGTCTGCACCACTGCTGATAGCACATGTCGGAGGTGATTTACACCTGGTAGTTCCAAGAAGTACATCAGAATCAGGCAGGCATGAATTCTGGCTGTAACAGCCAAGAATTTATCATCGCAAACCCCTTTGACTCTTTTCCAGGAAGAAGCGAGGGCTTGTGTCCACTAACCATATTATTGTTGCTGTGCCACATACAGCATACCAGCAGCGTGCATCCTATAATGAATAATCCATCCTAAAATGGGGAGTGAAGCAGCCAGCTTGCACTGCAGCCTTAGAGCTTTGAAGACAATCTGAGATATGTTTTACTGGGTATTGTGGATCCACAGCTTAGTTTAGGCAGTTTTAGGACTTTTATTAGGGCGCATACATCTGTTTGTACTTGGGGTTGAAATAGTGACTTACATGAAATGTCCTGAGTTTTTGCAGTGCTTCAGTTATGTAATAATATTAACTTGCAGTCATTGAGCTTGATTTTATTATGTGCCAGTGGTGATACAGGCTCCTTTTTTTGTTGTTGTCTTTTTCCCTTACTTGCTCCCCTGCTGAATGCTTACCCATGCAGCTTAGTCCAACCATCCCATAATCAGAGCTACTTGAAAATTGCACCCACAATTATTTTGCGGAATCCGCAATTTTCACTATTCTCTGCAAAAAATGACATGTTCCGCATTTTCTTGCAATTTTTGAGTTTTTCTATTGAACTGTGTAAAAAGTATTACATTTTTTAATAAAATACTCTCAAATTTATTGACAATTTTGCATGCAGACTTGGGTTTGGCTGAAACAATGCAGTGCAAGGTAGGGCAAGGGTTTTATGGGACACTGATATCTTTTGAATCATTGTCTTGTTTGGTTTCAAAATCCACTGGCCAAGCATAAGTACACTTAAACATTTAACATTTGTTCTGTATTGAAGCAGTCTAGTGAAAAATGTTTTGTTGCCACACATACTGAAACAAAAGATGGGATAAAAGGTGCAAATTATCCCATTCACGTAAATGGTGTGCTAACTATGAAGCCTTTTTAGGGCCGCATGGGCAGAGCCTGCAGTCCTTTTATGAACACAGAGTGAGGACTCTGCATATTTTCCTTAATTAAAAAAAACCTGGATTCTCTCCGCCCATCACACGCCCACCCATCTCTGGTGTCCATGCTCTTTTACTGCAGCTCCTCCGCACCAATCTCTCAAAACCCTCCCACTACCACCCACTGTGCACTGTACTGCCCCCATGGCCAGCAATGTGTGGGGGTGTGGTGAGCACTTGCAGCGGGCCCTTCAAATTCAAAAGGCTTTGCACTTTGCTATGCCGCGATGCCTGTTCTGTTTGCTGCACAGCAGTGGTTCTCCTGATCGGATCATGCAAGCTGCTTTGTGCATCTATTTTGAATAGATGGAGTCAGGACAGGAGCAGAGGAGAAGACCTTCATGGAGAGGTGGCAACATGCCTTGTGGCTGAGGCTGAGTGTGAGACCTGACTCAACTCTCCTGAGCTAAACAGCCAACAAAAAAATGGTAAGTCTTCTGAACGGACTGTGACCATCTGCCAACATGTTGCTTCTTTCTTTCATCAGTGTGCAACAAGATTGATAGCAGGTAAAATGAAACACAGTACTTTTTCAGGGTCTGAGACTAACAGGGAATCCACACTCCATAATCCCACTAGACCCCCTCCCCCACCCCTTGCCAATGCTTTGTTTAAAGTTTTAGCCTGCCTTTACCCTATCTAGTCCTCATTTCCTGACACAAGAAATAAAACTTAGCTCAGCAATGGGTTTCAAGTGGGTGCATACTGGTGGTAGTAAATCTGATAGTCTGTGGAGTAACACTGCTGTGTGTGTGTGTGTGTGTATGTGACAGAGAGAGAGAGAAAGCCATTTGCTGGTGGCCGTAAATCTGAAATCTGCTGATTACTCTGTGTGTTGGCAATGTTTACAGTACATCTGTAGCTATGCTATTCATAATGTTTGCACTTTTGGGTTATTGGCTTGTGATCTTGTGGGGTTCATACTGTCAAAAATAGAACTGATGACTGTTTCAAGGTCTCTGCCTATAATTACATTGTGCTGTGGCTGTGCTGTGATTTGCAGAGGAATGTCTATAAAACAATTCGGGCAATCTAAGTTTAGTGCATATACGCTGGTTTTGCAGAACCCCGCCCCCCACACACAATGCAGAGGACACAATGAAAGGGGAAAAAAAGAACACACTCTAGTTTATCTGATCACGATCACATTCCAATCGGAGCTAGCAAGAGGATAATTACAACTGCTTATTGGGCAGCTCTAAGTTAGTACAAATGCTGTCCTTATACATGGTCAGTTTTCTTTTATCTGTGTGCAGTTTCAAATATTATATGTATTCTACTTCTTAGTTGGCTATGTTAATGATAGAGAATCTCAAAATGGAATACGGGAGTATTTTTGCTCTCCTTTTGGAATAGTATTATGACCTAACAGAGGCATTTACTGCTGTGTGCCAACATGGATGTAACTTTGGGACTGTTGCAGGACACTATTCTATTCCCAGTAGGGAACAAGAACTTTGCCTGGGTGCCTGTTGGTGGTGGTAAATCTGATAGCAATGTTGTAGGACGTGTGTATGTGTGTGTGTTGGTGGCCATACATTTGAAAGCCATCTGCTGATTACTCTGTGTGTGTAGTTTTTGTCATCAGGGTTAAGGAGTCTCCAGGTGTTGTTAATGTTTACATCCGTAGCTATGCTGTTCATACATTTTGCACATTTGGGTAATTATCTTGTGGGGTTCATACTATTAAGAATAGGATTGATGATAACTGTTTCAAGGTATCTCCTTATAATTACATGGTGCTTGGGCTGTGCTGTGATTTCCTGAGGAATGTCTGTAAAGAAATGTGTGCAATCTGAGTTTGGTGCATATATGCAGGCTTTAAACTCTGTGGTGCTCCCTCTCCTCCCTCAATGCAGTGGACACAAATAAAAAAAAAGGTCACACTCTAGTTGATCCGATCGTGATCACACTCCAATTTGAGCTAGTAACGGGGTAATTAGAACTGGGGAGCTCAAAGTTAGTACAAACTACTGGCCATATATATGCTGTTTTTCTTTTTCCTGTGTGTAAAGTTTTAAATATTATATGTACTTATTTGTTGACTATATTATATTGGGGAATCTCATAATGGAATACAGGGATATTCTGCTCTCCTTTTGGAACAGTATTATGACCTGCAAGGGCATTTACTGCAGTGTGCTAAAATGGATGTAACTTTCAGACTGTTGCAGGACATCCTTCTGTCCCCAGTAGGGGTAAAGGACTTTGCCATTCTGAAAGTCAAAATTCTCAAGAAAGCTCAGAATGTTATGTATTTAATTAATATTAATCATATTCTGAGCATCCTTGAGATGTGTGTGACATGATGTTAGCAAACAGACACAGATGCTATACGCTGCCATGTTAACATCCGAGGAAGGGGCGTGGCATACAGGGGAAAAAATTGAACTTCCAGGTCTGCTGCATAAAGACTCAGATCTGTTCCATGTATCCACATCCCAGCTCTCAATGTATGTTCTTCACTATAGGTTCCCATCACAGAGGTAGTGGTGGAGGGGAGGGGAGGGGGTTACGGTTAACACAAAAAAAAGTGTCAGGAGGTGAGAGGATCTACCAGAACCTGGTCTGGATTGGGCAGGTAGGCATGCTAAAATGTATATATGGAACAAAAAGAAAAATGAGTGGGCACATGAACCTCAGTATCTCAAATTAGCTGGTAGAGTACCTGGGCAATATTTAAGGGAACGGGGCTTCAATCCCAGTTTAGAAAAATGCAATGTAATATAGGTGGGTGGGGAAGGTATGCACATAATCAACTATATAAAAACCTAGACTACTTTAAAGGAAGTGAATAAAAAAGTATTATATTGTGTTTTGCTAACTTGGGACAACATGTTACAGCAGCACTGCTGCAGGAGAGGGAGCTGTGACTTTATGGCTCTCAGAATTTTGCAAGTCAGCTGGGAATTGACTTTAAATCAATAGGACTAAAGCTTCCAAAATAGTAAGATATTATAACTCATACCAGTATTGTAATAGTTTTATTCCAAATGGAAGGCATGTTGTTATTTTATGGTTAAATTTGGCCTACGGTTTGTATACTAGGACATACCAGTTTTGGTAGAATCTGGGCTATAGTTTGTACAGTAGGGTATAACGCAGTAGGTACCAGGGACCCCAGAGCCTCATTTCCAGGTGGGCCCTTTGCTTTCCTCTGTTCCCATTCCCTTAGCCATAGCAGAGCAAAAAAAAAAACAATCTCTTGAAACCCTCCCACTACTGCCCACTGTGCACTGTACTTCCCCCACACCTCTGTTCCTGTCTCCTTAGCCGTATCAGCAGCATCGGTGAGTACTGCACCAAGCCACTGCCATCCCTACCTGCAATCCAGTCTCGGGACCAGCAACTTGATCCTGTCTCCCCAGCAGTGATGCAGATGACTTGCTCACTTACCCTTTGGGAACATTGGGCTGCAGCGATCATATCTTCATTTCAGTGCCCCCTTCCCCTTCACTTACTCAGCCTAGGGTCCAATGAACAAGATTAAAGTATACAACTGGAGGTGGATCTGCCCTGTCGAATGAGCGGGCACCTTACCTGCACAGACCAACAATCCACAAAACGTTGTGTACATCAGGAACTGCATCCTCTCTCAGCCATCTCTGCCAAACCATCTGAAGACACTCTGTCTCCCCCCCCCCCTTTCTTATTGTAGGGTTTCACGGTGCCTTTAGTGCATGGCTTACTGTAAGTATTAACATTTATTTTCAAGTAGCTTCCATGAAACATCTGGCTGAACGTACACTGTCTTTGTTGTGTCAAACTGCAGGTTTTTTTATAGCCCCTTCACAACAAAAACATGTATTCTCTACTGCTCTGCCATCCTGCTCTTTAATATAATCACTGATTAGAAATTAAAAATAATCTTACAACTTCACTAACTTCATTATGTAGCCCTGGTGGATCTGACCAGATCTTGATGTAAGTGGCAGAGCAAGTTTTTCCTTGTGAGTATACTTTCATTCAGACTAGTTTTGATTGAAACAGCTGAGGATTTTTGCATGGCCCTGCTGATTTTAAACTTGAATAAGCTAGTTGTTAAAAGTGATCTCACTCTTAGCAACTACCCCCTAGTTGCTCACATGCAAAGACTACAATAAAAACCTGACTAAAGTCTAAAAACAAGCTTATAAAACACAAAATGTTTCTGAACATTTATCTTTAACTAAACAAAATCATTGCAGCCAGAGTAAAACAAAGGTAAATTACAGGGTACCCTAACTACTGTATGATGCAGTAAAAATATAGTGGTATTCTTTTTACATTGTTTCGTAACTGCATAAGGCCCACTAGACACAAGCGCCTGTGTTCAGGTACAACCCAGGAACACTGCAGAGGTTAAGTGTCATGCTCAGACTCCCACAGTACACAAGTGGAGATTGTGAGAATCAAACACATGTCTGCTAGATGTTGTCAGCTCATTCACAGTTTGCTACGCTCTCCTCTAGATTATACTACCAGCCCCGATAACCCCCAGATTTAATGCTTAACTATGTGATTTCAAAAGTAGTGTACAGTACCTACAGTACAAATTATGATCATTAAACACTTTAACAACATTTACTAAAACTCAGTTATTTACCACTCTATCTGTTTAGTGGGTGAATAGCTGGCAGAGCTCTTTAAACCTGTTGATTAGGCTGCATTATTCTATAGCCAGAAACAAAAAAAAATATTTATTCTGACTTTATTTAATATTGATTTGCTGTGGCTCACTTTATAGAATCTATTTAGCACTGTATGAGGCAGATGCTTTTAAATTTTGGAAGATAGGCAACGCTTACGATAGCTTATCCGTTTAGTATTCTTTTTAGGAACTTAAACTTTTCTTTATGTTTTAAACATATTCAGGTGTCAGTGTATTCATTTAGCAATTTATACTGACTAATATATGCTGCAGAAAACATCAAAACATTTATTGTGAAACAATTAGGGTCTATAGTAGAACCCCAGCAATTTTTGCAAAATGTTCCACAATTTTGGGTAACCTTTTTTTCAGTTTTCCAGTGGCCCTGCCCATAATCCATCCAGAAAGCTTTTGAATTTAAAGGAAGCGGTTGTTCCACTATTGATGCATTGTAGACAATTTTAATAGTTTTTTCATTACCTTAGTTGAATGATTATAGAAACTTGAAAAGTGTGGCCCAATGGGAATTGAACACAGACCGCCAGTAGGAAACACTCTCCCTAGGTACTTTTCCTTTGCATTTACTGTCTAGGAGCCCTTTGGAAGTGACCTCCAACACTTTTCTGTGTCTTTTAATGGACTTTATGAACTAGGCATATTTGTCCCACTAATGTGTTCTGCTCAACATGTTATGCTTACTGCTTTGGTAATTATGGCAAGTATTTTTAAGCTTTTCACTCCATGCGTTGCTCACCATGCTAGTTCCAAGGGCCATCTTGTTTCACTGCTTGTATGACAGGATACAGAAATGTGAACCATTGTCTTGAGAATAGTTTGTATTTTTAAAGTTGGCATTGTGATCAGCAGAAATGCACTCCTAGTTTTATTGCTGGGTGGTGATTCATTTATCTTGGGTGTGGTAGTTACACTGCACAATACCATGGTTCATACTATAGCACTGGAGCTTAGCAAGGTGGTGAGCCTATGTGCTCTCCACGTCAGGTCAATAATAGGAAAGGATATTACCATTCAGGATATATATATCTCCAAAACATTTTTAATGTGCTCCTTATCTATACTATTGATAATGTGAGCAGGAAGACTGTTCCAGGGGTTAACAACCCTTTGTGTGAAAAATGCTCTTCTTTTTTCAGAAATGAATTTGAAGGCCTTAGGTTGTTTTGGATATCGTTTAGTACCCTTGTTATGTGTTTTATACTCCAGATGTAACTCATTGAGCAAATGAATATCTTGGGTCAGAGAATAACAGAACAGCAAGTCACCCCTAATTCTCCTAGTATGAAGTAACATTAAATTTAGCTTGGTTAGACAATCTGTTTATTTTAAGTTTTTCCAATCGTAAATCAGTTTAGTTGTCTACCTCTGAACCTTTTCAATTCTATCCTTCATGCCACCCTTAACTGGCCCCCATAAAGGGGAACCATAATCAAGGAGGGACCTTACATAAGATCTGAGCAAGGACATCAGCACCTGTTCATCTCTACTCTTAAAGTTCTTTCTAATTGACCATAAATTCATTTTAGTCTTTGCTACCTGAGTGTCGACATGTGAATCAAAAGTTAATTTGCTGGAAATAATTATTCTCAGATCCTTTTCTTGAGAGGTTTTATTAATTGGAAGATTCTTAATGTAGTAATTTCATTGTGGATTGTGAGTACCAAAATGCATAATGCTGCACTTATCCATGTTAAATGCCATGTTAACTGAGTCTGCCCACTGTACTATGTTATCTAAGGCTAACTGAAGGGTAGATGGATCTAAATCCTCACTTACAATGCATGTGATCTTTATGCGGTCTGCATACTCACTGGAGTTCCTGAATGTTCTTTTTGAGTTCTTATTGTACATTGGTGTGTGTGTGGGGGAGTGTTGTGGTGTGTCTGTGTCATTGAATTGTAAAATAAATGAGAGTATAGGCAATGTTTTCCAGTGTGTTTTTTTTTTTTGGGGGGACTACTGTGCACAGTGTCCTGCCTTTCTCATTGATGTGGTGGCTGAACAAATGCATTTTAGAAAGCATTGTTTGTAGGCCTTGTTTTTGACTGCTTTTTTGTGCATTGCCTTCAGGGGGTGCTGCTTGTTTCATGTGTATTTGTGTCACTTAAAAAAAAACTAAAAGTGTGGGTTCCAGGTAATGCACTTTCCAGTGTGTTTGTTCTACAAGGGGCAGCCACTGTGCACACTGTCCTACCTTTGTCTTGAGTGGGGTGGCTGTACAAACTCAGAAAGAAAGATGCATTGTCTGAAGGCCTTCACTTCACATCAGAACAGCTTCCTTGGTCTTTGCACCAGCCAGCAGGTATGCGTAGATGGAGCTTAAGGGTCTGAAGAGCTGTTGGAATATGAGGCCCTTGAGCTTTGACCAAGCATTGCATTTACAGGGAATGTTCTTCTGATCAGAGGCTGTGGGAGTATAGACATTGAGCAAGGCTGTCTGAGGACTCTGTACAACTCTGTCCTTGAGAAGATCTTCACCATTCCAGAACACTGCCTGCTGTACCCAGCTCATGACTACACAGGTTAGACTGTGGACTGAAGAAGAAAAGCCTATGATTCAATGTCTCAGCCTGAGCATCATAACTTATAATTAAGGTGCCTTCAAGTCCCTGGCAATGTCAGAGTGTTTAGATGTCGAGCACAGATGGCAACATTTATTGAAATGTGTCTGAAGAAGATTAACAGGACTGTATCTGTGATGCTGTTGTCAAATGTTCTTAGGGCTACCAACTGCCCTGTCAGTACTAACACTTTGTCTCTCTGATATAGCCAGTACATAATACATTTAAGATCCTATTTTTTTTTTTTTTTTTTACTCGAGCGACTAAATAAACTTCTGTGAGGTACAGGATCTCTGGACTGAAACAGCTACAGTTTGGTCATCACTCTCACTGCCCCACTATAAAAGATGTGACATGAAAGCTACACCACCCTGGTGTCTAGTGGCACCCCCACCCACTGATCAGTGTCCCCCCCAAAAAAAAATTGTATTTATTTATTTTTAATTTACACAAGCCAGGTGGTCAAAGCCATAGAAAAGTTTGAAATCTGACTATATGCGGATGACACGGTCCTGCTGACCAAAGGAACCAATATTAATCAAGTGAGGTCAGACCTGCAAAGTGATTTTTCGGCCATTCATAATTGGTTTGCTAAATCAAACTTGATTTTAAACAGTAAAAAATCAAAATCAGTGCTGTTTACTAACAGTTCTAGAACCAAATCAGTCCCCCTATCACTGGAAATCAAAACCAACACTGGAGAGTACCTGAACCAGATTACAGAATATAAATACATGGTCTTCTGGGTAGGCAGCAGTTTAAAGTTTGACTACCACATAAATGAAATGGTAAAAAGAATTGGCTGTTGACTAGGGGCCCTAAGCTGAAATAAACATTGCCTGGACAAACAAATGATACAGTCACTTATCAATCAGATTCTGGTACCTATTATTGACTATGGTATTCATACAGTATTTATGGTTTTGTTAGCGTTGAAGATTTAAATAAAGTAGATGTTACATACAACCCATTGGCAAAGTTTGTATTGCAATCAAACAAATGGACACACCACTGTAATCTTTACAAAGAGTTTAATTGGCTTACAGTAAGAAATAAACATAAAATGCTTTGGCTAAATTAAGTCAGGAAGACTGTGATTACTGAGAAACCTACCTACCTATTTTAAAAATTTGAAAAGGTAAATCACTCACACAATCTAAGAAAAGTAAACTAATTAGGGACTATCAAATTTGGACCCCTAAAACTAGATTTGGAGAAATTACCTTCTCAGTCTTTGCTTCAAAAATCTGGAATGAGCAAAAAATTCAGGTTGAACAAATAAACATATTCATTCATATAGCCTACCATGCTGGTTGGCAAATGTAATATTCCAGCAGAATTAGAACAGTGCAAAGGAGAATAACCAATGAGGCAGAATGTTTTTAAAACATGCACTATGGAGCCAAACTGACACTGCAGTAGGGTTACTTCTTGAGACCCCACTGATCTGGGTTTGGAAAAGAGCCAGGGACATTGGAGGCTGGCCAGAAGTAGGGGATTGAGCACCACACCATATGCTGTCCTCCTCTGGGGAGGGCAGACAGCATTTTCTGCTATAATAGTGCCACCTGGGTGACCACAGGTGGTGGTGCAGATGGAGGAGCTTGAGGGAGTGAGAATGCAGTTTGACCCTGGAGGGCATCCATACATTTGTGTGCACAAACATACCATGGAACCTTTGCTGCCTGTGCCATTAAGGCTGAAAAGAAATGAAATAAGAGAGAGTCTCTGAAGCACAGCAGCATGACTCCGGCACACTCAACCCCACAACTCCAACTTTCCTCTCTTCTCTATGCTTTGTGGACTGGAGGAGGGCATCTCCCTGACAAATTCCCCTGACAGATCCTCTGAAGGAATCCACAATGAATTGGTATGCCTTGTACATTCCAATGAGGACAGGTGAGTGTCAAAGATCTTGATGGATGGAGCACGGAGGTCATTTCACAGAGGTGGGAAGCACCAATGTCCAGGGGGATAAACAGAATAATAAAAAATATGTGGGCTATAAAGATGAACATGAAAAACTGAGAGTGTTATCTGTATGAAAGAGGAGACTCAAGGGATGGGGTACATGATTACTGTATTTAATTATCTGCAAACCATACCACCTTTGGACCAAATGCAGATTTTCAGAATGTAGAATGATGGAAGGATGAAGGGACCCTTAATTTGATTGAAAGGGGTGGATTCAAGGGAAACATCAAGGGGAAGTAGTACACAGAACAGATGTAAATACTTGGAACTGACTTCCAGAACAAAGGGTGTCAGATGATGCTGTTTCTACCTTCAAGCATCAACTGAAGCCTTAATGAAACAATCATTTGTCAAGGTGGTTATTGTTGGGACAGATTTACAGTTCCAGAGGAAGGTGGCAAGAAATGGGGTTGGGGGGGGCAAACAGCTGTCCCATTGTGCCACCATACTTTATGTCCATATGTAAACAAACGTCTTAGTTGCTGGAGGGAGCAGTACTCCCTGTGGCTACATCCCATTACGAATGTGTTGGTCAGCCATTAGTGGACACAGCCAGAGTCTGCACCCACTAACATGCTGGTATGCAATCACACACATCTTTGCAGTGTGGCATGGTGACAACTGCATGATGCCATGCCAGGCTGTGAAGCCATGGGTAACAGGACTACTACTGAATGTTTCCCCTTTACCTGTCCAACCATCATCTGTAAGCCTAGTTCTGGTCTAACATGGATATCTTTTGTGGGCTGGTAGTGATCTAGTGGCACTACCCTGTTCGCTGTTGCTGAATCAGCCACTTGTGTCCAGTGGAAACCCCCATGCCCATTCCTCTGCACACTGCCAATACCATCTTGTCCCACAATGTTCTTCATCTGTCACCAGCTGCTCTTCACCATGCTGCTGTTTTGTTAGAGCCTCAAAGCCTGCCCTTGACACTTCTAAATGGCAGAGGGCTGTCACATAACTGTAGGCTTTGCAAAGTTGATCATGGTCTGTTATCCATTAGCATGGTGACTCCCCATCCTCTACCTTGCACAGTCAGAACTGTATTATTAGTGACTGCATAGAGAATGTTATTGACTCTGTTGTGCATGTCCGATGGGGCCATTCACTCTTACTATGTGTTCTTGTGACCACTTAGGGAGTGCACATTAGGGACTGTGAATCAGAGCCATTTTTTTCAAAATCCAGACCTTTCTGTAATGCATCATTTTTTTAGAATTGAAATTTGTAAAATATTTGCTTCACAATAAATATAATTTCAAAAGTACCCCATAAAAAATATTATTCTTCAGATATACAGTATTTGGGGAGATGAAAGATCTATTCAAGAGTGTCAAACAAATTCTGTGCAAAAAAACATAAATTATACTTTTAATTATTAAGGCTAAGAGAATTGCCCTCTGGATGTATAGCAGAGAGATAACTGGTATCAGTGTCTTATCTTCTTTCCGTAGTTAATCTAACATTTTAAATCAAACAAGGACACACTTTAGTTAGAGTGTGTGAACACGGGCTTTCTTCTTCAAATGGGATCCCAATAATGTATCTAAGCTGTATTATTAAGGAGAAATTGTTTAATTAATCAATTGAAAATGATCCAGCCTTTAATTTTGACTGCAGGAGTAGGGGAGCACAATTATTAGCAAATAACAGCCAGTAGAGAAAAACAGTGCAGAGGGAAGCCTTGGAACCTGTCCTGTTGGTGTGTTGGTGTACAGTTGAATAGTTTGTAAAGTGAGTGAAACTTGCACTGCGAAGGACGGTCAAGGATTGTTATAAATACCACAGCAGACTTACATGTTCACATTACCAAAGATCTCAGCTCTCTCGCGTAATATCCCTGCACCACCACCATCTCCCTTCAGAATCCATGTGGCCATCTCACATACAAAATGTCAGCAACACAAACATGCTGCTTCCATGGCAGGAGCAATGACTGGGAGAGGGAGAAAGAAGGGAGCCACAACCATGAAGGGTGGGGGATGAGAAATTGTTAGAATGAGCATTGACAAAAGGAAGGAGGGAAGAGCTGGTAGGAGGAGTTGCAACTAGACGAGGACAAGAAAGTGTCAATAGGAATCGCAATGGGAGGGGGGAGAGTCCAGAGCCATGACCGGATGGGGGGAGCAACAAGGAATGTTATAACTTCCACTACAGAGCTAGATTTACATGTTCACACTGATGAAGATTTCAGCTGTCCTACAAAATCTCTGCACCCCCATCCTCTCCCTTCAGAATCCGCCTGCCCTTCTCACATATTTCAGCAAAGCAAATGAACTGCTTCCTCAACAGCAGATGTGACTATAGTGGGGGACAAAGAGTGGAGCTGCAACCAAAGGAGGGGTGAGGAGTAGTCAGTTAGATTGGCACCTGTGGGGAGCTGGCAGCGAGGTAGGGATCTGATGGGATGATGATGAAAGCTGGGTCAGGAAGAAAGGGGGGATACTGGTGGTGGAATGGAGGGATGCTGCTTAAATTAATCAAGAATATCCTCAGAGTTGTACATACCTACATCATTTACATGAGTGCTCACTGCAAGACAATTTACATCAATGGAGGTAATGATAATGTGGATTTGGGTGTATGATCGATACCACTCTTCTGCCAAGAGGTTTAATTTTTCACAGATGTATTATTTTATTTTTTTTGTCATTTATGACTTGACATATGTTGATACATAGAAACATATATATTGATGGCAGATAAGGACAGCTTAGCCCACCTACTGTAGTCTTCTCATTTTCCCTACCTACTGTAACACCGCAGACCCTACTTGATGTCTGGCTGTATCCACCATTTCGCTATCTCTATGGTTCCTTTATGCCTGTCCCATGCATTCTTGAAGCCCGTTACTATTTTTACCACCTCCAACTCCACTGGGAGGCTGTTCTAGGTACACACTACTCTTTCTGTGAAAAAGTACTTCCTCACATCTGTCCTGAGCCTCAACCCCCCCCTCCAGCTTCATAGCATGTCCCCTTGTTCTTGAGCATCTTTTCCTCAAAAAAATGTTTCCCTATTGAACCTTATTTATACCTGTGAGGAATTTGAAAGTTTGTATCATATCCCCTCCTCTCCCTCCTTTCCTTCAGGGTGTACATATTGAGGTCCTTCAGTCTCCTCTGATAGGGCTTGTGATGCAGAACCTGCACCATTTTGGTTGCCCTCCTCTGAACCACCTCTACCCTGTCTATCTCTTTCCAGGGATGTGGTCTCCAAAACTAGATACAGTACGCTAGGTGAGGTCTCACCAGTGATCTATACAGCGGTAACACCTTTCTCTTTCTGCTGGTGGTACCCCTCCCACTGCAGCCTAGCATCCCAATAGTTCTCCCACTGCCTTGTCATCCTTTCTGGCCACCTTTAGGTCATCAGATATGATTACCCCCAGGTACCTCTCCTGTCTGGTGATGGCTAATACCACTCCCCCCATTCTGTACACTGCCTCTTGGATTCTGTGCTCCAAGTGCATTGTTCTGCACTTCTTTGCACAAAGACTTAGCTGCCACACATTTTAAAACTCCTCCAGCTTTTGTAGTTCTGTTCATTTTTTCCATCCCCCTGAGTGTCTATCCTGTTGCAGATTTTAGTGTCATCTTCAAAGAGGCATACCTTCTCTTCTAACCCCTCAGCAATGTCACTAATAATGACATTAAAGAGGACCGGTCCCAGTACTGATCCCTGTGGCAACCCTTTGTCTCCTGTCCCCCAACCAATTTCTCACCCAGTTTACCACCTTTTGACCCACTCCCAGGCTTTCCAGCTTGTTTACAAGTCTTCTATGTGGAACAGTGTCGAAGGCCATACTGAAATCTAGGTAGGCCATATCCACCACTCCACCAGGATCTACTTCCCTGGTCACCTAGTCAAAATAAATCTATCAGATTTATTTGACATGATACCCCCCCCCCCACCACCAGTGAATCCATGCCGTCTCTGATCTTGTAGGCCACTGGATTCAATATATTCCACAATCCTCTCATTTAGTAGTGATTCCATTAATTTCCCTACCACAAAAGTCAGGCTGACTCGCTTGTAATTTTCTGTCTCCTCTTTGCTCGCACTTTTGTGGCGTGAGACTACATCTGCCCTTGTCCAGTCCTCCAGAACCATTCCTGTCTCCAGTGAGTGGTTGAACAGAGCTGTCAAAGGTGCAGCCAGCACCTCCCTAAGCTCCCTCAATATCCTAGGATGCAATCCGACTGGCCCCATTGCCTTTTCCGCTTTAAGATTTGTGAATTCCTTCAGGACTCGCTCGTCTGTAAATGGATTGGTGTCTGCTTATCTACCTTCGATGCTCCTGGCCCTTATCTGTGGTCCCTGGCCCTCCCCTTCCTCTGTGAACACTGAAGAAAAGTATTTGTTCAAGATGCCTGCTTTTTCCTTGTCCCCCTCCTCACACCCCCTCATTCCCTTCTCTGGCCTTTTCTTTTCACTTACATTTCTGAAAAATACCCTGTTCCCTTTCTGTACAGCCTGGGCTATTTTCTTTTCTGTTTGCATATTTGAAATGCTAATTGCTTTCCCTACTTATCTCTGTTTCTCTTGATGCACCTTTCTATCCTCCTCTCTGTGTGTCTCCTTATACCTGCTAAATGTTAACTTTTTTTCCATTACCTTCCCGGCCACCTCCTTCAAGAACCATAGCAGTCTTGTTTTCCTCCTGCTTTTGCTTTGTTGTCTGACACAGAGGTTTTTTGCCTTCTCTATGCCTCCATTTAGATTTCACCACTGTTTCTCCATTCCTTCCAAGTCCTTCCCCCTACCAGGGCATCCCTGAGGCATTCTTCCATCTTTTTAAAACGGGCCCTCCTAAAGTTCAGGACCCTCACATTTGTGTGATTTGATACTGCCTCCATACTTATATTGAACCACACTGTATGGTGATCACTGCTCCTCAGGTGGGCAGTCACTGTGGCATCTGCAAGACTGTCCCTGTTGGTGAGTACAAGATCCAGTACTACCCACCCCCCCATGAGTGGGCTCTTTTACCAGTAGCCTCAAGAATGCTCCCTGCAGGGAGTCCAGGATGTCCCTGCTCCTAGCTGAAGAATCAGCTGGAATGCTCTGATCCAGTGGTTCTGAAATGGTGAGGCCAGCCTCCAAAGGGATGTGCCAAACTGTTCCAGGGGAGGCCCTGTCATGTCTGAGAATGTACAGTATAAAGTTTTGGATGTTTTGTGTGAAGGGATAAATCAAACAAAATTTTGGTTAATGGCAGGTGGCTTTCTTTACTTATGCACAAATTGGTGATCAGGAATGGTCCATTGAGCCAAATCTTGTTTCAGCTGAGTATTTATATGATTGGTGACTAGCAAAAGCCGACTAAGTAAAGGCTTGTTACTAGAGTAGGTGTCCATTTACACGTAAACTGGTGACTAGCAAAGGCACATTGAGTCAAGACTTGTTTCTACAGTATGTTATATGTAAATTGGTGACTGGGAAAGGCACACTGAGTCCAGGCTTGTTTCTACAGTAGGTGTGTATATGTAAATTAGTGACCTGGAAAGGCACACTGAGCTAGTACTTGTTTTCAAGTGTGACTTAGGGTAAGGGTACAGAAAGTTACTTAACAACAGGGTAAGAGTGGGAGAGAGATGAAGGTGGCTAGGATGGTCGTACAGATAGAGGGGAGGCAGACAATGTAACAAGGGTCCAAGAGTCAAAAAAGTGGAGCGGCAAGGATAACACGAGGTGTGGGTTTGGAGGAAGAATAATATGTTGAATAAAAGGAGAATATACTCGGTCAACTTTATTAGTCTCACTTTATTGCTGGTGTACTGTGCAAAGTACAGTGAAGACCACCAGGACGAAGCATAGTGTCACGCTTTCCACATGATACTTTTTCAGTGGGGAGGACCAAAATTATTTCCCAATTTGTTTTTTTTAATCAACATTTTTTACCCCATTTCTGGAACTGGCAGATGGGTTGCTCTGGCCCCTCCCCTCCAGGTGCTCACTTCCGATCTTGATCAGCATCCCCATCACTAGGAACACATCTGGCACTTTCATGGAGCCTGCCAGCTCTGTTTTCTCTCACTCCTGCCATGGTCTCACATATGTGTGTGGAGGCACATGCATGCTGCAGTTCCACAGTGCCCTCCCTATTCATGCCTCCCAAGTGCCACACTACCCTCAGGTCTCCACTTGGGACAGATGTACTGCAGGGGTGACAAGGTCCTCCCCGAGAGAAGAGAGCTGCCTGACGGCTGCTCAGTTCTGCTCCCTTTCTCTCCCCCCACCAACACCCGATGACCCAGGCTTGTTTCCGAACCCAGGTCACTGATCTGGCGTGAGGTGTGGCATCCAGCACCTCAACCCTCGGCAGCACTGGGCTGGCTAATTATTTCCAAATTTGAGGGAAGCTCAAAATCTTTTCCATGGCTTGGGGGAGGCTCATTGGGACAAATTGTGAGAACTAATGCTCTAATCTACATCTGGCCAGTTGAAGTCCCCCAACAGCAGCACCTCTTCCTTGTTTGCCATCTTTTGTATGGCTTCCATTAGAACCTTATCTAACCCCCTTCCCCTCACCGTGCTCAAAACCTGTAAATCACACCAGTGCAAATAGCATCTCCCTTCCCTGTTTCTAGGATCACCCACAGTACCTCCACCTCCACCGACTTCCCTGTATCTCAGTAGCTTTTATGCTATCCCTCACATAAAGAGCAACTCCTCCTCCCTTTTTTTCCTACCCTGTCCTTTCTGAACGGAGATTACCCTGGTATGACTACATCCCAGTCATGGTTTCATTGCACCATGACTCGATAATGGTGACAGTGTTCAGGTCTGACTCTGGGATGATGGCCTCTAGGTCACAGATTTTGTTTCCAGAC
This sequence comes from Neoceratodus forsteri, assembly GCA_016271365.2. NCBI lineage: Eukaryota > Metazoa > Chordata > Ceratodontiformes > Ceratodontidae > Neoceratodus > Neoceratodus forsteri. The sequence continues at coordinate 684,100,277 of CM057449.1, forward strand.
TTTGAGCTGATAATACCAATCATTCCATGCAAGCCTTCACCATTTATCTTTGACATGCCTCTATCTAATCCTTAACTGCATTGATTTAAATTGCCTTGCTGAGATTCAGTTACTGTATAAACCCATTACAAAGGCATTTGCATACCCAGAATGTAACAAATTCCTGCAATGATTCAGAAGTGCAGTGTTTCCTTTATACTATATACAAGTCAAAGCAGAAGACAAATAAATGAGTGAAACTCTAAGGATAAAAATACAACATAGAAAAAAGACACTAGCAAAAGAACTGATAAATCCACATTCAGGAAAGGATTGACACAGTAATAAGATAAGATAAGATAAGATACGAAAAGACTAGAAAATAAAATAAAAGAGACTTGAACTAAAGTAGAAATGAGAACACTGGAATAAAACAGCACATGGATCAAAACATTTGGTGGGTGGGGAGAGCTCAGTGAGGAGCCATGGCAGGGAGCAGCTGCTCCATGCTCCTGGAGTGGAGCAGTCAGGTGTGCTGGTGATGGAGCAACCAAGAGAAGATGCACTCAGAGGAGATTTTTATTTATTTATTTTAAATGTTTCACCAGGAATGACCTATTGAGCTGGTAACAGCTCATTTCCAAATGGAGCCAATGGAGTGGGGGTGGGTGAAGGTGTAGACAATAATAAAGGTACAAAATAAATTTAGCCACTGCTGGTGTTTCAGAGAAATGTAGAAGTTGAAATTTTCTGATGCATCAGCCAAATGACACCTGTCTGTCAGGGCATGAAAGTTGACTGAAATGTGGCAATCCAGGATTGCTGCATGTGGCTATCAATTTCATGTGTTGAACGCATTCCATCCTGTTGAACCAGCGTGTATTTTTCAGAACATAGCTTAAGTCCTTGTTAGCTCTAAATTGCCCTGCAGATTCTTTCAAACAGCTCTAAAAATTCAATCTAAGTCATAGAAATGAATTACAAGCATTTTAACCAGACGGATGGTTCAGAACATAACTGTCTGTCAGTGTCACTAAAAAGGCAAGGCAAGGCAGTTTTATTTATATGGCACCCAATCCCAGGGGCTGTTAATGCCTCACAATATGCACAGCAGTTTAATAAAACCATTTGAGATAAAAAGACTATAAATAACAAAAAATATTAAAACAACACAAGATAGGCTATACTACAGCAGCAGACCCAAAGCTTAAAGTGAACAAATGGGTTTTTAAACTTGACTTAAATATGTCCAGTGAAGGAGTGCCTCACACCTCAAGAGGAAGGCATTTCAAAGAACTGGGACAGCCGCTTTGAACAGCATGTCTCCTGAGTGCTTTAAATGAGATCTCGGTACAGACAAGAAGTCTGCCTTCACCAACTGGAAGGATCAGCCAGGAGAGTATGATATCAGGAGGTCTTTCTGGTAGTCTGGACCCAGACCATGCAGGTCCTTGTAAGTTAACAAGCACACCTTGAAGTTGATGTGCCACCACACTGGCAACCAGTGCAGAGCATGGAGAACCAGTGTGATGTGCTCGAACCGACGGGTCTCAGCAACCAGCAACCTGGGCTGCCGCATTCTGCACTAACTGCAAGTGATGCAACAACTTCACAGATAACCCAAGGTTTAGGGTGTTATACAGAGCAACACAGTACTCCAATCATGATGTGACTAAGGCATGAAACAGTGTTGCAAGGTCAGTTGGTTCAAGAAAGGGCCTTTGATGTGGGGGATGTTTCAGAAATGGTACAAGCCACTACAGACTTCAGCTGACACCTGATATTCTAGTGTCAGCTTGGAGGCCACAACGACCCTCAGATTCTACACTTGTATCTGCAGCAGGATCTGTGGTGATACTGTAGGCAGGGAAATATGGGCAGACAAGGTGGGCAAAGCAATTCTTATTTGCCATCAAAATCTATGTTTCTGTGTTTTAGCTCCAAGTGTCACACCATCCAGAGAAGGTAGTATAGTGTTACTGCTCACTGCTGCTGAACTGACCTGGCTCCACCACTAAAACCTCTGTCTTCACTCGATTTAATCTATGCCAGCTGAACACCCTCAAATCCTGGATTTTTTTAAGGCACTTGCTTAGTTCTGAAACAACCACACCATCACCATCAGTGGCACAAAATAAATACAATTGTGTATCATCGGCATAGCAATGAAGACCCAAGCCATTGTACGTAATGAACTTTCTTAATGGCAACATATACACAGTGAACAGCAATGGCACTGAAAGTGACTCATGAGGCACTCTACAGCAGAGCACAGCTCTGCTTGAGATAAAAGAGTCAAGTGCCACCTGCTGCACCCTGCCAGACAAGTAGAACTACTGTACATTGTCCAATAACTATTGTTCCAATATATGATCCACCAGAAAGGCTAGTACAAGCTCTACTAACGCAATCCCTTAAGGATAAACCTGTATTCCTATACAGCAACATTAAAAAAAAAACCTCAGTCAACAAAGACATTAGTGAAATGAAAAAAGAAATGATGATCAAAAACTCTGCTACAAAATAAAGACAAGGTACTCAAACAGCAGTTTCTGAGAAGGCACTGAGCTCCAAAACTGCAGAACACAAAACTATAAAAGTATTAGGAACCGTAATCTTTTGCAGAAGTGGAGCTGGTCTCAGAACTCAGGTGTTTCATAATCACACACACACACATGCACACACACACACACACACACACACACACACACACTATACTTTTTATAGACATATGAGGAATCCTGTTCCCATACTGTACTTCTGAGCTGCAACTCTAAACTGAGACTACTAGGTTTGTGTTAAGAAAAACATACCAATTATGTGTGCACCATTCCAGTGCTCATGTGTGTATGGCACAACACTGCCAGGTTAACAACGTCTATCCCCACCCTGCCATACAGAGCAGACCCACTACCCCTACTGCTACCCAAGTGTGAAAGTGAAAGACAGCAACCCCCTACCTTGCTGTGCAGGGTTCATCCCTTACCCCCAGTAGGTGTGCAGAGCAGAGTAGACCGCTACTCCTTTCCAGGTACACAGATCAAACCCCTTACTCCTCTCCTTGTCATGTATTTGGGTGGAAGACCAGCAATCACTGCCACCACCACCACTGGTGCTCTGGATCAACTCCCCCCCATAGACCCACCTAAGACCCAAATCATACCCAGCATCTAGGTACGACACTCAGTACTCAAATTCCAATGCTGAATGATAACTAGAGTGGCTGCTTTGACTCTCCACCAACTGAGCCCTACCCCCTTCTATATGATACATTTAAGTCTTGCTTGGGCTTTGAGTAACATGACTTAACCCTACACCAATCCCTGGGGCAACATGGCCTGCCTACCCCACTACTGGCCCAGTGCCAAATGCACTGATGGGTATAATCGCTAGAGGCAGGATTAGGAGTTTAGTGGGCTGTGGGAGGCAGGATCAGGAGCTTAATGGGCTATGGGAGGCAGGATCAGGAGCATAGTGGGCTGTGGGAGGCAGGATCAGGAGTTTAATGGGCTATGGGAGGCAGGGTCTGGAGCATAGTGGGCTGTGGGAGGCAAGATCAGGATGTGAACTTGGAGGGGTGTGGGAGACAGGATTATTAGCTTAGTGGGCTCTCTATGGGAGTAGCAGTCAGGGCTCCTGAGGACAGCCACACCCAGAACTTCACAGACCTTGGGCACAGGACATAAAAGGTAAATAAACTACTGCAGTCATTTTCATTATTTTATTGTCAATGTTTAGTTCAGCTTCTTCAGAGACAACAACTTTTAAGTTTAGCAATATTGATGCAGAGGTGAGTTTCACAGAGTAACAATAGCACTGAGGCAGTACAGAAAGGACAACCAGGCACTTCACCTCTGGGGGGGGGGCAATTGTTTTACCCTGAAAGGTGCACTAAGCCAGAGCTTGATTCTAGATTCAACCTGGGAGGAAAAGGAAGTTAAGTGTCTTGCTCATGGTCACACAGTATACAAGTGGGTCTGAAGGGATACAAAACCAGGTATCCAGGTTTGCAGCACAGTGCCCTTAACCACTATGCCATTCTGCCTCCTTCACCTCCAGTAGTGAGGCTTATCAGTCAGATGTTGCCCTTACTCTTACACCCTCATAAATATAGTGTTGCTTAACTAATGAGCATGAGAAATTTGTGTTTCACAATTTTTTTTCACATTCCATCAATTACAAGTACTACCAGAAACATGGCGCATAGGGGGGTTGACAAGTGCTAAAGTGTGCAATCTGTGCAAAGTGCATATTATGAATAGAGCAAGACAATGATAAATAACAAAGAAGATCTAATTTTGTCAAATCAGTATTATTAAACCTTCACTATGGTGCTATGTGAAGACCTCGCGATGAAAAACAGTACGGTTAATAAGTGTACCACATGGTCAGTACAAAATCACACGGTCCAAAATATGCTAGATTACATGTACTAACTCCAAAACCACATGGCGCTGTTATGACCACGTGATTTATGACTGTGCATATTTGCTGTCATGGTTTTGATGGGACACAGTTCAGTATTGGGGAATCAATTTCTTTAGCAGAATAATATTTTTAATTCATAAAATAATACCATGTTGAATAGCAAATACTGTATATAAACAAACTCCAAATGATTCATAAAGTTGCTTTTCCATTCAAAAAAGGTGATACATAGCTATTTTTTATTTCTATACATAAGCCTTACAATGGAGAGTTCCTATGAGAAATATTAATGCGCACCCACCAAACCCTATCATTTTTTTCAGAAACATTGAGGCAGAAGAATTAATCTTTTTTTTTTAATCAAAGCAATAGATGACTGTTTTCTGCTTTACTGTAGATTGTACAAAATTGCTGTAACAGTTTAGAAACTATGCCAGTATATTACATCTAGACTCTGCTGAAAGTATTTTACAAAATGCATTGTTTAAAAGGGTTGTAAATACAAGCCAAACATGATAAATGCTAGGTCATCATTGATCGTCTGACAAAACTCATGTGTCTCATAAGTCTTTCAAAAATTGTTTTACCATAATGAGGATCAATATGTTGAACCATGATAAGGCAGACCAGTGGTGTCAACATAGATTGGGGCTCCCACTCTTCCTGAGCCCTGGAAAAGCCATGCTTGATACTGTCAAGGCAGATCAGGGCTACCACTCTTCATCAGCCCCCAGAACATCCTTGCCTGATGATGTGAAGGTAGACTGGAGCACCCTCTCCTCAAGAGTCCATGGATGGCTATGCCTGGCAGTGCCAAGGTAGCTCAATGCTTTCCCTCCTCAGGACAGCTGTGCTAACAGAAATTGCTAGGTCAAGCAGGAGGGTCTCAAAGTGGCCACCAGACATTCTCCAGTTAGATGGAGAGCCTGTATAGAATTCTTTTGGATGCAGCTCTTGCAGGACAGGAGGGATACTGGTGGTGTGATTCAACCAGCAACAGTGATCAGCTGAGTGGATGAAGGAGCTCTTAGATGTCACAGGTGACTGAGGGCATAGGAGGCTGGCAAAAGAGTTCTTAGAGGCACCAGGTGATTGCTGGGGCAGGAGGTGGGGGGATACCAGCAGCAATACTACATAGCTGGGTTGCCAGGGGGGCTTGTTGCTTTGCTGCCTAATGGGTGGCACTATGAAAAAACAAAGCAACACTGTGATAGGTGCAGCATTGTCCTTTTGTATGTAAGAAGTTGATGCCCAATCAGGTAGCATTAACAGCCTCTGCAGCAGTCATACCAGGATTGGGTGTGTGCAGGCTACACCTCCTGCAGGATCAGCTGCACTGGCATCTTGCCACACACACCAACCCAGCCCTATTCTCCCAGTCATCTCAAGATGTTTGCTTTGTGCATGTGCACAAGTAAACATGAAAAGAGTGACAGGGTATTTCCATTAAATTGTTGGGGGGGGGGGCTTTTGATAAGCAGTGATCTCTCTTTCATAAATGTCTCTGATTGTAGAGATGGGGAGTGGAATCCTGATTTAGTCATTATATCACTGCTCTGTGCAAACTTGATAATTTTTGCCTAAACTGACACACAGTAGTCATAGCTTGTTGTATTTATTAAAAGTTGAAGTCTGCAGGATAATTTCATTGAGAAATTAGTCTAATTTATAAAATGCCCTATGTCACAACCATTTGCTTAAGCAAAGCTATAAAATAAACACAAACTATAAAGTATTACAAGAATAATTTTCACACATGTCATGCAAAACCATGACAGACTGAGGCAAACAAATGTCTTTTCATTGCTTTGTCAAAAATTGATGAGTTAGTGCAGTTTCTGAATCAGGATTCCAGAACATTCCAGTAAAAGTGAGCACTGTAGAACACGTCAGCTGTCCTGAAGAAAGTAAAAAAAAAATCTCGGCATAGTTAAAAAGGGGGTGCAGAACATCTATCAAAGAATAATGTTCCACAGGAGACTTTAACTGCTCAGTTTATGGCAGTGAGATAATTCACTGATTTACTGAGATCAGACCGAGTATGCCAATTTAAGCCCCTTCTGTGGGAAGCAGAAAGCCAGTACACTCTAATAAAGAGCTCACAACTGTGAGAGTTCCACTTATTGTTTAATATGAACCCCAACAGCCATTAGTAAACAGTATTTAGAGGGAATAAACAAGACTCTGGTGCCATGGCAGTATACCACATAACCATAGTCTAGAACTGGTAAGACTGCCTGTAGAATAACATTTTCTGTCAGATTCCATTAAACATTGACAGGAACATTTTAAATGACCTTAGCAGGTCCAAATCTTAGGAACAGTTTTTGTCTATATGATATTTAAAAGTCAGACAGGAATCAAATGTCAAGCTAAAATATTTGAATTCTGTAATAGTTCCAAAGGCAAATTATTAAAACGAACTGACAGTCTATTTAAGGCAATTCGAGTGTTATGAAGGACTGAAAAGCTGGGGGCTTTTCCACCTCAGTGACTTTCTCAGCTGCATACTGAGCATTCCTAAATTAAATACGGATATGTATGTGGATAGTAAATCTTTATTATTATAAGGGTCTCAGAAATGCTGCAATATTATTGGTTGTCAGCATTCTATGAGCCTTGTATTAATCTACTTATTAACGTAACTCTGCAGCCTGATTACAGGAGCATTGATTTAAAAAAATACTGAAGTCATTATTACCTTCCAGCATTCTCTGCCTGGAAGTTACTGATGCCATTACTTGTCAACACATTAATGTTTTCCCCTGCTGAGTTTCTGTACAGTCTGTAATTTCTTCCAGTCAAAGCTTGCTGCCTCTCTCCCCAACAAGTGCTGCTCATTAGTCCATGTATTTGTGCCAATCTTGGAATGCCCCCACATATCTTGCACTCTCCTCTGTCATGGCTAAACCTGGTAAGTCATTCAGGTCATTGCAAGAGCCATGGAACAGAACTGGGAGTACCACTCTTAAGAACAGTGTGGCATTCGTGGGAACCATTGAGGAGGAGGAATCATTTAAAAGCCACGGAACAGCTTACATAGAAACATAGAATTTGGCAGCAGATAAGGACCGCTTGGCCCACCTAGTCTACCCATTTCCCTACCTGATGGATAAGCTGCAGATTCTAGTTAATCAACAGCCTACTTCATCCTACCCCCCACTAGAATTGCCTTATGCCTGTCCCATGCATTCTTGAATTCTCCCACTGTTCCTGACTCCACAACCTCCTTAGGAAGGCTGTTCCATGCATTCACAACCCTCTCTGTGAAAACATACTTTCTAACATTACCTCTGAGTCATCCCCCCACTATCTGCAAATTGTGCCCCCTTGTTCTTGCACATCTCTTCTTCTGAAAGATGCTACCCTCTTGAACTTTGTTAATTCCCTTGAGATACTTGAAAGTTTCTATCATGTCCCCCTTTCCTCAAGGGTGTACATGTTAAGCTGCTTTAGTCTCTCCTCATATGTATTCTGGTGCAGACCCTGCACCATTTTGGTTGCCCTTCTCTGAACAGCCTCCACTCTGTCTATGCCTTTGCAGAGGTGGGGTCTCCAGAATTGCATGCAGTACTCCAGATGGGGTCTCACTAACTGTCTGTACAGAGGGATAACAACTTCCTGTTTTCTACTGTTGTTGCCTCTCCCTATGCATCCCAGTATCCCTTCAGCCCTCCTTACTGACTTCTCACATTGCTTGCCCACCTTTTTTATTTATTTATTTATGCGTTTTACCAGGAAGGCATACTGAGCAGAGTACCGCTCAATTCCAGATGCACCCTGGGGCCGGGGGTGATAGGGAGAAAAAAAAATTACAGATACAAAACAGAATTACAGAAACAAATACAACAGTAAATACAACAACTGCACAGTTAGCAATGAGGAAGAATACAAAATATGATGGGCTACAATTTGGAAGGTACTCCTACATTTTGTTAACATTGAGGAGCAAGAACAGTAATGTACCAGTGACAGAGATCCCGTAGGATAGAAAAAAATAATAGACCCCTGGCTACTACCTAAGGGCCTGAATGCCAGGCAGGGTAAGTGTCACATTGGGATGGAGGAAGCAACCTTTTGTAGAGGCACCAATAGAGCCTGTGACATCAAGTAAGGAGAGAGCAGCACAGTAGAGAGACATGGTGCTAGGACCTTAACAGAGCTATTTGCAAGAGCAAGTGGAGGAGAAGTGCATCTTTAGTAGGAAGTTTAGATGTTGTGGGCTGGAGGTGTGTCCAATGATGCTCAGCAAGGAGTTAGGTTATCTGATATAATTACTCCTAGGTCTGTTTCGATTTTTGTTGTTGTTATTAACTCACTCCCCATTGTGTGCTCTTCCACTGAGTTTTTGTTTCCCAGATGCATTGCCTTGCACTTCTTTGCATTGAATCTGAGCTGCCACATATTTGACCATTCCTCCAACCTTGTCAAGTCCCTTTTCATCCTTTCCATCCCACCTTGTGTATCAACCCTGTTGCAGATCTTTGTGTCATCTGCAAAGAGACATACCTTTCCTTCCAGGTACTCTCCAATGTCACTTATAAAGACCTTAAAGAGGACCGGTCCCAGTACCGAACCCTGTGGTACCCCACTAGTTACCCTCCTTTCTTCACTGTGGACTCTGTTTACTATTACCCTTTGCTTCCTGTTGTCTAGCCAGTTTTTAATCCAGGCTACCACTTTGGGACCCACTCCAAGGCTGGCTAACTTGTATATTAATCTTTTGTATGAGACTGTATCAAATGCCTTGCTAAAATCTAGGTAGGCCATATCCACAGCCCCTCCCTGGTCTACTACTTTGGTCACCCAGTCAAACAAATCTATTAGGTTCATCTGACATGACCTTCCTGCTGTGAAACCATGCTGCCTTGGGTCCTGTGTGCCACTGGCCTCTGGGTACTCAACAGTTCTTTCCTTCAAAAGTGATTCCATCATTTTCCCTACCACTGTAGTCAAACTAACTGGTCTGTAGTTTCCTGCCTCTGTCCTGTTCCCACTTTTGTAAAGTGGAATCACATTTGCCCTCCTCCAGTCCTCAGGTATCACCCCATCCTCCCATGATTTGTTAAAGAGAGTAGTTAGCGGTGTCACTAGTTCTCTCATAGAAACATAGAAACATAGAAGTTGACGGCAGATAAGGACCGCAAGGCCCATCCAGTCTGCCCATTTCTTTTTCTACCTTATAAATGTGCCTTCGGCCTTTGCTCTGTCAGTGACCTATCTATTCATAGTCATTTGTATTTGCTCCCTTATGCCTATCCCATGCCTGTTTGAAGCCCTGCACTGTATTCATAGCCACCACTTCTTGTGGTAAGCCATTCCATGCATCCACCACTGTGAAAAGAATTTCTCATTCCTCTTAATCGGCCTCCTCTAATCTCATGCTGTGTCCTCTTGTCCTGCTATTTTTCTTATATTTAAACATGTTAGACTCTTTCACCTTGTTTATGCCCTTAAGGTGTTTGAATGCCTCGATCATATCACCTCTCTCCCTCCTTTGCTCAAGGGTATACATATTGAGCTCCGTTAATCTGTCCTCATATGTCTTCAGATGCAGTCCCTGCACCATTTTGGCTGCCCTTCTCTGACTGCCTCAAGTTGGTTAATGTCCTTGTGAAGGTGTGGCCTCCAATACTGCACGCAGTACTCCAGATGGGGCCTAACCAGTGTCTTGTACAGAGGATTATTACCTCCTCTTACGACTTGTGATACCCTACTACTACACCCCTAACACCCCACTAGCCTTACCTACTGCTTTAGAGGTCTGCTTGGATGATTTTAGGTCATCAGTGATGATGATGCCCAAGTCTCTTTCTTCCTTTGTGACTGCTAGCAACTCCCTCCCAGCCTATAGGTGGCTTCAGGTTTTCTCTTCCCTATGTGCATGATTTTGCACTTCTTTTGCATTAATCCCAGTTGCCACTCTTCTGACCATTCTGCTAGTTTATCCAGATCTCTCTCATTCTGCCCACCCCATCTGCATCATCTACTCTGTTGCAGATCTTGGTGTCATCTGCAAACAGACAAGCCTTACCCTCTAGTCCATCTACAAGGTCACTAATGAAGATGTTGAAGAGGATGGCTCCAGGACTGATCCCTGAGGTACCCACTTGTGACTTGCATCTCTTCTGACTGTATACCATTCACCACCACTCTCTGTTTTCTGCTTCACAACCAGTTTGCCACCCAGTTGACCAACTTGACCACCCTGAGCCTGCCCAGCTTATTTATCAATCTTCTATGTGGAACAGTGTCAAAAGCTTTGCTGAAGTCAAGGTAGGCGACATCAACTGCTCCCCTTGGTCCACCACTCTGGTTACCCAGTCAAAGAAATCTATGAGATTAGTTTGACAGGACCTTCCTTTGTAAACCCATGCTGTCTTGGATCCTGTGCCCCTATGGATTCCAGGTGTTGCACTATCCTTTCCTTAAGGAGTGCCCATAATCTTGCCCACTACTGAGGTAAGACTGACCGTCTGTAGTTCCCGCCTCCTCCTGCTACACACTCTTGTGGAGCGGGATCACATGAGCCCTTCTCCAGTCTTCTGGGACCTCTCCTGTGCTCAGAGACTCACTAAACAATTCTGCTAATGGCTCTGCTAGTTCCTCCTTTAGCTCTTAAGTACCCTGGGATGTATGCCATCAGGTCCCATTGCCTTATCCACCCTGAGCTTAGCAAGATCTTGTAGGACCCTTTCTTTTGTGAAGGAGTAGTGCTCACCTCCCTCCCCTGTGTCCATGATGCTGAGCTGTGGACCCTGTCCTACCTTCTCTTCAGTAAATACTGAGCAAAAGTATCTATTTAGGATAGATGCCTTTACAGGTCCTCCTCCTCACATGCTCCCTTTTCTCCATTAAACTTAGCAATACCCCTCTGGACTTTCTCCTTTCACTAATGTATCTATAGAAAGTCTTGTCACCTTCTTTTACTGTTCGTGCTAGTGTTTCCTCAGTTTGGGACTTTGCCTGCCTTACTGCCTTACCTGCTTCCCTTAGGGCAGTTTGGTATGCCTCCTATCATCATCCCGCTGTGTTCCTTTATATTTCCTGAAGGCCAGCCTTTGGCTCTGACCTTTTCTGCTACTGTATTTGAGAACCAAAGTGGTTTCCTTCTTCTTTTGCACTTCCTTTTCTGTCTAACACAATGGGATGTTGCTTCAAGTATTGCATCCTTAATGCTTGCCCACTTTGCCTGTACCCCTCACCTTTGTTTCTTTTTGCCAGGGCTAGCTTAACTCTGTTGGCCATCTTATCAAAGTCAGCTCCTCTGAAGTCCCATATTTTTGCCTTGGAATGGGATGATTTAGATGTAGTAGCCAAACTGAACTATACCATGTGATGGTCACTGGCCCCAGGTGACCTTCTACCTGGAGATCTGTGATCCCTTCTCTGTTAGTCAGTACTAGATCTAGGATAGCCCTGTCTCTTGTGGGTTGCTGTACCAGTTGTTTGAGGCCCTCCCTGCAGGAATCCACTATGAGTCTAGTTCTGCGAGATGTTCCCTGCTGGTATTGACCAATCTGTATCTGGCATGTTGAAGTCTCCCATTATCAGAACCTCCTTTAGCTGTCATGTTTTGTATATCTTCTAACAGTAATGTATCTATGTCCCCTCTGGTCTGGGGGCCTGTAGACAACCCCAGTTCTTATGGCTGTCCCATTTCCTGTTTCCAGGGTGACCCACAGTTCTTCTGGCTCCTTATGTGTATTCTGAATTTCTGTAGCTTTGATATTTTCATTAACATACAGGGCCACTCCTCCCCCCCTTTTTGCACCTCAGTCTCTTCTGAACAATACATAGCCAGGTACTGAAGTCTCCCAAGTGTGGTTACTGGTAAACCACGTCTCACTAATTGCTACTATGCTACTCTCCTTAGTTCTTTTAGAATTCTTGGCTGAATCCCATCAGGCCCCATTGCTTTGTCCACCTTCAATTTTATTAGTTCTTTCAGAACCCTTTCTTCTGTAAATAGACTGGTATTGACCCCCCTATTTAGAGTTTCTCTCTTGTTTGGTTTATTCACCTCCCCCTCCTCTTCCGTTATGAATACTGAGCAAAAATATTCATTCAGTATCCCTGCTTTTTCACTGTCACCCTCTGCCCATATTCCCTCCCCTTTATTAAGTCTCTGTATCCCTCCCTTGGTCTTTCTTTGCTCCCAAATGTACCTATAAAAGGTTTTATCCCCCTTCTTAACAGACTTGGCTATCTTTTCCTCAGTTTGTGCCATTGCTCTTCTGACTGCCTTCCTTGCCTCCTTCTACTTTAACTGATAAAGTTCTCTGTCCTGCTCCTTCTGTGTTTCCTTATATTTCCTGAATGCTATCCCTTTCTTCTTAACCATCCCTGCCACCTCTTTTGAGGACTATAGTGTTTTTTTCCTTCATTTTGTTTTGTTGATTTGCTTCACACAAAGGCTTGTTGCCTCTGCGATGGCTGTTTTGATTATTCCCCATTGTTCCTCTGCTCCTCCTTCTTGCCCATTTGCTAGTGCTTTTCTGAGGCACTCTCTCATTTTCCCAAAGTCAGTCTTCATAAAGTCCAATACTTTTGTTTTTATATGGCTTGACTCTATGGCTGTGTTTATTGTGAACACACTGTTTGGTGGTCACTTGTTCCCAGATGGCTACCCACTTCTAAATCTGAGATCCTTTCTCCTTCCCCATTTGAGAGTACCAGGTCTAAGATTGTTCCCTCCTGAGTGGGTTCCAACACTAGCTGTCTGATGCATGCCCACTGTAGGGCATCAAGAATGACCCTGCTCTTAGATGTGCCTGCAGCAAAGGTGCTCCAGTTAACATCTGGCATAGTCAGGTCCCCCATCAACAATATCTCCCCTTTTTCTGCCATTTTAAGGATGCCTTCTATCATTTCCTTGTCCATTTCCTCCCCCTGAGATGGGGGTCTGTACACAACCCCCATGCAGATTGTGGTGCCATTTCCTGTCTCCAGGGTGACCCATAGTGACTCATCAACTTCCTGTTTACTCTTTAGTTCTGTTGCTTTAATCCCTTCCCTTATATACAGAGCTACTCCTCCTCCTCTTTTACCCACCCTGTCCCTCCTGTAGACTGTGTATCCTGATATGTTGACATCCCAGTCATGGTTTTCTGTGTACCATGTTTCAGTGACTGCCACAATATCCAGGCATCCCTCTTCCATCAAGGCCACTAGTTCAGGGAGCTTGTTGCACAGACTGCGGGCATTAGTACTCATCATCTTCTATTTATTTTTTATGGCCTTACCCCTTTTAGCCCCATCCCTGTCCTTACTGCCTTTTTCTGCATTTACCAACACAGAGCGAGCAGCTGGCTGTTTACAGCAGGGTGGCATGAATAGGATGATCAGGCAGCAGTGTAATGGTCAAAATCATGGTGCGGCTCACAAACACACAACAAGAGGCTCAGTAGGAGGCAGGTTTAAAGGGACACTGAGAGCTGAATCATCACTAATGCTAACAGCGCTAATGGGAGCTGTTACATTCCTGTCAGATGACAGTCTGTCATGGATGGCTTGATCAGAGGTTAATTTCTACAAGCTTCACTTTTCACTGTCTGTGTCCCCAACTTTTCTCACTATTGCTATAGTGAAGAAAAAAAAACGCTCTGCAGAAATAATACTATTTAACCTCAGCTGTCACAGGTGACGTGCTCCCCATTCATTTCTAAATTTCATGCATGAATGCTGACAGGGTTTGCAGTATCCTCACTGTCACAGGTGATACTTTTGGTGGCAGAGAAATGCTATGGGTCTGAACAATCATGGGGTGACAAAGATCATAAAATAGACTTTGCAGTTCATTCAGTTAACAGCCACGATGTGGCTCAATATGTCAACCAACTGGCGGTGTCAGCTTTAGAGTGGGTGAGTGAGGTTCAGCTAACAGTCACTGTGTGCCTCAAGGCTCAAGGCAGAGGAAGTATTTTATTTTAATTTGAATTAATAATGTAAAAAAATATAAAAACAATAACCGAGCTTCCATACCTCAAGATCCAGTAATAAGACTAGCAATAAGGAACTCTGGGGGTTTATGTTAACATCCAGGTAAACACACCCTGGGTGGGATCAATATGGCACTTGGCTGCACCTCATGCCACATTGCACTCCCAGGGAGTAATTAACAGGACATTAACATAATCCCATTTTTCCTTATTGCTTAATAGTTTGTTAGTTAACCGAGTTACAGAGATTACTAGTTTAGGGAATCCTGTGAGATCGGCAAACATGCAATCATTAAAATAATATAACAATATGACAAGCCCAATGCAACAGAGGTTTTGTCATGGACAACAATGTGGCACAGCTTGTATTTTGTTCTCTACTGTGCAGATGTTGACTATGCCAAATTGCACACAAATGTGATCTGACCATAATTGTCTAATGCTTAAGAACAGCTGCTTCGTTTTATTGACTAATTTTATTTGTAATCCTTGACCTGCTGCTTCTGCTCTTTGAGGGCAGTAAAGGACATGGCATGATGTGAGGAAGGGGTTGTGTCAAATTGTTAAAATGGCACAAATTGCTTAATAAACTTGGAGATGAACAAGAGGTGCTTGAAGCACTGCTGGTTTTGGTCCTCCTCTGCAGATTGCAAGAAGGGCCCATCTTGTACAAAAGAAGTTAGACACTCATATTCATTGAGAGTAGCACCTTCTATTCAGCAGTTCTCAGGGACTCTGTTTTCATATGATCCACGATGTGCTGATGCCATCACCAAGTGTATTTAATCATGGTATTTGCTGCAGAGACATGGAAGTGAACAAAAAGAACAGGGAAAACTGTGGAAGGTGGTACTCTGCATTGCTTGTGTAGGTAAGGAAGCCGTGAGTCTGTCAGAAATGGAGGACAAAACAAAAATGTTACATGACTCATTTATTTGCTTTTGTTAACCAGGTAAGCACACTAGACAGTCAAGTGCCTCTTTTCATGTGCCACCCAGGAGGATTACAATGGTGCATACATGAACATCAGGCAAAACAGGGTAACATACAATAAAATCAGGCACATAGATTATATCAGGAGATAGAAAGCAACATAGCACAGGCATAGGCAACAGGTGTCTACAGACGCCCCGGTAGAGTTAACAAGGTACAATACATCAGGATCAGGAAAATCAAGGTACGTTCACAAGGATCAGGCATATAGGTTACATCAGGAGGTAGAATAACAGCATAGTACAGGCATGGATGACATACATCAACATGATGGGTATAAGTAGGAGGAAGCACAAGTAGTACAACAGATTGGGGGGGAGGTATTCCATCAGTACATCAGATGGCATGGGCTTGCCAGGTGGGCAAAGTGCTTGCAGTAGCTGGGGACTCATCTCCTAGCAGTAGAGTCCAGGTTATAGCAGCTCAGGTGCAGAGACAGGCAGAGGCCAATTTTAGGAAGCCCCATAGGGAGGCTTTGAAGCAGAGATGGGAGGGGGAGGAGTGAGTGCTGGCAGGAAGGGAGATCCACAGCCTTGGCACGTAGGCAGAGAAGGCCTGATCACCCATTTGGATGCGAGTTTTAGGAACCTGGAGGACCTGTGAGTCACTGGATCTCAAGTGGTAGGAGGGGTTTGCAGGTGAGAGGGATGAGGCTAGTGCAGGAGGGGTGGCAGTTCTGATAATATTGTCAATGAAGCTGCCAAGGACGAAGGTGCGATGGTTCTCCGAAGGGAGCCACTCCAGCTGGGAATATAGTTTGCAATGGTGCATGAGGTGAGGAGCAGAGAGTGCAAAGCAGCATTCATTGTTATACGCCGTGTCCCATTTTGAGAGGTGTTTTTTGGGATGTGGGCAAAGGATACCAGGCCATAGCATAGCATGGGTAGTAGGACTCCTCTGGCAAGCTCAAGACGTGCGGCTGAGGTGAGACAACTTTTAGCTCTGTATGCAAGGCCCAGCTTGCAGTTGGTTGCTTTATAGGCGGTGCAAATGTGCAGTGTCAGGTCCAGTTGAGGGTCAAGTGTTATCCCATATACTTGACCTCATCTGCAACATGCAAGAAGGAACCATCAGCTCCTGAGATTTTTAGAGGAGATGGGCAGGCTTTAGTCTTGGCCAATGAGCCAAAGAGCATTACTTGAGTCTTCTTGAGGTTAATTGTAAGCTTGCGGTCCTCAAGCCAGGTTTGGATAAGGTTAAAGTCAGAGTTTAACTGGGTGTTGATGGCCTTAAGATCCTGAGAGCTATCCAGGATGACGAGGTCATCCCCATACAGGGTGGAGTGCCCGAGGGCTAGGGCCGAGGGCAGCTCATTTATGAAGAGAGAAAACAGAATAGGTCCAGGGACGGAGCCCTGGGGGACCCCACAGGTCACTGGGACTGGATCGGACAGGGCCTTGTTAAAGTTAGTGTATTGCTGTCTCTCTGAGAGGTAGTTAGTGAACCAGTCATGGGTGGGGGGGGGAGCCCATGAACCAGAGAGTGGAGTGCATGAGTGAGTAGTCGACCTGGTCAAAGGCTTTTGAGAGATCGACGAAGATGGCTCCAGTCAGTTTGCCATGATCTGTTGTGGACTTGATTTCAGAGGTAACCACCACTAGGCCAGTAGACGTGCTGTGCCTTTTTCTGAAACCGTGTTGCACTGGGGAAAGTAGCTCATAGCTCTGGAGGTAATGGGTGAGCTGAGAGGCAACAACTTTTTCAAGTAACTTGCTGATCGCAGACAAGATCACGATAGGGCAGTAGTTATTGAGAATTTTTGGGTTGCCTTGTTTAAGGACAGGGACAACCCTGGCCACCTGCCATACATCCAGTATAGTACCTGAGATTAAGCAAGTGTTGAATATGTGAGAAACTGGCCAGGCTAGGAGGGATACCCCAGGCAGAGCAGTTTGGACTCAAGGCCGCCATGCCCAGCTCCAGTGTGAGGAGAGAGATCAGCAAGGAGCCTTCGGGTCTCTCCAACAGAGACGGCCTTTAAATAGAAGGAAGGATGGCTGGAGTTCCCACCAACATGGGGAATTTGAGTCATTGGGACAGGGAACTGGGAGGGAGGAGCAGTCAGGTCAGAGAACTGCACTGGCAATTGTGTCGGGGTTATTGCAACTATCCCCTCCAATGAGCACATTGGAAACCTGGGCTCTGGCAGACACTCCGAATGTGTTTTTAGTGTTTTGCCAGAAGCTTCTCGGGTTTCTGGCTGAGGATAGCACTGCAGATTGACAGTATTCACTCTTGGCTGGGTGGATGGCTCTTTTACAAGAGTTTCTCATCTGTTGATATTCGAGGAAGTCGTTGTAGGAGCAGGAGGACTTGAACCTTGCCCAGCATTTGTCTCTTCACTTCATGAGGGCCAGTAGGCCCCCACGGAGCCACTTGGTGATGATGCCCCTCACCCTCCTTTTCATGAGGGGTGCATGTTTGTTTTGCAAGGGAGTGAAGACAGCGAGGAAGTTGTCAAGGGCCCCCAAGAGATCGCTCCTGGCACTGACCCAGGTCCAGTCAATTTATAGTAGGTCAGCATGGTAGTCATCAATGTCAAAATTGGAGTAGTCCTACAGCTGGATCACTTTGCATGGAATTTTGGGAGGGGAGATGCCCCATGTGTAATAGGTGAGAGAGTGATCTGAGATGGCATCAAGAAGGATTCCTGAGGAGACTATTTTGTCAGGTCTGTTACTCAGTACCCATTCGATGAGGGATCCTTTTCCCCCCTCGGGAGGAGAGCCTTATGGGTTCGGTAATGAGTTGGCTGAGAGTGAGACCTGACAGCAGCGGTTCATACTGCTTGGCATTGCCCCCCAACCAGTTTAGGCTGAGGTCACCCAGGACTAGCAAATCATTTGAGCCTACTGTGTCCCTGAGACAGTCAAGTAGGGTGGAGAGCACAGGCATTCTTCCCTTTGGAGGGTTATAGGCACACACCAGGTGAACCTTTTTAGTATTGCCTAGCAGAAGGAGGGCATGCAAGAGCTCACTGGCAGGGGGTGTGATGAGGGAGTGACCAATTACAGACACATTTTAATGCCCCTTACAGTAGAGGAGCACTCCACCTCCACGCTTATTGCCGTCTCTGTCTTGCCTAATGAGGTTGTGCTTCAGGAGGGCACACACGGAGTCTGGGGTGTGCGGATTCAGCCAGGTTTCCGTGATCCCCAGGATATCGGGGTTGTAGTGAGCCACCCAGGCGGAAAGCTCCACTAGGTTTGGTAGAAGACTATGCAGGTTCATGTGAACCATTTTTATGCCTTTAGTGGATAATCAGGCTAGGGAGGGACTTGAGAGAGGGCAGGGTGGCCTGAGGCCCAGGGGTTTGAGCTGATCCCGCAGCTTGGCCAGGAAGGGCCAAGCATCCACTTGGGGATGACATCCTGTATGGTCACAGAGGGAGGAGTGCGCAAATAATTTCTGGGTATGATGCCACCTCCTGGCATGTATTCTATCCGAGCCTTGGCAATAGGGAGGCACCACACAACCTAAAAGACAGATTAGCAACTGCAAATAACCCTATGACAGGTTACAGCAACACTGAGGATAGAAGGCTGAAAATTGCTTACCCTGTGTTGTTATACTGGCTTTATAAGACAGTGGCTTAGTAATGGCTGTGCTAGACCTAGCCCTGTGCGACAGTGACTAAGGTTACCTTGCACAAGTAAGACAGTGAAAGTTACTAGCCCTGGATTGATAGACTTGCTTAATAAAACAATGGTTACTATTGACTATCTCTAGAAATAGCTATGCTGGCACTAGCCCAGTATGACAAAGGCTATCTAGCACAAATAAGACAGTGAAAATACAAGCCCCATTATCACAGGTGGTTCATTCATGCAAAGTGTTCAGCTTAGCAGACTAGGGGTAGCTTCTGGCTGCAAGTCAGAAGATAAGGCAGATTGTTGCCTTCCCCTGCCAGGAGAGGGGACTAGCCCACAGTTTGACTGCTACTGGGCTGGTCAAAGGGGAAAAACCCAAAGTAGCTCAAAAGGCACTAGGAGATGCAGCACTAGTCTGGCTACAGTGATAGTGCAGTAGGCATCCCCGGACCTATTGGGATGACCTAGAGAGCATTTAATGGGAGAAGGGAACAGGGTAGGTAACATTATCCCTGACCGACAGTGCAGCCTCCGTAGGAAGCTCCCTCCTACAGTAAGTCCCACAGAAAAGTTGAAAGTCCCAATTTACAGGTGGCATATTTGAAAGTTCTGACTCTGGTTGAGAGCATGTACAGGTCCCAGGTGCCGGGGGAGGACCGCCTGGTGAATACAGGAAGCCAGCGCCTCAACCCCGGGTCATCCGGTGCAGCAGATTCGGTGTCAGAGTGGTCATTTGGGGGGGTGCTCGCTGTGCAAAGGGCTTTCAACGCCTCCCCGAGTCCTTGTGCATCAAGTATAGCAGTTTCTAAGACTTCTGGAGAAGAGATTACCATCAGGAGCATGGGATTATCATGGCTTAAACTTGAGTGAAAGTTTTGGATTTTGTTACAGTTTAAGTTAAAAAAATGGTGAAACATTTTCTGAAAGTTGGCATATTGCAAAGTTAGGCAGAGATAAAATGCAGACCTGTCATTGCAGAAAAAAATACATCTACAAATAATCATATGCAGCCATTTTTTATACCAATATTTTTTTCTAAAAGGGGAGTCAAGGTGGAAAAGCTTCCTGAGAGGAAACTATGTGATGACAGTGAACAGTCTATTGTAAAAAAACCCATGTGGTTCCTCAGTGTCTGTGTAGTGAGCTATGGTTGTCAGAGAGGAAGTAGTCCAATGTTTTGCTCTGTTCAAAAATCAATTATAAAGTTGCCAAAGGTTGGAATGGTTGCCATGGTTGTCCAAAAGACAGTGGACAAGCCATGTTCTGACTCAGAATATGCTGTTTATGTTCAGGAGTGAGGGGGCAGGATCATAACTGATACGTGGCAAATCCAAGTGTGAATTTTAAAAGTCCTTTCTTCAATATGTTACGAGAAATGCTACACTTCCTTACTCTAGTTTAAAACCTACATTTTTAAACTGCAAACCTGTAAATTTGCTCTAATGTTTTATTTGTACTTTATTCTGTATTGAATTTTAAATAGCATCAATAACATGCAGTACATGTCTAATTAGACTTCAGTGCTCTGGAATGAATGCTACATAACTCCACTGTAATGTCATTAAGAATGGTTTCAGCTGCTCTCCCATTGGTTATGTTCAGAATTATGAGGCTTTTTTTTTTTATTTTATTTATTTAGTTTTTGTTGACCGGGTAAGTGCACTAGACAAATCCTGCCTATTTTCAGGCACGACCTGGGGGGAGGGGAATTTTATCTTTGTTTGCAACTTATCTATCATCAAAATAACATTTTATTTTGATAGTAGCTACCTCATCAAGGAAAATAGCACACTTCATCTGGCAAAATAAATGACATTGTCACTGGTGTGATATTAAACTTATTTTATTAATTTTGTACTTAGCCTTTTTTGTTTTCTTTCATCTACCTGCCTATTCTGCCAGTCTTGGCCCTATCCTTTAAGCCAGTGTTCCTGTAACACAAGTCTTTGTTGTCTCAGCGTTAGTAAAATTAAAATTTTTGGTTGCAGTTTAATTTGTTTTTACAAAATCAGTATTTCCCTGTTGGATTGGGATCACCAGCCCTCTGATACTCAGTTCCCTGATTGGTGTGTGATTTTCCTTTTTGCATTTTGCTTTTTCTCCTTTCATGAATGCGTGTTATCCTCCTCTGGCATATTAAACATTATTGCAAAACTATAATAGGTCAGTTGTGCAGATGTCAATGTAGAGAGCCAAATTACAATTCAATTCTAACAGGACCTGATTCAGGCCTATTTATTGCACTAATACAGTTTAATTGCCAACTCCTCTTCACTTGGCAAGAGCACAGGAGCATTGGACTAAAAATTTGAAAGCACAGTATTATACAAATAAGCTAAAGCATTGTTTTCAATCCCCAAATCATAGTGGCCTCAAGTTGCAGCCACTAGACTGTAGTGGTGGTCTCACTATATAATGTTTTAGCCACACTCCATGATATTATTGTTGTTGAGGCACAGGTCAGAAAGCATAGGCAACTAGGAGAAGTCATAAAATTCACAAGCAGTGTTTTATTATTATTAACAATAATATAAATAGAATAATAGATAGGTTCCACTGAATTACAAGGTTGTAATTCCATCAAGAGGTTCTGGGGATATAGGTAACCTCGACAGCAATGCTCGAGAGGTTCCTATGTCCCTAGAACCTCCAGATGGAATTACAGCTGAGTGATTCAATGGAACCTATCTGTGGTTTTTTGTAATATGTGGATGCGAGAGGCTGACAAAATTTTACCTCTGCATCAGTTGAGGGACGGTTCCATGTTTATGTTCCTCGCTTCTCACTTTCCGCTTGCTCTATGCCCCTCACCCAGTCCTGCTTCTTTATCACAGGAAGGGAAAAAAATGAGAAAAAAAAACAACCCTCAAACATTAGCCGAGGCACTTAGGTCTGAACGATGGTATTACGAAGACTGGAAGTATTGTATTATTGGCCGGAAGTATAGTATTACAAGGACCGTAAGTATAGTATTGCAAGACTGAGTGGTGTATTACAAGATTGTTTTTATATGCTTTTTAGACATATTATTTTTAAAATACATATATTACAAAACAATAAATTTGTGCAAGATAGCTATTATACAGGCAGTTCAAACAAAAGAAAGTCCTTCATCTGAGGGTATCTCTAAATCTAAATCTCAGTCTCTCTCTCTCTCTCTCTCTCTCTCTCTCTCTCTCTCTCTCTCTCTATCCCTCTAAAAGGCATTGATCTCTTTCATAAGATGTTTCCATCTGGCATTTAAATTCCACATCCTGTTCTCAATAAGTTATCTCTTTTTTTTTCACACAATGTACCAGACTTTGTCAATTTCTTTCCTATAACCCATATATCCAGTCTCCTTAGCATTCTGGCCAGAGCTGACTTTCTTGCTGACAGCTCTGCAAACAAACTTGTGGAGGTCAAAAGATTTCTCAAGTTCAATAAACCCAAATCATTTTCCGCAGTTATTAAAACAGTATAACTATATACATTTGCAAACCAAGAGATCTCAGTTCACATAAAGATTCTTATAAATTTTTCTTAACCATAGAGCAGCAAGAGGAGAAAGAAAGAATAGAAACAGCATGTGAAGGACGGGAGAAAACAGGGAAATTGTGGGACCAATAGAGTGGCCAGTTCCAAGTTTCCACAAGGAAAATTTCATCCTGCAATCAGAGAGACAAGAGATAGTTAAGTGCCAGAATAGGAAATGACAGAAAAACAGAACCTCACTTTTAACTCTGTTGTATAACAAATGGAACAGGGTCTTTTCCAACCCTGTCACATACCCTTCTCCTTATAAGGGAAACTGTTTTTTTTCTTTAAAAAACAGGTTTCCAACCCTTCTTTTATTTCTCTTTTAGCATTACCTTATAGCATTTATAGTGCTTTGCATATGTGGTATCCATTTTTCATCAAGCCTGTTACAGCAAAAATTTCAGTTAAGCACACACATTTTTTTCAGCCTTCTGAATTCTTAATCCCTGAACCATATTTTGACAGAAAATCAGCATTGACATTGTCTTTTCCAGACTTGTGCATCAATTTGAATTTAAATGTATGTAGTGTTAGTTACCACACTGAGATTCTGGGATTTTTATCCTTCATTTGATTAAACCAACAGAGAAGATTGTGATCTGCTAGAAGTAAAAAGTCAACTCCTAGCAAATAAAACTTAAGGGACTCCATTGCCCATTTCACAGCAAGACATTCTTTTTCTATAGTAGAGTACTTTTCCTCTCTGTTGTGCAATTTCTTACTGATATACTGTACAGAACGGGACATTCTAGGAATGTGGATATGATGTACAGTACTATCCACACTTCTGGCAGTGTTCCTTTCCCCTTTGAATTATGCTGGAGCATCTTCAAGCTGGCTCCTCCCACCCAGGTGGTAACTCCCTCAGCACCACCCTATGACACCAGATCTTCCTTTCTGCTGGAAGAAGGTTCCCTCCTTATTGCTCTGCACACAGAATATGCCCATTGCTTCAAAACTTTTGAAAATCACTATCATCTTCAAGCCACTTCATGTTATTCAAACTCTTGACATGGACAACTCCAAGCCAGCTCCAGGTTTTAAACAGTGTGATTGTGGGCAGAAAATGTCCCAGATGGACCCACACACCTTGTGAGTCTACTGCCTAGGCCACAAACATGATCCCCAAGCATGTGGCCTGTGTCGGACCTTGCATCCCTGTACTCTGGAAAACTGGCATGCTAAGCTACTTTTAGTGGCAGTACTTTTCAAGACTGAGGTCTAGGAAACCAGCACCAACCCAAAGGAAATACACTGTATATATCTTTCTGTTGTTTGTAGCTTTGCAACTTTGTAGCTGTATAACATTTTAGCCTTGTCCATTTGCAAAGAAAGAGTCACTCACCATTTGAGAAATTTGTGCTCACTTCATTTAATCATAGCAGCAATAAAATCCACAGCAAGATGTAGAGAAAGGCAGAGAAACAGACACAATTTCATCAACAGCTCGCAAGCAGCTCACAACAATAGCCTCACCCGCTCAACAGTTACAATCACAGGTCACCTAACATGCTTTGCTCCACTGAGCTTCCTCAAAGGTGTATGTGCAAAGGATCAACAGTAGTTTAAATATAGAACACATTTAAAGTGACATGACCCCAAAAAATGGAATAGAAGGAAAAACATAGTTCAAGTTCCACCACTATTTCATGTTCAAAACAGCCATTTGATTTTAAATCAGAAGGTCATAATGTTCTCCTAGGTGTAAATATATCAAGTAGGACATTCTAACTACATACTGGTGGCAATACCCCATAAAGTGAAATTACTATTAAAAACATGGTTCAAGTCCCACCACTGCTTCATGTTAAAGGCAGCAATTTGTTTTCTAAATTAGGGGATCTTAACACCCTCCTAGCTGTAAATATATCAGATGGAACAAGGTATGGTACAATCAATATTACATATATAGGCATTTAAACATTAGGTACATTAGGGAGCGAAGAAAGACCAAAGGAGGGATACTGAGGCATAATAAAGGGGAGGGAATGTGGGCAGAGGGTGACAGTGAAAAAGCAGGGATACTGAATGAATATTTCTGCTCAGTATTCACAAAGGAAAAGGAGGGGGAGGTACCTAAACCAAACAAGAGAAACACTCTGAAGACGGGGGGTCAATACCAGTCTATTTATGGAAGAAAGGGTTCTGAAAGAACTAATAAAATTGAAGGTGGACAAAGCAATGGGGCCTGATGGGATTCAGCCAAGAATTCTAGAAGAACTAAGGAGAGAACTAGTGACACCGCTGACTACTCTTTTTAACAAATCATGGGAGAATAGGGTGGTACCTGAGGACTGGAGGAGGGTGGATGTGATTCCCCTTCATAAAAGTGGGAGCAGGACAGAGGCAGAAAACTATAGACCAGTTAGTTTCACCTCAGTGATAGGGAAAATGATGGAATCACTTTTGAAGGAAATAATTGCTGAGTACCTAGAGGGTAGTGGGGTACAGGACCCAAGGCAGCATGGATTCATGATGAGAAGGTCGTGTCAGATGAATCTAATAGACTTCTTTGACTGTGTGACCAAAGTAGTAGACCAGGGAGGGGCTGTGGACATGGCCTACCTAGATTTTAGCAAGGCATTTGATACAGTCCAACACAAAAGATGAATACACAAGTTAGCCAGCCTTGGAGTGGGTCCCAAGGTGGCAGCCTGGATAAAAAATTGGCTAGACAACAGGATGCAAAGACTAGTAGTAAACGGAGTCCACAGTGAAGAAAGGAGGATTACTAGCAGGGTACCACAGGGTTCAGTACTGGGACTGGTCCTTTTTAATGTCTTTATAAGTGACATTGCAGAGGAACTGGAAGGAAAAGTATGTCTCTTTGCAGACGACACAAAGATCTGCAACAGGGTTGATACACAAGATGGAGTAGAAAGGATGAGAAGGGACTTGGCAAGGTTGGAGGAATGGTCAAATGTATGGCAGCTCAAATTCAGTGCAAAGAAGTGCAAGGTAATGCACCTGGGAAACAAAAACCCAGGGGAAGAGTACACAATGGGGGGTGAGATACTGACGACAGTAAAAATGGAAAGGGACCTGGGGGTAATATATCAGATGACCTAAAGGTGGGCAAGCAATGTGAGAAGGTAGTAAGAAAGCCTGGGGGGATACTGGGATGCATAGGGAGTTCTGGAGACCCTATCTCTGCAAAGACATAGACAGAGTGGAGGCTGTCCAGAGGAGGGCAATCAAAATGGTGCAGGGTCTGCACCAGAAGACATACGAAGAAAGACTAAAGGAGCTTAATATGTATACCCTTGAGGAAAGAAGGGAGAGAGGGGACATAATAGAGACTTTCAAGTACCTCAAGGGAATCAACAAAGTCCAAGAGGGTAGTATCTTTCAGAAAAGAGATGTGCAAGAACAAGGGGGCACAATTTGAAGATAGAGAGGGGATGGCTCAGAAATAACTTGAGGAAGTATTTTTTCATGGAGAGGGTTGTGGGTGCATGAAACAGCCTCCCTGAGGAGGTCATGGAGTCAAGAACAGTGGGGGAATTCAAGAATGCATGGGACAGACATAAGGTAGTCCTAGTGGGGGGGTAGGAGGAAGTAAGCTGTTGGTTAACTAGGATCTGCAGCTTATCTGTTAGGTAGGAAAATGGGCAGACTAGGTGGGCCAAGCGGTCCTTATCTGCCATCAAATTCTATGTTTCTATGTTTCCATGAAGGTCAAAAATCTTTAGTCAGAATATTCACAAACCAGACAAAAAGATTTGACCTGAAACAAAAGATGAATAAATAATATTAATAAAAATCACATAAGCCCATCATAACCAAACAATGTGCATACATCATATTTCTATATTTTATTCAGGAAAGGTTTGATTTCTAACCTACTATTCAAACCTTTCCCCTCCATATCTTGAAATGAGTAAATCCAGTATTGCTCACATTTAGGAAGGAGGTTATCATAGTCACCTCCCCTACATGACAGCACTGGCTTCTCAAGACCTTGAAATTCAAATCTGTGTTCACAGCTATCTGTGCCTTTTAAAATGTGCAAAACTAATGTGTTTTTTATGTTCTTAGCTCTATTATGCTCACCATTGTGGGTCTTAAATGCTCGCTTAGTTTTTCCTATATAAAATGTGCCACATTTACAGTAAGCTATGTACACTAAGCCGCAAATAGAACAAGTCATAAAACCCCTAATAGAGTGTTCTTTAGATGTTAGGGGATGTTTGAAAGCTCTGGTGTCATGCATCTGACTGCAAAACTTACAGCTGCCACAACGGTGGCTACCACTTTCCTTACTTGGTAGCCGAATGTGATGTCTTACAACTCCTGGCTGAGCCAAATGAACTAACCAGTCCTTTAAACAAGTTCCTTTCCCATACACTATTTTAGGGCAACTCTTAGGTAGTGCTTTTAAAGCAGGGTCTTGTAAAACCTTATGCCAATGTATTTTTCACCACGTCAGCAATCTCTCTGGAGTTAGCATTAAAAATACCCACAAAACAAGTTTGCCCATCAGTCTGTTTGGTATCCAGACTCTGTTCTTTTTCTCTCAACAGCTCATTTCTGTCTAACAGATCCACCTCTGTTCTGGCTCTACCTATAACATTTTTTGAATAGCCTCTTTCCTGCAGCCTCATTTCAAACTCATCAGCTCTTTTCTGGAACAAAACATTATTACCACAATTCCTTTTTGTATGCACAAACTGTCCTTTTGGAATTGCCCTGATCACATGGTGAGGATGGCTACTGCTTGCCAATAATAAAGTGTTGCGGTTAGTAGCCTTATGAAATAAATCAGTGGCTAGACCTCCTTTTGTATCATTAAAAATCACCAAATCCAAAAAAATTAATCTGGCATCATGTACAGTACTAAATTTTAAGTTTGAATTACTGGACTCATGGTACGTAATACATTTTTCAAGTTCTAAGGCTGTTCCTGTCCAAATTAACAATATATCATCGATACATTGTCTCCATAAATCTATTAGATGGAAGAAAGGGTTACTTTGGGTCCTAATAACCTCCTCTTCCTAATTCACTACATATAAATTTGCGAAATTGGGGGCAAAACTCGCCCCATAGCCTTACCCTTTATTTATAAATAATGACCAGTTTTATAAAAAAATGTGTTACATTTTAATACAAAAGATGCTAGTTCAGTCAAAACTTCTGTAGCTGGATACATAACAGCCCTTTTATTCAAAAAGTATTTCAAAGCTTCCAACCACTCATCATGAGGGATATTGGTATATAGGGCTGTTACGTTCAGCGTTATCAACAAGCTATCTTCTGTGATGTCTATTTCACTGATAACTTTTAACACTTCACCTGTGCCTTTTAAGTAGGCAGGGATACCCTTCACCAACTCACCAATGTGTGCATCTACAAATTTGGCAAGGGGTTCAGTAAGGGAATTATTGCTTGAAACAATCAGTCTGCCAGGTGGATCTACCAGGCTATTATGAATCTTAGGTAAACAATAAATCTTAGCCCTAACAGGATGGGATACACGTAAAAAATCAATCACATTTCTAGCTAACAAGTTCCTAGCCTCCAAAAGAGCAAGATACTTATCAATCTCTCTCTTAAATTTAACAGTGGGGTCACTATTCAAACAAGTGTAAAAAGATATATCGCTCGATTGTCTATTGACCTCAGTATCATAATCACTGCTGTTCATGATAACAATTGCTCTCCCCTTGTCAGCTGGCTTTATAGTAATGTTGGCATTTCTTTCAAGTCCCACCAGGGCTTCATCCCTGCTGAGATTATGAAAAAAAATCCCCCTGATTCTTATTATTCTTCTCTGTATCAGTTTCTGCTAGACAGAAATTAGCTATTGAGAGAAAAAGAACAAGGTCTGGATAACAGACTGATGGGCAAACTTGTTTTGTGAATACTTTTAATGCTAATTCCAGAGAGATTGCTGAAGTGGTGAAAACATATTGGCATATGGTTTTACAAGACCCTGGTTTAAAAGAGTTACCTGAGACTGGCCCTAAAATAGTGTACCAGAAAGGAACCTGTTTAAAGGACCAGGTAGTTCATTTGGTCCAGCCAGGAGTTGAAAGACATCGCATGTGGCTACCAAGTAAGGAAAGTGGTAGCCACTGTTGTGGCAACTGTAAGTTTTGCAGTCAGATGCGTAACACCAGAGCTTTCAAACATCCCCTAACATCTAAAGAACACCCTGTTAGGGATTTTATGATTTGTTCTACTTGTGGCCTAGTGTACATAGCTTACTGTAACTGTGTCACGTTTTATATAGGAAAAACTAAGCGAGCTTTAAGACCCTCATTGGTGAGCATAATAGAGCTATAGAAACTAAGGACTTAAAAGACATGTTAGCTATGCACATTTTTAAAGCCACATATAGTTGTGAACATAGATTTGAATTTCAGGGTCTTGAGAAGCCAGTGCTGTCACATAGGGGAGGTGACAATGATAACCTCCTTCTTAAATGTATGCAATACTGGATTTACTCATTTCGAGGTATGGAGGGGAAAGGTTTGAATGGTAGGTCAGAAATCAAACCTTTCCTGAATAAAAGCTAGAAATATGATGCATGCACATTGCTTATGTTGGGATTATGTGATTTTTATTAATATTGTTTATTCATCTTTTGTTTCAGGTCACATCTCTTTGTCTGGTTTGTGGATATTTTGACTAAAGATTTTTAACCTTCAGGGAAAAGAATATGTGCCTATATATGTTATATTGGTTGCACTATACCTTGTCCCATCTGATGTATTTATAGCTAGGAGGGCGTTAAGTCCCCCTAGTTTAGAAAACAATTGCTGTCTTTAACATGAAGTAGTGGTGGGACTCGAGACATTTTTTTTTTAATAGTAATTTCACTTTATGGGGTATTGCCACCAGTATGTAGTTAGAATGTTCTACTTGATATATTTATAGCTAGGAGAACATTATGACCTCCTGATTTAAAATCAAATGGTTGTTTTGAATATGAGTAGTGGTGGGATCTGAACTATGTTTTACCTGCTACTGCACTTTTTGGCATCATGTCACTTTAAACGTGTTCTGTATTTATACCAATGTTGTTCCTTTACACATACACCTTTGAGAATGCTCAGTGGAGCAAAACATGTCTGGTTACCTGTGACTGTAACTGTTAAGCGGGTGGAGCTATTGTTGTGAGCTGCTTGTGAGCTGTTGCTGAAATTTTGTCAGTTTCTCTGCCTTTTTGTACATCTTGTTGTGGATTTTATTGATGCTATGATTAAATGAAGTGAGGACAAATTTCCAAAGTGGTGAGTGACTCTTTCTTTGCAAACGGACAAGGCTACAATGTTATACAGCTACAAGACTGAAAAGCTACAAACAGCAGGAAGATATACACAGTGTATTTCCTTTGGGTTGGTGCCAGTTGTCCTAGACCTCGGTTTTAAAAAGTACTCTTTACAATTGTTTGATCTGGCACAACCACTCCTTGGTGCGGCATTATTTTGTGTTGCTGAACTACTTTTAGGGTGCCCAGATGAACAGGACCCTATCATTTGGTCAAAAGATGCCTGTCGGGCAGTTTCCGTGGCTGCAGGGTCTGCTGAACAACTTGCAGCATTTGAAGACGTGGCAGCATAGGCCACAGAGCATGCCTCTTTGGCTTCACCCTTTGTGCCACTTTCATTTGGCACCTCCTTCATGGAGACATTTAAGGATTTGTGCCAGTCCCTTCCCACTTTGGAATCCAACAGATAAACAGCGCAACACTACGAGCGGGTGCTTACAGCGTGAGGTGCAAACCTCAATAATTCACACAAAAGCCAAGGTAATGAGCACTCCAGGACACAGAAGAATATACTGCAAGTGATTTTAATCCAAACGGCAAGTCCAGACCCACGCGCTTTGGCTCTACACCTTCAAAGGGGGTTATACTTTGGGCAGGGCCCCTCTAAGGGAGAAATCCTGTTTTTGATCATAGGATCATGAGCACTCTCAGGGCTCAGATTCTCATGCTTCTCTGTAGATTTTGATTATGGTCGATCCTTCTGTCCAGGCCGCTCACTCCACAGTCTCCCCACTGGAGCAGTCTGATGAGACGCCCATTGATCAACCTGTTGAGATTTTTCTTGAGCCCGTTGACACGCTGTTTCAGGATGAGGTGGCTACTTCACTTTCTAGAACTCTGGTCCTACCTATTACATCTCAGAGTGGGTCGGACCAGCCCACTGATCCAGTCCCTAACTCCCAGGATCCAATTACCCCAGATGATCTTTGGCTTTAACCGGTTCCCTCTGAGTCTCACCGTCAGCATCCCTGATGGTTGAGGTTGAGGTCACAATCCCAAAGTCTGAGGTGGCGGAACTAACCAGCCAAGATGGAAGCTGTGTAACTAAGCTGCTGCAGTTCCACTCTTATCCATCCTGTTACATTCGAATTCTCAACACTGATATCTCTAGGATATTTCTCCAGATTTGCATTCTGTACATTGAGCTGAAGCTAAATCTACCTAAAGTGAATAAATCGGACAAGGGATTGCTATTTTATTGTCTGTTGAAGATTTTTCTCATTGCTACCTCAGGCCTGTAAAACATTTGCAAACCACCAGGCTCCAGCAGGGGAGCAGTCCCAAGAGAGGAGATGGCCCACTCTAATGAGCCTCAGATACCCCTTACTCAGACAGTGGACCAACAACTGGGTAATAATACCTCTATGCTAAACAAAGTATTATTGGATACAGCAGCACTCATTTCCACCACCTCTAACACTAAAAAGGACGTTGAGTAGTTAACCTCCAGAGTGGTGGATACTGAACTTCAAATTAAACAGCAAGACCAAATCCCACATGACCAATTTCTCCAAACTAGGGACCATCATAATCAGATACAGTATCTACTGGCCAAGGTTGATGACCTTGAAAATTGAGGGAGAAGAAAAAACATTCGGATTGTGGGGCTCTCGGAGGGGACTGAGGGCCCAGATATGATCTCCTTTTTGCAAACTTCTCTTCCAATAATGCTTAAACTATGCCACTCTTATCTCAACACCCATATCTCCAGGATATTTCTCTGGATTTGCATTCTATACATCTAGCTGAAGCTAAATCTTCCTAAAGTGAGTAAATCGGACAAGGGATTGCTATTTTATTGAGAGAGGGCTCACAGGTCATTAGCCCCAAAGCCTCAGTCAGGGGACCATACTCGCCAAATACTGTGTAAATTTGCCAGATACCTGGTTAAAGAACTATGTCTAAAAGCTGCTAGAGACCTCAAAATGCTGCATTGGGACAGGGATCCCTTTCAGATATTCCAGGACTATTCATATAACCTATCCTGGAGACGTAGAGCCTATGGTCCGGTAAAGCAGGCCCTTTACAAGTTAAACCTTCCGACTTCTCTAAGATACCCTTCGTAATTACATATGTTGTATAAGGGTGAGCAGCTTACCTTTAACTCCCCGGCTGGGGTGGAACTCTTTTTGGAGGACATCGGTGGTGAAGCTAGGCCACCACGAAAGTCTACCCCTCCACCTCATGGTAATGCCACATCGTTCATGGATACCTCTGCTCCTCCGGAAGGCTCTCAGGGTTGAAACTCTATGCCCCCCCAACGCCAGCTGGAAGACCCAAGTGGCAAAAGCAGCATGGGGTAGACAACGAAAGAAAGTGCCTGGCAAGTTAAGGAAGCCCTCTCTGCCTTCTACTGATAAACCACAAAGGAATCGCTCGAGGAGCCAGCAGCGGGTCCCACCAGCCTCAGGGAGCAATGGCTCCTCCACCTACTCCACGCCCGTGAAACTGTCCGACAGATATGAGCTGCTCAGAGATTTGTTGCCAGCAGCTCTGGTTATGCCCGACAGAAGCACCAGCCACGAAGATGAACTCCACCTGGACAATGTCGAGGGGCTGGCTGAAAGGGCTCACTTCAAGACAGACTCGGCAGCTGAACCTCAGAGTCCATGGGAGGACAGGAGGTCCACGTCTTTATTGGTGAAGCCGCAAGATGAGTAAAGGTCCCAGGGTTATGTAATTTTGTCAAATGTTTTGCTGTGGTATACGGGGCAGCTGGAAATCCAGGGCTTCCCTAGCTTGTCCTCGGTGTAATGCCTCCTGTCCTAGGGCCAGGCTGTAACATCTGCCTTTTGCGATGTACGCTGAGTCCCCATTACTATGAGCCCAGCCCTTTTCTCCATTCCTTCTCCAGCTGCACCGCCACTTCCGTACTGCAAATGACGCTCAGGTCCTAGACAATGTGCCGTGGTGTAGTCCAGCTCGATCTTCGATTAAAATGTAAATAGTTGGGCTCCTAGTTATATGTTAATCTCCTCCATTGAGGAGTTATTGCTGTTATGTGCTTTACAGGGTAGCCCTGCTACTACAGTATGTAGCATCAGTGGTTGTCGCCCCTTCGTTCTGTTTAGTTTTTAATTGCCAGCAGGTTACTGCATGATTTCAGGTGAGGAGTTTTGATTTAGCTCCATATTACAAGCCCCTGACATGTTACCCTGTAACTTTTCTGGGATTTTAATCCCTGAGGCTTCTCCCACAGATTGGGGCTGCTGCCTTGTACACATAAGGTGCTCTGGCACTCAGGGGATAGCTCTCATTCAGAGTAGAGTAAGAATCTATAGAATGTGGGCTGTCTGTAGAATGTTGCCCTATGGAATATGTTTAAAGCCTGAAACTTATTAGGAGCTAATATGGCTTCAGAAGGTTTGCTATGGAGTTATTTCCAGGCACAAGCCCACTGGTGTTAGTGGCCGCTATATTTCAAGGGGTGTCTGGATTATGAATGTCCCTCTCATTCTTACACCCTAGGGGCCCTGATATAGCAATGATATCACCATGGTGACAGTATTTGTGACATTGCAATGTATAGTTAATTGCACCTACCATTCCGGTAGTGGTACTTATTTTCTTTTCTTTACTAGGCTGAAAGAATCTTAATGTCATTATAATTCTCAATACATTTTGGCTTTCCCTGCTCTTTATACCCATTGGTGAAAGCTAGTTTAGGGTTGGTGTGGGTGTATTTGTTCCAGGATATGGAGAACTGACCCCCTTTACAATGTTTTGATGGCTAGAGATGCACGTACAGTGCTGTCCTCCTGTCGCACCTAATCCCACAGGTTATTCACACCCCACCCCTGGGATAATCTTGTGCCATTGGGGAGTCGATGGTGCATTTGCCTCCTCCCTGGTCGAAAACAGTCTACACCCCCCACTCTGTCCTTGGTGAGGCACCTCAGCATCTATTCAGCATGCTGACCTACCTTTCAGCCAAGGAGTTGCTCTTTAACTTACCTAACCTAACTCCCTGGATTGCGTTGGTACTCTGGAAACATCCAGGACACTCCAGGGTGGTATATAGGTTTCCTTTTCTCTTCATTGTCCTATCAGGTTTACCGATAGTTATAAAAATGATTTCAGTGTTTATTAGGACTTGCAGAAAACATGTTATGGCCCTGTTTAGGCCTGTTGGGCTGCTTAAGTTAGGGTGGGGACCCTTATTTAGTAATTGGAATATTCATATTACCTTTCAGCTAACACTCTACTTAGCATCAGTGTTTATTTATAGTTGTTGGCATGCAAAATGGAAACATCCTGACAATGGCTAAGTTTTCAGATATCACAACTGCTACTTGGAATATCAGGGGTTTGAATTCTCCCATAAAGAGAAAAGCGGTACTGTCCCAGCTAAAAAAATTGGGCACCCGAGTCGCTTTTTTACAAGAGACTAAATTAAGTTCCAAAGAAGCTGTGAAGTTGGTGAGGGATTGGGTAGGTGCAGAAGCTCATTGCACGGCAAAATCAGCCTAATGGGGTGTATCCATTTTGTTACATAAATCACTGCAATAGCAGGCTAAAGAGGTTTACAGAGGGGGAGATGGTAGGTGGATCATTCTGAAGGTCTCTACACCCTCTGGCCCCCTGATCCTTGCAAATATATATGGTCCCAATGAGGATTCTCCCAATTGTTTTTACTCTGTTTCACAAAATCTCATGGATATATTGTATGATAATCCTGAGTTGCTCATGGGAGGTGACTTTAATCTGGTAATTGACAGCCTTCTGGATAGATCCAATGCCATACCGGAGCCCCATTGAAGAGTGCAGCAGGCACTGCAAGATCTTATTTCTCTGCATCAGCTGTCCGATGTGTGGAGGGTATTGAATCCTTCAATAAAAGAGTTCTCCTTTTTCTCTGCACCCCGCCAAATGGCTAGTAGATTGGATTATTGGCTCACTTCTCCTAATATCTCTAAGGCCACCTGTGGGGTAGTTATTTCCCAAATATATATCTCCGATCATGCCCCTGTCTCCCTTACCTTGTACCACTCTAAAATCTCCAAATCACTACTGTGGAGGTTGGATCTCCTCCTGCTGTATGATAAGGACTTCACCCAGTGGCTTCATGCGGCTACAGAAGAATTTTTCCATCACAAACCCCCTTCTTCTGCCTTAGCTGCAAGCACTTGGGAGGCCTACAAGGCCACTATTAGGGGAGGTATCATTAGCCTCACCTCATATAGGTGGAACATGAGGGACCAGGAGCTTTTCCTGCTAGAGAACACTTTAAAAGATATGGAGGCTAAGTATAAAGTGAAGCCCTCAGTGCTTCAGACACCAACAGTTTTAACTGCTCTGGCTGCCACCCATTTAAAAATCAATACGCTGGTCAGCAGGAAGACTGAGCTCTATATTCACAGACCCCAGCACTGTTACCAAGCTGAGGGTGAAAAAGCTAGCAAGTTGCTGGCCTACAGGCTAAAACAAAGACAAGCTGAAAGAGTTATCGCCAGCCTAAGGGATGGGTCAGGGAAGCTCTTCATGAACCCCACCTCTATTAATAGCACCATGACTGAGTTCTATAAAATTCTTTACTCTTCCCATGGTCATTGGGACGGTGAGTCTTACACTCAATTTATTGAGCCCTTGCCTCTCGCTAAGCTTTCTGACTCACAGAAAGCCACACTAGACCTACCCATAACAGAGGCAGAAATTGTCAGAGCTATTACTGAGATGGCTCCTCATAAAGCACCTGGAGGGATGGTTTTTCAGTGGATTTTTACAAACTAGTTTAGCCTTTGATTACAGCCCCCCTGGTGAACATGTTGACCGAGGCGCACTCATGTGGGCAGCTCTCTCCTACCTATCTGAGGCCATAATTACCATACTACCAAAAGGGGTAAAGATCTCTCCTCCTCTCCAGTTACAGGCCTATTTCTTTAATCATACTGATGCCAAGATTCTGGCCAAGGTTTTGGCCACTAGACTGGAGGAATTCCTTCCAGAGATTATTCACCCTTCGCAGGTGGGGTTTGTTAAGGGTGAATCAGCTCAGATCATATCGACCCTAGTACCCTTAATACAGATAGCGGCCTCCTCCCCACCCCAGCGGCAGTGGTAACAATTGACTTTGAGAAGGCCTTTGACATGGTAGGTTGGGAATATTTATTCGCAGTCATGAACACTTTTAACTTTGGCCCATACTTTACCACTTGGATAAAGACTCTTTATGCCTGCCCTACCTCCAGGGTCCTTACAAATAATGTCCTCTCTGAACCATTTTGTCTACAAAGAGGGACCAGACAAGGATGCCCATTATCCCCTCTACTTTTTGTTTTAGCTATTGAACCCCTCGTGGCAGCCCTCAGAAATCACCCTCATATACATGGACTTCAGGTTAAGGACAAGTGTTATATCACTAAGTTGTATGCCGATGACTGCCTGATCCTGACCTGTGACCTACCACACAGCCTACCACACATCTTTTCTACATTACAAACATTCGGTAAAATCTCAGGCTTGAACATCAATCTAGCAAAGTCCGAAATCCTCCCTCTTAATGCTCTTACTACATCGGCCGTTGTGGGTTCCCAAGGTCTGGCCTGGGCAAGATCCGAAATAACATACCTGGGCATTCGACTTACCTCCAAACACTTGTCCTTAATGGACATAAACTTTAAACCTCTAGTGACCAAACTACAATCTGCCATGAACAGATGGGCTCATTTGCACCTCTCCCTGGCAGGCAAGATTGCCATGATCAAAATGCTGCTTGTCCCTAGAGTATACCACCTACTATCCCATATTCCCTTTCTTCTTTCCGATGATTGGAATCAAAAGCAGAACACTCTGATCAGCTCCTTTTTATGGGGTTCGTACAGACCTAGATTTAGTAGAGCTAAATTGAGGGCTCAAAACTTGAGGGGACGCTGGAACCTACCTGACTTCTCTCAGTACTCCATAGCATTTATAGTAGCAAAGACCCTAAAGGGAGAAGGTCCCTGTCACTCCCTTCACTCTCCAGTATGGTCCCAAATTGAAAGAGATCTCTTGCAGGGCCCTTCTGTTTCCACGCTGGTACCTCATCCCCTTCCAAAGTCGCTCAAGGGCTGGCTCTCCATCTATCATGCACATCAAGCCTGGCAAAAATTGGGGCTCAAAACCTCTCGATGCCTTGGCTTGGGAAATCATACTCTTCTCTGGAATAACCCCAGCCTCTGTTTTAATAAATCTCCCTTGAACTGGGTGGACTGGGCCTCTAAAGGAATACTTTACATTGGGGACTTGAGATCCCCAGAACACTCAGACATGGACTCATTCCAGGGTTTGCAAAACAGGTATGGCCTCCCCCACAGTGATTTTTGGAAATACCTTCAGATGAGAAACCTATGCCAGTCTTGGGTTAAGAAAAGATGCACCTGTGTCACTTGTATAAAATGTAAAGTTGTTAATTCCTCTCTTCCTATAGATGACTAGATTATGCATTCTAAAGGTAGGTCTGGTCTTATACAGAGATTTCAAAGAGATAGTGCTCCCAACCCCTCTCTGCTGGCCAAAACCAAGTGGGCCACCACATTACAGATCACCGTTACTGATCTACAATGGTGACAGTGCTGGTTGAGAACTCACCAGGCCTGCTGTATTCCCCAAAGTCTTCTTTTACAGAATAAAATACTGCACCTCTGGTACTATACCCCGTCCCAACTAAACAAGATGGGTCTTCTCTCCTCCGACTGCTGTTGGAGATGCGAGGCCCCAGACGCGGATCTGCTTCACATCCTGTGGTCATGTACTCCTTTGAAGTCCTATTGGGAGGCAGTAATCCTACATTGTTCCCTTATCTTAAAGACATCCCTTCCAGCAGATCCTGGTCTTTGGCTATTAGGCCTTATACCTGAGGTTCTCACTCTCTTCGAAGCTTCTACACTGTGGCTCATACAGGCCTCGGTAGAATGTAAGTGTCTTATCATACATTGCTGGAGATCCCTAGAGGTTCCATCCCTGGTAGAGTGGCTCAGTGCCATAGAAAGGTTGGCCACCCTGACCAGGATATCTTGTGTTAAAAAACAGTGTTATAATGAGTTTGAAGCACTTTAGGACCCTTATTTAACCTATGTTGACCACAGTAACCATGCTTTGCCCTCCAGATATTCGAAGGACAAACTGAAACCCCCATGACCACCCTATTAGTAATGGTTGATCAATTGTTAAAAGACTACAATGGCTTTTCTTTATAGCTATCTTGAGTGTCACACCTCCAGATGGTCATACAGGTCTGCTCCCCCAAAGGCAAGTTTCTACACCTTATGTGAAGATGCTCTGTCATTCTTGAGCCCCACCTTCTTAAAGTGAGTAAATACCTTTCTCTGGATTTTCTTAGTATACCCATGGTAAGATTTTCCAGGTTTAATGATGCTTCACAGCTAATACTTTGTTAAGCCAGTTGTAATACATGTATACCAGCACGATATAGTTATTTGTATGGTGCCTCGGCTGTTTGTATTAAGTGGCATGTTTGTAACCACTTTGTCAGCCATTTGGTCTAATGGTTCTACATATGTAATAGTCTGAAATCTCCTAATAAAAAGATTAACTGCAAAAAAATAATCCCGAAGTCTGGAGTTGAGCACCCATGCTGCCATTGGCATTCCCGCTCTCGCCATTCATGAAAGCTGCACCACCGCTATTCATTTTCTTCTTCCTTGGTTGTGGAGAGGCTTCTTCACAAAATGCGACGGTGTTACAAAGAACTCATGTGACTTCAGCTCATGTTGGCTGGGGTTATGTTGATTTGGGCCCCAACCCCAACTCTTCTGTGGCTCCTACCAGATAGGCCTCAGCCTGCTCTGGCCTGGCCAGTTCCGACTCAGCCTTTTATGGCCTCTCTGCCAAGCCAGGTGGAGCCGCCACCTAAACAGGTGAAGGAGACCCCCCTTCCTAAGGACGCCTATACCACATCCAGGCTTCCTTGTCAGCTGTCGGCCACTGTGATTCCCAACGTGCCCCATAGGGTCAGCAGGAACTCTGGTGGTCAACTGCTTTTTGATGAATCCTCAGAGTCTGAGGGCTCCTCTTTGCACTCCCATCCATTGGATGTGAGTCGGGGGAGGATTTGTCCATGAAGCATGGTCCCACTCCTTTTGGGGGCCTGCTCCATTTAATCTTTGAATCTACAGAACTCCAAATGGAACCTGACCAAAAATGGGCCAAGTACCCTTTGACCTAGATTCTTGACCAGGATGACTCCCCTGGGGTGGCCTTCTTGGTTGCCTAGGCCATTCTTGGCCCCACTCTGGACCTGTGGCAGCACCCTGCCTCTTGCCCTGCACTGTCAGCAAGTATGGCCCATGAGTATGCGGTCCCCACATGCTTCTTGTTGGATTTCACCGAGCATCCCTCAGCTGAGGGTCTGGTGGCCAACTCATTTTTATGGCATACCAGCAATGTTGGGGATGTGGACAAGCCTCCCAACAAGAATTCTAAAAAGTTGGATCACATGGCCAAGAAGGTTTATGCAGCTTCTTCGCTCGACTTTCAGCAGGCAAGTTCCAATCTTTTGAATGGCCCACTTCACTTATGCTCTGCTGGGCACTCTCAATGAGGTGGTACCCCAACTCATGGATTGACTTACAGACCACAGTCAAGCAAGTCTGGGACCAGGGCCAAGCAGTGGCTAAGGAGCAGCCCCAGAAAGCCTGTGGCTGCTGCAGTGGCCATATGCCACAGGGTTTGGCTGAGGATCTTTTCCTTTATGGTAGATAGCCAGCACAAGTTGGTGGATGTCCCCTTTTTGGGCACTGACTTGTTCAGGCCAGGGGTGGAAGGACACATCACTCATATTGACTAAGTCAAGTGCCACTCTGGATACTGTTTCCTCCACCCAGAGGGATCCAAATGGCTCTAAGCTCCAAGGGGAGAAGCCATTTCAGCCCCTCTTTGCCCCTGGGGCCAAGCCATACCAGCCACACAAAACTGAGGCTGTATTGTGCTCTCCCCCCTCAGCAGAGAACGCTGCAGGGGGATGCCTTCTCAAGGCCCTGGATGCTGGGCCTCCTCTATTCCTTCTCTTCATTTCTTCTAATCCACAAAGTGCTGATCAATGCCAGGAGGGACAAGGCATGAGTGATCCTAGTGGCTCCAGACTGGCCCTCCAGTTCTGGTATCTGAATCTCATATGCCTAAGCAGTAGGAT
Source organism: Neoceratodus forsteri (assembly GCA_016271365.2). NCBI lineage: Eukaryota > Metazoa > Chordata > Ceratodontiformes > Ceratodontidae > Neoceratodus > Neoceratodus forsteri. The sequence continues at coordinate 684,140,135 of CM057449.1, forward strand.
CTTGTTGTGTCTCCCTCACCACCCAGACCTGCTGTCTTGCAGTCAGTGTAAGGTACTACATCTGGACCTTCAATCCCTGCACCTCACAGCCTGGTTCCTGAATGGATAGAGTTCCAGGCTTTGGATATCTCTGAAGATGTTCTAACAGTGGTTGAGGCTTCTTGGAACAAAGTCAACTTAAATATGCTATGCCTTCAAGTGGAAGAGGTTCTCCATTTGGTGCCAGGGCAAGGGACTTGACCTTTATCTTGTCCGGTGGCTAGCTTTCTTGACAGCCTTTGGTACCTCTCTCAGTTGGGTCTTTGGTCGATGACTCTTAAGGTGCAGCTGGCAGCCATCATCACTACATACCAGCTCTGAGCTGATATACAATCAGTGGTGCAGGAGAAGTTTGTTTGGTGCTTTTTTAAAGGCCTTGACCACATTTCGCCTCCAGTGCATGAACCACCACCACCTTGAGACTTGATGCTGGTGTTGGCAAAGCTCATGGACAAGTCATTTGAACCAATGCACAGGTGTGACATGTCTCACCTATCATGGAAGACCACCTTTCTGGTGTCTAGCATGTCAGCCGGAAGGATCAGTGAGCTCCAGCCACTCTCGGTAGAGTCTCCTTAACTGGTCTTCCACAGGGACAAGGTTGTTTTTTGCCCCAACGCAAAGTTCCTCCCTAAGGTTGTGTCTTAGTTTCACCTTAACCAGGTGATCATTCTCCCAGTGTACTTCATCAACCACATCTCTGAGGCAGAGCACAGGCTCCATACTTTGGACCTGCAGTGAGCACTCGCCTACTATATGGAGCACATGGTTGAAGTTTGGGGAGAGGGTCACGAGCTATTTGTCACCTACGTTGAAGCTGCACCTGGAAGACCAGCAGCTAAGTGGACAGTTGGCAAGTGGATTGTATCCTGCATCGACCTTTGCTATAGGTTAATGGTTCGGGAGCCTTCCATAGGGTTAAGGGCTCAGTCCACCCATCATACCACTGCCTCTGTGGCTGCTTCCAGGGGTGTCCCCATCAGGGAAATCTGCAGGGCTGCTACCTGGAAGTCAGCACACACCTTCATTTCCCATTACCACATTGACCTTGAGTCATGCCGGAATGCTGGTTTTGAGGCCTCATTTCTCCAATCACTATTCCCTAAATAGGGAGAGTGCACCTTGCCCCCTCCTCCTGGAGAACTGCTAGGAGTCTGCCAGTAGTGTGGATAGTACATTATATCCGCGTCCCTAGAAAAACAGGTTACTCACCTGTAACAGTAGTTCTAGGAGTGGCATATGATGTACATCCACACTGACCCACCTGACCTCCCCTGGCAAGTGGCACACTGGTGTTATCACAAAGGCAACAGGCCTTTGTGTGAAACAAATCAACAAAACAGAATGAAGGAAAAAAACACCATGGTTCTCAAAAGAGGTGGCAGGGAAGGTTAAGGAGAAAAATGTAGCATTCAGGAAGTATAAGGAAACACAGAAGGAGTAGGACAGAGAACTGTACCAGTTAAAGCAGAAGGAAGTAGGGAAGGCAGTCAGAATAGCAAAGGCCCAAACTGAGGAAAAGATAGCCAACTCAGTTAAGAAGAGGGATACAACCTTTTATAGGTTCATTAGGGAGCGAAGAAAGACCAAGGGAGGAATACTGAGGCTTAATAAAGGGAAGGGAGGGTGGGCAGAAGGTGACAGTGAAAAGCATGGATACTGAACAAATACTTCTGCTCAGTATTCACAAAAGAAGAGGAGGGGGAGGTACCTGAATCAAAGAATAGAAGCACTCTGGATAGGGAGGTTGATACCAGTCCATTCACAGAAGAAAGGATTCTGAAAGAACTTTTAAAACTGAAGGGGGACAAAGCAATGGGGCTTGATGGGATTCACCCAAGAATTCTAAAAGAACTAAGGGGAAAACTAGTGACACCACTGACTACCATCTTTAACAAATCATGGGAGGATGGTGTGGTACCTGAGGACTGGAGGGCAGATGTGATTCCCCGTCACAAAAGTGGGAGCAAGACAGAGGCAGGAAACTACAGACCAATTAGTTTGACCTCAGTGGTAGGGAAAATGATGGAATCACTGCTGAAGGAAAGAATTGTTGAGTTCCTAGAGGTCAGTGGGGCACAGGACCCATGGCAGCATGGATTCATAGCTGGAAGGTCATGTCAGATGAATCTAATAGATTTCTTTGACTGGGTGACCAAAGTAGTAGACCAAGTAGGGGCTGTGGACATGGCCTACCTAGACTTTAGCAAGGCATTTGACACAGTCCCACACAAAAGATTAATACAAGTTAGCCAGCCTTGGAGTGGGTCCCAAGGTGGCAGCCTGGGTAAAAAATTGGCTGGACAACAGAACACAGGGGGTAATAATAAACTGAGTCCACTCTGAAGAAAGGGTGGTTACTAGTGGGGTACCACAGGGTTCAGTACTGGGACAGGTCCACTTTAATGTCATGATAAGTGACATTACAGACAGACTGGAAGGAAAAGTATGTCTCTTTGCAGATGACACAAAGATCTGCAAGGCAGCTTAGGTTCAATGCAAAATGGCAGCTTAGATTCAATGCAAAAGTTAAAAATATGCACCTGGGAAACAAAAACCAGGGAAGAGTACACAATGGGGGTGAGATACTAACAACAACAAAAATGGAAAGGGACCTGGGGGTAATCATATCAGATGACCTTAAGGTGGGCAAACAATGTGAGAAGGCAGTAAGGAGGGCTGGCAGGATACTGGGATGCATAGGGAGAGGCATCACCAGTAGAAAACAGGAAGTTGTTATCCCTCTGTACAGACAGTTGGTGAGACCCTATCTGGAGTACTGTGTGCAGTTCTGGAGACCCCATCTCTGCAAGGACATAGACAGGATGGAGGCTGTCCAGAGGAGGGCAACTAAAATGGTGCATGGTCTATACCAGAAGACATATGAAGAGAGATTAAAGGACCTTAATATGCATACCCTCGAGGAGAGGAGGGAGAGGGGGACATGATAGAAACTTTCAGGTACCTCAAGCGAATCTACAAAGTCCAACAGAGTAGCATCTTTTAGAAAAAGAGATGTGCAAGAACAAGGGGGCACAATTTGAAGATAGAGGGAGAAACGGCTCAGAGGTAATAGGAGGAAGTATTTTTCACAGAGAGGGTTGTGGATACATGGAACAGCCTTCCTGAGGAGTTAGTGGAGTCAAAAACAGTGGGAGAATTCAAGAATGCATGGGACAGACATGAGACAATTCTAGTGGTGGGTAGGAAGAAATAGGCTGTTGGTTAACAAGGATCTGCAGCTTATCCATTAGGTAGGGAAATGGGCAGACTACGTGGGTCAAGCGGTCCTCATCTGTTGTCAAATTCTATTTTTCTTTGTTTTTATGGTCTTGCTTCCAGCGGGTAAGATCTGATGTCATGAGGTGGTACCGAGGGAGTTACCACCCGGGCAAGTGGCAGGAGCCAGCTTGAAGATGTTTCAGCAGGATTTAAAGGGGAAAGGAACACCGACAGGAGTGTGGAAGTACATCATATACCACTCCTGAAACTACTGTTACAGGCAAGTAACCTGTTTTTTCCTTCACATCTGTATTTTGAATCAGGAATGCATGTAGGCCTACCTCTGATGCATCTGTCTGTAACAGAAATGGTTTCTGAAAATCTGGACTGTTTAAAACAAGAGCTGAACATAGTGCAACCTTGATGGCTCGAAAAGGTTCATCACAATATAGGGACCATTTCACATTATTCGGTACCATTTTTTTCCATGAGTTCACTGAGGGGAGTAGTTAACTGGGTAAAGTTGGGAAAAATCTCTCGGGATAACCAGTCAGACCTAAAAATGACCTGACATGTTTCTTTGTTTTAGGGACAATATCATTAGCCACAGCTTCTACCTTGGAAATCTCTGGTTTACTTCTCCATTTCCCCAAATGTTACCCAGATATCTGGTTTCCTGTGTTCCCAATGCACACTTGGTAGGATTTATGGTCAGACCTGTTTTTTTTGTTAGATTGGATAACTGCTTATAGGTGTTCCAGTTGGCTTTTTCAATCTGTACTGTAAACCACAACATCAGCCTGGTAAGCAGCACAATAACCAGTGTGAGGGGCTAGAATTACATACATGTAGCACTGGAATGTAGTGGGTGCCCCATGTAAATTAAACAGATAGTTACTAATGTGGTAGCACGTTATTATAGCAAACTAAATTGAGCGACTCAGAAATGGTCGCTTCAATTTGCTCACTTTTAGGATCAGCAATGAAGAATGGAGAGCAAGGGAAGGGAATAGCAAGGACGGATGGGAAGAAAAGAGAGGGGGAGGGAATAGCGATGGAGGGGGAGGAAGAGGGATGGAGCATGATGCCACTGAGCCACCTACCTAGTGTAGTGAGTAGGGATACCATCTGCAGTGCTGGTGGTACTGGGTTCAGGACTGCATACAGGTACAATCTTTTTTTCTTTAGCAGGTATTTGTGTTTTGGTTTTTTGAAGTTATTGCTGTCATCAGTCCCTCTTCTTTCCTCCAGTGTCCACCTCCCCTTGGAGATGATTACATAAGTATGGAGGATGCAGGGGCCTCACCCACATGCTGAGGGTGTCAGCATTAAACATTATTTTAAATGTGCACCGAGCTGGTCTTCGGTGTTTATTATTATATGCTGAATTGGTTTTCGGCAGGGTGTACTCGCTGTTTTGCGAGTTGCCCAAGAATTTTTTCTGTAATGACATGGATCCTCCTAATGTATTTGACACTTCCCAGTCTGTCCACCAAATAATTTATCCTGGGCATAGGACAGATGTAAAATATAGACACTTGATTAAGTTTCCTAAAATCAATGCAGATTTGGGCTGGCCCATTGGCGAAGTGGTAGTGCCTCTGCTTAAAATGCCCTGGATTCAGAAATGGACCCAAGGAGTCAGAGGGCCTGCTAGTGGAGGAGGATTAAGCATCCCACAGACTGCTCTCTTCCTCCAGGGGGGAGAGTGGGTGAGCATCCAGTGTGTGACTGACTTCTGCAGAGGCTTGGGGGAGCAGCTGACAGATCATGTTCTGTGGGGAGGTGTTCCTGACATTGGCACCTATCCATCCTACGTTATTGCACGTCATGCCTCTCATGAAGAAAAATTGCAAAAATGCTGGCCTGCAGAATGATGCTCCACCTCATGGGCCTGCATCACCAACTGCGGAACTCAGATGGGGACCAAGCTGTAGCTCCATCAGAAATGGCCCAGCCCTGTGGCCCTGCCCAGGGGTAAGCCAGAGAGGAACACCTGCAGATGTGTCTGCTGGGAACTGAGCTTCGGCTCCATTAGGGATGCGTCTACTCAGCAACCCAACCTTGGGGGGCAAGCCAGGGAGGAACTCCATCTGAGGTAAGTCCCGGGGGGGGGGAGTGCAGGGCCAGGGGGGTAGGGCTGAGATGAGTTGGGACTGGTACAAAAAAAATCAAGGCAGATTCTTACTCCTTCTTCTTTTTTATAAACAGGCACCATTGGTGATGACCAAGCACTACTCTATTCAATAATACCCAACTCTTTAATGGAAACTTTAATAAAATTTGAATTAAAAAAAATAATAATACCCAACTCTTTCATTTTTTGCATTTCCTTAACCACATCTGATCTCAACTGCTCTGGTAATCTGTATGTATTTTGCCTAATAGAGTAAGCATCTTCTGTTACTAGAGATGTTGTGAAATAGTTAGCAAAATTCACCCATTATGAGAAATATTTCTCATACTAAATGCGAAATTTCTCCATTGAGGTGAAATGTTGCCGGCACAAGGCAAATTTTGCCTTCCACAGGTAAAATCTTGCATCCCACCAGTGAAATTTCACATTCCAGAGGTGAAATTCCAAATTCCACAGGTGAAATTTTGCATTACGCAAATGACATTCCGAATTTCACTTCCACAAAAAATTTTGCAAAACAGGTGAATTTCACAAAATATTTTGCAGAACAAAATTTGTCAATTTCACTCATCTATATCTGTCACTATTACAGTACATACCCCTTTTGCTCAGCCTGGAACTGAGGTAAAAGTTTGTCTAAATGTCTTTACAAAGTTATGAATTTCTGCAGCTTGTTCTGTGGGTAAGGAAACATTCACTTTTAGAGCATCAGAAGTTACAGTTTGTTGCAGTCTGTTATAAGCTATATCAATACAGTATTTTCTTAAGAAGTTTCTGGTAATGTTAACAAAGCTACCTTTGTTGTTTCAACCCATTTCTTCAGAACGTTAGCATGTATCTCTTTATAGGATTTTTCCTACAGGGGTCTCAATCTCACAGTTATATACTAGTACATCTAACTACTTCACAAGGCCCTTTCCACTTCATTAGCAGTTTGTTTTCTATAGTCGGTAATAGTAACAAGACCTTTTCTCCTGACTCAAAGACCTTTTCTTTTACCCCATGGGCATAATGCACCTTCTACTGTTTTGGGGCATCTTCCTGGTAACGGTAACTGTGGGCAATTTCAACATATTTTGCTAGTTTCTTTCTCAGTGAACAAACAGTATATTATAGCATAATTGATTCTTTCTGAGTGGGGTTATTGTCCCATGTTTCTTTTATTACATCTACTGGCCTTCTAGGTTGTCTGTCATGTAACATTTCAAATGGTGAAACACCTGTTGATGGTTATGGCATTTCTATGTAAGCAAAAAGCAGGCAAGATAAGTATTGGCCCCAATCTTTCCCTTCCCCTTTCACAAACCTTTTTACCATGTATTTAGAGTTTGATTAAAACACTCAACAAAACCACCTGTATGAGGGTGATAAGAGGAGGTACTTAAAGCAGAGATACCTAGTAGACAGTACAGCTCCTTCAATAATGCAGTACCAAAATGACTACCCTGATCAGTAATAATTTCTTTAGATATGCCTACCTTGCTAAAAACTTTGGCAAGCTCTACTGCTGCTTTTGGGGGTATGACAGTACACATTGGAATTGCCTCTGGGTATCAAGTAGCATAGTCAACTACTACCAAAATAAATTAATTACCCTTTTTACTTTTGTCTAAGGGATCAACGATATTCATTGCAATTCTCCCAAAAAGCACATCTACTTGTCTTTTTTAGTTAGTGGGGCTACTTCCTGACATTCATCACAAGAAATGCAATAGGTAGCAACATCCTTATGAATCCCAGACTAGTAAAAATCAGTACAACATTCTGGCAAGGGTGCAGTCCCTCCCCAAGTGACCACCCATAGGACTATCATGTGCTATCTGTAACAACTCAGTTCTGTATTTCTTTGGTATGACCAATTGTTCTGTCTGTTCCTGCATCTGAGGTTTAATCCAAGCTCTTAACAGTTGCTCATTATTTTTTTAAATAGTGGTTCACCCTGTTATTGTTTCATACCCAGATGCTTAAAATAACCTTGAAGAGAAATATTATTAGTTTGCTCAGAAACAAAATCATAATCAGTTATCACTTTACTTTAGAATTTTCATATATCAACCCCTTATTTCCATTAGTCTTTTGTTTTTTCAGGCATCTTATTTTTTTCTAGACTTCTGGATCTTGGAGCTGTGCTCAAACAAGTCTGAATCAAAATGACCAAAAGGAAAAGGGTCCCCAACATCTGAAATTTTCTTTTCCTGTGCTCCTGTTATCATAGCTACAGACACAGCATGATTTATTTCCTCTGTGATTAACTTCACAAATCCTGAAAAGTCATTTCCAATAATCAAAGATGTAGATAACTTACTGTAGGTGCTACCCCCACTTTCATTTGGTGCAACACCCCATTAATACTTGGAATCACTTGGGTGAAAGAATAGTATCAAGTGTCCCCATGGATGAAGATTACTTCAGTACCTGGTCCTTTTACACAGACTTTCTCAGAAATTCAGCATGCAGAAGGATCTGTCAGCTTCCTGAATCTATAAGTCCCTTCACCGTCTTACCTCCACCTTGACATCTGTGAAATACATGTCCCAGTTTGCTAAGGCCAGATTTGCTCCAGTGTTGTTCTCCTTATTTTTATGGCAGTTTCTTGCAATATGGCCTGGCTTACTACAGTTATAGCAAATACAGTCTTTGGGTGCAGATTTATCATATACCCCCCGACAGTGACACAAGCACAGTGAATGACACTACAGCTCCACGTCATTGTAGTGTCCACGCTGGAACCTGGCACTGTCTGTCACGGGTCTTGCACCCCCCCAAATCAGCTCCAACTCTGAGTTGATAATCCTTAGTGGAAGGGTGCGGGGGCACAGCTCTTGCATTGCATAGTGAGGTTTGAGGGGTAAAGCCCCCTGAAGAAAACCCTTTGTTTTCTTTGGAACTGGCAGATGACCTTGAAAAGTGATCGACCTGCCAGTTTCACTGTCTGGTTGTTCGACAAAATTTTTGTCGCCGACCAGTCATGGATCCCAGGTTTATTATCTCCATCAGCATTCTTATCTTAGCTGGACATAAATAAGAAAAAAAGAGGGTCTTATCATTCCTTGGCTATTACATCACTGCTGTGGTGTCTGTCTGGCCATCTGATAGTCCTCAGCTAAAGAAACAGCCTTTTCCCCAAGTTCTGATCAGTGTACTTTCACCCAGCACTGCACATCTGTGGGAAGGATGTTAATGAATTGCTCAATTGCAAATATGTTGATGATCTGTGGGACTGCTATGCTCTGTGGTTGTAGCCATTTAATGAGGAGATCTCCGAGTTGGGTGAAGGCTTCTAGAGGATTGTCAACTGAGTGGTAATTCAGGGATTGGAATCTCTGCCTGTAGGTCTCTCCCAATATGTCATATCTTTTAAGAATTTCTCTTTTCACTAGGTCATAGTTTTCTGACTGTGCAATGTCCATACTGATGTAGACAAATTGGTCTTTACCTGTCAGATGAGGTACCAGCCTGACTGACCATTGCTGTTTTCACCATTGGCAGGTATGCTTTTATATCATCTGTGGGACACAACTTTGTAAGTTTAATGTGTTATAAGTTGTTTATGTTTTGTTGATCTGCTGGATCTGTACCATATCCTCCAGTTTTGATAGCTTGCAAGGCATCCAGCCATTGCTGCATCTCTTCTTTTCTGTGCTGCTCCTGTTGCTGCATGTCTTCTCTTCTCTGCTTCTCTGCCTCTCTTTGTTGTACAGACCACCATTTGAAGACAGCAGACATACTTTCTGGTTGTATCCCTGCCAGTTCTGCTTCTTTTATCACTGGTTCTAGCTGTGCTGTGTCAGTTTTGACTTTTGTTTCTGCTTCTAGTTTGACTGCCATTCTTCTAGTAATCACTCCTGGGCTTGTGTCTGCAGGATCCATAGCTTTCTTCTATACTTCCCTTGTACCAGATCGAGTACCCACTCACAAAACTCTTGACTTAGAGTATGCACAGAGTAAATCCCACTGCTAACACCAACTGTCATTGTGGTACAGGTCAGAAAGCATAGACAAACCTGGAGAAGTCATAATATTGGCAAGTAGCTTTTTATTATCAGTAACGATAAAATTTAAAATAAAATTGTGCAAGTAAGCTATTATACTGGCAGTTCAAACAAAACAAAGTCCTTCATCTGAGGGCATTTCTAAATCTAAATCTCAATCTCTCACTCTCTATCCCTATTAAAAACATTTATCTCTATTTATAAGATGTTTCCACCTGGCAATTAAATTCTGCATCCTGTTCTTCTTAAGTGGTGTCTCTTGTTCTCACACAAGGTACCAAACTTTGTTAGCTTCTTTCCTGTGACCCATACATCCAGTCTCCTTAACAGGTGCAGCCAAATGGGACATTATGGCCAGAGTGGGTTTTTCTGCTGACAGCTCTGCAAACAAGCTTTTGGAGGTCAAAAGGTTTGCTAATTTAATAAACCCAAATAGCTTTCTGCAATCGTTACAACAGTATAAATATACACATTTGCAAGCATAGGGATCTCCATTTCATAAAAAGATTTGCATACTTTCTTTAACCACGGAGAAGCAATAGGAGAAAGAACAGAAACAGCATGTGGTGGAAGGGAAAAAACAGGGAAATTATGGGACCAGTGGAATGTCCAGTTACAATGTTCCACAAGGAAAATTTGACTACACATTCAGACAGACAAGAGATAGACAAGTGACAGAATAGAAGAGGACAGAAGAATAGCACTTGCTTTTAACTCTCTCTGTATAACAAATAGGACAGGGTCTTACTCAACCCTGTCACAATTATAAATCGATTCCATTCACTATACAGTAAATCCAGTTCCTGATGTTCTTTCATTTGGAATTGATCTCTTATATATTTAAAGCTATACAACTGGCAGTTGTATCACATTTTTGTTTGGGGCTCCTGAGAATTATGTGGCACCCTGAAATTTGGGGAGGAAGTATAGTGTAGAAGAGCACTGAGCTGCAATATGTGAGAACTGGGTTTGAATCCTGCAGCCACCACATACACGCTGTGTGACCATGAGCAGTCATTTAACTTCCCTGTGCTCCCAGGATGCATGTGTAAACAAGCCTCCGGTTACTGTGTATTTTCTGGCCAAAAATTGTAAAACAAAAAAAATTAATAAATTGTGCTGGATGCTTCCTAAGGTTTCAGTTGCCTTATTTAAGAAGTTTTCCTAGTGTAGGTAGTAGTTATTTATTAGTTTTTACTGGGAAACAATATATGTATTGGGGTCATGTGATGCAGTCGAGCTAAGAGGAGCTTGGCTCAAGGGCTCTGCCTTTTACCTGATTGATCCACGGTAATCTGCCTCTCCCCCACCTCATCACTGGATTATGACTTATCAACACGCTACTCCTGAGATCAGAAAACCAGAATCGAACCCTAGTTTGGAGCTCAGCATGCCCAAGAAGCCTAAAACTGAGGACTTATCTGTAAGCTCCGACAGCCCATCTGTCAAGATGGTGGTTTCTCCAATGGACTCTGATACCCATTCTATCTCTCAGGAACTCTCAGAGATTAAATCTTTCATGGGCACATTACCACACAGCTGATTAGGATAAACCTAGCCTTGGAAGCTGTCAAGGGAGCTGCTGACACTTTTGGAGCCCAGATAACAGAGGCAGAGGAATGGATAGGCAAACTCAAAGATTGGGCCTACTCAATGGAGCAACGTGTGGTTCCCTTGGAATGCGAGATCCGGTTACTCTGGGATAAGATAGAGGACCAAGAGATGAGGAGTCATCAGAATGCTTTGCGGCTTTTGGGAGTACCCAAATCATCTGAGGGCTCAAATGCTATTGACTTTCTTTAACGTTTGATCCCTAAACTAATAGACTATTATTGTGACTCACCTGTGGAGAAGATAGAGGGGGGATGGCTCAGATGTAATGTGAAGAAGTATTTTTTCACAAAGAGGGTGGTGGACACATGGAATGGCCTTTCTGAGGAGGTCATGGGTTCAAAAGCAGTGGGGGAATTTAAGAATGCATCGGACAGACATAAGGCAATTTTTTTTTCAGTTGTTTTAGAGGGAGTAACAAACTAAGCTGGAAGCTTGTTTACAGGTACGACCTGGGAGCACAGGAAAGTTAAGTGACTTGCTCAAAGTCACACAGTATGCAAGTGGGGGCTGTGGGATTCAAACCCAGGTATCCAGATTTGCAGCTCAGAGCCTTAAACCACTGCACTATACTGCCTCCCCAATTCTAGTGGGGGTTGGAGGAAGTAGGCTGTCGGTTAACTGGGATCTGCAGCCTAACCACTAGGTAGGGTAATGGGCAAACTGGGTGGGCCAAGTGGTCCTTATCTGCCATCAAAGTCTTTGTTTCTATGTTTCACCTGGGCACTAGAGATTAGTGACAGTCTGCAGAAGTGACTTAGTGCGCTTTCTGATGCCTTGAATCTTTCATTGAGACTGTTGTTTGAAACAATTTCAGGGTACCTTTGCAGTATGCATTTTTATGGATTGATGGGGTATCTTTTCTGAGTTTTTTCGGAATGCAGGTGTTTGTGGGGGGTTGAGTGTTTTATCTATTGTATTTGTTCTGTTTTGGGATTTAGTTGGGGTCTGAGGTATGCTGTATACTTGTGTTGCTTTTGTTGGGATATTCTTCCTTAATTACCTCGGACCCACTGTTCACTGCCTCTATACACTCCCTTCAGAAATGGGGCATCACTGCAGAATATTGCCACTGTCTTGTCCTTGTTGTTTTATATTGGTCACCGGAGGGAGCTAGTCCCCTATTATTTTGTTGCAGGTTCCTTGTTTTTCTTTCACAGAACTTTTTGGGGTCACAGAGGAGGTGTGGGGTCCAGGCAGAGTCTGCCTGCTGGCTGGCTGTGCCACTGGGCAGAGATCTGTGCTTCTTTTGTTTCTGTATTTGAGGTTTATTAAACCAGTTACTGCCTAGTCTCTGATGGAGGTGTTGGTGGTGGATTGGGTTTCTTGTTGATCAGTTTAGGGCAGTTGCCCAATGGCCACCATGCCTTCTTCAAAATGGTATTTGGGGCACTTTTTGATATTTATCCTCTATATAGTTCACCTTATGTAGCACTGTTTTATGCATTGTTTGTTAGTCAGTTTTTCCCTGTTTTTTTCTTTGCAGTTTTGTAAAGTGAGACAGAGTGATTTGCTAAGTATTATGTGTCATGGGTTTGGTGGGATTGGGGGAAGGATTAAAGCATTTATACAGTACTATACAGGTATGTCTTATAAAGTACTATCGTGGAATGTTCGCGGGCTTAATAGCTCTACCAAGTGGAAACGGGTTCTTATGCATTTGAAATGTTTTGGGGGTCATATAATATTCCTGGAGACCCATCTTATTAAGAGAAAGGCAGATCAGTTAGGCAAGTTTTGGGGTGGTGTTGTACAGTATTTGAGTCCTCTTATTCCTCTAAGAAGTGAGGGGGTTATCCTTTTATGTCATTGGGCGGACAACTGGGTATCCGATCAGGTCAAGCAGGACAAGGAAGGTCGTTGGCTCTTTGTTAAAGGTAGGTTGGATGGGCAGCCTTTGATCTTAAGTTCAGTTGATGGCCCTAACGCTGATGATCCCCACTTTTCATATCATCTCTCAAGTTTTATTAGATCTGGGCCCCGGCCCCAATTTTGACAGGTGGGGATATGAATCAAGTCATATATTCTTTGTGTGACAGGAGTGGGTCTTCCACACATTCACAGTCCGTGGGCAGCAGGGCTCTCAAGTTACTTTTGTAGGACCATGGTCTTCAGGATGTGTGGCGTTCAGAGCATCCATCTAGTCAAGATTAGATGTATTTTTCAGCCCCTCACAACTCCTACAGTAAGCTAGATATAGTCCTCCTTTCTGGCTTTGTGGGCCATGGGGTGCTTCACTCCACCGTAGAACCCATTTTAATATCAGGCCACTCCCCTGTTACCTCTAATTTTATTCCAGGGTCTAATGAGGGTTTGGCCAAGAGGTGGCATTTTAATGTTAGTCTGTGTAATGATGCCACCTTTATGACTTGGTTATATCAGGAGATTGAGATTTATTTAGAATTTAATTTTCCCAGGGAGACAGTGGCAAAGTGGACCTGGGAGGGTTTTATGGCTTATATTAGAGGCTGTGTCATAGCCTATGCTTTGGCCAAGAAAAAAGAGAAGCCTTTGGACCTGCATATTTGGAGAAGCAGCTGTCTGATCTGTAGCATCGACATAAGGAGGGTGACCATTCCGCCACTCTGGTCCAAGCAATGCAAGCTCTTCAGTGCAAAATTAAGGCTATACATTCCCAGCAAGCTGAATTCATTTTGTGTTGCACTCATCATGCCTACTGGGGGGAGGGGGCAGCTGGTCGACTGATTGCATATCGGTTGAAGAAGACATCAGCAAAGACTAGGATTCCAGGTATCCAAAGCAATTCTGCTCTTTTAACATCACCGGAGTCGATTAACAAAGCCTTTCATAGATATTATGTTGGGCTATATACATCTAAGTTGCCCAAGGGGGAGCAGACCATTAAGAACATTAATGCATTTTTGGATTTGGTCACTCTTCATAAATCATCCGCTGAACAGGCCAATTCTTTAGATGCCCCATCACCTCTCAGGAAGTCCAGGCTGCCAATGGCAAAATCTCCAGTGGCAAGTTGCCAGGCCCTGATGGCCTTCCTGTTGAATTGTATAAACACTTCAGAGACCTACTTGATTCTCTGCTGCCATTTACTTTCCAGGAGGCATGGGAGTCCTTGTCATTGTCGGAATCCATGACTGAGGCTACCATTTCAGTGCTGCCATAAAGGGTAAATAGCAATGTTCTAGTTACCACCCCATCTCTCTCCTAAATGTTGATTATAAAATTCTGGCTAAAGTTTTTGCCTTGAGGCTATGAACAGTTTTGTCTCTCTTGGTGCATCTGGATCAAGTAGGTTTCATGGCGGGGAGAGATGGGGTGGACCATATTAGGCAGCTAGTCAGTCTGCTGTGGGTGGCGGAGTCTTCACCCGATCCAGTAGCAGCAGTGGCCTTAGACACAGAGAAGGCGTTTGACACCACTGAATGGCCATATTTGTTTGCTGCACTTCACACTTTTGGGCTTGGGGAGGGCTTCATAAAATGGGTACAGACCCTTTACTCAGCTCCACAGGCCTCAGTGGTTATGAATGGGTTCACCATGGCCAGGATCTCTTTGAGTAGAGGGATGAGGCAGGGGTGTTCCCTGCCTCTGGCATTATTTGTTTTGGTGCTGGAGCCTCTGGCCCTGAAGCTACATGAAACACCATCTTTCGAATTACACTGGGAGTGGAAGTGTTTAAACCCATGCTTTTCACAGGCGATATTCTCATAACACTTCAGAATCCATCCCAGTCAATTCCAGCCTTGGTAGAGTTGCTGAATTATTTTGCAGACCTCTCTGGCCTCCAAAATAATTGGGGAAAAATGGAGGTATTACCCTTAAACTCACTGTGTAACTTTATCTCCCTCCAGGATGTGGGGTTGGTTTAGGCTCAACATCCGGTGAAACATTTGGGTATTTTTATTTCCCCCAACTTGAGGGACTGGGTTAATCTTAATTTTTCTCCCCTGCTAAAACTGTGAGAGAGGGTTTCGACAGGTGGAGGCATCTCTGCTTGTCACTGTGTGGCAAGGTCCAAGCTTTGCAAATGTTGGTTCTTCCCTGAGTGCTGTACCTTATTTGATATTTGCCTTTGCCCATTCCTGAATCTATTTGGAAATCTCTGGATAAATTTGTCCAGCAATTTTTATGGGATGGGGGTAAGCCTATGGCAGAGTTATCTTACTGATGATTATATTAGTGGCATCTGGAGGATTGCAGCTAGGATAGTTTCTTCTTCATGGTAGGCTCCCCTCTCTAGATGGTTGCTATGGAATGACCCCAAGTTACTTGTGGGTGGTTCCCCTATTTATTGGCCTCAGTGGGCCAAGGGGGGGATCTTGAGAGTTCCTGACCTTTTTGTCCAGAGACGAGTTGTTTCAAGGACTTTTCTACCCTTAAATCTCTAGCCTCTCTACCACAGTCACACTTATGGTGGTATTTCCAAACTTGTAATTTGCTCTTCATGTTTACAGGTTCTCAGCTATGTCTGCCCTCAAGTGGGATCTTGGAAGATATTTTGGATCTAGCAGGTTGGGGTTTCTCCATTACTCATCCCCCGAAATCTGGTTGAGTTTATAAGGGTCTCCTGCAGGAATATACCCCCTCAATGGCTATTTTGAAATCTAGATGGGAGAAGCAGATTGTCTACCCTTTAGCCAAGGATGATTGGGCTTGCTGCTGATCTGGCATTCATGGTTCTGGCCGGGATGTTGGGGGTAGGCTCATGCAATGGAAACCATTGCTCTTCTATTAGAGAATGCAAGATCAGTAAAGGAAAAATGAATTTATTTAGCCATTCTATGTGCTGGCAGTGTCACCAGAAGAATGACACCATGTTGCATGTTCTCTGATCCTATCCTAAACTGCTGGGTTGGTAGGCCTCATTTCAGGCTAGAATTTCTGCAATGTTTAAATGCACAATCCCTATGGATATCTCCCTTCTGGTCCTGGGCAATACCAATAGCCTGCCAGTCCAGTACAACCCCTCCACCTTAGGTTTATGGTGGCCATTTCGGAAGCCAAGCGCATAGTTTATAGGACGTGGCACTCTGAGATAGCTCCCTCTCTGGAGAAATGGGAGGACAGCATGCACAAACTGGCAAGTATGGAGCATTTAATATATTTGGCTGGGGCAAGGACACATTATATGTACAGGTGTAGGGGCCTTACTTGTCCTGATGAGGGGGGCCCTTGCTTCTGCTTTTGATGTGTCTGCTTTTAATACTCTAGATCTAGAACATCCGGGCTGTCACAGCCCAGTTATGTATATTACACTCCTCATTTTTCCAACCCTTTCTCTTTAGCTGAGATATAAAATGCGGGCCCTGAGCTTTGTGATAGGCTCCCTTTCTTTTTCTGATTATTGTGTGTCCATTTGGATGATCTTTACACTCTGCCTTGCTACTTTTTCCCTTTTTTGTTTTGTATTTTTAACAGGCTAGCTGACATTAAGTGTTATGCTGTTGTGCCTTAGTAGTAGGATCCTCTCTTGTGTATTTAGCCTTGGGGTGCTTACTCTGGATTTATTTGTTGGATTACCTTTTCACTCAATTTAATATGAAGGAGTCATATTTTTCTCTTTAACTGTGGATGTTATCATCTATTTGATGTATTGTTGTATTTTCAGGTGTACTCTGGCACTAATGGTTCCTTTTCTTTTCTTAGTACTGGACATCTACAGAGAAGTTTTCCATGTTGGAACAATGATTGTGCTTATTTGTATTTTAAAAAGGGAAACTTTAATAAAGTATGACTTGAAAAAACAATATATGTATTATTCTTCAGCACAAAGAGCACTTCTGTCACTCCATCTAGTGGGTAACTCCACCCAGTGCCGGGAACAGGTACAGTAGGCCATCAGAGCTGTGACATCCCATGAGATGTCCCTTTGGACCATTCTGGTTTGTTGGTTGTTCTCTTGCCTTTGCAGGCTAGATAAGCAATGGCAGCGGAGCAACTTTGGTGTAATAGTTGGGGGGAGATGACCATAACAGGGTTTTGCAATAAGTTATTCAATACTGCAATGATGAAATGTTGAGGTGAAACTGTCTCCCGTCCCTCCCCCATAATTATACTCTTGGGCAATGGAATTTTCTTCCTTGGTGTTTTTACTATTTTTTGTTCTGGATTGTTTTCTGGCTCTTCTCTTCCCTCTGGTGGGAAGCCTTTTGTGCTTTGAATAGTACTGTATTTGTTTGTGCTCCTGGCATGGCTATATTTCCTTCCTTGTAGCTCATCTGAGCATTAATGGATCTTGGCATTCTTTATTAGTCCCAGCAGGATGAAGATAAGCAGCAGGCACAGAGCAGGCCAAGCTGACATTGTGTGGTGCACCTGTTTGCTCCTCACTCCAGCAGTAGTGGGGACTCTGGATTGTAGGGTAACTAGGCCTTTTTGGTCTGGATTATTCAGTTTTGGATTTTCCCAAGATGCTTGCAAAGTCTGCTCGCATTGAGTCATTACAGTGGTAGATGACCTACCGTATTATCAGTACTCTCTCTATTTTTACCCTGATTTATTCAATGACAGGACTTTATGTTACCCTTCTGCTGCCTGATGTGAAGTGGACACCATGGGTTCTGGAATATGGGCAATCCTCCCTCGCATCTGCATTCCCCTCTAGCATACACAAGTTTTGCCAAGTAGCGTATTCTCTTTTCTCTAATGGATCTGCACTCAGTCTCCCTGTCTGTTTTGGGCTACATTCCTTGGTTTGCTATGAAATCTTATGTCCAATATGCATCTTACAGAAATAATAAACAGTCAAATCTGAGGGCCCCTGAAGTAGTCTTAAACTGCATCTTTATATAAGGATTTTCTCTATGTGAGCATGTTAAAATCTGTCTGCTGTTAGAAGCTGGGGGCTTTATTATGCTCTCATTAAAAACAGCTTTGATGTCCGTTGAGGCCAGAGGTGGAATTCAGGTTTTTTTGGATTTTTTTTTGTTCCTCATTTTTTCCTTTTTTTATTTCTGATCCCTTTTAGGTTGTTGTTGTTGTTGTCACAGATCAGCCATTCTTCAGTTACTGATCTAGTTCACTTATTTCATTGCTTCTCCCCACCCTTATCCTTGGTAGTGAAATTGCTGCTACTTACATCCCACTTGTCAGAAGTGACAGAAGCATTCTACTGTATGCAGTGAGGGGGACTTTCTTTTGGGTTATTTCTTCTCTCAAATTAGGGCTCCTGTTACTCCATTCCCTCCTCTTTCTCCTGTGATATTGATTCTCTTGGCTAAGGCCTTTGATTTCTTTGCCTTTTGCTCTCTCAAGGTTCTTTCTGAACTCTCAGGTGTACATCCTTGAGTACAGTTTTTGCAACATTGATGTACAGTACATAAAGGGTGTTTTCCTACTTACTATACCTGCATTATATGGTCCAGATTTTACATTTCCTATACAAGTTGTCATACATACTGACTCAAATAGCTGCAGAGAAACAGCACATGAGATTTCACAGCTTTGCTCTCCTTCCTGTGGAGCTTGACCATGAATTAGAGCCTGAGGAGGAAGATCTGATTGTTGTGCAGTCATAAAAGAATAAATAAAAAAATGTGTCTGTGACTAAAGAAGAAGAGAGGGACAGACAACTGGAGAAAATGTAGATGAGGAGGACAGTTCAAAAGGAGAAGGATATGGGGACAGTGGGGATGAAGATTTGGGTTCCCTATGGTAACTGTAAAAGAAAAAGAGGAAGGGTGATGCTGCTGAACATGTGGTCTTTGCACATCAGTATGTCATAAAATTACCAATGTTCCCGCAGTACTACAGCAGTTGAACCTCTTACCAGTGTTGAGCCCATTACAGTGCATGGAACACTCAATGTCAAAATGCATAAATCATCCCCAAAAACACCCATTTTCACCCCTTCGTGTCCCGCTTCCACCACTATGTAAAATTAAGGGGTACTAAATCCATAGTTTTGGATTTTTATACTTTATACTGGATCCAGCTGATTAAAGAGTTGCTATCTGTCAGCTATATCAAGCATGAGTTAGTCGGGGGGGGGGAGGCAGCCACCTAATCACTGGTGGCCAACACACTCACCTAAAATCCAGACACCTCTTACACTGGACTCAACACCACAAGGAAGCCAGTGCCACGGTGTTCCTCTCCTTTATCTTCTGCATTTGCTAAAACATCTAGATGTGGTAGGGAAATAGTCCCACTGGATTACAGGTTGACTGAGGAGGACTACTAAAGAGATGAAGGGGAGTCTGTGGGATGGCCGAGTGATCATAGCAGCAGTGGTGGGTTGAATACTAGCATCCAGAGTCAGAAAAGCACAGCAACCCCAGTGCAGGAAACATCTCAAATTATTGCTTTCATTTGAGCAGCACCCATAAATTCCCAGGAGTCAAATGCTACCACACCAGCCATGCAGCTATGCCAAGTCCAGCTGTCTGGCAGCCCAACACCAAGAAAGGTCCAGTGAGAGACTACACTACTATTTTATGAATGTGGGTTTCATTGCAAGTGCTAATGTCTCAAATATAGTGAAGTGCATCAGTTATTTTGGGGGGAGGGGCTTAGTTCTCAAGGTACCATGCCTGGCACACTACTGTAATCTCATTTTGCAGGAGTTGCTAATAATTGTGAAATCATTGTTTGCTTAATTTGTGGGCAGTAAGAAAGAAACAGCCTGACCTACTGGTTAAGGAAAGACCATAAATTAAAAAAGGTGAAGCCTATGGTGATATAAAAATTCTACAGAAAGATGCAAGTTCTGCAGCTGTCTTTGAAGCCATAGAACTAAAGAAGCCATGGGATACCTTTATAATGTAAGTAAGCTAATAAAATATAATCTCAAAAGTGAAAAAGTCATTGTTTTTGCATGCAAAAAGCCATTGCTTGTTAAATTTAAAAGTATGTGCAATAAGAAACCTGTAGGAGCCCTAGTGATTAAATACATTCTGCTACCTTTCTTAAGCAATAAGGTATGACCAGGGGTTATGCTAATGTTCTAGTTAATCACCTCATAATGGTGTAATGTAGTATGAGGCACAACCAAGTGCCACATGCCTTCAGGGGGCGATTAACCTGGACATTAACATAACCCCTGGGAGTACCTTATTGCTATTATAAAAAGTAGGCAAAAAAAAAAAAAAACTGTACCTTTACTTGTTTGTAGTAAAGAAGTGTCTGAAAGTTAAACTTTGATAAAATAGTTATTCCGCCATTATCTCTGTGCTGTATGTGAGTAGGATCTGCAGCTGTCATGCTCATTGGGTGTTGCCATGGCAAGGCTATCACCAGAGTGTCTGCACATTATTGCCAAGACTCTTGCACTGCACTGCACTGTACTGTCTCTGGTGTGACTGTAGAGTTTTGACTTAAAGCCCTACATAGTGTGCCTGCTGAAAAATAAAGCGTCCATAGCTTGATTGCTACTGTATGGTACGCATGTGAGCCTGGCAGAAAATATTAAAACAAAAAAAAACACAATAGCACTTGGTCACTCACATCCTCTGCTCCATATCTACCATATAATTTTTACTGCAACCGGGGATGTCGGAAGGCAGGAGACCAGGTAAAAGAAAACAAGTTAATGACAGAGGCAAGTAATTTCAATTTCATATAGAGTGGCAAGCACTGCAGTCTGAGAAGCTGATGGGAGGTGCAGTCACACAGTTACACTGACCGAGCAACATCTTTGATTAAGAAAGATTGGGGAGGGAGATCTCTGGCTGACCAGTGAATGAAGGACAATCAGAAACCATAGTAGCAAGACAGCAAACAGAGTAAATGAATGATAGAGTGTCTCTTTTCAGAATAAAAATGTTGGAGAAATGTATTCAAACAACACCTCTGTAGTGGACAGGTCAGCACCTGTGTGATATACTATATTTCAAATTATTTTTTTTAAAGGGGCTTACCACAGCTGTTTTATTTCTGCTCAGTTCACATCTTTATTTAAATGCAGCAGCTCAGTTAAAATCCACGGTACAGGTCCAGGCATACAGCTGCCACATATGCAAAATGCTTACTAGCACAGTCAACTGAGTCAGGAGGTGATCAGGTTCATGGGGGATGATGTCAGTGTGGTGGTAAAAAGTTCACAAGTTGTATAATATAAATGCACTTTATTGGACCACACTAGCAAGCATTTTGTGCATGTGGAAGTTGTGTGCCTGGACATGTACTGTGGATTTTGAGTGATCTGCTGCATTTACATAAAGATGTGAGCTGAGTTGAAATGAAATGGCTTTGATAAGCCCCTTTAAATTAAAAAAAAAAAAAATGTTTGGAAAATAGTGTCTCGCAGAGGTGCTGACCCATCCACTATGGTGATGTTGTTTGCATCCATTTAATTGATAAAGCCTGGGTATGTGCACTCTACCTATACAATGGTTTGAGCCACCACATCTGTGACATTTGCTAGAGAAATGTTTTTGTATACATGGCTCTATACATTAAAATGGAGTTGCACCGTTTTAGCAGTTGTATTAATGGTGGATCAGTGTTCTACAAAAAGAATTGAAAAAGGGGCGAGGAACTTACTTTAAAAAGCAGTGCCCATGTGAAGTTGCTCTACAAGTATGTTAATTAAAGACTAAGGCTAGTAGAATCTCAGCAACCAATCACATCTCTCTATTTCCCATACCCTTTTAATAATATGGGTTAAAACACAGTGGTGATCTCCTACTTCTTTCTAATGCAGAGCCTCTAATTATGAAACTCTGTGGATAAAATATTCACAGAAGTTTATACATGTAACTTGAATTTGCCGGGCTGCTGAATTTAGGACTTTGGTAAGCATCAGAAAACCTCCCCTACTGGATTTATATCTCCTGTGACAGGATTTTATACTTATAGAAGAAATTACAGGTGTGCACCTACTCTTTGAGATTCAATTTCTAAGCATATCTGATTGTCATCCTTAGTTCTTGCATAAACAGATCCAAAGTTATGTATTCTATCTGGCCTTTTAAATAACTTTTGATCTATGCTTTTATACAGTATGTGGCTATTAAAATAATACATTTTCCATCCCTGCATGATTTTTTTGTCTATAGTCATGCCTTCTGCTCTTGTACGATCTTGGTGCTCTGAGCTCTGGAAGAGAGCAAGGTACTGTACATATAAATACCTGCTACTATTTTATATATATATATATATATATTATAATATTGTAAGGAAAAAGATTTAACAAAACTCGGCAATAAAACTGAATAGCAGCAACAGACAACACCACCCCTGAGGGATTAATAGTATGATTAATTCTGAACAGAACAGTCTACTGAGATAATAGTAGCTACAGTAAACCACCAAAAAAATTTTTTTTATTTTTTGCACAATAAGGATTAACAAGACACACATGACATGGGTAATTGACAAGTTTATGCAAGTAACACTATCATGCTAAGAATGAAACAAAATAACTACAATTAATATAGAAAGAGACTGACACAATACTTCATTTAACTGCACCAAACTGTACTATAGAAATAAAATGAGAAATTACAGATTAGAGACAAAAAATAATTAACAGGAAGAAAAACTGAGGAAAACACATATGGGATTATGTGCTGCTAACAGACTAGTGCTCTCAGTAAAATGTTAAACCACTGATCTTTCTGGGCTGTCTTGCTAGCTGACCCTCCATAGAGCATGCTTCACTGGACAAAACCAAACCACTATTTAAATAAAATAATTCAGCAAAATCAGAAACAAACAACTCTAATCTAGCTGAACAAGGTCCTGTAGGTCTTTTTGGGAGCCATTTTGTTTCAAACAACTCAATTTTGGGATTGATTTTAAAGTTTAGTTTTGCTCAGACAAGCAAGGACAGACTTCTCTCAAACTCTTTCTTCAGAAGACTGCACCCAACAGAGACTCTGCATGGCATACAGCTCATTTTTTGTACCATGTGAACTCCATTCCCATAATACATAGCAGACTTTGCCTGTGGGCTCCACGTCTCCAGCAAAGTTATCAGGTTTGCAATTCGCAGTTTTGAGGTGACTTGTGTTTCTTTTAAGGCTCTGAGTGCTGATTTGCTACGTGGTTATGTTTGAATTACTTAATGATCATTTAAGATCTACTTTTATGGGGATGGGGGTTCGCTATGTGGTTGTGTTTTATTTAAATAATGATCTTTTGAAATTGGGGTTGTTGTTTGTGCTTAACATAGCTGGTTTATGCCCTGTTAAGCTGCCTCTATGTGATCAGGTTTTGATCAGTCCAGGGGTAGAATTATTAAGGCACTATTCTATAAAAGCCTTTTAAAACTGCTAGAAACACAGAAACATAGAATTTGTTGGCTGCAAATGAGGTTTTGTCCCACCCAGTCTGCCCAGATGTTCCCTCTCTAACCTATTTCTGCAGACTCTGACTGGTCTCCAGCAATTCTCTCTCTCCTCTGTCTGTTTTCTAATATACTCTAATGTCTATTCCATGCATGCTTGTGAAGCCTTCCACTATTTTCACTTCTACCACTTCTGCTGACACGCTGTTCCAGGTTTCTACAACCCTTTCAGTGAAGAAGTATTTCCCCACAACTGTCTTAGGCTTCCCTCCCTCCAGTATCATCTCATGCCCCCGGTCCTGGTGCTCTTACTCATTAGAAATAGACTTTGCTCCTGCACCCTGTTCACCCCTGTGAGGTACTTGTAGGTCTCTGGCATGACAACTCTTGCTCTCCTCTCTTACAGGATACGCATGTTACATACCTCAGTCTCTCCTCATAGGGCTTCTCATGCAACCCCTGCACCATTTTAGTTACCTTTCTCTGAACTGCCTTCACCCTGTCTATGGCCTTTCTGAGGTGCGGCCTCCAAAACTAGACACAGTACTCTTGTTGGAGTCTCACCAACAAGCACTGCAGTAGAAATATACCTCCTTCTGCCTGCTGGAGATACTCCTCCCTATGCACCCCAGCATCACCCTAGACGTACCCACTGCTTTGTCACACTGCCATACCACTTTGAGGTTATCAGATATGATAACCCCAATGTCTCTCTTCTGTTTAGTGACTGTCAGTACCTCCCTATCTCATCCTGTACTCAGCTCCTGGGTTCCTATGCCCTTGGCACTAGATTTTGCACTTTTTAGCATTGAACCTCAAGTGCCATGCTCTTGACGATTCCTCAAGTTGCTCAGTACCCCTGCACATTCTTTCCACCCCATCCTGAGTGTCAAACCTATTGCATTTTGTTATCATCTGTAGAAAGGTGTATCTCCCATTCTAGTTCTTCTGCAATGTCACTTATGGTGACAATAAAGAGAACCCATTGTAGTACAGAGCACTGTGGCACCCCTCTGGTCACTGTCCTATCAGTAGAGTGAGAGACATTAAACACCACCCGCTGCCTCCTATCCATTAACCATATTCTAATCCCAGTTCTACACATTTTATTTATTTATTTATTAGAGCTAGGATATACCTTTGAGCCGCAGGCTCGTTTACAGAGATTCCACATCATGATACAGTACAGAAGCAGTATAGGATGCAGAATATTTGGCATAGAATACAATGAAAAGCAATGATCAGTTAAGTCAATATATATGGAATACCATAGAGGAGAGATGAGAGATATATTCAGTGATCAATATACAGTATACAATGATGTACACACATAGGTTACAATGTTTCAAGTTACAGGTGCAGAGATTTTAGCCAGAACTTGTTATAATAAACAGATCTTTTGTCTAAGTGCAAGGCAGTTAGGCATCAGAAAAATCCAGTAGTGGTGAGAGGAAAGTGCAGGCAGAACAGGGTTCTGAGAGTCTTGGGGGGATAGGCCCCTTATTGCTGTGAGTAAAGTGGAGAGGAAGGGGAGACTCAAAAGAGGAGTGGTAACAGGTGAACAAGGGAGAGCTAAGGACTGGCTTTCTATTGATGGTAGGAGTAGAGGCAGGCAGAAAGCAGGAAGGCCAGGGAGCAGAGGGAGAGAGGGCATAGTCCAGGGAACAGTTGGGGAGGGGAATCAGGGGATAGGATGTGAGGACATGGAGTGGGGAGGTTGGGCCAAGAGTGGGGGAGAGGGAAGGAAAACTGGAAAATAAGAGAAGGCCTAGTGAGACAGAGTAGAGGGGTGAGTATGGGCAAAGGAGGAAGTGAGGAGCAGTGGCCTATGTGAATACAGGGGAGGAGGGGAAGGAAGAAGCTGGTAGGTGAGGGGTAGGCTACAGAGGGTATACCGTTGTAACAGCAATGCTCTTACAGTGATGCTGTTACAGTGACAGCAACCCGCCGACACCCGCAGTGTCAACCGGCTTGCTGGAGTGATGCCAGAGTCATCAGCTCTGGAGTTTGGTCACTCTCCCCCGATATCCCCCACGAGTTGGAATCTTTAAGTCTGGGGGGGGGCACAGTCCCCCTGCATGAACACTAATCATGCACCAATGCATTTTCCGGTAGGGGACCGAGTCGGCGGCATCAGAAATGTCAGCGACCATGTATCGCTGTAGGGGAGGTTGCCAACATTCCTGTCATTGTGGCAACATGGAATCACTACAGAGGCATATGAAGGGTATGAAGGAATGGTTAGGTCCCATAGTCACATTCACTGGTAGATACAAGTAGGGCATGAAGTTTAGACTTAAACAGTCCAAGCCCAACTTCTTTCTGTAAGTCTACTCTGAGGGAATTGAACCAGGAGGATGCATGGTATTCAAAGAACCACTGGCCTTGCGTGGTGCGGCGGGAACATTGGATCCCACCCTTAAGCTGCTTAATTCCTTTGTCAGCCTTCTGTGTGGCACAGTGTTGAAAGCAGCCAACTGGACAGGGTGCAACACATTTTGCTTCCTTGTGGAAGACCCATATTCACAGAATCATGAACTTAACTCTCTTACCTAGGTCTTGGGAGGCTGGGGTGCACTGTAGAGGCAGCAATCTCTTATGCTGGGTAAAAGCTTATTACTGCCCTCTAGTTTAAGCTCCCTGTGTAACTACAGTAGATTGGGAGCAGTATGGGATGGTGTGGATTACCACATAATGCCTTCCCTAGTTCAGTGCTGGGGTTGGCAGAATGGAGCATAATAGCAGAGCAGGAGTAACTATCTTGAAGTGGCTAGATGGTGACTGCAGCTTACCACAGCTAATTAATTTTTTCTGCCTAATGCTGAAATTACTTTTTTATATTTTTATTGGATGGTTAATTCTCTGTCAGGGATCATTTTAGCAGTAATGTTTTGTTTTAGTATTTTAGGTATTTTTATACTGTTTTCAGGCACCTTTTTGTTCCTACCTAAATTTGTTTGTGTGGATATCATGCCTTTTTTAAGTGCTTTGGGAGACGTTTCTGGCATTTCTAGCATTGCTGCTTCATTGCAGCAGTCAATCCTCAGTGCTGGCTAGTAGATGCAGCAGATACCAGTGGCTTCATTGGCTGTTCTATATAATTGGCTTATAGTTATCCTGTTAGCCTATGTGGGTAGCTTAAAGTCAGACTGTACAGTCCTGTGCCACACCAAGCCCTAGCCTTGGGGAGCCCATGAGCTGGGAGAAGAAACACAGAGAGGGGTGTAATGTCCTGAGGATTTGTTTTGCAAGGAACAACACAGTGACAGCACACTCTCTCATTGCATTACTTGGAGCAGCTGACTAGATCAGTCTTGGACTACAGTGGAGGTTGTGTTTGATTGATTCATCAAGACTGGTGACAGAGGCCATGCCTCTTGGCTTGGATCTATGATTGGGTGAGGGACAACCTTTATCTTATGGTCTTTTTTCTCTCCTGCAGAAGCTCTCCAGGTTTCTGTGTAGTTGTTTTACAGATACTGTCTGTAGACATTTGATGCAGAGTTTGAACTGTAATTCCACACTTCCCAGGCTTTCCTTTTCCTGGCATGAGGCTTTGGATGAGGCACTGAGTGCTGGTTTTGTGCTATGGTTTAAAACTCTCAGTACTGTGACCCAGAGCCTTCCCCAACTGAAGGTTCTATTTTCACCTGTACCAATGATATGATCTATTATGCTGTCACCAATGGTGGCTGTGTGACAACTGCTGCAACCTCATCTTTTTCCTCTTGCTAGCTCTTGTGGCAGTGGCCCTATGGGTTGGATCTATGGAGTGGGAATTTGGATGGGAAGTGCTCTTCCACCTGCCCTCCACACTCTGTGGACCTTTCCTTAGGGGGTTTCCCTTTAGCACCAAGTGGGGACTCTTCATTCTATTAGAGCACTAAAGGGGGATATTAAAGGGTGAGGTATTAGGGGTAGCCAAACCCTTCCAGCTTTGTTATTACTATGCAATGACAGATCTGTGGTGCGTAAGACTGTAATAATTATGGATTATTTCTGATTCACATGCAGGTCTGGTGTGCATCACTGTGACTTGGCTGGACAATTCTGTGGGAGCCGTGCTGGTGGAGTTGGTTCTGCCAGGTTACTGAGTGGTGAACTATCCAAGACTGGAACTCAGGGTAGAGTCCTGATTTTTCAATCCAATCTGAATTGGCTAGCATCTCCTGTTGAGGACATGAGGTCCTTTGAACAGGTTGTGCCTGACTGTTTGATCAACTTGAACTGCACGATAGTTCTCTATCATCCACCTGGGACTGTCCACCCAGGAACAAAACATACTTCCTGAATTAGTTTGCTGAGAGGTTGCCTTAATTTGCACTGTAGTATCTGAGACTATTATTCTTGGTGATTTCAATGCGTGGGTGAATGAGATCTGAGAAAAGTTTGCACCCAAGCTCCTTCAACTAACAGATGGTTTGGGGTTCAATCAGGTGGTTGACATCTTGATAGATTTTGAGGTCAAATAATATGTTAGTACATCCTGTCCTCTAGTCCAACCACTGAATTATACAGTTCAAGCAGTTTTGCCACCTTTGACTGTGATGGTTATCCACTATCTTTCCAAATACCTAGATCCATGCAGGTTTCTAGGTCTAGTGGATCCCTCAGGTTTAGCAAATGCCTCACCAGGGGCTGCAGTTAAAACCTATAACAGACAGGTTGAAGTCAATACAGGGGAAGATCACCAAATAATCCACGGCCAACAAGGCATGGCTATGATGAAAGACTGGTGGCCCTGAACATGTACTCCCTAGAGGCCAAACACAAGAGCAGGACATGATAATAATGTATATATTTCTGAGGGGTATAAACAAGGTGAAATGTTGACATGTTTGTTAGGACTGGGATACAGTTACTACAGGGCATGATTACAGGATAGTTAAGGGTAAATTCTGGAAGCATGAAAGGAACTTTTACTTCATCTAGAGGGTGGAGATGTCATGGAACAGACTGATGGCAGATGTGCTGGGGACAGGTACACCTAATGTGTTCAAAGGCAGCTGGAACAGTGTAAGAGGACTCATAGTCATACTAGGGGAAACCAGGAGGGTACTGTAGGTGGGGGAGCAGAGTGAGGAAAACACCCCATGACATTATCTCATGTGTAGTATAATATGGGAAGAACTGATGAACCATCACTCTCTTTCTGTCAACAGATTTTATGTTTCTGTGTTATAGAGCCATGTCTGGAGACTTAGACTCCCTTGCACCAGTTTGTTCCCACCTAGTTACCTCCATCCATAACAATCTTTGGTTTTCTCGCAAACTTTGGCATTGGAAGGTAATTAGCAGGAGGTTAGAGCACAGGTAAAGGGGGACTGGTTCCCATGCTAACAGGCTTGCCCTGGTGGCCCACTATGCAGGCTACCAGTATACAATATGTTCCAAAAGGAAGATCATTTCAGAGCTCACTGTGGCTGGGAAAACAGGCTAACCAAACATTTTGGCACACTGGACAGCCTTTTAATTCCATAACTGCAGAGCAGGTACATGGTTTCCATTGAGAGATGTGGCCAGTTTAACCCATTCTTCACAGACAAGGTGTGTGGCATCCAGGTTCAGGTTTTCTTGATAGCTAATAACAAAAGTGACAGGGGCACAGCACGGATGCCTCAAAGGAAGGTCACTCCATTGGTTGAGCAGCATGGGTTCCGAGTTGGCCACAGCACCATCACTGCTTTACTCAAACTTTCTGGATTCATACATAGTGTGTTAGACAAAGGGCACATTGTGGGGCGGCCTTCATTGACCTATCAAAGGCATTCGATACAGTTCATCATGCCCTCCTTCAGCAACTCTGAGACATAAGAATAGCTGCTGAAGCTGTGCAATGGTTTAAAAGTTATCTGAGCATGCACTCCCAGCAAGTCAGGACCGGGGAAGTCCTCTCTGAAAATAGGCCTGTCAGATCGGGAGTACCGCAAGGCTCCATTCTCAGCCCATTACTCTTCATTGTCTTCCTAAACAACCTCCCAGCATCCTGTCAATGCCACATGCTCCTCTATGTGGATGGTGAGGTGATCTTTGCAAGCAACCCTGACCCCTTACTTCTCGAATCGGACCTCCAAACTGGCTTCACAGCTGTGGAAAATTGACTCAAAGGACACAAACTGGTATATAAAAAAGACCAAGACCATGGCCTACTCCTCAGCCCAAAGCAAGCAGAAAGGCTTCCCCCTAGCAATCTGGAACAATACCATTTTCACCCTGGAACTAGTCCCCCACTTCAAATATCTGGGTATCACATTGGACTTCACCCTGTCTTTCACTCAGCATACCAACAACACTGCTAAAGCCCTCAACACCAGGATTGGCATCTTCTACAGACACACCCTAACATCTCAAACCCTGAATCTGGCAATAAACAGCTCACTCATATCCCTCATTGACTATGGCCTGGCTATTTATGGCTCCACAACTGACTCTGCTCTCCAAAGCCTCTCAACTGTTCTAAACAAAACCTGCTGTCTGCTCACCAATGCCCCAAAGTTCACCCATACCTGTGAGCTGTATGCTCGGACTGGCTGGCTCCACTTGAGCAACAGAATCAGATATCAAACCTGCCTCCTTGCAAAAAAGGCCACACTACATCTTCTTCCCCCTGGGGTACAGAGACTCCTAGCTCCACTTTTGAATGCCAGACACACCAGGAGCTCATCCACCCAAATCTTCCATGTGCCCAGGTGTTGGACTACCATGGCTCACCATTCTTTTGCTCACTGTGCTTCTCTCTGGACAAATGGCCTACCTCCTGACATCTCCAATGCCACTACACTGGGATGCTTTAAACGTAGGCTGCATCAGCACCTCACTAATAGTAGTTCCTGTATGTGTCATCACCACTAAATCACTGCTCGCAGCAATGGACTACCTCCAGCACTTTCCCATTCGTATCCTACCAGGATAATCTTTCGGCAGCACTTTGCCTCACCCCCTACACACTCTATCACCTCCTCACCGATGCCCTATCCTAACCCTCCATCCACTCCTACATTTCTTAGCACTTCCCCTATCACATTATCCTCCTCCTCTGTCTTTGTCACTTTATAGGATGCAGGCATACATTGTACAATGCCTCAGCACACCTTGTTATCTGTTGTGAGCCACCAACTGTATTGTTTGTACACTGTATTTTGTGTGTGTGTATGTGTGTATATATATATATATATATATATATATATATATATCAAATCTGTATTTTGTCAACCATGATTGTGACTCCTCAGTTAATGTAATGACATGGAACCTCTCAACGAGCAATCACTCATAGGAGTCTTCCAAGATTTTTAATAAATAAATAAATAAAAATAAACCGTTCCACCTCCTGAATGAGGATGAAAGTGGCAAGGATTTTTGCTGACGGAAAAAACAACACCTCTAAACTTGATCCAGCTCCTAATTGCTTCCTCTTGTCTGAGTCAGAAGTTTGGATTCCGATCTTTGCAGGAATTGTAGGACTTCTTTTCTTGAGGGATTTTTCCCTGCTCCA
Organism: Neoceratodus forsteri; assembly: GCA_016271365.2. Lineage (NCBI taxonomy): Eukaryota > Metazoa > Chordata > Ceratodontiformes > Ceratodontidae > Neoceratodus > Neoceratodus forsteri. The sequence continues at coordinate 684,170,839 of CM057449.1, forward strand.
TCAAGGATGCAGCTGTGAGCTTTGCTTAAAGAGCAGGGGCTCAATTTATTAAAGCCCCTGTTTGCTGCAAGCCCTGGGATCACCAAAGATATGGGGCACTGGGCTTGTTCTAGTCATCTGGCCAGGGATTGAGATGTTCTATACCATTCAGCAATTGCCACAATTTAGACCAACTTATTCTGGTCTACTTTATGGCAACCTGGAGGACCCTTTTGACAGGGCTTGTGCCAAAGCATAGGCACAAGCTGCTGTAAATTGGGTAAAGTGTCACAACTGTGCCTCACTTACCAAAACTGGGTGCAGATGCAGCAAAGGTGATTGGTGCAATTGTGCCAAAGTTTTGATATAGGGCTTGATGCAAGCCCTGCATCACGCTTTGAAAATAGAGCCCCAGGGTTTTTATTTCTAATAAACTGACAATTTGCTATTTTATGTATTGTCTTTTAATATGTTAGTAAATATTTCTATTTTCATAGTCAAACATTTGTTTATGCAAGGAAACTATTGGGTTTTTACTTTTCTTTTCAAACTGCTAGTAAAAAGAATTAAATAGAATTCTGGAATTGTGATGTTAGAAACTCTCAATTGCCCAGGGGCCTGATTTCAAGACATATGTTGCAACTCATTGGTGCTTGCGAGTTGTGACATATGCTGCTACACCAAGGATCCTGTGCCAGATTCCAGAACAGGCAGGGTCCCCGGCGACTATGTCCAGTGACTTACAGCACCTTCAGCATTGTGCCACAGGAAGGGTGCACCTGCACAGGGTGCCGCAAGCCACATTACTGCCCTCCAACAGGGTGCAGGTCCCGCATGGTATGGTCCCCCCCAATGCCCCTCTCCCGGACACCATGGCAATGCCTCGCAGGGCTGGTGGGGGGGGACACAGGACTACGGTGCAGTGCTTCTCATGCATGCCAATAGCGGCATGTTTCTGCACTGGGAATGTGAACTGCCCTGTGGGGCAATACACAGAGATGGAGGTGTGGCAGTGTCAGGAGCCCACAGAGGGCTGCACTGCCACATGGGAACTTGTGGCGGCCTATGTGGAACCATGGGGGGGCAGCTGTTGGGGCAACAGGCACAGAGGTGCCCCCCCCGGTGGACATAGGGAATGGTTAGACCAGCTAATAGCTGGTCTAACTGTACTTAGAACACTGTGTTCCATCTTGGAATAGCACATTTACTATTCTATCTGCCGCCCTCCTGTAATTAGGTGTATCTGCTGCTGTAAACCCCCTTGCACCATGTCACAGGGGGTTTATGGCATACCCGGTGGCATAGCGCATCTTTGGCGCAGGCAGCATGTGCCACATCGCAGGCTGCCTTCTGGAGTACCACTCGACATAATGCATGGTGCAAAGTGCTACTTGCACCATTGGGTTTGGCTCAAGTCACTTTGCAACATGTGAAACTCATTCTGAAATTGGGCCCCAGGAGTCCAGTGTACAGTATTTCAGTGAGAAACTGTAGCTATATTTCTAACTTTTTCAAAAGAAATCGCTACTTCTTTCAGCAACAAATTTTGCAATGTACTAAACAGTATATGTTTGTAAGAGAGTGATCCATTTGTATGATTTTACTTTTTTTTCAACTATAATTCGCTTTTGTGTTTTTCTTCCCAAGTAAAATCTAGTTGAGAAGAAAAATTCAGCTGTTAAATCCTAACAAAAGCTCAGATTGTCAAAAATCCTGTATTTCTTCTAATTCCATAATGCTTTAGGCCCTGTACACACAGGCAGTCCATGCTTAAAACTGTGTCTAGAAATGGTTTTAAACTCACCACAGAAGTCTGTCCACACTTACAAAGAATTTCTTCATAACCATGTTTAAACATGGTCACGCAGCTGTCGCCACATCCACACTGTAGCCCAGCAGCGGTTTAAAGTAGCATGGTCTTCAAAACAGATCAGTGCTTGGAGGGCTTAAACTCGGTTTTTAAACAGAGTTTCAAACCCTGTTTAGTGTGGACGGGAACCGTGTTTAGTCTTATTAAAATGTTTTAAGGCACTTAAAACATTTTAACAAGGCCAGTGTGTACAGGGCCCAAGTGTAAGAAAGGTTTAGTTCTCTATAAAAACAGATTTGTCATTTCCCATTTTAATACACTGTCACTCTTGCCAGTAAAGATTTTCTGACCTCATAAAACATGGATTATGTTGATTATTATGAACTGAGGATCGTAAATAGAGGAATCTGATTGGCTGAGAGCTCTTGGAAGCCATGATGATATGGGGCTACATCATCACAGCTTCAAAAAAGTTCCAGCACCACCAGTCTCCTTGCTCTCTACTGTCTGAGAACTATTTTTTCAAAATGTACTCCTACACCACCCAGAAACTCATTCATAAAACATTTTAAAATCTGTCTCTTTTATTTTTTTTATTTATAAAACTTGAAACTCAGTTCATATTAGCAGTAAGTCACTTCAAGGTGTGGTATATCATGGGATATCATCACTTCTCGGGTGGTTGGATGCACTCGGCCTGCAGCCTCATGCCCAACCACCCGAGGGGTGACGATATACCATGATATACCACACCCTGTCGTGCCATATTGCTTAATTATTTACCAGTATTCAGCAAACTTAAAATACTGAAATGAAACGCCAGCCCACCGGCGCAGCGGTTGGATTTCCACTTGCGATGCAGGTGACCTGGGTTTGGGAAAAGACCTGGGATGTCAGAGGGACAGCCAGGGGAGAAGGATGGAGCATCCCATAGATGGCTCTCCTTCTCTGGGGGGGAGCGTGTTGTAGTGTTCGACGCAAGGAGGACCCCTGGCAGAGGCCTGGAGTCACTCATGCTACCGACGCTTGATACACAGGGAGGCGGAGCAGATGCTGGCATCATTGCACTTCCCCACCTCCAAGAAAAACAGAAAAAGGAACAGGAGCTGAGAGCCATCTGTCTCTGTGAAGCCTTCCCGGGGGCTTTGATTAGCCTGCCATCACCGCACTCCCCAACCAAATACTGTCCCGCCGCTTGGATATGGTGGGACCAGTCCCATGGCCCCACCCTCTAGGGGGGCAAGCCTGGGGTAACTGGGGAGACAGTGGCAATGGAAGGCATGTGGAAGTCCCAGGGGCCATGACCAGGGCTGAAGTCTGACAGAGGACTCTCTGGGATAAAGAGTGGAAAATACAAAAAAAAATACTGAATGAATAAGTAAATAAACAAAAAAGCAAACAAAGTGATAATTGAGCCATCTTAAGGCACCAAACCTTTTTTAAAGCAGCACTGCAGTGAAACCGGGCAAAATATTTGACCCTACATGTTTTTCATTGTAAAAGAATACAGCATCTTACAGTTATATTTGGTGATAACATTTTCTAGTTCCAACAAAATTTGGATACGCTATAAATGTTTTATTTATTTTTTTCCTCAATAAAAAAGATGGTCACAACATTTGGCTTAGAAATACCAATGTAAGCCTGGTAAGAGTTATGACTGAGAAAATAATAAAAACTTAAGGTGTGCAGCAAAGGAGATATCTAGAAAAGTAGATTTAACAGATATGCTAATATGTTTACTAATTGTAGCTGAAACTAGCTTTCTTTTGAAAAACATTTCTTGTCGTACTACTGCCTTAAAGATACATATGCTTACTAAGTATTTACTAACATACTAACATACTATTTGCCAGCAGATTAGGCCTTACGATCTATCGAGTCTGCTCGAACCTTAGATCCTTAGTTGGGTGCCGAGGCCCTCCCATCCCTTGTGCTCCAGAAACCCCTATCATCCATCCCAACCCCCCGGGACAGGCCATCATCTGATACATCCACTTTTTGTGTCTGTTCCACCTATTTGGGGCAGGATTTTCCAATGGGTGGATGCAGCACTTGTGTTTGTATTTCTGATGCCTGCTGCATTCATGCCAATGAGTCTAAATGTTTTGCGTCCTAGTTACATACATCTGAATACATTTGCAACAATTCCTACAGTTTACTGCAAATTCAGCCACAACTACGGAAATCCATCTTGGGTGTTAAACCATCTTTTTGTCTTCTAACTTTCTGGGCAGAATTCCACACTTGTGTCTAAAAAAAGACATAAGTGACTGCAAATCTCATCCATGCTCTTTAAGTAGCCATTATTAGGTACAGATGTTCACACAGATTTTTAGATCAGTCTCCAACCTGCCATTCTTGGTGAAGGTTGTTTAGAAGGTGATGATGGATCAGTTCGTAGAACATCTAGTGTCTCACAAAATCGTAAAAACATTCCAGTCTGTTTCCTGGCAGCCCCATAGTACAAGGATTGCTCTCTTCAAGATTTGCAGTGATCTCTATCAGACAAGGTACTGAGTGGATGTTTCCATCCTCGTTCTCCTCAACCTGACTTCAGCATTTGACACTGCCAATCACACAGAGGTAGTCGATAGATTATAACTACATGGAGGATGGTTTGCAACTGCCTTGCAGTGGTTCTGATCCTTCCTGTCAGGGTGCAGGCAGTTTTGACTGAGTTGTGCCCATCAGAGTCGGTCAACTGCATCAAGGGTCTGTTCTTTCTCCCTTGTTGTTATGGTGCATTTGTTGCTGCTGGGCAAGATCATCAGATATCACAGCTTTGGTTATTCTGGTTATGCAGATGATATCCAGCTATTCTTGTCGTTTGCTTCTGATCAGGACCTTCAAGTTGTTGCTCTTCAATGGTGTCTGGTGGAGCTTTGGCTTTGGATGGCCTCCAGTTTCTTGGGTCTTAACATTGAGAAGACAGTAGTGCTAATAAGTGGCTCTAAGAAGTAGGTGTTTGCTCTCAGAGGCTACCTTAGGCTCTTCTGTCCTGGGTTTGAGCTTGAGGTGTTAAGAGGGGCTTGTAGTCTGAGATTTGTACTTGATACCTATCACTTCAATCCCAAGTGTCAGCAGCTATCAAGACTTCTTTGTTCCATCTTAGGAATATTTCCAAATGGCATCTCGTACTTTATTCTGTAGATCTTAGGACATCGGTGCATGCCTTTGTGGCATCCATGTTGCATTACTGTAATATTCTCTATAAGAGCTTTCCTTACAGTCAACTGTGCCCTTTGCAATTATTCCTGAATGTGGCATCAAGGCTTCTGAACTCTGGTCAGAGGTCAGACCATATTATGCCTTTGCTGCATACACTGTGATGGCTGCCTGTTAAGTGGCAAATTGATCACAGGGTAAAGTACTTCCCTTAACATACAAGGCACAGAATAAATTGGGACTCCAGTACCAGTTTTAGACCCCCTCAGACCTGGTAGCACAAGAGTGTTACATCAGGGTCTGCTTGAGTTCCCTTCGTCTCACCCTAAATGAACAGAAAATAGGGCCTTTGCAGTGTGTGCTCCAACTTTATGGCATAATCTTCAGGGGATGTTCAGTGTGCCACTTCAGCTGCATTGTTTAAGGCCAGACTCTGCATACATCTCTGTAGACAGGCATTCCAGGACTGACATCTGTAAGTCTGTTAATGTCAGTTGTAACATGGCAAAGATAGAGAGACCAAAAGGAAGAGATACCATAACTGAAATGCATCACATGGTAAAGTTTGGAGACGGCATTAATTCTGCATTAATGCCCACTCCAAACTGAAGTACCAATGTAAGCCACACAGTAGAAATAAGTAGTACAGAAATATCACTGCACAAAGTTGAAAAAACGGTTAATTGTCCTTCCCACTCACACACCCTAATGCCCGTGACTATCTTGCCACAAAGAGAACTCTAAAGTTGCCTAAGCATTACACAAGCAAAAATTGTGATGATTGCTGCACAGCAGAAATAGAGAGAAAAGAGATAACTTGTTAATGAAGTGGAGATGTGCATTTGGAGGCTTGGATTGAAATGAAATTTTAAAGTCTACTAACACGATCCTTCAGAGGTAGGAAACCTTTCCAGAAAACATGTGCACAATGTAACAGGACATCGGACCAGTCACAAACAGACAAAAGAGAATCCAAGCAGATCTGAGCATTAGTAGAAAACACTGCAGCACCCGAGATTGCGGCATGCAGAAAAGTAGAAACGTTAGACCTCCTACTCAAGTTATGCAAAGAATAGCCATCTAGAGTAGTTTAAAAAGTGTAACAAAATATTAAATGATAGTTAATGTTTGCAAAGCTGTGCTGTTGTCCTGACAACATCAGCATAGAAATAATTGTACGTTTTATTTGGAGAGCACTGGGAAAAGTGCATGAAACATATTACAATAGTATAACAAATGTCTGTATCATTTTTTTACTGTAGTAAAGAAAACAGAAACTTGAGGTGAACCCAGAAATTATCTTGTTACAAGAGCATTAAGCCACTTGAAAGGAGGCATCTAATGGGGAACTAATGCATGGTTGGGTGATTGTAGGCACCCGGCCTTCAATCTCGTGCCACAACCCCCCCCCCCAACTATGCATTAATTCTCCATTAGATGCCTCCTTCATTGTGGCTTAATGCTTACATATGTGTTTTTAATTTCTGCACTGTAATCTGTAACTTATTGTTCTTGTTTTTTTTGTTTTTTATTTGTAATTTCTATTTATTCCTCCACCACCCCGGCACTGTCGCCTAACTAATCACCCCTCAGGCTGCCACAGGGAGACCCCCCCATCCTGCTGTGGATTGCCTCCCAGGTGGGGATGGGTGCCTCCCCATACTTTAAATCTTGTCAGGGTCTCCTTCTGCAGCAAGCTCTGGGATAGTGAGGGATAAATCCCCCTTGTCGGTGCCGCGCCAGGATGGTGATTTTTTTATTCTAGTACTCCCCAGGATGCGACATGCTCATGATGCCTAGTTGTGTACTCTGGTGTTCATCACAATCCTTAGTTCAGGGCTAAGCTATGCCTTACCACAGCCTCCGCCAGAGGTCAGTCATGTGCCAAGCCGGGCACCCCCCTCCCTCCCGGAGGAGGCGAGCAGTCCTATGGATGCTCAAGTCTCCTCCACCTGGTCAACCCACCAGTGACTTGAATCCATTCCTGAACCCGGGTCATTTGCGTTGTGCAAGGTATGGCGGCCAGTGCCTCAACCCTCATGCCACTGGGCCAGCTATTGTTCTTGTTTTTATTTAAGTATCACTGTTTACTATAACAACTGTACTCATTATTTTGCATGTGGAGAATCAGAAAGGGACTATATGAAAATAAACACTATGACTACAACTACAGGTAAAAAAAATTCTAAGGTAGCATCATGGAATGACCTATACTGTACATATTGCCCACACACAGATGGTCTGCAGGGTATCTCTTTAGTCCCACCTACTGCATCTGATCCTGGGGGCAGAATATAGAAGCTGTAGATGTCCCTGTCATAGTGAGTGTGGAATAGTGCAGAGGTGATATCGGACAGGTAGCAGAAATGGCCCTATCAGTTTTGTATCCAGAGTCAGTGGGTCAATAGAAGGTAGGCAGCTGAACCAGGTCATGGAGGATTACAAAATAAAGCAAAACTAAACTTTTCTAAAACAACCTTTAGTGTGGTGTGACTGGTACACAAGCTTCTGGTGTATTTCTATGGATTCTAACAATAGTGTAAAGGGCTCTTTATAAAGAGCATAAAGGTTTGTTTTTTTTTATATGTGTTCAGGAAGTTCATAAATCCTTTCTCCACAACACAATGGAAAAACACACTGAATAGTGCTGCTGGCAGTAAAATGACAACAAGTAATGACTTTCAAAAAGTCGTCTTTGTCAAACTGTGAGATTTATTTTGCTACATTGATAGTTTCTACTTATCAGATGGTTATTATTTGCTTGTGTTTGGCAAGATAACTATTACTTTAATAGCCAATTATGTGTTTCCATCCAGTTTTCTTTTTAAAATTGCCTTACACAGTATAACCCAGCTGAGATGCAGCATCTCATTTCCATTTGGGTCTTGATGCTACCCATTTTAGCAGCTGGGTGAACAACAGCAATGGGAGGCTAAGTGACTTGTTAAGATTACACACTTTTAGTTATTTATTTATTGGATTCTCAGATTGATACCTGTGAGAGTGAGCTCATTCAATAGGTTCCACGTCAAAGGACAATGCAGACAAAGTGCAGTTTGTTTTACAGTTGACACACATTACAGGGTCAGTAGGTCACTAGAAAATAACAGTAATTTGTTACTAGTACAGTCTTTAAATGCAGACTTGGTAAAACTACTTAGGAGACATGGCAAGATAAATGACAAAAGCAATTTACAGAGCTCTATTTTAGAAGTAACGGAGGCATTTTACAATGTATGCCTGAGTCAGTAACTGTTAGCTTACCTAAGGTTAGGATCGTGAAAGGGAAAAAGAGAGGTAGGTTGAGAGGGGGTGGGAGAGGGGGTCTGAGGAGGGAGAAGCTATGGGGGGAGTAGTAGTGAGGGGGAAGGAAAAAAACAGAAGGTGAGTGCTACTGAAAGTGCTGTGTGCTGTTGGGTAGGAAGGGGTAGTTTGGCTGTCCTTAAGGTGAGGGTCTGAGAGGGAAGACCTTAGTGATAGCAGTCACAAGAGGCCTCAGCTACTACGTGTTGCCACAGGAGGTGCTTGAAATGACCCAACTTAGTTGCATTAGACATGCCGGGGTACAGCAAGTTGATCCAGAGTAGGGCACTGTAGACAAAAGCACGCTGTCCAAGTGCGGTGCAACACTGAGTAGTTCTGAAAATCTGATTGCTGGAACTTCTGGCGGTGCATGGATTTAGCTAAGGATTTAGGAGGGCTTGAACACACAGAGGCATCATATTTAGACTGATTTTTTTTTCACTAGCAGGCAGGTTTGGTATCTGAGCCTACTATCAAACTGTAAGCAGTCTACCTGGGAATAAAGGTCACATGTATGGGTCTGTCATGCAGCAATGGTGAGAAGGCAGCAGGCTTTATTCAGAGCTGTTTTGACGTGATGAAGGGCAGTGTCAGTACCAGATCCATAGATGACCATACCATAGTCAGCGAGTGAGGCTACAGAGCTAAGTATGGCTAGTTGCAGGACTTCCTCGGTTAGGTTTCGTTTATGCCTGTACAACAGACCAATCCTCCTGTTTATGGCATTTGCTGTATTGTCTATGTGCTGTGTGTAGGACACAGTAGAGTCAATGGTTATACTCAAGTACTTGAATTGCTGTACTAACTCAAGGGGGAAACCCACATCATTTTCAATGGTTAGTTGGAAGCTCTTATGCTGACTATGGGTGCTGGTGAACATCATGGTCTTGTTTTTTTTATAATTATGAGTTTATGATCAGTAAACCATTTTTCAACAGACACAAAGCCTAGTTGTAGTTGATCCAGAAGGGTATCAGATGAGTGTGCCTACTGAAGATAACAGCATCATCCACGTATAGGAGAATACGGCCCTGACAGGAGTTCAGAAGCTTGTTTAGAAAGATACTGAATAGTAATGGACTCAAGATGGATCCTTGTGGATCCCCTGAGTGAACAGGTCTACTGTCTGAAAGGACATCCTCAATTTTTACTTGCTGAGGTCAATTAGTAAGATTGCTAGTGAACCACTTGGTGGTGTTAGAGGAGAAACTAATGTCATTAAGTTGGTCAAAGAGGAGTGAGTGGTTTATTGTATCAAAGGCCTTCTCGAGGTCAATAAAAGTTGCCCCAACCAAGAGTCCTTGATCCAGAGAGTTATGTATGTAACCTGTGAATTCCAATAAGGCCGTGATAGTACTATGACCATTGCTGAATCCGTGTTGTTGAGTAGATTAAAGATTGTGTAATTCCAGGTACTCCACAAGCTGGTCGGAGATGATGCACTCCAGGGCTTTTGAAAGTGGTGGTAGGATTGAGATCGGATGGTAAGTCCAGTGAAGTGCATGATCCCCACTCTTATGAATCTAGGTGACAGTTGCGAATTTCCAGTGTTGTGGGAATTGAGAGAGGTTAAGAGAGAGGTTGATTATTTTGGTAAGCAGAGTAAGGACTTCATCCAGGACGAGGTTGATAAATTTAAGATCCATGGAGTTAACACTGTGCCTTGACTTCCCCAAGACTTTCATAAGATAGCATCTGGCTACATTTTCAGTGACAGCCTTGAAACAGAATCGAGGGTGGTGATGTTGTAGATCTGGTATTCCTTCATTGCTTGTTGGTCTGGTGGGGTTGAAGTAGTCGGAGGGGGGAGGATACTGCTCAGGTCTAAGAACACCTTATTGAAGGTATCTGCAATGACGTTTAGCTCTGTGGTTAGTGTTCCTTCAAGATTTAGCATGTGAGGTGTGGTCTTGAGGTCCTTCCCTGTGATGTCCCTTATGCTTTTCCAGAACAATCTGCTGTTATTCCAGCTGTTATTGAGGGCATCTTTGTAATATTAACTTTTTGCAGTCTGGACCACTTTGGTGCATTCATTTCTAGCCCTCCTATAGTTTTGTAGGTTTGTAAGGGTTCCTGAGACCCGAGCCTTGTGCCAGAGGTGATCTCTTACTCTTAGTAGTTCAATGAGGTTGGGGGGATCCATAAGTTGCATGTCTCCTTTACTTTCCTAGTTCTTAGAGGCACTAGCATGTAGCTTCAGTGGGATTTGAACCTGTGACCTTTTGCTTCCCAAGCTAGTGTTCTAATCACTAGTCCATACTGCCTTGTCCAGATATATAGATAGTGCAAAGGATGCATAACTGTGCAGATACTATCCACATAAGCTGTCAGAAAACACAACAGCCTTTTCAGCTTGTTATCAGTAGCTTGTAAGAAACCAATGCCTCCAACACATAATGCCAAAATACTGCTAATTTTATGAACCCTTAACTGGCAGTATCTGTCCAGTGTTTTCAGGTGCTGATATCCCTCCTGCTAGCAGACTGGCAATGAAATGAACTATAGGATAAGCCACTATCCTGCTGCATTCTGCTGCCAAGCTTTATAGTAATGAGCAAAACTTTGCCACTGGCCTCAATAAAAACAAACTCTGGCCAGAGCCAATAGGGCTGCAGGTGAGGCATTTGGGATAAAAATATTGAAAATTACCAGAGTTATGAGCCTGCATTCACAAAATGTATCATAGGCTCATAAATTTGTTGTTTTGTAATATTTTTACTCCAACTTTTCAACATAGCCTTATTATGACCCTGTCTCATGAAGAAGGGCAGATAAAATGTTCAACTCCTGGCCTAAAGGTAATTTTGTGCAGGGACTGCAAAATCAACTTTAGGGAAGCAAAAACACATTTTGGGCATGAGTTGAAAAATGACAACTGTCACATTCATGAGGTGCTGTAAAGAAATGGCTATGCTGAAAATATGGGGTAAAAATATGGAATACTAAAAAACTTATGAGCCTGCATTTGTAAAATTAAACATAGCCTCATAACTTTGTTTTTTTTAAATATTTTTACATCAGATTTAGAACATAGCCTTCTTATGATCCCACCTCATGAACAAGGGCAGAGAAAATCTTCAAGTCCTGTCTGAAAGATGGTTTCCTGCAGGGACCTCAAAATCACCTTTCAGATGTAAAATATAGTTTGGGCATGATTTGAAAAATGACAACTGTTGCATTCATGAGGTACTGAAGAGATATGGCGATGTTGTAAATATGGGGTAAAAATATTAAAAATTACCAAAGTTATGAGCCTACATTCACAAAATTCAATGTAGGCTCATAACTTTGTTATTTTTTAATATTTTTACATCAAATTTTCAGCACAGCCTTCTTATGACCCCAACTCATGACCAAGGGCAAAGAAAATGTTCAGTTTCTGCCCAAAGGGTTATTTTGCACAGAGACCACAAAATTATGTTTTGGGACAGATTTACCTAATGTCAATGCAATTGTTCATGAGGTGGGTCCCAATAAAAGGTATGTTGAAAATTTGGGTGAAAAATACGCAAAAATGCCCAAGTTATTCCATTAAGTTCAAATCACCAGTGAAATACATTGAACAGCATACCTGTTTCTTCAGTTCATGATCAGGCTTTGACGAGGGAAGATGTGTCTGCAGTCCAGATAAGATTACAGCATTGGACCCCTGATCACTAAGTAAGGGCTTAGGTGGTGGTGGTGGGTGGTGGGGGAGGTGGGATGGTGGGTGCTGAGAGGGAGGGTTGGGTTGCATGGGTGGTTTAAAAAATCAACATGAATGGTAGTGAGAGGTCACCCCAAAAACAGGACTGGTGATCCACAACACTGTTATGTTTGGGGGTGGGTGGTGGGTGCTGAGAGGGAGGGTTGGGTTGGGGGAGAAAAGTCCTTATCGCACATTGATTGGGCACCCCAAGCGTCACTCTTATGTTTCTTAGGGGTGGGGTTAGTGGTGCTGAGAGGGTTGGGTGGGGATATATATACATATATATATATATATATATATATACACATATATATAGTGCTACCATAGTTAGGGTTGAGGAGCCATTTACATGTTAAACCTAAAATTTTGCACCTTAATAACTTTGCAACCAGTCAACGGATTTGCCTGAAATTTAAAATACATGATCAAGAACCATACATCTTGGGATCTGCCAACTTTCGTACTGTTTGGATATACGGCTGCGGAGTTATTAAGCATGATCTGTGCACACGTTTACCCTTTTTTTGGAATTCTTTGCTTGTCTCTACAGGTCGCACGATTTGTGTGACCTGTCCAAAATCTTCAGGGAACGTGCAGCCAGGGTCCCCGATGTGCCTTTTGAAGATTTCGTGAGAAAATATTAAACAGTTCAAAAATTATTCAAAAAACAATTTCCCATTATAAGGCAATGGTAAAAGTTAACAAAAAGTTCGACAGTGTCGCAAATGCAGTTTTTACTTTCACATATGGCCCTTTTACTGTCGCAAATCTGCCATTTTGTTTTCAGTTGGTCATCAGAAAAATGCTTGGCATTTAAATTTGGGACCCTCTAGCAACCTAATTCTTTTTGTATTCACCTAGTCGGACCCTGAGGATGCTAGGCACCCCAGAAATATGATTTTCAAATTTCTGGAAAAAGTACTTACGCAAAGTACTTTTGCACTTGCGACACTGTCGAATGAATTTGCCAAAGCTTTCGCAAAGTTCGACAGTACTTTTTCAGGCTGTGGGAAAATGACAGCAATTCTTTGCCACCCTGCTGCAAAAGAACAGTTTGGTCTTTTGGGCTGAAATGTGGAGGGAACGCAGCCAACATCTCACAGATGTACTTTTCAGTGTTTCAGTGAAAAAATATTACAGAGTGGCAAAGTTACGGCACTCCAAAGTTGATGCTTTTTCCCATAGGATAACAATACGGCATCTGCCACATTACAGAAATCCTTTGCCGTCCTGCTGCAAAATAATGGTTTGGTCTTTTGGGCTGAAATTTAGAGAGATGAAAGCCAACATCCCACAGATGTATCTTTCCATGGTTTGGTGAAAAAATATTACAGAGAGCCAAAGTTATGGCACTCCGAACTTCTCTTTTTTTCCCATAGGGTAACATTACTGTGTTTGCCGCGCCTTTCAGGGCCCATATCTCGGAAATGGTGCGAGATACAGACTTTTCTTCAGACAAATGCTTAAGTACAAAACTAGCCAGGAAAGTCATAAATCATATGACTTTTATTTTTTTTTCCTGCGTCGTATGGTTCCTGAGATATATGCAATTTAGTATTCCAACTCCTCATTTTCTGCTCTGAGACCCATTATTATGCATACATACTTTGTACTCACTGTCTTTCTCTATGCAGCTTTTGGGGAAAACCAGCCTGTGTGCTTACATTACTGTTACCCTTACCACTTCTGCTTGCGGTTCTGTAACCATTTCACTTACTGTTCCTGCTTTCTTATGGCACTCGTGCGCAGTATCTTCATGTTTTCATTTGTACTCATGCTTATGCTATTTTTAACCATTTGTGTTTACAGTAATTGTTTATCTTTCTGTTTCACTTTATGTCATCATGCGCATTGCCATTTGCGTTTTCGGGAGCCATGTTACTTTGTGGGGCCCCGTGCTCCCGCCACCGCATTACATTCACTATTTCTCATTATCCTTCTCAAAAAGAAAGGACATTAGAGGCAAAAAACTCCATTTAATGAATTAGTTAGGGTTGTTCCACAGCGACAAAAGTGAGGAAATTCGGTGTTAGGGTTGAAAGCCCTCTTGACCCTCCTCCCACACCCCAACCGCATCGGGTATGCATTGGTTGTCTGTCCTAACTCTCACCCCATTCTCCTATACCTCTGCTTCTTCACACATCTGATGGGGTGAGAGTTAGGGCGCAACCAATGTGCACTCATATATATATATATATATATATATATATATATATATATATATATATATATATTTTTTTTTTTTTTAAAAAATCAGTGCTCACAGCGGAACACACAGCACAGTCTGCCATGATCAAGATGGCCACCGCATTGTACTGCACATGTATTAGTTGTTGCCCATGCACAATACAGTTTGGTGGCCATTCTGAACATGGCGAAGTGTGTTGCGTTCCACTGTGATGGCAGACACAGTAAAAATAGTGCAGTTCTACTTCCAACTGAGACAATGATTGGCATGCTTCATAGACACGGAGGCAACTGTGGTGCAACTCCACATGTTCTGTCAGTATAATGCGGCTGTCCTTTTCCCATAGCAAGAGGTCTGCAGGGCTGTGCCCACTGCATCCCTAAAAAACACACATGCATGCGCACAGACACACACACACACACACACACACACATATGAACGCCATGCCTTCTTTCTCTATAGCATGTACAGTATCTGCTTCAGAACAATTTACAGTCAACTTAGATGTTACATCAGAATTACCACTTTTAATCCAGTGGCCTCAATTTACTGATCCATAACACAAAGCTAAGGATCAGAGTCACGTGGATAACATCCTTTCTGTTTTGGCAAGTTCAGATCATGTCAACTTTAAAATCTTGCTTGAAGGGAAAGAAAGCCAAAAGCCCTTACTCCAAATGAGATTGGAAGTTTCAGTTTCCTTCCAGTTTGGGTCTGCAGGTAGGCAAAATCCCATGCTAAAAATGAAACTAAGGGAAAAAAGTTCCCCTCTCAACTGGCCCTGTAGAGAGAGGAATTAAAGAAGAAGAAGACGTAGGGCTGAGGCTGTCATCAAAAGCAAGTCTTTGCAGGCTGTCTGCGATGGCAGGGTTGGAGCTGAAGAAAGCTACACAAAGGTCCTGAAGTGCCCTCATAATATTTTGTGTCTGCATATACAAAAGATCCTTCTGCAGGCAGTGTTGAGTCAACACCAGTGAGAGAAGTATCAACCCCTGTTTAATGAACAGTATAATATGCTTTATTATTTTCCACCATATAGCCAGTATTGCTAGAAGTCCATGTTTTGTGGGAAATTATACTACTTTGTCAGGACCAAAATAGTTGTCACTTATTTCTTTCACAACAAAATCATACACTTATGTAGTGGCTCCAGTTCATATTTTGCACACCATTTCTTCTTGCAAGAGATGTGCTAAACTACTTTAGGCTCCCTCTGAACAGGTATTTAAGCAATGCCCAAGTATTGCTGACTCTGTAGTAGATAAGTCACACTTCTGAGAGCTGCTAACCTCTTCACTCATCCAAAGCTGACTCAGTTCTGGAATTTAAGTCTTACTCAGGAACAAAGCTTGGGGCATCATCAACCTGAATGTGTGTGCAAAGCAACATATTTACATTTATCGCTACTATGCCTGCCAGGAAAGAAGCTAAAAAATACAGAGTATGTTTAACAGTGCTGATCTGCCTATCTGCCCTTAGACATGCATCTTCATTCTGACTTCTTGTTTTAATGCTGCTTTGGGTAAAGCATGTATACAGGCATCCAAATGAGTACACACAGGAGGCAATGAAAAGGTAGGTAGGTACATTTTATTGTTCAGCATAAAGCAGTTACAATATAGAAAGGAGGCAATGAAACCAAAAAAGAAAGCCTTTCTTGTATTTATTTACAAAAATTACTATGAGCAAATGCCTATTAAACAGGGTCTCATACAGTGCATGGCAGTCCATTCCTTTTGGTTGTTTTACTGACATTTAAATGATCAGGAGTCCTGGGTCTCACATTTGTAAATGATAAGTGAAAATAGCTCTTAAACGGTGAATCTTTTCTTTCTGCTGAGAACAGGTACCTGCTCTGCGGCACAGAGACACTGTGTCTTTGAAACAGCAGGCAAACAGTAAATATATTCTTTTCATTAGAAATGTGTTCCAGGAACGTGCTGCTGTACTACAGACAGTTCAAGAAGACAGCCAGAGTATACTGCTCCTTGACACAAACAAACATATTGGGGGGGGGGATTTCCAAGACTAAGCTTAGATGCAGTTGTCTCTTTTGTACAAAATTTGATATAAGATTAAATTGAATATGTGTCTAAATTTCAAAATTAGGGCATACGTTAGTAATGCACGGGCTCGATACATGGAATATACAGTAGTTGTTTCTGGGAACACTAGGCAGGTGAGGTTCCACCAATGGAGGCAGGAGTGTACTCTGGCAGTACCCCTGGGGAAGGAACCATTTGGGCCACCCACAGGTTGGAGTGCATTCATCTAGAGTAGGAGTGTGAGGGGTTAAAAGAGCTACAATCAAGGGCTTCCCGGGACCTCTGTGTCATGAACCAATGCTGTTTACTATCCTGAAGACTGTTTTGTTTAAAGTAGTCAACAAGACCCTGCTTGATTAGAGTCTCCCATCAGCTTTCCTACAATAGATGTGAGATTAACTATCCTGTAGTTTCCTGCCTGTTCCTTATTTCACCCCCCCCCCTTTTTGTAGTGTATGTCAGCCACACTCTAATTTCTAGGAACCACCCCCACCTGCAGTGAGCTGTTGAATAGATTTGCCAGAGGATCAGCCTGGTTTTCTGCCAGTTTCCATAGAACTCTTGGATCCATCCCATCCAGACTTGGGGCCTTGTCTATCTTGAGGGCTGCTAGCCTTTTCCAGACCCTGTCCCTAGTGAATACCAGTGTTTCCAGCTCTGGGATCCCCCAAGGGGATGCCTGAATGCCACTTTCAGGCAGGAGGCCAGTACCCTCCCTGGTGAAAACAGAGCAGAAGCAGTTATTAAAGAAGGCAGCCTTCTGTTGTTCATCACCCTCAATTACCCTACCCCCTCGTCTGATGGCCTGATGAGTTCCCCCAGTGTAGTAGAAGAAATGTTTATCTCCAGATCTGATCCCTTGGCAATCTGCAGCTCCATGTTTGCTTTTGCCTCCCTTACTGCCCTATTTGCCTATTTTTTGAATGTATTCCTCCACCATCTCTCTTTAGACCAATAGGAGGCTTTTTTTGTTTGCACTGACTGCTTCCCTAACCTTCATTGATAACTGTAATGGTTTCTTGAACTTATATCTTTTCACTACTGTGTTCACACATAATTTTGTTGCTTTGAGGATAGCCCCTTTTTATAAGCCCCCACATCTCTTCCACACCTACTATATATACCAGCCTGGTTAGTTAGTCTCACACTAGGATTCTCATTTTTTTTAAACTCTTTCCCTTAAAGTCCAGTACCTCTGTACATGAGTGTGTTCTTTTGACCCCTAGGGTCAACTCAAACCAGCCAGAATTATGATCACTGTTTGTAAGTGGTTCCCCAACTCTTACTGCTGTTAGTGCTTCTGAGTTTGTGAGAACCACGTCCAGATTAGATCCCTGTCGGAGGGGAATAGGCACAATGCAGCACAGCAATAATAAATACAACTCTTTGTAGCATTATAAAGGAGAAAATAAGCAATGCAAAGTGCAAACTGTTTATACAGAACAATAAAGCAAATCATTCTGAAACTACAAAGGAAACAGTACAGATGAGAGATGTTTACATTTGGTAACCAAGCCTTGGCTGGGGATGACAGAGGGAATGAGAGAGAAAGAGAGAAAGAGAAAGTATGTGTTAGGTACAATTATAGATGTGTCTTGTGCAAGGGGGAGAAGGCAGTGTGGACAGTGATGGAAAAGCTAAACCTGAGCTTAGGACATCTGCGAGAGAACACATATTGTTCCTGAAGAAAGGGAGGGAAAAGAGCAACAGTCACTGTTTCTAAGGAAGTACAAAGAAGGGTGGGGGCAGGTAAGGACAGAGCTGATGTAGCAGGGGAGGGACCCAAACCTGAATTTTGCAATTAAGGAAACATGGTGGGCACTGGGATGTATAACAGGAATGAAAATGTAAGATTTGGAGCTGTTCTGCCACGACTCTACTCTTGTCTTATGGGTAAGGGGTGACCGTGGTGGTTAGGGGTGCAAGTTGGAGTGACGGGGATGCAGGGTGTGGGTCCTAAGTGTGTAAAGAAAAATGAGGAGCAGGTTTGTGAAATTCCATTAAAATAAAATATATCCTTAATTTTTTTACAACAATACTGAGTGCACCATGGGCTTAAATGCATGAAGCAAAATAAAATGATCAGGCTAACAGGAACGGACAAAGTTGGGAATCTGGAGTTAACTCTGAGGGAGAGTGAAAGTGCAAAAATGGGAGCGAGCCCTTTCAAGCATCTAGAGCATGGAGACAGCTGTTCATAACATAATATGTAATGTTATTCCACATTTCTATTGGATATGGCCAAATGGAGAACTTACCCATGTCACAGAAATGTGAGTGTGTTGTTCTTCCACTTGGGCATATATGGTTACTTAAGCCTGTATGTAGTAGATCCCTCCCGGTGGTTTGTTCTGACTTATAGGTGCCAGTAGGGTGACACTGCTATAGAGGTGGTGGTGGGGGGGGGGTCCCACTGGCTCCAGTGATTGTTTAGTGTTGTACTCCACTGCTACTGGCCAATTGCATTCCATTGCAATATAATATATGATGTCTAATAATTACCCCTGTATAGGTATTTCAGATTGTTGCCTTCAAATAGAGCCCTGCTGCTATCCAGTTATATAGCTGGACGAAATGAAACATGAAAAAGTCAGTGGATTTGCTCAAGGTCACCCTGGGCTGAGAGGAGACATGATCTCAGTCTTCCCCATCCTCCAAGGATTGTGATACCAGTGGACACCAGGACCAGCATGGTACAGAAACTGGGCATGGGACGGTGTGCCATGGTATACCAGGGATTGTTAGGCACAGGGATGGAACTGCTTCATGGTGGATATGGAGACAGGGATCCCACTGGTTCCAGGGATTGCTTCTTATTTGCAACGGGGTGAGGGACAGTGATACAACTGGACACGAGGGGCAGCTTGGCATGAGAACTGGGTATGGGAGGAGTGCCACTGAATGCCATGGACTGCTTAATACAGAGGAGCCACTGGCCACCAGGGACTGCTGGTGGAAAATGTCATCAGGCATTGTTAATAAAAAATTAATGTGCATTTTAGAGAAGTAACAAATTAAAACTACCAAGGAAGGATGAGCTAAGCAGGGAACTTTGCTTGATGAATCACGACCCATCCTCCAAGATACATTTCAGACATCTCCCCCCACCTAGCCCCCCCACTAGAACCCACCTCTCTCCTCCATCCGCAGTCCCACTGAAGTAATAGGTGCAATTGCTGCCTGTGCTGCCAGCTAGAAAAACTCCTGTCCACCCACTCTCTCCAGGAAAGTAACCACCCCGCTCTCCCACCAGCCCAGACACCTGACCACCATAATTCAAAAGACAATACCACACTCTGCCCCTTCATGTAACACCCAACCTCTCTCCATGCCTAGCCCCACAAAAGTTAAAGGATATGAGGACTGGCAGTGAAAAAATTCAGAAAAGCGCTCCTTGTAAAAGTGGTGAGCTCTTTGCTATTGTTTCAGTGAATTAAATTACATCCTGAATGTTGGCTGAATAGTGAAAACAACTGATTACAGTCATTAAGTTTTAAAGCTGAGATAGGGTAACTACTGATTTTGTATATTTTAGTTATAACACTAGATATACATTTTCAGGTAATGGTGGCTATGTCTGGTGAACAGTGCTGTGTGGAATGCAGAAGTGCAGAATGTTCATTCTGCCTGTGAAATTTCCACTGGAATTTCACTAGTTCTTCTGAGAAATCCTACCTGCTGTGATCTGCAGAATATTATTCTGTGGAACAGCATTTTTTCCAAAGAAAATAATTCTGTAACTATTTCTGTAGAAAATATTGAGATCCATGGAATTAAATTCTGCAGAAATCTGCCATTCTGTTTATGGCGAAATTCAGTGGAATTTTGAAAATTCCACAAAATTCCATTCCACCAGATTTGAATATTCCGCACAGCACAACTGGTGAATGATTTATTATGCGTATTGAATGTGATAATGTAAACATAGTTTTATTTGTGACATGATCTTTAATTTATTATTATTAAGGAATCTGATATTTGTACCTGTTAATGCTGTGTGCTGCCCTGACACTTTATTTGATGAAATGAATTATCTTTGACATGCTTTTTATTATTGTTATTGTTATAGAAACACATAAACAGAAATTGTTGGCAGAAAAGAACTGTTTGGCCCACCCTGTCTGCCCAGATATTCTCTGCCTAATCTGTCTCTGCAGGTCCTAAGTGGTGTCTGGTCACCCTCACTCCTCCATGCCTGTTTCTAACATACCCCTATGTCCCATATACTGCCATGTCTATCCTGCACATGTTTGAAGCCCCCAGTGCTTCTGTCCTCAACGCTTATGCTGACAGTCTGTTCCAGGCATCTGTTACCCTTTCAGTGAAGAAATATTTCCTCACACCTTTTTTAACCCCCCATCCCACCCCCATGCCAGCTTAATTGCATGCCTCTTGGTCCTGGTGCTTTTTCTCATTTAAAGAGACTCCTCGCCTTACACTGTTTACTCCTGTGAAAAATTTGCAGATCTCTATAATGTCATCTCTTGCCCTGTTCTCATCCAGTAGAACATGTTGAGATTCCACAGTGTCCCCTTATAAGGCTTCTTGTGCAATCTCTTCATTATTTCAGTTGTCCTCATTTGGACTGCCTCTACCCTGTCCATGTCGTTTCTGAGATGTGGCCTCCAAAATGGGACACAGTACTCCAGGTAGTGTCTCACAGCAAGCAATACGGTGGCAACACCACTTCCCTCTTCCTGTTCAAGGTATCTCCTCCCTATGCACCCCAGCATCCCATTATGGATACTAATGTCTGTACCTGCACATAATTTATATGGCCATAGCACTTTAATTGATGTACAATTAAGATATTGCACAAATGTTTAATAATTATTTTAGTATGGTATATGCGACAAATACTGATTATATAGGTACAATACCAGAAGGAACTACTATACAGGTTGAAATAACCACTGGGTTGATTATTGAAAAGATCAAAGTACTAAAAAACTCAACAACAACAGGACCCAATAATATTTCCATCAGGATGTTAAAATTAATGTCTCCAAGTATTGCTGCAACCCTAGTCATGTTATATAAGAAATCCCTACAGGAGCAAATCGTACCACATGATTGGCTTACCACAATAGTAATTCTGATCCATAAAAGGGTTCCAAAACTGATTGTAGTAATTACAGACCAATTACTTTCACATTTGGTAATAGGCAAGATTCTTGAATCTATTATTAAAGATGTTATGTATAAGAATATAAGTGACAGAGGCCTTCTTGATCTCACCCAGCATGGGTTTGGTCCTGGTAGATCTTGTGTTACCAATCAGTTAAGCTTTCATGAGAAAATCTTGCAAGCTTTGGATCGGGGATACCCAGTTGACTGCATCTATTTGGACTTATCAAAGGCATTTGGTAAGGTTCCACATAAGGAAATCATTAAAACACTGATAGACCTCAACATTGATCAGCAGACAATAGGGAGGGTACTCAAATAGCTAAAAGACAGAACTCAACAGGCCAGTATTAATGGATATCTATAACCTACAGTCCAGGTAACTAATGGCATACCACAGGGATCTGTATTTGGCCCACTTTTATTTCAACTTTTCATATCTAAACTGAGACATAATAGTGAAGTCTGGGTCAGAAAATATGCTGATGACACAAAACTTGCGTGTGTGGTTTCTAATAATAATGATCAGTGCAAACTCCAATTGGCACTAAATAGTATGGTTCAGTGGCCAGAAGATGCAGGTATGTCTTTTAACTATGACAAGAGCAGTGTGATGCACATGGGAAAACATAACAGGGAAGCAACCTACTATATGAATACTGTCACACTAAAAAAGACCAATGAGGAGAAAGATCTGAAGATAATAATATCCAACAAACTGACTTGTGAAAAACAATGTCAGACTCGAGTAATTAGGGCTAAGCAGGTCCTTTGGACTAGCAAAATAAATTTTTCAAGTTGGTAGATAGATATAATTATGCCTCTTTCCAGAGTTTATATAAGACCACTTTTAGATTATGGGAGCTCTTTGTGGGAACCAATTAAGGGAACCAGCAGGGACATAATAGAAAAAGTACAGAGACAAACAACAAAAATGCTCTATGAAATGTCCCCCACATGTCTGCGAGTCGTGGGGGGGGCCATGTGGCAGTCGGTAGTGAATACCAGCTGGTGTGCACCTGTCCATAAGTGTGGAACTCCATGGGTGGGTAACACACCTCTAGCATGTATCACCTGCCCATTTGTGCATAGGGCCCAGTGTATGTAGCTAATACTGTACATAGTCATGGATTCCAATCAGTAACATTACAGAACAAAATAAAGTGGACAAAAATAAAGCGGCAAAAACAGTGTCACCATCAATATTGGCAGCACAAAATGTAGCATGCCAGAACAATGCAGGCCACACAACATGCAGGTAGCAAACAACATCCACCGCATGGAAGCACTACACTGGAAAACACAGCAGCAGGCACCCATGCACAGGAACAGCACAGGGGTGCAGGGAGATGGAACAGGGCAGGGTGCAACCACCACTGGGGGGAAACAGGCCACTGGATACCTACCATGGTAATCTAATAGCACAGGCACCCATATGGTGAGGTACACCCACCCCGAATGCTGAGTGATGGAGAACATGCACCAGGGTAACCACTGGAGGAAAGGTGGACCATGGCCACCATGTGGATGGCTGCGTATAATGCAAGGGGCCAGAAGCACAAGCCAGCATGACCCCAGCAACACACAGGACAGGGGGGATAGCATGCTGATTTGTGCTCCTGGCGTCTGTGGTTCTACTGCAGTGTCTCCATGTGGAGGACATTGTTTGCTACTTGCGTGCCGTGTGGTCTACATTGTTCTGGCACGCTTCATTTTGTACTGCCAATATTGAAGGTGACACTGTTTTTGCTGCTTTATTTTTGTCCACTTTGTTTTGTTCTGTGATGCTAATGACCGGAACCTAGTCATGTACCGTCTCTGCTGCTACAAGTAATTGCCTGCATAACTGTACTTGAATATGAACTGATTGCAACTACCTCAAGGTTACCCCCCTAAAAGGGACGCTTGTCTCAGTCAGCCAACCCAGTCAACAAAATTCAATATATAAATAAAAACATAAATATCTAAATAAATAAATAAATAAAACTATTGCTATATATGTAGTGTTACTGGAAATGCACTATATTTAAATGTGTTTTCCTATCAGTAGTCATGCCTCCTAATGATGGCTCTGTTCAGCTGATATGTTGGGTCAGCATGCGTTTTTTTGTTATGCCACTGCATCATTACCCTCAAGATATAGCACTTACTGCATTTTTAAGTTTAATTTCAAGTTTCTTGTCGGTGCTATTTGTGTTTTCAGCTGTGAGTTATTTCAGTAGTACCACTGCAGTACCTAGCAATGTGTGTGGTATTCTTGTGCCTTTCAAGAGCTATCATTCAAGTCGTAAGGAAAACCATACCACACAATCTCAAGGATTCATGGGACATTTTGTCCTAACATTGCATTTCTGTACTTTGGTGGTTTTTTGCTTCAACCTTAACTGATGTTGAAACACACTGTAGTTGTTTGCAATTAACATTTTTTGGACTGTACTAAATCTTGAGCCTGAAATAGAAATGCTGAATGGAAGTACAGTACAGTATTGCTTGCAGCAAAATGAGATTCAGGGATCAAGGTATTAGTTTTAGCAAATGAACTACAGTACTGAACTTTAGATGTTCTTGAAGCCTGCAAGGCAAGCTTTAGTAAAGTGTTGTTTAAAAGCATACTGGATCATGTTATTGTCTTTCATGAGGTTGTTCTTGACTCAGTATTTTCTCCCATATTTTAATTAACATTCTATTTGGTATTTTAATATACTCCATCCCCAACTCCTGGAAACGTACTACAGTATCGTCATATCCCTTGCCAAGGGAGGTGACTCCTCCACATCTGGCAACTACTGTCCTATCTTCCTGCTCCCCACTCTTGCCAAAATGCAAGAGCACCTTATGTTGTCCCAGCTTTCAACCTTCCTTGATTCTTCCTCCTTCTTCACCCCTTTCCAGTCTGGCTTCTGTAAATTGCACTCCACCTCCTTTTACATCCTCTGGCTTTCTGACTCAATTCTCTCAGGCATGGATCAGGGCCATATCACCTCCGCTATCTTTGTTGACTTGGCCAAAGCCTTCAGCACAGTATCTCACCCCATTCTCCTTGACAAGGTTAAGGCAGCCAGGATCTCTGACTCGTCTACCAACTGGTTCCCCTCCTACCTTGATGGTAGGTCTCAATCTGTGTGAATTGGCGATTCCATATCACCTCCATTTCCTATCAACACTGGTGTCCCACAAGGCTCAGTCCTTGGCCCAATACTCTTTTCAGTCTTTCTGAATGACCTGACCACTGCCTACTCCTCTGTGTCATCCGCATGTTCAAGTTCAAGTTCAAGTTTATTGCAGGAAAACTCCGTTGAGCAAGCTCATTCACAAGGAGGTCCTGGAGCATGTATACGGACAAAGAATACAATACATGTATGCAGATGACACTATTCTGTTTTCATTTGGTTCCTCCCCCTATAATCTCATGGCCAAAATTCAGCTTGACTTCAACAGCATTCAGCACTGGTTCCATTTGAATCAGTTATCACTCAATGCCAAGAAAATGGTTTCAGTGACCATTGGTGCTAGGCAGAAGCTCACTAGGCTAACTGACCTCCCCTCTTCCACACCTAGAAGGGTCCACCATCGATGATGTTCCATCTTGTAAGTATCTTTGGGTCTGGCTTGACCAGCACCTTGACTTTTCTGGGCATGTGGATGCCATACATAATAAACTTCACCCCAGACTAGGAGCATTATTCAGGAATAGAGTTTGCAGTCTTCCTCCAGCACACCATGCAGTCATCCTGAAGATGATCCTTCTAATCTTCGACTCTGGAGACATTGTATACAATGCTGCTCCTAAGACCACCCTAGCCAGACTGGATTCCCTTTTCCACTCCTTCTGTCACTTTGCTCTGGACTGTTTGCCCTGAACTCAACGCTGCTTCCTATATTCTTCACTCTCCCTCCCATCCATTGAAGCCAGATGTCTTACTCATTGCACCTCCTTTATCTCCAAATAGTGGCTTAGATCACTTCCCCCATAGATTATCTCTCTCCGTTCTTCCCATATCCTTCTACTTACACCCTTCATAGCTCTGGCTATTACTCCTTCACTCTCCCTTATAGGAAATCCTCAGCTCACCAGGCTGCTTTCTCCTACGGTTTCCCCAAACTATGGAATCCCCTCCCCCTCTCTATCCACTCTGCCACCTCTCAATGCTCTCTGTCCCCTCTTCTCCACAATTTCACCCTGCACTCCTGCAATTGTATCTGATACCATTCTTTACTCTGCTCCTCCACCCCTTACTTTCTGCTTACCCTCTACTCTCCTTCTCCCCCACATCCATGTTCCCCACCCTAGCTTACAGTGTCACTCCCCCTCTACCTCTTCACTCTAATTTATATTCCTCTGACTCTCACTGAATTAGCTTTTTTCCTGCCTACCCCCTGCACAATGACACTTTGTTACTCGATTAATGCTCATTGATATCCGTTGGAGTACATGCTACAGTATGCCATATTTTGTACTAATTTTATCTTTTTCCTTTTTTTATAGGATGCTTATACACCTTGCCTTTTTCTACTATGTAATTATTTGCCTTGATTGCTTTCTTTGCTCTCCTTTACCCCCCACCCCGGATGCATCTGGAAATGAACTGTTGTCAGCTCAGTATGTCTTTTTTGGTGAAACTTTTGAAATAAATAAATAAATAAAAACATAAATTGAACTGTGTGGAGAAACTGGCATTCATTATAACATTGTTTTATATACTATACAGCCAGGATTTCATAAGGATTTTTGGTGAAGCAAGAGTATACATTTAGAGAATTAGATCTGCTACATCGAATCAGTGAAGCAGTAAAGGCAAAACAGGATCTTGGTCCTTGTGATACATGAACACCCCTCATGTGGTGTGACATGAGGCATAGCCTAGTGTCTTTAACCACACAGGTAGTGGGTGAATCTCACAATGACCCATGCCCTTGATTATACTTATAGCAATTAAAAATGTAGCCCGTTAAAGCCAGCACAGTTGTGTGGCGGGCAGAGGTTCACCTCCTGCCATACTAATGAACTGGGTTCAGAAATGGATGTGAGTTGCTCAGGAGATGGCCTGGGGAGGGAGGACTGAGTGTCTGTAAGACTGTTCTCCTCTCTTGGGGAAGGAGGGTTGCCATGGATTGCTGCTTGTCTGCCATCTGGATATGTCTGGGTGGCAACATACATGACCCACATGTAGCAGGGAGGGATACCACATTCAGGGTCCTAGGGGCATCTCCATGGAGGCAGAGCTTGCACATTGCACTGACTGTACACCCATGGGCCCAGGAGCAAAAACTCAGCAGAAAACCAATCTGAAGGCAGGATGATGACTGACCCCTTGCAGGCCCTGCACCAGAGACCATGCACCCTTCACATGTGTTGTGGCACATGATGATGAGGGAAGGTAAGTCTCAGAGAAGCCAGGGTGATGTGGTAGGGGCTTGTTCAGATTAGTGTAGCAATGGCAGACTAGGAGGATACTAGGAGGATAAAAACCTATATGAAGAAAAAGAAAAGAAAAAGAAGTTTGGATTGTTTAAAATAGAATTAAAAATGGCTGGCCCAGTGATGTGGAGGGATGAGACATCTAAGCCTTACCTTCTGCCAAGCCAGAGACCCATGTTCACGAAGTGAGAGGGCCATGGGGGGGTCGACCAGGGAGGGAGAGGATCGAGCATCCAAAGGACAGCTCTTCTCTCCTGAGGAGGGAAGATCAGCACTCCTGCCAAATGACTGCCCTCGCGTGGAGGCCTGAGGATGGTATGGGTCTTCGGGCACCCAGGAAAGGGAGGAGCTGCTGAACTTCTGTGGACATGTGTGCCCCTCTATGTACGCGTGTTTGGCATGTGCACCCCTGTGCAGAGATGGGAGGTGGGAGAAAACGTGGAAAACCACCTCTGGCTGTGGGTGATGACTGACCCCTTGCGGGCTCCAGACCCAACAACTGGGCACAGCAGTAGCCCTCTGGTGGAAGGTCAGGTGGAGGTAAGTCCCAGAGATTCTGGGGTGGTGCTGTGGGGGGGCAGTCTGAAGGGGCAGGTGGAGGGCGAACAGGAGCAGAAACAGATAATTAAAAAAATAGAAAATAGAATTAAGATGAAAATGGTTAAAATACAATCATTTTATTAAAATTCAATAAACATATAAAATGTGTTTGTTAAAAGAATGGATTGTATAGGCCAGACAGACTGGTACTATTAAAGTGTATGTAGTTACTTAAGTCACCAGTAGGTGGTCCTGTTGCATGTGACACTTGGCTGTAAAATCAGTCCCCCCCACCCATTCAGATAAGCCATCTGTCAATGACCACTCACCCCTGTATGGTCTTTACCTATTTAATGCAGTTTTCTAAAGAAAATCTCCCTGTTTTGCAGTATAGTTGTCTCATTGTACTGGAATGAGCCCTATCCTCCACTCACAATGCCTTCATAAACAGCAACACTTGTCCAAGTAGCCACTAATCTGTCAAAAGGAGGGAAGGATTAATTAATTCTACTTGTTGTGGAGAGAGTTAATGTGGAGAGGACTTTTGTAAGTTTTACTATTGTTTTTTAAACTGCAGGAGAGAAGTATTAGTTAATTCTACTTGCTGTGGAGAGAGTTTGTGTGGAGAGGATTTTTGTAAGTTTTGCTATAGTTTTATATATTTTTTTTTAATTTAGCTTTAAGGTTTCTGTGGCTGTAAAAGTCCTCCCACCCCTTCCAGCAGCCTTTCTTAAATACTGAAATGTCACTAGGGGTTGGGTTTGAAGGCTGTGAGGGATGAGCTTGGGGAGCTACAAACTGACCTAAGCCTGCAGGGCAGGTCAGGAGGGAGGAAACAAGGAACAGCCATGTGAGCTAATTCTTCAAGATATATATCTAGTGGATACATGATGGGCAGGAGTGGGATATGGAAAATATTCTCACTCCTGCAGAGTGAGCTGTGTATTCTAATGAGTCCCGAAGGCAAGAGTAAAAATACACAGCGCACGAGGCTCAGGAGTGAGAATATGTTCCATATGCCATGATCTGCCCATCATGTGTGTGATTTATACCACAGGGGGTGAGAGCTGCAGGAACATTTTTTCTGAGTCTGTGTGTTTCCTGCTCATTCTGTGTGTGCTGTCACTGTGTGTGTGTGTGTAAAAGACCCAATATAATCAATACAGCCATACTACTGAGGTATTTCAGACAAATATTGGAGTTAGACAAGGTTGCATTCTAGCGCCCACTTTCTTTAATATATATATAAACTCTATTCTACTTGAAATTAAAAACACTGAATTTCATGTGCCAAAAATTAAGGAAAGTAGAATTGATAGTCTAGCATATGCAGATGACTTGGTTTTATTATCTACCTCTGCATTGGGACTTAAGAGAAAAATGAAACATTTTGATACCCTCTGCAGAGAGAAAGAAACCTCAATGTAAATTTAAATAAAACCAAAATCTTGATTTTTGGAAACTCTCCCAGACATGAACCTAAATTTGAAATAAATGAGAAATTAGAGATTGTAAAAACTTATGACTATTTGGGCATATGTTTTTCTTACACTCTAAATTGGAATAAGCACATACAGTATACTAAAAACAAGATAATGTCGGCTGTGAATGCATTCAAAATATTCCACGCCAAAATGGGGAAGACCTCAGTAAAAGGGATTCTAAGGGTACTTAATACTAAAATTAAAACTAGTATAATATATGGAGGAGAAGTATTGGGGGTTTCTAATATTAACCCATTAGAAACCTTACTTAACAAATTATACCGTTATATTCTTATGCTACCACCCGGCACCCCCAACTGTATCCTTAGATTGGAACTCAGTCAATACTCTCTGAGCTCCTTAAAAAAGGAAAGACAAATTTTGTTTTTACTTAAAACCTTCTCACTTCAGGACTATTGATTTCCTAGTAAGTGTCTTGAGGAAGAAATTAAGATGGAAAACTTGGGTTTCGTACACCCTTTTATACAGCTAATTAGGAAAACTATTTTCCCCCTGGGTTTGGGACATATTCTTTATAATATATATATATATATATATATATATATTAGAGGCAAAAAACTCCGTTTAATGCATTAGGGTTGTTCCACAGCGACAAAAGTGAGGAAATTAGCTGTTAGAGTTGAAAACCCTAACTCCGAATTCACCCCCCCAGCACCACACACACACAGACACACACACACATTCAAGTATGGGGAGGACCAAGTCAACACAACCAATGACAGACATCCAGCAGCAGGTGACAGAAATAACAAACAATTGTCTAAATGTACTACGAGACATCCCCACCCAACTGACCAGGTACTGCATGCTCAGTGGAGATCAACAGCAAAACTGAGGCCATGTACACCAAACGTACACATCCCTGATTGCAGCTGCACACAACGTACCACACTTAGTAGTTGCATGGCCTTACCTACCGATGCCCCACACCACACCACAACTGGTACTGTGCCGTTATTCAATATGAATGCTGAAGGTGCATGATGACAGTTGTAGAAAGGTTTTAACACTAGTGAGTATACATTAATTAAGAGAAGCACATAAATTAACTACAAGACACTAGCATGCTCAAGATAAAAGTAGTGATACATTTAGTAGGTGATTTACATAGTAGTACATTTACTGTAATGGTTTACTCAACATAGAGAGGCTGATGTAAACATATGGAAAAGCATTGCCTGTTCAACGCTGTGAAATTCGAACTGCCAGTATCACATGCATTCTTACTGATGAAGATGTACTGCGGATGTACATACATAGACCTTCAGTGTGTTTCAATATTAAAGATGCAGTAAGTATTCTTTGTAAGAAACATTGTAATTACATGGATCAGGCCAAGCAACTTCTAAATATCATAGCACTACTGAGCCAACAATGATGTACCTGTATCGGAGATGTATATAGGATAGATTTTCCTGTAGGTACTTACTGAGTATGTTGTACCTGATAAAGACAATCTCATTGCATCTGTGATGACTAACTTATTCAAATAGTAATACATATACTATTGTTGCAATGAGTGATCTATGCCACTTATGGACACAGTGTGATTTTTAACAGTTGTTTCATACTCAGGCTGTATGCCTACTGTTTGGGTTTAGCACACTTCTGTCACTGATGCTATCAAAGTGATAACTATGTTAATTGTGGTACAACAGGAATCAAGTAGGTATGGTGTAGATATAAACAGAATGTCTTTTAGTAATGATTTAACTCACAATGGGGTAAGTGTACTAGGATAGCAGGGGTTATCCTCTATCACAGACTCTGTCAGTTATAATCACACTAGGGTTTTGATGACTGTAATGATCAAGTTACACTGTTCATCTTCATGACTTCATATTCACAGCCATTCTCCAGTAACTAGACAGTGTATGGTGTAACTGGGTGGGACACTGTGTTGCAAAGCTGCTGCAGTGCCTAGCAGAGGAGAGTATCTACTCATAAAGACAATTAAGCAATAAGGCATGACCAACAGTTATGTTAAATGGTCTGTTAATCACCCTGTGGGGTTTAATGTTGAATGAGGCATAGCCGAAAGTGCCACATGTCGCTAGACAGTGATAAACTGACCATTAACATAATACCTGGGAGTGGCTTATTGCTATCATAATAAAACTGTTTTTTAAACAACATTAAACCATGTTCATCATATGGTTAGGCTCTACATGTATGTTAATAAAAACTAAACATAAGGCTGTTGCAATGTTTACAGTCAATTAGAAAGCTACATTTCTCAAACCCTTGTTATAATCAGAGATATTATACCTGTACAACTCATACATAGATACATACATAGATACATAGACAGTGTTGGCAGATAAGGGCCTATGGCCCACCCAGTCTGCCCATTTGAGCTTGTAAGTTCAGTTTGTTTTCCTAGAAGTCTGTTTCCCCTTACCCCTGACCTCTAGAATTCCTTTATGTCTATCCCATGCATTCTTAAATCCCGTGATTGTTTCAGCCCCCACCACTTCCTCTGGCAGGGTGTTCTACTTGTCCACCACCCGTTCTGTGAAGAAATTCTTTCTCATGTTTCCTCTGAATCGTCCTCCCTCCAACTTCATCCCATGCCCTCTAGTCCTGGAACATCTTTTTCGCTTAAAAATAGTGTTTTCCTGCACCCTGTTCCTCCCTGTAAGATACTTGTATGTCTCTATCATATCCCCTCTCTCTCTCCTCCTTGGTTTTGCTGAACTTTATTGCTCAGGTGGCTCACCACAAATGGTGTGGTCTGGTGTGGGGCATCGGTAGGTAAGGCCATGCAACTACTAAGTGTGGTACGTTGTGTGCAGCTGCAATCAGGGATGTGTATGTTTGGTGTACATGGCCTCAGTTTTGCTGTTGATCTCCACTGAGCATGCAGTACCTGGTCAGGTGGGTGGGGATGTCTCGTAGTACATTTAGACAATTGTTTGTTATTTCTGTCACCTGCTGCTGGATGTCTGTCATTGGTTGTGTTGACTTGGTCCTCCCCCATACTTGAATGTGTGTGTGTGTGTGTGTGTGTGTGTGTGTGGTGCTGGGGTGAATTTGGAGTTAGGGTTTTCAACCCTAACAGCGAATTTCCTCACTTTTGTCGCTCTGGAACAACCCTAACTAATGCATTAAATGGAGTTTTTTACCTCTAATTTCCCTTCTTTTTGAGAATGACATTGAGAAATAGTGAGTGTAATGCGGTGGCGGGAGCGCAGGGCCCTTTGGGCCCCGCTCTCCCACCACATGATGTCTTGTGGCATAGTAACAGGAGCAGCAACACAAACAGAAATGCTAACAGTGGCACACATGGTAACACAAGCACGAATGAGAACAGAAAGGGTAACGCACAAGGTGGCGTAGACGGGAACGGTGTGCCACGTGATGTCTTGTCACATAGTAACATGGTGCCTGTAAATAGAAATGTCAATGGGCATGGTGATGCAAAGTGAAACAGAAAGAGAAACAGTACGGTACACACAAATGGCAAAAAAGTAACAGAAACGCAAGCGCAAATGAAAACCCAAAGGGTGATGTACGTGGTGGCATTGGGGTGTGCATTGGGATCATCAGCCCTAACTCTCACCCCATGACATGTGTAAAGCCGCAGAAGTATAGGAGAATGGGGTGAGAGTTAGGACCCATGATCCTAATGCACACCCCAATGCCAGTTGTGGGGTTGGGTGGGGGCAAGGTTTTCTAAACCCTAACAGTGAATTTCCTCACTTTGTCGCTGTGGAACAACCCTAACTAATGCATTAAATGGAGTTTTTGCCTCTAACTTCCCTTCTTTTGAGAATGATAATGAGAAATAGTGAATGTAATACAGCGGGGCCCCGCTCCCTCACATGATGTCTTGTGGCATACTAACAGGGACAGCAACGCAAACAGAAATGCTAACAGTGGTGCACATGGTAACACAAGCACGAATGAGAACAGAAAGGGTAATGCACATGGTGGTGTAGACGGGAATGGTCTGCCATGTGATGTGTTGTCACATAGTAACATGGTGCCTGCAAACACAAATGTCAATGGGCATGCTGATGTAAAGTGAAACAGAAAGATAAACAGTACTGTACACGGAAATGGCAAAAAAGTAACAGAAAAGCAAGCACAAATGAAAACGCAAAGGATGACGCACGTGGTGGCATTGGGGTGTGCATTGGGATCATCAGCCCTAACTCTCACCCCATGACATGTGTAAAGCAGCAGAAGTATAATAGAATGGGGTGAGAGTTAGGACCCATGATCCCAATGCACACCCCAATGCCGGTTGGGGGTAGGTGGGGGTGCAAGGGGTTTTCAACCCTAACAGCAATTCCTCACTTTTGTCGCTGTGGAACAACCCTAACAAATGCATTAAACAGAGTTTTTGCCTCTAATTTCCTTCTTTTGAGAATGATAATGAGAAATAGTGAATATAATGCGGTGGCGGGAGGCGTGGGGCCCAAAGGGCCCGTGCTCCACTCCCATGATGTGTTGTGGCATACTAACAGGGACAGCAATGCAAACAGAAATGCTAACAGTGGCGCACATGGTAACACAAGCACCGAATGAGAACAGAAATGGGTACCACATGGTGGCGTGAGCGGGAATGGTCTGCCACGTGATGTGTTGTCACATAGCAACATGGTGCCTGCAAATGGAAATGTCAATGGGCATGGTGACACAAAGTGAAACAGAAAGAGAAACAGTACTGTAGAAAGAAATGGCAAAAAATAACAAAGCATAGCGAAATGGCATACGAGGATAACGCACATGGTGGCGTGAACGTCAATGGTAAGTGAAACGGGTACAGAACCACAAGCGGAAAGGGCAACAGTAACAGTAATGTAAGCGCACAGGCTGGTTTTCCCCAAAACCTGCATAGAGAAAGACAGTGAGTAGAAATAATGTATGCATAATAATGAGTATCGGCGCAGAAAATGAGATCTTGGAATACTAAATACATTATATCTCAGGAACCGTATGACGTAGAAAAAAATTTAAAAGTCATATTATTTGCAACTGTCCTGGAACGGGGGCTAAGAAGATTTCTGACGAAACGTCCGTGATCTCACACACCGCTTTCCAAGATACCGGCCCTGAAAGGCGCAAGCACGTCAGAATGTTATCCTAAGGGAAAAAAAGAAAGTTTGGAGCACCATAACTTTGCCTCCCTGTAATTTTTTTTCACCAAACCACTGAAAGGCACATCTGTGGGCTGTTGGCTGTCTTCCCTCCAAATTTCAGGAAAAAAGACCAAACCGTTATTTTGCAGCAGGGTGCCAAAGGATTTCTACAATGCATTGGGAGCAGTAATGTTATCCTATGGGAAAAACCGTCAACTTTGGAGTGCCGCAACTTTGCCGCCATGTAATATTTTTTCAAAACAATACTGAAAGGCACATCTGTGAGATGTCTTCTGCGTTCCTTCCAAATTTCAGCTTAAAACTCCCAACCGTTCTTTTGCAGCGGAGTGCCAAAGAATTACTGTTATTTTGGGCATAGTGTCGCAAAGTAGTGTCGTGATTTCTGAAAGCTTTCATAAAAATTGCGACACTTTCACAAGCGCCACACTTTGCGATCACTACTTTTTCCAGAAATTTGAAAACATATTTCTGGGGTGTTTTACCCAAAATAAAGACATGGCTAGCATCCTCAGGGCCCGACTAGGTGAATACAAAAGAATTAGGTTGCTAGAGGGTCTCAATTTTAAATGCCAACCATTTTTCTGATCACCAACTGAAAACAAGATGGCGGATTTGCGACACTAACAGGGCCATTTGCGACACTAAAAAGTGCATTTGCGACACAGTCGAACTTTTTGTTAACTTTTCCCATTGACTTATAATGGGAAACTGTTTTTTGAATAACTTTTGAACCGTTTAATATTTTTTCACAAAATCTTTGAAAGGCACATCGGGGACCCTGGCTGCACGCTCCCTGAAGATTTTGGACCGGTCACTCAAACTGTACAACCTGTAGGTGCGACCATAGAATTCCAGAAAAGCGCAAACGCGAAGCACAGATCATGCTTAATAACCCACAGCCGATATCTGAGCAGTACAAAACTTGGCAGATCCCAAGGCCTATGGTTCTTGATCAAGTATTCCAAATTTTAGGCAAATCTGTCAAACGGCTGCAAAGTTATTAAGGTGCAAAGTTTTGGGTTTAACATAGAAATGGCTCCTCAACCCTAACTATGGTAGCACTACCTGCTACTATAATATATATATATATATATATATATATATATATATATATATATATAAAATATTGGGTTGAGGTTGCCTTCACAGTCAAACATAGAATACAAGATCTGGATTTAAATCAAGCATTTTCTATATTGGCTCAGTCCAAATTGCATAATGACTACAAATGATTCAAAATTCTTTGGGTTTTTGAGCCATATTTATCACATTTAACTTGCCCTAAAATTAGGAGAGCTTACTTGAAATTTGGAACTGAAAGTTACAATGCTCAGTTAATTCTACATAGACAAAAAATAAACAATGTTATGTCTCCTTTCTGTAAATGTGGCAAACCTTCTAAAGATGATTTGAGACATGTTGTCTTATTATGCCCTCTCTTTGAACAAAACAGAAGGAAATGGTTGGGTTCCATAATTAGTGGACTTAACCTCCCATCAGATGAGATTATTGAATACCTTTCACTTGCTCCAAGAAAACTGTACTACAAAATGTAGTTAAGTTTTTGCTAACAATATTCTTTTAAAATTTAAACTAACAAATTGCCAAATGAAAGGTTTTTGTGTTTTACTAGATTTTTACAAATGTCCACAAGCAGTCAATTGTATGACTACGGAATACCTGTCTTAACGTGATTTGTGTTTATAATTAGTATATTGTAATACCTTTGCTGAACAATGAAGAAAGATTGTGTGTGTGTGTGTGTCTCTTTGTGTGTGTGTGTGTGTGTGTGTGTGTGTGTGTGTGTTCTGAATGGACTGGGAGTCAGAAACACAGGTGAGTGTGTTTTGCAAAGCTAATTGAGTGAGTCAGAGGCTCAGTGAGAAAGACAAACTGCTGCAGGTAGAACCTGCTTTGTAAAAGACTTTCATTTAGAATTCAGGTTGTTTTGAAGCTGAGATCAGCACAATAATGGGCTAGCAATGTTAGAAATACAATGGGACATAGGTGAGAGTCTTTTGTAAATCTAATTGAGTAAGTTGCAGCTTCAGTGAGAAAGATAATTTTTTTCTGAAGCAGTTTCCTTTAGAATGCAATCTGCAGTACATTTATCCTCACTCTGGTGACATCAGCAGAGTATGGATAAATGTCGATATCCTCACTCTGCTGATGTCATCAGAATTTATCCTCACTGCAGTGAAAATAACACAGGTTATCCTACTGGAAAGCTCTCACCCTGTGGTGTATATACATATATATATATATATATATATATATATATATATATATATATACAGTATATTATACATGTATGTTATGAGTACGACTGTGGTGTACAGTTAGTACTATAGATCTTATGAGTAGGATTGTAGTTTCCACTTATTACTGTAGTTGGCTGTCTTGGGCAGCATGCAAGGGCATTTGGTATTACAATTTCAGTTAGAGGCTTACCTAGGATTAGTTAATTCTACTTGCTGTGGAGAGATTGTGGAGATAATTTTTGTAAGTTTTGCTATTTTATTAATTTAGCTTAAAGGTTTCTGTGGCTGTGTTTTTTGAATTAAGTTCAATGGTGGGCACAATATCCCCACTTAAATCTGGGGGAGAGGCTAAAGAGGACCTGGGGCAAATGTCTAATTTCTTGATTGTATGTGTTTGTGAGAGTTGGGAATGCTATTGATGGGCTGGTAATTGTGTTCATAAACAACTGCAGTAGGAATAGAGAGACTGTATTTCACTGTCCTGTATAGGTAGTGTGAACAATGGGTAGGATTGTAGGGTGCAATAGCTGTGGGGCAGCAGTGTGGATGAACATATTGTGGAGGCTGGGAGGGTGCCCAATATGCCACAGGCTAAGGAGGCTTGAGGAAGAGGTTCAGTGGCTTAGCAGGGAGCTGGGGAGGAGGATGATGGGTGAGGGGAGGGTTCTGTTGGTAGAAGGGCTGACATCTGAGAGTATCAGGGGCACCACAGAGAAAGAACAGTGGGTCAAGGAAGGGGGCAAACTTGACAGGAAGCCAGCTGATGACGGGTGGAATCTAGTAGGGCCTAGCAAAAGAGAAGCAGCAGTAGGCAGGAGGGAGGAGAAAACACATAGTAAGGCAAAGAGGATAGGGAACATGTTTGCTGTACTAGCAACACATGGGGAAGAGGATGCAGGAGGAGATTGCACAAGACATATTACTCACGAAGAGGAGGGAGTGAAGGGCATTACTAGTGGAGAGATTGAGCACAGTGTGGCAGGGAGAGGGATAATACTCGGAGAGGTGAGGAGGGAGAGGGAGTTTGGAAGTCAAACAGTAGGAGGGGGAGTGTTCTCAATTGAGAGGGGTGGGGGGAAGACACTGGGACAAATGGTAAAATCACCACCTTGAGTGGTCCCAGAATGAGAACCTGAGTGGGGGTTAGTGACAGGCACAAAGAAAGAGGAGGGGGTGCACTGGTGTTGTAGGACTCCGCACTCAAGGGGATCAGATGGGGCAACAAGGGAGAAATGCTCAGTCGGATATGGGAGGAGTCCATACCAGGATTAAAGGCAGACAAGGCAGGACAGGCAATCCTAAGGTGCGCAAGAAGGGGTAGGAGGAAACTGCACATTGTGGTACATGTAGATACATATGACCTAGCAGGAGCAATGGTGGAGGTAACAAGAGAGAGGTTTGAGGAAGTGGGAAGGTTGTGAGAGGAGATTGGAGAGTCTGTGGCCTTCTTGGAGGTGCTGCCAGTACCCTGTGCTAACAAAGTGAGAAAGGAGAGGATTGGGGAGTTGAACGCATGGTTAGTAGAATGGTGTCGAAGTAAGGGGAACGGGGTTGTGGGTGGCTGGGACAGTACCTGGGATAATAACAATCTGTTTGCAAGGGATAGGCTGCACCTGAGCAGGGAGGGGAAGGAGGTATTAAACCAAAGACTGGGGGAGGTATATTGTGACAAAGGTGGATTTAAACTAGAAGAAAGGTGGCAAGTGGACAGCAAGTAGGTAGGGATCCAATAGAGTGGAGTCACAGCCTACCCCATAGGCTAGCAGGGATGGATTTGGTGTGGCAGAAAAGGGAGGGAGTAGAAGGAAGGAGATGGAGGGCAATCAAGGGAAAGGGGCAAGATATAAAGTGGTCTCGCTGAATGTAAGAAGCTTAGGCAGGAAATCAGCTGAGCTACAGGCACTCTTGGCAGTGTGGAGGGTGGATATTGCAGCTCTCATGAAAATGTGAGCAATTGGGCACCGAGACTGGGATCTGGCAATCCCAGGGTACAAATTATACAGGAAGGACTGTAAGGAGGAAGGGGGTGAGGTGGCAGTCTATGTGAGGGATGGTATACAGGCCACCATCCCAGTCTGAGGAGCTTGACAGGGAATTAGTGGGACAAATCAGAAAGGTATGTAGAAAAGGGAAGGTGGTCATCATGGGGAATTTTAACTTGCCGGGCAGTTGACTGAAGCATTCCGGTCACCTCCAGTGCTAGGGAACAAGTGCTCCTGGATGCAATCCAGGAGAGTGTCCTGAAGCAGTTGGTCAGTGAACCTACTAGGTTAAAGAACACTTTAGATCTGGTATTGTTGAATGGGGAGGCAGTAAGGGAAATAAGGGTGGAGGACTTACTAGTCAACAGTGATCACCAAACGGTGAGGTTTGATATTATGATGTGCGGGAGCCAGAGAAATCAGTAGTAACCCGGGTGGTAAACTTCAGGGTGGCGGACTTTGGGAGGATGTGGGAAGTACTGAAAGGGAAACTGGGGGGCATAAGGCAGGAGATGGATGAGGAGCAGAAGTGGGATATTATTAAACAGGGGATTACAGAGGCAATGAAAGCCTACACCAAGACATAGAGTAAGAGGGGCAGAGCAAGGAAACCATGCTGGTTGAAGAGCGAGGTAGTGGAGATGGTGAGGGCAAAACGAGAGGTGCACCAGAGGTATAGGAGGACAGGGAAGAAAGGGGACAGGGAGGAGTATGCAAGATGATCCAGGGAGGTGAACAGAAAAGTGAGAGAAGCCACGGTACAGGGGGAGCTGAGATCAGCACAAGGAATTAATAGGGGGAAGAAAGGCTTTTTCAGATACATCAGGTAGAAAGGGAAGTACAAGGAGACAATAGTGAGGATAAAAAAGTATAGGGAGTGGATGGAAAAGGGGGAAGAACAGGCAGAAGTACTGAATGGATACTTTTGCTGAGTTCATGGAAGAAAAAGGGGGACAGCTACCACCATGGGCTGGGAGGGTGAGTATAGGGGAAGAGGAGGTGACAGATGGAAGAATTAAGGGACAGAGTCCTAGAAGGACTGAGGGCACTGAGGGTAGACAAAGCACCAGTGCTGGATGGTATCCACCCCAGGGTGCTAAAGGAGATGGCAGAGGTGTTGGCGAAGCCTCTGGTGGATCTGTACAGCACCTCACTGGAGCTGGGATGTTTGCCACTGGACGGGAGGATTGCACATGTAGTGCTGTTACACAAGAGTGGACCAAGGAAAGAACCGGGTAATTATCATCCAGTAAGTCTCACCTCCATAGTGTGCAAACTCATGGAAGTGACACCAAAGGAAAGATTGGTGTCGTACCTGGAGAACAATGGCCTCCAGGATGTGAGGCAGCATGGGTTCATTTTGGGGAAGTCTTGTCAAACCAACCTCATACAATATTATGACTGGGTGACAGGTGAGCTGGATAATGGTCATGCGGTGGATGCTCTTTACTTGGACTTCAGCAAGGCCTTCAGTTCAGTGCCTCATGGGTGGCTTGGTGTGGAGGTAGGAGCAAAAATGATGAAATGGATTATAAACTGGCTGAGTGGGAGGCTGCAATGAGTGGTGGTGGGATGGGAGCGCTCAGCTCCAAAGCCGGTGATGAGCAAGGTGCCACAGGGCTCTGTGCTGGGACCAGTATTATTGGGGCTCTTCATATCACACATTGCACATGGGGTGGTGAGCAAGATAAGTCTGTTCACAGATGACACCAAAATGGGAGCAATGGTAGATGGAGGGGAGGGATGGAAGCAGCTGCAGTGGAACCTAAGCAAGCTAGAGGAGTGGTCAGAGAGGTGGCAGCTGGAGTGCACTGCAAAAAAGTGTAAGGTTATGCACTTCCAGGTGAAGAACCCAAGGAGAGAATACTGGCTGGGGGGGGGGGTTGAGCTGGGGATCACTGAGGAGGAGAAGGACCTAGGAGTAATGGTAACAGGGACCATGAATAACACTGCCCTGTGCAGGATAGTGGCTGCAAAAGCAAACAAAATACTAGGGTGCATAGCGAGGGGGTTTTCTTCCAGGTAAAGAGAGGTGATCTTTGTTTTTTTTTTTTTTTTGGTCTTTGGTAACCGGATAATTCCCACTAGGCACAAGTGCCTATTTTCAGGGGCAACCTGGGAGCACTGGGTGGTTAAGTGACTTGCTCAGAGTCACACAGTATGCAAGTGGAGGTTGTGAGAATCAAACCCAGTTCTGGTCTGCTGGATGTACCAAGCTCATTCACAGCTCATCAATCTAACCTCTAGGCTATACTGCCCCTCTACAGGTCACTGGTAAGGCCACACTTGGTGTATCGTGTGCAGTTTTTTTTTTTTTTCTCCTTCCTGCCTGCCATCCCCGACCCTTCAGGAGCCTCAAGGTAGACATCCCTCTGCCTTGCACACTGCCCACATGACCCCACAGGAACCCCATAGAGCTTTGGTTTACCCCGAGCGGGGATGGGGCAGAGCCCCCTTACCCCAACAATCAACTTTCGTCGGTCCGGGGGCCATCAGGAGGGCAAAGGCACATCGAGGGCACCTCTCCAGAGGCTCCATCTTCCCGGCAGGCATTTTTCCGCTTTCTCCCACCCCTACAGTGTAGGACCCCTGACGTCAAGGTGCAGAGCGCTGACGTCACGCTGTATGTCAGCAGCCCTTCCCCTTAACATTGAGGGCTTGCAGTACTCTGAGCCTCCGCTCTGAGTCAGAAAAGTGTTCGGGCTATAGCCTTAACCCTTCCCGGAGTAGGCGAGCTGTCGTGGGACGGTCAAGCCTAACTACCCCCGGCCGGCCCACCAGCGATCCGAGTCCACTCCCGAACCCGGGTCACCAGCGTGGAGTGAGGTGTGGCATCCAGCGCCTCAACCCTCAGCGTCACCGGGCCGGCCCAATATCGTGTGCAGTTTTGGAGGCCATACCTGAAGCGTGATTTCAGGCTACTGGAGGGGGTGCAAAGCAGGGCAATGAAGATGATATGTGGAATGGAGGGGGTGAGACTATGACAGCAGGCTGGGAGACCTGAATATGTACACCCTGAAGGATAGAAGGGACAGAGGGGACATGATAGAGGCATTCAAGTATCTGATGGGAATCAGTAAGGATGGAGCAGACTGGGTCTTTAAGCTAAGGAGGGGGAGTGACACCAGGGAGCATGGGCTAAGAATAGAGGGGGGAAGATTTAATAGGGAAATGAGGAGACACTATTTCATGGAGAGGGTGTTAGCAAAATGGAACTCACTACTAGAATAGGTGGTATCATGTAAACTTGTTAACAACTTTAAAAGGGCATGGGACAGGGAACAGGGGAGAGTGAGGGTGGGGGAGGTGGGAGGCAGCAGTGGGATGACAAAGGACAGAGGGGGTGGGGTAGCTGCAAACTAGGGGTGCTAGCTACACACTCAAGCAGACTCAGATAGACCAGGTGGTCTGTTTCTGCTGGCACATTCATATGTTCGTAAAAGACCACCATCTCTGTCTCCTTACCTGCTTTTAATTGTTTAATATCAGCCTACTTGCAAGTCTCCTTTCGCTGGTCAGCATCAACAACAGTGTAATTCTGGAGCAAATGTAGCACAAGCAGCTAAAATCTATGAGTTCTAATCACGTTTATTAACTTCTGCGCAGGCAATCTGGCTGACTGGTCCTTTCACTGTGTGTTCAATGCAGGTTTTATCAAAAGCTAAAGAACTATCAGCTAGCTGCCATTAGAAAATGGGTAGGGAGAATTCTTATTTGTGACTGACTTATCCCAACAACTAGCCGGTCTGGTATCAGGCAACAGAGACCAGGAAATAATGAGCCCCAGTCTCTGGATGCCTGTGTCAGGGGAATGCTGAATTTAAAATAGCTGACAGTTTTTTCTCTCACTTAGCGAGAGCTGAGAGCTGACCCTGTTTCTCCAGCCACCTGCCTACTCACTTAGCCTACTGCTGCAAGCCGTCAGCAGGTTTCCATCTGTGGTAGCCAAATCCAAGAAAGTGCCGTTGGTCTCATGACTCAGTGATAAATGATGTGGACAACTTCTCTGCCATCCTTCTTCACATATACTGCAGCTCAACCCCCGCTTGAGACAAACTGAAACAACTTTTATTGGGAAATCATCCTAAATGGGCTTCATTCCCAGATCATTCCATGGCTAATCTTTTCATCAACAAGCGGGTGGGTGGAACACATGAGGTTGATCTCTAGTCCCTAGCTGCGCTGATCTCTTAGCACGATTGGTCACTTCCTTGCTGGCTCACCCTGGCTCCATCACCAGTGGGGCCAAACAGAATCTTAATTTTTCTTGTTTCTAAAACATAAATCACATTGTGTGAGTTGCACAGCCACTGAACTTCCATGCCTGACCCTGTGAGCCACCATCCTGCTGCAGCCCAACTTCATTCCTGACCATGCTGTGGTCTACCAATCAAACTAACACAAAAATAAAATAAATAAAATGAACTACTGGTGAGTGTTGGGGGCAACAGGATGATGGTTCAAGAAGTGGGGGAGGGTTAACCACATAGCAGTAAAGTAAAACGAAACTGACAAGTAAAGCAACTGTTAAATGAAACACTGCAGTACCCTCTACTGGCAGGCAGATAGAAACCACTTTAAAGTGATTTATAGTCATCTATTTATTTATTTTGTTATTTTTAAATAGTATCATATAAAGTGTCATATAAAACCCATTTTCTAAGCATAATAATACCCAGTAGGTTGGGCAGTGTGGGCTATCCTGGACCTTCCAGGGGTTATAAGGTCATCCATCTGAAGTGTTGAGACTCATTATGCCCCTGCGTGGTCTGTATAGCCCAGTACAACCCACCATGTTGGTGATTATCGTTTGCTAATCCTGCCCATGCTATTTATTTCTCAGCTGGCTGAACATAAGCCAGTCTGGATATTTGGATGAGCAAGCTTTTGATCTGCAGAGTTCGAAATTAGCACAAATCCACTAGTCAAATGCTGGTAGAGTTTGTAACAGGTTAGTAACATTTTCTTTCAAGTACCCCTGCTGGCTTGTACCTGGGAAGGTAATAGTCAATTAGTATAAC
Source organism: Neoceratodus forsteri (assembly GCA_016271365.2). Taxonomy (NCBI): domain Eukaryota; kingdom Metazoa; phylum Chordata; order Ceratodontiformes; family Ceratodontidae; genus Neoceratodus; species Neoceratodus forsteri. Next base: position 684,213,983 of record CM057449.1, read on the forward strand.
AGTTAGGCCAATGGATTTTTTCAGTCACTTGCCCTGCTGGCTAAGCTGCAAAACAGAACAGAAACATAGAGAATGATGAAAGAAAAAGACCAAAGGTCCATCCAGTCTGCTCATAGTAATTGTATCCCCAGGGCCCATGTTTGTTTTGGTTGGTAATCATAGCAGTGAACCAGAGGCTTGCTTTTGACAAACATTTTCAATTATAACAAAAAAATCATTTGTGTTAGTCACAGGCTCTGCTTATCTCAAAATGAACATGTCACATGTTTTTTTTCTGCTTTTAGTATTTACCATGCCAAGAGAAATCCTGAGCAGTTCAAGCTAGTCCTACATGTACACTTCTAAACCTGTGTATGAACCAGTTTGGATTTTTTAAAGGCATTCAAGTTATACTGATATTTCAATAGCAGACACTATCCTGAGCCTTACAAAGTCACTGCACTTCTGAAATGAGAGCTCTGCCTTTCTTAAATCAGTAGCTAAACTATAAAGTCATGACTCCGGGCAAGCACATTGACTGCCTGGCCTAATGCAAATACCCGGAGTCATACCTTTATATTTCAATTACTGATTTAAGCATGTGACAGCACATTTCAGAAGCACAATCACTTTGTAAGGCTCAGGACAATGACCTCTGCTGAAATATTGATTTAAGTTGAATACCTTCAAAAAATCTAAAGTTGTTCATGTACAAGTTGACACGCATAGAACTGGCATGGATCACCCAAGATTTCACTTGGTGAGCAAAATATTAAAAGTGAGGGGAAAAAACATGTAAATATGCATTTCAAGAGAAGCAGGGTTTGTGACTATTATATGCAGGCTAATTATATATGCTGGCACCATTTTTAACTAGGGCTCTAATAATTAAGTATTTCTTTAAAGGTCTCTAAGTTGTCATTTAAAATTCTCTAAGTATGTCTTTTTAGGGCTGTGAGCAGAGCCTACAGCCCTTCTGTCATCAATCAGATTGTAGCTTTAAAATGGCTTTTCATGGAACTCCATTTTAGACATTTGGATGTATTCCTCCACAGCTGCAAAGTAGTGCACTCCCACTCTGATTTTTGCTATTTTCTACTCTATGTTAAAGACATCTGAAGGGAGGAAGGGGGGGAAAACTACTGTAATGTGCCTCAGAACATCTTAGGATCTTAACAGAAAAATCTGTTTAAACTGCTGTTTCTATCATCTGACCAGCTCAGTCTAATATATGTATTCTGTTTATTTCAGCAACCTAGGGGTTAACTCATTATATGATGTCTGTAGTCTACAGTGTCAGATTACAGACAGTGAAGCTGCAGTCTGCGAGCTAGTTCATTCCTATGGGCAAACATATGAACTGCAGAGTTGGGGGGGTGTAGCCCCATCACTTTTTTGTCCTGAAAGATCTTGCCCTTTAAACAAATAAACAAAAAAAGTAAGCATAAACTAGCATGACAGAGTCAGTTAAGTTCAGCTGCAAAGGTATACATAGTACAAAAGAGGTGCTTCATGCTTGTTTGCTGTTTCTGGAGTCAGAAGTGTCAAGTGGAAAGTGCTTTTAAGTGTGTGTGTGTGTGTGTGTGTGTCTGTGTGTCTGTGTGTGAGTTTGACGGCGTGTGTGTGTGTGTGTGTGTGTGTGTGTGTGTGTGTGTGTGTGTGTACAATCCTGCTTTGGGATGGGCCATGTGATGCAGCCTGCTCACCTCTTATCTAGGATTTATGACCCGAGGCTCAGTTACACTGTTTGAGTCAGCATTCCCTCCCGTGCAGCAGAAGGTCTGTGTAAAAGTGAACTAACAGAAAAAAAAAATAACAGAGTCACAGAGAGGGATAAAGTACTTAAAAGGACTCCGTTTGGAGTAGGGAGGTTGGTTATTGCATGGATCTGGAATCTGTGTACTGGAGTTTAATGTTTGTTTACCATTTATAAATGTAATTTAATATATATATATATATATATATATATATATATATATATCTTTTAGTAACCAGGTAAGGCCAACTAGGCATTGATGCTTGTTTCTAGGGACAACCCAGGAACAGTGGGGAGATTAAGTGGCTTAATCAGAGCCACACAGTATGGAAATGGAGGGTGTGGGAATCAAACACATGTCTGAATGCTGGATGTACAAAGCCCATGTATAGCTCATTACTCTAACCTCTAGGCTATACTGCCAGCCCCATAAATAGTGTACAGTTTAGACTGGGCTGTTAATATCTCAAAGGAGAATGGCCTTGAATCAACAAACATGCATTTTTGTAGAAGTAGATGATATTTTTTAAAATACTAGTTATCATTTTGTTACTGCTTAATCTTAACTGGCCTTTTGGTAAATTCAGGGAGTGATTTTGATTCACACGCTGCTGGCATTGACCATTTTAGAACAGAATGATCTTACCAAGAACTTACATTGTTGGTACAATGCATCTGTGTACTAATTTAGGATTCTTAGGTTCATGAGGACATAAACAATATCATACAGTTCTTAGATGGCACTTTGCAACAGTGTGTAACCCATAAATATCCAATGTGTTAACTAAAAGGCCAAAAATGGGGCAGAAACAGAAGGGGACCCATTATATGAAAAAAAGTTTCCACAGGAAACATTACTCACAGGGTCAATGCAGTTCTCCTGTAACTAAGCTTGTATGGAATGTTAGCTATTTGATCTAAATGGTAAGGAACTCTGTTAACAGGGATTTGGAGCCATCTACAGGGAAATTCTTCCCATGGACTTGCATTAGTTGTATGGGAAAACAGAGGAATTTGGCTTCCACTGAAAATAATGTAATCTACAGGAAAACATAGGAAATTGCCCTGCTGTTACTGGAAAAAAAGCAAACTTAATCTGGGAGCACACACACACACACACACGCACACACACACCAGCAGCATTTACTCTGACTAACTAAATTCAAAAAGACTGATTTAGCAGCATGGCAGTTTTTGATGATTGGGATCAACAGTACTATATGACCCCAACAAGAAAATAACTTTGGTCATTTGATAGCACTTCACAGCCCTATTGGCTCTGGCTAGAGTTTGTTTACAGTAGCTGGTGCTGTGACTTAGTAAAGAGCCATGGGATGGCTGTGTGATAGTTGCCTTTAATTGTCTGTCTTATTTTATTACTTTTATGGAATTAAGGGTTTGTGTGGTGCCTGCTTCATTCTTTTGTTTGTTCGTGGCCCTGGTTACTGCTATGCAGGTGCTGCTACATCTCTGTGCGAGGCCTTGCATGAAGACTTTCCCCTGTTCCCACTGCCTGCTTGCTGAAGCTAACTGTGCTGTCACCTACCCTGCTCCAATAGTTCAAAAGTTTTTTGTGTGAACATTAATCAACATCAGAAATAAATACCCCTTTATAATTTGAATTACTCTTGTTAGAAAAAAACGTAAATAATTGTCCTTATAGTGACCCACTTATATTCTATTATTTCTGCTTACCATTTAATTCGTGATTTCCCATTAGCCTAAAGAAACAGTACCCATGTAAATATAACAGGAACTTTTGAAATGAAATTCCTCTTTTTATGGACCATCTCATTAGTCACTTAATACCTCTTACAGGCCTTACTGAGAAGTTTCATATGCTATGGTTTCATGTTGCTTTGTGATTCAAAAATTAAAGGGGTATTTATTTCTGATGTTACTTATTTTTCCAAGAAAAAAACTTTTGAAATATTGGAGAAAGGAATTTAGAAATGCACTCCTGGTGTCAGGGAGGTATAAAATAATAATTTATATAAAAACATTTGAGCTGAAGTAATTCATAAGGGAGTTATCAGATTCCCCTATTACCTGTTTTTTCAACGATAAAACATTGATTTGTGATTTACATTTACTTACCAGAATGCTTATCTCTTGAAAAAGCAACACATGCATATGTTGTGAAACACTAATGGCAGTACTTGCTTTGATTCAGGTACAAAATGAAAGAAAATACATTTGTGTGCATTTGAAGTACTCAGTGAATCTGTCCATTTGTCCAAACTTCTCATTGGGATCTGATCGACTGCGCTTGTTTTGGCTGGACCCCTCACACTTTTCTTTACCTTACATGGGAACTCAAAGCCATGCTGGTTACTATCCAATTTTATGTTTAAAACCATAACTATATAAAATAAGATACTGGCAACCATCCTTTCCTCAGCTGAGTTTCCATCTTGGGGCTCTGATGACATCATGGACATCTCATGCTTTACACTCAGAGGACATCTGATGCCATCTAAACCCCTTGATGGAAACACAGCCTTGTTGTGCATTGATGACCATGCATTATTCTCTATATGGTAGTAAGCATGCTTTTTTGGCATTATATAGAGAATAATGTATAGGCAGGTGGTTATTATGAGAATTTTACACACACCTAGGCGTGGGATGCCCCATAAACCCGAGGTGAAGCCGAGGTTTATATAGCATCCCACACCGAAGATCATAAATTTCTACTATACTATTTTTTATAATTGCTGGTCACAATTTTTTAGTAATAATCTATTGAATTTGCAAATAAATGAATAAGGCAGTTGTGGTATAATGAAGAATTTATTTGTGGTGGTTGTACAACATTGCAGTTTTTAATTATTTAAAAACGTGTTTCTTCAACTGCCTTATTCATTTATTTGCAAATTCAATAGATTATTGCTAAAAAAATTGAGAGGAGGTCACTGTCTGTTTTCTTTTGGTATTTAGATTATGCTGCTCTACTGTAAATTGTTCTGTTATAGGGAGTCTCGATTTAAAATCTTGTCTCCATTTCTTAAGAATCTTGTGCTGTTGCTGTCAGCTATTTTACATCCGTTTTTTTTTAAAAGTGGTCCGTGTTGTTTTGTTTCAGAATGGTAGATCTGACAGACGCAATGACTCGGACATGAAGTCGTTACTTCCTTATGTCTCGCGCTGTGCTCTAGAGCAGAGTAGTGCGTGTTTGCCGTTATAACTAGCCGAGGTAGTTATAACGGCAAATTATAACTCGCTGTGCCCGTGTTAAAAAATTGTGGCCAGTAATTATAATTAAATAAGGCACCTGACTGTGCATACTACATTGTAATAATGGGGGGCTGTTTTAAGGGCTGTGGGTGGAGCCTACAGTCGTTTTGGGATCGCTCAGTAGCTCTAAAAATGGCCGATCGTGGAACCTTCCTTTGGACCTTTGGAAGTATCCTTCTGAATATCCAGAGGAGCTTGAAACTCTCCACTATCAACAGCCGCTATGGAATAACAGCTGCACTATTTTCTCTGTTACTTCCGCATTCTGTGGCATGAACTGCACATGCATGAATCTTGCGCATGTGTAGTTCTGCTGGTGCCGTCATGTTGTGAATAGCAAAATGCCATTCACTGCAAACTGTGCATTTGTGGGTGCTGTGCATATGCAGTTGTGTCACCATTGCCAGCACCATCTAAAAGGAAACATGCCAACATTGAGGTCCCCAATCCCCATGTCAGTATTATGTAGCCCCCCTCCCCACTTATGTGGTACACTGGGAGCCCACCCCATTGTGCCTAAATATATTTTTCCCCCCTGCTGACATCAGGTTCCCCAATCCCCATATCAGCATTATGTAGCCCCCCCAACTCATGTGGCACACTAGAGCCAACCCCAGTGTGCCCAAATGTATTCTTTTCCCCTGCCAACATCAGTGTGCCCAATCCCCATGTTGGCATCATGTACCCACCCACCCCCACTCAAGTGGCACACTGGGAGCCCACCCCAGTGTGCCCAAATGTCTGCTTTTTGGGGGGCTACCTGTAAATAAAGAAAACAGTCCCCCAACATATTTTTACATTTTCTTTATCTGTAAAAGAGAAAACGGTCCCTCATTGTTGCCCCACTCCCCCTCCCACATTCACACCCTCCAACTGAGCACCCACCTCCCCACACCCTCCCCTACCCCATGCTTACCTCCAGAGGTTGGCACTGTGATCTTCTCTGAACCAGGACATGTCTGCACTCAAGCTGAACTGTAAACTGAAGAATCAAAGATAAGAGTGCTATAATGCCATTCAATAGGGTTTTCAACTTATGTTGATAAATAAGCCATTTTTGGAATTTTGGCTCCAAAATTTCAAAATGGGGTTCTCTGGACCCCACCTTGTGAAAATGTTCACTGTCATTTAGTTACTCAATTCCAAAAGGTGATTTTGCGGTCACTGTGCAGAATCACATTTTGGGACCAATTCATGAAATGACCATGGCACTGTTCATGAGGTGAGTTCCCAAAAAGCTCTTGTTGTAAATTTGGTGAAAAAATTCCTAAAAATGACTGCGTTATGAGCATGCATTGCGCAGTTTCTATGCACGCTCCTAACTTTGCCAATTTTTAATAATTTCCCTCCACATTTTCAACATTGCCCTTTTTGCACACCTCCTTTTAAACAGTACAGCTGTCATTTCCCTTACAGAAATAATTGTATGAAATATTTTCATGCTGCACACATAAAACTATCCAAGTGATATGCATGCTGCAACTATGATTTAAATGTTAAATTGGAACCAGTTGCATGCATATAGCATGCGTGCAGCAAGCAAGTGTGGAAACCATGATTTTTATGTTAATTTGGGAAGGACTACATGCATGTAGCATGTGTGCAAAAAAGCAGGTGGTCACTGATAACTGCACACGTAAAAGCTAAGTGACTTGCTCAGGATCACATCATACACAGGTGGGAGTAGATGAGATTCAAACCCAGGTCTTCATGCCTCCAAGTCTCTTGGCTTGTAGTTCAGTGCCTTTAAGAACAAAGCCATACTGTCTGCACACATATGGCTCACTTGTGCTTCAGTACATATTATATCTAAATACATCTGCATGCATGCAGCATGATTGAAGCCAGTGTATGCCTTTCAGTTTTCTTCTCTCCATCATCTCATTTTCACAGTTGAACTGTAGAACACATACCAATGGAAACACATGTTTTCCCACCCCCAACACACAAACTTACCTACAAAACCACTTAATTACTTCTGTCTGGCCTGTACTCCTACTACTTTTTCTCCATAATTTTGAATGCTTACATGCAAACAGACTTTAAGGTGCAAACACAAACGTAGCAATAAGTTGAAACACACACATCCACCTACATGACCAGGTCACCCCCCACACACACACACACACACTGTAATGGGTATGGCCATGCTGCTACAGACAACCTACCAAGTACAGATATAATTAAAAAGTTTCTTACTTGAGTACTGGGGAGCCAGAGGCAGGAGTCTTTAAGAGATGATGTCCATGGGTCAGAGTGTGGGGGCGTATCCCCTTGAAATGAATGGAGTTATTTTCTGTTATTATTTTATATGTTATGACAGTGTGTTGGAGAATAATGAAAGCCACTGTTCTACTAACAAGGCCCTTGATAGTCGAGTGGTGTCCTTCATTAATCTCTAATTCTCTATTGATAATGTATAAAATAGTAATTTAAAAATACTCCCATTTATTTCGATGGTGCACGGGGATGTAGAAGTCAGCTTTACGGGGGTGGGAGGGCATAAGCCTGACTATAGTGGGGCTCCAATAGTCTGTGCATACCATACCACTTAACTGTCCATGAATTCAAGGGACTCCTCTAGAATGTCTGTAACATCTCTAAAAGGTACAACTTATTTGGTTTGACTGAAACATGATATGCAAATCAGGAAAAATTCAAATGTATAAGAGTCATCTGTATATACACCAGAGCAGTGCATCAGATTTGGGCTTAAACCCACCCATTTGCTAACCAATTTTTTTCCTGGCTGAAGTTGCCCCCCCCCCAAAAAAAAAGAACTTTGACCTGTTTTTCTCTCTGACTCCATTCCATTCAGTACCCATCCCCTATGGGTCATGAAGCCACCCAAAGGTGAAGAAATAAATATTTTAGTCCTTCCTCCTTCCCTAATCCCACTGTAAAAAAAATTATTTACTTTTACTTACCCGGCTATATGGCCAGAACCTGCAGCCTGGTATAGTGTGCCACCAGCCCAGTTTTTCGTCCGGTCCCCCTCTCTCCTTCAACAGAAGCTGGATGCTAAAACCGACCATCACAGGTCCCCAACGTGGTCTGTGACCAAGTAACCTCACCATACGAATCCACCAACCTGGGTTTCTTCATTCATGCTTGGTTGCTGCTGTGGCTGCTGCCACAAATATGTAAATATGCATTTTAAGATAAGCAGGGACTGTGACTTATATGCAGGCTAATTATATGTGCTGGCACCATTTTTAACTGAGGCTCTAAAAATTAAGTATCCCTTTAAAGGTCTCTAAGTTTTCATTTAAAATTCTCTAAGTATGTCATTTTTGGGCTGCCGGTAGAGCCTACAGCCCTTCTGTCATCAATCAGATTGTACTTTTAAAATGACTTTTCTTGGAACTCCCTTTTTAGACATTTGTATGTATTCCTACACAGCTGCAAAGTAGTGTGCTCCCCCTTTGATTTTTGCTGTTTGCTGCTGTATGTTAAAGGCATCTGAAGGGAGGGGGTATGATACTGTATTGTGTCTCAGAACATCTCAGGATAGTAACAAAAAAAAAAAAAAACTTTTTAAACTGCTGTTTCTATCATCTGTCCAGCTCAGTCTAATAGATGTACTCTATTTATTTCAGCAACCTAGTGGTTAACTCATTATATGATGTCTGTAGTCTACAGTGTCAGATTACAGACAGTGAAGCTGCAGTCTGAGAGCTATTCCATTCCTATGGGCAAACCTACGAACTGCAGGGCGGGGGGGGGCATAGCCCAATCACTTTTTTTGGCCTAAAAGATCTTGCCTTTTAAATAAACAGACAAAAAAGTAAGCATAAACTATCATGACAGGGTTAATTAAGTCCAGCTGCCAGGCACCCATAGAACAAAAGAGGTGCTTCATACTTGTTTGCTACTTCTGAAGTCGGAAGTGTCAAATGGAAAGTGCTTTTAAGTGATAGAGTGTGTATATGTGTGTGTGTGTGTGTGTGTGTGTGTGTGTGTGTGTGTGTTTGTGTGTGTGTGTGTGTGTGTGTGTGTGTGTGTGTATACAATCCTGCTTTGCCATGGGCCATGTGATGCAGACTGCTCATCTCTTATCTAGGATTTACGATCTGAGCCTCAGCTACACTGTTTGAGTGAACATTCCCTCCCACTCAGCAGAAGGTCATCGTAAAAGTAAACTAAAAGGAAAAAAAATGACAGATTTACAGAAAGGGACAGAATACTTAAATGGACTCTGTTTTGTGTAGGGAGGTTGGTTATTGCATGGATCTGGATTCTGTGTACTGGAGTTTAATGTTTGTTTACAGTTTATAAATGTAATTTAATAAATATGTATATTTCTTTTGGTAACCAGGTAAAGCCAACTAGGTATAGGTGATTGTTTCTAGGGACAACCCAGGAACAGTGGGGAGATTAAGTGATTTATTCATAGCAACACAGTATGGAAATGAAGGGTGTGGGAATCAAACCCACGTCTGAGTGCTGGATGTACAAAGCCCATTTATAGCTCATTACTCTAACCTCTAGGCTATACTGCCAGACCTATAAATAATGAACAATTTAGACTGGGCTGTTAATATCTCAAACGAGAACTGCCTTGAATCAACAAACATGCATTTTTGTAGAAGTAGATGTCATTTTTAAAATATCAGTTCTCATTTTGTTACTGCCTAATCTTAAAGGGACACTATCAAACCCGTTAGGACTCAAAGTGTCCCTAGTTAAATAAATCACATTTTATGATTGGCAACATTCTGTTAAGATTGCTGAGGGCTTGATTCTGATTCTTTTTTCTTTAAAAAGGTGAAAAACAGACTGCCCACCATACTGGTGTTACCACACAAAAACAGGTTTGTTTACATTTATTGATCAGCTCCAACTGCAAATTTCCTGGACTGGGAAACAACCACAACACAGTCTAGCCCCTCTTGATGCAGTTGGAGGAAAGGATCCTATTGAATCATGAGTGAATGCATTGTTTGGGGGTATTTCTAATGCTCTGGAAGTACAGTATGCAGTAAGAACAGATCCAGGACTGTAAACAAAACAAGGTTGTTTATAAATATGCATTAGCATGCATTTCAGTTCTACTAAGCAAGGAGACTGACAAAATAAACAGAAAACAAACAGCAACATCAGTGAATATAAGGGAAGGTAAGCAATCTTAAAATGTAGAGTTTTTAAACAAAAATAATATGATGAAAAATAGGTTGACCGTGTCCCTTTAACTGGCCTTTTGGTAAATTCAGTGAGTATTTCTGATTCACACACTGCTGGCATTGACCATTTTAGAACACTATGATCTTATAGTGAAATTCCACCATACCAAAACACTGTTCATCCACACACACAAGAATGAATGGAATGTTGTACTGGCTATACATGCAGAACAGCATTCCATTCATTTAGACTTTGAAGCTCGAGCCAGCAGTAACAGAAAACTGCCGCGGGTCAGTATCACTTAAACAGACAGAAAATGACCGCAGTGGTTTTTAAACAAGCAAACAGTTAATCATCGATTAACAGAAAAGTTGGATCAACTAGATTTTGATCCATAAAAAATGTTCAACTTACATTCTCAACCTTGGGACAGTTATTTTCCTCACTAAGCAAGACGTCCAGCTACTATGTTTTTTTTTTCTAAATCCCGCCCACAGCAGAGCGGCAACCAATGGGTGTGTGTGCTGCTATGTTAGGGACAGTCAATCTCTAGCAACCACCGAACTCCATCTCCTAGCTAGGGGAGACAACAATTTCTTTATCTACAATTCAAATGCAGTTTCAAAGCCTAAAAATGTTTTAAAAATAATTTGAGGGGCACCATACACTATAGAAAATACCGGATGGGTAACCCCATGCAGAACCTGTGTGTTCTGCCACCTCGGGGTCTGATTCCCAAGGATCTCTCAAGCTTCGCTCTTGAGGTCACAGGGAATCAGATCCCTCTGTGGCAGAACACACTGGTTCTGTATGGTTACCTATCCAGTATTTTCTATGTCAAGAATTTACATTGTTGGTATGGTGCATCTGTGTTCTAATTTAGCATTCTTAGGTTCGTGGGGACATAAACAATTTCATACAATTCTTAGATGGCACTTTGCAGCCGTGTGTAACCCATAAATATCCAAAGGGTTAACTAAAAGGCCAAAAATGGGGCAAAAACAGAAGGGAACCCACTTTATGAAAAAAAGCTTCCACAGGAAACATTGCTCACAGGTTCAATGCAGTCCTCCTTTAACTAAGCTTGTAGGGAATGTCAGGTATTTTATATAAATGGTAAGAAACTCTGTTTACAGGGATTTGGAGCCTTCTACATGTAAATTCTTCCCATAGACTTGCATTAGTTATTCAGGAAAACAGGAATTTGACTTCCACTGAAAATAATGCAATCTACAGGAAAACATAGGAAAATTGCCCTGCAGTTGCAGGAAAAAAAAGGCAAACTTAATCTGGGAGTGCACACATACACACACACACACACACACACACACCACCACCAGCATTTACTCTGACCAAATAAATTCAAAAAGATTGATTTAGTGGCATGGCAGTTTTGATGATTGTGACTAAACAGCACAATATGGAACCAACAAGAAAATAACTTTGGTCATTTGGTAGCACTTCATAGCCCTATCGGATATGGCTAGTGTTATACAGTAGCTGGTGCAGTGACTTAGTAAAGAGCCTTGGGATGGCTGTGTGATAGTTGTCTTTAATTGTCTGTTTCATTTTATTACTTTTATGGAATTAAGGGTTGGTGTGGTGCCTGCTTGAGTCTTTTGTTTGTTCGTGGCCCTGGTTACTGCTATGCAGGTGCTGCTACATCTCAGTGCAAGGCCTTGCTTGAAGACTGGCCCCTGTTCCCACTGCCTGCTTGCTGAAACTAACTGTGCTGACACCTACTCTGCTCCAATATTGCAACAGCTTTTTGTGTGAACGTTAATCAACATCAGAAATAAATACCCCTTTATAATTTGAATTACTTTTGTTAGAAAAACGTAAATCATTGTCCTCCTTATAGAGACCCACTTATATTCTATTATTTCTGCTTACCATTTAATTCATGATTTCCCATTAGCCTAAAGTAACTGCACCCATGTAAATATAACAGGAACTTTTGAAATGAAATTCCTCTTTTTAGGGACCATCTCATTAGTCACCTAATAAATCTTATAGGCCTTACTGAGAAGTTTCATATGCTACGGTTTCCTGTTGCTTTGTGATTCAAAAATTAAAGGGGTATTTATTTCTGATGTTATTTAATTTTTCTCAGAAAAAAAAAACATTTGAAATATTGGAAAAAGGAATTTAGAAATGCTCTTCTGGTGTCAGCGAGATATAAAATAATAATTTATTTAAAAACATTTGAACTGAAGTAATTCCTAAGGGAGTTACCAGATTCCCCTGTTACCTGTTTTTTTAACAATAAAACAGTGATTTGTGATTTACATTTACTTACCAGAATGCTTATATCCTGATAAAGCAACACATGCATATGTTATGAAACACTGATGACACTACTTGCATTGATTCAGACACAAAATGAAAGAAAATAAATTTTTGTGCATTTGAAGTACTCGGTGAATGCATCCATTTGTCCAAACTTTTCGTTGGGATCTGATTGACTGTGTTTGTTTTGGCTGGACACCTCACACTTTTCTTCAACTTACAGGGAACTCAGAGCCATGCTGGTCACTATGCTATTTTATGTTTAAAACCATATACTATACAAAATAAGACATTGGCAACCATGCACTACTCAGCTGAGTTCCATCTTGGATTCTGATGACATCATGGACAGCTCATGCTTTACTCTCAAAGGACATCTGATGCCATCTGAACCCCTTGATGGAAACACAGCATTGATGACCATGAATTATTCTCTATATGGTATTAAGCATGCATTTTTTTGCATGCTTAAATAAGGTACCTGATTGTGCATACCGCTTTGTAATAATGGGGTGGGGACTGTTTTTAAGGCTGTGGGCAGAGCCTACAGCCATTTTGGGATCACTCAGTAGCTCTAAAAATGGATGATCGTGGAACCTTCCTTTGGACTTTTGGAAGTATCCTTCTGAAAGTCCATTGGAGCTTGAAAAGCTCCACCATGACCAGCCACTATGGAATAACAGCTGCACTATTTTGGCTGTTACGTCCGCATTCCGTGGCATGAACTGCACATGCACGAATCGTGTACCTGTGCATTTCTGCAGGTGCCATCATGTTGTGAATAGGAAAATACCATTCACTGCAAACTGTGCATGCATGAGTGCCGTGCATATGCAGTTGTGTCACCACCCACCAACAGTGTCAAAAAGGAAGCACACCAACATTGGTATCCCCAGTCCTCATGTCGGCATTATGTAGCCCTCTCTCTCTCATGTGGCACACTGGGAGCCCACCCCATTGTATCCAAATATATATTTTTTTCTCTTGCCAACATCGGGGTGCCCAATCCCCTTGTTGGCATCATGTACCCACATACCCCCCCACTCATGTGGCACACTGGGAGCACACCCCAGTGTGCCCAAATGTTTGCTTATTTGGGGGTTACCTGTAAATAAAGAAAACAGTCCCCCAATGTATCTTTACAATTTTTTTTATCTGTAAAAAAGAAAACGGTCGAGTGTTGGCCTTCATTAATCTCCAACTCTCTATCAATGATGTATAAAATAATGTAGTAATTAAAAAAATACCCCCATTCATTTCAATGGGGCACACCCCTGCAGTCTCCTTTGCCCTTTGTCATAATGTGCCTGAGCATGGGGATGTAGAGATTAGCTCCTGCACACATGGAGAGCATGCAGCATGTGAACCTGATGTGATGTTTAAATAATATTCACACTAGCTTAACTGCTGCACTCATGTCAAGCATGCAACACGTGAACCTGGTGTAATTTTTAGAAGATGTTCACATCAGCTTACCTGCTGCTCACATGTCAAGCTTTCAGCATGCAAACCTGATTTGCCTATTACACCTGGTTCGCATATGTTCACTTAGTGTATGCGAACCTCATGCAAACATTGCACAACTAAGCATGTGGCATGCATTCTGCATGTACACAGCACACCTATATTTCTGTAAGGGTTATCACATCCTGCCCAAAACGTGTTTTCGCACCTCTGGCACAGAATGGTGTGGTCACTCTTCAAAATCACCTTTTGGGACAAGTTAACAAAATGACACTGACACTTTTCATGAGGAGGGGTCCCAAAAAGGCCATGTTGAAAATTTGGTGCAACACCTCAAAAAAATGGTCAAGTTACACCCGGGTGTTCAATAATTTCTATGTACACGTGTAACTTTGCTTGCTTGGCAGCTCATCACAGCCTTATCAGCTCGGACCAGATTTTGTTTTCTATAGAAAGAAGTTGTTATAGTTTGCTGTGATAACCCATAGGTTGTCATAGCAAACAAGCACCAGCTTTCCCCTATAAAAAGTGAAAGTGACAGCTCATGTACTCTGAGCCGTGTGACTGTCACAAGCTAGTCCTCTTAAAACTCTATTTATCTGAAAATGCCAATGCTAAAATATACTGCTAACCTCCTTCTGTTGTCACTATTACCCCAATCTGCTGTATACTCTCACTAACAAGCCCTCTCTCTCTCTCTTCTCCATGGAAACCAACAACCTCTGAACTCCTCTCACTAGCATATCACTATGGACACCAATTTTTGGAGCTCAGCCTTCTTACAAGTGTTTCACAGTTCTGGATTGTAAAACATAGTGGAATATTTGCCTATTAATAATCTTTACAAAGTTATGAATAGTTCTTAAGGATATTTATGTTTGGACTTTGACGCTGTTTCCTTGTTCCCGTTCATCTTCAGGTCAGTGAATCTTGCAATAAAAAAATACAGTAATGTCACTTTGAACTGCTATTGTACTCTTTTAAGTGTATGCCTTATTGGACCATGTGCCACTGCTGCTGGTTCTCTGAATAAAGCTTTATGAAATTCTCAAGGCATGTTAACCCATTTTCTCTGGCATTTCATAGTGTGTTCCAGTTCAAGTCCTGATAAAGTGCACCCTCATTTAAAAGTACACCATGCTGGTTTTTATTCTATAAATGACATAGTGTTTCTGGAGCAGTGCCTTTATGTGTGATTTATAAACAAATACAGTACTTGGCAGGAAAACAGTCTTCAGCAATTGCATAAAACAACACATGACGAGGAATGTGTAACTTGAATTGCAAGGGCGTGCTCAGTGTGGGATGCTTTGATAATCCCTCGGGCTTCTCCCTCAGAGTTTATATAGCATTCCACAACTCTAGTATGCTTAAAATTCTCATTATACACTTCTCCCCATGCATTATTCTTTTTTTTAAATTAAACGTTTATTGATTTTCTTAACACAGATATGTCACAATTGTTATACTTTGACAGGATACAAAAGTAGACATTCCTCCAGCCCTCCTCCCTTGTCATCCTCCTACTTCCCTCTCCCATGGCACCAATGAAACTAATGGCAAAAGGGGTAGATGATAATAAAGATACATTAGGTCCAGCTGATTGTGAATATATCTCTTACATTATAAGGTGTGCAAGACATGCAAACTTTCCCATCTCATTCTATAAGATCCCATGTGGTTGGAAAGGCTAGCCAACATTTTCTCAATTCTTAAGTTGTGAAGGAGCTCTTGTAGCCATTCTATATATGAGGGTTGGAGGGAGTCCTTCGAATGCCTTAGCACCACCTTCTTAACCAACAAGGCAATCATCCATGATGTGATCATTTCTAACCATAGATGGGAATCCTGTAAAATCCCCTAGCAGGCATACCTCCAGATTGAAGTATTCCTGTAAACCAAGCAGGGGATCTTCCTTGGCTTTAATGAGGTCCCACAAAGGAGAAAGCTTGGTACATTCCCAGAACAAATGGAACAAGGTGCCCATACCATCATTGCATCTGTTACGTATTGGGGTCTCCGCCCTTTCCATTTTATGCAATTTATAAAGGATCATATACATATCACTGAGGAATTGCAACTGCATTAATCGTATTCCATCCTGTGTAATGTATTTATGACAGGTTTCCCAGACTTTGTACCATCTGGAGGAAGAGTTAGGGTATAAGTTGTTCCAGTAGTTGGGAATACCATCCACTTTAGGGAAAACCAACAGATATAGAATGGCATACAGTGAGGAGACAGCATGTGGAGCTAAAGCCAACATTTTGCCAGCAGGGACCCAATCACCAAAATTGTCAGGGGTAACTTTAGTGAGGAAGTAGGATATAAGCATGTGATGAATCTGATAGATTTGAAAAGTCCATTTATGTGTCAGGCCAAATTTAACTAAAAGCTTGGGTGTGGTCAGCCAATCATGGATTTGACTACAGAAATCTTTGACAACACAGTGCTGCATTTGTGGGATCCAGTTGAAGGGAATTAATTTCCCCCCCAACAGAAAGTTAGGATTTTGGAAGACAGGTTGGGATAGAGCATATATATATTGTCATACTTCATGGTGGTACATAGTTGGGAATGTATGCCGACTGAGTGTCCTACAGGATTATAACAGAGGGTAAGAGGTAGTTTCCTAGGTTTCAGGAAAATGAGGGCTGCTGGGTTTATCCCCATGGAAGTTATTAATTATTTTTTTATCCTAAGCCACAAGGGGACATATTTTGATTGCTCCAGGGGTCAGATGAGGAGCCCCACCAAAGATTTATACTTAAGTGACTGGCCCAGTGGTATAAGCCAAAATGTGGGAGTTTTAGTTCTCCAAGAGTTTTGAGATCAGCCAATTTGTGGAAAGCTCATCTCGGGGGCTTACCTTTCCAGAGAAAAATGGAAAGACATGAATGGATTGATTTAAGCCAAGCTTTGGGAAGCCATAAATTTAAAAGGTTGAGAGGATAAAAGAGACATGGGAGGACATTCATCTTAATGATATTCACACGCCCCCATAGGGTTAGGGGAAGATCTTGCTGCACTATTTTAAGCAGTTCGTCAAGATTCAATTTACACAACTGGTTATTACTGATTGAGAGGTGGAGACCTAAATATTTTATAGATTTAGGAGCCCAGATAAGGCCCAAATACAAGATGTCCTGTTTGAGAACTTTAGAGTTGAGTGGGAAAACAGAGGTTTTTTTTGTTTTAAGCTTGTAATTAGAGAGTGAGTCGTACTTTTGTATTAACTGTAAAAGGTTTCGTATAGATGATTTAATTTGGGTGATATGTAACAGAATGTCATCTGCATATACCACAATTATTTCCACTGTCATGCCTAGTCTGATTCCCTGTATCCCTGGGGGGTTCTGCATGGAGACTATAAGGGGCTCCAAGTATACATTAAATAGCAGGGGAGATAGGGGCATCCTTGTCTGGTTCCTGCCGCTAAGGGGAAATTAGGAGAGAGGACTCCATTACAAAGAGCCAAGTGGTGGGAGTGGAATAAAGGATTTGCAGCCATGAAATAAGCCTGGAAGGGAAACAAAATCTGTGTAGGGTCCTGAACACAAAATGCCAGTCAACTCTTTCAAATGCCTTCTCCTCATCCAGGGAGACCAGAGCCATTGCTTGAGGGGCATCCCAGGATGTGGAAAAGACATGAGACAAGTGACGTACCTGGTCTGCCAAGGACCTACCTTTCATGAAGCCAACTTAATCAGAGCTAATAAGTGAGAGAAGTACTTGTTCCACTCTTTGGGCTAGTAATTTGGTGAGTATTTTCAGGTCACAATTGAGAAGAGATATAGGCCGATAATTTGAAACTCATGCTGGGTCCCTTCCAGGTTTAGGGAAAATGACAATGGTTGCCTCTAACATTCTGGGGTCCAGATCTTCTGCATCTAACATGTTTTGAAAGACCACCAGTAGCCATGGGACCAGTTGGGAGGCAAACTTTTTGTAAAAATTAGCCGAGTACCCATCTGGCCCCAGGGCTTTATCTGAGGGTAGGTCTTTGATATGTCCTCTTCAGTGAAAGGTGTAATTAGCCCCTCTGCTTGTGTGGGGTGAGTGTGGGAAGGGGAAGACTGTCTAGATAATGATCTACAGCAGCCTAGGGTGTGCAGTTGGACATTTTGGCATACAACTTCTGGTAGTATTGCTCAAATTTGTTTGCAATATCAATAGCTTGAATAAAAGGAGGTCCTTGGGGGTCACTTTGTATTGCAGCGATGCATTTCAATGACTCTGTTTTTTTGAGTCGGAGGGCCAAAAGCCACCCGGTCTTTTCCCCTTTTTCAGTGTAGGTGGCCTGCAACTTTAGAATTGCCCATTCAGCCTTTTTTCTGAGTAATTCAGAGTATCTGTCCTGTAACTTTATTAGTGCCTTCTTTTCAGAATCTGTGGTTCTACTAAATAAATATTTCTCCTTTTCTCTGATTTGATCTAGAAGTAAGTGAGTTTTCTGGGTTTCTCACTGCTTTTTAATTATTGACATTTTGATAAATTCCCTCTGAAGAAAGCATTTTAATGCTTTCCATTACATTGAAGAGGAGTGGGTAGTGCCCCAATTAATTGTTTTAAAATAATCTAAGGAAGCTAGTATATTCTCTGTGATCTTTTTATCTTTCAAAAGTTGATTATTTAATCTCCATTGTTTATCTGAGTCCCAGTTTAGAGAGAGGGAGGGATGGCAGGTCACTATAGAGTGATCTGAGCCTACACCTGGCTCCATTCTGCTGTCCATGAGTCCATGCAGAAGAGAAGTATGCAGCCAGAAATAGTCGATTCAGGATACTGAGCCATGGACAGCAGAATGGAACATATACTCCTCTTTAGGATGTAATATCCTCCATGGATCACAAAATCTCATATGATACACTAGATCTCTGACTGCTCTTTGGGTAGGGGAACGACCCCCAGTTCTGAATCCCATTGATTTGTCTAGAAGGGGGTAGTAATGAATATTCCAGTCTCCCCCTAGAAGCATTGGAGTATCTAGGAAGGGTGTCAGTACGGAGAGAAGCTCCATGAAAAAAGAGGGAGAATCGGAGTTAGAACCATAGATACTGCTTAACAGTATGTTGAATGACTGGAGTTTGCCTTTAACCAACACATATCTACCATTTTTGTCACTTATACATTGTTCACAAGTGCAGGGAAAAGCCCTTGTGATCAAAATGGCCACCTCTCTACTGTTTCAACAGTCACCTGCAGCGAAAACCTGTCTTACCTGCTGTCTCCTCAGTAGGGTACCTTCAGCTTCTAGTAGGCGGGTTTCTTGTAACAATATCACATCACAATGCAAGTTTCCTAGGTGTTTAAGTAGCTTCATACATTTGAGAGGCTGTCTTGCCCTTTCTATGTTCCATGAACAAAATTTAAAAGATTACGCCATCAGCACATAGTACAATTGTTCAACCAGCACCTGTGTCCCTACTGGGAGGCAGTATAGTGCAGTGGGTTAAGGCTCTGAACTGCAGATCTGGAGACCTGGGTTTGAATCCCACAGCCACCTAGGTGCATACTGTGTGATCTTGAGCAAGTCATTTAACTTCCTTGTGCTCCCAGATCGCATCTGGAAACAAGCTTTGGCTTAGTGTGTTACTCCTTGTTAAACAATGTTCCCTTTCCCTTCCCTTCCCTAAAATGAACTACCAGCTAGTGTACCTCATTTGAGTTCTTAATTGGCACCAACCTAACAATTTTTTAAGAAATAACGATAAAAGCCCCCCCATTCCTCCCTTTTAGTCCCTTAATTTCACCCAACTTCCCACCCTCCAGAAATAACTCTGTAACCAAGAAAAAATTAAAAACTAAACTATAACTCTTATTAAACCACCCATTTTGCATCCTGAAGGCTACAAAGCAGTAAAGAGAGCAACTCCCCCCCCCAGAGCACTGGCCCGTGGCTATCAGCAGACTGAAGGCCCTCCCTCCCTCCGCTCACCCAACTGCAACAAAACATGTTATGTTTTGGATCATTAGTAATAATTAAAAATATAGAGCATCCCCTTTTGGGGACTATTATTAGCTTTCTAGACCTATTTGGGGATATCCCAATGGGTTACATTAAGGGTAATACTAAAAAGGAAACTGATCTCAAAAAGCAAAGAGACGAAAGAAAATTCAGAATCCTTCAAAACACAATAACAGATTTGGTCTCATTTGATGTAATAAACATCTTGACCACATTAGTATCAGAATCCTTATTTGAGGCAGCAGTTGCGCCCTGTAAACATTCAAAATGCAATAAAGAAAAAAAACACAAGTCAAGTTGGAGGCCGTGGTTGACTGAAGGAGGATTCATGTCTATTATTTGGTCCCCACATATGTAATAGTAAGGTCTCATTGTCTCTGACCGAGGGTAACACCCCGAGCTGTGGAGTAGGCCGGTAAAGTACGACTCCATGGAGAGGAATCAGGCCAATGTAATATCTTGAAGCCCATGGACAGGGAGAGTCCCAGTAGGCCTAATGCAATCTCTTAGGCCTTGCGGATACAAATTGAAAAATAAATGAAAAGTCATGAACTCCAAGAAAAGCTTTGGCAGCCAAAACAGCAGTTATATCCACCACATAGTAAAAGAAGCAATAACAGTCAGATGCTAAAATGGCTTTGGGAGACAATATATAAAAATAAATCAAGACTGGAATTCCTGTGGTCTGTCCGATGACAAAGTATTATGCTCGCTTGCCAAAATAGCTTGTGGTTAAGCATGTAACTTAAAGAATGTATTTAAACAGAGTCCCCATCAAAGCAAGGCTCCCCATCTCAGCCATGCTTTAGCTTGGATAAAATGCCCCATGGCATGGGGCCATGTAGATTAATAAGCAAATTGAATAATTATGTAAAATTAGATGGAATGATAAGTCAATGACTCAACTACAATAAACCCTCTATACATCACCAAAAGATACGCCTGCAGACTTCCAGGCTCTCTCAGTGGTCAGTAAATAAGGCGGGTTGCTTCTGTTTGAAGAATTCCATTGCAGGGTCCCCTATTCGAACGAGGACCAAGCTCCATCCAGGACAACTTGTAATTTTGCAGGGTAGACCATTCGAAATTTTATTCCAGAAGCAATGCATTTGGAAACTATCGGGTGGAATGATGCCCGGCGCCGACTAACAGTTGCTGGCAGGTCCTGCGTTACACGTGTCATCTGTCCTTCCCACAGAACGTCTTGTTTTTCCCTCAGCTTCTGCAAGACATGCTGTTTCTCCTGAAAGTTAAGAAAACAAAATATCAAGGGTCTAGGTTGGGCATTTGGTGGAGGCATGGGTCTAAGTGCCTGATGTACCCTCTTAAGAATGTAGGCAGGCTCAAAGAGGGAGAGCCCTGCTAGTTTATTCAGCAGTTTTTGCATGAATAAAATGGTATCCAAACCCTCCTCCCGTTCTGGTAGTCCAGTTACCACAACATTATTGCACTAGCTTCTGCCTTCAAGATCCTAGATTTTGTTTTCTAATTTCTTGATAGTTTGATGATTTATAGTGATGAGAGAATCCATTTTGTCTGCCTGCTTCTCCATTGAGATAATGTGGGCCTCATTGTCCAAAGTGCACCTGGTGGTGTCCTCTAATGCATCTGAGATCACCAGGGAGTGGATCTCATCCTTGAAGGGTTGGAACTCGAGGAGAAATCATTCTAGGGTGAGCAGAGTCAGTTCTGTAGCCATAGGGAAAGAAGCTGAGGCTGTTTGCATGTGGCCTGTAGTTGGAGGGTGCGCCTCGGGTTTCTTTGGTGCTTTATCTGTTGTGACAGGCGGCGTATGTTAAGGAGCCACCTGTCGCATCTCCACTTCCATTTTAAACCAAAATCCACTTTTTAGGAGCAGGGTAGCCTTCTCTAGTCAGTGAGCAAATAGATCTCAAACAGATTGTTGCAGTGATATAGTCAAAAATCCGGAAAAGCTAGTCGGGTGAGCAGAGCACAGACGGAACACGTCTTATTCAGTTAGCTGCAGCATGTGGCTCATGCATTATTCTATATATAATAACTAGGTATAATTTTTTCTTTAAGGGAAACACAGTTTGTAATTTGCCATTATAAAGGAGTGTTTGTAAAGGAAAACACGTGCCGGGTTTCCCTTGTCCTGAACACGTGCCAGCTGCTACTCTTCCCTTCCTCATCGTCAGATGCATTGGCTTACTACTGAAGACTATACCGCCACTCGGCTCGGCTGTAAGTCCATAAAAAAAAATGCTGGGCTAAAAATGATTAAACTTGGCTACAGTTTTTTTTTTTTTAAATAGGAAAAATGTAAAGTAAATGTTTCTTTCAGCAGCCGTGTCTGATCCCAGGCTCCGCTGAAACCTAGTCGGACTGTGGCTGCACAGAGACTTTTTGTTATTTTATATAATTGCTGTGGCGAAAAAACAATACTCAGCAATTATACAAAATAAAACATTAGTTTGTATGTAAAACTCAAATTTTACACATGCCCTCAGTGTTGGATACCTGTCAGAATGCCTATATTGTGCTTGTCTCTTGAGGTTTATGTAGCATCTAGCACCTCTAGTGTCTGTAAAATTCTCATTAAGCACATAATTCCATATATTATTCTATATTTAATTCATGATCAGGAGTCACTTTCATTTACTGGTGTTGACCTGGCTTACTCTTGCTATGACTCTGCCTTTGTAACAATGAACAATAACTAAGGGTTGGCCCAAGGCCTCTGCTTCAAGTAAACGTAGAGCTTAGCCAAACGGTGAGCACTGATGACAAGGAACATGTTTTTTTCCCCTGAGTACTCATCTTCCAGCTCACACAAAGAAGCTAAAGGGCTCTCTTAGTAAGTGTATTGAGTTATGATTAGTTATACTTTTAATACTGTACTTCTAATGTCAGTCGATATTGAGGTTAGCCCTGGTGCCACTTATCATATCTCTGGTCATATTACTAATGAAGAATGGTTTCTGAATTTTACCTGTAGTTTGAAAATTATGCATCTGAATCCACGCAGCATACTAAAGTCTCTAAGAGGACCAATTTGCAGGCCTGGATGCATTTCTACAATCCAGATATTATGACCATCAGAGAAACATGGCTAAAATAATCCATCTTGAATTATGAGAGTTCAATACCTAACTATACTATAAATAGGATAGACAGAGCTGGTAAAAAGAAAGGGAAGGAGTAATGTTTTTTGTTAGAGGCTCTTCTTTCTAGCAACAAAAGTGTATTAGGGATGTCATATAAACTGCATCATCTCAGTCCTGTGGTGTCACCCAGAGATAAAACTTCAGGGACCAGATTCACAAAAAAATTGCAAAGGCAACACAAAACTATGCGTTGCAGTTTCCCAGGTTTCTAAAATTGCTGTTCACAGTTGGATAGTGTACAATGCTATCCGACTGTGAATAGTGGTAGTCTGAGGCATCGGTAATCCCAGTACCACCAGCACTACTCCAGTAATGCTGCCCCGACATGCAGCCAGGAGCATGGGCCCACAAGGAATAGCACTGGGGCACTATTTCCAATTCACAAAGACAGCCATGCAAATGAGCCTATTGGGCATGCAACATAGACATTTGCATGCCTGTTATGGGCCTATTTGCATAGGCTGCAAGGAGTGTAGCATGGGCCCCCTCAGCCCCTGCCCCATAAGCAGTCACAGTCCCTGGTATCTAGTGGTTCCCACTTCCTGCAGATTGCCATCCCAATGACCAAGTTCTATTAAAATATATATTCCATGGTGGTCTAATGATCACCCCCCCCAGTTGCTGTCCCAAATGGTAGCATGTCATAAAACCGAAATGAAAAACGTCTTTGTTAAAAAGCACACTGGAACCACATCGATGACAAATATAGCACATTAGGAAAAGGAAAAACATCAAAATAGCACAAATCAGTTAAAAAAAAAAGAAATACCAAAGACACCAAACACAAGTCACACTCCCCAACTACAGATATTTTATGTGTACATGGAAAGGTAGTAAACTGACATCAAGCCAACAGTGTACAGGGATAAAATATGTTAGGAAAAACTGAAAAGAAACAGGAGCCACCTAAGCACAACCCACACACAGACCACTGACTGAAACAGACACAGGTAACTCATATAAGCAGCTCAGAACCTACCTGCAGTAGGCACAGTTGCCCAACCACAGACACGCCTTACCTGCAGGTAGCTTAACTAGATACAGAAACATGTCAAGGTAAAACAGCGCACCATATGCTGCAACTTCCTGACAGTAAAATGTGAGGGCCATCAATCAACGGGAGGAGGGACAACTAGACCAACAGGGAATATATATTGTAATATACCTAGGTGATCAGGAGAGTGATCGGCTGGGGAGGGACCACAAGACCACCAGGGAACCTAGGTGATCGGGACAGTGATCGAAAGGGGTGGGCAGGTACACTAGACCATCAGAGAATATATATTGTAATATACCAATGTGATCGGGACAATGCTAGGCAGGGGGAGGGACAACTAGATCACCAGGGAGACCTTGGAGGCACTACTCAGACCAGAGATCATGAGCAGGGGTGCCACAGTACCTCTGCCAATCACTGGGGTTGCACAGAATTAAAGCAAGGTCTCACTCAGCTCTGTCTACACACAAGGGAACCCCATAAAAGGCCTTTGTGAGGAGAAAATACTTTGTGAATGGAACTGCAGCAATATGTAGGTTCCCTCCCCTCATTTGCATTGCAGCCCCCTCCACACTTTGCCCCAGCTCAAATACGGTTTGCAGCCACATATAGGGCTTTTGTGAATACCACTTTGGCACAAAACCAGGTTTGCACTAAACAAACTAGGTGTGTGGAGGGGCAAAATTTTATGAATCTGGCCCCAGAATGATAGAGTTTAAACTTTTCAATGTGGTTACACTCTCCTGCCATTATAACAGCAGATATATTTCTCTACTACAAAAATCAATTGCTCCAGAGTCCTGTCTCAGTGGCTGTTTAAGTAGTGTTGTGACTACCACTCTTTAAGTTTGTAAAGTGTATAAGTTTATTTGATACTTTGTGCTAGGTTTGCCTAGTTTTTACATTTTAGCATTTTTTTTATTTGGTTCCATTGTGTTTCCTGGTTCCCGAAACAGAGAGAACCATAATTTTCTCTAGTTACCAGTTTAGATCTCTGGTTATAAAATAAACCAATATACCTCTACATTAGACAAGTAAGCAAGAGCTGGAGGAAAAAGAGACTGCTATTGTTCTCAAAAGAGGTGGCTGGGAAGATAAGGGAAAAAAAGTTAGCATTCAGGAAGTGTAAGGAGACAGAGAGAGAAAGATAGAGAGGTACAGTTTATCAGGAGAAACAGAGGGAGGTAGGAGAAGCAATTAGGAGCACAAAGGCACAGATGGAGGAGAAAATAGCCCAGGCAGTGCACAAAGGGGACAAATGGCGAGGCATTTTTCAGGTACATAAGTGAAAAGAGAAAGACCAGGGCAGTGATATTAAGGCTTAGGAAGTAAGGAATGGAGTATGTGGAGGGGAACCAGGAAAAAGCAGACATCTTGAACAAGTACTTTTGTTCAGCATTAATTGTGGAAGGGGAGGGTGAGGGATCACAGATAGGGCCAGGAGCATCGAAGGAACAGAAGTAGACACTAGTCCATATACAAAGGAGAAGGTTCTAAGGGATCTTGCAAATCTGAAAGTGGACAAGGCAATGGGGCAAGAAGGGGTACATCCTTGGGCATTAAGAGTGAGCTCAGGGAGGTGTTGGATGCACCCCTGAAAGCCCTGTTCAACCATTCACTGGAGACAGAAATGGTTCCAGAGGATTGAAGGAGACTGGATATAGTCCCACTTCACAAAAGTTTTATTTATTTTATTTTTATTTATTGAAGTCTTGGATGACACTTGTGAGTAGATGCTCATTGAGAGTTTCCATGTCAGATTCATTAACACAAGATGACACAATATAGTTACAGTAAATTATACATACAGAGTACAAAAAATTCAACAGTACATGGGCTGCAATGACAAGCAGTTCACAAATTGTGCTAATGCATTGTACATGGTATGCCTGTGTCCTGCAGAAGAGAGAGAGGCAGATGCAGACTGTTAGGGTGAGGTAGGGAGGGCCAGAGAGGGGAAGTGGGAGCTGGTATAGGGAGGGCAGGAGGAAGGAAAAGAGCCAAGAGGTAGGGGGTGGAGGCAAGTGGAAGCAAAGAGGAGGCTGGCAACTACAGGCCAGTCAGCCTGACTTCGGTGGTGGGGAAAGCAATGGAATCACTACTGAAGGATAGGACTGTGGAATATTTGGAATCCGTCGGCTTTGAGGATTTGACATAGCATGCATTTACTGGAAGGAGATCATGTCAAACAAATAAAATAGATTTCTTTGTCTGGGTGTATAGGGTATTGGATCAGGGTGGATCAGTGGATGTGACCTAGCTAGATTTTAGTAAGGCATTCAACACTGTTCCACATAACGTAGGAGACCCATAAAAAGCTGGGAATCCTTGGAGTGGATCCTAAGGTGGTAAACTGGATGAGAAATGTGTTGGGGGACAGGAGAGAGAGGGTGGCGATAAACAGAGTTCACTCTGAGAAAGGGAGTTTGACAAGCAGGGTGGCACATTGTTCAGTACTGGGACCGGTCTTCTTTAATGTCTTTATTAGTGACATTGCAGAGAGGCTAGAATGGGAGGCATACCTCTTTGCAGATGACACTAAAATCTGTAATAGGGAAATCAGTAGTAATCTAGGAAAGTTGAAGGAGTGGTCAAGGGTGTGGCAGCTGGTTTTCAATGCTAAAAAATGCAAAATCATGCACTTGGAGCACAGAAGGGGTGAACTACAAAATGGGGGGTTTAGTACTAACCACAACTAGACAAGAAAGGGACCTGGGAGTAATCATATCCAATGACCTAAAGGTGGCCAGACAGAGTGACAAGGCAGTGGGGAGAGTTGTGTGGGATGCTAGGCTGGCACTGGGTCAGAACAGTGGTGACAATAATACCACAGTCAAGAACAGTGCAGCAATAATGGTGTCATTTTTTTTTTGGCGGCGGGCTGTGCCCCCATAACCCCAGACATGGGGGACTCTGCCCCCGAAACCCCCCCCCCCGGACTGAAGGATTCTTACTCCAGAGGGAGCAGATCAAGGGGAAAGTTAAAATTCATGGGGCCGTAGAATACTGTTTCCACAGCCCCACGTAAAACATTTTAAGTGCATAAAAAGTTGGAGACCAGGATTAGAGCCCTGGTCTCCAATGCCGCTGGCCAAGCTGCTCGATGCCCCAGCCATCAATGCCACGAGAGCAGCTTGGCCAGCCTCCTGGATCCTGTGCCTTGTGTTCCATAAGAACCACGGATAGTGACCAGGGGAGCATTTACTGAAAGTGCTGTAAATCCCCTCTTACTGTCCATGTTAGCACTACATGAACTAGTGCTCTATAGACTGGTGCTATTCATGTAGCACTATTCTAACTGGGCACCTGCTAGGCTACATAGGGAGGGGTATCACCAGCAGAAAGAGAGAGGTGGTTTTACTGCTGCATAGATCACTGTGAGACTTCACCTTGAGTACTATATCTAGTTCTGGAGGGCACATCTCTGGAATGACATAGACAGGGTAGAGGTGGTCCAGAGGAGGTCAACCAAAATGGTGCAGGGTCTGTATCACAAGCCCTATGAGGAGAGACTGAAGGACCTCAATATGTGCACCCTGGAGGAAAGGAGGGAGAGGGGGGATTTGATAGAAACATTTATACACCTCACAGGTATCAATAAAGTTTAAAAGGGGAGTATTTTTCAGAAAAGAAAATGATGCACAAGAACAAGGGGACATGCTATGAAGCTGGAGTGGGTGAGACTCAAGGGAGGTGTGAGAATTACTTCTTCACAGAAAGAGTGGTGGATGCCTCAAACAGCCTCTCAGTGGAGGTGCTGGGGGAAAAAATGGTAACGAGCTTCAAGAATACATGGGATAGGCTTAATAGAACCTTGGAGGTAGGGATGGGTGGCGGGGGGGTAAAGCCGGAGATCAAGTAGGGTCTGTGGTGTTATAGTAGGTAGGCTATAGGAAGCAGTATAGGGCAGTGGTTTAAGGCTCCCAGGTGTAAACCTGGAAACCTGGGTTTAAATCCCACATCCCCCACTTGTATACTGTGTGACCCTGAGCAAGCCATTTAACTTTCTTGTGCTCCCAGGTCGCACCTGTAAACAAGTTTCAGCTTAGAGTGTCTCTCCTGGTTAAAAACAAAAATGTAAAAAAAATGAAAATGGGCAGACTAGGTGGGCCAGGCAGTCCTTAGCTGCCATCAACATTTTTTTTTAAAAGAAATTTTGCTTGAATTGGACTTGATTTTAAAATGGTTGTGCTTTTTTTTCTTAACTACAGCCATTACAAAGATTTGACATGCTACATCCTGTCAAACTGGGATGACAAGAAGATCTAAAAAGAACTTAGAGCCTGCAGGTTTTTAAACCATAATAGATGCTACTAGAATTGGTTGCTTTGATTGTTTTGCGCACAACAGAAATGAGAAGGATATCAATATTTATTGTACAAATCAAGCCATGCCATAATCCTGGCACTTCATG
The DNA here is from genome assembly GCA_016271365.2 of Neoceratodus forsteri. Taxonomy (NCBI): domain Eukaryota; kingdom Metazoa; phylum Chordata; order Ceratodontiformes; family Ceratodontidae; genus Neoceratodus; species Neoceratodus forsteri. The sequence goes on from CM057449.1 coordinate 684,242,339, forward strand.
GCCTATTGCCACTTTACCCAAATCTTGATTATGAAATATGTTCTGCCCTAAAACAAAATAAAGGGGTAACTAGATGTTTGTTTTTGTCTGTATTCCATCTCATGAGAGTGCATTCCTGTAAAGTCAGCCTACATATGTAAATAAGGAAAAAAAAAACCCTACCATGCTACTGTGCTTCAGATGGCAACTTTTATCCACAGTGGTCTCTATCACCCAAAGAGAATTAAAAAATCTGTATACGAATATGGAGAAAGTGGCAACAAAATTAGAAAGCATGCTTCAAGTGGCTCTGCTCTGTAGAGGTCTATGGCATGAAAGGAGACTTTAAATGTTGCAACAGTCTCCTCAGCAAGAGAGCTGTTGTACCCGGAAGCCAAGGAGACCAAATAGATTGCTGAGCCATCTTCCAATACAGAGCATAGGGCATGCTGGGAATACTCTAATGCTTCTGATAGCAGCTATGACAAAATAAGGCTTTCTGAACACCAGCTAAATTCTGCAGCTGGCAAAAGGACATAAAGAGAGATACATGTTGTAGGTCCCCTGCCTGAAAAACAAATAGGGAACCTCTGCAAGACAAAGATCACACATTGCTTTGAGGATATTAAACTTTGAAAAAAACTGCCTCCAATGCCCCTTACAGTCACCCTCTGAGAAGATATTTGAGATGGAAGAAGAAGAATGGCTGATAAGCTGACATTACTGCTCACTGAGTCAGAAGTGAACATGGAGGTGGCAGAATTTATGAGCAAGCTGGGTTTGATCTCTACCAAAAAGAGTATGTGTACCTATGCATATGACTTTTTAGAGTGACAGATTCTTGCTCTGCCTTCTGCCTCCAAGGTCACAGGCATGACATTTTAGAAAGATGCTGTATATGGTCCAAGGAAAAGTTGTCAGATCATTTTTACTCACCATGACCCTGTGATGTTTTCTTAGATGCATATGGAATGTCAAAATGAATTTCTCAGCAGCATTCCCTGATAAAGGTGTAATGGCGAAAAAGGCATACACTAATTACACTCAATTATGGAGGCAGGTAGCCTACCTAAATTAGTGAGATTTGGTGTCCTCATTTAACACAACCCAGTCTATACCATTACCTGGGTTGTTCCCTAAACATCGCTCCAGTGTAGGAGAGAATAAACATCATAGTCTGGAGTGAAAAGGGTTTTGAGTTTCTACATGCAAAAGACAGATATGTCTGAACTGAAAACAAACAATTGTTTGTTATATATGGTGAGGTAGAAAAAGATAAACCAGCAGCTAAATCATTTCTCACTGGACTGTCTCTTGTAATAAGTTTTACTATACAAAGGCTAGCAAAGAGCCGTAAAGGGTCTAAGGGCACATTCCATTATAGCTACATTGGCCTCTGTGGCAGCATCAAGGGGATATATCATTGCTAGAAGTGTGGAAGGCAGCCACTTGGTCTACATCACACACACTCACTTATCAATACTGTCTGGACACCAAATCCCAATGGAATGCCTGAATAGTACATTTGTGCTTTAGAATATTTTTACCTAAATAGGTATTACTTGACATTTTCAATTTGTATGAAATCACTAATATACTTTCACTTCTAGAAGAACACATTACTATCCATTGTAATGATGTTTCCTCTAGATGGTGTATTAGTGAGGCATACAAACCCTCCCTACCTCCCCTTCTAGAACCTGAATATAACAAGCATCTGTCAATGCCGAATGTTTGCTTGCTGGTATTGACATTGGTACTGCAGGAGTTAGAGAAAGAAGCATAATAGGAATGGTAGTGAAGTATTGAATTATCACCAACCCCAACCCCCACGCTGCAGAAACTGACAGGTGCTGGGGTGTGCCTTTGGGTTGTTGGCCATAACATTAATGCCATTTCCCCTCACCCCACCCTGTAGACACTGACAGGTGTCATGGTATGCCTTGGAGTCTTCAGCTTTTATGCTCACCCCATTCCATAAGGAAATAAGCTGAGCTGGGTGCAGTATAGGAGACTGAGGTAAACGTTAGGGCTGAAGAACCCAAGGCACACCTCAATGCCTGTCAGTGGCTGCAGGGTGGGGGTGGGGGTGGAATGGTGTGAGCATTAAGGCCAATGACTCCAAGCCACACCCGCGATGCCTGTCAGTCTGTACAGGGTGGGGGCGTTATGGTTGGAAACCCTAATATCCCAGGCATTTGTTGGTATTTTCACTCCAAATTTTCAAAATTGTTTTTTTAGGACCCCACCTCATGAACAGTGACACTATCATTTCGTTACTCAATCCTGAAAGGTGATTTCGCACAGCGAATGCACCATTCGGCACAACAGGTGTGAAAAGACATTTTGGGCAGGGTGTGAAAAATGATATCTCTACTATACATGAAGAGGTGTGAAAAATGGCAATGTTGAAAATCTGGAGTGAAAGTATGAAAAATTGGCAAAGTTATGAGCATGCATAGAAATTGTGTAACACGCTCATAACGCAGTCATTTTTTGGAATTTTTTCACCAAATTTTCAACATGGCCTTTTTGGGACCTTCTCTCATGAACAGTGGCACTGTGATTTCATTAATATGTCCCAAAAGTTGATTTCGCACATCAAGTGCACCATTCTGTGCCACAGGTCCGAAAACACATTTCAGACAGGATGCAAAAAATGACAGCTGTACTGTTCATAAGGAGGTGTGAAACAATGGCAATGTTGGAAATTTGGAGTGAAAATATTAAAAATTGGTGGTTACAAGCGTGCATAAAAACTGTGCAATGCACACTCATAACGTAGTCATTTTTAGGAGTGTTTTCACCAAACTTGCAACATGGGCTTTTTGGGGCCCCACCTTATGAACAGTGGCACTGTCATTTTGTTAATAGGTCCTGAAAGGTGATTCCACGTAGCAACCCTGAAATTACCTTTTGGGACTGAGAAACAAAATGACTGTGCCAGTGTTCATGAGGTGGGGTCCAAAGAACCCTATGTTGAAAAAGTGGGACCAAAACTCCCAAAAATGGCTGAGATATCAACCTAAGTTGAATCCCCCCAGTGACTGCTATATAGGGTTTACCATGATTTTCTTCAGTTTGCAGTTGGCTTTTGAAGAGTGCAGACGTGTTCCTGGTCCACAGAAGATCACAGCACCAGACCTCTGGAGGTAAGTATGGGGTGAGGAGTGTGTGGAGAGGTGGGGGTATGCAGATAGAGGGTCGGGATGGGAGAGGGGAGGCGAAGATGAAGAAGGACTGTTTTCTTTAACTTTAGGTTTTAAAACAAAAGACCTCATTGGATGGGTTTCTGTTTTACAGGTGAAATAGTTTGAAAAATAAATTTCAGCACTCTGGGGTCTGCTCCCAGTGTAGTAGACTAATGGAAGGGGGATCAATGCCAACCCTGGGACTGGGGACTCTGAGGTTGGCTGAACAAAAAGGGGGCATGGAGGCACATCTGACACTGGAAGTGGGCATCCCAGTGTTGGAAAAAGATAAAGAATTGCTTTGGCACACTGGGATGGGCTCCAAGTGTGCCACAATAGTGTGGGTGGGGGGCAAGCCAACAAGGGGTTGGGCACCCCATTTTTGGCAAAAGATACGTTCGGGCTGGGGGGAGATTCGTCTGACACCATGAGTGGGCATCCCGGTGTCAGAAATATAATTAATTTGGCACACTGGGGTGGGCTCCCAGTATGCCACATTAATGGGGGGGAATGCATGCTGACACTGGGACTGGGCACCCCGATGTCACTTTTGGGGGGAATGTGTGGTGGTCGGCAGGAGCAGCCAATTATGCAAAGCAGGGGTGTGGCTCATTTATTTATTTATTAATATGTTTTGCAAGGAAAGGCACACTGAGCAAATGAGTTGCTCAGAAGTGCAGCCATGCTGAATATGGTGCACTGTAATGTGCATGGCTGGAATGTGCCTGGTTGCCGGGAAGGGGGGGGAGAGATCTGCTGCTGCAATGATGAAACTGTCCAGGATTGGAGCAGCAGATTTCTTTCAAGTGCGGCACTTGCTCTGAAACTACCATCATCAGCAGCTTCTCTGTTGATTGGTGGCTGAGGGATGAGCCCCTGAAAGTGTTAGCTGATTGTCCAAAACACTGCCACACCTCTACAATGCTCTACTACCTCAATATGTTTATTGTATGCTGCATGCAAGCAAACATAAAAGGTTTTTTTCAGACCACACCAAATCATACTAAGGTGTTTAGGAGCCAGTAGGCATTAGCTCATAATGCTCCATTCTGTCTAATAATAACTTAAACATCCACCCAGAAAAATATGTTTATCTTAATTTAGTTTTAAACTCCTTTTTGTTTTAAGATTATTCCATGGATTAACAACTCTACTGGAAAAGAACTTGCAATTGGTAGAGTTAAATTTTCATCCAAGTAATTGTAATGCATTACCCCTGGTGTTAACATATGATTGTTTAAAGTCAAGATTAATTTCAGTTATAAATAAGGATCCTCATAGAATTGAATAGCATTAATAAATCTCATTGTATATGATGTGTTTCAAGAGACATTAGTTGCAAAATTGCACAATGCTCCTCGTAATCCATATTTTTTATTTAGTGATTATCTTAGTGGCCCTTCTCTGAACCCTTTCCTGTTGTGGTATTTCATTCTTTTTGTACAGGCACCAAACTTGTGAAGCATAGTTGGGGTGTGGCCTAATGTAGGCCAGATACAGAGGGAAGAGGCAGTCCAGAGAAGGGCAACCAAAATGGTGCAGGGACTGCATCAGAAAACATATGAGGACAGATTAACTGAACTCAATATGTATATCCTAGAGCAAAGGAGGGAGAGAGGTGATATGATTGAAACATTCAAACACCTTAAGGGCATTAACAAGGTGAAAGAGTCTAGCATGTTTTAATATAAGAAAAATAGCAGGACAAGAGGACACAGCATGAGATTAGAGGGATGCCAATTAAGGGGTAATGTGAGGAAGTTGTTTTTCACAGAAAGGGTGGTGGATGCATGGAATGGCCTACCTCAGGAAGTGGTGGATATGAATACAGTGCAGGGCTTCAAGCAGGCATGGGATAGGCATAAGCGAGCAATACAGATGAGTATGAATAGATAGGACATTGACAAAGCAAAGACCTATGGCACATTCATAAGGTAGAAAAAGAAATTGGCAGACTGATTGGGCCTTGTGGTACTTATCTGCAGTCAACTTCTATGTTTCTGTGTTTCTAAGATAACATTTTGATTCCTTGATTTATTACTATTCTTAATAGACCAACAGATGCTATTTGCCTTAGCGTTGTTGCCTTGCCTTAGACATCCAAAGTCATTAGTAATAATCATCCCAAATCCCTTTCTTTTTTAATAATTACATTTTATTCGTTTTTTTATATTATACAAGAAGACAAACAACACAATAAAATTAAGGGGCAACAGATTCATAAGTTACAAAATCAGCATCTCTTTTGCAGGCAAATATGCAGAACACGCACACCAGCCATTGTAATTAATCCCATCTGTATTGACGTATGCCAGCACCCATGTCCCTTTTGTAACTTGTTTTTGATAAGTGTTTCCCACATAGCGTGTAATGTTGTTGAATGTTATTTTTACCTAGATGCATGATTTGCTATTCAGATATTTTATTTAAGTTACATTGAATAGCACTTCTTTGTTCAGGTATTGCACATGTGCCTCCAAATTTAGTGTCATCCGTATATTTCAGTGTCCTGTTATTAATATCCTTGGACAGGTCAGATGTGACATTTTGAAAGAGAATGAGGCCCAAGACAAAGCCTTCGGAGATGCCACTGGTAACACATCCAATCCTACATTTATGTCTGTTGATTATTCTATTATTACCAACTCTATTACAATAAACTGTTAGTCATGATACTTTTAAAGTACTGTTGAGACAGCACTATCAAGATTCAGCAAAATGTGATTGTTTTTAATGTTATGTTACATTGCCATATTTGTTGTTTGTACTTATTGTATTGTCTATAACAACTTGACTGTATTTATTATGATCCCGTGTTGCATCTGAGAAAGTGCATTGGCTCATATTGTTTACCCGGTAAACAAAAGTTCAAATAAATAAAATAATAAAATAAATTATTACTCTGTAGTATATGGATAAACCATGTAATAATGTTGAAAACTATGCAAACTATCTAACACATTTGAAAATAGGACCCGTGGTTCATCTTTTAGTTCATTGTGATCAGTTTGAGGGAGCAGCATGATCTCTGTGGAAGCTAGCAGAGTGGCATGGGAGCATCATCTTTTGTGCAATTGGAAGTGGCTGGAGTTCGTGGTTCAGAGCAGTGAGTGAGAAGTGTGGTTTCTGTGATCTGAGAGGCATCAGTATGGAGGAGCTGATGTATTAGAGTGAATAGCTTGAGTGGCATAGTGGCAGAAACATGGAGGGACTGGCATCTATGAGAGAGCTGGTGATTTGAGGGATATGGCTGTTCAGCTGGGGAGGATTTTTAAGTTACTGCGAGTCTGTAATTTATATTATAATTTTTGGTTTGGACAGGGTAAGTTTTGTAGGTGTGGGAGTCTTTTGAGTTTGTCTTGTGGTAAGTGTCTTAATGTGGAAACTGATATATTGTAATTGGTTTGAGATGTATGGTAATGTGTTTGCTAATTGTTTAATCAATGTGTTAATTAGTTGCGATTAGCATGGTACTGTGCTGAAAGATTTTATGTAGTGTGGGTATATACTTTTAATTGGTATGATACATACTCTTAATTGAGGTGGTATATACAGTACTTCTAATTGTCCCCCCATATATGACTTTAATTCAAGTAATATACAATATAAGGAAATAACTGCTAATGGATCCTATTGGAAAAATGTTCCATCCATGTATTCTACAATTTTAACTTAACCACAGTTTTGCCCAAATCTTTGATCTGTATTGAAAGTGCTTAAAATACCATTCTGACATAGTTCAATATTTAGTAAAATCAAATTTTGCAACTCTGGAGAAAGTTAATTGAAGGTGAACGAGATGTAGAAAACAAATGGAGGATGACTTCTTTGTGGACTATCAGGATAGCTACTGTATACGATCAGGGATTGGGGGGCACAACAATGGGAGAAAGGAGAGAGATTAATAAAAAAAGACAAAATGTCACCACCCTTAAAAATAAGTGGTAGTAGTAATTCATAAAATGATGATTGTATATGCATGTTTTCTGATAAATGAACAGGGTGGTTTAATATTACATTCCAAAGCTGGACAAATGTTATTTAAATCCTTGTATGGTCCAGCCCCCCAAAAATCCCACAGATTCACAAAAAAAGAAAAATAAAAAACCAGAGAGAAAATTGTGAGAAATCACCAGGGATATTTATTCATGGTAATAACAGAAACTTCAGAACTGTTTCTGGCCTTTGTATCCTCCTAGGTATTTTGGTGTAGACAGAATACAAAATGTGAGGATCTTCTGTAGGAACAGTTGTCCATCCAACTTGTTTCCCTGTTCTGCATGTCATAGTACATAATCTCAAGGGGTTTTCAACATTGTTTCTACCACAAATAGCTGTTTGAACCCAGCAGAGGATTAGTCCCACGTTGAAGCATCAGAGCATAATCATGTTACTGAAGGCAGAGATAAAAAAGAGACACAACCAACATTTGCAGACTGCCTGGAGCAACCATCTATGATGCTGTTTGAATACAGAAAGCAAAACACAGAGCAACTCCATCTGTGTTGCCATACGGACCACTATTGCCTTTATGAACTCATCAATAACCCATGTGTATAGAATATTGCCTTTCCATGCAGATGCTGAGACAGATGAGAGGAACAGTTGCTGTTTCACAGAAGCTGGATCCTCGGGGCTTATAATCAGCAGATAGAAATGGATCCACAAGTGCAAATTATAGATGTGCCACAGAGGAATTCTATCCATATCCATCAGGACTGCAGCAACTGCAGTATATAGTGTGGAATAGAATGGGGCAATGACAACTGACAACTTTGCATACAAATCATAAATTCTTTATTGGAACAAAATTGGCACCATATAACATAACTTAGAAAAAAATTGCTTCTTTTTATATATATAGTTACTCACATACAGTTATATAAATTTAATTTACAGTTTCTTTTTAAGAAAACACCTGTAGTAAAGTTGTGCTCCTGTGTTTAAAATTGCAATCAGATTACAGAATTATTGATCATAGACTGGAGTAGAACTGGAAATGTATGGGCTTCCTAAAGTGGTGCTTCAATTCTACTGAAGGAAAGTGCTCCATCATGGTAGTCAGTAGTAAGCTCCCCATGCACTGACTCCTGCTACAATGTGACTAGGACTTCAACTGATACAGTCAGAAGTACACATGGATTGAATCCCACAACTGTCCTTACCCACTGTGAGCCTAAGTAAGTCACTCAACCTCCCTGTGTTTACCCTCTCTCTAATTTCTCTCTATTCTATTTCTGTGCTCTTTGAATCGACCTATGCATTAAAAATGGCAGCACCATGCTGTCTTCTCCCTTTCTAGATTATAAAGCACTTTGCAGTAAAGTTTTTATAAGATTATTCAGAAGCAAATTTTCTTCCCTTCTTATGTTAAACCACTTCCTTCATAAAAAAAAAAAAAAGTTTACAACTGACTTTGCAATTGTTTCAGTTTGCATTGTAAAAACTGGGACTTGGAATTTAGTAACACACAAAGAAAGGGGCTCTAGGTCCATCAAGTCCTCCCCTGATCCATACTTCATAAGCAGAAGACAACAACTGTCCTGTGCAAACATGTACTATTTCACAGAGATTTATGACCCACCCTACTACCCAGGGTATTCAGTGATTCCCTTGGCAAGCAAACATGTGTACAGGCTTACCTTGAGGCTGTATTCATGTCCACCGTAGACTGTTCCATATGTTCACTCATCTCTGGGAGAAAAAGTGTCTCCTAATATTACCCACATTTATCATCTTTGAGCTTCAGGGCATGTCCCAGAGTTCTGCTGGAGCACACCAGATCCAACGTTTCCATCTGTTTGACATTTTTGATACCCATCAGTATTATCTGGAAGACTGAAATCATGTCTCCCCTTAGCCTACTTTTCTCCAGGGTTACAATGTTATGGGCCTCCAGTCTCTTTGCATAGCTTGTATCTTTCTTACCCCTGCTAATTTGGTGTATCTAGGCTGTACCCTCTCTACTGCCTTAATGTCTTTTATGTTATGAGGAGGAGACCAGAACTGCATAGAGTACTCCAGGTGGTGCCTGACCAAGGCCTTATAAAGTGGTAGGATGACTTCTTGTGCTCTGTGGACACCTCACCTTGTAATGTACCCCAGCATTCTTCCAGCCTTTCTGACACCAGCTGAGTTCTACTTGTCATGCTATAGCCTCTTGCCTATTGTGACCCCAATCCATTTCCTCCTCCACTGTAGAAAGGAGAGCCCCACACAGTGTATAAGTCATACCTCTGCTTCTCTTCCCCAGATGTAGCACCTTGCCTTCAACTACATTGAATCTAAGACTATAGCAATCTGCACAGTTGCTCAGCTCATTCAGGTCCTCCTAAAATTTGCACACCTTCTCAAGAGAGAGCACACAACCCTGGTCATCTTAGTGTCATCAGCAAATGTAAGAAATTTACTGTATATTCTAGCTTCCAGATCATTAATGAAAATGTTGAAAAGTCGTTGCCTCCGATCTTATCCCTGAGAGATGCCTCAGGGTGCTTTGAGTAGTGCCTTTAACCTGCAACCCTCTGTTTCCAGCTACCCAAGCCAGTTAGGAATCCACCGTGTGCCTTACAACTAAGGTTCCCTTATGCCCATCCCATGCATTTTTTAACCCCACTACAGTTCCCCCCCACCACCACCACCACCACTGCTGGAAAGCTGTTCTTGGCATTCACGGCCCTTTCTGCGAAGTACTTCCTCCCATATTCCCTGAGTCTGCCCCCTTCAGCTTCATAGCATTACCCCTTGTTTTTGAGCACTTTTTACCTTATTTATACCCATGAGGTATTGAGAGTCTCCACATATCCTCCTTCTCCCTCCCTCCTTCTCCCTCCTTTCCTCCAGAGTGTACATTTTGAGGTCTTTCAGTCTCTCCTCATAGGGCTTTTTATGCAAACTCTACACCATTTTAGTTGCCCTCCTCTGGACTGCCTCCACTCCAAGTCCTTCCAGAGATGAAGTCTACAGAACTGAACACAGTACTCTAGGTTAGATCTCACCAGCGATCTATACAGAGGTAACACCACCTCCCTCTTTCTCCTGGTTATACCTCTCATTATGCACCCCAGCATCCCATTTGCTCTCCCAGCTGCTTTATCACACTGCCTGGCCACTTTTCGGTCATCAGATATGATTACTCCCAGGTCTCTTCCCTGTTTTGTTGTCAGCAATCTACTCCCCCCATTCTGTACTCTACCCCTGGGTTTCTGTGCCCTAGGTGCTTGATTTTACACTTTTGCACATTAAAACATAGCTGCCATATCCTTAACCACTCCGCTAACTTTCTCAGATCACTATTCATTTTTCCACCCCTCCTGGAGTGTCTACCCTATTGCAGATATTAGTGTCATCTACAAAGAGACAGATCTTCCCATTCAGCCCCCTCTGCAAAGTCTCTGATAAAGACATTTAAGAGGATTGGTCCCAGTACTGATCCCTGTGGCACCCTGCTGGTCACCATCCCTTCCTTGGAGTGAACTCCATCAACCACCACCCTCTGTCTCCTTTCACGTAACCAGTTTCTTACCAGTTTATCACCTTTGGTCCTACTTGTAGACTGCTCAGCTTGTTTATGAGTCTGCTGTGTAGAATGGTGTTGAAGGTGTTACTGAAATGTAGGTAGGCCACACCCACCTCTCCAGTTTGTCTAGTTTCCTCCTTTTATTGTTTTTCATGCACAAAGGTTTCTCTTCTTTAGTGGACTTTTATGACCAGAAGGTCTCACAAAGTGGGGGGGATGAGGCTTGTCTCATAAAAGGTGGTTCTTACTCACAAAAGTGACAGACGTACCAGTTTGCAAAACTCTACTTATAAAACATTTGCAACAAAATGAGCTGTTCAGACTTAAAAAGTGGCAATTTATTTTATTATTTTGTAGTTCATCTGTCTATTCTATCACTACTGACTATGCCTTATTTGTGCCGGCCTCCCCAGTCCCATAATCCAGCATCTCCTGGATTTACCCTTCAACTCTCATATCCTGTGCTACACCCTTGGGGGGGAGTTGGAGAATGTGCCAAGGTCACTATTGCAGGGCCTGCAGGAGGCCGGAATTCATCCTACTGTGTCAGAGTGTTTTCTGTTTTCAGCCCCAGACCTTCATAATGCCATTGTAGGGGTACACATGCACATGCATGCAAGTATGCATACCCCATCCCAACATAGTTGCTCCTGGCAACACTGTGAATTATAGTCATCCATGTGGCACTATTGTAGCAGAGTCTGCTACCCTCCCTCCCCAGTGAAGGCCCGCATCTTCTGCAGTGCTTAATCCTCCTCCCCCTTGCTCGCCACTGATGGCCCATACTTGTTCCCAAATCCGGGCCACCAGCAATCATGAGTGGTATCAGTACTGTTGTGCTAATGGCCTGGCCTCCATATTTTATTATCTTAATCATTTGAAAATTAAACATTTCTCAGTAAATTCACATATCAAAGAATCAACCATGGGATAAATTCTAACTAACTTGAAAGTTTCTTTTATAAATCACAGTCATTTTTGCAGTGAGACAAAAAAAGGTTTCAAAAACATATTTTTTATGCATTTTCAACCTTCTACACCTTTTAAACCACTAAGCGGACCATTAGGAGTGTGCAAGTAATCAACAGTATTTCCTGAATACAATAAATAATGCACTATTCCTTATTCGGATATCAGTGATGAATAGTGGTACTATTTGTGCCTATTTGTATTTGGGAAACACTAAACAAAAAAAAAAAATGAAAGAAACATCCTTCTTTTAAATTGTGAGTATAAATTCTTCATGGCAATATGGGCTCACTGTCTAGATTCCATGCTCCCAGATATCATTAGTAAAACCAGATGGGGTTCATTAGGCAGTGTAAAGTTCACGATAATGTCCACTGCACCTGTCTGATAATAGAACACTCCATGGCTGAGCAGATCCTTTTGACCCTGTTAAGCCTATACATGGACAATGCATTTGACAGGGTGGACTGGACCTTCTTCTGGTCGGCCCTGTCAGGCTTTGGAATCTCAGACCAGGTGATCCAGATGCTGCAGGGAATCTACGCCATTCCTCATGCTTACTTATGAGCCAACAGCACCCTCATAGACCCCTTTCCTTTGAACCAACGGACACATCAAGGTTGCCCCTTATCCCCATTATTGTTTGCTCTCTATCTGAAGCTGCTAGTGATAACTAACTGAGCAGATCCTACCATTCAGGAGTTACCAGTGGGAAGGAGAGACTTCACACTCTATTTATTTACTCTATTTATTTGCAAATGACTCTAACCTTAACCTCACCTGAAGTATCCATTCCCGCAGTTTGGGAAGCACTCAGCTGCTTTGGGGAAATCACGACTATAAATTAAATACACAAAAAAAACAAGAGGTTCTTTCATATATTATCTCCCCCTCAGTGGCGATAAAAGGCAGATTTCTATTCCACTGGAATAAAGGTGCCATCTGTTACTTTAAGATCAAACTCACTAAAAATCTCCCACACTTGGAGCTCCTTAATTTTGAACCCTTAACTCAGCAAATCACTATTGATCTGTCCAAATGATCCCAACTACTGTATATCTGGGCTTCTTCCATAGAATAGAAGTTATCCAATGACAAGTCTTTCCCAAGTTCCTCTATTACCTTCAAAAGCTGCCAATGTTGCCATCTTCTTTTTATTTTCTCTCGCTTTTTATGGCAAGAGGCACCACCTCAAATGCACATTTCTCTTTTATACTTGCCACGTGACCATGGAGAAGTGAACTTCCCTAATTTACAATAGTAAGCCCAAGCTGCTTTCCTACGAATATGGTGTATTTGACTGACGGATGCACAGCAAACATACGGGAAGCATACAGAATTTACCATTAGCAATCTTTTCAATCTATATTACTATCTACGGTATTTAGTAACCCCCTCAATATAAACCCACTTCACAATTTACCTGATTTACTGCAGAGATTTTTAAACAATGATCTGTTCTTACCTCTAAACTCATAACACCAGAACAGCTGTTTAAGTTACAGGCACTAGCATATGATCACCCCCCCAAATTGCATGGACCTCACCAAGTGGTGCTGGAGTCAATTGGGCCTTCTTTTTATCAGCTTATTGCCTCAACAGGAGTTCTATCTTTTGCAACAGTACAAACAACTTACCACTTCCCTCACTCAGAATATTACCAATATTTACAACTTCACACATATATTCAGTGTAAAGGTGGTTCATTTTCTTGTGCCCCAGAAAGGCTGCACCTTCTGGTGCAGCTACTGTCGCTACACTTGCAAGGCACTTTCACCAATCACCTAAATTGGTCAATTGGTTAAAGCACTACAGGAGACCCACCTGTAATCCATGGACCATATTTTACAGAGGTGGAACACTAAACTTCAAGTGCACTATCCACTGGAGGTATGGCTCAAATACTCACTCCTGGCCTACAGGGTGACCTCAGCTACTACCTGTCATGAATTCGCCTGGAAGTGTAGGTACAGATTTTTCCAAACACCTGATATGGAAGCTAATTATAAAATGGGTCAGGAATTTTCTGCCTCCTGATTGGCTGTGAGGTACTTTTAGCTATATCCTTATCAGCGCATATCATGGTACCTCTTCAGTCAGTCAGGACATTTCACAATAGAAATTAGTGTGCCAGCATCTGTATTTTCTTTTAAAAAAGTGGACCTGCCGGGCTGAGCTGGAGACCCCCTACCATGCACACACTCACACACACACACACACACACACACACACACACACACACACACAATCAACTGCACAACACTATTCATTCGATTCACATCAATTTGGGATCTGGGTGAGTACATTTAAACATCTGAAAATTACCCTAACCTGTGCTGCTACAATAAATGAAGCCATAAGCTGACCACAGTGAAACGACTCAGTGAGCGATGCGCATGGCACATGATGTGGCTTGAAATTGCGGCAAGACCAATTCCTTTTGCCCCTCCCCCAACACATTGTATTTTCTTATAGATACTGCCACAGCATCATAGTAATGGATTCAGATACAGGCACTTTTTTAAGCCTCATCCCTCATTTTAAATACCCCAAAATGTCACCCATTTCTGTTCATGAAGCCACTTCCGATCCAGTGAACAATGAACGCGTGCCACCAGGATGTGGCTTTGAAATCACAGCCAAAATCCTCTCCTCCCTCAGCAAGGAACAGATTATTGATCATTAAACTAATTGTACAACATATGTAACATAGCAGCTTTTGCAGTATGTTACATGGACATAGTAGTAACTTCCTTATACCACCATGATCAAATGAAAGCGATCGTAGAAAAGCATTGACTACAGTGGCCAGTGAGAGACAAGCTCATTCTCACCAAAACTGTCTCACATTGAAATATAACCTAAAATGTTGAATGTGGGGATGGGGGCATAAAAGAAATACTGTATTAAGGATTTTTTATGTGTGTGGAAGGGGGAGTGGACACATACATTAACACTCTCCAGTGGCAAGGACTGCTTTTTCTGTTAACATAAATTTTAATCTTTTTAATGCTTTTTATCTGGATAACTTAATGTTGTAATTTTTTTTCCTTTTTTAGCTTAGGGACCCATTTTATAAGTGGAATAAGACACTCCGAGATGTGGTTTATGGGTTGATAAGAGCACTTCCCAGGTGCTAAAGGCACTCGGTGCAAGCGCCATATGCCTCATTATGCACTTTGGGCATGGTCTTATCAGCCCATAAACCACACCTCATCGAGTCTTATTCCTTACATATGTTGGCCCACACAGGGCTTCCTGATGGAGGGACTGTAAAATCTCCACAGCTACCCACTCGCATATTTTCTGTCACTGCCCCCTACTACTCCACTATTAGCAGGATGTAATCAGAGAGTTGGAAGACATGTTCAATACTCCAGGGCAGTCACTCCTTCCTCAGTCATTCAGTCCACCCCTTCCCCCCATGGAGACTTTTTTCATGACCAGACATTGAAACTACTCTTGATCCTAATATTGGCTGCTAAAAAAGCTATTACACGATACTGGTTCACTACTATGATCCCTACCTTGGAGGGCTGGAGGACGATTGTCCCAAAAATGTATTATATAGAAACAATAATATATTTGCTTCATAATACACTTCCTATTTTCGAAAACAGATTGAGAAGATGGATCATGTACCAAGCATTAAAGTACCCCAATTTTGTACCAAGACGCATCCCTCCTCCCCTCCCTTGTTTTTCTCTTTCTCTTCCTCTCTTTCTCTATTCTGCACTTCTTCAACTGACCACACTAGTCACCTTCACTACTCGGATGACTATCTCACTAACTACACATAATACCACCCTCTATTTCCTCTGCAGTACATTACTACATATACAATTGCTAGCATAGCAGGTTAATTAATTGTGTCAAAGTACTGTATCTTAATTTGTCTAGGAATCATGCTTGCTACCTTTGTACAAATGTGTTGTGCTCTTGTTTATTTATTTTTTATTTAATATATGGATTTCAAAAATAATAGTATACAAAGGTATACAAAAAATTCTCAGTAATAAAATCGCTCCCAGTGCAATAATAGTACAGTTCACAACTGATAATAATAGGATTCAGAGCATGTAATACTATCATTTGGAGCTCTGAATTATACTGTTATCACTAAAATTGAACAGCGCAACTGCAGAAGTCTCCTACACCACAGCTATGCTATCGGTGTCAATCAAACAACACCATCCTCTACGTGACTCCTGATTGGCTGCTTTGTCTCTCTGGGTGGGCAGAACAATTTCACAAATATGGCAGCAATCTCTCGCTTAGCGAGAGTGTATCACATCATCCTCAAAATTTCCTATTTTTTTTTCTTTAATTCTTCAAAAATTTAATTATCTGCTTGATCCTGCGTTCCCCAAGGAAACAAAAGGTAGGACTACCTACCAATGTTTTTTTCTGCATAGGTTTTTATCCTCCTGGGAGCCCTGGCAGGTGGCTGTGGTCCTCCTCTGGGAGGAACTCACTCTCCAGGCCTATGCATCCCCTACTCAGCCTGCCCCTGGAAGATCCCCTGCAGATTGCCTCCCACAGCAGGGCCAGGGAAGAGGGCCTGGCTTTCATCCCTACCCAGAGACCCAAATTCAGATACCGGGGGTGGCCCTCAGAGATGCGGGGATCTCAACGAACCTGTCAGGCTCTGAGTTTCCTCTTTTTCTCCCATCCCCCTTCCCCTACCGACGTAAAGACATTGGTACATGCCTCCCATCTCATATTGCTCTCCAGCCACCACCAGAGGGTAATCAATGAGGAGGACAAGAAGTCTTCCTTCCCCCGAGAGAGGAGAGCAGTCCTCTGGATGCTTGATCCTCTCTGTCCCCAGCTAAACACTAGTGGCCTGGGATCATTCCAGAACCTGGGTTGTCGGTGTGGCATGAGGTGAAGCAACCACCACCTCAACCTCCAGCACTACCAGGCCGGCTGACTGCCTACCAAACTTACAGAAAACTTTGTTTCACAGCATAGCCTGCTTTGCTGGGGAGGAGCAAGACTGTGCACTGCAGGAGCGAGACACTGTGCCGGTCAGCCAGGACTGAGAGAGTCCTACACTGCAGTGGCCAACCACATGTCACAAAATGACAACAAAAAAATTGGATCCATATGTTAAAAAAAAAATAACAAATAGGTTGCTCTGCATCACAAGGCAGTAAAGCACAGGAACTTATCTATTATTCTTTTTTTATGAATGTACGGATATGCCAGCAGAAACAGACCACCTAGTCTATCTAAGTTTACTTGAGTGTGTAGCTATCACCCCTAGATTGCAGCTTCCCCACCCTCCCTTTGTCATGCCACTGCCGCCCCCCACCTCCCCCACCTCACTCTCCCCATTCTCTTTCCCATGCTCTTTTAAAGCTGTTCACAGATTTACATGATACCACCCATTCTGGTAGTGCATTCCATTTTGCTACCACCCTCTCCATGAAATAGTGTCTCCTCATTTCCCACCTAAATCTTCCTCCCTCTATTCTTAGCCCATGCCCCCTGGTGTCCCTCCCCCTCCTTAGCTTAAAGACCCCATCTGCCCCATACTTATTGATTCCCCTCAGTTACTTGAATGTCTCTATCATGTCCTCCCTGTCCCTTCTATCCTCCAGGGTGTACATATTCAGGTCTCCCAGCCTGCTCTCATAGTCTGTCCCCTCCATACCACATATCATCTTTGTTACCCTCCTCTGCATCCCCTCCAGTAGCCTGATATCATGCTTTAGGTATGGCCTCCAAAACTGCACACAATACTCCAGGTGCAGCCTTACCAGAGACCTGTAGATGGGCAAGATCACCTCTCTTCACCTGGACAAAAACTCCCTCACTATGCACCCCAGCATTTTATTCACTTTTACAGCCACTCTCCTGCACTGGGCAGTATTGATCATGGTTCCTGTTACCATTACCCCTAGGCCCATCTCCCCCTCAGTGATCCCCAGCTTAACCCTCCCCCCAGCCAGTATTCTTTCATTGGGTTCTTCACCCCGAAGTGTATAACCTTACACTTCTTTGCATTGAACCCCAGCTGCCACCTCTCTTACCATTCTTCTACCTTGCTTAGGTCCCCCTGCAGCTGCTTCCATCCCTCCTCGGCATCCACCACTGCTCCCATTTTGGTGTTGTCTGTGAACAGACTTACCTTGCTCACCACCCCATGTGCAATGTCTGATATGAACAGCCCAAATAATACTGGTCCCAGCGCAGATCCCTGTGGCAACCCCGCTCATCACTAGCTTTGGAGTTGAGAGCTCCCCTCCTACCACCATCTGTTGCAGCCTCCCATTCAGCCAACTTGTAATCCAGTTCATAATTTTTGCCCCATCCAAACCCCTACACCAGTTAGCTTCCTCCCAAGCTGCCTATGATGCACCGATTCGAAGAACTTGCTGAAATCCAAGTAAAGAACATCCACCACATGACCCTTATCCAGCTCACCTGTCACCCAGTCATAATATTGTATGAGGTTGGTTTGACAGGACTTCTCTGAAATGAACCCATGCTGCCTCACATACTGGAGGCCGTTGTCCTCCAGATATGATACCAGTCTTTCCTTTAGTATAATTTCCATGAGTTTGCACACTATGAAGGTGAGACTTACTGGACAATAATTGCCCAGTTCTTCCCTTGGTCTGCTCTTGTGTAACGGCACTACAAGTGCCATACTCCAGTAAAGTGGCACACATCCTGACTCAAGTGAGGTGCAATACAGATCTGCCAGTGGCTCTGCCAACACCTCCGCCATCTCCCTCAGCACCCTGGGGTGGATACCATCTGGCTCTGGTGTCTTGTCTACCCTTAGTGCCCTTAGTTCCTCTAGGACTCTACCTCCCTCAATCCTTACATCTGTCACTTCCTCTCTCCCCATCTCCACCCTCACAGCCCATGGTGGTAGCAGCCCTCCCTTTTCTTCTGTGAACACTGAGCAAAAGTATTTATTCAGTGATTCCACCTGTTCTTCCCCCTTTTCTGTCCACTCTCCACCTTTTTTTATCCTCACTATTGTCTTCTTGCACTTCCTTCTCTCCCTGATGTATCTGAAAATGTATCCCCCCCTTAATTCACTGCGCTAAGCTCAGCTCCCCTGGGCCTTGGCTTCTCCCACTTTTCTGGTCACTTTCTTGAACCATCTTGCATACTCCTCCCTGTCCCCTTCCTTCCCCATCCTCCTATACCTCTGGTGCACCTCTCATTTTGCCCTCACCACCTCCACTACGTCACTGTTCAACCAGCATAGTCTCCTTGATCTGCTCCTCTTACTCTGTGTCTTGGTGCAGGCTTACATTGCCTCTGTAATCCACTGTTTAATAATATCCCATTTCTGCTCCACATCCACCCACTGCCTTATACCCTCCAGTTTCACATTCAGTACTTCCCGCATCCTCCCAAAGTCCGCCCCCCTGAAGTTTACCACCCGGGTTACTGAGTTCTCTGGCTCACTGCACATCATGATATTAAACCACACTGTTTAGTGATCACTAGTGGTTCTTCCACCCTTATTTCCCTTACTGCCTCCCCGTTTGATAATACCAGATCTAAAGTGTTCTTTAGCCTAGTAGGTACACTGACCAACTGCGTCAGGAGACCCTCCTGGATCTCATCCAGGAGCACTTGCTTCCTAGCACTTGAGATGACCAGAATGCTCCAGTCAACCCCTGACAAGTTGAAATCCCCCATGATGACCACCTTCCCTTTTCTGCATACCTTTCTGATTTGTCCCGCTAATTCCCTGTCAAGCTCCTCACAATGGGACAGCAGCCTGTATTCCACCCCAAACCTCAGTTTCCTACTCCTTGAGTCTAGGAGCCATAACCAGATTGCCTCTGTTCTCCTTTCCTCCCCCTTGTCCCTTGTGCATTTGATCCTATCCCTCACCCCTTCTCCCCTCCTTACTATCCTTCTGTATAATTTGCACCCTGGGATTGCCAGATCCCAGTCCCAGTGCTCGGTTGCCCATGTTTCTGTGACAGCCACAATATCCACCTTCCACGCTGCCAAGAGTGCCTGTAGCTCAGCTGATTTGTTGCCTAAGCTTCTCACATTCAACGAGACCACCCATTATCCTGCCCCCTTCCTTTGATTTTTATTCAAGTGTTTCACCAGGAAGGTATGCTGAGCAATAATAGCTTGTTTCCAGACATGTACTGGGGGTAAGGGGAACTGGAGATACAAGTATAGCAGTGCAGAATACAGTTGATTTATTTTTGGCAAGGTGATATACATAGGACAAAAATTCAAGATGCAATATGAGTGCATTAAGTGCAGTACGAACGGTAAAGTAGGTAGGTAGGTAGGTAGCAGTTTTATTTGTTCAACATAAGTCATTACAATAAATAACATAAATAGCACACTATCAAAACAATCACAACTTTCAATGTTTACATATCTTTAGATAATAATTAGCACATGATAAATACATAATTGCAGATATTGATCTAATTAAAAATAATGCATTCATATATGATTCCTTCAAGAGCACCTTTAACATTAATCGATTATTTCATCACCTTTAACCTGAGAAAGAAAACACCCTTTCACTTCCAAGGTCAAAGATTTAATGACCTAAGAAAATTGCATAATAATCCTAAAACCTGAAGATCTTGTGAATTAAACAAATATACAATTAGTTTGTTAGAGGGGCGACCAAGGGTAGCCAGCCATTTTTTCTGCAATAATTCAGATTGTGGACAGTGCAGTACTATATGTTTTAAATCATCCTCAACCCCTAACTGACAATTACACATAAGATCTTTTACATCAGGTCTTTTTTGTGCAAAGTGAATATACTTTGTAGCATACAGTTCCAATCTGTATCGGGTTATAGTTCTCCTATGTTCAAGATTGTTAAGAATTGTTGGATAAGGTTCTAATCTATGATACAGCTTTAATGGTTTGAACAATCTATAATGATATAAATTATTGATTCTTTTCCCATCTTCACAAATTGAGCTGTCCCATATCCTTACTTTGATTTTAACTTTAATTTCAGAGAAAGGAGAGCAAAAAAATCCATAAAGCAAATTCCCTAACCCTAATGTAAACATATTATGTTGCATAATTTTGATTGTATTAGAAGTGAAATTTTGTTTATGATACTGTATTTGTTTCTCTAAGCACTGTCTAGGTAATATTTTCTCATCCAATAGGAAAAACTTTAAAAGAAAGACTATCCTTCTTTCAAGGGCTATTACAGATAATTATAGTTGTCCTAATTCTCTCCTTAAAACTTCAGCTGGCACTGACTGAGGTACTTTTAAAATATACCAATATATTTTATTGAGTTGTTTTTCAATTTTTTTGTATTTTGAAACAAACCATATTTCAGATGCATAAAAAGTACAGATGTTTTTATTTTGATGTTTATCACTTGAAGAGGTCCTCTAATAGATGACTGGCCCATTTTCATATGAATTTTTTTAAAGGCTGAAAAAGCAGTTTTAGTTTTTGAGACATAATTTTAACTTGCAAAGTCTATGAACAGTCATTAACAAATCTAAGCCCTAACTAGTCATATAGTAGTATGGTTTGGTCAAAACCTTATCCTTACCAATGAATAACATTAATGTTTTTTTAGCTCTATTTCCAAAAAAAACAGCATGTTTGTTTTGTTCAGGTTAATTATTAACTTATCCTTTTTGCAGATAATGCAACATGATTCACTTTTCTTTGCAGGCCAACTAAAGAAATAGAAATTAGAATCACATCATCAGCATAAGCCAGACAAGGAATCTTAGTTGAGCCCACTGCTGAAGAATGGAATTCAGAATCCCCCAAATCTTTAAGAATTGTATTAATATAGATGTTAAACAGGAGCAGGGCTATTAGACAGCCTTGTCACACTCCCAAATTTGATTTTATATTAGTAGTTAAATCACTATTCTGGTCATATCTGACTTTAAGCCATGTATTATTACGTAGTCTAATAAGAACATCTAGTAATGAATACTCTATATTGTATTCATCAAGTTTAGCCCTTAATAGTTTTCTGCTTACTGAATCGAATGCTGACTTTAGATCAATAAAGCAGCAATATAACTTTGATTATTTTACCGCTACAAATTTCTAAATTAGATGTTCTAATATGAAACTGTTGTACTGTGGATCTTTTAGCTCTGAATCCATTCTGAGTTTCTGCTAGTATGTTGTTGGATTCTACTCAATCTTGAATACATTCCAACATAATTCTACAGAAAATTTTCTGCGAGGCATCCAAGAGGCTAATTGGCTTATACATTGAGGGATCTTTTGTATCCCCTTTTTTAAAATAGTGGGCAGATTATGCTGCCTTTCCAACATTCAGGGGAAAAACCCCTGTTGCAGACAACAGTTGTACATTCTATAAAGAAAGGTACCCACCATTCTTTTAAAGATTTTAAAATATCTGCTAACAAACTATCAGGGCCTGGTACCTTGTTCAAAGAGATTTTACCTAAAGCCTCTTTTATCACTTGTTTACTAATGTGTATTGGTCTAGGAAGATTAATGAATTCTCATTTTGGCTAGCATACTCTGCATTTTCCTCTAATTCAGGAAAATAAAGAGTGCTAAAATGATTTTTCCAAATTAAAGGAGTTATAGCTGCTTCAATGTTATGTATATATTTTCCATACCCTTTACTAACCAGCGTCCAAAATTGTTTCACATTATTTGTTATAATTGTTACCCTAAGTTTTTCCCATTTTGCTTCTTAATATTTAGGTTTTTCATGAGCTAGTAAATTTTTATATTCCTTCCTAGCCTTATTAAGATCACAGTTTGTGTATTTTGTACTAGATGTTTATTTTGCTTAACTAGGCAACTAAGTTTGTGTTTGGCTATACTACTTGTATAATTAAACCAAGAATTCCTAGGTGGTCTTCTAATTATATTTTGATAGAAAAGTGGCCTTAGATATAAACACATTTTTTCTCAAATTGGGATTAATTCTTTATTGTCTGGATCTAATATGTCTTCTTTTAAATTATTCATATAACCTATATTCATGATTTCTTCAAACAGGGGAATTGTAGAATGTTCCCATCTAATATGCTTTGTATTAATAATTTCAATACCCTGTGGATGGATGTCCTGAATACTAGTATTACTGTTCCATTAGAAGTCCCAGGCTGTAATTACTGGCAAATGGGGGATTCTGGTCTTATTCTGCCCTCTAAATCCACAATTAATGCTGCTACCTCTAAGTTACCCCAAACCAAATCATTGGATGAAGAACCTATAGGGCCTATAAATGTAAATGTACCTGCTGGATCACTTTTGGTTCAACGATTAAATAAACAAAAATCCAAATCCTTCATAATTGTTGCCAGGGTTTTACCATTTGAATTATTAATCTTGTTCATTGTACTACGAACATAAGTAAGTTTTGGATTTATTATGTTTACCCAGGAACAGTAAAATGAAATAAAGTACAAATACAGAGGGCCAAATACATGTGAGCAGTAGACAACATGAGCAGTTACAGACGAAGCAGAGATTAAGGGTTACAATATCAGGGTACAAAGGAAAATATGTTACAATAACAGGTTACAGCCTGGATACTGTAAATAATAACAAATACAGGAGAATAAAGGGAAGTAGTCATAGTGAGAATTTGAGTATCATGTATTCCCACTTCTCTCGTTTATTATTGAAAACTAAAAAACAATTCAAGTTTTAAAAAAAAGGTAACAGCCACCCCACCCTCCACTCAAGCCCAGTCATTTAAAATACAGCTCCTACCCCCAACCTCTGATACAAGCACAATCCCACCCTTCTCCCCACAGCATACACAATTTTAGGTTAAAATGAACTCCTACAATGGGCAAGCAGCAAAATCCACCTACGTCCACGTCTACCCGCTATCTCATCTAGTACATTTCCAAGTCTAAATCAATTTATTTCCACCCCAGCAACACACCAAACTCCCACCTTCCTCCCCCAGCACCCAAATTATCCAAACAAAAGGCCCCCTGAAGCATGGCAAAGGCAATCGACACAAGTTGCCAGCTATTTTACTGTGCCAGTAAGTGTGGGAGCACTTCTGTTCACTAAAAGGCAGATGGCCATGGGGGATGGCAGGCTGTGTTGGTCACCTTCACAGTGCCTGGGAGGGCCTTCTCTCTAGAAAATTTGGGTGCTGGGGCAGGAGTGTGGAAGTTGGGTGCTGCTGCAAGGGAGGGTGGAAATAAATTGATTTAGAAAAGGAAAAGCACTAGATGACACAGCAGCTGGTCATGGAAGTGAGCTGGATGGGCAGGCCACCCATCATGGGAGGTTCTTTTTGAAAACCTGAAATTGTGGAAGCTGGAGGGGGGGATGGAGGGTGAGATTGGGGTTGTAGCAGAGTGTGGGGGAACAGTGTTGTAATTAAAATGAATTGGCTGGGTACGAGGGTGTAAGGATGTTTCATTTACCTTTTCCTCACAGGCACACAAAAAGGAATAGGAATACCAAATTTCTGAATATTTGGGGCTTCAAATCGAATATTTGGACATGTATTTAAAACAAGGTATTCACCCACCCCTACCAACCATTACTAAATTCACAGGCTCCAGAGAGCCTCACAGCAACTATGTGCATGCCAAATTTCAGGATTTCATTAAGGGACTCCACACTATAAAGGTGCAAAACTAGGAGTTTAACATAGAAGGTCCTACTCAACCCTAACATAGGGATGCTACTGTACCCCTATAGCATCTAAGACACATAGGCTTACCTCAGTAGGGTTCTTTTTGACAGCAGCAGCCTAGTTGAAAACATGGATCATGTGCCTAAGCAGCAGTTTATTCCACATCAGTGGTAATTCATTTTGTAAGATAATGCTATTTTGTTGCTGACAGTTCTGTGAGAGTATCTCTGTGAAATGAGGTAGAATTGGCAGCCCCCCCCATACACACACACACATATGCACATACACCTGTATGATCAACATTCCTACACCAGGAGCTGCTTCCAGGCATATATGAGTTGTCTGGAGAAAAGGAAAAAAGGAATTTAGACTCACTGGCAATACTGATCATGTTCACAGAGCCCAGTGGTGAACATAAAACTGTAGCAATGCTACTCCTTATCCCAGGCCAGGTAGTGAATATTAAGCCTTCCTGTGTCTTGCATGGATCATTAAACTCAGCAGCAGTTTGGCTGCACCTGGGAAGAGGAAAGAACATTAAACACGGTTGGCATCGGTACTGCTACTGTCCCTGGGCACAGAAGGGAATATCAAACTCAGCAACATAGAAACATAGAAACATAGAAGTTGACGGCAGATAAGGACCACAAGGCCCATCCAGTCTGCCCATTTCTTTTTCTACCTTATAAATGTGCCATCGGCCTTTGCTATGTCAGTGACCTATCTATTCATAGTCATTTGTATTGCTCCCTTATGCCTATCCCATGCCTGTTTGAAGCCCTGCACTGTATTCATAGCCACTACTTCTTGTGGTAAGCCATTCCATGCATCTACCACCCTTTCTGTGAAAAAGATTTCCTCACATTCCCCTTAATCGGCCTCCCTCTAATCTCATGCTGTGTCCTCTTGTCCTGCTATTTTCTTATATTTAAACATGTTAGACTCTTTCACCTTGTTTATGCCCTTAAGGTGTTTAAATGTCTCGATCATATCACTCTCTCCCTCCTTTGCTCAAGGGTATACATATTGAGCTCCGTTAATCTGTCCTCATATGTCTTCTGATGCAGTCCCTGCACCATTTTGGTTGCCCTTCTCTGGACTGCCTCAATTTAGTTAATGTCCTTGTGAAGGTGTGGACTCCAATACTGCATGAGTACTCCAGATGGGGCCTAACCAATGTCTTATACAGAGGATTATTACCTCCCTCTTACGACTTGTGATACCCCTACTAATACACCTAACACCCCCTAGCCTTACCTACTGCTTTAGAGGTCTGCTTGGATGATTTCAGGTCATCAGTGATGATGATGCCCAAGTCTCTTTCTTCCTTTGTGACTGTTAGCAACTCCCCTCCCAGCCTATAAGTGGCTTCAGGGTTTCTCTTCCCTATGTGCATGATTTTGCACTTCTTTGCATTAAATCCCAGTTGCCACTCTGCTGACCATTCTGCTAGTTTATCCAGATCTCTTCTCATTCTGCCCACCCCATCTGGATCATCTACTCTGTTGCAGATCTTGGTGTCATCTGCAAACAGACAAGCCTTACCCTCTAGTCCATCTGCTAGGTCACTAATGAAGATGTTGAATAGGACTGGCCCCAGGACTGATCCTGAGGTACCCACTTGTGACTTCATCTCTTCTGACTGTATACCATTTACCACCACTCTCTGTTTTCTGCCAGTCAACCAGTTTGCCACCCAGTTGATCAACTTCCTGACCCACCCCAGAGCCTACCTAGCTTATTTATCAATCTTCTATGTGGAACAGTGTCAAAGCTTTGCTGAAGTCAAGGTAGGCGACATCAACTGCTCCCCTTGGTCCACCACTCTGGTTACCCAGTCAAAGAAATCTATGAGATTAGTTTGACAGGACCTTCCTTTGTAAACCCATGCTGTCTTGGATCCTGTGCCCCTATGGATTCCAGATGTTGCACTATCCTTTCCTTAAGGAGTGCTTCCATAATCTTGCCCACTACTGAGGTAAGACTGACCGGTCTGTAGTTCCCCGCCTCCTCCCTGCTACCACTCTTGTGGAGTGGGATCACATGAGCCCTTCTCCAGTCTTCTGGGACCTCTCCTGTGCTCAGAGACTCACTAAACAATTCTGCTAATGGCTCTGCTAGCTCCTCATCAAAGATACCACTCTAGTCACCAGGGCAGATAGTTGCAGTGCACACATCAAGTTCAGGATCATAGAAACATACATTAGGCATTGCAGGCAGAAAAACAAAAAAAAACAATGTTTTATCCAGTCTGCCTGATTAGGTATAAGTAGGAGAAGAAGGTGAGGTATAGCATCGAAAGTACATGTGTATACATGTACCCATCTGCTGAAGCAAGTTCTAAATAAAAATTTAAAATCTTGATATGCACTCTGACTGAGAAGCTGAGTATTGGAGCTTGTTCATGAAGAAAAGTTGAAAGACACATAACAATTCCCCCACATGTAAAATGCAAAGCAACTAAGAAATAGCATGATCGGATGTGGGTCAGTATGGTCCTGAACAAAAGGTAATCATAGCATTGGACATCAAGTTTCCTTTCTGTTCTTTTTGGTCATATCCTCCGTCCAGTGTAATCACTATGGAGGATATCAAAACATTGGTGTCCTGCTCTTAGGACGGTGGATAAACCATGGTTGTACATGGTTAAACCATGGTTATGCATGGTCATAGACAATGGTCATTCGTTGTCTGTCCATGATTTCAATAATGGTTATCCATGGATAACCACTGACATAAATGATAAATACCCAGGAACAGACCATGGTCAGTGTAGTTGAAAATAATTCAAGATGACCCCTATCAGAGGTGGTTCATTTTTAGAAGTTTTCAGCATTATAAAACACATTTATTTATATTCAGGTTTGATTTATTTAAATGTTGATAAGCTGGTGGGCCCACTGAGACAGCATGTCCCTTTTTCAGAGGCAATCCAGAGTTAATTATATTCAGTATAAAGACAATAGGACATATTCCACATTACTCTCATAGCATTTACATTCAGTGGATAAAATTGCACATCAGTCCTTTGTAGGAGCAAGAAGTGCTGTGCCATGGGTTAATTACACAACTTGGAATCATTTAATTTTTTCAACAACCGTAATGTTCTATAATGAATAAACCACCTACCACATTACCTACCCCTTACTGTTGTTGTTCCTCTTTCTAATGGCCTCATTCTTCATTCACAACTACTAAAATAGCCTAACTGGTATTTATACCAACATAAAAAAATGTATTTTATCATATGGTACACTGCCATATACATTCTTTACATTCAGATAAATGTTTCCTTGTGCAAACCTTTTTGTTTCTTCATAAATTGTAATAAAAATAGGTATTTATTTATATTAAAGTGCTGAAGTCTGAATTCTGATATGTGAATAAATATTGTATACAAATGTGATTACTATCCCATGCTGTTATGATGAACATGGGCAAACCATGGTCAAATGTCGATGAATCATGGTAGAACATGGTTAACAACAGAGGTGTATCTAGAACATTCAGAATAGGAATTTGAAATGTCTATATTAATGGAGGTGCATACTTGAAGATTTCTGTAGCAATTTTTGTCCTCAAACTGTAGCAAAATGACACCAAACTATTTTTAATTATCATGGCCTATGTCTTTCCTGAGATGCAGTCTCCAAAACTGGACACAGTATTCCGGGGGGGGGGGGACGAACAAGTGCCCTATACAGCGGCAGTACCACCTCCCTTCTTCAGCTCATGATTCCCCTCCCAATGCATCCCAGCATGTCACTGGCCTTGACTGCTGCCTTCTCACATTGTCTACTCACTTCAAAGTTGTCTGATATTAAAAAACCCAGATCGCACTCTTGGCTGGTCATTGCTAGTCTTACTTCTCCCAAGAAGTACTCCTTTTTGGGTTCCCTCTCCCTTTGTGCATGGCCTTGCATTTTTTTGGCATTGAAATTCAGCTGCCATGCTGTAGACCATGCCTCCAGTTTCACTTATAAAAAGAGTATACGTAAAACATTTATAACAAAGTAATGGGCAATGAAATTCAAAAGCAGTCACAAACATTCTTTTGACCAAGTCAATTATTTAAGCAAGTTTTAAAAGTGCCTAATCGGGAACTGTTAACAATATCTGATGGCAATGAACTATAACATATTGGGGCCCTATACAATAAAATCTTTGACCTTGAGAAATGCAAAAGAGGGGGATTATAAATAGACTGTAATCTGGTACCTTGTGCTCCACAAATCCTAGAAAAGAAAACAACAACCAACATGGGAAGTTCCCCAAAAATGCCCTATGAAGCAAAATCTCCATGTCGCTGTTAGTTCTGTTTTCAAGGGACAGACACCCAGCAGCCTGGTACAGGTGACAATGATGTGTTGACTTGGGCAGCATAGAAAGCAAATGGCAGCTGCTATGATAAGTGACCCTCAATTTTGCTAATAACCACTCAATGGTACCCACATAAATAGGAAACTCATAATAAAGGACAAAAAATAATATTAAGACATTCAAGAGATCTGGTCCCAGTACTGAGCCCTGAGGTACAGTACCCCACTGTCCCTCTCCCCTCACCAGAGATTGCTGATAACCACCACCCTCTGTCACCTGTCCATCAACCAATTTTGTACCCATTTTATCACAGTGGATCCCACCTTCAAACTGCCCAATTTCCTTATAAGCCTCCTATGTGGTAGAATGTTGAAGGTCTTGCTGAAATCTAATAGGCCATGTCCTCTATTTCTCTGGTCATGCATTTGATTAAATTAATCAGATTTATCTGACATGATACCCCTCCCCCCTCCCATAAATCCATGCTGTGTTGGGTCTTGTAACTTGCTATATTCAAAATACTCCACTAGCCATTTTTTTAAAGTGTCCCCATTAACTTCCACACCACTGATGTCAGACTGACTGGCTTATAAGTGCCAGTTACCTTCCTTCTGCTGCTTTTATGAAGCATGACGTTATCAGCCCTCATCCAATCCTCTGGAACTACAAATGTTTCTAGTGAGTTGTTGAATAGGAGTCTCTGAGGTGCAGCCAATACTTCCCTGAGCTTCCTCATTAGCCTTGGGTGTACCCTGTCTGGTCCTATAGCCATATCCACTTTCAGATATGCAAGTCTCAGAATTCTTTCCTCTGTGAATGGTCTTGTGTTTTCCTTCCCTTCCCCTAGTGTTCCTGCTTCTTTTATTAGGTCTATAGTCCTCTCCCTTCACTATGAGGACTGAACAAAAGTATCTGTTCAGGTTACTCTAACTGCTTTTTCCAAATCCTCCTCTGCAGTTTCCCTCTGTCCTTCTTAGCCTCACAATTCCTTCCCTTGTCTTCCTCTTTTCACTTATGTATCTAAAAATTGTCTTGTCCCCCTTAGGTACCCCTCTGGCTATCTATTCCATGGTTTGCACCTTTCTGCCCCTCACCACCTTCCCTGCTTCCCTCTACTTTTCCTAATACACCTCACTACCCTTTTCACTCTATGTCTCTTTGTACCTCTTGAATGCTACCTTTTTAGCCTTTACCTTTGCAGTCACTTCCTTCAAGAACCATAGTGCTCTTTTTCACCTCCTGTTTTTGCTCACTTCTTTTTTGCAGAGGTTTGTTACCTTCATTATGTCATCCCTTAATTTAGTCCACTGTTCTGCCACCCCACCAAGGCAAGCCCTCCTGCTAGGTCATCTCAGAGGCATTCAACTTTTTTTTTTATTAAACTGCCCTTCTGAAATCCAGGACCCTTGTCCTTGTGTGGTTTGCCTCTGCCTCCATTCTTATATTAAACTACACTGTATTGTGATCACTGGTCCCCAGGTGGCAATCACCTTAATGTCTACAATACTGTCCCTGTTTGTGAGCATGAGGTCCAGTATTGCCCCATCACAAGTGGGCTCTCTGACTAGTTGCCTGAGAAACAACCCCTGCCGGGAGCCTAGGACGTTCCTGCTTCTAGCTGAGGCCATGGCTAAGAGGCTCCAAGCTACCTCTGGCAGACTGAAGTCCCTCACCAGCAGCACCTCCCCTTTTTCTGCCATCATGATGATGGCTTCCCCCAGTGCCTTATCCATTTCTTTCATCTGTGTTGGGGGGGCTGTATATCACCCCAGTGTGAATAGTGGGTTTGGCTCGTGTCTCCACAGTGACCTACAGTACCTCCAGTCCCTCCTTTGCCACCTAGTTCTCTTGCATTTACAGTACGTCATATTATTATCTTCCCTTACATACATCCTTCCAGAAATGAATGTAGCTTGGTATGGCAATGTCCCAGTTGTGACTTCCTGTGCACCACGACTCAGTAATGACCACAAGAGCCAAGTCTGCCTCCACCTTGATGGTCTTTCTGTTTGGAATTTTATTTTCAAAACCCCTTGTATTTGCACACATGGTCCTCCACACCTTGCTCCTACTCAGCCTTCAACTCCTCTCACCTCTTGTGCTCTGTATCATTTTGGTATTTTTTACAGGGTTTGGGATGAGGGGAGGAGGTTGTGACACTGGGACAGAAGCAAGAGTGGGGGGGATTATTTTCTTTATCTTTTTTAATTATAACAAATACCAAACACCTAAATAATGAATACCAGAATATTTGACTGCTGAATACTGAGTTTTCAGTCAAATATTTGGGGAAAGGTAAACATACAACCCTACTTAAGATAACCTCTCCCCACCTCACTCTGCATTATTTGGGCTAAACCCAGATCTGCATGACAACTTGTTAGTTTGTTTGAGCATCTTTCTTCAGAAATTGTAATCTTCTGTACACAGTTTGAGGCAACAACTCAATACATTGCAAGAAACTGGGAAACATGCCATGGTTTGTATAGAAGGGTGATTATTGCATATTCTATATTAAAACTGCAGGTGCAATTTTCCAGTGGCCCTGATGATAAGTAAGCTAAAAATACAATGAACTTCAGTATTAAAGCAATGAAGCAAGGGTTACCAAAAAAGGGCATTGGCAACAACACCAGGTTAAAAAAAATAGAAGATCAAATATACCCCTGTAATGCAAAGCATCATGGGATGTGTATACAAATCACCATGAAAATTTAAAGTGATTCAGCTTTAAACAGGAGTGCATGGTGGCAAACAGTGTGAGAGACCATTTGGTACCATGCATTCCTGCTTAAAGCAGAACCAGTCTAAATTTTCTGCTAGTGAGAAATTGCATGCAGGGTTTCAGAAAGTCGCTGAATGCATGAAGAAATCTCATAAATCAGACCCTTAGGCTGCTATACAGTATTACTTTAACACTTGAAATGCATTTAATCTGACATAGCTGACAATCTGTCTGGTTATGTTGGTGTACATCCTGTACTGCTCCTAACCTGTAGATAAACAGTGAGCACCATTTTTATGTTGGTTGCATGCATGCACAAAAATATATTGCAGCAACTTGCCAGAAGTAGGTTGTGAAGGTGTGGCACTGTTGTGGCCAATGCTCCCACAGCCTTTAAAGGCTTGGCCTGCTTTCCCCAATGGGGTGGCATGCTGCTGATACTAGTTCAGCCAGTGTGCCACCACCTTGAAATGTTCATCGTTGCAGTGTCAGCCATTCTGCTGAAATGAGGAAGTGACCTGTCATTGCTGGCTAGAACGTTGGTACTGTAATATTGTTTGTGAACATGGTGGTGGCTTGCCACCGTTTTCTCAAACAATATTAGTAAGCTCCCAGTGCTGAGGGGGTGCCCAATCCCCCTCAGCAGCGTGCGCCCCCCCCCCACAACAGAGTGTGTTTGCCGACAGGGGCCCCAATCCCGGTCACCTGCAGTCCCCGTGCGAGTTCAGGTTGCCAACGGGGGAGCCCACTCCCCATCACCATAATGGTCCCCCACCAAAACAGTCTGTTTATGCAATCCCCTCAGCTCTAGTCCCTCCAGCACTGAATATGTGCCGATGGGATGCCCAATCCCCCGTCAGCTACAGAACCCCCAAACATTCAGGTGGCATGCTGGGAGCCCACCCCAGCATGCCCAATGCCCCTTGTGCCAACAGGGGTTCCCCAATCTCCCATCAGCTACAGCACCCCCCAACATTCAGGTGGCATGCTGGGAGCCCACCCCAGCATGCCCAATACTCCTGTAAAGAAAAAAACATCCTTCAATATTTTTTTTTCTTGTTTAAGCCTGTAAAAAAGAAATCAGTCCCTTGAGGTCTCCCTGGTCCCTCCCACAACCAGACATTCACCCACTGTGCAACCTGCATCCCCACACCCCCCTCACCCCATACTTACCTCCGGAGTCGATCTTAGGTGGACTGGGAACACATCTGCACTTTTCAAAGCCGACTGCGAACTGAGGAAATGCTGGTAAGCTGTATAATGGCATAAATAGGGCTTTTTAAACTTTTTTGCATATCTCAGGTATTTTTTGGAATTTTGGCACCAAATCTTCAACATGGGGTTATTTGGCCCTCTTCTCATGAATTCAGCCACTGTCATGGCATTAATCAGTTCGGAAAGGTGATTTCACGGTCACTGCGTGGAATCACCTTTCGGGACTGATTAACGAAATGACAGTGCCAGTGTTCATGTGGTGTGGTCTGAAAAAGTGTATGTTGCAAATTCGGTGGGAAAAATCCAAAAAATGACTGTTTTACAAGCATGTGTTACGCAGTTGTTACGCACGCTTGTAACTTTGCCAATTTGCAATATTTTTATTTCAGATTTTCAACACTGGCATTTTTTCACACTTCCTTATGAACAGTACAGCTGTCATTTTTCACATCCTGGCCAAAACGTGTTTCTGTGCATCTGACGCAGAATACCACAATCGCTGTTGGAAATCAGTGTATGGGACAGATTAGGATCGAGGGAGTGAGAGAGGGGGAGTGACCGAGCTCAACTGAGCTCTGTCGGGACTGCTGCGGATTTGTTTGTGGGCAGAAAAATGTACCAACAGAGGTAGGAGCCCAGTATAAAAGGGCAGCCTGCAGCACCAGGAGAAACAGAATGAGCGAGTGAGACAGGGGGAGTGAGCACCCTCAAAGAAGCTCTGTTGGGACATCTGAAGATTTCTTTGTGGGCAGAAAAAGGTGTCAATGCATGCAGGAGCCCAGTACAAAAGGCCAGCCTGCAGCACCGGGAGAAACACAATGAGCGAGTGAGAGAGGGGGAATGAGCAAGTTCAATGGAGTTCTATCGTGACTGCTGTGGATTTCTTTTGTGGGCAGAAAAAGGTGGCAATGCAGGCAGGAGCCTAGTACAAAAGGCCAGCCTGCAGCACTGGCAGAAACGGAATGAGTAAGTGAGAGAGGGGGAGTGAGCAAGCTCAATGGAGCTGTGTCGAGACTGCTGCAGATTTCTTTTTGGGCAGAAAAAGCTGCCAATGCAGGCAGAAGCCCAGTACAAAAGGGCAGCCTGCAGAGCAGGGATACATGGAACGAGTGAGTTGGGGGGGACTGATTGAGCTCAACGGAGCTCTGTTGGGACTGCTGCAGATTTCTTTGTGGGCAGAAAAAGGCAGCAATGCGCGCAGGGGTCCAGTACAAAAGGGCAGCTTGCAGCGGTGGGAGAAACAGAATGAGTGAGTGAGAGGGGGGAGTGAGCGAGCTCAACAGAGTTCTATCATGACTGCTGCAGATTTCTTTGTGGGCAGAAAAAGGCAGCAATGCAGGCAGGAGCCCAGTACAAAAGGGCAGCCTGCAGCACCAGCAGAAATGGAATGAGCGAGTGAGAGAGGGGGAGTGAGTCAGCTCAACGGAGTTCTGTTGAGATTGCTGTGGATTTCTTCGTGGGCAGAAAAAGGCAGCAATGCACACAGGGGCCCATTACAAAAGGGCAGCCTGCAGCAGTGGGAGAAACAGAATGAGCGAGTGAGACAGGGGGAGTGAGCACCCTCAATGCTTGTTTTATAACTGACACTGTATTTGTGGCTTTCCTTGCTGTGAGTGCTCATTTGCTGTGTCTGTGATTAGCTCTCTTTTTTTTCTGTACCACCATGCCTGAGTCCCAGTGCTTGCCTGCTGTTCTTCTTCTAAAGAAAAAATATGTCGCTGTTTGATGCAGAGTAAATATGTTGGGTTGCCTTAGATGGCAGTACACTACCCTAGCCTTTTGGGCTCAAATAAGGCCGAGGGGCCCAAGTCAATTTCTCCTGTGAGGAGTCATTAACATTCAGATATAATTCGTGAAGTGCCTCCTCCCAGGGAAAATTAAATGAGATAGATAGTTTGCTATTATTAGCCACTGTGAAATAACATCAACCCACTGCGGTTCCCACTGGTACAGTCCTCTCAGCTCCCACACACTGCCATAATAGCTTACCCAACTATAATTATTACCTCTCTACTAATAATAAGCATGCAACACAAAGATTGCAAACAAATAACAAAGGGTTTTATTTGGCATATGGAACAAGGTCTTAGAGGAGAAAAGGCTTAAAACAGATGCAGTTGTCACTGGCTTAATTGACTGGTCTTCTGGTGCCTCTGTAGATGTAGCCCAAAATAATAATGCAGCCCACCCTGACAAAATACTATAAACTAGAAATTTTCACTTTGAAATTATTTTCGCTGTTTGTGCAGAAGCACTAAGTTGCATTAAAATAAATTTACGCTAATTAACATTGTTAGCACTTTTTCCATTATAGTTCAATGAATGTGGTGGGCTAATGACAGCACTAAATTAAATGTACTCATTTATGGCTGCATTTCTGTTTGCACTAAAATTACTTTGCGTGAATGCACTCCCCCCCCCCCACACACACACACATACACTGTCTAGGGGTCCTGATGGTAAAAATGTAGGGGGAGAGTGGCACACTCAGAACCTCCAGGAATCTTCGTCTTTAACTTTAGTTGGAAAGGCCTTACCTTGCTTGCAGTCTTCAACAGCATGGCCCCAAGATTTTCTTAACAGACAAATGGGCAACCAAAATCACATGAACATGCAAAATTGTCAGCAGATACAGGCCTTAAGGTCTATCTGGTCTGCTTGAGTATACAGCACATCAGTCTTTTAGACTGCAGCTCCCATCCTTCCCTTGTCTCCTCCCCTTCTGTTATTCCTACTGCTTCTTTCACCCACACCCCCCATTCAACCTCAGTATGGATCCTAACTTTGAACCCGTCCCATCCTCTCTTGAAGCTGCTCACTGACCTCAATGAAACCACCTCCTTTGGCAGTGAATTCCACTCTGTACCCAACCTTTCAGTAAAATAGTTCCTCCTCATTTCCCTCCCGAATCTACCTCCTTTCAATTTCAGACTGTGCCCCCTTGTTTCCCTCCCATCCTTTAATCTGAAAATACTGTCTGTGTTTACTCTGCACTGTTTTTGATGTTTAAGATTTGTATTATTATTTCAAAAGGACACACATACACATACATTAAATTATAACAACATTCTGAACCATACCAGAAGCTGCACTGTTTTAGTTGCCCTTGTCTGAACTGCCTCCACTTTGTCTATGTCCTTCAGAAGATGTGGTCTCCAGAGCAGGACAAAGTACTCTAGGTGGGGTCTTACCAGCGATCTACACAGAGGCAAAATCACCTCCCTCTGTCTGCTGGTGATACCTCTCCTTATGCACCCCAGCATCCTACTCACCATCCCAACTGCCTTGCTGCACTGCCTGGCCACCTTTAAGTCATCCAATATGATTACCCCAGGTCTCTTTCCTGCTTGGTGGTAATCAATACCCATTTTTCATTCCACCCCAAGGTTTCTGTGCCCTAAATGCAATATTTTGCACTTTTTCACATTG
Source organism: Neoceratodus forsteri (assembly GCA_016271365.2). NCBI lineage: Eukaryota > Metazoa > Chordata > Ceratodontiformes > Ceratodontidae > Neoceratodus > Neoceratodus forsteri. The sequence goes on from CM057449.1 coordinate 684,278,287, forward strand.
AAACCCATCTGTCATACTCTTGACCACTCCTTTAGTTTTCCTAAGTCTTTGCTCATACTTTAACCCCCCCACAAAGTTTCCATCGTATTGCAAATATTGGTGTCATGTACAAAGAGGCAGACCTTCCTTTCCAGTGTCTCTGTGATGCCACTTATAAAGACAATAAAAAGGTCTGCTCCGAGCACCTATCCCTGAGGCATCCCACTATCCCACTCATCACCCTCCCTTCTTTGTAGTGAACTCTATTTACCAACACCCTCTGTCACCTATCCCCTAATCCATTTCTTATCTAGTTAAGCACCATTGGACCCACTCCTAAGCTACCAGCTTGCTTACCAGTCTCCTGTTTGGAATGGTGTCAAATACCTTACTGAAATCTAGGTAGGTCATGTCCACCGCTTCACCTTGATCTAGTTCCTTGGTCACTCAGTCAAAGAAATCTATCAGATTCATTTGAAATGACCTCCCCCCTCCCTGTGAAACCATGCTGAGTGATTCCATTAAATTTCACACCATTGATGTCAGGCTGACTGGCCTATAATCACCAGTCTCCTTCCTGTTACCACTTTTGTGTAGTGGGACTACATCCACTTCCTCCAGTCCTCAAGAACCACTCCTGTTTCCAGTGAGCTATTAAACAGAACTGTCAAAGGTGCAGCCAGTATTTCCCTGAGCTCCCTCAACACCCTTAGATGTGGGCATCCTGGTGGCGCTGAGGGTTGAGGTGCTGGATGTCACACCTCACACCATGCCGGTGACCTGGGTTCAGGAATGAGCCCGGGACACCAGAGGTCAGCTGGGGGGGAGAGAGGGTGCAGGACTGAGCTGCCTCCAGCAAGCACTCCTCCCCTGGGGTGGATTCTTGTGCTTCCTGGTGCATTAGCAGCACCCAGTGGCTGCTGTTGCACTAGCAACTAGCTGGGAGCACGTTGGAGGGGATAGGAGGAGGTGGAGCCTTATGTAGATCACACAGGAGCTTGCAACCTGATGTGCAGGCTTCATTGCACATTCTTCTCCTGGGGCACCATATGTGAGAAAAGCCCTACTCATGTGTGCAACATGAAGCCCCCAATGGACTACTACACCTTTCGCCAGCCAAACAAAGCCCAGCATAAGTCAGGGTGGGGGCTACAGGGTGATGTTGGTCTCTCCCTCGTCCCTCTCTGGGGGGGGCCCTCCACAGGGGGTAAGCTGTGGTCCTCCCCGCAATGTGTCTGAGGTGGAGGCTGGTTGGTGGGGTGTGTTGAAAGAGTGTACATGGGGTGGATTAGAGGATAATTCCCTACTGCGAGAGTGATGATACATAGATTAAAAAAAAACACCCTTGGATGCACCCAATCTGGCACCGGGTATACTGTCACTGCAGTGACTCCCTGACAGCGAAGACCATCACAGTGACAGGATTTGGGCAAAATCCACATGTTGCTGTGATGGTCTCTGCATGGCTAGGTGATTGTCTCTCAGGGTGTTTGGCCCCCACCCCGGTCCAACTCCGACTCGGAGTTGGAATCCTAGAGACCGGGGGTTGTGGGGGGCACAGCCCCCCCGATGAAAACACGGAGGCATCCCCGACACCGCATTGCCAACACTCGGCAGTGCAGCTGTTGCTGTCGGGGGTGTCTCCATGTCCGCTGTCGCTGCAGCATGGTAAAACCCTGGCCTCATTGCTTAGTCCACCTTAGGATTAGCAAGTCCCTTCAGGGCTCTTGCCTCCAAAAAAGAACTACTGTCCACCTCCCTCACTCAAAACTTTTGTTACTTTTTTGTGGCCCCTACCCTTCTCCTTCCTCTGTGAACACTGAACAAAAGTGTTTGTTCAGGATGTCTGCATTTTCCTGGTTCCCCTCTGTGCAGTCCCCACCTTCCGTTTTTAACCTTACAATCCCACTCCTGGTCTTCCTCTTTTCACTTACATGCCTAAAAAATGTTTTATCCCCTTTCATTACCTGCTCGGCTATTTTTGCTTCAGTTTGCACCTTTATGTTCCTTACTGCTTTCCCTGCTTCCTTATGTTTCCTGTGATAGGCCTCACTATCATCCTGACTCTGCATCCCCTTATACCTTCTGAATTCTAGCCTTTTAGCCTTTACCTTTTCAGTCACCTCTTTTGAAAACCATGATGGTCTTTTTCCTCTTGCTTTTCCTCACTTGTTTGATGCAGAGGTTTGTTGCCTTTACTATGCTCCCTTATATTGTCCTCCCCTGTTCCTCCATCCCACCCAGGTCACCTCTGAGGCATTCATCCATATTTTTAAAATCTGTCCTCCTGAAGTCCTGGACCCTCTCCCTTGTGTGTTTTTTCCCACAGCCATCCTTATACTGAACCACACTGTACAGTAATCACTGGTCCTCTCACCCTGACAACTGCAACACGGTCCCTGTTAGTGAGTACCAGGTCCAGTATTGCCTCATCACAAGTGAGTTCTCTGACTAGTTGCCTGAGAAATTCCCCATGTAGACAGTCCAGGATGTCCCTGCCTCTAGCTGAAACTGATGCTAGGAGGCTCCAATTGACATCTGGGAGGTTGAATTCCCCCACTAGAAGCACCTCCCCCTTTTCTGCCATCTTGCCAAATGCTTCGACCAGTATCTCATGTAATTCCTTCCCCTGTACTAAAGGTCTGTAGATCACTCCAGTGGAAATAGTGGCTCTACTTCCCAATTCCAGGGTGACCCACAGTACCTCTGCCTCCCACTGTATTTCCCTCACTTTTTTGCTTTCCCCTCACATGAAGCACCTCAACCCCTCCTTTCCTTCCAACCGAGTCTTTCCTGAACAGAGTATAGCCTGGCATGGCCATGTCCCAGTCATGGTTTCAGTGCACCATGACTCAGAAATGGCCACAATATCCAGGTCGGCCTCTGCCATGATAACCTCTAGGTCCAGAATCTTATTTCCTAGACATCTATCATTCACACACATGGCCTTCCAGATTTTGTTTCTGCTCTTGTTTGTTGCCTCCCTTTTTCCCTCCCTTCTTCCCACCTATCTTTTTAATGCTTCTGTTCCTCCCCCCTTTATCTCTACCACCCTGCTTCCTTTAGTAATTTGCACAATGGGGTGACATCATCATTTGATCTAACATTAACATGGATAGTGGATAATGCAATCATATTCTGTAAAAATACAAGGGATTTGGCATACATAGTTTTCCAGATAATCAGGGCCTCAAAGTAACCTGCTTTAGTGTCAATGGATAGCCACTTCAGTTTAGTATATGGGTAACTGGTTACCCCCCCCCCCCAACAGCAACATTTCACCAGTGAGGTCCCCCACATCGACTGCAGTGTCATGCCACTATGGGAAACCCACCGGAATCTGGCGCTGTCTGTCGGGGGTCCTGCACCCCCCAATCAGCTTTGACTCAGAGTTGATAATCCTAAGTGGTGGGGTGAGGTGCAGCCCTACAGGGGGTGGGGGTGAAGCCCCCCGAAGAAAACACAGATGGACAGTGCGAACTGGCAGCCAACTGCAGAATGCGGTCAACCTGCCGGTGTCGCTGACCGGGTGTTCAACAAATATTTTGTCGAGCTCCATCGTGGATCCTATGGGTAACTTCTATGTATTCAAGGGGATATACTCAGAATAAAGTGACAAGATTTAATATATAAAACTTGAGTTTTAAAAATATTATTTTCTGCAGTGGCTCTATAAATCAGATGTCTGTAATTCAAAATGGGTAAAACTAAATTCTCAGCTTCCAGTTTTCTAGTTTCAAGCATTAAACATGTCCTATTACAGTATACCACCCCCATTATTTTATTCACCATTTTAGTTAACATTTTTATATGATTATTATACTGTAAGATAATGTAATAATTAAGATAACTCCCAAATAGCTAACAGCAGTGACCATTTCAACTGGCACTTCAGCTAATGTTACGAGATTGATTCCAGGGTCTTCAGTTTTCAGTCTCTTTTGAGTTGCAGAAATTGCAACTTCAGTGTTCTTTGCAGTTAAGATAAGGTTATATTTTATAAATCATTTTTGCAAATGAACAAAATCAGAATGTAATCATGCATTAATATCCATAATTACTCCTTGTGAACAATACTGTGTCATCCATGTACAATATTATTTCAGTATTAAGACAAATTAGCAATACAAATTAGAGGTACATCATCAGGAAAGAGACTGAAAAGAGGGGACACCAGAATCAAACCTGTGGCATATGAAATGTAAAGATTTGCAACTCATGTAAATTTGTTTCTGTTAGTATGGTAACTAAAGAGCCAGTTTACAACCTCTAGTGGTGAACAAGACACCAGCTTATACTTTTTTAACAAGATTTCATTATTTGCAAGGTAAAAGACATTGGACAGGTTAATGAAAAGTACAGTTACCTCTATCCAAGGCCTCCACCAAGAAATCAATCAGATCCAGCAACATTAGTGGTATTAAACCAATTATGAAATCTGTAATATGATGCTACAGTATATTTCTCATTGTGTTCTGTGAGCTGGTCATAGACTACTCTTGCAATTTATTTTGATATTATGGATAAGACTGAAATGGGGCAATAGTTTTCAACACTAAAATTCTCATTTTTAAAAACTGGTGTAAATGAGCTTCTTTTCAGATAGTTGATAAAACCTGGAAGCTCAAAGTGAAGCTTACATGTTTTGGCAGGGGAACAACTACATGCTCAGCAGCCAGTGTAAAGAGAAGGAAATCAATACCATCAGGGCCTAATATTGTTTTAGCACTGTTTTTCTGTATGTACAGTGCCTTAAAATATCAGATTTTGTTGAACTCCTAGAACAGAATTGTAGGGATATTTGATTCCTATTGACATAGCTACAAAAAAAAAAAGCTCAGAGCTTGGCTGTAACAATATACGTCTTCAAATTCCTAAAGAATTGATTGAAACATTCTTCCACATCAAAGTCATTAATTACTTTACCATTAGTCTGCAAAGTGATTGGTGCAGACCAGTTTTATCTCAAAGTAAACTGTTTATAGCCTGCCAAAAGGTTTACTGATTAGAAATTGATTCAGTTTGTTTTTGCTTAACATAATCAGCCTATGTAGTTCAGGTCTGTATATAGATTTTGAAGCTCTCTATATTTAATTAAATCTTGGGATTCTGTTCTTGTATTTCAGCCTGGCCATATTTCATTTTTAAGTGTCTGAATAGACTTGGTGTCATCCAACTCTTAGAGTAACAACTCACTCATAATCTTTTCCAGGGGGCATATTTCTTCCAAAGCCTAGTACATTCCACCCTAAAAATCCAATTCTAAGTCAGTGGCAGGGATTGTATCTAAATATGGCCATTCTATAACAGCAACATCCTGCTTAAGTTTGTCAAAATCAACTGCATTTACATTTCATGTGTAAATGACTTTAGAGTCATGCTTTGGTCTATGAACAAACCAGAGTCAGAAAACCAGGCTACGATCAATTACCAAGACTCCGTTTAACAAAACTTTGTCGGGATGTGATACCAGAATCCTTTCTAGAACTGTAGAAGAATGTATTTTATAATTGGCATGCACTGACCACCAAATTATTTGCTTCAAATTCAAATCCAATAAAAATTCCTTCCACTATAAAGTTTTATCTCATCAGTCAATAAGAGACAAGTGATTTACCATACATATTGATGACATGTATGGGGCTACACTAGTTGGAATGAAATGATGACTACCACAGTCTCTGCCTCTATCAATGGGTAATAGCACAGCCAAAGTGCTGGACTGAATGTGAGGATGGACTGGCCTAGTAAAGTACCATATTATTTGGTATTGCACATACCATTTTTTGCACATGGCTATGACGTTTGATTTTGTAGTTAAAGTGACCCACTAGGCACTTGTGTGAAGCTTAATAAATTTGACCTTGACTGCACTGCTGTATTTTTCTAGGAACCTACAGGACATTTGTAGCTAATGCACTCAGTAGTCATACGGGCCACGTGGGCTCATGCCACATACTTATACCACTTTCTATGCAGGGGGTAACAAACAGCCAGTGAAAACTATATTGTCTCATTGCAAACCATAACTTTATTATTTTATTTTTATTTTTATTTTTATTATTATTATTATTCTTTGGTAACTGGAAAAAGCCAACTAGACACAAGTGCCTGTTTTCAGGGGCAACCCGGGAGCACTGGGGAGGTAAAGTAGCTTGTCCAGAGTCACACAGTATACTTTTGAAGGCTGTGGGAATCAAATTCAGATCTGCTAGATGTACCAAGCTCATAGGCTATACTGATATCATTAGTGATACTGCTAGCTATCATTGTATTTATAATACTGTAATAGGTTGTGTAAACCCCTGTGTTCTTTGTGCTTGTTGTTGGGCTGGCCACCCCAGGTTTGCACCCCATCCTGCACTGGGCACAGATGCTTTGTCTTGGAAATTGTTAATAATCACTCAGGATTATTATTTCCCTATTTTACTAGGTAGCTGATTTAGATATTATCAAAAAATTAGCAAGCCCCTCACTGAAAAACAGGGGAGAACATACAGTACACTGCACCAATTATTCAGCTCTTACTTTTCCCCGTTAATATATTGATACCTAAAAATTCAGTTAGGTTGTATTTTCTTATTATCAGTCTTTCCTGTAACTAAGGTGTCTTTCAGATAGATAATATACACTTCTCTGTTTTGCCCACTGAATCATTTCCATTATAGGAATTCTCACTCATACTGACACTGGAGGTTCTTTCACTTTGCCAGTCTCAGCTAAAGCCAGTATATCTGGCTAATTTAGCTTTTTTTCTGATTAAGAGTTGGTCTAATTTACTTGGGGTATATGGTTAGTGCTGTTATGAATGAAAACAGGCCCCTTCAAAATGGTGTTGTCCACATTCTAAGTTCTTGTGCACATTCTAAAAAATAGGTTTGCCACTAAATTGCAGGCCAAATTGTCAGATGGCCCTAAAAGAGATATATGCAGAAAGGAAGAGATGGGGGCAGGGGGGCTTGGTGACATCATCATAGCATGCTATATGACACTGGGAGCAGGGTCCCAGATCATTGTTCAGGGGGAGGGGCTAGGAGGAGTCCTAGTCAGGGGTCCTTCTGGGGTATATAAGGGCTAGTAACCCTTGCAGAGCCCTCTTTCTGCTTGGAAATTTTCTTTGAGGTTGTCATTTCATAGCACTTCATGGCAACGTTGAGGTAAGGCACAGGGCCTGTGGTTCCAGGTGGCTTATGGCCTAGTGGTACCTTTGGCTGGGCTGATCAGGCTTTTACTATTCTGTATTTTGGCATCTGTGTAATCCAGGCTGATGGTTTCTATGGGGCCTATGGCCACAGGGAACCGCGGCAGTGGGGGCCTGCTGTTTTTGTGGTATGGCAATTTAGCAAGAGTTTTTGTTGTAGGATTGTGATTGTGGGAATTCGGAGTAGCTCTGGGCTGATGGTCTTGGGGGGCCTATGGCCACCTGGAACCATGGTGGTCGGGGCCTTAGCTTTGTGTATGTGGATTTGTTTTGTCCATGTCGGCCCAAGTTAGGGTGAGCATGGTGCTATACTTACTGTATGAGGGGTTGTTTTGTCCATGTCAGCCCAAGTTAGGGTGAGCGTGGGGGTATCCTCATTGTTTGGCATCTGAAAATCCAGGACTGCAGTTTGCTGGTATGGGGGGGTTTGCTACATGGGTCTGCCAAGTTAGGGCAGGCAGCCTGCAGCAAAGCAACCAACCCAGCATAGCCAGGTTGTTCTTGTGACTTAGTGGAGGAATGCTGAGGGGGTATGGAATGTTAGAGAACCCCGGAGGCTGCGCGAAGGGGGTCTGGACCGGGATGCCACATGAGGCATAGGGCCGCATGGTACCACAGTGGTAGGGCCCTCAGTTATGGTTGGTATGATGGTGTTTGCCTGGGTCTTGCCCAAGTTTCAGGTGAACAGTGTGGCCTCAGGCCTGGTAAGACAGGAGGAGTGGGGTGTGTGGGTATCGGGTGACTAGTGAGAAATAGGCAGTTTCATTTAATTGCAAAAGTCACAATAAATTACATTTCTGACTGTACTGTAGCCCATTTATTAGGTATGCAGCTATTGAATGAAATATTGAAAAAATCCTCTACTACAAGTTTTAGTTTCAATCCCCCCCAAAAAAAATGGTGGTGAAGGAGGCCCGAATGGGATGGGAGTTGCCAGCGCAGATGGAGTGCCAGAAGGCAACCAGCAATGGTGTGGGTGCTAGCGCTTTAGTTAGTGCAGCGGGAGTATCGCTGGGCCACGAGGAGGTGACTCGTTGCTCAGGCGGGTCTAGCGCTGGAGTTTTGGTGTTCGTGTTGTGGCTGGGGGGAGAACTGGGGGGGCTTACAGAAGGGGGAGGGTGAAACTGGATTAACAGACCCAGATGCCATAGGCAGGGTAGCATAAGGCTAGCACCAATGGTACAGGAAGGCAGAAGGCCTGGATGGGGGTTAGCATGGTGCTCGCTGGGTGGTGCTTGGTCTGGAAACCCGAAAGAACAAGAATGGAACAAACAGAAAGAATTAAATGGTTAAAGGAGGACAAGGGATGGTGCAGATAGCTAAAGAAAGGAAGTGGCTGCTTGGGTCAACGAGTGGAGCGGGTCGGGGTCAGAGGCAACAGATGGTGCAGCAAGCATCCACAGGACTTATGGGGGGGTAAGGCAGAACTCAAAGGTGACCAAAAGGCAGCCATCGGAGGTGGAGTTTGGGAGGTCTGGGACACCAGATGAGGGCAGCATGGCACAGGCGGGCCGTAGGGCACCGGGGGGGGCCTGACAGATAGGTTTGCTGCTGGGTATTGTAACAGGGGAAAAGAAATGGCACAGCAGCATGGCAGTGGTAAGGGAATTGGAAGGGGGGACTGAGTCAAAAAAGAAAATAAACAAGAAGATGGTTGCTAGTTGTGATTGGGTTCTGCATGGTCATGGCAAGGGGGATACAGAGGTTGTAGATACTAACCGAATAGGCGGTGAGGTACAGCAGTTGTGGTCTGATTCCTGGTTTTGAAGTAAGTGGGGCAGGGAGTGGACAGGGGAGCAGGGGCTTGGAATACACAGGTTAAGTGGGGGTGCACGGAGGGTGCCAGAGGGTGTCGGAGGGGCATGCAAGGATGAACCTTGGCCCGGCACAGGCCAGGACAGTCGATAAGATGGGGATTGTGGGAAATGGCATAGTGCACTCACATTTGTCACTTCATCCCCTAGTGATCATAGCAGCAGGAAGATGGCACCTAAGAGAGCCCAGGCCTCCAGCGCTAAGATGATGGAGGAGGCATCCAAGTTGATGAGCAAAATGACAGAGCTGGTGGAAGCGGCCAAATGATGGGAGGTAGAGGAGGAGGCATTGAAGAAGAGGAAGGAGAGCGACAGAAGAGCAGGCAGGGGCAGGGGAGGGAAGAGGCCATGAGGAGCACATCCCTGCCTCTCACCCATCCCACCACCGGAGCCCGAGTCGCACCATCTGGATTAGGCCCATGGGGGGGGTAAGAGCAACATAGATGTCACAAATGAGGGTGACTTGAGAGAGTATTTGGAAGGGTTTATAGATGACATAGAGGATAAGGGTGTGGAAAAGATGGAACAGGCATTGCAGGCAATAAAGAGTGGGAGTAAAGGAACTGAAGGGTCTATGGGGAACTAGGAGTAGGGGAAGAAGCTGTACGAAGGACCCCCGGAATTCACGTTGGGGATCATGTGCCAGCTTTAATTAAAGAGAAAATTTGGAAAGGGGAATATGTGGACATTTTTAGTTTGGTGGATGAGGACACAGCCAAGAAATATAAACAGAAGGAGTCAGTGGGAAAACTGAAGATGGCATTAGCATTGGCAGTGGTAGGGCACAAGGACGAAGAGGCAAAATACAAGGGCAAGAACATAGACACATGGCAAGCGGGTTTCTTGATATACAGCGCATTTAGTACTGGAGAAGCAGACAGAATTGGCAATTCCCTTTTTGACCTACACAGCTGTCATCAGGGATGCATATAAAGCAAAACTGGGATACGGATGGTTGAAATATGATGAGGAATTCAGGGAGCTGATGGCAGCTAAAGGTGACTTGAGATGGGACTGCATGCAGTCCGAGCTGTGGGTTTGGAAGCTATCTGGCCCAACAGGGAGACCTGGGGGAGAACAATAAGAAGGGCACCCCTGTTCTGGGAGTGAAGACCTGTTGGGGGAACAATAGGGCATCATGCACCTGGGTGAACTGCAAATTCAGGAATGTTTGCTCCCGCTGCATGGGCCTGCATCTAGTAACAAGCTTCCAGCAAGGAGGGGAAAGGGGTATACACTCAGGTGGGCAGTACCAAGAGCAGTCCTTTCAGGGGCCGGGGGAGCAGGGAAGGGCAAGGGGGGCATGGAAAAAGGGGATACAACTCCGATTACAGTTGGAACTGAAGGGGCGGGGAGGAGAAGTGCTGGAGTTTTCCATTGGTGCACACTCCTATAGTCATGAGGGTCACTGAGGCATGGACACAGGAATATCTGGCCATCAGAAGGGTGGATTTCCTGAGGAAGGGTTTCAAGAGAGGTTTTCCTCAGATTCAAAGGGGGGGTGCAGGGAAATGAAGGCCAAATATTTAGGATCTGTGAGGGGAAAGGAGGATATAGTATGGGCTAAAATACAGAAGGAGGTGCAAGCGGGGAGGGTCAAGGGTCCTTTCAGTGAACCTCCTTGCCCCAATTTCCAAGTGTTGCCCCTGGGGGTAGTATCAAAGAAACAGGTGGGTGAATTCCAACTCATACACCACTTCTCCTACCCAAAAGGGGCCTTGGTGAATGAAGGAATACCCGATGACCTGTGAGCAGTCTTGTATGTGTCACTAGACCAAGCAGTTGTTTTGATCTGGGCAGTACAATGGGTGTGGTTAGCAAAGGCAGACATCAAGTCCACTTTCTGGCTACTACCGGTCAGGCCCGAGGATTGGGATTTGCTGGGTTTTCAGTTTGAGGGTGGGATGTTTTTTGATAAGGCTATGCCAATTGGTTACTCGGTGGCCTGTTCAACTTTTGAGGCTTTTAGTTCTTGGGTGAAGTGGGTGTTCAGGTGGAGATATGGGTACAGGAGGGTGGTACACTACCTGGATGATTTTCTTCTCATAGGTGGCAGTGAGGCCAAGACAAAGGGGATTTTGATGGATTTTAAGGAGTTGTGTGGGCACATAGGATAGACATGAATAGATATGATATGATAGAATGCATGGGATAGACATAAAGGAATTCTGGAGGTCAGGGGTAAGGGGCAACAGACTTCCTGGAAAACATAAACTGAACTTACAAACTTAAATTGGCAGACTGGGTGGGCCATAGGCCCTTATCTGCCGACACTGTCTATGTATCTATGTATAGGCATTCTATTGGTGAAGGGAAAAATGGAGGGCCCGGCCAACCAGTTGAAATTCCTGGGGATGGAGGTGGACACAGTGAAGGAATGTTTTCGCCTGCCAGTGGACAAAGTGTCCCGGCTCAGGGGGCTACTATAACAGGTAAGAGGGAGGAGGAGGAAGGTGCCACTGGTATTAGTATAATAACTACTGGGGCACCTTAATTTTGCTTGTAAGGCTATGAGCCCAGGCAGGGCATTTACCAGGAGGTTGGCTAGGGCCACAAGTAAAGGCGAAGCATCCATGCCACTGGGTAGCTATCACGAAAGGGGTATGTGAGGATTTAGGTGTGTGGGAGGATTTTCTTGACAACTATAATGAAGTTACATTATTACAGAAGGAATGGGCTTATAACACTGACTTGAAATTGCACACAGATGTGGCAGGGGCCCTGGAGATGGGGACTTACTTCAAAGAGGAGTAGATATCAGAAGCATGGCTGGTCCACTGGAAAGAATGGGGCTTGCTGAAAGTCATTACCTTTTTAGAAATATTCTGCAACTGGGTGGCCATGGAAGTTTGGGGGGACAGGATGAGGGGCAAGTGCATACTTTTCTGGTGTGATAACAAAGGGGTCATGGAGGTAATTAATAGACAAGTGTGGTTACAGATAAAGTGGGGGGGTATTGCGCCACATGGTGCTGCGTGGACTGCAGCTGAATTTGTCATTTAAGGCATGGCATATTGAAAAAATTAGAAATGAGATGGCTGACAGTCATTCCCATTTACAACTGGACAAGTTTCAGAAACTGGCCCCTCAAGTAGCAGCACACAGGACCAGGGTCCCATACCAGCTATGGGAAATTGGAGGGAAAAAGTCAGGTGGCTGTACCGGAGGTCATGGGCAACCAACACTTTGAGGGTGTATAAAAGTGCATGGGGGGCATTCCAGGAGTTCCAGGCCAAGGCCGGTTGGGGTATGGTAGACCTAGTCTCCAAGGACCCAGTGAGGCAACACGGGGTGGAGAAGTGGGAGGAAGGGATGGCCCACACCACCATGGGAGTGCAGATGGCTGGCATGGATTGGATGTGTAAGGACAGGACTTGGCCGGATGCCATAGAGGGGAGGGTGGTTAAGTGGATGGTCACAGGCTGGCAAAGAGGACAAAGGGAGACAAAGGCTAGGAGACAGCCCATCATGGGGCAGCTGCTGTAGAATGTGATGGTGGCCCTGCAGCACGTATGCATTTCAGCGAAGGAAGCACGTTTGTTTAGGGTGGTTTTCACAATGATGGCCAGAGGGGTCTTCAGTATTGGGGAGGTGGTAGCCCTGAGGAAGTCAGGGACAGCACAGGGACTGCAGGCCGGGACATCAAGTGGTGGCAAGACAGGGTGGTCATCAACCTGCCCAGGTCTGAAATGGATCAAGGAGGTAGGGGTCAATCGGTGACATTGACCAGACAGCAGCGGGGTGAGGTATGTGCAGTCACAGCATTGGAGGAATATGAGAATATGTGGGGGGTCTAGTGGGAGGATATGGTTCTGCCACAGGGATGGCAGTCCAGTGTCAGGTTTTCAGGTCGGGGAGGTCTACAAGAAGGCCCTATCCTTTGTAAAGGAGGACCCTGACAGATATACCCTGAATTTGTTTCACATAGTAGTGGCATCAGAGGCCACGGCTAGGGGAGAATCTGAGGTGGAGGTAAAATGGGTGGGGTGCTGGAGATCCAGCTGCTAAAAAAATATGTGAGATGTTGAAGTCATGGTTTTCACCTTGTGTTTAGTTTGTTTTTCCCCCTGGCAGGAACAAAGCAAAGGGTCTGGATCATGAGGCATTCTTTCATCTATTGGGCCAAGAGGTTTGCAGCATCCCAAAGTGGGGGGAAAATAGGTTTGTCACTAAAAGGAAGGACAAATTGTCAGGTGGCCCCAAAAGACATAAATGCAGAAAGGAAGGAGTGGGTGCAAGGAAGGGCTTGGTGACATCATCATAGTGTGTCATATGACACTAGGGGACAGGGTCCCAGATTATTGGTAGGGGATGGGGCTACAAGGGGTCCTAGCCAGGGGTCCTTCTGGGGTATATAAAAGCTGGCAACCCTTGCAGAGCCCTCTTTCTGCTAAGAAATTTTCCCACCCACCTATAAGAAGGGGTAGGGAGAGGGGCTGGGGCATGAGCAGGACAGTCATTGGGCAGGATAGTGGCTAGAGTAGAGTTTGTTTGTTGGTGCCCAGTGAGGGTGGTCCAGTAGGGACCAGTGCAGCTGCAGAAGGGCAGCAGGATTTTTTGGTCTGGTGGGGGCTGTAAGAGCCCTGGCTTTGTGGTCAGCAAGTGGCCCAGTTGGGAGCAGTAGGAGAAAAAAAGGGGGAGGGAGGAAAGGAGGGAAGCTAGAGAGGATAATAGGGGTAGCCAGAAGGCGGGAGGGGGCAGGGCAGCATGGGCTGGGGGCAAATGGCACCCAGGCGTGGAAGTAAAAGAGGGAAGGGAAGGGGGATAGAGACTAGGGGTTGGATCCTAGTGTCCAGACCTGGGGGGTGGAGGTCCTGGTAAGTTGGTACCTGGTTCTGGTGATGGTGTGGGGAGTCAGATCTGAGTGTTCAGCACCTCGAAGGACAGCATGCAAGAGGAAGAGGACCAGGAAGGAAGAACATTCCAAATTAAGGAATGGACTGATGTATTTACTGAATAAAATGAAATGTGAAATATGAAGATATGGAAATATAAATATTAAATGAGTGCCAAATAAAATGTTGCCAATGAGCATCCAAGTTAGCAGGTGTGGAGGGAGTTTTATTTCTGAAGGTGATCAGATGACAAAGGTGTATTGCACATTTCAAATCAATTTCATCTGTGTCCCTGCTTGCACTCTCTTCTCTCTTCCACCACACTGTAGTGCTTTAGTCACAAATTAAAAATGAAGGAAAAAGTCATGGCACCTGTAGTATTTTTTTTCTTTAAATTAAAAAGTAAAAATAAATAACCTCCTTTAAAAACATACACTGTAAAAATAAACAGTGGTTGACCATACATAGCTTACCCTGTGTTTCTGTTTGAGGGTTGATGTAACAGCATGGACCTCTCGAGCATCGCTCTTGATGTCCATATTTCTGTTATCTCAACCCCTCAATAGAAACACAAGCTTGTTGTGCATGGTTGCTCATGCATTATTCCTTATGCTTTACAAGTATTATTCATGTGAACCATACTAAGAGTCATCATCCCTATTTGCAGTTCAGAAAAAAAATGAGTTTCCCTATCTGGAAATCTATTAGCAGCCAACCCATATTTATTTGTATGAGTAATGCCAGATACATGATAAAAGTGAAAAAAAAAATAGTGACACATTTCCTCTGTTTGAGCAATTTGTCATTTTCTCTTTTAGTTACCTATTGTAACCAAAGGTAGGAGAAAAGCTCCCCTAATAGGGGTTGTCTACAGGCCCCCACACCAGGGGGAGGACATAGACACATTACTGTTAGAAGATATACAAAACCTGACAGCTAAAGGGGAGGTTCTGATAAAGGGAGACTTCAACATGACAGATACAGATTGGTCAATACCAGCAGGAACATTTGCCAGAACAAGGCACATGGTGGATTCCCTGCAGGGGGAGGGCCTCAAACAACTGGTACAACAACCCACAAGAGATAGGGCTATCCTAGATCTCGTACTGACTAACAGGGAAAGGATCACATATCTCCAGATAGAAGGTCACCTGGGGGCCAGTGACCATCACATGGCATGGTTCAATTTGGCCACTAGAACTAAATCATCATATTCCAAGGCAAACATATGCGACTTCAGAGGAGCTGATTTTGATAAGATGGCCACAGAGTTAAAGCTAACCTTGGCAAAAGAAATACAGATGAGGGGTACAGGCAGATGGGCAAGCATTAAGGCTGCAGTACTTGAAGCAACATCCCATTGTGTTAGAGAAAAGGAAGTGCAAAAAGAAGAAAACCACTGGTTCCTCAAAAACAGTAGCAGAAAAGGTCAGAGCCAAAAGGCTGGCCTTCAGGAAATATAAGGGAACACAGCGGGATGAAGACAGGGAGGCATACCAAACTTCCCTAAGAGAAGCAGGGAAGGCAGTAAGGCAGGCAAAGGCCCAAACTGAGGAAACACTAGCACAAACAGCAAAAGAAAGTGGCAAGACTTTCTATAGATACATTAGTGAAAGGAGAAAGTCCAGAGAGGGTATTGCTAAGATCAAAGGAGATAAGGGGGCGTGTGAGGAGGAGGACCATGTAAAAGCATCTATCCTAAATAGATACTTCTGCTCAGTATTTACTGAAGAGAAAGTAGGGCATGCCCACTGCTCAGCACCATGGACACAGTGGGGAAGGAGGTGTGCACTAGTCCCTTCACAAAAGAAAGGGTCCTACAAGAGCTCGATAAGTTCAGGGTGGACAAGGCAATCGGACCTGATGACATACATCCCAGGGTACTAAATGAGCTAAGGGTGGAGCTAGCAGAGCCATTATCAGAACTGTTTAGTGAGTGTCTGAGCACAGGAGAGGTCCCAGAAGACTGGAGAAGGGCTCATGTGATCCCACTTCACAAGAATGGTAGCAGGGAGGAGGCAGGGAACTACAGACCAGTCAGTCTTACCTCAGTAGTGGGCAAGATTATGGAGGCACTCCTTAAGGAAAGGATAGAGCAACACCTGGAATCCATAGGAGCACAGCATCTAAGACAGCATGGGTTAAAAAAAGGAAGGTCCTGCCAAACTAATCTCATAGATTTCTTTGACTGGGTAACCAGAGTGGTGGACCAAGGGGAGCAATTGATGTTGCCTACCTTGACGTCAGCAAAGCTTTCGATACTATTCCACATAGAAGATTGATTAATAAGCTGGGTAGGCTCAGGGTGGGTCAGAAGTTGATCAACTGGGTGGAAAACTACTGGTTGACAGGCAGAAAACAGAGAGTGGTGGTAAACGGTATACAGTCAGAAGAGATGCAAGTCACAAGTGGGGGTACCTCCGGGATCAGTCCTGGGGCCAGTCCTCTTCAATATCTTCATCAGTGACATTGCAGATGGACTAGAGGGTAAGGTATGTCTGTTTGCAGATGACACCAATATCTGCAACAGAGTAGATGATCCAGATCGGGTGGGCAGAATGAGAAGAGGTCTGGATAAACTATCAAAATGGTCAGAAGAGTGGCAACTTGGGTTTAATGCAAAGAAGTGCAAGATCATGCACACAGGGAAGAGACACCCTGAAGCCACCTATAGGCTGGGAGGCGAGTTGCTGGCAGTCACAAGGGAAGAAAGAGACTTCGGCATCATCATCACCGATGACCTGAAATCATCCAAGCAGACCACTAAAGCAGTAGGTAAGGCTAGGGGGATGCTGGGGTGTATTAATAGGGATATCACAAGTCAGAAGAGGGAGGTAAGAATCCCTCTTTACAAGACACTGGTTAGACCCCATCTGGAGGACTGTGTGCAGTACTGGAGGCCACACCTTCACAAGGACATTGACCAAATTGAGGCAGTCCAGAGAAGGGCAACCAAAATGGGGCAGGGACTGCATCAGAAAACATATGAGGACAGATTAACTGAGCTCACTATGCATACCGCAGAGCAAAGGAGGGAGAGAGGTGATATGACTGAAACATTCAAACACCTTAAGGGCATTAACAAGGTGAAAGAGTCTAACATGTTTCAATGTAAGAAAAACAGCAGGACAAGAGGACACAGCATGAGATTAGAGGGAGACCAATTAAGGGGTAATGTGAGGAAGTTATTTTTCACAGAAAGGGTGGTGGATGCATGGAACGGCCTACCTCAGGAAGTGGTGGATATGAATACAGTGCAGGGCTTCAAACAGGCATGGGATAGGCATGAGGGAGCAATACAGATGAGTATGAATAGATAGGCCATTGACAGAGCAAAGGCCGATGGCACATTTATAAGGTAGAAAAAGAAATGGGCAGACGGGATGAGCCATGCAGTCCTTATCTGCAGTCAACTTCTATGTTTCTAAGTTCTTTACTACCACCATGCACCAAACACTTGTTCTACATAATAATATATTTTTAATGTCATAGTTCCTCAACAGTTTAACACCTTCATTTAACCTTTTCATGCTATAACCCACCACAGTATAATTTAAATGTACAGTACATAAATTTGTAATTTAAAACTGACAAAACTATCTCCCACACTTTTATTAAATAACCTAGATATCTAAGGATTATTAATCCCAGCAACAACATTTTAACTCATCGGCTCTGAGGTGCATTTTTGAATTAAGGTTAAGCAATGGAGTACTTGGACTTCAAAAAGTGCTACTGGGGCTGGTGTTTTAAGTAACATTCTTTAGCTTGAATTAATTAACAGTAGTCATCGGGAAAACAATTACCAAAGTCCATAGGCCTGGTCCCTTGTATTCCTAGGAACTGGTTGCCTCTGATGCACTTAGCCACATTTTGCTTTACTGCTGCCATTGCTTCAGATGCTGCTGTATGTACTGCAGGTTTACTGTCTTTTGAACCTGGTTAGCTTCCCCACCCCAAAAAAACAGCTACCAACCAAGGTTGGGCTGTCAGTTCCATTATGTAGGACAGTTGTGAACAGTCTGTGAAGTTTTGGTATGTACATAATTAAGGCCCTGGGCCAAGGAGTAGTAAAGTCAAAATACAGAAATGAAATTATGTTTTCCTGAATGCAGTTAAAATTAAAACAGTCTCAGAGACATACAGTTAATGCTGAGATAAAACAGGACTAGCTCCCAGTCTATGATAATTATAAAACCAGTTTACTGTCTATGACACAGGTGCTTCTTCAGAACAAGGTTTTGTAGGAAATCAGTTGTTAACTCGAACATGAAGCAGCCAGTGATCACACATAGCTTTGCTTTGCTCAGAGGTGTATGCTGTGCTATGGATTTATCTTTTGTGCTCAGGCACTGGGGTCTGGATCCATCAGTTGACTACAATGTACTTAGCTGCACTTCATGGCACTGCCACTGCTGCTTCAGACACCACCACATCTGGCTTGGCACTGAACACCAGTAGCTGAGCAGGCACAATACATTTAAATTTTTTTCATGTACTACTCACAGAATGGGCACTGAAGAAACAATTGAAGATCATGAATAATCATTCTCAGGTTTTCTTCAAAGTAAGATCCTAAACCTCTAAACCTATATTGCTGCTAGCCTATTCTGGCAATGTTGAATGGAGTCCTGGTACAGAAAAACATTTTGTGCAGGTAAATTCCACAGCTGATTTCTTCAGTTTCTAAGATATAAAATTTATGTTGTTTAACTCACTGAGTATCCTAATGAAAATGTAACTAGTTTGTGCATGTATTGTACACCTTGCACCAGTCATTATATAGTAGTAATTACTAGGGGTGTGTGAAACAAACTTTCGCCGGTGGAACTAAAACGAAAGTCACTTTGACTTCCTCGGAAGTTCGGAAATCTATTTTCGTACTTTCGTGGAATTTCTGCCTCCCCTACAAGGTTGCCCGATTGCCTGATAATTAAAAAACTAATGATATCCCCACCCTGGTGGCTATCGGTCCCTGCCCCCACCCCACCCAATTACCCACCTGGCCAGTCCAGGGCAACATGCTCTTAGCCCTTTTAATAACCCGATCTCCCACCAACCGCCGTATACAGCAAATTGCTATCTAAAAAAGAATTCTTCCTGGTGGTCTAGTGACCCTCCCTCCATTTCCCCAATCCCTGAATTAGAATTAGTATCCATGGTGGTCTAGTGCAACCCCACCCCTTGAAGCAAAGTCCCCCATCCCAAAACTGAAGGCAGGCCACCGGCACAGCACTACTCTCTCCTCCATGGCTGGCAGCCCACTGAGCTATTAATGAATAGCGTGTGCTTCTATAAGCATGCACTCATTCATTAATAGCTCAAGTCTTCTCTAACTCATCAGAGGAAAATATTAGCTATAAATGTTGGGATGGGGTGTGTTTCCAGGAGATGAAGTGCTGGGCCACCAGAGAATCAGGATACTAATTTTAACTCGAGGATTGAAATGAATCACTAGACCTGAAAATATTTTAAATTGTAATTCATTGTATATGGCGGTCGATCGAGGATCGAGTTACTAAAGGACTAAGGGCATGTTGCCCTGGACTGATGATGAGTGGTGGGTTGCAGGAGGGACCACTAGTCAGTAGTCACCAGGGATTACTTGGGCAGCTGTGTTTTTTTTTAATGGGGCTATTGGGGCGGGTGACCGGGTGATGGGAGGGAGCGTTAGCCACCAGGGATTACTTGGGCATTGGTAGCTGGGCTTTTTTTTAACGGGGCAGGTGATTGGATGGCAGGAGAGAAGGCAAGCCACCAGGGATTTTAAATGTGGAATTGAGGCAAGGGTTGGGGGAGGGGGGAAGTTCTGGACACCAGACATTACTGTTTTTCTGCCTTCAGATGAGTGGAAACAGGTGAAACTGTTCCTCAAAACATTTGGAAATTTTCCATTCCGCAGCAGGCGGAAATTCAGAACCTTCCACGAACATTGTGAAATTTCACAGAAGTTACACTACTGCAGAAAAAAATACTTTCACCTACCCCTAGTAATTACTGAAACCTGGTTTAAGAGTTAGTTGACAGTGGAGATTTTCTAATACAGTAGATGGCTTCATTTTATTTCATTTAGACAGACCAATAAGGTGTGGGGGTGTCATGTTATCAATGGCGACTCTGCACCAGGGCACACCAGGGCACATGCCCTGGCAAAATAAATGCACTGCCATGGTTGGTGCCCCATATGGTGCAGAGCTTCCTCCATAGTAACAAAATATCAGTGCCCTGGCTGCCATCTGTTGTGCTCCAGCTGTGCCCTGGTAACCAGTGGTGACTAGAGTTGCTACTGCATATAGTGTATGGTGGAATGCTGTTCTGCATGGAAATCCATGCCTGGAACAGCATTGTTGTCCTGCACTCGGTGCGTCATGATCTTGTTGTGCTGCACCCAGTGCGTCACCGGTGCAGCACAACAAGATCGAACACATTCGCGCATGCGCAATAGAGCGGCGCGCTCGGCAACACGGAAGGAAGCCTTTGGCGGCAGACACAAGTAAGCCTTTTTTTTTTTTTTTTTTTACAGAGTGTTCACCAGTGCTATTTATGGTTGCCCATACACTATAAAAGATTGTGTATGAGCAACCATACACAAACAAGGCAGTTGTGCGATCTTGAGGTTTCCGTGGTAACGGACCTCTCGAGCTACGCTCTCGAGGTCTCAGGTTACCACGGAAACCTCTCGATCTCAACTGCCTTGTTGTGTATGCTTGCCCATACACAATCCTCTATGTTATATGTACAACTAACATTTAAACCAATATCTTTGAACTCTAGGTGTGCAGTGTAGGCTTACACATGTGTGGTAGTCAAACTGATACTGTCTGCTAATGTATCAGTTAATTGCATGCAATGTTGTTTGAATACAACATGAAACAAAATTGGACCTCTAAATTCAAGCATTTTGTTGGATTTAAAATCAGGCAGGGTAGCATCTTTCAGAAAAAAAATTTATTCTAGAACAAGGGGTCACAACATGAGGCTGGAGGGGGTAGACTAAGGGGTAACATAAGGAAGTATTTCTTCACAGAAAGGGTGGTAGATGTGAGAAGCAGCCTCCCAAAGGAGGTAGTGGAGAAAAATTTGGTAGGGGAATTCAGAAACATATGGAATAGGCATAGGGGAACCCTAGCGGTTGGAAAGCAAATGAAGATAGAGATTAAGTTGGGTCTCTGGTGTTTTTGTAACAGGTAGAACAAATGGGCAGATGGGGGTGGCCTAGCAGTCATTATCTGTTGTCAACTTCTATGTTTCTATGTCAGATTATGTACTTTCCAGTCTGAGATCTGATCCAGATCCATGCCCATTCTATGTGTAGTACATAAAAAAAACTAAAACATACTGTGCCTGCTACTCCCTGGTGTCTACTGCCACCCCTTACCCATTTCTTGACTAATAAATGAAAAACAGCTAAGAATTATAGAAACATAGAAACTGATGGCAGATAAGGACTGATACTCCACCAAGTCTGCCTGTGTTCCCTACCTATTGCAAAAGCCATAGATCTTTCTTGATCTCTGGCTTTACTTCCTCTCCTATATCGTTATGGTTCCCCTATATCTATCCTATGCATTTTTGAATTTCCCCACCAAATTTGCCCCCACTACCTCTGCTGGGAGGCTGTTCCATGCATCCACCACCATTTCCATGAAGACGTACTTCCTCACATTGCCTCTTAGTCTACCCTCTTCCAGTCTCATGTCATGCCCCCTTGTTCTTGAACATCTCCTTTTCTGAAAGATGCTGCCCTCCTGTATCTTATTTATGCCCTTCAGGTATTTGAATGTCTCTATCATATCTCCCCTCTCTCCTCTCCTCTCCTCTCCTCCAGGGTGTTCATATTGAACTCCTCCAGTCTCTACTGATATTACATTTGGTGCAGGCCATGCACCATTTTTGTTGCCCTTCTTTGAACTGCCTTTATGCTGTCTAAGTCCTTATGGAGATCAGCCTCCGGAACTGGACACAGTATTCCAAATGAGGTCTTACTAATGATTTGTACAGTGGTATCACTACCTCCTTTCTTCTGCTGCTGATATGTCTTCATATGCCCCCCAGCATCCCACTGGCTCTGCCCACAGCTATGGCACAATGTGTGGCCACTTTAGGTCATCAGACATGATTACCCTCAGATCCCTTTCATGCTTGGTGGCAGTTAGTAACCCCCATCATATAATCCTCCCCTGGGTTCCTGCACCCCAAGTGCATGATTTTGTACTTCTTTGCAGTGAATCTCCACTGACACACTCTTGACCATTACTCCAGTTTAGCTACTGTAGGTCACTCCTCATTTTTTAGACCCCTCCCGGAGTGTCTACCCTATTGCAAATCTTAGTGTCATCTGCAGAGGCATACAGTACCTTCTCTTCCAGCCACTCTGCTATGTCATTTATGAAGACATTAAAAGGGGCTGGCCCCAGAACTGATCCCTGTGCTCCTGCTGGTCACCCTCCATTCCTCGGATTGAGCTCCATTTACCACCACCCTCAGTGTTCTATTCCTCAACCAGTTTCTAATGCAGTTTACCAACTTGTGACCCAATCCCAAGCTGCCCAGCTTGTTCACAAGCCTCCTATGTGGAACAGTGTTGAATGCCTTGCTGAAATCGAGGTAGACCACATCAATTGCTCCCCCTGATCCACTTCCCTGGTCACCCAGTCAAAGAAATCTATTAAATGTGTTTGACATGACTTGTCTGCTGTAAATCCATGCTGCGTCAGATCCTGTGCTCTGCTGGATTCGAGGTGTTTCACAATCCTTTCTTTTGGCAGTAATTACATAATTGACCCCACCACTGAGGTCAGACTGACTGATTTATAGTTTTCAGCCTCCTCCCAGCTGCCGCTTTTGTGTAGAGGGACAACATCTACCCTCCTCCAGTTCTCTGGAACCACTTCTGTATCCAGTGATCTGCTGAACAGGGCTGCAAGTGGTGCTGTCAGCACTTCTCTTAGCTCCTTTAATATTCTAGAATGTATCCCGTCCCATTGCCTTGTCCACTTTCAGCTTTGCAAGTTCCTTAAGGACTCTGTCCTCTGGAAATGGACTAGTGCCTACCTTTATTCCATTCCTGCTGCATACCTGTGGTTCCTCCCCTTCCCCTTATTCTGTGAACACTGAACAAAACTATTTGTTCAGGATTGATGTTTTTTCTAGGGCTCCTTCCACATACTCCCCTTCTTCCCCTTTAAGCCTTGCAGTATCCCCCGGTCTTTCTCCTATCACTAACGTAACTCCCCTTTCTCTACCACTTGCGCAATCTTTTTCCTCTGTATGTACCTTTGTGCTTAAGACTGCTTTCCTTGCCTCCCTTTGCTCATCCAGATTCACTACCCTGTCCTCCTCATTGTGTGTCTCCTTGTATTTCCTGTATTGCGCATCCTAACTCCCTCAGTCTAGTAGAAACCCCAACCACTTATCCCATTGCTGACTGGAATCCATGTAAGTGCCTTCCCCTTCCATGTCCTTTTCCCCATTGTGACCAACACAGCCCTTTACTCACCTCTTTATCTAGCTGCTATCAAATCCATATCGCAGACAGTAGGGTTACTCATGCATCAGTGCTGCTGCTCATTCATTCAACGGTGTAAACATTTATCATGCAATGAACAAAGTAATAGTATTGCCCATGTGTACTTGTGTTTTTTGTTATACTGGTTAGATTGTGGCTGCACATGGAAGTGAATGGAAGGCCGGCTGGCCACTGTGAGGGTGTTGGGACAGGGAGCACACTTATTTCAGTGCCAGCTAAGATGGAGTAAGGAAGGGGAATGCCACTAGACTGAGGGAGTCAGGAGGCACAGTATTTTTTTAGTTTTGGTTTTTATTTACTATTACATGGGTAGCTGAGGTAAGGGCCACAACTAAATGCTTGGAAGTTTGTTTTTAATTTGGGATAACTAGACTGTACCAGATAATCATAACAGTGCGAGACATTTAGATCCAAAATCCTATCCAAACTCTGATCTTATTCCAGAATAGGCTTTGTTTTTTCCCAGCTATCCAGCAAGGTCTGGTTGTAATGAAGGGAGCATGTTCTATCCAAGCAGCATTAATTTAATGAGGTATCATAGGCATCTAAATGCAAGTAAAAGCGTCTTTGTTAGAAACTCTAGTAATGAAATAGCTATAATAAGTGATCTGATTTGAAGCTGGCTGTTTTCAAATTCAGACACTGTAAAGACTGTCTGGTGTTATCTGGATGTTAGCCAAGTAGTAACAGAACCAGAAAGATTAAATAGAAGAAATGAGGTGCAATCCTCTTTATTAGATCTCATCCTTGTAAATAAATAGAGAATTACACTCAGGTTACTGTGTATTTAAATGGCTAAAGTGATTACAGCATTGTACCCTGCAGTAAAAATATGAAGATACCTAAAACAGCACCTACAGCATTGGAAATAAGAACAAGCATTTGTCAGTGTTGAATGTTTGCTTGCTGACATTGGCATTGGTAGTGTAGGAGTTAGAGAGATGCATAATAGGAATGGCAGTGATGTATTGAACTGAAGCCAACCCCACCACCACCCTGCAGAGACTGACAGGCACTGGGGTGTGCCTTTGGGTCGTCAGGCATAACAGCCATGCCATTTCACCACACCCTACTCTGCAGACTACAAAAATTGTCATGGTGTGCCTTGGGATCTTTGGGCCTTATGCTCACCCCATTCAGTATGGAAATACAGTGAGATGGGTGCAGTATAGGAGAATGGGGTGAACTTTGGGGCCGAAGAGCCCAAGACACACCTCGATGCCTGTCACTGGCTGCATGGTGTGGGTGGGGGTGGAATGGCATGAGCATTATAGGTGACACTCCCAAGTCACACCCTTGATGCCTGTCAGTCTCTACAGGGTGGGGCGTTATGGTTAGAAACCCTAATGCCCCAGGTATCATTGGTATTTTCACCCCACATTTTCAACATGAGTTTTTTGTAACCCTCACCTCATGAACAGTGGCAATATCAGTTCGTTAGCCAAAAGCTGATTTTGCACAGTGACTACACCATTTGGCACCACAGGTGCAAAAACACATTTCGAACAGGATGTGAAAAATGACAGCTGTACTGTTCATGGGGAGGTACAAAAAATGGCAATGTTGAAAATCTGGAGTGAAAATATAAAAAAACAAAGTAACGAGCGTGCGTAGAAACTGCGCAGTGCACACCCATAATGTAATTACTTTGGGGATATTTTACAGCAGATTGTCAATGCAGGCATTTTGGGACCTCCGCTCATGAACAGTGTCACTGTGATATTCTTAATCTGTCCCAAACACTGATTTCCCACAGCGACCATGCATTTCTGTGCTGGAAGTGCGAAAACACGTTTCTGCCAGGGTGTGACAAATGACAGCTATACCGTTCATAAGGAGGTGTGGAACAATGCCAGTGTTGAAAATCTGGACTGAAAATAGCACAAATTTGTGAACTTACGAGGGTGCGTGGAAACTTCACAATGCACACTCGTAACACAGTCATTTTATGGACTTCTGTCACCAGATTTTCAACATAGCCATTTTAAGACCTCTGCTCATGAACAGTGTCACTGTAATTTTCTTAATCTGTCCCTAACATTTATTTCACACACAGACCACACCATTGGGCCCTACATGCTCAAAAACACATTTTGGGCAAGATATGAAAAATGACAGCTGTACTGCTCATAAGGATATGTGGTAAAATGGCAATGTTGAAAATCTGGAGTGAAAATATTAAAAATTTGTGAAGTTACAATCTTGCGTAGGAACTGCGCCTTGCACTCATAAAACAGTCATTTTCACCAAATTTTCAACATAGGATTTTGGGAGATGTACCTCATGAACTGTGATACTGTCCTTTTGTTACTTGGTCCCGAAAGGTGGCTCCATGCCGTGACCTGGAAATCACCTTTCGGGGCTGAATAACAAAATGACAGTGACATAATTTATGAGG
This sequence comes from Neoceratodus forsteri, assembly GCA_016271365.2. Lineage (NCBI taxonomy): Eukaryota > Metazoa > Chordata > Ceratodontiformes > Ceratodontidae > Neoceratodus > Neoceratodus forsteri. The sequence continues at coordinate 684,304,043 of CM057449.1, forward strand.
TGGGGCCCCAAGAACCCCATGTTGAAAATTTGGTGAAACAATTCCCCAAAATGGCTGTGATATGCACTAAAGTTGAAAAAAAAACATAAATGCCATTATACAGCTTACTGGCATTTCTTCTGATCGCGGTCGGCTTTGAAGAGTGCAGACGTGTTCCTAGTCCACCGAAGATCATCGTGCCAGACTCTGGAGGTAAGTATGGGGTGGGGGTTGTGGGGAGATGGATGCGCAGAGGGTGGATGCAGGTTGGGAGGGCAAGACAATCAATGAGGGACCATTTTTTTCTTTTCAGGTGTTTGTTTTCTTTTTAGGAAGACGATGTGGGACTTGTGCCATGCTGGGGTGGGCTCCCAGCGTGGCAGCTGGAAGATTTTTTTTGGGTGGTCAGTGGAGCCGATGGGGGATTGGGCACCCCCATTGACCATACCGATGTTTGCCACACTGTGGTTGGCTGCCAGCGTGGCAAATGGAAGTCTGTTTCTGTTGGGGGGGTTCAATTAAGCTGACAGGGGATTGGGCACCCCCGTCACCATTCTCACTTTTGCCACACTGGGGTGGGCTCCCAGCATGGCACCTAGAAGTCTGGGGGGGGCACGGAGCCGATGGGGGATTGAGCACCCCCATAAGCCATACTGTGTGTGGCAGGGGGGGAAGCACATGAGCATGCTGGGGTGGGCTCCTAGCATGCTACTTGAGTGTTTGGGGAGGTGGGGAGAATAGACACAAAGGAAGCTGTCTATGACAGCTGTCCAGGATGCAGTGCTGCATCTAGGCACTTTGTATACTGCTGATGGCAGTATGTAAATTACCTGCCGATTCCAGTATGCAAATTGCCTACATATTACAACCACTGATTGCAGCTTTTTTTCACTTTCAACTATATGCCACTGCATTCTGAATGGCTGTCATAGACAGCTCGGACGTGCATTGGTGCGGTGTGGCCGCGCCTGCAAAAGGGAGCAGGGCATTGGAAGTGAGGGAGGCACACCTACAAAAACTCGTATGGTGGCACTATGTTTCTTGCACATGCGTGTAAGCAAGCATAAAAATGAAAGACCTTTTTTGAATAATCTTTCTTTCATAACCCCTCTAGAGTCAGCTGCTGTCACAATAATCTCCTAACATTCAACCAAGGTTGTTGCCTGCTAGTTTAATTATTATTTGTTATCGCGTTTTCACTCGCTGCTGTATCATCTCCACCAGGTCACATCTGAAAATAACTTCTGGGTCAGTGTGCCTATCCTGGTCACCAGATTTTCAATAAATAAATGAAGTAAATCTAAGAGTGAAAAACAGGCATTGCCCCTACTTTTCATGAGACTTAAACATTAAACATATGAGAAAACGTCTCCTGTGGGCTACATACAGACATACTAAATTAAATGCAGACTATTGGTTTTTAAACAAAAGAGAAATCAGTATATTACTTTGCTTTGGAAGGTCACGTCTAATTATTAACTCTCAGTGATAAATCTTTCTCCTCTGCTTTCAAACTGAAGATTATTTTAAATTATTTAGTAATCAAAGATAAAATTGATGTAATCAACTAATTAAATTGTCACTTTCTGTCAGCTGGCACTATCTTTGATCAATCTGAGAAACCTCATAATGTTTAAGCAGCAACCTATTCAGCCAGTTTTGTGAAAATTAACCATACTTCCATTTTAAATACATTTTCTCTCTCCATGGTAGTAAATAATATCACTTAACACACTTGACACTAAGAAAACAGCTCACTCTGATTCTTTAGACCTTTTATTATAAAGCTGGGACGAAATATCATCATCACTCCTCATTTGTGCTACAGTACTTATTCAATTTATCATTAGCACCTAGTGAACTGTCCATAGTATTGAAGCTTGTGCATCACACTCCCCTTTTTACATATTGGGACTTACAATTGGATAACTAATATCCAATCTTAAATCTCTCACTTTGAGCTAAACTACTCATAGGTTGTAAAATTATAAAATGCACAGTTATCGGGATAGAAATATTATTCTGAAATCATTACAGTCTGGTTTCTATACTAAACCCAATACTTTTTAAGCTCTTGAGAGAGTCATCAATAATACAGAAACTGCATGTCTGCTGCACTTTATTTCTAGACCTAAGTAAAAACGTTAATGCAGTGGCCCTTGATCTGTTGCTAACCAATCTGTGCAGTACAGGAATAAACAAGATGACCTTGGTTGTTTCCATAAATATATATGGGGCCAGTTTCAGGAGGTCATTTGGCAGGCTCTTTTCTCAAACATTACTAATTGCTAAAAGTACCCCATAGGGATCTGTGCTGGGTACCCTTTTTTATGTAATTGATATATACTGCATAAGTATTGTATTTCGGAAGTTAATTCATGTTTATATGCAGGTGATATTGTGCTTTATGTATAACATTCTTCACTATTAACAGCATACAGTGCATCTCTATCTGCTTTCAGTGTGCTGCAAGAAAACCTGTTCATTAATTGACTGCTTTTAAACAAAAAAAAGCCATATTTTTCATGCCAGGTAGATCAGAACATTGCGACCTATAGATTTTTCTAGAACTACACTCTAAAAATGGAATCTAGAATTGCTTCATACATTTAAGAATCTCTGATTCTGGAAAGATGACAAACTCAGTTTCTGAAGCAACTTACAGAAACTCTGAAAACATAGAGTAAGACTAGGCATTGAGCTAAGCAGAGATTAGTTGAGACCATATTTACTTAGACTATTGAAATTTTGTTTATATGAGATGTCCCCAGTACTACTCTAAAAACTAGATGAGTTCTATCATAGAAGCATAAAATGTATAACCAGTACTCACCCCTGAACCCACCAGTGCTTATTATACACAGACGTGTTTTTGACCACCAAAGTGACGAGAAGCTTAAAGCACCTTTATCTGTGGTCATGCAAGGTTGTTCACTGTGACATGCTCTTCTGTGTCTCAAGTCTACTGAAAAGAGTACGCAGTAATCACTGTATAAGAAACTATATGGTTTCTCTTAGAATTGATTGATTGATTGATTGATTGAATTGAAAATTGGTGACCAAGAAAGGCACACTGAGTTGAGGCTCATTTCCAAGTGTGACTTGGGAAGGGGGGAAGGGAGCAGAGGATAGATAATACAAAGCACAGACATTGTTAAGCAGTTACAAAAAAGTGTCCTCTGAGACATGGATAAATACAGGAGTAAGTACATAAATATGTGCAAAATAATCAAACGAGGCATGAGCAGCAACCAAGCATTTCAGTAAAACTTCCACTTAGATATGAGGCAAATATAAATGGAGTAGTAAGGGTGAGGGGAAATAGGAGTAAGGGGAGGAGTTTCATCTGGTGCTTGAGGGAGCTGGGGAGGCAGCAAAGCAGAGGGAAGGGGAGTTGGTTCCAGAGTGATGGAAGGTGATAGGAAAAGGCTGACTGCCCAGCAGAGGAGTGAGGATGTGGAATTGTGAAGGTGTGATGATCCCTTTAGCAGAGGGAATAAGAAGCAAAGGAGATAAGGAACAGGAGTGAAGTGAGGTAAGAGGGAAGGGTTCCAAACTAATATTTGGAAAGTAATAACGTATAATGGAACTGGCGATGTGAAGATAGAAGGAGAATGGATAAGGGGGTGCATTATGAACAATGTTGAGTACGAGGGGGGAGTTGGTGGCAAATCGGTAGAAGGAGTTGCAGATAGTATTCAGTCTGGTCAGGGAAGTGGAGGGTGCCGCGCCATGGACCATGTCTGCATAGTCAAAGGTGGGGAGCAACATTTTGATAACAAGCTCACAGTGGACCTGTGGAGACAGACAATCTTTATTGTCATATAAGGCACAAAGTTAAGGGCAAAGTTTTGCATGGATGGTGTCAATGTGATCAGAAAAGTCAAACTTGCTGTCTAGTCAGACAACAAGGTACTTGACTGACTGGGTATTGCATTCTGAGATTTATAATACTCTTATATATTACCCAATTATCCCTTTCTCCATATGTGAAGTGAGTTCTTCAATGGCTTTTTTAAACTGCAAAAAAAAAAAAAATCCCTGGGCCAGATCTGGTGCAGGCTGAGGTTTGTTTGCAGCCACCTCTATTATGGGCAGATTTTTTCTTTTTTTTTAATAAATGTATAAGTGAAAGTGTTTTCCACATTTGCAGTTTGGCACAGAGATAGCGCCAGTTTTCAAAAAAGGTAATGAATCCGATCTTAAAATATACTGCTCCATTAGTCTGTTAAATATGTCAGCAAAAATATTTTCTAGAATTATTCTTACCTGCTTACATGAACTTAGTTTTTCTGGTGAACTTTCACCCTTACAGTTTGTCTTTAAGAATTTCTCCACTCATGATAACTGCTTTATTTTAACACATATATGTGAAAAATATTGACTGATTCAAAGGCAGAAGCGTTATCTTATTTTACTGATTTTTCTTCAGCTTTTGATTCCATAGCAGGAAGTAAATTGTGTCATTTGATGTTGGAGAAAGGCATTGATTATGTCCTCACTTCTGTCATCTCAAACCTTTATAGTGAAACATGGGCTAGGGTGAGATTAGGTTCCTTGGGTAATACTTTTCACAAGTTTCCTATTAATAAAGATGCTGGTCAGGGGTGTTTGCTTACCCCTACTCTTTTTAATGTCAATATGGATAATGTGTTGGAAGCCCTTTCTTGTGTGGTATCTAATTTACCTAAAACTGATTCAGTGGCAATACCTGCTCTAGCTTATGCTAATGATTTATTGTTCTTCTCTCTTTCACAATCTAATTTACAAAATACATTAGATTGTTTGGCTAGGGAATCACAAAAATTGTCCCTGACCATCTATACTAATAAGAGTCAAGTGATGATTTTTGGCAAGGCAAGACATCCCTCAAAATGGAAAGTTGTTTTTTTTTTTTTTATTAACGTGGTGGATAAATATGTTTATTTGTGGCTAACTGTTTCATGTAATGGTCTATGGTATTCTCAGGTTGCTAATGCATGTCTAGTTTCAATGTACATGATGTACATGGTATGAAGAGCTAAGGATCACATGGATACAGTGTACTGTATAAGAGCTTATATTCACTGTCTTTTTATTTTCACTATCTTCACTGGTTTCATATTAGGGTGAAAAAAATGACGGTGATGGTGGAGCACTATAAAATAGCAGCATTAGTGTTCCACCAGTGAAAATAAGATGGAGTGAATATGTCTGGTGTGCTTAGAGTGCTAAATAGAAGGGCTGTGAATTTAAGGTGTTATATCATCAGAAGTAAGTTAGGCACCAGATGATCTTCTTGGTTTTCTCTTCATGGTGAATGATACAATTATTATTAATAAACTTGTAAATTAATTTTATATTATTTAGGGTATCAGGAAAGGCAACCCCTTTAGATATTGTGACAAACTACCTTTTGGGCCATGCCAGCTTACAGGGCAGTTTGGTATTTTGATTCTGATTCTCTTCACTGCCACCACCTGATTATATCAGTAAAATACCCCTGTGCTGCTCAGTGACCTGGGAGGTCAAATACAATAAGATCTGGTAGAGTGCACTTTGGATGGTGGATTGTAAACAGAGAATTTTCACTTTGCCAGCAGAAATATTAAAATAATCTTTTCAATAACAAGGCACAATCACTGATTCTATAAAAAATAGATTATTTACTACTAGATACTACAGATATTAACAATTAAACGGGGTATGTACAGCACACCAAAAAGATGTACACATTTACTGGAAAATAAAAAATTGCAGTTACACAGACAGATGACTGTTAGAAAAATCTCAAAAATCTAGTCTCTCACTAAATACTATATTTGCCTGCCAGTTAACTTCAAAGAACACTCACCACAGAGTGTCCTTCCATCACACAGATCATTTAGCTATGGGGCTGGACCCTCCCTTCTCTCGGACACTCACCAACAGAGCAAGATCCAGGTCCTCTTCAAAGGCTGTGGAAAGCCAACAGAGAGGTGGGGGACAGGGTCCAATTTACCTTTTTATGTGCTCAGGGCTAGGGGTTTTACCTCTGCCTGAGTGGAATTCTTCCAGCATCTCTACCCACATTAGTGTGTGTGTATGTGTGTGTGTGTGTGTCTGTGTGTGTGTGTGTGTGTGTCTGTGTGTGTGTATGTCTATGAACATATGAATTTGCCAGCAGATAAAGGCCTTATGGTCTATCGAGTATAGCAGTCCTTTTACTGCAGCTGCCCCTTCCTCCCCACCCCATGCACCTCCCTCTAACCCTGTCCCATCCCCTTTTGAAGCAGCCTACTGTTCCACAGGATACCACTTCTGCAGACAGTGCATTCCACCCTGACACCACCCTCTCCATAAAAAAAGTGTCATATCATCTCCTCTCCTCTCCCTCCTGAACCTTCCCCCCTCCAGTCTCAGATCATGTCCCTGAGTGTCCCTGCCCCCTATTTACTTGAACAGCCCCTCCATACCTGTTTTGTTTATTCCTTTTATGTACATGAAGGTTTCAATCATATCTCCCCTGTCTCTTCTCTCCTCCAGTGAGTACCTGTGTAACTCCTTAAGACTGCCCTCATATGGTATGTCCCCTAGTACTGGGATCAGCTTTGTTGCCCTGTGCTGCACTCCCTCCAGTAGCCTAATGTCCTTCTTTGGGTACAGTCATCGGTACTTGCATGTAATACTCCAGCTGTGGCCTAACCTGTGATCTATACAATGGCAGGATCACTCCCCCATTCCGTGATGATATACCCCTGGCTATACAACACAGCATTTTGTTGACCTTAGCAGCTGCCTTCCTGCCATTGTGCTGAGTTGTTTGTTGAACCCGTAATGATCACTCCTAGATCCTTCTCCATCTCTGTCATGGCTAGCCAAATCCCCCTGTCTGTGTGTCTGTGTGATAACATCACCAGACCAAATGGCCTTTGTCTCATCTAGTGAGATCCTTACTCACAGCTTTGAGACCCTGTTTACGTCCTTCTTGCTCAGATGTTTCTGTGGCAAAAATAGTACCCTCATATCTGGTGCCTTGTTTTTTCTCCTTAAGCTGTGCCAGGGTTGTTTAGGATGCCTTTTGTGGGAAATGTTACATTCTCTCACCTGGCAGTTGTTTCTCAGAAGGGCTGCTGGTGCTGGAACATGCAACCCTTCAACTTCTGGAAAGCAGATTCACAGTCCTCCATCCTGACAACTTTCTCCAGTAGTTTCTTTTTTGTCAGGTCTGTCAGGGGCTTGGCCAATCACTATGGTGAGGGACAAACCTTTTGTAGCACCCATCTGCCACCAGCAATGTCCTTATCCATCTCTTTGTGGTATTGGTGGGCTAGGCCTGGATGGCATCAACCTACGCAGGCTCTGAACAGATGCATTCACTGCCCATCCAGTGCCCAAGGTAGGACACTTCAGCCATGCTTATCTGGCATTTTTCTACCTTTATTGCCAGCCCTGCAGCCTTCAGTAAGCGGAACACCTCCCCTCACTTACCTGATGTGATCCTCCCATGTCAGAATGTAAATGGCTATATCATCTATATCTGTGAATGGCTATATCATCCATATACACCAGTGCATAGTCACCTACCCCAGATAGAAACAATCCACAAGCTGCTGGAAGGTTGCAGGCACATTGTTCATGCCAAATGGCATTACTCAGAATTCAAATAAGACAATTGGGGTGATGAAAGTCAACCTCTTGCTGGCTGCAGGGATTAGAGGTGCCTGCCAGTGCCCCTTTGTCAGGTCTATCATGGTTAGAAACCAGGCTTCCCTCAGCCATTCTATGGTCTCATCCATTCTGGGCATGAGTTAGGTGTCTGACTCCATGCAGCTGTTGAGCCTCCAGTAGTCAATGCAGAATTTGTGGTACCATTGTTCTTGGGAGATCAGGACTACAGGGGAGGCCCTGGGGATACTAGACTCCTGGATTACTTCTAGAGCCAGCAAATCTCTGAGCTTCTCCTCTATGATCTGCTTAATGCCCTCTGGTACCCTGTAGAGGGACTGCCTCAACAGCACTTGGGTCCCAATGTCAGTGGGGTGTATGGCCATTGTGGTGTATCCCAGTGTCCCAGTGAACATTTCCACAAATGTCCAGAGCACCCATACCATCTCTTCTGCCTGGGCTGGTGTCAGCTGCTATGGGAGGGTGGAGTTATCTACTGAGGATCCCTCCCCTATGTCCCGTGGGAAGTTCAGCAGTGGATCAACCTCATTTTCCTCTTCTGGCATGATGCACAGGGTGAGAACCATTTCTTCCCTATTATAGTAGGGCTTCATTATGTTAAATGACATACTCTCTGCCTGCTCCTCCTCTGAAGCAGTTTTACTATATAGCTGACCTCACTCACTTTCCTAACTATGAATAATGAGCCTTGCCATGCTGCTTGCAGATTACTTTGTCAGACTGGGATGAGTACCATCACTGGCTGTCCAGTTTTGTACATCTGGGCTCTGGCTTCATGGTTGTACCAGGCTTTCTGCCACTGTTGTGCAGTGACTAAGTGCTCCTGGGTGAGCCCCAGGAGCTCCTTAAACTGGGTCCTGAAGTTCATGATGTACTCCACAACAGATTCCTGTTGGGAGGCAAGGATACACTCTCATTGATCCCTAACTAAATCTAAGGGCCCTCTCACCCTGTGACCAAATAGGAGCTCAAATCATGAGAACCCTGTGGACTGCTGTGGGGCTTCCCTGTAAGCAAACAACAGGTGGGGCAAATGTTTGTCCCACTGCCTCTTGTGCTGGTCAGTAAATATCATGAGCAGAGTTTTGAGGGTCCTATTGAACCACTCGACCAGGAGATTTGCCTTGTGGTGATAAGTGAGGCATGGAGCTGTTTTACCCCACTCTTCTCCCACAGAATAGTCGTTAGTGATTACATTAAAATCAACCCCTGGGCTGACAAAATTTCCTGAGGAAGTCATATTCAGCAAAAGACTCCCAGGAGTTCATCAGCCACTTTCTCTGCCTCAAAGGATGACATAGCCACCACCTTAGGATACTTGGTTGTGTAGTCCACAATAACCAGTCTGTACCTCTTGCACATGGGACTAAGTTTGCTCAGGGCTCCACTATGTCCATAGCTACCCTCTTAAAGGGCTCATCAGTAATAGGCAGGGGTGGCAAAGCTGCCTTAGCCTTGTCCCCCACCTTTCACATTCTCTGGCACAGTGGACAAGTCCGACAGTAATTTGCCACATCTAGGTACATACTAGGCCAAATTAAATTGCTGGCAAGCCTTCTTTTTGTGTGGCTAATTCCCAGGTGGCCTGAAAATTGGATGTCATGGTCCAGTGCTAAAAGCTGCTTGAGGTAAGCCCAAGGGACTACCAGCTGCCAGAATAATCCTCCCTGTAGCCCCCTCTGTGGTGTACACTCACTTCTCAACAGCCCATTCTCCCAGTAAACTAGCTGTTTACTCCTCTGAGAGTCCTCAACACTATTGGTTATCTCTCCCAGTTTCTGAAGGGAAGGATCAGCCAGCTGAGCTCTGCTTAGTTCCTCCCATGTGAGCTTCCCCAATTTCCTATTCTGGAGAAAATCTGCCCATGACTGAGATCTCCTTGGTTTGTAGCTGGGGCTGAGGGCTGCTACTCTCAGTTAGCTCCTCAGCCACACTAGTTGCTTTCCCAGATGGTGAAGAATAGATCACTTCATGTGGGGTTCCCATTCCTCCTCCTCAGAAGCTTACCCTTTTGCCTGACTTCAGGTAGTGAAACATGCCAGAGTTACCCTGTGGACAAAATCATTCCTCTTTATCACATCTATAGGGAGATCAGGTATGACTCCCAACTCCTGTACCCCATGGCTACCATCCCAGCTCAGGAAGACCTGAGCCATTAGAACCTGGACCACCAAACCCATGACTCCACAGATCTTGAATAACTGCCCTGGCAGAATCTGCTCCACCTGGATTAGATCCTGCGTCATCTTGGAGATGAAGGTGCCAGTATCCCTCAATCACTGTGTTACTGTCCTAATAACTAGGATACGATGCATATGTATGTAGGAGTTAGGTGGTACTACAGTCTGTGAACAGGCCACTTTCTACTGGATAGTTCCCTGATTACTCCCTTCCCCAGACTTTTGCTCTTTGTTCATATTTTTAGGGCTGTCATATGACAGATGCCTCTTTCTGGCAAATAAAGGATTGCTTTACCTCCAGTCCCTTGTTCCCCTTAGGACTGGTGGGTTGTGTTTTGGGCTCAGGTGCACACTGGTTTACCTTAGGCTACCCTTCCTGGGTCCCCTTGAAACCATGTGCTGCCCCTCAGCATTGTTCCTATGCAGTGTGTGTGGTCTACTGCCATATATAGATCAGAATTTTCTGCTGCCTCTTTCGCAGAGCTGCATGCTTGGTCCAGCAACCATACACACAGATTCTCAAGTACAATTTTAAGAAATTGTTCTCTTACAAATAAGTCTTGTATTTGCTTCACAGTTTTAGCTTTATCCCCACCACCCAACATTCTAGATAGGTGCACATTTGAACATGCATTTCAACTGGGCCCTTTCTTAATTCCCTGAATTTTCACCTATAAGCTCCAGGAGTTATTTCAAAATGTTTCAATAACACTCTGTTGACTTTATCACAGTCCATATAGTCCTGATCATCCTTTCTAGCAAATGCTTGCAAAGCATAGCCAGTAAGCAATGGTGTAAGGTGGGTCATCCATGAACCTTGTCCAATTTAAACTGCACACATACTATCTCAAATAATTTTAAAAACAAATCAAGATCATCCCCATTACAGTATTGAGGAAACATTTTGGAATTAATTGTGTCAATGTGGGTTTGACCCTTGCACTATTACTTAAAGTTTGCAGTGGTGCTTTCTGGTCCAGTTTCACCATCTCTTTCTTGTGCTGTCATTCTTTTTACTTTGTCACTTGTCCCTTCTCTTTTTCCTCTTGATCCTTCTCTTTTTCCTGTTGTTGTTGCTGGCATTCAAACTGCCTCACTTCTTGTATGAGATGCTCATGGTGATGCTGCTCTCTCTCATGCTGCATGAAGATTTTATGCTGGCATGCCTTCTCTTTTTCCTCAGCATCCAGCCTTACTCTCTCCCTCTTGGCCTCAAGCCTTGTCCTCTGCAGTTCTGCCTTTTTTAGTGCAAGCACTGTTTTTATTAGCTCAAGCTGATTTTGGTACTCTGTTGTTCTGGTTCTTGGCTTAGGCTTGATCTGCACTGCTTCACCATCTCATGGCATGTGGTTCCCTTGTGGCTGATCCTCTATGACCACCTCCTCCACAGTTATTTGGTCATACTCCCCAGTGACCATCTGCCTCCCCTGCATTCAGTCCAACTTCATCAGTAATTCTATAAGTCCATTTTTTTGTCAGGTCTCAATAGACAGTATCCCTGTTTTTGCACAGCTCATGGAGCTAAGGCACAATAAATCAGCCATATGATGACAAGCTCATATTTGCTAACTACACTGCTAACTGAGGCAGTATAGCACAATGGTTTAAGGCTCTGAGCTGCAAATCTGGTGACATCCAGCAAACCAGACCTGGGTTTGAATCCCACAGCTTCCACTTGCATACTGTGTGACCCTGAGCAAGTCACTTAACTTCCATGTGCTCCCAGGTCACACCTGTAAAAAAGCTTTCAGCTTAGTGTGCTACTCCTGGTTAAACAAGTAAAAAAAAAGGAAAAAAAAGAACTAAGCTAAACTACTTACAGATCACAGAGTCAGCAGCAAGGTCTCTATCCTTCCATTAACAAAAGATGCAGTTTGTAGACATAAGATGCTGGTACTAGATGTGTTCAAATAAAGTTCTTTATTAATCCAACGAGGGTAATCCAAAGCATGATAAAAATAAACAGCCACTAGCAGGAAGGTGAAAAGGACCCCTCCCTGAGATCACAGTCAACTGACTGTGATATGAGTGAGGGGTCCTCTTCACCTTCCTGCTAGTGGTTGTTTAGTTTTATCATGCTTTGGATTACCTTCATTGGATTAATAAAGAACTGTATTTGAACACATCTGGTACCAGCATCTTTTGTCTATGAACTGCATCTTTTGTTAATGGAAAGATAGAGACCTTGCTGCTGACTCTCTGATCTGTAAGTAGTCTGCCTTGTTTTATTTTGGCACAGGTCCATGCTGCATGGAGCCACCTGCTCCTGTTTCTATACTGAACTAAGCTATGTTTCCAGAAATAAGAAAACAGTAAATGATGTAATCTTTTTTAATGTCCTGTTTTGTGACTGTTAAGGTCATTTTTCTACTGGCAATTTGTGTTTCTCTTAGGCCAGGACACTGGGGAAATCCCCCTATTTTGACTGTAGGTGGAGGAGCTGTCCATCATGGCAGACAGTCCGGAGCAGATGGAGGCTGCTGGTATACCTGCAGATGAGCTGATCTCCCTCCCTGGCAGTCCAGCCCAGTAGATCGAAGAGGATTCAGCAACTCAGACTGCAGCAGTGGAAAGTAATATTGTACCTGCACGGTCTGTACCTGAAGCCCTGTTACAGGGGCAGTCTGAATAGGAATGGCTGAAATAAATTATTCAGGGTCAACACATGTTTTTGATGTTGCTGCTAAACTCAAAAGGCTTGGAGAGTGCTGTGACAGATGAGGTAGTGCCTGAAGGTCAACCTGAGAGTGCAGTACTGCAAACTTCTGCTCTGGATACCAAGTCAAGCTTTACTGCGGAGAAAACTGACAAGCCAAGTGAATCTCTCAGCATGCCTCTCCCAGCTGCGTGTGATGATGCAGCAACATCAAAGGAACCGCTGCCCAGCTCTTCAGAAGTGCTGACAACTGCAGCACTGAACGTGAATAAAGACTTTTAATGCATGGAGACTGTACTTTCCCAAGGCTCAGCATCAGGATCTTCTGCTACAAATCCCTCTGTAAGTAACACAACAATGGAAGGGTTTTATACAAATACTGTATACAAACTACAGCAACTTTTGACTTAGGACTCAGAAAGGGTCGGACGGGGACCCCTTCCAAAGTACAAGATGCCATAAAAAAAATAAATCCATGTTCATTAAAGAACTCACTGTTAAGTTCAGGCTGGAAAAAAAAAATGACTTTTGGGTAATGGCTACCAGACCTGGAGCACAGTCCTATTCCTGGGTCTCCAGTAACAAATATTTCAGAAGATCAAGCAACAGCCCCTACTAAAGACATTACTGACAAAACTTCCGATCCCCATATATTGGGGGAGAATGACCCGATTGTGACAGAATCCAATTTAGATTTAAGGGATATAATGCTGTGCATGAACAAGTGCTGTGTAAACCCCCTCCTCCCGGGAGGTTCTAAACAATATTGAAAGAGAATCTGGGGATGAGGAACCTAGGAATAGGCCTGAATCTTGGGGAGATACGATCAACATTAATGCCCCAGCACAGAATCCTCTGCTACATGAAGCAGAAACATCCGCGAAAACATGGGCATCCTCTAGAAAAAAGGATAATTTTTTCCAACAGCTTTAAGCACAGTGCAGAAATGCAGTAAGTCTATAATACATTGGAGGACTGGGCAGACCCCCAGATAGAGTATATGTGGAATGGAAATTGATCAAAGAATCCATGAGGTTCTTTAATAATGAAATCTATACCCTCATGCATGCTTCTGGAGATGTGTCATTTGATGTTAGTTTTAAACAGCTTCAAGATCTGGACATGTTTGGGTAACATATGAAAAATTAAGATATACGGCCCCATGGTTACCATTTAGAGCAATCCCTCTTACAAGACCTGCCATTAAAACTGTTACAATACTATTTCAAAATGAGAGTCTAGCAATTCATGACATTACACACTGGTTGAAACAGAGATGGACCACCGTAGCCCATATTCAATGAGGTGCACATCTGGACTGGGGGTTGTAAATTCAAAGTTACATTGCTTATGACTTCTTTCGGGCCAACACATCTGCCTAGCAGCTTATTTTTATCCAGAGCAGCCTAAAGCTTGCTTTAAATGCGGATCATTTATGCACCTTAGCTCTGCCTATGATTTTATAAAATATAGTTTATGCTTGGAATATGGACATGTGGTTGCAGATTGCGAGAATGAGATGAAATATAATCTCTGTGATGAATGTGGGCATTCAAACAGAACTTGACCATGGGCTACCCATAACAGAACAGATCTACCAGACCAAGATACGATCCTCACAAATGCCCCCAAAAAGGACATTTCTGCCCATAAAAAGCCCAGTACCCCATCTGATGTACAGGATCAATGAGAAACTCAGGGGGAGGACCCAGGAAAACAGCCAATGGAAACTGCTGCTCAGCCTTCTCCAGAACATATTATAACAACAGAACATCCTGCTTCTCCTCCAACAACTCAAAAATATCCCAGCCCAACTGAAACAGCTGTACCAGAATCAATTACTCAGTCTGAGGTTACTAGTGGAAACCTTGTTGATCCCCCATCAGGAACCCCTCTGGAGAAATGCCTCCTCCAATGATGGTGGTATCAAAAAAAAGATCCTTACATCACAATAACCTAAAATCAAAACTGGCAAAATCAGCCACATCACCTGTCCACCTGCAAAATAACTATGACATTTTGAATACAGGTTCACATGACTTAGACCAAGGGGCTGATTCAAAGACTTCCTCAACAGTTTCCTCTTAGCATATGGCCTCCACCAATTTGGGGGAAGAACCGGTATCACAAGTAGCTCCAAAAGGGAGGTAGAGAAATCTGGGCACTAGATCACATGGAAGTGCCAGGTTAGGAAAAGCAGCCTCTTCGGCCATCAAATGATAACCCCATTAACATTTTCTATAGCTACCCTTAATGTTGATAGTGTGAAACAAGCTAGGAAACATTCAACAAAATAATTATGGTGTTGGGGCCAATCTTACTGTGTACTTGGTACTGACACATGTGATGGGTTGGGTGTCTAATTTCATGGGAATAATTTTACTCTTTCTAGAGTACTAGATATTATGCCTGGAAGAGTTTTATTACTGGATTTTATTTACAATGGTACAACCTGGAGAGCTTTTAATAGTTATGCCCCACAATCAAAGAAAGAGAGAGCTGAATTGTATAATTTGGTAAAACCCTATTTACACACAACCAGGCTTATGATATGGGTGGGCGATTTCAATTGTGTTTTGTCAACTAAAGATAGAGGAGTAAAAATCATGAAAGAGTTTTGTGATACAAATTGCTTATAATCTATAGTACAGGCTGCAGGCCTAAAAGATGCATATAGAACTATACATACAAAAGGAGGACACACATTTTGTAAAGGGTGATTACATACCAGAATAGATTTTATCTTCACTTCAAAAGACATCATTATACATAATGTTAAAATTTACCCTATTGAAACTTCAGATCACATTCTTGTAGCCATAGAAGGGGGATTGAGGGAAAAAATACTGATAGGGAAAGGCTATTGGAAATTGAACTGTACTTTACTAGAAAATCCTGACATCTGTTCCCAGATTCAAGATGTATTATTTTTATTTATTTATTTTATTATTTAGTTTTTGTTTACCGGGTACAATATTATATGCCTGGTTGTGTGTAAATAGGGTTTTACCAAATTATGCAATTCAACTCTCTCTCTCTCTTTTTGATTGTGGGGCATAAATATTCAGTGCTCTCCAGGTTGTACTATTGTAAAAAAACTATTAAAGCCATGATGTCTACTGCATGTTTAGTGGAGGATCTCAATCACTGGTGGATAGAAACAAAAATCATTTAAAACAGGTGTTTATGTAGAATGCCTAAAGTATACAAACAGCACAATATAAAATAAATTTGACTCTTAGAAGCACATCTAGCTAAATTATATTCATATGTAAATGATGGGAAGCGGTGATGTGAAGTGCAAATTGTTAATATAAAGAGGGAAGTGGAATTTTTACAATATTCAAGAGTTACGTCTTCCTTACAGGAGCACAGAATCTGTAGTCTTGGTAAGACAGGTTTTGGAAATGTATTTGAAAGTTGCAGAACACAAGTAGAAGCTAGGACTGTGGATCAGTTAATGGGAAAAAAATGGGATTTTGGCAACCACTACTACTTAAATACCCAAAGAAGTTAATACACACCTGAAAGAACTTTATGCAGCATCCCCCACTATTATAACAAAAGCTTGTGAATATTTAAGCTCTATCACTAGGCCTCCTTTTCCCAGAATAATGTAGATCCACTACTTGCTCCTATAACATCCCAGGGAATTATTAATGCAATAAATTCTTTAAAGAATGATACAGCCCCAGGTACTGACAGATTAACTTTGGAATTTAATAAAATAAAATTCAAAACAGAATTGGTAAACATATTGGAAGTTGTGTTTAATTGGATATTGATTTCCCAAACTATGGATTTTCATTTAGGGATAGCCACACCAATATTTATTTACAAAAAAGCTTCTTGAACACACTTAAAAAAAACCTGGAGACCACTGAGTTTATTAAATACAGATCTAAAAATACTTCTGAAAATGTTAGCAGGCAGATTAGCTTGAGTTGCCCTAATTTAATTACTACTACTCATACCCACTCAGTTGTAGGCAAAAAAATTCTGATAATCTCCAGCTCCTGAGAGAACTGGTGGAACAAGGGAAAGAACATGCTATTCAGGGTATTATTATTTCAATAGACCAAGAGAAGGTGTTTGATAAAGTACAGTATCACATGTCTTTAAGAAACAAACCTTTCTCATGTACGGAGTTCTGGCTCAATTCTGTGATTAGATTTTTACAATTTATAATATATCTACAGCAATACCACTGATAAATGGATATTTTGGGTCCTACGTTCCCAATGGGACAGGAGTGAGGCAGGGATGCCTGATGAACCCACTTTTATATGTATTCCGCATAGATCCTTCATTAAGAGCAATACAGCAAGATGATTTGATACATGGTCTAAAACCACTGCATTCATCCATTGAAGTAAAAGCTGCAGCATATACTATACAGATGATATCTGTCTTTTTACAGCTGACCCCCTCCCAAAGTCAAAAAGCTATGGGACAAGTTACATACTATTCCAAAGTGGCTGGGACATCCATCAATGTGGTTAAATGTAGAGGGTATGTACTAAGTGAATCTACCACATGGAGTGATAACTTACAAGGGATACCAATATCGACAGAACCAATAAAAATATTGGAGATACAGTTTGGACGTGGAGATGATCATACCCTGAACTGGGAAGAGAAACTTAAGATTGGAAAGCAAAAAGTTTCCATTTGGAAAACCTGGCAACAGAAAAAAAAGAAACAAGTGGTATTGGTGAAAGCTTTTTTATTACCTATATTTACAAATTTAAGCCTAGTATATTTGATCCCACAGAACCTAGAAGTAACTTTGTTAAGTTTAGAATTTCAAGTGATCTTGGGGGAGTTGATTAAATCCCATGAAGAGAGAAATCCTGTACCTCCCCATTAAGGGGGGGGGGGCTGGATTTACATAATCCAATAGCATTTATGTACGGTATATTTTGTTACAGTTTATGCCAGCAAACCCTCCCTGCCATCTGGACATTATTCATTCATCTCTGAGGTTTATTAAACTTCTAGTTATGAATATTAGAAAATGGAAAATACAACCTCAGATTGTGCACGTACCTAGGAAACAGATTTACACAAATATATAAGCCCAAGCTTTTAATATAAGCCCAGAATAAAAAGGGATTTAAGTTGCACCCCACCAAAAAAGTCTCCCTTACATTATAGGACAGCAGAACACCCCCTTGAATGTGAGACACAATATGGCTTTGTTGCCACAGTCGCTTAGGAGTTAAAAGCAATGCCAAGCAGAAAAGTCAGTCTGAGAGAATGTGTCAGAGGCAGTCATTTGTGCACACAGAATAAACTATGGAACATGTTTTAATACAATGTGCATGCGTTAAATCATTTTGGGCCCTACTGGTACAAAGATGGCAAGACCCTAGGTGGGGGAATGTTACATATGAAGAATTGGTAGGTGGATTTTCATTATAGATCAGAGAAATAATTACGACTTTTCAAAACAAAATATCAGACCCTGAAAATTTCCAAAACCTTTTCTTGCCATTTTCCAGCCAAACTAACCACAGAATCCCATCCCTCAGCCCCAGTTTAGGTAAACACCTGTTGGTGTATACCTAATAAAAGGAGTTTTTATCATTTTACTGCCTCTAAGGGGGCCAAGGCATGTTTTAGATTAAAAAAAATGTTTTGCTGACATCAGGGTGCCCAATCCCTGGGTCGGTGGTAGAAGCCCCCCCCACCAGTGTCAGGCACTGGAGAGCCCACCCCAGGGTCCCAGATAGAAGCCCCCACCCCCAGTGTGGAACACTGGAAGCACACTCCCAGTGTCCCAGAATATTTATTTGTAAAAAAATATTTTGCCGACATTGGGGTGCCCAATCCTCGTGTCAGCACTACAACCCTCCCCCTCATCAGTGTAGAACACTGGGGATCCCAGTCTCAGTGTCCCTGGTTATTTATATTCTACCCCCCATTGCTCTGGGATACTGGGGAACCCACTCCCAGTGTCCCAAAATATTGTTCTAAGAGCACATGTAAAAAAAGAAAACAGTTCCCTGATGTAATTTGTTTTTAAATCCTAAAAAAAAAAGAAAACAGTCCCTCATCATCTCCCATATTCCCCTACTGCATTCCAATCTTTTCACTGAGAAGCCAAAACCCCACACCTCCCATTGCTCTATACTTACCACCACAGGCCATCAGCTGTCATCTTCTATGGACGGGATATGTTTGCATTCTTCAAAGTTGAACCGCAAACTGGAAAATAAAGGTAAGTGCCATACAATGGCTTTCTATGATGGTTTGAACTCATGGTGATATCTCAGAAATTTGTTGGTATTTTTCCACCAAATTTTCAACATGGGCTTTTTGAGAGCCCACCTAATGTACACTGTCACTGTTGTTTCGTTGATGGGGCCTATAAGGTGATTTTATGATCACTGTGTGAAATCACCTTTTGGGACTGAGTAATCAAATAACAGTGCCAGAGTTCATGAGGTGGGGTCCCAAAAATCCCATGTTGAAAATTTGGTGAAAAAATACATAAAAATGGCAGAGTTATGTATGGTGGTTAAAATGTTTTTATGCATGCACATAACTTAGGTAATGTTTAATATCTTCACTCCAAATGAGCTACCAACAGCCATCACAAGCCTTACCTAACTTGAGCCTTTCAAGCCTGAGCTAAGGAAGTCTATCCACCCTCCTGTACCTTGCTATTGCCACTCTTAACCCACGAGCCAGCATGCCTCCATTCCCCAAAGCCATTATCTTAAAGACTATCTCCCTTCCTGTATACTGCCACAGCCACTCTTAGCCTAGCAGGTACCAGAACCCTATGCTTGCCAAGGTTCTTCTTTCACTCTACAATTTGATGCAAAACTCCCTGCTCACCACTTTCCCATGTCTGCCCACCTGCCTGTTCATCTTTCTCCTCTCACACTCTCCCTGACAAACCTTCACCTGCTGACCTCCTTACACCACCCACCTTTGAGCCTACCATCATCCCCATTCTCTGATTCATCTTCTCCTACCTAATCCTAATTGGTTCCCACTACCCTTTCTGACTACTATGCCTAGGCTGACTCCTCTGGCTATAGCTAGAGATGCAGGGAAATTAAATTCCTCCTGTGAAGTGAACGCGGAGTGGCCACTTCGCATTATCATAATGCTACGTGAAGTGGCCATTGAAAAGTGCTTACTTCACTTTGTTATTACTTCATGTTGTTATTCCACCTTAATGCGAAGTAAGGTGGAAGGAAAACAATATAGGCCCCCCCCTCACGTCACATGGCTTACAGTACTGTAAGTCACATGCTTTAGCCAGGCAGGAAGGAAGTGAGTCATACAAGCAGATACTTTCACTTTCTCCTTTGCAGAAGTAGAAAGGGGAAGCATTTTATATAGGAGAGGAGAGGAGAGATTGTCATTAGTTTCTTTCTTAAGCAAATTGCAAAAATCCAAAAGCTTTTTTAAAAGCTAATTCTTTGGGGGTTTTTTGTACTGTTTTGTCAGTTCTTTTTTGGTGATTGATTTCTTTGTTTTATAAGGTGTGTGTGTGTCTGTGTGTGTGATTGTGTGTGTGACTGCGTGTGTGCCTGTGTGTGAGTGTGTGGGAAGTCGCTTGTCACTTCGGAGAGGACAGGAGTGTTTTTTGTGTGATGGACCAGGGATAGTATATAGCCCATGGCCGGAGGCGAGTGCGCACATGTGGAGGTTGTAGCCTGGTGGCGTTGGACTGCTCCAGACTCTTTGGTCCTGCCTCTCCCCCTCTGGAAGCAGCAGCAGCACCAGTGACACTGCCACTTCCAACAAGTCTGCCACCACCACCACCAGTAGCGGCTGCAGGTGCTCCAGGAGCACCACCCCCACAGCAGCAGGTGGAGCCCCAGGTGCATGACCATGCTGCCAGCACTACATCTGCCCCTTCTGTGCCTGGTCCCCCCAGCAGCTCCCCAGTTTGGCAGTTTTTCAACTGTGTTGATGGGGACAGCAGCCTTGTAGTGTGTCTGCTTTGCAGTGTGCAGGTGTCCCGTGGCCCCCGGAAGACACATCTGGGGGCTGGGGGCCAGCGTGCACATATGTTGAACCACCACAAGGTGGAGTGGCAGGCTGCCACTGAATGGGCCAGGCCTTCACCTGCTGTCCCTTCTGTGGTAGTGGCAAAGGGTGCTGCTGTTGTGCATCACTGTAGCAGGTGGAGGGCCATAGCAGCAGCTGCTCTACCACTTCCTCCACCATTGCCACCAGCACCACCATCACCACCACCACTGCCTTGTTCCTCCTCACACCAGTGGACCCCACAATGCCTGCAATTCAGACAGACATGCACTTTTGTGGGCTGCGGTAGAGGAAAATAACGAGAGAGTGGGTGCTATCCAGCAGCAGGTGGAACAGATTGAACAACACCAGCTACAGATTGTGTCAGGGCTCCATCTGCTGCTGGAACATCAGGGGATCCCCATTTTCCACAGCATTAGTTTAAATGGAAGCAGTCAGCTTCAGGAGGTCCTGCCCCCTGCAAGGCTTAACCTCCAGTTAAGCCTTTAAAGTATGTTGCAGCATTTTTTTCAAGCCACAACATACTTTATTTTAGTAGAGAAAAGTCAGTGACCCAGAAGTATGGTGGACACTATGGGGGCTCTATTATGTGTAAAGGTGCAATGGTGACGCACCATGCACTTCAATACAAAAGTATTGAAGTTCATGGTGCATCTCCACCGCACCTTTCCTTTACACATAATGGAGCTCCCATAGCATTCATCATACTTCTGGGTCACTGACTTTTCTTTATTAAAATAAAGTATGTTGCAGCGCGAGAAAAACACTGCAACATACTTAAAAGGTTTAACCGGAGGAAAGCCTTGCAGGGTGCGGGACCTCCTGTTGCTGATTTATTCCCTTTAAATATATACATACACATACAGATGTACATGCCCTTATTGCCCTGTTATTATAATCCAGTGCCTCAGTAATGTTTACTTTCTATTGTGGAGTGGTTGTGGAAAAGCTGGTATGAGCAGTGCAAGTATGATGTACTAAATTGCATGTGTGTAGTCAAGGTTGTTTTGTGTGTGTGTGTGTGTGTGTGTGTGTGTGTGACATAAGACATTGTGCAGCTTCTTGCAAACACATATTGCTGACTTGTTGCAGTGTTTATGGTATAAAGAATAGCGATAACAATAATGTATATTTTATTGTCGTCGTCATCATCAGCTGACTAAGTAATACGATATTTTTTCAGAGGTGTCTGGCCAGAGTGCACATTATTCACATACTGCACACATGATGTTTAGGAAAGCATGTGTTTTTGTGCTGTGATCTCCGCAAAGTCATGTGTGCACTGTAAGTGATTGAGATGCACAGTGACCCGATACCTCTGAAAAAATATCATATCACTTACTGCACTGGTGCTGATGGTGCAAATAAAATATACATCATATATTCTTTCTTATCTTTATTCTTAACATACTACAAAAAGTCACACCATATATATGTTTGCACCAAGCTGGACAATGTCTGCACACACAGAAAACAACACTGACAGCACACATGCAGTTAAGCACACATACTTGCACTGCTCAGTCAGGCTTTTTGTGAAACACTTCAAATCACAAGTCCCGACACAAAGTAAACATTACCGAGGCTCCAGAAATATTTATTTTTTGAAATTAATATTAAAGCAGCAGTGCAACAATCTGGTGAAAATTTTGACCTATACTTTTTTATGCTATTTACATTGCCACTTTACTTACCTCCTGACTTGTATGATACCATTCTTTCCAGTATTTGAGTCTGCTTTAGCACTTTTTTTCATGTCTGAAATAATAAAATGAACACTCCTTTTAATATGGACCAGGTCTTCGTCAGTATTTTCCACTGTTTTTCTCCATCAGTTGTTATATATTATTTCTGTTGTAAAATTAACAATTATGCAGCAGACAGTGTTTTATGACCTCACAGAACAATATTTATTCAAAAACAGCTGCAAATAGTGATGGAAACCTTGCCAGAGCCATATTAAAAGGTGTGCTCCTTTTTTTTCAGACATGAGAAAAAGTAGTAAAGCAGACACAAATTGTGAAAAGAAGGGTATCATACAAGTCAGGAGGTAACTAGTGACTGGCAATGAAAACTATCATAAAAAAGTATAGGTCAAAATGTTCACCACATTGTTGTACTGCTGCTTTAATATATAATTTAAGTATGACATTATGTGTTCAAGATCACTATACACAAAATGCAACTGTCTTGTGTCCAGAAAATTTCCAAGTGCTGAGGAGGTGAAATGGGAGTGTTACACCACATACAAAGTCCACCAGAAGGTATTGCGCAGTCACTCATGCACACAGTGGTCACACAGAGTCCCTCGAATATTTCTGCATCCCCAAAGTACATCCGTCTTGTGTCCTGAAAATTCCCAAGTGCTGAGGAAGTGAAATGGGCACATTACGCCACTTGCAAAGTCCATTAGAATGTATTGTGCAGTCACTCACGTGTGCAGTGGTCACACAGAGACCCCAGAATTTTTCTGCATCCCAAAATGCATCTGTCTTGTGTCCAGAAAATTCCCAAGTGCTGAGAAAGTGAAATGGGAGTGTTACGCCCATGCAAAATCCACTAAAATGTATTGTTGCAGTCACTCATGCTTGCAGTGGTTACACAGAGTTCCCAGAATTGTTTTGCATTCTCAAAATGCATCTGTCCTGTGTGCAGAAAATTCCCAAGTGCTGAGAAAGTGAAATGGGAGTGTTACACCACATGCAAAGTCTGCCAGAATGTGTTGCACAGTCACTCATGCATACAGTGGTCACACAGAGGCCCCAGAATTTTTATGCATCCCCAAAATGCACCGGTCCTGTGTCCAGAATGTTTACATACAGTGCTCTGTGATGATGATGTTATAATGCACAGTGTCTTGCCAAACCATGTGAAGGAGGGATAACATGACATGAATCCTTCAGTGTTCTGTCAGAAATGATAACCATGACAGAACTGTTGCTGGTCCAAAGTGTGCTGTGTTTCCCATGAATGTGATGCGATCACCTCAACCGGATGGAAGGGTGCCCTTTGTGTATACACTAATAGTAGCCTTGGTGAGTTGATCTATATGTATGTATGTAGAAAAATATATATATATATATTTTCGAGGGAGGGGTTGACATATATAGACATGTACTCATTGTATTGTTTTGTATCACAGGCACATACTGTTGGTGTGTACATTCTAGTGCTGGATGAGAAATGGTGTTGAAATTGGAAATGGAATACGCTCAAGCGAATGAAGGCAAGTATTTTTTTCAGGGTGGGATGGGGAAGCATATTTGCAAGTAGGTCTCATTAATAGTTTATTATTTGGTTACTTCTTCACAGATTTCATCTGCATCTGTCTCCAGTCTGGTAGTGATGGTCATGGTCATCGATTGAAATGTCTTCTGCATGTTGCACGTCTGCCCCAACCCGAGGGGAGTCTGATGTTGAAGAAGTTCTTTGGATAAGGCAACTATGACACAACAAAGCATCTGGGAATTTCCTAAAAAAAGAAATGACTTATTACAACTTGATTGCAGCAGTAATGTTTAAGTCATGGCTGATCCATGGGTATCTGGATTAACACAGATAGCAAGCTGTTCCACTGCAATCATCAGATCACAACTTAATTTAGTACCAGGCTGTGTAGCAATTACACTGTGTCAGTGTCCCTGCATCTCAACTCAAGTTACATTTCAAAACCACATCTTGTCAAGTAACACAACCTGGGTCCAACATTTTCAACACTGGCATGGCTGCACAGCTGCAAATTTGGAATACAGTGCATGATATGTTGCAGAAATATTTTTTGTGAAGTACATGTCACCTAGTTTATGAATCCTCAGTTAGATGTGTTGCACTCTTATAAAAAAAAAAAGGAACAGATGAAATAAAATTGATATACTTACCAGTATGGATTGGACATGGATATTCCATAGGTTCCTGTAGACAGTACTGCTACTGTACCATTGATACAGACCTTCAGCAAAGGAGAGTCATTTGTTGTTAACCTGTAAAAAAACAAAATAAGTTGACCATATGTGTTTGACCATTGCAGCTCAGAAAAGTAACAGAAAACAAAACACACAGCTAAAGGAAGTTGAATAGCATAAAAACATTAGTACACATACTCACTTTATGATTTTAATAGTTAGAAGCCTTGTGCCTGTGGCTGATGGATGCAGTCTCTTTTTCGACTCCCTCTGCCTGTGCATGGTCAATGGAAAAACATTGTCACAGTGACACTAGTGGTGGGTGCTGGTGGTCATAGCTGCGGCACATGAGGACATTTCCTCTCACATCTTCCTGCGTCTGGTGGTGGTGGCAGTGGCGAACAGCGGTCTTATGGTGGTGGTAGTCCGGGGGGGGGGGACACATGGTCATATTTCCGATGGTGGCAGTGGAGAACAGTGGTCTTATGGTGGTGGTAGTCTGGGGGGACACATGGTCACATTTCCTATGGTGGCAGTGGAGAACAGCAGTCTTATGGTGGTGGTAGTTCGGGGTCCAGGATATACTGTGCTCTGTGTTATAAATGTGATGACGTGACATATGGAATTTGAGTCAGTATGAGTGGGACAGTGATTTAACTTTATGAAAAAGAGAACATGTATCACTCTGTATAACATTGTGTAACACTGTGCAAGGAGCTGCTTACCACTACTGTGCCCTGAGGAGATCCACGATATCAGAGTATGACTAGGAAGCATGGAGAAGACTGGGAATAGTGTGGAGGAATGACAGACGGAGTGGCAGGTTCCGGCTGGGGTGAGAGCCCAATCGGACTGATTTACGGGAAGCTGTCGGTCATTGTCTATTGGGACCAGCTGAAAGGAAGTCCTGGTAAGAGAGTGTTTGAAGCGAGCAGGAAGAATTTTGGATTGACTATGATGGAGGCCGCCTTGTGGGCTTAAGGGATCTGCGGTGCTGAGACAGTGGTTGAGTGGTGCAGGTAACCAGTGGGCAGGAGGAGGGAGCTCCACTGCCTTTCTGGAGAACCTAACCTGTCTCCTGCTGCTGAGGGCATTAGAAATTCTTTGGCGGATCCTGGGCTGGAGAAGGTGGCCTTCTATGCCGTCCGGCTGAGCTCCATATGTAAAACTGTTACGATGGACTAACGGTATGGAGGAACTAAGCTGGGAATGTGATATTTGATACAGTTTCTGTGATTTCCTGGCTGCAGTGACTATCTGCTCCCTGAAGAACTGGTGAGACTGAAATTGCTGTATCTGAATTGTGGATGATAGCTAGCTTGAAGGTACTATTACCAGTTTCTGTTAGGACTGGATTGACTGTTTGCTGCTGAACTATATGATTCTTTTTGGGCTAAATTCTTTTGGTCTGGCTAATTTAGACAGTTTTATATTTTATTAGGTCCTTTTCATCTGTGTTTATATTCATATAGAGGGTGGGGGGTTAGTTTTGTGTTCTTGTGGGGTTTTTCTTGTGTGGTTGTAGTTAATTGGGTTATAGAGGAGGTGGGTAGATGTTAGTAGGGGGGTATATGGTAAGGAAGAATTGGTGGATGAGTGGTTGAGTGGGGGGGATATTTTTGTGTTAGGACAGATAAATATGTGTCAAGGGGTGTGTCAATTGGGGCAGGCTAGAATAGTGTACGGGGTGTCTCAGCTTTATGATCTGTGGCCCTTTATTACCCTCCCAGTATTGGGTACTACAGCTCGCCAATGCTAGGAGGTGGGAATTGGAAGGAGACTGTGGGCAGAAGCTGGCAGGAAGCCCCGTACACGGGTGAGGGGAATAGGATAGAGGTGGTTGGGTGCAGAAGGCACCCTGGGATGTGACGGGGTTTGGAGAGATGCCAGATGGAGTTAATACCTGTTCTCAGGGTTCCCATGAGATCAACTGGGCAGGTATCTAAAGGGGCAGAACTGTCCACCAGTTCCCTGAGGTTGGTGCTATGCAATGCCAGGTCGATCAGTAATAAGACTGAAATTATTGCGGATCTGATTTCATCAGTCGACCTGGCTTGCATTACAGAAACCTGGTTGAGGGACGATGGGCCAGTGCTAGAGGCTGCTATCCCCCCAGGTTATTCTGATGTACACTGCCCCAGAGTGGAATGCAGGGGCAGAGGTGTGGCTATCTGTTTTAGAGCTGAGCTAGGCTTCACAGTGCGCCCAGTGAGAACACCGGGTTCATTTGAATGTGTGGCCATTCGTGGGGGTGCAGGTGCAGGCTGCAGAATTCTCTTGATATACCGCCCTCCTGGGGCAGTTGGAGAGTTCTTGCAGAAAGTGGGTGACTTCATGGTCGGTGAGACGTTGGAGTCCTCCAGATGTTTAGTTCTGGAGGACTTCAATGTCTGGGCCGATGACGAGTCATCCAGGTTGAGGTATCACTTCCTTCAGTTGATGACATCACTGGGCCTGTTGCAAGCAGTTGCTACTGTGACCCACCAGGGTGGAAACATGGTGGACCTGATCTTCTCACTGGGGCTTGAGATTGAGAATCTCAGGACTGATTGGGTCATTTGGTCTGATCATTGCACGGTGGAGTTCTTGCTCAGGGCACCCTCCAAGATCCCTCCCCCTGCAGAGATGGTGAGCTACCGCCCATAGAGGGTTTGACCCTGGAGGGTTTTTGCTGGTGGCACACCTATCAAGTGTGGACAGTGCATGCAGGGAAGGTGTGGGTGAGGCAGTTGATGCCTATAATATGGCAGAGACTGAGGCACTTGACTCCCTTGTACAGGTCCATGTAAGACCCAGATCTTGTCACTTGAGGTCCCCATGGCTTGATGGGGAGCTCAAGGCACTGAAGATCAAGGGTCAGAGGTTGGAGCACTGCTGGTGGAGGTCCAGCTTGGAGGCAGACAAACTGGCCCTGCGTGCACACTATAGTGTGTACCAGGGGACAATCAACTGTAAGAAGGCAACGTTCCTGTCTAGGGAGATTGCCGCTGGAAGAAACTGACCAGCGATGCTCTTTTGGACTGTGGACAGGTTATTACATCCTACCTGTCTTCAGCCGAAAATAGCAGTTTCTGAAGCTTTGTACAATGAGTTTGCTTGTTTTTTCTCAGACAGGGTGTCCGCCATCAGGCAGGGAGTTCCACCAGTGGGCCGTACTATGGCCAATAGTGGTCACGTGGATTGTCGACAGAGCACTCTGCCTGGTTGAGGGGAGTTTAAACCAGTGGAGGTGGCTGATGTCATTGAGGTGATTGCAAAACTGAAGCACGCATATTGTGAAGTGCACCCAGCGCCGACGCATTTCTTAGTGGGATGTGTCGATGCTGTTGGTCAAGTGTTCACTTTGATTGTCCGGTGTTTCTTATCAGAGGGGGTTGTCCCAGATGCCTTGAAGGAGGTGCTGGTGAGACCCCTCCTGAAGAAATCATCAGTGGACCCTGACATCAAGGCGAATTATTGACCGGTCTCCAACCTTCCATATTTAAGAAAGGTTGTGGAGAAGATTGTGGCTCATCAATTGGGTGATCACCTCATGGCATTTGATATCTATGAGCCACTCCAGTTAGGTTTTCATGCAGGATGTTCAACAGAAACCACATTAGTTCAGGTGCAGAATGATCTCCTCAGGACGGGGGATCGAGGGGAGGGGACAATTCTCATTCTACTCAATCTCTCTTCAACTTTTGACACGGTGGACCATCGGGTGTTACTTGACCACCTGAAGGACTTCTGTGGACTCACTGGCACTGTCATTTACTGGTTTAAGTCCTTTTTGACAAACAGAAGACAGAGACTGGCGATGGGGAAGTTCTGCTCATCTTTTAGCCTTCTGTCTTGTTGGGTACCCCAGGGTTCGGTGTTGTCACTGATGCTGTTCACCATGTATATGCTGCCCCTGGGAGAGGTCATTAGGAAGTACAGCTTGGGGTTTCATTGTTATGCCAATGATGCCCAGCTGTAAGTATCCTTTGCCCCTGGGGCATCCAGTTTGGTGGAAGTATTAAACAACTGTCTGGCAGAGATCTATGACTGGATGGCCTCCTGCTGATCACAACTGAACCCTGATAAGACGGATATACTGGTGGTGGAGTCAAACAGGTGACATGTGGGGTTGCCCCATGCAGCAGACTCTGGACTTGTTCTAGGGTCTGTTCCATTGATGGCTTCCTCTAAGGTGCGTAATCTTGGTGAGATGTTTGACAACGGTTTGACGATGGAATATCAGGTGTCTGCCATTGTCATGGGGAGTTTTTTCATCTGAGAACCATCACCAGGATTAGGCACCTGATTCCGTCCCTGGACCTCCTCACCTTGGTACATGCATTTGTAACATCTAGGCTTGACTACTGTAATGAGCTCTACCTTCGGGTCTCAGGAGGCTCCCTTTGTCAACTGCAGGTAGTGCAGAATGCAGCTGCCAGGTTGTTGACAGGTCAGTGGAAATACTGTCATGTCACCCCAATGCTGCGGAAACTGCACTGGCTGCCAGTTCAATGGAGGGTGATTTTCAAGTTGGGATTGTTCACCTATAAGGCCCTACATGGACTGGGCCCTTGTTACCTGGCTGACATTCTTATACCCACTGCCTCGGTTCATCCCCTCTAGTCTTCCTTGAGGGGCATCCTGATGATTCCCAGGACAAGATTGAAAACAGCCGGCGATTAAGATTTCAGTGTCGCCAGTCCTGTCATGTGGAATTCGCTCACATTATCGGTGAGGGAGGTCCTGTCGATGGAGGCTTTTAAGACCCGCCTAAAGTTTTATTTGTTTAGTCACGCCTTCTCAGATTCTGTTTGATACTACCGTTATCAGTCCTTTTAAAACTAAAGAGGGTTTATATACAGTTATTGGGTTTGTATGATGGTATATTTTGTATTTATGTATGCAGAAATTAATATTTTGTAAGGCACCCAGAGCCTCTGGGATTGGGCACCAGAAAAATGCAATTTGCCTTGCCTTGCCCTTGCCTTGCCATCATACAAGACATGTGATAGCCTTTTAACCACTTAAGTTAAAACCTGCCAACATTAACCTCATCATCATTCATTATCATCCTCAGAAATAAAGCTGCCCTCACAGTCTTCTATGTCTGAATTTGGACCATGGGGAAATTCTTTCTCTATTGTGTTATCATCTACTTCAGTGGTAGGCCACTTCATGCTGTTACTGCCACCAGGATGGTCCCATTCATCAACATCAGCAAAACCATGAGTATGCTGGGGTATGAATACTGAGGTTGCAGTCTGAGCTGGTATGTGCCTCTCATTCATTTTTAGGAATGTCAGCAAACTGACATTTGCAGGAGAGAGGTTTGTATGACGATCCCGAGCTATTGCACCTGCTGAGCTGAATACCCTCTTCACACTCACACTGGAGGGTGGGCATGTCAGGTACTTCAGTGCCATAGTGGTCAGCTCTGGCCATTCACTGACCTTTCCACTCCAGTATAAAAGGGGATCATCAGTGATTAACAGATGCCTGTTTTCAGACACATGACTCAACCATTTGCTGTGCTGCTCTAAGTCCAGTGGTTGATGCATCATCTGCTTCTCTGGAATCATTTATGTCACAAATCCCCACTTGGGACAAGGTCTCCCAAAGTGGGTTAATGACAGCCACTTTGGTGACAGATCACCTGGAACTGCAGTCCCCTTCCCCTTACAGGATACACTTGATACTGCTCCTCCAGGTTCACCTTCAGCCTGATTAGGCTGCTCAGGTTTCCCCTGACCTTGGCATGTGACTTCTGTGCCCCATGAACCAAGAGCACCAGCTGTCCACTGCCAATTTTTACCTGTTCAGGCCCACCTTCCAGTAATGAGGCAATTCCATGTTTGTATCGTGGGTCCAGCAGTGTTGCTATTGCAAAGTTGTCACTATGCTGAAAGCTCAAGATGTGACAATTCTGGTCGAATACTGTCAGCATGTGTTTTAGCAACACACTGCTAGCACTGTCTCTGGCAACATCAAGGCTATGCTGTACATTCACCAATGTCTGCCACAGCACCCACAGTGGTGGAATTGATTGGCTAATGGAGGCCAACTCGCCACTCACTTCCTGTGTGGCATTTTCAAAAGACCTCAGTATTCATATTACATAGTCCATGAGGTGCCACTGTTCAGTCATCATAGACATGGAGGCCCCGGAATTGTCATGGCTAGTGTGCATGACAAGATATTCTGAGATGGCATTGTACTGTTCATACAACCTTTCAGCCATGTATAAAATAGAGTTCCACTGGGTGACAACTTCCAGCTTCAAGCAGTGCTGCAGCAGGCTATTTCAGATCTGCAACTGATGAAGTTGGTCACGGGCCTTTGCAGAGCGTGAAAAGTGAGAACAGATACGGTGTGCAACTGTCAGCATTTCCTTTATATCAGGGTGCTGCAGAAACTCCTGCAACCCAAGATTTAAACAGTGAGCCATGCATGGAACCCAAAAAAAGCCACCATTTGTGATGCATTTCACCACATTTGACCCATTGTCTCTTGCTATGAACCCAGGGACAGGGGGTTTAGCCACTTGTCAGTTTCAGTCAGTACCACATCCAACATGTTTTCACCAGTATGTGAACAGGTCACATTGCACATAGCAATCATTGCATGCTGTTGAATTCCTGGAAGATTGCTACCATGACACTCCACCTTACTACATTGATTATTCACACTACCAACAGCACAAACAACCCCCGGCACTTGCGCCCAGTGTGCAGTTATACACAGATATGAACTCCCTGCTGTTTTGCTGCTTGTCCACATTTCTATACTTATGTAACCCCTGGGTGGCACCACCCCTCAGTGTTACACCCCTGCCTACTACCCTGGACATAGGCTGAGGGGGTTGGGTTCGCTAACTTATAATATTTTTTAAAACCTTTGCGCAGTGCATCCACTCAGGGTGTTTTACGTGGGTGAGATGGTGCTGGATGTAGCCCCCTGAGCTGCCACACCACCCACGGTGACCAGTTACCTTCCTCAGACATGCCCCAAGATACAGCTCCCCAAATGTCAACATTTTGAATTAAAGGCTCTCTCTAATAATATGCTCACACAGGATTTCAAACAACAACAACAAGATATGTATTTTGGGGTAATAAAGGAGCTAGGAAAGGGAAACAGGAGGAATAGAGGATATCTTACCATATTTACACATGTACAGAGATCATTTTGGATTTTGCTGGTGAACCCTCCAGCTGGGTGGCTACATATTAACAGGCAGACATAAATCACATTTTACCATTTGACTTAAGACATCCAGAGCCCTGGCTATCTAGCTGCTGATAAATCAGATGTTAAACGTAATTATTAACAATACCCACACTGGTACCAGTCCCAGATACAGCAGAAACTCCACAATCTCATACCATACTGGTTACACAAATACCACAGTCCAAAATGTTGCAGGCTTAATGAAGTCGCAGCTGGTCGAGGTGGCCAGCTATTAATTTGAGGGTGGGGGCAACTTGGAAACAGATTTTTGTAAAGCAGCAAATTACTATATACATCCACAGCAGGGATTGCCCTGCACTTCAGCAGATGAAGCAGGACTGCCCTGCACTTGCAGACAAATCAGGGATTGCCCTGCACTCTAGCAGACAAAGCAGGGTTTGCCCTGCACTTGCAGACTTCGGAATATTCCAGAATAAACTACATGGATCTTACATCCAGAACATTCAGCACAATATTTGAAAGTTCCATCCAATGCAATGAGAGTGATGCTTCTGTCAAACATCCTAAATGCAGTTTAAACACTGTCACATCCAATACTTTATATACCAAAAGGCATCCATCCAGAGTAAGTTGGCAATGACACTGTTATCAAGCATCCCATACTTTAGTCACATTCAGTACATTCTATATACCAAGAACATTATCCACACGTGGAGTCCTATCCAGCATGTCTAGTCATTTAACACTTATACCAAGCGCTCTCTTAGACGAAACTCTGTGCAGACACAGGTACATTCTCTTTAAGGTATCTTAGACATTAATATGCTCTAGGGCCTCCTGTCTCATGAAGTGGCAAGCACGTCTTGGCAGACAATTCCATGATGGCAGGACTCTAACCCATAGCTACACATTTATATGATTCACTAAGCCCAGCATCTTGCTGCACCTGCAACTTAGCCATTTCGGCCACAGACAAGATGCATCCATTACTTGAACTATGCAGTCTCTTATGGGGTTAGTAGCCCAGACTCATGACTTCAGTACTTCACACTTAACAGCACACATTTCTTAATGGGGCATGGAGCTCCCAAGATTACTTGCTTAGCTTCTCCCTTGCACCTGGGGGTACGAGGGTACTCACTCAGGTCCTCCACGGGTCTCATCCGCAATCGAAGGCATCCTGAAGACTTCTTCAGCTCTCTCACTGCTGAGGTACTTGGTCAGTGCTCTCACCACTGCATGATGTCATCTGGTCTGGTCAGCACTCTCACCGCTGCTGGACATCTGATTCTTCAGTCCACATCTTTCCCCAATGTGGGAGGGAAGGCTAGCCTCTGGAGGACAGTACTGGCAACCTCCAGACTAGCTGTTGCAGAAAGCACAATTACTGTAACTAGTTAACTGTTAACTGAAGAAAATAACAAATGCCCCCTGAAGACTAAAGGGGCTTGAATTAAGTGGCCCTGGCCTGATGGCATGGCTGGAGCGTGAGCCATTCCCCCGTGGGAGAAACATAGAAACATAGAAGTTGACAGCAGATAAGGACCGCAAGGCCCATCCAGTCTGCCCATTTCTTTTTCTACCTTATAAATGTGCCATCGGCCTTTGCTCTGTCAGTGGCCTATCTATTCATAGTCATTTGTATTGCTCCCTTATGCCTATCCCATGCCTGTTTGAAGCCCTGCACTGTATTCATAGCCACCACTTCTGTGGTAAGCCATTCCATGCATCTACCACCCTTTCTGTGAAAAAGAATTTCCTCACATTCCCCTTAATCGCCTCCCTCTAATCTCATGCTGTGTCCTCTTGTCCTGCTATTTTCTTATATTTAAACATGTTAGACTGTTTCACCTTGTTTATGCCCTTAAGGTGTTTGAATGCTCGATCATATCACCTCTCTCCTCCTTTGCTCAAGGGTATACATATTGAGCTCTGCTAATCTGTCCTCATATGTCTTCTGATGCAGTCCCTGCACCATTTTGGTTGCCCTCTCTGACTGCCTCAATTTGGTTAATGTCCTTGTGAAGGTGTGGCTCCAATACTGCACGCAGTACCCAGATGGGGCCTAACCAGTGTCTTGTACAGAGGATTATTACCTCCTCTTACGACTTGTGATACCCCTACTAATACACCCTAACACCCCTAGCCTTACCTACTGCTTTAGAGGTCTGCTTGATGATTTTAGGTCATCAGTGATGATGATGCCCAAGTCTCTTTCTTCCTTTGTGACTGCTAGCAACTCCTCCCAGCCTATAGGTGGCTTCAGGGTTCTCTTCCCTATGTGCATGATTTTGCACTTCTTTGCATTAAATCCCAGTTTCCACTCTTCTGACCATTCTGCTAGTGTATCCAGATCTCTTCTCATTCTGCCCACCCCATCTGGATCATCTACTCTGTTGCAGATCTTGATGTCATCTGCAAACAGACAAGCCTTACCTCTAGTCCATCTGCAAGGTCACTAATGAAGATGTTGAAGAGGACTGGCCCCAGGACTGATCCCTGAGGTACCCCACTTGTGACTTGCATCTCTTCTGACTGTATACCATTTACCACCACTCTCTGTTTTCTGCCAGTCAACCAGTTTGCCACCCAGTTGACCAACTTCTGACCCACCCCGAGCCTACCCAGCTTATTTATCAATCTTCTATGTGGAACAGTGTCAAAAGCTTTGCTGAAGTCAAGGTAGGTGACATCAACTGCTCCCCCTTGGTCCACCACTCTGGTTACCCAGTCAAAGAAATCTATGAGATTAGTTTGACAGGACCTTCCTTTTGTAAACCCATGCTGTCTTGGATCCTGTGCCCCTATGGATTCCAGGTGTTGCACTATCCTTTCCTTAAGGAGTGCCTCCATAATCTTGCCCACTACTGAGGTAAGACTGACCGGTCTGTAGTTCCCCGCCTCCTCCCTGCTACCACTCTTGTGGAGCGGGATCACATGAGCCCTTCTCCAGTCTTCTGGGACCTCTCCTGTGCTCAGAGACTCACTAAACAATTCTGCTAATGGCTCTGCTAGTTCCTCCTATAGCTTCTTAAGTACCCTGGGATGTATGCCATCAGGTCCCATTGCCTTATCCACCCTGAGCTTAGCAGTCTTGTAGGACCCTTTCTTTTTGTGAAGGGAGTAGGGCTCACTCCCTCCCCTGTGTCCATGATGCTGAGCTGTGGGCCCTGCCCTACCTTCTCTTCAGTAAATACTGCGCAAAAGTATCTATTTAGAATAGATGCCTTTACAGGGTCCTCCTCCTCACATGCTCCTTTTCTCCATTGCTTAGCAATACCTCTGGACTTTCTCCTTTCACTAATGTATCTATAGAAAGTCTTGTCACCTTCTTTACTGTTCGTGATAGTGTTTCCTCAGTTTGGGACTTTGCCTGCCTTACTGCCTTACCTGCTTCCCTTAGGGAAGTTTGGTATGCCTCCCTATCTTCATCCCGCTGTGTTCCCTTATATTTCCTGAAGGCCAGCCTTTTGGCTCTGACCTTTTCTGCTACTGTATTTGAGAACCAAAATGGTTTCCTTCTTCTTTTGCACTTCCTTTTCTGTCTGACACAATGGGATGTTGCTTCAAGTATTGCATCCTTAATGCTTGCCCACTTTGCCTGTACCCCCTCACCTGTGTTTCTTTTTGCCAGGGCTAGCTTAACTCTGTTGGCCATCTTATCAAAGTCAGCTCCTCTGAAGTCCCATATTTTTGCCTTGGAATGGGATGATTTAGATGTAGTAGCCAAATTGAACCATACCATGTGATGGTCACTGGCCCCAGGTGACCTTCACCTGGAGATCTGTGATCCCTTCTTTGTTAGTCAGTACCAGATCTAGGATAGCCCTGTCTCTTGTGGGTTGCTGTACCAGTTGTTTGAGGCCCTCCCCTGCAGGGAATCCACTATGAGTCTAGTTCT
This sequence comes from Neoceratodus forsteri, assembly GCA_016271365.2. Lineage (NCBI taxonomy): Eukaryota > Metazoa > Chordata > Ceratodontiformes > Ceratodontidae > Neoceratodus > Neoceratodus forsteri. Next base: position 684,339,491 of record CM057449.1, read on the forward strand.
GGCAGATGTTCCTGCTGGTATTGACCAATCTGTATCTGGCATGTTGAAGTCTCCCATTATCAGAACCTCCCTTTAGCTGTCATGTTTTGTATATCTTCTAACAGTAATGTGTCTATGTCCTCCCCCTGGTCTGGGGGCCTGTAGACAACCCCAGTTCTTATGGCTGTCCCATTTCCTGTTTCCAGGGTGACCCACAGTTCTTCTGGCTCCTTATGTGTATTCTGAATTTCTTTAGCTTTGATATTTTCATTAACATACAGGGCCACTCCTCCCCCCCTTTTTACACCTCAGTCTCTTCTGAACAATACATAGCCAGGTACTGAAGTCTCCCAAGTGTGGTTTCTGGTAAACCACGTCTCACTAATTGCTACTATGTCCAGTTTAGCCTCTGACATTATTGCCTGCAGGTCTGGGATCTTATTTCCCAGGCTGTGAGCATTTGTGTACATGATTTTCCATTGGCCAGATTTTGGTGTGTTAGTTGTTGGGTGAAGTTTGGCATTACCCCCAAGGCCGTATGGGGAGACAAACCTTTTTCTTACCTGGTGATGCAAATGAACGGCAAACATGCTGAATTCCTGTTTGACCACTAGCTGAGGGGGAGGGGTGTCTTCCCATTCGACGTATGGGGTGCTGCACCCTCTCCCATTTGCTAGTTTAAATATTCTGCAAAGATGTCAGACTTCTGCCCCAATGCACTGACTCCCTCTTTAGTCAGATGCAGTCCATCAAATTTAAAGAACTTTCGCTCCCAGAACTGTTGCCAGTTCCCTACAAATTTGTGTCCTTTTTCCTGGCACCAGCCCTTGAGCCACGTGTTTAGCTCCCCTATCTCCCCTTCTCTGACCTTCCATCCATCTGCAACCCTCTCCCAGACTGGCAGGATCTCAGAGAAGGAGATGCCGATGAAATAGATGATAGTTTGTCACCCAGCCTAGTCAGGTGTTCCTTGGTCTCCACAACTGACCGGCTCGCGAGATCATTAGTCCCTATGTGTACTAGACATCAATGTTTTCCTGCTTTGTGAACACTTAGTAATGCGGTCAGTGTCTCTCCATGCTGATGTACCTGGGAGACATCTGACCATCACCCTGGCTGGAGATGGGTATCAACTCCCGAATCATGGAGTCTCCTATGATCAGAAGTTTTTGGATTTCCTTTGTGCTTGTTTTGTTTTGGTTCCTGATTTGGGTGAGTTTTGTTGTGCTAGCTCCTGTGCCGCAGTGTCCCGTTTCTGCAGTGTCTTCTGCCTCTTTATTTGATTTCAGAGATAGAGGCAGATACCTGTTTGTAGTGTTTATATGTTTTTGAGGTAATGTGTTGAGAGCAGAGAGTGATGGGGCACCTGATTTGCTCTTCTAACCACCTGCCAACCTCCTGGACCAACTACCCTCTGCGGTCGAGGTTTTTCTGTTGGATGCTGGGGAAATGGCAGGTGGTTCTTATAATGTATTTCCTCTTCAATATGAAATTTGAGGCGTGCAATCTCTGCCCATGCTGCCCGGAGCTGAGCCCTAAGATCTCCAAAGGCCCAGCATGTAGACAGTGTCCTAAATCCTGTAAGACTGTCCTTCTGAAAATTGTTCCACAGTACCTGCAGTTAATGAAATCCATTCCAAATAAGTTGCTGGGTTTGTAACCTATTCAGAGTAATTAGAAGGAAAAAAAGGAAAAATGCAAGTAATGGTTTAATTGTGCTTTGTTTAACTTGTTATAACAAGTTAAATTACTAGTGCCCTGTAAATGAGATCACTTTTGTGGAGGCCCCACTGATCCGCCTCCTTCCTGCTCTGCCACAGGAAATGTCACAACTGTGGTACCCTATAAAAGGAGTGTAGCGTGGGGTGGGTGGGTGGCTGGGCCCTTCCCCTGCCTAAAAAGAAGAACCACGGACGAAAGAACAAGGAGGTAAGAGCAGAAACAATCAGTCAACAACAAATGCAGTAACCCTGAAAGCTTATCCTAATGTTAGATAAAACTGTAAAACCTGTAAAGCACCACCTGTAATAATTTCAGAGAAGATATACGCTGTAAGAAACACTTTGCTCCAGAGAAAAATAAAGCAGTAACAGAAGATATACCTTGCAAAAGACAATTTGAATCAGAAGATTACAGCAGTAATCTGTTAGCACACACCTGTAGGCACACCTTGTAATAATGCAGAAGAAGGTATACCAGCAACAACAATTTGAATCAGAGAAAAAAATAAAGCAATGAAATGTTAGCAACAAACAGCAGCAATCCCTGTGATGGAGCAGGATGGAGTCTGCCCTGCTGCTCTCTCTCCAAATCTCTCTCTGAATCTTCCAGACAAACTGGCAACATTGTCTCTTTATAGATCTCCTAGCTCAACTCCTGATTGGTAGCAGGGATGGGGTCACATGTCTCCAAGTTGCTGAAGGACCTGTCAATCGGAACACTCGAGGCACAATTGAGTTATGGAATTTGCGCCTAAAATAATGTCCCTGTGTAAGCCCCCATAAGCACTTGGGTGCTTATCCATGAGATACAGTGAATGTCCCACAAGTCCTGGCTTTCTATTGCTGCAATTCCAATTGGCTGTACTGCTGGCAATGGCTACTTAACCCACTGTCCCTTTTAGCAGATTAGATACAGTCCTGAATAATGTTCTGGTGCAGCTAGAAAGAAGTAATTATTTGCCTCAAATGCCCCACAGTTCTATAGCTTAAAGTCTGTACTTGCAGTCACTGCACAGATGAAAAACATGGTTCTTTTACTTCTCCTGTCGCTACTGCACTTATGCAAGCTCCCCTTGCAGCAGCTGACAGGCTGACACACAGAGTCCCAGATACTGGAATTGCCAGTGGAACAGTACTCATTTTAACTTTAAGCACTTTTCCCCACATACACAGTATATTCCCAACAAGCAGCAACAGTTCCATTATGTAAAACATTTTAATTCTTTACTTTTCGGCTGGAGCTGAACATAGCTACCCTGAAAGCAGCCAGATACACTGTTATGTAGTATTCAGATGACCGGGGTCCTGCACAGGCATACTCAAATGAGCCCCAGTCAGAACTCCTTTAATTCCCACCTGAGCGGTCCCCCAGTAGGCTGTCTGTGGTCACTGGGTCCCAAATAGGTGGAAAGGATCCCAGGACCCATGGCACAGTCCCTGAGGTGACTGCAAAACAAGTGGCTCCACATCAAAGGTGCTTTGTGCGTCAACGTGACTCCCACTGCCCTGGAGGCAGCGCTTTTGCAGCGGGAGTCCGCGGTCAGCAGTTTAAGCCCTGAGGGGCTGGATTTTCATTTAACTGCAAGCTGGGGCACACACAAGGGCAAACAGAACCTGGGGAGCCAGAAAAATTAGAGGCCAGGTCAGGAGAAGCCCGAGAGACAGCGGGAGAAGGACAGAACAAACCGGGCTAAGGTAAACCCAGACTGGCATTTCTAGGAACCCCCATTTGCAAGAGGGTTACAATTAAATGGATGAATGGAGAGGAGAAACTTTGAAGGGCATGTCTTACTGAGTCGGACGCAGAAAGGTACAACTCCATGACAGCAGTGGTCGAAAAATATGCCCTGGATGGAACTTTCCATCTTGGACAAGCACATGCAGCAAACTGCAGGAACCCAGAATTCTCCAAAAAGGAGAAAGGCAAAAGATCAATTGCCAGCATTTCAGCTACAGCAGCATTAAGTTCATATGACACTGTATGATTGGGTGGGTACTTCAGCTTATGCACAATAACACTCTGTAACATGGGCTGACTTAAATGTTTTACATGGGGTGTGATGACAAATAGAAACATAGAAACATAGAAACATAGAAGTTGACAGCAGATAAGGACCGCAAGGCCCATCCAGTCTGCCCATTTCTTTTTCTACCTTATAAATGTGCCATCGGCCTTTGCTATGTCAGTGACCTATCTATTCATAGTCATTTGTATTGCTCCCTTATGCCTATCCCATGCCTGTTTGAAGCCCTGCACTGTATTCATAGCACTCACTTCTTGTGGTAAGCCATTCCATGCATCTACCACCCTTTCTGTGAAAAAGAATTTCCTCACATTCCCTCTTAATCGACCTCCTCTAATCTCATGCTGTGTCCTCTTGTCCTGCTATTTTTCTTATATTTAAACATGTTAGACTCTTTCACCTTGTTTATGCCCTTAAGGTGTTTGAATGCCCTCGATCAGATCACCTCTCCCTCCTTTGCTCAAGGGTATACATATTGAACTCCGTTAATCTGTCCTCATATGTCTTCTGATGCAGTCCCTGCACCATTTTGGTTGCCCTTCTCTGGACTGCCTCAATTTGGTTAATGTCCTTTTGAAGGTGTGGCCTCCAATACTGCACGCAGTACTCCAGATGGGGCCTAACCAATGTCTTGTACAGAGGGATTATTATCTCCTCTTACGACTTTGTGATACCCTCTACTAATACACCCTAACACCCCTAGCCTTACCTACTGCTTTAGAGGTCTGCTTGATGATTTCAGGTCATCAGTGATGATGATGCCCAAGTCTCTTTCTTCCTTTGTGACTGCTAGCAACTCCTCCCAGCCTATAAGTGGCTTCAGGGTTTTCTTCCCTATGTGCATGATTTTGCACTTCTTTGCATTAAATCCCAGTTGCCACTCTTCTGACCATTCTGCTAGTTTATCCAGATCTCTTCCCATTCTGCCCACCCCATCTGGATCATCTACTCTGTTGCAGATCTTGGTGTCATCTGCAAACAGACAAGCCTTACCCTCAGTCCATCTGCAAGGTCACTAATGAAGATGTTGAATAGGACTGGCCCCAGGACTGATCCCTGAGGTACCCCACTTGTGACTTGCATCTCTTCTGACTGTATACCATTTACCACCACTCTCTGTTTTCTGCCAGTCAACCAGTTTGCCACCCAGTTGACCAACTTCTGACCCACCCTAGCCTACCCAGCTTATTTATCTATCTTCTATGTGGAACAGTGTCAAAAGCTTTGCTGAAGTCAAGGTAGGCGACATCAACTGCTCCCCCTTGGTCCACCACTCTGGTTACCCAGTCAAAGAAATCTATGAGATTAGTTTGACAGGACCTTCCTTTTGTAAACCCATGCTGTCTTGGATCCTGTGCCCCTATGGATTCCAGGTGTTGCACTATCCTTTCCTTAAGGAGTGCCTCCATAATCTTGCCCACTACTGAGATAAGACTGACCGGTCTGTAGTTCTCCGCCTCCTCCCTGCTACCACTCTTGTGGAGTGGGATCACATGAGCCCTTCTCCAGTCTTCTGGGACCTCTCCTATGCTCAGAGACTCACTAAACAATTCTGCTAATGGCTCTGCTAGTTCCTCCTTTAGCTCCTTATCATGAATATGATGATGATATCAGTGACCCCTGTTGGGAACTGGAGAAAGAAAATTCAAGGTGACTTCGTATGGGTCTGTTTGCATCCCCTACAGTTTCAGTTGATGATGGTGACCCAGTAATAATGATAGTTAGTCATGGTGGTCAGTTGCAGTCCAAATGTGTCCTGCCTGAAAAATCATGTAGCACACAAGCATGTAATGGTTCTGCTGTATGAATGGCAGGGGATGGAGTGTGGACATGTGATGAAGACGGTTGCACAGGTGATGACAAACCCAGAAATGCAGTTATTTTCACAGATTTTCTAAAAGGGATTGATGTACCACTTGCACTAGACATATTGCATTGACCACCACCATCACCACCAAAACTGCTACTCTCACCACCACTGGAGAAGACTTCAAAATCATTCTGCTCTTCCACCTCATCATGCCTGTAGTAATCATCTGCTTTTATTTAATCACTACTGCAAGCATGTAATTTTCTACTTGATGCTACAGTCATGGAAGGAGATAACATGCTTGTTATGTTTGATGATGAGGGTGAACACCCCACTGTGGTACAGGTATTAGCTGCCATCTTGTGCTGAGTCCACAGTGCCATGTGCCTATTCTTAAGATGTGCATGCTGTCCCCCTGTGCCCAGATGACTCCCCTTTTTACTTCGAGTCACATGCACCTGGCAAATCTGGCAGATTGCAACTGACTCACCATTTGCATCTTCCACAAAAAAATCTCAAACAAGGGATTTTGATGCTTTAGTTTTAACATGTCCCCCGATGATGCTTATTGACCCATTTTTTTAAGCCATGAAGTGGGGGTGTGCTACATGATTTTTCAGGCAGGACACATTTGGACTGCAACTGACCACCATGACTAACTATCATTATTACTGGGTCACCATCATCAACTGAAACTGTAGGGGATGCAAACAGACCCATACGAAGTCACCTTGAATTTTCTTTCTCCAGTTCCCAACAGGGGTCACTGATATCATCATCATATTCATCAACATCATCCACATCTTCTGCTTGGATGCTGGCATATGGACTGCATGTTGCAACTACAGCAACATCAACATCATCAGCACCACCGTCACCCAAACTTTTTTCACCACACTGTGAATCACTGCATGGCAAATGCATGACCTGAACTGCAGTGGAAGAAATGTCACTTTGTGTGCTGTCATTGACATTATGAGCAAAATCCTCATGTTCGGTTACTGGGATGTTACTGGGGAGTATGACATCATTTACACTGTCACTCACTGCTACTACTTCACACTCCACTATATTTTTGGACATGGTAAACTGGTCAGAACTGGAACTTGAGGCAGCAATACTCATACCACTACCAGCAACTCCACTAACACCACCAGCTGGGACAACATCATCTCCTCCAACTATAAGTGAAGCTACTGATTGCGCTGTTAAAAACATTGAAGGAGAAATACCTTTCCTCACATCAGCAGTGCACTTCTGCGACTGCGTACTACTACAATGCCCACAGACAATCTTACCACTGGCAGTACTGTAGTGCCATGGTGAGAAACAGCTTTGCTTGCACGTCTCTTTGTGGGCACTTTGGGGGATCAACAGGATTATTCTAAACAAATTCAGATTTTGAAATGTTTACTCTGGGTGGGGGCCAGGGGAGTGTCGCTGGACATGAAGCCAAAAAAAAAAACTGTGGCTTCAACAACAGATACAGACACAAAGTCACAAGTTCAACAACACCTTAACTAACCAGTGGTGTTCTCAAGTCACAAACAATCCAATCTGGAAAAGAATACCTTTTGCCGGTGGGGGGAGCACTGACGGCAGATTACTGCAGTGCAAAACCAAGAAAAGATACCACAATTGCAGTACAAAATCATGCAGCTGCAGTGGATAGCAGGTTCACACTGCTGCACCTGCATTTACACTGTGGCACAATAAAAGGTGTATTACTTAATGTCACATCACACACCGCACACACACTCACACACAGAATTTGTCTACAAGTAATGCGTGCCAAATTTAAAACTTCAGAAATATACAATGTATTTTAAACAACCTCAGTGCTGCATCAGGTCCCTTCAGACCACAACACACACAATCAGCAAAAAAATGTCAACAATTACTGAAAATATTACTGTGTATACAATAACACAGTCTGTTACACAAGAAAAATATAACCAAAAAACAAAGAACTCCCTATTTCTACAACTTAAATCTACCTACATCAGATACACCCTTCCCCCAAAACACACTTCCACTGTCTGTCAGTACACAGACTGAATGTTGTACATTAACATTCAAAATCCACACACAAACAATAAGCGCTCGATGATATAAGCACAGGCGGGTTTCCTACAATCGATGAACTAAAGTTTCAGCAAAGAAAATGACTCAATAATACTTTTTTAACAGCTTTTAGAAGGTTTGAATCACAGAGAGTGCTCAGAGTAGACTGTATCCTACAGCTACCTACACACACTACCCCGAACTGAGGCAGTACAGAACAATCTAGAGCCCATGTGATCTGAAATCCCATGAATCACTACAAAATTCACTTTTGGTGCCTTAAAACAAGGCGAAGTACATTGTTTTCAATGTACTTCTCCTTAAGATTTGGTGGATTAGTTGTTTGGGAAGTCGGAGTAATGCAAAGTCATTGTCTTCAGTGGACTTTGCATTACCTATTATGATGGGAAGTACTCCACTTCGCATTGCAGAGCACTCCGTGAATCTGCCTTTACTGCATGAATCACTCTGCAGTGCAAGCTGAGGCCACTTCACCTATCTCTAGCTGTAGCCTACTAATCTTTAGGTATCAATTTTGATGAACAGCTCCAGACCCTGTTTCTTGCAAATACAAGATCCTGCCTAGCTTCCACCTCTGTTTTTTTCTCAAATTAGCACCTATCTCTGACATAAGCACTTAATTGTATGGCATGATGTGTGAACCCAACCCCATTGACTATGGACCCTTGTTTTGGTTATGTGTTGTTATTTGCCTATGTTATCCTACATTGTTATGCTATTGCCAATGTTAACTGATTTCTCCTGTTTACATTTTTCTTACTATTAGATGTTCTTGACAATACCTATTAAGCAGCTACTGACTCCAAATTTATGTTCCCTCCCCACCCTTGTGACGATGATTCTTTGTAAATGAGCTTTGAGCTCAAAGGTTGTATTTCTGTTTACTAAATAAATAAATAAAATAAAAATGTTCAACATTGCCTTTTTTTAACACCACCTCATACACAGTACAGCTGTCATTTTTCACATCCTGCCTGAAGGATGTTTTCACACTTGTGGTGCGGAATGGCATTTTGCCACAGACTTAAAAATGTTCACCTATAGGATTTATGAGGTGGTATCATAAGATGACTATGTTGCAAATTTGGGATCAAAATATGAAAATATGCCAAAGCTACAATCATTCGTTGCAATTTTGGTACACCCACTTGTAACTACAGTATGGAAATTTTCAATATTTTTACCTCAGATTTTCAACATAGCCTTCTTATTACCACACCTCATGTATGTCACAGCTATACTTTTTCAAATCCTGGCCATAATGTGTTTTCACATCTGTGGCATGGAATGGCATCACAGTTGCACAGAATTATGTTTTGGTGGGGATTTTGACAATTTTCTGTATCAGGTACACGTCCTGGGGTAATCAGATGGCTATGGTGATGATTTGCTCATGCATCTATGGAGGGATGGGTGCCCAGGGTCTTGCGCTCTCACAATAAAATATGGAAAATCACAGAGCTTGGGAGCCACAATAGGGAGATGAAGGTTAATTACAATGTCTCTACACTTACAGATAGATGGGAGTGCAGGGCATGGAGGGCCCTGTGCTCCCATAAACAACTATGGCTATGGTGATACTTTCACAAAAAGTAAGGAAATTGATTGCAAAAAACTCCATTAATGCATCAGTTAGGGTTCATATTACAGTGATAAAAGTATGGAAATTTGGTGTTAGGGTTCACCACCATAACACCACCTCCTCACCCACACAACCCTAGCATCTCACCCCACCCCCACCATCCACAAAACCAACAGGTGTCAGGGTGTGCCTGGGGGTCATTGGCCCTAATGCTCACCCCATTCTTCTATACTGTACCATCTTACCTTCCTTACAAATGGAATGGGATGAACATTTCTGCTGATGACTCCAAAGCACACCTGACATCTGTTGGTGTCTGGATGGTGGTGGTGGTGGGGTGGGGTGGTAGGGTTGTGCAATGGGGTGAGGTGAAGTGTTAGGGTTATAAACACTAACACCAAATTTCCATACTTTTGTCACTGTGATATGAACCCTAACTTATGCATTAATGGAGTTTGTTACAATGAATATATGTATGTATGTATATATATATATATATATATATATATATATATATATATATATATATATATTTTGATGTTTTTATGCATGTATCTTTTATTGAGCTATACTAGCATATCAGTCTATCAGTAAAGCTTTCTGGCTGACTGACTGATCAAGGTACTTGAAGGACTGAACCACTTCAAGAAAATTGCCATCCAAGGTGGAGAAGATGGGCAGAGTTGGGTGTCTGGACAGTTTCTGGCTGGTACCAAAGGTCATGGACATAGTTTTGTTTTGTTTGTTTGTTTGTAAGGGAGATGAAGAGGTTGAGTAGGTGAGTCAGAAGAGATGCTATGGCAGGAGCAGATGTATGGAGTAGTTAGGGATCTAGCCCATCAAGGCTGGATTTGTGTAAGTTGAGAATGTTCAGGGCAGTCAAGGTTTCCTGGGTGGTAACACGGGAAAAGAGAACCTTGTGAAGGGAGAGAAGGGGAGAGAGAGAGGAAACATGAGGAGGAGTGGAGGAGGGTAGAACGTGAGCAGAAGAGAGAGAACAGATAGTTAAGAATTCACTGAAGTGAGCAGCAACAGAGGATGGATCAGACACTGGTAAACCAATGACCTGAAGGGGTGGGAGGGTCAAAAAGGAAGTGGATTATGTTTCAGAACATTGAGGGGGCATTATGGTTGTTTTTGAGGTTGGTCTTGAAATATTGTGATTTTGATGCCCAGACAGCCTTTGTGCAGGAGTTTCTGATTATTCTGTAATTTAGGAGGTCAAGAAGGGAGTGAGAAGACATGTAACATGCCCAGGCAATTCCTTGGCATCATACCATTTTTTTGTCATTTCTTTTTAGGTGTAACACTTCATTGTGTTGGAATAAACTTTAGAAAGCATTGTCTAGAATAAGGAATTATGTTCCCTTCTAAAACCTAATAAGACATTACTGCATCAACATCTGCAATGTTAAATGAGGCTGTGTATGTCGTGATGTTTTATCTGATTATATGTATCAATTTGTATAGTTTCTGTTCTGATTGATGCACAATGTTGTCAAATTTAAATGTAACATTGTGTTATTTCTTGTATTCATACTATACTGTTATGATCTTTTTGAAATGCCTTTCTCCAAAGCATAATTGAAAATGAGTTCCACTTGTTGGGTTTCACACAGAAAAATACATAAATACTAATTATTGGAACTATATTTTAGAACTAGCCAGTAGATTCTTTTTTTAAGCAGTTCCACCCATTCTTATATAGATTGTTTTATAACTGTTATACTATCAATGAAATATTTTTACATTTGATCTGATCTATGTGTCTCTACTATTTCACCTTATAGAGCCATGGGGGTGCTGTTGTCTAAGCGACAGACTGTGGAACAGGTTCAAAAGGTCAGCATCGCTGTGTCAGCATTTAAGGATGGGATAAAGGAGAAGCAACCCAGCAAGAGGAAACCAGAGACTGCTTCTAAGCCAGAGATAAGGGAACACAGAGTGGAGGAGGAGGAGCCAGAAGGAGCTACCACATCCTCCCAACCACAGCGAGAGGAGGGTTCAGTGAATCGTGTTGCCTGGGAGAGGCTAAGGGATGGCAAAGGGGTGGAACCAGAGGAGTTTAACCGTGCCAATAGGTTTACTCCTCCAACATTTGTAAGACCAACACGGGGACACAGTGATGATGATCCTCTAGATATTCGCCTGGAGGAACGAGAGCAGGTAGGAAATTTTAATCCTGCAGAGTATTAACACACCAGCCATTCAACCTTGTGCATCTGGAATTTAAATTCATAAATTAATGGAAACTCTGAGCTGCATGGCCTGATATGATGAGCTCAGGCAGATTTAGTTACATGCCCAAAGGATAAAGGATTAAGTTAATGTGTCAGGAAGTGGCAGCTCTCCAATACTCCTCCCTAGAGTTGTGGCAGTTATTCCTCTTTGTGGATCATATGCCCACTCTAGAAGGGAGGGTCCATTAGCGCTGTAGGGACTTTGAGCTCTCCATGCCAACAGGAGGTGTTTCCAGAGCCCTTGTTCATAGTTTTCTGGTGGTTAGCCTAGGTCTAGTGGAACTGAGCAGGATAGTGATCTATCTTGCTTTTTCCAATGCCTAGACTCAGCTCTGAAGATGAGGAGGCTAACTGGTGATGCACTCTAGCATCTCCACGCAGGCATTACTTTGCAATGCCAGATCAGTTGTCAACAAAACAGCTATTATCAGGGATTTGATTGCTGATTCCAGTGCTGACCTGGTGAGTATCAAAGAGACTGGACTGGATGGTAATGCTAGGCCAGTGTTGATAAGGCTGTCCCACTGGGTTTTTCTGTGTTACACTGTTTCCAGGTGGATCACGGGGCTAGTGAAGTAGTCATCTGTTTTAAATCTGAGCTGATACTCCCTGTGTCAACTTTGAGGCTTCTAGGGGCCTTTAATTAGGTGGTAATTTCATACGTGGCCTCTCTAAGCTGCAGAATAGCCCTTTTCTACCATCTTCCACAGTTAGTTGGATTTTCTGAAGGACTTTGGAGATGAGCTATCTTCTCTTGCAATGGCATCCCAGAGACTCACAGTGCTCATTAATGTTAATGCACTCTTATATTTCACAAACTCCTTCAGATAAGAGACTGTCTGAGACTGAGACAGGTTGCTGGCTCAGCCACTGAAGAAAAAGGCCACATGCTGGGCCTAGTTTTCTCTGCATTGCTGGAGAGTAATAATTTCTTAGTGAACCCTGTTGTTTAGTCAGACCACTGATCCATTGAGTTCAACTTAAGGGTCCCCATTTTGCCACCTCCAAGCGTAGAGATGATCCACTTCCATCAAAACAGGACCTGAATCCAAATAGGTTTCTATGTTTGTTGGACACCTCCAGTTTGGTAGTTGCATCTGCCAGTGTGTCCATCACTGCTGTCAATGCCTATGTAACCAGCCTATATCTTCACTCAACTCAAGGCATCTTACTGTAGGGCTCTCAGAGAGTTACATTTGACCTTAAAGGTTGTCTTCTAGAGGGGCCTCTTGCTTCTTTCTTGATAGGATATCTTGATCTTTGTGCATAGAGTGTTCTGACTTGGCCTGAAGCAATCTGTCATGAATATTCATGGTCCTGCCTTCCCCCAATAGTCTATAATAAGGGGAGACAAGCAGCAAGGGTTAGAGGAGTCAGAGGGTTCAAGATGGTTATATCAGAATGTTGAAGAAGGAGTCCAGCCTCCATCTGTGATCCAAGCAAGAGTCTGTGGGACAATGGATGGTGGCAGGCCCTTGGGTCCGGGTTGCACTGGTCCCTGTCCTGGTGTCTGGAGCAAATTCAGCAGGTACCAGTAGGATATGTCTCCTAAGAAGGCCTTAAGGACCCCAGAGACAATGAGGACCAGATGGCATATCAGGGAGAGTGGGGGGCTACTCCTCAAAGGTGATGACGAGGATCCTTGTGGATTCATTCCCACCAGGAGTTGTTCATAGAAGCTCACTTTGAATTGGGTACCAGTTCATAAAGGGCAACTATAAGTAAGCCTTGCAATAGAAATGCTCATTGAAAAGTAAAAACCTAGGTACCAAAGTATTTTCCTGCAGAGCACAAAAGTACACTTCACATGTATTGGATGCGAAAGATTTATTTCAAAAACACATCAGTAGCATAAACTTTACGCAGCGCTCTGAGTCACGCTAACTCTTCATCAGGTGCCAAAGTATTTTTCCCCTGGCAGTATAGCCCAATGAATGGTCCTCAGGTAGAGGGGCCTGATAAGGGTTTGGGTTGGTAAATGTCTGTGTGAAAGGGCTAGACATTCGAGTCTGCTTTTTTTTGGCCATTTTGGCTATTAGTGGAGTGTCAAAGGGAGACACACACAACCAGACAAACAGTGCCTTGTGCACCTATTAGTGATATCATATGCTGATATGCTTTTCATATTTGCTGTCCTACTGGACAAACTGAGACATGTGCCAGCAGCACCTGCCCCCCAGGTAAGTGCTCACCCTGCCTAGGGAGAGTGCCACTGCTCTAGTGAACTTGGGAGTATCAGGGCTTCAGGGACGCTGCAAAAGAGGTTAGGGATTTGTATGGTTGAAAGAAATCCAGTACTCAATTGTAACATGTAATTATGCCTGTTTAGTTCAGGGGGTATCCTGGAAACTAATGTAGCTGTGGGGTGGGCAACAGGTCCCATAAGTAAATAACTACCATTGGACTAGGGTACAGAAGCAGCAGTTTAAATGTATGCTACACCAGAGGTGGGGAGAGTTATAAGCAACACCAAGAGTTTTGCAAGTGCAATCCTATAGGGCATGGCCCATGGAGATTTAATTAAGTTGAGTGTGCAAGTAAAATCATAAAGATTAATGGCAAGGGAAATGGCTGGAGAGCTGTGTACCACCTAGGCAGCTAAATAATAACTCCCACATTTGATCCCACCTTTGGTATGCACATTCTAGTTTGTATGTGGTCCCTCATTTTTGGTGCCCCAGAATATAGTTTTAAAGTGCCCCTGATCCCCATTGCCCTGACCAGTGATAGCAAAGTGACTGGTGCTGGTGAAGAACTGGTATTCATAGTACAAGGTGGGTGCTCTTCTGGATTAGATACCATCATAGACCCCTAGGCACAGGAGGGTGACCCAGCCCTTACACCTATAATAGGACATTGGTACTGGCGATCAAAACCCTGGAGGCAGTCTACATACACTTATGTCTTCCCATCACAGGGCCTCCCATTTTAGTTCTGAGCTTCAACAGCTGAAGATCCAGTATTGGGTTTTACAGCACAGCTGGAAGAAAGCTTAGGTGGATGCCGACAAACTTGTCTTGGTGGTACATTTGGATCTCTAATAGAAGATAGGAGAAAGAGAAGCTCAAGAACAAGGGGCCATGAAATGAAGCTGAAGGGGGTAGACTAAGGGGACATTGAGGAAGTACTTTTTCACAGAAAGAGTGATAAATGCCTGGAACAGCTTCCCAGTGGAGGTTAGGGGGGCTGAAATGGTAACAGGATTCAAGAAGGCATGGGATAGGCATAAGGGATCCTTACTGGTAAGGAAAGAGGGGTAAAGCTGGAGATCAAGTAGGATCTGTGGTGTAAAAGTAGGTAGGGTAAATGGGCAGACTAGGTGGGCCAAGCACTCTTTATCTGTCATCAAATTTTGTTTTACTTTGTTTTTATGAGACTGATGAGGGCTAAATTCCTTTCTGATTTCATAGCATTAGAAAGAATAGATGTACTACATGTTGCATGTTTCCATACTGTGAACTGACTTTTGCATCCTAGAAACATAGATAGAAACATAGACTTTGACAGCAAATAAGGACCGCTTGGTCCACCTAGTCTGCCCATTTCCCTACCTAGAGGATAAGCTGCAGATCCTATTTAACCAACAGCCTATTTCTTCCTACCCCCTACAAAATTGCCTTATGTCTTTAACATGCATTATTGAATTCTCCCACAGTTTTAGACCCCACAACCTCCTCAGGAAGGCTGATCCATGCATCCACCACCTTCTCTGTGAAAAATTACTGTCTCACATTGCCCCTGAGCTGTCCCCCCCATCTTCAAATTGTGTCACCTTGTTCTTGCACATCTCTTTTTCTGAAAGATGCTATCCTCTTGGAATTTCTTGATACCACTGAGGTACTTAAATGTTTCTATCATGTCCCCCCCTCCTTTCCTCAAGGGTATACATATTAAGTTCCTTTAGTCTCTCCTTATATGGCTTCTCTTGCAGACCCTGCACCATTTTAGTTGGCCTCCTTTGCACTGCCTCCATCTTGTCTATGTCCTTGCAGAGACGGGGGGCTCCAGAACTGGATGCAGTACTCTGGATGTGGTCTCACCAACTGTCTGTACAGGGGGATAACAACTTCCTGTTTTCTGCTGGAGATGCCTCTCCCTATACATCCCAGCATCCCCCCAGCCCTCCCTACTGCCTTCTCACATTGCTTGCCAACCTTAAGGTCATCTGATATGAATACCCTCAGGTCCCTTTCCATTTCTGTTGTTGTTACTACCCCCCCCCATTGTGTAGTCTTCCCCTGGGTTTTTGTTTCCCAGGTGCATTATTTTGCACTTCTTTGCATTGAATCCAAGCTGCCATACTTCTGACCATTCCTCCAACCTTGCCAAGCCTCTTCTCATCCTTTCCACACCTCCTTGTGTGTATTAACCCTGTTGCAGATCTTTATGTCATCTGCTAAGAGGCATAATTTTCCTTCCAGTCCTTCTGCAATGTCACTTACTGTATAAAGACATTAAAAAGGACTGGACCCAGTACTGAACCCTGCAGTACCCCACTAGTAACCCCTCTTTCTTCAGAGTGGACTCCATTTACAATTACTTTCTGTGTCCTGTTGTCCAGCCAGTGTTTTACCCAGGCTACTACCCTGGGACCCACTCCCAGGCTGGTTAATTTGACTGTTAATCTTTTGTGTGGGACTGTGTCAAATGCCTTGCTAAAGTCTAGGTAGGCCATGTCTACAGCCCCTCCCTGGTCTACTGCTTTGGTCACCCAGTCAAATCAATCAATTATATTAATCTGACATGACCTTCCCACTGTGAACCCATGCTGCCTTGGGTCCTGTGCCCCACTGGCCTTTAGATACTCAACAATTCTTTCCTTCAAAAGTGATTCCATCACTTTCCCTACCACAAAGGTCAAACTGACAGGTCTGTAGTTTCTTGCCTCTGTCTTGGTCCCACTTTTGTGAAGGGGAATCACATCTGCCTTCCTCCAGTCCTTAGGTACCACACGATCCTCCCATGATTTGTTAAAAAGGGTAGTCAGTGATGTCACTAGTTCTCTGCTTAATTATCTTAGAATTCTGGGGTGAATTCCATCAGGCCCCATTGCTGTGTCCACCTTCAGTTTTAGGAGTTCTTTCAAAACCCTTTCTTCTGTGTAGGGACTGGGATCAACCCCCCTATCCAGAATGCTTCTGTTAACTAGACTAGGCACCTCCCCACCTCCTCTTTTGTGAATACTGAACAGAAGTATTCATTTAGTCTCCCTGCTTTTTCACTATCCCTCTCTGTCCACCCACTGTCCATTCTGTTCAGCTGCACTATCCCTCCCTTTGTCTTTCTACGCTCCCTGATATACCTATAAAAGGTTTTATCCCCCTTCTTAACTGAGTTGGCTATCTTTTCCTCAGTTTGGACCTTTGCTTTCCTAATGTGTCTTTATCCTATATTGTTGGTTAACTGATGAAGACACTAGTCAAAGAAGACCTAGTGGACTACCTGGAGATAAACAGATTCCAGGATAGTAAAAAGTAGGTGTTCACAACAGGGAGGTCTTCTCATACCAACCTAATAGTATTGTTTGACTGGGTAATGAATGTAGTGAATAAGTGTCATGCTGTGGATTTACTCTACTTCATTTGCACTAAGGCTTTCAACTTGGTGCCTCACAGAAGGTTGCTGAAGAAGCTAGAGGACCAGGGTGTTGTATAGAATACAGATCGGCTGGAAACTGGTTGGAAGGGAGACAGCAGATGGTTGTGGTAACCAAAGACATCAATGTCAATATCAAAAAAGCAGGTCCATGTAACCACCAATGCCCCTCCCCCCCAGACACACCTAGAAACAGACTGTCACAGCTTAGTGTTCTTTTCCTGGCCAAAAATCACAATTAATTTTAATTAAATTAACTGTCTACAGGTGAGGGAGATTTCCTACCAGGAGAAGTGTGACCAGTGGAATCCATTCTTCACAAACAAGATTGTAGGGCTCCAGAACCATATGTCCTCCACCACACAGGTTATAGGATGCAGAGGGATGGGAGAGAGAAATAGAATCATTCCAGAGCAATAGGTTAAGTTCAGCCAGCTGAAAGTACAGGATGTTATTAGGTTGCTTGATGAGTTGTGCTGCACCACCTTGGAACTGGATCCTGCCCTGACTCATGCCTACTGAATTGAAGAAGGCAATGGTGGAGTCCCTCCTTAAGAAGACGTCATTTGATTTCAACAATCATGCAAATTGCTAGCCTATTTCCAATCTACCATTTTGGCAACAGTTGTGATAAAGTTGGTAATGGATCAGGTTTGTTTTATAAGGCATCATAGCATGGAAACTGCTATGGGTAAGGTTTGTATTGCTCTCTTTGTGGCAAAAGATTGGAAGGATGTTTAATGTTAGTGTACTTTGACCTCTTGTTGGCATTCAATATAGTTGACCATGGGGTGTTAACAGAGAGATTCCAGGAGTATGCAGGAATTTCTGGCACTGCATTAAAGGGGATCCAGTCATTCCTTAAACAGTGAGGGCAATCAGTGGTGGTAAGTTAACTCATGGTACACTTAATTGCTGTAGACTGTGGAATACCCCTGGAGTCAGTTCCCTCCCTTGTCTTACTAGTCATTTATCTGTTGCCTTTGGGGAGAACATTAGGATATGTAGCATGTGTTATCATTGTTGCACTGTTGATACCCAACAGTATCTCTCACCTGCACCTGGAAAATACAATCGTGTGCTGTTGTTTGAGATAGGTGCTACATTTTCTATAGTAAAAATAGTTCCCATGTGCATCCTTACTTAAATTCTGGTGACCTGAAGATCGTAGTTCAGGTGTTTGCTTCCTCCAGACCTTATTACTATGGCTTACCTTGTGGTTAGATGTAACATCTGCAGTTTTGGTCAGAATGCAGCAGCAAGGTTCTTGAGCTCTGTGAAGAGCTTAGAGCTTATTACTGCTGTGCTGTGCAAATTGAGGCAGCAACCTATGGATTTACTACAAGAAACAAACTACGGTGGCACTTAACAAAGAATAAATAAACTTATAATATTAAGCAAATAAAGCACTTGATGACAGTATGTGTTTCAAAGTAGAAGAGCAACAAAAGAGAAATCCCTATTACTGTCTCCCTGATAAAGCCTGACACATACGAAGCAAAGTGCTGGGGCTTAGTGCCATACTCTCTAATCTGGAATAAATGTGGATTTACCATATTTCTTATGAGTTTATTTAATCTTTGCAGAGTGCCACCACAGTTTGTTTGTTGCTATCAAATTATTTCAGCACCTCTCTCTTTTCCTGAGTGCATGTTGGTTGTGTTTGTGGTGGACTGACTGCAAGGTTTGTTTATTGAGATATAAAGCCCTAAATGAATTGGGCATTTCATACAAACCTACCTACCTACCACTATCTCATGGCCCTATACTAGGGATCTACTTTCAACAAGCCAGGGACTGTTAGCTGTACCTCGATCTTGTCTAGTGGGACAGTGACAGGGGTTTCTCTTGTTTTGCTCTGCTACTTTGTAATACATTCCCTGTCACCAAGTGATCAATTTGCTCTACTTTCAGTATTTTCTGCACATAGGTGTAATTTTCTGCTTTTGGCATGGATGCTATGCCTGATAACAGAAGGGGCTTAATTCTCAAATTGGGTTTGGATTGGCACAAGCTGTGGCAAGCAGCTTGTGGTGAAGCCTGGTGCACCATGGACCCTCTTCCTAATTCTTAATGGGGCAAGGTCCTGGTGGCAAAGTCCCATGGCTTTCAGCAACCCTAGCAGTGTGCCAAACAGAAGGCACACCTGGGAAGGTTGCCACAAGCCTGCGGTGATGTGCATAAGTGGACCTTTTGGTCTAGCCACTCACAGCCCTGATTGGCCATTGTATTATGTATACCAACCCTGGTAGTTTAGTGCCCCCCCCAAGCTCCGATCTCCCCTGATAAGTATTGTGTTATTTATTATGAAATAAATACTGTATTAGACGTTTAATCATACACTCCAGTTACAGCTGTCATTGATATTGGTATGTGCCATGTAATGGTTATATTAATGCACTTTCCTGGTAGTCTAGTGCCCCCCCATGATCAATCCCTGTTTTAAGAAGTATCACATCCCTGGTAGTGCAGTCGCACTCCCCCCAGCCCCAATCTCTAGTAAATATATGTAGATGAACCCTGGGGATCTAGTGGACAGCCTGAGCCCCAATCCTCTCTTCATATCTAATATTACCTTACCTGGTGGTCTAGTGGATTCCCACCCCCCCATACTACAGTGCCTTACCACCCCACTCCCACAACCCATACCTGAGCCAGCTACTGGCACAGCCCACCACTCACCCTCATGGCCAGCCACCAACTGAGCTCTGAGTGCATGCATACAGTAGTATACAGTATGTGCTCATCCACAGCTTAGTCAGTGGCTGGTCATGGAAGTGAGTGGTTGGCATGCCAGTTGCCGGCTCAGGTATGAGGGTGGTACTAAAGCTTACTACAGGGGTGGGGTGTCACTAGACCACCAGGTAAGATAGTACTGGATATGAAGAGGGATCAGACTTAGGCTGTCCACTAGACCACTGGGGTTAATCTATATTTGTACCAGAGATTGGGGCTGGGGGGTTGCAACTGCACTACCATGGATGTGATCATTCTTAAGATGAAGGATTGGGTTGTTGGGGGGGCACTAGATCAACAGAAGGTACTTTAATATAAGCATCACATGGCAGGTACCAATATTAATGACAGCCATAACTGGAGTATATGATTACACATTTAATACAGTAGTCATTTCATAAACTAAAACACAACACAATACTTATTAGGGCAGATCAGTGCTTTGGTTGGGTACTAGACAACCAGGGTTGGTGTGTGTGTGTGTGTGTGTGTGTGTGTGTGTGTATGTGTATATATATATATATTTATATATATATTACAACGGGGGATCGGAATGGGGGAATGGGACTACGCTAGACTACCAGAGATGTGATTTTTTTAGGACTAGGGATCGGGGAATGGGGCAGAGGTACTACACTACTAGGAAGTTACTACTTATTACAGCCATCACATAGAAAGTAACATTAACTATGACAGCCATAACTGAAGTTTATGTTCAACTTTCAATACAGTATTTAATTTAAAGATAAAACACAGTTATTACTATGGGTGCTTTAGTCTGCGTCAACGGACTGTGGCAGATTGCCACATAGTGCTCAACTCACCCAAAGGGTAAATTTCTAAGTACCCTTATACCACCCTGGTTGGTCTTAGGGTTCTTAGAAAAATTTCCTCTGGGTGAGATTATTTTTGGGGATGTTTCAGCTTGCATCTGTCGCATGCCCCCTAGCACCAG
The DNA here is from genome assembly GCA_016271365.2 of Neoceratodus forsteri. Lineage (NCBI taxonomy): Eukaryota > Metazoa > Chordata > Ceratodontiformes > Ceratodontidae > Neoceratodus > Neoceratodus forsteri. The sequence continues at coordinate 684,360,218 of CM057449.1, forward strand.
GTTGCAGGCTATTTGGGGGCACACCTGCAGTGCAAGCCCCATTTGGGAAAGCAGCCTGTGGTTGATGCAGGCTGCCTTTGCAAATTGCTCAGGGGGTAGTTTTTGATGCAAGGTTCCCCTTGTGCCATTTATGATTAGTGCAGGCACCTTGAATCAATATCAGGGCTTTGAGAATCGGGCCCCAGGTGTAGCATCTGCACCAATGTACAGAGGTTGGAATAATTCTACTTATATCTTATCTGCAGTAAAGTATAACTCTGGCTAGAAACACAATATTACAGGAAATAACTAGGAGTTATTTTCTTCTTACCATTAGATCTGACAGAGAAAGATACATGGCAGAAGATATCAGAAAAATAAAATGCAAAACCTGAAAACAGTATTAGATATTATTTTTAATTTTAACATACTGTAGCATATGTAAGTAATAGAGAAAGCATACTGGAATCACTTTTTATTTAATTCCATGAACAGCGGAGGATATATTTTATATTCTTTGCAAAAAAACATCTTTAGTACACCAGTAAGGGTTCACATTACAGTGACAAAAGTAAGAAAATGTGGAGTTAGGGTTCCAAGCCCTAACAACCCACCTCATCCTGCAGACAGCAAAAGGTAAAAAACATTACGGTTTCACCTCTCCTGAGACTTCACAAATCAGGCATGGGGTGTTCCTTTGGATTTTGAATGATAACGTTCACCCCATTCCATCAGTAAAGAAGCTGAGGTGAGAAGAATATAAGAAAATGGGCTAAGTGTTATGGTTGACAACCCCAAGGAACATCCAACACATGATTTGTGAAAACTCAGGAAAGGTGAAATTATAATGGTTTTTCCTTTTGCTGCCTGCAGGGTGAGGATGGAGTGTTAGGGTTGGGAACACTTAACACCACATTTCCATACTTTTGTCGGTGTAATGTGAACCCTAAGTGGTACATTAACAAACTGTTTTTACAAAGAATGTACTTATGCAGGTCCCTTTTTATATGGCCCCTACATTTTGAGGTGGGGGGGTATTATGGGTTATTCATAGATACATAGATACATAGACAGTGTCGGCAGATAAGGGCCTATGGCCCACCTAGTCTGCCCATTTGAGCTTGTAAGTTCAGTTTGTTTTCCTAGAAGTCTGTTTCCTCATACCCCTGCCCTCTAGAATTCCTTTATGTCTATCCCATGCATTCTTAAATCCCGTGATTGTTTCAGCCCCACCACTTCCTCTGGCAGGGTGTTGCACTTGTCCACCACCCGTTCTGTGAAGAAATTCTTTCTCATGTTTCTCTGAATCATCCTCCTCCAACTTCATCCCATGCCCTCTAGTCCTGAAACATCTTTTAAGCTTAAAAATAGTGTTTTCCTGCACCCTGTTCCTCCCTGTAAGATACTTGTATGTCTCTATCATATCCCCTCTCTCCCTCCTCTCCTCCAGGGAGTACATGTTCAGTTCCTTCAACCTGTCTTCATAGGACTTGTGATGCAACCCATGCAACATCTTTGTTGCCCTCCTCTGAACCTTCTCTACCCTGTCTATGTCCTTACATAGGTGTGGTCTCCAGAACTGTACACTGTACTCAGGTGGGGCCTCACTAGTGTCTTGTATAGCAGAATTATGACCTCCTTTTCCTGCTGGTGATGCCCCTGCCTATACATCCCAGCATCCTATTTGCTTTACCTGATGCCTTGTCACACTGTTTCCTACCTTGAGGTCATCAGAGATGACAACCCCAAGATCCCTTCCTGCTTAGTGCATGCTATATCCTCACCCCCAACTGATATATTGTGCCAGGGTTTTTGTGCCCCATATGCATTATCTTGCACTTCTTTGCATTGAATTTCAACTGCCAAACCCTTGACCATTCTTCAAGTTTCTGCAGGTCCCTTCTCATTCTGTCTACACCCTCTGATGTGTCTACTCTGTTACAGAGCTTTGTGTCATCAGCGAACAGTGAAATTCTGCCTTCTAGATCCTGTGCAATGTCACTGATGAAGATGTTGAATAGGACCGGTCCCAGCACTGTTCCCTGTGGTACCCCACTGGTTACTCTTCCCTCTGTGGAGTGACAGCCATTTACCACCACCCTCTGTGTCCTGCCACCCAGCCAGTTACCTACCCACCACACTACTGTCCTGCCCACACCCATATTCCCCAGTTTGTGTAATAGTCTTCTATGTGGCACAGTGTCAAAGACCTTGCTGAAGTCCAGATAGGCCATGTCCACTGCCCTCCCCTGATCCACCTCCCTAGTCACCCAGTCAAAAAATTCAATGAGGTTGGTCTGACATGACCTCCCCCTGGTGAAACCATGCTGCCTTGGGTCCTGTAGTCCATTGACAACCAGATGTTCCACCAATCTCTCCTTCAGTAGAGCTTCCATGATCTTTCCCACTACCAAGTGAGGCTGACTGGTCTGTAGTTCCCTGCTTCCTCTTTGTTCCCACTTTTGTATAAGGGGACTACATCTGCTGTCCTCCAGTCTTTGGGTACCTCCCCTGTTTCCAGTGATTGGCTGAACAGGATAGCCAGAGGTTCAGCCACCACCTCTCTTAGTTCTTTAAGGACCCTGGGTGCACCCCATCTGGCCCCATTGCTTTATCAGCTCTTATTACTTCCAGTTCCTTCAGGACCCTTTCTCGTGTAAAGGGACTTGTGTCCATTTCTGCACCATTCTCACCCTTGTACTCCCTTCAGACCCATTACCCCTCTTCCTTAGTAAAGACTGAGCAGAAATACCTGTTCAATATGTCAGCTTTATTGTTGTCATCCTCCACACGGCTCCCATCCTCCCCTTCAGTCTCACTATCCTCCCTTTGTCTTTCTTTTTCACTTATGTACCTGTAAAGGTTTTGTCCCTTTACCCACTGATTTTGCAATGTGTTCTTCTGTCTGAGCTTTGGCTTCCCTTACTGACTTCCCTGCCTCCCTTTGTTTCTCCTGTACTTCTCCCTATCCCCTCTGCCTGTGTCTTTTGTATTGCCTGAATGCAATCTTTTGGCTTTCACTTTCTTTTGCTACCTCTTTGAAACCATAATGGTCTCCTCTTCCTTTTCCTCTTGCTAACCTGCTTAATGCATAATTCTGTTGTTCTTATAATCCCATTTTAAATACTGCCCACTGTTCCTCAACCCCTGATTCCTGTCCCATTCCCTTAATGCCTCTTTCAAGTATCTCCCCATTTTCCCAAAGTCTGCCCCCCTAAAATCCAGGATACGTGTTTTTGTGTGGTTTGGTTCTGCTCTTTCTGTGATTTCAAACCACAATGACTGGTGGTCACTGTTACCCAGGTGCTTCCCCACTGTTACCCCCATCACACTGTCCCTGTTTGTGAGCACAAGGTCCAGTATTGCCTTCTGCCGAGTTGGTTCCATGACCAGTTGCTTGAGGAAGGCACCCTGAAGGGAGTCCAGGATAAATCTGCTCTAGTTGATGCTGCTGCTGGGATGCTCCAGTCCACGTCTGGTATATTGAAGTCTCCAACCAGTACTACTCATCTTTGTCTGCCATCCTTTGGATGGCTAGCATCAGCTCCTATCTGTTTCTTCCTCCTGGGCTGGTGGTCTATAGACCACACCTGTGTGGATGGCTGGCCCCATTTTCCTTTCCAGCTTAACCCACAGTATCTCTCCCCCATTTTTGTTCCTCCTGGATCTGTGTGGCCCTTATGTCATTTTTCACATACAGTGCCACTCCTCCTCCCTTCCTGCCTGCTCTGTCTCTTCTGAATATGTTGTAGCCAGGTATGGCCATCTCCCAGTCATGGTTATCATTACACCAGGTTTCAGTGATGGCCACAATGTCCAGGTCATGTTGTATTTATTAAGAATTTTTGATATATAAATTGTCCCTTAAGTGCAAATATTTAGGGAGCTGTGGCTTGTTGAATTTGAAATGTGGAAAATAAAACTAAGTTCACGTTCTTTTTTCATAGGATCCCTTCACACTAAAAAAATCTGAAAAAGTAAGTCCAGGTTCTTTTTTTTTTTGTATGAAGGGATCCTTTTTCATATGAATGAAAAAAAACTCATGAAAAATGATCCCTTCATATGAAAAAAATCTGAAAAAAAGTCCAAATTCTTTCTTCGTATGACAGGATGCTTTTTCATATGAACAAAAAAAATCACAAGAAAGGATCCCTACATACGAAAAAAAAGAATCAGAAAATAAGAAAATTCTAATTTTTTTTTGTATGAAGGGATCCTTTTTCACATGAATAAAAATCCTTTTTTGTGAGCTTTTTTCATTCATACAAAAGGAGGATGCCTTCATATGAAAAAAATAATTTGAATTTAGGTTTTTTTCCCAGTTCTTTTTTTTTAATATAAAGACATCCTTTCTCATGAGTTTTTTCATTCATACAAAAAAGGATGCCTTTATGTGAAAAAAAAATCTGAAAAAAAAAACCTAAAATGGTTTGGTAAAGTCCAGATTCCTTTTTCATATGAAAGCATCCATTTTTTTGTATGGCGTGATTCCTTTTTCATATGGCCATACAAAAAAAAAGAAAAAAGAAAATTGAAAAAAAAGATTTTTAAAATGTATAAAAAACACATTCCTGGGTCATTTCTTTTTTCAAAAAGGAGCTCCAGAGTCTGCCTAATGAGGTCACAATTAGTAAGATACATGTTTTGGTGTCTCTGCAGGATCTTATTTTCATTGGTTTTCAAAAATGTAACAAATAAAATGGAAACAAGATGGCAGCCATACAAAACTGTTTTTTTTTTTTTTTTTATCATGATAAAGGAATACCCCTATATAAAAAAGGATCTTTCTTTGTATGGACCAGATTCTTTTGTTGTTCCAAGCAGCTATCCAAATAACCATACTGAGCATGCTCAGAACTGGAATTTAAAATTCTTATAACTTTGGAACAGATTCATATTTTTCACCAGACCAGTGAAAAGCACCACTGTTGTCCAAGCCCTTTTTACCCTGAAAATTTCAGACCAGAATTCTAAACTGTCTGGGTGCTCGGTGATGACCAAAAAACAGCAACCCCCCTCAATTTGTTCACTTTTTTTCACTGTCCAGATCTTGGAATCTGCACATCTGAAAGGAACAAAACTTTGCATGTCAAGTGATCTACCCCCAGACCACAAATGCAACATTTTTTTGCAAATCCATTGAACAGTTGTGAAGCTATTAATGTGCACAATTTGGGGGTTAACATAGAAACCTCTGCTGAGCCTTAACTATAGTGGCACTTAACTGCGCCACTATAATTAATACATTGATATGAAAATATAGGGCATAAATTGTGCTTTGGTAAAGTACAGCACCAAAGCAATTCCAAAGCAATGTACAGTATATAGAGTATAGTATTCAGAAATTAATATGAAATCATTTTACCATTATGGAATGAGTACAGTAGCCAAGAAGTGTAACTAATTTTACATGAAAAGTTAGTATGATTAAAATAAACTCACAGTAAAAAAATAAATAGAAATATAAGAACAAAAGATATAGTGGTGAGCCAGACATTATTCCAACCTTTCTACATTATAGTCATCTGCTGTTGGAACTAGGTTCCTCCCTGTATTTTTCTCATTTTGCAGGACACTGGAGGACAGATGAGACCTGTGTGGCTTAGGCAGCTTTCATGGAGTCATTAGTGTATACCGATTAAGAATGCAGCACAGTGTGTTAATAATAGAGGAACTCCATGATGGGGGAGCTATAGCACCCTTAGCCCTCCCCCCTCTAAATCTGCCTACAGTATATAAACGTAGCTTGCTCTATTTCTTCTCCTTTCAGTTAGCTATACTTTTTTAAGCAGTACAGTGTGAACAAGGTCTTGCTACATGACCCTGAGCAAATCATTTCATCTCCCTTCAACAAGACAGATTTGGATATACTGCGGGACATTGCTTGAGTAAAGTGCAGTTTGCACTGTATTATTTTGCATTGTACAGTATTTGATCAGTGGATAAACACAGCACTTTAGTTTCTTTTCCCCCTGTCATTTACTGTACATTTTTACAAGCACAAAAAAAATAAGCCAGTACAAAAGGAACAGAAGTACAGTGTCTCTATCTGTTCAGCAAAATAGCTGCAGCAGGCAGTATTAAGAAGGATGGACACTGGGTTCACTGCTCCCATAGCACTGTATTATAATATCCTCCTGTTTATTGCACTTTATTTTTTTTTCTTGTTGCTGCATTGTCTTTTTGCTTCGTTGTGCTCCCCTTCTCTAGGGTGCCTGTGGAAATGAGCTATTTGCAGCTCAGTAGTCCTTTCTTGGGAACATTTGTCATATAAATAAATAAAAAGAGAAAAAAGAAATAATAAAGTTTAGTTTTGTATCTTTTTAAATAAAAAAAAGTTTAAATGTATATTGTTCCTTCTGGTATAGGCTCATTTATGAAAAGCATCACATGCATGCCTATGAGCCCATTTATTAGTGCACAATAATGTAAGCAATAAGACATGACTGGGTGTGCTTTAGACAGTTCTAACAAACAGCCAAGGGAGTAGTGAGGCATGAGGCCACAGGCTGATTGCCTTTAGCCCTTGCTTGTGGTTTTGAACAGTCTAATGCACATCCCAGGAGTGTCTTATTGTGCTTATATGTGATTCCCCTGGGGTTGGGATGTCAGTTAGTGTACATGATGTATACCGTAGGGATGTTTTATGGTTATTTCAACCCAGGCCCAGAAAGGGTTAACAATTTTTCCACACTGAGGGACTGCTGTGAGCATGGGTGTACCTTGGGGGAAGGCCTTGTTCATGGGTGCAGGAGCATTCAGGCAAGGAGATGTTAGGTTGGTATTGGAGAAGCAGGGGTGATTGCCAGCTCAACGAGATATTTCAATTCTGGAGAAGACGAAAAAAAGAAAGTCTGGCTGGTGATATGGTAGTGGCAATCTTATGTAATCCCCCAGTGGAGGAGAGAGGATCCAGCTCTTAGCCTGGGATGTGTGAGTGGCCACCGAGGGTAGGGGGAGCCTGATGCGAGGCTTTAGACAGAGCCAAGGGAGAGGGATCGATATGGACTTAACATCCTAGAGGGAGCACCAGAACTGGAAGATGGAGGTCATTAAAGATGGTGACTGTGTGGATGGAAGCTTTGGCCTAAAGGGAATATGTAGGGCTGTGAGACAGAGGGCTGAGATGGTAAGCTGAACTATCCTTGGGAATGTGTCACTATCAATTCCATGGGACAGTCACCCAGTAGGATCCATTGTGACACAGAGTTTTAGTGAGGAGAGTAGAAGCTGCTTATGGTAACATGTGCTGCCTAATTTTAGGGTCATCCAGATCATGCCCCTTGTTATGGACCTTGAGTTAAGTGTCCGGAGACATCAACAGAAGTGCATTAATTTTTAAGGGCATTTCTGCACTCATGAACTGATGCAACCATTCCAGTCCATATGTGACATGTTCCCCCATTTGATCTGTTGATTAACTCCACAGTTCCATTGAGAGGTACCATTGTATGACTTTATATGGGATCCCACTGTTTTATGTAAAAATGAAGTATTATCTCAGTAGCCACTAACCATCACTTTTCTCCTAGCCCCACACCCCCATGAGAAATGGGCACCATTGTTACAGAAAACTGATAAGTGTAAGCCATCTTGTGCAGTTTCGTCTGTGGTTCCCCCTCCCCACAGATATTTACCATCATCATACCCCTAGACACTTTGATTGGGAGTGGGTTACATGTAGGGAATTGTCTGGGATGTGTTTTGGGGTGCCTTTCTGCACTAAAGTGGCCTCTTTGGATGCTGGATGAAGTTATTTGTTGTGGTTTCACTTTGTGTGCTGTACTTTTGAATAACCAATGAGGCACTAGAGGATTGAGAAAATGTGTTCCTTTTCCTCGATGTGGGCACCTGCGGGGGCTGCCAGAGATAGCCTCCTGTTTTGACCACATGAGAGTTATGCAAATGGATTGAGAGCAGATACATGAATTGGCCTTCCTGGACTCGCCTGGATGGGCTTGTGATTTCCTGGTACCTTGTGGCTGTGTTGTGGTTCAGCAGATCAATGTGAGTGCTGGAGATAACATTTGTCTTGGCTCCCTTCATAACAGTTTGGACACTGGATTGCCTTGAACAGTTTTTAAGATTAGAGTTCCAGTCTTGGCAAAGATGATACAAGCCCCCTCAGCCTCAGATGTAACTGTGCCATCTGAAAAATTTAACTGGATATGGGAGTTTGGCAGACCAATGACGTCTAAAGAATGTACCCTTTGCCAGCATAAGGTCCCTGAAGTGTAGCTGTTCCTAGTGAGTACTGTGTGTTGTGGTGCCAAGAAGCCAGCCCATAGATATCACTCTCACCCCGGTACTCCTGTTTTAGGCTGAGCCAGTCAGCCACCTCCCTAACCTCAGAGAATGTTATTGTGGAAGCCTGGGAGGATCTGTTTGTCCAGTTGGGCCCCAAAAGTGAACCTGAAGGATGTGTCGCAGGTGAGAAGGGTGAGTCCTCCCCCCAGAAGGATGCTTTAGCAACAAAGCTAACAGGCAGTGGCCAGGAATGTAGTTATTTGACTCTATGAAAGGCATCATCATTGAAGCTAATAACCCCAGAGGACATTTTACATCAGGTCAGGCAAGTGAGGTGACCCATTCAGCACTGATTGAGACTGCTACCACCCAGCTGCCTGTGCCGCTTGTTGAGTCAGCAGAGACATTGCCAGCTAACCTGCCATCAAGCTTTTGCCAGCAGCCAAATTCACCAGTAGAGCAACCTGAGATTTTATGGCATGGTGAACCAGAGACCAGGAAAGCAGAAGAGCTAGCGGAGATTGAGATTGAAGATGAATGGGAGGAGGAGGAGTCAGAGAAGGATGCCCCATCCCTGTATTTGACAGTGGTCTAGCCAACTCCAAGGGGTTTCCTCTCCCTCTGGTGCAGCCCACCCTGGGCCAAGAGACTGTCATAGCCAAATCAGAGAATTAGGATGGCAGGAGTGGGAGTACAAACATGGCACTTTGCTCCTAGAGGGAAGGGCTCCACCAGCGACCATACAAAGCCTGCCATAGTGGGTCACAAGGAGAGAAAACTATGAAGAGATATATTCGGCAAGAGTATCCACAGTATGACTACCCTTATGTTCCACAGCACATCTCGGAAGTTACTGAGGAAAAGAGAAGTGAATGGGTCTTTCATGGCATTCTGGTCAAGATCTACTACAAACACAACTTAGGTGCTTGCAGCCACACCATTTTGCTGCAGGATGCCTAACATGTGATAAAGAGCATTTGTGCTAAAAGTGCAAATGAGGGACTCTCTGTGTAAAAACTATGCTTTGCTGCAAGACATGAATGGCGGATACACCTAGTACTGTGTGAGAGCAACTGAATCTTATGGTCGACCATGCACCAAGCCTGGTCTCTAGGAGGTGAGCGCTGATGTTCTGAAGTCCTGGTGGATTGTGTGAATAAACATCCCCCTGGAAGATAACTAAACTGGTGAGATTAACCCACTTTTTTTTTACTTTTTCTTTGTGGGCTGATTTAGAAACTTTAACAAATCGGGGATGTGTTGGTGAAAAGTTGTTCATGTTTCTATAACTATTGAAGTTATATAACAGTTTGCAGTTGTTGCTAGTGCATTAATGTTACAAAATGCCAACTATTTCTGAAACATAGTGCAACTATGTATTAGCTCTGTTGGACCAATAATGTCTTATTGTCCCTATTGCATACTGCAACAATATGTTGGAGACGTAGTCTGAAGGGAGTCCAGGTTAGGTAGGTGGTAGCATGTGGGCAGCATTTCAGTTTGTCTAGACTAGTCTTATGCCTGAGATGCCACCCCCTGGGGACTTAGACAATCCACCCTGGGTGTTGTAGGTGGGTGGCCAGAGTGTGAGTGCTCGAACTTTTGAGAGATTTGAGCTGGTTGAGGGGGCCCCATTTTGTTAGGTTAGTAGGACCACCTTTGTGGTGAGGCAGCCTGAGCTCTCTCAGGGTTTGGCAGAGGGGAGTGCATGTATCGTTCCTGCCTGGGCCACACTGGGGTGGCTGGTGGTGCTCCTGAGCTCACCGACAGTGTAGAGCTTTTAAAGGGGGGAGAGTTGTAACCCCCCCCCAAGGGATTGGGGAGTCAGTCACTGTACAGGGTGTACACAGTAGAGATTTGTTTGGGTTATTTCAACCCAGGCCCAGAAAGGGTTAACAATTTTGCCACCTTGAGGTACTGCTGTGAGCTTGGGAGTGCCTTGGGGTGGGCCTTGCTTGTGGGTATGGGAGTATGCAGGCGAAGAGGTGTGAGGTTGTCAGAGAATCGGTGGTGACTGGCCACTCAAGGTACTTATTTTGATTCTGAAGAAGGGAGAAGAAAGAAGTTTTGGATCCTGACATGGTGATGGCTTTCCTAATTGATTCCCCTCCCCCCCCGTGGGGGACAGACAGTCCAGTGCTTAGCCTTGGATGTGTGAGTGGCCACCGAGGAGAAGAAGAATCAGCATTTATATAGCGATTTCATACAAAATGTATCCCAAAGTGCTTTACGAGCAATGCTAGACTGGTAGTGAAGTGACTGAATGAGTAGTGGTGGCCATATTGCACATCAGCACCCACACACAGCCCAGACAATTGCATGAACCAGTTTTATGGGAAGGGGTATATTGGCCAGGACACCAGCAATGTTCCCTACTCTTTTTTTTTTTTTTAGTTTTTGTTGACCGGGTAAGTGCACTTGACAAATCCTGCCTATTTTCAGGCATGACCAAGGGGAGGGGGATACAGATGAATGCCAACTGACCTTGAACCAGATTAAGCTGTTGGTGGTATTTTTAGTGAATGAGGGAAATTTGGCCAGGACACCGGGGAAATTCCCCTACTCTTTTCGATAAGTGCCATAGGATCTTTAACATCCACCTGAAGTACCACCAATCCAGGCAGATGGGACCTCAGTTTAACATCTCATCCGAAAGATGGAAAAAATGTTGGAGACCAGGATTAGAACCCTGGTCTCCACTGCGAAGAATGCCTTGGGTTCTTTTACTTCCACCTGGACACCAACCATGACAGCACCAGGATGGGTAGAAGGGACCTCAGTTTAATGTCTCATCCGAAGGACTGCATACCCCAACAGTACAGCACCCCCCTAATACTGCACTCGGGTGCCATCATTTAGGTATGAGTCCAATCCTGGTGTGGGACAAGAACCAATGACCTTCTGGTCCAGAGGCAGATTTGCTACCAACTGAGCCACACTGACTCTGAGGGTGGAGAGATCCTGATGCAAAGTCAGAGGAAGAGCCAAGGGAGAGGGATCAATGTGGTCTTAACATCCTAGAGGGAGCACCATAGTTGGAAAATGAAGGTCAGTGAAATTGAAGATGGTGACCAAGCGGACAGAAACTTTGGCCCAAAAGAAATGTGTAGGTCTAAAGGTCCAAGGACTGAGATGGCAAGCAGAACTATCCATGGGGACGTGTTGCCAGTGGTTCAAGAGGACAGTCTTACTGAAGAGATTCACTGGAACATGGAGTTTTAGTGAGGAGAGTAGAAGCTTCTTATGTTAACATGTGCTGCCTAATTTTAGGGGTCATTCAGATCATTCCCCTGGTTATGGACCTTGAGCGAAGTGTCCAGAGACATCAACAGAAGTGGATTAATTTATATAGACATTTATGGACTCATGAACTGATGTGATAATCCTGGTCTGTGTGTGACATGTTCCCCCGTTTGAACTGTTAATTAGTTCACCAACTCCATGGAGTAGTAGCACTGTAAGTCATTAAATGGGATCTCACCATTTTATGTGAAAATGAAGTGTCTTAGTTTTTGATTGACTGTTTTTTCCATTTACCATCAGTTCTTTCCTAGCCACACACCCCGTTGAGAGATGGGCACCCCGGCTACAGAAAAATCGGTAAGCATAAGCCATCTTGTGCAGTTTCTGCTGTAGTCCCCCCTCCTCATAGACATTTACCATCATCATACCCTGAGACACCAGGGAGGGGGTGGGCTACATATAAAATTGGTTAATATTTTTACGTGTTATTAGAAATATAAAAAAAAGTGTTTAAATATGTACACTTACAAAACTTTACCTTAATTCTTAATAAAATAGTCCTTCCTCCTGTCTTTTTTTTTGTTTGTTTTAAGACAACTGTCCTAGTGTGGCATCTATAGTTGTAGTCTATAGCAGTGTTTATCCTGTAGTACAGAGCCCAACCCCCCACCTGTTAGAAACTACCCCCCACCACAGAGACACATACATTGAGCAAAGTGAACAGTTTGTGTGCACTGACATTGGCCATGTTTCTTTGTTATTTTTGAAAATTATAGCAGTAACAGCCAGATCAGGCATAGGGCAAATCATAAAGCTACTTTTCCAGAAGAGAACCACAGTAATAGCTTTGGTAATATGTGATTGGCAGAGCCAGCTGGAGTTATGCAGAATTTATGTGATTGCCAGCCCCCCCACCCCCCTTCATATTTGGCATTAGCTTGAAACATTAAAATCAAGTCAGATAAATTTTATTTATTTATTTTTTTTAAATTCAACATGTTTTATTAGATTTGGCCATGACAGTAAAGTTATAATGATATCATTAATCCAAAATCTTCATTGAGACCTCAGAAAATAGTAGTAAAAAAATTGAGTATAAACAGTAAGCATCCATTACATTGACATTAAAGATAAAATGGATAACCAAAGAAATCTCCCTCCCTCCCCCCTCCCCTCCCCAACGCTGTGGTGCAAAATAGCATATTTACTGGACATCTCAGGTACCAATAATAAATGAATTCTCAACAGAGAGGCATATCCGCCTTTTGTTAAAGGTAGAAATAACAAACAAAGGAAAGGGGAAAGAGAAGGAGGATAACAAAGGGGGATATATTAAAGGTTAAATGCTAAATGTTAAATGGAAAGATTAGATGGAGAGGGACCCGTAGCTTATCATATTTCCTATTGCCTCCTTAATAGCAAGGCGTCTAGCTTGCCCCATTTCTTTTTGAAGGAAGTTGCTCTTCGGGTCACCTGTGCTATAAGGTTCTCCACAGGGAGAGCAAAGGTTATCTCGTGCAACCATTCCGTATAAGTTAATACTGAACGATCTTTCCAATGTCTAAGAACTAATTTCTTAACTGCCATGGATATCAATGCCATATGATATCTCTTCTCCTTCACTTGTATATCTAGGTAGTCGCCTAGAATGCAGACCTTAGGAGAAAAGAGCCCTTGCAAGCCCAATAGAGGGTCTAGTGAGGCTTCTATTTGAGCCCAGAGAGGAGATACTGAAGAACAAAACCAAAATGTGTAACGGGAGCCCTCCTTTATCACATCTGAGGCAATTTGTTGAGGTGGCCTCTTCATCCTTGCCAGTCTGATCGGGTATAATAGAGATCATTTAAGATACAATATTGTGTAAGTCTATATCTGTCTTGTGTATGATAAATATGTAAACTCTTCCAGATATACTGCCAGTCAGCATCTTCATCGGGTATAGGTCTTTCCAGATCTTAGGACAGGGGTTAGATGGAATTCGGAAATCTATACAATAAGCTATATAGCTCCGAGACACTGTGTGGTTTGTTAACAATCCTGTGACCTGAGAGAAAAATTGGAGAAGAGATGAGCTTTTATTATCTCTCCCAAATTTAGTAAACAAGAGATGTCAGAACTGATATGCTTTAAAGCCATTTTGGTTGACCATTGAAATTTGTCCAGAATTTCCTTTGTATCTAGAATGTAATTAGATGAATAGAAATCTTTTACACAACAACCCGAGATAGATGGCAACCACTTACTGGATATCACTGAGTTACCCATACGGAGGTTAGGGTTTAAGCTTATAGGTTGAGAGAAGTCCTCTGCTTGGGAGATCCTAAGATACCTGAAAACCTGAAATACCACTCGGAGAGAGATACCAAGGGGTAAGGAACGGAGTGGCGTAGGGATATTTTTGCCTGATCTGTAAAAGACAGCTTTCGGATCTATGTTATGAGCTTTTATAAGATCTAATTCCATTTGGAGCCATAATGGTTTATATCCTTGAGGGGATTGGGAGTCAGTGGCCAACAGCCATTTCCCACATTTATTGAGATGTGAGGCCCAATAATAATGTAAGAAATTAGGAAGCCGGAGCCCTCCATATTCTTTGGGCTGAGATAACTTGTTATAGAATTTCCTAATAGCTTTGTTATCCCAAAGGAAGGAACTTATTCCAGAGTGAATATCCTTGAAGAAAGATTGAGGAATCCATAGGGTTAACATATTTAAAGGGTAGAAGATTCTAGGTAACACATTCATTTTAATCGTGTTAATCCTACCCCACAGCGACAAGGGTAACTTAGACCACCTCAGAAGATCTTGCCTAATATTTCGCCATAGGTCTTCTAAATTCAGTTTCCTCATCAACGCTGGACTGAGAGAGATATGTATTCCAGATATTTAATAGAACTGTAGTCCGCTTCATTCAATTCAAGAAAATCTGCCCTATACGTAAAAACGATTGAGAGGAAAGATTTCAGTTTTAGTGATATTAAGTTTATAACTAGAGTATAGACTGAAGGCCCCAATCTTACTTAGAGCCGCTCTCAATGACAAAACTGGGTTCGACAGGTGCAAAAGCAGATCGCCTGCAAAAACTGAGATTTTAGCCACACTATTTTATGTACAGGGATACTTGATATTGATGGGGATGAATTTAAGGATCTAAGGAGAAGCTCAAGGTACAAATTAAATAAAAAGGGAGATAAGGGGCAACCTTTCCTCGTGCCTGAGGTAAGTGGAAAGGGATCTGACATAACTCCATTACAATACAGCCTTGCTGTAGGAGAAGTATATAAGGCCTGTATCCATGTCACAAATAGTGGGGGAAAGCCCATAACTTGTAGTGTAGCCCATAAAAAGGACCAGTCAACCCTGTCGAATGCCTTTTCCGCTTCAAGGAAACTAAAATCATCGGAGATTGGGAGGTCTGAGCCACAGTTAAGAGATATTGCAATTTACGGTGGTGATCCACCGAGACCTATTTGCAACAAATCCGATCTGTTCGGAACTAATTAAAGGTGCCCATACTTGCTCAATCCTTTTGGCAAGGATTTTTGCCAAGATCTTAATATCACAGTTTAATAGAGAGATGGGACGATAGCTTGAAGGGAGATGTGAAGGTTTATCTGGTTTGAGAAGAAGAATGATAAGGGCTTCTAGAAGGGTGGGGTCCTGAATACTCCATTGAGATCTTCAATTGAGTTAATCGCCCTGGAAGTTTCCAACTTTCTTAGTCTCAAAGCTAACAGGTGGCTAGCTTTTTCTCCACATTCTACGTACTTCGCACGAGTTCTCAAAATAGCAAATTCAGCCTTTTCTTGCAATAGTGTAGAGTACTGGTTCCTTAAAAGTAAAAGGGTTTCCAATGTATCCGTTGTGGAGGATACAGACAAAGATTGTTCTATCATTCTAATTTGAGTGAGAAGGGATCGGGTTTTCGCTTCAATTTTCTTTTAACGAGTGGAAGCTAGGCGTAATGAATTCGCCCTCAGGCAGCATTCAATGCACACCATTCTTGGTCTGCCCTAGTTATAGAATTCTGATTTTCAAGATAAAAGTGTTGAATCAACCCTGATATTCTGGTACTAATGTATTCTTCCTTTAGAAGTTGATTATTTAGTCTCCATAGTGAGTCCCTAGTAATGTTGGTATCCAGTAGCGTGACCATCCAAACTGGAGCATGGTCTGATACCACCCTGGCATCTATACCAGCGTTACTTATATTTTGAAGAAGCGAGTTACTACATAGAATATAATCAAGTCTAGTCCATGTATCGTGTACAGTAGAGTGAAATGTGAATTCCGGGCAACTGGGTTCAGTGTTCTCCATGGATCACATAGGCCAAGTGTTTCCATAAAATCCGCGAGCGCCCTTTGGGCTGCTGAAAGGGGTGCGAGAGTGGTATTGGACCTGTCCAAGTCCTGCGTGGGAGGTAAATTCCAATCTCCTCCAAGTATCATTGGAAGGGATAGGAAGTCTTGTATTTTCCCCATCAGACTAGCAAGGAAGGATGAGTCCCCCCCCACCGGGCAATAAATACTCCCTAGTAGAACCTCCTTGTGGTTCAGAATACCCTTCACAAGAATGTATCTGCCCATAGGATCCGAAATAGTCATGGTAGATTGAAAAGTTAATGATCGATGAATGAAAATCGCTGTGCCCCCCGCCTTGGAAGAGGCTCCAGAAGCAAAGACCTGACCAATGCCCCTTCTTTGCATACTTACTGCCTCGTGTGGGAGTAAATGCGTCTCTTGGACAAAAGAGATCTTCGCTTGCAAGGACTCCAAATGTCTCCATATCTGCATTCTCTTTAATGTGCTGCGGGCCCCGCTCACATTCCACGTGACAAATTTAATATTGTTGACTGCCATTAAGTCTCTGTCGAGCTAATAAATATGTTCTGGTACCTAATAATACATGCACCACGGTCCCCTTTAATAACCTATAAGTATCCCTCAAAAAGTATACCCACAACAATGCCCCAAATAAGGAAATAAAACCCAAAAACACTTCAAGGCCAAACTCCCCCCCTTTACTAAACCCCAAAAAAACTGTAGGTCCCTCTTGTAGCAGATTGACATAGGTATAGAAGACCTTTGTACTCTTATATTTAACCCCTAACAAACCTCTGTACATCCCAACCCACCCTCCACCCATCAAAAAAGATAAAGTAGATGGTATAACTCTTTAATATCAGATTCCCAAAATTCCCAGCATCCATCTCCTCATAAAGAAGATTAACGTTGCCCTAAAAGGAGTTTGGTACATAAAGTAGGCCCATATCGCATAACCCTAGAATCTTCCCAAAATGACCCATACATGATATTGGCTAGACTCCTATCCAAAGTGAAGTAGTAAGAATCCCTATGGAGGCAGGCCAGGTGCAAACCCCTATTCCCCAGCACGCACGGCCAGACATGCCCGACCCTGCTCCAGCGCCCCACCCACCACCCCCTATATGCTATGAAGTCTTGTCAGCTGTAAAAGGAAAAAAAAAAGGGGGGAAGGGGGAAGGGAGGAGAGGGGAGGAAGGGGAAACGGGAGGCTTAGGGACAGGAGGAAAGAGAAGGGCTCCTGAGGAGGTGGAAGAATGGGGATAAACGATAGGGCACAGGAGGAATGGGTAAGGATGGGTAGAATAATATTAACAAATATTATTGTCCTGAATTCTCTTGCTGGTCCACTCTTCCATCTTCTTCGAGGCAAAACATGGTAGCCCAGTGGAAATTTTTGGCTTCCTACATGTCCCTTCGCAAAGGACCAAACGAGGAACTTCAGCAGTCACCAACTGGTAAGGGAACTTATAGTCCACGAATGATGATTCCTCTGGGATTGAAAAAGAAAGGTACACCGAAGCCTTGGTGTATCACACCCAAACGTCCTCCAGAAACACAAGCTCGTTTTCAAGGTACCCATCCAGGGCCACAGAAACTCCTTGATCCCGCCTGCAGAGAAAGCCAACAGCAACAGAATGCCTCCTCACGAAAATCCAACTTGCCCTCGAGAAGAGACACACCAGAGAAAAAAAGAGATTCCCACCAACAAGTAAGAAAAAGGGGTGGGCTTCCAGAACCAAAATATTGTTGAAATAATTATTTCTTATTCTCCAAAATGCTGATCATCCTTCCAAAAGGAGCACGTAGTAGAGACATCAGGGTTCAGCAATTGTAATGGCTCATGAGGCTTTGAATAGATCTGGTAACAGACGTGACAGAGCCTCTTGGGCCTGGGTCACTGCCTCATAGCTGTGCCATTTACCATCAAGTGAGACTTGGAGTCGAGCAGGATAAGCCATCCTGAATTTAATGTTGGCAGCTATTAGCTTTGACACTATGGGGTGGAAGGCGGCTCTCCGCTGCCTCGTCCTCCAGAGGAAGGTCTTGTGTGATTCAGAGCCTTTCTTCCCAAGTGATGGCTTGCAACTCCTTTACTTTCACCAAGATGTGCTGGCGCCCAAATAATTGAGTAGCTTAATAATTATAGGCCTGGGAGGGCTGGAGGCTCTGGTTTTGGGCGCATCGACCTGTGAGCCCTCTCAATAATGTACACTGGATTATGTGGGGAAGGCCTCACTTTAGTTAGTAGCCTGGACAAATGGAATGCAAGAAGAACCCTCTCTCCTCTGGCACGCCATGAATTAATATAGTTGTTTCGTCACGAGCAGCCTCTAGGTCCTCTGCCTTCTGTTGCAATCTAGTTATTAACTGCTTCATTTTGGTTATTTCTGGTTCCATTTTGTTTCGCCAACTTTCCAACGATGTAGAGCGAGCCTCGTTGCCTGTAACTCTTTGCCTCAACATCGAGACCTCCCCCCGCATACTCTTCAATTCCAGGGTGAGTTCTGACAATGCGTCTTTAAGCAGTCGTATCTCCTCAAGAAAGCGATCCTCTGATAATGGGTTGGAAGAGGAGAAGATCGAGGTCTGTACCGACGAGGAGGGAGGTGCTTGCTGTTTGGCCTTCTTGGCCTGCTTTTCTGGAGAAACCGGGCGGGTGCTAGGAGGGCCGGTTTCCATGTCCAGATCCATTCGGTGCTTGTTGGTGCTTAATTGCCTCAAGTTCCTGGAGGTCCTCGGTCGTTAAATTAATAAAAGGGCACAGAAAGCTCGCGGACTGCACTCTTTAAGCGAATTGAGAAGTAGAATTAACGGAGGTGAGGCAAGAGCACTGAAGTCACCCTGCTTTCACGCTCAGCTCATCACGTCAGCTCCAGATAAATTTTATTTTCAGAAGTGCCTTTCCAGAGCTCAAGGCACTGTACATTCATATAAATAAACACAAAACCAACTTAAAATCAAGATTAATACAATCATGCAAAAAACGTATAATTTGGAGCAGTATTAAATACTAAAATCCCATCAATTAGACTCATCTGGGAATGTTAGGCTAAACAAATAAGTTTTGAGGGCTAATTTAAAAATCTGGACAGTCAGGCACTCTCTAACCCAATGAGGTAGAGAATTTCACAGGGTAGGGGCTGCAAGTGCAAAAGATCTGGCCCCAGATGTCTTCAATCGCATCCTGGGAATCTTTAGCAATCCCTCTTCAGTGGCTCAGACGGGGCTGGGGAGACAGTAGGGACAGAAGAGATATTGTAGGTAGTGTGGTCCTTGTTCATGTAGGGCTTTATAGGTTAGTAAACTGACCTTGAAGGTGATCCACCACTGTACAGGCAACCAGTGCAGTCCGCAGAACACAGGTACAATGTGACTGGTCCTAGAAGTACCAGTCACAAGCCTGGCCACCGCATTCAGTACCGGCTGCAAGTGGTGAATAACAATCCCCAGTAGCCCCAGGTATGGGACGTTACAGTAGTCAAGGTGGGAAATCATGAAGAAATGGATCAGTGTTGGAAGATCATCAGGAGGAACCAGGTGTTTCACCTAGGCAATATTCCTCATATGGTAAAACAGGGTCTTGACAATGGCAGACACCTGTGTTTTCAGGGTCAAACTATCATCAAAAATAACACCTAAGTTATGCACCCGGTCTGAGGTGGCCATCTGAACGCCCCCATGCTAAAGTCCAAAAGGTTGTCCAGCCAACAAACCCACCTCCTGATGATCTGGGTCTACCACCAACACCTCGGTTTTAGCTGGGTTCAACCTCAGCCAGCTGGCACTCATTCAATCCTGGATCTCAGCCAGGCAGTTGTTAAACACCGAGATACCATCATCCTGTTTGGGTGCAAAGGACATAGACAGTTGAGTATCATCTGCATAGCACTTATACCTCAGACCGTACCACCTAATAATGTCTCCTAACATGGGTGATAAAATGGAGCCCTGCGGAACCCTCTCTGTAGGATAGGGGAAGAGCATCAGAGGAATAAATTTCAGTGACCACTATCTGAGTCCTACACTTGAGGAATGATCAAAACCATCTGAGGACAGTACCTGACAGTCCACAGCTGAACTGCAAGCACTCCAATAGCACACCATGGTCCACAGTGTCAAATGCTGCAGAGAGATCAAGGAGGACCAAGATGGAACAAGACCTTTGATCTCTCACTATTAGGAGATCATTAAGCACCCAAACAAGGGCTGTCTCAGTGCTATACCTCTTCCTAAATCTGGACTGGAGAGAATAATAGACATCATAGGTGAAAGGTGATCATCCACCTGCAGCGCAAACATCTTCTTAATAATCTTGCCCAAGAAAAGCAGGTTAGAGACAGGTCTGTAGTTAGACGTACAGTCTAGGTCAAGGGAGTATTTTTTCAGGAGCAGTCGCACAACCATCTCCTTTAGGTGATCAAGAAAGATCCCCCTCTCCAATGTACTCCATACTATCTCAGCCAGGAATGGGCCGATGTCATCAACGCAGCCCACAAGGAGTCACATTCGGCCCTAGTCCAAACTACAGCTGGTTGACCATAATGTATGGATAGTCCTTACGATGTCCATGAATTCTAGCTGGCCGTAGTTGGACAAAGCAATCCGGGTGCTCGCAACCTCCTGCTGACCTCTGCAACACCCATTAGGAAGGGCTGGGCAGATCCCAAACCTGGTGGTGGCAACCTTATCTGTGAAAAACTGAGCAAACTCATCACACTTCCCTTGTGAAAAAGCTCTCTTTCAGGCTGAAGACAGATTGGATTGCACAATCTGTCAATGGTCTGAAAAAGATGAGCTGGTCAATTTTGTGCAGCGGCGATCACCCTGGATAAGAATTCTGCCTTCTTATGGGAGATTGTTGATTGTTAGACTGTATAATGGTCTATCAATCTAAGCCTGTCGATCTCCAGTCTCGATTTCCACCAAGCCCACTCTAACCTTCGACCCCCTTCTCCTCAACTCCTTAAAGGCCCCATCAAATGATGGGAACATTGGTTGAAGTGTGAGGGGACAAACACCATGAGGAAGAATGGAATCCAGGGCCTCTGTCACTGCCTTATTGTAGGCAAGTACCAGGTCCCCTGGATCCATGCATTCACTCGGCAAACTCAACAGGTCCAGCACCACCATTAGGCCCTGTGGGGTCATGCTCCTTAAAGGGCAGTACTGGACCATCTCCATAGGGACCAGCCTATTAGGGGGAGCCACGAAACTGAACCCTACGGTGTGATGGTTAGACCACCTGACTGATTCCACCACCAAGTCGGACATCTCCATCCCCAGGAGGAACACTAGATCCAATGAGTGACCATAAATGTGGGTTGTGGAGGTAACTACCTGTCTGAGACCCAACAGTCATAAGTTGGAGGAAGCCCTGACCAAAATGCAAGAGTTCATTGTCGATCCAGGCATTGAAATCCCCCAGAATCAACCATCTGGGGATCCCAATACCACATCGACAATGAAGTACAAGACTTCCTGCAAGAATTCTTTCCCATCTCCAGGTGGACAGTAGATGAGCAGTATCCTGCACCCCACACCCGCAGCTACGATACACTAAAAGAATCTGGTGGACCCCGCTGGCACATCCACAAGGCCCAGTTCTAATCTAAAACAGATGGCTATGCCCCTGCCCCTACAATCCATTCTAGGGCTGTGTATCACTGAGTACCCAGGTGGAACTGCTGAGGCTAGTACTGGACCTGCATTCTCATCCAGCCAGGTCTCAGTGATGCATGCCAGGTCCGATGTTCCAACAAGATCTGCTATTATTGCAGTCTTGTTCTTGATGGACCTGGCATTGCATAACATCGCCCGAGTAGAATGAGCAATCGAAGAAGACCGCACCACCTGCCTGAACTCAGCAAAGTCCTTGGGTATAGGAAACAGGCCAGCAGGATCCCTATGCTGATCCCATTTCACCCCAGTGCATCTCTTTGTCCCCACCATCCCAATCCACCCACTCTTCTCCGTTCCCCCACCAAGCCCAGCTCCACCCCCTTCTTCCTTCTCCTGATTATCCCTGAGGCACGGCATCTCCTATGTTCCTCAGCTGACAAGTGGGGACAATCAAAAGGGCAGAGGTCTCTGAGCCTGGAGGAGGAATAGCGCCTGACAGTCTTTTTGCCATCCCAACACATCACAAAATAGCAGCAGCAGCAGACAACCCAACCCAAAACAAATCAATACTTCACATACAACAAACAGACAACACTACTAATCATGCTCACCACTATCACACACCATACACACCAATAACCTAACCTACTAATTAAAGAAATTAAACACTCAAATTACAAATACCCACCCACCAAACCCAATCTACCAATGCATAAATATAAAATTTTTAATGCAGCAGATGAAAATATTAAACGGCAAAGAGTAGTCACTAGAAGTCTCTGAAACTTGAACTGTAGGCCCGAAGAGCTCCCACCTCTTTGGGAAACAGTCAGAAAAAGAGTCTTTCACCAGCACTACCTCTCACTTAGGCATAGAAAAGTCACAGAAATTTATCAGAGTTCACAGTTCTAACAGGCACTTTCACTGCCCATGAAATACAGAATGGTCTAAAGATAGAATAAAAGGTATGACCGTCTCCTGTGAATCAAGGAAGTCCTACTCCAGTGTTCACCTTCAGTGAATTTGGCCTTCACAGATGGATCCCAGGGTTCTTCTTGGTATACAATATTTCTTTAGTCTGGCCATTCCGACCGACGACTGTCTTTGCAGCCATCAACGGAGGACCCAAAACCAAGGACCCAAATGGGGCATCAGTTTAGGCACAGAAACAAGGGAGCCCCAACAGCACAATCCCGGTAGATCACCGCCACCAACTGTCAAGCCCCACAGCTATGGCTCCCGGCCAGTGCCGGCCAACTCCCCAGACAGCTGAGGAGATAATAGGGGCAGCCTCTCTGATTTTCAGTGGACCTAGATCCTGGACTCTTGTGCAGTTCATGGAGTAGGCAGCCAGCCACCTGGTAAACTGAATGGGCTTCCCTGAACCGCCATCAATAGGCCCCCAAGGAAACAACTAGGCCTCAAACTCGGAACCTCCTCTCACTGTTCAGTCCTTCGCTGAAACAGAGCCAGAAAAGATTTCTCACACCAGTCATTTCACAGGATCTTCCACTTGATGTTCGTCACACCAGGCTCCTGATCAGATGGTTCCTCAGGAATCTGTTTGCTCTTCGACTCTTTTGATTCGGCCCATACTCCAGACCTCTTTCCTCTCACTCCCCAAACCTGGACTTCAGGACATTCCAGGCAGGTAAGAGAGCTTTGGCTCTAGTCTCACAAATGAGCTGGTATAGGGACCACAATTCAGGGTAATAAAATACACTCCAGAATTTAAAGTTGAAGCACTGGAGTCACTGAATTAAAAACGTTGTAGCAGATTAAAGACTCTGGGCTATGCCCTCCCAGAACCTGGAAAAAAAAAAAAAAAACACCTAGCCTGGCCTTCTCACTTAGCCGCCCTATCTAGCTACCACTAAACTTAAACACATAAATAATTACTAAGAAAATCAATAAAATAAAAACAAAATAACCAAAACAAGCAAGATTAGACAAAGTAAACTAAAATGGCTAAAACTATCCTGCTGCTCCCGATAGCTGGCCCAGTGTGGCAGCCATGATATAATATATTAATAAACATATGTTTCAGAAAGTCAGCATGTTTGCTGATTTATTTACTGTTCTACAGCAGAAACGCTGGACTTCTGTGTGCTGGAGATATGCTGTGGGTTATGACAGGAGCGAGTGGACGGGTGGGAGAAAATACGCTCTTGCTGAACTGGTGATGTGATCTTGACATTCAGGTATGACTGATTTAAAAAAGTAAGTATGCTGTTATGTGTATTCAGTGGTTTGATTTTGTTACTACAGGCTCATACTGAAAAGAACTTAAGAGGACCTTATTGTACATGTAAAGGGAGCTAACAGACTTCCCGAACCAGTGGCAGTCGGGGGGAGGGGTGTCGATCGTAATTTTGCTCCCATATAGAAAACTAAACCGAAAAAAAACTCAGTAAAAATAATGGAGTTTAAGTTTGTTTATGCATATCTGTGTTTTGCCAGATGGTGTTAGGCAGGGTAACAAGCAGCTACTGTGAAGTTTTGAAGGAAAAATTGTTCAGTCTCACTAAGCTCGGGGAAAAATAGCAGCTTTTGGCATTTAAAATTCTGAAAAGGCTCAAGGTTTTATAAACATTTTTTGTGTCCAGGTTGTAATAGTTTTTAGCCATGCATTAGACACTTCTAACACACAGCTAACAACCAGTCAGAATTGTCAATCCCTTCCCCAATTTATAAGTAAGCAATAAGACAAGACAGGGAGTTGGTTGTCTGGAGTTGATGAACACCTAGCTGCATAATGAGACATTAGGCACTTTTTTGGGGGTGCTCAGTTACTTTCTTATTTCTCCTTCAGGTAAGGCCATACAAAAGTCTGTATAATCCTGCACACATTTTAATGGAATACTTCCTAAGCACAGTAGGAAGTAGTTCTTATAGGAAATGGGGAAATACATGAGTGATGCTGCACTAAAGTTGTGTCACAGTCCAATCGGGCTGCAGTAAGGTTGCATCACAATCCAGCACCTATGCATTTTAGAAAATCGGGGTACATTTTCGTTCCTAGCTAATCAGTATGAACAGATAAAGACTAAAATAAATCTGTAAATATACTGTTGTAAATAACACAGGAAATGTTTCCTTCAGATTTCATAAAGACAGGATTAGCAGTAACAAATTTAATATAAACAGGTTTAGCAATAAGGTTATCATTTATTTTAGTACTCTGGCTTGAATATTAAACAGCACTTTCACTTTTGTTGACACATATGAATGATATATTGCCATCAACATAGAAACAAAAATAGACGCAGAAGTCTATGCAGTCCACCAATTTCCCTGGCTAGCTCCTTGCTTGGCATAAATGCGGGGCTGGATTTAGAGCTCATACAGCCCTAGCAGCTGATAGTTATTCCATGTTCCATGTATCCCTTTTCCTCTTCTATCTGTGAGTACCACTCAAGTTTAAACCCTGTCACAGGCTTGGTTTCAGCAAGCTCTCTGGGCAGCCGGTTACATACATCCACCAGTGCTCCTTTAAGAACTTCATCATGACCTTCCTGAATCTTATTCCCAACAGTATCCACTCATGTCCTCAAGTCACTATGCCCTAGTCGCTTGTAAACAGGTCTACACAATACACTCTGTTGTTTCCTCACAATAACTTGTCTCAGTCATACCCCTCTTTCCATCCTGACCTCCATTGACATGTTAAGGTCTGCCAATCTTTCCTCATATAGTCTCTGTTACTGCCCCTGGGTCATCTTCCTGGCCATCCTTTGTATGGTTTTGATGCAATCCCAGTCTTTCTTAAGGTGTGAACTCTGTGCACAGTACTCCAGGTGGTGCTGTACCAGGGACCTGTACAGCAGCAGGATCGCCTTCATCCTCCATAAAATTCCCTTCCTATACATCCTAGCATTCTGTTGGCCTTCCCTTATGCTTTGTTGTACTGAGCAGTGAACTTCAGGATGTCATTAATGATGACCCCCAGTTCTTTCTCTCCTCAGTTGTCTGCACCATTTTTACTTCCCCTATCCAGTGGTCTATTTTAGAGTTCTTTCAACCAATGTGTATAGCTTTGCACTTATTTGTGTTGAATTTTAATTTCTATAATCTGAACCATTTTTTCCATTCTCTTTTAATTTACTTGTCTCCTTCCTCTGTGTCCACTTTGCCACAGATCTTAGAGTCTTCGACATAGATGCATATTTTATTTCAGATTCCCTGTCCTGTATCACAAATCAAGATATTGAAGAGCAGTGGACCTGGAACGGATCTCTGTTGTTCCCTACTCATGACTTCAGTGGGCTCAGAGTCCAGCTCCCTATCCATCTGGTTAATTTGTCCTCTACCCCAGGTCATCCCACTTTTTAATTAGTCTTATGTGCGGAACAAAATCAAAGGCCTTGCTAAAGTCAAGGTACAAAACACATCCACTTCTTTGCCCCGTCAGCAGCATTTGTGACTGAATCAAAGAAGTCAATCAAGTTAGTTTGGCAATATATCCCTGTTCCAAACCCATGCAGCCTCCTAAACTGCAACCCATTCCCTTCCAAGAGTAAAATTATGTTTCTTAATGAATTTGTTTTTATTATTATTTTACTATATGCTTCCCTGTTCACCCTAGCTGGCCCTCCACTGGTCCTGCTCCCGCACCCAGCCCTAACACCCACCTTCTACAGGACTTACTTTGTGAATGTCATTCCTGGCTTACCCCTAGGACAGAGCCACTAAGAGTGGACCCACCACTCAATGGAGTTATAGTTTGGCGCAGCTTTTCTGGGCCAGTGGTGATGAGGGTTGAGGCACTGGACACCACTCCTTGTGTCACACCTGTGACCTGGGTTCAGATATAGGCTCGGGCTGTCAGGGGTCAACCGGTGAGGTAGAGAATAGAGCATCCAGAGGATTGCTGTCCTTCCCCAGAGAGGGAGGTTTTCAGTACCCAGCATTTGGACCCTGAGTTGGCTTAGGGGAAGGAGTGGTGGCTGCCAATGCTCTATGAATGGTAGTGTGTGTGAGGATGTCTGGGTGGCATTGCATGCCACCCCTTGGAAAGAAATTGG
This sequence comes from Neoceratodus forsteri, assembly GCA_016271365.2. Classification (NCBI taxonomy): domain Eukaryota; kingdom Metazoa; phylum Chordata; order Ceratodontiformes; family Ceratodontidae; genus Neoceratodus; species Neoceratodus forsteri. The sequence goes on from CM057449.1 coordinate 684,386,656, forward strand.
AAAAATGGTCTCCTGACCTGCCACTGACCCCAGCCACCCTGCAGGCCTACATCCCCAAAAGCACCCAGTTCATGCTGTGTTAGCATGAAGATATGTCCTAGAGGAAACTCAGAGGAGCAGGACTGGGGAGACCAGGGGCCAGGGGACAGCTTGGGGCCAAGGGAGAAACATCACTAACTGAAAAAAAAATAGCTCAGTACAGCTCAACAGCCATTATTGGTGGTGCAGAGCCTGTGGTGGGGGGTAGATTTTGTCTAACTGTGGCTAGATTTATTTTCCATTTTTCTGCTCCAAACCACTAGAATACCCACAGAGAGGTCTGTGGATGCACCCATGCATGATAATGCATCTCAGCATGCATCAGAGCAGGTCAGTGTCCTTCTACCCTGCTCACCAACTCAAAATTGCACCTTCACTACTTCTGGTCACCCAGGTGGTGGTAGTGAAGTGGAGACTGCACAATCTTCTTCCCCATGGAAGACAGCATCCTGTGGGCTGCTCGGTCCTCCTCCCTCTGATGGTCCTCTCATGACTCAGGCTCATTTCTGAATCCCAGTCACTGGCATTACAAGAGATAGTGCCACTGCTGTACTGGTAGGCTGGTCCATAAAAATGTTTTTTAGCAGCTTTCCTGCAATCAAGTTTAGACTCACTGGTCAATAATTTTCCAGGTCATTCCTGTTCATGATTTTGTAAAGTGGCTCCACGTTAGCCATTCTTCAGTCTGCTGGAACCACCTCTGTCTCTAAGGAACAATTAAACAGATTTTCCAACATTGCTGCCATTGTCTGTCAACCTCTTTCAGTAGCCTAAGGTGCAACTCTTCTTGACCAGGTGCTTTGACTTGCTTCAGAGTTTTGAGGCTTCTATGCACCCTCCTGAGACTGGTCATAAACTATAGCCCTCTCAACCCTACCACCTTTCACTAGCCAGCACTGTGCATTCCGGTAATGGCCCCCCTCTTCCTTGGTAAATACTGAATAAAAGTAATCATTCAGTAAAGTAATCTTTTTCCCATTCTCTATCACCATATACCTTCCTTCTTTAACCTGCTAATACTCTTCTTAGTTTTCTATTTTCCTGTAATGAACCTAAAGAAGGATTTCTCTCTCCCTTGTTCCCCTTAGTTGTTCTCAGCTCCTTTCTGGTGATTAGGGCACCAGCATTACAGTGCCAGGTCATTATGGCACCACATGTCAGATTCATCGCCCCTCCCTGAGGTCCATCTCCCCACGGAGTAGCTATAATTAGAGAGGGGGGATGGGGCACAGCCCCCTGCTAAAAGAGAGGATGTCAACGTTTCCACTTGGCACCATAATGACTGGGCAGACTGCTGTTGGCGCTCTGAAGTGGTGAATCTCTCAGATCCATCTCTGTTTTATATTTGCTTACCATTATTCTGAATTCTTTTAGCTTTTTCAGATAATCCTCCCAGTTGCCATCACTCTGTCCTCCTTGTATTTTAAGAATGCTGACCTTTCTGCTCTTAGTGCCCCCCAAAAACTAGATCAGCTTTCGTTCTACCCTGCCTGTCTCATGCATGATGCCATATCCTCCATTGCACCCCTCTTTATATAAGTTCCATTAAACTTCTGCCCCTTCCACTCCCTCGACTCCTGCCATCTTATCTTTCAACAGTTCCTCCATTTTGCTAAAGTTTGACCTTTGGAAGCTCAGAATCACACCTTTTAAACTAGAGTGATGTGCGCCTGTGGTTATATTCAAGTACACTATTATAAATGAACTCCAGTGGTCCTCTCACTTGTACTTCTCTATCTCAGCATATAATAATGTCAGATTAAGGGTGGCCCATCGTTAGTTATTTCCCTGACCCCATTTCATGAGAAAGTAGTCTTGCATCACATCCACCAGCACCTGACTGTTTGCACTGCTTTTGCACTGCTGTCTTGTGGGATAACCAAAGTCCATGTGACATATTTAAGTCACAACCAGCACCCTCTTCCATTGGGCTCTTACCTTCCTGATATTTGCCCCTAATACATGTCCCCATCCTTCTTCTGTTTTAACAGTTTGCATGCCACACTGACCCTGATACATTTACCCCCCCCCCCACTTCTTCTACATCTTGCCCCATTCCAAAGTATCTTCTGTGGTCATTTTACCTTGCCTAACATACAGCACAACCCCCTTTCCCTGTTTTTTGTTCTGTCTCTTTGTAGAGTAAGTAACCTGCTACTGCAGGGTCCCAATTATTCTTTCCTGTTGTCCATGTTTCTGTTATGGCTAAAAGTTCCATCTTAGTCTTTGCCACCACTGCCTAGAACTCACTGATTTTGTTCCCAGTGCTTCTGGCATTTAAGCAAATTGCCCTCCATGGCCCCTGTCTCCTACCCTTACCCCTTCTCTTTAAAAGATCTACTATGCTCATTACCTACATTATTTCACCCTTATTACCCCCTTATGTAGTTTTTGGTATCTAATCTAAACCTTTTCAAAATCCCTATCAACAGCACAGAATATTACCTTTTCCCCCTTATTGCTCCAACTAGTTGGGGGAGTTCTAGATAGGCATCCCTCATCTGCATTCTCCTCACAGATGACACTAATCCCAGCTTCCCCATCCACTATTTTAAGTGCTCCCCTATGTGAGCCACAAACCTCTGCCACAATACCTTTGCCCCTCCCTATTGTGATGATAGCCATCTACTGTAATCTTTTGAATGTGAGATATTTTGGCACATATTTGGATTCTGGATAAATATGGGATACATGATGGGCAGTAGTGTGATATGGGGAAATATTCTCTTTCCTGCAGAGTGACCTCTATATTCTCATGCATACCAAAGGCACATGAGAGAATGCACAGCTCAGCTCACTCTGCAAGGAGGGTGCACATCATGTGTGCTATTTATATAAATGGGGTGAAAGCTTATAAAGTGTCATGTTTTGTTGTGTGTTTTTCCTGTTTCTTTTTTGTTAAGCAGGTGAGTTTTTAGGAGTGAGGTGGGAATACTGGGCAGTTAAGTGACTATTTCAGAGTCACACACTATGCAAGTGGAGGTTATGAGAATCAAACCTAGGTTTGGCCTGCTGGCTATATCAAGCTTGTTAAGAGCTCATTACTCTAACCTCTAGGCTATATTGAAAGCACTGTCTGTGATCTGAGAATGTGGGAGTGTTTCTGAATGGGCTGGGAGTGTTAGAAAAACTGTGGTACACAGGTGATTGTGTTTTGCTATGCTAACTGTGTTAGTTACAGCTTGCAGTGAGAAAGATAAACTGCTTTGTAAATGAGTTTCATTTGAATTTAATTTGTATTAAAGCTGAGATTAGCACAGAAATGGGCTAGGAGTGTTGGGAACTTTGGGATACAGGTAAGCGTGTTTTGCTATGCTATCTGTGTTAGTTGCACAGTAAGACACAGAAACTGATTTTTGAAGAATTTTCATTTAGAATGCTAGCTTGAGTGATTGAGTGAATGAGTGAGTGGTGACATCAGCAGATTACGGATAAAGGGAATATATCTCACTTCACTGATGTCATTAGCATTTATCTCACTGCAGTGAGAATACCTCCATTTATTGCACTGGAATAGCTCTCACCCCCATTGTACACACACACACACACACACACACACACACACACACACACACACACACTTTATTTTAACCAAAAAGCACCCTAGTCTCCAAAGTAGTAGAAAGCACAGACGTGGGCAAACCACTCCCTCATCAAATTGTTAAATTGTCACATTTTTAGCTTTCATGCCTCCCTCTCCTCATCTGTGCACTGTGAAGAAACATAGAAACATAGAATTTGACAGCAGATAAGGACCGCTTGGCCCACCTAGTCTGCCCATTTTCCTACCTAACAAATAAGCTGCAAATCCTAGTTAACCAACAGCTTACTTCCTCCTACCCCCCACTAGGACTGTCTTATGTCTGTCCCATGCATTCTTGAAGTCCCCCACTGTTCTTGACTCTATGACCTCCTCAGGGAGGCTGTTCCATGCATCCACAACCCTCTCAGTGAAAAACACTTCTCACATTACCTCTGAGCCGTCCCCTCTATCTTCAAATTGTGCCCCTTGTTCTTGCACATCTCTTTTCTGGAAGATGCTACCCTCTTGGACTTTGTTAATTCCTTGAGGTACTTGAAAGTTTCTATCATGTCCCCTCTCCCTCCTTTCCTCTAGGGTATACATATTAAGCTCCTTTAGTCTTTCTTCAGATGTCTTCTGGTGCAGACCCTGCACCATTTTGTTGCCCTCCTCTGGACAGCCTCCACTCTGTCTATGTCTTCTGGAGATGGGGTCTCCAGAACTGCACACAGTACTCCAGATGGGGTCTCACCAACTGTCTGTACAGAGGGATAACAACTTCCTGTTTTCTACTATTGATGCCTCTTCCTATGCATCCCAGTATCCCCCCAGCCTTCCTTACTGCCTTCTCACATTGCTTGCCCACCTTTAGGTCATCTGATATAATTACCCCCAGGTCCCTTTCTATTTTTACTGTTGTCAGTATCTCACCCCCCATTGTGTACACTTCCCCAGGGTTTTGTTTCCATGTGCATTACCTTGCACTTCTTTGCATTGAATCTGAGCTGCCATACATTTGACCATTCCTCTAACCTTGCAAGTCCCTTCTCATCCTTTCCACTCCATCTTGTGTATCAACCCTGTTGCAAATCTTTGTGTCATCTGCAAAGAGACATACTTTTCCTTCCAGTTCCTCTGCAATGTCACTTATAAAGACATTAAAAGGACCGGTCCCAGTACTGAACCCTGCAGTACCGCACTCAGAACCCTCCTTTCTTCACTGTGTATTCCATTTACTACTACCTTTATGTCCTGTTGTCTAGCCAATTTTTATCCAGGCTACCACCTTGGGACCCACTCCAAGGCTGGCTATCTTGTGAATTAATCTTTGTGTGGGACTGTATCAAATGCCTTGCTAAAATCTAGGTAGGCCATGTCCACAGCCCCTCCCTGGTCTACTACTTTGGTCACCCAGTCAATGAAATCTATTGGATTCATCTGACATGACCTTCCCATCGTGAATCCATGCTGCCTTGGGTCCTATGCCCCACTGGCCTCTAGGTACTCAACAATTCTTTCCTTCAGCCTCTGACAAGGTCATACTACTAGTCTACCCCTTAATGTGTGTAACCCAATGTTCTGAAACTGTCCCTCACTGCTCCCACTGTATGTCTCTCCAGTGCATAGGGTATATCAGTCACTCCAAACTAGTGGGTAGCTCCACTTGTTGCTTATGACAGTCAGGAAGTATCCAGTTTGGCTACTTGAATAGCAAGCATGAACAAAGAACACAGCTTATGATAGTCTAAATACAATTCTCTAGTTTGACCACCTGGAATTTTGTTTTACACTGTTCAAAATTTGATTGTGTGGCAAAGTTGCCATCTGAAAAAACCTTAACTTAGAAGACAGGGTTAAATACCTGCCAACTAGAGGTGGGTAAAGTGGTCAAACTTCACTCCGTGAAATATTTTGTGTATTACGCTCACTACACAAAGTGCAAGATGCAAAATCTGCCTAATTAACTGAGGCCAGATCAAATGCGAATGAAATTCCACACCTTCCACACAAACTCTGACCAGTCTGCAAAGTGTCTAGTACCCTCCCCCCACTAGACACAACAATTACTCTCCCACCCTCAAATGCCCCAATGATTGCTGACCACCAGTTGGCCACAGCCCACATTTAAAAACATTTATAGAGACATAGAATCTGCTGGCAGATAAGGACCGCTTGGCCCACTTAGTCTGCCCATTTCCCTACCTATCGGATAAGCTGCAGATCCAAGTTAACCAACAACCTACTTCCTATTTTTAATTAAAGCCCCATTCCTTTGTGTTTAGTGGACCCCCCCACCCTGTCAGGTAGTGCCCCCACACCACTTCCTCCAACCCCAAGTCTGATCCATTTCCTTCCCTGGTGTCTAGTGGCCCCCACCATTCCATCCTGTCAGGTAGTGCCCCCACCCTGCTCCCCCAACCCTGACTGAAGCAGGCCACTGGCACAGCGCCCTCCACTCACTTCCACAGCTGGCAGCCCAACTGCCTGAATGAGCTCAATGAATAAGCACATGCTAGTACAAGCACACGCTCATTCATTGACCACTCCTGGTGATTTACTCTGACATTCAATGTTGTAGACAAGGGTAAGAAGCTGCTCTGGTCATTGGCAGGGGCAGTGGAATGGAGGGAATGGTGTTGTGGACCTCACCCAAGATCTACAGGCTTCCTTTTCATGAAGGTGCCCCACCCCTACTAAAGGATTCTCAACCCAGGGGTGTGCACTTCGGGGGGGGGGTGAAAAGCTTATAAAAATGGAAAGCTGCCTGCAGTGGAAAAAAAAGTTCCACTCTGGACTCGAACACTGCACCTCCCAGTCTACCACCCTCCCCTCCATGCTAGCAGATAAGTTCGACAGCTTGCCACACCCCCTCCCACATGGCATCCCTCCCCTGCCTCTCCCCCCTTGCATGTGTGTGCATGCATGTATGTGCGCATACTTCCTGTCTCTATTCACACACCCCTGTATCCAGTTGCCCCCCCCCCACTACTGCAGGTAGCCATGAACACAGGCACCATAATTGTGTTGCTGTTTTTGTAGGCGCTCAACTTCTGTCACCTTGTTCACTGGATACCTCACTGAGTGCACTATATCTGGAGCAGTTCATCTCTAGGCCAGCTAGGGAGTTTATGTAGCAGAGACTCCATGAATGGTGCTGTTTCTGCAGTCTTTGTGCCCTCTGGAAGACCAGGGATTCTGATGTTGTTCCATTGGGAGCAGAGCTCCAGGTAATCCAGCTTCTCTGTGAGCTCCCACTCCCGACAGTGGAGGTAGTGGAGGGCTGTACTCTGTGTATCTATTGTGGCTGCTGCGTCTGTTAGACCTCCCTCCACAACACAGTACATCTCTATCAGTTCCATCTGAAGCCTATTCACTGAAGACCTTAGCTTCTGAAGTTCATAAAACAGGCATTTTGGAAGTTATTGTGGAGCACTCATCCACTCCATCCCTACTCATGCCATTTACTGATACTAGTGGCTTGTATAAGGATCTGCTGTGGCTGTGGCCCCTTGTGACTGGGGCCACTTTTGATTTACCCTCCGCTCAATCTTTCTCTTTCATTTTTGCTGCCACCAACATCTGCTGGCATTGGCTAATGTCCTCAGCATGTTTGTAGATTGTTTTGGGGGAGATCTATGCAGGATGGATATTGATTTATATTCCCAGGGGCAGGAGCTCATCTCACTCATGTCTTCATTGAGTGTAGGCGGAACCGGAAGTCATATCATGATTTTCATTTATTCCCCCTATTCCCCTGTCCCCACCCCTTCAATAGGGTATCACTAAAGCAGCACCCTTCCTGCGGCCTGGAAAATGACTGAGTGGTACCGTCACAACCAAGTTTAATGCCACATCTCTGCTAGCTTGCGGCAGAGGGGTGCAAATGTTGGGAGGTCATGACCTCCTTCTGCAGGAGGTGAGCACCTCATCTCTGTAACATGTCTCACCAGTAGTCGACCTCATGCATGATTACTGGGATTGAATGTAAATTCTTGTCTTCCAGGTTGCAGAATATTGTGCTGCAATAGCATCGACATACTAACCAATGTTCTTTGTGTTTTTTTTTTTGCCATAAATACATTTTACTGTATTTTATAAAAACATTTTATACTTTTCTTTACAAAATAGGAAGAAACCTCTATATGATCATGCCAATCTCATAATGAGATAGAATGCTGTAATGCATAATAGCAGAAAAACATGTTCAGAGGTCTGCAGAAATAATTAACTCACACTTATAAACAGTACTAATCTCTAATTATCCCAGGGGATGGAACATACTTCCACGACACTTATCCACAATATGAGGACTACATCTTTTTTTTTATACTGTATTTTTTTTCAAAGAGAGATTTTCATTTTCAAGATAAATTAGACATAATAATACTACTCGAAATGTTAAACTAAATAATTTCTGAAAGCATAAATTTAGTTTCTTATGTTTGTGGGATCAAAAAGCATAAACCTCAATTAATTTTTAAAGGAGTTCTATTCCATTATTTTGAACAGTTTTAAAAGTTGTTGGCTCTAAGATTTTACACCCTAATCAAAGCAATTATTTATTATACAGTAAACCCTTAAACCGAAACAAAAACCCCCAATCCCTAAAACGAATGGCTGAAAGTACATTTTTAAAGTCCAAAGAAGTTAACCTAAAGGAGAAGTAGTCTGTTCTCTGGGAACATTTATGTAGCCACTGGCATACATAAGGTTTTGTCTGCCTCTTCTTCCAAATCTGAGACAATGTCCATCGGGAATGCTACATGTTTGTCATAAAAGTCTTTGGCTTTATATACATCATAGAAAAAGTAGACTTTACCCTGAAAGGTAATCCTTAATTTCACTGGTGCATGCAGGACAGCTGGTATTCTGGACTCTTTTTAAAATCCGACTTTATGTTCAGAAATCTTTTTCTCTGATGCCGGGTAATCATAGAGAAATCAGGGTAAAAATGCAATTTAGCTCCTTCGTACATAATTTCTTTCTTCTGTCTGGCAAAGTTTAAAACTTTGTTCCTCTCAGAGATTGTCAGGAATGTACAAATTACATTTTGAACAGCTGTAATAGAAACATAGAAACATAGAATTTGACGGCAGATAAGGACCGCTTGGCCCACACAGTCCGCCCATTTCCCTACCTAATGGATAAGCTGCAGATCCTAGTTAACCAGCAGCCTACTTCTTCCTACCCCAACCCCCTAGAATTGCCTTATGACTGTCCCATGCATGCTTGAATTCAACCATTGTTTTTGACTCCACAACCTCCTCCAGAAGGCCGCTCCATGCATCCACAACCCTCTCTGTGAAAAATACTTCCTTAAATTACCTCTGAGCCGCCTCTATCTTCAAATTGTGCCCCTTGTTCTTGCACACCTTTTTTTGAAAGATGCTACCTCTTGGATTTTGTTGATTCCTTGAGGTACTTGAAAGTTTCTATCATGTCCCCATTCTCCTCCTTTCGTCGAGGCTATACATATTAAGCTCCTTAAGTCTCTTCATATGTCTTCTGGTGCAGACCCTGCACCATTTTAGTTGCTTCCTCCTGGACAGCTTCTATCCTGTCTATGTCTTTTCAGAGATTGGGTCTCCAGAACTGCACGCAGTACTCCAGATGGGGTCTGACCAGCTGTCTGTACAGAGGGATAATAACTTTTTGTTTTCTACTGGTGATGCCTCTCCCTATGCATCCCAGTATTCCCCCAGCCCTCCTTGCTGCACTCTCACATTGCTTGCCCACCTTTAGGTCACCTGATATGACCACCCCCAGGTCCCTTTCCATTTTTGTTATTGTTAGTATCTCACCCCGCATTGTGTACTCTTCTCCTGGGTTTTTGTTTCCCAGGTGCATTACCGTGCACTTCTTTGCATTGAATCTAAGCTGCCATACATTTGACCATTGCTCTAACCTTGCCAAGTCCCTTCTCATCCTTTCCACCCCACCTTGTGCATCAACTCTGTTGCAGATCTTTGTGTCATCTGCAAAGAGACATACTTTTCCTTCCAGTCCCTCTGCAATGTTGCTTATAAAGACATTGAAGAGGACCGGTCCTAATACTGAACCCTGTGGTACCCCACTAGTAACCCCCCTTTCTTCAGAGTGGACTCCATTTACTATTACTCTCTGTGTCCTATTCTCCAGCCAATTCTTTACCCAGGCTGTTATCTTGGGACCCACTCCCAGGCTGGCTAACTTGTATACTAATCTTTTGTGTGGGACTGTGTCAAATGCCTTGCTAAAGTCTAGGTAGGCCATGTCCACAGCCCCTCCCTGATCTACTACTTTGGTCACCCAGTCAAATAAATCTATCAGATTTGTCTGGCATGACCTTCCCGCTGTGAATCCTTGCTGCCTTGGGTCCTGTGCCCCTCTGACCTCTAGACACTCGACAGTTCTTTCCTTCAGAAGTGATTCCATCATTTTCCCTACCACTGAGGTTAAACTAACAGGTCTGTAGTTTACTGCTTCTGCCTTGCTCCCACTTTTGTGAAGGGGAATCACATCTGCCCTCCTCCAGTCCTCGGGTAGCACCCCATCTTCCCATGATTTGTTAAAGAGGGTAGTCAGTGGTGTCACTAGTTCTACCCTTAGTTCTTTTAGAATTCTGGGATGAATCCCATCAGGCCCCATTACTTTGTTCACCTTCAGTTTTAAGAGTTCTTTCAGAACTCTTTCTTCTGTAAATGGGCTGGTATCAACTTCTGTATCCAGAGTGTTTCTACTGTTTGTTTTAGGTACCTCCCCTCTTCCTTTGTAAATACTGAGCAAAATATTTGTTTAGTATCTCTGCCTTTACAGTCACCCTCTGCCCACCCTCCCTCCTCTTTATTAAGCCTCACTATCCCTCCCTTGGTCTTTCTTCACTCCTGATGTACCTGTAAAGGTTTTATCCCCTTCTAAACTGAGTTGGCTATCTTTTCCTTGGTTTTGGCCTTTGCTGTTCTGACTGCCTTCCCAGCTTCCTTTGCTTTAACTGATACCGTTCTCTGTCCTGCTCCTTCTGTGATTCCTTGTACTTCCTGAATGCTTTCTTTTTCTCTTGAACCTTCACTGCCACGTCCTTTGAGAACCATAGTGGTTTCTTACATCATTTCGTTTTGTTTATTTGCTTCACACAAAGGCTTGTCATCTCTGTGATGGCAGTTTTTATTATTCCCCATTGTTCTTCCACCCCTCCTTCCTGCCCATTTGCTAGTGCATTCCTTAGGCACTCACCCATTTTGGCAAAGTCAGCCCTCCTAAAGTCCAGTACTTTTGCCTGTGTATGGCTTGACTCTATTGCTGTGTTTATTGTGATCCATACTGTTTGATGGTCGCTAGTTCCCAGATGGCTACCCACTTCTACGTCTGTGATCCTCTCTTCATCTGCATTTGAGAGAAGCAGGTCTAAGATTACTCCCTCTCAAGTGGGCTCCAATACTAGTTGTCTAAGGCATGCCCCCTGTAGGGCATCTAGAATAACCCCACTCTTCGAAGTGGCTGCTGCAACTGCACTCCAGTTAACATCTGGCATATTCAGATCACCCATCAGCAATATCTCCCCTTTTTCTGCCATTCTAAGTATACTTTCTATCATTTTCTTGTCCATTTCCTCCCCCTGAGAAGGGGGTTTGTATGCAACCCCTGTGCGGATTGTGGTGCCATTGCCAGTCTCCAAATTTACCCACAGTGCTTCTTCTCCTCCCTGTTTTCCCTTTTGTTCTGTTGCTTTGATTCCTTCCCTAATGTAAAGAGCTACTCCTCCTCCTCCTCCTCTTTTACCCTCCCTGTCCCTCCTGTAGATAGTTCTCTGTTGCTCCACCCTAGGTTGCGGTCGCTAAACTGAGTCTAAAGCCAGAAGCTGTTCGAATGACAACACAGGGTGTTTAACAAATTTTCAACAGAGACTTTCAGGTCCAAAAATGCAATGTCGGCTGAGAGGTCGATAATACATATGTTTTTCAAGAGCAGTGTACTGTATTTTCTATTTTTTCTGTCTTGCTCATTGAAGCCAATTGTTCATGTAGAACAGCATTCAGTGCACTCTTGGTCAATGCTCAAGTACAGCGTTTTTCTGTAACTTTTTTTGGCAGCTTCCAGCCACTCCTCCTCCTCTGACAGTGGTTTTAAATGTTCCCTAAGGTAAAATTCCCCTTATTTAAAGATGTTCACATCTCTTGCTGAAACTCCAGGATTATATCCTGTACAGTTTGCAATGAGGACTTTTTGGGGTTCGTGCCCTGGTCTGGACACCCAATAACTGGGGAAGCCATTCCTCCTCCTAAACAGAGAGCTTCACCAACCCCCTGCATCGGAGTTGCTTTCCCTTTTTGAGGAGTAAGAAATTTCTCAACTGAAGCTACTTTGCCTTCGGCAGTTTCTTTGGCAATTTTAGCTCTCGTAGCTGAAACCATTCATTCAAACACTGCTCAAAATGCAATTCAGTCAGCGAAGCTCAACAAGTGGTGTGCAGCCATCAAAATCTCCCAGAATGCCCCCCAGCATGAGGACTATCTCTTAACCTGAAACACCTGAATTATATTAGCTCATCCTATCCTTTTTAGGACAGAAATACAAATTTACACCAAAATCAAGCTACGTAGTAAAAAGAGAATCAACATAAACGTTTATAGTAGTGCACGTTAATTTTTTTTTTTATTTCAGACATTTTACCAGGAAATGCATAGTGATATGGTAACAACTTGATTCCAGATGTGTCCTGCCTTTTGCTGTACTTGCGTACAGTACTCGTATACTTTGTGACCCTGAGCAAGTCACTTAACTTCCTTGTGCTCACAGGTCACACCTGGAAACAAGCTCTGGTTTAGTGTGCGTTTCCTGGTCAAACAATTTCACTTCCCCCTTTATCAATAAATATACTGTATGTGCTATATGTACTATCTGTTGGGGCTAACAGTCTTAGATGGCAGTGAGAAAAGAGCAGGATGTATAGATCAAATGGATGTCAAATCACTGAAGAGCATTAGAGACCTTAGCAACTCCCAGACATTTTAAAAGCAGAAGATACAGTGTAAGACAGGAGAAACTACCAACAAATTAGATCTGTATGGCAAAAAATGGCAGCTACACTAACTACAGAAAAAAATAATAAAGAAACAAGAGGGAGCAACCAATTTAGCAAGCAGTACATGGTTGTTCAGTAACTGTGGTGAGCCCATATTTCATTTGGTCAGACAATGGCAGCCAGACAAAAACTGAGACAAAGAAACCAAGCTCCAATTGTCTGCTTAAGGGGTGTAGTATGTCAGTCTATCTATAAAAGGTTTCTTGTTTAATTGATAGAGGGTACCAAATGGTAGAGTATGCCTTAGAAACAGAAACATGGACACATAACATTTGTCAGCAGGGTTGGCCAAACCAGTATGCCCAGATGTTCTCAACCTAATCTGTCTCTGAAACCCTAACTTGTCTCTGGCAAGCCTCCTTCCTCCTTGCCTGTTTTCTAATACACTCTGGGTGGGACATTCAGAGCAGATGTGCCATGTGCAATAGAAATGCACCTGCACAAGACTGGATATGCACCAATGTGTGATATTCAGTGGGACCGGCTGCACAGCACAATACCCAATGTGCCGCAGTGCAACAGAAATAAATGCATGTGCAAGTGCAGGGGAAGTAACCAGGAATAATGCACGCAGTGTGATATTTACCAGTAGGCGATGTGCGCAATAGTGGAGCAAGCAGAAGTTGCTTGACAGCGGAAATGAGCCAATACAAAAGGGAGCAAGTGAGGGGAGGATGAATGCACCACAGAGGAGCCATAGTGGGGGAGCGTGGAGACAGTGGGGCAGGGATGCAATCCAAGAGGCACGGAGCAGGTGTGGCCAGGAGGTGGAGGGGGGCCACTAGAAGTGTGTGCGAGTGAGTGAAGGTGTGTGTGTGTGTGTGTGCATGAGAGGGCCTGAGCACACCACAGAGGATTGAGAGCAGTGGACAAGAGGCAGGGTACACAGTGGTGAAGAGCCAGAGGTGTATCCAGTGCAGGGGCAGCACCAGCAGCACACAGCCGGGGGGGGAACAGGTAGACAGTTGCCCGGGGGGGAGGAACACCAACCAGAGATATGGCCAATGCCACCTTCCAGATGGAGGCTGTAATGAGGGGTGTGAGAAGGCAGGCAGCAAGGAGGCATGGCCGTGCAAAGGCCTGGCAGCGGTATGCCCAGAATAGGCTGTATTATGCCTGCACCACCTTTGAACAGTACAGTGACACTGATATTGTGGGCCAGTACTGCCTTAACCGGGCGATTCTGAGGCAGCTCTGTGAGCTGTGCAGTGATGAGATGCAGGCACCTACACAACGGAGTCATGCGCTGACCGTGGAGACTAAGATCACAGCTGTCATGTGCCTGCTCGCCACGGGCACCTTCCAGAGACCAACAGGCATAACCCAGTCAGTTGCATCATGCCTACTCACACAATTCCACAGTGCACTGCTGCCACATGCTGCGGAGTACATCCATTTCCCCAGCACACAGGCGGAGCGTGCAGCAAACATGCAGGAGTTCCACAGGGTAGCACGGTTGCCTGGTGTACTCGGGGCCATAGACTCCATCCATGTAGGCATCTGCATGGCACCTGGCCTGGAGGGGGCAGCATACATCAACTGCAAGGGCTACCCGAGTGTCAACTGCCAGGTGGTGTGCGATGCTGGGGGCTTATAATCAATGTCTGTGCCACGCACACTGGGGGAGCACATGATGCCTTCATCTGGCACCAGTCCACACTGTGCCATAGGTTCAAGAGTGGGAACATCCCCACTGGCCTTATGGTAGGTGAGTATGCATAGCACACTGGTCGATGGGTGCAGATGAGGGTGTGTGTGTGGGGTATGGGCAGGGTTGCCATGTGGAATGGCCAAGAAGGCCCATGGTACAGTGTTGCAGACCGCCATGCTAACGAAACCCCTCTACACCCAAGTGACAGTGGTTACCCACTACGGCCCTGGCTGCTCACACCATAACGGTGCCCCATGACCCCAGCGCAGCAACAGTACAATAAAGCACACTCCACAACACAGAATGTCATTGAGTGGCTGTTCGGAATGTTGAAGGCATGGTTCTGTTGCCTGCACATGTCAGGCGGTGCCCTACAGTACAGCCCCCAAAGGCCTGCGGGCTATTCCTGGCCTGCTGTGTCCTGCACAAGATGGCCACCAAATGTGGGATAGCCGTTGAGGTCGATGAGGGGGACAGCAGTGGGGACGATGAAGACTCTGGTCCAGCTGGTGTTAGGCAGCCACCCCCTGGGTGAAGGGATCCCCGGCTGGCCCGGATGGCCCAGCATCACCGGGACACCATCGCAGAGGAGCACTTCAGACAACACAGGTAGGTCAACAGGGCCACATACAACCACCAAGGGCAAGGACACAGCCCACAGACAGGCAGGGGTGGACACTAGGGGAGGATGGCGTCAGGGGCATGGGAATGGACGTGGGACCACACACAAAGGCAGGGAACAGCAGGGCTGCATGCAGCACGCAAACACGGGCACACACACCCCTACCCATGCCCACAGGGCCACATTCACACCCACCCCAACAGCCCCCCCCACAGGACCCACCACAACCACACTCAGTGGCTGGCACTGTGCGTGCCTCAGACACTGAGCACCATTGCACAGCTGTGGACAGCGCTATGCTGGTATCGTCATGTACATGCCACAGTGGCCAGCAGCTGGGAGGGTGTGCACAGGGACTGTGTGTGTGCAGGGCAGGGCACCACACCCATGCAACGCACACAGAACACCACAGTGCACACAGGGCAGCGGCAGACAGTGGCTGTGGAGAGGGAAGGGTCAGTCATGCAGCACAGTAACACAGCCACCACAGATGTGTGGGTGGCCCCACTGAGATCTGCCAGCTGTACCAGGCTGACTAGTGGCCTCATGGGTGGCACCGATGGGCCCCCGGGGTGATGCTGCATGAACACGACCATGTCCGCGCAGGGACCTGCAGGCCACTGAACATGCCTACACCACGTGTGCTAGGTATGCCCACAGATGAACCCGGCGTCGACATGGCTGGGGTCGCCCGATGCCGAGAATGGGGTTGGACATAGCACTCTGCGGGGTGTGCGGCATCTGGGCACACAGACGATTGGCCACTGTAGCCATGACAGTTGCCATTGCAGTGGTCTGCCTGTCAATGGCTGTGGTCACATTCACCTGCTGTTGAGCCAACTCTGCCAGAAGCAGGGCATGGTCTTTGCTTCGCCGCTCCTCTGCCTGGCAAAGTTCTGTACAGAGTGCATCCACCACTGCCACCTGCTGATCCACAGAGGCCTGGAGAAGATGGTTGTAGCCATCCAAGGGGTCATCTGCATGGCCAGCATGCTGTCCCCCATGGTGTTCCTGGCCCTGCTGCACTGTGCCCCTCGATGGTGGGCGCCACACAGGGCCACATTCCTGGAGTATGCCCACACGTGATGCACTGCTTCTGCCGCCCGCCCCTGTCCCCACATCGACACTGGCCAGCTGCTGATGCTGCCCCTCCAGCTGCTGACTGCCAGGCACCACTGGCGCAGCCACAGCGGCAACAACAGCGGCAACAACAGCCCACCACCCTGGCCGTACACCAGTGCTGCCCCACTGGAACCTGCATATGCAACCTGGACAAGGGCTGTTGTGCAGGCAACCATGCCAGCACTACCTGCAGATCCGCCTGGGCAGATGCCATCCGTGGGATCACCCAGTGTCCCACAGACAACACTGTCCAGGATGTGCTTCACATCATCATCAGTGCTGGAGTTGGCCCTGATCTGTGTCTCAGCACACAGGACACCCTGGACGGCATCACGCTGGAACACAACCAGGGCCATATCCGCACCCGCACCACAGGCATCAGTCCGGACAGATGTGCAGGGCTGCAGACGTTCAGTCCCTCTGACACCTGTGGAGGTGGATGGGCACTCCACCATGTCCAGGGCTGCACCCTTGGTGGACACACCCACCACCGCTGCCCCATACAGATGCTCAGGAGCTGCAAAGGAACACAGTACTGTTAGTGGTTCCACCTGGCACTGGGGCCTGCCCCCCCCCTGCCACCCACACACTGCCAGCACCGGTCCTCCATGTAGTGATGGGCTGCCGCTCATCTGGAAACCTCCGCCTGGAACACCCTCAATGGCACTGTGCTACATGCTGCTGGCCACCTGCTCCTCCAGTGGCATCAGGCGGGGAACGTCCTGCTGGTCCCCACCAATGGCAGCACGTGCTGCCCTGATGGCAGCCACCTTATCCTTGATCCGCCTCCTGTTCATGCCAACCTTTTTCTTGCACTCCTGGACAGAACGCTGGTGACTGCTCTGCTGGTTGACGGCACATGCCACCCCACCCCACGCCACCGCATAGGCCTGTGGTGTGCCCCTGTGTCCTCTGAGCAGTGGCTCCCTGTTGAGGTAGGCCTCGAACTGGGCATCTGATTCCACCCTGGTGAAGTTGGGCCTCCTCTTCCGTACCCTTCCCTGCTCCTCTTCATTCTCTAGCTCGATCATGCTTGTGCCTGGGGAGATGGAATGGTGTTACCATGGACTGTGCAGTCCCATACAGCCCTCCCAGACCACTGTCCCCATGTCTCAACTGCATGGCACCTACCTCAAAAGACTGCAGTACCAACCCATGGCCTATGCATTCCCAGGTCGCTTTTATAGCGCATCGCATGCAAATGAGGGCAGGTGCAACTGTAATTGGATACGCCGTGGAATGGCTCATGAGCTGATTAGCATAACCTGGCTGAATAGCGCGCTGTTGCGCCTTGCGCAATGGTGTTGAGCATGCTCAGGCTGTGGTGCACCACTATGACGTGCACAATCGGTACCATAACATGCATGGCCACTATGCTGACAACTACACTAGCGGCGCTGCTGATGCACTGTGTGCAGGAGGCAGTACGGGGCACTGCCACTACTGTGCCTGTGACGCTGATGCACTATATGTCTGAAGGGGCACATGTGCCATGGTGCACCGTGGGCACCATGGTGCCTCAGCATGGCAGGCCACTGTTTGGCATCACACACGTGTACCTTACCGCACTCCACGCAGGGGCCTCCCAATAGCACTGTGGCGCTTCGTACATGGACAGACCCTTGACCCTGCAGCTGCCCTTTGCCCTCTAGGTGCCATGCATCCTCATGGCTGCCCCCTATTGTGCAGATGCATGGCTGCCCCGCTATTGTGCAGTTGGTACCAGTGCAATTGCGACTGGCAGCACAATACTACACTGCCTCCGCATGTGGGGCACATGCACTACTGGGTGCCATTTTGAGCTTGCCAGTGTCTGCAATATGCCTTGCACCAGAGCACCAGTGTGGACCTACGTAGAACTGGCAAACCTGGTGGCTCTTGTGAAGCCCCATGCAGGTGCCCTGTTTGGGCAGGTTCCCCTCCTGAGCCAACGCGCACAGTGGTGTGGCAGGAGGTGGCAGAGAGCCTTGAGGAGGCCACAGGGAGCAGCAGGACCACAGAGCAGTGTCGCCACTGCTATAGGGACCTCCAGCGGTGTGACCCCAACTGCCTAGGGAGGCTGCAGGTGCATGCTCGGTAGGAAGCTGTATTATGGCCAGGTAGGTGCTCCTTCACCACACTAGTAATATCTGTCTGTCCTGGTGGCACGGTGTTCAGCAGCCATGCCACTGGGAAGGGCCAGTACCTGTGTTGCCAGTTGTGGGGATGCATTGAGTACATCCTGCTCCACAGCGGCACAGACAGGCTGTGTGGGCATGCACACTGCTGGGGGGGACTATGGTTCAGACATGTACTGATTTGACTCTCTCCATGTTTCCACACTAGGCCCGGAGGATCACCGTAGGGCCCGGATGGCCCAAGAGCATGAAGGTCAGAACATCGCAGGTGGTGTGGCCATGCAGGCAGGGCATGGTGGTGGTGCTGGGGGTCAACAGCACCCTGCTGACTGGGAAGCAGGCGAATGCTGTGTTTCCCTTTACAACTGTGCATGATGGGTTGCACAGGTGGTGGTGAGACATGGCCCCCTGCACTTGGCCCCTACTGCCGTGCAAGTCCCAAGGTGCCCTCCTTACCATCCTGTGGGTCTGCACTTGTGGGTGGGTGTCACAGGTGGGCTGTGTGTGCACTGGGCGCCTGGCTGTGCCACTGCCATCTCACTGCATTGCCATGATGCCAGACGGCCACAATGGTGCTGGGCGATGCATGGGAGGTGAGGGTGTGCAGCGGTTTGCATGACTGCGGGTGCCTGGCTAGGTGGATAATGTGTGCACACCCACTGTGGGTGGTCGCATGCCATCCAAGGGGTGCAGGCCACTGATGTACGCCATGCACATCGGATAGGCTGTGTTGGTCTGGCCAGTCACTCATACTGATTCTGCTCCCTTGTCCTAGGTGGACCACACTGGACGGCCCTAGAATGCAACATCCAGGACATCCTGCAGGTCACCGGAGCCACACTGGAGCTGCTGCAGGGGATGGAGCAGGGTGAACGTCGGCAGCACAGACTGTGCTACAGGGAAGACAGGGATGACAGGGGCAACCAGTAGGGCCTGCAGCACCTGCACAGTACCGATCCCTCCCTGGACTGTACCCCACACCCCTATGTCCCCCACTTTTGCCTTTCCCATTGTCTCCTGCCCTTCCCCCCTTGTTGTAGCCTTGCACATCCCTTCCCCCACTGTGTGTGTGTGTGTGTGTGTGTGTGGTGCTCGCGTGTGTGTGTGTATATATGTGTGTATATATCTATATATGTATATATATCTATATCTATAGATATAGATATATATATATATCTATATCTATATATATAGATATAGGTATAGATATAGATACATATTTGTACATAGTTTGCGTTGGTGTTTATTGTTTCTTAATTCATGCTTTTCCTACTATGACTGTGTCAATCTCTGTTTTGCAGTGGGCACAAGATGCCTTGATGCAGTGGTGTACATGGCAACTGTGGGGCGGTGCTGGCCTGGCCATGGGTGTGTTGGCCAGGGATCCTCCACTGGCATGGGTGTGGGCCATGGGCTCTGTCCAGGGTATGTGTGGTGTTCCCTGTGCACTGTTTTCCTGTGTGCAGAAGGCTTTGGTGCATGTGCTATGTCCCGGCCACCCCAGGCGGTGTGCACTGTGCCTCTTGCGTGTCTGTGGTTCGCACGGTCATGCCGACCCCACCACTGCATGCATGGATGCTGGTGTGACATCAATGGCAGTCCATACCAGCCACCTTCCAGGCATGGCGCCCTGGCAGCTGGCATCCCGACCCCAGGACTATTGCATGTCTACCTCTGTTGCCACTGTGGGTGGGGCTGTTGTTGTCCCCCCCCATGCAGTCTATGGTGTTTGGAGCGGTGCCTGTGGTCTGGTGACTGTTACTTGGGGTCCTGCTGCATGCAAGCAGTGGCCTGGTTCATGGTGCGCACACCACATGGCAGGCTCACTGGCGACATGATGGTGTGCAGGCAGTAGGTACGTGGCACCATGGAACTCACAATGGCAGCTTCTGTTGCTTCGCTATGTGTGGCTGTTAGATGGGGTGCTCTTGTGACTGTGTTGGTGGGGGAGCTTTGTATGTGTCCTGTGTTGCCTCCTGTGTGGCGCATGCCTCCATGCACCACAGTAGGGTGCTGTGCTGTCTGGTGGGGCCAGTGCTGGGTCAGGGTGTGCATGGGTGGGTGTTCAGGGTGCCTTCCTGCTGGTGGTGGCGTCTGGGGCGGGCATCGTCACGTGCGGAGACTCTCGGGTACTGATGCCAGGTCGACCTCCTTGCTGGTCCTCTGTGGGGGCAATGCAGGGGGGCCTCGTGTATGCTGTGGTGGCGTCAGTGGATGGTGTCGCCACATGTGCGGAGGGGTCATGGTGGGGATGTTGTGCATGGTGCCATGGGGCAGCGGGTTGCATTGTCACGGTGGTGGTGGCATGCCTTCGGTGTCATACACTGTTTGGACATGCTTCTTGGCTGGGTGTCTCAGGATTGCTGTACTGGGGGTGGTCGGCATTGGTGCTGTGCCATGGCATGGGTGAGTCCTGGCTATCCTTGTGTTATGGTCTCTCTTTGCCAGGAGACAGTGCAGGGGCACCTTGCCCAGTGGATGGGGACTGCTGGCCCACATCTGCTGTTGGATTGGTGCCAAGGTTCATGGGCTGGTGGTCCATTCTGCTCACGTCTGGTTGTGCAGCTCATGGGGGCCTTGCCCTGGTGGGGGGTGGAGGGTTGGTCTGTCTGTCCTGCTGCATGCCCCTCCACACATGCGCATCGATGACTAGTGCACAGCTGCTTCCTGTCTTTGTCTCTGCGCATCCCTAGGGGTGCTATTGCACATCAGACCTGTTCCATTGCACATCCCTCATTGCGCTATTGTGCATCGGGTGTGATATTCAGCTACACTGTGCTGGCGCACCTTGGCCTGTGCTTGGTTTGAATATCGTGCCCGTTGCACCATGGCGCCCTGCACTTGCGCCTGCTCTTGCTATTGCGCATCTTTTTGGTGCAGTCTGAATATCCCACCCTTTATGTCTACCCCATACATGATTGAAAGCTGCTGGCTGTTTTTGCCTCAGTCTGTTCCAGGTGTTAACTACCCTTTCAGTGAAGAAATACTTTCTCACATCTCTCTTAAACTTCCACCTCTCCAACTTAAAAACATGCTGCCTGGTCCTGGTACTCCTTCTTATTTGAAACAGTCTCCCCTCCTGTACCCTGCTCACCCCTGTGAGGTACTTGTAGGTCTCTATCATGTCACCATGCGCGCTCCTCTCTTATGGGGTATACATGTTGAGATCACTCAGTTTCTTCTCTGAGGGCTTGTTGTGCAACTCCAGCACCATTTTAGTTGCCCTCCTCTGGCCTGTCTCCACTGTATGCCATTTCTGAGGCTCAGCCTCAAAAACTGGGTACAGTACTCCAGATAGGGACTCATTGATAAGCAATACAGTGGCAAAACCACCTCCGTCTTCCAGCTGCAGATACCCCTCCCTATGCACCCCAGCATCCCACTAGCCCTACCCACTGCTTTATCATACTGCCTTGCCATTTTGAGGTCATCGGACAGAATAACCCCAAGGTCCCTTTCCTGTCTGATGACTGTCAGTTCCTCCCACCCCCAACCTATACTCGCTGCATGGGGTCCTATGCCTTCGGTGCATGATTTTGCACGTTTTGGCATTGAATCCCAACTGCCTTTCTATAGACCACTCCTCACGTTCTCCAGATCCCAATTCATTTTCCTCACCACATCCTGAGCTTTCCTTTTATATGCAATGGTTAGATTAACAATTTGCAGTTGTACAGTGTAAGGGGGACAATAGGATCTCTCTAATGCCATATGATGATCATTTTGATGGCCAAGAGAGCTCCTGCAATCCACATCTTCATGGGATTACAAGCAGGATACAGTGGAAAAATGCAGAGAAGTGCCAGTTTAGTATTTCTAGAGGTCCACAGGGCTTCAGCCTGCTTACATGTGACCCTCACTGCATCCCTAAATACTGAAGGTGTGGGTAGATCCAGGGAACATGAAAAAAGGTAGGTTTCTTCTGTCTCACAGTTCCAACTGCTACTACTATGTGGTAGTAGGCCACACCTCTGCAGTACCATATGTGTATAATACTGTAGATAGGATGCAATAATTTAAACTGCATCAATTTGCATTTGAGTTTGTGACATGACTAGCAGGCTACCTACCAAACCCCATTCATTTTAGGAAATATTGAGAAGCATCTGTTTTCCAGGATATTCAAGGGGCATCATTCTGTATGAGTGAGGCTTTATATACTCACTCCACTCACTCATTGGTACTAGAGATGGAAGCACAAACAGCCATTTCTCCCAAGGAGAATGGTGTGGGACTTCATGTTCTGGACCAGTCCAAGCCATGATGGTACTATAGTCTGTAAGAACTGCCATAAGCTCATTTGAGGCAAGCCGTACTTATCACATATGGCAGTAAAGGACAACAGAGAGTGAAGGCCTTAATCTCTCACATTTCCCATAGTAGCAATATCACAATCTTTCTACGTCTTCCAAGAGAAAGGACGTCCATACTTACAATAGTGGAGTTATTACAAAGGAGATGGAGGTGAGAAAGATGGCATTTCTATCCTAAATGGGGTACCCAGCACAACCAGGTCACATGAGAAGAGTGTCCTGAAGGAGGGGAGCATGGATCCAGAGAAAAATCAAGAAACAAAAAGTCCTGGGAATGAGACGGGTGTGCATGCACTGCTTCTTTCTGTACCTGTAACACAATTTGGGACTTAGTAGGATGAGAGACAATAGAACAAGCTGCTCATAAAAGAAAGGCCCCATGGTACGGCTTCAAATTATGGAGCCCCAGTCCCCCCATGGACATGGATTCATTGAGCTAATCAAATCAAATAAAAAATGTGCTTATTAAAATAAAAACTGGATGATTTTGTGTCATGAGCTAAGATTCATTTCCAGTGACACCTGTATTCTTAGTATTTCACTAACTGATTACATTATTTCTACAAAATTCAAATAGTACTTATACACATCGGGTATAAAAACTAACATACAGTACAAATACAGACCATCAAACATATGCGGCTATGCATCAGATTTATTAATTTATTTATTACAGTCTCAGAATTTGACATACCTTTGAGTCAGAAAATAATTTACAAAGGTTCCACATTCAAAAGAAATTATAACAATTAGCTAAATACAACAATGTAACAAAAACATGACATAGATATAACAAAAAAAATCAGTGCCATCATTATATCAGACTTTGTCAAAGTTGGCAAATAAGAATAAAAAAATAGATACCATGGTAAAAGCTAAGATATAATACAATAATGTATCAGTATGTGATAGCAGGCAGTCATGAATAACGTTGTCAAAGTCAATAGGTTAACATGGGTCAGCCAAGACAAATAAAAAGAAGCAGTGAAAAAGGGGAAAAAGGGTGGAGGGGGAATAGGTGGAAATCAGGGTTCAGGAGCTACAGAGTGAGGTGAAGTAGAGAGGAAACGCATCAAGAAAGAAGTACCTATGGGGGGCAGTGCGGGGGGGAAGGGTGTAGTGGCAACTGTTTAGCCAGGAAATAAGGGGATAAGTGAGGAGATGCATAAAACACAAGCTGAAAAACTACAGTCAGTTTCAGCATAAGGATATAATTTATCTCTGACACCCACAGACTTTTGCCACCTATATGAATCATGGATTTGTTCTTAGTGGGTGATGACATGTCAGAGACACAGTTACAATGTTCACTTTTTTATTCACAGCTATGCCAAAATACAGGAGAAGTATACATATCACCCTGGGAGCGAGGACAGCCTCCCCATCTGCAGTCTGGGCTCTACTCAGCTGAGACCCCAAAATCATCCTGCATTTATATAGCATTTCATGACTAGGGGCCCCATAGTCAAATATGGCAGGCTACATCGTGCAAGTGCTTGTGCCATGCAACTCAACTGCACTGGCACAAAATAATGATATATTCTGAAGTTGCGCCGTAATACAGTATGTGATCGTGCATGTGTTGCTGAATATACCAAACATGCACGATCGCACAGTGGGAGATACATAGTGCAGCAGGTGCCCAGAACCCAGTGCACAGCATACGGAAGTACACAATGCAAAGCCACTTGTGCAGTGTGCAGATGCGCAATATTCAGCTAGGATATGCAAATGGCCTCATTGCACAGTCAGCGCCCAAACAGCACATTTGCATCTCATTACTGGACTGTAGTCAGACCATTTGCATACCATTGGCATGTGCAGATCCAGCATTACAGAGCAGCAGTACCACTCCACAAAAGTGATCAGGGGGTACAGCAGCCAAGCAGGATAGTGAGAATGCATGGTTGTATGTGAGTGGACTGCATTGGCCTAAGTACAATGCCACATACGCCTTAACCCTTTAGCACCCAAATGTGTGCCAAGGTGTGTGACAATTCATCAGAATGTGAGACACAGAAGCAAACATGACAGTGCAAGCTCATAAGATTGTGAAAATAAGTGTACCAATGTTGATACTGTGTGCTGAGATCTAGACTTTGAAACATAGAAACATAGACTTTGACGGCAGATAAGGACCGCTAGGCCCATCTAGTCTGCCTATTTCCCTATCTACAGGATAGGCCGCAGATCCTAGTTAACCAACAGCCTATTTCTTCCTACCCCCCACAAGAATTGCCTTATGTCTGTCCCATGCATTCTTGAATTCTCCCACAGTTTTAGACCCCACAACCTCCTCAGGAAGGCTGTTCCATGCATCCACTACCTCTCTGTGAAATAATACTTCCTCACATTGCCCTGAACCGCCTCCTCTATCTTTAAATTGTGTCCTCTTGTTCTTGCAAGTCTCTTTTCTGAAAATGCTACCCTCTTGGACTTTGTTGATTCCACTGAGGTACTTAAAAGTTTCTATCATGTCCCCTCTCCTTCTTTCCTCAAGGGTATACATATTAAGCTCCTTTAGTCTCTCCTCACAGCTTCTCTTGCAGACCCTGCACCATTTTAGTTGCCCTCCTCTGGACTGCCTCTATCCTGTCTATGTTCTTGCGGAGATGGGGTCTCCAGAACTGGACACAGTACTCCAGATGGGGTCTCACCAACTGTCTGTACAGAGGATACTTCCTGTTTTCTGCTGCTGATGCCTCTCCCTATACATCCCAGTATACCCCCAGCCCTCCCTACTGCCTTCTCACATTGCTTGCTAACCTTAAGGTCATCTGATATGATTACCCCAGGTCCCTTTCCTTTTTTGTTGTTGTTACTACCTCCCACCCATTGTGTATTCTTCCCCTGGGTTCTTGTTTCTCAGGTGCATTATTTTGCACTTCTTTGCATTGAATCCTAGCTGCCATACTTCTGACCATTCCTCCAACCTTGCCAAGTCCCTTTTCATCCTTTCCACACCTCCTTGTGTATCAACCCTGTTGCAGATGTTTGTGTCATCTGCAAAAAGGCATACTTTTCCTTCCAGTCCCTCTGCAATGTCACTGATGAAGACATTAAAAAGGACTGGACCCAATACTGAACCCTGCGGTACCCCACTAGTAACCCCCCTTTCTTCCAGAATGGACTCCATTTACAATTACCTTCTGTGTCCTGTTGTCCAGCCAATGTTTAACCCAGGCTACCACCCTGGGACCCACTCCCAGGCTGGTTAATTTGACTATTAATCTTTTGTGTGGGACTGTGTCAAATGCCTTGCTAAAGTCTAGGTAGGCCATGTCCACAGCCCCTCTCTGGTCTACTACTTTGGTCACCCAGTCAAAGAAATCTATTAGATTCGTCTGACATGACCTTCCCACTGTGAACCCATGCTGCCTTGGGTTCTGTGCTCCACTGGCCTCTAGGTACTCAACTATTCTTTCCTTCAGAAGTGACTCCATCACTTTCCCTACCACAGAGGTCAGACTGACAAGTCTGTAATTTCCTGCCTCTGTCTTGGACCCACTTTGTGAAGGGAATCACATCCGCCTTCCTCAGTCCTCTGGTACCACACCATCCTCCCATGATTTATTAAAAAGAGTAGCCAGTGGTTTCACTGGTTCCTCCTTAATTCTTTTAGAATTCTGGTGGAATTCCATCAGGACCCATTGCTTTGTCCACCTTCAGTTTTAGGAGTTCTTGCAGAACCCTTTCTTCTGTGAAAGGACTGGGATCGACCCCTATCAAGAGTGCTTCTGTTAATTGGATTAGGCACTTCCCCTCCTCTTTTTGAATACTGAGCAGAAATATTCTTTCAGTATTCCTGCTTTTCATTGTCCCCTCTGCCCACCCACTGTTCTTTCTATTCCAGCCTCACTATCCCTCCCTTTGTCTTTCTACACTGCTGATGTACCTATAAAAGGTTTTATCCCCTTCTTAACTGAGTTGGCTATCTTTCTCCAGTTTGGGCCTTTGCTATTCTGACTTCCTCTCTGCTTCCTTCTGCCTTAACTGGTACAGCTCTCTGTCCTGCTCCTTCTGTGTTTCTTATACTTCCAGAATGCTATCTTTTCTTCCTGACTTTCACAGCCACCTCTTTTGAGAACCATAGTGGCTTTTTCTTTCATTTTGATTTGTTCATTTGCTTCACACAAAGCTTGTTGCTCTGTGATGGCAGTTTGATAATTCCCCATTGTTGCTCCACACCTCCTTCTAGCCTGTTTGCTAGTGCTTTTCTGAGGCCTCTCCCATCTTGCCAAAGTCAGCCCTCCTAAAGTCCAATACCCTCACTTTTGTATGGCTTGACTTGTAGCTGGAGTTTAACGGAACCACACTGTTTGATGGTCACTTGTCCCCAGATGGCAACCCACTTCTAGATATGAGATCCTCTCACTGCCCCCGTTTGAGAGTATGAGATCTAAGATTGCTCCCTCATGAGTGGGTTCCAAAACTAGCTGTCTAATGCCTGCCACCTGTAGGGCATCAAGAATGGCCCTGCTCTTGGATGTGGCTGCAGCAAATGTGCTCCAGTTAACATCTGGCATATTCAGGTCTCCCATCAACAGTATCTCCCCTTTCTCTGCCATTCTAAGAATGCCTTCTATCATATCCTTGTCCATTCCTTCCCCCTGACATGGGGGTCTGTACACAACCCCTGTGCGGATTGTGGTGCCCTTTCCAGTCTCCAATCTAGCATCTCATATTAACATACAATTCTGCATAACTGTCACAGTAGTCGATGAGCAATGTCACTCACTCTATATGAGTCAGAGGGTGTCTGAGTAATAACATAAGTGCTGTACCCAGTACTGTGTGACAGTTGAGAGGTTTGCAGTGCTACAACCCATGGCCATGTCCATGCTCTAAGTGGCTGCACACACAATACTGGAAAGGTCCGGTGTCCTTGGGGCATGCCCCTGCCAGTTCCAGGCCACAGATGGTGCCACCCCTACCCTGCACTGCTCACAGCTGTGCACTATCCACCACCAGTATGCCACAGTGATTCATACCCAGAGCAGCTGTGGCATTGTCACACTGCAGGGCTGGTATCGGTGACATGTATGTGGCTTGTGGTGGCAGAGGTCTGGCATGGGCATACTGTGTGCACCTATGGTGCTCCTCCGTGGGTGTGTGCCACTGGGCTGCCCCTGATCCATGCTATTCTGCCATCAATACCACCATGCATCCTGCTCACCATTGTTTCAGATGCCATCATGGGTGCATGCCTCCACCGAGTGGCACTTTGGCCATATTGGTGCAGGCCATGGCACCTGGTACATGTGCCACATTGTAGCTGTCTGCTCCACTTGTGTGGCAGGGGGGCGCCTGACTAGCATGTGGCAGCTGGACATCCCCAACTTAGCTGTGGTGAGAGATGGGTGGCTGACTGGGCAGTGCCAGTGGGGTCACCCAGCGGCATCCAGCAGGTACCCAGCAAGCTGACGTAGTGCAGCTGTGGCTTTCGGTACTATTGTTCTGGCATGACTGCTGTGTGTGGGTAGCTGGAGCACATCCTGGTACACCTCCAAGGGCTGTCGCAGGGTTGCCTGTCTGTAATTCTGCAGCTTGCCAGTGGGTGGCTGACCAATTTAGGCCATCCTCTTACATGCCTATCTTTATGCGGCACAGTTTTATGATGCACAACACATGCATTTGCACATTTTGCCTGAATATATACTTGTGTGGCATATTCAGGTGCTCGCCCCCTTTATTTGGCTGCATACATTGCTTCTGCATGACCACACATTCAGAATTACATGACACATCTCTCCCTTATGACTATCATGCTACTGCACATTTTCCGGGATTTGCCATACATCTCCATTTTGTGCCACGTATCTCCTTTTGATATTTGGGCACAGGCCTATTCTTTATTTCCCTTATCTACATGCAAAATAAGCACTTCCCTGCGTAGAACATCAGCAGCTTTTGTCTGCCATGTGCAACTGCCTCATATCAAACTAGCAAAGAACAATGCATTCTTGTCTCCTGCCAGTACTTTTCCACATTCCTCGTGGTCAGTAAAATTCAAATCTCACTAAAACTAATCATGACGGTATGTACATAAATGGACACTCAGCAATTCTAAAAGGCACCTACAGTAGCACTAGTAAACTTATAACTCTGACAATCATTCTGAACTTTTGAAGTTGGATACCTCCAAAGCGAAAGGTTCAGACGAGATTCCATCTAGATTGCTGAAATATGCAGCACCTTGTGTGGCATATCCCTTGGCCTATATTTTCAATTTATCTATTGAAAGTGGGGAATTTCCTGATGGATGGAAGATTGCAAAGGTTAGACCTATATTTAAATCGGGAAATAAGGGCGAGCTGGGCAATTACCAGCCCATCTCGCTCTTGTCTCAAATTTCTAAAATATTTGAAAAGATTGTATCTTGCCAGCTGAAAAGTTTCCTTGAGGATAACAATAAATTGAATTGATATCTTTTCAATCGGGTTTCAGGGCACATCACAGTACACAAACAGCTTTGATAAGGGTTGTGAGCGAACTCCAGCTGAGTCTGGACAGGAGGTTAATGATAGGAGCCTTGTTTATAGATCTCTCAAAGGCATTTGACACCCTTAACCATCAGGTACTCCTGTCCAGGCTCAGCGAGATTGGCTTGTCCCCTCAATCAGTTAAGTGGTTTTCTTCCTATTTGATGGGTCATAGCCAATTTGTAGAAGTGGGTTCTTATAAATCTAATGTACTGGAGATGAAAAATGGTGTACCGCAGGGTTCGATTTTGGGGCCTTTGTTATTCAATGTCTGTATGAATGACCTTAAAATTGCATCAACAGTCGCTTGGTGTCATACAGTATGTACGCAGATGACACCATATTGTATGTTGAGGGAGATACCTTAGAGTTGATTAATATGAGGCTGCAATTGGCTTTTAATGAAGTACAGGATTACTTTAAGATGAACCATCTTATCTTAAATGCTAACCAAACACAGTCACTTTTGTTTAAAAATAATAATAACAAAAAAGATCTACATTTGGAAATCAATACTGTGGATGGCATTGCCATTAAGCAGGTGGATTCATACAAATACCTCGGTGTTTGGTTAGATCCATGCTTAGGGTGGGATTTTTATATAGACTTCCTTATAAAAAATACAAATAGGAAGTTGGGCGCCCTATATAAATATAAAAAGTTCATGACTAGAGATGTCCGATTGAGTGTGGTTAACTCTCTCTTACTCCCAGTGATTGATTATGGTGACTTGCTTTATGGAGGGGCTATTGAAAAGCATATAGGTAGAGTGGATTCACTCTTTTGTAGGTTAGTTCATTTTGTTTTGGATGCCCCCCACAGAACCCACAGGTGTATACTTTTTAGGGAATTAAATTGGCTTAGACCCGTAGTGAGAAGAGTCTTACATTTGTTACAATTTATGATTAAGGTCTGGTATAGGGAAGTACCTAATTATATTATTGACCTCTTTGAGGTTAGGAAAATAATGGAAAGCTTGAGGGCCTCTGTTGGAATCCAATTTGTTCCAATTAAATGTAATTTGAACATTGAAAGACCATCTGTACCTGCTAGAGGAATTAGTTTATGGAATAAATCCCCCTCAGTCTTGAGAAGTAATAGAACCAGGTATAATAAAAGTGAACTAAGGAAATGGTGTACATCTGTTCGAAACAATACCACAACGTGTAATAACTGTTAGCACTTTAAAAGTATGTGTTGTAAATGTGATTGATTGTTTTATTTTAAATTTATTTATTATGGTATTGTTAATTGTTTAAATCATTCGTGTTGTATTAATGTTTGGTGTTATGTTATTTGATGTGGAACCTTTTTAATGTAACATGGAACTTCATTGAAAATGAGCCTTGCTCAATTGAATGTATCAATTGGGACAGGTACAGGAGAAGGGTTCTGGAAGCAAAATCCAATGCAGCAAGAATATCCGGAACTGGGAAGGGAGAAGCCAGAGAAGGCGAGGGGGACAGCAAGGTCAGCACCCAGGTTGGGGACTGACCAAACGAGCAGACACGAAAGACCGTTAGGCCTATTCTGCTGGCATTTTAGTATGTTAGTATGTTAGTAATAATTCGTATACTAATAAAAATGATTTACTACTACTACTACTACTTACTGGCAATGGATTTCACTAAAACCTAACCCATAGCAAGCAGCAAATACATTTCTGTCATTAGTTATATTCATATAGGGAGTGCATGTATGACAGTGTGTATAAATGACAGATTCACAAGTGTATGCTAACACTCCCTATCCTTTAGCCAGGTTAGGATGTCTCCAAGTGGGACAAATTACCAACAAATAACCGTAATCTTATAGGTAAAGTGTTTCATAAACATGGGGCACTTGCCATAAAGTTACTACTACCCTTCCTACTGTTAGTACAGTATGAGAAACCTCAAATTGCAAAAGCACAGAAGACCGTAACCCCATCTTATTCAGTGTAAGTGGCATATGTTCAGATATATAACTAGCAATATTTTCACATCGAGGTCCAAAGGTCCAGCTGAGCCTTTTTGCAATCCCATAGAAAGGTTGTAGGAAGGGTTAATAATCTGGAAACAATGGTCTGGTGTGGGCACTGTAATCAGTTTCATGAAGTTCCCTCCTCCCAGTTGTAATAAGGGAAGTTTTGCCCACTGCTGATTTAATTATTTATTATTCTATTTAGTTGCTAACCAGGTGGGCAATCTAATCCCAGGGACCATTTTTAGGTATGACCCAGGCCATTAAGATGATATATGTTAGTATGAATACACAGAATTATGAAAAGTAGAAACAAAATATACAAAAACATGACAAGTAGTGCACAGTGCTGTAAAGTAACAGATACAGATCACCCAAATTGTGTTACAAAAAAATTTAAATATGAAGTCATCCCAGTGGCACTAATGGCTGAGGTGCTGTTGCGCAGCTTTCCTCACAACATGGTGGTAACCTGAGTTTGGGAATCAGCTTGAGTCAGCAGGGGAGGGGGGAGGGGCAGGAGTGGCTGCAGCTGCTGCTAGGCAGCTCTCATCTGCCAGATCAGGAAGGCTTACTGACTCAGCTTTTGACTGCCATGAGGTGAAGATTTGGTGGCAGTGTTGAACACCTGAGCAGCAGATGTGTATGCATGAGGGGAAAGTCACAGATTCTGGGCTGCATGCATACCTCCACATGCATGTGTTGCCCATTTCACTTGTCTCAATCAGGAGACAGAAAAACAAAAAAAAAGGCCAGAGGATTAGCCAGAGCACTGCACACCTCTCTGCACCCGCTCCAACATCTGCGGACCTCAGGTGTTATCTGGATGCGTTCTCTGGGGGCATGGCTCTTTCCCCAACCCTGCCATGGGGTGGGGAAATCCATGGGTAATTCTGTACAAGAGTTAAGCCTGCCAGAGGTGGTTGCTGGTCTAAGGGAGGCAGGATCGGGGGGGTTCACTACCTGAGGGGTAAAAACCTATATAAATAAAGAGAAATATAAAAAACAAGATGTCTGAGCATCTAATTTATCTTTGTCATATGGTTATGGCACTCATGTTGTACGTGACCATATCTGTGGTTGTGGGTCTGACCAGGATGTCCACATATACTAATGCAGTGGGATGTCAACAGTAGTTAAAGGTCACGAAAATGCATGCTGACAAGATCTTGAAATGGGAAATGAAAGAGATTTTGCAGTATTAAGTTTGTAGTCAGACATTTTGGAGTAATGGGTGATGACAGACTTACAAGCAGGCATAGATGATCTTGAGACCCGTTAGTGTAACTACTACTTCATCAGCATACAGGAAAATGTTAATATTCCCTCTTGCGGAGGGCAAGCCTGTGATCATAGACTAAAATCAGCATTTTCTCCACTAAGGGTTCTATTGCCAACAGGAAAAGAAAGGGCAGAGCATCCCTGCTGTATGCCCCCATAACCAGAATGGGGTTGAGACATGCCCATTAGTAAGAACTGAGGCCTAATGGGCCTTGTACAAAAGTCTTATTCCAGCAATAGTATCCTCTGGAAAAACAAAATGGCACAGAGTGTAGCACAGGTACCCACACTCCACCATGTTGAAGGCCTTCACACCCATCGATAGTGCAGCAGTGGGGATAACTGTGTCCCAATACAACACAACAATAATCACCAAATGATAGATGTTCTCAGTATGAAGATGACTGTGGACAAAGTCAACCTAGTTACAGTGTACCAGAAGGAGAATCACTACTTCCATTGTCTGGGCTAAGATCTAAGCCAAGACCTTGGCATTGGCATTAGTCAGTGAGATACAGTGAAACAGAAAGCAGTGGGTGCTGCACTTTCCATTTTTAGGAATACAAGAGATGAAGGCCTGCCCAAAAGAAAGACTGAGCCATACCTCTGCCCTTGCCACATGAAGGACATCCTCCAGGTAAGTAAAATGAAATACACAACAGAGAGATACAAATCCATGTAAAAAACACTTACATCAAATGACTTGCTAAGGATATGTTGGACAGGGAATAGATGTATTTTGGTCTTTTTTTTTTATTTTTTGGTAACTGGGTAAGGTCCACTAGTCACAATTGCCTGTTTTCAGGAGCAACCCTAGAGCACTAGAGAGGTTAAGTGACTTGCTCAGAGTCACACAGTATGCAAGTGGAGGTTGTGGGACTCAAAAACAGATCTGCTGTTAAATACCAAGCTCATTCATAGCTCATTACTTTAACCTCGAGGCTGCACCTCCTTGCCCAGTCCCCCACTACACAGTGATTATCTCTGGTACATTATCCATGTATTTATCCAGCTTCATTTTAAAGCTGTTTATGTCCCAATTGCCATCACCACATCTTCTGGCAATTCACTGCAGTGCTTTACCACTCTTTAAGCAAATTATATCCCCCAATATTTGTTCTGTATTTCCTTCCCCATTCTTGTAGGTTATGACTCCTGATATTATCAACATATTCCCTCTGAAAAAAAAAAAAACATTTCGGCACACACTGTAACTGTTTGTATTTAACTATGGTGTGCATTAAAATGAAATCCCTCTTTATCCTCCTCCTTTCTAAACTATGCAGGCTCCGAATGGGAAGGCTGTAAGACTGAGGTTAGATTGGGTGGAGCAACTATGTCACTCCCCCATTAGGCTTTATAAGGTAACTCACCCTGGGCCTTCCCAAGATTTGTTTCTCTTTGCAGCCGGAGGCTTTGTCCCTCCGTCTTCTCTGTGCATTTTCTTGTACCCTCATTTCTGCATCTGCCTCTATCACTTGATTCCAGCTCATACTCTTCCGTTTCTCATGTTGTCCTCATCCTTTTCCTGCCCCCCCGCCCCCTGTGCCACATGCCCCACAGTATTCATTTATTCTCCTCGATGGCAGGTTTTCCTCCCTTGTGCCAATTTTGTTGCTGTCCATAGGCATCTAGATTTGTCCCCCCAACCTCTTCCCTTTTTCCTCTCCATTTTCACCGCTTTGGCTGTTGCCCTTCATCCTCGAAATGGGATGCATGCTTTTGGCTGCAGGCTTGTTATTTTGCACCCCCCCCCCATTTCATCATCTCCATACCTTTCTCTGCAGTTCTGCTCCTTCTCCGGCTTCTCACCTGGCTGCTCCAATTGCTCCTTTCGGCATTCTCACCACTCGCTTCTTCACCTTCTCATAACACTCTCCTGCTCTCGATCAGGACCTACCCTGCACCTTCCTCTCATCCCAGTTCAGTGATTTCACACTGTCATACCATGCATATCTGTTGCTCCAGACCCAAGTCACTAGGGAGCAGGCATACATGCTCCTGGTGATGTGAGCGCCCTACCTCCTGCTCATCTGGGCCCGTGCCCTGCATCTCTTCCTGATTGCTGTCTGCTGTGTTGACCATCTCCGGTTGCTGTACTGCCCTGGTAGGTTTGCTTTGCAGTAAGGTAGCCTAGTAGGGGTAATGCAACCTCTCTGCAGATGCAATTTAGTCTCTAAGGTATCAGTACTTTAATTTCATGAGCTGCCCTACTGTAGCCTCTC
Source organism: Neoceratodus forsteri (assembly GCA_016271365.2). Taxonomy (NCBI): domain Eukaryota; kingdom Metazoa; phylum Chordata; order Ceratodontiformes; family Ceratodontidae; genus Neoceratodus; species Neoceratodus forsteri. The sequence goes on from CM057449.1 coordinate 684,421,054, forward strand.
AGGCAGCAGCAGCAGCAGTGTAGCCTCTATAGCGCCTGTAACACTGTTGTTGGGCACTTAGACATGCTGCCTCTTTATCTGTGGAAAGGAACAAAACAAAATCACAGGCAGTTTCTCCTCCTGACCAGACGGTGGCATCTTTTGACCATAATTGATCTGCTAAGACACTTCATTTCTAGTTTTCAGTCCGGTATCTTATAATCACATTATGGCTCTATGTCATGAAGCTTGGTATGCTCTTTCCATTTATGGTGGTTATTTCTGGTGTTGCTATGTATATTCATTTGGTAAGCTCCTTTTCGTCATGGGTTTGATTTTCAAACAGATTGTTCTCCCTTAGCGCTTCATCTCCTTTCAGAGCACTCATTTCGGCATGCTTCGGGATGCACTCATTCTGTTCCCTTTCTTCAGATGCCTTTGCCTGCTTGCTCTGCTGTCCACTTCATTGGCCATATCTAGCTGACTCCGTCTGGCCCCTAGTCTTAGCTGTTGGTCTTCCATCACTCTCATGGTTCTCTGCGGTTCATGGTTTCCATCACTCGTGCAATGCTCTTCTCCTTGCCTCCTCTGCTTCAACTCATGCATTTCTTTTGGAGTTTTTCCCTATCCTAGAGTCACTTTTCCCTCTCGTACTCATCTTTCATTTGTACACTTCCAGGTTCATGATTCCAGTCATTTCGTTCATTCTGACCTTACAATTCCTCCATTTACATCATTTCATCGAGCATTGATGCACTCCAATCTTGGTTTCATTCCATCATCAGCAGTCAAGGATTCACTCCAATCAAGGCTTCTATCTCTCATCCTGCCTTTCTCCTCATACCAGCCATCATGGATTCACTCTACTCATGGCTTCCCTCCTCATTGTCCATCATCTAATTTTGCTCCTCTCTATCACTGAACCCTAGCATACCCTCTGATTCCAGGCCTGCCTTTTTGGCATTGGGGTCTACTTAATCACATTGTTCTATCATGCATACCTCTTATTGAGTATTCTGCTACCTCACTGAACTGCTGCCCTCCTGCAGCAATCCTCATCATCAGTCTTCATCATCCTCAGTCTTCTCATGAGTGCATCTTGATACCCTTTGCTCCTCTGACTTCCACATGGATCTACACCTTCCTGTCGGCTACTCAAGCATTCCCCTCTCAGGTCCATGCTGCCTCCTGTTCCTTCTTCAATTTTGTGCTGTTCTCCACCATTATTCAAGTTCAATTTCAGGTTCATTTCCTGTCTCCTCTTCAACCTTTAAAGCTTTCATGGCTTCTCTCCGGCATCATCTGTGCTTTCTTTTTGTTTTGTTTTTTCCTATCCTGTCATCATCTTCCCTACTCATATCTTTCTCTTTGGTGACATACATCCTTAAATCAAATGTAGTCAGCCTGGAGGGAAGGCGACCTAGGCCTTGGATCCCAAAGAGATTTCCTCCTCAAAGGGTTTTTTCCTCTCCTCGGTGCCAATGGTCATAATATTAGTTGGGGTTAGAGCTGTCTTAGGTTAATTAGTTAGGTTCTGCTGTTGGATGGAGGTGGATGATGGCCCTGGCTTTCCTCTCTCTCTCTCCTTAGGAAGTCCACCTTAATCATCTTCTCAGATTTCATTCATTCATCATCCTCGCCTTTCGATGCTCAACACCCAATTGGGTATTCTTTTTGTGCTTCTTCCCAAGTTACCTTTAGCTGACAGAATCATACCCATGGCACCTATTGGGGGGGAGACCCTCCTCTAGAGTTCCTTGCATCGTACCCCTAATAGGGTGGTATATCCCACTGATAGAGAGGCGGAAAGCCACAATGGAAATCAAATCCACAATATAAATCAAGTCACACAAGCATCATCTTATCCAGCTGCATAAGTACAATCGAATGGGAAGACTATAAGCCTGAGGTTTGATTGAGTGGAGCAACTACATCACTCCCCCATCAGGCTTTATACAGTAATTCACCCTGAGCCTTCCCAGGATTCATTTCTCTTTGCCCCACCATCCACCCCTCCTCCTCCAGCGGCACATCTCTCCTACCCATCGTAACCCTAATAGGGTGGTATAACCCATGGATAGAGAGACAGAAAGCCACAACATAAATCAAATCCACAATGTAAATCAAGTCACACAAGCATCATCTCATCCAGTTGCGTAAGCACAATCGAACTTCTAATCTGGAATTATAGTCTAGCCTCTCCAAACCATGTATACATTTTGTGAACCATTTTTACACTTTCTCCCACATCTTTATTTCTCCTTTTAGTGATAATAACCAGAAGTAGGAGCAGTAGTCCATGTATGATCTTGCCAGTTACCATATAATGGCAGGATAATGTCTCTACTGTAACTCAACTGTTGAAATTCCTTTTGATATTGCCCAGTATGTTGAAAGCCTTAGTGCTGTTGTTCTTGCTGTTTAGTTGAAATATTAAATTAGATTGGATAATTATACCAAAATCCCTCTCTTCTTTTACACAAGTGACTTTGTGTGGTGCTAGGTAATACTGTGTTCTTATATTTTGTTTTCCAAAGTGCATCACTACACATTTTTCATTATTGAATTCCATAGGTTTTATTGGTTTACCCATTGTAAACTATATCCATGTCTACTTGTAACCGTCTAGTATCCGAAATTGTTACTGTTGCCCTCCCCTAAGTTCATACCATCTGATTATTTGATTGTTATTTTTGATTTTGTAATGCATGTCTGATATATAAAATGTAAATAAGATTGGACCCAAGACAAACCCCTGTCATACTTTACTCCCTGTCTAAATTTTTGTTAGATGTTCAATCACCTATTCTCTCCACCTGATACTACCTGTCCTCCAACCAATATTTTATCCCTCTCACAAGTCTTGTTTCCAATCCCATTCCACTTATTTTCCTTACCAGCTTACTATATGACCCCCTTGTCGAAAGCTTTGCTAAAATCCAGGTATATCATGTTACTAGGAATATTTATATCTGGGAGCTCACTTATTGGTTCATAGAACACTATAAGCAGGGCCTCTGGTATTCTGCAGCAGAATTTTCTGATTTCTGCAGCAGGGCTCCTTGACTTTTGCGGCAGCATTTTCTGATTTCTGAGGCATGATTTATTCATTTCTCTGGCAGAATGCAGTCCTGTCATTGGCTAAATATGATGTGATGTCATCGATGACATCATATGCTGAGCATAGAGGAGGGGCTTCAGGATAAATGAGGTGGGAAAGAAAGCCTGACACTATGGAAAAACAGTATATTTATATGAAAATTCACCAAAAACAATGAATTCTGCGGCACTATATATATTCTGCGGCATGATGCAAATTCTGCGGCAAATTCCACAACCGCAGAACCACAGAATTCAAGGGGCCTTGACTATAAGATTTGTTACACAAGATGTGTACTTGGTAAAACTATACTGTGTGACGTCTCAATGTCCCTTTAACTCTAGTGGTTCTGTTACATAGTCATGTAGTATTTTCTTCATTGTTTTCCACAAAATAAGAGTCAGGCTAACATTGTTGGATGGTATAACCCTACTTCCTTTTTTGTGCACTGATATGACTACTGCATCTTTCCAGTCAGATAGTATCTTACTACTGTTAAAGAAACTTCTTTAGATATTGCAAACTGGTCTGTAAATGACTTTTCGTAGGACATTGCTAAAATACCATTCTGTACATCTTGAGAAATGGTCAGGGCGGCCAGGGATATTTTGTTGGTGTCAAGTACTGTACTTGGGGTAAGTGTAAATCTGTAAAATAAAGATACTAGGGATTGGGACTCCTCCCCAGGCTGTGGCCCCTGGGAGTATAGTGATGTAAAAATCAACAAACTGTGACTTAATGTCTTAAGGAGAGAGAGCCAAGGGATCATCAGTGTGCTTAATAAATGCTTTATGCCGCTTGGGCTCCACAATCTGAAGGCAGTGTATCAACACTTTTTTTTCCAACAAAAGGTGTGTGACAACTGCCACACTCTGAGTCACAGATCTACTGACTGCAACACTGGGCTCCATTCTCAAACAAATTATAATGCTGCAAGCCCTGGGTGTGCCGAACACACGGTGCATGAGGCTTGCAGCATTCCCTAGCCGGCAAATCAGAATTCTCAATGTCATGTGTCTTGTGCCGTGAGTTAGATCAGCTTTTGCTGGTCTAACTTTGCAATTCTTTTTACAGGGTTTGTGCCACATATTTGGCGCAAGCCACTGTAAATGGGGTAAAGTGTTGTGAATGCACACGACTTTTGTGGATCGGGTGCATAGTACCGCAATGTGTTTAGGGCAGAACAGGGTTTGATGCAGGGCTTATGAAAGCTCTGCATCAGCCTTTGAGAATCGAGCCCATTGTCTCCAGCTTTTCCAGGAAAACAGATTACTGTTTTTACAGTCTGACACATTTCACTATGATGTGATCCCAGGACCACTTTTATAGAGCACCAAAATATCCCACGAGAGATCATGGGGTATCATTGTTCAGGGAAAAAAAAAAGAGTCTGAACATTTCTGTAAGTCAATCAACAAACTCCTGATATTGGAAAAAGAAAGCATTTATTGTGGGCCTCTGAACTGCTACAAAGGGAGCAAACAACTCCCTCTGGTGGTGTTGAACAAGGGGAACGCCTTCCCCAGGTCTCATCATAGAAACATAAAAACATAGAAGTTGTTGGCAGAGAAGAACCTCTTGGCTCACCTAATTTGCCCTATTTTCCCTACCTACAGTGCCACCGCAGACCCTACTTGATTCCTGTAACCATTTTAGCCTCCACCACCTCTGCTGTGAGGCTGTTCCAAGCATCCACCACCCTTTCTATTAGGAAGTACTTCCTCACATTTCATGGTTCAGAATTGCTGCCAGCATTTGTTTCAGCTGCACTGACCAGCTTATATTCTGGGTGTGGCAGAATGTGCACATGCCTCCAAAAGTTTTTAATTGTAGACTCTGTCACTGCCCTCGACGAGCTGTGTATGAACAAAAGTGCTTGCCTAACTAAATTTTCATTTCGGTGCCAGACTCTGCACATGCAGTGAATTTGCCTGCACAGTTCTTTCTTGTAGAAACGCTTGAAATTTTTTATTATTCCAGCATCCATGGGCTGTATGGGAGAGGAGGTGTTTGGCAGAAGAAAGTGAACCTTTACATGTGACAGGTTTCCAGGCACAGTGTGACTTGTTGCATTATCTAGCAGCAAAATGACATGCATTCATTGCAGTCTCATAGCTCTATTAACATCTGCAACCCATTCCTTGAATTCGTCCCCTGTCATCTATGCTTTGCTGTAAGCCCTGTATCTTGCATACAGCTCAGGGTCAAAGTCACTGCCAAAACAATGTGTTTTTTTTGCCTTTGCCAGTTACAAAAGGCTTAACTTATGGGAGCCGTCAGCATTACTGCAAAGTGCCACAATAAGCCTGTCTTTGGATTTTTTTGTTGCAGACACAGGAGCAGAGGATAGCATGGCAGTGGGAGACAAATACATAGAATAAACCAGTCTCATCCAGGTTATAAATGTCCCTGGGACTATACCCTTTTATAAAACTTCCTTTAGCTGCAACCTGTCAGAAACAACAGCTGTCTTATCAGCACTGGCAGACTCAACATGTAATATTTTACTGCTGAGGGCATGTCTCTATTTGAAACCTTGTATCCAGCCTCTGGAGTAAGAGTAGTCCTCCATACCCATCTGTGTTCTGAAAAATTTAGCCTTTTCTATAACTATGCAGTTGGAAACAAAGGCGCCTTTGGCATTCATCTCAGAGACTTGTACATTTAGATCAGACAACCTCCTTGTGCTTCCCCAGTCTTATTCGAGTTAGTGCTGTGGAGTCTGAAGATGCTGCTGACCATTTTTCTCTAGCTCACCAGATGTCTGAGCAAGTTGAAGATCCTAACTTTTAGCCCAAGTGAACTGAAGGCATAAGTAGCCATGTTACGGTATGTGAAGTCTGGATTAGATTGCTTCCACAAACATAGTTCTCTCTTCTGAGAGACTGAAATCTCAGAATGGTCCTGCTTACTCTCTTGCATTTTGCCATGCTACTGAATTTCAAACAGAAAGGGGCTAACTTAAAAGGACACAGAACACCAGATTTCAATTAAGTCCCAAGGGCAGACCGGACTAAGGGAATTAATGGGAAGTAAAACTGCTAAAGAGTCACATTAAGCACACAGGGGAATTAGGGGAGTCAGTAGAAATTCATTTTGTAGACTGAATGAATGAGCTGTGATGGGTGCTTATGACTGGTAATTGCCCACAGTTCCAGAGCGCCGGAGCCTTTGTTCCTCGGTCAGCCACATATCACTTGTTTGACGCCTCCACTGCCAGACCAGGGAAGCATTAATGCTGGATTAAATGACCAGATAAGCAGGCATTTAGTTCATTTTAGTGCGCCAATGTCCTAAAATGAATTTGGATGCAGAGACATATGGATAAATGAGACAGTTAACATGGGGAATATTTGGTTATGACAGCAACCTGTTCAGAAACCCAGACAAATGGATTAACCAATAACGGATTAAAGAGGTCTGACTGTAGTAACTTTAACTTGGTATGAACTGTAGAGAGAAAATCAGCACCCATATTATTAGGTGTGTAAATGCTGCCTAATACTATCAGCCCCACAAAGAAACCATTAAAAATTTATCAATTATCCTCATCAGTGATCACTCTGGAAATGGTCACTGGGAATCCCTGAGCATATAAATTATCCATCTCCCCCAAGACCTAGAACAACCAGGGCCATACAAAATATTTTCCACACACCAACATTGCAATTCCAAGGCATCTCAGCAAACCAAATGTATGTCTTGAATAAAAGCAATATTGCTGCCCAAGCTCCAAGACAAGTTAGTACTTAATGTCTTTTGCTTGGGACATATAGCCTGTACACATTCCATCCATGTGACAATTTTAAGAGTAAGGAAAGATTACATTAAATGTAGTAATGCCCACCCAGAATCAGTCTGCAAGCATAGTAAACAGTGCTGCAATAGAAGGTCACCCCCTAGGATTTCAGTAGGTAGAGAGACAAACACATGCATTGAATGAAAAAGGAACTGATATACAGTATAACAAAAGTAACAATTTGTACACATCAACACAAAATATGAAGCTGCAATTATCAAGTAGCAATGTACACCAAATACAGGCGTTGCTAGCATGAGATATTGTTTGGAGCTATTGAAATGTTGGTGTTTTCTGTTGCTCTGGTGCAAAATAAAACATTTCTGGTACCGTTTCCTTGTTTTTTCCCACCTCTTTAATAGTATAATCCCACACAGTAGCTGCTGTCCTTATTCCCGCCCCACACATAGCACCACAATCAGTTTTAGAGACTGTTCTGTACACAGAGTAGGACTGGTCCGCCCAGACACTAGGACATTTCCAGGCAGACCCCCCCCCCCTTTGGGTACCTGACCACCTTCTTATTTTTGCATTTGTGATCTACTTTCTATTTAAATGGGGTTCCTTGGGCACTGCAAGTAAATTTTAAAATGCAAACATAGAGCTAATGTATTAAATGTAAGTGGAATACTGATAAGAATGTGTCACCCTGAACCCTCCTTATTGACTTTCCAGGTGGGCCACTGCATAAACTTTTCAGGTAGGCCCCCTGTATCTAAATCCAACCCTGACTGTATGTGCTGCATGTACCACACTTGCATCTGATCAGGGCCGTATTCCCACTACTGGCACACTAACACAGTGTAGATTTTGGCCTGGCAGTATAGCCTAGAGGTTAGAGGAATGAAGTGTGAACGAGCTTGATACATCCAGCAGTCCAGACCTGAGTTTGTTTCTCACAACCTCCACTTGCATACTGTGTGACTCTGAGCAAGTCACTTAACTGCCCAGGTCTCCCCTGAAAACAGGCACTTGTGCCTAGTGGTCCTTACCCGGTTACCAAAGACTAAAATAAATAAATAAATTTGTGCCAAGACTGATGTGACATGCATACACCCATATGTATTTATAATGCAGGACAAGCCAAAATCCCTAGAGCTAAAGGTGTCTATACTTGATGATCGACTGAGAAACAGATTCAATCTTGAGCCATGTTGGTGAGAAATGTAAGCCGCTACTAGTGCCAGTAGATGAGCCACAACAAAAGAACCACAAATAATACACTCAAACTGTATCACTGGTGATCAGTTTAGCAACCAGAAAGAAAAGGATGGTCATTGTTTATTTTTTTTTTTTTTTTGAGCCACATCACATGATGAAAAAAATTAGCTGCCTCGGAGCCACAGCCAAAAAAGAGACTAACCGCAAATAAGAGAAACTGTGTCATTGGTGGTCAGGTCAGTTAACAGGAAAAGCCACTGAAGCCCCATCCTCTAATATTTACCTACCTTTTGGAATCCCATTAATTTTCAGCACCTAGGTTGGGATGAGACTCACTCTGATGGACCAGAGATGGATCAGCTGTGAGCATGGCACAATATGAGGTAGGCAGTGTCATGGCACTTTTAAATTTAACTTTGACTGGTCATCATGCGCAATCTTGGAGTGGCTGCAAGCGTAGAACTCAGCAGTGTCTCCATGCAGCAGTGCACATAAGCATGCAAGCCAGTGCTAGTCCATCCCTGAAACTGCCTAGAGTGCCCCAGCTACTTCCAGTAAAGAATGCCCCGGCAGGCAACTAAAGTCATGAACTAAAAAAAAAAAAGGCAGAACTTGATCTATCTTCTGGGGGGGGGGAGGACTTGATCTATCTTGTGGGAGGGAGGGTCATCTGAACACCCCCCAGCATACAGGCCTGCCTGTTTTGAACTGTTTGGCCTTAAACCCACTTGTCTGTGTCAGACAACAGCTAACATTCTCATTTGCCTTGAGGAGGAGGATTTTTCTCAATCTTGAGACTACAGTGTATGATTGGGGGGGGGGGCAAGCCAGGGGAATGCAGAACAGTTGGGATCAGGAAGAAATGGAAGTCTGAAACCAAGGTTGTGCATAACAAGGTTCGGGGCCTGAGCCCCAGAGACCCAGCCCTAACAACGACCCTGGCACCAAATAGTGTCACAGGAAACTAAAATAAGACAATTAGAGACAAGAGAGATAGTAGAGCCCCACTTAACTACTGAAAGAAGGAATATCATGCCAATTAAGTAAGGGGAAACATGTCAAACTCTGACCGGAAATAGAAAAATAATCTGCTATCTGTACATGTAAAGAGCACTGGTGAACTGAAGCAATAAAATGTGATAGGTCCCTTGACTAATCATAACATCTACTTCTACCCCCATATAAATACCCCACGCACAGAGAGATCAGCCAAAATGATTGAGCATAGGAAGGAAGGTGCAAGGCAGCTAAGGAAGAAGAGATACAAGGGGAGGGGTGAGGGAGGGCCAATTAGGCATCCATAGCGAGGGTACACTACTGCATCTCCTCACACCTCTTAGTCACCACCTTACCAAACCTAAGTACAAAGGGCAAGAGTCAGCCAGGAAAAGGGGCCACCACATTCCCCTGCATCTCTCTAACCAGGAAAACACCTGCAACCTGTTGGGTAAACAATATCATTAGTAAAACTAAAAATTAAAGATAATCTCAATAACATTGGTGGTAGTCTCTGCTGATCAGTTACCACAAACAAGGTAGCTGTCCAGAGGGCAAGGGGGAAAGTGGCAATCATGTCCCAGACACGTAGAAACATGGTGATATGGAGGGCTGAGGTGCTTGCATCTTACCTGCTATTAATTACAATTATTTAATTTGATGTATGAGCTGCCTACTGAATTTATTTATGTGTACTATTTTATCTGTTATTAATGTTTTAAATATGTATTTGTGCATACCTTTTTACTTCTTAATTGTTTTTATGTGAGTCGTCCAGAGCCCTCGGGAATGGGCACAATATAAATAAACCTTGCCTTGCCTGCTGCCATGCTGGTGATCCAGATTCAAGAATGGACTCAGAACACTAGGGCATCAGCCAGGGGAGAGGACTGAATGTCCTAGGGATGTCTCTCTTCTCCCAGGGAGGAGTGGCCAGTCGTATCAGCCTCTGACTGTTACCAGTTGGAGGCCCAGTGGTAGTGCAGATGTGAGTGACTTAAAGGAAGGGGCATAGTTCCAATGTGGATGTATGTTTTCACACACATATGCCTACACAGTGCTGCTGAGAAGAGAAGGGAAGTCAAAAAAGTGAAAAAGAGCCAGGCAGACTATACTAGGTCCCACTAGCTGCCTCTCAATCTGTACCATTGCACGGCCTCCCAGCACTTCTGGATTTGTGCGCTAGGAGAGGAGGACGGGCTTCCCCCTCTGGTCCTGCCACGGGGGGGGGGGGATAATCCATGGAGAACTTAGCCTGGAGGGCCAGGAGGCCATCACTGGTTGGGAGAACTGGGGATGAGGCTGAGATCCTCATTGGGTAAAAAGCATTTTTTTTTTTAAATCATAGAAACATAGACAGTAATGACAGAACCCAACCAATGGTCCATCTCATCTGCCTGTAGTTCCCTATCTGCCTCAGAACCTATTGTTCATATAGGGTTCTATCCCTCCTTGTCCACCCCCTGCTCCCTTCCCTGCTGTTAATATCCTGAGTAACCACTACACCCTTCACTCTGTTCCAGCCATGCATTAAGCCATTTATGGTCTTCACACTAACAACATCTACTGGCAGGCAGTTCCATGGTTTTACCACCCTTTCCATAAAATTTAATTTTCACACATCCCTCTTAAACCTGCCCCCTGCCAGTTTCCACTCATGACCTTGGATTCCATGACCTTGGGCTCATAAAATTGTACTCCTGCTAAATAGTTCCCTACAGTTCACCTTGTTTATTCCCTTCAGGAACCTAAAGGTCTCTGTCATATCCTTCCATTCTCACTTGGTCTAAAGTGAGTTCATGTTCAGTGCCTTGAGACAGTCCTCATAACATTTGCCATGTTTGCCCTGAATCATCTTAGTTACCCTGTGTTGCACCCTCTCCAGCCTGTCCTAATCCTTTGTTACGTGAGGATTCCAGAATCGAGTACAATATTCCAGGTGTAGCCTCACTAGTGACCTACAGACATAAAAAAAAAGATTGGAAACTGGGACAGTGACAGTAACAGTATAACAAACTTCATACCCCTCCCCCTCAACAGTGTTAGGTCAGGTAAGTTTATTCTAGATCAGATCACTAGCTAAGACCAAGTCCAGGATTCACTGGTAAAAGGGGCAAATGGGGGAGATATACTACAGCTGTTAAGAAAGCTTCAGAATTGACATCAAATGATACCAGGGGACAGATGCAAATTAATCCTCTGACTTTAGACTGTGTGGCCTTTGAGTTATGAATTGGTTTGAGACAACAACTCCAGACCCATGGTACCAGTCAGCACTGCCAGTCACTAGTCTGAGTGCAAAACAGAGAGCACACAGTCCTACCATCCCAAGTAGTGGACCTCATATTGAGCTGCACTAACAGTCATAGCATGCCACAACCATGGACTATTTAACATGCATGGGATCCCCTCATCATAAAATAGCAGACATTAATAGTACACATTTCAAAGGAGAATCAAACCAAACAGAGGCAACAGGGAGGAATAAAATGGGAGATAACTACTGACCACAAGGAACAAAAGACACATCACATCAGCCACAATAAACAGCCCTGCAGCATCAGAATTTGATTTACTCAGGCTGCCATAATCGGCACTCGAATCTGAGCTTTCTAAGTTGGGTTTCACAGCCATTTCTGTAAGAATCTATCAGCTTCCTCTGGAGTTGTGGAAGTCTGAAGGTCTTGGAAAGCATTAAGAACAGCTGGGAAGACCAAGGAGTATTTAAACCCTCTCTTACATAAACCTTTCTTGATAACATCAATGGTCTTGCGCATCTCAATAAATGCAATCAACTAATTCTGAAATAAGGGAATGTACTTATTTTGGTAAGAAATTCCATTCAGCTCCCGGGTCCTTTCAGCATGATCTCTCACCTGAATAACAGAGAAAGTGAACCACCAGCAGACTGGGCATGTGGAAATTATAGCTGTTTCTTTGTGGGTTCCCGGTGAACCCTCTGTATTGAAAAAAACAAAAACAGATTGGCAGTTGCTACCAGAGACAGTCTACCATGTCCTTGCCTTTGCGACCCTCAGGGAGGCAGATGATATGAACATTGTTCCACTGATCCTGTTCTCCAACTCATCCACATTTTTTTTTTTGTGCCCCAGAGTTACCTCTCCTTCAGGCCGCCATGGACCCGGACATTCCCCTACTAGCTCCCCTCAGCCACCTACCTCATATCTGCAGCCTTCCTCGGGCTAGTCCGGTGTAACCCTTGCACCGGATGGGTTCCCCTCCTCCGAGGGGAAAGGCACCAGCGGGGGCGTAACCAGCACACTACTATTTTCTCAGACCCTCGGAGCTGCTGAGGCAATTGTGGCTCTCAGAGAGTCTTCAGGGATGTCCGGGGCCGGCGTCCGTCATCCGGTTAACTTCCGGAGCGGATTTTCTCATTTTTCTTGTTCCCCCCTTGTTGCGTCGCTACCTGCAGTGCCTCCAGTCTCCACTGGGGGCCGCTGCATGAGCGAAGATGCTCCCTAACCCACCCAGGACAGGAGAGCAGTCCGTCGGATGCTTGATCCTGCCCTTCCCCTGCTGACCCCCCGAGACCCGAGTCCGTTCCCGAACCCGGGTCGCCGGTGTGGGTCGAGGTAAGGCGCCAGCACCTCAACCCTCTACGTCACCGGGCCGGCAACAACTCATCCACATTATGTCAGAGTCTGCAGGTCTCAGCTACAGCATCCCCTGCTGTGTAGGACCAGGCCTTGACATGGTGCTCTAGATGTTCCAGGCATCTCTTAAGTGCACTAATTTATTGCCTGTTGATGTCAGATTTTCATGGGCCTTGGTTACGGTTTTCATGATGATCAGGAATCAGATGTCAAAGGTTGTTGCTGGATAAAAGAGCTAAAGTAGGCTTTTTTCTCATGGTCCAGCCATGGATTTTAGGTGTAAGAGGAAAATAATCAATGTCCTTTTTACTTTTAAAATCACAGACTGGAAATAGTGATACAGCATCCATCCAGGGAGTCAGGTAATTAACCTATTGTTTACAAATTATGAAATCAGGTGCAGGAAAGCAGTAGACTACAAAGGATTAGAGAAAGGCAAGGGACAGCTCTGGGTACAGATTTTCAAAGATCCACTAGATTGCCACAGTTTGCGGTGATCTAGGGCTGTGTCAAACTCTGGCTGCATAATCGACCCTGCACCATATTCAAGAAACACTAGAAGTTGCCACACCCGCAGGCATGTGCCATAACAATTGGCACACCTGCAAGAAATGCCACAGGGATCCAGTCCACCCCTTCAGCATAACATGTGAGGAGCCAGGATGGTGGGGGAAGGGATATGCCACACAGGGGCATGGGGTGCCATAGTAGGAGGTGGGGAGGCTGTGTGCATTGCCATCAGTGATGTTGCACCCGGTGGGGTACCAATTATATAGCAAGCATGGCAATGACATGGTGCTGCATGGGGGGTACAAGAACACACAGTGCTATCATCCCAAATGGGCACAGCCCTGGCAAGAACCCCAGCCTTGGTGCTGCAGTCATGTCTGTGTCCATATGGGACCATGGCACTGTGTGTTCCTGTATCCCCCTCAGTACCATGTGATTGCTGTGCTTGCTATATAATTGGCATCCTGCTGGTTCAACATCATATGTAATACTATCCCACCTCCCACTGTGGCACCCATGCCCTCCACTCTCAGACCCCATGTTCAGGCCTCCCCCACCGAGTTTCCATCATGTGTACCCCTGCCGCAAGGGGCTGAGACCAGTTCAGTGCTGATCTAATTTGGGTCCCTTGCTGCACTCACAGTGCAGCTTTCTGAATCCCAGAAAAGGGGATGGTGCAGCCCTGCCATGGTGCAAGCCCCCTCGTGACCTGCGCCATCCCGCTGTGTGGTAGAAGGGGGCAGGTGCAGTACCAGTTTGATGCAGCTGCTCCCAATTCAGACACAGACCATGTTTCAGAATCGAGAATGCCGTATCTTTGACACAAGGTGCCATTTGCATCAAAACTGTTTGACGCAAGCACCATGTGTCCTTCTCAAAGCTTTGAGCAAGATGACTGTCTAACTCCAGGGGTTGGATTTTCAGACACTTCCATGCCCCCCCAACAAGGAAGAGGAGAGCATCCTATGGAATGTTCAAGCCTCCACTCTCCTGAGGCCCTTCAAAGTCCTGGGCTTATTCTTGAACCTCGGTCACCAGAAATTGGATTTATTTTAGACTGATTTATATTGCTTCTGTAACCCTAGAGCAATCAATCTATTCTTCCTAGACATCTTTACTATTAAGTATTTGATTTTCATTAAATTAGCAACCACTCATCTGTAGAGCCCTTTCCTTTATCTACTATCCATTTAACCATGAATAGTAATTACCAGCCTGTGGTCACTACCCCTTATTGCTGCCCAGTACCAAGTCTGTGATTATGCCATTTCTGTCCCTATCCTTACCTACTGTGTCATGAAACATTCATCTACTATACTGATTACCTTTATTGAACCACTGTCAACATATGTATCCCATTCAAACATACTGTAATAGTATGTATATACCATTGCTGTCATGTTGCACTCCCTTGAAGTTGGTACCGAGCATTGCATTGATTGTACTGATTGGCTTGCTCTTCTTCTCTTTTATTACTTTTGTTATGTGTTACAAAGTCCTTCTGCTGTTTGTGCTACTGACTTCCCTCCTTTCACTTATCACTGTTCCCTCCATGAAAGCCTATCCCTTCCCACTCTCTCTTCTTGTCACCTTTACCATGAGGCTTGCCTCCTCATAGTCTTATCCCCTTTTACAGTACCTCTTTCTCAAACCTCTTGAGGGCTCACATTGCTCCATACTGCCAATGCCCTTAATATGCAATTTCTTGTCTATGCTGTCCGCCTCACACTGTGTTACACAGTACTATCTGAATTTTGGAATTTTTTTTTATTATTTATTATAATTATTGTCAACTGTCTACAGTTATTTTTTTACTGTAGCTCCCCATTATGAAAGTAGCTGTCTTATAAATGTAAATATTGAATTGCTTGTATTTTTGCTGTTGCTACAATTGTATTGCTGTATTAATTGGTTATTTCACTGTATCTTGCATGCACCTGTTATTTTCTTCAGTTACCTCCTTTCCCGAGTCACACCTGAAAATTAACTCAGTGTGTTACGTCCAGTGTCCAATTAAAAAAAAAAAATCAATATTGATTTTCTTATTGCCTGCATTTTTCGCCTTCCCTTTCCCCCAGTGACCCATCTGGATGTGAGCTTTTCCCAGCTCAGTATGCCTTACCTCACAAAACATGAAACAAGTCGTTATAAATTAAGCCATCAACAAAGAAATAAATTGTTCCAATCTACCATTAGAATCATTTCCCCACCTTTGACTGCTTGTTGAATCTCACACTACCACTGTGTTTTTATACGAATCTATTCTTTGATGTAGTAGACTGCAACACTGCCTTATCATTATTTGCTTTCTGCTGGCTACAGTTAATTGGTACCACAATGTTTCTAGTTTGCTGCCTGGTTCATGAATGTCTTCAATTAAAATTTGCAATTCAAGCCTCCTTGATATGCAATGCTTAGCAACCCTCACCTTTATGTCATTCTTATTTCTTCTTGCTAGTTGATATCACTTTGTCTCTTGTTAGCCCCTTACCATATCTTTAATAATTCAGACACATCTGTCATTTGTGTGTATTAGAAGAAGTGCTTTTATGTAACATTATTCATGCACATTGTATGCCAAAGGGTTTTACAAACAATGACTGATAGCACAGCAACTATAAATCTGTAGTGGTAGTCATTCTGCTCATTAACATCTAAACACAGCCTTGGGCAATTAGCTGAATTGGTTTATTAAGGAGGGGGGGATGTTAGCTAGGGCACCAGGAAAGCTCCTCTTTTCTTGTGAAAAAGTGACATCCAGCTAGACCTCTACTAGAATAGCACCAAGGATGGACAGAAGGGACACTGGTTTAAGGTCTCTTCAAAAGAACAACATACCACCAACATACCCCATCCAGGCAGCAGCAGCATTGCCACCCATGGCATGGGTGACCCACATTCAAGAATAAGCCTAGGACTTTGAAGGGCCTCAGGGAGATGAGGCTTGTTCTTTCCAAAGGGAAGAAAAGGACACCCAGCTCCAGTATATGATTACCACCTGAATGACCACAGGTAAAGTGGCTGGTGAGGGGTCATGTTGCCTAGGGTCTTGTCATGGAACTCTTTACTCCAGCATATAGAGGTGGTACAATCAGTCAAATACATTGGCCTCACACTAGATCAGGGGCTCACTCTAAAGCCCCATGTGGACACTGTAACAAAAAACATCCACCAAAAACTGGGCCTTCTCTATTGCCAAAGCCACAACATGATACCAGAGACAAGACTGGCTATCTCACAAAGTATCCTTCTCCCAACCTTAACCTATGTCACCCCCATCATGCTCGGCATCGCTAAAATGGACCACAGTAGACTTATGACCCTATATCACAAAATAGCTTGCTTTGCCTCTAAATTATACCCTAGGACCCACCATTGTGAAGCCCTCACAGTGCTCAACTGGCCATCCCTGTATAATAGGCTCCGGTACCCCCTACTAAGCTGTACCTATAAGCTCCTAGATGCCCATCCTCTGGCAGGTCTGAATGGACTTCTTGCCCCAAAACCGCTCAGATAACCACTCTTCTCCTTGAACAAAAAGCTCCTGGAAATTCCCCTGACCTGCATGGTAGCAGGGAGTAAATCCTTTACTCACCTAGCTCAGGACTCATGGAACAATCTCCCCAGCCATCTCCAGGAGGTATCAACATTAGCCTTCTTTCAAAGGGGGCTGCGTGCTCACCTTATCAAACCAAGCCCCTGCCATTACCCCAATAGCTAAGATAACTACACCCTGTGTCAATTCGTACCAACTAGACACTGCTCCCCTACAAGTGTAATGACTAATGACTGCACAAGGGGTACCCCACCCCATTAGGGAACCCCCGTAGGCTTTCAAAGCACTTATCACTCTCACTCCCATCTGTTGTCACTGCTGTACTCTATACTGTAATGTATTTGCTGCCCTCTTCTGCAGAAAATGCAAGATGTACTCATAACCCCATATTATCTGTACTACTCTGCCATACTGTACTCATCAGTGTAATATACCTCCCGCATAACATGTACTGTTCAGTATTGCTGTATTAGATGTACTACTGTATCAGATGCTTTGCACTGTACTACTACTGTACCATCTATTATCATGTACCTCCTGCCCTCTTACACAAAAAATGGAAAATTGTATACTGTCCTAGTAACCCTGTGCGATATGTCTGACACTGTGAAACCTGTCTGTATGTTCAAATCATATGTAACAAACCCCAGGTCGCCCTTGAAAAAGGGACCTTCGGGGGCTGGTGGGCTTACCCGGTTAACAAAATTTAATAAATAAATAAAAAAATAAATAACATGCAGGTGGAAGACAATGGAAAATGCATGGGACCATGCATACAGGTAGTAGCACTCCTGGGCCTCATGCATGTTACCTGCAGTGCAGTGCTGGATTCCTAACTCGGAGAGTTTCAGCATAGCTTGCTGACCCCATCATAAGCAGTAAGCTTCATGTGGGATGGTGACTGACGATGTGGCCGGAAAGTTGCCACTGAGGGGAAGGGGATGTAAGAAGAGAAATTAGAAAATATGGAAAAATGAAAAGGACAGTGCACACCTATAATACAATACCCCTTCTAGCTCTGCACTACAATACTAGCACAGGGGCTATGTGCCTGATTACTGCTGTGGTGCCAGATCCTTCATTCAATTATTTAAACTTATGGCTTGTGGTTATACTCATTCCCAGTTATCTTTCTGTTTTTTGCTTTTATTTCATTGTGTTATCAACCACTTCTCATCCCACAACCTGGTAACTCAAATAATATGCATACCTGTACATATTTAGGAGAAGGAGGAACTTCTTTATCCTTCTTCTCCATAGAACGTTACTTGTCTCTTAGATAAAACTTTCCTTCCTGTTTCCACAGTTTTATGGGTTCATTGTCCCCACTCATCCCCGTTCAAGAATTAATGGTTGTACTTGCTTCCATTTCCAGTATCTCTTGGATTTAGAGGCAGTCCATCGTCTCTCTGTAGAGGCAACCTCTTTTTGAATATAAATCAGTATCATAGGAATTGGACATCCAGATTTAGTCTTTGCCATATTGGTTCTTGTAAGAAAAGATCCAGAATCAAATGATTTGATGCCTTTTATTGGACCAACATAGATGTAACAAAAAGAACAAAGTGCTTTAGCTTTTGGACCAACAAGTCCTTCCTCGGAAGCTTAATGACAGTTATTTAGAAAATCCCATACCCAGACTATGCAGAAAAAAAACAGAAAAAATTCCTATTAGTTCAAAATACTCATTTAAAAAATAACAGATGAAAGTGTCAGAGAAGATAATTAGTACCAGTTCCCCTTCAGCTGAAAGGGCCTAAAGGTCAGACGTGCTTTTGGCATAACAACATGTAGGGAGTGCACTGCACACAAATTAAAATGACTTAGAGACACTTTCAGAATAAGATAACTACTTGAGCAAAGAGCTTCTAAACCCAATTATGAGTGTCACAGTGTGTATAAGAATTCACTTAATGAAAAGCAAAACCTACCCAGATTAAAGATGTGCTAAAATTGTAAGTTAAACTATGCCCCACGAAAATTGAACTACATGAAGTATCTATATATGGCATACAAAGAGCAAACAGTAAAGTTTACCTAAAATGAGCAATAGCTTCACACTATATGGAATGTAAAACTTAACTGGAACCATTACCCAACTTATTCTCAAACACAGGAGTTTATAAATGCTAATATAAATTGGCAGTATAAGTGCCAAACAAAAACCTGCTTGTCAAGGACCACCAATAAATTAAGACCTTGCAGCCTGATATATACAGATTTCAATAAATTCTCAGTGTATAATATAACAACTTGATGTACTGAAAATGTCTAAGAAATCTGAATAAGAAATCATAGGAATTAAGTTATGTTACCCCCCATCCCCACCCCTATATCTGGGGGGAAGATAACTATTTTTAAGGAGATATATACATACACACACACACACACACATCCTAATGGAATCGTTCATCATAGTTATACTATATATAGGTTGGAAGGGACACTAGGCCATCAAGTCTGTCTTAGCTGCTGCAATAGCAGGGAATTGGCCAGGAACATTGTGGGACAAAACACTGTGATGCAAAATGAAACTGGCAAAACAATGCAGCCTGTAATATCAGAAAACAGATACATCAACGGACAGAACCATGCAGATAGGTGGCAGGCAATATGCTTTAAAGACTGGTTGGTGTCCAGTGGGTCCCCCATCCCACCCGCCAATTCCGGGCTCCAGCAACAGTAGGTGCATCACACCCTGTTGTGATTTCCTTTTCTGCCCCCCTCCCGATATGCCATAATATTATTATTTATAGGACTGTCAGTCCCTGGTGAACTAGCGACTGCCCCCTCCAATCCCCAATATGCCCCAGATGTGCAATCACAGTATAGAAATGCCATAATTGTCAGTCCCTGGATGGCCAGTTGCAATAGCATAGATGAATAAAATAGTATTCCATGCACCACTAAATAATGTATAGGGATTCTCTACAAGCTCTACTATGTGGGGTGCCAATATTTTTCTTTGGTAAAAAAGAACTTTGTCAAGGCTTGCGTTGAATGCCTGTACTGTCTTCATATCCACTGTCAGTGCTTGTAGACCATTTCACAGGTTCCCCACTCTGTAGAATTAAACATGCCTCTAAATGTTACATGTGAATTTACCACCCATGAGCTTCTGGGTATCCCCCTGCAGCCTTACAAGAAGGCACAAACTGAGGCAAACAAAGTTAGGTATAAACAGAAACTGAACATAAGCAAAAAGCTTATCAGGGAGGCAAAGGCATAATCAAGGCTAGCAGGAAAGGTCAAAGATAACATCAAATCCTTCTTTAGATACATGAGTAAAAAGAAAAAGTATAAAAGCATAGAAAGCACAAGGAAGAAAGGGGTGTATTGGAACATGGAGAGAAGGTTGATATACTGAATAAATACTTTAAATTTGTGTTCATGGCCAAGGAGGCAGGCCCACTTGCATATAGCAGAAGACAATCTCAGGATAATGAAGGGGGCAGATTACAGCTGCAGAGGATTACAAGAGAATGGATGTTACAGGAACTCGAGAACATAACTAATAAATCGGCAGGGCCAGACAGGATTCACCCTAGGGTGCAGAAGGAAACAAGGCAGGTGCTACAGTATCCGAGCCACTGGTACTTACAAAAAGGAGGTGATAGGGAAAATCTGGGAAATTACAGGCTGGAGAACCTGGCCTTTATAGTGAAAAAACTTCTAAAAACAATTATTTAAGAGTGGATAGTCACATTCTTAGAGATAAACCGCTTCATGTAGGGGAGGCAGCGTGGATTCACCAAAGGTTATTCCTGTCAGACTATCATTATAGACATTTCTAATGAAGTGATGCAAATGGTGGGTAGTGGCCAGGCAGTGGATGTGCTGTGTCTGAAGTTTACTATGGCCATTGACTCAGCACCACATAGGAGACTGGGTAAGAGGGTGAGCAACCTGGAGCAAGGGGGAAAAATAACTTGTTGGATCTGGCTGATGGACAGAAAACAGAGAGAGTTCCTAAATGGTAAATTCTTCTGATGACAAGGCAGTGACTAGTTTGGTCCTGTGGAGTCAGTGCTGTGCCCTGCCCTGTTTAAATATGTTGCCCTGAGTCCAGGGGCTAACCCTCAGCTCTCCCTCCCATTACCATTAGATGTACCACATTACATTTCATTAGTAGAGATGGAAGGAAGTAACACATGTCTAGTCCTCCTCCTTGCTTAATTAACAGGCTTGATAGCCCATATAGAGGGGGATCTGCTGCTTGAAGGGAAAAGCCCGACTGGATGGGGTAATCTCAAGAGCTACAGATGATGGTAGTTGAGCACTATGGGGGGAGTTAGTCATAGGTTGATGGTCAAGTGGGAATGACCTCAGGTAAAGAAGAGGCTAATGTAATTTGGTTCTTCCCCAGGATGAAAGAATCATAATCATATAGTAAGTAACAAAAGAAAATAAATGACTGGGGGATTTGAAAGCTGATTTTGGGTCAGTGTGAGTTGACTGATCAAGAAAAAACAGAACTGTTTAAATTGTTTGTAAGATTGGTTATAAACTTATAAGTTTGATAAGCAAAGAAACTTATTTCTCATATCCGTAACCATGAGGTAATCTCCATTGCTATAATGTTATCTGTTGTGTATAACTTTGTGTGACCCAGCTCTGCATGGAGATCTTGGAAATTCTGGAGATTACGTACATTCTTCAGGACAGTGGTGAGAAACCCATCACCCTTGTGATTTTCTCTGTCACGTGCTTGGCATAAGTACTGTAATAAACTATTATTATTATGCCTGCTTGTGTACAAATGTTTCTTGGCTGACACTGAAGACATACAAGAATCTTATTATTTACTCTAGAGTTGGTATCTAGATAACAAAAAATGGCTGTTTTCTTTACCAGCTAATTGGGACTATATATACAGTATTGTTGACCCTTTTTTTTTCAATATACTTAGTTTAAGCTAGAAGGTAGAAACAATGTCAGCAGGCATCGGCCTGCCCTTAAGTTTGTTCCAAGTGTCCACCACTCATTCTGTAAAATACCTATTCCTTATATTCCTCTTGAATTTTCCTTGTTTCAAAGACATTTAGTATGTCTGTGTCAGTTTATAATACAAAATTATTTGTTTTAAATATTTATACACAAGCATGCAAAATAGTCAGCAGAAGAAGGTCTTATCCAGTTTGCTTGCTCGATTGTAGTGCCCCTGATCCAGAGATTACTATGGGCCAAAACCACCCCTTCCTGCCAACTCTGACCCTCCCCTTCACCCTGTCCCAATCTCTCTCGAATCCCTCTCCTCTGTGGGGCTATATATACAGTATATGTTGACGCTTTTTTCTTTAATATACTTATCCAATTTGAACTTGAAGGTGGAAACGTTAGCTGACATCACCTGCCCTTAAGTTTGTTCCAGGTGTCCATCACTCACTCTGGGAAGTATCTCTTTGTAATATTTTTACTGAATTGTCCTCATTTCAAAGACATTTAGTGTTGCTGTGTCAATTTATAATACAGTATGTTTTAAAGATTTACATACAAGCATACAAAATAGTCAGCAGAATTAGTCCTTATGGTCTATTCAGTCTGCTCGATTGCAGTTCCCTCGATCCGGAGATTACAGTGGACCCCACCTCCCCTTCCTGCTAACCCTGACCTTCCTCTTCTCCCTGTCCTAACCTCTCTTGAACCTCCCAATTTCTTTTGAGTGATGACCTGAGATTGTAGTTCATTCCACCTGACAACATCCTCTCTGTTAAGACATCTCTTGACCTCCTTCCTAACATTGAAATTGTTTATAAGATTTAGAATATGAATTGCTGGCCCAGTGGCATGGAGGGCTGAGGCATTGGGTGCCTCCCTTGCCATCACACCAGCAACCTTGGTTTGGGAATGGACCAGATTAGCTTGGGTGGGCAGGCCAGGGGAAGGAGGATTGAGCATCCAGGGCTGGCTCCCCTCCTCCAGTGGTGGGGGGACAGTGTGAGTCATTGCCAGGCTGACACTTAGCAGAGGCTGGGTGCAGTGGCAGGTAACAGCCTCCTAATTGGCTGGGTATAGGCGCTGAACACATGTGGCATTTTAACAGCATTCACCCACCTTATGGCACACATGTTTGCCTGAAAGGAGGAACAAAATAAGGAAAAAGGCTATGCGTACCAGTTGCCATACACAATGGCATCCTGGGGCCCTCCAATCTCTCCCATGTGGATCTCCACTGCTGCAACAGAGGAGGGAGCAGCAGTTGTGGTTGGGGACCTAGAGGATCAAAAGCAAAAAAGCAGCTCAAGGTCTATCGGGGGGTGCTATTAGTAAACTATCAAGTCCGTCCTGCACAAAAACTCAGCAATCCCCATTGCATTTTATCTATATTACATGTGTAAGTTTCAATAAGATGTCACTTTAAATTTTGCACTTTATTGTTGTACTGTGACATCATTTGGCAAGTGGGGAGTGCTGACTTTGGAGGGGTCACCTGAAATAAAGTATAGGAGGTAATGGGGGAGCCAAAGAGCTCAATAAAAAATTATAGAATATTTCAATACAATGAAATCTGCCAAGTGCTTGATGGGCAAGTGCATTGTTTTATTGTATTTTACTTGGTGTCTATTATTTTGTCAAACATTGCTGAAAATGAATCTTTAAACTCCGCTACCTGGTTAAAAAAAATTAAATTACATAAATCATCCTTATACATCCTGAAGAGCTTCATATTGTCTGATGATATTATCCCTTTCAGATATTTACATTTCCTGTTTCAATCGCATGATCCCCGAGTCATGGGTCTTCCATGGAGAACAATCTCTGTGTTGACAGTTGATCCTCGGAACCCATATTTATGAAATCTTCATCTCATTCCAATATCATTGTTATTGAAACCTAAAAATACATAGAATTAGCAGTCATTTAACTTCAGATACAAAACAAAATGAATCCCTCTAGGAAAAAAAATCTATTTAAATGTCATGTTTCACAGTTAAATATAAGTCTGATGTTTCAAATTATGCCATTCTCTACCCGGAAACCAAGTTATTTCACAGTGACTGCTTTCTTTAATATTCCTGAAGCCAGAGAATAGAAGCTCATAATTAACTGTCACTAGTACTAATCTTGCTTTCAGAATGTTGAAACAGTTCTTTAACATTCAAAAGAAATTGTAGGTCATGAATATGCACATTTTTTTTCAAATGTTTCACTGATGATCATGTACAATTTGTAAGATGTATGTAGAAAGTCAGTTACATCTATTAATGGAAAGAGTAGTCAAGGAAATGCAGAAACATAGAAAGTGATGGCACAAAAAGACCCAGCAGCACATCCAGTCTGCCCACCCTACCTAGCTACACTGCACTAGCCCTAGTGGCCACCCCTCCCTCTTTCTTGTGCCCCTTCCCTTTTACTATGGCCATGTGTCTGTCCCATCCCAAAGTACCATGAACCCTCTACTGTTTTAACCTGCACTACCTCCTCTGGTGGCCTATTCCACTTATCCTCCTCTCTTTCAGTGCACAAGTTCTTGTAGACCTTCTTCTTGAATTTTCCTCCTGACAGCTACAATTAAATCCCCTCTTTGTATATATGTGTAACCCCTAGATGGCACTATCCCAAGGGCTACTACCCCTGCCAGCTTGGCTAATAGCAGGTTAAGGGGCCTGAGTTCTGAAATGGGTGCATCCACCTGGAGGTCAGGGTTGGTAGTGGTCAAGCTAACCTGGGCACAGCTCTCTGGGACACTGTAACCCCCTCTCTAGTGGCCTGAACACTGTACAATAATCACTTTCACAATACCCATGGAATACCACACAAGTACCCACACTGTTTGCACTCATCACCAGGGCTGATTCCTCTGGCTTGACCCTGGGGACCCCCTGTAAAACAAGGTTATGCACATCAAATAGCAACAGTACAGTACTTTGAGCACAAACTGGAACCGCAGTCAGATTACATGCAGAAAAATTTAGATCTGATTTATTCAGGTGACTTGAACAAGGAAGGGGCAAAATCAGGTTAATTAGCTTAAAGGTTATATCAATCAAGCAGTTATGCATACGCTTTGAGTCCTCCTCACAGTCACACCTGTGGGAACCCAGGGTGAGAAGAGATGAGCTAGCCAGGACTGTTGCCCAGGGTTGCAGCTGGTTGGGGCCCTGTGATGGAAAACACAACATGCACAGTACATAGTATTTGTAATCCAGAGCCAGAGGGCTCAGTTCGTAAAGGAAACGAAACAACAAGACAATCAGATGACACACTCAGATTAAGCTGTTGTTGCAGGGAGCTACCCTGGTATTTACTCACGATACCCAAGACTGGACACAGGCTGGATGAAAATCGAGACTGCAGGTGGTTAATCTGAAATGCCAGGAGAAGCAGGCCCCACACGAGTCGCAGAGGCATTGTTCCTGTTCAAGCATGGAGCAGGGGGCTGATCCCCCGGCAGGTATCTCATCAATGGCTTCTCTGTACAGCGGGTAGTCTGGCTGGGCCAGTCTGGCAAGGCCCAGACGACAAGAAGACAAATTCGGATGCAGTCCATTTTGGGCTAGATACAGCTTCCAGCAAGCAGAACACAGTTCACACAGTGGGGAACTAACTCACAACCCACTAGCAGCTCATAGCACATTTACATATAAGGGAATTCTACTGTACCAGGAAAAGCACTCCCCGATCACAATCACAAAGTCTCTGCACACCCCGGGAGCTTAGGAGTAGCTGGAGCTCCTGACAGGCTGATCTAATTCAGCAAAATCTTTGGTCTTCTTCAGGTTGAGCCTGTCCCACTTCAGTAGCTTACTTTAGTCACACAAACTTGGATTTAGTCCAAAATAATTATCTTCTCTCTCAGGAGCTGCAGCAGACATGCAAACCAAAAACTTAGTCCTTTCACAGTTTTCCCATGCGAATTCACTCAGGATTGCTGCTCAGAATCACTTCAGCTCCTCTCATTTCATTTCCTGGCTCAGAACTAACTGAAAATTGCAAGCAGTGTGGGACTTCACCAAGAGCCAAACGATTCGGTTGGCTGATTTGGCAGTCAGTCAAAGCAAGAGCTCCCCCTTTAGTTGCAAAAAAGGCACAAAAAGCTCCAAACTACAGTTCCTACAGATTTTGACTCCAGACAGCTCTTGTAGTCCGGCTACATTTTAGGTCTCATCAGAACTGATTGGTCCAATTTGCAGTCCAGGACCAAGATAGTGGAGACAAACAAAACAGTCCTTGCTATAAAGAAGGCAGGTTAGACAAACTACATTATCATTATCACTCTAAACAATTTTCAGCAGATAGTTACATCTTTCAACAGAGCTCCTTCTCAGATTACTTATGCTGCAATTAGGCAGCTCTTAAAGAGACAGTACACAGATTCTACACAGGCTCTGGTAATCACATTTAAACTGCTAAAATGCAGGACACCAGCCTGGCAGTGAGCATTTAGGCAAGCTCAAGGAAGACTTTTTGGGAAGCCCCATTTGTAGGGGTTACATATGTTCTTCCTTAAGGTGACAATGCCTTTAAAATTAACCCTATTTATCCTGTGTGCGTATATGTGAAGGTCTTGAAACCTCTTCTCATAAGCCTTTCCCCATTCCCTGAACCATGTTAGTTGCTCTTCTGTGTACTGTCTCCACCCTCTTGCAGTCCTTACACTGCTATGGATTCCAGAACCTTGTGCAGTACTCCAGATGCAGTCACACCAGTGATTTATATAGTGGGAGGATCCCCTCCCAGTTTCTACTGCTGCTTCTCCTCACAGTGCACCCCAACATCCTTTTTGTCTTGCTACAACCTTATTTCAATATGCTGCATATTTTAGGTTATCCAAGATCATAAACCCCCAGTCTTTCTCTTCAAGTGTGCTTTCCAGTACCACCCCACCCCTATTGAATACTATGCATTTGGGTTCCTTTTCCTAATGTGTTTTACTTTATATTTTTTGCATGGTAGTTTAGCTGCCCAATCTTTAACCATTTACCCATCCCTTTATGTCATTTTTTAGTTCCCTAATCCCTTCCTCTGTCTCAACCCTCATGCAGATAGATCTTCATGTCATCTTAGAAACAGCATATCCTAGGATATAGCTCATCTGGCCCCATTGATTTGTCTACTCTTAACCCTTTTAGCCCCTCCAACACTCTTTCATCCAGAATTCCCTGAGTGTTGGAGCCAGGCTCATAACTAGAACAGAGAGGTGGGGGGGGGCAGAAAGAATGACGGGGGGGGCAGCTACCAGTCAC
This sequence comes from Neoceratodus forsteri, assembly GCA_016271365.2. Lineage (NCBI taxonomy): Eukaryota > Metazoa > Chordata > Ceratodontiformes > Ceratodontidae > Neoceratodus > Neoceratodus forsteri. The sequence goes on from CM057449.1 coordinate 684,447,959, forward strand.
GCTTCCTGTCACATGATTAGTCGAATATGCAGTGTTAGTCAGATGCCAGAACTTGTAAAGTACTTATATGTAAACATGTAAGTGCTGTGCAAGGTTAAGAGTCTTAATAAAACTACAGTTGAAGTATTAAGAGTCTTAATAAAACTACAGTTGAAGTATTCTTGGATAGTGGTGTTTGCATTCTTCCACAAAGATATTCAAGTTGATACTTGAAGTCACATCAGTTTCATATGACAGGAGAATGAGATTTCTCTTTCATTCATGGGTCATGCTCATCCTCTGATCTGATAAACTTCTTTTCAAACAAGAAAAGAGGAATTCTTACAAGCTGCAGTTGATGCTCCAAATAACAAGACTGCAGTACACATTTCAAAAATACATGGGAAAGCCTCCTTTAATTCCTTGGCAGCACCGAGAACAACTTCAAATCCTTTGCACTGTTTCTTATCCATCACTGCCTTAAATACAGCCATTTCAGCCTTTACCTTCAAAATATCTAAACTGAGCAATTCAATCAAAGCATGTAAAGATTCCATGTTCAAGAAGTTGGTAGAGCTACTATAATACATTGCTAACAAACTTTTGCATAACTTTGGAAAACCTCTCAGAAAATCTCTGTTGCAATTCAGTATTGGTTTCATTGTGGGGGATAATCTCTGAGGCACTCCCCATTCATGACATCATGGGTTGTGTACACCTGATAGGCTGCTTGATGCACATGTGACTTGAAGAAAGTCCATCCCCCACCTGAGGGGGGGGTCTGCTCTCTTGAGGTCAGTTCTTATGTGCATCGAAAACAGGTTGCAGCACACCCTAGAGCTCCACTCTGTTTCTTGTAAAAGAACAAATGTCTGTTATAAAGAAGAACAACTTCATTACTAAGGTAAGAAACCACCTGGCTAAGCCATTTATTAATATCCTACAACAAAGATCAAACAAGATCACAGGAGTATGTTTCTGCAGATATGCAACTGTTTAAAATTGCAAAACTGGCAGTCTTACAAATGTTAGCACTGCGGCTTCTACTAGCGTTGGTTGTCTAGAAAAATGTTAGCTGAGAAATTGCCAGCACAGTATTCAAATTATGGACATTATTGCATTGTGCAACTATAGAGATTATTAGCTACCTGAACACCCCTGCTAGCACTGCCAGGAACTAAAATAATATCTGACCCACGTACTTGAACACAGAATTTATGCAGTGATCTACATGAGGTAATATAATAATCAGCCTGGTTCCTGAGTTGTATTAATCACCAACAAGAATCTGGTGACCCTGCCAGCCCCACTAACTTGTAAAAAGGGTTCTCTCCAACTCAGCCAGAAAAGCGTCCTTGCATTGGAAAATGTTTAAAATGCCTGAGCTGGATTCAGACATTACTGGAGTTCAGTGGCACTAAATCAAAGCACCCACAACCACCTTGTGCTATTTTCTACACAAAAACAGTCCCACAGAGAAAAGGAAGTTCTATGGACCAAAATGGAGCCATCCAAATGTTTCTTTATGGCCCCAGTTTCTCAAACAATTCCTATCAGCATGACCATCCCCCTCTACTTCTTTCCCAGTTTGCAAATCTCCTGCAACATGACAGCTGCAAGCTGATTGGCTCTCAGCTCTCACAAGATTTCGGCCACCATCTTAGATGAGGATAAACAAACTAGATTTGACTAAATCCAACATATCTTGCAGTGGAGAATGGAGCTAGCAATTGCTACAGCTTCTCAAGGCAAAGTCCCCTAACTTACTGACCATGAGAGAGAACTGAAGAAACATGTTTTACAGAACAAAAAATGTTTCTGCCCCAAACTGTATCCTATTAGAATAGCAGTCAGCAATGCAGATATCTCTCACTCAGTTTACCACAGCCAAGGCACATTTAGTTAAAGCAACCTGCACCCCCCCCCAGGCCAAGGCACATGTCTACTTTATCCCAGAGATAACCAAGGCATACAAAAAGGGCCAAAAATGATACACAGCACTATACTGTATTGGGTGAACATACAACGAGGTTTGATTAAAATAACTATTTTGAAAATAGTGAACTTTAATAGTCATTTCTTTCACTGATATTCAGTTGCTTTTTCTCTCTTAAAGGCACAATCACATATTAATTGAGGAGCCGCTACTATGTACTGTGTGTGGCAAAAGTAATACATACCAATGAGAATGCAAGACTTGGTCCTATTAATTTAGTAAAAAAGGGCCGGAACAAGATAATTTCACATTTTTTTAATTTAAGGGATGCTAAATTTAAAGGATGCTAAAATACTAAGTAATGTGTCACAGTTCACCATTACAAGCACTGTAACACCTGAAGTGCTCACTCAAGACATCACTACACAACAGTATCTGAAGCAATTTCTTAGTCCTTCTGTGTCTCACCTCAAAATGACATGTTCTCTAGACCTTTTTATGACACATTGGGCTGGATATTCAAACTGCACTATTTTGTGGCGCAAGCCCTTGCGCTGCACAAAATAGTTGCGCAGGGGTGTGGCCGGGGGTGATATTCAGGAGTTCGCTGTTGAGCAACTCCTTTGAATATCTTAATCCCAACCACTGTGCATGGCGCAGTGGAACTGGCGCCACCGCCAAGTGGTCAGAGTGGAGCATTCAGGATTCGCGATTGGCGCAAAGTACCATTCGCCATCTTGCTCTTCGATATTCAAGGTGACGACATGCAAATGGGGCCATAATTCATGCAAAGGTGCGGGGGGCCATTTGCATCTATTTATGGCCCCATTTGCATGCTATTAGGATGCAGGTGCGCTGATCCCTCGAGGACTTGTGCCTGGCGCCCTGCCAGGAGCAGCCGCCGGGGACCGACGCCCCTGCAGCCCGATCGTGGGAAAAGTGTAAAATCCCACCACCCCGACTGGCCCGATGCGGGCAAAGCTTAAATAACCTCCACCAGCCCGATCACGGGTAGCAAAGTGTCCCCAGAACATATCCCTGGTGGTCCAGTGGACCGCTAAGCCTGATTGCGGGCTGCATAATGTGGTGACACCCCAAGACCATATCCCTGGTGATCTGGTGTTCTCCCACCCCACCCACCGCGTGCCCCACCACCACTCCCTCCCGGCAACGTGGTGGCAGCATCCACCACCTGCCGCCTGCCGCCGCCCGACTGACTGCGCGGTGGGCTGCACGCCGATGGTGCAGAGCAGAGCTAATGGGCATGCAGCTCATACCATACAAGGCAGTCCAGATTCATTCATTCACATATCTGACTGCCCACGGCGGGCCGTATGCCCATTGGCTCTTGCTCTGCACCACTGGGCGGCAGCCCTACCGGCAGTCAGTCAGTGGGCCGCAGGCGGGTGGGATGCTGCCACCCGCCGCGGGCCGGGGAGCAGGGTGGTGGGGCTTCGTGGGTGGGTGGGGTGGGGGACACTAGATCACCAGGGATATGGTCTTGGGGGTGTGTCGCCACATTATGCAGCCCGCATCAGGCTTAGCGTCCACTGGACCACCAGGGATATGTTTTTGGGGTGGGGTTTAAACATTTGTAGCCTGCGATTAGTTTAGAGCGGTCCACTGGACCACCAGGGATATGTTTTTGGGGTGGGGTTTAAACTTTGCAGCCCGCGATTGGGCTTAACGGTCCACTGGACCACCAGGGATATGTTCTGGGGGTACACTTGCTGCCCTGATCGGGCTGGTGGGGGTTTATTTAGCTTTGCCCATGATCAGGCCAGTCGGGGAGGGGATTTTTATGCTTTGCCCACGATCGGGCCAGTCGGTGGGTGAGGGGATTGTTTACACTTTTGCCCACAAACGGGTTGCAGGGGGGGCACAGGAAGTAGGTTGAGGGCCAGCCACAGGTGGCAGCTGCTGTGTTGCGCCCTGCAATGTGTCAGCTCACCTGTAGGTGGCCCTCGACTTACTCCTTTTTTTTGGGGCTCAAAGTTGTGCAGGCACAGGTTGGGGGTTGCGCCTGCACAACTCTGCACAGCCCGCTGAATATCGGGCTGTGCAGTTTATGCATGGTTCCTCCCCCTCCAGTTCAGCATGCATTCATTTGCATTGTGCTGTTGCTCAGCTTGCCTTGTGGGGCGGAACTGCCTCCTGCTGAATATGGCAGAATGGCCCAATTTCGGACTTAAGCAGGTGCAACCCTATTGCGCATGGCGCAACCCTTTTGAATATCCAGCCCATTATGTCTTTTAAACTCACCACCTTCTTCTATCAAAAGGTAGCGGAAACTCCTCTATCATCTACCTGACCAAAACACCGTAAACAAGTAGGTCTCATGAGGAAGAGGAGCATTGAGAAACGAACCTAACTTGCCTATCCAGATCGGCAGCCGCAAGAAAGAATATTGCGAGACTTGCTGCTGTGATCTCGGAAAAGCTCCCCACTCACCCCTTACCCATGCAGGATTAAGGGTGTAGGTGGCTGCCAGACAGGAGATTGACTGAGAGTCGCTGCTGCCATCTTGCAGAGAGTGTAACTATGCCCATAAATGTTCAACCAGCACAGAGCACATTTGTTAAAAGCACCAGCCGATCTGCAACAGCAGACCACAATGTGAATAATTAAATGTAAGGGCAATGATTTCAAATCAATTAGCAATGGGGAAAATACATCAGGGGAAGCACCATTACCACAGCTGTGGGCAAGGCTGTGTAACACTGAGCCCCTCACTCACTCTAATCACATTTAAAAGGACAGTGCACACTTTAATGCACAGGCTCAGCAATAGCCTACACAGTGCAGAACATTATTGATTACTGTGCAGGGGAAGAATTAAAAAAAAAAAAAACCCTCTCATGGTACCTTCTCAGCTTACTGCAGGGCCAAAACAAAGAGCCGCAGCTGAACCAAGGTTGCAGCATACCCTACAAGTCCAGCATATTTAACCAAATCTAGAGGCAAAGGTAAGACTCATAATATTTCAGTATAAGCCATACATACAAAAATTATAGTACAGTTGTCACTAAATACAGGATGCTATCAAGATCCAGCATTCTGGTTATCAGTTTGTGCTTATACCACTAGAATATATCAGGCAAAAAGTACAGAAAACTAATGCATGATGTATAGCTTCTGAGTATATCACAACATCGGTTTACAAGGCTTTTAAGTAGAACAGTGCAAACTGCAAGTAAGGAGACTGACCACCTGGAAGCCCCTGCTAGCAGTTCCAGGAGCAAACTACCATAAAGTATACACTGAGCCTTATAATCTAAGGAAACTGACTACCTGGATACACCTGCTAACGGTTCCAGGAGCAAATGTCCATAAAGTATCCACTGGACCTTATAATGTAAAGGGATTTGACTACCTGGATACCCCTGCTAGTGGTTCCAGGAGCAAAGTTTCATAAAGTATTCACTTGGCCTTATAATGTAAGGAGATTTGACACCCTGGATACCCCTGCTAGCAGTTCCAGGTGCAAACGTCCATAAAGTATTCACTGGTCCTTATAATGTAAGGAGGTTTGACACCCTGGATACCCCAGCTAACGGTTCCAGGTGCAAACGTCCATAAAGTATCCACTGGGCCTTATAATGTAAGGAGATTTGACACCGGATATCCCTGCTAGTGGTTCCAGGTGCAAATGCTTCAAAAAAAAAATGCTCATCAAATGACCTATACAAGGAGAGCAAGGCAAATATCAACCTAGCACCCCTTAGAGCAGTGTCTCAGTGCAGGACAGTGGTCCTACTTCCATTCCAGGTATCCCAGTCTCTATGGCATGTCACCATTCAAATGGCATCTAGCTCTATGGTGGAACCTGACTGAAACGTGGCTTTCCACGACCTCAATGCTACTGGTGTACTCCATATAGGGTATTTAAGGCTGCGGACCAACATGGAGCCGATCAAAATGTTTTCTTATGGCCCCCATGTCCGCAGAAATGCCCAAATGACTCAATCCTCTTCCCCTCATCTCTTCTGGTCTGAGAGCTCGCTCAACGTGGGAGCAGCCCTTTGACTGACTCCCAATGCTTGCGAGACCTTGGCTGCCATCTTTCTGAGGGGCAAAACAGTGGGATCTCGCCATCGCAGAGACCCTGCAATAACTACCGCCTATGCCCCAAGCACACTGAAATACAGCAACATTTCAACTCCACCAAGCGCAAACAGGAGCCAAACAGACTGTTCAGTTAAAGTCTAGAAGGATACCTCAAGGAAAAAGAGGATAAGATACCAAAAACCAGTCAAACAGATCCATTTATCTTCCAGCTAGACAAACATACCATTCTCAGTCCTTTCGGGACAAGACAGAGGCAATTACAACTACAGGCTACACTACTACAGGCAGCCATACCCACAAAAAAAAAATAAAAATTTCATCAGATATCAAGTTAGAAGGTTTCCCAAGCAAGGTAGAGGAAACTACTTCCCCCACAGAACCCAGCTGAAACAACAACTACTATTGCTACAAGCAATACCAAAACATTCCAGTCAGTGACCAACTACTACTCTTCATGCAAGCATGGAAACAAACCACACAAGACAGGTGGGTCCTACAAGTAGTAAGACTAGGATATGTGATACAGCTTTCTTGCATACCAACAAAAAACATTCTAGTCCTATTTCCTGTGCCGAAAAACATGTTACCCCGACACAAGTCCAAACAGCACTGGCAGACTTACTGCACAACAAGACCATAGACAGGGTAACATTACAAAACAGGGAAAAGGAGGATCTTCCATATTTGACAAGGTACCCAAAAAGGGACCAGAGGGCTATGCCCAGTTTTTGGATCTTAACAATTCTGTACAATTCAAACCCTAGAAATGGAAACAGTCGGGCCCACTCTCATGGTTATAAGCGCAGGAGATTACCTAACCTCACTACATTTGTAGGACACATACATCACACTACAAATTCTGTCAATTTCACATATTGTGAAAATGATACCAATACAAGTGTTACCATTCAACCTACCATCAACCCCAAGCGTGTTCATGATGGTAAAAGAGTTAAAGGCATACAAGTAATACTCTGTTGAATGACTGGCTGATCAAGACCAGAACAGTACAACAGTCCTTTCGAGAACAATGCAGTAGTACACGGCCTACAAAATCACAGCTGTGTAATAACCTCTCAGAAAGCTACCCATCATCCCCAGCCAGTCTATAGATAGTCTAGGCTCACTGATCGACACAAATCCGGGTCTCAGCAACCCATTAAATACCCAATTTCACTCAATTATTGCACAGACTACACAATTACAGAAACACAGAAATCCAGAACTTCAAGCAGTTTCACAAGCACTGGGAGTAATGTCATCATTGGTAGACATAGTGCCATGGGCCAAGTACAAGATGAGGCCTCTCGTACCATTCTTGAGCAAACAGGGCCCAGCGCATGACATAGGCTTGGCACAGACATTAACACTTTTCTCTCCCTGAGGGCACTAGCATCTGCCAGATGTGGAAGAGAACTACAGGCACACTCATGCAGACCCGTGCAGACTGTGTAGCTTAGTGGTTAAAGCACTAAGCTGTAAACTGAAATTCCCTTTGCCTTTCCTAACTTTCTACACTGACAGAATATCCCTTAGACCTATAATGTCATTCTGACCAATAGTATCATTGACAGTCCATATCAACCAGACTATTGAAATATCTGCAGAACCCCCTCAGTAGGAAATACAAAACAACCCACAGCTTAAAATACAGGGTATGAAAAGGATGCTTAGCACATTCCTATCAAAGACAGAGGAAATATACAAAACAGAATGTTTGTAATGCTGCATGGAAAAGGAAAACCAGCTTCAAAATCTTTGATTGAAATATACCTTAAAACAGCAATCAGGAACCATACAGAGTGAATAACTCGACTGCACCTAGAGATCTGAAGGCTCACTCTACCAGAGCAAGCATAACTTCCTGGGCAGAGAAAAATGGGAATACTGCAGAGGGAGTGTTGTCTCTGTGGCACTATCAGTTAGGGCACTGGCTTCTTAACTGATAGGTTGGTGGTTCAAGGCCACCTAAGAACATTTTTCAGGGGGGCGGATTTTAAGGAAATGGGAAGGATCCTTAAGGAGCATTTGGATGGGATTGGGTCAGACATGGACGCTGATAGTAGGTGGGAAATCATCAGGAGAGGGGTGCAGGATGCTACCAGCACCTGTGCAAGAGTAAGACGAAAATGCGGTAGGGCCCAAAAACCCTGTTGGTGGACCAGGGAGGTCCAGGAGGTGGTGCGGGGAAAGAAAGCAGCCTATAAGAAATTCAAGTGCTCAAGGAGTGAAAGGGATCGAGGGGAGTATGAGCTGAAGGCTAGAAGGGCCACTAGAGTGGTGAGGTCGGCTAAGGCAAGGAAGGAGCAGAACCTGGCCAGGGAAATTAGGAGAGAAAAAAAGGGGTTCTTTAGATACATTGGGGAAAGACGAAGGGTGAAGGGGCAGATTAGCAGGATTAAATCAGGGAGAGATGGGCACAAGACCGGGGAGCAGGCTGAGGTACTAAATGAGTACTTCACCTCAGTTTCACCAGGGAAATGGGGTGCTGCATCATACATGGGAGGAGACAGAGATAATGAGGAGGGGGACCCTTACCGATCGGCAGGTCTGGGGAGGGGAGGCATCACTGGCAGGTGGGGAGGCTAAGCAGGGAGAAGGTACCAGAAGTGGAAATCACAGCAGAGAGTGAGGAAATCCCAGCTCCCTTAAGACAGAGAAAGCACCGGGCTGGATAAATTACATCCTAGAGTGCTGAAGGAACTTGCAGATGTCCTGGCGAAACCCCTGGCAGAGCTTTCACCATCTCTCTGAGGACAGGGTGGGTGCCCCAAGACTGGAAGGTGGTGCATGTAGTGCCTATCCACAAGGGGATCAAGGGAGGTGGCAGGAACTACAGGCCTGTCAGCCTGACATCGGTGGTGGGCAAGGTGATGGAGGGCATTGTCAAGGAGAGGCTAGGGGGATCTGGATAAGTCAGGGTGCCTGGACGATGACAGCATGGATTCATCTAGGAAATCGTGTCAGACAAACCTGGTGGAGTTCTATGACTGGGTGACAAGTGCCTTGGACCTGGGTAGACCAGTGGATGTCCTCTTTCTAGACTTCAGCAAGGCATTTGACTCTGTTCCTCACGTGGGCCTGTTGGATAAGCTGGGAGAAATGGGGGTGGGGAACCAGATGATCAGATGGATAGGCAATTGGCTCCAGGACCGGACCCAGAGGGTCGTAGTTGGTGGGATAGTCTCATCCCCAAGGAGGGTCATTAGTGGGGTCACACAGGGATCAGTCCTTGGGCCCCTTCTGTTCAACGCCTACGTATCTGACATAAGGACAGGAATCAGGAGTGAGATGAGTCTCTTTGCAGATGACTCGAAACTGGGGGCGGTGGTGGATGGGGAGGAGGGGAGGGTGGCCCTGCAGGGGGACCTGGAGGCTCTGGAAAGATGGTCTAGAAAGTGGAAGCTGAGGTTCAATGCAGGGAAATGCAAGGTACTCCACCTGGGGGCCAGAAACCCAGGCCAAGTGTACACCCTAGGGGAATACTACAAGTCTCAGTGGCTGAGAGGGACCTGGGGGTGGTGGTGGATGTCAAGATGAACAACTCTGAGACTTGTAGGAGGGCAGCAGCCAAGGCCAACAGGATGCTGGGATGCATCGCTAGGGGGATCACCTCCAGAAGGAGGGAAGTGATACTCCCTCTGTATAACTGCTTGGTGAGGCCGCACCTGGAGTACTGCGTGCAGTTTTGGAGGCCACAGTTAAAGAGGGACATTAACCTCCTGGAGAGGGTCCAGAGGAGGGCAACCAAAATGATTTGGGGCTTGGGGGACAGGACCTATGAGGAGAGGCTCAAAGAGCTAAATATGTACACATTGGAAGAGAGAAGGGACCGGGGGGACATGATAGAGGTCTTCAGGTACATGAAGAGGGTAAATAGGGGAGGAACAGTCAGGGTGCTTTGAAGGAAGGGGCCACTAGAGGGCATGGGTGGAAGCTGGAGGGGGGAAGATTCAGGGGAGAAAGGAGGAGGTGCTACTTCACTGAGAGGGTGGTGGAGCCATGGAATGCACTACCTAGGGGGCTGGTGGAGGCAGAGACAGTGGAGGGGTTCAAGAGGGGGTGGGACAGGTACAAGGGAAGGGTTCTGGAAGCAAAATCCAATGCAGCAAGAATATCCGGAACTGGGAAGGGAGAAGCCAGAGAAGGCGAGGGGGACAGCAAGGTCAGCACCCAGGGTGGGGGCTGACCAAACGAGCAGACACAAAAGACCGTTAGGCCTATTCTGCTGGCATTTTAGTATGTTAGTATGTTAGTAAATCTTTAGCAGCATGTAAGGACTAGGTACAAGACAACACGTCTGACCTACCCTAGCGGAGGAGTACTGCTTTTTAATGACCCATGATGTCATGAATTGGGAGTGCCTCAGAGATTATCCCCCACAATGGTAGCTTACTCACCTGGTAAAGGTGATTGTTGGGGAATACATCTCTGAGGCACTCCACATCCCACCCATCAGACGTGTGAAAGACTCAACAAGTTTTCATACATTGTATGAATGTATGATACCTGCTATTACAAATTAGCAGGTTTTGACATCATCGACATTTATATGTATAGTGCAATAACAAAATAAAGTTACACAATAATTTTCTACCGCTAAGTGGTCACTACATAGCTACACTCATTAACAGCAAAAGGTATTAACAGATTATTGTTATGGATACAGCTTTGGAATACATCGAACTGACTTTAGGAGAGCAGACTCCCCTCTCAGGTGGGTGATGGACTTTCTTCAAGTCACATGTGCATCAAGCAACCTATCAGGTGTACACAACCCATGATGTCATGAATGGGGAGTGCTTCAGAGATGTTTCCCCCCACAATCACCTTTACCAGGTGAGTAAACTACCATTAATCAGTTCATGATAAATCTGGGACGACTGATGCTCATTTAAAGTTTGGAATCCTGGTAAATGCTCAGTAATGACTGAATCTTGAAACTTTCTGGGCAGTACCTTTGCTCTTTTGGTGGTACCAGCACAACCTAATTCCAATGTTTCATCCTATGCATTTTTCAAAACTGAGTGCTTGGATGAAATATTGCCAACAAACCCTTCAGACAGTTCTCTCTTCTATTGAAGTGTTTCACAGGAAAATGGTAATTAACTCAAGTCCCTTAGCAAGGTGCTTAATTCATTTTGAAGGTAATTATTCACTGGAGCAAAAACATTCCAAATAATTCTCATAACCTCAGCCAAGAACAGGAATTGGGATAATTTTGTGACTTCCAATAGCCCTCTTGCTTTAAGTGACATTTCACCATGACCATTTGCAAACCGTGACAGAACACTCAGAATCTCTTCCAAATTCAGGATTACTTCCAAGGTTTTTAGGTGACCAGTCCTTCTTGTGTCTGAGTCTTTGCAAGTGCTGACCTTTGTATAGCACACACACTTCATGTCTGTGAAAAAATTTGTATAGAGAGTTGCAGTTTGAGAACACATCTGCCACTGCTGCACTCTTCTCACACACATGAGTAACTGCCAGATGCAACTGGTGATTCAAGCAGTGTGTGTAAAGAATTTCATTGTTTAATGTCTCTTGCAAACATTTTTGTACATCTGGGGTGGGGTATTCAGAACTGTGCCAAGCAGGGGCGCATGCTGGGAGCAGCGCAACTGGGATGCGTCAGGGCGGTGTCTGGGTGATATTCAGCAGTGATACGCCATGGCTCCACACCATTGAATATGGCACTGTGGCCACCCACATTTTGCATGGCACAGTGGCACTGCACTAGCGCAAGTGGCCGGAGAGGAGCATGGGGATGCGTTAGCACAAGTGCCATTGCGCTAAGTGCAGCAACCATGATATTCAGTGGTGGACATGCACATGGGGCCATAATGTATGCAAGGTGCAAATGGGGCCATTTGCATGTCATTATGGCCCCATTTGCATGCAGGTGTGCCGATCCCCTGTGACTTGTGCCTGGTGCCCTGCCAGGCTGCAGACGTCGGGGACTGATGCCCCCGCCCCTCACTGGCAACGTGCCTAATTGCCCGATCGCGGGCTGTAAATTAATTCAAACTCCCTGGTGGTCCAGTGGACCTAATTCCATGCCCAATCACAGGCTGTAATATAATGCAAACTCCCTGGTGGTCTGGTGGTACCTGTACCGCCCTCCCAACCTGCCCACTCATATCCGCCACCCCACTCCTCCCTGGTCAGCGGTGGGTGGGAACACCCCATCTGCATCTGCCCAGCCACCCACCGACTGACAACGTACAATACGGCTGTACATCCATTGGTCCGCAGCGTGGGCCAATGGGCATGCAGACCGAACTGTACTACACTATCCTGATATGTAAATGGTTCCATTCACATATCGGCACTGTGTAGTACAGTATGGTCTGCATGCCCATTGGCCCATGCTGTGGACCAATGGGCATACAGCCGTACTGTACGCTGTCAGTCAGCAGACAGCCGGGTGGCTTGCGGGTGGGGTGCTGCCACCCACCACTGACCGGGGGGGAGCGGGGTGGCAGGTATGAGTGGGCAGGTTGGGAGGGGGGTACGGGTACCACTGGACCACCAGGGAGTTTGCTTTATATTACAGCCCGCGATTGGGCATGGAGTTAGGTCCACTGGACCAGCAGGGAGTTTGAATTAGTATACAGCCCGCGATCGGGAATGGAGTTAGGTCCGCTGGACCACCAGAGAGTTTGAATTATTTTACAGCCCATGATCGGGCATGGAGTTAGGTCCACCTGACCACCAGGGAGTTTGAATTATATTACAGCCCACAACCGGGGCAAGGTGTTAGGTCCACTGGACCACCAGGGAGTTAAATACATATTACAGCCCATGATTCGGCATTGGGGGGTGCTACACCACCGGACAGTGCCACCAGGGCTCGGGTGGCCACCCACAGTTGGTGGCTGCTGTTTGCACCCAGCAATACTGCAGCTGGCCTGTGGGTGGCCAGTCCTTGCTCCTGTATTTTTCAGGAACATCTTTGCTCCCCCCTGTGCGGTGCAAGGTGGATGTGTGCCTGCATATGCGCCACACATCCCGGACTGAATATCAGGATGTGCTGCATATGCATAGGCACACCCCCTGCACTTGCGCTGCATACATTACTGGTGCGCCCCAGCGCCTCAGGATTTGCATGGAGCAAATTCCCCTTTTGAATATTGCGCCGGGGCACATCAGTGGGTTGTGCATGGCACAACACTGTTGTGCCATGCGCAACCCCTTTGAATATTCCACCTCTTGTTTGCACCCCGACATAACAGAGGCACCATCAAAGCAAGAACATAAAATATGTTGAAGGTTTGCACCCAGTTCTTTGATGTCTTTCAAGATCTGTTGTGTAATATTTTCAGCACTGAGGCCATGCAGTTGGTATAATCCAATTGGTTTGCCACAAACAGAATATCGCAAAATAATGGACACATTTTCAATGTTCACAGCATCCTTTGTAGCATCACATTTCAGGCAGAATAATTTAATATCACCATTAGTTTGAATATCTGCAACAATAGCTTGCAAAATAATTCACTTCATAATGTCAATTATTTCATTCTGAATTTCAGTGGAAGTGTACTTTGCATTTCTCAGAATGGTTTTCAGAATATCTCTGAATAGTGGATCTTGACCTGTAGTAAACTTAATTAGGCTAATGAAAATTCCTGATGAATTGTTCAGTGTGAGATCTAACTCATCAAAGTTCATGATATCTTTATCTTCTCTCAGAGCCAGCTCATTTAGGACAGCAAACTGAATTATTTTTCCCAAGGTTTTTATATAGTACCTAGTTCTTTCAGTTTGTGTAGATTTATTTATTTATTTAAGAGATTTACCAGATAAGCATACTGAGCGGGGTCCGCTCATTTCCAGATGCGACCTGGGGGTTACATAGGTCCATATAGGTATAGAAGACAAAACACTGCAGTGGTTTGACAGCGGGTTCAGTAAAACAACACAATACAGTGGTATGAAATAGCATGAGAGTGGGTACATACAGAGAGAGATTACAACAGGTACAGAATAGGTGCAGGCTAGGTTGACCAAATTTGTCAGTTGCGAAGTCTGGTCCTCAGGTCAGAGTGCATAGTTTGCTGTGACAGGTTTGGCCTAGATTTCCGGGTGAGACAGTAAAGCAGTAGAATATGGTGACACAGTAGGAGTTCTAGGCTTGTTGCTTAAAATTGTGATTTAAGACCCGTTTAGATGCCCCTGGTAGCAGGTCTAGGCTGTAGGTTGCAGTTGCATACAACTGAGAAGTGGGCTTGTAGAAGTGGTTTGAGAAGCCTAGGGGAGGTGGAGAGCCTAATGTCTGCCGGTAAGTTGTTCCAGAGTTTGGGCAGCCGATGTTTGAAAGCCAATTGGCCCTTCGAAGTTCGCATGAAAGGGACTTGGAATTGTTTGAGTCCGAGCCTCTGAGGGAGTATGCCGGGGGTTGAGTTGCCAGTTCGCAGCTGAGATGGGGGGGAGGGCACTGGTCCAGTACTTGGCTATGATATTAGCGCAATGTAGTTGATGCCGAGACTCCAGCGATGGGAGGGCAAGGGTGCTGTACAGGTCGCAGTGATGGGTGGAGGGTGGGCAGTCTAGGATGAACCGGCAGAAAGAGTGAAAGAGGGGGTCCAAGCTGGCCAAGGTGGATGGGGGAGCTGTGCTGTAGACCACGTCACTGTAGTCGAAAATGGGGAAGATCATTTTGAGCACTAATTCTCTCTTGACCGAGGTTGGAAGGTTGCCTTTATTGCGGTATAGTGTACCTAGTTTAGGGTGTAGTTTTTTCTGTAGCGAGACAATGTGGGCGTGGAAGTCTAGGTGTTGATCGAGCCATACCCCCAGGTACCGAAAGGAGGTGCAGGATTCCAGGGTGGATCTGTCCAGAGTGTGGAAAACGGGGGCTTCTGAGCGGGAGGAGTCTCGGCTGCGTGCCGAAAGTTAGGGAGATGGTTTTCTTTGCATTTAGCACAAGTTGGTTGGACCTGAGCCAAGTTTGAACGGCATCAAAATCCCGTTGGAGAGTTGAGTTTGTGTCCCCAATGGAGGGGCTGGAGGTGTACAGTACAGTATCATCTGTGTGCATTTGTATTGCTGAGTTGGAGCAGACCAGAGGTAGATCATTTAGAAATATGGAGAATAGTAGGGGCCCCAGGATCGATCCCTGGGGACCCCCATGTTGACTGGGAGTGAGTTGGATACATGAGGGCCAATTTTTACTGCCTGCTTCCTGCCTGTCAGGTGGGCTTGGAACCAGCTGGTAGCAAGATTAGAGAGGCCTGCGTCTTGCAATTTTGTGATTAGCTTTGGGTGGGATACCATATCAAAAGCTTTGGCCAAGTTAATGAATATGGCCGAGGTGATATGGCCCTTGTCCATTCCCAAGAAAATATAATTTGTGAGCCTTAGTAGTGCTGTGATGGTGGAGTGTGTTTTTCGAAACCCGGACTGAAACGGGGTGAAGAAGGAGGTGGAGTCGAGGAAATGTGTAAGTTGGGAGAGGGCTAGGTGTTCGTGTAGATGACACCAAAGCAGCAATTGTTGCACCTGTGCCCTCTCTTCTCCGTTCTGCAGTCCAATCAGCCATTGTATTCAAGTGGACTAAACTGTGCTCATGTTTGTTGAGACCTTTCTCTTGACAAAGAGCATTTTTCCAGTTGTGAAATCCAGATTGCATAAAAGCCATATCGGTTCCCATTCCACCAGCACTGCCAGGGCGTGCATACATGCGACAAAGAAAATAGAAGGCCTAATCAACCACAACTGAGTATTCCAGCCATGGTCAGTTCACATACCATTTTTTACTAAAACTATGCAGCACTCTTCCAATGTTAGTTTTAGAAAAATTAATTTTGAGTTGCACTGGTTCTTGAGTTCCAAGATCTGACGGTATTAATGGATTGTTCTTGTTTGATAATCTCACTATGTTCATTAGCACATGTCAAAGTAGATGGTGAGCTTGGTTGAGTCTCTCTATGAGATGCACAAGCACGAATAACAAATGTGTCCATTTTGAACTCTAACTACACTACTGTGGCAGTGTTAATGAGGAATGAGGTCAGCAGCTGTCAGTCACCTAACCTAAGGCATGCTAGTCACACAGCTAAGCTCCGCAAGTTGGCTGGGGCAAGTGGAACACTTAAAGGTGGTACTTACTTTCTGTTATTGTTTTTATTATACAACTTTAGAAGTTAGAACTAAGAGAATAGAGACTGGAATATCATATAAGCATAAGTAAGAGATGGCCACTGGGGCTTGGGGGGATTAAGTTTTAAATAAAATGTCTTCCAAAAATGAACTGTGTCTGTCTGTGTTTTATTTGCGAGAACACAACTCAGAAGAGATGGACCCTTGGTGGTGCTGTGTTTTTGATACAATTTGTTGCACGTTCCAAAAATGTACAGTGTCTTTTTTATTTACTTTTTTTTAATATTTATTTTGAGATATGCACACAAACACACACAAACACACATTACAATACACACAGTCACTGACGGACTGACAGAATCACTTTTCTCTTTCCAGGAAGCAGCCAAGCTGGTATTAGGTACTGGTAGCAAATTAATATCGTTCTTGTTCTAAACTAGTACTAATCATTCCATATACAGTACCAGCAGCTGTCAAAGAGAGTACCAGTCTAGCCTGTCCTTCAGAACTAAATCTTCCCTCTGTCTCCTCCTCTTATAGGGGTCTCTCTCTCTCTCTCCCCTGTTTTCTGCTTTTCTATTAATAACAGTAAGTGGTGTTCCTGGAACATCCTTGTCCCTCTGACTGCCCCAGACTATCTCATACAGAGTTCAGACTAGTACAGTGTGCACCCTGCTTTGGCTTTACTTATGGGCCCCTTGCTTTAATGCTCTCTATTCCGCTTTTCTTTTTTTTCCCCTCAGGCAAATTAGCAATTACCTGTACTTGTACTTTTTAGTTATGTGGGCAACAATCACATGTTAACACAAGCATTGTAGCCCCATTGGTCTCTTCTTCTTATATGTATTTTGTTTTTCCTTAGGCAAAGAGGCAGTTAGTCAATTTAGTCAAACCTGCCCTTCACTTATGGGCAAGACAAAAAAGCAGAAGCCCCTTACACTCCTTTACTGCTGCCTTTTCTCTTTATTTTTGTGTCTTTCTGTTAGTTACCCTTGTCTTCAGTTCTGCCCAATGTGGCAGTGCCCACTGCCCTCCCTTTATTTAGTTTTTCTAGGAAGCAGGAGTCTGCCTAGTACCTGTAGCAGTAGTAGTAGCAGTCACAAAGTTAAGCCACTGGCCCAAGTCTCTCTTTTGTTTCTCTGACCAAGTCCTACTTTGCCTTTTTAGTGTGTCTTTTGTTATTATACCTCTTACTTATTTCTTAATTGTTAGGGTTTTGTTTCTTAATCAGTCCCTTTTATTTGTTTTCATAATATTCTTGCCCTTAGGGATAGGGAAGGAACACAAAAAACAACCCTAAAAGTTTTTTCCTTCTTTAGTGAGATTTCATCTAGTCCTTTTTAATGTGTCTTTTGTAATTGTTATACCTCTTAGTTATAATTTTTTTCTTATTGTTAGGGTTTTATTCCTTAATCAATCACCCTTTTATTTGTAAAGACTTTCTCTTATAATAATCAAACTCTTTAGTTCCACACTAGTACTTCGTTTATGTTGCTTGTATTTGCTTTTTGAACCAAAATCAAACAGCAGCAGCACTTCTTCATATCCTAGCCCTCTACCCTAAATATTGTCTATCTGATCCCTTCCTCTCTGCCTTGCTTCTAACCTTATATTTTATTTTTTCTTTTCTCCAATCGAATCTCTTTCCTCAGATAAGCCTGAGCTCAAGTTGCCACCTTTTGTTCTCTCAGTCAGTCTCAAACTGTATTTAATTCAGTCAGTGCACTGCTCCCTCACACTCACAAGTGTATATAACTTTGTGATGGTGTGACCACTGACTGACTTACTTCACTGACCGACCACCAGAAAACTAATTTGATTTTTAATGGTTATGGCATAGAAACTAAATAAAGAAAACAAAAACCCTCCTCTGTTCTTATAAGTTCTGTCTCTAACAGCAGCTGTTGCTAGAAACTCTCAGTTCAGGCTGATGGTGGACCGAAGACAAGTGATCTATTCTTTTCCCCAAATTCCCCCATTTCACATCACACCAAAAATAACTTAAAATTTATTCTGCCTTCTGCTTAGCAGAAAAAGAACATGACCGAAGAGATCAAGTCAGAGAACTGTCAATATTTTTTCCTCCTCCACCTGTGCAGTGGCTGTAACCCAACAAATACAGATCCCCCAGCCCCAACCCAACTCAGTTTAATTATTCCAGCAGGTCTGATCTTCACCCATCTCTTTTACTGTTCTCTGACCCCCCATCTACTGAACAGTGAGCAACTGATGGGCCGCATGAGGCAAGGCCCGAAGGCAACCACCTGCACAGGTCGGCCCCTGCATCCACACAAAAAATAATGTGGTGGTACTAATATAATTAATTAAATTGTCCTTCCTTGTGTGTGGTGCATGCATGGTGCTGACTAGAGTAGTGATGAGGAGGGGTTAGAATGAGAAAATTGATGGAGGTTGGAGAAGCAGCTGAGAGCCAACAAGTTTTTAACAGTGTCAACCCTCTAAACTCCAGGAGAGCAATGAAATGGCACTTTTCTTTCGAGAGCTGAGAAGATGAACATCTGCATCACGTCTTTAGTCTCTGCCTCCCACCTGCCCCAACTCACCGCAGTGGCATGGCCATTGGTTCCAAACTAGAAGGGGTGGGCTGGGCAGGCAGAAAGCAGCAGTCTCCATTCAATGTGTCACTGACTGCCTCTGTCAGTCATGATTACTGACACATCGGTGGCATGGCACCTCTGCTTTTCAGCTCTGTCGGCAGTCAGAAGCTTCACTCTGCTCTTGTAGGTGACTGCTCCCGAGTCCCCTGACCCCCAAATGGTGTGTACATTAGTTCATCACATGGTGGTGGTGGAGTTCTGGGAGCAATTTAAATGACCATTTAGTTTTGGTTCCCTAACCCAGCCCAGCCCAGGCAGCCATGCTGCAGCACTGCCCAGGTCGTCAATTTCACTGTTTTTCAGTGAGCTTTCCTCTCTCCTCCAGGCTCTAGTAAGTATAATTAGAAGAGTGCAGTCAGAGAAAGAAGTAGAAAAAATAGGAGTGGGTCAGCCAAGAGGAGAGAGTCAGACAAGAGAGTACTGCGAATGAACTGCAGCATTATTCAAAACCAATTCGATTAAAAAAAATCAGTTTGATTAAAATTTAAAGGGGGGGCAAAACAAAACAAAAACAAGTGCCCTCCTATGCCCCTGTAGCTACAGGCCTGGTTGGAGCTCCCTTCCTTCATCCTAAAACCTCACCCTATAAAGGTCTGTTCTATTTCATGGTGTATACAGAACAAAAATATTCATTCAGTAACTCTGCTTTGCCCTCATACCCTTTTCGCCATCCTTCCCCATTTCTCAACCTTACAGTACCCTTCCTGAACTTGCATTTCTGCAGATATACCAGAAGAATTTGTTTCCCAGCTTTGCTCCTCTTGCTGTTCTGAACTGTCTCAGTCTTAGCAGTTCTGATTTTTCTACTGGCATCCCTCATTCCCATTAGATAATCCTTATTATCCTTCTCCCTTTGATTATTCTTGTATTTCTTGAATGCCCTCTTCTATGACTGCTCTGCTTCCTTTCTTTACATCTTATGTGAACCACAGTGAGTCTGTTGCTTTCCTCCCCTTGCCAACCCTCCTGACACAGCATTTGGCAGCCTCTAATATACCTACTAAGAATGTGCCCATTTCCCCCTCCACTCCATCTATCCCTGTTATTCCCTTATGTTATCCCCTAGTAGTCACTGCATTCTTTTGAAGTCTGCTTTTTGAAGAGCCATACCTTTACTGCAGTGTTCCTCTTGCTAGCATCCACATGCACCTCCAGCCACACCATCAGGTGGTCACTTGACCCTAAAGGTACCTAGACTACTGTGTTTTGGATCCATTTCACTGTTCTTGCACACCAAACCAGTAGTGTTACCTCCCTTAAAGAGTATTTGACCAATTTTGTACGGAATGCGCCCTGGTGTGCCAGTAAAAATGAGTGCTAGTTCCTAGCTTGTTGTGACTGGGACTTTGCAGTCCATGTATGGCATGTAGAAGTGTCCTATTATTGCTATTTCAACCAACTCAGATGCCCTCTTTAGAATATCCCTAGTTCATTATCCATCCCCTGGATCTGGTTTGGTGGCTTGTATGCTACCCCACCCTGATTGGTTCCCCTCCCCTGTGGCTACTAATGCCCACAGATTCCCTGAACCTCCAGAATCATCCAAATTGTATATTTCTGGGGCTTCGGTGCCTTCCCTTGCACACAGCTCTACCCCTTCCCATACCTTTAGTCCTGTCCATACTAAAGAATGCAAATCCAAATATAGATATGTTCCACCCATGGTTCAATTTTACCCACATCTCTGTGACAGTCACAAGGTATAAATAACCCTGTACAACCAGTGCTTGCAGTTGCAGCATTTGGTTACCCAAACTTCTTGCACTGGTGCAAAACAGTTTCCAACAATCATTTCCACTCTACCACATTGTATTCCTCCCAGGCTGTATTCCTCCCAGGTTTTGCCAACTTCAAACACCCATTTGTTGAGGATGAGCTGGCAGGGCCCCCTGGGTTTCATCTATGTTTGTGTACCTAACTGGGCTAACTCCTCCCCTTCCTAGTTTGAACTAGCTGCAATGTACTGAGACCACCTTGCTCCCAGCACCCTCCTTCCTCCTTGTTACAGTGTAGACCATCTCTTTTAAACAACCTCCACCTCCACCAAGTTGGCCCGAATCCCTGAGAAAATGAATTCCTTCTTTTGAATGTTCACAAGATTCAGTATTAGGATCATCCCTCTTCAGTATCTTCATTTGATATGTTGCATGAGGGAAACATTTGTATTTTTGCAGGCACCAAACTCTGCAGTAGGATGGATACACAGCAGTAGGTGGAGAAAAGGTGCAGGGATCTGGACATGGCAGTTCAGATTCAATGCCAAAAAACACAAAATCATGCATCTGGGGAATAGGGACACCAGTGCTGAGCATAGGCGGGGGGCAGCTACAAGACAGGAAAGGGACCTCAGTGTGGCAGTGAAGTGTGATAAAGCCATATGTAGGGCTAGTAGGATGCAGGGGTGCATAAGGAGTGGCATAACAAGAAAGGTGTGTTTTTTTTTTTTTTAAATTACAACAAAATCTTCACTAGGGTGGACACCTAGGAGGAGGTGGACAATATGTACAGGGATTTAGGTAAGCTTGAACAGTGGTCAAAGACATAGCAGCTGTGGTTCAATGCCCAAAAAGTGCAAAATTATGCACCTTGGACATAGGAACCATGGTGTCGAGTATAGGATTGAGGAGAGATAGTGTTACTCAATAGACAGGAAAGAGACCTTGGGGTTATATTATCAGAGGACCTCAAGGTGGCAGCATAGTATCACAAGGCCACAGGTAAAGCTAGTGGGATGCTGAAGTGCCTAGGGAGGGGGATAACCAACAGGAGAGGTGGTACTGCCACTGTACCTTATCGCTCTCTGGTATGCCACCTGTGATGGAGTTAGGCTACACCCTCGGCTATGACTGGTGGACCACTTTTCTATCTCCTTCTTTCCTAGCTACCAAAAATTCTGTTGTACAACCGTTAATGCTTTTCTCTTTGCTTTTCTTCTCCCCCCATCCTAGGTTGGCCACCTAGCTTAGCTCTTTACTATCCCTACTAAACGTTCTACTAATTCTCTCTTTTCATTCTTTTTCCATTTCTATACATTCATTCCATGGAGTGATGCCAAACACCCAGAGGGTGCTGTGTAAAGTGCATAACTGCATTTTGTGTACAAAAAACGTGAAGGCAGTTTTAAATAGGAATACATACAGTTAATAATGCATTTTTAAATAAAAAGGATTGAGAAGCCATACAAAACAATAATAATTTCATGATTAGTACAGTTATAAGAAATCCTTAAGGTATTTTCATAAATTCATACTACAAACCTGTTATTGTATATAAAAGTACTGAGTCACTGTGGATCAGAGATATAGAGTCAGTATCTGTGGAGATATACACTGTACCTTTAACTGAACCAGGAAGTCCCCTGAAACACCCCCATTCCCCTTGGTTTTGAAACAACATGTTCAGACATGAAACAGCATGTCCAGACATGTAAATAGAAAGGGCCCAGTCAGGTGACCCTACCAAAAGGTATAAAAACCTCTTCACTAAGTTCACTGCAGTGCAGTCAAGTAGAGTTTAGTCTTGAGAGTGAAGGAGAGAGGTGCTACTATAGGCAAGCTGTTGAATACAGCTGAAAAGGGTTTAAGGAGCTCTAAGATCCAGCACTGTATTATACGAGGAAACTACTGATGTTAAGTAGTGACTTTATTTGCAATTTATTTTATTTTCATTTATTATTTTTCTAACTTTTGAAAAATAAATATCATACCACGGTGTGTTTTGAACCTGTACATTTGCCTCGTTTGAAATTTATTCCCACATGCTTTGACACCACAACCTGGAGTACTGTGTCCATTTCTGGAGACCACACCTCAGAAAGGATATTGAGAGGTTGGAGGGTGGTAAAGAGAAGGGCAACCAAAATTGTGCAGGGATTGCAAAGGAAGCCCTACAAGGAGAGACTGAGGGATCTGAATATATACACCCTGGAGGAGAGGAAAATGAAAGGTGACATGATGAAGACCTACAAGTATCTATTGGGGTGAACAAGGGAGGGAGGGGAGCCTTTTCTGAGTGAGGAATAGCTCCAGGATTAGGAGGCATGTGGTGAAACTGGGGGGGGGTTCAGAAGGGATGTGAAGAAATATTTCTTCACAGAAAGTGTGTGTGTGTGTGTGTGTGTGTGTGTGTGTGTGTGTGTGTGTGTGTGTGTGTGTGTTGGGGAGTTCAAAAGGGATATGAAGAAATATTATTTCACTGAAATGGTGGTGGATGCATTGAACCAGTTGTCAGCCAAAGTGGTGAATGCTAGAACAATGGATGGCTTCAAGCATGTGTGGGATAAACAGGTGTATATTAGAGCAGAAATGGGGGTAGGGGGGTGGTCACCAGAGATCAGATAGTGTCTATGGCTATACAATAGGCAGGTAACGCTTGGACAGACTGGGTGGGCCAAGAGGACCTTTTCTTCTGACAGATTTCATGTTCCTGTGTTTCTTTGCACCAACCCTTTAGCCATGCATTGAACTGGAACATACGGTATGGAAACTGTTCCCTCACATTACGGTAAGGCCAAGGAAACACCCACTAGAAGGTTGCTGCTCCTGCTTTTTGCTTTGCTTCTGCACTTTCCCTATTGAATGAAAGCCTGTCTTTACCTAGGTGAACTATCAGATCCAGTCTTCCCTCCTACTTTTCAGTGAGTTCCTCAACCCTAGCCTTGAGTTTGTCCACTGTCACCACTGGGAAACAGTGCACCACCTCTTTGCCATTGGGTGTTAGACCCACTTTCCTCCCAGTGTCTTTCACTATAGAGTCCCCTACTATTAGTATCTTGTTCTTTGGTACTTCAGTCTGCAATGCGGTTAACCTGTTGCTCACGCAGAACCTTTGTTCCATAAGCTTCACCTTTCCCCCTTCCCATTCCTCTCCCCAACCACTGACAAATCTCCAGCACTGTCCTGAATTGGCCTCTCTGGGAGCTGTGATAATGGTTCCATATGTGGCCAATCAGCTGCAGCCCTTTGTGGCATATATCAAATCACACTGCTTATAGCTCTGCCCTCATGGCCTGGAGCCCCCTACAGTTAAGACAGTGACCACACTCCCAGAGCACCCTGTGGTTTACCACTGTCTAGCACCTCCTCCATTCTGCCTTCATCCCCCACAGTGTGTCTCCTTATTGTTGTGTGCAGTTCGAATGATTTGGTCAGGTTACTTTGTAACTATTTACACACACCCTGTTAAACAATTCTTAGTAGTAGCACCATTGTGGCGGTACCCTAGATATGATTTGTGTATGACACACCATTTTTGGTGTTTTTTGGGGGGGTTGAACACACTTACCTCTCAGCAGCATTACCCTGTACTACAGGCAGTTTTACTAACTTACCACCGTTTGTGTTGCTTTTGCCCTTGACATCAGTAGCTTTGTATTCAGCCTACACAGTGCCCCTCAGTCTTTGCCAATACCTTCAGCTGGAGTTGCTGCTCTCTTGACCTTCCTGTCCCCACCTAATTCTTCCTCTCTTTGCTTCCTGTACCTAGAGTTTCCTGCAGTTCTGTGGTCTTCCTGTGGGCACCCTGCAGAAGGTCCTCTTCAGATGTTACACTACTACTCCATGGCACTCACACTTCAGGACAGCATTCATACGGATGCTTGCTGGCATGGGGCTTAATGTCTTATCTAATTCTTCTTCCAGTTCCTCCCCCAGTCAGGCACCAGTTTCACAGGTTGTAATTAATCTCTCAACCCACAAGAAACTGTAACATCCTCCAAGTTAGGCTTCCATCCCTAACTATTCGAAGTTACAGAAATTTAAAGAACAGCCTGAAAGCACTGGCTTTTGTCAACTCACTCACATTGCCCCTTTAAGCATTACATAAAATAGATTACCTTTTCTGGTTTAGGCAAGCTGCTCTGTTCTCTCCATTCTCTCTGCTCTCTTAGGAGTCATGTGAAACAATAGCTTCAGAATAGGAATCAACCACTGAACTTCAAAGTCACTGCTGAACATTGTTTTTATACAGTGACTAGCGTAAAGGATCCAAAATGGAGTCATTAGGAATTTGAAGAACTTTTTGTGTATGTGGCATAAACTAAAATTAATAATATTGAAGATTGTTGACTTGAATACTAAACTAAGATAAAGCACTGTTTTAAAACCAACCTCAGACAATTTGTGCAATATGCCATGCTTAACAGTTGGACAAATCCCTGCCTTCTGTCCAAAATAATATACAGAACAAGCTCTGGTGGCCCGGTGACATAGAGGGCTGAGGCATCATGCCTTACGTGCTCCCTTGCCAGTGATCTGGGGTCAGGAGCAACCTCAGGACGTTGGAGGTCAGCTGAGGAAAGGAGGATCAGGTGTCTGGAGGACAGTTCTCCTCCTCTGGGGAGGGGGGGGGACACCAGCTCCGGCATTCACCTGACTACTTATGGTGGTTGGGGGTACAGGCATCCAGGACTGCAACATGGGAGATGAAGGAGCTGTGGCCATTGATGTCCTAGGCACAGGAGCATATGTAGGCACTTCTGGATGGCATTGCAAGGCCACTCCTCCGATGGGGAGGAAAAGTGGAAAATAGTCAGTGGTGGGGCAGGATGATATTGACCACTAGCAGGCTCTGCACCCTGGCTACAAGGCCCTATCCTGTAAACTGGATCCATTTGGACAGAAGGCAGGAGGCACTGACCCCTGCCATGGGGAGCAAGCCATACGGGAAGACCGGAATGGAGTTAAGTCCCTGGGACACCAGGTGGCAGGGGGTGGGCCACTGGAAGGAGCAGTCTGCCCTGGAAGGGGGAAAAAAAAAAAATACAGAACAAACTCTGGTCAAAGCCACTATGGCTGCTAATGCATTAACATGATGGATAAAAAATTAATGTGTGGGAAGGGCGTACCTGATATGTAGATAATGATTGCAGTAAAAGAACTTATTGATCTCCACGAGTGGTTATGACCTTCCTAACTAACTTCCTAACTTTGTCCACCACCCCCCTCCTCTCCACTGCACTTCCCTATGTGCTGCTGACAGTGCCTCTGACTGCTCCTCCCTTTTGTATCCTTACCTAATACTGTCTCAATATGTATGTTTGCAAAGACAAAGTAAGTTAAGCCTCCATGTTTCTGTAACCCAATGTTTATCCGCAACCCTTTGTACTTAATTGTCCTGCGTTGTATTGTACAGCATCTGACATGGAACCTTTGTAAAAGAACCTCAGCTCAAAGGTACTTGTAATCCTAGATTCAAGTAAATAAATAAAAAAATAAATAAAATTACTGATGGCTTGACAATTATGAGTTATGGGTCTTACAAACTCATTAGGTAGAGATAAACGTGTTATTTCACTGCAAGACATTATGCATTCCCAGTGTATGACCTTTAGCAATACCTGTATGTCTAGCCATGCCAATAGCAGTTTTGTGAGGGATGAGTTAGTAAGAGATAAGGTAGAAAGAGGAAGAGAATGACAGAAAGAATATGTGTGTGTGTGAGAGAGAGAGGTTAAACACAAGTGACTTGCTTAGGGTCATAACTATGATAAGTGGTGAGACTACTTAGTCAACCACAGAACACACAAAAAACCTGTAGCAGAGCACCGTATCAGTTTAATTGAGCTCTAATTTTCTTCATCTTGGAGCAACATAAATGCCACATTATTTCAAGGAAGGTACAGCAACAAAGTATAGCAGTTTTTAAGGAGGGCATACAGTAAAAGATATGCAGTGAAAAGATGTATAGTGGTAAATGTAACAAAATATACTATCGCACTACACCACTTCAGCTACTGGATTATTACTGTATAATGGAAATCGGGAAATCAGGACAAAAAAAGGATGTTTGCTTTGAGTGCTATAATAAATTTGAGCCATTGAATAAGTTGGCTGGAGAGGACATGGTGGGGGGGGAGGAAAAGAAGGGTGGAGGAGACAGGGATACGGTGAATCGGATGAAGGTGGGCATCGGTAATTCAAATAAGTATGCTAGCAGGGAAGGGGGCAAATCAAGTGTCAAAGAAGGGGAGGGGGGAACCAGCAGAGGGAAGTTGTGGAGACTGCAAGTCAACTCGGTGAGAAAGAAGGAGAGACTGAGATGAGGGAGGGGCATCCTTCGAGGGGGGAGGCTCATATCAGAGAAAGGCCCAACGGTAAGGTGGACCAGCAGGTAGGCATGGAAGGGGGCAAGAGGAAAGAGGAGGAGGTAGGAGGGGGTGATGGTAATGGGAATGCTGTGTTGAGGGGGGACTGGAGAGGTGGGAGCTGGAAGGGGGGGAGGTTGGAGAAAAAGGCTCAACTGGGATAGGGAGTGGAGTGGAGACTAAACTAGGGGGAGCTGGGGAACTCTGTTATAAAAGGCACGACAAGAGGGGTAGGGCAGCTAGGGGTTCTCTTGTAGAGGGTCCGAGAGAAGCCAAGGAGAAGCAGTCTCGAGGAGGGGGAGAGGTGACAGGGGCTGGCAGGGGAGTCCAAAAAGGAGGCACACAAAAGATCAAGGGGGACACTAAGGTTCTCCTGCTGGGGGACTCCATAATCAGGGGTATTCATTGGGTGGGGCAGGGCGAGGGCAAATCCAGTCCGGTTAAGGTAGTGGGTATGTCTGGTCTGACTGTGCATAGGGTGAAGTTCGTGGTGTATGAGCTGGTGAGGGATTGTGGAGAATCACCAGACTTCCTGATGCATCTGGGAACAAATGATATTGAGAGGAATAGTTTGCTGGAAATTCAGGCAAAGTTTCAAGAACTGGCCAGGGTCTGTCATGACAATGGATGCACAGTCTCCTTCTCGGAAATCCTGCCAGTGCCAAGGGCCACTGTGGAGAACAAACAAAAGATATGGGAGATTAATGACTGGCTCGGGCAGTGGGGTGAAGCACAGGGGATTGGGGTGTTGGGAGACTGGGGGGGGTTAGGAAGACAAGGGACTGTATGTCCGGGATAGGCTTCACTTAATTCTGGTAGGAAAGGAAGTTCTCAAACAAGGGATGATGGATTTTATTCAGGCTAGATGGGGTTTAAACTTGTGAAAGGGGAAGGGGGCACTGCCGGGCTGATCTGGCCATCTAGACCACCAGTAGGACTGGCCTGCAACCCCATAGAGGAGGGACTGATAGTACCCTAGGGGAGAAATGTGGATGGACATATGAAAGATCTGGGGAGGATATGGTAAAGAGGGGTAGGGACAAGGGTTGGAGGGTAGCTTTAATAAATGCCAGAAGCCTGAGGAATTAAATGCCTGCATTCCAGGCCACGCTGTTTGAGGGTGGGGTAGATGTAGCAGCGGTCACTGGGACCTTAATCTAGCCTGGGTACCTTGTGCTAAGGAAGGACAGAAAGATGGGCAGAGGGGGAGGAGTAGCAATGTTTGTTTAGGGAGAACATCGATATTATGAGAGTGGAGGAAGCAGAGGGCAACGTGGAGGCCCTATGGGTCACCTTGCAAACCCTCGTGGGAGGGAAGCTCAAGTTGGGGGTGGTATATAGGCCCCCAGGACTAGCAGAGGACCTGGAGGGTTGCCTGTTGGCTAGCATTAAGGGGCAGTGTGGACTGGAAGGGGAAGGAGTGGTATTGATGGGGGACCTTAATATGCCAGCTACTGATTGGGGTACTATGATATCCACTGTGACCAGGGAGCAGAAGCTGCTGGATACATTCCTGGATGCGTTCCTCAATCAGCAGGTGATGTACCTAACGAGGGAGGGTCATATCCTAGATGTGGTTTTAGCAGATGGGGATCTTGTACGAGATCTGGTTGTGGAAGAACCCCTGGCTGGGAGTGACCACAACACAGTCTGGTTTCAGCTTAATCCGGGCGGGATCATTCAAGGGCAATGATAGCTGATTTTAGGGGGGTGGACTTTCAGAACATGGGGGAAAATTCTCAAGGGGCATTTGCAGGAGATAAAACCAGGTTTGGACATGGAAGGTAGGTAGAAGAGATCATAAAGCAGGGGCTACAGGAGGTCACCAGGACCTGTGCAAGAGTGAAACGCAAGGGTGGTAGGTCTCGTAAACCATGCTGGTGGACCAAGGAGGTCCAGGTGTTGGTAAGGGAGAAGAAGGCTGCCTACAGTAGGTACAAAAAAATGAGAGGAGAGAGGGATAGAGAGAACTATTGCCTTGCAACCAGGAAAGTCACCAGAGTGGTGAGGGGAGCAAAGGCCTGGAAAGAGCAAAGGCTGGCACAGGGGATACAGGGTAAGGAAAAGGGGTTCTTTAGGTGTATTGGTGAGTGGAGGAAGGTCAAGGGCCAGCTCAGGAGGTTGAGGACAGCTTGGGGTTGGGTGGAAGGGGCTGGATAGCAGGCGGAGGTACTGAATAAGTACTTTGCCTCAGTGTTCACTAGGGTGGAGACTGGAGAACTGCAAAAAAAGGGTTGAAGGACACTGAAGGCGCAGCAGACCTGACTATTGGGGTACTTGCTGAAGAATAAGCCACTGGGGGAGGTAGGCCTGGGGTGAGATATTAGGCTGGTTCTGCTGAATAGAGGGGGAACAGATGCTGATATTCCTGTTGGCCGGGTGTGGGAAGTCCTCCAGTCCCTAAAAAAGGATAAATCTCTGGGGCTTGATGCTATTTATCCCAGAGTACTGAGGGAGTTGGCGGATGTTTTGTCACTCCAGACAGGGAGGGTGCCAAAGGATTGGAAGCAGGTGCATGTTGTGCCCATCCATAAAGGGGGATCGAGAGAAGAGCCAGGAAACTATAGACCCGTCAGTTTGACATCGGTGGTGGGGAAGGTAATGGACAGCATACTTAAGGAAAGGCTGGGAGGTTTCTTGGAGGAGATGGGTTAACTGGATGACCGGCAGCATGGGTTTGTGTCAGGTAGATCATGTCAAACAAACCTTGTAGAGTTCTATGAGTGGGTGACATCAGCAAGCAACAGGGGGAGACCAGTGGATGTATTGTTCCTGGACTTCAAATTTGATTCGGTATCTCACATTGGCCTAAGGGAGAAGCTGGGGGGGGGGGAGTTGGGGGTAGACCCATTTACAGTTAGGTGGATTGGAAATTGGGTTTCAGGTCACACTCAGCAGGTAGTGGTCGGAGGGGAGGTCTCGTCTCCTAGGGAGGTCATAAGTGGGACCCCACAGGGATCAGTCCTGGGGCCACTCCTGTTTAATGCCTACATCTCCAATATCAGGGAAGGTATCAGGTGTGAAACGAGTCTCTTTGCAGACTACTCTAAGCTTGGGGTGGTGGTGGAGGGGGAGGAGGGGAGACTGGCCCTGCAAGAGGACATAGATACTCTGGATAGGTGGTCCTGCACCTGAAAATTTAAATTTAACTCCTCCAAGTGCAAGGTGCTTCACCTAGGATGGGAAAACCCAATTATGTGTACACCCTGGGGGGAATGAGTTACAGGCCACGGCAGGGGAAAGAGACCTAGAAGTCTTGATAAACATTAACATGAATAACTCAGAGCAGTGCAGGAGGGCTGTGGTCAGGGCAAATAGGATGCTGGGATGCATCACTAGGGGGATTAACTCAAGGAATAGGGAGGTGATTTTGCCACTGTACAACAGCCTGGTTAGACCACATCTTGAGTACTGTGTGCAGTTCTGGAGGCCGCACCTAAGAAGGGGCATCCAACTCCTGGAGAGGGTCCAGAGGACAGCAACCAGAATGATCTGGGGCCTGGGGGATATGACATATGAGGAACGACTAGGGGAGCTCAACCTGTTCTTGCTGAAGGAGAGGAGAGGAGGGACCAGGGGGGACATGATTGAGGTCTTCAAGTACTTCAGGGGAGTAAATAAGGTAAGCTGAGATAGGATCTTTCGACTGAAGTAGGGTGGAATCACCAGAGGACACAGCTGGAAGATTGAGGGTGGTAGGATTGGGGGGAAAGGAGGAGGATATACTCACAGAGAGTGGTGGAACTGTGGAATGCACTGCTGGGGGAGCTGGTACAGGCAGCTACGATGGAGGGATTCAAGAGAGGGTGGGACAAGTATAGGCAAGGGGTGAAGCAGAGGCTGGTTTGCCCGGGGGGGGGTAGGACTGGGGGATGGAGTAACAGTGGAAAGGACAGATAGAGGGCTATGTTGCTCAATCAGGGTGCTGAAGCACGAACAGACTTGATAGACCAATAGGCCTACTCTGTTGGCATCTAGTATGTTAGTATGTTAATGGAACGCTGGCTAAGATTAAAAACATGAGGGCCCAATAAAGTTGTCAGACATTGTATTAAAATCTTAGTAAAAGCTATCAGAAAAAATAAAGGATGGACTGAAGAGACTTATGTGCAATGACCCAAAGAAAAACAGACATCTTGGGATGTGGAGGGAACCTAGAACTCCCAGAGGGTTATTCTTAGTTCCCCAGTGCTGGTCCATCAGTTGTAGCCAGAGTTAAGAGGTTGGCTTATGGTATGGTTTAGTGGTTGGGGACAGGGGGTGCCCATCACATGTACTGGGCTAAGCACCATTATCTCCTTCTGCCTTGGGGCAGCGGCATCTAGCCAGGAGGTGATGCAGATGCAAACTAAAAATCCAACCAAATCCCAGAAATAATGGTCAAGTAAACTGCAGTTGCAGACATTTGGAATTCAAAAATGGTAAACATTTGCGAATGCATACATTTGTTTTGCTGCCAATCAATCAATTCTTACAGTTTATTAATTTTTAAAGAGAAAACCATGATCACAATGTGCCCCCTTCACAATAAACTGGTGGTGTAAGAAGTTTGCCACAGTGCCAAGAGAAATTTGTACATCAGCCTTGCAATTTTCATTTCTGCAGCCATCTCATCAGCCTTCTAAATACCATCTTACAGTTATGTTATTGTGCATTTTATTATAAGGTTTTTGCTGCACATTTACTCTAGTTAATTATGTTGTCTGTCCCAGTGATTGTTAGCTACAGAGAAGGGAGATTACATTACCTGACTTTCATTTAGACTTATCGGACACTTCTGACAAACATATTTTATAGTGCCCTCAGTTAAATTCTATAGTAATGAGAATCACCTTTTTTAATAAGGAGAAGTGAAGTACAGTAGATTTATACTTTTTAACAATGATTTAAAAGATCAGTCAATTAAAAAAAACTGTCCAGGATGCTATGTATCAAAGCTGCTAGCTAACTGCTTGAGAATGTTAGATTGTCCACACAGTGGTATAATTCCTTTTCATCTTGTTATGGATACAGCTTCTACAGGGAATAGCTAGCAGAGTTGTTATTACTAATTTAGTATATACTCCACAGCGATGTAGACCGGGGTGAAAAGAATTTGAACACAAGTCTCCAGAAAAGCCATGAGAAACTTTGAAAAGACTTATAAAGGGAAAATCCAGTTTAAATAGTGTTTAGGGAAACAGGGCAAATGCCAGGAAATTAAACCACAGATAAGATGATGCAATGACCATAAGTGGCCCAGGCGGAATCCATAATTACTACAAAAGGGAAGAATACCAATATTTGATAAAAGGCATATGTATACAAAATCAAGGGACACATTGAGAACACTGCTCACAGAAAGAATAAACATACTAGAAAAATAACTCCCAGACTGAAGTAAAAGGTGACCGTTAGTGGCTCAGGTGGGATCCAAAATGGCTTCATTGAAAGGGAGGGATAATATAATCAAAAAGCTCGTGTATTTCAAAAGAGGGACAAGGATAGTCTCCTGCACAGCTGAAAAAAAAATTTTTTTAAAGTACATTAACATCAAACAATGTTCTAGGAAACAATAAAATTATGAGATAAGGAACTGCCTCACTGCACAACAGAAAGACCACAGGTTGCAGCAGATAGACAACCCATAAAAATTCCAAAAGTGGATAATAAGTATCCCATTACCGAAATGTCAGAATTAATACTTTGACTAAAACAATTTAAAGAAGTGGCATTCAGTACAGACTGGGATCCCAAACAGGTATACAGTATAGAAAGGGGATTAAGCTCAAAGTGCACCAGTAAGATTAATATGCCTTCCAGTGGACATGATGTAATACATTCGCACTGATGCACATAAGAAAGATCCCTAAGAAATTAAAAAGAGAGTTCAGGGATGCTAGGTGGTACTCAGATGCCATGCAGGGTGAATGCAAATAATCGCTGTCAAAAGGTACTTATAAGGTATGAAGAAAGGTGTTCAGCATAAAAAAATAGATACTACAGAATGCTCATATAATTTTTCATCTTTTTGAGAAATAATAATTCAAATATTCTCCAAAGCCAGTTAGTCACTTAGTTGCTATGGACAAGACTAAGAAAAATGTGAAGGTGAAAATGGTAGTTGTTTTTAGCTGCCATTTCAGTCATCAGTCACACACCTACAGTTCATATGTGGTAGCTGGGTTGGGAGAAATTGACTGACAGAATATGTTGGATGGTGGTGTGTGGTGGTAGTGTGGGTGGTGGTAAGAAAATACTATATGGCCAAGCTAGAACAGCTAGGTATTTTATACACTGACAAAAATAATGAATTTCTGTCAGATAAGAGGCTATTGTAGAGTTTATTTTCTGTCTGATTAAAAAAAAAATCTGGTGAGGACAATGTCATAAAGATGAACGCATCTGTATGTTTGTACAGACCCTTTGGATCTGTATTCAAGAAAATTAGCCCCCACCATTTACTGTCATGCCTGGGTGTATCGTACCTTAATAAAAACAACTCAAGGCCTTATGATTTTAAGTCTTGCTCCAATCAGGAATATGGATGTTTGTGCTGGCTCAAGATATGAACTATGGCTTGAATAATGCCCAGGATGTTAGCTGCTGATGTGCTCCTGCTTTCTCACCCTATCTCACTGTCTCACTCGCTTGCTCCAGCTTTCTCTCAGATGCTGCATATGCAGATAGCCTGTACCTAATATCTACAAACTCCAGTCAGAGCCACTACAGCTGTTAATGCAGTAACTTGATAAGGGATATAAAATTAATGTGTGTGTGGGGGGGGGGGGCGTACCTGATGCATGCATGATGGCTGCAGTAAAATGAGTGGGTAAGACCTTCATAACTTACCGATGGCTTTGACAATCATGAGTTATGGGCCTTACAAACTCATTAGGTGGAGATAAAGGTGTTCTTTCACTGCAAGCCATTGTGTATTGCCTATGTATGATTATTATCAATAACTGTTTGCTTTGTCATGCCAGTAACAGTTTAATGAGGGTTGAGTTACTGAGAGATAAATTAGAAAGAGTAGGAGAATGAGCAAAAGAGCAATAGAGAAATAGAGAGTGTGTGTGTGTATGAGAGAGTGTTTAAACACAAATGATTTGCTTAGGGTCACACTATGGTAAGTGTTGAGACTGAAGCCTGGTGGATGCACAACTGTGTACTCTACCCATAGGCTAGCAATGGAGGGTACTGAAATAAGGTGCCCCAATCAGGGATTTGCTTATATCTATATATTTTTTTTTGTTTGTTGAAAGACAAAAACTTCCATGGGTCTAACTTTGGAAATAAAAGTAACATTTTTGGGAAGTTAAACTCATACCTCACATTTAGGAAGTCAGAATATGAAGGGAGATCCATTTTGGGAAGTATTTCAAACCATTATTGATAAAATGCTATTTCATTCAGAAAAATCAATAATCTTTACTTTCAAGTCCGCAGCACTGGAAGTCATTTGGTTTTCTTTTTGTTTCCTTGTGAGAGACTTCCTCCCTTTGTTTTGGAAGGGTTTATGTGGACCTCCTCCACTTTGTTTTGGAAAGTTTCACCTTGTGGAAGTTTCTTTCAAAATGGATTAAATCAAAGTCCTACCCAGTCCTTTCCCATGAGGTGCTCCAACCTCCACTAGACCTGTACCCATGCTGGTACTTAAACCCATGCCTGCCCAAGTCAAAGCAGCTCTGGGTCCAGTCAGGAATTAGACTTCTTAAAGAGCTGCCAATGTATCCAGAACTGAAACAGAAACACAGTGTGGAAAATCTACAGCACGTGCTTAACTTTCCTATAGTTAGTGATGTATTGTTTAGCAGCTCATTGTTCATAACATGACAGCTGCTGTTATAAAAGATTGCCTTTTTTCATATTTATGCAGGTCTATATATACAAAAACCCGCAGCCTTGAATGCTAGTAGCCAATTGTATGTAAAGAAGAGTTCAATCAAAAAGCTATACATTCCTTGTGCATGTCATGAAGTCAAAGTCATCTTTACAAGTTCTGTCAAAATGAAAGCCTCCCACGCTGCATATAGTGTAAATGGGTTGTTTTTTTTTCCTTTTCGTGCCAGAGACTAGAACATTGCAGTCACACACTCACATAAGAGCAGTCTTCCTGATCCCTGCACTTTAAAAGAAGGAATTGTCCTGTTTTCTGATAGGGAAGATTCTGTCTCTATTAACAGCATACAATATAACAATGAACAGAACTTCATGTCTTAATGGAATCCAACTCAATGCATACAAACAAGGAATATTAGCGAATAGGGTGGTTTGTCTATAATGTAAAGCAATTAGTTGTTATATTGACATTTATGTCATAGTTGTGTCTGTGTGTATTTGTGGTGGTGTGTGGGTTGGAAGGGGACAAGAATTATGTGGTTGAAAGCTGGTATGGTCAACCAACTAGCACTTAAATCCATGCCTGCCTGGGTCAAAGCAGCACTGGGACCTGTCAGCAATTAAACTTCCTAAAGAGCTGCTGATATATCAGACCCAAAACAGAAACACAACATAGAAAATCTGCAGTAAGTGCCTAACATTCGTTTTGTTAGGGACACACTGCTTAGCTGCTAATTGTGCTTTACCTGACAGCCTCTGTTATAAAAGACTGCCTTTTGTCAATTTTTGCAGGTGTCTATATGCAAAAGCCATATAGCTTTGAACACTGACAGCCAGTTGTATGTACAAGAAGACTTAATTTGAAAGGCTATAGATTTCTCATGCATGTCATGAAGTCATAGTCATCATTACTGGGGCAGATGGTCTGGAATCAAGGCTTCTAAAAATTGTTGCTCCTCTCATTGCCTCCCCTCTTACAAAAATCTTTAACTTATCTATGTCAGGGTTTTGTTCCCAACATCTGGAAGATGGCCAGAATCACTCTTATCCTTAAGAAAGGTGATCCTCAAATCATGTCTAACTATCGACCTGTTTCCATACTCCCTGTGCTCAGAAAAATTCTGGAAAAACTAGTAGCAACCCAAACCACAGAGTACCTCCAGAAGTATAACCTCTTTGCTGTTTCTCAACATGGCTTCCGCAAAGGCCATAGTACTACCTCTGCCATCCTAAAACTTACGAATGACATCTATGGTGCAATGGATTCTAGCTTTTTGACGGGTGCTCTCTTTGTTGACTTAACTAAGGCATTTGACCTGGTAAACCACACCCTTCTCCTTACTAAACTCCAGTCGTTTGGTTTCTCCACTGAAACAGTTGCCTGGTTCAAGTGCTACTTATCCAACTGGATGCAAGCTGTCTCCTTCAACTCAGCCCTGTCCAATACTTCTCCCATACATATGGGAGTTCCTCAAGGCTTCATACTTGGCCCGCTACTTTTTTCTATTTTTATAAATCACCTCCCATCGAGTGCACCTGACTGCTCTTCCTTGTTGTATGCGGACAACCTTGTCATCTATCGTAGTGGAAGTAACATCGTGGATATAAACTGCTCACTTACTAATGACTTCTTAAATATTCAGTCCTACCTAATAGAAAACAATCTTGTTCTTAATACTAGCAAAACTCATTCTATGCTTTTCGGCTCCCCAGCTAGACTTAAATCTAATCGAAATTCTTTTCAGATTTTGTGTGCGGATGGTTCCCCGGTAGTTAGTACTAGCTCCTTCAAATACCTGGGTATCCTCCTTGATGAATCCTTGGACTTTGACCTCCATGTCACCACCACCTGCAAATCGGTCAATGCAAAAATTGGAGGTGCATACCGTACTAGCTATGCCCTTACACCATCTGCTCGGCTTGCAGTGGCTCAAGGCCTATTGCTCCCAGCCCTTGCCTATGGCTCAGTCACATACCTTGGAGCATCAAAGACCTCCCTTCATAAATGGGACACCACCTATAATAACATCTACTGCTACGCCTCTCGATATCCACGTTTTAAACATCACTGTCAGCTGTATGCTGACATAAAATGACCCAACCCTTCTGCCCACCAGCTACTGGCCTTTGGCTCCCTATTAGATGGTATAACTAGATCAGGTCTCCCTAATTCCCTCGCCTCCTTGCTACACCCCCAAACCCCCTCCTATGGTCTCCGATCTAGTGACGATGCCCTCCTCTTTGTACCCAGACGTAAAACTGCTATGGGTACACGGGCTTTCTCCTACTCAGCCCCTAAGTATTGGAATTCTATACCACTAGAAATTTGCCTTGCTACTACCCATGCTGGTTTCAAGAAACTCCACCATAAACACCTATTGGCCTTAAATCCTTGCTCATGCTTCCATCCACCTTGACCCCTTTTAATCCTGCCACCTTTTTCTTTCCTCACCCTCCCTTTTTCCCACTCACCCCTTCTCTTATTCCTCCCATCTCCCCCTTCCCCCATTCCTTTCTTTCTCTCTATATTTGACCTTGTACTGGGAATTACTATGTACTTGTCAGCCAGTTCCAGTACAAATTTTTTAGCACTTGTTTTATTTTTCATTACGGTACTGTTTATATTTTTCTGATATTATCTTACTCTGTTGCGGCCAATTGTCAATTGTTTGTATTGCACTAAATTCCATTGTGTTATATCTTCCTTGTGCTGTGTCACATTGTACAGTTTGTGTATTTTTTGTTCTCACTTGTATTCTCCCGGGTCATGCCTGAAAATAGGCATCTCTATGTCTAGTGCACTCACCCGGTTACCAAAAGCGAAATAAA
The DNA here is from genome assembly GCA_016271365.2 of Neoceratodus forsteri. Taxonomy (NCBI): domain Eukaryota; kingdom Metazoa; phylum Chordata; order Ceratodontiformes; family Ceratodontidae; genus Neoceratodus; species Neoceratodus forsteri. The sequence continues at coordinate 684,485,397 of CM057449.1, forward strand.
ATTAAAAAATAAATAAATTACATGTTCTGTCAAAATGAAAGCCTCTTGCACTGCATGTAGAGTAAGTGGGTTGTTTTTTCCAATTTGTGCCAGAGACCAGAACATTGTAGTCAAACAAGTCCATAAATGCCAGATGTGCTGGAGGGTAGTCAGTGGGGTTGGCAGCAAGAAAATAGTGCGATATGGGGGAGAGAGGCAGTACTGAATGGAGACAGCAGAGTGTGCAAGTAGACGAGTGAAGTGCTTCAATGGCATAATTTTGTACTTTGTTCAGAATCTGGTCATGTGCTTCCAGTGCCCTCTTTTTCTACTATGTAATAGCAAAATGTCAGCATAGCTCCCGCTATGCAGCCATAATAATATAGTATATAGATGACGTTGATGCAATTTTTTTACACGCCCTGGTGTGCAGTTCCATATACATAAATTAAAGCTGCACACTTCAAGGATGTGTAAACATGCGAGTAGTAGCACAGTCATCCTTGTTTAAACACTTTTATTGTTCCAAATAACCTCAGTCTGGAGAAGTGTTATTCCTATCAACAACAAAAAAACAGTGCACTGGTCTTCTACCCACTGAGTAAAAGTGGAAGAGCAGCAAAAAGACAGAGCTCTATAATAAATGGGTTGTAATACACACTCATGAGTTACAGAGTTTTGTGTAATGGTTTTAAATGCTTTATTGGGAATATCAAATTATTATACTATTATTCCCCACATTAAACAAAACAGTTTGTAGTGAAAGGGTTTTACATGTTTTTGAGTGACAGATTTTAATGAAGCTTCATATAGGTGGGAGAGGGAGATTATGGGCTGATTTTACACATTAACCCACTTTGATATACCCTATTGAGAGGCTGCTGTACTCTATGATGAACATTAAAGAGCTAGAGTAGCCAAAACAGACAGACAAGAAATGAATATAAATTAAGAAGTAGTCAGTTATAACTTTTTATTTCTGAAATATTTTTCGTTTTCCTTTTGTTCATTAGAATGTTTTCTACGTGATAATATTGTGCTGTTTGTGTGGAAAAACTCTTAGCCTGGCAGCTGACATGTCTACCTCTATACTCCCAATCTACATCATCAGCATTGTGATCTCACTGACAGTGACATCACAGGTGACTGATCTGGCAGCTACTGATAAGCTGTTCCTAAGCAGCAGTGATGTCATAGTGAGGACACAAGGCTGATGATATAGTGGGGGGGGGTACAGATACAGTAGATATGTCAGCTGCCAGGCAGAGTGCTGCCCCACACATCCCACCTGCTAACACCAGGTAAACAATCTTCTAATTAAACAAAGGGAAAAGAAAACGTTCCTCAGATATAAAAGGTAATGATTGACTGCTTTTAAAAACAAATATTAGTTTTAGGCAGTACGCTGGCTCTTTAATCCAGATTAGTTATTGAAAATATTTTTTAAGAAAAGGATAAAGTTATTCATGCATTACTTTTTATTGATTTGAGTGCACAGCTTACTGTAGAAATCATGTAATTCTGTGTTACTTTAAATCTGAGTTATCATCACTCTTAAACTAAGGGAGTAGAACTAGAATATGTCCATGCTGACAACACCTCAAAAGGTTGGAATGCATAAACTGAACAAGCAAGTGGTTTAATACTAGCTATAAAAAAGGCAATTTTTTGAAAGTATGACTTTTTTCATCACAACCAACAGACTTCGTATGCTCTAATTTCACTAATTTAGGCAATAAAGTTGAATCTAGCATGGTAAAGAACTAAGATGAAACACCATTAGGCACAACACATTGCTTTTAAACTGTACTTGTTAGGGAGTGACCCAAACTGTTCAGAAAACTGTTTTATGAAAGCCTTTTGTTTTCAAACTGTGCTTGTTGGGGATAAAACCCAAACTGATAAGAACCACAATTTTATGAAGGTCTGTTCCTTTAAACTGTAATTGTTGAGGAGCGAAACTAAGCTGTTATAAACAGCCATTTTTATGACACTCTATACGAACATACAAACATACAAAATGCCAGCAGAAAAAGGCTCGGAGGTCTATCAAGTCTGCCCAAGTGTGTAGTTTGCAGTCTACTTTTACTGTAGCTGCCCCCCTCCCAGTCCCTTCCCATCATCCCTACCCCCAGATTCCCCCATGTTCTTATCTGTACTTACACTCCCTTTGACTCTATCCCACCCTCATTTAAAACTGTCCACTGTCTTTTTCATGCAGTCAGTTCCTCTGACAGTTCATTCCACCAAGCCACCACACTCTCTGTGAAGTAGTGCCTCCTCATCTCCCCCTTGAATCTATCCCCTTCCAGCTTCAAACTATGCCCCCTTGTGACCTTCCCTTCCTTTAATTGGAACAATCCTCCCATTTTGACTCTGTTTTTGCATTTTTAAGTATTTGAAGGTTTATATTATGTCCCCCTTCTCCCTCCTATCCTCCTGGGAATGCATGTTAAGCTCCCTCAATCTTTCCTCATAGGGTTTATCCCCCAGACCTAGGATTATCTTTGATGCCCTATGCTGCACCCTTTCCATTCTTTTTAGAGCTACAGTGGGTGCAACCCTGCAGTCCTATTGTTTTCAGAAAAAGAGTACTCTGCATTCTTTCCTTTCTAACAACAGTTGCATCACAGTTCCCTATGCAGTCTGCGAAACTCTCCGCTGTGTCAATGCAGTCTTCTCATAGGCACTGTTTTTCATGTGGGATGGGGTGGGGGGGCAGTGTAGTTTGATATAACACAGACATTACCTCATGGGTTTTAGCCCACCTGATAGGCTACAGATGCACACGTGACCTAGTTTCAAACTACAGGGTATATCTTGGTCCCAGGAGTCCCTGCCCTCCAGTTCTCTTGTGCATCTGAAAGGCTAGCAAACAGGGGTCCCTGCCTGGAATTCTGGAAACAAGGTAAGACAAAGAACTGACTAATTTGTTAGGGAAAGTCGTGTCTTCTTAGGAAACTTGGATTATTTAAGCTCTTGAACTATAATTTTAAAGCCGAAGAATTGCTTAGTAACTGTGAGTACCTCCCCCCATCCTGTACATTGCTCCTGGGTTCTTATGCCCTAGGTGCACCAGGTGGGGTGGTGGGTTCCCGTCCCTGGTTTGACTGGAGCCATGTTTTTGGCTAATGCCTCCAGTTTCTCCATGACCCACTCCATGAAATTCTGCTGGCTTTCCATCATGGCTGCTGTGGCCTGCTGATTTTGCATGAAGAAAGCCCCCGGGTTGACCCATGCAGTTCCACTGATTCCCTGGTTACTGTGGTCCAGTGATAGTGACTGTTCTAGGAAAGGTCGTCGTCATCATGGAGGCAGGCTGGACACTGAGGGCCTTAGTTACGGGGCACAAGGATGGTGCTGCATGTGGTACACGTCTTTGCCATCTGAAAAACACAAGGGGCTATAAAGGCCTATTAGAGATTGCACAGTACAAGTGACCAGTTGGTGAGACTAGTAGAAGCACCTCCTGGATACTCACGCCTTATACTTTAGACAGCAAGAAAATTCAGGCATTTGCTGGGTATATAAATATATATGTATAGATAGATAGCCTAAGGAATGCTGAGCAAGCGCCTTCTTGACCCACTTGGTAGGTGGTCTGGAAGTGAAAGTCGCCTACAGCATCTTATTTCCTCTTTGTTAAAGTATATCACTGTTAAATTGGAGGGGAAGGGAGGATGTATGAGCCTATGTAGAGGCTTCTCAACTCAGTAAAAAAGCTGGTGCTGTGACTGTGACACAAGATATATAATAGCCCCCTCTATTTGCATGAACCCACCAAGTAGCGGATCTGACAAGAGCCTGGTGCATGTCCCAGTAAAGCTGCACCTCCTTCCGATCCACTGTGAGAGGTGATCAAAATTTAGGCCAGCAGTGAGGCAAGAATTCTCAAAATAGTGGCCTTTCATACAGAGGGACATAAGATGGTGGCTCCTTGGCCAGGTATTACAAAATGGTGGCTCCTTCTCCCCTAACACAAAATGTCTGCCACAGCACTTATTGTGCCTACTGCCATGTGGTCGTGGGGGGGGGGATGCCACAAGTCCTGCTACTGTGTCTTCAAGCCATTTATGATAATTGGGGAAATTCTTTTGTCCCTTTATTGTTTTAAATACTTTTCCCCTGGTGCCTCTGTAATCCCCTTTGTTCCAGAGGCATGGGGTATGAAGGCCTGCCCTGCTTCACTTGAGAGGGGAGTAAGCCAACTGCGGTGCTAAAAATGGCATTCAAACAATGAAGACTATTCTTTTAAAAAAGAGCAATGGCTCTTTGCCCTGGAAAAAACGGTGTAGGAGACAACCCTCATGACTAGCCCCTGACTGCCCGCAGAGTGATTCAAGGGAAAGGGTGACCGCATGGGCCACGCCATGATGCTGAATCAGAAACGTGCCTTCCTATGGGCACAGGTACTGAGAGGAATGCGGTGCGAGCAGTGAGGTGAGCGTTCTCCTTTGATCGGCCCCACTAGCGTCGCTGAGGCCATAGGTGGGAGATTCAAAAGGGGCACAGATGCCTGTATCTGCTCACAACCCAGCTGTACTCGAGATGCCACAGCGTGACTTGATATCCCTAAATATTAGCACCACAAAAAACACTTCTTTCAATGATTCTGCAATTAACTGCTATCCAAGACCAAACTCCCAAAAACTAGCGAGTGAGTTTAACAGCAATTCCACAACAAAAGAAACGCCTCTTGCAGTGATTCTGAAACATTAACTGCAATTTCACGTCACCTATGTACCTAAGCAATTCTTCAGCTTTAAAATTCTAGTAGTCTTATCCATATATCTCAGGAAAGCAGACCAATTAAGGTAAGCTCAATGATTAAAGTTAAGGAGAGAGCTATCAAAAGCTTAAACAATCCAAGTTTCCTAAGAAGAAATTATACAGCTAGCCCCATTTTAAAATCCTTCTAGGATTCTGCTGTCTTTCAAAAATTCACTGCAGTCTAGCCAGCCAAATAAACATATTCAGGCTAACATTTCTGATTATTCGGGTTCTTTCTTTCCTGCGACACAACTTTCCTTAACAAATGAGTCAGTTCTTTGTCTTACCTTGTTTCCAGAATTCCAGGTAGGGACTCCTGTGTGCTAGTCTTTCAGATGCACAAGAGAACTGGAGGGCAGTGACTCCTGGGACCAAGGTATACCCTGAAATTTGATACTAGGTCACATGTGCATTTGTAGCCTATCAGGTGGGCTAAAACTCATGAGATAATGTCTAGAGTGCAATGGATACCGACCAACACAATGGGTGTTTACTCACCTGGTAAAGGTGATCGTGTTGGTCAATATCCATAGCACTCCAGACATTACCTCATGGGTTTTAGCCCACCTGATAGACTACAGATGCACATGTGACCTGATATCAAATTTCAGGGTATACCTTGGTCCCAGGAGTCCCTGCCCCTCCAGTTAGATTGTCTTCCCAAGCTGAAACAAGGTTAGTTAATAGACAACAAATACTATTCTCCAAGTACCGTGGTCAAAGGATGAATGGACAGGACAAATCAACTGTAACATAAGGGTTTATTTCCTATTGTTGCAATTCTAATGCTCAGACATCTAACATGCCTGACGAGATATGCATATCACTTTATCCTTCTGACATGTCTATTTACATTCACTATCTTGAAGTCCTTGTTTTTTAGTAGGCTGTTTCCAACCCCAATATATTTTGGCTCAGAGTGCCATACCCACTCTTACTTCCCCGAGTGCTCTGATGGGTGGGCCATGGAGTGCCATGGATACCGACCAACACAATCACCTTTACCAGGTGAGTAAGCACCCATTGTGTTGTTAGGTATTCATGGCACTCCAGACATTACCTCATGGGTGCGTAAACAGCAGTATTCTCCCTCAACCGGGTGGGTCAGAGTGACTAAGAGTGGGTAGGAACCGTGGCTGCTGAGAGAACCTTTGCTGCAAAAAAGGCCATTTGTTTGTACAGGGTCTCTAGTCTGTAATGTCTAGCAAAGGTATGAATGGATGTCCAGATTGCCACCCGGCAGATATCCTCAGATGATGCACTGGCTCTTTCCACCCAGGATGTAGCCACAGCCCTAGTTGAGTGAGCCTTGATACCCTCTGGTGGTGTGGCATTTTTAGTCTATATGCCTCTTGAATTGTCCTCTTTAGCCAGCTTGCAATTGTTGTCCTTAAGGCTGCCAAGCCCTTTCTATGTCCCTTTGCAATGATGAAGAGTCTTTCAGTTCTCCTCAGGGTCTGAGTTCTGGTGATGTACATGGCCAAGGTGGCTTGTATGTCAAGATTATGCGGAATAGGACTGATCCTCAGATCTCCTTGCAAGTACATGGTTGGGAATTCTAGATCCTGTTCTGTGTGTAAAGGGGAAGCCGCTTTAGGAATAAAGGCGGGAACTGTTTTCAAAGATACTCCTTCTGGAGTAAAGATGGTATAAGGTTCCTTACATGATAATGTCCCTATCTCCCCCACTCTGCAGGCTGAACAGATAGCTACAAGGAAGCAGGTCTTCAGCCCCATCCAGTACAATTGGCTGTCCTGTATTGGCTCGAATGGGGGCAATGCCAGGGCATCTAGAACCAGTGTGAGGTCCCAGGGGGACACAGAAGGTTTGGTTCATGGCCTCTTCACTTCAACAGCTCGCATGAATTTAACAGCAGCCAGGTGGGATCCCAGGCTGTGTGTGCCCACTGGTCCTAGGGCTGCCCCTATAGCTGAGAGTTGTACCCTGAGGGATGAATGGGCTAGCCCCTTTCTCCATGCCGTCTTGCAGGAACAGCAGAATTATTGGCATGTCTGCTGCATTGGGGTGCTTGTTCTTAACGTGGCACCATGTGGAAAAGATGTTCCTTTGTCAGCCGTATGTGGACGTGGTGGAGGACCTCCTGGAATGCAGCATGGTGGAAATGATGGTGTTGTAATATCCTGCTTTCAGCAGTCTCTGCCTCTCAAGAGCCAGGCTGACAAGTGGAAGGACTCCAGTGTTGGATGGGTCATCGGGCCCTGTATCAGAAGGTCTGATCTGCGGGGTAGTCTCCACCTGTCCAATGTCATGGCCATAGCCATGGAGAACCAGGCCCTCCATGGTCAGTATGGTGCCACTAGAATGATGACCCTCCTAAACTCTCTGATCTTGGCTAGTACCTGGGGAATTAGCGGGATCAGGGGAAAAACATATATGCCCTGTCTCAGGTTCAGTTTTGTGACAAGGCATCGACCCTGTTGGCTTTTCTTTCTCTGTATCTTGAGAAGAACTCTTCCACTTGGTGGTTTGTCTTTGTGGCCATGAGATCTGTGGTGATGGGCCCCCACCTGCCCTAAATCATTTTTAATACCTCCGGGTGCAGTTGCCACTCCCCGGGGTGAACACATTGTCAGATTAGACAGTCCGCCTTGATGTTTAGTTTGACTGCTAGGTGAATGGCCCCGATGTGGTTGAGGTGAATGTCTGCATCAGTGGGGGTTGGGGGGCCTGTGCTGCTTTAGTGTGACATTACTCATAGACATTCCCAGCTTTCTTACATCTTTGATGTCAAGTGTGTGCGTATGGGTCAGGAGAGTAATAACTATATGATTTCAGTTTGGAAGGGTGGAGAAGTTTGGTGTTATTGTCATTCGTACTTGTAATATGATGTATTGTTGCACTGTCTCAATACTATGCATTTATATAACAGTAAAAACCTATACATAAAAGGTTTAAAAAGGAAAAGATAGCCATTCCAAACATTGACTTGGTGCTAGATTCTATCACTGCTAGAAACTCTCATACTGTCGAGAAGCAGAACTGTACATTTTCTGTATCCATTTTATCCTGGAGGATAAAGTGTTTTTTAAATAGTTCCTACATCTGGAAGAATGGGAATGGTCCTGGTTAGCTTTAGCATACAAACATTCATCACCAGATCCCATGGACTTGAATCATTTTTAAATGCTTGCATCATTTATAAAGACAAAAGTAAAACCTGTCTGGCAAAATCTTCTTATTTTTGAAGTTTTATTGCAATTGCTACTTTTTTTTCCTATATTCATTAGGAGTGAGGATTATTTTTAATGTTAATTACATTTGGCAGAACTTTAAAGACACTGTAGAATACAGCAGGTGGTATTTTCAAAAGTTTAAAAAAAATGATACAGCTGTGTCAAGACACCTAAATTTGCATCATGCAGATGCAGCACATAAAAGAGCCATTTTGTTATAGCTGCATCAAAACACATATACTTGCATCATAATTTAGCATATTTGCAATATATTTGTGGGATGCATCACTATTGCATCACTAATCTACAGCAGATGCAAGTGCAGGGGCTGCAGATTGTGGTGCATCCCTCTTCTGATGGTAGTGCACCCTTCTGATGCAGACACAGCTGTGATCTGTGATACAAAAGTGATGCAACTTGCTGCTATGTCTGCAGCAAATCTTGGAAAAAACAGACCCGTATATTTTGAAAATTCAGGCCTGTATATTTACCCCTTCCCCACCTCTCATAAACTCCAAACAGTCAACTACAGATAATGGGTCCAGAATGAAGCACATACTGTACCTTGCAGTACTGATTTGCAACAAACAGAGGAAAATAAGATGAGGGCCCATGTCTTGCAACGTTAATTCTTTCAGAAAAAAAGCCTACTATTCTGTGTGATAATCCATTCTTTTAAGTATATAATATGAATAAATTAGAGATTCTATCTTATAGCTGCTGTTTCATATATTTTCTTGGTTGCTTGGTTGCTAATCAATACAAACCTCAATCCTGTATGATTCTACAAGCAGCACAATAAATGTTTTTGTTTATTGCACTGTCATATCTATTCTGATTCTTTTTAAACTAGTTAAATTCTTGAAGAAAACAATATATATTGTCTGAACTCACTTCCATTCTCATGTCCTTATGTTTTTTAATTAATAGATATTTTTTGTGCTTGCCCACCAGCTGGCACAGTTGCAAGGCGTCTGCTTGTGGTGCCGACATCCCGGGTTTGGTGATGGACTCAGGAGTTATAGGGACAGCCAGGGTGGGGGTGAGAAGGATTGAACATCCCGAGTACTGCTCTCCTTCTCCAGGGGGAGGGAGTAACATGTCCAATGCCATACAGACCCCTGGCAGAGGCTGGGGATACTGCTGCAGCTGGCTTCATCACCTTAGGGGGTGGAGTGGATGCTGGACATCATTGCACGTCACCGTCCTAGGGATCCAGCATTCAAAAAGACAGACGGCCCCTAGGCATGATGCCCTGCTCTGCCAACATCTCCACTGCCACCAGTGTCTGCTGGGGGTTCCCAGTCCCATGGCCCCAACCTAGAAGGTAAGCTGGGGCTTGCCAAAAGTGTCTCTTGGGGGAGCATTCACCCTGTGGCCCTACCAAGGGGGTAATCCTGGCATGGAGGGACAGTAGGCAGGGCAGGGTTGAGCTCTGGTAAGGATTTGGGGCTGCCCCCTCCCAAAAAAAAACGTTAAGGGTTTCTTTCCTTTTATTTCTTAATACATGTCTGTAGATGTTCTGTTTCCTCTCACTCCATAGGCTATGCCTGTTATGTTTGTTAAAACAGTAAAATAATAGTCCCCAAATTGTCATTTTCTAATATAACTATTCACAATAATATAAATGATTTGGTTAGTAACTAGTACACCATTATTATTTTGTCACTGTATGACATCTTTAATATTGGTGGTTCAGTGTTGGTAGTACACTTCCTCTAAAGTAAAACTCAAATAACCTCATTAGCCTGTATCAGCATCACATTTGTATGATTGCTGCTCTCAAAGCAGTAAAGATTTTAAAAGAGACTTATACACTGTATCAGCGCTATTCAGTTACACAGGGTCACCATCAGCCATGGTGATTCTACATGTGTTCCAGGCGATCCTCACTGCCTTCTTTTTAATGGAGGTACCCACTCCTACTGTGCCAAGTGAACAAATAATGCACCAGGCATCACCACATCACTTGGTGTGCCATGTCATTACACAGAACGTGATGACATCATATACTACTGATGACATAGTTTGCCACCCAGTTGCTTTCAAAAGCCTGCAAACCCCTCCCAGGACAACACAGTCAGCTCCACACAAAAAAAAAAAAACAGGGTGGGGGCCTTCGTATGACGAGTGGATGATTTCATTAAGGTCATCAGCTTGGACCTAAAAAATGGATAGCAGCACCAGCTAGGAAGCAATACAGTAGTACTGTGGTATATCATAAAATGCTGCAGTATGCTACAGGAAACAATGCAGTTCAATGGCAATTAAAGCCCATTCTACTGCAGTATTTTTAAATGTTCTTATAAACCCATCATGATGAATACTATGGAAATAAAAAAAACAAGTAGCAAACTTGAGAACTAAACAAGATACTGATAAGCTGAGTATTTTAAAAGGTGCATATGTGGGAAGGGGGGAAATAGGGTGGGGTCATTAATAATATCCAGTCATGGTCTTTACTCAATATATTTAACAGACCATGACTAGCCATGGATTGCTGTTACTGAATATCATTATGAATTATAGTGACTACCACAGCAGCACTGAGTTGTCATAATTCAAGACATAAGTATTTCCAAGGTAGCGGTCTGTAATACTCCTATTTTCAGAAGTGATATTTCTACTGATAGGAGACATGAGAGAATCATGACAAAGATGAAATATTTGAAACTCAGTGCTTCAGAAAATAACTGCTATGAATGCAGTCCTGAAAGCAGATAGTACACATTTGATGCTTTGAAAAATTATATCCCCTATATTCAATTTTTAAAATTAAAAAGAAAATAGTGGCTGGCCCGGTGGCATGGAGAGCTGAAGCATCGTGCCTTACTTACTGCCACACCGGCGACCCCTGTTCATGGTGCAAGTGGGTTGCAGGGGGTTGGCCGGGGAGGAGGAGGAGGAGGATTGAGCACCCCAAGGATGGCTCTCCTCCTCTGGGAAGGGGGGGCAGCAATTGGTGCTTGCCTGGCCCCTAGCAGAGGCTGAGGGATGGTACACCAATGCTCTACAAGATGGGTGGAGGCTGGGCAGATGTCCAGTGTGCCACACATGGGCATGCATGACACAGCAACTGGCATCATTACATGCTCTTTCCTCCAAGAGAAAAAAAAAAAAGAGGAAACATGTCTCTAGCAGTTGGATGATGGAGAGGCTCGCTGGTCCCACTCCACGACCAGCTGGGCGCTGATTGAAACTGGATAATATCTTCTGTGGAGGCCTGGGGATCCCTAGCCAACCCCTCTGGGGAGGGCAAGCCCTGAGTGAAGATGGTTGGCACTGATGGTGGACATCAGGGGCGATGGGGCTGGGGCTTTCTCCTAAACATGGCCCACCAGAGACGGGGAGAAAAAATAATAATAAAAAAAAAACAATTAAAAAGAAAATATAGTTTATCTGAACCATATGACTGACAGGCTATTGTACTGGAGATGAGATTTCTCAATAGGGGTTATAACAAAACATTATTGAGAAAGGCTAGAGATAAATCTGATTTACTGGAAAAAAAGAACAATGAAAAGCCACTAGAAAAATTAAATTTATGAACATGGTCCTGTTACCTTTGTTAATAAATTAAATCATTTGGGAGGTAAAATTTACAATGTAATTTATTGTAACTGCCCTATCCTGCTTGGTGACAATGATGTGACTAAAGCAGTGGGTGATACCCCATGCATTAATTTAAGTAGAGCAAGCAGTCTAAGAGACAAATTAGTTCATAGTCAATTTGAGACAAATCAGGTAGCTATCATTAATAACCAGTGGTTACCATACAAACCAGAAGGTTTCTTCAAATGCCACATATATTGGGCCCTATGTATTATGGGGCGGAGTGGCTGTGTTCTGCATAGCTGGGGCGTGTACCCACTCTGCTCCCTGTGCACCCCCTGTGTGAAATGCACCAATGGGGGGAGTGCATCACCTACATGCCTGATCCCCCAGATGTGCGGACAGCACCATGCCGGGGGCGGTCAGGGACATGCCAGCAGTATGTGCCATGGCACGTAGTGCTGGCTCCAGGAGTGTATAGGGAGTGCAGGGTACTCAAGGGAGAACCCTGTCATAAGCCCCCTATGCACCCCATAAACACATCGGGATTTGCCAGACAACAGGGCAAGAAGCCCACCCACCATCTGGGGCCACTGCATATGGCCACCCTGTGCCTTCCACCTGCCCCAGCACACATCGGCCCCCCCCCAAGCACAATCCTCTTACACACAAGGGCACAGTCATGGATACTGCCATCACCCCCCGAATGGCACTGCATTCCCACTCCCCACTAACAGCGGGTTAAGTGCCCCCCACTGCCGGGACAGACATTCCCACCCCATCCCTGTGTCTCTCCAGTGCCATTGGAGGGCGAGTGGCATTGTCCTCCCCTCACCACCACAGCTGCCAGCCCTCAGACTTCCACGGGGTGCACTGCATGTCCCACCATATATGGGATCCACTGTGGGTCCCGGTCCAGGCATCCGATTGGATGCCCGGCCAGGTCCACATACCCACCCTTGGACATCCTACAGAGTCCTGCATGCCAGGGGGTGGGACTGCAGACAGGTGGCCAGTGGTCATGAATGCCACCGAAGTGCAGCTGTCCATGGTTGCGCAGCTACATGGGTGGGGTACGCGCTGCTTTCGCATACCCCTGCCCCAATAGTGCATAGGGGCCATTGTGTGCACATACTGTATGCACAGCCTGGCAAAGAGTTTGTACACCCCCTGAATGAAGATTTAAAGTTGGAGACATGAATTTATTAATTGCAGTACTGACTTTGTCACACATACTTGATGGTGTAACTGCAATAAGATATATGTGCGGAGAACAGTGCCCAGCTTGAAAACTAGTACACAAGACCATTGAGCAGTATTATTAATAGGAGACTTAACATCCCACTTGGTAGTCATTTGTTTGATTGCTATAATTCACATCCTAAGGAACTGAAAAAAATCTACTTGGATTTATGACTTACAACGCATTATACCTGCTGGTTTAAACAAGCAATGGCATTTGAAATCTTTTATTAAAAGATTAACAAGCAATGCCCCCTGAGGAGGACTCATCGAGAGTCGAGCGCTTGGGCTTCCTACAGCCATAAAGACTTTTTTCATGTATAGCCACACCTTTACATCTGACATTTACTGTATTTGTCAGCTTTCTTGCTTGTATTGGATTATATGTGTACTTAATGCGGTTTGTGATATTACTGCCATTAACGAATTTTCAGCATTATGCTATGCCTGGCTACTAGTTTCCTTTGTGAGTGCTTTGGACTTTTGGATTCTTTGCTTCTGCATTTGGGAGCTGACGTCCTTCCCAGGGAATCGCCCTGCAATCAGAGTATCGTGGCCCCCCACCCTTGATCCAGAAACATAGAAGCAAAGAGATTGCTTGCAGATAAGGACTGTTTGCCCCCTCTCCCACCCCCAGTCTGCCCATTTTTCCCTGCCTAGAAAACCACCACAGATCCTACATGAGCTCTGGTCAGTTCTCCCTCTCCCTTTTCACTGAGATTCCATTGTGCCTATCCCACGCATTCTGGAACCCCACCGCTGTTTTGTTCCTACCACCTCCATTGAATTGCTGTTCCAGGAATCCACAACTCTCGCACTCTAAAAAAAGTACTTTCTCACATCTCTCCTGAAACTACCCCCTCCCCCAACCAGCTTCATATCAGGTACCCTTGTTCCTGAGTGTATTTTTTGTCTGAAAAATACTTCCTCGCACTTATTTTGTATCTTTTATAACAAGGCCATGTTGAAGAATTGGTATAAAAATATTACAAAATAACACATTTATGAGCCTATGTTACATTTTGCAAATGCAGGCTCCTAACTTTGATATATTTCAGTATTTTTACCCAAAATTTTTCACCTGCAGCTTTATCGGCTCTGGCCAGAATTTGTTTAGATAAGGCCACCAGAACTGCACACAGTACTCCAAGTGCGGCCTCACCAGTGATCTGTACAATGGCAGGATAACCTCCTTTCTTCTTGAGGCGATACCCCTAACAATGCACCCCAGCATTTGATTGACCCTTGCTGCCACACTCCTGCACTCTGTTGATACCTTTATATCCCCTCTGAGTAGTACCCTTAGGTCCTTCTCTTCCTCAGAAACAGATACCTGCATTCCCCCCCAACCAATAGCTGGCCCAGGGATTTCTGCCTCCAACGTGCATGACCTTGCACTTCTTAGTGTTAAACCTCAACTGCCGCACACCTGACCAGTGCTTGAGTTTTGCTAGATCTTCTGAGTTCTTGCCACCCTTCTTCACTATCCACTGTTGTACATATCTTTGTGTCATCGGCAAACAGGCTGACCTTACTCTTGATCCCTTCTGCAATGTCCTCAATAAAGATGTTAGATAAAATGAGGCCCAGCACCGAGCCCTGTGGTGCCCCGCTAGTCATGGGTATTAGCCTGGAGGTTCCCCCCTTACAATTACACTCTTTCACTGTAAAAGTACTTTTATCCCCAATTAACATATATTCATTACACTTCCTTTGGCATTCTAAATGAAATAAAAGTGCACCCCAAAAGTGCAAACCACACTATAATAAACTATCTAGACTCCCCTATATTTAGAATCCTAAACAGCATTAGTTCTATAACCCCAGCGTCAGTAACCGTTCCATATTTATAAAACTTTGCTTAACCGATTGGCCTCTGTTAAAATCCCCATGAGGGATTTCAGTTGTAGACCTAAGCCTCTGATAACAACTATAAATTCACTTCGTTTGAGGCAAAAGCCTAACTGCTTTAGCTGCGTTTATCCCCTGCCAACATTTGGCTTCGTTAATATTAGTCTACCCGATTTAGAATCCTAACTTTATTAGTAAACCACCAGATCGAACTAGATATAGGATGTAAACTAAAAAACACCATCCCTTAGAAATTGACATCAGGCAGGGATCTCCCTATTACTTCAAACATCAACTGCATCCCAAAATCGGCCAGTATTCTATGAAAACGAATTTGGCTATCAAATATTAAATAAGGTACCACACACTCCCCATTTTGTGTTCTTAGTTTCAACACACCCCTATTCTAATGGGGGGGGGAGGTGGAAATTAAATGCCAACTCCGAGTCAGGCAGCGTCAGCATAATGAGTAAAGCTGCCTAGTGAAATAGCAAAGTAAGATCCCCCTCTAGTGGCATGTCTAAGCTATAATCGATATGCTCCCGTAGGTTGGGAAGAGCTAAAACCGAAAAGGAAAAGACCCCCTTCATGCAAAACCTAACCGGATTTTTCCCCACCTCTGGAGCCATCTGAAGTTCAACAGCTCAGCCCATCCGATTTTGGGTCCAAGTTCTTATATACCAGAGGGTCACAAAGTTTGATTACATTACAACGAGGGGAGGGACCCCATAATGAAAACAAATAACCAGTTATACTCATTCAATAGGTCCACCTTCCCCTCGAAATCTATACATTATCTCCAAAAAGCCAACTTTGCAGTATCTCCACTGATCCGAGGCTCTAACAAAGTCAGTCGCTAGAAAAACCTGCAGCAAATAAAAGTCCAGCAGAGAACATAAGTCCCAGACGAGATTGACTTGCTTCTGCCACACTCTTCTTGCTAAAGAACATCTGCAAAACATTCAAAAGGTAAATCTTCCCTTCATCACATAGGCAAGGAGCAAAAAGGGCTGCTATTCCCAGTTTAACTCCAAAAGTAATTGCACTTGCAAAAACACTTAGAAGTAGAGATCAGACTTCTCGGAAGAGGTCAGGAAGCAACTCCTTAAATCCAGACCGGGCCATTTCGGGATCATTAAAACTGTGCCATTCCCCCGATATGCATACTTGTAACCTCTCCGGATATAACATTTTAAATCGGATACCAGCAGCTATTAACTTGAACACATAAGGATGAAAGGCAGAACGCCTCTGCCGAACCATAGCTGGGAGATCTTGGGCCACTCTCACTTTTTTGCCTTCCCAGGTGATACCCTGCATCTCCTTAACTTTCTTTAGGAAATACTGGCACTCCAGATAGTTGAGAAACCTGAAGATCAGAGGCCTAGGAGGCAAACCCAAGGGGGGAGATGGTCTAAGGGCCCGGTGCACCCTCTCAGTTGCATATTTGGCCCCATAAGTCGAAGGCCAAGCCACAAGCTCTACGAACTTCTGAGTGAAAAGAACTGCATCTTGCCCCTCTTCTGCTTCAGCCAGCCCTATCAGGACCACATTATTTCTTAGACTTCTACCTTCGAGGTCTTCTAATTTAGATTCCATTCTAGTCATCTTCTGCCTCGCAGTTGTCAGCTCGGACTCAGCTTTCTCAACTCTTTTTTCTAAGAAGTGAACTTTCACTTCAGTATCTGAGGTTTGCCGCACTACTTCTTCTAAAGCTGATGACAATTTTTTGATTTCAGCCATCATAGATGTTGTCTCTTCTTTAAAAGGCTTGAACTCCACAAGAAACTTTGCCAGGGTTAGTGGTTCTTGCTCAGCAGGGTCAAGGGTTGCTTCACCCCCATCAGCAGAACTCGCAGGCCTAGGCATCTTAGGGCCTTTCTTGGGAGTAGTAGGCGGTGTTCTCTTGGGGAGAGTCTTCCTCATTTCAATCTCCATACACGCTGTTATTGTGACTCAAATCGCATAAAGCCCATTAAATAAGTTTCACTTCCTCCTTAGCAAGACTTAATTAGGTTTTAACCACAAATTTAAATCAAAATAACGATAGGATGGCCGGAGGGTACAGAAACGGCTTGTAGCCGGCACTACATCACGTGACCAAGTCCGACTCCTACTTTTCTTCTTTGACACCGTTGGCCACCATACTCTCAAACACTCACTGGCACAGGCTATGGGCCGTGCTGGGAACAAATGGGTTGCCCTAGGAAACAGTTAGCTCAGTATCAAATAATTCAGTAGACTCGCTTAGCTGGGTACATTACATCTTTATTACTGTACCTAAGTCTTCTGTCAGTACACAGTGGTATGCATAGCATTCTTCTTGAAGTTCTCATGACCATTCAGGTCAACACAGTCTCAACAGTTTACACTTAACATTTAACTTCTGAAGCTCTGTGGCAATCTTTGTGCCTTCCTGCTTCACATCACTACCCGATTCCATTTCTTTTTTGCATCTAAACTCTAGATTCTGTGCTCCAGTGATTTGGCCACATAAGGACAAATGTCACACCAAGACTTGAAACCCTACCACCATTCTAAGCCTGGTAAGCCCTCTCTAGCCGGTCATAGTGACAGCTGAGATGGACAAGGCCCCCATCTTATCTGTATGGAGCACCTTGCTTCATACTGTCTTTGGTCTGTACCTCTCTAGAGCATCCTGTTTTTCCATATTTCTGCCATCATTTAGGCATACATACAAGGCATAAGGCCTAGACTAATCTGTGCTGGGTCCCTGGGGACCCATCCCTCACTGCTCCACCAGGGACCAGAAGTCCTGCAAAGTGGCAGGTCCTATTTATACCCTTAAGCCCCCCTACCAAGCTGCTCTTAGCTATTACCACTTTGCTGTCTACACTGCTGTAGTCACTATACACATTACCATAGCAGGTTAGTAACATCCAACTCAGCCTAGTGGAAGGATCAGGGCATTACACATGTCTTAAATACTACCACTACTGTAAATTCTGTATGATAATGAACAAACTGTTGCTGTTCCTCCCTACCACCCCAACTAGTGATTCTATGTCTCTTTTGCCACTTGGAGGACATGGACCCCCCCAAAAAGGTTGGGGACCTTGACCAATTCTGGAACTCCAGCAGTTCTTCTTTGGAGCTGCTTTAGTACAGTATATCCCTCTACAGTGTGGGTAGGTGGAAGGTAGCAGACTGTATGCTCTAAGACACCAGCAATACATCCAGAGAACCCTCAACACTGATGAACAAGCATCCACATGGGCTGCTGAAAAATCAAGGATACAGGGCTCCACTTCCCTGAGAGCCCTTCCCAGTGCACACCCTAAAATTATTGATAGCAGATAGCTAGCATTTACCAGCTATTGGTGGTCCTCCATACATGGGGAGTAGAGTGAAGGGAGTTCTTCCAGAATGACTCTGACAGTAGGAAAAGGTTTGTGGGCAGGTGGCCGGTTGGTCACAGACTTTCAAAATCAGGAAGCCAAACCAGTTTTTTGTGGCCATTGGCTACTGTCCCAAAAGAAAAACTCAGGATTCCTTGGGTAAGGACAGTGCTAAATCAGAGGGCTGAAGCTAGCAAAACAGTAAAAGACTGCAACACACACACACACACACACACACACACACACAGATTCAAATTTGAATACTTTTATTGCATCAGAACCAGTGTTACACTCGCTCAATCTACATAATAGTATTCAAATTTGAGTTAGTGTGTGTACTGCAGTCTTTTTCATTTTGCTTACATGGTCACTGTACCTGATTTGTTCCACCCTGTGAGTGACAAAGCTACAAGAGAGTTATGAAAGTCCTGTATCCTCACAAGTGTTGGTAAATGTCATATTTTGAGACAGGCCCTTGTGTGTCCAGTTAATACCACATGGTTTTAAATACAAAGCTTTCAAATAGGCTGTGTTTTTTCTGCTGTTGGTTATGTTGTCCTCATGAAGCTATTTAAAACCATGATTTTTAAGATAATGGACATGACATTTAGAAAGCATGTTATCCAGAGTTCATCCTTGTCTCATATCAAGATACCTAATTCTATTCTTTCATTTTGTGACACAGTGTGTGTGTGTGTGTGTGTGTGTGTGTGTGTGTGTGTGTGTGTGTGTGTGAATACACTGTGTATAGGACAAGACATACTAAGAAAGTATGTCTTTATTAACTATATAAATTGACTCTGTGATTCACTTCTCATAATGGGAAAGGGAGAAACTGTCAAATAAACTCCAACCCCAGAAGACAATCTAATTTGTGACATGGCCAGAGGATTGTCTTGTAGAGCTAGACAATTATTACAAAACCTTACAATGTTACCATGACAAATGATGCATCTGTAGGCTGCATTATGCCTTAATCCAGAGTGTGATGTTAAAATGAATAGTCTTATAAATTTGTGTTTAGTGTTAACAAAACCTGTGGCAGTAGTTTCTAGTCTTTGATGACTTGTTGAACTTACTTTGCTAGTAAATATTGTCTATATTTACAGATAATGGTCTTGGTGATTATACTAAAGGAAAGAAGAAATTACTTCAAGTTTTTAGAGCAATAACATCCTGCCTGATAAATGATACACCTTTAGGACAATATATTACCAACAATTTTATTGGACACTAATTTGTTTCAAGAAATCTATGGGCTACTGTATGGGTGCTTTCATTGGAGCAATATATTAGTTTGAAGTTTAATGAAAACTCAGTGGTAAGTGTTATTATCTAATATAATCAAGCCTTCACTGAGGCATTAGTCAGACGCTACAGTACTTCAAAGATAGAAGTACATGGACATGTTGAATACTAGTAATAAAAAATCTTTATTTCTAGACAGGAAAAGTTATTAGCCCATCATTAGGACCAAAGGTCATGTTTTCAAGATGATCCTGTACAGTTTTCAATGTAGTTACAAGACACATATACAATACAAATACTATTAACACATTTTTAACTAACAGAACAATGTACAATCTATAAGAAGTGTATAATACTGTCTTTTTGTTGCCATTATAGTCCTGCCAGTTGTACTACAGGCTATGTGGATGAGGTAGGCAATGCTGACCTTTGATTTGAGATCCGGTTCAAGACAAGAAGTAGAAAGTCAAATTCTCAAGAAAGTAAAATTCTCAGTAGCAAGGGACTAGTGCAAAATCATTATGGCAAAGCATTTGTACCAGTCCTTTGCTTGTGATGCCCTGAGCTATGCTTGTAGGTATGACACTCGCATTCTGTGCCAGTGCACATCAATGTATGCTGGCTTGTAGAGGGTGTGGGGTCACCATGTTAATGATACACAGTGCCAGTCTCAAAAGCATGGTGACACCATTGAACTGAATGTAGAGTTGTGGGATGCATTCTGCCTCAGTAACATTTTGGGCTGGCTGTAGGGGTGCTGAACAGCTGCTTTCAACATAAACAGGTGTTGTGTTTCCAAGCTCATTGAGGAACCATTTTCCTTCAATTAGGAATGTCAGGGGACATGGCTTGGGAGGGTTCATTTCCTCAAGAGTGCAAGGTGCATGTCACTGTCATATCCTCTCTAGCACACTGCACTGACAATTTAAGCATACACATTGTATATTATAAATATATATTTCTATATTACAAACCAATCACACACACACAAAAAAAAAAAATGTGGGGAGTAGTGCAATGTAATGGCTGTGGGGCAGCAGTCTTCCGGGAGTCTTTCTGGAGGCTGAGATGCTGCCCTATTTTTAGACAACTCTCTGCCCTGAGGGAGGAAGTTGCCCATCTTCAGGCCACACTGGACAGTAGTACGGGGACCTTCCCTCAGGCCACACTGGACAGTAGGAAGGGAACCTCCCCCATCCAGGGAGCACCACAGCCACCACCACTACCTCAGAGATTGCGAAGAAAACACAGCAGTTGGACCACAGTGGGCTCAGGAAGGGTGAGGATGGTGGAACGGAGGCACACCCAGTCAGTTGTTCCACTCCACAATCCATACACCATTCTGGGGGAGCATAGCTCCCCTATGGATGCACCCACAGAGGAGACTAAGGAGGCTGAGGACAGCTGTCACAAGGGAGGCCCACAGGAAGGAGGCAGAGGACACCACAAGGAAAGGAAGCAGCTCCTGGTGGGGGACTCAATTATTAGGGGGATAGAACTGGGAGGAGCTGGGAAAACTGAAGTAAGGTGCCTGCCTGGTGCCATGGCTTGGAGGGACAGGAAGCATCCTCAGGATCACGACAACAGCTACAAGGGATTCTGAGGCTGGACGTAGTGTCCACCTAGGTACAAATGACTTGGCTCATCATGAGGTTAGAGCAGTGCAGGAGGACATTGCAGAGTTGGGGAGGGGCCTAAGACAAGTAGCACACACAGTATCCTTCTCAGAGGTGCTGCCTGTCAAAGGCATGGGTGAGGCGAGGTAATTGGCACCATGCAGTTTAATGAATGGTTGAAAAATGGTGCAGAGCACAGGGGTTTGGCTTCATTGGGGACTGGGGTTCCACCTGGAGGACAACAGCCTATACTGGCAGGATGGTCTGCATCTGTCCAGGAAGGAACAAGTCTTTTGAGCAATCAGTTTAAATGCTTCATTGGCAGCTTTTAAACTAGTCAAAGGGAGGCACTGACAAGCAGCAGAAAATCCCAGCCTCTCCCTACAAAACAGGGTACTAAATGAGAAAAAGACCAAGGTAGAACGGTCAGTGGGGGATGCTGCAACAGAAGGTAAAGCCATCAAAAAATGGAGAGCAATGAGTACCAATGCCCGTAGTCTAGGTAACAAGCTTCCTGAATTAGTGGCCTTGATGGAGGAGGAACATCTGGATATTGTGGCAGTCACAGAAACATGGTACACACACAACCATGACTGGGACGTAAACATACCAGGATACACTATCTACAGGAGGGACAGGGAGGGTAAAAAGAGGAGGAGGTGGTTCTTTACATAAAGGAAGGAATAAAAGTAACAGAACAAAAGGGTAAACAGGGAGGAGAAGAAGCACTGTGGGTAAATTTGGAGACAGGCAATGGCACCACAATCCGCACAGGGGTTGTATACAGACCCCCTTCTCAGGGGGAGGAAATGGACAAGGAAATGATAGAAAGTATACTTAGAATGGCAGAAAAAGGGGAGATACTGCTGATGGGTGATCTGAATATGCCAGATGTTAACTGGAGTGCAGTTGCAGCTGCCACTTCGAAGAGTGCAGTTATTCTAGATGCCCTACAGGAGGCATGCCTTAGACAACTAGTATTGGAGCCCACTCAGAGAGAGCAATATTAGACTTGATACTCTCAAATGGAGATGGAGAGAGGATCACAGATGTAGAAGTGGGTAGCCATCTGGGAACTACCGACCATCGAACAGTATGGTTCACAATAAACACAGTAATAGAGTCAAGCCATACAAAGACAAAAGTACTGGACTTTAGGAGGCTGACTTTGCCATATAATGGGTGAGTGCCTAAGGAATGCACTAGCAAATGGGCAGGAAGAAGGGTGGAAGAACAATGGGAATAATAAACTGCCATCACAGAGGTAACAAGCCTTTGTGTGAAGCAAATAAACAAAACAAGACGATGTAAGAAACCACTATGGTTCTCAAAGGAAGTGGCAGTGAAGGTTCAAGAAAAAGAAAGCATTCAGGAAGTACAAGGAATCACAGAAGGAGCAGGACAGAGAACTGTATCAGTTAAAGCAAAGGAGGCTGGGAAGGCAGTCAGAACAGCAAAGGCCCAAACCGAGGGAAAGATAGCCAACTCATTTAAGAAGGGGATAAACCCTTTATAGGTACATCAGGGAGCTAAGGAAGACCAAGGGAGGGATAATGAGGCTTAATAAAGGGAGGGAGGGAGGGTGGGCAGAGAGAGACTGTGAAAAGGCAGAGATACTAAAAAAATATTTTTGCTCAGTATTTACGAAGGAAGAGGGGGAGATACATAAAACAAACAGTAGTAACACTCTGGATACTGAAGTTGATACCGGCCCATTTAGAAGAAAGGGTTCTGAAAGAACTCTTAAAACTGAAGGTGGACAAAGCAATGGGGCCTGATGGGATTCATCCCAGAATTCTAAAGAACTAAGGGTAGAACTAGTGACACCACTGACTACCCTTTTAACAAATCATGGGAGGATGGGGTGGTACCGAGGACTGGAGGAGGGCAGATGTGATTCCCTTCAAAAGTGGGAGCAAGGCAGAAGCAGGAACTATAGACCTGTTAGTTTAACCTCAGTGATAGGAAAATGATAGAATCACTTCTAAAGGAAAGAATTGTTGAGTATCTAGAGGCCAGAGGGCACAGGACCCTAGGCAGCATGGATTCACAGTGGGAAGGTCATGCCAGACGAATCTGATAGATTTCTTTGACTGGGTGACCAAAGTAGTAGATCAGGGAGGGGCTGTGGACATGGCCTACCTAGACTTTAGCAAGGCATTTGATACAGTCCCACACAAAAGATTAATATACAAGTTAGCCAGCCTGGGAGTGGGTCCCAAGATGACAACCTGGGTAAAGAATTGGCTGGAGAATAGGACACAGAGAGTTATAGTAAATGGAGTCCACTCAGAAGAAAGGAGGGTTACTAGTGGGGTACCCAGGGTTCATGTAGACCGGTCCTCTTCAATGTCTTTATAAGCGACATTGCAGAAGGACTGAAGGAAAAGTATGTCTCTTTGCAGATGACACTAAGATCTGCAACAGAGTTGATGCACAGGGTGGGGTGGAAAGGATGAGAAGGGACTTGGCAAGGTTAGAGGAATGGTCAAATGTATGGCAGCTTAGAGTCAATGCTAAGAAGTGCAAGGTAATGCACCTGGGAAACAAAAACCCAGGGGAAGAGTACACAATGGGGGGTGAGATACTAACAACAACAAGAATGGAAAGGGACCTGGGGGTAGTCATATCAGATGACCTAAAGATGGGCAAGCAATGTGAGAGGGCAGCAAGGAGGGCTGGGGGGATACTGGGATGCATAGGGAGAGGCATCACCAGTAGAAAACAGGAAATTATTATCCCTCTGTACAGACAGCTGGTCAGACCCCATCTGGAGTACTGTGTGCAGTTCTGGAGACCCAATCTCCGCAAAGACATAGACAGGATGGAAGCTGTCCAGATGAGGGCAACTAAAATGGTGCAGGGTCTGCACCGGAAGACGTATGAAGAGAGACTTAAGGAGCTTAATATGTATAGCCTCGAGGAAAGGAGGAGAGGGGGGACATGATAGAAACTTTCAAGTACCTCAAGGGAATCAACAAAGTCCAAGAGGGTAGCATCTTTCAAAAAAAGAGGTGTGCAAGAACAAGAGGGCACAATTTGAAGATAGAGGGGGTGGCTCAGAGGTAATTTAAGGAAGTATTTTTTCACAGAGAGGGTTGTGGATGCATGGAATGGCCTTCCGGAGGAGGTTGTGGAGTCAAAATCAGTGGGGGAATTCAAGCATGCATGGGATAGTCATAAGGCAATTCTGGGGGGTGGGGGTAGGAAGAAGTAGGCTGCTGGTTAGCTAGGATCTGTCTGCAGCTTATCCAGTAGGTAGGGAAATGAGCAGACTGGGTGGGCCAAGCAGTCCTTATCTGCCGTCAAATTCTATGTTGTGGGAAGCATTGGACCCCAGGGACTCCAGACTAGGGCTAGGGGGGAAGTCCACTGGATCGCTATGGAGAGCTCTGGGGGAAGCACACTGAGGATTTCTCTCCAGGGATCACATGAGGACAGAAAGTACAAGATGGGTGGGTGGGGGAACGTGTGTGCCCATTACACACTTTCATATACATATGTGCATGGCACTGCACCATGCAAACCTGTATGACTAATGTGTTCTTTACACACAGTAACAACTGGAATGCCTAATTTGCATGACTTACACACCTGTGCGATTCCTGCTCCTGGTGCATAAGACAACTTGTTTACTGTCAGTTTTTAGCTAGATCGCAATGGATCACCTCTGTGCACCCTATTTTGTGATCTCACCCATTGCAATTCAGTACTGAGTCCTTAATGGTTTTGTAAAATGTTTCTGTATTTTTTTGTTCAAATATCACTGTATTTGTTTTGTCAAATATCAGTCTCTGTCTTAAAGCCTTTTGTGATCAAGCATCCCTTTAATGGGATAGCCCTATCAAACAATACCCCCACCCAACTTGCAAATGTTAAATTTAGTTTACAGTTTATTTAGTCAGGATAGCTCAGCTGAGATGGAACATCTGTTTTCAGTATGGTCCTGCTTTCTCCCATTTTACAGTTGGGAGGACTGGGCACTGGGATGTTATGTGACATATTCCAGGTCACAAAGTGAGTATTTGGCTCTAGCCAGGTTTGAACATCCTTGGTTTCCAAGCCACTGCTCAGGTCCCTAGACTGCCTTGTCTATGATATCTAAGCTAGGGGAGTGCTACATAATGGAAATGGGGAGGGACACTTTTTGTAGTTTCCAAAACACCAACATGATCTGTTGTGCTCTTGTATTGTTCTGGCTTGCTTGTATGCTTACCTGCACCTTGTCCACTGTGATGGACTCTTTCTGTTTGCTCTGCACTTTTATTTATATTTTAGAGAGACACTTGTTAAAAATCAAAGCCACCACTCAGCTTACAATTTATTGTTTTTCATTTTTGAGTACTGGTTTGGATTTTCAACAAACACCCCTCTAAAATATAAAATATGTAAACAAAAGGAGTCCCCATTTTCTTTCATGAAAATGCTGTTGTAGTCTTCCCAACTTAGAAATCAAGGGGGAGGAAGGAAGGAATGAGCTGTATTTGGGTTCTGTGGAACCAGTAGCTAAATCCATTACATTTCCCTGTCAAGAAGGTATCCCCTACTCCAGTCTGGTGGTGCTGAGGGCTAAGGTGCTGGGCACCACACCTTGCACTATGCTGGCAACCCAGGTTCAGGAGTGAGCTTGGGGAGCTAGGGGTCAGACATGGAGGGAGAATTGAGCGTCTGATGGACTGCTGTCTTCTTCTGAGCAGGAGGGGGGACCTGGTTCTGTGAAACTTGAGTGGATACTGGGTGCACTACAGTTGGGAACTCGAGAAGAGGAAAGTCGTCAGCGATCATCCTTCGGACGTGAGCGGGAACATGCATATCACGCACTGGACAGCACTGCATGTCCGCATCTCAGAGTGAAGCCAGAAATGAGAAAAAATGCCCTGCAACCTGGGAAGGTGATGGTGGGTCCAGTGGACAGCCCCCATGCTCAGCGCTGGTTCTGCCCCAACCAACCTCCGGATCTCCTCCCACACTCTGGCCACCCTACTAGATTCTAGATAGAGCACCAGAGTAGTAAGGTGGTCCCACCTCGGGGCGCTCAAAGCCAGGGGGTTGGGGGGGTCAGAAGTGTCATGAGAAGAGATCCTGGGACACAGGCTAGGCCTGGGTCAAGCAGAGTGGGAGAAAGTCAGTCTGAGTGACCACACTAGAGACAGTCCAAAGGTGCCAGTGAGAGGAGCAGAAAGAAGGTTGAAAAAAAAAAAGAAGGTATCCCTACATGCTCCTGTTTCAAGATGTCTATGTTTTATCATAGAAGTAAACCGGGATGCTTACTTACATATATTGCTATATATTTTGGAGGGTTGTTTGTCATAAATCAAAGCTACTGCTCAATTTAAAAGAGCATTGTTGAGAAATGTGGTTCTCTTTAAATATTTATTTTTAGAATGTATTTATTGTTTTGGTACTTACATTTCATTATCAAATTTTTCCATTTTCGCCTGCTGTGCCTCCTGTGCCCCACACAACTGTTTAGGTATCCATGGCTGCACAAATCCAGCAGTTAAAACACTTGAGAGGAACATACAATAAATAATTCTGTAACTAACAGTGAAGGGCAAAACAAGGCGCCTACTTTATTTCAGCTGATGCATGCATTCTGTTTTCAGGATGCAGCAAAGTCAACAATGTAGTCCACCCTTAGAGCAGTACATCCAGCATTAACACTGTGATGGTACATAAACAGGGAACTATAGCAAGAGCTACCATCAGATGGCTCTTTGCTATGAGCACTGGCCCAGCACCAATTTAGCCACGGCTCCAGTCTGTGGAGTTCTATCCATGGCTACACTCATTCTTTGGACGAGAGAGTAAGGGGCTGCCTTAGTAGCCAATCTGCATCGTCTACCATGGGATGTACAAATCAATCTTCTTCCCCAGGAGCTGAGAACCTTATGAGCATGCCACCCCCACCCCCCACCCTCCCAAACCTGCTGTCCGGTTGATGCTGCCAGCCTTTTTATTAAAAACAATTACATTAGTCAGCTTGTTATGGCAGCAGTAGTGCTACCACTCATGACACTGGTGACCCAGTTTAGGAATGAGTAGGAGTCAACAGATGTCTGGTGGGGAAGGGAGGGAGGTTTGAGCCTCTTACAAGATGCTCTATTTCCTTCATGAGGGATTGATACATCCTCACTATCACATTGCCAACTCGGTGACCACAGGTGGTAGTACAGCAGTTGACAAGTGGGAAGGGCAGGTGCTGGCTGAGTGTCATGCAGCAGCATGCAGTTTAATATGTGCACTCGATACTCCTCAAGCACCGCATTTCAAGTCAGAGGGGAACCAGAAACCACCAACAAAACAACGGCAGAACCCTGGATGGCAGGATGATGGGGCATACTCTGGCCTAGTCTAGGGTGACTGGCCACCCTCCTACTTTGGAGGTATCTATATAGTGGAAACATCTGCTCTGCATTCCTGCTCTAGTCCTGGGGGGCACATCTTATGGGGTAAGCAGAGAGATTACAAGGGGGAGGTGTTGTAAGTGCCAGCAAAGCTGGGGTACTGGGCTGGGTATTAGTCACTGATGGAGGCCACCTGAGATTAGCACGTAAACAATAGGTTAAAAAAAAAGATGACCCTTTGTCTGTGCCACTGATGCTGGCAACGTGGGTGTCAGGCTGTGGAGGAGGTTATACATCAAGCATCCCATGGGCTTACAGAAACCTAAGGCAGAAACCCCAGTATCATGGCAGCATGACACCAGCACTCTTTGGCTGTCCTGGCCTGACTGTCCACTCCTTCTGCATATCACGGACCTGAGGTTGAGCTTCCCTGACTCCCAATGAAAACATGGAAACATAGAAACTTACACTTTGATAGCAGATAAGGACCACTTGGCCTACCCAGTCTACCCATTTCCCTACCTATTGGATAAGCTGCAGGTCCTAGTTTACCAACAGCCTACTTCCTCCTACCCCCACTATAATTGCCTTATGTCTGTCTCATGCATTCTTGAATTCACCCACTGTTTTTTACCCCACAACCTCCTCAGGGAGGTCATTCCATGTGTTCACCACCCTCTCTGTGAAAAAATACTTCCTCGCGTTGCCCCTAAGCTGTCCCCCCCATCTTCAAATTGTGCCTCCTTGTTCTTGCACATTTCTTTTTCTGAAAGATGCTACCCTCTTGGACTTTGTTGATGCCCTTGAGGTACTTGAAAGTTTCTATCATGCCCCCCCCTTCTTTCCTGGAGGGTATACATATTAAGCTTCTTTCAGCTCTCTTCATATGATTTTTGGTGCAGACCCTGCACCATTTTAGTTGCCCTCCTCTGGACTACCTCCATCCAGTCTATGTCCTTGCAGAGGTGGGGTCTCCAGAACTGCATGCAGTACTCCAGATGGGGTTTCACCCAAC
Organism: Neoceratodus forsteri; assembly: GCA_016271365.2. NCBI lineage: Eukaryota > Metazoa > Chordata > Ceratodontiformes > Ceratodontidae > Neoceratodus > Neoceratodus forsteri. The sequence continues at coordinate 684,513,570 of CM057449.1, forward strand.
TGTCTGTACAAAGGGATATTAACTTCCAGTTTTCTACTGGTGATGCCTCTCCCTATGCATCCCAGTGTACCCCCAGCTCTCTTCACTGCATTCTCACATTGCTTGCCTACCTTCAGGTCATCTGATATGACTACCCCCGGGTCCCTTTCCACTTTTGTTGTTGTTAATACCTCCCTCCCATTGTGTACTCTTACCCTGGGTTTTTGTTTCCCAGGTATATTGACTCTAAGCTGCCATATGTTTGACCATTCCTCCAAACTTACCAAATCCCTTCTCATCCTTTCCACCCCACCTTGTGTATCAATCCTGTTGCAGATATTTTTGTCATCTGCAAAGAGGCATACTCTCCCTTTAAGTCCCTTGGTAATGTCACCTATAAAGACATTAAAGAGAACCAGTCCCAGTACTAAACACTGCGGTACCCCGCTAGTAACCCCTCTTTCTTCAGAGTGCTTTTTCACTGTCACCCCTGCCTACCCCCTCCCCTTTATTAAGCCTCACTGTCCCTCCCTTGGTCTTTCTTTGCTCCCTAATGTACCTATCAAAGGTTTTATCCCCCTTCTTAACTGAGTTGGGTATCTTTTCCTTGGTTTGGGCCTTTGCTATTCTGACTGCCTTCCCTGCTTTCTTCTGCTTTAACTGGTACAGTTCTCTGTCCTGCTTCTTCTGTGTTTCCTTACACTTCCTGAATGCTGTCATTCTTTCCCTAACCATCACCACCACCTCTTTTGAGAACAAGTGTTTTTTTTTCTTTTGCTTTGTTTTGTTTATTTGCTTCACGCAAGGCCTTGTTGCCTCTGTGATGGCAGTTTTGATTTTTCCCCATTGTTCCTCCACTCCTCCTTTTTGGCCATTTGCTAGTGCTTTTCTGAAGCACACTCCAATTTTGCCATAGTCAGCCTTCCTAAAGTCCAGTACCATCACTTTTTTATGGCTTGACTCTATGGCTGTGTTTATCATGAGTAACAATGTTTGGTGGTCACTTGTTCCCAGATGACTACCCACTTCTAAATCTGAGATCCTCTCTCCATCCTAGTTTGAGAGTACCAGGTCTAAGATTGCACCCTTCCAAGTGGATTCCAACACTAGCTGTCTGATGCATGCCCCCTGTAGAGCATCAAGAATGACCCTGATCTTTGATGTGGCTGCAGTAAAGGTGCGCCAGTTAACATCTGGCATATTCAGATTCCCCCATCAACAATATATCCCCTTTTCCTGCCATTCTATGGATGCTTTCTATCATTTCCTTGTCCATTTCCTCCCCTGAGATGGGGCTTTTTATACAACTCCCATGAGGATTGTGGTGCCATTTCCTGTCTCCAGGGTGACCCACAGTGCCTCCCTTCCTCCCTATTTACCCTTTATTTCAATTGCTTTGATCTCTTCCCTTATGTAGAGAGCTCCTCCTCCTTATCCTCATCCTCTTTTACAATCCCTGTACCTCCTGTTGATTGTATACCCTGGTATGTTGACATCCCAGTCATGGTTTTCTGTGTACCATGTTTCTGTGACTGCCACAATATCCAGGCATCCTTCTTCTATCAAGACCACTAGGTTAGGGAGCTTGTTACCCAGAATACATGCATTGGTACTCATCGCCCTCCATTTTTTGATGGCTTTACCCCTTTTAGCCCTAGCCCTAATGAAATCCAGCATGAAGACCTGAAGGATGGGGAGAGACTCCTTGGACCCTATAAAGGTATGTAAATGGTAGAGAAGGGCAGGCTAGAGCTGGGAGGTTGCCAGGCCAAGAGGGGTTGCTCTGGTAATGGTGAATAAACAAAATGTGAAAAAAAAAAAATATGACCCTCAGTTCCCCAACACCTGCAGCACCCATACCCCCTCCGTCCACACTCAGACACTGGCTGACAAAACCACTTCTCTCATCTAGAAATTCAGCCACCATGTTTCTCCAAAGACTACTTTCACAAACACAGATCTGCTAACCATGAACAATTAAACATCCTGGCCCCTGTTTCTCTTGGCACTTCTTTTTCCAAATGGTAATTTTTGCCTCAATATCTTCAAGCGACCCTTAGGTTGAAGGGGACATGGGGAAATAGTAGGGTGGGGATTGCAGCAACAATAATGTTCATTTATCAGTAATTGGGAAAAATGCAGGTGCCTACATGAGGAACAAGCTCCCTAACCTAACCGCATAGGTTGTCCATGTGCTGGAACCCTCGCCCACCCAGCCAGGCCCAGGCACCCTGTCAGTTGACAGCTGCCTCAGCCTAGACTGCCAATATTTTTTACTTTATTATGATTTTTCAGGTGGCTGAACATTTGCAGAAAGTCATGACTGGGATCGATAAAAGGCTAAGCCTCCATAGAAGAATCCCTTCATAACTGTGCAACCACTTCCAACCAGATAAATCACCACAAAATGTAATGATTACCCCTACAAAACTACTATCCAAAATCTCTAGATTATGATAATGATGCTATGGGGCCCTGAGGAAAAGGTGATTTGCAAAATATTTATGATGGATTTTTTCTTTTTATTAAGTTTATGAAGAGGTGCTTAGCTGCTCAGATTTATACTGTTTTTATTCTATATAGTAGTAAATTATTTCAAGTTTTGAGCTGTCAGTCATCAGACTTAACCATCGGTGATGTAAGGGTGGAGCTGGATTTTTCCCATGAAGTAAAATCAGTTCCCACACATTAACTGGTGCAATATTTGTGAAACCAAGCTGAGAGATATGCAGTTGTAGTAGAAGAGAATGTTATGGACTGAGTAATATAATACCTGGATCAAAGGGGAAGTCCGATCTTACTACTCGTCTAACAACTTTGATGTTAGTTAACATCTAATCAGCCTTGTAGCTGTATAGTAGGTTTTATAAAGGATGTTATATTGCCTGTCTCAACTTGCTATAGTATTTCTAGAAACTTCCTGTGGGAATGCCTGTATCATGACTCAGGCATAATCAATAATCTGAGAACTCAGGTCTTTCGCCAAGATTGTTTTAATTATGTAAGGTTCAATGGGTTACTATTGTAGAATAGACTATATTTGTGGTTCTTTTTATTTCGCTGTGTTCACTGACATGGATGAAAGCGTGAAGTTTGAAGAACTGCAAATATATTCAGAAGTGAGGTTGTGTATACGTGCCGTTGTTTACCCCTGCCGACAAATACAATGAAAACTTCACCACCTCCCTGCTTTCACTATTCATACCGACATACAGTACCATGATTAAGCTTTTTTGCTGTTCTTGCTGTTCTCAGTTCTGTTTTTCTGTGTATTTATGTAAGCCCTCCATCTGCCCTTTTGCTTCCGCATCCACTTTCATACCTTCGACTGACTTCTCTTGCTACCTATAGATGTTGCTAGGCTCAGTGGTTACCAATAAACACCTAGCCACTTGTCCTGCTCTCTCTACCATCACTGCACACTCTCCCAGCTACTGTAACCAGACAATACAGAGCAATACAGAGTAAAAAACTGCAAAGGTACACTTTTTCAAAATTTTTATTTGTATTATAAAAGTGAAAGAAGTGAAAGAAAAGTTACGATAAAGAATGATGAAAAAAATCCAAGGGCTATCCTCATTCATCCTCATCCTCATCAATACTCGGTACCCTGTCTTTAGGAGCCTGAGAAAAGAAAACATTTGGTTACAGTACTGTATTAAGTATAGAAGATAGTGCTCAAAGGTGTAATAGAGTGCTGCTTACCAGTTCAGAAATCAAGACTCAGTTTAAATGTTCATTTAAGCATTCGGTGTGTGCTTCAGCTATGCCAGCTTGCTCAAATCCCTGCCTGCAATCCTCTGTGCACTTTGCAATGTTATTGTAGGCACTCACTAGCCACTGTGCATGGAGAGATTTGATGTTCTTCATCCTAAGGTCCACATTAATAGCACTTGATGCAACACCTTTCTCAAGCTGTTCAGCTATCAAACCAGAGTACCAGATGGTGAACTGAGCCTTCATCTCATTTTTGGACAGTTTGTTCATTGTTAAATCCAGGTGCTGTAACAGATCAGTGCAACTAGGCGGTACTAACACAGGAATTATGAACTCGTCCTCAAATTTGGCAAGAACATCTGCTGTGCTGTGAGCTCTAAATAAATCCAAAATCAGAAGTGATCGTTGTTCCGGAGGCAGATCGTTCTTGTGCTTCACTGACTTGATATAGGGCTTTAGGATGCCATCAATATAGGAGATCATCGTCTCCTGGTTAGCCCAGTGATTACTGCTCTGAGTGATCTGCCAGGTGGATGAGAACATGTATGAAGGATGACATGCTTTAGTTGTTCCCTGATAAATGACCTCAGGAGGTAGCATGTTGCCAGCCAGAGTGCACCCCATGTTCAAAGACACCTGTCTCTTGTCTCCCATCCTGGTCACCTCCACCTGCTTGGACCCCATCTCTGCCATGGTCCACTGGGAGCATGGGACCAGATTTACTCCAGCCTCGTCGATGTTAATAACAAGCTCGGGTGGGATAAGCTCATTAGCACATGAAGATTTAACCCAGGACAAAAAGGCTTTCTTTAGCTCAGGAAAGTCTGTTGGAGTTTTTCTGCCAGCCTTAGTGCCCTTGTGTCTGCAGTAGCTCATGCGGTTAAGAAAGGTCCAGGCCCACTATTTTCTGAAGACCATTGGCCCCCCCAGATTCGGCAAGTTGTTGTTGGTTGTTACATCGGGTTATACCCTTAGTCACAGCACTGACAACAGGGGTGTTGACTACTGCACCTTCAGACCTAAGACTGCAAATTATTATTTTTTTTTACTCGGTCTCCAAGTCAGCCAATAATAGTGAAGGTCTGCCCCTTGTCTTTGTGGGGAGCTGTGGGACAAGGTTGGTTGGGTCTGGAACAGCTTTAAGTAGTAGTCTGCCTTAAACTTTCTAACTGTGCTTTCGTTCCCCTCAATGTCATACTTTGTTTTAAAATAATGAACAGCTTCATTACACCATTTTCTGCAGCATATTTACCAGCATTGAATTGCTGTTCAGCAGTGTAAACACTGTTGGTCGAATGCCTTTTTTTTACTGGAGGAGATTGGCATTGAAACTCATTTACAACATACTGAGCCACAGGAACAGAAACCAATGCTGATTCTGCAAGGTTGTCAGGTTTAAGGTCCTCTATTGTTGTAAAAGGTCTTTTCTGTCCCTTGGCACGATTGAGCCATTTCATGACAGACATGATACTTCAGTAGCTGTTTCAGTAGCTCAGAGACTGCAGCAACAATAGGGTGAAGGCAACCCAGGATACCTGTAGTACTGAATATTACTTAATAGCTAGGCAATTAAAGAGATGCAGCTGCAAATGACAGGATGTGATCAAGCTATTGTTACCACGATCACTGCAATTAGCGGGTACTTGGCCTGTAGTCACCTTTTCAGTTCTGTAATCAAACCGTATTCAAAGTGGGGTTTTTTTGTTGAAAAAGTTGGTGACCGGAGCTTGAACATATGAGGGCCGTAAACATGATCAGACAGCAGAAATGCTAAATTAAATTTACGCGCTAATACTCTATTCTATAGTATTTCTAATTAATTAAATATTAAATAAAATAACTTTGTTATCATTATTTTCACCAGAGTAGGCTTCAGACATTAATTTTTCTAAGGGAGTGATCAGTATGTGATTTATGTCATTCTCTGTAATACATAGGTAATCCCTGATTTGTAGGTACCCTATTAAATGGCTTTGAGGCAGATCATATACAGGACCAGGTGGGAAGGGGTAGCAACTTCTAGTACAGGGGGTCTACTGTGGTTGGGGCTGTATGATGAACAGTGCCATACCATATTGGACCTTTTTTGCTGCAGCTGAAGAGTTTGCGCTGTTGCTTGTCCAGGAAGTGTTTACCTAAATAGCAGCCTGGTGCTAGATTGAACTCCACCTATGTAGGTACTTCACTAGGGTTGAATGGATGTGAGAGTGTCTATGGTATCCATTTTTCTTTACAGGTGCAGGTGCATTTATAGACTTATGTTTTATGCTGTTCCTGTATCTTTATTGTCAGAACAGTTTACAGTACTGCTAAGAGGCAGGAACTCTGGAGGGGAGGTAGGGAGGTGCAGCTTCCCAGAGGGTTGCCCTCATTTACCAGCTAATCTACTATCATATATCTCTGGGTAGAGGTACCCTGTGCTCAGAACTCTGTGAAAAAACAGGGTAGTTAACCCCCAATCTCAGAAGCTTCCAATGCATCTCCGGCAGCCAAGCGACAATGTAAGGAGGAACCTGGCCCCAGAAAACCCCCTTACATAAAGATATGTTATGGAGGGGCAAGAACATGATCTCCATGATTCAATTGCCTGAACTATGTTACCCCATCCAGTGTAAATTATTATGTCCCTTTCTTGTCTTAATCATTCTACAAATGTCAATTTACCCATTGTAATTCACAAATGTCTTTCTATGGATACTCCACTGTTTCAAGTTGATGTACTTTGTTATCTGTACTGTTCTGCAAATGTTGACTTAATGTGTTATCTGTAATTAATTCTGGGTAGTCCCTGAAATATGGACTCTAATGGTCTCAGTGTGCACACCTTGTTACCAAAATTAAATAAATACATAAATAAAAACATACTCTTAAACAAGTGCTCCATTATTCTGTTCTTGATGATGACTTCTTGCCCAGCACTGATGTCCAGCTGACTGGCTGTAATTGCATAGGTCCAGCCTTGCCCCCTTATTGATGATAGGGACCACACTGACCACTTTCCAGTCCTCTAGCACCACACCTGTCTGAGCAGAAAGCTGAAATATTGTTGGAAGTGACCCTGACAATTGTTCCTTTAGCTCAGCTACACTACATATGATTCAGGGATTATTTTATCTGTGCAGTGGGATTTATCAGCTTGATCTTCACCTGGTAGTCAGCTACCAGGGTGACAGTGATGTTGCAGGCTGCATCCTGGCTATCACTGATGCCCTGGCCATCCAAATAAACATGCTACCTGCCCCAGGAACTCGTTAGTGAACACAGAAGCAAAGTATTAAATCTGGTGCCAGGTAGTCTAGAATTGTAGACAGCCCTGCCTGCACTGGGATTATCTTTCTGGGGGCACACCCATATGAGAATCTCTTTCACTTAGAGAGGTGCTGCTTTCCTGGAAAACTTAAGCAGGTTCAGAACCTCCTCTGACAGATTCAAGCTAGAGAATTCTAGAGCTTCAAGAGCCATGCAGTCCTGCATAATGTCCTGAGGTTTGGAAATATTGTTCTACCCTGAGAAAAAGTCAGCAGCCTGTATGTCAGTGGCAGGTTGATTGGAGTCCTGTTGGACAGGGTCAAGAGCATTAAGTACCAAACCAGTCTGGCCCACTCTAGGTCTATCAGGATAACTGTTCTTGGCTTTCTCCTGACCTGGGAGCCTGTAACCTCTGCATACAAGGATGGTATCAATTACCCCAGTGTAATTATCTTTAATGTTTCTTTCTTGATATGTTTGTTCAGATGTCTTGGGTCTAAAATGGGTCACTATTCCTCAGTTCTCTTGTGGGCAAGAAAATATCCTGAGATTAGGCCCTTGCCTCACTGTGAGGCAACAATATTTCCCACTGTTTTTGCCAGTAGCAGTTCCTTTGCTTCCATTTCCAGCAGAATTCTTTTGTTAGGTTAGTGGGTGCGACTATTTTTTAGTTTCTGCAATTTTGAAACCTCTTGAACTGCAGAGACAGTCTCTGGCCCATGACTTCCAGGACCCACTTGTCTGTGTAAATTTTTACCCATTCCTGGACATAATGGGCTAGCCTTTTTCCCACTGATAATGGTTAGGCAACCTGGGCAGAATTTTTAGGGGGGTTTGTTCTGGTTGTGACTTGGGGTTTGGTACCACAGCAGCACAGTGGAGCTCCTCCTGCCTTTGCCTTTGTAGTAACCTCTTTGGAGTGGGTATTCATAAGGAGCCTGCAACAAAACATTATTTTTGTATTTATTGTAAGGTGCCTTGAATTTGTGAAAGGTGCAGTATAAATAAAGTTTTATTATTATTATTATTAAAACTGGAAGCTGATTATTCTCCAAAGAGGCAATTTCTGCAGTGCCCCAACTTCTAAAGACTGAGGCAGGTACTTGCTAGTTCAGGGTCCACGCATGCTTTCCCTGAATGATTCTGCTTAGAGAGTCTGCCAGGACACTGTCCTTGCCTAGCAAATGTACTGCCTAGAACTTTACATCTAGGAAGTAGGTCATATGCCTTATCCTCATCACCTCTGTGCACAGTCTTGAGGCTCTCATCCCTCTCTGCTTGTTTATATAATCCTTTGTTGTGGTGATGTCTATTTGAATCTGAACAGACTAATATTGCAGCTGGGAGGTGAAAGATTGCATTGCCAAAAACACTGCTCTGAGCTTCAGGAGATTGATGCACTCCTGAGTCTCCAGTGGGCTCTAGATGCCACTCACTGTGAGGTCCTCTAGGTGGGTGGCAGGCACCGCACCTTGGGACTGAGGCATTTGTTTTCAGGATACTTGTTGGGGATTGCTGGAGGAAGGGAATGTCCTTTCTGAGGTTGCCTTTATCCTTCCACCACTCTGGTGCCCACAGCAATGTCTTTGTGACTGGAACTAGTTTGAAGAGAAGATCCCATTTTTGAGACCAGTGGTCACCTAGATGGTTCTGAATGTTCTTCATCCTATGCCTGACTCATGGCACTACTGCTGTGGATGTAGCCATCTGGCTTAGCAACTGAAGAAAATCCCTTGTAAGCCTTAGCTGGCTTAGTGTAAAAGATTTTGCATTAGCAATCAAATTTGATACCTTCCTTGTGGAGGAAAGCTTTCCCCACAGGGTATTCTGTTCTACATCTATGATGTCCAGAATCTGAACAGGTTATGTTGCAGATTTATCAATAAACTTAGGTTTTCCAGGGCACCTTGGCCCTTCTGGATACAGCAACCTGTCTTATGATCTGCTTTTTCTGAGATTAGCCAGTTGTCCAGGTAGGGAAAAAAAACACAACTTCCGTTATCAGGTGTGCTGCCAGAATAACTAAGCACATTGGGAAGACCTTTGGTGCTGAAGTGAGACCACAGGGAAGGGCTACAAACTGATACTGGCAATTTTGCAGGCTGAACCTGAGGTATTTTTTGCGGGGAGGTATGTCTGGAAGGTGAAAATAGGCATCTTTCAGATACAGTGATCCTAATCAATCCTCTGCGTGTAAGGATGGTATCAATGTGCCCAGTGTGATCATCTTTAATGTTTCTTTCTTGATATGTATGTTTAGATGTCTTAGGTCTAAAATGGGTCACTATTCCCCAGTTTTATTGTGGGTGAGGAAGTATTATGAGATTAGGCTATTGCCTCACTGTGAGGCAGGGGCCTTTTCCAGTGCTTTTGCCTGCAGCAGATTCTTTGTTTCCAGTTTCAGCAGTGTTATTTTTCTAGATGAATGGGTGCAAACATTTTTGAGTTTCTGCAGTTTTGAAGCCTCTTGAACTGCAAGGACTGCTCCTGGCATACTAACTATGGGACCCACTTGTCTTTTGCAATTTTTACCCATTCCTGGAAGTAGTGGGCTAGCCTTCCCCCCACTGATAATGATTTGGCAACCTGGGCAGGATATTCAAAGGTTTTGCTTTGGCTGTGACTTGGGGTCTGGTACAGCAGCAGCATAGCTAGAGCCCCTCCTTCCTTTGTCTTTGTAATAACCCCTTAGTGATTAGTATTCATAGGGAGTACAGGGTGTTGTATAGTAGCCCTGCTCCTACCTCCCCTAAGGCCTGTAGGAAGCGGAGGCCTTTTCTTTATCAGTGTTGTTTTAGGAAGTAGTCTTGTATTCATCCACTTTTGTAAGTGGTCTTGTATTTGTCCACTTTTTTCATGTATGTTTCTGTTTTTCTCAGTAAAAAGTGCATTTCATTCAAAGTGGAAATCCATGGCCATGGTTGGAATGTCCTGTAAAAGGATGGCTGTGCTTAACCTGGATAACCTTCTCAATGCCATTGCACGAAGACCCTTGTGTCAGAGTCCTTGTGTCTATAGCTGTGTGGAACTGGTATTTATTGGCATCCAGGGCAGACTTTGCTGTGGCAACCAGGTCCTGTAACACTTCACCTTCCAGCTTACTAGCTAGTGCCAGCTTTGTGTTCCACAATGCTTTCTGATATCGGGCTGTATATGCCAAATAAGTGGCTGCCTAATAAGCAGGGAAGCTGTGGTATACACCTTTGTGGTCATAGTATCCAATTTTCAGGAGTCCTTTTGAAGACACTGAGCAGAGAAGTAGACCTCAACCCTCTTGCAAGTAGATACCTGGACCACACCTTTATGATCAGGGTGAGTGTACTGATATTCAACAACTGTCTGTCCATGTGATACTTCTTTTCAATTGTTTCATCTATGCCTACAGCTGAATTTGGTGCAGACATGATTTCTAAGGTGGCTTTTTGGAAAAATTTGTGTATGGGGACTAGCAGCCTTCTTGTAGGATCTAGCGCCATCATATCCATAAATTCTGCTTCCTCTTCCTCCTCTTCTGTTTTCTGAGTGGGAATACTGAGGATGTCCACCATCTGTCCAATGAAAGAGAAGTATGAGATATAAGGCCTAGAAGGAGAACCAAATTCATGTTCAGGTGAAAACTGTTGTTCAATAGATGCACCTTCTTCCTTCTCCTCATGATACATATTCTTCTCCAAAGGCAGATGGTTTGGAGCCAGAGCTTGGTTGGGCGGGGGCAGGCATATTAATTCAATTTTCCATTGTCTGGAAAGCCTGGAAAAATGACAATACTTTGCCGTGTCCTCTGCTGAAAGCATTTGTCTGAGGTCCACTGCAGGATCCTTTTCATTTGCAGGAGCAATGGCAAATTACATTAATTTCATTTTTTTATTTGAAGACACCATTTCCAGTGCCTGCTCTGAGGCTCTTTTATTTGTGTTTTTGCCATCTCTGGACTGAGGGTTCCCCGTGCCAGACACCCTGGTGTTTTTACCATCTTTACCATGCTTATTTGATGGCTGCGATGCTTTGTTTTTTCTCTGTCCCCATTAACAAGGACTACTGCTCTTTTCAAGGAGACAAACTCTGATGAGTGCTTTCCAGCTTCATTAGGAACTTCTTCAGAACTTTGTGTTTTGGCAACCTAGAAGCAGACCGAGAAGCCAAAAAGTCTTCTTTCCTTTTAGCCATTTCCCTTTGGGTTTTAGGGCAAAACCTTTTACAGAGCTCACAACTGATAAAATCACGATCTGGATCCAGGTACATGAAACAGAGTTTGTGGCAGTCCGCCTTTGCCAGGAGCTGAAAACAATCTGTACAATTCTTAAAACCTGTGGGTCTTGTTCTCTTTTTCTTAGGTCTACTAGCCATACCAAGCCCTGATGACCTCAAGTAAATGTTTACTGCTTCCCAGAAGAAAAGTAAAATATTTTGACAGAACCTGAATAGTTGAATGTGGTTCTGAGAGAAAAATTTTTTTCACTTTCTGCCATCTTGTTGCAGGAACTGTGATGAAATAAACAAAAACCACCGGGAACATGTTAAATTTAAAATGGTTCTTAACTTTGAATGGCAGCGTTAAAAGAAACAGCTTGGTACTCTCTCAGCGGGAACAATTGAACAGTGAAAACCACTAACAGAAATCAGAAAAGAATATTTGGTGAAAAATAAAATGTAATGTCTCAGTTTGGGATGCAGTTCCTGTTAGGCAGGAACTGCATTGTGCTGCAGCCTTCTTCGGTTCCTGGGAACTGATAAGGAACAGGAGAATTATTAACAAATAATAAAATTAACCCAAACTAATGTAGAATATTTGACAGAGAACCTGATTAAACATTATACTGACAGAAAATTGAAGTTAGAAAGCACTTTGGAGACCGGAATACTGGAGCTGTACATCGGCGTGACATCTCTCTTCAGCAGAGAAACAAATCTGACATTAGAGATGCAGGCAGGGCATGCCCACACTGCAGAGTTTGAAATTCATTTTAAAGTTCTATCATTAGCATACAGTTTTGTCTCCAGGGCACCACACTCTATCTGGAGAATGATGCCTGTTGTAAAGCATCATTCATAAATTCCTGGCATTAGAAACTTTATTATTGTAGATTAGCTGGTCGGGATCCCTAATACCCTTTCTCTGGGCACAGTGACCACACCAGTGCATGGGTTAAATTTACACATCCATACATGTATTAAGGATCCAAAAGGTACAGTGAGAGATGCAATGGAGAATCTGATCTGGGGAACCCCTACCCTAATTGAGGTGCTTCCTCCAAGTTCCCTCCCATTCCTACCCACCGGTAGGAGGGAATGGTGTTGAGCTGCATCAAAGGCCTCAGGGAGGAAGGCGGAGACATTGCTCCCATTTCTGATGAAGTAGTGTGACCTCCCTCTCTCCTGTCCTCTACTATAGTTCAGAACCAAGCCAAACCAGGTGATGCATCCCCCACTTCCAGCGCTACCCTGCAGCATGACATCTGGCAGTCCCAGACTCCCCATCCACTTACAGTGGCTGTGACAAGGTCCTGCTTATTCCCAATCCCTTACTATGACCACCCTGGGCCCAGCCCTGGTAAGGGGAAAAAAGTACCCTGATTACAGGGGAAGAACTCCAGACATTCCTTCATGAACCCTAAAGTGATCCTCAGTGAGCAGGACAGTATACATTGTACTCTTCCCTGTATTCCTCCCCCTACTAGTTCTACCCATTCTGCCTGTTGGCAACTCCCTCTTGTCCCCTGTTGTGGTGTGAATCAGTGAGTGGATTCATATCACTTCAGGATCTCAAGCAGAAAGGCCAGATTCCTGAGGAGCAAGCCCTTATGTAACCATTTTTGCCCCCTCCCTTTTTCCCCTGGCTTTTTCTTATCCAACTAGCCTACTGGCATTTTCTGCTATATCTAGCTGCCCTCTTCCTCATCCTTCCCATGTCCTCCCCCAGGCAGCTGCTGCCTAGCCCTTTTCTTCATCCCAGACAAGCTCAGCAATTTGACTTGGGGGGGTGACAGGGATCCAAGCAGCCAAAGTCCCTCATGGTCCGTGCACCCTCCCCCACAAGAGCTATTATGTCACTGCAGAATTAATACCATAAATCACATTGTGGTAGCCTCTTCCACTGCACATTTTCACCCCTATTGATGTTTCATAAATTTTGAATTTGAGACAAGTGTTACAAAGTGGCATGCTATAATTTTGCAAGATCTTTCCACAATGGGTGGAAAAATAATAAAGCATTGTCCATTAATATACCAATGATGTCTTTCAAATGTGATAGTAAGTGAAGAGCTGGTTCACTTTTTCATGGAACTGTCAGCACTTCACTTGTCAGACGTGAAGCTGGAAAGTGGGGCTCAAAACAGTCATCCCACACATAGATAACACAGATCTACACAACCAGTCAGCTCAAGCAATTACCATGGTGTGGAATAATTAATTTAACAGACACACTGCTCTGTACTCTTAGAGTCTGCACAATGATATTCTAATTAGGCTAGGTAGTTATTTTTCTTATAGTTGCACAGCTGTTAAGTGGGATACATGCTAATCTGCAAAATAACTAAAAGGAAAAATCTGTAAATATTAGAAAGAATACCTCCTTTGTTTTCACAGATGCACTTGTAGGCATTTTACTAGAATGGCCTGGTATGAGTATGTAGGTTTCCTATGTAAGTCTCCCCGCTGTCTAGAGGTATACAGATGGCAAAAGGTGGGTGAGAGTGCTGTACAAGCCAGAAAACACTGTCCAGAAATAATAACAGGAAAAACAGTACCTTGATTCCCACATGTGTTGCAGCTAATGGATTAGCTCCATCGGGGTGCCCTCAGACCGCCAAACGATGCAGGGGTGGTGCACTGGTGGGATGACGCAGACCTTCACCTACCTGGCCTTCCCAACTTCACTCACAGGCCTTTGTGGACAGTCTTCACCAGGCAGGTCTTTTGATATCCTCCAGTGGTGGGATAGTTCTCTGGGATCTCACCCTGGAACACACTGGTGACTGGGTGTGGAGGCAAACTCCTTTTAGCAGCAAAAACAGTTTCTTCAACAAACGAGGCAAACACCAATACTGCAGAAACAGGGGATTCCATTTAATGAACAGTTACATAGAATTTGATGGCAAATAAGGACTGCTTGGCCTACCTAGTCTGCCCATTTCCCTTCCGAATGATTAAGCTGCAGATGCTAGTTAACCAACAGCCTACTTCCTCCTACCCCCCACTAGAATTGCCTTATGTCTATCCCATGCATTCATGAATTCTTCCACTGTTTTTGACTTCACAGTCTCCTCATGAAGGTTGTTCCATGCATCTATGGCCCTCTCTGTGAAAAAAATACTTCCTCATATTACCTCTGAGCCTCCACCCCTCATCTTCAAATTGTCAATAAACAGGAACAGTCACTCCATGGAGCAAAGGGGTAATCAGTTCACGTTAGGGTTAACTTTACAGGTAGGCACCTGACATTTCCAGTCTCTTTTGCTAACAGACTGATTCAGCTTGCAGACATTCTCTTGAGCCGAAAAGGCTACATTCCTGACAGCAGCATTTGATGGGGCTGAAATATATGCCATACTTAGCAGTATTTCATATGTGACAGCACTCTCACTTCATTCTGATCACTCTAAACTTTAACCAGGCACTTGCTTACATTACATTTTCTGAGCCTCGGCAGAACTTTAACTGAAGTAGGAATTATGAGAGCACGAGACGTTTCTACTGACTGGGGGGGATATTATAATACAGGGAGCATTTTCTTTGTTCAAGGTCTTACACATTCAAATAGGTGTTCTTTTAGCAAGAACTGAACCACAGAAGACCTTCTAGATACCCAATCACTGATGCCACCCACCAACTGTTCTCCCCTGCAGATCACTACATATCCCAGGCCTACAGACACTGAATTCACCCCAAGGAATTCTGCACACTCCTGGACCTACAGAGATCCAGAGGCACTATCCACTCATGCAGTGATTTCAGTTTCTGGACTGTATCCACCCAGGAGACTGCTGCCTGTGCCACACAGAGCACCAAGATGGTCTACCTCCCCACTGGGGTCCCAACCAACCATTCCCCAAATAGACCTTTTCTGCCTCCATGGGCTGCTCAACCTGACAGTCCAAATACTATAGTGATCACCAACCAGGGGAAAAGGGGTAGAGCTGTCACAACTACACCCTCAACAGTCCAGGCTGCCACCCCGAACTGTGCCCCAGGCCCAATGTGCCAGAGCAATCCCACACACAGAAACACATGCCAGCTCCCAGGTTGCATTCACCCATGGGTGAGATTACTTAAAATACAGGGCCCCA
The DNA here is from genome assembly GCA_016271365.2 of Neoceratodus forsteri. NCBI lineage: Eukaryota > Metazoa > Chordata > Ceratodontiformes > Ceratodontidae > Neoceratodus > Neoceratodus forsteri. The sequence goes on from CM057449.1 coordinate 684,528,803, forward strand.
TACCATGGTGCTAGTGATCACATGGCAGGCCTCCGGTCTTCAGCTGCTCATGGGCTTCAGCTCCCAACAGCACTGACAGGTCCCAGGCTTATTGCTCCCCCTTGCACCTACTGCCCAAACCATTGCTCTTCATATATGGGACTTTGAGGGTGAAGGACCAGGGTGGCAAGCAGCCCACTCTGGTCCCGCCATGGCCCTCTGGATGAACTGCAGGCCAGAACCCAACTCTCTGTCTTCTCTCTCCTCTCTCAGAATTCCCCAGAAAAAAAATCTCTCTCCTCTTTATACCCTTTGGCATGGGCCCCATCTGGTGTCAGCAGGCATGCCCACATCCCAGATTTACTGGCACCACTAACTCTTCTTGCCTAGCTATACCTAGCAACCACAGTCAACTTGTAAGCTCTCAAAGGGTGCTTACACCTAGAAGTGTTAGTGGAGGAGCTTGCTTCCTTAGTTTACAGTACATTTTTTTTCTTTCAATTATGTTTTATTGAATTTGCATCAGGCAAAGTCATACAATACAGTAAAAGCATGTACCTCCTTATAGCATCATTTTAATGACATTTGTTTTAAAATAGATGTATAGTGTTTCATCCCTAACTCACTATGTACAAATTGGCTGGGATCCCCCAGTTTATTTATTTACTTGTTCACCAGATGGGTGCAGTGGTTGCAGGGACACTGCACTCCAAGAAATACCATTGTTAAAATAGTTGGGCAGTCTACCTGATGAGAGAATGATTTCCCCTTTGGTTTTAAAATAGATTTGAGTGTTTCTATGCCATTTTTTGTCGATTTGTTTGTTTGTTTGTTTCTTTAGGGGTGGGTAGCAGATGCAAAGTTTTTCATGAGATTCATGAGGATTGTGAAATTCCTTCCTTGATCTGTCTTGTAGAACTTTGAAATGGTACTAGCCAGTGTCAACAAGACTTTTATTTATTGTGCATATATTGTACATCTCAGCAGTCTCACATTAGAAGTGATGTCCTTCATTCATCATTCAGAAGCCCTATGTCACCTATGAAGACGGTGTCATCCAGTATTCTACTCAATGGTTTTAGGTCATGCACAAGTGCAGCTCAATGAAAAACACATTTTATGAACAATGTTTTAAGCTCCTACCTCAATGTAAATTCAAATCGGTCCCACACGGTGTCCAGCATTTGGGTGAGCAATGGTTGTGAGGTACTGTGTAACTGAATGACCTTCTGGAGCCCTTTCAGAGCAGTTTACCTACTATATTAATGCTCATTACAAATAAAGAATGCACTTACATAAAGCTGTCCTCAAAGCCTACAGGAAAATAAACACATTGGTATTAAAATATCCAAAGCAGGGTGCTTGCCTTAACACAAGAAAGTCCCCCATGTTGACTAGGGTTTCAAAGGATAAAAACAACAACAACAAAATGACAGGCCTGATCTGGCAGCCGTTGCCATCCTGGTGAAAATGCTGTAAGTGGTTAACAAAAAAAATGAGGCATCATGTATCCAGAAGAACTGACCAGAGAAGAAATGGCTTGTTAGTAAATGCTTTAAGTGTACTGAAAAACTAGGTATCAACGTAATCTCCTTATGCAGATGCTAAGTTTCTTTCACATTGAAAAAAGGTTTACATGTACATAAAGGACTAAAAATATAATTCGATCAATTTTTGTTTTTGAATTCCATTTAACCCCAGTGGCACTCTGGCTTGGACCTCCTTCCTCCTTCTGTCAGTGCCTCAACTCATCACTCAAGGCTCCTCTTACCTGTACTCCTTGGACTCCATTGGTCACCCATGCACATTGACGCATTGCCCCATCAGCTTGTCCATGAGGCAGATTCACTATCAGCTACTTGGCAGCTCCACTCCTTCCTGCATTCACCACCCATGGCAGAAGTGGAACCTGTGAGTAACCCCAGCAGTAAGGTGAGGTAACCTAAAAGTGGATGTGGGGGGCCAGCACCATTCTCTACTTTTCTGCCCTCCTCACAGACTCAGTAATGGAGTCTAGCCAATGCACATGTTCTTATGCAAGCACATGCTGTGCAAGCATTGACTAAGTCCCAACTCTCCCTCGCTATGACTGCTGCAGTTCTGCTACAACCCAGCCTTTTCTATGTGCCAGACAAGCAGCATAGACAGCATGTCCCCCACCCAAAGAAGAAAAACAGTGCAACAAATTCTCTAACTTTCTTTCCCCAGCTGTCCACGACTGACATGAGCTCTTTCCAGAACTTGGGTAACCATTAAGATATCTGTAGTAGAATTAGATTCAGTGATGCACCATTACCACAGACTTACAGATTATACATTTATGCTTACATGTAGGACTTACCTCTTTATCTCACAATTTATAAAGGCTCAAATTGGTATTATGTCACCCCTGTTTGGTTCACTTTTATGTTGAACTGAGTTCCTACATGTACTTGTTTTTTTACTCTTTTCCTTTCCTCTGGTCTGTAAGCTAATGCTCTCAATTCAAAAGTATTTTAAAAATAGAAATTACCATAATTTTTGGTTGATAAACTGTACATTTGAAATATGCAAATTAGTTATGCAAATATATACACACTACCACAGCAGGCATTTGCAAAAATATATTTGATATACATACAGATATATAAGTATGCATATATTCTGCACATACTTTATCTTGCAGGCAAATAAGATACATATTTTACTCACAGCAGAAGTTAGGCACACATGCACACTGGATCAGCTGTTCCAGAAGGCACTTCTTGGATTTTCAATCATAAAATTTATTTGTACAGTAAAGAAAAATTGTAAAGCTCCCCACAGGACTGACATTTCACACTGTTCTTGAAAAAGCACAAGAACAGCATGAAATGTCAATCCTGTGTAGAGGTCTGATTTTTACTATTGCTACTTTTGACTTTGGTTTTACATTTTATTTTCTGTACAAATAGACTTTGTGGTGGAAAATTTAAGAATTGCCTTCTGGAGTTCCTGATCTGGTGGTGTGTGTGTGTGTGTGTGTGTGTGTGTGTGTGTGTGTGCCTATTTTTTACCCTGAGGGCTGTTTACATTTATGGTGTGAGCACCCCTACATTCTAGAGCTGCCTTCTTTGCTTGTATACATATTTTGCAATAAGATGTGTAGAAATGGTGCATTGAATATATATTTACAGAATGTAGTCAATGGCCGGGATACTCAAAGGAGTTGCGCATGGTGCAACAGTAACCATTAGCCCACAGTGTGGGCCAATGGGCATGCAGACTGTACTGTACTACATAGTCCTGATATGTGAATGGTCCACTGAACCACCAGGGATTAAATTATTTTTACAAAGTCCATGATTGGGCTGGGGAGCAGGTCCACTGGACCACCAGGGAATGAATTTAATTAATTACACCTGTGATTGGGCAACGGGGTAGGGACCACTGGACCACCAGGGATATTTTACATTAACAAAGCCTGTGACTGGGCATGTGAGTGCGTTGCCAGCTAGGGGCAGGGGGTGTCAGTCCCTGATGGCTGCAGGTAGGCAGGGTGCCAGGTGCAAGTCGTCGGGGATCGGTGCACCTGCATGCAAATGGGGCCATAATGACATGGAAATGGCTCCATTTGCACCATGCATGCATAATGGCCCCATTTGCATATCTGCCACTGAATATCACGGTTACTGCTCCTAGCGCAACTGCACTTGCGCTGGCACATCCCCCTGCTCCTCACTTGCCACTTGCATGACACTGCGCCATGCGCAATGTGGGCAGCCACAGTGTCATATTCAGTGGTGCTGAGCCATGGTGCAGCACCATTGAATATCACTTAGTACATGCCCTGGTGCATCCCGGTTGCGCTGCACCCAGGCTTGCACCCCAGCCTGACACAGTCTCAATATCCTGGCCTATATATATTGTAAAGGCATATGTAATATATATTCCAGTCATATTTATAAACTTTAAAATATATTTATTTGCTATGTTAAACATATATTTAAAATGCATTATCAGTAGTAATACATATATTACAGATACTTTTCAGGTATACAGTATATCAGGACAAACCCATTTTAACTTATATGAAATATATCTCAGAAAATACATCTCTAACACATTGTAAATATATGATGCTAACATACTCTTATTATAGAAATTACAGAGTAAAATTATGCTTACATAAAACAATAATAATTTTTTTTTCATTAGAGAGCCTATAAAACCATTAAAAAGTAAACCAAAATGTTTTCTTTGATAGTATAACAAGACATATATATTTAGTTTATCTATGCCAAACCTCATTGAATTCTACAACTATCTAAATTATAACTGGAAAATGCACAGATAACAGAAATATGTGCTACTTTATATTTAGCATATTCAGATATATTCTACATATTACCAAAATACAGTATAGTTCTTTTTCATATAGGTATAATTTAAAACTGTTATAAATATATTAATGTGTGTATATACCTATACTGTATATACAGTGTGTATATATATATATATATATATATATATATATATATATGTATGTATTAGAGGCAAAAAACTCAGTTTAATGCATTAGTTAGGGTTGTTCCACAGCGGCAAAAGTGAGGAAATTCGCTGTTAGGGTTGAAAACCCTAACTCCGAATTCACCCCCCAAGCACCACACACACACAGACACACACACACATGCAAGTATGGGGGAGGACCAAGTCAACACAACCAATGACAGACATCCAGCAGCAGGTGACAGAAATAACAAACAATTGTCTAAATGTACTACGAGACATCCCCACCCACCTGACCAGGTACTGCATGCTCAGTGGAGAGCAACAGCAAAACTGAGGCCATGTACACCAAACGTACACATCCCTGATTGCAGCTGCACACAATGTACCACACTTAGTAGTTGCATGGCCTTACCTACAGATTCCCCACACCAGACGACACCACATGGGATGGGCCACCTGAGCAACAGAGTTGAGCAAAACCAAGGAATTGTACAGGTATAATATCTCTGATTATAACAAGGGTTTGAGAAATGCAGCTTTCTAATTGACTGTAAACACTGTAACAGCCTTATGTTTAGTTTTTATTAACATACATGTAGAGCCTAGCCATATGATGAACATGCTTTAATGTTGTTTAAAAAATCAGTTTTATTATGATAGCAATAAGCCACTCCCAGGTATTATGTTAATGGTCAGTTTATCACTGTCTAGCGACATGTGGCACTCGGCCACGCCTCATTCAACATTAAACCCCTACATGGTGATTAACAGACCATTTAACATAACCATTGGTCATGCCTTATTGCTTAAATGTCTTTATGACTAGATACTCTCCCTCTGCTAGGCACTGCAGGAGTTTTGCAACACAGTGTCACACCCAGTTACACCATACTCTGTCTACTTACTGGAGAATGGCTGTGAATATGAACTCATGAAGATGAACAGTGTAACTTGATCATTACAGTCACGAAACCTTAGTGTGATTATAACTGACAGAGTCAGTGATAGAGAATAACCCTTGCTGTCCAGTACACTTATCCCATTGTGAGTTAAATCAATACTAAAAGACATTCTGTTTATGTCTACACTATACCTACATGATTGCTGTTGTACCACAATTGACATAGTTATCATTTTGATAGCATCAGTGACAGAAGTGTGGCAAACCCAAACACCACGATACAGCCTGAGTATGAAACAACTGTTAAAAAAATTACGCTGTGTCCATAAGTAGCATAGATCACTCATTGCAACAATAGTAAATGTATCACTATTTGAATAAGTTAGTCATCACAGATGCAATGAGATTGTCTTTCTCAGGTACAACATACTGAGTAAGTGCCTACAGGAAAATCTATCCTATAGACATCTCCGATACAGGTACGTCATTGTTGGCTCAGTAGTCCTATGATATTTAGAAGTTGCTTGGCCTGATCCATGCAATTACACTGTTTCTTACAAAGAATGCTTACTGCATCTTTAGTATTGAAACACACTGAAGGTCTATGTATGTACATTAGCAGTACAGCTTCATCAGTAAGAATGCATCTGATACTGGCAGTACGAATTTCACAGCATTGAACAGGCAATGCTTTTCCATACGTTTCCATCAGCCTCTCTATCTTCAGTAAACAGTTGCAGTAAATGTACTACTATGGAAATCACATACTAAATGCAACACTACTTTTATCTTGAGCATGCTAGTGTCTTGTAGTTAATTTATGTACTTCTCTTAATTAATGTATACTCACTAGTGTTAAAACCTTTCTACAACTGTGATCATGCACCTTTAGCATTTATATTGACTAACGGCACAGTACCAGTTGTGGTGTGGTGTGGGGCATCATTAGGTAAGGCCATGCAACTACTAAGTGTGGTACATTGTGTGCAGCTGCAATCAGGGATGTGTACATTTGGTGTAAATGGCCTCAGTTTTGCTGTTGATCTCCACTGAGCAAGCAGTACCTGGTCAGGTGGGTGGGGATGTCTCGTAGTACATTTAGACAATTGTTTGTTATTTCTGTCACCTGCTGCTGGATGTCTGTCATTGGTTGTGTTGACTTGGTCCTCCTCCATACTTGCATATGTGTGTGTGTGGTGCTGAGGGGGGTGAATTCGGAGTTAGGGTTTTCAACCCTAACAGTGAATTTCCTCACTTTGTCGCTGTGGAACAACCCTAACTAATGCATTAAATGGAGTTTTTTGCCTCTAATTTCCCTTCTTTTGAGAATGATAATGAGAAATAGTGAATGTAATGCAGCGGCGAGCCGCTGGGCCCTACCCATAATGTGAGCAGTCCTGCCACATGATGTCTTGTGGCATAGTAACAGGAACAGCAACACAAACAGAAGCGCTAACAGTGGCGCACATGGTAACACAAGCGCGAATGAGAACAGAAAGGTTAACGCACACAGTGGCATAGACGGGAATGGTCTGCCACGTGATGTGTTGTCACATAGTAACATGGTGCCTGCAAATGGAAATGTCAATGGGCAAGGTGACGCAAAGCGAAACAGAAAGAGAAACAGTACTGTAGACACAAATGGCAAAAAATAACAGAAACGCAAGCACAAATGAAAACGCAAAGGATAACGCACATGGTGTCGCAGACGTCATCGGTAAGTGAAACGGGTACGGAATCGCAAGCGGAAAGGGCAACAGTAATGTAAGCACACAGGCTGGTTTTCCCCAAAATCTGCATAGAGAAAGACAGTGAGTACAAATAATGTATGCAAAATAATGAGTATTGGAGCAGAAAATGAGAACTTGGAATACTAAATAGGTTATATCTCAGGAACCGTATGACGTAGAAAAAAATTTTAAAAGTAGTATGATTTACAACTGTCCTGGCTAATATGTTTCTGATGAAAAGTCCATATCTCGCACCGTTTCTGAGATACGGGCCCTGAAAGGCGCGGTGAACGCCGTAATGTTATCCTATGAGAAAAAAAGAGAAGTTCAGAGTGCCATAACTTTGCCTCCCTGTAATATTTTTTCACCAAACCACTGAAAGGCACATCTGTGGGCTGTTGGCTGTCTTCCCTCCAAATTTCAGGAAAAAAGACTAAACCGTTACTTTGCAGCAGGGCACCAAAGGATTCCTGTAATGCGTCGGGTGCCGTAATGTTATCCTATGGGAAAAACTGTCAACTTTGGAGTGCTGTAACTTTGCCACCATGTAGTATGTTTTCAATACAACACTGAAAGACACATCAGTGAGATGTCATTTGCGTTCCCTCCAAATTTCAGCCCAAAACTCCCAACCGTTCTTTTGCAGCGGAGTGCCAAAGAATTACTGTTATTTTGTGCATAGTGTAGCAAAATAGTGTCGCAATTTGCGAAAGCTTTCAAAAAATTTGTGACACTTTCATGAGTGCGACACTACTTTGCGAAAGTACTTTTTCCAGAAATCTGAAAAACATATTTCTGGGGTGTTTTACCCCAAAATAAAGACATGGCTAGCATCCTCAGGGCCCGACTAGGTGAATACAAAAAGAATTAGGTTGCTAGAGGGTCTCAATTTTAAATGCCAAGCATTTTTCTGATCACTAACTGAAAACAAGATGGCAGATTTGCGACAGTAACAGGGCCATTTGCGACAGTAAAAAGTGCATTTGCGACACTGTTGAACTTTTTGTTAACTTTTCCCATTGACTTATAATGGGAAATTGTTTTTTGAATAACTTTTGAACCGTTTAACATTTTTTCACAAAATCTTTGAAAGGCACATCGGGGACCCCGGCCGCACGTTCCCTGAAGATTTCAGACCGTTCGCGCAAACCATACAACCTGTAGTCGTGACCGTAGAATTCCAGAAAAAGCGTAAAGTGTGCAGATCACACTTAATAACTCCGCAGCCGTATATCCGACTGGTACGAAACTTGGCAGTTCCCAAGGCCTATGGTTCTTGATTGTGTATTCCATACTTCAGGCAAATCCATCAAATGGTTGCAAAGTTATTAAGGTGCAAAGTTTGGGGTTTAACATAGAAATGGCTCCTCAACCTAACTATGGCAGCACCATGCTACCATAATATATATATATATATATATATATATATATATATATATATATATATATATATATTCGATGTTAGGGTTGAAACCCCTTTTACACCCCTCAACCACCCCCCAACTGGAATAAAGTGCGCATTGGGGTCATCGGCCTAGTGTCACCCATCACATGTGGAAAAAAGCTGAGAATAGGAGAATGGGGTGACAGTTAGGACCGATGACTCCAATGCACACCCTGATTCCAGTTGGGGGGGTGGGCTGAAGGGGTGCAAAGGGGGTTTCAACCCTAACATCGAATTTCCTCACTTTTGTCGCTGTGGAACAACCCTAACTGATGCATTAAATAGAGTTTTTTGCCTCTAATTTGTCTTCTTTTTGAGAATGATAATGAGAAATAGTGAATGTAATGCAGCGGCAGGAGCACGGGGGTGATGTCTTGTTGCATTGTAACATTGTGCCCACAAACGCAACTCGTAATGCGCATGATGACGCAAAGCAAAACAGAAAGAGGAACAGTACTGTAGACAGAAATGTTAAAAACAATGGAAACGCAACCACAAATGAAAACGCAAAGGGTAATGCACATGGTGGCGTAAACGTGAACGGTAAGTGAAACGTATACGGAACCACAAGCAGAAACGGTAATTGTAAGAGTAATGTAAGCGCACAGGCTGGTTTTCCCCAAAAGCTGTATAGAGAAAGACAGTGAGTAGAAAGAATGTATGCAAAATAATGACTCTCGGAACACAAAAATCAGTAGTTGTAATAGTAAATTGCTTATATCTCAGTAACCGTACGACAAAGAAAAAAAAATTAAAAGTCATATGTATTATCACTTTCCTAGATAGTTATTTACATAGCCCCCCTAACATTTTTTGACAAAAACTCCATATCTCGCACCGTTTTCGAGATACAGGCCCTCAAAGGCGCGGCGAACGCCGTAATGTTATCCTATGGGAAAAAAACCAGAAGTTCGGACTGCCATTACTTTTGAACAGTTTAATATTTTTTCACGAAATCTTCGAAAGGCACATCGGGGGCCACAGCTGCACGTTCCCTGAAGATTCCGGGCCGGTCACGCAAACCATGCAACCTGTAGGTGCGACCGTAGAATTCCAGAAAAAGCGTATACATGCGCAGATCACGCTTAATAACTCCACAGCTGTGTATCTGACCAGTACAAAACTTGACAGATCCCAAGGCCTATGGTTCTTGATCATGCATTCCAAATTTCATCCAAATCTGTCAGATGGTTGCAAAGTTATTAAGGTGCAAAATTTTGGGTTTAACATGTAAATGGCTCTTTAACCCTAACTATGGTAGCACTACCGTGCTACCATAATTTAGCATCTTACACAGTAAAACAAAAATGAAAAGGTATAAGTAACTTCAAAATATATATGCTGGATAGATTCAAAATATATGTTTACCTAAAATGCAAAATATGTAGAAATTGCATAATATGTATCCACAAATAAGTATTTTTGATTTTATTGAAGGACATAACATTGAAAGAACAAAAACTTGAATTTTGAAATAGTATAGCACAATATATATTTCAAATATATATATATATCAAAGATGTTTCCCAAATATTGAACATCTTGGATCTTTCTGTGAATATCCAGAATATATCTCAAATATATTTGAAAAGTATAAATGTATCTGACATATATTTGAAACATATTTGGGGATACAAGGATATATTCCATACATTAAAAAATGCAGATCTTTTCCATATGGGTTGTGAGTGAAAATCTAGTATCTCTTTTCTAAGGGGATTCTTAATCCTGTCAGCATCCTTTTCTGATCTATAACTGTGCTGTAGTGCCATGAGATTGAACAAGTCAGTTCTGCCTTTGAGGACTGCAGCAAAGTGTGACACCAGTGGGTGTCCATTTTTTTATTCAGAATATCCCTGATATGTTCTTGGATCCTGGTTTTCAAGGGTCTAATTGTCCGCCCAACACTTGGGTGAGGGTGTCCCAGGATGCCGTCTACACTTATGTTGTGGGGGACATGTTCAGTGTGAAGGAGACTCTGGAGTCTTGAATTCCATATGAACAAGATAAACAGCAGAACTCGTCTCTAGTGTGTAAAAAATCTTATTATTTTATTCTTGTATTATGCCACCATTTCTGAATATCCAACCATAATTCATGTTTCATACCTGCACTCATGTACAACTTTTTCAAGGTTCAAGTTTTCATAAGAGGCAGAGAAGGCTGTTGGGAGTCCCAGTTAATCAGTTTATCCATTTTTTGGGAAGAAAAAAAAACACATCAGTTAAGGGGAAACTGCTCACCCAGCAAGCTGTTGCAAATGACAAGATGTGAACCTCTCATATGAAATTTGAGATTACAAAGACAAGTAATGAAGCACAGCAGTGAACCCTGAAAAAATAACACAGTAGCACAACCATGAAATGTTTGTATAGTGAGGAAGGGTGGCACTACATCTTACTGTACAGTGTTTTCTGTATTTTATTTATTCTGCACCTTATTGTCTACTCCCCCCCCAGCCACATCTGGAAATGAGCTGTTACCAACTCAGGATGTATTTTCTCTTGAAACTTTTGAAATAAGTAAAATAAATTAATAGTAAACATTCACATGTATTTCATTATATGTGTCTGTTGGAGTAGGAGGGTGTTCACAGCTTTTATTTGGGACATTACACTTCTGAGAGAGGAAGGGGGATATTGTATTGTGTGTATAATCTAGAACTAAACTGCACTCTTGGACCCCCCCCCCCAAGTGATGGGTAAAGATTTGCAGCTGCTGTAGCCTGGCTACAGTTTGTTGTGACCTTTAGTACACTCAGGTATGCTTAAATTTGTCTTTTTAAAGGCAATTTACTTGTGCTGCTGAAACAAAATTGTAACTTTTAATTCACAGAAAACCAGAGGTGCATAATGACATCACTTCAGGTTGGCCATTCATAAAAGAGCTAGCCTCAGTGAGTGGAGGCAAGCGCAAGGCAGAGGCGACACTGGCAGAGGCAAGTTGTATCTGCCTGCATCTGCATAGGGAGGCGAGGGAGGTGGCCATGATACTAAGCCATATTGCAAATTCACTGGTGTGTGGCTGACACAGAATATAAGGTGGTAGGTAGGTGGCACAGTTCCGTTTGTTAATCAAACATCTCAGAGTAGTATATAGCAAACTAAAAAGTAGATGCAACATATGTCTACACTGGTAGTAAAGTTATAATCTCTGTTCCCTACAGGAGACCTCATCCCTATTTGTTTGTCAGTGCTCAATACTCCATATTTAAGCAGATAGATTACAGTGGACCCTACCACTGAGATTTTAAAACTGAAGTGTCAAGAAGGATCACTAGGTTCAGTTTGGCAGGTGTAAGATGTATGTAGAAAAATCCACCACAATCTCAAAGGGATTTATATGTACTAAATGTCAGGAATATGACACTAACCAATACAAATTAGAGAGATGAATACCCAATAAGGCTCAGCCAACATAGAAGAGAATTGTAGTAAAAGGGGTAGTGAGACCACTGTAGACACTGAAAAAAATTACTGGTGTTTGGTTAAACCAGGCACAGGCAATAAAAAAGTAGAAGAGCTATCTCCACCATTAATCTACAATCAAAAATAGATATAGTGCTCTGACTCCAGATAACAGCTCCAGCAAGCCAAACATGAACTCAGTTACCCCAGGAAATGATAGTTTTGGGGGACTCCATTTTCAAGCACTGTGAATCTGTCATATGTGAGCCAGACAAGTACAACTGAATGGTCACATGCCTTCCAGGAGCTAAAATAAAAGACATCAGAACCATTGCATCAAACATTCTGAACCGTTGGGGAAACAACCCCATCATAGCTATTCATGCTGGTATCAATACTAACATATAACATACTAAGATGCCTGTAGAGTAGGCCATATTGTCTATCAAATCTGCTAGAGGGTCAGCACCTATGCACAGTACTGCTGCCTCCCTCCCCTCCCCACCATAACCCCCAACCTCTGACCAAACTAAACCTCTACTTTTGATGTTACTCATTTTCACCTTCCCCTTGTACTTGTCCCATCCCCTCTTGAACCACTCCACTGTTTCTACAGCCACCAGTTCTGCAGGCAGTGCATTCCAAGGTTCCACCACCCTCTCAGTAAAGTATCTTTTATTTGTCTGCCCCCTTAGCCTCCCACCCACCAGCCTCATTGCATGCCCTCTGGTGACCCCCTCCTCCCTCAGTTTGAACACCCTACCTAGGCTTACCGTATTCACCCCCTCTGTCCCTCCTCTCCTCCAGGGAATACAAGTTTAGCTTTTCCAGTCTCTCCCTATAGGACCTATCCCCCAGCCCCTTTATCATCCTAGCCACCCTCCTCTGGACCCTCTCCAGAAGAACAATGTTCTTTTTCAAGTATGGGCACCAAAGCTGCACACAGTATTGGAGGTGCAGTCTAACCAGGCAGTTATGCAGAGGGAGAAGCACCCCTCTCCTTCTCGAGGCAATCCCTCTAGCTATGTACCTCAGCATTTTATTGGCTTTGGCTGCAGCCCGTCTACACTGTTCAGAGTTGTTCATTCTGGTATCCACACCCATGCCAAGGTCCTTTTCCTCATCTGAAACCTGCAGTATCTCACCCCCCCAAGAGGTACTCATACCTTGGGTTTCTAATTCCTAGGTGTAGTACCCTGCATTTCTTCACATTAAACTTCATTTTCCAGGTGCATGCCCACCTCTCAAGGGTCTCCAGGTCCCCCTGCAGGGCTCTACTACACTTCTACCCATCCACCACCTACACCCCTTTGAGTCATCAGCAAAGAGGCTCATCTCACACCTGATACCATTTCTGATGTCTGAAATGTAAGCACTGAACAGTAGTAGGCCCAACACTGATCTTTGGGGGACCCCGCTGATGACACTCCTAGGAGATGACACCTCCTCCCACTACCACCTCCTGAACCTGCCCCATCAACCAATTTCCTATCCACTTGACCATCCTTTCCCCAACCCCCTTATCCCTCCAGCTTAGCCAGTAGCCCAAGGTGTGGCACTGAATCAAATGCCTTGCTGAAGTCTAGAAAGAGGACATCCACTGTCCTTCCCTGGTCCAGTGCCTCTGTCACCCAGTCATAAAACTCCACAAGGCTGGTCTTACATGATCTGCCCTGGATGAAGCCATGCTGGTAATCATCCAGATAACCCTGTACCTCCAGGAACTCCTCCAGCCTCTCCTTCAAGATGACCTCCATCACTTGGTCCACCACAGATGTCACGCTCATAGGCCTGTAGTTCCCCGGCTCCTCTCATGAGCCAATTTGTGAATGGTACAATGTGGGCCACTGTCCAATCATGAGGCACCCACCTGATCCTAAGGGAGGAGTTAAAAGGTCCACCAGAGGTGCAGCAAGGACCTCTGCCATTTCCTTTGGCACCCTAGGATGAATACCTTCCGGACCTGGTGCCTTTTCCATTTTTAGGACCCTGAGGGCCTCCTTCACCCTACCAACAGTAATTTCCACATCCATAACCTCCCTCCTTCCACCCATTTAACCTGCCTCCCCTCATACGGAGTTGCCCCCTCATCTTCCCTCATGAAAACTGAGGCAAAGTAGCTATTTAGTACCTCGGACTGCTCTGCCCACCCGCTTCCAGACCTCAGTCTACTAAACTGCCCCTTCATCTTCCTTCTCTCCCTTACATACCTAAAGAACCACTTATCTCCTCTCCTAATTCCCTGGGCCAACCTCCGTTCCATCCTGGCCTGGCCAATCTTACAACTCTGGTTACCTTTCTAGCTATCTCATTATACTCCATTTTGTCCATCACCCATGTGAGCACTTATATCTTCTATAAGCAGCTGTTTTCTTCCTCACCACATCCTGGACTTCCCTAGTCCACCAGCTTGGCCTTTTATATCTAGCACACTTATGTCAGACCTTTGTGTAGGCTTGGTCCCTTCCAGAAGCCTCCTTTTAATAATTTCCCACCTGCTCTCTGTGTCTGTTTCTGGTCTAATCCCATCCAGGTGCCCTTAAGGATATGCTTCATACCCTTTTAGTCTGCACCCCTAAAATCAACTACCACTGTTTCTGTGTGATCTTCCCCACCCCCAGCACTACAGAAAACCAGACCTTGGAGTGGTCACTCCCCACCAGTGGGTCCCCCACCACTAGGTTCCTAACCAGATCACTATCCAACAGGATCAGATCCAGGATGTGGCCCTCCCTTGTTGGGTCTGCCACCAGCTAAGAGAAGAATGCATCCTGGAAGACCTTCAGCAGGCGCTGCTCCCTGGCTGCTGCTGATGCCATAGTTCCCCAATCAGCCCCCAGCATGTTGAGGTCCCCCAGCACCACAGTTCTACCCTCTCCCTGCCCACATTTGTTCCTGAGATTTTCCACCAGACCTTCCTCCAGGTCATCCGCCTGTATGGGAGGCCTATAAACCACCCCCATATTTACCCTCTTGCCCCCAGGTGCCTTCAGGGTGATCCATAAGGCCTCCACATCACCTTCTGTCCCCTCCACCTTGCATATCCCTGTGCCATTTCTAAAGATTAGTGCTACCCAACACCACAGTCAACAACCCTATCCTTTCTATACACTGTGTATCTCAGCAGATTGAGGTCCCAGTCATGCCCAGTAGTGGCCCAAGTTTCAGTGACAGCTGCCACATCCAGTTCTTCATCTACTAACATCACCTGCAGCTCAGGCATCTTGTTTCCCATGCTTCTAGCATTAATCAGGACCACTCTCCAGCCCTTTCCGTTCCCTCAACTGTACCCCCAACTTGAGAGCTCACATGCTGCTGTCTGCTCGAGCTCCCTCGTGCACTAGCCCCCTCCTCTCACCACTGGGGAACCCCCCCCTCATCACGATGTGTATGCTTGCATCAGCTTCAAGTCCCTGCCTTCCCCCTTCACAAGTTTAGAGATAACACAACAAAAAGATATATGCTTAGAACTAATTGAAACTGCCAAAGAAATAAAAAGTAAGGGTGCTGAGGTAATGATTTCAGGACTTCTCTCTGTTCCCAGAGCAGTGAAAGAAAAAAAACGCCACCATTATAAGAGTAAATGCAAGGCTGAAAAACTATTGTAAAAGGCATGGCATTCAATATATAGATGTCTGGGCCCATTGCTATATGAAAAATCATCTATACAGTAGGCATGCTTTACATTTGAATAACAAAGGGGCATTTATCTTGGGAAGATTAATCAAAGCACATACGGAGATAATTCCTTTAAAATGAAACAGATTTTGGGGAAGGAAATTGAACAGTGTATTTTCAAACATTCAGAAAAGAAAACATTATCTAAGTCACCAAGGCATAAGAACAACATCAGATGAATCCTTAGTAATGCTAGAAGTCTCAGCAACAAAATGGCTAAGCTAAAGTCTATTCTATATTCAGACAATGATACTGATATAGCTTTAGTAACAGAAACCTGGTGGACAGAGGATGATAGTTGGGATAAGAACATTCCATGTTATTCCATGATAAGGTTAGACAGAAGAAACAAAAAAGGTGCTGGTATTGTGATATACGCCTCAAACTCAATAACAGTAACAGATGCATCAGCTAAGGCTAAGAGCACTTCTTCAGAAACAGATACAATGTGGTTAACTGTAAACTCTGGAACTCCTATGGGTCTTATTTTGGGACTATGTTACAGACTACCTGACACCCCAGAAGAGACAAATCAGGAAACATAGACTTTGATAGCAGATAAGGACCACTTGGTCTACCCAGTCTGACCATTTTCCAACCTTTTGGATAAGCTGCAGATCCTAGTTAACCAAGTAGTGGTTAAGAGTGGGTGAAAATTGTGAATTCCACTTTTGCGGCAATTCGGCGAAAGTTCAGAACTTTTGCCATTGGCGAAACTGGGATTTTCCTCAGATTTTCACCGAGTTCTGTGGGCTTTTTTTAGTGAAAAATGCATATAAACTGTGGAATTTATTCTATCCACAGTTTAATGAACTGTCAGTGAATGAGAGCCTGCTTGTACAACAATGTGGTCATTCATTGAATTCAGTGGGCCACTGGTAGTGGAGGAGAGAGGAAGGCTGCACTGATGGCCTGCTTAATGGCAGGGTGAGGGGGGAGTGATGTGGTGGTGGATGAACTGTCAGGGTGGCGGATCCACTGGACACCAGGGAATTGGAATATTTAAGGGATCGAGGATGGGGAGGTCCACTAGACACCATGGAATACTGGGAACAGAGGGGGATCAGTCGGTGGACTGCCTGCTGTTTTTTTGTGGAATAAGGAATCCAGGATAAGGAGGGGGGTCTGCTTGACATTAGGGAAATAAAATGTTTTGGGGAGCCATAATCAGTGAGTGGGGGGGCAATAGAAACTGGGGGGGGGGTCCGAGGAAGAGATTGGAGGTATTTATTTATTTACTGGTACCCCTGATCAGCGGGCGGTGGATTAATGAATTAAACTGCAATTAAAAAAAAAAACCTCAGAACTGACCACTGACAGTGATCCTTTCTGTGGATTTTTTCCCACAGTTTAATAAATTAACTCACAATTTGTACATTTATTCCACAGTTTTAAGGTGGAATTTCTACGCAGGTTCTGAAAATGATTTCTGAACTTTCACAGAAGCGAATTTTGCACTTTCACCAAAATTCCTCTGGTGGAAATTTTTTTTCGCACACCCCTAGCAGTAGTGGATGAACTCATAAAGACATGTGACATGGGTAAAATTGTGTTCACTCGGGATTTTTACTACCCAGATATTAATTGGAATAGTAACACTGCTACATTAAAACAAAGTGTCACTTTTCCTGATACTTATTTGAATAATAACTTGATCCAGCATCTAAAATGCCCAACTGGGGAGCAAATGTGTTGGACTTAGTAATCAAAACCAACACAGTACATGTAACAGACTGTGAGATTATCTCACCACTGGGTAACAGTGATCATGCATGTGTATTATTTAAAATTGAGAACATTTATACTTGTCAGAAAGGCAGTATTTAAGTGTATTTGTACAAAACAGCTGATTTAGAAGGGATAAATGCTGATACTTCAGGCACAGACTAGTGCAATATTTTAAGAGACTGAACAACAGAAGAATGCTGGAATTATATAAGACACACAATACTGGCTGTTATAAACAAACATGTCAAATATATAAAAAAATATAACCATAAAGGAATGAAACCAAAATATCTACATAAAAGAAGAGAGCAGAGGATATGTAAGCACCAAGTCTGTTCCATGTTGTTGCCACAGCCATTGTGCTTTGTCATCTCTTTGTACTGTTTTGCCACAAGTATATACAAAGGACTGACACTTGAAAGTGTTTATGCATCCAGCATGCTTATTTTGTCCAGGCAGTGGGTGATTTATGTTCTCTTTTCCATATAAAAGAACATTAAAGTTCATCAAAAGACAGAACAAATCTTACTCTACATATAAAGACATAGTACAGCAGAAAACTGGGAAAAAAAATCAAAATCTTACAAAAAGCTTGTAAAAATACAATAAACAAGGCCAAATGAAATCTTGAAATGAAACTTGCAACTAAGCAAAATAGTAAACAGCTCTACAATTATATTAACTCCCTTAGAAACACGGATGCTCCTTGTTAACAGCAGTATCAAAAAATAATAAAACAATCACTGAATCAGATGAGACAGCAAATGTTTTCAATGGCTACTTTTGCTCCATCTATATAAATTCTAGTATGGGTTACAGCCAGCTAAAGCCAGGTGGATACACTGGTGGCTATGACATTGGCATTAAAGATGTAAAAAAAGAAAATAGAAGGATTAAAGTCACACAGGGCCCCAGGTATGGATAACATTACACCAAATATGTTAAAACGTATGAAGGATAGCATTTTTTTTACCCTTTAAGATATTATTCAAAAAAAAATTAAACACAGGTGATGTCCCTAATGACTAGAGGACTGCTAAAATAACACCCACTCATATAAAGAGTCATAAACAAGACATTCAAAATTACAGTCCAAAAAGCTTGACCTCTGTCCCATGTAAAATGCTGGAGTCCATTAATAGAGACATATTACTGCTACATACTACAACAAAATTTGATTTTGATGGTAATCAACACAGATTTACACGTGACCAGTCATGTGCCACAAACCTCTATGAGCACATCAGCAACTGCCTTAATAAGGGGGAAGCTGTGGATGTGGTGCTGTTGGATTTTTGTAAGGCATTTGATTCTGTGCTGCACTGGACTGTTTGTTGAAAAACTAACCAAACATGACATTAACAAACACACTGTTACATGTTATCAAGGAGCTCTAAGGACTGAATACTAAAGGTAGCTGTATCCAATCAATCCATGCAGAGCCCAATAATCTGGCCATAGCAGAAGCTATGAATCAGTTTTTGGGAATGAATGGGTGCTGTCTGCCCTCTGTGATTATTACCAACCATGTATTGTCTAAATTCTGTGGTAAAGACTGTTGAGTCATGAGTTTTGGTCAGTCTAAAGACCAAAAATTAAGTTTAATCACTGTGTAACTGCAAAGTGAAATTAAGATAATTACTCAGTGCCCTTCCAGATGCAAAGCATGTCATCTATAAAACAAATAAATCTAAAAAGAAAGCAGCTCCAGCTCCTGTTGTGCCAGTGCTAGAAACAATAAGCAAGCAAAAAAAGCACAGCACCAACACTTCTATAATGTAAACAGAATTTTACTCACAGATATACAAGGCAGAGTAAAACACAGTAAACCGTCATGTGTTTGGGAGCTGCTGTCACATTGCATGGTGCCGCTGTGTTTTACTCTGCCTTGTATATCTGTGAGTAAAATTCTTTTTACATTATAGATCTATAAGGCAAAACCAATGTGATATGTTCCACTCATAGAAGTTAGTGATGGGACTATAGACGAAATTGTCTGCCCACCATCCCATGATTAGATTTACATATGAGGCACCATAGACAATCTCATAGGAGTACCACAGTTAAAAATAACATGTGTTGTCAAACATAAAGTAATTATATCCTACCCAAATAACAAAATCAATGGCTCTAGGTATAATGCCAATAGGGTCTGGGTTTTGTAATCTGTTTCCAACTTAAGTATGCATTGCCTTTATTTAGGAGTGTATATTTTATATGTGAAAAATCTTGTGGATAGTCACACAATTGGTATCAACACATAACCCTAAACCTTAGATATACACGTGGAGTCTGATTTTTAATACTGTCTGTTTTTTCATGTGTTATTTGTCTTTTCATGCTTTTTTATTTATACTTATTACTCCCTGTCACTTTAAATTCACTTATATTTAATAAGAGCAGCCACTAAAGGTCAGATACCTTAACAAAGTATTCAATTTGGCACTAAATGTTGGAGTCTTTTTTGATCTGGATTGTACGCTGCACTATCTTTGCACCAAGAATAAACTAAGTGATTTTTCAACCTAAACCAGCCTGTGATCTTCTATTATTTTCTGGTTGAGTCTGTGTCTGGTTTTCTGCAAATGAAGATTGCAATCATGGACACCTTACATCTTAGAACTTCCCAGCCAGCAGAGCTGTAGAAGCAGGACGCACCTGGAAATGAGATGTATCTCAGCTGGGCTATCATGAGTAAATATATTGTAAAATAAAAATAAAGATTAAAACTGTATTGCAATCTAACCTTCAGGTTGTTGAATGCATGTACAAATATAATGTATTTACTTAACTGTTTGCATAATCCTTTCTTTACTGACGAGCGTAGAGCTGTACATAGTATTTCCACTGCGGCCTAAGCTGTGATTTGTGTTCACAAAAGTTAGTAGCCACCATAGCTTATTTGACTTTGCATTCAGTCCTCATTTGTATTCAGACCTCATGATACAAATCCCCAAAATTCCAGTTGCTTTTTTATACTTTTTACCATTGCAGTCAAGTGTGAGGTGTTTGTAGCCTCACATCTAGATTTTTTTTTCTTTACTGCATTTGGAATCTGACTATTTAGGGTCCAGTTCTCTGTCCTTGATAACAAAATATATTAATCCATGTTTCTGTAGTCAGGTACATCTATCTGCTCAATTAGTTTATGTCCTCCTGTAGTCTTTTGCATTTTTCTCAGCAGTTGGCTACTTTCTTGGCTTGGTATAATTAATAACCTTTATAGCTGATCAACAGTGAAAGCTCCTTTGAAATAATACCAGCAGTTTATCCTGGTCTACTATTCGTTCCTAAGGAGATATAACATCAGCTTTTGAAAAAAAATACATTTAGCTAGTTCGCCTCCATAGGTGATCTGGTTCCTCAGGGACTGCCTTTCCCAAACTGCCCTCATCGCTTTCCTGATTGACAAAAAAAAGCCCATCCACAGCTGTGATAACTGTTGCTAGGACTACCCCTAGCAGAAACTGCTTTGAAAAATAGTCCCTATAGGAACTCAATAAGGTCCCTCCAATCGGACCCTCTTTTTTTTTTTTTTTTGAAAATTAATCCTCCCAACCCAGCAGTTCCTGCCTCCCCCCGTCCAAACCCAATACAATTAATTAAACCTCTAGATGGCACCATGTTGCCGTTAAATGTACTTGGCACCACTGCAGGCCTCCGAGACCCCACCCACCCAAAGGACACACAGAGAAACAGACACTGCTTTTAGAAAGTTTGCTAATTATTTTCTTCCCTAAGCCTCAGAATCATTGTAAAAATCCATGACTTGTACTTATCAATATATGTACTTTTGGAAAGTACCTGTATCGAATTGCATGGAAATTTACAAATGCAATAGCTGGACAAGTTCAATGTCTATCAAACTAGGACAATTCTATTGTGGATACAAGATTTTTTTTAAATCTTAGAACATTAGAACTTTGAGGCTGTAAGAAATATAACATGCCATAGATTCACCAGATAGCACAGAACAGTCAGTTTTGGTTATATGGGTTATAATCAGAATAGTTTTTCATCCACTCTGCTGTAGGTCAATCCAGTGTTTGGACATGTGTGAGAATAGTAACTCATTGATGAAACATTTCAGTTTATCCATTTCAAATTACAACGATCACAGAAAGGAGGAAGGGAAAAATACTATCTCTTAATTTATGTATCTGTGTCTGCAAGTGTTTCATTGTGTACAGTACTATATGTATTATTATCTCTGTGTGCATACAGATGTATCTATTAATGCAGCTGTGTGCATGTGCCCACTTAGTGTGTGTGTATGTGTCTGTGTATATATCACTGATCTGTGAGCATGTCTTTGTACACATTAGAAAATATTTGTATATTAATGTGTGTATTACTTTGTGTGTGCTGTGTGTCTGTGTGTAATAGAGTGTCTGAATTTGCATTACTATGATTGTGTACATACTGTTGTGCCCAGTCCAAATCAATACAACAAATGATCTCACACAATCTTGCATTTACAGTACATCACAGGATGGGCTATTGAAAACACAACTAACTCTAGTTTCTAATTTATCTTTATTAGAATTTAAAGTTTAAACATTGTATATGCAGTTCTCATTTAACAGATAATTTATTTTATGATCCTGTTCACATATGAAGATTAATTATATATTCTCAGGCAATTGTGTGTCCAGTTTATGCCAAAATGTTACAATTGTAAACCTTTCAAATGGGCTCTTTTTTTTTTTAGCAGAAACAGTTTTTTCAAATATACGTTTCATTAAAAGTTTTCATAAATTATATCAATATACACATACAAAACAGTGAGACATATATACCATTTCCCTAATACATACATAAAATTAAACAGTATTATCTATAAAATATTAAATGTGAATCTCTATAGCGTAGTCTAAAATATTAGTATTGTAAGCCTGCATATTATTTTAAATAATATCTTCAATATTCTTCTGCAATAATACTCTATTACTCTAATTTCTAAGCACCTGCTTTCCAGTTCTATCTCTTCATCCTCAACTTGAGCCCTATTCGGCTTCTCCCAACCATCAATAAAGCACTGCACTATTTCCAGTACTGCTTCTTGTCAGCAGGCAACAAGCATGCCCCACTCAGAAAGCTCAGAGTCAAGGGACAATGCTATAAATGGATAATGCCCGAGCTACAACCCCTCATGAAGCAATGGGATAGGTACTGGGAGAAATACAAGACATCTGGTAAACCCATGGCCTGGGTTTCTTACAGGGAGCTGAGAAACCAAAGCAAAAAATGCTCAAAAACTGCCAAATGAGAGTATGAGAATATGTCAAACACCTGCAGCAGGCCAGTCTCACTGACCCTAGGTGTTTTTGACAACATATCAATGATCTACTGAAAGGCAAGAGTAAACCCCAGCAAGGACCAGTTATCTCAAATGGCCACACTATTAGTGACAGTTTAGAGGCAGCCAATGCCTTCAACACATTTTTCACTGATCTACATGGTTAAATTCCCCCAAGGCCTCTGGCCTCATATGCCCAGCAGGCTGGAACCCCTACATCCTGAATTCCATCTGAAAAAGGTAAAGCGGAAGGATGTACTATCTCTACTAAGGAAAATAAAGACCAAGGGAACTGCAGGGCCATATGGCCTGGTCCCTAGATTTTTGAAAGAGGCTGCATCCGCTATTGCCTCTCCTGTTACCTGGCTAATAAACAGGTCTCTATTAGAAGGAGTTGTCCCAGCCAGATGGACAGAAGCCCATGTTGTCCCCGTACATAAGGGTGGTCAGAAGGAACCAACTGGCAGTTATAGGCTTATCTCACTCCTCTGTATCTTGGCCAAAATACAGGAATGACTTGTCTATAAGCAGCTCCAGAACTATCTGGATACACACCAGCTACTAGTACCACACCAGCATGGTTTCAGACCAAATCATGGTACCGACACTGCACTTATGAAATTTACAACTGACACCGTTAGGGTCCTTGACAATAACTACACTGCTGGAGCCATTTTCACTGACCTCACAAAGGCCTTTGGCTTTGACTTGGTTAACCAATCCTGCTAGCAGACAAGTTAAAGAACATAGGCCTAGATCGCCACTCCCTGGCATGTTTTGAGAGTTACCTCTCCCATCAAACTCAGCAGGTTAAGTGGAATGGATCGTTATCAGGTAGTCTATCTAGCAAGGAGGAGGTATCTCAAGGCTATGTCCTGGGGCCCCTCCTGTTTTCACTGTTTGTCAATGTTCTTGGCAACAACTGTGGTGGTAGCTCTGTAATACAGTATGTGGAAGACACTGTGCTATACAGAACCACTGCCAGCATATCGGAATTGAAGCCTCTGCTACATGAGGACTTCAGTACATTGTAAAAGTCACTGCTGAAGAACAGGCTGCTGCTGAATGACAAAAAAAAAGCAAACATCATGGACACTAGGCTCAGACTGGTCCCTTCTATTCCCCCTTGTCTCATCCTCAGGGAAACCCTTGGAACTAGTGAGCTCTTTTAGGTACCTGGGCCTTGTTCTCAACTAATGCCTCACATTTACATACCAGGTGGACCAGGTCTCCAAAACTATGCACTAGAAGCTTGGGCTGCTGTACAGACTGAATTTGCAACTTATCCCTGAGACTAGGGTTGCAATCACAAACAGTGTCCTCCTGCCCAATCTAACCTATGCAGCTCCCATCATCCAGACCCTATCTGGTAAGGAGCTGGGCAGGATACAAGTTCTTTATAACAAAATTGTGAGAATTTCTACCAAATTACCCCCAAGGCAACACCTCTGTGAGGTGCTTGACTCCATAAACTGGCCGTCCCTTACCCAAAGGCTCCAGTTCCCTCTGTTGTGCACCACCTACAAAATAATAAATGGCCCACACCCAATTGGCCTAAATGGCATACTGGCACCTAAACACCCAGGCAGGCTGCTCCGCACCTCATCTTGGGAAGCTACTGGAGGTCCCAAGGATACGAATGGCAGCAGGAAATAAGTCCTTCACCCACGTTGCTTCTACCCACTGGAACAGTCTCAGCTACAAAATGCAGGCTCACTAACCTCCTTAAAAAAAGGACTCCAAGAGTTGCATAGGGTGCACAGTCAATGCAGATGTCAAGGACAATCTGTGACTCCCTGATCCCTAGTAGACTATCCTAATATGGTAGACTGCCCCCTATGTCCTGTACCCTTGGCTACAGGTGCCTACACTCTGCATGGGAAGGTGACCACATACAGACCATACAAATGTGCTACAATAAAAGATTGTTTTGTCCCATAATATTTTAGGTCTGCCCCTGATATGAGTTTACTCATTGTGTTTGCTGCATTTCGTCTGCAATGTACTGTGATTGTACCTCAAAGCTGTCAAGAATCTGCATTGTGTTGCTATATTTCCATCTGCTATGTATTGTGATTGTACCTAAATCCATTGTGTATTTGAAATGTCCTGTACCCAAAAATTTTTCTGTAACTAATTCAGGTCACCCCTGAAAAAGGGACCTATTGGGCCCAGTGGGCCTACCCAGTGAACAAAATTAAATAAAATATTCTGTAATTTACCCATAGTTTTAAAAAAAAAGGTGCATTATGACTAAGTCTAGCTGAAAGTTACCGCCCTGATAGGGAGACTGCAGATTAAGCATTGTTTCAACTGTTCTCCCATTGGTTAAGTACATATTTAACCTATTTTATTTCGTTTGGGACAAATCTACTATCTTCTGTAGATAAATATTTTTATTGTAAACAACAGAACAAGCCACATGCCCAAATCAGTTGCAGGCACTGCAGCTTGTGCTGCAATGTTTTTTGCAGCACATAAAAGTCTGAATACTAGAAGAAACAGAGAACACAGCATGCTGTGCTTGTAGCAAAGCACTTTGTCAAGGGCTGAATGTTGCCCCAATTGTCCCATATTTATGATCACATTTTAAAGAACACTGCGTATTTGGCAACATCAAAGGTGCAAATGTGAAATCATTAAAAATATGCAGTCTGTAAAGTGTCAGGTGAATAGAATGCAGTGAAATGAGTAGAATTCATGCTGTCTCAAATTCTGTTTTTTGCTGTTCAGCAACTGTCACCACAGCTATATGTGGCCAGATATACAGCAAACTGTGTGTTGTGTTGTAGTTAATTAAATTTTTGCTATATACTGTAATTCCATCTTCTGATGCATAAAAGGTTTAGCACTGGTGGCTACTGTACAATATATACACCATCCACAACGGTAACAACCACTTTGTACTGAAAGTAACCAGTGTTGTGAGTGGTGATAGGATTGCATACTTTTTGTCAAGTGATCTCCTAAATGTGGGGGCCTCTTATATTGTCAAGTGATCCCCTAAGTTTGGGGATCTATTATAGACCATTCTAGGGGTATGCAACATAAAGCTCCAATTTCTTCTCAGTTTGAAGAATGTACCAGCTCTTCCAGATGATGCATAGGGAGAGGCATCACAAGTAGAAAACAGGAAGTTGTTGGCCCTCTGTACAGACCATTGGTGAGACCACATCTGGAGTACTGTGTATAGTTCTGGAGACCCTATCTCTGCAAAGACATAGACAGGGTGGAGGCTGTCATGAGGAGGGCAACTAAAATGATGTAGGGTCTGCATCAGAAGATATATGAAGAAAGACTAAAGGAACTAAAGATGTATAGCCTCGAGGAAATGAGGGAGAGGGGGGGACATGATAGAAACTTTCAAATACCACAAGGGAATCAACAAAGTCCAAGAGAGTAGCATCTTTCAGAAAAAGAGATGTGCAAAAACAAGGGGGCACAATTTGAAGATGGGGGGACAGCTCAGAGGTAATGTGAGGAAGTATTTCTTCACAGTGAGGGTTGTGGATACATGGAACAGCCTTCCTGAGGAGGTCATAGAGTCAAAAACAGTGGGGGAATTCAAGAATGCATGGGACAGACATAAGGCAATTATATTGGGGGTAAGAGGAAGTAGGCTGTTGGTTAACTAGGATCTGCAGCTAATCTATTAGGTAGAGAACTGGCCAGACTAGGTGGGCCAAGTGATCCTTATCTGCCGTCAAATTCTATGTTTCTATGTTTCCATGATTTCTTCTACCTCTCAAGACTGTGTATTAAAGGGAGTCACAAAATTAAGTCTCAAGTCATTACTGGTGGAATGTTATTTAGGTATGAATACGCCAGAATGTTCTGTTGCTGCTCTCCTGTTCCTAGCTCTTGCAATATCATGAATGCGAAACCCACAAACTGAGAACTTTTGGACAGCATCATCTGCACTTATGTTCAATCTTACCTCACTAGTACAGTTTCTAAAGATTCTATTGAACTAACTATTTTGTGAAGTTGCGTAGTGGATGGTGGGAACTTGATAACAGGATAGTATTTGTATTGGTAGACTTGTGATATAGAACAGTGAGTCATGATCTAGCCAACTGTCAATAATTATTTGCAATATATATTTCTGTTATATATTGTTTTATAGGATTTCTGTGTATGCGCATGCTAGTGTTAATTCAAGGCATAGGGAAAGACTAGCTTTTTTAAGGGGTTTAACCTTTTGACTTGAAGGCCACCTGCTTTGCCAGGAAGTGAGATTTTCATTCCTAGGTTCTTTTAGCAGAGATGTGCCAAAAGCCATTTACCTGCCATAAACTTACACCACAAAAGCAGATTGCTTATGATCTCAGGAACTATCACAAGTGTATCACATTTTATGAGGGAACAGGATATATTCACCAGGAAAGATCATTCTAGCAGTACTATGCAAAATTCTAATATGACTGTGAATTATCTTACAG
This sequence comes from Neoceratodus forsteri, assembly GCA_016271365.2. NCBI lineage: Eukaryota > Metazoa > Chordata > Ceratodontiformes > Ceratodontidae > Neoceratodus > Neoceratodus forsteri. The sequence goes on from CM057449.1 coordinate 684,555,881, forward strand.
GTTGCTATATTAATACATCAAAGTTTCAACAGTGACTCTCCTATTGCTGGTTAATTATGGAGGCAGAATTTATGTTGAAGCTGATTGAGATCACCAGGTGGCCAGGATATTGTGGGTCACTGGAGGGGAAATAAACTGGTTTCTTTATGACTGGAAATCTGCTGGCACTGCAGTTCAGAAAGTTAGTTAAGCTCTCCAACACAGAGCAAGTTTGCCATTCTGGTTTTGGACATTCTCCTGAGCACAACAGAACAACTACCAAGCTGCTACACAGAAAAATGACTTTGAACATTTTTATCTTTAAGGTAGAGAAGTGGTTAAAACAGTTTTAAGGCATTTAAACTGTATACTTTCCAAAATGTGTTTCCATACTGTAACCTAATTTAATATATGTTCTGTTTTACTTGTAACTGCATTTATCTAATAATTTTAGTAAAATCTTTTGTTTTTCTAAAGAATTCTGCCTAAGTGAGATTCTTTATATTGTATGTGTGACTGTAGAAGTTTTATTACACATCTGTGACAACTGTTTATGCTTAGAAAGGTCACCAAATAGCGACCAAATTGAAAAGGGTCAGTAGGGGATCTGGCAGGAATAGAGACAGTACCAGAGTTTCATATGAGTCTGCAGGAATTGTGAACTGGGCTGATGCATGTCCTGTAGGGCAAAGGCCAAATCAGATTTTTGTGCTGCTACCCCAAAGAGGGTGTACTTACTTGGGCCTTCCTCCTGTGTGTAATGGTCATGAAAAAGGATTCATATTTGGCCACATGACTCAAGACTTGTATTTTGCCCTGATCCAGAGTATAGAGGGATGCTCTGGGACCTCGTGGCAAGTGTTCTGTTGCAAACCCAGAGAACACTCTGGGTGGACATGAGCATGGTACCCCTGTTTTCCCCCTTCCTTATCACAGATTGCACTTGGGGTGGGCACTGTTAGCTCAGTGATCTGAGACTCACAAGTGGGTTCATGACACAGTGTCCATCTCATTTTCTGTGTTCTTAACGATACACAAATACAAAAATAATATTGTGCAGCAACCACTTGTTGCAGCAAACTTAAGACCATGGTTTATGTCCTCCCAAAAATTGACACTCTCATTGGACTAATCCATTGTACCCCACCACACAATTAGAACATCACTAATATAGTGCATCCACAGTCTTATCTCAGAGACAAAGGGCTTAATTCTCAAAGATCCCAGCATAGCGCAAGGGGCTTGTGCCACAGTGAATGGTGCAAAATGCCCCTAGCACCAAACAAAGCACTGGGAATGATTCTCAAAGGCAGCCTGTGTCTATCACAAGCTGCCTGCCTCAAACAGGGCTTGCACTGCCCACGTGCCCCAAAATGGGCTACAGCATGGGACAAGTGCACCTATGGCAGACATAGGCTGCCACATCCCTGAATGTCCGATTTTCAAAACTCACCCAGAGGGAGAATTTCAAAGTACTCTTAAACCAGCCAATTCTGGTCTAAGGGTACTTAGGAATATTCCTCTGGCAGAGTTTGTCATAATGTGCCAATGTGCGGTGGTTCCCCCTTCCAAGACTCGATCCTCCCTCGGTATATGTCACCACCCCACCTGACCCCACTCCCTGATGTCACTTTTATGTTCTCATTTCATATTACCTGGTGGTCTTGTGGCCCTTCTTCCCCAATCCCTGATCTCACTATTATGTTATAATATACTATTACCTGGTGATCTAGTGGCCCTGTCTCCCAAATCTTGGATCTCACTATTGAGTTAAAATGTCATACTACCTGGTGGTCTAGTGACCCTCTCTCCCTGACACCCCCATCCCCTGTTATGCAACAGCACTCCAGTCATTGGTGGTATAGTGAGTCCCCCGTCCACTCCAACAGACTGTGGTCCACAACCACACTCCCCCATTTCCAAACTGAGTTGGCGACTGGCCCAGCCCACCACTCACCACCACAGCCAGCTGCCCACTGAGCTCTCATTGAAGTGTTGTACTGTAGCCAGTACACACCAGTACATGCCCATTGGGTGACAGTGAGCTGTCAGGGATTTTAGTTTACAGTAAACTGGATCTACCCTACCTCCCAGCCTACCCTTCACAAAATTGAATTACATAACCTTACCCAGTTAATAATTGAACCCACCCAACTCAACCCACACTCCCTAAACCATGCCTTTCTGGAGTGGGTACTCTCCTCCCACCACCACTGTATCATTGCAGCAGGCACCCTTCTGAATGCTTTCATTGCTCACTGCCTGGCCTATTGCATCAGGAAGGTGTGCCCCCTAGTCAGCCCCCAAATACATGTAGTACCAATCCCTCAGGGTGCTTGATACAAATGCCCTGCTACAAGACTTCACTGGCTCTAATTGGTCTCCTGTCATCTCAGCTCCTGACATCAATTCTACACTTAGCCTATTCACTAGCACTCTTACATGTGTCTGCACTCCCATGCCCCTGTCAATAAAGCCAGGGTTAAATGCTTTCATCATCCTGGATCAAAGTCAACCTTATAGCATTGTGTAAATCATGGGATTAAGCTTGGGCTCACTTTAAATCCTCCCAGTCACTGTCAAACCTTCAAGTGTACAGATAATTAAGGAACTCATGCACTAAGGCTGTCCACATGGCTAAGGATGAATTTTTTAAAGACCATCTTAAAACAAATCACAATTCACCTTCAAAATTCTGGAAAGTCCTCCACTCCCTCTTTGACCCCCCCAGTCCACCGCCCTCCCCACCCAGTCCACTGCCTTCCCCCCTGACTTCACAGTGGGTGGCTCACCAGTCTCAGATCCTCTTTTGTCACAGCTATTTTCAATAAATTCTTTACAACCTTTGCTCTTCCTGACCACCCTTCTCCAGGACCCACCAGCCCTCCTCCACCTCCCACACCTGCTGACTACCACTCCCCCCTTATCTCCCTTCAGGAAGTCTACCATGCACTATTGTCCCTAAACCCTGCGAAGTCCTGCCCAGATGGAGAAGACCCCAGGCTCCTTCAGATCTCCACCTCGACAATTATCCTCCCCCTCTCGTACCTTCTGAACCTATCCTTCTCCTCTGGCATGGTCCCTCAGGCCTAGAAAGCTGCCAAAGTTCTGCCCCTTCATAAAGGTGGTGACCCCTCCTCCCTCAGAACTTACCAGCTTATATCTCTTCTCCCCTCTCACACTAAACTCCAGCAGTTCATCATCTACTCCAGACTTGCTGAGTTCCTTACCTCTTCTGACACTTCTCCGCTGTCCAATCTGGCTTTAGAAAATGTCACTTCATAGCCTCGTCCCTACTGCAGGTCACAGACTCCATACTCTCTAGGATGTACCAGGGTCACATTACTGCTGCCATTTTCATTGACTTGGCCAAGGTCTTTGACTCTGTGTCCCACTTGCTCCTTTTTTTTTAATTAAGCTTTTTGACCCCAGTCACCACCTCCCACCCAGTTGGCGATGGGGGTACATGGTGGGGCTGACAGGCAGCTCTGCGCCCCCCTCAGAGAGGCTCAGTCTTGGGACCTTCACTTCCTTCCATGTCTGGCCCTCCTGTCAATCCCCCATGGGTTGCCCCCCCATGGCAGAGCCAAGGGTGAATGGTGTCAATTTTCCCTCCCCCATCAGAGACCAACATCTAGACTCCAGGGGCTGGCAAGGGTGCTGCGGGGCCATCATGAGCCTGTCAGCTCCATTTTTGCTTGTTTTCTCCCTGCCCCTTGCCATGGTTGCTCACACATGTGTGGAGGCATGTGCATGCACTGACCCATGACACTCTCCCTACTCTTAGTCACTTCCTGCTGCACTACCTCAGGGCCTCCACCTGGGGGCAGCCTGCAGCAGGTGTTGCTGGGACCCCACCTGGGAAGTGAAAGCTGCCTTTACAGCTGCTCAGTCCATCTTCTGCACCCCCCCACAATGACCTGAGCTTGTTCCTGAACCTGGGTTGTTGGTGTGGTGTGAGGTGTGACGTAAAATGCCTCAACCCTCAGCGCCACCAGGACAGCCCACTCACTCCTTCTAAACAAGCTGCACTCTGCTGGCATGACAGCTTCAGCCATAAAATGGATCAGCTGTTACCTCTCAGGTAGGCAGCAGACCACACAGGTGGGGAATGTCCAATCTCCCCCTCTCCTGATCCTTGCAGGGGTCCTCCAAGGTTCCATACTTGGCCAATCATCTTCTCCCTCTTCATAAATGACCCTCCCTCTGTATGCACCAACTTTCACACATGTATGCTGATGACACAGTCATCTACATTTCTAACCCATCAACCTTAGTTGTGGAGGCCCCTCTGCAGCAAGACTTTAATAACATGCTAACCTTGTTCCAAGAAAACCAACACAGGGTAAATACTAATAAAGCAATCTCAATGACCTTTGGCACCAAGCAAACACTGGCAAGGTTTTTGACCCCCCAGTTTTCACCACCCCAGATGGTACCCCTCCCCCAATGACACAGTCTCTGTGTTCAAATACCTTGGGGTTCAGCTCAAAAATAGTTTTGACTTCTCGGTCCATACAGTATTTGTGCCATCCAATCCAAACTTCATCCAAAACTAGCTGCATTGTTTTGAAATAAAGACTGTCTCTCCTTCCCTCCCTGTTCACCAAGAGTAGGTAACACAAATGATGAAGGTGAGGATGGTGGAACAGAGGCACACCCAGTCAGTTGTTCCGCACTACAATCCATACACCATTCTGGGGGAGCATAGCTCCCCTATGGATGCACCCACAGAGGAGACAAAGGAGGCTGAGGACAACTGTCACAAGGGAGGCCCACAGGAAGGAGGCAGAGGACACCACAAGGAAAGGAAGCAGCTCCTGGTGGGGGACTCAATTATTAGGGGGATAGAACTGTGGGGAGCAGGGAAAACTGAAGTAAAGTGCCTGCCTGGTGCCATGGCTTGGAGAGACAGGAAGCGCATCCTCAGGATCACGAGAACAGCTGCACGGGAGTCTGAGCTGGACGTCATTGTCCACCTAGGGACAAATGACTTGGCTAATCATGAGATTAGAGCAGTGCAGAAGGACTTTGTAGAATTGGGGCAGGGTCTAAGACAAGTAGCACACACAATATCCTTCTCCGAGGTGCTGCCTGTCAATGGCATGAGTGAGGCGAGGGTACTTTGCACCATGCAGTTTAATGAATGGTTGAAAAAATGGTGTGGAGCACAGGAGTTTGGCTTCACTGGGGACTGGGGTTCCACCTGGAGGGACACCAGTCTATACTGGCAGGATGGTCTGCATCTGTCCAGGAAGGGAACAAGTCTTTTGAGCAATCGGTTTAAATGCTTCATTGGCAAGCTTTTAAACTAGTCAAGGGGGGAGGCACTGATGAGCAGCAGAAAAATCCCAGCCTCTCCCTACAAAACAGGATACTAAATGAGAAAAAGACCAAGGTAGAAAGGTCAGTGGGGGATGCTGCAAAAGAAGGTAAAGCCATGAAAAAATGGAGAGCAATGAGTACCAATGCCCGTAGTCTGAGTAACAAGCTTCCTGAATTAGTGACCTTGATGAAGGAGGAACATCTGCATATCGTGGCAGTCACAGAAACGTGGTACACACAAAACCATGACTGGGACATAAACATACCAGGATACACTATCTACAGGAGGGACAGGGAGGGTAAAAGAGGAGGAGGAGTAGCTCTTTACATAAGGGAAGGAATCAAAGCAACAGAACAAAAGGGAAACAGGGAGGAGAAGAAACACTGTGGGTAAATTTGGAGACCGCAATGGCACCACAATCTGCACAGGGTTAGATACAGACTTTCTCAGGGGGAGGAAATGGACAAGGAAATGATAGAAAGAATACTTAGAATGGCAGAAAAGGGAGATATTGCTGATGGGTGATCTGAATGTGCCAGATGTTAACTGGAGTGCAGTTGCAGCAGCCACTTCAAAGAGTGGGTTATTCTAGATGCCCTACAGGGGCATGCCTTAGACAACTAGTATTGGAGCCCACTCGAGAGGGAGCAATCTTAGACCTGGTTCTCTCAAATGGAGATAAAGAGGATCACAGATGTAGAAGTGGGTAGCCATCTGGGAACTAGCGACCATCGAACAGTATGGTTCACAATAAACATAGCAATAAGTCAAGCCATACAAAGGCAAAAGTACTGGACTTTAGGAGGCTGACTCGCTTCAAAAATGGGTGAGTGCCTAAGGAATGCTACTAGCAAATGGGCAGGAAGGAGGGGTGGAAGAACAATGGGGAATAATAAAACTGCCATCATGAGAGGTAACAAGCCTTTGTGTGAAGCAAATAAACAAAATGAAACGATGTAAGAAACCACTATGGTTCTCAAAGGAAGTGGCAGTGAAGGTTCAGAGAAAAGAAAGCATTCAGGAAGTACAAGGAATCACAGGAGGAGCAGGACAGAGAACTGTATCAGTTAAAGCAAAAGGAAGTTGGGAAGGCAGTCAGAACAGCAAAGGCCCCAACCGAGGAAAGATAGCCAACTCAGTTAAGAGGATAAAACCTTTATAGGTACATCAGGGAGTGAAGGAAGACCAAGGAGGGTTAGTGATGCTTAATAATGAGGAGGGAGGTGGGCAGAGGGTGACTGTGAAAAGGCAGAGATACTAAACAAATATTTTTGCTCAGTATTTACAAAGGAAGTGGGGGAGGTACCTCAAACAAACAGTAGAAACACTCTGGATACAGAAGTTGATACCAGCCCATTTATAGAAGAAAGGGTTCTGAAAGAACTCTTAAAACTGAAGGTGGACAAAGCAATGGAGCCTGATGAGATTCATCCCAGAATTCTAAAAGAACTAAGGGTAGAACTAGTGACTCACTGACTACCCTCTTTAACAAATCATGGGAGGATGGGGTGGTACCCGAGGACTGGAGAAGGGCAGATGTGATTCCCCTTCACAAAAGTGAGAGCAAGGCAGAAGCAGGAAACTACAGACCTGTTAGTTTAACCTCAGTGGTAGGGAAAATGATGGAATCACTTCTGAAGGAAAGAATTGTTGAGTATCTAGAGGTCAGAGGAGCTTAGGACCCAAGGCAGCATGGATTCACAGCGGGAAGGTCATGCCAGATGAATCTGATAGATTTCTTTGACTGGGTGACCAAAGTAGTAGATCAGGGAGGAGCTGTGGACATGGTCTACCTAGACTTTAGCAAGGCATTTGACACAGTCCCACACAAAAGATTAATATACAAGTTAGCCAGCCTCGGAGTGGGTCCCAGGATGACAGCCTGGGTAAAGAATTGGCTGGATAATAGGACACAGAGAGTAATAGTAAATGGAGTCCACTCAGAAGAAAGGGGTTACTAGTGGGTACATTAGGTTCAGTATTAGGACCGGTCCTCTTCTAACAATTCTATAAGCGACATTGCAGAGGGACTGGAAGGAAAAGTATGTCTCTTTGCAGATAACACAAAGATCTGCAACAGAGTTGATACAAAGGTGGGGTGGAAAGATGAGAAGGGACTTGGCAAGGTTAGAGGAATGGTCAAATGTATGGCAGCTTAGATTCAATGCTAAGAAGTGCAAGGTAATGCACCTGGAAAACAAAACCCAGGGAAGAGTACACAATGGGGGTGATATACTAACAACAACAAAAATGGAAAGGGACCTGGGGGTAGTCATATCAGATGACCTAAAGGTGGGCAGAAAAAGTGAGAGGGCAGCAAGGAGGGCTAGGGGATACTGGGATGCATGGGGAGGCATCACCAGTAGAAAACAGGAAGTTATTTTCCCTCTCTGTACAGACATTGTGAGACCCCATCTGGAGTACTGTTGTGAGTTCTGGAGACCTAATCTCCCAAAGTCATAGACACGATGGAGACTGTCCAGAGGAGGGCAACTAAAATGGTGCAGGGTCTGCACCGAAGACATATGAAGAAGACTTATGGAGCTGAATATGTATAGCCTTGAGGAAAGGAGGGAGAGGGGGGACATGATAGAAACTTTCAAGTACCTCATGGAATCAACAAAGTCCAAGAGGTAGCATCTTTCAAAAAAGAGGTGTGCAAGAACAAGGGGGCACAATCTGAAGATAGAAGGGGGTGGCTCAGAGGTAATTTAAGGAAGTATTTTTCACAGAGAGGGTATGGATGCATGGAACGGCCTTCCGGAGGAGGTTGTGGAGTCAAAAACAGTGGTGGAATTCAAGCATGCATGGGACAGTCATAAGGCAATTCTAGGGGTTGGGGGTAGGAAGAAGTAGGCTGCTGGTTAACTAGGATCTGCAGCTTATCCATTAGGTAGGGAAATCGGCAGACTGGGTGGGACAAGCGGTCCTTATCTGCCATCAAAATCTATGTTTCTATGTTTTCCTGTGTTCGACTATGCAGATATAGTCTATGCCAGTATCCTCCTGCCACATCTCTGGACACCCTCTTAAATGCCTTTTCTTGTTTCACCACAAACTCCCCTTTTTGTACACATCACTGCATGCTCTACTTCTCACTGTCTATCACATCCCTACCCCCAAGTGATTTAGTGAATCTCTGTCTAATCCCAGCCTTTATGCAAGCCCTTGACTTCCAGCAGATCCCTTATCACTAGACCTGAATGTATGTGTTGATATGGTCCCTTGCTTCTCTATATCCCCTGCTGACTTCTGAACTCCTCAGTGCTGTTTGACACCCCAAGCAAAGGATGTTGCTCAAAATGCAACCATATCTTGCAATCATCCCCATGCTCTGTGAATGGCCCTGTGGGCCATTTGAATGGTAGCCCTGTTTCCTGCACAATCCCAAGGCACTTTCTGACTGCACAAGGAGAGGCTGTGATCCCCATTATAAAAAGTTTGGGGGTGGTTGCAGACATGAGACTGATGCAAAATCATTGGTGCAGCATTTTTGTAATGGCCCCTCATGATTGTAAATTGGGCCCATCATTTTTATGAAGTTTTCAATGAAAAAAGACAATAACTGATACTTAAGTAAAGGTTTTGGTTTTGCAGTCGAAATTCACTAACATGTGATTGCTATGTCAAGAACATAGCATTCAGGTAGAAAATCACATGAACTATCTGATTTACATTGTAAATGATTGTAAACACTGAAGCCTTCTGTTACCCATAGGTAACACATCAAGTAGAAATGCTTTGTCCAAGGTTTGAGGTAAAATAGCTACAAAGCATATATAAACCTGAATCTGAAGGCAAGGCAAGTTTTATTTGTATGGCACCCATTCCCAGAGACTCTAGATGCCTAACAATAAGACAGTACAGATAGTAGTAACAAAAATTAAATAATGGCTAAAATTCACACTCAGAACTTTAAAAGAAGAAAATATATATATTCTCAGCTTTAAGATATAAATACCAGGGTAACTCATACAGTCATGTGGGAAAGTTAATCCGGATAGGCCACTTGAAAGAGGTGGGCCTTTAGCCTCTGCTTGAACACGCCATTGGAGGGAGCCTCCCAGACTGCAGATGGCAGCAAGTTCCACAGGGTCAGTCTATTGACACTAAAGGCTCGATCGCCTGATGTTTTGAGCCGAACTCTGGGAACATCCAGGACGCATCTCAAAGAGGAGTGGAGGGAGAAGACAGAAGTTGCAGGCATCAGGAGCTCAGTCAAGTAGTCAGAACCCAGTCCATAAAGGGCTTTAAAGTGAGCAAGCCCACCTTGAAAAGTCCTTGAGGGGAAGAGTACTGGATTGGTGGAGTGAGACTTAGTATTACAACTGAGGAATGAGATCTTGGAATTATTATCAGTGACTCACTAAAGCAGTAGAGTCAGTGCAACAAAGTACACAGCAAGGCAAGTAGGGTGCTGGGATGTATCAGGAGGGGTATTGATATCAGAAAGGAAGAGGTAATACTTCCCCTGTATAGATCCTTGGTGAGGCCACTGCTGAAGTACTGAGCCCAGGTCTGAAGTCTAAGCAGGGTAAGGGCCGCTCAGGAACCATGTCCGAATAAAGCACATGGGTGGTGTGTAAAAATGTGGGGTCTGCGGTAGTGAGTGTTACTTTTACTTATATATAATAAATATGTTTTTTAACCCATGACCAAGCACTGGTCCATTTTGTTGAGAGTCTGTGAACAGTTTTTTTTGGTTTGTTCCAGTTCTGGAGTCCTCACCTCAAGTAGGATAAGGATAGGCTTGAGGTGGTGCAGCACATAATAGCAAAAATGATTCAGGACCAACATGGCAGGTCCGATGAGGAGCGCCTCAAGGCTCTGAACATGTTCTAACTGGAGACCAGAAGGGAAAGGGTGGATATGGTAGTGACATTCAAGTTCTACAAAGGAATTAACAAGGTGAACTGAAGGGAACTACTTAGCTTGAATACTAGCTCATGATCATGTGGGCACAAGTGGAAACTAAGAGGAGGGAGGTTCGGGTGGGACATGAGGAAGTAAGATTTTACAGGCAGGGTTGTGGAACTGTAGTACCCAAAGGAAATTGGGGGCACCACAGAAAATAGTGGAATTGGGACATCACATAAAATAGGGAATCCTGAGACATGACGGGTCAGACAGTTATGGGGACCCTGGCAGCTTAATGGAAAACCCTTGAGAAACTTAGGGGACTCTCTGAAACACAGAACAGGCCCCTCTCCAGCAGACAGTTCTAGCAGTCTAAATTCAGGGTTTTAAAAGAAAATCATTTTTTTTCTCCTTTGTTTTTCCTTCCCCCTGCTCAAGACCAACACCTAGTCAGCCAAAGCCAAATCAGTAGGGCCACATTCCTGTCTCACAGGACAGAAAGAAGCCAGGCTGAGCCCTCTCAGTCAATCCCTGTGGCTAGAGTAGATTCAAATTTGGAGGCTTTTTTTTTAAGCTACTGACCCAGCCTCAGGAGGCTGATCTCTGGATGAAGGAAGCAATCCCCTGGCAGGTAGCCAGGACCACCCCAGCCTAGTGGAGGCTCTGCACAGGCTGGAGAGAGAGAGAGGAGAAAGAGTTTGACCAGGGTGGGTGAAGGACAGTAAGGCAATGGATGTCAGCGTCCCTGTTAGGAGGTTGAAGTGAATCCCCTGGATCCCTTAAGTGTAACTCCCTCCAGAAGATCCCCAGTAGCAGCCTCGGTCAGTTGTTTGCAGAAATCTGTCATCTAGTTGGGTCCCCCAGTGTGTCAAGTCAGTTTATTTGGCCGGGAAACAGACCCAGTGAACCTTTCATGCAGCAGTCTCCAGGAGAAGAGGCCTTATCACTCCTTTGTGGTTGTGCGTTCCCCAGAGTACAGAAATCCTTGTTGAACTCCAGGGGTGAGTAGGTTGGTTGGCCAGCATTTCCTTTAATAATTAGTCCTAGCTAGACCTGCTCCAGCTAGGGGAAGGATTGTTTGTTTAGCAATTGTATTGTTGCACTGTGAAATTATTGTTTAGATTTGTTAAACTGCTTCCATTGTACCCTCCCCCCCTGGTGGAGGAAAGCTGCTACCTTGTCCAATTGTGTATACATATACATAGAGCGCGAGAGAGAGAAATGAGAATCAAGATGGCAGAAGCTAGGAGGGTTCAAACCAAATCATTGTTGGGCCAAGATTAAAGGTGTTTGTGAACTCCTCTCTCGAAGGAATCTCTGCTAGTCTAATTTATTCTAGGCAGTCTGTGCTCCAAATAGAGTGACTTGGGCACCCCCTCTCAGCCAAGAGTCAAAGAAGTCCTAGGTAAAGCCAGGTCAAACTATTATTGGTGAGAATGTGCATTTCTTGCTGAATTTTTAATTGTTTAGCTATAAGAAGCTAATTACTAGAGGCCTGGCAGAGCCTTAGTGCTTTTTTCTCTCAGAGTTCTAGGGTAATCTGAGCTCTAGAAATGGGGAAAACTTAGCCCTTTGTCCATGTAGTAGAAGGGTGGGGCAGCCCATAGCTGGGACAAAGAGACTAGGTACTATTGCCTCAATACTCAGAAGGCACCCAGGGCTGATCCATATTAACAAATGGGTGGGTCATCAAACTGTTTCAATGCCCATGAAGCAAACTGTATTTTCTTTATCTGCCTGCAATCTCCTGTTGCTTGCCTATCTCTCAGTTGATTTTCAGGGATGCCCCTGATTTTGCCTTAGAAATTTCTTCTGTCCCTCCTAAGTCTGGCATTTCTGGCACTAAAGAGTAGGGATTGGGATCACAGAATAATGCCAGCCATTGATGTTACAGTCTAGTTCTCATTAAGAAAATGCTATTCACCCTAAGAAACATGTTGTATACAGCTTCTGGGACTAATATTACTATTTTATCTGATGTGCTCTTAATTTTGGTCATTTGTCCCTGATTTATGATGAGGGAGGTTGAGAGGTATGGTTGCCTAGGCCCACTGCTTGCTATGTCTGAACTGCTGTATTCAATCAAACTGTTTTATGTTGCTGAACTGCTTGCTGTGGCTGAACTGCTATGTTCAATTGAAGGATTTAAGTAACTGAACTACCTTATTACTGGGGTATCATGACTGCAATGGCTTATTTTCTCAATTGTCCTATGTAACTGCACTGCCCTGAGGGCATTGATTGCTGCACTTGTCTACTGCTACTTCCTCTGAAGACATTTGGGGCCACCTCATCCCAAGTGGTAGGGCTCTCAGTCATATAAGAAGGGGGGAATTGCCTTTCAGGTTTTTAATTTTTGTTCTGTTCCAGCCTCCTGCAAACACCTCATCTAGAATTACTCCAGTGCCTCTTCTTCAACCCAGGGAGGGTCCCCGGGAAGCCCATTATCACCTGCACCCACTTCTAATGACCTCCACCAACTCCAAGTGTTCACCATGATGCCCCAGGTTTGAGTTGCCGGTTGTAAGTGGTAGCCTGCTGGTAGCTAGGGCCCACCAAAGTGAGTCAGGTTAGGGTCCACCCGGCTCTATCTTGAGGGACTTAAGTCGTCCACTGAACCCTGAGTCACATTGCCCATTCTCCTACACAGACATTGTCCCAAGGTGGCAATAGTACCAGTGGCCTATACTGAGGCCTTGCTGAGAATTGCCAGGATCTGTGCCTCAGTCCCTAAGGTGGCATAAGTACCGGGTGGCCCATGCAAGAGGCCACACCAAGGGTTGCCACACTCTTGATTGTACTGCCCAGAGGTGACTCGTGTTCCAGTGATGCATCAAGAGGTCATACCGAAGATTGTCGGGCTCTGAAGCTGCAGGGGTGAGGTGGTAAGAGTTCCGTGGACCTACCCAGAGGTCGTCCAGCGGATCATTGCAACCAGCATCCTTTCCTCAACTGGAGATCACCTGCCCAAGGTCACTGCAGCCAACAACCCCAGATAAGGGCTCTCTTCCCCTATAACCCAGCGTCAACACCCATTCTCGACCAGGCGCTTCCCTTTTGATGTTGCCTCAGTGACACCAGGAGTCACCTTCTTCCCAGGGCCAGGAGACCTACAGTGTTTTACTTGGTTTCTGGTTCACTGGGGGATGCCCCATATTATGGTCTGTATAGGAAGCGCTTCCTTAGGTTTACCCTGAGCAGTCGGCCCGACCAAAATACAAGTAACCCAAGCTTGGTGCATCGGATTGCTACATCCTTAGGACTTGAATAACCTGGACTTTTGTAGGACATTAGTGGGGCCAGGTTGTGGTCCCAGTAATCTTATTCACTCTTTCCCTTGTGTGATAGTGTTAGCGAATGCTAAGTCTTTTCTGTGTGCTCCAACTGTTGCTAATAAACCTTGCATCTTGGCTCTAGAGTACTCCTCCAGCCTCTCCTTCCAGATTTATCTGGCATCACCCTAAACTATAGGGGTATGAACAACCACAGCTCATCCAGCACAGAGCTGTGTAAACAGTCTGCTAACTGAGGTGGTGGATGCAAAAGCCGTTGGTGGTTTCTAGCATAGTTGGTACAGGCTGAAAGTTACCGTATAGTGGTTTCTCTGGGTGGGAGAATCGGGGAGTAAAATGGGATGGAAGATGGGGAGGGTTAGGACCCTCAAGGGACAGTCACAGAGTTTAATGGGTGACTCTGGCTGACTGAATGGACCACTGGTCTTTTTCTGCCATCATTGTCTATGTTTCTCTGTATCCTTCTGGAAAATTGCTGACTCCAAGTCTGTTGAAAACTCCAGCCTCAATTTGGAGTCTGTGAAAGACTTGGCAGCATCATAATCAGTAAACAAATATACTGTCTCTTGATAATGAATTTGCAAGGTCACAGGATATAACAAGCTGCAAATTACTCTGACTTGCAAAATAGCAGGCTTTAGGCCCAGCAGACAGTTCCTACTCACTTACAGTAGGTTTTCTTTCTACATCTGGAAAAAATGTTGGAAGGAATTTATGTTTTACTGACTTTTTATTCATGACAGGAACCAGTACAGAATATCTCATTAGCACTGACTCAAAACTGACAATAAGGGCAGATTCTACACTCTCTTCCTCAATTAAACAAATGTTCTTATATTCCTTTGAGGCTACTGTACTGGCAGCATTTCTCAGGTTTGCCCTACATGTTGAGGTCCAATTGGTCTCTGATAACCCCTTTGTTATCATTGTAATTTCTTTAGGCAGTAAACTTGCAGGCAAACACAAATTCCGGAGATGCTTTGCCTTTGAGGCATTTTCTTCTTTCCTGTTTAATCTTTAGTGCTGCATTGCCCAAGATTGTTAACTGGGACAGGGCCTCACAGCTGTCCACTTTTTAAATAATCTTTTTAATTGCTTGAGTCTTTTCATGTTTCCATGGCCATTACCTCCAGCTTTTTATCAGTTGTCTTGCAGTGCACATTCAAGTTCACAATCTCTCTGTGCAGCTCCTTAATTGCACCTTCTGTTGCAGAGCAGGCATCATTTAACTCCTGCAAAAACAACTTGCAACATTATAGACTCCAAGTGGAGTTTCTTTTTGTATGCCCTTCATGCAGACTGGGGGCTGGGATGAGGTGGAGTCCCGGCATCGAGGCTGACTCTTTATCTCACTTGCATGGGGGTCTTGGGAGGTACCCTCCTCTGACTTCTGCTAGTTCAGAATGCAGCTGCCAGGTTACTGACAGGCCTGTCAAGGTTCTGACATGAGACTCTGTTACTATGTGAACTGTGTCAGCTGCTGGTCAGGTGGAGGGTTATCTTCAAGGTGGGCTTGCTCACCCTTAAGGCCCTGCATGGACTAGACCCTGGCTATCTGTCTTATTTAATAACACTTACCGTCCCAGTCTGCTCCCTCCGTTCCTCCTCTAGGGCCCTCCTGGCAATTCCCAGGATGAGGTTAAAAACTGCCGGCAACAGGGCATTCAGTGTTGCTGGGCCCATCCTGTGGAATTTGCTTCCCTCTGCCATGAGGGAGGCCCCTTCAGTCGAAGTATTTAAGGGCCGCCTAAAATCCCATCTCTTTTCTTTGGCCTGCTCTGATATAGTCATTTAAGCTGATGTATGAACTGACTACTGAATTTAGCTGTTTGCATTCTTTTAACTGTTATTACTATTTTGAATATGTATTTATGTATCCCTTTTATGTTTTATTTGTTCTTGTGTAAGGCACCTATAGCCTCTGGGAATGGGCACCATATAAATAAACCTTACCTTGCCTTCCTTCAATAATCCATTGACATTTCACAATCTTTTGCGAGATCAGGTAACATCAATAATGAGCGCTCTACCATAGTGCCACCTTGATTCTTATTTTCACAGTGAATGCTCACTATTATACAGCCTTTCCAGTGGAAGTGGATCATTTTGGCTGGATTGTCCAGGATAATCCTAGATGATTCATCAGGATAATTATCAAGACATTTCATTATCCCCTCCGGTCAAAATATCTGTGCTGGAAATTGCAGTTCTCCTGTGTATCTGAGAAGTCTATGATGAATAATGACCCCAGAGAAAGATAATTCGTTGTGGATGTGATAAGAAGCATCCAGGAAATTTGCTCCAGAGTGGATCTCTCCTACATAAGGTTAACTGCCATATAAATGACGCTAAAATATAGGGCAAAAGTGTACTAGAAGTACCTTGTGCCCTCCACTCAACTTTCTAATTCTTTCCAATTTACAATTGCTCTATATGTTATAAATATGTGATATGCAATAGCCTTAACTCCACCCACCGGTTGACCTCTGATGAAGCTCCAGTGGGTGGAGCAAAACGTTAGGTGGGGGTTTGAGACTGTCATCACCGTCTAACCAGAGGCACCATTCTTGGTCTTTATACTGGAGATTTCTAATGAACTACACTTTGCCACTTTTTTTGCTGTGTTTTGCACCAGAATAAAAGAAACTGGATGCATGTAATCTCAACTAACACATACAAACATATTTTCATTATCTTGTTGTCATAAGGCAAAATATCACTTCTATCTTGTCATTTTTACCTGCACTCATAGAAACATAGAATTTGTTGGCAGATAAGGACTGCTTCGCCCACCAAGTCTTCTTTACTGACACTATAGACCCTGCATGATCTCTGGCTACCCCTCTGCTTCCCTACCAAGATTCCCTTATGTCTATCCTATGCATGCTTGAAGCCCACCACTGTTTTCACCATCACTACCTCTGCTGTAAGACTGTTAGAGGAATCCACAACTTTTTCAGTGAAGAAGTACTTTCTCACAGCCCTCCTAAATTTAAGCTTTGTAGCCCCATTGCATGCCCCCTTGTTCTCATGCACCTTCTCCACTCTAACATGCTCCCCTTCTGTACCTTATTTGCTCCTGTGAGGTATTCATAGGTCTCTATCATGCCCCCCTTCTCCACTAGTATGTACATATTGTGATCCCATGGTCTCTCCTCATACGGCATTGCCATCCTCTGGATAGCCTCCAGCCTGTCTATTTCTTCCTGAGATGTGGTCTCCAGAACTAGACACAGTACTTCAGGTGGGGCTTCACCAATGATCTGTACAGTGGTAGCACCTCTTTCTGCTGGTGATAGCCCTACGTATGCACCCCAGCATTCTGCTGGCCCTCTGTCCTGCCTTGTCACACTGCCTTGCCACTTTGAAGTCATCTGACATGATTACTCCAAGGTCCCTTTCCTGGTTTATGGCCATCAATACCTCTACTCCTATTTTATACTCCATCTCTTGGTTTCTGTGCCCTAGGTACATAATTTTGCACATTTTCACATTGAAACCCAGTGCAATACCTTAGATTACTCTTCAAGCTTTCTCAGGTATCTGCTCATTCTTATACCCCTCAAGAGTGTCCAACCTTTTGCATATTTTGCTGTAATCTGTAAAGAAGCATACTTTCCCTTTTAGCTATTCTGCAGTGTAACTGATACAGAATTAAACAGGACTGGTCACAGCACTGAGCCTTGAGGTACTCCACTTGTCACCCTCACCACCCCCAAATGAATGTCATTTACCACTACCCTCTGACGAATATTCATCAAAAAATGTCATACCCAGTTTGTCATTTAGAACCCATCCCCAAACATACCAGTTTATTTATAAGCCTCTTATGTTGTATGCTGTTGAAAGCCTTGCTGGAGTCCAAGTAGGCCATGTGCACCACCCCACTGGGATCTATTTCCCTTATTACATGGTCAAAGAGACATGACCTCCCCCCCCCCCCCATGAATCCATGCTGCCTCGGGTCTTGCAATCCTGTAGATTCAAGATACTTCAAAGACCTTTCTTAAAAGCATCTCCATTAACTTCCGCACCATTGACATCAGACTGACTGGCCTATAGCTGCCAGCCACCTGTTTGTTGCCACGTTTATGAAGTGGGACTACATTTACCTTCTAGCAGCCCACCAGCCAGAACCAGTCCTGTTTCCAATGATTTGTTGAATAGGACTGTTAGAGATGCAACCACTAGCTCCCTGAGCTCCATCAACACCCTTGTGTGTACCCCATCCTTCCCCATTGCTTTGTCCACTTTCAGATTAACAAGTCCCTTTAGAAATTCTGGTTCCCTTTAGTTACCCCTTTGGCTATCCTTTCTTCAGTTAACACCTTTTCACCCCGCACCACTTTCCCTGCTTTCCTTTGCATCTCATGGTACACCTTCCTATCCTCGTCCCTCTGCATCTCTTTTTACCTCCTTAATGCTAATTCTTTATCCATTACCTTTTCAGCTATTTCCTTTGAGAACCACAGCAATCTTTTTATGTTTGCTGTGTGCACATGCGCAGTGAACATTTTGTTAGCAGAGTGGCTTTTCAGAGGTGTGATACTGTCAGTCCAATGCCGAATGGTCTGCAAGGGGCTCATCAGTGTCACACCAATCAGTCAGTCTGATTTATACACTGTTCTGGTTTGCTGGGCAGAAACTTTGTGTAGTTCAAGGGAGAGCACCAACCCAGTCATAGGTCATCTCTTTCCTTTGATCTACATAACCACTGCCCAACAATCACAGCTGATCAGTCATGATCAGACTACTGAGGTTTAATTACACCCTACAAAAAAGAAAAATATCCATTGACGTCTGTTGCTGCTGCCACCCTTACTGTCTCCCAACCCAATCCTCCCACACAGCATCCACCACCCCACAGCCCCCCAAAAAACATAACACTGACACTAGGGGTGCTCAATCCCCAGGGTCAACACCTGAAATAAAGAAAAATAGCCCTCATAGGTTTACTTTTTTGTTACAAAATAACCTGTGAAAAAGAAAAACATTCATCAATGTCTGTTGCTGCCGCCACCATTAGTCCCCCCATCTGACCCTCCCACTCAGCACCCACCATCCCAACCAGCCCCCATGCCATACATACCCACTGGAGGTACAACGCTGTAATCCTTTCTGGATCACAGACATGTCTTCAATGCCAGAACATGAGGTGAGGAAATCAGGTATGTGGATCAATGTGATTCCATAGGGTTTTGAACTTAGTGGCATAACTTACACAGAAACATAGAAGTTGACAGCAGATAAGGACCACAAGGCCCATCCCATCTGCCCATTTCTTTTTCTACCTTATAAATGTGCCATCGGCCTTTGCTCAGTCAATGGCCTGTCTATTCATACTCATCTGTATTGCTTCCTTATGCCTATCCCATGCCTGTTTGAAGCCCTGCACTGTGTTCATATCCCCCATTTGCTGAGGTAGGACATTCCATGCATCCACCACCCTTTCTGTGAGAAATAACTTCCTCACATTGCCCCTTAATTGGTCTCCCTCTAATTTCATGCTATGTCCTCTTGTTCTGCTATTTTTCTTATATTGAAACATGTTAGACTCTTTCACCTTGTTAATGCCCTTAAAGTGTTTGAATGTTTAGATCATATCACCGCTCTTCCTCCTTTGCTCTAGGGTTTACATATTGAACTCCATTAATTTGTCCTCATATGTTTTCTGATGCAGTCCCTGCACCATTTTGGTTGCCCTCCTCTGGACTGCCTCAATTTAGTTAATGTCCTTGTGAAGGTGTGGCCTCCAGTACTACATGCAGTACTCCACATGGGGCCCAATCAGTGTCTTGTAAAGAGGGATTATTACCTCCTTCTTCTGACTTGTG
Organism: Neoceratodus forsteri; assembly: GCA_016271365.2. NCBI lineage: Eukaryota > Metazoa > Chordata > Ceratodontiformes > Ceratodontidae > Neoceratodus > Neoceratodus forsteri. The sequence continues at coordinate 684,575,170 of CM057449.1, forward strand.
ATACCCCTACTAATACACCCTAACATCCCCTCTAGCCTTATCTACTGCTTTAGTGGTCTGCTTGGATGATTTCAGGTCGTCTGTGATGATGATGCCCAAGTCTCTTTCTTCCCTTGTGGCTGCCATCAACTCCCCTCCCAAGCCTGTAGGTGGCTTCAGGGTTTCTTTTCCCAATGTGCATGATTTTGCACTTCTTTGCATTAAACCTCAGTTGCCACTCTTCCAACCATTTTGCTAGTTTATCCGCCTCTCTTCTCATTCTGCCCACCCCATCTGGATCATCTACTCTGTTGCAGATCTTGGTGTCATCTGCAAATAGACAAATGTTACCCTCCAGTCCATCTACAATGTCACTGATGAAGATATTGAAGAGGACTGGCCCCAGGACTGATCCCTGAGGTACCCCACTTGTGACTTGCATCTCTTCTGGCAGTATACCATTTAGCAGTACTCTCTGTTTTCTGCCCATCAACCAGTTTGCCACCCAGTTAACCAACTTCTGACCCACCCCGACCCTACCCAGCTTATTAATCAATCTTATATGTGGAACAGTATTGAAAGCTTTGCTGAAGTCAAGGTAGGCAAAGCAACTGCTTGCCCTTGGTCCACCACCCTGGTTACCCAGTCAAAGAAATTTATGAGATTAGTTTAACAGGACCTTCCTTTTGTAAACCCATTATGTCTTGGATCCTGTGCTCCTATGGATTCCAGGTGTTGCACTATCCTTTACTTAAGGAGTGCCTCCATAATCTTGCCCACTACTGAGGTAAGACTGACTGGTCTGTAGTTCCCTGCCTCCTCCCTGCTACCACTCTTGTGGAGCAGGATCACATGAGCCGTTCTCCAGTCTTCTGGGACTTCTCCAGTGCTCAGAGACTCACTAAACAGTTCTGATAATGGCTCTGCTAGTTCCATCCTTAGCTCCTTTAGTACCCTGGGATGTATGCCTTCAGGTCCCATTGCCTTGTCCACCCTGAGCTTTTCGATCTCTTGTAGGACCCTTTCTTTTGTGATGGACTAGTGCTCACCCCCCGTGTCCATGGTGCTGAGCTGTGGGCCCCACCCTACCTTCTCTTCAGTAAATACTGAGCAGAAGTATCTATTTAGGATAGATGCTTTTACATGGTCCTCCTCCTCACATGCCCCCTTATCTCCTTTGATCTTAACAATACCCCCTCTGTACTTTCTCATTTCACTAATGTATCTATAGAAAGTCTTGTCACCTTCTTTTACTGTCTGTGCTATTGTTTCCTCAGTTTGGGCCTTTGCCTGCCTTACTGCCTTCCCTGCTTCCCTTAGGAAATTTGGTATGCCTCCCTGTCTTCATCCTGCTGCGTTCCCTTATATTTCCTGAAGGTCAGACTTTTGGTTCTGACCTTTTCTGCTACTGTTTTTGAGAACCAAAGTGGTTCCCTTTTTCTTTTGCACTTCCTTTTCTCTCTAACACAATTGGATGTTGCTTCAAGAATTACATCCTTAATGTTTTCCCACTTTTCCAGTACCCCCTCACCTGTATTTCTTTTTGCCAGGGCTGGCTTAACTCTGTTGGCCATCTTATCAAAGTCAGCTCCTCTGAAGTCCCATTTTTTTGTCTTGGAATGGGATGATTTAGTTGTAGTGACCAAACTGAACCATACCATGTGATGGTCCTTGGCTTCCAGGTGACCTTCTACCTGGAGAACTGTGATCCTTTCCCTGTTAGTCAGTACTACATCTAGGATAACCCTGTCTCTTGGGGGGGTTCGTCGGCTAGAAAATTAATCTGCAGCACCGGACAGTGTAACAGTGGCACCCGCACTTCAGTACAGAACTGACATCTGTGGGTGGGGGGATGGGGTGACAAAATTCCTCTCTCGGCAGTAAAACAAGCAGCCAGCAAATAAACAGTAACAGTGCTACGTTCGGCAGCTTGAGAATTCATCCGCAGCACCGCACACTGATACAATGGCACCCACCCTTGCAGTACATAAGTGACTTAACAACAATACAACTGAATACCACAAAAAATGGCAAGGCACAGGTTACTTACAATGCTACAGCTCCACCCACTGGCCAAAGCAATGCATTTGCACTATTTTTTTTTTTTTAAATAACCCTACACGATAAATAAACGGCAAATAATCTAGTTTTAAATTTACTTTTTCCATCTTTTTTATGTTTTTAAACACAAGAACCATTGTATAATAGGAATAATGCACTCCAGGGCATGTGTGGTGCTGGCATAATGTCCATCTGGAGTGATTAGTCACACTTGACCTGTGGCCTCGTGCCTAATCACTCCTGGGGTGACGTTATCCCAGCACAACACACACACTGTCATCCATTATTCCTTTAATATTACCTCTCAGCTGTCATCCTGGGTAATCACAATCTAACAATGTGCCAAAGCAGGACACCACTAAAAATGAGATATTGCATCTCACCTGCTCTATCCTGGGTAAATATATAGTAAAAATGTGTACAAACAAGGCCTGGTACAACAGCAATACCAGCAACACACATTAAGCATTGACAAATGCTTGTTTTTCTCCTGTTTTGGCTCATGTTTTTGTGCAGAGATTTGTTGCCTTAACTATGTTTTCCCTTAATTTGGCCCACTGATCCTCAACCTCACCCAGGCCAACCCCCCTTGCTAGGTCATCTCTGAGGAATTTGCCTTTTTTTTAAAAAAAAACTGCCCTCCTGAAGTTTGTTACCCTCATCCTTGTGTGGTTTGCTTTTGCTGCTATCTTTCTGTTGAACCGCACTGTACAGTAATCACTGGTCCCCAGGTGGCTTAAGACTTTGATGTCTGCAACATCCTTTCTGTTAGTGAGCACCAGGTCCAGAATCGCCCCACCGTGAGTGGGCTCCCTGAATAGTTGAGTCTAGGATGTCCATGCTTCTAGGAGAGGCTGCAGCTGGGAGACTTCAGCCTGCAGCACTTCTGGCAGACTAAAGTCTCCCCCAGCAGCACCTCCCCTTTTGCTGCCATTGTGCTGATGACTTCCACCAATGCCTTATCCAGTTTCTCACCCTGTGTTGGAGGTCTGTATATCACCCCTGTATGAATAGTGGCTACTGACTCCTGTTGCATTAATGTGGATGTTTAGTGTAATTTGTGTTTTGATTGTTTTAACTTGTGTAGCACCCTGAGCCCGGAGATGAACTAAATAAATAAAGCATCTGACTGTAGATATATTTATCTCTCTAGTGTTCATGACTTTTGCTAGATTTCTCCCCATTAAACTTGTTTTACCAGCTTGCTTGACATTCCCCCCTTTATTAATATTATGTTTCTGAGGCACATTATGCAAGTTTTGTATAATTTTACCAGCATCAATTGTAACAAGACTTTGGGTTGCACAGAAGATGCATATATCATCTGTGCTTGCTCAAAACTGCCCCATAGCCATCCTTGGCAAATTTTGATATTTACCAGTCTTTCTATGTCTATGTAAGCAATAAACCACAACAGGGCATGGAATGTGTTTCTAGATAATTAATGCACTCTGGGTAAATGAAAGGCACAAGGCCAATCACTGACTGACTTTCAATGCATCAGGGAAGTGCATTAAATGTCAAGAAACCTATGCCCTGGGGTGGGTTATTGTGTTTATACATTTTTTTGGGGGGGTGGGGTGGAAACAGTTTTATTTTTCTTTAGCTAATGTGTTGCTAGGTTGAATAGGTAATTGTGTTAACCAAGGCCGTGTGCCTTTGAATGAACCTTGGAAATGCATTCATTTTGAAGAGACATATGCCCTGTTGGGGAAGGGGGGTTAAAAAGTGGCAAAAACATTTTTTTCCCAATGGAAAAAGTTTTTATTTTCATTTAGTTAGGGTGTTGCTAGGTAGAATAGGGTATGTTAGTCACAAACTGTACAGTTTCTAGGTAAATACTCAATGCTCAGCTGCTGTGTTATAACCACTGAAGTTGTTTGATTTAGTCTGTTTCTAATACCCAGTTTATAAGTAAAAGTTATTCTGTACAGGGAAAAAAGAACAGGCTTACACCAGCCCTTGTGTTATCCCAATTGCTACTGCCTGCCAGTGTGAGAAATATACATTTATAGCAACCTTTTGCTGTTTGTGTTTTGTTCATCACATTATCCCTGCTGCCTCTTTCCCTTTTATGCTATGTATCCTAATAGTTGTCACTAGAATACACTTGTCACTTATTGAATGCTTTTTGAAGTCAATATAAAATGCTTAACATATCCCGTAATACATGCTTGATATGGTCCTGGCAGCTGCTTGCTAATAAAAGCTGCCCCCATTTAGAAGCTGCAGCCTAAAACTGAAAAATGCAATGGAAACTGTGACTGCTAAATGGATAACTATGGCATTTATGACTTCTGGAACTCCATCACAGTTGAGAAAGTAAGCAATAAGACATAGCAGGGAAGTGGTTGTCGTGGGTAAACATCCATCCAGGTGCGTAGTGGGTCCCAAGGCACTTGTGCCGAGGACCGTCACTACCTGGTGAAGTGTTTAGTCCATAACAATTACTGACCCAGAATGTCATATTGCTCTTATAAAATAGGTCCCCGACTAAAAACATGTTTTTTCACCTTAAACAAGTTGGGAAAAAACACTGTATTTTAGTTTTTTTTTTTTAAACTGAAAATGAGAAAAAATAGTTGATGTTTCACATTTTTGCCACTGGTTGGTGCAGTTTCATAATGGCTGCTTTGAGGCCACTATCTGCCCCACCCACATCTTCACAGAGTAGCCTTGTTTGACTGTGATCCTTTTTAAAACATTTAACTGCACTGGGAACCCATGATAATAAGCAGAGAAACAGTTAAGTGAGAGTGCCTCAGAAAATCACTAGCAAACTGGCAAGAAGGAGGGGTGGAGGAACGATGGGGAAAAATCAAAACAGCCATCATAGAGGCGACAAACCTTTGTGTGAAGCAAATCAATAAAGCAAAATGAAGGAAAAAAATACTTTGGTTCTCAAAACAGGTGGTAGGGAAGGTTAAGGAGAAAAAGGCAGCATTCAGGAAGTATGAGGAAACACAGAAGGAGCAGTACAGAGAACTGTACCAGTTAAAGCAGAAGGAAGTGGGGAAGGCAGTCAGAATAGCAAAAGCCCAAACTGAGGAAAAGATAGCCAACTCAATTAAGAAGTGGGATAAAAACTTTTATAGGTACATTAGGGAGTGAAAAAAGATGAAGGAAGTGATAGTAAGATTTACTAAAGGGACGGGAGTATGGACAGAGGTGACAGTGAAAAAGCAGGGATACTGAATTAATACTTCTGTTCAGTATTCCCAAAAGAAGAAGAGGAGAGGTACCTAAATCAAAGAATAGAAGCACTCTGGATAGAGTGGTCAATACCATTCCATTCACAGAAGAAAGGGTTCTGAAAGAACTCTTAAAACTGAAGGTGGACAAAGCAATGGGGCCTGATGGAATTCACCCAAGAATTCTAAGAGAACTAAGGGTAGAACTAGTGACACCACTGGCTACCCTTTTTAACAAATTATGGGAGGATGGTGTGGTACCGGAGGACTGGAGGAGGGCAGACGTGATTCCCCTTCACAAAAGTGGGAGCAAGACAGAGGCAGGAAACTACAGACCTGTTAGTTTGACCTCAGTGGTAAGGAAAATGATGAGAGTTCTTTCAAAATCCTTTCTTCTGTGAATGGACTGGTATCAACCCCTCATTCAGTGTTTCTCCCTTGTTTGGTTTAGGTACCTCCTCCTCCTCTTCCGCTGTGAATACTGAGCAAAAATATTCGTTCAGTATCCCTGCTTTTTCACTGTCACCCTCTGCCCATGTTCCCTCCCCTATATTAAATCTCTATATCCCTCCCTTGGTCTTTCTTCACTCCCTAATGTACCTATAAAAGGTTTTATCCCCCTTCTTAACAGAGTTGGCTATCTTTTCCTCAGTTTGTGCCTTTGCTATTCTGACCGCCTTCCCTGCCTCCTTCTGCTTTAACTGATCAAGTTCTCTGTCCTGCTCCTTCTGTGTTTCCTTACATTTCCTGAGTGCTATACTTTTCTCCTTAACCATCCCTGCCACCTCTTTTGAGAAACATAGTGTTTTTTTCCTGCGTTTTGTTTTGTTGATTTACTTCACACAAATGCTTGTTGCCTCTGCTATGGCTGTTTTGATTATTCCCCATTGTTCCTCCACCCCTCCTTCTTGCCCATTTGTTAGTGCTTTTCTGAGGCACTCTCTCATTTTCTCCCAAAGTCAGCCTTCCTAAAAGTCCAATACTTTGTTTTGTATGGCTTGACTCTATGGCTGTGTTTATTGTGAACCACACTGTTTGGTGGTCACTTGTTCCCAGATGGCTAACCACTTCTAAATCTGAGATCCTTTCTCCTTCCCCATTTGAGAGTACCAAATCTAAGATTGCTCCCTCCTGAATGGGTTCCAACACTAGCTGTCTAAGGCATGCCCCCTGTAGGGCATCAAGAATGACCCTACTCTTGGATGTGCCTGCAGCAAAGGTACTCCAGTTAACATCTGGCATATTCAGGTCCACCATCAACAATATCTTCCCTTTTTCTGCCGTTTTCAGGTATGCCTTCTATCATTTCCTTGTTCATTTCCTCCCCCTGAGATGCGGGTCTGTACAAAACCCCCATGTGGATTGTGGTACCATTTCCTGTCTCCAGGGTGACCCACAGTGACTCATCAACTTTCTGTTTACTCTTTAGTTCTGTTGCTTTAGTCCCTTCCCTTATATAGAGAGCTATTCCTCCTCTTCTTTTACCCACTCTGTCCCTCCTGTAGACTGTGTATCCTGGTATGTTGACATCCCAGTCATGGTTCTCTGTGTACCATGTTTCAGTGACTGCCACAATATCCACTGGGGTCATTAAGCAAGTAGTTTCTTTGTTAAACAACTCTGCAGAACAAACAATAGTTCTTTTTGTGTATTGTGATGTACAATGATTTATTTATTTGAAAAGTTTCACCAGGAAAGGCACACTGAGCTGTGATAGCTCGTCTCCAGGTGTGTCCTGGAGGGAGGGGTACAGAGGATACAGTAAGATACAGTGTAACAAAATTAGTAGCACTTAAGAGTTATATGCAGACAGAACATGCCTTCAAGTGTGTACAAAATAAAAATATATCCAGTTTACTTCTACAACATTGTAGCAAATTATATATACATTTACTGTACATAAAGCCAAGTCACATATACATACATGGAAATATACATCCAATTACATTAACGCACCACTATGGTAATACCAGTATCCAGAGAAAATTAGTAAGCTACAAGGCATGATGGTAGGAATACAGGTCAATAATGAGGTTATGAGAGAAGAGAGGGAGAATAGTCGGACAGACGAGGGGGCCTACGCCCCTCCGAGGTGCAGGAACCCCACAAAGAGATAGGCAAGAAGCACAATAAAGAGGAAATTTGTAGTCAAGAGGGCCTGCACCCCTTCAGGATGCAAGGACCCCCCCCCCATTACATTTTCAGAAAAAGGTAAAGTTTGCATGACCTCTTAAAGAGACAGGACATTTGTTGTGAATATGCAGCTGTTTGAAATGTTTATATTTTCAGAAATTGTGTGCATACCACCAAATAGTCCATATTATTTTCCTGTACCTGAATAAACACTGGTGAGAAAAATTACATGAGAACTGCACTGATAGGTGAGCAGCTAGTGGTCAGCATTCTGAATCCACGTAATGACATAGTGAAAACTCTGAAATTGTGGTTCCATGAGGAGAACTGAACAGAGTGCTGCCCATAAAAAGAAAACCATTTGAAACATGCATTTACATCAAGTTTTATTCAGCTTCAGTTAACTATAGAATATTTGAGAGCTATGAATATCATTTCACACAAATTTTCTGTCCCTTTTAATGTCTGAAAGCCTATTAGATCCAAGACAGAGGAGGAAGGGGAGCTACGCTATGAGAGCTCTATCTGCAACCAGCTTGATAAAGCTGGAGTTGTTTTGAGAAGCCAAAGTCAGAGCACATTTACTTGAAAGCAGTAGTCTAAAAGAAAGAAAAAAGGATTCTTCATCAACAAAGCCTGGCTCACCAATTTTTGTGTTAAAAGGAATCCAAATGATTGGTTTGTCTGTTCTGGTAAACCTTGTATTGGGCAAAGCATCTGGAGCTGGATCACCGACCATCGCCTCAGTAGCATTAGAGGGCCCCAGCTCAGTGGCAGATGGACATTGTAATGCTGTGAAGAGCCCTTAATAAAAGCAGCAGAAGGAGCAAAGGAAAAGTGATATAAAAAATGTAAAGCAGCTTTCTTCTTCCATTTCCCTAAGCTCTGATCTTCTCTTCCCCTTAGCCATCCACCCTGCATCATCCCTCTATTCCCTCAAATCCCTCTTCTAATGACTTTACAACACACTCCGGCAGTTGCTCCTGATCTTGTTTTTGTGCATCTCTGCAACCAATGCCCCCCATATTCATCCAGCCATAATCATTACTTAACCACTATACTTTCACTGCCTTGCACAGATTTTGTGAATCTATTCTGCCAGTCATGGCAATTGTACAAATTCTGAATTTTGTATTTGCCTTTTGCTAATTGTTAATTTGTGTCTCTTGTCAAATGCTGTCTTTGTGTCTGCCCCACCAGTCATGGTAGATGTGTGTACTCTGTATTTTGTATTTGTATTACTATCTGCATAGCTGCATTTGTAATTTCATTTATTACACCATATTGTACTGTATTCTTCTTACCCTTCACCCAGGACACATCCTGAAATGAGGTGTTACCAGCACAGTACGGCTTTCCTGGGAAAACTTTTGAAATCAATCAATCAGTATATAATAAATAAATAACTAAGTAAATAAATAAAGCAATAAAAAAACCAATAGCTAGCTAACTAATAAAAACAACAGTCCAAGTCAATGCAGACTCTTTTTGCTTTTAAGAGATCTTTTGATAAAAAAATGGGGTCCAATGAAAAACTACTTTTTTTTTAGTTGTTTAGCCAGGAGTAGCACACTAAGCTGAAAGCTTTTTTACAGGAGCAACCTGGGAGCACAGGGAAGTTAAGTGACTTGCTCAGGGTTACACAGTATGCAAGTGGAAGCTGTGGGATTCAAACCCAGGTCTGGTCTGCTGGATGTCACCCGACTTGCAGCTCAAAGCCTTAAACCACTATGCTATACTGCCTCCCTACTGAAATAGAGAAACATAAAGTGACTAAGAGGAGTAAAAAGGACTTGAATTAAACTGATATAAAGATAATAAAAGTCTTAGGGCTGGATATTCATACTGCCCTGTTTGTGCATATATAATAATTGTTCCAGGTGCAAATTAGTGCCTGGACCTAACTAGTGGTATATTGGAACACTTCTGAAACACATAGCATGTACTAATGGCATGTTCCAATATACCACTGTATCTGAGCCAGGCACTATCCTGCTTCCTCACACAAACCACAACCGCCTAATGGTCACAGGAGGAATGTGGTAAATAATGAGCTATGGAACTTCTGGAGTAGATGGGCAGTTAGGGCCAATTTCTGTAGTGCTTGTGCACTTGCTCCCTGTCTCTCAGACTGTGGCTGGCCGAGCTGAGATGGTGAGTAGAGGGACTTTTCCAGTCATTGTTATGGAGGTGGGTCTCACAGATGGAGTAAGTGAAGGTCACCTGGGGGAAGTGGGTCAAGGGACCTGAGTGGCAGAATGGAGAGGGGGATTCTGCCATTTAGTCTTGGGGGTGGTCACTTGACACCAGGGCAATACAATATGCCATTTGTGTGATTGTGCTAGGGATGAGGGGACTACTAGAGCCAGAGAAATTATTACTTATATACCAGGCAGAAGATCAGGGGAGGTTGTGGGACCACTAGAGCCAGGAAAATTACTACTAACATACTGGGAGGGCACTTGGAGGGGTGGGGAACCAGAGAATGCCACGGAATTAGTAATAACATAAGGGCAGGCAGTTAGTAGGGAAAAGAGCCACAAGACCAAGTTTGCAGAACCAAAAACAGCATGAAACTAAAGGCTATTTTATGCCTCTTCAAATTTTTGAATATGTCAGTGCATCTACATGCAAGTGTAATCAGCTGTTTTGCAAAGGCACACTGGTATATTTAAATTCTTCTCACAAATGGGTTAGTGCCTTGCTAACTGTGCCTTCCAGTATAGCATGTTTGGTGAATTCTCTACTTTTGAGGCACTAGTCAGTTTAAGTGAGGCACTAACCCATTTTGCATGAATATCAAGCCTTCTAGTAGCCTGATCCAAGTCTCAGACTTAATTACAACTGCTTTTGTTGCACCAACTATGCAAAATCTACTTCACATAAAAGCATACAGTATATGTTGATGGCAAAAAAAGGCTCACTGGACTTTCCAGTCTGCCCAGTCCTATCTATAATATGATGCAAATGCTCTAGTGATCACTCACTTGCCCAACCCCATGTCATTCTCCTCTGCAAACCTCACCAGCCCCATACTGTACTGTATATCTGTACCATATTGGCTTGAATCCCTCTTCTAATTTGGTCCACACCACCTCCTCTGGCACCCTGTTCCGCTTATCTACCACCCTTTCTGTAAAACAATGCTCCCAGACAACCTTCCTGAATCTCCCTCCCAGCAATGTTTTCTAATTCCCTTTGTGCTTTTGTTCTGCTCATTATGAACAGTTCCTCTGTGTCCTCCTTATTTATACAGTGAAGAAACTTAAAAGTTTCATTCACTTCTCCACTCTACCTCCTGGTCTTCAGTATATACACTTACAGATCCTCAAGTGTTTCCACATAGGACTTCTCCTGTTGCCTCTGAATCATTTTTGTTGCCTTTCTTTGGCACTGACTCAAGCTTATCCCTATCATTTGTCAAGTATAGACACTAGGCCTGCATGCAGCACTCCAAATATGGCCACACCAGGGATCTGTGCAGGAGCTGGATGACCTCTTTTCTTCAGCTGCTGGATGTCTGTTCACCCCAATATCCTATTTGCCTTTCCCACAACTCTGTTGCACCATACTGACTGCTTTAAGTTGTATGCTATAAAGACTCCAAGATTCTTCTCCTCTGTTATTTGTTCTAACACAGTCTTTGGGTTTTTGGCCAATATGTGCATAAATTTGATCTTTGTGCATTAAATATTAGTTGCCAGACCCTTGATTATTTATCCAGTCTCTTTAGATCTTTCCTCAATGCTCTGAGCCTTCATCACTGTCTACTATACCACAGAAGTTGTGTCATCTGCAAATGTTTACTATATACATCTTCCTTTGGATTCCTTCCTGGATGTTGAAAATACAAATGCTGAAATGTACTGGGCTTAAATGTGGTCCCTGGGAAACCCACTGATGATTTCTGAAAACGTTTCTTGCATGGCTACTCCCTTTGTTCTCCCACCCATCAAGATTCAGACAAGATCTATAATCTTGCCTCCCTCCAGGTTGTCCAATTAGTTAAGCATTCTCCAATGTTGGGTTCAGAACATCCACTGGCTATCCCTACAGTCAGGTTTGTCTGGCATGACCACCCCATGGGGACTCTATGCTGTTTTTTTTGTCCAGGAGTCCATCAGTATACAGAAACTCTCCCATCCTCTCCTTAGCAATGGCCTCATAATTTGTCCAATGTACAGGCAGACTGACAGGTCAATAGTTTCCTTTATTTCACCCTGCACCCACTCTTGTTCTGGGGCTATAAACTAGCTGCCTTCAATCCACTGGCACCACTCCTGCTCATATGACCAGTCTTGTTTGTTTATTTGAAAACTGGTGAATGGGAAATGCACACTGAGCTGAGGCCTGTTCACTACATAATACATAGCACAGACACAATTCAAAGTTACAATAAAGTGCAATCAGGATAACATGATAAATACAGGTGTAAGTGCAGAATGAATAGGAAATGCAAAAAACAACAATTAAGTGCCTCAGCCACACCTACACCATGGTAGCATAGCAAGTGCAGGTGAAATGTCAGAGAAATGGAAAACAGGAGCAGGAGGGAAAGAAGGAGTTTCAGCTAGTACCTGAGGGAGCCAAGGGAAGCAGTGAAGTGGGGGGATGTGGAGAAATGGTTCCAAAGTGTGAAAAGACAAAAGGAAAAGGCTGATTGCCCAGCAAAGGAGTTGGGATGAGGACTCATGAAAGTGTAAGGATCCCTGGAGTGGAGGAAACAGGAAACAGAGGGGATGAGGGAGAAGAGTGATGAAGGATAAGAGGGATGGGACCCAAACCAGTATTTGGATATGAAGGAGTCACAGTGGATCTGGTGACAACAGGGGAGAGGAAGAATGGATAAGGAGGAGTAAAGTGAGCAATTATGAGTACAAGGGAGAGACATGGTAGCAAAGTAGCAAAAGGAGTTGCAAATGGTGTCCAGTCTGACCAGAGAGGTGGAGGGGGTGGTGTCATAGACCACGTTCACATGGTCAAAGACTGGTGGCACCATTTTGATATCAAGCTCTGGGCAGACCTACAAAGACAAACAACTTTTATTGTAGTACAAGGCACCAAGGTTATGGCAAAGCTTTCTATGGATGGAGTCAGTGTGGGCAAAGAAGTCAAGCTTGCTGTCTAGACACACACTGAGGTACTTGAAGGATTGAAACACTTCTTGAGGTGAGCCACCTAAGGTGGAAAAGATGGGCAGAGAACAGAGTCCAGCTAGTTTCTGGCTGGTACCAAAAGTCACGGACACAGTTCTGTTTGTGTTCACCCGGAGTTGGTTGGATTGGAACCAGCATAAGACATTGTGGAAGTCTTGCTGGAGCAAACTTCCCATGGTTGTAGTAGGGGGACTGGAGCTGTAGATGACTGTGTCATCTGCACACATGTGAATATGTGAGTTGACACAGGCAGAAGGGAGGTCATTAAGAAAAATGGAGGTCAGTATGGAACCCAAGATGGAGCTGTGTGGACCCCAGCCTGGATGAGAAATGGGGGTGACAGGACACAACCAACCTGCACCAATTGTAGATACCCCATGAGGTAAGACTGGTACCAGTTCACAGAGGGAGCTTAGAGGCCAACAGAACTCAGCTTGTCCAGGAGAAGTGGGTGGGACACTGAATTGAAGACTTTGGCCAGATTAATGAAGATGGCAGCCATGATGTGCCCCTGATATATCCCTAAGAAGATAGCATCAGTTACTTGCAGTGAAGAGTAAAGAGGAGATGGTGGAGTGATGCTTCCAGAAGCCAGAATGGAATGGGGTGAGGAAACTGGTGACGGAGAGGAAATAAGAGAGTCTGGTATATATAAGTTTCTTTCTGCAGCTTAACAAGAGTGGACAGGAGGGAGACTGGCCAGAAGTTACCAGGAGACGAATGGTAGCCCACTTTGTGAAGTGGAAGAACGTTGGCCAACTTCCAAGACTGAGGAACACCACTGACAGTGAAGGAGAGGATGAGTAGGTGAGACAGAAGAAAATTCTTCAGCAGGAGCAGAGATGTGAAGAAGTTTAGAAAACAACCCATCGGGGCTAGAATTGGACAGGTTGAGGTAGGAAAGGGCAGTCAGAGTTTCCTGGGTTGTAATATGGGGGGAACCCTGGGAGGGATAGGGGAGGGGAGGAGAGGGGAGAGGAGGTGACATAAGATGGAACAGAGGAGGCTGAAGGGGGAGTGGAAGGGAGAGCACAAGTGGTGAAGAACTCATTGAAGTGAGCAGCAACAGAGGAAGGGTCAGACACTGGTGAACTATTTACCAGAAGGACTGGAAGGGCAGACTGGGTGTGAGGGTTAAAAAGGGAGTAAAGTACTCTCCGGAACATAGATGACTTGTTAAGTTTGTTTTGAAGCTTGACCTTGAAATAGCCTGATTTCACAGCCCAGGCAGCCTTTGTACAGCAGTCTCTACCGGTCCTATATAGGAGGAGGTCAGGAACGGAGTGTGATAATTAGTAGCATGTCAAGGTGAGATTACAGGACTTGAATTTGTCAATTATATGGGAGTTAATCCTGGGAAGGTGGTGAGTTTTGACTTTGGATTTTCTGAGTGGGGTGTGCTTGACTGAAACTGAGGAGAATTTAAAATGAAACAGACAGATGGCAATGTTTATAACATTGACAGTTGGGATGGTTGCAGCAAGTTGCAGCAAGGTCACTTAGGTGAGCTTTGGTGTTGACCGACTGTTGAGACCTGGTCCAGATGTATTTTGGGGTGAAGGGTAGACACCAGATTTTCCTGACACGGAACGTTATGCATTGGTCATTGATCTGGCAAGATACCTGCTGTGACTATGCTGTGGAGGTGTGAGGAAAGTATCCAGTCCAAGAGGGAGTGGTTGTAAGTGGGGGTTGAGCCGAGTGAGTTTGGTCATAATCTAAGAGAGAGATTTAGGTACTCAACCTTCTGGATTGTTTGCCTGGAGGCTGTGGAGAGCCAACTGATACTGAAATCCCATAGAAGGATGTTTTTATATGTTTCTGTTTCTATGCTCCAGTAAACACAAACACATCCCCAGTACTACACCCATCTGTCAACACCCTCCCTGTTCAGTATCCAAAAACACACACAAAGCACCCCCTTGCATTTTCCAACACCTTCCCTGCCCCCGTAAACGCAAGCACATTCTCTGTCTTCTGATCATCTACAAACTGCACAATAGTTCCTCTCTCTTTGTTTTCAAAGTATGCATAGGAAAGGAAAGATCTAATGTTCAGGCAGTTCTTCCAGTTCATTGGTTCTCTGTCTATCCCCACTGTTTGCTTCTCATCTCCTAACAACACTACAAGTGTGCTGCATACTTAAATCTTCTAGAACACACACACACACACACACACACACACTCTTGTGTAGGCATGCACACCCATATACTCAGTGGAAAAGGCATTACTTGCATACAGTATCTGCTACATATTTGCAGTCAGTGACACGTTAAACATTGATCTTCCAAAAGAAATACTGAAGGCTACATGAAACACTGATAGCAGTTCCTGAGTTGAAAACACCATATGGTAGGATAGTAGTTGATCTGCTGATTGTCACTTTTCCCCCGCTCACTGAAATAACACAGTCAAAAATAAGCAATTCATTCACAACAGAGAGAAGTGGTGGATGCGAAATACACCAACATGGGTTTGAAACCTGATAGGAAATGAATGGCTCGTGTTATCAACCAGTCCTAAAAAAAAATGTTAACTTTTATTTTTAATTATACAGTTTATTTACTCAGGACAGCCTTATTTAGATTCAACATTTTGCTTAAAATGGGGTACTGTTGCTATTTCTATGGTACCCTGTAACATCCAGAATAACCCTACCATGGAAATCATGTTGAGAGTCTTGTCTCATAACTTGATTTTGCTGTTCTTCATTCTTTGGTACCTTGTGTTAGCCCTTTTGTAAGCTCCTAAACCTTTGAAGGCTGGTCTTTATTCTATAGTCCCTTGTTCCCTTGTGTTGTCCTTTTGTAAGCTCCTGTGCCTATCATGTTGAGAGTCTTGTCTCATAACTCCATTTTAATGTTTATCTCCTAACAGCCCTTCAAGTGTGCTGCACAGTCAGTACAGGTTGGTTGCACCCTCTCACCCACTCATCCCATCGAGATGGGATCCGCAGGGCTGCATCTTGGTTTCCGTACTGTTCCTCCCATGACTGGGACATGGAGATACCAAGCTAGGCACTATTCAGGAAGGACTGGGTGAGATAGAAAGGAGGGTGTGTGGTGCTTTATGTGAAGGAAAGTATAACAACAATGGATATAAAGGGAATGCAGTAGGAGGCAGAGGTACTGTGGGTCACTGTGGAAATGGGGAATGGAGCCACTATTCACACTGGAGTGATCTGTGGACCTCCAGCATGGGAGAAGGAATTAGATAAAGCTCTGGTTGAAGCCACTGGCAAGATGGCAGAATAAGGGAAGTGCTGCTGCTGGGGGATTTCAACCTGCCAGATATAGATTGGAGCCTCCCAGCAACAGCTTCAGCTAGAAGCATGGACAATTTGGAATCTCCGCGTGGGGTATTCCTCAGGCAACTAGTCAGTGAAACTGTTCATGATAGGGCAATACTGGACCTGGTACTCACTAACAGGGATAGTGTTGCAGACATCAAGATGGGAGGCCACCAGGGGAGTAGTGATCATCAAACTGTGTAGTTCAACATAACGATGGCTATGGAATCATACCACACAAGGGTGAGGATCCTGGACTTCAGGAGACCAGATTTTGAAATGATGGATGAATGTCTCAGGGGTGACCTGGCATGGATGGGGTGGAGGAATAGTGGGCAAAGCTAAAAGGGAGCATAGTAAAGACAACAACCACTGCATCAAATGAGTTCGCAAAAGCAAGAGGAAAAAGGCATCTGTGGTTCTTGAAAGTGGCAGCTGAAAAGGTAAAGGCTAAAAGGGTAGCTTTCAGCAGGTATAAGGTGACACAGAGGGAGTAGGATAGGGAGGTGTATGAAGGGAAATAGAGGGAACAGGGAAAGCAGAAAGCTGCGCAAAGGTGCAGGCTGAGGAGAGAGTAGACTAGGAGGTAAAGAAAAGGGACAAGACATTTTAGGTATATAAGTGAAAAGAGGAAGAGCAGGGTGAGATTGTAATGTTAAAAAGGGAAGTTGTGACTGTGCAGAGGAGGACCAGGAAAAGGCAAACATCTGGAACAAATACTTTTGTTTCTGTTCACTGAGGAAGGAGAAGAGGAGGGGCCACAAAAAAATTAAAGAAGCTTTTGAGGGAGGGAGGGAGTTGGACATTAGAAAGTAAGAGTCTGAAGGAACTCAGGGCGGAACAGGGTGCAAGAATACACTATTTTTAAGTGAAAAAGATGTTGCAGGACTAGAGGGCATGGGATGAAGTTGAAGGGAGGACAATTCAGAGGAAATGTGAGGAAGAATTTCTTCACAGAACGGGTGGTGGACAAGTGGAACACCCTGCCTGAGGAAGTGGTGGGGGCTGAAGCAATCATGGGGTTTAAGAATTCATGGGATAGACATAAAGGAATTCTGGAGGTCAGGAGTAAGGGGCAACAGAGTTCTAGGAAAACATAAACTGAAGTAACAAACTCAAATGGGCAGACTAGGTGGGCCATAGGCCCTTATCTGCCGACACTGTCTATGTATCTATGTAACTCACTAATCTGAAGGTGAACAAAGCAATGGGGCCAGATAGAGTGCATGCAGGGGCACAATGGGAGCTCAGGCAGGTACTGGCTGTGCCTCTAACAGTATTATTTGACAGCTCAATGGAAACAAGAGTGGTTCTAGAGGACTGGAGGAAGGCATATGTAGTTCCACTACACAAAAGTAGTGGCAGAGAGGAGGCTGGCAATTAAAAATAAGTCAATCTGACTTCGATGGTGAGGAAATTGAAGGAACCACTGCTGAAGGAAAGGATTGTGGAATATCTTAAATCCAGTAGTTTACAAGACTCAGGACATCATGGATTCACAGAACGGAGGTCATGTTGAATGAATCTGATAGATTTCTTTGACTGGGTGACAAAGGGGTTAGATCACGGTGGAATGGTCGACATGACCTTCCTAGATTTTAGTAAGACTTTCACACCATTCCACATAGGAGACTAGTAAGTAAGCTGGGCAGCTTAGGAGTGGGTTCAAAAATTGTAAACTGGATAAGAAATTGGTTAGGTGCTAGACGACAGAGGGTGGTGGTAAACAGAGTTCATTCTGAGGAAGGGAGGGTGACTAGTGGAGAGCCTCATGGATCAGTACCTGGACCAGTCCTAAGTGACATTGCAGAGAAGCTGGAAGGGAAGGTCTGCCTCTTTGTGGATGACACTAAAATCTGCAATAGGATGGACATACAAGCAGGGATGGAAATGATGAGCAGAGACCTAAGAAAACTGGAGAAGAGATCAAGGGTATGGCAGCTGGGTTTCAATGCGAAAAAGGACAAAGCAATGCACTTAGGGTACAGAAATCCAGGGGCAGAGTACAAAATGAATGGAGTGGTATTGATGACTACCAAGCAGGAAAGAGACCTGGGGTTAATCATATTTGATTACCTAAAAGTGGTCAGGCAGTGTGACAAGGCAGTCATTAGAGCTCATGGGATGCTGAGGTGCATAGAGAGGGCATTATGAGCAGAAAGATGGTGTTGGTGTTGCCTCTGTACAGAGCACTGGTAAGACCCCACCTAGAGCAATGTGTCCAGTTCTGGAGACCACATCTCTGAAAGAACATAGACTGAGTGGAGGCAGTCCAAAGAAGAGCAACTAAAATGGAGCAGGATCTGCATCAAATCCGTATGAGGAGAGCCTAAAGGAGCTCAGTATGTACACCCTGGAACAGAGGAAGGTGGGGGTTATGATAGAGATCTTTAAGTACCCCATGGAGTAAATAAAGTACAGGAGGGAAGTATTTTTCAGAAAAAAGGTGCTCAAGAACAAGGGGACATGCTATGATCCTTTTAGGGGGTAGATTCAGCAGAGATATGAGAAATACTTCTTAAAAGAAGTGGTGGTGGATTCCTGTAACAGCCTTCCAGTGCCTGTGGAGGTAGTGGGGGCAAAAACAATGGCGAGGTTCAAGAATGCATGGGATAGGCACAAGGGAATCATACTGGAAAGGAAGGGGGGAGAAAGCTGTACATCAAGTGATAGGTAAGGAAAATGGGAAGACTGGTGCAAGTGGTCCTAATCTGCCTTCAAATTCTGTTTTTGTGCTTCGCCAGCAGAGGAATGAGAGGTAATGGTAAGGAGTGAACCAGACAAGGTGGAGGTGGAGATTCTGGATGAGGCATAGAAAACCCCAATGAGGATGGGCATGGAGAAGGAGAATGACAGCCTGACAGGAAGAAACTTGTGGGAGAAGAGCGCAGCTTCTCTGATAGCCATGGTGCACAGGAGGCTCAGGCAGACATAGACGGCAACACCACCATGTTTTCCTCTGTCCTGCCTAAAGAGGTGATAGTCAGAAAGTGTCAGGGTAGAGTTTGAAATCCCAGAATAGAGCCAGGATTCTGAGATACAGAAGATGTCAGGAGAGTATTTTGAAACCCAGACAGACAAGAGATTGGGTTTTGGAAGAAGGCTCCAAGCATTGAGGTGATAGATACTCAAGCCTTCAGTGGTTGGGAGGTAGAGAAGAAAGGAGGGAAGAGACCAGGGTTGGACTCTACATCATCAGACAGGGGAAGAAAAAAGAGCAGGAAAAGGAGCAAAAAGGTACAGTGGGATTTCCACCCCTTTGACTGGGGGTGGCAGTGGGGGAAAATAAGGGAAGGAGAAGAGGGCACGATGAAGAAACTCCAGGTTAATGGAGGAGGAGGAGAGGAAACCAGGGTGGATGGGAAGGGAGGAGGTTAAAGGGGAAGAGTAAAGGCTGGATGGTTGGAGAGTTGGGGGGAATGGAGGTAATGTTGGAAGGATGGGGAGGGAGGAGGGGAGATAGGAGCAGGAAAGGGATAAGGCAAAGGAAGGCAATTTACATTGTAGTTAGGAGATCTAAGACGAGATGCGCTAGCCATCAATTATGTAGTACAGTAGCTAACAGTATGAATACATATTTGTACAACTATACCATACGGCCGCAACCCAGTAACATTATGAGACAAAACAAGAGGAAGATAATGGTTGGAAAACAGAGGAACACACAGGTTGCTTACCAAACTGAATGAGTGCAATTACTGCAGTTGGTAGCTGCAATAAGTATAATGCAGAACACCCCCCCCCCGAACACCCTGGTTGGAAGAGAGTTGCAGTGGTCTACCAGCAATTCAAGGTCCAAATTAAAAGCAGGACTCCAAATGCAAGAAAGAGGGAGAGCCAATTGGTGGAAAACTGGCCCATACTCATCCTCTGTGCAGAAATCGGGGTTGGAGAGTCAGCGACTGAAATGTGTCTCAGGATGGCAGACAGTGTGCTTTGAAAATTGCACTGAGTAGTGTAGCCCCACCCACGAACATCCTGATTGGAGAAGATTTGCAGCAGTGGTCTACCACCAGTCCAAGGTCCAAATTAAAGGCAGGATCCCAGATGCAGGGAGGAGGGAGAGCCACACTCAATCTCTGTACAGAAATCAGGTCTGGAGAGTCAGCAGCTGGAGTTGGTGGCTGCAACTGCATGGTGAAGTTAGCTCTCTTTTCCTGGTCTAGGGTGATAGTTGAAGTGTTCTTCCAGTGGTTTGGCAAGATTCTGCCCTATTTCATTTAGCAATCAAGTCAAATCATCCTTTATTTATAAAAAAGCGCTTTTCTGAAACCAAAGTGCCTGCACATAAAACCATAAAAATATATATGTTTCCTTTTTTAAAAACAATATCCAGTTCAATATAAATAAATAATAAACTGAAAGGGTGCAACATTTCTGATACATTAATTTTTCAGTCTTCAGCATATTAAAACACCTCGGTACCCAGCCTGCCCAGATGTTTCCTGCCTAGTCTGTCTCCGCAGACCCTAACGGGTTTCCTGCAAGCCCTCCCTCCACCCTGCCTATTTACTACTATTCCCCCATGTACTGTATATCTCATGCATGCTTGAAGCCCCCACTGTTTGAAACATCAACACTTCTACTGGCAGTTAGTTCCAGGCATCTACCACCCTTTCAGTGAGGTAGTACTTTCTCACATCCCTCTTAATCCCCCCCCCCATTTTTATTGCATGCCCCCAGTTCTGGTGCTCTTTCTCATTTAAGAGAGACTGCACCTGTTCACCCGTGAGGCACTTGTAGGTCTCTATCATGTCTCTTCTTACTCTCCACTCTTGCAGGGTATACATGTTTCCATACTCAGTCTCTCTTTATATGGCTTTTAGTACAACCGCTGCACCATTTTAGTTGCCATCATCTGGACTGCCTTCACCCTGTATGTGTACTTTCTGAGGTATGGCCTCAAGAACTGGGCACAATACTCCAGGTGGGGTCTCACCAGTCAGCAACTCAGTGGCAACACAACCTCCCATCTCCTGCTAGAACTAACACTCCCTATATACCACAGCATCCTACTAGCCCTACTCACTGCTTTGTCACACTGCCTTGCCACTTTGAAGTCATCAGTTATAATAATCGCGAGGTCCATTTCTCACCAGTCAGCAATTCAGTGGCAATACAACCTCCCATCTCCTGCTAGAACTAACACTCCCTATATACCACAGCATCCTACTAGCCCTACTCACTGCTTTGTCGCACTGCCTTGCCACTTTGAAGTCATCAGTTATAATAATTGCGAGGTCCATTTCTCACCAGTCAGCAATTCAGTGGCAACACAACCTCCCATCTCCTGCTAGAACTAACACTCCCTATATACTACAGCATCCTACTAGCCCTACTCACTGCTTTGTCACACAACCTTGCCACTTTGAAGTCATCAGTTACAATAATCGCAAGGTTCATTTCTTGCTTAGTGACTGTCAGTACCTCCCCCATCTTATACTCAGCTTCTGTTTTCCTATGTCCTTGGTGTGTGATTTTGCACTTTTTCCCACTGAACCCCAAATGTCATGTTCTTGACCACTCCTTGAGTTTTCCAAGATCCATGCACATTATTTCTACCCCCTTCTGAGTGTCTACCCTATTACAGAATTTGATATCATATACAACAAGGTA
The DNA here is from genome assembly GCA_016271365.2 of Neoceratodus forsteri. Taxonomy (NCBI): domain Eukaryota; kingdom Metazoa; phylum Chordata; order Ceratodontiformes; family Ceratodontidae; genus Neoceratodus; species Neoceratodus forsteri. The sequence continues at coordinate 684,596,595 of CM057449.1, forward strand.
TACCTTCCCTTCCAGTTCTTCTGCAATGTCACCTATGAAGACATTGAAGAGGACTGGTGCCAGTACAAAGCCCTGAGGCACCCCACTGATCACTCTTCCATCATAAGAGTAAGTGCCGTTGATCACCACCCTCTGACACCTATCCATTAGCTTGTTTCTTTATTGCATACCACTGACCCTTCAAAGAGAAATGGTTAGGCAGGTTTTGATAGTTCTGGGCTTGGGTTAAGCACCCATTTAGGCTAGTCTTGGCTAACTGCCATAATAGGCAGCAACTAGTTAAGACCTACACAGGCAGTGTGTGTGTCCCAGTTGCCCTTAACAAAAGCCCAACTAGGCACAGCCATACTTTTCCCAACACACAGTCTATTGCCTCATAGTATACACCACGGCTGTCCAGTACTGGAGGCTGCTATTGTCTCCCACCTCATAATAGGGTTTAATAATCACTAACAGCTGGAGCTCCCTTATGGTTGTCCCTAGGTACCTAGTGTTGAAGCACTGTAGGCCAAAGATGTTGCCACAGGTTGGCAAAATTGCTGTAATGGTTCCTCAAACCTCAGTCACAAAGTATATGTAATCCACCTGGCTAAACAACCTGAAACCCAAATGTAATCTATTGATTGTTTTCAGAGCAAAAAATGTTTTGAAGCTCTCTTTTAATTAGGGTGTAATCAGTCTTTAACAGGTCTTCAGCCTCTATGACTCTCGGGATAGAGGAAACCAGTATCTGCCACTATCTTGTACGGCCACAAAAGTGTTATTTTTGGCATCTTTAGGGATCAAAGAACTATTCAAGTCCTTCTTGTGGGCTCCACACTGGTCTCCAGATGTTTTCTTGCATGGTTCACCCTTCTTGTGCTGCTCAAACAACTGTTTGTCCAGGCTTCCCGCCTAGGAATGACAGAAGATCTTTAGGAGCACAGCATGACCTTTATGAAACCATTTCAAGCTAAGTGTTTTCTATACTGTACCTCAGGGATCTGAAGCAATTGTTTTATGATCCAGACCAGCTGCCTGATTTCATTGTAATGAGAAAGCACAGGAGCCCAAAAAACAGAAGAAAAATTAATCAGTATAGAATGAAGACATATGCCAGAGTTAGGAACTTAAATACTTTTCATTTGATTTAAGTGGTTGTGGAAAATCTGTTGGCTTTCCTTAATATTAGTATTTTTTTCTAACTCTACTGATAACTGTAATGATATGATTGTCTTTGATATGTACTATTTACTTTGGACTTGAAATAAGAAGATCATCTGCTTATTGACTACAATGTATTTTGAGTGCAGACTATAGGATGTTGCTCTTGAGATCAGGTTTGTCTATGAGTATGACAAGATAGACCTATAATACATGGTTAGTCCATTTTGCTTGTGGTTTGAAAAAGTCATTCAGAATGGTAAACTATGCAGAATTTTTTTTTACATTCTGTTTTTCTTGCTCTTGGTCTACAGCAGCCCCCTTTCACAGAGGTGAACTCCCAGCCCCACCTGGGCCCTCCTTTACACTTACCTCCACTTACCATGGACCTCCCCATCTGGGTTGGGGTCAGTGGGGAGGTGGCTCAGACTCCCCACTAAAACAACTGAGTTCTGAGAGGTGCATGACATTCAGCTTATTGGGGCCTGAGGGTGCCCAGCTTCATCCAGCTCACCTGTGGGATTTCTTTCTTGTTCTTCCCAGCATCAGATGATGATGGTTCAGTGATGAAACATGGAAACAGAATTTGTCAGCAGATTTGGACCTATTGGCCCACCCATTCTGTCCCTTTATACACTACAGCATGACTGCTCCCATCTGAGCCAATTAGTGTTCCCCCCTCCCACTGTGTATAGCTCTGACTACAGCACCACCCATGATCACCCAGCTGGTGGCAGCATAGCATAAACTGTAATTCACCTTCCCCCAAGGAGGAGCGCATGCGCTGGGCAGCTAATCCTCCTCCCTGGCCAGTGCTCTAATGTCCCTGTCTTGTTCCCAAACCTGGATGGCTGGCATTGCATGTGGCAACCCTACCACTGTGCTGATGGGCCAGTCACAAACTGTGCAGAATGATTATATTAGAATATGAAGAATGGGTTTCCACAGAAACCGGAGATGGACAGGTGCACAGTTACCATTTTGATTAAATCTGCAGGGTCCTCAACTGAAACTTGATCCATGAAGAATCAACCCCAAACTAGTTTTTCTTTTTTAATATGATGTGGCCTGTGTATTACTGTGTATATTTTTCATGGTGAACTGACAGTTTCAGCAATCTGAGAGTTTCATTGATGTAACTGAGTCACTTGAGCATGTCTCTCACCACCAGAATCCATCTGTGACAGAAAATGGCTGTTATTCAAAAACACCAGTTAATTACTTTATGTGTAGTACTCTCTTGAATTATACTGCCCATTTAGTATACAGGATAGAAATAACTTTTAAATTACTATAATGTATTTCTAATTAAATCTTAGATCTCTCAACTAACTAGAGGAATTGTATTTTAATTTGAATTTCATAAATTGCTTCATAAATCTGTTAGATCTATTGCAATATAATGCAATGTACAGTGTCTCAGTATCTGTACATTTAGCCTTTTTCAGTCAAATGAAAATAAAAAATAAAGGTAAAAAAACAACTGAAAGCCTATGATGAACTGCTCAGAGAAATGGGCTTACCTGTAGGTGCTGAGAGTTCAGAAGTATTCATATCTCACAATACATTACTTAGTCCCCTTGATCTATTGTGTCTAGTCAGACCCATAGCCTACACATCTGAAATCCTCCCCAATCACTTATGTTGTATATCTCATAATTAGCTTTTTTTAAGTGTTTTCTGCCTACACTTCCCATCCAAATCTAATCTACTTACTTTTAAGTTGTACAGGCAAGTTACCTCTTATATTCCTGTGTGCCAGCTCTTCTTCCAACCATTAAGTCCCCCATCATTCTTTTCAAAATAATAGATTGTTTTCCCTCCTACTCACTTTCATCATACAGTGGCTTTTAGCTAACTACATCAATTTGTGATGGAACTCTGTATGTTGATGTATCCACCTATCATTCTTCTTCCAGTGATTCTTGGAGTAATGAGCATTTTCTGCCATGCTCTGCCCCCAGCAACTGATCTTGCAACACTGTTCATAGTTGAATTTTTTTTTCAGTAGTTATCAATTATAGGTGCTAGTATTACTCTTTAGCTCAGCTGTGTAATGCAGGTTCTCCCCTTGCTTACTGTTGTTTTACAATTAGAATCACTGGGTTTCTGCTCCTAGTTCTTGTTAGGCAGTAACAATACTTAGTAGATCAGCTGCTGCTTTTGCCTAATATTGTTTCAACCTAATTTCCTCCCCTTATGCAACTGTTACCATTGTCTCCCAAGGTACCTGCCCCTAATCTGTTTCCTGATTTGTAGCATGTTGTGATCCTCCTACCTCCTATACTGCATCTTTTTTCTCCACTCCCCTCAGATATTCCTGTACCCAACTGTACTCTCATCTAATCTTCTACCAGTCGATAGGGAGAAAGGCAGGGGTAAATGGAGAAAATGACAAAGGCAATAAGGACAGAGATGGGGCAAAAAGGGGTAAGGCCATCAAGAAATAGAGGGTAATGATTACTAATGCCTGTAGTCTGGGCAACAAGCTCCCTGAACTTGTGGCCTTGATGGAAGAGGGATGCCTGGATATCGTAGCAGTCACAGAAACATGGTACACAGAGAACCATGACTGGGATGTTAACATATCAGGGTACTCAACCTACAGGAGAGACAGGGAGGGTAGAAGAGGGGGAGGAGTAGCTCACTATGTAAGGCAAGGGATAAAAGAAATGGAACAAAATAGGAAACAGAGGAGAGGAGAGGAGAGGAGAGGAGAGGAGAGGAGAGGAGGCACTGTGGGCCACCTTAGAGACTGGAAATGGCACCACAATCTGCACAGGGGTAATACAGACCCCCATGTCAGGGAGAGGGAATGAACAAGGATATGATAGAAGGCATCCTTGGGATGGCAGAGAAAGGGGAGATACTGTTGATAGGGGACCTGAATATGCCAGATGTTAACTGGAGCACCTTTGCTGCAGTCACATCCAAGAGCAAGGCCATTCTCGATGCCCTACAGATGGCATGCCTCAGACAGCTAGTTTTGGAACCCACTCATGAGGGAGCAATCTTAGACCTCATACTCTCAAATGAGGACAGTGAGAGGATCTCAGATCTAGAAGGGGGTAGCCATTTGAGAACAAGTGACCACCAAACAGTGTGGCTCACAATAAACTCAGCTGCAGAGTCAAGCCATACAAAACTGAGGGTAGTGGACTTCAGGAGGGCTGACTTTGCCAAAATGGGAGTGTGCATTAGAAAAGCACTAGCAAACATGAAAGAAGGAGGGGTGGAGCAACAATGTGGAAACATCCAAACTGCCATCACAGAGGCAACAAGCCTTTGTGTGAAGCAGATAAACAAATCAAAATTAAAGAAAAAAAAACACTATGGTTCCCAAAAGAGGTGGCGGGGAAGGTTAGAGAGAAAAAAATAGCATCTAGGAAGTATAAGAAAACACAGAAGAAGCAGGACAGAGAACTGTGCCAGTTAAGGCAGAAGGAAGCAGGGAGGGAAGTCAGAATAGCAAAGGCACAAACTGAGGAAAAGATAGCCAAGTCAGTTAAGAAAGGGATAAAACCTTTAATAGGTACATCAGGGAGCACAGAAATATAAAGGGAGGGATAGTGAGGCTGAATAGAAAGGACAGTGGGTGGGCAGAGAGGGACAGTGAAAATGCAGGGATATTGAACAAATACTTCTGCTCAGTATTCACAAAAGAGGAAGAGGGAGAGGTCCCTAATTCAATTAACAGAAGCACTCTGGATAGGGGAGTCGATCACAGTCCTTTCACAGAAAAAAGGGTTCTGAAAGAACTCCTAAAACTGAAGGTGGACAAAGCAATGAGGCCTGATGGAATTCACCCCAGAATTTTAAAAGAATTGAGGTGAGAACTAGTGACACCACTGACTACCCTTTTTAACAAATCATGGGAGGATGGTGTGGTACCTGAGGACTGGAGGAAGGTGGATGTGTTTCCCCTTCACAAAAGTGGGATCAAGACAGAGACAAGAAACTACAGACCTGTCAGTTTGACCTCTGTGGTAGGGAAAATGATTGAATCACTTCTGAAGGAAATAATTTTTGAGTACCTAGAGGCTAGTGGGGCACAGGATCCAAGGCAGCATGGGTTCAAGTGGGAAGGTCATGTCAGATGAATCTAATTGATTTCTTTGACTGGCTGACCAAAGTAGTAGACCAGGGTGGGGCTGTGGACATGGCCTACCTAGACTTTAGCAAGGCATTTGACACAGTCCCACACAAAAGATTAATAATCAAGTTAACCAGCCAAGGAGTGGGTCCCAGTATGGTAGCCTGGATAAACATTGGCTGGACAACAGTACACAGAAGGTAATTGTAAATGGAGTCCACTCTGAAGAAAGAGGGGTTACTAGTGGGGTACCACAAGGTTCCGTACTGGGTCCAGTCCTTTTTAATGTCTTTATAAGTGACATTGCAGAGGGACTGGAAGGAAAGGTTTGCCTCTTTGAAGATGATACAAAGATCTGCAACAGGGTTGATAAAAAAGGAGGCATGGAAAGGATGAGAAGGGACTTAACAAGGTTGGAGGAATGGTCAGAAGTATGGCAGCTTGGATTCAATGCAAAGAAGTGCAAAATAATGCACCTGAGAAACAACAACCCAGGGGAAGATTACACAATGGGGGGAGGTAGTAACAACAACAAAAATGGAAAGGGACCTAGGGGTAATCATATCAGATGACCTTAAGGCTAGCAAGCAATGTGAGAAGGCTGTAAGGAGGGCTGAGGGTATACTGGAATGTATAGGGAGAGGCATCACCAGCAGAAAACAGGAAGTTGTTATCCCTCTGTACAGACAGGTGGTGAGAACCCATCTGGAGTACTGTGTCCAGTTCTGGAGACTACAACTCCTCAAGGACATAGACAGGATGGAGGCAGTCCAGAGGAGGGCAACTAAAATGGTGCAGGGTCTGCAAGAGAAGCCTTACAGGGAGAGACTAAAGGAGCTTACTATGTATACCCTTGAGGAAAGAAGGGAGAGGGGGGAATTGATAGAAACTTGTAAGTACCTCAGTGGAATCAACAACGTCCAAGAGGGTAGCATCTTTCAGAAAAAGAGATGTGCAAGAACAAGGGGACCCCCTTTGAAGATAGACGGGGGATGGCTCAGGGGCAATGTGAGGATGTATTTTTTCACAGAGAGAGTGGTAGACACATGGAACAGCCTTCCTGAAGAGGTTGTGGGTTCTAAAACCATGAGAGAATTCAAGAATGCATGGGACAGACATAAGGCAATTCTTGTGGGGGGGGTAGGAAGAAATAGGCTGTTTGTTAACTAGGATCTGCAGCTTATCCTGTAGGTAGAGAAATGAGCAGACTATGTGGGTCAGGCAGTCATTATCTGTCATCAAAGTCTATGTTTCTATGCTTCTTTGTTATTCTGACCATTATCTAACCCAGTTATCCTAACATCTCCCTCACTATTCTTATTTGGATTTTTCTCTCTGCCCTCAGTTTAACCTACATCTGCTTGGAACCTTGCCTCTTACCCCACCTTCTATGTTATTCTTTCCTCTCACTAACTCCCTACTCCTTCTTATCCTACAGTACCATGATTTTGTTAGCCTCCTCTGCTTGTGTTCTTACCCCTTCCTCTTGGTCCCCTCTTCTTCCTCCTCTACCTCATCTATTTACACCCCCTTCACCCTTCCCATATCTCATGTTTACTCCCCACAATCACTGCCCTACCACCAGTTGCCTCCTTCTTTCTCCCTCACTTCATCATGAAGCCCTCTGGAGATCTCCTCCCCCCTGCTCCTTGTCCTTCTTCACCACCACCTGCTTCCTTTGTTCCTCTTTATCGTGGAAGCCCTACTCTCTCTGACTCATCATCAACATTTTGTTTTGGCTATTTGGTGATGTTGAGACCACACCTTGCCCCCCTCATCCCCTGCTCCTCCCCAAATGACTGAGTATTTTCCAACAAACACGATGAACATTTGACACTTATCCCCAAAGAAAATCCAAGCACTACAACAAGATGGTATGTGTAAACTGTTACTTTATTTATTTCCTAGTAGGCACAGCTTCTTGTGTGAGGGTGTTAGCCCATTGGCGCTACATGTTGACTGCCCAATAGACTGCCTATGAGAGGCCAATGATATATTGATGTCATTGGCCTCTCGTGAAGATAAATATGATATCTTCAGTCAGGCAATGTCATATTCTGTTTCTACAACTTATATGCTGGGTCCCCAACATGACCTCCAAGTATATTTTGCCCCCCTGCAGAACTCACCACGTTGGACACTTAAAACAATACTCCACATAAGTTATGAGGCAGGAGTAGGAGTGCCCCCCCCGACCCGTGGCTTTGGTCTTGTCATAACTGGTAAAGATATCATTATTAAAAATAAATTATTTGGTTGATTTTGTTAGTTCCCCCCTGGTCTCACTGAGGAGTTTTAGTATAAATTTGTAGCTTGACTGAGGGTTTTCAGTGAGAGCTGGGCAGACATTTAAAAGAAGTCACTCTCCTTGTAGATTGAGAAAAAGCTCTGTGGCTTTTAGCAATTTATTAAGTTGTTGAAAAACTTATCTGGTTGATCTTGCCATTTCTCCCTCAAGTCACTGATATAACTTAATTCCTGATGTCCTTGATTTGTAGTGTAACCAAACAGTTTCAATATGTTACAGTGAGTAGCTTACAAACATCTAAAACAAGGCAGTGTCACTTCAAAATGGTACAAATCCACTAAATTTTTATTAATTTTCCTGGGCTTTTAGAAATAATCTACCAACAGTTGAAAGAGAAGAGAGAGAGAGTAACTCGGCATGTCCACAGCTTTAGAGAAGTGAAAGTTAGCGTGAGCAAGTGTTGCTATATTAACACTAGCTCGTGTTTACATTCACTTCACTGAAACTGCCAACATGCCGAGTTGCTCCCTCTGTGTTCTGTTTTGACTGTTGGTAGATTGTTTCTTAGTAAGCCCAGGAAAATTAATAAAAAAAGGACTGGATCTGTACTATTTTGAAGTGACAGTGACTTGTTTTAGATGTGTGTGAGGTACTCACTGTAATGTACTGAAACTGCTCGGTCACACAATAAATCCAGGACATTAGGCATAAAAAACTGATTCAGCGAGACAAGTGAGAAACAACAAGATCAACCAGATAAGTTTTTTTTTTAATTAAAGATGGTTTTGAACTGATGGCAGGATCTACGAGATGTAAGACTTGTGCTGGTATGGGGAGGGGGAGTCAGGTCATTAAGAGGTACAGCCTTAGAACAGCTGAGTTTCTTGAGGGGCCAATAGGATTTGTTACAGATTATGTACAGGAGTTTAAATGACAACAGGATGATGTAGAAGAGTGTTAAAGATATCATGATGACAAATAGGAACATGAAGATAACAGAGTTATCTACACTGTCTTCTACAGATATTACTTTTTATACTGGAATTTATCCCAGCACATAAGTTATATATATATATATATATATATATATATATATTCATTGCAAAAAAAACTCTGTTAATGCATCAGGTAGGGTTAACAGTACAGTGACAAACGTTTGGAAATTTGCTGTTAGGGTTCAAAACCCTAACTCCGTATCCCCCCTCCCCCACACACATACATGCAAGCAAGGGAAGGGCCATGGCAACATAACCAACCAGAAACAACCAGAATCAGGTAAAAGGAGTAATGTACAACTCTCTAAATGTACTACAAGACACATCCCTCATCACAGTCCACCAACTGTATAAGTTATGCTGCCATCATAGTGCTTTGGGGATACACAAGCATGCTGGGCAACCATGGGTGATGGCCCACAGTAAGCATTTTTGTGTTACAAACATCAGTAACAAGATTTAACCAGATGCCTATATTTCAATTGTTAATAAGTGATGAAACACACAGTATGTTATCCACAGACAGTTTATTGAAAATGAAAGTTTGGATAAGCCTACTAGCAGTCATTGGATGTTTGCATTTTTTTTCTGATAGAGTGAGTCAGTCCAAATAAAGAACGGTAGTAAAGTAATTTTTTGTAGTATAGTTTACAAGATAGATGAAAAAGCAACAGCTGTAACATCCAAAGCTAACCATTACATACTGCTAATGAGTATTTCCAGGTAATGCAGCAGTATAACAATATGTGATGGTGCTAGTTTCATACCTGAGCAGTATCTGAAAAGTACTATGTACAGTTTGTGTCAGCTCTAGCTTTCCTGTTACCACATGACTATGTGGGAGCAGTGATACCTGTAGCGAGAAAACTGTTGAATTATAACAGATAAAAATCAATATTTTGAAATTGTGTACAGACTAAGTCTCATTGTATGAAGAAGATATGCCAGCAATAATGTGTCATCATACTCTGCTGGCAGTACAGAGTCGATCAAACCATATTTGTTTTTTCATTACATAATGTTATGTGAAATTTTTATTTATTTATTTAGTTAACAAATTGGAAAGACGTTTGCGCCAAGGGCTCTTTCACAGAGGCTCCAAGTCAAGTCACAAGAATAGCAAATTACAGTGGTTTCAGTAAGTAGTACAACATGAGGAAAGTAATTACATAAACAAAAAGAACAATATGGCAAGATAAATATTGTGTCAAATGCAGCCAGTGGCCTTGTCTGAAGAGCGGTGAAAGAGATTAGAAACATAGAAACATAGACTTTGACAGCAGATAAGGACCGCTAGGCCCATCTAGTCTGCCCATTTCCCTACCTACAAGATAGGCCGCAGATCCTAGTTAACCAACAGCCTATATCTTCCTGCCCCCCACAAGAATTGTCTTATGTCTGTCCCATGCATTCTTGAATTCTCCCACAGTTTTAGACCCCACAACTTCCTCAGGAAGGCTGTTCCATGCATCCACTACCCTTTCTGTGAAATAATACTTCCTCACATTGCCCCTGAACCGCCCTCCTTCTATCTTTAAATTGTGTCCCCTTGTTCTTGCAAGTCTCTTTTTCTGAAAGATGCTACCCTCTTGGACTTTGTTGATTCCCTTGAGGTACTTGAAAGTTTCTATCATGTCCCCCCTCTCCCTTCTTTCCTCAAGGGTATACATATTAAGCTCCTTTAGTCTCTCCTCATACGGCTTCTCTTGCAGACCCTGCACCATTTTAGTTGCCCTCCTCTGGACTGCCTCTATCCTGTCTATGTCCTTGCGGAGATGGGGTCTCCAGAACTGGACACAGTATTCCAGATGGGGTCTCACCAACTGTCTGTACAGAGATTACAAGGAAAGAGAAGTGCGGGGTGAATTGGGGGTTGGAAGGAGCAAAATAAGAAAAAGGAAGGAGATTCCACAATGACACTTAAGCAGGAAAGACCCTGGGGTGGGGTGGGGGTAGAGGGAGAGGGAGAAAATAAGATAAGTAAACAGAGGCGAGAGGGGGAAGTGGGAGTGGGGGGTAAAGGAAGGGGGGATGAGGTAGGATGAAAATAAGGCAAGAATGGGAAAGGGATAAGAGAGGAAGCACTGTGAATGGAATAGCGCAGCAACAGGATAGGGCTATAAAGGGCCAAAAGGTAAAAGAAGAAGGTCCCAGTGCATTTAGCTGTCAGCAGAGATTAGGCATAGCAGTCACAAGATGCTCTGGAAACTAGGAATTGATGCAGCTTCCACTTAAATGGTTCCAAGGTTGCAGTCTTCGCAATCTCAGGAGGAAGGGAATTAAATAAATTAGCAGCTCTAACTGCAGTGGATCACTGTGGAGCGAGGCTCGATAGTGAGAGACAGTAAAAGTTTGGCTCACAGAACTTCGTGTGCTCCGAGTTCCTAGTAAGGGACTGAAAAGCTGAAGGGAACCTGGTGGTAGGATACCAAGATCTGCCTTCTTAGCTAGAAGGTAGGCTTGATATTCAGTGCGAGCCTGGAGTTGAAGCCAGTTTGCTTGTTCGTAAAGGTCACAAGTGGGAGTACGATATGCTGCACCAGTTAATAGATGCCATGTCTTATTCAGAGCTGTGGTGAGCCGACATAGGGTTATGTCTGTGGCAGAACCATAAATGACCAAACCATAGTCAATAATAGACACAACTGAAATTTGGATAGCCAATCTGAGGGCTTTAGTAGTAAGGCAGTGTTTATACCTGTGTAGAAGGCAGAGGTGAATGTTAAATGCCTTGGCAACATTCACAACATGGTTGGAGTAGGAGAGTGTACTATCCAGAGTAACTCCTAGGTATTTAAAAGATCAAGTCTGATCAAGGACAACACCTGCACTGTTTTTAATCACCAATTGTTTGGCTTTTTGCTTGCTGTGGGTACCATGGAAGAGCATGACCTTTGTTTTTTTGCAGTTAAGCACCAACGTATGAGAGATGAACCAGGACTCAGCGTCAGTAAAACGTTTCTGAAGTTGGGCCCGAAGGATGGTAGGGTCAGCAGTCTTTGAGAAAATGACCACATCATTCATGTAGAGGAGTACTGGTTCAGAACAGGATGCCAGAAAATTATTGAAGAAGGTGCTAAATAGAAGGAGTCCCAGTATCAATCACTAAGAAACCTCAAAGCAGACAGGCAGTTTAGCAGAAAGAGCAGACCCTATTCTCACCTGTTGTGTGCAGTTTGCTAGATAGCTAGTGAATCACTTTAGGGCTTCTGAGGATATACCAAGCCCAGCAAGTCGATGTGTCAGCAAATGGTGATTGACCATGTCAAATGCTTTAGACAGGTCAATAAAGGTTGCACCAACAAGTTGACCCTGATCAAGAGTATGGTGAATGAAACCAATGAATTCCAGTAGGGCTGTAGATGTGATGTGCCCTTTCCAAAAAGCATGTTGTTGGACACATTGTAGGTTGTATTTTTCCAGGTAATCCACAAACTGGTCAGCAACAATCCTTTCAAGTGCTTTGGACAATGGCGGAAGAATATATATTGGCCTATAATTCCCAGATAATAATCTGTCCCCACTCTTAAAAACTGGTGTAACCAGAGAGGATTTCCAGACCTGGGGGAATTATGAAAGTATGAGGAAGCGATTGAGAAGATTGGTGAGGGGGGGATAAGACTTCATCTAGAGTTAGGGTAAGAAGTTTTAGGTTGAGGGAATCACTGCTTGTCCTAGATCCTCCAAGAACTTTACATAGGTATGTCTTGGTCTCACTTTCCTAGATAGCATTGAAGTAGAAGCATGGGTGGTTAAAGGCCTCTTCTGATTTGGTGGATGTAGGAGCTGTGCTGGGTGGTTCAAAGATATTTGTGGGAAGAGTTTGGCTAAGGTCAGTGAAGGATGAATTAAATGTTATGGCAATTAACACGGGGTCCTGTGTGATAGACCCATCAACATTTAACATAGTTGGAGCTTGTTTGGATGCTTTCCCAGTGATTTTTCGAGAGGTTTTTCCAGAATTTTTTCGCATCCGCCCCAGGTCTTGACAAGGATGTCCTTATAGTAATGTGCTTTGTGCTTATGGATAGCCTTAGTACATGCATTTCTGGCCATCTTATAGGCCTGTATGTCAGGTTCACTGCCAGAGGTACTGGCCCTATGCCAGAGGTGGTCACGATCTTTCATTTGAGTCAGAAGGCTAAAAGAGATCCAAGGATTATCAAGTCCCCTGATCCTACGTGTCCTAAAAGGGGCATGGATGTCACAGTCTTCATTGAAATGTTCAATGAAGTATTGTGGAGCTGAGTAAATATCAGGTGCAGTTTCAATGTAAGACCAGTCTTGTTGTCAGAAAAGAGACTTTAGTGGCTGCAGGTGGCCACAGAAGAGCACTCTACTTGTGATTGTTCTGGCAGGGGGCTTGATAAGTTTGTTAGACTAATAACACTCGGTAGGAGAGTGATCACTGATAGTGTTGGGCAATACATCAGAATGGGAGATGTGCGTTGGACGATTCATTAGGACCCAGTCCAGGAGTGTAAATGAGTACAGTGTTGTGATTATTGTGCTTACAGATGTGATGGAGTGGTATAATGTCTCACAATCTTGCACTTGTGTCTTGCATATATGTGTGTGTGTGTGTGTGTGTGTGTGTGTGTGTGTGTGTGTGTGTATGTGAGGGTGGCATGGGGGGGATGCAGAGTTAGGGTTTTGAACCCTAACAGCACATTTCCAAACTTTTGGTGCTGTACTGTTAACCCTAACTGATGCATTAATGGAGTTTTTTTCAATGAATTTCCCTTCTTTTTGAGAAAGTATAATATAACTGGTATGTGTCAGTGGGAGAGTGGACCCTCCGGGCCCTGCACTCTCATCACGTTGTCCATTTTGTGCATAATTTTATGTGTATGTGGTAGCACGGGACCTCTGAGCCCTGTGCTCCCACTTACACATAACAACGGAGCCATACAGCAGCCCTATAGGGCAAGGAACCCTTGTAACAATAATGTGCCACCGTAGCAGCTAGGAAAAAATGTCAAGTGCTGTAATCATGACAATGAGACTTCCACATGACATAAGTCAACCAAATCTGTATCTCACATGGTTCATGAGATATGGGCACTGGAATGCATTAACATGGCACCCTTTGGAACCCTTGTGACACTAATTTGCCAATATCTCCAGAATCATAGCAAGTAGAATAAAGTTCCACTGCTGGTGTACTCTATGATTTCCAAACTTGTTTCTACAGGCTAGTTCACCTAAAGGTGAATTAAACTGTGAGTAGCAAAAAATCCCTATCTCGCTTCGTTTTCAAGATACAGGTGCCAAAAGGCGTCACAGGCCCCTCAGTATTATCCTATGGGAAATTTCTGAACTCCGGAACACTGTAACTTGGGTCCCCTTGAATGTTTTGACATCAAACCTTTGCAAATTTCAGCCCAAGAGACCCAACCATTTTATTGTGGGAAAATAGCAAAGATTTGCTTTTTTTTAACAAAATACTTTCGAAAATTGCAAAAGTTTCACAAAAACAGCACAAAACTTTCACATCTGTGAAAATGTTGCGGCCGTTTCTTTCGCAATTTACGAAAGTACTGTGTAGCCAATTTTAAAAACGCCATTTCTAGAAGGGTTTTACCCCCAAAAAAGTTAGGGCTGGCATCCTCAGGACCCGACTAGGTAAACCCAACAGTCACTGTTTACATAGAGGGTCCCAAATTTAAATGCCAGGCATTTTTCTCTCTCACTAACTGAAAACAAGATGATGGCAACATGAAAGTAAAAGGGCCATGTGCAAAAGGAAAATTGTACTTGCGACACTTTCATGAGACACATATATTTTTCCCCATTGACTATAATGGGAAATTAGTTTTTTGAATAACTTTTGAACGGTTTGATATTTTTACACCAAATCTTCAAAAGGCACATTGGTGATGCAGACTGCATCTTCCCTGTAGACTTCAGACCAAACAGACAGATCACATGGGCTGGGGGCATGAGCAAAGAAACGTGCAAAAAGTCTGTTTTTTTTTTGCATTTTGTGGCATTCTATAGCTCCACAACCATACATCCAACTGTAATGAAATTTGCTAGATCCAGAGATCTATGGCACCACACTGTGCATGCAAACGTTCTGGCAAATCTGTTGTATGGTGACAAAGTTATGAAGGTGCAAAATTTGAGGTTTAACATTAAAGTGCTTACTCAACCCTAACTATAGTGCCTATAATATACATTATATATATTTATACGATTGGGGTGAGAGCTATTTGAGTTTGATAAATTCATGTATTTACACACCAAGGAGTTAAATACGGCCAATGTCAGCACAGTGGTAATAAATTCCATTTACACATGCTGTGCTGATGTCAGGGTCATTTATTATTACTATGCTCACGTAGTACTATAAAGCTGCTTTACATACTGTTGACAGATCTACTTTTTGTAAGCTCTATTTACTGTACATGTTTAATTGTACTCACCTGAAAAATGCACTGTGCCCCAAGAATGCCACAGATTTTTCATGCGATTCTGCACACTGCTGTTTTCCATGTTAACACACTGTCCTCCATTCAGACCTGTTGGCAAAAGAAAATGACATAGCTTTGATTCCTGAAGCAATGGATCACAAAAGAAGTAAAACAGAGCCTTCAGTAGCTGAGCATCCACCATGTATCAACAAACTAACACTAAAAAACACCTAAAAGCAGACAATCTGTAGTACAGGAAGAAATTATAGAGATCTGCCATGAAACCGAAAGTGGTGTACATGTCTTGTCAGTGAAATAAACTGGATTGGACTCATAAATAAAATGTCCAGACAATGTTATAAACAGAACACACCACCCCTAAGTAATCCAAATAAAACACCAAACCATCCTAAAACACATGTTAAAATAAAAAAAAAATAAAGCCTTTTCCAACACATGCTCTGTCCCGGCTCACAAGTGAAAGGCCCACCCTCTCCCAGAACACAGCCAATCAGGCATCACAATAGCACAACAAACAACCAGTTACAACTCACAAATATGAGATGCACCCAATCTGATCACAGAAACTGACCATATTCATACCCATTCATACAAAGGACCAATCGTAAAGCACAGTAGTTCCCCATTCATAAAAAGCAGCTCCAAAAAGTTAGCGGAGAAACACCACAGACACAGAAAAAAAACACTCAGATACGTTAAAGAACAAGCATAAAATGAGCCCCTGTTGTATAAATCAAACACATGATGGGCAGTCATGGAATGTGGCAAATATTTTCATGACTGCATAGTGACTTCTGGATACTATCACATGTGGCTCTGCTATGCCACCTGCAAGTATCCAGAGGTCGCTATGCAGTCCTGAAAATATTTGCAATATTCCACTCCTGCCCATCATGTATCATATATATATATATATATATATATATATAACGTATGTATACACACACATATATATTTATACAATAGGGGTGATGGATAAATGAGTGTGATAAAAACATGTATCCTCACTGTGGTGACATGACCACAAGAGATAAATCATGTCGTGACATCATGACTAGAGATAAATCATGTTGTAACATCACCATTGTAAGAAATATTTCACTGCTGCCTGCAGCCAACTCAGTTACCATGGCAAAGCATTCTCAGGTGTTTCCTATACTCTGTCTCACTCCCAGCCCATTGCCGGGATACTCTCAGCTTGACTGCGGCCAGAATTCTAAAGGACACAGCTTCACAAAACAGTTTGTTTCTCACTGCTGCCTGCAGCTTACTCAATTACCATGGCAAAATATTACCACCTGTTCATCACATCCTGTTTCACACCCAGCCAATTACTGTGATGCTCTCAGCTTGACTGCAGCCAGAATTCTAAAGGACACAGCTTCACAAAATGGTCTGTTTTTCACTGCTGCCTGAAACTAGCTTACTTAGCATTGCAAAACACACGCTGCTTTACCCACAGAGTTTGTAACACTGCCAGCCCATTCAGAAAATCTCATGCACAGAAACAACAACAGAACACAAAAAATCATAGCAATACTTCTGAAACTCGTACCCCTATTGTTTAAATCGAACACATGATGTGCAGATTGTGTGCTATGGAAAATATCTTCACTCCTGCATTGTGTGTTCTGGATACTCTTACTCATGTATCTGGCACTCGTGAGTAACAAGAGCTCACTCTGCAGGAGTGAAGATATTTTCCATATCACACTCCTGTCCATCATGTATCCTACATATATACACACATACATATATACCCACTCACTCGGGCAGTAAAATAATGGATAACTCATTGATCACTCAGACACTGAAGGACATGGTATGTGTATACTGATATCAATAGCAATACTGATTTTGTTTTAGTAGTACAAAGAACTAGCAGATAAATTAGCAGATCCAGTCATAAGAATGTTTCAATCGTCTCTGGATAGTGGAGAAGTGGTAACAAGCTGGAGGAGGGCAACAGTTATGCCAATTTTTAAGAAATGGGTTAAGTCTCAGTATAAAAACTACAGACTGGTAAGCTTGATGTCTGTATTAGGCAAAGTAGTAAAAAAGATACCAAAAGAAGAAACTGAGAGCTTTATTGACACAAAAATACTGATTGACATCACACAGCATGCCTTTACAAAGGGAAGGTCATGCTAGACAAATATGATGAGTGTTTTTAATAGGGTCAGTAGGAGATTGGAGGAGGGGAAGCCAGTGAATGTGCTGTCCCTGCATTACAGCAAGGTCTTTGATTCAGTGCCACATGCTGAACAAATAGTTTACATAACTTGGGAATAAATAATAGGTTAGTGTCATGGATTGATTCCTGGTTGACAGACAGGGAAGAACAGGTGGTTCTACTTGAGGAACAGTTGAACTGGGCACCAGTTTCCAGTGGGGTGCCTCAGGGATTGGTTCTAGGACCAAGTCTGTTTAACATTTATGTTACATCTATGAATTGTAGAGGAGGAGTGTGGTTGTCAAAGTTTACTGATGATGCCAAAATTGGTTCAGTGGTCGAGAACACTTCTGAAATGTAAAATCTACACAGGGAATCGGCTAAACTTGATTTATGGGTGCAGGCACACAAATTGAATTTCAGTGTGGATAAATGTACAGTTAAGCATCTGGGGAAAAATAATCACATGGCATCTTACATCCTAAAAGGGCAGGTATTGAGAGTAACTATGGAGGAAAGAGACCGGGGTTACCCTAACTAATGACTTGAACTTTAAAAAGCACTGTCAGTTGACTGCAAAAAAGACAAATAGTATTCTGGCCTGTGTTAGAAGACACATCAACAGTAGAGATAACAGGGTGGTTCTGCTGTTGTATATGTCACTGGTGAGACCACATTTAGATTACTATGCCCAGATTTGGTCACCCTATAACAAGACTGAGATTGAAAGCTTGGAAGTGGTTCAGCAGAGGGCAACCAGGATAATTGTCAGGATGAAACACTGGAGTACAAGGAAAGGATAGACTTACATGATCTGCATACTTTAGAATATCACAGATTGAGAGTTGACTTGCTTATTTATTTAGTTTTTGTTGACCGGTAAAGGAGGACTAGACAATTCTGTTTATTTTCAGCCTCATCCTGGGGGAGGAGGAATACAGATGGATTCCAATTGACATTGAACCAGTTTAAGCTATTGGTGGTATTTTTAGTGAATGGGGGAAATTTGGTCAGGACATTGGGGAAATTGCCCTACTCTTTTAGAGAAGTGCCATGGGATCTTTAACATCCACCTGAACTACCACCAGAACAGGCTGATGGGACCTCAGTTTAACATCTCATCCAAAAGACAACATGTCAGGAGTGCAGCACCCCCCTCATGTTGCACTTCATTGTCAGTATTGGGATTTAACCCAAGTGTCTGGTGTGGGGATAGAATCCACAGCCTTCTGATCTGCCATCCTCAGAGGCAAGTGTGCAACTTGCCAAGCCACTGACATTGGCCTGGTCTCTGGGCCTTTCCTTAACCATGAATTATGGGATTGTTTAGGGCTGGAGACAAGAAAAATACAATGAGACACAAGGTCCCATGTATTACAACTGAAAAGGGAAGTAAACCATCAAAAATAAAATGGGGGGAGCTATGTGGTTCTCCCAGAATGTGGTGTCCCTATGGAACAGCCTGCTTCTTGAAGTGGTGGGTAGCAAAAACATGGAGGAGTTCAAGAGTAAATGGACAGGTATTGTGAAGTGACCAATACAAGTGGATATAATCTTTATGATAAAGGCGAGCAACAAGTGGGCAAATTGCCTTCAATGCTCAAGAATGACCTATGAGACCTATGAGCCAGGACCCTGAATCATACAGAATAATGTGTGGGCAACCATACGCAATGAGCCTGTGTTTCCATCAAGCAGTAGAGATACCTGCGTATGGACATTGGAGAGTGAAGTTCATGAGAGCCATATTGGCATCTCATCCCCAAGATGGACACACAAGGCGAGTTGTGTATTGTCACTCATATTTTGTTTGTTGTAGTGTATGGTTTTAAAAATAAAGAAGACAACACTATTATAGAGTTGTTAAACTTTAGTTTACTGTTATAGCAATAACAGCAATGACAACATAATGGGTACTATGCACAATGCCAATGCACCTGTGGAAATCGGGCACTTTGGCATAGTACGCATGAATGCCATGGAGGGGGACTGGTGCAGCATTTGTGAAGGGATGCACGGCAGTTACGCACCTAATCCCCCAGCCATGCAGACAGCACCATGCCAGGGGGTGGTCGGTGGGTGTGCTGGGGGTGTGCCAGCACTAGGCAGCATGCACGAAGCTGTGTTGTGCTGTGCACTGGGGGGTGCAGTAGGGTACAGGCTATGCCAGGGCAGACCCTGCTGTGACCCACTGCACACCCCCATGGAAATCACCTGCTGGTCATGATGGGACTGGGAGTAGACCCTCAGTGCTGCCCCAGCCCACGAGGCAGACGAGGAGGGACAGGGCAGCTCAGTGGGTAAGGGCTATGGCACCGGCAACATGTATGGGAATTGGGGATGTTGGTGCTCTGGAGGTGGGGGTTTATGCCAACTGCATTTCTAGACAGGGCTGCACTGTGTTGGGGGATGGGGGGTCAGCCTTCTGGGCTGGCTTGGCTCCACGGTTTGGCCACATGGGTCCAGACACCCACATGGGCTATGCACGACCCGAACCCATACTGACAGGAGCAAGGGATCCACTCCCAGACCCAGGATGAGCATCTGATTGGATGCTCACCTGGGTTCACGATTCCTCCTCTGGCCGGCCTGTGGAGTCCTGCATGCTAGGAGAGAAGCCACCGATAGGTGGGCACTAGTTGTGAATACCACCTTATGTGCATCTTCCGCAGGTATGCAGCTACGTGGGAGAGGCATGAGAATTTTCCACATACCACTGCCCAATTGTGCATAAGGCCAATTGATTGTAATAGTTGTTTTAACTAGACACAGACATATAAATAGGAAATTCTCAACTGTTAAATATTCAGGTATGTTCTTAAGTTGTTAATTAGTTTTTTTGTTTCTTTAAGTTTGTGAGTCCATGACTAACTAGCTTTTAACAGTCCACTGTAAACAGAAAAAAGGAAAGATCCTACTTGTAATGTTAGGGGATATTTGGCAGCTGAAGTCATAAACTGGGGTCTGCAATAAAGTTACAAAAAGAGAACACTGTGGATTATATGTCTTTTTTTGATTTACTGGGGTTATTATAAAGTTGAGGTACAGTGAGCAATGAAGTGAAACCAGGCAGCGTGAATCAGTGTGAGGGAACCACACCTGCAGTTAATGACAGAACATGCACAATAAAGTTTATCGAACATGCACAACAGCTTTAGAACATGCACAATATGGTTTCTGAACTGCTTGAATTCCATGCAAAATAAGCACTAGTCATACTATATAAATTCTTTCTGCATGTGCTGCGCTGTCTTTAACTTCATGATGATGACTTCATAGAAATATAGATTTTGATGGCAGATAAGGACTGCCTGGCCCACTTAGTCTGCCCATTTCCCTACCTACTTAACTCCTGATCCTAAATGATCGGCAGCTTACCCTTTCCTTCCTACCACTAGGGTTGCCTTCTGTCTGTCTCATGTATTCTTGAACTCAGGAATAATTTAGCCTGTACAACCTCCCCTGGGAGTCTGTTCCATGCATCCACCACCCTTTCTGTGAAAATAATACTACCTCATATTTCCCCAGAGTCTCCCCCCCCAGCCTAATATAGTGACCCCTTGTTCTTGCACATTTCTTTTTTTGAAAGACTCTGCCCTCCTGGACCTTGTTGATTCCCCATGAGGTACTTGAAATTCTATCATAGCCCCCTTCTCCCTCCTTTCCTCCGGGGTATACATATTGAGGTATTTCAGCCTTTCCTCATATGTTTCTTGGTGCAATCCTTTCACTATTTGTGTTGCCCTTCACTGGACCGCCTCTATTCTGTCAATGTCCTTCCAGAGATGTAGTCTCCAGAACTGAACACAGTACTTATGTGCTGGAAAATGCCCATATGTTGTGTATATACAGATCTGTACAAATTCCAGGAAAACAGCTGATCAGTGCAAGTGTGGAATTTAATTTGCCATTATAGACTGGAAAGCTCGAACCAATGAAATAAAGCTTACATGCCAATAACTGGTTTTTCAGTAGTTGGTGCAGAGAAAAACTAAAAGTGAGTGTTGGGTTCTTTTCACTGGTTCAGTAATCACTGTTTGTAAGCCATCTGCCACAAGTGTTATTCATTCTTGCTATTTTCCTGTCCCCAGGAATCCATCATGGATTCTCTCTTGTTCTCAACATTCTCAAATGACTACCTTGGTCAGTCTGAGTTTTCTTGCAATTCCCTATGTATGTGGGCGACAGTACTTTTTATGTTTGCTTGTGCGGACAGTGCACAAGATGCATATTGAGCTAGTAGAGCATTGTAGAGGTATGGCAGTGCTGTGGCCAATGCAGTGGACACTTTAATGGGTGTATTCCTCAGCCACCAATTGATGCTGAAACTGCTGATGATGGCAGTTTCAGAGCGAGTGTCACACTTGAAATAAATCTGCCACTGCAATTGGGCAGTTTCATCATTGCAGTGGCAGACCCCCTCTCTCCCAACCAGGCACACAGTAAGACAACTAATTTAAATGTTAGCTCCTTCCCACTGCTGCTGCCCACCCTACACCCTCCATTCTCTGTCCTCTGCTGATATCCGGGTGCTCAATCCCCGTGTCAGCATGTACCCCCCCATTAATGTGGCACACTGGGAGCTCACCCCAGTGTGACAAAAAATGCTTCTTTGATGTTTCTGATATTGGGATGCCCACTCCCAGTGTCGGATGCGCTGCCCTCCCACATCCCTATGTTTCTCAGCTGACCTCGGGGGGTGGCCCAATTCCCAGGTCAGCATTGATCTGCCACCTCCAGTACTCTAGCACACTGGGAGCCCACCTCAGTGTGCAGCAATCCATTTTGTTAATATTTCACCCATAAAAGAGAAAACAGTCTCACAATGTCTTTTTTTTTAAACTTGAAAGAAAAAGAAAACGGTCCCTTGTCATTCCCACCAGCCCCCTTCCCCCAACCCTCATGCTCCCTCTGTACACCCCACCTCCCTGCATCCCCTCACCCATACTTACCTCCAGAAGTCAGGAGTAGTGATCTTCTGTGGACCAGGAACACGTCTGCACTCTTTAAAGACCAACCAGGAACTAAAGAAATGATGGTAAGCCTGATAATGGCAGTCAGTGGGGGGTTTTCAATGTAGCTTAATATCTCAGCCAATTTTTGGAGTTTTAGTCCCAAATTTTCAACATGGGATTCTTGAGGCCCCACCTCACAAACACTGGCACTGTCATTTGTTTCTTGGTCCTGAAAGATGATTTCACCATCGCTATGTGGAATCATCTTTTGGGATCAATTAATGAAATGGCAGTGCCATTTTTCATGATGTGGGGTCCTAAAAAGCCCTTGTTGCAAATTTGGTGAAAAAATTCCAAAAATGACTGTGTTATGAGCTTCGGTTGTGCAGTTTCTAAGCATGATCATAACTTCATCAATTTTTAATATTTTCACTCCAAATTTCCAACATTGCCATTTGTTCACACCCCCTTATGAACAGTATAGCTGTCATTTTTTGCATCCTTCCCAAAATGTGTTTTTGCACCTGTGGTGCAGAATGGTGCATTCGCTGTGTGAAATCAACTTTCAGGACAAATTCATAAAATCACAGTGCCAATGTTTATAAGGGGAGATCCCAAAAAGGCCATGTTTAAAATTTAGTGAAAACATTCCAAAAAATGACTGCGTTATGAACATGCGTTGCATGGTTTCTATGCACACGTATAACTTCAACACTTTCTCATATTTTCACTCCAGATTTTCAACATTGCCATTTCTTCATACCTCCTCATGGACAGAATAGCTGTCATTTTTCACATTCTGCCCGAAATGTGTTTTTGCACCTGTGGTGCTGAATGGCACACTCACTGTGAGAAATCACCTTTTGGGATTGAGTAATGAAATGATACTGCCACTGTTCATGAGATGGGGTCCTAAAAAGCCCTTGTTGAAAATTTGGTGCAAAAATACCAACAAACGCCCAGGGCATTAGAGTTTCCAACCGTAACGCCCACCTTGGACAGACTGACAGGTGTTGGTGTGACTTAGGGTTGTCAGCCATAATGCTCATGCCATTCCACCGCATCCCCATCCTGCAGCCACTGACAGGCATTGAGGTGTGCTTTGGGGTCTTCAGCCCTGACGTTCACCCCATTCTCCTATACTGCACACATCTCAGCTTATTTCCTTATGGAATGGGGTGAGCAAAAGGGCCAAAGACCTCAAGGCACACTACGCCACCTGTCAATGTCTGAAGGGTGGGGTGAGGTGGAATGACACGAGTGTTCTGGCTAACGATCCAAAGACACACCCCTAATGCCTGTCAGTCTCTGCAGGGTGGGGGTTGGGGTTGGCATTAGTTTAATACTTCACTGCCCTTCCTATTGTGCATCTCTCTAACTCCTACACTACTAATGCCAATACCAGCAAGCAAACATTAGGCATTGACAAATGCTTGTTAACCCCATTTCTGCAGTCTCTAAGTTGAAAGCAACATTCTGGGGCAATTTTGGCAATTTTGACAATTTTGACTATCCAATGCTAGTTCTGTGCTATCAACTTTCTCTGAATGCAAAGAAATCTTGTTATGGCCTTAGCAGCACACAAAGGTTTATTAGGCTTCATTCTGCCTTCGTCTTCAAAAATATGGCTGGCACCCCTCTTGATGAGGTCCCATCTTTTAAATACTGTATCTCAATGTTTGCCACTTCTAAAATTCTGTCAGAGAGCTTGTCAGACTAGGGACACATTTGGTATAAGATAGACTATATGGATGGAAAATCCTTATCTGTATTTATCTTTCAATGTACAGTACCTGTGTGTTTATGAAACATGAGACAGGAAATGTCATCCCATACTGAAAAAAAATGTAAGGTGTATACCTGATCTTGCTTACTTCATAACAATAGAATAAGAAAATCACTGAGTGATAACATTTCTGTAAGTTCTTTGCAGGACTGTGGAATAATTTTATCAGATACACAAGCTGTCATTTTTCTTGAGTGAATAATTGCAAGTTTATTGCAAGTACACACAAGGTTTTTACAGGATCACAATATAAGTTTTAACACTGGTCAAGATATCTGCAAGTTTAAAAAGTAGGGTGGTACAAAATACTTGTACTTGCATGTTTCTTGACTTCACCCTTGGGGTTTATGGGGCATCACACACCTTGGGTGTCCATAAAATCCTCATAAACCACACTATCCCATGCATTATTCTATATATACTTGCATGTTTCTTGACTAGTGTATGCAGATGATTTTTTCTTACACTGTTCTTACAAACATAAAAAATACATTTGGAATAATAGTGGGAGAAAAAAGTCCCATGATTAAACTAGTCAAGAAACATGCAAGTATAAACTGTAGTGTTAAAGGATAAATGACACCTTGCAAGAATTGCTCAAGGAAGATTGATCCACTCTGTATACATACAAGTAAGACTGCATCTCTTCATAGTGCTGGTACAAATCTTTAGGTACCATCTGAGTTGTAAATTAGGCACAATCTGAGTTGTAAAAAATTTACTATTTAGGTACTATTCAGCTAATATTACATACATCTTTCTTAGATTCTCCTTCTTGTCATTACTGAGGAAATTTTGAAGAAAACCAGGTCAATCCCTTACAGTTGTTCATCCCTTGTTTCTTGTTCACCACTTGAATTCATGTTCATCTAAGCAGTAGCTACATCACAATTAGTCATGGTACTGACAACAACAAGAAGAGTATTATGACATATGGCGTACGGAAAGGAAAGGGGAAATTGTTTAACCAGGAAAGACACACTAAGCTGGAGCTTATTTCCAGGTGCAACCTGGGAGCATAAGGAAGTTAAATGACTTGCTCGGGGTCACACAGTATGCAAGTGGGAGTTTATGGGATTCAAACCCAGATCTTCAGGTTTGCAGCTCAGTGCTCTTAACCTCTATGCAATACTGCCTCCTGTTTACATTAATACTGATGTGGAAAACACTCTTAGAATTGTAAGAGTGTTCTTCTGCATTCAAGCTCAAAAAAATTGGGAGCAGAATGAAGGCTTCTTGTTTTAAAAATGCAAGAGATGTGTAAGAACATATCAAGATTTTTGCTTGCATATCTGTTTATATACATGTAACCCCCCCCCCCCGTTACCCGGGGTTACTAGAATCCCAGTAAGACTTAGTGGTAGGCAGGGAAGGCAGCTTGTGAAACTCCAGTTCAATGGATTTCACACTGTCTCACTCTGTTCTCAGTCTCAGCTGAGTCTGAGGGATGACATCATTTTAGAACTGTCGCAGCTGCATAAGCCACACTGGAATGTTGCAGTTGGAGGTTAGAGTAGAACGTTGGGGAATTTGAAGTTAGTTGATAAGAGTCTCTTGCAGTTGGTAGTAGAGCTGCTCTGCTGTAAGCAGGCCCTCAGAGCTCTAAGCTCTGTCAAAGAGCTAGTTTTTGTTTTATAGGTGTGTGTTCTCACCTGAAAAGGAACACAAGAAGAGCTCAGTGAAGTGGTAGAGACTGCTTTCAGTGTTTCAGGTCCCCATCTCTGTGGGGATGGGGGAAGGAATCAGCCTGCTTCCAGGGGCAACCCCACTGGTCTGGCTAGGGAGAAAAGAAGCTGCCTGAGTTAAGTTCATGCTGAGACACCAGAAGTTCTGGATGAGATTTCTTTGAGGAGAAAACGCCTGTGGGGCACCTGCAACCAAGGGGTGAGTTCGCTCTGCTAAAGGGCGAATGTGTTTTCACCTGAAACAAGATGAAACTAAAGTGACAGTTACTGTGGGGTCAGGAAAAGACAGCCAAGTACAGTTTGGAAGAAGTTGGGATTGGACTGCTTAACTCTGTGGGGGATCTAGAGTAATGGACACAGCCACTTATTAAGTATGTTGAAGTTCAGCACAAATGGGATGTAAAGACAGTAGATTGAATGTGAATACATTTAAATAGAATCTACACAGCAAAGTGTTTTAAAGGATGAGGTGTTACAGTCCAGAGAAATGGACGGGTATGAATTATGGGAGCGAGAGGTGGGAGACCCCCCATCAGTAGTAACCAAATTCACCTCTACGGATTTGGTTTGGGGCACCTGTTGCTTTCTTTCAGGTACTTGGCCAGTGCCTGAGGAAAGTACCCAGATGTGGGATTGATGAGGAAGATTTCCTGAGGGAGCAGAAGTACTCAAAGGTGGTTTAGGGAGCCACCAGTAAATGTTCCATGCTATACGGAAAGTTTCCAAGTGGCTGGCAAGGGAGTTGAGCCAGGGAAAACCCAGAGCAGCGTACAAGTTCGGGCTGTGTGCCCAGTGTGTTTCAGTGCCTGAGGGCTAAAGTGAATGAGAATGTGTTCTGATCTCCATAAATCTGCATTACCAGGAGTGTAGCCCCGTGGGGGTCCATCTATGCCTTGTTTATTCTGTTGGATGTGAATAAAAGCCACACTTTAGAATCCCACTTCTGGTATTGGACATTACAGTTATTGCTTCCTTTGTCCGGAGTTACTTGGGTGCCCCTGTTGCAGAGTAGCCAAACCTAGCCAATGTGCCAAGTGACATATTCCTCCCAGAACCCAGCTCACCAGGTAGTGCTGTCAAGATGGAAACAGTATACCTGGGTGAGGGTTACATACATTTTTGCAAGACATTTAAACAGCTCAGTGCCAGTTGCTCAGTAGGTTGCACACTGTCCTCTAGAGCCGGAAGGTTATAGGTTCTAGGTCCATGTCAGTGTGTAAAACCAATACCCCTCTACTATCTTCTATCCTCTCCCCCTCAGCTCCCTCCTACTACCCCCTTCACACTAGAGATTCCTGCTCCTTCCCTATTCCTCACTCCCACTCTCACACTGGCCAGGTTGCATTCTCATACCATTTCCCCACCCTTTGGAACCAACTCCCTCCACCCTTCTTCATCAAGCTTCATCTCTACTATCCCTAAAGCATCTACCAAAGCCCACCTCCACCTCTACTTGTTTCCGTCATTCCCCCCTCTAACCCTCCCTCCCTTCTCTTCCTCCATTGACCCCACTTCTCCCCTTTCTGTATGTGTCCTCACTCTACTGTCCTCTCAAGAAGAGGGCTTTCCCCATTCGAATTTTTCTGCCTTTATCCCCCACCGTATACCTTTATTAAAGTTGTTTTTTAATGTCACCTATGTACAGTCTGTTTGCCATGTATCTCAGATGTATTTCCTGCTGCTACAGTATTTTTGTTACCACTGCATTGCATTTCATTGCTGAGATTTGCCTTTCATTTGTTGTAAATGCCTGTTTGGTTTTATCCACTATTCTCCTTCACCTGGGTCACACCTGGAAATGAGCCTCAGCTAAGTGTGCCTTTCCTGGGGCCGGTCACCAAACTTAAAAAAAATATATATATAAATACTGTAGTGCAGTAACCCCACACACAATATTTTTTCTTGCATTTCATGACATTGGCAAGAAATGTTTTCTTGCATGAATGTTTCATGCAAGTAAAATGTCACAATCCTTACATATTCCTTGCATCAGACTGCAGACAAGACTTTATTTTTTAAAACTTGTCACCTTTTTCAAGCAGCTCTGTAATTTAAATCAGGGTGCTTCTTGTTTAAGCTCCTGCCTGCTTGATTTTTCAGTAATATAGATTTTAAAGTCTCCTATATGACCCTGTTTGTAGTATTGCACAGAATTTCTGATTTTTTTTGTTTTAAGTTCCTCCTGACTTTGTAACCTGAACTGTAGTTATAACAGCCCAGCCCAGCTTGTCCCTCTCCCTCCCCCAGTGCTATCTCCCAATTCTCTAAATCCCTCCCCTTGCAGTTCCCTGCCTCTAGTGTTAGGGTTGCCACCTTTGGATGAGGCAAAAACTGGATCCTAAGCTCCGCCCCTAGCCTCACCCCTTTTCATGACTCATCATGCATTGCTCCTCCTAGAAATCCATTTGTTATATCAATAAAAGACACTTACAGCAGCATCAACAAAAATTATAAGATACTGTAATGTACTGTAATGTACTTTCCCAGGTTCTTCCTAGTTATTTATTTATTTACTTATGTATGTATTTATTTATTGATATTGGTTTACCAGATAAACATACAGAGTTAAAAAAAATCTCATTTACAGATATGATATTGGGGGGAGACAAGGGGAATTATGTAAATAGCATACAACAGTACACATGGTAAATAATAATTAATAATAAAGAAATTGTTTCCTATAATGTGTACTTTATATACACTAACATACTATTTGCCAACAGATTAGGCCTTATGGTCTATCGAGTCTGCTTGGACCTCAGATCCCTAGATGGGTGCCAGGCCCTCCCGCCTTTGTGTTCCAGAAACCCCTATCATCCATCCCCCACCCCCCACCCCGGCTCCATTTCCTTTTCATGTCAACAGTACTAATTCAAAGCCAAAGAAGTGATCATACTTTTTCTTGAGGAAAAAATCATTTAAAACATATAAAATGCCTAAATTTTGTTAGAGATGAAAATGTTTACCAGCAAATGAATGTGAAAGACAACTGGCTGTGTTGCTGTTACAAAAGGTGGGAGCAGCTTTGCTGCTATGCCACTTTAAGATGCAGTGGATTAGGTTAAGTAAGTGCTAATGGTGTTAATGGCCATACTTTACACCTTCCAGATTGACTGCTTTCACAAACAAAAGGTTATACTGACAACATATCTTGTTTGTAACCAAGACATGCAGCTGAAACAATAAATGAGATTACAAAATCCGTTTCAAAAGTATGTGAGAACTCAAAATGGCTCACAAACCTGACCAGCACAGAGCAAAACCAGATTACCTGATAGGGATCTTGAAAACCTGATCACCAGGTAAAAAAAACTGACAGGTGGCAACCTTGAGTGTGCTTTCCCTCTCACTTTAATGCTGACCCTGTTGTTTCTTTTGCATTCCAGGGTCTGAGGGCTTGATGTTTCATAGCCTTCCTCAGCCCCTCACTGCAAGCCCTTGAAAACTGCCATAATGGAAGGTACGGGACTCAGAGCATCAGACTGCAGATGAGACTTTATTTTTTAAAACTTGTCACCTTTTTCAAACAGCACTGTAATTTAAATCAGGGAGCTTCTTGTTTAAGCTCCTGCCTGCTTAATTTTTTTTGCCCACCCACCTATCCCCACCCATTCCTTAATTAAATATTCTATGGCTCCACCCCTGCTCTTTTCTGACTGGCCTCTTTACTAGTAGGGAGTATCTGAGTGGCTCTCTGCCAACTTTATTCCTCATGAACTCACATCACCCACTGACAACCATGGGCCTCTTCCTAAGACCAAATCTATCAGTCCCGCTACTGGTCCTAGCAGTCTTAATTCACCACCTTTTTCCATCACCAACGTCAACTGCTAATAACCTGAGGTTTTCCTACCCTATATCCACTCTCCACCCCACCCTGTCCTCCACCATCACCTCCCCCCACCCCATCCTGCCCAGCTCCATCTACATCTTGGTCTCCAACAACACACCGCTGCTAATGCTTTACCATGCTATCCCCACCATACGTGCTCTGCCAATCCCATGCTCTATTCCTGTTAGCTCAGCTTAGTACTGCTACGGCTCACACAAATGATGTATGTCCTCTCTCCTCAGGTTTGTCTCCCTGCTCCTACTCCTATCCAGCAACATTCATCCAAACCTTGGCCCATCTCCTCCCTTCTAAACTCAGACCCTCCCTACATCGGGGCTACGCATAGCCTCTATGAACATCTGTAGCCTCTTAAAAAAAAACGCTGTCCTCCAGTGCTGGATGGCACAACATCAGCCTGACATTCTGACAATCATGGAAACCTGGCTGTCTAAATCTACCCTGGACTCTGCGGTTGCTCTCCCTGGCTACTCCTTTTTAAGAGAAGATAGAGTTGGTAAATGAGGGGGCAGCTGCGCTGTCAATATGCGTCACTGCTTAATGGGCCACAGTCTACCAATTTCCAAGCTCGACCACGGTACACAAGCATTCTCACTTAGAATCACCCCAGACCCCTCCAGGACCCCTCACTATCTCAGTAGCCTACATTCCCCCACTGAAACAAACAAAAGCAATACAATCCCTAACTGACTACCTGTCCAGCCTCCTGCATAAGGATGAGCAGATACTAGTGGGTGACCTCAACACCAACTGGCTTGCTAGTTCATCTGCTCTTGCCAAGGATGCTTTTGACACCCTGGACTTAACACAGCTGGTAACCCAGCCTACCCATCTGAACCCATCCAATGGCTCTTACACATTACTGGACATCATCCCTGCCAACCACCCGCACAGAATTGTGGGAGATTGTTGTCCATCCAAACTCCCTGAGTGATAACTCACCAGTAACTTTCATGTGGTCCTGTCATCTACCAAAACCTGTGCCCAGCATGGTCTCCCGCAGACTTATCTGACCAGGTAACCTCACTTGGCTTAAGCAGTACCTCGCCCAGTGGGACTGGTCACCAATCAACCAGGCCCCTAGTATTTATGAAGCACTCGACTACTTTACCCACTCCTTCAATAAGGCCTGCGACATCTTTACCCCACTGGTCAAAACCCGGACTAAGCAACATACTGCACCATGGATCACAACATCACTACTCAAACAGCTCCACTACAGAGACAATCTCTGGCATAGAGCCAATTCCTTAGGCAAGCCAGGGGACAGGCAGTCATACAATGCTGAGCGCAACAGATGTACATGGGCCACTCGTAAGGCTAAAGCAGAGTACTACAGATCAACACTAGCCTCCTCCTGGGGGTCTACCTGGAACTCCGGGACAACATAAAGGAGCTAAATGGGAAGTCTCACTCCCCACCCCCGTCTCTACTCAACTTTAATGGAACCGCTGTTGCTGACCCTGCTAATATTGCAGACTGCCCAAACACCACCTTCTCAGATCTCAGCGCAGTTCTCCCTAGTAACTTCTTCGACTCTACCCCCCAGCCACAGCCCCTTCCTCGCCCACCTTTCTATCTGCGGACCATCTCACCACAAAACTCTTGGCACTATCTAACAAAAGCCCTCAGTGTTACCAGCCTTTCCTCTGACCCCCTGGATACTAGGATCCTATGGCAGGTCCTTGACGTAGTACTTAACCCCCTGAAAGATTTGCTTAACTGCTTCCTCTGCCTGGGCCAATTCCCGTTAGCTTGGAAAAAGGCTGTGATCACCCCCATCTTCAAAAGTGGTTACACTTCCTCTCCTGGAAACAATCAGTCAATCTCTATTCTTCCTCCTCTTTCTAAAGCCCTGGAAAAAATAGTGACAGACCAATTATCTGAATATCTTGCTTCCCACAATCTCCTTTGCAGAAAGCAGCATGGCTTCCATCTGGGTCATAGTATGACCACTGCTCTTGTGGAGTTCTCAAACTTCCTTCATGAAACCCTTGACAAAGGCCATCTTGCAGGGGCTGTCTACATTGACCTCTCCAAGGCCTTTGATACGGTCTGTCACCCACTCCTACTGGACACTCTCCTAAAACTAGGTTTTTCCCAAGGCCCACTGGACTGGTTCTCTAGCTATCTCTCTTCAAGGTCCCAGTGTGTCAAAATAAACAGCACCCTCTCCAACACCCACCCCGTCCACTCTGAGGTCCCACAGGGCTCCATCCTGGGCCCTCTTCTTTTTAGTCTCTGTGTAAATGCCCTACCCAACTCCTGCTCCAGCAAGGTCCTGCTATATGCAGATAATGCGGTTCTCCTCTCCTCCCACCCTGATCCCTCCTCTCTTCAGGCCTCCCTCCAGCACTCTTTCAGTCAAATTGAAAACTGGTTCAACGACTGCAGGTTGGTCATTAACATCAAAAAAACAAAAGTCATGTTGCTTTCCCATCATCAAAATAAGGCAAAAAACTCAACCCACCATATACTATTCAGCTTACTCCACCCACTAGAACAAGTTAGCAGCTACAAATGTCTGGGCATTACCTTTGACTCTACCATCTCCTTTCACTCACATATCGACCTGCTCACCTCAACAATTAACATGTGCATAGACCTTCTCTACCATCTTAAAGACTGCCTACAACTGGATGCCGTCAGATTGGCTATCTCCTTCTCTGTCCTGTCTCTTGTAGCCTGTGGCCTCCCTGCCTATGCTGCTGCTGATGCCACCACCCTCAGGAGAATCCAACTATCCCTAAATAAGGCCTGTAGGCTCCTCACTGGTACAGACAAATGGACTCATGTATGCACTGTATACTCGCTGGCCAACATACTCAATCTAGAAGAGCGGTTACAATATCAGACCTGCCTCCTGGTTAAAAAAATACTTCTAGGTCTCTCCCCACCAGGGGTGTCCACCTCCCTCTACCCTGCTTCCCCCTCTGCCTCTACCTGTGACTCCACTAAGGCTGCTCTCAGAGTCCTGAGGGTGCGGACATCACTCGCCCAGAGATCCTTTTGCTACAGGGCACCACTCTGGTTCAACACCCTCCCCTCCTCGATCTCCTCACTCACTAAAATAGGTCCTTTTAAGGCAGTTCTCAAGAGCCTCATTTTCTCCACCTGCAGCAGCGAATGCGCTCCACAAGCAGGATCCTAGCCCACTGGTGCCCCTCTCACTCCCCGGCTCCTTTCCTAGACTCTTGACAACAATCACCTTATCTCAGGCTGAAATTCTGAATTTACTGTGTTTGTCCTTGGAGCCTAGCTTACACACTGTATAGACCTCTGTACTGCTATTGTAAACTGTAACTCTTATCAGGGCACTGGATGGCTTGGGGTTCTATGTTGTTTGTTCTGACACCTGTAAATTTATGAATACTGTTTGCTATTCACTGTTTGGTATGTAACAAAAAACTTCTGTAACCTCCTGTCTATCATATTGCATTTGTGTTGCTGTCTGTGTGTTACATCCACTGGAACTGATGTGGAGCCTTTGGAAACGAGTCCTTGACTCAAAGGGTTGTAATTCCGATATGTATAATAAATAAATAAATATAATTATTTTTTTGAACTTGCAGTTTATTGATAGTTCCACAATACTGCTAAAAAGACATGAGTACCACACTCTAGTTGTACAACCAATTCCTGGTGTCATAGGAGTAAGTAAGTAAGTAAAATTTATTTTTTAAGCGCTTTTCAAAGCCAAAGCGCTGTACAGATAAAACAATTAAAATACATACCTATAAGATAAAAACAACAGTAGCAATATAATCACAATAAAATCACTCTCCATATGCCTGTTTAAATAAATAAGTCTTTAGCTCTAACTTAAAACTTTCAACGGTCAGGCAGCTTCATATCCGACGAGGTAGAGAATTCCACAGGGTAGGGGCAGCATAAGAAAATGCCCGAGCTCCAGAAGTTTTTAAATGAACCCTGGGAACCTCTAGCAATCCCTCGTCGGTGGAGCGGAGCGAGCAAGAGGGACAGTAGGGAACAAGGAGATCTTGAAGATACCGCGGTCCCTGTTCGTGTAGGGCTTTATAGGTCAGTAACTCGACCTTAAGGTGATCGCCACTGTACCGGCAGCCAGTGCAGTTCGCGCAGACAGGCGTAATATGACTTCTCATAGATGTCCCAGTCAAAGCCTGGCTGCAGCGTTCTGCACCAGCTGCAAGCAGCGGATATCAACCCTTGTAGCCCTAGGTACAGGGCATTGCAGTAATCAAGTGAGAAGTAACAGGCATGGACCAATACGGAAGGTCAGCGGAGGAACTAGGTGTTTCACCGAGCGATATTCCTAAGATGATAAAAGGAAAATTTGACAACGGATGACACCTGAAATTTCAGGGTCAGACCATCGTCAATAATAACGCCCAGGTTACGCACCCAGTCTGAGGCTGAGAGCTGGGCACCATCGATCCATATGCCCGAAGGAAGCCCAGCCCTACAACCCGCCTCAAGGTGACCTGGGTCCACCACCAACACCTCAGTCTTATCCGGGTTTAACCTTAGCCAGCTGGCACTCATCCAATCCTTGATCGATGGATAGCTGTTAAGTACAGAGACTGCATCTTCCTGTCCGGGACTAAAGACAAATGCAGCTGGGTATCATCTGCATAGCAGTGAAACCCAAGCCGTATTGCCTGATAATGTCTCCCAATGGCAGCATATAAACAGCAAACAACATGGGTGCTAAATGGAGCCTCATGGAACCTCACAGGGCAGGAGGAAGGTATCAGAGGAATAAATTCGTGACAACCTTCTGTCTCCGCCCATGAGGAAAGATTGAAACCACTGCAGAACTGTACCAGACAGTCCGAGTAGAACCGCAGTCGTTCCAAAAGCACACCATGGTCCACAGTATCGTAATGCTGCAGAGAGGTCAAGAAGGACTAGAACAGTACAAGCCTTCGATCTCTCGCTATCAGGAGATCATTTAGAACCCGGAAAAGGGCAGTCTCAGTACTATGTCTTTTCCTAAATCCCGATTGGACAGTATCATAGACATATTGATTTGTAATATGGTCATCCAGTTGCAGTGCAACCACCTTTTCAATAACCTTACCCAAAAAGGGCAGGTTAGAGACAGGTCTGTAGTTAGCTGGACAGTTCGGGTTCAATGAAGGTTTTTATAGGAGTGGTCGAACGACCACCTCCTTTAGGGGATCAGGAAAGATCCCTTGCTCCAGAGATTTCCAAACAATTTCAGCAATGGTCGGACAGATAGTATCTACGCAACTTAATAATAGAGGCATAGGGCCCGGATCCAAACTACAACTGGTTGGATGTACAGTCTGGACAATCCTCACAATATCCATGAATTCCAGCCTACCAAAGTCAAACCAGGCAACACAGGTGTTTGTTTTCCCCTGCCGATCACTGCAAACCCTTGAAGAGTGAGCCTGGCTGATATCTGACCTAATGCTGGCAATCTTATCAGTGAAAAACCGAGCAAGCTCATCACACTTTACTTGTGAAAAATCTCTTCCAGACTGTAGACAGAGTGGATTGCACAGTCTGTCAACAGTCTGAAAGAGTTGAGCTGGTCGGTTCCGCGCAGCAGCAATCTCCCTGGACAGGAATTCTGCCTTCTTACGGGTTATTGCCGATTGATAGATAACGTAATGATCCATCAATCTAAGTTTGTCAGCCTCCAAGCAAGATTTCCGCCAGGCCCTCTCTAGCCTTCGCCCTACTCTCCTCAGTTCCTTCAAAGACTCATCGAACCATAGAGTCTTTGGGCGCTGGGTGAGTGGGCACACATGAACAGGAGCAATCTGGTCCAAGGCCCTGCTCACTGCCTTATTATAGGCAAGAACAAGGTCTCCTGGACTCATGCTCTCACCCAAAACACCGATAGGTTCAGTACCGCTAAAGGACCCTCTGGGTTTACTCCCCTTAAAGGGCGATACTGGACCATCTCCGTAGAGGCAGGCCTATTAGGGGGTGCCCAAAACTGAATCTTATGGTGTGATGGTCTGTCCACACATTTGGTTCCACCCCCAGATGTGCAACATCCAAATCCTGTAGGAACACCAGGTCTAAAGAGTGTCCCCCTATATGGGTAGCAGAGGTAACTACCTGTGACAGGCCCAACATAGACATGAGTTGGAGGAAATTCTTTCCAAAGTGTGAGAGTTCATCGTCAACCCAGGCATTGAAGTCACCCAGTATTAACCATCTGGGCAACTCCAATGCCATGTCCATGATGAAGTCCGGAATTCCTTCAGGAATTCTCCACCATCGCCTGGTGGACGGTAGATGAGGAGAATCCTAAACTCTGCACCTGCTGCCAGGATACACTCAAAAGACCTGGTGTTACCCACTGGCACCTCCACAAGACTCAGATCTGATCTAAAAAAGATGGCCACTCCCCCGCCCCTACGATTCAATCTTGGACGGTGCATCACCGAGTACCCAGCCGGAGCAGCAGAGTCTAAAATAGGACCTGCATTTTCATCCAGCCAGGTCTCGGTGATACATGCCCGGTCAGATGTTGCAACAAGATCTGCAATAATAGCAGTCTTGTTCCTAATAGACCTGGCAATACATAGCACCACCCGAGTTGGATGGGTTTTTGGAGAGGAACGCCGTACCTGTCCACCATCTGTGGAGCCCTTGGGTATGGGAATCAGGCAAGGAGGACCCCTCTTCTGATCCCATTTCGCCCCAGGGTGTCTCCTCGACCCAACTACCCCTATCTGCCCACCCCCCTCCAATCTCCCATTCTGTCCGGCCCACCCATCCCTTAAGCGCCTTCTCACTATACCCACCATGCAGCAGTTATTAAGGACGTCATTAGACAACTGTGAACAATAAAAGGGACGGAGGTCCTGGAGCAGAGTGGGAGAACAGCACCTGACCGTTGTAAACCCCATTAAACACATCATTAATAACAATTCTCTAATAAACTAACTCAATTAGACACACCTATCAAATAAGCTTCCTTTTCTCTCACAAAAAGGAAGCAAATGTACATAAAACTAAAATAAATCCCAACTCAAAACTAACCCTAAACAGTAAAATAACATTAAATATTAAACCTAAAACAATTTGTATTTTTAATCACTGAAGCACCTCTCACGTGCAATAGTGCAAAAGATGTTATAAAATCTCCCAAACTACCTCTCACATAGCAGGGGACCAAATTTCTAAATCGAATTAACAATTATACACACTAAAATTAAGATATTATAAAATATATATCCCTCTCACCACCCTCAAAATTCATAAAAAGCTAAAGAAAAAAGAATTTCCAGAGTGTCCAGAGCAAAATAAAAATCAAATAAGTCCAAATAAATAATATTACATACAAAAGTCCAGTGGTAGGGATCCGAATCCAGACCCAGCAAAGGAACCTGAAGGAGTCCACAAATCCAGTAGCGACTGTACTTCAAGGACCAAACTCCATACAGTCAGTTTTCCAGGAAACAGGTAAATCAGGGCAAGATATGTTACCTGAGACAGCAGTAACAGCAGCCTTACCCGGTCAATGACCCACGGCTATAACCATCCCATGAGTCAACCCAAACAGTCGAATCCTGGGAAGGTCTAGAAGAAGCCCTAGTCCCCCAGCTTCCTAGGGGTAAAAGGGCAACTCCTGCCCAGTTGGAAACCAAGAGGCAGCCGCTGCCTTTCAGACAAAAAATAATACCGAAACAGTGACTACAGCAACCTTACCCAGCTAACGACCCACAGCTACAAACGTCCCGTGAGTCAGCCCAAACAGCTGAGTCCCGGGGGCGGTCTAGGAGAAGCCCTGGGTCCCCCCAGCTTCCCAGGGAGCAAGCTGGGCAACTCCTTACAATAGAAGAGGAAAATCTGCTACATACATATATTGCACTTCAATGGCCCATCAGAGGTAGCAGGGTTGAGTTACAATTCATTATTGTTGCATTGTCTGTGTCTTTTCATTTAACGGATATGTGAATAAGGTGCCTAGAAAGCATAATTACCAAGGCATGCATCAGTTATGATGTTAATGTCAGTCCTGCTGTTATATAAAAACTTACATAAAAATTTACATAAAAACTTGCATGTACATTAGCTTGCATATTCCAGCATATTATATATCACTGCATGTTGTACCAGTCACAATACTTAAATATTTTGTACTTGCTTTTCTCTCGGTAAGGGATCATTAGACATAGAGTACTTAAAGAGCAGGTCATCAGTTCTATTAAAGCAGCAGTGAAATTAAGAATGTTTTTTTTTCCAAAAAGCTAATTTCAGCAACAATTACCACATTTCACCATTTTGAAGCTGCAACTTCAATTAGAAACTTCATTTTTAATGCAAAGCTTTAATTTGAGGGGCGGTTACTATTCAAGGGCAGCTTATATTACTAAGCATATGATAATGTTTCAATCGCGAGCCTCTATTACTGTCATTTTGGTACCTTATCGGTCGGAGACCACAATTGACATATAATGTAAGTGAGCTGTGTCAGTAGGTCTCTGGCAGTTGTCAGTAGTTTTTGTCAGGTAAAATGGTCAAAACGTAAGTGCTACGACTTGGA
The DNA here is from genome assembly GCA_016271365.2 of Neoceratodus forsteri. Taxonomy (NCBI): domain Eukaryota; kingdom Metazoa; phylum Chordata; order Ceratodontiformes; family Ceratodontidae; genus Neoceratodus; species Neoceratodus forsteri. The sequence goes on from CM057449.1 coordinate 684,634,475, forward strand.
TTTCAAGCTCTCTGTGGTTAATAGGGCTGAGCGAGAGGGTAATCACCCTGTAGCAGAGGCACTGAAACTGGACGAAAAACAGATCTGCGAGTGGCAGAAAAACAAGGAAAGACTGCAGGCTATGGTCTCCGAGGCTGGCAGTTCAGAATCAAACTACAAACACCGACGGCGTATCGGTGCTGGCCGCAAGCCTTCTTATCCATCAGAAGAAGCAAATCTTGCTACTTGGATCTTGCTGCAGAGAGAGCAGCACCCACACATTACTCGCAAAGCTATTGCCCTAAAAGCCTCTGCATTAATCCACAGCCCTGAATTTAAGGTGAGCAGGGGATGGGTTGACAGTTTCCTAGTGTGTTGGGGTTTCACCATTAGACAGCGCACCACAGTGGGTCAGAGACTGCAGAAGGACTACATGCCTAAAGTCACAGAATTTGTTTACTTTTGTACGAAGCAGATATTGAACTTTAACATCCAATTGCAGTCCATCGATAATATGGATGAGACTACAGTATGGGCTGACATGCCCGGTGAGAAAACTGTGGATGCTGTCTGCGCTAAGTCAGTGCCCTTAATGACAACTGGCCATGAAAAACAGCTCATTACTGTATGTTTGGCAGCAATGGCAGATGGCAGAAAGCTCCCTCCTTTTGTTATACGAAAAGGCAAACGTATGCCAAACAAGGTGATTGGTGTTCGGGGAGTCACTGTTGCACTTTCTGACAATGGGTGGATGAACGAGGCACTGACATTAAAATTGGTTGTGGGGGCATTGCTTTTAGCAAGCGTATGCTGATCTGGGATACATTTAGGTGTCACATCTCACCTGATGTTAAAAAACTGCATACAAAGAAGAACACCATAATGGCAGCAATCCCAGATAATGCAATTATTAGCATACCTATTAAATGTACCTTTATAGGTACCTCTTATACATCACGCCATTTTTTTTGTCTCGATCTTAGCCCTTGTAAAGTTTGCAGTACAATTTCTAAGCCAAATGTGGCAGTCATCTTTTTTTCTTGAGAAAAATAACTAATTTGAAACATTCATAAAATACTCAGATTTTGGTGGAAGTAGAAATTGTTACCGCCTAACAAAACAAGATGACTGGAATGTTTTATAGTTAAAAAGGTACGGTCTTATTTTTCACCTAATTTTGTTGCAATGCTACTTTAAATAGGCAATTGGCTGTTTTAATTGTGTTTTAATAAGTCAGCAAAAGACTTTGCACTCTTAAGTAGTTCAGATTTTCTGACATCACAATACCATATTTCAAAGGCTATGCCTGCAGATTTAGGGACAGGAGCTACTAGCCTGAGCTATTTAAGTCAGCTTCCTCCAGCCTCATCCAGAAGCACTGTTTCTTTGCTGCAGCCAGAGGGTCTGTCCACCTTCTTCTAGAGTTTGTATCCTGCTTTCCCTTTGTGCTCTCAGACTTTTGGTTCGTGCCTCCCCTGGCTTTCTAGGTCTCTGTTTTGCTTTCTGCCTTCTTGAATGCAGTTTGTGCTTCTCTCAGTCAACCATTCCTGCTGCACTCTTGTTCTCATGTATTCTGTGTTTCTTTCAGTATTGGTTCTTGTGTGCTATTAGTTTTTACAGTGGCCTACCTCTGTTGTTTTTCATTTCCCTTATGCTAGTTCAGGCTCCCATTTTTGCTGTTTCTTCCATATCATTTTTTGCTATCTCCCAATTCAGCTACAATCCTTAAGTGTTTATACCTGTCTCATAGCAAGGCAGTCACTCCCTTTCATGTTCTTGAGGTTTAATTAGTTGTTCAATTCAGCAGCATGTTGCTTCCTAGTTTTCAGTTGCATATTCTCCTGTTTTTCAGTAGCAGTTTAATATGTTTTTCTCAACTGCCTCAGCATACCTGGCCTGCAGTGCATCAGCAACTAACACTGATCTCTGTTATGGAATTGGTAGGCATGTGTTCACCATTCAGTCCAAACCCATATCATTCAGTTTCATACAATGCCTTAGTTGTCATTTGATGTCTCAAACAGTCATTTAGCCTTACCTCTGTTTTGTCTCTCCCTGGCGATCATGGCTGTCAGGCTTCACCATCAGCCTTCCTATACTCCTGCACTCGGACATATGCCAGCCACAACCATAGCATGGCTTCCAGGGCTCCCTGCCCTTTATGCCAATGGTATCACTCAGCTCCCTCGAAGTCTGCATCTCGAGGGTGGGTCCCTTGACATGGATGGAGTCCTTTTCTTTGTGCTGTTTGTGTGACAATGCCATAGGAGATTGTTTCCTCTCCTTCATGCCAAAGGTCATAAAAGTTAGGTGGTGTCTGCAGGAGGCAGTACATAATGTAATACATTTATATTAGTATAACGTTTACCTGAGTAAGTTTCCACTGTGAATTGGGGTTGGATGGCAGCCCTCTTTCCGTCCTACCATTTCCTCTATCCTCATGGAAGTCATGCCTCTGTCTGCTATCAGTTACCAATCAATGTTAGTCAATGTTCAGGTCAGTCTCTGTCTGTTATCAGTTGTCACTAGTAGCTCTCTGGCCTCACTCAGGCTCTGTGTTCACCTGCTGTGCAGTACGTTTAGGCTTCTACCTATGTTACCTTTAGCATAAAGGAATTATGTTCCCATGACACTTCTAGGGGTGGAACCCTCCTCAAGAGAATGCCTTTGCCTTCATTTTACCCTGACAGGGTGGTAGTTTCCTATGGGAAAGAAGGTGCAATTGGCCAAAATATCCACATATGGCAGTCAGCAACACATTCCTTCAAAAAGCTTTAGACTATCATCAGAGTTGTACAAGCATAACTCCTCACTAAGTTCTGTATGCCCACTAAGTTCTATTAGATTCATTTTACTAACAGTGAGAATGTAAAGCTACAATCTCACTAGTTCAATTGCAGAAACACATAAATTCTTATAAAAGTAGAATGTCTTGGCTGAGAAGCTATAGATTTTTTTTCTCTTTTTTAAAGGAAACAAACACATCTTTCAATAATACTTTGCATCTTTATGTTTATAATATTGTCTATATCTATCCATTAGCTGAAGATCAGATCTATGCCTTCACACCCCACCTCCCCCAGATTATTCCCTTCACAGATCCGGACTTTTGCAGGCCAGGATGGTTAAACAAAACTCAGGTTGCTTCCCTCCCTCCCACACTGCTTAGCTCCCTGCATCAAAGACAACATCCATCACCTCCACCTGGCTGTTTGTGCTTGTCTGTGTCTGTAGGTTAGTTTTTGTTCATTTACATGTTTTTCTGCTGGGAATACCTGTGCCATTCTTGGACACAACATTGGTGAAAGTCTCCTGGACTGAATTTCTGCAAATCACCATCATCAGGTATCAGCTTTTTAATTTTAAATCAACTTTCTTGAAGCCTGCCCAAGGAAGCATATGCCTTACAACTAGTCTTACAAACATGGTGATGCTGGGTCCTGCAACTGAATCAACATTTTCAACATTCTCATCTGACCACTCTTAAAGCAACTGCACTTGTGGACTTTAAAGAACAAAGGAATTTTAACACATTTTGTGACTGAATCAACATTTTTGTCTGACCTTTTCCAAAGGTATTGTACTTGTCTTTGAGGACTTTGAAGATCAAAGGAAACATATAGACAAAAGGATTTTACACATTGCATATGCCCAGGCCACAGTTTATCACCTTTCAGGAACTTTAACATATTATGTGATCCTGATCTCAACAGTACTATAGTACTTCTCTTAAACCCTCTGGCACCAAACCCTCCCAGTCTTTTTTTTTTTTCATTTTCTCTGTACCGCCATAGTGCTTAGCTATCCACCTTAGCCCACTAAAATCACGTGCCCACCACCCTCCTATTGCTCGCCACCGCCCCCGACTGCCTAGCCCACACTGCTTCTCGGCTCTCTCCTGCCTCCTACAAAAATGCTTTGGCTTAGTCCCCACCACCTGTTCCTGCTCACTCTCACCTCCTTTCCCTTTATGCCAACTCCCCCGCCTGCCTACCCTACCCTCCACCTACCTCACCTTTCTATACTACTACCCAAACATTGTACCATGGCTTTTACTCTGGAAGTCTTAAACAAACATCACCCAATTAATACCTGGGTGCAAAGAGCCATATTTCCTAATTGGAAACTGCCACATCATTATAACTCACTAACGATCACCCTCTACTGGGACTCTAGAAGACAATCCAAGCATCTTAAAAAGTACAAGCAGAAACTCACTCCAACCTATTATGAACTACGAATGGCATCGCTGAAACTCCTGCTCCTCCTACTTTTAATATCTGGTGGGATACACCCAAACCCTGGTCCTGTTGCACTGAAGCCGACAAAAACAGGGAAAGTTGGTAGTGGTCTCTCATTATCACTCTAAATATCTGCAGCCTCCTTCCCAAATTGGCATCTCTTCAAACTCTCGCTGGACAAAAAACCTGATATACTAGCCATTGTGGAAACCTGGCTATCTCCCAGCACCGGATCATGCGGTCTCGCTTGAAGGCTACAATCTTTTCAGACTCGACTGGGCAAGCAAGAAAGGTGGGGCTGTGCTATCTACATAAGGACAACCTCTCCTGTCAACGCGGCAGCTTCACCCCATAAATACGCAGATGCAACTCCTCCCTATCAAACTGCTTCTTGTGCACAAAACAAAGTTCTCACAGTGGCCGAGTCTATATCCTCCAAAACCACCGTGCCAGTATTAAGTCTGTACTTGATTTTGTTAGTCTGCAGCCCTCTGAAAATGAGCTCCTCCTCCTCGGGATTTCAACATAAACTGGCTCACCTCTGACACTGGCTCTTACAAAGATGACATCCTAGCAACAAACCTGACTCAGATGGTAACCTCCCCACCGGAAAAATTACAAAACTGGTACAAGCACCCTTATTGACTGGGTTCTCACAAATCACCCTGACCGATAAAAACATTAAAGTCCTCCTGACTCCCTCAGTGACCACTCCCCAGTGTCCTGTACCTGGTTTAATAAATTTCTCAAGCCAGCCCCCAAAGTTATAACAAGCAGAGTATTGCCTTATGGGAATCTTATCAAGTTGAAAACCCATCTCCTACAACAGGACTGGACGCCAATCCTTGAATCAACTGATATTAATACCGCACTAGAATACTTCATTAAATCTTTCAACTCTGCATGCGACTTGTACGCCCCAGTAAAAAAACGTAAAATCAAAGCACTATCAAATCCATGGATTACTTCCAAACTACTTGCCGAGCTCAAGGTTCGGGACCACCTCTGGGTAGTTGCCAGAGACACAGGCTCATCTCATGATACCCTAAAATACAAGCAGGCATGAAATAGATGTACCTCACAAATTAGGCAAATGAAGAGCGCCTATTTCAAAAATGCCCTTGAATCCACCTGGGGTGATGGAAGAGCTTTTTGGGACAACATCCAAACATAATGGGTAAACAATCAAAATCGTCACCTACCATTATGAAAGTTGATGGATCCACCACTCTTGACCAAAGTCTATTGCAGATGCGCTTAATAAGACATTCACAGACCTTAGTGGGGTCCTCCCCAGATTTCTTCTGGACTTACCTGTGCCTAGCCTAGTATCACAAAACACCCTCGTGACAAACCACAATTTTACTTCAAGAAAATCAAAGTGCACGAAGCACAGAAGCAGTAAGAAAGGCCTGCTCCAAATCCAGAACAAGTAGTGACACGCTAGATCTAAAAATCTTGTCTCTCACCCTGGATGAAGTAATTCACCCTTGCAAAAATTCTTAATCTGTCACTTTGCCAAAGTCAATTTCCCAACAAATGGAAATCTGCCATAGTTACGCCAGTGCACAAAGGGGGACAAAACCTCAACAGAAACTATCGACCAATATCAATACTCCCTCCCCTCTCCAAAGCACTTGAATGAATAGTGGCAGACCAACTCTCTGATTACCTGGACAAATACAATCTACTCTGTAATCAACAGCATGGCTTTAGGAAAGGACATAGTACAACAACAGCCTTACTTGATTTCTCTGAGAAGTCCACTCAGCCCTGGACAAAAGGTGCCAAACAGGTGCAGTCTTTATCGATCTTACAAAAGCTTTCGACACAGTCCATCATGGCCTACTTACCTCCCTACTTTCTAGCCTAGGCCTGGCCGAAGGTCCTTGTGCTTGGGTAAAAAGTTACCTGTCCAATCGGTCACAGGCTGTAAAAATCTCTAATGAACTCTCCGACCTCAAACCAGTTCTCGGTGTACCACAGGGATCAATTCTTGACTGCTCCTCTTAGCCTGTTCCTTAACTCCTCCCAGATATCTTCCAGGAGAAAATAATCTTATACGCTGATGATGCTGTAATTCTCTTCCCACAAGGATCCAAACTCCCTACGAAAAGCCTGCAACTTGCTCTTTAGTGCTGAAAGGTGGTTCCTGGATAGTAAACTTGTGCTAAACCACAATAAAACAAAAGCCATGCTCTTCTCCAATCACCAAAACAAAAATAGGCATACTCCACTCACCATACAAACCTCATGGAATTACACTGGACCAAGTAAATACTTTCAAATACCTTGGCATCACTTTTGACCAAGGGCTCACCTTTGTAACCCACATTGACAACACTGCGAAAACAGTGAACCAACGCTTGGAATACTATTCAGAATCACAATTTCTAAATCAAGCGGCATTGAGAATAGCTATACAGAGTTCCATAATCTCAATCATTGACTATGGCCTTATTATTTATGGCTCAGCTACCTCCACTGCTCTAAGGCGTATCTCAATCACTCTAAATAAGGCCTGCTGGCTCCTCACGGGGCTCAAAGACTGACTCACACGCGTGATCTGTACTATGAATCAGGCTGGTTGAACCTATCAAATCGTCTTATTTATCTCACCTGCACAATGGCAAAAAATCTATCTTGGGACTGACTCCATTATGTGTTCCAAACCTACTCCGACTGAATCCTGGCTCTCCGACCCTCCACCAGATCTGAATGCCAACCTTTCCTGGTTCGAGATGCGGACTGCACAGGGACAAAGATCTTTCACATACAGGGCCCCGACATGGTTCAATGCGCTTAGTCCACCTACTCTATCCTCAACCTCACTTGAAGCTTTCAAATCCATGCTCTATGCCCACCTCACCACCACTAGCAACTGTGATTGCGCTAGATAAAGACTACTACTCCTCATGTCCATCCTCACATCTGAGGCCTCTTCCTCCCTGACTAATGAACCCTCTGGTACCTCTACTACTTCCTGTCTCCCACCCAAACTCACTCCCCCTTTTTTCTGTCCCTCTCACTTACTCTCCCGCCACCACCTTTCCCTCCTCTCTAGCCTCCTTTTGGCTCCTAATGATCACCTCTCCTGGAAGTTTCCTTAACCTCGAAATTGTCTACTCGCTTGAACCTGTTATAGCTTGTTTTTCTATGAAACTTAAAAATGTTACTGCCTTAAACTGTTAATAGCAAATTTATGATGTAACTTTCCTGTCTGGTTTTAACTGTAATGTGTATCGTGCTTTGTTAAATGTTCTTTGTGACATGGAACCTTTGTAAAAGAGCCCTGGCTCAAAGGTATTAATTCCTAGACTAATAAACTAAACTAAACTAAACACTGTTACCCTGTAGACAGTGGCCCCTACCATCTGGAGTGTTAAAGAAACAGCCCCTAAACCTCTCCCTTTAATTTAAATTTGTGTCCTGACTAACATTAAAGCTCAGCAAAAGACCAAAAATATTGTTTCACTTGTGACCTGAAGCCATAGATGAATCCGGACCACCCCATAAGTGCTGCCACTAATGTAAACTTTGCAAGGGTGCTGTTCAGAGACCAAGAAAGAGAGTTCTTATTCATAAGGACCATGTACTGTGGGCCAGAACATAATACATCATGGGACTCCTAGGTGTTAGCAAGAGTGAAGAGTGGGTCTAACCACCTTAGAACTGTTATTAAACAGCAGTCCCTACTACTTTACCAGCTGTAGATTTGCCCACCTTAATACTGTACATGCTTCTTTCATATTATGGTTTGATTGCTGTGTAATGGCCTGGCTGCTAGGGTGACATACTGGATCATCTGGGAACATGTCCTAATACATTGGAGAGGCTGATCTGGGTTCTGGTGTGGGACAATACTCCCAACAAAGTTTTTTAGCATGATGAATCTACCTAGAGTAATCCCTTGCTACACACCTCTTGAATGCAGGAACGTTAACGGGTGTTCGGATATAAGGTAAGGATCTAACCTGTATCCTAGTAGTTTCACTAATCATTCTCTCCATAATCATTAAAGAAAGATGCTTCAGACTTGCATGAGGTTTAACTGATTTTACTGCAATAACACTACCGATACAATTCATTTCCACACTGGTATATTCCAGACAGTTTCACCTTGCAAATTTTTTACTGCTTTACATAGCTGTGTCAGGATTTCATACATACCTGTGTTCACAAACTTCTGGCTAGCTATGAGAGTTTCAGACATTATCACTGTCCCCATGTTCTGGAGATACAGTATATACTCTATTTTCTCAACTCAGCACTCACCCACTAATGAAGACACCAGCACACTTATGCCCTCTCACAGCAGGTGCTGCCACTGGGACCCTAGTCCTTAGGCCCATGGTACTATGATCTCTATTTCTTCCCCACTTCCACTGGGGCAGACTCCTCTTATTGCCTCACTGGGCTGTTTCCCTAAGAAACCCATGTTGTTTACTCTTAGACTCTGTTCTCCAGGCATTGTAACCTCTTCAAGGACCCCACCCCAGGACTGAAGGCCATCAGTGAGCCCCTCCCCTCAGGGACAGACACCCCTGGGTCCCTTTTCCTGGATTCCTGTAGGCCTCAGCTAACTGCCATGGGGCCTCCACCTCTTCTAATTACAACAAAGCTGTACCTTATATTCTCCTAGGCTTGTCCCACTTAGTTTAATTATATTCCCTAATTAGATCTTACCCCTTTCTCTGCTAGACTGTATCCACCTTCAGATTTTCCCTGATTCTCTGACAGCTTGCTACCACAGACATTCCTCAACTGTAACATCCTCTGCACAATAGTGGCTTGCTTAAAGATCACTGTAAATTCAAAATAAACATTATTTTATTTTAACTGGTAACAAAAAAAAGGTCCTCAGACTAATCATAGAGGTTACTGTGTGCTAATGTATTCTTTTTTTCTACTGTTGCTCCCATTCTGTTTTCTCAGGCTCATAATATTTTAATGATATCATTTTAGTGATTAAAGTAAGGTGTCATTATTTCTACCCCAGTCCTTCATTAAACATTTTTAAGGTAATAATATATAAATTTATAGTGAAAAGACTCCTTTGTATAAGCCTTAGTGTTCAATTTGCCTGTTTCTGGAGGAGGAACACCCATGGAATGTTATGACTCTGATAACTCATGACAGAGACAGCAGTGACAAAAATGAACTTTAATAGTACACTTTGATTTTTTTTTAAATAAACAGAATTTTACTTAAACACACCTCTGCAGTGACATTAACACAAACTATATTTTATATTTCCACTTCTCCGTAAAGCTTACCCATCACCTGCAGTTAGTGTCTTCCTGAAAGCAAACTATTGGGACTGTATCTCATTTATCTTAAGGGTATTGTAATGGCTGCAGCAAAGGCAATGGGTTGGATTCAAGATAGCTGCATACTTACTGTGAAGCCAGCCATGCTGCAACACAGTAACTTGCAGTGACATGTCACAAAATATTGCATGACAGAAGGGCTTAATTGCCACTGAACAAAATTGTTCCCTGCGGTATACTGCAGCATTTTATGATATACTGCAACATTACTTCACTGTGTCCTGGTGGCACCACTATATAAATATAGAATAAATAATGTCTAAGTGTGGTATACAGAGAAGTAATACCAGCAAGGGGGCAAATGAGATTATAAAGGCCACAAGAGTCCTCCTATATACAGTAAGGAGGTGTGTCTGGGTCAGTCTATCCATTTGTTCGGTGTGGTAGCAGTCAGGAATGGCATGGTTAGTTTTCAGACATGAAAGGTATCTGCAGCCACATGTGGCATGGTATCTGTGGTCAGGAACAATGCAGCATATGCAGCTGATGGAGTTGGCAGTAGCAGCATGGAAGGCTAGGTGGTTACAGTCAGTGTCAGCAGCATGGAGGGCAGGTGATTGGAGGCAGCAGCATGAAGACAAGGTGGTCAGAGTGAGTGGCAGCAGCATGGAGGGCCAGGTGGTTGGAGTCAGCAGCAAATTGGAGGGCCAGGTGATTGGAGTAAGCAGCAGCAGCATGGAGGGCCAGGCAGTCAGAGTAAGTGGCAGCAGCATGGAGGGCCAGGCAGTCAGAGTCATTGGCAGCAGTATGGAGGGCCAGGCAGTCAGAGTCAGTGGCAACAGCAAGGAGAGCCAGGTGGTTGGAGTCAGCAGCAGCAGCATGGAGGGTCAGGCAGTCAGAGTCAGTGACAGCAGCATGGAGGGCCAGGTGATTGGAGTCAGCAGCAGCAGCATGGAGGGCTTGGCAGTCAGAGTCAGTGACAGCAGCATGGAGGACCAGACAGTTAGAGTCAGTGGCAGCAGCATGGAAGGCCAGGCAGTCAGAGTCAGTGACAGCAGCATGGAGAGCCAGGCAGTCAGAGTTAGTGGCAGCTGCGTGGAGGGCATGGTGGTTGGAGTCAGCAGCAGCAGCATTGAGGGCCACATAGTTAGAGTCAGTGGCAGTAGCATGGAAGGCCAGGTGGTTAGAGTCAGTGGCAGCAGCATGGAGGGCCAGGTGGTTGGAGTCGGCAGCATCGAGGGCCAAGTTGTTGGAGTTGGTGGCAGTAGCATGAAGGACAAGGGCCAGGCAGTAGTTGATGGAGGCCGAAGGTAGCCGCATCAACATGGAGGGCCTGGCATGTGAGAAGAGAGCTGGAGCATTGAGGGACATGGCTGTTTGCTATGAAAATGGGAAGGAATTTGTAGGTAAGTGTTAGGGTGTAGTTTTGTTTTGGGGCTTGCTTTTGAAAGTTTTTTTTATGAAGTATTGTTGTGCATTTGTGATAAAGGTCCATTTTGATTTGGTAGGATTATTAATTGATGTGTTTGGTTAATTGATTTGGTAATTACTTGCTATTAGTGTAGTAACATAGGGATTTATGTGCTGTAAGCTTATCCTTTTAATTGCTTTAGGTATATACTTTCCATTGTTTGATTGGTGTAAGTACATACTTTTAATTGTCTGAGTATTCTAGTTGAATAATTTTAACTGCCACTTTCACTCACAGGTATACAGGGAAATAAATGATGGCCTTTTGTGTGCAGACAAAAAACTTTCCATCAAGATCGGGTTGCTGACCTATAATGCCCTACACGGACAGGGTCCGCACTACTTGCAAGATCTTCTCTGCCTCTACTGCCCCCTCCTCTCTCTATTTCTCTGACTAGGGATTGCTGGAGGTTCCCAGGGTTTGATTGAAGACCTCAGGGGCCTGATCTTTTGCTTTTGCAGCCCCTACCCTGTGGAATTCTCTACCTCGTTGGATCAGAGAGTGGCTAATCATTGAGAGTTTCAAAACTGCCTTGAAGATCTATTTATTTCAGCAAGCTTTTCCTGATTTTAAAGATAGTTAGCCTCTGCCATCTTAACTTATGATTATTTTATAACTGTTTGATATTGCTTTTATTTTTACTGCATGAGCTATTACATTGTTTATTGTATGAGATCTTTTAGTACAGCACTCATAAATAAAGAGTGTGTATATGTGTATATACACTGTGTATATATATATATATATATATATATATATATATATATATGTATATATTTATATATATATATATATATATATATATATATATATATATATATATTAAGCACTACATGGAATGGTTCCAAGTTGGATTTGAGTCTCACTCATTACTTGGGCCCATGAATCACAGATAGTTGGAGTACCATCCTGTTTAGATTTGCATGGCCAATAATTAGACTTTGTTCAGTTGTGGCACATGGAAATGAATGGGGGTTTCCTGTGGAATATCCAGATATATTTCAGTATACTGGGACATATCTCTGGCCACTGCTGGACATGCAACAAGCTAAGACAGTACAGTAGGCTCACCCCCAGTATTGTTTCTTTTAATGCCAGACTGAAGGACTTTATTCGCAGGAGCTTGAACTAGAGATATTGGGGATGGCTATGTCATCCTTCTTATGGGAGTTTCTATATACGGTATGTAAGATGCTTTAAGTGATGTGTTAGAATTGCTCCTAATAAGTAAAGTATCCATTGGATACTGTAGCAAAAGAATTGTGAACACAGTGCTGAAAATGTGTGACTTTCTTTGTCAGATGTTGATCCATTTCCGTGCTTTATTAAATAAATTGTTTTTGCATATCTCTGTCCAATTGTGTGTTCCATTTTTTTGCTCCAAGTTGTTTTTTTTTTTAATTATTTAAAATGTGTTAACTGGGTTACCCCAATGGCTTCAGATGCCCATTTTGAAGAGTGACGTAATCCTTCGACTTAGTTTACTGCACCAGCAGGTACCACTATTGCCCATTTTTCTTCCTGTATTTGTGAAGTATGTATGTATGTATCTATCTGTATATCTGTCTGTCTTTCTGTTTGTCTGTCTGTCTGTGTGTATGTCTGTCAATCCGTCCGTCTGTCCATCCATCCATCTCTCTATCCATCCATCCATCTGTCTATCCGAATTACCTGCAAGAGCTCCTGCACTCCTACTGCCCCCTCCCATCACTCTGCCGGTGAGGGATTGCCAGAGATTCCCAGGGTCCAGTTGAAGACTTCGGTGCCCCTAACCTGTGGAATTCTCTACCTCATCAGGTGAGAGAGTGCCAGACTGTGGAGAATTTCAAAGTGGCTCTGAAAACTCACTTATTTTCACTTGCCTTTTCTGACTATTAATTATTGTCATGCCTGCTACTTAATTCACTATTTAGACATTAATGGTTTTATAGTTTTATTTTAAGGTTTTAAATGTTGTTAAAGCGCTTTGATATTTGTTGAATTGCGCTTGTTATAAATAAAGATTATTATTATTATCTGTCTATCTATCTGTCAGTCTGTCTTTCTATCTGTCTGTCTATCCATCCATCTAGCTAGCTAGCTATCTGTCATCATGCTCAGTTTAACGGGAAATCCCTATAAATTGGTTCATGTTTACACAGTGTGTTTATTCATCCCTGCTTATAAAGTGTGTGTTTTGGGGGTGGGGAGCACGTTGGACCTAGAGTTCCCTTGCTTACTTAAATTATTATGTTTTTATGTAATAATGTATGATCTTTCTGTTTCTGCAGTGGTTTCTGAAAGCTGTAATCTACCTTTAATGATGTTCAGTAAAATAATTCACAGTTCTGAATGTGAACTATTTGTCTGAACAGTTGCTCTACTCAGAATCGTACTGCAGCTAACCAGATGCATGATCTGGAGCACAAGCTTATTCGGACAGCTGACAGGCAAATCCCCGTCACAAGCACTCAACTAAAAATGGCACAAAATATTCTAATGTAACCCAGGGCCGGTATGCCATTTGTTTCTGACAGCAGTACCAGGTGGGCTGGGTTCGGGGAGGAATAGGTCACTCGGCACAAAGGCTAGGTTTGGTTACTGTGCACATGGGCACCCAAGTAATTCCGAACACAGGATGCAATAACTGTAATGTCCAATACCAGAAGTGGGATTCTAAAGTGTGGCTTTTTATTCACATCCAAACAGAATAAATAAAGCATAGATGGACCCCATGGGGCTACAGCCCTGGTAATGCAGATTAAAAGAGACTAGAACAATTCCTCAACACTTTAGCCCTCAGGCTCTGAACCCACTGGGCACACAGCCCAGATTTGCATGCTGCTTTGGGTTTCACAGCCCGAACTTGTACACTGTTTTTGGGTTTTCCCTGGCTTGGCTCCCTTGCCAGCCACTTGGACCACTTCCATACCTCATGGAAACATTTTCTGGTGGCTCCCTAAACCACCTAAGAGCACCTCGGCTGCATCAGGGAATTCTTCCTCTTAATCCCATGTCTGGGTACTTTCCTCAGGCACTGGCCAAGTACCTGAGAGAAAGTAAAAGGTGTCTCAGAGCAAATCTGTAGAGGTGAATGTAGTTACTACTGATGGGGAGGTCTCCCACCTCTCACTCCCACAATTCATAACCGGCCATTTTTCTGGACAGTAAACACCTCATCCTGTAACGCTTTGCAATGTAGATTCTTGCTAAATGTGTTTCACATTCCATCTACTTGTCTTGCTTCCCATTTATGCCTGACTTGAACATACTTTTTAAGTGGCATTGTCCATTACTCAAGACCCCCCCCCACTGAGTTAAGCAGTCCAGTCCCCAATTTCCTTCACTCTTTGTGCTGGACTTGAACATACTTGAATTAAGTGGCAATGTCCATTACTCTAGACCTCCCACAGATTAAGCAGACCAATCCCCACTTTCCAACTGTACTTGGCTGTCTTTTCCTGACCCCACAGTAACAGTCCCTTTAGTTTCTTTCTGTTCAGGTGAAAAACATTTGGCCCTTTTTCAGAGCGAACTCACCCTTTGGTTGCAGGTGCCCCACAGGCATTTCCTCCAAAAGGAATTTCTCTCTCAGAGCTTCTGGTGCCTAAGCACAACTTGAATAGGCAGCTTCTTTCCCTTAGCCAGACCCAGGAGGGTTGCCCCTGGAAAACAGGCAAAAACCTTCCCCCCCCATCCCCTTGGGGATTGGACTGCTGAATCATTGAAAGTAGTCTCCACCACTTCAATTACCAGTTCCTGTGTTCTTCTTCAGCTGGAAACACACACCTTCCAAAAGTAGCTCTAAAACAGAGCTTAAAGCTCTGAGAGCCTGCACCCACTCAGCTGTACTACTGTCTCTCTCTCAGGCTGCACACAGACTGAATTCAAATTCCCCAACGTTCTACTGTAACCTCCAACTGCAACATTCCGGTGTGGCTTATGCAGCTGCGAAAGTTCTATAATGATGTCATCCCTCAGTCTCAGCGAGACTGAGAACAGAGTGAGACAGTGTGAAATCCATTTAACTGGAGTTTCAAAAGCTGCCTTCCCTGCCTACCACTAGGTCTTACAGGGATTCTAGTAACCCCGGGTAACAGGGGGTTACACTCACCCTGGGCCAGGAAAATGACAGTCCGCAGTCATTAATCACCCAGCTTAGCCATCTTGCCCCATATGTTGACTACAGGGAGGTAGCGCTACCTTCTCCCCTACCATGTGCCAGCACAGGCAGACAACACTAAGGGCCTAGAGGCCTTTGGCTGACACACCAGCCTCTACTCTACCCACTGACTATGGGTACCTGGTGGCTCCGGTAGAACTGCCCAGAGCATATCCCTAATAGATCAGCACTGCAGCCCCCTTTTTGGCCGTTCAGGACCACAGCCTGTCTATCGCCCCAACCCTCTAGGGAAAACCTGTCTGCCTCTAACTCAAATCCTGAAACAAAACAAACAGGGGACCTCCCCAACCTTGGACACCATGCAACCACACACCAGGAGCTAATACCATACCATTGCATTACTCCCACATCCCCCTCAACCATACCTGTGGAAGAAAAAAGTTGCACACAGTAACAACAACAGTACTTTAAATACTACACTCTAAAGTGCTAGTGAGGAACTCCGATGAGTCCCTCCTCCTCTTCTTGTCTTCTCTTCTATCTTCTTCGGGAACACCTGCAAGAAAAAAGAAAGACAACACACACTCCTAATCTGCCTACACAGTCTATCTAAACCCCTACCATCAAAACACTGGAGAATCCCAAAAAGATTTTTTTTTTAGAAAAGGTAGAAAAATAGTATAAACATTAGAAAACAGTAGAAAACAAAGACATTATTTGCAATACACCATTTGGTGGATGGAGTGCCCTAAATGTCCCATCTAGTGACCACAGTGCCCAAAGGCTAGTCCATTAAAGAATCTCTCCTGGGCCAGAGCCCGGTGAAGCACAGTTCTAGCAGGTCAGAGTCCTGAAGGGGAGAATTTTTGAGGACAGTTCACACATCTGGAGTCTGCTAGTGTAGGGTGTGTACTGCAATGTCATAAGAATAGAAAAGACTGGACTTACCAGTCCCTTGTAGAATGAAAACAGCACCGACCTGGTCCTCAGCCGAAGACTCTCCCTGGCAGCATTCTTCCAATACAGCTGGGCGAACATCTTCCGGGAATGACAGGAGGGCACATCTGGAAACTGCTGGGATGATGTCATCTCTGGAGATGGAACCTTGGAACAGGAACAAAAAGGAAAACAGCTGGTCTGACGTTATCCGGTTACCAGGTGATGAATCAGGATACAGCTGGGCTGGCGTCCTCTCTGGATCTGAAGTCATCTGGTGGGCCAGTCGATGGATTCTGGAAAGTCAGTACACTGTAGAACTGATGAATGTGGGGCATCTGAGTCCTGGACGTCCATACTGGCGGAACAACAAAGGCACTGCAATGGCTGGAGAGGCAGCACTGGCTACCATTGCTCTGCTTTCCATTTGGTAGGCATGGGCACATTCGCAGGAAGGTCTTTGCATTGTGGCCAATAGCACAATGGGTCAGGCGCTTGAATTATTACCTCGTCTGGGCACACATAATTCACACTATGAAAGGTTTCACGTCCCTCTCCATCCACTATTCGAACAGTGTCCATTAACAGTGTCCTACCTCTTTTCCACTGGCTGTATTTGTCGTGAAACATTCTGTTCTTGACATGTTTGTTTTCACCAGGATGCACACGTTTCATTGCTTCTGCCCAAATCCAGGACTTCCTGTTTTGTTCTCAATCTCCTCCCAGACTCTCCGAGGAAAGGTAGGAAAGGACATCCCATCGATCTCATTCGCCTTCCTATGAACCAGTCTCTTCTCTTTACTAGCTTTGGTCAACCTGAGACCTCTGGCCTGGCTTGGGGGTGGACAGTCCTGGTTCTGTCAGCTACGCATTCTCAGCGAGACAAAAAATGGATCCCTGGCTTCTTCTTCTTGCACAGTCAGGGCAGTGGCATCACCACTCTCTTCCATGCATTCCTCTGACGCAAGAGCTTGAGGCTGTGTACCAGTTCCTTTTTCACAAGGCCACATAGGTTCCCCCTCTTCTTCTTCCTCACTGAGAATCTGTGCCCAGAAGTGAGCAGTCATCCTCACTCCTGAGACTATCCACTCTTCGCTGGGCGCAGAGGTCGAAACTTCCTATTCAAAGGCCTCCCTCATCTTGTCTTCTCCTATGAGACTTGGGATAGGCCCCCCTCTCCAAGGATCTACTGACGCTCTTCCTGAATTGTCTCTCTGCGATCCAGAATCCAAAACATCAGCACATTGTTCTGTCTGTAAATCTGCACCCTCTAGCTTTGTGCCACACTCCCCTGAGGGGCCTTCTCCAACAGGCTCCGCCTGGTGCTGTGTGCTGCCAACTGCAGATTCTTGAACTTTTGTCCATGTGGGAGCCAAATGAATCTTGGGCTCTTTAAATAAATCCTATTTCTCTAGGCACCCAGAACAGTGAGGTACCATGAAGATGTCCCTTCCAGCATTTAAGCATATTAATCATACTTGCACTGGATATCCAGGAATCACCACATAAGGAGGCAGTCATCCTCCGTAGAAACATCTCTCAATGTCCCTTAACTTGTTAACTTCTACTGCTACCACAGCCCGGGCATGATCTGGGTAGCGGGCTGGTCCTGAGGCCATGACTGCAGAGAAAACAAACGCTCACTGTTATTGAAAGTCCCACATCACTGAACACTTTCTTTCACTTTCAAAATGGCTCCTCTGCTGCTATGTTTACATTACTACCCCACCCTGTAATGGTGGCGGCAGCACTCCTACGCATCAACATTCTGAATTCGGGTCAAGCCACTGCACATCCGATTTACACACTCTACTGATAACTTTGTTCAAACTGCACAAACTTGCACTGTTCTTTTTCCTAGCACATTTATATAATTTACCACAGACTTTTCACTTGCTGAAGACATTGCTCTAGCTCACAGTCCCTTAAAGCCTCAGTATTTCAAGCACAGGATTGCCTGTAACTCTTGCTGCATAACATGATTCAACTCACAGTCTCTCTCATGGCTTTGAAACTTACACTGATGCTGAACCCATAACTATGCTCACAGTTGATGGCTTAAAAGGCTTGCTTTTGCTGGTAAACTTAACACAGTCTTTGATTGCAAAGCGACTACACTGCTGCACACAGATTCAGCTGGCTTTTGGCAAAAATCACTTGTTTGAGCAATTATTTCTGTTGGTACTCACTGTTATCAGTAGCTGTTTGCTGTGATGAAAAACGGCCTGCAGCCAGTCATGGAGGCCTCTGAACAGAAGTGGGTTGGCAGTCCTGCCGATCGTCCCTCTGAACACCACACTCACAATCCAGTCGATCAAGATACAGGTTGAGCCCGAATTTAAACAGAAAAATCAATTTTTCACTATTTTTACAGCGCTTCCAGTCACCGCAATGCTCCTCCTGTAAGCCAGTATGCACACTCCACTCACAATCCCTCTCGAATGCTGGGCAGTCACTGTACAGCTGGCTTGGGGGCAGGACTGATTGCAGTCTCACCAATCACACGGCACCATGCAAATGAGCCTCTTTCCTCTCCAGTGCTCTTCTCCTCATGGCGATTGACGAGCAGGCAAATTTAAACTGCAAAACCACACTTTTTCTTTTCTGGACTGACTCCACTGTGGGAGCCCATTTCAACCATTTTTCATGGCCATTAACACAACAAATCTCTCAATTCACTCAGAAAGCATTTCCAACATCCAGGGCACAATTTTCCTTTTGCTACCCCTAGTTTTCCACACTTTTCTTTGTCACAGCAGTTCTTAAAAGCTGGCAAACGCTGTATATTTTGATGCAGGACAAGGGCATACTCTCTCAGGCTTCACTGCATCTTGGTAAACAGTTGGCATTTTAACAGCAGCACTTGGACAACAGCACACAGCGGCACATTAGTTAACCTTGCTTCAGATTTTTGGGCTACCCACTGCCAGATAACCAAAAAGCTAGCCCTTTGCCCGAGCACCTTTCTTGCATTTCTCCCTAGGTTCCAAACCCAAATCCTCAGCAGTGCCTCCATTTTTGTAACCCAGGGCCGGTATGCCATTTGTTTCTGACAGCAATACCAGGTGGGCTGGGTTCAGGAACGAATAGGTCACTTGGCATAAAGGCTAGGTTTGGCTACTCTGCACAGGGGCACCCAAGTAACTCCAAACATAGGAAGCAATAACTGTAATGTCCAATACCAGAAGTGGGATTCTAAAGTGTGGCTTTTTATTCACATCCAAACAGAATAAACAAAGCATAGATGGACCCCCATGGGGCTACACTCCTGGTAATGCAGATTAAAAGAGACTAGAACAATTCCTCAACACTTTAGCCCTCAGGTTCTGAACCCACTGGGCACACAGCGTGGACTTGCACGCTGATTTGGGTTTTCCCTGGCTTGGCTCCCTTGCCAGCCACTTGGACACCTTCCATACTTCATGGAAACATTTTCTGGTGGCTCCCTAAACCACCTAAGAGCACCTCGGCTCCATCAGGGAATTCTTCCTCTTAATCCCATGTCTGGGTACTTTCCTCAGGCACTGGTCAAGTACCTGAGAGAAAGTAAAAGGTGTCTCAGAACAAATCCGTAGAGGTGAATGTGGTTACTACTGATGGGAGGTCTCCCACCTCTCACTCCCACAATTCATACCTGGCCATTTTTCTGGACAGTAAACACCACATCCTGTAAAGCTTTGCAATGTAGATTCTTGCTAAATGTATTTCACATTCCATCTACTTGTCTTGCTTCCCATTTATGCTGGACTTGAACATACTTTTAAGTGGCATTGTCCATTACTCTAGACCCCCCACTGAGTTAAGCAGTCCAATCCCCAATTTCCTTCACTCTTTGTGCTGGACTTGAGAATACTTGAATTAAGTGGCAATGTCCATTACTCTAGACCTCCCACAGATTAAGCAGACCAATCCCCACTTTCCAACTGTACTTGACTGTCTCTTTCTGACCCCACAGTAACAGTCCCTTTAGTTTCTTTCTGTTCAGGTGAAAAACATTTGGCCCTTTTTCAGAGCGAACTCACCCTTTGGTTGCAGGTGCCCCACAGACATTTCCTCCAAAAGGAATTTCTCTCTCAGAGCTTCTGGTGCCTCAGCACAACTTGAATAGGCAGCTTCATTCCTTTAGCTGGACCCAGGAGGGTTGCCCCTGGAAAACAGGCAAAAGCCTTCCCTTCTGTCCCCTCGGGGATGGGGCTGCTGAACCATTGAAAGCAGTCTACACCACTTCAATTACCAGTTCCTGTGTTCCTCTTCAGGTGGAAACACACACCTTCCAAAAGTAGCTCTAAAACAGAGCTTAAAGCTCTGAGAGCCTGCACCCACTCAGCTGTACTACTGTCTCTCTCTCAGACTGCACACAGACTGAATTCAAATTCCCCAACGTTCTACTGTAACCTCCAACTGCAACAGTCCAGTGTGGCTTATGTAGCTGTGAAAGTTATATAATGATGTCATCCCTCAGTCTCAGCTGAGACTGAGAGCAGAGTGAGACAGTGTAAAATCCATTTAACTGGAGTTTCACAAGCTGCCTTCCCTCCCTACCACTAGGTCTTACTGGGATTCTAGTAACCCCGGGTAACAGGGGGGGTTACACTAACACACTCACAGCATTATTTTGCATAGTAAAACAGTAGAAACTACTTTAATAATTCAAAACCTTACTTCAGAAACAGTCTGCTCATGAATCACACCCCTAACGAAGACCCTCTGTGGTAGAAATGTTGGGATTTGTCTCAGGTTACTCTCCATGCTCACTATGACATAAAATTTATATTATGCTTCTTTATTTTGTTCTTGTCTCACTTACTTAAAAGTTAGGCACATTGGGTTCAATTCTCAAGAGTGTCGGAATGCCTCAAGCCCCTAGTGCACTGAACAGATGGCACATGGGGCTTGTGGCGTTCCATGGTTGACACTCAGGATTCATGATCCCGTATGCCATATACCGCAAGTTAGACCACTTTTTTGCTGGTCTAACTTTGTGGCAATCATGGGATCTTTTTACCGAGTTTCTGCCAAATAAATTGTTTTTGAAACACTTGCATTTGGAGCCGGGTTGAAGGGGAGGAGCAGATGCCCCTGGATTAGATCTGTACCTATTTATAGGATATGATAGGCTGAAGACATCCACAAAGGTGAAGAATTTGGGCATGTTCCTGGATAGTGAGATGACAATGGTACCCAGGTGTTGGTGTCTGTCATTATGGGATTCTATCATCTCCAGAACATCACCTGTATTAATTCCCTCATTCTCCCTGATGACCTGTCCACACTGATACATGCATTTGTCACTTCAGGGCTCTACTACTGCAATGCCCTCTACCTCGGGGGCAATGGGGGTATGCTTCAACACCTGTAGCTGCTCCAGAACACAGTGGTCCAACTGAACAGGGGCTCTGCTGTCTTGTCACATTACACCAGTGCTTCACAAACTGCATTGGCTGCCAGTGCATTGGCATATCTCCTTTAAGATGGGTCTGTTGACCTATATGGTCCTACACAGGCTGGGTCCAGGCTACCTGTGTAAGCTGCTGCATCCTTACTTCCCAAATTGCCCTCTTAGGTCTTCAAGGGGAAAATCTTCTGGAGGTGCCCAGATCACAACTTAAAGGAAAACTACATCCTCATATCTTCTAAATTTCATTTGTTCCCATATCAACAGACAACTCTTTTCAGGTAGCTGTTAGAGATGTATGCAATGGCTTCAGTCTGTTTTTACACTTCATACTAGGCCCTGTAACTGTCTGTGGGAGGCTCCATTTGGTGATTGTTGAAATCTCATTGTCCCTGAGAGCTATGCTAGCATATGAGAACATGATGTGTAATAAGCCTTTAAACTCCACAGTATGCCCATCTGCTTAATTAGTCTTCAAAGAAACAAGCTGCAAGAAGGTATGAAAAAACACATTTACCTTCAGTGAGCTTTGCAAACTATCTGAGTTGTAATGCAGGTTTTTTCCCTTTAAACTCAATTCAGTTTATGTGTTTCCAGAGAGTTGTTGCAGGTTATTTGTTCTTTCAACATAGAGATACATGATATAAATGGTTGATCTGACATCATGTTCTCATATGCTAATGCCATTCTTATGGACAGTGAGATTTCAACAACCATGAAATGGAGACCCCTAGGGCAGTCACAGGGGGATACCATCAGCAGTAAAAACAAACTAAAGCTAACAAATATAGCCCTAACAGCTATGTCGTCTGTTGATATGGAAACAAATAAAATTTAAATTATATGAGGATGTAGTTTTCCTTTAAACTGTCCAGAGATTGGGCATTTATTTATTTTATTTATTATTTGAAAAGGTTTCACCAGGAAAGATAGCATGTGCTGCAAGCAGCTCATTTCCAGAAGCATCCTGGGAGGAGGGGGTACATAAATGGGAGGAGCAAGCAAGAACAAAATACGCAATTACATACAGTGCAATTCAATACATAGAGTGTTGTACTAGTACAATGCAATACAAATACTAAACAGTCAAATAGAGGCAGTAAGTTCAGGTCCAGATCCAAAAAGCCAGACTTAGACAGTTGCTAAGTGTTAAAGGATTTTGAGGAGGGGAGCGATAGCACCAGAGGCAGTGAAGGAAGGGTGTGGGGGAGCAGGAGCAAACCCCTTCAGGATGTTGAAAACACTGTGGGGGGGGATCTGGCAGAAAGGAATAGAGGGAGGGAGGAAGGGGACTTGGAGGGATGGGGGGGGCAATCCAGGAACTGAATCCCCTTCAGGATGTAGTGAACCCTGTAAGGGGATGGGGCCTGGATTGGGAGGAGGACGGAAGGGAGAGGTAGAGGAGAAAGGTGTAGGTGGAGGATGAGAGTAGATGGGGTGGAAGTGAGAGGGGAGGTGGGTTATCAGGATGAGGAGAACCCAGCAAGGGGGCAGAGCTTGGTAGTGAAGGAGTAGGGAGGAGAAGAGGCCCTTCAGGATGCTGAGAACCTTGCAAGTGGACAGGACCCAGAGGAATGGAGAAGAGTTGGGGGATGGGTGAGTGGGGGGAGGTGTGGGGCAGCAGAAGGAGGGGTAAAAGAGGTCAGGAGGCACCAGCTAGAGGTATCCAAGGGAGGCAAGGGGGCAGGAGTGGGTGGAGGGGGGAGGAGGAGAGGATGGTGGACAAGGCAGAAGTAGGATTATTGTGGGAGAGAGGTATTAGATGCAGATAGAGGAATGAACAGAGTGCTTACAGAGGAGGAAGGAGAGAGGTATTAGGTGCAGATACAGGAATGAACAGAGTGCTTACAGAGGAGGAAAGAGAGTGAGTGAGTGTCGGGATTGTGCATAGCGGATTTCTAGAGGGAGGGAGTTCCAGATTATGGGGAAATTGTAGGAGAAGGTGGAGGGCCAGACGATGTGCTTGGGGGGGGGGGCGAGTGTCCTGGGGGTGGAGGTATGGAGGGAATAGCAGGATGGGAGGGGGGTTGAAAGGAGGGTGAATAAGTAAGGAGGCAGAGAACCAAGCCAGAACTTCCCAGCTAGATTTGCGATTTGAGAGAAGCACCTGACATGGAGGGAGGGAAAGGAGAGTGAGAAATAAAGGTCACTGTGATGAGTACGAGGAGAGCAACCAAGGATGTAGCGGCAGAAGGAGTTGAAGAGAGTGTCCAGGCTGGCTAGGGTGGTTTTCAAGGTGGAACTGTAGACTACATCCCCGAAGTCAAAGACATGGAGAATCATCTTTTGGACGATTTCTCTCCTGGCATGCTGTGGGAGGCATCTGCGGTGATGGTACAGAGCACTGAGTCTAGGGAGTAGCTTTTTATGGATGGCTTCAGTGTATGACCTGGAGTCTATATTCCTATCCAGTCTTAGTCCAAGGTACTTGAATGTGGCTATGTCATCCAGTGTTGAGCCAGAGAGGGTGTGGAAGGTGTTGGTGGAGTCAAGCCTAGCCAGTTTTTGTCTGGAGCTGAAGGTCATAGATACTGTTTTTCTGACATTCATGGAGAGTTGGTTAGCATTAAACCAGCACTGGATATTGTTAAAGTCCAGCTGAAGGCTGGTGGTTACCTCAGAGGGGGAGTTACCAGAGGAAAATATCACAGTATCGTCAGCATACATATGTATACATGAAAATGTGCAGGCTTTCAGGAGATCATTCAGGAATATGGAGAATAAGATAGGACCAAATACTGAGCCTTGGGGGACACTGGTGGTGATAGGGAGAGGAGGGGAGAGGGAGTTTCCAACTCTGGTGGACTGGGCGTGGCCTATGAGGTAGGACCAGCTGGTGGCAGAGTCAGACAGGCCAGCTGCAGTGAGTTGGCTTAGGAGACGAGAGTAGGAGGCATTGTTGAAGGCTTTTGCCAAGTCGACAAAGATGGCAGAAGGAATACATCCCTGATCCATGCTTGAGAGAATGGAGTCAGTGAGCTGAAGGAGGGAGGGAGGTGGTGGTGGAGTGGTCTTTATGAAATCCAGACTGGAATGGGGTGGAAAAGGAGGACAAGTCGAGGAAGGAGGAGAGATCTTCAAGGACCAGATGTTCCTGAAGTTTTGCCAGAGTGGGGGAGTAGAGAGATGGGATGGAAGTTACAAGGGTTAGAGGTGTCCCCACCTTTAGGGAGGGGCATAATGGTAGCAAATTTCTAAGCATCAGGTATGGTAGCATGCAGAAAAGAGAGGTTTAGTAGATGTGTCAAGGGTGGAACAATTGCGAATGCAGAGAGGCGAAGAAGCTTGGGGGCGAGGCCATCAGGGCTTTTTCCTTTGGATGAGTTCAAAGCAAGTAGTACTCATAGTGTGTCCTCTGAGAGGATGGGCTTGGAAGGGAACAGAGGAAGAGGAGGAGGGGACTTGGAGGCAGTTGGGGGGGCAAAAGGGGGATGTGGGGGAGTCCCCAAGGGTAGTTCCAGGAAGAGATGCAAGTAGGGAGGAGGCACAAGTGGTGAAGTACTTGTTAAATTCATCGGCCACTGAGGAAGGGTATTCGATTGTCAGGGTACCAATTTTTTAAGACAGGGGTGGAGGAGTGGCTGGGGAGAGAGAACAGGGCATAGATGACCTTCCAGAATTTGGATGAGTTGTTGATGTTTTCCTGGAAGGAGGATTGGAAATATTCAGCCTTAGTGAGGCAGATTGCCTTCGTGCAAGCATTGCAGAGTGAATGATATTGCTGGAGGGCATTTGAAGTGGCTTCCCCAATCTTCTGGAATTCGTTTCCAGGTGACCTCCAGGAAGCACTAACACTGTTAGTATTTTAAAAACTTTTGAAAACTTTTTTATTCAGACAAACTTTTGGGGTTTTCTGATAAATTACAATTGTGTTCCTTATCTGTATTTTGTTATATTGATGATTTATTGAGGTTTTACATGTGTGCTGAAATGTTTGGTTGTATTGTATTGTGTTGTATTGTATTTATTTATTGTACTACCCTGTAAGGATGCCCAGAGCCTGCGGAGAAGGGCACCCAATATAAATAAAATCTACTACTACTACTACATATCTGGCCACCGTAAAGGGGATCAGGTGTTTCAAATGTGTGCGACATTTGTGAATCAGGTGCAAGGTGTGGCAATGTGTTCGGCACAACACTGGGTTTGATGCAGGACTAGATGCAAGCCCTGTGTCAACCTATGAGAATCGATCCCATTGTCTCCCTGAGTGCAAGCTTTCTTGTTTCTGTGCTTGTGATTGGGATTAGCCTTCCTAGCTTGCACCAGCCTTTTTTCCCTGGACACACTACAGGCTTGAGTGATGCTCTCGAATCCCCTCTATGTGAAGAACTTGCAGATAACCTTACACCTCGTGAGACTGATGACAAGCTTCACACTTGTGCCCATAATGTCATCACTGTCACTCAGCATGAGATTACCAGCTTATTCTCTATTAAATACAATGAAATTATATAATGCCAGAACTTTTCACATTTAGGTTCAGATTAGTTTGAATCTTAAAATGGAACTGGTTCCCAAACTCCCTAGTTTAAAGCAGCAGTGCAACAAAATTGGGCAAAAATGTGACCCTATATTTTTTCACTATAAAAGATTCCAGGCATCTTTCAGTTTTATTTGATGGTAAAATTTTCAAATTCAACCAAAATTTAAGTGTTTTTAAAACATTTTAATTAATTTTTTCTCAATAAAAAAGATGGCTGCCACATTTGCCTTACAAATAGAATTGTAGACCTGGAAAGGTTTAGGATCAAAAGAATAAAAATAAAATCATGGTGCACAGCATAGGAGGTACCTAGAAAAGTAGATTTGACAGGTATGCTAATCTTTTTTGTTACTTGTAGTTTTGGAAAAACATTTTTTGTTACACTGCTACTTTAACATGCAGTTAGAAAATGATTTACATATGCTCAACATGTAAATAAGGGATACGTAACAGGGACCTGCGGAATACATGATTTATTTTCACAAGAGCTGTTTAACCTTGGGTAACCTCATGAGTGGCGTAAACCACGAGTGATATGCTCAAGGTCAAACAGCGTGAGTGAAAATAAATAATGTATTCCACAAGGTACCTGTTACATATTATTTGTGCAATAGGGATCCTTTAAGATAGTACAGGGAGTTTTGTTTTAAATTGTTTATTTAATTTTTTAATGTAAACTTGCATGGACTTTTTGTGTTTTTATCCAGTATAGTGCCACTTTGCGTAGTGTTTGCTAAGTGGTTGCTATGGACACTCCAACTTTACCTTATGGCCAGCACATAATGAAAAAGTTTGATGCACAATTCTTTTGGTTTTTACCTTTCTTGTTGGGGGGGGTGCATTTGTCAGTCAAAAAAATGAATACAAATTGAATTTTAGGCCATATTGTGCTGATTATAAAAAGTCTAAAAGGTATCTGTAAATGAGACACCACTCATTTTGTAGATATTTTTATGCTGAACAACTTTCATGCTCACAGTACCAAGCTATTTTTTTTTTCATATTAAAGTTATTCACATATAAATATGGTTAGTACTGCTACTGAAAATGAACATTCTAAATTAGTTCTGTGAGCTTGCGCTGGGTCTACTGACATACCAACTATATGGCTATACTGACTGATGACATAGCAACTGTGTACATAAATCCTGATGATGCAGCTACTATGTACATGAACAAAATTTATCTACACAGTAGCTTAAAGATCACGATTTATGTAATGGATATTTTGTCCACACCTATTGCATAAATATGTATTCATTATGTTTTGTATATCAAGCCATGCCAAGCATTTCTGAAATGGAAGTTCGTTTTGGCATAAAACATTTTCGAATTGGCCAGGTTTATTGTGTCACATTATTTTAAACCAGTTCAACCATTCCAATCAAAATATTATTGCTTAGTGGGGTGCTGGAGAGACAGACCTAAACCAAGATGTCTTTCATCTCAACTTCTGCAGGGACAGTGTATATATCCAAATAAGAACAATATTTTAATATAGAGGATAATGACTGGGTTTTGGTTAATAACCACGCTATAATCACCTCTCATGGTTGCAGGGAGAACATGATAAATCTGTAGAGCACAGCTCCAGAGGTTTTTCTTTGTCCAGGCAACCATGTGAGGTGATTTCAACGTGGTTATTAACAGAAACCCAGTCATTATGTGTTATAGTGTATGGGCAAAAACTGTCTGTTCATTGTGAGCCGCTAGTTAAAAGCTGCACATGTGCAGATATGTTCCCATGCCCAAGCTACAATGCCAGTCTCTGATAAAGTATGGCTAGCAAAATATGCTGATGACTGTAAAAGTGGGGGTTAATAACCACAGAAAATGATAATATTCAAACTCAACTAGATAACCTCATGGCATGGGTCAGAACAATGCAGATGCATTTTAATATAGCTAAATGCAAAGTCATGCATTTCAGAATTAAAAATCCATATTTTCAATACAAATTAGGAAACAATATTCTACAAACAATAAGTAAAGAAAAAGACCTAGGTATAATTATTTCTAATCACCTTACATTTGAAACAAATACCATTACAAAAGTTAAAAAATGTCATCAAATTATCAGATCCATATTAACAAACATGCAGAGTAGAGATCAAGAAATCTTATTGCCACTTTTCACCAGCCTTGTAAGGCCACACCTGGAGTATGCACCTCAATTTAATAAACCTCAGACCTTTAGAGGCCAAAAAGTTATAGAAGGTGTACAACGTAAATATACAAAAAAAGATAAAAAAACTAAAAACAACTGATTACAGTGAAAGACTTATGGATCTAAATCTATACTTGGCAAAATATAGACAACTGCATGGAGACCTAAGCCTCACGTATAGAGTGATGAAAGATAATTATCTTGGGTCAGCAATCAGATTAACTTTTTACAATGGGAAAATAAACACAAGAAATAATGGATGTTAGATTTTAGGTGACAATATTAGAACAATAAAACAAAGTAATTTCTTCACTCAAAGAATTGTAGATTTATGGAACAGTTTACCATCTTATGTAGTTTCAAGTCCTGATTTTGAAACTTTTAAGACTAGTCTGGATTTACATATGGCAGAAAGAAAATATGAATACCACCCTTAAATGAGTGGCAAGCTCTTGAGAGGGCACCCAGCCCACTGAGCTTGTAAATAACCTATGAACCTATTATTATGGTATCGTTATGATGTAGTCAAGAGGGGTTACCAATCTCTTGACATCACTATGATACCATAACAGCATTGTAAACAGTTGGATTTCAGATTATAACATGGCCTCCCCTTACAGTGTAGCAACACTGTAGCAACAAAGTATTATATTCATGTTTGGGACAGGTTATTGAATTTGGGGAGAGAAAATATGTTGCAATGGGATGCTCAAAAGGTATTGCAAGTGGCAACCAAAGCAGAAACAAGTTCCAGGGGAAGGTTAGGGAGATTCAAAGCAAATATGGCTGAGACCATGTCAAATCTGCCACCATGGGAGTTTATATGGGTAATTATGCAAAACATTAATCATAAGATAAAACTGATCCTAAAGAAAACTGGCTGTCAAGATCTAAAAATTAAGCAAACTTTAGCAA
Source organism: Neoceratodus forsteri (assembly GCA_016271365.2). NCBI lineage: Eukaryota > Metazoa > Chordata > Ceratodontiformes > Ceratodontidae > Neoceratodus > Neoceratodus forsteri. The sequence continues at coordinate 684,663,437 of CM057449.1, forward strand.
AAGCAAAATAAGCAGTGGAACGCTCACAGAAAACAATGGTGATGGATAAGATGATAAACCGTCACCATTGTTTTCTGTGAGCATTCCTCTTCTTATTTTGAAACTTTTCAAACTCAGAACAACACTCATCTTACGTATAGCCTGGAGGCTTTAGAGAATGAAGTCAGGCCTCTCAATATAAGGCTAGTTGGCCTCCCTGATGGGGCAAAAGGGGACACAGTGGGTGGGATATTCAGACTGTGCCAGGCTGTGGCGCAAGCCTGGGTGCAGTGCAACTTGGATGCAGAGGGGCGTGGACAGGGTGATATTCAACGGAGCTGCACCATGGCACAGCATCATTGAATATCGCACCTTGGCCACCCACAGTATGCATGGTGCAGTGGCAGTGCACTAGTGCAAGTGGCCAGAGTGGAGCAGGGGGATGCACTAGTGCAAGTGCCATTGCGATAGGTGCAACCACCTTGATATGCAAAAGTGCATATGCAAATGGGGCCATAATGTATGCAAGGTGCAAATGGGGCCATTTGCATGTAATTATGGCCCAATTTGCATGCAGGTGCACCGATCCCCAGCAACTTGTGCCTGGCGCCCTGCCAGGCTGCAGCCGCCGGGGACCGACGCCCCCTGCACAAGTGGCAACATGCTCTGACGCCTGATCACATGCATATGAATGAAATGTAAGCATCCCATATCCCTGGTTGTCCAGTGGACTGCTCGCAGCTCGATCGCGGGCATATGTTGAATTATAATAGTCCTGTATCCCTGGTGGTCCAGTGGACCGCTCGCAGCCTGATCGCGGGCATACAGTATGTAGAAAAATAATAGTCCTATATCCCTGGTGGTCCAGTGGACTGCTTGCAGCCTGATCACGGGCATCAGTAATAAATAATGACACACCAATCCAACCCTGGTGGTCCAGCGGTACCCCCCTCCCCACCCGCCCACTGAGCCCCACCTCCCTGCTTCCCCCCCGGTCAGTGTCGGGGCGACGCCTCACCCACTTCAGCGCCCCACCGCCCGCCGACTGACTCTGTATGGCAGGGCTGTACACCGATGATCCTGGCGTGAGCCAATGGACGTGCAGCCCGTGCCATACTACACAGTCAGATATGTGAATGGATCCATTTATATCTGGCTTGTAGTACGGTACAGGCTGCATGCCCATTGGCTCACACTGTGGACCAGTGGTGTACAGCCCTACCGCATAGAGTCAGTCGGTGTACGGCAAGCAGCTGGGGAGCTGCCGCCGCCGCTGACCTGGGGAGTGGGGGCAGTGGGGCTCAGTGGGTGGGTGGGAGGGGGGTACCACTGGACCACCAGGGTTGGATTGTGTGTCATTATTTATTACTGACGCCCACGATCGGGCTGCGAGTGGTCCACTGGACCACCAGGGATATAGGACTATTATTTTACTACATATACACGCGATCATGCTGCGAGCGGTCCACTGGACCACCAGGGTTATGGGACTATTATTTTTCTACATATGCCCACAATCGGGCATGGGGGGCACCACCATGAAGGTGCCGCCGGAGCTCGGGTGGCCACCCACAGGTGGCAGCTGCCGTGTTGAGCCCTGCAATACAGCAGTTCACCTGTGGGTGGCCAGCTGTTTCTCCTTTTTTTTTTGGCTCACCTGTGTGCAGCGCAAGTAGGGTTTTGCACGCATGGTCTCAGCACATCCTGGGCTGAATATCGGGATGTGCGGAGTATGCATGGGCACGCCCCACCACCTGCGCCACATAAATTACTGATGTGCTCCAGTGCATCAGGATTTGTGCCAGGCTCAATCCCCCTTTAAATATCACACTGGGGCGCATCAGTGGGTTGCACATAGCACAACTGTGTTGTGCCACGCACAACGCTTCTGAATATCCCGCCCAGTATCTTAAATTGTCTCTGTGCTTGGCATCTTACTGCTCTGCACCTAGAAGAGGGCTGCAAGGTAAAGAACTAAAACTAGCCTACTGGTTTAACCCAAGGAGAGATAGGCCTAAGTCTAACCCCATGTGCACTGTTGTCCTTGTGACTAGAGGACTCACAATTTGGGATTACCATCTAGATACAGTGCAGATTCAATGGGTTTGAGGCACAAGGTGTGCTTATTCCTGGACTAGTCACTTGGAAGTTTGGAACCAGAAGTTATCAGAAACAATTTAAAGCTATTGGCAGTCAGCTATAGGCATTGGGTATCATTCACTTCTTGCTGGCTACACCATGCCTCTGCATCACCTATTTTATTTTATTAGGATGAGACCATTGAGCAAAGCTCATTTAAAATGGTGTCCCGGGATCATATAAGAATTACAAAGGAATATAACTTTACAAATGGTTATAAATATACAATAAATACAAAATACACGAAGTAAAGATAATAATGAATCTACAGATAAAAATGAAAATAAAGTTCTAAAAATTAAGTAATACCTTCAGATTTTGGGTAACAACTGGAAAACACCAGAAGTTAATTTATGAAAACAATTTTCTAACATCCAAACAGAAAGAATCGTAGGGTCTGATTGAAAAGGTTGCCAGGATATGCTTGAGCCAAGAGTACAGTATGCTGGTCCCAGTATTGCACCCCCCATTCCATTCTGCATCAGTTGGCATCCTCTGTCCCTAGCCTCTACACTACACTAGTGCAGAATCTAGTGGGGAGCCACGGGTGGGTTGAGTGGTCAGGACCATGGGTATCTGGTTGGATGCCTGTGTTGGTCAAGAACTGGATCCCCTGCCTGCACAGGGGATATATAGCATGTCGGGATATGGCAGTCTGCCAGGATTGTCATGACTCTACAAAAAGAGTTAATTCAATTTCATTGAACATTGGCTGGTGCCAGTGATGCTCCCAGCCCTCTGCAGAGACTCCTAAGGCAGGGAACTGGAGGAAAGATGGGTGAACAGGCCCAGATATGTGGTTGGTGGCTGGGATGAGACAGGCATGTAGCCACTATTGCTGCTCCAAGGCATACTTCACAACTACTCCATCCATCTGCCATGCACACCATGGAGTTAATGTCCAGAATCAGGACTCACCCTTGCCTCCTGACCTGCCCCATCATTCTCACCCAATAGCCAGGTATATGGGTCAGGGATTGTGTGCAAAGGGCTATGGCTACAGCAATTTGTATGCCATGGAGTGCCACACAGATGTACATCTTGCACATGGGGGCACTCTGCAGCCTTTCCCAGCCCTCTGTGCAAACTGAAGGTTTGGGAACCTTTTGAAGACTGAGCCCTAAGTGTGCAAGAACTTAAATTTAGACAGCAGTGAGTTCCAAAAATCTGGAATGCAATGACAAAAGGAATAAGTTGACCTCCAATTTCTGACTTTATGTACTGTACATTCAGCTCTAATAGAGATGAGTTCTTCAGTGATGGTGGGACTATGATCTCACAGCTACACACTTTTCTAAATACTCCAGGACAAACCCCTGAACACATTTCAGAGAGCAAATCAGTTTATGCGATCTTCAGGTTGTCAAAGACAACAATCTAGTTTCCTGTACATTACACAGTGATATGTCTCTTTCAAGCAGCAGTATAGCATAGTGGTTAAAGGCACTGAGCTGCAAACCTGGAGACCTGGGTTTGAATCCCACAACCCCCACTTGCATACTGTGTGATCCTGAGCAAGTCACTTAACTTCCTTGTGCTCCCAGGTTGCACCTGGAAACAAGCTCTGACTTAGTGTGCCTTTCCTGGTTAAACAATTTCCCCTCTTCCCAAACATTCCAACACCACTCTACCTTCGATCACATAGAACGTACACCTTATGAAGTTTATCACAGGAAAAGTTGTTGTACAACACATCTGCATAATTCAGAAGAGGGAAAATGTGTCTTAGTATGATTTTAATTCTTATTGTTGGGTCCAAACAACCTCCATATTTGTACAGTAACCCAACCCTTACCAATATTTTCTTAACCAGTTTATTCATGTGGGTATCACCAGCACCACTAGGGTCCTGCAATAGCTCAGGTCTTTATAGGATTTCACCTGTTCATTTCAACTACCATCAAAAGACTGAATAGCTCTCTGAGGATATTTTTCACTTTTGCTGGTTGACCCAAAAACATCCATTTAATTGTATTTAATAATAATAATATTTTTTTTTGTTTAGTTGTTTAACCAGGAGTAGCACACTAAGCTGAAAGCTTTTTTACAGAAGCGACCTGGGAGTACAGGGAAGTTAAGTAACTTGCTCAGAGTCACACAGTAAGCAAGCGGAAGCTGTGAGATTCAAACCCAGGTCTGGTCTGGTGGATGTCACCAGATTTGCAGCTCAGAGCCTTAAACCACTGCACTATACTGCCTTCCCCAGACCCGAGACCACTCTCTGCATTCTCCCCTGGAGGTAGGATGAAAACCACCTGAGGATTCTAATAAATAATAATAAAATTTATTTAATTAAGCGCCTTTCAAATTTTTCAAAGCGCTGTACATAAAAACATGAAAACACAGGCATAAGCAATACATACAATAGAGCTACACAAAACAAATATTGCAAAGCTAAAATGACCAATTACAACATAGCAGAAAATGCCTTCTCCCATAAAAAAGTCTTTAAGGCCTTTTTAAAACTCCCCACCATCGTACTCTCACGGAGCTGACGGGGCAGAGAATTCCAGAGGGTAGGAGCAGCAAAACCAAAGGCACGGGCTCCAGAGGACTTCAAATTTACCCTCAGAATCGCCAGCAACCCCTCGTCAGCCGCGCGGAGCTGTCTCAGAGGGGTGTAGGGCACCAGAAGCTCTTTCAAATAGTCGGGACCTAGACCATGTAGGGCTTTGTAGGTCAAAAGACCCACTTTAAAGGTGATCCGCCACTGTATTGGCAGCCAGTGCAGAGTCGCAGCACGAGGTAATATAGGACCTTCTAGAAACCCCAGTCAACAAACATGCTGCCACATTCTGCACTAGCTGCAAGCGGTGGATATTAACCCCAGAAAGTCCTAGGTAAAGGGAGTTACAGTAATCAAGACGAGATGTCACGAAGGCGTGGACCAAAACCGGCAAGTCACAAGGTGGAACCAGGAGCCTAATCCTGGCAATGTTTCTAAGATGAAAAAATGCAGTCTTGACAACTGCAGACACCTGATAACGAAGGGTCAGACCAGTGTCAAGCTCCACACCCAGGTTACGCACCCGTTCGGAGGTGAGGATCTGGTCTACCCCCAGAATTAATCCAGAGGGGAACCCCGCCCTTACACCATCAACTGCGACCCGGGTCCACCCCCATAACCTCGGTCTTTCCCGGATTCAACTTCAAACCACTGGTATTCATCCAGTCTTGGATATCAGTGAGGCAGTTATTCAGCACCGAGATAGCACTAACCTGGTCGGGTGCAAAAGACAGTTAGAGCTGGGTATCATCAGCGTAGCAGTGAAACCTCAGCTCAAACCATCTTACAATGTCTCCGAGGGGTAGCATATATACTGCGAATAACATGGGGGAAAGCACAGAGCTCTGAGGTACCCCGCAAGGCAGAGAAAGCCCCGGATGAATGCAAACCCGAGACCACTCTCCGCGTTCTCTCCTCGAGGTAGGATGAAAACCACCTGAGGACCACACCCAATAGTCCACAAATGGACCTCAGGCATTCAAGCAGAACCCCATGATCCACAGTATCAAAAGCTGATGACAGATCAAGGAGAACCAGAATAGAGCAGTGTCTCCGATCTCTTGCCATCAGGAGATCATTGAGCACCCAAACCAGAGCAGTCTCGGTGCTATGCCTCTTACGAAAACCAGACTGGAGAGGTTCATATAAACTATGGATGGTCAAATGGTTATCCAGTTGAGCCGCCATAACTTTCTCAATAACCTTCCCCACAAAAGAGAGGCTAGAGATTGGTCAGTAGTTTGCTAGGTCATCCGGGACTAAAGAAGCTTTCTTCAGAAGGGGAGTCACCACCCCTTCCTTCAGAGAACTAGGGAAAACTCCTGTCTCTAAAGAACACCAGATAATCCAAGCAAGGACTGGGCCGATAGTCTCACTACAATCCATAATCAGGGAAGTAGGGCCCATATCCAAACTACAGCATGTTGGGCGCATCTCACGGACAATCCTCATAGTGTCTATGAGATCCGGTAGGTTAAAGGAACTCCAGGAAACTCCTGGCTCTGCGACAAGACACTGATCAACTGCAACAACCTTAGAGTGAGGTCGGGGGCACTGCCTCCGAATGTCTTCCACCTTATTCACAAAGAATTGAGCGATCTCCTCGCAATCAGTTTGCGTAAAAGCTCGATGGATCTGCCAACAGACTGGGTTGCACAGTCTGTTGACAGTTCTGAAGAGCTGAGCCGGTCGATTCCGGGTGACAGAAATTTCCCTGGACAGGAATTCTGCCTTCTTATGGGAAATTGCTGTTTGGTAGAGCTTATAATGCTCTAAGAAAATAAAATGGTTGGCATCAGAGGCAGTCTTTCTCCAACAACGCTCCAACCTACGCCCCAACCTCTGCAGCCCTCTCAATGCCCCATCAAACCATGGGGCAATGAGACAGTGCAGGAGAGGGAGAACACGGGCTGGTGCAATCTGATCAAGTGCAGCTGATATGGCCCCATTATAGGCCACTACCAGCTGCTCAGGATCAGTGCATGACTCGTCAAACAACGAGAGGTCAATAACCACCATCAGGTCTTCAGGGACAATGTCCAGCAATGAGCGGTACCTGACCAACTCCACAGGGGCCGACCTGCCCAGGGGGGCCTCAAAATTGAACCCAACTGAGTAATGATCAGACCAACCGACTGGTTCCACCACCAAGTCGGAAGCCTCGATCCCCAGGAGGAAAACCAGGTCAAGAGAGTGACCTCCTTTGTGTGTAGCTGTGGAAACAACCTGTGTAAAGCCCAGAGATGTCATCACCTGGAGGAAATGTTGACCAAAAGCGAGGTCGTCATCACCCACGCATTGAAGTGGCCCAGCACCATCAATCACAAGCGACTCCAAAGGCTCATGTCGTGGGAGAAAATCTGCTATTTCTACAGGGAAAAGCTTCTCATCCCTGGTGGGCGATAAATGAAGCAATCCTGCACCCCACACCAGCTACACAGTACACTCAAATGACCTAGCCTCCTCAACTGGTACGCCAGTAAGGCCCAATTCAGTCTTAAAACAGACCGCCACCCCCCCCCGCGATCCAATATCGGGCGGTGTATAACCGAGTAACCGGCGGGAACAGCGGCCTCTAAAAAAGGGGCCGCATTCCCATCCAACCAGGTCTCGGCAATGCAAGCCAGATCTGCCCTTACAACAAAGTCTGCAATAAGACCAGTCTTGTTGCAGACAGATCTGGCATTGCACAACAGCGCCCGAGTTGGACGAGGATGACGAGTTGTCCCAACCACTTGCCCTCCAAAACAGGAGGTGCCCTTGGGTATGGGAACCAGAATAGAACTACCATGCTCCAGAAGCCATTTCACCCCAGGGCATCTTCTAGGCCTTACCACCCCTATGGGAGAGCACCGCTCACTCCACTGTCCACAGCCCCCCATGCCCCCCCAATTCCCCCTCCACCTTCACACAATCCCTAGTGCCTGACACCGATGATAGACATGAATGGGCAAGGGGGGCAAGGAGAAGGGGTGGAGGGCATGGAGAGCAGAGGCCGAATAACGTAGGACAGGTGGAGCCAGCCGGCACATCAGGCTGCTGAAAGGTTATAACAATAAATAAAATAAATAAAACAACACCACAATCAACCTAACACTAGAAACAAACAAAAAATAAGAATTAAACTTAACCAACACTCTAATACAAAATCTATTAAGTTATTTTTATCCACAAGCCCTCTTACGGCCTGGGGACATTAATGAAATAATAAAACTAAAAACTAATAACAAAATAATAAATAGAGGGAATAATTTAAAAACCCACCCTCCGGGATTCTCTCACTGAACCAGAAAAGGTGGAATACAAGATGGAATCAAGCACTCTCACTGCATAAATTGTCCCTCAAATAAAATAACTACAGACAATACACATCCTATCTATAACAAAATACAAGATAAAATAACATCAGCAAATAAAATTCAATTTCCAGAGGACCATCATTCACCATCCACATCAGTTTGGCTTAAATAAGGACCACCAGCGGGCCGCAGGAACCGGCCAGCCCAAAAAGATCGGTGACCTACTATTTCCACTCTGGGAGAGGACAACCCCCCGGTTGGCCGCCCCAGGAGTGTAGAGGAGGGAGAAATTAAGGACAGGCCCTCCAGCCGACCCCTCTCCCCTCCACTGCGTGGAACACCAACCCAGGGCCACCAGAACCTGCAAGCCCAACTCACAGGCCAAATGAAGTCAGTTGCTCCAAGAACGTTTATACAGTCACAATATCAATAAATGAATCCAAAGTCACTTATCTTGCAGGATCTCTTCTGGACCGCTCTTTTAAGACACTGATCCCCATAATCCAATTAACCAGAAATGGGTCCGGAAATAAACTAAAATGCACCACCACATAAAATCCAGGGTTTTTAATTGGAATAAGGCTTAGAATAGGCCAAATGATCGTAAAACGAACAGTCCTCTTCTTAGGTGGAAAAGTCGTTCAAGCCACACTGGAGGACACGATCCAAATCCTCAGAAAAACAATGACTCCCAAACATCAGTTGAATAAATGAGGATTCATTCTGAACTCCCCTAAACAAACCATAGGACTCGGGTCTTCACCACAGAGCCAGCAAGTCGGTATCTTTAAAATGAAATCCAGCTCATAACAGTAATGCTCAGGACGCACCGGGTCTCCCAAAGTCTGCGGCACCAAAACACCACGATACAACCCGGACTTCCAGAATCCAACCCCGAGCAGGTCCCGACCCGAAACCATGGCTGTAATGCATAAACAGGACAGAACTGAGAACGTGGAGCAAGGCGGCGCATTCCCTAAACAAACAGGTCAACAAACAAAATAGCACCACAACATAATTTAAAATCCAAAAGAGCAGCAAAAATGTGAGCACATAAAATGGGATAGGCAAAGGTAAAACAAACAAACGAGATGAAACGGAGCAGTATGAGAGTGGCTAGCCCAGCGTGGCCGCCATCTTCCCATCCTATTTGAGTTTAGCTTCAGTTTAGAAATGTCAATAAATTGTTTGTAAACATTGAAACCTTCTTGCAACTTAGGGAAAGGGAAAAGTGTTTAACCAGGAAAGGCACACTAAGCCAGAGCTTCTTTTCAGGTGCAACCTGGTAGCACAAGGAAGTTAAGTGACTTGCTCAAGGTCACACAGCATGCAAGTGGGGGCTGATGGGATTCAAACCCAGATCTCCAGGTTTGCAGCTCAGTGCCCTTAACCACAATGCTATACTGCCTCCCAAGACCAGTTGACACTATCACATGTGCACAGCCACAACCTAAGTGCCTGTGTTGCTGTGGTGTGAATGTGGCATTGCGGACACTTACCCAGTTATGGTAAATTGATCCCTTCTCCTCTCCCCAAACCACAGCATAGTTAGGGACACATTCTGGAGTGAGCTGTGTAAGCAGTCATTTGGATTGGCTGCACCTCTTGCTCTGACATATGATGGATGCTCCCAGCATCCTCCTCTGCTCTACCATGATGCTGAAGGCCTGAACCCAGAAGTTCTGCAGAATTGGTAATTAGATTACCACTACTGAGGATGGTATTCTTACTGGAGTGATTTGAGAGTGAAGGGAATTCAAATAAAAAAAGAGTTATATAAACTTGTTATTTGAGAGATTTGCAATCTCACTGATGTTAAACAATTTTGGACACATCAGCAATCCCCTTTTCAATTGAATGCTTAGATTTAAGATTAGTCAAAGTATTAGTATTTTCCCAGAAAATGTTTTGAATCAGACCAGCATCTATAAATTTGATTCATAAAACATTTGGCCTTGGAAGATCTAATTAAATATGTACGTGAATTTATAAACTTCCGATATCCCATGAATAGAGCAGGGAGAGCGTGGTTTTATACTTTTCCCAAGTCAGGTCATGATTTCTTATCAATTTCCTTTGTTTCCTTAGTAAACTATCTATTATTTGTACTGCCTAACCTCTTCTTTCACATAGGACTTTTTTTCTTGGACAGAGAGCAGCTGAAAATGCAAATAATCTAAAGCAAAGCCCATTGTGGCAATACACTTCAGATAGGTCTGGTTAAATTCTTCAACCTATACCAAAACATCAACACTGTTAAGACCTTCAAAATTACAAGACTGACAAAAGCAAGGAGGAAGCTTGAGGTCTTATAAATTAGCACACAATATGTTGGAAAATGATTGCTGATAGCATCTAACATTACCCCTGAAAAGGAAAACTCTTGTAATTCTGTTAGTCATAACCTAATCTACTGTAAGAGAGAGAATGGTTAGCACTTCATATATTTAACTGGGTTGGAGATGAAATAAGCTGAATTAATCTTAACTATTCCTAAGAGACTTGTATTTTTGTCAGTCAGAGTGATGTTTTGATTTAATGACCTTTCCGGCCATATGTTGCAATTTACAGAGCTGTAGAAGATAAGTAGACTACCAAAGGATGTGGGTTGAACGAACTCTGTTCTTTCTGATTTGTGTATGCTAGTTGCTTATATCAGAGCTAAACGGTACCATTATACTATCTTGATATCCACCATAAAATGTATAGGATGAAAGTGTTTAACAGATCTAAACCAGGTAATGTTTGGTTTTCCACAAGTATTCCTATACTCACAGATACAAAAAAATGGTTTACAGTCAGAAAAGGAGTTGGGTAAGAGCTCCCTGTCAAATAAAAGTTTTCTGGTCCATTAATAAAAATGAGATCAAGTATTGTTGAGGTACTGTAGTCATTATTATTTAATTTGGTTGGATCTGATATCAGTTGAGTAAGACCTATTGTAATTCTGATGTCATATCTTCCTGCTGATTTATGCCAGCACCCTTGTCCAAGTTTTCAAGCATTCCACTTAAAAAATCTTATTTTTTAAATTTATATATTTATTTAGTTTTTTTGTTGACCAGGAAAGGAGGACTAGACAATTCTGCCTATTTGCAGCCTCGTGCCGGGGGAGGGAGATACAGATGAATGCCAACTGACACTGAACCGAATTAAACTGCTGGTGTTATTTTAAGTGAATGGGGGAAATTTGGCAAGGATACCAGGGAAGTTTCCCTTCTCACCAGTAGGGGGGATTGTTGGCTGTCCTGAATGGCCACTCTGAGTGTGACACAGGAGGAGGAGAAGATGAATGTCTCTGAGGTAGGGGAGCTGACCTCCTCCCCTATACTCGGTTTACCAGAGGTCATGGGAGAAGTAGAAATATTATTGGATTCACAGGATGAGGATGAGATTTTTGTCTCTACAGAGGACTTGAGTTAAATCATTTTGGTCATGGAAGAAATCTCCGGAAAAGGTGTGGAAAACTCTACCAATACTGAACATGCATTGCTCAAACTGTTTGCCACAGAAAATGAAAGACACTCTCGGGAACAAGAGCATTTCAAAGCACAGCTTGCTTCTATTTACACTGGTAAAGCCACTGTCAAAGCCCCTGGCCCACTTGTCAGGCAGCTCCCAATCAATTATGATGGAGGAGCATCAAAGGACACCGCTGTGCCAGGTGAGTCATGCAGTACAATTTCCACTGCAATATCTTCTTCAAACACTTTACTGTCTACAGTTTTGGCTGTCAACAGTAGCGCTGATATAAGTGTGTGCCAAGACCTGAGTGAAGTTAAGAAGGGGGTACAATTACATGATGACATTGCACTGATTACTGCTGGCTCATCCAGACAAACTGAAAAGCAGGCAGCTACTATTTTCAAAGGCCATGAAAGCTCTGATATAGCCTCAGCTACAAGTGGGCCAAAACCCAGTACTGAAACATTATTCAAGACAGCTGGGTTTGTGTTTAAACATAAACCACCAGACTTTGACATACATGTATCTAATCCCAAGGGGAATCAAATTGTCTATCAAATGAATAATTCTACACAGGAGGCCACCTCTGTGTTTTTCATTTTCTGTAAGGGGCTCCAATGTTAGAGCTGGAGTAACAGAGGACATTAAAGAAAAAAGAACTGCCTTAATGCTGGCAAAAAGGAATATTCCCTCTGATCTACCACCTGTACAGGATGATTATCAGGAGGTTCTTCCTCAAACCAAATAAAATGTTTCAAAAGTTCAGTCAACGTCCGTTGCTATACAGGCTTCTTTCACCGTCCAGCCCCTTAACATGAATCCCTTTGAAACGTGATCACCACAGAAAGCATTGAGCGAAGCAGGGTGGAAAAAATCCCTAGTGGGGCCTGATTGCTAGATCCTGACTGGGGCCCCAAGCTAGCCTTCACACAGGCCTCTCCAGAATGGTGCCCAATCATACAAATGCAGGTACCTGCATCCCAACCCAGAGCACAATCTCAAGAACTGATGGAGCTTCAAAACTTGATCCCTGAGGGCTCAGTTTCAAAAATAAATTCTAGTATACTGTCTGATAACCCAAAACTTGAAGAGCTTTCCACCTGCCCAAAGAGTTCTGACGTACCCAACGACTCCCTTTCTGCTTCAGGGGAAGAACAACAGGAGTCATCTCTGCCAAATAGACCCTTGCTTTCTGACTTATTTAATAAAACAGGATAGGTGGCTGCTCCAAGGAGGAACGCTGTCAGAATTTGCTATAAAGGTGGTTTGAATACTAGACTTGATAGACACTATGTTGGGAAATTATTATTAAAAGACTCTCTGCATTTTTCTCCTAAGGAAGTCTTCGCCTTCATCAATATCTCAGGTGAAGACAATTTCGATATGAACTTTCATTCCTCATTTGCATTGGATTTATTTTGGGAAAGGTATAACCAGGTTAAGTTCTCCCTCATATGGACCCCCTTTTTGGTAATTCCTTTAACTAAGCCTCTCACCAAGTTTGTTATGATTATGTTTTGGAATGAGGGGGACCATGTGGAGGACATTACTTACTGATTATCCCAGAAATGTGATGTCTTCAGTGCCCCAGAAGCTATTTTAGATACAGAGTTGTTCTGGACAGGGGGATGGAAATATAAAGTTAAGTTGCAACCATCTGACTCTGGGATAGACCATATTCCAAATTCTTTCTTGTTAGGAAGGGACAAGGGTATATGCTTTTATGCGGGTCAACCCTGAGCGTGCTATAAATGAGGCTCTCTGACTCATCTCTCCAGCTCTTGTGACAAACCACAGTGTGACAACTGTGGTGAAATAGGTCACATAACCCACCAGTGTGCCAATCACACTAAATGTGACCTCTGTGAAGAGACTGGTCACATCTTTGCAGAATGTCCTTGGGCTGCCAAAAATAAAGCCACTTGTATTAGTCCGGAGTTATTGATACAACAAGCACAAGATTCTGCTTCTGCTAAAAAATCTAACTACCAAGACCACCCCCTCCCTCCTCACTCCCCCATCATCAGAGTCCAAAAATGATCCCACTGTAATGATTGTGATAAATGACACACTGCTACAGCAAAAACCCATCCCACAACCCTCCAACCCCTCAGCATCCCTAGTCCCTGTCTACTACAAGGACCCAAAGGACAGGCCTGAAAAACCCTGGTACCCCCTCCCTCATCTCCTCCTTTACCAAGGAGAAGATCCTCAAGGAATATCAAACTCAGATCCCCTCCACCCTCAATGGATTTTCAATCGGACAATTCCTATGCTGCATTATCCACCAAGTGAAAGTGACTCAGAAATGGAGCAGGTGGATTCAAACTCACAGCCACCTGAGAAAGACATCCCTCCCCAATATCAGGAGTTAGTGGATTATAAAGGGGAAAAGCAGAGGAAAAAAAACATCCTAAACTTGTAATATCTGTCTATGACTAGTTTATTGAATGTAACAAAGCGTCAAGCTGTTTTTAATTTCGTTCATGAAGCCAAAATCGATATTTGTTTCATCCAAGAAACTGGGATGTTCTCTAGTGACCAAGCAAGGTTTTTCCAGGGGGATTGGCAGTGGGAACCTTCCTACTGGTCCTTCAGCCCAGACAGTGCTAGATAGTGTTGGTATAATTTTTAACTCCTACTGTTTTACTTTAACCAAACTGGTTGATCTCATCCTGGACAGGGTTTTAATTGTGGATGGATTATGGAAGAAGTTAAATTGTAGACTAATAAATGTTTATGGTCCACAGTACAAGGCAGATAGGGTAGCTTTACTAACCACTTTACAGCCCTTCCTGATTACCTCTTATAAGATTTTCCTCTGAGGGGATTTTAACTGTGACATCAAATTAAAGACTTCCAGGTCCCAAGAGAGCTATAAAAAATCTGTTGTGACTCATGCTCTGCTGAAAGTGATAGAAACAGCTGATTTGTTAGATTGTAGCAAGTTCCACACATAATGACTCAAGTACACTTGTAAAAGAAGTAAATTTATGTCTGCCATCTACCACATGTTCATTTCTAAAAAAATTACTTGCTGTTAAATTTAGGACAGTTATCAGTAGAATTTTCTGACCATTTATTATTAGAAATTACATGTCAAGATACCCCTAAGGAATCTAAGAAAAAGAATAGATGGAAACTGAATTCCTCTATTTTAACAGACCCCTTAATGAGAGCAGGGATTTTAGAACTGCTGTGGGCCCAGTCTTCTGTTAGTCTTTTATATAATGACCTAGGTGAATGGTTGTCTGACTCAAAGGTTGATTTCAAGATATGTTTCCAAAAATGTTGTAAACATAGAGAGAATGAAAAATTCTTGAAATACTTGCAACTTAGGCAGCAGCTACAACATTTATACTCCCTTTCTTATACGTCCATGCACAATTATTCAGCCCAAATTGAAAATATAAAATCAGACATGAAATTATATCAATATTATAGAGCTAACAGTATTAGGACAATGTTGCAATATGGGACCCAAAAGTCTTCAATTGGGGACCCATTTGAAGCTTGCAGAAAAGTAAAAGAAGCCTCATCAATGCACATTCTAGTGGACCCAGAAGGGGTTGTTACTGAATCTACTGAATGACTCCATTAAATAATAAGTGATTTCATTCAAACACATGCTCCATCCTCACCCCCCACCCCCAAAGACTTTGGCCATTAAATATTTCCTACAGGAGATTAACATCCCTAAGTATCCAGAGGAAATGCAGGAAATGACTAGGCCCATCAGTGCCACAGAAATAGAACAGGTGCTTCGTCTTTGAAATCTGGGACATCACCAGGGCCAGATAGTTTACCATTCAAATTCTATAAATCCTTTTCAAAAGGGCTATCAGTATGTCTAGAAACAGTTTTTAGGTATTTTTTCTTACTACAAGCTATCCCCCCTTCCTTCATGGAAGGCTTATTGATTTCTCTCTTAAAAATTTGGTGATGAGAGACAAATTCAAAATTGGAGACCCATCACCATTTTAAATTCAGATTTCAAAATACTCTCCCAAATTCTAAATAATAGGTTAAAACACTATACCAGTCTGGTAATCTCCCCTCAACAATTCTGTGGGCTGCCGAATAGGAAAATTCAGCATGCCCTGATGATCACGAGATTTGATTGCTCATCTCTCCATTCATGGTAAAATGGGCTGTATAGTATCTGTTGACCAGTATAAAGCATTTGATAGGGTCTATCATCCCTTTCTATTTGCAGTGTTAGAGGCTTATGGAATATCCCCTGAATTCATTAAATGGTTACAGCTATTATATCCTTCAGCCACAGTTCTTCCGGTAATCAAAAAACAAGTTACAAAGGGCTTAAGTGACAGGAGTGAGGCAAGAGTGCCCCCTAAGCCCCCTTTTTTATATATTTTCCTTGTACTCATTCATCAGGAAACTAAATGACACTCCAAGATGGCAAGGGATCATGGGTGAAGGAATGAGTGAGGGTTTGCAGCTTCAGGCATATGCAGACAATATCTGTTTATTTTTTTCAGAATATCACCAGTTTTTTTTTTTTACAGGAAATGGAGGCCTACTCAAAACTCTCTAACTCTAAGTTAAACAAAAATAAATGTAAGGGTATTTTTGTGAGTTTAGGCTCCCTTAACCCCATACAGATACAGGGCATTGCTATCTATCTTCAGAGCCCCTAAAAATATCAGGGATTTCCTTTGATCCTCAGAATATACACCTTACAAACTGGGAGACCACATTACAGAAGGTGGAACTTAAGGTCCACAGACGGAAACACTGAAAAATGTCCAAACTAAAAAGAATTCATACCATAAAACAATTTATTATCCCTTGCATACTTTATACAGTCATGACCCCCACTCAGCTTGAAACAAAATTATATAATATTTTTTTCCAGGTGTTATGGGGCAGTAGGCTCAATCCTATCGAAAGATGTTATACATATCTTTAGAAAGAAAAGGGTGGGCTTTGGGATGGTTGATCCGGTGGTATTCTTCTACACCCTTTTTGTCTCCCAAACAGTTAGAAGTGGCCTAGTGCCTACAGACTCATTTCACCATAAAAGGGTACTAATTAATCTTGCCAGATACTTTTAGGCATAGACAATAGTTCCTCTGAAAGTATCTTGTCATCTTCATCTCTCAGAATATTTTACATCATCTGCTTAGAAAATCTACAAATGGGGACGATCAAAACAACAAGTATGACAAGGGACTGGGCCAATGCTATATAATGAAGTTTTAGCAACACTATATACTGATGATCCAGTCTTTAAAAACTGCCCCACATATCTGAACAGTACAGTATTAAACCAGTTTAAAAATAATATAATCCCCCCCTCCCCAGATGTGGGAAATGTTATGGTTATCTGTATATGGGAGATTGAACATCCGAAGGAATTGCAAGCACAAAGCCTTGGCAGAGTGAAATTGTCCATTTAATTCTTGTGTCAATAAGGAGGAAACTTTGGAGCATTTTTTATTTCTTGTCCATATGCTAAATCCCTATGGGAATTCCTAGCGGTTAAATGGAACATGGGTTGGCTGAGGAAGTTAACCTACGACTCCTTTATTTTGGGACAGTATTCCCAGTTGGGGATGAATTATCATAAGGATATATTAGCTGTTTTTTGTGCTAATTAATTTTTTTTCTATGGCAGGCTAGGTGTCAATGGATGCTATACCAAAGTATAATCTCTTATGACACTGTAAGCATTTTAACCCAACAAGCCATGGGCAATGTCTGTATGAAAGATAAGGAATTACACACATCACAGGAGGTGTTTAGGTGGTGGAGGGGGGTTACTCTGTTTATTAAGTTCAAATGAAACACAAAAAAAAGGGAAAAAGTGATTTTACGAAATATGTAGAAAATATTAGGAAAAATTGCTTGTGTAGTATGGGGTGGGGTTTAAGCTTATAAAATATAGATTTTTTTTGTATTGTTTGAAGGCTTGCTAATAATTACCCTCATTAAATTTTCCTTTTCACTGTTTTTTCTGAGTTTATACCTGTGATGTATAAATTACATTTTATGTATTGATTGTATTCCAGTATGATTTGATGTTCTTTCAATAAAAACTCCCCAGCTCTTTTCAAGAAGTGCTATAGGATCTTTAACATCCACCTGAACTACCACCAGAACAGGCAGATGGGACCTCGGTTTAACATTTCATCCAAAAGACGGCACCTCAGGTGTGCAGCACCCCCTTCATGCTGCACCACAGTGTCATTATTGGGATTTAACCCAAGTGCCTGGTGTGGGGATAGAACCCACAGTCTTCTGATCTCCCAGCCTCAGAGCTGAGTGTGCAACCTACTGAGCCACTGACTCTGCTTTTGACAGCAACATCTATTTTAAATGCCCTCTCCCACATGTAGTACCATAGTAAGTATGGGAGACTGTACAACATATCCTGTCAGCTAAAATGTAATATGCATTCAATGCAAAGATAATGGTGACTGTTTCTCACAAGTCCATAATGCCTGTAGTAGATCATATTTTGGTAAGCAAGTGTGTGTGTGTGTGTGTGTGTGTGTGTGTGTGTGTGGTGATGTAAGGCTGTACTGTTATCTAACATAGGCTTGGGGAAACTCTGGAGTGTTTTAATCAGGCTGCTGTGCAGAGAATAAATTAAATACATAGGGAGCTCAAGGCAGACCTATTCGCAGAGCTTCTACAGAATGATGTTGATTCTTTTAAACATCTGTTTTCATTTTGTGCAAGAGAGTGGAAGAGAATGCTTACCGTCTTATCCACACTGCAAGAAAGTAATGTTTTCATATAAATCTTGTGCATAATCAGGACTTCCTACTGATGTCTACATCTGGGAATTCCACATTTAAGTGCAACATATCATTCTGTCATTGTTCATATGTTAATTTAATTTATAGAAACATAGAACAGAGTGGGACAGAAAAAGACCCTAACCTCCAATATTTCCTTCCAACCTTCCCATCACTTCTCTTCACACTTTATCTTGACAAATAATTTCCCTCCAGTACTACAGACCGATTATTTTTACACTCTGCTATCTTAGGGGGTCACTGTTATTCATTTGGCAGGACTGTCACTGTTGAGCGAAAGGGCAGTGCGTTCATGTTCAGCAAGTGAGATCTGGCTACTGTAGACCGCATAAACAGGAACCCCAACTTCTACTTTGGTGACAAGAGCTGAGAGAAAAATGTGGACTTGTTTGCAGCAAGAACTATTGCCCATTTCTCACTGCCACCCTGATGACTCCAGGGGTCAAATGTTACCAAAACCTGGAACAAACATGCCCCCCCAATGGTCACGTGTCCATGGGTCCCTCCTTTCCTGAATCACTGAAGAGTTTATAAACATTTTCAACATCTGTGACTGCTAGACAGCTTTTCGAAGTTTCAGGTTCTTCCTTGGGTGTGTAGAGGTGCAAACAGCTCAGAAATGCCACCACCCAGGTCAACAGGGAAGTACAGCAACAAAGAGTTTGTCAGCAGAAAAAAAGGCCTCTTGCCTCATCATGTCTGCCTAGTCCTGTGTATCTAATTAAGTAATAATGCACAACAGTACCTAGACTTAATAACTTACTGGGCATATGAATGGGGTATGGTATTTAACACTGACAAGTGTTGTGTAATTCATTTAGGGAAAAAGAATAAACATAATCAATATATATTGAGTAATTCTATGTTAATCAATTCAACAGGTGACAGAGACTTAGGGTTTATATAGACAGCAAACTAGATTTTAGTACACAATGTACTAATGAGCTCTCTAAAGCTAACATGGTAGTTAGAGCAATTTGTAGAAATATAAGGAGTAGGAGGGCAGAGGTACTGTTTTCTCTTTATAGATCATACATGAGACCCCAGTTGGATTTTTATAGTCAGCTCTTGAACCCATATAAAAGGGGGGACATCATAAGATTAGAAAAAGTACAACATGGTATGACTAAATTAATAACAAATATAAAAACTTTAACATATAAAGAAAGAATTGATAGATTGGGTCTATATACCTTGGAGGAGAGGTAAATACAAGGGACTTAATTTTATATTTTGACATTATTAAGAATAACATACTTAAAGAGGAACTTGGTATAAAGCTAAAAAATCAAGATTTAAATATAAGAGGTTACTCATTACAAGTACAGGGTACTAGAACTAAAACAAATAAAAGGAAGTTTTTCTTTACTAAGAGAGTGGTGAACTTATGGAATAGTTTACCAGAAAGTTTGGTACAGAGTGGTAACAGAGACATTTTTAAATGTTTTCTTGATTATCTTATTTAAAATGATATTGAATTACAATACTACTAAGAAAATATAGGAGCACTTACGGGCGAAAGCCTTTTTAGCTCCTTATTGCAGTAGTGACAACAGGGTGTGATATATCATGGGATGTCAGACATAATTTTACTTGATTATAGCAAGGCTTTTGATAAGGGTCACATACATTGCTAATCAATAAACTTCACAAATTTGGCTTTTCTCCTTAGCTAGCTAATTGGATATCCCGATGGCTGTACAATAGAACACAGAAGGTCAGAATTAATGGAATGTTGTCTAATACCGGAAGAGTAACAAGTGGTATACCTCAAGGCTCAGTTCTTGGCCCTACCCTGTTTAATGTTTTCATATCAGATATGGATATTTCCTCAAACAACATCATCTCAAAATTTGCAGATGATGCAAAACTTGGGGGTAGAGTCGACTCAATAGCAAACATGTTACTATTACAACGGGATTTAGAACTTATTGAACAATGGGCTAAAGTTAATTTAATGACTTTTAATATTGACAAATGTACAGTACTTCATTTTGGGTAAAACAACTTGCAGCATAATTATTAGTAAATAATGCTTGTCTTAAATCAACACCTAGTGAAAAGGATTTCAACATCCTGATAGATAATAAACTATCAACCAGTAATCACTGCAACAAAATAGCCAGAACATCAAATATAATCATTAAACAGATTAGGAGAACATTTATTAATAAATCAGGACAGTGTTTAGTACCATTATATAGGGCATATGTTAGACCTCATTTAGATTATGGGTACCCCTTCTGGAACTCTTATCTTAAGGGTGACATAAATAGTCTGCAACAAGTTCAGAGACGGCTTACAAAAATCATCCCAAGACTGAAAAATAAACACTATAGTACCAGGCTTAAGGAAACAGGACTCTATCCCCTTTTCCTAAGAAGAAAATGGGGTGATATCCTGCTAACCTACAAGCTTACCAAAAATCCATCATTAATGGAACGATGTGGGCTAACATTAGCCAATAAGCATATAGTGGGCAGGATGCATAATCAGCAGCTTAAAGTAAACTGGGCAAACACTAATAGACATGACAACTTTTTTAATGTAAGAGTTGCTAAACAATGAAACATACTTCCTCAAGAGATGGTTAATGCTACATTCCTTGACATATTTAAATCTAAACTAGATAAATGGCTTAATTTAACCCATTATCAGCAGTGACCCTCTGTTGAGGGGGACAGTCATGATGGGCCTTGTGCCTTCTTTTGTCCTGTAAAATCCCGTAAATCCAAAATCAAATAAATCTAGTGAATCATTATGCCTTGGGTGGTTGAGCATAAGGCCACAGACTGAGTGCATCCCACCACCTGAGACATGAAAATATCCCATGATATACCACACACTGCTGTGGATTATTGCTCTTATGAACTGGGTTATACCTTTTATAAAGAAACAAGAAATCAAAAACTTTTAAAAAATCTTTTAAAAGTGAGTTTCTGGGGTACTGTGGAATACTTTGTAAAAAAAAAATAGTTCTTGGAGGGCTGTGGTCAGCAGGTGGTGCTGCTGTTGGAGGTGAAAGAAAAACTACAGCTCTTGTGACTATAACTCTCTTCCCTTCACAGCATGACACCCCTCCCCCTTGAACTGTGCTTTGCGTGATGTTTGTTTAGGCAGATGTGGTTACTATATTTAATGCTCTGTGGAGATATGAAAGGCAGACAGTGAACAGTTAATGGCAAATAAGAAGGAGAGTTGTGTTGAGTGTGAGCGGGAGGAGCGGTGTGAGACTTTGAGGTGGGTGTCCATGGCAAAACTGAGCTGGCAGTTATGCGGATTGATTGCTGTGGCAGGAAAGGAGCAAGTTTGTTTTATTTGTTTGTGTGGCAGGACAGACTTTCTTATTCTGTGTACTTGCTGGCTGGAGCTGCTGCAATGTATGACAACTTTAGCTAGGCTGTGTCTGGCTGCCAAAATGAATAGGCAGATGGATTTGGAGCAAGTTAAGTGGGCTATTGGCTGGCACCTGCTTTTACCTATGACTATGTTGTCGAATACAATCATGGTTAAGAAGAGGGCTCAACCAATCAGCTTCCATGATTTATAGTACCCAGTTCATAATATGGGATATAAGTGTCTTGGTGGTTCTTCACACCTCCCCTCCCTGTTTGATACCATATTTGCCAATCCCATGCATCTGTCCAACCCATGTATGAATCCTCCAACTATTCTTGCATGGATTACCTCTTTCAGCAGCCTGTTCCACCATTCCACCACCCTTTCTATGAATAAATACTTTCTAGTGTTCCTCTCAAATTTGCCCCAGCCAGTTTAAGGAGTTACCCTGGTGTTTGTGTTTCCACTTAATTTGAACAGTTAGAAACATAGAAACATAGAATTTGACAGCAGATAAGGACCACTTGGCCTACCTAGTCTGTCCATTTCCCTACTTAATGCATAGGCTGCAGATCCTAGTTAACCAACAGCCTACTTTCTCCTACCCCCCACTGGAATTGCCTTATGTCAGTCCCATGCATTCTTGAATTCATCCACTGTTTTTGAGTCCACTACCTCCTCAGGAAGGATGTTCCATGTATCCACAACCCTCTCCATGAAAAAAATACTTCCTCACATTACCTTTGAGCCATCCCCCCTCTATCTTTAAATTGTGCCCACTTGTTCTTGCACATCTCTTTTTCTGAAAGTTGCTACCATCTTGGACTCTGTTGATTCCCTTGAGGTACTTCAAAGTTTCTATCATGTTCCCCTTCTCCCTCCTTTCCTCAAGTGTATACATATTAATCTTCTTTAATCTCTTTTCGTATGTCTTCTGGTGCAGACCCTGCACCATTCTAGTTCCCTCCTCTGGACAGCCTCCATCCTGTCTATGTCCTTGCAGAGATGGGGTCTCCAGAACTGGATGCAGAACTCCAGATGGGGTCTCACCAACTGTCTGTACAAAGGGATAACAACTTCTTGTTTTCTACTGGTGATTCCTCTCCCTATGCACCCCAATATCCCACCAGCTCTTCTTACTGCCTTCTCACATTGCTTGCCCACCTTAAGATCATCTGATATGACTACGCCCAGGTCCCTTTCCATTTCTGCAGTTGTTATTATCTCACCCACCATTGTGTAGTCTTCCTCTGGATTTTTTGTTTCCCAGGTGCACTTCTTTGCACTGAATCTAAGCTGCCATATATTTGACCATTCCTCCAACCTTGCCAAGTCCCTTTGCATCCTCTCCACCCCACCTTCTGTATCAACCCTGTTGCAGATCTTTATGTCATCTGCAAAGAGACATACTTTTCCTTCCAGTCCCTCTGCAATGTCACTTATAAAGACATTAAAGAGGAGTGGTCCCAGTACTGAACCCTGCGGTACCCCACTGGTAACCCCCCTTTCTTCAGAATAAATTTTGTTTACTATTACCCTCTGTATCCTGTTGTCCAGCCAATGTTTAACCCAGGCTACCACATTGGGACCCACTCCAAGGCTGGCTAACTTTTATATTAATCTTTTGTGTGGGACTGTGTAAAATGCCTTGCTGAAGTCTAGGTAGACCATGTCCACTGTCCCTCCCTGGTCTACCACATTGGTCACCCAGTCAAAGAAATCTATTAGATTCATCTGACATGACCTTCCTGCTGTGAATCCATGCTGCCTTGGGTCCTGTGCCCCACTGGCCTCTACGAACTCAACAGTTCTTTCCTTTAGAAGTGATTCCATCATTTTCCCTACCACTGAGGTCAAACTAACAGGTCTGTAGTTTCCTGCCTCTGTCTTGCTCCCACTTTTGTGAAGGGGAATCACATCTGCCCTCCTCCATTCAACTGGGACTACACCATCCTCACATGATTTGTTAAAAGGGGAGGTCAGTGGTGTCACTAATTCCACCCTTAGTTCTTTTAGAATTCTTGGGTGAATCCCGTCAGGCCCCATTGCTTTGTCCAAATTCAGTTTTGAGAGTTCTTTCAGAACACTTTCTTCTGTGAATGGACTGGTATCGACCTCCCTATCCAGAGTGCTTCTATTCCTTGATTTAGGTACCTCCCCCTCCTCTTCTTTTGTGAATACTGAGCAGAAGTATTCATTCAGTATCCCTGCTTTTTCACTGTCATCCTCTGACTACCCTCCCTTCCCTTTAGTAAGCCTCACTATCCCTTCCTTCATCTTTCTTTGCTCCCTAATGTACCTATAAAAGGTTTCATCCCCCTTCTTAACTGAGTTGGCTATCTTTTCCTCAGTTTGGGCTTTTGTTATTTTGACTGCCTTCCCCACTTCCTTCTACTTTAACTGATACAGTTCTCTGTCCTGCTTCTTCTGTGTTTCCTTATACTTCCTGAATGCTACCTTTTTCTCCTTAACCTTCCCCACCACCTCTTTTGTGAACCATAGTGTTTTTTTCCTTCGTTTTGCTTTTTTGATTTGCTTCACACAGAGGCTTGTTGCCTCTGTGATGGTTGTTTTGATTTTTCCCCATTGTTCCTCCACCCCTCCTTTTTGCCAGTTTGCTAGTGCTATTCTAAGGTACTCTCTCATTTTCCCAAAGTCAGCCCTCCAACAGTCCAACACTCTTGCTTTTGGATGGCTCGACTCTATGGCTGTGTTTATTGTGAACCACATTGTTTTGTGGTCACTTGTTCCCAGACGGCTACCCACTTCTAGATCTGAAACCCTTTCTCCATCCCCATTTGATAGTACCAGGTCTAAGATTGCTCCCTCCCTAGTGGGTTCCACCACTAGCTGTCTGAGGCATGCCCCCTGCAGGGCATCAAGAATAAACCTGCTTTTTGATGTGGCTGCAGCCAGGGTGCTCCAGCTAACATCTGGCATGTTCAGGTCCCCCATCAACAATAACTCCCCTTTTTCTGCCATTCTAAGGATGCCTTCAATCATTTGCTTGTCCACTACCTCCCACTGAGATGGGGGTCTGTATACTACCCCTGTGCGAACTGTGGTTCCATATCCTGTTTCCAGGGTAACCCACAGTGCCTCCTCTACTCCCTGTTTATCCTTTAGTTCTGTTGCTTTGATTCCCTCAGTTTCCCTCTATCTACCTTGTTTACCCCATGGAGGTACTTGTATGTCTTAATAATGCCCCCTCCTTCCCTTCTCACCTCCAGCATGTACATGTACATCTTGGGTCTTTCAAGCTCTCCTCTTGAGTCCTTCCCTGTTGTTATGGAGTGTATCAGTTCCTCTGTCTCAGTCACCTCTGCATTGGCTTGGCTCTGTTCCTGTCCTTTCTCAAATGTGCTCACTAAAACTACCCACGGTACAGTATTCCAGGTGAGGATGAACCAACGACCTATGCTGTGGTAGAAGCAACTCTCTTCTCCAGCTGCTGATCCCCCTCCCTGTGCAACCCAATATCATTTTTATGTTGTCTTGTGCACGCTCAAGCAACATATTGGAGTAGCTTGGAACAGCAGGTTTTGGAGGTGCGGTCATGTTGTGGTCAATGTCACCACTGCTTTTTCTGGCTGGGCTCTGTGGCACGAATTAAATATCATGCTGTCTGTAACAGCAGTTGAAAAGAGTTCCACCAACTTAAAACAATTTCACCACTGCAATTAGGGTGCAACCTGTCATTGCAGCGTGTGCCTTGCCTGATGTAACATTTCAATAAACATGGCAGCATTAGAGTGCCACCTAAAAGCTGATGTTGGGGGTGCCTAGTCCCCCTATCGGCATGCCCTCTACCCAGTTTGCTGATGGGGGAGCCTAATCCCCATTGGCATATTGTGCCTTTGTTTGAATTTGACAGCCAAGGGGTGCCCATTCCCCCTCGGCATCATGCGCCCCCCCAAACATGGACACGTTTTGTGTGCCAACAGGGGGACCAGTCCCCATTGGCTTCAGTCCCCCTTGCAAAGAAACACAGGTGGCACACTGGGAGCCCACCCCAGTATGCCAAGACACACCTGTGTAAAAAAACTTCCCACAAAGGTTTTTTCATTTTTTTAAACCTGTAAAACAGTCCCTCGTTGTCTCTGGTGCCCTCTCCTCCAGCTCATGCCCACCCTCTGCCTACCCCACCTCTCAACACCCCCATCATTCCATACTTACCTCCGGAGCCCAGCGCAATGATCTTCGGTGGACCGGGAACACATCTGCACTCTTCAAAGCCGACCGCGAACTGAAGAAATGCCGGTAAGCTGTATAATGGCATAAATGTTTTTTTTTTTCAACTTTGGTGCATATCTCACCCATTTTTGCAAATTATAGCACCACATTTTCAACATGGGGTTCTTGGGACCCCACCTCATGAACTCAGTCACTGTCATTTTGTTAATCTGTCCCAAAATGTAATTTCAAGGTCACTGCGCGAAATCACTTTTGGGATCGATTCACAAAACAGCAGTGTCACAGTTCATGAGGTAGGCTCCCAAAAAGACTATGTTGCAAATTTGGTGAAAATATTCCCAAAAATGACTGTGTTATGGGAGTGTGTAACGCAGTTTCCATGCACACTCATAACGTCAAGAATTTTTAATATTTTCACTCCAGATTTTCAATATTGGCATTTTTCCACACCTTATGAAAAGTATACTTGTCATTTTTCACATCCTGCCAGAAATGTGTTTTTGCACATGTGGCGCACAATGGCACGGTTGTTGTGTGAAATCAATGTTCAGGACAGATTAAGAAAATCACAGTGACAGTGTTGATAAGGAGAGGTCCCAAAAAGCCCATGTTGCAAATTTGGTAAAAACATTCCCAAAAATGACTGCATTACCAGCGTACATTGCACAGTTTCTACGCACACTCGTAACTTGGCCAATTTGTTTTATTTTTACTCCAGATTCTCAAAATTTTCATTTTGCACACTGCCTGATGAACAGTACAGCTGCCTTTTTTCACACACTGCCTGAAACATATTTTCACATCTGTGGCACACAATGGGCGTGGTCGCTGTGCAAAATCAATGTTTGGAATAGTTTAAGAAAATCACAGTACCACTGTTCATGAGCAGAAGTCCCAAAATGCCTATGTTGGAAGTCTGGTGTAAAATATCCCCCAAATAAGTGCATTATGGGTGTACATTACGCAGTTTCTATGCACCCTCATGACTTTACCAATTTTGTTATATATTCACTCCACATTTTCAACATTACCATTTTTTTACACCTCCTCATGAACAGTGCAGCTGTCATTTTTCACATCCTGTTCGAAATGTGTTTTCACATCTGTGGTGCCAAATGGCATAGTCATTGTGCAAAATCAGCTTTCAGGTAACAAAGTGATAGTATCACTGTTCATGTGATGGGGTTACAAAAAGCCCATGTTGAAAACTTGGAGTGAAAATACCAAGAAATGCCCAGGGCGTTAGGCTTTACCACCATAATGCCTTACCCTGTAGGGACTGGCAGAAGTCAGGGGTGTGACTTGGGATTGTCGACAGTAATGCTCACACCATTCCACCACCACCCTGCAGCCAGTATCAGGCATCGAGGTGTGCCCTGGACTCTTCAGACCCAAAATTCACCCCATTCTCCTATACTGCACCCATTTCAGCATATTTCATTATGGAATGGGGTGAGTGTATAGCCCAAACACCCCAAGGCAGACCTCAACACTTGTCAGTGTCTGCAGGGTAGGCTGACGTGAAATGGCGTGAGCATTATGGCCGATGACCCAAAGGCACACCCCAATGCCTGTCAGTCTCTGCAGGGTGGGGTGGGATTGACATCAATTCCATACTTCACTGCCATTCCTATTATCCATCTCTCTAACTCCTGCACTGCCAATGCCAACACCAGCAAGACAACATTCGGCATTGACAAATGCTTGTTGCTTTTCCCACTGCTCTATTTCATTATGCTGTTGTGTTTTGATTGTCCCCAAATCTCTCTCCTCTGTTCCACTTGTCACTACTTCTTCCCCCATTCTGTACTCAATTGTCATATTTCATGCCACAGTGTGCATTAGCTTGCACTTCTTTGCATTAAATTATAACTGCCATACTTTTGACCGCCTCCCAGATCTACCTAGATCCCTCTTCATAATCCTAACCCCCTGCTTACTATCCACCCAGCCACAGATCTTAGTATCATCCATGCAGATACATAGCTTTCCTTTTTCCTTCTTTCCCTACCCCAGTGTCACAGATGAAGTTGTCTTGGGTGAGGGTGCATGAGGAGGGAGTTTAGTGTGTGTGTGTGTGTGTGTGTGTGTGTGTGTGTGGGGAAGGTAATCTTCTGTGTGTTTTTTGGGGGGGTTGGAGGATTTTTTTTTGTGGGAGGGTGCTGTGTGTGTGTGGAGAAGGGTTGGGGTATGCTTACATATTTAGGTAGGCTTATATTTGGGTACATGTCATAATTTTGCTACAGGGTGTTAGGATTCTTGGCTCACATGCATAGCGAATATACACTTTTCTAGTTATCTTTTCCTGGAGGGGGAGTTTAATTCCATCGAAGTTTTATACAGATTCTTAAGACTGTTTCTGCACATATAGTTAACTGATTATATATGGACTCATTATTGAACTCTGAACATTTTAAGATGCATGAGCTCATTTTCTAGGTAGTCCTTGAGAGATTTATTATGTTATTATATTTTTTATTTGGCAATAATACTGACAATTGGTATTATCTTGCTAAAACTATTGTTACAACACTGTAGGTTTTAATGTTTATGGAGTGTGTTAACTGATTGAGAGTACAGTTTAGAAAATATCTCCAGATACGTTTACTTCTGTATGAATGTTTTAAACAATTGCTCATACAAGGTACATTTTTCTTATTCCCCTCTTATATCCATACATATAATTCTGTTGTACCATTTTTTATCATACAGTACTATCAAGTTTAAACTCAGACAATTGTGGTATTAAATCTAAAGGTCTTGCTTTTAATTTTGAATGTATTCTCCTAACACACACATTCATTAATAATTCAGTTACAGGCTATGCCTGCTTGAGTGTTCAGCTTAAAGGTATCAAACCATTTGCTTCTGGATCTGTTCCGACACATAAGTGGGAAGAAGGAAGCCAGGGCAGGGATAGTGAGGATTCAGAATGCAACAGGGGGAGACCGTGCAGAAGAAAACCAAGAAAAGTCTTCCATCCTGAAGAAGTACAGTACTTCTGCTCAATCTTCACAGTGGAGGGAGGGGGATGAACTACCAGGGAGTAGTAGGAATAAAGTAGGGTGTGAGGTAGACATCAGTCCATTTTCAGAGGAAAGAGCCCTGAAGGGACTTGCAGCTGTGAAGGTGGATAAGGTTATGTGACATGATGGGATACACCCAAGAGTACCAAAGAAACGCATGGAGGTGCAAGGTGCCCCACTGATAGCCTTATTCAACAGTTCAGTGGAAATAGGCATGGTTCTGGAGGACTGGGGAAGAGCAGACATGGTCCTTCTACTTAACAGCAGTAGCAGGAAGGAGGCTAGGAACTATAGGCTAGTTAGTCTGACTTCATCGGTGCGGGATTAATGAAAAGTCTGCTTAAGGAAATTCTGGTAGAGTATTTTAAACCCTGTGGGCTGTAAGTTCACATGCAGGATTCATGGATTCATGGGGGGTCATGCAAGAGTGTAGCCAGGAATTTTAAACTTGTACTTGACAGCTTAGGGAACTGAGGCCCCCTGCCATAAACACATACTAAAAGATGTGCTGCCCTGCCACACAAACATTGTCCCGCCCCTATTTCGGTCAACAATATGTAGTAAGCCAATGATCTTAATAGAATCACAACATTTTATCTTATCTAACACACACACACACACACACACACACACACACACACACACACACTACCAAACAGACAGAAGTTGACTTGCTTTTAGTCACAATATTTAGGATACATTTTGATAAGTCTATGTACCACATCAAGGTAGCCAGCCTTACAGAAGTCATTCACACCAACACTCATCCATACATTCAATCAGGTCACTCATACAATCCTGGTCTCTAAGTTTAGCACTCACACAGCTTCCAAAGATAATTCAAAAACATACACTAAAGTATCCAATGAGGGAGAAAAACAGTTCTCCAGGTACAGTACATCAGGCTCTGTTTGTGTTTTTTGGACTGAGGTTCGTGCTGCCCCTAGATTTTCCAGATTTTACTGTACTCGGCAAAGTACATTGAGTATGCCTGCCAATACCCATAGGGTCGTACGAGATGAATCTGACTGATTTCTTCAACTAGGTGACCAAGGAAATACAACAAGGGAGGGCAGTGGGCATGTCCTAGCTGGATTTTAGCAAGCCCATTGACACTCTGCCGCAGGAGACTAAGGAAATTGTGCATCCTAGGGGTGGGGTCTGAAGTAGTGAATTCAGTTAGAAACTAGTTAACGGATAGGTGACAGAAGGTAGTGGTCAATGACACGCTTTCTAATGATGGGACAGTGACCAGCGGGGTGCCGCAAGTCTCAGTACTGGGTCTGGACTTCTTCAGTGTCTTCAAAAGTGACATTACAGAAGAACTGGAAAGGAATGCATGCCATTTTGCAGACAGTACCAAAATCTGTAACATGGTGGGCACTCAGGAGGGCATAGAGAGAATGAATGAGGATCTAGGGAATCTCAAGGAGCGGTCTAGAGCATGGCAGTTGGGGGTTCAATGTCAAAAAATGTAAAATAGTGCTTCTAGGACGTAGTACACAAAAGTGGAGTATTAAATGGGGGAAATACTGACAGTCTCTAAGCAGGAAAATGACCCTGTGGTTGTCATAATTGATGACCTCAAAGTGGCAGGGCAGAGTGACAAAGGAGTGGGTAGGATTAGTGTGATGTTGGGGTGCATTGGGAGGGGTATTTCCAGCAGGAGAAGGGAGCATGGAGGTGGTGTTGCCACTGTGTTGCTTGCTAGTGAGACCTCACCTGACGTACTGTGTTCAGTTTTTGAGGCCACACTTCTAAAGGACACAGACAGAGTGGAGGCAGTCTAGAGGAAGGCAGCTGAAACAATGCATGAGCTGCACAAGAAGTCCTATGAGGAGAGACTGAAGGATCTCAACATCTCCACCCTGGAACAGAGGAGAGTGAGACAGGAAATGATAAAGACCTACAAGTACCTCACAGGCATGAACAGGGTGCAAGACGGGAATCTCTTTCAAGTCAGAAAGACCACCAGGACCAGAGAGCATGCAATGAAGTTGGGGAGAGAGGTGAAAGGAATGTGAGGAACTGCTGCTTCACTGAAAAAGTGGTAGATGCCTGAAACAGACTGCCAGCAAATGTGGTGGAGGCGAAAACAGTAGGGGGTTTAAGCATGCATGGGACAGACATACAGGAAAATTAGTAAATATGTAATGAGAGGGAAGGGTCACCAGAGACCAGTTAAGGTCTGTGGAGACAGATCTGGGAACATCTGGGCAGACTGGGTGAGCCTAGCGGTTCTTCTCTGCCAACAAATTCTATATTTCTGTGTTTCTATGACATAACCGTTCCCATGTGAAATTGTGTGTCTTTTTCCCTGATATCCATCTGCTCCAAGGAAATGGGTCAAACAAGTGATATCTAGAGCCAAGTTACACAGCTGGAGGGAGGCGCAGACTGTCATCATCTGTGTTGGCATGAATGGCATAGGGTGCACAAGGCTAGTTAGGAATGGCAGTAGAGCAATAGGAATGCAGATGTTTAGATAAGAGCCTGGTACAAAAGGGAGGGTTTTCTTTTTCTGGCTAACTGGAAGGCATTCTGTGGGCAAGATATTCCTGTATGCCCGGGATGGGCTACTCCTGTGCCAGGAGGGAGTGGGGGTGCTCACCAGAGGAATAGAGAGGGCTGTCCAAGAGGATTTAAACCAGCAGTCAGTCAGTCACAGCCTTCACCACTACTTTTATTTATTTATTTAGTTGTTTCTTTCTATGTTTAGTTATCTGGGTAAGTGCAGTAGTCCCAAAAGTAACTTTTTTCAGGCACTTTTTTAACAAGGGGGCAACAGGTTGGGAGATAATTGTTTTCTTCCTTATTACTGGCAGTGAAGATAAAGTGCAAATTTGTTTCAGCAGCTGGAAGCACCGAAAGTCCCCTTGCTTCACCTCCTGTGATGCTGTAAATGAAGCAGTGAGTGCCACGATGAACTGCTTGCTGGTGTATGTACACTGTCAAGTGACACTCGATACTTGGAGCAACTCTGTGTTTTGGGGGTTTCAACTATTTATTGGGGAAGGGGTTAGTGCAAGGGCTTGTAAATGGCAGGATGGAGGCAAAGGGGTTCACCAAGGGAAGAACAACAGAGAAGGGAGCAACAAGGAAACTTTGCTAGGGAGTAAGGACTAAGGAGGTATAGGTGGTCAAGTATTTTCACTTGCAGGTGTCAGTCTGCCTTAGCTGGTGGCACATCTGCCTCTGTGCCAGAAGGTCATGGGTTCTAGTTCCACACCGGGACTGAGGCTCTTAGCATAAACACTGTCACCCATCTTCAGTGCCAGTGAGATGCTGCACAGTTTGTGGGTGCCATCATTTGGATAGGATTTTAAACCAAGGTCCCTTCTGCTCATTTGTGGTACTGTCCTAGTGGGTGTCCAGGTGAAACTGAAAAAACTCAAGGCCCTTTTCACAGGAGTAGTATTCATAAGACCTACATTTTTATTTCATGTATTGTACCTCTGTATTAGTGGGAAGTACCAGGTCAGACTTCTTTAGTGATCTCAATATCCAGACCCTTAAATCTTGGGGCCTCTGATTAGGTTTACATTTTAGGTTTGGCTACATTTACTAATGTTATTCATATCAATTCACCACAATACTGTAAAACATGTATGATAAATGTCATGGCAAACCCTTTGACTACAGCTCTAATCAATGTAAATATATAAGAGATTAGGCTTTTTAACTGCTTTCTCTTGAGACAGTAATGTGATGAAATTGTGTATAATGCATCTGTACCTAATTATATTTTCTTTTTAATTTATTAAACTTATAAGATTTTTTATTTCTCTGTAACTTGTAGTAGCTCGATGGCTGACAAATTTCATCAAACCTTTACCCAAACTTCCAGCCAAGAGTACAGGATTTTTTCCAGTATCCTGGCCATCATTCCCCTTCCCATAAAACCAGTTCCAGTAATTGTCCAAGGCTGTGTGTGATCATGTCTGAAATGTCTGCCACTATATGTGTACAGTCACTTCACCACTGGTCTCTGATTGCTTCTAAAGAACTTTGGGATACTGTGTGTATGAAAAGCTCTATATATGCAAATTGTTCTTCTTCATTTGCATGCAGATTAATATGAGGAGCACACCCAGCAAAATGGATGAGCTTTGCGGGTCTGATATCAGTGTTATAATTATACATTATAATCTTTGGGAGCTAGGGGGGCCCATAAGTGCCCTCTCTTTAAATTAGGCTCACCCTCTCATTATAAGTCAGTGGCAGTGATGCATGAGCTACTGGGGATCACTTCAGAGCGAGGGGACTGAGGTCTGAAATGGACCCCTCAAATTCCAACAGTGTCTGATACACTAGTAGCACTCACAGAGACCTGGCTGGGGATGGAAATGACTGAGAAACCAGGAGAGAGGGCTCAAAGTTTTTCTAACCTGACAGAAAAATGGGGTGGGGTAGTTCTCTTATTAAGGCAGACAGTCACAGTGGAAGACAAGGAGGACATTAGAGGGGATAACAGTGCCACAGAGTCCATTTTTGGTCAAGTTTGGAGTAAAGTGAGTCAAAAGAGTTACCTTAAGGTTGTAGTACTTGTTCCTAAAAGTTCAGAAAAGCACAATCCCCAGCTGGTTGGGGAGATTAGGAGAACAGCCAGAACAGCTGCATCTACCGAGCTTAGACAGGCATCTACCCCTCGCCTGCTCCCACACTGACCCTCCAGTTTCAAATCCAGTTTAGATGGTTTGGCCACCCCAATGCACACTTTCCACCATCTTTGTGATCTGTCTAATCTCCCTCAATATTTGTCCATGTACTCCCCCCAAATCAGCGTCTTGCATGTTTCCTATGTTTTGCATTCACTTGTTCTTGTCACCAATGTTGCTGTAAATAGTGTACAGTTAGTTTTATTGTTTATAAGTTCATCCTGATGTGCTGATTGTTAGAGTTCATTTGTACAGCCTCCATTACTTGCTTTCTCCTGTTGTACCTACTCTGTCTGTATATGCATTTGTTTCTGGACTCATTGTATTATACATTTTCTCTTGTCGTATTTGCCACCTGCTGTGGCCTGGATCGTGCCTGAAAATGGTCCCCTGGATCAGTGTACTTACCTGGTTAACAAAGACATAAATAAATAAATAAATAAATAAATACATAAATAAAATTAAAGACAGGGCTTATACTGAGGTTCTGACTACATTCAAGGAGAGCATGTCCAGCAAGGGACTACTGTAGGTCTGAAGCCATCCTTGACCTTGTTCTCAGCAGTAGGGATGGGATCATCTCTATTGTGAACATCAAGGAATCAGTGGCAAACAGTGATGACAGCCAGGTAACCTTCTCCCTGGTTACATGGAAGACTAATTGAGCCTCAGCCACTAGGACCCCAGAACTTCAGAAGGTTGGAATTTGCCAAGATGAGGGATCTGGTGGCCAAGGGTCTGGAAGCTGCATTAGGGTGTAACAGAGACCACATGTGTGGAATTTGTTGAAGAAGGCACTTGTGGAGGTCTGCATTATTTGAAGTAATAAATGGATAAGGGCCAAGAAGTGTCTATCTGGCTCAACAGGAACTAAAAGGCAATTGATCCTATACACAAAGAGGGTATATAAATGCTGAAAAGAGACAGGTTGCTTCCAAGCAAGAGAGGAGTACCAAACATCCCTGAGGGATTGCAGAAGGGCTGGAGGAAAAGGTCTGCCTGTTTGCAGGTGACACCAAGATCTGCAACAGGGTGAATACTCCAGACAGGGTGGAGACAATGAGGAAGGACCTAGGGAAGCTTGAAAAATGGTCTGATGTGTGGCAACTGATTCAATTCAAAGAAGTGCAAAATTATGCACCTAGGGCATAGGGACCCTGGGAAGAGCTACAGGATGGGGGGGGGGAATGTTGCTGACAATCACCAAGGAAGAAAGAGACCTTGGGGTTATTATATTGGATGACCTAAAGATATCTAAGCAGAGTGCCAAGGCTGCAGGGAGGGCCAGTGGCATGCTGGGGTGCATAGGCAGGGGTATCACTAGCAGAAGGTGGGAGGTAGTGATGCCTTTGTATAAAACACTAGTCATGCCTCACCTAGAGTACTGTGTGCAGTTCTGGAGGCCACATCTTCGCAAGGACATTGATAGGGTGGAGGTGGTCCAGAGAAGGGCAACTAAGATGGCACTGGGTTTACACCACAAAACTTATGAGGGGAGATTAAAGGTCCTCAATATGTACTCTCTGGAGGAGAGGAGAGAGAGGGCGGACAGGAAAGAAACATTCAAGTACCTTAAGGGCATTAACAAGGTATAGGGTGGAGACATCTTCCAATATAGGAGGAGTACAAGAATGAGGGGGCATGCTATGAAATTGGAAGGTGGAAGGCTGAGAAGAAATGTGAGAAAGTTTTTCTTCATGGAGAAGGTGGTGGACACATGGAATAGTGTGCCACAGGAGGTAGTGGAAGCAAGCACTGTGGAGGGATTTAACCCATAGGCTGCCGAAAGAATTAGAACGTACAGGAATTTTGGACTGATATATCAGTCCATGGCACAGCAAGGGTTAAGCATACTGGGGACAGGCATAAGGGAACCTTGGATGTAGGGCAGATGGAGGGGAAGCCAGTGACCAGATAGGACCAGAGGCAGTAACCAAGTATATGGGTTACAGGCAGACTAGATGGGCCTAGCGGTCCTTATCTGCTGACAGTTTCAATGTTTCTATGACTGTAAAACTAGAAGTAAGGGGGCCAGCCCAGTGGCATAAAGGGCTGAGGCATTGTTTGTGCTTACCTTTGCCCGCAACAGTGACCCGAGTTCAGAAACAAACTTCGGCTGCCAGTGGTTGGCCAGGGTGGGAGAGGATCAAGTGTCTGAAGGACTGCTCTTCTCTTTTAGGGAGGGGAGGGATGCCAGCCTTGCCAACATCTGCCACCAGCTGGAGGCCTGGTAGTAGTGCAATGTGGGTCACACAAAGAGAGGGAGATGAGGAACATTGTGCCTGAGGGCCTCCATGCACACACTGGACATCCTATAACAAGGACTGGGAGAAAAAAGTGGAAAAGTGTCTTCGGCATGAAAAAGCCCTGCCCAATCTGCGCCATTACCCGGGACCAAGCCTCAGTTTGCCCTGGCTATATATGTGCATCAGGGACAGAGGGGGCTGCCCTTCTCCCTGTGGCCCTACCATAAGGGGACTTTCTTGGGATGATTCCTGACTGTGGTAGGCGCAGGTGTCCTTCTCTTTCTGCTGTTTGGGTGAGAATGGTTTGGGGGAGTTTTTGCTCTCCTCCATGCCAAAGGTCATAAAAGTTAGGTAATGTCCACAGGAAGTGGTACATAATGTAGTGCATTTATATTAGTATAACTTTTACATGAGTAAATTTCCACTGTGAGTTGGGGTTAGATGGCACCCCTCTTTCTATCCTGCCATTTCCTCTTTTCTCATAGAAGTCCATGCTCTGTCTGCTGTCAGTTACCAATTAATGTCAATCATTGCTCCATTCGGTCTCTGTCTGTTATCAGTTGTCACTAGTAGCCATCTGGCCTCTGTGTTCAACACCTGCTATGGAGTACTTTGGGACTTCTTCGTATGGTACCTTTAGCATAAAGGAATTATGTTCTTATGACACTTCTAGGGGTGGGACCCTCCTCAAGGGAATTTCTTTGCCTTCATGGTACTCCGACAGGGTGGTAGTTCCCTATGGGAAAGAGGGTGAGAATGGCCAAAGTATCCACATATGACTGTCAGCAACACATTCATTGAAATACCTTTAGAGTATCATTAAAATTGTACAGGCATAACTGCTCACTATGTTCCGTGTGCCCATTGAATTCTATTGGATTCAGTTTACTAACAGTGAGAAAGTAAAGGTACAATCTCACTCGTTTCATTGCAGAAGCACATCAATTCTTATACATTAGAATGTCTTTGCTGAGAAACTAAAGATATTTTTTCTCTTTTTCAAAGAAAATATACACATCTTTCAATAATACTTTATATTTGTAATGTTGTCTATATCTGTCTATTAGCTGAAGGTCAGATCTATACCATCACACCCCAACTTCCCCGGATTATTCCCTTTGCAGATCCCGACTCCTGCTGGCCAGGATGGTCAAGGAAAACTCAAGTTGCTTCCCTACCCCCACCCTGCTCAGCTTCATGCACCAAACACAACACCCATCACCCCACCCAACATTGTTACCCCGTAGATAGTGGCTCCTACCATCTGGAGTGTTAAAGAAGAAGCCTCCAAACCCCTCCCTTTTATTTAAATGTGTCCCAACTAACATTAAAGCTCAACAAAAGACCGAAAATACAGTTTCACTTGTGACCTAAAGCAATAGATGAATCCAGACCACCCCATAAGTGCTGCCACCAAGGTGGGACAAATCAGGCAGCCAGGTGGCCAATGGCTACCTAAAAATTTGGTTTGTCTACCAGATTTTGAAAGTTATTGGCCAACTTGGCTACCTGCCTACAAAGTGATTTTTGAGCCCTTAAAAAGGATGGCCACTACAAATATTGGTTTGGCTACCAGATTTTGAAAGCTATTAGCCAAACTTGCCACCAGTCCACAAACTGATTTGTCCCACCCTGGTTGCCACTGATGTAAACTTTACAAGGGTGCTGTTAAAAGACCAAGAAAGAGACTTCTTATTCATAAGGACCATGTACTGTGGGCCAGAAGATGACACATCATGGGACTCCTAGGCAGGGCTTCAGTTAATTCAATTTTGGGAGTATTTGACTTACAAAAATAAGGCAAAAACTTCCAAAATAAAAAGGGAGGAAGTTATTGACTTCCAGATATAAAACCAAAAATTAGAAGACTTCAAAAATTGAAGGCTTCGAAGTCAAAAATCATGGATTTTTCCAAAAGAAACTGTATTTTACCACTATTACATTATATTCACATCTATAAATTTGTACTTCCTAGAATACTGACTTCCAAAGGTGGAATTCTGGAAGAATTTTGACTTCCAAAAAGTTGGGATGACTTCCAGATTTCAACTCCTGGAAGTTTTAGACTTCCACTGAAAACAAATTAACTGAACCCCTGCTCCTAGGTGTTAGCTAGAGTAAAGAATGGGTCTTACCACCTTAGAACTATTATTAAACAGCAGTACCTACTACCAGCTGTAGATTTACATGCACTAATACTGTACATGCTTCTTTCAACTTATGGTTTGATTGCTGTGTAATGGCCTTGCTGCTAGGGTGACATATTGGACCATCTGGGAACACATCCTAATACACTGGAGAGGCTGATCTGGGTTGTGTGGGACAACACTCCCAACAAGGTTTTTTAGCATGGTGATTCTACCTGGAGTAGTCCCTTGCTACACACTTCTTGAATGCAGGAATGTTACAGGTGTTACAGGCGTTGGGATATTAGGTAAGGGGCTAACCTGTATGCTAATAATTTCACTAATCATTCTCTCCATAATCATTAAAGAAAGATGCTTCAGACTTGCAGGAGGCTTAATTGATTATACTGCAACAACACTACAGATACAATTCATGTCCACACTAGTGTAGTTCAGACAGTTTTACCGTGCAAATGTTTTACTGCTTTACATAGCTGTGTCAGGATTTCATGCATATATGTGCTCACAAAGGTTCTGGTTAGCTATGACAGAGTTTCAGACATCATCACTGTCCCCTTGTTTTGACTATATATACTCTATTTTCCCAACTCAGCACTCACCCACTAATGAGGACAACAGCACACTTATGCCCTCTCACAGCATGGGCAGTCACTGGGATCCTAGCCCATAGGACAATGATACTCTAATTCCTCTGCACTCCCACTGGGGCAGACTCCTCTTACCTCCTCTCTGGTCTGTTTCCCTAAGGAACCCATGTTGCTTACTTTTAGACTCTGTTCTCTAGGCACTGTAACCTCTTCAAGGACCCCATCCCAGGCTCAAAGCTGATCAGTTAGCCCTTC
The DNA here is from genome assembly GCA_016271365.2 of Neoceratodus forsteri. Classification (NCBI taxonomy): domain Eukaryota; kingdom Metazoa; phylum Chordata; order Ceratodontiformes; family Ceratodontidae; genus Neoceratodus; species Neoceratodus forsteri. The sequence goes on from CM057449.1 coordinate 684,702,062, forward strand.
CCCTCGGGGACAGACACCATGGATCCTTTTCCTGGACTCCTGTAGGCATCAGCCCACTGCCATGGGGCCTCCACCTCTCCTTATTACACCAAAGCTGTGCCTTATATTCTCCTAGGGTTGCCCCACCTAATTTAATTATATACCCCAAATGGGACTTAACCCTTTCTCTGCTACCCTGTGTCCACCCTCATAGTTCCCGCTGACTCTCTGATAGCTTGCTACCACAGACCTTCTTCAGCTGTAACATGACCTACACAGTAGTGGCCTGCTTAAAGATCACTGTAAATTCTAAATAAATATAGTTTTATTTTAACTGATAACAAAAAAAAGTTTCTCAGACCAATCATAGAATTTATGGTGTACTAATGTATTCTGTTTTTTTTTACTGTTGCTCCTATCTTGTTCTCTCAGGGTCATAATATTTTAATCATGTCATTTTAGTGATTAGAGTAAGGCATCTTATAATTTCTACCTCAGTCCTTTATTAAACATTTTTTAAAGTAATACTATATAAATTTATAGTGACAAGATTCATTTTTATAAGCCTTAGTGTTCAATTTGCCTGTTTTTGGAGAAGGAAAGCCCATGGATTGTTGTGACTTTGAGAACTCATAGCAGAAACAGCAGTGACAAAAATGCACTTTAATAGTACACTTTGATTTTTTGTTAATAAAGAGCATTTTACTTAAACACACTGCTGCAGTGACATTGACACAAAGTATATTTTATATTTCCACTGCTCCATAAAGCTTACCCATCACCTGCAGTTGGTGTCTTGCTGAAAGCAAACTAGTGGGACTGTATCCCATTTATCTTAAGGGTGCTGTAATAGCTGAAGCAAAGGCAATGGGTTCGATTCAAGATAGTTGCATACTTACTGTGGAGCCAGCTATGATGCAGCGCTGTAACTTTCAGTAACATGTCACAAAATACTGCATGACAAAAAGGCTCAATTGCCACTGAACAAAACTGCTGCTTGCAGTATACTGCAGCATTATGTGATATACTGCAGCATTACTGCATTGCGTCTTGGTTGGCACTGCTATTTATATATATATATATATATATATATATATATAGAACAAATAATGGCTAAGTGTGGTATACAGAGAAATAATACCATTGAGGGGGCAAATAAGATTATAAAGACCACAAGAGTCCCCCTATATACAGTAAGGAGTCATGTCTGGGTCAGTCCGTCCATTTGCTAGGTGTGGTTACAGTCAAGAATTGCATGCATAGTTGTCAGAAGCAAAAGGTATCTGCAGCCACGTGTGGCATGGTATCTATTGTAAGTGCCCTCAACCTCTGTTGGGCTTACCTGGGCACTCCCATTTCCTTCCTTAGTCCTCACCACCTCTGGTGCCCGGGTTCATTTGAGCCCTGTTGTCTATTCTGCCCCAAAGTTTTTTCCTGGACTGAGTGGGGCTGGAGGAGTTAAACCGTAGAGCTGCTTACCTGTTTCTGCACTTTGGTGCAGGCGGGCAGCCCGTGCATGCGTGATATCGCTTATCCATTTTTGGCCCGCCATTACGGTGAACCAGATTCCTATCCAGTGCTCCCAACCCCTGTATTCTGCTAAGGGGGGGGGCAGACATATGAAGGAGGTGCCTTTGGAGCCCCAAAATTAGCTAACTTAGGAGCACCTATGAGTGCTATTAATCGGGTCTATATATGAATAATTCGTAGGCTTATGAATATTATTGAGCCTGGCGGCTGCCTTAGGGGGACAGTGTTTTGGTAGCCATGACAGAGTGTAGATTGGATAACAATTTAAAACTTAGCATGTGGAATAAGGGGTAGAGGGAATACTGTTGATCTGTGGGGGAAATACATTTAAAATCTCTTAGGTGTGGCTGCAATATTAAAGCTGGGACTTCTTTTGGACTGTGGTTACAGCCACCATACTTGTGCCCTCTGCCCCCTGCATAGTCAATCAGGAGCCAAGGATTTACAAGAGGGTTCTTGGGAGTCAAGAGAGGACTTTCATGTGAAATTGAGAGACTTTTCTTGGTGCCCATTCTAAGGACCAATAGTGAGTCAAGCTGGCAGAATGAATATTAATTTACCCTAATGGACAAGTGTGGCAGCCAATGAGAGAGAACTGTTTCAGGGCTGATAAACGGGACTGTTTACCTGGGAAAAGATGAGTCCAGTAGGGACTAAGAGAGTGATCTGCCTGAGGGTAAGAAACTGCTGTGGGCTTGCTAGCCCAGCAGGTGTGTGCTTTGCCAAAAGGCCTTGCCTGGCCACTGTCTGGACAAGCTGTAGGGTACCTGGAAAGATACAGAGCCCCTGGAAAAGAGCTCGACTGTGACATAGTCTTCCAGGGTGAGATCTGTACCTGAGTCTTTTTGAATTGCCTCAAAGTATTTCTGAGCTGCTGCTCTGAGTGGAACCTTCAAGTGTGAAAGGAGGAATCTAGAGAGAGAGGGAGGGAGGGAGGAAGGAAGGAAGGAAGGAAGGAAGGAAGGAGGGAGGGGAGGGAGAGAGTGAGAGAGAGAGAGGCTGAGATTTGCTGCTAAAAAGTTGTGAACTGTCCTGCAGTGCAGAAAGAGCCCAAGGTTGGAGCAGTTGGGAATCAAAAAATGGATAGGTTGCAGCCTAGAGGAAAAATCTGCAGCCAGAGGGAAAGTCGTCCTGTAAAGTTGTTTCACCCCTCGGTGGGGTCAGAGCCATAGGGACTGCTGTTGTTGCAAGCCCGGGTAATTGTGGGTACTGAGAAAAGAGACTGAGCTAATTTCCCAGCTCCTGTGTTATTGCAGCAGAGGAAAGGTGTGCCAGCCACTCGTCTGGGGAGCCATCAGCCTGTTTTGTACCTAGACCGAAGAGGACACCACCAGCGAGGAAGACGTCGAGAGGCCTGCCAGGTGAACACCACATACAAGGAGCCCTGTTGGGGTGAAGATTAGAAAGGACTGGCAGGTGAAGACCATCATCATCTTCATTATTTCCTCAGGTATCTGCAGCTGTGGAGCACCACCAATTTCTCCACCAGCACAGTGCCTGTAAAACCAAATTTCTGCCAATTCCCACTGATTCCACAGAACTATAAGTACCCCAGGCTGTGCCTTTGAGAAAATCTTTACATAGCAACCTAGCTAGTCAAAGAAAAAACGGGGTTAAAGCCATGAGCTGGTCTGTGATAAAATCCAAGCTGCAACCAGGCAGAAAGTTAAAGTTTTGCTCCTGTTTAAAGTTATTTGGGCCCCAACAAAAGATCTCTAGTGTCTTCTGCATTGGTGGTATGGTACCCAGCTGAGGGACTGAGGTTTGGGCAGCTGCCAGTGGGAAGCTGGGTGCACCCATAGGTGGGAGATGAGGATTGAGTGGGGTAAAAGTGTTGTTATAGTAATTAAAGTCGTTACACTATTATTCTTCCTTTTCCCCCCTCCCAAAATAAAATGGTTGCTTGTTAATGTTATATACTGAAACAGTGAATTATTGAAAAAAGTGGAAACTGTTCATGTGTGGGGAAGGTACAGTGGGGACACTACTATATTTTTCTGGGGGGTGTTTGACTGCAAATTACCTACAGTTATACCATATCACCACCCCAGATGGAGGCACCAAGTGCACTCTTGTTCCAGTACCATTTGACTGTAAAAGAACCTTGGCTGGCTCCCTTGAGGTGTTCTTAGGGAAGGCCTGATGGCTTTGGAAACCACCAATGTGAGTCCAAAACACAGGCTGTTACACTATGGTCAGGAGCGATGCAGCACGTATAGCTGATGGGATTGGTAGCAGCAGCTTGGAAGACCAGCTTACCAGAGTCCGCAGCATCATCATGGAGAGCCTGGTGATTGGAGGCTGCAGCAGCAACATGGAGGGCCAGGTGGTTAGAGTCAATGTCAGCTGCATGGAAGGCAGGTGGTTGGACTCAGTAGCAGCACTAGCATGGACGGCCAGGCACTCAGAGTCAGAGTCAGCAGCATGGAGGGCAGGTGGTTGGAGTCAGCAGCAGCAGCATGGAAGGCCATGCCATTAGAGTTAGTGGCAGCAGCATGGAGGGCCAGGCAGTCAGAGTCAGTGGCAGTAGAATGGAGGGACAGGTGATTTGAGTCAGCAGCAGCAGCATTGATGGCCAAGCAGTCAGAGTCAGTGTCAGCAGCATGGAGGGCCAAGAGGTTGGAGTCAGCAGCAGCAGCATGGAGGACCAGACAGTCAGAGTCAGTGTCAGCAGCATGGAGGGCCAAGAGGTTGGAGTCAGCAGCAGCATCATTGATGGCCAGGCAGTCAGAGTCAGTGTCAGCAGCATGGAGGGCCAAGAGGTTGGAGTCAGCAGCAGCAGCATGGAGGACCAGACAGTCAGAGTCAGTGTCAGCAGCATGGAGGGCCAAGAGGCTGGAGTCAGCAGCAGCATCATTGATGGCCAGGCAGTCAGAGTCAGTGTCAGCAGCATGGAGGGCCAAGAGGTTGGAGTCAGCAGCAGCAGCATGGAGGACCAGACAGTCAGAGTCAGTGTCAGCAGCATGGAGGGCCAAGAGGTTGGAGTCAACAGCAGCACCATTGATGGCCAAGTAGTCAGAGTCAGTGGCAACTGCATGGAGGGCCAGATAATCAGAGTCAGTGGCAGCAGCGTGGAGGGTCAGGTGGTTGGAGTCTGCAGCAGCAGCCTGGAGGGCCAGTCAGAGTTAGTGGCAGCAGCACGAAGTGCCAGGTGGTTGGAGTCAGCAGCAGCAGCAGCAGAATGGAGAGTCAGACGGTCAGAGTCAGTTGCAACAGCATGGAGGGCCTGGCAGTCAGAGTCAGTGACAGCAGCGTGGAGGATCAGGAGTTTGGGGTCTCCAGCAGCAGCATGGAGGGCCAGACAGAGCCAGTGGCAGCAGTATGAAGGGTCAGGTGGTTGCAGTCTGCAGCAGCAGCATTGAGGGCCAGATGGTCAGAATCAGTTGCAGCAGCATGGAGGGCCAGGTTGTTGGAGTCAGCAGCAGCAGCATGGAAGGCCACGTGGTTAGAGTCAGTGGCAGCAGCAGCATGGAGGGCCAGGTAGTTGGTGTCAGCAGCAGCAGCATCAAGGGCCAGGCAATCAGAGTCAGTGGTAGTAGCATTGAGGGCCTGTCAGTCAGAGTCAGTGTTAGCAGCATGGAGGGCCAGGAGGTTGGAGTCAGCAGCAGCAGCAGCAGCATTGATGGTCAGGCAGTCAGAGTCAGTAGCAGCAGCATGGAGGGCCAGGCAGTCAGAGTCAGTGGCAGCAGCATGAAGGGCCAGGTGGTTGGAGTCAGCAGCAGCAGCATGGAGGGCCAGGTGATTGGACTCAGCAACAGCAGCATGGAGGGCTTAGCAATCAGAGTCAGTGGCAGCAGCATCAAGGGTCACACAGTCAGAGTCAGTGGTAGCAGCATGGAAGGCCAGGTGGTCACAGTCAGTGGCAGCAGCATGAAGGACCAGGTGGTTGGAGTCAGCAGCAGCATGGAGGCCCAGGTGGTTGGAGTCAGCAGCATGGATGACTTGGCAGTCAGAGTCAGTTGCAGCAGTATGGAGGGCCTGGTAGTTGGAGTCAGCAGCAGCAACATGGAGGGCCTAGTGGTTGGAGTCAGCAGCAGCAGCAGCATGGAGAGCCACTCAGTTAGAATCAGTGGCAGCAGCATGGAAGGCTAGGTGGTCAGGGTCAGTGGTAGCAGCATGGAGGGCCTGGTGGTTGGAGTTGGTGGCAGTAGCATGGATGGCAAGAGCCAGGCAGTAGCTGATGGAAGATGAAGGTAGCAGCAGCAACATGGAGGGCTTGGCATGGGAGGAGAGAGCTGGAGCATTGAGAGACATAGCTGTTTGCTAATAAACAGGGAGGGAATTTGTAAGTAAGTGTTAGGGTATAGTTTTGTTTTTAGGTTTGCTTTCAAAGGTTTTTTTTTCATGAAGCATTGTGCGTTTGTGATAAAAGTCCATTTTGATTTGGCAGGATTATTAATTGATGTGTTTGGTTAATTGGTTGGTAATTACTTGCAATTAGTGTAGTAACTTGGGGATTTATGTGATGTAGGTGTATCCTTTTAATTAGTGTAGGTATATACTTTTCATTCTTAATTAAGTAATGTAAGTGAATACTTTTAAGTGACACATTTACTCACAGGTATACAGGGACATAAATGATAGCCTTTTGTGTGAGGGCAAAGAGGTATCCCTCTATCATAAGGCATTACATGGAATGGTTCCCACCTACAAGATGGATTTCATTGAGTCCCACAAGGTTGCTTAGGCCCATGAATCAGAGCCAATTGGAGTACCATCCTGCTTAGCTCTGCATGGCCAATGATTAGACATTGTTCAGTTGTGGCACATGGAAATGAATGGGGGTTTCCCTGAGGAATATCCAGATATATTTCAGTATACTGGGACATATCTCTGGCCACCGCTGGACATGCAACAAGCTAAGACAGTACAGTAGGCTCACCCCCAGTATTGTTTCTTTTAATGCCAGACTGAAGGACTTTATTCGCAGGAGCTTGAACTAGAGGTATTGGGGATGGCTATGTCATCCTTTTTATGGGAGTTTCTATATACGGTATGTAAGATGCTTTAAGTGATGTGTCAGAATGGCTCCTAATAAGTAAAGTATCTATTGGATACTGTAGCAAAAAATGGTGAACACAGTGCTGAAAATGTCTGACTTCCTTTGTCTGATGTTGATCCATTTCAGTGCTTCATTAAATAAATTGTTTTTATAACACTTTCATTTCTGTGTCCACTTGTGTGTGCCAAATTTTTGCTCCCAGTTTTTTTTAATTATTTAAAATTTGTTAACTGGACATCAGATGCCAGTTTTGAAGAACGACCAAATCCTTGGGTTTAGTTGACTGCACCAGCAGGTACGACTATTGACCATTTTTCTTCCTGTATTTGTGAAATATCTATCTGTCTCTGTCTGTCTGTCTGTCTCTGTCCATCTGTCTGTATATCTGTCTACCTCTCTTTCTATTTATCCATCTATCTAGCTAGCTAGCTATCTGTCATCATGCTCAGTTTAAAGAGAAATCCTAATAAATTAGTACATGTTTACACAGTATACTTATTCATCCCAGCTTATAAAGTGTTTGTGTTAGGGAGGGGGCTATGTTGGACCTAGAGTTCCCTTGCTTACTTAAATTACAATGTAGTTATGTAATAACATGTGATCTGTCTGTTTCTGCGGTGGTTTCTGAAATCTGTAATCTACTTTTTATAATGTTTAGAGAAATAATTCACAGTTCTGAATGTGAACTATTTCTCTGAACAGATGCACTACTTGGAATCATGCTGCAGCTAACCAGAAGCATGGTCTGGAGCGAAAGCTTATTGGGGAGCTGACAGGCGAATCCCCTTCACAAGTACTCAACTAAAAATGGCACAAAGTAATCTAACAAACTCACAGCATTGCTCTGCATAGTAAAACAGTAGAAACTACTTTAATATTTTAAAACCTTACTTCAGAAACTGTCTGCTCCTGAATCACGGCCCAGACGAAGACCCCTGTGGTCAAAGTGTCGGGAATTGACTCTGGTTGTTCTCCATGCTCACTATTGCATAAAATTGATATTATGCTTATTTAATTTGTTCTTGTCACCTTAAAAGTTGGAGACATTGGACTTGAAGCTCAAACGTGTCGCAATGCCGCAAGCCTTGGGTGCACCGAACAGGTGGTGCATGGGGCTTGTGGCATTCTCTGGCCAGTACTCGGCATTCACAATCCCATCCACCACATGCCATGAGCTAGACCAGCTGTTTGCTGATCTAACTTTGTAGCCATTATGGAACCTTTTAAGGGGGTTTGCACCACATATTTGGCACAAGCTGCCATAAAGGGGCTAAAGTGTCACAAATGCGCACCTTTGTGAGTCAGGCACAAGGTGCGGCAATCTGTTCAGTGCAGCACGGGGTTTGATGCAGGGCTAGATGCAAGCCCTGTGTCAACCTTTGAGAATCAATCCCATTGTCTCCCTGAGTGCAAGCTTTCTTGTTTCTGTGCTTGTAATTGGGATTAGCTTTCCTGTGTTGCACCAGTCTGTTATCTCTGGATACACCACAGGATTGAGTGCTGCTCTTAAGTTATACATAGTGCATGGCTAGGGCTTATTGTGCTCGGAATTCAAGCAGCCCAAAAACCTTGTTGTGCACATTCTAAAGTTGTTGTACATATTCTAAAGATCTAATTATGCATGTTCTAGCATTTAACTGCAGCTGCAATTCCCTCACATTGACTCCAGCTGCCTGGTTTCACTTCTCTGGCCACTGTACTGTACCTCAGCATTACAGTAACCATGGTTAAAAAAAAAAGACATGTCATTCATGTTTTGTTTTAAACCATACATTATAGCAAAATATGGGTATCCATAGAAAACTCATCTTGTGTTTCCATCTCTAGGTTGAAATAGCAGCACAGACCACTAAAAGTTCACTCTCGAAGCCCATACACTGCTATCTCAACTCCTCAATGGAAACACATGCTTATTGTGCATGGCCACCCATACATTATTCCTTATATAATAACAAACCTCCTCTGTGTCAAGAAGTTGCAGGTAACCTTATAACTTGTGAGGCTGGTGACATCATGATCGCACTCAAGCTTCACTCGCATGCCCATGCTGTCAGCACACTCACTCGGTGTGAGATTGCCAGCTTGTTCTTCATGGAAAGGGGGGTCATTATTCTAGATTAAATACAATGAAATTATGTAATGTCAGGCACATGATGCCAGCACTGATGTAGAAGCTGAAGCTGGGAGCTCCGTCTGGACCACATTATAATTAACTCTTTTCTGCCTTCCCTCACAAATTTTTTCGTTTATTTGGAAGATTTAGCAGTCATACTCTTTAGCTGGAATTGATGGAATCTGAAATCTGGATATTCAATCCTTCAAGGGGGTCACTTTATCTTTCTTGCCTGCTACAGGAATGATTCAGGCCCTTGCATTGGAGCTGAAGCGGCCACTCCACAGTACATTGCCAATCTTGCCAAGCCTGACTGCTACAACTGAACTTTCACCTGAACAAGTCTGCATGACACTGTTGACTATCAAATAGGCATTTTTTCAATAACATCCAACCTCAAAGAGATGAAACCTGCTCTACAGGAGTTAATGAGATGGGTCTCTGACATGGGGGTTCGTATTTTCTCCCCAGAAGATCGACAGAACTGTCAGGACCCTGAAATGGCCTTGAAGAGGAATGTGTCAAAATTTGAAGACAAGGTTGATGAATTAGAAGGAAGGAGTAGGCACAGTAACCTTGTTCTTCTGGGTCTACCTGAAGGAGAGGAAGGTCTGAACACTGTGGACTTCATGCAGTGCTTTTGTGTCAAGGTGGCTGGTCCATCCCCAAATGGCCCTAATTATATGATCGAAAGGGCTCACTGGGCACGACTAGCCAAGTCTGCTCTGGGTGACCCCCCTAGACTGATCATCTTTAAATTAGTAAATTACAGGGACCGAGACCACATCCTACAAGAGATGAGGAAGCTGGCTTCAATACAGAGGTCAGGTACCAAACACTAAGATTGGTACAAGACCTGAATTTCTAAATGCAACAAGCGAGAGCTGCCTACAGAGCCATATAGTCAAAGTTACGGGTGGCTCAAATTAAACAGCGAATGCTGTATCCAGCGAGACTAGAAGTACAAACTGATGTCAGCTCCAAGCATTTTGAGACAGCTGATCGGGCGGTACAAGAGCTTTCAAAACTTCTTCCTGATCTCTTTGGGACAAAAAAGGGTGACGCTTGTGTGTCTATTTTTTGGCAATCATACTACCCTGCTGGGGATGTTGAGATCTTCAGTTACTAGCAGCATTTACAGTATGACAAAGTGCACTGACTAGTTTTTTGCACACTGTTGTTCTTTATTACTTTGAAGATTGTAAGCAGATTCTGATTTTGTGCTGAAGAACTAATGAAACCTTGAGCCCTGATAGAAAACAATCTCCTGTCATGGATTTACGATCAGAAGTTTGAATACCTGTGGTTTTGTGTTTAAGGACCTGTAAGAACTATTTAGCTGTGTCTTGGGCTACACCTGTTATTAATGACTCTTTCTGACCATACATAATCCTTATTTTTACTGAACCATGCCTTCCAGGATATTTTGCTATTGAACTTTGCTTTGACTGCTTGCCAGATTTAATGGCATCTACTCCCCCTGCTGGATACGTAATGGTTCTTGCTTTTAAGTTTAACTGAACCATACCATGGCAAGGAATAAATAGTATAAATGTGGAGTATAGTTAGTTATTCTTATAAACCTTTATTGTTTAAGAGTTGTTTCTTGGGTTAATGTGACTGACATGTTTTCCATTTTTAATTTTAAATCTTTTACATTGTGCTTTTAACAATTTTGCTATGTAATTTAGAACTGCCTGGTAGAGTTGTCTTTGGTTGTAGCTGACCTAGTAATGTTTTACCAGCTATTCGGGTTTAACCTAAACACTTTAAGGAGCTCCCAGGTTCTTTTATCTATTTTGCATATATCTGGTATTAGTAATTATGGCGTGGGGGTGCCTTTTCTCATCTTAAAGGGATTATGTATGTGACCCCTCATACTAAACCATTGCCCTCTCGAGGGGATAACTTAGTTAAATATCTAATTACCTATATTTTCTTTAAGCAGTTCTTGGGAAATGACCCACTAGATGCCTGCTTTAGCTCAACTGCTCTAATGACCATATCTTACTAACTTGTTGATGCCATTGCTTAGTGAATGGCAGCTGGTTACTGACTAATTGAAACATTTATCCAGCCAATTTCTTGTTATTACCTGATCCTTTTGCAAGGTTGCTATTGTAATCAGTGTGGGAGGGGTTGTACTGACTCATTTAGTTGGTCCAGACGGGGGGTTTAAACAGTCCAGTACATTGGCCATATGGATAGGAGCGGACAATTTGCCCAGTTAGTACTGTTTTTATATTTCCTATATTTGACAACGTGCTGTTTGAAAAATGGTAGGGGAGTGCTTTAGGTATTTTGTTTTTCGGTGGGGCTGGATGGTATTGGGGGAAGGGTTTCATCTCATGCACTATGTAAGGTTCCCAGGACTTTTTTATTCACTTATCATTCTGTAATATCTTATGGCTAACATGCTTACCATTGTAACTTGGAATATCAAGGGAGGGAGGGATAACCTTATAAAATACGCAGATCTTCATCATTTGAATACACTTCATCCCCATGTTGTTTTTCTCCAAGAAACTTACTTACCAGCCCATCAGGATAAACATTTATGTAAAACCTGGGTTGGCCAAGTATTTGGAGCTGGCAATAGTACATGACAGAGAGCAGTGGTTGTTTTAGTTGCCAGATCTATCCCCTTTGCTTTCCTTGATGAAGTTAAGGACCAAGAGGGCAAATATTTGTTTGTGCATGGTAGGCTGGGCCATGTTGAGTTAGTCTTAAACATTGTATATGGCGCCAATGTAGGCACTCCCTCCTTCTTCCCAGCTCTTGCTTCAGCCCTGGCCCCATAGAATCTTCTTCCTATAATTATCGGACATGACTGGAACTTGCTTATTGCAAACAATATAGACAGGACAAGCAAAACCAAGGCTGGCTTGCCCCCGGCTCTACGAGCCCTCAGGGAATTTTTGGACCACCTGGGACTTGTTGATCCTAATGTTTTGGATTATACCTTTTTTTTCTGCCCACATGGAGTTCCTTCTAGAATAGCTTATTTTTTAGACAGTCAGCAATTGTTACTCCTTTTACAAGATTGCCAGATAAAGGCCTGTGTTTTGTCAAATCATTCTTCAGTGGTTCTTTCCATGGACCCCTTATATACAGATTAGGCCTCATACCTGGTCCCTTAATAACCTGTCATTGAAAGATCTCCCCACAGTTTTCCATTTTAGATATTTTTTAATCCAATCTATACAGGACAATCAGGGTTCAATCCAGGTGTTTGACATTTTTTGGGGAGCTCTTAAAGCTATCTGGTGTGGAGAACTATTCAAACTGGCTACAGTCCATAAAAAGAAAACATAATCACAGGTGGAAAACTGGCTCCCCTTATTCTACTAGAACTGAATTGACTTGACGGGCAGAATATTCAGCCTATTTATTAGACAATGTTGATAAAGCTGCTGCATGCCTACAAGCCACTTATAAAGGCCAAGGCAACAAAGCAGGCAAGTGTCTGGCCCTGTGCCTTAAACAGCAAAGAGTTTAGCACTGGAGTCCAGCCCCAGTTGATCCTCAGTCCAACTCTCATAATAGTGATCAAAACAAATGGCAGTCATTTTTCAGGATTTTTACCAGAGCCTCTATTCGACTCCCCCACTTAGTTCCTCTTCCTCCACAGCTTTAGAGGAATTCCTGTCCTCTGTTGACCTTTCTTGCCTTTCCAGAGAGCAGCAATCTGTCTTGAATGGCCCAATGACAGAGTGGGAGGTAGTTACAGTTTTATCTTCCCTTCCATTGAACAAAGCCCCCGGGCCAGATGACTTCTCTTCCCTTTTTTATGAAACTTTTAAGGAAGAACAGATCCCTTTACTGGTTAATTTATTTAATTTTTGGGGCTCTTATCCCCCCAGGAAGCATCCTTTTTTGAGGCCTATATTGTTTTCCTCCCTAAACCAGGGAAGGATTCCACTAAAGCAGAGAACTAGCAGCCAATATCTTTGTTAAACGTGGATATCAAAAAATATTTAAAAATACTGGCTATGAGTTTAACAAAGGTTTGGACCATTCTCTTTGGACCTGAATAGGCTTTATTTATTGCCAGCCATAACTCCAGTGACCACATTCGAAAATTGTTCCATCTCTTCTTTGCGTCCAGGGGAGCAGGCAAGTGCAGTGCTGTGCTGATTTCCTTGGATGCAGAGAAGACATTTGACTGTGAGGCCTGGCATTATCTATTTGAAGTCTTAAAGAAATATAGGATCCCACTCAAGTTTGTTCTGAGAATACAAATGTTATATTCCATGTCTTCAACTTGTATTCTGTGCAATAATGAACTCTCAGATGTGTTCTGTTCAGCTAGAGGGACTGTCAGGGCTGCCCCTTGTCCCCATTTTTATTTAATCTTTGTACTGATTTTCTGACTCATAAAATAAATTTATTTAGAGACATTCAAGGAATCAAAGTGGGTGATCAGGAATTTAAACTGTCAACTTTTGCTGACACCCTGCTCCATTTATCCAATTGGCAGACATCTTTACCTGCAGTCCATCAGATAATTTCCTGTTTAGCCAATTTTCTGGTTGCAAATTGAACTTACATAAAACTGTGGTCTATTCCCTATCCCCCGTCTGTTCAAATGAGGACATCCTGAGGCTCTGCCTTCAATGGGAACCCAAAGCCCTATTATACTTGGGTATCAGGTTATCAGGAATTTAACTTTCTTGAAATCTTTAAAAATAGACCCTGTTTTTTTTTTTTGTTATATGCACCCACCTCACACCCTGGCCGATCCCTCTTTCAGGCCTTTCATGGACCTGCTCACCTGGCTGCTCCCAACCCCACCGCCCCACATTGCAGCCAGCCCAGCTAACCCTGATGTATCCCTTCATTGAGAGGGTCCCTTACCTTTGTAAATGATAAGCCTTCCAGCCATGCCAACGATCCTGGGTGCTGCTGAGGTGGTAGATGGTGGTCCAGGAGCTCAGCGATGAGGGTCCAGGGAAGCCATCTCCCGATCAGTCAGAGCACCATTTTCAAGTTTTCTCCCCAGGGGAGTGGTGTGCCACAGATGTCAAGGCATACGCCGACGTCCACCACTCCCCAATCATCTGAGGCCTGATATTCTACTGTGCTCCCAGCCTCTGCCAGGGGCCATCAGACACCAGGCCACATCCCCACCCTCTTCCCAGAGCAGGTGACCTGTTGCTGGATGCTCCATCCTTCTCTCCCGGACAGCTCTTCAGTGACCTGGGTCCATTCCTGAACCTGGATCGCCAGCATAGCAGACAGAAATCCAACCGCTGCATCGACGGGCAGGACATAGACCCGGTTTTTAAACAAATAGAAATGGACCTAAACAGATGGAGACACTTTCACTTATCGCTATGGGGTAGAGCCAATGTTCTTAAAATGAGCATCTTGCCACGGCTACTGTATCCCCTTAATATGCTCAACATTTTTCTCCCTAAATCTTGGTTTTCAAAACTAATTTTGTTAAGTTCATAGTTTTTCTGGCAAACTAAGCCTCCTTGTAGGGCCATTTATAAACTCTTCAGGCCGCATCAACTAGGGGGCTCCAAATACCAGATTTTTATTGTTATTATCTCTCCCTACATGGGGCCAGATATTTTTAGTGGGGCAATCCGGAAACAGATAACATTTCTTTTCCCAGTTGGCTTTCTATCGAACAGACCTTATTTGCCAAATATCACATATCTCTGTCCTCTTTGTCCCATGTTTCTTCATCCAGTATGCCTAAAGAGCTTAGATCCAGCTCTATCGGTTGGTCTATTAGGGCCCACTCTCAATTGTGTAATTTCGTTAAGTAACCTCATTTGAAGGATCTTAGACAACTCTTTTTATCAGTCCCAATTTTTGTATTTCTGGTAACCCCCTGTCAACGAGACGATGGAGGGGTCTACAGGTGGATTCAATTGCTGCTCTTATGCATAGTTATTAGTCACTAATCATTTATGAGCAACACTTAATTTGTTGAGCATTAGTTAATAATTAACTGTACACCACATGTGTAATGCATAGTTACTAGGTAAGAATAACTGATTCCTAGCCAGCTCATTGACGCAGTGGTACTGCTAGCAATTGGGAGGCTGGCTTGTGTAGGTAAACTGCAGGAGGTCATCCACCCTTCATTGTGAGTGCCACACACCTGACTGAGGCATCCCCTCTAAAGCACTGAGTCTCTGTCTGGGGTAGAGCCCCTCCAGATGACTCCACCCCGGGGGGGGGTAAGCTAGGGTGTCACTAGGAAGCAGAGGTAAGTCCCAGGGTATGCAAGGTGTGTATGCTTCTGTAAGAGTAGTGCAAGGTAAGCTTGCTTGTGAGAGCACAATAATTTGGTTGTGCATGATGAACAGCCAGATACAGAAACCAAGAATCTGATGGCAGATAAGGACCACTTGGGCCCATCTAGTCTGCCCGTGTTCCCTACCTACAGTCACACTATAGGCCCTACTTGGTTTCAGGCTTTACCCCCCTCTTTCCTTGCATCAAAGTTTCTCTTATAACCATCTCATGCCTTCTTAAATCCCTCTAGCTTCTGCTCCCACCACTTCCTCCAGGAGGCTATTCAATGCATCCACCACTCCTTCAGTGAAGAAGTGTATCCTTTTTTTTCAATTCAAAGTTTATTGATACATTGTCCACAATAAAAGGCAGTTACAATGATAGTGATATTGAGATACAGACACAATATAAAGGGGTAACTGCCTTACCCACCCTTCCCTCTCCTTACTGCAGTAACCAAACCTAGTGTCCCTTAAATGCCAAGCTCTTCACCTAAGATCCTATGTGGCTGTGTAACCTAAGACATACTTAGACCTGAGCCAGAGAAATTGGAGAGTGAAGGGATCCCAGATTTTGGTATATGCTGCCAATCTATTGTGAAGACTGGCAATCGCTTTTTCTGCGCGTAGATTGGACAGAATTTCGTTTACCCATTCTTGGACAGATGAGGAGGACTTATCTTTCCAGTGACATAAAATAAGCTTCTTAGCTGATAAGGCAATCATGGAAATGTGAAACTTTCTTACTTTAACTCTAATAGAAGACAGGTCCCTTAAAAGGCAAATATCAGGAGTAAAATACTCCTGAAGGCCCAGCAGAGGGTCCAGGGAAGTCTTAATTGAGTCCCATAAGAGGGAAACTTTAGGGCAAGACCAGAACAAGTGAAGAAGTGTTCCTTCTTCCTGAAGACATTCATTACATATATTGGAGTTCAAATAACCACATTTCTGTAATTTAACCGGAGTGTAATACAAGTTATGTAAAATATGATATTGCATGAGATGCAGTCTGTCTTGAGAAATATATTTATGACAGAATCTCCACAGGGATTGCCAATCCAAATGGTGCTGAGGGAGGATATTGTTCCGGAATCTTGTGGGTCCAAAGGAACTCCCATATTTCTTGTGAAACAAAACCTGCTATAATTTAAATATTACACCTGGAGATCCGGTGAGTGAAGAAACCTCAAGTATCAGGGCTGTGACGGTCTGGGAGGGGGGGATATTACCAAAATTGATTACAAGTAAGTGTCTTAATTGTATAACTTTGAAGTGAGAGGAAGCCGGAATATGAAATTTCCTGATAATATCTCCCACTGACAACCATTGCCCATCTTCATCCATGAGAGAAAGAAGTTTCCCATCCCCAATTGGGACAACCATTGACGGGGAATCTGGTTCTTATTAATAGCGAAAGATGGGGAATTCCAGATAGATTGGGCCAAGTCCCAGTGGGGAGTATATTGCAAAAATGAACATAGTTATGAATAAACCTTTAAGCAGGTAAATATTGTGGGGCATTCCTCTGTCATACGTACCTGAGGGATTTTAAGAAAGAATAAAGTAAGGGGGTCCAGATTCTTAGACTTGATTACATCCAGTTCAATTCTAAGCCAAGCCGGTTGCTCTTTTTCTGGGCTGGAAGATACCCATCTCAGACATTTTGCTAGATGACTGGCCCAATAATATATAGCCAGATGGGGAATCCGTAAACCCCCCTCCAGTTTTGGAGCTGCCAACTTGTAATAAGCCAACCGAGGGTATCTATCGGCCCAAATAAATCTAGTGAATATGCCATGCATTTTTTTTAAACCAGAGTAGAGGGATAAAAGTATTGAGAAGAGATAAAGGGTAAAAAATTCTAGGAAATATATTCATCTTAATTATGTTGATCTGGCCCCATAATGAAATGGAAAGTTTGGACCACCTCTCGAGATCGTGAATTATCAACTGCGAGAGGGAATCCAGATTTTCCCTAAACCGTGTTAGGGGGTTACGAGATAGCTTAATGCCCAAATATTTAAATGACCTGGGAGTCCAGCATAAACCTAAGGGACTAATATCATTTTTGAATACCTTATGGTTTAATGGGAAAAATAAGGATTTGCTAGCATTCAATTTGTATTTGGACAGGTCACTAAATCTTGCTATTTCACTCAACAAAGCCAGGACAGAAGATACCAGGTGAGATAAATGTATCAACAAGCCATCTGCATATGCAGTGACTTTGATTTCATGATGCCCAACCCTAATGCCTTGTATGGAAATGTTATTGAGAATATTTTGAATGAGAGGTTCCAGATATAAATTAAATAACAGAGGAGATAAGGGACATCCCTGTCTAGTCTCTGAATGGAGTGAAAAGGGCTTGGAGAAGGCCCCGTTCCCAGAGTTTCTTGCTGTAGGAGTTTTATAAAGTGTGGCAATCCAGGATGTAAATAGAGGAGGAAATTGAAAAGCTTCCAGAACTCGAAACAAAAAATTTCAATTCACTCGATCAAATGCCTTCTCGGCGTCCAGGGAGACCAGTCCTACAGGGAACTTGGTGTCCCTGGTAGCCGAGAAGATGTGAGATAGGGTACGCAAGTGGTCAGAAGATGAATGCCCATTCTTAAATCCTACCTAGTGTATACCTATTAACTCAGGGAGAACTACTGTTAACCTATTAGCTAATATCTTTGAGAGAATTTTAATATCCTGATTTAGAAAGGAAACAGGTCTGTAACTCTGAACAAGCTCAGGATCTTTATCTGGTTTGGGGAGAAGAACAATCAAGGCCTCAAAAAGGTGAGGATCAGGCTCCACCCCAGTTAAAATATGCTGAAATAAACTATGAAGTACCGTTAATAAGAGATCCTGAAAAACTTTGTAAAATAGGGAGGAGAATCCGTCGGGACCTGGGACTTTGTCTGCTGGCAATTCACTAATAACCTCAGCAATTTCTTCCTGTGATATAGGAGTAACCAGAAAACCCTTGTGTCGATCTGAGAGGGAGGGAAAATGGGAATCCTTCAGATAGCTCTCCATACTCCCAGGACAAGGAGGATGCTCCATGTCACTGTACAAACTTGTATAGTAACGGGCGAATTCTTGCACTATTTCAGTGGGAGATGCTTTTAGGGACCCATCAGCCATTGCCCTGATTGGAGGGATAAATCTCATTGATTCTTGTTGCTTAATATGCAATGCCAGTAGGCACCCCACCTTTTCTCCCTGGTCAGTGTAACTAGCTCTTGTGCGAATAATAGCTAATTCTGCTTTTTCCCGAAGTAGCTCTAAATATCTGTCTTTCAACACTAGAAGTTTCCTCTTGTCATTGTCAGGAGCATTAATCGAAAAATTATTTTCAAGTGACCTAATTTGAGACAGTAAAGATATTAATTCCCTCTCCTGTGTGCTTTTCCTGCCCACCGCCATACTAATAGGGATCCCTCTCATGAAGGCCTTAAAGGCCCCTCACAAAATATCTGGCTTTGCACTATCTAAAGGGTTGGATGAAAAAAGGATTCAATTTGCTCCCTTATAAGCTTGCAGTATTTGACATCTTTGAGAAGTTGTTCATTAAGTTTCCATTTGGTTTCCCTGTTAGGCAAATTAAGGAATGACAATTTGCACAGTACCAGTGAATGGTCAGAGATAGGGCCAGGTTGAATCAAGGAAGTCTTAACCCCAGGTAGTAGAACCTGAGAAATAAATATGTAATCAATGCAGGACTGCGAGCCGTGCACCATTGACCTGAAGGTAAACTCCCTAAAATCAGGGTGCAAGACACGGCCAGACATCGCAGAGCCTGCATTGGTCCAATAGGTCTTTAAAAGCCTTCTGCCCTGGAGTGACCACTCCCGGACCTCTACCTGACCTGTCCAGATTAGAATCTACTACTTGATTAAAGTCACCCCCTAAAATAATCCTGATGGGAAGCATTGGAAGAATAACAGATATAAGTCTCATAAAGAACCCTGGGTCATCTATGTTAGGGTCATAAATACTACCGAGTAAAAGTGGAACAGACCAGAGAGTGCCTTTAACATGGATAAACCTTCCCTCAGGGTCTTTAATGACCTGTGTAGAAATGAAGGGAATACCCCTGTTAATCATAAACATGACCCCACAACTGTTAGTAGATCCCTGAGCATTATACACCAGGCCCACTGGTTGTCTCCTTAACTGTGGAGCTTCAGTTTCTAATAAACGAATTTCCTGTAGGAATGTTATCTGAGAACATAATAAACTTAAATGTTTAACAGCCTGATATTGTTTGTGTTTTTTCCTGATCCCTTAACATTCCAAGTCGCAAAAGTCACTTCTTTGGCCATTTAATAATGGTAGTTAGACTTAATGTACTCAGCCCAGCACTCGGGATACATAATACCTGCAACCCTACTCCCGTGGTTACTGCAGTAAAACTCTCCCTCCTCCCCAACCCCCCACATTTAACTCCTTCCCATCCCCCAACTGCCCCTTACCCCTAGCAATACCCCAAATCCGATCCCCACCCAACCCTCTACACTGCCACAAGCAACGTTCAGCACAGTACTGGGTCTTTCCTCCATCTCCCGCCTCCCGATAATGCACCCCTGCTAATGGCAACAAATCCTGCATTCCACTGTAATTATATGAAAAAACGAACAATGTTGATTACCCCCAAAAAATGAGGGAACGGCCTTGGGCTTTCAATACCACCACACCTAAGTGTTAGCATAATAGTGACCTGGTGAACGGGGTATACAACGAGAACCATGCATATCCTAGGTAACCTTGGAAACCAGAGTGAAACTGAGAATGAGAATTGAGATCAGCCTTGCCTCGTGGGACAACTGTGCAGGAACTAGAACCAGATCGGGAACCTAATGAAGGGGAATAACCATTTCCACAGACTGACAGCAAAGATCGGGAGAAACCCTGCAACCGTGACTCAGGGGAAGAAAACAGAAAAAAACGAGTCTTCCCAGAGGTTACCAACCTCAGATTGCAAAAAATCTCCTTGGGAAAATTTGTTGCCCTGAACTCGGGTCTAACAAAAAGATTAAGGGAGATCCTCCTCAAATTAAGAGCAGCACCACTATGAATTACAAATGCATAGTGCATCCTCTAGTGGCCAGATCCTGATCCCAACACAGTGAAAGTGAGCTGCAGAGAAAGCCCAAGACCGCTCTGACTTCCGATCCAAGTAAAATAAACATTAATCTTAGCCTCAGCGAGACAAATTCCCCCTTCTATTGTATGTACAATACTGAAGATACTGATACATGAAACTCTGTTCCCCAAGTAAACAAACCCCAAGACCCCAAGTGTCTTTTGCCCTTAACCGGCATTGACCCTCTGAGATTAGGGCCCAAGAGACTGCTAGCAGGCATGCCCTGTGCTGATCCCCCCAGTCCAAGCAAGACAACAGGAATTTCCAATCCAACTCGCTCTGAACATCTCCTCAAGGAAGGAGAAAGCAAAAGTTCTGATCCACAGCTCCAAGCAGCTCTTCATCCCAGCAAACAAGGCTTCTCAGGGCTCTCAAAACAGATCTGGTAGCATAGATTTAAGGCTCATCAGGGCAACTGCAGGATCGTCATAATTAAACCAGGATCCATTTACGAAAACTTGTAACCTGGCCAGGTATCCCATCCTGAATTTCAGGCCTGCTGCAATAATCTTGGACACAATGGGATGGAACGCTTTCTGCTTCAGAAGAACTGAACCAGGCAAATCTTGTGAGATTCTCAGTTTCATGTTCTCCCAGTGAACCTCTTGTAAAGCTCTCACTTTCTGCAGAAAATGCTGTTTCTCTAGGAAATTCAAAAAACGACAGATGATAGGATGGGGGGGGGGGCCTCCAGAGAAGGCTTAGATCGCAGAGACCTGTGAGCTCGCTCTATAATATATACTGGGCCGAAGGGAGAGGGGCCAGCGACCTGCTCCACCAACTTCTGTGTAAATGCCAGAACATGCTGGCCCTCTTCTCCCTCTGGTAGTCCAAGTATCACCACATTGTTTCTGCAGCTACGGCCCTCTAAATCTTCGAGTTTGGCCTCGAGACGAGATAACTTCTGACACGTAGACACCAATTCAGGATCAAGATTCTCTAGCTTTTTCTCCATCGAGACTATTCGAGCTGTGTTATCAGAGACAGTTAACAAAACTTCATCCAGTTTTCTAGAGAGAGTTTTCAGGTCAATCGTCATTTCTTTCATTTCTTCACGAAAGGGCTTAAACTCTTCTAGGAACCTATTGAGCATTAAAGGTTCTTGCTCTCCGACTTGGTTCGGAGGATCAGGCCTCTCTGGCCCACCCGAGGCCCGGGATTTCTTGGGGGCCTTTTCGGGAGTAGCAGGGGGAGTGTGCTTCTGTGGGGCTTTCTTCATGTAAGCCTCCATCTGCCGATCTAGCACTCAAACCAGGTTGCCAGAGTATTCAGATAGTATTAAATCTCCAAAGCAGAGGAAATGGAGAGATTTAAACGTCCAAAAAAGACGATTTAATGATCGGGAGGCAGCAGCTTCTTGAAGGAGCTTCTACTCAGTGCTCTGCAACATGTGATCTCAGAAGTGTTTCCTTACATTGCCCCCATTCTACTCCCCTCTAGCTTCATTGTATGACCCCTTGTTCTTGTGTAGTCTTTTCCCTGAAAAAGGCTTCCCTCTAGAATCTTATTTATATGAGAGCAGGATGTGTGACAAAAGGAGAAGTAGATTGAAAAATGGATATAAACAGTTTGTGACAAAAATATGCTTACCTGAACTTCTTATGATTGGCTGTGTCTCCAGGAGTAATGACCATTCTTTAATGTACAGTATGTGTCTGAAAAGCAAGTGGAGAATGACTTAAGAACTTGCATTTGAAACAAAACATCCAAAATCACTGAGTTAAGCTCAGGCTGGATCTAATGTCAGTTGGTAGAATACAGGGTAACATTCTAGGGGCCTGGGTTCTATTGTCAGTAAGGTCTCATTTTTTGATCCAAGTAATGCTAGCTATTAGTGAGCCACATTACAATGTGGGAGACCCAGGACCAGCTCCTGGTCCAGATTCCCATCCACCGGGTCAGAACAGCCACTGCAGTGTATGAAGATAATGTGCTGTGGCTCTGGAAAAGAAGGGTGTTGGTAACCTGCTCTACTGGTGACAGGGCACTGCCGGATTATGTCATTGTATGTTATGAGGGTAAAGGCAGCCTTCTCTTCTGGCAACACCTATGGCACAAATGGAGTATGGCATTGGTGTTATTATCGCACAATGGGCCCTATATTTAAATTGGGTGCCCAAAGATGCTATAGTCAGTGGAATACCTCACCAGCACTATTCAACTGAATACAGGGTCATGTCAGCCCAGTGCTTAGCCACTTGGTGTTGCTCTGACATGGCTCCCAAAGTATGTCACCACAATGGTTTGTACCAAAGTGCAACTCACAGTATTTAAAACGGACCAATGCAAGTGAGTCAATTGGGCATGCAAGGTGGTAAGGGTTCATTTGCATGGGTAGCTGGGTGATTTTTTTGCAGCCCACACCCCAAAATTGCCAGGTCCCAGATGCGGAGCTATGCCTGGTGCTAGTAGTCCCCCCACCTGATCCCTCGCCTAGTACATGCATACAATTTCCCTGGTGTCCAGTGATCCTTCCCTCCACCCGATCCCATGTCCGATATTTGAAACTCATTTCCATGGTATCAAGTGGTCCTCCTTCCACCCAATCCAATGTCCAATGTGTGAATCCCATTTCCCTGGTGTGCAGCGGTCCCTCCCTCCAGCTGAACCTATGCCCAAAGTACATGCACACACACACACACACACACACACACACACACACACACACTCACTCACACAAGTTCTCTGGTGTCCAGTGGTCCTTTCCACCACCTGATCTGATGCCTAATACTGATCATGAGTCTTGGCAAATCAGTTGTGTGGTATTCCTTGGGGTTGCCAACCTTAATGCCCTCTCCCTCAGCCTGTAGCCTCTTTTCTGAAGCACAAGGTACAGCTCCAAGCCAGTGCCTCATAGACAATTACTCAGAAGAAAAAGAAGTACGGCTCAGCACATGTGGTTAACAGAATCAGTCATAGCTTTCTTACCAAAGGGCCCTGCATGATGCAAGAGATCATGTTGGCTTAGGGGAGGGCACTTGACAATCCCAAGAAACACCACACCACTGATTCATCAAGACTCCTAGGACTCAAAACCCTTATGTTTTCATTTGTGTACTTAGCTTTCTTCCACCCTAATATCTGCATTAATATATATTTTCTTTGCACTACATCTCCCTTCTTTTGTGATAGTGAGGCTGAAATCCC
The DNA here is from genome assembly GCA_016271365.2 of Neoceratodus forsteri. NCBI lineage: Eukaryota > Metazoa > Chordata > Ceratodontiformes > Ceratodontidae > Neoceratodus > Neoceratodus forsteri. The sequence continues at coordinate 684,725,224 of CM057449.1, forward strand.
TATTTTTGATTTCCTCATTTTGTGCACTTTGTTTTCTTCAACCATAATGTCTGCATTAATGTATTTTTTTGCTGTATCAAATCCTGTTAAACAGATACACTTCAATAAATACATTTAACAAAAAAAAGCTGGTAATATGCTTCAAGCCCCAGATATTCGGAGCAGTTGCACATGGTGCAACTGAGTTGCACCGGCGCAAGTGCGGTATTGTGCCAGAGAGCCATATTCAGCAGGAGCCAGTGCGCAGCGCAAAATCCATTGTGCCAGTGCACAACTATAATGAATGCATGCGCAAGAACAGGGGGTGCACCCATGAATATCCAGCGCAGTGGAATATTCAACCGTGAATCCATGGCTCAAGTGTGGAGCAAATCGAAGTTGCTCCAAGCAGACTTCTTCCTATAAATACAGGGTGCAAATGCACAAAAAGCACTTGCACCAGGGGTGTGAGTGAGAGAGACAGACAGAGAGAGAGACACACACACACACACTGACAGACAGACAGACCAACGCCCACATACAGAGGGATAGGAACAGAGGTGGCATTGGAGAGGGAGAGAGAGGCAGAGAGAGAGAGAGAGACGACACACACACACACACACACACACACACACACAGACAAGCAATGCACCAGGGTGGCACACAGCTAGCAGCCAATTGCCCAGGGGGACAGTGGACAGCAAGGGCCATGGAAAGTGCACCCTTCATAATGGAGGCCATAATGAGGGGTGTGAGGGGGCAGGAGGGACAGCGATGTGGCTGAGGAAGGACCCATCCGCTGTATGCCTGACACAGCTGGTACCTTGCCCACATCACCTTTGAGAACTACAGTGACACTGAGATCGTAGACTGGTACCACCTGAATAGGGCCATTCTAAGGCAGCTCTGTGAGCTGTGCAGTGAGGAGATGCAGGCACCCATCAGACAGAGCCACGCCATGTCCCTGGAGACGAAGGTGACCGCCGTTATGTGCCTGCTCACCAGGGGCACCTTCCAGAGACCAACAGGGGAAACCACGGGAATCACCCAGTTGGTCACATCCTGCCTCCTCACATAATTCCTCAGTGCCCTGCTGCCACGTGCTGTGGAATTCATCCATTTCCCCAGCACATGGGCAGAGCGTACAGCAACCGTGCAGGACTTTCACAGGGTGGCAAGTATGCATGGCATGATTGGGGCCATTGACTGCACCTGTGTGGCCATCCACATGCCACCTGGCCCTGCGGGCACGGCATACATCAATTAGAAGGGGAGCTCAAGTGTCCACTGCCAGATGGTGTACGATGCCATGGAGCGCATCACCAATGTCTGTGCCACACACACCCTGGGGTTGCACATGATGCATTCATCTGGCATACCTTTGCACTGTGCCAGAGGTTTGAATGTGGGGACATCCCCACGGGCCACCTAGTGGGTGAGTATGGCATGGGCAAGGGGCGATGGGCAGAACAGACCTGGGGATGGGGATGGGCAGGGTGTGCATGGTGGCATGGGCACCAGGGACAGGCAAGGGGCACAGCATAGGATAGCAGAGGGCTAACCATGTCAATCTCCACACAAGTGGCAGCGCGTATCCACTGAGGCCCTGGCTGCTCACCCCCTTCTGGCACCCGTTATCCCCAGCAGAGAAACAGTACAACGAGGCACATGCCTGCATGCGCAACATCATCAAGCGTGTCTTTGGCATGCTGAAAGCATGGTTCCGTTGCCTAGACAGGTGATGCGGTGCCTACAGTACAGTCCCTCAAAAGCCTGTGGCCTATTCCTGGCCTGCTGCATACTGCACAACATGGCCATTGACCATAGGATAGCTATCAAGACTGATGAGAGTGACAGTAGTGGGGATGAAGAAGGCAATGGGCCAGAGGGTGGTGGACAGCCACCCACTGGGCAGAGGGACCCCTGGCTGTTCTAGCAGGTGCAACACCACCAGGATACCATTGCACAGGAGCACTATGGTGCACACAGGTAGGTGGTGCAGTACGCATGCATGGGCCACACAGACAGGTACAGCACACATGCAGGGGCATGCATGGCAATGGGCATGCACACACAGAGGCATGAGGCAGGGGTACAGGAGTCAGTGGCACTCAACCACACACACACACACACACACACACACACACACACACACACACACTCAGGCATTGGTATGTGGCATGGATCAGACACAATTTACCTATCAAGGCTGCAATACCTGTCCATGGCCTGTGCTGTTCCGTGGCACCTAGTAGGTGCAATGCATGTAAATGAGGTTGGGCACAACAGTAATGACATGCTAATGCACCAACTGTGCCACATATTGGCTGATGAGCTCATTTGCATGGGGTGTCTGAATATCGCGGTTATTGCGCCATGTGCAATGGGATTGCACCAGCGCAAGTCATGATGGCGCAAAGCGCATGCATGCATGGTGCCCACAGTGAGCTTGCGTGTCACGGCATCATTGCATCAATCACACACCATGCATGGACAGCGCAATGCAGTGGCATTATGCATGTTGTGCACGGGCCAGCTACGCACATGGCCACGCATAGGGTGCCATGCCCTATCGTGCACGTGTTCAATGCCAGTCAACCCCTGACCCCTGGGTCAGACCTCTGACCCTGTGACCCCACGTAGCCACGCCCATTCTGTGCCTCCTTGGCACTGCGTGATGTGCATGCACTACACATGCTCCTGCACATTGCACAGCGGGCGCATGTTGTCAATACATGAGCCTCCTGCCACCATTGTTGCCGCCGAACACATTCAGTTGAACATGGCACAGGCAAGATGGAGCAAGGCCCAGAACTGGTCACCTGTTGAATTGGTCAACCTAGTGGCCTGCGTGGAGCCCCACACCCCCCAGCTCTTTTGGAAGTTGCCCCTGCAGCAGGCCAGGGGCACCCAGGACAATGCCACAAGCCTGGAGCACAGGACAGGGGTGCCCAGGACTGGGGAACAGTGTCACCACCACTATGGGGACCTCATGTGGTGGGACCCAGAGTGCCTGAGGAAGCTAAAGGCACATGCCAGGTGAGGGGCCATGCCACATCCAGGTAAGTCATCCCATGTTGCATGTCTGCCCTGGTGCTGTATTGTAGTGTTGGCTTGGCTGCCTGCCATGCCCTGCAGAGGGGTACACTGTCATTGTACACATCATTGGGTGGCATTGCCAGCTTCTGCTTGTGCTGCTATGCAGCCATGCGGGACGTGTCTTGCAGGGCATGCCCTGTGCACAAGGGTGGGGTGGGGGCAGCAACTGTTGTCAGTTTCTGATGTGCACTTGTCTTCGTTCCATTCCCATGCCCTGAGGACCATTGGAGGGCCCTAGCTGCAGCAGCAGAGCAGGCTGCAGCAGGATGTGCTGGAGTGGTACCGGCACCAGCAGGGCCACAGTGGGCAGGTAGGCACTGTAGGCACTGTCATGGTCTGTCACACTGTACATCGGGGGTGGCAGGGGAAGTGGGTGTGAGCATGGCTGCCTGTGCCATGTGCTGTGGCAGCTGTGTGTGTCGTACTGTGCATGGTGCATGCCTCTGTGGCACGTCCATTGGGTATGTATGCTGGCTGTTGGTGGGGTGGGCATGTGACCAGCTGCCACTGTTGTTGCTATGGTGCTGCCGGTGCACTGTGCCATGTGACTGTCATTGTGAAGTTGTGTGGCCATTGCATGGCAGGGACCACCTCTATGCAACATCGTGGTGCGCCGAGTTGCTGGTTGGTGTTGGCCCACCCCCAAGCGGGTGGCTGTTAAGGGCCCTCCAGGGGTGTGTGTTCCCGCTGCTCATTACGCACAGTGGGGGGGCATGGTTCTGTGGGACATTGCACTGATCATCTGTCCTGTGTCTTGTTATAGGTGTCCGGTGGCAAAGACCACCTGAATCGATGTTGTCGAGACTGCTGCGCCAGTCCCTTCTGGTGGCCTCCATGACACTGGAGGTGATCGTCCAGGTCAGGCAGATGCTGGTGGCAGAATGGAGGTAGCGTTAAGCACACCAGGGTGGCCAGATGGGGCCGCTGTTAGTTTAAACCCTGTTTACCCCTGTTTCCCCTGCTGTACCTCCCCCTTCAGTCCCCCCTTCCACTGTACAGTACCTGTTCCCTTTCCCCTTCCCTCGCCTTACCTACCCTTTCCCAGCCACTGGCTCTTGTATATAGTTCCTTTAAATATATATTTTCTGACTTACCTGCCTATGTCTGTGTCTGCTTTGCAGGTGGTGTGAGGAGCCATGCTGCAGTGGCCCAGTGTCTGTCCGTGTGGTGTGCATTTGCAGGGGCTCGTTTTGTGCTTCTGTGGTTCACTGCTATGTGCTGTGGTGTGTCCCACTGTGGTGTTATCCATCCCCTGGGTCAGTGTCTGTGCCATGGGGTGCTCTTGGGCTGGCTGTTGGGGTGTGTGGCAATTATGTGTGTGGTGGTGGCACACAGCCATGGTCCTTGGTCAGGTACTGTTCGCACACTATGTTGGGGCCCTTGCTTGGTGTTGTGTGGCCTGTTCCATGTGGTCTGCCATGCTACCTGCCACCCAGCACATTCTGTGCCTGCTGTGTGGGCTTCCTGTATGCCTGTGTGGCATGTGTATGCTTGGCTGCATGGCCTTGGGTGTGGCCTGCTATGGTTGGGGAAGGTACAGCCAGCAGCCTGCAGGGGGGCTCCCTTGGTGGCCCTCAGTTGGCTTTTGGTACTTCCTGTTGCCTGCTTTCTCTGCCAGTGTTGTGTTCTGGGGCCATGTGTCTGGGTGCCAGTGGGTGCCCTGCTGGTGATGGCCTTCTGTGGTTTGTCACTGTACTTCCCTGGCTCTATCCCTGTATGTGTGTTCTCTGTGCCATGTCCCCCTCTGTTGCTCTGCTGCTCTGCTCCCACAGTTGTTCTGGAGCATCTCTATTTGTGCCATGGTGCAACTCTGCCATATTCAGTGGGGTTGCACAGCCTCTGAATATGGCTCCTGTTGTGCCATGGTGCATCGGATTTGTGCTGCACCGGACTTACGCTGGGCTTTGGCATATTTCTGAATATCTGGGCCCCAGTGTTTTACCAATAAAACTATTTTTATTCTAATAACAAATGGGAGTTTTTGTACCCCAGTCTGTACATTTAACTAGCATGAAGCTCAGGCACTAGCCACATCTCCTTCCTCGAACACAGACATTAGTCCTTGCTCCCTCTACAGGCCCCTCTGACACTAGCCCCCTCCCTCCAAAGCACCTAACACTAACATGTTTCCCTTACAGCCCCCCATGACAGCAGCCCCCTTGACTGTACACCCTCCACGGTCCCCAACACTGTACCAGCTCCCTCCATCACCCCAGACACTAACCCCTTGCCTCCACTTCCCAACACAACCTTGCCACATAGAAACATAGAATTTGACAGCAGATAAGGACCGCTTGGCCCACCTAGTCTGCCCATTTCCCCTACCTAACGGATAAGCTGCAGATCCTAGTTAACCAACAGCCTACTTATTCCTACTCCCCCACTAGAATTGCCTTATGTCTGTCCCATGCATTCTTGAATTCCCCCACTGTTTTTGACTCGACGACCTCCTCAGGAAGGCTGTTCCATGTATCCACAGCTCTTACTGTGAAGAAATACTTCCTCACATTACCTCTGAGCCGTCACTCCTCTATCTTCAAATTGTGCCCTCTTGTTTTTGCACATCTCTTTTTCTGAAAGATGCTACCCTCTTGGACTTTGTTGATTCCCTTGAGGTATTTAAAAGCTTCTATCATGTCCCCCTCTCCCTCCTTTTCTCGAGGCTATACATCTTTAGTTCCTTTAGTCTTTCTTCATATGTCTTCTGATGCAGACCCTGCATCATTTTGGTTGACCTCCTCTGGACAGCCTCCACCCTGTCTATGTCTTTGTGGAGATGGGGTCTCCACAACTGTACACAGTGCTCCAGATGTGGTCTTACCAACTGCCTGTACAGAGGGCCAACAACTTCCTGTTTTCTACTGATGATGCCTCTCCCTATGCATCCCAGTATCCCCCCAGCCCTCCTTACTGCCATCTCACATTGCTGGCCCACCTTTAAGTCATCTGATATGACTACCCCCAAATCCTTTCCATTTTTGCTGTTGTCAGTATCTCACCCCCACTGTGTACACTTTCCTGGGTTTCTGTTTCCCAGGTGCATTACTTGCACTTCTTTGCACTGAATCTAAGCTGCCATGCATTTGACCATTCCTCCAACCTTGCCAAGTCCCTTTTCATCCTTTCTACCCCACCTTGGGTATTAACCCTGTTGCAGATCTTTGTGTCATCTGCAAAGAGACATACTTTCCCCACACACACCTCTTCCGCCACAGTCCCTCTAAACACCCCTATCTCTCGCTAGGCAGCTCACTATTCTAAGCCCATAGATATCGTCTCCCTACTGGGCCCCCTGTCTCTCAGAAACTACAGCCCTTCCTCCATAGCCATTTGAGAATCATCCACTTCCTTGTTGCACACCTTACTCGCAAGGTCCCCTTGGAAAACATTTCCTCAGACATTTGAGGCCCCAATGCACCCTTCCCCCATTCTACACTCTCCCTCCACAGGCCCTAACACTAGCCCCCTTCTTCCACAGCCCCCAACTCCACCTGACCCATCTTCCAAAGCCCCAAACACTTGCATCCCCCTTCCCCAGACACTCACCCCACCTCTGTCATTGAGGTCAAAACTGGCACTGACCCACTAGCCAAATGTTGGTGGATTTTTGTATCTAGCCAGTAAGATTTTCCTTTAGCTAGCCCTGTGGGCATTTACTGCAGAAGGTAACACTTCAATAAGTACACCCGCTGGGCCACTGGAAAAGTCTGTAGGAATTTTCCCAGTCACTAGCCCTGATAGCTAGTGGTTGCAAAACTTAATTCTGACCCTAAATTAAATATGACTTACCTGCTCTGTCCGAATCACAGTGTCCAGAGTTGGGTTGTCTTAGGTTTGGGGTATTCTGGTAGAACTTAAAAGGAAGGCACAGAGAAGGCTGAGGAGACACACAGGGTCAATGGTCCTAGAAGAGAGATCTGGGGTTAGAATTAAGCAAGACACGTTACTTACCTGAATGGTAGAGAACTAACATTTGGCCAGACCGAAATAAAGGTAAAAACAGAAAAGTATTAGGAACTTATAGCGGCATGAGTGTAGACAGGAAGAAGAGAGCTACAAAGGGTACAATACAGCAGAAGAGTAAGGAAAGTGGAGTTCTAGTGGAAAAGATAGAATTAAAGACTAACATTCTTACATTAATAAAAAGCTTAAAAACACTTGATTTACAGCAATTATGTTTTAACTTTATTGTTTAATAGTTATTTATTTATTTTCTTTTTTACTTCCCCATGCTGTCGGTCTACTAAATGTTGTAGGTAATGCAGCACTTATTTCACTAAGTCTTTCAAACTGTATCTGAGTCTCCACTGCTAACCACACAGCTGCTGTTTATGACATCACAGTCTGTCATGTAGAACTCTATGATGTCAAAAACAAAGGCACTGTGAGGTTAACAGTGGATTGGGTAGCCAATATTGTATTTCAAAAATAAGGGACAGACCCCTCCTGCGCCCCCGGTCTGGCCACCGGACGGGAGAAGGGGGACTCAGGCCATGTCCCAGGCTGACATTACGGAAAAGTATTGATCATTTTCAGGTATGGCAACTTGCGGACATAGAAACATAGACTTTGACGGCAGATAAGGACCACTTGGCCCACCCAGTCTGCCCATTTCCCTACCTATTGGATAAGCTGCAGCTTCTAGTTAACCAACAGCCTGCTTCCTGCAGTCCCCCACTATAATTGCCTTATGTCTGTCCCATGCATGTTTGAATTCCCCCACTGTTTTAAACCCCTCAACCTCTCCAGAAAGGCGGTTCCATGCGTCCACCACTCTCTCCATGAAAAAGAATTTCCTCACATTACCCCTGAGCCATCCCCCCTCTAACTTTAAATTGTGCCCCCTTGTTCTTACACATCTCTTTTTCTGAAAGATGCTACCCACCTGGACTTTGTTGATTCCCTTGAGGTACTTGAAAGTTTCTATCATGTCCCATCTGTCCCTCCTTTCATCAAGGGTATACATATTAAGCTCTCTCAGTCTCTCTTCATATGGTTTCTGATGTAGACCCTGCACCATTAAAGTTGCCCTCCTCTGGACTGCTTCCATCCTGTCTATGTCTATGCGTAGATGAGGTCTCCAAAACTGCACACAGTACTCCAGATGGGGTCTCAACAACTGTCTGTACAGAGGGATAACCACTTCCCTTTTTCTACTTGTGAGGCCCCTCCCTATGCATCCCAGTATCCCCCTGGCTCTCCTTACTGACTTCTCACATTGCTTACCCACCTTTAGGTCATCTGATATGACTACACCCAGATCCCTTTCCATTATTGTTGTTGTTAGTACCTCCCCTGCTATCGTGTACTCTTCTGGATTTTTATTTCTCAGGTGCATTACTTTGCACTTCTTTGCATTGAATCTAAGTTGCCATATGTCTGACCATTCCTCCAACCTTGCCAAGTCCCTTCTCATCCCTTCTACCCCCCCTTGTGTATCAACTCTGTTTCAGATCTTTGTGACATCTGCAAAGAGGCATACCTTTCCTTCCAGACCCTCTGCAATGTCACCTATAAAGACATTAAAGAGGACTGGACCCAGTACTGTGCCCTGCGGTACTCCACTAGTAACCCCCATTTCTTCAGACCGTGTTCCATTCACTCATTACCTTCTGTGTCCTGTTGTGCAGCCAGTTTGCTTACCGAGGCTACCACCCTGGGACCCACTCCCAGGCTGGCTAACTTGATTATTAATCTTTTGTGCGAGACTGTGTCGAATGCCTTGCTAAAGTCTAGGTAGGCCATTTCCACAGCCCCTCCCTATTACTCTGGTCACCCAGTCAAAGAAATCGATTAGATTTGTCTGACCTGACCTTCCTGCTGTGAATCCATGCTGCTTTGGGTCCAGTGCCCCGCTGGCCTCCAGGTACTCAACAGTTCTTTCTTTCAGAAGTGATTCCATCATTTTCCCCACCACTGAGGTCAAACTAACAGGTCTGTAGTTTCCTGCTTCTGCCTTGCTCCCACTTTTGTGAAGGGGAATCACATCTGCCCTCCTCCAGTCCTCAGGTACCACTCCATCCTCCCATGATTTGTTAAAAAGTGTGGTCAGTGGTGTCACTAGGTCCTCCCTTAGCTCTTTTAGGATTCTAGGGTGAATCCTGTCAGGCCCCATTGCTTTGTCCACCTTGAGTTTTAGGAGTTCTTTCAGGACTTTCTTCTGTAAATGGATTGGCATCAACCCCACTACACAGAGTGCTTCTATTGTTTGGTTTAGGTAACTCCGCCTCTCCTTCTTTTGTGAATACTGAGCAAAAGTATTCATTCAGCATCTCTGCCTTTTCACTGTCTCCCTCTGCCCACCTCCCCTCTCCTTTATTAATCTTCACTATCCCTCCCTTAACCTTTCTATGCTCCCTAATGTACCTATAAAAGGTTTTATCCCCCTTCTTAACTGAGTTGGCTATCTTTTCCTCAGCTTGGGCCTTTGCTTTTCTGACTGCCTTCCCCACTTCTTTCTGCTTTAAGTGATACAGTTCCCTGTCGTGCTCCTTCTGTGATCCTTATACCTTTTGAATGCAGTCTTTTTCTCCTTAACCTTCCCTGACACCTCATTTGAGAACCATAGTGGTTTTTCATTCTGCTTTGTTTTCTTCATTTGTTTCACCCAAAGGCTTATTGCCTCCATGATGGCAGTTTTGATTTTTCTCCATTGTTCTTCCACCCCTCCTTTCTGGCCATTTGCTAATGCATTCCTCAGGTATTCACCCATTATGCCAAAGTCAGCCCTTCTAAAGTCCAGTATCCTTGTCTTTGTATGGTTTGTCTCCATGGTTGTGTTTATTGTGAAGCACACTGTGCAGTGGTCGCTTGTTCCCAGATGTCTACTGACTTCTAAATTTATGATCCTCACTCCATTTGAGAGTACCAGGTCTAATATTGCTCCCTTCCCGAGTGGGTTCCACTACTAGCTGTCTAAGGCATGCCCCCCTGTAGGGCATCGAGAATGACCCTGCTCTTGGATGTGGCTGCAGTCCATGTCATCCAGTTAACATCTGACATATTCAGGTCCCCCATCAACAGTACTCTCCCCCCAGCCATTTTGAGAATGCCCTCTATCATTTTCTTGTCCATTTCCTACCCTTGAGACGGGGGTCTGTATATAACCCCTGTGCAGATTGTGATGCCATTCCCTGTCTCCAAGGTGACCTAGAGTGCCTCTTGTCCTCCCCTTTACTTTTTAGTTCTGTAGCTTTGATCCCTTCCCTTATGTAGAGAGCTACTCCACCTCCTCTTTTACCCTCCCTGTCATGGTTCTCCGTGTACCATGTTTCTGTGACTGCCACAACATCCAAGTGTTCCTCTTCCATCAGGGCTACTAGCTCTGGAAACTTGTTTCCCAGACTATGGGCATTGGTACTCATTGCCCTCCATTTAATGTTAGCTTTATCCTTTTTACCCCATCCTGCTCTTATTGCCCTTGTCTATTTTCCATTACCCTTGTTCTGCCCTCTGTCAAGCCCTGTACGTCAGTGTTTACCCTACTACCTGCCATGTTTTTTGGGGGGAGGCTCGAACTTTCCTGTTTCCTATCAGCACCTCCCTCCTTGGCTAGGTTAAAAGCTTGCCAAGGAAGCCTTTAAACCTGTCACCTAGGAGCTTGTTTTCCTTCCTGGACAGATGCAGACCATCATGCCAGTATAGACCTTCATCTCTCCAGGTGGACCCCCAGTCCCCAATGAAGCCAAAGCTCTGTGCTCTGCACCAGTTTTGCAACCATTCATTAAACCGCATGGTGTGCAGTACCCTAGCCTCACCCCTGCCATAGACTGGCAGCACCTCTGAGAAGGTTACCATGCTTGCTACCTGTCTGAGGCCCCTCCCCAACTCCACAAATTCATCCTGCACTGCACTGATCTCATGCATAGCTAGGTCATTTGTCCCGAGGTGGACAATGATATCTAGTTCCCTCTCCTGTGATGCTGCTTCTGCAATCCTGAGGATTTGCTTCCTGTCCCTTCAAGCCATGGCACCAGGCAGGCACCTTACTTCTCTCTCCTCTCCCTTCCCCAGGTCTACCCCAAGCGATTGGGTCCCCTATCAGAAGCTGTTTCTTTCCCTGTGGTGTCCCTTGCCACTCTTTTGTGGGTCTCTCTTGTGGATATCCCCAGCATTCTTCTTGGTCTCCACTGAGGGTGTCATCATAGAGGAACCTTGATTTGCCAGACTGACATATGATTTGTGTAGAGGTACAATTCGGGGCTATGCCTCTGTTCCACCACCCTCACCCTCCCAGAACCTACTGTGGTCCATCTGCTCTTCACACATGGCAACCTCTGAGGCAGTGGAACACAAACAATCAAAAGAGTAGCTCTTATTCCTTCCTCTGCCAGACTTTGTCAATCAATACCTGCTGCATTATTAGTTTCTGTGGAGTTTTTAAAATAATTGTATTTTCATTACTTTATATAGGCTTCGGTGGAGTTGGCAGGTGTGTAATGTACACACTGGCCAAACATTTCATTTCCATTGGCATCTGGCAACATGCCATCCCAAGTGACTAAGGATTTCTTGTTTGGAGATCATACATATTTTTTATTTTAGGAGTTTGTAGTTTGGATAAAATAAAACTGCTTGCAAAGCCATGCTTTTTGACACAAACTACAAATAACTGTGTGGCCACCACTGAGTCACTCTGAAATCCAGGTCAAATGTTGGTACTGAAATTGTACAGACTCTGTGAGGAAAATCATTTCAAGGTGCAGATTATTCAAATCTGATGATTCCAGGAGTTCATTTTTCACATTCTGTAGTGTTATGCAATATGACAAAACTAAGCACATTGTTGCTTTAATCAAGCAAGCACCTTTAGCCTTTGCAGACATCTGAACTACCAGTAAAGTCCAATTGCCACCAAATAGCAAGGCTTAATTAAATGACTGTCTGATGACCTTACATTCGGCTCAGAACAGACGTCCGTGCGACCCCACACAAAAAGGGCACCCAGCACAGCCTGGCTGCAAGCCAGCCATGATCTTCTCTCAAGAGTCGAGTTGTTGACACTGTGCACTTACTTTGTTTTCACTCAGTCCCTTCTGACTCCTGAACTGAAGACAGACTCTCACTCTCTCTCTTCTCATCCCTGTGTAGTGTAGCCAGCAGTCCTGAGTCCTCCCTGAGCTGACTGACTCTTCATCTCCTCGTCTTGGCGGCAGTAGCAGGCCAAACTCCAAAGTGACCCCACCTCCCCAGCCCCGAATAACAACCTGCAGCAGTGCAGCCTGCCTGGCATAGCAGCAATGATTTTCGTCCACCGGACTGGTACTCTATGCAAACAGGACAGTCAAAGAGTAGTCTGGTGTGCAACAGATGGTCCACCGATCAAGTTGCAGCAGCTGAGCAGCTTGGACCATCAGCTCCCTAGTAAGTTATAGACAGAGTCCCAGAGCGACTCTCAGCAGTGCACACATGCACAGCAACTACCAACTACTACTATGGGCAGCAGCAACAGGCTTCTCCCGCTCTGTTAGGGCAATGCCACTGGGTTTTCTGAAGCACCTGATTGAGGCAGAGAGGGAGAACTGTGGGAGGGAAGGGAGTTGGTAAAGGAGGCAAGGGGAAATTGGTTCAGCTGCCAAGACGAGTTCCCAAGTCACAACTGTCCCTTGCGCATGTGCACAAAAGCTCCACGGCTGCTAGGAAGTCTGGGAGACTGAGTGTTTTAAGCACTAACAGAGGCAACCAAAAAATAAGGAACAATAGGCGTCCAGTAAGAATTTTGAATAAGACTGGCATTTTTACCCTTAAATATGGGACATCCTGGAATGTTTTCAAACATTTTCTATATAGACTTTTCAAATGGACTAAGATGCTCTGTATAGGAATGCATTTATGCTAAGTGGAAAATGAAGCTAGAGTCTTACGTTTCCAGCTAGTACCAGGGGGAGGAAGGATTGGATGTGCAAATGTTGTAAGCATGAAAACACACTAGCAGCTAAAGGCCTTACTGTTTATATAGTCTGCCAGTGAGCAGTTCCCACTGTGTTTACAGCACCCTTCCCCCACACCTCTCTCAAATACCAGAGGAGTGACCAGGCCATGATCTGAAGGCCTAGACCTTCATTTGCATTAAAGAAAATTACAACTAACTCTGCCTTAACGCCCCTTCAATCCCCAGCACCACTCTCCTGCTACTGCCAGAGCCTCAGCCACTCATGGGGTGGTATGCCCCAATGTTGTGCAGGGAGTGATACAGTGAGCCATAGATTGGGGGGAAATATGCAATGGGACTGGGAGCTGCAGATAAGGGGACAAGTGTGCTCATCTCATGCAGTGTTGGGCTGGGAAGTAACCACTGGGGCTGCTATAAAAAAAAAAAACTTTGCAGAGTGAACACCTGAAAATATAGGCCCACAAAACTTTTTAGCGACAGGCCCAGAAAAAGTTAATCTGGCCCTGCCTCCCTCAATCTCCTCTCAGGCTGGGTCAGTCCTGGTTAATAGTTTAAGGCCCCTCATGCACAGGGGCAGCTGAACCAGTTTCCCCTCGCCTCCTTTACCAACTTCATCCCTTCCCCCGGTTCTCCCTCTCTGCCTCAGTCAAGTGCTTCAGGAAAGCCAGTGGCTATGCAGGCCAATCCCGTGCCCTTCCCAGACTGGCAACATACCGGTAAAGGTGCTAGTGTAACCTGGGGTCATGGGTCTTGCCTCAGAACACTGCACTCCATTTCTCTCTTCATCTGTTGAAGTTGGCTTTGGAAGTCACTCTCCCCGCTGTCTCCCTTTCTCTCTTTCATTGCTCTTCTCAAACAGACACCAACTGACGCTGAGCAACAACACAAAACAGTCACGGCGCAGCGACAATGGCACAGTTCTTATGGGGTTTCCCAGAATGAGAGGAAGGGCAGTCGTCATCGCGTAGCCACAACTGAGCATGCTGGGATAGTTTTTTTCTGTCTCACACTAAGCAACATGAGGAGGATACTATAGCCACAACAAAGCATTCCAGGAAATGTGGTTTTGTTTTGTTTTGTTTACATCGATGGATGTTTTTCTTTTTTACAGGCTATATAGATGGCCCCAGATCCACTGGAATGTATGCACTGTGACTTACTCCAGAAAGTGGCTATAACCGGCTGGAACTCCCAGCAGGTGGGCAACTGGGTTGGCAGTATAGCCTAGAGATTAGAGTAACAAGCTATGAATGAGCATGGTACATTCAGCAAACCAGGGACTGATTCCCACAACCTCCATTTGTATACTATGCGACTTTGAGCAAGTCACTTAACCTCCCCAGTGCTCCCAGGTCACTCCTGAAACAGCCTCTTGTGCCTAGTGGGTCTTACCTGGTTACCAAAGAATAAAATAAAATAAATAAACTCTTCCAGCCCTGTGACCACTCAGCCTCTCCTCCCCAGCCAATCAGCCTCTTTGCACCCGGACCAATTTTCTAGGGCCTGGATTTGACTCTTCTTTCCAGCCTCCCAGTAGCAGGCCATCCTTTCTGCTCCCAGACCAGTCTTTCACCCCTAGCTAAACTTTGTCCCAGCACATGGAACATACTTCCAGAACCCGTACCAACCTCATCTCTGCCAGACCCTATCCCTGCCACTGGACCACTCTTCTCTTCACAGCTGACCACCCTCCCTCCCACTGTATGCCCCTTTTTGTCCACAAACCAGCCTCCCACCCCTAGCTGACCTACATCCCAACACCTGGACCACACTTCCAGCCCCTGGACCAGCCCTGAGATGCCTGAAACAGCCCCCTCAGCTACATTCCCACTGTCCACCCACCCAGACCAGCCCTTGGCACTCCAGACTTGTCTCTCCCACCTAAGGGACCCATTTTCTCCCACCTGGACCAGCCATGAGACCCCTGACTAGTATCCATTACCTACATCCCACCCTGATCAGCAATTGGAACCCAGAACCGCCTTCTCCACCTCCATTCTTCCTGTCCCCCCACCGTGAATGAGCCCTGGGACTGCTGGGCTGGCCTGACCCACTTATGACCCTGTGGTTTCCCCACAGGAACCAGCCCTGGGATTACTGGAATGCCCTCTCATGTCTACATTTCCATTGTTCACCCACTTGGACCAACTCTAGGAGCACTGGACCTAGGGTTACCAGATGTCCTCTTTTATGAGGACATGTCCTCTTTTCCAGCTGCCAAATATTCTTCATGTACCTTCTCTGTCCTGTTGTATTATTATTATTTTTATAATTTCTTTACTGTCTCCTACCCAAAACCTACTTGTAAATGAGCTGCAAAGGCAGTGGAGACTTTAAATCTATTTACTCGGGGTCTGGCACAAGGCTTATTGGGGAAGGGACAAAGTGTCCTCTTTTTGGCATTCCAAAAATTTGGTACCCTTAACTGGATCTTTCTCCACCAACTAGGTCCTCCATGGCCCTTGATCTGGATCAGTGTTGGGATCCAAAGACTAGCTTTCCCTAGCAACACCTCCATTTTTTGCCAGCCTGGACTATCCCAGGGAACCCATACTGGCTGTTCCCATCTATGCCACCATGTTCCTTCACCCAGATAAGCCCTTGGACCACAGGACTAGCCTTCTACATATACAACTCCCCTGTCTACCCATGCAGCCCCACCCTGGGACCGCTGGACCAGCTTTTCCCATCTATGTCTCCATGTCCCTCCACCTGGACCATCCCTGAGACCACTATACTGGCCTCCCCATTTAAGTCCCTCCTGTCCCCCCCAACCAGACCAGCTCTGAAATTCAGACTGGCATTTCCCACCTACTGTATGTCCTTCATTCTGCGAACCAGGACCAGTCCTGCAAGCCCTAGATGAGTATCTGACACCAGCCTCCACACTCATCTCCCACAGTGCCCTTTACCCTCTGCTTCTAGCAGGATCAAACAAGGGACCCACGGATGGGTGTCCAACACACACCTCTTCCCTTATTTTCCAGTAAGACCAGCCATAGGACTTGTATACAAGGGTCCCACACTCACCTCCACCCTTTTCTCCCACCTGGAGCACCCCTCGAACCATGGAATTTGGGTCTGAAACCCCACTGCACCTACTTCTCCCATTTATACCATCCTTAGGACCCTCAAACAGGGCTCAGATATCCACATGCACCTTCATCTCCCACTCAGACTACCCGTTAGGGCCATCATACAAGGATTCTGATAGCCATCTGTTCCCTCTTTTCCCAACCAGACCATTCCTAGACCCCAGCACAAGGATTCAACAGCTATCATACTGTACCCCACACAGACCACCTATAGGACCTCCCACAACCTATTTACCTGTCTGAATCACCAAAGGGACCACCAGACCAGGCTTCCCCAGCTATGGCCCCCCTCTTCCCCACCTGGATCTCCCAGGGACCCATATACTAGACTCCCCTACCTCTTTCACCCTCTTCCCCCATCTGGACCAGCTAGGGAACCACCCAAACCATGCTGCCCCCACCCAGGACATTGACTGGGGAGGATCGTGAGCCTGTGGCATTAACTGGGGCAGTCAGGAGCCTGACAACATGACTATGAGGGCTGAGAAGCCTAAAACTGGAGATAGTGTGCTAGAGCCTGCTGCCCGGGCTAGGAGGGGTATGATAGGGAGTATGTCACCATGGCTGGGGAGAGCTTAAAAGCTAGTGGCCACACCTTTGGCAGACCCACCATCCCTGTCACTAAACCATCCTCCCTTACTCTGTTGCCAGCCCCTCAGCTGACTTGTGCCTCTGCATTTGAACCCCCTTCCCACCCACAGACCAGCCTTGTCTCTACCAGCTGACAACTATCCCTGCTGCTGGACCACCCTGTGGTGAGGTTTCCGGATGTGCTGTGGCTTCTGACTCAGAATGACACCAGTTATAACTAAACCAGAAACCTCTATCACCAGATATTTTGGAGGCTTATAGGTCAAGAAGCATGAGCAGTCCAGGAGAAGTTGTAGAAAAAACACAAGTGGTGATTTATTGTATACAAAACAAAAACAAATAAACTAATTGGAAAACATCAGCATCTCTCATCTAGTCTCTCCAAATCATTCTTTCCAGCAGGAAATAAGCAGCCTGTCCTCTGCTGAAAATCTCTGTCCTTCTCCTCACTGGCTGCAGGTGAGTCTCCACACAGACACAGACTGAGACAGACTGACCAATTCACTTCAGGATATCTGATTATACAGACAGCATGATGTCTTAGTTAATATGACATCACAACCAGCATTATTACAGACATAGCTGCTGGTTGCCAGGTGTGTGACCCGTCTTGTTGCTAGGCCTAACACTGTGATGTATCTCGTAGGTGGCTAGACCATTGTGACTGATTAGATCAGTCTCAGTCTGATGTTACACTCTGTCATAGCTGCCTGTCTCAGCCATCATTTCACTATCTCTATGTTATGTATTAGGGAACCCAGCAAGTAAGAAGCTAGAAAATTAGGAATTAGTACAGTAGAGGTAATGACTGCAGTCTAATAGAGAGTTTAGAAAACATAGAGATAGAGAAAATAATAGAATCCCTGCTTCTGGTTTCCTTCTATATAACACATGGGACAGGGCCTAATATGAGCCATGTCACACACACCCAGATGCTGGACTAACTTCACAACCACAGCTGACTGCCCTCCCTGTAGATGGACAACCCTTCCAGCCATAGACAAGCCTCATACCCAAGATGAGTACCCTCCTTGCTGCAACAGGATCACACCCTAAGCCCCCATACCAGATCGTCAACATAAGACAACCCTCACTAAAGCTGGACCCCCTAAGCCTGTATACTAGATCGTCCAAGCTGACCCATTTATGCTGCGGAAGGGAAATTTCTTACTATTCTGCTAAGTGTTTCTACCTTTTACATATTCTTAGTTTGGTCTTTTATTTTACTGGTTTGGTCCCCTCCCAGAATTATCAGATATTTGTCCTCTAGTTGTTCATTATTTAGATCAGTTCTCTGAACTGTGGATTCTTCGTGACCCCTTTTCACTTGTTTAACTTTAATAATAATAACTTTATTTAATAGAGCGCCTTTCAAAATATCAAGGCGCTTCACAAATAAATACAAATTTGATGAATACAGTAAATATAAATAAAATCATAGAAAATCAGGAAAAACTTTGCTACATAAAAAAGTCTTCAGTGCCTGCTTGAAACTTCCCACTGTCCTGTACTCCCATAGCTGACGTGTCAGAGAATTTCACAGGGCTGGGGCAGCAAACATAAACGCGCAAGCCCCAGATGAATTTAAGGTAAACCTCTGAATCTCCAGCAACCCCTCATCAGCTGATCAGAGCTGTCGGACAGGGGTGTAAGGAATCAGAAGCTCTTTCAAGTAGTGAGGACCAAATCCACATAGGGCTTTGTAGGTTAACAAACCTACCTTAAAGGTGATCCGCCACTGAACCGGCAGCCGGTGCAGATAGTGCAGCACTGGGGTAATGTGAGATCTCCTAGATACCTAAGTCAACAAAATGTGCAGCAGCATTCTGCACTAGCTGCAAGCGGCAGATATCAACCTCAGGAAGCCCTAAGTAAAGGAAGTTACAATAGTCAAGGTGCGAGCACACAAAGGCATGGACCAAAACAGGCAAATCACTGGATGGAACAAGGTGCTTGATCCTGGCAATGTTCCTAAGATGGTAAAAGGCTAACTTGATGACTGCCGACACGTGATGATGAAGGGTCAGCCCATCGTCAAGAATCACTCCCAGGTCATGCACCCATTCAGAGGTAAGGATCTGAGCGCCCCCCAAAAATAAACCAGAGGGCAGATCAGTCCTCAACCCCTCTGTTCTGCAACCCAAGTCCATCATCAAAACCTCAGTCTTTCCTGTGTTCAACTTTAACCCGCTGGAACTCATTCAATCCTGGATTTCAATGAGGCAGCTGTTAATTACCGAGAAAGCACTAACCTGGTCGGGGGAAAAAGACAGGTAGAGCTGGGTATCATCAGCATAGCAGTGAAACCTCAGCCTATACCATCTTACAATGTCTCTGAGGTGCAGCATATACACTGCAAACAACATGGGGGACAGCACCGAGACCTGGGGCACCACACAAGGCAGAGAGAAAAACTCAGAAGAAAATATTCCCGAGACAACTCTTTGAGTTCTACCTGTGAGGAAAGATGAAAACCATCTGACAACTGTCCCAGTCAGTCCACAGATGGACCTCAGGCACTCAAGCAGGACCCCATGGTCTACAATGTCAAAAGCTGAAGATAGGTCAAGGAGTACTAAGATGGACCTGTTTCTCTGATCTCTCACCACCAGGAGATCATTGATCACCCGAACCAGAGCAGTCTCAGTACTATGCCTCTTACAAAAACCCAATTGGAGAGGTTCATATAAATTATAGATGGTTAAATGGTTTTCCAGTTGAGTTACCACAACTTTCTCGATAGCCTTTCCCACAAAAGGAAGGTTCGAGATAGGTCTATAGTTCGCTAGAGTCTCTGGGTCCAAAGAAGCTTTCTTCAGAAGAGGTATCACCACCACCTTCTTCAGGGAGCTTGGAAACTCACCTGATTCCAAGGAGCACTGGATAATCTGAGCTAAGACTGGGCCAATGATATCACTACAACCCAAAATCAGGGAGGTAGGGCCCAGGTCTAAACTACAGCACTTGGGGTGCATCCCCTGGATAATCCTCATAATATCAATTAAATCCGATGGGTCATAGGTACTCCAGGAAACACCGGGCATAGTGACTGAGCACTGACCAACAGCATCCCCCATCGAACGACATGGATGGATCTCCTACCTGATGTTGGCCATCTTATTCACAAAGAATTGAGCAATCTCATCACACTCCATTTGTGAAAAAACTTGATGGAGCTGCAGACAGGCTGAGTTGCACAACCTGTCCACAGTTCAGAAGAGCTGAGCCAGTCGATTCCTAGCAACAGCGATTTCCCTGGACAGGAACTCTGCCCTCTTACAGGAGATCGCTGATTGATAGAGTTGATAATGCTCTAACAAAATAAGGTGGTCAGCATCCAAGGTGGATTTCCGCCAGTGACGTTCTAACCTGCGTCCCAACCTCAGCAGCTCCCTCAGAGACCTATCAAATCATAGGGCCCGAGGGCGGAGCGGAAGGGGGCCATCTGCAGGCACCTCTCTGGGCAGAGGGAGGAGGTTGCTCATCTCCAGGCTGAGTTGGCCAGGATTTGTGGGACCTCCTCTTCCATCCAGGGACCACCAGTGCCACTGCCATTGCCTCAGAGGTTGCCAAGAAAGAGGAGCGGTTGGACCACAGTGGGCTCAGAGAGGGTGAGGGTGGTGGAACAAAGGCACATCCTTCCAGTTGTACCTCTCCACAATTCCTATGCCATTCTGGCAAAGTGTGGTTCCTCTATGGAGGCACCCGCAGTGGAGACCAAGGAGGATGCTGGGAACCTCCACAAAGGAGACCCACAGGAGGGTGGCAGGGGACCCTGCAGGGGAAGGAAACAACTCCTGGTGGGGGACTCCATTGTTAGGAAGGTAGAACTGGGGGAGGAAGGGGAGAGGGAGGTAAGGTGCCTGCCTGGTGCCATGGCTTGGAGGGACAGGGAGCGAATCCTCAGGATTGCTGGAGCAGCTGCACAGGGGAGGTAGCTGGATGTCATTGTCCACCTAGGGACAAATTACCTGGCTAAGAAAGGGATTAGAGAAGTGCAGGAAGAGTTTGTGGAATTGGAGAGGGGTCTTAGTCAAGTAGCATGCACGGTAACCTTCTCGGAGGTGCTGCCCATCTATGGCATAGGAGAGGCTAAGGTGTTCCGCACCATGGGATTCAATCAGTGGTTGAAACACTGGTGTGGAGCTCAGGGATTTGGCTTCATTGGGGACTGGGGGTCCACCTGGAGTGATGCAAGCCTATACTGGCATGAAGGGCTGCATCTGTCCAGGAGGGTAACCAGAATCCTAGGTGATAGGTTTAAATGCTTCATTGGCAAGCTTTTAAACTAGCCAAGGGGGGAGGCACTGGAAAGGAGCGGGGAAATCCTAGCCCCCCCAAATAATCACGGTAGTAAGTGCGGCAAACACCAACACAGAGGTGTCGATAGGGAGAAGGGCAGGGGTAAATGGAGAAAGTGACAAAGGCAAGAAGGACAGGATTGGGGCAAAAGGGAGTAAAGACATCAGGAAATGGAGGGTAATGAGTACCAATGCCCGTAGTCTGGTCAACAAGCTCCCTGAGCTGGTGGCCTTGATGGAAGAAAGATGCCTGGATATCGTAACAGTCACAGAAACATGGTACACAGAGAACCATGACTGGGATGTTAACATACCAGGGTACATAACCTACAGGACAGACAGGTAGGGGAGAAGAGGTGGAGGAGTATCTCTCTATGTAAAGGAAGGGATAAAAGCAACTGAACAAAAGAGTAAACAGGGAGGAGAGGAGGCACTGTGGGTCACCTTGGAGACTGGAAAGGGCACCACAATCCACACAGGGGTTGTGTACAGACCCCCATGTCAGAGGGAGGGAATGGACAAGGATATGATAGAAG
This sequence comes from Neoceratodus forsteri, assembly GCA_016271365.2. Classification (NCBI taxonomy): domain Eukaryota; kingdom Metazoa; phylum Chordata; order Ceratodontiformes; family Ceratodontidae; genus Neoceratodus; species Neoceratodus forsteri. The sequence goes on from CM057449.1 coordinate 684,746,717, forward strand.
GGATTCTTAGAATGGCAGAGAAAGGAGAGATACTGTTGATGGGAGACCTGAATATGCCAGATGTTAACTGGAGCACATTTGCTGCAGCTGCATCCAAGAGCAGGGCCATTCTTGATGCCCTACAAGTGGCAGGCCTAAGACAGCTAGTTTCAGAACCCACTTGTGAGGGAGCAGTCTTAGACCTCATACTCTCAAACGGGGGCAGTGAGAGGATCTCAGATCTAGAAGTGGGTTGCCATCTGGGGACAAGTGACCATCAAACAGTGTGGTTCACGTTAAACTCAGCTACAGAGTCAAGCCATACAAAAGTGAGGGTACTGGACTTTAGGAGGGCTGACTTTGGCAAGATGGGAGAGTGCCTCAGAAAAGCACTAGAAAACAGGCTAGAAGGAGGTGTGGAGCAACAATGGGGAATCATCAAAACTGCCATCACAGAGGCAACAAGCCTTTGTGTGAAGCAAATAAACAAATCAAAATGAAAGAAAAAGCCACTATGATTCTCAAAAGAGGTGGCTGTGAAAGTCAGGAAGAAAAAGATAGCATTCCGGAAGTATAAGGAAACACAGAAGGAGCAGGACAGAGAGCTGTACCAGTTAAGGCAGAAGGAAGCAGGGAGGGAAGTCAGAATAGCAAAGGCTCAAACTGAAGAAAAGATAGCCAACTCAGTTAAGAAGGGCGATAACCTTTTATCGATACATCAGCTAGCGTAGAAAGACAAAAGGAGGGATAGTGAGGCTGAATAGAATGAACGGTGGGTGGGCAGAGGGGGACAGTGAAAAAGCAGGGATACCAAATGAATATTTCTGCTCAGTATTCACAAAAGAGAAGGGGGAAGTGCCTAATCCAATTAACAGAAGCACTCTTGATAGGGGGTTGATCCCAGTCCTTTCACAGAAGAAAGGGTTGTGAAAGAACTCCTAAGACTGAAGGTGGACAAAGCAATGGGTCCTGATGGAATTCACCTCAGAATTCTAAAAGAATTAATGGAGGAACTAGTGAAACCACTGGTTACTCTTTTTAATAAATCATGGGAGGATGGTGTGGTACCCGAGGACTGGAGGAAGGCGGATGTTATTCCCCTTCACAAAAGTGGGACCTAGACAGAGGCAGGAAACTACAGACCTGTCAGTCTGACCTCTGTGGTAGGAAAAGTGATGGAGTCACTTCTGAAGGAAAGAATAGTTGAGTACCTACAGGCCAGTGGAGCACAGGACCCAAGGCAGCATGGGTTCTAGCAGGGAAGGTCATGTCAGGCAGATCTAATAGATTTCTTTGACTGGGTGACCAAAGTAGTAGACCAGGAGGGGCTGTGGACATGGCCTACCTAGACTTTAGCAAGGCATTTGACACAGTCCCACACAAAAGATTAATAGTCAAATTAACCAGTCTGGAGTGGGTCCCAGGGTGGTAGCCTGGTAAAACATTGGCTGCACAACAGGACACAGAAGGTAATTGTAAATGGAATCCACTCTGAAGAAAGAGGGGTTACTAGTGGGGTACCGCAGGGTTCAGTATTGGGTCCAGTCCTTTTTAATGTCTTCATCAGTGACATTGCAGAGGGACTGGAAGGAAAAGTATGCCTTTTTGCAGATGACACAAAGATCTGCAACAGGGTTGATACACAAGGAGGCATGGAAAGGATTAAAAGGGACTTGGCAAGGTTGGAGGAATGGTCAGAAGTATGGCAGCTAGGATTCAATGTAAAGAAGTGCAAAATATTGCACCTGGGAAACAAGTACCCAGGGGAAGAATACACAATGGGTGGTGAGGTAGTAACAACAACAAAAAAGGAAAGGGACCTGGGGGTAATCATATCAGATGACCTTAAGGTTAGCAAGCAATGTGAGAAGGCAGTAGGGAGGGCTGGGGGTATACTGGGATGTATAGGGAGAGGCATCAGCAGCAGATAATAGGAAGTTGTTATCCCTCTGTACAGACAGTTGGTGAGACCCCATCTGGAGTACTGTGACCAGTTCTGGAGACCCCATCTCTGCAAGGACATCGACAGGATAGAGGTAGTCCAGAGGAGGAGGGCAACTAAAATGGTGCAGGGTCTGCAAGAGAAGCCGTATGAGGAGAGACTAAAGGAGCTTAATATGTATACCCTTGAGGAAAGAAGGGAGAGGGGGTGATAGAAACTTTTAAGTACCTCAGTGGAATCAACAAAGTCCAAGAGGGTAGTATCTTTCAGAAAAAGAGACTTGCAAGAACAAGGGGACACAATTTAAAGTTAGAAGGAGGGCGGTTCAGGGGCAATGTGAGGAAGTATTATTTCACAGAGAGAGTAGTGGATGCTTGGAACAGCCTTCCTGAGGAGGTTGTGGGGTCTAAAACTGTGGGAGAATTCAAGAATGCATGGGACAGACATAAGGCAATTCTTGCGGGTGGTAGGAAGAAATAGGCTGTTGGTTAACTAGGATCTGCGGCCTATTCTGTAGGCAGGGGAAATGGGCAGACTAGATGGGCCAAGCGGTCCTTATCTGCCGTCAAAGTCTATGTTTCTATGTCTATGTTTCTATGAATATGGACAGGAGCAATCTGGTCAAGAGCTGAAGAAATAGCCTTATTATAGGCCACAACTAACTGCTCTGGACCTGTGCTGGTCTCACCAAACACCAAGAAGTCAATCGCCGCCGCCACGTCTTCAGGGACCACATCCTGCAAAGGGCGAAAACTGACCATCTCCACAGGGGCAGACCTACCGGGGAAATTTAACCTCATGGTGTAGTGATCGGACCAACTGACAGGTTCCATCCCCAAATCGGAGGCCTCGATCCCCAGAAGGAAGACCAGATCAAGAGAGTGACCACCAATATGGGTAGCTGAGGAAACAACCTGTGTGGAGCCCAGTGATATCATCAACCGGAGAAAATGTTGTCCAAAAAGCTAGGATTCATCATCGACCCAGGCACTGAAGTCTCCCAGAACCATCAGTCTGGGTGAATCCAATGCCATGTTGGTGGCGAAGTCTGCTACTTCCTGCAGAAACAGCTTTTCATCCCCTGGTGGATGGTAAATGAGAGCTATTCTGCACCCCACACCAGTTACCACAGCACACTCAAATGATTTGGCCTCCTAAACTGGTACACCAGTGAGGCCCAAGTCGGTCTTGAAACAGACCGCTACCCCCCCCCGACACGATCCAACCTCGGGCGATGTATCACTGAGTACCCGGGAGCAATAGCTGCCTCCAAAATTGGGGCAGCATTTCCATCTAACCAAGTCTCGGTGATGCAAACCAGATCCGCTGTTCCTACAAAATCTGCAATAAGTGCAGTTTTGTTCTTAACAGATCTGGCATTGCAAAACAGTGCCCGGGTCGGACAATGTTTGCGAGCCGTTCTAGGTACTTGCCCACCCAAAAAGGAGGTGCCCTTCGGTGTGGGGACTAGACATGGATCACTACTTTCCAAACACCATTTCGCCCCAGGGCATCTGCTGGTCCTAACGACTCCTATGGGAGAGACACGCTTATTCACGCTCCAATGTCCGTGCCCCCCAGCCCACCTCCCCTGTGAGCAATCCACAGTGCCTGACAGTGCTGGTAAGTAAGAGCAGGTGGAGGGGGGAGAGAGAATGGGCAGAGGGCATGGAGAGAGGAGGCCGAATAGCGCAGGACTTGGGGAGCAAGCAGACACATTCTACAAAATGCCACCAAACTGCGGCAAAAACAACACAAAGAATCCTAATTTCCTAAAACAAACAAAAATAAAATTGCAGTCTAAATATAAAAAGCTCCTAAAAATATTATAAACATAAAAGAAAATACAAACAAACCACATCACCCCAGAATCCCAAAACCAACAAAACAAAATAAAAATGTAAATAAACAAACTATAAAACAAAACAATAACTAATAAAATAAATATCCCCAGGCACCAGAAACTCTCACTAACTGGTGCCTTTTAACTTAAACAAAATAACCTCAATATAACAAAGGTTACCACCCCAACCCCCAAAATTCCAACCCCCAAATCAACAACCCCACAAATTACTATTTAATAACACTTAATAAAACAGTAAAACATTAACACTAATTATAATACAAATTAGTCAGTCCAGTGTGAATAACTCATTTTCAAAGTCCAGAACATAACACAAATAGTAAAATTATTTAAACTGTAACTCAAGTCTAAGAAGTTAGAAGATAAATGTCATCAGTCCCCTAAGGCCCTCTCACAGCCAAAGGCAGCAAACAGAATACAGGTATTCTCACTACTCGAAAACCAAAACAGTGTTTCTGTTGCAGATGAAATTCATTCCCCAGGTTCTCTCACTACGTGGGGAATCTGAGCAAAGAAAAAGGCACTCTCACTGCCTTCTAAATTTTGACAGCAAAATAAAACTTAAAAAGGTCTGACCATAGTAAATATGAAGTACGGGTCCTCCACTCGCACTCCAGATGATGCCAATACGTGAACCAAGTCCCATGCAAGGGTACCATGACCGAAATTACCTGTAGCTGCCACTACAGGCCCCCACTGGTGCCGACCCTCCAGTCAGCTCCCCGGGGAAACTGAAGAGACCATCAGCTCGGTCAGCTGGCTACCCGGCTAAAACCAATCTGGGCCCCCCGTACAACCACGAGCCTCGGCAGTCGGACACCCTGCAGGGCTAAGATCACCCAAAAGTTTTCACAGAATTAATCCAACTTCATGGACCAGAGCACCGCCACAGGACTTCTTAATAATCCAGAAAATCTTCTCTCGCAGAACCAGTCGCTTCAGCCCGTAGTCGCAACAAACCTCCTCTGATCAAGGTCACTCACAACCACTTAGGTTGGTTTCCAATCAATCCAGCAAAGTCAGGCTTTTAACAATACAGCAGGTCCCTTCCAGGCAGTCTCAATAAGCCAGATAGTTCAGGACACTAAAGTGCTCAAAAAGCAGCACTGAAGCGCAACATAACACATCTTTCTTCGGGCCAAAAACACAACCAAATCAAATGGCCCCAGTGCCCACTACAGAGTCGATCTCAACTTTAGGGCTCTTTAAAGAAAAGTCCTTAAAGTGGGCCATCATCAAGTAGTGACTGCAAAACATTCTAAGTTAAAATCTCAAGTAATTAATAACTGACACATTTTCTAAGTTTTACATTTCAAGTAATTAACAGCTGAAACATTTTTTAAGTCATAAAAACAACCAGCTCACAAGATGAATTCTGTTTAAGTTGAACATTTGAATCAATTTCTAACTACAGTATTTTTCAAAATCTTATTTCTCATGAAATGCACACGTAGACGAAAAAATTCTCAACTAATCGTTAGATAGTACTAATTGTACATTAGTTGAATACAATCTCTCAACCAACGGTTAAGCTTAATGCTTAACTTTTTAGTTAGTCATTATTTAATAAAAAGGGAAACATTAGTTATTTGCTAATTTAATTTTTTAGAGTGGGCCCATTCCAATCAAAACATTATTGTTCAGTGGGCTGCTAGAGAGACAGACCTACAGCAAAATGTCTTTTACCTCAGCTTCCACAGGGACAGTGTATATTCAAATAAGAACAATATTTATTATTAGCATTTTGGCAACAGAGTATTATATTTATGCTTGGGACTTTTTTTTAATTTGGGGATAGATAATATGTTGCAATGGGATGCCCAATAGGTAATGCAAGTGGCAACCAAAAGAAGAAACAAGTTCCAGTGGAAGGCTAAGGTAAGTTCAGAGCAGATAAGCCTGAGACCACTTGAAATTTACAATCATATGAGGTTATATGGGTAATTATGCAAAAAAAAAAACATATCATAAGATAATACTGATCCTAAAGAAAACTGGCTGTCAAGATCTAAAAATTAAGCAAATTTCAACAAAGGCAAAATAAGCAGCGGAACGCTCGCAGAAAACAATAGTGATGGATTAGATTCTAAACCATCACCATTGTTTTCTGTGAGCATTCCTCTGCTTATTTTGAAACTCTTGAAACTGACTCAGAACAATACTCATCCTACCTCTGTCCTGGAGGCTTTAGAGAATGGAGCCAGGCCTCTCAATATAAGGCTAGTTGGCATCCCTGAGGGGGCAGAAGGGGACACTACCTTAAATTGTCTCTGTGCTTGGCGTTCCACTGCTCTGCACCTAGAGGGGGGCTGCAAGGGTAAAGAACTAAAGCTACTGTAGCCTTCCAGTTTAACCCAAGCAGGGATGGGCCCAAGTCTAACACCACGTGCACTGTTGTCCTGGTGACTACAGGAGTCAAAATTTGGGATTACCATCCGGACGCAGTGCAGATTCTCTGGGCTTGAGTCACAAGGTGTGTTTGTTCCTGGACTAGGCATTTGGGGCCAGAAATAATCAGAAACAGTTTAACACTGTCAGCTGTCTGCTACAGGCATTGGGTATCATTCACTTCTTGCTGGCTGCACCATGCCTCTGCATCACCTGTTTCATTTTATTAGGATAAGACCCTTGAAAAAGCTCATTTAAAATGGTATCCCATGATTATTTAAGAATTACAACAGAATATAACTTTTCAAATGGTTATAAAAATACAATAAATGCAAAATGCATCACAGTACATATAATAATGAATCTAAAGATAAAAATGACAAAGTTCTAAAAATTAAGCAGCACCTTCAGATTTTGGATAGCAACTGGATAACGCCAGAAGTTAATTTATAAAACAGTTTTCTAACATCCAAAGAGAAGGAAGCCTAGGGTCTGATCCACAAAGGTAGTCAGGATACGCCTGAGTCAAGTGTATGCTGGCCACAGTACTGCCCCCCCCCCCATGCCTCTCTGCGCTGGATGGCATCCTTAGTCCCCAGCCACCATACTACACTTTTGTGGAGTCTAGTGGGGAGCCAGGGTTGGGTTGGCTGGTCTGGACCATGGGTAGCTGGCTGGATGCCTGTGCAGGTCAAAAACTGAATCCCCTGCCTGCAGAGTGGACATGGCATGTCAGGTTATGGCAGTCTGAAAGGATTGCCATAGGTCCACAGAAAAGGGAAATTCAATTTCATTTTACACTGGCTGGTGCCAGTGATGCTCCCAGCCCACTGCAGAGACTCCTAAGCTGGGGGCTGGAGGAAAGAGGGGTGAACAGGCCTAGATATGTGGTTGTGACTGGGCTGAGAGAGGCATGTAGCCACTCTTGCTGCTCCAAGGCAGATTTAGCAACTATGCCCTGCATCTGCCCTGCACACCATGGAGTTAATGTCCAGGATCAGGACCCATCCACACCTCCTAGCCTGCCCCATCCCACTTGCCTGATAGCCAGGTATGTGGGTCAGGGATCATGTGCAAAGGGCATGGGTTACAGCATTTTGGATGCCATGGAGTGCCACACAGATGCACATCCTGCACATGGGGACACTGCAGCCTTTCCCAGCCCTCTGTACAAGCTGAAGGTTAGGGAACCTTTTGAAGATTGAGCCCTAAGTGTGCAAGAACCTAAATTTAGACAGTAGTGAGTTCCAAAAATCTGGAATGTAATGACAAAAGGAATTAGTACCAGTTTCTGACTTTAGGTACTGTACATCCAGCTCTAATAGAGTTGAGTTCCTCAGTGATGGTGAGACTATGATCTCACAGCTACTCACTTTTTTAAACACTCCAGGACAGACCCCTGAACACATTTCAGAGAGAACATCAGTTTATGTAATCTACAGGCTGTCAAAGACCACAACCTAGTTTCTTATACATTACACAGTGATATCTCTTTCAACCATTCCAACACCAGACTATCTTCAGTCACATAGAATGTCCAGCTTATGAAGTTTATCACAGGAAAAATTGTCGTACAACACATCTGCATAATCCTGAAGAGGAAACATTTGTGTTTGTGTGGTTTTAATATATATTGTTCAGTCCAAACAACCTCCATATTTGTACAGCAACTCAACCCTTACCAATATTTTCTTAACCAGTTTATTCATGTCAGTATTACCGGCACCATTAGGGTAATACAATAGCTCATGTATTTATAGGATTTCACCTGTTCATTTCGACTGCCATCAAAATGCTGAATAGCCATCTGAGGATATTTTTCAGTTTTGTTGGTTGACACAAAAACACCAGATGAACATACAAATTGCCAGAAGAAACAGTCCACATGTTCCATTGAGTCTGCTCGATTGTGCAGCTTGCCCCTCAGCATGCACCTGCACCACCCTTCCCTCCCTCCTCACCAACCTTCCCCCCTCACTCTATCCCATCCTCTCTTGAAGCTGCCCACCATCCTATGGGAAATCACCTCCTCTGGTAGAGTATTCTACATGTCTACCACCCTCTCCATGAAATAATGTCTCCTGATTTTCCTCCTAAATTTACCTCCCTCCAGCCTCAGTTGATTCCCTCTAGTATCCCTCCCTCTTCTGATCCGGAATATCTCTCCTGTATTAGCCTTGTTTATCCCCTTCAGGTATTAAAAGGCCTTGATCATATCTCCCCTGTCCCTCCTTTCCTCCAGCCAGTACATGTTAAGCATGTTCAGCCTTTCTTTGTTTGAATTCCAAACCCTGGATCATCTTTGTTGCTCTGCGCTGCACCCCCTCCAACAGTCTGATGTCTCTGTTCAGAAATGGGTGCCAGTACTGCATGCAGTACTGCAGGTAAGGTCTGACCCAGTGAAGGTACAAGGGAAGGATCGCCTCATTACTTCTAGAGAAGATCACCCTTGCTATTCTGCCCAGCATTCTGTTGGCTTTCACTGCTGCCTTCCTGCGCTAAGCCGAGTTGTTCATATTCCCCATTATAATCACCCCCAGGTCCTTTTCCTCCTCTGTGCTCCCAAACTATACACCACCCAGCTTGTAGATCCTCCTCTGCTTCTTAGCTCCAAAGTGCATTACCTTGCACTTCATGGCATTGAACCACAACTGCTATGTTTCTGACCACTCCTGTAGTTTGGTCAGGTCCCCCTGCAGTCCTCTCCACTCCTAAATGTCATCCACCATAGCTCCCATCTAGGTTTCATCTACAAACAGACTGATCTTACTCTGGGTCCTGTGCAAGTTATCTTCTATGAATATCTGAAACAGCACTGGCTCCAGCACCGATCCCTTTGGTACCCTACTTGTTACTACTCTTGGCAATGACAGTTTCTCCTCCTCCACCACCCTTTGGTGCCTTCCTTTCAGCCAGTTTGTGATCCACTTGATCATCCTTGTACCTATCCCTACATCTTCTAGCTTCTCCCTAGCCTCCAATGCAGCACAGAGTCAAAGGCCTTGCTGAAGTTCAAGTACAGGACATCCACTGCATGGCCTTTGTCCAGCTCCCTGTTCACCCAATCATAGTACTCAATCAAGTTTGTCTGACAGGACCTGCCTGAGACAAACCCATGTTGCTGCCTATCCTGGAGACCATTGTCCTTCAAATATGTCACCAGTCTCTCTTTAAGGATTGTCTCCATGAGCTTACACACAATTGATATGAGGCTCACTGGCATGTAGTTACCTGGATCATCCTTTGGTCCACCTTTGTGAATGGGCATCACATGGGGCCAATCTCCAGTCCTGTGCTATGCATCCTGTGTGCAGAGAGGTATTGAACAGGTCAGCCAGTGGTCCTGGAAGGCTATCTGCCAGTTCTGTGAGAACCCTAGGGTGAATGCAGTCAGGTCCCGCTGCCTTGTCCACCCACAGTGCCCTCAGCCCTTCCAGTACTCTTCCCTCTGTAATTTCTCCATCTGTCACACCTTCCCCTCCCCCCCTGCCCTCTCCACCACTTCCATGAGGTATCTGTCCCCCCCCCTCTCCACTGTGAATACAGAGCAGAAGTACTCATGCAGTGCCTCTGCCTGCTCCTCTCACTTCTCTACCCACCCTGTCCGCCTTAATTCTCACTATCTGGTCCGTTCTTTTCTTTCTTTCATGAATGTATTTGAATGTATCAGTGTTATTGTATTTGAGTTTAGCTTCTGTTTAGAAACTTCAAAACAAAGTTTGTAACCTGTCGAAGCCTTCTTGCAACTTAAGGCCAGTTGACACTGTCACATGTGCACAGCAACAACCTGAGTGCCTGTGTTGCTGTGATGTGAATGTGGCATTGGGGACACTTATCCAATTATGGCAAGTTGCTCCCTTTTCCTCTTCTCAAGCCTCAGAAGAGTTGGGGACTCATTCCGGAGTGAGCAGTACAAGCAGCCCTTTGGACAGGTTGCACCTCTTGCTCTGACACATGATGGATACTCCCAGCATCCTCCTCTGCTCTACCGCGATGCTGACGGTCTGAACCCAGATGTTCTGCAGCACTGTTAAGTGGATTACCACTACTGAGGATGATATTCTTATTGGAGTGATTTGAGAGTGAAGGGAATTAAAATAGAGAGAGATACATAAACTTGTTATTTACAGTAAGAAGTTTACAGTCTCACTGATGTCAAACAATTTTGGACACACTAGCAATCCCCTTTTTAAATGAATGTTTAGATTTGGGATTAGTCAAAGTATTAGTATTTTCCCAGAAATGTTTTAAATCAGACCAGCATCCATAAATTTGCTTCATAAGACATTTGGCCTTGGATGATCTAATTAAATATGTAGATGAATTTCAAATCTTCTGATACCCAAAGCACAGAGCACGGAAAGGGTAGTTTTATACTTTTCCCAATCCAGGTCACGCTTTCTTATCAATTTCCTTTATTTCCTTAGTAAACAGTCTATCATTTCTACTGCCTAACCTCTTCTTTCACGTAGGACTTTTTTTTCTTGGACAGAGAGCAACTGATCATGCAAATAATCTAAAGCAGAGTCCATTGTGGAAATACACATCAGATAGGTCTGGTTAAATTCTTCAACCTTCACCAGAACACCAACATTGCTAAGGCATTAAAAACTGCAAGATTGATAAAATCAAGAGGGAACCTTTGGGGTCTTATAAATTAGCACACAATACGTTGGAAAATGATCACTGATAGCATCTACTATTACCCCTGAAAAGGAAAACTCTGGTAATTCTGTTAGTCATAACCCAATCTATGGTAACATAGAGAGTTATTAGCACTCAGTATGGGCAGAAGATGAAATAAGATGAAGTAATCTTAACTATTCCTAAGAGACTTGTATTGTTGTCAGTCAAAGTGATGTTTTGTAGATTTAATGACCTTTCAGGCCATATGATGTAATTTACAGAGCTGTACAAGATAAGAAGACTACCAAAGGAAATTGGTTGAACATATTCTTTTCTTTCTGATTGGTGCATGCTTGTTGCCTATATCAGAGCTAAACACTCCAATTCTACTGTCTTGATATCCACCATAAAATGTATTGGATGAAAGGATTTGAAAGATCTAAACCAGGTAACGTTTGGTTTTCCCCATGTATTCATATACTCACAGATACAAAAAATGGTTTACAGTCAGAAAAGGGGTTATGTAACAATCCCCTGTCAAATAAAAGTTTTCTGGTCCATTAGTAAAAATGAAATCAAGTATTGTTGCAGTATCATAGTCATCATTATTTAGTTTGGTTGGATCTGATATTAGTTGAGTAAGACCTATTGCAATTCTGTTGCCATAGCTTCCTGCTGATTTGTGCCAGCACCCTCATCCAAGTTTTCAAGCATTCCACTTAAAAATATCTTATTTGACAGCAACATCCATTTTAAATGCCCTCTTCCACATGTAGTACTAATAAGACTGGGAGACTGTACAACATATCCTGTCAGCTAAAATGTAATGTGCATTCAATGTAAAGATAATGGTGACTGTTTCTCATAAGTCTACAATGCCTATTGCAGATCATGTTTTGGTAAGCAAGTGTGTGTGTGTGTGTGTGTGTGTGTGTGTGTGATATTAGGCTGAGCTGTTATCTGACATAGGCTTGGGGAAACTCTGGAGTGTTTTAATCAGGCTGCTGTGCAGAGAATAAATTAAATACACAGGGAGCTCAAGGCAGAACTATTTACAGAGATTCTACAGAATGATGATGTTGATTCTTTCAAACATCTGTTTCCATGCTGTGCAAGAGAGTGGAAGAGAATGCTTACCATCTCATCCACACTGCAAGGAAGCAATATTTTCATATAAATCTTGTTCACATTCAGGACTTCCCACTGATGTTTACTTCTGGGAATCCCACATTTATGTGCAAAATGCCATTCTGTCATTGTTCATAAGTTAATTGAATTTATAGAAACATAGAACAGAGAAGGACAGAAAAAGATCCTAACCTCCATTATTTCCTTCCAGCCTCCTCATCACTTCTCTTCTCACCTTATCATGACAAATAACTCCCCTACATAAAGACCAAATATTTTTCTACTCTGCTATCTTAGGTAGTTCATTGTTATTCAGTTGGCAGAACTGTCACTTTTGAGCAAAAGGGCAGTGCATTCATGTTAGGCAAGTGAGAGTTGGCTAATGTAGACTGCATAAACAGGAACCCCAACTTCTACTTTGCTGATGGGCTGAGGGAAACATTTGGACTTGTTTGCTGCAAGAACTTGTGGCCATTTCTCACTGCCACTCCGATGTCTCCAGGGGTCAAATGTTACCAATACCTGAAACAAACATGCCCCCCCAAAGGACCAAGGGGTCACATGTCTATGGGTCCCTCCTTTCCTGAATCACTGAAGAACTTACAAACTTTTTTAAAATCTGTGATTGACATCATTCACAAAATTGTGAATGACTATTACAATATGCACTGCAAGCCCATTGGTCTACAGTGTGGCCCAATGAGCTTGCTGCACATACTGTAAGCTGTCATTCGGTGGGCAGCCATGGAGGTATGCGTGTGGGTATGCTGCCCACCGATGATCGGGGGGAGCTGGGTGGGCTTGGGGTCCTGTGTGGGTGGGTGGGGTGTCACTGGACTACCAAGATATTTAGTAATGCTATTTCAGGTGATTGGTGTTACAGTATGGGGAGGGGGGTACCACTAGAGTACCAGTGAATTAGTCAAAGCAATGTCGGGTGATCGGTGGTATGGGTGGGGAGGGGTGATCCACTGAACCACCAGGGCTATTAAAATAAATAATATTACGGTAATCGGGGCTACAGACGGGGAGGGGGGATCCACTGGACCACCAGGGATAGTAAACTAAATAATATTACGGTGATCGGGGGTATGGGTGGAGAGGGGGGAACCACTGGACCACCAGGGTTATTAAATGAATGTTACTACGAGTGATTGGGGCAATGGGAGGAGAGGGGGGAACCACTGGGCCACCAGAGACTATTGTGGGGGGGGTTGCCACCCATGGCTGGTGGCTGCTGTGTTGCACCCTGCATTACAGCAGCCTACCTGTGGATGGTTAGCAGTTGAGCCTTTTTTTACGGGCACAACTTTGAGGTATGTGGTGCATCTGTGAGTTGTGCCGGCAGATGCACTGTACATTCTGGGCTGAATATCGGCATGTGCCACATATGCATGGGCATGTCCCCTGGAGATGTGCCGCATACATCATCTTTGCACCCCTGAGCATCGGAAATTGGCTGATCAACTCCCACTTTTGAATATTGCCTTGGGGCGCATTTCTGGGGTTGCACTGGTGCAACTCCTTTGAATATCTCGGTCATGGTGTACAGTCACTTCACTACTAGTCTCTCATTTCTTATAAAGAACTTTTGGATACTGTGTGTACAAAAAACTCTATATATGCAAATTCTTCTTCTTCATTTGGATGCAGATTAGTACAAAAAGTACACCCAGCAAAATGGATGAGCTTTGTGGGTCTGATATCAGCATTGGAATAATACTTTATGATCTTTGGGAACCAGGGGGCCCATAAGGGCCCTATCTTTAAAATAGGCCCTCCTTCCCATTATAAGTCAGTGGCAATTGTAACCCCCCCTACAAATGGGGGTTCCCGTCTTCCTCGAGCTTGCCTAAATGCTCACTGCCAGGCTGGTGTTCTGCATTTTAGCAGTTTAAATGTGATTGTCAGAGAGTGCCTGTATAGCCTATTTGTACTGTCTCTTTAAGAGCTGCCTGGATTACAGTCATAAGTAATCTGAGAGGGAACTCTGTTGAAAGATGTAACTGTTTGCTGAAAATCATTTAGAGTGATAATGATAATGTAGTCTGTCTAACTTGCCTTATTTGCAGCAAGGACTGTTTTGTTTATCTCCACTATTATGGTTCTGGACTGTGAATTGGACCAATCAGTTCTGGTGGGACGTAAAATGGAGCTGGACTACAGGAGCTGTCTGGAGTCAAAATCTGTAGGTATTGTAGTTCTGGGCTTTTTGCCCCTTTTTGCACCTGAAGGGGGAGCCTTTGTTGTGACTGACAGGAGGATTAGTCAACCAAACTTTTTGGATCTTAGGGAATTTCCCAGGCTGCTGCAGCTAGTTCCAGTTTTGAGCTGAGAAGTGAAGAAATAACAGCTCAAGTGATTTTGAGCAGAAGTTCTGTGTAGTTTTGAATGGGAGAACTGTGAAAGGGCTGAGTATTGGCCTGCCTGTCTGCCTGCTGTCCCTGACAGGGAACATAAAGTTTATTAGGACTGAATCTGAGTTGTGAGGACTATTTAAGCCACTGGACTGTGACCAGGCTGTGACCTGAAGAAGACCAAAGATTTGTTGAATGCGATCGGCCAGTCAGGATTTCCAGCTGCTTTTGAATCCCCGGTTTGTGCAGAGACTTTGCCATTGTGACCGGAGAGCGGTTTGCCTGGTACAGTAGAATTTCCTTACATGTAAATGTGCTTTGTATTGAAAGTGGGTCGTGATTTTGTTTCCCACTATGTGAAGTGTGATCTGCTTGCTGGTACTGTAGAATCCTTTACATGTAAATGTGCTGTGTATTGAAAGTGGGTCCTGATTTGGTTCCCCACTGTGCACACTGTGTTCTGCTTGCTGGAAGCTTTATCCAGCCTAATTGGACTGAATCTGTGTTCATCGCCATTCGGCCTGGGCCATGCCATGCTGGCCCTGCCAGACTTCCCCACTGCACAGAAAAAGCCACCAAAGAGAGACCTACCTGGGGATCAGCTCCACGCTTGAACATGAACGATGCCTCGGCGAATCGTGTGGGCACTCCATATTAACCACTTGCTGTCTCGATTTTCGTCCAGACTATGTCCAGTCTTGGGTCTTATGACTAATTATCAGGGAAGCTCCCTGCAACAACAGCCTAATCTAAAAGTGTGTCTTCTGATTGTCTCGTTGTTTTCTTTTTACGAGCTGAGCCCTCCAGCTCCTGATTACAAATAGTGTGTGTTGTGCATGTTGTTTTTTTTTCCATCACAGGGCCCCAACCAGCTGCAACATTCCTGGCTAGCCCACCATTCTCTATCTGGGTACCCAGAGTGTGTGACTGTTTATAGACCCTGAAGTGCATGCATAACTGTTTGATAGAGCCTTTAAGCAAATTAACCTGATTACGCCACTCCCTTGTTCAAGTCCCTTAAATAAATCAAACCTAACTTTTTTTTAACGTTTACCCTGACTGTGGTTCCAGTTTGTGCAAGAGTACTGTACTGCTGTTATTTGCTGTGTATAACCCAGGGCCGGGCCACAGAAAAGCCCCGGTGGTAAGTGCAAACAGAGTGGGTACTTGTGTGGTGTATTAGGGGTATTGTGAAAGTGATTATCGTGTATTGTTCCGGCCACTAGAAAGGAAGGAGTGGGGTTACAGTGTCCCGGAGGGCTGTGTCCAGGTTAGCTTGACCACTACCAACCCTGACCTCCTGGTGGAGGCACCCGTTTCAGAACACAGGCCCCTTAACCTGCTACTAACCAAGCAGGCAGGGGTAGTAGCCCTTGGGATAGTGCCACCTAGGGGTTACACAATGATGCATGAGCTACTGGGGCTCACTTCAGAGTGGGGGGGGTGAGGTCCAGAAAAGACCCTAAAATTCCAGCACAGTCTGATACACTTAGAAATCTAGGACCTAGTGGCACTCATGGAGACCTGGCTGGAGAAGGAAACAGAAACATAGAAACATAGAAGTTGTCAACATATAATGACCCCTTTGGCTCATCCAGTCTGCCCATTTTCCCTGCTTACTGTGACACCGGAGCCCTTGGACAATCTCCTGTCATCCTCACCCCTTGTGTTCCTTCCAAGGTTCCCTTGTATCTGTCTCATGCATGCTTAAATCCTGCTACTGCTTTGTCACCTACCGCCTCTGCTGGGAGATTGTTCCAGGCTTCCACCACCCTCTCTGTGAAGAAAAATTTATTCACATCCCCTCTGTGCCTTCCTCCCTCCAGTTTTATAATGTGAGCCCTTATCCTGGAGTCTGTCTTTCTGCAGAAAATGCTACCTTCCTGTACCTTTATAGTACCTGTCATGTATTTGAATGTTTCTGTCATTTACCAGCTTTCCCTTCTTTCCTCAAGTGAACACACATTCAGTTCTCTTATTCTCTCCTATTAGGGCATTTAATGCAGTCCTTGCACCATTTTGGTTGCCTGCCTCTGTACTGCCTCCACCTATCCCTGTCCTTCCAGAGGTGGGACCTCCAGTACTAGACACAGTATTCGAGATGTGGTCTTACAAGTGACCTGTACAGGGGCAACACTACCTCCTTCCTCCTACTAGTGATACCCCTTCCTATGCACCCCAGCATTCTACTAGCCTTTCCTACCGCATTTTCACTCTGCTTGGCTATCTTCAGGTCATCAGAAATGACTTCCTCTGGTCCATTTTCTGTTTGGTGGTTGCCAGTACCTCCCCTGCCAACTGATATGTAGCCCCTGGGTTTCTGTGTCCCAACTGAATGATTTTTCACTTTCTAGCATTGAAACCTAGCTGCCAAACACTAGATCATTCTTCTAACTTCGGCAAATCATTCCTCATCCCCCCCACCCCGGTGTGTCCACCCTGCTGCAGATTTTTGTGTCATCTGCGAATAGACAGACTTTCCCTTGTAGCCTTTTTGCAATGTCACTGATAAAGGTACTGAAGAGGACCTAGCCTAGTACTGACCCTTGAGGTACACGGCTTGTCACACTGCCTTCTCCCAAGTGGATTCCATTTACCACCACCCTCTAACTCCTGCTGCTCAACCAACTTCTTTCCCAGTTTACTACTTTCTGCCCAACTCCTGGACAGGCCAGCTTGTTTATCAGTCTTCTGTGTGGAACAGTGTTGAAGGCCTTCCTGAAATCCAGATATGCCACATCTACCGCTCCACCCTGATCTACTTTCCTGGTTACCCAGTTGACGATCTCAATCAAGTTTGTCTTGCTAGACTTCCCCGCTATGAAACCAAGTTGCTTTTGATCCTGCTTGTTTCAAGGTATTCCACTATTATTTCCATTAATTGTGATGTCATAACCTTGTCCATTACCGAAGTCAGGGTGATAGGTCTATAATTTCCTTCCTCCTCCTTATTCCCACTTTTGTAAAGTGGGACCACATCCACCCTTCTCTAGTCCCTTAGAACCAATCCTGAATCCAGTGTTAAGTTGAACAAAACTGCCAGTGATGCCATCAGCACCTCTTTGAGTTCCTTCAGTATGCTAGGGTGAACTCCATCCAGTCCCATTGCCATGTCAACTTTTGATTTTGCTAGTACTCTGAGAACTTCCTCCTCTCTGAAAGGACTAGTGTCCACTTCCCAACTAATTCTGCCCCTGTTCATTATCTTTGGCCTGGCACTTATCCCTGTTGCTGTAAATACTGAACAAAAGTATCTGTTCAATATGTCTGCCTTCCTTTGGTCCCCTTCCTAACAGAACCCCACTTTGCCCTATATCCTTGTTATCCCTCATTGATCTTTCTCTTCTAGCTAATATATCTAAAGAAGGTTTTATCCCCTTTTTCCTGGGCAGTATTCTCCCCTGTTTGTGCATTTGCTCTCCTAATTGCCATCCCTGGCTCCCTTTGTTTCTCCTTGAAAATTAATCTATCCTCCTCTTTCTGTGCCTTTTTGTATTTTTTTAATGCTAGATTTTTAGTTAAATGACTGGGGAACCAGGATAGAAGGTTACAAGTTATTCTAAACTGACAGAAAAAGGGGTGGGGTAGTTCTCTTATTACGGCAGACCATCACAATGGAGGACCAGGAGGACATCTGAGGGGATAACAGTGCCACAGAGTCCATTTTGGTCAAGTTAAGAGTAAGGTGAGTCAAAAGAGTCACTTTCAGGTTGTAGTACTTGTCCCTAAATGTTCAGTGAAGCATAATTCCCAGCTGGTTGGTGAGATTAGAAGAGCAGCCAGAACAAATCCATCTCCCAAGCTTGGACAGGCATCTCAAGAAGGTTAATGACAGGGCTTATACTGAGGTTCTGACTACTTTCAAGGAAAGCATGTCCAGGAAGGGATTACTGTAGATTTGAAGCCATCCTTGACCTTGTTCTCAGCAGTAGGGATGGTTTCATCTCTAGTGTGAACATCAAGGAGTCAGTGGGAAGCAGTGATGACAACCAGGTAAACTTCTGCCTGGTGACATGGAAGACTAATTGGGCCTCAGCCACTAGGACCCAGAACTTCAGAAGGTCGGAACTTGCCAAGATGAGGAATTTGGTGGCCAAGGGTCTGGAAACTGCATTAGGGTGTAGCACAGACCACGTGTGTGGGATTTGTTGAAGAAGGCACTTATGGAGGTCTGCAATATTTGAAGTAATAAATGGATAAGGTCCAAGAAGTGGCTACCTTGTTCAACAGGGACCAAAGGCAATTGATCCTATACACAAAGAGGGCCTATAAATGTTGAAAAGATGCAGGTTGCTTCCAAGCAAGGGAGGGGTACTGAACAGCCCTGAGGGACTGTAACAAATAGAAGGAAGGGGGCCAGCCCAGTGGCATAAAGGGCTGAGGCACTGTTTGTGCCTTTCCTTTTCCCACACCAGCAACTTAAATTCAGAAATTAACTTGGTCTACTGGTGGTTGACCAGGGTGGAAGAGGATCGAGTATCTGAAGGACTGCTCTCCTCTCTCAGGGAGGGGAGGGATGTCAGTCCTGCCTATATCTGCCACCAGCTGCAGGCCTAGTTGTAGTGCAGTGCGGGTGGCACAAAGAGGGGGAGCTGAGGAACATTGTGTGTGAGCACCACCACACACACACTGGACATCCATGACAGGAGCTGGGAGAAGAAAGTGGAAAAGTGTCCAGGGCTTATAGAAGCCCTATCCAATCTGCTTGGGCCTGTGCTGTTACCCAGGACCAAGTCTTGGTCTGTCCTGGCTGCATACAGTATGTGCACTAGGGGCAGAGTGATGCCCTTCTCCTTCTGGCCAAACCATAAGGGGACATTCTTGGGATGACTCCTGACTGAGGTAGGCTTTGTGGGAGATGGTGGCTGGTTCAGTGGAATAGGGGCAGGGCTGATCAGCCACTCCTAGATGATGTAGATAAAGAGCCATTAAAGCAAAACAAAATAGACATAAGGAAGCAAAAGAAGGTCTGGAAACCAAGATAGGAGTAGGAGCTACAGATAAAACTGAAACCTACTTTCAGCACTGTACATACTGTGAATGGAAAGAGGAAAGTATGGGAGGAGATTGGGTCTCTGAAAACAAGGGAAGGGGAGGAATCTGTGCATGAACCAGGGGTGATGACTTTGATGATGAGGTAGTACAGTACTTTGTTTCAATGTTTACCAAAAGGGCACACCAGAAGAGAGGGTCTTTATTTGGGTAGGAAAGCAAACCAGTTACACAGTACATAAGATGCAGAGACAGTAGTTAGATACTCAGAGAAAAATTTATATATTTTAACAGTTGTTACATCAACAGCCCCAAAAGCAGTATATAACCAAACAGCATATAGCTAGAGCAAAAAAGTACTTTAGTGGCATATAGCTAAAACAAATATACAGTACAGAACAGTCCAGAACTTCATTAAGGCCCATATGTTTTAATGAGCCCAATGAATAAATCAATTTGGATTCCAGTTTAAGCAAGGACACCAAGTAATCTCCACCCTAGGTTTTGATGGCTTATGGGCCAACACATAAAATTTGAGCATTGCACAATCTCTGTCGTGAACTTCATCAAAATGGAAATTGGATGAAATTATATACTTTGGAGCCAATCTGGCTTGGCCATATAGAATAACTGTGCACTTTCACTTTAAGACCTTGAGTATATAAGGGCAGCCACATGCAGCCACCATTATCCCTAGTCAACGTCTCTGTTGGTGAAACATATGTGTAGTGGTATGGTGAGCAGCAGTCATGCTATTAGTTCTTTTGCACAGGTAGCGCTTTTGCACTTCTTCTACATATGTTTTGATTATATGACACTAAGGCTATGTACCTCTTTGCTCTGGCTACATGCTGTTTGGTTATACTGTATATCATATTTGTTGCTGATGATGCTGTGGTATACCTTTTGAAATATATAAATTTTTCACTAAGCTTCTAATTACTATCTCTGTGCTTTGTGTGCAGCGCAGCTGTTTTACCCAGTATGCTCTGGATATTTTCTCAGTTTTTTGCAAGCACTTTTGATCCCAGTGTTGCAGGTTTCTCACTTGTTTATGAAATATAGAAACATAGAAGGTGACAGCAAAAGGAGACTGCCAGGTCTGCCCATTGTTTTAGACCTGTTTGGATACTCTAGTTGTCCTTTGGTGTAAGGGCTCCCATGTGTCTATCCCATGCATTCTTGAATCCCAAAATAGTGTTAGTCCCAACCCCTTCCCAGGGCAGGCTGTTCCAGGCATCCCCCACTCTCTTTGTGAAGAAAAACTTCCTGGTGTTGGTTTAGAACTTCCCTCCTTGCAGACTTTGATCATGTCCCTGGTTCTGCTGCCTTTCTTGAAGTGAAAAAGTTCCTGTGTCTGTACTTTGTTTGTGCCTGTTATGCATATTTGAATGTTTTGATCATGTCCCCTCTCTCTCTTCTCTGTCCCAGGGAATACATGTTCAATTCCCTCAGTCTTTCCCCATAGGACACGTCCTGCAGACCCGGAATCATTTTTGTCACCCTTCTCAGCACTGTTTCTACCCAGTCTATGTCCTTTCTGAGGTGAGACCTCCAGAACTGAACATTGTATTCCAGGTGAGGCCTGACCAGCAATCTGTACAGTGGCAGGATCACCTCTCTCATCCTACACATGCTTCCACTCCCAATGCATCCCAGCATTCTGTTGGCTTTTAATGTTTCCTTCTAGCACTGCTCTCCAACTTTCAAGGCAACAGAGATTATGATTCCCAGATCATGCTCCTGGTTAAAGGCAGCCAGTCTTTTGTCTCCTAGGTAATACTCCCTTTTTGGATTTCTTCTTCCTATGAGCATGACCTTGCACTTTTTGGCATTGAATCTTGGCTGCCATGTTCCAGGCCATTCTTCAAGTTTCTTGAGGTCCATTGCTACCTTGCCCTCTCCCTCTGAGATGTCAGCCCTGTTATATATATTGGTGTCATCTGCAAACCAACACACCTTCCCCTTCAGTTCATCAGTGATATCCGCTATGAAATATTAAAGAGCAGAGGCCCCAGTACTGAGCCCTGGGGCACACTGCTGATCACCCTGTCATCTGTCGACAGTACTCCATTTACCTTCACCCTTTGGGTTCTGCCCTACAACCAGTTCTGTACCCATCTCACTACTTCCTGACCAACCCCATGTGTGATCAAGCTTCTTTACCAGCCTTCTGTGCTGAACCAAGTCGAAGGCTTTACTAAAGTTGAGGTGGACCACATCCACCACCCCACCGTCATCCACTACCTTTGTAGTGTAGTTGAAAAATGTTATCATATTTGTTTGGCATGACCTTCCTGCTGTGAAACCATGTTGTTTGAGGTCCTTTTGGCTGCTAGCTTTGAGGAATGCTGTGATCCTCTGTTTGAGTAGTATTTCCATTAGTTTCCCCACTACAGACATGAGGCTCACTGTTCTATAATTACCAGCCTCCTCCCTGCTACCTGATTTGTGAAGTGGGATCACTATTGCCTTTTTACAGTTTTTGAGCACCACTCTGCTCCTCAAGGATTTGGTGAATATATCTCTTATGCTCATTTGTGTGGCCTGTGACATCAAGGGTAAACTTGATACAACTTATGGGCATCAACAGGGACCCTGGTTTTCCATTTTTACCAGTAACACCGGTAACAATCACGGAATCTTGTTTGGTTTGCGGATTTTGAATTCTTATACCAGTGCCTCACGGAAATTGCATGTCACTGCACAGAATCCCTAAGATTTCTGCATCTTTTTAATTTTTTTTTTTATTTTGTCTTTCTATGTCCCCTTCTCACAGCATCAGTCTCCACTTTTCAGAGATCCCTAGGCTGGGTATCCCCTAGCTTCACCCCCCCAGGTAATGCTCAGGAGCTCCTGTGGGCCTGCCCCATCCTGCCTGGATTGTACCCCTCCCCAGGTGGGAAGGGAGAGGACCCCAGGTCACCCACTCCACACTCCCTTAGTGGGTGTCGGGCAGCTCAGTGGGTCCCTTATGGAGCCTGGTTATGAAGTCTGGGGCACCTGGGTCCCTTCTGCCAGTGGCCGATGTGGGATGATTGTTCCTGTTTTTCTGGTCTCTGTCCCTGATGGCACTGGCACTAGAGGAGATCCAAGGAGGTAGGTCACATAGAGACATGCCACTGCTCCAGATCCTGGCTAGTGTCCTCCCCTCCTGATCACTCTGCAGCACCATTGCACCACCACCCATGGCCACACAGGTGGCGGTAAAGCAGCAGGACCTGCAGCCTACCCTCCCTGGAGGAGGAGGAGAGTAGTCCCCCAGGTGCTCGATCCTACTCCCCAGGCCAGATCTCCAGCAACCTGAGTTCACTTCTGACCCTGGGTCACTGGCATTGCAAGCAATACTGCTACCACAGCACCAGCGGGTCGACCCAGATTTCAGCATCTTAAAATGAATGCTGCTGTGCTTTGCATTCTTTCTGCTTTGCTGCATATAGAGTCAGTGAGGAAATCACCCACACTGCTTTGTTGTAATCAGCCATTCAGTTTAACCACCCATGCCTAGTGGTTAGAGTAACAGATGGTGATTGAACTGGGTACATCCACCAGACTTGGGTTTGATTCCCACAACCTCCACTTGCATACTGTGTGACTCCAAGCAAGTCACTTAACCTCCTCAGTGCTTCTAGGTCACTCCTGAAAACAGACAGTTCTGCCTAGTGGGCCTTATCTGCTTTACAAAGAATATAAAAAAATACCAATATATGTTTACTGCATCATGGAATAGTAGTCAGGGTACCATGTAATTTACCTGAGTTTTACTTGGGCTGCAATGATTTTGCATAGGTAAAGATAAATGTTCAGATACATTTTATGTGTTTTATAAGCTTGTTTGTAGATTTTAGTCAGGTTTTTATTGTATTCTTTGCATATGAACATCTAGGTTGTAGATTGCTAAATGCAGGATCACTGTTACCAACTAGCTTACTCAAGTTTATAATCAGTGGGGCCATCCACAATCCTCAGTTGTTTGAATGAAAACTAGTCTGAATGAAAGTATGTTCACAAAGAAGAAACTGCCTTACTACTTATTAAAAGACTTCACAGTTAGCACCCCATTTAGGTGAATTGGATCATTTGCCCCTTTTCTCCCACCTGCTGTTTCAGTCTTTGTGACAACAGTTTTCTGATAGACTGCTTCGACAAAAAGCCAATGTTAAGTATTTAAGTCTACTTATGTTTGGCCAGTGGATTTTTGAAAGCACAATCAATGACATACCAAAGGTAAGACCCCAGGGGCTATGTGATGCTGCTGGGCAGAGTAGTGCTCAATTCACATCTGAACAAAGACATGAAAACTGGGAGACACCCTTTTCATGGACACCAAGTAAAAAAAGCATCCACATGCCTGGGAGATGCATGAATCCATTTCAAGGTCCTCCACAAATCACTTGTGGATGTTTTGGGTGAAGACACTTTATTTCAAAGAATCAAATTCAAGCAGTTTTTTTATTTTTTTTGTTTTGCTCCTCCTACCCCCTGGCCATCCACTCCTTCAGGCCTAACAAGGCCCCCTACCACCGCTGCTGAGTCCTGACCACCATCCACTGCCCCTTACTGCTGTGCTACCAGGTAACCCAAAGTAACCCTTCATTGAGTGGGCCCCTACCAATGTGGGTGGCTACCAGGGGAGGAGAACTGCCCCAAAGAGCTTCCTGTGTATCCTGGGTGTGGCAGGGTCAGAACGGACAAATGTCTGGGGCTTCCAGCTTATGGAGGGACAAACAGCCATCCTTCAGTTGGTCAGTGGTTGTTTTCCCATTTTCTTGGGAGCATGACAGGCCACATGATGTCAAGGCACAAGCCGACATCCATCACGCTCCCTCCTGCAGTGAGGTCTGACATGTTGTGCCTCTGGCCTCCACCAGGGGCCAGAAAATGCTGAGCCATGAACCCACCCTCCCAGGAGAAGATGAGTGGTCATTGAACACTCAAGCCTTCACCCACCAGCTAGCCCTCCAACACCCAAGTCTGTTCCCCTAACCCTCATCAGCAGTGTCACAGGCAGAAAACCAATTCAGGCAGTTAAATTATAGATAGGAAAAAACAAAGGTAGTCCACCTTAGCGGTGATGGTTCAGATTAATTCACAGCTGAGTTTTAACAAGCAAAGAGACCAAGTCATTTGTAACTTGTGCATGTGGGGTGTGGGTGTTGAAGAAAGGGGATCATAGTGCTGTTACTACTGCCATCACCCCTGAGGGATGTGGACTGCATTGTTGATACTGCTATCACACTGAATGGGTAGAGGCTGCAGTGCTTCTGCCATCACCATTGGTGGATGGGGTATGTAGTACTGCTGTCATCCCACCTGAGGGATGGGGGCCATAGTGCTGATACTGCCATCACACCCGAGGAATAATGAATGTAGTACTGCTGCCGTCACACCTAAGGGATGGGGGCCACAGTGCTGCTGCTTCTGTCACACTGGAGGGAGGAAGGTCATAGTGCTGTTGCTGCTGCCATCACACCAGAGGGATGGGGCCGTAGTGCTGTTGGTGCTGTCATCGCACCTGAGGGATGGGGCTGCTTCCATCACAACTTAGAGATGGAGGCTGTAGTGTTTCGGCTGCCATCACATCTTGTACCTAAAATAACTTTAAATTGGTACAAGGATGGAAGGATGTGTAGTGGAGGTCAACATTGCTAAAATGCACGTTAGCAGAGTTAAATATTGTTAAATAAAGTACACAAAACCAAACACCGGTAAAACTGGATTTTGGCTTAGCAGACACCGGTAACAATACCTTTTTTTACAATGTGCAAAATGGAATATGCCCTTTCTCAATCCCGGTAAACCAGTGTCCCTGGGCATCAAACCTTCCCTTGTAGCTACTATCTGGCCTAAATAGACCAGGTTAATCCCAAGAGACAGATGAGATGCACCTAAGGATCATAATACAGTGAAGGGAGCAGCTGGTGGGCACTCTTGTGGGCATTTTTCATCAATATATTATACAGATGTGCTGTTGAAGGACTGAAAAGTGTCCGATGTCCCCTTTTCCAAGAAGGGGTCAAGGTTGAACCTGGACAACTACAGTATGTGCCAGTCAGCCCAACATCAGTGATAGGCAAGGTCTTAGAATCCATTATAATTAACAGAATAATGGGTCACTTGATTAAGGTCAAGATTCTAACCCCCTCTTATCATGGTTTTATGAGTGGCAGATTATGCCAAAATCAATCTGATCACATTACAGGAGGTGCGTGTTTGCTACCTCTCATTCAGATGTTAGTGGTGAGCAGAGGGGTTGTGCCAGTTGTCTCTGGGGCAAGGGGCTCTAGCTATTAGTAAATGTGGGGCTGGGGTGGTGGTGGTGGAGGGTCCTGAGTTGGTGGGATAGTGAGGACTGCTTCTGTTCTATGGGATGTTGGAGGATAACTGGACACCAGAGATGGATTTTAATGTTAACTGGCAGACAGTTTGGGGGGGGGCACTGGATAACTGGGAAATATTGAACTGACAATAGGTAGGCAGTCAGAGGGGTATGGGTCCCCCTACTAACCAGGCTAGACTTAATGTTTTATTCATTTTAACGTAATGCTAGAATTTAGAGTAGTAAGTCCATCTGCATGTGTGAGCAGAGCACTTTGAAGGTGTACAAAAAATATTATTTCAAACGTAGTTCAAATTAATATTATGATTGAATGTTATTGATAGCATATAAGCATTAATACTATTTGAAATGTACATGATATATTGTCTTTTTTTAAGCAACTTAAGTTTCTTTTCGTATTTTGTAACCTATTGTAATAAGAACCCCACTGGAAATGAACTCTGCTCAAATGGGAAATCATTATTCATATGAAAATCATCAATAAAATATATTACTACTGCTACTAATGTTAATAGGCAGGCAATTGGGAGGACAGAGGGACCACTGGATGCAAGGGAAATATTACACAGATAACAGGTGGGTGATAAGGGAGGGTGGGAGGGACCAGTAATGGGACAGGTGAAAAGCCAGGTTTTCCCTGCAAAGACTTTCACATTATAACCCCATGGAAGCACACAGCAATGAAGGAGCAAATGGCAACCAAAGTCCCTGCTGGCCTAGAAAGTAGGTAATTGATTAATTTGTGAGTAGCAACAACTCATTTGTCAGTGTTGTCAGTCAATCAACTGTTACTCCTCCTGGCATCACTGATTCAGTCTTTCTGAATGAATCAGTGATGCAAGCAGCCAGATACCAGTCACTATGGGTGAAGTTTTCTTTGTTACAGATTTTAATGGGAAAGTATCCTTTGGGTGTGGTGGGGAAGGGGTTGCTTGGGGTCATTGGGTGAGTTACTTGTTGGATGGGTCCAGGTTGAGAGTGGGACTGTTGTACCTGATAGTGGCAGGACGGGGCTGGAAGTAGGGGATCATACATTACATATTCGGTACTGTATATGGAACATGGGGTTCTCATGGGGCAGGAGGAGGGGCCACTGCATGCCTTAAATAAATACTATTAAAAGATTCAGGGTTCATGTGAGGGAACGGGGACCACTAGACACCATGGAAATTTATTAATATGTGATTCAGAGACTGACTAAGTGTAAGGGACCACAAGATGCCAGGGTTAATAATTAATATGTAATTTGTGGATCGGGTGAAGGAGGAGGGACCACTAGATGACAGGTATATTTATTAATATGTAATTTAGGGATCTGACAAGGTAGATGGACCTCTATAGAACAAGGATATTAATTAATATGTGATTTAGGGTTTGGGTGAGGGAAGAGTGACCACTGGATGCCAAGGAGGTGAAGTTACTGTGAGGGGTAGGTTAATGGGAAAACAAAGCACCCTCTACCATCACCCCATTTTGGGAGGACTCAAGTGATGGTGGCCATTGCTTTGGAACTTTTTAAAATGGGCTTTTTTGCTCACAGTAGCACCATTCCAACAATCTATTAGTGCAAGCACAAGGCTTTCATTATTCTGATGCACTCATGTTAATAAGAAGGCATCTCATTTATATGTGCATCTGGTGTGTCTCTGCAGCCAAACCACTTTGCACAGTACAAATGAGTCCTCCATTATGAGTAATTCAGTACTCACATGTGAATACCTCACTAGAGAGCTAGTTAACTTTCAAGAAAATAATACGCTACTAGACTAGCATATGCAGGACACTGCGAAAACAGCAGTACTGTATCAAAAGCAGTTTTTATGAAGAATAAAAGCCTTGTGTAATTCTAACATTAACTGTTGTTGAAATGCCTATCAACCAAATTTTTAGAACAGAATAGCCTAAATCCCTATTCTTATCAGTGAAGCATGCAAATAATTCCAGTGCTTAGGAGTATTATAGCCAAATAATATTTGTAGAAAGTAAGTGGTAAACCAATGTGCCTCAAAGATCTGCTGAGAAGAACTGCTGAGCATTTATGCTGCACTGGTCTTCTTAAATACACTTGTAATGTATGCTCTGTCTCTGTGTTCCTGCTTGATGAAGCATACTATTGACTACATCTGTTCCCTGTACCATTCAGGGCTGTAGGTCATGTCCAAGAAGGGACACCATTGGCTATCTTAGCACACCATGTGGCCAGTATACCCACGGTGGCACAGAAGAAAGTAGTTTCTCATTTCTGCAAAGGCCAAGATCATTTGTTCCCTCTAGTGTGCACCCCACCTCCAACTTGGGATTTATTGCAAGTGTTGTCATGGCTCAAGTGCAAGCTACTTGAGCTGACCACCATCTGTCACACTTGTCTTGGAAGACTGTGTTTTTGGTCACCATCACCTGGCTAGAAAGGTGAATGAACTCTAGCTGCTTTTTGTTAAGTTACGGTATCTGGTTTTCTAAAAGGACAAGGTTGCCGTTTGTCTCCATGTGAAATTTCTGCCCATGCATATGCCAACTGCAGCATTGACATACACTGTTGTTGGATTGTGTTCTCAGTCCTACACTCTCTACTGGCCTAATAACTTGGGGCATGCACCTTGTTCCATCTTCCTGAATATTGCTATATGTGTATGGATAATTAACTGTAGCCCTGAACCAGGGTATCATAAATTCTATTTTAAGGCTGTTTCAAAGACACCTCAAAATACATCAGTAGGGTACAGTGCAAAACTAGGTCTTGGCGTGACTGAGTTGATATGAAATGTCTTGCTCTGGCAGTAGAGGAACCTTCCCACCCCATCTCTAGAATTATTCACTTTTCCCGGTGCTACTCACAGTACACCAAAAGTGGAAATCCACACACTGATTATATCGGTTTTCAGAAGTGAAGATTGCAGTAGCCTTGCTAATTATAGACCAATTTCTATTCTCTCCTCCTGTCCAAAGCCCTCAAGAGAATAGTCGGTGACCAACTTGTCACATATCCTCAAAAAATACTATGTCCAGTGTGTACAGCAGCATGGCTTCTGGAATCTCCGTGCCACCATTGTGGCACTGTTGGAATACACCCACTATGTTCATGAGGCCCTTGACAATGGTGACCTCATCAGAGCTATATATTGACCTCACTAAGGCCTTTAACCTCATGAACCATAAGCTCCTTCTTAACAAACTCCTTGGCCTGTGTTTCTGACACACACAGAAGACTGGTTCCACGGCTATCTCACCAGTAGCTCCCTGCATGTGAAGATCGATGAATATTTGCCCAACACTAAGGGAATAACAATTAATGACCCCCAGGGCTCCATCTTGGGCACACTCCAATATGGCATCTTCATAAATCAACTGCCAGATACCTGTCAGACTGCCAGTGTACTCATCTATGCCAGTGATGTAGTTATTCATTCCGAAAACCCTGACCTCGACATCCTTTCCACTGTTCACCAAAGTAACTTTAGGTCACTAGAAAGCTAGTTCTTCAACAACTAAGTGATCCTGAATTATGAAAAAACAAAGACCATCTCTTCTCTAGCCTTCCACATAAGAGGACAATTCTACTTTTTGTTATCTAAAATGGCCAATGGAAAAACCTTGAACAGGTGGAGATCTTCAAATACTTTGGAGTAACTCTGGATGACATCTTATCATTTGTCCCACCATGTTGACAATCTGGTGGCAATAGTTAACAGAAGACTAGGTGCCCTGTACAGTAACTGTAACAGTCTGACTTGGGATGCTAGATGCCTTATCGTGACCAACTCCATTCTGTCAGTTATAAATTATGGCCTCCCTCTCTGTGCAGCTGCCTGTGACATGGTTACTAAACAGAGTAAAGTTGATCTGTAATAATGCATGCTGGTTTGTACTAGGTGCAGATAATCACATTTATACTTGTACCCTTTATGCACTGACTAACTGAATACCTTTACCCAGCAGAATAAAGCTCCAGACATGTTTCCTAGTCAGAAGGGCACTTCTGGGCCTAACACACCCTGCTTTACCAAATTGCTTCCACACCATCTCTAACAAGTACAATACCAGGACATGGCAGGAATGCACTTAAGCTTCCTTTCTGATATACTCAGCTGAGCAAGTGGTCATTTGCCGTCAATACTGGTTAAATGAACTGCTGAATCTCCTCAAGTTTAACTGGTTTAAGAGATCTTTGTGGTCTGCCTTTGTAGTCCAATGCAGTTGTAACCATTAAGCTGTTTTATTTGGTTTCTCACTGTACATGACCTATGACTTTTTATACAATAATCTGTATGGATCGTTTTCAGAATTGTATGTAATTGCTCTGTTTTAAGTGCTTTAAGCCTGAGTTGACTACATTTCCTCTAGAACTGCTTATTGTACTTGTAATGTGTTTTGTGACTATGTATTTGATGTGGAACCTTTGTAAATGAGCACTTGTGCTCAAAGTAATCTTTGACATTTTCAATCAGTCAGTCAATAAAAGGAAATACTACTTGTAGAACTATGGTTACCGGTAAGTAGCTAATTCTTTTAGCCTCTAAACGTCATCTGTTATTGCTGCTTATTCACTACCTGAAGGCATAACCTCTGCCTTTGATACTGCAGTTATTTCTTTGGTAGAAGATTGCGATACCAGAAAGAGATAATTATGACATGAAGTAGGGAATGAACAGTAAGACTAGGTGAACTCTTAGGATGTAAGGACCCAGTTTTCATTCAAAAATACTAAATATTAAAGAAGCAGTGGAGGATTAATACTAAAACAAAATGTTAAATTATAAGCTATATTTTGCGTTAATACTGTATCTTCAAAGTTGTATTTACTTGTAGTTATAGAACAGGAAAGGTGCACTGGGTTGCAACAGCTTATTTCCAGTGTGTCCTACAGAAGGAGGAAGGTTACAGCACATGAATCTGTTTTACTGATAGACAGTGTTGGCCAGGACACCAGGGAATTCCCTTACACTTCCGATACATGTCAAAGGATCTTTAACTTGACCCAATTTTTTTTTTAAATATTGCACAAGTATGCAGATCATCTCATCAGAAACTGGGGGCAGCCTACAGATTAAAACAATATTTCAACTTAGACTCTCAACAGCTAAAGTAATTCTCCTTCCATCTCTAAATTATAAAGACAAATAATCTCTAAATTATGCTTCTTTAAGTTACTGTTCTGTCCCCTTTAATTAAGTAATATGAGATTATCAGGGATGCTGTTAATATTTGCTTAATTCTCCTCTGGGAGTGTAACATGGCATGAGGCATAGCTGAGTGCCACATGTCCCTAGAGGGTGATTAGATGAACTGACCATTAACAAAAATGTTTTTTTTTATTGTGCTATACCTTGTTCAGCATATGAATATTCTTTACATGTATATTATCAAAAGATTATAAAATGTCATGGAGCAATGGCACAGTCTGATTGGTCACTTATATTGCATTATAGTGGTTTAGATAATGGTGAAAGTAAAATTCGATTCCTGATTGGCTGAAACAGCCTGTCACCCAGGCCCATTATTTCTTAACAACGGCCCGCTGTAAAACAAGTTCCAATTCTGGAACTCGCCACCGCCATTTCTTTTTTCCTCACTAAGTGAGCGGCTCGCTAACATAGCTCACTTCATGTTCATTTCACTCATCTCGCTCACCTTCAACACAAACCACAGCACCAAGCAGTAAATAATAAAATTGTTTTACTAAAACGCTTTCCTGCCTCACACCTCTGCTCTGCTTCACACCCCCGAACACCATTTCAGGCAGTCTGCCGACTCCACTTTCACTCATACACTACGTCCTTTCTCCACGCACTCCATTCTGAAGTCATGCTCATTGTGACAATGCTCTCCCACAAAACAAACAGCAGAAACATCAAACTCAGTTTCTGTTTGCTGTATTAAATAAAAAATTACTTTAGTGCTGCACGTATTTCCTCCTATCTGTGCTCCTCTTTTCATTCACCAGTAGCATTTTACTCAGTCTACCAAGCAAACTCACGGTCCCGTCCTACCTATAAGAAACAACAGCAGCACCCTCTAGTGGCAAGGGACTATTTTATAAACCCACATTTCTGTTCATTTGTAATAATATTTGACACTCTTTTTTTAATAAAAACATTATTAAAAAAAAAAAAACTAACTTAACACAATTATCTAAGTGTAATAATACCCTCCAGGGTGGGAGTTATGGGATATAACGAAACTTCCAGGGGCTATAAGGCCCTCCGCCTGTGGCGTCGGACCTCATTACACCCCTTGGCAGTTCATTATATGCCAATAACGCCCACCCTGTCGGGTATTATTTCTTACATAATGTACTATAAGTAACATGTGCCAGCCAATGGGATTAAATACTGAATTTTCTTTAGATTCCAAATCAATGCTTTAAATCAGATATGGCATTTTAAAAAAATTGAAAGCAGCTGTTTTATTTCCAGCTAGCCAAACACTGTGAACTATCCATCACCAGTTAAAAAGGTGAGGAAATACTTTGCCTTCATGATTTGTTTTACAGTATTTTTCCCTCTTTCATTACTGACCAGTGCCCACTTGTTGTGTCACTCTCTGTGTTCTTACACTAACATCCTCTCAAGAGGACAACTGTAAATACCAAATCAGTCTGAATTAATTTAAAATGTCAGGCTTTGTAAAATTTCACTTGCTTCATTTAACTGACTCGAAACTCTAGAACTGCAGCTGCTTCAACATCTTCTTTTTCTGACAATACAAGGTCTTCTCCATGTACGTGCAGTAACTCAGCCCAGCAAGACATGGACAAACCAGACTTTCTCAAATTTTGCTTCTGCAAATGGTAGCATATTACCATCAAGACTGTCCACCCAATTGCAGTCTTGCTATGAACTGCATTATGCTATCAGCTTACTTTCATTTTCAGTAATAGAAGTGTTCCCTTTCATCCTTACTACTGCTGAGTTAATTGAACTTGAAGAAGCTGTTATTAAACAGGCAGATAAGGGGGTGGGCCTTGATAGTCTGGAGCAGAACTGATTGTATTGTGATCCCACTAAAGAGATTTCAGATAAAGTGACATACCTTATAGGGGTTGGCATTCAGTCAGAATGGATTACTAAAAGAAAGAAGAGTGTATGACAGTGACCTGTCCCAAGAAACCAGTGCTGTATCTTTTGCCCAAGATACACAAGAATGTAAGACCAGTACTAGGCAGGCCCATAGTCTCCTCTATAGGGACAGCTGAATCTATTTTGAAATTTGTGGACTCTTTTATCAAGCAGCAGTTTTGCACCTTCAATCCTATGCTCAGGATATGAATGTCATCCTGCATACCTTAAGAGACAAATAGATTTCCAAAATGATATCTTGGTTACAATCAATGTAGAA
The DNA here is from genome assembly GCA_016271365.2 of Neoceratodus forsteri. Lineage (NCBI taxonomy): Eukaryota > Metazoa > Chordata > Ceratodontiformes > Ceratodontidae > Neoceratodus > Neoceratodus forsteri. Next base: position 684,779,668 of record CM057449.1, read on the forward strand.
AGCCTCTTCTTGAACATGCCCAATGAGTGTGGGTTTGAGGCTTTAAATATGGCACTGACAAACCAAGACCGAGAGTTTCTTCCACAGACTCACTGCATCATTGACTTAGCCAGGTTAGTTCTGGAAGCAAATTCTTTTTTGTTAGAAGGCTACTTTTTGGTCCAAAAGAAGGCACAGCAATGGGTACCACCTTCACCCAAACTAGTCAATATCTACATGGGCATTTGGGAGGCATCTTTCATCTACTGCAGCAAATGAATGTTTTGAGAAAATCCATCAAAGTATGGAAGTGGTACATACATGATTATTTGCTAATTTGGACGGGAGACATGGAAACATTGACCTCCTTTATCTGATACATCAATAGCACTAGTACCTATCTCAAATTCATATTTAAAGCGACATAGAGATTCCATTTTTAGATTTGCTCATATTAAAACAAAATGGAAGTCTGGTCATCAAGTTGCATCAGACATGGAATGCTCTTCTCATGTGTAATAGCTGTCATCCATCAAAATTGCCACAGAATATTCCTCAGGGGCAATTCATAAAAAGTGTATGCTATGTAGACAGAGACTTTAGGGGAAAGTTGAACTATGGCACACAGATTTTCCAATAGAGATTATCCAGACAAAAATATCTATGAGTGATTTGTGGATTCCAAACAAAAAGATAAAGCCCAGAATTTTGATGGTTGCCATAACAAACAAAACAAAAACACCATTTTATGACAAAATACAATCCCGTGGCTTCAAAATTTCAGAATATAATAAGAAAACTCTGGAAAATACTGAATCTTGATCCAAAATCAGATAGAACTGCCAAGTAGACACCACATATCATGTTTAGGAGAGGTACAAGTGTGAAAGACCTCCTGGTTCATGCAACTTTGACACCCCCCCCAAATAAATACATTTACCTAGCTACTGAAACCTCCAACTGGGAACTACAGGTGTGGTCATTGCTTCCACTACATGAATACCACTAGTATTAGGAGGTTCAACCACCCAATGTCTGGCAAACAACTGGAGAGCAAGGAATTTATAAATTGTAGTACCACCATAGTTATTTATCTTCTCACTTGTCCCTGTGGCATGTGTTATGCAGGGCACATTAAGAAGGTTTTGAAGATCTGTGTTGTGGAACACAAGACAGACATCCATACAGGAAACAAGGAATATGTGATGGCCTGACATTTCCAAAAACAGGACACAGATCAGTGGCATCCTTTTGCATTACTGGAATTGAGAAGTTTGAATTAGGGCTCTGTGGGGGTGATAGCTTTCTGTGGGGGTGATAGCATGACAAAGCTATACCAAAGGGAGGCATTTTGGATTTCAACCTTAAATGACATTGCATCTTTTGGCCTCAGTGATGACTTGCCCTTGTGTTTCTTCCTTTGAAGTATATACAATTGATTGGAGTGTATAATTCAACTGTTCTTACCTTACTTGAATTTTATGTCCCTGTCCCCCTTCCCCCGCCCTTCATTTATGCCCTTATTTGTCTCTTGTTGTTCATTTTAATGTATTGGTATTTGCAATAGTATTGCTTTTTTGCAGACTTACAAGTCACTTTTTATGCTGCACTCTTTTTTACACAATAAATTGTGCACTAATTGCACTTTATTATTGCCTTTCTTGTCGACTCTCTTTTTAAGAGACAGCTATTTTACTGCACTTTGTATTGGTATACCCATGCTCTGAGGATGATGTCAGTGATGCTAAAATGTCAGCATGCAAGCGCAACTGCCGAGACACAGACCAGCTCTGGTAACGTTATTTTGGATTCTTAGTGAAGCACTGGCTGCTGTTACTATTTGCAGCTGATTTTTCCCATTCTACAAAGCTGAAGCCTAACTGCTGTTATGTGTCTACCTGATTATGGTGATCCTTATGCCGAGTCTTGGAAACACTTTGCTCTTTGGAATAAAATGTCATGATTCTGCTAAAAATGTTCTATGCTGTGTTTTTCCTGGTGCTGACCCTCTCTCCACAGAATGGGTATTTTGTGATTTTGAATGTCTCAAGTTACTTGCCTGGCAGTAAAAAAGCTAAAGTAAGAACTGAGGTTTATAGGCAGCAATAGAGGTTTTCTTCTAAAAATGCATTTAAAACAGCTACTTTAAAAAACAACACAGGAAACATAGTTATGTTACATGCACCCATTTCAAACTATTGATGTGTTGTGTTTTAAAAAATACTTTTGAGTCTAAATCTTTTAACAAAAAATATACATTCAATAATTAAAGGATTTGAGAGCCTTATTTTAGTCAAAAGTAACATCTATGAGTTGGGTGGAAATGTTGGCAAGGCCTTCTACATGTGACATTTGGTAGAAGCAGAAAGTTTTCATGTGCAATGCAATAGAGCATCTGTGTGTGTGTTTGTGTGTGAATTGTACAGTACACTAGATTTTTTTTTTAATATAGTGACTTTATACACAAAGTATTTTTTGTTTTATCTGTTTTTATTGACTGGGAAGGAGGGTGGAAATAGGTTCTGTTTTCAGACTTGTCCTGGGAAGGGGGCACACAGGAAATATTGATTACTATTAAATCAGGTTAAGCAATTAGAAGACGTTTATTGAATAGAAACAAATTTGGCCAGGGTATCAGGAAACTACCTCTACATTTTTTCCCTCAGGAAGTAATAGAATAATTTAATGGAGACCTGAGAAAAATATACTATGAGAAGGAAAAAAGTATGAATACAGCAGAGGGACTTCTAGGAAAAGGTAGGAAAATAAAGTGGTGTTTGACAAATAGATGTGTGTATTAATAGATTTCTGGCATGACTAGAAGTTGGTGAAGTTGTTGAAATTTGTTTTGCACTGAAATTAGCAAATTTCAGAAAATTTGCTTTGCTGATGACTGCAATTCACATAGTTACTTGCCCAGTGGATTGGCCCTATTCACACAGTGAATCTATGCAAATTGCCAGTTCATGGGCAAATTATGCAATTTGTGTAGTTTGCTGTATGAATTTGTGCAATTCATCAGTAAAAATGTATGTGAATTGCATCTCTTAAAATGAAATACATCCCCCCACCTACTGTGCTGTAATACCACCCCCTCCAACACCCCAAAATCGTTATAGTCAATCATATAACCCCTTCCCATCCCCCACTGGCACCATTCTTCTTCCTCCCCATTAAAAACCTTAGTGACTTTGACTGCACAGACAGCACATCATATGATTCACAAAATATTAACCATTGGTTTACCCTTCCCACACATGTGCACAACACTCCCCCACCCAAGTTCTACCACCAGGTCAAGTCATATAAGACCCATCAATCAATCCCCCGAGGGGTTGAGGACTGATATGCCCTCTGGTTTAGTCTTAGGGGGGCTCAGATCCTTACCTCTGAATGGGTGCTTGACCTGGGAGTGATACTTGATGATGGGCTGACCCTTCATCATCAGGTGTCGGCAGTCATCAAGTTAGCCTTTTACCATCTTAGGAACATTGCTAGTATCAAGCATCTCATTCCGTCTAGTGACTTGCCTGTTTTGGTCCACACCTTTGTGACCTTGTGCCTTGACTACTGTAACTCCCTTTACTTAGGATTTTCTGGGGTTGATATCCGTCGCTTGCAGCTAGTGTAGAATGCTTCTGCACATTTATTGACTGGGGTATCTAGGAGATCTTACATTACCCCAGTGCTGCGCGATCTGCACTGGCTGCCAGTTCAGTGGTGGATCACCTTTAAGGTAGGTTAATTAACCTACAAAGCCCTACACGGACTTGGACCTGACTACTTAAAAAACTCCTGGTTCCTTACACCTCTGTGCGACAGCTCCGCTCGGCTGAAGAGGGGTTGCTGAGATTCCGAGGGTCAATTTAAATCCATCTGGGGCTCGTGCTTTTGTGTTTGTTGCCCCTACCCTCTGGAATTCTCTGCCTCGACAGCTATGGGAGTGCAGGACAGTGGGGAGCATTAAACAGGCACTGAAGACTTCCCTATGGGGCAAAGCTTTTTCTGAATCTCTGTGATTTTATTGATTTTAATAAAATTTTTTGAATTTTTATGTATTTGTGAAACACCTTGATATTATGAAAGGCACTATATTAAATAAAGTTATTATTATTATTATTTCTATGGCCGTGTAGCAAGAGCTATGCTGATGTATTGCTATTATGTACTAGAAAAAAGGGTTCTGGAAGCACGTGACTGGATACCTAACACACCACAGCCTGTCTTCCTCCATTGAGTGGAGTTGAAGCACATCTCTCCACATCCTATTCATTCAGTACAGTGTAATTGCTTCCTCTCCCCCCCACACTATTTTGTTGCTCCTCATCCTGCTACTGCCTTGGGTGCATGAGCATCAGAAGCAATGGGCATGGGGTGCGAGCACCCTCTCACTTTCTTCCACACCTCATCCATGTACTCTTTGAAGCCTCAGAGTATCAGAACTAATGTGTGCACAGTGCTAGGGTACTAAGCACACCCTCACTTTTCCTATGAAGCATTCCCAATGTTAACACTTGCTGGCTGCTGAAACTCCTTTTTTTGAAGCTCGCGATACTCAATCCCCATCCCTTTGCGTAACTGCACAATGTTATTCTAACAAGTATCTGTGTTCTGTTTCTTTTATTCCTTTTTATTTACTCACAGGCAACAGCTTGTCCATCTGATGCTAAACAAAAGAAACCCATGGTCCATCTAGAGAGCAAGAGCTGGCATCAAAAAGTGATTCACCCTCTATCACAAAATCACACCACTTACCACCTCCTCTTGGCCCATATAATGCTCTTGTGGGCTTTGAAGTTTATTTGTGGCACCTTCCAAAACCACCACTGTCTACTGAAAACAAAACGGCAGTCAGTGAGTTATAAAAATATGCAGCTTGCCTCAGTTCTTTAGGCATTAACACATTCATATCCTCTCTGGTAAAAGCACTTTGAGTTCCATGCTACATTTAATCTGACCTACCTGATTTTTATGTTTGCTTGCACACATGTGCAAGAAACATAGTGCCATCATCCGAGTTTTCGGAGGTGTGTCACCCCCTCTTCCAATTCAGTCAGTGTGTTGGCAGGCGTGGCCCCAGTCCTCCAATGCATGCTCGAGCTGTCTATGACAGCTCCAAAATGCAGTGGTGTACAGTTGAAAGGGGGAGCTACACTTCAGTGAGCAGCGATAAGATATCGCCTGCTCATGTGCAGCTCCCCCCCACACACCACAAACACATGCACGCATACTGCGTGCTGCCCCATGCCACACACACTGTACTAGCCGATGGGGTGCCCAATCCCGTCGGCTGTGCTCGCTCCCCCAAAGTCTTCAACATGCCATGCTGGGTGCCCACCTCAGCGTGGCAACTCATTGTATAGCCGACGGGGGTGCTCAATCCCCTGTTGGCTCCACTGTCCTTCCCCCCCCATACAGGGTGCCACGCTGGGAGCCCACCCCAGCATGGCAACTGATGATATGGATGACGGGGGTGCCCAATCCCCCATCGGCTCCATGCCCCCCCAACCAGCCGTCCTTGTGCCACTTTGGGAGCCCACTCCAGCGTGGCAAATGTCCCGTGTAGTCATTCGAAAAAAAAAACCTGTAAATAAAAAAACTGTCCCTCAACGCTTCTCCCTGGCCCCCCCTCCCACAACCTGCACCCACCCACTGTGCACCCTGCCTCCCCACCCCTCACCCCATACTTACCTCCAGAGTCCAACGTGGCAGTCTTGATGGACCGGGAACACGTCTGCCTCTTCAAAGCTGACCGAACTGAGGAAATGCCGGTAAGCTGTATAGCAGGATAGATAGGGTTTTTTCAACTTTATTGCATGTCTCAGGCATTTTTTGGAATTTTTGCACCAAATTTTCAACATGGGGTTTTTGGGACCCCTTCTCATGAATGCTGTCACTGTCATGGCATTACTCGGGCCCGAAGGGTGATTTCGCAGTCAATGCACAAAATCACCTTCCAGAATGATTAATGAAACGACACTGTCAGTGTTCATAAGGTGGGCTCTCAAGAAGCCTATTTTGAAAATTTGGTGGAAAAATTCCAAAAAATGACTGTTTTACGAGCGTGCATTGCGCCGGTTCCCACGCAGACCGTAAGTCAGAATTTGGCCATATTTTACCTACCCAGATTTTCAACATTGCCATTTTACCACACCTTCTAATGAGAGTAAGCTGTCATTTTCACATCTTGCTCAAAATGTGTTTCCACCCATGTAGTGCACAATGGCGCAGTCGGTGTGGAAACAATGTATGGGACATTAAGAAAATCACAGTGACACTGTTCATGAGCAGAGGTCTTAAAATGGCTATGTTGAAAATTTAATCAAATCTAAAATGACTGTTTCTGAGCATCGTTCGCAGTTCTATACTGCCTTCGTAAGTTTCGAATTTTCAATATTTTCACTCCAGATTTTTCAACATTGCCAATTTATTACATTTCCTTATGAACAGTACAGCTGCCATTTTCATACAAGTCGCCTAAATGTGTTTTCATTACGAAGCGCCCAATGGTGCAGTCGGTGTGCGAAAGCAATGTTTGGGACAGATTAAGAAAACCACAGTTACATTATGTTCATGAGCAGAGGTCTTAAAATGGCTATGTTGAAAATTTGGTGACAAAAATCCATAAAATGCCTGTGTTACGAGTGAGCATTGCGCAGTTTCCACGCACCCTCATAAGTTCATGACTTTGTAATATTTTCAGTCTAGATTTTCACCAGTGGCATTTTTCCACACTTCCTTATGAACAGTACAGCTGTCATTTTTCACAACATGGCCAAAATGTGTTTTCACACTTTCAGCGCAGAGATGCGTGGTCGCTGTGGGAAATCGTTGTTTGGAACAGATAAAGAAAATCACAGTGACACTGTTCATGGTCGGAGGTCCCAAAATATCTGTGTTGACAATCTGCTATAAAAAATCCCTAAACTAATTACATTACAGGTGTGCATTTCACAGTTTCTATGCAGGCTCGTGACTTCACCAGTTTTTTTAATATTTTTACTGCAGATTTGCAACATTGCCATTTTTTACACCTCCCCATGAACAGTACAGCTGTCATTTTTTACATCCTGTTCGGAATGTTTTTGCACCTGTGGTGCTAAATGTCGTAATCACTGTGCATAAGCAGCTTTCAGCTAACAAACTGATATTGCCACTGTTCATGGGGTCACAAAAAAACCGTGTTGAAAATTTGGAGTGAAAATACCAATGAATGCCTGAGGTATTAGGGTTTCCAACCATAACGCCCAACCCTGTAGAAAATGACAGGCATCAGGGATGTGACTTGGGATTCTTGTCTGTAATGCTCATACCATTCCACACCCTGCAGCCAGTGAGAGGCATCGAGGTATGCCTTGGACTCTTTGGCCCCAAAGTTCACCCCATTCTCCTATACCGCACCTATCTCACCATACTTCCTGATGGAATGGGTAACATAAGGGCCAAAGACCCCAAGGCACACGATGACACTTGTCAGTGTCTGCAGGGTGGGGTGTGGTGAAATGGCGTGGCCGTTATACCTGATGACCCAAAGGCACACCCCAATGCCTGTCACTCTCTGCAGGGTGGTGGTGGGGTTGGCTTCAGTTCAATACTTCACTGCCATTCCTATTACGCAGCTCTGTAACTTCTACACTACCACTGTCAATGCCAGCAAGCAAACATTTGGCATTGACAAATGCTAGTTTTGTCTTGGTAAGCTTTTATAATAATTGAATGTATTTTTATTTAAAATGTCACTTCTTCTGAGTTCCGACTGCAGCCACACAATACAGGACTGCTACTGCTCACAGTGGAAGGGCAAGGTAGGTCATTATTCATCAGGTGAGGTAACGTAAGGACAGGCTGGGGGTCAGTTTGAACCAAATACTATCGTTAATTAAAATTTGCTGTCTCAAATGCTCAAAAGTGTGCATCAGCTTGTAAACATTTATCACAGATAGGAGGAAAGAACATACTGTACTTCTGCTTTGAGGAATCTATTTCCAAGATTCTGTCTGATAATGATCTGAACAAGCTCTTCCACTCTTCATTATTTATTTTATTTCAATACGTTTACTCTGCATTAACCAGCCCAGAGTGTGCAAGTGCGAGGGGGGTGATGTCCTAGGCATATCCAGGACTAACCACTCATTGACTACTGTTTCATGTGACCCTGCTACAGCAATTCATGCAGAACTATTTGAGTTTAAAGAGCTTATATACTCTGTTTTGCACCCAGGGCCATCTATTTCATGCCACCAGACACTGCTCCTCTGACAATCAGGCTGAGTGAGTCTGATTTATCTGTTGCAACTTACAGATGGTTGATGACCTCTGGTTTCTTTACCCAATACTAAAGAAGTATTTGTGGTATTTTTCCAAATTTCAAATAATATGGTGTTGTAGCTCCTAACAGCATATTTCATCTAGAATAATTGTTTGCAAAAAATGCATTTTCCAGTATGCCCAGCTTTTTTGCTGCTTTGGACACTCAAAGCAAGTATTGCTAGGTGCCGTCAAAATTGTGACAGGATGCTTATAATTTCTTGTTTTTGTGCAACATGTTTGTGTGGTTACTGTGAGTGTGTATAATTCTGTCTGGTGGTGTTATCTGTATGTTTGGCCATTTAATGATAGTTGTTGCCAAAAAGCAGATCAGAAGGAAAATGTGATATTTTATTGGTACTTGCTGGTGGTGGTGGTGGTGATGGTTCGAGATCTGCAGGAGACACATAAAATGCTAGAAGGATATAGGGTTAAACCTTCTGAAAACATTGTAGTTGAAACTGTTTCCTTCTGTGCTTAACTTGAACAGTTTCACTTGCAAGTCTTGATTTAACAGGCCCAGAATGCAAATGCTCAGTGGCTCTAACATTTGTAAGATTGGATTTAATTGATTCCTGCCCTTCCCCTAAACTTTGTTAATAACATGGGTCTGATTCTCAAACATGTTGGACTGCCACAAACCCCATGTGCACTGAACACACAGCGCATAGGGCTTAGGACATTCATCGACTGGCAATCGGGATTCTCGATCCCATGCGCCACATGTCGTTAGACCTGCTTTTGCTGGTCTAACTTCGCAGATCTTTTTACAGGGGTGCCAAATATGTAGTGCAAACCACAATGAAGGGGTTAAAGCGATACAAATATGAGTGACCTTTGACTCCAAATGGCAAAGCCTTCGGGGAGGAGAAGAAATTCCCCATCACCACCAGTTGCTTTCTGCCCAAGAAATGGGACTCAGATCAGTTGATGATGGCACAGGTGAGTCCACAATACTCTTTAAGATGATCCAAAAGCACAATGTGATCCACAGTGTCAAATGCTGAAGATAGATCAAAGAGAATGAGAACTGACCGCTCTCCTCTATCTTTTGCCATGAGGAGGTAATTTTGTACCCTGACCAATGCCATTTCAGTGCTATGCCTATACCTAAAACCAGACTGGAAAGGCTCACAAATTTCAGAGGCCATGAGGTGTGCCTTGAGCTGCAGTGCCACAATTTTCTCAACAACCTTCCCCAAAAATGGGAGGTTGGAGATAGGTCGATAGTTCACGAGGACATCAGGGTCGAGAGATGTTTTTTTCAGGAGGGTTCTCACCAATACCTCTTTCAAAGCATCGGGAAAGATTCCCTCCAAAAGTGAACAACGGATAGTCCTGGTGAACACCGGGTCCACAGTCTTGACACATATCACTAGGAAATGAGTTGGGGCTGGGTCCAGTTCATAGAAAGTGGGCTGCGGCTTTGAGATCACCTCAACAATCTCTGCCATCTCCACTGGCCTAAACTTATCCCAGACAGTCAGAGTGCCCATGTTCCTACCAGATTGATCACTGCAGAGCAATACTTGCCTCTCTGGGGAGCTCCCCAATCAAATGAAGGACACCCTATCAGAGAAGAACTGAGCAAACTCCTTGCACATGGTGGTAGAAGATGCTTTTTTCTGCTGCAAACAGATCAGATGGAGTAATCTGTCTACTGTCTGAAAAAGCTGGGCTGGTCTGTTCCTCCCTGCAGCAATCTCCCCTGGACAGGAACTCGGCCTTCTTACAGTAGATTGCCCCTTAGTATTCACAGTAGTGAGTACTCAAGGCCAGTTTGTCCTCCTCAGAATGGGTCATCCTCTAGCAATGCTCCAGCTTCTGACCCCTAATCTTCATCACCTTGAAAGCCCCATCAAACAATGGGGGCCTCAAGCGAGAGAATCTAGGTCATATACGGACTGGTATAATGGCATTGAGCACTCCAGTGAAAACCATATTATAGGCAGCCATCGCTTCACCAGTGCCAATCACACATGCAGCACTCACACCAGACAGTCCCCTTAAAAGGTGATAGCCAACCATCCCAACGGGGGGACATTCGGGGGGGGGCCCAAATGAGAACTCCAACCTGCAATGGTCAAACCAAATTACCTGATCAGTCTTGAGATTCATAACTTCAGGCACCAGTGAGAAAACCAAGGTAGCCCTGAGCATTAAAGACCTGAGTCCCGCACACTCTCCCAGCCCAACCTAAGACCAGCTTTGTGCAACTACAAGACATTCACATTTTAGTACTGTGTGAGATTTCTTTACTAGAGAATTGTGTCACTTTCAACAATCTGAATGAGACAGACTCTGCAAAAATGCACAATGTCCTGCAGTATTGTTTAAATTCTTATTATCCACATCTGAGCATCAACAGCTTATTTTTGTTGTCTTTCAGTCATTGTGGGTGAAATGTATGTTTGTTTTTTCCTCCAATGGGGATGTTTATAGTGATAACAACAATTTACTCCTATTAATATGTACCCCTCAGTTCATTTCCCTGTCTCCCTATATGCTTACATACAGACAAATGGATGTGATTGGGAAACTAAACTGTGCCAATAGTTGCGCTTTTCACTTTAGTGCATTTTGCAAGGAAGCAATTCTCCCCCGTGATGAAACTCATTGATCTAGGGTTCCCACACTGATGTACTGGTAAAAGAATGGACAATTTTCAAAATGTAGTAATACTTTGTTTTTATAGCTTTGTTCTTTATGGAACTTATGTTTAAATATTCTCTGCAGTTTGCAGATGGGATAGAATAAGTGCTCCCCCCAGCCTAGCTATATAAAGCTATAGTGAAAAAAACATTAAATGCATCCTTTAGGTCCCATTGGCAAGAATATTGCTAAGGAACTTGTGTGTGTGTGTGTGTGTGTGTGTGTGTGTGTGTGTGTGCAAGCACCCATGCATGTGTATGACTTTTCACTACAAGCCAATCCACACATTAATTCTATATCCCTTGTCAGAGTAATGCATTAGCAGCCATTTTGGCTCTGACCAGAGTTTGTTTTCTAAGTGAGCAAACACAAGGGGTTCGGTATGGTGACCTGAGGGGTATACAGTGTAACTTCTGGTGACCTAAACCTAACCAAACCACAACAACATGCCAAAGTTATTTCCCATAATGAGTCCTATCATTTGGCATTGGCTGTGTGTACTATATGTGGAGGCAAGATTACTTTACTGTAGATATGAACATAAATCTGAAAGAAAGATTACATTATATTTCAGTATGTCTACTAAAATAGCACTAGGTCTTTTCAGGTCAAGCATCTAAGCAAGTGAGACTTGAGGGGCATGTGAGGAGACTTTAAATGCTCAACTGAAATGCTCTGAGCTACATTTGGTGTGAGACAGCTGAAAACTGATTAAAACAAAAGTAAAAAGAAATGTCTTTCATGCCTTACAATTTATTCACTCAGGACAGCACATGTGAAATGTTAAATGTGATCTCCATATGGGCTTGGTTTTAGCACTTTTTCAACTAGGAGGTCTGAAGCACAGGCAGATGAAATAATTTGCTTAAAGTCTGTGTGAATCAGGGAATAAGATCTTGATTGAGCACTCACTTGCTCTGTTCCTTTTCAGAATGAAGCAAAGACATTACTAAAGATAAAAAAACACTGTTTTAATAAATAACCCCCCTCCAAAGTGTGGGACTTACCTGGTTCCTTGGAGCCCTAGTCTAATTGCTGCTGCCCTTTTCCTCTCCCTGGCTCCAGGGACATGGACTTTGAGATAAGGGACCAGAGGAGAGCTGCTAAGAAAATGAGGATTCTTTGAGGTTTTCCGCACCAGAATGATCATGGCTCCCAGCTAGCCCTGTTGCAGATTTTAAATTCTCCCATAAATTGTGGAGAATTCATCCACTATGCACTAGCTGATGTATATGTGTAACATGCACTTTATAATTCACCACCATTTTGCAAATTTTACTGCATGAATTGATGTAATTTGCTACTTTGCACAAATCTGTGCCATAAAGTACATAGTACATTTCACCACAAGGTGTGAAGTGTCTCAATTCTCACAGTAACATTCATGCAGTTGCAGACATTTTACTACATGAGTTGACATACTTCATGAAAAACTATGTAAATTGTGGAGTTTTCATACACAGCTACTCCAACTGCACATCAAAGACAGCTACCTCCCACTGATAAAGGGCATGAGCAGCATTAACACTGGACCAGGGATTCCCCAATCACATGCCACAACTAACTAGACACTTAGACTGATTGCATGTTGAAACAAGGGGAAGTCAATAAGTGTCCCAGGACAGGGCAGTACTTCTGAGGATGATGCACCTCAGACACAGTGGATGTCACCATCTTGTGCACCCTAGTCACCATCACTATAGCAGCAAATGTTGGGTTGCATTTTCAGCAAATCAGTCTTTAGAGGTTGGAAAGGGAGCCAGAAGGAGCTCCTGGTACACTGGAGGATTTCAGGATTTCTGGCTAGAATCTGGGGCCAACCATCTGTCATATAATTGACCTCCAGTCTGACCTAAATAGTTGTTGAAGGCTGATAGACCAGTGATGATCAGGGATCACAAAGTGACCAGCAGCGACTATTCCCAAGCCCCATCAGTCTGCATGGTCTGTGGAGAGAAGCAGATCAGTGGCTGCTGCAGCTTCTGCAGAAACTTACTATTTGTCTGCCTAAAGAGACAGAGGAACCTGAGAAGCAGAACTGCTGCTACAGAAAGGAGGTAAATGCATGGCAGTTCAGCAGGAAAGAAAAGGCTGAAAGCTACAGTTTGCGTTAGAGACTTTGGTGTACTGCAGCTCTACCTAAGCTGACCTAAGGACTTGGCAGTCAGTCTGAGAAGCCAGTCAGCCTGTGCTATAGCTAGACATTGGTTATTGCCACATACTCTACTATGGACTGGATAGCAGGATGTGGCATGTTGGACATGTGGCCCCTAGGTTCCTAGGCTGAACTGCATGATGAAAAAAATAGGTTGCTGATCAACTGCTGAAAGCAAGAAAGCCCCTGAACAACAGCATCAGTAGTACTGTGTATTATTGAGTCTTGGCTAACGCCCCATATACTCCCCTATGAACTTGCACTAACTGGATATGCCACTTTTAGGAAGGACCGTCTCTCCAAAAAGTGCGGGAGCATCCTCATCTACATCAAAAATGAGCTGTCAACCAACGTACTGCCACCTGTCTCAGACACACCTAAACATGAACACATCTTAATCTCAATTACCTCAAGTCAAGTCACCAAGTTAATGGTCGGGTGTGTCTACCTGCCCTTGGACCTTGTTTCCTGTTGGGAATTCCTAACCAGTCTAGACAAATTACCCCATGGTGACCTAATCCTAACCAGAGATTTTAATCTGAACTGGCATAGTGCCAAAAGGACAAACTACAGTACCTCTCCATTCTAGAGGATGCAAAGCTAGTATAATTAATCCACCACCCCACCAGACTAAACATGAAATTAGGTAATCACAGTCTCCTAGACTGGGTTTTAACAAATAACAGCCAGCACGTAAAAATCACAGGAGTATTCCCGGATACTCTTAGTGATCACTCCCCTGCCTACTGTGTCTGGAGAAATAATATTCAGAACCCCCCTCCTAAACTCATTAAAACACATGACCTAAAGAGGTTTAGTGCTGAGGCCTCTCTTGGGCATTTTAAGTCAGTAGACTGGACTCCCATCAACTGCATCCCTGATATCAACTAGGCATTAGACTATATCATAAACTCTTTCTCAACCATCTTAGACTCCCTAGCCCCTATTAGGTCTCAAAGAGCTAAGGGAATAAACTCACCCTGGCTGTCTCACAATCTTGGAGCACTGATGCGTTCCCATGACAAAGCTTGGAATGAGTTTACAAAAACAGGACAGATATCTGACTGGCAATCCTATCTTTGCTCAGGCAATCAATATGTTATTTATATAGCACCCATCTCTGAAGTGGACTCTGGGTGCTGCACAAAAGAATAACACAAAACATTAAAATACAAAAACATAAATTTAAAACAGCTGTAAAATGCAGCTAAAACCTTTTTAGCATAAACTTGTCCTCTCTGCTTAACCTGATAATTGCTGTAACACACAATTGGTCAAAATCTTGTAGAAATAAATATGATTTGAGGCCTTTCTCAAAGGCTTCTACCCAGGGGCCTCCTTCAGATGACCAGGCAAGGAGTTTCACAGGGTAGGTGTGGCCACCACAAATGCCCTATCACTGGAGTGCCACAGCCTAACCCTGGGAACCCCCAGAAAGCCACCACCAGCAGAACAGAGGGCCTGGGCTGGACAGTAAGGCACAAGAAGCTGTTGCAAATAGGTTGGGTCCCTTCCATGCAGGGCCTTGTAGGTCAATAGACCTAACTTGAAGACAGCTCTCCACTGAACTGGCAGTCAGTGCAGTTCTCAGAGTGCCAGGGTGATATGCTTGCATCTTTTCACCCACGTCAATACTATTGCTGCGGCGTTCTGCACCAGCTGCAGCCTACGGAGGTTTACTTGGTTTACTTGGTTTACTTGGTTTATGGGACAAAAGAAGGCAATTGCCTATAAGTGTTGTCCTCCACATAAGTGGATTATTGTAGATGACCCTGTTCGGTCAACCATTTATCCAGTTTAGATTTAAAAATCGAAAATGAGGGAGAGACTACAATGTCCTGGGGAAGAGTATTCCATAGTCTCGGAGTTCTTATTGAAAAAAATTTTGTCTATTATTAGTTTTACATTTAGCAATATTAAGCTGTCTATTATTAAGTCTAGAACCAGTTTTCCTATTCTTGAGCGAAATACCACCTTGTTTCATTAAAATAGGATTTTGGATAATCTTGAAAAGTTGAAGTAGGTCACCAGTGTTCTTCTTAATTTAGCGAGTGCAGACCTGTTTTATGAAGTCTAGTATTATAATCTTCATGAGCTAAGTGTGGAATAGATTTTGTAACTTTTCTTTGAATCTTCTCCAACCTATCCACATCTCCACGAAGATATGGACTCCAAAATGGAGAACCATAGTCCAAATAGGGTCTAATGTGTGATCTATAAAGTGGGAGAATACATTGCTCAGTTCTAGAAATGAAAATATTTTTATTCTCTGAAAAAGTGAATTTGCTTGATTTGCAATTTTATTACAGTGAGACACTTGAGTCAACTTGTTATTTACTAGAATCCCAAATCTTTTTCAAAACAAAGCGGTTTTAATGACAGAATTATTCAACGAATATTCTTGTTGAGGTTGTTTTACCAAAGTGCAAAACAGCACATTGAATGTGTTAAACTCCATTTATTTGTCGTGCCACTGCTCAATTTTGAAAGGTCTTTGAGTAATGTTTGTCTGTTTTCACATTATTTACTGCTCCACCAAGTTTGGTATCATCGGCAAATTTCATCAGTAGATTAGTCGACTGGATTTCCATATCGCTGATAAAAATACCAAACAAAGTCGGACCCAAAACCGAGCCCTGTGGCACCCCACTCGTCACATAGCCACAGTCAGACAAAAAGCCATTAACCCGCACCCTCTGCGACCTGCCAGTCAGCCAGTTTTTTATCCATAACACAATATTTGTTGAAAAACCTAATTTGAGTAGTTTAGAAATGAGTGTATTATGAGACACTTTGTCAAAAGCCTTGCTGAAGTCTAACAGAATAACATCAGATGGGATATTTAAATCAAGGTTAAGACTAATAAAGTTGTAAAATGATAATAAATTAGTAGTGCATGAGAAACCTGTTCTAAATCCGTGTTGTGTAACATCTGTAAGATTAAGGGATATTATTTCCTTCTCTAATAATGATTTGATTACTCTTTCAAGCAATTTACAGGGAATGGAAGTTAAACTTATAGGACGATAATTGTTAACTAAGGAATAGGAACCTTGTTTATGAATAGGAGTCACTATGGCCTTACGCCAATCAGCAGGAACTTCAGATACACATAGAGATTTATTGAAAATAATTGATAAGGGGAGAGTAATTTTATCTATAGTACCTAAGAGGAATTTTGGGTGAATTCCATCCGGTCCCGGACTGGTAGTTTTCTTAAGAGATAACAATAGATTATAGATGTCCTTTTGTTGGACAAATTTCTCATTACCAAATAGGGGTGAAATAATTGTTGTGGATTTTGAGGGATCTTGGGTAAATACTGAAATGAAATAGTTGTTTAATGTAGAGGCTATAACAGAATCAGAATTTATTATTTTATTTTCGAACATAAGGGGGCCAATTTTTTTATGGTTTCCTTTCTTACTATTTAAATAGGCATATAAAGATTTATCGTATCCTTTGTATGTGCTATCACGAAATTCTAAATTTCTTTTGCTGTTACTGTTAATTTTTGAGTAATCTCACTGAATCTCTGTATTGTAGAAGTAACTCATTATTATTACTCGAGAGTAAGTTACTATTTTTCAAGCGTGCAAACAATGTATGCTTACGTCGTATTTGTTTTTAATAGAGGAATTAAACCATAAAGGTATTTTTCCTTTATGGTTATAAGTACATTTATTAGGAACATATTTCTGCTCAACTGTGAGTATCTGTGTCATTAAAAATCACGCCTCAAAGGTATTGAGGGGTGCTAAGACGTTTTCCCAGTCAATATTATCTAAGTAGGTATTTATTTTATCGAAATTGGCCATATCATAATGTTTAATTGTTTTATTTATGGGTGGCGTATGACAAGAAACAGATATGGAAAGGAATATAGATTTATGATCACTGTTACCCAAGGGATCAGATAAATATAGATTACTAACCGGAATATCATGACTGGTTAAGACTAGGTCTAAAATTTTATTGCCCCTAGTGGGTTCTTTAACTAGTTGAAACAAACCCAAATCGATTATAGTAGTAAGGAAACTTTTCATTGTTATTGGAGCCCATTAATGTATCCCAGTTAATATTTGAAAATTAAAGTCTCTAAAGGAGGACTGACCCCTTACTGGTGAACTGAGTTATGTCTTCTAGTAATTTTGCATTCTGTAAACTATCAAGTGAGGGGCACGGTAACAAGTACCTACCAAAATTTGGGGGATGCCTATGGGTTGGATATAAACCAAACGCTCTCAGTATTATATTCAATAGGAGATTGGAATGATGGAATATTGTCTTTTACATAGATACTGACTCCACCTCCAGACTTAGTGTCTGGTCTATTTTAAAATAGTGTTTGAACCCTGGAATCTCAGCAGAACAGTTTTGTAGGAATTCCCCAGGTTTCAGTGACTGCAATAATTGACAGGTCCAAGAGATGTGCTTTAAGTTCCAATTCAGCTTTTTAACTGCATTCAAAGATCGTGCATTAAGGGATAGGATGTTTAAATGAGATTTTAGTGGTTTAAACCCCTTATCAAGAGTTTGAGACAATTTACCAAACTCCCCTTCCCTAATAGTTTAAATGAGAGTTTATGTATGAGACAATTTTCTTCCCAAGTATGATACTGCCTCTTCTACTGAGGTGAAGGCCATCCCAGCAGAAGAGGGAAGGGTTAAGATGGTAATCCTCCCAATGGGTTAGACACAAATACCTTGTCTTAGGCACCACTTCCTCAGCCATTCATTTATGGCTTTGATTTTAGAGTTAACAAATTCACTAGCTCTTGGGATAGGTAATATTTCAGAAAGGCAGATATCACAACCCCTATCTACCAATAGGTTGCAGAGGAAACAAAGTCCTGTTTTATATCTTGCAGAGATTGCTTGGTAATGTCATTTGTTCCACATGAACTACAACCAAAGGGTTTCTCCTGCAGATTTTAGAATAGGTTTAAGCATAGAGGTAATATCAGAGATTCTTGCTCCCCGGTAGCTTAGACTTGAACGATTTTCCTTGTCGGGGTTACAAACAGTCCGGTCTATGTACTTAGTAATAGATTCTCCAAGTATGTAAATTTCTTTCTGATTTTTTAGTGTGCCTAACGGAGGGGAAGAGTGATGAGGGGGGTGGAGTGTGGAAGCGTCCGGTGAATTAGTGGAAGATCTAAGACCTGTTGAACTATTCTCAGTGGCTCTGCTAAGTTTCGGGCTAATTTCTATTGAGCCTTCAGTAAGGTTGGACAGTAGCTCAAATGAATTATGTGTAGGAATATCAAATAAAACCGGGGGTTAAGATATCTGATACTACATTAAGTTTAGCTCTGGGTTTTAGACGAAGATTGATCCTACTAGTTGCAGACTGATAGTCAGATGAAATCATAGGAGTTGAAGTGGAGGATGGTTGTCCTTGTGTTGATTCATAATCAGATTTAAGCTTCATGACTACAACCTCACCTGTTGTTGCAGTAGGTTCAAGAACAGCTTCTACCATATTTACTGCAAGTAGTATTGGCCTCAACTAATATTGACATTTGGTCAATATAGTCTTCAGAGCTTTAATCTCAGATTTGCTTACAGTTTAGGTTGAGTCTCTCAATTTCGTTTTTAATTCATTTACTAGAATGCACTTATCACATTTAAAATCAACTATGTGTTTACCCATAGCATACATCTTACAAGAGGTGCAATATTTATTAGCCTTTTTCATTATTGTACTATATACTCACTGTGATCCGCACAAAAAAAAAGAAATAAAAAGTTTTGTGTGTCACGCCAGTATCCCTTGTCCTGGGTGGACCACGATAGACAGCGCCAAGGCGGCGGCGTGTCTCCTGCTCTCCGGCGGCGACCCTCGCCCGCCGTCGCTAGGCGGTTGTTTAGAAGGTCGAAACCGGAAGTGCTATCACGCACTACTTCTGGTTTCGCTAGAACCAACAGTGTTTAAAAACAAGAAAAGCCTTTAAAAGGCTAGCCAAAGTATATTTGTGAAGTGCTTGAGTGTGTGAATAACCTGGTGTAAGAAACACACTCGTTAATTAAATGTACTGGGGGTCAGAAGGTGTACAGGACAGACCTCCAATACCCCACAATCCCCTGCAAGCAGTCACTGACTCACTGCTGCTGGAGAAAGTACCCTGTGGCTCAGTTTGATAAACAACAACAGAAACACAGCAATAAATTCTGTAAAACACAGTTAAGGTATATAATTTCAGAGTGAGCTTTAAAACCTCTCTCCAGAGGTAGGCAAGTGTTCAAACAGTTATTCATGCTTCCATTGCTAGAGCGGGTTGTTTGAAGAGGGTCCTAAACCGGAAGTGCTATCACGCACTACTCGTTTCGCTAGAGCTGCAGCAGTGTTTAAAAACAGAGAAAAGCTTTTAAAAGGCTAGCCAAAGTATATTTGTGAAGTGCTTGGAGTGTGTGAATAACCCTGTGTAAGAAACACACTCTGCTAATTAAATGTACTGGGGGTCAGAAGGTGTACAGGACAGACCTCCATACCCCACAATCCCCTGCAAGCAGTCACTGACTCACTGCTGCTGGAGAAAGTACCCTGTGGCTCAGTTTGATAAACAACAACAGAAACACAGCAATAAATTCTGTAAAACACAGTTAAGGTATATAATTTCAAGAGTGAGCTTTAAAACCTCTCTCCAGAGGTAGGCAAGTGTTCAAACAGTTATCTGGGCGCTCCGCTCGCTAGGCCTATTTAGAGGTCGAGAAACGATGCTGCTCGGCGCACTACTTCATTGTCAAACAGTGTTTAAAAAACAGAGAAAAGCCTTTAAAAGGCTAGCAAAGTATATTTGTGAAGTGCTTGAGTGTGTGAATAACCCTGGTGTAAGAAACACACTCGTTAATTAAATGTACTGGGGGGTCAGAAGGTGTACAGGACAGACCTCCAATACCCCACAATCCCCTGCAAGCAGTCACTGACTCACTGCTGCTGGAGAAAGTACCCCTGTGGCTCAGTTTGATAAACAACAACAGAAACACAGCAATAAATTCTGTAAAACACAGTTAAGGTATATAATTTCAAGAGTGAGCTTTAAAACCTCTCTCCAGAGGTAGGCAAGTGTTCAAACAGTTATCTGGTTGCCTCCAGAAAACCCTAGGTACAGGGCATTGCAATAGTCAAACATGGATTTGGTGAAAGCATGTACCAGTGTGGGTAGGTCCTTGGGCAGGATCAGGGCTCGAATTCGGGAAATATTCCTGTGATGACAGAACCCACTTCTCACCACGCCCAACACCTGAGCATCAAGTGTCAGACTGCCATCCAGGATTACTCCCAAACTCTTCACCTGCCTAGAGGGGGCTAGAGACACACCCCCAGCACAAGGTTGTGGGGTAATGCCCCCAACCCCCCTCTGCCCAGATGACCAGCTCCACCACCACCAGTACCTCAGTCTTGTCTGGGTTAAGTTTAAGCCAATTGTGAGTCATCCACATCTGGAGCTCCTCAAGGCAGCTATTAAATATAGAGTCTGACACCTGGCTATTGGGTGCACAGGACAGGTACAGCTTGGTATCATCTGCATAGCAGTGAAAACCCAGCCTGTACCTCCTGATAATGTCCCCCAGTGGCAGCATATACACCGTGAACAACAGAGGCAACAAGACTGACCTCTGCAGAACACCACAGTACCAAGGCTTTGGGTTTGATGAGAAAATTCCCATGGTCACTCTCTGCACTCTGTCTGTGAGGTATGACCTGAACCAATTGATGGCATTTCCAGTCAGACCACACCAGAACCACAGGTGGTCAAGTAACACCTCATGATCCACGGTATCAAATGCCATGAAGAGGTCTAGGAGAACCAAGATGGTACGGTCCCTTCTCTCCATCACCATCAGGAGGTCATTAAGCACCCTCACCAGGGCCATCTCTGTACTATGCTCCACACAGAATCCAGACTGGAACAGCTCATAGGCAGAGGAGGCAGCAAGATGTCTCTTCAGCTGATCGAACACCATCTTTTCTATAACCTTCCCTAAAAATGGGAGATTTGACATAGGTCTATAGTTGTCGAGGCAGTCCAGGTCCAAAGATGTTTTTTTCAGGAGCGGTCTAACCAAAGCATCCTTCAAGGCTAAAGGAAAGATCCCCACTCCTTAATGAACTCCAGACTACCTTGGCAGATGATTACACAATGCTTGCAAAACCAAGGTCACAAAGGCCAAAAGGACTTACCTCCACTCCCTACAGGAAAATAATTTTGCCAACCCAAAAACTTTCAGGACCCAAATAAACTCCCTCCTTAAAGGAAAGGACAGAAATATTCCCCAGTCCATGGTCACAAATGGTGACACACTATTGAGCCCCACAGACATAGCTACTGTATAAATCTCTTTTTCACTAACCTGCACAAAGGAAAAAAATATTTGCCTCCCATCCCAGCTGACTCAACATGTCCCACCCCGACTGTACCCTCCCCACCTTCCACCTAAAACTGGTCACAAGGCTAGAGGTCCTCAAACTACTCAAGGCTTTCAACCTACACAATGCCCCTGGATTCGATACCCCTTTATCCAAAATTCCATAGGATAGGAGCACCTGCCATCACCTATCTGGTAATGCTATTAATAAACAATTATTTCCTTTCTCAAACAATACCAGACAAATGGAAAACTGCAATTGTAGTCCCTGTGTTTAAAAGTGATCCCACAAACCTCATAGAAAACTATAGGCCTATATCTATCCTATGCCCCCTAGCCAAGATCCAAGAGAGAATTCTTTAGAAATAACTCTACTCACATCTCAAACTCAGCAGTGCCTTAACTGTCCATCAGCATGGATTTCATAAACTGCATGGCTCACAATCAGCACTGCTATGCATAATCTCAGACATTTTCAGGGCAGTATCAGGATGAGGCTACAGGTGTCACCTCTGCACACCTGGTCAAAGCCTTCAACCTTCTCAACCACCAACTTCTCCTCACTAAACTCCATTAACTAGGTACTGTCCCTGCATCTCACTCCTGGCTAGTCAATTACCTAACCAGCAGGCTGCCATGTGTAAAATGGTCCTGGTGCCACATCCTCCCACACTCCCATAACCAATGATGTTCCATAGGGCTCCATATTAGGACCAATCCTATTTTCCATTTTCATCAATGAACTCCCATTCAACTGTGGGGCTGCAGCAGTTCAATTATATGCTGATGACGCCATTCTATACAGGTCTGCTAAAGATATCAATGTCATAAACACCAACCTCGATACTGATTTTCAGGCTTTGGAGGCCTGGTTCAAAGCTAACATGTTAGTACTTAACACTAAAAAGACTCAAACCATGTTATTCCACCACACCTCCTATAAACTTGATAAGCAATCGCCTTTGTTTGTTTTTTTTCCAATTGTTTAACCAGGTGAGACACACTAAGCTAAAAGCTTTTGTACAGGTGCAACCTGGGAGCACAGGGAAGTTAAGTGGCTTGCTCAGGGTTGCACAGTATATGCAAGTGGGGGCTGTGGGATTCAAACCCAGGTCTCCAGATTTACAGCTCAGAGCCTTAAACCACTGCACTATACTGCCTCCCCAAATAAGTTATACATCAGCAAGGGTGATGCTGGAATGTGTCAAAAGCTTTTAATACCAGGGCATCCCATTAGACAAAAACCTATCCTTCGAGATCCATACCAATAACATGATAAAATCAACTCAATAGAAACTAGGGTTGCAATACTGTACTGCCCCCTACCTCACTTCCCAATCCAGAAAGACAGTCTCTACTGCAACCCTACTCCCAGGTCTCCTGTATGGTGCATTCTTACTTTCCACAGTGAAGCCATCTATTCTGAACAGACTTAGGCAAGTCTATCACTGTACTGCCAGATTTGCTGCTTCAGCCCCTACCTGAACACACCACTGTGCTGTGCTCAGTACCTTAAACTGACCAGGTTTTGAGGTGAAGTTGAAATACTGCTTGCTGTGTACCACCTTCAAATTAATTCACCTCCCCTCCAAGCCTGTCTGACCTACTGGCCCAGAAATCATTTACTAGGTCCCTTAGAACATCTCACCAACCATTACTAAATATACCTAAAACTCATTTAGCAGTTGGAAAGAGGTCTTTCTCGTATGCAGCTACACATAACTGGAACAATCTTCCAATAGGACTTCTGTCCTGCACATCCCTCTCACAATTTAAAAAAAAACAGTACAAGGACCTATTCCTTGCCATTGGCAGATGTACTGTAACTGTATATAACCCCCTGCCTAGCAGGCAAGGGTTAATTCTATGTCATGCTCTCAAGGTTTCTCTGAACCTTGTGTAACTAATGAGTCTCAAAGTTGTTTATGCCCGAAAGTGTATGATGTTTCTCTATCTTATGTACTTACTGCATCAAATTGTTGAATATTTCTACTTATTAATATTACTACTGTTTGTACCATTGTTGGCATTATTTTCTACTATGTTTAATATCTATCATTTGTGGAATGCTTAGATTCCCCGGTTCGCATACTGAAAAAAGGACTGTCTTGTCTCAGTGGGCCTACCCTCTTTGAGTCCTATCTTTTGGACAGAGTGCAATGCGTGGCGATGAGGAATTTTTTCTCCTCCCTAATGCCCCTGTCTCGTGGAGTTCCACAGGGCTCGATCCTGTCATCGATGTTATTCGCAGTGTGTATGCTGCCTCTGGATGAGATCATGCAACAATACAGTGTGGAGTTTCACTGCTATGCAGATGATACCCAACTCTATTTGTCTTTTGCTCCCAGAGCATCAGGAGCTATGGATGTGCTTACCATCTGTCTGGCTAAAATCAATGATTGAGTGGCTTCCAGCTGGCTGAGACTCGATCCGGTTAAGACGGAGGTACTGGTGATCAAGCCTGGCCACAGGCAGGTTGGGTCATTGTCCAGGGTGGATTCTGGGCTTGTTCTAGGGTATACTCAGCTGATAGCTTCCTCAAGGGTGCAAAATAAGGGCATGTTCTTTGACAGCAAGCTGACTTTTGAAGATCAGGTGTCATCTGTTGTCAGTAGGGGTTTCTACCATCTACGGAACATTGCCCGAATTAAGCCCCTCATTCCACCTGAGGACCTACTGATGCTAGTGCATTCCTTTATCTCCTGTAGGCTCGACTACTGTAACACTGTTTACTTCAGGGTCACAGAAGGGACCCTCTACCAACTGCAGCTGATGCAGAATGCAGCAGCCTGGTTGCTGACTCTCCTTTCTAGGTCTAGTCTTGTGACCCTGGTTCTGTGTGCTCTGCACTGGCTGCCGGTCAAGTGGAGGGTTCTTTTCAAGGCTTCTCACCTACAGGACCCTAAATGGACTGGGTCCTGTCTACCAGAGCTCCTGACACTGGTGACCTCTGATCGTTCCCTCAGTGCCTCATCGAGGGGCCTCCTGGTTGTTCCCAGGGTATGGCTCAAGACCTCTGGAGACCGTTCCTTTAGCATATCTGGGCTGTCCCTGTGGAATGCTCTTCCATCTGTAGTCCGGGAGGCTCCCTCAGTTGAGGCTTTCAAGCGGCGGTTGAAGGCACACGTCTTTGGCCTGGCATTCAATGAATTTAATGATTTCTGAATTATAACCTTTTGTCTAGTCCCTTGAGATGCTACTGTCTAAGATTTAGTAGTTTTAATGTATTTTAAATTGTTTGTAATAATGTTGTATTTTGTATTTTAGTCTATTTTGTTATTCTTCTTTTGTTCTGTGAGGCACCCAGAGCCTCCGGGAATTGGCACCATACAAATTGTCTTGCCAGAAGCCCTGCACCACTGCAGAAAAAAAATGAAACTAGATAAAGAATGGACTTTCTGCGATCTGCACCATCACCCCTTCACATCAAGGGAGACCCCTGTGTCTTGGAGAAACACAAGTAAATGTAGGGCTTGCTCTGGAACCACAGCCTTTGTAAAATAGTTGGAAGGTATTTATTGGACTTGGCCTTATGTGCAGTAATGCAAATACCTCCAACTGAAGTTTTGGTTTGTTATTTGCATTTGCACCATCTTTGGATGTGGGGTATTCACCAATTTCTCCAAGCAATGCTAATCCTTAAATTAAAGTGCACCACCACTGGCCAAATGAGCTGGCATACATCAATTCCACCAGAGTACCCAGAAACATTTGGAAGCTTCCTTGAAAGTTTTTAATGATATTGCACTGGTACCAGCGGGAAGAGAGTAATGTTTCCAGTACTAGAAAGAGTTTGCAATACTGTAGTGTGCACTATGCTGTGGGGTGGGCTATATCTAAGGGCTTTTAGTAATTTCCTTGAAAACTACTTGTTTTGGCAGTGCCTGCTCAGGGCAAGAGAAGGGCAGACAAAGATGTTATCTGTCTAAACCTACATAAGGCACCAGACGAATAGTCAATCATATCCTACTGCATGCCTCATTTTGCACTGAACTCCCTTTTTCCCATGTAGCACCAATGTTGTTGTTTAAATCTTTGACTTGTGAGCATATTCGAACATGTGTGCATAATGACCCCTAGGCACATAGGGGTGGGAATTATGTGCCAGAGGCATGTATCCAGCCCACGGAGCTCTGCACCTGCAGACAGGTGTGCACCAGCAGCTTTCATGACTGCCAGCCACCCATCCACAGCCTCTCCCCCAGTGCACGAGTATGCACAGGTTTACGCAGGATGGCCATGGGCAGAGCTGCGTACCTGGGTGGGCATCCAAAAGGATGACCGTCCCGGATCCCTCAATGGATCCCTTATGCAGTGGGGGTGCATAGGCTGCACTCCCCCATGGAAGTCCGCATGGCCGGTGGTTATGGAGGTGAGAGGTAGGATGTGCCGCCAACCATGCATTGCCCCCAAACAGACAGGGACGTACCGAGGGTGTGTGTTGGCGGTGTGGGTCACACTGCCCTCCACACCAGTGGAGCCAGAATGTGAGCGAGAGGACACAGAGGAGCTGGTGGTGCTGTCCAGGGAGTCTGCTGTCCAGGGGTCGATGTCCCATGTGTGTGTGGGGGTGGTATGCACTGGGAAGGTGGGGGACATGGCTGAGTGTAGGGGTGGATGGCCCAAGATGGCCTGTCATTGCAGTTGCTGGGGTCCTGGTATTGAGGGACAGAGGTGTGGGGCACATGGTGGGCTTAGAGCAGGGGTCACCCTGGTGTTGCCTGCCTCCACACCCCCATGGCCAGCACTATGTGTCACTGTGCATCTTGCATGTTGCTGGCCCACCCACCTGCCCAGCACATTGCTCTCTGCACAGCTGAGGGATTGGGCAAGTAGGTGCTATGCACCCCCTGTTGGTGCATCCTGCACGAGGGGGGTGCATTGGGTGCGGAGTGGGTACATGCCACAGATACGCATTGTGTAACCACTCAGCCATTAGTGCATAGGGACCATTATTAGTAGAGTACTTTTATTATGTTCTGGTTAACTGTTACTGCACTATACAGGTTCATGGGTGGGGTGTTACCAGTGAGAGCTGCAGTAAACCAGGGGGTTGTACCATACTGACTCAAAGTCCACTTAAATCCTTTGTCTGGGTGGAGGCATCACACAATTTTATTTAAACCTTAGACACAAACCTCTAATGAGGAGTTCATCAACTGAGGCCCCTCAAACTTGTTTGAGTCCACAAGGCAGGGTTAGAAATCACAACATCCACAATGATCTGGTTACATATGTGATAGACCACCACAGTGTATCAAACTTAATTCAGTTTACTGTATGGGGAAACAAAGCCATGCTGCACCTTGGAATGCCAATTAAAGAGAGTATGTTCCAAAGTCATAGAGACTAGAAAGCAAGAGAGCAGCTAAAAGACAAGAAAGCAAATGAAAGAACATCTGTACATAGCACACACTGTGGGAGCAACATGTGACTTTATATTATAGGTGCTTAGCCACATCAAGGATCTTTAAAGCAAAGACAGATATATGCAACCTTTGTTACCTGTGACTATGATAGGCTTTGAACCTGGAAACTCCTGGTTCGCAATTTTGAGTTTTATTTCCTAGACTGCATGCTTCTTCCTGGAAATCAAGATGAGTAGCACTTAATCAGATTGTATTATCTTTTTGCTAATGTGTCTCAATTTTTTTTCTTTTGTAAAGATAACAAACGACGAAATGTGTGAGATCTGTGAAGTCTGGACAGCAGAAGACCTCTACCCCTGCAGGATCTGTACAAGGGTTTTCCATG
Source organism: Neoceratodus forsteri (assembly GCA_016271365.2). Lineage (NCBI taxonomy): Eukaryota > Metazoa > Chordata > Ceratodontiformes > Ceratodontidae > Neoceratodus > Neoceratodus forsteri. The sequence continues at coordinate 684,806,888 of CM057449.1, forward strand.
ATGGCTGCCTGCGCCGCATGGGCTATCTGCCCAATGACAGTGCCTTAGATGTGACTGAAACTGCACACACAGAGACAGGCTGGAGCTGCTACTACTGTGTAAGTGCATGAAACCTTTCTGTGTATAATTAGCTGATTCCAAAATAGCATATGCGGTAGTGGGAAAAAAAGGGGGTCTGGCATCATTTGATTTTTTTTTGTCTTCTTAGCCCTTTCTTTCCAATACTGATTATACAGTTTAATGCCCTGTTTGGCATGACATATCACCTCCTCTTTGGTCCAACAATTCAGCACTGTAGATTGTTTCAATAAAACATCAGTTTTCCTTGGCTTGGAAACTGTAACTCTCTGTTACTTGGTACCAGTTGCTGGCCAAACCCATCATTGCAACAGTATGTGTGATCTTCAGAACGATGTATCCTTTACTTGAGATTCAGTTCAGTAGACTGTGTCCTTGCACTGCCACTGTGTTTTGCTTGTTCCATGAAAGCAAGGAAATAGAGCATATTGTTTACAGCTGGATAGAAAGGAAATCAGACATAACAAAAATACTGTCTGGTTGAAACTGGGTTATTTTGCAACTTTCTGTTACACTAAACTTGTTTGGCTTTGTCATGCCCACACATTAAAGTTAAATCTTACCACCTTTTACCTATAAATCCCATGCTTGAATTCAGACTATAATAGTCAAAAGAGGTTATTGTCTAATAGCTGTTCAGTGGTTAATGTGAAATGAACTGGTAAGGTCTCAACCCAGTTCCTAGTGGACATACATCTGTATCACAGCCTCCAACACAGCTGGCATTAATTGTCACCTTTTTTTGCAGTTTGACTTGAAAGGCCAAGGAATGTTACTGAAATGGCAGACACGCCCAGTGACAGAGAACAGCAAACCTATGCTACCACCTATGAAGACTGGACTTTCCATATGGGAAACAGAATCCCATACTGGGGTTTGCTTAGGGCTGAGATCCTCACAGAGTGGAGGCATGCAGCTCCCTGTGAGAGAAATTGCCTGCTACCCAGCATTTTCACACACCCTGCATGGCATCAAGAAGTGTTATTGGCATTGACTATGAAGTCAGTTGTTTGTCTGCCTTCTATTCTGGAGGAGTGATGCAGCCATTGTGGCACTGGTTGGCTAGGTGTGGACAGGGTGAAACAAACAAAGGTGGAATAAAAGTATGAGGACAAATAAAATTGAATGGGCATTGCATCATATCTACTACCTCTCACCTAGGTGATGCTTTCTCCATGACAATGTAGAAGCATGTTGACAGGACAATATGGAGATACTTGCACTGCAACCAACCATGCTGTACATTTCATGTGAAAAGAGTACTATAGTACAGTCCTCAATGGTGTCCATCTAGCACATTTGACAATTACTTAAAAGCATTTATTCTACAGATTATATTTTCTAATGGATAAATGTCCCTGGCAGTTATATCAGATATAAAGCTTGCTGCAGTAATAACACATGCAATGCCTAGTTTATAAGCATCATGATTAGCTGCACCACGTGGCATATGTATATTATTAAGTCTCTTAGAATTGATCTGATTTGTCTCAACTGACAAAATATTGCATAGCCACAGATGTCAGCTTTGAAGCAATCTCATATCAACCTATTGACGGATTAACAGTACAGTACGTAAAAACAAATGAATGAGCCCAAAAGTGATTCTTTTATAGAAGAAATGTTTCAAGCAAATAAAACAATGAAAAAATGGATGACACCCAGCAGCCTTTACCTCAGTTCACTTAACAGTAAATGATAGTGCAGTAGCTTGAAAAAGCAGCAAGTCATCACTTTTTGAAAGCTCATTACTGCAGGCCTGAAAAGAACCAAAGACTATGTCACAAGCAGAGATTAACTTAATTGTTATGAAACCACTCAACCTGAAATCATGCATCCTCAGTATGTACTGTGCTCAGGATGACAGTGAAGATGTTTATTATAGCAATATTTGACAGAGAAATGTGGTAGCTGTGTAAGTCCAGTCAATGATGGGGGGAAAACAAGTATTTTGCTGTGATATCTTTTACTAGAATAAGAACATTGTTTTCTGGGAAAATCTGTTTTGTTAGTCCAATAAAAAGTATCACCAGCAATATGTCCTTTTCCCTGCAGAAGATTGGCATAGTTTTTTACCTTTGATTTTGAGCTTGATCCAAAGACTATGGAAGGGCAGAAAGTCTAACCACAGGGACTAAACCAATCAACAGTGTCATGGGTTTTGGTGAAAGCTGACATCATGGCCACCTGGGGTATTTTTGACAGTAGACCTCATTAGGGCACTACACAAAAGCCATTGAGGCCAGCCAAGGAAGAATAGTCAGTTGGGTTGGATTGGGAAGTGCTACTCTTAGTATAGGATGGGGCAAATTAACCATGGGGATCCAAGCAGCACCATTTTGGGTCTGGCAAGGCAGTCATGCTGCTGGACCTGATTGTTTCTAAATATAACCATTAAAGTGAATAGGAATTGGATTTGTGGTAGGAAGAAGTTATGAGGGTTTCCGTGTAGGGCTGGGTGAAATTTATCTTCTACCAGTGGAATTTTGGCAAAGTGCTGATTTCACTTCTGTGAAATTTTGTAAAATTTATGAAAAATATTTCTGAAATTTTGCCAATATTGTGATCTCTGTTATTTCTACATAATTTGAAAAATTGTTTGTCCAAATTTGATATGAGGACTTTTCAAATGCCCATACAGATGCGCACCAAGTTTTATATTTATGTCTTTACAGAGGGCTAAAGAATAAGCCTCCGAACATTTGGAAATTAAAAAATTACAGTTAACAACTATGTAAACTAAAAGTGTTTGTCCCAATTGCACCAAATGTGGTATAATGACTTTACCAATGTCCATAGTTATAGTATGTGTGCCAAGTTTCACATTTCTGGATTTCAATGGGACTGAGTTATATGCTTCCAAACATTCAGAAATTCTAAAATTACATCTCGTATTTATGTAAACTGCTGAATTTAAAGTCCCTATAAGTTTAAAGATAGAGAACAGAATATCACCAGGTTTTTTAGGTTCATTGACTCTAAATATTAAGATTAATGCAACCCCCATGTCCCAGCATCGGAACGTCATGCTGCCATGTTGATGACCCGAGTTCGGAAGGGAGCCCTGGAAGTTATGTTGGGAAGCAGGCCATGGCTAAAACTTACAATTTACAGTACCAGCACTTCTCTGTTTAACAGTTTCTATGACTCTTTCAAGAAATTATGCATCCAAATTTTAAATTATCTAGTTCCAAAGGTGGCTAAGTTGTAAGCTTAGAAATATTTTCAGAAATGTTCACATCAATATTAAATTACCAGACTTTGAGCCCCCATAATGCCTCTGTCATTCATCCAAATGTTATGAAACATGGCATACTGTTAGGGCCCTCACCAGACAATACGCCTGCCATACTCTATGTCAGACCTTTGGCTGCAACATGGATTGAGTTATAGCCAATGAAAGAATTTTGAAAAAATTTCAAAATGTTCATGAAACTGCACAGAATTTTGCAAAAACCCACGAATTTGGAATTTGCTCATTTCAACCAGTGCCATTTCTTGGTCTTCATGGTACTCCAGAAGGGTAGTAGTCCCTGTAGCAGGGACAAAAAGAATATAAGACTATGTACAAACAAGTTGCAGAAGCAGTCACATACTACTGCTTCATTCCTCATTTTCAATTTTGAACCATACAGTGAGCTTGGCAGGATGTGATGCAGTGTTTCAAATTACCTGTGATAAAATGGAACAACTGCCATTTAAATTGCTTTGTTTCCTGCAGTAACTCAGTAGCAGAATGCTACCCCCAAATAGTCATTTCTGGGTGTTTTGTAAATAAGGTACTCTGTACCACCACCCCTCTTATCCTGGCTGAGAAGCTTAGGGTTACAAACCTTGGTTACCCCTAAGATTCAATGACTAGTCCCTGCTAGCTGTTGCTAAAACTTGCACTGCCGCGGGAGAGCAGGCCTTTGCTGCCTGTGCTCCTGGGCTCTGGAACTCCTTCCCACTATCTGTTCCGGGTGTCTCCATTTATTACCTCTTAAAAGATCTTTAAGGAACTACAGTACTCAAAAATCCTCTTTCTGCTCTTGCATGAGGTGACTGTCCCTTCCCTTAGTCCAATGACTGTGGGCTTAAGTATTTCCTTCTGGGTTTTCCCTGTTGGGCATGCTGTGCACCTCGTGCTATGTGTATTTTACTCTTTACCTCAGGTCTTGTGCTAGTTCTGAACCAAATTTTTGTCTTGCCTTTTCTAACTGTACAGACTCATATTATGTACCTTAATCTTGCTTCTTTGTATTACTATTACTCGGTTCTTGTTGTTTCTATATTATGTACCTTGATATTACTTTTGTGTATTCCCCATTATTTGTTCCTGTTATCATATGTATTGTAACTCATTTGTTTGTATTACCCTATTGTAACCTCCTTATTCATACCTGAAAATAGGCATTATACTGTCTAGTGTACTTACCTGGTCATAAAAACTAATAAATTAATAAATTGTGTGGTATGCTGGTGGACTGCACTGTACCTTCATAGGAGCCCAATCACCCTTTGAATTCAAAGGCTATGCTTATAGTTTAGAGGGGCAGTAAGTGACCTTGCAATCCCACCTCTGTACAATACCTAAATTGTGCATGATCAGGTAACCCTCTGGTGCTAGGAGTTTTGTTGCCAACATCCTCACCTCCTCCTCCTCCTACAGTGCCTCTCTCTCTCTCTCTCTCTCTCTCTCTCCTTGAGGTTAGGCATTCTTCCCTAAGGTGCTTTTGGTCTCAGGAACCTTGCCCACCTGTCATCCTGAAGCATTTGAACCCTTTAATGTTTTTTAATTCATATAGCTTTTTACCCCACAGGTGAGCTCTTCAGCTCCTCTCTCTATAGAAACATAGAAACATAGAATTTGATGGCAGATAAGGACCGCTTGGCCCACCCAGTCTGCCCATTTCCCTACCTAATGGATAAGCTGCAGATCCTAGTTAACCAGCAGCCTACTTCTTCCTGCCTCCACCCCCTAGAATTGCCTTATGACTGGCCCATGCATGCTTAAATTCCACCACTGTTTTTGACTCCACAACCTCCTCCGGAAGGCCGTTCCATGCATCCACAACCCTCTCTGTGAAAAAATACTTCCTTAAATTACCTCTGAACTGCCCCCTCTATCTTCAAATTGTGCCCCCTTGTTCTTGTACACCTCTTTTTTGGAAAGATGCTACCTTCTTGGACTCTGTTGATTCCCTTGAGGTACTTGAAAGTTTCCATCATGTCCCCCTTCTCCCTCCTTTCCTTGAGGCTATACATATTAAGCTCCTTAAGTCTCTCTTCATATGTCTTCCGGTGCAGACCCTGCACCATTTTAGTTGCCCTCCTCTGGACAGCTTCCATCCTATGTCTTTGTGGAGACTGGGTCTCCAGAACTGCCATGATACTCCAGATGGGGTCTGACCAGCTGTCTGTACAGAGGGATAATAACTTCCTGTTTTCTACTGGTGATGCCTCTCCTATGCATCCCAGTATCCCCCAACCCTCCTTGCTGCCCTCTCATTGCTTGCCCACCTTTAGGTCATTTGATATGACTACCCCTAGGTCCCTTTCCGTTTTGTTGTTGTTAGTATCTCACCCCATTGTGTACTCTTCCCTGGGTTTTTGTTTCCCAGGTGCATTACCTTGCACTTCTTAGCGTTGAATCTAAGCTGCCATACATTTGACCATTCCTGTAACCTTGCCAAGTCCCTTCTCATCCTTTTCACCCCACCTTGTGCATCAACTCTTTTGCAGATCTTTGTGTCATCTGCAAAGAGACATACTTTTCCTTCCAGTCCCTCTGCAATGTTGCTTATAAAGACATTGAATTGGACTGGTCCTAATACTGAACCCTGCAGTACCCCACTAGTAACCCTCCTTTCTTCAGAGTGGACTCCATTTACTATTACTCTCTGTGTCCTATTCTCCAGCCAATTCTTTGCCAGGCTGTCATCTTGGGACCCACTCCCAGGCTGGCTAACTTGTATATTAATCTTTTGTGTGGGACTGTGTCAAATGCCTTGCTAAAGTCTAGGTAGGACATGTCCACAGCCCTCCCTGATCTACTACTTTGGTCACCCAGTCAAAGAAATCTATCAGATTCATCTGGCATGACCTTCCACTGTGAATCCATGCTGTCTTGGGTCCTGTGCCCCTCTGGCCTCTAGATGCTCGACAGTTCTTTCCTTCAGAAGTGATTCCATCATTTTCCCTACCACTGAGGTTAAACTAACAGGTCTGTAGTTTCCTGCATCTGCCTTGCTCCCACTTTTGTGAAGGGGAATCACATCTGCCCTCCTCCAGTCCTCGGGTACCACCCCATCCTCCCATGATTTGTTAAAGAGGGTAGTTAATGGTGTCACTAGTTCTACCCCTAGTTCTTTTAGAATTCTGGGATGAATCCCATCAGGCCCCATTGCTTTGTCCACCTTCAGTTTTAAGAGTTCTTTCAGAACCCTTTCTTCTGTAAATGGGCTGGTATCAACTTCTGTATCAGAGTGTTTCTACTGTTTGTTTTAGGTACCTCCCCTCTTCCTTTGTAAATACTGAGCAAAATATTTGTTTTAGTATCTCTGCCTTTTCACAGCCACCCTCTGCCCACCCTCCCTCCCCCTTTATCACTATCCCTCCCTTGGTCTTCCTTCGGCTCCCTGATGTACCTATAAAGGTTTTATCCCCTTCTTAACCGAGTTGGCTATCTTTTCCTCGGTTTGGGCCTTTCTGCTGTTCTGACTGCCTTCCCAGCTTCCTTTTGCTTTAACTGATACAGTTCTCTGTCCTGCTCCTTCTGTGATTCCTTGTACTTCCTGAATGCTTTCTTTTCTCTTGAACCTTCACTGCCACTTCCTTTGAGAACCATAGTGGTTTCTTACATCATTTCATTTTGTTTATTTGCTTCACACAAAGGCTTGTTACCTCTGTGATGGCAGTTTTTATTATTCCCCATTGTTCTTCCACCCCTCCTTCCTGACCATTTGCTAGTGCATTCCTTAGGCACTCACCCATTTTGGCAAAGTCAGCTCCACTCTGCTGGCATCTACCTCCCATGGACTTACCTGGAGTTAATACCCCCACAGACTCTGCCTCCTGAGGTGAGGCCAGAGGTGGGAGGGCCACCCCCTACACATATCCAGTTCAACTACAGGTGCCCAGGTGGTGATGCAGGTCCAGGGATGTATTTTGGGCTTCATCCTGCCATTAAGTCCTACTTTCTGTCCCCAAACCTCGCCACTGTATGCATGACAGGATGTGCACATGGAGACATGCATGTCCCACAGATCCATCACCCCTTACTGAGTTGTCCATTGCCTGCACTGCCACCAGACCACCACCCAGTGGCAATGAAAGGCTAATATGAATGCCACCCCTTCCCTGAGAGAGGAGAGCTGTCCTTTGGATGCTCAATCCTCTGCCATCCCACTGACACCTGGCAACCCATGTTCACTTCTGAACATGGGTTGTCAGCAAGGCTGAAGGTAAGGTGTTTAATGCCTTCACCCTCCATGCCAGTAGTCCAGCCTGACTGAACCCTTTCTTGAGGGTTCCTGCATCGTCATGGCATCCCAGCAGGGTGGAAGTCCCTGTAGAAGGGACAGAGAGAGAGAGCATAAATCAAAGCTCAAACAAGTTGTTCAAGCAGTCACTTACTACTACAGTACTTTGGTCCTTCTATTCAGTCCTGAACCATATCTCTATAGCAATGGGGTGACCCTTTGAATTGAAAATATATATTATGTCAATCAGCATTTGCTTGTGGGGTTAGGGTAAAGAGGGTGGTTTGTTGTGATTTAGTGGGGATTTGTGTATTATTTTAGTTAATATAGCTTGTAGGTAGGGTGTGCTTTTTTGCCCCTTATAGGCACGCTTATTTCCTGGGGCATCCCATGGCAGTTATACCCCTTTTGGTGGTCAATGTTTAATCCTCAGGTGGTGGTTATGAGCTGCTGTGCAGATCTGGGCATCTTTCAGGAATGTGGCAGTCACTGCAAGTGGTGTCTGTGGGTGCACATTGTGGAGAGATGGATTAAGGGTGTAAGGTTGTGGAGATACCCTGAGAGGAATTGGAATTGGGATAAGGGTCCTCCCTGTCTGATTAAAATACCCAGATTTCCATCTATTGTCAAGAAGCAGGTGGCAACCAGAATAGCTGAGTCTGCCCTCCCCTTTGTATCATTTTTTATAATGTGAGTGAACAGAGGAATAAAACTATGGTGAGTGAGGGTTTTTATTGCAGACTCCTTAGTTAACCTTGTTTGCATGATGGAGGCCTTGCTGGGTATTATTTGTATGAAGAAGGCCTGGTATTGAAGTCATCTCTTCCAGGGTGCTCTCTGTGGTTCATTACTCAGGATGGGAGTGATGGAGGGCCATAGGTTTTAGACCCACAAATGGCTGCATGGGAGTGATTATGTCATTTGAATGTGTGGTCATCAGGGCTGGGCTGGGTGCAGGATGTAGGATAATTTTTATGTACCAGCCTCTGCAGCATGGAAATGAATTCCTGCAGGAATTAGTGGACTTCATGGTCAACCTGGTGTTAGGCTCACCCAGCTTACTCTGTCAGGTAGACTGGGCCCTTGCTGAATCTTTACAGTTTGGACAATAGTATCTCCAGCTAATATTGTTAGGCTTTGCACTGGCAGTTACCTCTAATACGCACCAGCATGGCAATACCTTGGGCTTGGTCTTCATGTTGGGTCTTGAGGACTGGAAAGTCAGGATTAATGTAGTCATTTAGTCAGATTATCATGTGGTGCTGTTCCTGTGTGGTGCCACCAATTTTAATACTTTGCTTATTGATATTGTCTGATACTGCCCTTAATTTATTTGGAGCCTAGCAACCTCCCACCTGTTTTAGACTTCCAAGCATTGTGACAGCATGGGCTGGGGATTGAGGGGACCATGGAGAGTTGTAATGTAACTCTTGCATCTTCTCTTGACTCCCTAGTCCCTTAATGGGTCCATCAACTGACATCCCACTGCTGCTGTCCTTGTTACTGTGCAACACTAAAGCAGTTGAAGACAAAATGATGGAGGCTTGAGCATTCTAGGCAGAGGTCCCATTCCAACTTGAAAAAGGCAGAGTTCCTGACAAGGATGATTTCTGTGGGGAAGAATCATCTGGCTCAGGTTTTCTTGAGGAGGACAAATAGCTTAACCCTCTATCTGTGGTCTGAGAGTCTTTTATGCAGAAAAATGCAAGGAGTTTACTCGATTCTTTCCTGAACTCTCTACCACCATGTTTTCATGCTGCCTACTCAGTAGAGGCCTTCATGTGGTTTATAATATTGTACCAAACCAAACACATAGTTGACCTGACATAACTGCTATTAAAATCCAGGGAATCCTTGGATATGGTAAAATGTTTTATTATATAAAATTAAAACAGCATGCTAGTCATACTTACCCCAAAATGCCAACAGTTTTGCATGCTTACATATGCTTTTTCAAGGTGCCTTAAAAAGCACACGTAACTGTGTGAAAGTGACTGCTATTTAGGGTGAGTGGTCCTATCGTGCTATGTTTTAATTTTATGTAATAAAATATTTTTATTATATCCAAGGTTTCCCTGGATTTTAATACCACCTCTGTTAGCCTGCTTCCTTGATTTGGTATTAATTTTTGTTGTGGCTCCAGTTCAGTTCCTGTGGCCACCTCATCTTCCTTTGACTTTATTAATGTATTGGTTCCAACAAGCATATTGTCTGATTTAAGTGTGTTAGTTTTTATGGGTTATTTATGTACTGCTATTTTAAATTCTACTATATTGTTATTTTCCTGTACTGAGCCCTGAGCCACCGGGATAGGGTCCCTTATGAAAAAGGCATTGTACCCTTGTATAAGTGTCAACCAGAAAAGAACTTGACTATACAAAGAATTAATTCTAGAGTACAACACAAATGTAAACAACTAAATATTTTATTTATCGACTACTGGAAATATTTTTATGACAAGCAGCATAGTTATGCCAGGGATGGCTTACACCTAAATAAAACCAGGAAACCTATCCTAAGTAGGAATATTAAAGCTATCTTATCACCAGCAATGTCCAACTCAAAGAACTTCTAAAGCAGGGGGGAAGGGGAGCAGACATATAAAGAGGGAATCTTGTGAGTCAAAAAAAAATGAACCAGAATTTGGTAGTATAAAGCAAGTATGGGCAACTGTTTTCCCATATGGAAAGAAGAAAATAGAAATTGGTATGGTATGCAGGGCACCAAATATAAGTCCTGAGGAAAATGAGAAGTTTTTTGGAATGCTAGATTTCATATACCCAGGCTTAGATACCATAATCATGGGGGACTTTAATTTGCCAGACATTAATTGGGAGGTGCCAAATGCAAGTTCAGTAGGGGGAAAGAAACTCTTGGATTATGCACTTTTCAATAACTTATCGCAACTTGTGAAGGAACCCCTGGGGTGAAAATATATTAGATCTACTTTTTACCAACATTGATCTAGAAAAGTTCAATTATAAGGTGACAGAGCCATTATGTAACAGTGACCATAATATGATATTGGTTGAAGTGAATACCAGTTGGGAACCAATTAAGAGAAAAACCTCCATTGGATGTTATAAGAGGGTGGACTAGAATATGATGGCAAAGCTCTTTTAAGAATGGGACTGGAGACAGGATTTTCTAAATATACCCTTATAACATCAATGGGAATTATTTAAAGATCATGTTGAACAGTACATTCAGAAGTTCATCCCAGTGATTCCAAAATATAATACCAGGGAAAAGGTACCAAGTTAGTTTAAGCAGCAGTACCAAAAAGCATATTAAGGCAAGTAGAAGAGCATATATTTAGTCAAAAAAACAACCATCAGCTACAAATATCAAAAATTATTATAGAAAGTTGAGAAAATTTGCAAGTTGACCATTAAGAAAGCCAAGAGAGATTACGAACAAGGACTGGACAATTCAGTTGGTGAAAACAAGAAAACCTTCTATGGTTATATCAATAGTATGAGGAGGGAAAACACAACTCCACAAGTGCTTAAAGTTAACAATATCGAAGTAAGGGATAACATTGAGATAGCATCTACCTTAAATGATTTCTTTGTTAGCACATTTGAACCAAAGCTTAATTTTGAGACAGAGGAATGGACTCACATATGTAATAAGCAGTCAGTGTCTAAAGTTAATATACAAGAACATGATATACATGACAGGCTAAATGAACTTAATATAAATAAATCACCAGGACCAGATAACTTACATGTGGCACTGGTAAAAATGCAGCAGAATTACCGGCAGGTCCTTTGACACACTTAATAAATACATCCCTGAATGAGTGCATTGTTGTCCAAGATTGGAGACTGGCAATAATTACCCCACTTTATAAAAAAGGGTCAAAATCAGATTGTGGTAATTTTCATCCAATTAGCCTAACATCACTTATAAGCAAGCTCATTGAAGGAGTTATACGAGACCAAATAAATGACCATATAGAAAATGAGGTCTTGGGGACATATTTCAACATGGATTCCTGACTGGGAAGTCATGTCTTACAAACCTTTTGGGCTTCTTTGATCCAGTTAACTGTGTATTGCATACAAAATTGCCAGTGAATGTGCTGGGCTTTTCTAAGGCATTTGACACCTTGCCACACAAACAGCTAATTGAACATTTACTGGAAATTTAATTGGATATAAATATAGTAAGATGGATAAAACATTGGTTGGAAGATAGGAGGCAGTGCGTAGCAGTAAATGGAACTAGATCTCTGTTGCATAATGTGACCAGTGGAGTACAGCAGGGCTCAGTATTGGGCCCAATACTTTTTAATATACATATATATATATATATATATATATATATATATATATATATAACCCTTGCAAACATCACATTCCTGTTGGTTAGCAAAATTTACTGATGATGTTAAGATAGCCAGCATTGTAAATGATACTCAGTCAGTACAAACATTTCAGGAAGAGATTAATAAGTTGGTAGAATGGGTTGTTATTATAAGTAAGTTAACTTTAAACCAGAGCAAATAAAAGATTATGCATTTTGGAAGTAATAATGTGGGAGCAACATACTATTTATATAGGAAACCTATAAAAACAACAGATGAAGAAAAGGACCTAGGAATTTTGATAACTAAGGAATTACATATGTCAGTACAGTGTAAGGCGGCAGTAACCAAGGCTCAAAATGTAGCAAGGTCCATATTTAGGAATATTACTTCCAGGGATAAAAGCGTAATAGTTCCACTCTATATATCATTGGTGAGGCCACCCCTGGAGTACTGTGTCCAGGTTTGGGCTCCAAATAAAAAGAAGGACATTGATTTATTGGAGAAAGTTCAGAGGAGAGTAGCCAAGAAGATAACATCAGTAAAAAATATAGACTACACAGACAGGTTGATGGAACTAGAATTATATAGCATGAGCTATCACAGGCAAAGAGGGGATTTATGCCTAATTTTTAAGGCAACTAAGGATAGTAGCTTATAGGAAAATGTTGGTCCAGCAAGTAACAATGGTAGGTATAACAGATTCCACCAACAACAGTTAATAGGGGAAAATTCTAGAATGAATCAGAGAGGGAATTGGATAAATCAAAGGGTTATAAACTTCTGGAATAAATTACCACTGAATATCATTACCAGTACATCATTAGATAAATTTAAAAAATCCCTTGAAATTTATATGGGAAATAAAAAATATATCCCTTAATAACAACAGGCGAGTCTTCAAGGCCATAAGGCTATTGACTCATACCTTCTGTGATTCTGTGAACTTGCCTTGACTTGCCTGTATTCTAGAAACAGAACTCTTTGAGCAGCATATTCAAAACTTTTGCAAGGACAAAACTGAGTTAGGAAGTTGACAGCCTGTGTGGTAAGAGCAATAATAAAAGAATCAATTTGCAATGAATAAGCTACTCAGCATGATCACAAAAGTGTAGGCATGAAGCACATGCTAATGAGAGACAGAGTCATAAATATGAATTCCTCTGGTGTATTGGAACCCATAGTGAACACTTTAACTACCATTTTTCTACTAGACTTACAGTGCAGAAAGAATGCCTAGCAAAGTACAAATGGGTGCTGACCCCCAGTAAACACTGTAAAAGTGTCATATAGCAGGAGTTATTTATTTATTATTTATTTAAAAATTGTTATCCGGGAAAGGCACCATGAGCCAAGGCTTGTTCCAGTTGCAACCCGGGAGAGTAGACACATACATGGGAAGAGGATGGATGGTACAACGCAATAAACAGTGCAGTACATACAGTATTAAAGAAAGGAAGAAAGAACGAAATACAAGCAATAGCAGTGAAAATCATAGTACATAAGGTAAGACAATATAAATTAATGCAGCATATACAATATAGGTCGAGGAAAATACAGAGTGATTTTATATACAACATAGGTTGGATATATACAATAGCATTGTAGGTAGGGGGTGGTGGCACTAAGTGTGTAGGGACCAGATGTGGTTAGGTGGGACTAACTAGCTGAATGAAGGTGGGGGGTTTGAAAAATAGGGAGGGATGGAAGTCTAAAGTCAGGTGGTTGAGGAAGAAGAACATAGAGTGTGGGTGGGGGAGATGTAAGGGCAGTTGGTGGAGGGTAAAGAGGTAAAGGAAAGGCAGGTGCATGGAGGTGAGGGGATAGCTTGAAGCAAGGATTTAAGGGCAGGGAAGGTGGTTGCATGGCGGGTGTCCCAGGGGAGTTGATTCCAGAGGTGAGGAAGACGGTAGGTGAAGGCAGCTTGGCCTGCATATGTGCGGGGATGTGGAGGGAAGAAAATTCAAGTGTTCCTGGATTGAAGGGAGTAGGTGGAGGAACTGATTGGGGATAGACGGAAGTTGATGTAGGAGGGAAGGTTCCAGAGCCACAGTTATTACTGCATAGCTGCATGCAAAATCAATGTAGTCAGACAGCTTGTGATAGAAACATTGAATTTGATGGAAGATAGGCATGGGCTACTCAATGGGTAGCTGGTTCGGGAAGTGAGGGTATCGCCTACTTTTGGCTGTATTCCAGGTAACGTACAACCCTACCTGACAAAACAGTGTAATTCTCAGGTCAGGTTGTTTGAGACAGGTAATGGGTAATTATTAGTGTTCCTCATCTCTTCCGCAGCTGGTAAAGACTTAACAGTTTTAGTCATAAAAGAGAGGAAACCTAAATACTGCAATGCTTTATTTTTAATGTGTGTAGCTAGCTCATTGTAAGCTGCAAGGAACAGAGTGTTCTGAAACTTACAAATATTGGAACATTGAGCTCCCTGCACACAGTAAACACCAACCATTGCAACATTTATTAAACCTGTCTTTTCTGATTGAAAACTATTAACACCTTACCAGCTAAAGCAGGGGTGAGGAACACTATTAATCAATATTTTAAAACATAGATTTAAATACATTTTCAACACATAATGCATCAACAGAGTGTCTTTTTGCATTCACTTTGGAAGGGTATTAGTAATGTTGTAAATAGTACTGTAAGCCTGCAGCAACATCACCAGTGGCAGTAGTGATTCAGTAATAGAATCACACTGAGCCCCCTACATTTTTCCAGTCCCTGTATGTTCAGAGGCCCTTGGTGAAGCCAGAAGAAGTTCCACTGTGTGACCCTGTCCCTAGATGGGCATTTATGGCTGTATAAGGCATTTGTCTTAGGGCCACTGTTTGTACTGACATTAAAAACTTTGGAGGCTGGCTTCTTGGTGCAGAGTAATGGGGAATCACTTGGCACACTGGCAACCCAGGTTTGTGCCCCGAGCCCGGACATCAGGAGCGGAGACCAGGAGAAAGGGGGTCAGAGTATCCTATAGACGCTACCCTCCTGGGGAGGTGGGGCAGTGCTGGACCACTTTACTAGTGGCTTCTTGAGGTGGCTAACAGAGGCATTCTAGGCAGCATGGACCATCACACATTGCTGAAAGTCCCCACCCCAGGACGCCTCTGGCGGGAGCAGAAAAAAATTAAATCATCTGCCTGTCTGCGAGATGATAGCCACCTCATTCCCCCAAGTGACGTAACCATTCACAGCCTCCTCCAATCATCCTAGCCCCCACTCCTCAGTCAAGGTAGCAGTAACTATCTCTCCCCTTTGCGACCCTTAGAGAGGGGGTCCCCCCAGAATGGTTACTCTGGGTCTACCAAGGATGTGGACTGAACGGAGAATGGTATGGATGGCAATGGGGATGGCCCAGTGGGTGAAAGGGGGGTTAACACAGAAAGCATGAAGGAATGGGTCGCTGGAAGGGCAGGGAGAGGCAGAAAAAAGATGAAACAAACAAAATTGTTTGCTTAGCCAGCTCAACTCTTCTCAGGGTTTTAATTTTTGGAAACAGCAGTAGGCTCACTCAGAGCAGCTGCACCTCTTGTAATTGCCTTTCTCACCCAATGATCCAATAAACAAATTACTTATTTAACCATTAAACAGTTCTCTGTTTCACTAACTACTGCAGAAAATCTGGCTGGCAATGTCACATTAATAAAAAAAAGTTGGGGCATCTCACAGTAGCCCTATAAAACAATTCCTTATATAGCTGTAATACTAAAGACTGTATTTTGGAAACAGTAGCAGGCTTGCTCAGAGCAGCTGTGACTATCTTAAAGACTCAAGACAGATCCTTTTGAGTATTTTTCTCTGTTTAGGGCAGTCAAAAACAAAGTCTTTCACATTTTGTTATAGTCAGGGTAGGTTAACAGGGTAGCAGAATGATTAGCGTAGTAATTACCTGAACATAACCAAATACCCATTTTGCATTAGGGTATTTTTAGGGTAATTTAAGGTAGTTTGGAGGTACCTGTGGATAGTGTTTAGGGTAGGGTATTGTACTATCCACCCATGCCTAAGAAAAATACTTGGACCATGCAGTCTGCCCATTTTTCCCTTCCTATATTAGTGCTGTAGACTGTACTTGATCTACAGCCCCCCCCTTCTTTTCCGCTGTGATTCCCTTGTGTCTATCCCATGCATTCTTGAGCCCCAGCACTGTTTTAACCCCCATCACCTCCAATGGAAGGCTGTTTCAGGAATTCACCTCTCTTTCTGTGCAGAAGTACTTCCTCACATCTCTACTGAATATAACCCATCCAGCTTCATAGCATGTCCCCTTGTTCTTGAGCACCTCTTTTTCTAAAAAATATTTCCCTCCCATACCTAACTTACCCCTATGAGGTATTTAAATGATTCCACTGTATCCCCCCTCTCTTTCCTCATTTCAAGGGTGTACATATTGAGGTCCTTTAGTCTCTCCTCATAGGGCTTTTGATGCACATCCTGCACCATTTTATTTGCCCTCCTCTGGACTGCCTCCACTCTGTCTATGTCCTTCTAGAGATGTGATCTCTAGAACTGGATACAGCACTCTATGTGGAATATTGCCAGCAATCTATACAGAGGCAACATCACCTCCCTCTTTCTGCTGTTGATACCCCTCCCTTTGCACCCCAGCATCCCGCTAGCCTTCCCGACTGCCTTGTTGCACTGTTTGGCAGCCTTTAGGTTATCAGATATTGATTACCCCCAGGTCTCTTTCCTACTTGGTTGTCATCAATGCCACTCCTCCCATTTTGTAATGCACTACTGGGTTTCTTACCCTAAGTGCATTATTTTTAACTTTTTCACATTGAAACCCAGCTGCCTCACTCATGACCACTCCTCTAGTTTTCTCAGGTTTCTGCTCAATCTTTCCACCTTTCCCCGAGTGTCTTCCCTATTGTAGATTGTCGTGTCAACTGCAAAGAGGCAGACCGTCCCTTCCAGCTCCTCTGCAGTGTCTCTTAATGTCTCTGTCTTAATGCAATGTCTCTTATAAAGGTATTAAAGTGGATCAGTCTCATCACTGAGCACCTGAGGCACCTCGATGCTCACCTTCCCTTCCTCAGAGTGAACTCCATTTACCATTACCCTCTGTCACCTATCACCTAACCAATGTCTTACCCAGTTTACCACCTTTGGACCTACTCATAGGCTACCCAGCTTACTTACTAGTCTCCTATTGTGAAATGGAGTTGAAAGTGTTACTGGAATCTAGATAGGCCTTGTCCACCATTCCACCCTGATCTAAATCTTTTGCTCACCAGTCAATGGAATCTATCTGTGGTGTGCACCCTGCAGTCACTGTGATAGGGATTGTGTCTATTTGATGAGATGCAAATTGCAGTCAATAAGATGTTTAAATCAGAATTAATGCCTTGCATATGGAGTGGGGCCAATGGCATGGTGCGTACCAATGTAGCATTTTTGTGTAGCAGTGCTATAGGGTTGGTACCTCACAAACAGCCCAGCTTGCTCAATGTGTGTATGAGCCCCATCAGGTGGTTTGTGAGTAAGGTCACAAATGTGTTTTGCACTTGTACTAGGATTAGTGCTTTATGCTTCTCTCTCAGCATTATATTGAGCTCCTGCTTGGGCTGCCAATCCTTATGGCACACCTCTTCAGATAGACATACTGCTGGTCTCACTCATACATTTGTATTCACAAACAGACGTTTTTGCCTGGGTTTGTGCTAGTTTCCTATGTACTGCTTCTAATATTGTATGTGACTGTGGGACATCTTTTTGAGATGTGGGTTTTTATTTTAGTTTTAGTTGAAATCTTAATAAATTGACAAATGAGGGCCTATAGTTTCATATTAAAAGCTTGTTTCAAATAACTGTGCAGTTGGTATGTAAACAATAAGACATGACATGGCATTGGCCAGGTGCATAGTCAGGTACTGAATACTTTCAGCACCTGCAAGTGTATTTAACCCAAACAACCAACAACCTAGGGCGTCCTATTGTGCTTATAAAATGGGTAAACTGAGAAACTGTTTAAAAAACAAATAAAATGTCAACTTTTTAATATATATTTTCTTTTCTTAAAAGTAACTAGTAAAAAGTATTCCTCTTTCACCTGTAAAACATCTGTCTTCACAAATTCAGTAGATGTAATGTGTATCATGGAATACAGGAATATTGCTGTATCCATAGGTTTAATGAAGTTATCTCCCCTTTCTGCCCTAAATTCTCTGCTGTATGGGACTAGAACGTCAATCATCTGTTTTTTCATAAATTCATTAGTAGGAAGGTTCATCATAGAATGCAGGAATTCAAACTTCTAGAGTATTCCATTGGCAGAATGTTCACCTCTCACACATACAGAAGACCTGATATGGGGAAAAGGTCTCAGTTTTATGTGTGACAGGGTAGGCAGCAGAGGTTCCCCTGGCAAGCTGGTGAGGACAGGAGGGAGATTTTTCATGGTCACTAATGAAACATTTAGAACTGAGAATAATACTTCCATTTGTAGTTTGTTTTTATGTGCATAAGGAGGAGATCATGAGAATAAAGACTGTTTAGTTATTTATTGATTTATTTCCCCCACATTTGAGTTAATTTTCCTTTTTAGACTCAGCTCATCACCAAACCCACTCAACTGAACCCTGCTCAGAGGACCACTCCTTCATTAACTGGATCATCTCACCCTCACCACATCATCTCATCTGGCAGCCTTGCAGACAGGGTGATCGTTGAATGGTCTACTGTGTCTGTAAAATTGCTATATCCATAGATTTATTGATGCCCCTCACCACTCTAAATTCTCTCCTATATGGGACCAAAATGTCCTCCTTAGGAAATCTTGCATTTGTGGGTCCCATGTAGTGATGCAGTGAAGTATTACTCTGTGGGTGAATATGTGGTGAAGTTGCCAAACGTGCCTCCATGGAGCAATATGTGTAATTTTCCAAAATTAACCAAAATTCACCATTTGTGACTTTGCCGTGCTTTGGGGGTTTTTTAAGTGCAAATTGCACTTAAAAAAATTAAGCAAGTAGAGGTTACAATGGAGAATCCCTCAACACCACCCTGATCTATCCCTGTTGTCTAATGCTCCCCTCCCAAAATATATATATATACCTATATATTTGTATATATATATATACATATACTAGTAACTAAAATCCCTGGTGTCTAGTGGACCCCCAACCCCACTGATCACTGGTTTTAATAATCAAACAAGTCTCCAAATGCATAGTGTCTAGTGGACCCCCCATCTGCCAATTGCTGGCACCAATAATAAATAAAAAAAACTCTAGATCCCTGGTGTAAGTGGA
Source organism: Neoceratodus forsteri (assembly GCA_016271365.2). Classification (NCBI taxonomy): domain Eukaryota; kingdom Metazoa; phylum Chordata; order Ceratodontiformes; family Ceratodontidae; genus Neoceratodus; species Neoceratodus forsteri. The sequence continues at coordinate 684,826,012 of CM057449.1, forward strand.
CTCCCCACCACACTGATTGCTAGCCCCAATAAAAACAATCCCTGGTGTCTAGTGGAACCCCCATGCCCCAACCTTGTTAGGTAGTGCCCCCTGCCACAATTCTGCTGCCCCAGAGTCACCCCAACCCTCTCCCCAAGTGGACCACAGGCACAGCCCTCCACTCACCTCTGCGGCTGGCAGCCTGACTGACCTGCTGTGAATGAATGAGCATGTGCTTGTACAAGCACACATTCATTCATTTAGTCATTCAGCCAGCTCGTCATTGTATGGGACATTTTTCAGGGAGCAAGAAAAGGGAGGGAGGCTGGTCCAGTCTTCCATGGGGGGGGTGGAATCCAGGGTACAGTGTTGTGGAACCTGGGTCTACAACACCATTCCCCCCTCCTGGCCACTCCCACAGAATACTGGAGCAGCCCATCTTCCTTCTGTAGCCCCAGAAAAACATGCCCTATAATGACAAGCTGGCTGACCGACTGAATTCATTCAGAGCAGGTCAGTCAGGGTGCCAGCCATGAAGGTGAAAGAAGGGCTGTGCCAGTGACCTGCTTGAGGATGGGGTCGGGGCAACTAGGGGGGAGTGGAGTGATGGCAGGGGGGTACTACCTGACAGGGTGAGGAGCAGGTGGGTTCCACTAGGCACCAGGGATTTGTTTTATTGGGGCTGGTGATTGGTGGGGTGGGGATCCATTAAACACCAAGGATTAGGGGACTTTTTTTCATTATTGGGACCAGGGATTGGTGGGGTGGGGTGTCCAGTAGACACCAGGGATTTAGTGACTTTTTTTTTTTATTATTGGGGCTGGCGATCAGCATGGTAAGCGGGGTGCACTAGACACCAGGGATTGGGAACTTTTTTTCATTATTGGGTCTGGTGATCAGCAGGGTGGGGGGTCCACTGGATACCAGGGATCTGGAGTATTATTTATTTATTATTGGGGCCAGCGGTTGGTGGGGTGGAGAGTCCACTAGACAAAAGGGATCTGCAGCTTTTTAATTTATTATTGGGGCCAGTGATCAGCGGAGTGGGGGTCCACTAGACACCAGAGATCTGGAGTCTTTTTTTTATTATTGGGGCTGGCGATCGGCGGAGGAGGGGAACAGTAGTTTTTGCACAAAGTGTAGTTTATGGCACCATCCAAAGTCCTCCATAGCTGGGCAGGATGTTCAGTTTCATTCCTTCTGCCATTTCACCTCCAACTTCTCTCTGCTTACTCACCGATGTTCCCTCTACCTAAACTTTTCACTCCACTCCCTTGAGTCCCAATGGCTCTCCAATTGCCTCTACTGCCTCTTGAGGTACTGGTACTCTTCCTCCCCCCCACCTTTCTACCCCCCCATCTGTCCCTTATTCCTACTAACTCTGGTCTGCTGACTGTCCCACCCTTCACATTCCCTGCTGCAGAACCTCCATTGGTCAAACTGATTTTCTGTCCATCTTCTTGTACTCTGGAATAACCGTCCTGCTCATATCTGCCTGTTGCCCTCCTGTCTTTTAAGCAGTTCCTATGTGACCACTTTGCTCTTTCCTAAGCCTGCACCAAACATCCAGCCTAAATGTCTGCCTTTCCATCCTCTCCTTTTCCCCTCCCACATGCATGGGATTTCCTTCCCTTGTTGCTTTAGAAACATAGCATTTGGTGGGAGAAAAGCACAACTTGGCCTACCTAATTTGCCCAGATGGTCCTTGCCTAGCCTGTCATTGCAAACTCTGTCTGGATTCTGGTGACCTTCCCTCCCCCTGCACATTCCCAAATATTCCCATGTGCCTATCCCATGCATGCCCGAAGCTCCCTAGTGTTTTCTCCTCATTCACGTCCTCTGGCAGTCCATTCTAGGCACCCACCACTCTTTCTGTGAAGTAGTACTTTTTTGTATCCCTCCAAAATTCCTCCCTCCAACTTCATTGTATGCCCTTGGGTTCTGGTGCTCTTCTTCATTTGAAAGAGACTCCCCTCCTGTACCCTGTTCAACCCTGTTTGGTACTTGTAGGTCTCTTTCATGTCCTGTCTGGCTATCTTGTCTTTCAGGGTGTACATATTGAAATCCCTCAGTCTCTCCTTGTACCTCTGCACAATTTTAATTGCCCTTCTCTGGACTGCCTACACCCTATCTATTTCCTTTCTGAGGTGCAGCCTCTAGACTGGACACAGTACTCTAGATGTGGTCTCACCAGTGAGGGATACAGTGGCAACACCACCTCCCTTCTCCTGCTGGAAATACCACTCCCTATTTATCTCATCATCCCACTGCCTATACCCAGTGCTTTATCACTCTGCCCTGCCACTTTGAGGTCATCAGAGATGATAACCTCAAGATAACCTCAAGGTCCCCTTTCCTGCTCAGTAACTGACAGTACCTCCCTCATCCTATAATCAGTTCTTGGGTTCCTAAGCACTAGGCTTTCCTAACCTCTGTCATCTTTTCTGCTGTCCCTTTCATGACTTCCCCTCACTGTTTTCAGCATCCCAGTGATTGCTCCCCTCTCCACAGGCATCATCCCTCTCGCCGTCTTATACTATTTAACTCCCTTTTCTCTGTTTGCTTTCTCCTTTTGTCCTTTTCTCCTTTTGTCACTTGGTCTTTTGCCTTTGCAGCATATTTTATTTTGTGTTCTGTTTTATTTTCCTGTTATTTGCACTATGTATTCCTTTTGTACCATTGGCATTTCAGATTGGGACTATTTACCTGTATTTTTGAGCAGTACCCTTACCAAATGCATCACAATGGCAACACAATGGGACCCCAATGGTAACACAAGCGTAGGCTAAACAATGTGCAGTGGTACTATCGAGTGGTACTTTGGTATTACAACAGTGGTTTACATTTCAATTTTTCTTGGTGCAGTGTTAGGACAATGATATACTGGTATCAGAATGGAAGTGGAACAAATTGTAAGAACTGCTATGTATACCTGTACTGTATTTTTCTTTTTATGTAACTCTTCCTACGAGAGTAACAGTTTGAATTTAACAGATGCTGGGGGGAATGTCAAGCAATCTTAGCACTGTCTCTGAAAAGAAAACAGATGAAATGGCTTTGCTGTAAATTTACAACCTGACTTTCCAGTCTCGGGACCTCTGTCAGTTTATGGTTGGGCATTAGAAGTGTCTTGGATATCAAAAAGTGGCTAACTATCCCAAACATTCTTGTGGGGGCTCATTTCTTTGGACAGAATCCAGAGGTATTTTTCCAACAGTCTGGTCCAAGCTGGTTTTCCCAACCCCAGCTCCAGACAAAGGATTTTGAATCTGTGATGTCAGAATGACATACTGGATTTATTTATTTATTTTGTTTTGTTAACGGGTTGGCCCACTGGGCCCAAATAGTCCTTTTTGTAGGGGTGACACAGAATTATTTACTTAGAAACCTGTTGGATACAGGACATTTCAATGACACAAGGCAATTGTAGGAACAATCACAGTAATTCCAGACAATCACAGTAATTCCAGAAGTTTTACACTTTAGGGGAACAGACCTAGGCATTTTATAAACACATTCATATAGACAGGAGGTAGCTACCAACAATAACAGAGTGTTAATACAAGTTACTTTGGTTACAGGTAACAGGTTATGGGGGGGTGCAGCTGGAGGGCTTTTAGGTCTGGCAGGGCCCAACAGAGTCAGTCAGGCTCGGAACTATGAACAAACTGCCACCTAAGAATTAATGTCTACCCTGATTCATCAGAGTGTCTTGTGTTAAGCCAATCTACCTTGTGAGAGAGACAGAGAGAGAAAGAAAGAGAGAGGTTTATTTTGTGTGTAACATATTGATCAAAACTATTTTCTTTCCATTTCTATAGAATTACTGTTTCCTGTAGTGTTGCTGCAGTATATTGCAGTATCTGTGTAAATGGAACTGAATTCTTTGGCATACAGCTAACTGATTTATAATAACTGAGAATAACTGTTTCTACCACTGATGAGAAGGCTACTGTTGCCATAATCTGTTTCTAAAGTAAGATGTTCTCAGCTATAACAGAGAGGGGTGTGTCATGGTGACCTTGAGCAAGGAGTATTGTACTGTGTGAGTAGTGGCTCTAAAGGAATGCTGACCTGGAGATACATCAAAAGAGTGTTTAAGCTGAGTGGTGGCAGTTACTGAAGTATTGAGAAACCTGGTAACAGTGATGCATGCGGAGTCTGGGACAAAATACTTTGCCTCACAATACTGTAAAACTTAAATGATAGTACAGTGGTAATCTGTTAATCATAGTGGTATTGCTGCTGTTAGTTTTTGACAGAGGAGAATCTTGCCTTCAGAGCAAGTAACAGATGACTAGAACTACAGCTTTCTTCCTGATAAATCACTTCTATCTCAGCAGGAGTCAGTGCCTGTTTGGTTTAAGCAAACAGATACTTTATTAGAAGCAGGGGGTCTTATTTAAGTAAAAAAAAAAAGAAAGTCACTGTGTGTTTCTCTGTTTGAGGAAGGGTCTGTATCACCTTAATTTGCTGAGTCAGGAGCAGAGGGGAGAAGCTAATTGGGGGTGCGGCTTAGGAGCTTAGGAGTACAAAAGCAGGTGTCTCCAAATACAGCTTCCTGCTATTAGTTTTTGACAGAGGAGAATTTTGCTTTCTGAGCAAGTAACAGCTGACTAGAAACTACAGCTTTCTTACTAATTGCCCTCCTTCCCACCCCTCCACCCTAAGCCAGTTTTACTTTTATAGCCACTGGATTTGACTGACAACAGGAACTTCCTGTTCGGCAGTAGGAAGGGAAGGATCATTGAGACACATTAATTTCATCAACCTTGAAGGAACCTAAAAAATAGCTCTTTCTCCCCCCTGGCTGCTGGAGGTCTGAATTCAAGCAAGGAAGAAGGAGACCACTGAAGACTACAGGAAGTTTCTGCCCCAGAACAGGAAGGGTGAGAGTTGTAAGGGCACATAGACAGTAGGAAAGTAGGGGTAAAAATACATAGAGGGAGGAGACAGTAAGCATACAAAGCAACAGGAGAGGGGACACAAAATAAGTCAAGATGGGAGTGGTGCAGTGCAATGGCGGCTGTGGGGCAGCAGTGTTCTGGGAGACTTTCTGGAGGCTGTGATGCTGCCCTATTTAAAGGCACCTCTCTGGTCTGAGGGAGGAGGTTGCCCATCTCCAGGCTGACCTGGCTAGGATTCATGAAACCTCTTCACCCACCCAGGGACCATCAGGGCCACCATCGCTACCTCAGAGGTTACCAAGAAGAGGAGTGGTTGGACCAAGGTAGGCTCAGAGAGGGAGAGGGTGGTGGAACAGAGGTGCATCACTCCAGTTGTACCTCTCCACAATTCATACGCTGTTCTGGCGAAGAGTGGTTCATCTATGGAGGCACCTGCAGTGGAGGTCAATGAGGATGCTGGGAACCTCCACAAAGGAGACCCACAGGAGGGTGGCACTAGACCCCACAGGGGAAGGAAACAACTCCTGGTGGGAGACTAAATCATTATGGGGTAGAAGTGGAGGAGGAAGGGGATAGGGATTTAAGATGCATGCCTGATGCCATGGCTCAGAGGGATGGAAGTGAATCCTCAGGATTGTGGGAGCAGCTGCATGAGGGAGGGAGCTGGATGTCATTGTCCACCTAGGGACAAATGACCTGGCTGTGAATAGGATCAGCGCAGTGCAAGAGAAGTTTGTAGAGTTGCGGAGGGGCCTAAGACAAGTAGCATGTACAATAACCTTCTCGGAGGTGCTGCCTGTCTATGGCAAGGATGATGCCAGGATATTCTGCACCGTGGGATTCAATGAATGGTTGAAAAACTGATGTGGAGCTCAGGGTTTTGGCTTCATTGAGGAATGGTGAGCCACCTGGAGGGCTGCAGACCTATACTGGTGTGATGGTCTGCATCTGAACGGGGGGATCCAGGATCCTAGATGAGGCACTGAAAAGGAGCAGGGAAATCCCAGCATCCCCCCACAAAACACAGTAGTTAGAGAGGTAAAGACCAAGGTAGAGAAGTCAGTAGGGAGCAGGACAGGGGTAAATGCAGAAAAAGATAGTAAGGACAGGGATGGGGCTAAAAGGGGTAACACCATCAAAAAATGGAGGATGATGAGTACCATTGCCTGTAGTCTGTGCAACAAGCTTCCTGAACTAGTGGCCTTGATGGAAGAGGGATGCCTGGATATTGTGGTAGTCACTGAAACATGGTACACAGAGAACCATGACTGGGATGTCAACATACCAGGATACACAATCTATAGGACAGACAGGGTGGGTAAAAGAGGAGGAGGAGGAGTAGCTCTCTATATAAGGGAAGGGATTAAAGCAACAGAACTAAAGAGTAAACAGGCAGTTGATTAGTCACTATGGGTCACCCTGGAGACAGGAAATGGCACCACAATCCACATGGGGGTTGTGTTCAGACCCCCATCTCAGGTGGAGGAAATGTACCAGGAAATGATAGAAGGCATCCTTAAAATGGCAGAAAAAGGGGAGAAATTGTTAATGGGGCACCTGAATATGCCAGATGCTAACTGGAGTACCTTTGCTGCAGGCACATCCAAGAGCAGGGTCATTCTTGATGCCCTACAGGGGGCATGCCTCAGACAGCTAGTGTTGGAACCCACTCGGGAGGGAGCAATCTTAGACCTGGTACTCTCAAATGGGGAAGGAGAAAGGATCAGATTTAGAAGTGAGTAGCCATCTGGGAACAAGTGACCACCAAACAGTGTGGTTCACAATAAACATAGCCATAGAGCCAAGTAATACAAAAACAAGAGTATTGGACTTTAGGAGGGCTGACTTTGGGAAAATGAGAGAGTGCCTCAGAAAAGCACTAGCAAACGGGCAAGAAGGAGGAGTGGAGGAACAATGGGAAATAATCAAAACAGCCATCACAGAGGCAACAAGCCTTTGTGTGAAGCAAATCAACAAAACAAAATGAAAGAAAAATACACTACGGTTGTCAAAAGAGGTGGATGGGAAGGTTAAGGAGAAAATGATAGCATTCAGGAAATATAAGGAAACACAGAAGGAGCAGGACAGAACTTTATCAGTTAAAGCAGAAGGAGGCAGGGAAGGCAGTCAGAACAGCAAAGGCACAAACTGAGGAAAAGATAGCCAACTCTGTTAAGAAGGGGGATAAAACCTTTTATAGGTACATTAGGGAGTGAAGAAAGACCAAAGGAGGGATACAGAGACTTAATAAAGGGGAGGGAATGTGGACAGAGGGTGACAGTGAAAAAGAAGGGATACTGAATGAATATTTCTGCTCAGTATTCACAACGGAAGAGGAGGGGGTTGTACCTAAATCAAACAAGAGAAACACTCTGAATAGGTGGATTGATACCAGTCCATTCACAGAAGAAAGGTGTTTTGAAAGAACTCTTGAAACTGAGGGTGGACAAAGAAATGGGACCTGATGGGATTTACCCAAGAATTCTAAAAGAACTATAGGTAGAACTAGTAATGCCACTGACTATTCTCTTTAACAAATCATGGGAGGATGGGGTGGTACCTGAGGACTGGAGGAGGGCAGATGTGATTCCATTTCACAAAAGTGGGAGAAGGGCAGAGGCAGGAAACTACAGACAAGTTAGTTTGACCTCAGTGGTAGGAAAAATGATGGAATCACTTCTGAAGGAAAGAATTGTTGAGTACCTAGAGGCCAGTGGGCACAGGACCCAAGGCAGCATGGTTTCACAGCAGGAAGTTCATGTCAGATCAACCTAATAGATTTCTTTGACTGGGTGACCAAAGTAGTAGACCAGGGAGGGGCTGTGGATTTGACATACCTAGATTTTAGCAAGGCATTTGATACAGTTCCACACAAAAATTAATACACAAGTTAGCCAGCCTTGGAGTTGGTCCCAAGGTGGTAGCCTGGATAAAAAATTGGCTAGACAACAGGATGCCAAGGGTAGTCATAAATGGAGTACACAGTGAAGAAAGGAGGGTTACTAGTGGGGTACCACAGGGTTCAGTACTGGGACTGGTCCTTTTTAATGTCTTTATAAGTGACATTGCAGAGGAACTGGAAGGAAAAGTATGTCTCTTTGCAGACAACACAAAGATCTGCAACAGGGTTGATACATAAGATGGAGTGGAAAGGATGAGAAGGGACTTGGCAAGGTTGGAGGAATGGTCAAATGTACAGCAGCTCAGATTCAATGCAAAGAAGTGCAAGGTAATGCACATGGGAAACAAAAACCGAGGGGAAGAGTACACAGTGGGGCGTGAGATACTGACAACAGTAAAAATGGAAAGGGACCTGGGGGTAATATATCAGATGACCCAAAGGTGGGCAAGCAATGAGAAGGCAGTAAGGAAGGCTGGGGATACTGGGATGCATAGGAAGAGGCATCAATAGTAGAAAACAGGAAGTTGTTATCCTCTGTGCAGTCAGTTGGTGAGACCCCATCTGGAGTACTGTGTGCAGTTCTGGAGACCCCATCTCAGAAAGACATAGACAGAGTGGAAGCTGTCCAGAGGAGGGCAACCAAAATGGTGCAGGGTCTGCACCAAGACATACTAAGAAATACTAAAGGAGCTTAATATGTATACCCTTGAGGAAAGAAGGAGAGGGGACATGATAGAAACTTTTAAGTACCTCAAGGGACTCAACAAAGTCCAAGAGGGTAGCATCTTTCAGAAAAAGAGATGTGCAAGAACAAGGGGGCACAATTTGAAGATGGGGGGGATGGCTCAGAGGTAATGTGTGGAAGTATTTTTTTCTCAGAGAGGGTTGTGGATGCATGGAACAGCCTCCCTGAGGAGGTCGTTGAGTCAAGAACAGTGGGGGAATTCAAGAATGCATGGGACAGACATAAGGCAGTCCTAGTGGGGGGTAGGAGGAAGTAAGCTGTTGGTTAACTAGGATCTGCAGTTTATCTGTTAGGTAGGAAGATGGGCAGACTAGTTGGCCAAGCGGTCCTTATCTGCCGTCAAATTCTATGTGTCTATGTGTCTATATATCAGTGATCCTTGGAAGTCAGTCATGCAAAAATTGCAGTTTAGGAAAAGATACACCAGGCAATACTGGGTCCTTAATTACTAGAGATTACAGATGCAAACTGACATATTGAATCAAGTTAATCTGCTGGTGGTATTTTAGTGAAAGTGGTAAATCTAAACAGGATGCTGGAGAAATTCCTTTACTGTTTTTGAGAACTGACATGGGATGTTTAACATCCAAATTAACAACCACCGGAACAGGAAGATGGGACTTCGGTTTAACGTGTCATCTGAAAGAGAGAACCTCAGGAGATCATTAGCCCCGATCCCCATGTTCAACACAGTGTCACTATAAAGATTTACCTCAAGTTCTTGGTGCAGGGACAGAACCCATAACCTTCCTATCTTCAGTCACGAAAGGCAAGTGTGCAACCTGTTGAGATAAGGACACCGCTATAGGGGTTGAGGACAAGGGAAAGGTAATTTCATTTTAGGTAGAGCAGGATTAACCAGATATATTAGAATTAACTATTATGGGAGTGCAGACAAGAAACTTCCCCCAGAGGGTGGTGAGCCCATGGAACAGCCTACCAGCAGATGCTGTGGATATGAAGGCAGTACAGGCCTTCAGGGTAGTTCTGGATAATGTTTTGATTACCAGCGGAATAACGCGGTACCTGGGTAGAAGAGGGGATGAGTATCCTTACACATTTGTACACATTTGCAAAACACACTATTAGTCCTTGCTCACGAAGCAGGAGAGCAGATCTAATGAACCCAGAGTGTCTTCTGAATTCTAATTACTATATACAGTGGCATCCCTTGGGATGAAACCCAATTCTGCAGTATTTTGCAGCACTCTGCAAAATACTGCTGCAGACCTACTGAACAAAGTAATGTATTTTCAATGGCATTTGTCATGCAGGAAAATGTGACACTGCCAAGATGAAGTGAATGCCACAGTTTTCTGCATGACAAAAGGGACTAACTGCCATTGAAATTCCATTGCTTTATTCAGTAGGTCTGCTGTAGCATACTGCAGAGTGCTTTACAAGTGGGTTTCATCCTGGGAGGTGCCACTGTATGTACTTTGTAGATAGTGCAACTAATTTGGAAAATTATTTTAGCTAATGGCCAGGATGATGCATTTGTCATCCAGGAGGGAAAAAGACTGGTCCAAAAATATTGTTATCTGGCTTATCCACTGCATAAACTGGATTAACCATGCTGCTTTGCATGTTATTACCATCTTGTGAAACAACGCTATCTGATGTTTCCCCATTACCCTACCCCCATACTGTATTTTATTGTAGTACTCGCCCCCAGCCCTAATCCCAACTGTTGAGGTTGTTGAAACTAGCACTGTTCAGGCTTTCAGAGTGTGTCCCTACAGATTCCTTAGGGAGAGTGGCATTGCTGGTTACACATTACATCATGAGTAGGAGAACTGTAGCAATCCACATCAGAATTTTCAATATGCTTAGAGTCAAACTGACTTAGCCACTGCCATGTGGTGGTGTGAGGAACAAGATGGAACGTAATACCTTTTCATCACCACAGTGCTACTGTATTTTATTGCATCACTGTGATATACAGCAGATATGTATACCATGTCAGAGTTTTGACTCAACACCATACAGCAATCCTGTTAGTCTGTTTGGCAGACTTGGACTGGGTTAGTGGTCACATGAATGCCAAAAAGCAGGTTCTTACAGCAGGGAAAACAATGAGAACTCCTAGAATACTGTACCTTTCCACAAACCTGAAATGTTGGTGGTCATTATTAGTGGTTTAAAAGGGACAATGGTGGTATAAAGACATCAGTGACATGTTACAGACAGAAAATGTGCATTTGCCTTAGTATACAACAAATTCTAGCTGTAAGGAAGTTGCTTTTGTCTGTTTGAGACTGAAAACACAAATTGATCAGACAAAGAAATAATATGATCCCTTCTGGAAATAAAACCCAGTCACTAGTTTACTACTATACCAGTGTACTACCAGTCGAGTTTAGCATAGATTATAATGAGAAACAAATAATGTATTCTAACTGGAAACAGAATCCAGGCCAGTGATACACTGTCCTGGCACTCCACCAGCAGAGCTACCAGACAAAGAGGTTACAGTAGTTTAAGACCTCTTTGACTACCTGTCTGCTCATGCTAGATTATGAAGCTACTGTAGGCATATGTGAGCTGGAAAAAGGTTGTTTAATTCTGTCCCCAGCTGGTGTTCAAAACACAAATTGTCGTACAAAAAATAATGTAACCTAACCTGGAAAAACACTCAGGCTCCCTTTATATAACCCAGCAGATGAAAAGAAGTCATATAGTACAGATAGTTAGTATTGTCATAACCCCCACAGAAAATTGTAGCGAGAAAGCAAATCTTCCACTACAAATATTCTTGGCTGAAATGTTTTGCTTGTGGCATAGTGTGCCAGGATAGTTTGCTGGAGGCCTGAGTTTAATTCCCAGCTACGGTAGGTTGCATTGCTTTCCTTATTTTCATTAGATTTACAGATGTCTGAGCACTCCAGTTTGCCAGATATTCATATCTATGTAAAATGCATCTGAGTGTTTCTGAGAAAAGAACTTAAATAAGCAGTCCAATTCATACAGTGCTACAGTACCAGTGAAGTAATCAATAGATGGACAAGGTACTCTGTTTATCTGTAGTTTAGTCTGTCTAAAAGAGGAAGGGGTGTTTTCAAATGATCTGAAGTGTGGTTTCAGTGAAAATATACAGTTTGAAAGGAAAATATATTTCAAGGGGGTAGACTGTATGTCCTTCCCCTAGGGCTCCAGTGACGTGTGTGATTTTGAGAGTGAAGAAAAAGTGTGTTGCTGTTTTTAGACATGCAGGTTAGATCTGGTCTATAAAAGCCAAACTGCAGTATATAGTGCTTTGTACTGTATGTCATCATATATATGTGACTATTGTAGAATTTCCTTAACCAACTTGCCAACATTCTGGAATTTGGAATTCATCAGAGCTACTTTTCTGTCATCTGGCAGTTACTGGTGATAATGTATAAAACAGAAGGAAGTCACCTTCGTTTTCAAACCCTATGGTCAGAATGCAGGGTAGAGCTATGCAGCAAAAAAGGGTGTTTGAGCAGTAAACTAGGTGGGCATGCATGGTGGTCCCAATGGGAGAACAGCTCAGATATATGGGATGGATGGATGGATATAAACAAGGTGGACAGCAGCAAGATGTTCACAATAATTGTTAATACGAGTACCAGGGGAAACTCCCTGCAGCTGGGGGGAGGGGGGTTCAAGAAAGATGTCAGGAAGTACTTTTTTTACAGAAAAACTGGTGACAGACTGGAACAATCTTCCGGAGGAGGTCATTAAGGTTGAAATACAGGGAGGGTTCAAAAGGAGATTGGGCTGACACATGGAAATAGTGCATGAGGTGGAAAACTGTGGGGAGCATTGAAGACTAACAGGGGCACAGTCCCAAAACTAGATTGGCATTAGCACACTGGATGGGTTGTTAGTCTGTTTTCAGCTGTAATATTTTATGTTTCTATGAAATCTTTCTGGTAGCACTATAGTGGTAGTACTGGAAGGCTGGGCATTTCTCTGGCTAGACTGATACTGTAGATAGACAGACAGATAGATAGATAGATAGATAGATAGATAGATAGATAGATAGATAGATAGATAGATAGGCAGAGTTCGCACTACATTTACTGTGCAGCCAGTTAGCAAGATATTCCTTTTAGGTGATTAAAAAAGATTTATAAAATAGTTGGCTTGTTTTTCTATCAGTTGTGGAATATGACATTAAGTGAAACTGTATTCAGAATGCTCCTTCAGAGCTCAAGCAGAAACCAGCTAACAACCAGATATCAGTAATCAAGAAAGTTCCTATGCAGACCTATAGCCAAGGCGCCTGGAATTCTGTGATTCTGCAGTTGCAGAATTTTCCGCAGAATTTGTATCATGCCGCAGAATTTATATAGTGCTGCAGAATTCATTGTTTTTGGTGAATTTTCATTAAAATATACAGTTTTTCCGTAGTGCCAGGCTCCTGCACCCATCTTGTTTATCCTGAAGCCCCTCCTCTACACTTGGTAGGTGATGTCATCAAAGACATCACTTCATATTTTAGCCTACGGCAGGGCTGCATTCTGCCACAGAAATGAATAAATCATGCTGCAGAAATCAGAAAATGCTGCCGCAGAAGCCTAGGAGCCCTGCCGCAGAAATCAGGAAATTCTGCTGCAGAGCACCAGGGGCCTTGCCTATAGCACCTCAGATGCTAACAGTCTATTAACTGACAGCACAATGAGTTTAATAGGAATTCTATGAAAGATAGATAAATAGATAGATGGATAGATGATAGATAGATAGATAGATAGATAGATAGATAGATAGATAGATAGATAGATAGTGCTAAAACAAAACTAATGTAGTTAAGTTGGCATACAATTCTGTTGTACAAATTAAATTCATAATAGCCTGATACAGAATGTGCAAATAATCCCACCAATGAGAGAAAGGGGACATTTAAGTTACTCATGGCTTCCTCACTTGAGAGTCATAGTCCCAACTCTCAGTTATGGAATATATTGATTATTCCTATTTAGGCCACACTGCATATCCCATATTTCTAACATATCATTAATAAGTTTTGAAAAATAAATCACGTTGTTTCAGTGGACAAGTCTACTGTGAGATTTAGTCACACAAATCCAAAAAGATTAATAACTCATGCTCTTGTGGGTCCAGCTAGGGCCCAAATACTTGAACAGACTTATCCACAATTCCCCACATTATAAGTGGTAACGAGTAACAGGGTAGGTAGGATGATATATATGCTTTAAAAATCTTCAAGCATTGCACTAAATAAACTCAAAATGCCACACAGCTTGGGTTTGCTTCATAAGTATTTATTGCATAGCAATATATTGCACATCATCTCCCCAATACAAAGGTGCTAGTGCAGCTACTCAAGCATTCCTCAGTGGCAAGTTTCAGTACTATAAAATAGAAGTACAAAAGTGCAAAATAATCATATAAGAAACTACTGTAATATCTGCCTTATCCCTGTGCTACAAAAGCTTTGTTGGGGGCCTTAGCTTTTTGTACCTTAGTAGCTCTATTTTGCACTACTGAAACATGCCACTGAAGAATGCTTGTGTAGCTGCACTATCATGGAGGTGATATGCAGTATATTGTGATGCAATAGACACTTATATCACACATCCTAGTTGTGTGGCAGTTTGAGTTTATATAGTGCAATAGTCAAAACATTTTTAAAGCATATATACCATCCTGCCTTTCCTGTTGCTAGTTCCCACTTACAAAGTACTGTGAAAATTAACACATTTATTTTAATAACAATCCTGCCATAGCCATAATAAATTATACCCACAGTAACTCCATCACATTGCAGTACGTGACCAACTGGAGAGCAGGATTAGCAGTGCTGAAGGCTGCAAAAAGGCCACGTGATGCACTCAGTACACAGAAGTTCAACTGAGAAACTGGAATCTTCAAATGAAGACCTAATTTGAAATTAGAAAATAGCCAGAATGGATTCTCTGTCCTGATTGGCTGAAACTACTTCCAACCTGGGCATCTATTTTTCAATAGATGCCAAGTGAAAAATAAATGCCAGTCCAAGCGGCACCTCACTGCACAGCATTCCACACTGGTGCTCAGCCTGCTTTTTAATTGGCTAATGCACTGAAGAAAGTTATTAATGCCCTCCATCTTTTTCTCTCACTTAGCGAGAGGTACTGGTCATCCCCAGCCCAAAGCAAACAGTCATTACCTGTAGCCACTCTCTCTTTTAAAAATAAATAAAAAAAACACACTTCAGTTATCTTGTGGTTGGAAGAGTGACACAACAGCACCACTCTCCCAACCACAGTGTCACAGTACCATGCTAACCATCTCCCGACCACGGTCTCACAGTACCGTGCTGACTGTAAACAGAAATACAGTGATCACTCAGCACAAGTCCCCTACAATCACTGAGCCTCCTGTAGAAAAATAAACAAACAACTCACTATTTCAAGAAAGTGAAAAGAAATCTTTTTTTTTCTTTCCTGATACATCGTGGTCAAACGTTGCTTTTTCTCCTTCCTCATACATCGCGGTCAAGGGTTGCATGCTGCACAGACGCAACTTCAGACCAAACCCCTCCCCCAACAATCCTGCACCAAAAAAGAAAAAGAAAATTGCCAGAGAGTCCTACAAAGAATTTTCATAGCACACTGCATTTCTTCTTTAGGAAGCGGTGTCTGTGTGACTCTACCTCTTGTGGGGGAGGGGCGGCTATCCACCAGAATGCTTCAGGGATGAGCAACAGCACCAGGAACAGCCTATGGACTACTTTATCAATACATTTATTTCTAATACCTGTATTCCTTTTTTTACAATCATTTACTATATTATTTTACAGCTTCATGAAAATTTACAGACGGCTATTTTCTAAGCACAATAATACTCTCCAGAGTGGGTATTATTGTGAAATACCAGACCTTCCATGGGCTATCAGGCCATCTGCCTGCAGCGTTGGGCCTCATTACTCCCCTGGGCAGTCCAGTATTTCTCAATAATGCCCACCCTGTCAGGTATTATTGCTTATGTAATACTTTTTAAAATGATGTGGTATAAATTTCAAAAATAATGGGTGGCATCGGGATAATCATATTATTCAGTAAATTCAGGCCTTTTACTTCATGCAGTACATCTCTGAGTTAGCATTGCCCAACCCATCCATGTCCAACCACTCCTTTAGTGGATGTGTTCTCTCCTCCCATCTTCATGGCAGTCTGGGAGCTGGCACCCTCCCCCAGTGTATTTAGTTACCATTGAATTGGTCTACTGTGTCTGCAAAGTCCCCAACCAAAGTCCCCCCCCCCCAGGTTATCCAACTCTGGTCATTCAGTTTCCTTGACCTGCCCTCCCTGCTGGCTGACCCGAACAATATGTCTGAAATAAATATACCTCTCTTGAAGAATAAGGGTAAAAAGTTCCCAGCTTCTTTGGGTTTCATCTGAGTCAATTGCTTGTCACAATACTCAAGGTATACTGTTTGGCTCCTTCATAAGCCTCTAGATCTCAGGAGAATTTATGAAGATAAGCAGCCCTTTTCCATGTATGCTTCTATACCCTCTGTACCTGGAAGGCCTCTTCCATAGCCTTTATCCCCATCTCACAACTACTGAGACACTGCAGTCCATGTCAAACATGCCAAGGCCCTCTATTAACAATACCGCACCCTGTTCACTGCTCTTCTGGTTTCCTCCATCATATTCTTGTTTATTGCCTCTTTCAAAGAGGATGGCCTATGTACTGGAACAAACCTGATGACCTTTCCACCTGCTGTGATTGCATGAACCAACTGTGTTTGCACTTTGCACATCTGTGGCCTACCACACATCTTTGATATCTGTAGCCTTTATGTCACACCTCATGTATATAACCACTTCTGCTAACTTCCTCTGCTCTCATCCTTCCGGTATGATAAGTAGCCAGGAACTAATATTTCCTATTTATAGTGCTGTGTAGCCCATGTTACCATAACAGCCACCACGTCTACTTGGGTTCCTGCTTTTGCTGCTTGTAAGTCACAGGTCACATTCTCCAGGCTGCTGGTGTTCATGTACTATATACTGCTCACCAGTGCTTCTGTTTCTTTTAAGCAAAGCAAAAGAACATGCTGCAATCAGTGTAGTAGGTGGTGCTGTTGCTAAAGGGCTGCCAGCCCAAATGTAAATGATACCAGGAAGTTCGTAACAGCACTCAATGCCTCTTGCAGTAATATTATAATCCAGGTAGCAGTAGGATATAATGCAGAATTTATTAGTAAGTAGCCTGGACAGATGCTCACAGAAAGAAAATTCACAAACCCCAGGGCTTCAACCGTCTTCATCAGGGGGTTGTTGAGAGTCAGACACTGTGATTTGTGAATCTTCTTTCTGTGAGCCTCTGTCCAGGCTACTTACTAATAAATTCTGCATTATATCCTACTGCTACCTGGATTTTAATATTATTGTGAGAGGCACTGAGTGCTATACCAAACTTCCTGATATCGCTTCTGTTTCTTTTCCCTTATGCACTTGTTTTTTGTCCCCTGTCCCTTTTGGCCATGCCATCTTGTGTATCTTACAGTATATCCTTCCTTCTTCTCCTTCTGTATGATACTGTCATTCCTTTTTCTCCCAGAACTGTATTCTCTTCCATGAGTTCCCACCAGTCCTTGTCCCTACTCCCAGTCATCCTTCCCTTCCTCCTTTGCTGTTTCTCTTTTTGCTCTCCTCTGCTCCTCACTGCTGCTATGCTCATTTTACTGACTGTTCCATCTAAATTGTGCACCTTCTCAAGGAAAGTGTCGGCGTTCACCCCAGCTTCTCCTCCATCACCTATTGGACCCTCTCCCTCTACTACTCCCTTAGTGTCTCTTCTGTGTTCCCCAATATGACACTGCATGCTTCCTCTAGAAGGGGTAATGCTTGCTTGATCTCCCTTGTCTGGTATAATGCCCAAGTTATCTCCAGTTGAAGCCCTCTTGTCAGTTTAAATGGCCAACAATGAAGGCATCAAATCTCTTGTGCAAGGCCTTGTCCCCCTCTGATGCAGGGTGGAGGGCATCCTATTGGAATATCCTCTTGTCCCTCCAGAACTGTCTCCAATACACCACTAAGCCAAGTCCTTCTCCCTGCAACACTCCTTCAATGATTGATTGAAGTGAGTGATCAGGACCTAGCTTTTCACTTGAGCCACACCAGCAGAACTTCAGAAAATGTAACTGAGGTTGTCACCTGTCCAGGTCTTCTGCCCAGCTTTCCAAATCTGTCTTTCACTTCTCCCCAAAACTTGCAGCCAGATCATTTGCCCCCAGATGGACAATTATATTTACTGCCTCCCTTCCCCACGTTCCCTTAATAATCCTCCCAATTCTACATGCATCATTCCCTGTGGATGCTTCCAGGAGGCATCTGACCACTCTATCTTCTGACTCCAAGCACACACTTCCACCTTTATCCCATGTTGAAGGATTTCCTATTAACAGCAGCCTCCTAACTTCCTTCCTTCTTACCCTTGGGCTCTGATAACATCTTAGGTACCACTCTGCGGACAATCGTGGTTGCTTGCAAGGTAACAGGTATCTTCTATCTTTAGGGAAACATGGGATGATTTGTCCCCCCCACCCATAGAAACCCTCATTTTCTCCTCTCCCATCCAATTACTCTCTGCCCCCAAGTTTGGACCTTTGGTGTGGTTTGGTGATGTGGTGCAAAAGCTGCCTGTTTCAGTCCCTTTCTGGTCCTACTACAGAGACATATTTTAGCCTTCAATGTAGCCAATGGGATAGTGAATGCTGCAAATCTGCTGCATACTTGGCAGGATGCTCTGTTCCAGAGCATCCATCTAAAGATGGCTGTCCCACAGCTATTGCAGCTCACTCAGCCAACTTCCCAACTATACTGTTAACCTACTGCATTCCTCACCCTTCTCCCCAGTATCCTTGGATCCTGTGTACCTCTCGTACTCTCAGTTGTAGTACCATACCTTCCAGCTATAGTAGTCTCCTCAGTATTCATTAGAGCAGTCCCTCTCTAGCCTCTTGCTCAGTAGGACTTGTCCTAGCCCCCTCCCATAAGCTGCTGTATTTGAGTACCCTCGATAGGGTTTACCTAGGAGACCCACAATTTAAAGGTACTGCAGTATCTTAGTCTGGGATAACTGGATCTCTAGCACAAGTTAACTACAATGACAACCAATAACAAGAGTCCCTACTGATAGGAGGATCCAATGTTTTACCTTGCATAGAGTCCAAAATAGGCAGAGTTCCATGCAGACCTGGGAACACCCCTAAAGGTGCCATCCTCCTGCTTTCTTGTATTCAAGCCTCACAGTCACTCATGCTAGGGATTGCTTGGTCTAATGGGAAACAAACATTTGACTGCTAATGCTTGATTAATGCTAGTGGATCATTTGACCATCACTTGAAATGGCACCAAATTCAGATCACAACTACCTTCCCCTCCCCTCAGCCCCCTACAATGCCCTCCCTCCACCCAGTCTCCCTTTCTGACTCTGACAATCAAGCAATCAAATCAGTTTTATTAAAAAAGGGGAAAATCACCAATGGACTCCTACCTGTATCTTTACCCAATGACAGTAGTAAAACTACTGTATACTCCCCCTCCCTGAGCTCCCCAGGATGCATCTGGAAATGAATTGTTGCAAGCTCAGTATGTCTTTCCTGGTGAAACATTTGAACTAACTAAATAAATAAAGTGTTGTTTCAGATTGTTATTCTTTGTGACTCCTGGTGCCTTATTGGCACCAGCAGATCACATGACTTGCCCTGAACTACAATGGCTCCAAATTCAACAACCAACTACCCTCCACTCAGACTCCAGTTCCCTCACGTCTTCTATTAGGCCTCCCTTTCCAAACTGAGCAATCAAGCAATTGAACCTGTTTTGTCAAAACATAAAAAACAAAACAAAAAAAGTTCTCTTTGGCCTCTCTTTGCCACTCCAGGCTGATCAATATAACTGCACCAAACCCAAAAACACTTTGCAGACTGATTCACACAGTATATAAGGGGCTTTTAGCTTCATGAAAATTACTTCATGTGCAGAATTGCAGTGTAGCAAGCTTCACTTTTTCTATTTATAAATTGTTACATTTTTTTTTGCTTATGGTAAGAAAATACCTATTTTATTTTGAAACCATATCAAGTCATACACAATCTGATTTTAACAAGTCAATTATCAACTACTGTATACTGTATAAAGGTCCAAATAAGCTGGTGACTGCACTTTTTCAGTTGTATCCCCTCTTTTTTTTATCTTGTTCCAACTTAAATCTGCATGGCTACATTCGTCTTCTCTTTTACAACTAAACTGCAACATCTTTGCTGGGGCAGGCCTTCCCAGATTTTATATAAATTTTGTATCGATTTATGTATCTATTATGCACTGCTGGATGTACTTTTTCTGATAAATTGATAGTGTGATTATGTGGTTATTGATATCTTGTTTTGTGAAGAAGAAGCTGAAGAAGAAGAATCTTTATACTTTACGGGCGGTATGGGACTACCATATCAGGAATAAAGTACCAGAGATAATTTCATCACTTGATCAAAGTAAGGCTTTGACAGAATTAACCATATTTTTCTTTTTCAAGTACTATTAGCTTATGGCGTTTCTGGAGAATTTGAAAATTGGTTGAAAAAATTACATAATACAGCAATAGTAACACCATATGTGTTAGGAAGGACAGGGAAAGCAATACCAGTAAAAGTTGGGGTAAAGCAAGGATGCTCTGTAAGCCCCCTGCTGTGCACTTTCATCCTAAATCCATTTATCAGAAGTCTTGTGCAGCATAGAAATATAGAGGGACTTGTGGACCTCAGTCACTGGGGGCACTGAAAGTGATAGCATATGCAAATGACATATGTGTTTTTCTGTGTACGGCAAAATGCATAACAGCTGTAATAGAGCTTATGAGATTATATACCCTAGTATCAGGAACTAGATTAAATCAGGACAGAAGTACAAGGGTTCAATTAATGATACCATCCAAAGAATTACAACAGATTGGAGGAATTAAATAGAGAATACTGGATGGGCAACTATGCACAACCAGTGTGTTCTGCCACAGAGGGGTTCTGATTCCCTCTGACCTTGAGAGAGAAGCTCGAGAGGTCCATGGGAATCAGAACTCCAAGGTAGCAAAACACACTGGTTGTGCATAGAGTTGCTCATCCAGTATTTTCTATATAGTGTATATTACTGTGTGAAATATGTGTTTGTGAGTTCTTTTACTTTCAAAATGAAACTGACTCATGCAGTCTCTAGAGGTTCTTGAATGCTGTTCTACCACAGTGGGGTAGAATCACATTCCATGACCTTGGAACTGTGGTACAACAGCATTTTGAAAGGGATGGAATTCTATACAGAACAACACTCCACTATACACTATAATTGTATAAGAACCAATTAAAATATTAGGAATACAGTTTGGTCCAGGAGAAATGGTTGACAGAAATTGGGAAGAAGCCCTAAATAAATGTGAATTAAAAATAAATAAATGAAAGGATTGGAGACTATCAAAGCAGAAGAGAGTTTATATTTTGAAGTCATTTATAGCTCCAGTTTTACTATATGTATGTTACGTGTATTCTTTACTGACCAAATTCAAAACTGTCTGTTCAGTAACACCAGCAAGATCATCTTCAATACTGTCTCCTCCTGATATTGTTTCATATTCTTTGGAAAATAATGCCTTTAGACTCAAATTACGTACAAATCTATTTAGATCTATCACTGTTCCAAAATGATCAAGTCTTCTGGTGGGAGTGAATGCCAGGCCATGATTTAAAATGTTGATTTTCACTTCGTTTAGTTGGTAACTGGAGATATTTATTAAATTCACTGGAACTTCCCATGGCGAAGTCTCCCCTTCCAGACTCCATTGGAATTGCCCCTTCTTGCTCCTCTTTCTGCCACCTCTCCGTGTGTGCTTTGATTTCTTTGGTTCCATAGCCTCTGGCTCCACCACGGTACAAATGGAGCTGGTTTTGGTAAAGCGACACATTGTTCCTCTTTCTTCCCCTAAAAAATGCTCCTGTTAGTGTTCCAATTGCTCTGATGTCGGGACTAAAGTGGTTTGAGCAGCTGCAATTATGGGTTCCTGATGGTTATTAATCACTGAATTGTTCACAGGTGCAGTCCAGTTAAACACTCTACCATCACAATAGTCTCTCTCATCCCTTTCAAATAAATTTTTCTTGATCGATTTTATTTTTTCCTCGTACTTTTGTAAATTTTCAGTGAATGTCTCTAGTTGCTGTTTGAATTGCGGTGACCCTGAAAAACAATTTAAATCAGTTTCTCTTTTAGTCAACTCTGTTTCAGTCTCTTTTTGAATCAGTGCATTCTCCTCTATCACTAGTTCCATATACTCTCTACTGGCCTTATGGCTGATTCTTCTCCATTTAAAAATAAATCCCTCTCAATTCTGTCCAGAGGTAGGATTCTTTAGGACCCTGAGTCCCCTCAGTAAGTGGTCCACTTCTAAGTAAGTCTTGAGTGAAATTTCTTCCCATGGAAGGCATTTTATCTTGTAAGAAGTTTTTTCGAATGCTGTAAATGCTTGTTTACTGTTGAATGGTCCTGCACTCAGAACCGTGTCATCAACACAATAAGTTCGAGTAGTTAATGTTACTGTCACTGTTTTTCAAAACTAGCTCTTTGAGAGAGCGTGTCCCCTTCTGTGCTGTACCTGCCATGTCTCTGCCATTCAGATGTAAACAGACACATTTTAGCAGGAGCACTAGCTGCTGTATTGTACAAAAATGGAGCTGCCTTTTTCTTTAATACACAAACCCATGCCAGTCATAAAAGGGATTCAAACTTCTGCCATTTGGATAATGACCACATCCAGGGAATGGTGGTGCCTGGTCAAAATTAGAAAGTAAAGATAGCGTGGGGGACCAGCACACATCTAAAGGCTCACCGCTATGTTGTTCCTATAAGAACCAATTTGGACACCACGATTCCTTCAAAAAGTGCTCAGTTTTTTTTTTTTTTTATTTAGTGTATTTTATTACTTAATAAAGTCATAACATTATTGAGACAAAGCAGTAAAGTTGACAATATTTAAAAGTATGACATCTTAGATAATAGTAAAGTAGGAAGAGAGAGAACTAGAAAATCAACAAACCAGATGAGTTAAACAATCTGAAAAATTTAATTTAACAATTTATACACAACCCCCCTCCCTCGTCCTCCCACCCCCCCTCGCTGTGGTGTGTACTAACATCTGTTCATGTGGCTATGCTATTATTCAAATAAAAGAACACAATAGGCCATATGTAGGAAGGAAAAGAGAAGAGAAAGAAAGAAGAAAGACCCAATTTTTACAGTGAGATTCTCTTCCTACTTAAGGTAGTGTAGGAAGGAGCAATTCGAAGAAAATAACGGCATAGAGGAACCCGCAGCCCAGCTTATAACTGAATATCAATTCAAGTAGAGAGCATATAATTTTCCCCATTTTTTCATAAAGGAGGGCTGACGGTGATTCACTTGTGCTATTAGATGCTCAACACGGAGTGCAAAAGACAGCTCATGCAACCACTCCGTGTATGATAATGTGATTTGGTCTTTCCAATGTCTGAGTACCAGTTTCTTAACTGCCATTGATATTAAAGCCAGGTGGTATCTTTTTTCTTTTACCTGGATTTCGGAATAGTCTCCAAAGATACAAGTTTTTGGGGGAAAATAGTCCATGCAACCCCAACAATGGATCTAGAGTTGATTCTATTTGTTTCCATAAGGGGGATACTAAATTGCACGACCACAGAATGTGTAGCAAAGTACCCTTCTCCTTGTTACATCTGGAGCATGTTGCAGAAGATATACATTTCATTTGCACTAGTTTAATAGGGGTATAATAAAGGTTATTCAGGATACAAAACTGTGTTATCCTATATCGATCCTGGGTATGATAAGTGTATAGGTCTCTCCATATACTTTGCCAGTTAATGTCTCGATTCAGATAGAGGGCTTTGCCAGATTATGGAGCCAGCGGCTGATGGGGTTTCTGGAAATGTGTGGAGCAGGCTATACAATTTTGAGATGTCATGCGGTTTATTAACTATTATGGAGATTTGCCAGAAAAAATCGGCGAATTGGGAAGCTTTGGTTCTGCACCCAAACGTTTTGCTTAAAAGGTGTTTCAGCTGGGTAACTTTAAAAGTAACCAGTGCCGGCCACCCGAACTTTGCTAGAATTTCTCCTGTGGTCAAAATGCGGTCTGATAAATAGAAATCCACCACCTTGCATTCGGAAAGAGCTGGTAACCATCCTCTGACTATAATAGAATTACCTATCTGCAGATTTGGTTTGCACAAATGGGTTGGGAGAAATCTAAAATTGGGGAGATCTTGAGATATCTAAAAAACTGGGAGATAACCCTGAGAGAAGACCCGAGCGGTAGAGACTGAAAAGTTTTGGGTGTGTTTTTTTTAGATATATAAAAGAGGGACACTGGAGCTATGTTGTGAATTTTCAAGAGCTCTAGTTCCGCCTGCAACCATATTGGGCTATATCCATGATGGGCGAGGGGGTCGGGTAAGGATAACCATTTTCCACATTTATATAAATGCGAGGCCCAATAATATAATAGGAAATTGGGGAGACAGAACCCACCAAAATCCTTAGATTGGGATAACTTGTGATAGGATTTTCTGGTAGATTTGTTATTGTATGAAGGTGATGGGGGTAGAGCCTTCTGTTCCTTCCGGGAGGCCGAGAATTAAAATATTATTTCTCCTGCTACGGCCTTCTAGGTCTTCAGTTTTCTGCTGCAGTTTGGTAACTTGCTGCCTCAGTTTGACCAATTCTGGCTCAGTTCTGTCTCGCCATGATTCCATCGAATGAGTGTGTGCCTCATTGTCTGTCATTCTTTGTTTTATGCTGGATATCTCACTACGAAGATTCTTTAGTTCTGACGTCAGCTCGGATAGTGACTCTTTGAAAGGTTTCATTTCTTCCAAAAAACGCTCCTCTGAGAGTGGAGTTGGTGCAGAGAGGGCACTTAATTGTTTAGCCGAGGACGTCTGCTGGTGCTGTTTCGCTGTCTTGGCCTATTTGTCTGGCGAAACCGCCGGTGTATGTTTGGGGAGGGCCGCCTTCATCTCTGATTCCATATTCCGACTTGTATTTGTCGGCGGCAATCTCAAATCTCTCCAGGGAGTTTCCGGACCAGTTAAAGTTATTATTAACCAGGTAAACTCAGCGTAGTTTGGCTTAAAAGTAGTTAAATTAGCTGAATTTACGGAGGTGGAACAGGAGCTTAGAGGAGCTGTGGCTAACCCGCTAAGCGCATCACGTGATCTCCCAAAAAGTGCTCAGTTTTAATGTAAAGTGCAAAAAACATCAGTGCAGGATGGAATCAATCATTTACTCACATATGTAATGTCCTTAGAATGCAATATCAATACATTCAATTGAGTAAAGTCCAGGATTTGACACAAGAACTCAAAACAGGCCCAGATCAGGGCCGATACACAACTTGTTGCAGCAGTTTAGGGTGGAGGGGTCTGCCTCCTGACGTCACCTGATGTGTTTTGTACTGCGGGCAGTACTTTCTCAAAGATTGACATTTGCATTCGTTAGACTACCTTATAAAGGTGGTTCTTAGAGGTACAGTACACATACTGAAAATGCATGTCATGAGTACACCATTCTCAAAAAAGTGCAACAGTGATAAGTATAGTTAAAAGACCTGACCACCATCAAGCAACAATATATATAAATATCTAAAACAATTCAAAAGGAAAAAAATAGATAGAAAACTGTGCCATCTATACTTAATAGGGAACCATTAGATGCACAAGTCCATTGTGAAATCGTAAGGCAGTTTTATCCAACAATTAGACCAATCGAGATTTACCCTGGTAGGTTAAGCCAAGCTGTGCAAAGCTGCAAAAGGTAGAAAATGAATAGTTAGAAAAAATGCCAATAATCAAACATCGTAACAGCTACCAGGAACAAGCTACGATATAATGCAATAAGATCAAATACAACGATACATAGCCACCAATGGGTGAGCACAAGTAGAAGAATCAGCACTGCACATTGTATCCCAAAGCACTTTACAAGCAGTGCTAGACTGGTAGTGAAGAAATTGAATGTGTAGTGGCAGTCATTGCACACATCAACACCACTCACTGCCTTGAACATCTGTATGAACCGGTTTTACAGGAAGGGGAATGTTGGCCAGGACACTGGGGAAAATCCCTACTCTTTCAAAAAGTGCCTTTTTTTCATTCAGCTGGACACCCACCAGGAAAGCACCAAAGATAGGTAGAAGTGGTCTTGGTTTAACATTTTATCCAAAGAGTGGCACACCTGAACAGTACAGCACCCTCCTAGTATTATTGCACTTGGATACCAGCACTGATGGTATGAGCCCAGTCCTGGTGTGGGACCAGAACCTAGATGGATGTGCTACAAACTGAGTCACACTGGCACTTAGTAGAAATCTGACATCCTAGAATGAGAACAAATAACAAGAACAGGCAGCCAATAATAGGAAATAATAGATAACTCTTAGCCAGCATTGAATGTGGTCCATTGTGTCCATCCCTCATACCATATGGCAATTACAGTACTTTTATGAACTGGTCATTATTCTCCTGCCCCACTTACTATAGGTGTTTATTCACCATGAACAATGTGTCATACAAACTAATGGAAATCAGTGCTGAATTTACAGGTTCCCTGATGGAACTCTCTCACTCGGGGCTACTGATTTACTATAGTGAGTTAACAGATGAGTAAATATTTAATGATATATTAAAAAATGTATATGCATAATAATGGAACATTAATATTGCATTAATAGTACTCATATAAAACAAGAACACAAGAATGCCCTGTACAAACAAGAAAAAAATAAAAGGTAACTGCACATAAATAGGTAACAACAGAGAAGAAAACAATGCAAAACTAACTATTGGACAATCTTGCCACTGAGGGAAATATTCTGATCAATGCACAGCACTTGGAAACATGACTTTCAACTCAGGCTTCACACTTATTTGAAGTTCACACTTCTGACTTCCTTTTTGAATGTGCAAGCAATATTTTCTTGACCTCTTACAGGACTGAGAAATATAACCTCAGAATAAAGTAACATTCTCATGCTTCCCATTTGGCCTATTCCCCAAATGGGAAAACTTGATGGGGTACCATCCCTTAACTTTCCTCTTCAAGAACAGAATGTCCATTTTCAAGTAAGCAAAGGTGCCCATATTGACCTATTGCCATGGCCCTGGAATTCAGCATTTCCACAGCCATGGAATTTTCCACAGAATTTGCATCATGGTGCAGAAATATATTCTGACAAAGAATTCATTGTTCTTGGAGTATTTGTATTCAAATATTGTTTTTCCATAGTGCCCATCTCCCTTCCTCATCTCATTTATCCTGAAGCACCACCTCTACGCTCAACATGTGATGTCATCAATGACATTACATAATATTTTAGCCAATGACAGGACTGTATTTTGCCACAGAACTGAATAAATCATGCAGCAGAAATTAGAAAATGCTGCTGCAGAAACCTAGGAGCCCTGCTGCAGAAATCAGAATGAAGTACCACAGAACACTAGTGGCACTGCCTACCTGCCATCTGTCTCTCATATAGGCTCTCCACCCTACTGTGGTGATTATTTATTTATTTATTTTTAAATGCTCATTCTGTTTTTTTGACTGTGAAAGGAGGGCCAGTCATTTCTGTCTATTTTCAGCTTCATCCTGTCGGGGGCCGGGGGGCAGATACAGATGGAAACCAACTGAAATTGAACCAGATTAAGCTGTTAGCAGCAGATTTACTGAATGGAGAAAATCTGACCAGGACATAGGAGAAAATCCCCTACTCTTCTACAGGGAGCGCTGTCTGCTTTCTGCAGGAGACAATGGAATCAAGAGAGAAGAGAGTGAGGGACACCCGGGTTTCAGAGTCTGTCTCCCTCCTCACCTGAGTAGCAAGGTATTACTTTGCCTGCAAACATGGAAGTGACAGTGGATACAGTGGATGGAGTGAATATAAAAAATGAAATGAAGGTGAGCAAAACCTTACCAGAGAAGAACAGCACACCCTCTGAACCACAGGAAACTGAAAAAAAAACAGCAATTGGAGGCTGAATTATAAAATAGAAAACCTTCCTCCTATCACTCATTGCAGTGGAGGAAAAAAATATGCTGAAATGAAAGCAAGGATGAAGTAAGCAGAGGATGAGGTATATCCGGTTCAAGATTTCCTTCAAAAATGGGGCTTGAAACTTCTGATGCTATTGTGGCTTCTTCCAGCTTCCAGCCAGTAGAGATCAGCTGTGTTGCTTGTGAACAGCTGAGGGAGAAACCAGAAATGGAGTCATGATGTCTTTGGACAGTTAAGGAGCCCTGGCAGAGGTGAGCGTTTCACAGGGTGCTCAGGAAAACACTGACACAGTGTTATGAGTTCAAATAACACAGTATGAATACTCTATTTTGTATTTTGTAGGTATAGAAGGCACATGGGGCCAGATTCACAAAACTTTGACCCAGCACAAACCTAGTTTGCCCTGTGCAAACTGGGTTTTGTGCCTAAATGATATTCACAAAAGCCCAGTGTGCATCCACAGACCGGTGTTGTACCTAGGCAAACATTTGTGGGGGCCTCAATGCAAATGAGGGGGAGGAGATCTGCATATCAGCACAGTCCTAGTCACAAAGCATTTTCTCCATGCAAGGGCCTTTTGCAGGGTTCCCTTGCATAGAGAAAATACCACTAACTGAGACCTGGCAGTATTCCGCACATCCCTAGTGGCTGCAAGAGGTACTGCTGATTGCTGTCGCATTCAGACAAAAAAAAAAAAAAGACATGTTCCTGGTGCCAATGGAACTGTTCCCTTGCCGATCACCATCCAGGCCACATAAAAATATATATTTAAACATTCCTGGTAGTCTAGTGGTCCCTCCCCTTGCTGATTGCTGGCACAGTAGTTGCACAGATGACAGTAATACCCTGGTGCTAGCGGGCCCCTCCCCATCACTGATTGCCGGCCTGATAGTTACACAAATGACAGTTATTCCTTGGTGCTAGTGGTCCCCCCATCACAGATCGCTGGCCAGCAAAACTAAGGGCTGTCTCTCTAATGGTCGAGTGGTACCGTCACTGTCCCAATTGCCCCTCCTCTCATCACCTCGGCTGGCCACTGACTGAACTCTCAATGAATGCATCCTGTATACAGTATGTGCTCATTGACAGTGATTGGTAGCTCAGAGTTAGGGCAAAGAGATCAGTAGACAACCATGGACTTATGTTTTTCTATGAACGGGATGGCAGTTGGTGAACAGGGGAGGGGAGGGACCTCTATACCAACAGGGAATATCAAGATTTGCTATAGGGTCCAGTGATCCACAATCATAGGGGGGCCACTACCAGTAAGGCACACATTCTGTTTTGTTTATTTTTTTACTGTAGAGATGGCAATCGGCAATTGCGGAGGGGGAAGGGAACCACTACCACAAAGACTAGTGTACTTTTCTGTTTTAGAGGCAGCGATCAGCGATCAGAAAAGGGTAGGGACTACTGGACAACTAAAGCTACATAGAATTTGTCGGCAGATAAGGACCACCTGGCCCATCTAGTCTTCCAATTTTTCCTACCTTTACTTATGCTGAAGACTATAGCTAATCTGCAGCTTTCCCACCTTTCCCTGTTTCTAGTATTTGCATGTGTCTGTCCCACACATTTTTGAGTGTGATAGCCTTTTACATTCACAGGCTGGCAGTCTGCGATGGGGAGACCACTAACACCAGTGAATAGCTGCCATTTATTTAACTATTGGGCCAGTGATTGGCAATTGTGGGGAAGGGACAATGGCACCAGGGTCACCTCTTGTTTTCTTTTCTGCCAGCAGTCAGTGAGTGGAGGGAACACTAGACCACCAGGGAAACTGTTTTTTCATACTCGGGACATTGATCAGTGAACAGCAGTGTGGGCAGTAGACCACCAGGAACTGCGGCTGCATTGGGCAAGAACTGGGGGAGCTGTGGAAAGCCACCTGCAGTCTATGTAAATGGACCCATAATGGGCATGCAGATGGTCACCTAGCAACTTGCATGCCCAGTGGGCTCATTTACATGGGAGCTTTAGTGAGTAGGAAATAACACACCTGCATAATTCATTGAGTGGCCTTTCTCCTGGCTGGATGTTAGAGCAATGCTAGTGGGGTTTGCGGTGACTTTCCTGGGTTAGTGCTACCCATCCTGGCCCTATTCATAGTTGGATAGTACAGTGCACTATCTGACTGTGAATAGCAAGATTTCACACTTGCACAGCCAAAAACCACAGTGCAATCTTCTGCGCTGTGCTTTGTGAGTTTTTGTGAATCTAGCCCTTGGGGTGTATTGACATAGTTTAAGCTTTTTTTTAATAACTAAGTATGTTTTTATCTCTGAACTAAGAGTACACACTCACAATCTGATATCAGAAAGATTGATTTAAAAAAAAAATGACAAAAGCTATTCTTTACCCAGTAAAAGCAATAAGTAAAATGACTATTTCTATGCCCGGTAGTCTTATGGCCTTTAGCCCTGACTTCTAATCTGAGTTACAGAGAAAACTAAACTAGCTAAACTGCACAATGATATTTAAATTCATAAAGCAGTTACCTCCTAACCCAGTAGCCTTAGTGAGCTTATGGTCTTGACTACTAAAATGTTGCATGAGAGACCATCAATGCATGAATCAAGGGCTAAACAAATATTCTTACCCCTTGGTGGCCTTGCCAGAACCCTGCAGTTAATGCCCCCTAAGACTAGCAACCAGCAGTTATCGTCCCATGAGTCTGCTCTTACTGTCCTTTCGATTGTCAGAAGTCTGATGGTTTTATGTTCTTGGCCGTCTAAGAAAGTGGTACTGACCCAGATAAAAATTGATTGGGAAAAAACATAACCGAAATCGTGTGGTTTTTTGAACCATCAACTGGTCCAGACCAAGGTAAAAAATGTTAGGTATGAGTAAGGATGTAAGTAGCAAATTTATGGCTGATAAAGGTCAAAAGGAAAATAACAATTTCATGATCACTAAAAGTTGGAAAGCAAGGAGGAACTTGCAAAAGGTCAAAAGAAAAACTACTACTTTTGTGTCTGCTAAAAGATGAATAAACATGATAAAATTGTTACTTGTGGTTAGTACATAGTACAAATTGTTACTTGTCATTAGCTACATTCCCTGTAGCTAAGCTATATTCATGTGCCTAGTTTGCAATGCATCTTTCTATATATTTTTTCTTAACTTGTCTAAAATTTTCCATTTATCTTGCCCCTATAAATAATTGGCCTGGTTGAGTTTTCACTCAAACTCAGGTCCATCTTTGTCTGGTCCATACTAATGCTTGCAGTTCCAGAACATGTTCACTCCAACACAGAGAATGGAGGACAAACTAAATTACAGAAAAAATGTCTTTTATTTTGTAAATTACAAATACGGCCTCTGCCAGTCATAAACACCTTGCCCCAGTGCTTCGCCTATATAGCAAAGCTTCATCAGGGGGTGGGTTAATGGAAACAGTTCTGCCATTTTTATAGTCCCCATAGTTAATAATAATAATAATAATAATAATAATAATAAATGTATTTGTATGGTGCCTTTCCATTGCCAAGGCACCTAACAATATAAAACAAGTCATACAACAACAAATGACAAATTAAGGTGTCAGCATGGCTCAGTTGGCAGCACATCCACCTCTGGACCAGAAGGTCATGGGTTCTCGTCCCACACCGGGACTGGGCTTGCACCTAAAAATAGCTGGCATCTGAGTGCAGTATTAGGGAGGTGCTGTACTGCTGGGGTGTGCCGTCCTTCAGATGAGACGTTAAATCGAGGTCCCTCCTACCCATCCTGGTGTTGTCCTAGTGGGTATCCAGGTGGAAGTAAAAGAACCCAGGTACTCTTCACAAAGAGTAGGGGACTTTCCCGGTGTCCTGGCCAACATTCTGCTTCCCATAAACCGTTTCATGCAATTATCCAGGCTGTGTGTGGGTGATGATGTGCGATATGTCTGCCACTACACATTCAGTCACTTCACTACCAGTCTAGCATTGCTTGTAAAGTGCTTTGGAATACACTGTCTATGAAAAGCACAATATAAATGCTGATTCTTCTTCTTCTTCAAATGACAAATTAACACAATTAAAATCAGATACCAGTACAAAAGTTGTTCATTTCAATTAACTATAAAATCTTTTTTCCACAGGTAGGTTTTTAAACCCTGCTTAAACTCCTCCACAGTTGCACACTCCTGTAACCAGTGAGGTAGAGAATTCCAAAGGGTAGGGGCTATATACGCAAAAGTTTTACAACCTAATGACTTCAAATTCGCCCTCGGAATCTCTAACAACCCCTCATTGTCTGAGTGGAGTGATTGACCAGGGCAGTAAGGAACCAGAAACTCTTTCAGATAGTCTGGGCCCTGTCCATGTAGGGCTGTGAAAGTCAGCAAACCAACTTTAAAGGTGATCCACCACTGTACTGGCAGCCAGTGCAGTTCGTGCAGCACCGGGGTAATATGGCAGAATCGGGAAGCTCCTGTCAAAAGCAGAGCTGCCACATTCTGCACCAGCTGCAAGCGACAGATTCTGACCCCAGAAACCCCTAGATAAAGGGAGTTGCAGTAATCCAAGTGGGAGGACACAAAGGCGTGGACCAGAGTAGGAAGGTCATCAGAACCAAATGCTTAGTCCTGGCGATATACCTAAAATGATAAAAGGAAGTTTTGATGACAGCTGACACCTGAGAATGTAGGGTCAGTCCATCATCAAAAACGACCCCCATGTTACGCACCGGTTCAGAGGTCGGGAGTGAGATGCCGCCAAGAAAAATTCGACAGGGCACGCCAACACTCGACCACTCTATCCAATGACCTGGGTCCACAACCAGTACCTCAGTCTTTTCTGAGTTCAAGTTCAGCCAACTGAAATCCATCCACTCCTGGATTTCTTTCAGACAGTTGATAAAGACTGAGAGAGCGCCATCCTGGTTGGGTGCAAAAGAGAGGTAGAGCTGGGTATCATCTGCATAGCAGTGAAACCTCAGCCCATACCTTTTTACAATGTCTCCGAGGGGTAGCATATACACCACGAACAACATGGTTGACTGGACTGAACCCTGAGGCACCCCACAAGACAAAGCAGTTGGGCCTGAAGAAAAAAACCCAGATACAACTCTTTGTGTTCTACCCATGAGAAATGATGTAAACCATCTGAGGACTGTCCCCCACATTCCACAGATATGCCTCAGGCATCCTATCAACACCATATGGTCCACGGTGTCAAAAGCTGAGGAGAGATCCAGAAAAACCAAGATGGAATGGTTCTTCTGATCTCTCGCCATCAGGAGATCATTGAGCACCCGAACCAGTGCTGTCTTGGTATTATGTCTTTTACGAAAACCAGACTGGAGTGGTTCATAGATGTCATGGATGGTCAAATGGTCCTCTAGTTGCACTGCCACTACTTTTTCAATCACCTTCCCTACAAAGGGAAAGTTAGAGATGGGTCTGTAGTTTGTGTGGCAGTCTGGGTCCAAGGTAGCTTTCTTCAAGAGTAGTGTCACCATCATGTCTTTCAGAGAGCTAGGAAACTCTCAGAATCCAAGGAGCACCAGACTATCTGCACTAGGACTGGACCGATGATGTCAGTACAACCCAAAATTAGGGAGGTCAGTCCAAGGTCCAAACTACAGTACGTAGGGCACAGACTCTGGATGATCCTCATGACATCCATGAACTCCGGTCGACTGAAGGTAATCCAGGAAAACTGAGGTATGGTGACCCCGTACTGATCACAAACGACCCCCATAGAGTGTGCTGGCTGAAGGACCGCCCTGATGTCAGTCACCTTATTTGCAAAGGACTGAGCAAGCTCATCACACTCTAATTGCAAAAATGCTTTCTGAACCTGCAGACAGGCTGGGTTGCACAGTCTGTCCACAGTTCGGAATAGCTGAGCTGGTCGATTCTGAGCAACTGCAATCTCCCCGGACAGGAATTCTGCCTTCTTACGGGTGATTGCAGATTGATAGACTAAATAGTGGTCCATCAATCTATAGTGGTTGGTATTAAGGGCAGACTTTTGCCAGCAATGCTCTAACCTTCACCCTAATCTCTGCATCTCCCTTAAAGTCCCATCAAACCAGGGGGACCTTGGGCAAAGGGAGAGAGGATGAACACAGACCAGAGCAATTGAATCCAGAGCCGCCAAGATGGCTAGATTATAAGCCAATACGAGGGTATCTGGATCATTGCTTGCCACTGGGAGGGACAAGAGGTCTAGTACCATTGCAAGGCAATGGGAAGTTATGTCCCGTAAAAAGCAGTATCTAACCAGCTCCACAGGGGTAGGCCAATGAGGGTGTGTGCTAAAACTAAACCCCAGGTGTAGTGATCGGACCACCCAACTGGTTCCACCCCCAAGTCCTATGTTTCGATCCCTACGAGAAAGATTAAGTCGAGAGAGTGTCCATATTTATGAGTAGCAGTGGAAACCACCTGTGTAAGGCCCAGAGATGTCATTAACTGGAGGAAGTACTGACCAAATTGCAAGAGTTTGTCATCGACCCAAGCATTGAAGTCACCCAGAACCATCAATCTGGGTGACTCAAACTCCATGTCGATGACGAAGTCCGCCACATCCTGAAGGAATCGCTTCTCATCGCCAGGTGGACAGTAGATGAGGGCAATTCGATAGCCTACATCTGCCACTACTGAACACTCAAAGGACTCAACTTCCTCAACTAGTACCCTCGTGAGGTTCAGTTCAGTCTTGAAACAGACCATAACCCCCCCCCCGATCCAATCTCGGGTGGTGTATCACCTAGTACCCGGCTGGAGTCATAGCCTCCAAAATGGGGCCAGAATTTTCATCCAGCCAGGTCTCAGTAATGCATTCCAGGTCCACTCTTTCAACAAGATCTGCAATAATTGCAGTCTTGTTCTTAATGGAACTGGCATTGCATGACACCGCCCAAGTTGGACGAACCTCCCGGGCTGCCCGGGTCATCTGCCTACCACAATTGAAGTGCCCTTGGTATATGGGCACCAGACATGGTAAACCATGGTCAAGCTTCCATTTTGCCCCAGAGTGTCTTCTGGGTCTCACCACCCCAATTCAGTGGCCCCCCTCATTCATCCTCCACTGTTCACAACCCCCCACCCCCCCCTCCTCCTCCTATGCATGATACTCAGCGCTCAACAGTGCTGGTAGGTTGCAAATTGGAGAGGAGGAGTAGAGGCAGGGCAGAGGACATGAAAAGCAGAGGATGAATAGCGTACAACTGTGTGGGCCAGCATCCAACACATTTTATAACTAAATAAATTAACTAAACTAAAAAAACTTATCAATTCCCTCCAAAAACCCACCCCAACTAAACAATTATCCCAAACTATAAACTATAAACCACACTAATAAAAAAATGAATACACTAAACACACCCAACTTAATACATTAAAATATTTCTTAAAATATATATTACCCTACTCCACATATACTGGGTCACTTGAATCCTGCACTCAATTTTATATGGCCATTACAATCATCCCACAAAAATAACATAAATGACAGTAAAACAATATTCTAAAACAAGAAAAAAGTCAGTAAGTGAAAAAATCATCATCTGGCATGCTCACTGCCAAAGTCTGAATCCATAAAAATAATGAAAGTAGCCAATCTCTTCATAGAACAGTAACCCCCTCCCCCAAGTCCTCTCACAACCAGGAGGGCAGGAATTTAGGCACTCTCACTGCCCAAGTTTGAAATCAGCTTCCATAGAAAAGTGCACAATCCAAATAAAAATAAATCGAAAGAAATGACGAAAGAAAATAGACACCCGGTCCTTTCACCACCAGGGATCCAAAATAGATGAGATCATAAAGGGATACAAACCATTTCTCAATGTCCATACAGTGCAAATAACCACAGTCCAGCACAGGGTAGAGAAAATATATCCACATAAAACCTTCCACAAGATTTCTTACGGCTCCCTCATTCCACTAGGCCACGTCCAAACAGTCTCTCCACATAGATATCCCAGATGACATCATAGATTACATCCCAATTGTGCATCACAATTAAAAAAGATCAAAACATGTGAGACAACAATATCTAGTACAACTTCAATCAAAACCTGCAATATAACAGAGATGCAAGGCTCTTTATAATCGGAAAATGTGATAAACCCAAATAAATGGCATTTGAGCATATTGAAGCATACTTTTACTTTCATACCAATTTTTAATAGTTTATCAGACACATTTTATCAATTTTATTCTTTCCAGCAGGTGCAGAAATTCCAAATGTGTCCGTGACTAGTCACTTGTGATCACTCATTCCTTTCTGGGACATCTCCTGGGGATCCACCAACGTACTTCAGATAGCACAGGATTTCATGTTTATTTGCTTACTGACCAATAGAGAATCGCTAGGTCCTAAAATGAGATGAAAAAGAGGCAATCAAATTGCTGTAATGTGTCTCATATTATTATCAATTTAAAATTAACACTGCAGATTAGACATTTGACATTATATGCATTTTAGAAAGCACCCTTGCTATTCATGAAAATATGTTTTACTAAGTTAAACTTCAATAGGCAAATTCCTTCTCTATATATATATGTCATAAGCACCAATAGTTAAGCCAGTGTGAGGGGTGGGGGTTGGGTAGTTTGGAAGTGGAATGCATAAATTTAGGATGCAAATTAGAAAGTTCAAATTAAAACAAGTATATCACCTATGGAAGACAGGTTAAATAATATTATGACAATTTAATGGAAGCATTGCCTTTGATATTAATGATGGTATGGGGGTAATGGGTGTGTAAAAAGGGAGAGAAAAGGACTTCTATTTCAAATAAGGTTTTAAGTCCAACTGTTTATTTAATCCATTAGGACTAACAGTATTAAGTCTGTAAATCCAATATCCTTCTCAGTTCAGCAATAGGTTCAATCTGTCGTCACCTCTGTCCCCACATTTCACTCTCTCAATTCCCATACATTTGAAACCCTCATGGTTACCATTGTGTTTTTCTGCATAGTGTCTCCATACAGCTTTATCTAGACTTGTACTGATGATGGATTGAATATGCTCTTGCATACTTTCTTTTAGGGACTGCACTGTTTCCCCCACATAGCCTAACCCACAGGTACACCATAATAGATACACTACAAAGATATTGTTACAAGTGATCAGCTCTCTAATTTTTATGGTAGTGTTGCCCTTGAAGGCTCCTAGATCCTTGCCTACATTCACATATTGACAGATGTTACATCTGGTGCATTTATAGCTTCCTGATGGTCTGTTGGGTAGCCATGTGGACTGAGTGGGTTCCTTTCTGCTGTGGAATTGGCTCTATGTTGTTTTGTCCTGTATACTGGGTTCTTTCCTGAATGAAACCCTGGGAGATGTATCCACTAATGCTTGGCATGGCTGAGTTTCACTCAACCCCTGGCCCTTGGGAAAGACTTCCTTGATATCAACAGGACTCAGAACAGACCCAAACTCAAATCAGTAGGGAAAGGGAAGAATCAGAGTACAAGAGACAGAATATTTCTATACCAGCAGTACATACTGGTAAAATAAAAAAGACACAGGACCACCCTTGAAAACCACTGTTTCACCAGAGGTAGATGGTAGTCACAGAGGGCTAAGTTAGATTCTTCAATCTATACACTTTCTACAGTGAACGCTCTAATAAAAGCAGAGTGGAAGAACAAACCACATGGATTGGAATGGGATGCTGCTAGAGCTGGCAAAATTAGCAAATTCTGATTTCATGGAATTTTCTTGAAAATCCACAAAATTCTGCAAAAGTACATACAATGTTGCAGGATTTTGAGGAATTTTCTAAAATTATTTAATTGGCCAGACCTTGGTTGGTATTATTGCTAGATATGGCGATCAGTATGTGCATTGTCTAAAACAGGCCCTAAAAGGATGCAAAATGCAAAATTTCAGGGCGTTTAGATGTGGGATGAGGAAGTTATAGGGGCTCAAAATCCATCAATTTATTACTCATGTGAACATTTCTGAAAACATTTATATGTTTACAACTTTGTCACCTTGGAGGTAAATAATTGAAAATCTATATGCATATGTTCTTGGAAGATTAATGGAAACTGCTAACCGGAGAGATAGCTGGTTGTGTAAATTGTAAGTTACAGGAGTTCAAAATTTCACAGTTTAATTATTTGATAAATCATGTGAAAATGTTCAGAATAGTTGGATGTTTGTATTTCCACTTCTGTTGCAGGTATACTGCCAAGATTTAGCACACATACCAAAATAAATATGTCCCAGAATCTAATTTAACTGGATAAATGTGGTTTGTACTTTGTATTTTTTAAATTTAGGATGAAATTAGGCTTATGCCCATCTTGTTCGTCCCTCCGCACTAGAGGGGCTTAACTTAGTAGCCCAAAAAATTATCAAGTGCTTTTTTAAACTTATGGGACTCCTGTATACTAGCTTCAGTACTTGGTAGTTTATTCCAAAAGGCTACTACATGCTGAGTAAAAGAGTTTTTTCTAATTTTTGTGTTTGTCTTGGGTAATTCAAATTGATTGTTTTGTGATCTCAGATTTTGATTTATATTATTTTGAATGATACCACATTCATTCCTTAAAATTGGATGTCTAATAATATTATGAAAGAGTAAACAATCTCCTCTTTTCCTCCCAACCTCTAAGGGCATAAGATTTATTTCCTGAATTCTATTTTGGTAAGATAGCCTAGATAAGCTTGGTATCATCTTTGTCGCATGTTTCTGTACTCTTTCAATAAGATTCATTTCCTCTTTGTTATATGGTGACCAAAAGGGTAATTCATAGTCCAAGTGTGGGCATATGTAATTCCTATATAAGTTCATAATGGTGTATCTATCCCTTGTAATAAACAATTTTTGATAATATTAATGATTTTATTTGCCTTTTGAACCATAGCTCTAATAAAAATTTTATGTTTGAAGGTATTGTCTATTATTATACAGAGATCTCTTTCAGTATCAACTGTGCGCATTTGTATAGTCTATTGAATAAACATTATGATGGTTATTCTTCCCAAGGTGTATAACAGCAAATTTATTATAGTTTAATTCCATACCATTGTTAGTACACCATGTAGATATTATATTAAGGCTGTTCTGAATAGCTTCATAATCAGCTATACTAGTCACTTCATTGGATAATTTAGTGTCATCAGAAATTTGATAATTTTTGCAGTTAATCCTGTATGGAGGTCCGACACAAAATAATTAAATAGAAATGGTCCAAGGACCAATCCCTGAGGCACACCACTTGACACTTCCATTAATCCACATAATCTACATTGGACACAAACCTTTTGAGTCCTGTCCATAAGCCAATTATTGACCCAAAATACTAGGTAGAGACTCTATCTCATTTTACTTAGTTTCTGGGTTAGTAGTTGGTGTGGAACTTTATCAAATGCCTTCTTGAAATCTATTAGGACAATATCACATGGCCGACTTGCATCCAGGCTCTGACTAACTGATTCATAAAAGGCTATTAAG
This sequence comes from Neoceratodus forsteri, assembly GCA_016271365.2. NCBI lineage: Eukaryota > Metazoa > Chordata > Ceratodontiformes > Ceratodontidae > Neoceratodus > Neoceratodus forsteri. The sequence continues at coordinate 684,865,019 of CM057449.1, forward strand.
TTAGTTAAACATGATCTATGCTTTTAAAATCCATGTTGACTATTGTTCTGTAAATGTAATGTTACATTTTCCTCTTGAAACCTGTTCTTCATTATGGTTTAAAAATTTTTACATGAAATCGATATTAAACTTATTGGGCAATAATTCTTGGGATGTGTTTTGTTGTCTTTTTTAAATATTGGACAAATAACTGTAGTCTTTCACTCAGTCGGTATACATCCAGATTTGATTGATTTATTGTATAGTAAGATAAGTGGTTTGCTTACACTTGATGATAGATTTTTAAGGAATTTGGGGTTGATTTCATCTGGTCCTGATGCAACGTTAAGTCTACATTTGTCAATGACTTCTTTAGTTTCATTAAGGCTAAGAGAGTGATTCATCATTAACAATTATTGTATTACAATTTATTTTGTCCTTATTTCCATAGACAATTGAAAAATAATTATTTAGGGTAGTTGCTATATCCGTAGGATTGTTAGTAATCTCCTCATTTAATAGAATATTTTGAATAGAATGTTTTCCTTTGCTTTATTGATTTATATAGAGAAAAAAAGCCTTTATTATTCCCTTTGTTCACTGATAGTCTGAATTCATTATTTCTTTTCTCGGTCTTAATCAACTGTTTGGTAGTTTTAACTTCATTTTTACATTTAGAATATGCTTGTTGTGATTTGCTTTTTTTTGTATTTCATATGGTCATGTCTGGTTTCCATATCCAAGGGCATTACCAATATTGGTGGGCAGGTGATTCAGGCAGCTCTGGAGGTTCACCCAACTAGGGTGGTGTTATGCAATGCCAGGCCCATTAAAAACAAGACCTGCAATTATTGCAGATCTTGCAGAAATGGTGGATCTGGCCTGCATCAATGAGACCTGGCCGGAAGAGAACTCTGGCCCTATTTTGGAGGCTCTAACTCCAGCCTGGTACTAGGCGATCCACCGCCTGAGATTGAATTGCGGTGGGGTGCAGTCTGTTTCAAGACCGAACTTAACATTACGAGTGAACCAGTTGAGGAGACTGAGTCATTTGAGTGTACCATGGTAGCAGGTGTAGGTTGTAGGATCACTCTCATCTACCATCCAACTGGAGATGAGAAGGGGTTCCTTCAGGAAGTGGCAGACTCTGTTATCAACATGGCTTTCAAGCCACCCAGACTGATGGTTCTGGGTGACTTCAAATGCCTGGGTCAATGACAAACTCACCATTTGGACAGCACTCCCTCCAGTTAATGTCATCTCTGGGTCTTACACAGATAGTTACCAATGCTACTCATAAACATGGTCACTCCCTTGACTTAGTCTTCCTCCTGGGGATTGAGGCCTCTGATCTGGGGTGGAACCAGTTGGATGGTCTGACCACTACACTGTGGGGTTTAGTTTTAGCACCCCCTTCATAGGTCTACCCCTGTGGAGATGGTCAGGTATAGCCCTTTATGAAATATTAGCTCTGAAGGCCTGGCAGTGGTACTTGACCTATAGTCCCTTCCAGTAGCAAACAGTGACCCAGAGGCCCTCATGGTAGCCTATAATAGGCTATATCAGCAGCCCTGGATGCTGTTGCTCTTGTCCATGTTTGTCCTCTCTCCCTTTGCCCTTGGTCCCCATGGTTTGATGGGACCTTGAGAGAAATGCAGCGACTAGGACAAAGGTTAGAGCATTGCTGGCGGAGATCCTCCCTTGATGCCGATCACCTTAAATTGATAGAGCATTATCAAGCCTATCAATCTGCAATCTCCCATAAGAAGTCAGAGTTCTTGTCCAGGGAGATTGCTGTTGCTCAGAATCGACCAGCTCAGCTTTTTCACACTGTAGACAGAGTGTGCAATCCAGCCTGCCTACAAGTCCGAAAAGCCTTTTCTTAAGTATAATGTGATGAACTTGCTCGATTCTTTGAAAATAAGGTGGCTGACATCAGGGCGGCACTCCATCCAGCACACTCCAAGGGTGTTGCTCTGAACCAGCATGTGGCTGCTGCTCCTCAGCTTTCCTGGAGTACCTTCAACCAACCAGAGTTCACGGATGTCATGCGGATTGTCCAGAGTATGCACCCTACATGTTGTAGTTTGGATCCTGGACCAACTTCCCTGGTTTTGGGTTGTACTGATTCCAGCAGTCTGGTCCTCATACGGATGGTCTGGTGCTCCTTGGAAACAGGTGAGTTTCCTAGCTCTCTGAAGGAGGTAGTGGTAACACTCCTCTTGAAGAAAGCTTCTTTGGACCCCAACTACCATGCAAACTACAGACCAATCTCAAATCTTCCCTTTTTAGGGAAGATGATTGAGAAAGTAGTGGCCATACAGCTGAAGAACCATTTGACCATCGATGACATCCATGAACCCCTCCAGTCCATTTTTCGAAAGAGGCGTAGAACTGAGACAGCACTGGTTCGGGTGCTCAATGATCTCCTAATAGCTAGAGATCAGAAGAGCCGTTCCATCTTGGTTCTCCTAGATCTCTCATCAGCATTTGACACTGTGGACCATGGGGTATTGCTTGATCATCTGAGGTTCATCTGTGGATTATCTGGTGTAGTCCTCTGGTGGTTTACATCTTACCTCACTGAAAGAACACAGAGAGTGGTGTCTGGGGTTTATTCCTCAGACCCAGTTTCTCTATATTGCGGGGTTCCCCAAGGTTCAGTATTGTCCCCCATGTTGTTCGCAGTGTACATGCTGCCTCTCAGACACATTGTAAGAAGGTATGGGCTGAGGTTTCACTGCTATGCTGATGATACACAGTTCTACCTTTCTTTTGCAGCTGACCAGGATGGAGATCTCTTGATCTTTAACAACTGCCTCACAGAAATCCAGGAGTGGATGGACTTGAGTTGGATGAAGTTAAACTTGGATAAGACTGAGGTGCTGGTTGTGGATCTGGCTCGCCGGATAGGGGGTTCGGGGGTTGGTTTGCCCTCGGGGCTATACCTTGGGGGCTTATCACTCCTGACATCTGAACAGGTGCGGAAGCTGGGGGTAATTTTTGATGAAGGGCTAACTCTGTATTTGCAGGCATCTGCCGTCATCAAATCCTCTTTTTATCAACTGAGGAATATCTCCAGGATTAAGCACCTTATTCCATACAGCAATCTTCCTCTGCTGGTCCATGCCTTTGTGTCCACGTGCTTGGATTATTGCAATTCCCTCTACCTAGGGCTACCTGGGGTGGAAATCTACCACCTGCAGCTGGTGCAGAATGCAGCAGCCTGGCTTTTGACAGGAACTTCTTGGTCCAGTCATATTTCGCCGGTGTTGTGTGGACTGCACTGGCTGCCAATACAGTGGCGGATCACATTTAAAGTCGGTCTTCTGACTTTTACAGCCTTACACAGGCCCAGACTACTTGAAAGAGCTCCTGGTTCCTTACTGCCCTGGGCGATCTCTCTGCTCAGCTGACAAGGGGTTGCTAGAGATCCTGAGGGTGTGCTTAAAATCTTCTGGAGCCTGGGCATTTATGTTTGTGGCCCCTACCCTCTGGAATTCTCTACCCCATCAGTTAGGGAGTGCGCAACTGTGGAGGGATTTAAATAGGCCTTGAAAACTTATTTGTGGAGTTAAGTGTTTGGTAGTTAATTTCTTCCTCTGACTGTACTAGTTGTTTTATTGCTGTTTTATATTTTTAGGACACTGAGTTGTCTGATGTGTTTAAACTTTGTTAGGCACCTTGGTTTTTGAAAGGCGTCATAGAAATAAAGCTTATTGTTATTATTATTATTATTATTGTTTTATAGTATTTCTCTTTATTTTTTATCTGCCTTTTGAATCTATTTGTCATCCATTGTGGTATTTTACCTTTTTTGGTATTAGTTTGTTTAAGAGGTGTGAACCATTCTTCTATTGTTTGTATTATAGTTTTTATTCTTTCGCAACATTCCTCTACTGTTTGGTTTAATAGAATATTTTCCCAATCAATTGTTTCAAGGACATTTCTAATAGCTTTATAATTTTTTATAAATACTGAAGTTGTTTTTTTTTTTAATTAATTGTGGTGGTGCACTGGATAGTATTGTGGTCACTATTTCCCAAGGGTGGTTTAACCATAATTTTAGAAAATATATTAGGTAAATTTGATAAAACTAAAATCTAGTATACTTTCTGCCCTAGTTGGTGAATCAACAAGTTGGTCAATGCCAACTGACTCCATAGCCTCTAGAAATAGTCTTTCTTGATTATTTGTAGTTGTATGTCTTCCCCAGTCAATGCCTGGATAGTTAAAATCTCCGAAGGATTATGGCATTATTTTTTTCTGCTGCCTAACTATCATGTCTTTAAGGTCTTCATTATAGTTTAGCGAACTAGATGGTGGTCTGTAGCAGGAAGCAACTAGTACATTCTTTGCTGGTGTCAATTCAACCTCTACCCAAACAGCCGCAATATTTTCTTGTTTTCTGATTGATACAATTTCAAAACTTTGGTATTTTTTACTAACATACACGCATACACCACTTCCCTGCCTATTTGTTCTTTTTTTTTTTTTATATATAATACAAAGTCTGGAATTTCCCTTGAGCAAAGTGAAAATTTGTCCCCCCATGTTTCTCACACAGATACAATATTAATATCATTTTCTTTTAATATATTTAAACTCCATGCATTTGATACTAAAATTTTTGTTTTGTAGGCTAATTCTCTATTTTTTGAGTATATCCTACATCCCCTTGCCCCCATCATTTAGTTTAAACATTTAGTAATATACTGCTCAATTTTCTTCCCCAGGTACATAATTCCCTTTTTATTCAAATGATGACCATCCCAGCAATATGATTTAAAGTCATGCTCCAGTATTCCCCAATGAGTTAAACATCCTAGTCTGTTTTCTAATGTCCATTTCCTGATCCACTCATTTATTTTTTTATTTTTGTATTGACTGTATTTAGAACCGGCAACATTTCAGAGAAACATACTCGTGCTCCATATTTGTTCAATTTAGCATTTAGTAGTTCATATTCTTTCTTAATCTGATGTATACTACAATTATTAATGTTGGTCCCTACATGAATTACAACCAATGGTCTTGGTCCTGAGTTTTTCGTTTTTTGTTGCTTACCTGCCAGCATGCTACCACCCGGTCATGGACCCCTCTCACCTCCACACCCAGCTTAGCCACAGCTCCCCAGTACTCCCTGGCTTACCCCCAGGGTGGGGTTGTTGCACCGACCCTAAGTGCCACAATCACCATAACTGGTCAGGGAGCCAGACCGGGGAACTAATTGAGGTGGAGGGGCTGACATCATGGAAGCAGCAGGCAGCTGAGTTTTCTACCTTATATGAGGGCAGGGACATGCAATGATGACCAGCATCTGTCCTGCCTCGACGTGTTGGCACTGGTACATGCAGTACACCCAGCCTCCGCTAGGTCTCTGTAGCATACTGGTCACTCTACCCCTCTCTCCCCTGGAGAAGAAGAGCAGTCGTGGGCCCACCTTGGTCCAGCATTTTTTTAAAACAGTATCAATTTGCTTTGTGATATCAGAGATTCTTGCCCCCCATAGCTGCTGTGGGTCCTGTTAGCTTTATTGCCCCTACATATTTGAGTGTCACAGTACTTAATTATAGAATCTTCCAAAACTAGTACCTGTCTATCATTAGTGGGAATTTCTACTTCCATAAAGTCTGTTTCATCCATTTGCACATCTGAAGTTTGAGCTATATTTGAAATACTTCTTGCTGCATTTAATGTATTTGAGCTAGCTGCTTTAGTAGTCATTTGCTCCTTGAAGTGACTATTTGCATACTTGTTAACTTTTGTTGGATCTTCTATAGTTACACGTTCACTCAAATTTAGGGGTTCATTAACATTTTTCATATGTTTTACTTGATCACATTGATTCATTCCTGGGTTACTTAATTCCTGTGCTTCTGATGTAAGTTGAGTAATTACTGAGTCCCTACTAGCTGCAGTAACATTTTGAACTCTCTATATCTCTATTATTGTCTGTTCATTTGCTGACACTCCCTTTGTCTCATTCAATTTCTCATTGGCTGAATACCTATTCATTACTACTAGGACATTGTCCTTTTCTCAACAGGGTGAAACACAGAATCCTGGAAATTCAAAGGGGTTGCGCCTGGCACAACGGAGTTGCACCTGCACAACCCCGCACTGCGCCCCAACGGGATGTTGAGAAGGCTGCCTGGTGCAGTGCAGAACCAGATGTGCTGGGGTGCAGTTATAATGTATGTAGCGCAGATGGAAGGAGCATGCCCATGCATATGCAGCACAGCCCAATATTTAGCCTGTGATGTGCAGCGCATATGCTGGCACACCCCTACACTGAGCCGCATGGGGGGCTCAAAGTTGAGCCCCTTCAGAGTAGGAGCAAATCCAGGCCACCCACAGGCAGTTTGCTGTATTGCAGGGGGTGCAACACAGCAGCCCAGGCATGGGTGGTCACCCACCTGCAACACCGTCTGCAAGCACTTACATCCCTGGTGGTCTAGTGGACCCCCGTGCCAGTAGCCGTGATCACATGGAATATGTTGCTAAGGATATCCCTGGTAGTCTAGTGGACCCCCCAGTCCCCAATTCCCCGATGTGTATGCAACATGACCATCCCTGGTGGTCTAGTGATCACCCCCACCCAAGTCCCCGATAAATGACAATATGACCTCCCTGGTGGTCTAGTGGAACCCCCCCACCCATTGCCACGATCACAGTAACATCCCATGTTGCAGCGCCCTGGTGATACAGTGGTACCCCCACCACACACCCACCCACCCACACAGAACCCCTTGCTCACCCCACTCACCCCTATCATCGGCGGGTGGCTGTATCCCACCTGTACACTGCCCGACCACCGGCCGAATGACAGGTACAGTGTGGACTGTAAGACCATTGGTCCCCATTGTGGACCAATGGGTTTGCAGGGATTACTGTACTAGATGGTCCCAAATATGTGAATGGAGTCATTCACAGATCTGGGACCATCTAGTACAATATGCCATGCAAGCCCATTGGTCCACACAGGAACGATAACTTATAACCCATACTGTACCTGTCATTTGGTGTCCGGGCAGTGTGGGAGGGATGCAGCCTTTGCTGACAATGAGGGGCGGGGTGAGCAAGGGTTCTGTGTGGGTGGTGGGTGGGGGTGCCACTGGATCACCAGGGCATTGCAGTACAGGATGTTACTGTGATTGTGGCAACTGGCAGGGCTTCCACTAGACCACCAGGGAGGTCATATTGTCATTTATTGGGGAATTGGGGACTCGGGTGGGTGGGTGGGGACCACAAGATCACGAGGGTTGGTCGTGTTGCATACTTATCGTGGAATCGGGGACTTGGGGGGGCCACTAGACCACCAGGGTTATCTTTAGATACATATACTGCATGATCACGGCTATGGGGTGGGGGATGCCCCGGGATCCCCACAGCACACGTCCTGCTGTGCAGGGTGCCAGGCACAAGTGGCTGGCCTTCCCTGTGCAAGGCACGCAAATGGGGCCATAATGACATGCAGATGGCCCCATTTATGCTTGCATATATTATGTCCTCCTTTGCACGCCCCCTGCTGAATATCGCGGGTGATGTGCCTAGTGCAACTGCACTTGTGCTGGCACATTCCTGTGCTCCCTATCAGTGGCTTGCACTGGTGCAGTGCCGCTGCACTATACGCAGTTTGTGCACTGCTCGTGCCATATTCAATGGTGCTGTGCCCCGTTGAATATCACCTGGACCTGGCCCCGGTGCATCACAGTTGCGCTGCACCCAGGCTTGCACCACTGCCTGGTGCAGTCTGAATATCTGGCCTAATTCTACTTTTCCTGGGATGGGAATTAACATAACACCAGTCATCATCTAATATTTCAGTGTTCTCCTGTTTTCTTTTATTGGATCGCTGATTTTTCAAAGATGTATTTGGTACTTTTAATTTATGTTCTATCATACTCTGGGAATGCTCAAGTATATCCAGTCTTGAGCACATATTGTTTATCTCTTTCATGAGTTCATTGTTTAGATTACATTGTTTGCAAATAAATGCATTGTTTACATGGATATACTATGATATCTCTAAACTCAGTATACTGAGTCTTAGGATACCAACCCCACTGGCCCGAAATCCAGCCTGCCAAATCAATTAGATGCCTGAAAACACAATTTTAGGCATCTGATTGAAAGAGCACAAAGCAAATAGGTGGACTTGGCCCCCGAATCCCCCATGTGGGGGGCTCCACCCCTGATACGCCCCATAACTAAAATTTCTAACTCTGAGGGGGAGCGGATCTCAGTGTTGGGGAATAAAATTAATTACAGGGGCATGAGCAGTAAAACTGGTATCGCCCGCAGCATGGATAGAGTCTGCGCCTCCACAGTACACTGGCCAAGATGCCGTGGTGTAGTCCTCAACACCACAGGGGCAGCTCGACCAGCCTATGGATTCCTTGAGGATTTCAATCCCAGGGACAGGGGTAAGGTAGCAAGCCATCACATCTGCTGCCTTATCCCTGTCAACATCCCTCGGGATTCCTTTTGCTGGGATGCTCACCGTCTGGCTAATGAACTTGTCAGGCAATACTGCCCTGGCAGGTCAGTGTCAGGATAGTGAGCCTTGTCATGCCATAAGGGTACCATTTATATTCTGGTGCTTTTGTAACATAGGGTACATATTACAAACAGTGCATTTTATGCAGATTTCACCGTCTAGTGTCATAATGGTTTCAGTCCCTTTTAGGCCACTGAGTGTAGTCGTTTTGTGCTTCTAGTATCAATATACAACAAAGCAATACTTTTATATTTTGATCTTTGATAAAAGCTGCTTACATGTTTGAGGACAAATGTAGCACAAATCTTACCCAAACTTTATGTATCCCTTATTCTCAGGTTAAAATTAATTATCAATACTTTAGACATTACTAATTGCTAAAATTTGCACAAAAATGCAAGGGTGCATAATGGGTAATACCATTAGAATTATAATTATGGAATGTAGCTTTCACAAAGTACTTATCACCACTGAATCACCATACCTGCACTAGCATTGTGATTCTGTCTCCCCTGCACTAGCATCATGGCCCTGCAATATCTCTGCAAAAACCCCTGCAACAGTGATGCCCAGCATCATGCTATATCATAACTAAAGATATCCAGATACTTCTGTCACAGTGGTCCAAGTTGTAAATAATTGTAAGGCCTGGTGTCACTTGGTGAATGAAAATCAAAGGTTGTGACCACTCTGGCTTACAAAGAAAGCCATACACAAAGATAGTTCTTAAAATGTTTCTTTTATTTTCTATTAGTACTCCCTTTTCACCTGGTTAGGCTTCTTCTGGGGAACTGTATTTAAGGTATAAATGTATAACTGTAATTATCACTTATTTAGTAATTCATATTTCATATAATTTTAAACTTTTCAACTTATTAGTTACTGTTAAATATCAGTTTTCTAAACATTTCCATTTATGTTAAATCATTTCTTAAGGCTGATTATTATTAGTTCTTTTTAAACTTTATTGACTTTTCATATTCAAGGTTATTGCTGGCTGAGTGTATTTAAGTGTGCAAAAATGCTACCTACCTTTTTGACTGGGCTACTTGGCTTCTCTTGTTTGCCATTGCATCTGCCAACTTCATTTCATGGGAGTTTGATTTCTTACATGAAGAAGATATGAACGATTAGTATCTCTTTTAAATAAATATACATGTAGTATGTGCTAATTTCTCTAGTATGATCAATCTAATTACCCGCTTTCATTATAGTCTTAAATGTTTTCTTTGAATTTTCGTCTTTTGAAGTATTGTCAACTAGTGCCTTTGTAGGCTTCATATTCCGAACAGGTATACATATTTCAAATATATAAACTTTCAGGGACTAGTTCTGCTGTTGCTTTCACAAACGTTGTTGTCTAAAGGAGTTTATTTTCTGTGTTATCTAAGCAATTGAAAAATCTTTAAAACAGTAATGTTCAAACCCTCCTTCTAGGCTATCAGTCTCTAGCTATCAATGTACTTTATATACTATTTACACACATTTATACTGTTTTGTCTCCTTTAGAATCACTTATCCTTGCTGCGTTCAAATGCTTAAATTGATATTAGTTATGCTAAGTCATTTGTGATTCTACACCTTTTCTCAGGTTCAGTTTTTATTATTCTCTGCTATGTGCAAAGTTAAATGCTTCCCCTGAATAGATCCTGCATCCTGATCGAACCTACAGTCATAGCACTTCAACATCCCAGAATAGCTACTTACTCATTTTTCCCTTTACCCCATCCCACTTTTTGTATTATTCCCATCCCACTCTCCACTCACACTGCCTCACCCACTACTCTATGCTTTCCCCATCCTGCCATCTGTGCGCCAGTCCAAGTGTGCCCATCATTAAGGTGCCAAATTTGCCGTCCCTTCCCCGAGATCCCCTCCTGAGTTGGTATAGTTAGTAAGGGGCATGGGGGCACAGCCCCATAAACATAGATCCAGGGATTTGTCCAAGTCGCCCTAATGTTGGGCGCACTCGGACAGGCTCATTCCAATGGTGGAACCTACATTTTCATACTAACTATTTACTTTCTCCTTCCACCCAATCCCCTTGACAAAGTAAATTGGCCCAGTCAGTTTCCTGCAATGAATATCCTAATCCCTCCTTTCTCTTGAGTTTAGACAGTCCACTAGAAAGCTCTTGCTTTTACTATCCATATTTTATAATGATTTATGTGTTACTATCAGTACCAAACATCTGTGCAGTATTTACTATAATGTTTTTGCCTGGGGACATCCCATGATATCTGTATGTTATCACCTGTTATTTTTTTCAAATTATTCTGTTAATGACATGGAACCTCTGTAAATGAGCTTTGAGCTCAAATGTTGTAATCTGAGAATTCAATAAATAAATAACTAAATAAAATGCTACAGTACTAACATACTAACATACTATTTGCCAGCAGATTAGGCCTTACGGTCTATCAAGTCTGCTTGAACCTCAGATCCTTAGTTGGGTGGTGAGGCCCTCACATCCCTTGTGCTCCAGAAACCCCTATCATCCATCCCCATCCCCCTGGGACAGGCCATCATCTGATATATCCACTTTCTGTGTCTGTCCCACCCTCTCTTGAAGCCCTCCACTCTGGATCTCTGAACCAGCTCACCAGGCAGTGCATTCCAAGGGTCCACCACCCTCTCAGTGAAAAACCTCCTCCTCTTTCCCCTCACCCTTCCACCTTCCAACTTCAAACCATGCCCTTTGGTGATACCTCCCTGCTTTAGTCTAAAGATCCCCTCCATGTTTACCCTATTTATTCCTTTGAGGTACTTGAAGACCTCAATCATGTCCCCCCTGTCTCTTCTCTCCTCCAATGAAAACAGGCAGAGCTCCTCAAGTCTGTCCTCATACGTCAAATCCCCTAGCCCTCGTGTCATCTTAGTTGCCCTCCTCTGTACTCTCTCCAGGAGCTGTATGTCCCTCTTCAAGTGTGGTTTCCAGTACTGTACACAGTACTCAATGTGTGGTCTAACCAGTCCATTGTACAGTGGCAGATTCACTTCCTTGCTCCTAGAGGTGATCCCCCTTACGATGCATCCCAACATCCTGTTTGCCTTGCTAGCTGCTCTCCTGCACTGCTCAGAGTTATTCATACATGCATCCACCATGACCCCTAGGTCTTTTTCCTCTATTGAGGCCTCCAGTGCCTCCCCTCCCAGGGTGTACCTGTGTTTAGGGTTTCCCCAACCAAGATGCAACACCTTGCACTTGGTGATATTGAAATTTAATTTCCATGTGTGAGCCCAGCTTTCCAGGTGTCCGGTCCCCTTGCAGGGCCAACCTCCCTCTTCTCCCTCAACTACTGCTCCCATCTTGGAGTCATCCGTGAAGAGACTCATTTCACACCCTATACCCTCCCTGATGTCCAATTTGTATGCATTAAACAGGATCGGACCCAGGACCGAGCCCTGCGGTACCCCACTACCAACCTCTCTAGGGTTCGAGAGCTCCCAACAGACCACTACTCTCTGCGTGCGTCCAGCTAGCCAGTTTTCAATCCATCTGACCATCAAAGGCCTACTCCTAACCCCATCAGTTTCTCCACCAGACAATTGGGGGACAGAGTCAAACGCCTTGCTGAAGTCCAAGAATAACATCCACAGGCTTTCCCTGTCCAGTTCTGATGTTACCCATTCTTAGAACTCCACAAGATTGGTTTGACATGATCTACCTGGCACAAACCCATGTTGCCGACTATCCAGACCTCCACCTCCTCCAAGTACACCCCAATCATTCCTTTAGTATACTCTCCATTAATTTTCCCACCACGAGGTCAAACTGATGGGTCTATAGTTACCTGGTACTTCCTCGACACCTCTTTATGGATTGGCACCACATGCCTTCGCCAATCCTAGGTACCCTCCCTGTCTCAAGTGACCTGTTGAAGAGCTCCGCCAGGGGTGCAGCCAGTATGTCCGCCAATTCCCATAGTACTCTCGGATGAATGCCATCCGGCCGAGGAGATTTGTCTTCCTTTAGGGCCTTGAGGGCTAACCACACCCTTTTGGCGGAGATAGCATCATCCATCCCCTCCACCTTACTGGCCTTTTTATCCTTATCCAGATGTGACACCCCTGGGGTACCTCTCCCTCCCTCCCTCTTGCTCCATTTCTGTTGCTCCCCTGATCCCACTCACTGCCGCTTCTATCCCCTTCGTGCCTTGCTTTGTAGATATCCCATCCCCCTCCCTAGTGAACACAGAGGCAAAGTACTCGTTAAATACCTCTGCCTGGTCCCTCGCCTCTTCCACCCACCCTCCTTCTGATCTCAATCTGCTGAGACAGCCCTTAGTTTTTCTCCACTCCCCAATGTACTGGAAGAAACCCTTTTCCCCTCCATGTATCCCCTGTGCCAGCCACTGCTCTTTTACAATGTTCTTACAGTTTTTGCAGCTTTCTTTTAGGAACATCTACAGTACTTCCTGGATCAATTTAATCAGTTTACAGCTATAAAGAATGGGACAATGTTAATGTTAGCTTTGCTCAAAATTATTTTTTAGTTTTCACTTTGTCCTTATACTTTATCATTTAACATTTTTAAATGCTTTGTAGTATATTTACTTTTTCAGAAGCGTTCCTTCATATAGATCTCTTCTGTGGCAGGATTGTCAGGCAGCAGTCAAATGGCTGCTGAGCCCTCCCTCTGTAACCACATGATGTCATGTGCAGATGAGGAAAACATCAGCAAATACTGCCAGTGGAAATGCTGTTGCTAAGCAATCACCCCTATCATGCAAGTACATAACCAACTATTCAAGGGGCCAAATGTGAACATAGAACTCCTTGTTGCTTTCTTTTACTGGTATCCTACAGCACATTTACGTAGCTGTTGTCAATTGTTTAAACAGATCTCTGTATGAGTTATACTCACATTGTATTCAAAAGCAACCATCAGTTTGCATCTCGTGCATTTTGCATTTGTTATCATTAGTTTTAATGCTTATTTGGTTATGTTTTAATCACTTTTTCTCTCCATCACTTCAATAATCAGTATTCTAAAGAGTTGTATAATGGTGGTGGTTAAATTCCTGTTAACTCCTGTATGCCATTAAATTATGTTTCCTTGTTATCTGATACTATGGCAACCATAGTCAAGGCATTTGATTAAGAACTTATGTGAGGTTTCTCATGATTTTGCAAAAAGAGGACCTTCTGAATGTATCTTCTCAACTTAGGTTGTAGTCAGGGTATGTACAACATATAAATTGAGGATTTAATCACCAGGGAACAAACATTTATGAGACCTAATGCTTATGTACACAGAAGCACAATAGATCTCCTAAAATATTGTTATGCATACTTTATGAGGTTAGATTTAGTGGTAACCAGCATGCTTGCCAGTTTGAATCTTCATTTAAGCCCCATGGAGCACAAAGTTTCCCAAATTCAAAAATCCACCACATCTCTCGTTTTTCTACAATTTTATTTTAGTTACTGCCACTTACTGGTTCTGGTACTTGCTCTAGACCCCATAATCTCAATTGGACCACAGTGTGTCCGCGGTCCATATAGTGTCTTACTAATGGAGAGTTTTCATCTTTTAGTCAGATTTTACTCGTGTTCTATATCCGTTTCTTAAGCCCTCTCGGTGCTCTTCCCACAAATAGATAATCCTATGACCACTGAATAATGGGGAGTACTACAATTGCCTGACTTACACTTGCCTGACAAGCAATGACCTGACACCTGTTGCCTGACATACCCTTTCCTGACAGGTGCATAATCTCGAAAAACACTTGACTGACAAGTAGATAATCCTGAGATATGTTTACAGTCAGTATGTGTGTGACCTGGAGTTGGATATATTAAGTACGGGGGTATGGGGCTCGTGGGGGGCAGATCCCCCCACAAGTAGTGTGTAGTTTAGTATACATAATATTAGAAGGGCTTTTAGAGGGTGGAGTTGCTGCTGCAGTGGCTGTGTGCTGTTGTGGCTTAGTCTGTGTATGTTCATCCTTTGTGCATTCAGTATGTGTTGTCATGGGTTCAAATCTATGTATGTGCCAATAAATTCATGTGTGAGTTGTTTAATAGTGATGCTGTCTGTGCTGTAGTGGGGGAGGTGTATATGTCCATTGTAGTAAGCATGGATTTGTGCTTTGTGCGTGGGTTTATGTGGGAGTGAGGTGTAAAAAAGGTTATGTATTTACTTTATTGAACAGTTTGGTTTTTACATTTATTTACAGTTTTTTTTTCTGTTTCTACAGAGTGGTATTATGGGCTATCCCTCTGAGGTAGTCCAGGAGTAGTTGTTGAGTTCTAGTGGTCAGGAGAGTAGCTAGTCTTGTTTGTTTGTTTGTGTATCATTTTCGTGTTCGATTGTTGTTCTGTTTCTGTCTTCAGTTTCTTTGTTTTGTGTGTGGGGTATGTTACTGTTCATTTATACAGGGGGGAGGTGTCTCAGGTGTTGTCAAAGTCTCAATGGAATTTTGATGTGTCATTTGTCTGCCTGGTTGTTTGTCGGGCTTTTGAATTTGTCAGTGTAGTGTATCTTGGGAATCTGGAGTCAGGCATGAGTTTGTCTGTCAAATGTAAGTCGGGATCTTGTAATAGATCCGAATAACATATACAATGCCTGTGGTACTGTAATCTATGTGGGATTTCATCTTGTACTTCTTACTAGTGTGTGGATGTTTAAACATTTATTTGTGTGTAGTGTGTCCACAGGCTACACATCTCCCACAGGGGTACGTGCCCCATTTTAAAGGCCCCAGAAATAACTGGTCTGTTTTTGTTGGTTCTACATGATGTTTCATGTGAACTAGTCTATCTTTTATGGTGGGTGCTTTCTTTGAGGTAACATTTGGCTTGTTCTGAAAGATTTGTTTTGTTGTGGGATGAGCTTGGAGAACTTTCCAATAGCCTATTATGATATGTGTGATCTTTTGTATCTATGGACAGTGTACAGTACTAAATGTGATTCTTTTCCCTTCATTGCTTAGTTTAGTCTTCTTACTTAAAGCTTGCTCTCTTGAAACTTCATTTATTCTCTTTTTTGCATTTTCCAAGGTGGAATTCTTGCCCCTTTTTTGTTTAAATCTGTTAACTGTAGTGGTCTGCTCTTTTTCAAAATCTGTGTTTTTGATGCAGTTTCTTTTGGTTCTTAAGAATTGAGAGTAAGGGATGCTATCAGTTAACTTCTTTGGATGGAAACTATTTGCATGCAGTGTGGTGGTTCTGTCTTTTTCCAGTATTAACTGGTCACTCTTGCTCATTCACAAACTATAAATGGAATTCTAAATGGGGGTGCTACTGTATATGGCATACATTAACAAAAACAACAAGTCATAGCACTCCCTGACCCCCCCAAACAGAGGTAAATGTAATAATAAACATATTTTTTCAGCCTGGAATTGCAACTTACTGAATTAATTTCAAAAGGAGTGGGGGTCTCTTAGTTTAGAGTCTATTTCTGACCTTCAAGATATTGATATCCAGAAAATCAATACGTTCCCTACTGCTTTTTGCTATGAATTTCAGATGCAGGTCTCTAGTATTGAGATATTCTAATAAATCTTTTAATTATGCTTCATTACCGCTCCATAGAAGCAGCACATCATCAATGAAATGTCACCAAAACATAATACTTGATCTATAGATGTTCATACGAACAGTCGAAAATGCCAGCAGAAACAGGCCTCATGGTCTATCGAGTCTGCTCGAATGCGCAGCTAGCACCTTATAATGCTGCTGCCCCTCCCTTCCCCCATCCTATTACCCCTTCCCCTTCCCCATCCCAACTCCTTTTGAAGCTGTCTACCATCTTGCAGGCCACTACCTTACCCGGCAAGAAGTTCCACTTGTCCACCACTCTTTCTGTGAAAAAATGTCTCATCTCTCTCCCGAATCTACCCCCTTCCAATCTCAGTTGGTGACCTCTCGTGTTCCTCCCCTTTCTCCTCTGGAAAATCCTCTCTGTATTAGTCTTGTTTATTCCCTTCAGGTACTTAAAGGTCTCAATCATATCTCCCCGTCCCTCATCTTCCAGAGAGTACATATTCAGCTCCCCCAGACTTTCCTCATATGGCTTGCTCTCCAATCCCTGGATCATCTTGTAGCTCTATGCAGTACCCCCTCCAACAATCTGATGTCCTTCTTCATGAATGGGCACCAGTATTACATGTAGTACTCCAGGTGGGGCCTGACCAGCAACCTATACAGGGTCAGGATAACTTCCCTACTTCTGGAGGAGAGCCCTCTAGCTACACACACCGGCATTTTGTTGGCTTTTGCCACTGCCCTTCCGCATTGAACAGAGTTGTTCATGCTGCCTATTATGATCACCCCTAGGTCCTTCTTTTCTGTGGAGCAACCCAACTAAACGGCATTTAAGTGATAGTCCCGCCCCTGGTTCTGGGCTCCGAAGTGCAGCACCTTGCACTTCTTGGAATTGAACCCAAGCTGCCATTTATCTGTCCATTCCTGCAGCTTATTCAGGTCCTCCTGCAACCCCTTCCCCCACTCTGTGTCATCTACCACAGCTCCTATTTTGGTATCATCTGCGAACAGACTGATTTTGCTCTGATCCCATTTGAGATATCTGCAATAAAAATCCCGAACAGTACTGGTCCCAGCACAGATTCCTGTGGTACCCCGCTCATTTCCAGTCTCAGGGATGAAAGTTCCTTCTCTACCACCACCCTTTGCTGTCTCCCTGTCAGCCAGTTCCTGATCCAGGTCACCATTTTTGATTCTGCCCCCACATACTCCAGCTCCCCCCCCAATCTTCCATGAAGCACTGAATCAAAGGCCTTACTGAAGTCCAAGTACAGGACGTCCACTGCATGGCCCTTGTCCAGTTTCTGCTTCACCCAGCATCACCCAGTCATAGATCTCTACCAGGCTTGTTTGGCATGATCTGTCCACAACAAACCCATGTTGCTGGTCATCCTTGATACCATTTGCCTCCAAGAAGCTCACGAGCCTCTCCTTTAGGATGGTCTCCATGAGTTTGCCCTTGATTGAGGTGAGGTTCACTGGCCTGTAGTTCCCTGGTTCATCCTTTGGCCAACTTTTATGGATGGGCACCACGTGGGCCAACCTTCAGTCCTGTGGTACACATCCTGTGTCCAGGGATGTATTGAACAGGTCTGCCAGCATCCCTGTAAGGACCTCTACCAGCTCTCTCAGTGCTCTAGGGTGAATGCCATCCATCCCAGGTGCTTTGTCAAGTCTTAATGCCCTCAACACCTCCAGCACCCTGCCCTCTGTAATCTCTACATCTGTCATCCTCTCCCCCCCCTTACCCACCCTGCACTTGCCTGAGGTATTTCCCCCCCTTCTCCTGTATGAACACAAAACAGAAGTACTCGTTCAGTGCCTCTGCCTGCTCCACCCTCTTCTCCACCCACACCCCCATCCTTCTTGAACCTCACAAGCTGGTCTTTGCTTCTCTTTTACTCTGTTATGTAAATGAAGAAGTCTTTTACTCCTCTTTTGATCCCCTGCACCAGTCTCAGCTCTCTAGATGCTTTGGCCCCCTGACCAATCTGGTGACGTCCCCAGACTTTTCCCTGTATACATCTTTATCTTTTCCCCTTCCCAGTTTCCTATACTTCTGAAATGCTGCACTCTTGGCTCTCACCCCTTCCCTGACCTCCAGTGACAGCCAACTGGGTTTCTTTGTCCTGCCCTTCTAGTTTTTTTTTCCTAGTACAGTTCTCTGTTGCATCCGCCAGCCCTCCCCTTATTATGTTCAATTTCTTATCTGCATCCATGTGTTGTTGGATGTCTGCCAGGTGCTTGCTCAGAATTTCTGCCATCATCCTAAAGTCCGTCCCCTTAAACTCAACCACCCTTGTACCCATTCCCCCTGTGTCCCTCCCCATGTTTAGCATGAACCACACTGAGTAGTGGTCACTCCCAGCAAGCAGTTCCCATACTTCTAGGTTTCTTACAGCTTCCCCATCGTCCAGTACAAGGTCCAAAGTCCTTTCTAGCCGTGTCAGCCCCTGTGCAATCTGTGTCAAGAAGCTGTCCTGAAAAGCTCTCTTGCATTCATGGTGGCAGGTGTGTTCCAATCCACTTCCCTTCCTGCTTACCCTTCAGATTTGATCTGCCTGTTCCCGGTCCAGGTGACAACCCTGTGATGGTGGCCTGTACACTACCCCCATCCTCAGTGTTCTATTCCTCGCATCCTGGAACTACATCCACAGAGCTTCTGTCCTCCCCTTCTCCAATTCCTCTCTTACACACTAATTCTCCTCCCTCACATAGATTGCCACATCCCCCCATTCCCCTTGGCCCTACCCTTTCTGAATAGCCTGTACCCTGGGATCATCATATCCCAGTCCTGTTACTGGGTGGCCCATGTTTCTGTGATGGCTGCTATGTCCACCAATTCCACCACCAAGAGAGCCTGTAACTCCGCTGTTCTATACCTTTGGCTTCTTGTATTCAGTGAGATCACCTTCCAGCCTGTTGTCTCCCTAACCTTACCATTCCTCTTCTCCCCTTTGGCCCTCTATGTGCCCCCTCCTCATTGCCTTCACCTCTAACTGTGGGGGTGAGCACCCTATGCTCCTCTTTCTGGACATTGTTTCTAACAACGGTCCCCTCGCTACCCCTCCTTCCTAGTTTAAATCCACCCTTGTTGAAATATACCCCTCCATTCCCTGTTTGGGTATGCTCTTCCCCTCTTTGCTCAAATGTAACCTGTCCCCTGTGTATAGGTCACTGTTGTCCCAGGTCCTGCCCCAGTCTGACACCAGTCTGTATTCCCTGGTTCAGCACCAATCCCTCAGCCACTCATTGAACTCCTCTATCCTTTTTTTTCTCCCTGTATGTGCACATGGTACTGGTAGTACCTCAGAGAATGCCACTGACTCCCCTACCTCCTCACACTGCCTACCCAATTCCTCGAACCTCCCCTTTACCACCTCCACTGTTTCCCTGGTCAAGTAGTTTGTACCCACATGCACCACCACATGTGGTTTCATCCTCCCTCTGCTTTTGCACTTGAGAAGTGCCTGCCCTGCTCTGCCTGTGGTCAACCCCAGAATTGCCTCGACCCAGATATGACTATGCCTTTCCCACCTTCTTCCCCATCTGATCCCCTTCAGTATGGAGTCCCCCAGTGCCAACACCCCCCATCATTCTGATCCTGACCCCCCCCTTCTACTGTGATCCCTGTCCACTCCCCCAGGAACCCCCTGCCTCCCTCCTTACATCCCTCATCTGCACCTTTTGTGCTCCTTGCATCATTCCCCCTGCTGCCTCCCTCCTGTTAATGCCTCTCACTCTTCCTCTACCATACTCTTCCTCTCCCATCTCTGTTTCCCATGTAATTCCTGCCTATTGGACCTTCACTACCCCTCTCCCCCTCTCTTACAGCTCTGATACCTCCACTTCCACTTCCTCTGCCAACACTGCAAACCTATGGCTTGATACCGCTGCAATGGTGCCCATTTCATCCTTCCTCCTTCCTCCTTCCCTGATGCCTCTCTCCTCCTACTGCACCTCTGCTCACCTCCCCCCATCCTCCTTATATCACCATCTTTAGCTCTGCTGTTCCCTCTCTGAATCTCCCCGCTTCTCCTTAGTGGGGTCACTCCTGACTCAGCTCCCGCCTCCCTCACTCCTTAGTTCCCTCCATAACCCCATTACTTCATCCTCCAATTTCCTTAGCCTGAAGCAAATTGGACAGCCTCTCAGTTTCCATAACAAATTCATCTGAACAGCAACCCCACATCTATTGCAACTCACTATCCTCCCTGTGTCTGCCACCCTCCCTCCCTCCGTGATGCCCATAATTCCACCCTCTATTCTGCAGCCTACCACCACCCTTATTCATTTCTGTCCACTTCCACCACCTCACATGTTCCCCCCTTACATCCCTTTACACCTACTCCCCATTATTTGTGTTTGGCTTAAGTGTATTCCCACTGCTGTCCCCTACATTTGGTTCAAGTGTATACCCACACCTGTCCCCCAGTCCTTACTCTCATACTTATATGCTCTATTACTAGTCTGCTATCAGTCCTTCTTTAACCCCCTAGTCCTCATTTGATGGCCTTTACTCAGTAACACATTAATACGATCCCCTCAGTGTACTACATTAATACAGTAACACATTAGTACAATCCCCTCAGTGTATTACAGCTCTTATGAACCCTAAATACTTATTACAGCCCCGAGTGTGCTAGATCTGTAGCTTAGTAATACATTACCACTTCAGTATATTTCAAATCCAAATATGACATCACATAACAAGGCTAGCTTTCATATCATATCATATCATAACAATCATTGCAAGACACCCTGTGGGCTTGGTAAACCTTTGTATCTCTACCCACCTACACCCCCTGTGTCTGAACTTTTACCTCCTGACTATAAGCTTTAAGAGTTAGTTCATATGGGCAGTTTGTAGCTCCCCAAGCTCCTCCCTCACAGCCTTCAAACCCAACCCCAGTGGCTTTTCAGTATTTAACAAAGCCTGCAACACAAGGTGGGTGGCAGGGTTTTTAAATATCACAGCCATCAACTGTTCCCACAACCAACACAAGACACCAACAGTTACAATATCACAGCCTAAGTAACACTTGTAACTCACAGTACTAATTTAAAGCACAAACTGTTCAAATATTGAGGCAGTATAGCACAGTGGTTTAAGGCTCTGAGCTGCAAATCAGGTGACATCCAGCAGAACAGACCTGGGTTTGAATCCCACAGCTTCCACTTACATACTGTGTGACCCTGAGCAAGTCACTTAACTTCCCTGTGCTCCCAGGTCGCTCCTGTAAAAAAGCTTTCAGCTTAGTGTGCTACTCCTGGTTAAACAACTCAAAAAAAAACATATATATCACAGTTAAAACTGAAGAAAATAAAACACAGCCACATCCCTGAACAATCCTACCTCTTCTGATCCCTTCTTGTTCTGATGTTAATACATATTTCTGCTCAAAATCACACATGTATGAATTCAAATACCCTGGTGCAATGGTGCTACCCATAGCTGTCCCGTTTATTTGTTCATAGAACTGATGCTCAAATTTAAAGTAGTTATTATACATGACTAGTCTTGCTGTCTCTTGTAGTAGTTTTGTTTTTGGTCTGGAGTCCTGGGGTCTTGAGTCCAGTATTATTCCCATCACTACAGTTGTGGAATGGAGGTGTAGAATTCTTTAACATCAATTTTGACTTAGATAACCTCTCCCATTTGTACTATGTTGTTGTGTTCGGTAATCCGATGTAAAATATGTGAAGTGTCCCTAATGTATGTGGGGATATTCTCAATCTGGGGTTGTAGATGGAAATCCCAAGCTCTAAGACAGAATCACTTCCTGATACTATAAGTCTTCCTGGGGGTCATCAAGATGTTTGTGGATCTTAGGTAGGACATAGAATAAAGGGGACTGTGGAAATTCTTTAATTAACATCGGTGCTTCCCAATCTTTCAGCCAGCCAGTTGTTGTCATTTTCTCTAGAAACATAATGATTGTGCTTTTAATTTCTGGCAATGGGTCAGCAGCTAGTCTTGGAGTTTTCTTGTACCCATAATAGTTTAAGGCACATCTCTTATATGTGTTATATCCTGGATGACTGTGCCCCCATCTGCTGGCTTAACAATTATTGATGTCTTTTCTAAAGTTTGTAATACTTCTCTTTGAGGCCTAGTGAGGCTGGACCTGGTAATGCTTTTCTGTTTCTCCAGCATTTCTGAGATTTCTTTCTGTGTGATTCCCATACAAGTCTCTCCTGTATTATTCAGGCCAGTTTTTGGCTTTAAGTATTATTTGATTCCTAATGCTAAATCTTAGATCCATTTTTCTTTGTTCTGATATTCTACATTTGCAAACTGTATCTTCAGTCTTAAATTCCTGTAGTAGTACTGCAGATCTTTCTTTACCTGAAACCTATTAGTGATTTTAGACATATGTAACCCCCTACTGGCCACTTGTTTAACTAGGAAGCACACCTCCCATATTTTTCTGTCTAGAGGAAAGAGAGGGGTGGGGGTACAAAGCACTAAGTATTACTGAAACACAAAATGACCATTTCTAAACCCAGGTCCTGAGGAGAGAACTTTTGCCTAGGGCTATGCTAGGTCTGAATTTCTGGAAGGGTACCCAGTAATTCCACACAGGAAGTAGTAACAAGATTGTCCATACCAGGTTGGGGTTCTAGATTGTGACTTTATTCCAAAGTTGGTACACAAAAGCAAAGGTGGACCCCCAAGGGTTTACACTTCGTGGCACAAGGCAAATGCAGAACAACATCTGTAGCAGACAGAAACTTTAATTTTCCATATTGCATAGCACTTTGAACCCTTTTCAGCAGCAAAGCCTCAGCTGAAACACACATCTTCTAGTGGCAATGGCCACTACGAAGCACACAAATTCTTCTAGTGGCAAGGGCCACGACTTAGAACATTTCCAGTATTGCATAGGATTAAACATTTTGCAATGTGGCACTGGCCACGATGGAGCACAATGGTGCTCAAAATTAGCAGAACCCACATCAGGGAGTAAACTTTCTCTTCAAGCATTGGCCATATAACCTGAAAAATAGGCACCCTTACAAAACCTGAAGTGCTGAACTGGTCACTCCAGATGAGGGGTTCCCACTTTTTGCTTCGTCAATCCATACTCAGCCATTCTCTCAGAGTTACAACTCAACATTTGCAAACTGTAGAACTATGCATCACAGAATGACTTTCACATTCAGCATTAGAAAAACACTACTTCTGAGTGTAAATTAAAGTTCTGTACAATGTGTTAAGTCTCACCAGGGACTCCATGATTGTCAGTCAACTTTAGGAAAAGGCATGAGAACAGTCTCAAACAGAAATGGGTGCATACTGTAGGTCCCATTGTCAGAGTAACACCCCAAAGAAAACAGGCAAAAACAGGTACATTTCTCCTGGGAACCCAAATTCAGATTACTCACAGTCGTCAATGAAAAGGCAGCTTCAGTGTTCTGAATCAAATCAGGGGATTGCCCCTCGGATCCATTCTGCAGTGCTCCTCATCTCACCAGGGATGAAGAGATGAGGAACTCCTGCTAGACGGGTTCCACCACTTCTACAAGGCAGGCAGATGGTTCTTAGCACTAGGGTAAGAAAAAGTAGGCTCTCCTCAGAGCCCACACTGCAGCTCTTCACTCCTTCACTGCTCACTCTGCTGACACAGAACTAAGACTCACTGAAAATTCTAAACTCCCCACTCACAGCTAGCTACCATGGCTTATGCTGCTGTGAGAGTTCTAAATGACATCACCTCTCTCCTCTCAGCTGAGACCAAGTAAATAGAGAAGGAGCAGGTAAAAATCTATTTAACTAGTTATTCACCAGCTGTCTTCCCTACCTACCTAGCACTGACACTGATGGGATTCTAGTAATCCCAGGGTACTGGGGGGTTACTCATAGAATATGAAAGCCCTAAACTAAGTACTTACGATTTTGTCACTGTAAGTGTTCTCTTACTTAGCTTAAAAACTACTGTTTGTTCCTAGCTCCTTTGTTAGGCCTTCTTTGTCCTCACCCTCTGCCTCCTCCACTTCCTCCTCCTTCTGTTTCTCCTGCAAGACCTGTCTTGTTCTGTAAATCATAGCTCCCCAATGTTCCCTATAATGGGTTCTGCATTTTCCCCTCTTGTTCTTGGGTCTTTATCCTCATCTGGTTTTCTTTTCTGGTTAAAAGAAGGCTTTTTTAGTTTTATCCTATGTGTATGAGGATTTGGTGCAGCTGTCTGCACTATCTGAGCTATTGTTGGCCTCTCCTTTTGTATTTCTTATAGGTATATATTTTATTATCCCTGTAGTCTATTGTATCTCCTTGGAATTTTTCATTTTGGTTTCCTCGATGGATTTTTCATACTGAGTTAATTTCTCTTTTGCTTCTTCAAGCCATATGTTAAATTCTTCTAATTTTAGTTGTGCTTTTAGCGTCTCTTCTTGTTCTTGTACTTCCTCAGCTAATTTGCTTCTTGTTTTTATGACTGATTCTATCACTGCATACATGAAGTCGGCATTGCACCGTGCCTTATTTCATCCCATTTTTTGTTAAATGTGTCATCATTTATTCCTAGATTTGGCTTGACTGCTATTCATCAACTCCCTCGACATCCTCTTATAATTCAAGTATTTAGTTAAAGTAAGACCATGCCATTCTAATCTTAGATTTTTCAATTTTATGTATTCAGTTTTCTGTTTGATATTTTTCACTATCTGCTTCTGTGACTGGGGGTACTAATAAAAAATAAAAGAAACTTTTTATGAACTATCTTTGTGCATGGCTTCCTTTGTAAGCCAGAGCGGCCACAACCTTTCATTTTCATTTGACATTTACCAGCAAGTGATCAGCTCCACCACTGGACTTATTGAACTATAAGATGATTTCCCTTGGAACCCTCATTTGCCTTTGATGTCACTTGCTGCCACTGTTTTTAAATAGCAAAAATACTGTTATCTACTTTTTCCTGTATACATCTTTATCTTCTGTCACCATTAAGACTATAACCTGAACCTTCACTTCTTTTGAACTGATTGACATACTCCTGGACCTTCTCTCCTCTGGAGTTGATTTGTGTCCAGAATTACAGATTGCTCGCAGCCTTTTTCTTTAATAGTTGTGCAGCATAGAGTTGAAAGTAGGAGATTTACTGGCCAGCCAAGTGATTTACAGTAGCTTGAACCCTACCTACTACAATCTGGGGTAGATTAACCTTGCTGCGGTGATTACTAGTCTTAGTGCTTTACTATAAATTATATACCTTGGATCAGCCTGATACCGTCAGGGGTAGATTAACTTTCTGTGGTAATTAAGAGCCTTAAGGGAATACTGTATTTGAATACCTATGCACAGCCTCAATTACCTATAGACCTTCCCTTTTATTCCAGGACTCCTCTAGCCAGAAATTGTGTCTTTGGAGTTGCTAGCTAAAAATATTTATGCATCTACCTCAAAAGATTAAGACAGGATGTTACAGGGAGTACTACTAGAGTCATTTATATAATGGTAGTCTTAGGTTCTGGCCTGGCCATGAAATTTACATGTAGTTCCAGGGCAGCTGCTCTACCCAACAGAATATGACTCCCTGGTTGTCATTCACCCTGGTACTCAGTTGTATACTCTGATATACTTGGATGGACTCCGGATAAAGGGAATCTGTTATGCCCTGACATCCTATACTAGGAGCCACCTATGCTGACCATTGCCCCCAAGCCCCAGACTACTGGATGTTTCTCTGATATATCTGTTATTATCACTCAAACTTATCCTGGTTGGTGATGTTGAACTGAACCCAGGCCCTCAAAATGCAAACCCACATATTGATACTGCTAATGTTGTGCTGTGGGTTAGCACTAAGGGACTGAAGTTGGCGCATATGACTGCATGCAGCCTGTGACCAAAAATGCATGAAGTTGAGGCATGGGTGGATACATACTCCTCTAATGTGCTGGCAGTTTCTGAGACATGGCTCAAACCTAATATATTATAGCATGAAGTTGAACTCCCTGGCTATACAATGCTACATGCTGACAGAGTCAATAAAATGGAAGGGGGGTCACCCTATACTTAAAGTCTTCACTTAACTTCAAACCAGTTACACCTGAGACCTCCAACAGCTCCTACTGTGAAACTCTGTTTGTACAATTAATGTTGGGTGATGCCAAATCCCTGATTATTGGTTGTGTTTACAACCCCCCAAAGACACCCCTGCTGCCTTTAAGGCACTGGTGGCTGTACAGGGTCTTCCTCCATTGGAAAAGATTATCTTAGGGGACTTCAACATCCACTGGGATACCCCAACAAACTCTGATATCAAGTCCACCCTAATGGACCTCAACCTTGCTCAGATAATACCAGCTCTGATGAGACTTAACATGAAAACTGACAAACACTCTATGCTGGACTGGATCTTTGTATCCCTGCCAGATAGAGTTAAGCTGGCTGGGCAATTTAGTGACTCACTTAGTGACCATATCCCAACATTTGTGATATGGAAAAATGACTTCCCCTCCCTTCTCCCCAAACCTTCTTGACTAGGGACTTCTCCCACTTTGACCAGGTCTCCCTCCTAAGGACACTGGCTGAAGTGAATCGGATCCATATAAAATATGCCCACACATTAGATGATGCCCTAGATAGCTTTATATTCTATTTCTCCTCTGCTGTCAATAAACATGCCCCTTACAAGCAATTAAGGGTGAAGGGACAGAACGCCAAATCACTAACCAGGGATCTAAGATCCCTCACGAGACAAAGAGAAAAAGTCTTGCATATCTATAAATCCACTAACCTGAGGATTGGGTGAAATTTAGAACCCTGAGGAACAAATGTAAAAGTGAACTAAAATCAGCTAAAAAAAGGTACCTGAGAGACTTACAATCTGCAAGCCTGTCTGACTTTTGAATATTCTGGGCCAATATCAATATCCTCCTAAAGGGAAAAGTCTCTTTGGCAAATGTGGACATAGTGTCTAATGGGTCATGCTACATGGATCCTGCTGAATCTGCCAGAGAGATAAATGCCTTCTTTGCTGATCTGGGCAAATACAGAATCCCTCCATCTAGCACCACTCATTCAAAAAATAAATGAGGCCCCCTCCCAATGACCAAAGTTTCATCTTAAACTCATTACACGTTCTAATGTCCTAAAGCTCCTACAGAGGATTAATGATACATGATCCACAGGCTATGATAAGCTACTAAAGTTAGCTGCCCTGGTCATTGCATCCCCTATCACTTGGCTACTCAATAGAGCACTTCTGGAAGGGAAGGTGCACTCCTTATGGAAAGTGGCCCTGGTCACTCCAGTGCATAAAGAGGAGTCCCATGAATTGGTAGAAAACTATAGACCGATATCAATTCTACCTGCACTAAACAAGATCTTGGAAAGGCTTATCTGTAACCAGGTACAAGACTATTTGGAGAGATGTGAGATATTGACACCTGAACAGCATGGTTTCAGAAAGTACCATGGAACCGACATTGATCTTGTCAGCCTGACCACTGACATTTTAAACTCCGTAGATAAAGGGCATCTAGTAGGTGGGATCTTTGTAGATCTCACAAAATCATTTAATCTGGTCTGCCACAACCTACTACATGAAAAACTGGTATCCCTGGGCCTAAATAATCACTCACTATGGTGGTTCACTAACTATCTGGAGGGCAGATCTCAAATAGTGAAGTAGTGATGTGCTCTCTCTGGCCAGTGGCCCATTCTGAATGGGGTCCCACAAGGATCAATCCTTGGGCTGCTGCTGTTCTCCCTAGTCATAAATGATCTCCCACAGCACACTGGAGGAGCTAAAATTGCGTTATATGCAGATGATGCAGTACTGTACAGGGCTGCCCTAAATGCAACACAAATAAATGAGCAATTTTTGCAGAGACCTTCTATCACTGAAAAATTGGATTCTTGATAACAAATTGATCCTAAATGGGAAAAAAACTAAGGCTATGCTATTTGGCTCATGAAGTCTTGGTTCTGATTTGAGCTGGAAAGTTTGATCGCTGCCTCTCTGACAAGTCAAGAGTGGAGGTGGTCAGTTCCTTCAAATACCTGGGGGTCTACTTTGACCAGGATGGCACATACAAAACCCACCTCAACCACCTAACTAAATCAATAAATCAGAAGTATGTACTGTTTTATATAAAACTTATTATGTGTATCAATATGTATAGCTATGTATGTATGTCCATGTACTGGGTATTTATATTGTCCCGGTGCACTTCAAAAATGAGTTTTTCTCAATGGTGCTTCGCCTGGTTAAATAAAGATTTTGATTGATTGACTGATTGATCGATTGATTGATTGATTGATTGAAGTTAGGTCTCCTATACTGCTTAAGCCCCTTCCATACCCCTGAATCTCACCACAAAATTGTCCAGGCTACCCTCCTTCCCACCCTTCTCCATGGGACTTTAGTACTGCACTCCGTTAAGGGCACTGAGCTGCAAATGACGAGAGCTGTCTGCCACAGGATAGGGAGATTTGCCAGCTTGGTGAAACTGCTTGCACACCTCTGCACAGTGCTAAATTCCTTAAACTGGCCATCTCTTGAGGGCAGACTGGCCTACCCCTCCCTATGTCTAGCCTACAAACTAAGGCAAGACACCTCACCACCTAGTCTAAAAAATCTGCTACTGCCTAAGCAGAGCACAAGAACTTAAATATCTTTGGAATTTCAGTTACTCCAAGTACCTAGGGTCTGTAACTTTGGGGAGCCCAATCTGTTTCCTCCTCCATACCCTCCCTCTGGAATGTGCTCCCATGTAGCGTCCACTCATCCACCTCCTTAAAATTTTTTTTAAAAAGAGCTTAAATCTTATCTACTAAAGCCAACCTTCTTCTCCTGCTATAGCTGATCGGGGCTATCTTACTGCACTATTGTTCATAACATGTTGTAATCTGTTGTCTTGCCATACTATGTGCCTACTATTTGTAATCTGTTATTCCTCAAGCCTAATGAGTTGCTCTGAAAATTTGACTAATATTGTTGTACTCCTTGTAATGTATGTCACATTATTGTTCATATTTGTATAATGTGTATGCCAACTGCTTCATGACTCTCTGTAATTAACCCTGGGTCACCCATGAAAAAGGGACCATATGATCTCAGTGGACCTACCTGGTTACCAAAATTAAATAAATAAATAGATGGCAATAACTGAAATCCCAAATGTGGCAACATTTCACAACATATTCATGGAAATTTTGTCAATCTTCATGAAGCAAAATTGGAATTTTTTCAGACTTTTGCTGTCAGAAGATAAATTGTTCCTAGCCCTAGATGCGGCATACTCAGGAAAGGAAATCTTTGCAGGTCAGAACAAAGACAACGCAATAGAAATGGACATGGGGAGGCTCCAAGTCAGCAGGAACAGCAACAGTTCTCTTTAAAAGTGTCTACAAGATATGAACTTACAAAATTCCATTTTGAAACTAACAAAAAACTTTGAAAGAACTCAGACACATACTCCAGATGGGTGAATATGACAAAACTTGTCTTTATTAATGGACGCATCAAGAAATAACTGGTAATTAAAGAACTGAAAAGGGACTATTTCAGAAAAGGCTCAGTTAAAATAATGACATTTTATGGCTGTAAGGCTGTTGTTACAATTGTTACAACCTGTAGAAACTGACCATGTACCATATGTGTGTTTCCTGAACCTTATATCAAAATATCAATAAAGTTTAAGTTTAAAAATACAAAGACCTTGGAGCAGATATGATGATGGAGGCCCAGGCACAAGAAACCAACTTTTACCCTGAAGTACAGGGAGGTAATTCACACACTAAGGTAAAAATGGGCATCACAGTACAAAATATTAAAAAAGATACTGGGCACGCGAAACAGAACAAACTGACCATCTTCTAAGCCAGACCAGCAAATATCCTGCACTCCCCTGGAGAAACTGGTCAGGTATGGTTAAACACATATGGAACAAGCCAGAAAATTAGGACTAGATCAGGACACAGTGACTGAAACATCAAAAACACTTCCAGAAAATTCTTAAGTAGAAAAAAAAAACAACTCACAAGAGAAACCTAGGACAGTTTCAAGAAAAAATGCAAAATGGGCTACTCCACTTGAAAATAGAGAATAGCATGAAATCACCAGAGAAAGATCACAGTGAATGCTTCAAAAAAAAAAAATAGATCCACAAAGAATCCAGAATCCAAACGGGAATAGAGACCAGATATTAGCTAGTTTTTTGACTGTTTTCAACAAGCACCTGAACTAGCAAAGAGGCAGAATGCAGGCCGCCTGAAATACAGGGGTGGAATGACAAAGCAAGCAGATAGGGTCTTTGTAGCTAGATGCCTATTAAAAAAAAGAAATTCTGTGCATACGAAATATACACCCTTATCCACACAGCAGGGAATACAACCTTCAATTTCAGCTTTAAAACACCAGCAGGGCTAGAAAGATTTTGGAAAAAAAATATAATGTATTTCTTGAATCCCCACTCTGGATACCTTTTATCCCCATTCCTCTGACTAATAGTTTCAAGAAAATAACATTCCTGTCTAAAAATGAAGGGGTTAATGTGGCAGATATTGTATACTGTCTAAAACAATGTTGCCCAGTACTCTGACAGTGAGATCCTCTCCTAGATTCAGATAACATATAGACAGAGGGTTGACACTTTTAAGTAATTCTGAAGCAAACAGAGGATGAATTGCAACTCATGCTCAATTGTTTCCTCTTTGGATGGGACAGAGGTGTATATTTCTTATATAGCCAGAAAGTTGTCACACTCTGGGACATCAGGATTTAAAAAAAAAAAAAAGTCAGTTCATGATTCTTTGCAATTTATTGAAAAACATTAAAAGTGTGCAGACAGAATTCACTTGATAAAACAAACAAATGGAATTGTCTGCTACTCTCCCCAGTGCTTCAACTTTCAATAAGTTTTCATCAGGAGACATGGTTACTAAGAGGACGGGACCCTCTTTTATACATCATCTCATTAATATTTAGTACAGGCATCAGTGCAAAATACATAAAAATATCTAATGCACAACAGTCAAAAGTATTTTCAAGTGTTTCTCAAATAGTGGATAACATAAAAAATCAGCATTTTTGCATTTCATTGGTGCATTTATTTAGCAGGACTAGAACATAGGTGAAACCACAATGTCGGTGGAAAGTCACAAGTGTGATGAATATTTATGAAGTTTAATGATTATTAATTAGCCTCATTCATCTGGTGCAAGTAGTTTAAGAGTGCTAATTTTCTATGCAGAGGACTGGAGGAGAGCAGACATTGTCCCTCTCCATAAGAGCAACAACAGGAAGGAAACTAGCAAGTATAAGTCAATCAGTCTCACATCAGTGGTGGGGAAATTAATGGAAACCCTTTTAAAGGAAATGTTGGTAGAGTAACTTGAATCCAGTGGGCTACAAAACCAAAGGCAGCATGGATTCATGGGGGGGGGGTGAGATCATGCCAGTTTAATCTGATTGATTTCTTTGACTGTGAGACCAGGGAAATAGAGCAGCAGAGGGCAGTGGACATGGTCTGTCTGGACTTTAGCAAGGTCTTTGAAACTGTACCACACAGGAGAATGATAAAGAAATTAAGCAGCCTGGAGTGGGATCCAAACTGATGAATTGGGTAAGGAAAGGTTAATGACACTCTAATGAGGGGAGAGTAACCAGCAGGGTGACCCAGGGCTCAGTACTGGGATCAGTCTTCTTCAATGTCTCCATAAGTGACATGGTAGAAGAACTAGAAAAGAAGTATACCTTTTTGCCAATGAAAACAAAATCTGTAATAGGGTGGACACTCCGTAGGTGGTGGCAAGAATGTATAGAGACCATGGGATACTCAAAGAGTGGTCAAAAGCATGGTTGTTGGGATTCAATGCCAAAATTGTACAAAATCATGCACCTAGGTCATAGGATTCCAGGAGCTGAGCATAGGATGGGGAGATCATGTATTTGTATTTATTTATTTTACCAGCAAAGCTCCATTGAGCAATGCTCTTTTACATTGAGGTCCTGATTAGAACAGATAACATACAATTGATAAAGAGACAATTCACATCATGCAGGAAAAGTGAGAAATAATTTTTAAACATGGACTAACAGATATAATTTAATAAAAAGACAAGAAATAGCAGGAGTATTTATACACAACGCTTATGGAAAAGTTGATACATACAGAGTTACTAACAAACACAATTATGAATCATACAGAAAAATATCTTATACATAGTATATTAAAAGCATACACATTTATTGACACAGAATTGGCCAAGTAGGACCTTGAAAACAGGGCTGATGAACAATGACTAAGAAGGAAAGGGAACTTGAGGTTATCATAGCTGATAACCTCAAAGTGGCAGGCAGTATAGAAAAACATTGGGTAGGGCCAGTGGGATACTGTGATACATTGGGAGGGGTATCTCCAGCATGAGGAAGGAAGTGGTGTTGACTCTGTAATGTTTGCTTGTGAGACCACACCTGGAGTATTGCGTTTGGTTCTGGAGGTTGCTCCTAAGAAAGAACATACTGTTGATAGGGTGGAGGCAGTCCATAGAAGGGGAATAAAATGGTGCAGGGAATGCATCAAAAACCCCATGAAGGGAGACTGATAGTTCTCATCATGTACACATTAGATGAGAGGAGTGCAAGAGAGATATGATAGAGACCTACAAACACCTCAATGAGAAAGAACACTGGAACCAGAGGGTATCCATGAAGCTGGATCAGAGAGTTTAAGAGGGATGTGAGGAAGTACTACTTCACTGAAACAGTAGTAGACATCTTGAACAGACTACCAGCCAAAGTTGGGGAGGCAAAAAAGGTAGGAAGCTTCAAACATGCATGAGATAAAAAGTAGGGGAATATTTATAAACAGGTTGGGAGGTGAAAGGGTCACCATAGACTAGTCAGGGTCTGAGAAGATAGACTAAGTAGGGACCATCTGGGCAGATTTGGTAGGTCAAGTGGTCATTTTCAACTGACAAATCCTTTGCTTCTATTTTGAATGCTTTACAGTGATGAATTACTTTGTATTGTTGCTTCATGGTATTTCAATCCAGCTGCTTCTCCTGCTTGGCTTTCTTTCATTTTTTTCCTCAGCTCCTGAGGCCTGCCTCTTTCAAACTGCACTATATTTTATTTTGTGGTACATGGGTAATGTCCTATCAACCGAGCTTTACCCCATCTGGGGGTGTTGTTATAGTTGCAGCATAAGACATGGTCAGATGTATCCTGAAATTCCTGTGATAACTCTAATGAAATTTTCCCCCTGCCTGCAGTACTACAGTAGGATCACCAGAGATACTTTCTGCTACAACTGTACTTTTCACATAATGATTGTAATTTTTTTCTGCCACTAGAGCCCTGCCTCACATTCAGACTTTTTGGGTTGCCTTTTAAACTCTAATAAGAGACCAGTGGTTGCATTTGCTCTTTAGCCTTTAGTCCATGCCGAGCTGTATTTAGTTTTACTCCCATGCAGCCTGCTTATTGATATTAATTGCACATAGGTTACAAATATCTGCTTGGTTACAGGTCTTTCAAATCTTGAAGCTTTTGGTCAGTTTAATTCCAAGGCCCTGCACTGCTTTTATTTATGCCTGTAGTAATGCTTCTATGATCCTCCAACATGTCTCCCCTCCAGTCTCACACCTTTTTTCGGTCACCTCCACTTTTATTTCTCTTCTCCCTACCCCCACCTGTCCATTGTCTTCATCCATCTCTTTATTCATCTCTCCTCTCTGCTCTTCTCCTTCTCCTCCATTCTTTCTAGTCTCCTCTCCTTCCCTTTCCTCAACATTGAAGCCCTGTGGCATGCACTCTCAGTCACAGCTCCACCTGCAGTTTCTCCTGTCCTAAGCCTCCTTCCCCTGAAAGTCTTACTTCCTCATGCTCACAATGCCTTACTACTTCTGCTGTCTGCAATGTCAGACTTAATCCTGGTCCTCCTCACTCTTTTTCTCCCATCTCCCTTCCCCTTCCCCTTTCCCTAAGAGTCTAAGTGTGCTTCACCTTAATGCTTGAAGTTTGCTACCTAAGTTGAACCAAGTTAAGCTATGGGCCTTGAGGTACCTCCTAGATGTCCTAATCATTCAGAATTCTGGCTCTGTGCCAGTGTTGTTGATGTGGACATTGGAATCCTGAGACATGTTGTCCATAGACAGGATCTGGGCAAGTGGAGGATTGTGTGCTGATGTATATCTATCACAGTATGTCCTGTGAGGTCATCCTACTGGCTGCCTCCCTCCACTCTCATGAACTGCTCCTGTGTAAACTTTTGTATCCTTCTTTATCCCCATCTATATCTGTTGACTCTATTTCTCCTCCAGTCTAAACCTGACATCATCCCTGACTGTCTATCTTCCGTGTCCCCTCCTCTCAAGGGGAATTCTATGTCTTGGGTGAATTTAATTCCATCTGACACTTCTCTTCTTATAAGTTCCTCTCCCAGACAATTGAGTTGCTTGACCACTCTCAACCCATCTCAGAACCAACCCAGTGAAACCCACACTCTTCTAATCCATCTCTTTTTAACTCAGTTGTTTCTTCTTACCCCAAAGTACATCTTAGCCAGATTGTTCAGGTTCAGATCAAAACCAAAAGATTTTTGGATGCTTGTTCACAATCTTCAGTTTGTAATATGGAGCTTCCCAATGCCTGTATGATTAATGGCCAGTTAATTAATGTGGGTGTTGAAGTAGCTGATAGCTTTAATATATTTTTTTTTTTACTAACATGGGGGAAGAAGTCCTGGATTCATTATTTAAACCACCTTACTCTGTTAATAAATGTGTGGAATAATTGCCCAACATAAAGAATGAGTTTAAATTTCAGGAATTTGACACAGAGGCTGTCCTAATGGAATTATTGAAAATACAGCCTTCTAAATCAGCTGGTCTTGATAGATTGCAGTCAAACCTAATTAATTTTGCATCATCAATGCTGGCAAAACCACTGGCCATCATTTATAACATGTCATTAACCACAGGGGAATTTCCCATTACGTGGAATTGAGATAAAGTTATTCCAATCATTAAATCTGGAGCAAAAACTGAAATGAATAATTACAGACCCATATCTGTACTTCCCATTGTCTCAAAGGTCTTCAAAAAACTAATGATTGTACAACAAAATATAACCCCCCATCAGTCTGGGTTCAGAGTAAAATATAGCACCATCACAGCATTAATTAAGGTTGTAAGTGATATTCAGGTTGCTTTGGATAAAAAATGAATAGTGTGGAATATTTTTATCCTTTTGAAGGCCTTCAACACTCTCAGCTATAATATCCTACCAGGGAAGCTTAAAGATTCAAAGCTGTCAGCTACCACTGTAAAATGGTTTAAAGAGTACTTGACTGGTAGATCACAAGCTAGCCTGAGTTCACACCTCTCAAATGTTTTACCCACCATATCTGGAGTTCCACAGGGATCTATTATAGACCTTCGCCTGTTCAATATATATTATAGGGGCGTGTTTGTGCCCCTATAGTTAGGGTTGAATAGCCTGTTTAATGTTTAACCTCAAATTTTGCACTTTAATAACTTTGCAACTTATCAATGGATTTGCACAAAAGTTGGCATGCACTGTTCTGTGGGATAGATCTCTTGAGGTGGCAAGTTTAGTTCTGGTTAGATTTGTGGATTCTGAGCTCCCTATCATGCAAAACCCTTAAAATTCACCATTTATTCCAGTTTTCTTCCTCATTGCCTTTTGCCCAGATGGTGTGGAATTTTGGTATTATTTTTTATGGTAGAAACAGCTTGGGTGATAGAACTGCCATGCATTTGTTTGGTGAAAAAATATTAATCTGTTGTAAAGTTATAACATTTTTAAGTTCCCATTATTTTCAATGGTAAGATCACTCACCAGCATAGAGGAATGGGTTCAAAAAAGGATTCTGGTCTCACAAAAATGTATTCTTTTTCAAGGAGGGACAATCCTTTTTCACCTGAAAAAAATCCTTTTTTGTGAGCCGCCATCTTGTTTTCTTTTTTTTTCAGACAACAAATTGTCATAACACTATCCAGGGATGTCTTTTACAGACATCCAGACATGTATCTTGCTCATCGGGAGCTGATGCACTTCAGTATGTATTTTTGTATAGTTCCCATGGCTTCCGAATGTTTTTTTATCTATTTAAATCCTTTTTTGTGACTTGCTAAGTCCCTTTTTCACAAATCCTTTTTTGTCATTGCGAAAAAGGAAATCGTCATGCAAAAAAGGATTTAAAAAATCTATATCCCTTGGGTCTAGCTGCACCCCCCACCCTCTAATTGCCATCCCTGTAATTTTGATTTTATTCCCTGATGTCTATTGGCACCCCCAACCCTCCAATCACTGTCCCTGTTATTTTTATTTTATTCCCTGTTGTCTAGTGCACCTTCCACCCACCGATCATTATCTCAGTCATTGTGATTGTATTCCTTGGTGTCTAGTGGCACCGCTTACCCACCGATCACAGTTCCTGTTCCTTTTTTCTTATTTTCCCTGATATCTAGTGGCACTCGCCCCTCATCTGATCACCATTCTCATTGCTTTTATTGTTTTTGCTGGTATCTAGTGGCACTCCTTCCATCTTATTACTGTCACTGCTGTCAGTTAATTTTTCCTGGTGTCTAGTGGTCTCCCCACCCTCTGTTCACAATCCTCAATGTTTGCTTTATTGTCCCTGGTGTCTAGTGGCATCCCCCCACCCTCCAATCACCATACCCCTTGATTTTAGTAGTTTCCCTGGTGTCTAATGGCACCCCCACTATCCTATCACCATCCCTATTATTGTAATGTTGTTCCCTAGTGTTTAGTGGCACCCCAGCCCTCCCATTTCAGGCACAACCCTGAAATTAAAAAAAAACAATTCGTAGGTTTTTATTTTTTTTTTTTACAAAACCTGGGAAAAAAAAACCCTCGCTGATCACCCCCACACCCCACCTCCCACTCAGCACCCACCACCCCACACCCTCACTAACTGGAACAGGTCCCAGGTTTGAGATTGACTCTCCAATAAAAGACACAACTTGCTGCTGGCACTGGCAATTGCAGTATGAGAAACTAAGAAAAATGCGTTCAATGTATTTCAAATGGGGTTTCAACTTTGATGCATAACTTTGCAATTTTTTAATACTTTGACCACAGATTTTCAACATACTCTTTTAAGGACCCCACCTCATGAACAATATGACTGTCATCATGCAACTCATGCCCAAAGGTGATTTCATGGTCGGTTGGCAACATCACCTTTCTGGTGGGATTTGACCAGTTTTTCTGACCTTGTTCATGAGGCTGGGTCATAAGAAGGCAATGTTGAAAATCTGGCATCAAAATTATTAAAAATGGCGACGTTATGACAATTCATTACAATTTTGCGCAGTCTCATTTCTTTGGAAATTGTTAATATTTTGACCCTATATTTTCAACATAGCCTTCTTCTTACTATCCCAGCTCACATATGTCATAGCTGTCATTTTTGAAATCCTATCCAAAATGTGTTTTTGAACCTGTAGCATGGAATGGTGATTCAGTTGTGTAGAACTGCATTTTAGTGGGTATTCAGAAATTTTCTGTATTGGGTACATGAGTGGAGTAATAAGATGTCTATGCTGACAGTTTGGTCACTGTTGTCCTGTAAATGGAAGTGCAGGGCCCAGAGGGCCCTGTGCTTCCACAGCTACATATATATTTGCATCAATGGAGGGATGGGGTGCCCTGCACTCCCCCAGGCAAAGTGTTAGGGCTGATGACTCCAAGGTACACCCTGATGCCTGTTGGTTTGTGCAGCATGGGAGTGGGGTATTAGAGTTGGAAACCCTTATACCACATTTCCCTAGTTTTGTGGCTTTAACTCTAACTAGAGCATTAGCAAAGTTTTTGCAGTATACTGATATAAACCCAGACCCCTGGGGTTAATAGAATCCCATCAGTGTCAATATTGTACTAGATAGGGAAGGTAGCTGGTGAATAACTAGTTAAATAGATTTTCACCTGCTCCCTCTCTGTTTACTTGTTCTCAGCTGAAAGAAGAGAGGTGATGTCATTTAGAACTCTAGCAGCAGCATAAGCCATGGTAGCTAGCTGAGAGTGGGGAGTTTTAGAACTTTCAGTTGGTTGTTGGTTGGAGATCAGAGTGATCAGTTAGAGGAGTGAATAGCTGCAGTGTGGGCTCTGAGGAGAGCCTATTTTTCTCACCCTAGTGCTGAGAACCATCTGCCTGCCTTGTAGAAGTGGTAGAAACCATCTAGCAGGAGTTCCTGTTTTTCTTCTCATCCCCAGTGAGATGAGGGGGACTGCAGAATGGATCCAAGGGGCAATCCCCTACTTTGATCCAGGACATCTGAAGTTGCCTTTTGTTTGACAACTGTGTGTAATCTGACTTTCGGTATCCCAGGAGAAATGTACCTGCCTGTTTTCTTTAGGGCAGTACTCTGACAAAGGGAAATATATACCAAGTTCTGTTCTGTTTGAGACTGTTCTCATCCTTTCTTAAAATTGGCTGACAATCATGGAGTCCCCAGAGAAACTTGGCAGATTGTTCAGGACTTTAGTTTACACTCAGACATAGCGTGTTTCTAAAGCTGAATGTGAAAGTCATTCCAAGATGCATAGTTCTACCGTTTGCAAATGTTGAGGTGTAACTTTGACAGAATGGCTGGGTATGGACTGAGGAAGCAAAAGGTGGTCAATCCCCCATCTGGAGTGACCAGTTCAGCACTACAGGTTTTGTAAGGGTGCCTGCTTATTCAGGACATGGTGGCCAATGCCTCAAGAGAAAGTTTACCCCCTGGTGTGGGTTTGTGCTAATTGTGAGCACCAGTATCCTCTGTCATGGCCAGTTGCCACATTGCCAGAGGTTTAAATCCTATGCCAAATGGGAAATGTTCTAAGTTGTGGCCAGTTCCATTGGAAGAAATGTGTGTGTTCAGCTGAGGCTTTGACACTGAAGAGAGTTCAAGGTCCTATGCACTATGGGATGTTTAGAGTTTCTGCCTACCTTTGGTTGTTCTGCATTGCCTTGTGCAACACAGTATAAACCCTTGGGGGTCCACCTTTGCTTTTGTGTACCATTCTTTGGAATAAAGCCACACTCTAGAACCCCAACCTGGTTTGGGCATTCTTGTTACTGCTTCCTGTGTGGAATTGCTGGGTGCCCCTCCAGAGGATCAGACCTAGCATAGCCCCTAGCAAAAGTTCTCTCCTCAGGACCTGGGTTTAGTAATAGTCATATGTTTGTATTGCTATGTTTGTACCCCCACCCCACTCTTTCCCCTAGACAGAAAAACATTGAGAGATGTGCTTACTAGTTAAACAAGTGGCCAGTGGTGGGTACAAAAAAAAGGGGCTCATCCAAGGATGTTGTTTAATTTGAGGAGAGAGCAAAAGAGTTTTTGCTGCAGGTATGGCTAGTGTTTGTTTGTCTGGTAGCATGGTAGCCCAAACAGGAAAGGAAGCTTTGCACAAAAGGATTTTGCCCAGGAGAGTGCCATCTGATTGTGCCACTTGCATGCCTGCTAGTACAGAAACATCAGAGTGCTGCTGTGTGTGTGTGTGTGTGTGTGTGTGTGTGTGTGTGTGTGTGTGTGTGCCAACTTACAATGAACAGTAAAGCCAGAATGTGTATGTCCTTGTCTCTGCATCCAGAATGTTTACAGAACTTTTTAAATTGCAAGTTTCAAATGTCAAAAGTAGTGTGGACTTTAGGAAACAGAGACAGAGAAATGTGCCCTGAATGTTTCATGTACTTTGTGTGCAAATTGAGGGAGTCACTAAAGAAATTGCCAAAATCTGTGGAGAAAATTGTCAAAACATTGCTCCCACTGCTGAAATTGCAGCTAAAAAAAAAAGTTGCAGTTTGCAGTTTAAATTTGCTCCTGCTCAATGATCACCATGAAGGAAGAGCAAGAGAGAGAGACAGAGAGAGAGAGAGAGAGAGGCTCA
Source organism: Neoceratodus forsteri (assembly GCA_016271365.2). Classification (NCBI taxonomy): domain Eukaryota; kingdom Metazoa; phylum Chordata; order Ceratodontiformes; family Ceratodontidae; genus Neoceratodus; species Neoceratodus forsteri. Next base: position 684,904,874 of record CM057449.1, read on the forward strand.
TTTGCATGGCGTTGAGTGATTGGTGCAACTGCAATCTGTCCTGCCCCCTAGCCAGCTTCTGTGTGCAGCTGAGTGTTCAAGGAGGAGAGAGAAAGAGTACCGTGTGAGCTGGTCAGACCAGGAACAACCATCAAGGAGCTTGTGAACATTCTAATCTGTAAAAAGCAGACTTTTGCTGTGTGAATTTGGGCTCAACCCATTGTCCGACCGACTGGAAGGTGAGCATGGTGTTCATGACTATGATCGTCAGGACTGCCAGCCCGTTTCACCCGAGAGGCCTTCCAGGATCGGCACTGGGTCAAAAATTTCCACCGGAGAAAGCCAGATATGAATTTCAGTGAGTAAAACCAGCTAACAGCATCAAACTGTGCGTGATTTCCAAGCCAGCTGAATCTGTTTGCAAACCATGTGATTGTTTTGCAAAGGACTGTCAGTTGAAACAGTAAGGCAACAAACAAAAATTCTGAGAATAGACTATGAGCATTCATAATGGGTTCAGCAACAGTAACTGTTTCTAAGCAAAAGAGAGACTGTGAGTTGTATATTAGTCTGCAGCAAACTGGCAATCCTGTGCAATAGAAATATTGTGGCTTGCAAATAACTTTGGGCATGTGTAAATAGTTCTTTGATTCAATGCTGATCGCAAAGTCAAGTTAAAATCATATGAATGTGCTGAGAGATACAAATAGTGCAATCGATTACAGTTTTGAGCAAAATCAGAAGCCAAAAAAGGTTGGAAATGCAGTTTTTGAGTCAGAAACAGATTTGATGCATGAGGAGAGCTACTGCTGCCATTACAAGGTGGGGTTATCAATGTAAACACAGCAGCAAGGAGCCATTTTGTGAGACTGTAAAGAGACTAGTGAGCAATTCAGTAACAACAAATGTTATGTGTTTGCTTTCAGACATGACTTCAGGAAATCCCCACTACTCGGATCATGCTCGAGCTATGATAGCCGAGGAGGTGGCTGCACTGAGAGAAATAGAGAGAACTTTCTATGGTGAAGGGTTGCCTCCAGATGTAGCAATCCATAGCTATCCAGTGAGACTGTGTATTATGTGCCTTAAGGCTGGAAGGGATGTTTTTCTGATATTCCACTATTCAGATTGCCTTGTGAAGTATGGTATGAGCAGGGGTGCAGCACCAGAGAGGGTATCACAAATTTGTTTGGCTCCCACATAGACCAGAGTAGGAAACTCTGCATCTGGCAGCATGCAGCACCAAGTTGAACCTGTTTGGGGGAACCCCATAGAGTGTGGCACAGAAAGAAAGAGCATGGATCTGCTGCAAGGGCAGGCACAAAGAGAGGTTTCTACACCCATGTCCCAGATGGACAGTGCAATGAAAGGATCTGTGGACCCATGGAAGGAGGGTCCAAGTCCTAGCCTAGTAGGGGAGGATGAATTGCAAGAACTGGGAGGTGTCTACCTCCATACCCAGTGAGGAGTGGACCGTCTCAGGAGTGAGGACATCTGCTCACTCCTGGGCTCAGATCCTGAGTGAGGAGGGGAGGATGAAGATCTGTATCTTCGTGTTGAGGGTCCCCGTGAGTCACCTCAAGCTCGTGCCTCAGAGGAGCTAGAGAGAGAAGAAGAAGGCTCCAGTAAGCTGCCCACAGAAATGGATGGGGACAAGTTCTTTCGTTCTTTAACTATGCAGCACTGGCTCAATCAGGACTGGCTACCCCCAAGCCAAGCTATGGGCCACACACTTGTGAAGAGTAGCAAGGAGGTGAGGCTGGTACATAGGAGGACTGACACAATTTATGGGAAGTCCTTTCCTACCTTTCCTCATAAAGTCTAGGAGGAAATTGAACAGAAGAGGAAGTCCAGGTTGTTGGAAGAGGCAAGCAAGAATTTGTACTCTGGTGCAGCAGAATGTGTCAGGGACAGAGTCATAAACGATTGACTTAAATTCTGGAAATTGGGCACTGTGTGAATTGTGGACAAGGCAGGGAATGAAACATTCCACAACATCAACTTTGAACGCCCAGATGGTGTCATAGTTCTTGCACCTCACCCTGATTTGTACTACCCTTAATGGTGCCACTCCCTGTGAATATGCCCAGCATGCCCAGAGGGAAGCGAGCAATGGCAGCTCAATGTCTGTCGTCCAGCAACAGCATTATCTAAGGAGGAAGATACAGCACTACTGGTATTCCAGGATTCTTCAGGTGCATCCAGATTCATCAACCCAGCAGTATTTTCCTGTTTCATCACCTGGCCTTCCAGATGACATCAATCCAGCTGTTTTCCTATTCCATCATTTGGTTTCCAGATGACATCAATCCAGCAGTTTTCCTGTTTCATCACCTGTTTTTTCAAAGGAGATTAACCCAGCTGTATCTGAAGATGCTGCCTGCAGGAAGAGGGTCATCAGCTTGGAGAAGTAAGGTGATCCTTTGTTTTCGATCTTCAAGGAACTGGTAAGGCCAAATTTTCTACTTTCTAACTGACTTTGCACAACACACCTTACACGGGCAGACTGACCACATTCTGTTTGAATTGTCCTCAAAGACTATCTCCATGGATTGTAGTGCTTTCAGACCTTACCCTGTTCCAGGACTGTTCTTCAGTGGGGTCCGGCCCAGGGGAGACTCTTTTATGGACATTGCCCATGGGCAACAACATTCTATCACTAGTACGGACAATTTAGGGTATTCGACCCTCACACAATGAGTTGTATAAATGTCTGTTTTCCATTTTTTTACTTTTGAACTTTTCTAGAAAAATATTTTTTGGAATTCTCTAGTGTTCAGGTGGAGGTTTAGACACTGTGTGGTATGCAGGATGTGTTTTGTTTTTCTTCTCTTGCAGGTGTTCCTGAAGAAGAAAAGAAGAGCATGAGGGAGTTCAGCCTAGTTCCTCTTTTTTCCTAGAGATTTAGGATTGTTTGTGGTTAACAGGGTGTTAGCAGGCTTTTTTCTTCACAGGAGTGAGATTGTGGGGAATGTTTGGGAAATGTAATGCATTGCAATGTGTTGTTTCCTTGTTGTTTTTGTTCACAGGGAGCTTGGGAGGAGGTTGCCTGAGGGGCAGCCTTGTCAGATAGATTTTCCCTAGAGGGCTGGGGGGATAGACAGGCTGTGGTCCTGACCTGTAGCACGGGCCTCAGTTCTGGTCTATTAGGGCATGCTTCAGGCAGTTTCTTGGAGCCACTGAATATCCATAGATAGATCATAGGATAGGGGCTGACGTTCCATCAGCTGTCCTCTGGGCCTTTAGTGTTGCCTGTCTGTGCCTGGCACATGGTAGGGAAGAAGTAGTACTACCTCCCCATAGGTAACACAGAGGGTAGGATGGTCTGGTGCCGGGTAGAGAAATGACTGCAGAAAGTCATTTACCTGGCTAGCGGTGAGTGAACCCCCCCAGGTCCACTGGAGTTAATAGAATCCCATCAGTGTCAGTACTAGGTAGGGAAGGCAGCTGGTGAATAACTAGTTAAATAATTTTTCACCTGCTCCCTCTCTGTGTACTTGTTCTCAGCTGAGAGGAGAGAGGTGATGTCATTTTGAACTTTTGCAGCAGCATAAGACATGGTAGCTAGCTCTGAGTGGGGAGTTTTAGAATATTCAGTTGGTTGTTGGTTGGAGATCAGCGTGAGCAGTTGAGGGAGTGAAGAGCTGCAGTGTGGACTCTGAGGAGAGCCTATTTTTCTCACCCTAGTTTTGAGAACCATCTGCCTGCCTTGTAGAAGTGATTGAAACCATCTAGCCAGAGTTCCTGATTTTCTTCTCATTCCCAGTGAGATAAGGGGGACTGTAGAATGGATCTGAGGGGCAATCCCCTACTTTGATCCAAGACATTTGAAGCTGCCTTTTGTTTGACAACTATGAGTAATTTGATTTTGGGTATCCCAGGAGAAATGTACCTGCCTGTTTTCTTTTTGGGCGTACTCTGACAAAGGGAAATATACACCAGGTTCTATTCTGTTTGAGATTGTTCTCATCCTTTCTTAAAGTTGTCTGACAATAGTGGAGTCCCCAGTGAGACTTTGCACATTGTTTAGGAATTTAGTTTACATGCAGTAGTAGCGTGTTTCTAATGCTGAATGTGAAAGTCATTCCAAGATGCATAGTTCTACTGTTTGCAAATGCTGAGGTGTAACTCTGAAAGAATGGCTGGGTATGGACAGAGGAAACAAAAGGTGGGCAATCCTCCATCTGGAGTGACCAGTTCAGTACTACAGATTCCTTAAGAGTGCCTGCTTATTCAGAGCATGGTGGCCAATGCCTCAAGAGAAAGTTTACTCCCTGGTGTGGGTTTGTGCTAATTTTGAGCACCAATGTGCTCTGTTGTTGTCAGTTGCTACATTGCCAAAGGTTTAAATCCTACGCCATAAGGGAAATGTTCTAAGTTGTGGCCAGTGTCACTAGAAGAAATGTGTGTGTGTTCAGCTGAGGCTTTGCAGCTGAAGAGAGTTCAAGGTCCTATGTAATATGGGATGTTTAGAGTTTCTGTCTGCTACAGATCTTTGGTTGTTCTGCATTGCCTTGTGCCATGAAATGTAAACCCTTGGGGGTCCACTTTTACTTTTGTGTACCATTCTTTTGAATAAAGCCACACTCTAGAACCCCAACCTGGTTTGGACATTCTTGTTACTGCTTCCTGTGTGAAATAACTGGGTACCCCTCCAGAGGTTCAGACCTAGCATAGCCCCTAGCAAAAGTTCTTTTCTCAGGACCTGGGTTTAGTAATGGTCATTTGTCTGTAATGCTATGTTTTGTACCCCAACCCCTCTCTTTCACCTAGACAGAAAAATGTGGGGAGGTGTGCTTACTAGTTAAACAAGTAGCTGGTGGGTGGGGTTACATATATATGTATATTAGGGTTGAGTAAGCTCTACTATGTTAAGGTCACATTTTTGCACCTTAATAACTTTGCCCCCTTTCTACTGATTTACATGAAATTTGGAAGCTCTGCCTCAATGCCAAGATCTCTTGATCCTGTAAATTTCATGTAGATCGGTTCAAGGGAGGCAAAGTTACAGAGGTGCAAAAAAACCCAAAGTCTCCATTTTTGAAAATGTTTAAGACTTTTTTGACACCCGATAACTGAAAAAATAGGAGGCTTTGAAACCTGAAACTTTCAGGTTTGATAGAGGTTGGTACAAGGGGTGTGGTTTTTTTTGGGGGGGGGGCTTGGGTCCCTCAGTTAAGTAGTTCTTGAAATATTTTATAAAAAGTTTCCATTTCTGAGCATGCGCAGTTCAAAAAATGAACACTCTATTCATAAGTGAATTTTTGCAAGGGCAGCAGTTTGTACTATGTGACAAACATGTCTTTAACATACGACAGCTCTGTTATATAGTGCAACCCCTGCTGCTGTCGCCACACTTATGTCAGGGATGGGGCCACTGTCATTATAGCCCCAACATCCTGACTATGCTGGTTACCTGTCAGACCTCCTGGTTCCTGCTGTCTCAGTTCGCTCCTTCCGTTCTTCCTGTGGAGGCCTCCTAGCAGTTCCTATGTCGAGGTTGAGATCGGCTGGCGATAGGGCATTTAGTATCACTGCTCCCGTCCTATAGAACTCACTTCCCTCTGAGGTTAAGGAGGCCTCTACCTTGGAGGTTTTCAAGGCCAGCCTTAAAGCCTTCCTATTCACCCAGGCATTTTTAGATTACGTTATTGACCTATGATTTCTGATTTAAGTAGTATAGTCGATGTTGTGTTTTTATAAATATATGTATGTTTATAACTTTTTTCTTATGTTTTGTTGATGTACTATGAATATGTGTTTATTTATCTGTATGGTGCCCAGTGCCTCCGGAAATGGGTGTCTTATTTTTACCTTACCTGTTAAATTCAGCTGTATATCTGCACATTGGGGAGCCCCAGTCCCTGGGGGCAGTGTATTTAATAATTTTATTTAATTTTATTTATTTATTCTTCATTAACGATACCAGGATGCCCATCTCCTGGTGTTGGATACTTCCCCCCAGTGCAGTGCCTTGATGAATTAACATTGCTGACATCAGAGGGCCCAGTCCCCATGTCAGCATTTACACCCTCTCCCACCAGCAGTGTGTGACACTTGGGAGCCCACCCCCAGTATACAAAATAGTGAAGTTACCTGAAAATAAAAAACAGTCCCACCACGTCTGTTTTTTACCTTAAAAAAAGGAAAAAAAAGGTCCATTGTCATCTGCCACCTCTCCCTACCCCCAACCAACCCTCCCAGTGAACCCCCCCTTACCCTATGCCTAGCAGGTCAACACAGCTGTCTTTAATAAGCGACAGCTGTATGGATAGTCATACGTGACCATAGGACACAGCTGTTGTTTATTAAAGACAGCTATGACATGCAGTATAGTGCAAGTACTATACAATACAGCTATCTTTAAGAAACAACAGCTGTGTCATATAGTGCAAGTACTATATGACACAGCTGTCTTTAAGAAATGATAGCTGTGTCGTATAGTGCAAGTACTATATGACACAGCTGTCTTTAAGAAACAACACCCGTGTCACATAGTACTTGCACTATATGACACAGCTGTCGTTTATCAAAGACAGCTGTGCCGTATAGTGCAGGTTGGTGTTGTCCTTGTTCATACAGTGGGTCAGGGATGGGGCTACTGTCATTGTAGCCCTGACAGCCTGACTGTGGCTGAATTAAACTGTTATCTGCCACGGGGAGACCAATGCCCGGGGCCAGTATATGTATTTATGTATTATATTTATCTGTACATTATTTTGACTGGTTCCATGTCATAACGGTGATTTCAGAATAGCGATCGCCATTATGGTGAGTGTAAATCGCCAAAAATGAATTTCAGCAATACACACTCATGACAAGGAGAAATATGGCTCCTGAGACCTACAGGTTGTTTTTTCAATGCACCGCCCACTTAAGGAGTCTCAACTCCGGGGGGGAGGTGAAAAACCTGCTGGCCAAAACAAAAAAAACTCGCTGCACCGGACCCAAAACCTGCACCCTCCACCTCCCAAGTGATCACCCTCCCCACCACACTAGCGGACCTGTCACCACACCTCCTCCTACATACCATACCTCCCCTGCCTCTCCCCCTGCTCGTGCATATATGCACCTACATCCCATCGCTGTATGTTGCCCACCCCAGTATCTGATCAACCTCCTGCCAGGTAGCCCTGAACATAGGTGCTGTAATTGAGTCATTGTTTTTGTAGGCACCCAGTTGCGGTCGCCTTGTTTACAGGTACCCATTTTGACTGTATTGTTATCCAACACTGGGATGCCCATGGTGTCAGATGCTTAGTTCCCCCATTTGTACCCAATGATTGATACCTCTGCTGACATCAGGTGGCCCAATCCCCATGTCATCATTCACCCCACCCTAGCAGTGTGGGCCATTGAGGAGCCCATTCCCAGTGTCTCTAAATATTTCAGTTTCCCTGAAAAGGAAAAAAGTCCTGCAATGTCTTTTTTTTTTTGTAACCTGGAAAACAGAAAATGGTCCCTCGTTGTCCCTGCTGTCTCCCTACCCCCACCCTACCCTTCCAGTGTGCACCACCTCCCAGCCCCCCATACCCCATACTTACCTCTGGAGGTCGGCCAATGCATTCTTTAGTGGAGCAGGACACATCTGCACTCTTCAAAGCCAAACTGCGAATTGATTAATACAGGTAAATGCTGTATAATTCACTTCCAATAATGTTTTAAATTTATGTTGATATCTCGGCCATTTTTAGGCATTTTTGCACCAAATTTTTAACATAGGCTTTTTGGAGCCACACCTCATGAACACTGGCACTGTCATTTTGTTACTCAGTCCTCAAAGGTGATTTTGTGATTATTGTGTAAAATCACCTTTCAGGACCAATTAGTAGCCAGTGGGACTAACACTTTGAAGTACAAAATTGACTTCTTTATCCCAATGGAAATTTGGGTAAAACATTACTTGAATACATTTTATGATCCCAATATTAGGGAGGTTAGAAAGAATGATGATATTGATATGTCTACGTTTAAATTTATAATGTACACCAATTAAAATAAAACAAGATGCCAGGTCTTGATGCAATACCCTCAGAAAGCTATCTAATTTATTCATTTATTGAAATGTTTCACCAGGAAGGCACACTGAGTGACATGTCTCTCATCTCCCGGTACAACCTGTGGGGAAGGGGTACAACAGGACTAAGACATTAAACATTCAAGTTACATGATCAACATTAAAATACACTTGTAAGGCAGGTGTTACAAATAGTGTTATAATAGTGTTGCTCATAAAAAGAATGGACAATAATAAGTACCAGCTTAATAAGTAAACATGTGCTTATGAGAAAGAAAAGGGGGGAAGGAGAGGGAGGGGTGAGGTGTGGGAGGGGGAATAGTCTTGTGCCTGGAGACCCCTTCAGGATGTGAGGAACCCTGCAAGGGGACTGGGGGGACCAGAGAGAATGGGATAAGGCAATGTCCCAGAGAGACCCCTTCTTGATGTGGGGAACCTTGAAAAGGGGCTGTGGGGCTAGATAGAAAGGGGATAAGGCTGTAGGGATTTAAAGAGGGAGACGAGAGGAGGAGGAGGTGTGACTTAATGCTAGGAATGGGCATAGGACCTAATCCAAGAGAGGACCTTTCAGGATGTGGGGTACTCTGCAAGGGGGTTGGGGAAGGTCAGTAGATAGGGATTAAGAGAGTGATAGGAGAGGGAGGGAGGGAGAATTGAACCCTTGAGGGGAAGAGGCTTTGCACCTTTGAAGGGGGTGGGTCCTAATCAATAATCCATCAGGATGCATTGGACCCTGCTAGTAGTCATGGAAAGCCAAGATAGTGGCTAGATAGAATAGAGGAGATATTCTTAGGCTCAGTTGGACTGCTTCAGGATGCTAAGAACCCTGCAAGGTTACTGCAAAGGCCAGGGAGAAAGTTAGATGGGGAAAGGAGAGGAGACGAGACTAGGTGCAGCAGGACCCCCTCAGGATGCTGAAAAACCTGCAAGGGGACTGCAAAGGCTAGAGGGACAGGTAGATGGGGGATGGGGAAGGAGAGGAGACAAGTGCAGATGCAGTAGGACCCCTTCAGGATGCTAAGAACCCTGCAAGAGGACTGCAAGTCTAGGGAGATAGGAGGGATGGTGGGGGAAGGGAGTAGATGAGAGATATAAGCCCCTTGGGGGTAAGAGAGGGACCCATGGAAAGCATTTGGGGTCCTTTACATTCTGTGCAAGATCAAGAGAGGCCAGTAAAGGGGGGAAAGGGAAGGAGAGGTAGAAATTTTGGGGTTGGGGTGCCCAGGGTAAATGAAGGTGACGGTAGAGGGGTATGGTTTGTCCAGGGCTTAAAAGAGATAATTAGGGAGGGACATGGCAGGAGCAGCAAGATGCAAGATAATTATTGAGGGCAGAGCTGATGGAGTAGGCAGAGGATGAGTGCCAGATTTGAGGGGGGAGGGAATTCCAAGTTTTTGGGAGGCAGTGACAGTAACCAGATTGGCTGATTTGGGTGGATCTGTGGGGGACTACCAGGGTGCGGGAGTCAGTAAATCTAAGGGAATGGGTGGATGAGGGGTGTTATAAAGGAGGAGGTGAGGTAGGAAGGGAGATCACCCACCCAGTACTTAGAGATGACTTTAGCACAGTGGGAGAGCCACCTATTTGTAAGAGAGGGGAAGGATAGGATAGGGCATGATAAAGATCACAATGGTGGGTGCGAGGGGGGCATCCAGGGCAAAGTGGCAGAAGGAATTGAAGACAGTGTCCAGTCTGGCAGGAAGAACTTAGGGGCAGCACCATAGACTATGTCACAGTAGTCAAAAATGGCAGTATCATCCTCTGAACAAGTTCATGCCTAACTGTAGGAGTGATGCAACTATGGTTTCTGAACAGGGCACCAAGCTTGGGGCACAGTTTTTTCTGGTGGGGTCAATATGTCCAGAGAAGTTTAGATGTTGGTCCAACCAAACACCCAAGTACCTGAAAGAGGATGTATCCTCAAGTAAAGTCCCATCAACGGTATGGAAAGTGGGCAGGAAGGGAAGTCTAGAGAGTGTATCTGCCTTGTGCCAAAGGTCATGGAGACAGTCTTCCTGGCATTGAGGAAATGTTGTTGGTTAGCAAATCAAACCAAAGCTGATCCTTGTTAAAGTCTTGTTGTAGACTGGTTGTAACCTCATCAAGACAGGAGCCAGATGCATACAGGACTTTATCATTGGCATACATATGTATAGTGGAAGAGGGGGAGCAAGCAGAGGGAAGGTCATTTAAGAAGATAGAGAATAGGAGGGGCCCTAATACAGAGCTCTGGGGATGCCAGTTCTAATCAGGAGGGGAGAGGAAGTGGCGCCCAAGATCTTAACTGAGTGGGTTCTGCCAATAAGGTAGACCTTGAACCAGTTTGTTGCAGAGGGAGATAGGCCAACTGCCGGGAGTAAGTCAAGGAGAAGGGAGTGAGAGACAGTGTGAAAGACCTTGACCAGGTTGACAAAAATGGCAGAGTTAATTTAGCCATTGTCCATCCCGGTTATGATGGAATCTGTGAGCCATAGGAGAGTGGTGGTGGTTAAGTGTTTTTTCCTGAAACTAGATTGAAAAGGGGTGAAAAAGGATGTGTCAGATAGAAAAGAGGTGAGTTGGGAGAGGACAATGTGTTCTTGAACCTTGGCAAGGATAGGGAGCAGAGAAATGGGGCGATAGTTGTCAGGGGATGAGGGGTTATCCCCTTTGGATAGAAGGAGGACCACTGCAGGTTTATATGAAGAGGGGACCAAGGCAGTAGAGAATGAGAGATTTAGAATTATTGAGAGGGGGTAGGCAATAGCTGAAGAAGAGCGGGACAGGAGGTTTGGGTTGAGGCCATCAGGGGAGGCACCCCTAAGTTGACGGTGAGGAGGGCACTTAGGGCATCATTTGGAGTTACAGTAGTGAAAAAGAAGGCTAGGTAAGAGGGTGGTGGAGGGGGCACACCAGTAGAGGGTGCGGAGGGAGATGGGTAGGAGGGGAGGATTTCAGTAGCTCAGTGGTGCAGGGGATATAGTAGGAGTTAAATTCTGCAGCTATGGCTGGTAGGTCAGACACTAGTGAGCTTTTTACTTTAAGTACCTGTGGGGTGGGCAAGATGAGGGGGTAAATAGGGTGTGGACCACCTTCCAGAACTTTGAAGGGGAATTTATGTTGCTGATGAAGGCAGATTTGAAATATTTGGACTTGGCTAACCTTGTAGCCCTGGTGCAAGTGTTTCAGAGCATGCTGTAGTTTGCAAGGGCATTAGGATGTTGGCTAGCTTTATGACACTTCCAGGCTCGATCTCTATCCCTGAGGCAGGCCATAAGTTCAGGGGCTATCCAAAGAAAGTGGTTACCTCTGACTCTGGTTTGTTTGAGTGGGGCAAAGGCATTCCATTTTACAAGAAAGATTTTGTTGAAGTAGACAAGGGCCTTATCAACTGAGGGGAGGGAGGTTAGGGGGGAACAGTCAGAAGTGGAAAGGTTTCTCAGGAGAGCTTCAAGGTCCAGGGACTTGAAAGAGCATAGTTGTATGGTTTTGTGTGGTGATTTAGTTCTGTGAACTTTCCTAACTATGAATATTGGGTTATGGTCACTGGGAGCATCGGGGAGAATACCAGAGGTGATGACATGGTGGGGGTGGGAGGTAAGGGCCCAGTCAAGTAGGGAATGTTGTGTGTCTTGTGGTTTGGGCGGGTGGGTTTGGAGATCAGTTGGGAGCAGTTTAGGGCTCCGATTTCATTTTTAGATTTGGTAGTTTTAGGTGACAAACAATTTATATTGAAGTCGCCTAGGATGAATAATTCCCCAGAGCAAGCAAGAGAAGTGATGGAGGTTAGGAGGTCTAGCATGACCTCAGGATGGACATTTGGGTGGCAGTAAATGCTGGCTATGAAGATTGGGAGAGTGAAGAGGAGGGTCACATGGATAGCTAGGGCATCATAGGTCTCAGGATTGGAGGATGAGCAGATGATGGAATATTGGATGAAGGCTAAGAAATAATTGGCCACACCACCAGCCATGCCAGCACAATCTTGCCTTAGCAGTGTGTAACCAGGAATGGAGACTGAGTGGTCAGGGATAGTGCTCTTTAGCCAAGTTTCTGAGATGATTAGAATGTCTGGTTTTAGAGTGCACACCATGGTCTGAATCTGGTCTGTTTCTTTGCAACAAGCTTCAGGTGTTTAGATGTAGGATCTTTAAGCCCTTTGGAAGGGCTGAGAGAAGACAGCAGGGGGAGGTAGGCGAGGAGGAAGCACCAGAGGAACTAGGGACCATAAGGTCTGGGTTGGGGGGGATATCCCCGGTGGAGAGCAAGAGGAGATTGAGTATGAGAAAGTGGAGCTTAGAGGATTTTGAAGGGGCTGGTGAGGATGTTGGGAGTTTTGAGGAGAAGGGAGTGGATGAGTGAGGAAGAAGAAGGTGGAGACCTGAAGTGAAAGTGGACAAAGTTATCATGAGGAATAGTGGTAGAGTGAGACCATATTTCAAATGGGGGGGGAGGGAGTGATAGCATGGATGTGGGTAGGGGATTGGAGATAATAACTGATGGGGGTGGGAGAGATATTAGGAATAGATGAGTAGTGAGCAAGTGGAGGTGGTAAAGAGAGGGATATGAGCAGAACAAGGGGGAGAGAGGAGAGTAGTGGATGCATTGTTGAAAAAGGCAGAGAAATTAGTGAACAGTTGATTTAGGAACAGAAAGAATTTGTAAGCAGAGAGCTCAGAGGGAGGCTGGTCAGATGGAGTGGGTAGCTGTAGCTTAGGAAGATATCTATATGAACAACAGGCAGGGATCGCTTTAGATAAAGATTGTGTCTCTCTAGTGGTAGTACAGTATAACTTGTTAATGGGAAAATGGAAACTTGCACATTTGCCCATATAATCTGGAAACATGCAGATCCAGATATAAGGAGGTTAAGCAGTACAGGGTAGGCTGACTAGCCAGCTAAAAGCCTGTCAGGGCACAGATTGAAAATAGCAAAAGCTGGTCAGTGAACAGCCAAGGTGCTTGCAAGGGCCAGTGTCGAAATTTCCCCTTGAAGAAGGCATGCTAACCAATGGCAGTCAAGTGGTTTCCAGGAAATTAGCCAGTGGGAAATAGCAGTTTGGATCTGAGTAGGCAAGAAGAACAACAGCAGACGTCCTTGATTTTCTCTATAGCGGGAGGCTGAGTACAGCTGATGGCTCCAAGGAGCAAGCCACAGACACCAATCTGGAAGAGGGAGCCCGGTCGAGGGCAAAATTCTGTGGAGGGAAAAGGGAGAGAATTAGAAACTTTAAATGGTCAGAGGATCAGCCATTGGTTGAGTGGTGGGTGGAACTAGTAACAGAGAGAGGGGAGGTGGAGTTAGGAAAGAAAAGGGAGCAGTAAATAGGTGTCTGTATCTAGGTGCCAGAACCCTGCAAAAAAAAAATGCAATTTAGGTGAGGTAGGGAGAAGGGAGGGGGGGATAGATTAAGTAGAGTGCAAAGTAGTGAGTGGGGGGGGACTGGAGCTGAGGAGAAGAGATTTCAGAGGCTAGAGCAGAGGGGGATGAAAGGAATAAAATAGGCAAATTTTAGCACTTTTAGCAATATAGTCACAGAATATTAGCACGCGAGCAGAAATAGTGCAGTACAAACCCACAGCAATTTATTATAGTAACCCACAAGCAGCAATAAAAAACAGTACTCTGCATAAAACACATTTTTCCATAATAGTCAGATATTGAAAATAGTAAAAGCCAGTCAGTGAACAGCCAAGGTGCTTGCAAGGGCCAGTGTCCAACTATCCTGCTTGAAGAAGGCACACTAACCAATGGCAGTCCAGTGGTTTCCAGGGGAAATTAGCCAGTGGGAAACAGGGGGTTGGATCCAAGTAGGCAAGAATAGCAACAATGGGCATACCTGAGTACGGCCGATGGCTCCAAGGAGTGAGCCACAGCTGCAGGTCTGGAGGAGGGAACCCAATCAAGGGCAAGATTCTGATTTTCTCTGTGGTGAGAGGCTGAGTATGGCTGATGGCTCCTAGGAGCAAGCCACAGCCACAGGTCTGGAAGAGGGAACCTGGTGAAGGGCAAGATTCTGATTTTCTCTGTAGAGGGAGGCTGAGTATGGCTGATGGCTCCAAGGAGCGAGCCACAGCTGCAGGTCTGGAGGAGGGAGCCCAGTCAAGGGCAAGATTCTAACAGCTCCCTCTTAATGGGCAAAGATACTTACCAGCCTTTTCAGCAGTTTCTTCAAGGGACTGTTTTTTCCCCATTCATGGGAGGGAGCAATTATTATATCGGTTTTTAAAAAAGGAGACAAGAACAACCCACAAATGTATAGACCAATATCTTTATTAGATGCTATGGGCAAGAATTTTGTTAAAATTATCTTGGAGAGATTAAAAGTTGAAATTTCACAGCTGGGTGGACTATCAGAGTTCCAAGCTGGTTTCCAGGGATGGTATAGCACAACTGATAACTGTTTCATATTAAATCACCTCTACAGTATGAACAATATGTAACACTCAGAAACCAGAAAATCTATGTGGCATATATAGATTTCAGCGAAGCCTTTAATACAATTTCCTGCTAAACCCTGTGGAAAGAAATGGTCTCTTGGGGTATTTCTTGACATCTAGTGCATATCATTAGTGAATTGTACCCAGACACCTGCATGCAGATTAAGCTAGGTTCTTGTGGTCAGATATCTGCCTTTCCCACTAACTGGGGTGTATGCTAAGGTTGTATTTTAGACCCCCTATTCTTTTGCCTTTATATAAATAATATTTTAGTTTTGTTAGAATCATCGTGTATGGATTCTCCAAAAATATACCCAAGAGTATGTGCAGTTCTTGCCTTTGCGGACGATCTAGCACTTATTTCTCTAACTCAGTCAGCTCTGTCGAAAAAATTGAGGATTTTAAATAAATATGCTAACAATTATGGATTGAAAATAAATGAGGCAAAGAACCAGGTAATGATTTTCGGCTCTAAAAATCAAGCAGAAACATGGTATGTAGAGGCTAAAAAAAAATAAAAACAGTGAATCAGTATAACTATCTGGGATTAAACTTTTCATCAAATGGTACATGGACTAGACATATAAGTAAACTGAAGACTAAATTGAAACAAACTGCTAGTTCCTTAAATTTATTCAACAAAAAATTTGGTGGAAATACAATCAGACCACTTATAATGACAGCTAAATCCAAATATAATTCGCAGACACTTTACAATATTGAGATATGGGATGCTAAGAAATATGAATCTTTAGAAGTCCCACTTATGAAGTTGCTGAGATCTGGGCTGGGTCTAGGTCACACCATACCTGCATCATTGGTTAGGGCTAAACTTAGCATAATAGGGCTTACAGCCCTGATAGAAGCTAGGAAAGTCAATTATTGGCTAAAATTGCTTCAATTAAACAAAAAGTGCATTCTATATTTATGTTTGAGGGAAAAATACTCCTGGAATGATTGTATCATACAACAATCAAGTTGGTTGGAAAAAATCTTTTTTATTTTAAAAGCAAATAATTTGGACTTCCTGAAAAACTATGTTGACAAGGGAATTGGTATAAGTCTCAAGTTCCCGAAGTTTGTTATCAGAAACATTTCAGAAAATTATAATGTAAAAGATCTAAGGGATATTCAAAACCTGAGTATTTCTCATTGGTTAATCCAGAATGATGTGAATCACTATTGTAGGCATTATCTCAATGTTTGACTGATACTAATCAAAAGAAACTTTATACCAAATATCGCATGGAATTTTTTCCAATCAAGGTCGTAAATGCTAGATATAACAGGAATAGTGACATCCATGCAAGGTTCTGTAACTGCAAAAATACTGATGTGGAAGATTTGAAACATGTCATATTTGACTGCTGTTGGTACATCAAACCAAGATCTAAATGGCTCATACCACTTTTGTGCAATATTCAATCTAATGATTATCATTTAATATTAAAAATCTTGTTTACTACAAATGATGAACTAATCATCCAAACTATTGCCTCTTACCTAGAAGTTGTCTCTAGAATTTGTACTAAGAAAGGATTTTGACAGTGAGCTGAGTTGATTATCTTGGCACATCTTATTTATGATAGTATGTGTATGTGTATAACTAGCAATTTTGCACAAATCAAGTGTATATATATATTTTATAATTTTCTTTCTGTGATATTACTTGTGATTTTAATACGTTTTTACTTAGTATGAGATAGTGATGTAATCTTAAGTTGTAAATGACCCTTGACCGAACAATAAACTTACTACTACTGCTTCACAAATATAATGGAAATAAACTGCAATGGACAGTGCCAGTGTTCATGAGGTGGGGTTCCAAAAAGCCCACATTGAAAATTTGGTGAAACAATTCCAGAAAATGGCTGTGTTGTGAGCGTGCCTTGTGCAGTTTCTATGCAAGCGCATAACTTTGGTAATTTACAATATTTTTACTCCAGATTTTCAACATACTCATTTTTTCACACCACCTCATGAACAGTATAGTTGCCATTTTTCACATCCTGTCCAAAATGAGTTTTCACACCTGTGACACGGAATGGCATGGTCACTAAGCGGAATTACCTTTCAGGACCGATTAACAAAATGACAGTGCCAGTGTTCATGAAGTTGGGTCCCAAAAAGCACATGTTGAAAAACTGGCCCCAAAAAACTAAAAATGGCCACGTTATAAGTGTGCATTGCGCAGTTTCTATGCAGGTGCATAACTTTGGTAATTTACAATATTTTTATTCCAGATTTTCAACATACTCATTTTTTAACACCACCTCATGAATAGTACAGCTGTAATTTATAACATCCTGTCCAAAATGAGTTTTCATACCTGTGGCATGGAATGCCATTTCAGCATGGATTTGAAAATGTTCACCTATGGGGTTTATGAGGTGGGGTCATAAGAAGAATATGTTGAATATTTAGGGTCAAAATATTAAAATACAAAGAATTTATTAAGTAACATTGATTGCAGAGATATCCATTGCACCTCTGGGGAACACGCTGCCTTACCGTGCTAGTGATCTGAGTTCAGGTGTGAATTCAGTGAGCTGGTTTACTGGGACAAGGCTGATGGGGAAGGTGCTATAGCATGCAGCACCAGTCATGGCATGGGTAAGGACGGAGCAGTGTTTTGGCACAGATGCCACACTGTGTGGTGGGTCAGGGAACCTCACCCACAAGGTATTGTGATATGTGCTGGGGTCTGCTGGCTCCATGCACTGCATCATGACTGTCTCTAATACTGTATTTAGCTAATTTTGCACAGCAAATGAGGATACAGTTCTGCTATCACAAAAAGAGGGGAAATTAGTTGCAAAAAAATATGTTAATGCAGAGATTAGGGTTGAAAAAATACAAAGCATACAAAGACAGGAAATGAAAAAAAAAACATTAGGGATTTGGGTTCTCCCGAGTATTGGTGAATCAGTGGTGGGGTCTTACTTGGGGTTGCCAACCCTAATGCCCACCCCTACCCTGGGTTAGATGAGATAAAATGTGATATCTTCTCACAGGGCCCATAGGGCCCTGTATGATGAAAGCTTCGACAGATTATATTGCCCATACAGTATCACTATGAGGCACTAGGTTGAAGCTGTATCTTGTGCTTTGGACAGGAGGCTATGGGCTGAGGGGTTGGGCCCCGTTTGCTATATCCACTGATATTGTGAAGCCCTGTCCTTTTCCAAGTCCATCTTTACCTCCATCTTGGACAAGCATGCCATCTCAAGAAGGACCATGGTGCACACAACCACATCCCTTTGGATTATCACCAACTTCATTTTCCTTTCCAAAGCTTACAACACAGTATGGTCTATTTGATAGTATTGATCTGAAACATGTCAGGCAAGCACATCCTGTCTTTCTGATGTGTACATTTTTTAATAAAATAGACTACAAAGTCTGAACTGGATTGGAGACTGGTGCCTATGATTGATTTGGAGGTGGTGATTGCCTGACTTCTGAACTGGTGATAGTGTGGTCTATACACAAAGGTTTGGGTGCCACAAGGAGCTATGTAGATACAAGGAACTTGGAAACTCAAAGTCCCTCAGAGTGGTGATGCCAGGGGCCACCCAAGGGCCCTGCAGGTGTACTCTTTGCTCCCATATCAGTGACCTGTGTTCAGGAGCATACTCAGGAGCTGGGTCAGGCTGCTCCGAGGGTGGGAAGGTGCTGCCACATATGACCCAGCTCTGGGAGGGATGATGTTAAGATCCACTAGCAATGAGCCTGTATCTGGCTTTGAGGCAGGAATGCCAACTGGAAAATGAATCTGGGATGGTGAAATCCCTCACAGTGACAATCTTCACAGGTTTTGAGATTGGCAGGGATGATGAGCAGGAGGAAGAATCCAAGAGAGTGACAGCTAGCGATGTCAGAGGGTCTCCATTAACACTCTGTAAGGCTACTGAACAAAGTAAGGATCCCCCGGATGAAAATATGGTATAATGAGTGCTACATGCTATACTTGCTCATACACAAGCAGCAAACTATTACTGTAACACTATAGTGAACACCTTGTATACCAGACAAAATTAGTATACATCGAGGTGTCCACTACAAGTGGGCTGCACTGTCCTTGAAAACAGGCTAAAGTCCCCCCCTCATCACAAGAGGTGGTGACTCCTCTTCTCTTGATAGCTACTGCCTTACCTTCCTTCTCCCCAGTCTGGTTTAACTCCAGAAAATACTGGTGGTATCTGAACTCTTTAACTTCCTCAGCTCCTCCCTTCTTTCTCCTCTCCCCCTTCCAGTCTGGAATTCAGAAGGCCTACTCCACCATTTTCTCCTGCTCTGTGTCACAGCTGCCCTTCTCAAGGGTATGGACTGGAGCCACATTATCACAGTCATATTCATTGACCTAGCAAATGCCTGTGATACTGGGGCTCATCATCCCATACTGGAGAATCTGAGCACTGTGGGACTGTCCAAGCCTACGGTGTGCTGGTTCTGATCCTATTTCACTGGATGAAATCTTTCAGCCCAGGTTGATGGTGCCTTAACCCGTCTTCTTCCTATCACCTCTGGCGTAACCCAAAGCCCCATTTTGGGACACATTCTTTTTTCTCTGTTCCTCAGTAACCTACCCACTGTCTGTGTCTCCATATGATACACATGTACACAATTAACACAATTCTTTTTACCACTAGTGCCTCAGCCCCTGAGATGGAAACATCTCTGCAGCATGACTTTGACTGCATCCAACATTGCTTTTGGTCCAACCACCTAATCTTAAACTTCAAAAAGATGGCTAACATGTGTTTTGGCATGCATCACCCCCATCATTTAAACCCTGGATGATGCCTCATTTGAAGAGACCTCCCAATTCAAGTATTTTGGTGTGTGACTGGATAGGAACTTAGATTCATCATAGAACATCATCAAGTTTTATTGTTAAGCAAATTGAGAGAGGACAATTTGCCACCAAAATAACACACCATAATACAAAATACAAACTATGAAACACAAACAATACATAATATATATATATATATATATATATATATATATATATATATATATATATCACATCTCATAAAAATTCTTATTGCTTCAGTCAATCCATTATGAAATTATAAAACTGGGGACTAGCTATAACACACACATGGTTTATAAAGGTAATCCTTAACAAACAATTTAAAATGTGAGATTGACTTTAATATACCTATTTTAAATGTATTCTTCGGTATTTCCCATATCTAGTGGTGGGCAAAGTGGCCCCAATTCGATCCACGAAGTGATTCACGGAGTGAAGGTGAATTCGCGGAGTGCTCCGCAATGCAAAGAGGAGTACTTCGCGTTATAATGGGTAACACAAAGTCCATTGAAAACAATGACTTTGAATTACTCCACCTTCCCAAACCACTACTCCAGCAATTTTTAAGGTGAAGTACATTGAAAACAATGTACTTTACCTCACTTCGCCTTGTTTTTAAGCTCCAAAGGCGAATTTTGCAGTGATTCATGGGATTTCAGGTCACATGGGCTCTAGATTGTTCTGCACAGCCTCAGTTTGGGGTAGTCTGTGTATGAAGTTGTAGGAGACAATCTGCTCTGAGAGCTCTCTGTGATTCAAACCTTCTAAAAGCTGTTAAAAAAGCCTTTTTGGGTCATTTGTTTTGCTGAAACTTTAGTTCATTGATTATAGGAAACCCTCCTGTGCTCATATCATCGAGTGTTTATTGTTTGTGTGTGGATTTTGAATGTTAATGTACAATATTCAGTCTGTGTACTGAGAGACAGTGGAAATGTGCTTTGGGGGAGGGGTTTATCTATTGTGTAGGTAGATTAACTTGGAGAAAAAGACAGTGCTTTCTGTTTTGGTGATATTTTTCTTGTATAACTGTGTTAATGTTCACACAGTAATATTTACAATAATTCTTGCCATTTTTTGGCTGATTGTTGTGGTGCAGCAGTGCATAATTTTAGTTTGTTTAAAATATGTGGTTATATTACTGAAGTTTTCAATTTGCTATGCATTACTTAGTGTGTGTGTGTGTATGTGTGTGACACATGTCATCAAATCAGACACCTTTTATTGTGCCACACAATTTCAGCAATGTGAACCTGCTATCCACTGCAGCTGTGCAATTTTTGTTCTTCTTTGTGGCATCTTTACTGGTACTAGTACTAGTGACTGTTACTGTAGCAGTGCAGTACACTCCCCGGCCCACCCCAACCAGCAAAGGAATTATTTTCCAGATTTGAATTTCTGATGGTGAGCACTGGTTAGGTGTTGTGCCTTTGCATCTGCATCTCTTCAGTGTGCAGCGCAATCTTAATCTGTCTGTGCATTTGCATCTCTTTAGGGTCCAATCCCATCTCTAACTTAAGTCTCAGTTGTTTCTTTGGCTTCCCTTCAGAGTACTGGACAGGTGTGGTGCATAATTCTGCATGAACATTGTACTCGTTAATATGCGTTTTTAAGTCAGGACCATCATCACGAGTCACTCACGACACAAATCCCGTTCTTCATCATCACGGTCACAAATGCAGTCACAAATCACGATTTACAATCACGTCACGAATCACAGCATTAATCTTTTTTAATAGTTACATGGATGTATTGTAAGCCTGTTTTGTAGTATCTCTCCATGCTTCACCACCCCACCATTGTACTCATTAATGAGTGTTTTTAAGTTGGGGAGTTTTGAGCCACACCTCATCAGGGCCCGTTGAAGTACAGCCGTAGGCATTCACGTTTCTTCATCATCACGGTCACAAATACAGTCACAAATCACGATTTACAATCACATCTTGAATCACAACATAATTTTTTAATAGTTACTTGGATGTATTGTAAGTCTGTTTTGTAGTATCTCTCCATGCTTCACCACCCCACCATTGTACTCATTAATGAGTGTTTTTAAGTCGGGGAGTTTTGTGCCACACCTCATCGGGGCCCAGGAAAGTACAGCCATAGGCATTCACATTTCTTCATCATCACGGTCACAAATGCAGTCACAAATCATGATTTATGATTACATCATGAATCACAACATTAGTTTTTTTACTAGTTACTTGGATATATTATAAGCCTGTTTTGTAGTATCTCTCCAGGCTTCACCTCCCCACCATTGTATTCATTAATATGTGTTTTTAAGTCAGAGATTTGGACAGTGTCTGTAGTACATACACAGACTGCAAAGAAGACTGACTGCATGCATGCAGTTTAGTACAGTATACTTGCACTGCTCAGAATACAAAGTGTCACACATATGGAAGACAACAAAAAAGGGCATAATTACATACAAGGGTTGGGGTTGGTGGAGGAATACATTTTATAACACAGCAATGAAGGTGTGGGGGGACACATGGTGTGAGAAAAAAAAACTAATGTGGGATCCCATGGTGATCCAGCAGCAGTTCCAGCATGGACATAATTTGCAACTGATGTCCCTCTATGTGATCCAGCTGCTGCTCCATGGCACTCACCTTCTCATTGTTCTCCTCAACAGCACTCCAGAGAACTGCCAAGTCAGCCTGTGTTACACGCCATTCTCTGGGGTCCACATGTTCTACAGGCTGACCTACTGGTGGTGGTGGTGGTGTTAGTGGTGGTGGTGAAGGTGGGGTGCTGGTGGAACAGCAGGTGCTGCTGTGGCCCTCCTCTTCTTAGGGATGCCACCATGCACAGCTGCACCCTCTGCCACAGAATGGCCATCAGGTGCAGGCATGGCCTGTTCTGTGGCAGCCTGCCACTCCCACTGGTGGTGATTGAGCATATGGGTGTGCTGGCTCCCAGTCCCCAGGTGAGTACCCCGAGGGCCACAGTTCACCTCCACCTCACATAGGCAGCACTTGACCACACTGCTGTCCCCCTGACACAGTCAAAAAACTTCCAAACAATGGAGGTGCGGGAAGGACCAGCACAGGCAGGGGAGGGCCAGATGAACTGGCAGCCAACTGGTCACGGTGCTGAACAGGGATGGGATCCACACCTGGGCCAGGGGAACAGGCACATCCTGCTCCAGAGGACCTGGTGCTGGACTTGGTGGTGGTGGTTCAACTGCCTCAGAGTCAGAATAGGAGGCAGTGCTGGTCCTGCTTTTTTTTGGGGGGGGGACATCTAACTACTTATAAAGGTAAGAAAAATAAAAATTTATAGAAAGAACAACTTAAGTAAAAAAGAGCACAGACAAGAGAAAAAAATGTAGCTTTTAAAAAAGCTGTTGGGTCTAAATCAAAGTTTAAATCTCCTCCTCGCTCTGATCTCAAAGTATCAGCAGTCACAAAACACACTCCTCTCTCTCCATCTGTACAGGTGAAAGTAAAAGTGTCTGCTTGTATGACTCACTTCCTTCCTCCCTAAAGAGCATGTGACTTACAGTACTGTAAGCCATGTGATGTGTGGGGGGGCTGGCAAATCTGAAACACCAAGTGGATCACTTAGAATCATAATGAGGAATGTGAAGACCTTTAAAAACAATGACTTTGCCTTACTTCTCATTGCCATTCCGCCTTAACGTGAAGTGGTAATGACAAGGTGGAGTGAGCACTTTGCATTGCCCACTCTGCGTAGCGGAGTGGCAACACAAAGTGCCCACTTCGTGTTCACTTCGCCGGCAGAATTTAAATTTGCTGCATCTCTACCCATATCTGGGCAATGGAAACAGATAAGGTAAAATCCCCTACTTTCAGTTGTTTTCTTGGTATTACAGCATTTGGAAGTGCAATGGATCTTAAGCTGTACTTACTTTTTATGGCTGCGGTAGGCAGAGCCTGCAGACGTTTTGCATGTACAAAAGGAGTGATGTCATGTTTCTGTCCGTGGAACTGACTGAAGGTGTAAACAGTCTCCTCCACTTTACTCTCCTCCAAAAAATGTTTTCTGCCCTCAAATAAATACGCTTTCATGTTAGTCAATGGTTGGAGTGCACTATTTTCTTTCTTAAGTGGGTGATACAAGAACTGGAACCTGAGTAGTGGGAGGCAGCATTAGTTTTTTTGCGGGGAGTAAGATCCACCCCCACCGCCACCCAAGAAGTTCCTAAAGATCGACCCCACCTTTTTTATTTGGTTCATGTGGGAGGGTCATGAGGTGGATCTATCATGTTGGAACAATGGACTGTCAGAGATGCCTGGGGCATCAGAGCTTAAGCTTCAGAAGGAAACAAAAAGCCTGAAACTGCATCCTTATACAGCACTTGTTTAAACAGCCTTGGCTCAGCTTACATTCCTCTCCTAGTCATACATTTTCACAAATACATTCCAAGAGATGGAAAGTCCCTCCTGGTGGGTATATGGTGTTTTTCAGACCTGTCCTCCAACCCTCCCCCAACCACCTTACTCTGTATTTTGCATCAGCTGAAACATGTCAGTACAGCAAGAGACTGCAGTGTATATTTTTACTGGGCTTGCAGTTTTAAATGAGTAGTCCACTCAGAATTTGCAAAAACATATGTTATGCAGAGTGTTTGGATTTGTATGTTAAGTCCTAGTGTGTCCTTCCATCTGTCTGATATTAGGAGTTTTTCCTAAATTAGCTTATTAGCAGATAACCTGAGAGCTAGCTAACTGGTGTTTCTGTAAGAAAACTACTACTAAATTAAACTCTAATTCACTATTGTTGTTTTCTATGTGTGTCAGGTCTAGCTTGCAGGAGTGTTTTAATTTTAAAATGTTTAATTTCATCAAACTATACACAACCATAAAAGCGCAGAAATTGCCCAGATCATTAGTGCTATAATTAGTTAAGACTCTAGGCGTTGTCTTACAGAAAACCCACTCAGTTAGATTTCAAGTATTTACTAAACTATAAATGTAGGTACCAGCATTCTATTAGGTAGAACTAGCATTTAGTGCTGATTTTGCTTTGTGACATGATTTTCATTTTTTTTTTACAAATGAAGTGTATGGTATGAAGCTTTAGCCTAGAAAACTGCAGAATACTTTAAAGTCACGTTTTCTCCTGTGTGTGGTATAGCATGAAAACAACAGGATTACAGTGACTATTTCAGCTACATATTTAATCCCATTTTACAATGGTTCATTGCACTACACATTTAGTGTATCCTACTTTTTCAAATAATAAAAAAAAATATTCACCAAACTAAATAACTCACACATACATATTTTTATACTTTATTAAAAAGTTACATCACATTTGTAGCCAAAAAAAAAAAAATTGAAAATCATGTCACAGAGCAATATCAGAACTAACTGCCAGTTCTACCTATTAGAATAGAGGAGGCAGTATAGTGCGGTGGTCTAAGGCTCTGAGCTGCAAACCTGGTGTCCTGAGTTTGAATCCCACAGCTTCCATGTGTGTACTGTGTGTCCCTGAGCAAATCACTTAACTTCCTTGTGCTCCCAGGTCACACCTGTAAACAAGCTTTAGTGTGTCTCTCCTGGTTAAAAAAAAAGAACGCTGATACCTACATTTACAGTTTAGCAAATACTTTAGAGCTAACTGAGTGAGTTTTCTGTAAGAAAACTGCTATAGTCTTTACTAATTATACCAGTGATGATCTGGGGCAATTTTGGTGTTTTTTATTGTTGTGTGTAGTTTGATGAAATGTAATTTTAAAATGAAAACACATATTACTGCTAGCTAGACATGACACACCCAAAAAACACAAATAGTGAATTAGAACTATTCAGTAGCTGTTTTCTTACACAAACCCCAGTTAGATAGCTCTCAGGCATCTGCTAAATTGTAACTGTTGCCATTTGAGCTCACTGGATAAGAACAGTTACAAAGCTCTGCTGTTGTGAACTGATTTTAAAAAGCACTGCATATGCTAAATCTACGGGTCTGGCTACATCACTGTCACATGAGACAGGGTGCATTGTAGGAGGCAGAAGGCAATACCCCTATTTGTGATGGAGATTCCCAGGGGTCATAAAATTACCCTAAAGCCAGCAGCCTTCAGTAATTTAGGAAAAACTCCTAATAGCAGACAGAGTGATGGACACACTAGGACTTTACATACAAATCAAAACACTCTGCATAACATATGTTTTTGCAAATTCTGGGTGGACTACTCCTTTAATTGAGCCATCCCCCAATTTAGGTGGTGTGCATACTAGCATGGTTATTTCACTCTTATTTACAGCTTTACATCTTTATCAGTTTTTAATTGCAATTGTGTCTAAACACTCCATCATGTAGTCTCCAGTCTCCCACTATACCTGCATGCATTGCAGCACTGTTTCACTGCATGCAGAGAGGTCAGAGGCTATCAGGACATATGCAGATGGCAGTGTGAAGCATGGGTGTAGGCTCCAATACTGGGATGCCTCCATACCACAGTAACCTGACAGCTCTATGTGTACCCCTCAGGTGTACCCCCATGTCCTCACCTAATCTACCTCTCTGTCTGCACTTGCCTCCCCGAGGGCCACCCCCTGATGTGTACTGTCCTTGATTACTCTTCTCACTGTGTAGAGTATTGGGAGTGCCCTGCCTATCCATGTGTGATGTGGCAGCAATATTACCCATAGAGCAGTGCCAGTAGTGAACACATACACTAGTGGAGCTCCTGAGTGCATCATGGAGCACTGCTGTGGTGGACATTAGACATGTGGCACTGTGTACAGTGGAGCAGTGGGGAACACTGAAGGCAGTAGAGGAGGGTCTGCCTTCAGTCATACAGCAGCAGTACATGAACGTCTGTTGTGCCCAGGTGCCCTAATACTGGCAGAACTGATGCCATGTCCTCCACCTCCCCTTCCCTCCCTCTCACTGATGTAGCCCGCGATTCCAACATACAGATCTCCCCCTCCCTCGAACATCTGTCTGTCATCTCCACAACATTATTGTGTCTTATAACAGTACAAAAAGGATATTAACACAATATTACTGTGCCATATACACAGTACTCCATAGTACATGTAGGAGGGCATCTCAAAATGCAGCTGTCATCACCGAGTGCACCATGGGATGTGCACTGCTACTACAGGGTTGAGACCACACACACTATCGCACTCAGTGTGGACAGGCTGTAATGTTTTCAAACCATTATCCACACTGTTCACTGGCAGTGTGGACACACTGTAAAGTTTGCAGGCTGTAACAGTTTGAATCCATCACAGCTTTTTCGAGTGCAGTGTGGACCGGGCCTGCATGTCTATGTAATTATCTATCTTTCTTTCAATTGCATGTATCGCTATTTTTACCTATTTCTAAAACAAACCTGCATATCACATTTGCTTGCACTCTGAGCACATACTTATGAAACTGTGCATATTTGTACTCCACTTCTGCATAGACCTCATACTTTCCTAATATTCCCATTATCACAAGCATGACTACCTTGCCCTTATCAAAAGCGACCCCCTCCAAAAGTTACTGCCACATTTTCTCTGCTAACAGTCCATTATCATTACACTTGACTTCCTGACATCAACACATTGCTTAAATATAACTCAAATCACCTCATGGACAAAAACACTGTTTCTCTAAAAAAAAAAAAAAAAAAAAAAAGGTGTGTAAATAATCCTAAGGCTGAACATATACCAGCCTTTACTTTTTCATGTACTGCCACATTCTGTACCATCATGGGGATTTGCATATCTTTCCCATGATGCTTTGCATTATTGGAGTATATGCAATTGTGTTTTCTTTAGAATTTGGCTGTCCAGCCAATATCATCCGGGATAACACATACATCAGTGACATTTGCTCTGGGGTTCTTTTGGAAACCCATATTGCTTCCTATTCCTTCCATTAAAATGTACACCTCCATGTATTTTCCTAATAATGTCTATGCCTTCCTTAGAACAGAAACTAAAACAAATCTTACTGCTTACAAATCATTGTGTTGTTTCTCCATACCTCCTTAACAGTTCCACACAACTTCAATAACTTCATTATGCAGCCATGGTGGATCTAACCAGAATTTGTTTGTTTAGCTTCTACTAAATTCAAAAGAAATTTAGGAAGTTTACCAATCACAAATTTATATGTAAATAAGTACCAGTGTTGTAGCCTCCTATCTTGTAAAGAGCCCCACCCAACAGTAGAATATAAAACACAGTGATGAGTTGACTATGAGAGACCAGTTATAAAACTTAATGCCTAGTAATAAAGTGGATCAAGAGTGCCCAGTATGGTTTTAGTGGTGTTTTTATATATAGTATACAATCTCCATAGTCTGTAACTGAATGAAACAGTGAATACACAAGTAATTTCCTTAGTGAGAAATTAAAAAAGGATTTATTTTTATCAAAAAGAAAACAATACACATTTTTATTTATTAAAGATAAACTCCGCATGTTGTCTATGTCAATTGGGTGTCAAGAACCATTCCTAAATATCTATACATGAGTGTCTGAAATATTTCAGTGCTATTGATGGAATTAATTGTGTACTTGGAAATATCTAATGGCGTTCTTGAAAGTATAATCTGCTATGTTTTTTTGACATTTGAAAGTAATCTTAGGTCCAACAATGTGGTTTGCACCTTCTGAAAGTCTTGTTGAATAATGTTTACAGCTATGTCCAAATCTTTATGACTGGGGTATAGATGCCTCAACCCACAGTGAAGCTATATATAAAAAACTCTATCCACAGCTTGGTGACTTATATAGGGCTTGATTTTAGCTGCCTCTCTTGGTCCATCTTGATCTTACCAATATTTGACTATGTGGATGTTGTTTATGCTGCTGCCCATAAATCCACCCTGGCCAGGGTGGACCTCCTTTTTGATTCCTTCTGCTGCTTTGTTACTGTCTCACTCCTATGCACTCACAGCTATTCTCTTTACCAGAACCTCTGTATCCCATCTCTTCAATCTCAGCACCTGTCATATGATGCTGTCTAACATTTAAAATATTGACTTGCCTCTCCCCTGTCTTACCATGGTGACACATAAACCAAGTATTACAGCCCCTCTCCCTCAGCTAGTTTAATTTCACATAATGTATAAATAACAAGTAACATTTAAACCTCTCACTAGCTGGCCCAGTGGCGCTGACGGTTGAGGTACTGGACGCCACACCTCGCACTATGCCGATGACCAGGGTTTTGGAATATGCCTGGACTGTTGGGGATTGGCTGGGAAGGGAAAAGATTGAGTGCCCGACAGACTGCTCTCCTTTTCCGAAAGAGGGTTCTGGGCTTCCATCGCTCTGCAGCAGCCCCTGTTGGAAATTGGAGGCACTGCAAGAGAGATGCAATCAGGGGGAGAGGTATGGTGGATGGCAGCATGCAGTACCTGGACATCATTTCACATCCATACCTCAGGGGGTGAAAAATCAGAGTATGATGGCGGTTGGCCGGGCAGCTTGATGGCTGGGCATCTCTACCCAGTGGGCCTGTCATGGAGTTGTGCTCTGGTATTGGATTCTGGCCAGTGAGAGGGAGTGGGGACCCCTCCACAGGTATGTGGTGTGCCAGCTGGGTGCGAGTGTGCCTATGGGCTGGATAGGGAGATGACAGTGGCTGGAGGTATGGCAGGCTGAGCTACAGGAGCAGAAAATGAAGATATGAAAAAAAAAGCTCCCACTAAGGACTGTGGCCCACTTCTTGGAAGGATGCAGGCTGTCTCACTTACAGATGCCCATATCCTCCCAGGCTGGCCCCAAGTCCAATCAGGTTTTACTAGGAGCAAAGACACCAATATTCATTGATGTTTCTGTGGACCTGATAGGCTGTAATATCAAGGGAGAAAGAATTGCCACCTCCCCCCACTAGATGAAGTACCTAGTAGGGAGGGCCTAAGAGGAGGAAGCTGCCCCAGGCAGGGGTGCATGAAGAAAGGGGTGGAACAAGGCATGTGACAAGGGGGGGTATAAAACAAGAATACAAGAAGAGAATAGCAAAACAGACAGAAAATGGAGTGGGAAAACAAGGGCAGGGGGTCACAGGAAGGTCTAGGGAGAAGCATAGGCAGGATATGGGAGAAAGCAGAGAGGCTGGTGGGGGGAATGAGGTATGGAGAGCCATCTGTGCTAATGCAAGGAGTATGGGAAATAAAATTCAGGACTTGGAGGTCATTATGGAGGAGGCTAGCCTGGATTTGGTGGCCATAGCTGAGTCGTGGTGCACTGACAGTCATAACTGGGATATATCAATACCAAGCAGCTCTTTGTTCAGGAGAGACAGGGAAGGGAAGAGGGGAGGAGGGGTGTACTGTATGTTTATTTATTTATTTATTTTATTCTTTGGTAACCAGGTAAGGCCCACTAGGCACAAGTACCAGTTTTCAGAGGTGACCCGGGAGCACTGGGTGGTGAAGAAACTTGCTCAGAGTCGCACAGTATGCAAGTGGAGGTTGTGGGAATCTAACCCAAGTCTGCTGATGTACCAAGCTAATTCACAGCTCATTACTCTAACCTCTAGGCTATACTGCCAGCCCATGTGAAGGAGGCAATCAAGGCTATGGAAATACAGGGACACCTGGAGGAAAAATCGTATTGTATGTTGTTGTTATATGTCAGGTGTGACTGAAAAAGGTCTGCACCCAGCTAACTTCCTGGTAAAAAAAAGGAAGGGCTTAAGGTGCTGTGGGTCATCCTGAAGACTGAAGCTGAGGCCACTATCTGTACATGGGTTGAATACAGACCTCCAGCACAGGGAGGGGAGTTGGATAAGGCACTTGGGGAAGACATCATCAGGATTGAAAATAAGGGGGAGGTGCTGCTACTTGGGACTTCAGTCTGCCAGATGTGGATTGGAGCCTTCCAGCTATAGCTTCAGCAAAGAGCAGGGCCATACTTACCTCTCTACAAGGGACTTTTCTCAGGTAGCTAGTCAACAGACCCACTAGGTATGGGGCAATGCTGGACCTGGTGGTTACAAACAGGGGCAACATTCCATATGTTACAGTGTGCAGTCACCTAGGTACCAGTGAACATCATACAATGTGATTTAACATTAAGACAGGAGCAGAGGCAAACCACATGAGGATGAAAGTCCTGGACATTTAGGAAGTCAGATTTTAAAATGATGGAAGAATGCCTAAGAAAATTTCTAGTGTGGGGGGGGGATTGCCTGGGGAGTAGAGGAAGAGTGGGGAACATTTAGGGAGGGTACAATTAAAGGAATCAGCCTCTGCATGAAGGACGTGAGTAAAAGCAAAAGGAAAAAATACATATCAATTACACGTAAAAGATGCAAACAATATGTGCATGCTCCTGGATAATATAGAGAATAATGTATGGGCAACCATACACAACAAGGCTGTGTTTCCATCGAGGGGTTGAGATGACAGCATATGAACCGTGAGAGTGAAGCTCGAGAGGTCCATGCTGTCATCTCAACCCCGAGATGAAAATACATGCCGAGTTGTGTGTGAGTGACCATATTTTATTTTTTATAGTATATGTTTTTTTTTTTTACACTAGTGTGACAGACCCTCACTGAAGAGAAAACAAAAAATCTTGCCATTTCTTTGTTCTACTCACATATCAAAATAAAATTTCCAGTCTTTTGAAAGGTAAAAGGTATGACTTTGGGCACTGGGTGGTTAGTAAGTTGCTAGGTGTAGCATAAATGAGAAATTTAAAATTGTATGACCTTTGAACTGTGCATCATAACAACTGTTCGGAATGCGCATAGCAACACTTTAGAATGCGCATAACGGTTTAGAATGTGCTTAACAAGGATTTGAGCAGGCTGATTTTTATACATAACAAAGGGTAACCATATACTATATTCAAGTTACAGAGAGTAATTTTCTTGTCTGTGTGGATGCTGAAAGCCTTTACACAACTATCTTGCAATTGCGGGCTAAATGGTATTTACAAGGTACTGTACTTTCAAACAGACCTACAAATGTCATGCCACCAAGTACAGTACGTATATTGTAAACTGTGCAAGGATAGTTGTAGAATCCAATTTTGTCATTGTCAACAACAGATTCTACTCAGAAATAATGGGAACTAGTGTGGGTACTATGTATGCACCAAATCTGGCAGAATTACTGTATATGTCAGTGAATGGGAGGAACAATTTGTGTATGACAATTATCAGAATCCATTTCTCAAGAATGCTATAACATGGAATTGTTTTGTTGATGACTGTTTTATGATTTCATTTGGGAGTAAATAGGAATTAACTCAATTCAAATACTATGTTAATAGTACCGGTACACATTTACAGTTTACGTTTGAATGGCATAAAGAAAATATCAATTTTTTTGGGACCTGACAATTTTCAAAGAAAGGAGTGTCTCAGAATGAAATTATACAGGAAACTAATCCATAAAAACAGAATTATCAGAGCTGACAGTTGTCATCTGCAGTCATTGTTAAAAAAAATTACCAAAAGGACAGTTTTTGAGAATTCAGCAGACTTGCATAAATGAGTAGGATTTTGAGCAACGTAGTATGGAAACGGTAAACAGATTCTATAGATGTAACTATGAACATGATATAATAAATGAAGTATATAATTTTGCCAAGAACTTGGATGGACAGCAACTTATCCAAAGTACCATCCAAAGACAAAGGTCACAGCAAAATGATTCACCTACATTCATTGCTCAGCACTTTCCTCAAGGACACTGCATCAGCAATATTGTCAGAAAACATTGGGTCATTTTTAAGAGTGATAAGAGATTTGACAACATTACATATAAACCTCTGAAAATAATGTATAGAAAAGAGAAGAATTTAACAGACTCATTAGTGCATGTGATTTTACCAAAGGAACCAAGCGGCAATGATTGGCTACGAAAGCCACCTCGTGGAAATTTTAGATTTAGCAACTGCACTCATAGCACCAACACTTATGATAAGGACTCTTTTGTGCACCCTAGAAGTGGTAAACAATTCTGTATAAATCAGTTTATTAATTATAATACAGAGGGGTAATTTATGTTCTAACTTGCCCCTGTGGCATCTTATATGTTGGCCAAACAAAAAAAAACCTTAAAGTGGGAGTGAGCTTGGCAAGCACAAAACGGCAATGCAGACTAATAACGAGACTTACAGTATGCAATGGTTAAACATTTTAAAGAGACTGGTCACCATTCAGTAGCAGTTTCTGCGGTATGGAATTGAAAAAGTAGAGAAGAATGTAAGAGATGGTGATATGGTAAAGACATTTTTATGAAGAGAAGCTTTTTGGATTGCCACACTTAAAGCTCTTCTACCATAGTGACTGAATGACAGTGTACAGATTCATGCATTATAAGTCCAGGCATGAGAGTTTTTCCAGTAATCCAATGCAGTTTATTTAATTGCTTATAGATTGTTTTCTGAATACATTATTGTAAATATGTATATAGATTGAACATAATGTATACACATTCTCATAAATGTCTATTAAAATTTAGAAAATGGGCTGGAAAAATCCCAGGCTCTGATACCCCTGGCAAGGTGGGCATCTATCAGACAACAGAGCCCTGGGTATTAAAAGAACCAGCCAAACTGACACTTCACCCAGTTATGTATCCCTCTGCCCACCCCGCTTCTTCATTGGCCAAAGCTCTGGGCATGAATTTTAAATCGCCGCCATTTTATTATCTCACTTAGCGAGTGAGTGTTCACCCCCCCAACAACGGCACTCATGGCAGTAGTCACCCAATGTAAGTTAAGAAAGAAAAACTCTTTATATAAAAAGAAAAAGGAACAGCTGTGGTGCATCCCTTACGCTGCACTACACTAATCAACTGCATTGCTTTTACTGTTCACTCAGCTCCCATACACTCCTTTGAGGACTGAATCCAAAACGAAGCATGACCCCACTTCCCACAACTCCTCTGGCAATGCCTTCCTTTTAATAAATGTAACCCCGCATTCAGAATCCAGCTGTTTATTTAAACAATGTGAGCCCAAACCTAAAAAAAAACAAACCTGCAAGACTGTAGCAGT
This sequence comes from Neoceratodus forsteri, assembly GCA_016271365.2. Classification (NCBI taxonomy): domain Eukaryota; kingdom Metazoa; phylum Chordata; order Ceratodontiformes; family Ceratodontidae; genus Neoceratodus; species Neoceratodus forsteri. The sequence continues at coordinate 684,938,055 of CM057449.1, forward strand.
GGCTCCGTTTGTGCTCTCATGACCAGCTTGCCACCTGCTATCAACTCGGTCTGTGTTGTTTACCATAACATGCAGAGAGGACGGCAGCAGCAGTAAACGGAGCAGGAGTTGAAATGGAGGGGCCAAAAATGGGATGCCAGCATCTGTAAAAAATTGGGACACTTGAAAGGTCTGAAGAATTGACTGCTATACGAAAAGAAAAAAAAATAGAAATCCCTGTACTTTCGATTCCTGTTCAGTAAAGGGGGTAAAAAACAGTAACCTGGACATCTGTCTCGCGTCTCGTTCACAGCCATCGCAGGGTAACGCTCCCAATCTTAACAGTCTCAATTTATGACCTCAGAAAGAAGAAAAACAAGAAAACTGGTAAAACATTTTATTTATTTAAAACTCAAAAAGTGACACTAAGAGACTACTGGGGCAAAACATTTAGAAACTGTATCTTCTTCTGGAAATTGGGGGGGCATATGTACAAGAGAATAGCTCTGTGGGGAGGGGTGCAACATAAGATGGGACAGCACAGAAACCAGGGACTACTTTACCTAAAAGAAAATGTTGTAGTGCTTATATATATTTTTTCACAGTAATTTCCTCTGTTATTTTATTATTTTATTAAAATGTCCACTGGTAGCCCATTTTCTAAGCACAATAATACCCTCCAGGGTGGGCGGTATGGGCAATACCGGACCTTCCAGGGGCTATAAGGCCCTCCGCCTGCGGCGTCGGGCCTCATTACGCCCCTGAGTGGTCCGGTATTGCCCAATACCGCCCATCCTGTCAGGTATTATTGCTTACATATGTTTGATATGTGTATGAACTGTGCATAGTGTTTGCACATTCTTATAAATGCTTTGAAGTGTTATTTATTCTGTATAAGCTCAAGATTGATCAGGTCATTTGGACTGATCACTGCACTGTGGAGTTCAGCTTTGGGGCCCCCTCTGAAAGTCCCTCCCCTGTGGAGATGGTCAGCTATCACCCCTTCAGGGGTATTGACCCAGAAGGACTATTGGCGTTAGTGGACCTTTCTAGGGTTGATGCAGCATGTGCGATTGGCACTGGAGAGGCAGTGGCCACCTATAATAGGGTGGTTGTTGAAGCTCTAGATACCATCGCACCAGTCCATATATGACCTAGATCCTCTAACTTGAGATAGCCTTGGTTTGATGGAGATCTGAAGGCAATGAAGATCAAGGGTTGGAAGTTGGAGCATTGCTGGTGGAAGACCCAGCTGGAGGCCGACAGGCTGATCCTACGTTTTTTCACTATGCTGAGTACCAAGGGCAATTTCCCTTAAAAAGGCAAAAAAATGTTGTAGGTGCCGTATTGGTCCTTTTAAAAACAGAGCCAGAAACAAATGATTTGATACCTTTTATTGGACCAACATGGATGTTACAGAAAAGAACAAAGTGCTTTAGCTTTCGAACCAACCAGGTCCTTCTTCAGAAGCTTTGTGGCAGTTTTTTCAAATATCCCATACTATTAACACCAGGTTATATAGAAAAAGCAGAAATAATTCTCATTGGTTTAACATATACATTTAAAACATAATAGAAGATTATGTCAGAGAAGCTAATTAACACCAGTATGCCTTTATCCGAGGAGCCTCAGAAGGGCAAAGGTTATCAAGAATTCTCTACAGCCAAAGAGTTCTTGTCACATAAATTTTAAAATGTCTCAGTATGCCAAGAAAGCATTCTAGTGATAAAAAAACCTTGGAGTGGCATTCTCTTTAATACATGTAAGATGAGCTTACAACACATTCAATTGTCCTGGTATATTAAAGGACAGATAATGAGAGACAAAATCCTGAAATTAGGTATAACTGCAAGTTGAAATCAAGCCTCAAATTAACCTACACATATAAACATGATGCATGAAAGTATCACTTGTAAGTGTAAGTGCAAAAAAAAAAAAACCTGTCAATGACCCCCAAGAAAACGAGACCATAAGCCTGATAAATGCAGATTTCAACACAGAGTCTGTGTATAACAAAAATGCACAGAATCAGTCTAAGCAATCTAAATGAAAACCCAAAGGAATTACACCTTTAATGAACCCCAAGTAAATGAGATATGCATCTTAATATAGGCAGTTAAAAGATGGTGACCTCCACCTCATGAAAACATTTGGGACCTCTTCTCATGAACAGTGGCAGTGTGATTTTGTTAATGTGTCCGAACTTCAAGTTCCCCAGAGACCCACAGAGACCACACCATTCTGAGCCAGATGTATGAAAACACAGATCAGGCAGGATGGAAGAATAACAGCTGTACCATCCATAGAGGTGTGAAGAGATGGCAATGTTGAAAATCTGTAGTGAAAATATTCAAAATGCTCAAGTTCTGAGCGCATATGGAAACTGTACAAAACATGTTTGTACCACAGTCATTTAGTGAATTATTTCACCAAATTTTCAACATAGACATTTTGTGACCTCTGCTCATGAACACTGTCACTATGATTTTCTTAATCTGTCCAAACATTAATTTCCCACAGCGACTGCACCATTGTACACTAGATGTGAAAATGCATATTTCTGTCAGGATATTAAAATGACAACTGTTCTGTTCATAAGGAGGTGTGGCAAAATGCCAATGTTGAAAATCTGGAGTGAAAATATTACAAATTTGTGCACTTCCGAGCATACATAGAAACTGCATGAACACACGCTTGTAACACAGTCATTTTACTGGACTTTGTCACCAAATTTTAACATAGGCATTTTAGGTCCTATGCTCGTGAACAGTGTCATTATGATTTTCTTAATGTCCTAACACTGATTTCCACAGTGACCACGCTATTCTGTGCCAGAAGTGAAAAAACACATTTTGGATAGGATGTGAAAAATGACCACTGTACTGTTCATAAGGAGGTGTGAAAAAATGCCAGTGTTGAAAATCTGGAGTGAAAATATTACACATTCACAAAGGTACGAGCATGCGTGGAAACTGCTCAATGCACGCTCATAAAACAATCACTTTTTTTGAGTTTTTCACCACATTTGCAACATAGTGATTTTGAAAGCCCACCTCATGAACACTGGCACTGTCATTTTGTTACTCATTTCTGAAAGGTGATTCCATGCAGTGACCTCAAAATCACCTTTGGGGACCAAATAACGCCATGACAGTGGCAGAATTCATAAGGAGGGGTCCCAATAACCACATGTTGATATTTGGTGCTAAAATTCAGAAAGATGTCTGAGATATGCACCAAAGTTGGAAAAACCCTATTTATGCCATTATACAGCTTATCGACATTTCTTCAGTTAGTGGTCAGCTTCGAAGAGGGCAGATGTGTTCCTGGTCCACCAAAGATCACTGTTTTGGGCTCTGGAGGTAAGTATGGGGTGAGGGTGTGTGGGGAGGCAGGGTCGCAAAGGGTAGGGCGCGAGTTGGTGAGGGCCACCAAACTCAATAAGGAACCATTTTCTGTTTTACAGGTTTCAAAAAAAGAATCGCAGGACTTTTTTTTTTTTTTTTTTAACATTGTGGCATGCTGGGAGGCTCCCAGTGTTCCACCTGATTTTTGGGGGCGCTAGCTGATGGTGGACTGGGCACTCTGTCGGCACACAACAAATTGGGGGCATTATGCCAACGGGAGTGGGCTCCCATGGGCAAATTAAACTGGGAAGGGAGAACTAAAGCTAACAGGATTGGGCCCTCATCAGCAAAGAAAGACTGTTGGGGGGGCACATGATACTGAGGGGGATTGGGCACCCCTCAGCACACAACAAATGGGGAGGGGGTTACAGTATGCCGATGGGGAGTGGGCTCCCTGTTGGCAAACTAACTGGGTCGGGGATGGCAGGCACACCACCCCAATGACGGGTCACCCCTCATTGCAGCAGCGGATTGTTTCTAAGTGGTGGCATGCTGGCTGAACTTGTGTCAGCAGCAGCATGCCACTGCATTGGGGAAAGCGGGCCGAGCCTCAAAAGGCACTGGGGCCATTGTCCCCCACAGTGTCACACTTCCCAAACCCCGCTTCTCTCCTAAGCTGTGATGAAATGTTTCTTGTGCATGCATGTAAGAGAACATAAAAATGATTCCTCTTTATATGCTCTCCTTGACTTCAAAATTAAATGTTGGCAGCTAAGATCTTCTGGAAAGCACATGTTATCAATCTCAGCCACCTCAACTGTTTTGGGTGAACGTGCCTTCTCAGTTTGCACTGCTAAATATTAGGCTAACTTACCAGAGTCATTTCATGAAATAAAAAGTAACACAGTTTTCAAGCAGCAGTTAAAAGCATATATTTTAAAACAACTGGAGTGTAAATGTTTTATGTAATTTTATTGATATGTTTGTTGGGATCACGTTTATCCTGCATATTGCATGTATGTCTCTTAAGTATTCTTCTTAACATCCTGGCTGTTTGCAAGAATGGCCCCGAGTCATTCATGAAAAAGAGTGTTGGCTATGTACTGGTGAACAAAAGTTAAATAAATAAAATAAGTAAATGTATCAAATTAGAGACTGTCAGAGAAGAGAAAGAGGGCATTCAGAAAGTACAAGGAGACTCAGAAGGATGAGGATAAGGCAGTGTACCTAGAGAGACACAGGGATGTGGGGAAAGTGGTTAGGAGTGCGACAGCACAGACAGAGGACAGATTAGCACAGACAGTAAAGAGTGGGAACAAGACATTTTCGAGATACACTAGTGATAGAAGGAAGGTAGGGGGAGGGGATTGTAAGGCTCAAAAGGATGGGAGAGGTGTGTGTAGAGGGGGACCTAGAAAAGGCATCGATACTCAATGAATACTTCTGTTCGGTATTCACGATAGAGGGTGAAGGACAGGGACCACAGATAGGCGGCAGCAAAAATAAGGGGTGGAGGTGGGAGAGGTAAACACCAGTCCATTCACAAAAGAGAGAGTCCTGGAAGAACTCACAAAACTGAGAGTGGACAAAGTGATGGGACCAGATGATATACACCGCGGGATATTAAAGGAATTATGGATGGTGCTAGCAGCACTGCTGATGGCCCTGTTTAGCAAGACATTCAATACAGAGGTGGTTCCAGAGGACTGGAAGGGGGCAAATGTAGTCCATCTCCACAAAAGTGGTGGCAGGGAGGAGGCAGGAAACAACAGGCCAGTTAGCCTCACCTCAGTAGTGGGTAAGATTATGGAGGCACTGCTTAAAGAGAGGACTGTGGAAAACTTGGAAGCCATGGGAGCACAGGATCAAAGGCAGCATGGATTCACAGCAGGAAGGTCATGTTAAATAAATCTGATTTTCTTTATTGACTGGGTGATGAAGGAGGTGGATCAGGAGGAGCAGTGGATACTGCCTACCTTGATTTCAGCAAGACCTTTGACACTGTACACCACAGACTGGTGAACAAGCTAGATAGCCGGGGTGGGCCACAAAGTGGAAAACTGCATTAGTAACTGGTTGAGGAACAGGAAGCAGAGGTGGAGTAAATAGGATCAAATTTGAGGAAAGGAGGGTGACCAGAGGGGTACCTCATGGACAGGTACTGGACCCAGTCCTTTTTAATGTTTTTATCAAGGACATTGTTGAAGGGCTGGAGAGGAAGGTTTGCCTATTTGTGGACGATACCAAGATCTGCAACAGAGTAGACACACTGGAGTGGATCACAATAATGAGGAGGGATCTGAGAAGGCTGGAGGAATGGTCTGAGGTGTGACAATTAAAGTTTAATGCAAAGAAGTTCACAATCATGAACCTGGGAGTGAACAAACCCAGCAGAGACCTACAGGATGGGGGAGTAGCTGATAGTCACCAGGGAAGAGAGGGATTTAGGAATAATCATCTCAGATGTCCTTAAGGTCCAAATAGTGTAACAAGGCTGTGGGAAGAGCCAATGGGATGTTAGGGTGTACAGGAAGGGATATCACTAGCAGAAGAGGGGAGGTGGTGAAGCCATCGTACAAAATGCTGGTGAGACCTCATCTGGAATACATCGTTCAGTTCTAGAGGCTGCAGCTTTGAAAAGACATAGACTGGATGGAGGCAGACCAGAGAAGGGTGACCAAGATGGTGAAGGGCTTGAATCAGAAAGCATATGAGGACAGATTAAAATACCTCAATATGTATACACTTGAGGAGAGGAGAGAATGGGGGGATTTGATAGAGACCTTCAAGTATCTTAAAGGCTTGATCAAAGTGCAGGTGGGTGACATCTTTCAGTACAAGTGTTGTACAAAGATGAGGGGACACAATATGAGATTGGAGGGGACAGGAGAAGGGGAAATGTGAGGACGTTTTTCTTCATGGAGAGGGGGGTGGTGGATGCTTTGAATAGTCAACTTCAGGAAGTGGTGCGTACTAACACAGTGGGGGATCCAGACAAGTATGGGATAGACATAAGGAAACCTTAGATGGGGTGAAGAGAGGTGATAGCCAATGACCAAGTAGGGTCAGCGGTCGGCAGGGAATACAGGCAGACTAGGTGGGTCTAGCGGTCCTTATCTGCCATCAACTACTATGTTACCATATTATTAAAAGAGACAAACCTGTGGTATATCTTTACTTTATTAGGGCAGCACATTTGGGTAGAGACTACCTCCAGGACAGCACATTTGGGTAGGGGCTACCTCCAGGGTAACACATTTGGTGGGAGTGCTACCAGGGCAGCATATTTGGGTAGGGGCTACCTCCAGGGCAGTACACAAGGGTAGGGGCCACCACCAGGGCAGCACATTTGAGTAGGGGCTACCTCCAGGACAGCATATTTGAGTAGGGACTACCTCCAGTGCAGCACATTTGGGTTTGGGCTACCTCTAGGCCAGCAAATTTAAGTAGGGGCCACTTCCAGAGCAGCACATTTGAATAGAGGCTTCCTCCAGGGCAGTACATTTGAATAAAGGCTTCCTCCAGGGCAGCACATTTGAGTTGGGGCTACCTCCAGGGCAGAATATTTGAGTAGAGGCTACCTACAGTGTAGCACATTTGGGTTGGGGCTACCTCCAAGGCAGCACATTTGAGTAGGGGCTACCTGCAGGGCAGCACATTTGGGTTGGTGTTACCCATACCTCTCAAGTGTCCCTCATTATGAGGGACATCCCTCATTTTACCCCTCAAAATTGCCCTGTCCTTCCTCCATCTTTCATGGAAAAGGTGCTGCACACTCAGAGAATGAGCTGTAAATTCAGACTTTAAAGCACAAGTTAATAATATTCTAAATGCTAAATAAAAAAATCAACTTTGTGCAAATAAAAGCAATGGTTTTCACAGTATTCAGAGCTTGTATCTCCATGTTTGAGGATGTGTCCCACATTACAAGAGTCAGTGTCCTCACTGTCCCTCATTTTGAGTGTCTGTATCCTCATTTCAGTGACAAAAGGTTAAGAGGTATGGTGCTACCTCGGGTCAGCACATTTAAGTAGGGGTCCCCTCCAGGGCAGCACATTTGAGTAAGGGCTACCTCAGGACAGCACATTTCAGTAGGAGCTACTGTACCCTCCAGGCAGCACATTTTAGTAGAAGCTACTGTACCTCCGGGCAGCATATTTGGGTAGGGGCTACCTACAGGGCACATATGGATGTTTAGCTGATACATTTTTTTAATTTAGGAATACCTTGCAGGATGTTTAGCCTATTTCTGAGAGACACTGAGACAGCCCAAGTGTGTGTGTTTGTGGGGGAGTTGGCAGGAACAAGCTGACTGTAGAAAACATAAACACACTGACTGGGAGCCTCTGGTGTCATCCAATGTGATTATATTAGGGACAGGGAGTACTGTTGTTTTGTTCTATAAAAAAAAATCACTCACATAGTCAATGTGATCTCTACCAGGGGAAAACAGTACTCACACAAAATAGTTTATTGAAAAGACAGAATAAAAAGTTTGTTTTTTGTAAGTGATCATTCAGAAATAGGTCTGTCCAGGGTTTTGTAGTTCACAGTATAGGAGCAGCGCTATGCTGCCTTTTGTGCAGCACTGCCACTAGGGTGCAAACAGTAACGGACCAATGGGATTACAGTAATGCATGACCAATAGGTGGCAAGCAGAAGTGTGGCTAACTATGCTACCTGTGGAGCAGCTGCCTCAAGGTGCAGCTGAAGACCAAAGTAGCACTGAGCCTAAGCACCATGAGCCCTAGAGATGCATTGGTGGCCAGTCAGAAAGTTCCATATGTGTCTCCAGCCCCAGGGACACCAGTGAACACGGGGCTTACATCCCTGGAGGATGAAGGAGGACTAGGACATTCAACACACAATGCCTTTAAGAGAGCGGCTCCCTTCCACATAGAAGCTGCCAGCATAATGGGGGGGAGCAGAAAATGGGGAAGGGAGTACAGGGGTTTTACCCACTCTGCACCACCACCAGAATGTCAGCCACAGTTGTGCCCACCAAACTAGGGATGGCACAGTGGAAAGGGGGGAAATTTTAAACAAAGTTAATAATGACTTTTGGAGTGCTGGACTTCACTGAAGCAAGGGTGCTATCTTTGTGACCCTCACCTAGACAACCACCAATCAGAGAGCAGCAAGGCAAGGTGATGGACTATGACAGGATAGTGCACCAGGTTTCCTTACAATTGGACTAGTGGGCTTTTGAGCCAATCAGAGGACAAGACAGAGCAGAAGGACTGACGGATGGCCCTGTCCGCCCAATAGAGAGTGGAAAAGAAGGAAAATGGTTTCTTAGCCCTTCAGAAGTGCAGAGAGATTGGCTGGGGTGCTGAGCAGTGCAGAGCTGCCATACTGTTAGGGAGCTGGGGACTCTCCAGGGCTGCTCCACGTGGGTCCTCCCAGGGCCCACTCCTTGGAAGTTCCATGGGCTCTCTCCTGGGCTGAAATCTATCAAAGAGAGAGCCAAAGTGATTGTGCCAGAAGAGCACCATCTGAGATGCGAGTTCTGGTACTGCCAGAAAAGAGAAGCTGAAGAAATTATTCCAGAAAGGGTGCTGCTGTGAGAGTTACAGAATCATGCAAGAGAGTCATAGTCCGGGATATTAGAAGAGATTGTGCCAGAAAGGGAACCATGTGACAGAAGTACAAGAAATAGTGCTAGAAAAAGCACCACATGAGAGAAGTAAAAGAGACAGTGCCAGAAGGGCACCATGAGTGAAAGACAGAAGCCTAGCCAGGCCACACGTTCCTCTGACTCCTCTCCTGGGCTCATCCTGAAAATTCATTGAAATCCTCCCCAGGGCTCATACACAAGAATCTTGGTAGTCCTCCCAGGGTTACTTCAAAATATTCAATGTGAACCTATGCCTGGGTTCAGCCATTTCCAGAGACTGATCTAGAGAGTGTGAATCAGAAGGCCACTACTGCATCCAACAGTTCCAAACTGATCTGAGTGGAGACTGAGATTGCATCCTGTTCAGGCCACCTCAGAGCCAGGTAAGGGGCCAGCTAGCCCTTATCAAGTGGGGTGGATTAGTGAAGAGGAACCACAGGTGCATGCCCAAGAACAGGTGTACTCTCGACCTACTGGGGGAGTCAGACCATGGGGTGGCTTCTGAGATCTGGGCTCCTTGGGAACCAGGACACCTCTGCCCAGTGCTCCTGTATCCTGAGTGCGAGTCAGAAGAGCTGTGTCCAGAGAAGTTGTTCCAGAAGGGCATTGAAGCAGAGAAGTGTAAGACAGAAGTGTTGTGTCCAGAGAAGGTTGAGTCAGAAGGGCATTGTAGCAAAGAAATGTGAGCTAGAAGAGCTGCATTCAGAGAGTTGAGCCCAAAGGCTGGCAGCTTGAGAGCTGATACTGAAGATCTGTTTTCACAGATGTGTGAGACAAGAAAAGTTGAACTGTTGTCACCTGTTCCAAAGAATCCAAGTCTTCCAGGTTGCTTTCTGCTCATGCGTGCTGCTCCCAGCTTCTTCTGAACCACTATTCTGCTTCTGGTCTGCTGCATCCAAGGGTTAGGTGAGTGCTGGCATTGCTGGATGAAATTTCTGTTCTTTCTGTTTGAATTACAGTTTGGATCTTGAAGAGTTTTTAAAAGTTCAAGCAAGTTTGTTGGAACTTCATTCCTTATTAAATTTGTGCTAGCTCCCTTTGGCCTGTTGGGGGATTGAAATGCCAGCTTGCTAAGTTTTCCTCAAGAGCACCACTGAGACTCGATCCTGGGCAATGAAGCAACCAGACCTTCATCAGGATTCATACTAATATAATGTTTGGGTACCCAGAGTCTAATTGGTAGTAGTGTTTATAATTAAATCTACAGTTGTACTACTGGTACCAGTCACAGACTATTCTGTACTCTGTGTAATATATCCGTCTCAGTGGACCCCTTCTTTGGCTGGCTACATTGTGTATGGTCTACTGATTTATGAGGGAAATGTTCAATGGTAACTTGCAAGTGCTTAACCCAATTTTCCTTCTCCAGCTACCCAAGGCTGTGTCAGCAAATAAAGCACTAATTGTTTGTATTTCTGTGTGTGCCCTCCTTTTGTACAATCTGACTGAATTATTGTGTGGCAGAGGTAACAAATGTTGATGGTTCCTAGGGGGCGGTCTTGTCCAGTGTAGGGAGGTGGGTAGGTAAGGCATCCCAGTGAGCGGCACTACACACAATAACTGGCCCACTTACTCTCTCTAGGTGGAGGCACCGTGCTATTTAGCAATTTGGAATGAACGCCCCTACTACATGATAACAAACTAACCCAACCCAACCCCCTCAACCAGGAGTGTCACACTACAATCACCAGGCAGGAGTGTGGAATCTCGGTCACCAAGGCTTAACGGGGTCAGTAAGTTTTATAGAAAAGAGCAGCCAATGGGCAGCAGCAATTAACCACGACCAATACAACAGTAAAAGGAAGAAAAAAAACAAGGAGAAGTAGAAGAGGAGGGAAAAAACACAGAGCCAAGATTTGTGAAATGCAAGGTGACGACAGAAAAAGCAACACCTGGGAAATTATTAATTTGTCTAATAAAGTTTTGCCCAAAGATCACAACGATCATATCAGTGATTTGCAAAAGGGACTGAACTTTATTCCTACTCCTAACATTGACAAATTTAACATCTGTGTAAAACTCTATAAAATATTTAGAAAACAGAATTTATGTTTCTACTTTGCAAATATGGGAAGGGGAACATTGAAAATCATACGTCTCTTATCTGAATCTGGGTCTAGTAAAGAAGAGTTGTCATTTCTGATTTCTGAAATGGATAATGCTGATCTAATGAACTATTAGCAAACTGAAATAGATTCAGAGTTTCATAACAGACAGTGCTACTCTGAATGGGCAATCAGTATATAATGCCTCCACCCTCAGGATAGTAGTCTTGTTATCCAACAAGAAGGCACTTGGTTTTTAGATCGTAGACGGTTTAAACCTGCATCCACTTTTAGCCCAGGAAGTTGGAACCCTGTGTAGCTATTACTGTGTTCCAGAAGAACTTTTATGAGAGAGGTTGAGGTTGTGCAGTTATTTAATAAACCATGGAACAAGAAGTAAGGAAATATAAGCGTTAGAGAAACAAAATCTGGTCAGATCCACCACGGCTGCACAATGAAGTTAGTGAAGTTGTGTGGAATTGTTAAGGAGTTATGGAGAAACAACACAATGATTTGTAAGTAGTAAGATTTGTTTTAGTTTCTGTTCTAAGGAAGGCATACACGTTATTAGGAAAACACATGGAGGTGTACATTTTTATGGAAGGAATAGGAGGTAATATAGGTTTACAAAAGATTAGGCTGGACATAATAAGATTAGGCTGGACAACTTTTACAAAAACAAATTTGATATAGTATAAAATTGGAGTCATGGCAAGCATTAAGGACGTAAGTCTAGTAACTTGTATAAATCTATTAAATCATTGAAACCCCAGAGCAAATGCCACTGATGTATGTGTTATCCCGGATGATATTGGCCGGACAGTCAAATTTTAAAGAAAACACAATTGCACATACCCCAATAATGCAAAGCATCATGGAAAACATAGGCAAATCCCCATGATGGTACAGAAGGTGGCAGTACATGAAAAAGTAATGGCTGGCATATGTTCAGCCTTGGGATTATTTACACAGAATTTTTTTTTCCAGAGAAACAGGGTTTTTGTCCATGAGGTGACGTAAGTTATATTTAAGCAATGTGTTGATGTCAGGAAGTCAGGTGTAATGATGATGGACTGTTAGCAGAGAAAATGTGATAGTAACTTTCAGAGGGGGGCGCTTTTAATAAGGGCAAGCTAGTTATGCTTGTGATAATGGGAATATTAGGAAAGTATGAGGTATATGCAGAAGTGGAGTACAAATATGCACAGTTTCATAAGTATGTGCTCAGAGTGCAGGCAAATGTGATATGCAGGTTTGTTTTAGAAATCGATAAAAATAATGATACATGCAATTAATAGAAGAATAGATAATTACATAGACATGCAGGCCCTGTCCACACTACTCTCGAAAAAGCTGTAATGGATTCTAACCATTACAGTATGTCCATGCTGCCAGTGAACAGTGTGGATAATGGCTTGAAAACATTACAGCCTGTCCACACTGAATGTGATAGTGTGTGTGATCTCAACCCTGAAGTAGCAGTGCACATCCCATGGTGCACTTGGTGATGACAGCTGCATTTTGAAATGCCCTCCTACATGACCTGTGGAGTACTGTGTATATGGCATAGTCATATGTAACCCCCCTGCAAATGGGGGTTCCCAAAAGACTTCCAGGAGCTTGCTTGAATGCTCCGAGCCTGAATGGTGTTTAGCGTTTAAGCCATTTATCTGTGAGTGTTTTTAGAGCCTCTGGTACTGTCTCTTTAAGAGCTGTCTGCTTGCAGACATAATTAGTTTGCATGGGGGGAGGACTGTGTTTTCTGCTTGAGTCCCACTCAAGCTGCTGCCAATCTACCTGTTTTGCAATCACTAGGAGTGCAAAGGAACCTATCTGAAAGATGTAACTGTTTGCCAGAAATCATTGAGTAATAATGAAAATACAGTTTGTCTAACCTGCTTTTCTTTGCAATCAGAACTATGTTTGCCTAGTTCCCCATTCTAGTTTTGAACTGCTGAACTGGACCAATTAGTGTGGGTTAAGGGAGCTCTAAAATGGTGCCAGTGGACGAATCAGAACACAGACTCATAATCTGAGCCAGCCACAAGAGGATTGTATGGGCAGTGACTCTGGGAAATGTAGTTTGGACTTCGGCGCCTTTTTGGACCAACAGGGGGAGTCTATTGTGAGTGACAGCCAATCCAGCCAAGAACTGGGAGGAACTCAAAGGAAGTGCCTGGTTTTGTCTGCTGGAGTTTCAGTTTAGCTCTGGCAGTGAAGAGGGAAGGAGCCCTGTGCTCTTTCGGTGCGCAGTTTTAGTCGGGAAACGGTGTAAGACCCCAAGTTTCGGGTCTGCAGCTTGTGCAAGTGCTTGTTTGGACTGAATCTGACCTGTGAAAAGAATCAAGGAGATCTGAAAAGTAGAAACCAGGCTCACCCTGTAGAAGACTGGAGAAATTGCTGAATTGCGCCGTCTGTTAGAACTGAATCTGCTGTGTGTTCTCCCGGTACTGTGCAGTAATTATGACGAGAGAAGCAGCCTGCCTGGTATAGTACTTTCTTTTTCCATATAAATGTGTGTAGTGCTAGTGGGGACTCGCATTTCAAATCCCCTGTACAGTGAACTGAGTACATGAAGCTGCAAGTAAACCCCAGCTTAATCCAGACTACATCCATTTGCTATGAACTGCCTTGGGTTCCAGTCACAAGGACCTTGTCCACATGGTCTGCTCCGCCTGGCAATCCAGGACAATCTGCCTTCCATTCAGTTTCAGCATTGAATTTGTGAGTACAAATCAGGGTAGCTCCCTGCCATCAACTAATTGCAAGTGTTCCATCTAATTACTTTTCCTTTCTTTCTCCACGAACTGAGTCTGCCGGCTCCGGATTACATTTTGGGTATTGTGCATGTATTTTCCATCTTCAGGGCCCCAACCAGCTGCACCAAATAGGCTAGCCTCTTATTGCCTGGGTATCCAGTAAGAGTGACATTAGGGACATTTGGGATTCTGAAATATGTGCACAGTACTGTGATTATTAATGCATTTAAACTAATTAACCTGATTTCCCCCGTCCTTATTATATCCCCCTAAATAAATCAGATCGGTTTGTTTCAGCAAAGTTACACTGTCTGAGGTGTTCATCTATGTTAAAGTATTGTACTGTGGTTTTTGCACTGTATTATCTTATTTTACAGGGAGTCCCATGAGTCACACTGCCCGAACCAGCCCTAGGGGTAAGTGTATATTGTGAAGGTAATTCCGATATATTGTGTGGGCCACTAGTGGGAAGAAAGGGGGGTTGCAGTGCCCCAGAGGGCTGTGACCAAGTTAGTTTAACTATTGCAAACCCTGACCTCTGGGTGGAGGCACCCACCATCAGATCCAGGCCCCTCAACCTGTTAGTGGAAAATCAGGCAGCGGTAGTAGCCCTTGGTATAGTGCCATCTAAGGGTTACACATATAATATGTAAATAACCATATTTCACTGTTATTAGACACACTTATGTTGTGGAGGTGACAGAGAGAGTTCAAGGGAGGGAGATCCATATGATGGAATTGGGGGCTATGTCAGTGAGAGGGAGGGAAGGGGGGAGGGAGAGAGAAAGAGAGAGAGAGGTGGGGGGAGACATGACATCAGTTCTGCCTGTATTAGGACACCTGGGTACAGCAGAGGTTCCTGTTTTGCTGCTGTATGGCTGAAGACAGACCCTCTACTACTGCCTTTAGTGTTCCCCACTGCTCCACTGTACACAGTGCCACATGTCTATTGTCCACTGCAGCAGTGCTTCACGATGCACTCAGGAGCTCCACTAATATATGTGCTCACTACTGGCACTGCTTTGCAAGTAGTATTGCTGCCGCACCACACATGGGCAGGCAGGATATGCCCAACACTTGGCACAGTGAGAAGAAAAGTCAAGAACAGTACATGGATACCATCAGGAGGTGGCCCTTGGGGAGGCAAGTGCGGACAGAGAGGTAGGTTAGGTGGGGACATGGGGTTACACTCAGGGGGGTTCACATACAGCTGTCAGGATCCTGTGGTATGGAGGCATCCCAGTATTGCAGTCTACACCCATGCTCCAAACTGCCATCTGTATGTGTCCTGGTAGCCGCCGACCTCCCTGCATGCAGTGAAACAGTGCTGTAAGGCATGCAGATATAGTGGTAGACTGGAGGCTACACGGTGGAGCATTTAGACACAGTTGCAATTAAAAACTGATAAAGGTGTAAAGCTGTAAATAAGAGTGAAATAACCACGCTGGTATGCACACCACATAAAGTGGTTCTTGGAAAGATACAGATTGGGGCTGGCTCAATTAAAGGAGTAGTCCACCCAGAATTTGCAAAAACATATGTTATGCAGAGTGTTTTGATTTGTATGTAAAGTCCTAGTGTGTCCTTCCCTCTGTCTGCTATTAGGATTTTATACTAAATTAGGCTGCTAGCTTTAGGGTAGTGTTATGACCCCTGGGGATCTCCATTACAAATAGGTTTATTGCCTTCTGCCTCCTACAATGCACCCGGTCTCATGTGACAGTGATGTATCCAGGCCCATAGATTTAGCATATGCAGTGCTTTTTAAAATCAGTTCACAATAGCAGAGCTTTGTAACTGTTCTTATCCAGTGAGCACAAATGGCAACAGTTACAATTTAGCAGATGCCTGAGAGCTACCTAACTGGGGTTTCTGTAATAAATAGTTCTAGTTCACTATTTATGTTTTTGGGTGTGTCACGTCTAGCTAGCAGTAATATGTGTTTTCATTTTAAAATTTAATTTAATCAAACTACACTCAAGAATAAAAAGCACAGACATTGCCCCAGATCATCATTGCTATAATTAGTAAAGACTGTAGCAGTTTTCTTATAGAAAACTCACTCAGTTAGCTCTAAAGTATTTGCTAAACTGTAAGTACCAGCAACTTTTTTTTACCAGGAGAGACACACTAAAGCTTGTTTAGAGGTGTGACATGGCAGCACAAGGAAGTTAAGTGATTTGCTCAGGGACACACAATACGCACATGGAGGTTGTGGGATTCAAACCCAGGACACCAGGCTTGCAGCTCAGAGCCTTAAACCACCAGACTATACTGCCTCCTCTATTCTAATAGGTAGAACTGGCAGTTAGTGCTGATTTTGCTCTGTGACATGATTTTCAATTTTTTTTTTTTTGGTTACAAATGTGAAGTATCTTTTTAATAAAGTATAAAAATATGTATGTGTGAGTTATTTAGTTTGGCGAATATTTGTTTTATTATTTGAAAAAGTGGGATACACTAAATGTGTAGTACAATGAACCATTGTAAAATGGGATCAAATGTGTAACTGAAATAGTCACTGTCATCCTGTTGTTTTCATGTTATACCACACACAGGAGAAAAGGTAACTTTAAAGTATTTTGCAGTTTCTAGGCTGCAGGTTCATATCATACACTTCGTTTGTAAAAAAAAATGAAAATCATGTCACAGAGCAAAATCAGCACTAAATGCTAGTTCTACCTAAGAGAATACTTGAAATCTAACTGAGTGGGTTTTCTGTAATAAAACAGCCTGAGACTTAACTAATTGCAGCGCTAATGATCTGGGCAATTTCTGTGCTTTTATGGTTGTGTATAGTTTGTTGAAATTAAAAGTTTTAAAATTAAAACACTCCTGCAAGCTAGACCTGACGCACATAGAAAACAACAATAGTGAATTAGAGCTTAATTTAGTAGCGGTTTTCTTACAGAAACCCCAGATAGCTAGCTCTCTGGTATCTGCTAATAGGCTAATTTAGGAAAAACTCCTAATAGCAGACAGAGGGAAGGACACACTAGGACTTAACATACAAATCAAAACACTCTGCATAACAGGTTTTTTGCAAACTCTGAGTGGACTACTCCTTTAAAACTTCAAGCCTAGTAAAATATACACTGCAGCTTCTTGCTGTACTGACCTGCTTCAGCTGATGCAAAATATAGAGTAAGGTGGTGAGGGCAGGGTTGGAGGACAGGTCTGAATCACACCATATACCCACCAGGAGGGACTTGCCATCTCTTGGAATGTATTTGTGAAAATGTGTGACCAGGAGAGGAATGTAAACTGAGCCAAGGCTGTTTAAACAACTGCTGTGTAAGGATGCAGTTTCAGGCTTTTACTTTCCTTCTGAAGCTTAAGATCTGATGCCCCAGGCAGCTCTGATAGTCAATTGTTCCAGCATGATAGATCCACCTCATGCCCCCCCACATGAACCAAAAAGAGGTGGGGTGGATCTTTAAGTGCTTCTTGTGTGGAGGTGGCAGTGGATCTTGCTTCACCAAAAAAATGAATGCTGCCTCCCACTACTCAGTTTCCAGTTCTTGTTCCTCCCACTTAAGAAGGAAAAAAGTGCACTGCAATCATTGACTAACATGAAAGCATATTTATTTGAGGGTGGAAAACATTTCTTGGAGGAGGGTAAGGTGGAGGAGACTATTTACACCTTCAGTCAGTTCCATGGACAGAAAACATAACATAACTCCTTTTGTACATGCAAAATGTCTGCAGGGTCCACCTACTGCAGTCGTAAAAAATGCTTCAGAAGAGTTGATTAAAAAGGAAGATATCATCATTTGTCTAGTTGATTAGTGGGGAATGTGGTTGCTTAGTCTTGGTAATTGGTTAAGGCCCACTAGGCACAAGTGCCTGTTTTCAAGGGCAACCTGAGAGCACTGGACAGTTAAGTAACTTGCTCAGAGTCACACAGTATGCAAGTGGAGGTTGTGAGAATCAAACTCAGGTCTGGTTTGTTGGATGTATCAAGCTAGTTCACACCTGGTTCCTCTAACTTCTAGGCTATACTGCAAGCCCATTTTTGGGGAGAGAGGAATATACTGAAGAAGCCAATAGATTGCTAAACTAATGCTGCCTCTTATGTAAAGCTGAGCCATAACCCAATGGAAAGGTTTAAAATCAAATTGTATGATCTGGTAGATGGTGCTTTGGGTGAGGGCATCATCACCCAGCAAGAGGTGGTGTTTTTGAAAATAAGACATGATTTTAGATATGTTTTATTATCTGTTAAAACTGCATAAGAATACCCCAAATCCACCAGGGATACCAATTGTTTCAGGTGCGGGATCTTTGACATAAAACTTAAATTGTTTTGTAGACTATTTTTTACAACCTATAGTCATAAATGTAAGATCCTACACCTGAAACTCCATACATTTAATGTGAAAGTTACAGGACATTGTTTGGTAACCCAAGTATTTGTGGATAATGTTGAATGGTTACCACCCTTTCTACCAGCATACCCACCACAATATGGGACTTAGAGCAATGGATAACTTTTTGATGAGGCAAGAATGGATCAATGCCCCACCTGCACACTTTCTGGTAGAGGCAGCTAATTTTATCATGAAACATAATTTTTTCACATTAAATGGAGAAATCTTTTTGCATCAAAGAGGGATGGTGATGGGGGCTACCATAGCCCCCTGTTTTGCTAATCTGAATATGGATTGGTGGTGAATTGGGGGAAGGGGTAATTACATGGTAACCTCATGCTCCTGAGTAGATTATTTATTTTATAAAATGGTTTACAACTGCCGGCCCAGTGGCACTGGAGGTTGAGGCATTGGACGCTACACCTCTTGCCATGCCAGTTACCTGGGTTCGAGAACAAGCCCGGACTGCAGGGGTTAGCAGGGATGAGAGATGATTGAGCATCTGGAGGACTGCTCTCCTCTCTCGGGGAGGGATGATCTGCCAACCCACTCACTGATTGCCCTCTAGCGGTGGCTGAATGGTGATACATGTCAAGAAGTATGTAGCCTGTGCATCTTATATCGGAGGGAAGGGGGTCAGGGAGAAAACATAAAAATGGACATGGCAGGCTCCACGATGGCCCTGGCTGCACCCATGCCATTCCCCTGGAATCTGGATGCTAGCTTTCTGGGTGAGGGGAGAAAGTTGATGCTCCTTGCCTCTGGCCCTGTTCCATGGGCGGGATTTCAAGGGGATGTTCAGTGTGGGGATGTCTGGGCTGGAGAGATGAGCTTCTCTGAGAGAGGAGCTGTAGCTGCAGCTGCATGCCAGCTTCCTACCAAAAAATACATATGGAAAAAACATGATTTACAACTCAAACTTATTAAAAGACTGAGAGATTTTAAATGTAATTCATTAATTCCTTACATTACTGACCACTGCATTCATGTAGTGATCCCATGATGTAGCACATAGTCTTCATGGTGATTGTTAGTCCTACTTCATGACTGAGTGAAACTTGAAAAAAAAATAGATGAATAATTCATCAAGTGGGAGTTTTGCTGATTTGGGGATTACTGTGTTTGAAGTCTGCGTTGTTGTATTATGTTTGATGGCACATTGTGCTATGTTGGGCCATTACATGATGTCCTAACTGGAAAGTTATGCACTACAGTACCTGTTTGCTGAGTGTAACCCCCCTGCAAATGGGGGTTCCCAAAAGACTTCCAGGAGCTTGCTTGAATGCTCCAAGCCTGAATGGTGTTTGGCATTTAAGCCATTTATCAGTGAGTGTTTTTAGAACCTCTGGTACTGTCTCTTTAAGAGCTGTCTGCTTGCAGACATAATTAGTTGTATGGGGACTGTGTGTTTCTTTGATTGAGTACCACTCAAGCTGCTGCCAATTCACTTCATTTTGCAGTCACTAGGAGTGCAAAGGAACCTATCTGAAAGATGTAACTGTTTGCCAGAAATTATTTAGAGTAATAATGAAATTACAGTTTGTCTAACCTGCTTTCTTTGCAGTCAGAACTGTGTCTGCTAGTTCCCCATTCTAGTTTTGAACTGCTGAACTGGACCAATCAGTGTGGGGTAAGCTAGCTCTAAAATGGTGCCTTGGACGAATCAGAACTTGGACTCATAATCTGAGCCAGCCACAAGAGGATTGTATGGGCAGTGACTCTGGGAGATGTAGTTTAGACTTCAGTGCCTTTTTGGACCAACAGCAGCAGTCTATTGTGAGTGACAGCCAATCCAGTCAAGAACTGGGAGGAACTCAAAGGAAGTGCCCGGTTTTGTCGGTTGCAGTTTCAGTTGAGCTTTGGCAGTGAAGAAGGAAGGAGCCCTGTGCTTTTTCAGTGTGCAGTTTTAGTCAAAAAACGTGTGTAGGGCCCAGAGTTCCGGTCTGCAGCTTGTGTAACAGCTTGTTAGGACTGAATCGTCCTGTGAAAAGAATCAAAGGATCTCTGAAGAGTAGAAACCAGGCTCACCTGTAGAAGACTGGAGGAATTGCTGAAAATTGCGCTCTGTCTGTCAGGAACTGAATCTGCTGTGTGTTCTCCCGGTATTGTGCAGTAATTGCGATCGGATACAGATGCAGCCTGCCTGGTATAGTGCTTTCTTTTATATGGATGTGTGAAGAGGTTTGTGTACCTCAAGTGAGCCCTGCTGACATTGAAGGACCCTATCTTATTTGGAGGTCGTGAGTACTAATTCAGGGTTGCTCCCTGTTGAATTGCCACATTAAATCCAAATGGAATTACTGTACTGCTGACTGTTTAATTCTCCTTTTCTCTGTGTGAAAGGGCCCCTACCAGCTGCCACGGTTTGGACTAGCCACTAGGGCTTGGGTACCCAGGGACAGTAACTGATAGGGATAGGCCTGTGCACAGAGCCATAAGGTAGATTATTAGAGTGATAAGCTAATTAACCTTGATTTCCCTGTCCTTGTTATATCCCCTAAATAAATCAGAGCTGCTTTGTTTCAGCAAAGTTATACTGCCTGGAGGTATTTGTCTATGTTAAAGTACTGTACTGTGATTGTTGCACTGTATCTCATTTCACAGGAGGTCCCAGGACGGAACCAGACCTGGGGGTAAGTGTATACTGTGAAGGTAATTTGATATATATTGTGTGGGCCACTAGTGGGAAGAAAGGGGTTGCAGTGTCCCAGAGGGCTGTGACCAAGTTAGTTTAACTATTGCAACCCCTGACCTCTGGGTGGAGGCACCCGCCATTGGATCCAGGCCCTCAACCTGTTAGTGGCAAATCAGGCAGGGGTAGTAGCCCTGGGATAGCGCCATCTAGGGGTAACATCTTGGAGGCTCACCGCTGGGATTGTGTGTCCTAGTGGCCATATTCTGAACCACTGTTAAGAAAAAATGGGTACCCCGACAGAAGTGGCTGTGCACCGCTGGTGGAGTGGTGTACTGGGAGGAGATCGACCCCAAAATGCTATGCTTATCCTGGACATCCCCTGGTACTCAATACGGACACTGTGCAGGAGTACTTTCCAAGGTGGAAGGTTTACAAAACCCTGTGGTGGTGGGTCGGCATGCTAATCTGCTCACCCACACTTTCCTGGCCCCTAGTAGAGTTTAAGGATCCCATAGATAGCTCAAAGTGCCACAGACCATTACCCCAGAGGGAGCCCTCACTGCTTGGAGAGTGATAACTAAGGACAGTAAAGACCTGGGGAATCAGCCCCACCACTATCTGAAACTTTTGAGGAGAAATTTGCTGAATGGTTGCTGGAGAGGGAAAACTGTGGAGGACTTGAAGAAACTATTCTTGCCACCTGGGGTGTTCCTCCCCAACACCCTCTCCTGCTCCAGTGCCCGTAATGGTGGCTGAACCAATGCAGACTCCTATTTCTGCACCTGCCATTAGTCACGACTCTTACCAAGGTTGAGGATCTTCTCTCACACCCTCCCCACCCCCAAGGGGGGATGACTGGGAGACCTGGATAGACTATGTTGCCCCCAAGTGCTAGAATGGCAATGCTCGGAAGGTGAAAGCGAAAGAGGGTTAGTGAGCCTCCGAGGTCCTGCCCTGGCTACCATCCGTGCATAAACGGGCCAGTAACCCTGAAGTACTGCACAGGCCTATCTTGAGGCCTTGGAGAATGTGTATGGGAGCCCAGATTCTGATGAGGACCTATGGTGGAGAGTAAGAGATGCACAACAGTACCAAGGGGAGTTGTTGTCTGTGTATTATCTCGGCTGGAAAATTGTTGCAAGAATGCCTCAGAAAAGGTAGTTTGCCAGCGATTGAACTGGACCGAACCAGGCTGGACAGGATCCTTAAGTCTGCCCCCTTCTCAGAACTGCTGTTGCTTCAGTTACGCCTGGCAGATCGACTGGAATCCCCACCCTCCTATGATGAGTTAATGAGAGAAATTGAGGAGTTGAGAAAGACGACCTCGGGAGGACCTGCACCAATAGCTGCGGCTACGACCGGTGACTGAGGTGACCCATCAAGTGAAGTTCAGGGGCAGAGGTTGGCAGTCAATGAGTGCTCTGACAAGGAAAAAGATATGCCACAATGGGGCGAACTGTTGAGAGAGATCCGGGAATTCAAAAACAGTCCCTTTATGAAGGCCACGCCTGCAAGTACGGGCCCTGACCTATATCCGACTGCATCTGCTATGGGGGTGGGGGTACCCACCCATGTATCTCCTGCTGATAACAGCTCCGAACTCGATTCCTTGACCATGGAAGTGGAGAAACTGACGAGATGTCTCCAAATGCTTATCACGCCGCAGACAGAGATGGCACCAAGGTTTCCAGTTAGTAATACCCTCTGGCTCCCAGTGTGGCTCTCCGCCAGCTCAAACTCCAGAAAGTATGTTTTGCTATAATTGTGGGAAAGATGGGCACATGAAAAGGAATGCCAGTCCCCAAAAGACACTGACAAAGTTGCATATAGGCTACAAGGAGAGCTTCGGAGAAGAAATCAGTGGTTAAGAGGTGCACGACATGATCCCAGTGAGGGCACCAAAATGCTAATTCATGTCCTTTGTGGCAAGGTCAGTTGCCCAGGCCCTCACTACCGCCTCTCCAGACTGGTCCAGAATAGTGGGTCCCTCCATGGAGACCACTGTAAAGGTGAACGGAGTGTCTACAAGAGCTATATTAGACAGTGGCTCCCAAGTGACAATTATGTTCCAAGATTGGTATCAGAAGCATTTGTCAGATGTACCCCACAACCATTAGAAGGACTGTATGTATGGGGTTAAGTGAGAAGGCCTACCCTATTCCGGTATATCCGGCTCTTGCTGTCTTTCCTCACACCTCCGTGGCTGAGTGGCTCGAATAAGTAGAGACCCTAGCCTTAGTGTGTCCCCCACTGGACTGTATGATGGTGTCCCTTTGTTGATTGGAACAAATGCTCATATGTTCGGAAGGCTGGCACAGTTGTGTTACTGAAAACAGGGTCAAAGACTAGTAGAGCTTTAAGAGTTCCGGCTTTAATTAAGAAGGCCTATGAGGCACAGAGAGATGCTGAAAAACAGAACCAGAGGAACCGGTCGGAATTGTATGGAAGAAGGATCCTGAGTCTCTGATCCTGGCGCCAAATGCCCAGGTGTACCTAGGGAGAGGCAGGTCCGTGATCAGAAAGGATGTTAAGAATAAAATATTAATGTTGGATGCACCAGGCGATGGAAAATTGCCAGAGGGACTGCTGGCAGCTCTAGTATTTTGCCCGCTAGAGCCCATGCTTATGCCAGAAGGGTAATGGTCCAAGTTCATAATGTGTCTGAAAGAGACATTCGAGTAAACAGAGGTTGCATCCTGGCTAATGTGCATTGTGCAGACACTGCAGTGCTACCCAGCAGCAAGAGTTCAAGGAAGAATGACAGAGTAACGCCTGACTTGTTTGATTTCGCGACTCCCGCTGCCAGCTGAATGGAAAGTGAAGATCAGTGAGAAGCTTGCCCAGAGAGACTAGGTGTTTTCTTTAAAGGAATGGGATGTAGGATGCGTGCAAGGAGCTGAGCACAATATCCGCTGCATGACGGCATTTCGGTGGAGAGGTCTCGACGCCTGGCACCTGCTGACATAGATGATGTGAGACGGCATCTGCAAGAGATGTTAGCTGCTGGTGTAATACAAGAATCCAGAAGCCCTTATGCTTCCCCATTGTGGTGTGTGAGGAAAAAGAGGAACAGTAAGGATGTGTGGATTATCGCACCTTTAAAACCGAGCGGATCTATCCCTGATCAGTACAATGCCCCGCATTCAGGATGCTTTGGACTGCCTAACGGGAGCAAGTGGTTCTCTGTGCTGGATCTCGCAGTGGGTACTACCAGATCCCGATGGCCCCAGAGGACCGTGAGAAGACGGCCTTATCTGTCCGCTTGGCTTCTAATGAATTCATGAGGATGCCTCAGGATTTCAGGTGCCCCAGCCACTTTTCAACGATTGATGGAGCGTGCAGTGGGGACATGAACTTACTAGAGTGCCTGGTATACCTAGATGATGTTATTGTGTTTGGCAGCTCACTGGAGGAACATGAGAGCAGATTATTTAAGGTATTGGACCGACTGGAGGACTTTGGCCTTAAACTGTCCATTGATAAGTGTCAATTCTTTCAAACATCAGTAAAGTATGGGACACATAGTATCCACTGAGGAATAGAGACCGACCAAGTAAAGTTGAGGCCTTGACCACCTGGCCACAGCCCAAAATCTAAAAGAACTGCAAAGATTCCTGGATTCTGTGGTTATTATCGGGCTCATCAAGGACTATTCAAGAGTGATCCGCCTTTACTTAACCTTACTCAAGGGTATCCCCAACCCACAAAAATACTAAAAGTCAGCGTCCTCAAGACTGAAAGAGTGTATTTTCATCCAGTGAAGTATTTGGGGTCCGCTGACTCTGATTGTGAGACTGCTTTCATGAGATCATATATCAACTTACCCATGCTCCAGTGCTGGCCTATGCCGATCCAAGAAAAACCTTACGTCCTGCACACTGATGCTAGCTTGCAAGGGTTAGAGCTGTGTTGTACCAAGAGCACGAGAATGGCTTTGAGACCAGTGGCCTTTGCCAGTAGAAGCCTGACCCCATCCGAAAGAACTATCCTGTACATAAGTTAGAGTTCCTAGCTTTGAAGTGGGCTATTGCTGACCCTTCAATCTAAGAGTACTTCAGAGCGGGGCTAAAATACTAGTAAAAACTGACAATAATCCTTGACCTGTGCAGACCTCAGCTAAGTTGGATGCCACTGGCCATAGGTGGCTTTCTGCATTATCTACATATGACTATGCTCGAATGAAAGCAGGTCTGAACCACATAGATGCTGATGCTTTTCCCGGAGGCCTGTTCCCAGAATGATTGGGTCCGATTGGCAGAACCTGACATTCGGGCACTCTGCCGAAGTTTGACAGGAGGAACAAATGTCCATGACGCAGGACTGCATGGTGGATTGCTTGGGAGCCTCTGAGAATTGCATACCTGCTGCTTATTGCCACTTTTCTGCAATAGACATTGGTGCACCGCCTCAGCTGGACAATGATAGTGGACCAAGCGGCTCAATCCGCTGATCCCACGATCAAAGCAGCTTTAGAAGCCCTCATGCAGGAAAAGATGTGTCAAATTACGCCCACTGATTTGAGAACTGCACTGTTATACAAAGAAGGTCCTAAGTTGAAACTGATCAATAAACTGTTATACAGAGAAACAGTAGACAGAGGGGACAAGTAGACAACAACAACTAGTGCTGCCCACTGCCTTCGAGACTCAGTACTGAGGTCTTGCACAACCACATGGGGCACCTTGGTATAGACAGAACACTTGACTTGGTGAGATCCAGATTCTATTGGCCTAAGATGGGGCTGATGTGGAGCAACACATTCGAACTTGTAGTCGCTGCTTACAGAGGAAAGCTTTGCCTCAGAGGGTGCCCCTTGTTAACATCACCACCAGTGCACCCATGGAGCTGGTCTGTATTGATTTTCTGAGTTTGGAGTCAGATCAAAGAAATATCAGTAATGTGCTGGTGGTCACTGACCATTTTACTAGATATGCCCAAGCTTTCCCCACCAAAGACCAGAAAGCATCCACTGTGGCCAAAGTACTTGTAGAAAACTTTTTGTTCATTATGGGGCTCCACAAAGAATCCATTCTGATCAAGGGAGAGACTTTGAGAGTCGTCTGATCAAAGAGATGCTTTCTCTGTGGGAGTCGAAAGTCCAGAACCACTCCTTACCACCCCAGGACCCACAGCCTGAACGTTTAACCGCCTTTACTAGATATGCTAGGCACCCTGCACCCAAAGGACAAGCCTAGATGGAGCCAACAAATTAGCACCCTGGTACATGCTTATAACTGCACCAAAAGTGATGCCACTGAATTCTCCTACCGCCTGATGTTTGGAAGAGAAGCTCGACTACCAGTAGATGTGTGTTTGGGGTCTCTCCTGATGGGGTTCAAGCTGACAACTATTTACAGTATGTGCAAAAGTTAAAGGCCCAGCTAACTCATGCGACTAACTGGCTCAAACCATGGCTGCCAAAAAGAATCTGGCCAACAAAGAAAGGTATGATAAAAGGTGAAAGCACAGGAACTCCAGGAGGAGATCGGTATTGCTAAGAAATCTGGGACTGCATGGCAAGCAAAAGATTGCTGACAGATGGCACCATCTCCCTCACATTGTAGTGGGCAAACTAGATGATCTGCCAGTGTACAAAGTAAGGCCTGAGAATAATTCAAAAGATGTAAAACAATGCATAGAAATCATTTACTGCCCATTGGACAAATCTTAATTGAGTCTGAGCCCCTAGAAGATGCCCCTCTGACCAGTGACTAGAGCTGCTGCTAAGAAAAGATCAAGAAAGTCTGCACCTACAGAAGCAAAGTTAAAGTGTTCCTCCAC
This sequence comes from Neoceratodus forsteri, assembly GCA_016271365.2. Lineage (NCBI taxonomy): Eukaryota > Metazoa > Chordata > Ceratodontiformes > Ceratodontidae > Neoceratodus > Neoceratodus forsteri. The sequence goes on from CM057449.1 coordinate 684,964,588, forward strand.
AAGTCCCAGTTGAGCATGACTGTCAGTCCATATCGGAAGAAAGTGAGAGTGACTTTGAATACTATCCTTTCACGAACTGAGTCAATTGTTTCGGGGCAATCCCCTAGTCAATACTGGAGATGAAGCTGGGCCTTCTGGACTGTCTAAGCCCCCAGCTTCATCCCTGGAGCCAATGCTCCCAGAAAGTGAAGTGCAAAGCACCAGATCAGATGAAATGGAATCATTGTGCATGGTTGAACTGTTTGAGCTTTCAGGGGAGGAAAATGATGGATTGGGTCAGACTGGTGATACACCAGAACAAGAAGAGTATTTTGAGTGCCCTGACAGTCCACTGCCAGTGTCCGAAAGCTCTCCATGCGAGCCAAATGTTGTGGACTCAGAAACTGTAACTCCTGGAGCTGAAAGTGCCCCAAGTTCTAGCCTCTCTACCCCATGGAGACTCCCTGACAAGTGAGGACAATGCTGAAAATGAGGCTCAGAGTGCAGAGACTATAACAGTTCCCCTAAAGACTGGTCGAGCTGTAAAGCCTGTGGTGCACCTCAGTTATGATTCACTTGGGAGGCCTGTGGACTTGCCTCTCAATGTTGTCCATAAAGGAGTGTATGTGTCCCTCGAGCTCATTGCCCAAACTGAGCATCAGTGCTAACTCCAAGCGTTTGTGTTGCCCTCAATATGGTGCCCTGCCCCTATCCAGCCCCAAGGTAACTGATAGGAGGGCCTCTCTTCAGGTTTCATGTACAAGAGGTAATAACTTGAGTTATGGTACAATGTGTATGTAATACTGTAAAGAGTGATGTACTGCAATGTTTCAGAAATGTGTTCTTGGTAAAATGATATATTGACTGATAATTACATGTGCGAGCCTAATGCAAATGTATATGGTTGCAGTTGAAACTTATGGGGGTACTTGCTTGACGCGGACGTCAAGCTTTCCCAGGCCAGGAAGGGTGTAACCCCCCTGCAAATGGGGGTTCCCAAAAGACTTCCAGGAGCTTGCTTGAATGCTCCAAGCCTGAATGGTGTTTGGCATTTAAGCCATTTATCAGTGAGTGTTTTAGAACCTCTGGTACTGTCTCTTTAAGAGCTGTCTGCTTGCAGACATAATTAGTTTGTATGGGGACTGTGTGTCTTTTGATTGAGTACCACTCAAGCTGCTGCCAATTCACTTCATTTTTGCAGTCACTAGGAGTGCAAAGGAACCTATCTGAAAGATGTAACTGTTTGCCAGAAATTATTTAGAGTAATAATGAAATTACAGTTTGTCTAACCTGCTTTCTTTGCAGTCAGAACTGTGTCTGCTAGTTCCCATTCTAGTTTTGAACTGCTGAACTGGACCAATCAGTGTGGGGTAAGCTAGCTCTAAAATGGTGCCTTGACGAATCAGAACTTGGACTCATAATCTGAGCCAGCCACAAGAGGATTGTATGGGCAGTGACTCTGGGAGATGTAGTTTAGACTTCAGTGCCTTTTTGGACCAACAGCAGCAGTCTATTGTGAGTGACAGCCAATCCAGTCAAGAACTGGGAGGAACTCAAAGGAAGTGCCGGTTTTGTCGGTTGCAGTTTCAGTTGAGCTTTGGCAGTGAAGAAGGAAGGAGCCCTGTGCTTTTCAGTGTGCAGTTTTAGTCAAAACGTGTGTAGGGCCCAGAGTTCCGGTCTGCAGCTTGTGTAACAGCTTGTTAGGACTGAATCCGTCCTGTGAAAAGAATCAAAGGATCTCTGAAGAGTAGAAACCAGGCTCACCCTGTAGAAGACTGGAGGAATTGCTGAAAATTGCGCTCTGTCTGTCAGAACTGAATCTGCTGTGTGTTCTCCGGGTATTGTGCAGTAATTCGATGGGATACAGATGCAGCCTGCCTGGTATAGTGCTTTCTTTATATGGATGTGTGAAGAGGTTTGTGTACCTCAAGTGAGCCCTGCTGACATTGAAGGACCCTATCTTATTTGGAGGTCTGAGTACTAATTCAGGTTGCCCCTGTTGAATTGCCACATTAAATCCAAATGGAATTACTGTACTGCTGACTGTTTAATTCTCCTTTTCTCTGTGTGAAAGGGCCCCTACCAGCTGCCACGGTTTGGACTAGCCACTAGGGCTTGGGTACCCAGGACAGTAACTGATAGGGATAGGTCTGCACAGAGCCATAGGTAGATTATTAGAGTGATAAGCTAATTAACCTGATTTCCCTGTCCTTGTTATATCCTCTAAATAACCAGAGCTGCTTGTTTCAGCAAAGTTATACTGCCTGAGGTATTTGTCTATGTTAAAGTACTGTACTGTGATTGTTGCACTGTATCTCATTTCACAGGAGGTCCCAGTGACGGAACCAGACCTGGGGGTAAGTGTTATACTGTGAAGGTAATTCTGATATATTGTGGGCCACTAGTGGGAAGTAGGCAGTTGCAGTGTCCCAGAGGGCTGTGACCAAGTTAGTTTAACTGCAAACCCTGACCTCTGGGTGGAGGCACCCGCCATTGGATCCAGGCCCCTCAACCTGTTAGTGGCAAATCAGGCAGGGGTAGTAGCCCCTGGGATAGCGCCATCTAGGGGTAACATGAGTATTTACTGACCCATGCAGTTACCGGTCAATTACTGGACAGGCCTGGACAGCGATGGATCAATCAGGACACAGGATTTTCCCTGCCCATTTTATAATGTAAATTTACCTCTGGTTTTATTTTTTTTTTTTGCAAGGTATGAATATCTATAAGTGGTGGGAGGGCAAGGTATTACATCAGCGATTTTGTAAAGTGATGTCATTATGCATTCTATGGTTTCTGGAGAATTGATTCTTTTGGATTTGGACTTGTTTATTACTTTTTGTTACATTTTTGTTAGGTCTTTATACTGTATCTAAGGGGATAGCAGCACTTTAAATGAACTTTGAATAATAGAGGTCTTCAGGTACATGAAGAGGGTAAATAGGGGAGGAACAGTCAGGGTGCTTCAAGGAAGGAGGAGGGGTCCACTAGAGGGCATGGGTGGAAGCTGGAGGGGGGAGATTCAGGGGAGAAAGGAGGAGGTACTACTTCACTGAGAGGGTGATGGAGTCATGGAATGCGCTGCCTAGGGGCTGGTGGAGGCAGAGATGGTGGAGGGGTTCAAGAGGGGGTGGGACAGGTACTGGGGAAGAGTTCTGGAAGCAAAACCCAATGCAGCAAGAATATCCAGAACTGGGAAGGGAGAAGCCAGAGAAGGCGAGGGGGGCAGCAAGGTCATCATCCAGGGTGGGGGCTGACCAAATGAGCAGACACGAAAGACTGTTAGACCTATTCTGCTGGCATTTTAGTATGTTAGTATAATAGTGAGCATGTCTGAATAACCATGAATTGATATTTGTGCACTGGTTATGTATGCATAATCTTGAGCCACTGTGGATGAATAAGTGTCAAAAGGTTTTAAATCTGTGTATCTATGTGGGTTGCCGGGTAATGTTCTCAACCCGGACTGTTTCATCAACTACAGGCCTGTCTCTAACCTGCCATTTGTGAGCAAGGTTATTGAGAAGGTGGTTGTGCTGCAGCTGGATGATCACCTTATCATCCATGACATCTACGATACTCTTCAGTTGGGATTTAGGAAGAGGCACAACACCGAGACCTCCTTGGTTCAGGTGCTCAATGATCTCCTGCTAGCAAGAGATTGGAGGACTTGTTCCATCTCAGTCCTCCTTCATCTCTCTGCAGCATTTGACAACTTGGATCATGGTGTATTGCTGGAGCACCTACGGGTAATATGTGGACTGCCAGGGATGGTCCTCAGATGGTTTCACTCGTTCCTCACTGGTAGATCACAGAGAGCTGTGCCAGGAATTTATTCCTCTGATGCATTCTCTCTACCATGTGGGTTACCCCAGGGCTCTGTGCTTTCACCTATGTTATTCACAGTGTATATGCTGCCATTGGGAGACATTGTAAGACAGTATGGCTTGAGTTTTCACTGCTAAGCAGATGATACTCAGCTATATTTGTCCTTTGTGCCTGACCAAGATGATGCGGTCTTGGTGTTTAACAACCACCTTGCCGAGATTCAGGGCTAGATGAGTGCTGACTGGCTGAAGCTGAATCCTGACAAAACTGAGGGTTTTGGTGGTGGACCCAGGTCACCGGGTAGAGGAGTCTTTGGCTGGGCATGCCTCTGGGCTTTTGCTTGGCAGTTGCCAGCTGATGACCTCCAAATGGGTGCGGAGTCTGGCCATTATCTTTGATGAGAGTTTGACACTGAAGTCTCAGATGTTGGGTGTCGTCAAGACCTCAATTTACCATCTGAGAAATATCACCCGGATTAAGCACCTTGTTCCACCCAGTGATCTTCTGAGATTTGTCCATGCCTTTGCGACCTCCCACCAATATTACTGCATCAACCAATACCTAGAGCTTCTGGGGTTGAAATCTGCCACCTGCAGCTGGTGCAGAACACTGCGGCCAGGTTGTTGGCTGGGCTTTCTCGATCTAGCCATGTCATACCTGTGCTGCATGGATTGCACTGGCTGGCAATTCAGTGTCAGATGTCCTTCAAGGTTGGTTTGCTAACCTATAAGGCCCTACATGAACAGGAACCGAGTTATCTGCAACAGCTTCTCTGTCCCTACTGCCCTGCTGACCACTTCATTCAGCCAAAGAGGGATTGCTAGAGATTCCCAGGGTCCATTTGAAGACATCTGGAGCCCGTGCATTTGCCTTTGTGGCCCTGACCTGTGGAATTCTCTACCTCTGTGGAGAGCTTTAAATCTGCTCTTAAAACATTTCTATATTCTCTTGCCTACCCTGGTTATTAATTTGTGGAAGTTTGTCATTTTAACTGGTTTTAATTATTTATTGTTCTTTCTGCATTCTGTAAGCACTTTGGTATTCTTTGAATTGCGCTTGAAACAAATAAAGTTTATTATTATTATTATTATTATTATTGCAATGTATTTCAAATATGGGTGGAGATGACAGTGACTGGTTGTTTAGCCATCTTTTTAATATTAATACAGGGTGATCGCCATTGGGGCAGATTCCTTTCCACTATAGAATTTCCTAAATGAATATTCCTAAGGTTCATGGTTTAATAGTCAGTCACCAAGCAACTTGATGAAGTCACCCCCCTCTCCATAAAGTGGCATTGTGCCTCAAAGCACTGGGCTTGGGCTTGTATCCAGTGTGCCTGTTTGTGATATTTAAGGACTTTACTTTTGCAGCTCTGAGTGTGATTGAGTTTTTGTTTTCTTTGCATTGTTTGGCTATTTTTTTGGTGGCACCTGACTCCACTGTGAGCACGTCAGTGAGTTGTCTGAGTTGAAGAATGGGGCAGCCAGATTTAAAACACAAGGGAGAAGGCATGGAGCAAGAAAGGAAAGAATTAGGGGAAGGAAGACAAGTGTGACAGCAGAAAGGAACGAATTCTGTAAGAGCCAATACAGCTGTGGAGAGCTTTTTAGGGAGTGGCAGAGTGGTGAAAAAAATATGGTAAGCTCACCACACTGGAAGGCCAGCCATAATACTGCAGTAGTTACAGTACTGCACATGCATGATACTCACACATGTGCAGTTTGCCCCAGAGTCAGCCTTGTGCAACATGGACATGCTGACATAACCACGTGTAACAACCCAGTCCTCTTGGGTTACTAGAATCCCATTAGTACTAGTCTTAAGCAGGTAGGAAAAGGCAGCTGGTGGGGAGCTCATTAGGGCTTTCTACATAATGACATCATTGTTTACTCAGCTAGCCTGAGAGAAGGATGATTATGTCATTTAAAACTCTCACAGCAGCATAACCATTTTAGAGTCAGCTGCTCTCGGGAAGCTTAGAATTTTCATCAGTAAGTTCAGGTGTGGCAGTCAGAGTGGCAGGATGTCTGCCCTGGGACTCTGTCATAGGGAGCCCTTGTATTTCTCACCCTAGTTGGGTAAAATCTTCGGTTTGCCTGCAGAACTCTTTAGTTTCACTCCAGGGGGAGTGAGATGGAAGACAATTTTTGTGGATCCAAGGGGCAATCCCCTGAAGTTCCTGAAGTTTACAGGTGCCTTAAGGAAGAACAATGAGTAGAATCTGACAGCTACTAGAGAAAGAAAGGTGCCTTTTGTTCTTTCCATGACTGGGAGAAAGGAACAACTAATCTGCGAGTACAGAATTTGAGACTGTTCTCTGATGGAGTTGTCTGAAATGTGTGTGCCCCAGATAAGGCAAGATCACACCTGTCAGGACCCCTTTCATCACAACTGTGCTGAATTTAAAGTTAAATTTGGGAGTCTTTAGTAATTCATTGGGGATTGGAGACTCATTTGGTGTAACCCTGAAAGAATGGCAGAGGCTGTTTGGGGCAAAGGGTGGGAGGAACACCATCTGGAGTTTGAGGCAGGGATAAGTGGTTTGTGGATGGGCATCACTATTCCCTGGGCAAAGACCACGCACCAGGAGGATTTTAAAGTGTGTGGCACGTCCCACAGATATACACTTTGGAAATGAAAATGTGTGGAAAATGTTTAAAGTGTGTGGCACATCCCACAGATATACACTTTGGAAGAGAGACAGAGATTTTTTTGTGGAAAAAAGAGAGTTTGTCTGTATTGCAATGACAAACCTTTGGGGGACTGCCTTGCTTTAAGTAATATCTGTAAATAAAGCCATACTGCAAGATCCCAGTTATTGCTTTGGACATTCCACTTGTTGCTTCTAATATGAATGTTATTGGGGCCCCTCAGCAGTAAGGTCTAGCATATGCCTAGCATCCTCACCCCTGGACCTGGTTGTAAATAAAAATGTTCATTTTAGTATGTACCCCCCCATCCTGTATATGATGAGCCTGGTATACACTCCAGCACTAGTGGTGGTACCATGAGTGTAGTTCTGCCAAAAGAAAATTGTATGCCATGTAGTTGGCAGTAGTTCTTTTAAGGGGGTGCCAGCTAGCCAAAGGTGGCATGGGGATTACATACATATACACGATACTAGTGCATGCACACTTTAAGTCAGCGCCACCATGTTGCACACAGCTGCCATCACTTCCGCAGTTGCGGAAAGGAAAAGTAGTGCACCAGAAAGAGGGTATGTTTATGCAGCCTGCAGAGGGGAATTGCTACATAAACAGAAACACTTGAAACTGTGCTGGAGCACTGTAGCAGAACATCAAACAGCGGTCCAGGTACGTTCTTCCACAGTGCTCCTATATAAATCTGATGATGGCATAACATCTGTGGAGCTTGGCCCGCACAGCCATAAAAATCAGACTCTGCAGGAGACTATTAACAAACTAGAGATCTGGTCTGGGATTTGCTCGTCATCACGGTCACTTTCTCATTATTTTCTAAGCAGTAATTTCTAGTAAATGTGCCTTAACCATATTGATCTCAGTGCTGGTAGACTACATCAGGTTTTCCCTCTGATTGTATTAGGTGGGGGGTAGTAACAGTCTTGATGTGGTAGCTGCTGGTGGAGGCATGCTCTGAAAAATAGTAGTCCCCATGTTTGTCTGCACCTTTTAGAAATGACCCCTTTCCTTGTTTTTGCTGTTATAAAAAAACTGACCCCATTAGCACAAAAACAAGGAGTCAGTTATGTCCTCCACCCCCACCCATATTTGCTTCAAGTGAGGAATGTGATTATGGGTTTGCATAAGACGTACAGTGGCAGCCATAGATGCATAATATTGTTAAACAGTAATCAACTGTATGTACATTTGTTTTTTGAATGTGTGCTTTCTCAATTATGCCAACACCACTCCACCCATTTTGTACTTGGCCCCTGGATTTCTGTGTCCCAAGCACATTATTTTACATGTTTGTGTTCAGGACAAAAAGGCTTTTCAAATGAGGGTAGTCACTAATCTAAGTCTTTATTTTTTTTTAAATTGCAATCAGACATAACAATTTTGTAAAAACAAAAATGGAAATACAGATAAGCTAACCATATTTTACAAAATATAAGAAATTCAGATTAGTGACTACCCTCATTTAAAAGGTCTTTTTTGTCCTGAATAACTTTCAGACTGGTTAATTTTGTGTACCTGGAATAGTTTTAATGTTATTTAGATTTGTTTGGAATGTGTGCTCATTTGTTAAAAATTCTGCACAATGCCTTAGGAAGGCAAGACAAGGAAAAGCAAGGCAATTTTATTTGTAGGGCACCCAATCCTGGAAGCTCTGGGCACCTAACAGAGCTTAAAACAAGAACACAGATATAGAACAGTCATATATAACTATAACAATAACAGTTTGATAAAAGCTAAAAGCAACAGTTAAATTATAAAGGGCTTTCAGACTGTCACATAAGGGACTAGAATAGGATGAGATCGGCAACCTGCGAAAGCCAGGACAAAGAGGTGGGCCTTCATCCTCTGCTTGAACACCTCAATCGAGGGGGCCTCCCAGACTAGAGGTGGTAGCGAATTCCACAGGGTCGGCCCAGATAAGTTAAATGTGTGATCTCCTAAAGTCCTAAGCCGAACCCTGGGAATGACCAGGAGGCCCCTCAACGAGGAGCAAAGGGAGTGAGCAGAGGTTGCCGGAGTCAGGAGCTCAGACAGTTAACCAGGACCCAGTCTATATAGGGCCTTAAAGGTGAGAAGACCCTCCTTAAAAAGGAACCTCCACCTGACTGGCAGCCAGTGCAGAGTCTGCAGAAGCAGGGTCACATGACTGGGCCTTGAAAGGACTGTCAGTAACTGGGCCGCCGTGTTTTGCACCAGCTGCAGTCTGAAAAGAGTCCCTCCCATGACCCTGAAGTAAAGAGAGTTGCTGCAGTCAAGTCAGGAGGTCACAAAGGCATGCACTAGTGTCAGCAGGTTATAGGGCAGAATGAGGGGCTTAATCCGAGCAATCTTCCACAGGTGGTAAGAAGCACTGCTGACAACAGATGACTCCTGGTCTTCAAAAATCAACCTGTTATCTAGGATCATGCCCAGATTTTGCACCATCGGGGAAGCCACCAATGGGGCAGAGCCCAGGAAAAGACCTTTATTAGCCCCAGGAAGCAGCCCATCATGCCCGTGACCAGGCTCGATCACCAGTACCTCCATCTTGGCTGGGTTGAGTCTCAGCCAGCTGGAAGCCATCAAGTCACTGATTTTAGCCAGACAGTTGTTAAGCGTATTGACAGCTCCTGATGTTCTGGAGGCAAAGGACAAGTACAGCTTGGTATCATCTGCATAGCAGTGAAACTCCACATTGTACTGTCAAATGATCTTGCCCAGGGCAGTATATGCACTGCACACACCATCGGTGACAAGATAAAGCCCTGGGGCAGTCCACAAGACAGAGGCATTGGGGAGGAGGAGAAATTCCCCATCACTACTGGCTGCAACCTGTCTGAGAGATACGACTCAAACCATATGACGACAGTCCCGGCGAGTCCACAAAACTCACAGAGCCAATCAAGAGGCACAACATGGTCCACAGTGTCAAAGGCTGAAGAGAGATCGAAGAGAACAAGAACTGACCTGTCTCCTCCATCTCTAGCCCTGAGCAGCTCACTACGCACCCTCACTAGAGCTGTTCCTGTACTGTGTCCTGCCCAAAACCCAATTGAAATGGCTCACAGATGTCTGAAGACACCAGGAAATCCTCTAGCTGATGTGCCACTAGTTTTTCAATAACCTTGCCCAAAAAGTAACAGTAATTCGCTGGGACGTCAGGGTCAAGGGAAGATTTCTTTAGGAGGGGCCTCACCAGTGCTTCTTTCAAAGCCACTGGGAGGACCCCCTACACCATCAAGCACCTGGCAATCCTTGTGAACACTGGGCCAGCAGCCTCAACACCTCCCATTCAGAAAAACATCAGGCCGGGTCAAGTTCACAGAATGTGTGCTTCAACTCTAAGATCACCTTAGTCACTTCAGACACCTCCACTGCCCTAAACTCCTCCCAGACACGCGGAGTGCCTCTGCAACCCCCAGCCCGACCACTGTGAGGCAAATGCCTCTCTGGTGTGATCCCCAACCAGATTGCTGACACAGTGTCAGAGACAAACAGAGCAAACTCCTCACACAAAGTGGATGACAACACTATTTTTGGCTGCAAGCAGGCTGGGTGAAGAAGACTGTCTACAGTCTGAAATAGCTGGGATGGTCTTTTTTTCCCCACAGCAATTTCCCCGGACAGGAATTCTGCCTTCTTATGGGAACTTGCCTCCTGGTACTCCACACAGTGGGCACGCAGAGCTAGCCTGTTGGCCTTCAGCCAGGTCCTCCAAAAGCAACGCTCCAACCTTCGACCCTTGATCTTTATCATCCTGAGGTCCCCATCAAACCAAGGGGACCTCGAGTGAGAGGATCTGGGTCATATACAAACTGGTGCAAGAGCATCCAGAGCTTCGGAGGCCACCCTATTTTAAGTGGCCACCGCCTCTCCGGACCCAATCACACATACTGCGTCAACCTGAGATAGGTCAGCTAACACCAGTTGTCCCTCAGAGCTCACACCCTTTAAAGGCAGTAGCTGATCATCTCCTTGGGGGGACTACCGGGGGGCCCCCAAATGAGAACTACACAGTACTATGATCAGATGAAGTGACACAATCAGTCTTGAGGTTATCAACCTCAAGTCCCAGCTGGAACACCAGATCAAGTGTGTGGCCATGCTGGTGTGTTACAGAAGCAACTGCTTGTGATAAGCCCAGTGAATACATCAACTGGAGGAGGTCATAACCGAAATGTGAGGATTTGTCATTGATCCAGGCATTGAAGTCCCCCAGGATTAAACACCTGGGGGACTCCAACACCTGGTCGACAACTAAGTCCGCCACCTCCTGCAGGAAATCTACCCCTGCCCCAGGAGAGTGGTAAATGAGGAGAATCCTGCAGCCTGCACCTGCACCACCATGCACAGTGACGCACTCAAAGGATCAGGTGTCACCAGCCGGGTGCACCGTGAAGCCCAGGCTGGCTCAAAAAACAATGGCCACATCCCCTCCCTTGTGATCCTTCCTCTGGCAGTGCACTACAGAGTAGCCAGTAGAGACGGTGACCTCAAGGATTGGGCCAGCATCATCACCAAGCCAGGTCTCTGTTATGCAAGCCAGGTTGACAGTGGAAATCAAGTCTGCAAAAATGGTGGTCTTGTTCCTTATTAACCTGGCATTGCAGAGCACCACCCAAAGAGTATCTGAGGATCTGGCCAGTCTTCTAGCTGTCTGCCCACTCAGTCCAGTGGGGACTCAGGGTACAGAGACCAAACACGTCTGGCCTCTCCCTCAGCTCCATATATACCCAGGGCATCTCCTGGATTGGACAACCTCAATGCAGCTCACCACCCCCCTCCTCAGCTGCCCTCGGCTCCTTATGGATGCCTCACTGTGCTGGCTGGAACTGGGAGGTTGATAAATGGCCAAATGTCATGGAGCTGAGAGGCTGCGTAGGTTATTCTAGCTGAGCCTCAGTACCAACACGTCTTTGCCTGACTAGACTAGTCACCACAATAAAACCAAAAATGCACATGATTTCACCATGCAAAGACAGACCTTACACCATAAAAACCTACCCCAACCACTTAATAAAACCAAAAAAACCCCAAATTAAATTGTACCTCACTAAAGCAAATACACTCACTTCACTTACACACCTAATACAACACTATCTTACACATACACCTCCACATACACTCATTCCACTAACTAACAATACACAATTAAAAATCATACCCCCCCCCCAATCACGTAATGCTATACAGGAAGCAAAATGATTTCACAGGAGAGAAATGGAGTGCTGGCTTATGAAAAGCTCCCAAAAGAGCAAATTCCAAAAAAATCACAGAAGCAGAAAATGTCTATGGGTCAGCGCTGTTTCCTCGGACAGTAAAACTTCCAATGATGGGCACAGCTTGCCTTCACTCACCAGGCAAGCCAGCCCTAGATCCCGGGGGTAAATGAACGTCTACCCTCCCGGGAAGAGGAATTTAATTGCAGACAAAGTTCCATTTATGTTGGCCAACAAGGGAGCAGTCCAACCCAGAAACAAGCTGGGTGGTCGGTCTGGCAATGCTCTCACTCTTGCTAGAAACCCTATACCTTTAACACCAAAGTCAAAAGATGAAAAATCAGAGCAAACTCACCGGGCCAGGGGACTAAAGAAAAGGGGCACCCCTTTCACCAGTGCCCAACCAAACCTCAATCCAGGGCAGAAAAGACAGATCACAGTCTGGGACAGGGAGATATCCACAGCAGCCCCCTCCAGGTACCGTTAACTACATGCACATCCAGTCCAAAATGCTTCATCGGAGTCACTAGTCCAGCCACAGAACAGGGTCCTCTAGATGTGAAAACCTGACTCCCATCTCAGAGGTTCCCAGTAGTCCAGACGCAGAGAGACTCCAGAAGACAACCAAATGGCCCCAACACTCAACAAGTTCTCTCTCCAAAGTTTGTAAGTCCCAAAATGACCCACTCTGTTCAGAGCGCCGTGGCAGCACAGAAAAGGGAAAACAGGTGGCAGCAGTACAGCACCTGGTTCTGAATGTCCTCAGAGCTCCCAAATGATTTTAGCCACCAAGACTCCTCTTAAAGTGGCCAGGTAGCAGTGCAGCACTCTAGCTCCTAATCTGAAAAATAAGAAAGCTGCCTCCTCATTCTAACTCACTAAAAGTCCCTTACTAAAACTAATAACCCCTACACCTAACACCTAGCCTTGTTAAGAGACTTAAACATTTTTCTTGTTCCAAACTCCAGATAAAATAATAGTTCCGGAGTTGGCAATTAAAACAAATTTAATCTCCTGTGAAAAAAAAATGTTAGTAAAAAGCAGCTTTAGTAGGAGAAACGCCAGGCTCAGTAAGAGCCTCTGCAAGCAGCAGCCCAGCCCAGGAAGAGTCTCACTGAAAAGCAGTGTGGAGTTCTGTCTCCAGTGTTCTAAATACACAGTAGGTCTGGATCAGTTAAAGGGGACAGGAAATGATTACTTATGTGCAGGAGTTTGAAATGTCACTGTTTTCATAAATTATATTCATACCTCCAAAGGATCCCTATTTAACTGTGCCTGAATAAAGCTGAAGCTGTCAGTTGTGTTTTGTTTTGGTTTTTAGATTTATGGAACTGTTATTTAGTACAGCAGCAGATTAGGTACATATGAATACATGTTGTTGCACGGACATATTAGGATAACAGTATCTCTATTACAAGCGGGTTTGTGTTAGGTTTGAGTTTTGAATATACACGTACACAAGTCATTTGTTACAGAATTGCAGATATATCATGTTTAAGACAGTATAGGTTTGACTATTCATGAAAAATATGGACTTATTGTACACAGAGTTTAAGAAAAATGTATCTGAACAGTACACTGTGTAAAATTTGATTTACACCACTGTGTGAAACAGCTGCTGAATGCTTAATTTACACTAGGGCAGGATGTCTTCTAACCTATTTTTTACTTAACACAGAGATATTTTCATATGGTGTATAGTGTTGCAATGACTCAGCCCTCAAGAGTATAAAAATGACACTCAATAAGGCATGCAGACTTGTGTTGGGAGCTCATTGCCTCTGCCACACCTGTTAGCTTTATGCACAATCTGGTTGGCTAAACCTAGATAGCAGGATAAAGTACCAGTTTTGCCTACTGGCCATGAAATCCACAATGGGCTTAACTCCCCGGGTGTTCAGAAACTACTCAGCAAGTCTAACAACGGTAGGAGTACTACAGGTATTAACAGCCAATCCTTCTTAGTCCCCTTCACATGGACCTCCCAAGGTCTATTCAAAACCAAGCTTCGTGCCCTGCTTACATCAACCATTGACTGTGGCTGGGCTATCGTGCATAACATATAATTCCTCAACCAGTGTCTGTAGAACTGTTTGATGTATTACAACTACCAGTAATCTGTGATAAATGAACATAATATATGCCCCTGTCTATCTTTCCAAAGCCCATTGCCCATGTTTTCCCCTACAACCCCCTAGTTTTTCTACACCTCCTTCCCCCATTGGTCCTCTTCTCCCCATGGTTACCTCCCTGATTCCGCCTATCCAGATACCAAGCAGTGAAGGTCCACCCTCTGTAAATCCACCCATACCCCTCTCCTCCTCTCCTCAGCCCATGTTCTTCTCTGTTGGTCACTCCATCGCCCTCTGATTGCACCCTTTCACCTACTATTCTTCCCTTTCTAGATGCTGTCCTTCTCAACAGGCACTGGTTATCAGTCCATCATCCAATAAAAATAAATCTTCTGTTTTCCCCACCTGAAGCACTTATGACAAGAACTGTCTTAACATGTTTACATTTTTTACTCCTCTAGTCTGTAACTAGCTAACATCTTAAGTTGTATCATCTGATTGCCTCCTTGTATATTATTACTATTACTAATGTGTGTCATTTATTGTCCCTGTATCTCTGTAAGTCACTGTAATGGCAAGGAACCTTTGTAAATGAGCTCTTTGCTCAAACGTAAATGTAATCTGATGTTTTCCAATAAAATAAAGAAATAAATATGTATAAGAATTTTAACATTGTTTGCTATGTATTGCTAGAGCTTATTTTTCCTTGTGGTTTTTAATCATTGTCAATAACTAATGCTAGCACAGGCACACATAAAGGGTTTTAAAATGAAGCTCTATTTGTTTTATAGCTTTTCTCAGGGAGTGAACTTTCAAGTCAGTGTAATTTGACCTTGGGATTGCTTTCTTTTGATATAACTTTTGTTGTCTTTATATGGGTATGTTTGTGTTTTTTTTGTATAATCTGGGTTTTGAGAAAGTATGTCATTTTAAAACAACTGCCAGTGTTTTCTGATGAATGATTCTGTGTAATCCAAAAGCTAAAAGCACCTGTGTTCTTTTGTAACAACTCTGCTGGTCCAATAAAAGGTATCAAATCATCTGTTTCTGTGTTACAAGGACCAATATGCCAACAAGTTTTTCTGTGGCTTCACGGTTTCAGAAATGTTAGTAGGAACTTTTCAGTTCAGTGTCTACGATTCTGAAACCATGAAGTGACATAGACAAAACTCCAAATTCTTGGTTCCATGAAAGAAACTGCACCGAATTTGTCCATACAATGAAAACAATACAAAACACAACTGACAGCTTCAGCTTCATTCAGGCACAGTTAAAGAGGGATCCTTTAGAGTAGGGGTGCACAACATGCAGCCCAAGGTCCACAAATGGCCCCCACAGAAGCTTTCTGTGGCCCCCAAGGACCTAGCAGCTTCCACTTGCAGTCTTTATTTTTTTGTTGTTGTTTTTAGTTTCAGTAACATGTTAGTAAATAAGTAAATAAATAAACAAATACATACATAAATGTATGTTTTGATTTGTTTTATGTGTTCATTTAATAATGTCTTGCTGGACATTTGTCACCTCGGGCCATTTTACAGTGGCCCTCAGCCAGTGGCCCTTGGCCCTCAGCCTTGACTCAAGTCTTTGGTCTAGCCCTCTAGAAAAAGTTGTGCCCCACTGCTTTAGAGGTATAAATCCAATTTATGAAAATAGAGAGATTTCAAACAGCTGTACATAAGTAATCAATTCCTGCCCACTTTAAACTAGGCATGACAAGAGATGAACAAGGTGGTGTGGTTTAGAATTTCACTTGACTGGCATAGTTATATGCAAAGTTGAGGCTGTTTTGAAGTGCAGAAGGAGTTATGCTAAACAAATGTAAATATCTCAAGAAGTTTACAAGTTACAGATAAACAAAACATATGAAAATTGTTCAGGACAAAAGACTTTTCAACTGAGCCTATTCATTAAGCTGCACTAATTATATTTTTTAAACTATGGCCATCTGATTACCTCAATTTTCATTTTTCATAGATGTTATGTCAAACAAATGTAAATATCTCTAAAAGTATATGTGTTACACATAAACCATCAGTATGAAAGTTGTTCAGGACACAAATACTTTTCTAATGAGCCTATTCATTAAGCTGCACTAATTATATTTTTCAAACTATGGCCATCTGATTACCTGAATTTTCATTTTACTTCACAATTTTCATTTTCGGATGACTATATTTAAAAAAAAATCTAATGAGTTCAGATTGGTGACTACCCTCATTTGAAAGGTAATTTTGTCCTGAACAGCTTTCAAGTTGGTTGTATATTGGTAACATGTATACTTTCCAAGATATTTACATTTGTTTACTATGACTCCTACTGTTTTCACTCAGAGAGAAAAAAATTAGGTTGTTTGGAAGGCCATATTTTACAAAATATAAAGTATTCAGATTAGTGACTACCCTCATGTGAAATGTCTTTTTGCTCTGAACAACTTTCACATGGTTGTTTTTATGCATCTTGAACAGTTGTAAAGATATTTAGATTTAGTTGGTATGTGTGCACATTTGCTCTCAAAGAAAAGCAGCTTGAAGGTCTGTGTCCATCATTCTAAAAAGAAAGAAGGGAGTATTTATTAACTGCCATAGGGATTTGCAGTGTTATGGAAGGATACACTGAAAACTATTAAAAAGTGTGTTCCACGGAAACCCCTATTCAAGCTAGAGTGACATGGCTGTAGGCTACACCCACAGCCATAAAAAGTAGTCAAAAGGGAAAGAAAAGCAGAGGAGGGTTAGGTGCAGGAGTAGGGCATGAGAAAGATGTGGTAGCAAAAGAGAGATTTCAGGATGAATGGAGAGGAGGAAGAAGAGTGGACTGACTGGAGGAGGCTAGCTCACAGCTGCAAGTGCTGATAGGAGAAAACAGACTGTCCTGCCATGGCATTAGAATGAGGTAGAGAGAATGCATGGGACTTGACAGATCAAAAGGAGTAGGAAGAGTAAGGAGTAATGAACAAGAGGGAACTGAGGTAGCAGGGGAATGGGCCAAACTGAAAATTGCAGATAACGGAGGCACAGTAAGATAGGTACCTGTCCTCAAGAAAGAAGAAAGAGAGATAGAATAAAGGGAGCAAAGACAAGTGCATATTGGAAAACCAAGGGCAAAATGACAAAAGAAGTAGAAAAGTTGATCCAGTCTAGTTGATTTGGAGGCAGCGTTATACACCCCCCACCACCCTCAGAAAAGGCATGGAAGAACATTTTCACAGTAGTGTTCTACTGCAGGAGGAGGGGATAAAGGCTTTTCTTCTGTTGAGCATGCTGAGTTTAGGGAGAAGTTTATTGTTAATTGCATCAATATGACATGATAAGCCAAGAAGAATGTCCAGTCAGACTACTACTTATTTAAAATATGAGATTTTCTGCAGTCTGGAGCCATCCAGGGTTGCAAAGAAAGGGGAAGACCAGATTCCATACAGATTCTGCCTGGTGCTGAAGACTCTGGAGATGGCCTTTACACAGAATCAGCAGTGATCACAGTTTAAGTTTGGCTAGCATTCTGCTGCATGCTCAGGGGCAGAGGGGCCACTAGCAAAGAAAACAGTGTCATCTTCATACATGTGACTGTACAAACAGTCATAGGCTCTTGAGAGGCTATACAGAAGGCTAAAGAACAGGAAGGGGTCAAGGACAAAGCCTTGGAGAGCATCTGACCCTATTGGGAGATAGGATTAAAGGAAATGTCCTCAAAGACAGCCTGGGACCTGTCTACTTGGTTGGAGCTGAAGCATTTGAACTCAAAGTCACATTGCCTAGCATGTGTTAACTTGTTCAGAAGAAGGGGTTGTGCAACAGTGCTGAAGACCTTAACCAGGTCAACAAAAATAGAGAAGGTGAAGTGTCCCTGATCTAGTCTTCAGCATAATATCAGTAAGTCTCAGCAGGGAATGTGAGTTCCTAAAGCCTGATTAATAAAGGCTATGAAAGGCTGACAAGGCAAGGAAGTGGCAGAGTTGTGAGAGAAACATATTTTCTTGGAGTTTATTGACAGCATGGAAAAGAAAGACAGGACATTTGTTTTGTAGGGTGGTATGATCAGTACTTTTGTGTAGGGGATGACCTTGACCCTTTTCCAAGTAACAAACTGTGGTCATGCAAAATTTGAAGTTAAGGATCTCAGAGATAGCGTAAGCTATAACTGGGACAGAGCAAAAAAAGAATTGGCAGTCAAGTCCATCTACCTGTAGGTTATTATCTTTGAATGGTTGATAAATAGTAAGACTGACAGAATATCAGCTGGAGTCAAAGATGGAAAAAAGCATGGATGGGGGTTAAAAGGATAGGGCACAGGCTGACAAAAAGTAATTAAAGAAGTAAGAAACCTTTTTGAGGTTGCAAATAATTGAACTACTGTAGCCTGAACATGGGGATGGGAGACTGCATGGGGGTTCAAAAAGGAAGTGCATGACCTTCAAGAATGTACAAGAGCAATTAATGTCTTTCTGGAAGACAAGTGTTCCACTTTGACTAACCTGGAAGCCTTGATACATATATTACAGAGCTGTCTGTATCTTGCTTAGTCCAATGGAGAACCACTGGCCTCATGAAGGTACCAGGTTGTGTCCGTAGTATTAAGCAGTAGATGAGCTCAGCAGAGACCGTGGGGAGCTGAGAGCCCTTAACATGAGACATTTGGATGTGGGTAGGTTCCTGCCCTAAGTGGCAGACAATTTAGAATGAAAATTTGAAAGGGCTTTGCCTACATCAGTTTAAGTAGAGATAAAAGACCAATTTATGATACATAGGGCAACCAGAAGAGCTGACAGGTCAAGTGACCTGAGGGACTGGAGTTGGATGATCTTGAAGGGGATCTGAGAGACAGTAAACCTCATGCATGGAGAACACCATATGATGGTCACTGAGAGCATGAGAGAGGGTACCAGCTTCCACTAAGTGATGGGTGGTATGAGAGAATACAGTAAATGAAGGTGTGGTTGGAGGAAGAGGTGGGGTTAAGCCATACAGGCTTAATGATATGCTACATGAATTAGAGGGATTGGACAGCTAGGGTGAGTTTTTTTTTGCATCAGTGAATGACCAGTTTGAAAAGAGGTCACTCAGAACTGAGGCATTCACTAGCAGCTGCAAGTGGAACAGAGCTGATCAAAGCCAATATGGCTGCAAAATGATGGTAGTGATGCAGCCAAATAAATGAGGGGCTACTTTGCCACACCTCATGAACCGTGTAGGTAAATGTTTTCAAATCCTCTCTGAAATGTGATTCCAAACCACTGAAACATCATTTCACGCCACAGATGTGAAAACACATTGTGGTCAGGATTTGAAAAATGTCAGTTATCACGTTCATGAGGTGGTATGAAAAAATGGGTATGTTGAAAATTTAGTATCAAAAATATTGACAGTTACTGAAGCTAAGAGTGAATGTAGAACAATTTCAACGTGCACTTATAACTTTGTCATGTTTATATATTTTGACCACAAATTGTCAACATAGCATTCATATAAGCCCATTTCATGAACAAGTGTGAAAATGTCCAAATCCTACCCGAAAGGTGATTTCGCAATATGAGCATGAAATCATCTTTCAGGCCTGATTTGCATAATTCCATAGCCATTGGTCATAAGGTGGGGTCCCGAAATGGCCATGTTGAAAATCTGGGGCCAAAATATGAAATACATTGAACAACACTTACCTTAGTTTCTCATATTGCAGTCGGCAATTCCAGCAGTAAGACCTGTCTTCAATGGGAGAGTGGATCTTTGCAGTGGGGTATGGTCAGGTAAATGAGGGTGTTTGTGGTTGGGTGTGTGGGTTGGCGGGTGCTGAGTGGGAGGTCGGGGTCAGGGGTACCGTTTTCTTTTTTGAAGGTTTGAAAAAAAAACATTGTGGGATGGTGTTATTTACAGTATTTCATATATAGACAATGATCTGAGGGTGGGGGAATCCACTAGACATCAGGGAAATGGTAATACATTCCAGACACAGTGATCAGATGGTGGGAGGTGCCACTAGACACTAGGAAAACAGTAATACATTATGGGGACAGTGATCGGAAGGGTGGGGGTGCCACTAGACACCAGAGAAAGATTGTTAAATAACAGGGACTGCGACTAGAGGGTGTGGGGGGAGCAACAGTCACCAAGGAAACATTATTACATGTATAATGGGAGGAAAACAAGTACTAGATCTGAACTGGGAAGTGAACTAGAGGTAAGCTTGGAGCAGGAAAGTAGTGCATGGAGAGGAAGGAAGAACAGCACAGTAGTAAATAGAGAGGACTAGATGTGCTTTAACGTCACTGTGGAAGGACACAGGCAAGGTATCCGGTCTTATGCTTCCAGAGTTCCCTCTCTCTACCACATTATAGTAATACATTTTTTTTTTATTTTCGTCTTTGGAAACCAGGTAAGGCCCACTAGGCACAAGTGCATGTTTTCAGGGGCAACCTGGGAGCACTGCAGGGTTAAGTGACTTGCTCAGAGTCACACAGTATGCAAATGGAGGTTGTGGGAATCAAACCCAGGTCTGCCGGATGTACTAAGCTAATTCATAGCTCGTTACTCTAACCTCTAGGTTATTCTGCCAGCTATGCAGCCATGCAAAAAGATGAGAGGAGATCTAGAATAATGCTTAGATTCAGGGAAGACAGATGCCAGCAAGATTTAGCAAGACATAAGAGAGAGAGCTTGACTACAAGGAGCTCATTGGAAGTGGGCAGGAGGTGTTGTACACAACCTTGAAATATATAAATACAAGTACATACAGGTAGCTAAGGAAACAAAATTGCACAGACCCCAAGTACATAGCTATACCCTCTCTTCCTGTGATATTATCCTGCCTAAGTACAGTGTAGCCAAGGAGGACAATGCTCACATCACAAATCCTGGTTGAGAGCTAGGTCTTTAACCAGTACTGAAGCACTGAGGGATTAGAAACCACAGTTTCTAGAGGTCAGTATATTAATAAAAAACTAGGGATGTTAAAGTGTAGGAAATGTTAGACAAAAAAATAGCAAAGATTTTCAAAACACTTGCATATGCTGGGGGTGGCTTCAACCCATCCTGTTTGCCTTATACTATCTAGGCAGCAGCAAGCATCTACGGTGTTTTTGTCTTTTTCAGGGTGCTTTCTTCTGTAGATGTGCAGCTTTGCACAGTTCTCTTCAAACTTGAGTCACCTTCAATTACTGTTGCATTCCCCTTTGCTATCAGTCATCTCTACTTAGTAAAGCATGAAATGATTTCATTTTGTAATTGCTGGAATTTATTAACATGTTTGTACATTTCAATGACTGTAACATGTTGTATTTGTGTTTTTGTTGCGCTGATGACCCAGAACCATTTAGATTTTAAATGGCCAGTAAAGGGGCTTAGAAAAAGCATCTAGCAGTAGCACCGTCTGAGCCTTAAGAGTCAACAGATGTAACAGTGAATGAGGGTATTAAACCCCGTTTGTGAAGCCAGAGTGGAAAGACTACTGCTGCAAGAAACGAGTTTATGGTTTACGATCACAGTGACAAGATATAAAGGATTGCAATGTATTCCACAAGGTCTTCAAATTCGTCAGTTTCCAATCACCGATTTAAGAAAATGTTGCTGTAAGGGAAAATGGGAGCAAATTTTAACTGATTGCTCATTCAATTTAATAGATTACCTTTTGAAGAGATACACAAACCCTTTCAGAGATAACTGAGAAAATCAAATTAGTACAAGCTGATATTTTCAACTCAAAAATCTCAGAGACTTTTTAATTTTAGATAAAAACTTAGCAGACAATATTTCTAAATGTGCACCAGAAGTAATGGACAAAAAAATCTCAATATGATCATGATGGAAAGGAATATATTGAAAATAAAGTTGATAAATGTTATAAGTCTAGCAGGTCGTATAGCAAAGTGAGACAGAGGGCTTGATTCTCAAAGCCCTTAGAGGGAAGCAAGGTGCTTGTGTCAAACATTTCTGGCATAACTGGCACCTTGTGTCAAAAGATGTGCTTGTTGCTATTCTTAAAAGCAGCCTGTATTAAATGCATGCTGCCTGTGTCAAATGAGGCTTGTGCCAGCCTTCCCCCACAAAATGGGCTGCAGCATGGTGCTAGGGGGCTTGCAGCAGACGGAAGCTGCCACATCCCCCAAAACAGTATTCTAAAAGCTCTCCCAGCAGACAACTAAGTAGCATTAGTCTAGCCAAGGCTGTCCACTAGAGGTTGTGCCAATGTCCCACAGTCCCAATCCCCATGTATTAAATGCCTCCCCAGCCCCAATCCCTGATCACCATGTTACTATTAAATAAATTTCCCTGGAAGTCTAGTGGTCCCTTCAGCCCCAATCCCTAATCACCCTGTTATATATTAATAAATTAAACCAGTAGTCTAGTAGTGCCCCTAGCACTGATCCCCAATCACCCTGTTATGTGTTACCTCCTTCAGTCCCATAGCCACCATATGGCGTTGGAAACATCCATTGCTGAGCCTGACCCAAAATGGCCACTGGGAGAGAATGAGTTAACAAATTACCCCAGTAGTCTAGTGGTCTCCCCAGCTGTGATCCATGATCACCATGTTACTATTAAATAAATTTCCCTGGTAGTCTAGTGGTCCCACCAGCCCCGATCCCCAAGAAAAATATGAAAACACTCCCTGGTGTTCTAGCAGTCCCCCCACCCACCACCCGAGTATGCAGTGCCCCACTACCCTGTTCTCTCTATCCCTGAGCCGGCGACTAGCACAGCCTTCCACACACTCCACAACTGGCCACTGACTGAGCTACAGTACGCACTCATTGATAGCTCAGTCAGGGGCAACCATGGAGGTGTGCAGAGGGCTATGCTGATTGCTGATTCGGGGATCTGGGGAATGGGGTGGTGGGGTACTTCCAAGTGCGGTGGTTGGACTGCTAGACCACCAGGGAGAGTTTTTTTTTTATTTTGCTTGGGGATTGGGGATCAGGCTGGGGAAACCATTAGACTATCAGGGAACTTTATTTAGTAGCAACATCGTGATCAGGGATTGGGGTTGGGGAAACCACTAAACTACTAGTGTAACTGATTTAATAGTAACATAGTGATCATGGATTGGAGCTAGAGGGAACCACTAGGCTACTGGGGTAATTTATTAAATTATAACAGGGTGATTGTGGACTGGGGCTGGGGAGACCACTAGACTACCAGGGCAATTTATTAACATATAACAGGGTGATTGGGGATTGGGGCTGGAGGGACCATTAGGCTATCAGGGTATTTTATTAACATATAACAGGGTGATCAGGAATTGGAGCTGGGAGGACCACTAAACTACCAGGGTAATTTATTATCATATAACAGGGGGTTTGGGGCTTAGGGGACCACTAGATTACCAGGGTAATTTATTAACATGTAACAAGGTGATCAGGGCTAGTGGGGCCACTAGACTACCAGGGTAATTTTTTAACATATAACAGGGTGATCAGGGCTTGGGAGACCAATAGGCTACCGGGGTAATTTATTACTATATAACAGGATGATCAGGGAGAGGGGCTGGGGGCACCACTAGACTACTGGGGAAATTTATTTAAATATAACATGATGATTGGGGATCAGGACTGGGTGGGTGCCCTAGACTAAGAGGGACACTTGGGTTATGTACCTTTGGGAATTGAGGCTGGGGCAGTGGAGGGTGGGGGGTGATGGCCACCAGGCACCTGTCCATGGTGCTTTTGCCACACAGCCAACCCACGGCTTCCGACAAACCTTCCTGATGTGCCTTCTGTTTGGCACAGGGCCAAGTTTGCTGCAAGCCATGGGACTTTGATGCCGGGACCCTACCTGATTGAGAACTGGGTGCCGCGTCCATGGTGCACTGGCAATCAGCACAAGCTGCCTTTGGCATGCCTTGTGTCGACTTTTTGAGAATCGGGCCCCAAGGCTTTTTTCTCATAAAAGTTTTTATTGATTTTAAAGTTTGTCAACAGATTCAAATATCAAAGAAATGCATCTTTTCATTAGTATAGACCTTGTGTTAACCCTTAGGCTGCCGGAAGATTTCGAACACGTAGGTTTTTAGGACAAGATATCTTGTCAGCGGTAGCCTAAGGGTTAAAGAATTGCAAATGTCATGGTCCAAAGCAAGAGATCCTTAGATCATTAACAATGTTTTTATAGTTGTGAGGTTCCAACCTGCAAGTATTAAGGCTAGTAATATAAAAAGGTACTGTGGTAATCCTGAGGGGTATGGTAGCCTAAGAGATCAAGCCTTTGCACTGTGGCCTGGGGTGTCCTTACTTCAGCAGTCTAGAGAAAACCTTGGGGAGGGGAAGGAAAAGACAGGTCCAAGGGCCCCAATATGAAAGCAATGTGTGAAGCAGGTGGGAATTGTCATCTCAAAGGCAGTAGTTTGCCAATGGTTGAGGTAAATAAAGATTAGGGAGAAAGAAGTATACCCAGATGTTATGGTTGATGGAACTGTTAGGCAATATAACTAAATAAAGGTGTAATCACCCATTCGGAAACAGGATGGATGGGGCTTTTGCTTTCCATTGTAGGTAAGGATCCCAAATCTCATGGAGTTTGGAATATGGCCCACTGCTGCATATGCAACAGTCCAAAATGCAGGGAAATCACCAAAAGTTTTTTCAAACAAAATTCTTATTGGTATATGCTGTGGAGCTGGCCACTCTTCCGGTATGTAATGAGCAATTTCAAATGAAACCAGCCTGCTCAAGCAAATAAATGTTGAACACCCTCAGATTTCTTGATTCAATTATTTATTGATTTAAAAAGTCCCATTTTGCCTAGTATTAGGCTTCTTCAGGGCAACTGTAAACAATAAACAGTATATCTGTTTCAGTATCATAATCTCAATAATATTTATACAGATTTTAAATGCCTCTCAATTTTGACCATACTATTAAAAAAATTATATCTTTAATTACTTTACTGTTATATCCAATATTCCTTTAATGGAACCTTGTAAGAAATTGTTGTTCTCAAACAATAAATTGTAAAAGCATAAACTGTAAGAACATATATCCCAGGTGGCAAGTGGTAATTAATAAATTCAGATATGGGTTCTAAAATTGAACCAATCCCTAATACAATAGATCAACCTGGGGGTTTCTTTGGATCCTTATGAATTTTGGGGAGGGCATAAAACAATGGTATCCTAGGAAACTTGTTCTCCATTACAAAGTATACAAAGTGAAACAGGTTAGGTGTTTAGCAGAAAAAAAAACATTATAAGATGTGTTACTTTTGTTTCAGTCTATTTAATTTACAGATACTGATGCGATTTCTAAGAGACATTTTGAATAGAAAGTTTAATGGATTCATATAAGGTACAAAATGAAAACATTATTAATTTTGTAAAATAAAGAGGTTTCATGATCTAAATGTATGTTATCTTTATTTTTGATTTAGATGACAATTATATGAACACACCTGGGGAAATGTAGACCATTTGGCCCTTGCAGGCAACCGTTAAAAAGGCAATTTTATGCAGAGAACACGGGTAGCCTTATATGGGATATATGTTCTTACAGTTTATGCTTTTGCAATTTATTATTTATTGAAGATCTTGGCATCAACATAAATGAGCGAGATAGGGTGGAATTGTGTGCAGAGAACACTATCCTTCTCCTTCTTTGATAGTAGGATAATAAGGGCCTGTAAAAAGGTAGGGGGTAGTTTTCCCCCGGATTGGTCTTCATTCAGGATCCTTTTTAGCTGTGGCACCAAGATCTTCCCAAAAGACCTGTAAAAGTGTGATGGAAATCTTTCAGGTCCTGCAGACTTCCCTAGAGTAGGGGACTTTATAGCTTTCTCTAGGGTGGGGGGAAGGGAGAAAGGGGAAATTGTTTAACCAGGAAAGGCACACTATGCCAAAGCTTGTTTCCAGGTACATCCTGGGAGTACAAGGAAGTTCAGTGACTTGCTCAGGGTCACACAGTATACAAATGTGGGGTGTGGGATTCAAACCCAGGTCTCCAGGTTTGTAGCTCTGAGTCCTAAATCACGGTGCTATACTGTCTCCCTATGGTGATTGGGGAGGTACACTTATGGGCCAATTCAGCAGGGATGTTTGGCATAGTGATGTCTTTGTAATAGTGGTCCAAATCTGTTTTTGTCGGTGCTGTCCTGGAAGTGTACAATGTTTTGTAGAATGCCTGAAACTCCTCATTTATAAAGAAGGGAGAGGAAGTTCTAGACCCATCTGCTGTCTGGGTGTTGGGGATATACCTTTTGGCCTCTCTAGCCCCAACCTATGCACCAGAAGATGCCCAGATGTTCACCCACTTCCCAGTATGACTGATTTAGCCTAAAGAGGGCATACTTGGTCCAGTGGTGGAGAAAGTTCTCAAGAGCGGCCTTGGCCTCTAGAATTCATGGTCTTAGTATTTCTTTCCTGTCAGAGTATAGAGAAAGTTCCTGTTCTAGGGTTTTAATTCTCTGTCTCTAGTAGCTCTGTCTCTTTCCTTATGTAGTTTGGAGGAGTAGGCTAGAAGTTCACCTCGTATGGCGGCCTTCTTAGCTTCCCACTGGTTAACTACAGAGGTGTCCAGGGTATCATTGACAGCAAAGTACTCTTGCAGTTTCGGATTCAACCCAAGGCTGAATATCTGGAACCTGGAGTAGGGAGAAATTGAATCTCCTTTTGTTTATCGGGGACATTTGCCTACCCCAGGCTGGTTGCTGGGGCATGGTCAGAGAGTAGGATGGACCCCATCAAAGTATTCCATATTCTTGGTAACAGGTCACTGTACACAAAGACAACATCTATTCTGCTGTAAGAGCATTGTACTGATGAATAATAAGTGTAGTCTTTGGTATCAGGGTGAGTGTACTGCCAAGCATCCTGTAAGCCCACTGAACAGAAGCTGGCTGTAACCACTGAGACAGAGTATACCTCTGTCTGGGTTATAGGTGCAGTCCTGTCTAGGTATGGGTCAAGGGTTGTGTTAATGTCACCCCCCAAGCAGAATGCTGCCCAGACCATTAGACAGCATACTGATCGAGTCATTGAAAAATTTCATGTCAGGGGAATTTGCAGGCATAGATGCTACCAATGGTAATAGGTTCCCCCTGATAGGTACCATGAATAATAATTAAACGGCCCTCCTGGTTGGCTGTCTGTTTGTGTATTCCCAGTTGTCTACATTTTCTACATAGGACAGCTACACCTCTGTTGTTCAATGAATAAGAACTGACATATGCTACTTACAACCCACAGGCAGGCCGCAGATAGACTTGATGGCACAATCTAAGTGAACAAACCTGTGGTACCCCTAATAGTGATATAGATGGAGAGCTATAAAAGGATAAAAAGGTAAACTATAGGTTGGGGTTCTGGGGGCTGCCTAGACCCCCACAATATTTTATGTTTGGTGCATTCTGGTGCATTTTTGGGGACATATGAAACAGAATTTGCTACCCTGTTACTTCCTCCCAATGCATAGTAAGTTGCACATTCACCCCTCCCCAGAATCTCCACAGTCCAGTATGTTGCCCTGATCACCCTCTCCATAGCCTAGCCACTTGCTCCAGTGCATGGCCCCCAGCCATCCCCAAGCACTGCAAGATGCACCCTAGCTCCCTCCCTCCCTAGAATCCTCTCCCTGTAAGCAAACCAGGGCTGATTTTAAAATCTTGCATTTATTTTCCCACTGCTTTCTCCTGGCTCTCTCTGGCTTCCCCCCCAATTCACCGGCTGAAACACACATACAAAATTGTCACATAATCGTTAAAACAAGTCACTTTTCTCAGTCCCTTCTCATTATCTATGTATATCTCTCTCTCTCTCTCCCTCACCCTAGCAGAGCCAGCAGCACACATTTCAGACAATGGTAAACAAACTCTTTTTTCCCCTATGCAAAGTATGGACTCAGTGTCCCTGCTTAGCCAAACAAATATTCTAAATGGAGCAATTTTTATGGTATTTTTTATTCTGAGAACAACATCAATTAACACTTCATAAAAGTATGATTTTCTTGCAGATGTATGCATCACTTGAATGATGGAATTAAGCACGTCAAAAGTAGAAAATGCCATGTAGTCCCCTCAGCTATTTCACTAATGCTTCATAATGAAATGTTTTGCCTGGCATCAGTGGAGTCAATCATGTAGCTCACTAGCAAGACATAGCCAATAAATGGAGCTCAGTTGTAGGATGAAAACAAATATTTTAATTTATAAATGATGTAACAGCAGTAGTGCTACAGTCTGAGGTACGTGATCGCTCCTGCAACACCTCCTTAGTTACCTGCTTGTCCTGAAAGAATCAATCATTCAAAAAGTATATACATGTCAGGTCCTCACACCCTCACTGGCATTTGATCTCCTTCACCTCTGACTTGCTATCCCACCACCGATGAATGCTGACCCCCCTCCCCCCGCAGCACTGGTTGATCTCTAAGCTGCGACTGCACAATAAAACAACAGAATGACTAGAACTCAGGTTCTGAAACACGCATACCCAGGTTTACACCTACTAGGCAGAAACATCTGTATTACCACTTTCTGATGCCACTGCAGTGCCTGATCTCACACTACCTTTGCTGGGTTCACTCCACTCTGGTGCTCTATGGTCTGTGATTTCCGGACCCGTTGGGTCAACAGTCTGGTTCCCAGCACTCTCTAAAATCAAATTATCAAAGCAAAAAGAAAAGCCTTATTTAAGCCATGTCTGCTATCTGACTGAATAGGCTGGTCAACTCATTGCTGCAGATAACACTCTGGCTTCTGGTGGTCACTTGGACTCAGAAGTCATTTAGCCATTACTTTGCTGTTCTCCCCCTTTGGGTTTCATTCCAGAAACTTCAGGTGGCCACCCCAAGACCCTGCCAGGCCAGCCATAGAAAAGTTTAGCCTGCCAGCATTTAAACTAGTATCTTCCCATGTGATCCATCTCAAAGGCAACTCTCCCATGCCAACGCAGCGCCATCTGCCTGCTCCGCTCTTAAAGAGGCCACGCTTTCCTCCATCCCTCTAGCAGCAGCAAACTCTCTATATTCATTTTGACTCCCCACATTCTTAAACTGCATTGTGCAGTCAGCATCCTGTGCCCTGGCTGTGCTGGTGCTCCAAGCAGCTGTGTGATTTGTGTGTTTCAAACTCAGGTCTTGTCCACAAGCAGCAGAGGTGAGATGCCTCACCCTTAGTGCGGTGCGTTTCTTGGAGTAAGGCAATGTCACAGGGCATATCCCTAAGTTTTAGGAGTACTTTATGCCTCTTGTGAGGGCAATTTAGGCCCCTTATGTTTCAGGATAGTATGTTAAGGTTACCAAAGTTCGCCATGTTCAAATGGGCCTGTGGCCACCTAGGGACCAGGAAGTGAAACTATAACTCCCCACACCCTGCACTCTCTGGTGAGGGGGGGCCCCGTACACTACAGTAGACAGAAACCAAATGAAGGAGATCAAATACATCAAGACAAGTGCAATTAATACCACAATATTAGTTACATTAGAAAACTAGTTACACAGGTTGGTAATACCTGATCAGTCTAATATTCACACAAATTCTACTTTTTTAAAATATGTCTCAGGTGAGTCCTTCTGGTTGAGGAACACCAGTTACCATTACTAATTAGTGACAGGGGAGCATGTAAACGCTTGCTTACACGGAATCTGGAAGCTGAGAAAGTAAGACCCAGGCTGCCCACTGTCCCCTTCCCTCAGAGCAGGCATGGGGGATATCTCAGATATTTCTGAGACTACTAGAACCAGGAGGGAGGGAGGCAGGAGTGGTGGGTGCACTGCCCCAGTGAAAAAGGAGGGAGGGGACATTCCTATTAATTAGGGGATGATGCTGGCCCCAGCCTGTGAGTGGGTCGATGGGGCCTCCACGGAGCTTGAGAGGGGGAAGGGAGTGGACTGGGGGGGTGAAGCTGCGAGTTCTGCCCCTAGATTTGTACTGTAGAAGGGAGGAGCTAGGGGGAAGAGACGGAGCATCAGTGTAGGGCAGAGCAAGGAAGAAGCCTCTTCATATGCAGGAGGTAACCAAGGGCTAAGCCCTGGGTCCAAGTAGACCCTCCTAAGCCATGGTAAGGGCAGTGGAGATGGTGTGCAGCAGGGTTTATGCCTGTTATATATCAGACCCATAGCCTTGCCCCCACTGATCTACATTTCAGTCCAAATGGTAGACTGTTCTGTGAGGGGTAGGGCATTTTTTTTCGGGGGGGGGAACTAGTGCCTTTGTACTTGTGAGTATACCAGGGCCCTGTGAAGACAAAGGAAAAAGAACAGGTTAGGCAAGCTTTAGAACATTTATTATTAAAATAACTAATAAGTCCATCCCTGCTTGCCTCTGAAGGAACACAGGGGGTTTTAAAAGCTGTAATGCTGTACTTGAGCTAATACCTTCAAGGGACAGTATCAATTCCTCTAGTGTCCCATTCGGACTACACCTATGCTGCCCCTTTAAGCTACTCACATACCCTGGGGAAGTTAGGAAAAGTAGAAGTGAAAATAGCTCTTTTACACCCAGAGGTGCTGTAGTCCACAACTGATACCAGTCCTGTTTTTAAATTCCTTTCTGGCTCTTAGCATACTTAAAAAAAAGTTGGTTATTGAAGGCATTGAGGAGACAAGGAGACCAGACTGCTGGAGGGGAGCATTAAGAAGGCAGCAGCAGCACTAGTATGGACATAAGAAGTAAGTTATAGCAGCTGCCTTGTTCTGACCATGTTGAAACAGCATTGGGGTGGTAGAATGCCTGCAATAGAACTAATAGCGGGGTAAAGTCAGTTTCTCTCGACAGGACTGTATTCAGTTTATCATTTGCAGTCTGTAGTGTCTTTATTCATGTACATAACCCCCCTCCCAGTTTCTAGGGGTATGCCAGATGGTAACAGATGGGACAGGGTGGCTGTACAGTCAGAAAATACAGTCCAAGAAAATAAATATTATTTGGTTCATAGATGCTGTGAGATGGCTTTGCATGCAGGAAGAGCAGGCACGTCACATCAGTGTGGATAGCAGCACTGGGGCAATACTCATTAACAGGCAAAAGCATGAACCATTCTTATTAAATAAATCCAATGTCCACTCTGGAATCAAAAATGCAAAAGCTAATTTAATGCAACTGAATAAATTAATAATCCATTCTATGGAGCATGGGGGTAAATAACACAGTGAGACCAGCTTCTCAGGCATAGAACCTAAACATAAATCTGCAGCAATCTCTTTCTCCAACAGATTAACTCTCTTTATGCAGCAATTCCCCTTGAGCCAAAAAGGCTACAATTCCTGACAGCAGCACTGTTACTGTGGGCTAAAAAGGCCACACAAAACTTGTCCTTTGAACTTCGCAGTTTCCCTTTACATACTCCTTGTCCTTTACAACTTTCCATTCCCCAGACACATTTACTTGAACTTCTTTCCCTTGGTCTCTTAAATACTTAAGTAGAGGTACTAAACCAAGACAACACAAGTTGTTTCTACTGCCCCAGTCCCATTTCTAGTTTGCTTTCTTAAAATGGGGAGCACTCTTGTTTCAAACGGTGGTGTTACTTCCAGCTTAAACAGTATCACCAAAAACCCTCCAGCTACCCAAACACTGATGCCACATGCTTGATCCGACCATCCCAGGAAGTCTCAAATATCCCTGGTGATCCCGAAGACCCAAGGCATTTTCCGCTCATGCAGTGATTCTAGTTCAGGATAGCCTTCACCCAGGGGTCTGGCTGAATGCCACACAGAGCACCCAGGTGGCCTGCCCCCCTACCTGGGGTCCCAACAGCCACTCTCCATTAAAAATCCTCATACCTCCACAGGCTGCACTCCTCGAGAGCTCCAAACTCTGCAGTGGCACTTGGTCTGTGGAAAGGGGATGGGCTGCCACCACTATCCTACCAACGATCCAAGCTGCCACCTCTGTTAAGCGCTCCAGACCCCTCCTGCCAAAACAGGCCCTATCGCAGGTCTCACTACATGCTCTTGGGACTGCACTCACCCATGGGCAAGAGTATTATTGTCTGCACCCCCTCTGGTGCCTACCCAACAAATGTGCCGAACATCACTTGGCGGGCTCTGTTATTTTCCTTACCCGAGCTCAAGCTCCCACAGAACAGCACCAAAGGGACACCATTACTTCCCCCACCTCACTCTTTCAGCCCTAAACTGCTGCACTACATTGGGTCTTTGAGTGAGGAGGGCTGGAGTGACGGATGGTCCACACCAGCCTTGCCATGGCCCTCATGGCCAAACTTATGGGTTAACCCCGATTCTCTCTCTCTCTCTCTCTTCTCCCGATCTCCGTTTTTGGCACTAAAAATAACTCTATTTATCCCTTTGGGATGGGTCCCTGCTGTCAGCGGCAAGCCCACATCCCTGACCTAATGGCACCACAGCTTTTCTGGCCTAATTATACTTAGCTACAGAACATTTAACTAGTAAACTCCACAGGGTGCTTACATGTATATATCTGCTTTTATGTCCTTCAACAATCATTGAAGTTAATTAAGATCCAAGCCCCCAGCACAAGTCAGGTCACAATAATCTCATAGTTCACAGAGCCAAGGAAGTCCCCCATGCCTCCATGAAGATCCTAAGATAGTGGTTTGACTGAACAGCAAGAGTTCACCATGCAGTCCCCAGTATTTATGTGGTGGTGCCCTTTGGGAGCAGGACAATTCACTCCCAACATTTCACTCCCCGTCATCCCGCTCCCGACAACTTGCTCTGGAGACATTTGCTCCCCTGACAATTCACCCCAACAACCTGACAATTTACTACCTGGAAGCAAAAAACAATAAACAGTTACATGTGCTTACCGGAGCAAGTTGCAGTCTGATGGGTCTGCTTACATTGCCTGACAAAAGACATTACTGAGATGAAAGCCATTATTAAAAAACAGTATCAGTGTTGCCTCTTACAATCAAAAATCTATTGTAGATCTGGATTTCAAATACATGAATAGACAGTATATCTAACCACTTAACAAGTAACCAATATGATTTTTAGGTGAGTCAAGAAAACCTAAAAGCCACTTTACATGAAGCACATTACCTCTCTCCAAATTGATACGGCTCCACCACATAGCCAGTGTATGTAACATAAATTTGGCTAGTTAAACTGAAAAAAACTAGCAGCCCAACTGAGCAATCTAATTAATGTCTAGGCTGCAATACAATGCTAAGTACTTTGTCAACTAAAATGATGCTCACAGTCTCAGCAACATATCAGGGTCCTGTACTAGCTTTTCCAAATGCCAGAAACTGCCTACATAGTTTGCCAAATACTGTCTACACTGCCCGTTTAAGAAAACAATAACAATAATGTGAACAAATCTTATCTGTATATTCAGTGATAACCCAACCCAAGTTAAACAAAATTCCGCCAGACCTGACTCACAACATGGCTGCAGCTTGCACAGGTGACTATCCAGGAGTTCATTCCAAGAACAACAGTTTCTACAGTATTACTGTATTGTATCCAAGGAAGAAAGAAAGAAACAAAAGTATTTTATCTCAAATGCCATTCTCACTAGACAGCAGGATTCCTATTCGCTTTCTAAAGAAAGACACTCTCCACACACCCAAAAAAAATCACCAGGCACAAACAAACAAGTGATTTGAATTACGTGCTTATTTTTGTGCAGGTGTGACCCAGTACAACAAAACAGCTATGTTTTAATTGAAACTACAGACTGCAAAATGGCTCTCATTTAAGTAGATAAGGTACAATTTATGCCAGGGATGATACACTATTGTGGAGCAGGAGCAGGAGAGGGAGTGAAATGACTGGAGCGAGAAAGACAAGAGTGAATTTGCATTTGAGTGAATTGTCGGGAACGGGTTGTTAGGGAGTGAAAAGATGGAAGCAAGATGACATGGAACTGTGCCCATTGATGGGGCCTTGTGGCAAGACGGTATCACAGTTAGCACTTTTCCCAGTCCCAGCAGCATCAGAAAGATCATCAGATAAACATGAAATTCTGAGTAACATGCTGGAATTTTTAACAGTGTGTCCATGTCCAGGCACATGGGGGGGTGGCCAACAAGGGGTTGGGGAGTATGCAAACACCCCACCATCTAAGCATTCCAGAGCTAACACCTGAAATCGGGATTGGGGGGATTTGGTGGCATAAATGGGCAGAGCTGAGGATTTTCATCTGTAGGGCAGGCGGCATCGGCAAAACAAACCCATTTTTATTAATTGCAGCTCCCAGCAGTAGTCAGTGTAAGAGTGTTTAAAAGGCTGCAGTTAGTCAATTTCAGAAGCTTGTCAGTAAAAGGGTTTGACAGTTGACAGTTCCGACAAGTCTTTCATGTGGTAAATGGGAAAAAATCCTACAAAGGGCAGAGAAAATGTATATGGTGGAGATTGCCATTGTCAGGGCACCGCATTTGGCAATTTTGAGTCCCCTCTTCCAGCTAGAAGCCAGTACCCTTCGTACCTTGGTCTCATTAACCACTGCAGAGTTTGACATTTTTAGCCATGCAATGCAGGTAAAGTCCAAATGTTAAAACAGCAACTCTTTGTTAACATTGTAAGGGGCAACTGGTGCAACATTTAATGGTAATGAGTCCCAGACAGCAATTGAGGTCTAGGCTGAGCAGTCCCTTGCATCTAGTGGATGTCTTTAACAGAATGCCCTCTTAATGTGGCTTCTGCTACAGGGTAAAGGCTCTCAAAGAAGATGTCAGGTTCATTTAAGACAGCAATATCTCACTCACATTTTGGAGGTTACGGGTGGCAGCTGAATTTGTTGGGGGGGGGTCACAGACTTGAGTTAACTCCATAGCCAAAGGGACCACTCTGGGGAGTGGGGGGCTTCAAGGGGCTCAAATGATGTTGACAGAATTCATCACCTTCCACCAGAGTCTGGAATACCATTTTATGCCCCTGGATGTTAACAGACAATATTGCCAGGTATAACAGAGCATAAGTAATTTCTCTGTTGCAGAGCCCCTACTTCACCCGATTAAAGGGCTGCCTGCACTGCAGAACAGAAGGGGGTAGTCCGGGAAGGAGATTAGCTGCCCCCAACATGTATGTCCTTCAGGTCCCTGGCTTTTCTTAGAATGAGCTCCTTGTCCTGAAATTGCAGTAGCTTGAAGATAAAAGGCAGGGGACGGGGTGCAGGTGGCTTCCCAAACTGCCGGATCCAGTGAGCCCTCTCAGTTTCAAAGTCATAGGTGTTAGGATCCAGCTGTAGCCAGATGGGAGATTATTTCTTATGTAATTTACTGGGTCATTGCCCTCAAGTCCTTCAGGCAGGCCCACAATCCATAAGTTGTTTCTGCATCCCGGCCTTCCAAGTCCTCGAATTTTGCCATTATCCAGGCAATGTCAGTGTCCATTTTCTGGAGTCTTGCCTCATGGTGCCTCTGGGTAACTGCTACAGCCATAAGTTGGTTTTCAGTTCTCACTATTCTGTATGCCAAGTGATCAATTTTTAGGTTTGTTTCTGTGACTGCTGCTTTAATGTGTTCTACACTGCTTGCAATTTGTTATAGCAGGATGTTAGATATGGAGCTCTGTTGGTCCATCAATGCCTCAAGGGATGCCATCTTCGAGACAGGGAGCAGAGAGTGATTTCAGCTGGCTTTTCTTGTGTTTTCCTGATTGTGTTGTGACCTCTAAAGCAGACAGCTCAGTAGGCATACATATCTCCTGGTCCATTGTTCGGTATTTAGTCCTCCCAATTAGCAAAAAAATCAATGGATGGCAGAGGACAAAATGAGGGCAGCCCAGCGCTAAAAGCTTAAGCAGCCATCTTGTTCAGGCACCCATATGACCTTCATGAGATAGAGGCTTTGATCACAAACAACAGGAATACAGCCTATCTGCATGCACCTCTCAGGGTTGAGGGAGGGAGTTGTTAGACTCCAGGCTAAATTGGCTAGGATGTGGGCAACTTCTTCCCTCACCCAGGGGCCACCAAGCCTGACATCATTGCCTTAGAAAGTGCCTAGGAGGAGGAGGAGGAGTTGCCTAATTATGGCGGGCTCTGGAAGGATGGAGGTGGTGGGATAGAGGCACATTCTTATGGTGTGGCAACAATGGCATTCAATTTGGATTTAATCTTTTGCACAATAAGTGCCCCTGTGGCCTGTGTGTGCTCATGCTGCAAGTGCACTCCTGACTCGACTGTGTCTGTACTGTGTTGTCCACTCTCTCTCTCCACCTGTTAGTGGTGGCTCCATCACATGTGACATGGAGGAGCTCCAGTCAAGCAACAGCACATGAGACATGCAAGTGTGACACTGGTTTTCCTGCCACAGAGTAGACAGGCTGCACACTACAGCTTGAAGGAGTCAGTGAGCACTGAACTCTCAATAGCAGTGTTTAGTTCAGTTCAGTTCAGTTTTATTGCATGACAAACAACATTGTCTTAGCAAGATTAATACAATATATAAATATATAATATCACAAGTAGACAATAGCAGCGCTGTGGCAACATATTTTTGTTGGTCTACTCTTAGTGAGTCTCCGTCTTACCTGGTGGCTAAAGGGGCAGGGAGTGAGCTAGAAGCTAGCTCAAATCTAGGCTACCTACCTACTCTACTCTACTAGGTTCGTCTTGCAAAAGAAAGAGCACAGGCCCCCATGGTAGCAGCATCTAGGCCTAGCAGTAAAGAAAGGGTTGCGTGTGGGTGGCCTTCATAGACCTTTGATCAGTGCAGTGCACAGCAGTCATGGTAGCAGCCATGCAAAAAACAAGAAATAAAGGTTGGGTGGGTTTGGCTGGTGAGGAGACTTGGTCGCAGAGCACATTGGGGACTTGGGATAATTGGTTCTAACATCCAGCTTCTGGCAGAAGGATGGAAGAAGAGTGGGCTGAAAACTAAAGCTGGGCTGGTGGCACACTGGGCAAGTCTGCAGGTTCTGGCCAGATGGCTGGGTAAGTAAAAGTAAATAGTTTTTTTACAGGGGAATTTGCGAAGGAGGAAGGACTGAAATATTGATGTGTTTTCACATTTCTGCCCCTTTGCACAACTTCAAGACTCATCTGGGATGGGTATTGAATGGAATGGAGTCAGGAGAAATATTGGGACTTTTTCAGGGGGTGGGGTGGTGGTGCAGAACTTCAGCCAGGAAAAAAAATGGTTCGTAACTGGGTGGGTTTAAGCCCAAATCTGATGCACTGCTCCAGGGTATAGATGGATGAATCCTATACATTTGAATTTTTCCTGATTTGCATATCACTTTTCAGTCACAGCAAATAAGTTTTACCTTTTAGAGATGTTCCAGACATTCTAGAACTTGCCACCAAGAAGTTAACTAGTTCCTGGCCTCCACTGGTTGTTGGTTCCCCCCCGATGAAATCTGAAATGCGCCCCAGCCATAAAGTCAAAATTTACAAGACTTCCTCTGTGTGAGCAGCATGTTTTCCATGAGGAATGGATGAGGAGCAGAGCAGTTTTCAGGGGTAAAATGAGGGCTGTCTATTGCATTCAGGGACGGTTGAACAGTATGGCATGCACAGACTACTGGAGCCCCACTATGGAGCCCCACTATAGTCAGGCTTATGCCTCCTCCCCCCCACCCAGTGAAGCTAACCTCCACATCCCCATGCTCAGGCACATTACGACATAGGGCAAAGAAGATTGCAGGGGCATGCACCATTGAAATGAACAGGGGTATTCTTTATTACTATTTTATACGTTATTTCTGGTGAGCTGGAGATTAAAGAAGGCCACCACTAGATTACTCAGGGCCTTGTTAGTGGAACAGTGGCCTTCCTTATTCTTCAATTTGCCATCATAATGTATAAAATAGTAATAAAAAAATATCTCCATTAATTTCAAGGGGGTACGCCCCAACACTCTGACACATGAACACCATCTCTTAAAGACATCTGTTTCTGGCTCCCTAGTACTCAGGTTAGAGACTCTCTACTTATATCTATACTTGGTGGGTTGTCTGTAGCACCCTCTACAGTGTGTGTGCATGGAGGGGACTGGCCATGTGGCTAGGTGTCGAGTTATTGCTGTACCTTTATGTTTGCCCCTTTAAATCTGTTTGTGTGGAAGCATTCAAAACTATGGAGAGAAAATAGTAGATGTACCGGCCAGATATAAGTAATTAAGTAGTTTTGTGAGTAAGTGTGTGTATTAGGGGTGGGAAGAACCACATGTGTTTCCATTGGTATGTGTGCTGCAGTTCAGCTGTGCAGCTGAGATGAGGGGGGACAAGAAAACTAAAAAGTATAACTAACTATAATCATGCTGCATGTGTGCAGATGTATGCAGATTAGTATTAAAGTACAAGCAAGCCATATGTGTGCAGGCAGTATAGCTTAGTGGTTAAAAGCACTGAACTGGAAACGTGGAGAGCTGAAAACCTGGGTTTGAATCTCATAAACTTCCACTTGTATATGGTG
The DNA here is from genome assembly GCA_016271365.2 of Neoceratodus forsteri. Classification (NCBI taxonomy): domain Eukaryota; kingdom Metazoa; phylum Chordata; order Ceratodontiformes; family Ceratodontidae; genus Neoceratodus; species Neoceratodus forsteri. The sequence continues at coordinate 685,002,588 of CM057449.1, forward strand.
TGATTCTGAGCAAGTCACCTAATTTTTATTTGTGCAGTTATCAGTGACCACTTGCTTTTTGCACGCATGCTACATGCATGCAGTCTGTTCCAATTTAACATCAAAAGCATACTTTCCACACTTGCTTGCTTGCTGCATGCATGCTACATGCATGCAATCAGTTCCATTTTAACATTTAAATCATGCTTGCAGCACGCATATCACATGGATAGTTTAATGTGCGTAGCATGAAAACATTTTGTATAATTAGTTCTGTAAGGGAAGAATGAGCAGAGACCTGAGAAACCCTGAGGAGTGGCCAAGAGTGGTTGGTAGCTGGGTTTCAGTGTGAGAAAGTGCAAAAACATTTAGCTGAAACCCAGATGCAGAGAACAAAACTGGGAGAGTATTACTGATGACTACCAAGTAGGAGAGAGGACTGGGTGTAATCATACCGGATGACCTAAAGGTGGCCAGGTAGTCTGACAAAGCAGTTGGGAAGTCTAGTGTAATACTGATGTGCATAAGGAGAGGTATCATCAGCAGAAGGAGGGAGGTAGTGCTGCCTCTGTATAGATCGCTGGTAAGATTGCACCTAGAATTCTGGAGGCCACATCTCCAGAATGACATAGATAGACTGGAGGTGGTCCAGAGGAGGGCAACTAAAATGGTGATGGGTCTGCATCAAAAGCAGTATGAGGAGAGACTCAAAGAACTCAATATGTACACCATGGAAGAGAGTAGGGAGGGGGATATGATATAGACCATTGTAATATAGCTGCAAATCTCTGCCATGAATCTGGCACAATGATAGGTAGAAACACACTCTCGACGGTACAAAATGAAGTGGTCATTAATTCCTAGAAATGAACACTTCATTTTGTAAGACAAACACTCTCTACACTAAAAGTGCTACCCGAGCACACAAAGAGAAACTTTCTCTGGTCTCACTCACTCAGCCGCAGGTTGGTAGCTCGGCAGCAGCAAACGGCATCTACCTAACAGTGACACATCGGCTGAATTAGACTACAGATCAACAATCAAAATCTTGAACTCGTAGCAGGCTGCATCCACAGTATAAAATGATCTTAGATGTTCCAAAACATATGGCACTAACTAGCATACATTAACTCACACAAAAATACTTATCTCTGATCCCGTTTTAAATAATAATATTGGCAGTCAATTTCTGTAGCACTTCCATATTACAAGTGCATTAATGACCTCTACAGGAGGTCATTTCCTAGGAATTAATCATGGTTGGGTGATGGGAAGCCCTCAGCCTACGGCCTTGGGCACCCCACCCATGCATTAATTCCTGGGACATGACCTCCTGTCTCAGTCATTAATGCTTACTTAAATACCTCACAGTGTAAGTACAGGAGGGTAATATTTGTCAGAAGAAAAGGTGCATAAGAACAAGGGGTCACTCTATGAAGCTGGAAGGGGTAGATTCAGGAGAGATGCGAGGAACTGCTTCTTCACAGATAGAGTGGTGGATTCCCAAAACAGCCTATCAGCCAGTGTGATGGTGTGAAAAAAAAGGTGGCATTCAAGAATGCATAGGATAGACCTAAGGGAATCGTAGGGGAAAGGAATGGGGGGAGGGAGGAAGAACTGGAGATCAGGTAGGATCTAAGGAGACACTGTAGGTAGGGAAAATGGGCAGGCTATGTGGGTCAAGTGGTCCTTATCTGCCAACAGATTCTATGTTTCCATCTCTGTAAGGCAAAGGAAGGGAAAAAGTAATAATAGCATTTGCTCGCCATCTGTTAATTCTGATGAAAGCCTCATCCCAGTGGCAACTATTAGCAAAACTCTCTTTTTTTTCTAGGTCCTGGACAACAGGCCTCCTAACCAAAAAAAAAAAAAAAAAAGAAAAAGGTTCAAGAAAACTAAACAGGGCAAAAAAAGGAGATTGGGAGTCAACAGTCCAGAAGAGGAGAGCATGAGTAGAAAAACAAATCAAAATCAGGCTATCGAGTTGGCTGAACCTGAACTTACTGAGACACAGGATCACATTCTTTCAAAAGGACTAACATCTGTTCCCCAAGTACAACTGAATAAATCTGATGTACTGAGTCTGACTGCCATCTTTAAATTGTTCAGAAGAATTCATTTAGATACTTTTTGAAAGTGAACTGCCACTATCCATGGGTCATGATACTGAGGGTAACATAGCTATAGTGCAAAAAAATGAGAATGGTGCTTTAACTGATTTGGAACTAATAGCTCCTTCAAATAAGCAAAAAGTTACATTACCATGAAAAAAATTAGATGGCACAGTCTGGGACCCTGAAGAGAATGTGGATTAAGTTATGTAATTTGGATGAAACAGAAAGTTTATCTTTAATGTGCACTTATTATTCTTCCCACAAAGGTAAGAGAGCAAATCTAAAACATTTTCAGTGTTAATACTGTACTTGTTATAGGATGTGTCTTTTCTTGGACTGCAGTTTTTTTTAATTATTTTACAGGTAAGTTACCTACGCTATTTTCACATGATGCTGTTAGCCCTCTAGCAAGGCTTGAAAATTGGAGTCACTTATATTGGAGTTTAGCATACAAATTAGTCATGAGGAACTTGGGCTCTATTTTTATCAGCAACAGCCAATTGGCTTGATTTTCAAAAGCAGATTAAGATCGGCCCATTGTGCAGCAAACCGCCACCTGTGGCAAACTCAGGTGCACCGAGGACCCTGCACCAGATTTTCCAAGAACAGGAGTTCTGGCACCAAAGTCCCCAAGTTTGCCACAAGCCAACCCATGTGCCAACCAAACAGCACATGGAAGGTAAGTGGCATAAGCTGCGGCTCAGGCTTCTGGCATTGATAGCCAGTGATGGTGACCCACCGGACGGTCATCCTGGTGGCTGGTTAGCTGGTCAGAGGCTGCCCTGGCTTGCAGAGGGGAGTGGAGGTGGGACAGGTCTGGCTGGGGAAGGGCGGTGACAACTGACCCCAAAAGGGGGACAGCTGGGCTACTGCAGATCCATGGGGGGTGGTGCACAAGCACCACCATAGGGGGGGTTGCGGGATCTCACCTTATACGGACTGCTCCAGTGGTGGTCTGGCAAGTGTCAGGGGCTGTATGGGTGCCTTTCTCAAGGGGGCACAGGGTCATTCCACCCACCAAGCAAGGGCTTCAGCAGTGGCACATGGCAGCTTAGACCAGTTCTGGGCTGGCTTAACTGCTGGGTCCTTACACCCCTTGGGGTGGTGCTTGCAAAATCCCAATGTAGGGGGTATTGGAGCCCTGCTCTGGTGCAGGCCCACTTCCATTATGGCACACCGGTGTGGCCGTAGCAAGGACTGCACAAGTCTGATTGGTGCAGGCAGTCCTACAGTGGTCCACGGTCCCTTACAAAATTGGGACTGGCTCAAGGTGTGAAACAAAGGAACCCCTTGCACCACTTTATGTATTTATTTAAAATTTGGTAACCAAGGAAGGTACACTGAGCTGAGGCTCATTTACAGGTGTGATCTGGGGAAGGAGAAGCAGAGAGATGAAAATACAGAGTTGACTGCATAGCAATAGATAGAGAACAAGCACATTTGAATATTATACAAGCCACATACAATAAGATACAAGAGTGTTGCAAATATACATTATGGCCCAGATATTCAAATTAGTTGCCTGGTACAAATGAGTTGCAATGGCGCAACCCCAGTAATATGCCTTGAGGGCAATATTCAAAGGAGACTTGTGCAGCGCAAGTCCTGATATGCCGAAGTGCTATGTTAATGTATGCAGCGATTCGAAGGGGAGTGTCGCATGTACAGCGCAGCACATCCCAATATTCAGCCCAGGATGTGCGGCGCATCTGCTGGCACAACCCCTAGATGCACCGCATACTGGGGCACAAAGCTGAGCCCAAAAAGACGGCTCAAATGCTGGCCACCCACAGGTGGGCTGCTGTACTACATGGTGCAACACAGCAGCCACCAACCATAGGTGGCCACCCATTCACCCAGAGCACCGTCCACAAGCACCCATATGTTCCCTGATGGTCTAGTGGTATCCCCCACCCAGCCCATAACCCCAATCACCATAAAAATGTATCACTCCATTCTCTGGTAGTCTAATGGTACCCCCATCCCTTCCCATAGCCCAGTCACCTAGCAATATTAATACAGCACCCTGGTAGACCATTGGGACCCACCTCCCCTGATGCATTGATCCTGTGTGTGTACATGTCTACACAGCACTGGTAGCCTAGTGGTGGTCTAGCAAGTGTCAGAGGCTTCCTGGGTGCCTTTCCCAGGGGGGCACAGGGTCATCCCACCCACCAAGCAAGGGCTGCAGCAGTGACACATGGCAGCTGAGACCAGCTCTGGGCTGGCCTAACTGCTGAGTCCTTACACCCCTTGGGGTGGTGCTTGCAAAATCCCAATGTAGGGGATATTGCAGCCCTGCCCCAGTGCAGGCCCACTTCCATTATGGCACACCGATGTGGCCGTAACAAAGACTGCGCAGGTCTGATTGGTGCAGGCAGTCCTACAGTGGCACAGGGTCCCTTACAAAATTCCTACTGGCTCAAGGTGTGGAACAAAGGAACCCCTTGCACCACTTTATGTATTTATTTAAAATTTGGTAACTGGGAAAGGCACACTGAGCTGAGGCTTATTTACAGGTGTGATCCAGGGAAGGAAAAGCAGAGAAATAAAAATACAAAGTTGACTGCATGACAATAGATATAGAACAAACACATTTAAATGTTATATGAGCCACATACAATAAGATACAAGAGTGTTGCAAATATACATTATGGCCCAGATATTCAAAGGGGTTGTGCCTGGCATAACTGAGTTGTGATGGCGCAACCCCAGTAATGCGCCTCAGGTAATATTCAAAAGGGGGACTTGCACAGCACAAGTCCCAATGCTATGTTAATGTGTGCGGTACATCTGAAGGGGGCATGCCCATGCATATGTCACACACAAATATGTGAATTAGTGACCCTTCAGTAAGCTCAACCTGGGATGCCAGCATGGGGGTAGGGGTTAAAATGTACTTGATACCACCATTGCTTAGGGGGCTCGGGAGCAGGCAGAGCGGATCTTGATACAATTGTAAAATGGCTTGCATTGGCATTGAATTAATAATTTGCAGGTGCCTCGGCTAATGAATGGTGGTGGTGTGGGGGTGCAGTATGGTCTTAACCGAGGATATTTATACAGACGTTTCCACACACATGCAGGTCTCTGCCCAGTGGGACATTGTAATGTTTTAAATAATTCACACCATGAGGGCATTATTATTAATTATTAAATTTACATGCCGAAATGGCACACAACAAAACCAGAACAGAACAATGGGCAGTCTAACAGGAGCCCGGAGGCTTCACTTAAAATTTAAATACTGTTTTTTGCCGCCAGTAGTGGGACCAAGCGGAGATCCACAGAGGGCTTACCTGGAGTAAAATAATTCCCAGATGTAGGGGATCTCTGCCCAGTGGGTGCACACAACAAAAATCAGCACAGAGCAATGGGCACTCTTGATAACGTTTTTAGCTAAACCAATCAAGTTACAGGGTTTACACTTTCGCACCTTCTGCACTGCTCTGAAGCCACAGTTAACTGCAAGTGTGCCTTTTGTACTTTCTATGAATAAAGTTATCTTGTATCAGTCTGTCCATTGCTCTGTGTGCTGATTTTTGTTGTGTGCACCCACTGGGTAGAGACACGCTACAAGGGGGAATTATTTAAAGATCAGTGGCAACATTGTTTTTGTCTTTGCAACAAAATAATGAACGTAGTAACTTAAAAGTTAAGGATTACCTTCTTGATTCTGAAAAGTGCCTGTTTTTCACTAATTCCACCTCACTTAGCAGTTTTATACATGGTAAATGACAGGTTGATACTAGTCTTTGAGTACTCAGACAATGCCATCTCAAATGCCATCTCAGTATTAATGAACTGGCATAGTACAAAAAAAAGAGGGGAACATCATACAATACAGAAAATTTGTAAACCATGCAAACAATAATAAACAGAAACTAATCAATTAAAGTAAGCATCAGAAGCATAGGAAAACCAGCTGCAAATAACCTGCAACATAAGTTGGCTAGAACAAGGCTGGGCTGTCCACCTTTACCCACACAGACAATCAATATCTTTTCTATCAGAAACACAGGCAAAGGTCTAATGTCACTTTCACACCTAAATAATATTCATAACATTCCTACCAATGCCACCAAAAAGACAACGTTAATGAGGTGAGATTTATAATACAAAACAGATGACATTCAGACAGGGACTGAACACAAAACAGTGAAATCGAAGCAGACAGACACTTTTATTTAAGAGAAATCACAGAATAAAGCAGATTTAACTGAGAAAGGAACACATTAAATATTTGAAAGGTGAACTGTTAGAAATAAGCATAGGAATGTAAAGTTGAAAAGACTGCTAAAATGACAGGCACCAGAAAGTGCTGTGAAGTAGGAAAATGAGTTGCTGTCAATGACCGCTCAGAAACTGTGTCACCGCTAGACAGCTAGATTTTGGGATATCAAAAATCAGAATGCAGTTTGCACTGCAAAATGACACAAAAAAGAACTGCTAATAGCTAAAAAAATGATACATTAAAAACAAGTGAAATTTTATAGGGAGACAGTAAACAACATGCTGATCATTCAGAATAATTTTATTTTCAGGGGACTGACTTTGCCATTGATCTTTACCTCCAGGTAAGCCCTCCGTGGATCTCCGAGGCTCAGTCCTGCTACTGGCAGCAAAAATATAATACTTGTGGTGAAAACCTATTTACAGTACCGTCCCCGTATTGCCCTGTCCATGCTGGTCGGAGGCAGGCATTTTGAGATGGGCACGAAGATTAACTTCCTCCTCCATCTGAAGTGAGTACCATCTGGCATTTGGAGGGTAAGTGATACAGCCGGGGTGTGCTAGGCCATGCTACATGCCCTTAACTTGAACAAAGGGTAGTTGTATGCCTCCTCCCCAATACCAGCTCTCTCCTCCGCTCCCTCTGTGCTGATGCTCTCTCCGATTCAGATTTTTCTTGGACTGTTCCTAAGTTTAATCTAAATTCAAACCTCATAGCACATCATTGTTTGTTTAATTAATTCTGCTGCAGTTGCTCTCTTTTGTAGTGCATTAATTTCAAACCTCAGCTGCAGCTGCTCATGCTTTCACTCTTCTTAACTCCCTATTTGCCTTTGCTCCTTTTTCTACAGTCCACCCGTTTAGCATCCCACCCCCCCATCCCCTTTTGGCTCTCGGCTGCATTTAATCTTGTTGCCCCTGCTGGTACCTTTCCTTCTTTTTTCTGTAGGGTCTGAGGGCATGAGAATTTTCTGTCTGGCCTCCTTCCCCAGCCCCCGACTGAGTCACTGCCGAGCCCCCTGCAGAGAAGACGAGGCACAGGTAATTCTTGAGGAGCAAGCTGCCTGGCCAAATCTGAACTTGGCACCTTCAGCATGCCAGCTCTCTCCTTCACTCCGTCTGTGCTGATGCCTTCTCCAATTGGATAGAGAAGGTTTTTTGGAAGCTTTCTTTTTTGTTTATGGGGTATTTAAAATAGTCATGTTAGCAAGCATGTTTTGTATCAACTGTTTATGCTTACAGCTCAAAAAATGGTGTGCACTTTCATTGCGCTTTCTGATTAGCTGTTGTGTTTGGCATTTGTGGTAACTTTTTTAGGGAATAATAAATTTGGTCTGCTGAGCATCTTCTGGTGCCTGTGCAAAGGTGCAGGCAGTTTTTTTATGCATTGCTATTGCAGGCTTCTTAGTAATTCTGTAGGAGTTCTACGGCTGTCTGTGAGATCTGTGGCAGTTCCACGGCTGATTGTGACTTCCGTGGGTGAAACGCAATTCTGTGGGTAAGACACAATTCCATGATATTTCGCAGCCGCGGAACCACGGAAAACACGGGGCCTTGGCCATATGGTCCTTATCTTCTGTCAGATTCTATGTTTCTATGATTTCATAATACATTATTCCAATTTTAAAAACATTATAGAAAGATACCTTTAACAACACAATAGTTGAGCTTGTACAGACATATCTTCATTAACAATGTTACTTGTTTTCTAGATTTAAATGTGGAAAGAGAGATGATATTTTATTGTTCTTGTGTATACCTTAGTTGTAAACTTAAATGAACTCAATCTAACATTCAGAAATGATAATAAAGGTATCAATGGTCACCAGGTACAGCTAAGAGCTAACAAATTCAATACAGAAAAAGAAGGCTTTTTTTTTACACAGAGAGTGGTGAATCCCTGGAACAGACTGCCAATGGAAGTTATACCTAGTAACTAAGACAAAAAGCAATTCAAAAGTAACCTGGATCAGTATATTTTAAATAGAAACAACTTGTCATATTATGGGTAATGGTCTGGAGCACATATGGGCCCACCGCCATTTCAGCTCCTTACACCTTAGTATGCAGCTTAGTATGCCCTTGTGCTAGTGCAAAGAGATTAAGTTTGGTTTGGGGTTTCTGTACCCAATGAGATTAATCACACATAGAGGTCTCCATCAACTAATATCTAAGGCATTCTTAAATGTTGTAATTTTGTCTATATTTCAGGTTGTTGGAGGGAGACAGTTTATTTCAGGTCTTTGGAATGTAGTGGAGATTAGTTTACTGTAAGGTGCTGGACTCTTGGTGCAGTTAGACCTCTATTTTAATGCCTCTTAGGCTGTGGCTGCTCTTGTGCAATCATGGTTTTAAAAGGGGGTATTCCTTTGTTTTTAAAGACTTTTAAAGGCCAGTACTGCACACCTTTTCTATCATCTCATTAATGTAAACTTTAGTACACCCTGCAGTGGTGGGTATGAAATGGACACTCTAACATGAATCTGGCCAGCCTGTTATGTGTTACATTGAGTTTTTGGAGTGGAGTAATACTAGTGATTTGGTATTCGACACGTCCATATTCAACTGGCATTAGAAGTTGTTAAGCTATTGATTTTCTTGCTTCCATTGGTACAGCAAAGGTCTTGAATCTTAGTACACCCAGATTGGTGTTTATTTTGTTCACCGTGGTTTTTATGTGGGTCTCAAATGTTAAAGAGTTTTTTATTTCAATCCAAAGGTCTTTCTAAGACTCTGTGTCATTTGGATACAGTTTGTATAAAAATCCACTGTATAAAACCAAAATATTTCCTGTTGTGAGTAAATGAATTTGAATATTGTTTAGGTTTGTTCTAGTTCGGTACAGCAGTATTGTTAACCACCATAAGCAGTACAGAATCTCTATCCCTGTGCTCTACTAGGAGTCACGCTACTGGTGAGCACAGAATTTTAACATCAGAGTTTATGTCTCTTCTTTCCATTTCCTTGACATTATTTCACAGACCACCGCACATCCAGTTCCCCAGTGAGTCTGCAAAATGACTTGCCTATGTTTTATTCACATGGTGCATCTGGGTCACACAAGTAGGCTTGTCCCCTAATGTGCTAATGTTTTGTTTTTCCTCTCATGCTGTACTGTTCAAAGTTTCAGATGCAGAAATGGACAGTAACATTGCATCCTCGGTGAAACAGATTTCACACACCATTGGAGACCAAGGTGGGGGGGTAGATGTAGCATGAGATGGCAGAGATGTCACTCAGCACAATCCAGAGAGAGAGAGAGCAGAACTGACAGATGGAGGTGATAGACCCTGCAGTGCATGGAGCCACAGAATCCCTTCAGCATGGTTAAGACTGTTTTTATTAGCTTCATTATGGTGAGTTTTATGTTGCTAATTTAGCATTAAAGACCCTTGACTGCACAAGCACAGCCGGAAATGAAATGTCAGGCCTGTCACCTGCTGTTTACAATGATATGAGGGTTGGTCAGCCATGCCAATTCTTGTATATCAAAAGCATCCCTGTGTTTAGAAAGGACACAGTCACACCTACCATGACTGGCTGGGAAAAGGGCTTTAGTATCCAGACTGAGACATTGCATCTTCTAGGTTTATTTATTTTAATTATTTTTTCATCAATCAGTATTATTACTATTAATTATTAAAATATACATAGCTATGTAGATGAATACATCAAGGGCCCCAGTCTCCATGTACAGTAGTGCCTGTGTACAAATCCTTTGGGAAGAGGACAGTACCTCTGGATGTTAAGTTTTCAGTGATCTGATCAATGCTGAGTCATCAGTACAGTGATCTGAGCACTGTAGCCATTGGTGTCATAAGCTATGAAATGTTGAGTCACTTGTAAGTTAAATTGGTTACAGCAGAAAAGGGTCAAGTAAGGCCTATTCAATATGTTCCCAGGTCCACTCAATTATTTGAACCAGTGATCCCAAATCCATGCTCCAACATGACTGTATCTATGCCAGTTTTAAATGCATCCAGACTATCTACATACACAGCAGCCTCTGATAGCAAGTACCAGAGCTCACTGTATGACTATGTTTGTGAACTAGGTATTTGAAATATACTATTGTAATGACAAAAATAGACCTGAACCATCCATCTAGCCTGGCTCAAGAGTCTCTACTCTTAAATGCATCCCATCTTCTCTTGAACCTTGATATTGCTGCTGTCTCCACTGCATTCACTGCCTTGAAAGTTGGTTCCACCTATCCACCACCCTTTCTATGAAATAATACTTTGTAATGTCTTTTGGGAATTCCCCCACCCAGCTTAAGCCCATGACACCTATGACCTATTGGACATTCTGTTTCTCAGATTAAATAAACTTGATGTGCCCACTTTATTGAACCCTTTTATGAACTTGAATGTCTCTAGCATATCTCCCTTCTTCCTTTTATCCTCCAGTGAGTACATGTTAAGACTTTTTGTCCTTTCTCATACATTTTGCCTTGTTGTTCATGGTTCATCTTTGTTGCTGTTCTATGCACTGTCTCTAGTTTATTATTATCCTTCCTTATTCTTCTTCAGATACCGCAGAACTGCACATGCTATTCCAGGTGTGGCCTGAGCAGTGATCTATGCAGGGGCAGTATCAACTCTCTTCTTCTGCTACTAATCCCACTTTCTATGAACCACACCATCCTGTTAGCCATTCCATACAAACATATGAAAATGCCAGCAGAAGCTAGCCTTACGGCCTATCGAGTCTTCTCAGTTGTGGAGCTAGACCCTCAACTTGCAGCTGCACATACTTTGTTACTGATAAGATGGTTTTAAATTATGTTTCATCATTACTTCCAGGTCTCTGTCCTCCGCCATGCTCTCTACTGGCTTCCCCTCAATATAGTAAATGGTTTGAGGATTTTTCATCCTTACGTGCATCACCTTGCATTGTTTGGCAATGAAATTCAACTGCTGAACCATTTCTCATGTCTTCTCACATACTACTGTATCTTATGATATTAACTCTGTCTTCACTGTCAGCTGTCCTACAGAGCTTTGTGTATTCTGGAAGAGACTTACCTTGCCCTGAATACCCTTGCATACAGTATGTCACAGATATGGACTTGGTTACAGTGAAGTGTCAGGTTACAGGGAGGCAGTATAGCGCAGTGGTTTAAGGCTCTGAGCTGCGCATCTGGATATCTGGGTTTGAATTCCACAGCCCCAACTTGCATACTGTGTGACTCTGAGCAAGTCACTTAACTTCCCTGTGCTCCCAGGTTGCACCTGTAAACAAGCTTTCAGCTTAGTGTGTTACTCCTGGCTAAACAATTGGAAGTGACCCCAAATGTGGGATAAATGTTCTGTCTAAAATAATGTCCAAACCACAAATAAATAATAATTTTGAAGTAACAATCAGAATTGTGAGAAAGCAATTTGACTTGTGTGCAGAAAAATTATAGCAAATGCGTAAAGAAAGCTTTCATTAAATAAACAGCTTTCTTGCAATTTCTTGCAATTTAGCAAAATGATTTGAGATATATGCTGTTTTATATTGCGACAACAAGATGGAACTTACAGGGAACATACAATTTTCCATACTACATGAGTCATAGTTATTATTTGAGAGTGTAGTTTTCTTTATTGGTTTGCTATATATTTTCTGGCTATGAATAATGTTGCTTAATAAAAATATTTTCCCACTGAAAATAAATGTAGTTAATCAGGTATTATTTTGAACAGGAAATTTGTCACTCTATTAGGGTCACTATACGGTCAGCAAGATCATACTATATAAAGTACATGTTGAACAGTAGTGGTTCAAGGATCAAACCCTGAGGCACTCAACTAGTAACTATTACGTATTCAGTGAATTCATCATTTAGGACCACCCTCTGGTTCTACTAGTCAACTAGATTTTGATCCAAAAGTTACCCCACCCCCTAGCCCTAATGGGCTTATCTTCCTAACTGATCTCATATGTGGTACCAAGTCAAATGTCCAGCTGGTATAGCACATCCACTGTCTGGCCCCTGCCTGCCATTTGTGTCACTACATAAAAAGAGTCTATAAAATATAGATTAATACATGAGGAGGTGTGTGTATAATGAGAAATTTATATATACTCCAGGTGTGGGATGACACCTAAATCCTGATAGTGCAGCATCAGGGGTTAATAAAAGCATCTCAAACCGAGGGTATATAAAATTCAAGTTTTACACACCTTCCAGTGTTTTGTTTTATATAATTGCTGAACAGTGTTCTCACCTTGAAAATAATTCCCAGCAGATATAGAAAAGAGTATGGCCAGTGGTTCTGAAAGTGCTAGTTCAATAGCATGGGTGGACCAAAGCATAGTCTGTGCATGATCGAGGTAGTGTGGCCAGGCGTGAAGTGAAAAACAAATGGTGGGTCTTCATTGTTATAACCAGCTGGTTGTAACAGCAAATTAAAACTGGGTTTTCCTATGGGAGAAAATGCTTAACAGTTATTATACTAATCAAACATGACCGGCACAACCAAGAAAAAGCTGCCCCAACAGCAATGAACACACTCAGAACAAATAATTCAATCCACAACAAAGAGGTTCAAGCACCATCCTGTTTACAAATATAAGGCAAATGGGCACACAAAATTTCAGCTAGTACTCATAGCAGCAAATTTATTTTGCAAAAAAGACACAGGGTCAGAAATACATGCAATGAATAGATCACTGTCCACACTTGGAAATCTATTGTAAAAATGTTTTTATTGTAGATGTAATCCACAAAGATACTCTACACACAGTATAAATTCATAATTCACAAGTAAGCTGTAGGCTAAGCAGCAACTAAGCATTGAAGGACGGTCTGAAACACCCCAGTGCTTCACTCCAAAGGAACTTCTACAATCAAAAGTTTTCCACAGTAGCTTTCTAAGTGTGGACAGTGATCCCTGCGTTGCAAACATCTTTTGAGCAGCCAGCATCCAGTCTGGTGAAAGCTACCCTACTGATGGTGAGTGCATCCATTATTTCTCAGATAATGTGTTTTGTGTGTGTGTGTGTGTGTGTGTGTGTGTGTGTGTGTGTGTGTGTATGTATGTGTGTGTGTGTGTATCGACTGGCCACCTGGTGTTGTACCCGGACCTCACAAGGAGAGCAGAACAGCTCCAATGTTCTCACTATTCATCTGAATGGCCTGGAATGGTCTTACTGATGTCATACAATGTTCAGTCAGTATAAAAAGAGAGAACAGCAACTGTTGAATAGAGTAGGATTGGGGGTAGTTACAATGACAACAAAATAGATTAATTTAATAAAAATATCAAAGCATATCAGAATATTGTACAGCCACTAAAACGAAAACAGGAAATCATTTAGATGTGTAAAATTGTTTCCTATCGCCTTTGACCACTTAGTGGGAAAATAATTATAGTATTTACAATACAGATAAAAACAAATCTAATTCATTTGCATTTAGTGTTCATAATAGGGTTTGGACTTTTTTTTTCCAAAACATTAAATCTGAGCCTCCCTTGGTAAAAATCTTATCGAAAATAGGGTCCTCAGCATCTTGAACTTAACAGGTTGGTATTCCTTGACATAAAAAACACTAGTGCCAGTCATAAGAAGTAGACACAGTAGCATCAACTTCTCCCACATGGTATTGTTAGCTGACTGCACCAGCAGGTCCAGGAGGTTCCCATGGTGCGGTTGGGGGCAGTGATAAAGACAAGCATATAAAGTACAGAACTATTGTAAATCAGTTTCTCAATACAGAATGGCAGGCACAAAAGGTTAATGCAGTATTTCAGCTTTCCCAGTGTTTTTTTTATGTACTGTTCATGTGAGACTAAGATTTTGTTTTTGACAAGATCTTCTAATAATATAATTTTAAAAACAGAATACAAATACTGTATGAATTATCCAAATTATAGTAACACAATGAAACTAAATCAGGTAATGTTAAGATTATAAACTTCTGACTATCAGAGCAAGTTTACGTTGAGCACTGAACATGAGCAATGGACATGAAACACAGGTGTGGGCAAAAACTAGAATGTACCCAGAGCCACAATGTCCTCAAATCCCCAGCTGGAAAGTCCCTGAGGCAATCACTACTGAGTGGAGGATGAATTCACAGGGCTATTCCAGCTAGGCCCATCTACGGGGCACTGCAGTGTGAATATTAAGGAAGGGGCATTCAGGAGTATCATTCTGTATTTGGGGTGCATTCCAGTTCCAGATACATTTTGTTTTAAAGTGGAATGCACACCCATTCTGAAATGGTGCTCCATAATTAACTGCCCTCTAAAAGCAATGCAGTTGTTGGAATCCCCCATAGCTAGTACCCCAGGTGGAGTACCTACTACAGTAGGTACAGTTCTCAGAAAAACCAGAAGGGGAAGGAAGAAACATATTCAATTCAGTGCTATTTTCTTTTAAACTTAAATTGTGGGCTTTTAGTGACACTATACTTTCTTTATTGTCTTTACTTATAATTGTTTTGGGCTGTTGAAAATTTAAAACATAGTGGTGGTGTAATTCTGTGCTGTCTTTAATTGCTGCAAATTTTGCCCCCCCCCTTCCCCCAACTCTTAATTATATGCCCTGTTAAATCTGATTGACAGGAGCTAAACACAGGGTATAGTAAGGGGTGTGAAGTAGGAGGGGCATAAGGGGGAAGAAGCCCACCCTCAGCACGACAAGTGTTTTGACTCATTTATTTATTTATTGGTTTCTTTTTCTTTAAAAATAAAAAAAATTATCCGAGGATCAGTGGCAGGATTTTTAGTACAGTAAATTAATAAAAAGGGAACTAGGAGAGCTTCAGTAGCAGACAAGTAGTGGAATTGCAGTATAATGTGGGGAGTGGTGCAATGCAGTGGCTGTGGGGCAGCCATATTCAGGCAGACCTTCTGGACACTGAGGTGCTGCCCTATCTGTATGCATCTCTCTGGACTGCGGGATGAGGTAGCCAGACTCAGAGCGGAAGTAATCTGGGTCAGGAGTACCATCACCCCTATCCAGGGACCACCCAGTCCAATGCAACTGCCTCAAAGGATGCCGAGACGAGGAGCACTTGGATGACAGTGGGCTCAGGGAGGTTAGAGCAGTCAGGCAGAGGCACATCCGAGATCCTATTCACTCAAGAACTCATATGCCACACTGGCAAATGAGGACACCAAATAAAGGTACCCAGAGAAGTGGAAGGAAAGGATGTGGAGGTTAGCCAAGGAGGTGACCTCAGCGGGAGAGCAGTGGACCCCAGAGGAGGAGGAAGTGAATCCTGGTGGGGACTCCATCATAAGAGGATCCAGCTAGGAACACAGGAGGGAGGACAGGAGGTGAGGTGCCTACCAGGTGCCACGGCATGGAGGGATGGAAGGAAGATCCTGGGGATCACTGGGAAGGCAAGGACAGGAGGGTGAGCTGGATGTCATTATCCACCTAGGTACTAATGACCTGGCAAATGGGAGCCAAAGGAAGTTCAGGAAGAGTTTAGGAAACTGGGAGGGTCTCAAGCAAGTAGCTACTTCTGTCACTTTCTCAGAAGTACTACCTGTGAGAGGCAAGGAAAGCATAGGAGTGCATGCACCAGGAACTTTAACTCATGGTTGAAGAACTGGTGCTGTGAGGAAGGGTTTGGATTCATTGGTGTCTGGGGACCCACCTGGAGGGATGGAGGTTTGTTCAAGCCTGACGGCGGCCTGCATCCATCCTGGAGGAATCCAAGCACTCAATGATAAGTTCTAAATGCTACATTGACAAGCATTTAAACTAGCAAAGAGAAGTGGCAGGCCAGCAAGGAGGGTACCTACTTGCTCGCCCCCCAGTTAGGCAGTGGAACCAGTGAACCAGAGGAGTGGCTATTTCTGCAAAGCAGTGTGCAAAAGATGGAGATTAGTGCCCAAGAGGTGGATAAGCAGAAAAGGGCAAAATTCAGCAGAAGGACAGACAGCAAGGAGAACCAGGGATAAAGGACAACCAAGGAAGGGCTGGAGTAGAACAGTGAAACAGTCTAGGGAGGTCAAATCATGGAAAGCCATGTGCAAATGCCAGAGTCTTAGCAACAAGATGGAAGATCTGGAGGCTGTCATGGTACAGTCAGACCTTGGACATTGTGGCCATCGCTGAAACCTGGTGTAATATAACCACGACTGGGAGATGGCCATACCTGGCTACAACATATTCAGAAGAGACAGAGCAGTCAGGAAGGGAGGAGGTGGCACTGTATGTAAAAATGACATAAGGCCACAGAGATCCAGGAGGAACAAAATGGGGAGAGATACTGTGGGTTAAGCTGGAAAGGAAAATGGGGACAGCCATCCGCACAGGTGTGGTCTATAGACCACCAGCCCAGGAGGAAGAAACAGATAGGGAGTTGATGCTTAGCCATCCAAAGGATGGCAGACAAGAATGAGGTAGTACTGGTTGGAGACTTCAATATTCCAGACGTGGACTGGAGCATCCCAGCAGCAGCATCAACTAGGAGCAGATTTATCCTGGACTCCCTTCAGGGTGCCTTCCTCAAGCAACTGGTCATAGAACCAACTCGGCAGAAGGCAATACTGGACCTTGTGCTCACAAACAGGGACAGTGTGATGGGGGTAACAGTGGGGGAGCACCTGTGGAACAGTGACCACCAGTCATTGTGGTTTGAAATCACAGAAAGAGCAGAACCAAATCACACAAAAACGTATCCTGGATTTTAGGGGGGCAGACTTTGGGAAAATGGGGAGATACTTGAAAGAGGCATTAAGGGGAATGGGACAGGAATCAGGGGTTGAGGAACAGTGGGCTGTATTTAAAATGGGGATTACAAGAACAACAGAATTATGCATTAAGCAGGTTAGCAAGAGGAAAAGGAAGAGGAGACCATTATGGTTTTCCAAAGAGGTAGCAAAGAAAGTGAAAGCCAAAAGATTGCATTCAGGCAATACAAAAGACACAGGCAGAAGGGGATAGGGAGAAGTACCAGGAGAAGCAAAGGAAGGCAGGGAGGTCAGTAAGGGAAGCCAAAGCTCGGACAGAAGAACACATTGCAAAATCAGTGGGTGAGGGACAAAACCTTTTACAGGTACATAAGTGAAAAAGAAAAGACAAAGGAAGGATAGTGAGACTGGAGGGGAGGATGGGAGCCGCGTGAGGTTGACAACAGTAAAGCTGACATATTGAACAGTATTTATGCTCAGTCTTTACTGAGGAAGAGGAAGGTAATGGGTCTGAAGGGAGTACAAGGGGTGAGAATGGTGCAGAAATGGACACAAGTCCCTTTACACGAGAAGGGTCCTGAAGGAACTGGAAGTAATAAGAGTTGATAAAGCAATGGGGCCAGATGGGGTGCACCCCAGGGTCCTTAAAGAACTAAGAGAGGTGGTGGCTGAACCTCTGGCTATCCTGTTTAGCTGATCACTGGAAACAGGGGAGGTACCCAAAGACTGGAGGACAGCAGATGTAGTCCCCTTATACAAAAGTGGGAACAAAGAGGAAGCAGGGAACTACAGACCAGTCAGCCTCACCTCAGTAGTGGGGAAGATCATGGAAGCACTACTGAAGGAGAGATTGGTGGAACATCTGGTTGTCAATGGACTACAGGACCCAAGGCAGCATGGTTTCACCAGGGGGAGGCCATGTCAGACCAACCTCGTTGAATTTTTTGACTGGGTGACTAGGGAGGTGGATCAGGGAGGGCAGTGGACATGGCCCAGCTGGACAAGGCCTTTGACACTGTGCCACATAGAAGACTATTACACAAACTGGGGAATATGGGTGTGGGCAGGACAGTAGTGTGGTGGGTAGGTAACTGGCTGGGTGGCAGGACACAGAGGGTGGTGGTAAATGGCTGTCACTCCACAGAGGAAGAGTGACCAGTGGGGTACCACAGGGATCAGTGCTGGGACCGGTCCTATTCAACATCTTCATCAGTGACATTCGCAGGGACCTAGAAGGCAGAATTTCACTGTTAGCTGATGACACAAAGCTCTGTAACAGAGTAGACACACCAGAGGTGTAGACAGAATGAGAAGCGACCTGTAGAAAGTTGAAGAATGGTCAGGGGTTTGGCAGTTGAAATTCAATGCAAAGAAGTGCAAGATAATGCATATGGGGCACAAAAACCCTGGCACAATATATCAGTTGGGGGGTGAGGATATAGCATGCACCAAGCAGGAAAGGGATCTGGGGTTGTCATCTCTGATGACCTCAAGGTAGGGAAACAGTGTGACAAGGCAGCAGGTAAAGCAAATAGGATGCTGGGATGTATAGGCAGGGGCATCACCAGTAGAAAAGGGAGGTCATAATTCCGCTATACAAGACACTAGTGAGGCCCCACCTGGAGTACAGTGTACAGTTCTGGAGACCATACCTACGTAAGGACATAGACAGGGTAGAGAAGGTTCAGAGGAGGGCAACAAAGATGGTGCATGGATTGCATCACAAGTCCTATGAAGACAGGTTGAAGGAACTGAACATGTACTCCTGGAGGAGAGGAGGAGAGAGGGATATGATATAGACATAGAAGTATCTTACAGGAGGAACAGGGTGCAGGAAAACACTATTTTTAAGTGAAAAGATGTTCCAGGACTAGAGGGCATGGGATGAAGTTGGAGGGAGGACGATTCAGAGGAAACATGAGAAAGAATTTCTTCACAGAACGGGTGGTGGACAAGTGGAACACCCTGCCAGAGGAAGTGGTGGGGGCTGAAACAATCACGGGATTTAAGAATGCATGGGATAGACATAAAGGAATTCTGGAGGTCAGGGATAAGGGGCAACAGACTTTTAGGAAAACAAACTGAACTTACAAGCTCAAATGGGCAGACTGGGTGGGCCATAGGCCCTTATCTGCCGACACTGTCTATGTATCTATGTATCTATGATTACCCCAGAGAAATTCTGTCACAAGGTTTGGTGGCTGGGGAATTCTTGTTCCAGTTTTTACCAAGTCCCATTAAAACAAATGCATTCATATACTATATGCATTTTTGAGGTGTTAGCACTTTACTCTGAGCTAGAAAGCCATAGGTTGGAGACCCATGCCAGGGTTTGAATCATACCCAAAACTGACACTGGCAAGCAGTACTGGATGATGGTGGGAGAAGTGTACTGCACTGAAATAAACAGAGGTCCACTCTGAAAATCATCCATTTCTGTGTATAGAATGTTGTTGATGTTTAATGGCCAAGACAATTGTCTGCACATGCTAAAACTGCTTTCTAAATGCGTTCTTTATATAATGGGTAGGTGAAATATAGAGCTATAATTGGTTGAGACCCATCGCATGACTGTGCAAAGAATACTGCTTAAGGCACTGTCACAAGTTTTGGTTTGATTTTACAAGTTTTGTTTCTTCAAGATCCATTTTATAAAGACAATAACACATTTCAGGGTGTGTATTAGGTTCAGGCTTCAGCCTTGTGTTTCTAAGTTATGTAGGCCTCATGGCATTATAGCTTAATGCACACCCTGTTGCATGTTAACACTTACTTCACTTACTGTAACTGTATATCACCCTATAATCATGGAAAATATATGGTCAATTTAAAGATCCTGTATGGTATGTAATACCACTTTACCAATTCAAAAGAGGAGTGTCTTGTTTCACTGCAGTATGCTCCTGCTTTTGATTGTCATCTTTAACCAAGTATTATAATACCTCATATCTGGTCACAGATTATACATCTGCTTATAATAACTTTCCTGGGTTTTCATTTATTTAACATTTACTACTGTGAATCCCACTGAGTCTGTGATCTTTTCAGGGGTGACCTGTCATCTTTTGTGTATGACCTCTGGTAATATTGGTGTTAATGGTGTGGACATTCAACTCGCCTTCAACTGGGGCCAGGCAACTGGGGCCATCTTTGTGGACCTCATTAAAGACTTCAATTTGGTTAATCACAAATTACTTATACAGAAACAAATTTCTCCAGGGCTAGATATCCATTCTACAACCTGGATTCAAGACTATTCTCAGGCCGCTCTCAAAGTGTCAGGTGGTCCAATTGCCACTCATCCTTCAGACCCATCTCCCTTGGCATTCCCCAGGGTTCTGTCTTAGGACTACTACTTTTCTCGCTATTCATCAATGAGTTGCCGAATGCCTGTGGTGGAGCATCGGTTCAGCTTTACGCAGATGATGCCATCATTTACAGGTCCTTTGCTGACATCTCATGGCTTAGTCAACACTTGAACTCTGACTTCCATAAACTGGATGTGTGGTTTCTGGCAAATAAAGTTCTCTTGAATACCAAAGAAACAAAATCTATGCTTTTCCTCTTGCATACCCACAGAGCTGATGGCTCATCCCAACTCACCATATCCGCTTGCAACGAAGAACCCCTTGAACTGGTACACTCTTTTAAATAGCTTAGTATCCTGCTTGACCTGAGCCTCTCCTTAGAGGCACATGTTAACAAAACCATCTCAACTGTCCATCAGAAGCTGAGTCTGCTCTACTGGCTCTACCCCCTTCTTTTAGGAGCATCTTGCCTAAAAATTGCTACAGCCTCCCTCCTACCCCTTCTTTTTTATGGCTCCCCTCTATTCCTATCACTTAAGTCCTCCAATATGAATCGACTAAAGCAATTATATCATAGGATAAGATACTTTGCCTCAGTTGCTACCTCACTGGCAATGTCATTGCGCTGTACTAGCATCTCTCAGTTGGCTACAACTAGAACACAAATACCAGTATATCTCCCTCTGCCTTACATATAAGCTCACTCACCTATACACTCCTCTGAGTCTATCTAATATTGTGGTGAGAAAATCAGCCTGCCAGACCCTATGTTCCTTCTCCCTCCATTAACTGTGCCATCGACAAGCCTAGCTGGAAGCAGGAGATCTTTTGCCTGTGCTGCACCCTGGGCCTGGAACTCCCTCCCTCCATCTATCATCTCTTGCTCTTTGCTCCCCAGTTTCAAAAGTGCACTGCACAACCACCTCTATGACCTAGGAATTTGCTCCTGCTTTATCTAATTCACCCTGTTCTTTTCCATACTTATGTCAGTCCATCCTGGTGAGCCTGCCACCTCAACTCAGGGTGCTACCTGTCTCTTAGTTTTGAGTTGCACTTTGTATTGCAGTAGATTGTCTAATCTGTTGTACATATGCTGCTACACTGTTGAGCATAACCGCTGTATATACATGATCATAATTTTGCATGAATCTGTCTTGCTTTCCACCACCCACTCTCCCAATCCAGAAATCTATATTTTTTTATACATAATGTATAGCTTTCTTACACATTGTATTGGGCTCTGTGATCTCATCTTTGTATCTTTATTGATATCAGTGCTGTTATTAAATGTATGTACAGGGCTTCATTTATATTGATGTATGCCTCTTTAATCTGTATTCCTTTATACTAGTGCTTATGTATTGTATGTGCATGGTTGTGTTTATATTTCCATATTTCTCACCTTCCGTACCCTCCCCTGGGTCGGTCCTGAAAAGGGACTGCATGGTCTCAGTGATCTTATCTGGTTACCAAAATTCAAATAAACAAATAATATCCACTGTGTATTTATAAGATTTTAAAGTTGTCTTTTGACCAGGTGATCTTCATGAAAATAATCTCAAGCAACAGCCAATACAGCTGCAAAATAATGGTATTGAGGGCAGTGAGAAATGTGTAAAGCAGCAATGTTTGCACTAACCACTGAGCCACCTAACTCCACATTCTAATTGCTGTGACATGCACACACACACTCACACACACACACACACACACACACACACAAAATGACTAATACATATACACAAATATGGGGGTGTCTGGGGGGACACTGGGGTGCCACACAGATGAGGCACACTGATGAGTCCTGGAAGGATGAAACATGTGTCTGTGTCTTCTGTTGGCACCCTTTGAAGACTGTGTGAGAGGCCTTTCAGCACCGTGCAATTCTGCTTAAAGTTGAACAAGCATAACATTTTGTAGTGATTTGCAGATACAGCCCAAGATGCTTTGCATTATGGAGGTATGTGTGATTTAGTATATCTTTGAATCTTGGCTTCCTGGCCAATGCCCTTTGGAGCAACTCTTACCTCAGTGCTTATGCACCAAGGTTGTTGTCTTTTAACTTGTTTTTGTTTTTATTGGGCTCACCACAATCCAAACCTGAAAGACCAACTTAGGGTAGCTGGTTCATTCCACTGGGGTGTCATACAGATGAGGGCACATGGATGAGTCCTAGAAAGATGAAACATGTTTTATTTTATTTAGTTTTTGTTGACCAGGTAAGTGCACTAGACAAATCCTGCCTATTTTCAGGCACGACCCGGGGGGAGGGGGATACAGATGAATGTCAACTGACCTTGAACCAGATTAAGCTGTTGGTGGTATTTTTTAGTGAATGAGGGAAATTTGGCAAGGACACTGGGGAAATTCCCCTACTCTTTTCGATAAGTGCCATGAGATCTTTAACATCCACCTGAACTACCACCAATCCAGGGAAATGGGACCTCGGTTTAACGTCTCATCCGAAAGATGGCACCTCAGAAGTGCAGCACCCCTCTCATGCTGCTCTACAGTGTCAGTACTGGGATATTAACCCAAGTGCCAGATGTGGGAACTGAACACACAACCCTCTGATCTCCCGGCCTCAGAGGTGAGTGTGCCACCTACTGAGCCACTGACACTGTGTCTGTGTCTTCTGTTGGCACCCTTTGCAAATTGTGTGACAGGTCTTTCAGCACCATGCATTTCTGCTTAAAGTTGAACCACCATTTTGTGGTGATTTGCATATACAGCCCATGGTGCTTTGCATTATGGGGGTTTGTGTGATTTTGTATTTCTTTGACACTTGGCTTCCGGCTAATACCTTTTGGGGTAACCCTTACCTCAGTGCTTATGCACTAAGGTTCTTTGTCTTTTAACTTGTTTTTGGTTTTTATTGGGCTTACCACAACCCAAATCTGATAGGCCAACTTAGGGAAGCTGGCTCATTCCACTGGGGTGTCATCCAGACGAGGCACACTGATGAGTCCTGGGAGGACGAAACATATGTCTGTGTCTTCTGTTGGCACCCTTTGCAGATTGTGTGAGAGGCCTTTCAGCACCATGCATTTCTGCTTAAAGTTGAACCAGCATAACATTTTGTGGTGATTTGCATTATGGGGTATGTGTGATTTTGTATTTATTTGAAACTTGGCTTCCCGGCCAATCCCTTTGTGGTAACCCTACCTCAGTGCTTATGCATTAATGTTCGATGTCTCATATACACATATACTGTATGTTTATATATATATATTCAGTGTAACAAGGCATTGCACTATCTACACACATTTTACAGATTAAAAAAAGACATTCAGGGACTGTTTCTTCTTTTCAGGCTCCGAGGGATATCGGAGGGTGGGGGTTGCTACTAGTCAGCTTATTTAAATCAGCAATGACATGCATAAGGCTGAAACTGATCTTGATAGTGGGGGAATGTAGACTAGCAGTTCTTGAAATAACCACGGAGCCTCTTAACTGAACTTTCTGATTGTTGTGATACACACACACTGACTGATACGTACACATATACACATACAGTATGCGCATATATTCCAGTGTAACACAGCACTGTTTACACACATTTTTACAGATTAAAAAAAAGATATCAAGGGACTGTTTTCTTCTTTTCAGGCTCTGACGGACATCAGAGGGTGGGGGGGTTGCCACTACACACCTATTTTAAATCAGCAATGACATGCATAAGGCTGAAACTGATCTAGATAGTGGGGAATGCAGACTACCAATATTTGCACTAAACACTGGGCCACTTAATTACACCTTCTAATTGTTGTGATACACACTGACATATATATATATATATATATATATATGTATATATATACACACAAACATATATGCATATATATTGCAGTAAAACATAGCTGTGCACTGTCTACACACACAGAGAGCATTGCTACAAACACACACACTAACACGCATACTCTGTCTTATATGGCATTTATTTACTTATACATCTAACCCTAAATTTTACTGTATTTAGGATAAGCACTCTGCCTTGCACTAACTCATTGTACTAATCTATGGCATGACTGGGTAACTAAGGTAGTGAACCAGGGAGGTGTGGTGGATGTGGCCTATATGGACTTCAGAAAGGCATTTGACACTGTTCCCCATAGAAGGCTGATTAACAAACTGTGCAGCTAGGGGTGGATCCTAAAATAGTTCTGAGGGTGGGGAACTGGCTGAATGACAGGAGTCAGAGGGTGGTGGTAAACAGGGAGTACTCTGGAGAGGGAGAGGTAACAAGCAGAGTGTTGCAGGGGTTGGTGTTGGGGACTGTCCTCTTCAATGTCTTTATTGAGGCATTGCAGAGGGACTGGAGGGGAAGGTATGCCTCTTCGCAGACAACAGAAAGGTATGCAATAGGTTGGACATGCCTGGGGTTGTTGAAAGAATGAGGGAAGACCTTAAAAAACTGGAGAAATGATCTGAAGAAGGAAGCTGAGATTCAATGCAAAGAAATGCAGGATCATGCAGAGAGGGCACAAGAACTCAGAGGCAAAGTATGAACTAGGTAGGCAGGTATTGACAGTCACAAAGCAGAAAAGGGACCTGGGAGTTATCATCTTGGAGGACCTAAGAGAAACTAGACAGTGTTATAAAGTGGCTGGAAATTCTAGCCAGATGCCTGGATGCATAGGGAGGGGTATCAGGAATATAAAGAGGAAGTCCATCTTGCCCCCATGTAAGACACCCATAAGAGATAACACCTGGAATGCTGCATCCAGTTGTGGAGGCCCCATCTGAGGAAGAACATAGACAGGGTGGAGGTGGTGCAGTAGAGGGAAACTGAAATGGTGCTGGGCCTGTGGGATAAGATTTGTGAGAAAAGACTAAAGTAGATAAATATGTATTCCCTAGTGGATAGGGGAGTGGCATGCCTGAGACATACAAATACATCACCATAAACAGATTACAGAAAGGAAGCATCTTCCAAAATAAGAGATGCTCCAAGTCAAGGGGGTACAGCATATAATTGGAGGAAGGCTCAGGGGAAACATGAAAAATTGTTTTTAATGGAGAGGGTGGTGGATGTCTGGAATAGCCTACCAGAGGGGTGGTAAGGGCTAAAATAGTCATAAACTTTAAGAAGGAGTGAAATTATTAGGTTAACTGTCTGTATTGAAAATGTTTTCTTTTTTTCATGTTTAAAGAGTAGTATGATGTACTACATGCTTTTCTTTTGTGGTAGCATATAGCATAGTAACATAGCATCTTCCTAGCAAACTTGGGTCAGGTAATTATTTGTATTTGTGTCTGGTGAAGGTTTTGATGTGGCATTTGAAAATGAACTCATTTTGTAGACAATTGTATGGCCATTAACAAGTTTTAATAACATATTTTAGTGAGTTTGCAGTATCCACATTGATATTTAGGAGCATAATTTAAGATATGTTTATGAACACAGATTTTTTGAAAACATGTTTAAAGAAAGAAGATAAGAAGTGCATACACTGTGGAACTATTAAGGTAATGAGGAGACTATTCCACTCCATATTACAGCTGAGGCTGGCAGTACAGCCTAGAGGTCAATGAGCTACGACTAAGCTTGATACATCCAGCAGACCTGGGTTTGATTCCACAACCTCCACTTGCATACTGTGTGACTATAAGCAAGTCACTTAACCACCCCAGTGCTCCTAGGTCACCCTTGAAAACAGGCACTTGTGCCTAGTGGGCCTTACCCAGTTACCAAAATAATTAAAAAAAATGATTATATTAATTATTTTGTGAGGTATGATAGCAGTGGAACATTGCATACTAATGTTATGATTATTATGTGAATTTCAGTCAGTTCCCTGAGGAAGAAGTCTCTATGATCTCGAAATGTTGCATGGTTTGGAATAAAGAATATTGGCCAATGAAAAATAAAACTATGCACTTAATGTGAAAGTAGTTCTCTGGTCTGATTTATCATTTATGCTTCAGTTTTTGTCTGGCCTTCACCATAACATCTCAAATCTGAAACCTCCTTCCTCACTCTCAATTGTCATTTATGCCTGGGAAAGACTGAGTGATTTGACATGTTTATGAGCTATGAATGTTTCTTGAAAGAGAATTCTACCAGATAGAAGCTTAGCACACAGAATAGTGCTTTGAAACACTCCTCAGCAGACTGCTTCAATTAATTAGCATAGTGACAACACAAAACCTCTAATTTTATCTATTCTGTTAGTAATCTGGAGAGTTCACTTTTTCTACTGAAAAAGCAAAATGTCTACAAGGCTATGCTCACTGTAACCATAAAAAAGACTTTAATCTCAATAGTATCCTTAGCTGGATAAAGTTGATCATCATCCAACTTTTTACCTGTAAAGCATGTTTAGATGTGTGTGAAATGTTTTTTGCAAACAAAAATTATAGTTTTAGTTTCAAAGTATGAACACTGTATTCACTACTGTACCTTGTATTATAGTATAATGACTGGCTAGCATTTTTTCCCATACGGAAACTGGATAAGTCATCATTATAACCTACAGGTGATAACAGCAAACATGTGCTGGGTTTCCATCGGTTCACGATACACCAGCCGCTGCTCTCCTTTCTATCTGCAATTCCTTATCGCTGGAGATTCCGCCTCCAGTCATAGTAATAAGTAAGTTACTTTAAGAAAATAATAAAACACTGACTCTTACTCCTTTTCTGCTTATTTTTTTAAGAAAAGAAAACAAAAGAAAAGGAAACATTATGTTTTGACTCCCGCTTTGGACCTCAAACTGGGCTGAAACCCAACTGGTCCACATCTCCATAGGGATGTCTGTTTATTTTATATAATTACTGTGGTGAAAAAAATGCTCCTCAACAATGATATAAAATAAAGGTTGGGTAGGTGTGTAAAACTTTACATTTACACACACCCTCAGTGTGGGATGCTTTGCTCTTGGGGTTTATGTGGCATCCCACGCCTCAGTGTACATGTAAAATTCTCATTATAACCACCTACCCAGACATTCTATATGGAATAACTGGTGAATCATTTTTTCAAAGGGCTCAGCCAGCTGGTATTCACCATAATAATTGAACGGTTATTATGGCATTCACATGCTCAGCTTGACAAAACCAAGTATGAGCACACTACCTCATTAGCTCTCATTCTGTGTGTGGGGGGCTGAACAGTTCCTCAAACATGGTGGCTCCATTTGTCTGTTAGCGAGGAACAGGTAGTAAAGCACTTGTCTGTCCTTCTCATAATAATATTTTTTAGTATTTATCTGGCTGATTCTATTTTTACAATTATGTCAAGCTGTGTCTGGTTGCTCCTGCTGCTCATCAGCTTTGGGAAGTAGAGTGAGCAGAAACAGGACCATGGCTCACTGCCAATAGTGCTACTTTAGCTCCATCATGATTACAAACTGTAAGTAAAACAAAAATACTCAACTGGAAAGGGAGGGAGGGAGGAAAAGAGTGTGTGTCTGTTGTGTGTGTGCATGCATGTGTTACTATGGTCAGAGAAGTCAGGCAGGAAAAATTGTTCACCATAATTACATAAAATAACACATGGGGTAGTGTACATACTCAAATTTAATGCACACCCTTGGTGTGGGTTGCTTTAATAACCCCTCAAGCTTCAATCTCAAGGTTTATGTAGCTTCCCACACTTAAGGTGTGCATTAAATTCTCATACTGCACACTACCCCATGCATTATTCCATATATACTGATAAAAATTTTACATTCTGAACAAGGTGTGAGGCTTTCTGAATTCAATAATACTTAAAAAGCAACTGACACCGGTTTTTGCTCTGGGCATGCAACCCATAACATGAAGTTACCTGCCCTAGGAGCTACCCTAGCCATATTTTGACTTTTTTTGGTGCAGTATTAAAAAAGTTATCTCCATAACACCCAGCTCGTCACATCCGTGTATGAGCTGAGCGGTTGCCGAGCATTGAAGTCCCATCCCTGAAAACAGCATAATTATGATGTGAAGTAGGGAATGAGGCTCCAGACACTCTAGGACAGTGTAATGATATTGGGGGAGGGGGGCAACCTAAATTATCTAGAATATATTTTTTGGCAGGTATACATGTATGGGTCTATAATATATGCTGCCATGATCGTGTCAGCTGCTCTTTTAGTACAGTACATTGGCAGTTTATGATTAATCTATTTCACATATTGCATGAATTAGCTTTAAAGCCAGACATTTATGACAAAGCCTTTGTGTGAAGCAAATAAACAAAACAAGACGATGTAAGAAAACACTATGGTTCTCAAAGAAAGTGGCAGTGAAGGTTCAAGAGAAAGGAAAGCATTCAGGAAGTACAAGGAATCGCAGAAGGAGCAGGACAGAGAACTGTATCAGTTAAAGCAAAAGGAGGCTGGGAAGGCAGTCAGAACAGCAAAGGCCCAAACCGAGGAAAAGATAGCCAACTCAGTTAAGAAGGGGGATAAAACCTTTTATAGGTACATCAGGGAGCAAAGGAAGACCAAGGGAGGGATAGTGAGGCTTAATAAAGGGGAGTGAGGGTGGGCAGAGGGAGACTGTGAAAAGGCAGAGATACTAAATAAACATTTTTGCTCAGTATTTACAAATGAAGAGGGGGAAGTACATAAAACAAACAGTAGTAACTCTCTGGATACAGAAGTTGATACCAGCCCATTTACAGAAGAAAGGGTTCTGAAAGAACTCTTAAAACTGAAGGTGGACAAAGCAATGGGGCCTGATGGGATTCATTCCAGAATTCTAAAAGAGCTAAGGTAGAACTAGTGACACCACTGACTACCCTTTTAACAAATCATGGGAGGATGGGGTGGTACCGAGGACTGGAGGAGGGCAGATGTGATTCCCTTCACAAAAGTGGGAGCAAGGCAGAAGCAGGAAACTATAGACCTGTTAGTTTAACCTCAGTGATAGGAAAATGATGGAATCACTTCTGAAGGAAAGAATTGTCAGTATCTAGAGGCCAGAGGGGCACAGGACCCTAGGCAGCATGGATTCACAGTGGGAAGGTCATGCCAGACAAATCTGATAGATTTCTTTGACTGGGTGACCAAAGTAGTAGATCAGGGAGGGCTGTGACATGGCCTACCTAGACTTTAGCAAGGCATTTGACACAGTCCCACACAAAGATTAATATACAAGTTAGCCAGCCTGGGAGTGGGTCCCAAGATGACAGCCTGGGTAAAGAATTGGCTGGAGAATAGGACACAGAGAGTAATAGTAAATGGAGTCCACTCAGAAGAAAGGAGGGTTACTAGTGGGGTACCGCAGGGTTCAGTATTAGGACCGGTCCTCTTCAATGTCTTTATAGCGACATTGGGAAGGACTGAAGAAAAGTATGTCTCTTTGCAGATGACACTAAGATCTGCAACAGAGTTGATGCACAGGGTGGGGTGGAAAGGATGAGAAGGACTTGCAAGGTTAGAGGAATGGTCAAATGTATGGCAGCTTAGATTCAATGCTAAGAAGTGCAAGGTAATGCACCTGGAAACAAAACCCAGGGAAGAGTACACAATGGGGGTGAGATACTAACAACAACAAAAATGGAAAGGGACCTGGGGGTAGTCATATCAGATGACCTAAAGGTGGGCAAGCAATGTGAGAGGGCAGCAAGGAGGGCTGGGGGGATACTGGGATGCATAGGGGAGGCATCACCAGTAGAAGACAGAAAGTTATTATCCCTCTGTACAGACAGCTGGTGAGACCCCATCTGGAGTACTGTGTGCAGTTCTGGAGACCCAATCTCCGCAAAGACATAGACAGGATGGAAGCTGTCCAGAGGAGGGCAACTAAAATGGTGCAGGGTCTGTACCAGAAGACATATGAAGAGAGACTTAAGGAGCTTAATATGTATAGCCTCGAGGAAAGGAGGGAGAGGGACTTGATAGAAACTTTCAATGTACCTCAAGGAATCAACAAAGTCCAAGAGGGTAGCATCTTTCAAAAAGAGGTGTGCAAGAACAAGAGGGCACAATCTGAAGATGGGGGTGGCTCAGAGGTAATTTAAGGAAGTATTTTTCACAGAGAGGTTGTGGATGCATGGAACGGCCTTCCGGAGGAAGGTTGTGGAGTCAAAATCAGTGGTGGAATTCAAGCATGCATGGGACAGTCATAAGGCAATTCTGGGGGTTGGGGGTAAGAAGAAGTAGGCTGCTGGTTAACTAGGATCTGCATCTTATCCAGTAGGTAGGGAAATGGGCAGACTGGGCGGGCCAAGCAGTCCTTATCTGCCGTCAAATTCTATGTTTCTATGTTAAAGCATGTTATCATGAACATATTAACACAGATTATATTTAGAAATTGGATGCTTGCTGAATTCCCTACAGTATTTGTGTCTATGGCAGGGGTAATGCCGGGAACAATATTATGGCCTCCTCCAAACATTTCCGCTATGGCTGTCTGCAATGAAACGTAGACCCAGATGGACACGCTCTCTTCAGGTAAAGAGGGTAATGCATGTAATTTAATAATGTCATTGTGACTCTCTGGGTGCCATATTTGTCTGTGGCCCACAAATTTGTCGGAAAAAAACCTATACCTGTAATCTAGGATCATATGCAGTGGTGACACAAACTGCAGTGAAGTACAAGAGGGTTATTTATAATCACTGTATTCATGATTAGTTACAGGTTCTCATGGCAGAGGGAGAGGTGGACATTGCAGCCATCACGGAAACATGGGCCACCCAATACAATGACTGGGACCTGTCTGTACCAGGGTACAGGTTATTTCGTAGGGACAGGGTGATTGGGAAAGGAAGGGAGTGACACTATATGTGAAGGAAGGACTGAAGTGTGTAAGGAAGGAAGGGGAAGAGGGTAGTACAGAGTCACTTTGGATGCAAATCCAGGATTCCAAGAATTGGATTCTTAGAATGGGAGTGGTGAACAGGCCACCATCTCAGACGGAGGAGTTAGACAGGGAACTTGCAAGACAGATCAGGAGGACCTGCGAGAAGGGTAGTGTGGTGATTGTGGGGGACTTCAATGTGCCAGGAGTGGACTGGAGCACCCCAAAAACCAGGAACAGAAGGGAGCAGGTACTGCTGGATGCCTTCCAGGACAGCTTTCTGCTGCAAATGGTCAGTGAACCAACCAGTTTAGGGAATACCCTTGACCTTGTGCTGGCAAATGGGGACTTTGTGAGAGAACTTACAGTGGAGGAACAGCTGTCAGGGGCGACCACCACTCAGTATGGCTCACATTGGATATGGGCAAGAAAGGAGTGGAATCTGGCACAATAGTGCTGGACTTCAGGAGGGCCAACTTTGGGAGGATGGGGGAAGTGGAAAAAGGGTACCTTGCCAGAATTCAACCCAGTATGGACACTAACCAGAGGTGGGAGCTCATAAAGCTGGGGATAGTGGAGGCAGCCAAAACCTGCTGCAAAGCCCAGAGCAAGAAGGCTAGGGCTAAGAAACCGATCAGGTTGAGCAAGCAGGTCATGGAAAAGGTAAGGAGGAAAAGAGCTGCCTTTAGGAAGTACAAGAAAACAGGGAGGGAGGAGGACAGGGAGGAGTACTTGACAGAATCGAAGGAGGTGACAAGGGCAGTAAGGGGAGCCAAAGCATCTACGGAGCTCAGTCTGGCACAAGGCATTAAGAACGGGGAGAAGGACTTCTTTAAGTACATCAGAGAGAAAAGGAGCTGTAAGGACCACATAGTAAGGATTAGGAAGGAGGGGGGTTGGGTGGAAGCAGGGTGCGATAAGGCGGAAGCACTAAATGAGTACTTCTGCTCAGCATTTACCAAAGAGAATAGGGGGAGTGACACCCAAGGTGGGATAAATGGCAGAAGCAGGGGGGGAAGTGGTGACAGATGGGGAAATCATGGAGAGCAGAGTTCGAGAGGGTTTGAAGGCACTGAGGGTGGACAAGGCACCAGGCCCAGATGGCATCCACCCCAGGGTACTGAAAGAGCTGGCAGAGGTCCTTGCAGGACCTTTGGCAGACCTATTTAATGCCTCACTACATTCGGGGTGTGTACCTCAGGACTGGAGGATGGCTCATGTGGTGCCCCTCCACAAGAGTGGCCCCAAGGATGAACCGGGAAACTACAGACCAGTGAGCCTCACATCCATGGGTAAGCTAATGGAGACTATCCTGAAGGAGAGGCTGGTGGCCCTCCTAGAGGATAAAGGACTACAGGACAGCAGACAGCAGTGCTTCATATGTGGCAGATCCTGCCAAACCAACCTGGTCGAGTTCTATGACTTGGTAACTAGGCAACTGGACAGAAGCCATGCAGTGGATGTCCTGTATCTGGACTTCAGTAAGGCATTCAACTCAGTGCCACATGGGCGGCTGGGAAGGAAGTTAGTAGGCACAGGAGTGGATGCAAAGCTGGTGAGATGGGTAGGAAACTGGCTGCAGGGAAAGCAACAGAGGGTGGTGGTGGTGGGAGCTCTCACACCCAAGGGCAGTGACGAGTGGTGTTCCACAGGGCTCGTGTTGGGACCAGTGTTGTTTGGGATATTCATTGCAGACATATCATGGGACATCAAGAGCAAGATCAGTCTGTTTGCTGATGATACCAAGGTAGGCGTGGTGGTGGATGACCTAGGGGATGGCAGGGGTTGTAGGATGATCTGGCAAAGCTTGAAACCTGGTCAGACACCTGGCAACTGGGCTTTAATGCCAAAAGTGCAAGGTGCTGCATTTTTGGGATGAAGAACCCAAGGAGGAGTTACCAGCTAGGGGGTGCAGCTAGCCCAGATAGAGGAGGAGAAGGATCTGGGTGTGCTCATTACAGGGTCAATGAACAACTCGGCACAATGTGGGAAGGCAGCAGCAAAGGCCAACAAAATGCTGGGTTGTATTGCAAGGGTATATCCTCGAGGAGGAGGAGGTGATTCTGTCACTGTATGGGTCATTAGTTAGATCACACCTGGAGTACTGCATGCAGTACTGGTGTCCGTATCTGAAGAGGACATTAAGTTACTGGAGGGGTGCAGGCAGGCGACAAAGATGATCAAGGGGCTGGGGACTTATCATACGAGAGGAGGTTGAAGGAGTTGAACATGTTCTCACTGGAAGAGAGGAGACAGGGGTGACATGATTGAAACCTTTAAATACATGAAAGGAATAAACAAGACAGGTACAGAGGGCTGTTCAAAGTAAGGGAGGGGAGGGTCTCCAGGGGCCATGATATGAGACTGGAGCGAGGAAGGTTCAGGAGGGAGATGAGGAGACACTTTTTTACAGAGAGGGTGGTGGCTGGATGGAATGCGTTACCTGCTGAAGTGGTATGCAGTAGAACAGTGGACTGCTTCAAACGAGGATGGGACAGAACAAGGGGGAGGGTTAGTAAAGGGGAAGGGTGGAAGGGAGGGGCAGCTGCAGAATAAGGGGTGCTAGCTGCACATTTGAGCAGACTTGATAGACCTCTAGGCCTTTACCTGCTGGAAAATTTCGTATGTTCGTATGATCTTTGCTGATTTGTATGTATATCTCTCCCATTGATGCACCTGGAAACAAGGGACCCAAATCTCAGTTGCAGGGAACTTGGGTGAAGGAGTATGCACACTACTACTGTACCAGTTTCTTTCCTGCAGCCCCCCAGAGCTATGTTCAATGGGGGTGGCAGACCCTCCTGTTCATTCACAAACCACTTTGTAAATGTTCACGCAATGGGGTGGGGGTTGCTGTTAACAAAGCATAGTAAGCCTGGCAGAGGCAAGCATAGAATAGGAGGCAATGTGGCTTAGTGGTTAGAGCACTGACCTGGGAATAGGAGTAATAGGTTCAAGCACCAGTAGAGCCAAATACTCACTGTGTGACTTATAGCAAGTCAGAAACCTCCCAGTGCTCCTTCCCATCCTGCTATGGAAATGGGTAGAAGAAGGGCTCCACTGGAAATGCAGTGTTGCATCTTACCTGGGCAACTGTATCCCAGTTAAACACAATATTTCTTTCCATTACAAGGTTTAGAAATGATCACTAGATGTTTTGAAATATTAGTATCAAGCTAAGAAGAATGTCTTTAATTGACTTGAAATGGATTTTCACTGTGAGACATAAGCTTTAGATAAGATTTGGAGAAGGCCAAGCGAGGCCCAGCCAGGAAAAGCTCTGGAATTAGATTTACCAAAGGAGGCAATCTCAGCCATTGTTCACCATTATACATTCAAATATACCCTTTCATGTGCTTATGGGACAAAAATAGATGCCAACTTATTAAAAACACTAGAATATTTTTTTTACGGATTTAAAAAAAAAGAACTCTGTGGTATATCACTCAAACAGCTAGCAAAAAATATTTGACCTTCACACATTACATTTTTGGGAACTAAAAAAACTGATTTTGGGTAAGTCTATAAAACACATGATGAACAGTTTATAGTTTCTTGGTTTTTATTGTATTACTGTACATTTAGCATTGTGCCAAACAGGAGAGTCTCATTCAGGTGTATCACTTATATTACTATTGTGCCCTTGGGGGGCATCGCAGCAATACAGTAGTTACAAGTTAGGTACTGTAGTAATAAAGCTACACTGCATAAATCAGATACTGATAACTAAATGCAAGTACTGTATATATACTATGATAAACAACAAACTTCATTGCACATGCTCCTAAATAAGAATATGCACAAATATACAAGAATCGGAATAAAGAGGGTATGAAATAGATCTGGGAGTGAGTAGAAAGACAAAAGTATATTAATTGTCATGTGATGGTACTGCAGTCTGGACAATCAGCAGTTGAAGGAACTAGGGATGGGTGGGTCATCTGTGACCCAGTTCTGATTACAACTCTGATTTTTTCCCAGAAGGTTCTGATTTACTCTGTTTTACGCTGATGAATCGTAGACCTATTGTAGTCTACTTGAGTATGAGAAATGCCACAGTATTAATTCTTTTAGATCCCTCTGTTAAAAAATTTGTGTTTGTATTTTTAAGTCATTTTTCAAGGTCAGTAAGTAGCCAACAGCAGCAAAATAAATTGACTGTTGTTCTTGCCAATCCTGTGTGTCGGCCACCACATGACATTCATAGGAAACAGTGAGCACTATGACCCAGTAGTGGTTCAGGTACAGAGATGGGTAACACAAAGTCTGAGATGTGAAGCCCCATTTCACAATCTGTATGGCATTATGACCTAGTAGTAGTTCAGGAGCAGAGATGGGCAACACAGAGTCTACGCTATGGCAGTATGACCTAGTAATAACTCAGGCTCAGAGATGAGCAACACAGAGTCTGCGATGTCACCCCTTCATAATATGTATGGTACTATAACCTAGTAGTAGTTCAGGCACAGAGATGGGCAACACAGAGTCTATGCTATGGTAGTGTGACCTAATAGTAGTTCAGGCACAGAGATGAGCAACATACAGTCTACACTATAGTAGTATGACCTAGTAATAGCTCAGACACAGAGATGAGAAACACAGAGTCTGAGACATGACCCCCCCACTTCATAATCTTTATGGCACTATGACCTAGTAGTAGTTCAGGCACAGAGATGGCTACACAGAGTCTGAGACTTGACACCCCCCTTCCCAATCTGTATGGCGCTATGACCTGGTAGTAGTTCAGTCATGGAGATGGGCAACACAAAGTCTACGCTACAGCAGTATGACCTAGTAATAGTTCAGACACTCAGATGGGCAACACAGAGTCTGAGACATGATGGCCCCCCTTAGCAATCTGTATGGCACTATGACCTAGTAATAGTTCAGGCACAGAGATGGGCAACACAGAGTCTTAGAAGTGACCCCCCCTTTCACAATCTGCATGGCACTATGACCTAGTAGCCGTTCAGGAACAGAGATGTGCAGCAGAAAGTCCAGAGCAGTATGACCTTTCAGGCCAGCACAGAAATGGGCAATACAGAGACATGGGTGACACCCCTTTTAAAATCTGTACAGCATTATAAGCTCCCATTCAAAATTACTGAGGCACTATAACCTTCAGACAGAGTCCTCCTGTCCTGTCTGACTCTACTCCCCTTAATATATTTGTTTTATTTTTTTTTTATTTTCTGCTCTCTGCTGTTGTCTGCTGTTGAATTGGTTGATCTCTCTCTCTCTCTCTCTCTCTCTCTCTCTCTTTCTCTCTCTCTCTCTCTCTCTCTCTCTCTGGTTAACAGAACTGGGTGTTTTTTCATGTTTTACTGTGGAGTCTACAATGTCTGAATTCTGCTGTTGTCTTCTCTGCTGTTGAATTCATTGGTCTCTCCCTCTCTCTCTCTCTCTCTCTATACTCACTCTTTCTCTCTCTCTCTTTTTAATGAAAAAGGAAAACATTTGTTTTTGTATTTAAGATTACTTTGCAGTCTGCTGCAATGTCTACACTCTGCTGTTGAATTCATTGGTTTGTCTGCTCTTCCTCTATCGATTCACCCATGCTGCAGTGACAATCATATTGCCAATGCTGATTATGGTGCAGGGAACATGTTGCCTGGCACTGCAGTGATAGGCATTATGTCTCCGGAAGTTACAGCAACAAAGTGCCCTCCTGGAAAACAGTTGGCTTTTGGGGGGGGGTTCATCCCCCACAGCTCCCAAAAATAAATATAACATCCTCCAGGGCAGGCATGCCGTGTAGAGCACACAAATTGTGTTGTGCTCTACATGGCATGAGTGTAGGGTGATCTAAAATCATGATCATCCCTGTCACTCTCTTCCTTTTTGAGGCAAAAACATTACCTCACTGTAATGGTTTCACCATGCTGATGGGATACACCATTTGCCCGTTTCCCTCACTAACAAAATGAAAAATTGTTTTGCCATTTTTTTGTTTTTGGTAATTTCTCTACACACACACATGACTGTCTCCACTGAGTGCAAAGCCCCAAATGCACTTGACACACTGTTTCCTAGGGATGTCCATGGAGGCTGACACAAAGGATTGGCTAGAATATGAGTGACTCACAGAACAGAGACCTTCATTGGTTGGTTCACTTCAGTGCCCCAGGATCACAAGTGTTTGCATTTGTTAGTCATGTGACTGTCCAGGTACTTGGGAGTACTCATTAGAGATCTGGGAAAACATGCTTTTTTTTTAATTTCTGCACAGTTTCTGCACCCTGTACTGCCTTTTCCATGCAGTACTGGTGGTAAGAGTGTTATTCCTGAACAGACTGCACTTCTGAACTGGGCCAACCGAGTAATTTGGGTTGAGCCACACAAGGTTTGATCTTCCTGGTCAGAACCAAGTCAGCCTGGTTGGGGATTTGGAACTGCGCAAGAGCTGGTTCGCTCACCCCTAGTAGGAACCAAGATATAGTTTATTCATTTCTTGTTTAAAGGCCTCTGTGGTTCTAGATTATTTCATGTTTTCTGGAATTGAGTTTCTGCTGCCTGGCATGGCAGTAGTGAAGATTTTTCTCTCAGGTGGATTTGTATGACCAAATGACTTTAACGGATGTATAGTAAGCTGGTAGGACTGATTTGACTTAGGGCCTGATAGACAAAGACAGTGCAAAGGCATGTGTCTGGGCCATGTAGTGTAACACCACATACAGATGTGACAGCCAGGATGCAATGCAGAAATGGTGCAGAATATCACAGACTGCTGCAGTTTACTGCAGGTGCCATTGTAAGTTAATGGCAGTTAAGCACTTCTGTCATGCAGAGTTTTGTGACATGTCATTACTGCAAGTTACTGTACTTCATCATGGCTTGACTCCACTGTAGGTCAGAACAAGTGGGGATATACAACTCCCAACTTTCCAATCCATGCTCAGAAGGGCCGGGGACATGATGGTCCAGACACCGGGCATCCACTCTGATTCCTAAGCAAGAGTGGATCCCCCTGCTACTGGCAGAGCAGGGGACTGTGGGATATGGCAGCCCTCCATGGATTACCATATCCCCTTAAGGCTTAGAGACCAAGGTGATTATGAAAAATGCAATATCCTTCAATGGTCTCTCAAGAGGTCATCAAGTTGTGGGAGGTCCCATGTTTGTTTTGAAAAGTGAAACAGAAAGAACAATAGAAATAGCAGAAGGAGGGGATGCAATGGATCCAGGGACTGAAATTCTAACCAACAGAACAAAAGTAACAAGGGTCATTTTTAGCCAAAGGACAATCAAAGAACACAACAAAGGCAAGAGAAGACATATGACAAGGAGGAGACACAGAGGAGGAAGAAACAGCAAAGAACAGGAGGTCACTGAGGGCAAGGAGAAAGAACATCAGCTACAGATCATAAACCTACCTGAGACTGCACTAACACCATTCCAGGTATCAGTACTGAAGAAAGGCCTTTCTTTTATCCCCACCCCTCATATAAATGACTTTCAAATTTTTGTTGATCCCTTTAAGTTCATTAGAAAAGTGATATTAAAGCTATTCTTTCAGCAACATCAGACAAACACACAAGATGTTACAATGGGGTTCTCTTACATTACTGAGCAAAATATACCCATTAGAGAGGATATAGACTATTTGATAGAAACCATGGCATCACCTCAGTTGCAACTACTGTAGCTGTTAGCGATCCCTCAGTAGAACTAGGCAACAAACTGATTACAGTGCTTATACACACACTTTGGGACTTGCACATGAAGACTTGTTTTCCACATAGCCAGAAGTTGTTCCAGGTGATATTTTCAACTCTAATTATGATAACATTCCTGTTTCAGACATAGAACACTACAGTCCCTATTTGATGAAAATGTTATGGGTGACCCCTTGATCTCTTTTGACACTACTAATTATGGCATCCTCTCAGCTAACAAATATTGGGCATAAC
Organism: Neoceratodus forsteri; assembly: GCA_016271365.2. Lineage (NCBI taxonomy): Eukaryota > Metazoa > Chordata > Ceratodontiformes > Ceratodontidae > Neoceratodus > Neoceratodus forsteri. The sequence goes on from CM057449.1 coordinate 685,041,506, forward strand.
TAAGACAAAAGAAATTTAAACATATGTCAATATTTTGCCCAAGAATATATAATAATGCCATAATAATATATGAAAAAACAGTGTGCAAACAGTTCAAGAAATTATTAGCAGAAAATTCAGCACCCAAGTACTTTAACTTGACAAGAAATGAACATACTGCACTTAATGAGTTTACCAAGAACTCTGAAACTGTTATCAAACAGGCTCATAAAGGTGGAAATATTGTGATTCTGAAAGTAAATCACTATGGAAACATGGTCATTCACTTATTGAATAATAATGAAAATCATTGCCAGCTTCAATCTAACCCAACAAGTAATTTTAAAAGGGAAATGCACATATTACTGACCGTTGGTATAAAGAAAGGATACATTTTGGAAGCAGATTATCAGTACATTTGGCAAGAATATTCAGTAATTCCTGTTTTTATGTGCTTCCCAAAATACACAAAAATAGTACTAATCCACCAGGTCACCTGATTGTTCCTGGCAATAATTCCATTACTGAAACCTTAGGGAAGTTTATTGATTTCTTTCTTCAGCATAGTGTTTTGAGCCTAGAATCCTACATAAAGGACACTATTGACCTATTAAGGAAGTTGGAAGCACTAAAATGGGATAATGAGGATGTCTGGCTATCAATTGATGTGGAAGTGTTATATACTTCCATCCAGCATCATCAGGCACTATCAGCCATCGAGTACTTTTTAAGAAAGCAAGACAACATAGATAATTTTCAAACATAATTCATTTTACAGGGGCTTAAATTTGTGCTAAAATACAATTATTTTGAGTTTAAGGGGAAATGCTATCTTCAAAAAGGTAGCACATCTGTGGAGGTGTCTATGGCCTCCAGCTATACACATTTGTTTTTGGGAACATGGGAAGAGGATTTTGTATTAAACAGTGAAAACAATCCCTTTATCAACAAGATACAGTACTGGTTTAGATTAATTGACGATTTCCTGTGCATTTGGAATGGTAGCATTGAATCCATTGAAGAATTGATAACTTGGCTAAACATCAATGATCTAAACCTAAAATCCACGTACTGTTACAACAAAAAAACTATAGATTTTTTAGATTGCACCCTTTCAATAAATAATATTGACAACATAGAGTCTAAATGCTATCACAAATCAGCATCAACAAACTCACTCCTATATGCTACAAGTGCACACACACCAGACCTTACAAATTCAATTTGCTACAGCCAACTATTAAGGTTACCAAGGAAATGTAGCACAAATGAATGCTTTGAACTTCAAGCCACAGAACTAATCTCATGTTTCAAAGAAAGGGGTTATTATACAGATTTGCTTATCAAATCAAAGGAAAACGTTAACAAAATTCAAAGTGAAAGCTTAGTTAAAAGGAAAAATCAAGGAACCACTGGAAAACACACACGCATGCACTTTTATACCTGAGTACAGACACATTGTTGGTAAAGTTGGATATGTAATGTACACAAATTAGTCTATTCTTTTAAGTGATGGGGAAGTAGGAATGGCAGTTGGAGCTAAGCCCAGAGTAACATTCAGCAGAGCCACAAGCCTCAAAGATAAACTATGCATGGTAGACAGAAAAAAGCATACTAAGGATCATACTAAGATGGAGAAGGTGATAGGAGGCTAATTTAGCCCATAGTTGCACCTGTTAAAATTAATTATACTAGCAAAAATTGAACCCTGAAAGAATAAGGTTGTCAATACAACGTTTAAAATTCAGTTTTTGTCCTGCTCACAATTATGTGAATAGGAAACTATTCCAAAAGTTTATAATTCTTTGAGTGAAGACGTTTTTATGAGTTACATATTTAAATCTTTTCCTAATGAGCTGTAACAGGTGGCCTCTGGTGTTGTGAGTGTTGTTTTTAAATTCAAAACCCAACACAAACAGTAAATAAGGGTCCTGTATGATGTCAAATGTAAACATAAGATCTCCTCTAAAATGATGAGTTGCCAGTGGCATTAAGTTAAGTAGTTGGTTTCTGTTTTCATAGGACTCATTATACAATCCAGATATTTGCTCAGAATACTTTCTCTGGACCTTTTCCAGTAATGTTATTTTAGTTTTTTTGTAGGGTGACCAAAAATAGGAGGCATATTCTAGATGAGGTATAGCATAAGACCTATAAAGTGTCACCATCACATTTTTAGCTCTTGATCTGATATTTATTTTTGTGGATCAGATTGCATGATTGGCTTTGTTAATAGCTTCATGTACCTGTTTTGAATGTCCAAGATCTTCAGATACATACAGTATATCCCCAGATCTCTTTCATCAGTGGTTGTGCTTAGGTTGCAACCACCAATGGAATATTCTATCAAGGGATTATGATGACCTAGGTGCATAACTTTACACTTGCTATTGTTTATCTTCGTGCCCCACTGTATTACCCATTGTGATATTTTATTAAGATCATTTTGGATAATTTAGGTTTGTTCAACAGTACTGCAAGGGCCCCATATTTTTACATTGTCAGTGTATTTGATTGTGTGTGATAGACAATTGTTAGTGAGGTCAGAAATAAACACTTGAAATAAACAGGGGCCCAATACAGAGCCCTGGGGATGCCCCTACTAAACATACCCACATCTGACAGTTTCCCTGTTATTAATACTCTCTGTGTTCTGTTGCTTAGCCAGTTTTCAATCCAGTTTAAGATATTTCTATTAATACTTGTTTTGTGTAGTTTGACAACTAAGGAATTATGAGGCATAATATCGAAAGCCTTGCTGAAGTTGATAAATATAACATCATATGGTATTCAACTATTCGGTTAAGAACTGATCTCTTCATAAAAGCACATAAGGTTGGTAAGGCAACCCCATTCCCTTTTTAAACCTATGCTGTTCAGGGTCTATTGTATCTATAACTTAACTAATTACATCCTTAATTGTGCTTTCCAACAATTTACAAATAGACAAGGTTAGGATGATTGGCCTATAATTCTCCCAATTGTTTTTGGGAACCTTTTTGTTTATCAGTATGATGTGTGCTGATTTTCAAGCTGGAGGCACAAAATTGTAATTGAGACACCCTTTAAACAGTAGTTTTAAAGGATGAGAGAGACTGTTTTCAAGTAAGTATAGGAGTTGTCCTGCAATATCGTCAGGGCCGGGGGAAAACATCTTACCTTTAAGGGATAATTTTTTGCATATGGATATGTCAGAAAGATTTATAAAATCATCCTCATTATGGGTGACCCCCAAATTGGTAGAATTAGAATGATCAAAAATGTCACAAAATTTAGTGTTGAGAATATTGGCCATTTCATTGAGCTCATATATCAATTTGTTATTTATTAACAGTGGACCAATCAGGAATACAGAATTTTTTTAGTGAGTTTATATATGAGTAGAACTGCTTACGGTTTATTTTATTAGCAGTCCTTGCAACATTATGTTCCCATTTAGCTTTCACTTTTTTTATCTTAGTTTTACATTTTTTTTTAATTTTAACATTCAAGATCCAGTTTTCTGGTATATGGGATTTCAAATAATTTGAGTATTTTTTGTTTTAGAAGTCTGTGTATATACTTGTTAAGCCATTTTGGGCCGTGATTTTGACCGCTATTTTTAAGTCTGAAAGGAACATATTTTTCCCTCAATGAGATAACAGTCTGGTGGAAAAAAACCCAGGCCTCCTCTATTGTTTTTGTAGAGAATGCATCGTCCCAGTTTATGGAAACCAGTACTGTATTTATTAGCTCAAAGTCTGCAGGTTCATAAAGATATTTCTTAGTAGTACTAAAGCTATAGGTTTGACTAGTAACTAACAAGAAAAGAATAGAGTTGTGGTCACTGTTTCCAATTGGGGTTTGAAAAGAAACATTATTCATCTCTAATGGATCACTGTGAATCATTAGATTTAATATTCACTCACCCCTAGTAGTACTGAGTATACATTGATTTAAGATATGCTATAGGCATGTGGCCAGAAGTTTTTTGTCACAGCTTAAAGATGCAGTTAGATCTTTTCATGAGATGTCCCCAATATTAAAATCCCCCATGCAAATTATATTACCAAGCCCGCTTGCCATCTTAATTTCTTTAAGAATAGCATCAGAATATTCTGACATAGAATTGGGAGGGCGGTAGCAAATACCTAGCATGATATGTTCTGAATTATTTAACAAAAGTTTAATCCAGATGGATTCTGTGGTAAGATCAGTCTGTTTTATTTTATTAGATATATCAATGATTTTGAGATTGTTATTAACAGACAATGCCACCCCACACCTCCTTTACATGAACTTCTATTAAAGGATACCTGAACAACATTTTGACAACAAACTATTCAAAAATCTGACTTCTGTGAGGTACTGCTATATTCAGGGAAGGGGGATGAGAGAAGGGGAGAAATATGTACCTCACAGAAGTGGCTTTCTTATTCCCCTCTGGCATTCATTCTGTATTTCTTCTCCCAACACCAAAAACGGGTGCGCTCATCGCCCTTCTGCATCATGAAAGCAGGCAGTACAGTCCCCAGGTTTTATGACATATCAAAAATAAACAAATCTTTCCAGTAAGTCAGGCTGATAGCAACAGGGAACAAGGGGGAAAGATGGGCTTTCCAATCCTTAAAAGATCTAGGATACTTTTGATTAGGCTCTATTAAATGACAGGTGTGTACATCATTATGCATGTCATTTAATAGTGACTAATCATAGGTGGCTTAGATCTTATATGGGTAGGAAACCTATTTTTCCCCTTGTGCCCTGCTGATATCAGTCTGGCTTACCAGAAGATCACATTTAGTAATTAATATGTCAAAATAACACGGGAGACTGTACTAACCAATTTCATGATGTGGAAGGGCAGTGAGCTCACCAGTTTTTTGGTGTGAGAAGCAGGTGAGAAGAATGAATGCCAGTGAGAGACTGAAGAGGCCATTCCAGCAGGGTACAGCTATATTCAGGTTAGGGGAAGACAGGAAGGGGGACGTTGAGCAGATCATTGTGAGATCTGAGATGTGGGGCTGCCAGCACAGTGATCACTACCTGACTGTGGATGAGAGCAGCCAGAAATGACAAGTACTCAGAGTGGCAGGGCTATACCTAAACTGTTACTTGATTTAATTGTAGGGAGATTACCCTTGGGGGGTGTTGACGTTTTTTAGGACAGTATCGAGGGAGCTGTGTATAGCTCATTCAAGATTTGGAAGGGTGGTAGCCAGCCAACTTGCATTGTGGAGTAGGGCACAGAAAAGTACTGGAGTAGAGATGCTGGGGACTGTCCTGTGTAGTTCTGAAGATCACAGGTAAAAGAGTAGACCAACACTGGAAGTCAGGTGGACTCTCTCAAGGCATTAGTATGCCTCTCCTGCTAATAATATTGTTATTCATTGTAAGTGCAGTCCTTATGAGGGCTTGAACAGCAGTTTTTCTGGTGGGTACTGATGCTTATTGCTTGGCCCTCCAGAAAGACCTAGTTGTTGGTTAATGAGGCAGGAAAACAAACACAACAGGGGGACTTTACATAGTGCCTTCACTGTGCTGAAGGGTGGTGATCCACTCAATGTTTACTGTGAGAACAGAAGTCAAACATTGAGAAAGTGGACTGTAGAGTGATTTGGGAGGCATGTTTTAACAGTGCCAGCTGATGAAGCGTATCGGTATAGATGTGCACAACTCGCTGCGGTACAAGATTACAATCTAAGGCATGATAATTCTCTTCATGAGACCGCAAACTCATACATGGCCCCAGGCAGTACTAAGGACAGAGTATGGATGGTGGGATGTTCAACCGAAGGCAACCTAGGTGCAGGGGGTTTACATGGAAAAAGACTACAAGAGAAGCTTATTTGCGGATTAACAAGAAAGCATGAGCTTTGGAATTAGACCAGACCAGTAGTTCGCTACAAAATTCAGGGCATCGCATAACCACTAAATCATCAGGTATTTGAAGTGTTGTACTGTACTGCTGTTTTCCAAAGAGATAGTTTGCTGGATTACAAAACATTTTCAGCAAGTTAAAGTAAACAAAAATGAACAAAACCCTAGCCTTACATGTACTGATCAAAATAATCCACGTGTTAACATATGGTGTTGATCATTCTAGTGAAAAAATTCAAAACAAAGGGGGAAAGAAGAACTAGTTAGCAGTAAAGGAAGCCATGTGGATCTCTGCCTCTGGCTCCAATGATGTCATCATGACTCATCACTTAACACACTTGGCAGACATTTTAGGGGGCAAGTAAGCCTGTTTTTTGAAAGTGAAAGGCTGATGCTTACATTTTTAAAAGCTATAAAACTACATTTATGTTACTTACATAAATCCAGTTTTAGCATAAATGTTAATAACAGCCTTTACTTTTCCTCCCTATTAAGCCAGATTTTGTAGTTCGTAGTTTAAAAAAACTGCTTGTTTAGGTACCCTTTAAGTATGTGCAATACACATCCAGGCAATATGTGGAAATATGAAGCCTTTGTATCACCCCAAGTTTTGGTGATAGCTATAATATCTATTTGCTTTTGACTTACTCTTGCTTTTAATTCGTCTAGTTTAGTATTGAGACTTCTGGCATTAAAATAGAGAAAATGTATTTTCATTAGTACATTCAGTTTTGTAAGTTCCATGATAGTTAAGAAAGTTAGATATGCCCTGCCTCTCCACCAGTGTATCTAGTTTAAACATTTATTTATTGTAGCTAGTATTCATTTACCCAGGAGTGAACTGCCCCATCTACTTAAATGTAATCCATCACCACAAAATAATGCTACCTTATCAGAGAATTCCTCCCAATGTGTGATATATGTGATGTCTTGCTTAAGATACCACCTTCTTAACCAATCATTAAGGTGTTTGATTTTTTTGGTTCAGCATGTGCGAGGCTCTGGGAAGGGCGATATGTCTGAGAACATGATTTAACACCCTAGGTCTACTAGTGTGTTGGATAGTGCCACAGTATCACTTTTGATGTTTAGTGGGTCATCAAGCATTACAATATTAGCGCCCACATGTATGATAACTAATGGGTTAGACTCTTTATCATATAGCATTTTTTAATCTTCATGTAATATCAGTTATTTTTGCCACTTAAAAATGTGGAACAAGTTCAATTGCCTTTATCTCGATTACAGATCTCTCTGTCTATATGTTTAATCAATGAGTCACCAATAACAAATATTTGTATATTGTGCAAGGATTGGGAGGTAGTAGAATTGGTGGTAAATTCCATAACCGGAGAAAGTGGTGAGTCGACAACAACTGGTATATCTATTAGTGAGGGGATAGCATTTAAACTAGATTTATTCTGTCCATGATTTCTAGTTCACTCACACCTAAAGAATCTAAGGTGCCAACCGTACCTGGCATAGAGGAAGCTGCTGAAGTTCCAGTATTTCCCTTACAGTGGAAAATAGACTAGGGCTAGAAATAGCTGACTTGTGAATTGTTGCCACAGAATTAGAAGTTACTAGGGGGTCAAATCTATTAAATGTTGGGAGAATAAAATTGTTCACTTTTCTTTTCTTTTTTAATGCTGTCTTACTTTATACCTCATACCATTGTTCATCTGGGTCATCATTAGAATCATCTACCCTTCCACTTTTTTTGTGCCTAGATTGTTAGAGTCTATGTCAGTGACAGCATGCCTAGAAACATTGATTGTGGTGTTGGGAGGTGCACTGGTGTCCATTACAAGCAGGGGCCGAGTTTGACTAGCCTGGTGACAGTACTTGACTACAATACTATTTGGGGCAACCTCACTGGATATTCGAGCATTATATCTGAGTGCCATTTATGTTTGGCTTTCTTCAAGTGTTGTTAATCTATTATTAAATAAAGGCATCTCTTTACACATTTCCACATTTTGTTTACATTTTTTACAGGTAAAAGCATCTACAGACTGTAACTCTACCAAGATGAGATACATGTTACATTTAGAGCAAAGAATCACCACCATACCCTCACTAGTTCCAATTGTAACTGACAACTCCTTTACTCCAAGAATCATACAAAGACACAGGCTAGATATGTACTGCAATAATGGCACCTGCAGGGTAATGTGTATAGATTACTTGGAGGTAACAGAAATAGTAGGGGTGTTAAGGATTTTAATGAGGTGGCCTACCTTTGCTGCACACAACACTTTCCCGAGTGTAACTAAACCACGGCCACCATGTCACCCACTCTGCACTCATCTCAGTGAGCGGACCTCATGCCAAGTGCACCCTGCTCATTGCAGGACTGCTGAAATAGCAAGACATGACCCAGAAAATGTTTTCTGGGTTCACCAAATGATCTCTCAATTAAGCCAAATAAAAGTTTTAATTCTGTTTGAAAAGCTGTTATTCCTGGCTTGGTGAAATCCTTTCATCTGAGGATCTGGCCCACTGAAGTGCAGGAGGTTCCCTGAATTAGTCAGATAATTTTAAAATACGTTCTCTGCTATAGACTTGTAGTCCACATCACCTCTGAATGGAACCATAGTCTCTCCACCTACTTCCTGGTTCCATTTTTCAGGATCGGTATAGCTCAAACTCATTGGATAGTGAGAGACAGTACTACAGCACAGAGTTTAACAACACAAATTGAGAAACTTATTAAATTTAAAATAGACACTGTTGAGCCCTCTGCACTCAGAGACTGCTCTTGTGCAAAGCAGTGTGAAACTAGAAGCACCTGGCTACCAACCAGACCCCTAGGATTTCATAAGTGCAGCAGATGCCCCATCTGCAAGTATGCACAGCCTAACAACTCTTTACACATCCCAAATCCCCCACCATTAAAGTCGATGTTCAGCAATTGATAACATGTGATGCTCCATATGTAGTCTACGTGCTGTGGTGTGGCTGTGGTATGATTTATGTAGGCAAAACTGTACGCTCCCTTAAGCAGAGGATATAAGAACATATGCGTTCAGTAATAAACTCCCAACAGAGATAAACCTGTAGGACAGCATTTTATTTTGGAACACAATTCTAGTTTGGATAAATTTGAGTTCATGGGAATAGAGTAGGTACCACCATTGAAAATAGGTGGTGACGGAGCAAATTAACTTTTACTTAAAGAAAGTAAATGGATATACAGGCTTAAGTGTGTGAAGCCTAATGGACTTAACAACTAATGGGACCTTAAATCATATCTTAAAAAATGAAAATAATAGACTCAAAATGTAGTTCATAAAACTATGAGACAGTAAATTAAATTTAATTTTATTATGCCTTCCTGCAAAATTTGAGCAACCTTTTTAATTTCTTGTTCCTTTTTGCAAAATGAGCTTAGTCAATTAAACTTTAAAACATAGGTGGATATGTTTAGAATGTTTAAAAATTTTATTAATGCTGATAGTGTATGAAAAATGCACTAAAAATGTATCTATATACCAAATGTTTAAAAATGCACACAATGTTAGAGCGCATACTAATCTTATGTTTTTTTTCTGTGCTCTTCTCCTCCAGGCTAATATTTCAACCTTGGACTGGTGGTGACTTAACCTATGGTATAGATGGCCTTGCAAATAGAAACCAAAAAATGTATTGCCATGAGTCTTGCTTACAAGGGATCCTCCTATATATACAAATTTGCCTTGCATTGGAATTAGGAGTGACTTAGGTTTGAGCCCTCCACTTCTTCTTCACTTTTATACAACCCTTTTATTAGATGAGCACTTTCCAGCTCTCTCTCTCTCTAAAAAAATAGCAAAATGCTTAAAAATGCTATAAAATTCAAAATAGTTAAACTATTGCAATTCATTTCATATGGTGGTTGTTTTGGATGAGGATTCTTTATTTATTTAATTCACATTTTGTATTTAATAGTATTTTTGCACTTGCACCATGACCTTACCTTTATAAGAAACTTTTGGTTGCTGAAATTCCACCTTCTACTAATGAATATTAACGAAATTGTTATTATAAATGAATCATTTGATCCCACTAACCTCACTCCCTGACTAAGACTCCATTTAAATTGAAGCACCAGGATAACATAGTTAAAACCATGAATCAGAAGCTTGGCCTGCTCTATCAGATTCGTCAGTATCTCATCTCTGCCTTCTGCCTAAGAATTGCCTCTTCTTCCCTTACCACCCTCCTAACCTATGGAGCCCCCCCCCTGCTACTCTCTGCTAATATCTCATCTCTCTCACTCCTCTCCTAAGCCTACTATAGGGTTGGTAGATTCACCTTGGGGGTTAACTCCTGATCTCATCACTGTGATGTTCTCTCTTCTCTAAGATGGTTACCCTATGAAGCTAAATTGAAATACCTCTCCATGTGTCTCATATTTAAACTTGTCCACCTCTTTACTCCCCCCTGCCTTAGAGATCTGATTTGCCCTAGGCAAGCACCTCGCTCCATCTGCTCATCCTCTCTTCCCCTAATTGTCCTCCCCAATCTTTGCCTCTCCCTCACCTGGAGGACCTTCTCTTTTGCTGCTGTTTCTGACTGGAACTACCTCCCTCCTCACTTCCTAACCAGTCCATCTCTTCCTCTTTTCAAGTCCAACCTGCTTGCCTTCCTTGTAGCCTCCTCCTCCTGCTCCTGCTTCAAATGGTAAGGCCCCTGCCTTACCTATCTCTCTGACCTCTACCTCTCCCCCCTCACTCCATTCCCTCCCTCTCCTCCCCACCCTTGCCTGTCAACCTTACTGGCTCTCAATTCCTTATTGGGGCAGACATTACAAACTACCTTTGTATAGCCTACTCTTGATGTATATAGAACCTTTAGGTATGTAGCCACTGTTACATTGTCTAGCCCTACACTATTGTTGCTACTGTCATTGTTTACTGCTATACTTCACTGAATCTCTGTACAACCTGTATTGCTTCATTGTACCCCGGTTCGACCCTGAAAAAGGGACTGTATTTGTCTCAGTGGTCCTACTCGGTTACCAAAACTCGAATAAATAAATAAATAATGTTGTTAGCTTGCAATATTGCTGTTTGGAATCTGGGGCAATAGTTTATCATTTAGTGCTTTAAAGAGCTGGTGACACATTCAGAAGAACTTTAACAAAACATAATATTTAGACAAAGTTCAGCTTGTATTTCCCATTAGTTCAATATTCCTCCTCCCCATTATTTATTACTGAGGTCATTTGCATTAAAATAGGATCTTTGATGCTGAAGAATTCATCTATTCATGGCTGTCTTCTCCCTACCTGATGTCACAGAGCACTGCTTGTGACCTCACAGTTACTCCCATGGCAATTGACTGTGATCTTACAATGGAGAATTATGCCTTGGAGTAGGGAGTAAGCTGCAGAGACAGGTGAACTCAAAATGAACTCTAAAGGATAAAGATTATATATTCATACACATTTCCTTAATAATAAATTATGGGGAGGTGAAATATATAACATATTAATGGCATTCAAGCAGCATTGTACCTAATCATTATGGTTTTTGAAGTTGTCTTTGAGGCATCAGTAACTCTTTAAATAAATTGCTTTTGCTGCTTGAATGCCACAAGGTTTCTGTGTGCCACTACTTATTTGCTGGATTTCATGCTCAGAAGGGCCAGGAACATGTTGGGCCAGACACTGGGCATCCGCTCTGTTTCCCAAGCAAAAGTAGCTCCCCCTGCTATTTGCAGAGCAGGGGATTGTGGGATATGGCAGCCCTCCATGGACCACCATATCCCCTTCAGGCTTCAGCATTTAAAAATAAACATAAAGTGTCCTGTGCCTCCCACCATTCTATGTCTGCTCAGAGGGCTGGGAGCAAGAGATTCTGGTCTGTTCAGGATCCAGGAAGGGCAGGGGTGAACCTGGCATGAAGGGCATAAAAACATTACTGCTGCCACCCTCCACACTCCCTTCATGGTGAAGACTTGTGTTCTGATTCACAATGAAGCATGTCCCCACTCTAGCCCAGCCACCTATGCAGTTGTAAGGAATGATTTAGGGCAGGCCTCCTCTGGAAGACACTGGGGTCTGTGGATGCACAAAGGTCTCAGTAAGTGTGGAGTGGGTACTCTGCATACCTGCAGTCTCTCTACACACCACTGCATGGGTGGAGAAGGCCTCCAGTGGCCTTTGTGGATCAGGTCCTTAGGGAGACCCATTAAATTCATATCTCTTATTGCAGACGGGAGGATACCTACACTACTGAATAGTATACAGTGGTGTGTCAGCCAGTCACAACAAAAGGAAAATCAACATACGCTGATGAAGGACACATACATACAGTATTATGCAATGTTGTGAAGCCTACTGTTCTGTAAATTTCATTCCCTTTCTCTAGGACAAGAAGAAGAGATTAGGTGCTGATCAGTTGCACAGCGGTAGCTATACCATTCACAATGCTGGTGATGTGGAATTGGGGAATTGACCTGGGTCACTAGGTGGTCAGCAGTGGGTGGGAGAAAATGGGAAAGTGCCTCGGGGAAGTTCTAGCAGGAATAGCGAATAAGGGTATGGTAGAGGAAAAGTGGGCAAGAATAAAGTAGGCCATTGAGAAGGTGACAAACCTCTGTGTCAAGGAGTTTACTAAGAGCAAGAGAAGGAAGAGAATGCTATGGTTCTCCAAGGAAGTAGCAGGGAAGGTAAAGGAAAAGAAGCAGGCATTCAAAAGGTATAAGATGACACAGAAGGAAGAGGATAGGGAGAGTTATCAGGAGGAACAAAGGGAGGCAGGGAAGGCAGTTAGGAGAGCTAAAGCACAAATGGAGGAAAACATTGCCAAATCAGAAAAAAAGGGGGCTAAACTTTCTTCAGGTACATAAGGGAAAAGATGAAAAGCAAAGCAGGGATAGTAAGACTAAATGGGGAGAGGGGGAAGTGTGGAAGAGGACCAGAAGAAAGTTGACATACTGAATAAGTACTTTTGTTCAGTATTCACAAAGTAAGGGGTAGGTGATGACCACAGATGGGGAGAGGACATTAAGGGAAGGGAGGTTGACACTTGCCCATTTATAGAGGAAGTCCTCAGGGAACTAACAAAACTAAAAGTAGACATGGCTATGGGGCCAGACAGGGTTCACCCTAGGATACTGAAAGAACTAAAGGATAAACTGTTTGTGCCTCTGACAGCCCTGTTCAATCTAGCACTGAAAATGAGAGAAGTTCTGGGGGACTGGAGGAGTGTGGATATGATCCCACTACACAAAACTGGGAACAGGAGGCAGGAAACTACCGAACTGTAAGCCTGACTTCGGTGGTGGGCTAGGTTATGGAAACTCTACTTAAAGAAAGGATTGGGGAATACTTTAACATCAGTGGATTGCAGGATCTAAAGCAGCATGGGTTCACTGGGGTTAGATTTTGCCTAATAAACCTAATACATTGTTTTGACTGGGTTACCATGGAGGTGTATCAGGGAGGAGTGGTGGATGTGGCCTAACTGGACTTCAGTAAGGCCTTCAACAGTATTCCAGACACAGTAGGAAGCATGGGAGTGGGTCCAAAGATAGTGAAGTGAGTACAAAGTTGGCTTAGTAACAGAACACAGAGGGTGGTGGTAAATGGAGTTCACTTGGAGGGAGGAAGATAAGGTAACCAGCGGAGTGCCACAGGGGTCATTGCTGGGTCAGGTCCTCTTCAATATCTTTATTAGCAACATTGCAGAGGGCCTAGAAGGAAAGGTATGCCTGTTTACGAATGACACAGAAATCTGCAACAGAGTGGACACACTGGGAAGTGAAGAAAATGAAGGAAGGTCTAAAAAAAACAGGAAGACTGGTCAAAGGTTTGGCTACTGGGCTTCAATGCCAAAAATGTAAAATTATGCACATGGGGCACAGAAATCCAAGGGCAACATATCATTGGGGGGAGGTGTTAACAATAACAAAGGAATCTGGGGATCATCATATCTGATGACCTGAAGGTAGCAAAGCAGTGTGGTAAGGCAGTAGGATGGTGGGGTGCATAATAAGGGGTTTCACTAGCAGAAAAAGGGAGGCAGTGTGAACCCTATATAGCTCAAGGGTGAGGCCACACCTGGAGAACTGTGTCCAGTTCTGGAGGCCCCAACTCAGGAAGGACATAGACCGGGTAAAGGTGATACAGAGACGGGTAAACAAAATGGTGTATGGCCTGCATCAGAAGCCCTATGAGGTAAGACTCAGAGAATTAAATATGTACTCACTGGAGGAAAGGAGAGAAAGAGGAGACATGATAGAAACATTCAAATACTGCAAAGATATCAATAATTTATAGGAGGGTGGCATACTGAACAGAAAGATATGCTCAAGGACAAGGGGGCATGATATGAAGCTGGAAGGAGGAAGACTTAGAGGGGATGTGAGTAAATACTTCCTAGCAGAAAGGGTGGCGGATGGTTCCGCCACTGGAACATGCCAGTGTTCCGGCACCATGCAATTAGAGAGCCAATTGGCAATGTCACTGATCACTTTTTTGTCGAAGGTTGCACACCCTGCACCCCCTGCTGTGGGGGCTTTGGCCTGCACACCCTCCCAACCGGCGGATTCCTACTCTGGGGTGGGGGCGGCGGACCTTGGGAAGGGGGGAGAGAATCTTGCATTTGGTGCCCTAATTGCCCGGCACCGTAATGTCGGCACTCTGAGCACCCTAAGGGGTGGTGGACTCCTGGGACAGCCTCCCAGCACAAGTGGTGGGTACCGAAGCAGTAATAAGTTTCAAACATGCATGGGATAGATACAGGGGGACCTTAGTAACAGGGTTGGGGAGTAGGGCTGGAGATCAATTAATGTCTATGGTAACATGGTAGGTAGGAGCTTTAGGGCAGACTAGGGGAGCCAAGAGGTTCTTTTCTGTTGACAGCTTCTATGTTTCTAGGACAAAGCATTCCAAGGACAGTTCTCCTCTCTCGGGGGGGGGGTTGAACACTGCGTGCCACTACTTAACAGCCACCAATTGGAAGCCAGGTGGCAGCACAGTGGTGCATATCAACAGGGAGAGGGCAGTTGCTTGACATCTATCAAGCATGTGTGCCATCGCAAGCATACATGTGTGCCACTGTACACCGGCATCCTAAGGAGAGGAAATGGAGGAGAAAATCCCTGGTCTGCTAGGACAACACTAGCACCCTCCAAGGCTCATGCATGACAGACAAGGCAGAACTACCAACACATCTGTGATTCTGGATAAGTGATTGTTAACCTGAAAGTCCCAAAGAAGGTCGGTGATAGGACTTGGGGGGGTGGCAGATCGGGTGCCAGAGAAAAGGCTCTGCAGAAGAAAGGGAAGGCAAGATTGATGGGAACCATGCATTTTGTTTTAAAGTCAAGAGCTAGGATTACAGTATAGCAAGCCAAGGTTTTGGGGTGTGCTTCAGGTGAATTTCATGATGCACCTAGCAGTCTCCTAGCTGATGTTTTTCTTTTTAAATTAACTATTTTAGCCTGAAGGTTCTGTGGGTGTCCAACGCTACTGGCACTCACTATACCAGGACATCAAGGCAATTTTTTATTATTTGGAGCCTTTTCATCACTCCTGACCCCTGCCATGTACTTCCGGGGCAGTTTACGCTATTTAAGTGAGCCCTGCTGCGAACGGGGCGCGTGGCACAGCATGCAGAGAGGCACGCTGAGGACACTGGGACTTAGGCTATGAATATATTTAGCATTACAAGGGATTAAGTTCTTAAGTACATGTCTGTAATTCCATTTGACGAAGACCTTTTATATGCCTAATGGCGTAGGTAAAAGCAGAGAAAGTTAAAAGCACTAAGAAAAAAGCATGCTCCCAGTGTAAAATGTACTCAGACGATGTACCAAACCAGGAATTTGTTTGTGAAAAGTTCAAATTAATTATCATGCTGCAGGAAGAGATTCACCAACTACATAGGAGACTAGAAATTCAAAAGGAGATGACACTTCTGGAAAATTTTATAGATGAAGCAGCTAGAGAAGCAAGCACAATGTACACTAATTCTGTAAACAATGACGATGATGTAAAAAACATGTCTCCCCACATTAAGCTGACACAGGAACCTAGTACATCTACCCCTTACGGTTTGCACAATCATGATATACAGCCAATTACTTTATACAACAAATTTGAAACCCTAAACTAGATTCAGATGGAGTTGCCAAAAAACACAATTTGACAACTACCAAAACATTAGATACTATGCACTCTCCCCCTAACCTTCCCCCTGAATGTAAATCTTCTGAAAATACCCCTGATTTACCCAGATATATAGTAGTTATAGGGGATTCACCACTAAGGGGAGTTGATACCATAGTATGTGAAGGACGTATGGTATATACAACAGTTAGTTCACTCCCCGGGGTAAGGACCAGAGATACTGAGGCACTACTAGATGGACTACTTGAGAATACCAACAAACCCTTGGTCCTCCTGCACATAGGGGTGAATAACCTTTTTTCATGCACTATGGCTGATACCCAAGAGGACTACAAAAAAATTGTCAAAAAAATTAAAGGCAAAGGAGGTGATATTATTCTGTCTGGGGTTCTGACCATTACTCGGAAACAGTCATGCAAAAATTACCAAGCTCAAGAACTAAATTACTGGCTTAGACAATTTTGCTTATCTGAAAACATTGGATTCATGGATAATTCCCTCACATTTAAAAACAGTTTTTTATAAAAGGGACGGTTTGTACCTTAATAATCTTGGTATTAGGGTTATGGGTAAAAAAATTAACAATGTTTTAAAATTCCATTTAAACTGGAATCGGGGGGGTGGGGGGCACTGCTTCTCTAGTAACCTAAACACTATAGATCAACAGGGAAAGGAATGATTCGTGTAGTACATGTTAGGTATTGAGGCTGGGGGGAGGCACTAGATTGCCAGCAAAGGAAAGGTCTTATACAAGATGCCAGCAGAAATAGGCTACATGGTCTATCTAGTCTGCTCAATTGTGCAGCTAGCCCCTCAACATGCAGCTGCCCACCCTTCTCTCCCCTCCTCACAGTCATTCCCCCCCCTGCTGTCTGTCCCATCCCCTCTTGAAGCAGCCCATCATCCTACAGGAAACCACCTCCTCCGGTAGAATGTTACACTTGTCCACCACCCTCTCTGTGAAATAATGTCTCCTGATTTCCCTCCTGAATTTTCCCCTCTCCAACCTCAGGTGATGCCCTCTAGTATCCCTCCCTCTTCTGATTTGGAATATCTCTCCTGTATTAGCCTTATTTATTCCCTTCAGGTACTTAAAGATCTCAATCATATCTCCCCTATCTCTTTTCTTCCAGAGAATACATATTAGGCATGTTCAGCCTTTCTTCATAGGATTTCCCCTCCAAACTCTAGATCATCTTAGTCACGCCACACTGCACCCCCTCCATCAGTCTGAAGTCCTTCTTCAGGTATGGGCAGCAGTACTGCACACAGTATTCCAGGTGTGGCCTGACCAGCGACCTGTACAAGGGAAGGATCACCTATCTGCTTCTAGAGGAGATCCTCCTCACTATATAGCCCAGCATCTTGTTGGCTTTTGCTGCTGCCGTCCTACTGTAAGCCTAGTTATTCATATTCCCTGTTATAATCTCCCCAGGCCCTTTTTCTCCTCTGCGCTCCCTAACTGTACCTCTGCCAGCTGGTAGTTCCTCCTCTGGTTCTTAGCTCTGAAGTGAAGTACCTTGCACTTCTTGGCATTAAACGCCAACTGACATGTTCTTGATCACTCCTGTAGTTTAATCAGGTCTCCTTGTAGTCCCAGTGGACTGCCAGGTACACTGTATATCTATATATGAAACACAATTGCACATACCCCAATAATGCAAAGCATCAAGAGAAACATATGCAAATCTCCATGAGAAAATTTGGTCTGGCTCTACTTTAAGCAGAATTGCATGGTGCCAGAAGGCCTCACAGTGCAATCAGCAAAGGCTAAGAACAGTAGACACATACATGTGTTCCATCCTCATTTGGACTCATCAGTGTGCCATATCTGTGTCTTGGTCCAGGGAGATGGAGCCAGCCACCTCTTAAAGGGGATGTTATTTGTTTGGTTCATGGAGACCCCAAAATAGAGAAGGAAAAGAACTACAGATATATATATATATATTTATATATATATATATATATATATATATATATATATATATATATATATATATATATATGTCACATCACACAACTTGTATATATGATCGGGGTTGGGAGAGCACTGGACCACCTTACATATATCCATGTACACCAGCAGTAGTGCATGTATAAACATACGAAATTTGCCAGCAGATAAAGGCCTAGAGGTCTATCAAGTCTGCTCGAATGTGCAGCTAGCACCCCCTTATTCTGCAGCTGCCCCTCCCTTCCACCCTTCCCCTTCATTAACCCTCCCTCTTGTCCTGTCCCATCCTCGTTTGAAGCAGTCCACTGTTCTACTGCATACCACTTCAGCAGGTAATGCATTCCACCCAGCCACCACCCTCTCTGTAAAAAAGTGTCTCCTCATCTCCCTCCTGAACCTTCCTCACTCCAGTCTCATATCATGGCCCCTGGTGGCCCTCCATCCCTTACTTTGAACAGCCCCTCTGTACCCGTCTTGTTTATTTCTTTCATGTATTTAAAGGTTTCAATCATGTCACCCCTGTCTCTCCTCTCCTCCAGTGAGTACATGTTCAACTCCGTCAACATCCTCTCGTTTGATAAATCCCCCAGCCCCTTGATCATCTTTGTCGCTCTGCGCTGCACCCCCCTCCAGTAACTTAATGTCCCTCTTCAGATATGGACGCCAGTACTGCACGCAGTACTCCAGGTGTGGTCTAACTAATGACCTATACAGTGGCAGAATCACCTCCTCCCTCCTCGAAGATATACCCCTTGCAATACAACCCAGCATTTTGTTGGCCTTTGCAGCTGCCTTCCTACATTGTGCCAAGTTGTTCATTGACCCTGTAATGAGCACACCCAGATCCTTCTTCTCCTCCTCTGTCTGGGCTAGCTGCACTCCCCCTAGCTGGTAACTCCTCCTTGGGTTCTTCATCCCAAAATGCAGCACCTTGCACTTTTGGCATTAAAGCCAGTTGCCAGGTGTCTGACCAGGTTTCAAGCTTTGCCAGATCATCCTGCAACCCTGCCATCCCCTAGGTCATCCACCACCGCGCCTACCTTGGTATCATCAGCAAACAGACTGATCTTGCTCTTGATGTCCCATGATATGTCTGCAATGAATATCCCAAACAACACTGGTCCCAACACCGAGCCCTGTGGAACACCGCTCGTCACTGCCATTGGGTGTGAGAGGTCCCCACCCACCACCACCCTCTGTTGCCTTCCCTGCAGCCAGTTTCCTACCCATCTCACTAGCTTTGCACCCGCCCCTGTGCCTACTAACTTCCTTCCCAGCCTTCCATGTGGCACTGAGTCGAATGCCTTACTGAAGTCCAGATACAGGACATCCACTGCATGGCCCCTGTCCAGTTGCCTAGTTACCCAGTCTTAGAACTCGACCAGATTGGTTTGGCAGGATCTGCCATGTATGAAGCCATGCTGTCTGCTGTTCTGTAGCCCTTTGGCCTCTAGGAGGGCCACCAGCCTCTCCTTCAGGATAGTCTCCATTAGCTTACCCACGATGGATGTGAGGCTCACTGGTCTGTAGTTTCCCGGTTCATCCTTGGGGCCACTCTTGTGGAGGGGCACCACATGAGCCATCCTCCAGTCCTGAGGTACACACCCCAAATGTAGCGAGGCATTAAATAGGTCTGCCAAAGGTCCTGCAAGGACCTCTGCCAGCTCCTTCAGTACCCTGGGGTGGATGTCATCTGGGTCTGGCGCCTTGTCCACCCTCAGTGCCTTCAAACCCTCTTGAACTCTGCTCTCCATGATTTCCCCATCTGTCACCACTTCCCACCCTGCTTCTGCCATTTCTCCCACCTTGGGTGTCACCCCCTCTTCTCTTCAGTAAATACTGAGCAGAAGTACTCATCTAGTGCTTCTGCCTTCACGCACCCTGCTTACACCAAACCCCCTTCCTTCCTAATCCTTACTATGTGGTCCTTACAGCTCCTTTTCTCCCTGATGTACTTAAAGAAGTCCTTCTCCCCCTTCTTAATGCCTTGTGCCAGTCTGAGTTCCGTAGATGCTTTGGCTCCCCTTACTGCCCTTGTCACCTCCATCAATTCTGTCAAGTACTCCTCCCTGTTCTCCCCCTCCCTGTTTTTTGTACTTCCTAAAGGCAGCTCTTTTCCTCCTTACCTTTTCCATGACCTCCTTGCTTAACCAGATCGGTTTCTTAGCCCTAGCCTTCTTGCTCTGGGCTTTGCAGAAGATTTTGGTTGCCTCCACTATCCCCAGCTTTTTGAGCTCCCACCTCTGGTTAGTGTCCATACTAGATTGAATTCTGGTCAGGTACCCTTATACCACTTCCCCCATCCTCCCAAAGTCGGTCCTCCTGAAGTCCAGCACTATTGTGCCAGATTCCACTCCTTCCTTGCCCATATCCAATGTGAGCCATACTGAGTGGTGATCACTCCCTGACAGCGGTTCCTCCACTGTAAGTTCTCTCACAAAGTCCCCATTTGCCAGCACAAGGTCAAGGGTATTCCCTAACCTGGTTGGTTCACTGACCATTTGCAGCAGGAAGCTGTCCTGAAGGCATCCAGCAGTACCTGCTCCCTTCTGTTCCTGGTTGTTGGGGTGCTCCAGTCCACTCCTGGCATGTTGAAGTCCCCCACAATCACCACACTACCCTTCTCGGAGGTCCTCCTGATCTGTCCCACTAGTTCCCTGTCTAACTCCTCCATCTGAGATGGTGGCCTGCACACCACTCCCATTCTAAGAATCCTATTCTTGGAATCCTGGATTTGCATCCAAAGTGACTCCGTACTACCCTCCTCTCCTTCCTCCCTTACACACTTCAGTCCTTCCTACATGTAGTACCACCCCCCTCCTTTCCCAATCACCCTGTCCTCTGAAATAACCTGTACCCTGGTACAGACAGGTCCCATCATTGTATTGGGTGGCCCATGTTTCCGTGATGGCTGCAATGTCCTCCTCTCCCTCTGCCATGAGAACCTGTAACTCTGCAGTTTTTCCTCCCAAGGCTCCTAGCATTAAGGTAACCACCTTCCACCCTCCCCCATCCTGCCCTCCTTTCCTAGCATCACCAACAGTACTTGCCCGTTTGTCCTTTGTCACTGTTATGGGGGTTAAGCTCATATGGTTTCCCAACCTGTGGTCTCTGCATATCTCTTCCCCAACTGCCAACCCCCACTCCTAGTTTAAATTCCCAACTTCCTCTATGTACTCCTCCATCCTCTGTTTCAACACTTTTGTTCCCTCCTCACTCAAGTATAGTCTGTCCTTGGCATAGAGACTACTGTCCTCCCAGGTCCCTCTCCACCCCCAACCCCCAACAGCCCATACCCTTTAGCACAACACCAGGTTCTTAGCCATCCGTTAAATTCCTCTATTCTCAGCTTTCTTGTTGTGCTTGCCTTTGGCACCGGAAGTATCTCTGAAAAAGTTACTGATCTTCCTGCCCCCTCACATAATTATGCTAGTTCCTCAAACCTCCTCTGGACTGTATCTACTGTCTTATCAGCCAGGTCGTTTGTCCCAAGATGTATAATTAAATGAGGCTTGTCCCTACCCCTTCTAGCATATTTCAGAACAGACTGTCCCACCCTTTCCGCTGTCATTCCTGGCATTGCCTCCACCCAAATGCGACTATGCCTCTCCCCCTTGCTACCCACCTAACTCCTCTTAGTATTATCCCCAGCACTAAGATTCTACCCTCTTACTCCCTGCTTGCTTCCATTCACCTCCTCTCTCATTTCCAGCTCCTCTTCTTCCTCCTGCACATTTTTCCCCTTTTACCCCTGTTGCAATTCTCCCAGCAGAACTTCCCCGCTCTCCAGTTTGGTCCAGGCATTTATCAATTACTCCTCTAATTTCATCATTTCCCTCCTCCACCTTCTTCCTCTCTGGCAGTGCACAACTATTTTCTGAAGGCCCTTCACAAATGCCCGCTCCCTCTCTCTTCATAGTAACCTGTTCTCTCCTTTCCACTCCATGACTTTTGCCACTTCTTCACCTCCCCTCAGAAGTCCCTATCTCCTCCTTCCATTTGTCTTTTGTCTCCTGACCTCATTTCCCCGGCAATTGTTCTGCCTGGCCTGGGCCCCTTTGTCTCTGCTTCCCTTCTTCTGACCCTCTCCTCACCACTGTTGGCTTAAATCGCCTTCCCTCATCTCCCCTTCTTCCTCCCTCCAGTATTGGGCTAAACCCACCCCCAATCTGCCTTGCCTGTCTTAGTTCCTCCTGCAGACCCTCAATCTCCTTTCTAAGTTTTTCTATGTGGTTGCACACTAAACATCCTCCCACACTCCAGGCAATTTTTAGAAAGATTGGTGCACCGCAGTTGTTGCATGTGGACTGGATCAGGCCATGGCCTCTAGGTGCAGCACTCACACATCTTCCAGAGACCATCCACATACCCACACAACAGCATCCAGGGTGGGGAAACAGTTCTACAGGTACATCAGGCTGTGTTTCTGTGAGATTCCCTGGCCTGGGGCTCATGTTGCCCCTGGATTTTCCAGGGTGTACTGTGCTCTGCAGGGTACCCTTAGTTATACTACTCAACTGTCACTGATTTGGAGGGTCATCCATCATTGTGCCCCTCAAATTGTTCTGTCCCTCATTTGTCCCTCAAGGTCACGGTACCATCCACACAGATACTGTGCTGTACATACTAACATTAGTGTATGTAGAGTGATAGTCTTTGATTCTAACACACACAGAGACCATATACAGGTTACCATAATGCTTTCCACTGTGTTCTGAGTTTGTACCTCCATGTTTGGATCTGTGTCCCTGATTATGTGGATCAGTGTCCATCAGTGTCCCATATTTTGAGTGTTTGTGTCCCTTGGTTCAGTGATGCATGGCTGAGTGGCTTGCACAGAGTATGCCTGCTTTCACCCATGTCCTGCAGCTAACAAACTGTTGCTCATGTTTGACATACAGATGGAGCATTGCGTACCTCCCAGCCTGTGGCTTCTGACCTGTAGTTCCTGTGTGACCTACAGGTGGAGCTGTGTGCTCCATGTACTAGCGCTGGGCAAACTACATGGGAGTGCATGTAAAGTAGACCATAATAAGATGCTAATGTGGCTGATTGCCCATGGATTGCTGATGTGTTTGCACTGGGCTAATTTGTTAGCCCTATGCAAATGAGTCAGCCACGGGACAAACATCTTAAAACCACTGCACGCTTCTGCAGTGTGTAGCCTGCAATGTTGTTTGCCTTTGCTGTACACCACTTCAGTGCTATCAATTACATTGGCCACCTGCTGCAACACTGCCTTACTCCACCTGTGTGCGCACGGGGATGCTGTTGCAATGAGCACTAGCTATTTGCAATATTCAGAGCTGTCTTGTTTGCCGTGCTGTTTTGCACTGCACTTTCAGCCCTGTTTGCATGCCTTCATTTGCAGGCTATATTCAACTGATTTAGCCCCTGGGCTATTCCTTTGAACATAGTGTGCTAATGGTTCATAGCCATTTTGGCACACCAGGCAGTGATAAGTTTGCCCTGGGGCTGAGTTTTGAATATCTGGCCCTAGATCTCTTCACAGGACATTAAAACATATGCTGGTATCAATCTCACTGACCTTTGGAATAATATAACTTAGAAGTTTATGACATTTTACATCCTTTCATAAAATACCAACAAATTTTACAGTTTCCATCACACCTTTTCCCCTTAAAAAATGACATCCATATAAAGTAGCACCAACAACAAATTCAGAAATGTTCAGTCAATCGATGTCCACATAAACTGCATTTTCATGCATTTTACAAAGCAGACTGTGCAAGAAAGGCTGTAAACAATCACATACCAATCTTTTTTCTCTTAAGTCTTAAAAGTGCTTTGTTCCATTCACTTAACACACAGTTAGCTTCAGAGTGCATTGTTTTTTGTTGGTGTTATTTTCCCGGAGTCCCAACCCTGCCATCTGACCCCCCCTCCCTCGCTGACCGGGCATTAGATCCCTTCCCCTTCAGCCACCATGACCTACCCCTCATGGCAGGGGGGGGGAGACCCTCAACCAACCAGTCTGGATCCAGTTCAGGGGAGGTGCCCTCCCGGTGACATTGCATGGGGGGACAATCGTCATCAATGGTGAGGACTCCATTATTCTGTCTTCTCCCATGCAGGGAGGGGCATGCAGTGATGCCAGTGGAGGAAGTGTGCACGTGTCTGCACGCATTCCTCCAGGCGTCTGCCCCATCTCCTCCCCTTTTCTGCAGTGTTGGTGCACTGCCCCCCCCAGCCCCTGCTAGAGGCCAGTCAAGCGCTGATAACTGGCATCCCCCCTCCTGGGGAAGGAGAGCAGTCCCTCGGATGCTCAATCCTTCTCCAACTCTGCCAACCCCTGGTGGCCCATGCTCATTCCCTAACACGAGTTGCCAGCGTAGCATGAGATAAGGCATCCAGCACCTCAGCACCACCAGGTCAGCCATTCAGAGTGCATTCTGATGCCATCCTTCTTGAATTTATAGCTGGTTATCTTATAAGCTGAGAGGTACCTCGTGTCACAGATTAAAGTTACCTGGGTCGGTCTCCTTTCCCATGAGTAAATCTTAACTCTTTCCTTTTTCACACAGGCATACTTGCACATGTTTTAAACTGCACTTTCTTCTGTAGCCTCAGTCCATGCAATAGCCATTTTACAGAAATAGTAAGCCCACATCTTTTGGCATATTTGCACAGGAATGTTTTCATCTTAATACTTCTGCTAAGATATGATTAGTAGTAATAAAATAAACTCAGAGGGTTCGATCTTCAAAGCCCAGAGGATGGCGCAAGCCCCTGGTGCGCCAGTCATTTCATGCATGGGGACTGCGGCATTCTCATAACCAGCAATCAGGATTTTCAATTCCAAGTGCCAAATGCCACAAGTTAGACCAGCTTTTCCCCAGTCTAACTTGCAGTATTTGGGCAGCCTTTTTACAGAGCTTTTGCCAATGAGCTGCCATAAAATGCAGAAACTGTTGCAACTGTGCTGATGTGCTAAAATCGGGTGCAGTTGTGTAAAATGAGTTTGGCACAGCTGCACAAAAAAAAAAAGGTTGACGCAGGGATTGACATAAGCTCTGTGTCATCCTTTGAAAATTGAGCCCAGAGTGTTAGCTTTCATTATTAATAATAATTTAATATTTTGTAACTTAGCTTCATATTCCTGCAGTCATAGCCATTGGCTCAGTATCCCTGTCCCAGCTAAGCATTCTAAAATAAAAAACAATAGTTAGAACAAAGCAAGTGGTAGAGACTATTAAGGGTATGACAACAGCAGAGTGCCTGGCCTGGATGGACACATGATAGAAACATAGAATTTGATGGCAGATAAGGACGGCTTGGCCCACCCAGTCTGCCCATTTCCCTACCTGATGTATAAGCTGCAGATCCTAGTAAACCAACTGCCTACTTCTTCCTACCCCCATCCCCTAGAATCATGATCAATTTCTGTAAATGTCTTCCTGTAAAGGAATGCTGATTTAATGATTTCAATGAGTTATTGACTGAGACTAGAACTTTACTGGCAATTAGGTGCTTGGTGATTATATCATTGCTGTTGAAGTCACAGAAAATAATGGCTGGGAGGAGCAGTTAGCATCCAGCTTCTTTACTACACAGAGACTAACAGATGTTTTCAAAGATGCTGGCATAATGCTTTCAATCTTTGAGACTCAAACTGACACAGCTGAACCTGGTGGGTCTTATCAAAAGCTGTGTCATGTTTAATAAAATGTATGGATTTGCTCACACTGTTGAAGTGTGGAACACCCACCCCCCATCTATATTAGTGATACAGAGAAGGCATGGGAATTCATATCTGAGTTACTACAGTGATATGAGTTGCCAGAGATTTACATTCATATATAGACAGACAGATAGATATATAGATAGCTAGATAGATAGAGAGACAGGCAGACAGACAGACAGACAGACAGACAGACAGACAGACAGACAGACAGACATCTAGGTAGATACATACAGCTCTTAAAAACATGCACATTCATTTATACTGTAAGAGCCATATCCATGCCAAATAGCACTACGTAAAGTTACTTTTCAGGTGGGTTCAAAGATTTAGACAAAAAAAAAAGTGCTACCCATTACCTCCTCAACCTATCACACACAAGGCAGAACAAGACAACATGTATTGTATCTTCTGGGCAATACAATCTACAACCACATAAAGTGACTCCGTAAGTGTGTGATTTATCTTATATCATGTTTAGGAACATAAGATTCATATGTCTGGAACCTGAATTTAGTAATACTCAGTCTTAATTCTGGGTTAGCTATGCCCAAGAGATAAGGTCCAGATTACAGGAAAGTTTACATTAATTTAGCCATGGGCTGTATTTTGAATAGCTCACAGTGTTCATTCCTTTCTTTTTCAAATATAATCCAATTTCAAAAAGACTAGCTTCCTATAACTTTTTGTAATAACTATGCCATTTTCTGTAACGGGTAAGAAATTAACTCAACTTCTAATAGTAATAATTTCAAGTATGGTAACTATTCCATGTCTGATAACCATCCTGTCTGTAAACTCTTATTTTTAAGGTCTACCATTTCACTTTAGGCTTTCCTGAGTAGCCTCTTTTCATCCATTTTATGCAATTTTAACCAATATGAAAACAGTCTTGTTGTGGCCTTTACTTCCAATGGTGTCTGGCCTAATTCTGACCTAAAAGCACTTCTGGGAACCCTGCCCCCCTGGCAAAGGTAATAGCCTTCTCCAGAAGACATCATTTTTATTGAATAACTCAAGATCAGAAGGTCCCCAGATTTCTGCACCATAAAGCATTTTTGAGTGGAACTTAACATTTTCAGAGTGAATAGCTGCATCTATTATATTACCCCCCATATGACCTATTACATTTAAGAATGTGTGGATAGGCACAAGGGAATCATAGAAATTGAGGATGAACCAGAGACACAGTAGGGACTGAGGTGCACTACAGATTGGGAATCTGGACATACGGGGGGGTGGGGGCAGATGGTATCTATCTACCATCAATAGCTTCTGTGTTATGAAAGGGATCAATAGGGTCTGTGGTATTACAGTAGGTAGGGAAAATGGGCAGACTAGGTGGACCGTATCGGTCCTTATCTGCCGTCAGTTTCTGTTTGTATGTTTCAGTAAGCTTATTAACATGATTTCAATGTTTTTACCTAGAGGAAGTCCCAGAAATGATGTGTCCATCTGCAATTTTACGTGAATACCAAGATAAGTGTAACTCTTAATGTTCTCTATAATTTTACTGTGATACATATATACGTATGAAGATTTTTTTAGTGACACAAAATTGCACTACCTTGGTTTTCATGAAATTTACCTTTAAACATGATGCATCACAGAATTCTTTAAACAAGTCAGTCTGTGATTGCAACCCTTTCTTTTTGAGTGATTACAAAACTATATTATCTGCGTATTTTAAAGCAGGAATGTTGATTATACTTATTTTTTGGGTGGGGTCATGTAATATGGACAGAGATTCTAGAAAGTCATTTTAATAAACATTAAATGATAATGGTGCAGTCATACACCCCTGTGTAACCTCCTTATTGTTTAAAAAAAACTCAGTTACTGCAACTTCCCTTGATAATCCTATTTGTTTCCATGTGTCTGTGTGCAACAGTTTTATTATCCCTGACAGGGCAGAGGTAGAGCTTAAAGCCCCCAGTTTAGAAACATAGAATTTGATGGAAGATAAGGACATCTTGGCTCTCCCATTCTGTCCATTTTTTCCTTGCCTTCAGTATTACTGCAGACCTTACTTGAACTCTAGCTCTCTCCTTCCCTCTTGCATCCTACTAAGATTCCTTTATGCCTATCCCATGCATTCTTGAATCCCAGCACTGTTTTCACCACAAAAACCTCTGCTGGAAGTCTGTTCCTTGCATCCACCACTCTTTCCATGAATAAGTACTTCCTCACATCTCCCCTGAATTTACACCCATCCAGCGACATTGTTGAATATCCACTTGTTCTTGCTTATCTTTTTTTCTGAAAAATACTACCATCCTGTACCTTATTTAACCCCATGAGGTATTTATAGGTCTCTATCATATACCCCCTTTCTTCCAGTGTGTACATACTGAGGTTCCTTTAACCTCTTCTTGTAGGGCTTCTGATGCAGGACTTGCACCATTTTAGTTGCCCTCCTCTGAACAGCCTCTATTCTATGTCCATCCAGAGATGTGGTCTCCAGAACTCGACACAGTACTCTAGGTAGGCTCTCACCAGCGACTTATACAGTGGTAACACCACCACCCTTGTTCTGCAGGTGAAAACTCTTCATATGCACCCCAACATCCCACTGCCACTATTAGCTCCCTTCTCACACTGTCTGGCCACCTTTAGGTCATCAGATATGATTACACTGTGGTCTTTTTCCTGTTTGGTAACAATCAATACATCTTCTCCTATTCTGTACTCCACATCTGGGTTTCCGTACCCTAAGTGCATGATTTTGAATTTTATTTGTATTGAAACACAGCTGCCAAGCCCATGACCACTCCTCAAATTTCTTAGGTTTCTGCAGATTCTTTCTACCCTCCTGGAGTGTTCATCCTATTGCAGATTTTGGTGTCATCTACAAAGAGGCAGACCTTCCCTTCCAGCTCATCTGCAAGGTCACTTATAAAGACATTAAAGAGAACTGCTCTAAGTACTGAGCCCCGAGGCACCCTGCTGCTCACCCTCCCTTCTCCAGAATAGACTCCATTTACCAGCACCATCTGTCATCTATCCCTTAATCAATTTCTTACCCAGTTTACCACCCTGGGAGACACACATAAACTGCCAGGTTTCTTTAGGAGTCTCCTATGTGGGACAATATTGAAAGCCTCACTGAAATCCAGGTAGGCCATGTCCACTGCCCTCACCTTTATCTAGTACTCTGGTCACTCAGTCAAATAAATCTATTTAAGTTGTTTGATATGACCCCACTCTTCTCCATGAATCCGTGCTGTATCAGGTCTTGTAACCCACTATTCAAGATGCTCCACAATCATTTCCTTTAGCAGTGTCTCCATTAATTTCCCCACCACTGATGTTAGGCTGACTGGCCTATAGTTGCCAGCCTCCCCACTGCTACCACTTTTTTGAAGCTGAACTACATCTGCTCCCCTCCAGTCCTCTAGAATCAGTCCTGTTTCCAGTCAGCTGTTAAATAGGACTGTCAGATGTGCAACTAGTACCTCCCTGAACTCCCTCAGAACCCTTGGATGTACCCCGTCTGGCCCCATAGCTTTGTCAACTTTCAGATTTGCAAGTCCCTTCCGGACTCTCACCTCTAAAAAAGGACAAGTGTCTACCTCCCTCCAGTGCTCCTGTTACTTTTATGTGGCCCCTCCACTTCCCCTTCCTTTGTGAACATCAAACAAAAGGATTTGTTGAGGATAACCGCCTTTTCCTGATCCTCTTCTGGACAGTCCCCCATTCCATTCTTAACATTACAATCCCTCCTCTGGTTTTCCTTTTTTCACTACATAGAAACATAGACAATAATGGCAAATGAAGACCACTGGTTCATCCATTCTGCCCATAAACCCTGACAATTGTCCCTATTGTCCATACTGGGTTCTAACTCACTCGCCCTACTACTATCACCCTGAGTAACCACTAAGACCTTCACTCTGTCTCAGCTATGTTTGAAGCCATTATAATGTTGGTGCCCACCACATCATCTGGCAGATTATCACATGGCTCCACCACCCTTTCTGTAAAATAAAACATTCTCACATTCCTCTTGATATCACCTACAAAATGTCTTATCCCCTTTCTTTACCCCCTGGGCTATCCTTTCCTCAGTTTGATCTTGTGCACTTCTTACTGCTTTCCCTGACTCCCTCTGTTTCTCCTGATACATCTCCTTATCCTTTTCCCCACATCTCTTTTTACCTCCTGAATGCTACTCCTTTAGCCTTTACCTTTTCAGTTACTTTTTTGAGAACCACAGTGGTTTCGTTTTCTTCCTGTCCTTGCACAGAAGTATCTTGTCTTCTCTATGTCCTCCCTTAGCTTTGCCATTATTCCTCCACCCACTCAGATCTTCTTCTCCTCCTGAAGCATTCACTCATTTTTAAAAATCTGCCCTCCTGAAGTCCAGGACCCTCATCCTTGTGTGGTTCGATTCAGCTGCCTTCTTCATGTTGCACCACACCGTATGGTGATCACTGGTCCCCAAGTGACTTTGATATCTGCAATGCTGTCTCTGTTAGTGAGCACCAGGTCCAGTACTGTCCCAACAGGAGTGATTTCTTTGAGTAGTTGCCTGAGAAATTCCATAAGCAGGGAACCTAGAATGTTACTGCTTCTAGCTGAAGCTGCAGCTGGGAAGTTCTAATCCACATCTGGCAGATTTAAGTCCTCCATCAGCAGTACCTCCCCTTTTTCTGCCTTTGTGCCAATGGCTTGCACTAGTGACTTATTTAAATTCTTTCCCAGTATTAGAGGTTTTGAGCACATGCCAGTGCAAATAGAGGCTCCACTTCCCATATCCATAGTACAGATGCAGTAAATTAAAATTCCTCCCTTGAAGTGGCCGCGAAGTAGGCACTTCGTGTTACAACTCCACAACACAAAGTGCCCAATTTTAAGCCTCACTTCACCACTTCACGTTGTGATTATGACTTTGCATTGTTCACTTCACCTTAATTCACTTTAAGGTGAAGTGAGAAGTCTATTGGCAGCCCCTGACACATCACATAGCTTACAGTTGTGTAAGTCCCATGCTTTAGCTAGGCAGGCAGGAAGTGACTCAAGCTAGGAAGAGAGTTTCACTTTCGCCTTGCATTTGGAGAGAGAGGTTGTTGGAGAAGTTGGAGAATGGCAGAGGAGAAAAGCGCTTTTAAAAAAATAAATCTTTCTGTTTTTTTTTTTGTTCTACATGCTTTTGTTTGAGTATTTGTTGTGTGGATTTGTGTTTTTGCAGCATTTGTTTTATTAATTGTTTCTGTGTGTCTGTACGTGCGTGTGTGTTGTGATTTTTCCTAATCCCACAGGCCACAATGGAATGTGAGAGATGCTTTGGGGCCTGGTGGTTTGTTCAATGCGGCGATCAGGTGGACATTCTCATGTGTGGGGGGTGGGGTCAGATTCATCTGGACTAGAGCAAGATCTCGATTCCCCCCCAAAGCAAAAGATATGGGAGCTGGTGCTGCTGCTGCTGCCATGGAACCACCACCACCACCTCCTCTGGCACCACCTACCAGTGCCCCACCAGTGCCAGCAGCAGCATCTCAGCAGCAGCAGGAGGAAGTGAGGGAGGAGGAGCAACAGCAGCAGGAGATGGAGCAGCAGGTGTCTGTTCCCCCAGCCCCAACTGCAGAACCACAGTCCCTGGCTCCCACACCATCTGGGGCACCCCACCTGTGCCTGGTCCTCCCCGAGCCTCCCTAGTTTGTTTTTTTTTTATTCATTGTGGGGGGACAGTAGCATAGTGAGGTGCAAGCTTTGTGGCGTCGAGGTGCGGCGTGGCCCCCAGGGAAGTCACCTGGGGACATGGGGTCAGCGCACCCAGATGCAGAACCATCACCGCCAAGAGTGGCAGGCTGCAGTCGCAGAACAGGCCAGCACTGCACTGCTGGCACTGCTGTGGCAGAGGGGGGAAGAATGGTGGTCACCTATGCATGGCATGAAGCAGGGGAGGACCACAGCAGAACCTGCTGCTCCACCACCACAAGCTGCAGCACCTCCTGCTGAGGGTGGCAACCCTCTGGAACTGCCTGTCACTCAGGCCGATTTGGCTGTTCTGTGGAGTGCGGTGGATGCTGCAAACCACTGGCTCACCAATGTAGAACAGCAGTTGGAGAGCATTGAGGGCCACCAGCTGCAAATAGTGCAAATAATGGGGATTCTCTAATTGCTGCTCTCACACCATAATATTGACCATTATTTTTTTATTTTGTCCTTGCTTGCACCCCCACACCACCCTCTGTGATAAAAAATATATCCCTATCTTGTCCCAGATCCTTCTACCCTCTATCTTGAAATTGTGATCCTTTTTTATGCACATTTTTTGTTGTGGTCTTCTGAACACACCTGCCATGTTGTTCAGCCCATTTCTGCACTTTATAGTTTCTATCCTACACCCCCCTTTCCTTCTGTTAAGTGTGTGTTGTTTTTGTTTTGCACAGCCTTGTTTAACTCCTGCAAATGTTGCTAACCATGCCCAAAAATAGCTGAAATAAAATTAAGTAAAAAAGGGTTGTCCTTACCCTCATTATATTCCAACTTAACAAAACCAGAAAGCCATAACTCCAGATAACCAGATGCCAATAAAATATTTTCACTGCTAGTGCAAATGCATTTAGGACAAAACAAGGCACACAGTAATGACCCTTGCGCTTTGGCGGTTAGGCCTTCATTAGTGTGCCCCCTAAAGTGCCAAAGCACAGTGGGCATTTGTGTGTGCCTTGTTTTGCCATCAATAAAGTTGCAGTACCATTAAACAGTTTTTTCTGGCACGTATTCATATACAGTGGTGGCTTTGTGAGTTTGCCTTGCACTTTTGGAGCCAGGTATTGTATACCAGCAGTCGTCCACATAGTGCAGTGTGCTTCTTGTGGCCCTGTTATATTCCTACTTAACAATGTTTACCTGAAATATTTTTGGTGCCTCAGTAATGATTACTTTCTGTCATGGAGTCTTTGTTAAAAAGCAGGACTGAGCAGTGCAATAATACTCTGCTAAACAGGGATCCACGACTGGTCATTGACAAAAATTTTGTCGAACGACCAGACAGCAAAACCATCAGGTCAACTGCATTTTGCAATCAGCTGCCGATTTTGGACAAAAAATAGTGTTCTCTTAGGGAGCTTCGTCCCCAAACCCCCCATGTGGAGGGCTGCGCCCCCTGCACCCCTCCTACTTATGATTCTCAACTCTGAGTCAGAGCCGATTTGGGGGGATGCAGAACCCCCAACAGACAGTGCCAGGTTCCAGCAGGTTCCTTACAGAAACATGGTGCTGTAGTCGCTATAGGGGATTCTGCTGTCAAAATGTCGCTGTACCTGTGGCATATCGCTAAACAGCATGTATGCAGTGTACTGTCCTGTGCACACACTGTACAGCTTCTTGCAAACATAAATATGTGATGACTTGTTCCACTGTTTATGATATGGTGGACAGACATTATTAAGTTGGAATATAACAGGTCCAGTCCACTACCACCATGCTGCACTAACACTGGGGCCAGGTTGTGTGCTGCTGTAGAGCAGCTAGCTGCAAAACTGCCAAAACCAGAAAGTCAGCACTCCAGACCAAAAAATGCAAAGAAGAAATGTTCACTGCTGCAAATTTCTTGATGGAAAGACAAGACACACAAAACTGACCCATGTGGTTCAGCGCTTAGGCGTTCATTATGGGGCCCCCAAAAGAGGGCCTAACCACCACAACACAAGGATCATTTCTATGCTTTGTTTTGCCATCAATACATTTGCAGTACCAGACTGTGAACATTTTTGCTTTGCATTTTTGGGTCTGGAGTGCTGGCTTTCTGGTTAGGCAGTGGCAATTTTGCAGCAAACTGCTCTACACCCGCACACGTCCTGGCCCCAGTGTTAGCGCAGCATGGTGGTAGTGGACTGGGCCTGTTATATATTCTGACTTAATAATGTCTGTACACCCAAAAATATTTTGGGTGCCTCAGCTATATTTAATTTCTGTTGGGTATGGTTTGTTGAAAAGCAGGAGTGAGCAGTGATATGATCTGCTAAACCTCATGTGTGCACTGTGACTGAGGTGCACTCTGCCCACCAAGCCCTCTGAAAACATATAATATGACTTTGTCCACTGCTGATGATGGTACAAATAAAATATACATTATATGTTCTTATCTTCATTCTGCCCACTGCACCCTGAGCCCTCTGTAAACACATTATATGGCTTTGTCAACTGCTGATGATGTTACAAATAAAATATATGTTATGTATTCTTATATTTATTCCATAAACAGTGGAACAAGTCATCATATATTTACAAATTCACACATGCCCCCACAATGCAAAGCATCATGGGCTGCATATGCAAATCACCACAGAATATTATGCTGGTTCAACTTTAAGCAGAAATGCATGGTGCCAAAAGGCCTCTCACACAGTTTGCAAAGGGTGCCAACAGAAGACATAGACACGTGTTTCGTCCTACCAGGACTCATCAGACACCCCAGAGGAATGAACCAGCTACCCTAAGATGGTCTATCTGGGTTATGTTGTGGTGAACCCAATTAAAAAAAAAACAATTTAAAAGACAAAGAACCTCTGTGGGGGCATGTGTGATTTTGTATTTCTTTGAAACTTGGCTTCCCCGGCCAAATGCCCTTTGGGGTAACCTTTGCCTTAGTGCTTCTGCACAGAGGTTCTTTGTCTATCATATATTTGTTTGCAAGAAGCTGGACAGTGTGTATACAGGACAGTGCACTGCACACATGCTATTTAACAGAGTATTATTGCA
Source organism: Neoceratodus forsteri (assembly GCA_016271365.2). Taxonomy (NCBI): domain Eukaryota; kingdom Metazoa; phylum Chordata; order Ceratodontiformes; family Ceratodontidae; genus Neoceratodus; species Neoceratodus forsteri. The sequence goes on from CM057449.1 coordinate 685,075,835, forward strand.
CTGCTCAGTCCTGCTTTTTAACAAACACTCCAGACAGGAAACATTACTGAGACCACTAAAATTAATTATTTTTAGAAATAGACATTATGAAGTCGGAATATAATAAGGAAGGGAATTAATTAAAGGCACACTCAGGCAGCTGTGCAATGCTGACACACAGTCCCCAGAATTAATGTGCATCCCCAAAATGCTACTGTCTTGTGTCCAGAAAATTCCCCAGTCCAGACGAAGAGAAATGAGAGAATAACAGTGAATGAAAAGTCTCCCTGAATTATTGGTGCACTCAGGCAGGTGTGCAGTACTGACACACGGTCCCCAGAATTAATGTGCATCCCCAAAATGCAACTGTCTTTCGTCCAGAAAATTCCAGACTCCAGATGAAGAGAAATGAGAGCATAAAATGGAAAGAAAAGTCTCCATTAATTCTTGCCCCACTCAGTCATGCATGCAGTTCTGCCACACAGTCCCCAGAATTAATGTGCATCCCCAAAATATTGCTGTCTTATGTCCAGAAAATTCCCAACTCCAGATGAAGAGAAACGAGAGCATAAAATTGAAAGAAAAAGATCCATTAATTCATGCCACACTCAGTCAAGCGTGCACACACTCCAATAAGAACTACATTATGTCCCCAGCTGCTGCTGTTGGAATTCACCTAATGCTTCTTGATCTGACTGGGCTGATGCACAGAGTCTTGCCAAATGATGTGCTAGAAGGATGACCCAACCATTGAGTTAACCATCCATGATGATGTGATAATGCTGTTGGTTGCCCAATGTCTGCTGCACTGACCCCCAACAGGAAGGATGCTCCCTGTGTGTACACTAATACTACCCTTGGTAAGTTAATCTAACTGGCACCATCATGGTTTTCCACAGAACCTGGCATTAAATGTTCATATCTATATATATATTTTTTTTTTTTCTATATATATACATGTAATCATTGCTTTTTTTTTGTATCACAGGTCATATAGTCAAACTTGGGGTGTGCATTTCTTGACTTGATGAGGAATTTTGGCATTAGAATACTGTTAAGCTAGAGAAGGTAAGTTTTTTTGGGGGGGCATTATTTAAAAAAGTTAAAAAAGATTGATCAAAGTTTTGGTCATCTTTACAGGTCTACTGCGTATCATCAGAACTGAAAAAAAAAATTACTGCTGTAATTCGTGAAGAACATGATTCAATCAATGTACGTCACATAAAAATGGGCACAGAAGTGGTTGGGGGGAGGTGTAGTAACATGAAGTGCATTGTAATCAATGACTTTATGATCCTCATAATGAAGAGAAGTACTCTGCTTCGTATTGTAAATTACTTCCTTAGATTCTACCACTCAATGATTGCTTCATAATTGAATTTCAGCCACTTCACCCACCTCTAATACATGGTGACCCACAGCACCTGCAACCCCTCCACTCTCCCGGAGTTTCCGTATCTCTGTTGCTTTTATATCCTACCTTATGTACAGCACCAGCCCTCCTTTCTTTCTTCCCATCCTGTTTTTCCTGAACCGATATAGCATGATATGGCCATGTCCCAGTTGTGGTTTCCTGTGGACCATGAGTTGGTAATGGCTATGATATCCTAGTCTGCCTCCACCATGCTGGAGTTTTGGTCTGGAATTTATTTCCTAGACTTCTTGCATTTGTACACAGGGCCTTCCCTATTGTGTTATCACTCTGACTGCAACCTCCTTTTTTCCATTTTGCCCTTCCAACTTTTCCTCTCTCTTTTTGAGGTTTGTGTTCCAATCATCCTTCCTTTCTACTACTCTGTTTTTTTCTTTATTTTGCACCCTTGGGAATTTTCTTCCTCTCAAGTGTTCCTTCTCCCTGTTTCAGCCTTTGGGGTACAGTTTGTACCTCCCTGATTTCTTCTGCCACCCACTTGGCTAGTTTAAATGTTCATCAAAATAACATTTAAGCAATCCACTGAGGACTGTGATTCCCTTTCTAGATGGATACAAGCCGTCACCCCTGTATAGGCCCTTATCCCTCCAGGTTGGTCCTAACTCCTCAGTATAGCCAAACCCCTCCTCTCTACACCTTTCCGTCAACCCTATCTGTCCCCCAGTTGTAGACAATCAAAGCCACTGAGCATGCTACCTGTGTAAGATCCATCCCCTGCTCCCTAAAATATCCCAGCACAATCCCCGGCCCATCCCTAGCCAGGTCATTCATCCCCAGGTGGACAATGACATTCAGCTCCTCCTCCTACCCTGCTGACCTAGAGATCCTTCAGATCCACTCCACATCCATCTATAAAATACTTACTGATAGCAAGTCAAATGCCAATAATAAATCTATGAATACTGTAAGGTTTTTTTATTTACAGACCCTGATATATTTAAACAAGATGTGATTCAAAACAATACAATGATCGCCAGTAAAATAAGCAACCCTAAATCCCACTTGAAGATTGGACATAATTTTAGTTTTATACAACTATTTTCTAACCTCTTAAGAATAATTCTGGAGAAGATTTTGCCATAATATTTGCCATAATATCTATTAGACTGATATGGTGACTGGACTATGTACAACGGTTGTGTGTCATACACTGTATACTGTAAGGTACCAGTGGCTATTATGAAAACCAATGGAATTATCTCTCTTTTATCTCAGATTCATACAGGAACACAACATGGATGGCCAATCGCTCTGCTGATTTTTGTTCTAGCCCTGCAACCACTGCCCTGTCTTGTTCATAAGGACTGGAGTGCATTAGGCAGATGGGAGGGTGCAAGATGTACAACTTAGTTTATATGCAGATGGCACCCGGGTGAGATTATTAATCCTTGAAACATTTCTGAGGCAAGCAAGTCAGTTTAGATCAGTCTTGGGATATGTGGTAAATTGGCTTAAACCTGAAGCTATGTCTTTTTCCCTATGTTCATAAATCAAGGATTCTCATGGAAGTTACACTAGTGACTTGGAAGTCAGAGGGTAAAAGTACCTAAAAGAGAAGATTCATATACCATTGAATCTATTTACAGAACAAATGACCCTCAACTATTCCTGGTAATTAAGGCTGATTTGAAATGACAGAGGTCATTGCCACTGTCACTGTGGGATACCAAAAGACTAAAAATGAAAGCCTTGAAATGGCATAAAACTTCTGATGGAAGTCATTCCTTTTTGTTTTGTAATTCCTATTTGTTTTTGTAAGGGCCTTTTCTCCAGTATATAAAACAGAGGTTAATTGCCTAACTATGAAATGTCCAAAATCCTAAAAGAGTATGCATTAAAATGTGGTGAGTATTTTGAGTGTTAGGATTCATTCTCATAACACATGGACTTTAATGTGAGAGGAATTGGTGCCTTATGTTCCAAGGGGCATGGGGTCAGTGATGCTGGGCTTGTCATTCTGGCTGACTCTGTGACTACACAAGTGACTAAAATGTAAAACTTTGGAAGCACTACCCTGACAGCTGGGATCCAGGAATCCAGGACTAAAAAGAGATAACATTTGCAATGTAATAGCACTGAACATAACTGTGTAGGGCAACTGTTTGGATTCAATGAGCTCTTGTCCGTTGATGGTGCTATGAAGACACACACAGAGTAGACAGTATAATTTCTTAAAATATACTTATTAATCAACACAGCATTGCTAAGTCATAAGGAGCATGTAAAAATGTCTTAACATCTGAAATGGACAGGTTGGGTCATCACTGAAACAGTCTGAAACAAGTATCTAATGTACTGTATACTGGAATTTTTACTGCAGAAATTACTCTACCAGACTCAGGATGGCCTGGGATCATGAACTGAATCAGACATTTAGTTCCAATGAGAGAGAATTAGTAGAGACCCGTGGAAACTAGAGGAGTTGTCAAGGGTATGGCAACTGTGGTTCAGTGGGAAACAGTGCAAAATCATGCACCTATGGCACAGAAACCCTGGGGTGATGTATAAAATGAGGGAGAGGTATTGTGGATCACTAAACAGGAAAGGGACCTTGGGATTATCATATTTGATGACCTCAAGGTGGCGAGGCACTACAACAATGCAGTGAGCAAGGCCAGCAGGATGTTGGGGTGCATAGGGAGGGAAAGAGGTGGTGTTACTACTGTATTGATTGTTTGTGAGATCCCACCCGGAGTAGTGTCCAGTTCTGGAGACCACATCTCAACAAGGATATTGAAAGGGAGGAGGCTGACCAGGGGAGAGCAACAAAAATGGCGCAGAACTACATCAAAAACCCTATGAGGAGAGACTGAGAGATCTCATTATTCACACCATGGAAGAGAGGAGGGGGGGCATGATATAGACCAATTGTACAAAGTACCTCATGGGGGTGAATAAGGTAAAGAGGGGAGTATTTTTCAGAAGAAAGGGGGCAAAAGAACAAGGGGACAAGCTAAGAAGCTGCAAGGGGGAATACTGGAGAAATGTGAGGAAGTACTTCTTCACTGAAAGAGTGGTGGATGACTGGAACAGTCTTCCAGCTGAAGTGAGGGGAGCAAAAACAACAGTGGGCTTCAAGCATGCATGGAATAGGCACAATGGAATCTTGTTAGGGATGCGGCGGAGGGAGTAGTAGGAGCTTAGGTAGAATCTGCGGTAACAATATAGGCACAGACAAAATGGGTCTTTGGGTCGGTCAATGGGTCCTTATCTGCAGACAAATTTTATGTTTCTATATTTCAAACAACTGGGATCGTGTCTAAATATCTGCAGCACCAATGTCTAATATCACAAGAAATAAAAGCATCCATATGAAAGTTGTGCACGGAACCTATTTAATGCCAACCAGAATATCTAGAATATAAGTTAAATACACAGCCATGAATATTGGCATGGATGTGGGAGGATAGTGAGGGAGATTACTGGTCGTGCCTGAAAACAGGCAATGTTTTTTGTCTAGCGCAACTAACCGGTCAACAAAAACTAAATAAATAAATTATAACATACTGTACTAAAATACGGAAAATTAAAATATTCTGTTACTAAGGTGGTCTAATAGGGTAGTAGAAATTCTTACTGCATGTCTTGTTCTCCTCTCCCAAACATTCAGTCTTCCAGTGTATTGCATGTGAAACCTCATTAAATCTGGCCTGCATTATTCTGGAGTTACAAATAGATGTCTCAACCATAATAACAAATGAACAAAGGTAGGAATTAGGGGGTTAGGCAAATATTTTAATGAAGATGGACTGATGCCCTTTGAGAAGTACAAAATAGCTATAAAGTTCAACATGCTACCTTTTTATCTGCAAATGTGAAAGATTTTGGACAAACCATGATAGTGGCCATTGAAAAGGGAACAAGAGGATAGACTGCTCCCTGTAAGTTCCAAAAGAGGTACAGTATTGTTTCTAATTCATATATGTAATCAACCCCCAGTGGCTGGGCACTGTGGGGCCCTCCACCATTGCAGGAGGCTGACCAGAGTTGTTACAATTTGGTTTTGGGGACCATGGGTCAATAGTCTATCAGGGGCATCAAAAGATTAGTTAGTCACAAAGTAAAATTTCCATACAGTACTATAGTCAAACAGTAGGGTTTGTTTTTTTCAGACCTCTTCAGGACACCTCTGGATGCAGCTTTTATCATTCAGGGTCAGATCACATTTAAATTGCAAGGCTTCAGCATTTCATTTCTCTTCACTTCAACAAATTTAGACAGATGGCATAGTCAGGGGCTTTATACATCCAAATGTCCCTTTTGATATCACCAGGGTAAATAGTGATGATAATAATCCTTACAGGGTCCCCTTGCACCCTACCCTAAGTCTCAATTCACAGTAGAGAAAGATTGCTTGGAATTCCCTGGGCAACAGAATTAGTACTGTCAGTGAAGCTCAGCACGTGTGTTCCTCAAACAGAAAAACTCAGTGGTGAGGGATTTCTCCCCAACTCCCTCTCCCTTTGTTGGCCAGTCCCACAAGACACTACCTCCACCTCCCATGGGTTTGCAGGCACCAAGCCTTGGGTCTTGTCTCTTTCAGATTGGAAACTGAGAACATACTGTATTTGGGGATCCTCAGATTTCACACAGTCCTGAAGAACTTTAAGTTGCACCCCTCCAATAATTTCAGTCACTTTTTTCTCACTTGAGGCATCCCATTCTATGCAGCAACAGCAAAGCAAAGGAATTGTATTTGTACAGCACCCTATTTCTAAGGCTCCTGGTGTATCACAGTTAGATCATACTTTCATACATATACATGATTTAAATATAAAACCCCATTATTAAATAAGTAGATAAAAACTAATTGTAGATAGAGATGTAACTGTTAGCAGCAGGTTGCTCTGAAGATAGAACAGTACATAAAGCCCCATTTAATTACAGACCAGATAACTTATGCTGTACCTGGCTGTATGCCAGGTGGGAGCTCTAGTTGCAATGTAACCCCCCCAATAAACAGTGGGATTTGCCAGCTCTGTGGTGCCAAACAATGGGGCATCACTCTGGAAAGCTGGTGACCCAGGTACACGCCATGATCCCAGGTACTAGGAGTGGATGCTGGCAGGGAGGGAGTTCAGAGCATCCCTTGGATGCTTCTTTCCCAGGGCCGGTAGATTGCTATCTGCTACTTTGATGGTGACTCCTGGTGGTGGCAATTTGGAGGTGTTCTTGGCATGGGTAAACACACATTGAGCATCCCCACCCCCAGGACGCTGCTGTGATACATCATAGGGTGGTTGGTGGGGCCCCAGAAAGTGAGAAAATGGATGACCATGGTCTTGGATGATGGTTTGGGGAAGGCTTCCTACACCACCCCAGGCCGTGCAGCCCCCAGTCCATTCCTGGCCTTCCAACCGATGTCCCTGAGTTAGCCTCCAGCTGGGAACTAGTCAGATCAACTGGCATGCCTGACAGGTCTGACTCAAGCAGTGTTCTGATGGGTGATAAGCAGAGATGGAGCTGACACAGCCAGGGTGGATGGACAGAAGCCGGAATGACTCATTGCCTAAAGGAGTGGGGCCATGGGAAGCTACAGGAAGGTGACAAAACCAAACCAACAAAAAAAAGCCCATTGGGGCTTTCCTTGGCTCTTTGCTGCCCTGGAGACTGCCAGCTACTAACTCTGTGTTCTCTCTCCAGTCTCAGAATTGCAGCACGAAGGGGGACCAGAGGACTGAGACTCGATGAGCTGCCACCTGCATGGTGGTACTGTCACACAATTGAGCAGCTAGTGTGTGCATGTTTGAGCAGCTGTCTGCTTGAAAGTGCAAACTCTGCTGCTCAATGCTTAAGACAGCCCAACCCACCAGCCTACAGAAATTCACCAATGCAACTACAGCCACCCACAATGGCTCCCTGTAGTGTGCTCTGGCCCCAGGGACACCAGCAGATATCAGGGGGTTTGGAGACACTAGGAGGGGGAGAGAAAGACAGGCTGCATGCATTTGTTTAAAGGACAGAGTGGCTACCAGCTGTAGAGTACATAGATGCTGCTCAGTCAGTGAGGATAACAGAAGAGCTCCTGACAGAGTAAAGAAAGCCCTATTTGGCAAACATGTTTGATTGAACTGGACAACACAGTGTGTGCTACAGCACTGGAGGGTCAGCTAAGTAAAAGCAGGGCAGGAGCCCAAACATGTGAGCTTAAATTTGAGACAATATTCCCATGTTGAGACAGTCACCATCTTGCCAGCTCTGACCTCAGCCACAGCCAGTTCAGAGATCTCAGCAAGTGACCTCCAACAGATGTCTAGGAAAATAACTGTACTGTATGTTTGGTTCCCCATTCTGTCAATCAATAGGGCACTGAGTGAACATTCTGAATACTAATTCAGTTGCTTGACAACCACCTACATCAATCAAAATCTGTCTTTACGCAAGAAAATGTTGCTGGCAGTTACAGAAAAGGGGTTCAACGGTTAGTTCTGAGAGTGAGGAGGGAGAGTGCTGCTGGCAGTGAAGCCTGCCTGGGCTTCCACAGTCAACCTTCAGGAAGTAACTTCATAAGGTTTCCACAACCTGTGAATCCAGAGAAAGAACTGTGTATTTGTCTACTGAAAGTGTCAGAACAGCATTTTCCTGTGAGACAGACTGTCCTGCCCTAAGGAAAAAAGGTAAACATGTGCAACAGCTGCCAGTCTCTGGGTACCAGAGAGAGACTGAGTACAACTGTAAGAGAAAATCTGCATCAATTTAGCTGACAGTCTGGGAGATGGCAGGTTAGTGCTACTGCAAGGTACTAGCTAATGCCCCACACTAGGGTTAAGAATCCTGGACGTGGGTGTGAGGCATGTGGCCCCTGCTCCTTAGACTGGCCACTGCTGCAAAGGAGGAAGCGCGATGAGCCAGAGAGATCCAAAAGACTGCAGATGCATAGAGCCTGAACTATATCCAGAGGCACCTGAGACCTTAAGCATCTTCAAGAGCCCCCCCCCCCACTGCAACAACAGAACCATCAACCTGAGAGAAACTGCATCTGCAGAGTAGGAGGAGGAGAAGAAACTCAGTTGACAAGGAAGTGGTACAAGAGAACTGTGAGTACTCTCAGGGCTTGCCCAGCAACTGAGGAAGTTTGTACAAAGTTGCCACCAAATCTACAGATTTGGCCAATGGGCCAGGAGTTACAAATACCTCATTTGGAAGTTTTGCTATTTAAGCAGTTGCATGGTCTACGTGGCTTGGGTTTGGAAAGTATTTATTTTTCAGGCTTTAAAATGCAACATAACCAGCAAGCACGGGGTCATAATGTTGCAAGACATTATGCCGCATGCAAAAATCATGCTGCCAATACAGCACAATTTCTTAGATGCAGCATAAATCCTTTTTTTGTGTGAGGGATCTGCACCCCACCCCTGTTACAGGGGGCTATGCCCCTCAACCCCCCAATAAAGATTCTCAACTCTGGGGGGTTACACTAAAATAACACTAAAATAGCACTAAAGCGCAAGATATAAAAATCTTTGCATCTGGGACCAGGAATCAAACCTAGTCCCAAACGCACTGTTTGGGTTCCCTACAGCCAGTGGCTTAGCCCATTGAGCCACGGGAGCTGCTCAGCGGAACCCCATCCCAGCAGAGATCTTATCCTCTGCATGGGATAGTGCTAGTGATGCAATACCACATACAGCAGTATTCATGGTATTGCACCACTCGCTGTCTCATGCAGCACTATTCCGGGTTAGCTGTGATGTCGTACGCTATTCAGTGTGCGACATTATGACCCAGTAGGCAACCAGTCAACAAACTGCAATGTCACTGGGCCTGCACCATTCTTATGGCTGGGTACTCAGTGAAGCACCAGGAACTCCTTTAAGGGTTAATGGTTAAAACTGGTACCAGTGCTGTCATTCACACCTGGGCACAGCATCATCCATATTTCCATATCCACAGACTTGTGTTACTCTTCATTCTGCATTTTGGATTAGAACAGTTTGGTAAGCCACTTGCATTTTGGGCATAATTGTCTTTGTGAATAAAGATAAAACATATTTTGGACACAACTTTTAAAGCATCCTTTGCTTATACCCATTTTAGGACATTATGAATCCTGCCCACAATCCATGGAAACCACATATGTATCTCTATGGGGAGATATAACATTAATTAGCAAATATAATGTGTCAAAACATCTGAGGGAGGTGTACCTTACTTTAAATTTTACACTTGTTATTGCTTTTTGTTATTTAATTTGAATAAAGAAGGGGTTTGCAATACTGTTTTGTAGATTGGGAGTTTAAACTCAGAGGGATTGATATACTACATACACTTTTTCTTCCCTTGTGGACAGCTGGCTTGTTGTGGACTACTATTTTGATGACATTTTGCATTAAGCTATTCTCAGTACTGTGAATTATTCACTGGGCTGAAGATTTTCCATTGTAAGTACTAGTGCAGGTTAATGGGTTGTGTATTTGATCCAGACATTGCCTCGGTGGTAGACACAAACTGTTTTTCTCTGATTGCCTTCAGAGATCAGACCACCTGGTTGTATAAGGCTGTGCTTATATCAAAGGTATTGTAAGCCAATAGTTTTTGGGTGGATTCTTCCAGACCTGATCATGTTACTATAGGCCACAGTTGTGAAACAGATTCAGACAGAAAGACCAGTCTTAATGGAGGTGGAAGCTGCTTTTTAAGCAACTGAGAGCTGGGAAGGAGACACAATATTGAACTTGGACTCAGCAGGGAAACATTATCATGCTCACATCTGAAGGAGGTGTACCTTACTTTGCATTTTACACTTGTTATTGCTTTTTTATTTATTTTGAATCAAGAAGGGGTCTGCAATACTGCTTTGTAGATTAGGAGTTGAAACCCAGAGGGATTGAAATACTGTATACTTTTTCTTCCTTTGTGGACAGCTGGCTTGTTGTGGACTAGTATTTCAGTGACATTTTGCATCAAACTGTTTTTGTTACTGTGAATTAATCACTGGGCTGAGGATTTTCCATTTCAAGTCCTAGTGCAGGTTAGTGGGTTGTGTATTTGACCCAGACATTGCCCCAGGTGGTAGAAACTGATTTTCTCTGATTGCCTTCAGAGCCAGACCACCAGCTTGTATAAGGCTGTGTCAAGGGATGCTTACTTCATAGGTATTGGATGCAACTGTTTTATTTTTCTCTGACTAAAATTGTTTTGTGCAGGGTATATTTTATGGTAGATTGTTGTGTAGGTTGCCTAGCTGAAAGGAAGGAAGGAAAGCACTCACTGGGGTGGTGGATCAGAGCTGTAGTTGACTGTTTCTGGAGGGCATGGCTTAAGCCCTTTACCCTGCCCCCTCACCCCCCCCCCAAGAAAGTTATTTCCTTTATACCAGGGATTCTGACATCACTTCACCAAATGGGCAAAGGACATATATCTGTCATATCCTAAGCAGCCCAGCACACTGCATAGGGGATAAACACACTCACACACAAATAAAAAAGAAAAAAAATACAAATTTTTTAAACAGGAAAGGTGAGAGACATGTGGGGAGTGGTGCAATGCACTGACTGTGGGGCAGCAGTCTTCTGAGAGGCATTCTGGGGGCTGCGATGCTGCACTATTTGCAGGCACCTCTCTGCTCTGAGGGAGTAGGTTGCCTGTCTCCAGGCCAAACTGGCAAGGTGTAGAGAAACCGCCTCCCCCACCCAGGGACCACCAACATTGCTGCTGCTGCCACTGCCTCAGAGATTGCCAAGAAAGAGGAGCGGTTGGACCACAGTGGGCTCGGGGGTGAGGGTGGTAGAACAGAGGCTCATCCCTCCAGTTGTACCTCTCCACAATTCATATGCCATTCTGGCAGAGTGTGGTTCCTCTATAGAGGCACCTGCAGTAGAGACCAAGGAGGATGCTGGGAACCTCTACAAGGGAGACCCAAAGGAGGGTGGCATGGGACCTCACAGGGAAAGGAAACAGCTCTTGGAAGGGGACTTAATTGTTAGGGGGTAGAACTGGGGGAGGGAGGGCAGAAGGAGGTAAGGTGCCTGCCTGGCGCCATGGCTTGGAGGAACAGGAAGTGAATCCTCAGGATCATGGAAGCAGCTGCATGGGAGAGGGAGCTGGATGTTATTGACTACCTAGGGACAAATGACCTTGCTGGGAATGGGATCAGAGCAGTGCAGGATGAGTTTGTGGAATTGGGGAGGGGCCTTAGACAAGTAGCATGCACAGTAACCTCCTCAGATGTGTTGCCTGTCTATGTCATGAGTGAGGCTAGGGTACTCCACAAAATAGGATTCAATGAATGGTTGAAAAAACTGGTGCAGAGCACAGGGTTTTGGCTTCATTTGGGGACTGTAGGTCCACCTGAAGAGATACATGCCTATACTGGCATGATGGTCTGCATCTGTCCAGAAGAGGAACCAGGGTCTTAGATGATAGGTTTAAACGCTTCATAGGAAAGCTTTTAAACTAGTAAAGGAGGGAGGCACTGAAAAAGGAGTAGGGAATTCCCAGCCTCCCTCTACACAACAGGGTTGTTAGTGAAGTAAACACTAAGGTAGAGAAGTTGATAGGAAGCAGAACAGGGGTCCATGGAGAAAAAGGCAAAGGCAGTAAGGGCAGGGATAGGGCTAAAAGGGGTAAGGCCATCAAAAAATGGAGGGTGATGAGTACCAATGCCCATAGTCTGGGTAACAAACTTCCTGAACTAGTGGCCTTGATGGAAGAGGGATAACTAGATATTGTGGCAGTCACAGGGACATGGTACAGAAAGAACCATAACTGGGATGTCAACATACCATGGTACACAATCTACAGGAGGGACAGGGAGGGAAAAAGAGGAGGAGGAGGAGGATTAGCTTCCTATGTAAGGGAAAGGATCAAATCAATGTAACTAAAGAGTAAACAGGGAGGAGAGGAGGCACTGTGGGTCACCTTGGAGACAGGAAATGGCACCACAATCTGCATGGGTGTTGTTTACAGACCCCCATCTCAGGGGGAGAAAAGGGACAAGGAAATTATAGAAGACATCCATAGAATGTCAGAAAACTGAACTCAACTCATCTTTACTTTTTTAAAGTGCAAATCAAGATATCTAAGGACTTGTACAAAAAGATAAAAAGATGAAGCAGAAAAACAACAATCTACAATACAAAAACATATGAAAATAACAGCATTCATTAACAATAGATTATCCAAATTCCAAAAAGGTGAAACTAAACAAATAAGTTTTCAAGACCAACTTAATACTCTCCACGGTCAGGTCCTCCCTTTCCGAATGAGATAGAGAATTCCACAGGGTCAGGCCCACAAACAAAAATGCCCTGTCACCAGATGTCTTCAAACTGACCCTGGGAATCTTCAGCAAGTCCTCATTGGTGGAGCATAGTGGGCGGAGGGGGCAATAAGGACACAGAAGTTCTTGCAGGTAGTGTGGACCCTGGGGAGATATTATTGATGGAGGACCTGAATATGCCAGATGTGTAAACTGGACCATATTTGCTGCAGCCACATCCAAGAGCAGGGTCCTTCTCAATGCCCTACAGGGGGCATGCCTCAGACAGCTAGTGTTGGAACCCACTCGTGAGGGAGCAATCTTTGACCTGATACTCTCAAATGGGGATGAAGAGAGGATCTCAGATTTAGAAGTGGATAGCCATTTGGGAACAAGTGACCACCAAACAATGTGGTGCACACTAAACACAGCCATAGAGTCAAGCCATACAAAAGTGAGGGTACTGGACTTTAGGAGGGCTGACCTTGGAAAAATGGGAGAGTGCATAAGGAATGCACTAGCAAATGGGCAGGGAGGAGGGGTGGAGGAACAATGGGGAAAAATCAGAACTGCCTTAACAGAGGCAACAAGCCTTTGTGTAAAACAAATAAGCAAAACAAAATGAAGGAAAAAACACTATGGTTCTCAAGAGGTGGCAGGGAAGGTTAGGGAGAAAAAGATAACATTCAGGAAGTATAAGGAATCACAGAAAGAGCTGGACAAGGAACTGTATCAGTTAAAGTAGAAGAAAGCAGGAAAGGCAGTAAAAACAACAAAGGCTCAGACAGAGGAAAACATAGCCAACTCGGTTAAGAAGGCAAATGAAATATTTTATAGGTATATTAGGGAGCAAGAAAAGACCAAGGGAGGGGTAGTGAGGCTTAATAAAGGGGAGGGGAGGTGGGCAGAAGGTGACAGTGAAAAGGCAGAGATCCTGAATGAATACCTTTGCTCAGTATTCACAAAAGATATGGGGAGGTACCTAAACCAAACAATAGAATCACTCTGGATAGGGGGGTTAATACCAGTCCATTCACAGAAGAAAGGATCCTGAAAGAACTCCTAAAAATCAAGATGGACAAAGCAATGGGGCCTGACAGGAATCACTCCAGAATTCTAAAAGAACTAAGGGAAGAACTAGTAACACCACTGACTACCCTTTTTAATAAAAATCATGGGAGGATGGGGTGGTACCTGAGGAGGAGGGCAGATGTGATTCCCCTTCACAAAAGTGGGAGCAAGACAGAGGCAGGAAACTACAGACCTGTCAGTTTGACCTCAGTCATAGGGAAAATGATGGAATCACTTCTGAAGGAAATAATTGTTGAGTACCTAGAGGCCAATGGGGCACAGGACCCAAGGCAGCATGGATTCACAGCAGGAAGGTCATGTCAGACAAATCTAAATGATTTCTTTGACTGGGTGACCAAAGCAGTAGACCAGGGAGGGGCTGTAGGCATGACCTACCTAGACTTTAGCAAGGCATTTGACACAGTCCTGCACAAAAGATTAATAAACAAATTAGCCAGCCTGGGAGTGGATCCTAGGGTGGTAGCCTGGGTAAAACACTGGTTGGACAACAGGACACAGTGGATAATAGTAAATAGAGTCCACAGTGAAGAAAGGTGGGTTACTAGTGGGGTACCGCAGGGTTCAGTACTGGGGCCGGTCCTTTTTAATGTCTTTATAAGTGAAATTGCAGAGGGACGGGAAGGGAAAGTATGTCTCTTTGCAGATGACACAAAGATCTGCAACAGGGTTGATACACAAGGTGGGGTGGAAAGGATGAAAAGGGAATTGGCAAGGTTGGAGGAATGGTCAAATGTATGGCAGCTTAGATTCAGTGCAAAAAAGTGCAAAGTAATGCACCTGGGAAACAAAAACCCAGGGGAAGAGTACACAATGGGGGGTGAGATACTGGCAACAACAAAACTGGGAAGGGACCTGGGGGTAGTCATATCAGATGACCTAAAGGTGGGCCAGCAATGTGAGAAGGCAGTAAGGAGGGCTGGGGGGATACTGGGATGCATAGGGAGAAGCATCACCAGTAGAAAACAGGAAGTTGTTTGCCCTCTGTACAGACAGTTGGTAAGACCTCATCTGGAGTACTGTGCACAGTTCTGGAGACCCCATCTCTGCAAAGACATAGACAGGGTGGAGGTTGTCCAGAGGAGGGCAAACAAAATGATGCAGAGTCTGCATCAAAAGATATATGAAGAAAGACTAAAGGAGCTTAATATGTACAGTATACCCTAGAGGAAATCAGGGAGAGGGGGGACATGATAGAAACATTCAAATACCTCAAGGGAATCAACAAAGTCCATGATGGTAGCATCTTTCAGAAAAAGAGATGTGCACGAACAAGGGGGCACAATTTGAAGATAGAGGAGGACTGCTCAGGGGCAAGTACTTTTTCACAGAGAGGGTGGTGGACACATGGAACAGTCATCCAGAGGATGCAGTGGGGTCAACTACAGTGGGGGAATTCAATAATGCATGGGACAGACATAAGGCAATTCTTGGGGGAGGAGTATGAGGAAGTAAGCTGTTGGTTAACTAGGATCTGCAGCTTATCCAGAAGGTAGGGGAAACGGTTAGACTGGATGGGCTAAGCTGTCCTCATCTGCTATCAAAGTTTATGTTTCTCTGTTTCACACATAGTACAAGAGGATAACAACAGGAGAGGAAACCACCAAGAAAGGCAAATATGTAACACACAGTAGGTATAAAGGATTCATTATTGTGATATCTAAGGAGGGCAGAGAGGAAGGAATGTCAAATGAAAGTAGAGAAATAAGAATCATGAAAAATAACACAAAGTGAGTGGCATCCTTCCAATATATAAAATTCAGAAAAGTACTTTGTTTTTTATTATTAATTTGTTAATTCAAATGTTGACATATGGAGTGCGAATGTTTTGGAGCATAGATGTAATGGAGATAAAATGCAGAAATCAAATAAAAAAATGCAGATATAAACCTAACAGAAACCTGAAAGGTTAATGTTTTGAAAATCAGCACTACTCATAATTTATTTATTTATTTGAATTTTGGTAACTGGGTAAGTCCACTGAGACAATTGCAGTCCCTTTTTCAGGGGTGACCTGGGAGAGAACAGCAATAAGAAGAACAATACAGTAGGCAACTTATGAGATACAAAAGGCAATACCATACACTTGGGAACTGACACTTCACCAGAGGACACAGCGTAGCAAGTGCTCGAAGATCCAATCAGTAGGAACAATCATGTAAAACAGATGAGTACATAGGGTAGAAACACATGTAGAATAGATTGAAAAACGTAAAACAAATTTCAAAAAATATATACAATACGATAGGAGTAAAACACTTGAGTACATTGATTATATACATATTATACAGAGGGTACAATGCCTTCAGGTGGGAAGCAATATTTGTATACATAGATATCAAATAAAATAAGTAAAATGGGTATATACAATCAGGTTACTTCATAAGATACCATGGTATCAGGGTCAAAACCCATAAATGATTCAGGGAGATAGACTGGAAGAACACAAGTGTGGACTGATGTCTGTAGAGGCAGAGCAAACATAGGAAGTGGACATGGGGGAGGAGAGAGGAAGGGAATTGTCACTTATTCACATGTGTAAATGCAGTTCAGACAGAGTCAACTGCCTACTATAATTGTGATATTGTAGCATACACTACTGTAGAAAAAGAGTTACGTGATGAGATCCACTTATGATATGGTAATTAAAGGGACACTGTCAACACCATTAAGCCTTAAAGTGTCCCTATTTTAAATAACACATGTTATGATTGTTCACAGTCTGTACAGCCTGCTAATGTAACTGGTAGTTTGAGTCTGATTCCTTTTTCAGGGCTGCAGTGAGCAGAGCCCTGCAGACCAATTGCTTTCAAAAAATGACTCCTCATTCCTTGCATTCTTTGTGAATGAACAACATGCCCCATGGCCTCCTCCAAGTATGTGGAGCATTGCGCTCGGACCACACTATTTTTCACCAAAAAAAGCCAACGATCAAGGCATCCTGATTGTGACACTGGGGGATTGGGCACCCCTAGTGTCACTCTTATATTTGTGTGTCAGGGAGGGTTTGGTGGTGGGTGCTGAGATGGAGGGTTGGGTGGTGGGTAAATCTACAATTTAAAAGACAAAAAAAAAATTAGCAGTCATGGCACACTCCACTGTGTTCAAGCTGGCAGCTGCAGTGTACTGCGCATGCGCGACCACTAGTGCATGTGCAGTGGACTGCAGTGGCCATCTTGGTAATGGCGTAACATGCCGTGACTGCCAACCATTTTTGTCTTTTAACCCTTGCAGGGCTGCAGACTGATATATCAGTCCAAAATTCTTATAAGTTCTAATTCTGTCTGCAGCCTAATGGTTAAATTATAGATATCCACCCATCCGACCCTCCCTTTCAGCACCCACCATCCCGACCCTCCCAGAAACATAACAGTGACACTGAGGGTGCCTAATCCCCCAGTGTCGGGATCATGTTCTGTGCTCCCCATGTTTTTAATACTTCCCCAAAAACAGTAGCATGACACAGGAGATGCCCAATTCCTCAGTGTTGCTATCACTAGTCCTCTATATTTTTTTTACACTCCACCACCTGACTCTCTCTCTCAATGCCCACCACCCCACCCCACCCCCAAAACAGAAGAGTGACACTGTGGGGGTGCCTAGTCCCCCAGTGTTGTGATCTGGAGCCTTGTTTTTTGTTTGTTTGTTTCTTAAATCCTTTAACAAAAAAAACGTCCATCAATGTCTTTTGTGGCCTATTTTCTCCCCCACCCAACCCTCCAACTGAACACCCACTATCCTACACACCTCTGAGCCCTTACTTACCCATTGGGTGTCAAAGTCCATAATCCTCTCTGGACCATAGAGATGTCTTTACTCTTCAACACTGAACTGCTAACTAAGGAAATCAGGTATGCGGTTCAATATATTTCAGTGGGGTTGTGAACTCAGTAGCATAACTTGGCCATTTTTCAATATATTTTGCACCAAATTTTCCACATACCATTTTTGGGACATAATCTCATGAACAATACATGTGACGTTAGGTTTATCTATCCAAAAAGGTGATTCCACAGTTGCTATGTGAAATCACCTTTTGGGAAGGTGTTGAACATTTTCTCCACCATTGTTCATGAGGTGGGGTCAGAAGATGGCTATGTTTGTAAGTTGGTGTAAAAATATTAAAAAACAACAAAGTTAAGAGCCTACATTGAATTTTGCAAATGCAGGCTCACAGCTTTGGTCATTTTAAATACTTTAACCCCAAATTTACAATACAGCTATATCTTTATAGCACCTCATGAATGTGACAGCTGTCATTTTTCAAATCCTGGCCTAAATGTTTTTTTACATCCCGAAAGGACCATGAAATCACATTTCAGGCAGAAGTTGAAAACTTCCTTTGGCATTGTTCATGAGGTAGGGTCATAAGAAGGATATGTTCTAAATTTGGTGTAAAATAGTTAAAAACAACAAGGTTATGAGCCTACACTGAATTTTGCAAATGCAGGCTCGTAACTTTGATAATTTTCAATATTTTTATTCCAAATTTATGACATAGCCATATCTTTGCAGCACCTCATGAATGTGACACCTGTCATTTTTCAAATCTTGGTCAAAATTGTTTTTATATCCCAAAAAGTGATTTTGCGGTGCCTGCACAAAATCACCTTTTGGACAAAAGTAAAAACGTTTTTCTGATCTTATTCATGAGGCAGGGTCATAAGAAGGCTATGTTTTAATTTTGGTATAAATATATATAAAAAAAACTATGAGACTGTGTTGAATTTTGCAAATGCAGACTCATAACTTTATCCCAAATTATCAACGTGGACATTTCTTTACAGCACTTCTTGAATGTGACAGCTGTCATTTTTCAACTCCTGCTGAAAATGTGTTTCTGTGTCCTGAAAGTTAATTTTGCAGTCCCGGTGCAAAATCACATTTGGACCAGGAGTTGAACATTTCTCTGCCCTTCTTCAGCAGGCAGGGTCATAACAAGACTCTGCTGAAAATTTGGTGTAAACATATTAAAATACAAATTTTCCATATTGTTACCCCAAGTTCCTTATCTACAGCCCTATTGGCTCTGGCCAGAGTGTGTTTCTTTTAAGAGGTGATAAACAGACTGCTCACCATACTAGTGTTACCACACATAATCAGCTTTGTTTACAGTCATTTATCAACTCCTGCTGCCTCTTTCCTGGGCTTGGGACTCCCCTGTTCCCAAACACAGCCCCAACTTTCCACTCATTATGCAGTGAGAGAAAAGGAGTCTTGCATCTTGAGTGGTTGCTCTGGTTGGGGTGTTCCTAATATTCAGGTAGTATACAATAAGAATAGTTCAAGGATTTGGAACAAAACAAGGTTGGGTATAATTATACCATTAGCATGCATTTCAGTTCTAAGAAAAGAGGCAGATAAAACAACCTGCAACATCAGTGAATTTTAGAAAAGTTAAGCAATCATAAAATGTGGGGTTGTAACTAGAAATAATATGATGGGAAAAAAATGATGACTGTGTCCCTTGAACATCTTTGAAATTTCCTTAAAACATAAAATACCTGGAATATGCTGACCTGATGAAAGTGAACTTCTGAAACTTTGATGGATTAATGGATCAAGGTATGTAAATAAAATAATTTGTATTCTATTTTAGACTTCAGTGGACATTGTTCTTCTTGTACTCTTTTGATTTCACTCTAGCTGTTGCCCTTGCAAAGAACTTCAAAATGAGAAATGAGCACAGTATCCCTGTTTTGATGAGTTATAAAATGTCACTTGCCTGCCACAAACTACTGAAGTATCTGTCTCTTTTCTGATGGGTTATAAATCTAAATATGGGCTAAGTGTGAACATTCCCTTTGTTACTGCACAATGGCTCTTTTGTGGTTGCAAAGTCAGCCAACTTGGTTTGAATTTTAATTGCTGGCTCACCAGATATGCAGAGGCATTGCTAGTACAATCCATTTACACAACTTAAAAGTATGAGGTTTAACTGTTCTTGGTGGTGCCTAATCACAGTGGTTTTGATTTCCTCACCTGACACAGAACCAAAAGTGTATGCATGTGGGGGGGCACATGGGGTTGCTGGTTTATAATGCTGTTCTAGTACTTACTGCAAAACTAGAAGCCTTCAAATAATGTTTTGTCACTTGCCAAAGAGGCTCATTTTTTTTTAATTGATGATCTTGGGAAATGTATTTTCTGTGCCAATGGCTAGCAACAGAACGAGACGTTTCTCCCCAATAAAAGTGAATTAGTCTCCCATCATTTTGATAAGCATAGCCAAGGAAGGGGCACATTTAACATTTTCTAAATCATCAGTGCCTGATTTAGCTAATTAGGGTCAAAAGGCAATGTTTTTTAGTTCCACACTGGGACTGGGCTCATCCCATAAACACTATCACCTGAGTGCAGTACTAGGGGATGCTGTGATATTGGGGTGTGCCATTCTTTGAATGATAGGGTAAATCAAGGTCCCATCTGCCTTCTCTGATGGTCGTTCAGGAAGATATTAAAGAACCCGTGGCACTTCTGAAAAAGAGATGGAGAGTTTTAAATGTGTGTTTACCAAGTTTCCCTCATTCATTAAAATACCACCAACAGCTTAATCTGGTTCAATGTCAGTTGGATTACATCTGTACCCTCTTCTCCTAGATGATGCTAATATAGACTAT
This sequence comes from Neoceratodus forsteri, assembly GCA_016271365.2. Classification (NCBI taxonomy): domain Eukaryota; kingdom Metazoa; phylum Chordata; order Ceratodontiformes; family Ceratodontidae; genus Neoceratodus; species Neoceratodus forsteri. The sequence continues at coordinate 685,096,155 of CM057449.1, forward strand.
ATTGTCTAGTCCTCCTTTCCTGATCAACAAAAACTAAATAAAATAAAAATAAATCAGAGTCAAGGTTTACTTGTGGACCCAACAACCTCTTAAAATCACAAGAACTGGCAGTATAGCCTTGGGGTTAGAGTAACGAGCTGTGAATGAGTTTGGTACATCCAAAAGAGCTGTGTTTGATTCCCACAACCTCCACTTGCATACTGTGTGACTCTGAGTAAGTAACTTAACCACCACAGTGCTCCTGAGTCACCCCTGAAGACAGGTGCTTATGCCTAGTGGGCCTTACCCGTTACCAAAAGAATTTAAAAAAAAAGGTCATCATGAACAAGTTATCTAAATGTGGATTGCTTTACTTTTTTAAGAAGGAGAATTTTTGATTAACCACTTTCCAAAAAACAGTTTATTTTTAATCAGATGGTTCATAAACAATTATTCTGGACACAGAAGTGCCTCTGTCAGTGCTGGGTGAAATTTGAGAATTTTATGTAATTTACGTGAAATGCATGCATTGTATGTGCAACATTATTCATTTTGTAAATGCTATTTACTTTTTTTACAATGTACAGTTTTGCAAATAGCCTTTTATTGGAAAAGAAAGTACTGTTTTGCACACGTTGTGCAAGGAAATTCTTAACTATGCATTTTTCATAAACCTTGGTTTTAAAAATGCACAATTTCAACAAACATTAACACTTTTACATATTTTGTATATAATGTTTCAAAGTGCTCATTTTAAAAAACAAGCCTTTAAAAATGTCACAATATAATCTGGAATGCACACTTTTACATATCTGTGCAAAAATATTCCTTAGTTTGTGTACATTCTAAACATGTCACCTCTTGCATCCTTCAAGCTTCAGAACTGTTCACTAATGGTTCACGGTCCTCTTACCCGAAGGGTACCTCCACTTGGCTTTTAAAAAATGCAGTTATGCCTTTGCATTTTCATTTATATACAGAAGAGTAGCTCAGTCACTTTAATGGGTGTAATTCTTCTGTCATCTTAATTTGACTCTGTTTTCTTCAATTATTATTGCTAGCCCCTTTTTCGGTGGGTTGGGGCTAGCAATACTTGTTCTTTACTTCAGAGACACTGCACAGGCATGTTTCTGTATGGGTTTGTACTCCATCTATAGCTCCAAAATGGGAATTTTGTTATCATAAAGGAAAAAAATAAATAAATATAGGAAATAAGCTGATGTATCTCAGATGTGCTCTTCTTGTTAAATAGATATTAAAAAGTCCCACCTAGAATAATATTTCTACTGCTTCCATACTTAGGTCTTCTTTTGTAAATATTGTAAATAATATAACTCAGATTTCTTTGACTGGGTACCCAGAATGGTGGACCAAGGGGGTGCAGTTGATGTCGCCTACCTTGACTTCAGCAAATCTTTCGATTCTGTTCCACATAGAAGATTGATTAATAAGCTGGGTAGTTTTGGGGTTGGTCAGAGGTTTTTCAACTGGGTGGCAAACTGGTTGGAGGGCAGAAAACGGAGAGTGGTGGTAAATGGTATACAGTCAGAAGAGATGCAAGTCACACGTGCAGTACCTCAAGGATCAGTCCTGGGGCCACTCCTCTTCAATATCTTCATCAGTGACATTGCAGATGGACTGGAGGGTAAAGTTTGTCTGTTTGCAGATGGCACCAAGATCTGCAACAGAATAGATGATCCAGATGGGGTGGGCAGAATGAGAAGAGATCTGAATAAACTGGCAAAATGATCAGAAAAGTGGCAACTAGGGTTTAATGCAAAGAAGTGCAAGACCATGCACTTAGGGAAGAGAAACCCTGAAGCTACCTATAGGTTGGGAGGGGAGTTGCTGGCAATCACAAGGAAAGAAAGAGACTTGGTTATCATCATCACAGATGACTTGAAATCATCCAAGCAGACCACTAAAGCAGTAGGTAAGGCTAGAGGGATGATGGGGTATATTTGTAGGGGTATTTACAATTTTATTTATTTATTAAATTTTGATAACTGGGTGAGCCCACAGGGCCCCGAAGATCCCTTTTTCAGGGGCGACCTGGGGTTTACATGGTATAACATACAGCATAAGTACATTACATAAGATGCATCAAGACATAATACAGGGTAATACATAGTTGCACTTCAGCTGGTTACATATGCTGAGTTAGCCACATGGGTTAGTGAAGTCATTGTAGGTACTTCCCTGGAAGGGGGTGGGGTGAAGTAAGGCCCCTGTAGTCGTTGTGCTGTGATATGTTAGGCTTATGCTTAGGGCCCTTTCCTTTAGCAATTGCACTTGGAGGTGGCAGTCATTTACAAGACACTGGTTAGGCCCCATCTGGAGTACTGTGTGCAGTACTGGAGGCCACGCCTGCACAAGGACAGTAACACAATGGAGGCAGTCCAGAGAAGGGCAACCAAAATGGTGCAGGGACTGCATCAGAAAACATATGAAGACAGATTAATGGAGCTCAACATGTATACCCTAGAGCGGAGCAGGGAGAGAGGTGATATGATTGTAACATTCAAACATTTTAAGGGCATTAACAAGGTGAAAGAGTCTAACATGTTTCAATATAAGAAAAATAACAAGACAAGAGGACACAGCATGAGATTAGAGGGAGGCTGATTAAGGGGGATGTGAAGAAGTTCTTTTTCACAGAAAGGGTGGTGGATATATGGAACGGCATACCTCAGGAAGTGGTGGATATGAATACAGTGCAGGACTTCAAACAGACATGGGATAGGCATAAGGAAGCAATACAGATGAGTATGAATAGATAGGCCATTGACAGAGTAAAGGCCTATGGCACAGTCATGAGGTAGAAAAAATGGACAGAATGGATGGGCCTTGTGGTCCTTATCTGCTATCAACTTCTATGTTTCTATGTTTCTATGACTGTATTTCACTCTTTCAGTAGGCTTTTCTGCAAGTGATGAACTGCTTGGAGATGTGCTCTTGCGCTTTATGATGTCAGTAAAGCCCCCTAAGTAAATTAATGATGCATTTCCCCCCAGGGCATATACTCATCTCCAATGATTATGCAACTGTCTGCCTATCATAGTGTACCTATATGCTATAAATGTAAGAAGTCTGCATTTCCTGGACATCTTGACTACGTATGGGAGGACTGGCTCTGTCAGATCAGAATTTCCCCAAATGGTGTCCCCTCATCCTGCCTCTAGAAATCTAAGCTGTTTGTGATGTGACCCTGATTTGACCCAATCTATTAATCACTTTGGATCTGCCAATGACCTGGTTCTGACCTGGTCCAGAGAATTGAAGCAGTTTTAGATCTTTGTTCCTGCTAAACAAAAACAAAATGGTGCCCCCCCCCAATAGAATAACTATTGTACATATTAAATGGTATAAATGAAATGCTCAATAATGGGGAGCAGAACAACCTGATTCTGTTATTTGACCCAGTCCTATCTGCATCAGACCCTATTGTAGCCTGGTATGGAAAATGCAGTGCTCCCTTTCTTACCTGACAACCTCTGTACATTCTAAATTTTGGCAGATAAAATAGCATGGCATATAATAGAGGGTGTCAGTTAAAGGGGGAGATAACATTTCTGGAAATCAGGACAGGAGCCCACACTAGAATTAAACAAGACTGGTGGATGAACGGGACAGATAATAGAGGAATCACTGTGTATTTTGGCAAACTAGAGTAAATCAGAGAAAATCAGAACCTTTTGGAAAATTATCAGATTCGGAAAAAAACAGGTCACGTATGACCTTCCCATTCTTACTTGTAACCATGAACATTTTTTTATCAAGAATATCAAAACATGAAAATAATGTCAGTAGTTTAATTTCCTCCACATCTCTGATCAGCTATTTCTGTGCAAGTTTTAGACACTACTCAACATGGTATCATAATATTACAATAGTAATAGATGTATCATAGCATAGCATGCTACCCCTTTCCAATAATTGCAACAGTTTCTAATAACTGTTCTTATTAATACTGAATGGTAACACCTTGCAGTACTATTTATAGATACATTTTTACATTAAGTCAGGTTTCTGTTCATGGAAGGAGCAGTCATCAGCAGTATTTAATATTAATAAAGCTATTAACCCCTTCAGTGCTTACCTCCTGTCTACACCAATCTATGGCATTATTATAGGCAGAATGGATATACTCTGCTTATTATATTGAAATGGTTAATTCTGTAGAATGGTAAAATGTCAGACTTCCCTGCTAACCTGTTCATGCTCTACAAAGTATGCATTGTGTATCCATGAAATAAAAAGTCTGCATTCACAGGATTGCAACTTAAACTTAACACAGTTGATCTCTATTAACATGCTGGTAATTGCAGCATTTATAGCATATCTATGAAATAAAGTCATGATTCATGAGATTCCACAGTATATGTCTGAACACTGGTAATCTATATTCACAAGCTAATAACAGCAGCAGTTGGGCTACAGTACCTCTGGAACACCTGCTAATTGTTAACTAAATGGCAACTACCATAGGATGTTTTTTGGTGTAAACATTCCAAGGAAAATACTTTTCTTTAATAGCAGTCTATAACATAATTTGTTTTAAATGTGAACTGCAGATTTAGTGGGTTGCATTTCTGAACAGCTTGTCGGGTAGCTTGTTCTAGATGAGACACTGCCTGTTTAATACATGCCATTCAACTTGAATATATTGTAATTTACAGAGCATCCTGTATATACAAATTACTTTAAAGCGCCAGACAAGGAAATTAGTTAAGTAATGGCAGTACAGTGACAGTGTGCAGACAATATGATCAGCTACTGTACTAAATAATCAACACTATCGTAAACCGCTATGCATGCAGTAACTGAAACCTGCTACACTGAGCATGGGAATGCTGGGTCTTTTGATTTTCTTTTTAAATCATGCCATGAGTTTATTAATGAGTTTGTGAATGAAAAGGGGTGGGATTGTTACAGGGCTTTGGTGTGCTTGGCTCCATAATGCTGCTCTTTTATTCACTGGCATATAGATATTTTGCAGAGAGAATGTTTGCCTGTTTGCAGTTCTTGCTGCCAAAGGTAAAAGTAATGATCATTTACGCCTTGGAAGTAGATCCCGAGCCCCAGGATGGTTGAGACCGGGTACAGGAGAGTGCAAGTGAAGGCTTGCTGAGTAGAAGCGGTAGCATTTCCTCATGTGGTATTTTTGCTGTGTAGCTACATGAACTGCTGACATGGCAGTATGCAATGAGTTTTTGTTTGGCATGGCTTAAAAATTAAAGATGAATGCTGCTAAATAACTAATTAGTTAATAATATTAATATAACAAAATTTGAGTTCAGTGATGATCATTTTCACTTGGAATCAGGAACCATGTCTCGAGTTTGGTATCTAACAATTTATGGAGAGTATAGTGAGACCGAGAGACATGGAGGTCCAGCAGTGTTTGAGAGCTAAGTTGGTTGGTGGGTTGCACCTTGATGTGCTAAAGTCAACATTTGAACTTGTAAAAGGTATGCTAACATTGCCAAGGGGTTCTCAGGGATGGGGCCTAAAGCACATAATTTACTATGCTTAGAATGAGTGATTTTTTCTGTTTATATTTTTTAACAGGTAAAGCAACAAGAGGCACTAACCTTGCACAAGGAAAGAAAGAAGGAAGGCTTGTGGAGAAGTCCTGATATGAAGGAGCAAAGCCACAGACTGTGTCAGGTCTCCATGACTACATGTTTTAGCAAGATTTCAAGTATGGAGTCTTCATGGGCATTTGGTACAGGACGCATCTGGAATCGGGAGGTACCCTGCTCAGTATGCCTTCCTGGTAAAACTCTTAAATAAATAAATACTCTCAGTGAGACTATTTGATTATACTCAGGCAGTGATAAAACTAATTGGAGATATGGGAAGCTGTAGGCAAGGATTAGTCCAAATTGGAAACCAAAGTTAAGGATTGTCTGCTTTTGCTGGATCTGGATAATTATAACAGTAGTTGGGGGCTTTACTTAGGAGCTTGCAGCAGAACTTCAAGTCTGTTATAAAAGCACCTATGTGACTAGGATGGATTGAACCATATAAAACTGCTAAAAAGTCTATGACTATAGGAGATGTATACGTCCTTGTCATGCTGACCTGCTATGAGGCTAGGTCACTTTAATCTTAATGTCCTCTAGACCTTCTATCATTTAATTTTTCTAAACTCACAATGTTGTATGTTCTATGTCCTTTCTGATTGACTGATGTTAATATTTCTTCCAAAGGGGCTTAACTAGGGTAACTTCATATTGCATTAAGGAAAAAAGGAATTCTAAACAGTAACCTACAATGGAAGTATTTTCAGAGAACTTCATGTCTAATTCATTTTTTTCTTTTTACATTTTAAAGATGGCCATAAAATGGCATAAGTGGTATGTCTACTTGGGGTCCCTAAAATGCTATTATGCAGCCAGTCTGGGGAGAGCCCGAGAGATAGTCTACGGGAGTTCTAAGTGGTGTGGTTACCAGTACACCCCTTACTAGCCACCAATAGGCTCCAACATGGGCTGAATAAGAAGTTGCAGCTTAGGGCTGCTCACAACCCAAAGGGAAAAACTGTGGGAGGCAGTATAGCACAGTGGTTTAAGGCTCTGAGCTGCAAACCTGGTGTCCTGGGTTTGAATCCCACAGCCCCCACTTGCATACAGTTTGACCCTGAGCAAGTCACTTAACTTCCTTGTGCTCCCAGGTCACATCTGCAAACAAGCTTCAACTTAGTGTGTCTTTCCTGGTTAAAAAAAAATGAAGGGGCATATTGGAGCAGGTACAGTTTATAGGCATCATATGTGATGTCCATTATGTGGCTAGTACCCCCGTCTGTGTTGCGGGTTGGCATCGAAAGTACATAGCAGACTGTACTGGTTGGTACTCTTTGGAGCTTCCTTGCAGAAGGATGATTTTTACTTTGGGTTAGTGTTTGTAACTTTGCTGCCTTTGTCTGGGTCAGAGTACTCCTGTCTGTGGACCCTAGGCCACAATAGAAGATCTTAATACCGTGATTGTTTCATCCTCATGGCAGGTATAGGCATGGTCTATTGTGTGGGAATATGCTTGGTCTGCACAACAAGGGATATCTTGGGAGATCATGGTTGGCCTTTCTTTGAAAGTCAGCATTCCTTCTGGCAGTCTGGGACCTAAAGCTATTAACTCCACCGTGCCCACAGGCAACATTAATGCTTAAAGAGTTCCTGACACAGTTTGAAAACATTAAAAAAAACATAAGATATAGACACAATTGAGTTTATGTTTCATGGGTTGACTTTTAAAACACCCACTACTGCTGCAAGCCCCTCATGAACCAGTCATATGGGACACAGGGCTTGTGGCAGTCTCCTGGCTGGCAATCAGTATTTTCACTCCTGTGCACCAAATGCCACAAGTTAGACCATCTTCCCCTGGTCTAACTTGCAGCATTCCATGGACAATTTTTATGGGGCTTGCACCAATGATTTTTCACAAGCTGCCATAAAGGGAGGAAAGTACTGCAACTGTGCCCAAGAATATAAACTTGGGTGCAGTTGCAACAAAGGTGTTTGGTGCAACTGTGCCAAAAAATGGGTCAGACGCAGGGCTTGGCGTAAGCCCTGCATCAATCTTTGAAAATCAGACCCCATATATTTCTGTCATTCTCCCTCTTTTTTCTTTATTACTGAGGACTGCTCCACGCAAACAAGATCCTGTTCCTCTAGACTATATTTGCTCTGGCTGTTTATCTACACCTGACATCATAGTCCCCTAGTTTTGACATAAATAATAATCTACACAGCAACAGACTGTGTTGTCATAAACAGAAGGGTAATATCAGGTGTAGTCAAGCAACCAGATCTGATAGGGCACAGATCCTGTTCTCATAAAAATAAAGATATGCCGCAATAAAGATAGATGAGAATTACAGGAAAAATATGATATAAAAGCAGAATCATGTCTAAACATTTCATTTTTTTACAGTTGTCTCAATAGTGTTTGGGGCTATTAAGTATTAGTGAGAGAGTATGATACACCTATTATTTTCCTTTAATATTGCTGTTTGTGTAAGTATGGGTCAATAGGCATTGTGCTGTTATAAACATAGTATGCCATAAGAGAGATAGCTACAGAACATATTAACTTGAGAAATTAACATGTAATGTTGATGACAAAGTGAAACAACTTAAATGTATATAAAAGTTAATTGATAAATTAATTGGGAATTACTTTGCCCCTTGAACTAGGACCTACCGGGTCCCATTGTCATAACAGTAACAGCGCAGTAGGGCTGAGTGAAAGGGATGCAAAACTGCAAAGGCAGCATTTGTGGTAGTGCACCCTCTCACTCTCCCAGGCAGAGGATAAAACCTCTGCTGGGACAGGGGTCTGCTGAGCAGCTGTCATGGCTCAATGGGATAAGCCACTGGCAGCAAGGGAGGCAAGCAGTGCATTTGGGACAGAGTTTTGATTCCCAGTCCCAGACACATGTATTTTTACTATTTTTGCACTATGTGTGATTTTTACTGTTAACCCCACCTCCTGCCGAGTTACATAATTTAGTTGGGGAGAATTCAGTAGTGGAGTCCCCTGGAAAAAAAAAAAGACTCATGCCACTGGCAATATACTGTGTGACATTATGACCCTCGTGATGTACAATGTAAAGGAAAGGTCCCTGTGCAATTTGAGCTCCCCTTAAATTTATATAATTATGTGGATTGGTATCACTTGTATATCAATGTTGTTCTTTTTAAAACATTAATTTCATGAATATCATTTTATCTATATTTTTAAATGTTTGCAAATGTTGGCAATGTTTTTTCAAACCAATAAGACAATAAACTTATCTTGTATTTGCATAGGTTTCAAACAACAGACATTTCTGTAGGGGGGACATAGGGGGGACTATTGTCTACTATACAAATGTATAAATGATCCTGCACTCTTGTCAGAACTTGGACTAGTCTGGAGGAAATCAAGATATGAACCCAGGGGGCACCCCTTCCAGTTTGAAACACAAAAATGGCAGACCTTATCACGAAAATATTGGTTCAGCAACAGAGTTGTGGTAGGATGGAATTCTCTGCCTAGGGAAGTGGTGTCTAATGCAAATATGGACTCCTTTAAAAACAAACTCGATAACTTCCTTTTGGATAGAATAGATAAAGGGTTATAAATAATAAGGCAAGCATTATGGATGAAAGTCTACCTAGCTTGAAATCACCTATGAACCTATGAACCTATGATTTCTGGACCATTTTTTAGGTTCTAAGCCCCATTAATTGAAATCACTTTACAACAGTTTGTGTGGCATATTGTCCAAATTGACTAAGATGGTGGACAACAGGAGTCAGATAGTCAAAAATGGTTGCAAACAATGGGCCCTATGCACGAATGGGTGGGATATACCTTGCCGAAGGTGCATATCCGGCCCGCATAGCACTGCACCTGCGGACAGGTGCACACTGGCCAGTATTCAGTATCATTTTCATTGTCATTATTGTATTCTATCCTCCTCTAATCAACACGTGCCCAAATTTTTGCAATTTATTGTTTGTATGCATATCTTTGATACTGTATTATATTTTTGCCTGTGTTAGTTTTCCTGCTTGTATGTACACATTTCTTTGACTAATCCCAGACTGTAATGTTATTGTTTCTGATGTTTTGTCTCTGTACCTTCCAGGGTTGTGCCTGAAAATAGTCACTGTTATGGCTAGTGCACCTGCCCGGTAAACAAAAACTAAATAAATAAAATAAATTCACTACCAAACAATACCTGGCCATGGCCTCACCCCCCCGGCACACAGGTCCACGCTGGGCAGCCAGGGTCATAGCGGACCCAGCTGGTGCCCACCCTGGGTCCCAAGTGCGTCACTCTTGGAGCACTCATGCAGCTGGGTGTGGGTCCAGGTGTGTGTGAATTGCACTGGCAGACACCTAGACCTGCATGGCAATGCCCCTTCTGTTAATGGACCCCTGGCTGGAGCCCTGGAGCATGGGGGCCACCTGCTGCCCCCTCCCCATCACACAGTGCCCACCAGCACCTGTATAGCAAGGAACACTTCCTGCATCCATTGGTGCCCAGAGCAGTCACACATGGCAGACCCCAGAACCAGGTACTCGCAACCCACCATCGGTGTCCAGTGGTGCCCCCTCTGTGGCACTGACCCCCCCACAGTACCTGCAGTGTCAGTGCTGTGGTCAGTGACAGACAGTGGCACAGCCCTAAGCACACCTCCATGGCCGCTGTCTGTCTGACATATGTGAGCGAACATCGGCTGCATGCCCCTGCATTTGTCAGATGGCCGACAGCCATGGAGGTGTGCAGAAGGCTGTGCCACTGGCCATCGCTGGCTGCGGCAATGACACTGCAGGTACAGTGGGGGGTCCATGCAGCAGGGGGGCACCAATGGACACTGATGGTGGGTTGGGGTACCAGGTTTGAGCATCTGCCATGGGTGGCTGGCCCAGGCACCAGTGGGTGTTGGCCTGTCTACCACATTGGGGACCGGGCATGTGAGGGGGGCTCATGTACAGCATGGGGATGGGGTAGACATGTGTGGGTTTGGGGTTGCATGGCACTACAGGGTCAGTGCTGGCCTGTAATGAGGTGGTTGGTCATGGAGTGGCACTGCCATTATGGACCCAGATTTTCATTGACTGGGTGGTCACCCCATCAGCTGTCCCAGTCCCCATCAGCAGCCTAGCTGGCTGGGGCATCAGGGGGATTGGTGTCCATGTTCCGTCATGACTGGTGGGCCATGTCTGAAGGTGTACACAGTGGGTTATGGCAGGGTCCCAGAATCCATAACCTGCTCTGCACTACGCCCCCCTGAGGTCAGCACTACATGCCTTTGTGACTGGCCTGTAGTGCCAGCCCACCCCCAGCATGCCCCCTGCCCCCCTCAGAATGTTGCAGCCTGCACTGCCAGGGGATCGGGTGTGTAACTGCATTGTGCCCAGTTCTTGATTGCCATGTGGGGTCAGTGGGACCTCGCTCCATTGCATCCATGCTTATCGATGCCAACGCATCCCAGTTTCTGCGGCACATTGGCATCGTGCATTGAGGCTGTGCCTTCAGGAGCTGTGGATTTAGAGGCTAATTGCATGAGCTTTATTAGGGTTCTGATATGGCCTGAACTTAGTCAGCCCTACACGAAACCAGTTTGTGAGGGGTGGATGAATAGAGGACTAAACAATTATTTTTACTCAGTATTCATGGCTGAGGATGATGGGCCTCTAGTGGGTTAAAGGCATCTACATGGAGGTGCAGAAAATGGGGAGATATGGCTGATCTGGTGAAAAGTGGCCTGGAAGCCGTCAGGGTGCATAACATGCTGAGCTCAGATGGCCGGCACCTAAAGGTTATTCAGGGAACCGGCTTCAAAACTTGTGGAAACCTCTATCCAGCTATGTAATGACTCACTGGAGTCTGGCATAATGCCAGGGAATTGGAGGTCTGCTAACACAGTCCCACTTCAAGGTAGCGGGGGCAGCTAGAGCCCAAGCACCTGCAGGATAGTCAGTAATACCTGTATTATAGCCAGGTAAGCTGATGGACACTATAGTTAAGGAATGTCATGTGGCCTACTTAGCTGTCTTCTGGCTGGAGGACAGCAAGTAGCATGGGTTTGTGTCAGAAAGATCATGCAAGACCAACACTGTTTTTAAACTGGGTCATTAGGGCAATATATAGTGGGCAGGCAGCACATTTGCTCTGGGGTGAGGGAGCTTCATAATGACCTGGAGAAGCTGGAAAAGTGGTCAAAGATCTGGTAGTTGAAACTTCATGCTAAGAATTGTATGGTGATGCACTTAGGGAAAATGAACCCACACATGTAGTATTGCATGGGAAAGGTTAGGCTGGCTACTACAACAGAGGAGAGGGATCTGAGAATCATTATCAGTGACTCCCTCAAGCAAAGCAGCCAGTGCTATAAGGAATACAGTAAGGTATTAAGGATGTTGAGGTGTATTGGGAGGGGTTTGATAAGAACATACAAACGTACAAAAGCCAGCAGATGAAAGCCTTGTCGGTGTATCATGTCTGCTCAATTGTTCAACTTGTGATCTATACCACAGCTTACTCTCCCCCTCGCTTCCCCCACTTTCTCTCCTAGACGGGTCTCCTCTTGTACTTTTTCCCCCCGGCTCTATCCCATCCTCTTTTGAAGGTGTCCACTGTCTTTTGTCAGATCACCTCTTCTGGTAGCCTGTTCCACTCCCCTTCCACCCTCTCCATGAAATAGTTTCTCCTTAGTTCCATCTTGAATTTACCCCCTTCAGCTTCATGCTATGTTCCTTAGTGACCCCTTCCCTTTTTAGCCTGAACATGTGGTCTGTATCTCCCCTATTTATGCCTTTTAAATATTTAAAGGTCTCTATCATGTCTTCCCGTCTCTTCTGTCCTCCAGGGGGTACATGTTGAGGGTATCTCGTGAACACGGCAACCATGATTGAGCAACTGCAAAAAGGGCAACTCAGTCATGGTGCTTGTGTTCTGGGCTACCTGGCAGGGTAGCGACAGGATATGGGGTAGGCGAATACGGCAACAGGATGTCTATATGCATACAGGTGTGTGTGGGGGGGACCACACTGTGCAATGGGTAGAAGGGAAGGGAGGGTATGTGGGAGATAGTGTGGTGGTCAGCTGCTGAGCTGGCTGTGTGGCATGGTGTGTATGGTGGCAGGCTGGGGTTCTGGTGCCGGTGTTGCTTCTTATGTAGGGCCATTTTTACATTTTTTTTAAAGTTTTGCCCTCTCCCGACATGCACCCTCCTGAAGTTGAGAATCTTTAATTTGGGGGGTGAGAGGGCACATATCATGTAATCCCATCGTCAATTTTGTAGTCACCGCAAGTGTACATTGCCTTTATTTATTTTCAGCGATGTACACTCACCCAGACAGCGATCGCCGTTCAACGATTGCCTTTATGAAATGGAACCCATGTTGAGCTCTCCCAACCTATCCTCATCTTTCAGATGAGACGTTAAACCGAGGTCCCATCTGCCTGGATTGGTGGTAGTTCAGGTGGATGTTAAAGATCCCATGGCACTTATCGAAAAGAGTAGGGGGAATTTTGTATTGAAATCTGAACAAAATCATAACACAATTATACAAATTATATCATACATAATCATAATAAGGAAAATCAAATGGCTGGGGAATTCATTCATGAAATCAGAAATCAAGCATAATAAGATTACACAATCAATATTTCCTCATACAATCGTGATAATGTAAAGTAAAAATAAAATTAGTAACAACTCTTATAACTCCTAAAGCAAAAAAGAAAATGGAAAAAGAAAAAAAAAAACATACAAAATTCTTAATTCTTTAAAGAAAATTGAAATGTTTCCAATATTTTTCCCAATCTTCAGGTGTCAAATGAAGTTCCTCTGTTCTCTGCAACCCCTTTAAATCTTTTTGTAATATAAAAAATAATTCTAATGCTGAAATGGATTGTTGCTGCAAAGTAAATCTGCATCTACTTATCCATAACCAGTACAAAAATTGTACCATTATCACTCTAAGAGTACTATGGTGAAAATGCATCAATTCAGAAGGGATTGCTCCATAATACAGTAAACCAGGAGTAGGTGGTAGTAAGGATACCCCTTTCCAACGATTTTTTACTACATCCCAAAACTGTACAGCATAAGGGCAATGAAAATACAAATGATCCATTGTTTCAGGCACTGATGTACAAGTGAATCTAGAACAAAACCTGTCTTGGAAAGATTTGTGTTTTTGGTTCCCTTTCACATTAATTCGTCCATGAACTCCTAACCAAACTGTATCCCACATATAAGCTGGTATCCATTTGTCTAAAACGTATTCAGAAATCTGTTTTTGTTGTGGGACTGAAAATTCTACAAAAGGTTGTGCTGAAAAGCTGGATTCTAACACTTCAGAATAAAGTGTTCTTCGGGGAAGTTTCCTCACTAACTCGTATCTTATATTCCAATTTTTAATTTTATCAAAAACCCCTTCCCATAGATTTCCTAACCTAGGTACCCGTTTATTCTTATGGACAAAGGTATTCTCCCTCCATTCACATAATATACCATGTAACTTCCTATGAATCCAAAACCCCCAAAATTGTGGACATCCGTTCATTAGGGGAAGAATATTTTTATACAAAAATATTGAAAAGAAAAATAAAATAGGGTTTAACAGACCTATACCACCATCCCAAATTTCCTTATATAAAATATTCCTTTTAATAGGATTAAGTTGACTTCCCCAAAAACAGCTAAAAAAACACCCTAATAATTTACTCTCTAAATATTTAGGCAAAGGAAAAATCATACTAATAAATAAAAAAATGGGAACCAAAAAGGTTTTAATATAATATATTCGTTTTTTCTTTGAGACCTTCCATTTATTCCATTGGGTAACTTTGAATGTACCCACTTGTATAGCCTTTCCCCAATTATAACCAGCTATATCATTCCCTCCATAATAAATACCTAAAATTTTACATGGTACCATTGATACCGGAAATCCTCCTCAATTTTCAGGTTCAGAAGGAAAACCACATATTCTTAAAATTTTTGTTTTCTCAGGGTTAAGGCTTGCACCTGTAATTTTGCCTAAAATTTGCAATAGCTGAAAGGCTATAATTAGGGAATTCTTATCTTGTAAGATTAAACATAAATCATCCGCATATGCTATAACTTTATGTAACTGGCAATCATATGAATGTAAACCGAAAATTCTCGGAGACCTTTGCAGTATACGTAACACCGGGTCCAAAGAAAAAACATACAAAAGGGGGCTCAATGGGCAACCCTGTCTAACTCCTTTATATATTCCTATTTTCCTCCCCAAATTTCCATTTTCATATGGCCTAACATAAGCTAAATTGTAACATAATTGTAACCAGTGAACAAACTTTAAAGGATCATAAAACCCTAAACAATCCAAAAATGAATGAGAAACCGCATCAAAAGCTTTGGCCTGGTCCAAACTAATAATGTAACCTGGACCTCTCAGATCCTTTGTTTCTACCACTTCCCACTTGTCAATTCTCTCAACAGAATCAAAGCATCAGTAATGTTCCTACCAGGTACTGAACAAAACTGGGTAGGGGTTATTAACTCCGACATCACTGATGCTAGACGATTCCCCAAGAGTTTTGCAAATATTTTAAAATCAACATTTAACAATGTTATTGGTCTCCAGTTTTCTATATTCCCCCGTGCTCCTGATTTAAAGAGAAAGATTAACAATCCCTCATACATTTTGGTAGGCAGAAAATGTTCTATGACAAAGGAATTAAATAAGTTCAGCAAAATTTTCTGTATAATTCGCCATAATACTCGATAAAATTCTCCTGGTAAACCATCTGAACCTGGTGAAGTATTTAATTGTAAACTGCTTATCACCTTGCCTCATTCCTGCATTGAAAAAGGTTCTATCAGTTATTTAGCTAGAACTAAATCCAACTTAGGAGGATCTGCAGCCTGAAAAAGTGGCAAATTAAAATTCTCTGTCTCAGGAAGCTGTCCAAATATCTTCTCTACATGATCTTCAATCACTTCCATAATGCCCTTATTATCCCATACTTCAATACCTTGTATCGAAATCAGGGAAGAAATTCCTTTTTTTTCCCTTCTCCTTTGACTAGCTAGATATGGGTTTACTTGATCCGCTTTACCCTGTATACCAAATGACTGTTCTTTTAATAATGAGTGTAATCTATTATATTGAAACTGAGTCATCTTATCTCTAATTATATCAGTTTCGGACATCAAATCCTCCCCACCCTCATACTGTCGAGACAGCAATTCTTCAAACTTTGACCTGTACCCCAAATATTCTTTAAATTTAGACTGTGCTCTCATTCTTCCCATGATTTAAAAAAAAAAAACATCATACAACATTTAAAGTCTTCCCACCATTGGCCAAGATTCTCATATAGTTCCACTGTAGTAATTTTATCCCAAACTATAATTTCCAACTGGCGAAGAACCTCACTATCAATAATATTGAAGTATTTAGTTTCCAAATACCTCTACCTGTGTCCCTCTGAATGGGTACAAACCTGAAACCGATTAGCCAGTGATCTGATGCTTCTATTGGAATTGTTACCACTCCTGCTAAAGGTAATGTCTGTTTAACAAAAAGGAAATCTATCCTAGAAAATAACTGCCCTTTATAAAAAGTAGGTTTTGCCCTTCCTGACTGCCTTAAATGAACATCTTGTAAACCAGCCAGCCGAACTATAGTTTTTAACATTGTTTTGTCACAGAATTGTTTCCCCTTAATAATCCGTTCTTGGAGATTGACATTAAAATCTCCACCCCAAATTATCTGGTGACTTGTATGTATAAAAGGTTGTATTTTTTGTAACAACTTAACCCTTAATGCCTTGGTTTGAGGTCCATACACATTAATCAGTCTGCATGAAACAGAATTCAACACGACATCCAGTAGCAAAACCTAGCCTGGTTCCAGATCTACTATCCTTAAAATTTTAACATCGGACGTAGTAAAACAAAACCCTACAACACAACATACCTCCATCCCTACAGACCATATAGAACTACCCCATTTCCAATCACCTGAAGCTCGGTCTGTTTCAATTCTTGAATGGAGCCTAGTATCCTGTAAAAAATAAACATCATAAACCAAATGTTGCAGCACCCCAAAAGTAGCTATTTGTTTTACACCAGACTTAATACTATTAACATTTAAACTAGCTACCGCTAAGCTTAATGGCTCAGGGAGGAGGTTTCGGAATCTTCCTACTAGATCTTGTTACTCTTTTATGTATTTCCTGGGATTTTTGAAGTTCAGGCTGTGACCAATTTTTTTGTGATGGTTTCACTTCAGTAAGTGGACTATCCACTGAAGTAGTTGTGTTAATTTCCATTGGATGTTCTAACTCTACCTGGTCTCCCCAAGTGGAAAAAACTGAAAATCTATTACTAAGCAGTAAGGGAGATAAAGGGGGTCCCTCACTTGTAGCTGAAGAATTGCCATCTTGTGAAGAAATTCCTAATCCTGTTATAGTCTGTATAGTATTTTCTCTGTCCAAATCCTTACTGTGTTTCCCTGTAGATAAATCTATCCCAATTTGCTTCTCTTTAGATAACCCCAGAATAGAACCCCTATGGGATGGAGAACTCTGAGGTGTTACAAATGGAGTTTCCTTATCTCCCACCTTCTCAAACTGAGGAGCATCCACAGTCATCTCTAAAAGATTCATTAGACTTACAAATGTAGGGTCTTGTTGTCGAGATGTAGAATTTTGAATTTTACCTTCCATTCCCCACCTCTACCCACCCCCCTCCCCTACCTCTTCCTCTTCTCCTACCTATAGGGAATGATTCTAAAGGGGAAAAGGGTTTCCTGGCTTGAGATAAAAAATATTCATGATCCGAAGCAACATCTAAATTATGTTCAGCCCACGGACATTCTGTAAAGGAATGGGCTGCATCTCCACATAGATTACATATCGGAGAAGCCTGACATCCAACTGCTGAATGGCCCAGCACCCCACAATGAAAGCATTTAATTTGGTCACAGTCATTACTTAAATGTACTAAGGAACCACATTTGTAACAACTCTTTGGTTGTCCTGCATAAAACAAAATCCCCCTATCCCTCCCCAAAAAGGAACTAGGCAGATGTTGTATACCCTGTTCATTTTGATTTAACTGTACTCTAATGGTCCAGCCCCCAGTCCAGAATCCGTTTCCATCCATAATGGGCTTTGGATGGTCAAAAACTGTACATCTTTTTTCTAGCCAGAATATAATATTACTAATGTTAACACCCACGTTTCGAAAAAGAAGGGTAACCGTCTTAATAGTAGGCTTTGTAATTGGAATAGCTAGGAAGTCCTTCCAAAGTCCTGTGTCTTTTAGATCGTAGTACAGTCGCCAAAATTTATCTAATGCCATCATGGTACAAAAGCTCACATCATATATTTTGTCTCCTGAGGCATGTATGAACGCATATATGTCAGCTGGAAAACCCAGCGAGTCAATTATTAGCCTTTGCCCACCCACAATCTATCAGGAACTATGGGGCAAAGACCTTTACAAGCATGGCGTGCAAGTATACGTCTCTTCGACGCTTCGGCTGGCTTTCAAAATAGGCCTGCATAAGTTTGATTTTACCCAGTCTCGTTTAACAGTACACTGTGTTCCTTGTGTGTCTTACCAACAACAGTTGGAACCGACTCCTCCTCTTCTTGTTCTTCTGACGCCACTCCAAAGTCATTGTCTATAGCTCCTACAGAAGACTCTTGTGGTAATCTTGCCACAAAAGAACCTGGCAATACTGTTTGTTCAGAGCAGGGTTTTAATCAATCCATTTCACTCGCATCTGGCGCAGTTCTTTGAACCGCTGCCTCTCTTCCAGGACGCGCAGACTCAGTACCCACAAATGGGGACTCTAATTGTACCAGGGTGTTTGTATTTTGAGCCCCAGAAATTGTAAAACAGCTTTCTTCCATTTCTTTATTTCTCAGTCCTGTAATTCCTGTTACTGGGATATTTGGGTCAGTAACCCAAATTCCTCTCTGAAGAATCCAGCCCGTGCCACAAAGGGCTCTCCCTGGGGTCCATTCCATGGAGGAGCCATTAAAAGACATGTCCCCTTCAGTAAATGACTCAGAATCAATTATTTCTTTTTGTACCTTTAAAGTATCAGATATTGTTCCAGAATTTAAAGCTAAAGGCAAGCGTTTATTTCCTTCTTGTATCGGGCTAACTGTAGATCTTTTTCGTTTCGTACGTTCTTCAGCTAAACGTAATTTCTGATTCTGAAATTCGGTTTCAGCAGCTTGCAACATGTCTAGTAAATGCTTTTCTTATCTTCCAATTGTACCTGTAGTAACGTTCCTCTTCAATCCTGGGTTGTCTTCCAAATGTGCCATTATATTTCCATTTTCCAACTGATGCTGGCGCCATTGCTCCCTGATCCATATTTGTTTCCTGGGCTGACATGGTATCCAGAGCCGCTGCCCCACATCCTTCTTCTACCTCGACCAAAACCAAACTGGAGTCCTCCATCCTGAGAAATGAAACTAGCCCTCTACTGGCCACAAGGCGCCAGCAGAGTAGGGGAATTTCCCCGGTGTCCTGGCCAAATTTCCCTCATTCACTAAAAATACCACCAACAGCTTAATCTGGTTCAAGGTCAGTTGGCATTCATCTGTATCCCCTTCCCCCGGATCATGCCTGAAAATAGGCAGGATTTGTCTAGAGCACTTACCCGGTCAACAAAACCTAAATAAATAAATATGATCTCCCTCCCATCCCATTTATCATTTTGGTCACCCTTCTCTGGACCCTTCCCAGGAGCTTGATGTATTTCTTTAAGAAGGGGCACCAGAACTCCAGGTGCAGCCTTGCCAGTGATCTATACAATAGCAGGATAACTTCTGCACTTCTGGAGGTGACCCCTCTGGCTATATACTCCAACATCTGGTTGGTCTTGGCTGCCACTCTTCTGCACTGCTCTGAGTAATTTAACCTCCCTGTTACTATCACTCCCAGATCATTTTCCTCTTCTGAGACCTTTTGCCTTCCCCCCATATGGTAGCTGTACCTAAGGTTCCTGGACCTGAAGTGCATCACCATGCACTTCTTGGCATTAAATCCCAATTGCCAAGTCTTTGGCTATTCCCCTAGTGTGGCCAAATCCCTATGTAGAATCCTCTCCTAGCATAGCACAAGACGCAAAATAATACTGCCCTATACAAATTGCTGATGAGGTTCCTCCTGGAATACTGTGTCCAGTTCTGGAGCCCTCATCTGAGAATGGACATGGACAGGCTGGAACCAGTACAAAAAAAGGTTGCCAAATGATCCAGGACCAGCAAGGTAGATCCTATGAGGAATGGTTGGTGGCCCTGAACGTGTATTTATTGGAAACCAGATCTTGGAGGGGGTCATGTTACAGACACATGAGTTCTGAGGGGTATAAATAGGGTGAATAGTGAAGACCTGTTTATTAGAAATAGGGATTCAGTTATAAGAGGGCATAATTGGAGGTTGGTGGGGGTCAATTCAAGAGGGATTTGAGGAAGTTCTACTTCACTGAGAAGGTGGCAGAGCTGAGGAACAGGTTGCCAGTAGAAGTGGTAAGGCAGGTACCCTAAATGTGTTTAAACATGGAAGAGTCAGAGCAAAAGGACTCATCATCCCATGGGTGAGTATAAACGGGGGAGAGTTGTTGGTGGGGGGCACAGAGGAACTATCTCCAGGACAATAGGTCAGGGGCGAGGTGCTATAAGGATAGGCTTAGTCAATCACTGGTCTCTTTCAGTTGACAGAGTCTGTGTTCAGGATTCTCAGAGTTATGAACACAGCACTTGCATCCATATTTTGGACACATGCTGCATCCAAGCAAATGCATCAGGATGCTTGCTGCCAATTTTCAGACGTTCTGAAGCATTCACAAATGGTACCACTTTTTACGGCAAAAAAAAAGACATGCATCAAATTTAGATGCATGTGTCATTTTCAGGGTGCAAGTCCCAGCAATCGCATTCAGAAGTTAGGCCACCTTCTGGGTAGTCTAACAATCTGGGTGGATGTCGTGCACCTACGTCCAGAAATGGACAATGTTGTTTGAAATGTTTTGCCCTATTTTTCTGTTTATTTTACCTATTTGCACCATTTCTACTGCCTGTAATATAAACTGCTAATGCTCACTGTGTATAAAATTATTCAGTTTGCGATTAACTTGCATTATATTAGTATTTATTTTTCCCTGTTGCACTGTTCCTGCTTCTGATATTATAAGCTGCTGATAATCACTGCATTTGAATTTCTGTTTGCTGTTAAAATTGCTCTATGTGTTTCCCTATGTACCCCTTCCCCAGGACACCTCTAGTAATGACCTGCTTACAGCTCTGTAGCCATCCCTGGTAAAACTACTTCAATAAATAAGTACAGTAGGCACAGCTTATAACAGACAAGTTTGTCACCCCACTGTCGTCTGTTATAAGTGGTGTACATTCTAAGGAAAAGACACATTTCTTACTGAGTCACATACATGTGGTTTGTGCCCTTTTTTCCATGCTTCAGCTTAAACCCAATATTATTGTGTTGTTTCCAACACTGCAACCATCCTTTTTAGGGGTTAAAATCTTGTTTTCCCATGGCGGCAGTGAGCTGGTATGCCTTGTTGATCAGCCGTGGACCACTCAGCATAGCCGCCTTCCCTCTGGCATTTACAAACCACCTTAGCAGAGCCTCTTCCACATCAGTGTCCTTCCTTTCATGCTTGCATTTGAAGAGTTTTGATTTGAATGCCACTGCTCACTCAAGGTGGACTTGGCCAGGGAGAAATGCACAGCTAGACTGCATACACTCATGCTCAATAGAGAGTTGACAGCAGTCAAAATGTCAAGTTTTTGGTTTAGGGTGAGAGCAGTACATTGCTGGCCATACTGAACGACTCTAGTTAAAGACAGCCAGGAGAAATGTGCCATGACACCTGCAATCAGCAACAAGGTAAGCAGGAAGTACAGACTTAGGCAGGCAGAGCTTAACAACATGTCAGCAATTTGAACCTATGAAACCAATTAGCACCTCAGATCAGTAACAGGACATCCAGTAGGTGTCTGATATCTGTGGCAGCTAAGGTTCACTGTAATGAATGTGATTTACATGCACAATATAGGGACGGGTTTTGTGGCATGGCAAATCTGTCCATTATAAGTGGTTGTCTTGTTTACAGGCATCCACTATGAGTGGTACATTAATCATCCAGTTTATCACTGTCATAAACCATTTTGATAAATTTGTCCTTCATTTCTGTTGCCTGCAATTCAGAGTCCTCTCCCCATGGAACTGCTTCTTCTGACCTTTAAAAACTGTTCATAAGAGATAGAGTTAATCAGGTGATGAGGATGGGCACTATCAACACAAAGTAGGATATTACTAGCAGTACATTTACAGAATCCTATTGTCCTGAACTTTGTGTATTCATAACAGGAAAATGTTACATGCAGGAAGTTAAGATTGCTAGGACTAATGGTGTGAGTAATGCACAAGTTTAAGCTTTTTATTATTCCACCAGCCCATAAAATCCTTAGCTTCCTTCACCTTTCTTACCGTTCCATACACAAACAATGTCATCAATGTACACAGACCTCTTTATGACATTGTGTATCTAGTAAATACAATATTAAAGATAGTACAATATTAATTTCCCATCAGCCCAGGAAAATATCCACATATGTTGGGGCCATGGGGGCCCCCATCGCTGTACTGCAGAGTTGGAGATAGTACATGCTGTATTTTTTAAATGAAAAGAAATTATGGGTTAGAATCAATGTTAAACCTCACAATATGAATGGTACAGGCATACTACCTGACTCAGGGCTTTGAGATAAAAATGCTGGCAGACATATCAACGTGGTAGATAGATTTAGAAAATGGCAAATAAAATCCTTCAGAGCTGATTGGCTGGCAACAGTCCAGAGGTGGGTATCTATTTTTCAATAGTGCCCAAGTGAAAAAGTGCCAGTCTCAAGCTACCTGACTACCAATATCAGTGTGCCTATGAAATTTTCCCTTTTAAACAGCTGCCATTTTTACCTGTCACTTAGCAAGAGATAGTCTCACCAAACTACCACAACCCATGCCACATTCACATTTTTTACTTTCCTTTAATAGTGTCAGAGGTAAACATCTTTTTTTAAATATCACTATGCAATTGGTACCGCAGACCACACTAACTTCCAAGTGCTAACACAGCCAGCTGCCAGATCCAATTCAACCGCCACCTGATCCTGGGTCCCACTTATGGTACATCTGTTCACCACATCCTAGTACACATATCACAAGACCACTACCGTGATGATACAGTTTAAAAAAAAAAACAACACCTATACATAGCTGCGGGAGGGAGGGGGGAATTCAAGAGACTGTTAGGAAGAATGCTACTCTGAACCCCCCCCCCCCACACTTCTGGGTCATGCTGTCAGCTTCTAGCAACCTTACTGTGCCACTGTCATGCTATTCTCACAATTCACCCCATCTGCTCAATTGTTTCATTTCAAGAAGAAATGGATTCAGGATTTTTTAAATTAAAAAAAAACTAAAAAAAAAATGTAACCCTTTCCCCATCCCTATCACATAGCACTACAAATCCCATGAAACATGGATCAGCAATGCATCTGACTCTAACATTGTCTCCTATATAGTAGTGCTCTCCACTGGCAAGCATAGCATAGTAGAGGGACTACTTTACAAGAAAAATGCATTTTTTGTTATTTTTACCATTTATTAGACTTCTTTTTTAACTTTGGTTTTATTTTATAAATAATTTAACTTATGGCCATTTTCTAAGCTCAATAATGCCCCACTGGGTGGGCAGCATTAGGCAATACTGGACCTTCCAGGGGCTATAAGGCCCTCCACCTGCAGCACCAGGCCTCATTGTGCCCCTGGGTGGTCAGAAATTGCCCAATACTGCCCACCTTGTTGGGTATTATTGCTTACATATGTAAGGATTCCACATTTATACCCAACCACTTAAACCGCTCTCTCAATTCAAGGTCCTTAAACTTAGACAGAACATTTGTGATGTCTCTAACGGTGGGATCTCAGACTTGTGACAATAATCTGAAGAAGAAAATCAATACAGTTGGCAGACATCTCAGTCAGAGACCCCAACCTAGAGATAATAGGTTGCATAGAAGGCATTTCAAGGTTTTTATGTATTTCAAGAAGGATAGAGAGAACAGAAGTCACTGGATAGTCTGTAATTAGATTTTTAAATTTTCTTCTGTGGTCAAACCTGTTTCTAATTCCTCTTCTATCAGAGCACACAATTTCGTATTGAATATAAGTGTAGGGCCCTGTCTTAAAAGCACATAGTTTCATCTAGTAGTAGATTTAGAACAATGTCAACATACTGTACATACAATATCACTTTTCACGATTACAATATTTTATCAAGAAATCTTTGTTGTTACCTAATTTGTCTAGGGCCTGTTGCCTGAAGCATGGGATATTGTGAATAATGTACCTGTTCTGTGGTGAGAAGAATGCATTGACTTTGACCTATTCAAAATTTAGAAAAAGGGTTAGGGTAGCATTGAAAGTTCTAAAGCAGAATTAAGATCTGGGCCTAAAAAGTACTTTCCTCAATACTTTTATATTCACGCTGTTCAAATTGTATATGTGGACTTCTTCTTTGTCAGAGTTTATCCCCACAACATCTTCTGCCACCTTAATGTACAGATTTCCAAAGGATGACCTGATGCCTATATCAGTTCCTGTATCAACTCCTTGCATTACTGCAGCTGCACCAAACTCAAATGATGCAACTGCATCTGATTTTTCAATCTTGGACACAGCTGCAACACTTGAAAATCCTTTACAGCAGCTTGCGATAAAGACTAGCTACAAGATACTTGCTAGAGGTCCCAGCATTTATGCATGCAATACCACAGAATAGTGGCCTAGCTGATGTCTAGATGACGCACAGGCTAAAAAAAAAAACCACACTTTTTGCCAAAAGTCCCGTATGCCATATCTTTGACACAACTAGGATTTGCAGCAGAAATCTACTATTGAAAAACCAGCCCATTGTGTCTTTACTGTATTACATGAAGTTTCTTTCTAAGTGTTCAAAACATTATTACCCAGTATTGTCCCCTGTGCAAATCCATGTGCTCCAATAAATATACCATAGTCACCCCTTTCACCAGCTAAATCCTAAAGCAATTGTGAGCCCCTCCCCCACATTGCAGTGTTGGCTCCAGTAACAAGAGACTAATCAAAAATACTATAGGAGATAGAGCCAGGATCCATTTTAGTTGGAGTACCAGTCTTCTGGATGGATTTGTCCATACCAATGGGAATTAGTCTATACCAAGCCAGTGTACTGGCTAAAACCAACTCAATGGGCTTCCATAGATGTGGTAAATGCATTGCTGTAGGTGCAACTTACTATATGTCAGAAGAATGATCAGACAACTTGATTATTCCCATTTGCCTTGTTTATAATTTATTGTATTTTTATACTATGTTTTTTTTAGTTCTTTGTAAACCTCTTGAGTTTTTCTTGAAAATAGGCATTCCTCTATCTTGTGTTCTTACTCAGTCAACAAAAACTAGGTAAATAAAACCAATCAGTCCTGGGTTCAAGCATGTATCAGGCACATTGTGATATAATGTATTTAATATTTGATTACCGAGCAGAAAGCCCTAGGGCATCAAATGCCCATTTTCATGGGTAACCCAGGTACAGCAACAGCAATATAATACAATACAAAGGGCAAGTACAGTAGGTTAATTATAACAAGGGCAAGTTGAACAAGAAAGACAAAACTACTTCAAACATTTTTTTAAAAAACATACAAAGAATGACAAGTTAAGATGTCATTTGGCAAACAATTTTACAACACAAAAAGACCAAAACCTTCAATTAAGTAACCACTTCTATAAAAAAAATATGGAAGTAACCCAGCTGATCTGTACTTCACTGGTCTGAAAAAGGTCAAAGAATTAAAGAAGGGGTAAATATATGAACATTTTGTTATAAAAATATAAGAGTACATGGATATTTACATTGACTGTCCTAAAACCAGTAGGCCTATTGAGGAATTTGATTTTAAACCTATTAAAAAAATGTATCAAATAAATTCTCCTCCAAATGCAGGTTTAAATAAGCTGCTCACTCTGTATTTTTGAAGGAGGTATTCATTCATTTACAGTAGCTTGTGTATTTTCACTTATTATTTGGCATAGATCCTGTGTTCAGTTCTAAAGTAGTGCTTTTGATTAACTGTATCAGTATCATTACTTTCTAAATATCCACAATAATTGTGCATGTCTTTTTAATCAACAACTATTGAGTGGTGTATAGACCCCCTGCCCTGGTGGAGGAGCTGGAGGAGAGTCTGGTGGCAGATGTTGGGAGACACTGTAGACTGGGAAGGGGAAGGGTGGTGGTGTTGGGGGACTTAAACATGCCAGGAACAGACTGGGAGACTATGACATCCTCGGTGGCCAGGGAACAGAGGTCGTTGGATGTCTTTCAAGACGCGTTCCTAACTCAGCAGGTGGGGGAACTGACCAGGGAGGTGCGGGTACTGGATGTGGTCCTGGCAGACAGTGACCAGATTAGGGGCCTGGAGGTAAGGGACCCGTTGGCGGGGAGTGACCATGCCACGGTCTGGTTCTGCCTGGACCTAGGAGGGCTAGAAAGCTGCACAAAGGCAGGTAACTGACTTCAGGGGCAGTTTTAAGGAAATGGGAAGGATCCTTAAGGAGCATTTGGATGGGATTGGGTCAGACATGGACACTGATAGTAGGTGGGAAATCATCAGGAGGGTGCAAGATGCTACCAGCACCTGTGCAAGAGTAAGACAATGCGTGGGGCCCTAAAACCCTGCTGGTGGGCCAGGGAGGTCCAGGAGGTGGTGCAGGAAAGAAGGCAGCCTATAGGCAATTCAAGTGCTCAAGGGTGAAAGGATCGAGGGGAGTATGAGCTGATTGCTAGAAGGGCCACTAGGGTGGTGAGGCGGCTAAGAGCAAGGAAGGAGCAGAACCTGGCCAGGGAAATCAGGAGGGAACAAGGGTTCTTTAGATACATTGGGGAAAACGAAGGGTGAAGGGGCAGATTAGCAGGATTAAATCAGGGGAGAGATGGGCACAAGACCCGGGAGAGCAGGCTGAGGTACTAAATGAGTACTTCACCTCAGTTTTCACCAAGGAAAATGGGGGTGCTGCATCATACATGGGAGGAGACAGAGATACTGAGGAGGGGGGGGGACCCTTACTGATCGGCGGGTCTGGGGAGAGGGGGAGGCATCACTGGCAGGAGGGGGGAGGGCAAAGCAGGGAGAAGAGGTACTGGAAGTGGAAATCACAGCAGAGAGAGTGAGGGAAGCCCTGAGCTCCCTTAAGATGGAGAAAGCACCGGGGCCGGATAAATTACATCCCAGAGTGCTGAAGGAACTTACGGATGTCCTGGCAAACCCCTGGGAGTTTTTCACCATCTCTCTGAGGACAGGGTGGGTGCCCCAGGACTGGAAGGTGGCACATATAGTGCCTATCCACAAGGGGGGATCAAGGGAGGTGGCAGAGAACTACAGGCCTGTCAGCCTGACATCGGTGGTGGGCAAGGTGATGGAGGGCATTGTCAAGGAGAGGCTAGGGGGGGACCTGGAAAAGTCAGGGTGCCTGGACGATAGACAGCATGGATTTGTCTCAGGGAAATTGTGTCAGACAAACCTTGTGGAGTTCTATGACTGGGTGATGAGTGCCTTGGACCTTGGTAGACCAGTGGACATCCTCTTTCTAGACCTCAGCAAGGCATTTGACTCTGTTCCTCACATGGGCCTGTTGGATAAGCTGGGTGAAATGGGGTTGGGGAACCAGATGATCAGATGGATAGGCAATTGGCTCCAGGACCGGACCCAGAGGGTCGTAGTTGGTGGGATAGTCTCATCCCCAAAGAGGGTCACTAGTGGGGTCCCACAGGGATCAGTCCTTGGGCCCCTCCTGTTCAACGCCTACGTCTCTGACATAAGGACAGGAATCAGGAGTGAGATGAGTCTCTTTGCGGATGACTCAAAACTGGGGGTAGTGGTGGATGGGGAGGAGGGGAGGGTGGCCCTACAGGGCAACCTGGAGGCTCTGGAAAGATGGTCTAGAAAGTGGAAGCTGAGGTTCAATGCAGGGAAATGCAAGGTACTCCACCTGGGGGCCAGAAACCCGGGCCAAGTGTACACCCTGGGGAGGGAATGCTACAAGTCTCAATGGCTGAGAGGGACCTGGGGGTGGTGGTGGATGTCAAAATGAACAACTTGGAGACTTGTAGGAGGGCAGCAGCCAAGGCCAACAGGATGCTGGGATGCATCGCTAGGGGGATCACCTCCAGAAGGAGGGAAGTGATGCTCCCTCTGTATAATTGCTTGGTGAGGTCACACCTTGAGTACTGCGTGCAGTTTTGGAGGCCACACTTAAAGAGGGACATTAAACTCCTGGAGAGGGTCCAGAGGAGGGCAACCAAAATGATTTGGGGCTTGGGGGACAGGACCTATGAGGAGAGGCTCGAAGAGCTAAATATGTACACATTGGAAGAGAGAAGGGACCAGGGGGACATGATAGAGGTCTTCAAGTACGTGAAGAGGGTAAATAGGGGAGGAACAGTCAGAGTGCTTCGAAGGAAGGAGGAGGGGGCCACTAGAGGGCATGGGTGGAAGCTGGAGGAGGGAAGATTCAGGGGAGAAAGGAGGAGGTGCTACTTCACTGAGAGGGTGGTGGAGCCATGGAATGCACTACCTAGGGGGCTGGTGGAGGCAGAGACGGTGGAGGGGTTCACGAGGGGCTGGGACAGGTACAGGGGAAGGGTTCTGGAAGCAAAATCCAATGCAGCAAGTATATCCGGAACTGGGAAGGGAGAAGCCAGAGAAGGCGAGGGGGGCAGCAAGGACAGCACCCAGGGTGGGGTCTGACCAATCGAGCAGACTCGAAAGACCATTAGGCCTATTCTGCTGGCATTTTAGTATGTTAGTACCCATAGAAAGTCCAGATTATGGTTCTAGTGCTTCTATTTATCATTACTTCTCCTGTGTTCTCTGTATCCATGGTACTTGGGCATTGGTAATCCTCCTGCAGTTATTCAGCCATTTGAACCATAATGGAGTGAAAAATAATGATTTCTTTAAAGGAGTCATCATATATTGGGTATACTACTTGAAATTAACTTGTCTCATTATATTGCTTATAATATGCCTGTGGTTTATTCCTAAAATCAACAGTAGCACTTCAATGTTTCTATGATTTGACTTTTTGCTGTCATGTTTTATTAGATGTTGACATTTTTGTTGTTACGTTATAGCACTCTATTGGTAGTAGCATGGTAGAAATGTTCACTGTTTTCTTCTTCCAGTTTGCTTAGGAAGTGGAATATGAAATTGCAATTTACTGACTCTTCTGCAATATACTGCTTTACAGACACTCTCTAACCTTGAACATTTGAGCTGGTGCAGTATAGCCCAGCCACCACCATCTTGATAAAATCCTAGTGTAGGTAAGGGTGTGCAAAGTTGCTGAAATCTGCTCCCCAAAACTATTTGCAAATTTCAGCAAATTTTCTTCTCCAACAACTGCAGTTCAAGTAGTTATTGATCAAATTCAAGCAGTGCAATACATGAATTTCCAATTCGCGTCATTTACCACAAAAATGTCTGCAATTCACTGGTGGAAAATAATGTGAATTAGTCTGTAATAAAACCTCCTACCACCCACTGTGCTGTAATACAGTCCCACTCTCACCTTGCAAAATCTTTTTTATCATATATACCCCTCCTCCCATCACCCACTGGCACACTCTTCCCTCCTCCACCTCTCTCTCCAGGGAAATTTCAAATCAGAGACATACAATGGCACACGCTGAATCAAGAAAGCACATGAAGGAATACACCCTTCCCTCCACCCCCTCGCCAAACACACTCCAATTGTTTCTCCCCACCTTAGTCCACCAGATCCATTATTTAGTAAGATTCACAACACCCCAGGATTGACCCAACCCCACTCTGACCCACACCACCCTCCTATCCCACCAGCACCTAGAAGAAATGCACACTGTAATAAAGAAAATGGTCCTTTGGTGCAGATCATCTGTTCTCTTTGGTATCTAGTCAGTAATGGCACTGGTATATGAATGAAGGGTGGCATCTTTGCTCCTAGTAATACCTGTTTGATTGAATTTTCAACAGCACAGTGCCAAAGGCCTTGCTAAAGTCAAGATAATCCAGGTCCTCTGCCCTGTCCTGATCTATTTCCTTGGTCACCAAGCCAAAGAAGTCAATCAGGTTTGGCAGGCACGACCTGTCCCTTCATGAATCCATGCAGCCTTTGGTCTTACAGCCCACTGGATTCAAGATACTCCACTACCTTTGCTTTATCAGGGTTTCCATTTATTTTCCCACCACTGAGGTGAGGCTCACTGGCCTAGAGTTGCTAGCCTCTTCCATGCTGCCACTGTTATGTAGAGGGACCATGTTACATACAGACATAGAAATTGCCAGCAGATAAGGGCCTACGGCCAACCTAGTCTGCCCTATTACTACTAAAATTTGTGCTGTATCTTGCACTGCTGGCATTAGGGTGTACCACTCCCCCACAACTACCAGCAATTATCTGTACCTATTCCAAGCATGTTTAAAACCCGTAATTGTTTCTGCCTCCACTGGCAGGCTCTTTCACATGTCCACCACCCTCTCTGTGAAGAAGTACTTCCTCATGTTCCCTCTGAACCTCCCTCCAGTTTCACCTGGTGCCCCCACATCCTTGAACATCTTTTTCTTTGGAATATAGTATTCTCCTCTAATTTATTCTTCCCTGGGAGGTACTTAAATGTCTCGATCATATCCCTCCTCTGCTCCAGGGAGTATATATTTATTCCCTCGGCCTATCCTTGTAGGACTTGCGATGTAGTCCTTGCACCATTTTGGCTGCCCTCCTCTGAACCACCTCCATCCTTTAGTAGAGGAGACCTCCAGAACTGGACACAGTATTCAAGGTGCAGCCTCACTAATGTCCTGTATAGTGGAATTATTACCTCCCTTTTTCTGTTGGTGATTTCCCCTGGCTATGCATCCCAGCATCCTGTTTGTCTGGCCTGCTGCCTTGTCACACTGCCTTACCTACCTTGAAGTCACTGGAGATGATCACCCCCAGGTCTCTTTCTTGTTTGGCGCATGCTAGTTCCCCTGCCCCCCCCCCAAAAAAAAATTGATACGTAGCTCCTGGGCTTTTGTGCCCTATGTGCATTGTCTTGCACTTTTTTGTCTTAAAACCTAGCTGTGAATCCCTTGACCAATCCTCCAGCTTCCTTACATCTCCTCTCATTCTATCCACTCCCCCGTGGTGTGTCCACCCTGTTGCAGTGCTTAGTGTTATCAGAGAACAGGCAATTCTTTCCTTCCAGACAATCTGCAATACAGTGGCGTGAAAAAGTATTTGCCCCCTTCCTGATTTTCTCTATTATTGCATATTTGTCACACTGGATGTTTTCAGGTCTTTAGACAAAATATAATATTAGATAAAGGGAACCTGAGTGAACAAATAACACTTTTTTTTTTTACTTATTTCATTTATTTAATGAAAAAAGTTAACCAACACCAACTGGCACTGTGTGAAAAATGTACTAACCTAGTTAAATCAGCCCAATTAAAGGGATAATTAGAGTCAGCTGATTGAACACAGTCAGAGCTTGATTACAGCTAGCCCTGCTCAATATAAACCTCACTTATTTTGCCCTTACCATCAGAGTCACGTTGCCAGCACAAAGATTTAACAAGCACATTATGCCATGATCAAAGGAAGTTCCTGAAAAGATCAGAAAAAATTTGTTGCCCTCTATCAGTCTGGAAAGGGTTACAAAGCTATTTCTAAGGCTCTGGGACTCCATTGAACCACAGTGAGAGAGCCATAATCTCCAAATGGGAACACTTGGAACAGTAGTGAATCTTCCCAGGAGTGGGCGGCCTGCCAAATTACTCCAAGGGCGAGCGTGAAATCACCCAGGAAGTCTCAAAGGATCCTAAAACAACATCCAAAGAACTGCAGGCTTCTCTTGACTCAGCTAAGGTCAGTGTTCATGACTTCACAATCAGAAAGAGACTGGCAAAATAGGCTTCATGTGAGAGTAGCAAGGCGAAACCACTGC
This sequence comes from Neoceratodus forsteri, assembly GCA_016271365.2. Taxonomy (NCBI): domain Eukaryota; kingdom Metazoa; phylum Chordata; order Ceratodontiformes; family Ceratodontidae; genus Neoceratodus; species Neoceratodus forsteri. The sequence continues at coordinate 685,127,757 of CM057449.1, forward strand.
CTAACTTAGAGAACATAAGCACAAGTCTCTCATTTGCCAGAAGCACCTGGATGATCCACAAGCCTTTTGAGAAAATGTTCTATGGACAGATGAGTCAAAGTGGAACTTTTGGACGACATGGATCCTCATAATGTCTCGCGTAAAGCAAACACAGCATTCTACAGTAAGAACACCATACCAACAGTCAAACATGGTGGTGGTAGTGTGTGGATGGTGGGGATGCTTTACTGCCTAAGGACCTGGATGACTTGCCATAATTAAAGGAACCATGAATTCTGCTCTGTACCAGAAAATTCTTAAGGAGAATGTCCGTCATCCTTCCGTCAGCTGAAGCTGAAGCGAGTTGGGTCATGCAGCAAGACAATGATCCAAAACACAAAAGCAAGTCCACATCAGAATGGCTAAAAAGTAAAATTAAAGTTTTGGAGTGGCCTAGTCAAAGTCCAGACTTAAACCCAATAGAGATGCTGTGGCAGGACCTGAAACGAGCAGTTCATGCTCGAAAACCTACAAATGTTACTGAATTAAAGCAGTTCTGCGAGGAAGAGTGGGTTAAAATTCTCCACAGCGATGTGAAAGACTGATATTGAATTATAGGAAGTGTTTGGTTGCAGTCATTGCAGCTAAATGTAGGTAACCAGTTATTAAGTGTAAGGGGCAATTACTTTTTCACACAGTGCCAGTTGGTGTTGGTTAACTTTTTTTCATTAAATAAGTGAAATTAAAAAAAAAAAGAAGTGTTATTTGTTCACTCAGGTTCCCTTTATCTAATATTACATTTTCTCTAAAGACCTGAAAACATCCAGTGTGACAAATATGCAATAATAGAGAAAATCAGGAAGGGGGCAAATACTTTTTCACGCCACTGTATCACTGATAAAGACACTGAAGAGGACTGGATCCAGCATTGATCCCTGCAGTACCCCACTGGTCACTTTACCCTCTGCAGAGTGATTGCCATTTACCATCACTCTCTGGGTCCTATTATCCAGCCAATTCTCCACCCACTTCACTACCTTCTTTCCCACCTCTGTGCTCCCTAGCTTATTTAACAACCTTCTATGTGGCACAGTGTCAAAGGCCTTGCAGAAATCCAGGTAGGACACATCCACTGCCCCTCCCCGATCCACCCAACTGGTTACCCAGTCGAATAACTCAACGAGGTTAATCTGACGTGACCTCCCTCTATAAAGTCATGTTGCCTTGGGTCCTATAGACCGCTGACAACCAGGTGTTTCACTATTCTTTCTTTAAGTACTATTTTCATGACTTTTCCCACTACAGAGATCAGGCTGACTGGTCTGTGGCTCCCTGCTTCCTCCCTGTTTCCACTTTTGAATAGAGGGACCACATCAACTATCCTACAGTCCTTGGGTACCTCCCCTGTTTCTAATGACAGGTTAAACCAGGTAGTCAGAGGTTCTGCCAACTCTTCTCTTAGCTCTTTCAGTAGCCTGGGGTGCACCCCATCTGGTCCCATAGCCTTATCACCTCTTATTGCCTTCAGTTTCCTGAAGACTCTTTCCTTTCCATGCCCTTTTTGCCCTTATTGCTTATTGTTGGCCCATTTCTTGCCCTCTCCTTGTAAAAACTGAACTGAAGTATTTGTTCATAAGGAGAGCACCTAGATCTCCCCCAGTCAGGTTTGACCCTTGAGATTTGACAGAAAAATTAGATGGAAGAGGAGTAGAAAGGCTTAGAAAGGTACAACTGTTTGACAATAGATAAAGGTGATGAGGGGATAAGTCAGTAGTAGCCGGCAGCTTTTAAGTTACGAGTTTTACTTTTTTTTTTTTAAATGCTTACGTTTAAGTAATTATTAGTTTAACCTAACAGGGATTTGATCAATTCTGAAGTAAAATTGTAATACTGTAGAAATAAAAAAGAAAAAAGAAAAAGTTTTATTTACAGGGTGTTTGTAGGGCATGTCTTTGAGAAAATGTGTAAATTCTAAACTAGATATACAATTGTGATGTAAGCCTGACAATACTCTGTAGTTAAAAAAAAAAAGAAAGAAGTACCATATTTGTTTAGTATATACGATTTCTGGTGGTCATCCTCTGCACTACCCCATCCTCCTCTTTCAGTCTCACAATCCCTCCCCTTGCCTTCCTTTTTTCACTGATGTACCTGTAAATGGTTTTGTCCCCCCCTTACCATTGAGTTTGCTATGCGTTCTTCTGTTTGTGCCTTTGCCTCCCTAAATACTTTCCCCACCTCCCTTTGTTCTTTCTGGTACCTCTCCCTATCCCCCTCCTCCTGTGTCTTTTTGTATTGCTTAACTGCTATTTATTTTTGCTTTAACTGTTTCTGCTACCTCATTAGAAAACCATAGTGGCCTCTTCACCCTCTACCCCTTGCTGACCTGTTCGACACAGAGTTGTGTCGCCAATGCAATCCCTGTTTTTGTTGCTTATTGTTCCTCTACCCACTTCTGGTCCCCTACTCCAACCAGTGCTTCTTCTAGGAATTTTCCCATATTTCTGAAATCTGCCTTCTTAAAGTCTAGGAATCTTGTCTTTGTGTGGCTTGGTTCCTCCCCCTCTGATATATTCAAACCATACTGTTCAATGAGCACTGTTCCCCAGGTGTTCTCCTACTGTAACCCTTGTTACACTATCCCCGTTTGTGAGCACCAGATCCAGTAGTGCCATGTCCTGTGTGGGTTCTATGACCAGCTGTTTAAGGAATGCCCCCTGCAGGGAATCCAAGATGTTCCTTCTCCTAGCTGTTGCTGCTGCGGGGAGGCACCACTCCATGTCTGGTAGATTGAAATCACCGACCAGCAACACCTCTCCTTTGTGCACCATCCTTTGGATTACTAACATTGTGTCCTTTTCTACCTCCTCCCCCTGAGTTGGTGGCCTATATATTACCCCTGTACAGATGGCTGTCCCCTTACTCCTTTCTAGTGTAACCCACAGAATTTCCACCCCTCCCAGTTCCCCTTGAATTTCTGTGGCCTTTATATTTTTCCTCACATAAAAAGCTACTCCTCCACCTTCTTGCCTACTCTATCCCTCCTGAATAGATTGTAACCCAGTATGGCCACTTCCCAGCTCTGGTTTTCATTATACCAGGTCTCCATGATGGTCACAATGTCCAGGCCAGATTCTGCCATGGTAGTCTCAAGGTCGCCAGTCTTATTGCTCAGACTTCAAGCATTTGCACACATGGTTCTCAAGGATCTGAAGCCAGTCTCCTGCTTTGTTTTCTTATGTCTCTCCCATTTCTGATTTTAATCTTGTCAGACCCTCCCAGTTTCCGATCTATGTGCTGACCCAAGGCCTCTGTTGTTCTATTCACTTCTTGAGTTTCTCTGTAGTTTCTGTGCTCTCAGGGAGGGGGCATATTATGTCTCCTGTCCTTCCTTCACTCCCCCCCGGCTAGTTTAAATGCTTGCTAGTGAAGCAATTTAACTTTTCACTAAGGCCCATGGTTCCCTCCCTGTATGCATGCAGGCCATCACCTTTGTACAGGCCCACATCCCTCCAAGTGGGGCCCCAGTCCCCCATGAAGCCAAACCCTTCCTCTCCACACCATTCCTTCAACCTTGAGTTGAACTTCTGGATGCGGAGTTTCCTAGCCTACCCCTTGCCATGGACAGGCAGTATGTACGAGAGGGACATGAAGCTTGCTACATGCTTCAGGCATCTTCCCAACTCCATGAACTCTTCCAGTATTCTAATTCTACCCTATCCCCCTGTCAGGTCATTTATCCCCAGGTGGACAATGACATCCAGTTCCACCCTCTTTACTACTGCCCTTGCCATCCTCTGGATTCCTTCCCCTTTCCTCTGAGCTGTGCCTCCTGGAGGGCACTTGACCCCCCCCCCACTACTTGTCCCCAGTTCTACTCCCTGGACTATTGAGTTCCCCACCAGGAGTAGTTTCCTCTTCCTTTGCTGACCTGTACCCACCACCCCCCTAGGGCTCCATTTCAGAGAACTCACGCATCCTTCTTGGTCTCAACCTTGGGTGTCCTTGTGAGATGCTCCTGCTCCTCCAAAACAGCATAGGAGTTTGTAAGTTGGACCGGATGGAGGATGCACTTCAGACCCACCTCATGCACCCTCCATGAGCCCACTGAGGTCCATTCACTCCACCTGGGCAACCTTTGAGTTACTGGTTTTGGACACTGTGGCCTCTGGGTGGGGACAGAGGTCTCCTGCATCCTGTCCATCTCTGTTCAGAGACAGGCTACCTCTGCCCTCTACCCAGAGAGGTGCCCGCAGATGGGGCAGCATGGCATGATCCAGAATGATCTCCTGAACACAGCAGCTCCACATGCACTACACTTCACTACTCCCTGCATCTTCCCTGTTTGCACTGACTATACCTTCACCCTTGTCCTAAGTAAGCCTATATCCTATCTAATCTCTCCTGCTGCACAACTTTATCTTGTGGCTCTGGTGCTTGTTTCCTGTACTCCGGATGTATTTCTTGCTCCTACCCTCTGGATATTGTCCCTCTAAATCAAGGTTAGTCATCCCTAGACTAGCGCCTTCTGATGCCTTGCTTAGTCCTCTATCCAAGTTCTACCCATAGGTGTTTTTTGTTTGGTAAGTAACTACATCAGATAGGCTGTGTTTTAAATTTGTGCTAACCTATTCCTGTTTCCAGGCAGAAAGTTGTAAGGTACTGGATGCCTATAATGGTGGATGAGCCTGGGGTAGGTGGGCCAAATTATTCAACAGTAGGTGTGTGCCAGGCAGGATTACTCGATAGTAGCTGTGTGCCAGAAATAATCAGCTTAATTGTAGGTAGCAAAAAAAGAACAAAACAGGATAAATCATTCCTCTCCACTCAGCAGACATACACAGCAATTTATAGGCAATCACCTGAAATCTGATGCCTGCTGCTACTACTGTTGGAGGTACAGGCACACCCAGTTAGAAACCATCAGAAAGTTCCAGAAATTTATCAGCAAACAGAAGCCCATACTTCTGCTCTAACAAAGTGGTTGAGGCAACTAAAAACTCTTCTCCAGAATCATGTTTGATTCAAGTTAGTTGTTGAATAATGCCATCAGTGGGGCAGCCAGCACCTCACTGAATTCTTCTAGTACCCTTGGATTTATCCCATCTAGTCTCATAGCCTTGTCCACTTTCAGAGCTTCAAGGACTCTCTTCTCTGAAAATGGACTTGAGACCACTTCCTTCCTTGTTCCTGCTGCTCCCTGTTGCCCCTCCCTCCCTCCCACTGGGAAGACTGAGCAGATGAACCTGTTTAGGATGTCCGTTTATTTGGTGGTCCCCTTCTGTGCAGTCACTCTCTCTGCCATCCTCCTTATGCTCACTATCCCTCCCCTTGTTTTCCTCTTATCACTTATGTACCTGAAGAAAGTTTTATCCTCATTTGATACCCCTTTGGCTAGCCTTTCCTCTGTCTTCTCCTTTTCTTCTCTCACTGCATTACCTATGGTTCGCCTCCGAGTCTTCCTCTCTCTCTGCATTTCCTTATACCTTCTGAATGCCGCCCTTTTTTTCCTTCAACACTATGGCCACTTCCCTAGAGTACCACAATGGTTTCTTATTCCTTTTGCTTTTACACAACACATAGGCAGTAGCTCTGTTTTAACTTAAACAAGCACTTTGGAGTGCATACCAGGTTAATAGTATTTTAGTCATTAGCACACACCCATCATGAAGGGAAAGTCAGCATCCCAAAAAAGTTAAGCAATTTATCAATTTTTCAACTTCATCCAATATATTATTTTATTAAATTTCACCTTTAACAGCATCAAAAATGTTTCAAGCATGAATCCAGGATAAAGTAAATTAATTTCATTGCATCTGCTAGAGCAGTCCACAAATTGTGGTTCATTTACAAACCTGTTCAAAATATTTTTCTTCCACTGACTATTGCACTTCTTGGAACTCAGAAATAACATGTCAATTACATTTCAACTTCACTATGACATCTTCTCCAGAGTGACAGCTGTGTTAGTATCTTATTTAATGCCAGATGTTAAAGTGATAGTGCATAAAAATGTGTGCTCACTTACAATAAGGGAAAAGGGGGAGGTGTTTAATCAGGAAAGGCACAGTAAGACATAACTTGTTTCCTGGTGTGACCTGGGAGCACAACAAAGTTAAGTGACTTGCTCAGTGTCATACAGTATGCAAGTGGAAGCTGATGGGATTCAAACCCAGGTCTTAATGTTTGCAGCTCAGTGTCCTTAAGCACTGCATTATACTGCCTACATAGAACTAGACACACATGCAACATTCAAACAAATAGAATGTTAGAAAAGTTAGAATAAATAGAGGCAAGGTAATGCAATTTTATTTTTAAGGCACCCAATCTTGGAGGCTATGGGCACCGAAAATAAATAAGGGCATACAGCGGTAAATTAAAACATAATAAAACCTCATTAAAACCATAACAAAACTAAAATTCAGCAAAATAAAAGGTTTTTAGAAGTCAATCTTCAGGGGACTGGCCAAAACTAAAGATGGCATCAGCAGCCAAAGACCAGGCTGAAGAGTTGGGCCTTTAGTCTCCCCTTAAAGACTTCAATTGAGGGAGCCTCCAGGACTGCAGGTGGAAGTGGGGTCCACAAGGTCGGCCCAGAGACACTGAAAGCATGATCTCCCAAGGTCTTGAGTCAAACCCTCAGAATGTCCAGGAGGCCCCTCGAGGAGGAGCGATGGGAGTAAGCAGAGGATACTGGTGTTAGGAGCACAGACAGGTAACCAGGACCCAGCCCATATAAGGCCTTAAAGGTGAAAAGACTCACCTTGTAAAGGACCCTCCACTTGACTGGCAGCCAGTGCAGAGAACGCAAGACCAGAGTCACATGACTGGACCTCGAAAGGCCCACCAGCAACCCGGGCCACTGCATTCTGCACTAGCTGCAGTCTGCAGAGGTTCTCTCCCATGGCCCTGAAGTACAGAGGGTTGCAGTAGTCAAGCCTAGAAGTCACAAAGGCATGCACTAGTGTCAACAGGTCCTTGGGCAGAATGAGGTGCTTAATCTGGGCAATGTACTGCATGTGGTAGGAACCACTACTGACTATAGCTGCCACCTGATCATCAAAGATTAATCTGCAATCAAGGATCATGCCCAGATTTTACACCGTCAGAGAAACCACCAAAGAAGTAGACCCCAGAGCAAGTCCATTATCAGCCCCCAGTGGCAACCCATCATGCCTGCGACCAGGCTCGATCACCAGCACCTCAGTCTTAGCCAGGTTGCATCTCAGCCAGCTGGACACCATCCACTCATTGATTTTAGCCAGACAGTTGTTAAGCACATCAACTGCTCCCAATGTTCCGGGTGCAAAAAACAAATACAGTTGGGTATCATCTGCATAGCAGTGAAATTCCACACTGTATTGTTGAATGATCTCTCCCAGGGGCAGTTTGTACACTGCAAACAGCATCAGAAACAAGATCGAGCCCTGAGGCACTCCACAAGACAGAGGCATTAGGATGGAGGAGAAATTCCCCATCACCACCCGCTGCACCCTGTCCAAGAGACAGGACTCAAACCACTTGATGACAGTGCTGACAAGTCCAGAAAACTCACAGAGGCAATCAAGAAGCATGACGTGATCCACAGTGTCAAAAGCTGAGGAGAGATCGAGGCACACAAGAACTGACCTGTCTCCTCTATCTCTATCCCTGAGAAGATCATTATGCACTCTCACTAGAGCAATTTCAATGCTATGTCTGGCCCAAAAACCTGACTGTGAAGGTTCATAGATATCCGAGGACACCAGGTGATCCTCAAGCTGATGTGCCACCAATTTCTCGACAACCTTGCTCAAAAACAGCAGGTTGGAGATTGGACGGTAATTCACCAGGATGTCTGGGTCAAAGGAAGATTTCTTTAGGAGGGGCTTCACCAGTACTTCTTTCAAAGCAACTGGGAATACCCACTCCACTATCGAGCACCTGGCAATCCTGGTGAACACTGGGCCAACAGCATCGACACATCCTATTAAGAAACGCTTCCGGTGCTGGGTCCAGTTCACAAAATGTGTGCATCAGCTCCAAGATCACTTTAGTCACTTCAGACACCTCCACTGGCCTAAACTCATCCCAAGCAGACTGAGTGCATCTGAAACTCCCAACTCAATCATTGCGAGGCAAAAGCCTTCCTGGCCAAATCCCAGACTGGATGGCTGACACTCTGTCAGAGAAAAACAGAGAAAACTCTTCACATTAAGTGGTTGAAAAAGCTTTTTTTGGCCAAGGACAGGCAGGGTGTAACAGCCTGTCCACGATCCGAAAGAGCTGAGATGTTCTGTTTCTCCCTACAGCAATCTCCCTGGACAGAAATTCTGCCTTTTTTAAGGCCAGAAACAAATGATTTGATACCTTTTATTGGACCAACATGGATGTTACAGAAAAGAACAAAGTGCTTTAGCTTTCGAACCAACCAGGTCCTTCTTCAGAAGCTTTGTGGCAGTTTTTTCAAATATCCCATACTATTAACACCAGGTTATATAGAAAAAGCAGAAATAATTCTCATTGGTTTAACATATACATTTAAAACATAATAGAAGATTACATCAGAGAAGCTAATTAACACCAGTATGCCTTTATCCCAGGAGCCTCAGAAGGGCAAAGGTTATCAAGAATTCTCTACAGCCAAGAGTTCTTGTCACATAAATTTTAAAATGTCTCAGTATGCCAAGAAAGCATTCTAGTGATAAAAAACCTTGGAGTGGCATTCTCTCTAATACATGTAAGATGAGCTTACAACTTACATTCAATTGTCCTGGTATATTAAAGGACAGATAATGAGAGACAAAATCCTGAAATTAGGTATAACTGCAAGTTGAAATCAAGCCTCAAATTAACCTACACATATAAACATGATGCATGAAAGTATCACTTGTAAGTGTAAGTGCAAAAAAAACTTGTCAATGACCCCCAAGAAAACGAGACCATAAGCCTGATAAATGCAGATTTCAACACAGAGTCTGTGTATAACAAAACTACACAGAATCAGTCTAAGCAATCTAAATGAAAACCCAAAGGAATTACCTTTAATGAACCCCAAGTAAATGAGATATGCATCTTAATGCCAGGGCAGTTAAAGATGTGACAGTGGATTTTCACACTGTCACATCTTTAACTATATCATAGATCATATCATTACTGAGGATGCTGCCGCCCGCTGGCTGCGGAGGGGAGCGGGTGGTGGGGCTGGGCGGGTGGGTGGGGGACACTAGATCACCAGGGATGTGGTCTTGGGGGTGTTGAATTAATGCAGCCCTCAATCGGGCTTATCGGTCCACTGACCACCAGGGATATGTTGGGGTGTGTACACATTTGCTGCCCGCGATCAGGCTTATCTGTCCACTGACCACCAGGGATAAGTTTGGGGGTTTACATTTGCTGCCCGCGATCGATTATCGGTCCACTAGACCATCAGGGATAAGTTCGGGGGGTGGGTTGCTGTACAACTCTGCAGCCCATCTATCGAGCTTAGCGGTCCACTGGACCACCAGGGATATGTTGGGGCGGGGAACACTCTGCTGCCCACGATCGGGCCAGTGGGGGTGGGGATTTCTTACACTCTTGCCTGCGATGGGGCTGCGGGGGCACAGGAAGTGGGTTGAGGCCAGCCACAGGTGGCAGCTGCTGTGTGCGCCTGCAATGCGGCAGCTCACCTGTGGTGCCCTCAAATTGATCCTTTTTTTGGCTCAAGGTATATGCGAGGTTGGGGTTGGCGCTTTATTATCCCGGCACAGTCTGCTGAACATCGGGCTGCAGTTTATGCATGGTTCCTCCCTCCAGTTCAGCATGCATTCATTTGCATTGCGCTGTTGCTCAGCATGTTTTCAGTGGCACAACTGCCTCCTGCTGAATATCGCAGAATGGCGCAAGTTCGGACTTGCGCAGGCGCAACCCTTTTGAATATCTGGGCCCATGCCTTTTCTTGTTTCTGCTGTAAAGAAACTGACCTCCTTTAACATGAAAACAAGGGGTCAGTTATGGCCTCCACCCCCCCCCTTTTTGTTTCAAGTGAGGATCGTCATTATGAATTTGCATTAGATGTACAGTGGCAGCCATAGATGCAAAATATTGTTAAACAGTAATCAACTGTATGTCAAAGCTCTTTTTCTGAATGTGTGTTTTCTTAATGGTGTCAATACCACTCCACCCATGTGTACTCTGCCCCTAGATTTCTGTACCCCAAGTGCATTATTTTACATTTTTGTGTTCAGGACAAAAATGCCTTCAAATGAGGGTAGTCACTAATCTAAATTCTTTATAGTTTTTTTATGTTTCCTTGTGAGTGTGCAAGAAACATCTTGTGGTAGAACGACATTTCTGAGGTGTGTCAGGGACAAGTCCAATGCACAGCAATCTACAGTGGGCTCGTCCCTGACAGACCAATGAGCATGCAACCAGACTGTGACACTAGTCACAGTTTCACAGCTGAAGCCATTCTCTAGTTGAAAGAAATAAAGTGCTAGAATGAGAGCATCATTCCTTTCATTCATGCCCATAGTGATCTTTTTTATTTATATATTTAGTTTTTGTTGACCGGGTAAGTGCACTAGACAAATCCTGCCTATTTTCAGGCACGACCCAGGGGAGGGGGATACAGATGATTGCCAACTGACCTTGAACCAGATTAAGCTGTTGGTGGTATTTTTAGTGAATGAGGGAAATTTGGCCAGGACACCTGAGAAATTCCCCTACTCTTTTCGATAAGTGCCATGGGATCTTTAACATCCACCTGAACTACCACCAATCCAGGCAGATGGGACCTCGGTTTAACGTCTCATCCGAAGGACGGCACCTCAGAAGTGCAGCACCCCTCTCATGCTGCACTACAGTGTCAGTACTGGGATATTAACTCAAGTGCCAGATGTGGGAACTGAACCCACAGCCCTCTGATCTCCTGGCCTCAGAGGCGAGTGTGCTACCTACTGAGCCACTGACATCTTACTACTTGTCTCCCCACCCATCCTGCAGATGTCTGGGTATCCAGCCATACACTGCATCCCCCACTCTCTGTGCCATAAGCAGCAAACAGTCCTAGCAGTAAAGAACAAATAAATATTATTTATCCTTCCCCAGACAGACATCCACATTGAACTTATTTGTGTCTTTGTGCAAATTACAGTACGTGTTCTTGTCCCTGAGCTCCTCTCTCTCCAGTGCATCATGTGTGCCACAATGCTAAGCCTGAGCATTGCTCTCTGTGATGGTACCCACTGACCCGCCCCGTGGATTTCCTAGTGTCCATGTTGCCTCAGTGTGCCCCCAACCCCACTGCACAATACAAGGAGCAAGAGTGCAGAGAAGTGAGGCAGCATTGCCTGCAGAGCTGTAGCTTAACCCTGGATGGTGGGGAGAGGGAGATACAGGCTGCAGGGACAGACACCGAGAAGGAGAGGCAGCAGTACCCCCCCAAAAGAGATCACAGGATCGAAAGAGGTGGTGAGTGGCACCAGCATCAGGGACAGAGCGGAGAGAGGGCCCCCAAACAGTGGCAGCAACATGCTGTGATGTGGCGGGTAAGTGGAACGAGAGTGATCACCAGGTGACAGGCTGTCACTATTGCAGCACCACCTTGGCAGTGTGAAACTGGGGGCAGTGCAATGTAGTGACCATAACTATGATGACCGGTGGCTCCCAGACCTGCACCTTAACACTCATTTAAATGGGTGGCCTATCCCCTAGCAGTGTCTCCCTCCCCCCACCCCGAGAGAGGCACAGCAACAGTGAGAACCCCGCTTCAGTGCAGCATATATGTGTAGCTCCAATCTGTTCCAGTCAGAGATGATGTCAACCCCCCACCGCCACCAAACAGAGGAGTGGAGTACAGTGTGCGCCCGAGCTCGGTTGCCATCCATTTTTATTTCCACTCACTTTTCTGGCACCCTGCTGTCAGTCTGACTGTGTTTGTCTTTCTGAAGCTCAGTGGAAGCAGACGGCACATAGAGAGAGGCAGAGAAAGTGGCAGCAAGAGTGCCATGACTGGGACAGAGAGCAGTGCTGCAGAGTTTTCCTTTCACCGTGGGGGAGCAGATGAGAGAGAGACAGACCGACAGACCAGAAGCGACATAGTGTAAAACAAACTTGGTGCATCTACTCCACCACTGCACAAAAGGAGCACACAGACACAGCCAGAGACAAGTATGTGGGTCACATATCTGCCACTTCACATTGGCTAACACAGTGTAAGGTGGGCACTGGATGGGCACCCCTGGGTAGTTGCTGCCCCCTACACCTCCAGCTCACATCAGCACATATGGAATAATCTGCAGTAGCCACAGACTGATGTAGGTCACTCATGTTCCCCTCCACACCTATCCCACTCCACACAGGTTGGCACAGTGACAAGGTGACCCCCAGGTGGGCAGCCCAAGGTAAATAGTGGACTGTGGTCTGGCAGAAGTTGGTGATTGGTGCCCCTCCACAACCATCTCACCACTGCACATTGGCTGCCCCAGCCAGAGACAGAAATGTGAGTTGCACATTTGCCATGCCACACCTGTTTCTGTCTAGCCTGGTGGGTGCCAAGTGGGTGGAAATGGGGTTGTGGTCCAGATGTGGCCTGAGGTCACTGGCACCCAGCACATCTTTTGGCATTTCTGAACATGTGAAGCATTTTCTCTTTCCATTAGGAGCACTCTGCAGGAGCCAATGACAGACGTGGTTCACACATCTGTCCATCTTCACTCATCCGAGTTTCATGAGAGCTGGCTCTGGCATTGGGTGGGCTCCAGGCAGTTGGCTCTGGGAGAATGATGCCCCATCCCCCATCCCACCTCCACACAAAGGTAGCACCCTGCAGCAGCCAGGGATACAGATGCAAGTTGCACGTCTGCCCCTTTATACCCATCCCTGCTCCACCAGAGCTAGCATGAAGGTTGGAGTGGGCATTGGGTGACTGGCACTTCCTCACCATATGCCACATCTCCACCCTTGCAGAGCACTCTGCTTCAGCTAGAGACTGTCCCACCTAATGAGCTTTACCCATGGAGAGCTCTGAGGTATTGAGATATAAAAATATGGCTCCTGTATCTGCCCCTCCACAACTGCTTCCACTCTGCTGGGTGAGTGGGGGGGGTAGGACACAGTGGGTGCTCCTGAGTGACTGGTGCCCCCTCTTGCACCCCCACCTATCAACCCAATACTTTACAGCAGCCAGAGAAGAGATGTGGATTGCACATTTGCCCCATCATAAACTGTGCCCATTCCAAAAAGTTTCACACACAGGCTGGAGTGGGGTCTAGGATAGTGGCTGTTAAGTTACTGTCTCCCCCATCCCACCTCCACACATGGGGAGCACTCCTCCCCCTCCATGCCTCCTCTGCATATGGGGAGCAATTTTCCTTCTCCAGCCCTCTTCCACATGGTGGACATCATGTCTCATGTAATCATATTTGGTTTCAGTGCTTGTTGAATGCAACAGTGTACATATTGTAGATAATAATGTAAAGAAAATTGCTTTATTTTAATTTATATTATGTGTCCTTACTTTTTGTATCTCACACCATGTATTTATTATTGCTTGTGCATGGGACCTCCTTGCAAATGAGCTTGCTGAATGGATTTTATCCCTTCACAATAAACTTGAACTTGAACATGGAAAGCACTCGTCCCTCCATTCCATCTCCACACGTAGGTATCATTGCTCCACCTCCATCCCACCTCCATACATTGTGAGCACTCATCCCCTGACCCCTCCAGTGCTTCTCCCACTACATTCCACTTCCCCCACATGGAGAGCACTTCTCCCACTGCATCCCACCTCCTGCACGTAGCGAGCACTCCCCCCCTCCATTCAACCTCCACACATGGAGAGCTTTCCTCCCACTTCATATCAGCTCTGTACATGGGGAGCACTCCACCCCTTCATTCCACTGCCCCTACATGGGGAGCATTGCTCCCCATCCATCCATCACCTACACATGGGGACACCTCCACACATTGGCATCCCTCCTCCTCTACCACCATCCCACCTCTGCATACAGAGATTAGAAGGGGTACAAATCAGAAGTTACTTGTCTGAATGGGGAAGAGTGTTAAGTGGAGTCCACAGGGGTCAGTACTGGGACCTCTCCTTTTCAATCTCTTTGACTCTACAATGCATGTCACTGAGGGACCATGGCTCTACAAATACTCAGTTGACATGAAGGTGGGCTGTATTGTAAATAACAAAGAATCAATTCTCAAGTTTCAGGAACAAATAAATTTAGAAATCTGGGCTTCTAAACATAAATTAAAGTTCAACGAGAACAAATGTAAAGTCATGCACTTCAGTCATAATAACATGAAGGCACTTTACAAAATAAATAGCAAAATGATAGAACTATATGTAAAAGCTCTTTTTTTTTTAATGTGGGGGTGGAGGCCATAACTGACTCCTTGTATTTGTGTTAAAGGGGTCAGTTTCTTTACATCGAAACAAGAAAAGGCATCATTTCTAAAATGTGCAGACGAGCATGGGGACCACTTTTTTCCAGAGCATGCCACCACCAGCAGCTACCACTTCAAGGCTGCTACTGCTCCCAGCTAATACAATCAGGGGAAAACCTGAAGTAGTCTACCAGCACTGAGATCAATATGGTTAAAATTATAGAACACACCGAGCACGAAAAAGATTTGGGAGCCATTATTTCAAACACACTGACGTTTGATAAACATAATAGTGAAACAGCCAAACAGGCACATAAAATCATTGGAAATATTTTAAGTAACATCAGAAGTAGGAAAGAGGAGGTTTTAGTGTCCCTGTAGAGGTCACTTTTGAGGCCCGTGCTTGAATGTGGAGCCCATTTTTGTGCACCTCAAAGTGTTGCCAGCTGCAAAAGGATTTGAAAGAGTGCAAAGGAGGCTAACCAAAAGAATATATAAACTAAAACATAAGCCTTATAATCTAAAGCTACAAGAGTTGGGAGTTTATTCAATAACATATCATAAAGTTAGAGGTGACCTCTGTTTTATATTCAAGGCATTGACGTGGCACAACATTATGGGTGTCAGCAGGACTTAGTAAAAAGGATGAATTGGAGAGAAAAACAAGTGCCCACCCATTTCAGCTTAGAGGTGAACAATATAAAACAGTGTTACGGGCAAGATGGTATAATCAAAGGGTAGTGAAAACATGGAACCCACTTCCTGTGGAAGTGGTTACAGCTAATAATTTATCTGCCTTTAAATGATTGCTGGATCAGCACATGGGAAATAAGAAATGGAAATTTGCCCACTGAAACAGTGGCAAGTCCTTAAATGGCACAAAATGCTTATGGACTTGTATCAATACCTATGAATACCATTCCACCTTTGCACATGGGAGCATTCTGCAACAGCCAGAGACAAAGATGTCAGTTAGGCATCTGTCTTTCCACACCTATTCCCACTCCACATGATAAGCTCCAAGTTGGGCAGAACAGCGGCGGGGTTGAGATGTAATGAATGGGTTGCCCTGGGAGATGGTGCCAATACCCCTCACCACTTCTCTGAATGAGAGAAGTCCCCCCCGAATCAATCGTTATTCTTTTCTCCACTCACCACTTTTCTGCTGATTATCTTCCTGTTTGCTTGCCTTACCAGTCTCTCCCCTCCCAAGAGAGGACTACAGGCCACTGGGCCAGGGCATATTTTTCCTCAACCTCTCCTGCCTTCCCTTCAGACCACACCACCAGTCCAGCCAGCATCCAGCACAGTCAAGAAGACACACTGTGCATTACTCACAGCTCAGCACTGGACGGGTCAGTTCTTTCTCTAGTAGACCATATTTCAAGTTCTCCCACAGTTCAACTGAGGCTAGAGAAGAAAAGCATACAATTCCACTCTACCACCACGACAGCTGACAGGACACCACTACTTGTTCGGTGCTGTACAGACGACGCAGCACAGCAGCACGCTCACTAGTCTGTCTCACCGGGCATCTCCCGCTCTCTCTGTTGATGATGCCTCCATCTCCCAGGCCATCAGTGGTCCCATGCATGCACATTGTGCTGCAGCTAGCTCCAACCGCTATGGAGACTGCTGAGACACTGAGTTTTTTAGCAGCTGAGCCTGAGCCAACCCAAAAAAAAAATCAGGAATTTGATATTTTCTGAGGTAATTTGGGGGGGAGGCCTTGAACACCCTGGACACTCCCCCCCCCCGCACCTATGCCCATGCAAGCCACAACAATTCAGACACATGTAATTCTTACACTTAAAGGCACTCCTTCCAGCCCAGCCAGCCCCCCGGCACACAAATGAACACCAACCGTGGCCCCTCCCACTTCCTCAGCAAGCAGCGAGGATCCCTCACGCTCAAGTGGTCAGTCCTGTAAAAGTAGCAGAGTTGAGGGTCCGGGACTCCAGTCAGACCTGCTGCTGTAATGGAGCTCAAGCCTGCTTGAGTACAAAAGGACAGCTAAACTGAGTTTCCTTAATTTCTACAGATGGAGGGCTGCTGCACAAATGATTGCTACAGCTACTCAGGCATCACCGGGCATGTAAAACAAGAGCTGGACTATGGCAGGCAGCCTGCCATCCACCTCCTCCTCCTACACTGACTGCTTGCAGCACTTGCCCAGCTCCTCCTCTGCTACCAGTGCCCACCAACAGTCAGTAGAGCTGGTGGGAGGCCCCCATTTGAGCATTCAAGCGAGCTCCTTGACTTGTTACTAGCCCCCGTAACCAATATTCTCTTTTGACTTCCTTCTGTGTCTGGTTGCATTTGGCTGTTTTCAAACACCCAATAAACTTTTTTCTAGTGTCTACTTAGATGCGCAATATTAAATATATCAAAATAAAATATAATTGTTTTGAAGAAGATAAAAGCCTTTATTATGATTCGGCTTCAATATATGGTTAGAGAACGCTGAAATCTCATTTTGATTGTTTTACTTCCTTCTTGCAATTTTGTATTTTCAGGTTAAATCAAATATAATAAAATATGTTTTTTTTGAGAAGATAAAAGCTTTTATTATGGCTCTTTTTGGTTTGAGCCATGCACACTGAAGCGTTGAAGCAGTGAGATCACCACGATTTGGGTAGCCTTGCACCATTCCTCTGATCCTAAAAATATGTATCACAATGATTGTATAATTGTAGGTCTACAGTCAAATGGCTTTAATTCATTATAATTACGCACTAAGAAGAATGGTCTTAATGAGTTCATTTAAAGAAGGCTCCTGTATATTTATGATTTGAAGATGTCTGATGTATTTATTATACATTACATCAATTACTGTACATATGTCAACAAGAGATCAGTCATTTCTTTTGTCGCAACACATATCTAGAGTCTGAGGCTCTGACACAAGGTAGTAAAGTGTCAAGCAAGCCTCCATTTACATGCAAATGAGTCACTTGTAATACAGCCCCTCCCATTCCTTGATGTCACTGCAGCAACAGTGCAAAATAAAACATAAGGGTATTAATGTTGTCTATTCTGATTTTAGTTTAAGTTTGCAATGGCTTAAGGCAGTTCTGTCATGCAACTCACACAGGGAGTAGTACTTGTAGCCTTAATACTATATGTGTAGAGCAAATAATACATCTAATAGTATTTCATTCACAGGAAACAAAATCTGTTTCTTTGTACTGCTCATTTCTCTCTGTGAGACAGTTGTAACATTGTGGAGAACAGTAGACAGAATCAGTCAATCAAGCAGTCAATCAGTCAATCTGTATTGAACCAGGTGAACACACTTGAGAAGATTCATTTACAAGGTGGGCCTGGGCAGTTTCCCAAAGGATCACACAAGACTAAATTCCTCCTTTGCACAAATGATGCACACCCCCCTTTCAGCAGCCTGAAAGTGGAGAGCTACTGTAGATCACTTACTTTATAAAGTGTATTGTTTTATATTTCAAATGCTCCTTAAATCTAAGTTTCTGACTAGAAATACCAAGACACAGAATACATATGACATGGGAGGAATGAGCTAAGCATACAGAGCACTACAAACACTGAGACTAATTAGTTTCTTTACCTACAACTGCTGAAGTGTAGCATCTAATTTGTGAGGGACATCCTACTTCAAATGCTGGCATTATAAGGGGGGGGCTGCCACAGTTTGTCCTCAGTACCTTCAAAGTGAAGTGCTGTAGCTCTCACATCACCGCTAATGATTTATAATGGTAATGGGGGCACTTTTAAAGACATGGATCTGAGGGGCCATCACAGTTCCAAAGGAAGTTAGGGGAACTTGTTTAGGGTTAGAGAGTAAGGAACTCTAGTAGGATATGAACTTGTGCCTGTGCTTTAACCACTAGATTACCCTTCCTTCTTCCATATGCCGCAGCCGATGCTTTCCTGGTAACTTATTAATTGTTACAGCTGAACTCTTTATTTTTATTTATTTATTTAAAATGTGATGACCGGGAAAGGCACACTGAGCCGAGGCTCATTTCCAGGTGCGACCCAGGTACATTTTGTACAAGAGAAACAGGAAGTATTGCCTTACAGCAGCCATCCGATCACTGACTGCCTAGTTACAAAGGGAAAGGGACATATTTGCAAGATAGTTTCTCACTGCAGGTGTTAATCAAAACAGAAAATGCTAACACACACAGAACATAATACAACAGCTGTATAATACCACTTAAAACTCTTGTTGTACCCAGAGTCATGTATTGGGTAAGCAGTTTTTGCTAACAGAAACAGTAACACAACACATACAGGCACTTCCTTATATGAATACTGTATATGCCTCAAATCAGTGCTGCATCACACTCATATGGTCCTAGTCCCTATTAGACCTGCACTTCAGGATGTGCACAACACTTAAAGGGTTCCTCCATTACTCAAGTGGGGAACCAAACATTGTGGGTTTGGTTTACTGGTTTAACTGCATTTAGTGCAGCACCATTATCTGTTGCTCTGATGACATCATCCTCCAGCAGCATTGATGGTAAAATGGAGGACAAACACATTGATAACTTCTGGGGGCTGTATATTTTTATTTATAATCTAGATTTGGACAACAATAGGATTGCTGTCAACAGTTACACATAAGGAGTTGGGACGCTATTGGTGTGAAACTATGGGAGACTTCCCCTTTAAGGTTCCATAATTTGACCTTTTGCAATTTTAATGACCTCACAATCCTAGAGTCTTCAATTTGTTTTATCTAAACATTTCTTTGCTCAGTTCATCAATAGTCTAATAAGATTTAGAATAAAATTACTTTAGAACAAAAACTGTATATAAACTTTAGGTTTGATTTTGCGCAAATATTAACTTCTTTCTGAGTAGAAAATGCATAGGAGATTATCTGTACATACTCCACACATCGACTGTGGAATTTTGTAAAAAAAAAATTAAAAAAGAAAACTTGACCTTTTGCACAGGTCTTGACCTCCTGTAAAGGGAATGGCTTAACACTTATTTAGGAGTCATTCAAGAGTTATCCCAAGGTCAAGATTTAGTAAACTAAACATTTTATGCATTTTAATAATAGAAGTTGCCAAAGAGGACATAATAAATGAAAAAAATCAGTGTTGCAGCATAGATGCCAAAAAGTTTTACAGACATACATTGTTTTTCTTCTCTGTCTTCCTTCTTCCTCCTATCTGGTCAGCGTCAGCTTCATATATAGATCTCATAGGATCTTGCTGGCTAATAATTACTAAAATTAATCTGCTACTTTTGTTCTGAAAAGATTTAACATGATTCCATCCTGAAAAGATCTGATGTGACCCCAATAAGCAGATCATTTTGTTTCAAGCTGGTAAGTACTAGAGAATTCCATTGAAGTACTAGTAAGTCATGATGTTCTACTGTTAAATTAGGCATGACAAGATGGACTGGTCTCATTTCGCTTAAAGTAGTGTAGTGCTTTAGAGAAATGAGGTTACTTATAAGTTTAATTGGAGTTATGGCAAACAAATGTAAATATCTTTAAAAGTATACAAATAATGCATAAGCCATCAGTATGACAGTTGTTCAAGACAAAATGACCTTTCAATTGAACTTATTCATTAAGATGCACTAATTATATTTTTTAAACTATTGCCATGTGATTACCTGAATTTTCATTTTTCTTCAAAATTTTCACCTTTCAGATGGCTATGTTTAAAAAAAATCTAATGAATTCAGATTAGTGACTACCCTCATTTGAAAGGTAATTTTGTCCTGAACAACTTTCATGTTAGTTGTATATTGGTAACTTATATACTTTCTGAGATATTTACATTTGTTCGCCATGACTCCTACTGCGTACACTCAGAGAGAAAAAAAAATGAGGTTGGTTGGAAAATCATATTTTACAAAATATAAATAATTCAGATTAGAGACTACCCTCATGTGAAAGGTCTTTTTGCCCTGAATAACTTTCATGCTGGTTGTTTTTGCGCATCTTCAATAGTTTTAAAGATATTTAGATTTTTTTGGAAGGTGTGCACAATTGCTCTCAGAGCAAAGCAGCTTTGAGTTCTGTGTCCATCATTCTAAACAGAAAGAAGGGCGTATTTTTTTTAACTGCCATTGGGATTTGCAGTGTTATGGAAGGATACACTGAAGACTACTAAAAAAATGTGTTCCACGGAAACCTCTTTTCAAGCTAAAGCGATATGGCTGTAGGATCTGTCCACAGCCATAAAAATGCAGTATACTGTCAGATTGCCCCCATCCCATTCTCTCTCACAAACAACAAAAGTGACATGTTCTCCCACCTCTGGATATCTTAAAAAGCTACCCCATGGTATAGCACTCCCAACACCAAGGTCTCTTTGCAATCCTTGCTATATTTATTTCTGCCATCTCCGCCAAGAAATCTGGAATACCCTGCAGGACCTGTCTCTTATATTTGTAAAAGTACCCATGCTCTTATTCATTTCTCCAGCTCCATAGCCACAGTTCAGAAGCATCCAACAGAGGTATACCTGCCAGCTCTACCCCAAGGCTGACTACATGCTAACAGGAGCATGGCCATGCCCCATAACAATACGGAATTTGACTGTGATTCTGTTTTTCTTGTGTCTGGAGAAACCTCTCAAGTATAGTAAGAGCTATATTCAGTGAAAAGCTCTTCCCAGGTCAATGCCATTAAAGTTTTTACTTTGGGGTAATATTTCTAAAAGTGGGGATTTGCCAAACCATTACAAGAATGCAGCTGGTCCATCGCTTTCCCTTCTTTGAATGTTGGCAGAGGTGTTTTCAGCACTAACTTCAGCCTTCAGTAGCATTTTTTTATTCTTCTGTTTTATTCTTTTATTTTGTACTGTTGCTCCTTTTTTGTCTGTTATCAAGTAGTTGTATGCTCACTCATATTCAGGTTCATCTATGCTATGTCCTTCTTTTGATTTGATGTTTTCAGTGCAGGTTAACTTTCCTTTTATAATTTCTGTGTTGGCACAATTATCTAACATAAATGTCATCCTGATATCTAGTCGTGGAAGAATGTACAAAAAGGTGGGGGGGGTCAGAATTTCATAGAACACCTTAACCCAGGGTGCTGGGAAAACAATTGTCTTATTTTTTTATTTTTAATTCTGTTTATGCACCCCAGTTGCCCCATGAAACTCTCTCCAGCCACTGCCCATGACTGGCTCTACCTCCCAGACTGAAACCCACCAGAGCCAGGCCACTCCAGTCCAGCGATTCCCCTGGCTCTGAACCCTCCGGGGCAGGGCCGCCCACCCTGGCACTCTATCTAGAATCCAAAGCACTGGGCTGGAGTGGGGGGTTTCCCTGGATGGTGGGTCCATCAGCGGAAGTGTGGCCAGATCATAGGCTGTGCCTTTTCTTATCTGCAGATCGGGGGGGGTTCAGCTTTACTCACCCCCTACCAGCCCGGCAGTGCAGTGCACTCCAGCGCAGCCTCCCTATGAGCGAGAGACGTCGCTAAACATGGTAGCAGCTTGAATATGTAGCTCCTCAGCTTTGAACCCTTATTTATAAATATATATAAAAATACTGACCAGTCAGCATTAATTTTGGATCTAGCAAACTGTGGTATATGTTCCGGGCATATCAATAAAAAAATATATAGTCTGACCTTGGAAACTATTTTTTTTTTACAATTTTAAAAAATCTGACAGAACCGCGATGTCATCGGGCCGAACAGGCACTGTTACCCCAGTACTTGAACAAACTTCTGTAGTAGACTAAACAGATATTCAAACCCTGATAGAAAAGCTTAATGATATCAAACTGGAGATTGTTTCAGTTAAACAGACAGTAGCAGACTTAAAGAGTGACACCATCATAATAAATAAGCACTTGGATTAATCTGAGGACCAAACTGAAAATTTTAAAGACACCATAGCCAGCTTAGAAGACCAAATATATACGCAAGGTAAAAAAATTCACCTATTAATTGAGAAAATGGATGATCTAGAAAACCGTGGGAGAAGAAACAACCTGAGGGTCCTGGGGTGCCTGAGGGACTTGAAGGGAATAATATCATTGAATTTCTTCAACAGTTTCTGCCTAGCATATTAGATTTTCAATGGCCCTGGGTACTAGAAATAGAAAGAGCTCACCGTGCTCTGGGTCACAGTCCACAGACAGGTTAGAGACCAAGATCCATATTGGTGTATTTTTTAAGATTTTCAGTTAAAGAGCAGATCCTAAGACTTTCAAGGGACAAAAAAATAGCTAATGTGGAGGGGCAAGAAAATACTAATTTTTCAAGTCTTCTCTTCTTTGGTAATGGAAAAAGGAAAAAACTTTATAGACGTTAAGCATAGGCTTACAAAGTCGGGATTGTTATACTACTTTAAATACCCTGCTAGTCTAAATGTAGTAGAGCCTGATGGCAAAGTGCCTGTTTTTACAAATGCTAAGGAAGCTATGGTCTATGTGGTAAACTGTGAACGCTTAGCCAGAGAGACCCAAAACAAAAACTCTAACGGCTTTCACCCTTCAAAAAAATCACGCATAGACATGGATGTACATTCTACTCAGGCACCTCCTTCACCTCGAGACTAGCATTCTAATCTAAGTCTCCCTGCTATGGTAACACCAAAAGCTCAATCAAATGAAAGCTCCTGTGTTAAGACCCCAAAAGAAAGGACTCCTCGCCTCTATTCTCACAAAGCACAGAAAGGACCTACTAGGGAAGTTGGTTACACATCAAATGTCTCTTGAAAGGCAAATGTGTCGAATAAAAAAAGTTATTTACGGTCCCTAGAGTTGGCAATAGGAGAATGAGGAGCAGATCAAGGAGCAGAAGCAGAGCAGAATCATCTGGATCCCTATGCATCTCACCTCCACCAGAAAAAAGAAAGGTTCAAAGGCATCTAAATACATGCTCTCCGATGGAGATTGGTGCACAAGAAGAAACTCGAAATACCCTTTGACCTAACCTCCTAGAGAACTTTTCTGTGATTGAACAATACATCTGATAGGGTCAAACGGAAATCACTTGTGCTCCACTTCTGCTATCTCGTTCTCTTTCAAACTCAGCAACTGCATCCTTACTTTTATATTTGGTGAACATTAAACTGTTTATCCTCTCTAAATATGAAAGGTAAGAGATAAAACCTGATGAAAAGCGCATTGCAGGATAATTTAAATGTCAGAACTCAGGTGGCAATATGTGGAAATCAGTGCGGAAAAAAGGCATCAGCGTGCCTGTACGGGCTGTTTTAACATCCTACTGAGGCGGGTAATTTTTATTTGTGGAGGCATTTCTAGGAAATCAAAAACTTACTTTATAGAAAGAACGCTGCAGTCGCAATTTTTATTAGAGTGTTCAATTAATTTGTATGCTGCACAGCTGGTGCTATTCTTCATTATGCTGCTCTATACATTGCCAGATCACTATAATTGTACAACATTTAATTGGACACCCAGATCATATTCTTAGAATTGCATATTCTTTTTTATTGACCTTAAGCACCTTGTGGGTGTACTCTTTTGGAAATAATTTAGCCCATTTAAACAAGGGGATGTCTTGCATAAATCTAAACCGATTGTTATTTTATTTATTTATTTATTGTAATATTCAGAAAGACCTTTGAGTCAGGGACTCATTTACAAAGGTTCCACATCATACATACAGGTACATGGAGCGTGATAGGTATTACTTTGTTGAAATGAAAGTCTAAAAAGTTTAAAACACATGGAAATATATATTTTCAGCGAATCTAAGCCTTATCTAACCTATAGCCTTCCTTTTCTCTTAACGTCAAATGAGCTGTTAGGCTGGAGTAGCGAAATAGGTAGTTTGGATGCGCAGCTAAGATATAAACCAGGTCACTATTATAGTGCAGAAAAGAACTTACAATGCCCAACCATTTTCTACTACATTTCTGTTCCCTCCTTTCAGTTTTCATTTAACAAAATGTTGAATGTGATTCTGCAAGTTACTAAGGGTACGGAGTAAAAGGTTGTGGTGACATAGGAAGTGGAATGGAGTGACCTGGCAAAATAAAGACCATTAATGTTGAACTACCTCCTTAGGAAAGTTCATACCTTTCTATTCTAATTCTTATATTTTCCTACTTATTTCTTGCGATACATTCACTCTGCTGCTGTTATGTATATGTGTGCTCTATGTGGATATGTATTTTAACTTTTGAAAAAGACTGACTTGTCATTTGATAAAAGCACAATAGAAGTAATAATATGCTTATTTATGCCAAAGTTGAGGGATGCTCACACCGGCTTCACGTGCACCATCACATATCTCAGTGTCTTGGATTAATATCTGGCGCATGTTGGGCAGCAAAAAGTAGAATTCCAACCTACTTTGAATTTTTAAAGAAACATTGTTTTTATTCATGTATTTATTTGTTTACTTTTTATTCTGACTTCTTAACCTGTTGACTATGTTTATATCTAACTTTGATCTTATTTAACCAGTGCTGCTGTATTAAATCTAATTTAGTTGCTCGGTTTTTAAGGAACTAGAGAAATAGCAATCTGTTGGTTTTATTTAAGTTTTAAAATGTCACATTATAGGATTGTATCTTGGAATGTTAATGGTTTGGGATCAACAGTCAAAAGGAAAAAGTTCTTAATTACTTAAACAAGAAAAAAGCTGATATTGCTCTTATTCCGGAATCTCACTTGACACAGGAAGAGGCACTTAAATTGCAAAGAGCCTGGGTGGGTATAGCTGAGAGTTCATGTTTCTCCTCAAAGAAACGTGGAACCTCCATATTAATTAGGAAATGAATAAATTTCAGCAAACATAATAGTTTTTCTGACCCCGAAGGACAATATCAAATTCTAACAGGCTCATTGGATGGACCAAACATAGCAATATGTAATGTGTATGTCCCTAATTATGGAAGATGTGAGTTTTTCAGTTCTTTAGCTGTATCTCTTAGTGCATTCACTGACTATGAAATTGTGGACATGCTGTGAACCAATGGGCGTACAGCCCTACTGAGCTGTCAGTCGGTGGGCGGCGGGGCGGCAGGTGGGTGGGGTGCTGCCGCCCGCCGGCTGACAGGGGAGTGGGGCAGTGGGGCTCAGTGGGCGGGTGGGGAGTACACTAGACCATCAGGGTAGTAGGAGTATTTTATGATTTACAGATGCCCACAATTGGGCAGTGATCGGTCCACTGGACCACCAGGGATATTGGATGGGGGGGTTTCTTTTAGATGAATGCCCGCGATCGGGCTGCAGGGGGCATCGGTCCCCAATGGCTGCTGCCTGGCAGGGCGCCAGGTGCAAGTCGCCGGAGATTGGCGCACCTGCATGCTAATGGCATGCAAATGGGGCCATAATAAGATGCAAATGTCCCCATGTGCGCCTTGCATAAATTATGGTCCCATTTGCATGTCCCCTTTTGAATATTGCAGGTGCTGTGCATGGTGCAATGGCACTTGCGCTAGCACATCTCCATGCTCCACTCTGGCCACTTGCGCTCGTGCAGTGCCACTGCACCATGCACAGTGGGGGTGGCCAGTGTGCGATATTCAAAGCTGCTGTGCCATAGCGCAGCTGCGTTGAATATCGCCCAGGCCACACCCCTGTGCAATTAAGTTGAGCTGCACCCAGGCTTGTGCCATAGCCTGGAGCAGTTTGAATATCTGGGCCATAACATTTAGTAGAATAGATTACATCTTATTACCTAACTCTAAAATTATTGATATTTTAGAGGTAAAAATAGATAACATTATAGTATCTGACCATGCAATGATAAGTCTTGATCTAGTTCTTGGGACTACTATGGAGAAATCACATAGGTTGCAGCTTAATACCAGCCTGCTAAAGGACAAAGAATTTCTGACTTGGGTTATGAAATAAACAACTGAGTATTTTGAATTTAACAATAATGGAAAAACATCAAACATATCTATTTGGGAAGCATATAAAGCATATGTCAGGGGAAGAATCATTAGTTATTCAGCAAATAAAAAAGGGAAAGGAATAGGGTACTGGAAGAGAAAGAAAAAGAATTAACAAACATTTCTCTCTTATCCAAAAACTCTCTTACACCAAAAGGGGAAACGTTACATAAAATGTCAGTTCTGAAAGGGGAAATGAATACAATGCTTTCACAGAAAGCAGAATATGCACTTTTTAGGACCAAACAAAAATATTGGGAGGCTGGGAAAAAAGCAAGAAGGCTCCTTGCCTTAAGATTGAAAAGGCTTCAACAACAAACTATTATAACAGGCATTCAGAATAAACATGGGAAAACATTTACTAAAAACAAAGAAATAAACAATGAATTTTATGAATACTTTCAAGATATTTATTCAGATAAGGGTAACTATCCATATAATGATCTAGATGCATTTTTTGCGAATCTTAAACTTCCAATGTTGACACAAAAAGAGAAAGAAACTCCGGGTAGAAAAATTTCCCATGAAGAAATACATATAGCTATACAAGATCTATCTACAGGCAAAACACCTGGTTCTGATGGATTTCTTGGAGAATATTATAAAAAGATTGCACTCTCAACACTGCCTCATTTACATTCAACCCTACTGGAAGCATGGGAGACAAAGTCACTTCCACCTTCTATGAGACAGGCCTTTGTAACACTAATACCCCCCCCAAAAAAAAACAAAGATAACTTAAACTGTTCAAACTATAGACCAATTTCCTTAATGAACACTGATTATAAGATACTTACTAAAGTTCTAGCCAATCATGTGCAGGATGTTACAACTAAACTAACAGGTCAAGAACAGGTGGGGTTCATTAAAAATCGATCCAGGGCTGATAGTATTCGTAGGCCACTTAATCTAATTTGGTCAGCAAATAAAAGTAAAATTCCTTATACCATTTTGTCACTCGATATACTTGAGGCATTTGACTCGATCAATTGGACCTTTATGTCAAGCGCCTTAAAGGAGTTTGGCTGTGGATCAGATTTTTCTGAATGGGTAGCTATGTTCTAAGACAAGCCTGAAACACAAGTGCCAACAAATGGTATGTTGTCCCCTAAAATTGTTTTATCCTGTGGTACTAGGCAAGGGTGTCCATTATCTTCCTACATTTTTATTTTGGCATTTGAACCTCTGATACAGACAATTAATGTATACCCACCCAACAGTGACAGTTTGACAGCCAGGTCCCCTACAGCGACTAGAGTGCCATGCCACTGTAGGGGACCCACTGGAACTAGGCACTGTCTGTCGGGACTCCTGCACCCCCCCGAATCAGCTCCGACTCGGAGTTCATAATCCTTAAGTGGGGGAGTGGGGTTCAGGGGCCAAAGCCCCCCATAGAAAACACTTCCAGCAACTAGAAACCAGCAGCTGACTGCAAAATGCGGTCGACCTGCCGGTTTCACTGTCGGTGCGGTCGACAGGAAATTTGTCGACCACCTGTTGTGGATCCAACAATTAATAACCGTAATGAGATCAGAAGCATAAAGTTTGGGGGAAAGGAACATAAAACCTTTGCATTTGCAGATGACCTCTTGCTATCACTTGGAAACCCAGTACATTCATATCAGTGTTTGAAGGCAACCCTTGCAGCTTTTGAAAGCATTTCTGGTCTTAAGTTAAATTGGGGAAAAAAAATGCAGCTGTTACATAATGGCCTGACAACCAAAACAAAGAATCATTTGGAAAACATTTTAGATAAAAATTGGTTCAAATCAAATATTACATACCTAGGACTGCAGATCTCCACTTACCTAAAAGAACTGAAAAATCTTAACTATTACCCACTTACAAAAGATATAGAGTTGGATTTATCTAGATGGGGAAAACTTAATGCTGTGGGGAAAAGTAAACACAATAAAAATGAACATTGCTCCCAGACTGTTTTACCTATTTCAAAATCTGCCCATTTTGGTGGACAGAGCAATCTTTAAATGGCTCAATCGTAGTATAAGAATGTTTTTATGGCAAGGTAAACCACCGAGGCTGAGTATCTCCAAGCTAAGAGCACCATGCACTGCTGGAGGTGGAGGTCTAGCTTTGCCTTGGTTGGAAAGGTATCAATTAGCCTTTATTTTTAAGCATGCTTTGAGACATTTTGAAAATCTACATGTGAATATATGTGGAGAGCCTCAGCCTTAATGGTTAACTATGGAAAAAAACACGTTAAAGCCAAACTCTCATTTTGATTTTTTATATATACCACAAAAACCTAATTTTTTGGACAACCCCTGTATCCTTGGTTCTGTGATAACAATTAGGGAAAATAAATAGTATTATAAATTCCAAAGGAATTCCCTTAGACTTAATGTCATTATGGGGTAATACTAAAATATTCAGAGTACAGAGAGGTTACTCAAACGAGGGATGGTCCAAATGTGGCATTAACAGACTAGCTCATTTAGTGGATACAAAGACTAGAATTTTATACTCATTTCAAGAACTCAGGGAAAAATATAAAATTCAGATTTATCAATTTCATTATTATCTGCAGTTAAGGGAAAACCTTAATAGATCTAATATTCTGAATAAGGACCTCTATCTGCCAATATCTGAAGACTGGGATCAATTGATAAGCACTTCTTTACAAAAGAATATGGGTGGGAATCATATATAGAATACTGATTAGTAGTTTAACCTCTACCTGTTTGACCATTGAAGCTAAAAGGAAATGGGAAGAAGATCTGTGTCTCGATATTTCCGATGAGGAATGGGATGCGGCATGGGGAATAACCAACAAGAACCGCAAGAAGCTTCAAGGTAGGTTAATTCAATTTAAAATTCTGCATGGATATTACTACAGTCCAGATAAATTGCATACTATGGGATACTTGAGTAACTCAGATTGTTGGAGATGTCACCAATCTGGAGCAGGACTAGTTCATATGTAATAGTAGTAAAATTTTTATTCATAGAATAATGAATATGGATAACTCTACTGAGCCTAAGCTCATTTACAGAGAGGTCCAGAGTACCAATTCCAGTTACACTTCCAATAGTTATACATAAAGGAAAAAACACTGACCATAACACAGACATTCATCAATGAATAAATATAACACAAATCCAAAATATCAACATATGCATATATCTTGTAAACAAAATTCGACTAACAAAGTAGTCAATACTTAAGCAGTAAAAACTAGTCTCAGAGACTGCTATCTAAATTATAAATATCTTTTAACTAAACTGGGCACCCTTCAGAAATTAGCATAATCTATCTATAAGCCATTCTTTTATTAAACACAATTGGAAATCCCTATCTAGTTCATATGATATGGCAATGTCCCGTACTTACAGATATATTGAAAGACATCCAATCTATTTGCATTAAGGTCACAAAGCAAACCATCCCTCTATCCCCACTAATTTTTATCCTAGGAATAATGCCAGAATCTTTAAACTTGGATAGATTCCAAGAAACATGGGTTTTTATGCGGCCCTTAGTATGAAACATTTAATACTACAGAAATAGTCCAGTAACCTTCCCCCCTCTGTTAGTGAATGGTATAATCAAATGGTATACCTGTATAACAATGAAATACTATGTTATTCTCTTGTGGATAAATTAGATATTTTTTATAGAATTTAGTCACCCTTTTGGAACCCGACTTAGAAAAAATATATATCTGATATTCACAAAATGCTAGTTAAAAGTATTCAACTCCTGTTTTATTGTATAAGATGTCTATTTCTTTTTTTTAAATTTAAAAAGCTTTATTAAGTTTCAAAGAACAAACTCTTGTACAATGCAGTAGATATAACAACAAGACAGTAAATTCCCTCCACCTTCCCCACCACCTTAACCCTATCCCCTCCCACCCCTTGGTAGGCCCAAATCCCATCATATATTCAGCTAACACCCTATGCAGTGTGCAAAAAATAATACCTTTAAAGGAGCTAGAGAACCTGGTCATGTTGGTTTAGGTAGAGAGCAAACAATTTGCCCCATTTGTAATCAAAGGAGGATGGTCCATTCTGAATATCTGCTATCACTTTTTCTGTTCTAAAGTAAAAAGACATTTCATGTAACCATTCTGTATAGGAGATGGTGGTTTGGTCTAACCAGTGTTTAAGTACAAGTTTTTTCACCGCAGTGGAGATGAGGGAAATATGAAATTTCCTTTCTCTAACCTTGATTTGGGATAAGTCCCCCAGTATACTGTACAGGATGTTCAGGGTAAAAAGATTGTCTAAACCTAGCAGAGGATCCATTTGGGATTTGATTTTGGTCCACAAGGAGGAGACTTTTTCACAAATCCAGAAAACATGTAATAATGTCCAATCCACCTTTCCACATCTACTGTAACACAAGACGATGACTGTAAACGTCCCATTTTTGCTAATTTGACTGGGGAGTAATATATATTATTGAGTATCTGGTATTGGGTAAGTCTTCACCAGTCTTGTGTATTGTAAGTATATAAGTCGGTGCCATATATTAGTCTGGTTAACCCCGTGGTCTGGGATAAGAGAGTCCCATATTTTTGAGCCTGTTAAGGTGGTGGGATAAAAGGTAGAGAGGAGGCAGTTGTATAATTGTGAGACAGCATGTGGTTAGACAGCCAGCTCTCGTATCTGGGCGATTAGTTTGGTCAACCCGGATGGTACATGTGCCAGTCCAAATTTGTGTAACAGAAGGTGTCTCAGCTGATATATCTTATAGATATATATAGCGGGAATCTGGAATTTTGCAAGTAATTCTGTTGAAGAAAGAAGTCCACTGGATTGGTAGAAATCAGAAACCTGAGTCCCTTGTAACTGAGGGAGCCAGTCTACTGGAAGAGGTGAGTTTCCAATTCTTAAAGTTGGGTTACCTAGAATAGGTTGCATTGTATCCTTATCAGGGCAGATACAAAGAGAGGAGCAGATCTGAAAGAAGATTTTATTGGAAGCTCCCATCACTGAATGTTGGAATGTGTCTGGCAGTGATTTCAAGGGAGAGAGGAGAACTGTGATTGGAGAAAGCTTGGCTTAGCAGAGAATATCTGCCTCAATTTTAAGCCATATAGGAATATAGACTTGCTCCTGCCAGTCTGAGGTAAGAGACAGCCACTTTCCTATTTTATAGAGGTGGCTGTCCCAGTAATAATACAGAATGTTAGGAAGTTTGAGCCCCCCGCTAGCTTTGGAGAGGGTGAGTTTATTATAAGCTCTTCTGGGTGACTTGTCTAGCCATAAAAACTCTGAGATAATGGTATGAACCTGTTGGAACAACAAGAGAGGTAACCAGATGTTGAGCATATTAAGGGGCTAAAATAATCTGGGGAGGATATTCATTTTAATAAGGCTTACCCTGCCCCACAGAGATATAGGCAAAGCTTTCCAGCGAGATAGGTCTTGTTGGATCTTCTGAATCAGGTCTTCTAAATTTAATTTCTTAAATTGAAGCAGGTCTGTGGTAAGGTATATACCCAGGTATTTAATCATGTGGGGGCCCACGTCATTCCAAACTTATTAAAGTCTTGGCGGAATGTATAGAGGTTAAGGGGAAAAATTTCAGTTTTATTATGGTTTAATTTGTAATTAGAAAATTTGCTGTATTCTTCTATAATAGAGAGCGCCTTGTCTAGGGAGGATATGGGGTCCGAGAGGTGAAGGAGAATGTCATCCACATATACAGAGAGTATTAGGTTGGCAGAGCCTATTGGAATACCATGTAGCTGAGGAGAGGTTTTAAGCTGCCTGATCAAATGCTCCAAATACAGATTAAAAAGAAAAGGGGATAGAGGACAGCCCTGCCTCATGCCGGAGTAAAGAGAAAATCTAGGAGAGAAAATCCTGTTACAATAGATCCGTGCAGTGGGTACGGAATAGATTCTCTGGAGTCAGTGAATGAATTCCGGGGGCATGCCCATATTCCTAAGGATGCATCCGAGGAAACTCCAGTCCACCCTGTCGAAGGCTTTCTCAACATCTAAGGATACTAGGGCCATAGGGAGTGGGGCTAATTGAGCCGAGGAACATATGTGGGCCAATTTACAGAGGTGATCAGCCACCGACCCAGGGCCGGAGTAAGGCATAGGCAACATAGGCACAAGCCTAGGGCCCCTCCCTGCCAGGGGGCCCCCAGCAATCCCCAACATATATTTGCTATATATCCTTTTCTTTCTGCCTGAGCTGCATGTTTTTTGTAAAGGACTCAGCCACTGAGTAAGTAAGGGGCTGATCTGTGACATGACTCTCACCTCCCTGATTAGGTGGTAAGTGCAGCGGACAGCTTCAGGGGTCCCAGCCAGGATGACCTTTAAGGTGTGAACAAGCCCATTCCCTTTGTTTTGTCTCCCACACCCATTTAGAATACCAGCGTAGAATCTTACTCTTAATTATAAAAGATTAACAGTGCAATTCAGTGTGTATGTTTTATATTGTATCTTAAGTATCTGTTTTATTGACTTAGGAAACCTTGTATCATCCTTGAAGCTTGAATGTAAGCAATAGCTTAATTTGCTTGAAACCTTTGTACCGTGCTTGACTCTGGGTTGTTTTACCCTCCGCATTCAGATGAAATACCTTTCAATGTATTGTTCGTTACCTTTTACCATCCTTGACTCTGGACTGTTTTACCTTCTGCATTCATTTGTAATACCTTTCATTGTACTGTCCATTTCTCTTGTTTTGTACTTCATAACATGGAGCCTTTGCAAAGGAGTCTCAGACTCAAAGGTTTGTAATTCTGATATCTCAATAAATAAAAAATAAATATTTAATTTCACTCCTAAAATTAAGAAATCTACAATAAGTTTCAGTGGTACAATTACAAATCATACTCTTGTTTTTTAATTCTCTCATCTCGCTCATACTGAAGTTCTGACCTCGATACAGCTCTGTTTTCAGGATGAACAAATGAATGTATATCAAGATTCCCATCAGTAAATCGTGCTATTTATGGATCCTGGCTGGCTGGCTTACTTATCAATAACAGAAATGTTTGATCCTGGGAATGATTTCAAATTCTTCCAATAATCACTCGCTTTGCAGTTAATGTCTAAAGTTCATAACCCTCCTAGTAAACCACAAATTTAACTCCAACACTACCCAGGACCTAACCTCTTTTAGAGATTGGTCCCTACCCAACCCAACAAAACTCCCACATCCTGGTTCATACTACCTGACAGGACAGTATGGCAACACCCAGACTGCGAGTGCACACATGTGTATTTGGGGTTGGGGGGCTTTGGAAAAGTGCAAATTATGACATTTTGCATAAAAAAAATTGTTTTAACAGGCCTATTATTATTTTCTCTAAATTATCAAAACTCAGGCTATTGTTATTTTTCCATACCGATAGTATTATTTTTTTTTTTTACTATCTCTTTATACTCCCCTTGTACCGTGACTGGTCCCTCTCTCCAGGCATCCCAATGTGCCCAGTCTGCACCATGAGGACTGGGAGGATGCTCCCAAAGGTGCCCCACTCCTATACAACACTAGAGTTTGGCCCCCTCCGGGTGGGGCAGAAGAGTTCATCCTACCTCCTCTGATCCTCAGTGGATGTACAACTGAAGCTCCTTCCCGGTTCCTCCATGGTCACAACGGTGCAGGAGCCCTTTGACTAGATCGGCTGTGGGGTGTTTTTCCTTATTCTGGTCCACCCCCTGCCAACGTCAGTGCTGAAGGAGGACCAATGAGATGGAGGCACATAGAGATGTGCCTCCCCTCCAGTCCTCGGGTGACATTGTCCCCTCCCTGTCTATCTGCTTTCACAACCGCACCAGCAATATAGCAGCAGGGCCAGCATCCCACTCTTTCCCGGAGAAGGAGAGCAGCCGTTGTGCACTCAATCTTTCTACCCCTGGCCAACCCCTGGTGACCCGAGTCCATCACCAAACCTGGGTCACCAACAGGTACAAGATGTGGCATCCAGCGCTTCAACCCTCAGCACCACTGGACCGGCCAGTTTCATTAATTTTGAAGCATTTTGTGCCACTTTTTAGGGACAGTAAGAACATTGTTTTCATGTTTCAGTAACTGATATGCAATAGCCAAGAGGTACGGTCATGGAGAAGGGGCATGGTTACAATGAGGAGGGCCCCAGATTTCTCTTGGGCCTAGGGCCTCAGGTTGCCTTAACCTGGCCCTGTGCCGACCTACCAGGGACGAACCCCCACCTGTTCAGGGCTGAGCAGTGGGGACCATATTTTTTGAATTCGGATGGCTAAAATTTTGGTGAGTATTTTAAGATTGCAATTCAGCAATGAAATAGGGTGATAACTAGATGGTTGACAGGGGGGGCTTGTCAGGTTTAAGAAGAAGAATGATCGTGGCCTCCAGAAGAGATAGGTCTATAGAGTCGGTGAAGAGTACATAGTGATAAAGTTTGATTAATATGGTGGATAGTTCCTTAGCAAAGATTTTAAAGAAATTAGAAGGGAAGCCATCTGGGCCTGGAGCCTTATCTAAGGCAAGACTCCTTACGGCCTGGGACACTTCCAATGGTGTAATGGTGGCTGACAATAGTGATCCGTTAGGTTCCTGTAATTTGGGTAGTGAGATGTTTGTTAAGTGTGTGTCCATTTCCCGTATTGGGGGGGTTGAGTCATTTACCATAAACTCTAGCGTAAAAATTCCTGAAAACTTGTGATATGTCACTTGGGAGAGTTTTAAGGCTGCCATCCGCATCAGTAATGGCCTGGATAACTCTTGAACTCTAATTTTCTCATGCGGAGGGCTTAGAGATGGCCTGCCTTCTCTCCTTGGTCTATATAAGTTGTCTGTGTTTTGAGAATAGTAGACTCAGCTTTTTCTTGAAGAAGCTCCCAGTAAAGATTACTGAGGGACAAAAGCTTCGCTAGGGAGTTTTGTGTGAAGGTAGGGGAAAGAGTTTGCGCCAAGGTGTGGCTCTGCTCCAGCAGGTGTTTAGCCTTAGCCACCCTAATTCTCTTCCATTTGGAAGCCAGTCTAATGACTTCCCCTCTTAAATAACATTTTAGTGAACACCATACTTGATCTAGCCTGGGTATGTAAGTCATGTTATCTGCTAGGAACTGACCAATAACTATCCGGATTTTGGAAACAGTGAATTTGTCCTTAAGAAGCTGCATATTTAGCTTCCATGAAGTGTCTCTCTGTGAAGTGACAGATGGGACAAGGCAAAGCCATACTGCTGCATGATTGGATATAATGATTGGTTCTAACCTCTCATCCAGAGTCCCTTATAACAGGCATGAGCTTATGAGAAAATGATCCTATCCTAGATGCTGTCAGATGTACTTGTGAGCGAAATGAAAAGGCTCTAGTGGTAGGATTTAGAATCCTCCAGGTGTCACAAAGACGGAGAAGGTCCATCATCTCATTTAGGGCCCTCTGAGAAGGGGATAAAGGTCTGGGAGCTGTGTTAGATCGATCCAACATCTGGGTGACGGAAGGTTCCAGTCTCCCCCCAGGACCAAGGGAGTTGGAAGGAAGGGAGCTAATTTGTCTGCTAGCTCCATAGGGAAGGTTGGATCCCCAGCGACTGGGCCATAAATGCTACCCAGAATGATTGGGTTCCTATCGAGTATACCTTTGACAAAGATAAATCTGCCCTGGGGGTCTGTAATGGTGGTTTTGGGTTGAAATGAGATATTTCTCATGATGAGAATTGCTACTCCTCTCCTGTTAGTGGAATCCCCAGCAGCAAAAATCTGTTGAACACCTTGCCTCCTGAAACTCCCTGCCTCCTGAATGAGCAGATGTGTCTCTCTTTTTTTTATTTCTTTTTATTAAAAGTTTGTCCATGTACATACAGAATGGAAATATCATTGTTTCGTTAAGCATTACAGTGGTTGAAATATTTTACATAGGTTTCAATTTCAATGTATCATTTATAAAAATAATAAGTATAGTTATCATGGAACATCACATTGAACAATGGTGACTTGAGGGTCTATTCTCTCCTTGTATTTATTATGCTGGAGCACAATTAGATTTTCGATAGGATCTCTGTCCACATGTTATTCTCTAATCTGGGATGATCTCTAGTCGAATTATTACATAGCTATAATTCATTATGGACAGAAGTCTACTCCCTCTGTAGATGCATGATGGATCCAGCACCTCCACTTCACAGTAAATGATGTGACCCTTCCCCGCTATTCAGCATTAAAGTTCTCAGATTTATATATTTCTGACATTATTAGTCTCCATTCCTGAACAGTTGGGATCTGGGTCCTCATCCATCGCCTCATGATAGCTTTCTTGGCTGCAATATAACCTATAGGCAATATAGTGTGTCCCCAATGGGGAGCATGGTCCGCATAAACTCCCAGAAGAAATTGTTCAGCTGTAAGTTCTATAGGTTCCATGAATAAAGCAGTTAGCTCATTTTGGAGTGTAAGCCAAAAGGGCATAAGGCACGGACATGACCAAAACACATGACCCAATGTGGCAGCAAGGCAGCCGCATTCCCTCCAACACTTCCCATACTCTTCCGGAAGGTATTTCATAAGGGCCGCAGGGGCCCTAAAATATCCAGTACAACATTTCCATGAAAATTCTCTCCAGTAGGGGAGGCCAGATTTTATCTCAATTAAAGAGGATCTGGACCAAACGTCAGTGGGTATTTCCATTTCAAGATCTTTATTCCACGCATCTAGTATAGAAGCTGTGGAGGTTGGGAGCCCATTTCTAAGCTCTCGATAGATGAGACCTATTATGTGAGATCCCAGGTTTCCCTTATTTGCTTCTATGAAAAGTTTTAACAAATCTGGAATTGGGGAGGGTAAGACTGGGAATATTGTTGTGTTTCAGAGAATGTGATTTCGGATTTGAAAGTATCGAAACCTGTCTGTATTATTTAGGGAAAATTGGGATTGAAGTTTGTCAAATGGGATAATTCCCTCCAAAGAGAGAAACTGGTAAATATGAGATAACCCAATATCTCGCCATATAGAGAAGGTATGCTCCATATATATAGGAGTAAACTTTTCGTCTTGGGGATATTAATTTACAATATTCGTATATTTTTAAGTTTGGCCCAGATTTTCTGATCTGCTTCCATATCTTGTAGGTCTGAGCTGTAATTCCTGTTAATGCTGAGGGACAAAGTGACCTATCATCAGATGAGAAGAGGATCCTCTTAATATCATGTAGATCATTTAACTTGAAATTCTATAGTTTTCCAAGGAGAGTTATAGGTGTCGGTCAACCATAGGATCAATGTTCTTAGGAATGTTGATTGGGCGTATAAATAAAAATCTGGAAGGTTCAGCCCACCCTGAGATAGGGAAAGTTTTAGGATAGAAAGTTTAATTCTGGGGCAGTTCTTTCCCCATATGAAATTCAGTAACATTCTGTTCCAGGATGTAAAGTAGAATTTAGAAGGGAAGACGGGGATGGTCTGAAGTAGGTGTAAAATTCGAAGGAGGACATTGTTACGTATTATAGAAATTCGCTGGTGTAGTGGAGTGTATGCAGAGGCCCACCTGTCTAAATCAGCCTGAATCTGGACTGTAAGAGGTTCATAATTAGTCACTTCTAATACTCCTGGGTCAATGGGAAGGTGGAGGCCCAAATATTTTATTTTGGTAGCACACCACCTAAATGGGAAGGTCTTTTTTAACAGTGGGGATGGGGAGAAGTTAAATGATAAAATTTTTGTTTTGTTTATATTTAATTTAAAGTCAGATAGTTTTTCAAATCGGGATGAGATCTTCCATGCTGACAGGATGGATTGAGAGGGGGACAACAAAGTCAACATTACATCAGCGGCAAACATTCCTATTTTGTATTCTTGTTGGCTTATCGGTATCCTTTCTACTGAGGGGATATTGCGAAGTAGGGCCAACAGGGGTTCTAAAAACAGTGCAAAAAGGTAAGGGGACAATGGGCAACCCTGTCTAGTCCCTCTTCCTAAAGAAAGGGGAAGGGAAAGTAAGCCATTAACTCGAACGTAAGCTTTAGGAGACCTATATATTTTTGTTAAGCATGATATAAATTGTGGGGAAAAGTGGAACATTTTAAGGGTTTCCCATAGAAAGGGCCATGACACACGATCAAATGCCTTCTCTGCATCTAAACTTATAAATACCGAGGGAATTTGTCTGGTACAAACATATTCCTGTAGTAGAAGGGCTCTACGAATATTATCAGATGTGTTTCTGTTTTTGATAAAGCCAGATTGGTCTGGGTGTATAATATGGGGAACTGTTGTTTCAAGTCTGGTAGAAAGTATGGCCATGTAGATTTTATAGTCAACATTAGGAATCGAGATAGGTTGATAAGACCCTGGGTCTGAGGGGTCTTTATTAGGCTTTAGTATCTGGGCTATAGTTGCAAAATCCTAGGATGGGGGGGACAGACCACCCTGAGAGATCTCGTTCAAGAGAGCATGAAGTTTTGGGATCAATTCTTTTTGGAATTTTCTATACCACTCTGTGGTATAACTGTCTGGTCCTGGGCATCTCCCTAGATTTAGTTTTTGATGGATTCTTCAATCTGCAATTTCGAGATAGGGGATTCTAATGTCTTGATTTGGAGGGAAGACAGAGTTGGAAGATTTGCCTGTTTTAAGAACTGTATCGATTCATTGTGGAGGAAGGAGGAGGGAGGGGAGTATAAATTGGTGTAATATTCAATGAAAGCCTGTTGAATATGTTCATCAGTGTAGTGGGTCTTTCCAGAGGTAGCATTTCTGAGTCTAAGAATGGTGGATGAACCTTTTCTTGCTCTTAATTTATGGGCCAAATGTTTGATACTCCTAGGTCCCCCCTCATGAACTGTTTGGTGGAGTTAGTAAAGAGATTGTTGTACCTTGTTGTCAATAAGTTGCTGAAGTGCTGCCTTCATATTTCTTATTAATAGTTGTAATTCAGTGTCTTCCTCCCGATATAGCATCTGGTAGTTTAATTGGGTCGATAGTCTGAGGTATTCAGATTCTCTCTCCATATGTTTTCTGGACGAGTAGGATATAATTTCTTCCCGAATGGTGGCCTTCATCGCGTTCCACTGTATGGCTAGGTGTATTTCTGGGTCTGAGTTTTCTGTGAAGAAGAGGGAAAGTCTGGAGAAAAGGCTTTCCATGAATTCCTTGTCTGATAGTATTGTTGGGTTGAGTCTCCATAGGGAGTTCTTCTTCTCCCTTCCCATATCCAGAGAAATGATCAAGGGGTGATGATCTGATATTAGTTTGGAGCCGATGCTAATGTCTTGTATTAAAGATAGATGTTCACATGTTGTTATGATATAATCAAATCTGGAGTGGGATTTAAATCTTGGGGAATAATAAGTAAAACCTGGGCTTGAGGGAAATATCTGATGCCAGACATCCACCAAACCCAAGTGCTCTATGGTGGACCTGATTTGTCTGGCAGCCGTATTGTTTCTGTGTTTTGGGGGATTTGAACAATCTATGTGAGGAGCTAGTGTCAGGTTCAAGTCCCCCCCCATGATCAGCTGACCCTGAAGAAGGTCAAGCAATGAAGATATGAATCCCCTATATACTGGGAAATTAGATTGGAGAGGGAAATATACACTAGCTAGTGTTACTTGTTTGCCATACAGTAACCCTCGAATTATTACATAACGGCCTTGTGCATCAATGTGAGTTTGCTGTATCTCAAAGGGGGTATTCCGTGGAATAAGAATTGCTGAGCCTCTCTTCCTCCCTCTGGGATGCGATGAGGCCACCACTCTGTATCTGCCCCCCCCCCAATTCAGCTTGAGGTGATCTGTTTCAGAAAGGTGGGTCTCTT
Organism: Neoceratodus forsteri; assembly: GCA_016271365.2. Taxonomy (NCBI): domain Eukaryota; kingdom Metazoa; phylum Chordata; order Ceratodontiformes; family Ceratodontidae; genus Neoceratodus; species Neoceratodus forsteri. The sequence goes on from CM057449.1 coordinate 685,167,661, forward strand.
GAAGAAAAATCAGGTCTGTGGGATTTTTAGATAAATGTTGCATGAGTCTTGCACATTTAATCGGGTCATGTAACCCATTGATGTTATGGGATATTATTTTTATCGGATTTATCACACCCATTTTCTGAGCTCTTTAAAAATGAGTTTTATGTTTCTTTTTTCCCACCAGAGTGAAGATAAGGAATATCGTACAGACCATGCTACCCTACCCTCGGAGTACTTCGGTAGCAGTAAAGCCGGCAATGCAATATTGATATGCCTATGTTTCAATAAAAAATATTTAAAGAATACTGTTCCATTGTATGTGGGGTTTTTTAACCCCCCCAATTGACAACCTTTTGAGCAGCTAAGAACACAGTTTACCTCATGACTATAAACTTGGTCTATAAACAGGATTAAACGTAACCAACTAGTTTTCAGAATGACATATTTAAAGTAAAGTGAAACAAAAACTATAGGTGTGCAACCTATACACACCCTTTTATCTATGTGCAAACCTAAACACACCCTTTTATCTATGTGCAAACCTATATATAGTTTGACCTCCAATTGGGAAGAGCTCAAATAGAACTTCTCCTAGGACATCCTGTCCTTAGATCCACGTGGATCAGGAGAGGAGTGAGGGGTTCCTGGCTTGACCCCAAATAAAAATACATTCAGGGTCAGGAATAGAGCCCCTAAGAGAGTGATATCTTGATTACTCCAAAAAAGCTCCCGTGTTACCATTTTGTCAGACTAAAAAGATCTCCTGGGAGATTCACTGCCTTGTCCGCTCATATAAGACTCAGTGGGTCCAGGATGATAGGAGGGAAGATAGGGGGAGTCTAGTATAAGAGAGAACAGGAAATCAATCCAACTCCACTTTATCACTCACTTACTCAAAATATATATATAGGGAGGCTGGCACTTATATTCAGCCCCAGATCTGAGCGTTCCAATGACCGGGTGTCAAACCCACGTTTGGGTTTTTCAAGAGAAAAGGATCCCTCTGGGTTGTTTCCCTTGTATTCAAAAGATTAACTTTTAAGGGTTCATGGGAGAGGAGGATAGGGAGAACCAAAGGGGGAAGTCGAGGGAAACCGCCATGGAGAAAGAGAGCAGAACCACTCAGCTACAGCAGTCTCCTGTCCCCCCCCCCACGCTCCCACCCCGGCTCAACCCCTATATTGCCAGGGGTGCCTAGTTCAGTTGTCATCTGTTGTTTGGGATTTGATAAGTTAAAATCACCAAAAGTGAAAGAGCTCCAGTATCAGAATGGGGCCCCACAGACTACCATTTATCTATCATGAGGTGGGTGTGAACCCCCAGCTGGCCACACTCAGTCCGGGGTCAACATAACAGGATGACTGAGTGCAGAAGGGAAAGGGATCCTGCAGACCCGGATGACAATATTTGTGGGATTAACCTAGAGGGACACAGGGGCCACCACTCCCCCTGGCCAATCTCCCGACCCCCTCCCCGTAACACCTGGAGCCTCATATAAAGTTATCAAGTGTGTGGGGTGTTGCTAAAGTATTATACTGAGCCCAAAGTGGGCGAGTAAAGGGGCCCCACAGGCTAGGTGAACAAATTCCATCTTAACATTGAGGCAACTGTGACTTGTCCAACAAAAGGAGGAGGGGGGAACTCCCCCTTCCGGTAGAAATCCTCTAATTTAAGGGGGAGAATTTAGGAATTTTACACCCCTGGATGACGTGGGATTGATTCCTCAATTGACCAAGTTTGCCTCGTGGACTCCTGTAGTTGACACCCCCCCCGAGCCTCCCAGACATCTCTCCGACACTACTAGGAGTAATAAGCACAGTTAGTTCAGAGGGGATCAAGTTATTAATCAGTTCACCACAGCATCAAGAGTCCCTGCTTGTTGTAGTCCGAAGAATTAGAAATATAAACATCCTGCCTGTATGTTTGAGTCAAGGTCCCGAAACTTTCCCTTGCAGGGCCTCGGAGGTGAGGAAAAGCCCGAAGCACGGGGGCAGGAGGAGGATCAGAGGAGGCGGAACCACCAGCGGCGGACAGCCCCAGCAGTGGTTGCGTAGTATTCCTAATGAGGAACCTACCATCAAGAAAACTGCATTTGGTCCAAATGGCAGCCAGGGCGAATTCCATATAGAGAGGATTGATAATTGCCTGGACTCCAGATGGTGGCTCTCAATGCACCACCATACCCCCGGCCCAAGAAGCCAAACCCATCTCCTCGACTTACCCCATCGGACAAGTTTATCTCAGGTATCCTCAGGCAGGTGCAGATGAATTGCAAAATTGTTGAAGGCACTGCAAGAGTTCAGCTGTTGATAGCGCGGGATGGGATGCATGTGCCTTTTCTTGTTGGGCCGATTGCCTCTGATGCTGGGTCATAACATCCCTAGTCTTTTCTGAAATAATCCCCTTTGATTGCGGATCTGCTGCCGCTTCCAATGCTGACGAGTAGGTTTGGGTTCCTGGGGGGAGATGAACCACCAGTTTGGCCGGGTAGGGGTTTTTGAAGTGAATTTTCTTAGATCTCAATATGGGGAATAGCAGGCTATATTCTCTATGTTGCTTCTGTGTAAAGGGGGCATAATTGTTGTCAAATAGTAGTCTGGTTGGGCCCCACATCACCTTCCCTTTTTGCCACGCTTTGGATAAGAGAGTTTCTTTGGTTTGGAAGCTAAGTAGATGAATGAGAAATGAGCGCGGTCTGGCTTCAGGGTGCGTAGGTTTTGGGCCCAGCGCTCGATGCGCCCGCTCAACATCAAGCTGGAATTCCAGATTGAGTGATAGCGCTAACCAGAGGAAATAATCCGCAAAGGCACGTGGGTCGCTCCCCTCTTCGCCTTCTGGGAGCCCAAATATTCTAATATTACACCTTCAGCCCCTATTCTCTGCATCCTCCTGGTGGGCTGAAATGGCGAGTTGTTCCGAGACTATGGTGTGAACTACCTCCTCGAGGTCGTCTATTCTAGATGTGTTTAAAGTAATCTGGTGATCGACTTCAGCAGCTTGGGTTTCAAGGTAAGTGATCTCTTGCCTGATACTATTGCCTGATACTATTCTCTGACATCTCCTCGAAATTCCAATATCGCTTGCAGGACTGTATCAGCAGTAGTTTCTGTTATCTTTTTTGAGGGTCTCAATTTCTGGTTTTTATTTTCTAGGCCCGGGGTGCTCCTAGGATAAAGTTCTCCTTCGTCGGACGGTTGATCTTCGGTTTCGGTAAAATCAGCGATCGGTAAAATCCTATTTCGAGATATTTTTGCCATTGAGCCTTGCTGAATAGAGCACCAACTGTTTTGTTGATTTTTGATTTAGATTTTGCTGTTTTTGCTCGTTTATTTTTATGTTGTAGGCAGGAGATCCCCAGAGTACGACTTCACGAGGGCATACCGGAACCACAAGTCCAGCGGATGTGTCTCTTGCAGAAAAATTATATTGGATTGCATTAGGGACAGATGCTTAAAAATGTGAATATGTTTGGATGGTTCATGAGCTCCACTGACATTCCAGGTAATAAATTTAGCTCTAAGGTTAGCAATATTTTATAAGTTTAGGAACAAACCAGAGGTTGTAAACTGCACATGTGGTCACTCCAGCCCTCCCCTCCCTCCTCCTCATAGCCCAACATGATTACCCCATAATACACACATGAACTTAATGACCATCCATGCCCCAAAGCAGTGACTAAAAACTGAAAACAGAAGAAACCTAGCTATCGCCATCCTTTTCCAGCATATGTATCAGAGCCTTTCAGGATATATTGAGTCAGACCATATGTCAGATATGACCCTGTGATTTTATGCCTGAGGCCACCTTTCCTCTTACTCTGTGCCGTCCTGTTCATTACCCCGACCCCATTAAAATCAAAACCCCGATAACTATTTACAAGGGTTCTCTTGAGTGAAATGAAGAACTATTTACAAGGGTTCTCTTGAGTGAAATGAAGAAGGCAACCTGCCCATGAAATATGTAAAGAAGAGCCCCAAACCCTTCGGCCCCTTTGAAAATCTGCCCAGCAATTAAGGAACAGGGGTAGATATAACCAGAGGTGGTAGCTGAGCTGAAAAACTAGTGTGATATAAAGCTAAGATTAACAATGGGCCCCCCCAATATTCGAGGTCATGATGCAATTTCCCATCAGCTGCTAGGCACCTTGCCCCCTTCCAAACGTAAGGACATATCCCTAGCCCCCACCCCTTGGCTGCACATTGCCGCTGTCTGAGATTAACAAGGGGACCGTCCTCTTGATGTTCAGGTTGCGCTTTAATTTTCTATCAGCTGCTAGGTGCCTTACCTCCCCCTACCCTGTGACAGCAAAACATATCCAGAGCCCTTCCACTACTGCACATTAGTGCTGCCTAAGAGGAGAGAAAGGGTATTGCGACTGAACTATCCAAGGTCCCCAGTGACATCGGTGTTCAAATTGCATGCCAAAACAAAGGGTTAAACATTAGGCCGCAGTGAGTACAGTTTGATTCGAAGGGGGACCATACTGGTCGGACAGTGTCTGCGTGTAGACGTTCCTCCAGCAGCTAACACTGTGCTGTTACGTTCAGGTTATACGAGGAGGTGAACTGCGAATGTGCGAGTTCATAGCCTAGGCCCAGACAGGACTTGGAGGTAGGCCTCTGAGCTCCACTACGGGCCCGACCAGAGAGTTGAATCTGCCTTCTACAGTTCCGGCTAGGACACCAGATCAAGAGAACCCAGCATGGTGTACAAACCTCCAGTTAGTAAACAACAAGAAAAGGATATCAAATATAGAAAAGACTTTAAACTTGGCAAATGAGGTTGAATGGTAGCTGGGGTACATCCCAGTATTCAACCCTTCTGGAACAAATCAGGGAGTTTGCTGGTTAGGTCTTCCAGAGCCTTAGTGGGCGTATCACAGGAGGTCCATGTGCCCGCTACAGCAACCTGTAAACGGGATGGGTAAAGCATTTTAAAGTGGATCCCAGCTGCGATCAGCTTATTGACCACTGGATGAAATGCTGCTGTCTTCTGCCTAGTTTCGTAGGGCAGGTCCTGGGTGATATGATCTTGGTGTTTCCCTATTGTATAAATCGTAGTTCCCGTGCTTTATTTAACACATTCTGCTTTTCAACAAAACTTAGGAATTTCAGAATGATAGGTCTTGGGGGGGCACCTGGCTGGGGTCGAGATCTGAGGGAGCGATGAGATCATTCAATTTGGAAGGAGGTTCCCATCGGGGAAGGGCCGACGACCTTGATCAGGAATTTTTGCAAAAACACCTGGATGTTCTGCCCTTCTTCTGCTTCGGGTAGGCCAATTATCAAGATATTATTCCTGTGACTCCTCGTCTCCTCCCCTCTAGATCCTCCATTTTGAGATGGAGTTTTTGTATTTGTTGCCTCAAGGCTACCACCTCTAGGTCCATGCTGTCCTCCCACTTCTCAATGGAGGTAGTACGAGCTTTGGAATCTCCCACTCTATGAGCCAAGTCAGATAGATCTCCTCATAGGGATTTCAGCTCTTTGGAAATATCGGACAGCGTTTCTTTGAAAGACAACAGTTCTTGCAAGAAATGATCCTCCGTTACGGGGATCAAAGTGGGTGGTTGTGTTAGCTTTTTTCGGCTTGGGCACCTTAGGTCTTAGGCTTCCTCGGGTTCTTCTCCAGTGTTGCAGGTGGAGTATGGCGCATCGAAGCCAGCCGCATGACAGCCTCCATCACGGACTCTTTGAGCCAATAGCAATTTGGATCAGTTGATCAGGATAGCTGAATGTTTAGGAGTTATTCTGATAGTGTTGGTAAGATATTCAGCCCGGGATAGTCATAATATATTCGAAATTAGCAAGTTAAGGAGAGAGCTCAGCACTCCTGATGCCATCAGCCTGCCTGCATCATGTGACCTCGAGTTTCAAGATGTCTATTTCTTAGATATTTTGATGATCTCTGGATATACTCATTCATTTAAAAGAAAAGGAGACTACCTATCTTCTGAAATTTTTAACTGAATTATACAGTCAGATGTAGTTTTTATGTTTAGTAAGAATTTATCTTATGTTATCATTTTGAACGTTCATATTGTAAAATGTATTGCAAGATTGTCTAGGATCAATAAAAAAAAATATGGAAATAAAAAGCAGCCTCCCTGCTGTCATTGGAGAAATCCCACCAGCCTCATTTTAATGGAGCTCCACTGACTGAAATGCAGGGGATGAAAATTCATTGACCCATCAGCTACAAAAGTGAGGGGTCTAACCCCCTGCCTCTGTTGCCTACGCAATGCCATCAGAGAAGGGCATGACGATGCTTTTTCAGGTGTTTATTACATGAGTTATACAACTTCAAGTAATTTAGAAATAGGAAGTTAGTCATTTTGGTGGTTCCATTGTGTCTCTGGAGACAGCCAAGATATCTGCATCCAGCTCTGTGAACGGCAGCAAGCTCTAATAACATCGAGCTTTTCAGACTGCTGCAGGAACTGTTTCAACATCACTTTTTGTCATAAGCTTGCAGTTCTGACCTCCTGCCACCTTCAGTCGCTTCTGGCCCATTGAAGAGCTCTGTGGCAGCACCACTCCAGCCCCAGAAGGCCCAGACCTGGGAGTGGCTCCACAGCCCGGTTCCCCACAATAGATCACAGGTGCTCTGGCACCCCAGCAAGTACAGGTGACCTCCTGAGACAGTGAGTCCCACTTGGAAGAGGTTAGCTGACGCCCTCCCTGGCTCTGAGTGAGAACTCCCAAATGGTAGTGGTTCTCTGCAGTCCCTGCACTGAGTTTGAAACCAGCAGCAATCACAGGCAGTGGCTCAAGCAAAGTCCACTGCCAATTAGCAGTGGGTGCTAGCCCTAGATCAGATGAAGTACAGATGCAAACCACAGGGGGATCCAGACACAACAGACCCTTGCACACCAGTCCTCACTTTCCATTTAGAAAATGTCCACAACCTCTTCCTCAGCTGCAGCTTGGACACAGCTCTCAGCCACTTCAACCAGTTCCCTCAGGAAATGTACAGCACCTAGCTAACCCCCCAACATCCAGAGATGCTTTGCCTTTTCAGAATCACAATCACAGTCCACACAGGTAAAACAAACTCTACGCAGCAACTGTGGCACTCAAATAGAACAGTTCAGTCCTCTCAGCTCAATTCTGTCCACCAGTGCAGGGTTTCTGCAGCACTTTTCTTCTCCAAAATAATCAAACAGCTCACAGTACCTGGGGAATCAAGGGATCAGTCCAGTCTCTAACTCTCTTTCCCCTGCCGAATCTTTCCTGAACACAGCAGTCTCCTCTAGAAGCCTGGGAAAGGCCTCTCTAGTCCAGATCCACTCTCACAGGAGACTTCTGACTCATACAGAGCCCGTAAACAGTCTCAAGAAAACTCAGACAGTCCAGTGGGTTTCACTCAGGAATCCAGGGCTCTGATTGGCTGATTGAACCTATCAATTGTCCATAACTATAGAGATAAATATTTTCTGGTGGCTTATTGGGGCATGATTTAGGCACCTGATTTAGTCCCCTCCTTTTCCCAGGCATCCCTTTGTCACTGTTTTAGGCACCTAACTAGATGATTGGCTGAGCTTAGGGGGTCACAGTGTCACAAATATGGTGGCTCCCTGTCTGTCCTATGCAGTCCAACACAGTTTCTCACCTTCCATAGTCTGGTGCTGCCAAGAAAAATGGTTTTATTCCACCATTTCCCCACACTATTGTAGCCCCAGTTGTGCCCTTTTAAATGAGCCCACACTTGAATATTTATCATTTACAGATCCCCTACTGCTGCAATACAGTCTCCCCAGGCAGCAGGCAGCATCTCATGAATATTTATGGGGCTTCATTAATTATTCATTAGCCCCGCTATGTGCCCCAAGCCAAACTCTAAACACAGGGGCTTCTCATCAACCCCCTTAAGGTCACCGGGCCCTGTTTAGCCTAAGAGGAGCACTGGGACTGCCAAGAAACTCCCCGAAAGACCACAAAACTGGCGACTGGCACATGAAAGGCGCCACAGTGTGCCTGCATGATCCCTGCTTGCTCAAGAAACAGCAAAGAGCAGCAGCAGCTTGTGAACAAGGGTTTAAGGCCAAACAGGGTTAAAATTACTTGCAGAGTCATAAGGGGGAATTTCTGGGGCGCCAGAGAGGATCGGGGAATTGGGGACACCATGAGGCATCGGGAGGAACACAGGGAAATTGGGAGAGAACATGAGCAACTCAGATAAGCCCCAAGAAGGGGGTTACATACTTATGGAAAGGTTGGTAGAATATCTACAGGCAAGGCAAGGCAAGGACAATTTTATTTGTAGGGCACCCAATCCCGGAGGCTCTACGCGCCTAACAGAAATTATAACAGAACATAGCAAGAAACAGCATAAAACATAAAGCGATAACAATGCATAAATATTAGTTTAACAAATTAAAATAGATTAAAAAGGTTTTCAGCCTATCACATCAAGGGACTAGCACAGAGTGGACTCAGAAATCTGGAAAATCCAGAACAAAACGGTGGGCCTTCAGCCTCTGCTTGAACACCTCGACCGAGAAGGCCTCCCAGATGGAAGGTGGTAACGAATTCCACAGGGTCGGCCCAGAGACACTGAATGCACAATCTCCTGAAGTCTTGAGCCAAACCCTGGGAACGTCCAGGAGGCCCCTTGAAGAGGAGCGGAGGGAGCGAGCAGAGGACACAGGTGTCAGGAGCTCCGACAGGTAGCCAGGACCCAGTCTGTATAGGGCCTTAAAGGTAAGAAGACCCACCTTGAAAAGGACCCTCCACCTGACCAGCAGTCAGTAGGGCCTTAAAGGTGAGGAGACTCACCTTGAAAATGACCCTCCACCTGACCAGCAGTCAGTACAGAGCCTGCAGAACCGGAGTTACATGACTGGACCTCGAAAGGCCTGTCAGTAACAGGGCTGCTGCATTCTGCACTAGCTGAAGTCTGCAGATGGTCCCTCCCATGACCTCAAAGTACAGAGAGTTGCAGTAATCAAGCCTGGAGGTCACAAAGGCATGCACTAGCATTGGCAGGTCCTGAGATGGAACGAGGGGCTTAATCCGGGCAGTGTTTCGCAGATAGTAAAAAACACTGCTGACAACAGATGACACCTGATCTTCAAAGGTCAATCTGTTATCAAGGATCTCGCCTAGATTTGGCACCCTTGGGGAAGCCACCAATGGAGCAGAACCCAGGAAAAGTCCTGAATCAGCCCTGGGTGGCAACCCATCACGTCCGTGACCAGGCTCGATTACCAGTACCTCCATCTTGGCCGGGTTAAGTCTCAGCCAGCTGAAAGCCATCCTGACATTGATTTTAGCCAGACAGTTGTTAAGCACATCAACAGCTCCTGATGCTCCAGGGGCAAAAGACAAGTACAGCTGGGTATCATCTGCATAACAGTGAAATTCCACGCTGTACTGTCGAATTATGTCACCTGGGGCAGCATGTACACTGCGAACAGCGTCGGCGACAGAATCGAGCCCTGTGGTACTTCACAAGACAGTGGCATTGAGGAGGAAGAGAAATTCCCCCATCACTACCCACTGCATCCTGTTTGAGAGATAGGACTCAAATCACCTGATGACAGTACCGGCAACTCCACAAAACTCACAGAGCCGATCAAGAAGCACAACATGGTCCACAGTGTCAAATGCTGAGGAGAGATCAAGGAGAACAAGAACTGACCTGTCCCGTCTATCTCTAGCCCTGAGCAGATCATTTCGCACCCTCACTAGAGCTGCTTCTATGCTATATCTAGCCCAAAAAACCTGACTGAAATGGCTCATAGATGTCTGGGGAGGCATTCCTTGAACTGATGTGCCACTAACTTCTCAACACCCTTGCCCAAAAAGGCAGGCTGGTTTTAGGATGGTAATTCACCAGGACGTCAGGTTCGAGTGAAGGTTTCTTAAAGAGGGGCCTCACCAGTGCTTCTTTCAAAGCCACAGAGAGGACCCCTCCACCATCGAGCACCTGGCAATCCCGGTGAACACCAGGCCAACAGCCTCAACACGTCACATTAAGAAACACGTCAGGGCCGGGTCCAGTTCACAAAAGGTGTGCTTCAACTCTAAAATCACCTTAGTCACTTAAGACATCTCCACTGGCCTAAACTCATCCCAGACAGATGGAGTGCCTCCGAGACCCCCAGCCCAACTACCATGAGGCAAATGCCTCCCTGGCACGATTCTCAACTGGATGGCCAACACTCTGTTGGAGAAAAGCAGAGCAAACTCCTCACACAAAGCAGATGGCAATGCTTTTCTTGGCTGCAAGCAGGCAGGATGAAGAAGCATGTCTACAGTCCAAAATAGCTGAGATAGTCTGTTTTTCCCTGCAGCAATTTCCCTGGACAGGAATTCTGCCTTCTTATGGGAAATTTCCCCATGGTACTCCACATAGTTACATAGGGCCACATAGGGCCAGCCTATCGGCCTCCAGCTGGGACTTCCGCCAGCAACACTCCAACCTCCGACCCTTGATTTTCACCGCCTTGAGGTCCCCATCAAACCAAGGGGACCTCAAGTAAGAAGATCTGTGTCATATACAAACTGGTGCAGACCATCCTGAGCTTCGGAGACCACCCTATTATAAGTGGCCACCGCCTCTCTGGAACCCATCGCACACGCTGCATCAACCCGAGAAGGTCAGCTAACACCAACAGTCCTCGGGGCATACGCCCTTTAAGGGCGAGCTGACATCTCCACGGGGTGACTTGGGGAGGGCCCCAAATGTGAACTCCATGGTACAGTGATCAGACCAACGACCTGATCAGTCTTGAGGTTATCCACCACAAGACCCAGCTGGAATACCAGTTCAAATGTGTGGCCATGCTGGTGGGTCACAGAAGCAACCGCTTGTCACAGGCCCAGTGAATGCATCAACTGGAGGAGGCTGAAAATGAAATGCGAGGATTAAACACCTGGGGGACTCCAGCAACTGGTCAACAATGAAGTCTGCCACTTCCTGCAAGAAATCTCCCCCCCCCCGCCCCAAGAGGGTGGTAAATGAGGAGAATCCTGCAACCTGTGCCCCCACACACAGCAATGCACTCAAAAGATCAGGTGTTACCAACTGGGAGCACTGCAAAGCCCAGAGCGTGGTCTCCAGGATGTGAGGCAGCATGGGTTCATGGGGGATTTTGTTTAACAAATCTGATCGACTTCTTTGACTGGGTCACTAAGACAGTAGACAGGGGCCGAGCGAACATCCTGTATCTGGACTTCAGCAAAGCCTTTGACTCTGTGCACCACAAAAAGGTTGATCAGGAAGTTGGCAGATCTCAGGGTTGGGGATAAAATGTCCAGATGGGTGGAAAACTGGCTAAGGGAAAGAACCCAGAGTGTCATTGTGAGGGGAGAGTTATCTTACACCAAAGAGGTCACCAGTGTGGTCCCGCAGGGCTCAGTGCTGGGGCCGGTGTTGTTCAATGTTTTCATCAGTGACACTAGGGATGGCATTAAGGGAGACCTTACCTATGTAAGTACATAGACAGGGTAGAGAAGGTTCAGAGGAGAGCAACAAAGATGGTGCAGGGATTGCATCACAAGTCCTAGGAGGACAGGCTGAAGGAACTGAACATGTACTCCCTGGAGGAGAGGAAGGAAAGAGGGGATTTGATATAGAGACATACAAGTGCCTTACAGGGAGGAACAGGGTGCAGGTATACACTATTTTCAAGAGAAAAAGGTGTTCCAGGACTAGAGGGCATGTCATGAAGTTGGGTGGTGGACAAGTGGAATACCCTGCCAGAGGAAGTGGTGGAGGCTGAAACAATCACAGGATTTAAGAATACATGGGATAGACATGAGGGAATTCTGGAGGTCAGATGTAAGGGGCAACAGACTTCTAGGAAAACATAAAGCAAACTTACAAGCTCAAATGGGCAAACTCGGTGGGCCATCAGCCCTTATCTGCCAACAGTGTCTATGTATCTAAGTAAAATGTGTATATTCATAGATGACACCAAGCTCTGTGGGAGAGTGGACACAGCTGAAGGGATACAGGACCTACAGGATGATCTGGAAATGCTGTGGAGTTGGGCCAAAATCTGGCAGCTTGACTTTAATGCCAAGAAATGCAAAGTTATGCACATTGGAGGCAAGAATCTAAGGACAGAGTACTACCTGGGTGGAGTCCAAGGATCTGCATCAGAGAAGGAGAAGAACCTGGGAGTGATGATCACTAGTGACCTGGAGCACTCCACGCAGAGCAAGAAAGCAGCAGCAAGGGCAAACAAGATGCTGGGATGCATAGCTAGAGGGATCAGTAGTAGGAGAGAGGAGGTTATACTGCCCTTGTACAGGTCACTGGTAAGGCCGCATCTAGAGTATGGAGTTCAGTACTGGTGCCAACACCTCAAAGAGGACATTAACCTGCTGGAGAAGGTCCAGAGGAGAGCTACAAAGATGATAGTGGGTCAGCAGGGTAAGGCATATGAGAGGCTGTGGGCACTGAACATGTACTCCCTGGAGGAAAGGAGAGAGAGGGGACATGATTGGGACCTTCACATACTTGACAGGGATAAATAAGGTGGATAAGGAGAGTCTCTTTAAGCTGAGTGGCAACCATAACTCAAGGGGGAACAGTCTTAAACTGGGGGGAGGTTTAGGAAGCCCTTCTGATTGGAGAGGGTAGTGGGCACTTGGAATGCGCTGTCAAAAGAGATGGTCTAATGGAAGACAGTGGGCAGCTTCAAGAGAGCTGGGATAGGTATTGGGGAAGGTAAGGATCATGGGTAGGGAGGATGGGAGGAGTGGGAAGGGGGGGGACAGTAGCTCAAGCTGTGGACTCTGCAATATGAGCATACGAGATAGACCAAATGACCTTCTTCTGCTGGCTTTTTCAGATAAATAAAACTGAAAAAACAAATACTAACGTTTTTGGTTTCATTTTTAGTAGCTGCTGGCTCTTTAAGAAGCCCTGCTGTCATGTGGACATTTTTGGGAAATAATTACTAGACACAATTCAACTTCTGTTAGCCATATTTTCTTTTGCTTCCCTCTTTGTGTAATAACCCTGGAGTATAATATGAAACAGGATCACTGTTCTCCCAGACTGTCTTACGAACTTACGAAATTTGCTAGCAGATAAAGGCCTAGAGGTCTATCAAGTCTGCTCGAATGTGCAGCTAGCACTCCCTATTCTGCAGCTGACCCTCCCTTCCACCCTTCCCCTTCATTCACCCTTCTCCTTGTCCTGTCCCATCCCCTTTTGAAGCAGTCCATTGTTCTACTGGATACCACTTCTGCAGGTAATGCATTCCACCCAGCCACCACCCACTCTGTAAAAAAGTGTCTCCTCATCTCCCTCCTGAACCTTCCTCCCTCCAGTCTCATATCATGGCCCCTGGTGTCCCTCCCCTCCCTTACTTTGAACAGCCCCTCTGTACCTGTCTTGTTTATTCCTTTCATGTACTTAAAGGTTTCAATCATGTCCCCCCGTCCCTCCTCTCCTCCAGTGAGTACATGTTCAGCTCTCTTAGCCTCCTCTCATATGATAAGTCCCCCAGCCCCTTGATCATCTTTGTCACCCTGCGCTGCACCCCCTCCAGTAACTTAATGTCCCTCTTCAGATACGGGCGCCAGTACTGCACGCAGTACTCCAGGTGCGGTCTAACTAATGACCTACACAGTGGCAGAATCGCTTCCTCTCTCCTCGAGGATATACCCCTTGCAATACAACCCAGCATTTTGTTGGCCTTTGCAGCTGCCTTCCTACATAGTACAGAGTTGTTTATTGACCCTATAATGAGCACCCTCAGATCCTTCTCCTCCTCTGTCTGAACTAGCTGCACTCCCCCCAGCTGGTAACTCCTCCTTGAGTTCTTCATCCCAAAATTCAGCACTTTGCACTTTTTGGCATTAAATCCCAGTTGCCAGGTGTCTGATCAGGTTTCAAGCTTTGCCAGATCATCCTGCAACCCCTGTCATCCCCCTAGTCATCCACCACCGCTCCTACTTTGGTATCATCAGCAAACAGACTGATCTTGCTCTTGATGTCCATTGATATGTCTACAATGAATATCCCAAAAAACACTGGTCCCAACACCGAGCCCTGTGGAACACCGCTTGTCACTACCCTTGGGTGTAAGAGCTCCCCACCCACCACCACCCTCTGTTGCCTTCCCTGAAGCCAGTTACCTACCCATCTCACCAGCTTTGCACCTGCCGACTAACCTACTTCCCAGCCTTCCATGCAGCACCAAGTTGAATGCCTTACTGAAGTCCAGATACAGGACACCCACTGCATGACCCCTGTCCAGTTGCCTAGTCACCCAGTCATAGAACTCCATCAGGTTGGTTTGGTAGGATCTGCCCCATATGAAGCCATGCTGTCTGCTGTCCTGTAGTCCTTTGGCCTCTAGAAGGGCCACCAGCCTCCCCTTCAGGATTGTCTACATTAGCTTACCCACGATGGATGTGAGGCTCACTGGTCTGTAGTTTCCCGGTTCACCCTTGGGGCCACTCTTGTGGAGGGGCACCACATGAGCCATCCTCCAGTCCTGAGGTACACACCCCAAATGTAGTGAGGCATTAAATAGGTCTGCCAAAGGTCTTGCAAGGACCTCTGCCAGCTCCTTCAGTACCCTGGGGTGGATGCCATCTGGGCCTGGCGCCTTATCCACCCTCAGTGCCTTCAAACCCTCCCGAACTCTGCCTTCCATGATTTCCCCATCTGTCACCCCTCCCCGTTTCTGCCATTTCTCCCCATTGGGTGTCACCCCCTTCTCTTTAGTAAATACTGAGCAGAGTACTCCTTTAGTACTTCTGCCTTATCGCCTGCTTCCACCCACCCCCTCCTTCCTAATCCTTACTATGTGGTCCTTACAGCTCCTTTTCTCCCTGATGTACCTGAAGAAGTCCTTCTCCCCTTCTTAATGCCTTGTGCCAGCCTGAGTTCCATAGATGCCTTGGCTCCCCTTACTGCCCTTGTCACCTCCTTCGATTCTGTCAAGTACTCCTCCCTTTCTTCCCCCCCTCCCTGTTTTCTTGTACTTCCTAAAGGCAGCACTTTTCCTCCTTACCTTTTCCATGACCTCCTTGCTCAACCATCTCGGTTTCTTAGCCCTAGCCTTCTTGCTCTGGGCCTTTCAGCAGGTTTTGGTTGCCTCCAGTATCCCCAGCTTTATGAGCTCCCACCTCCGGTTAGTGTCCATACTAGATTGAATTCTGGCTAGGTACCCTTTTACCACTTCCCCCATCCTCCCAAAGTCAGCCCTCCTGAAGTCCAGCACTCTTGTGCCAGATTCCACTCCTTCCTTGCCCATATCCAATGTGAGCCATACTGAGTGGTGGTCACTCCCTGACAGTGGTTCCTCCACCATAAGTTCTCTCAAAAGGCCCCATTTGCCAGCACAAGGTCACGGGTATTCCCTAATCTGGTTGGTTCACTGACCATTTGCAGCAGGAAGCTGTCCTGGAAGGCATCCAGCAGTACCTGTCCCCCTTCTATTCCTGGTTGTTGGGGTGCTCCAGTCCACTCCTGGCATGTTGAAGTCCCCCACAATCACCACACTACCCTTCTTGCAGGTCCTCCTGATCTGTCCCGCTAGTTCCCTGTCTAACTCCTCCGTCTGAGATGGTGGCCTGTACACCACTCCCATTCTAAGAATCCTATTGTTGGAATCCTGTATTTGCATCCAAAGTGACTCTGTACTACCCTCCTCCCCTTCCTCCCTTACACACTTCAGTTCTTCCTTCACATATAGTACCACACCCCCTCCTTTCCCAATCACCCTGTCCCTACGAAATAACCTGTACCCTGGTACAGACAGGTCCAGTCATTGTACTGGGTGGCCCATGTTTCTGTGATGGCTGCAATGTCCACCTCTCCCTCTGCCATGAGCACCTGTAACTCTGCAGTTTTCCTCCCAAGGCTCCTAGCATTAAGGGTAACCACCTTCCACCCTTTTCCCCCTCCCATCCTACCCTCCTTTCCTAGCATCACCAATAGTACTTGCCATTTGTCCTTTGTCACTGTTATGGGGGGTAAGCGCATATGGTTTCCCAACCTGTGGTCTCTGCATGTCTCTTGCCCAATTACCACCCCCAGCTCCTAGTTTAAATTCCCTACTTCCTCTAAGTACTCCTCCATCCTCTGTTTCAACACTTTCTTTCCCTCTTCACTCAAGTGTAGTCTATATTTGATATAGAGACTACTGTCCTCCTAGGTCCCTCCCCACACCCCCAACAGCCCATAACCTTTAGCACAACACCAGGTTCTTAGGCATCCATTAAATTCCTCTATTCTCAGCTTTCTTGTTGTGCTTGCCTTGGGCACTGGAAGCATCTTCGAAAAAGTTACTGATCTTTCTGCTTCCTCACATAATTGTCCTAGTTCCTCAAACCTCCTCTGGACTATATCTACTGTCTTGTCAGCCAGGTCGTTTGTCCCAAGATGTATAATTAAATAAGGCTTGTCCCTACCCCTTCTAGCATATTTCAGAACAGACTGTCCCACCCTTTCCGCTGTCATTCCCAGCATGGCCTCCACCCAAATGCGACTATGCCTCTCCCCCTTGCTACCCCACCTAACTCCTCTTAGTATTGAGTCCCCCAGCACTAAGATTCCACCCCTCTTACTCCCTGCTTGCTTCCATTCATCTCCCTCTCTCATTTCCAGCTCCTCTTCTTCCTCCTGCACATTATTTCCCCCTTTTACCCCTGTTGCAATTCTCCCAGCAGAACTTCCCCCCACTCCAGTTTGGTCCAGGCATTTATCAATTACTCCTCTAATTTCATCATTTCCCTCCTCCACCTTCTTCCTCTCTAGCAGTGCACAGCTGTTTTCTGAAGACCCTTCACAAATGCCCGCTCCCTCTCTCTTCACAGTAACCTGTTCTCTCCTTTCCAATCCATGACTTTTACCACTTCTTCGCCTCCCCTCACAAGTCCCTATTGCCTCCTTCCATTTGTCTTTTGTCTCCTGACCTGGTTTCCACAGCAATCATTCTTCCTGGCCTGGGCCCCTTTGTCTCTGCTTCCCTTCTTCTGACCCTCTCCTCGCCACTGTTGGCTTAAATCGCCCTCCCTCATCTCCCCTTCTTCCTCCCTCCAGTATTGGGCTAAACCCACCTCCAATCTGCCTTGCCTGTCTTAGTTCCTCCTGCAGACCCTCAATCTCCTTTCTAAGTTTTTCTATGCGGCTGCACACTAAACATCCTCCCACATTCCAGGCAATTTTTAGAAAGATTGGTGCACGCGGTTATTTGCAGCTACCACCCTACCACCATTGCTGTCGTTGCCCACCAGCGACCCCCCACCCTTCCAGATGCAGGATACCAAACACTCCCCCAAGTCTCCCCTCTCCCTCCTCTATCAGTGCAAGACATTATTTTCTTAATTACCCTTACCCCCTTTGTTGCACACGTTTAGATATATTGAGCAACTGCTTTTTATATTCCTATCCTTCCTATCCACACTCAAAAACAGACTTTAAGTAGCCATTGTACAACCTTCTTCAAACTCCTACTCCTCCTTTCCCCAATGCAATAACAATGCAAAGAAGTAATAATGAAAGCTCCTAGATTTACAGTCACTTCCCTTCAACTGAGATAGCAGTCACCTCTTCACTTGCTGCTGTTCCATTCCTGGATATCTGCTTCTGCTATGTGTCTTATATGTCTTCTTTGGTTGTTTATCGTTACCTGACATCCCAGTCATAATCTGCTGCTTGTGACATCATAATATGTTGCTGTAGAAATGATTATGATGTGACAAGCAGAGGATTATGATGTAAGGTGTAGAGAAGCAGCCAGAGCAGATGCAGTCTAGGGGGCACTGATCCTGTTTCCATGGTACTGTGCAGAACTGGCACCATGTCGAGGCCATGCGAGTAGTACTTCTGTAATATAACTTTGGCCTTGCTCTCTTTAGGTAGTTCAATCCACAGTAGAGGTGCAAAGAGGAGGCAGGCTAAAGGAGATGTCCGTGCAGGATAAAAGCATGGCAGGTGGCATTGAGAGGACTGGAGGATGGAAGGGGGAGGAAAGCTATGTTACGGAGGTCTGGAATTGCCAGCCTTATATTGTGTGGGTTGGGATACAGCTAGCCAACTGTTCCACTGAATCACATGCCTGGCTTTCCCTTATACTGAACAGAAGGATGGTTAGTGAATGCAGAAATAATATAAAACACAACTGAAATATGAATAAAAAAATGTTTTTGTTTGTGTGAAGTTTTCCTCTGAGGTGTTGGACCCTTTTGTATGGGTGTAAGTAGGGTTCCTGTGTAGATGTATTTATTTTATTTCATTTCATTTTTTTTTATACCCGGAAAGCAGAACTTGACAATGATGCCTATTTCCGTAGTCTCATTTAAGAAGAATATGGCTGGAAACCTGTGGAAATTACACTAGATTAAGCTGTTGGTATATTTTTTAGAGGACAAGGGAAATTTGGCCAGGACACCCGAAAAATCCCCTACTCTTTTTGAGAAGTGCCGTGGGATCTTTAACATCCAGCTCAACAACCATCTGAAAAGGCTGATGGGACCTTGGTTTTGTGTCACAACCGAAGGACGGCACACCCCATTAGTATAGCATCCCCCTTGAACTAGGAGCATAGAAACATTGAATTTCACAGCAGAAAAGGACCACCTGGCCCACCCAGTCTGCACAAATGGTCCCTGTCTAGTTCGTCTCCGAAGACCCTAACTGGTCTCTGGAAACCTTCCTTCCTCCCTGCCTATTCACTAATATTCCCCTCTGTCTATCCCTCGGGTGCTTTAAGTTCCTTACTGTTTTCACCTCCATATGGGTGCCAGTGTTTGTGGTATGATGACTCACAGCTGTTGCCAGTTACGTATGTGTGTGCTTAATATTACAGTGCTGAGTCACTGAGGACGTGGGCAGTAGTAGAACTGTAGCTAGAAAGGGTCATATTCCACAGCATAATGCAGCGTCAGCATAAAGATGCCAACCAAGTTTCCCAGGAACAAGTGGCTGTTAGCAGAAGGAGAACTGTGAAAATCAAACTCTCCAGTGTGGCAAAGCAGTTGTGCAGTTAGGAAAATAAAAGTAGTAAGCCAGTTCCCTTAGGTGCTACTTTGCTGCCCCCTCCCCCATTATAGACATGCCAATATTTGTTACCGAAACTCCATGAATGCCCCATACAGTGCTTCAGGAGTCACATTACAAGAGGGAAAAATACAGCAGGACTTCGTTTTATGCATTTATTATGTTTAGTTGAAACAAAGCACAGCATTCACAGCATTCGGGCTGGCAGTATAGTCTAGAGGTTAGAATAATGAGGTGTGAACAAGCTAGGTACATCCAGTAGACCAGACCTGGGTTTGATTTTCACAACCTCCACTTGCATACTGTGAGACTCTAAGCAAGTCACTTAACCTCCCAGTGCTCCCAGGTCACTCCTGAAAACAGGCACTTGTGCCTAGTGAGCCTTACCCCGCTACCAAAGGCTAAAATAAAAAAATCATATTGTAACACTAGGTGGGGTAGATATCAGACAGAAGGAGGAGGAACCAAAATCAGAGGTCAGGGCTCAGAATGCTGCCCCCCCCCCCCCCAATCAAGTTGTACATTGTGGCTTACCTGGCATACACATTCCTACACCCATGGTAAGGCAAGCCAACTGGTCACCTGCAATAACTGTAGTGCCTCAGAGTTCCTGGTGCCATCCAGAAATGAGCATCTGGGTGCTGCAGGGCTCGTGAGGGGATGGGGCCCTAGGGTAATACCCTAGAAAAGGTGCCCCAGGGTAGCGGCCCCATACAGTGCAAAGCCCCAGCTGGGCTTGCACTTTAAATGTTTTTTTTTTCATTCATTTGACCCTGTCTACGTATTCTGCTAGATTCCCCCCCACCCCCCAGTTATCAGGCACGGGAACCTGCACTCATGGTTCCTGGGTGCGTGGACAGGTAGGCAGGATCAGGCTTGTGAGGATTCAGCCCAGTCTGAATGGTAACAGACATTCAATTCAGTAGTTAGGGTCGAGAGAAGCAGCAGCAAAAGATGCAGGGGAGCAATCGGCCAGCTTGGGCAGAGCCAAAAAGGGAAGGATTTACCTTTTGTTCCTGTGCCCCTTCCAACGTCCCGACCAGTCAAGCAACTCAGAGACTCCTGCTTCCGAGCTCCCTGGAAATATCTCAGTTCCTGCAGCGGTGATAGTCTGTTGGGAGGGGTGGCAGCAGTGAAAGACCAGACCCTTCCCCCAGTTGCAGCTCAGCAGCACTAGTCCTTGGAGGTCTGTGGGAGGAAGCGGGTCCAGGCCTCCTCACCAATCCCTTCCAATAGTCCCGGCCCTGAGGAAAAGTGAAATGGGTGGCAGGGTGAGTGGTGGCAGCACACAGCCAGGTGCTGGTCGCCAGAGGAACTTTGTTTTACTAAAAAAATAAATGAACAATAAATGAAATGATATGCCTCCCGGCAGCAGCGGGGAACATACAGGCATTTGGGCCAAGTCAGGCACCAGTCCACAGACCGCCCACGGGGTGGAGTTATGGAAATTGCTCCCTGGGAGCAACAGTAAAAATGGAATGGGACCTGGGGGTAATTATATCAGATGACCTAAAGGTGGGCAAGCAATGTGAGAAGGCAGTAAGGAAGGCTGGGGGGATACTAGGATGTATAGGGAGAGGCATCAATAGTAGAAAACAGGAAGTTGTTATCCTTCTGTACAGACAGTTGGTGAGACCCCATCTGGAGTACTGTGTGCAGTTCTGGAGACCCCATCTCCGCAAAGACATAGACAGAGTGGAGGCTGTCCAGAGGAGGGCAACCAAAATGGTGCAGGGTCTGCACCAGAAGACATATGAAGAAAGACTAAAGGAGCTTAATATGTATACCCTTGAGGAAAGGAGGGAGAGAGAGTCATGATAGAAACTTTCAAGTACCTCAAGGAATCAACAAAGTCCAAGAGGGTGGCATCTTTCAGAAAAGAGATGTGCAAGAACAAGGGGCACAATTTGAAGATGGGGGCGGCTCAGAGGTAATGTGAGAAAGTATTTTTTCACAGACAGGGTTGTGGATGCATAGAACAGCCTCCCTGAGGAGGTCGTGGAGTCAAGAACAGTGGGGGAGTTCAAGAATGCATGGGACAGACATAAGGCAGTCCTAGTGAGGGGTAGGAGGAAGTAAGCTGTTGGTTAATTAGGATCTGCAGCTTATCTGTTAGGTAGGAAAATGGGCAGACTAGGTGGGCCAAGCGGTCCTTATCTGCCGTCAAATTCTACGTTTCTATGACTGTGGAGGTGGATAAGCTCCACCAAAGAAACCGCCTAGAGGGTGGGATTTGAGTGAGGACTGTATTCAAACAGATGCCAGGAGGGGCAGGCACTATGAAATGAGTTAATAAATATGTAAAAGGAACTGAAAGGTGACAAAGGCAATGCACCAGGTTGATGATCTATGTTTCTTTGCTGTATGTGGCTTAAAGACTGCCTGGGGAATATGTTTAAAATACTGTCTGATGTTTTGGGTTCCCTGCCATGGAAAAGTTCTTCCTAATCATCGCCTATGTGTGTGGGAACCCTGCCTATTGCTCGCCTGCCCCACTGAGAGACTGCCTAACTGCCCTATGAACTGTGCAACTGTCCTACTGCTTTAACGAACTGCTGTTGTATGAGGCTTCCACCAAGAGACTGTCTAAAAGCCCTACTGCCCCAGCATCGTGGTTCCCAAACTGTGTGAACTGATGTCACTCATAATGTCTATCTACTGAAATAACGACCAACCACCACAAGTGATTTCTGAAAAAAAACTTTATTAAACTGCCACTCCAGTCAGAGTGAGGTAACCAGTGTGTCCCAGCCCTGTTGTTCCAGATCAGATTCGTTCTCAACAATTCCTTCAGGTGATTCCTCAACATCCTTAATCCAGCAATCCAGGTGTGGTCCAATGGTTGGCGTCTTTCTACAGGTTCTTCTGTTTCTCCTCCTCGAGGAGTGACCCATTCCAGTGGTCCGTGCGCAGCCTGTTGCTAATGATCCTTACCACCTCCGTGGAATGCAGTTCTTCAGCCAGGAAGGGATAATGAGTATTGGTGGTCTACGACAGGCCCGAAGCTGACATCAAGTATCCTTTCTATGGTGTTTTCCTTTCTTCTCGTGCTTGAGTGTCCCGCCTAGGGTGGAACTGTCCTAGACAGAAAAAGGGTCTCCTGACCTGTGTCCCTTTCCCCCAAAGGACTAACACAGTGGTGGCTGACCTCTAAATGAACTTCAAAGCTTGATGCATTACAAATGAATTTAGAGCTTTAGATCTAGTTAATGTTATGAATATTTAAAGGATAGAATTTAGAGCAAAAGTTATAATTTAGTTGATGTTACAGATCTTTTAAAGCACAGAATTTAGAGCAAAAATGTACAGTTTAGTTGATGGTACAGATCTTTGAGTGTTTAAGTATTTAGTAGAGATGTTGTTGATATTTTAGAAGTGTCCAAAAAAAATACTTTGCTTGCATTCAAGTCAGCTTCGTGCCTCTCTTGGACATTCCAGCTAGTGGCAATATGCCTGGGTTCCCTTTCTATATAGTTCCTGACACACGTTTGCCGGGTGTCACCTAAAAATCCACCTCCAGGTAGTTGGTGTAGCCTAAATTCACTTTTCTCTCCAAGGTGTAGCTGGAAGGACCTGCCCTGACCTGTTAGAGTGCAGTCGGTGCCAGTTCCCCTTCCTCATGCTCATTACATAACAATCCCAGTTGACACCAGAATGTGACAGCGTTGGGTAAGATTTTGTCCCATTTGTTGTGCAGACAGAGTTAAAAGCAAGGATCTATTCTGTCACTTGTCTGTCTCCTGCCTGTCTGATTGCGCAATCAAATTTTCCTTGTGGCACCTGGGAACTGGCCACTTCGATAGTCCCACAATTTCCCCCGTTATCTCCCTTCCTTCAGATGCTGTTTCTGTTCTTTCTTTCTTCCCCTGCTTCTCTGTGAGTATATATATATATATATATATGTTTTGTTTGCAAGAAAACTTTGTTAATGCATCAGTTAAGGTGAATACAACAGTGAAAAAGCAGGGAAATGAGGCATTAGGTTTTCCAACCCTAACGCCCAACCCCACCACCCCACCCCATCCCCCCACCCTTCACACACCAACAGGTGTTAGAGTGTGCCATGGGGTCATCAGGCCTAACTCTCACCCCATTGTCCTATATTCTAGCGTGTACGCTTGTTTACACATGGAATGGGGTGAGAGTTAGGCCTGACGACCACATGGAAACCCCCCTTACTAAAATAACCTACTCTGAGGTTGTAGCACTTCAGGGAAGGTGGGGGAGTCCTGTATTGCCATTTTTACCATTGCCGTACTTCCACAGTCACTGTAATTGCTTTTGCCCCGCAGACGTCGCTCAAATTGTCATCACCATTATTCCATCGCTGAAGTGACGTGATACCAATTTCTTTGACTGAGTGACCAGGGAATTAGATCAGGATGAAGAAGTGGATGTGGCCTACCTAGATTCCAGTAAGGAATTCAACACCATTTTACATAGGAGACTCGTGAACAAGCTGGGCAGCCTGGGCGTGGGTACAAAGGTGGCAAACTGGGTAAGGAATTGGTTAGGGGGATAGGCAACAGAGGGTAGTGGTAAATGGAGTTCACTCTGAGGAAAAAAATGGTGGCCAGCGGAGTGCCTCAAGGATCAGTACTAGGACTGGTCTTCTTTAATGTCTATTTTAGCGACTTTGCAGAGGGGCTAGAAGAGAAGGTATGCCTTTTTGCAGATGACACTAAAATCTGCAAAAGGGGTAGACACTCCAGGGGGGTGGAAAAATGATTAGGGATCTAAAAAAGCTTGAGGAGTAGTCAAGAGTATGGCAATTATGTTTCAATGTGAAGAAGTGCAAGATCATGCACTTGGGGTGCAGAAGCCCAGGGGTGGAGTATACAATGGGGTGAGTGATACTGGTGACCACCAGACAGGAAAGAGACCTGTACATAATCATATCTGATGACCTAAGGGTGGTCAAACAGTTTGACAAGGCAGTGGGGAGAGCCAGTGGGATGCTAAGGTGCATAGGGAGGGGTATCACCAGTTGGAAGAGGGAGTGATTCCGCTGTATAAATCACTGGTGAGACCGCACCTAAAGTACTGTGTCCAGTTCTGGAGACCACATCTCTGGAAGGACATAGACAGAGTAGAGGCAATCCAGAGGAGGGCAACTAAAATGGTGTTGGGTCTGCATCAAAAGTGCTATGAGGAGAGACCGAAGGACATCAATATGTACACTCTGGAGGAAAGACGGGAAAAGGGGGATATGATAGAGGCTTTCAAATACCCAACAGGTGTAAATAAGGGCCAAGAGGGAAGCCTTTTTCAAGAAGGCATAGCATAGGCATAAGGGAACTGTAGTGGTTGGGGGGGAGCTAGATATCAAGTAGGGTCTGTGGCATTACAGTAGGTAGGGAAAATAGGCAGACTAGGTCAGCCAAGCGGTCCTTATCTGCCGTCAATTTCTATGTTTCTGTTTCTAAACCTACTGCAACTGAGATATGAGGATATCTGCTACAAATAGTAGGGAAACACTTTCATACCACAAAAAAGAAATTTTTCTTCACCAATAGAGTGGTGGTAAACATTAGAAACTCTCCACCTTTGCTTATAATAATAACAAATCTGAAAATGAATTAAAAAAAAACTTGATGGTCATGTAATGAATACAACAATGAGACAACGTTAACAGTGAAGCTAATTATCAGCTAATTGTCTCCTCAGCTCCTTCAACCCTTAGTATTAAGCAATAAGGCATGACCAGGGGTTAGATTAATGGTCTGTTAATCACCTCATGGGGTGTAATGTGGCACAATGCACAATCGAGTGCCGCATTGCCCATGGGGGTGATTAACTGATCGTTAATCTAACTCCTGGGAATGCCTTTTTGCTATTATAAAAATTATTCCAAAAGAAAAGTGTACTTTTTTAATGTTTTCCTCATTGAGAGGAAGATTTTTAATAAAATAGTTCTTCCGCCAACAGTTTAAAGAGCAAGGGCCAGATATTCAAAAGGGTTGCGCCATGCGCAATAGGGTTGCGCCTGCGCAAGTCCGAACTTGCTCCATTCTGCAATATTCAGCAGGAGGCAGTTGCACCACAGAAAACATGCTGAGCAACAGCACAATGCAAATGAATGCATGCTGAACTGGAGGGGGAGGAACCATGCATAAACTGCACAGCCCGATATTCAACGGGCTGTGCAGGGGTGCTCTGTGCCAGCCCCACTGCGCCTGCACAACCTTGAGCCAAAAAAAAGGCTCAAGTCGAGGGCCACCACAGGTGAGCTGCTGCATTGCAGGTGCAACACAGCAGCTGCCACCTGTGGCTGGCTAACCTCACTGTGCCCCCCGCAGCCCGATCGTGGGCGGCGTGTAAATCCCCGCCACCCCACCAGCCCGATCGCGGGCAGCAATATGTCTCCCCGAACATAGCCCTGGTAGTCCAGTGGATAATCCTGATCGCGGGATGTAAAAATTAAACAACCCCGAACACACCTTGGTGCCTAATGCCCCCCCGCTTCCCCACCCGCCTGCCGCCGCCTGCCGCCCGCCCGACTGATTGCCGGTGAGGCTGCTGCCATTGGTGCAGAGCAAGAGCCAATGGGCATGCAGACCGTACAAAGACAGTCCAGTTTTGTGAATGAATGTATTCATTCACAAGTCTGAACTGTCTTGTCACCGTATGAGCTGCATGCCAGTGGCTCTGCTCTACCAGAGCGTCTGCCGGGGCAGTCATCGGCGGCGTGGATGGCTAGAAGCCGGATGGCTACCGCCCGCCGGCTGCGGTGGGGGCGGGGTGGTGGGGCTTCATGGTGGTGGGTGGGGGACACCAGGCACCAGGGCTGTGTTCAGGAGGGTTTGTTTAATTTTACATCCCGCGATCGGGATTATCCACTGACCACCAGGCTATGTTCGGGGTTGTTTAATTATTACATCCCGCGATCGGGATTATCAGTCCACTGGACCACCAGGGCTATGTTCGGGGGAGATATGCTGCCCGCGATCGGGCTGGTGGGGAGAAGCTTTGCCCACGATCGGGCCAGTGGGGTGGTGGTGGAGATTTTACAGTCGCCTGCTCATGATCGGGCTGCACGGTCCGGCGGATGCTGCCTGGCAGGGCGCCAGGCACAAGTCCTCGGGATCAGCACACTGCAGATTAGCGATGAGATACAAATGGGGCCATAATCAGATGCAAATGGCCCCCCCTGTGCCTTGCATGAAATATGGCCCCATTTGCATGTCACCTTTTGAATATTGGGATTTTGCGCATGGCGCAATGGTACTTGCGCCACCGCAAGTTGAATGCTCCACTCTGTCCACTTGCGGTGGCACAAGTTCCACTGCGCCATGCACAGTGGCTGTGGCCGGGGGGTGATATTCAAAGGAGTTGCTCATGGGTGCAACTCCTTGAATATCGCTCTGGTCACACCCCTGCACAACTATTTTGTGCAGCGCAAGGGCTTGCTCCACAAAATAGCGCAGTTTGAATATCTGGCCCCAAGTGCTCAGTAAGGATATATGTCTTAAGAAAAGGAAGGTTTGGGGGCTTTAGATGCGTGTGTAATCATTTTGTTTGCTTTTATTTGTTTCTTTAATTACCTTTTCATAATTTTATGTGCAGTTTGCCAATTACCAGGAAAAAAGAATCCAGTGGAATTCTCGTATTATGATGTCAGAAACGTTTTACTAGCAAAGCTGGCAATGTATTTCAATGGGAAACTGCAAACCTGTTTTCAGATTTTATAGAGGAATAACACTTGCAATCATCAAAATATTATATATTTAATAGTAGTATGTGATTTTTTGGTAACCTGTGATCTTTTGTTATAGTTTAGCAGATGCCATTTTCTTCATAACTAGATTTTACTTGGGAAGAGGAAAATAGATGCCAATTATTGTTATAGAAATTGTAAAATCATACAGATGGACCACAATAGTGCAAACTTATAAAAGTCAAAGTTTGTTGCTGAAAGCAGTATCTAGTTATTTTGAAAAAGATAGAAAAACATGTTTAGTTTCCCATTGAAATACATCGGGCTCCTAAGTAGCTGGCAGTTTCTGACATCACAATACCAGAATTCCATTGCATTCTTTTTTTACTAGCAGTGACAAAAGCAAAGGCAAAATCCCACTTATTTCACAGCCCTAACAATATTTTATTATAAAAGCGTAAAGTTATTACTAACACATCACAATATAATAAATACAATAATCAGTTGTCAGTTTATTAGAAGTAAACACCTGCTCGTTAAGAATACTGGTTCAGAATCAGAATCCATCATTCCAGTCACTCAGCAGTGCTAGAGAATGGAATGATGACGGGAAGAATTCATGCGCCATGGTGATCAGGCTGTACATGACAATGTAACAGGGATTAATGTAAGGTTGTCGGAATGCTAACAACCAATCAGATTGCAGCATTTCTGAGACCCTTTTTATAATGAACTTTGTATGAACCTTAATATAATATAGTACATTAATATTAGTATAGCATTTACCCTAGTAGGTTTCTGTTGTGAGCTGGGGTTAGATGACAGCCCTCTTTCCATCCTGCCGTTCCTTCTCTCCTTAAGGAAGTTGTGCCTCTGTCTGCTATCAGTTACCAATTACTGTCAGTCATTGCTCAGTGCAGTCTCTGTCTGTTATCAGTCGTCCAAAGTTGCTGTCAAACTGCCCTCATGCAGGCTCTGTGTTCACGACCTCCTGTGCAGTACTTTTGAGCTCCTTCCTAAGGTATCTTTAGCCTAAGGAAAATTATGTTCCCACGGCATCGCTAGGGGTGGAACTCTACTCAAGAGGATTCCTTTGCCTTCACAGAACACCAGCACTGTGGTAGTTCTCCGTGGGACAAAGAGTGTGAATGGCCAAAGATCCACATGTCAGTCAACAACACATTTATTCAAATACCTTCAGACTGTCCACAAAGTTGCACAAGTACAACTCCTCACTAAGTTATGTACACCCACAAAATTCAAAGTCTATGCCTGCAGTTCAATGGGTGGGAGTAACCAGCCACTCCCCCGCCTGACCTATTTAAATAAATTCTCTAGCCTCCCTCAGAGGCATTGTTTGTTGCCCATCATCCTCCCCCCTCCCAGCAGTGCACTTCTCTCTTTGGGGCTCCTTCCTAAGGCACCTCTAGCCTAAAGGAATTATGTTTCCACAGCACCTTTAGGTGTGGAACCTCCTCAAGAGGGTTATTTTGCTCTCACAATGCCAGAAAAAAGGGTGTTAGTTCCCTGTGGGATGGAGAGTGCAAACAGTCAAAACTATCCATGTATGACAGTCAACAACACATTCCTTCAAATACCTTCCGATTATGAATAAAAGCTGCACAAGCATAACTCCTCACTAAGCTGTGTACGCTCACGGAACTTTATTTTTACACATTTTGGCCCCACAGTTTTAACATAGTTCTGGTGTCACCCCACCTCACGAACATGACAGTTGTCATTTTTCAAAGTCCCTCTGAAACATGTTTGCAGTCGCTCTGCAAAAAATAAATTTTTGGAGGGGAGCTAAAATAATTCAGTCTGTCTCGATCAAAAGGTGTGGTCATAAAAAGACAACATTGGAAATTTAGGGTCAAAATGTCAGAGCCCACTGAAAATGAGATACTGCTGCTCAGCTGGCCTTCCCTGGGTAAATACCTCATAAAAATGGGTAAAAGCAGGACCCTACTGAAAATGAGATTTTGCATCTCTGCTGTGCTACCCTGGGTAAATGCGGTCTTAAAATCTGTAAAAGCATGACGCCATTGAAAATAAGATATTGCATCTCATCTGGTTTGTCTGGGTAAATATATCGTAAAAATGCATTGAAGCTGTGACCCAGCACAGCAAGTAGTTGCCACACAACACATGTGACCACCAATAAACCCAAAGGGCAGCTAATCTGTGTGCTTACAAACCGTACTAAGGCTGAAGCTTTTGTTGTGAAACAGCAGGAAGAGGAACGTTGAGATTCAAGGAGAGGGGCTACAGTAACCTAGTTATTGAAAAGGCAATGAGTAATTTTACAAGGGTCCCCAGGGAACAGACACTTACAAACACTTACCCATAGCTCTAGAACACCAGCATGGAATATATGGATAATTGTAATTTTGTGACAACGTATAACACAGGGGCTTCTCAGGTTAGGGACATTGTACTGCCCAGCTGGGGAATATTACAGTCAGATGATAAACTGAGAGATAAACTCTCTGTTTCTTCATGCCTCACATGTAGAAGACCATCGGCAATCTAAGACCCTGTACACATCAGGCTAGTTAAAACGTTTTAAGGTGCTTAAAATGTTTTGACTAGCACAAACACGGCGCCCGTCCGCATTTAAGCACAGTTTCAAAGCGTGTTAAGAAACCGTGCTTAAACCCTGCTGTGAGCTAGTCTCAAGTCCGTTTTTAAAAACGGTTTGAAGGAGGAAAGTGTGTTACCTTGTGGTGTGGACGGGCGTGCGATTTTCCCTCTATTACACTGCCAACATAACGCTACAATCGTGGAGGATTACCGGTTTAAAAATTAAGTATTTGTGCCAGTCAGACGGAGTTGATCACGTTACAACCGAGTTCGAACTCGGTGAACAATAATGTGGACGGGCTGCTGTGGTGAGTTTGAAAACGTTTTGATACCGTTATTTAAAACGGCACAAATCTTCAGTTGTAATGTGTACAGGGCCTAAGATGTGGTAGTATCTAGTTATCAGACGAGGCACCTGGAACATCCAGCTGCGTGGCTGCCCCCTAAACCGACAAGCACGCATAAATGTGGCTGGTATAAATATTCTCCATATATATGTAAAACTAACACCATCGGCAACCCAAAAACAAGGGCGATCACTCAGCTGAAGAGTTTCATCGCACGTACAACCAGTGGGGTAGTGTATTTGATGGAATGCACTTGTGGTTCCTGCTATGTGGGGCGCACAGTGCGTGAATTAAACGTTTGTGTTGGTGAACACGTAAGGCGAGTGGCAAAGGGGACACCAGCTATGCCATAGTACATCTGACGGCAAATCCGACAGGGGTACATGATATTTCTTTTTGTCAGAATTAAACGTGTGTTGTTGGGTCCAGGGGGTGGGGATTCGGAGAATTATATTGGAAAGCAAGAAAGTTACTGGATCTTTATGCTTGGGGTCTGGTTCAGCAAGGAGAATACAGATTCTGTGGCATTTTTGTGAAGTGCACTGGTCTGGCTGCTTGTGTACCTGTTAAAAATGAAAAATGGTAACCACTTAACTGTAACTTTATGGCACAATGAATGGGGCTCTTGTGTGTGGAGCAGCCAGAAATGAAAACATTGTAATATATTGTTAGACTGCCACACAGCTGACACTGATGGCTCCGTCCTTCATGGTGGGGATTTTTTGGGCACTTAGTCTGGAATCATGCTATATACATGATAGTTTATGCAAATATAATATATCCATAGATACAGTGTTGTGAATGTGACATGCCATATCAGCTAATTTCAGCACAGTCTGTATGCAGTAGACATTTTTAAGTATGTGCCTAGTAATTGAACACTGTATTCTTTGCCGTGTTTGTGTTTTTAGATAATGTGTATGTCACTTTAATAACCTGCACTGTTTAAGAATTGTGACTGCATGCCAGCTTCGTCTCTGAAGAAACCTGGTGCTGTCAGGCAAAACGTAAAATGTGGTACATCACGTGAGTGTCTTCTGGTAGGAGGGTGTGTACACACCATGCCTGTGAGTATATTTACATTTTTGCACTACCTGTTGCACTTTTAACAATAAATGTTAAAAAGTGAGCACGTGAATTCAAAGTCCGTTATGAGACTTGTTGTCTCCGGTGCGCTATTTCTTTCCATTTGAGTCTACTTTCTGTATAGAACCACAGGGATGGTTCCTGGTATGGTGATTTCTGTTTTGTTGTGCCCCAGTACAGCAGAACCCCAATGAAAGATGTGCACCTGTGCTGCTCTATTCTGGAAAAATATATTGTAAGAGCTGGACCATACTTATAATGAGACATTGCTTCTCATCTGGGCTATCCTTAGCAAATATACTGTAAAAATGGGTAAAGGCCGGACCTCACTGGAAATGAGATATTGCATCTGTGCTGTGCTATCCTGAGTAAATACAGTGCCAAATGGGTCAATGCAGGATCCCAGTGCAAGCGAAATATTGCATCTCAGTGGTGCAATCCTGGGAAAATATATTGTAAAACTGTGTAAAAACAGCACCCTACAGCAGAACCCCACTGAAAAGGAGATGTTGCATTTAAGCTGATCTGTCTTGTTATAATACATAGTAAAAGCACCCCAATTGCCATCCTGAAGCTGACTGGAATATTTCTGGTGGTCTAGTGGCCCCCTGGAAGGACATCCAACTCTCTCCTAAACTCGTCTGCTCAGAACCCGTCTCCCTGTACCTCCTTTCGCCTTGGTCACATAAGCCAAATTACGGCAATAGAGACAGCGACAGGCACAGCCCTCAGCTCACCACCTTGCTCGATTGCTGTTTGGCTGTCAGTGAGCAATCATGAGCATTGTACAAACAGCTGTTTCTGAAGTACTCACAATGGCTCACTGACAGTCAGGCAGCTCTTCTACAGAACTCTCGATTGCTCACTGCCAGTCCGATGGTTGCTGGCCGAGGGGGTGAGTGGAGGGTTATGCCGGTCCCCATCACTATCGCCGTAGTTCTCCTTAGCTGACCACAGTGAGGGTGTGTGTCGGGAGGAGGATCCTGACCAAGCAGGTCAGAAGGGGGTCAGATACCCCCATGGGGGCAAACACTAGACCACCAGGAATATTCAAGGCAACTACAGCATGGGCAATTGGGGGGAGGAGGGGCAACTAGTCCACCAGGAATATTCAAGGAAGCTACAAGATGAGAAATCGGGGGGGGGGGACCACTACTCCACCAGGAATATTCAAGATACCTATAGGATGGGCACTTGGGGGGCACGCATGCATGCTAATGAGCCCATAATGGGCATTCAAATGGGCCTTAGCACCTTGCATGCCCCATGGACTCATTAGCTTGTTGGGGCTCAATGTAGCCCACAGGAGCCTTGGTGCCATCCTGTTTGGGCCGTGCTATCTCCATTGGGCTCCTGTGGGCCATATTCAGTCTGGGGCTGTGTTAGCATAGCACATAGTCACTACGTCCTGCACTGACACGGACTCGGACTTAGACAGCGTGCTCCAGTCAGAGCACGCTAATTGTCTGAATTTTGCCCCCAAGTCAGCTGTACGCTACACCCATGGCCAGCCCTGAAAATGGGGACCTATACCATTTAGCCCAGTGGAACCCAAAGTCCACAAAACAATGGCTACTGGGGGTAAGAAAGATCTTCCCATAGCCTCAAGATACTGTTGTTCTAACTTGTAACAGCATACAAGCAAACATGTTCGGCGCTGACAACTGCTTGTCATGACTGGTTTCTCACAACACCTGATAAATTAACAGTTTAGCTGTCTTCTAAAACTGGTACTGTTCCATTTGCAATAGGGAAATGATAATTGCATAATTTTTCCTATAGAAATAGCCAGCTATTATTTCTCATAATAACCAGCTATTTATTACATCAAATGTGCTCACTCTGCAACTGCTGCTGTCTCCAGACAGTCTCGAACGCTGTTCAGTGAGTCAGCACCATGCAACTGAAACAGCCACCAAGTGGCTTTCACTGTACATGTGGTGCTGAAAAAAAAAAAATTTTAAATTTAACAAGTCCTTTCTGCTTGTATTTTGTGTTGGACATCTACCTAGTATTTGACCCAACTACTATGCTTACAAACAACTAGCTACCTGACCCAACTCCTGTCAAAAAAACAAGCATTTGTCGATGCTGTAAGTGTCTGCTCTACATTTGTCAGTGTCAGTGGCTCAGTAGCTAGCACACTTGCCTCTGAAGGTGGGAGATCAGAGGGCTGTGGGTTCAGTTCCCACATCTGGCACTTGGGTTAATATCCCAGTACTGACACTGTAGTGCAGCATGAGAGGGGTGCTGCACTTCTGAAGTGCTGTCTTTTGGATGAGATGTTAAACCGAGGTCCCATCTGCCTGGATTGGTGGTAGTTCAGGTGGATGTTAAAGATCCCATGGCACTTATTGAAAAGAGTTGGGGAATTTTTTCTGAATAAAAAATACAAAGCAAAACAAAAAGAAAACAAAATAGATATATTACAACAGAAAGAAAAACAGAAATATAAGGAAAACCAGTCTCACATGTGCTGCAATAAAAAAAAACACCCACCAAACTCCCAAACCCACCAGTAAAAGGGCATAAATAAACAGAGCAAAAAAAGAACAGAAAAACAAGTCAAGCATGAAAAATAATAGCTGCAGAAACAGAAAGCCCCCCCCCTCCAAAAAAACCATAAAAACAACAGTAATCAGAAGCATAGAGCACCATCAACCTGACAGGGAATTATACAGAAATCTGCAAAAAAGGAACAGCACTCCACCCTCTCCACCAGGTGCACTGTAAAGAGTTTGAAAAAGCTAAACTTTCTTTAACATAAATCACCCAAATTTCTTGTTCTATTTTAAGCTGTAATCCCAATAAAGGTAACTGTTTTTGTTGCAGCACGAATTGACATCTTGTTTGCCAAATAACCCATTTGATAATTGCCAAAACCACCCGAGTTGTCCCCTTATAGTAACCTCGCCATGCGTCAGGCCCAAACTGACCATAAACCAAAATCTCATAAGTCATGTCACGCATCTGTGGGATGCCCCAAGAAGAGGCCAATAACCCCCACAGATCCTTAATATAGTCACATTGAAAAAAAAGGTGTGACATTGTTTCAGTAAGTAATCCACAACCCTCTCTCAAACAAGACCTTTCTAAAATACTTTTATGAAAATGATTACCCCAAACGTTTAATCGTGAATGGCAACAAGCCACACAGAATCCCACATTATAGGGGGGGATCCTAGATTCAGTCAATTGACCGAGAACATCAGAAAGCACAATGGAGTCAGGTAAAACAAAACAAGAAGCAGTAAAACACACCGTATTAAGAATCTTTTGATAATCCAACTTCCTAGTATTATGCAGAAGGTCTGTTGTTGTTACCTACCAAGCTTTTAGTTTTCTGCATACTTCCATCAGATAAGGAGACATATCATGTAGGAATACCAAAATTTACCCCAAGTCAGCCAGCCTCCACCTTGCCACAAAATAAAGGCACCCAAGCTTAAGAAGGAGGACCTGCCGGCCCGTCGGCGCAGTGGTAGGGCTACCGCTTTCGACGCCAGCGACCCAGGTTTGGGAACGGACTTGGGCGGCTGGAGGGCCGGCTGAGGGGAGAAGGATTGAGTGCCCATGGGCTGCTCTCCTTCTCCGGGTGGGGTGGGATTCAGGTCCCACTGCGATACCACCACCTGGGTGACCACAGGTGGAGGTGCGGTGAAGACAGCATATAAAGGGAGGGAGGACGTCTGCCAGGAGCTGGAGCGTTAGCACATCCTGACATGCGTCGCTCCTTGGCCCCCCTGCGTGCAGACGTCCTGTGGGCTGGGAGAAAAATGGAAATACCCTGCTCCAGGTTCCAGTAGATGGGACCCGGTCGTCCCGAGGAAAAACCCATAACTGGGCTCTTGAGATGGGGCCAGCTGACCTCCCGATGCATACTTGAGGTGTGAGAGAGGGTAAGTGGAGACCCTCTCCTCCCCACCCGGGGGGTAAACCACAGCAGGATGGAGGCAGGCAGCTGGTACCCGGAATGGAGGTACCCGGGGCGGGACTATGGGAGCACACGACCTTGGGATCCCTGAAGAGAGGTTCCCGGAGCAGTAAGAAGGGGGCATAACCAGTAAGTATAAAAAAAAAAGGGGGGGCCCAATCAGCTTGCTTACCCAACAAAACGGGCACAAAGTTATTATAAAGAAACATAGAAAAAAGGAAAATCATGGGATTCAACATATTTAGGCCTCCCTGAGCAATCGGCCAATAAGTACAATTCCGCTTAATAGGGTTCAGGCGGCTGCCCCAAATCAACTGAAAAGACACACTATATAATTTTACCTCTAACTTAACGGGCAAAGGATAAAGTTGACTAACATGAAGAAATAACAGTACAGTAAAGGATTTGTACATATAGACCCTTTTTTTCTTGGACATAGGGTAGCCTTTCCATCTACCCACTTTTTCTTCAGCAAGAGATAAAGCCAGCTCCCAGTTCAGAGAAGCCGAATCTGGAGCTCCAAACCAAAAGCCAAGAAGCTTAATGGGCACATCAATGATAGGGATACCCCCAACAACCGGACTGGCCACATCCAACACTCAAATGCATACAGCTTTACTTTTAGCTTTATAAACTTTAGAACCAGAAACACCAGAGAAAGCATCCACTTCCAGCAAGGCCTGTTCCCCAGATACCCTATCTGCTACCACAATTGTGGTGTCGTCTGCATATGCAAGTGCAATAGAAAGAAATACCCTGTAAACCATGCATGGGTGAAATCCCAAAATCCATATTTAAAGGTCCCAATAAGGGTCCAAGGAAAATACATATAAGAGAGGGCTTAACGGGCACCCCTGCCGAACCCCTCACCTAATCCTCACGTACTTTCCAAGTCTTCCATTGACCAGGGGGCAAGACGAAGCCACACTATATAGAATCCTAATCCAATTAATGAAAAGGTCAGGAACGCCATACTGCTATAAAACCTGAACTAGATAAATATGTGAAACTTCGTCAAAAGCTTTAGCCTGGTCAAGGGAAATCAAATAACCGGATATCCCAGGATCATCAAAACCTCTCTCAAAAGCTTCGCCACATCCCCCATAGTACGATGAGGAATAGCACAAACCTGACTGGGGGAAATAACTTCTTGAGCAATCCAAGAGAGATGTTTGCACAATATCTTACACAAGATCTTCCAATCAACATTTATAAGGCTTATAGGCCCCCAATTCTGAAGAACAGCCATCACCCTCTCTCTGCCAAAGATCCTTCCATCATAAAGCCCCGGCCTGGTTTAACTACCTTCCTGAGGGAATAACAAAGATCCCCGGGATTGGACGGTTCAAAATAGCCCTCCGAAAACATATCATCGACAGCCGGTGCTGTAAATGCCTGTAGTGGAACACAACCCTGTCTCGAACAACCTCCCAAGTCCTCTGGGTTCCATGGATGATTGGGCAACTGTAGCAACTGCAACTGTAATAATTTGTGTGTATATAATGATTGTGTAACTCAACATATGTATGTATTCTCACCTGTATGTAACCTCTGTCTATAACCGCACTTATTGTTGTCTCCCCAACCCCCATGACAAGGTACCTTTGTAAACGAGTCTCTGACTCAAAGGTTGTAAACTGATTACTTCAATAAATAAATAAATAAAATAAATAAAAAAATCAAAATGTTATCCGCCAAAGCTGACGGAAATGGAACCAGACTCGATAAGACATCATTAAAGACAGACACCAAATATGGGCAAAGCAGCCCCTTAGATTTTTTTTCAAATTCCCCTGGAATACCATCCAGCCCAGGAGAGGACCCAGTCAGTAAACTCCCTATCACGTCTTCAACCTCCTTATGAGATACTGGAGAGGTTAACATCGCTATATCAGCTTCCAATAATGCAGGGATGTCGAGCTGATGCAAAAAAGTCAACAATCCCAGGAAGAGGCAAATCCTTTTCACAGAATGAAGCTTCTACAAACTCCTGTACCACCTCCTGTATTGCATCCCCAGTATTATCTATAGTACCAGGAGCATGCTGCAAAAAGACATGAATTTAGAATCCACCCTCGTGCACAACAGTCATATGGATTAACATTCAGTGCTTTGCCCTGTGTACCAAATTTCTGTTCCAACAGTAAGGAACGCACCCTATCATATTGATATTTGCACATTTCGGCTTGAACAGCCAGAATGTCATCAGTAAGGACTTCTCCAGTTTCTACTGAATGAGGTAATAATAACTGTAAACGATCCCTGAGATGTAATTATGTGACATATTTTAGATTAGTGGCCTTCTTTGCCAAGGAGACACAAAGGCCTTTCAGGTCACTCTTAGTGTCCTGCCACCAAAATAAAGAGTCGTCATACAGCTCAAAAACAGAAAACCTGGCCTCCAACTCCTCATGTATATGTAACTCCTAGATGGCGCTATCCCAGGGGCTACTACCCCTGCCTGATTTGCCACTAACAGGTTGAGGGGCCTGGATCCAATGGCGGATGCCTCCACCCAGAGGTCAGGGTTTGCAATAGTTAAACTAACTTGGTCACAGCCCTCTGGGACACTGCAACCCCCCTTTCTTCCCACTAGTGGCCCACACAATATATCAGAATTACCTTCACAGTATACACTTACCCCAGGTCTGGTTCCAGCACTGGGACCTCCTGTGAAATGAGATACAGTGCAACAATCACAGTACAGTACTTTAACATAGACAAATACCTCAGGCAGTATAACTTTGCTGAAACAAGCAGCTCTGATTTATTTGGGGATATAACAAGGACGGGGAAATCAGGTTAATTAGCTTATCACTCTAATAATCTACCTATGGCTCTGTGCACAGGCCTATCCCTATCAGTTACTGTCCCTGGGTACCCAAGCCCTAGTGGCTAGTCCAAACCGTGGCAGCTGGTAGGGGCCCCTTCACAGAGAAAAGGAGAATTAAACAGTCAGCAGTACAGTAATTCCATTTGGATTTAATGTGGCAATTCAACAGGAGCGACCCTGAATTAGTACTCACAACCTCCAAATAAGATAGGGTCCTTCAATGTCAGCAGGGCTCACTTGAGGTACACAAACCTCTTCACACATCCATATAAAGAAAGCACTATACCAGGCAGGCTGCATCTGTATCCGATGCAATTACTGCACAATACCGGAAAACACACAGCAGATTCAGTTCCTGACAGATCGAGTGCAATTTTCAGCAATTCCTCCAGTCTTCTACAGGGTGAGCCTGGTTTCTACTCTTCAGAGATCCTTTGATTCTTTTCACAGGACGGATTCAGTCCTAACAAGCTGTTACACAAGCAGCAGACCGGAACTCTGGGCCTTACACGTTTTTGACTAAAACTGCACACTGAAAAGCACAGGGCTCCTTCCTTCTTCACTGCCAAAGCTCAACTGAACCTCCAACCGACAAAACCGGCACTTCCTTTGAGTTCCTCCAGTTCTTGACTGGATTGGCTGTCACTCACAATAGACTGCTGCTGTTGGTCCAAAAGGCACTGAAGTCTAAACTACATCTCCCAGAGTCACTGCCCATACAATCCTCTTGTGGCTGGCTCAGATTATGAGTCCAAGTTCTGATTCGTCCAAGGCACCATTTTAGAGCTAGCTTACCCCACACTGATTGGTCCAGTTCAGCAGTTCAAAACTAGAATGGGGAACTAGCAGACACAGTTCTGACTGCAAAGAAAGCAGGTTAGACAAACTGTAATTTCATTATTACTCTAAATAATTTCTGCAAACAGTTACATCTTTCAGATAGGTTCCCTTTGCACTCCTAGTGACTGCAAAATGAAGTGAATTGGCAGCAGTTCAGTGGTACTCAAACAGAGAAACACACAGTCCCCTATATAAACTAATTATGTCTGCAAGCAGACAGCTCTTAAAGAGACAGTACCAGAGGCTCTAAAACACTCACTGATAAGTGGCTTAAGCATGCAAACACCATTCAGGCTTGGAGCATTCAAGCAAGCTCCTGGAAGTCTTTTGGGAACCCCCATTTGCAGGGGGGTTACACCCTTCCTGGCCTGGGAAAGCTTGACGTCCGCGTCAAGCAAGTACCCCCCCATAAGTTTTAACTGCAACCATATACATTTGCATTAGGCTCACACATGTAATCATCAGTCAATATATCATTTTACCAAGAATACATTTCTGAAACATTGCAGTACGTGACTCTTTACACAGTATTACACACACATTGTACCATAACTCAAGTTATTACCTCTTGTACATGAAACCTGAAGAGAGGGGGCCCTTCCCTATCAGTTACCTTGGGGCTGGACGGGGCAAGGGCACCATACTTAGAGGGCAACACAAGTAACTTGAGTTAGCACTGATGCTCAGTTTGGGCAATGAGCTCGGGGACACATACACTCCTTTATGGACAACATTGAGAGGCAAGTCCACAGGCCTCCCAAGTGAATCATAACTGAGGTGCACCACAGGCTTTACAGCTCGACCAGTCTTTCTAGGGGAACTGTTATAGTCTCTGCACTTTGAGCCTCATTTTCAGCATTGTCCTCACTTGTCAGAAGTCTCCATGGGGTAGAGGCTAGAACTTGGGGCACTTTCAGCTCCAGGAGTTACAGTTTCTGAGTCCACAACATTTGGCTCGCATGGAGAGCTTTCGGACACTGGCAGTGGACTGTCAGGGCACTCAAAATACTCTTCTTGTTCGGTGTATCACCAGTCTGCCCCAATCTATCATTTCCTCCCTGAAAGCTCAAACAGTTCAACCATGCAAATGATTCCATTTCATCTGATCTGATGCTTTGCACTTCACTTTCTGGGAGCATTCCAGGGACGAAGCTGGGCTTGGACAGTCCAGAAGGCCCAGCTTCATCTCCAGTATTGACTAGGGATTGCCCCAAACAATTGACTCAGTTCGTAAGAAGGATAGTATTCAAAGTCACTCTCACTTTCTTCTGATATGGACTGACAGTCATGCTCAACTGGGACTTGTGCAGGGAACACTTTAACTCTGCTTCTGTAGGTGCAGACTTCCTTGTTCTTTTCTTAGCAGCAGCTCTAGTCACTGGTCCAGAGGGGGCATCTTCTGGGGGCTCAGACTCAATCAGGATTTGTCCAATGGGCAGTAAATGATTTCTATGCATTGTTTTTACATCTTTTGAATTATTCTCAGGCCTTACTTTGTACACTGGCAGATCATCTAGTTTGCCCACTACAATGTGAGGAGATGGTGCCATCTGTCAGCAATCTTGTGCTTGCCATGCAGTCCCAGATTTCTTAGCAATACCGATCTCCCTCCTGGAGTTCCTGTGCTTTCACCTTTTATCATACCTTTTCTTTGTTGGCCAGATTTCTTTTGGCAGCCATGGTTTGAGCCAGTTGGTACACATGAGTTAGCTGGGCCTTTAACTTTTGCACATACTGTAAATAGTTGTCAGCTTGAACCCCATCAGGAGAGACCCCAAAACACACATCTACTGGTAGTCGAGCTTCTCTTCCAAACATCAGGCGGTAGGGGAGAATCCAGTGGCATCACTTTGGTGCAGTTATAAGCATGTACCAGGGTGCTAATTTGTTGGCTCCATCTAGGCTTGTCCTTTGGGTGCAGGGTGCCTAGCATATCTAGCAAAGTGCAGTTGAAACGCTCAGGCTGTGGGTCCCCTGGGGTGGTAAGGAGTGGTTCTGACTTTCGCACTCCCACAGAGAAAGCATCTCTTTGATCAGACGACTCTCAAAGTCTCTCCTTGATCAGAATGGATTCTTTGTGGAGCCCCATAGTGAACAAAAAGTTTTCTACAAGTACTTTGGCTACAGTGGATGCTTTCTGGTCTTTGGTGGGGAAAGCTTGGGCATATCTCGTGAAATGGTCAGTGACCACCAGCACATTACTGATATTTCTTTGATCTGACTCCAAACTTAGAAAATCAATACAGACCAGCTCCATGGGTGCACTGGTGGTTATGTTAACAAGGGGCAGCCCTCTGGGGCAAAGCTTTCCTCTATGCAAGCGACTACAAGTTCGAATGTGTTGCTCCACATCAGCCCCATCTTAGGCCAATAGAATCTGGATCTCACCAAGTCAAGTGTTCTATCTATACCAAGGTGCCCCATGTGGTTGTGCAAGGACCTCAGTACTGAGTCTCGAAAGGCAGTGGGCAGCACTAGTTGTTGTTTGTCTACTTGTCCCCCTCTGTCTACTGTTTCTCTGTATAACAGTTTATTGATCAGTTTCAACTTAGGACCTTCTTTGTATAACAGTGCAGTTCTCAAATCAGTGGAGCGTAATTTGGACACATCTTTTCCTGCATAGAGGGCTTCTAAAGCTGCTTTGATCATGGGATCGCGGGATTGAGCCCGCCGAATACTGTCATTGTCCAGCTGAGGCAGTGCACCAATGTCTATTGCAGAAAAGTGGCAATAACAGCAGGTATGCAATTCTCAGAGGCTCCCAAGCAATCCACCATGCAGTCCACTCGTCCGTGGACATTTGTTCCTCCCTGTCAAACTTCGGCAGAGTGCCCGAATGTCAGGTTCTGCCAATCGGACCCAATCATTCTGGGGAACAGGCCTCCGGGAGAGCATCAGCATCTATGTGGTTCAGACCTGCTCGGTATTCGAGAGCATAGTCATATGTAGATAATGCAGAAAGCCACCTATGGCCAGTGGCATCCAACTTAGCTGAGGTCTGCACATAGGTCAAAGGATTATTGTCAGTTTTACTAGTATTTTAGCCCCATACAAGTACTCATGGAATTGGTCAACAATAGCCCACTTCAAGCTTAGGAACTCTAACTTATGTACAGGATAGTTCTTTTCGGATGGGGTCAGGCTTCTACTGGCAAAGGCCACTGGTCTCAGGCCATTCTCGTGCTCTTGGTACAACACAGCCCCCAACCCTTGCAAGCTAGCATCAGTGTGCAGGACGTAAGGTTTTCTTGGATCGGCATAGGCCAGCACTGGAGCATGGGTAAGTTGATATATGATCTCATGAAAAGCAGTCTCACAATCAGGAGTCCAGCGGGCCCCAAATACTTCACTCGGATGAAAATACACTCTTTCAGTCTTGAGGGACGCTGACTTTTGGTATTTTTTGTGGGTTGGGGGATACCCTTGAGTAAGGTTAAGTAAAGGGTGGATCACTCTTGAATAGTCCTTGATGAGCGCCGATAATAACCACAGAATCCCAGGAATCTTTGCAGTTCTTTTAGATTTTTGGGCTGTGGCCAGGTGGTCAAGGCCTCAACTTTACTTGGTCGGTCTCTATTCCTCGGTGGATACTATGTGTCCCACATACTTTACTGATGTTTGAAAGAATTGACACTTATCAATGGACAGTTTAAGGCCAAAGTCCTCCAGTCGGTCCAATACCTTAAATAATCTGCTCTCATGTTCCTCCAGTGAGCTGCCAAATACAATAACATCATCTAGGTATACCAGGCACTCTAGTAAGTTCATGTCCCCACTGCACTCCATCAATCGTTGAAAAGTGGCTGGGGCACCTGAAATCCCTTGAGGCATCCTCATGAATTCATAGAAGCCAAGCGGACAGATAAGGCCGTCTTCTCCACGGTCCTCTGGGGCCATCGGGATCTGGTAGTACCCTGCAGGAGATCCAGCACAGAGAACCACTTGCTC
Source organism: Neoceratodus forsteri (assembly GCA_016271365.2). Classification (NCBI taxonomy): domain Eukaryota; kingdom Metazoa; phylum Chordata; order Ceratodontiformes; family Ceratodontidae; genus Neoceratodus; species Neoceratodus forsteri. The sequence continues at coordinate 685,209,849 of CM057449.1, forward strand.
CCGCTTAGGCAGTCCAAAGCATCCTGAATGCGGGCATTGTGTACTGATCAGGGATAGTCCGCCGGTTTAAGGTGCGATAATCCACACACATCCTTACTGTTCCATTCTTTTTCCTCACTACCACAATGGGGAAGCATAAGGGCTTCTGGATTCTTGTATTACACCAGCAGCTAACATCTCTTGCAGATGCGTCTCCACATCATCTATGTCAGCAGGTGCCAGGCGTCGAGACCTCTCACGAAATGGTCTTTCGTCATGCAGCCGGATATTGTGCTCAGCTCTTGCACGCATCCTACATCCCATTCCTTTAAAGAAAACACCTGGTCTCTCTGGGCAAGCTTCTCACTGATCCTCACTTTCCATTCAGCTGGCAGCGGGAGTCGCGAAATCAAACAAGTCAGGCGTTACTCTGTCATTCTTCCTTGAACTCTTGCTGCTGGGTAGCACTGCAGTGTCTGCACAATGCACATTAGCCAGGATGCAACCTCTGTTTACTCGAATGTCTCTTTCAGACACATTATGAACTTGGACCATTACCCTTCTGGCATAAGCATGGGCTCTAGCGGGCAAAATACTAGGCTTGACCAGCAGTCCCTCTGGCAATTTTCCATCGCCTGGTGCATCCAACATTAATATTTTATTCTTAACATCCTTTCTGATACGGACCTCTCCCTGTAAGGTACACTGGGCATTTGGCGCCAGGATCAGAGACTCAGGATCCTTCTTCCATACAATTCCAACCGGTTCCTCTGGTTCTGTTTTTTCAGCATCTCTCTGTGCCTCATAGGCCTTCTTAATTAAAGCCGGAACTCTTAAAGCTCTACTAGTCTTTGACCCCTGTTTTTCATAACACAACTGTGCCAGCCTTCCGAACATATGAGCATTTGTTCCATTCAACAAAGGGACACCATCATACAGTCCAGTGGGGGGACACACTAAGGCTAGGGTCTCTACTTGTTCAGCCACTCCAGCCACGGAGGTGGGGAAAGACAGCCAAATTCGGATATACCCGGAATAGGGGTAGGCCTTCTCACTTAACCCCCATACATGCAGTCCTTCTAATGGTTGTAAGGGACGCTCTGACAAATGCTTCTGATACCAATCCTGGAACATAATTGTCACTTGGGAGCCACTGTCTAATACAGCTCTTGTAGACACTCCATTCACCTTTACAGTGGTCTCCATGGAGGGACCCACTATTCTGGACCAGTCTGGAGAGGCGGGTGGGGGGCCTGGGCAACTGACCTTGCCACAAAGGGCGTGAATTAGCATTTTGGTGCCTCACTGGGATCATGTCGTGCACCTCTTAACCACTGATTTCTTCTCAAGCTCTCCTTGTAGCCTATATGCAACTTTGTCAGTGTCTTTGGGACTGGCATTCCCTTTTCATGTGCCCATCTTTCCCACAATTATAGCAAAACATACTTTCTGGAGTTTGAGCTGGCGGCGCCACACTGGGAGCCAGGGCGGGGTATTACTAACTGGAAACCTTGGTGCCATCTCTGCCTGCGGCGTGATAAGCATTTGGAGACATCTCGTCAGTTTCTCCACTTCCATGGTCAAGGAATCGAGTTCGGAGCTGTTATCAGCAGGAGATACATGGGTGGGTACCCCAACCCCCATAGCAGATGCAGTCGGATATAGGTCAGGGCCCGTACTTGCAGGCATGGCCTTCATAAAGGGACTGTTTTTGAATTCCCGGATCTCTCTCAACAGTTTGCTCCATTGTGGCATATCTTTTTCCTTGTCAGAGCACTCATTGACTGCCAACCTCTGCCCCTGAACTTCACTTGATGGGTCACCCTCAGTCACTCGGGTCGTAGCCGCAGCTATTGGTGCAGGTCCCTCCCGAGGTTGTCTTTCTCAACTCCTCAATTTCTCTCATTAACTCATCATAGGAGGGTGGGATTCCAGTCGATCTGCCAGGCAAAACTGAAGCAACAGCAGTTCTGAGAAGGGGGCAGACTTAAGGATCCTGTCCAGCCTGGTTCGGTCCAGTTCAATCGCTGGCAAACTACCTTTTCTGAGGCATTCTTGCAACAATTTTCCAGCCGAGATACATACACAGACAACAACTCCCTTGGTACTGTTGTGCATCTCTTACTCTCCACCATAGGTCCTCATCAGAATCTGGGCTCCCATACACATTCTCCAAGGCCTCAAGATAGGCCTGTGCAGTCGCTTCAGGGTTACTGGCCCGTTTAGCTACGGATGGTAGCCAGGGCAGGACCTCGGAGGCTCTCACTAACCCTCTTTCGCTTTTCGCCTTCCGAGCATTGCCATTCTAGCACTTGGGGGGCAACATAGTCTATCCAGGTCTCCCAGTCATCCTCCCCTTGGGGGGTGGGGAGGGTGCCAGAGAAGATCCTCAACCTTAGGTAAGAGTCGTGACTAATGGCAGGTGCAGAAATAGGAGTCTGCATTGGTTCAGCCACCATTATGGGCACTGGAGCAGGAGAGGGTGTTGGGGGAGGAACACCCCCAGGTGGCAAGAATAGTTTCTTCAAGTCCTCCACAGTTTTCCCCTCTCCCAGCAACCATTCAGCAAATTTCTCCTCAAAAGTTTCAGATAGTGGTGGGGGCTGATTCCCCCCCGGGTCTTTACTGTCCTTAGTTATCACTCTCCAAGCAGTGAGGGCTCCCTCTGGGGTAATGGTCTGTGGCACTTTGGAGCTATCTATGGGATCCTTAAACTCTACTAGGGCCAGGAAAGTGTGGGTGAGCAGATTAGCATGCCGACCCACCACCACAGGGTTTTGTAAACCTTCCACCTTGGAAAGTACTCCCTGCACAGTGTCCGTATTGATACACAGGGGGATGTCCAGGATAAGCATAGCATTTTGGGGGTCGATCTCCTCCCCAGTACACCACTCCACCAGCCGGTGCACAGCCACTTCTGTCGGGGTACCCATTTTTTTCTTAACAGTGGTTCGTAAATATGGCCACTAGAGGACACACAATCCCAGCGGTGAGCCTCCAAGATGTAACCCCTAGATGGCGCTATCCCAGGGGCTACTACCCCTGCCTGATTTGCCACTAACAGGTTGAGGGGCCTGGATCCAATGGCGGGTGCCTCCACCCAGAGGTCAGGGTTTGCAATAGTTAAACTAACTTGGTCACAGCCCTCTGGGACACTGCAACCCCTTTCTTCCCACTAGTGGCCCACACAATATATCAGAATTACCTTCACAGTATACACTTACCCCAGGTCTGGTTCAGCACTGGGACCTCCTGTGAAATGAGATACAGTGCAACAATCACAGTACAGTACTTTAACATAGACAAATACCTCAGGCAGTATAACTTTGCTGAAACAAGCAGCTCTGATTTATTTAGGGGGATATAACAAGGACAGGGGGAAATCAGGTTAATTAGCTTATCACTCTAATAATCTACCTATGGCTCTGTGCACAGGCCTATCCCTATCAGTTACTGTCCCTGGGTACCCAAGCCCTAGTGGCTAGTCCAAACCGTGGCAGCTGGTAGGGGCCCTTTCACACAGAGAAAAGGAGAATTAAACAGTCAGCAGTACAGTAATTCCATTTGGATTTAATGTGGCAATTCAACAGGGAGCGACCCTGAATTAGTACTCACGACCTCCAAATAAGATAGGGTCCTTCAATGTCAGCAGGGCTCACTTGAGGTACACAAACCTCTTCACATCCATATAAAGAAAGCACTATACCAGGCAGGCTGCATCTGTATCCCGATCGAATTACTGCACAATACCGGGAGAACACACAGCAGATTCAGTTCCTGACAGACCGAATGCAATTTTCAGCAATTCCTCCAGTCTTCTACAGGGTGAGCCTGGTTTCTACTCTTCAGAGATCCTTTGATTCTTTTCACAGGACGGATTCAGTCCTAACAAGCTGTTACACAAGCTGCAGACCGAACTCTGGGCCTTACACACGTTTTTGACTAAAACTGCACACTGAAAAGCACAGGGCTCCTTCCTTCTTCACTGCCAAAGCTCAACTGAACCTCAACCGACAAAACCAGGCACTTCCTTTGAGTTCCTCCAGTTCTTGACTGGATTGGCTGTCACTCACAATAGACTGCTGCTGTTGGTCCAAAAAGGCACTGAAGTCTAAACTACATCTCCCAGAGTCACTGCCCATACAATCCTCTTGTGGCTGGCTCAGATTATGAGTCCAAGTTCTGATTCGTCCAAGGCACCATTTTAGAGCTAGCTTACCCCACACTGATTGGTCCAGTTCAGCAGTTCAAAACTAGAATGGGGAACTAGCAGACACAGTTCTGACTGCAAAGAAAGCAGGTTAGACAAACTGTAATTTCATTATTACTCTAAATAATTTCTGGCAAACAGTTACATCTTTCAGATAGGTTCCCTTTGCACTCCTAGTGACTGCAAAAATGAAGTGAATTGGCAGCAGTTCGAGTGGTACTCAAACAGAGAAACACACAGTCCCCCCATATAAACTAATTATGTCTGCAAGCAGACAGCTCTTAAAGAGACAGTACCAGAGGCTCTAAAAACACTCACTGATAAGTGGCTTAAACGCCAAACACCATTCAGGCTTGGAGCATTCAAGCAAGCTCCTGGAAGTCTTTTGGGAACCCCCATTTGCAGGGGGGTTACATATAGCAGACCAGGTTTCTGTCTCATCTAACAAGGTCGAATTCAGCCTCCAGACTGGATTGGGGCTTGGTTTGTTTAGAGGGGTCCTCACTAAGGATTTAATTAACCTATGATCCGAAGTCTCCACAGGAGAGACCGAAAAAGTCCTCACAGGAATCCACTGGGAGGCAAACAAGAAGTCAATCCTAGTTGTTAAATGTCCCCTAGAAAAGGTGTGATCAGGCAAACAATGTACTTCAGCTGCACAATCCTTCAAACGAGCTTGCTGATACATGGTGTCCAAAATGTTCAAATCAGCATATAACTTTTGCATTCTACCAGTCTCATCAGAAAGAGACAAAACACAATTAAAGTCACCCCCCCAAAAACACAGATTTTAGTTGTATATAAAAAAGATTGTACCTTTTTCAATAAATCCACCCTCTGAAACTTTGTATGATAGTTATAAACATTAATCAACCTCTTCTCATGAGCTCCAAGTCTCGCATCCAAGATGCATACCCTGCCAGGAACCAAATCAATGAGATGAGAGACTCAGAGGTCAGGATTAGAAATCAAAATCCAACCCCTGAACACAATTCCTCCCCAAGAACCAAAGAAGGACCCCAAAACCAATCTCAGGATGTCCTATGGTTTCCCTGAGTGTGTGTAGCGGGTATCTTGTACCATACAAATGTCCAGATGGTGTCCTGCAAGGACTGAAAAAGTAGTAAGTCTCCTTTTATGGTTCTTAATACTGTTGGTATTACAGGAGCCCAAAGTCAGGTGTAAAGCCATTATCAGGTGTTAGAAAGAAACACTTTATCAGAAGCTGGTGCCCTGGGGGCCTTTGCAGAAAGGCGTTTGGATTTCTTTTTTTTCTTACCACCCCCTTTAGAGTCCTGGACAGAAAGTTCAGAGTCGGTAATATTCTCTGGTTGGGAGGAAATCCTGGAAGAGGAATCAGAATCCCCATCTTCCTCTTCCCATGGTTTATGTTTGGTCAATGGAAGAAATCTGTTTTGGAGACCAATATCAGAATCACCCATCTCAATCAAACCCTGCCACATTTTCTGGGAAGCACTGCACGTTACCCACCTGGATTTCTGTTGTTCCCATTCCTCCGTTAGTGGAGGTGGCATGACAGGGACCTGGAATGTGGAAGGGACAGAAGGCAGTGCAGGAGTAGTGACATCCTGATTTTCCACAGAAATATGCGAAGAAAGAGCAGTATCGGTAGCTGCCAAGACGTCCCCCCCTAAAGGAACAACCACAGAGATGGAGTGTCTCACAGGAACCAGCGGAGGAAAGGAGTCCTGCTCATGATGAGAGACCAGGGGAGACACAATATCCTGAGATGGTGATGGGTGTTGGGGAGCAGGCCGGTGGGAAGAGTCTGAGCGGGATACTTCATCACGCTGTATAGCAGGAGGCTCATCCTCCATGTCAGAACCAGTGCCCCCAGCATTGTGGGAGGCCCAAGGGCAATCCTTAAAGGTGTAAGTAGTGTCATCACAAAGGTTACAGCTTACGGTGGTCTGACATGAAAAAGCTACACGGCCTATTCCCCCACAAAGCGAGCACTTCATTTTACCACAGGCGTTTCTTAAATGGGCATGAGCCCCGCACTGGAAACAGGATTGGGGCTGTCCAGCATAGAAGATAAAGCCACAATCTCTCTCCAAATAAAAACAACTAGGCAAATGCTGAATGACTCCCTTTTCCATGGAAAGTCGTACATGAATCGCCCCCGTCCAGATATCCTCAGAATCTATAATAGGGTCAGGAATGCAAGCACTGAACATTTGAACGTAACCAGAACAAAATGTCAGAAATTGAAACTCCTTCATTCTTGAATAAAATAGTAATCATTCTATAGGCAGGTTTGGTCAAAGGAATCACAGAAAATACAGACCATTCAGGATTTCATTTAACAGTTTGATAGTGCTCCCAAAAAAGTTCCAGTCCAGCTGCAGTTTTAAAACTGGCATCAAAATTAGGATCCCCAGAGGTATGAATCAGAGCATACATCTCCTGAGCCAAAAATCCCATACTATCTTTCAAAAGGGTGTGACCCACATAAATATGATCTGGGAAGGAGTCTAAACCCCCTTTATATTTGATACAAACAGCATTCCTGCGTTTAGCAGGTTCAGGAGGCATATGAAAAAGACCAGCATAGGTTTTGTGAGAGGGCCTACTATGATCAGGAGAGACACCCGGACCAGGGACATCCTGATGTGAAGGTGTGGGGAAGGGGCAGACCGACCCGGGTCAGATTCAGGAATGCCAGGCGGAAACTCCAGTGCAGCAGACCCTGGGGAGGCATCACTAGTAAAGAAAGGCACAGTTTATGGAGAACACAGGGGAGTCAGTATAGCGCAGTGGTTTAAGGCTCTGAGCTGCAAATCTGGCGACATCCAGCAGACCAGACCTGGGTTTGAATCCCACAACTTCCACTTAATACTGTGTGATCCTGAGCAAGTCACTTAACTTCCCTGTACTCCCAGGTCGCTCCTGTAAAAAAGCTTTCAGCTTAGTGTGCTACTCCTGGTTAAACAACAAACAAAAAAAAAAAACACAGGGTGCAACCAAGGCCTCAGGAAACAAAACTGGGAATCAATCAGCTCCAGGGAGGAAGCAAGGAAGGGCTAAAGGATCAGATAATGCGTCCTCAGGCTGGGGAGGAGAAACCTATGGCAGACTGGGGGCCAATTTGACCCAGCCAGCCACTGTTAATGCTTCGGCCACAGTCTTGCCAATCTCCAAAACACTGCTGTCGTAATCAGGAGGAGAGACTTCAGGAACCTGCACATTTGAAGCAGGCTGCACAGCACAGGGTGATTCATTAAGTGAAGCTTGAAATCCCACCCTAACAGGAGAGAAAATTTTAGCAGAATCCCCAGGTTCCTTCCCATCTGAAAATAAAGAATTCTGAGGGACAGAGCCGTCGGAACAAACAGTGCCTTCATGTAAATGTTGCTCCAAATCATGCACCACCTCGCCAGTAAGCAGCCGTTCGGCAGGTCCAAGGAAAAATCACATCCAGTAGTCAAACGTTGTGCCAGCATTCCAGACAGAGAACTAGAACCAACAGAGGGCTGAACTGTAGACATAGAATATACCTCAGGAGAAAAGGCTGGAACAGAACCTTGTAAACCCCTTTGCAACTTGTGGCACTCCTCCTCAGCAAGAAGTGCCCATAAATAATCGTGTCGAGAGAAAAAGGACTGATAGTTCAAACACTCCTCGGTCAGCGCAGCAGGCGCTGTCGTAACGAAGAACACAGGAGAACAACTGGAAACAGCATCACGATCAGCAGGACCCGGCCTGAATTCTAGCCCCAGAATAAACTGCAGAAACTCTGTCATCAGAAACATCTATAGCTTCACGAGCAAGGGCAGAAGAAGCCTCCAACAAATTTGGAGCAGGGAAGAGGCAAGTCCCGAGCTCCAGTAGCCATCTCCACGTTCTCCTCCACCTCCAGGATCCATGGGTTCCGCCATCTTGGTCAAGGACCAGGATGACAAAGGTTCCCCCACAGGTGAGTAAGGGAATTTCCCCGGTGTCCTAGCCAAATTTCCCTCATTCACTAAAAATACCACCAACAGCTTAATCTGTTTCAAGGTCACTTGGCATTCATCTGTATCCCCCTCCCCTGGCTCATGCCTGAAAATAGGCAGGATTTGTCTAGTGCACTTACCTGGTCAATAAAAAAAAATAAATAAATAAAACATGCTGTTACAAGATAGAACAACAGCATTTTGAGGCTATGGGCAGAGCTTTATTATGTTTACAGGACAGCACAGGTCAGATGCAATATGTCATTACCAGTGGGGGCTTTTATCCTGTTTACATTTGCTTGCACTTGCGTAGCAAACATATTGTCATGAGCAGCGGCCTTCAGAGATGTGTCACTGTCACAGCCAGTGCAACTCAGGCTAGCCGCACCTCTGGCGGCTCCTGCGGTCTGACCCACCTGCCCAACCTGAAGCAAGCAGTCGCAAGGCTGAAAACTTAAAGGCACCTGACTGGGTGAACAGCTCCTCTCGCTACAGGGAACCACACCTCCGGTGGCTCCTGCAGTCTGACCTGTCCACCCAACCCAAAGCAAGCAGCTGCAAGGTATAGAGCCTTTAGCTCTATGCTCTTCAGATTTTCAATCTTGGCACCTATTTTCTGTTTGGTGCTGGTCCTGCTGAGACACTGCTTCCTCTGGCTTTTCTTGTAAAACTGCTGCTAGAACTTTTAATTTTTGTAAACAGGTTGGAAAAAATAATATATCTCTGTATCTGATTTTATACTTTAAACAATATTTATCTGTGGGTCATTTAGCCTGTAATTGTAATTGCCTGTCTGATTGAATAATTTTTTTGGTCTTTTACAAGACAGCATCTTGGCTGAATTAATCCTCTGTCCTACTGTTTTTAACTATTTTACAGCTTCTATGCTGATTTAGTCTTCTTCCCTGTGCCTCACTCTCCATATTCCTACTGCCTCCTCCCCCTCTTTCCACCTAAGTTTCTCCCTGCTCTTTTGTCTGTAACTGCTCCTTTTGTCTGTGCCCTATTCTTAATGGTCCAGTAACATGCCCCTCTCTCCTTTCAGGCTGAAAACTTAAAATCCCCCGACTGGGCGAACAGCTACTCTTGCTACAGGAAGCCATGCCTCTGGCAGCTCCTGCAGCCTGACCTGCCCGCCTAGACCAAAGCAAGCAGTCGCAAGGTACAGAGCCCTTACCTCTACATTCTTCAGATTTTCAATCTTGACACCTATTTTCTGGTTGGCACTGGTTCTACTGAGACACTGCTTCCTCTTGCTTTTCTTGTAAAACTGCTGCTAGAACTTTTGATTTTTGTAAACTGGTTGGAAAAAATAATATATCTCTGTTTCTGATATCTCTGTATCTGATTTTTCTCCCACCCACACTCCCCTGCCCCCACCCAGTATTAAATGCTCTTGCATGAGCTCTTGACACTGCCCCTAGCTTCTCATAGGTGGACTCCACAAGTAGCTCTGGTAGCCCTACCTCTTAAAGGGGCAATACTGCAACTAGTAGCTCACTGTTCTTATAGACAAAACCATCCCTGCCAATCGACAACCCCTCAAAATGTTCCCTTTAACCACAGTTCTACTAGGGGCTGCTATTTTGCTGACCACAATAAAGTTTATTGGACCCTTTCTGAAACTCTCACCTGTACCGATGGTGACAGTCCTGGTGGAAAATACCCTGTCTGCACACTGTGCTGCAACAATATCACATTGCAACAACTTCTAAATCCCCCCACAAGTAATGGCATCTGTCACTGACAAGGGGAGGTCTGACCAATAGCCAGGTTGGCTGCCCCCTCTGGCCCTCCTACCTGGGGTCTTCAACACACAGATAAAAAGCACCACATACAACAAACAACGTGGATAGTGTAAATGTCATAACAAACAATGTGGACAAGCGTAAATGCCATAACACACAATTGAAAGGATATCTCAAACAATGTGGACAACGTAAATGCCATAACACACAATTGAAAGGATATCTATGCCACCTAGAGCTGCTGCTTCTTCTGCTCTTAGGCAATACACATCCCAACCCTGGTCCTCCTCTGTTAACCTATGTCCCCCAGAGCACAACAGGGCTACTGATAGTTGCCTCACTAAACATCTGCAGTCTCTTCGCCATACTGGACATCCTTAATGCCTGGGTTCTGCAACATAATCCAGACATCCTAGCCTTAGTAGAAACCTGTCTCTCTCCCAACGCACTGGATGCTACAGTCTCAGTTCCCGGGTATATCATGTACAGACAGGACCAACTGACTAAGCATGGAGGAGGTTTCACAGTCTACCTCAGGGATAACCTCCAGTGTGTAGTTCTTCCACTGCCCAACACTGGGGCCAGCATACAAGTACTCGAAGTAAACGTTCTCCTGGGAGAGCACAGCAAAACCCTTATGATCCTGACAGTATGCATCCCGCCAGGTCAGAAGTCCCCAGGGCTAGATTCACTTATTAAATGTCTAGGTTCTATTAATCTTCACTCCAAAATCATTCTGCTAGGTGACTTCAATGTCAACTGGCTCTCCCCTGTTGGTAACCTGTACAAGGACATGGTTGCAGCTGTTCACCTCCACCATCTGGTTGAAACACCCACTAGAATGAACTCCAAGACCAAAACTGCAACACTTCTGGACTGGGTTCTATCCAACCATCCTGACCACATCTCAAACACAATAGTACTCCTAGATGTCTGTAGTGACCACTCCCCAGTCCTCTTCCACTGGTCCAACAACTACTCCAAACCCCCTGCCAGGACAAACACAAGTAGAGTCCTTAAACAGGGGTACCTCCAGCTGAGAAAATCAGACCTCACTCATCAGGATTGGTCCTCAGTCTATTCCTCCAACTCGGCTGACTCAGCACTAGAACAATTTATCCATCAGTTCGGTGCTGCATGCGATAGGCATGCCCTGCTTAAAAAGAAGTAGAATCAAAGGACATAGTAATCCATGGTTCTCCACTAAACGCCTTGAATGCATGAAAGCCAGAGACCATCTGTGGCATATATCTCGAGCCACAGGTAAACAATCAGACATCCAAAACTACAAAAAAACTGAAATGACTGCACTAGGACCATCCGTGCAGCTAAAACCCATTACTACAAGGAAGCCCTATCACGTTCCTGGGCGATGGCCAAAAGTCGGTCAAACCTGAAAGAGTGACTGGTCAAGACAACAAAGCACCACCCACAATGCTCAACATTGATGACACCCCAACCCTCGACCCATGTACCATAGCAAATAAATTTAATAAAGCTTTTTGGATCTGAGTGGTGCCCTACCCTTAATTTCTTCCAGCAACCAAGCACAAGGCATAGGTCTAACCCAGTTGACCAACCTCCCGCTCAACCTCCTTTAGCTTCAGAATCATCACTGTGAGTAAAGCTAAAAAATAACTTCTTAAAAGCTATTGGAAAGTCCAGATTCAGTGGTGACTCACTGGACCTTAAATTCATGGCACTAACCCTGGAGAATATTCTTGCTCCATTGACTCACACTCTTAATACCTCTCTGAAATACTCACAATTCCCGCACCTGTGGTACTCTACCGTTGTAATGCCAGTTTATAAGAGTGGGGATCGCACCTCTCATGGCAACTATAGACCCATCTCGATCCTCCTGCCATTATCCAAAGCACTTGAAGGAATAATTTCAGACCAATTAGTGGAATACCCAGAAAAATACCAAATTCAATGCCCACAGCAGCATGGTTTCCACAAAGGTCATAGCACTACCACTTCATTACTTGAGTTCACAGGCTATGTCCACAACTCCATGGATCAAGGTGCCCTCGTTGGGGCAGCTTTCATCAATCTAACAAAAGCTTCTGATACAGTTAATCATGTCCTTCTGGTGATCAACTGGCATCCATTGGCCTTTCAAGTGACACTGTTGTTTCTTTTGAGAGCTGTCTCTCTAACCATTCACAGCGAGTAAAGATAGATAACATTCTCTGAGAGCAGACCGGTTCAGTCTGGTGTCCCCCAAGGATCCATATTGGGTCTGCTACTTTTTAGCATATTCCTCAATCAGCTCCCCTCCACCTGTCAGTGCCAAATACTGTTATATGCAGACAATGCGATCCTTTACCGAGCCCCAGATCCAGCGACTGAAATGTAAATTCCAGAGAAGTTTTAAGGAGGTTGAAAATTGTTTGGTGAGCAAAAACTTATATTGAACTATAGGAAAACGAAAACAATGCTGTTTTCTAGCACTCAGAATAAACATCAGGCACACCCTCTCAGTATAACAAATGAGGCTGGAATACCCCTGGAACTCATCCAGCATTTCAAGTACTTGGGAATCACGGTGGATAGCACAATGACACATGCTTACCATATAGATAATTTGGCTAAGGCAATCAACAGGTGCATTGGCTTGCTCTACAGACATAAGCATTGTCTGACATCAGAGGCTCTTACAATGGACATTCTCAGTTCAGCGGTCTCGCTTGTAGACTACGGAATAGTAATCTATGTCTCTGTTACAGATACAGTCCTTCACCGTATCGTTGTGGCATTAAACAAAGCCTGCTGCCTGGCATCTGGATCGGCACGGCAAACACATACCTGTGACTTGTATCAGCAGGTGAACTGGCTCCAGTTCAAAAGTAGACACAAGTTCCAAACCTGCCTATTGGCTAAAAAGATTCAATTAGGCCTGTCACCTGTAGGGGTACAGCAACTCAGTCCTCACCTCTTATGAGAATAAGCGCGGCACCAGAACCTCTGACAGGATGGTTTTCAAAGTACCCGTTTCGCACCTTGCTCTTCAAAGGGCTTTTGCACATAGGGCCCCATTCTGCCTTAATTCCGTCCCTCTAACATATCCTCTACACACAGGCTTGGTCCTTTCAAACATAAACTGAGGAACCATCTTATTCCAGATGCCAGGTGTGACTGCTTCCATTAACTACACTTATGCACAGTACACTTATCCACCCACTCACTTCCTGGGTCACCACCCAGGCGGCATGTTGTTCTCTAATCTCTTTGTCTTACTGCATTTCTCACCCCCTGCAATTGGGCCTTCTGAACTGATGCAATTCACTTCCCCTTTTTTCAGACATACATGGTCTTAAATTCTTATCTTATAACCCCAGTCCTAACTGCATAGTTACCCTCTTCACCCTTCCTTACTGTCCTCTCTCTCTCTCTTCCTATTATTCTTAATGGGTTAATTAGAACAATGACATCACATTTGTTTTTTATATTTTATATTTCAATTTGTCTAGTATTTGCTTTATTTGTTATTCAGGCTATTGTATCTGTTGTAATTGCTTCTTTTGTTTAACCTCTGACATGGAACCTATGTAATGAAGCTTGTTCTCGAAGGTATTAAGCCAAGATCATAAATGAATAAATACATTGAGGGGCTCACCGTGACAGGCCAATGATCAGTGAGCTGGTCATGATGCTGTTCTGCTGGTTGATAGGTGGAAACATGCAGGACTTCATGCAGTTGAAAGGAGGCAGCTGTGCCTACAAGGCAGTGGCTGCCTCCTTTTATCTACAGATACTTAGCCAAGCAGTCAGCTGAGCAGCATCACTGCCAGCTAACTGATCTCATCCCCAGTTCCTATAACCCTCCCCACCCCACTTACTGCGGTACCCCTAGTAAGGCTACAAGTCCTGCTAAATTTGATTAATTTTATAAGCTGTAGCTGCATCGTGTGAATCAAGCTCCTGCTCGTAAAATTTAATTAAAACTGCCCATCCTGTGCTGAGGCTATGTGACCCATTGAGACCCCCCATATCTGATGAGTGTGTGCCCCAATTGTGACACTGGGGTGCCCAGTCCTCAGTGTCACCCTTGGTCACTCGGTCTGGTTTTTTTTTTTGTTTTTTTTTAATAAAAATCTGAAAAGCAGAAAACTCTCCATCAATGTCTTTTGTGGGCTTCCTGATCTCCTGTCCCCCCCCACTCCACCCCAACCCCCTCCCGACTCAGCACCCACCACCTCACACTCAACACACCCCTCACTCACCTAAAATAAGTCCAATGCCAAACATCCACTCTGCAGGGGAACAGGTCCTTCTGCTTCAACACCGACAGGAACTGAAGAGTTAGGTACATCGGACCAATGCATTTTCAATGCTTTTGAACTTTACTCATAACTTTATCATTTTTTTTATATTTTTCCATCAAATTTTCAACTAGCCCTTTTTGGGCTCCACCTCTTGAACAAGGTAGGTGAAATCTGTCAAATCTGGCCTGAGAGGTGATTTCACAGTCACTCTGAGAAATCACATTTTGGGCAGGATTAGAAAAATTTCACTTACCAGGTTCATGAACTGGAGTCATAAATACTATATTGAAATTTGGAGTTAAAATCTTTAAAAACACTAAAGCTTTGAAGGTACATTGACATTTTTCAACATTTACTCATAACTTTAGTAATTTTCAATATTTTGAGATCAAATTTTCAATGTAGCCATTTTTTCACACCATCTCATTAACATTTTTCAACGTTCACTCACGACGGGAGCTATGCACTAATGCTGGACCTCATACACGTGATTCACGCATACCCATCCCACATACCTCTGAACCCCGGAAAAAGCACATGGTGGCCGGCATGCATGAACACTGACCACTGCCATGCATCTCTCCATGGCCCCACACCCTGGCGTACAGCTGTGCAGGGGCAGACTGGAGAACACAGATGGCATATAATTGAATGCCTGTCATGGCCCCCTAGTAGATCCCCTGCTTCATGCAGAGCAGGGGATTGTGGGATAGCACAGGACTGCCACCAAATTCAAAGTTTAGGGGCAAGTGCCTAAATGGTTGCCTTCAGCCCTCCCTGTCTGCCCAAAGGGTTGGGGCAGCATGGTGGGGGAGTTTGTTCCAGATGCAGCCGGCAGGTGAAATCTGGGGGGGGTCGGACAATGGATACAGCAGGGTTCCTGCTGTCATATCCTGTTCCTTGCTTGCCTGGCACTCTGCACCTTTGTGAATGGCATGGAGCATGGATACACCTCCAAGCCATCCACACGCAAAGCTGCGTGAATGGCCAAGGGATTCCCCTTCCGTGAATGCCACCAGGGGTCCACTGGACCATGCCCTGCATACCAACATAGGGTTGCCTCGTGGTGTGGATATGCAGCACACAGGCAATCCACACTTATGTGCCTAGACATCAACGTTAGTCATTTTCAATGTCTTGACCCCAAATTTTCAACATAACCATTTTTTCAAACCATCTCTTGAATGGAAGCACCAAGATATCTCATCTGCGAGAATGCCGACCTCCCCCACAGTGACGGCACAATACCGACGCAGGTATTGTGCCGCCTCTTTTATCATTGTTTTCCCCGGACTCTAGGATTCCAACTCCAGGTCGGAGTTGGTCTGGGGAGGGGGCAGAACACTGGGGGAAGGTGAAACACAGAAAAAGAACCATTACGCCAAATGTCGCTGTAATGGTCTTTTTCTGTGTTTTACTGTCAGAAGCGTCGACCACAAGGGGTGCTACGCTCATGAACAGGACAGGTGTTGTTTAAAATCCTGTCTAAAATCTTGTTTTTCACGCTATGGCACAAAAATTATGTTTCAGGCAGTATTTTATAAATGACACCTGTCATGTTCAGGAGGAGGGCCAAAAAGACTATGTTGAAAATGTGGGGTCAAAATGTAAAAAAGTTATAAAGACATGTTTGTGTGCAGGGCGGCCACTGGCCCAGGGGTGCTGGGTTGATTTCCATGCTGGCAACTCAGGTTTGGGGACAAACTCAGGGCCCCCATCTGGGCAGCGCGGGATGGGGGCCAGCACTGCATGCACCACCCATCCGAACCTGAGAAGGTACTGTGCAGGTGTTATGTTACTGGAAGCGACACCTTGTTATGAGCTGTGGAGCCTTCCTTCACAAGGGGTTCTACGTGTCATGATCTGACGGGCCACGTACTGCATCAAGTGGGCTGGAATGAAATATGACATTTGAAATATCCCTACAATTTTCTTTATGCCATTTCAAAGGGACCTGCACAAATGAGGATACAAGTTCATGATCACAAAAAAGGGAACTTCATTAAAATAAAACTACACTAATATAAACACTGTCACTATTATAACTTGTTA
Source organism: Neoceratodus forsteri (assembly GCA_016271365.2). Lineage (NCBI taxonomy): Eukaryota > Metazoa > Chordata > Ceratodontiformes > Ceratodontidae > Neoceratodus > Neoceratodus forsteri. Next base: position 685,226,065 of record CM057449.1, read on the forward strand.
TTAATTTGTTAATTTTTGCCTCTGTCCTATCTGTGCTCAACAACTACACAGCAAATGCAAGCCATCAAATATTAGGCATTGACAAATGCTTGTTTACGCTAGTATTTAAACAGGACAGGGCAGCTGAGATCAATATCTCATTTTCAGTGGGGTCCTGGTTTGACACAGTTTTACACTGTATTTATCAGGAAAGGCCAGGGAGATGCATTATGTCGTTTCCAGTGTGGTCCTGCTTTTACCCAATGTTACGCTGTACCCAGGACAACCGCAGCGTGTGCAATATCCCTTTTTCAGTGGGGCTCAGCTTGCACACATTTCTACAATGTATTTACCCAGGATAGCACAGCTGACAGGCAAGTTCTCGTTCTCAGTGTAGTCCAGCATTCACCGTGTATCCTTTCTGGGAAAGACCAACATAGATGCACATCTTTTACTGGGTTCTGCAGTAATGTTTTGCTTTTACACTGTTTTACAATATATTTACCCAGGATAGCCGAGTTCAGATGTCATATCTCATTTTCAGTGGGGTCCTGCTTTTACCCATTTTAGACTATATTTACTATGGACAGTACAGCTGCATCTCTTCCCCCATAGCAGCAGTGGAGGTTTTCCAAACAAGCACTTAATTTCTCCCCTCACCCAATTTCTCTCCTCCCCGAACTCTCTCCCCTTGCCCCAAACACCAGTAGAAGGCAGTCTGACCACTTTTACCCATTTTAGACTATATTTGCTATGGACAGTACAGCTGCATCTCTTCCCCTATAGCAGCAGTGGAGGTTTTCCAAATAAGCACTTAATTTCTCCCCTCCCCCAATTTCTCTCCTCCCCAAACTCTCTCCCCTTGCCCCAAACACCAGTAGAAGGCAGCCTGACCGCTGTGTATCCTAGTGCAACCCCTGGAAAGTCAATGTAAGCTGGCTCTGCAAATAACCTAGCTGAGATGCAATACCTAATTTTCAATAGGGTCCTGGTTTGACACATTTCTACACTTTTTTACCCAGGACAGTACAAACAAGATCCAGTATCTTGTTTTCAGTTTGGTCCTGCTGTTATCCATTTTACTTTATATCCAGGACAGCACAGTGTAGATGCAATATGTCATTTTCGGGGGGGGGGGGTGGAGGAGCACAGCCTTTGCCCATTTTTACAATGCACTGTATTTACCTAGGACAGCCCAACTGAGAGGCATTCTCATTTTCACTGGGGTCCAGCTTTTATAAAGTATGTTTCCCCTGATAGACTAGCATAGATACACATTTTTCAGTGGGGTCGTACAATATTATTGCACACATTTTTACTCTATATATTTTACCCTAGATAAACCAGGTGAGATGCAACATCCCATTTGCAGTGGGATCCTGATTTTACATATTTTATGCTACATTTACACAAGATAGTAGAGGTGAGATGCGATATCTCATTTTTAGCGGAGTCCTGCTTTTACAATGTATTTTTCTAGGACAAATCATATTAGATGCAACATTTCCTTTTCAGTAGGGTTCTGCTGCAGGGTCCTGCTTTTACAGCAATTCACAATGTTTACTCAAGATAACCCAGCTGAAATGCAATATCTCATTTTCAATGGCAGGGTACTGCTTTCACAGATTAGTGCAGCTCAGATGTACTATCTTATTTTCAGTGGGGTCCTGCTTTTGTCAGTTTTACACTGTATTGTCCCAGGATAGTACAGCTGAGGTACCATACCTAATTTTTGATGGGGCTCTTCTGTTACATTTTTATAATGTATTTACCAGAATAGCCCAGCTGAAAAGCAAGTTCTCATTTTAGGGGGTCCACCTTTTGCATTGTGTTTTCCCAGAATAGAGCAGTATAGATGCACAGTTCACTGGTGGCTCTGCTGTACTAGCATCCTGCTTTTACACATTTTTACTATATACTTACCAGGATAGATCAGATGAGATGCAACATCTCATTTTCAAGAGTGTCCTGCTTTTACATTGTTTAGATTGTATTTACCCATGATAGGCCAGCTAAGAGGCAACATCTAATTTTACATCAGCTCCAATTTTTTACCAAAATTTCCAACATAATCTCCTTATGACCTGACATAATGATTAAGACAGGTGGAATTTTTAAATCCCATCCAATGAGTGATTTGCAAAGCAACTGCAAAAACATGTTTCAGAGGGGATTTGAAAAAGACACCTCTCATGTTCATGAGGTGGGGTAACACAAGGGATATGTTTTAACATTTGAGCCCAAAATGGGGCAAAATCGTGCACCTAGGGCACAGATACCCAGAGGCAGAGTATAACATGAGGGAGCGGTATTGACAGTCACCAAACAGGAACAAGACCCCAGAGTCATCATATCTGATGACCTCAAAGAAAGCGCGACAGTGTGACAAGGCAGTAGGAAGGGCCACTGAGATGTTGGGGTGCACAGGGGTGGTATCACCAGCAGAAGGAGGGAGGTGGTGTTGTCACTGCATGGATCACTGGTGAGACCCCACCTGGAGTACTGTGTCCAGTTCTGGGGACCACATCTCAAAAAGGACATAGACAGGGTGGAGGCTGTCAGAGGAGGGCAACCAAACTGGTGCTGGGGCTGCCGCATTACACGCCCTATGAGGAGAGACAGAGGGATCTTGTTATGCACACCCTGGAACAGAGGAGGGAGAAGGCGAATATGGTAAAGGCTTATAAATACCTCACAGGGTTGAACAAGGTACAGGAGGGGAGAATTTTCCAAAAGAGAAGGTGAACAAGAACACGGGGACGTGCAATGAAGCTGGAAGGAAGAAAATTTAGGAGAGATGTAACAAAGTATTTCTTCACTGACAGAGTGGTAGATGCCTGGAACAATCTTGCACTGAAGAAGGTAGTATGGGAGAAAACAGCATAGGCTTCAAGAATGCATGGGATAGGCACAAGGGAATCTTAGTTGGGAAATGTTGGGGTGGAGGTGGTCGGAGATTAGCGAGGGTCTGCGGTGAAAGTATAGACAGGGAGAAATGGACAGACTAGGTGGGCCAAGCGCTCCTTACCTGCTGACAACTTCTATGTTTCTAAGTTTCTGTCTGCAAAATTGAAGTTATGAGTAAATATTGGAAAAATTCAACATTTCTTCATAACTTAGTTGTTTTTTCACATTTTGACCCCACATTTTCAACACTGTCTTTCAATTACCCAACATTATGACCATGATAGGTGGATCTTTTCAAATCCTGTGTTAAAGGTAGTTTTGCAAAGTGACTGTAAAAACATGGATACGAAGGGTGTTTCAGAGAGGATTTGAAAACTGACACCTGACATGTTTATCAGGTGGGGTAACAAAAGGGCTAGGTTGCACATTTTTTGGCCAAAATCTGAAAAAATGTAGTTTTTTTTTTTAATTTCTTTATTTATTTTGTTTGTTGTTGGCCAGAAAAGAAGAACAAAGAGTACTAGACAATTCTACCTATTTTCAGTCTCGTCCCAAGGGGTGGGGGTAGGTGATTCAGAGGGGAAACCAGCTGACATTGAACCAGACTAAGCTGTTGGTGATATTTTTACAGCTGCAGTAGGCGGAGCCTGCAGATGTTTTGCTTGTATAAAAGGGCTGATGTCATGTTTTCTGTCCGTGAACTGACTGAAGGTGTAAATAGTCTCCTCCACCTTACCCTCCTCCAAGAAATATTTTCCACCCTCAAATGAATACACTTTCATGTTAGTCAATGGTTGTAGGGAACTATTTTCTTTCTTAATTGGGCGGTACAAGAACTGGAACCTGAGTAGTGTGAGGCAGCATTGGGGTTTTTTTGGGGGGGGGAGTAAGATCCACCCCCACCTCCACTGGAGAAGCTCCTAAAGATCCACCCCCACCTTTTTTTTATTTATGTGGGAGGGGCATGAGGTGGATCTATCATGCTGAAACAAGACACAGTAGTTTAGGATCTGGAGCAATTAACAGAACAAGTCTGTGGAGTGATCGAGTTGTGGAGCCCCTGCATTTTAATAAGGACTAGGAGAACAGAAGATACTTAATGCCTTCAAATTGACTTAAAATTCCTTTTTAACAAATGATTATCAGAGCCACCTGGTGTCTCAAAAGGAAAGAGTAATTAAGAAGTGTCTGAAACTACGGCTCCCAAGGAAAACAATAGACACAGTGTTCTGGTTGAAAGATCCACAGGTTTTTCTTAAACATTTATATACTAAAAACATAAAGTTCAGCTTTTGGGATTAACAATATTTGTTTACCATATCTCAGTCTCACTTTAGATTTAAAAGTGAATATAATCGCTATCTATCCTTAGCTGATGCTTGTATGCTTTTACCCAACCTGAAGCTCCTGAGACTTATCAATAATGTCACCCTTCTCTAATCCAGCTAAAATACTGGCTCCTGTTCCCCTCCCCATATTTTTCCTTCTCTTTGTAAATAACTTCCTGACTACTAGCTCTCTTCCTTCTTGAACCTTGTTGCTTACCATCCACTGTTGTTTTGCTAATTACTACCCCGACCTTCCTTCTGTCAGTCTTTCTTGTTATGTTTGAACATTCCTCACTTTTCTCTCTATATAACCTTACTCTCGTATTAACTCTTTCCTCCACAGGTTGGGTCCATGGTTTCTGCATTTATTATATATCTTATTGCCATTATTTGTATAATGCTTGCCATTATTTTTGTTGTTCTACTCATTGTATTTTTGTAGCACTGCTGTACTGTTCCTCTATTTGTATTACTGTACCCATGTTGTTGTTGTTCAACTGTTCTCTTTTCTTGTACTCTCCGGGTCATGCCTGAAAATAGTCATTTTATGGCTAGTGCACCTACCCAGTTAACAAAAATGAAATAAATAAATAAATACTATCTATATATATATATATATATTGTCTTTTTAGTAGTTTCAAAACTTTGAAAGCACTGGTGTTAGTAATGCATGTAGAAATACATTTTTAATTGTCTTTACAGTTAATCATGCAGTTTCATGTGAGAGCACTTTTTTGTGGGAGGGGTTCAAATTATTTTAATCATGGGTGCAGTACTTGGTAAATACAATCCTTTGATGATAAAGTGTATTTTTTCTTTCAAGTTTGAGAAGTGGAGTTGCCTTGCACATGTTAAAAATATCAGCTGCAATTAACAACTGCTTGTAGAAGCAAAAGGCTGGGTGTGTTTTCTACTCTTTTTCACTGATATTATAAACTGAGCCAGGAAAAAAGTAAGACTGGAACAACTATCAGAGCTGCCACCGCCCTGGACATGCCATGTATCACTCATTTAAAATAACACAAATGTAATTTCACATTTTTACTATGAGGGAAGCAAGAAGATGAACCAGCATGGGTAACAAATACATTCATTGACACCTGTGAATGAGTGGGGAGGATTTTTCTAACATTCCTGGTGGTTTTATACTCCCTGGAACCTGCTATTCAGGTTTTTAATTGCATCTTGTCCCAGGCAATCTTCCCAGAGTGCAGTTTGCACTACTGTTTAATAGCTCCAGTGGAGGCCAGTGTCTTGTTACATTGTCTTTTGTTTCAAATTAACCACATACATAGCAGCCAAAGGACACACTTTGAGTCTTAGGGTATGTATAGCATATTTAATAAGTTTTCATATGCATACTCTTTCCATTCATGTTATTGCTAGACATACTGCAGCTAGCTTGGCATGAGGAAGGGTGACCATGGTCAGGACCCCTTAGCAATTGAGATGCATATGCAGCAAATAAGTCCAGATGTGCTAACTACCTGCTGAATAAGAAAGGGTTGCAGGAACCCAGGGAATGATTATGGGGGGAGCTGATGGTCATCAAAATGGAAAGGGATTTTGGGGTAATCATATTGGATGATCTAAAGGTGGCTAAACAATGAACCAAAGCTGTGAGGAGAGCCAGTGGAATGCTGTGGTGCATAGGGAGAGGTATTACCAGCATAAGGAAGGAGGTGGTGATGCCACTGTGTAGATCACTGGTGAGGCCTCATTTGGAATATGGTGTCCAGTTCTGGAAGCTGCATTTCTGTCATGCAAATTTAAATCACAAATGGGTTAAATGGTTCTATTTTAGATTTCTGTCCCTTCCCCTACTTCTCCCACTGGTTAGCCTTATGGATTGCAACTAGAACATATCTTGGTAAGCATGACGAATGCACCTATGCAAGCTGCTTCTCAGTCTACAGCACTGTCTTTTTAAAATGCTAACTTCTTGTTGAAAATATGGCATCATTTTTCCATCCATGTTATTGCTAGACATACTGTAGCTAGCTTGGCTTGAGGAAGGGTGAACATGGTCAGGACCCCTTAGCAATTGAGATGCATATGCAGCAAATAAGTCCAGATGTGCTAACTTACCCTATAACTGTTAAAGGATACCTAAACAACATTTTGACAACAAACTATTCAAAAATCTGACCTCAAACAGGACTAAAGGAAAGGCTGCTGAATTCATTAATGCTAAAACTACATTTATATATGTTACCTAAATGTGGTTCCAAAGCATTTGAGAAATGTAAATCAGCCTTCCAATTTCAAAAACGACCTTACCTGCTTCTTAAAATGGCCACCAAATGTGTTAAGTGATGTCATCTTGAACCAAAGTCAGAGAACTATATGGCTCTCTATAGTGCTAACTAGTTCTTTTCCCTTTGTATAGAATTGTTTCACCAAAATTGTCAAAACCATGTGAATTATTTAGATCAATACACATGTTAGGCTATGGTTATGTTCATTTTGTTTACTTTAACATGCTGAAATTGTGTTTTAATCCAACTGACTTTCTCTTTGGCAAACCACAGTGCAGTACAAATCTTGAATAACCTGGTGGTCTAGTGGTTATGGTGGATCCAGGATGCTACAATGGGGGAGGGGGGGGGGAGGGTGCTAGGAGTGTGTGCATACTTGATATGCACTTTTTAACATTTTTATGAAGCCTTTATATTTTCTACTATTATGCTTTTCTAGTATGTTTTTGACTGAAACTACAAATGTAATCCATAAAGTGTTACTTGAATTCAGTGTAGGGAGATTACCCTCAGGTTGGGGGGGGGGTGTTGACGTTTGTTAAGACAGCATTGAGGGAGCTGTGCATAGATCATTCAAGATTTAGAAAGGTGGTAGCCAACCAGCTCACATTGTGGAGTAGGGCACTAAAAAGTACTGGAGAAGATTTGCTGGGAACTGTCCTGCGGGGTTCTGCAGATCACAGGTAAAGGAGTAGACTGACACTGGCAGTCTGGTGGATTCACTCAAGGCATTAGTATGCTTCTCCTGCTAATAATATTGTTATCCATAGTAGTACAGCCCTTATGAGGGCATGAAGAGCAGTTTTTCTGGTGAGTCCTGAGGCTTATTGCTTGGCCCTCCATGAAGACCCAATTGTTGGTTAATGAGGCAGGACAAAAACATAACAGGGGAACTGTACATACTGCCTTCACTGTGCAGAAGGGCAGTGATCCACTCAATGTTTACTGTGGGAGCAGAAGTCAAACTGGACGGCTGGCTGAGGCCATGTGAAAGGATGCAGCTGCACTGTGATTGGTGTGGCCACGTCCTTTCATATGTGAGACATTTATGTCCACCAGCCAGCTTAGTAGAGTCTGCAACAAATCCAAAAAAGTGTAGCACTCCTGACCTTAGGTTCATACTAAGGATCATACTAAGGAAAGTGAGCGCAAGGAAGTGGGCAGCTCATTGGTGCTCCTATACTAACATTTACTAAATTAGTAATTCTTAAGTGCTCTTCTGAGAGTAAAAAGAATCGAGTCATTTTTTAATTCATGTTTTGTTTTACTGATGATGTCTTCTAGGGGCAATTTATTTGAAGGTTGTATGACCTGTAGGGTGAAGAATTTTCTATTATTGTAATGAAAATGTTTACCAGCCAATTGTAAGGTGCCCTCTAGTTACATAATTGCTGATTTTAAACTCCATCCCAAGTTCGGACATTAAATAGGGATCATTGATAATATCGACTAGAAACAGCAAATTGCCCCTCAGTCAACGTGTTTCCAGTGACATTAGATTTAGGGAAATTAGTCTGTTGCTGTACGAAGTGTTATATAACCCATGTAACTGTTTAGTGAATTTATTTTGTACTTTCTCTAATTGGGTACAACTGGATTTCTTACACGGGCACCATAACTGGAAAGCATACTCTAGGTGGGGTCTTACATAAGCCCAAAATAGTGGCATCATGATGTTGGGATCTTGGGATTTGATATTACGTCGAATAGACCAAATAACGTTGTTTGTTTTACAGATGACCTGATTTACTTGATTCGAATGCTCCAGGTTGCTAGAAATAATAATTCCTAGATCTTTTTCCTCGGTGTAATCAGTAAGGTGATATCACCCAGGTATATAACATGTTGGGGTTCTGGGCTCCAAATGCATTACTTTACATTTTTATGTTTGCTTGTGCACATGTGCAAGAAACATTATGTGGCAGCTTAGGAGAGAAGCGGGTTGTGGAGGTGTGGCACTGTGGCAGCCAACGCCGGCACTGCATTTGTGGGCTTGGCACAGTTCACCCAATGCAGGCCCAGTGTCTTGATGACACTGGTTCTGCAGAAGTGCCACCAACTTGAAACAATTTGGCTGCTGCAAAGAATGGCTGCCTCATCATTGCAGCATCAGCCATTCCCCTGCAATGGAGAGTGACCCATCATTGCAGGACGTTACCTGCCTGGTGTAACATTTCCCTAAATATGGTGGTGGTAAGCCCTATGAAAGCCAATGGGTACCCAATCATCATGTCGGCATGCCCCTGACCCAGTTCATTTGCCGACGGGGTCCGCTCCCCGTTGGCATATTGCATCCCCATTTGTTGTGTGCGAAGAGGTGCTCAATCCCCTTGGCATCATGCCCCACACACATTTCTGTGCTGTCGGGGCCCAACCTCATCAGCTTCAGTTCCCCACCCCTGGGGGTCGTAGGTGGCACACTGGGAGCCCATCCCAGTGTGCACATAGAAAGCTCAAAAAAACTTCCCGCCGGTTTCTTTTATTTAAGTTGTGTCCCTGAAACAAAGAAAATAGTCCTCACGGTCTCTCCTGCCCCTCCCCAACCCGTGCCCACCCTCTGTGCACCCACCTCCCCATCCCTCCTCACTCTATACTTACCTCTGGAGCCCGGCGTGACAATCTTCGGTGGACCAGGAACATGTCTGCACTCTTCAAAGCTGACCGTGAACTGAAGAAATGCTGGTAAGCTGTATAATGGCATAAATAGGGTTTTTTCAAGTTATGTAGCTATCTTGGACATTTCTTGGACTTTTGGCACCAAATTTTTAACATGGGGTTATTAGGACCCCCCACCCCATGAATTCAGTCACTGTCATGGCATTATTCGGACCCAAACGGTGATTTCACAGTCACTGCACGGAAACACCTTTTGGGACCAATTAATGAAACAACAGTGCCACTGTTCATGAGGTGGGCTCTCAAAAAGTCTATGTTGCAAATTTGGTGAAAAAAAACAAAAAATGACTGTTTTATGAGCGTGTCTTGTGCAGTTTCCAAGCACACTCGTAACTTCGCGAATTTGTAATATTTTCACTCCAGATTTTCAACATTGGCATTTTTCGATACATCCTTATGAACAATATAGCTGTCATTTTTCACATCCTGGCCAAAATGTGTTTTCGCACTTCCGGCGCAGATTAGCGTGGTTGCTGTGGGAAATCAGTGTTCGGGACACATTAAGAAAATCACAGTGACACTGTTCGTGAGCAGAGGTCCTAGAATGCCTATGTTGAAAATTTGGTGACAAAAGTCCATAAAATGACTGCGTTACAAGCGTGTGTTGTGCAGTTTCCACGCACCCTCATAACTTTGCAAATTTGTAGTATTTTCACTCCAGATGTTCAACACTGACATTTTTTCAGACCTCCTTATGAACAGTACAGCTGTCATTTTTCACATCCTGGCCAAAATGTGTTTTCGCACTTCTAGCACACAATAGCACAGTCGCTGTGGGAAGTCAGTGTTCGGGACAGACTAAAAAAATCACAGTGACACTGTTCATGAGCAGAGGTGCTAAAATGCCTATGTTGAAAATTTAGCGACAAAAGTCCATAAAATGACTGTGTTATGAGCGCTTGTTGCGCAGTTTCCATGCATCCTCGTATGTTCATGCATTTGTAATATTTTCACTCCAGATTTTCAACATTACCATTTTTTCACATCTCCTTATGAACAGTTCAGCTGTAATTTTTCATATCCTGCCCGAAATATGCGTTTACACATCTGGCACAGAATAGCGTGGTCATTGTGGGAAATCAATGTTCAGGGGAGATTAAGAAAATCATAGTGACAGTGTTCATGAGCAGAGGTCACAATATGCCTATGTTGTAAATTTGGTGAAATAATTCCACTAAATGACTGTGTTTGCGAATGCATGCGCAGTTTCGTGTACAATCCAAAGTTCGAGCATTTTAATACTTTCACTACAGATTTTCAACATTGCCATCTCTTCACACCTCCTATGAATAGTACAGCTGTCATTCTTCATCCTGCCCAATCTGTGTTTTCTTACATCTGGCGCGAATGGCACAGTCACTAGGGAACTCAAAGTTCGGGACACATTAACAAAATCACACTGCCACTGTTCATGAGAAGAAGTCCCAAATGCTTTGATGAGGTGGGGGTCACAAAAGGCCATGCTGAAAATTTCTAGTGCAAAATACCAACAAATGCCCGGGGCGTTAGGGTTTCTAACCATAACGTCCCACCCTGTACAGACTGACAGGCATCAGGGGTATGCCTTTGGATTGCCAACTGTAATGCTCATGCCATCCAACCCCCACCCCCCTACCCTGCAGCCAGTGAGAGGCATCGAGGTGTGCCTTGGACTCTTTGGCCCCAGAGTTCACCCCATTCTCCTATACTGCAATCATTTCAACATATGTCCTTATGGAATGGGGTGACTGTAAAGCTGAACACCCCAAGGCACACATCAACACATGTTAGTGTCTGCAGGATAGGGTGAGGTGAAATGGCATAAACATTATGGGCAATGACCCAAATGCATACCCCAATGCCTGTCCGTCTCTGCAGAGTGGAGGTGGGGTTGGCGTGAAGTTCCATTCTTCACTGCCATTCCTATTCTGCATCTGTCTAACTCCTGCATTTCCAATGTTAATACCAGCAAGCAAGCAAACATTTGGCATTGACAAATGCTTGTTTTTTATTGTGTTTCATACCCCATTTTGTTATCCAATCAAAGATCCTATTTAAATTACACTGTATGGTCTCGACCTGGTCAGGGGTAGTACAGGTTCAGCTGATTTTGACATAATCTACATATTTAGTGGATGTAGAGATACAGGTACTTGTCATATCTGACATGAAAGCCTGAAAGAGGCAAGGACCTAAGACTGAGCCTTGGGGCATCCCACTTGTTACAAGACCTATATCTGAAAGTTCACCATTAATTAGTACACTTTGGGTCCTATTGTTTAGCCAATTGCATATCCAATTAGTTATCGATTTATTTATGTTAAGCTGTAGTAGTTTGGTTTCTAGTGCCCAATGAGGCATAGCATTAAAGGCTGTACTGAAATCTATAAAGATTACATCATAAGGAATTTTCCTATCAAGTTCAGAACTAATGGTCTCATAGAAACACATAAGGTTTGTTAGGCAGCCTTGTTTAAATCCGTGTTGTTCAGGATCCTGTCTATCCAATATAGGTGTAATCATACCCTTAATTAGGCTTTCTAGGACTTTGCAGACTAGTGAGGTAAAACTAATGGATCTGTAATTTTCCGAAGTTGATTTTGAGCCATTTTTTATGTTGATTGTCATGCGCAAAGAAATATATTCATGACAGCTTTCTCCAGAAGCAGGTTGTGGAGGCACGGCACTGTTGTGGCCAATGCCCCCACAGCCTTTAAAACTTGCCTGCTTCCCCAATGCCGTGTGCCGCTGCTGCTGACACTAGCTCAGTCAGCGTGCCACAACCGCTTGTAAAAATGTAGCCACTGCAATCAGGGGCCGCCTCGTCATTGCAGCGTCATCCCTGCAATCAGGGGCCGCCTCGTCATTGCAACGTCATCCCTGCAATGAGGAAGCGACCCCTCATTGCAGGGCTGTTGCTGACTGGGAGCTCAGTCCCCGTCAGCATGCCTCTCCCCCCCCCCTCAATTTATTGTGTGCCGAGGGGGGTGCCCAATCCCCCTCAGCATATCCCCACATTTCCTGTGTGCAGAGGGAGGTGCCCAATCCCCTCGGCTTATGTCCCCCCTTCTGTCTTTGCCAATGGGGAGTGCCCAATCCCGTCGGCATATCCCCCCATTTCTTGTGTACCAACAGGGGTGCCCAATCCCTGTCAGCATACCCCGTATCTTGTGCTGGCGGGGTGCCCCAATCCTAGTCGGCATGATGTAGCCCCCTTGTTATTTTTTTGCCAACAGGGGCCCAATCCCCATCGGCTGCAGCTGCCCCCAAAAGAGCTCTGTTGGCATGCTGGGAGCCCATCCCAGCATGCCACATGCCCTGCAAAAGAAAAACGGTCCCGCTATTATTTTTTTTTTCGCCTGTAAAAGAAATGGTCCTCACCGACTCCCTGCCCCCTCCCACAACCCGCACCCACCCACTGCGCACCCTGCCTCCCCACACCTCCCTCACCCCATACTTACCTCTGGACCTCGGCGACAATATTCTGTGGACCGGGAACATGTCTGCACTCTTCAAAGCCGACCGTGAACTGAAGAAATGCCGGTAAGCTGTATAATGGAATAAATAGGGAGTTTTCAACTTTGATGCATATCTTGGGAATTTTTTGGAATGTTGGCACCAAATTTTCAACATGGTGTTTTTGGGACCCCTCCTCATGAATTCTGGCTCTGTCATGGTGTTAATCAGTCCCAAAAGGTGATTTCGCAGTCACTGCGCGGAATCACCTTTTGGGACTGATTAATGAAACGACAGTGCCAGTGTTCATGAGGTGGGCCCTCAAAAAGCCTATGTTGCAAATTTGGTGGGAAAAATCAAAAATGACTGTTTTAAGGTGTGCATTGCGCACTGTTCGCACGCTTGTAGCTCGCCGAATTTGGCAATATTTTCATGCCAGATTTTCAACATTGGCATTTTTCCACACCTCCTTGTGAACAGAACAGTACAGCTATCATTTTTACATCCTGGCCGAAATGTGTTTCGCACTTCTGGCGCAGAATAAGCCAGCCATTGTGGGAAATCAGTGCTCGGGACAGATTACAAAATTGACAGTGACACTGTTCATGAGCAGAGGTCCTAAAATGCCTATGTTGAAAATTTGAGCCGACATCTATATAAAATGATTGCTACAAGCGCAGGCGCAGTTTGACCGACGCACCTCGTGAAGTTCGAAATTTATAATATTTTCACTCCAGATTTTCAACATTGCCATTGTTCTGCACCTCCTTATGGACAGTACAGCTGTTATTTTTCACATCCTGGCTGAAATGTGTTTCGCACTTCCGGCGCAGAATAGCGCGGTCGCTGTAGGAAATCCATGTTTGGGACACATTATGAAAATGACAGTGATACTGTTCATTAGCAGAGGCCCTAAAATGGCGATGAAAATTTGGTGATGAAAGTTCATAAAATGAGAGTGCTACGAGCGTGCATTGCGCAGTTTCCACTCAAGCTCGTACCTTCACAACTTTGCAATATTTTCACTCCAGATTTTCAACATTGCCATTTTTACACACCTCCTTATGAACAGTGCAGCTGTCATTTTTCACATCCTGGCCAAAATGTGTTTTCGCTCTTCCGGCGCACAATAGCACAGTCGCTGTGGGAAATCAGTGTTCGGGACACATTAAGAAAATCACACTGACACTGTTCATGAGCAGAGATCCTAAAATGCCTATGTTGAAAATTTTGTGATGAAACTCCATAAAATGACTGTGTCATGAGTGTGCGTTGCGCGGTTTCCACGCACCCTTGTAACTTCGCAAATTAGTAATATTTTCACACCACATTTTCAACAGTGGCATTTTTCCATACCTCCCTGTGAAAAGTACAGCTGTCATTTTTCACATTCTGGCCCAGGTGTGTTTTCGCGCTTCCAGCGCAGAATACCACTGTTGGAAATCATTGTTTGGGACAATTTAGAATTGAGCGAGTGGGGGGGGAGGAGTGACCGAGCTCAACTGAGCTCTGTCGGGACTGATGCAGATTTCTTTATGGGCAGGAAAAGACGACAACGCAGACAGGAGCCCAGTACAGAAGGGCAGCCTGCAGCACCGGGAGACACAGAACGAATGAGGGAGGGAGGGGGAGTGTGTGTGTGGTCAACAGAGCTCTGCTGGGACTGCTGCAGATTTCTTTGTGGGAAGAAAAAGGCAGCAATGCACACAGGGGCCCAGTACAAAAGGGCAGCCTGCAGCGGCAGGAGAAACAGAACAAGCAACTGAGAGAGAGGGGGAGTGAGCGAGCTCAACGGAGCTGTGCCAGGACTGCTGCAGATCTCTTTGTGTGCAGAAAAAGCCACCAATGCAGGCAGGAACCCAGTACAAAAGGGCAGCCTGCTGCAGCGGGAGACACAGGATGAGTGAGTGAGGAAGGGGGAGTGAGTGAGCGAGGTCAACGGAGCTCGGTCAGGACTGCACAAATTTCTTTGTGGCCAGAAAAAGGTGCCAGCAGAGGCAGAAGCCCAGTACAAAAGGGCAGCCTGCAGTGCCAGGAGAAACAGAATGAGTGCGTGAGATGGGGGAGTGAGCGACCTCAACGGACGTCTGTCAGGACAACTGCAGATTTCTTTGTGGAGAGAAAAAGCCCCCAATGCAGGCAGAAGCCCAGTACAAAGGACAGGATGCAGCTGCGGGAGACACAGAACGAGTGAGTGAGGGAGGAGGAGTGAGTGAGCTTAACGGAGGTCTGTTGGGATTGCTGCAGATTTCTTTGTGGGTAAAAAGTCAGCAATGCATGCAGGGGCCCAGTACAAAACAGCAGCCTGCAGAGGCGGGAGAAACAGAATGAGTGAGTGAGAGAGGGGGAGTGAGCAAGCTCAACGGAGCTCTATCGTGACTGCTGCAGATTTCTTTGTGCGCAGAAGAAGACGGCAACACAGGCAGGAGCCCAATACAAAAGGGCAGCTGCAGTGCCAGGAGAAACAGAATGAGTGCATGAGATGGGGACTGAGTGACCTCAACGGTGCTCTGTCGGCACAGCTTCAGATATCTTTGTGGGCAGAAAAAGGTGCCAACGCAGGCAAGAATCCAGTACAAAAGGCCAGCCTGTGGCGCCAGGAGAAACAAAATGAGCGAGTGAGAGAGGGGGTGTGAGCGAGCTCAACGGAGCTGTGTCAGGACTGCTGCAGATCTCTTTGTGGGCAGAAAAAGCCGCCAATGCAGGCAGGAACCCAGTACAAAAGGGCAGTCTGCTGCAGCGGGAGACACAGAATGAGTGAATGAGGGGGAGTGAGTGAGCGAGGTCAACGGAGCTCAGTCAGGACTGCAGCAGATTTCTTTGTGGCCAGAAAAAGGTGCCAGCAGAGGCAGAAGCCCAGTACAAAAGGGCAGCCTGCAGTGCCAGGAGAAACAGAATGAGTGCGTGAGACAGGGGGAGTGAGCGACCTCAACTGACGTCTGTCAGGACAACTGCAGATTTCTTTGTGGGCAGAAAAAGGCCCAGTACAAAACGGTAGCCTGCAGCGGTGGTAGAAACAGAATGAGTGAGTGAGGGAGGGTGAGTGAGTGAGCTCAATCGAGCTCTATCGTGACTGCTGCAGATTTATTTGTGGGTAGAGGAAGGCTGCAACGCAGGCAGGAGCCCAGTACAAAAAGCCAGCCTGCAGTGCCGGGAGAAACACAACGAGCGAGTGAGAGAGGGGGAGTGAGCGAGCTCAACGGAGCTGTGTTGGAACTGCTGCAGATTTCTTTGTGGGCAGAAAGAGCCCCCAATGCAGGCAGGAGCCCAGTACAAAAGGGCAGCCTGCAGCAGCAGGAGACACAGAATGAGCAAGTGAGGGATGGGGAGTGAGTGAGCTCACAGAGCTCTGTTGGGACTGCTGCGAATTTCTTTGTGGACAGAAAAGGGTGCTAGTGCAGGCAGGAGCCCAGTACAAAACAGCAGCCTGCAGCATCAGGAGAAACAGAACGAGTGAGTGACAGAGGGCCACTGAGCAAACTCAACGGACCAATGCAATCAACATTTGGCATTGACAAATGCTTGTTGTAGATTGGAATGACATGGGCATGTTTCCACTCGGCTAGGACAAAATTATGCAGTAAGAATCCCTCAAATATTGTTTTCTATGGATAGGCCAAGCTGTAGGACAAAAGGAATAATAGCCGTCCAGAAATATTGTCAGGGACAAAGCTTGTCTTACCTTTTTGAGCTATGAGTTTGGAATGGATGTGATCTAAGTAAGGTGATCGGACTGATTAAGCCTGTGTTAGTATCATTACAGCTCTGTACATTCGTCTGACTGGTACTAAAGATTTCACAAAAATTTTGTGTTAAACAAATTTGCCATGGTTTTTGGGTCATGGATTAAAGTGTCATTAAACATTATAGGCCCCACCTGACTAAAGGTTTTTTAATGAGTTAATATATGAGTAGAATTGTTTTCCATTGTTTTTATTAGCTATTCTAGCAAGATTATATTCCCAATTAGCTTTTGCGTTCTTAATTTTAGTTTTACATTTTTTTTGTATAGATAAATAAGCAGTCCAGTTATGCTCGGTTTTGGATTTTAAGTAAGACCGACGTTTCTTGTCTTTTACTTCAAGTAATCTTTTTATTGGTTTATTAAACCATATTTTCCCTGGTAGGTATATACTTGTCTCTGAGATGGAGTAGGGTACTTTTAAAATAATCCCAGCATTCATTAATGTTCAGACCATTGAAAGCCGTGTCCCAGCAGACTGAATATAGTTCTTCCCTCAGACTTGTAAGATCAGCTTTGTCATATAAATACAGTTTTGTTGTTCCATTGTTGGTTGTGAAAGCTGCTTAAGTTAAATGAAACTGAACTGTGATTATGATTACTAGCTGGTGAGTTAATTTTAATATCTTTGAGATCCAGATGGTCATTCGCTAATACTAAATCAAGGATCTTATCCCCTCTAGTTGGGATTGCAATGTGCTGACTGAGTTGTGGTTGTTTACAAATGGAGAGGTTTTTTTTCCCATTGCTAGACCTGCATGATTTCTCTAGCCAGTTAATATTACCAAGATTAAAATCTCCTGTGAATATGACATTACCCAGTACTGCAGCATTTTCAAATTCCATCAAGACTGCATCAAAGTAGTCAGATGGAGAGTCAGGGGTCTATAACAAGTACTGATAACAAGTAGTTGTGAATTAGAAGGAAACATTTTAACCCAAATACTCTCTCTGTTTCAAAATCATGAGTGTGGACATTTTCAGAGATATCAATAGTTTTGACGCTACTATTGATAAATAAGGCAGCTCCCGCAGAAATCTCACGGAGAACTGCCTGAGCCTGTTGAATCCAAAATGCTTTATTTTAAACAGCAAGTCCTCATAGTACAAGTATTAAAGTGCTCAGCTCATGCTGTAGCTACTTGCCCCGGCGCTTCGGCTATCCCAGCCTTCTTCAGGAGGCACGGCTAGAGAAGAAGCCTCAGCCTCTTATGCAACCAGCTCTCATAATGACATCATACATCATTAAATGTGAAAGTGCAAAGAATGTGAAAAATGTGTTCAAATCCCCATACCTACATCCAATACACGTCAATACAAAAATAACAAATTTATTAGAACCCTACATCAAAATTCAAAAATCACAACATTGCTACCTGCAAAGAAAATGTCCATTTAATCATCAAACCAACTGATAAAGGTGCCAATGTAGTGACTTGGGATAGGGAACACTACATGCAGATTGTTATGGGTCTACTTAATGATACTTAGAAATACGAAACCTATCATCCAATCCTACACGAGCCTTTAAGAGAGTTACATCAGTTACTACAGGAGGCTACCATGAAAGGAAATATCAGAATGAGACTCCTTACATTTGGAATAATTTGGAATTTGCAGGTTTGTTATCTGTGTTAAGGGCTACCTGCCCTTTTGTGTAGAGCACCAACCCTGCATCGCTGTCACACAATATCCTTGATTGGAACTCTGCAGTGGAGTCAGCAGTAACCTTGCCAAGATTGGCTGTGTGCAGGCACACCTCCTGCAAGCTCATCTGTGTTGGCTGCTCACAGCACACACACACACACACACACACACACACACACACACACACACACACACGCACACCCTGCAGCTGCTCAATCTGCCCAGTGCGGTATCAGTATGTTTGCATTGCTTATGCATGTGAGCAAACGTCAAAAAGAATGGCAGTGCACTTCCTTTGGTGACATTACTGGGCCACCGATTATTATGTTTGCTTGCATGCATGTGCAAGAAACATAGTGCCATCACCCGAGATTTCGGAGGTGTGTCACCTCCTCCTCCAATTCAGTCAGTGTGTTGGCAGGCACGGCCCCTGTAAGCCAATGCATGCTGGAGCTGTCTATGACAAGCTCCAAAATGCAGTGGCATATAGTTGAAAGGGGGAGCTATGCTTCAGTAAGCAGCAATAAGATATCGCCTGCTCATGCACAGCTCCACCCCACACACACACACACACACACACAGCATGCATACTACGCGCTGCCCTCCCCACAAACACGTATAACCGACGGAGGTGCCCAATCCCCCATCGACTTGAGCTGCGCTCCCCAAAGCCTTCCACATGCCATGCTGGGGCCCACCCCAGCGTGGCAACTCATAGAATAACCGCTTGGGGTGCCCAATCCCCATCAGCTCCACTGTCCTCACCCCCAGTACTGGGTGCCACGCTGGAAGCCCAACCCAGCGTGGCAACTGATCATATGGCTGTCGGTGCCCAATCCCATTCGACCCCCACCTTTAGCTATGCTTGCTCACATGGGCCCACCCAGCGTGGCAACGTCCCACATTGTCTTTTTACCTGCAAAATAAAACGTCCCACGGGCGCTTCTCCCAGCCCCTCCCACAACCTGCACCCACCACTGCGCACTTTCGTTCTCCTCACACCCCCACCCCATACTTACCTCGGAGCTCAGCACCAGGCGATCTTAGGTGGACCGGGAACACGTCTGCACTCTTCAAAGCCGACCGCAAACTGAGGAAATGGTGGTAAGCTGTATAATGGGCTAGATAGGGGTTTTTCAGCTTCATTGCATATCTCAGGCATTTTTTGGAATTTTTGCACCAAATTTTCAACATGGGGTTTTTGGGACCCCTTCTCATGAATGATGTCACTGTCATGGCGTTATTCGGGCCCGAAGGGTGATTTCGCAGTCACTGCATGAAATCACCGCCGGGCCTAATACTACCATGACAGTGTATCGTCATGAAGAGTCTAAACTTCCTCATGTAATGAACAAATCAAAAATTACGCTACGGCGTCGTTGTGCAGTTCCTACGCAGGCTTGTAAGTTCGCAAATTTTCAATATTTTCACTCCAGATTTTCAACATTGTCATTTTACCACACCTTCTTGTGAGTAGTATAGCTGTCATTTTTCACATCTCACCCAAAATGTGTTTCCGCCCATGTAGCGCACAATGGAGCAGTTGGTGTGCGAAATCAATGTACAGGACAAATTAAGAAAATCCCAGTGACACTGTTCATGAGCTGAGGTCTTAAAATGGCGATGTTGAAAATTTGGTGAAAAAATTCCAAAAAATGACTGTTTTACAAGTATGTGTCATACAGTTCCTATGCACGCTCGTAAGTTCGTGAATTTTCAATATTTTCAATCCAGATTTTCAACTTTGCCATTTTACCACACCTTCTTATGAGTAGTATAGCTGTCATTTTTCACATCTTACCCAAAACGTGTTTCTGCCCATGTAGCGCACAAAGGCACAGTTGGTGTGAGAAATCAATGTACGGGACAAATTAAGAAAATCACAGTGACAATGTTCATGAGCAGAGGTCTTAAAATGGCTATGTTGAAAATTTGGTGAAAAAATTCCTAAAAATGACTGTTTTACGAGCGTGCGTTGCGCAGTTCCTATGCATGCTCGTAAGTTTGCAAATTTAATATTTTCACTCCAGATTTTCAACATTGCCATTTTATTACACTTCCTTATGAACAGTACAGCTGCCATTTTTCATATGTCGCCCAAAATGTGTTTTCGCACATGTAGCGCACAATGGTGCTGTTGGTGTGCGAAAACAATGTTTAGGACAGATTAAGAAAATCACAGTTACACTGTTCATGAGCAGAGGTCTTAAAATGGCTATGTTGAAAATTTGGTGACAAAAGTCCATAAAATGACTGTGTTACGAATGAGCATTGTGCAGTTTCCATGCACCCTCGTAACTTCATGACTTTGTAATATTTTCAGTCCAGATTTTCACCAGTGGCATTTTTACACACTTCCTTAGGAACAGTACAGCTGTCATTTTTCACAACATGGCTGAAGTGTGTTTTCACACTTTCAGCGCAGATGCGTGGTCGCTGTGGGAAATCATTGTTCGGCACAGATAAAGAAAATCACAGTGACACTGTTCATGATCGGAGGCACCAAAATGCCTGAGTTGACAATCTGTAAAAATCCCCAACCTAATTATAATACGGTGTCGTTGCACAGTTTCTATGTCGCTTCAGTGACTTCACCATTTTTTTTAATATTTAAAACTGCAGATTTACAACATTGCCATTTTACACCTTCCATGAACAGTACAGCTGTCATTTTTACATCCTGTTCGGAATGTTTTGCACCTGTAGTGCTAAATGCCGTAGTCGCTGTGCATAAACAGCTTTAGGCTACAAACTGATATTCCCCTGTTCATGAGGTGGGGTCACAAAAAAAAACATGTTGAAAATTTGGAGTGAAAATACCAACGAATGCCTGAGGTATTAGGGTTTCCAACCATAACTCCCAATCCTGTAGAGAATGACAGGCATCAGGGGTGTGACTTGGGATTCTTGCCTGTAATGCTCATACCATTCCACACCCTGCAACCAGTGAGAGGCATTGAGGTATGCCTTGGACTCTTTGGCCCCAAAGTTCACCCCATTCTCCTATATCGCACCCATCTCACCATATTTCCTAATGAAATGGGTTGCGCATAAAGGCCAAAGACCCCAAGGAACACCATGATACTTGTCAGTGTCTGCAGGGTAGGGTGTGGTGAAATGGCGTGGCCGTTATGCCTGACGACCCAAAGGCACACCCCAATGCCTGTCACTCTCTGCAGGGTGGTGGTGGGGTTGGCTTCAGTTCAATACTTCACTGCCATTCCTATTACGCAGCTCTGTAACTTCTACACTACTACTGCCAATGCCAGCAAGCAAACATTCGGCATTGACAAATGCTTGTTTATTGAGGAGCAGGAAAACTGCAGCACAGTTCTGAAAACAATGACCTCGGGCTTGTGAATAGTTTCCTACTAGAAAAAGGTCAACTAGTAGGCTTTACTCAGCTGCCAATGCCAGACTTAGTTAACTTTCTGTCTTCTAATAACATGCTGTCATTTTATGTGGGGCGAGGAAAAAAATTGATGGCCAGAAATTACATAAAATAAAGCATGTGGGGGTGTGGTTACCCTCATTTAATACACACCCTCGGTTTGCTGCTTGAATAAACCTCTTGAGCGTCACTCTTGGGGTTTATATAACATCACACACTTGGGGTGTGAATTACACAGAGGGCTGGATATTCAGAGCATTTGCACGTGGCCCAACTGAGTTGCACCAGAGCAACTATGGACTTGTGCCACCGAGCAATATTCAAATACCGCTGTTGTGCAGTGCAAGTCACAATGCGCCATGGCACAAAAGTAATATATGCAACACAAGTGCAGGGGGGCATGCCCATGAATAAGCAGCGCAATGGCATATTCAACCCAAAATCATGGCGCAAGTCCAGAGCAAAACACAAGATGCGTCAGTCGGACTTGAGCTTATAAAAAAAGACTCAAACACACAATCAGCGGATGCACAACCCTGTGCAAACAGACAGACAATATGGATGGAATCCATTCATAATGGATGAGGTAATGAGGGTGTGAAGGGAGGAGAAAAAGCAACATAGCCGATGAAGGGCCCGGTGGCAGTATGCCCAGCACAGGTGGTACCACTCCCACATCACATTTGAGAACTTCAGTGATGCTGAGATTGTTTATTTATTTAGTTGTTTAACCAGGGTAGCACACTAAGCTGAAAGCTTTTACAGGAGCGACCTGGGAGCACAGGGAAGCTAAGTGACTTGCTCAGGGTCACACAGTATGCAAGTGGAAGCTGTGGATTCAAACCCAGATCTGGTCTGCTGGATGTCACCAGATTTGCAGCTCAGAGCCTTAAACCACTGCGCTATACTGTCTCCCTAAATTGTGAGATTGTGGGCTGGTACCGCCTGAACAGGGCTATTCTGAGGCAGCTCTGCGAGCTGTGCAGTGAGAAGATGCAGACACCCACCCGACGTAGTCATGCCATGTCAGTGGAGACCAAGGTGACAGCTGCAATGTGTTTGCTTGCCATGGGCACTTTCCAGAGACCAACAGGTGACACCACGGGCATCACCTAGTTGTCCACGTCCCACCTCCTCACACAGTTCCTCAATGCTCAGCTGCCACGGACGTCGGAGTTCATATGGTTCCCAAGCACACAGGCAGAGCATACAGCAAATATGCAGGACTTCCACAGGGTGGACAGGAGGAACACAGTGTTAGTGGTGCTGTAGCCCCATGCATGTGGCCCCCCAGGTGTGCATTGTGCCATTGCCACCGTCCGGCCAGGCAACCAAACATGGCTCCAGGCAACCCCCACACGTGGCATGCAGCACGGCAGCAGGCTCACCTGCATATGACAACCCACACCCACCATCCACATGCCAGGCATGATTGGGACCATTGACTGCACCCACCTGGCCATACGCACACCACGTGGCCCCGAGGAGCTGATGTACATCAATAGGAAGGGCTACACATCCATCAACTGCCAGGTGCTGTGCAATGCCATGGGGTGCATAATCAGTGTCTGCACCACACACCCCAGGAGTGCACACAGTGCCTTCATCAGTTCTATACTGTGCCAGAGATTCAAACATGGGAATATCCCCATGGGGCACCTGTTGGTGAGTAGGCGTGAGGCAGGGGTGGGTGCAGCATGGCTGTGGGAGGAAGGTGGACAAACAGGGTGGGCAGGAGTAGAGCGGGCATTGGGCAGTGGAGCAATGGGGTGGCAACAACACAGCACAGTGCTAACCATGTCCTTCCCACACAGGTGACTACGCTACTCACTCAGGCCCTGGCTGCTCACCCCCCTACGACCCGGCGTCCAGCGGAAGAGGGATACAATGAGGCACACACCTCCACATGCAGTATCCTCGAGCATCTCTTTGGCATGCTGAAGATGTGTTTCCATTGCCTAGACAGGTTAGGTGGTGCCCTACAATACAGCCCATCGAAAGCCTGTGGCCTATTCCTGGCCTGCTGCATACTGCACAACATGGTCATAGACCATGGGATAGCTGTCCATGTGGATGAGGGCGACAGCAGTGGGGACGATGGTGAGAATGGGCCGGAGGGCAGTGGGTAGCCACTCATGGGGAGGCAGGATCCCAGGCTGGCAGCAGAGGCCAGGAGGCACCGGCCCACAATAACATAGGAGCATTTTGGAGAACACAGATAAGTGCACCGACCATGGGTCACACAGAATACCACATCACACACAGGTCTGGATGTGCACAGCAGGATGCATGCCGGGAATGAGGCACACAGCAGACATGGTGGAGGCAGTGCCACACACACATATACACACACACACGCTACAGGCATGGACACACACATACATGGGCTGAAGAACCTAGTATGGATCAGAAGCATGACACCGGTGCACAGGCATAACTGGCACAGTGCTGCCCACATCACACCCATGCCACAAGGCCCAGCAGTCCGGCCAGCACACACAGGAGGCATGCCACCACACACATGGTGCACCACCACCACCACCACCACCCAAGTGTGCATTGGGCAGCAGCAGTGGACAGCAGGCAAGGGCAGCACACGCATCAGGATCACTGCATGGTCCCTCAGCCACCATGGCCATGTGCACAGCTGTGCCAAGGCCGGTTAGCAGTCGCAGGATGCGTGTTGGCCAACGGGAGGGTGTCCAACACACCAGCAGAGGTGGATGCCTCAGAATGTGACCGTGTTCTCGCTGGGGTGTATAGGCGGCCAAACAGGCTCGCACTGGGGGTGTCTGGAATGCCAGCATCAGAGCCCAGCATCAGCTGTGCAGGGGTCATCAGACACCAGGACCAGGGAGTAGACATAGCACTACGGGTGTCCTCTGCACATGGCAGTGCCCAGTGACTGCCAGTGATGAAAACCCGACCACAATGGTACGGTCATGTGGTCCAGTGACCAGGTCATGGCCTCTGGCAGCTGGCGGGTTTATCAATAAGTCACACATGGCGCCTGTCCTGATGTCTCGGCAGCTGGCACCTCCACCCGCGAGGGCATGCATCTTGTGGCAAGCAGAGCCTGGTTCTCCATGGATGCCTGCAGCAACCGGGTGCACTCTGCCAGCCAATCAGCATCTTGCACCTCCTGGGCAAGACACCAGCTTGCTGGGGGTGACACAGCACGCTGTTCAACACTCCGCTCTGGTGGATGCTGCACAGGGGTCTGAACAGGGGGTACTGTCGCAACAGGTGCACCGGCGGTGGACCCCGTGGTGCACTGCCCAGTGGTATCTGCATCCTGTTGCTGCTGCCTGACCATCTGCTGGGCAGTGCCTAGCACTGCTGTGTCCACCACAGCACCACCATCCTCATCAGGCACAGCAGTGGCACCACACACCACTGTGCAAGCGGGGATGGGTGACAGCTGTGCAGCCGCAGGTGCAGCACTGGGCCCTGATGATGCCTGTGACAGTCCCTGGGGTGTCCCAGGCACCACATGCCCAGTGCTGTCCAGGATTAGAGTTTAGTCATCATTGGAGTTGGACGCAGCCCCCAGCTGGGTGTCAGCACAGAGCACTGGCAGGCTGGCATCCAGCAGGAGCACTGCCAGTGCATCGTCCAACTCCAGGCCAAGGACATCCTCCAGCCCCACACTGATGTGCTGCAGCTGGTCCCTGGCACGGATGTCCATGGATGTAGATGGTTTGTCCTCCAGGACTGTGACTGCCTCAGCTTGGGCCTCTCCACAGAGACGTGATGGTGCTGCAAAGCAGGAACACAGTGTTAGTGGTGCTGTAGCCCCATGCATGTGGCCCCCCCAGGTGTGCATTGTGCCATTGCCACCGTCCGATGGGGCACCAAACATGGCTCCAGGCAACCCCCACACGTGGCATGTAGCACAGCAGCAGGCTCACCTGCATATGACAACCCACACCCACCATCCACGCTAGTAGTGTGCATACTCACCATGCTGTGTGGGGCTGCCACCCATCTGAAACCTGCCACCAGGCACACCCTTAACCACTACACGGCTGATGGTGGATGCCACCAGCTCTTGATCAGTCGACAGGGTGGGTGGAGTGCGGTGGAAGGTCCCCAGTCCTGCTGATGGCTACCACCTTCTCCCTTTATCCTGCGCTTGTCTGTCCCAACCCTTTTCCTGCACTCCTGTGCACTGCACTGATGCCTGCCGTGGGTGTTAACATAATGCCACAGACTCCCACCCTGCTGACCTGTCCTGTGGGGTACCGTGGCACCACTCAGCAGGGACGCCCTGTCCAAGTAAGCCTCAAATAGGGCCTGCTGTTCATCTTTTGTAAAGTTGTGCCTGTGCTTGTGGGTAGGCCCCGCTCCTCCTCTCCATCATTCTCTGACATTCTGTTACCTGTAGACAGTGACTGCACTGGGGTCAGTGTCAACATGGCCCAGTGCAGTGCACCGCTGCAGTGTTGTTGTAGGCTGCTCAATCCTAGCGTTAGCATCCACTTACCTGTCAGGCTGCAATACTGTCCATGCCCTGTGCTGTACCGTGGCACTTATAATGCACATTGCATGCAAATGAGCCCGGGCACAATGGTAATGGTATGCTAATGCACCCTACTGCACTGTGCATTGGCTGATGAGGCGATTTGCATATGTCAGGTGAATATCGTGATCTTGTGCCGTGCTCATTTGACCTGCGCCAGAGCATCCCTGTGGTGCAAGTACAGTGCATGCACGTTGTATGTGCCTGCAGTGCTCATGAATGCACAAGGTAGCTCAGGCCTATCGCTTGACCATCTTGCTTGTGTGATAGAGAGCCAGTGCACATGTTGTGCTGCTCGCCCATCGCACATGTGCACGCAACATGGCGCAGATGCCTATTGCGCAGATGCACATCTTCCATGATGTCGCATGCTGCACATGACAGGTACATGCGTGATGCTGCACGGGGTCAAACCCTGTGCCCTTGGGATCGAGAACATGACCCCGGTCACCTGCCAGTCCATGGCACTGTGAGCATGTGCAGTGCTGTGCAGTACCCCTCCACAGTGCCACGGCAACCACGCATCCCCATCCTGCGCGATGGCATGCCACTGTTCTCTATTGCGCATCATTTGCATGCAGCTCCACGTGTATGCTGAGTCAGCCATTATGCCTCCAACTATTGTACCGACCAGAGACATGCCACGCAATGCAGTGCCACAGAGGGCACTCAAGCTGAAATGGTCAACCTTGTTGCCATGGTCCAGCCATGTGTAGGCCAGTTTTCTGGGCAGGTCCCCCTGCAGCAGGCCCGGGAAGACATGTGGTAACGTGTGGCCATGGCCCTGGAGCACCGCACAGGGGTGCCACTCAGTGTGGAGCAGTGCAGGCACCAGTATGGTGACCTGCGGTGCAGGGACCCAGAGTGGAGGTGATGGCTGCAGGCAACCGTGCAGCATGGGGCAGTGTCACAGCCAGGTTAGCACATGTTCCAAGCATGCACAGGGCACTACTGTAGTGGGTGCATTGATGCGCAGTGGATGCCGCTACCAGAGGACATTATGGTCCTGGCGGTCACTACATGTCTTGCATGGCTGCTGCATGTGTCACAGTCATGCAGGCACCAAGGCCACGTGGCGGGTGGGATCCTGCCCCATGCCATGCAGACTGTGTGGTGACGGGGGGCTGTCTGTGCATGCCTGTTTACTCATGTCTACCTCTCTTGTTTTCTTCCACAGGACCACAGGTGGGCCAGGGTGGCTGCAGATGCAGTGCAAGGGGTGATGGGGGTTGGCAGCTGGACCAGCAGGATGGTATCGGACAGGTAGGCATGTCCACATTGCTGTACTTTGTCTCTGTGTGTCTCCGGTGGTCACAGGATCTGGACATGATCGCCACAGTCATGTGTTTGCACAACCATAGTGGTGTGCATTGTCCATTGGGCATGCCGTTACTGCAGGCCTGTGCTGGCCCTGTGCTGCCCTGGGAGTCTTGCGGCATCCACCATGTGTGCGGCAACAGGTGCGCCGCTCTGTTCCATGTGCCCTGCCCATGTACACATGCACCCACTGCGTGCCCTTGTCTGCCTGTCTACACTGCTGTGGTGTGCTGTGTGGCTGGCTGGTGCAGCCCTCAAATCGCAGGTTTGTCATGGTCCGTCCAGTGGTGTGTGCCTCCACTGTCCAGTGCACACTGTGGGTGGGCTGGGGATTACTTGGGCATGTCACTTAATGCCTGTCCTGTCCCTTCTCTTAGGTGTTCCCAGGATGGTAGCCCAGAGGAGGTCTGGACCTGTGTTGTGGGCATTGAGGAGCCTGCTGGTGCAACAGCAGAGGATGACACCCCTGACGCTGCAGCAGATCAGGGAGACTGTGGCAATGCGACAGGTGTTGCTCCAGATGGTGGTGGTGATCCGTGGCTGACAGTAGTCCCTCGTGTTTGTATATAGCCCCTCTTAGTCCTGGCCTTACCCTGTTGCCCTGCACAACCCCACATCCCATTGTATAGCCCCTGGATCCTGTCCCCAACCTCCTATGCCCTCCCCTGTGCCGTTATCCCACACTTGTACATAGTTCATGTTTTGTTATGGCAGTAAAGCATTTACATTGCTACATCACTGTGTCTGTGTTTTCTTTGCAGCTGGCGTGTGGAGCCATGCTGCAGGTGTCTGTTCTACTGTGCTTTGCTGTGTCTCTGGTGTCCCACCACTGTCCCCTTGGGCCAATGCACATTTGTGCACAGGGCATGTGCCCCTTGTCCCTGTCCCTGTCCTGTGCATGGCACTGTATCAAGTGTCTCCTGGTGGTCTGTGACTGCCTCTGCACCTTGTGCACTTGTCTGCCTGCTCTTTCTTTCTCCTGTAGTGCTGCCAATCTCCACTGTGGGCAGCGGTACTGTGCCATTCCCCACTCTGGGTGGCAGACTGTGTGGCCATGGGTGGCCTGTGCTTCCCTCTCCCCTGGTTGACAGATTTCTGTGTTTGCTTGTCCTCCTGGCACCATGACCATGGCACTCTGTGGATCAGCCTAGTGGGTGTCTCTTGCATGGCTCTGCCGTTGGCATGACAGTGGTGACGGTGTGTTGGCCTAGTGCTTGTTCCACAGTTGGTGGGCTAGGGTTCTACGTGCACTGTCTCCTGGTGTCCTGTGTTGCCTCCAGGATGGTGCATCTGTGTACCTGGATATGCCATGCTAGTGGGGTCCTGTGCCCCTCTGCCCCTGTGCTTCCTTGCCTGTGCACCCCTGCAGCCTGTCACCCTTGCTCAGCCCACTGGGTTTCATGTTCTGGCCTGCTCCCACTCATTCCTGGTTGCGCCTGCGCATTTGTGGTTGGGCCACAGCACATCTACTATATTCAGCCTGGTTGCACCGGAGCATTTCGGAGGGTGCATCTTATGAAGATGGTTCCCTTTTGCCCCATGGCGCATCTGACTTGTCCTGTGCCAGACTTGCACTCATCTTTGGCACACGTCTGAATATCTAGCCTCGAGAATAATTGATAGGGTGAGAGTTAAGGAATGTCATGGAATGTAACACTGTTCCTTTCTTCTTGTTATAATTGATTAGGTTGTTGTACATTATGAGTATTTTTTACACACTCAAGGTGTATAATAGCACATAAACCATGAACGCAAAGCACAGTGGTTTGTGATGGGATTACAGTGAGGGCGTAAAACAAATAGTTAATACCCCTTCTTTATTCTATATAACTGCTAGTTGGTTTAGTGCTGTGTGTTAGAAAAAAAAACAGCCATTTTCTTTCTGTGGCATTTTATTTCTGTGAGCGCCAGACAGTGATTGCTTTCACTTTCTATTTGATTGGCCGACACCTTCACTGCAATAACTGGGTTCCAGTCAGTAACAACTGTCCAGTCATTACAGTGTTAGAAAGTGGCATCAGTGCAGTCAATAAATGGGCTCAACGTTAATTATATTCTTGTAATACACACCACTCCATGCATTATTCTATATGCAGTATATTATCTCCTGTCACACACCCAGGGACCAATGGGAAGTAAGCAGGTGTTCTGGCTGGACCCCTTGCTGATATCTTTTATGATTCCTTACAAACAGGGATAATGTCTGAGTGCTGGAAAACAGCAAATGTCATCCCTCTATTCAAGAAAGGGAAGAGGCTAGGGCCCAAAAATTACATACCTGTGAGCCTTACCTGGGTGCTCAGCAAAGCGTTTTCTAGTACACAACATGGTTAGCTTTTGTGAGACCAACTTGACTGTTGACAGGCCAGCTGAAAAAATGGCTACTTAAAAATTCTCAAACTGCTGGTGGAGTGGGATGATTGTAGAAGTAAATGAGATTGGAAGATGGCTGAAAATTTTTAGAGGGCTAAAGCCTGTAGTTCAAGAGGGCGGCTCAACTGGCCATGCCCCCACAAGGCCCATTTAAGGGCTGCTCCTCCCATGTCGCACACAAGCCTTTCTTCCTTGCGGACGGCGGTCCCGCCAATCCTTGTTCCCCTTCCCATTTATCCAGTTCTTCAGGCTTTCACCCATTTTCGCGCCGCCTCTGGCCGCGCTTTCGCTCTCCTGCCATCCCCCCCTCAATACCTTCTTGGTATTCTCTGCCTGCCGCTCCGTCCTCTGCCATCTGGCCCCCATACCTCATTCTCTTGTTTTCCTTCTTGGGTCACCCTCTTTTGGGTTTTCTTGCGCCCTGGATCCAAACTGCTCTGTGCCGGCACTCTGGGTGTACGTCACCCACGTACTGGCATCTCCCTCCACACCGTGCTCCTGTACTCCTACTGTCCATCTTCTGTTCTGGCTGGCTCCCTTTCTTCAGCCTACCTGGCATCCTGGACTGCTGCCCATCATGCAGGACTCCTCGTTCCAGCAGCAGTTCCACTACAGCAGCACCCAGGTACTGGTACTGGCCTCCTGCCTTGCTACTGTTGTAATTATCTTCAGCAGTGCTGCGTGGCAGCCTCCCCAGCCCTGCTTAATGAGACGGTGGGGATGGCTATCCGTTCTCTGCATTGCTACCATTTCCTGGATCAGCTGCCATGCCACCCCAGCTACAGCTATCGACCAGCATGTCATCCCAGCCCCAGCTGCTGGTAATTACTTCATTATGTTATCTTCCTGGTTTACTTACCTGCTCAGTGTTGGGGTGTCCCTTTCATTGCTTGTTTGTTTTTCCTACAGCGGGGGACTGAGGAGTAGTGGCAGAAATCTTGGCCCCAGGCAGTGGGAGCAGCTTTATATTTGCCATAATTTCACTTCAACTGCACCTCCTACAATACTGGCTTTGCAGCCCCTACTGTACTAGCTTTGCAGCCTCCTTCTGCCTAATCATCTTCACAGCCTCCTCCTCTCCAACCGCCAGCCCCAGGCTTCGTCGTTCCCTCTCTTATAACATACAATCCAATTCACTCCCAATTTGGCTTTCCAGTGGACTTGGTCGGCATGCATTCCTGTGGTTGACAAATACTATTTGTCTTTACCAGACCCTCAAAAGGGTTCATATTGCTCTGCCTGACCTATATGCAGGTTTCTCAATGTTAGCTCATCCAGTCTAGACCTGCAAGGGGTCCTCTGACCTACATACAGGTCTTCCCATGTCTGCCATCATCCACTATGACCCATGTGCAGGTCTCATGCTCATTACAACTAGTGTTTCCACATTTTGGAGACATGCTGACCATATCCATTACTCCAGGACTCAGGGCTAGCCCTGTGGCCAACGGTCTCCCTCTGCACCCTGAAGTCCGCATCTTAAGCATGCGAAACTTGGGGTGGAGTCCTTCTCGCCTGGCCCATAGTTGAGAATGTCCTCACCTTCAGTCATCAACCGTACAGACGGTACCTCTCAATGTAGCATGTAAGACTTCAGTGGCGAAGGGGTGGAGCTCTCACGGGAAGGGCCCCTTTAGCTGCCCGAGCAGGTTCAGAGCCACCCTTTCAAGCTATTCTCCCTACAACTACCTCTGGCTCACATGGTTTGTTCATAGATCAGTAGACCGCTGAGCCCTTGGCGGTCGTTACTCTCCTCCTCCCACCTTGATTGCCCGTTGTTACAGAGTTAGCTCACAGCCTTCCACGGCATTCCCATTAGAGGATAGAGTGAGGCATTCCAAAATTGCAATTCCCCTTGATTGGTCTACTAAACTGCAGTAGCAGAGCCATCACCAAACAAAATTACCCCAAAGCCTGGAGGGAAGGTGACCTAGGCCTTGGATCCCCAGAGTTTCCTCCTCAAAGGGGTTTTCCTCTCCTCCGTGCCAATGGTCATAATACTGGATAGGTGTAGTCATAATCCCTAGGTCACCTAGGTAGGTTTCTGCTGTTGTATGGAGCGGGTTGTTGTCCCGTAAGTATCCCTTTTCCCCCTTTGGCTGGTCTCTCTGTCTCCTTTTTTTCCCTTACGTAGTTAAGTAGATTTTTTTTTATAGTTTTTCTCCTGTTACCATTCCCTTGTCTCGGCCTTGCGTGTGGAGGTATGCGCACATCACGCTGCAAAAACCCTCCCTTCATCACCCTTCTCTCCTGTGCCATCACGGACCTCCACCCAGCGATGGCAAAACTATGCAGGATGACCCCACCCCAGGAGAGAAGAGCTGCCATTAGGTGGTCCAAGTCTGCTCCACCCCCATCTGGCTCTCCGATGACCCAAGGTCATTCCTGAACTTGGGTCGCCTGCATGGCTTGAGGTAAGGTGTACAGCGCCTCAGCCCTCAATGCCACCAGGCCAGCTGTTCTCGCTGTCCTTGGGAAGCCAGGCCTCCGCACCTTACAGCCGAACCTCCGAGTGGGTCAGTATTCATCTGCCATTTCCTGCCTAATTTACTCAAACAGTACGACCTACTGACCTATGTTACCAGCCGAACCCGCATTACTAACACCAGCTGAACCCACATTACTAACTGACCTATGTACAGGTCCTCATTCACCCATGCTACCAACGGAACCTATGCTGTCAACGCCACCTACGTTACAGGTCTTCATTCCTGATAAGCGTTCACCATCTTGTATGCTTGCTTGCCACTCTTTTTGGGCTTCTTCCTAAGGTACCTTTAGCCAAGGAAATCACTCCCACAGCACCTCTAGGGGTGGAAACCTCTTCTAGGGTTCCTTGTCTTCATACCCCTACAGGGTGGTATATCCCACAGATAGAGAGGCGAACAGCCAAAGATTATCTATGTTACACAAGCATGAACCAGTTGCACAGGCACGTTGAATTATGGTAAAAAGCTAAAACAGGGAAGGCCTAGGTATGTATGCATGTATTTCCTACACAGAGTTGAACTGCTTCTGCTTTAAAGGGGAATAAAGTCACAATTTACAAAAAAAAAATAATGTTGTGCACAGTGTTTCATTTGTGTGTGTAGTCACTGTTAGTTTTTCTAAATTGCCTACCTGTTTATGACCCTGGGGATCTCCATGCTAGCTTCATAGAAACATAGAAACATAGAATTTGATGGCATAAGGACCATTGGCCCACCAGTCTGCCCATTTCCTTCCTACTGGATAGCTGCAGATCCTAGTTAACCAGCAGCCTACTTCTTCCCACCCCACCCCTAGAATGGCCTTATGACTGTCCCATGCATGCTTGAATTCCACCACTGTTTTTGACTCCACAACCTCCTCGGAGCCGTTCCATGCATCCACAACCCTCTCTGTGAAAAAATACTTCCTTAAATTACCTCTGAGCCACCCCCATCTTCAGATTGTGGCCTCTTGTTCTTCACACCTCTTTTTTGAAAGATGCTACCCTCTTGGACTTTGTTGATTCCTGAGGTACTTGAACGTTTCTATCATGTCCCCTCTCTCCTCTCCTTTCCTCGAGGCTATACATATTAAGCTCCTTAAGTCTCTCTTCATATGTCTTCTGGTACAGACCCTGCACCATTTTAGTTGCCCTCCTCTGGACAGCTTTCATCCTGTCTATGTCTTTCTGAGATTGGGTCTCCAGAACTGCCGCAGTACTCAGATGGGGTCTCACCAGCTGTCTGTACAGAGGGATAATAACTTCCTGTTTCTACTGGTGATGCTCTCCCTGTGCATCCAGATATCCCCAACCCTCCTTGCTGCCCCTCTCACATTGCTTGCCCACCTTTAGGTCATCTGATATGACTATCCCCAGGTCCCTTTCCATTTTGTTGTTGTTAGTATCTCACTCCCCATTGTGTACTCTTCCCTGGGTTTTTGTTTCCCAGGTGCATTACCTTGCACTTCTTAGCATTGAATCTAAGCTGCCATACATTTGACCATTCCTCTAACCTTGCCAAGTCCTTCTCATCCTTTCCACCCACCCTGTGCATCAACTCTGTTGCAGATCTTTGTGTCATCTGCAAAGAGACATGCTTTCCTTCAGTCCCTCCGCAATGTGCTCATAAAGACATTGAAGAGGACCGGTCCTAATGCTGAACCCTGCGGTACCCCACTAGTAACCCCCCTTTCTTCTGAGTGGACTCCATTTACTATTACTCTCTGTGTCCTATTCTCCAGCCAATTCTTTACCCAGGCTGTCATCTTGGGACCCACTCCCAGGCTGGCTAACTTGTATATTAATCTTTTGTGTGGGACTGTGTCAAATGCCTTGCTAAAGTCTAGGTAGGCCATGTCCACAGCCCCTCCCTGATCTACTACTTTGGTCACCCAGTCAAAGAAATCTATCAGATTTGTCTGGCATGACCTTCCCACTGTGAATCCATGCTGCCTTGGGTCCTGTGCCCCTCTGGCCTCTAGATACTCGACAATTCTTTCCTTCAGAAGTGATTCCATCATTTTCCCTATCACTGAGGTTAAACTAACAGGTCTATAGTTTCCTGCTTCTGCCTTGCTCCCACTTTTGTGAAGGGGAATCACATCTGCCCTCCTCCAGTCCTCGGGTACCACCCCATCCTCCCATGATTTGTTAAAAAGGGTAGTCAGTGGTGTCACTAGTTCTACCCTTAGCTCTTTTAGAATTCTGGAATGAATCCCATCAGGCCCCATTGCTTTGTCCACCTTCAGTTTTAAGAGTTCTTTCAGAACCCTTTCTTCTGTAAATGGGCTGGTATCAACTTCTGTATCCAGAGAGTTACTACTGTTTGTTTTATGTACTTCCCCCTCTTCATTTGTAAATACTGAGCAAAAATGTTTATTTAGTATCTCTGCCTTTTCACAGTCTCCCTCTGCCCACCCTCACTCCCCTTTATTAAGCCTCACTATCCCTCCCTTGGTCTTCCTTTGCTCCCTGATGTACCTATAAAAGTTTATCCCCCTTCTTAACTGAGTTGGCTATCTTTTCCTCGGTTTGGGCCTTTGCTGTTCTGACTGCCTTCCCAGCCTCCTTTTGCTTTAACTGATACAGTTCTCTGTCCTGCTCCTTCTGCGATTCCTTGTACTTCCTGAATGCTTTCCTTTTCTCTTGAACCTTCACTGCCACTTTCTTTGAGAACCATAGTGTTTTCTTACATCGTCTTGTTTTGTTTATTTGCTTCACACAAAGGCTTTGTCATAAATGTCTGGCTTTAAAGCTAATTCATGCAATATGTGAAATAGATTAATCATAAACTGCCAATGTACTGTACTAAAAGAGCAGCTGACACGATCATGGCAGCATATATTATAGACCATACATGTATACCTGCCAAAAATATATTCTAGATAATTTAGGTTGCCCCCCTCCCCAATATCATTACACTGTCCTAAAGTGTCTGGGCCTCATTCCCTACTTCACATCATAATTATGCTGTTTTCAGGGATGGGACTTCAATGCTCGGCAACCGCTCAGCTCATACACGGATGTGACGAGCTGGAGTTGCGGGGAGATAACTTTTTAATACTGCACCAAAAAAGTCAAAATATGGCTAGGGTAGCTCCTAGGCAGGTAACTTCATGTTATGGGTTGCATGCCCAGAGCAAAAACCGTGTCAGCTGTTTCATATTATTGAATTCAGAAAGCCTCACACCTTGTTCAGAATGTAAAATTTTTATCAGTATATATGGAATAATGCATGGGGTAGTGTGCAGTATGAGAATTTAATGCACACCTTAAGTGTGGGAAGCTACATAAACCTTGAGATTGAAGCTTGAGGGGTTTATTAAAGCAACCCACACCAAGGGTGTGCATTAAATTTGAGTATGTACACTACCCCATGTGTTATTTTATGTAATTATGGTGAACAATTTTTTCCTGCCTGACTTCTCTGACCATAGTAACACATGCACAACACACACACACAGACACACACACTTTTCCTCCCTCCCTCCCTTTCCAGTTGAGTATTTTTGTTTTACTTACAGTTTGTAATCATGATGGAGCTAAAGTAGCACTATTGGCAGTGAGCCATGGTCCTGTTTCTGCTCACTCTACTTCCCAAAGCTGATGAGCAGCAGGAGCAACCAGACACAGCTTGACATAATTGTAAAAATAGAATCAGCCAGATAAATACTAAAAAATATTATTATGAGAAGGACAGACAAGTGCTTACTACCTGTTCTCGCTAACAGACAAATGGAGCCACCATGTTTGAGGAACTGTTCAGCCCCCCACACACAGAATGAGAGCTAATGAGGTAGTGTGCTCATACTTGGTTTTGTCAAGCTGAGCATGTGAATGCCATAATAACCGTTCAATTATTATGGTGAATACCAGCTGGCTGAGCCCTTTGAAAAAATGATTCACCAGTTATTCCATATAGAATGTCTGGGTAGGTGGTTATAATGAGAATTTTACATGTACACTGAGGCGTGGGATGCCACATAAACCCCAAGAGCAAAGCATCCCACACTGAGGGTGTGTGTAAATGTAAAGTTTTACACACCTACCCAACCTTTATTTTATATCATTGTTGAGGAGCATTTTTTTCACCACAGTAATTATATAAAATAAACAGACATCCCTATGGAGATGTGGACCAGTTGGGTTTCAGCCCAGTTTGCGGTCCAAAGCGAGAGTCAAAACATAATGTTTCCCTTTTCTTTTGTTTTCTTTTCTTTAAAAAAAAATAAGCAGAAAAGGAGTAAGAGCGCAGTGTTTTATTATTTTTCTTAAAGTAACTTACTGCTGACTATGACTGGAGGCGGAATCTCCAGCGATAAGGAATTGCAGATAGAAAGGGAGAGCAGCGGCTGGTGCATTCGTGAACCGATGGAAACCCAGCACATGTTTGCTGTTATCACCTGTAGGTTATAATGATGACTTATCCAGTTTCCGTATGGGAAAAAATGCTAGCCAGTCATTATACTATAATACATGTGCTACAGGTAAGTTGAATACAGTGTTCATACTTTGAAACTAAAACTATAATTTTTGTTTGCAAAAAACATTTCACACACATCTAAACATGCTTTACAGGTAAAAAGTTGGATGATGATCAACTTTATCCAGCTAAGGATACTATTGAGATTAAAGTCTTTTTTATGGTTACAGTGAGCATAGCCTTGTAGACATTTTGCTTTTTCAGTAGAAAAAGTGAACTCTCCAGATTACTAACAGAATAGATAAAATTAGAGGTTTTGTGTTGTCACTATGCTAATTAATTGAAGCAGTCTGCTGAGGAGTGTTTCAAAGCACTATTCTGTGTGCTAAGCTTCTATCTGGTAGAATTCTCTTTCAAGAAACATTCATAGCTCATAAACATGTCAAATCACTCAGTCTTTCCCAGGCATAAATGACAATTGAGAGTGAGGAAGGAGGTTTCAGATTTGAGATGTTATGGTGAAGGCCAGACAAAAACTGAAGCATAAATGATAAATCAGACCAGAGAACTACTTTCACATTAAGTGCATAGTTTTATTTTCATTGGCCAATATTCTTTATTCAAACCATGCAACATTTCGAGATCATAGAGACTTCTTCCTCAGGAACTGACTGAAATTCACATAATAATCATAACATTAGTATGCAATGTTCCACTGCTATCATACCTCACAAAATAATTAATATAATCATTTTTTTTAATTATTTTGGTAACTGGGTAAGGCCCACTAGGCACAAGTGCCTGTTTTCAAGGGTGACCTAGGAGCACTGGGGTGGTTAAGTGACTTGCTTATAGTCACACAGTATGCAAGTGGAGGTTGTGGGAATCAAACCCAGGTCTGCTGGATGTATCAAGCTTAGTCGTAGCTCATTGACCTCTAGGCTGTACTGCCAGCCTCAGCTGTAATATGGAGTGGAATAGTCTCCTCATTACCTTAATAGTTCCACAGTGTATGCACTTCTTATCTTCTTTCTTTAAACATGTTTTCAAAAAATCTGTGTTCATAAAC
Organism: Neoceratodus forsteri; assembly: GCA_016271365.2. Classification (NCBI taxonomy): domain Eukaryota; kingdom Metazoa; phylum Chordata; order Ceratodontiformes; family Ceratodontidae; genus Neoceratodus; species Neoceratodus forsteri. The sequence continues at coordinate 685,263,602 of CM057449.1, forward strand.
ATATCTTAAATTATGCTCCTAAATATCAATGTGGATACTGCAAACTCACTAAAATATGTTATTAAAACTTGTTAATGGCCATACAATTGTCTACAAAATGAGTTCATTTTCAAATGCCACATCAAAACCTTCACCAGACACAAATACAAATAATTACCTGACCCAAGTTTGCTAGGAAGATGCTATGTTACTATGCTATATCTACCACAAAAGAAAAGCATGTAGTACATCATACTACTCTTTAAACATGAAAAAAAGAAAACATTTTCAATACAGACAGTTAACCTAATAATTTCACTCCTTCTTAAAGTTTATGACTATTTTAGCCCTTACCACCCCCTCTGGTAGGCTATTCCAGACATCCACCACCCTCTCCATTAAAAACAATTTTCTCATGTTTCCCCTGAGCCTTCCCCCCTCCAATTATATGCTGTACCCCCTTGACTTGGAGCATCTCTTATTTTGGAAGATGCTTCCTTTCTGTAATCTGTTTATGGTGATGTATTTGTATGTCTCAGGCATGCCACTCCCCTATCCACTAGGGAATACATATTTATCTACTTTAGTCTTTTCTCACAAATCTTATCCCACAGGCCCAGCACCATTTCAGTTTCCTCTACGCACCACCTCCACCCTGTCTATGTTCTTCCTCAGATGGGGCCTCCACAACTGGATGCAGCATTCCAGGTGTTATCTCTTATGGGTGTCTTACATGGGGGCAAGATGGACTTCCTCTTTATATTCCTGATACCCCTCCCTATGCATCCAGGCATCTGGCTAGAATTTCCAGCCACTTTATAACACTGTCTAGTTTCTCTTAGGTCCTCCAAGATGATAACTCCCAGGTCCCTTTTCTGCTTTGTGACTGTCAATACCTGCCTACCTAGTTCATACTTTGCCTCTGAGTTCTTGTGCCCTCTCTGCATGATCCTGCATTTCTTTGCATTGAATCTCAGCTTCCTTCTTCAGATCATTTCTCCAGTTTTTTAAGGTCTTCCCTCATTCTTTCAACAACCCCAGGCATGTCCAACCTATTGCATACCTTTCTGTTGTCTGCGAAGAGGCATACCTTCCCCTCCAGTCCCTCTGCAATGCCTCAATAAAGCATTGAGAGGACAGTCCCCAACACCAACCCCTGCAACACTCTGCTTGTTACCTCTCCCTCTCCAGAGTACTCCCTGTTTACCACCACCCTCTGACTCCTGTCATTCAGCCAGTTCCCCACCCTCAGAACTATTTTAGGATCCACCCTAGCTGCACAGTTTGTTAATCAGCCTCTATGGGGAACAGTGTCAAATGCCTTTCTGAAGTCCATATAGGCCACATCCACCACCCTCCCTGTTTCACTACCTTAGTTACCCAGTCATGCCATAGATTAGTACAATGAGTTAGTGCAAGGCAGAGTGCTTATCCTAAATACAGGTAAAATTTAGGGTTAGATGTATAAGTAAATAAATGCCATATAAGACAGAGTATGCGTGTTAGTGTGTGTGTTTGTAGTAATGCTCTCTGTGTGTGTAGACAGTGCACAGCTATGTTTTACTGCAATATATATGCATATATGTTTGTGTGTATATATATACATATATATATATATATATATATATATGTCAGTGTGTGTATCACAACAATTAGAAGGTGTAATTAAGTGGCCCAGTGTTTAGTGCAAATATTGGTAGTCTGCATTCCCCCACTATCTAGATCAGTTTCAGCCTTATGCATGTCATTGCTGATTTAAAATAGGTGTGTAGTGGCAACCCCCCCACCCTCTGATGTCCGTCAGAGCCTGAAAAGAAGAAAACAGTCCCTTGATATCTTTTTTTTAATCTGTAAAAATGTGTGTAAACAGTGCTGTGTTACACTGGAATATATCGCATACTGTATGTGTATATGTGTCATCGTATCAGTCAGTGTGTATCACAACAATCAGAAAGTTCAGTTAAGAGGCTCCGTGGTTATTTCAAGAACTGCTAGTCTACATTCCCCCACTATCAAGATCAGTTTCAGCCTTATGCATGTCATTGCTGATTTAAATAAGCTGACTAGTAGCAACCCCCCACCCTCCGATATCCCTCGGAGCCTGAAAAGAAGAAAACAGTCCCTGAATGTCTTTTTTTTTAATCTGTAAAAATGTGTGTAGATAGTGCAATGCCTTGTTACACTGGAATATACATATATAAACATACAGTATATGTGTATATGAGACATCGAACATTAATGCATAAGCACTGAGGTAAGGGTTACCACAAAGGGGATTGGCCGGGAAGCCAAGTTTCAAATAAATACAAAATCACACATACCCCATAATGCAAATCACCACAAAATGTTATGCTGGTTCAACTTTAAGCAGAAATGCATGGTGCTGAAAGCCTCTCACACAATCTGCAAGGGTGCCAACAGAAGACACAGACATATGTTTCGTCCTCCCAGGACTCATCAGTGTGCCTCGTCTGGATGACACCCCAGTGGAATGAGCCAGCTTCCCTAAGTTGGCCTATCAGATTTGGGTTGTGGTAAGCCCAATAAAAACAAAAAACAAGTTAAAAGACAAAGAACCTTAGTGCATAAGCACTGAGGTAAGGGTTACCCCAAAAGGTATTAGCCGGAAGCCAAGTGTCAAAGAAATACAAAATCACACAAACCCCCATAATGCAAAGCACCATGGGCTGTATATGCAAATCACCACAAAATGGTGGTTCAACTTTAACAGAAATGCATGGTGCTGAAAGACCTGTCACACAATTTGCAAAGGGTGCCAACAGAAGACACAGACACAGTGTCAGTGGCTCAGTAGGTGGCACACTCACCTCTGAGGCCGGGAGATCAGAGGGTTGTGTGTTCAGTTCCCACATCTGGCACTTGGGTTAATATCCCAGTACTGACACTGTAGAGCAGCATGAGAGGGTGCTGCACTTCTGAGGTGCCATCTTTCGGATGAGACGTTAAACCGAGGTCCCATTTCCCTGGATTGGTGGTAGTTCAGGTGGATGTTAAAGATCTCATGGCACTTATCGAAAAGAGTAGGGGAATTTCCCCAGTGTCCTTGCCAAATTTCCCTCATTCACTAAAAAATACCACCAACAGCTTAATCTGGTTCAAGGTCAGTTGACATTCATCTGTATCCCCCTCCCCTCGGGTCGTGCCTGAAAATAGGCAGGATTTGTCTAGTGCACTTACCTGGTCAACAAAAACTAAATAAAATAAAACATGTTTCATCTTTCTAGGACTCATCCATGTGCCTCATCTGTATGACACCCCAGTGGAATGAACCAGCTACCCTAAGTTGGTCTTTCAGGTTTGGATTGTGGTGAGCCCAATAAAAACAAAAAACAAGTTAAAAGACAAACAACCTTGGTGCATAAGCACTGAGGTAAGAGTTGCTCCAAAGGGCATTGGCCAGGAAGCCAAGATTCAAAGATATACTAAATCACACATACCTCCATAATGCAAAGCATCTTGGGCTGTATCTGCAAATCACTACAAAATGTTATGCTTGTTCAACTTTAAGCAGAATTGCACGGTGCTGAAAGGCCTCTCACACAGTCTTCAAAGGGTGCCAACAGAAGACACAGACACATGTTTCATCCTTCCAGGACTCATCAGTGTGCCTCATCTGTGTGGCACCCCAGTGTCCCCCCAGACACCCCCATATTTGTGTATATGTATTAGTCATTTTGTGTGTGTGTGTGTGTGTGTGTGTGTGTGTAGTGTGTGTGTGCATGTCACAGCAATTAGAATGTGGAGTTAGGTGGCTCAGTGGTTAGTGCAAACATTGCTGCTTTACACATTTCTCACTGCCCTCAATACCATTATTTTGCAGCTGTATTGGCTGTTGCTTGAGATTATTTTCATGAAGATCACCTGGTCAAAGACAACTTTAAAATCTTATAAATACACAGTGGATATTATTTGTTTATTTGAATTTTGGTAACCAGATAAGATCACTGAGACCATGCAGTCCCTTTTCAGGACCGACCCAGGGGAGGGTACGGAAGGTGAGAAATATGGAAATATAAACACAACCATGCACATACAATACATAAGCACTAGTATAAAGGAATACAGATTAAAGAGGCATACATCAATATAAATGAAGCCCTGTACATACATTTAATAACAGCACTGATATCAATAAAGATACAAAGATGAGATCACAGAGCCCAATACAATGTGTAAGAAAGCTATACATTATGTATAAAAAAATATAGATTTCTGGATTGGGAGAGTGGGTGGTGGAAAGCAAGACAGATTCATGCAAAAATTATGATCATGTTATATACAGCGGTTATGCTCAACAGTGTAGCAGCATATGTACAACAGATTAGACAATCTACTGCAATACAAAAGTGCAACTCAAAACTAAGAGACAGGTAGCACCCTGAGTTGAGGTGGCAGGCTCACCAGGATGGACTGACATAAGTATGGAAAAGAACAGGGTGAATTAGATAAAGCAGGAGCAAATTCCTAGGTCATAGAGGTGGTTGTGCAGTGCACTTTTGAAACTGGGGAGCAAAGAGCAAGAGATGATAGATGGAGGGAGGGAGTTCCAGGCCCAGGGTGCAGCACAGGCAAAGATCTCCTGCTTCCAGCTAGGCTTGTCGATGGCACAGTTAATGGAGGAGAAGGAACAAGGGTCTGGCAGGCTGATTTTCTCACCACAATATTAGATAGACTCAGAGGAGTGTATAGGTGGAGTGAGCTTATATGTAAGGCAGAGGAGATATACTGGTATTTGTGTTCTAGTTGTAGCCAACTGAGAGATGCTAGTACAGCGCAATGACATTGCCAGTGAGGTAGCAACTGAGGCAAAGTATCTTATCCTATGATATAATTGCTTTAGTCGATTCATATTGGAGGACTTAAGTGATAGGAATAGAGGGGAGCCATAAAAAAGAAGGGGTAGGAGGGAGGCTGTAGCAATTTTTAGGCAAGATGCTCCTAAAAGAAGGGGGTAGAGCCAGTAGAGCAGACTCAGCTTCTGATGGACAGTTGAGATGGTTTTGTTAACATGTGCCTCTAAGGAGAGGCTCAGGTCAAGCAGGATACTAAGCTATTTAAAAGAGTACCAGTTCAAGGGGTTCTTCGTTGCAAGCGGATATGGTGAGTTGGGATGAGCCATCAGCTCTGTGGGTATGCAAGAGGAAAAGCATAGATTTTGTTTCTTTGGTATTCAAGAGAACTTTATTTGCCAGAAACCACATCCAGTTTATGGAAGTCAGAGTTCAAGTGTTGACTAAGCCATGAGATGTCAGCAAAGGACCTGTAAATGATGGCATCATCTGCGTAAAGCTGAACCGATGCTCCACCACAGGCATTCGGCAACTCATTGATGAATAGCGAGAAAAGTAGTAGTCCTAAGACAGAACCCTGGGGAATGCCAAGGGAGATGGGTCTGAAGGATGAGTGGCAATTGGACCACCTGACACTTTGAGAGCGGCCTGTGAAATAGTCTTGAATCCAGGTTGTAGAATGGATATCTAGCCCTGGAGAAATTTGTTTCTGTATAAGTAATTTGTGATTAACCAAATTGAAGTCTTTAATGAGGTCCACAAAGATGGCCCCAGTTGCCTGGCCCCAGTTGAAGGCGAGTTGAATGTCCACACCATTAACACCAATATTACCAGAGGTCATACACAAAAGATGACAGGTCACCCCTGAAAAAAGATCACAGACTCAGTGGGATTCACAGTAGTAAATGTTAAATAAATGAAAAACCCAGGAAAGTTATTATAAGCAGATGTATAATCTGTGACCAGATATGAGGTATTATAATACTTGGTTAAAGATGACAATCAAAAGCAGGAGCATACTGCAGTGAAACAAGACACTCCTCTTTTTTGAATTGGTAAAGTGGTATTACATACCATACAGGATCTTTAAATTGACCATATATTTTCCATGATTATAGGGTGATATACAGTTACAGTAAGTGAAGTAAGTGTTAACATGCAACAGGGTGTGCATTAAGCTATAATGCCATGAGGCCTACATAACTTGTGAAACACAAGGCTGAAGCCTGAACCTAATACACACCCTGAAATGTGTTATTGTCTTTATAAAATGGATCTTGAAGAAACAAAACTTGTAAAATCAAACCAAAACTTGTGACAGTGCCTTAAGCAGTATTCTTTGCACAGTCATGCGATGGGTCTCAACCAATTATAGCTCTATATTTCACCTACCCATTATATAAAGAACGTACTTCTAGAAAGCAGTTTTAGCATGTGCAGACAATTGTCTTGGCCATTAAACATCAACAACATTCTATACACAGAAATGGATGATTTTCAGAGTGGACCTCTGTTTATTTCAGTGCAGTACACTTCTCCCACCATCATCCAGTACTGCTTGCCAGTGTCAGTTTTGGGTATGATTCAAACCCTGGCATGGGTCTCCAACCTATGGCTTTCTAGCTCAGAGTAAAGTGCTAACACCTCAAAAATGCATATAGTATATGAATGCATTTGTTTTAATGGGACTTGGTAAAAACTGGAACAAGAATTCCCCAGCCACCAAACCTTGTGACAGAATTTCTCTGGGGTAATCATAGATACATAGATACATAGACAGTGTCGGCAGATAAGGGCCTATGGCCCACCCAGTCTGCCCATTTGAGCTTGTAAGTTCAGTTTATGTTTTCCTAAAAGTCTGTTGCCCCTTATCCCTGACCTCCAGAATTCCTTTATGTCTATCCCATGCATTCTTAAATCCCGTGATTGTTTCAGCCCCCACCACTTCCTCTGGCAGGGTGTTCCACTTGTCCACCACCCGTTCTGTGAAGAAATTCTTTCTCATGTTTCCTCTGAATCGTCCTCCCTCCAACTTCATCCCATGCCCTCTAGTCCTGGAACATCTTTTCACTTAAAAATAGTGTTTTCCTGCACCCTGTTCCTCCTGTAAGATACTTCTATGTCTATATCATATCCCTCTCTCCTCCTCTCCTCCAGGGAGTACATGTTCAGTTCCTTCAACCTGTCTTCATAGGACTTGTGATGCAATCCATGCACCATCTTTGTTGCCCTCCTCTGAACCTTCTCTACCCTGTCTATGTCCTTACGTAGGTATGGTCTCCAGAACTGTACACTGTACTCCAGGTGGGGCCTCACTAGTGTCTTGTATAGCAGAATTATGACCTCCCTTTTCCTACTGGTGATGCCCTGCCTATACATCCCAGCATCCTATTTGCTTTACCTGCTGCCTTGTCACACTGTTTCCCTACCTTGAGGTCATCAGAGATGACAACCCCAGATCCCTTTCCTGCTTGGTGCATGCTATATCCTCACCCCCAACTGATATATTGTGCCAGGGTTTTTGTGCCCCATATGCATTATCTTGCACTTCTTTGCATTGAATTTCAACTGCCAAACCCCTGACCATTCTTCAACTTTCTACAGGTCGCTTCTCATTCTGTCTACACCCTCTGGTGTGTCTACTCTGTTACAGAGCTTTGTGTCATCAGCGAACAGTGAAATTCTGCCTTCTAGGTCCTGCGCAATGTCACTGATGAAGATGTTGAATAGGACCGGTCCCAGCACTGATCCCTGTGGTACCCCACTGGTCACTCTTCCCTCTGTGGAGTGACAGCCATTTACCACCACCCTCTGTGTCCTGCCACCCAGCCAGTTACCTACCCACCACACTACTGTCCTGCCCACACCCATATTCCCCAGTTTGTGTAATAGTCTTCTATGTGGCACAGTGTCAAAGGCCTTGCTGAAGTCCAGCTGGGCCATGTCCACTGCCCTCCCCTGATCCACCTCCCTAGTCACCCAGTCAAAAAATTCAACGAGGTTGGTCTGACATGGCCTCCCCCTGGTGAAACCATGCTGCCTTGGGTCCTGTAGTCCATTGACAACCAGATGTTCCACCAATCTCTCCTTCAGTAGTGCTTCCATGATCTTCCCCACTACTGAGGTGAGGCTGACTGGTCTGTAGTTCCCTGCTTCCTCTTTGTTCCCACTTTTGTATAAGGGGACTACATCTGCTGTCCTCCAGTCTTTGGGTACCTCCCCTGTTTCCAGTGATCAGCTAAACAGGATAGCCAGAGGTTCAGCCACCACCTCTCTTAGTTCTTTAGGGACCCTGGGGTGCACCCCATCTGGCCCCATTGCTTTATCAACTCTTATTACTTCCAGTTCCTTCAGGACCCTTTCTCGTAAAGGGACTTGTGTCCATTTCTGCACCATTCTCACCCCTTGTACTCCCTTCAGACCCATTACCCTCCTCTTCCTCAGTAAAGACTGAGCATAAATACCTGTTCAATATGTCAGCTTTACTGTTGTCAACCTCTCGCGGCTCCCATCCTCCCCTCCAGTCTCACTATCCTCCCTTTGTCTTTCTTTTTCACTTATGTACCTGTAAAGGTTTTGTCCCTCTACCCACTGATTTTGCAATGTGTTCTTCTGTCCGAGCTTTGGCTTCCCTTACTGACCTCCCTGCCTTCCTTTGCTTCTCCTGGTACTCTCCCTATCCCTTCTGCCTGTGTCTTTTGTATTGCCTGAATGCAATCTTTTGGCTTTCACTTTCTTTGCTACCTCTTTGGAAAACCATAATGGTCTCCTCTTCCTTTCCTCTTGCTAACCTGCTTAATGCATAATTCTGTTGTTCTTGTAATCCCCATTTAAATACTGCCACTGTTCCTCAACCCCTGATTCCTGTCCCATTCCCCTTAAGCCTCTTTCAAGTATCTCCCCATTTTCCCAAGTCTGCCCCTAAAATCCAGGATACGTGTTTTTGTGTGATTTGGTTCTGCTCTTTCTGTGATTTCAAACCACAATGACTGGTGGTCACTGTTCCACAGGTGCTCCCCCACTGTTACCCCCATCACACTGTCCCTGTTTGTGAGCACAAGGTCCAGTATTGCCTTCTGCCGAGTTGGTTCTATGACCAGTTGCTTGAGGAAGGCACCCTGAAGGGAGTCCAGGATAAATCTGCTCCTAGTTGATGCTGCTGCTGGGATGCTCCAGTCCACGTCTGGAATATTGAAGTCTCCAACCAGTACTACCTCACCCTTGTCTGCCATCCTTTGGATGGCTAGCATCAGCTCCCTATCTGTTTCTTCCTCCTGGGCTGGTGGTCTATAGACCACACCTGTGCGGATGGCTGTCCCCATTTTCCTTTCCAGCTAACCCACAGTATCTCTCCCCCATTTTGTTCCTCCTGGATCTCTGTGGCCCTTATGTCATTTTTCATACAGCCACCCTCCTCCCTTCCTGACTGCTCTGTCTCTTCTGAATATGTTGTAGCCAGGTATGGCCATCTCCCCAGTCGTGGTTATCATTACACCAGGTTTCAGCGATGGCCACAATGTCCAGGTCTGACTGTACCATGACAGCCTCCAGATCTTCCATCTTGTTGCTAAGACTCTGGCATTCACACATGGCTTTCCATGATTTGACCTCCTAGACTGTTTCACTGTTCTACTCCAGCCCCTTCCTTGGTTGTCCTTTATCCCTGGTTCTCCTTGCTGTCTGTCCTTCTGCTGAATTTTGCCCTTTTCTGCTTATCCACCTCTTAGGCACTAATCTCCATCTTTTCACACTGCTTTGCAGAAATAGCCCTCCTCTGGTTCACTGGTTCCACTGCTAACTGTGGGGGCGAGCAAGTAGGTACCCTCCTTGCTGGCCTGCCACCCCCCTTTGCTAGTTTAAATGCTTGTCAATGTAGCATTTAAACTTATCATTGAGTGCTTGGATTCCCCTCCAGGATGGATGCAGGCCGTCAGGCTTGAACAAACCTCCATCCCTCCAGGTGGGTCCCCAGACACCAATGAATCCAAACCCTTCCTCACAGCACCAGTTCTTCAACCATGAGTTAAAGTTCCTGGTGCATGCACTCCTATGCTCTCCCTTGCCTCTCACAGGTAGTACTTCTGAGAAAGTGACAGAAGTAGCTACTTGCTTGAGACCCCTCCCCAGTTTCCTAAACTCTTCCTGAACTTCCTTTGGCTCCCCATTTGCCAGGTCATTAGTACCTAGGTGGATAATGACATCCAGCTCACCCTCCTGTCTTGCCTTCCCAGTGATCCCCAGGATCTTCCTTCCATCCCTCCATGCCGTGGCACCTGGTAGGCACCTCACCTCCTGTCCTCCCCTCCTGTGTTCCTAGCTGGATCCCTCTTATGATGGAGTCCCCCACCAGGATTCACTTCCTCCTCCTCTGGGGTCCACTGCTCTCCCCGCTGAGGTCACCTCCTTGGCTAACCTCCACATCCTTTCCTTCCACTTCTCTGGGTACCTCTATTTGGTGTCCTCATTTGCCAGTGTGGCATATGAGTTCTTGAGTGGAATAGGATCTCGGATGTGCCTCTGCCTGACTGCTCTAACCCTCCCTGAGCCCACTGTCATCCAAGTGCTCCTCGTTCTCGGCATCCTTTGAGGCAGTTGCATTGGACTGGGTGGTCCCTGGATAGGGGTGATGGTACTCCTGACCCAGATTACTTCCGCTCTGAGTCTGGCTACCTCATCCCGCAGTCCAGAGAGATGCATACAGATAGGGCAGCACCTCAGTGTCCAGAAGGTCTGCCTGAATATGGCTGCCCCACAGCCACTGCATTGCACCACTCCCACATTATACTGCAATTCCACTACTTGTCTGCTACTGAAGCTCTCCTAGTTCCTTTTTATTAATTTACTGTACTAAAAATCCTGCCACTGATCCTCTCGGATAATTTTTTTTATTTTTAAAGAAAAAGAAACCAATAAATAAATAAATGAGTCAAAACACTTGTCGTGCTGAGGGTGGGCTTCTTCCCCCTTATGCCTCCTACTTCACACCCCTTACTATACCCTGTGTTTAGCTCCTGTCAATCAGATTTAACAGGGCATATAATTAAGAGTTGGGGGAAGGGGAGGGGCGGCAAAAATTTGCAGCAATTAAAGACAGCACAGCATTACACCACCACTATGTTTTAAATTTTCAACAGCCCAAAAACAATTATAAGTAAAGACAACAAAGAAAGTATAGTGTCACTAAAAGCCCACAATTTAAGTTTAAAAGAAAAATAGCACTGAATTGAATATGTTTCCTTCCTTCCCCTTCTGGCTTCTTCTGAGAACTGTACCTACTGTAGTAGGTACTCCACCTGGGGCACTAGCTATGGGGGGATTCCAACAACTGCATTGCTTTAGAGGGGCAGTTAATTATGGAGCACCATTTCAGAATGGGTGTGCATTCCACTTTAAAACAAAAATGTATCTGGAACTGGAATGCACCCCAAATACAGAATGATACTCCCTGAATGCCCCTTCCTTAATATTCACACTGCAGTGCCCCGTGTAGGTACGGGCCTAGCTGGAATAGCCCTGTGAATTCATCCTCCACTCAGTAGTGATTGCCTCAGGGACTTTCCAGCTGGGGATTTGAGGACATTGTGGCTCTGGGTACATTCTAGTTTTTGCCCACACCTGTGTTTCATGTCCATTGCTCATGTTCAGTGCTCAACGTAAACTTGCTCTGATAGTCAGAAGTTTATAATCTTAACATTACCTGATTTAGTTTCATTGTGTTACTATAATTTGGATAATTCATACAGTATTTGTATTCTGTTTTTAAAATTATATTATTAGAAGATCTTGTCAAAAACAAAATCTTAGTCTCACATGAACAGTACATAAAAAACACTGGGAAAGCTGAAATACTGCATTAACCTTTTGTGCCTGCCATTCTGTATTGAGAAACTGATTTACAATAGTTCTGTACTTTATATGCTTGTCTTTATCCTGCCCCCAACACTATGGAGACCTCCTGGACCTGCTGGTGCAGTCAGCTAACAATACCATGTGGGAGAAGTTGATGCTACTGTGTCTACTTCTTATGACTGGCACTAGTGTTTTTTATGTCAAGGAATACCAACCTGTTAAGTTCAAGATGCTGAGGACCCTATTTTCGATAAGATTTTTACCAAGGGAGGCTCAGATTTAATGTTTTGGAAAAAAAAAGTCCAAACCCTATTATGAACACTAAATGCAAATGAATTAGATTTGTTTTTATCTGTATTGTAAATACTATAATTATTTTCCCACTAAGTGGTCAAAGGCGATAGGAAACAATTTTACACATCTAAATGATTTCCTGTTTTCGTTTTAGTGGCTGTACAATATTCTGATATGCTTTGATATTTTTATTAAATTAATCTATTTTGTTGTCATTGTAACTACCCCCAATCCTACTCTATTCAACAGTTGCTGTTCTCTCTTTTTATACTGACTGAACATTGTATGACATCAGTAAGACCATTCCAGGCCATTCAGATGAATAGTGAGAACATTGGAGCTGTTCTGCTCTCCTTGTGAGGTCCGGGTACAACACCAGGTGGCCAGTCGATACACACACACACACACATACACACACACACACACACACACACACACACACACACACACACAAAACACATTATCTGAGAAATAATGGATGCACTCACCATCAGTAGGGTAGCTTTCACCAGACTGGATGCTGGCTGCTCAAAAGATGTTTGCAACGTAGGGATCACTGTCCACACTTAGAAAGCTACTGTGGAAAACTTTTGATTGTAGAAGTTCCTTTGGAGTGAAGCACTGGGTGTTTCAGACCGTCCTTCAATGCTTAGTTGCTGCTTAGCCTACAGCTTACTTGTGAATTATGAATTTATACTGTGTGTAGAGTATCTTTGTGGATTACATCTACAATAAAAACATTTTACAATAGATTTCAAGTGTGGACAGTGATCTATTCATTGCATGTATTTCTGACCCTGTGTCTTTTTTGCAAAATAAATTTGCTGCTATGAGTACTAGCTGAAATTTTGTGTGCCCATTTGCCTTATATTTGTAAACAGGATGGTGCTTGAACCTCTTTGTTGTGGATTGAATTATTTGTTCTGAGTGTGTTCATTGCTGTTGGGGCAGCTTTTTCTTGGTTGTGCCGGTCATGTTTGATTAGTATAATAACTGTTAAGCATTTTCTCCCATAGGAAAACCCAGTTTTAATTTGCTGTTACAACCAGCTGGTTATAACAATGAAGACCCACCATTTGTTTTTCACTTCACGCCTGGCCACACTACCTCGATCATGCACAGACTATGCTTTGGTCCACCCATGCTATTGAACTAGCACTTTCAGAACCACTGGCCATACTCTTTTCTATATCTGCTGGGAATTATTTTCAAGGTGAGAACACTGTTCAGCAATTATATAAAACAAAACACTGGAAGGTGTGTAAAACTTGAATTTTATATACCCTCGGTTTGAGATGCTTTTATTAACCCCTGATGCTGCACTATCAGGATTTAGGTGTCATCCCACACCTGGAGTATATATAAATTTCTCATTATACACACACCTCCTCATGTATTAATCTATATTTTATAGACTCTTTTATGTAGTGACACAAATGGCAGGCAGGGCCAGACAGTGGATGTGCTATACCAGCTGGACATTTGACTTGGTACCACATATGAGATCAGTTAGGAAGATAAGCCCATTAGGGCTAGGGGGTGGGGTAACTTTTGGATCAAAATCTAGTTGACTAGTAGAACCAGAGGGTGGTCCTAAATGATGAATTCACTGAATACGTAATAGTTACTAGTTGAGTGCCTCAGGGTTTGATCCTTGAACCACTACTGTTCAACATGTACTTTATATAGTATGATCTTGCTGACCGTATAGTGACCCTAATAGAGTGACAAATTTCCTGTTCAAAATAATACCTGATTAACTACATTTATTTTTCAGTGGGAAAAATATTTTTTATTAAGCAACATTATTCATAGCCAGAAAAATATATAGCAAACCAATAAAGAAAACTACACTCTCAAATAATAACTATGACTCATGTAGTATGGAAAATTGTATGTTCCCTGTAAGTTCCATCTTGTTGTCGCAATATAAAACAGCATATATCTCAAATCATTTTGCTAAATTGCAAGAAATTGCAAGAAAGCTGTTTATTTAATGAAAGCTTTCTTTACGCATTTGCTATAATTTTTCTGCACACAAGTCAAATTGCTTTCTCACAATTCTGATTGTTACTTCAAAATTATTATTTATTTGTGGTTTGGACATTATTTTAGACAGAACATTTATCCCACATTTGGGGTCACTTCCAATTGTTTAGCCAGGGTAACACACTAAGCTGAGAAGCTTGTTTACAGGTGCAACCTGGGAGCACAGGGAAGTTAAGTGACTTGCTCAGAGTCACACAGTATGCAAGTTGGGGCTGTGGAATTCAAACCCAGATATCCAGATGCGCAGCTCAGAGCCTTAAACCACTGCGCTATACTGCCTCCCTGTAACCTGACACTTCACTGTAACCAAGTCCATATCTGTGACATACTGTATGCAAGGGTATTCAGGGCAAGGTAAGTCTCTTTCCAGAATACACAAAGCTCTGTAGGACAGCTGACAGTGAAGACAGAGTTAATATCATAAGATACAGTAGTATGTGAGAAGACATGAGAAATGGTTCAGCAGTTGAATTTCATTGCCAAACAATGCAAGGTGATGCACGTAAGGATGAAAAATCCTCAAACCATTTACTATATTGAGGGGAAGCCAGTAGAGAGCATGGCGGAGGACAGAGACCTGGAAGTAATGATGAAACATAATTTAAAACCATCTTATCAGTAACAAAGTATGTGCAGCTGCAAGTTGAGGGTCTAGCTCCACAACTGAGAAGACTCGATAGGCCGTAAGGCTAGCTTCTGCTAGCATTTTCATATGTTTGTATGGAATGGCTAACAGGATGGTGTGGTTCATAGAAAGTGGGATTAGTAGCAGAAGAAGAGAGTTGATACTGCCCCTGCATAGATCACTGCTCAGGCCACACCTGGAATAGCATGTGCAGTTCTGCGGTATCTGAAGAAGAATAAGGAAGGATAATAATAAACTAGAGACAGTGCATAGAACAGCAACAAAGATGAACCATGAACAACAAGGCAAAATGTGTGAGAAAGGACAAAAAGTCTTAACATGTACTCACTGGAGGATAAAAGGAAGAAGGGAGATATGCTAGAGACATTCAAGTTCATAAAAGGGTTCAATAAAGTGGGCACATCAAGTTTATTTAATCTGAGAAACAGAATGTCCAATAGGTCATAGGTGTCATGGGCTTAAGCTGGGTGGGGGAATTCCCAAAAGACATTACAAAGTATTATTTCATAGAAAGGGTGGTGGATAGGTGGAACCAACTTTCAAGGCAGTGAATGCAGTGGAGACAGCAGCAATATCAAGGTTCAAGAGAAGATGGATGCATTTAAGAGTAGAGACTCTTGAGCCAGGCTAGATGGATGGTTCAGGTCTATTTTGTCATTACAATAGTATATTTCAAATACCTAGTTCACAAACATAGTCATACAGTGAGCTCTGGTACTTGCTATCAGAGGCTGCTGTGTATGTAGATAGTCTGGATGCATTTAAAACTGGCATAGATACAGTCATGTTGGAGCATGGATTTGGGATCACTGGTTCAAATAATTGAGTGGACCTGGGAACATATTGAATAGGCCTTACTTGACCCTTTTCTGCTGTAACCAATTTAACTTACAAGTGACTCAACATTTCATAGCTTATGACACCAATGGCTACAGTGCTCAGATCACTGTACTGATGACTCAGCATTGATCAGATCACTGAAAACTTAACATCCAGAGGTACTGTCCTCTTCCCAAAGGATTTGTACACAGGCACTACTGTACATGGAGACTGGGGCCCTTGATGTATTCATCTACATAGCTATGTATATTTTAATAATTAATAGTAATAATACTGATTGATGAAAAATAATTAAAATAAATAAACCTAGAAGATGCAATGTCTCAGTCTGGATACTAAAGCCCTTTTCCCAGCCAGTCATGGTAGGTGTGACTGTGTCCTTTCTAAACACAGGGATGCTTTTGATATACAAGAATTGGCATGGCTGACCAACCCTCATATCATTGTAAACAGCAGGTGACAGGCCTGACATTTCATTTCCGGCTGTGCTTGTGCAGTCAAGGGTCTTTAATGCTAAATTAGCAACATAAAACTCACCATAATGAAGCTAATAAAAACAGTCTTAACCATGCTGAAGGGATTCTGTGGCTCCATGCACTGCAGGGTCTATCCCTCCATCTGTCAGTTCTGCTCTCTCTCTCTCTGGATTGTGCTGAGTGACATCTCTGCCATCTCATGCTACATCTACCCCCCCACCTTGGTCTCCAATGGTGTGTGAAATCTGCTTCACCGAGGATGCAATGTTACTGTCCATTTCTGCATCTGAAACTTTGAACAGTACAGCATGAGAGGAAAAACAAAACATTAGCACATTAGGGGACAAGCCTACTTGTGTGACCCAGATGCACCATGTGAATAAAACATAGGCAAGTCATTTTGCAGACTCACTGGGGAACTGGATGTGCGGTGGTCTGTGAAATAATGTCAAGGAAATGGAAAGAAGAGACATAAACTCTGATGTTAAAATTCTGTGCTCACCAGTAGCGTGACTCCTAGTAGAGCATAGGATAGAGATTCTGTACTGCTTATGGTAGTAATAATACTGCTGTACCAACTTAGAACAAACCTAAACAATATTCAAATTCATTTACTCACAACAGGAAATATTTTGGTTTTATACAGTGGATTTTTATACAAACTGTATCCAAATGACACAGAGTCTTAGAAAGACCTTTGGATTGAAATAAAAAACTCTTTAACATTTGAGACCCACATAAAAACCACGGTGAACAAAATAAACACCAATCTGGGTGTACTAAGATTCAAGACCTTTGCTGTACCAATGGAAGCAAGAAAATCAATAGCTTAACAACTTCTAATGCCAGTTGGAATATGGACGTGTCGAATACCAAATCACTAGTATTACTCCACTCCAAAAACTCAATGTAACACATAACAGGCTGGCCAGATTCATGTTAGAGTGTCCATTTCATACCCACCACTGCAGGGTGTACTAAAGTTTACATTAATGAGATGATAGAAAAGGTGTGCAGTACTGGCCTTTAAAAGTCTTTAAAAACAAAGGAATACCCCCCTTTTTAAAACCATGATTGCACAAGAGCACGGCCACAGCCTAAGAGGCATTAAAAATAGAGGTCTAACTGCACCAAGAGTCCAGCACCCTTACAGTAAACTAATCTCCACTACATTCCAAAGACCTGAAATAAACTGTCTCCCCTCCAACAACCTGAAATATAGACAAAATTACAACATTTAAGAATGCCTTAGATATTAAGTTGATGGAGACCTCTATGTGTGATTAATCTCATTGGGTACAGAAACCCCAAACCAAACTTAATCTCTTTGCACTAGCACAAGGGGCATACTAAGCTGCATACTAAGGTGTAAGGAGCTGAAATGGCGGTGGGCCCATATGTGCTCCAGACCATTACCCATAATATGACAAGTTGTTTCTATTTAAAATATACTGATCCAGGTTACTTTTGAATTGCTTTTTGTCTTAGTTACTAGGTATAACTTCCATTGGCAGTCTGTTCCAGGGATTCACCACTCTCTGTGTAAAAAAAAAAAAGCCCTTCTTTTTTCTGTATTGAATTTGTTAGCTCTTAGCTGTACCTGGTGACCATTGATACCTTTATTATCATTTCTGAATGTTAGATTGAGTTCATTTTAAGTTTACAACTAAGGTATACACAAGAACAATAAAATATCATCTCTCTTTCCACATTTAAATCTAGAAAACAAGTAACATTGTTAATGAAGATATGTCTGTACAAGCTCAACTATTGTGTTGTTAAAGGTATCTTTCTATAATGTTTTTAAAATTGGAATAATGTATTATGAAATCATAGAAACATAGAATCTGACAGAAGATAAGGACCATATGGCCAAGGCCCCTGTTTTCTCGTGGGTTCATGTAAGCCGCGAATATCATGGAATTGTGTTCCACCCACAGAATTGCGTTTCACCCACGGAAGTCACAATCAGCCGTGGAACTGCCACAGATCTCACAGACAGCCGTAGAACTCCTACAGAATTACTAAGAAGCCTGCAATAGCAATGCATAAAAAAAAACTGCCCTGCACCTTTTGCACAGGCACCAGAAGATGCTCAGCAGACCAAATTTATTATTCCCTAAAAAAGTTACCACAAATGCCAAACACAACAGCTAATCAGAAAGCGCAATGAAAGTGCACACCATTTTTTGAGCTGTAAGCATAAACAGTTGATACAAAACATGCTTGCTAACATGACTATTTTAAATACCCCATAAACAAAAAGCTTCCAAAACCTTCTCTATCCAATTGGAGAAGGCATCAGCACAGACGGAGGTGAAGGAGAGAGCTGGCATGCTGAAGGTGCAAGTTCAGATTTGGCCAGGCAGCTTGCTCCTCAAGAATTACCTGTGCCTGCCTTCTGCAGGGGCTCGGCAGTGACTCAGTCGGGCTGGGGAAGGAGGCCAGACAGAAAATTCTCATGCCCTCAGACCCTACAGAAAAAGAAGGAAAGGCAATACCACAGGGGCAACAAGATTAAATGCAGCCGAGAGCCAAAAGGGGATGGGGGGGTGGGATGCTAAACGGGTGGACTGTAGAAAAAAGGAGCAAAGGCAAATAGGGAGTTAAGAAGAGTGAAAGCATGAGCAGCTGCAGCTGAGGTTTGAAATTAATGCACTACAAAAGAGAGCAACTGCAGCAGAATTAATTAAACAAACAATGATGTGCTATGAGGTTTGAATTTAGATTAAACTTAGGAACAGTCCAAGAAAAATCTGAATCGGAGAGAGCATCAGCACAGAGGGAGCGGAGGAGAGAGCTGGTATTGGGGAGGAGGCATACAACTACCCTTTGTTCAAGTTAAGGGCATGTAGCATGGCCTAGCACACCAACTGTATCACTTACCCTCCAAATGCCAGATGGTACTCACTTCAGATGGAGGAGGAAGTTAATCTTCGTGCCCATCTCAAAATGCCTGCCTCCGACCAGCATGGACAGGGCAATACGGGACGGTACTGTAAATAGGTTTTCACCACAAGTATTATATTTTGCTGCCAGTAGCAGGACTGAGCCTCGGAGATCCACGGAGGGCTTACCTGGAGGTAAGATCAATGGCAAAGTCAGTCCCCTGAAAATAAAATTATTCTGAATGATCAGCATGTTGTTTACTGTCTCCTATAAAATTTCACTTGTTTTAATGTATCATTTTTAGCTATTAGCAGTTCTTTTTTGTGTCATTTTGCAGTGCAAACTGCATTCTGATTTTTGATATCCCAAAATCTAGCTGTCTAGCGGTGACACAGTTTCTGAGCGGTCATTGACAGCAACTCATTTTCCTACTTCACAGCACTTTCTGGTGCCTGTCATTTTAGCAGTCTTTTCAACTTTACATTCCTATGCTTATTTCTAACAGTTCACCTTTCAAATATTTAATGTGTTCCTTTCTCAGTTAAATCTGCTTTATTCTGTGATTTCTCTTAAATAAAAGTGTCTGTCTGCTTCGATTTCACTGTTTTGTGTTCAGTCCCCTGTCTGAATGTCATCTGTTTTGTATTATAAATCTCACCTCATTAACGTTGTCTTTTTTGGTGGCATTGGTAGGAATGTTATGAATATTATTTAGGTGTGAAAGTGACATTAGACCTTTGCCTGTGTTTCTGATAGAAAAGATATTGATTGTCTGTGTGGGTAAAAGGTGTGGACAGCCCAGCCTTGTTCTAGCCAACTTATGTTGCAGGTTATTTGCAGCTGGTTTTCCTATGCTTCTGATGCTTACTTTAATTGATTAGTTTCTGTTTATTATTGTTTGCATGGTTTACAAATTTTCTGTATTGTATGATGTTCCCCTCTTTTTTTTGTACTATGCCAGTTCATTAATACTGAGATGGCATTTGAGATGGCATTGTCTGAGTACTCAAAGACTAGTATCAACCTGTCATTTACCATGTATAAAACTGCTAAGTGAGTGGAATTAGTGAAAAACAGGCACTTTTCAGAATCAAGAAGGTAATCTTAACTTTTTAAGTTACTACGTTCATTATTTTGTTGCAAAGACAAAACAATGTTGCCACTGATCTTTAAATAATTCCCCCTTGTAGCGTGTCTCTCTACCCAGTGGGTGCACACAACAAAAATCAGCACACAGAGCAATGGACAGACTGATACAAGATAACTTTATTCATAGAAAGTACAAAAGGCACACTTGCAGTTAACTGTGGCTTCAGAGCAGTGCAGAAGGTGCGAAAGTGTAAACCCTGTAACTTGATTGGTTTAGCTAAAAACGTTATCAAGAGTGCCCATTGCTCTGTGCTGATTTTTGTTGTGTGCACCCACTGGGCAGAGATCCCCTACATCTGGGAATTATTTTACTCCAGGTAAGCCCTCTGTGGATCTCCGCTTGGTCCCACTACTGGCGCCAAAAAACAGTATTTAAATTTTAAGTGAAGCCTCCGGGGCTCCTGTTAGACTGCCCATTGTTCTGTTCTGGTTTTTGTTGTGTGCCATTTCGGGCATGTAAATTTAATAATTTAATAATAATGCCCTCATGGTGTGAATTATTTAAAAACATTACAATGTCCCACTGGGCAGAGACCTGCATGTGTGTGAAACGTCTGTATAAATATCCTCGCGGTTAAGACCATACTGCACCCCCCCCACACCACCACCATTCATTAGCCGAGGCACCTGCAAATTATTAATTCAATGCCAATGCAAGCCATTTTACAATTGTATCAAGATCCGCTCTGCCTGCTCCCGAGCCCCCTAAGCAATGGTGGTATCAAGTACATTTTAACCCCTACCCCCATGCTGGCATCCCAGGTTGAGCTTACTGAAGGGTCACTAATTCACATATTTGTGTGTGACATGCATGGGTGAGCATACCCCTTCAGATGTACCGCCGATGACGCATTGGGACTTGTGCTGTACAAGTCCCCTTTGAATATTACCGAGGCGCATTGCTGGGGTTGCGCCATCACAACTCAGTTATGCCAGGCACAACCCCTTTGAATATCTGGGCCATAATGTATATTTGCAACACTCTTGTATCTTATTGTATGTGGCTCATATAACATTTAAATGTGTTTGTTCTATATCTATTGTCATGCAGTCAACTTTGTATTTTTATTTCTCTGCTTTTCCTTCCCTGGATCACACCTGTAAATAAGCCTCAGCTCAGTGTGCCTTTCCCAGTTACCAAATTTTAAATAAATACATAAAGTGGTGCAAGGGGTTCCTTTGTTCCACACCTTGAGCCAGTAGGAATTTTGTAAGGGACCCTGTGCCACTGTAGGACTGCCTGCACCAATCAGACCTCTTGCAGTCTTTGTTTGACCACATCGGTGTGTGCCATAATGGAAGTGGGCCTGCACTGGGGCAGGGCTGCAATATCCCCTACATTGGGATTTTGCAAGCACCACCCCAAGGGGTGTAAGGACTCAGCAGTTAGGCCAGCCCAGAGCTGGTCTAAGCTGCCATGTGTCACTGCTGCAGCCCTTGCTTGGTGGGTGGGATGACCCTGTGCCCCCCTGGGAAAGGCACCCAGGAAGCCTCTGACACTTGCTAGACCACCACTAGGCTACCAGTGCTGTGTAGACATGTACACATACAGGGATCAATGCATCAGGGGGAGGTGGGTCCCAATGGTCTACCAGGGTGCTGTATTAATATTGCCTAGGTGACTGGGCTATGGGAAGGGATGGGGGTACCATTAGACTACCAGAGAATGGAGTGATACATTTTTATGGTGATTGGGGTTATGGGCTGGGTGGGGGATACCACTAGACCATCAGGGAACATATGGGTGCTTGTGGACGGTGCTCTGGGTGAATGGGTGGCCACCTATGGTTGGTGGCTGCTGTGTTGCACCATGTAGTACAGCAGCCCACCTGTGGGTAGCCAGCATTTGAGCCGCTTTTTGGGCTCAGCTTTGTGCCCCAGTATGCGGTGCATCTGGGGTTGTGCCAGCAGATGCGCCGCATCCTGGGCTGAATATTGGGATGTGCTGCGCTGACATGCGACACGCCCCTTCAGATGCGCTGCATACATTAACATAGCACCCCGGCATATCAGGACTTGCGCTGCACAAGTCTCCCTTTTGAATATTGCCCCGGGGCGCATTACTGGGGTTGCGCCATTGCAACTCATTTGTACCAGGCGCAACCAATTTGAATATCTGGGCCATAATGTATATTTGCAACACTCTTGTATCTTATTGTATGTGGCTTGTATAATATTCAAATGTGCTTGTTCTCTATCTATTGCTATGCAGTCAACTCTGTATTTTCATCTCTCTGCTTCTCCTTCCCCAGATCACACCTGTAAATGAGCCTCAGCTCAGTGTACCTTCCTTAGTTACCAAATTTTAAATAAATACATAAAGTGGTGCAAGGGTTCCTTTGTTTCACACTTGAGCCAGTCCAATTTTGTAAGGACCGTGGACCACTGTAGGGACTGCCTGCACCAATCAGACTTGTGCAGTCCTTGCTACAGCCACACGGTGTGCCATAATGGAAGTGGGCCTGCACCAGAGCAGGGCCAAATACCCCCTACATTGGGATTTTGCAAGCACCACCCCAAGGGGTGTAAGGACCCAGCAGTTAAGCCAGCCCAGAACTGGTCTAAGCTGCCATGTGCCACTGCTGAAGCCCTTGCTTGGTGGGTGGAATGACCCTGTGCCCCCTTGAGAAAGGCACCCATACAGCCCCTGACACTTGCCAGACCACCACTGGAGCAGTCCGTATAAGGTGAGATCCCGCAACCCCCCCTATGGTGGTGCTTGTGCACCCCCCCCCATGGATCTGCAGTAGCCCAGCTGTCCCCCTTTTGGGGTCAGTTGTCACCGCCTTCCCCCAGCCAGACCTGTCCCACCTCCACCCCCTCTGCAAGCCAGGGCAGCCTCTGACCAGCTAACCAGCCACCAGGATGACCGTCCGATTGGGTCACCATCACTGGCTATCAATGCCAGAAGCCTGAGCCGCAGCTTATGCCACTTACCTTCCATGTGCTGTTTGGTTGGCACATGGGTTGGCTTGTGGCAAACTTGGGGACTTTGGTGCCAGAACTCCTGTTCTTGGAAAATCTGGTGCAGGGTCCTCGGTGCACCTGAGTTTGCCACAGGTGGCGGTTTGCTGCACAATGGGCCGATCTTAATCTGCTTTTGAAAATCAAGCCAATTGGCTGTTGCTGATAAAAATAGAGCCCAAGTTCCTCATGACTAATTTGTATGCTAAACTCCAATATAAGTGACTCCAATTTTCAAGCCTTGCTAGAGGGCTAACAGCATCATGTGAAAATAGCGTAGGTAACTTACCTGTAAAATAATTAAAAAAAACTGCAGTCCAAGAAAAGACACATCCTATAACAAGTACAGTATTAACACTGAAAATGTTTTAGATTTGCTCTCTTACCTTTGTGGGAAGAATAATAAGTGCACATTAAAGATAAACTTTCTGTTTCATCCAAATTACATAACTTAATCCACATTCTCTTCAGGGTCCCAGACTGTGCCATCTAATTTTTTTCATGGTAATGTAACTTTTTGCTTATTTGAAGGAGCTATTAGTTCCAAATCAGTTAAAGCACCATTCTCATTTTTTTGCACTATAGCTATGTTACCCTCAGTATCATGACCCATGGATAGTGGCAGTTCACTTTCAAAAAGTATCTAAATGAATTCTTCTGAACAATTTAAAGATGGCAGTCAGACTCAGTACATCAGATTTATTCAGTTGTACTTGGGGAACAGATGTTAGTCCTTTTGAAAGAATGTGATCCTGTGTCTCAGTAAGTTCAGGTTCAGCCAACTCGATAGCCTGATTTTGATTTGTTTTTCTACTCATGCTCTCCTCTTCTGGACTGTTGACTCCCAATCTCCTTTTTTTGCCCTGTTTAGTTTTCTTGAACCTTTTTCTTTTTTTTTTTTTTTTTTGGTTAGGAGGCCTGTTGTCCAGGACCTAGAAAAAAAAGAGAGTTTTGCTAATAGTTGCCACTGGGATGAGGCTTTCATCAGAATTAACAGATGGCGAGCAAATGCTATTATTACTTTTTCCCTTCCTTTGCCTTACAGAGATGGAAACATAGAATCTGTTGGCAGATAAGGACCACTTGACCCACATAGCCTGCCCATTTTCCCTACCTACAGTGTCTCCTTAGATCCTACCTGATCTCCAGTTCTTCCTCCCTCCCCCCATTCCTTTCCCCTACGATTCCCTTAGGTCTATCCTATGCATTCTTGAATGCCACCTTTTTTTTCACACCATCACACTGGCTGATAGGCTGTTTTGGGAATCCACCACTCTATCTGTGAAGAAGCAGTTCCTCGCATCTCTCCTGAATCTACCCCTTCCAGCTTCATAGAGTGACCCCTTGTTCTTATGCACCTTTTCTTCTGACAAATATTACCCTCCTGTACTTACACTGTGAGGTATTTAAGTAAGCATTAATGACTGAGACAGGAGGTCATGTCCCAGGAATTAATGCATGGGTGGGGTGCCCAAGGCCGGAGGCTGAGGGCTTCCCATCACCCAACCATGATTAATTCCTAGGAAATGACCTCCTGTAGAGGTCATTAATGCACTTGTAATATGGAAGTGCTACAGAAATTGACTGCCAATATTATTATTTAAAACGGGATCAGAGATAAGTATTTTTGTGTGAGTTAATGTATGCTAGTTAGTGCCATATGTTTTGGAACATCTAAGATCATTTTATACTGTGGATGCAGCCTGCTACGAGTTCAAGATTTTGATTGTTGATCTGTAGTCTAATTCAGCCGATGTGTCACTGTTAGGTAGATGCCGTTTGCTGCTGCCGAGCTACCAACCTGCGGCTGAGTGAGTGAGACCAGAGAAAGTTTCTCTTTGTGTGCTCGGGTAGCACTTTTAGTGTAGAGAGTGTTTGTCTTACAAAATGAAGTGTTCATTTCTAGGGAATTAATGACCACTTCATTTTGTACCGTGGAGTGTGTTTCTACCTATCATTGTGCCAGATTCATGGCAGAGATTTGCAGCTATATTACAATGGTCTATATCATATCCCCCTCCCTACTCTCTTCCATGGTGTACATATTGAGTTCTTTGAGTCTCTCCTCATACTGCTTTTGATGCAGACCCATCACCATTTTAGTTGCCCTCCTCTGGACCACCTCCAGTCTATCTATGTCATTCTGGAGATGTGGCCTCCAGAATTCTAGGTGCAATCTTACCAGCGATCTATACAGAGGCAGCACTACCTCCCTCCTTCTGCTGATGATACCTCTCCTTATGCACATCAGTATTACACTAGACTTCCCAACTGCTTTGTCAGACTACCTGGCCACCTTTAGGTCATCCGGTATGATTACACCCAGTCCTCTCTCCTACTTGGTAGTCATCAGTAATACTCTCCCAGTTTTGTTCTCTGCATCTGGGTTTCAGCTAAATGTTTTTGCACTTTCTCACACTGAAACCCAGCTACCAACCACTCTTGGCCACTCCTCAGGGTTTCTCAGGTCTCTGCTCATTCTTCCCTTACAGAACTAATTATACAAAATGTTTTCATGCTACGCACATAAAACTATCCATGTGATATGCGTGCTGCAAGCATGATTTAAATGTTAAAATGGAACTGATTGCATGCATGTAGCATGCATGCAGCAAGCAAGCAAGTGTGGAAAGTATGCTTTTGATGTTAAATTGGAACAGACTGCATGCATGTAGCATGCGTGCAAAAAGCAAGTGGTCACTGATAACTGCACAAATAAAAATTAGGTGACTTGCTCAGAATCACACCATATACAAGTGGAAGTTTATGAGATTCAAACCCAGGTTTTCAGCTCTCCACGTTTCCAGTTCAGTGCTTTTAACCACTAAGCTATACTGCCTGCACACATATGGCTTGCTTGTACTTTAATACTAATCTGCATACATCTGCACACATGCAGCATGATTATAGTTAGTTATACTTTTTAGTTTTCTTGTCCCCCCTCATCTCAGCTGCACAGCTGAACTGCAGCACACATACCAATGGAAACACATGTGGTTCTTCCCACCCCTAATACACACACTTACTCACAAAACTACTTAATTACTTATATCTGGCCGGTACATCTACTATTTTCTCTCCATAGTTTTGAATGCTTCCACACAAACAGATTTAAAGGGGCAAACATAAAGGTACAGCAATAACTCGACACCTAGCCACATGGCCAGTCCCCTCCATGCACACACACTGTAGAGGGTGCTACAGACAACCCACCAAGTATAGATATAAGTAGAGAGTCTCTAACCTGAGTACTAGGGAGCCAGAAACAGATGTCTTTAAGAGATGGTGTTCATGTGTCAGAGTGTTGGGGCGTACCCCCTTGAAATTAATGGAGATATTTTTTTATTACTATTTTATACATTATGATGGCAAATTGAAGAATAAGGAAGGCCACTGTTCCACTAACAAGGCCCTGAGTAATCTAGTGGTGGCCTTCTTTAATCTCCAGCTCACCAGAAATAACGTATAAAATAGTAATAAAAAATACCCCTGTTCATTTCAATGGTGCATGCCCCTGCACTCTCCTTTGCCCTATGTCGTAATGTGCCTGAGCATGGGGATGTGGAGGTTAGCTTCACTGGGTGGGGGGGAGGAGGCATAAGCCTGACTATAGTGGGGCTCCATAGTGGGGCTCCAGTAGTCTGTGCATGCCATACTGTTCAACCGTCCCTGAATGCAATAGACAGCCCTCATTTTACCCCTGAAAACTGCTCTGCTCCTCATCCATTCCTCATGGAAAACATGCTGCTCACAGAGGAAGTCTTGTAAATTTTGACTTTATGGCTGGGGCGCATTTCAGATTTCATCGGGGAGGAGCCAACAACCAGTGGAGGCCAGGAACTAGTTAACTTCTTGGTGGCAAGTTCTAGAATGTCTGGAACATCTCTAAAAGGTAAAACTTATTTGCTGTGACTGAAAAGTGATATGCAAATCAGGAAAAATTCAAATGTATAGGATTCATCCATCTATACCCTGGAGCAGTGCATCAGATTTGGGCTTAAACCCACCCAGTTACGAACCATTTTTTTTCCTGGCTGAAGTTCTGCACCACCACCCCACCCCCTGAAAAAGTCCCAATATTTCTCCCTGACTCCATTCCATTCAATACCCATCCCAGATGAGTCTTGAAGTTGTGCAAAGGGGCAGAAATGTGAAAAACACATCAATATTTCAGTCCTTCCTCCTTCGCAAATTCCCCTGTAAAAAAACTATTTACTTTTACTTACCCAGCCATCTGGCCAGAACCTGCAGACTTGCCCAGTGTGCCACCAGCCCAGCTTTAGTTTTCAGCCCACTCTTCTTCCATCCTTCTGCCAGAAGCTGGATGTTAGAACCAATTATCCCAAGTCCCCAATGTGCTCTGCGACCAAGTCTCCTCACCAGCCAAACCCACCCAACCTTTATTTCTTGTTTTTTGCATGGCTGCTACCATGACTGCTGTGCACTGCACTGATCAAGGTCTATGAAGGCCACCCACACCACTGACCCTTTCTTTACTGCTAGGCCTAGATGCTGCTACTGTGGGGGCCTGTGCTCTTTCTTTTGCAAGACGAACCTAGTAGAGTAGAGTAGGTAGGTAGCCTAGATTTGAGCTAGCTTCTAGCTCACTCCCTGCCCCTTTAGCCACCAGGTAAGACGGAGACTCACTAAGAGTAGACCAACAAAAATATGTTGCCACAGCGCTGCTATTGTCTACTTGTGATATTATATATTTATATATTGTATTAATCTTGCTAAGACAATGTTGTTTGTCATGCAATAAAACTGAACTGAACTGAACTAAACACTGCTATTGAGAGTTCAGTGCTCACTGACTCCTTCAAGCTGTAGTGTGCAGCCTGTCTACTCTGTGGCAGGAAAACCAGTGTCACACTTGCATGTCTCATGTGCTGTTGCTTGACTGGAGCTCCTCCATGTCACATGTGATGGAGCCACCACTAACAGGTGGAGAGAGAGAGTGGACAACACAGTACAGACACAGTCGAGTCAGGAGTGCACTTGCAGCATGAGCACACACAGGCCACAGGGGCACTTATTGTGCAAAAGATTAAATCCAAATTGAATGCCATTGTTGCCACACCATAAGAATGTGCCTCTATCCCACCACCTCCATCCTTCCAGAGCCCGCCATAATTAGGCAACTCCTCCTCCTCCTCCTAGGCACTTTCTAAGGCAATGATGTCAGGCTTGGTGGCCCCTGGGTGAGGGAAGAAGTTGCCCACATCCTAGCCAATTTAGCCTGGAGTCTAACAACTCCCTCCCTCAACCCTGAGAGGTGCATGCAGATAGGCTGTATTCCTGTTGTTTGTGATCAAAGCCTCTATCTCATGAAGGTCATATGGGTGCCTGAACAAGATGGCTGCTTAAGCTTTTAGCGCTGGGCTGCCCTCATTTTGTCCTCTGCCATCCATTGATTTTTTTGCTAATTGGGAGGACTAAATACCGAACAATGGACCAGGAGATATGTATGCCTACTGAGCTGTCTGCTTTAGAGGTCACAACACAATCAGGAAAACACAAGAAAAGCCAGCTGAAATCACTCTCTGCTCCCTGTCTCGAAGATGGCATCCCTTGAGGCATTGATGGACCAACAGAGCTCCATATCTAACATCCTGCTATAACAAATTGCAAGCAGTGTAGAACACATTAAAGCAGCAGTCACAGAAACAAACCTAAAAATTGATCACTTGGCATACAGAATAGTGAGAACTGAAAACCAACTTATGGCTGTAGCAGTTACCCAGAGGCACCATGAGGCAAGACTCCAGAAAATGGACACTGACATTGCCTGGATAATGGCAAAATTCGAGGACTTGGAAGGCCGGGATGCAGAAACAACTTATGGATTGTGGGCCTGCCTGAAGGACTTGAGGGCAATGACCCAGTAAATTACATAAGAAATAATCTCCCATCTGGCTACAGCTGGATCCTAACACCTATGACTTTGAAACTGAGAGGGCTCACTGGATCCGGCAGTTTGGGAAGCCACCTGCACCCCGTCCCCTGCCTTTTATCTTCAAGCTACTGCAATTTCAGGACAAGGAGCTCATTCTAAGAAAAGCCAGGGACCTGAAGGACATACATGTTGGGGGCAGCTAATCTCCTTCCCGGACTACCCCCTTCTGTTCTGCAGTGCAGGCAGCCCTTTAATCGGGTGAAGTAGGGGCTCTGCAACAGAGAAATTACTTATGCTCTGTTATACCTGGCAATATTGTCTGTTAACATCCAGGGGCATAAAATGGTATTCCAGACTCTGGTGGAAGGTGATGAATTCTGTCAACATCATTTGAGCCCCTTGAAGCCCCCCACTCCCCAGAGTGGTCCCTTTGGCTATGGAGTTAACCGAAGTCTGTGACCCCCCCCCAACAAATTCAGCTGCCACCCGTAACCTCCAAAATGTGAGTGAGATATTGCTGTCTTAAATGAACCTGACATCTTCTTTGAGAGCCTTTACCCTGTAGCAGAAGCTCTATTAAGAGGGCATTCTGTTAAAGACATCCACTAGATGCAAGGGACTGCTCAGCCTAGACCTCAATTGCTGTCTGGGACTCATTACCATTAAATGTTGCACCAGTTGCCCCTTACAATGTTAACAAAGAGTTGCTGTTTTAACATTTGGACTTTACCTGCATTGCATGGCTAAAAATGTCAAACTCTGCAGTGGTTAATGAGACCAAGGTACGAAGGGTACTGGCTTCTAGCTGGAAGAGGGGACTCAAAATTGCCAAATGCGGTGCCCTGACAATGGCAATCTCCACCATATACATTTTCTCTGCCCTTTGTAGGATTTTTTCCCATTTACCACATGAAAGACTTGTCGGAACTGTCAACTGTCAAACCCTTTTACTGACAAGCTTCTGAAATTGACTAACTGCAGCCTTTTAAACACTCTTACACTGACTACTGCTGGGAGCTGCAATTAATAAAAATGGGTTTGTTTTGCCGATGCCGCCTGCCCTACAGATGAAAATCCTCAGCTCTGCCCATTTATGCCACCAAATCCCCCCAATCCCGATTTCAGGTGTTAGCTCTGGAATGCTTAGATGGTGGGGTGTTTGCATACTCCCAACCCCCTTGTTGGCCACCCCCCCATGTGCCTGGACATGGACACACTGTTAAAAATTCCAGCATGTTACTCAGAATTTCATGTTTATCTGATGATCTTTCTGATGCTGCTGGGACTGGGAAAAGTGCTAACTGTGATACCGTCTTGCCACAAGGCCCCATCAATGGGCACAGTTCCATGTCATCTTGCTTCCATCTTTTCACTCCCTAACAACCCGTTCCCGACAATTCACTCAAATGCAAATTCACTCTTGTCTTTCTCGCTCCAGTCATTTCACTCCCTCTCCTGCTCCTGCTCCACAATAGTGTATCATCCCTGGCATAAATTGTACCTTATCTACTTAAATGAGAGCCATTTTGCAGTCTGTAGTTTCAATTAAAACATAGCTGTTTTGTTGTACTGGGTCACACCTGCACAAAAATAAGCACGTAATTCAAATCACTTGTTTGTTTGTGCCTGGTGATTTTTTTTTTTTTTTTGGGTGTGTGGAGAGTGTCTTTCTTTAGAAAGCGAATAGGAATCCTGCTGTCTAGTGAGAATGGCATTTGAGATAAAATACTTTTGTTTCTTTCTTTCTTCCTTGGATACAATACAGTAATACTGTAGAAACTGTTGTTCTTGGAATGAACTCCTGGATAGTCACCTGTGCAAGCTGCAGCCATGTTGTGAGTCAGGTCTGGCGGAATTTTGTTTAACTTGGGTTGGGTTATCACTGAATATACAGATAAGATTTGTTCACATTATTGTTATTGTTTTCTTAAACGGGCAGTGTAGACAGTATTTGGCAAACTATGTAGGCAGTTTCTGGCATTTGGAAAAGCTAGTACAGGACCCTGATATGTTGCTGAGACTGTGAGCATCATTTTAGTTGACAAAGTACTTAGCATTGTATTGCAGCCTAGACATTAATTAGATTGCTCAGTTGGGCTGCTAGTTTTTTTCAGTTTAACTAGCCAAATTTATGTTACATACACTGGCTATGTGGTGGAGCCGTATCAATTTGGAGAGAGGTAATGTGCTTCATGTAAAGTGGCTTTTAGGTTTTCTTGACTCACCTAAAAATCATATTGGTTACTTGTTAAGTGGTTAGATATACTGTCTATTCATGTATTTGAAATCCAGATCTACAATAGATTTTTGATTGTAAGAGGCAACACTGATACTGTTTTTTAATAATGGCTTTCATCTCAGTAATGTCTTTTGTCAGGCAATGTAAGCAGACCCATCAGACTGCAACTTGCTCCGGTAAGCACATGTAACTGTTTATTGTTTTTTGCTTCCAGGTAGTAAATTGTCAGGTTGTTGGGGTGAATTGTCAGGGGAGCAAATGTCTCCAGAGCAAGTTGTCGGGAGCGGGATGACGGGGAGTGAAATGTTGGGAGTGAATTGTCCTGCTCCCAAAGGGCACCACCACATAAATACTGGGGACTGCATGGTGAACTCTTGCTGTTCAGTCAAACCACTATCTTAGGATCTTCATGGAGGCATGGGGGACTTCCTTGGCTCTGTGAACTATGAGATTATTGTGACCTGACTTGTGCTGGGGGCTTGGATCTTAATTAACTTCAATGATTGTTGAAGGACATAAAAGCAGATATATACATGTAAGCACCCTGTGGAGTTTACTAGTTAAATGTTCTGTAGCTAAGTATAATTAGGCCAGAAAAGCTGTGGTGCCATTAGGTCAGGGATGTGGGCTTGCCGCTGACAGCAGGGACCCATCCCAAAGGGATAAATAGAGTTATTTTTAGTGCCAAAAACGGAGATCGGGAGAAGAGAGAGAGAGAGAGAGAGAATCGGGGTTAACCCATAAGTTTGGCCATGAGGGCCATGGCAAGGCTGGTGTGGACCATCCGTCACTCCAGCCCTCCTCACTCAAAGACCCAATGTAGTGCAGCAGTTTAGGGCTGAAAGAGTGAGGTGGGGGAAGTAATGGTGTCCCTTTGGTGCTGTTCTGTGGGAGCTTGAGCTCGGGTAAGGAAAATAACAGAGCCCGCCAAGTGATGTTCGGCACATTTGTTGGGTAGGCACCAGAGGGGGTGCAGACAATAATACTCTTGCCCATGGGTGAGTGCAGTCCCAAGAGCATGTAGTGAGACCTGCGATAGGGCCTGTTTTGGCAGGAGGGGTCTGGAGCGCTTAACAGAGGTGGCAGCTTGGATCGTTGGTAGGATAGTGGTGGCAGCCCATCCCCTTTCCACAGACCAAGTGCCACTGCAGAGTTTGGAGCTCTCGAGGGAGTGCAGCCTGTGGAGGTATGAGGATTTTTTAATGGAGAGTGGCTGTTGGGACCCCAGGTAGGGGGGCAGGCCACCTGGGTGCTCTGTGTGGCATTCAGCCAGACCCCTGGGTGAAGGCTATCCTGAACTAGAATCACTGCATGAGCGGAAAATGCCTTGGGTCTTCGGGATCACCAGGGATATTTGAGACTTCCTGGGATGGTCGGATCAAGCATGTGGCATCAGTGTTTGGGTAGCTGGAGGGTTTTTGGTGATACTGTTTAAGCTGGAAGTAACACCACCGTTTGAAACAAGAGTGCTCCCCATTTTAAGAAAGCAAACTAGAAATGGGACTGGGGCAGTAGAAACAACTTGTGTTGTCTTGGTTTAGTACCTCTACTTAAGTATTTAAGAGACCAAGGGAAAGAAGTTCAAGTAAATGTGTCTGGGGAATGGAAAGTTGTAAAGGACAAGGAGTATGTAAAGGGAAACTGCGAAGTTCAAAGGACAAGTTTTGTGTGGCCTTTTTAGCCCACAGTAACAGTGCTGCTGTCAGGAATTGTAGCCTTTTTGGCTCAAGGGGAATTGCTGCATAAAGAGAGTTAATCTGTTGGAGAAAGAGATTGCTGCAGATTTATGTTTAGGTTCTATGCCTGAGAAGCTGGTCTCACTGTGTTATTTACCCCCATGCTCCATAGAATGGATTATTAATTTATTCAGTTGCATTAAATTAGCTTTTGCATTTTTGATTCCAGAGTGGACATTGGATTTATTTAATAAGAATGGTTCATGCTTTTGCCTGTTAATGAGTATTGCCCCAGTGCTGCTATCCACACTGATGTGACGTGCCTGCTCTTCCTGCATGCAAAGCCATCTCACAGCATCTATGAACCAAATAATATTTATTTTCTTGGACTGTATTTTCTGACTGTACAGCCACCCTGTCCCATCTGTTACCATCTGGCATACCCCTAGAAACTGGGAGGGGGGTTATGTACATGAATAAAGACACTACAGACTGCAAATGATAAACTGAATACAGTCCTGTCGAGAGAAACTGACTTTACCCCGCTATTAGTTCTATTGCAGGCATTCTACCACCCCAATGCTGTTTCAACATGGTCAGAACAAGGCAGCTGCTATAACTTACTTCTTATGTCCATACTAGTGCTGCTGCTGCCTTCTTAATGCTCCCCTCCAGCAGTCTGGTCTCCTTGTCTCCTCAATGCCTTCAATAACCAACTTTTTTTTAAGTATGCTAAGAGCCAGAAAGGAATTTAAAAACAGGACTGGTATCAGTTGTGGACTACAGCACCTCTGGGTGTAAAAGAGCTATTTTCACTTCTACTTTTCCTAACTTCCCCAGGGTATGTGAGTAGCTTAAAGGGGCAGCATAGGTGTAGTCCGAATGGGACACTAGAGGAATTGATACTGTCCCTTGAAGGTATTAGCTCAAGTACAGCATTACAGCTTTTAAAACCCCCTGTGTTCCTTCAGAAGCAAGCAGGGATGGACTTATTAGTTATTTTAATAATAAATGTTCTAAAGCTTGCCTAACCTGTTCTTTTTCCTTTGTCTTCACAGGGCCCTGGTATACTCACAAGTACAAAGGCACTAGTTCCCCACCCCGAAAAAAAATGCCCTACCCCTCACAGAACAGTCTACCATTTGGACTGAAATGTAGATCAGTGGGGGCAAGGCTATGGGTCTGATATATAACAGGCATAAACCCTGCTGCACACCATCTCCACTGCCCTTACCATGGCTTAGGAGGGTCTACTTGGACCCAGGGCTTAGCCCTTGGTTACCTCCTGCATATGAAGAGGCTTCTTCCTTGCTCTGCCCTACACTGATGCTCCGTCTCTTCCCCCTAGCTCCTCCCTTCTACAGTACAAATCTAGGGGCAGAACTCGCAGCTTCACCCCCCCAGTCCACTCCCTTCCCCCTCTCAAGCTCCGTGGAGGCCCCATCGACCCACTCACAGGCTGGGGCCAGCATCATCCCCTAATTAATAGGAATGTCCCCTCCCTCCTTTTTCACTGGGGCAGTGCACCCACCACTCCTGCCTCCCTCCCTCCTGGTTCTAGTAGTCTCAGAAATATCTGAGATATCCCCCATGCCTGCTCTGAGGGAAGGGGACAGTGGGCAGCCTGGGTCTTACTTTCTCAGCTTCCAGATTCCGTGTAAGCAAGCGTTTACATGCTCCCCTGTCACTAATTAGTAATGGTAACTGGTGTTCCTCAACCAGAAGGACTCACCTGAGACATATTTTAAAAAAGTAGAATTTGTGTGAATATTAGACTGATCAGGTATTACCAACCTGTGTAACTAGTTTTCTAATGTAACTAATATTGTGGTATTAATTGCACTTGTCTTGATGTATTTGATCTCCTTCATTTGGTTTCTGTCTACTGTAGTGTACGGGGCCCCCCCTCACCAGAGAGTGCAGGGTGTGGGGAGTTATAGTTTCACTTCCTGGTCCCTAGGTGGCCACAGGCCCATTTGAACATGGCGAACTTTGGTAACCTTAACATACTATCCTGAAACATAAGGGGCCTAAATTGCCCTCACAAGAGGCATAAAGTACTCCTAAAACTTAGGGATATGCCCTGTGACATTGCCTTACTCCAAGAAACGCACCGCACTAAGGGTGAGGCATCTCACCTCTGCTGCTTGTGGACAAGACCTGAGTTTGAAACACACAAATCACACAGCTGCTTGGGGCACCAGCACAGCCAGGGCACAGGATGCTGACTGCACAATGCAGTTTAAGAATGTGGGGAGTCAAAATGAATATAGAGAGTTTGCTGCTGCTAGAGGGATGGAGGAAAGCGTGGCCTCTTTAAGAGCGGAGCAGGCAGATGGCGCTGCGTTGGCATGGGAGAGTTGCCTTTGAGATGGATCACATGGGAAGATACTAGTTTAAATGCTGGCAGGCTAAACTTTTCTATGGCTGGCCTGGCAGGGTCTTGGGGTGGCCACCTGAAGTTTCTGGAATGAAACCCAAAGGGGGAGAACAGCAAAGTAATGGCTAAATGACTTCTGAGTCCAAGTGACCACCAGAAGCCAGAGTGTTATCTGCAGCAATGAGTTGACCAGCCTATTCAGTCAGATAGCAGACATGGCTTAAATAAGGCTTTTCTTTTTGCTTTGATAATTTGATTTTAGAGAGTGCTGGGAACCAGACTGTTGACCCAACGGGTCCGGAAATCACAGACCATAGAGCACCAGAGTGGAGTGAACCCAGCAAAGGTAGTGTGAGATCAGGCACTGCAGTGGCATCAGAAAGTGGTAATACAGATGTTTCTGCCTAGTAGGTGTAAACCTGGGTATGCGTGTTTCAGAACCTGAGTTCTAGTCATTCTGTTGTTTTTTGTGCATCGCGCATTAGAGATCAACCAGTGCTGCGGGGGAAGGGGGGTCAGCATTCATCGGTGGTGGGATAGCAAGTCAGAGGTGAAGGAGATCAAATGCCAGTGAGGGTGTGAGGACCTGACATGTATATACTTTTTGAATGATTGATTCTTTCAGGACAAGCAGGTAACTAAGGAGGTGTTGCAGGAGCGATCACGTACCTCAGACTGTAGCACTACTGCTGTTACATCATTTATAAATTAAAATATTTGTTTTCATCCTACAACTGAGCTCCATTTATTGGCTATGTCTTGCTAGTGAGCTACATGATTGACTCCACTGATGCCAGGCAAAACATTTCATTATGAAGCATTAGTGAAATAGCTGAGGGGACTACATGGCATTTTCTACTTTTGACGTGCTTAATTCCATCATTCAAGTGATGCATACATCTGCAAGAAAATCATACTTTTATGAAGTGTTAATTGATGTTGTTCTCAGAATAAAAAATACCATAAAAATTGCTCCATTTAGAATATTTGTTTGGCTAAGCAGGGACACTGAGTCCATACTTTGCATAGGGGAAAAAAGAGTTTGTTTACCATTGTCTGAAATGTGTGCTGCTGGCTCTGCTAGGGTGAGGGAGAGAGAGAGAGAGATATACATAGATAATGAGAAGGGACTGAGAAAAGTGACTTGTTTTAACGATTATGTGACAATTTTGTATGTGTGTTTCAGCCGGTGAATTGGGGGGGAAGCCAGAGAGAGCCAGGAGAAAGCAGTGGGAAAATAAATGCAAGATTTTAAAATCAGCCCTGGTTTGCTTACAGGGAGAGGATTCTAGGGAGGGAGGGAGCTAGGGTGCATCTTGCAGTGCTTGGGGATGGCTGGGGGCCATGCACTGGAGCAAGTGGCTAGGCTATGGAGAGGGTGATCAGGGCAACATACTGGACTGTGGAGATTCTGGGGAGGGGTGAATGTGCAACTTACTATGCATTGGGAGGAAGTAACAGGGTAGCAAATTCTGTTTCATATGTCCCCAAAAATGCACCAGAATGCACCAAACATAAAATATTGTGGGGGGTCTAGGCAGCCCCCAGAACCCCAGCCTATAGTTTACCTTTTTATCCTTTTATAGCTCTCCATCTATATCACTATTAGGGGTACCACAGGTTTGTTCACTTAGATTGTGCCATCAAGTCTATCTGCGGCCTGCCTGTGGGTTGTAAGTAGCATATGTCAGTTCTTATTCATTGAACAACAGAGGTGTAGCTGTCCTATGTAGAAAATGTACAATCAGAATACACAAACAGACAGCCAACCAGGAGGGCCGTTTAATTATTATTCATGGTACCTATCAGGGGGAACCTATTACCATTGGTAGCATCTATGCCTGCAAATTCCCCTGACATGAAATTTTTCAATGACTCGATCAGTATGCTGTCTAATGGTCTGGGCAGCATTCTGCTTGGGGGGTGACATTAACACAACCCTTGACCCATACCTAGACAGGACTGCACCTATAACCCAGACAGAGGTATACTCTGTCTCAGTGGTTACAGCCAGCTTCTGTTCAGTGGGCTTACAGGATGCTTGGCAGTACACTCACCCTGATACCAAAGACTACACTTATTATTCATCAGTACAATGCTCTTACAGCAGAATAGATGTTGTCTTTGTGTACAGTGACCTGTTACCAAGAATATGGAATACTTTGATGGGGTCCATCCTACTCTCTGACCATGCCCCAGCAACCAGCCTGGGGTAGGCAAATCTCTCCGATAAACAAAAGGAGATTCAATTTCTCCCTACTCCAGGTTCCAGATATTCAGCCTTGGGTTGAATCCGAAACTGCAAGAGTACTTTGCTGTCAATGATACCCTGGACACCTCTGTAGTTAACCAGTGGGAAGCTAAGAAGGCCGCCATACGAGGTGAACTTCTAGCCTACTCCTCCAAACTACATAAGGAAAGAGACAGAGCTACTAGAGACAGAGAATTAAAACCCTAGAACAGGAACTTTCTCTATACTCTGACAGGAAAGAAATACTAAGACCATGAATTCTAGAGGCCAAGGCCGCTCTTGAGAACTTTCTCCACCACTGGACCAAGTATGCCCTCTTTAGGCTAAATCAGTCATACTGGGAAGTGGGTGAACATCTGGGCATCTTCTGGTGCATAGGTTGGGGCTAGAGAGGCCAAAAGGTATATCCCCAACACCCAGACAGCAGATGGGTCTAGAACTTCCTCTCCCTTCTTTATAAATGAGGAGTTTCAGGCATTCTACAAAACATTGTACACTTCCAGGACAGCACCGACAAAAACAGATTTGGACCACTATTACAAAGACATCACTATGCCAAACATCCCTGCTGAATTGGCCCATAAGTGTACCTCCCCAATCACCATAGGGAGACAGTATAGCACCGTGATTTAGGACTCAGAGCTACAAACCTGGAGACCTGGGTTTGAATCCCACACCCCACATTTGTATACTGTGTGACCCTGAGCAAGTCACTGAACTTCCTTGTACTCCCAGGATGTACCTGGAAACAAGCTTTGGCATAGTGTGCCTTTCCTGGTTAAACAATTTCCCCTTTCTCCCTTCCCCCCCCAGAGAAAGCTATAAAGTCCCCTACTCTAGGGAAGTCTGCAGGACCTGAAAGATTTCCATCACACTTTTACAGGTCTTTTGGGAAGATCTTGGTGCCACAGCTAAAAAGGATCCTGAATGAAGACCAATCCGGGGGAAAACTACCCCCTACCTTTTTACAGGCCCTTATTATCCTACTATCAAAGAAGGAGAAGGATAGTGTTCTCTGCACACAATTCCACCCTATCTCGCTCATTTATGTTGATGCCAAGATCTTCAATAAATAATAAATTGCAAAAGCATAAACTGTAAGAACATATATCCCATATAAGGCTACCCGTGTTCTCTGCATAAAAATTGCCTTACTTTTTAACATTGCCTGCAAGGGCCAAATGGTCGCTACATTTCCCCAGGTGTGTTCATATAATTGTCATCTAAATCAAAAATAAAGATAACATACATTTAGATCATGAAACCTCTTTATTTTACAAAATTAATAATGTTTTCATTTTGTACCTTATATGAATCCATTAAACTTTCTATTCAAAATGTCTCTTAGAAATCGCATCAGTATCTGTAAATTAAATAGACTGAAACAAAAGTAACACATCTTATAATGTTTTTTTTTCTGCTAAACACCTAACCTGTTTCACTTTGTATACTTTGTAATGGAGAACAAGTTTCCTAGGATACCATTGTTTTATGCCCTCCCCAAAATTCATAAGGATCCAAAGAAACCCCCAGGTTGATCTATTGTATTAGGGATTGGTTCAATTTTAGAACCCATATCTGAATTTATTAATTACCACTTGCCACCTGGGATATATGTTCTTACAGTTTATGCTTTTACAATTTATTGTTTGAGAACAACAATTTCTTACAAGGTTCCATTAAAGGAATATTGGATATAACAGTAAAGTAATTAAAGATATAATTTTTTTAATAGTATGGTCAAAATTGAGAGGCATTTAAAATCTGTATAAATATTATTGAGATTATGATACTGAAACAGATATACTGTTTATTGTTTACAGTTGCCCTGAAGAAGCCTAATACTAGGCAAAATGGGACTTTTTAAATCAATAAATAATTGAATCAAGAAATCTGAGGGTGTTCAACATTTATTTGCTTGAGCAGGCTGGTTTCATTTGAAATTGCTCATTACATACCGGAAGAGTGGCCAGCTCCACAGCATATACCAATAAGAATTTTGTTTGAAAAAACTTTTGGTGATTTCCCTGCATTTTGGACTGTTGCATATGCAGCAGTGGGCCATATTCCAAACTCCATGAGATTTGGGATCCTTACCTACAATGGAAAGCAAAAGCCCCATCCATCCTGTTTCCGAATGGGTGATTACACCTTTATTTAGTTATATTGCCTAACAGTTCCATCAACCATAACATCTGGGTATACTTCTTTCTCCCTAATCTTTATTTACCTCAACCATTGGCAAACTACTGCCTTTGAGATGACAATTCCCACCTGCTTCACACATTGCTTTCATATTGGGGCCCTTGGACCTGTCTTTTCCTTCCCCTCCCCAAGGTTTTCTCTAGACTGCTGAAGTAAGGACACCCCAGGCCACAGTGCAAAGGCTTGATCTCTTAGGCTACCATACCCCTCAGGATTACCACAGTACCTTTTTATATTACTAGCCTTAATACTTGCAGGTTGGAACCTCACAACTATAAAAACATTGTTAATGATCTAAGGATCTCTTGCTTTGGACCATGACATTTGCAATTCTTTAACCCTTAGGCTACCGCTGACAAGATATCTTGTCCTAAAAACCTACGTGTTCGAAATCTTCCGGCAGCCTAAGGGTTAACACAAGGTCTATACTAATGAAAAGATGCATTTCTTTGATATTTGAATCTGTTGACAAACTTTAAAATCAATAAAAACTTTTATGAGAAAAAAGCCTTGGGGCCCGATTCTCAAAAAGTCGACACAAGGCATGCCAAAGGCAGCTTGTGCTGATTGCCAGTGCACCATGGACTCGGCACCCAGTTCTCAATCAGGTAGGGTCCCGGCATCAAAGTCCCATGGCTTGCAGCAAACTTGGCCCTGTGCCAAACAGAAGGCACATCAGGAAGGTTTGTCGGAAGCCGTGGTTGGGCTGTGTGGCAAAAGCACCATGGACAGGTGCCTGGTGGCCATCACCCCCCACCCTCCACTGCCCCAGCCTCAATTCCCAAAGGTACATAACCCAAGTGTCCCTCTTAGTCTAGGGCACCCACCCAGTCCTGATCCCCAATCATCATGTTATATTTAAATAAATTTCCCCAGTAGTCTAGTGGTGCCCCCAGCCCCTCTCCCTGATCATCCTGTTATATAGTAATAAATTACCCCGGTAGCCTATTGGTCTCCCAAGCCCTGATCACCCTGTTATATGTTAAAAAATTACCCTGGTAGTCTAGTGGCCCCACTAGCCCTGATCACCTTGTTACATGTTAATAAATTACCCTGGTAATCTAGTGGTCCCCTAAGCCCCAAACCCCCTGTTATATGATAATAAATTACCCTGGTAGTTTAGTGGTCCTCCCAGCTCCAATTCCTGATCACCCTGTTATATGTTAATAAAATACCCTGATAGCCTAATGGTCCCTCCAGCCCCAATCCCCAATCACCCTGTTATATGTTAATAAATTGCCCTGGTAGTCTAGTGGTCTCCCCAGCCCCAGTCCACAATCACCCTGTTATAATTTAATAAATTACCCCAGTAGCCTAGTGGTTCCCTCTAGCTCCAATCCATGATCACTATGTTACTATTAAATCAGTTACACTAGTAGTTTAGTGGTTTCCCCAACCCCAATCCCTGATCACGATGTTGCTACTAAATAAAGTTCCCTGATAGTCTAATGGTTTCCCCAGCCTGATCCCCAATCCCCAAGCAAAATAAAAAAAAAACTCTCCCTGGTGGTCTAGCAGTCAACCCACCGCACTTGGAAGTACCCCACCACCCCATTCCCCAGATCCCCGAATCAGCAATCAGCATAGCCCTCTGCACACCTCCATGGTTGCCCCTGACTGAGCTATCAATGAGTGCGTACTGTAGCTCAGTCAGTGGCCAGTTGTGGAGTGTGTGGAAGGCTGTGCTAGTCGCCGGCTCAGGGATAGAGAGAACAGGGTAGTGGGGCACTGCATACTCGGGTGGTGGGTGGGGGGACTGCTAGAACACCAGGGAGTGTTTTCATATTTTTCTTGGGGATCGGGGCTGGTGGGACCACTAGACTACCAGGGAAATTTATTTAATAGTAACATGGTGATCATGGATCACAGCTGGGGAGACCACTAGACTACTGGGGTAATTTGTTAACTCATTCTCTCCCAGTGGCCATTTTGGGTCAGGCTCAGCAATGGATGTTTCCAACGCCATATGGTGGCTATGGGACTGAAGGAGGTAACACATAACAGGGTGATTGGGGATCAGTGCTAGGGGCACTACTAGACTACTGGTTTAATTTATTAATATATAACAGGGTGATTAGGGATTGGGGCTGAAGGGACCACTAGACTTCCAGGGAAATTTATTTAATAGTAACATGGTGATCAGGGATTGGGGCTGGGGAGGCATTTAATACATGGGGATTGGGACTGTGGGACATTGGCACAACCTCTAGTGGACAGCCTTGGCTAGACTAATGCTACTTAGTTGTCTGCTGGGAGAGCTTTTAGAATACTGTTTTGGGGGATGTGGCAGCTTCCGTCTGCTGCAAGCCCCCTAGCACCATGCTGCAGCCCATTTTGTGGGGGAAGGCTGGCACAAGCCTCATTTGACACAGGCAGCATGCATTTAATACAGGCTGCTTTTAAGAATAGCAACAAGCACATCTTTTGACACAAGGTGCCAGTTATGCCAGAAATGTTTGACACAAGCACCTTGCTTCCCTCTAAGGGCTTTGAGAATCAAGCCCTCTGTCTCACTTTGCTATACGACCTGCTAGACTTATAACATTTATCAACTTTATTTTCAATATATTCCTTTCCATCATGATCATATTGAGATTTTTTTGTCCATTACTTCTGGTGCACATTTAGAAATATTGTCTGCTAAGTTTTTATCTAAAATTAAAAAGTCTCTGAGATTTTTGAGTTGAAAATATCAGCTTGTACTAATTTGATTTTCTCAGTTATCTCTGAAAGGGTTTGTGTATCTCTTCAAAAGGTAATCTATTAAATTGAATGAGCAATCAGTTAAAATTTGCTCCCATTTTCCCTTACAGCAACATTTTCTTAAATCGGTGATTGGAAACTGACGAATTTGAAGACCTTGTGGAATACATTGCAATCCTTTATATCTTGTCACTGTGATCGTAAACCATAAACTCGTTTCTTGCAGCAGTAGTCTTTCCACTCTGGCTTCACAAACGGGGTTTAATACCCTCATTCACTGTTACATCTGTTGACTCTTAAGGCTCAGACGGTGCTACTGCTAGATGCTTTTTCTAAGCCCCTTTACTGGCCATTTAAAATCTAAATGGTTCTGGGTCATCAGCGCAACAAAAACACAAATACAACATGTTACAGTCATTGAAATGTACAAACATGTTAATAAATTCCAGCAATTACAAAATGAAATCATTTCATGCTTTACTAAGTAGAGATGACTGATAGCAAAGGGGAATGCAACAGTAATTGAAGGTGACTCAAGTTTGAAGAGAACTGTGCAAAGCTGCACATCTACAGAAGAAAGCACCCTGAAAAAGACAAAAACACCGTAGATGCTTGCTGCTGCCTAGATAGTATAAGGCAAACAGGATGGGTTGAAGCCACCCCCAGCATATGCAAGTGTTTTGAAAATCTTTGCTATTTTTTTGTCTAACATTTCCTACACTTTAACATCCCTAGTTTTTTATTAATATACTGACCTCTAGAAACTGTGGTTTCTAATCCCTCAGTGCTTCAGTACTGGTTAAAGACCTAGCTCTCAACCAGGATTTGTGATGTGAGCATTGTCCTCCTTGGCTACACTGTACTTAGGCAGGATAATATCACAGGAAGAGAGGGTATAGCTATGTACTTGGGGTCTGTGCAATTTTGTTTCCTTAGCTACCTGTATGTACTTGTATTTATATATTTCAAGGTTGTGTACAACACCTCCTGCCCACTTCCAATGAGCTCCTTGTAGTCAAGCTCTCTCTCTTATGTCTTGCTAAATCTTGCTGGCATCTGTCTTCCCTGAATCTAAGCATTATTCTAGATCTCCTCTCATCTTTTTGCATGGCTGCATAGCTGGCAGAATAACCTAGAGGTTAGAGTAACGAGCTATGAATTAGCTTAGTACATCCGGCAGACCTGGGTTTGATTCCCACAACCTCCATTTGCATACTGTGTGACTCTGAGCAAGTCACTTAACCCTGCAGTGCTCCCAGGTTGCCCCTGAAAACATGCACTTGTGCCTAGTGGGCCTTACCTGGTTTCCAAAGACGAAAATAAAAAAAAAATGTATTACTATAATGTGGTAGAGAGAGGGAACTCTGGAAGCATAAGACCGGATACCTTGCCTGTGTCCTTCCACAGTGACGTTAAAGCACATCTAGTCCTCTCTATTTACTACTGTGCTGTTCTTCCTTCCTCTCCATGCACTACTTTCCTGCTCCAAGCTTACCTCTAGTTCACTTCCCAGTTCAGATCTAGTACTTGTTTTCCTCCCATTATACATGTAATAATGTTTCCTTGGTGACTGTTGCTCCCCCCACACCCTCTAGTCGCAGTCCCTGTTATTTAACAATCTTTCTCTGGTGTCTAGTGGCACCCCCACCCTTCCGATCACTGTCCCCATAATGTATTACTGTTTTCCTAGTGTCTAGTGGCACCTCCCACCATCTGATCACTGTGTCTGGAATGTATTACCATTTCCCTGATGTCTAGTGGATTCCCCCACCCTCAGATCATTGTCTATATATGAAATACTGTAAATAACACCATCCCACAATGTTTTTTTTTCAAACCTTCAAAA
This sequence comes from Neoceratodus forsteri, assembly GCA_016271365.2. Taxonomy (NCBI): domain Eukaryota; kingdom Metazoa; phylum Chordata; order Ceratodontiformes; family Ceratodontidae; genus Neoceratodus; species Neoceratodus forsteri. The sequence goes on from CM057449.1 coordinate 685,307,744, forward strand.
AAGAAAACGGTACCCCTGACCCCGACCTCCCACTCAGCACCCGCCAACCCACACACCCAACCACAAACACCCTCATTTACCTGACCATACCCCACTGCAAAGATCCACTCTCCCATTGAAGACAGGTCTTACTGCTGGAATTGCCGACTGCAATATGAGAAACTAAGGTAAGTGTTGTTCAATGTATTTCATATTTTGGCCCCAGATTTTCAACATGGCCATTTCGGGACCCCACCTTATGACCAATGGCTATGGAATTATGCAAATCAGGCCTGAAAGATGATTTCATGCTCATATTGCACAATCACCTTTCGGGTAGGATTTGGACATTTTCACACTTGTTCATGAAATGGGCTTATATGAATGCTATGTTGACAATTTGTGGTCAAAATATATAAACATGACAAAGTTATAAGTGCACGTTGAAATTGTTCTACATTCACTCTTAGCTTCAGTAACTGTCAATATTTTTGATACTAAATTTTCAACATACCCATTTTTTCATACCACCTCATGAACGTGATAACTGACATTTTTCAAATCCTGACCACAATGTGTTTTCACATCTGTGGCGTGAAATGATGTTTCAGTGGTTTGGAATCACATTTCAGAGAGGATTTGAAAACATTTACCTACACGGTTCATGAGGTGTGGCAAAGTAGCCCCTCATTTATTTGGCTGCATCACTACCATCATTTTGCAGCCATATTGGCTTTGATCAGCTCTGTTCCACTTGCAGCTGCTAGTGAATGCCTCAGTTCTGAGTGACCTCTTTTCAAACTGGTCATTCACTGATGCAAAAAAAAACTCACCCTAGCTGTCCAATCCCTCTAATTCATGTAGCATATCATTAAGCCTGTATGGCTTAACCCCACCTCTTCCTCCAACCACACCTTCATTTACTGTATTCTCTCATACCACCCATCACTTAGTGGAAGCTGGTACCCTCTCTCATGCTCTCAGTGACCATCATATGGTGTTCTCCATGCATGAGGTTTACTGTCTCTCAGATCCCCTTCAAGATCATCCAACTCCAGTCCCTCAGGTCACTTGACCTGTCAGCTCTTCTGGTTGCCCTATGTATCATAAATTGGTCTTTTATCTCTACTTAAACTGATGTAGGCAAAGCCCTTTCAAATTTTCATTCTAAATTGTCTGCCACTTAGGGCAGGAACCTACCCACATCCAAATGTCTCATGTTAAGGGCTCTCAGCCCCCCAAGGTCTCTGCTGAGCTCATCTACTGCTTAATACTACGGACACAACCTGGTACCTTCATGAGGCCAGTGGTTCTCCATTGGACTAAGCAAGATACAGACAGCTCTGTAATATATGTATCAAGGCTTCCAGGTTAGTCAAAGTGGAACACTTGTCTTCCAGAAAGACATTAATTGCTCTTGTACATTCTTGAAGGTCATGCACTTCCTTTTTGAACCCCCATGCAGTCTCCCATCCCCATGTTCAGGCTACAGTAGTTCAATTATTTGCAACCTCAAAAAGGTTTCTTACTTCTTTAATTACTTTTTGTCAGCCTGTGCCCTATCCTTTTAACCCCCATCCATGCTTTTTTCCATCTTTGACTCCAGCTGATATTCTGTCAGTCTTACTATTTATCAACCATTCAAAGATAATAACCTACAGGTAGATGGACTTGACTGCCAATTCTTTTTTTGCTCTGTCCCAGTTATAGCTTACGCTATCTCTGAGATCCTTAACTTCAAATTTTGCATGACCACAGTTTGTTACTTGGAAAAGGGTCAAGGTCATCCCCTACACAAAAGTACTGATCATACCACCCTACAAAACAAATGTCCTGTCTTTCTTTTCCATGCTGTCAATAAACTCCAAGAAAATATGTTTCTCTCACAACTCTGCCACTTCCTTGCCTTGTCAGCCTTTCATAGCCTTTATTAATCAGGCTTTAGGAACTCACATTCCCTGCTGAGACTTACTGATATTATGCTGAAGACTAGATCAGGGACACTTCACCTTCTCTATTTTTGTTGACCTGGTTAAGGTCTTCAGCACTGTTGCACAACCCCTTCTTCTGAACAAGTTAACACATGCTAGGCAATGTGACTTTGAGTTCAAATGCTTCAGCTCCAACCAAGTAGACAGGTCCCAGGCTGTCTTTGAGGACATTTCCTTTAATCCTATCTCCCAATAGGGTCAGATGCTCTCCAAGGCTTTGTCCTTGACCCCTTCCTGTTCTTTAGCCTTCTGTATAGCCTCTCAAGAGCCTATGACTGTTTGTACAGTCACATGTATGAAGATGACACTGTTTTCTTTGCTAGTGGCCCCTCTGCCCCTGAGCATGCAGCAGAATGCTAGCCAAACTTAAACTGTGATCACTGCTGATTCTGTGTAAAGGCCATCTCCAGAGTCTTCAGCACCAGGCAGAATCTGTATGGAATCTGGTCTTCCCCTTTCTTTGCAACCCTGGATGGCTCCAGACTGCAGAAAATCTCATATTTTAAATAAGTAGTAGTCTGACTGGACATTCTTCTTGGCTTATCATGTCATATTGATGCAATTAACAATAAACTTCTCCCTAAACTCAGCATGCTCAACAGAAGAAAAGCCTTTATCCCCTCCTCCTGCAGTAGAACACTACTGTGAAAATGTTCTTCCATGCCTTTTCTGAGGGTGGTGGGGGGTGTATAACGCTGCCTCCAAATCAACTAGACTGGATCAACTTTTCTACTTCTTTTGTCATTTTGCCCTTGGTTTTCCAATATGCACTTGTCTTTGCTCCCTTTATTCTATCTCTCTTTCTTCTTTCTTGAGGACAGGTACCTATCTTACTGTGCCTCCGTTATCTGCAATTTTCAGTTTGGCCCATTCCCCTGCTACCTCAGTTCCCTCTTGTTCATTACTCCTTACTCTTCCTACTCCTTTTGATCTGTCAAGTCCCATGCATTCTCTCTACCTCATTCTAATGCCATGGCAGGACAGTCTGTTTTCTCCTATCAGCACTTGCAGCTGTGAGCTAGCCTCCTCCAGTCAGTCCACTCTTCTTCCTCCTCTCCATTCATCCTGAAATCTCTCTTTTGCTACCACATCTTTCTCATGCCCTACTCCTGCACCTAACCCTCCTCTGCTTTTCTTTCCCTTTTGCCTACTTTTTATGGCTGTGGGTGTAGCCTACAGCCATGTCACTTTAGCTTGAATAGGGGTTTCCGTGGAACACACTTTTTAATAGTTTTCAGTGTATCCTTCCATAACACTGCAAATCCCTATGGCAGTTAATAAATACTCCCTTCTTTCTTTTTAGAATGATGGACACAGACCTTCAAGCTGCTTTTCTTTGAGAGCAAATGTGCACACATACCAACTAAATCTAAATATCTTTACAACTGTTCAAGATGCATAAAAACAACCATGTGAAAGTTGTTCAGAGCAAAAAGACATTTCACATGAGGGTAGTCACTAATCTGAATACTTTATATTTTGTAAAATATGGCCTTCCAAACAACCTAATTTTTTTCTCTCTGAGTGAAAACAGTAGGAGTCATAGTAAACAAATGTAAATATCTTGGAAAGTATACATGTTACCAATATACAACCAACTTGAAAGCTGTTCAGGACAAAATTACCTTTCAAATGAGGGTAGTCACCAATCTGAACTCATTAGATTTTTTTTTAAATATAGTCATCCGAAAAATGAAAATTGTGAAGTAAAATGAAAATTCAGGTAATCAGATGGCCATAGTTTGAAAAATATAATTAGTGCAGCTTAATGAATAGGCTCATTAGAAAAGTATTTGTGTCCTGAACAACTTTCATACTGATGGTTTATGTGTAACACATATACTTTTAGAGATATTTACATTTGTTTAGCATAACATCTATGAAAAATGAAAATTGAGGTAATCAGATGGCCATAGTTTAAAAAATATAATTAGTGCAGCTTAATGAATAGGCTCAGTTGAAAAGTCTTTTGTCCTGAACAATTTTCATATGTTTTGTTTATCTGTAACTTGTAAACTTCTTGAGATATTTACATTTGTTTAGCATAACTCCTTCTGCACTTCAAAACAGCCTCAACTTTGCATATAACTATGCCAGTCAAGTGAAATTCTAAACCACACCACCTTGTTCATCTCTTGTCATGCCTAGTTTAAAGTGGGCAGGAATTGATTACTTATGTACAGCTGTTTGAAATCTCTCTATTTTCATAAATTGGATTTATACCTCTAAAGCAGTGGGGCACAACTTTTTCTAGAGGGCTAGACCAAAGACTTGAGTCAAGGCTGAGGGCCAAGGGCCACTGGCTGAGGGCCACTGTAAAATGGCCCGAGGTGACAAATGTCCAGCAAGACATTATTAAATGAACACATAAAACAAATCAAAACATACATTTATGTATGTATTTGTTTATTTATTTACTTATTTACTAACATGTTACTGAAACTAAAAACAACAACAAAAAAATAAAGACTGCAAGTGGAAGCTGCTAGGTCCTTGGGGGCCACAGAAAGCTTCTGTGGGGGCCATTTGTGGACCTTGGGCTGCATGTTGTGCACCCCTACTCTAAAGGATCCCTCTTTAACTGTGCCTGAATGAAGCTGAAGCTGTCAGTTGTGTTTTGTATTGTTTTCATTGTATGGACAAATTCGGTGCAGTTTCTTTCATGGAACCAAGAATTTGGAGTTTTGTCTATGTCACTTCATGGTTTCAGAATCGTAGACACTGAACTGAAAAGTTCCTACTAACATTTCTGAAACCGTGAAGCCACAGAAAAACTTGTTGGCATATTGGTCCTTGTAACACAGAAACAGATGATTTGATACCTTTTATTGGACCAGCAGAGTTGTTACAAAAGAACACAGGTGCTTTTAGCTTTTGGATTACACAGAATCATTCATCAGAAAACACTGGCAGTTGTTTTAAAATGACATACTTTCTCAAAACCCAGATTATACAAAAAAAACACAAACATACCCATATAAAGACAACAAAAGTTATATCAAAAGAAAGCAATCCCAAGGTCAAATTACACTGACTTGAAAGTTCACTCCCTGAGAAAAGCTATAAAACAAATAGAGCTTCATTTTAAAACCCTTTATGTGTGCCTGTGCTAGCATTAGTTATTGACAATGATTAAAAACCACAAGGAAAAATAAGCTCTAGCAATACATAGCAAACAATGTTAAAATTCTTATACATATTTATTTCTTTATTTTATTGGAAAACATCAGATTACATTTACGTTTGAGCAAAGAGCTCATTTACAAAGGTTCCTTGCCATTACAGTGACTTACAGAGATACAGGGACAATAAATGACACACATTAGTAATAGTAATAATATACAAGGAGGCAATCAGATGATACAACTTAAGATGTTAGCTAGTTACAGACTAGAGGAGTAAAAAATGTAAACATGTTAAGACAGTTCTTGTCATAAGTGCTTCAGGTGGGGAAAACAGAAGATTTATTTTTATTGGATGATGGACTGATAACCAGTGCCTGTTGAGAAGGACAGCATCTAGAAAGGGAAGAATAGTAGGTGAAAGGGTGCAATCAGAGGGCGATGGGAGTGACCAACAGAGAAGAACATGGGCTGAGGGGAGAGGAGGAGAGGGGGTATGGGTGGATTTACAGAGGGGTGGACCTTCACTGCTTGGTATCTGGATAGGCGGAATCAGGGAGGTAACCATGGGGAGAAGAGGACCAATGGGGGAAGGAGGTGTAGAAAAACTAGGGGGTTGTAGGGGAAAACATGGGCAATGGGCTTTGGAAAGATAGACAGGGGCATATATTATGTTCATTTATCACAGATTACTGGTAGTTGTAATACATCAAACAGTTCTACAGACACTGGTTGAGGAATTATATGTTATGCACGATAGCCCAGCCACAGTCAATGGTTGATGTAAGCAGGGCACGAAGCTTGGTTTTGAATAGACCTTGGGAGGTCCATGTGAAGGGGACTAAGAAGGATTGGCTGTTAATACCTGTAGTACTCCTACCGTTGTTAGACTTGCTGAGTAGTTTCTGAACACCCGGGGAGTTAAGCCCATTGTGGATTTCATGGCCAGTAGGCAAAACTGGTACTTTATCCTGCTATCTAGGTTTAGCCAACCAGATTGTGCATAAAGCTAACAGGTGTGGCAGAGGCAATGAGCTCCCAACACAAGTCTGCATGCCTTATTGAGTGTCATTTTTATACTCTTGAGGGCTGAGTCATTGCAACACTATACACCATATGAAAATATCTCTGTGTTAAGTAAAAAATAGGTTAGAAGACATCCTGCCCTAGTGTAAATTAAGCATTCAGCAGCTGTTTCACACAGTGGTGTAAATCAAATTTTACACAGTGTACTGTTCAGATACATTTTTCTTAAACTCTGTGTACAATAAGTCCATATTTTTCATGAATAGTCAAACCTATACTGTCTTAAACATGATATATCTGCAATTCTGTAACAAATGACTTGTGTACGTGTATATTCAAAACTCAAACCTAACACAAACCCGCTTGTAATAGAGATACTGTTATCCTAATATGTCCGTGCAACAACATGTATTCATATGTACCTAATCTGCTGCTGTACTAAATAACAGTTCCATAAATCTAAAAACCAAAACAAAACACAACTGACAGCTTCAGCTTTATTCAGGCACAGTTAAATAGGGATCCTTTGGAGGTATGAATATAATTTATGAAAACAGTGACATTTCAAACTCCTGCACATAAGTAATCATTTCCTGTCCCCTTTAACTGATCCAGACCTACTGTGTATTTAGAACACTGGAGACAGAACTCCACACTGCTTTTCAGTGAGACTCTTCCTGGGCTGGGCTGCTGCTTGCAGAGGCTCTTACTGAGCCTGGCGTTTCTCCTACTAAAGCTGCTTTTTACTAACATTTTTTTTTCACAGGAGATTAAATTTGTTTTAATTGCCAACTCCGGAACTATTATTTTATCTGGAGTTTGGAACAAGAAAAATGTTTAAGTCTCTTAACAAGGCTAGGTGTTAGGTGTAGGGGTTATTAGTTTTAGTAAGGGACTTTTAGTGAGTTAGAATGAGGAGGCAGCTTTCTTATTTTTCAGATTAGGAGCTAGAGTGCTGCACTGCTACCTGGCCACTTTAAGAGGAGTCTTGGTGGCTAAAATCATTTGGGAGCTCTGAGGACATTCAGAACCAGGTGCTGTACTGCTGCCACCTGTTTTCCCTTTTCTGTGCTGCCACGGCGCTCTGAACAGAGTGGGTCATTTTGGGACTTACAAACTTTGGAGAGAGAACTTGTTGAGTGTTGGGGCCATTTGGTTGTCTTCTGGAGTCTCTCTGCGTCTGGACTACTGGGAACCTCTGAGATGGGAGTCAGGTTTTCACATCTAGAGGACCCTGTTCTGTGGCTGGACTAGTGACTCCGATGAAGCATTTTGGACTGGATGTGCATGTAGTTAACGGTACCTGGAGGGGGCTGCTGTGGATATCTCCCTGTCCCAGACTGTGATCTGTCTTTTCTGCCCTGGATTGAGGTTTGGTTGGGCACTGGTGAAAGGGGTGCCCCTTTTCTTTAGTCCCCTGGCCCGGTGAGTTTGCTCTGATTTTTCATCTTTTGACTTTGGTGTTAAAGGTATAGGGTTTCTAGCAAGAGTGAGAGCATTGCCAGACCGACCACCCAGCTTGTTTCTGGGTTGGACTGCTCCCTTGTTGGCCAACATAAATGGAACTTTGTCTGCAATTAAATTCCTCTTCCCGGGAGGGTAGACGTTCATTTACCCCCGGGATCTAGGGCTGGCTTGCCTGGTGAGTGAAGGCAAGCTGTGCCCATCATTGGAAGATTTTACTGTCCGAGGAAACAGCGCTGACCCATAGACATTTTCTGCTTCTGTGATTTTTTTGGAATTTGCTCTTTTTGGGAGCTTTTCATAAGCCAGCACTCCATTTCTCTCCTGTGAAATCATTTTGCTTCCTGTATAGCATTACGTGATTGGGGGGGGGGTATGATTTTTAATTGTGTATTGTTAGTTAGTGGAATGAGTGTATGTGGAGGTGTATGTGTAAGATAGTGTTGTATTAGGTGTGTAAGTGAAGTGAGTGTATTTGCTTTAGTGAGGTACAATTTAATTTGGGGTTTTTTTGGTTTTATTAAGTGGTTGGGGTAGGTTTTTATGGTGTAAGGTCTGTCTTTGCATGGTGAAATCATGTGCATTTTTGGTTTTATTGTGGTGACTAGTCTAGTCAGGCAAAGACGTGTTGGTACTGAGGCTCAGCTAGAATAACCTACGCAGCCTCTCAGCTCCATGACATTTGGCCATTTATCAACCTCCCAGTTCCAGCCAGCACAGTGAGGCATCCATAAGGAGCCGAGGGCAGCTGAGGAGGGGGGTGGTGAGCTGCATTGAGGTTGTCCAATCCAGGAGATGCCCTGGGTATATATGGAGCTGAGGGAGAGGCCAGACGTGTTTGGTCTCTGTACCCTGAGTCCCCACTGGACTGAGTGGGCAGACAGCTAGAAGACTGGCCAGATCCTCAGATACTCTTTGGGTGGTGCTCTGCAATGCCAGGTTAATAAGGAACAAGACCACCATTTTTGCAGACTTGATTTCCACTGTCAACCTGGCTTGCATAACAGAGACCTGGCTTGGTGATGATGCTGGCCCAATCCTTGAGGTCACCGTCTCTACTGGCTACTCTGTAGTGCACTGCCAGAGGAAGGATCACAAGGGAGGGGATGTGGCCATTGTTTTTTGAGCCAGCCTGGGCTTCACGGTGCACCCGGCTGGTGACACCTGATCCTTTGAGTGCGTCACTGTGCATGGTGGTGCAGGTGCAGGCTGCAGGATTCTCCTCATTTACCACTCTCCTGGGGCAGGGGTAGATTTCCTGCAGGAGGTGGCGGACTTAGTTGTCGACCAGGTGTTGGAGTCCCCCAGGTGTTTAATCCTGGGGGACTTCAATGCCTGGATCAATGACAAATCCTCACATTTCGGTTATGACCTCCTCCAGTTGATGTATTCACTGGGCTTATCACAAGCAGTTGCTTCTGTAACACACCAGCATGGCCACACACTTGATCTGGTGTTCCAGCTGGGACTTGAGGTTGATAACCTCAAGACTGATTGTGTCACTTCATCTGATCATAGTACTGTGTAGTTCTCATTTGGGGGCCCCACGGTAGTCCCCCCAAGGAGATGATCAGCTACTGCCTTTAAAGGGTGTGAGCTCTGAGGGACAACTGGTGTTAGCTGACCTATCTCAGGTTGACGCAGTATGTGTGATTGGGTCCGGAGAGGCGGTGGCCACTTAAAATAGGGTGGCCTCCGAAGCTCTGGATGCTCTTGCACCAGTTGGTATATGACCCAGATCCTCTCACTCGAGGTCCCCTTGGTTTGATGGGGACCTCAGGATGATAAAGATCAAGGGTCGAAGGTTGGAGCGTTGCTTTTGGAGGACCTGGCTGAAGGCCAACAGGCTAGCTCTGCGTGCCCACTGTGTGGAGTACCAGGAGGCAAGTTCCCATAAGAAGGCAGAATTCCTGTCCGGGGAAATTGCTGTGGGGAAAAAAAGACCATCCCAGCTATTTCAGACTGTAGACAGTCTTCTTCACCCAGCCTGCTTGCAGCCAAAAATAGTGTTGTCATCCACTTTGTGTGAGGAGTTTGCTCTGTTTGTCTCTGACACTGTGTCAGCAATCTGGTTGGGGATCACACCAGAGAGGCATTTGCCTCACAGTGGTCGGGCTGGGGGTTGCAGAGGCACTCCGCGTGTCTGGGAGGAGTTTAGGGCAGTGGAGGTGTCTGAAGTGACTAAGGTGATCTTAGAGTTGAAGCACACATTCTGTGAACTTGACCCGGCCTGATGTTTTTCTGAATGGGAGGTGTTGAGGCTGCTGGCCCAGTGTTCACAAGGATTGCCAGGTGCTTGATGGTGTAGGGGGTCCTCCCAGTGGCTTTGAAAGAAGCACTGGTGAGGCCCCTCCTAAAGAAATCTTCCCTTGACCCTGACGTCCCAGCGAATTACTGTTACTTTTTGGGCAAGGTTATTGAAAAACTAGTGGCACATCAGCTAGAGGATTTCCTGGTGTCTTCAGACATCTGTGAGCCATTTCAATTGGGTTTTGGGCAGGACACAGTACAGGAACAGCTCTAGTGAGGGTGCGTAGTGAGCTGCTCAGGGCTAGAGATGGAGGAGACAGGTCAGTTCTTGTTCTCTTCGATCTCTCTTCAGCCTTTGACACTGTGGACCATGTTGTGCCTCTTGATTGGCTCTGTGAGTTTTGTGGACTCTCCGGGACTGTCGTCATATGGTTTGAGTCGTATCTCTCAGACAGGTTGCAGCCAGTAGTGATGGGGAATTTCTCCTCCTCCCCAATGCCTCTGTCTTGTGGACTGCCCCAGGGCTTTATCTTGTCACCGATGGTGTGTGCAGTGCATATACTGCCCTGGGCAAGATCATTTGACAGTACAATGTGGAGTTTCACTGCTATGCAGATGATACCAAGCTGTACTTGTCCTTTGCCTCCAGAACATCAGGAGCTGTCAATACGCTTAACAACTGTCTGGCTAAAATCAGTGACTTGATGGCTTCCAGCTGGCTGAGACTCAACCCAGCCAAGATGGAGGTACTGGTGATCGAGCCTGGTCACGGGCATGATGGGCTGCTTCCTGGGGCTAATAAAGGTCTTTTCCTGGGCTCTGCCCCATTGGTGGCTTCCCCGATGGTGCAAAATCTGGGCATGATCCTAGATAACAGGTTGATTTTTGAAGACCAGGAGTCATCTGTTGTCAGCAGTGCTTCTTACCACCTGTGGAAGATTGCTCGGATTAAGCCCCTCATTCTGCCCTATAACCTGCTGACACTAGTGCATGCCTTTGTGACCTCCTGACTTGACTGCAGCAACTCTCTTTACTTCAGGGTCATGGGAGGGACTCTTTTCAGACTGCAGCTGGTGCAAAACACGGCGGCCCAGTTACTGACAGTCCTTTCAAGGCCCAGTCATGTGACCCTGCTTCTGCAGACTCTGCACTGGCTGCCAGTCAGGTGGAGGTTCCTTTTTAAGGAGGGTCTTCTCACCTTTAAGGCCCTATATAGACTGGGTCCTGGTTAACTGTCTGAGCTCCTGACTCCGGCAACCTCTGCTCACTCCCTTTGCTCCTCGTTGAGGGGCCTCCTGGTCATTCCCAGGGTTCGGCTTAGGACTTTAGGAGATCACACATTTAACTTATCTGGGCCGACCCTGTGGAATTCGCTACCACCTCTAGTCTGGGAGGCCCCCTCGATTGAGGTGTTCAAGCAGAGGATGAAGGCCCACCTCTTTGTCCTGGCTTTCGCAGGTTGCCGATCTCATCCTATTCTAGTCCCTTATGTGACAGTCTGAAAGCCCTTTATAATTTAACTGTTGCTTTTAGCTTTTATCAAACTGTTATTGTTATAGTTATATATGACTGTTCTATATCTGTGTTCTTGTTTTAAGCTCTGTTAGGTGCCCAGAGCTTCCAGGATTGGGTGCCCTACAAATAAAATTGCCTTGCTTTTCCTTGTCTTGCCTTCCTAAGGCATTGTGCAGAATTTTTAACAAATGAGCACACATTCCAAACAAATCTAAATAACATTAAAACTATTCCAGGTACACAAAATTAACCAGTCTGAAAGTTATTCAGGACAAAAAAGACCTTTTAAATGAGGGTAGTCACTAATCTGAATTTCTTATATTTTGTAAAATATGGTTAGCTTATCTGTATTTCCATTTTTGTTTTTACAAAATTGTTATGTCTGATTGCAATTTAAAAAAAAATAAAGACTTAGATTAGTGACTACCCTCATTTGAAAAGCCTTTTTGTCCTGAACACAAACATGTAAAATAATGTGCTTGGGACACAGAAATCCAGGGCCAAAGTACAAAATGGGTGGAGTGGTGTTGGCATAATTGAGAAAGCACACATTCAAAAAACAAATGTACATACAGTTGATTACTGTTTAACAATATTATGCATCTATGGCTGCCACTGTACGTCTTATGCAAACCCATAATCACATTCCTCACTTGAAGCAAATATGGGTGGGGGTGGAGGACATAACTGACTCCTTGTTTTTGTGCTAATGGGGTCAGTTTTTTTATAACAGCAAAAACAAGGAAAGGGGTCATTTCTAAAAGGTGCAGACAAACATGGGGACTACTATTTTTCAGAGCATGCCTCCACCAGCAGCTACCACATCAAGACTGTTACTACCCCCCACCTAATACAATCAGAGGGAAAACCTGATGTAGTCTACCAGCACTGAGATCAATATGGTTAAGGCACATTTACTAGAAATTACTGCTTAGAAAATAATGAGAAAGTGACCGTGATGACGAGCAAATCCCAGACCAGATCTCTAGTTTGTTAATAGTCTCCTGCAGAGTCTGATTTTTATGGCTGTGCGGGCCAAGCTCCACAGATGTTATGCCATCATCAGATTTATATAGGAGCACTGTGGAAGAACGTACCTGGACCGCTGTTTGATGTTCTGCTACAGTGCTCCAGCACAGTTTCAAGTGTTTCTGTTTATGTAGCAATTCCCCTCTGCAGGCTGCATAAACATACCCTCTTTCTGGTGCACTACTTTTCCTTTCCGCAACTGCGGAAGTGATGGCAGCTGTGTGCAACATGGTGGCGCTGACTTAAAGTGTGCATGCACTAGTATCGTGTATATGTATGTAATCCCCATGCCACCTTTGGCTAGCTGGCACCCCCTTAAAAGAACTACTGCCAACTACATGGCATACAATTTTCTTTTGGCAGAACTACACTCATGGTACCACCACTAGTGCTGGAGTGTATACCAGGCTCATCATATACAGGATGGGGGGGTACATACTAAAATGAACATTTTTATTTACAACCAGGTCCAGGGGTGAGGATGCTAGGCATATGCTAGACCTTACTGCTGAGGGGCCCCAATAACATTCATATTAGAAGCAACAAGTGGAATGTCCAAAGCAATAACTGGGATCTTGCAGTATGGCTTTATTTACAGATATTACTTAAAGCAAGGCAGTCCCCCAAAGGTTTGTCATTGCAATACAGACAAACTCTCTTTTTTCCACAAAAAAATCTCTGTCTCTCTTCCAAAGTGTATATCTGTGGGATGTGCCACACACTTTAAACATTTTCCACACATTTTCATTTCCAAAGTGTATATCTGTGGGACGTGCCACACACTTTAAAATCCTCCTGGTGCGTGGTCTTTGCCCAGGGAATAGTGATGCCCATCCACAAACCACTTATCCCTGCCTCAAACTCCAGATGGTGTTCCTCCCACCCTTTGCCCCAAACAGCCTCTGCCATTCTTTCAGGGTTACACCAAATGAGTCTCCAATCCCCAATGAATTACTAAAGACTCCCAAATTTAACTTTAAATTCAGCACAGTTGTGATGAAAGGGGTCCTGACAGGTGTGATCTTGCCTTATCTGGGGCACACACATTTCAGACAACTCCATCAGAGAACAGTCTCAAATTCTGTACTCGCAGATTAGTTGTTCCTTTCTCCCAGTCATGGAAAGAACAAAAGGCACCTTTCTTTCTCTAGTAGCTGTCAGATTCTACTCATTGTTCTTCCTTAAGGCACCTGTAAACTTCAGGAACTTCAGGGGATTGCCCCTTGGATCCACAAAAATTGTCTTCCATCTCACTCCCCCTGGAGTGAAACTAAAGAGTTCTGCAGGCAAACCGAAGATTTTACCCAACTAGGGTGAGAAATACAAGGGCTCCCTATGACAGAGTCCCAGGGCAGACATCCTGCCACTCTGACTGCCACACCTGAACTTACTGATGAAAATTCTAAGCTTCCCGAGAGCAGCTGACTCTAAAATGGTTATGCTGCTGTGAGAGTTTTAAATGACATAATCATCCTTCTCTCAGGCTAGCTGAGTAAACAATGATGTCATTATGTAGAAAGCCCTAATGAGCTCCCCACCAGCTGCCTTTTCCTACCTGCTTAAGACTAGTACTAATGGGATTCTAGTAACCCAAGAGGACTGGGTTGTTACACGTAGTTATGTCAGCATGTCCATGTTGCACAAGGCTGACTCTGGGGCAAACTGCACATGTGTGAGTATCATGCATGTGCAGTACTGTAACTACTGCAGTATTATGGCTGGCCTTCCAGTGTGGTGAGCTTACCATATTTTTTTCACCACTCTGCCACTCCTAAAAGCTCTCCACAGCTGTATTGGCTCTTACCAGAATTCGTTCCTTTCTGCTGTCACACTTGTCTTCCTTCCCCTAATTCTTTCCTTTCTTGCTCCATGCCTTCTCCCTTGTGTTTTAAATCTGGCTGCCCCATTCTTCAACTCAGACAACTCACTGACGTGCTCACAGTGGAGTCAGGTGCCACCAAAAAAATAGCCAAACAATGCAAAGAAAACAAAAACTCAATCACACTCAGAGCTGCAAAAGTAAAGTCCTTAAATATCACAAACAGGCACACTGGATACAAGCCCAAGCCCAGTGCTTTGAGGCACAATGCCACTTTATGGAGAGGGGGGTGACTTCATCAAGTTGCTTGGTGACTGACTATTAAACCATGAACCTTAGGAATATTCATTTAGGAAATTCTATAGTGGAAAGGAATCTGCCCCAATGGCGATCACCCTGTATTAATATTAAAAAGATGGCTAAACAACCAGTCACTGTCATCTCCACCCATATTTGAAATACATTGCAATAATAATAATAATAATAATAATAAACTTTATTTGTTTCAAGCGCAATTCAAAGAATACCAAAGTGCTTACAGAATGCAGAAAGAACAATAAATAATTAAAACCAGTTAAAATGACAAACTTCCACAAATTAATAACCAGGGTAGGCAAGAGAATATAGAAATGTTTTAAGAGCAGATTTAAAGCTCTCCACAGAGGTAGAGAATTCCACAGGTCAGGGCCACAAAGGCAAATGCACGGGCTCCAGATGTCTTCAAATGGACCCTGGGAATCTCTAGCAATCCCTCTTTGGCTGAATGAAGTGGTCAGCAGGGCAGTAGGGACAGAGAAGCTGTTGCAGATAACTCGGTTCCTGTTCATGTAGGGCCTTATAGGTTAGCAAACCAACCTTGAAGGACATCTGACACTGAATTGCCAGCCAGTGCAATCCATGCAGCACAGGTATGACATGGCTAGATCGAGAAAGCCCAGCCAACAACCTGGCCGCAGTGTTCTGCACCAGCTGCAGGTGGCAGATTTCAACCCCAGAAGCTCTAGGTATTGGTTGATGCAGTAATATTGGTGGGAGGTCGCAAAGGCATGGACAAATCTCAGAAGATCACTGGGTGGAACAAGGTGCTTAATCCGGGTGATATTTCTCAGATGGTAAATTGAGGTCTTGACGACACCCAACATCTGAGACTTCAGTGTCAAACTCTCATCAAAGATAATGGCCAGACTCCGCACCCATTTGGAGGTCATCAGCTGGCAACTGCCAAGCAAAAGCCCAGAGGCATGCCCAGCCAAAGACTCCTCTACCCGGTGACCTGGGTCCACCACCAAAACCCTCAGTTTTGTCAGGATTCAGCTTCAGCCAGTCAGCACTCATCTAGCCCTGAATCTCGGCAAGGTGGTTGTTAAACACCAAGACCGCATCATCTTGGTCAGGCACAAAGGACAAATATAGCTGAGTATCATCTGCTTAGCAGTGAAAACTCAAGCCATACTGTCTTACAATGTCTCCCAATGGCAGCATATACACTGTGAATAACATAGGTGAAAGCACAGAGCCCTGGGGTAACCCACATGGTAGAGAGAATGCATCAGAGGAATAAATTCCTGGCACAGCTCTCTGTGATCTACCAGTGAGGAGCAAGTTGGAAACCATCTGAGGACCATCCCTGGCAGTCCACATATTACCCGTAGGTGCTCCAGCAATACACCATGATCCAAGTTGTCAAATGCTGCAGAGAGATGAAGGAGGACTGAGATGGAACAAGTCCTCCAATCTCTTGCTAGCAGGAGATCATTGAGCACCTGAACCAAGGAGGTCTCGGTGTTGTGCCTCTTCCTAAATCCCAACTGAAGAGTATCGTAGATGTCATGGATGATAAGGTGATCATCCAGCTGCAGCACAACCACCTTCTCAATAACCTTGCTCACAAATGGCAGGTTAGAGACAGGCCTGTAGTTGATGAAACAGTCCGGGTTGAGAACATTACCCGGCAACCCACATAGATACACAGATTTAAAACCTTTTGACACTTATTCATCCACAGTGGCTCAAGATTATGCATACATAACCAGTGCACAAATATCAATTCATGGTTATTCAGACATGCTCACTATTATACTAACATACTAAAATGCCAGCAGAATAGGTCTAACAGTCTTTCGTGTCTGCTCATTTGGTCAGCCCCCACCCTGGATGATGACCTTGCTGCCCCCCTCGCCTTCTCTGGCTTCTCCCTTCCCAGTTCTGGATATTCTTGCTGCATTGGGTTTTGCTTCCAGAACTCTTCCCCAGTACCTGTCCCACCCCCTCTTGAACCCCTCCACCATCTCTGCCTCCACCAGCCCCTAGGCAGCGCATTCCATGACTCCATCACCCTCTCAGTGAAGTAGTACCTCCTCCTTTCTCCCCTGAATCTCCCCCCTCCAGCTTCCACCCATGCCCTCTAGTGGACCCCTCCTCCTTCCTTGAAGCACCCTGACTGTTCCTCCCCTATTTACCCTCTTCATGTACCTGAAGACCTCTATTATTCAAAGTTCATTTAAAGTGCTGCTATCCCCTTAGATACAGTATAAAGACCTAACAAAAATGTAACAAAAAGTAATAAACAAGTCCAAATCCAAAAGAATCAATTCTCCAGAAACCATAGAATGCATAATGACATCACTTTACAAAATCGCTGATGTAATACCTTGCCCTCCCACCACTTATAGATATTCATACCTTGCAAAAAAAAAAAATAAAACCAGAGGTAAATTTACATTATAAAATGGGCAGGGAAAATCCTGTGTCCTGATTGATCCATCGCTGTCCAGGCCTGTCCAGTAATTGACCGGTAACTGCATGGGTCAGTAAATACTCATGTTACCCCTAGATGGCGCTATCCCAGGGGCTACTACCCCTGCCTGATTTGCCACTAACAGGTTGAGGGGCCTGGATCCAATGGCGGGTGCCTCCACCCAGAGGTCAGGGTTTGCAATAGTTAAACTAACTTGGTCACAGCCCTCTGGGACACTGCAACTGCCTACTTCCCACTAGTGGCCCACAATATATCAGAATTACCTTCACAGTATAACACTTACCCCCAGGTCTGGTTCCGTCACTGGGACCTCCTGTGAAATGAGATACAGTGCAACAATCACAGTACAGTACTTTAACATAGACAAATACCTCAGGCAGTATAACTTTGCTGAAACAAGCAGCTCTGGTTATTTAGAGGATATAACAAGGACAGGGAAATCAGGTTAATTAGCTTATCACTCTAATAATCTACCTATGGCTCTGTGCAGACCTATCCCTATCAGTTACTGTCCTGGGTACCCAAGCCCTAGTGGCTAGTCCAAACCGTGGCAGCTGGTAGGGGCCCTTTCACACAGAGAAAAGGAGAATTAAACAGTCAGCAGTACAGTAATTCCATTTGGATTTAATGTGGCAATTCAACAGGGGCAACCTGAATTAGTACTCAGACCTCCAAATAAGATAGGGTCCTTCAATGTCAGCAGGGCTCACTTGAGGTACACAAACCTCTTCACACATCCATATAAAGAAAGCACTATACCAGGCAGGCTGCATCTGTATCCCATCGAATTACTGCACAATACCCGGAGAACACACAGCAGATTCAGTTCTGACAGACAGAGCGCAATTTTCAGCAATTCCTCCAGTCTTCTACAGGGTGAGCCTGGTTTCTACTCTTCAGAGATCCTTTGATTCTTTTCACAGGACGGATTCAGTCCTAACAAGCTGTTACACAAGCTGCAGACCGGAACTCTGGGCCCTACACACGTTTTGACTAAAACTGCACACTGAAAAGCACAGGGCTCCTTCCTTCTTCACTGCCAAAGCTCAACTGAAACTGCAACCGACAAAACCGGCACTTCCTTTGAGTTCCTCCCAGTTCTTGACTGGATTGGCTGTCACTCACAATAGACTGCTGCTGTTGGTCCAAAAAGGCACTGAAGTCTAAACTACATCTCCCAGAGTCACTGCCCATACAATCCTCTTGTGGCTGGCTCAGATTATGAGTCCAAGTTCTGATTCGTCAAGGCACCATTTTAGAGCTAGCTTACCCCACACTGATTGGTCCAGTTCAGCAGTTCAAAACTAGAATGGGAACTAGCAGACACAGTTCTGACTGCAAAGAAAGCAGGTTAGACAAACTGTAATTTCATTATTACTCTAAATAATTTCTGGCAAACAGTTACATCTTTCAGATAGGTTCCTTTGCACTCCTAGTGACTGCAAAAATGAAGTGAATTGGCAGCAGCTTGAGTGGTACTCAATCAAAAGACACACAGTCCCCATACAAACTAATTATGTCTGCAAGCAGACAGCTCTTAAAGAGACAGTACCAGAGGTTCTAAAACACTCACTGATAAATGGCTTAAATGCCAAACACCATTCAGGCTTGGAGCATTCAAGCAAGCTCCTGGAAGTCTTTTGGGAACCCCCATTTGCAGGGGGGTTACACCCTTCCTGGCCTGGGAAAGCTTGACGTCCGCGTCAAGCAAGTACCCCCATAAGTTTCAACTGCAACCATATACATTTGCATTAGGCTCGCACATGTAATTATCAGTCAATATATCATTTTACCAAGAACACATTTCTGAAACATTGCAGTACATCACTCTTTACAGTATTACATACACATTGTACCATAACTCAAGTTATTACCTCTTGTACATGAAACCTGAAGAGAGGCCCTCCTATCAGTTACCTTGGGGCTGGATAGGGGCAGGGCACCATATTGAGGGCAACACAAACGCTTGGAGTTAGCACTGATGCTCAGTTTGGGCAATGAGCTCGAGGGACACATACACTCCTTTATGGACAACATTGAGAGGCAAGTCCACAGGCCTCCCAAGTGAATCATAACTGAGGTGCACCACAGGCTTTACAGCTCGACCAGTCTTTAGGGGAACTGTTATAGTCTCTGCACTCTGAGCCTCATTTTCAGCATTGTCCTCACTTGTCAGGGAGTCTCCATGGGGTAGAGAGGCTAGAACTTGGGGCACTTTCAGCTCCAGGAGTTACAGTTTCTGAGTCCACAACATTTGGCTCGCATGGAGAGCTTTCGGACACTGGCAGTGGACTGTCAGGGCACTCAAAATACTCTTCTTGTTCTGGTGTATCACCAGTCTGACCCAATCCATCATTTTCCTCCCCTGAAAGCTCAAACAGTTCAACCATGCACAATGATTCCATTTCATCTGATCTGGTGCTTTGCACTTCACTTTCTGGGAGCATTGGCTCCAGGGATGAAGCTGGGGGCTTAGACAGTCCAGAAGGCCCAGCTTCATCTCCAGTATTGACTAGGGGATTGCCCCGAAACAATTGACTCAGTTCGTGAAAGGATAGTATTCAAAGTCACTCTCACTTTCTTCCGATATGGACTGACAGTCATGCTCAACTGGGACTTGTGGAGGAACACTTTAACTTTGCTTCTGTAGGTGCAGACTTTCTTGATCTTTTCTTAGCAGCAGCTCTAGTCACTGGTCAGAGGGGCATCTTCTAGGGGCTCAGACTCAATTAAGATTTGTCCAATGGGCAGTAAATGATTTCTATGCATTGTTTTACATCTTTTGAATTATTCTCAGGCCTTACTTTGTACACTGGCAGATCATCTAGTTTGCCCACTACAATGTGAGGGAGATGGTGCCATCTGTCAGCAATCTTTTGCTTGCCATGCAGTCCCAGATTTCTTAGCAATACCGATCTCCTCCTGGAGTTCCTGTGCTTTCACCTTTTATCATACCTTTCTTTGTTGGCCAGATTCTTTTTGGCAGCCATGGTTTGAGCCAGTTAGTCGCATGAGTTAGCTGGGCCTTTAACTTTTGCACATACTGTAAATAGTTGTCAGCTTGAACCCCATCAGGAGAGACCCCAAACACACATCTACTGGTAGTCGAGCTTCTCTTCCAAACATCAGGCGGTAGGAGAATTCAGTGGCATCACTTTTGGTGCAGTTATAAGCATGTACCAGGGTGCTAATTTGTTGGCTCCATCTAGGCTTGTCCTTTGGGTGCAGGGTGCCTAGCATATCTAGTAAAGGCGGTTAAACGTTCAGGCTGTGGGTCCTGGGGTGGTAAGGAGTGGTTCTGGACTTTCGACTCCCACAGAGAAAGCATCTCTTTGATCAGACGACTCTCAAAGTCTCTCCCTTGATCAGAATGGATTCTTTGTGGAGCCCCATAATGAACAAAAAGTTTTCTACAAGTACTTTGGCCACAGTGGATGCTTTCTGGTCTTTGGTGGGGAAAGCTTGGGCATATCTAGTAAAATGGTCAGTGACCACCAGCACATTACTGATATTTCTTTGATCTGACTCCAAACTCAGAAAATCAATACAGACCAGCTCCATGGGTGCACTGGTGGTGATGTTAACAAGGGGCACCCTCTGAGGCAAAGCTTTCCTCTGTAAGCAGCGACTACAAGTTCGAATGTGTTGCTCCACATCAGCCCCATCTTAGGCCAATAGAATCTGGATCTCACCAAGTCAAGTGTTCTGTCTATACCAAGGTGCCCCATGTGGTTGTGCAAGACCTCAGTACTGAGTCTCGAAGGCAGTGGGCAGCACTAGTTGTTGTTGTCTACTTGTCCCCTCTGTCTACTGTTTCTCTGTATAACAGTTTATTGATCAGTTTCAACTTAGGACCTTCTTTGTATAACAGTGCAGTTCTCAAATCAGTGGGCGTAATTTGACACATCTTTTCCTGCATGAGGGCTTCTAAAGCTGCTTTGATCGTGGGATCAGCGGATTGAGCCGCTTGGTCCACTATCATTGTCCAGCTGAGGCGGTGCACCAATGTCTATTGCAGAAAAGTGGCAATAAGCAGCAGGTATGCAATTCTCAGAGGCTCCCAAGCAATCCACCATGCAGTCCTGCGTCATGGACATTTGTTCCTCCTGTCAAACTTCGGCAGAGTGCCCGAATGTCAGGTTCTGCCAATCGGACCCAATCATTCTGGGAACAGGCCTCCGGGAAAAGCATCAGCATCTATGTGGTTCAGACCTGCTTTCATTCGAGCATAGTCATATGTAGATAATGCAGAAAGCCACCTATGGCCAGTGGCATCCAACTTAGCTGAGGTCTGCACAGGTCAAGGATTATTGTCAGTTTTTACTAGTATTTTAGCCCCGCTCTGAAGTACTCTTAGATTGAAGGGTCAGCAATAGCCCACTTCAAAGCTAGGAACTCTAACTTATGTACAGGATAGTTCTTTCGGATGGGGTCAGGCTTCTACTGGCAAAGGCCACTGGTCTCAAAGCCATTCTCGTGCTCTTGGTACAACACAGCTCTAACCCTTGCAAGCTAGCATCAGTGTGCAGGACGTAAGGTTTTTCTTGGATCGGCATAGGCCAGCACTGGAGCATGGGTAAGTTGATATATGATCTCATGAAAGCAGTCTCACAATCAGAGTCAGCGGACCCCAAATACTTCACTGGATGAAAATACACTCTTTCAGTCTTGAGGACGCTGACTTTTAGTATTTTTGTGGGTTGGGGATACCCTTGAGTAAGGTTAAGTAAAGGCGGATCACTCTTGAATAGTCCTTGATGAGCCCGATAATAACCACAGAATCCAGGAATCTTTGCAGTTCTTTTAGATTTTGGGCTGTGGCCAGGTGGTCAAGGCCTCAACTTTACTTGGTCGGTCTCTATTCCTCAGTGGATACTATGTGTCCCATACTTTACTGATGTTTGAAAGAATTGACACTTATCAATGGACAGTTTAAGGCCAAAGTCCTCCAGTCGGTCCAATACCTTAAATAATCTGCTCTCATGTTCCTCCAGTGAGCTGCCAAACACAATAACATCATCTAGGTATACCAGGCACTCTAGTAAGTTCATGTCCCCACTGCACGCTCCATCAATCGTTGAAAAGTGGCTGGGGCACCTGAAATCCTGAGGCATCCTCATGAATTCATTAGAAGCCAAGCGGACAGATAAGGCCGTCTTCTCACGGTCCTCTGGGGCCATCGGGATCTGGTAGTACCCACTGCGAGATCCAGCACAGAGAACCACTTGCTCCCGTTAGGCAGTCCAAAGCATCCTGAATGCGGGGCATTGTACTGATCAGGGATAGATCCGCTCGGTTTTAAAGGTGCGATAATCCACACATCCTTACTGTTCCTCTTTTTCCTCACACACCACAATGGGGAAGCATAAGGGCTTCTGGATTCTTGTATTACACCAGCAGCTAACATCTCTTGCAGATGCCGTCTCACATCATCTATGTCAGCAGGTGCCAGGCGTCGAGACCTCTCCACCGAAATGCCGTCATGCAGCGGATATTGTGCTCAGCTCCTTGCACGCATCCTACATCCCATTCCTTTAAAGAAAACACCTAGTCTCTCTGGGCAAGCTTCTCACTGATCTTCACTTTCCATTCAGCTGGCAGCGGGAGTCGCGAAATCAAACAAGTCAGGCGTTACTCTGTCATTCTTCCTTGAACTCTTGCTGCTGGGTAGCACTGCAGTGTCTGCACAATGCACATTAGCCAGGATGCAACCTCTGTTTACTCGAATGTCTCTTTCAGACACATTATGAACTTGGACCATTACCCTTCTGGCATAAGCATGGGCTCTAGCGGGCAAAATACTAGAGCTGCCAGCAGTCCCTCTGGCAATTTTCCATCGCCTGGTGCATCCAACATTAATATTTTATTCTTAACATCCTTTCTGATCACGGACCTGCCTCTCCCTAGGTACACCTGGGCATTTGGCGCCAGGATCAGAGACTCAGGATCCTTCTTCCATACAATTCCGACCGGTTCCTCTGGTTCTGTTTTTCAGCATCTCTCTGTGCCTCATAGGCCTTCTTAATTAAAGCCGGAACTCTTAAAGCTCTACTAGTCTTTGACCCTGTTTTCAGTAACACAACTGTGCCAGCCTTCCGAACATATGAGCATTTGTTCCAATCAACAAAGGGACACCATCATACAGTCCAGTGGGGGACACACTAAGGCTAGGGTCTCTACTTATTCGAGCCACTCAGCCACGGAGGTGTGAGGAAAGACAGCAAGAGCCGGATATACCGGAATAGGGTAGGCCTTCTCACTTAACCCCATACATACAGTCCTTCTAATGGTTGTGGGGTACATCTGACAAATGCTTCTGATACCAATCTTGGAACATAATTGTCACTTGGGAGCCACTGTCTAATATAGCTCTTGTAGACACTCCGTTCACCTTTACAGTGGTCTCCATGGAGGGACCCACTATTCTGGACCAGTCTGGAGAGGCGGTAGTGAGGGCCTGGGCAACTGACCTTGCCACAAAGGACATGAATTAGCATTTTGGTGCCCTCACTGGGATCATGTCGTGCACCTCTTAACCACTGATTTCTTCTCCGAAGCTCTCCTTGTAGCCTATATGCAACTTTGTCAGTGTCTTTTGGGGACTGGCATTCCTTTTCATGTGCCCATCTTTCCCACAATTATAGCAAAACATACTTTCTGGAGTTTGAGCTGGCGGAGAGCCACACTGGGAGCCAGAGGGTATTACTAACTGGAAACCTTGGTGCCATCTCTGTCTGCGGCGTGATAAGCATTTGGAGACATCTCGTCAGTTTCTCCACTTCCATGGTCAAGGAATCGAGTTCGGAGCTGTTATCAGCAGGAGATACATGGGTGGGTACCCCCACCCCCATAGCAGATGCAGTCGGATATAGGTCAGGGCCCGTACTTGCAGGCGTGGCCTTCATAAAGGGACTGTTTTTGAATTCCCGGATCTCTCTCAACAGTTCGCCCCATTGTGGCATATCTTTTTCCTTGTCAGAGCACTCATTGACTGCCAACCTCTGCCCCTGAACTTCACTTGATGGGTCACCCTCAGTCACCGGTCGTAGCCGCAGCTATTGGTGCAGGTCCTCCCGAGGTCGTCTTTCTCAACTCCTCAATTTCTCTCATTAACTCATCATAGGAGGGTGGGGATTCCAGTCGATCTGCCAGGCGTAACTGAAGCAACAGCAGTTCTGAGAAGGGGCAGACTTAAGGATCCTGTCCAGCCTGGTTCGGTCCAGTTCAATCGCTGGCAAACTACCTTTTCTGAGGCATTCTTGCAACAATTTTCCAGCCGAGATAATACACAGACAACAACTCCCCTTGGTACTGTTGTGCATCTCTTACTCTCCACCATAGGTCCTCATCAGAATCTGGGCTCCCATACACATTCTCCAAGGCCTCAAGATAGGCCTGTGCAGTACTTCAGGGTTACTGGCCCGTTTATGCACGGATGGTAGCCAGGGCAGGACCTCGGAGGCTCACTAACCCTCTTTCGCTTTCACCTTCCGAGCATTGCCATTCTAGCACTTGGGGGCAACATAGTCTATCCAGGTCTCCCAGTCATCCCCCCTTGGGGGTGGGGAGGGTGTGAGAGAAGATCCTCAACCTTGGTAAGAGTCGTGACTAATGGCAGGTGCAGAAATAGGAGTCTGCATTGGTTCAGCCACCATTACGGGCACTGGAGCAGGAGAGGGTGTTGGGGAGGAACACCCCAGGTGGCAAGAATAGTTTCTTCAAGTCCTCCACAGTTTTCCCTCTCCAGCAACCATTCAGCAAATTTCTCCTCAAAAGTTTCAGATAGTGGTGGGGCTGATTCCCCAGGTCTTTACTGTCCTTAGTTATCACTCTCCAAGCAGTGAGGGCTCCCTCTGGGGTAATGGTCTGTGGCACTTTGAGCTATCTATGG
Organism: Neoceratodus forsteri; assembly: GCA_016271365.2. Lineage (NCBI taxonomy): Eukaryota > Metazoa > Chordata > Ceratodontiformes > Ceratodontidae > Neoceratodus > Neoceratodus forsteri. The sequence continues at coordinate 685,332,588 of CM057449.1, forward strand.
GATCCTTAAACTCTACTAGGGGCCAGGAAAGTGTGGGTGAGCAGATTAGCATGCCGACCCACCACCACAGGGTTTTGTAAACCTTCCACCTTGGAAAGTACTCCTGCACAGTGTCCGTATTGAGTACCAGGGGATGTCCAGGATAAGCATAGCATTTTGGGGTCGATCTCCTCCCAGTACACCACTCCACCAGCGGTGCACAGCCACTTCTGTCGGGGTACCCATTTTTTCTTAACAGTGGTTCAGAATATGGCCACTAGGACACACAATCCCAGCGGTGAGCCTCCAAGATGTTACCCCTAGATGGCGCTATCCCAGGGCTACTACCCCTGCCTGATTTGCCACTAACAGGTTGAGGGCCTGGATCCAATGGCGGGTGCCTCCACCCAGAGGTCAGGGGTTGCAATAGTTAAACTAACTTGGTCACAGCCCTCTGGGACACTGCAACCCCTTTCTTCCCACTAGTGGCCCACACAATATATATCAAATTACCTTCACAGTATACACTTACCCCCAGGTCTGGTTCCGTCCTGGGACCTCCTGTGAAATGAGATACAGTGCAACAATCACAGTACAGTACTTTAACATAGACAAATACCTCCAGGCAGTATAACTTTGCTGAAACAAAGCAGCTCTGATTTATTTAGGGGATATAACAAGGACAGGGAAATCAAGGTTAATTAGCTTATCACTCTAATAATCTACCTTATGGCTCTGTGCACAGGCCTATCCCTATCAGTTACTGTCCCTGGGTACCCAAGCCCTAGTGGCTAGTCCAAACCGTGGCAGCTGGTAGGGGCCCTTTCACACAGAGAAAAGGAGAATTAAACAGTCAGCAGTACAGTAATTCCATTTGGATTTAATGTGGCAATTCAACAGGGAGCAACCCTGAATTAGTACTCACGACCTCCAAATAAGATAGGGTCCTTCAATGTCAGCAGGGCTCACTTGAGGTACACAAACCTCTTCACACATCCATATAAAAGAAAGCACTATACCAGGCAGGCTGCATCTGTATCCGATCGCAATTACTGCACAATACCGGGAGAACACACAGCAGATTCAGTTCCTGACAGACAGAGCGCAATTTTCAGCAATTCCTCCAGTCTTCTACAGGTGAGCCTGGTTTCTACTCTTCAGAGATCCTTTGATTCTTTTCACAGGACGATTCAGTCCTAACAAGCTGTTACACAAGCTGCAGACCGGAACTCTGGGCCTTACACACGTTTTTTGACTAAAACTGCACACTGAAAAAGCACAGGGCTCCTTCCTTCTTCACTGCCAAAGCTCAACTGAAACTGCAACCGACAAAACCGGGCACTTCCTTTGAGTTCCTCCCAGTTCTTGACTGGATTGGCTGTCACTCACAATAGACTGCTGCTGTTGGTCCAAAAAGGCACTGAAGTCTAAACTACATCTCCCAGAGTCACTGCCCATACAATCCTCTTGTGGCTGGCTCAGATTATGAGTCCAAGTTCTGATTCGTCCAAGGCACCATTTTAGAGCTAGCTTACCCCACACTGATTGGTCCAGTTCAGCAGTTCAAAACTAGAATGGGGAACTAGCAGACACAGTTCTGACTGCAAAGAAAGCAGGTTAGACAAACTGTAATTTCATTATTACTCTAAATAATTTCTGGCAAACAGTTACATCTTTCAGATAGGTTCCTTTGCACTCCTAGTGACTGCAAAATGAAGTGAATTGGCAGCAGCTTGAGTGGTACTCAATCAAAGAAACACACAGTCCCCATACAACTAATTATGTCTGCAAGCAGACAGCTCTTAAAGAGACAGTACCAGAGGTTCTAAAAACACTCACTGATAAATGGCTTAAATGCCAAACACCATTCAGGCTTGGAGCATTCAAGCAAGCTCCTGGAAGTCTTTTGGGAACCCCCATTTGCAGGGGGGTTACACTCAGCAAACAGGTACTGTAGTGCATAACTTTCCAGTTAGGACATCATGTAATGGCCCAACATAGCACAATGTGCCATCAAACATAATACAACAACGCAGACTTCAAACACAGTAATCCCCAAATCAGCAAAACTCCCACTTGATGAATTATTCATCTATTTTTTTTTCAAGTTTCACTCAGTCATGAAGTAGGACTAACAATCACCATGAAGACTATGTGCTACATCATGGGATCACTACATGAATGCAGTGGTCAGTAATGTAAGGAATTAATGAATTACATTTAAAATCTCTCAGTCTTTTAATAAGTTTGAGTTGTAAATCATGTTTTTTCCATATGTATTTTTTGGTAGGAAGCTGGCATGCAGCTGCAGCTACAGCTCCTCTCTCAGAGAAGCTCATCTCTCCAGCCCAGACATCCCCACACTGAACATCCCTTGGAAATCCCGCCCATGGAACAGGGCCAGAGGCAAGGAGCATCAACTTTCTCCCCTCACCCAGAAAGCTAGCATCCAGATTCCAGGGGAATGGCATGGGTGCAGCCAGGGCCATCGTGGAGCCTGCCATGTCCATTTTTATGTTTTCTCCCTGACCCCTTCCCCTCCGATATAAGATGCACAGGCTACATACTTCTTGACATGTATCACCATTCAGCCACCGCTAGAGGGCAATCAGTGAGTGGGTTGGCAGATCATCCCTCCCCGAGAGAGGAGAGCAGTCCTCCAGATGCTCAATCATCTCTCATCCCTGCTAACCCCTGCAGTCCGGGCTTGTTCGCTAACCCAGGTAACTGGCATGGCAAGAGGTGTAGCGTCCAATGCCTCAACCTCCAGTGCCACTGGGCCGGCAGTTGTAAACCATTTTATAAAATAAATAATCTACTCAGGAGCATGAGGTTACCATGTAATTACCCCTTCCCCCAATTCACCACCAATCCATATTCAGATTAGCAAAACAGGGGGCTATGGTAGCCCCCATCACCATCCCTCTTTGATGCAAAAAGATTTCTCCATTTAATGTGAAAAAATTATGTTTCATGATAAAATTAGCTGCCTCTACCAGAAAGTGTGCAGGTGGGGCATTGATCCATTCTTGCCTCATCAAAAAGTTATCCATTGCTCTAAGTCCCATATTGTGGTGGGTATGCTGGTAGAAAGGGTGGTAACCATTCAACATTATCCACAAATACTTGGGTTACCAAACAATGTCCTGTAACTTTCACATTAAATGTATGGAGTTTCAGGTGTAGGATCTTACATTTATGACTATAGGTTGTAAAAAATAGTCTACAAAACAATTTAAGTTTTATGTCAAAGATCCCGCACCTGAAACAATTGGTATCCCTGGTGGATTTGGGGTATTCTTATGCAGTTTTAACAGATAATAAAACATATCTAAAATCATGTCTTATTTTCAAAAACACCACCTCTTGCTGGGTGATGATGCCCTCACCCAAAGCACCATCTACCAGATCATACAATTTGATTTTAAACCTTTCCATTGGGTTATGGCTCAGCTTTACATAAGAGGCAGCATTAGTTTAGCAATCTATTGGCTTCTTCAGTATATTCCTCTCTCCCCAAAAATGGGCTTGCAGTATAGCCTAGAAGTTAGAGGAACCAGGTGTGAACTAGCTTGATACATCCAACAAACCAGACCTGAGTTTGATTCTCACAACCTCCACTTGCATACTGTGTGACTCTGAGCAAGTTACTTAACTGTCCAGTGCTCTCAGGTTGCCCTTGAAAACAGGCACTTGTGCCTAGTGGCCTACCCAATTACCAAGACTAAGCAACCACATTCCCCACTAATCAACTAGACAAATGATGATATCTTCCTTTTTAATCAACTCTTCTGAAGCATTTTTTACGACTGCAGTAGGTGGACCCTGCAGACATTTTGCATGTACAAAAGGAGTTATGTTATGTTTTCTGTCCATGGAACTGACTGAAGGTGTAAATAGTCTCCTCCACCTTACCCTCCTCCAAGAAATGTTTTCCACCCTCAAATAAATATGCTTTCATGTTAGTCAATGATTGCAGTGCACTTTTTCCTTTCTTAAGTGGGAGGAACAAGAACTGGAAACTGAGTAGTGGGAGGCAGCATTCATTTTTTTGGTGAAGCAAGATCCACTGCCACCTCCACACAAGAAGCACTTAAAGATCCACCCCACCTTTTTTTGGTTCATGTGGGGGGGCATGAGGTGGATCTATCATGCTGGAACAATTGACTATCAGAGCTGCCTGGGGCATCAGATCTTAAGCTTCAGAAGGAAAGTAAAAGCCTGAAACTGCATCCTTACACAGCAGTTGTTTAAACAGCCTTGGCTCAGTTTACATTCCTCTCCTGGTCACACATTTTCACAAATACATTCCAAGAGATGGCAAGTCCCTCCTGGTGGGTATATGGTGTGATTCAGACCTGTCCTCCAACCCTGCCCTCACCACCTTACTCTATATTTTGCATCAGCTGAAGCAGGTCAGTACAGCAAGAAGCTGCAGTGTATATTTTACTAGGCTTGAAGTTTTAAAGGAGTAGTCCACTCAGAGTTTGCAAAAAACCTGTTATGCAGAGTGTTTTGATTTGTATGTTAAGTCCTAGTGTGTCCTTCCCTCTGTCTGCTATTAGGAGTTTTTCCTAAATTAGCCTATTAGCAGATACCAGAGAGCTAGCTATCTGGGGTTTCTGTAAGAAAACCGCTACTAAATTAAGCTCTAATTCACTATTGTTGTTTTCTATGTGCGTCAGGTCTAGCTTGCAGGAGTGTTTTAATTTTAAAACTTTTAATTTCAACAAACTATACACAACCATAAAAGCACAGAAATTGCCCAGATCATTAGCGCTGCAATTAGTTAAGTCTCAGGCTGTTTTATTACAGAAAACCCACTCAGTTAGATTTCAAGTATTCTCTTAGGTAGAACTAGCATTTAGTGCTGATTTTGCTCTGTGACATGATTTTCATTTTTTTTTACAAACGAAGTGTATGATATGAACCTGCAGCCTAGAAACTGCAAAATACTTTAAAGTTACCTTTTCTCCTGTGTGTGGTATAACATGAAAACAACAGGATGACAGTGACTATTTCAGTTACACATTTGATCCCATTTTACAATGGTTCATTGTACTACACATTTAGTGTATCCCACTTTTTCAAATAATAAAACAAATATTCGCCAAACTAAATAACTCACACATACATATTTTTATACTTTATTAAAAAGATACTTCACATTTGTAACCAAAAAAAAAAAAAATTGAAAATCATGTCACAGAGCAAAATCAGCACTAACTGCCAGTTCTACCTATTAGAATAGAGGAGGCAGTATAGTCTGGTGGTTTAAGGCTCTGAGCTGCAAGCCTGGTGTCCTGGGTTTGAATCCCACAACCTCCATGTGCGTATTGTGTGTCCCTGAGCAAATCACTTAACTTCCTTGTGCTGCCATGTCACACCTCTAAACAAGCTTTAGTGTGTCTCTCCTGGTAAAAAAAAGTTGCTGGTACTTACAGTTTAGCAAATACTTTAGAGCTAACTGAGTGAGTTTTCTATAAGAAAACTGCTACAGTCTTTACTAATTATAGCAATGATGATCTGGGGCAATGTCTGTGCTTTTTATTCTTGAGTGTAGTTTGATTAAATTAAATTTTAAAATGAAAACACATATTACTGCTAGCTAGACGTGACACACCCAAAAACATAAATAGTGAACTAGAACTATTTATTACAGAAACCCCAGTTAGGTAGCTCTCAGGCATCTGCTAAATTGTAACTGTTGCCATTTGTGCTCACTGGATAAGAACAGTTACAAAGCTCTGCTATTGTGAACTGATTTTAAAAAGCACTGCATATGCTAAATCTATGGGCCTGGATACATCACTGTCACATGACACGGGGTGCATTGTAGGAGGCAGAAGGCAATAAACCTATTTGTAATGGAGATCCCCAGGGGTCATAACACTACCCTAAAGCTAGCAGCCTAATTTAGTATAAAATCCTAATAGCAGACAGAGGGAAGGACACACTAGGACTTTACATACAAATCAAAACACTCTGCATAACATATGTTTTTGCAAATTCTGGGTGGACTACTCCTTTAATTGAGCCAGCCCCAATCTGTATCTTTCCAAGAACCACTTTATGTGGTGTGCATACCAGCGTGGTTATTTCACTCTTATTTACAGCTTTACACCTTTATCAGTTTTTAATTGCAACTGTGTCTAAATGCTCCACCGTGTAGCCTCCAGTCTACCACTATATCTGCATGCCTTACAGCACTGTTTCACTGCATGCAGGGAGGTCGGCGGCTACCAGGACACATACAGATGGCAGTTTGGAGCATGGGTGTAGACTGCAATACTGGGATGCCTCCATACCACAGGATCCTGACAGCTGTATGTGAACCCCCCTGAGTGTAACCCCATGTCCCCACCTAACCTACCTCTCTGTCCGCACTTGCCTCCCCAAGGGCCACCTCCTGATGGTATCCATGTACTGTTCTTGACTTTTCTTCTCACTGTGCCAAGTGTTGGGCATATCCTGCCTGCCCATGTGTGGTGCGGCAGCAATACTACTTGCAAAGCAGTGCCAGTAGTGAGCACATATATTAGTGGAGCTCCTGAGTGCATCGTGAAGCACTGCTGCAGTGGACAATAGACATGTGGCACTGTGTACAGTGGAGCAGTGGGGAACACTAAAGGCAGTAGTAGAGGGTCTGTCTTCAGCCATACAGCAGCAAAACAGGAACCTCTGCTGTACCCAGGTGTCCTAATACAGGCAGAACTGATGTCATGTCTCCCCCCACCTCTCTCTCTCTTTCTCTCTCCCTCCCCCCTTCCCTCCCTCTCACTGACATAGCCCCCAATTCCATCATATGGATCTCCCCCTCCCTTGAACCTCTCTCTGTCACCTCCACAACATAAGTGTGTCTAATAACAGTGAAATATGGTTATTTACATATTATATGTGTAACCCTTAGATGGCACTATACCAAGGGCTACTACCGCTGCCTGATTTTCCACTAACAGGTTGAGGGGCCTGGATCTGATGGTGGGTGCCTCCACCCAGAGGTCAGGGTTTGCAATAGTTAAACTAACTTGGTCACAGCCCTCTGGGGCACTGCAACCCCCCTTTCTTCCCACTAGTGGCCCACACAATATATCGGAATTACCTTCACAATATACACTTACCCCTAGGGCTGGTTCGGGCAGTGTGACTCATGGGACTCCCTGTAAAATAAGATAATACAGTGCAAAAACCACAGTACAATACTTTAACATAGATGAACACCTCAGACAGTGTAACTTTGCTGAAACAAACCGATCTGATTTATTTAGGGGGATATAATAAGGACGGGGGAAATCAGGTTAATTAGTTTAAATGCATTAATAATCACAGTACTGTGCACATATTTCAGAATCCCAAATGTCCCTAATGTCACTCTTACTGGATACCCAGGCAATAAGAGGCTAGCCTATTTGGTGCAGCTGGTTGGGGCCCTGAAGATGGAAAATACATGCACAATACCCAAAATGTAATCCGGAGCCGGCAGACTCAGTTCGTGGAGAAAGAAAGGAAAAGTAATTAGATGGAACACTTGCAATTAGTTGATGGCAGGGAGCTACCCTGATTTGTACTCACAAATTCAATGCTGAAACTGAATGGAAGGCAGATTGTCCTGGATTGCCAGGCGGAGCAGACCATGTGGACAAGGTCCTTGTGACTGGAACCCAAGGCAGTTCATAGCAAATGGATGTAGTCTGGATTAAGCTGGGGTTTACTTGCAGCTTCATGTACTCAGTTCACTGTACAGGGGATTTGAAATGCGAGTCCCCACTAGCACTACACACATTTATATGGAAAAAGAAAGTACTATACCAGGCAGGCTGCTTCTCTCGTCATAATTACTGCACAGTACCGGGAGAACACACAGCAGATTCAGTTCTAACAGACGGCGCAATTCAGCAATTTCTCCAGTCTTCTACAGGGTGAGCCTGGTTTCTACTTTTCAGATCTCCTTGATTCTTTTCACAGGTCAGATTCAGTCCAAACAAGCACTTGCACAAGCTGCAGACCGAAACTTGGGGTCTTACACCGTTTCCCGACTAAAACTGCGCACCGAAGAGCACAGGGCTCCTTCCCTCTTCACTGCCAGAGCTAAACTGAAACTCCAGCAGACAAAACCAGGCACTTCCTTTGAGTTCCTCCCAGTTCTTGGCTGGATTGGCTGTCACTCACAATAGACTCCCCCTGTTGGTCCAAAAAGGCGCCGAAGTCCAAACTACATTTCCCAGAGTCACTGCCCATACAATCCTCTTGTGGCTGGCTCAGATTATGAGTCTGTGTTCTGATTCGTCCACTGGCACCATTTTAGAGCTCCCTTAACCCACACTAATTGGTCCAGTTCAGCAGTTCAAAACTAGAATGGGGAACTAGGCAAACATAGTTCTGATTGCAAAGAAAAGCAGGTTAGACAAACTGTATTTTCATTATTACTCTAAATGATTTCTGGCAAACAGTTACATCTTTCAGATAGGTTCCCTTTGCACTCCTAGTGATTGCAAAAACGGAGTGAATTGGCAGCAGCTTGAGTGGGACTCAAGCAGAGAAACACACAGTCCTCCCCCCCATGCAAACTAATTATGTCTGCAAGCAGACAGCTCTTAAAGAGACAGTACCAGAGGCTCTAAAAACACTCACAGATAAATGGCTTAAACGCTAAACACCATTCAGGCTCGGAGCATTCAAGCAAGCTCCTGGAAGTCTTTTGGGAACCCCCATTTGCAGGGGGGTTACATATGACTATGCCATATACACAGTACTCCACAGGTCATGTAGGAGGGCATTTCAAAATGCAGCTGTCATCACCAAGTGCACCATGGGATGTGCACTGCTACTTCAGGTTGAGATCACACACACTACTCACATTCAGTGTGGACAGGCTGTAATGTTTTCAAGCCATTATCCACACTGTTCACTGGCAGCATGGACATACTGTAATGGTTAGAATCCATTACAGCTTTTTCGAGAGTAGTGTGGACAGGGCCTGCATGTCTATGTAATTATCTATTCTTCTATTAATTGCATGTATCATTATTTTTATCGATTTCTAAAACAAACCTGCATATCACATTTGCCTGCACTCTGAGCACATACTTATGAAACTGTGCATATTTGTACTCCACTTCTGCATATACCTCATACTTTCCTAATATTCCCATTATCACAAGCATAACTAGCTTGCCCTTATTAAAAGCGCCCCCCTCTGAAAGTTACTATCACATTTTCTCTGCTAACAGTCCATCATCATTACACCTGACTTCCTGACATCAACACATTGCTTAAATATAACTTACGTCACCTCATGGACAAAAACCCTGTTTCTCTGGAAAAAAAAATCCTGTATAAATAATCCCAAGGCTGAACATATGCCAGCCATTACTTTTTCATGTACTGCCACCTTCTGTACCATCATGGGGATTTGCTCTATGTTTTCCATGATGCTTTGCATTATTGGTATGTGCAATTGTGTTTTCTTTAAAATTTGACTGTCGGCCAATATCATCCGGGATAACACATACATCAGTGGCATTTGCTCTGGGGTTTCAATGATTTAATAGATTTATACAAGTTACTAGACTTACGCCCTAATGCTTGCCATGACTCCAATTTTATACTATATCAAATTTGTTTTTGTAAAAGTTGTCCAGCCTAATCTTATTATGTCCAGCCTAATCTTTTGTAAACCTATATTACCTCCTATTCCTTCCATAAAAATGTACACCTCCATGTGTTTTCCTAATAACGTGTATGCCTTCCTTAGAACAGAAACTAAAACAAATCTTACTACTTACAAATCATTGTGTTGTTTCTCCATAACTCCTTAACAATTCCACACAACTTCACTAACTTCATTGTGCAGCCGTGGTGGATCTGACCAGATTTTGTTTCTCTAACGCTTATATTTCCTTACTTCTTGTTCCATGGTTTATTAAATAACTGCACAACCTCAACCTCTCTCATAAAGTTCTTCTGGAACACAGTAATAGCTACACACAGGGTTCCAACTTCCTGGGCTAAAAGTGGATGCAGGTTTAAACACGTCTACGATCTAAAAAACCAGTGCCTTCTTGTTGGATAACAAGACTACTATCCTGAGGGGTGGAGGCATTATATACTGATTGCCCATTCAGAGTAGCACTGTCTGTTATGAAACTCTGAATCTATTTCAGTTTGCTAATAGTTCATTAGATCAGCATTATCCATTTCAGAAATCAGAAATGACAACTCTTCTTTACTAGACCCAGATTCAGATAAGAGACGTATGATTTTCAATGTTCCCCTCCCCATATTTGCAAAGTAGAAACATAAATTCTGTTTTCTAAATATTTTATAGAGTTTTACACAGATGTTAAATTTGTCAATGTTAGGAGTAGGAATAAAGTTCAGTCCCTTTTGCAAATCACTGATATGATCGTTGTGATCTTTGGGCAAAACTTTATTAGACAAATTAATAATTTCCCAGGTGTTGCTTTTTCTGTCGTCACCTTGCATTTCACAAATCTTGGCTCTGTGTTTTTTCCTCCCCTTCTACTTCTCCTTGTTTTTTCTTCCTTTTACTGTTGTATTGGTCGTGGTTAATTGCTGCTGCCCATTGGCTGCTCTTTTCTATAAAACTTCATGACCCGTTAAGCCTTGGACCGATTCACACCCTGCCTGGTGATTACAGTGTGACACTCCTGGTTGAGGGGTTGTTGGGTTAGTTTGTTATCATGTAGTAGGGCGTTCATTCCAAATTGCTAAATAGCACGGTGCCTCCACCAGAGAGAGTAAGTGGCCAGTTATTGTGTGTGTAGTGCCGCCTCACTGGGATGCCTTACCTACCCACCTCCCTACACTGGACAAGACCCCCCTTAGGAACCATCAACATTTGTTACCTCTGCCACACAATAATTCAGTCAGATTGTACAAAAGGAGGGCACACACAGAAATACAAACAATTAGTGCTTTATTTGCTGACACAGCCTTGGGTAGCTGGAGAAGGAAAATTGGGTTAAGCACTTGCAAGTTACCATTGAACATTTCCCTCATAAATCAGTAGACCATACACAATGTAGCCAGCCAAAGAAGGGGTCCACTGAGACGGATATATTACACAGAGTACAGAATAGTCTGTGACTGGTACCAGTAGTACAACTGTAGATTTAATTATAAACACTACTACCAATTAGACTCTGGGTACCCAAACATTATATTAGTATGAATCCTGATGAAGGTCTGGTTGCTTCATTGCCCAGGATCGAGTCTCAGTGGTGCTCTTGAGGAAAACTTAGCAAGCTGGCATTTCAATCCCCCAACAGGCCAAAGGGAGCTAGCACAAATTTAATAAGGAATGAAGTTCCAACAAACTTGCTTGAACTTTTAAAAACTCTTCAAGATCCAAACTGTAATTCAAACAGAAAGAACAGAAATTTCATCCAGCAATGCCAGCACTCACCTAACCCTTGGATGCAGCAGACCAGAAGCAGAATAGTGGTTCAGAAGAAGCTGGGAGCAGCACGCATGAGCAGAAAGCAACCTGGAAGACTTGGATTCTTTGGAACAGGTGACAACAGTTCAACTTTTCTTGTCTCACACATCTGTGAAAACAGATCTTCAGTATCAGCTCTCAAGCTGCCAGCCTTTGGGCTCAACTCTCTGAATGCAGCTCTTCTAGCTCACATTTCTTTGCTACAATGCCCTTCTGACTCAACCTTCTCTGGACACAACACTTCTGTCTTACACTTCTCTGCTTCAATGCCCTTCTGGAACAACTTCTCTGGACACAGCTCTTCTGACTCGCACTCAGGATACAGGAGCACTGGGCAGAGGTGTCCTGGTTCCCAAGGAGCCCAGATCTCAGAAGCCACCCCATGGTCTGACTCCCCCAGTAGGTCGAGAGTACACCTGTTCTTGGGCATGCACCTGTGGTTCCCTCTTCACTAATCCACCCCACTTGATAAGGGCTAGCTGGCCCCTTACCTGGCTCTGAGGTGGCCTGAACAGGATGCAATCTCAGTCTCCACTCAGATCAGTTTGGAACTGTTGGATGCAGTAGTGGCCTTCTGATTCACACTCTCTAGATCAGTCTCTGGAAATGGCTGAACCCAGGCATAGGTTCACATTGAATATTTTGAAGTAACCCTGGGAGGACTACCAAGATTCTTGTGTATGAGCCCTGGGGAGGATTTCAATGAATTTTCAGGATGAGCCCAGGAGAGGAGTCAGAGGAACGTGTGGCCTGGCTAGGCTGTCTTTCCTCATGGTGCCCTTCTGGCACTGTCTCTTTTACTTCTCTCATGTGGTGCTTTTTTCTAGCACTATTTCTTATACTTCTGTCACATGGTTCCTTTCTGGCACAATCTCTTCAATATCCCGGACTATGACTCTCTTGCATGATTCTGTAACTCACAGCAGCACCCTTTCTGGAATAATTTCTTCAGCTTCTCTTTTCTGGCAGTACCAGAACTCGCATCTCAGATGGTGCTCTTCTGGCACAATCACTTTGGCTCTCTCTTTGATAGATTTCAGCCCAGGAGAGGCCCATGGAACTTCCAAGGGTGGGCCCTGGGAGGACCCGATGGAGCAGCCCTGAGAGTCCCCAGCTCCCTAACAGTATGGCAGCTCTGCACTGCTCAGCACCCCAGCCAATCTCTCTGCACTTCTGAAGGGCTAAGAAACCATTTTCCTTCTTTTCCACCTCTTATTGGGCGGACAGGGCCATCCGTCAGTCCTTCTGCTCTGTCTTGTCCTCTGATTGGCTCAAAAAGCCCACTAGTCCAATTGTAAGGAAACCTGGTGCACTATCCTGTCATAGTCCATCACCTTGCCTTGCTGCTCTCTGATTGGTGGTTGTCTAGGTGAGGGGTCACAAAGATAGCACCCCTTGCTTCAGTGAAGTCCAGCACTCCAAAAGTCATTATTAACTTTGTTTAAAATTTCCCCCCTTTCCACTGTGCCATCCCTAGTTTGGTGGGCACAACTGTGGCTGACATTCTGGTGGTGGTGCAGAGTGGGTAAAACCCCTGTACTCCCTTCCCCATTTTCTGCTCCCCCCCATTATGCTGGCAGCTTCTATGTGGAAGGGAGCCGCTCTCTTAAAGGCATTGTGTGTTGAATGTCCTAGTCCTCCTTCATCCTCCAAGTGTATGTAAGCCCCCTGATGTTCACTGGTGTCCCTGGGGCTGGAACACACTATGGAACTTTCTGACTGGCCACCAATGCATCTCTCAGGGCTCATGGTGCGCAGGCTCAGTGCTAATTTTGGTCTTCAGCTGCACCTTGGAGGCAGCGCTGCTCCACAGGTAGCATAGTTAGCCACACTTCTGCTTGCCACCTATTGGTCATGCATTACTGTAATCCCATTGGTCCGTTACTGTTTGCACCCTAGTGGCAGTGCTGCACAAAAGGCAGCATAGCGCTGCTCCTATACTGTGAACTACAAAACCCTGGACAGACCTATTTCTGAATGATCACTTACAAAAAACAAACTTTTTATTCTGTCTTTTCAATAAACTATTTTGTGTGAGTACTGTTTTCCCCTGGTAGAGATCACATTGACTATGTGAGTGATTTTTTTTTATAGAACAAAACAACAGTACTCCCTGTCCCTAATATAATCACATTGGATGACACCAGAGGCTCCCAGTCAGTGTGTTTATGTTTTCTACAGTCAGCTTGTTCCCTGCCAACTCCCCCACACACACACACACTTGGGCTGTCTCAGTGTCTCTCAGAAATAGGCTAAACATCCTGCAAAGGTATTCCTAAATTAAAAAAATGTATCAGCTAAACATCCATATGTGCTACCCTGTAGGTAGCCCCTACCCAAATATGCTGCCCCGGAGGGTACAGTAGCTTCTACTAAAATGTGCTGCCCTGGAGGGTACAGTAGCTCCTACTGAAATGTGCTGTCCTGGAGGTAGCCCTTACTCAAATGTGCTGCCCTGGAGGGGGACCCCTACTTAAATGTGCTGACCCGGAGGTAGCACCATACCTCTTAACCTTTTGTCACTGAAATGAGGGATACAGACACTCAAAATGAGGGACAGTGAGGGACACTGACTCTTGTAATGTGGGACACATCCTCAAACATGGAGATACAAGCTCTGAATACTGTGAAAACCATTGCTTTTATTTGCACAAAGTTGATTTTTTTATTTAGCATTTAGAATATTATTAACTTGTGCTTTAAAGTCTGAATTTACAGCTCATTCTCTGAGTGTGCAGCACCTTTTCCATGAAAGATGGAGGAAGGACAGGGGCAATTTTGAGGTAAAATGAGGATGTCCTCATAATGAGGACACTTGAGAGGTATGGGTAACACCAACCCAAATGTGCTGCCCTGCAGGTAGCCCCTACTCAAATGTGCTGCCTTGGAGGTAGCCCCAACCCAAATGTGCTACACTGTAGGTAGCCTCTACTCAAATATTCTGCCCTGGAGGTAGCCCCAACTCAAATGTGCTGCCCTGGAGGAAGCCTTTATTCAAATGTACTGCCCTGGAGGAAGCCTCTATTCAAATGTGCTGCTCTGGAAGTGGCCCCTACTTAAATTTGCTGGCCTAGAGGTAGCCCAAACCCAAATGTGCTGCACTGGAGGTAGTCCCTACTCAAATATGCTGTCCTGGAGGTAGCCCCTACTCAAATGTGCTGCCCTGGTGGTGGCCCCTACCCTTGTGTACTGCCCTGGAGGTAGCCCCTACCCAAATATGCTGCCCTGGTAGCACCTACCCAAATGTGCTACCCTGGAGGTAGCCCCTACCCAAATGTGCTGTCCTGGAGGTAGTCTCTACCCAAATGTGCTGCCCTAATAAAGTAAAGATATACCACAGGTTTGTCTCTTTTAATAATATGGTAACATAGTAGTTGATGGCAGATAAGGACCGCTAGACCCACCTAGTCTGCCTGTATTCCCTGCCGACCGCTGACCCTACTTGGTCATTGGCTATCACCTCTCTTCACCCCATCTAAGGTTTCCTTATGTCTATCCCATACTTGTCTGGATCCCCCACTGTGTTAGTACGCACCACTTCCTGAAGTTGACTATTCAAAGCATCCACCACCCCCCTCTCCATGAAGAAAAACGTCCTCACATTTCCCCTTCTCCTGTCCCCTCCAATCTCATATTGTGTCCCCTCATCTTTGTACAACACTTGTACTGAAAGATGTCACCCACCTGCACTTTGATCAAGCCTTTAAGATACTTGAAGGTCTCTATCAAATCCCCATTCTCTCCTCTCCTCAAGTGTATACATATTGAGGTATTTTAATCTGTCCTCATATGCTTTCCAGATTCAAGCCCTTCACCATCTTGGTCACCTCTTCTCTGGTCTGCCTCCATCCAGTCTATGTCTTTTCAAAGCTGCAGCCTCTAGAACTGAACGATGTATTCAGATGAGGTCTCACCAGCATTTTGTACGATGGCTTCACCACCTCCCTCTTCTGCTAGTGATATCCCTTCCTGTACACCCTAACATCCCATTGGCTCTTCCACAGCCTTGTTACACTATTTGGACCTTAAGGACATCTGAGATGATTATTCCTAATCCCTCTCTTCCTGGTGACTATCAGCTACTCCCCCATCCTGTAGGTCTCTGCTGGGTTTGTTCCTCCCAGGTTCATGATTGTGAACTTCTTTGCATTAAACTTTAATTGTCACCTCAGACCATTCCTCCAGCCTTCTCAGATCCCTCCTCATTATTGTGATCCACTCCAGTGTGTCTACTCTGTTGCAGATCTTGGTATCGTCCACAAATAGGCAAACCTTCCTCTCCAGCCCTTCAACAATGTCCTTGATAAAAACATTAAAAAGGACTGGGTCCAGTACCTGTCCATGAGGTACCCCTCTGGTCACCCTCCTTTCCTCAAATTTGATCCTATTTACTACCACCCTCTGCTTCCTGTTCCTCAACCAGTTACTAATGCAGTTTTCCACTTTGTGGCCCACCCCCGGCTATCTAGCTTGTTCACCAGTCTGTGGTGTACAGTGTCAAAGGTCTTGCTGAAATCAAGGTAGGCAGTATCCACTGCTCCTCCCTGATCCACCTCCTTCATCACCCAGTCAATAAAGAAAATCAGATTTATTTAACATGACCTTCCTGCTGTGAATCCATGCTGCCTTTGATCCTGTGCTCCCATGGCTTCCAAGTTTTCCACAGTCCTCTCTTTAAGCAGTGCCTCCATAATCTTACCCACTACTGAGGTGAGGCTAACTGGCCTGTTGTTTCCTGCCTCCTCCCTGCCACCACTTTTGTGGAGATGGACTACATTTGCCCCCTTCCAGTCCTCTGGAACCACCTCTGTATTGAATGTCTTGCTAAACAGGGCCATCAGCAGTGCTGCTAGCACCATCCATAATTCCTTTAATATCCCATGGTGTATATCATCTGGTCCCATCACTTTGTCCACTCTCAGTTTTGTGAGTTCTTCCAGGACTCTCTCTTTTGTGAATGGACTGGTGTTTACCTCTCCACCCTCCACCCTTATTTTTGCTGCCGCCTATCTGTGGTCCCTGTCCTTCACCCTCTATCGTGAATACCAGACAGAGAGTATTCATTGAGTATCGATGCCTTTTCTAGGTCCCTCTACACACACCTCTCCCATCCTTTTTGAGCCTATAATCCCTCCCTACCTTCCTTCTATCACTAGTGTATCTCGAAAATGTCTTGTTCCCACTCTTACTGTCTGTGCTAATCTGTCCTCTGTCTGTGCTGTCGCACTCCTAACCACTTTCCCCACATCCCTGTGCTCTCTAGGTACACTGCCTTATCCTCATCCTTCTGAGTCTCCTTGTACTTTCTGAATGCCCTCTTTCTCTTCTCTGACAGTCTCTCTAATTTGATACATTTACTTATTTTATTTATTTAACTTTTGTTCACCAGCAAGTACAATAAGCCAACACTCTTTTTCATGAATGACTCGGGGCCATTCTTGCAAACAGCCAGGATGTTAAGAAGAATACTTAAGAGACATACATGCAATATGCAGGATAAACGTGATCCCAACAAACATATCAATAAAATTACATAAAACATTTACACTCCAGTTGTTTTAAAATATATGCTTTTAACTGCTGCTTGAAAACTGTGTTACTTTTTATTTCATGAAATGACTCTGGTAAGTTAGCCTAATATTTAGCAGTGCAAACTGAGAAGGCACGTTCACCCAAAACAGTTGAGGTGGCTGAGATTGATAACATGTGCTTTCCAGAAGATCTTAGCTGCCAACATTTAATTTTGAAGTCAAGGAGAGCATATAAAGAGGAATCATTTTATGTTCTCTTACATGCATGCACAAGAAACATTTCATCACAGCTTAGGAGAAAGCGGGGTTTGGGAAGTGTGACACTGTGGGGGACAATGGCCCCAGTGCCTTTTGAGGCTCGGCCCGCTTTCCCCAATGCAGTGGCATGCTGCTGCTGACACAAGTTCAGCCAGCATGCCACCACTTGAAACCAATCCGCTGCTGCAATGAGGGAGTGACCCGTCATTGCAGGGTGGTGCCCTGCCATCCCCGACCCAGTTAGTTTGCCAACAGGGAGCCCACTCCCCATCGGCATACTGTAACCCCCTCCCCATTTGTTGTGTGCTGAGGGGTGCCCAATCCCCCTCAGTATCATGTGCCCCCCCAACAGTCTTTCTTTGCTGATGAGGGGCCCAATCCTGTTAGCTTTAGTTCTCCCCTTCCCAGTTTAATTTGCCCATGGGGGAGCCCACTCCCCGTTGGCATAATGCCCCCCCAATTTGTTGTGTGCCGACAGGGGTGCCCAGTCCACAGTCAGCTACAGCGCCCCCAAAAAAACTCAGGTGGCACACTGGGAGCCCTCCCCAGCATGCCAAATGTCCCTGTTAAAAAAAAAAAAAGTCCTGCGATTCTTTTTTTTTTTGAAACCTGTAAAACAGAAAATGGTTCCTTATTGAGTTTGGTGGCCCCTTACCCAACTCGCGCCCACCCTTTGCGCACCCTGCCTCCCCCACACACCCTCACCCCATACTTACCTCCAGAGCCCAAAACAGTGATCTTTGGTGGACCAGGAACACATCTGCCCTCTTCGAAGCTGACCACTAACTGAAGAAATGTCGATAAGCTGTATAATGGCATAAATAGGGTTTTTCCAACTTTGGTGCATATCTCAGACATCTTTCTGAATTTTAGCACCAAATATCAACATGTGGTTATTGGGACCCCTCCTTATGAATTCTGCCACTGTCATGGCGTTATTTGGTCCCAAAGGTGATTTTGAGGTCACTGCATGGAATCACCTTTCAGAAATGAGTAACAAAATGACAGTGCCAGTGTTCATGAGGTGGGCTTTCAAAATCACTATGTTGCAAATGTGGTGAAAACTCAAAAAGTGATTGTTTTATGAGCGTGCATTGAGCAGTTTCCACGCATGCTCGTACCTTTGTGAATGTGTAATATTTTCACTCCAGATTTTCAACACTGGCATTTTTTCACACCTCCTTATGAACAGTACAGTGGTCATTTTTCACATCCTATCCAAAATGTGTTTTTTCACTTCTGGCACAGAATAGCGTGGTCACTGTGGGAAATCAGTGTTCGGGACACATTAAGAAAATCATAATGACACTGTTCACGAGCATAGGACCTAAAATGCCTATGTTAAAAATTTGGTGACAAAAGTCCGTAAAATGACTGTGTTACAAACGTGTGTTGCGCAGTTTCTATGTATGCTCGGAAGTGCACAAATTTGTAATATTTTCACTCCAGATTTTCAACATTGGCATTTTGCCACACCTCCTTATGAACAGAACAGTTGTCATTTTTAATATCCTGACAGAAATATGCATTTTCACATCTAGTGTACAATGGTGCAGTCGCTGTGGGAAATTAATGTTTTGGACAGATTAAGAAAATCATAGTGACAGTGTTCATGAGCAGAGGTCACAAAATGTCTATGTTGAAAATTTGGTGAAATAATTCACTAAATGACTGTGGTACAAGCATGTTTTGTACAGTTTCCATGTACGCTCAGAACTTCGAGCATTTTGAATATTTTCACTACAGATTTTCAACATTGCCATCTCTTCACACCTCTCTATGGATGGTACAGCTGTTATTCTTCACATCCTGCCTGATCTGTGTTTTCATACATCTGGCTCAGAATGGTGTGGTCTCTGTGGGTCTCTGCGGGAACTTGAAGTTCGGGACACATTAACAAAATCACACTGCCACTGTTCATGAGAAGAGGTCCCAAATGTTTTCATGAGGTGGAGGTCACAAAAAGGCCATGTTGAAAATTTGTAGTGCAAATACCAAAACACACCCAGGGCGTTAGGGTTTCTAACCATAACATCACACCCTGTACAGACTGACAGGCATCAGAGATGTAACTCTGGATCACTGGCTGTAATGCTCATGCCATCCCACCCCTACCCTGAAGTCAGTGGCAGGCATCGAGGTGTGCCTTGCACTCTTCTGCCCCAGACTTCATCCCATTCTCCTGTGCTGCACCTATTTCAGCATATGTCCTTATGAAATGGGGTGACTGTGAAGTTGAACACCCCAAGGCACAACTTAACACTTGTCAGTGTCTACAGGATAGGGTGAGGTGAAATGCCGTGAGCATTATGGGCAGCGACTCACAGGCACATCCCAATGCCTGTACATCTCTGCAGGGTGGAGGTGGGATTGACGTGAGTTCAGTACTTCATTGCCACTCCTATTCTGCATCCGTCTAACTTCTACCTGTCCAATTCTAATATCAGCAAGCAAACATTTGGCATTGACAAATGCTTGTTTAACCTCAGTGTGTTATCTACACTACAACACAAATTATACAAACCATTAAACTAAAGGGGTAACCAACCAGACTGTGCATACAATACACAACGATGAGTTCTAAATGGCATATTTAGTGCAGATCTACAAATCCCAGAGGAAGTGGTAGGGGCTAAAACAACCACGGGATTTAAGAATGCATGAGATAGACATAAGGGAATTCTGGATGTCGGGGTAAGGGGCAACAGACTTCTAGAAAAACTTAAAGGGAACTTATAATCCCAAATCGGCAGACTGGATGGGCCATAGGCCCTTATCTGCCAACAGTTTCTATGAATCTATGTGAATCCCATGAAATGTATTAGTCAACAATGTTAAGTCAGCAGTGATTAAGTTTGAGAAAAAGTAAGAATTGTAATTTAATGTAGATAATAGTATACTATTTGTAATAATATGTCTGGCCTCAGTAGTTAAACAATTATGTAGTTTAAACAAAGCACCTCATTTTTAATTAACTTGTTTACTTATTACCCTTTCTTATGTAATGGAAAAGTTAAATTTGGATCCAAGAGCAGTCCAAGATATTTAAATTCTGTAACCTGACAAAAGATGGTGTTGTAAGAGCTATAAATTCAAAGTGGAAAAATCTATGCTGAGTGTCTAGAAGAAGAACTGCAGTAAATAATGATATAATTTGTGTTAAAGATAGTCTTGGAATGTGTTAAAACAGATGGTATGGCAGCAACAAACAAAGAAAACAGTAGGGGCCCCAGGATCAAGCCCTGGGGCACTCCCTGTTCCAGTGTTTGAGTACTAGAATATGAAGCATTGTAACTTACCCTAAGAGGATGATTAGTCAGGTAACATTGAAACTAGGTGCACGGGAAATCTGCCAGTCCAATGCTCCTCAGCCTCCCGAGCAGCAGGGAATGATTCGCTTAATCAAAGGACTTGGACAGGTCCATGAAAACTACACCAGTGAACTTCCCACCATCCACAGCTCTACTGACCCAGTCAGTGAACCTGGCCAAGGCCATGCCAGTACTATGGTACCTATGAAAACCATGCTGCACAGGAGACCAAATACCACAGGATTGGAGATACTCAACCAACTGAATATTAATACTTTTCTCCAGTGTCTTACTTAAAGGTGACAATATAGAAATAGGACAAAAATTATCCATGTAAGTTTGGGAACCAGTTTTAGGAATGGGTTTTAATGTGGTATATTTCCATACATGAGGAAAATCTGCTGTAATCAATGACAAATTAAATATCTTAGTCAGTGGATGATAAATACTGTATACGTAGCTGTTAATTTTAAGAACTGAGGTTCAAGTCCATCCTGTCCTGCACCTTTGTCCTACCAATGTACAGTAGCGTAACCGCATGAACAACCACTAAACAGCACGGTCAAAACAGTTCCAGCCACAATGGAGTATGACTGAGAATGCCACAAGGACATACTGCCGCTGAGGGGAGGCTTGTGGCCCCCACATGGGATGGACAGTGATGGGTGCTGGTGAATAGCACAGGGCACACGTAGGCACCATAGACACCTCCCAGCAGCCCCACCTGGCCAATGGCCACACTCATTCACTGTGCCTGACTGCCCCCCCAGTATGCCAGACCACCTGATGATGCATTCCCCACAGACAGGAGGGGCACATGATAGTACCACAGCCCAGCAGTACCCACCTGCCACCAACACAAAGCTGCTCACAGTACCCACCCACTCACTGGCCAGCCCCACACACTGTGGCCGCACACCCAGCCTATCCCTACATGGGTGTGGGTGCCTGACCTGACCCTATGGGGGGCGTGGGTGAGCAGTTGAGGGGGCCACCAGAGTGATAGGAAGCAACAATCCAGATAGGGGTGTGGGGGTGAGCAGCTGGTGGGGGCTGTGGGTGGCATGTAGACATGCAGTGATAGGGATGAGCTTGTGACATGGAAGAACAAGAGGTCCTCCGGTGCTGAGCAGGGTTGTGCAAGCATGCTGGTGCAGCGGATAGGGTGATTGGATAGGTGGAAATAGGCAGGTTAGTGCAGTGTGTGCTATGAGGCAGGGGTTCAAAACCAGCATAAGGATGCCATGCGGTCCAATGCCTAGGTCAAAAGATGCACATGGCATTGACAGTCTGCAAATGGAACAGCCAATCCACATGGTTGTCCATGGAGCAGGAGTATATTTTATGCCTCATGATGGTGGATCAGTTGGATGAGCACAGGTGTTTACTTTTGCTGGGGGGGTGTCAGGTGCAGGCAGTGGAGTGGAAGGCCTCTGTGTTAAATGCTGTGTCAGTTCTGACAGGTCTTTGGCATTGTGTTTGGAACATTTGAACAGCGCCTTTGCAATATGTACTCAGCCAGAAGGGTGGCACTCTACTGGAGTATCATTTCCATCTAGGCCACTGGGAGAGGGATTGGCATGGCAAGACATATTGACAGTGCATGGAAAAAGACCACAACCAATGTAATGGCCACCTGCATACAGTAGCTGAAGAGGATGTGCACTGCATAGAGTGCCACAACCATGTCCTGGATGTGGCTGCCATATCTGTCAACAGTGTTGTGGCCTCAGTCAAGAGGAGGGTGGTTGCAACAGTCAAGACCACCAGCCAGGTGGTGCTGGCCTGCACCAGAGATATTCCCACAGCCATGTCTGGATGCCTGCTTGCCATGGACCAGCTTAGGAGGAATGTTGGTAGGGTCTGATGTGCCACCTGCCACCACCGCACAGTGCTCCCACATCAGTGTCCATGCTAGAGGTGCCCGAGGAGTATCGGGTGATTGAGGGGGAAGGATCCAATCCTCCAATACAATAGTGAACCTGGGGCAGGGCGGATCCTGATATTCTGCACATGGGGAACATCACATAGCTGAAGGGCAATGCTGAATGGTTCATGGACAGGACGTTAAAGTGCAGTCCCCACCGTTCAGCCAGATATACACTGTCCATGCCATCCCCCACAACATGGTGCTTCCAGTGGCATACATCATCATGACATCTTGGAATACCACTGCATAGACCGAGGTATTCACACAGCTAAAAGTACTTTGTCCCACCTGTGAACCAAGTAGTGTCATGGTGGACTACAAGCAGGCTGCCATCAAGGGGTTCACATCTGTGATCTCTGCCAGTGAGGTCCAGGTCTGCTACTTCCACTTTTGCCAGGCACTATGGAGATAGCTGCAGCAGGTGGAGGGTGTCATGGAACAGTACATGGCAGATGCGAACTTTGCCCTGCATGTCCAGATGGTGGCAGCACTGGCATTTGTTCCTGTGACCGTGGTCATGGTGGCATTTGAGGAGCTCAAGGACTGGCAGTTCTTCAGGGATGATGAGCTGCTACAGCCATTCCTGGATTACATTTAGGATACCTGGCTGGGCCGTCCTGTGAGCAGGTGAAGCAGACAACACCCAGTGTATCCCCTGAAACTTTGGAACTGTTACATGCCAGCAAAGGAGGGCATGCCGTAGACAAACAGTGCAGTCAAGGGATGGAACTGAAGCTTCAGTGAATGGATCGGTGCATGCCACCATTACTATATGGTGCTTTACTGACTGCATCCCGAGTGAGCAGCGCCTGACAGACATAAAGTATGCCCAGCTGGTTGCTGGGTGGGAGTCAGCCTATGGCAAGAGGAAATAGTGGTCCAGCAGTGCCAGGATTGCTGCAGTTGTGGCAGACCATGGCACACGACCACATATGAGTGCCTTTAGGGCATCGCTTACAACCTGTCCCTGCAGGTGAAATGTGGCTCTCCTATTGTCCTGGCCCCCATTTGTCCTGTGTGCTGCTCAGTATTTTTTTTTTCCAGTCCTTGCACTATTTATGCATAAGCTATTTATTTGTGCCGCTGTTTTTGCTAGCGCTGTTTCTGCTGCACTGTTCTTGCTGGCTGCATTGTTTCCGTCTCTATTCTGACCTAGTGCCCACTTTTGTTTATTGATATTTGTTTCAGCATTTTTAATAGCTGTTTAGGTTTAATCCTGCAAAAGTAAAAAGGAGGTACTAATGTAGTCATACATTCTAAGTTATTCTTGATCTTTAAGTTCGGCATTAATAAAGTCTGTCTTATACTTGGTCAAATTTAGAAATGTATCCAAGGATAACTCACAAATATGTGAAGTTTTATATAACTTTAAACCATTATTGTACATGGTATCAGTTGGCACTTTACTAGTTTGGTTCTATCAGGGATTTTATAGACGCCCCAAACTTCCTAGAAAGAAATAAATACACTTGATAAATAGCATTTTTAACTCCTGTGTCTGATTTAATGAATCCATACCAACTGCAGAATGCTCTTGCTTTCTGTGCAGTCTTCTTACTTTAACTGTGGAAGTGTGTAACTTGGTAATAAATTACCTTTCTCAGATTCTTGTTGGAACTGCACAAAAGGAAGAGACGACAGAGAAGTGGTATCCAGATAATAAATTTAATTTGTTACTGGTAAATGAGAATAATACAGGCTTATAACCAACAGTGAAATAATCACTGGGAGAGTATCCAGTTCCTTACCTATAGGTGCAGTCAAGTCTCTGTGAGAGAAAGTACGTGATGCAAAGGGTCTTATACCCTAATGATTACTATGGCAACTATAAAAGAAGATACATAAAAAGTAAGCAATTGGCTAAAAACAGGTGGCCAGAGAGTAACCATCCTAACTAGCATGGGAAAGTTGCTTAGCTATCAAAAGATAAGCGTAATACAATGAGCCCTGTGATGCTTCCCTAAGGTCACTTGCAGTTACAGTTTGCACAAGCACTAAAGATGACACTGTTGCCTAACTAACGATTATACAATAATAATAATGGAAGACATCTCCCAGTGGTACAATATATATGAGAATATAATGAAGCACAAAATGCATTGCATAAGTACAGTAGAACTCAGATCCTGACACTTATGCTTATATGATAAGTGCCTGTGCCCTAAGGTTAGTACATATGCTTATACATATGTTCCTGTCTGTGAGGTGGGGGTACAATTAGGGGTGCTGGACCATGGATAACAAGTGTCTTCCAGACATGAGGCTCGACCTGCTTCCTAGTGGCTCTCCATTTCTTGTTGCTGTTGCTGCTGTGGCTGACTGCTCCTGCTAGCTCTGGTATCATCCTCCATTAACACTGCCTGCACATGCTTTCAATAAACCAGGCAGAACACTCCAAGAAGATGATATACCACAAAAATTAAAAAAGTACTAAAACGTTATCACTCTACTTGAATGAAAAATAACAAAGTCAGCCTTAAAGCATGGGCTACACGTGCTATGATCACTATTATACTTAATACAGAGGTCAGAAGAGCTGCCTGATTTAAACCTGTGTGCCTGGCATGAAAACCGCTTTGCTTATATTTACACTGCAAAACTAAGCAGTACTCCATGTTCACATCAGTCTATGCCAAAGAACCAAAGCTCACACCACTCACCAACACACTCACAGAGGAATCTGGTACCACAGAAAAAATGTCCAAACAATATAAAGAAAACAAAAAAGTTGGCACACTCAGAGCTGCAAAAGTAATGTCCTTTATTACAAAAAATATTAAATCTCACAAACAGGCACACTGGATACCAGCCCAAACAGAGCACTTTGAGACACACTGCCTTTTCATCAGGGGCGTGTGGCTTCAACAAAAGCTTGGTGACTGGCTATATAGCCACGAACATTATGAATTTTCATTTTGGAAATTCCATAGTGGAAAAGGGTCTGCCCCAATCGCGATCATCCAATATTACCATTAAAAAGATGGCCAAGCAAGCAGTCACTCGAAGCGCTGGGTATGGGCTTGTATTCAGTGTGCCTGTTTGTGATATTTAAGGACTATACTTTTTCAGTTTTGAATGTGCTGGATTTTTTGTTTTCTTTGTATTGTTTGGCCAAAGGGTGGATGAGGAGATGAAGAAGAAAGAGCACAACTAGATTCTAGGGCACTTGGCATAATCTCAACCAATAGTATGTGGGTATGGCACTGGTAGTATAATGGGTAGACTCGATGAATCACTGATCTTCTTATGTCTTTATGTTTCATCTTTTGTGCTCACCACAGCAGGTGTTTTGAGATA
Source organism: Neoceratodus forsteri (assembly GCA_016271365.2). Taxonomy (NCBI): domain Eukaryota; kingdom Metazoa; phylum Chordata; order Ceratodontiformes; family Ceratodontidae; genus Neoceratodus; species Neoceratodus forsteri. The sequence continues at coordinate 685,358,355 of CM057449.1, forward strand.
AAAATATTTTGAATAAAACACAGAAGTCCCATGTTCCTCCATCTATCCTAATACTCTTAAATGGCCTTTGATAGACACATAATTCTGATTTAGCACTACCCTAACATCGAAATGTTCTTTAATTTTGTTCTCTTAGAGAAATTAAGATAAATCTTTAAAATATGATGATGTAGCAGTGTTTATAGCCAAGAAATGAATTTTACTGTGATCGCACTAAAAGGATGGGGCTGCTATTTTCTTCTTAGTATATCTTTGCATGATGAATGTCAGCAATGTACTGTGCAGTACAGTACCTTTAAAACAGGCTTGTTATACAAATGTCTTTATAAAAGGCATTGCCTACTGAGCTTGTAAATTACTAAGAAGAGAAAGTGTCATATGGAATCACATGGCCTGTGTCAGCCAGATTTTGGTACTAAAGAAAATTAAAGTACTGCAGATTGTGCATACTGTAGTTTGTGGAGGAAGACACTTCATTTCATGAGAGTTTCAGGGCAGAGGTACAAAAGTAACTTCATGGCATCTTTTTTTTTTTTCAGGATAATGTAGACCTTTTGCTGACTGAGGAGGAGATGTACAGCCTGATGGAAACTTTCAGACAATGCAAAATCATCCCAGGTTGGTCACAGAGAGAATAACCACTTGATAAATGCTACTGGACTTTCATTATACTTCCAAGAGAATGGAAGTAAAGGAAACAGGTGCTGTACTGTGTAGCACTTTACATATTTACTGCACTGTACCACTATTCCCTAGACTTTACCTACTCTGGCTGCAAGTCTCACCTGATATCACAGTTATTTCCATGGTAACAGACTGTCACGTTATAAAGTTAAACAGAGGACTGTGTTTTCAGGTAAAACATGCAGAAGATCATATTAAGTCTAGGTGACAATTGTTCAACTTTTTATTGGCCAACCTGGTAGTGCTGAGGGTTGAGGCACTGGACACCACACCTCGTGCCTTGCTGGTGAGCCGGGTTCAGGAATGAGCTGGGGCTGCCAGGGGTCTGCAGGGTTGAGAGAGGATCAAGTGTCCAGAGAACTGCTCTCCTTTCTTGGGGGAGAGACGTTGGTCATCCCGCACACTGACTGCCCTCTGGCAGTAGCTGGAGGGCAGTACAGATTGGGACAGCATGCACCAGCATCATTACATCAGTGGGGAGGGGGGATGGGAGTAAACAGGAAAAGTAGAGCCAGCAGGCTGCATGATGACTGCACCAGCACCAAACCAGCCTCCTGACATCTGGATTTCGCTCCGGGGGTGGGGGAAGGTCGGCACCCCTTCATTTCTGCCCTGTCATAGGGGAGGAAACCTGTGGGGATTCTAAAGGGAGGTTGGCTCAGGAAATGGTGCAGCCAGAGACTGAGTCCCTCCAAGGGAGGGATTGGAGCTGCCTGCAGGCTCAGGGAGTATAAACAGCTCTATGGAAAAAACAATTTATATGAACAGTCTGACCTCGATAGTGTTGAAACTCCTGGAAACCATACTGAAAGAAAGACTGCTAAACCTTCTTGATGAATATGGGCTCCATGACAATAATCAGCATGGGTTTGTGTCAGGGTGGGTCTGCCAGACCAGCCTAATTGATTTATTTTACTGGGTAACCAGGACAGTGGATAAGGACCAAAAGGTGGGAATACTGTATCTGGAGTTAAGCAAGTCCTTTGAATCTGTTCTGCACTGGATATTAATTAAGAAACTGGAGGACTTGGGGTTAGGGGTGAAACTAGCTAGGCAGGTAAAACACTGGCTGCAATATAGGAATCAGAAGGTAGTGGTTGGAGGATGGGGGGATTTGTTGAGGCTAGATCAGTCACTAGTAGGTTACCCTAGGGCTCTGTGCTTGGGCTGGTGTTATTCAACACCTTCATCAGAGATATTGCAGATTAGGGATGGGAAACTCGGTGAAGTTATGACCCTTATTTAATAAGAACCAGAACACGGTGAAGTCCTGATCTACCCTGATTAGTTCTAATTAGTTCTCATTTACTGACTAATATTTGAAAAAATTTGAAAAAATGCATAAAAGTGGCCAAACTCACTCACATTTGATACAGAGGCCCAAAGGAAATAGTTGAATGGATCATTTGTATAAAAATAAAGTAAAACTGCTAAATAAAAAAGCAATCTGTCACTACTAACCCCTTCATGGCTGGCCTATAATGGTGGCATATCATGCTCGGGTCCATTACATGAGTGTGCTGGGAGAGATAGAGAGAGAGAGAGACAGACAGACAGATGCAAATGTGTACAGTATATCATAACATCACCAAGCACTGCAGGCACTGCCAGGCAGCTAAGATTTCTTTTTTTATTAATGGTGCTCTGTGGGTATTATTTTGAGGGATGTACCAGTCAAAGCTGAACAAGCCAAAGAAATGGTTATGAATGATCAAATGAGCAGCACTAAGAGAGCCCACCCAACCTACCCATGTGAATGATGCAACTGCTTTGCATGCCCCAGTGTACTATGGTATGTTGTACACTACCTAGTCCAAGAGATGGTAATGTTTTCTAGTACTACAAATATGTCTACTGAATCTGATCATCATGCTGAGGAATGGATGCTGAATCCTTAAAGAAGAAAAATGAAAGACATAGCGATCACCACACAGGCAGGCAGCCAGTCATACATCGCATTGGTCAAGTACAGAGCAGTCATAAAAAAGTTTGCCACTGCCACCTGAAGACCTGATGACACACAACAAAACACAATGATATCCTTCCTAGTTCCACAGTTCCTTATTGCCAGCCACTGCAAAGTAATTTAAGTATCACAAATAAAATATAGCAATATAATAATCTCAGCCCAGTTATTATAAGTGAGATGTAACCAGGCTAGCATACCACGCACATACATAAACAATAAAGAAATTAATGAATTTTCAATTTAGTAGCATTTGCCTCTGTGAAGTATTTGCAGCCAAATATTGGGGACGAGAGAAATATACAAAAAGCATTCAGTTTCTGAACTTTCATGCATCTGTTAAGCCATGCATGCACTGTACGAAAATTAAAACAGTACAGTCAGGATCACTTTGAACACAAAAAAAGTGACAAGTAATAGTAGTAGGAGGACTGAAGTAAAGACAAAAAGTGACAAGTAGTTGTTGTGACTCATGATGACAAAATGTGATAATAGTAGTAGTAGTAGATAGCAGTATCCTACCTTACAGATAAGGTAGTGCTACCTGGTACCACCAAGTATGTTTGTGACATGAAATGCAGTTGCTTGCTGTAGTTGGACTCTGAACCCACTGATGTTATTATTTTTTTTTTCAGTTCTGTGTTGTTCATGTGATCATAGTGGCTTGGCCTAGCCTGTCCTGACCTGACTTGTTGCAGTTAATTGCAACCTTATGTAGTAGACCCTATTCACAAAAGATTTTCACCACAGGCAAAAATTTTTGAAAGTGTTTTGTGCATACGGCCTGCTCAGAGCAGTTACTGTATGTTTTATTCAGGTATCATATTTGAAATTAAAGTGACGAATGTTGACTTTGAGAAATGTGAGGCGCTCAGCATTTTCTGGTGTCAAAAGGGATCCTGTGTTAGTAATAACATTACCAGCTGAATTGAACAATCATTCTGAAAAGACTCTAGTTGGAGGACAATTCATGTACTTCACTGCAATGTTTACTAAAGCAGGCCACATATTTTGCTTGGATTTCCAGTATTTCAAAGGATCAGCATTCCAGCTGATATTGGGCTCTGCCAGGTACATTTCAACAATGGTCTGTGCTGAGGCTGTGTTACAAGAGGCAGATGAAGATGTTACAATAACATCTTCTAAGTGACTCCAAAGACATGAAGCTGAACCAAGTGACTGTGGGACAATGCTGTTGCGCTTGGCTAGTGGTGAAGAAGATTTGGCTGCAGTAGCTGAGGAGGAAGAGGAAGAGGAAGAAAATGCCACAACAGTAGAGGATGGGCCACCTGAGGCTGTGCTGCTGAGTCATGAAGAAGATTCTGAATATGGTGCTGCTGTTGTACTCCGTTTCATGACATCACGCACCTAGTCAATTATTTCTTGTTTGTTTCTCTCAAAACAAGTGTCATCATCATCACTCAGTTGCTTTGATTTGTATTGTGGGTCCAAGATTGTTGCTTTAATGTAGTGATCAGAATGAAGCATTTTACATAGTTTGTCATCTTTAACTTTTTTGATCATACATCTCGTCAGATCTTGTATTCTGGAGGGCAAACTGCATGTGTCAGCACCACTGGCAGCCTTTGTGATCATAGAACTGTCTTGCTTCTCTAACTTTTCCCTAATCAGATTCAATATGAATTATATCATTTTTTATTAGGGGTATTACCTGGCTCAGAGTTGCTGTGTTTACACTATCCTCCCTGGTGATTTCTTCAAATGGCTGGAGCAGCACAATCAGAAACTCCAGGGTGGCCCACTGTGGTGGAGTGATATAGATGTCTGCATCACCAGTTTTATTTTTTAAGGTGTACTGCCTGACAGCTTTCTTTCATTCCAGCAGCCTTTGGAACATACAAAAGGTCTAATTCCAATGAGTAGAAATATCTTGGATCAGTCTGTGCAAAGGTAAACTGTACTCCTGATGTATTTTTTTCAAACAAGTGATGGGCTTTGCTTCAGTTACTGAAATGAGTGCATATTCTTTTACCAGTGCTAATGAGAGTCTTAATCTCCCTGTCATCATTGAGAAAGCCATGAACTATTAAATTTAAGCAATGTGCAAAGCAGCAGATGTGAACAAAGCCCCCCTCCTCCAAGGTCTTCCTTATGTTGGACCCATTATCTGTAACTATAAAGCCATCTGACAGTCTCTGTGAAGTGAGCCATTGCTGTATTGGTTTCTGGAGCTCTTCATTGATGTTGTATGACATATGTTCAGATGGAAAAATAAAACATTCTTAGAACAGCAAACTGCAATGCTTCACTGTCCCCACTCCCACATGAATTACCAAAACATGCCCAATGGACCATGACAAACATAAAAGGTTCAGGCTGACAGCCTGTCTAGATATCTGTTGTGAGATGCACCACCCTCCCAACAGCACTGCACAAGACGCGTTTTCATTTTTTACATACAGCATCATAAAGATCGGGAATCTCTGTTGCCGAGAAGTATTTCCTCAATAGTATACTATATTGAGATTCAAGGTACTCAAGCAGCCACCTGAATCCTATATGTTCAACCATGTTATATATTAGCAAATCAACAGCTATCATTTCAGAAATTGTTTTGGTTATTGTAACAGCAACAGGGTGAGTTATGGCATATTTGGCTTTACGCTCATATGTATCTGAGGTGTTAAGCTGTCTCTTTGAAGGAAGAGGACTTTTGAAAACATGGTCATTTTCAGTAACAGTCAGAGGAGTCCTTCAAATGGCACCAAGTGGTGGTAGAGATATAGTGCTGTGGGGGCTGCCACTGCTTTCATCTATGGGCGTTACCCCCAAGTGTAGTGAGCTATCACTATCATGTTTTCTTTGAGATTCACAACTGACCTTACTAATGTTATGACATCTGTCTAAGTGCCTTTTCAGTACTGAAGTTCGGCATGCTCCTTTCTTTTTAACCCTGCTGACTGGCCATTTACAAATAGCGCATGTTGCTATCAACTCATTGGAAGCACTAATGAAGAAGTATGACCAAACAGAAGATGATATTTTTTTAGTTTTTTTCCCAGGAAGACATGACACCTCAGTCATCTTTTCAAGGTCCCCCCCCCAGATTTGTCCTGTGCCTGTTCCTCATCTGGTTTATTTACACTGCCCCACCTCCTGCCAAACCAAAACATTTCTGCCTGTTCCTTTCTCATCTGCAATTTCCATCCCCTCCAGTAAACCTTCTGCTGCCTGAACATTCTCTTTATCTTCTTTATCATCATCAGTATTACCCTCATCGGGTTCAGCCTCAGAAGAATTGGATGACAGACTGGCAGTAGCATAGTATGCAATTGTTCCATACTGTTGGGTGACTCTGCGGGTGGTAACTACCATGTCTTTAGTTTTTTTAACTACGTAACTTTTTTTTTTTTTTTACTTGGGATTGATGATGATGATGATCCGAGACATTAACCATTTTTGGATTCAAGCATTTATTTGGAAGACAAAACCTTATTAGATGTGAAAAAATCCCTTTTTGGGGTTTGATTTTGTATTCCCTTTTCAGGCTGATTCCTGTCTTTTGCAGTGCCACTGCTTACCTGAGAACTAGAAAGAGCCTCATCAACATGATGATAAATTTTGGAACAAAAGATCCTTCTAACATGAAATGTGATGGCCTTCTGATGACTCCCACCCACACAGACAGACCAGGGACAAATTTACCATCGTGACTCATGACTGTACACAGCACACCGACAGCACAGTAGCCCACCACCACTTCCTGCCAAGATTGCCAGACTGGCTTCTGTAATACTTACTGTTACTTGAACATAACCAAATTCAGCAATTGTTAAGTGTGACTCAGAATTTGAATTGGAGATGCAGACATATCTGGTGCATTAACTGTACACAGCACAGTCCCACACTAGGGGTTGGTTAATGCTTATACACAATCTAAGTTTATAACACAATGTACTATGCAACTAATGATAAGGGCTAATAAGGGAATGACTGATGATAATGACACTTGTGTGTAGTGCTTGCTCTTTACTTGTGTTGTACTGTAAATAGCCTGCTACAACTCACAGTCAGATTATCCCCTGGGCCACCCATAGCCAGCAGCACAGGGCAGGTGCATTAACTTGTAAGTTGTTTGAACAGTATTTTTTTTAATACATGAAATCTTGATTGAACATAGGTGATGATGATCATTATTCATGATTGGATTATACACACAGCCACACTGAAGCCAGGAAAAAAAAATATTTGGAATTTCTGAGACTGTCACATTTTTTGTAGGACACCCTGCAGTCTCTTCCATCTCCCCTCTTTTTGTCACAAAGATTTATTTTGCCACCCTACTGCCCTTGCTCTGTACAGACAGCCACATTGAAGCCAGGAAAACAAAATTGGGGGGGGTTTCTGGGATGTTACATTTATTGTGAGCCACCCTGCCCTCTCTTTCCCTCTTCCCTCTTTACATCACAAAGATTTATTTTGCCACCCCACTGCCACTTGGGATTTTCTGTAACTGCAGTCTCTGGGCCACCAGTACTCTGTCCTCTGGATCTGGAATGGCACAAGTCAGATTTTGCCAGCCTGCACTTTTGTACACACAGCTACTGTCTGAGGCCAAGAAAAGTTTCATTTGAGATTTTCTGAGACTGTAATCTCTGCCCCCACCCACCCCAGTACTCTGGATCTGGAATGGCACAAGTCAGATTTTGCCAGTCTGCACTTTTTTGTACACACAGCTACTGTCTGAGGCCAAGAAAAAGTTTCATTTTTGATTTTCTGTAACTGTAATCTTTGGGCCACCACCACTCGTACTCTCTCTTCTCTGAATCCGGACAAGCACAAGTCAGATTTTGCTAGCAGCCAGCCTTTTTTTTTTTTTTGTACACACAGCTACTACTGTCTGAGGCCAAGAAAAAGTTTCATTTGGGATTTTCCTGTAACTATAATCATTCATGCCTCCCCCATACTCCTGACACTTCCTCCCATCATTAACTGACCGACTTCATCCACCCCACGTCCTCCATGATAAGGAATCTCACCCCTTCCTTCCCCTAACTTTAGTGCTTTTGCATCTTTGCTTTGACACTTTCCAGTCTCTCTCTCTCTCTCTCTTCTGCTGCTTCATCAGTAGCTCCTCCCCGCAGCTCAGCAATCCTCCTCCTTCTGGGCCACGTGGCAGACTCATCAGCCTTATATATCAGTGAGTTCATCATGTGACCGTCTGTTGCCTGATTGGATGCCACTAGCTGCCTGTACACCTCACAGCATCCCCCAGGCAGCAGAAAAAAAAGAGGTGGCAATGGCATCTTCACAGACCTACAGCTGGACTTCTACCACACAGTCTACATTTATCCTGGCCTGTGGATTGCGGGTTCCATCCGGGGGTCCAGATCTTCCTTGAAACAGTCCTCCCACCCCTATTGCAGATGGGGTAAAATGGCAAGATATGCCTGTTTGTGAACAACAGAAAGTTCTGTGGGAGAGGGGACACAGCAGAGGGGAGAACAGGGCATTAGAGAGGACCTGGCTTAACTGGAGAGGTGGTCATGTATTTGAAAAATGGGATTTAATGCCAAAAAGTGTAAAGAAATGTATTTGGTGCCAAAGAACCCAGAGACCAAATAATGGCTGGAGCTGTGCAAGCTACTATGTCATAAGGGAAGAAAGACTTGGGTGTGATTATTATGAGTGATATGAAGCACTCAGCACATGGCAGGAGAGCAGTGGCCAAAGCAAAGTGGATACTGGGCTGCATAGCCAGGCATATAACCAGTAGGAAAATGGAAATCTTTCTGCCACTGTATAGGTCACTGGTTCAGCCGCATCTTGAATACAGTGTGCTGTATTGGAGCCCTTACCTAAAGAAAGACAACCTACTGGACATGAGACAGAGAAAGGCAACTAAGATGATCCAGGGGCAATATGGCAGGCCATATGAGAAGAGACTCAGAGATCTTTTATGGTACCCATTGTGAATGAGCCTTGTTGCTCAATTGGGGTCCAACCACATTCATGTTTTTTCTTTGATTAACATGAATAAAATTTGTACTTACTTATTATCTCAACATGTACTCCCTGGAGGATAGAGGGGAGAGGGGGACATGACTGAAACTTTTAAATACAGTACCCAGAGGGTTTCAACAAAGTGAACTCTGAGGATCTCTTCAACCTTAATGCGAACAGGACCACTAGGGGCAATACCTCAAGCTGGTGGGGGATGCTCAAGAGGGAAATGAGAAGACACTTTTTCTCTGGGAGTGTGGTGGCAAAATGAAACGAGTTGCCAGAGGAAGTTCTCTCCCTGAAGACTATAGACAGATTCAAGAAAGGTTGGGGCAGATTAAAGGAGAACTATTTGTCTAGGCTGAAGCCCTGACCACTGCAGAGATTGGGGCTTCACCTTCAAAATCTCCCCTGTTATTCCAAAAATAAATCTGTTATTTTTTTACCTGATCGTGTGTAAAAATCTGGGGCAGCCCTAGTGCAGCCAATATGCTTAAATATGGTGGTGGTCACCTCCCGCGATCTTGCTGCACGAACCGCAGGAGGATGAAGCACCACTGCCCCTTCCTTATCTGTCCATTTATGTACAGAGATTTAATAATGTTTTTACCTCTGATGCCTGATTTTATTTTTGCAGAATATGCCTTAATGCTATGTGTATATGCCGTATACACATGGCATTTAGGCATATTCTGTAAAAATGAAATTGGGCATCGGAGATAAAAGTATTATTAAATCTCTGTACAGAGATGGACCAATGAGGAAGGGGCAATGGCGCGTCATCCTCCCGCGGTATTTGCAATGAGATCGCATGAGGTGACCACCACAACATTTAAATATGCCAGCTGCACCCGCCTGCCCCAGATTTTTATGAGCGATCAGGTAAAAAAATAAAAGATTTATTTTGGGAACAACGGGAGGATTTTGAAGGTGAAGCCTTGATCTCTGCACCAGTTGGGGCTTCAGCCTAGCCAATAGTTCTCCTTTAAAAGGAAAAGTTGCAATGAGAGGGGAAGCTGAGGGTGACATTGAAGGGAAGGGAGCAATGGATAGAGGGGAGGGGCAGATCCCTTAGTAGTTACTGGAGTCTGCAAACTTGAGCAGACTAGATAGACTGTAAAACCTTTTTTTCTGCTGGCACTGTCCATATGTTAGTATGTATCATGCATAGTTATTACAAAAAGAAAAAGGGGGAAGAACATATATGAAATATAAGCTGAAATGTGATAACATATGATAGTTTCCCCTGTGACTTTGAGGGATCTTTAAAGTGATTTACGCAAGTCTGCCATAACAAATGAGAGAAGTAACCTGTAGGAGTTGTGAAGGAGTCTCCTACCATTCAAACTGCCAAAAAGTGGTGTTTTCCATGGCAAAAATCCTTTTACTTCTGTGATCTGCTTCATTTGTATAACCCTACTCCTTTATTTTCTAAGGGCTGCAACCCCAAATCGTGACATCACACAAGGGAAACAACGTTTTTAAAGGGACACTGTCAGTTTTTAGCTGACTCTACATTTTTTGTAAGTAGCTATATCTAGCATTTTAACATGTGATTTGATTGGTTGAAAACAGCTCAGAGCCATTTAATCACTGACCCATAATTACACTCCTGTACTACTTACAGCCACTCAAGCCCTATAACATAAAGATAGAAAGGTATCATCACACTCCCACATTCTGACAGGAGCTATCACTTCAGACCTGTCACTTCACCAACAGGCAGTAAAAGTGAAACAACATCTACACAGAATGGCAAATGATCTTTTCAGCCTACCTGCATCATAAAAAGGAGACGGTACTTTGATTAGGGAAATAGAAAACTCAGCTATTTATTGTACCCACAATGCCTCACTATGTAAATTAGTATGCATTCTATTATATTTCTGTGCTCACAACAGACATAGGAGACTACATCTCTCAGTAAAGAAATTGTGTCAGCTAGATACTGTATGCACAATGCCTTGTTTAGAAAATAAACATATGAGAGATTATGTTGTTGAAGCCAGTACAGAAGTAGGAGACTGCACTTCACAGTAAGAAAGTTTGAAAACAGCTTCTTATTGTACCCACAGTACCTTGCTACATACATCTACATATTAAGTGCCATACTGTAGTCACCACTATCAAAATAAGAAACTGCACATCTGTGTAAGGAACATTTAAGTCAACTTTACAATTTACCCAGAGTTCCTTGTTGCGGTATGTAAAACATTGACAGCTCCATTGCATGACCTCATTCTGGGGGTGTGGCTGCACAGAGAAAACTGGAGGGCAGCCTGAAACAATGCTAAAATATCAAAAAAATGATTGTGACAGATTTAAAAACAAAATTGCAGCTTCAACTTCTGAAGCATGGCTGGCAATGGCATACTATGTGAAAAAGGCATTTGGGAAACTTGCATACATCACTTTGAAGGAGAGTGACTTTGAAGCAGTAAGTTATTTTCCTCCAGAAACTGTTTTCTGAATAGTGTTTCCAGTTATGTTACTGTTCCAGTATTACTGCCCAATACATAAACTCACTGTGTCTTTCTGTGTTACACTGTTTGTAAGGAAACTTTTATAATGCCATAATGTAGTTTATGTTCCTTTCCATCCTAGTGTTCTGTTTGACAACACTGCAAAAACTTAACAAAGGACATAAACTACATTATACAGTTTTGCAATGGTACTCAAATGGTACTCTTAGAGTCATATTAGTGGGGGGACATTGGAGACATTTGTCCAAGTCCCCATTATTCCCTTGCCTGTGCTGTGGGCTTATCCCTGTCTGACTGTTTCAGGTTTTGTTAGACAGAGTCACTGATTGGAGTGGCTTCCCTGTGCTGTGCATGTCTGTACTGGCATGGTGGAGGATGTGGGTAGTGTTATCAGTCTGATCAGTAGTGGTGGTGCTCGTGCCCTGCAATGATGCTCACCCACCCCCTTTCTTTTGATGGTATGATGCCATTAACTGCTCAATCCCCTACCAAACTCCAATCCAGCATCACTGTAACTCAAATACCACTAGCAGATTGCTGCTATGCTGCTGCAATATTGGTACAAGTTGCCATTTCAGTGTCAAGCAGCAGAAGCAGCAGTGCCAGAAGCAACTGCAGAAGCCAGCAGGGAATAAAAGAAGTACTGCACTTTGATACTCATTGTAGTAATAGCTGGAAACTACACATGTGTTTGCTTATTATTAGATTAGATGGCTAGTAATATCAATTTTGCAACCTGGAATGTGTAGGGGATAAGGAAAAAACCTAAACAATATCAGGTGCTGAAGCACCTGAATCTGTTGCTATCCCAGGTCACGTTTTTACAAGAATCCCACCTATTAGACTCTGAAGCTTTACAACTCAGGAGGCAACAGATGGGGCAGATTTTTGCCGCCCAGGGGTCCACTAACAGCTGTGGGGTCATGCTAGTTGTCAACAGATGTATTCCCTTTATCTCCACGCAGGTCTTCAGGGATCCAGGTGGTAGATATGTTTTGGTCCAAGGCACTTTTTGTTCCATGCCATAATTACTTTGTAGCATTTATGGGCCCAACACAGACGACCCTAGTTTCTTTCTGAAGCTTATTACCCTTATACTTCCCTTGCTTCCTATCGCGATAGTAATGGGAAGGGATTTCAACTTAGTATTGGACCCTAATATGGACAGGTCAGGTTCGGCATTGAGGGGACTTCCCCTGGGCAGAGAGCATTTAGGGACTTACTAGACCAGTGTGGGTTATGCGATGTATGGCGAGTGTTGCATCCCAATACCAGGGAGTACACTTTTGTTTCACCAGTGCATAAGTCACATTCTCACATTGATTATTTATTAATATCCCAATCTCTCTTGCCAGGGGTTACGTCTGCTTCAATTCAACCAGGCCCTGTATCCGATCATTCCCTGGTGATATGTTGCTTGGCTTTCCTTAATATCCCTAAAAAAGAGACTCGGTGGAAATTAAATGAACAATTATTGGAAGATGCTCGATTTTCTAACCACGTGAAACAGCAGATTGATTTGTTTTTTTCAACTAACTCAACAGAAGACATGGAACTGGGCATTATATGGGGCGCTTTCAAGGCCTATATGAGGGGGATTCTGATCAGCCTAGCAACAAAGAGGAAAAGAGCCCAAGAGGCCGAACTGTCATCTTTATTGTCTCAGGTTCAGTCCCTAGAGGCTAACTTATCTCCCAGTACCCCGGAAGAAGACAGGCGGAAGCTTCTGGTAGCTAAAGACAGGTACTTGGACTTGCTAAGGGAAAAGGCAGAGTTGGCCATCATCCGCACCAAAGCTAGTTACACCAATCAGGGAGAAAAAGTGGGACGCTTGTTAGCTTTAAGGATAAAACAGCAAGAATCAGCAAGATTTATCCCACCTGTGAGGGCTCAAACAGCTGGATCTCTGAGGTTGTCTCCTTCAGAGATTGTGCAGGAATTTGCATCATATTACGAGCAATTATATAGGGACATGGACAGTCCCCCTCCTTTGGAGGCATTGGAGGCCTATCTCTGGGAGTCTCATCTCCCTTCTCTGCCAGCTTCGCAGAGGAGATTTCTGTCCTCCCCTATATCCTTGGAGGAAATAATGGTGGTAATAAAGGCCTTGCCTTCAGACAGAGTCCTGGGGCCGGACGGTTTTCCCTCATTATTTTATGAAGTCTTTCTGGAACAATTAGTGCCGGTACTTCATCGGCTGTATCTCCACATTCTCTCTGGGGAAGCCATTGATCCCTATCTGTTTGAAGCCCTGATCGTCCTCCTCCCTAAATCTGACAAAGATCCTGAGCTGGTACAGAGTTATAGGCCTATATCCCTTTTGAACCAGGATATCAAAATCCTCTCGAAGATATTGGCTGATAGGATTACTTTGGTTATCCCGGATCTGATTGGCATGTCACAGGTTGGATTTATGAGAGGACACTCATCATCAGATCACCTACGTACCCTTTCGCATGTCTTCTCGGAGTCCAGGGACGCCACCTTTCCTGCCATGCTGGTGTCCCTGGACGCCAAGAAGGCATTTGATCGTGTGAACTGGAATTTTTTATTTCAGGTTCTCAGGGCATTTTCTTTTCCCTCCATATTCATAGACTGGATTGGTGTACTATATCAAGCTTCCTCAGCTAGGATTTCAGGTAACGGGGCATTTTCAAAGCCCTTCCTCTTACATTCGGGAACAAGGCAGGGTTGCCTCCTTTCCCCTCTGTTATTTAATATATATTTAGAACCACTTATTCAAAACATTCTAGATAATCTGGAAATACAAGGCATACCAATACAGAATAAGGTAGTGAAGATTACGGCATATGCTGATGATCTTCTTCTTCATCTGTCCCATCCAGTCACGTCCATCCCGGCCATGTTAATTACGATTGCTAAGTTTAGTTCCTTTTAGAATTACAAATTAAATGCCAATAAATTGTCAATTTTTCCCCTTAATCACAAGGTCTTTAAGCACTATATCATCCCCTTTGGATTGTCTTGGTCACTTTGCTTTCTCAAATATTTGGGTATCAGATTGACACGTAATCCTTCCTTATGGTTTAAAGAAAACCTGGAACCTCTTTCCCAGATGATCATCCAGGATCTCGATAGGTAGTCAAAGCTTCCTGTCTCACTATGGGGCTGTATCAGTATAATTAAAATGAATGTATTCCCCCGCCTTTTTTATCCTTTATCACACCTTAATTAATTTATCCCACTATCCTGGTTTCAGAAAATGCATAGAATCTTTACCAATTTTATCTGGTCCAACAAACACCCCCGAATAGCATACCACAAACTGGTGGCTCAAAAATTTTGATGGGGGATTGCGTATTCCTCACCTGGCAATCTATTACTGGGCCAGCCATCTATCAAAATACCTTAAGTGGGTGAACCCTGGGCCCGAAGGTTTGAGGCTGGTTTGGCTTAACATTGAATTAGATTTTATCCAGGCTATGAATATGGATCCCCTGACCATGTTCTATGTCAAAACCTCCTCTCTACACGAAATCCGTAAATGTCCAACTCTTATGACCTCCTTAAAAGTCCATACACAGCTTTGCCCCTTTTTGCGTTACAAACCGCATCTGGACCTGTCTCAGTCCATATGGAATTCCCCATCCTTTACTATAAATAAACAGAGGATCCCCACCATGTGGTTGCCCCAACTGGGGGAAGGGATGGTTTCTACCTGCCTGGATGGAGAGGGAGCATGGCTCTCTGTAACTAACATTATCTGAAATTTAACATACCAGCGGCTTATCACTTCAAGGTCCTTCAGTTAAAGCATCTCCTTACTACCTCATTGGGTAATACTCCTCCCTGTCCACCAGCATTTTCCTTGATATCTGAGCTTTCCTCCTTACTAGGACCCTCTAAGGTAATCTCAAAGATGTATCAAGTCCTTTTTCATTGGCTGTACGGTGGTTCCTATGGTCCTACCATGTACTGGGCCTCTTTCTTTCCCCAGCATACCTTCAATTAGCCTGTACTATGGCGATAGTGTCACAAGTATGTGTCACAAAACAGACTACAACTTATGCAATACCATATTTTACATAATATGTATTATACTCCAGTAAAACTGGCAAAATGGGGTCTTCTTGAATCAGGGCTGTGTACCAGATGTTCCCAGAAAGAAGGGACACTTCTCCATATATTTTGGTCATGTCCCAATATAATTCCACTATGGGACTCAATTAAAGCCAAACTGGACTCTTTACTAGGTTTGCAGGATTGCTTTACTCCTGAAATTTGCCAGTTAGGAGACTTGACCCCTATAGAGATTAAAGCTCTGGGATTTCACATGTCTATGATAACATTATCCATTAAAAAAATCATACTTAAGCATTGGAAGGGTGATGTTAGCCCATCATACCAAGATTGGGTTCATGAAATCCTTGCTAATCTTCGTACTGAGAAAGCTATTGTGAGTCTCTATAACAGGCAACAGAGTAATAAGTGTATCTGGGATCCCTTTCATACTCTAATTACAGTTGGTTTGGATAACTGAGATGTTGGCAATTGCTTATCTCAGCTCAATCATGGTTTATTGTAATACGATATTATACTACAATATTTTAGTGTACTGCTGTACCGGGGGGAGGGGTGGGCGGAGGGGGCAGAACATGTCTTGTATTGTCATTATGCTGTGAATGTTACTAATTCTGTCCCCTGTACTGTGGAAAACTTGTTAATAAAGTTTGAATTGAAAAGAAGTACTGCACTGAGGAGACAGGCCATGGTTGGGGGAACTGCACTGTGCTGACAATCTAGATAACCAGAGCGGGAACTGGGTGACCTCAGCTGGTTACTAGGTGAGAGCAACAGGACTTGGATGCATGTATCTCAGAGCACTGGGTCATAACCAAACCAAACCAAACTTTATTTCTAGAACGCTATTCCAGCATAAATCATAGCATTTTATACAGTATAATCAGTACTTTTAAAAACACAAAGCCAAGTTTCTAAAACAAAGCAGGAATTTAATTATCAATATATGCCAACTCAAATAATAAATAAGTTTTCAAGGCAGATTTAAAGGCCTCAATGGATGGACATGCCCTTATCCTATGAGGTAGATAATTCTGTGGGGTCGGAGTAGCAAAAGCAAACGACCTAACTCCCGATGTTGTCAAATGGACCGTGGGAATCTTCAGCAATCCCTCATCAGTGGAGTGAAGAGGGTGAAGGTGGCAGTAGGGGCAAAGGAGCTTTTGCAAGTACCCCAGGCCCTGTACACGTAGGGCCTTATAGGTCACTAATCCGACCTTGAAGGTGATCCTCCACCACACTGGCAGCCAGTGCAAGGTGCAGAGCACAGGAGTGACATGGTCAGATCTATATAAATCTGTCAACCATCTGACAGCTGCATTTTGCACCAACTGCAGGCAGCTGAGTTCCACCCCTGGTAGCTCTAGGGCATTGCAGTAATCAAGGTGTGAGGTCACCAAGGTGTGGATCAATGTCAGAAGATCATCAGATGGTACCAAGTACTTTATCCAGGTGACATTCTTCAGATGATAAAAAGAGGACTTGACAATAGCCGACACCTGAGTCTTAAGTGTCAGTCCATTATCAAGTGTGATGCCCAGATTTCACACCCAGTCAGAGGTCCTGAGCTGGTTGCCCCCCAGCAAAAGCCTGGATGACTGCCCAGCCAATACTCCCTCCACCTGGCGACCTGGGTCCAAACCAGCACCTCAGTCTTAACCAGATTCAGCCTGAGCCAGCTGTCACTCATTCAATCCTGGATCTCAGAGAGACAGTTGTTACTGTAGCAGCATCATATTGCCCAGGCACAAAGGACAAGTACAGTTGAGTATCATCTGTATAACAGTGAAATCTGAAACTGTACCACCTAATAATGTCTCCCAATGGCAGCATATACACCGTGAACAATATGGGGGAAGCCCAGAACCCTGCAGCACCCCACATGGCAGGGAGGTAGAGGCTGAGGAAAGCACCCCAGACTCCACTCTCTGTGTCCTGCCAGTGAGGAATGAATGGAACCATCTGAGGACTGTCGCACTCAGCCCACAGAAAAGCCACAGGTGCTCCAGCAACACCCCATGATCCATGGTGTCAAATGCTGCAGACAGATCAAGGAGTACCAAGATGGATTATCTCCTCCAATCCATCACTATCAGGAGATCATTAAGTATCCAGACCAATGCCATATCAGTACTATGTCTTTTCCTGAAACTGGACTGGAGAGGATCTTAGATGTCTTGGACAGTCAGATGATCCTCGAGCTGCAACACAACTGCCTTCTCAATAACTTTACCTAAAAAAGGCAGATTAGAGACTGGCTTGTAGTTTGCAAGACAGTCAGGGTCCAGAGAAGGTTTTCTCAGGAGGGGGTGAACCACCGCCTCCTTCAGAGTGTCCGGAAACACCCCAGTCTCTAGTGAACACCTAACTATCTTAGCGAGGACTGGTCCTCTTGCCTCCACACACCCCCCACAAGAAGGCATGTCTGACCTGGTTCCAAACTACAGTAAGTCGGTTGCAGGTCCTGGACCAACTTCACGACATCATTGATCACTAACCGACCAGACAAACCACCTGCTAGTGCTCCGACACTGATCTCCGCTCTGTCCATTTGAGTGAGTTGCACAGATCTCTGATCTGATTGCACAATCTTATCCATGAAAAATCAAGTGAACTCCTCACACTTCTCCTGTGAAAAGGCTCTCTGATTCTGGAGACTGGCTGAATTGTACAGCCTGTCCACAGTATGAAAGAGCTGGGCCTGTAGATTTTGCGCAGCTACAATCTCCTCGGACAGGAATTCTGCCTTCTTACGGGAGACCGCAGATTGATATGCCTTATAATGGGATATCAAACGAAGTTTATCATTATTCAGGCCTGATTTCTACTAGCAATGCTCTTACCTTCTACCCACTCTCCTCAGCTCCCTCAAGTGCCCATCAAACCATGGGGAACAAGGGTGAAGTGTGAGCTGGTGAACATGGACTGGAGCAAATAGCATCCAGGGCCTCCCCCCACTGCCTTATTATAGGCTCATAGTAGACCCTCTGGATCCCTGCTAACACTCATACTGCCCAATAGGTTCAGAACTGCCATCAGACCATCTGGGGTTACTCCCCATAATGGGCAGTACCGGACCATCTCTATAGGGGCAGGTCTATTAGGGAGGGCTGTGAAGCTGACCCCAATAGAGTGGTGATCAGACCATCCAATGGATTCCACCACCAGGTCCAAGATCTCCATCCCCAGTAGGAACACTAGATCCAGTGAATGACCCTGTATATGGGTCACAGAGGTAATCACCTGGGTGAGCCCCAATGACATCATTAATTGGAGGAAATCTTGTCCAAATTACTAGAGTTCATCATTGACCCAGTCATTTATGTCCCCTAGTACCAACCACCTGGGGGCCTCCAATTCCATCTTGACAATGAAGTCCACAGCCTCCTGCAGGAACTCCTTCTCACTCCCAGGTGGATGGTAAATGAGAAGTATCCTAAAACCTACACCTGCACCCACGATGCATTCAAAGGATCAAGTGGCTCCAACTGGCACCTGTACCAGGCCCAGCTCCATCTTGTAACTGATGGCTACCCCCCCTGCCCCTGCGATCCAACCTCGGGCGATGTATCACTGAGTACCCAGACAGGTAACTGCACACTTGACAACATTGTGGCTAATAATGCTGAAGCAAAACAGTGCCAGAGCAAAACAGAGTCAGGCAAAACGCTGGCCTGTTCTGTGCACCACGCCCATCACAAACAATAGGTGTAGGGATTTGATTGTCTGAAAGCACACCCACACCCCCTGGTACTTAAATAACTAACTCTGGGGAGGGTCCTTGGGGAAAGGGAGAAACTCGGAGGGGGGAACTTTGTTTTTTTGTAAAAAAAAATTTTCCAAAAAGTTGTTTCAGGGGAGACCTACGGGGAGATCCTGTGCCCTAGCCACTCTTCCATGGGGGCAGCTCGACCAGGCACCCAGCACACAGCAACATATCCAGCCTCACATTCTACATGCAGCGACAGGAGTAGCAGTATTCCCCTACCACTGTTCCACCCCGTCGCTGTAGTACCAGGTGCTCGATATATGTACAGTGTGGTCAATACTGCACTGTCTTACATGCATAGTATTGACCCAGTACCGTATCTCAGAGCATACCTCACCCTGAAACTAGGCTCTGAGGTCAGTCAAGCAATTATTGATAGAGTTTTGGGGGAAATCAGTTATGGTACCTTAAAAATATGCACAATTGTATAAAAATAAGATATCCAGATTTAGGTCTTCCAACTATAGGTGATACTATAATGCATAGGTAGGCACATATGCACAACAACCTGAGATAAAAACTATGGTGCTGTGTACCAGTAGTCAAGCTTTCTTTAAAACAGGCAGTCTGCTCTTCATTAACATAAGGTTTTTCTGACATTGTGGCTGAGTGGTTGGCTGATGTAGAATGTACTGCATGTGTGGGAAGGGCAGTTATGAAATGGAAGCACTACTAGCACAACTGTGTCTACTACACTCAGCTCCACTGTGTGAGGCAGCAGGCTGCTTTATTAGATTATTTGTGGTAAAATAAAGTTCTAGAATAGCCAGAATTGTATCTCTAAAAAAGCAAAATCCTTTGCAACATAAGGTGGGTTTGCCCCTGGACTCCATTGGGGGCCTAGCACCCCCCAAACATTAGCAATATGCTTTATTTTTATATAAGGCGATGGGGGCAAAATCCAAATATATCCTCAGTGAATTTACTAACTTATGCAGCCCTGGGTACTCGTCACTACTATGTAACTTAGAATCATAACATTTGCCAGCAGATAAGGACCACTTGGCCTACCTAGTCTACTCAATCTTTCCTGCCTACAGTATCACCATTGATCCTACTTGTTCTTCAGCCAATTCACCTGCCCACCCCTTTCCTTTCCCAGGATTATATCAAAATAAAGCAGATTTCTATGGGTTAGGGGTACTAGGCCCCCAGTAAGGTCAATGGGCAAACCCACCTTAAGTTGTAGAGGATTTTATTTTTTACAGATAAAATTCTGGCTAAACTAGAGCTTTCATTTACCAAAAATAATCTAATAAAGCAGTTTGCTGCCTCAAACAAAGGAGCTGAGTGAATCACTTTGTGAATTTATTTAATGGCCTGTTAAGGTGAAAGAGTAACAGAACAGGAATAATATTTGAATGCAAGTCATCTCTTAGATACAAGTAAATATACATTAGTTACATGACCCCATGCATGTATGGTAAAAAGGATATTTAGAATATCTTTAGGACTTTAAGACTATTGCAGGTTGCCCTCCATGTATGTAACAAGCACATGGGATGCGTAGAGCATGCTAAAATTATGATACCTCCATGAAATGTTCATTGTACAATTTATGCCATGCATGCATTGAATCTATGTATTGTTCAGCTGAAATTGAACAAACATAACTTAAAAAAAAGCAGTTTTTACAAGGAAAAAATGACTTATGGGTTCAGTGCACTTCTTTTTTTTTTCCTTGGTTAAAAGGACAAAAGAAGGCCATGGCCCATCGTGATTGTCCTCCACATGTGTGGATCATTACCGTAATACTATTTTATTAGCCATTTATCAAGTTTATTTTTGAAGGTCGTAACAGTAGATGAATCGACGATATCCTGAGGTAAAGTATTCCATAACCTGGGAGTTCTTATGGAGAAGAAGTTTTGTCGCTTGTTAGTTTTGCATTTACCAATATCTAGTTGTTTATTATGTAACCTGGGGACAATTTTTCTGGTGGACAATGATGTGCCACATTGCTTCATCAGAGCAGGTGAATTAATAATCTTGAATAATTGTAAAAGATCACCTCTTATTCTTCTCAGTTTAAGTGGATATAAACCTGTCTTCTACAATCTTGCATTGTAGTCTAAGTGAGCAAAATATGGGATCATTTTTGTAGCTCTATGTTGAATGTGTTCAATTCTGTCTATATCTGAAACTAAATATGGACTCCAAAAAGGGGAACCATAGTCTAAATAGGGTCTAATGTGGGATCTATAGAGAGTCATGATACACTCTTCTAATTTAGAAATAAATGTATTTTTTATCCTCCGCAGGAGGGCATTAGTTTGATTGGCTATTTTATTACAATGGGAAGTAGAAGAAAGTTTATTGTTTACCAGAATCCCCAAGTCTTTTTCTATGCAGGAAACCCTAATAATCATATTATTCAAAGTGTATACCTGTTTTGGGTTATTTTTTCCCAAGTGTAGAACTGCACATTTAGTTATGTTGAAAGTCATTTTGTTTATAGAAGCCCAATATTCGATTGACGCAAGGTCAGCCAATAATGTTTTTTTATTGGCTGTGGTGTTTACTACTCCCCCAAGCTTAGTGTCATCAGCAAACTTCATGAGAATGTTGGAGGAACAAATTTTCATGTTGCTAATAAAAATATTAAACAGGGTGGGTCCCAAGACAGAACCCTGAGGGACACTGCTTGTCACCCTACTCAATTCAGACAATGTGCCATTTACCCGAACCCTCTGAGTGTGATTTCTTAACCAGTTTTTAATCCATAAGACTAATGTTGGTGAGAATCCTAATTGAATAAGTTTGTTTATTAAAATGGCGTGTGACACTTTATCGAATGCTTTACTGTAGTCAAGTAAAATAACGCCGGATGGACTATTTAAGTCAAGGTTCATACTAATATGATTGTAGAAAGATAGCAGGTTTGTAGTACAAGATAGACCTGTTCTAAATCCATGTTGGGTTATGTCAATTATATTTAAGGATTCCATTTCTTTTTCAAGGAGTGTTTTGATTACTTTTTCCAGTAATTTGCATGGAATAGAGGTCAGACTAATGGGACAGTAATTTTCAACATTAGAATGGGAACCCTGCTTAAATATGGGGGTTACTATTGCAGTCGACCAATCAGGGGGGACCCTTGCTTCCTGAAGAGATTTATTGAAAATAATAGTAAGTGGTAGGGCAATGGTATCTTTAACTCCCAACAGAAATTTGGGACATATATCATCTGGGCCAGGGCTTGTTGATTTCTTTAGTGTAGTTAATAGTTTGTGGATATCATTCTGCAAAATCATATATTCAGTGTAGCCTAGTGAAGATCTATCAAAGGGGATTTGGGATGGGTCCTGAACAAAAATTGATGTGAAATAATTATTAAGTGAGGAAGCAGTTACTAAGTCAGAGGTTATTATTGTATTATTAATTTTTAGTGGGCTAATAGTTCTACTGGTACTCTTTTTACTATTTAAATAGGCATATAATGCTTTATGAGAGTCATTAGTATGAGCGATACGAAATTCTAGGTTTCTTTTAGCTTGGAGAATTAGTTTTTTTAATATTCTAACTGATTCCTATATTTACTTAATAATTCTTGGTTTTGATTAGTGGGACATTTTTTAATAATGAAAAAAGCTTTTGTTTACATGAGATTTGTTTTTTTATAGATTTATTAAACCATGGTGGAATTTTCCCTTTGTTGTTGTACTTATGTATTTCTGGAACATACAGATGTTCAAGTACTTGAATCTGTGTTTTTAAGAAATCCCAAGCTTCATCAGTGTTAAGTAAGGAAAAAATATTAACCCAATCAAGTGATCCTAGGTAATGATTTATTTTTTGAAAATCTGCTCGATTGTACTGTTTGATTTTTTATTTCTTTATTGCTGGGTGTTCATTTAATGAAATAGTCAGAATTATGGACATATGATCACTATTTCCAAGAGGTTCGGATATTTGTAGGTCTTTCTCAGGGATATCCATGTTAGTTATGACGAGGTCCAAGATGTTACTACCTCGGGTGGGTTCCTTAACCAGTTGATAGAGCCCCAGATCAATGATAGTTGTAAGAAATTTATGATCATATTGATTTAGACCTGTTAAAGTTTCCCAGTTTATATTGGGTAAGTTGAAGTCACCCAAAATTAAAACGGAGCCATTATTAGCTAGCTGGGTGATTTCATCAAATAACTGTGAACTTTGGCTAAGATCTAACAAAGGAGGACAATAGCAAGTCCCAAACAGAATTTGGGAAAAACCTTTAGGTTGAATGTACACCCATACACTTACGGACTGGACACATACTGTGGATTTATAAGAAATGATGTTATCCCTGACATAAAGACTGACCCCACCACCTATCTTATTGTCAGGTCTATTTTTGAAATAATGTTTATATCCCGGAATTTCTGTAGTCTAAATTCTATCAGCATTGCCCCATGTTTCTGTTATAGCTAGTATGGATAGATCCAAAGATTGGGCCCTAAGTTCCAGTTCAGCAATTTTTACAGTGTTTAAAGATCGAGCATTTAGAGATAAGATATTTAGAAGATTATGACTTGAAAAAGTAGTCCCAGTGTTAAGAGTATTGGTGGTTAACCTAAACTCCCCCTTTACCGTCAGTTTAAATGTGAATGAATGAAGGTAACTATTTTGCGTCCCAATAATGTGCTTCCCCTTCAGCTAAGGTGCCAACCATCCTAACAAAAAAGGGATGGATTGTGGTGAAATTCCTCTCAGTGTGTCAGACAGGAAATATTTTGTTTTAGGCACCATTTTCTTAACCATTCATTTAAAGCTTTTATTTTGGCCGTAATTTGTTCTGGAGCTCTTGGGACTGGTAGAATTTCAGATAAGCAAATATCACAACCCCGTTCCACCAGTAAATTACACAAAGAGATGTAGTCCTGTTTAATTTGTTGCAGAGGTAGTTTGGGGATGTCATTTGTTCCTACATGTACAACCACTAGTGGGTTTTCTCCAGCTGGGTGTAAGATTGATTTAACCATTGAAGTAATGTCTGAAATCCTAGCCCCCTGATAACTAGAGCAAGTGCGATGTTGTTTGTCAGGGTTACTGACTACACGGTCTATATATTTTGTGATGGAATCTCCCAAGACAAAGACCTCCTTTTTACTAACTAAATTCACCTGGTTTGTTAAAGTGGGGGGGATTTGGGAATGAGTTTTAGCGGCAGACAATTGTTCACCTAAGGTCTTGTTTTGGATTGATTTATTTTCTTTTCTCGTACCAAGTTCTGGACTTACGGACACAGTTTCATCAATCAATTTTGACAGATGTTCAAAAGAATTTTGTGTGGGGATTGGATAAGAAACAGGAGGTGAAAAGGGTTTATTTGTTGTTTTCTGTAATTTTGTGCAAGGTAATGTAGTCCAAGAATCAACCTTGCTGATATTTGACTGTTGGTAGCTAGCAGCTGAGACTAAAGGGGTAGAGGTAACAGTTGGGTGCTGTAAATCAAGGACATGTGGAGTGTTCAAATGGGACACCAAGCAGTTGCCATTATCCACAGTTTTAGTAGGAGAGGTGTTTGTTTCTACTAGGATTTACATTTGATCAATATAATCTTCTAGTGCTTTGATGTCTGATTTCAGAGACATCTTAGGTTGTAATCGTATAATTTCTTCCTGTAGTTCGCCAACTAAAACACACTTTTCACAAGTATAATTAGTTGTTTGTTTACCAAAGGCGTACATTTTTCATGTCGTACAATATTTATTTGCCTTCTTCATTTTGAATAGGGATCGTAAAATGACAGGCTTATGTAAATGCCAATTTTGTTCTTTATATAACAAACAAACCTAATTTTTACCTTCACGTCCCCTTGTCCACGATGGACACGATAGACACGTGCTGAAACGCGCATGTCTCTGCGTGCGTCTCTGCACACGGCCCCATGCACGCTCGCCCCGCTCGCTAGAGCAGGTCTTTATAACTAGGAGAAACTGGAAGTGCGAGTCACGCTACTTCCGGTTTCGCGCCAAAGAAAGTAACGCTGGAAATGTTATAAAGCCTTTAAAAAGGCTTTCCCTGCTGTTACTTTAAGGGCTAAAAGCGATATTTAGTAGATCTCTGCCAGGTATGAGGCAAAAAGAGTGGAAATCTAGGGGGAGCACTGGTGTTGAGGTCTAATATACCACCAGTACCCCACAATCCTTTGCAGACAACAACAAGCCTGATGACAAAGGAGAGTACCCTAAGCAGTGCACAAATCTAACATACACAATTAGAATATGGTATATTATGCAGGAACATCTCACCAGATATAATAATGTTTGTGAGGGTCTAAGAAGCTACAAAATCTGGTGTTATTCATTTTCATACAGTATATTTTAACTTTGAGGGTCTGAAAACTTGAAGCTTACTCATTCACAAAATTTTATAAAAATTTCCAAAATATTTGGCTACTTATGAACATACAAACATATGAAATTGCCAGCAGATACAGGCCTTACAGTCTATCTAGTCTGCTCGAGTGTGCAGCACTTCAGTCCTTCAGACTGCAGCTGCTCCTTCTCCAACATTTTCCTTCACCCCCACCCCATCCCCTCATGGTTTGAACCCTCCCTTTGAAACTGTCCCACCCCCTCTTGAACCCTCCACTGTCTGTAATTATACAACTTTATCTGGCAGCGCATTTCACCCTGCAACCACTCTTTCTGTGAAATAGTGTTTTCTCATTTCCCTCCTGAACTTGCCCCCTTCCAACTTCAGAGAGTGCCCTCAGGTTTCCCTTCCACCTTTAAGTTTTGAAAAACTCTCGGTGCTTACTCTGTTCATACCCTTCAGATACTTGAAGATCTCAATCATATCTCCTCTCAGTTGCACATGAATAAGGCAAAGTGTTAACGGCAACTACATAAAGGCGAAGTCAGAATAGGGAAGAGAAACCCTGAAGCCACTTATAGGCTGGGAGGGGAGTTGCTAGCAGTCACAAAGGAAGAAAGAGACTTCAGCATCATCATCACTGATGACCTGAAATCATCCAAGCAGACCTCTAAAGCAGTAGGTAAGGCTAGGGGATGTTAGGGTGTATTAGTAGGGGTATCACAAGTCGTAAGAGGGAGGTAATAATCCTCTTTACAAGACACTAGTTAGGCCCCATCTGGAGTACTGCATGTATTGGAGGCCACACCTTCACAAGGACATTAACAAAATTGAGGCAGTCCAGAGAAGGGCAACCAAAATGGTGCAGGGACTGCATCAGAAGACATATGAGGACAGATTAACAGAGCTCAATATGTATACCCTTGAACAAAGGAGGGAGAGAGGTGATATGATCGAGACATTCAAACACCTTAAGGGCATTAACAAGGTGAAAGAGTCTAACATGTTTAAATATAAGAAAAATAGCAGGACAAGAGGACACAGCATGAGATTAGAGGGGGCCGATTAAGGGGGAATGTGAGGAAATTCTTTTTCACAGAAAGGGTGGTGTATGCATGGAATGGCTTACCACAAGAAGTGGTGGCTATGAATACAGTGCAGGGCTTCAAACAGGCATGGGATAGGCATAAGGGAGCAATACAAATGACTATGAATAGATAGGCCACTGACAGAGCAAAGGCCGATGGCACATTTATAAGGTAGAAAAAGAAATGGGCAGACTGGATGGGCCTTGCGGTCCTTATCTGCCATCAACTTCTATGTTTCTATGTTTCTAAGAATGGTGAAATCACATAAGGTGACCTATAACATACGGCAACAGGTCTTAAATTGCCACTCCGAGGTGCTAACCTACCCTAGTGTCAAGGTGCACCTTGGAGTTAGAATCCTAGAGATAGCAGGAGTCCAGGGGTGCAGACCCCCATGGGAGGTGTGAGGGGAGGAGCCCCCTACTCACACAAAAGGCCGCCAGGTACGCAGGTGCAACTTTATGCCTGTCAGGATTGCAATGTTCCTGGTAAGACAGAAGGGTCGTCCATTGCTCTGTCATTCTCCATCAGGTTTGATTTAGTAGTCTGTTCTTGTATGCCATGTGAAATGATGTAGACTCGTCAAAGAATTCAGGTCACCATAATTTATGTGCGCTGTTTATGCACTTTCTATTGCGGTTTCACTGTTTTGACATTCGCCTTTGTTTTCTTGGCCTTATCACATGGAGCCCTCCTCTCTCTCTCTCTCTCTCTCTTCTATCCTCCAGGATATATATATATTGAGCTCACTCAGTCTCTCCTCATAAGGTTTCTTCCCAATCCCTGGATCATTTGTGTTGCCGTATGCTCTACTCCCTCCAGTAGTTTGATATCCTTCTTTAAATCTAAATAGGGGCAACAGAATTGCTCACAGTACTCCAAGTGCAGCCTCACCAGGGACCTGTACAGGGCCAAGATGACTTCCCCATGCCTAGACATGATCCCCCTTGTCATGCACCCCAGATGGCCTTTGCCACTGTCTTTCTGCACTGGGCTGAGTTGTTAATTTCCTCGGTTACCAGTACCCCCAGATCTTTCCCTTCTTTGGACATGGATAACTGCACCCAGCCCAACCAGTAACTGTACTCTAGGTTCCTGGCTCCTAAATGCATCACTTTGCATTTCTTAGCATTGAATCCAATTTGCCAAGTGTGAGACCATTCTTCCAGCCATGCCAAATCTTCCTGGAGTTCTTTACCACCCTCCCACCCATCCATCCACCTCTGTACAGATTTTGGTGTCATCTGTGAAGAGACTGATCTTACACTTGATCCCTACTGCTATGCCAGCAGTGAAAATGTTAAACAGAGCCGATGCCAGCACCGAACCCTGTGGGACACCACTAGTTACTGCCCTAGGTTCTGATGCCCCTCCCCCCACTACTACCTTCCACTGTCTATCTTACAGCCAGTTCTCGACCCAGCTGACCAGTTTCCTCCCTGCTCCCAGGCTGTTTAACTTGCTGGTCAACCTACTGTGTGGCACTGAATCAAAGACCTTGCTGAAATCCAGGTAGAGGATGTCAACTGTA
This sequence comes from Neoceratodus forsteri, assembly GCA_016271365.2. Taxonomy (NCBI): domain Eukaryota; kingdom Metazoa; phylum Chordata; order Ceratodontiformes; family Ceratodontidae; genus Neoceratodus; species Neoceratodus forsteri. The sequence continues at coordinate 685,386,184 of CM057449.1, forward strand.
TGACACCCGTCCAGTGCCCTTGTCACCCAGTCGAAAAAGTCAACCAAGTTTGTCTGGCAAGATCTGCCAGAGACAAACCTGTGCTGTCTGCCACCTTGAAGATCATTATCTTCAAGAAATTTTACCAGCCTTTCCTTGAGAATAGTCTCCATCAGTTTTTCCACAACTGCGGTAAGACTCACTGGTCTGTAGTTTCCCGGTTCTTCCTTGGGCCCACTCTTATGGAGAGGCACCACATGCACCACCATCCAATCCCTGGGTTTGCACCCCATTTCCAGAGAGATGTTGAACAGATCCACCAATGACCTTGCCAGGACTACTGCCAACTCTCTCAGCACTCTGTGATGAAGTCCGTCTGGATCCGGAGCCTTGTCTACCCTCAGGGCCTTAAGGCCCTCCATCACCCTTTCCACCATGATTTCCCCATCCATGGTTTTCTCCCCTCCCCTTCTCCTCCCACCGTACTCTTCCCCTCAGGCACAGGCCCATCTCTGTCTCTGCTGAATACTGAACAGAAGTACTTGCTGAGTACCTCTGCCTGCTCAACTCCCTTTTCTGCCCTACCACTGCCTTTTTTGATTCTAACAATTTAATCATTGCTCCTCCTTGTCTCCCTTATATATCTGAAGAAATCTTTTTACCTTTCCTTGATCCCCTGCACTAACCTCAGCTCTCTAGCTGCCTTGGCTGCCCTTACCATTCTGCTCACTTCCCTGTATTTCCTCACATGTTCTTCTATTTCATCTGACCTGTTGGATCTCTTTTAGGTTCTAAATGCAGTACTGTTATCCCTCAACTTCTTCACCACCTCCCTACTCATCCAGCTTGGCTTCTTGGTTCTGGATTTCTTGCTCTAGCTCTTGACATAAGTGTTAGTGGCTACAGTCAGTTCTAGCTTGATGACCACCCATTTTTGTTCGGCATCCATGTCTGGGTGGATGCTAGCTATGTGCCATTCCAGAATGCTACCCATCTTGCCAGAGTCTGCCCTTCTGAAGTCCAGGACCTTAGTGTTAGTAGAGGCTACCTCCTTCCCCAGATTGATTGAGAATGACACTGTGCAGTGATTACTACCCACCAGTGGTTCCTCCACCCCAAAAATCCCTGACCTGCTCCCCATCCTCCAGCACCAAGTCTAGAATAGTTCCGTCCCTCATTGGCTCTGTTACCTTCTGGGTCAGGAAGCCATCCTGAAAGGCTTCCAGGAGGATCTGCTCCCTGGTGCATGAGGTAGCTGGGATGCTCCAATCCACCCCGGTAGATTAAAGTCCCCCACCATCACAGTGCTCCCTTTGCCACTAAGCCTCCTTAACTGCACCCCCAGCTCTCCATCAGTCGCTTCCTTCTGGGCTGGAGGCCTGTACACAACCCCCAATCTGACCTTAGTCTCTCTTGGGTCATGTAATTGCAGCCAAATGACTTCCGACCTGCCTTCCTCCCCCTCCTCCCTATTACATCTAATCCCTTCCCTAACTTAAATGACCACTCCCCCCTTTCCCCTTTTTTCTGTCCCTCTGGAATCATTTTCAGCCTGGGATGGCTAGGTCCCAGTCTTGGTGATGGGTTGCCCACGTCTCTGTAATGGCGGCTATGTCCACCTCCCCCTCTGCCATCAACACCTGCAAGTCAGCCATCTTGTTCCCCAGGCTCCTAGAATTTAGTGATACTACCCTCCACCCTGATACTAGCCTTACTGTGCCCTTAACCCCCCACCACCCTCTATCCTACTTAAGCTTGGCTAAAACCTTGCTATGGGGGGAGGTCCAAGGGACACCCTCTCCTATTGATTTCCACCTCCAGTGCCCCCTTACCTAGTTTAAATTATATCTCTCTTTGATAAATTCCCCCAGCCTCTGCTTCAAAACATGTAAACCTTTCTTACTAAGGTGCAGCCTATCATCTGCATACAGATCTGTGCTATCCTACTTGCTGCCCCACTCCCCCACCAATCCATACCACTTTGACCCACATCATTCCCTCAGCCAATTATTGAAGTCCATGATTCTCTGCTTCCTGGCTGAACTCACTCTTTGTACTGATAGGACTTCCAAGAAGGCTACCGACCTTCCCCTTCACTGCATAGTTTCCCTAGTTCCCTGAAGCTGTCATGTACCTCCTCTGTCCTTTGCCCTTCCAGGTCATTTGTTCCCAGGTGCACCACAATGTGTGGTTCTACCCCTACCTTCTTCACACATCTGCCAATATGCTGACCCACTCTGCCCACTTTCATGCCTGGCATGCATTCTTCCCAGATGCTGCTTTTTCTGGTGCCCCATCCCCCCCATCTTACACCTTTAAGTATTAAGTTCCCCAGAATTATGACCCTTTCCCTCTTATCCTGTTCACCCTCATGATGCCTGATCTTCTCCTGCCCCCTAACTTGATCTCCCCTTCCATCCCCTCTTTATCTGAACCCTTTTGCCTCCCCCAATCTTTGCCCTGTCTTCTCCCTGATAACAGCTTTGGCTGGTCAGTTCCACCATGCTGCAGTGGCACAGAGGACAGCGACCATCAGTACAGCAATGGCACAACACCCCCAACAGGTGTTGCTGGAGTAAACTGTGTTTTCCATGGGGGCTTCATCTTCCACACCCCCATGCAGGGGACTCTGTCCCCCCCCCCCGCACCCCCAGACTTAAAATTATCAACTCTGAGTCAGAGTTGGTTTGGAGAGGGGGTGAGCACCCTGGAGGCAGCAGTGTCAGGAACCTAGCAGACCATCACAGCAAACGGTTGGAAATGTTTCTGTGATGGTCTTCGCTGAATTCCTGTCACTATTGAGAAATAATACCAGCTGGTCTGTCTGCTGCCACTTTGAAACCATTTCCTCTGCACTCCCTCCCCTTCTCCTGCACCTTCTACACCACCCTCCTCCATACCACCCCCTTGGCTACTGCCTCCCTGTGTCATCCTTGAATTGTGCTCATCCCCTGCATAGTTTCTCCTTCTCTCCTTTGTACCATCCTTACCTGGGCTGTCTGTTGATTTCCCCATCCCCTTATCTACAGTAGCTGATCCTTCCTCACCACCACAGTTTCTGTTGCTCCACCACCTTTCTTCTGCCCTCCCTTGCCTCTGCTGCTACCTGGGCTACCGATAGTGTGTTCTGACTCCCTGCTGCATACCTTTTCTCCCATAATGACCTCCCCCCTTACCTTCACTGTAGCTTCTCTTCCCACCTCTTCCTGCTCCTCTAGGGTAGTTAGAACTGAGAAACTGTTCATAATGTTAGTCTCTTTTTTTCTAAGTGACTTCAACCTTCACTCCCTGACACTTATATCCCTGCTCTGACCCAGTTCTATCACTGTCCCTGTGCATAATCTCCTACAGTCGTCATTCTTGGCCCCTAGCTGCTCCTGATTATGTGCCCCTCCTGTACCCCCAAGTAGCTTACCCTTTTGTTTGCCTGCTGCGAGATCTGTTGTTCTATAACAATAGCTTAGAACAGCTAGTCCAACTCTTGGAATTGTACCCCAGAACTTAGAATGTTTATGAAAAGTCTTTCTCTCTGTGCTGGTCTCACGCTAGCAGTCTTTCCCCTCACGGAGCCTTAGTTTCCACTGAACAGAGTGGTCATCCTGGATGGTGCTTCAACTATTTCTATGGCTAATTACTAAAGTTTTAATTATTCATTCAAGTTTTTATATACTGTAGTTTTATTTATATGTGTAGTTTTCTCTCTCTCTCTCTCTTTCTGATCTGTGTTTTAGTGCAACTAATAAAATAACCACAAAAGCCTCTGTTCACAAAAATTGTGCCAGAAATTAGCAGTAGTTAGTTAAAACATATTCCAGTTCCCATTCTTGGGGTCCCAGTTAAAAAAATGTATTTTTCCTTTTACCATGTTTAGGTCTGAAATATTTTAAGGCCTTCTCTGGGAACTGTAACCATCTCACAATGACTGTGGTTGGAATTGAGTGCTCTGCCAGAGTTTTAAAACACTTGGTTTCACCGCTGAATTGAAACTTACAAGTTAGCTCATAAAGACTGTGGTCAACATTTCAAAGACTTAGGTCAGACTATTTACAGGGCTATTTATGGTGATGTGATCATTCCACTTTATTGATCTTTGGCTAAACCCGATCTGGACTACTGCTCCCAATTCTGGACTCCATACCAATGGGGAAGGGGGGTATCCAGCAGCTGAAATAGGTACAATGGGGATTTACAAAGATGGTCCATTGCCTGAGTAATAAGAATTACAACATAAGACTAGGACATCTAGGTTTGTACAGCCTTGAGAGGAGACATATTTGAGGCAAATTGTTGTTTAGCATCATCAGGGTTGACCTGTTATTGGCTTACATGGAATTTTATAAAAGGAATATTGAATACTACACTAGAGGGCATAGTCAACAGATCAAAGGAGGACCTTGCAGTACCAATAAGAGGGGATCATTTTACACACAAAGAGTTATTGGTCACTGGACTTGACTACCTTAGGAAATGGTTGATGCCCCTAGTGTAGAATGTTTTAAACAATTAGATGAAAACATAGCAAATGAGAAAGTATATTTATAGCCATTGAGTGAGTGTGTATGTGTGTTTTGGGGGGTAGATTCAAAGCATCTTTTGGTGCATTTCTAGTCCTTGGTACCAAAGTATCAAAGTTTCATGTCTGAATTGGGAAAGCCAAAGAAAATGACTGGGTCCACTGGTTTTAAAAAGTGTACTGAGTGTGGCATTAGATTGCCTAAGGCAGATATGCACACATACTGTAGTGTCACAGGATGGGTATTCTTCATGACTGAAAGACATAGAAAAGGAAAGAGGCAGAAAAACTTTCATTGTCAGCTCCAGCCTCTCTGTCCAGTTCCAAAAGAGTGTTCCCCTGTAAAGGATGCAAACCTGTTGACAAAAATGTCAGTAAAATCAGATTCTCCTAATGATATAGCCTGTAAGGCAGAATCCTCAAAGAAGCATTCAAAAGTCCAAACATCCATCTGAGGATCACTCATTTAAGGATAAAAAGACACAAAACACCATGCTGACACATCAGCATCAACCACAAGTCTAAGAAAGGTCAGAAAGGAAAAGAAAAGCACACTGCACCTGAGCCAGAGAAGACAACAATGCCTCCTCCACAGTCCATGGTGCCCCCTGTGGAAGAATTCAAACAAGTGTGTGACTTTTCCAGACAATGAAACAGTAGGCAGAAAATATGCCTCCTTCTGCAGCTCACAGTTTTGCTGAATATATGTCAGAAGAGGAGGAGGAAAAGGTACACGTGTCTCCGGATGTCACTGGCATCAAAGACATTGGTTCCCCACCAAGAGATTCAGATGCTTTTACATTTTAATCTGCTTTTTTAAGATAAATGGCTGGGAGTATAAATATCCAGGCAGAGGAAATACAGGAGGAGGATGGTGAGTCTTCATTCCTCAGTATGTTAGAGTTTACCTCTACAAAGGTGGTTAGCATACCTACTCATGCCTGTTTCAAGAAAATGAGTGGAAATATTCTGGAACTGGCATACTCTGGAATGGCAGTAGACAAAAAAAAAAGTTATCAGGTCACCAAGACAGGATCTGATTGCCTTTGCAAGCACCCAAGCCCTGAGGAGCTCTTACAGGATGCTGCTTGCAAAAAGGCAAAGACTTTTCCACATCACCACCAGATAAGGACTACAGAAAGACTGATGTCCTAGGAGAGTTTTCTACTTATCATCGTCTCTTATTACGAGACATGCTGCCTTTCTGAGCAACAAGCTGTCTGAGCAGTGACCATCACATGGTATGGTTCAATTTGGCTACTACATCTAAATCATCCCATTCCAAGGCAAAAATATGGGACTTCAAAGGAGCTCACTTTGATAAGATGGCCAACAGAGTTAAGCTAGCCCTTGCAAAAAGAAACACAGGTAAGGGGGTACAGGCAAAGTGGGCAAGCATTAAGGATGCAATACTTGAAGCAACATCCCATTGTGTTAGACAGAAAAGGAAGTGCAAAGAAGAAGGAAACCACTTTTGGTTCTCAAATACAGTAGCAGAAAAGGTCAGAGCCAAAAGGCTGGCCTTCAGGAAATATAAGGGAACACAGCGGGATGAAGATAGGAGGCATACCAAACTGCCCTAAGGAAGCAGGTAAGGCAGTAAGGCAGGCAAAGTCCCAAACTGAGGAAACACTAGCACCTAACAGTAAAGAAGGTGACAAGACTTTCTATAGATACATTAGTGAAAGGAGAAAGTCCAGAGGGGTATTGCTAAGCTTAATGGAGAAAAGGGAGCATGTGAGGAGGAGAACCTGTAAGGCATCTATCCTAAATAGATACTTTTGCTCAGTATTTACTGAAGAAAGTAGGGCAGGGCCCACAGCTCAGCATCATGGACACAGGGGAGGAGGTGAGCACTACTCCCTTCACAAAAAAGGGTCCTACAAGAGCTTGCTAAGCTCAGAGTGGATAAGGCAATGGGACCTGATGGCATACATCCCAGGGTACTTAAGGAGCTAAAGGAGGAACTAGCAGAGCCATTAGCAGAATTGTTTAGTGAGTCTCTGAGCATAGGAGAGGTCCCAGAAGACTGGAGAAGGGCTCATGTGATCCCGCCCACAAGAGTGGTAGCAGGGAGGAGGCGGGAACTACAGACCAGTCAGTCTTACCTCAGTAGTGGGCAAGATTATGGAGGCACTCTTAGGAAAGGATAGTGCAACACCTGGAATCCATAGGGGCACAGGATCCAAGACAGCATGGGTTTACAAAGGAAGGTCCTGTCAAACTAATCTCATAGATTTCTTTGACTGGGTAACCAGAGTGGTGGACCAAGGGGGAGCAGTTGATGTCGCCTACCTTGACTTCAGCAAAGCTTTTGACACTGTTCCACATAGAAGATTGATAAATAAGCTGGATAGGCTCGGGGTGGGTCAGAAGTTTGGTCAACTGGGTGGCAAACTGGTTGACTGGCAGAAAACAGAGAGTGGTGGTAAATGGTATACAGTCAGAAGAGATGCAAGTCACAAGTGGGGTACCTCAGGGATCAGTCCTGGGGCCAGTCCTATTCAACATCTTCATTAGTGACCTTGCAGATGGACTAGAGGGTGGCTTGTCTGTTTGCAGATGACACCAAGATCTGCAACAGAGTAGATGAGCCAGATGGAGTGGGCAGAATGAGAAGAGATCTGGATAAACTAGCAGAATGGTCAGAAGAGTGGCAACTGGATTTAATGCAAAGAAGTGCAAAATCATGCACATAGGGAAGAGAAACCCTGAAGCCACTTATAGGCTGGGAGGAGAGTTGCTAGCAGTCACAAAGGAAGAAAGAGACTTGGGCATCTTCATCACTGATGACCTAAAATCATCCAAGCAGACCTCTAAAGCAGTAGGTAAGGCTAGGGGGTGTTAGGGTGTGTAGTAGGGGTATCACAAGTCGTAAGAGGAGGTAATAATCCTCTGTACAAGACATTGGTTGGGCCCCATCTGGAGTATCGTGCAGTATTGGAGGCCACACCTTCACAAGGACATTAACCAAATTGAGGCAGTCCAGAGAAGGGCAACCAAATGGTGCAGGGACTGCATCAGAAGACATATGAGGACAGATTAACGGAGCTCAATATGTATACCCTTGAGCAAAGGAGGGAGAGAGGGATATGATCGAGGCATTCAAACACCTTAAGGCATAAACAAGGTGAAAGAGTCTAACATGTTTAAATATAAGAAAAATAGCAGGACAAGAGGACACAGCATGAGATTAGAGGAGGCCGATTAGGGGAATGTGAGGAAATTCTTTTCACAGAAAGGGTGGTGGATGCATGGAATGGCTTACCACAAGAAGTGGTGGCTATGAATACAGTGCAGGGCTTCAAACAGGCATGGGATAGGCATAAGGGAGCAATACAAATGACTATGAATAGATAGGTCACTGACAGAGCAAAGGCACATTTATAAGGTAGAAAAAGAAATGGGCAGACTGGATGGGCCTTGCGGTCCTTATCTGCCGTCAACTTCTATGTTTCTATGTTTCTAACACTGCTCACTAGCAGAAAGCCTTATTGAATGAAATGCTGACCTTCTGCGACAACCTACCCTCTAATGACAGGTCACAGGCATTACAAGTGGTTACAAATGGTTTAGATGCAGCCAAAAACCAACTCCAAATGGCAGTAGACATTAATAGCACTGCCACCAGGTGCCTAGCAATTGCAGTGGCCACCAAGAGGAATGCCTGGCTAAGGACCACTGGACATTCTCTTGATTTTACAAAACAAAGCTGCTGACTTCCCTTTTGATTGAACTTCACTCTTTGGTAACTAGACAGAGGGCTACATGGATAAACTTGAAAAAAATAAAACAACTTTCAAAAATGTAATTCAAAGAGAAAAGAAAGCTAGGGGTTACAACTGGCCCTATGGAAGGGGAGAAATGGAAAGGTGTTTCTACTAGAGGCAGTATAACACTCAATCATACCAGGCTCAGGGAGGATCCAGCAGAGAATGGAGTTACAGAAGTAAGAGACAAGCCACAACCACTAACCCTCTAATCCCTAATGAGTTAAAAGTCACCAGTTCCCAGGAATGTGAGGGGGACACCACTCTAACCACCTCCTCTACTGGCATAGTGTAACAATAGACCAGTAGGCCCTGCAGGTGGTTAAGGAGTTTCTCTGTTTAGCCTTCCTCAAACAGCCAAAACAAAAGACAGTGCAACATTTCAAACCAAAAACAGTATGTTCATACATAGATGACTGTCTAGTATGTGGAAAGACAAAATAGGACACATACTTACACATGGTAATGAGTATGGTGCTCACTTTTGGTTTCCACCTAAACCTAGAAAAGTCTATACTAGAGACAGTACAAACCTTAATATTCATAGGTGCAAAACTGGACACAGCATAAGCCAAAGTATTTCTGCCCTGTGAAAGGGTTCAGACACTGGTGGCTTTTTCAGATAGCCTACAAAGAGGAACAAAAAGGTCTGCACAAGAATTTCTCAAACTTCTAGGCTATATGTCAGCAATCACAGCAGTAGTCCCATGGGTAAGGTAGCACATGACGGACATCCAGTGGTACCTAAAAAAGTACTGGTCTCAGCTGAGACAGCTTTCAGACTTCCCCATGATCCCAGCAAATGAACCTATGGTACAGTCCCTACAATGGTGGGAAGTGTGTGGACCATCTGAGAAAGGGTATACTTTTCCAGCAAAAGTCTCACACAATGGTGCTGATCATAGAGGCCTTCTCAGTTCACACTTGACAGTTCAGGGCACTTGGAACAGGTCAGAATCACGGGAACACATACTGTAAAACTACAAGATAGCAGAGCAGTGTTCCTAATAATTCAGCATTTTTTAGACATTCTAAGGGGTGAAGTGCTTGACGTTGAGGCACAGGACAGGAAGCATAGGCAAATCAAGACAAGTCAAAATTCACAAGTAGCATTTTATTATCAGTAACAGTAAAATAAAAAAATAAAATTGTTCAGGATTTCTCTTCACAAAGGCAGTACAAACAAGGAAAACAAAGTCCTTTATTTATCTCTAAATCCAAATTTCAGTTTCTCTTTCTCTAATAAAAGATATATATATATATATATATTCATAGTAAAAAAAACTGTGTTTAATACATCAGTTAGGGTTAAAGCAGCAGAAGAGAGGAAATGAGATGTTAGGATTGAGCCCCTAACCCCCCCCACACCACATGCCCCCTTCCTCCTTAGACTGACAGGCAAAGGGGTGTGTCATGGGGTCATAAGGCGTGACTCCCACCCCTTTCTCTTTTACTATAGCATGTCAACCTGTTTACACATGGAATGGTGTGTCAGCCTATGGAGGATGGAGGTGTGTGGTGTGAGGGGAGTTAGGGGCTCAACCCTTACATCTCATTTCCTCACTTTTGTTGCTTTCACCCTAACTGATGCATTAAATGCATTTTTGCCATATATATATATATATATATATATATTCATGGCAAAAACTCAGTTTAATGCATCAGTTAGGGTTGTTCCACAGTGACAAAGCAAGGAAATTCACTGTTAGGGTTCCCACCCCTTGCCCACCCCATCCGCCCCCACCAGCAGGCATTGGGGTGTGCATTGAGGTCATCAGACCTAACTCTCATCCCATACCACATGTAAACAAGCTGAGGTGGTGCAGTATAGGAGAATGGGGTGAGAGTTAGGAACGATGACCCCAATGCACACCCCGATGCCTGTTGGTGGGGCCGGGGTGGGGTGCAAGGGGGGGTGAGAACCCTAACATCGAATTTCCTCACTTTTTTCACTGTGAAACAACCCAAACTGATGCATTAAATGGAGTTTTTTGCCATGAATTTCTCTTCTTTTTGAGAATGTGCACTATAAATAGTGAAGTAATGGCTATGCAAATGCAAGCGCAATCGCTAACACACATGGTGACGCAATCATAAACGATAAGGCAAACAGTAATAGAAATGCAAGCACAAATGTTAATGAAGACAGAAACGCAAACGCAAGTGCATATATGGAAACACAAATGATAATGTGCACGGTCACGGTAACACAATTGGAAATGCAGACACTTATGGTAACAACAACGATGACGCCAAAGGAAACAGAAACAAAAATGGAAGGGCGTATGCAACCAAAAATGGAAATGTACACGGTGATGCAAAAGGAAATGCAAACAAAAACAGTAATGGAAATGCAAATGTTAACAGTAATGCAAACGAAAACGCAAAGGGTAACGCACAGGTGGAGTAGACGGGAATGCTAATGCAAACGGTAATGGAAACACAAGTGGAAATGCTAACCATAATGGTAATGAAAATACACAGCCCTTTTTTCCCCAAAAGCTGTATAGAGAAAAATAGTGAATACAAATAAAGTATTACCTAGGGCTTTCTGGGGTTGAAATCCGTCACCTGCAGTTAGTGCAGAACGCTGCATCCCAGCTTTTGACAGGTTCTAGTAGGTCCTGTCACATTACTCCAGTGCTGCGCGAACTGCACTGGCTGCCAATTCGGTGGCAGATCACCTGTAAAGTCGGATTGCTGACTTTCAAAGCTCTACATGATCTGGGCCCAGTCTATCTGAAAGAACTTCTGGTTCCCTATTGCCTAAATCGATCACTCTGCTCGGCCGACGAGGGGTTGCTAGAGGTTCCAAGGGTGAATTTGAAATCTGCAGGCGCTCGGGCTTTTGCATATGTGGCCACCACCCTTTGGAATTCTCTACCCCGTCGGTTGCAGGAGTGCACTTCTGTGGAGGGCTTTAAGAGAGGTTTGAAGATTTTTTGTGGGAAACTGCATTTTTAGAATATTGATTGAAATAATTGTTTGGATTTAGCTGTATTTTTTAATTATTTGTATTTTTTAATCTGTTATTTATGTATGGCGCCTTGGCAATTGAAAGGCAACTTATAAATAAAATGATTATTCATTATTATTATTATTATTATAATGGGCCTCAGAGCAGAAAATGAACACTTAGGCTCAGATATTCAAACTGCGCCAGGCTGTGGCGCAAGCTTGGGAGCAGCGCAACTTGGCTGTGCAGGGGTGTGGACCGAGCGATATTCAACGGAGCTGCACCATGGCACAGCATCGTTGAATATCGCACCCTGGCCACCCACAGTGTGCTTGGTGCAGTGGCACTGTGCCAGTGCAAGTGGCTAGAGTGGAGCATGGGGATGTGCTAGCACAAGTTCCATTGCGTTATGCACAGCAACCGCGATATTCAAAACTTGACATGCAGATGGGGCCATAATGTATGCAAGGCACAAATGGGGCCATTTGCATGTCATTCTCAACCACTTGGCAGGTGTGCGATCCCCTGACGACTTGTGCCTGGCGCCCGCCAGGCAGCAGCCATCGACTGAGCCCCTGCAGCCAGCAATGTGCTTCACAGCCTGATCGCGGGCTGCAGTAAAAAAAGGAAAAGTATAAATCCCTGGTGGTCCAGTGGACCTGCCTGCCCGATCGCAGGCTAAGTAAATATATAAAATCCCTATCATCCCTGGTGGTCCAGTGGACTGCTGTTTGCTGATCATGGGCATTTGTAAAATAAAAGAAGAATTCTGTCCAATATCCCTGGTGGTCCAGTGGACCACTGTCTGCCGATCGTGGGCATTTGTAAAATAAAAGAAGATTTCTGTCCAATATCCCTGGTGGTCCAGTGGACCACTGTCTGCCGATCATGGGCATTTGTAAAATAAAAGAAGAATTCTGTCCAATATCCCTGGTGGTCCAGTGGACCGCTGTCTGCCCGATAGTGGGCATTTGTAATACAAACATAAATATGTCCAATATCCCTGGTGGTCCAGCGGACTGCTGTCTGCCTGATCGCGGGCATTTGTAATGAAAAAAATAAACATATCCAATATCCCTAGTGGTCTAGCAGTACCCCCCCCTCCCCACTTACCCACTGAGCCCCACCACCCCGCTCCCCCCGGTCTTCCGGTGGATGGCAGCATCCCACCCACCTGCTGCCCCGCCACCCGCTGACTGACACCATTAGTAGGGCTGTATGCCCATTGGTCCACAGCATGAGCCAATGGGCATGCAGCCTGTACCGTACTATACATTCCAGATATGTGAATCCATATTTATACCACGGGGGTGAGAGCTTTCTCAGTAGGATAGCCTGTGTTTTTTCCACTGCAGTGAGGGTAAATCCTGATGACATCAGCAGAGTGAGGATATCAACATTTATCCATACTCTGCTGACAGAGTGAGGATAATTGCACTGCAGCTTGCATTCTAAAGGAAACTGCTTCAGAAAAAGTTTCTCTTCTTTCTCACTGAAGCTGCAACTTACTCAGTTAACTTTGCAAAAGACGCTCACCTATGTCCCATTGTGTTTCTAACATTGCTAGCCCATTACTGTACTGATCCCAGCATCAAAACAACCTGAATTTTAAATGAAAGTCTTTTACAAAGCAGGTTCTGTTTCTCAGTGCTACCTGCAGCAGTTTGTCTTTCCCACTGAGTCTCTGACTCACTCAATTAGCTTTGCAAAACAAACTCACCTGTGTTTCTGACTCCCAGTCCATTCAGAACACACACACACACACACACAAACTGACAGCACACACAGAATGAGCAGAAAACACACAGACTCAGAAAAAATGTTCCTGCAGCTCTCACCCCTGTGGTATAAATCACACACATGATGGGCAGATCATGGGATATGGAAAATATTCTCACTCCTGCCTCGTGAGCTGTGTATTTTCACTCGTGCCTTTGGCACTCATGAGAATACACAGCTCACTCTGCAGGAGTGAGAATATTTTCCATATCCCACTCCTGCCCATCATGTATCCCATATATATATATATATATATAGATATATATATATATATAGATATATATATATACATATATATATATAGTCTTTGCTAAAACTTCACTAATGCACTAGTTAGAGTTGATGTAACAAAAGTAGAGAAATGTGGTGTTAGGGCTTCCAACCCTAACACCCCATCCCCACACACCAAACAGCAACAGGAGAAACCATTATTGTTTCACCTCTCCTGCATCATCGCTAATCAGGCATGGGGTGTGCCTTGGGGTTGTCTGCCCTAACACTCACCCCATTTAACCATGACTGAATCTGAGATGTGTAGAGTATATGAGAATGAGGTGAGCGTTAGGGCTGACAACCCCAAGGCACACCCCATGCCTGATTAGCAAAGACACAGAAGAGGTGAAACAGAAATGTTTTTTCCTATTGCTATCTGGTAGGGGGTGGTGTAGTGTTAGGGTTGGAAACCCTAACACCACATTTCCCTACGTTTGTTGCGTCAACCCTAACTAGTGTATTAACAATGTTTCTGCAAATAATTTCCTTACTTTTTGGGATAGTATAATTGTATCCTCATTTGTCTGAGGGAGAGCAGGGCTCTGTGCTCCCATCCCTCCTTAGATGTGTACATAAGTGTTGCTGTGGAAGTGCAGGGCCCAGAGGGCCCCATGCCTGAATTTGTAGTAAAACAGGGATGAAATTGACAGCATAGCCTTCTTATTACCCCACCTCATGAACCCAGTAATGAAAATTTTGAAATCTTCATTAAACATGATTCTGCGCCACCGCAATGCCACTGCATGCCATAGGTGCAAAAACACATTTTGGCCAGGGTTGGAAAAATGATAGCTGTCACTTTCATGAGGTGGTTAAAAAGATGTGCATGTTGACAATTTCAAGTCAAAATATTTTAAATTGCCAAAGTTACGAGGCAGTGTAGCAAAATTTCAATGTATGCACATAAATTTGGCATTTTTACATATTTTGACCACAAAATCTCAATATAGCCTTCTTATGACCTCACCTGATAAACAAGGGTAGTGAAAATGTTCAAATCCCACCCAAAAGATGATTTTGCTATGCGACTGTGAAATCGCCTTTCTGGTCAGATTTGCATACTTCCACTGCCCTTGTTCTTGAGATAGGAGTCTCATAAAGGCCATGTTATAAATTTGGTGTAAAAATATAAAAAAAAGACAAAGATATGCATAAAAGTTGAAAACCCCATCATTGAGTCCCCATATGAAAAAAGCACTTATTTCATATCTCATCATATGAAACAATAATCGTGTTTCAAATCACGCAATATGAAACAAGATTTATAATGTTAGAAAAAAAATCTGATTTTAAAGGTATTCCTATAACAGATACGTGTAGAATCTAGCTAAGGGGTCCTGATAAGCAAGCTACATGTGTTGGTTCTGCCCCAGAATATCATTTTGGGGGGTTTCTTAATTTGAATTTTGAGGCAAACCTGGAAACAAGATTGTGGCCAAATGAAAAAGGATATTCCTCAAATGAAAAAGAATGATGCCAATATAACAAAAGAATTCCTTTTTTGCTTCATACAGGTATTTTCAGGTAATTACTGAGCATGCGCAGAACCAATTTATTAAACTTTGAAATTGTAATAACTTTGGAATGGATTAATATTTTTTCACCAAACCAGAAAAGGCACATCTGTTAGTCAGATCCTTTCTACCCTGAACATTTCAGACCATAGTTCCAAACTGTTTGGGCTATAGCCAAATTCAAAGAAAATCCCATTCAACCCAAGGGGAAAAAAACTATGAAAAATTAACTTTTTTTTACTATCCAGATCTCAGAAACTGCACAACCGACCAAAATGAAACTTGGAATATTGAGAGACCTACCACATGAGACCACACATACAAAATATTGTGCAAATACATTCTACGGTTATGAAGATATTAGAGTGCAACATTTTGAGTTTAAACTAGAAACCCCATTTCAACCCTACCTAAAGTGGTGCTACCATGCCAGTATAATAATACATTTTCCAGGCAATTAACTTCTGTATCCTGAGCTTGTAAAGTGACACCCTGTTTTCACCCAATGTCCCATAACTTTGTTAGTTTCTTTCCTTGCAGGTGCAACAAAATAGAACACTGTGTCCCAAACTGGCCTCCTCCTGACAATTTTGCAAACAAGCCTGAGGAAGTCAAACTACATCTCAGGGCTAACCCCTTGAGTTCCAAATAGACTTTTGGAATCATTTCAACAATATAACTATATGTATGTGCAAACCAGAGAACCCAGTTTCAAATAAAGATCCACATACATTTTATTACCTCAGATAAGCAAGGGGGATAGAAACAGCAAGTGGGGAGATGGTGGTGGGGGGGATCTTGAGACTGTCAGAATGATCAGTTCCTAGGTTTCACAAGAAAACTTGATTGAACATTCAGGCAGACAAGAGACAGAAAAGGAGGGGATAGAACAGGTCCTTGTTTTTAACTCTTTCTGCGTAACAAATGTCACAGTGTCTTATTCAACTCCATCAGAGTCCTGCAAATGAGGGCAAACAATACAGCCACATCGTGACAAGGTACCTTTGTAAATGAGCCTATGGCTCAAAGGTTTTCCAAACTGCTGTTTAAATAAATAAAAAATTAAATAAAACATTGTAGTATATAGACAAACCAGGAGGAGTCAGATCATCAAAACTGTGCCAAGACACACTAAACAATTATAATGTGGCTTACAGCCTTCAAACAAATATATCTGCAGTCCATGTAGCAGACAAGGACAATGCCCTTACAGATTTACTCAGCAGACTGGGGCTGTGTCCTATGAATGGTCACTGAAGCAGAGTGGTCCAGACAGTCTTCATATACTGGGGACTACCAGAAGTCAACCTGTTTGCTTCATGGCAAAACAAGAAGCTGCCACTAATTTGCTGCAGAGCCCAATCTCAGGGTCCAAGCCCACACAGGATGCTCTGAGATTCCACTGGGAAAGTAAGTCCATGTGTGTCTTTTCTTCCTTCCCTTTGCTACAGAGGGGACTCCTAAAGGCTTGAGGAGTAGTCAAGGGTATGGCAGCCAGATTTCAATGCAAAAAAGTGCTAAATCATGCACCTAGGGCACAGAAACCCAGAGGTGGTATATAAAATGGGGGGGGGGTATGGGACTTTGGGGTAATCATATTGCATGACCTCAAGGTGGTGAGGCAATGCATCAGGGCAGTGGGTAGGGCCAGTAGGATGCTGTGGTTCATAGGGAGGAATATCACCAATAGAGGGAAACAGGTGGTGTTACCACTGTATAGATTGCTGGTGAGATCCCACATGGAGTACTGTGTCCAGTTTTAGCGACCTCTCAGGAAGGATATAGAAAGAGTGGAAGTTGTCCAGAGGAGTGCAACTAAAATACCTTCACATGAGACCCTGATAGCTGAAATCCTATAATTTTTATGTTGTCTTGCATCTGTGTAAGAAACATGTTGCCGTAACTTTGGAATAGCAGGTTTTGGAGGTGCGGTCATGCTGTGGCCAGTGGCGCCACTGCTTTTTCAGGCTGGGCTCCATGGCACAAATTAGATTGCATGCTGTCTATGACAGCAGTGCAAAAGCCGTGCCAACACTTTCAAACATTTTAGCCACAGCAATGAGGGAGCTCCACCTCATTGCAGGGCGTGCCTTGAGTGGTGTAACATTTTAATAAACATGGCCATCAGCCCTCACAGTCCCTCTGTAGCCAACTTCAGGGGTGCCCAATCCCCCTGTTGGCTTATGTGCCCCTTCCCTGCTGTGGTGTGCCTAGGGGGGGTGCCCAATCCCCCTTGGCATCAGTCATGCCTCCAAAGGCAGACAGCCTTGCCGATGGGGGTGCCCAATCCTCCTGTCAGCATGTTACCCACTGCCATTTCCCTGGTGCTGCCCCGATTATGAACCACGCCCACACTGGGAGCCCACCCCAGTGTAGGTGACATGACCCCCCCCTCCCACCAATGTGCCACACTGGGAGCGCACCCCCAGTGTGGCACAACCTGTTAAAAAAGAAAATGGTCCATGGTGATTTTTTTTTTACCTGAAACAAAGGAAACGGTCCTTCACTGGCTGTTAACTGCCCCACCCCCAACCCGCAACCACCCTCTGCAGACATCACCTCCCCACACACACCCTCAACCCATACTTACCTCTGGAGCCCGGCATGACAATCTTCGGTGGACTGGGATCACGTTTGCACTCTTCAAAGCCGACCACAAACTGAAGAAATCCCGGTAAGCTGTATAATGGCATAAATAGAGTTTTTTTGACTTTGGTGCATATCTTGGGCATTTTTGGGAATTTTAGTACCAAATTTTCAGCATGGGGTTATTGGGACCCCTCCTTATGAATTCATGCACTGTCATGGTGTTATTCAGTCCCAAAAGGTGATTTCGTAGTCACTGCGTGAAATCACCTTTCAGGACCGATTAATAATATGGGATCCCAAAAAGCCTATGTTGCAAATTTGGTGAAAAAATTTCCCAAAATGACCGTGTTATGAGTGTGCATTGTGCAGTTCCCATGCATGCTTGTAACTTCAAGAATGTTTAATATTTTTGCTCCAGATTTTCAACATTGCCATTTTTTCACATCTCCTTATGAACAGTGCAGTTGTTATTTCCCACATTGTGCCTGAAATGTGTTTTCACACATCCAACACACAGTGGTGCATTTGCTGTAGGAAAACAATGTTCGGGGCAGAGTAAGAAAATCATGGTAACACTGTTCATGAGCAGAGGTCCCAAAATGCCTACATTAAACAGCTGGTCAAAACATTCCACAAAATGACTATGTTACAAGCGTGCGTTATACAGGGTCCACGCACCATCATAAGCTTGAAAATGTTTAATATTTTCACTCCAGATGTTCAACATCACCATTTTTGCACACCTTCTTATGAACAGTACAGCTGTCATTTTTCACATCCTACCCAAAATGTGGTTTTGTATATCTGGCGCACAATGGCATGGTCACTGTGAGAAAACAACATTTGGGACAAATTAAGAAAATCATACTGCCACTGTTAATGAGCAGAGATCCCAAAATGCCTATGTTAAAAATTTGGTGGCAGAATTCCTCAAAACAGACTGTTACGAGTGTGTCTTGCCTAGTTTTCATGCACACTAGTAACGTCAAGCATTTTTAATATTTTCACTCCAGATTGTCAACATTGCCATCCCTTTACACCTCCTTATGAATGGTGCAGCTGACATTTTTATGTGGTACAGAATGGTGTGGCCACTGCGGGAAATCAACATTCAAGACACATTAACAAAATCACAGGGACACTGTTCATAAGCAGAGGGCCCACACGCTTTCATGAGGTGGGGTCACAAAAAGGCCATGTTGAAAATTTGGAGTACGAATACCAACAAACGCCCAGGGCATTAGGGTTTCTAACCATGACTGTACAGATTAACAGGCATCAGGGTCTGCCTTTGGATTGTCGGCTGTAATGCTCACACCATTGCACCCGCACTCTGCAGCCACTGACAGGTATCCTGGTGTACCTTGGGCTCTTTGGCTCCAAAGTTCACCCCATTCTCCTATGCTGCACCCATGTCAACATACTTCCTTATGAAATGGGGTGAGCATAAGGCCTGACAACCCTAAGGCACAATGCGGCACTTGTCAGAGTCTGCAGGGTAGGGTGAAGTGATATGGCATTAGTTTTATGGCCAGTGACCCAAAGGCACATCCCAATGCCTGCCACTCTCTGCAGGGTGGGCTGAGGTTCACATTGGTTCTATACTTCACTGCCATTCCTAGTATACGTCTCTCTAACTCTTGCACTACCAGTGACAACGCCAGCAAGACAACATTCAGCACTGACAAATGCTTTGTTTAACTACAGTAAATCTGTCAACACAGGTACTTGAAGTTTTGAAAGTAACCAGAAAACAGTCTTAGAAAACCTGTACAGCCAAGTGGAATGGTGTTCCTTTTTGTGTACTAACAAGCAATAAATACAGACCAAGCAGATATTCTGCTAATTTTGGACTATCTAATGCACTTTAAATCATTTGGTTTAAAACCAGCATCTCTGAAAGTGCATGTTACAGCAACTGTTGCATATTATTCCAAGAGAAACAGAAAACCCTTATTGTCACACCCAGTGTTAAAAACATTTCCAGGGGCCTAAAACACATAGACCCACCTGTCAGGACACCAGTTCTAGCATGGGATCTGAATTTGTTAACCTCAAAGTTAATGTTTCCACCCTTTGAACCCACAGCTACAGCAGAAGTAAAGTTTGTTACATGGAAAACTATATTCCTGGTGGCTATAACTTTTTCTAGACAAATCAGTGAACTTCAGGCACTAAGCATAGAACTGAAATGTTTGGTCTTCCACAAAGGAAAGGTAATGCTCAGAACAAGTAACACCTTTCTCCTTAAAGTGATGTCAGCCTTTCATTTAAATCAATCAATCAGTCATTTTGCTTGTTTATTTGATAAAACATACACACACAAGTGAGGGTGAATGAGCATTATACTGCTGTGAACAGGGCAATCAATTCCTATTAGAGCAGAACTGAAACCATAAGAGGGGAAAAACAAACAGCTGTTTGTCACATATGAAGAGATGTGACAAGGACACTCAACAAGTAAACATACATTATCAAGATGGATAGTATAAAAGCTGACCTAGAGGCATGGAGGGAATAGAATTGGGTAGCTGAGGAGCTGGCAGAGTGAGGAAGGATCAAGTGTCCCTAGACAGCCCTCCTTCCTTGGGAAGGGGGGATTAGTGTGGCACACTGCTTGCCTGACACCCAGCGGTTGCTGAGTGCCAGCACATGCATACCAGCACGTAGGGAGGGGAGCCCACATTCAGGATGCTGGGGTTGCTTGCGTGGAGGCAGAGCTTGGACAACATGCCTTTTGTATGTCCGGGGGCCAGAGAGAACAACTGGTGGAAAAAAACACCCCTGGCAGCAGGATGATGACTTACCATTCACAGGCCCTGTACCAATGGCCAGGCACAACCACAGTCCTGTGCCAGAGGACACTGGTGAAGGTAAGTCCCAGAGAAGCTAGGTGACAGGGTTGGGGGTCAGTCAGAAAGGGGCTGCCAGGGGAGATAAGGAGATAAAATGTATATGGGGAAAAATGATGGTTAGTATCAACTATTCAATACTATTACATGACAGCAGGGAAGGTGCCACCTGAAGACATCAGGGCATGCTGAACAAGGGGTACAGTGGAAACATACCACTCAATGAAATCTGTAGGATTGCAACTTGGGCATCTGCCCACATATTTATTTTGTATTACAGGTTGGAAATCCAGGCTATAAAAGATGTCAGGCTGGCACCTCTGTTCTGCATGATCTATTTCCCAAGTAATATTAAAACCCTCCAACCAAGGGTCCTGCTTGGAGTCTGCAAGAATTGGACTAGCTGTCTATTGTTGTAGAAGGAATTGATACCATAATATCTGCCTTTCTTCCAAATAATTCAAACAGCTACAGTAGTATAACTCACCATTCCCAAACTGCCCTTTTTAGGATTATATTATGTGATTGATTTGGGAAAGTTAATAGGGCCACTATAGCTTGACCTTTTGCCTTAGCCTGTATTCATTAAGTGTTCTTGTTCACTTTAACAAAAATAATAATAACTTTGATTAAATACATTTTAATTGAAAATCATTTTTTTCTATTGTTATTTTTTTTTAATTTTGTCTTGGCTACAGCTGGACTCCAGAAAAATATCTTGTAGAGAAGGGCTGCTAGTGCAGGACCAGCAGAGTGAGAGAGAGAGAGAGAGAGAGAGAGAGAGAGAGAGAGAGAGTGAGAGAGAGACAGAGAGAGAATTTTTATTTAAATAGCATACTGAGTTATGGGGCATCATTCCACAGGTGGAGATGATGCATATAACTAAACCAACTGTTCTAATTGCTTAGAAGAAAGGCAGGTACCATGAGTATCCTTTCCTTATAACTAAGCCAACCTTAGAGGAAGAAATCGGACCATTGGCATGCATACCTTTTATGGGTGGTCTTAGAATGTGTTAAATGTGAAAAATTCAGTCACACAGTTTTATTGTTACTGGGATAACCACATGGATTAAATATTTACTGGCACAATTTTATGAAAATTTCAGGAAACTGCAAAATTTGTATCCTGACAACATTATGCAGGGGATTTTAATTTTGCACAGCGCTGTCAGAAAATAATGTCCCTGACCTTCCCTACCATGAGGAAGTACCACCCAGTCATGGTTGGCAATCCTACTGGGTACAGCCACTCAAACCTGGTACCCTAAGCAACTGTCTCTGTGTGCTCTGAGCAGAGGCTGAAGTTATAGTAGTATGGCGTTTTGGTATTGGTCTGCTACTAGGACCCTTAGCTCCTCTTCAGGTCTGTTATGTCAATTTCTTGCTGTTCTGTAGTCATCGTCTTGCTGGACCATGTGAATAATGGAGTCAGACACAAAACAATAATGTAGAAAACTTTGTTTTTCAACTTTCTTTTCACCCCTGAGTCAGTGGGGATGTACCCGTTTCTGTACCTGGACAACACACCCAGAATCCACCACCAGGCCAGCCATGGTATGGGGAGGTCCATAGCTTACAACATGCAGCGGGACTCCCCACGGGTCAGGAAGAAAGGGAATAGACTGAAATCCACTGGAGACCCAAACCATGGCTATAGCCTAGGGAGTCATTCATGTGGAGTTCCAGTGGAATCACAGTGCTCAGCCCAAAAGAGTTTTCACTTTTTACATATCCCCCAGAAGCATGGCTGTGGAATGACATCAGCACAGGGCAGATGCGCTCTTGCACCTGTCCCACAGATGTTCACTGTCATCTCCCAGCTGCTGAGTGGCCCTGGCCACTGCAAACCCAGTATCTACTGGGTATTGTGGGATGCCAAAGAAACCATGACCCTCCCCCTCCAGAGGAGGAGTGGTGTCAATAGGATGCTCATCCTTCCTCCCCCCAGCTGACCCTCTGATGCCCTATGCACACTCCCAAACATGGGGCTTTAGCATCACAAATGGTAGCACTACTGCTGTGCTGGTGGGCTGTCTATAGGGTGAAAACTCTTTAGTCATCACAGGAGGCATCTGAATACCATGAGGTTCTACTTCAGACTGAGGGGTTTCCAAGAGTGCCTCTGGAATCACATGGCACTACCAGACAGTGCAACATTCTGTATCAACAACAGTGTTCTGAGTATTCCTAAAGAGACTAGAGCTAAACATTAGCCCCACACTTAATTGTGTACTTCACATCACCCCCAGGGTCATGAAAGTGAGTACCACTTGAACCAGCAAAAGTATAACAGTATAAAACATGGAAACAGTTGAGAAAGATCAAGCGTTACATGGTACAATCTGAACATCAGAGTATTCCACTGCAGGGGAAGGGGGAGGAAAGGATCTGGACTACAATGGTGACCAGTCAGGGTAGTACCAGAGAAAGGGGGAACACTATAGCAACCTGAAGCTTGGACAGAGCAACAAGTGCCACAATGCAGGGAAGGGAGAAGAGAAGAAATGAAAGGAAGAACAGATGGAAATTACACAGAATTATGATATGCAAAATTTCAATAAAGTGTTTCAGAATATGGAAACAACATGATGCTGTCCTTTTGAAGAAGATATTCCTTTTTTTATATAGACATTTTAGCCCACTGCTGGTCAGGGTTTGGTGGTGGAGTACCGCCAATCCACAATGCACTTCCCCTCCTTGTGGGGATCACACTACCAGCAGTGGGGTTGGGATTTTGTGTGGCTGTGTATGTAACTGCACAGTCCCCTAATCCCACCCCCAGAGGATGCCGCTACAAAGGACCAAAGTCCAGGTAGGGAGCCTTGCTGAGACATGACTTCTGCCAAGAGTCTAATGGTGTCCTCTCCCTTCTGACACCATTCAGTAATTGGAATGGCACCTAACCCTCCCCAGGAGAGGAGATCTGCCAAACGGCAGCTTGATTCAACTCCTCCCCCTCAGCTGACCCCCAATGACCTGGGCTTGTTCCTGAACCAGGGTCACCTGTGTAGAGTGAGGTGTGGTGTCCAGCATCTCAACCCTCAGTGCCACTGGGCTGGCCTAAGAAGATATTACTGTAAAGAAGAAAAGGTCAATGCAGTTGCAGTACCATTATCAAAAATATTTATGCAGAGAAACAGGTATATTTAGACATGTACTGAAGAAGAACAATTAACCACAGTGAGGAATACCATGGGCATCAGAATCATTAGTCCTAAAAACCATTGAGTCCAGATGCACAAATGTTCAAAACTTGCATTGACTTTTCCAGTCAATTGGAATAGTGTTATGAGTTGCTTGAACTATTTCTTTACAGGATGTGGTAAGATCCACAAAAGCAACCAAAGAGGTCTGAGTACTGTCAAAATCACACCATTTGACTCTGTAAGCCCAGGATCCATTCACAAATTTCTGGCGTAGAATCTTCTCGATCTGGTAAACTGGGGTGTGCAGGAAAGAGTCCTGAGAAGAAGAGGGCTCAGAAGTCCCAGGAAGTTCATTTGAGTTAAGGTCAGGTGCAAGAGAATATGGCTGGAGAGAGTTAGAAGTGTGAGGATTGGAATGAACTGGCTGCAAGTTATTAGGAAGAATTTCTCATTCTAAAGACATGGCAAGCTCAAGTGCAGATTCATTACTGGGAGGACCGGGATCACCTGGAAGGGTGTTACTCAAGTACCCATGCTTCAAACGATTGATGTGGACTTTGCGAAGCAAAAGCTTTCCATTTGACTAGCATAGCAGATGGACATGAACTGCAGAAAATGTTTCCACAGTGTAGAAAGTACCAGCCCAAAAGTAGAGCAGTTTCTTTGTGGAGTCCAGGACTAAGACAGGTTGATACAAATAAACATTCTTATATATTATTTTAATATGGTTAATACAAGATAACAGAGAGTATCGAACCCTCATTTGTCCCCACTAGCACTGGAATTGTCTAATGTTAGGAAGCAGAAACATATAAGACAATGTAAAATCACTGAGCATATACCTGCATTTGCTGAAAGTAGGAGTAAAACATCAACCCCTAGAAGTAGAACCAGAATTTCACGATGGCATGTTATACGAGCAAAGATTTAATTGTGACTCACAAAAGAGTGAGCACAAATAGTGAAATACCAATTCATTGATCAGCACCACAGCGGCTAACAAAAAAGTGATGGCACAACACAAAACATATGGGGGAGAGATCTAAAATCACTACCTGCACCCTCCTTTGCCGTGGGCAAGCCCCCTGCACCCCCATCTCTAAATAACCAACTCCAAGGGGTGGTGGACACTGGGGGAAGAGGCAAACATGGGAGGGGCTACTCAGTGGAGTAGCAGTGTGCAAGGGGAGAATTTGGGGGAGCAACCTGCAGGTGGGGGGTAAACACAGTTGGGGATAAATAAAACTCCAAAATTAAAAAAATCTCAACAGTGCAACAATGACCAACAATAAAAATAAACCACACACCGGTTCTGAACCCTGAAGCACCACCATTGTAGACCATAGCCTTAACCACCACACCAGATGGCTAGCTTGGATTGGCCCTCCCAAACAAACCCCTATATACTTCTCTCACTAGCTCTCCCTCGCCATATAGTACTTTGCTGTGTTTTCCAGTTGCTCTCATTCCTCCTCATTAGTCACTCACAGTTGCTCTTAACCCAGGTGCTCCAACTGAGTTTCTCAAATTGAGTTGCTCAATTTGAGTCACCCTTATCTCTGGTTACCGAATTTCACTCCCTATTCTCACTGAGACAGACCCCTCTAACAATACCACAAGTCTTAGTGAAGGATCGGTTACATCGAGGGGAAAAGATAAGGAGTGTAGGGAGGGGTAAGAGAGGGGATTTCCCCAACTGTTGCTCCTGTTACTAATAACTTTACTATTTATACAGAAGAATTAGACATCACTCCCAATGTATGGCACTTTAGTATGAATTCTTCAAGAGAAAGAAACAGAGATAGAGGTAAACTGGACAAAGTTATCCAGGACTTACAAAGCACCACTGATGGTCTGAAACAATGTGAAAATCAATTCAAATATTCTCATTATTGCAGACATTGTTCATAGAATAAATTAACTAATAATAATGCAAATGTACCCACAGGTATTCCAGAATAAGGTCCTAGCTGTCTAAGCAATGATCGGATTCAAGTAATGAGGAATCAATACTGTGCTAACTTCATTCTTTTGAAACAATTAGTAATAAATAAAACTATTTTTAGAATCATTTAGGAAGGATGCAGCTATAAATAGAGTCAAACTGGATGATGTGCTCCTCTGAATAGCACCTGTAGACCCTATGAGTGATTCTACTCTATTGGATCAGGGAGATCTACCCATTTCAGGTAGACCAGATTTTAGTTCCATGCAGATTCCTGACAGCCCAGTTTCAAATCCAAAATCACAGAGGAAAAAATAAACATTGGAGGAAGAGAAAAAATAGACAAAATATACCTAATATGCAAAATACTGCACTGACGTAAGGTAGCTGAGAGACTGACACAAGGGAAAAGGTTCTGGAAGCTTTAAATGTCCTCATGACTACTATTCTAAAAACTGATAATAGTGAAGGACTTATTGGGACTTGCAGCCCAGAAAATTGCCAAACACCACTCATGTCTTATTTAAACATCTTGGAAAGTGAAATTGTTCAACTAAATCAAGAAACTGGCATCCATTCTATTAAAGGAATGGATGTCTGTCATAATAAGGATAATCTTCAGGTGAACTAAGTTGTAAATACACCTAAAAAAGTTACAAATAGGGATGTAAATCATTCACAGGATATTATAACAGGGAATAAATAAGGTACAGGCAGAAAACCTCTTTCACAGAAATGGGACCATGCAAACAAGGGGGCACAGTTTGAGACTAACAGGGTGTAAGTTTAAAACCAACATTCGCAAGTTCTACTTCACAGAGAGGGCAGTGGACTTGGAATAGCTTACCAGCAGAAGTTGTGGAGGCCAAAACGTCACTGCTTTTAAGATAGCATGGGACAAGTAATGCGGTAATCTCAGAAGAAGAACAGAATAGGGTGTAGGCAATCTGGGCAGACTAGATGGATTATACGGTCCCCTTCTGCTGACTTGTTCTTATGTTCTTATGTTCCTGTCTCATCCCTTGATCAGACTCTTGGGTCCTACTGAATGGATCACATTAGAAAAGGAAAATCAGATTTTGCAAATAACTGAAAAATTTGAACTGGATCGCGATATAGATATCTGCATGGAAGATATTCTGGAAGTGAAATATATCCCGATAAAATCTGCTACCTTGGTGAACATTGTTTTCTCATTTCTTAGAGTGGCTAACTATGTATAGCTGAATGGGCTTGCTGTTCAGAGTAGGGTCTTCACTGTAACTTTCCTCAAGAGATATCTCTTTAACAATAGAGAGAAACAACAAGGGGGATAGTTTAAGAAAATGTCTATCTCAGTATGTTTGGATTGGCATAATTGGAAAATGAAAATAACTGTAAGTTAACTAGTGCTATATGTAGCCTATTAAGAAACTTCCTACAGATTCCATTGGGAAAGAGGGCACTATTGTTGCTAAAAGATCAGACAATGATAGCCAGGTGAATATATTAGTTAAGAATAGAAATCAAGCTGACAATATTCTGCAAAAAGTGAATGTGTTGGACAACTTGAGCTTAAAGTTGGTGGACTCGGGTGTCCTGGGATGTCATTCTAGAACCCAGAATTCCAACTAGCATGTTGTTACAACCACCGTACCATTAGCTAACAGGTTTCAAGCATTCGCTGGATATAATGACTGACAATTAAATCTGCAAGGTGAAGCATCAGTCTTGGATTCTACATGTAGCACTATTAATGATCACAATGTATTTTTTTCTTTTATCGTGGATTGTTGCAGGATGGGGAAACAAACTCCCTGATGGTGACTGGAGGAGCTTTGTTATGAAGTCTGTCATATTACGTTTTCAGTAAACCTGGCACAATAGAGATGAAAATGTTAATATAAATGTTTATGAAGTTTTCCTCTATCCTGGAACTAAAATCCAGAAATTAACTAGTTGCTTGGGTGGGCTTGCTACTTTTGTTGAAATAGGGAATTTAAAAAATGTACAATGTCTTTAAAAAACTTCAAATTGTATTGTTAACCTCATAGGGAATGGCTATCAGAACTTTATACTTATTAAAAGTTATATTCTCCCCGATAACTCATTAGTTTATCATATGGAAGTATGGGAGAGGCTTAATAACTATATAACAGAGATCACAAAGAAATATCCAGATATTGTACTATTGATATTAGACTACTCTAATGCTAGAATTGGCAGATTTGATGGCCTTAGTGATAATTCCTTCTTTGCTCATGCAAATACCTTACCTTGTATGCCAGTCATATCAACTAAGGATATGAAAACAAATAATGCTGGACTATGTCTAATTAATATTATGTAAGAGCATAATCTCTAGCCACATAATAGTAGGCTGGAAGGGGAAATAGAAGAAGAATTTTTGCACATTTCCACTAGGAGTGCTTCTCTGGTGGATCTGGCCATATGGTCTGGTCCACTAGATTATTGGGATACATTATGCTTTTTAGTACGTTCAGAGAGTGATCATTTTCCATGAATGTTATAAAGTACTAATGTGCATAGATCTAATACTCAGGAGCTATTGTTCATTGAAATCTGGGGCATAAGAAATAATATGGCAACACAATTTTGAGTTACAAATATCTGAACTATTACAAAACTCATTTTTAAATATGGATATAAACATTTTGGAAAACCAGCATTTAGATCAACTAATGAAGTCTCTAAATATTTTATTTGGTCAAATAAAAAATATGCTGGAATGCCCAATCAATGTAAACAAACCAAATATTGAATATACTGGGTGGTACGATAGGGACTGCAAAAACTTTAAGATGCATATTAAAAAATTATATAAAACATATAAAAAAGTCAAAACAAGCAGGCATTAAAGGAGTTAAATCAAGAAAGGAAAAAATACAAAGTATGTCTTAAAGAAAAAAAAGCAGCCCAGTATGTTAAGCCATGGAAGTTGATGTTGGAAGCTATAAGTTCTAGGGACAGTAAACATTTCTGGCTCTTATTTGCAAAAGTGACAGATAATCATAAAACAGCAACTGATACTTTTATCTCTGAGAACAAATGGGTAGAGTTTTTCACTCAAGTTTTTTACGACCCTAAGACAGATGCAGCATTCCCTTTAAGTCACAATAACAATACTAGTTTACATTTATTACATACGAAGAAGTGTATCTTGCAAAAAATGCACTAAAACTAAATAAAGCCCCTCACCCTGATTGCATACCTGCTGAGGTTTACCGATGCCATATTAGATTATGGTGTAAGAGTTTGACGATTTTATGTAATACATTTATAAGGGAAAATCAATTTCCTTTATCGTGGTGTAGTGCAAACATTATACCCATTCATAAAAAAGGGTAACACCGCAGAACCCGCTATGTACCGCCCTATTTACTTACTTGATATCAACCTAAAAATGTTCTCCAAAATTATATTAGAAAGACTTAATGAGCAAGTGATCATAACAGGGTGTATTTCACAGCTTCAGGCTGGCTTCAGAACTAATTAATCAACTTTAGGCTATATATACAATATATACTAAGACATTTTATTGAAAAATATATCTTTATGAAAACAAAATTATATACGATATTCATTAATTATTCATCTGCCTTTGATTCCATATCAAGGTGAATCCTATGGGAAAAAATTGCTAAAAAGAGGCACAGCTGGGAATTTAGTGTGTATAATTTATAAACTATATCAGATACAGGGGCCAGGATAAGATTTGGAATCAGTGGACAGCTCTCTTGCCCCTTTCGTATCTATGAGAGAGTGTGTCAGGGTTGTGCCCTGGCACCTATGCTTTTTTTTTTCTTTATGTTGGTAAAATGTTAAGAGATATAGATCTAGTCCCATCAGACTCCCCTAAAATAAAACAATTATCATGCGCAGCTTTGGCATATGCAGACAGTCTTGTTTTATTTTCACTTTCCATAAAAGGATTACAGAAGAAGCTGTATTTCCCATATAAGAAATCTAAGGAATTACAGCTCAACATCAACCACACTAAAACCAAAACTGTAGTCTTTGGTCAAAAAAAGACATAAGGGAACGTTGCTCCTTGGATCCCCAAAAACAGAAATTGTTTCAAACTATATCTATTTAGGGAGTGCCTTTGATTGAAATTGCCAATGGAACACACATTTTAATAAAACCTTGGACAAGCTAAAAAAGACAACACTGGCAAGGTTTAACTATAGATTTGGAGGGTCACCCATTAGACTCCTGGTTTAAGCAATTACAGTAAGGCCACGTTTCATGAGCAACTTCTTTATGGTACTGAAGTCTGGGATAATAAAACCAAGAACAAATTAACTGTACCATTATTTAAAATGCTAAGGAGTACTATGGGACTTGGTCCCTCTTGTCATTCTGCTTATATTTTTTTTATTCATTTAGCTTTTGATTACCTGATGGGGTATGCTAGGCAGACATTTCCCTATTCTTAGGTACGACCTTGGAGAAGTACTGAGGAGAAGTGAATATTAGAGCTGAATTATGTATAACTAATATAAATGCACTAGTGGACATCAGAAGACTTAACATTTGGTTGAGCTTGACAAAACTACCACCATCTACACTTTCACATCAAATGTCTGTTGAACAAAAGCAGCTGGCATGATTTGGGGTATAGACATAACTTTTGTTATACCTCAATAATGACTTTTAAAACATATGTAGACAATGGAGTCACATGAAGTATTAATTATAAAAATGTATTTTCAAAATGATTAACAATATTTTGAACAAGGAGGACTTAAACAATGTAAATGAAATATCATACTCAAAATGAGTTGCAGAAAGCAATTACTTTTTTGGATTTAAATCCGATTTGGATCTTTTGACTGACCCTAAGTGACAGAGAACTTTTACAAGATGTAAAATTGAATGGTTCCCTAGCAATGTTCTACAACTTTGTCATATTGAATTATCTGTTGGCTCCGAAAAATTGTTCCTGTTCAGCAGGTGGAACCAATAATCTACTCTACCTAATGTGGAAATGTACACAAAATAAAGAACTTACTGGCTGGGTCCCTTTCTGAATCCAGAATATGTATGTATATATATTAGATTACACAACCGCGACATCTATATTATTTCACATTGAAAGTCTATGGGCTATTTAAAGGCTTGTTAATTTTGTTCTAGCAAAATTTTAAGTCAGGAGAAAACTGTTAATAATCCAATATGACAATTCATAAGAAAAGAATGAATGTCTGAGTACTCAAGCGAGTCCAGATGACCTATCAGTTAAATTGGCAAATTAATTAGAACACTCTATGAATGCACATATTTATTGTGAAGTGACAGATGGATATTTCTATGTTATATTTATGATGATAAAGCTGGCTATGTATTAGATTATAATTGTATATATTATTATTACATGTATTCAACCACTGTATTTTAACTTGTTGAAGGCTTTTTTAGCCAAACAATAAAGATTTAATCATGATTCCTGCACAATGCAGCGGAGTTCCTCCCCCCCCCCCAAGGCAGGATGAAAGCGGACAGATCAAGATCCACTGGAGATCCAAGCCATGGCTACAGCAGGGGAATCATTTGGGTGGAGGTCTGGGGGTGTCACAGTGCTCAGCTCAAATGAGTTTTCCCTTTTTACATATCCTCCAAAGGCATGGATGTGCAATGGCATCAGCTCAGGGCAGGTGCTTTCCTGCACCTGTCCCACAGATGTCCACTGTTGTGTCCCAGTTGCTGAGTGGCCCTGGCCACTGCACATCCACCATCCACTGGGTGTCACTAGATGCCAGAGAAATCATGACCCTCCCCATCTGTAGGAGAACAGCTGTCCATGGGATGCTCATCCTATCTCCTGCAAGCCAACCCTCTGACATTCCACGCTTGCTCCCAAACACAGGTTATCAGCATCACAAGTGGTAGTGTTACAGCTGCACCAGTGTGCTGGCCACAAGTACAAAACTCTTTATTCATCACAGGAGACATCTGCACACCATGAGGTTCTACCTCAGACTGAGGGGTTTATCAGAGTGCCTCTGCAATCACATGTCAGTACCAGACAGTGCAATATTCTGTATCAACAAAAGTGTTCTGAGTGTTCCTGAATGGGTTGCAGCTAAACTTTAAGGCTTATGCTTAATTGTGTACTTCACATCACCCTCATGGTTATGAAAGTGAGTAACACTTGAACAAACAATAGTATAACAGTATACAACATGGAAACAGTTGAGAAAGATGAAGTATTACATGACACAATCTGAACATAAACTTATTCCACTGCAGGGTAGGGGGAGGAAAGGATCTGGACTACAATGGTGACCAGTCAGAGGAGTAGTACCAGAGAAAGGAGGAACTCTATAGCAACCTGAAGCTTGGTCAAAGCAACAAGTGCCACAATTCAGGGAAGGGAGAAGAAAAGAAAGGGAAGGGAAAACAGCTAGAGATTACCCAGAATTACGATATGAAAAATTTCAATAAACTGTTGCAGAACATGGAACAACATGAAGCTCTCCATTTGAAGAAGTTATTCCTGAAGAGAAAAGAAGGATAATGCAGATGCAGTACCATTAGCAAAAGTATTTACAGTACACAGAGAAACAGGTACATTTGAACATTTACTACAGAAGAACAATTAAGCAGAGACAGTGAGGAATACAATGGGCATCAGCAAAATTAGTCCCAAAAATGGCTGAATCTATATGCACAAATGTTCAAGACTTGCATCAACTTTTCCAATCAGTTGGAATAGTATTATGAGTTGCTTGAATCTGTTCTTTAAAGGATGGGGTAAGATCCACAAAAGCAGCCCAAGAGTTCTGAGAACTGTCAAAAGCACAACATTTGTCTCTATTAGTACAGGATCCATTCACAAATTTCTTGCATAGAATCTTCTCAATCTGGTACACCTGGGTGCACACCAGTGAGTCCTGGGAAGAAGAGGGTTCATAAGTCTCGGGAAGTTCATCTGAGTTAAGGTCAGGTGCAAGAGAACATGGCTGCAGAGATTTAGAAGTCTGAGGATTGGAATGAACTGGCTGGAAGTTATTAGGAGGAATTTTTCATTCTGAAGGAATAGCAAGTTCAAGTACAGCTTCATTATTTGGAGGACTGGGTTCACCTGGATGGGTGTTACTCAAGTACCCAAGCTTCACACTATTGATGTGGACTTTGCTAAGCATAAGCTTTCCATCTGACTTGCATCACAGATGGACATGAACTGGAGAAAGCTTTTCGACAATGTAGAAAGTACCAGCCCAAAGGTAGAGCAGTTTCTTTGTGGAGTACGTAACTAAGATAGATCAATACAAATAAACAGTGTCCCTCACAGAAATGAAGGTTTATGAGATTTGGTTGCTGACATTTTATGCACAGCAGATTTTGTCCGACTCAATGTGGTACTTGTAACACATCTGGACAGCTTAAACTGTTCCAGTACAGGGATGATGTATGAGGAAGTTGACTTTGGAACTTCTTGTGATGAAAGATCCATGTCCAATGGAGTTCTTAGGGTGTCATCCATGGACCAAGAAAAATGATGTGTACTCTGTACTGTTGACACAAGGGCTTGTGTTGTAGGCAAACTGAACAAGAAGAACAAAGTGGCTCCAAGTGTCAGTAGTTTCATCCAGGTACTTGGATAGTGTGTTTAGAATGGTAGACACCATTCTTTCATTTTGCCCATTGCATTGCTGGTCATACCTTGTAGTGTGAGTCTTTTTTATATTGATGAAGTTTATAAGTTTCATGAACAATGGTTTAGTGCCTCTGTCTAAATCCAGATATGATGAGGTACTATGATGACAAATAATTGTACTGAGGAAGGCATTTGCTATTTTAGCAGTGTTGATGTAATGGGATTAGTTCTATGTATTTTATAAGATAGTCAACAAAAACAAGAATGTATTTGTTCCCATAGTCAGTGCATGTTGGTAAAGGTCCAAGAATGACAGTGCTAACATTTTGAAATGTCTCTTGAGCTGTGATCCTCTCTGGAAGAGGCACTGGGTCTCTGGCTACAACTGAAAGCTGGAGATATAGCTTACCTGGCACCTGCCATGAGGTGAGAGCTGCCGAAAGGGTACTTGCAGTTTGTTTGTGGGAACTGGAGGTGGTGCCTGAGCTTGATAACAGTAGTAAAAGGCAGTTCATTTATTTGGAGCTGGCCTACCAAAGTCCCACAGCCTTTTTCTTTACAGTCTATATGGTCAATAGTGCAGGAGGGCTGCTGCAGAAAGTAGAGGACAGTTTTTATTATTGTTTCTGCATCCTGGACTGTGGTGGAGGTGTGATCCAGAGCTTCTAGGTGCTGAAATGGTGTAGAGGTCAGGGTACCCAGTGATGCACTTAGAGGTAGGGGGTCTGTGCAGACAGGTGACATAGGGCCAGGGCAGGAGAATGGCTGTGTTTTTCACCATGTGTGGTGTTTTAGTGTTGGTCTGCCCTAAGATACTCACCTTTCCTTCAGGTCTGCTATGCCCATCTCTCACTGCTCCATCGAGTGTCATCTTGCTGGACCATGTGAATAATCAAGTTGGATGCAGAAAAGTAATCTAGAAAACTCTTCATTCATCACAGGAGACATCTGCACATCATGAGGTTCTACCTCATACTGAGGGGTTTCCCAGTGTGCCTCTCGAATCACATGGCACTACCAGACAGTGCAACATTCTGAATCAACAACAGTGTTCTGAGTGTTCTTAAAGAGGCAGCAGCTAAACATTAAACCCCATGCATAATTGTATACTTCACAGTGGCATGGCTCACTTTGATTCCAACAACACACCCAGCAGTGATAGCTTCAACTTAGTAAATACAGGTTATAAGACATGGTCAGGGTGTAATCAGGGAAAGTGAGGCTTAACATGGACTGCGATTTGCTGTGGTACTTGAATACTATGCCCCCTTCCCCCAATGCAAACCAGAGCGGGTTCAGGTTACTTCTCCCATGACAGCCTCCTGATTTGAAATAACCTGCCTATGGCCTGTGTCCAGTCTTTGCCCCACCCTCCCACACACACACACACTCACTCATTAGGCCTCATATGAAGATGGCACAATCTGCATTGCTCACAGTCTGTGCTGTACCATGCTGTGACTGAGTAGGTCCTGTCATGTGCCATTGGCAAATGTGATTATCTATTGTGTTGATTTCCATTGTATGGCTTCTATGTTGTAAGTCATCTGTGTAAGAGATACATGAAATAGACTGGAACTGTGCTAAAACTGTGTATTTCAGTACGTACAAAAGTAATGCTGTCTAACTTATACCTTCTTATTGTAATCAGATCCTGCTTTGCCTTGAACTGTCACTGGAAACCATTGTAAATGAGTTCTTGACTCAATGTTGTATCCATGTCTCGTGAATCAAATGATTATTAACACTATCATTGGATATACTGCATAGGTATTCCAGAGGCACACTAGTGGGGGGGGGCACAAGATGTTCTAGCTCACCAGTGCAGACAGCTCTGGCTCTTCAGAGACCTGAATGTCAACAGGTCCACTGAGAGCTGCTCTGTATTCTTGGAAGAGTATTACCTTGTGCTCTGCACACACTGGTTGTGACTCATTATGCCTGTGTTGCTATGCAATCAGTGAGACGTTTATTTGATTTATTTTGCTAACTGGCTTAGATCATTAAAATAATGCAACACTTAAGTCTGATCAGTCATCCAGCACACCCTGACTACCCTCCTTTTCAAGTCTGCTGCATATACTCATTCCACCAAATGGCAGATCCAATCTGCACTACCCCAACCCCTACTTCAGGCTCCTCTGTGCGGTGGAAATGGAAGGTCACATGGTCAGTCTTGGTCAAGCTGCTGAACAGCCTGATTATTGGCTGAAGAGATCACATGCTTTCTTTTAATCTCTCCAAATAGTTCAGCTGAATTATTTGACTTTATTCTCCTGAATACAGCAAGTGTTCAGAATTCAGAATCTGGCCACACTCAGCTACTATATAGTGTATTCAGAGGTTTATTAGGATTTAGTACACACGTCTACTGAATAGGCTTCCTTCTGCAGTTTGGTACAAATAGAGGATTTAGCATAAAAATGGTGTAGAAAGATGTTTAGGTAAATAATTGGTATAATGTGGGTGTTTTGCACTAAACACTAGTACAAAAAGCTAAATTTAGCCTAACATTTTGAAAATTGTTCTATTTTTCTACCAAAATGGCCAGTCCCCTTATTGTCCATATTCCCATTTTCACAGAAAATCATGGTCCTCAATCAGAAAGGCACAAAGATGTGGGAAGAGGTGAGGGATGGCGAAGGTTTTCTGTAGGAACCGTGACTTGCTCAGTGTCCCACTACACAGGTATACAGTGAAAATCACGCAACCAAAACAGCTCGAATCAACATAGCGCTACCTTAATCGCACATGCCATAAAAGCAATAACACAAAATGTCAAAAGCCAGATGAGTGGGTTAAAATGAAAAGCCACTGAACTAGTCTTTTCCATTTGTCATTGACCCATCTTGTGGTAGCCCCTCGCTATTGGAGGTGAGACTGTACACTGCTTTGTTAGATTTGACAGTTTAATGTGGTACAGTGAGTCAGGAGAAATGCTGCTATTTGCTGGAGTAGACGGAAAGACTAATGAATGTGTGGAGGTCAAGTTGATGTCATGTTATAATACAACATCATAGCATACTACACATTTCAAAGAAGAAAAGGGCAAACTAATTTTACATCATAGTAATTAAGGACACACTGCTATTTGCTAAAAACAAAAATAACAGGGAGCGGCAACAACTGTAGTAAGCATAGCGCTCATATGCTATGAATGAGAAACATGATGTACATCAAAAAACAGAGAAAACTGTCAGCAGAATGCTGTATACACCCCTGAGTGCCATCCATGACCCAGACAATGAGAGTGAGGTAGGTAGGTAGTTGGCTTGTACACAGGATAAAGTGTAAATTGCGACAATCTGTGACTGAACTAAGTTAGGCTCAGCAAAATGAAATAATTATTTAATCAAGTAAATATCACCCTAACTGTCTGATCAGCTATGAAAGCTTTCAAAAGTAAAACAAGGCTTACTGATGGCTTACTGACGGCAATAGCGCACCTTGATGTGCAATGCTATATAGGGCGGTTACAACACTGGCAAATGGCTTCATAAAACGAAACGGGAGACAAAAAAATTTTGTTGGCTGTAGGGGTCAAACTTGCAATCGCGAGGCACAGAACTGATAGCTATGGCAGGGATCCGTGGTGGTGCCAGACATTCTCAGCAGTGAAACTGTTGCTTCCAAATGCAAACATGTTTAGTACATTTCAATCTTTTAGTACTGAGTGCATCAACCACGAATTTTAAGCGGGACAGGGGATTGTTCTGCACTAAGTATTTTGTAGAACTCAGGGATGTAGCATCTGGGCTAAGTGATTAATATCTTGCCTGCTAACCACTAATTTGTGCCGCTATTTGTGCCATCGATATTTTGTGAGGTCGCGATTGTGATCAAGCGCTGAAATGTCTGTGCTGAAATGACTCGTGCTTTTCCAGTCATGTGATTTTGACATTGACCGCACAATGTATAACACAAGGTAGGATTCAAATCTTGTGTCTCCAGATTCACAGGTCTGAGCCCTGACCACTAAACTACACTTCCTCTCAGTGGTTCACAGGGACTTGGATTTTCTATCCTTTCTGAAACTGGCATGCCAGCTCCTCAGATCCGGGGTACAGACTTGGAGATAACTTTACTTTGAGGTTGAAAATTGTCATCTACTCAAAGTGATTCCCCAAAAAATGAAAAATTGTGGGTGGACTATGTATTCAAATATAAGAAAGGGTTCTGGTCAGACAGACATTCATCTAGAAAATAAAACTGTAGGTTTAATCATGCAGTGTGTCAAAGAACTTCGAGCAAAAGAAGGGATGTCTAATTCAGAACTGTTATGCAGTTTGGGATCAAAACAGAGAAAAAATGAAATAGCTGTTTGGAATGATTTATTTGGGGCTTTTTTTAGCACAAAAGTGACAGAAGTCAGTTAATTTCACAGATGTAACATGCTAAATAAGTTGTACAAAAATAACAAAATGTAGTGTTTTAATCATGTATTTTACTTTCTTCTGGCCCTCTGAAAACTTTTTAATTAGAAGATTACACTTTTTTAATACAATGAAGGAAAATGTGTGAATGAACAGACCAACAATAAAGAGCACTTGTCTAAAGGAAGCGTTCAAGGACTCTGTACTTCAAAGAACTGAATAGAAATGAAAAGTCAAATGCAAATTTAAAACAGATTGATAGAGACATAACAGAGGAATATAGCATCTGATTTCTCACTATTGTTCTCCCAAGAAATGACATGGAAAACACTTTTTTTTACAGAAAAAATAAACATTAGAATCAAATCACATTTTATGGATTTCCCAAGGCGGGCACATCTATGAGATGTGCCTGTATCCAGTGCCCATCCAGATGCAGCAGGTGCTATCTCAAAACCACATCAGATTGTAACAATTGGATGAGGTCTGCAGATGTGTTTCCCATTTCAGGATTACAGTTAGAGTATTCAAAATATGAACCCCCAAGCCACCCACATCCCCTTCTGCTGGCAAAGTACTATGGGGCTCAAATACCAGTGAATGCTCTTCAAGTAGCAATGGGTTCCCATAGGCCTCCATTCACTTTAAGCTCATCCATTGTGTGGAATTGATGAGAGGGTCTTTTGAAACCAGGATGAGTTGGAAAATAAGGATGGCCCAATGGTGGGCCATAATGATAGATGAAAATGATTCCAGCTTCAGATGGATTCTGGGAAGGGGGGCGTGGACGAGACTGGATGTGTTGTGGTGCTGATGGATCTTGATATATTTTGAAATATACGTGGGCCGACATTATGTGGGCCTTTTTTCCAATCATAGAAATATAGTTCAGAGTTCAAAGTAGTTAATTGCTGGTTGGTTAAAGAACCATTACAACACAAAGCAGTCTAAAATACATTGAAAATGCAATTATGTGATTAATTAAGCAACAGAGAAGCAGTTGCTCATTAAAACAGCTTGTTAACAATAAGAGCAAAGCTGAGACAGTGCACAGTTACATTACACAATCACTATGCATACAAATCACATACATCTAGATTAAAATATCTACAGACATATTCCAGCAGAACAAAAATATAGCTTTATTTCATTCTGGAGCCCAAACAATCAAAGCTCTAATAACTCTGGAGTCCATATATTAGTACACGGGTCTGAAGGTCTCCATTCATAATCAAGAGCCATTTTAAGAATCGAGGAGCACAAGGCATTCTGAACAGTTTCTCAGTGAAAAAAGTCAGCTCCATACAAGGAGTCTTATCAGCTGACACTGTTAATTAGGCCCACACAGAAAATCGACTCCATACAAAAAAAATATAATTGATTCAGTCTACTCAGAGCTCGCTAAAAGTGTTCTTAAGAAAATAATTTATATATTATAAATATCCAGGACTTGAGCATGATATCTTTAGATTTCACATAAGTACAACAGCAATCGCATCTAAAGTGAAAACCAGCAGTTTATCAATGTGTCTGAATAAGCAGTATCACCTAGTTGAGATGACTCAGTTCAATACAACATAACACCTTTGGCTCTGAAATACACTGTAACTGGTGTCCTCACACCTGTGTGGTGTTTACTGCTTATAATATAAGTCATATGACTCCAGTTCAAGCAGCCCAAAGCTGAGATCCAAAAAATTATAGATACAATACTTCAAAACTGTAGGCTCCATAAGTAGCTGAAACTTTAATTACTATGAGTAGCTACCTTTTAAGGGTCTTACCCCCAGTGACTCCTCCATTGCTGTATTAGTGTCCTTTTGAAGCTAAAGAGATAAGACCAACACAATCAAACTTACAAAAACCTTGTAACCCATCATGAAACAGTTATCTAGGAATCTAAATCTCTCCTGCGAGGCTTCTCACAGTCCATCACATTCTCCGTACTTCAGTTTGCTTTTCAAGGTTTTCTTTAACCTGGAACTTTGTCTTTATATGACTTGCTTTCCAGCTCCAAAGAGTGACTGCAGCTATACCTGAAAATTAAGCAGAAAAAAAGACGCTCCACTGAGTGCAATAACTTCAAGAGTACCGTACTCAAACCATCAATGAGCAAGCCTCCGAAGCAATGTTAGCATACCTTTTCTCAGGCAAAATAAGCCTGTCAGCATCAAAAAGTGCTATAATCAGCCAGGGTGTCCTCTTTTCCTCTCCTGAGCATCCAATTTCAGGTACAATAAATCTTCTTTATGTGCAACAACTCTCTAGCACTTAATATGGATTCCGCATAAACAGTGGCTTCTTTCAGCACACTGACTAACACTCTGCAGCCATAAAAAGACACACAGCAGAGCTGAGAAGCACTCCAGCCTTTTAAACACAACTCCTCACTGTCTAGAAGGCATTTCATAACAAATATACAGAGCCCAAACAAAACAAAAGCTCCACTCAAGTGGCTCTTAAACAGAACGAAGAAAAAAATCTGTTGCCAGTTAAACGCTTACAAAGCCGACCAAGAGTGTGCTACTGTGTACTTAGACCTATCCATAAGTGTCCATAAGCGTAGAAATGCTTTAACTTCAGTATGATAAACCAAGTGCAATTTAAATATAACTTTCATTCACCAGTGTAAAATAAATTGAAAATATGGCTCTTTTAGCAGAAACATTTACAAGCAAGAGCACATGAAAGCTGGAGCTGGAGCTTCTGCGAGGAGTGGAGCTGCGTTGCTGCCATCTTGCTGCTCCACCACCCCCCGACTGTCCCGTGGGGAATTAAACCATTTTCCCTCCCATAGAAACATAGAACTTCATGACAGATAAGGACCACTTGTCCCACCAAGTCTGCCCATCTTTCCCCTGCCTATACTATCACCGAAGACCCTACTCGATTGCCAGCATCCTCTTTACTTGTGCCTGTTCCATGCATACTTGAAGCCCACCCCAGCTTTTGCCCCTACCATTTCAGCTGAAAGACTATATCAGGTATCCACCACTATTTCAAAGAAGAAGTACTTCTCACATCTCTCTTGAATTTAACCCTATTCCAGCAGCTTTGCATTTTACCCCAGAATTCTAAAAGAACTAAGGGGAGAACTAATGACTCCATTGACTACCCTTTTTAACAAATCATGGGAGGATGATGTGGTACATGAGGACTTGAGGAAAGCAGATGTGATTCTCCTTCACAAAAATGGGAGCAAGGCAGAGGCAGGAAACTATAGACCTGTTAGTTTGACCTCAGTGGTAGGGAAAATGGTGGAATCACTTTTGAAAGAAAGAACTGTTGAGTACCTAGAGGTCAGCAGGGTGCAGGACCCAATGCAACATGGATTCATAGTGGGAAGATCATGCCAGATGAATCTCATAGATTTCTTTGACTAGTTGACCAAAGTAGTAGACCAATGAGGGCTGTGGACATGGCCTTCCTGGACTTTAGCAAGGCATTTGACACAGTCCCACATAAAAGATTAATAAATAAATTAGCCAGCCTGGAAGTGGGTCCCAGGGTGGTAGCCTGGGTAAAAAACTGGCTGGACAACAGGACACAGAGAGTAATAGTAAACAGAGTCCACTCTGAAGAATGGGGGGTACTAGTGGGGTATTGCAGGGTTCAGTACTGGGACCGGTCCTCTTTAATGTCTTTATAAGTGACGTTGTGGAGGGACTGGAAGGAAAAGTATGCCTCTTTGCAGATGACACAAAGATCTGCAACAGGGTTGATATACAAGGGGGGGTGGAACGATGAGAAGGGACTTGGCAAGGTAAAAGGAATGGTCAAAAATATGGTACCTTAGAGTCAATGCAAAAAAGTGCAAAGTAATGCACCTGGGAAACAAAAACCCAGGGGAAGAGTACTCAATGGGGGGTACTAACAACAACATAAATGTAAATTGACCTGGGGTAGTCATATCAGATGACCTAAAGGTAGGCAAGCAATGTGAGAAGGCAGTAAGGAGGGCTGGGGGGATACTGGGATGCATAGGGAGAGGCATCACCAATAGAAAACAGGAGGTTGTTATCCCTCTGTACAGACAATTGGTGAGGCCCTATCTAGAGTGCTGTGTGCAGTTCTGGAGAACCCATCTCTGCAAGGACATAGACTGGATGGTGTCAGTCCAGAGGAGGGCAACTAAAATGGTGCAGGATCTGTACCAGAAGCCATACAAAGAGAGATTAAAGGAGCTTCATATATATATATATACCCTTGAGGAAAGGAGGGAGGGGTAAATGATAGAAACTTTCAAGTACCTCAAGGGAATCAACAAAGTCCAATAAGGTAGCATATTTCAGAAAAAGAGATGTACAAGAACAAGGGGGCACAATTTGAAGATAGAAGGAGGACAACTCAGGGGCAATGTGAGGAAGTAGTTTTTCACAGAGAGGGTGGTAGATGCCTAGAATGGCCTTCCTGAGGAGGTCATGGGGTCCAAAACAATGGGGGAATTCAAGAATGCATGGGACAGACATAAGGCAATTCTGGTGGGGGTTAGGAGGAAGTAGGCTATTGGTTAACTGAGATCTGGAGCTTAACCAATAGGTAGAGAAATGGACAGACTGTGTGCGCCAAGTGGTCCTTATCTGCTGTCAAAGTCTTTGTTTCTATGTTTCTAAGTCCCCTTGTTCTTGTGTATCTTTTCCACTGAAAAATACTCCCCTCTGGTAATTTACTGTATTTGTCCCTGTGAGATATGTATAGGTCTCACTCATATTTCCCTTCTCCTCACTCTTTCGGGTGGTATATATTGAGGTCCTTCAGTCTCTCCTCATAGGGCTTCTGATGTAGACCCTGCATCATTTTGTTTCCTTCATCTGGACTGCCTCCCCTCTTTCTATGTCCTTCCTGAGATATGGTCTGCAGAACTGGACACCATACTCAAGGTGAGGTCTCACCAGCGATATACACAGTGGCAATACTATCTCCCTCCTTCTGCTGGTGATACCCCTCCCTATGCACCCAGCATCCCACTGGCCCTAGCCACTGTCTTGTAGCACCGCCTTTCCCTCTTGACATAATCAGATATGATTACTTCTGGGTCTCTTTACTCTTTGGTGATCATCAATATCCCTTCTCACAGTTTGTACTTTGCCTCTGGGTTTCTGTGCCCTAACTGCATAATTTTGCACTTTTTTGTACTGGAAGCCAATTGCCATGGCTTTGACCACTCCTTGAGGTTTCTCAGGTCTCTACATATTCTCTCCACCCCCTCTGGAGTGTCCACCTATTGCAAATTTTGGTTTCATCCATAAAGAGGCAGACCTTCCCTTCCAGCTCTTCTGCAATGCCTCTTATAAAGACATTGAAGGGAACTGGTCCCAGTATTGAGCTCTGTGGCACTCCATTGGTCACCCTCCCTGCCTTCCCATGAGTGAACTCCATTTAACACCACCCTCTGTCGCCTATCCCTTAACAAATGTGATAC
This sequence comes from Neoceratodus forsteri, assembly GCA_016271365.2. Classification (NCBI taxonomy): domain Eukaryota; kingdom Metazoa; phylum Chordata; order Ceratodontiformes; family Ceratodontidae; genus Neoceratodus; species Neoceratodus forsteri. Next base: position 685,428,900 of record CM057449.1, read on the forward strand.
CCAGTTTGCCATTGTTGGACCCACCCCTAAGCTGTCCAGTTTTCTCATGAGCCTCTGTGTGGAACAGAGTCAAAAAACATTATTGAAATTTAAGTAGGCCACCTCCACCTCCCCACCTTGATCTTATTCCCAATCATGCTGTCAAAGAAATCTATCTGATTTGTCTGACATAACCTCCACCCCAATGAATCTGTGTTGCCTCGTGTCTTGTAACTTGCTAGATTCCAGATACTCTATAATCCTTTACTTAAGAAGGAGTCCATTGGTATCCCCACCACCAATTTAAGGCTGACTGACCTGCAGTTGCCAGCCTCCTCTCTGCTACCACTTTGGTGAAGTGAGACTACATCTGCCCTCTTCCAGTCTTCTGGAAGTCCTGTTTCCAGTGAGTTGTTCAAAAGAACTCTCAGAGGTGCAGCCACTACCTCCATAAGCTCCTTCAGTACCATTGGGTGCACCCCATCTGGTTTCATACTGTTGTCCACTTTTAGATTTGCTGATATGAGAAGTGGTGGGGTTCCCTTTCTATAGGTTGCAAAAGAGGTACCTTTAGGGACTATGGACCCTTTATAGTGTGTTGAGTAGGAGGTTAAAACATATTCTACCCTACACTGACCCATGCATATTCTACCACACACTAACAACTTCCCTTACCCCTTGAGCTTGAATATGCTTCCCCCATGGATGGGAGTCAGGTCTAAGAATCAAACCCAGTTGCCCAGATTTCTTAAGACTGCCTCTCACTCCAAGGGATACCTTAGCTAAGTGTTTTGCTATCATTAACCCCTCCCCCCAATAAAAAAGTAAAATGAAAATTCCTTTAAACATATTACATGGTGTGTTTTTTTTTTTCAGAGTCCTGCATGACATCAGATGACTTCCTGCACTACAAACACCAGGTTCACAAGCAGCTGTTTGAGAAGCAGATGAGCGAAGAGCAGGAGGAGCAAGCCCTGTTACAGTTCTCTGCTCTTGATACTGACAAGAAGGGTCAGATTGAGTGGATGGATTTCTTACACCATGAGTCCCTCAGGTTGCTAGAAAAACTCCGAACTCAGGTAAGGCCTGTCTTGTTTTGTAGTAATGAAAACAGAGGGTTCCTTAGAATCTTTTAGCAACACTGTATTCATGCATAATTGGTACTATAAACAGAGGAGTTAACTGTTCTTGCAGCTACACAGACAACTGAATCCCTTTATCCCCCTGCCTCTCACATGCCTGTGTGTCTCTCTATGTGTGACTTACAACACAGGAAACATTTACATTTATCAATATTCATACCTTTACTTGTACCGTATCAACATATCCCCCTTATTCTAATAGAAGAAATATACAGGTTGTACGTTTCTTTCTTTCTTTTAGCATAGACCAGAGTTTACATATTACTTTTGTTTGTGCCTCTAAATAAAATTCAAATGACAGTTATTTTTTTAAATTTTCTTTTAATAAGAAAACATTTGCTATCACTTTATATTTTAACATGACTAAATAAGTCTCTTTGGCTTTTTTATTTATTACCCTACCACTTCTCGACCTATGCAATTGCTCAGTGGTCTTAGCACAAATTGTTTTGTTAGACATCTGAGCACAAGGCTTCAGCTCAATATTGTCTTTTGATATTTCATGATCATCACTCATAGGCATTTCACTTTCAGTATACTGTTATTCTGATAAGTTCATTGGTCTCTCAGGCAAATGCATGGATTCAGAAGGTAAAGTCACTGGTGGTAATGGAAAGTGCACTGATTTTGCAGACACTGGTATCAAATGTCCCAAGTTTTGTCTTATCAGATATCCACTTTCAGTAAGTACCAAATAAGATCTTGCAGCAATAAGTCTCTGAACTATTGCCATTTCTCCCCAGCAACCATCACTTCTCACTCAAAATGTTTCTCCAGTTTGCAGCGGGCTGTTACACTTTGCTGTTTTGTCATATGTATCAGGCTGTTTCTTTTCTCAGTATGCTTTTATTGTCAATGTGTAACATTCTAGGTTTAATTTAGGTAACCTGGTACAAATCTAGTGTCCCATAAGCAATTCAGCAGGTGATTTGCCACATTCTAATGGCGTTGCTCTGTAATTCAGTAAAGCAATCAATGGATCAGTGTTTTCATCTCTAGCCTTTTTCAGTAAAGTCTTAGTGATTTTCACTCCACATTCTGTCAACCCTTCTCCTTGCAGATATGGAGGACTAGAGGTGATGGGATTGAACCCATAACATTTTGAAAAAGCTTTACATTCTGCACTTGCAAACTGTGGTCCACCATCAGTCCTTACAATCTATGGTATGCCAAATATTGCAAAATTACTTCAATCTCTTATATCACTTAACTGGATGTGGGTGCCTTGAGATTAACAACTTCTGGGTAACAAGAAAATGCCATCAATCACACCCATGTACTATTTGTCTTCTGGAGAAAACAACTACACCTACATTTTCCCAAATTTTGGCATTTTCTTAGTCAGATATTAAAGGTACATTCTGCAGTGCAGGCCAATTTTTTCTATCACATGTGACAAGCCAAAACCATATTTTCCACATCTTTAGTGATCCAGCAAAACAAAATGGTAATATTACATGCACACTGAAAACAGACAACAGAGTTAAAAATCAACATTTTTACCTTAGTTCTTCTTCAGAAAATATCTAAAAGAGAAAAAAGCAAAGTTAGTGTAGAGGGGAGGTAAAATAAGGGATATATATGTGGGGAAAGAAAAAAGGGGGAGGATCTGGGAGAAGAAGTGATAAATGGCAAGATAAAGAGAGAATCTGGAAAACAAAAAGGTGATGATGGGAATGACAAGGCATAATAGCAATGAATGAGCTAGAGAAGTCCCCAGGTGGGGACAAATTAACAGTGCCTGAAAAGTGCTGAAAGGACACAAATGTGGGGAAAGGAGACAGAGATGGAGACATCTGGCGAAAATGAAAATAGATGTGCACAGATACAAACAGACTTTAGGGGAAAAAAGGGGTGGCTGAAAGATGTTAGTAGAAATTAAATTCTACGAACATCTTTCACCCACTCCTTTTTTCCTTATTTTACTTCCCTCTACACTAACTTTGCTTTTTTTATCTTTTAGATATTTCCTGAAGAAGACCTAAGGTTGAAATGCAGATTTTTAACTCTATTTTCAGCGTGCATTTAATATTACCATTTTGTTTCGTTTCAGACCACATGCAGATGCAGCACCTTGTTTTGGTTTTTACGTTCAGTGATCCAAGGTCAATACATGATACCTCTTGCTCTGCATATCCATTTTATAATGCCCGTATGACCTTCATGAATTTCATGTAGCAATTCTTTTCTTAGTGTACTAGGGACTATGATTCTATCACTTTTAAGTAATACTCCGTCAACCACAGATGAATCAGCCTGAAGTGACAAATACTTGTTTGGAATATATTGTCCTTTGTATCCACTGTTCATTGTTTTCACTACTGCTTGCAAAGTTTCACCAGCTACAGTCTCAGATTGCAATCTTTTCCACATCTACAGTATGTCAAGACAGCTCCTAAATTTTTGATTCCATTTATGTGAACTTCCACTTCTGTTTCTAAGTTTTGATCACTGATTCTGTGAGTTTCATCTCATGTTCTTGACAAAGCATCAGCCACAATCAGACGATTTCCTGGCGTATATTCAAGCTGGTAATCATACTTCTATAGTCTGATAAAAAGTCTTTGTATCCATGGTAATGCCTGCCATTAGTCTCTTTTCAAAATAGTAATTAGAGGTTTATTTATTTATTTAGTTTTTGTTTACTGGGTAAGTACACTAGACAACAATGTTGCCTATATTCAGGCACGACCCAGGAAAGTACAGACAGGGGAGACCAGAGTCAACATTAAAGAGTATTTCATGATGCAGCATGAGGTAAGAACAAACATTTGAACAGTATACAGCCAGGTACAGTCATTATCAGTGATGACAAAGAGAAACAGATAACATTACATTAATTATTTTCATCTGATGATACATCAATGACTAAATTGAAATGACAAACAGCAAACAAAACTTAAATGAAGTAGCATTATAACAATAGGATTTCTGCTGGATGTTGGAAACATTCAGATTTTGGAGACCAGCAGGAAATCAATAAGTGCCATAGGGAGGAGAAAATGGTAGGAGAGAGGCTCAAGTTACAGCACAAGAGCAGCAGTCGGATTCTAATAGGTGTGCCCGAAGACTCCGTTTAAAGGCCTTGTGGGATTTGGAGAGTTTGATGTGGGAGGGAATGGAGTTCCAGGAGTGGGGGGCAGATATGGCGAAGGATCATTCTCCTTTTTGTGTGAGATATCTGGGAATTACAAGTTGGGTTTGAGCAGATGCCCTGAGGAGGTATGCTTGGGAGGGCTGAGTTAATAGTTCGGCAAGGTATTTAGGGGACCCCGTTCTGATCATATTATCAATGGTACAGCCTGGTCTGAATGAGTCTGGGGAGATCCAATTTAGTTTCGAGTAGAGCAGGCAATGATGGGTAAGCCTGTGAGCGGAGAGAGCAAATCTGCATATACTGTTATAGCAGGTGCTCCATTTCTGGAGTGCCCCTTTGCTAGCTTTAAGGTAAACCTGAGAGCAATATGTTAGAGCAGGGAGGAGAAATCCTTGTGCAATAGCAAGCTGGGCAGCATCATTGAGGGAGGACCTAATTTTAAAGGCAAGACCAAGTTTTGAGTAAACTGTCTTACATGTAGCCGCAATGTGGAGGTTAAAGTCAAGAAATGGGTCGAGAGTGACTCCTAGATACCTGAAGGAGGTAACTAATTCAAGAGGGGAGTCATCTAGAGAATGTATCAGTAAGTCTGGAGTAAGAGATCTGATTCTTGATGGGGGGTCAAAAAGCATAGTTACAGTTTTGTTAGCATTCATTAGGAGCCTGTTCTGTAGTAACCACTCCTGCAAGCAGTTGAAGTCTGCTTGAAGATGTGCTCTACTGATAAGGATCTTACCACTGGAGAGAAGCACCATGTCATCAGCATAAAGGATTAACGAGGAGGAGCAGGGAAGGGAGGGCAAGTCGTTCATGAAAAGGGAGAAAGTAGTGGGCCAAGAATAGATCCTTGGGGGACTCCAACAGAGGTAGGGGAAAGATTTGAGACGGCGGATTCAATTTGGACAAATTGCAACCTCCCTGAGAGGTAGCTATCGAACCAGGAGATGGTCGACAGGTCAAAGCCAAGGCAGGACAGTTTGGAAAGTAGCAGAGAGTGATTCACAAGGTCAAATGCCTTTGTGAGATCGATAAATATGGCCCCAGTGAGCAGGCTCTTATCCATCGCTGTAAGGACTGCATTTGTCAGCTGAAGTAGAGCAGTTGTGGTGCTGTGTCCTGTTCAGAATCTGTGCTGGGTAGGGGATATAAGGTTGTTAAGGTGCAGGTAATTTGTGACCTGAGTAGCGATGGCCTTCTCGAGAAGTTTATTTAGGGTAGAGAGAATGGCAATCGGTTTATAGTTTGACATATTTTTGGTATCCCGTTTTTGTGAACAGGGAAAACGCGAGTGGTTTTCCACAATGTTGGTACCATTTGGGTTATTATGGAAAGATTAATGATTCTTGCAATAGGAACAGCAAGGGCAGGGGCTGCCTGCTTCAAGAAGCTTGGCAGTAGCCCATCCGGGCCAGCAGATCCATAGGTGGGTACTGATTTGAGGAGGTGCAGCACTTCGGTGGAGGAGACTAATGTGAGATGAAAAGGGGTTTCATGTGAAAGTTGCACCTCAGGAGGAGGTGAAAGAGGTTGGTTGAATTTCTCAGTGTATTCGGAGAGATCCGAGAATTGTGCATTAAGAGCATTAGCAATAGTAGGTAACTTATTACAGTTTGCGTCATTCAGTGTCATGTCGGCAATGGCCATCTTGGGCCTTTGCCCAATGAAATTTTTGATGTGGTTCCAAAAACCCCTGGTATTACCCGCTGAAGATTGGAGAAGCTTAAGGCAGTAGCTCCTTTTAGCCTTCCGAATATCTTTTTTGCAGGCATTTCTCAGTTGTTTATAGTTAACCCAGTCTTCTGATTGTTGGGACTTCTTTGCCAAGGTCCAGGCCTTATCTCTTTTTATCATGGCTCAAAGGAGGTCTTTTTTTAGCCATTTATTAGGGAGCCCTGAGGACGCCTTTTTTCAGAGGGATGTGCAGATCCTGAAGGACCAGAAGCTGAGACATTAGGTATTCAAGTGCTGTGTTTACATCATCAGTGTGATAGATGGGAGACCAGTCTATATTATTAATATCCTCGAGAAGTGCAGTTCGGTTTAGTTTGGCAAAATCCCGAAATTGAATGATTCTTGTGGGGGGTTTAAGGCAGTGGCCATTCCAGATACAGAACGTAGGCAGGTGATCACTAATAGAATCCGAAAAGGTCCCTGCAGCAATTATTTTATTTGCTCTATTTGTAGCCATCCAGTCCAGGAGAGATTGGTGCTCCGAGTTGGAAGAGATGCGTGTAGGGCTAGAGATAAGTTGAGCGAGGTTAAGTTGGGTGAGAGCTTCAGTATATGTACCGGCGTGACTCCCTGATAGGTCTAGGTTGAAGTCTCCCATTAGTATGACTTCAGATCTACCCTTTAGAGTGGCCAGATAATCCAAGAGCCCATTTAAGCCAGGGAGAGCCCCCTTTGAAGGATTGTAGGAACAGATCAGATTTAGCCTTTTATCACCACCTAGTTGTAGAACTGTATGCAGAACTTCACAGTGATTTGTTATCCAAGACTGGAGTACAGAGACATTGAGATGCTCTTTATAATAAAGGGCAACTCCTCCACCCTTTTGTTTGGTGGAGCGATCGGATCTGGACAAGCTGTAGCCAGGTATTTTGTACATGGAATCAGGCATCTCTGGCCTGAGCCATGTTTCAGTTAGTCAAAGTATGTCTGGACAGTACAGGGCTATCCGGGCTTTAAGTTGAGGAAAGTTTGTTGGTAAACTTCTGATATTCATGTGGGCAATTTTCATGCCCTTAGTGGAAAACCATGAGGAGTCATCCATGGACCTGGCATTCCAATGGGGGCCAGGGTTAGATTCTATGTCTCCTGACAAGCATAAGTGCAGAAGCATCACCCAAACTTCTTTGTAGAATCTGTAATTGTGCTTGAGGTATTTGGGCATGTTAGGGGGGTGGTAGAGAAGGAAATGCCCTAATTTGGAAGGATGAGTTATATGGAGGGACAGGTTAGGAGAAGGGAACAAGGTTCTAGTTGGTATAAGGTTGGAGAATACAAAGAGAATTCTTCATGGCAGTGGGACCCAGGGTATCCAGCTGGTATGTTACATGAGAGATAGGAGAGGATGATTACGGTGGGTAGTAATCCTGATACCACCAGAAGTGACCTTGGGCATGCAAGAGAGAACATTATGTATGCCTTGTATGAAACCTCTGTAAATCAGAGGTAGATTGTCCCTTATAAGAGTAGAATATAAGTGACAGAAATGGTGACTTAAGGGCAGGGTGACACCTATAGTGAAGGCAGTTTGAGTGAGGCCCTTAGTGGCCAGAGGTTGGTAGTCAATTATACAAGTTATTCACAAGAGGCAGGTATTCCAATAGAGTGCAGTTTATGAGGAGTGGACAGGAGCAGGGGGAATTTGAAAAGGTGAGGGGAAAAGATAAAACTGGGATACCCTCAGTCTGAGTTACTTTTCCATACAAAATAAGTGTAGAACAGAGGCAAACATAGAGAATAGGCAAGAGTGAGTGGAGGAAAAAAAAAAGAAAAGGACTGCCTCGCTGGTTTGAATTAGGACTGATGCAGCAAGGGGAGGGTAGGACTGCCCTCCAAGTGAGTTTATAGGTTGGAACAAAAGTGGGCGGGATTACTAGCATATTTAATTAATGGTGGAGGAGGGGGGGGGTGGGCAAAAATGTCAAGCCTGCAAGCAGCTGCTGTGTTAGAGGATATGCTAAAATTAATTAAAACAGCAGCTGCAGTGTACCAGAATCAGCAAAAGTTAATTAAATCAAGGTAGGCAGGCTAGAGTGTATCGTAGGCACAGTCTTAGGCACAGTCTTGTGAGTCGAAATACATTAATTTCCTTGGGTTTAAAGTGGCTGCAGCAGTGAGTACTACAGCACCAGGGAGCTGAGCAGAAAAAGGCGCCAAGGTTTAAAACCGAGTGCAGTCTTGAGATCGCGTACCTTCCTGCTGCCAGCCTTGTAGCTTCAGGGAACCGAGGGGAGCTGGGGAGGGCTTTTCAACAACCGTAGCCCTCTCGACCCTTCCAGCTGCCAGCCTTGTAGCTTGGGGAACTGAGGGGAGCTGGGGAGGGCTTTTCAACAACCGTAGCCCTCTCGACCCTTCCTGCTGCCAGCCTTGTAGCTTTGGGGAACCGAGGGGAGCTGGGGAGGGCTTTTCAACAACAGTAGCCCTCTCGACCCTTCCTGCTGCCAGCCTTGTAGATTCGGGGAACCGAGGGGAGCTGGGAGGGCTTTTCAACAACTGTAGCCCTCTCGACCCTTCCTGCTGCCAGCCTTGTAGGTTCGGGGAACCGAGGGAGCTGGGGAGGGCTTTTCAACAACCGTAGCCCTCTCGACCCTTCCTGCTGCCAGCCTTGTAGCTTGGGGAACCGAGGGAGCTGGGGAGGGCTTTTCAACAACCGTAGCCCTCTCGACCCTTCCTGCTGCCAGCCTTGTAGCTTTGGGGAACCGAGGGGAGCTGGGGAGGGCTTTTCAACAACCGTAGCCCTCTCGACCCTTCCTGCTGCCAGCCTTGTAGCTTCGGGGAACCGAGGGGAGCTGGGGAGGGCTTTTCAACAACTGTAGCCCTCTCGACCCTTCCTGCTGCCAGCCTTGTAGCTTCAGGGAACCGAGGGAGCTGGGAAGGGCTTTTCAACAACCGTAGCCCTCTCGACCCTTCCTGCTGCCAGCCTTGTAGCTTGGGGAACTGAGGGGATCTGGGGAGGGCTTTTCAAAACGTAGCCCTCTCGACCCTTCCTGCTGCCAGCCTTGTAGCTTCGGGGAACTGAGGGGAGCTGGGGAGGGCTTTTCAACAGCCGTAGCCCTCTTGACCCTTCCTGCTGCCAGCCTTGTAGCTTTGGGAACCGAGGGGAGCTGGGGAGGGCTTTTCAACAACCGTAGCCCTCTCGACCCTTCCTGCTGCCAGCCTTGTAGCTTCGGGGAACTTAGGGGGGAGGACTTTTCAACATGTAGCCCTCTTGACCCTTTCTGCTGCCAGCCTTGTAGCTTCGGGGAACCAAGGGGAGCTGGGGAGGGCTTTTCAACAACCATAGCCCTCTTGACCCTTCCTGCTGCCAGCCTTGTAGCTTTGGGGAACTGAGGGGAGCTGGGGAGGGCTTTTCAACAACCGTAGCCCTCTCGACTCTTCCTGCTGCCAGCCTTGTAGCTTCGGGGAACCGTGAGGAGCTGGGGAGGGCTTTTCAACAACTGTAGCCCTCTCGACCTGATCTGTTTCAATCACAAAGGGGGTTCAATAAATATAATTATGAAATGTGTCACATCCAAATGCAATGCCCAACATCTCTTCTTCTATTTAAACAGATTTGTATTCTTTTTTGCTGGATTCTGTGGATGCATGGGCAACAGGTCTCCAGTGTTTATTTCTTAGTTATAAAAGAACAGCTCCCATGCCATCCTTCAAGGCATGAGTGGAAATTTCTGTCAGACAAATGATATCAACATATTGCAGAACTGGTGCAGTTGACAAAAGTATTCTTATGTCTTTAAATTCTTGGTCATGCACCTCAATCCAGGACCATTTACTTGACTTCACCAGCAGTTTTCTACTGTTACATGTCTTATCAGCTACATTGTTAATGAACTTTCCAAGGTAGTTTACCATTCACAGAAAACACTAAATCTTTTCTATCCATTGGCTGTTATCCTGTGCGCTGCTTGCACCTTGGCCACATCAGATTTTATACCCTCTGATGAAAGAATCTCACCCAAATACAGGATTTCTGTTTTCATTGTTTGGCACCTTTCTTTGTTCAGTTTAAGCCTTTTTTCTCTGGCAGTTTGTAACACTTTTTTTCAACCTGCAATCATGTTCCACAGCATTCATGCCTCAGATCAGAATTTCATACGCTTTAGCTCCTTCAGTGACTTCCAGTAGTTGTGCATTGTTCTATAAAAGATTTCTGGTGCAGAACAAATGCTAAATGGTAATCTTTTAAAACAGTGTAATCCTTAGGGAAGATTAAAAGTACGTAAGTGAGCACTTTCAGGTGTCAGTGGTATTTGCCAGAATCCCGGGGAGGCATCCAATATTGAATAATACTTGGGGTTTGATTTTCAAAGGGCCGAGAATGATGCAAGGTGCTTGTACCAGAAAAGAATGACACAGGGGAGCAAGCTGCATCAAATCTTGTATCAATTCTGATATTCTAATGCTGCTTGTGTCAAAAGCAGAACTTCCTGCGCCAAAGTGCAAAGATAAGGCATGGTTTTTGGCTAAAAAAAGGGGGAGTAAGCAGGATTGGGATAGATTTAAAATGTTAAGGAATAAATATGTACAAGAGGTCCGGAGGAAAAAACAATGTCATTATACTCATTGTTTGGATACAAATATCTTAAAAAACCCTACAGATTTTTGGAAAACAATAAATACTTTTGTCAAGGGTCATGGCTGTGATGATATAAAAGCATTAAATGTGGATGGTCAAGTGACACCGATATCACAGAATGTGCTGGATAGGTTGAATGCAAATGTGATGGTAGCCCCAGGTTTGTCTAGACCTTATTGTTCCCCTGGAGTTAGAAATCAAGTTTACTCAGAGGTCAAGGGACTTGATAATTTATTGGTATTTGAAGAAATAACAGTGGAATCTGTGAAAAATGAATTATTAAAACTAAATATTGCTAAAGCTAGTGGATTGGATAATGTTTCACCTAAATTATTAAAATCACGAGCTCCAATTATTGCTTACCCTTAACGTATTTATTTAATACATCTTTAAATACAGGTGAATATCCATTGGCCTGAAACAGTCCAAGGTTATACCTATTTTTAAGGGAGGAAGTAGAACAGATATGAATAATTACAGATCCATCTCTCTTTTGTCTCATGTATCCAAAGTATTCGAAAGATTAGTGGTAGTACAACTGAAGAGACATTTGGACTCCTCCAGGTTAATGAATGACATGCAGTCTGGCTTTTGGAAATCATATAGTACAACCTCAGCACTTGCTAAAGTGGTGGGGGATGTGCAGGTTGCCCTGGACAGGAGGACACTTGTGGGGGCCATTTTTGTGGACTTGTCTAAAGCCTTTGATTCTTTGGACCACGGTGTCCTCCTGTCCAGGGCTGCATCTATGGGGGTGGTGGGGTTGAGTGGAAAATGGTTGGAATCATATTTGTTGAATAGGAGTCAAAGGGTGTCATTGGGGGGCCAGGACTCTAGTTCTCTGCCTGTTGGGTCAGGGGTCCCCCAGGGTTCCATCCTAGGGCCTTTGTTGTTTAATATGTATATAAATAGACTGTCTTTTTCGGATCCAGAAATAAAGTATCACTTATATGCTGATGATACTATTATTTACACCTCACATGAATCCATTAAGGTGATTCAAAAAAGGCTCCAGCTTGCCTTTGATGATTTGCAAACTTTCTTAAAAGACAGCAGGTTAACTCTGAATGTGAAGAAGACACAGTCCATGTTGATACATCGGAAAAGTGAATGACTGGGAGACATGGCCCTGGGATTGGTTACCCTTGGGGGGGCCCCGATCCAGCAGACAAATATGTATAAATATTTGGGTCTTTGGCTAGATGCCTCTTTGTGTTGGAATATACACATTGAGAAACTAGTTGAGAACTTAAATAAAAGAATAGGGGCTCTTTATAGGGTTCGATAATTAATGAGTAAGGAAGTAAGGGAAAAAGTAGTAAATATGATGGTTATCCCCATGATTGATTCTGGGGATATATTTTATTCTTGTGGGAGAAAGCAGGATTTTAGGAAGTTGGAAGTAAGTTATAATAATTTGGCCAGATTTATATTGGGGGTTCCTAGATTAACACATAGCTGTGTGCTTTATGACCAATTGAATTGGTTGACACTTTATGAATGTAGTAGTGAACATGTGTTGGCTTTTATTTATAAAGGATTGCAGGGGAAATATCCACAGTATGTGGTAGAAAATTTGAAAAATAGGGGTAAACTGGCTTCCTTGAGGAATTGTAAAGTACCTAGTTTGGAATTGCCTAATTGTAATTTAGAGATAGGACGGCATTCCTTGTATTATAGAGGAGCCATGAGCTGGAATGAAATTCCTAAATCTGTGTTTATGCTGCATGAGAACAATTATTGGTCTCTGATTCAACATTGGTATCGTACCAGTTCTCGACAAAAAAGGCAATGTTGTGATTTATAAAGGATTTTTATGTCCTAGGAGGATATTATTTATCATCTATATTGTATAACTTAAAGATGCATGTATGTACTTGTGTGATGTATGGAAAATTTGTATTGTATGTGATGTAACATTTTCCTTTTTTAATGTATATTAATGTTGGGACCTCATTGAAAATAAGCTATGCTCAATCGAGATTATTCTTTATTCATTTTTTGAATAAAAACATTTTACTACTACTACTACTACTAAAGTGGCTTGCGTTAGGCTTGTGTAAAAAAAAAAAATGGGTACGCCATGTCTCAAGGGGGCTTGGGTAAAAAAATGATGCCTCATCTCTTTTTTGTTTTGATTTTCTGAGGTAGAAGCTGTCAACTCTGCATCAGAGATGCACACTCCTGTTAGACCAGCCAGAGGTGATCTAAGTGACTCTACAGCATATACAAAGGCCCACAGCAGGTGGGCAGACCTGACCACTGTAATGTGTATAGCATTCTGCTGCAACAGTCCTGCACTGTAGACATTGTAATGCTGTTTGTAGCATGTAAAATACTGCTTCCAGAGGCTATTTCAACTGCCATAATGTCTGACTCAGCTTGCATAATTTTTCACTCCATAAATCGTATTTTTGACTCAGCTTGCAACATTTTCATTCCATCTCACTTGTGCATCGTATTTTTGACTCAACTTGCATCATGTTTGATCCATCTCACTCACGCATCATGTTTTTGACACAACATGTGTCATTTTTGCTCCGTTTAACTCATGCATTGTAGTTTTTGACTCAGCTTGCACAATTTGTTCTCCTTCTTTCTCTTGCATCATAGTTTACTTTACTCAGTTTGTGTCATTTTTGCTCCATCTCACTCATGCATCATGTTTTTGTCTCAACTTGCATCAGTCTGTGGCCACCACAGTAACATGGGGTGCAGAAAATAATGACTGCAAGATGGCAGTCACTGGATATACATTATTCAGGATGGATCACAAGTCTATTGGGGGGGGGTCACCCTCTATGTCAAGGAGGACATTGAAGTGACTGAAGATGGGGGAATCAGAGGTTCAGATAGGGAAACTGAGTCTGTATGGTTGCAATTCATGGTGGCCTTGGGCAAAAAGATGACATTAGGGGTGGTCTGCAGGCCTCCAGGTCAAGGGGAGGAAAGGGATGGAGTACTTGAGGAGGAACTTAGAAGAGGGGTGGCAAAAGGGCAGGTGGTACTGGTAGGGGATCCAAGCTTGTCTGACATTGATTGGGAGGTGCTGGTGGCCAAGAGCACCAAGAGTCAGTCACTGCTGGACACATTTCAGGAATGTTTCCTGGTACAACTAATTAAGGAACCCACCAGGCAGTCCACAGTCCTAGAAGTAGTACTCACCAACACAGAGCTGGTGGGTGCCGTGAAAGTGGGGGGACCACTGGGGAATAGCAATCATAGCTCTGTGTTGTTTAAGCTGGCCCTAGGGGCTGGTAAGCCATGCTTAAAATATAAAGTCCTTGACTTTAGAAGAGTGGACTTCATTAAGATGAGGAAACTGGTCAGGGAGAAGTTAGAAGGGGTTGGGGACATAGGCAGGGTGGATGAGAAATGGAAAACAATCAAGGGGCTATCTTTGAGGCATCAAAACATGCAGTGACAAAGGAAAATAGATCAAAGAAACCGCTATGGTTCTCATTTAGAATCAGAGAAGCAATAGGGTCCAACAATAGGTTTTTTTATAAATCCAAGATTAAGCAAGGATAGGCAGAATGGGAGGAATATCTTCAAAAAGCTAGACAGGCTAAGAGGACCATCAGGGAGGAAAAAGCAGACACAGAACTGTACATCGCGGAGAAGGCGAAGAAAGGGGGAAAACTGTTTTTTAAGATATATTAGTGAAAAATGTAAAAAGGAGGTTATCACACTACTGGTTGGGGGGTTGGGTGATTGAAGAAAATGGTCAGAAAGCCACTGGTCTGAATTACTATTTTTGCTCCGTCTTCACCAAGGAAGAAGACTGGTCCCTGCCTGAGAGCGGCATCAAAGCGGCCTCAATGGGAATCCCAGAAATTAATCTGCTGGTGTTTACTAGGGAAAGAGTCCAGAAGGGGCTGGTAGCAATCAAGATTGGTAAGGCCTGGGTACAGATGGCTTGCACCCAAGGATACTGAAGTAGTTGGCAACCAAACTGGCTGATCCACTGGTTGATTTGTTCAACAGCTCACTCAGGACTGGGGTAGTCCCAGTAGATTGGAAGTCAGAGGATGTAGCACTGCTGCATAAGGGGGAGACAGGGAGCTACCAGAGAATTATAGGCCTCTTAGTCTGACCTCCATTGTGGGGAAGCTGATGGAGTCCCTGATTAAAGAGAACCTCTTGAATACCTGACGAGCAACGGACTCCAGAATGATAAATAGCATGGTTTTGTCACAGGAAGGTCTTGTCAGACCAACCTGAAAGTCTTCTTTGACTGGGTGACAAGAGAGATAGACAAGGGCCATGCAGTAGTCCTGCTGTTCTTTGACATTATTAAGGCCTTTGATTCAGTACTACACAAGAAAATGGAGGCTCTGGGGCTGCTAAATCTCTGGTGAGTTGGGAGGGAAACTGGCTAGCAGGTAGGCAACAGAGGGTGTTGGTCATCAGGCTTAAATCAGAGGAGGAGGAGGAGGTAACGAGTGGGGTTCCACAGACATCAGTCCTGGGAACAGTCCTCTATAACATGTTCATTAGTGACAATGGAAAAGGAATCCAGGGCAAGTTGTGTCTATTTGTGGATGACAAAAAAATCTATGTGAGAGGGTGGATTGTGAGGATGGAATAAGGAATATACAAAAAGACCTAACATTAGAGGGGTAGGCAAAGGTCTGGCAGTTAAAATTCAACACAAAATTTGCACCTGGGAAAAAAGAACCCCATGCTGGAGTACTGCATGAGAGGGGAGAGACATAGCACTACAATTGAGGAATGGGATCTAGGAGTTATCAGTAACTCCCTTAAACAAACTAGTTTGTGCAACAAGGCCTATAGTAAGGCCAACAGGATGCTGGGATGCATTGGGAGAAGAACTGATGGAGCCCTGGTGAGGCCTTACCTGGAGCACTTTGCTGAGTTCTGGAGTCCTTACCTCAGAAAAGACAAAGATAGGTTAGATACACTGAAACGCAGAGTGACCAGAATGATTCAGGGACAGCAGAGTAAATCCTATGAGGAGCGTGTCAGGGCACTAAATTTGTACTCATTGGAAACCAGAAGAAAGAGGGTCAATATGATTGAGACCTTCAAATTCCTCAATGGGATTAATAAAGTGAACTGCGTGGAATTATTTAGCCTGAGTACAACCTCAAGGTCATTGGGTCATGAGCAGAAGTTGGCAGGTCGAAGATTTAGAAGTGACATGAGGAAGTACTTATTTACAGAAAGGGTGATTGTGCCCTGGAATAGTTTTCCACCTGCTGTGGTGGGAGGGAGGGAGCACAGTAAGGGTGTTCAAACAGGCCTAGGACAGAATAAAGAGAATAGTGGTTATCAGGGCTGGCATGACCAGAGAAGTTAATTAGGATAAAGTTTGAGAAGGTTAGTGCCCTGGGGAAACATTGGATTCCAAAAATGATCCCAGGAGTTTAGGGAACCTGGGCAGACTGGATTGACCATGGGTCTTTTTCTGCCATCATTGTCTGTGTTTCTATATTTCTGTGTTTCAGTTTTGCTCCGTCTCAGTCATGCATCATATTTTTGCTCACCTTGTGTAATTTTGGTCCATCTCACTTCGTGCATCGTATTTTTGACTTGGCTTGTGTCACTCTCAGCTTGTGTCATTCTCACTGCATGCATTGTATTTTAGATGCAGTGGTCCTCTTGCGTCATTTTGGGGGACTTTGCCACACAGAATACTTTTCTTGCAAAATATGGCGCACAGTATTTGACGCACATGGATTTGATGCAAGGTGGTTGTTTGATGCACCTTGCATTAGTCTAAGGGTCCTTTGAAAATCTGGACCTGGCTTCTGCCATTTCACCCAGAATTTCGTGTCTTCTTGGAGTATGGAAAAGTTCAATTTTCATACAAGAATTTAACTTTTCTGGATCCAAACATAACTACAATGATCCATCTTTTTTTCTCTATGATCACCAAAGAGTGTGGGTTCCTCTACCTTGTCTATTACATCCATTTCTATAAACTGCTGCAATTATTTTTCAGACCGTCTCTCAGTGCAGCAGGTACTCTTCAGAAAGCATGTACCACTGGCACCGTATTCTCAGAAACTGTAATCTGATGTGTAATCAGTAACTTGCCCAGCCCCTTAAAAACATCAGTGTATTCAGACATAATCTTGCCAGTGGGAGGCATTTCCTTTTCTGTTGTGAATGATTTTTCTATCAGACCTAACTTCTGACTGGTATCTGGCCCCAAAACTTGCTCTGTCTCCTGTGACAATGGCAAAAATATGTTTACTGGGCTTGTGTTTATGCTTCAGGTGCAGCGTACAATATCCTACAGTGGGTGTACTTAGTCCATTGCCTTTAAAACAGTAGTCTGTTTCTTGATCTGTGGTCTCTTTGGTATTAGAAAATTGGCTTTTTATTTCCTGGTCCCTGATTGGCTGGAACCCCTGTCAGGGGGGTACATTAACTTTCAATAGATGACCAGTAAATAAAAAACTCCAGCCCCGGTGCTTCTTCACCCACTGAGGTATCATTGTGCCCACAGCCTGCGTTGTCATTGGCCAAAAACGCCTAACTGAATTTAAAATCCCCACCATTTTTTTCTCTCGCTTAGCGAGAGATACTAGCCACCCAATGCTCCCTACTTCATTGACACCTGTCTGCCCTAAGTAAATGCACATAAACTATAACTGTACAGTTATTTTTCTCCTCTTATTTTAGTATCCTTTTGTCCCATGCCTGGCACTGTCCTGTTATGCAACAACGTGACTCTCAGCGAGATACAGATTTACCCCCAGCCCCCGACTCTTGACACTAACACAGTAATGGGTCAGCTGACAAAGTTAGTAACCTCCCCCCACTCCCAATTTGAAAATGTATTTTGTGTCTCTAAATGGTAAAACATTCTAAGCATTGCACTGTCACAAGCTAAAATAAATCCTTCCATCAGCTCACAGTGCCTCGCTCCCTTCTCCAGCCGCCTTCTCTGGCAGCGTGTCACCATCAGAGAGCGATACCACGCCCTGCTCAACACCAACCAGTGTCCCCTCTTGAAAAGCCTGACTGCAGAAAATACATAAAAAACCTACTTGAATGCGGTTGAGGAGAGGAAACATAAGCAGTTCTCCCAATTGCAGCGATCTCATGCCACCTTCTACTGCCTGCTTAGCTCGGTTCATCGGCTGCAATCCCCAACATAAACCACAAAAAAAAAAAATAAACATAAATATAAATATACCTGTTTAAACACAGGTACTCATCCCTGGACAAAAAGTCGCAAACAATTCATCACGGGCAAAATATCGTGAGGACAAAACGGAACTGTAATAAATATCGCACAGCACATTGGTTGTCTGACAAAACGGAGCTGAACATATGACCAACAGGGAACAAGAAAGAAAAGATGTGCATAGACAACAGAGATGCAAAGAAGTCTTTATTCAGTTAAAGTATTTAAAATAACTATAGTTATGTGCAAGAAAGCAAATAGGTTACGTTTTACTGACATGAAGTAATGGCATAGTGATCCTGAATGTGAGTTGTGAGTAGCTTACTGTTGCTTAGCCTTAGCTTTAAAGTTTCTAAATTTGCTGTTAAGACATGTTGTACTGTTTGGTGGCAGAGTAGAAACGAAGCGGCTGGAAATGTGGTCTATAAGTAAACTAAATCGTGGTGGTAGAGGAGAAACGAATCATCAATTGCGACAGACTACAGCGGGAGGCTATGTTGCCTGTAACTCGCTGCCGTGTCAACATTATGCCCACGACCAATTTGTAATACGATGAAAGCTATTTTGCACAGTTGAGTGTAATATGTTGTCTGTGGCAAGGATAGACCATGATGTCCATATACTTGTTTTAAGTGTGTCTCAGTAAAACTCCGTAGCCTTGTGTGTTTTTTTTTTAGGGGAGGGGGGTTACCAAGGCAATGAGTGCCAAAGCAACAATTACAGGAACTCAACTAGGACAAAACTCCTCACCTCAAAACATGGAGGAACTATTTTATTACAAAACAAAAAATACCAGAGAGTTTTATCATTCAGACATACACATTATTTTTTTTTAACAGCCATATTACAGTGAGCCCATTTCTAAAGCGCAATAATACCCTCCAGGGTGGCGGTATTGGGCAATACCGGACCTTCCAGGGCTATAAGGCCCTTCCGCCTGCAGCGCCTGGGTCTTATTACGCCTGGGCGGTCCGGTATTGGCGACACTGCCTACCCTGTCGGGTATTATTGCTTGCGCAGATGCCACAGTTGAGCTGGCCATACATTTCCCGTATCCATCATGTACTGAACCCTCAAGCCATTAGTGCCTATTTAAACAGTCCATTCCTTTCTGTCTGAGAAGTCTTGCTTTTCCATTGCCCCTATAAAGAAGTCATATTCACTGCTTGAATCTTCCATTTCATTTACAGCATGTACAGCTTTTTTCTGTCTACAGCATCTAGCGAAATGATTACATTTTTCACAGGATCTGCACTGCTGACCAAAAGCTAGATAGTTTCTGTAGACATGCTCTTTTCCACACTTACTGCATACTTTACTTGCCAACTTTCTTCGCATAGGTGCAGACATTCCTTTCACATTTTGTCTTGCCTTATTAAACTTGTAGGAGACTTGCACTTGTTTCTGTGCTGTATGCACTGCTGCTACATCAGTTTTGTCTTTTTTTTTTACTTTAGTATGGTTAATCACTTCTAGTTGCTTCTGAGTTTGTTCCATGGCCTGGTAAATCTGAAAATTGTTTCTGTTGTAACTCATAGTCTCTTAGTAAATGTTTTTCCACTTTTCCATCACAACAGTTCGTAACAATTTGAACTTGTATCAAAGAATTGCAGAGAGCCAAAATTACAAGACTGAGCCTTTAGTTTCAAGTCAGTAACAAATTATTCTGTAGTTTCTTGCTCCATGTGCGTTCGCGATCTAAATACAGTATATATCTTTTATAAGTGTCATTTTTTCAGGGCACACAGTAAACTTCAAACTGAACCATTGGAGGATCACTTGTAAACTATCTCTGCCTGTAATTGCACTCAGTTCTGGTTTCCCCACCCTCTAATGAGTGGTGTACTTTATTGCTCAGCATGGTTTTGTTCATATCTATGCTTGTGTACAATTATAACCTATGTATATACTGTTTACATTTGCTGTGATCTCTACCCATGGTTACCCTTATCTATTATGTCTCTCTTTTCTCCGTGTTAACATGTTTTGCACTGTCTTCATATCTTTGTAACCACCCAGATCAGTTCCACCACGCTGCAGTGACATCCCCCACAGAGACATTCCCCACAGCGATGGAACCATGGTGACATCCTGGACACTGATGCATCCTGATGATGACCAGCAACATGTGACACCGACTGACTCATTTGTACACAGCAATGCAGGGAGCTTGTGCCACCCCACACCCCGTACTTTAGATATTTAACTCCACGTCGCACAGACAGTGGAGTTAGATGCATGTCCCCCATCCCCACAAATTCTGTCACTGTGCAACACCTGTTACCACACTGTCCATCATCATTGTGATGTTGCTGTGTGGGTTTTGCTGTCGCCATGTTGTTGTGTGGTCGGTATACCTCCCAGGTCATACCTGACAATAGGCATATGTTTGCCTAGTGTGCTTATCAGATCTATAAAAGCTAAATAAATAATAAATAAATACGTGCTCCTCACCAGCAGTTGATGATAATTGAAAAATATTGTATGCATCAAGTTTCTGAGCCTGCCCCAGTCAGTAGTAATACTACTTTTTGTGACCTCTCTTTCTTGTCTGCCCCATTTGCTTTTAAATACAAATTAAAATATTGCATGAAACATTTCCATAGTAAGGAACAGGCTGCAGGTGCTCTATGTAGATATTAATAGGATACATGGGAAGGGGACTTTTTAAATGTATTTGCATTACTTTTGCTGGAAGTTCTATATTTATGGGTCTATAATTAACCCCATACATGTAGAACTGCCAGCAAAAATAATGCAGCTAGGTTTAGAGAGCCCCTTCCCCCACCAGTCCTGTTAATACTGTTTCTACATACAGTACCTGCAAACCCCTTCCCTAGTTTGTGTCACCACTAAACATATTTTAGGGGTGGGGCTGCATCTGCAAATCAAGGTAAATATTTCTTATTACTGTATTTAGAGAGAGATGGCAGAGATGAAAAAAAAGCACCCCTCCAAACTGGTTAAAAGACCAGAAAACAGTGGTATGCCATGAACCATTGATGGCAGTATCACCTTGCTACAGTACTGATAACATAACTTTTGAGATTGTAAAACTTTCATAACTCTCATAATAACCCCCCAGTTTCTGAACCCCTCCTTCACCTGTGTTGTGCTTGTTTTTACCAAAATGCACAAACTTGAATGTTTTTGCATTGAACTTCAGCTTCCAGACCTTGGACCACTATTTCAGCCTCTGCCAGGCCCTTTCAATCACCCTAATGCCCTCTTCCACATCCACCCTGCCACATATTGTTGTGTCATTTGTGAATAAGCTAATCTTTCTCTATATTCTGAGCTTAAAGTGCACCAGGTCACTCTGAGTCTCAGAGAAAACCAATAGTTGCAGTGCACTCACCAAGGCATAATAATAACAGTTGGCTCCAGTGACAAGTAATAAATACCAGGCTCAGGGTAGTACTAAAATGTATTTAAGAAATTAAGATGCCAAGGCTGTGACTAAAGACTGCAATAAGTTAAATCAAAGCACCAATGGGAATGAAACAGAAGACTTTTTGTGTTTTTGATGCTACATAAGGTTTAGCTTGGCCATCATTTAAATTTGTATTAATAAAAAAATCTGACAATAAGCAAGGATACACAAAGCATTAGGGATATTTATTTTCTTTATTTTAAAGCAGTTGTCAAAAAAAGGATGCTTTATGAGAACAAAGGCAGAACTGGAGAATTGTAGGCCCACTGCAATTCTATAGTTTTGCCTTTATAGTAAGGTTCATTCTAAAGTGTAAGGAGCTAAGAAGGTGGTTAGCCCATGAGTACTCCTGCCCTATTATTCATAATAAGACATTATGTTGCCATCTAAGATATGTTGATCTAATCTTTTTTTAAATTGTTGTTTGTCTTTACTAAATATTACGTTCAGTGGAAGTCTATTCCATGGGTTCTCCACCTTGTTTGCATACTGTAGAAGGCCTTCCTTTTGTTCCTATTGAATTTTTTCTGTCTTAGTTGCAATGGGTGGCCCCTCATGTCTAGATCATCATTTTTGAAACTTAAGTTTAATTTGTTAAGAATGGCAGTCATCCTACATAATGTCATAGGTCACCCTTTACTCTTCTAGATTTTAGTGACATCAGGTTTAATTCTTTCAGTCTAACTTCATAGGGTGTGTTCTTTAGACTGTAAATCATTTTTGCTGTCTACCTTTGTATTTGTTCTATTCTGTCTGTGATTCCTTTAGTTATTGGACCCCAGATGGGGCTGCCATAGTCTAATAATGGTCTAACATATGATCTATATAGTGACATTATGAACCGTTCATCTCTCCTTCTAAAGTTTCATCTAATTGTCCACAGTATTTTTTTAGACTTTGCTATTTGTGCATTACTGTGTGCGTCATAAGCTAGTTTATTTGTGATTGTCATTCCTTGGTCTGTTTCCTCTTTAGACATTTTTTAAGGGGTATTCCTTTCAAAAGGTATGTTTCATCTTTATTTTTGCTCCCCAAGTGCCTAACATAGCACTTATCCTTATTAAATCTCATCCCTGACTCTCTGCCCAATATGATATATTATTTAGATCTTCTTGAAGCTTCACTCTTTTGTCATCACTGCTAACAATACCTGCAAATTTGGTATCATCTGTGTATTTATTCAGCCAGTCAGAGATATTGTGTCCCATATCTGATATAAATATTTGAAATAATAGTGGTCCCAGTACAGAGCCTTGCTGCACCCCACTAGTCACCACCACCAGGCGGAGTAATATATGTTTATACAAACCCTCTGGCGGTCGCTCAGCCATCTCAAAATCCATCCAACAATACTATTGTCTATATCACTATCAACTAGACTTTGTATAATATTTTATGAGGTAATTTGTCAAAGGCCTTAGAAGAATCAAGATAGATACAAACCATTGGTGTCCCTCTATCCAGTGCTGATGATATTTTTTTCATAAAAACATAATAAATTGGTCACACATGATCCACCTGATCGAAAAGTGTGCTGATCAGCATCAATTAGTCCATTCTGTTCCAAGTGATTGCTTCAGATGTAATTTAAGATGGATTCTATTATTTTCCCTGGCACTGATGTCAGACTAATCGGCCTGCAGTTTGTGTGGTCCGTTTTACTCCCCTTGTGGATTAGTACCAAAGTCACGGACAACCAGTCTATGGGTACTTCTTTATCTGTCAGGGCATTTTGAAACAGTAGTTTTAGTGGGGTGGCTATGTGAGGTGTCAGTAGTTTTAACATTTGTGCAGAAATATTATCTAGACCTGCTGAGCTTGTAGATTTAAGTCTACTTATTTTTCATATAATACAATCTGTGCTTATTTGAAACTCATTGGCAATATCAGTTGGTACTGTAAGTCCATTTCATGCTCTGATTTTTTTATTTTGAGAAGACAGAGCCAAAATAGGAGTTAAATATGTGAGCAATTTCTTCTGGTTCTACAATATGTTTATCATGTGATATAAGAGTGCATAACCGTGTGTTTGAGCTCTGAAGTGAATTTACATATCCATAAAATTGCTTCATGTTGTCCTTACTTGCAGTGCTGGCTATAAATATTTCAATTTTCTGCTTATTCCTAATTGTCATTTTTTGCATTTTTTTTATGTCTGAAATGTAACCAATCTTTTGCGGTTCTATTTTTTTAATTGGTCATAGAGTTTGTGTTTTTTTCTTTAGTAATCTATTTAGTTCTTTTGTTAACCACCTTGGTTGAATCCCTCTGCTGTTGTATTCTTTTCATTTTCTTTATGTGCTTATCATGTAGTGTTAGTATTTCCTTTTTTGTTATTTCCCAGGGGGCATGCCTTGGACAGCTAGTATTGGAACCCACTCAGGAGGAAGCAGTCTTAGACCTGGTACTCTCAAATGGGGAGTGAGAGAGGATCTCAGATTTAGAAGTGGGTGGCCATCTGGGAACAAGTGACCACCAAACAGTGTGGTTCACGATAAACACAGCCATAGAGTCAAGCCACACAAAAGTGAGGTTACTGGACTTTAGGAGGGCTGACTTTGGCAAAATGGGAGAGTGTCTCAGCAAAGCACTAGCAAATGGGCAAGAAGGAGGGGTGGAGGAACAATGGGGAAACTTCACAACTGCCATCACAGAGGCAACAAGCCTTTATGTGAAGCAAATAAACAAATGAAAATGAAGGAAAAAAACACTATGGTCCTCAAAGGAGGTGGGGAAGGTTAGGGAGAAAAAGATTGCATTCAGGAAGTATAAGGAAACACAGATGGAGCAGGGCAGAGAACTGTACCAGTTAATGCAGAAAGAAGTGGGGATGGCAGTCAGAATAGCAAATGCCCAAACGGAGGAAAAGATAGCCAACTTGGTTAAGAAGGAGGATAAAACCTTTTATAGGTACATTAGGAAGTGAAGAAAGACCAAGGGAGGGATAGCGAAGCTTAATAAAAGGGAGGGTGGTGGGCAGAGGGTGTCTGAAAAGCAGGGCTACTGAACGAATACTTCTGCTCAGTATTTACAAAAGAAGAAGAGGGGAAGGTACCTAATCCAATCAATAGAAGCAGTCTGGATAGGAGAGTCGATACCAGTCCTTTCACAGAAAAAAGGGTTCTGAAAGAACTCCTAAAACTGAAGGTGGACAAAGCCATGGGGCCTGACGGGATTCACCCCAGAATTCTAAAAGAACTAAGGGGAGAACTAGTGACACCACTGACTACCCTTTTTAACAAATCATGGGAGGATGGTGTGGTACCTGAGGACTGGAGGAAGGCAGATGTGATTCCCCTTCACAAAAGTGGGAGCAAAGCAGAATCAGTAAACTACAGATCTGTTAGTTTGACCTCAGTGGTAGGGAAAATGATGGAATCACTTCTGAAAGAAAGAACTGTTGAGTACCTAGAGGCCAGCAGGGCACAGCACCCAAGACAGCATGGATTCACAGTGGGATGGTCATGTCAGATGAATCTGATAGATTTCTTTGACTGGCTGACCAAAGTAGTAGACCAGGGAGGGGCTGTGGACATGGCCTACCTAGACTTTAGCAAGGCATTTGACACAATCCCACACAAAAGATTAATAAACAAATTAGCCAGTCTGGGAGTGGGTCCCAAGGTGGTAGCCTGGGTAAACAAATTTGCTGGACAACAGGACACAGAGAGTAATAGTAAACAGAGTCCACTCCGAGGAAATGGAGTTTGCTGGTGGGGTACCACAGGGTTCAGTACTGGGACCATTCCTTTTCAATGTCTTTATAAGTGACATTAGGGAGGGACTGGCAGTAAAGTACGGTCTGTATGCCCATTGGCCCACGCCAGGATTAATGGGCATACAGCTGTACTGTATGCAGTCAGTCAGCGAGAGGCCAGGGCGGTTTATGGTGGGGGAGCTGCCGTCGCTGATGGGGGAGGTATGGGCTCAGGGGAGGGTGGGGGGGGTACCGCTGGATCACCAGGGATGGGATTTAATCTTCCTTTACACCTCTGCCCATGATCGGGCTGCGATCGGTCCACTGGACCACCAGGGATATGGGATGATTCATTTATTATTCATATGCCCACGATCGGGCTGCGAGCAGTCCACTGGACCACCAGGGATATGGGACAATTCATTTGTTATACATATTCCGGCAATTGGGCTGCGCACGGTCCACTGGACCACCAGGAATATGGGATGATTCAGTTATTACACATATGCCCGTGATAGTGGGCATGAACGCCACCGACGGAGGGTGCCGCCGAGTTGGTGGCCACCATTGCTGGTAGCTGCCGTGTTGCGCCCTGCAACATGGCAGCTCATCTGTGGGTGGCCGGCTGTTGTTCCTTTGTTTTTTGGAACAACTGTATGCAGCGCATGTAACGGTTGTGCCTGCATGGGCTCCGAACATCCCGGGCTGAATATCAGGATGTGCGGTGGTATGCATGGGCACGCCCCCCCTACTTGCGCTGCATACATTACTGATGTGCCCCCGCACATCAGGATTTGTGCCATGCACTTTCCCCTTTTGAATATCATGCCTGGGAGCATGAGTGGGTTGCGCATGGCACAACTGTGTTGTGCCATGCGCAGCCCTTCTGAATATCCCACCCACTGTGTATTGCACAGCAAGGTAGGAGGAGAATTGGAAGGTGTAGAAGATTCCATGGTGCTAATACACTCTGGGTATTGTGCTGTAAGGTAGGAGGAGAATTGGTAGGCACAGAAGATGCCATGGAGCCAATACATGCTATGCATTGGTCTGCAAGGTAGGAGGAGAATAAGTAGGTGCAGAAGATGCCAGAATTTCTAGGTTATTGCTGGATGGTATGAATGTGAGAAAGATGTCTTCCAAGTGATTCTGTAGTTGTTTAGGAATAGGCATTACTATGGACCTCACCAAGCTTACCTTGCAGATAATTTTAAGTTTTGAAATGATGTTACTAGAGATTCAAGGAAGAGAAGTCATGATGGAGGTTGATGGGGAATAAGTGACTAGAGTCCTGAAGTTAGCATTAAGGTAAGAAATCAGTTGATTCTTCCATGGGGAATAGGAAGCCAGTCAGAGACTGAAGTTGGAGATGATGAAATCAGCCTTCATGATGCTATGGTAGAATGCAACAAAGCTGTGGTGGAAAGGATGTTAGACATTGTTGGATGATTGATGGAATGTGAGACAATTTGCAGACTGAAGAAATCCCCCAAAACAGTGGTTTCCGGCAGGAGGAGCAGAAGGAGAGGAAGCAATAATGCCAGGTCTGAAGTGCAGGTGCAGAGTAGCACTGGTGAGCAGGGGTAGACTGCTCAATGAGGAAAAATGACTGCTGAGAATAGCTGAAGTTTGTCACTTTTGAGTTTCTGACTGAGATGGAGTGCTGTGGATGGCAGGCAGGCATTTGTAGAGCATGGAAGCTGATGGAGAAAAGACAGCTAGCACTGTACTTGTAAAGCTGGAGTAGGGTTAAAGGCAAACTGTAATAGAAGAGATGCATAGAATATCTCTAGTAAGAATGGTACTGGGAGAAACTGAGTCCATGAATTGCAGAGACGAAGGCAGGAATTGAGTGAAATGAGCTGGTCATGTGCAGGATCTCTATCATGCTGAAAATTACCAGTCACTAAGAAAGAAATGTGATCTTTTACATGGGATCTGGAAGCTGTACAATGAGGCATGAGAATCAAACAGACTAGTCAAAATGGTGGGGACTGGTAAGGAGTGGCTTATGGAGAATGTTGCATATGAAGATGTCTGAAGGGACCCTGAAGACCATCTTAATCCAAAGATGTTGACTGATAGGAGTAGCAGAGGCGTGACGGAGTATGGCTATGAATGATTCTGAAACGCTGCCATGTATCAGTTGAAGTCCAAAGGGCACATTGCGGGCTGCTTAAGTCTGATTAAGGAAAACCTGAAGTAGTGGTAGAAGCTTGAATAAGCATGGATATGGAAATATCATTGGAGACTGGCACATGCAGGAAGACGTTTAAGGGGACACCCTGAAGACATTCATCTCCCTGAAGATCTTCTTTGAGTCACGGCATATATCAGTTGAAGTCCAAAGGAGACCTTGCGGGCTGCTTGAGACCAGTAATGGAAAACCAGGAGTAGTCGTAGAAGCTTGAAAGAATATGGACTTGGAAACATCACTGGTGACTGATGCATGAAGGAAGAAGTCCAAGGGGGCTCCCTGAAGATCTTCTTCCAGTCAAAAAGATGAGAATGTGTAGACTGAAGATGCCTGAGTGCTAATATGGCTGCATATTGCACTTCAAAGCAATGAACCTTGGGCAGAGGAAATATAGCCTGTTACAAACCTTGGATAAATAGGGGACTATATGTTCTATTGTAAGTTTGAGGGGAAGCATCTACCTCTGGTGGCATAGAAAGAGAACGTGCCCAGGACTTGTTGTAGAAGAAACAGCTCCAGTAAGGCCTTGTTCAGTTTGGCTTGAAGACTGTGAGATTACAATTGATGTGAAATTGGAGAACAAGCCCCAGGAGTGTTGTAGAAGAAACAGCTTCTGTGAGGTGTATGATAAGTTGGATTGTTAGGATGTGAGGTTATGACTGATGAAACTGGAGAATGAGCCCAGGACTGTCATAGAAGAAGCAGCTCCAGTGAGGCCTCCTTCAATTTGGCTTGAAGAGTAAGAGGTTACATGGAGGCTTCCATCCCTGTAGGATGGAGAATGCCTACCTACACTTGTAGACCTGCTGAAGGAATGAATTAGTGAAACAGAGCGCTGGTGGCTGTTGGCGAGGGCTGCAAGAAGAAAAGAAAAGAAACCTGCTGTAGCATTACTGAAATGTTTAGTACAGTTCAGACTACTGATAATGTGACCAAACCTTAGAAGCAGAGTTAAAAACTTAGTTCTCGAATGAGAGCTATCTGGCTCTCATTATTGACATAGAGATGTCAATTCTAGAATTCTTGTTCATGACCATGAGGAAACATGGGTGATGGGAGTGAGAAATGGGTTGAACTCAGCAGTGCCATGGTGGCACACATCAGCTTCCTCAAGCTAGTTAGATAGGACGCTAGTGCAGATGGGATGCTCAGCAGATCAGAAAATGCTGTTTTCCCCACCCAGCAGGATGCTGGAAATGAATTAATTAGCACTGCAGTCCAGGAGCCCAAGAGATAAAACAGGGTAGATTATAATCAAATCAAGGATGATGCTGGATGAATCAAATGTGAATTGTGGTCAGACTGGTTTACATAGGGAATCAGACTTTAACCTTGTAGGCAGTACTATTGAGCAGGAACATTGCCACAAGGATAGCAAATAATTGAAGCAGTTGGGTTGAAGTTTACAGAGAAGCATTGGAACTGGTCCACTCTGAGGAAGCGAGTAGATTAAGAAATGCAGGTAGTCTTGAACAGGAGCAGTGATCATTGCCTGGAGTAGGAATACCTTACAACAGTCTCTGAGCCTCAGGGACATCCCTGATATTTCTTCAAAATGGTCTGGAATCCCCAGAATATCCATGCCTCTGAACTGACCAGTGCAGATCAAGCACAAAACAATGGCGGACAGAACAGGTACAGACTGGACTCCCCCTCAGGAATGCAACCCACATTAATTCCCCTATTCTGTCAACTTCCCAAATGAACAGTATAGCTCCAAAGATGTGACCTGGCATGTCATCATGTCCCAGACTTATGAGTCGGTAGGTTTGGAGGGAAGGGTGTGATGTGAAAAAGGAACTGAAAACACAAATAGGAAAGGAAACAGGGCTGCCTGAATCCTTAGTGCCATAGAAGCACTGATTTCTCACTAAGCATTTATCCCACATGATCATAGGTGGTATGCACTGCTGTGAGACATTGCTTTCATAAAAGGTAAACTTGCAAAACTATGATATATCCTGGATAGCAAGACAGTAGCCAGTGTCAGATGAAAAACAAGCACCTGCAAACTGTTTGCATGACTAGTTGAAAACATATACCTTGTTCCCCAATTATTGATTTGATTAAAACAGTGCAAGAGTACTAGTTGGCATCCAGATTTGTAAAGGGGTTTTGATCCATTTGTGTATTAATAGGAAGCTACTCTCAACATGAGTTGTGGCCACATATTGGGCTGTTATGCTGTGTGCATGTTAAGGTTAAAAACTGCAGTAGTATAGTTTAGCAATCCCAGTAGCAGGTGGACGCACTATGTCTCCGACTGATGATTTTGTACTTCCAACAGAGCTACACATCAGACTAAGCAGGAGAAAGCCACTGAAGCTGGCAGTAGGTGTGGAATTCAGACAAAAGCCTGTATTTTCCATGAGGTTATTAGACTAGGGAAGCCAGAAAATGTAGCAGCTGTAGCTGTGCCAGGCTGACACAGGTGGTGTTGCAAACCTGGAAGTACTAGCTCAGAAACTGAATGGTGGCTCTGAAAATTGAAAAGTGCAAAAAGACAACACCAACAAGCAAAAGGGGATAGGAGCAGGAAAACAAAAGGTGGGGGGGTGGCAGAGAACACCACATGAGAGGCAGAAGCAGGGAAGGGAAATGGGCTGGGAAAGGGGGAGCACAGACAACAACAGTGAGACCAAAGGGAAAAGCGGAGGAGCACAGATAATGCAGAGAACTAGGGAGAGAGCAGGAGAGACAGAGAATCCAAGCAAGTAAGGAGGAAGGAGGAGGATGAAATGGCACACAAGACGAGGAAGCACCAGAGCCATGGGGCAGCTGGCTGAGAAGATGTGTGACTAAGAAAAAAGTAGGGGAGACAAAAATGAAAACAGCAAGGACAAAGTGATGCAGGCAAGGATAGCAGGAAGTGCACAGCCACACAGACTACACATCTGCCCAGGAGTGAACAGAACAAAACGTGCTGAGCATGGGATGCTGAAAGCGGCTGGCTTATATTTTGTATGTAGGAGGAGCTATTCCCCCACGTTGAACCTCTTGGGCTTCATCCCTCCCATATAAAAGCAAGACCAGCCTTTTTGTTACCAGCCAAATCTTGATAAAATTTGTTTTACCTCCTATGCCCATCGACCAGGACAACCTTACTATCGATCAGAGCACCACGAGGGCTGAACTCCTAGGACCACAGCTTTGTCCCTGAGGCAGGTTCCCACATTCTGGTCTGTGGCAGGCTTCCCCTGACATAAATTCAGCTTCCCACTGTAGAAGTGCTCCAGGTTGTTGCAAATACAGATTGCAAGAGCCTGTAATGCATGTGCAGGTGTACAGAAGAGCTTTATCTTGGTAATTTTTGAACACTTTTATTCCCTCCCTGTGAAAGTGCGCTCTTCACTGTCTGGTACTGGTTGGTCATCCTGATGCACAGGCATAAGCAATCTCCCCTTTTAGTGCATGTTGCGGTGTCCTGACTGCACTGTAGTCACACAATTGGCTGTTTTATCCCCCCAAACAAGAAAGAGAATTTCTCAATCCTATCTCCAAACATTCTATTCTCAGGGCATAATCCCTGACTGGGAGAAAAAGACATCTGCAGTTGTCATTAGTTTCTGGCATCAACTAGAAAATCTTCACTTCTGTGATTATACATAGGGTTCTTTGAACTACATGACTTAACTATTGGTCAGCTATGCATTTAAGTAGAGGGGTCTTTAAAGGAGTTTTTCAAGTAATTCTCTGTTTCAACCTGTGCTGCTGAAATTTCCTGTAAAAATCAAACAGGAAGCTTACTCCTCAATGGATCAGTTCTCAGGATCTATTCTTGTACCACAAAAGTGATCTGCAATACTCCCATTTACATGAGGTTGGAGTTGCATTACAGAAAATCTCATACAAAATCACTTAACTGCAAAGTAACATGGGAAGCAACCTGTATTCACTGGCATGTCATTTTTACCATCCTTGTTTATTGAATGCTGTTCAGAATTGAATGTGCTCTCTCATTTTATTGTTTGTTTATAATGTGTGTACCTTGTTTGTATAGCCAGTAGTCTGTGGTCCACCTGTCATTTCCTTGAGACTGCCTTAAGAATGAGATGCTGCATCTGATGGAACTGTCCCAGTTCGCAGACATTTTAAATTAAATTTAAATTGCACTTGCAGGTGGATACAGCAGGAACGTGCTTATCAGGATCAATTTAGCTGAAGTCTGGGAGCTCCTCAAATTCTATGTTTCATAACAAATTGAGTCTTGGAGCTCCTCAGATCTCAACAGTCTCTTAACAGTAGACCATGAGGAGCTCAAGTTACCTACAATTCTTATGTTCCCACTTTCTGCATAAAACAGACGTCTGTAGCGATATGTTCCCTGATGCTATATTAATTCGTAGCACTGTATGTCCACAGGCCACAAGCAGCATTGTAAAATTGTTTAATTTCATGTTTTTCTAAAGCTGAAAAATCAAGACTTCGGTCTGTTTCACAGTGATGTTGCTGACTAGAAAGTGCAGTGCTATAAACCTGAGTTTCTAGTGAAGACAGGAAAAGTCACAGTGTGAGAAGAAGAATGGGGAATCAGGCATTTAGTAAACTTGGAGATAGCTTACAAAAAGACAGTTTGCAAGAGCAGTATATAGGATCCAGAAAAGGATGCTTGTAGAGAGAACAAAGATCCAACTTGATTGATTACTGCGCATCTTTCCAAATCAAATGTTTTTACTCATAGGCCTTGGGAGAATGAGAGGTCCACTGGACACCAGGGATTGGGCTATTAGGCCAGGATATTCAGACTCTGCAGATCCAAAGAAGGGCTCAAGTTTAAGGGGTATATGAGGGGGTGGGTGATTTCTGTCTGGTATTGCTTACCCACACGATTTACAGCACTGTATAGCACCATTCAACTGATGCTCTGCTATGCTGCAACTGGGTGTGAATATTTGACCAGAAAGTTAGTGGTTGCAAACCACGGTTGCACCCACTAAAATCAAATTTGTATTATGTTTGCTTGTGCATGCATCGTGAAATGAACATCTTGTAACAATAAGGCCATTTCAGAGGTGTGTCACTTTTGGATCCAATGTTGCTCAGACAGCAATGGGCTCAGCAGTGGCAGACCTATGATCAGACAAACTGATCATTACAGCGTTCTTTTCTTGTTGGACAGGAACTTCTTATAGTCCTAAACAGTGGGCCCCTCAGATTGCCCCCCAACAATCAGAGAACACCATCACCTCCATCAAGCCAACACATCTGCTGTCAGAAAAATAAAGAGCTTGCAGGGGCTAGCGTAAGTGGAAAAAAAGAAATGCTGTCAGCTGTGATTGGCAGCTCTCCAACCCTCTGTTCCCAGTCAGTAACTCACCAACCCTCTCTTTCTGGGTCTCATTTACTGGCCCCTCTTCTTGCACACTGCCTGCTCCTTGCTTATTCTTTCACACCCGTCTCCCTATGCCACTGGAAACTGGCAGAGAGTATGATCTGTACATTTGCTTAGCTGAATGATTGAGGGATCATTCACACACATGCATACCTCCCTAACCCACTGCCGCAGATCCCGATCACTTCCTTGGGGGAAAAAAAAAAACACTTCCTTAATTTAACATACACCCCCAACCTACTGCCACAGATCCCTCTCTCTTCCTCAGTAATGCCCCACTCACTGCCATAGATCCTGATCACTTCCTCGGTAACCCAGTACCCACTACCACAGAACCCAATCACTTTCTTAGTAACCTCCCTCCAGTGCTACAGACCCCAACCACTTTCCTATTACTCTGAACCTGCTGCCACAGGTCCTAATCACTTCCCCTGTAACAAAACAAAACTTGTGCTTGTTCAGAGTGGCTCTTCCTCTACCATCAGTCCTATTGCCACCAACTCAATATGCCATGCCTCACTTCAGCAGCTAGTGTGCGGTGCATGCAGTCAAATTGACTTGTTTGATGTGGTCCTGGGAAGAGAAATAAATAAAATCACTTCCATAAACTCCTGCCAGATTTGAGACTTTGCCCCTCCAGTACACTGACCATGAGATGGCATTACAGGGGGTAAGATAATCATTATTACAACCATGGGACCGACTGGTGATTTTGCTGCTCAGCTATGTTGTTATTATGCTGTTGGCTTACTGCTATTGCAGGCCCCACCAGATGTCAACCAGCAGCCTGGACATGATTGTTACATGGATTGCTAGTTCCAAAGGAAAGGAGAGGGAGTTTGGACTGTAGTGGCTTCCTGGCAGGGTCAGGAGGATTTTG
This sequence comes from Neoceratodus forsteri, assembly GCA_016271365.2. Classification (NCBI taxonomy): domain Eukaryota; kingdom Metazoa; phylum Chordata; order Ceratodontiformes; family Ceratodontidae; genus Neoceratodus; species Neoceratodus forsteri. The sequence goes on from CM057449.1 coordinate 685,462,123, forward strand.
AAAGAGTCGAGACCATGCCAGAAATGTTGAAATGCAGGACAGAAATCAAGATAAATAGATGCGTTCTGTCATTAATATTTAGTAGAATCTATTACCATCCGGTGACCCCACACTAGGATGAGGCAGGAGATGGTGCTGGGATAAGGAGTGTGTGTGTGTATACCACTGCCAGCAAGTTGAGCTAGGTAAGGTTAGTCAGTGTAGTACTCAGTTGATATGCCCCCCCAACAGCGACACCAACACAGTGACCTACCAACCCATCAACAAAATTGACAGGTTGCTGACAGGTCGCTGTGTTGGTGTACCCAACACAGGGACACACTGTCTCCCGGTCCTGCACCCCTTCCCTGAACCAACTCCTAAATACAGGGGGTGTTGGGTGCAGAGCCCACTGCATGGGTGGTTGGGGGGATGAAGCCACCCAATGAAACAACGGACTGGGAGACACACTGGAATTATGTCAACCGCAAGTTGCAGTTGACATAATTCAGCGAGATGTCGCATAACTGTTGCCTAACTGGCATCACAGAGGCGCATCAGTCTACTATTCTTCTTGTTGCTGTTGCCATTATTACACTATTTGGATAGGAAGCAGACTGCAGTAGTGTAGTGGCATGAGAGTGCATAGTCTCTGCAAAAGTATGCTAAAAAAACTTTAAATTAATACATTTTATACCCGTTCTGCGTTGTGACTGTTGGACCAGTGGGGGTTGGATTCATTCTGACTTCTTGGCTCAGGCTGACTAGTCATGGAGGTCACAGGTAGGTGACTGCTCATTGCCAGGACTCTGTCAGTCACAGCTGAGCTCAACTGAATGATTGATGATGACAACACCTTGTCTTTTGTGATTTGTGCAGGTGCTTGTGTTCTGTGGGAGGGGGCCAGGTTGAGTGGGTGGAGAGAGACTACACAATGAGCAAAGGAAATTATGCTTTGGCTGCCAGGCTGGCCACCATGGCTAGAAGTTTCATCTTCTTCTGTCTGTCCTCAGGCTGATTGCTATCAACCATGGTGTGAGCTGAGCATTGAGCTGCTTCATCCCTGAGCCTATAGGGAAGAGTGCCCAAAATAAATAAAATCTACTGCTACTACTACTACCACTTATGGTGTTGCCCAGTCACTGGTTATTTCAGATTTGCAGCATTATTGCACAGTTGTAACCTGGGCCACCTGCTGCAAGCAGTGCTGAACTTAACCCGCAGTTAGGATGGGGGGAACCTAGGCCCACCTCAAGCTAACAGATTTAGTTTCAAATGTTTTGCCTTTTAAGGTTACACACAGTTGCTCAATGCAAATTATCGGTTTCAGCGGCCTTCTTGTGAAGAGAGAGGCCATTTGCAATTCCTGACTTGTTCTGTCAATCTGAATCTACCCAAGTTTGAATAGAAAACACATTTGAACAAAAATGTATTTATTGAATGTAACCCACTAAATCAGGTAGGCAGTCTTATAAAATAAAATAAAATAAAATATGTGTGGGGTGTGCACCAGGTGCTCACATGGTGGACTGATATTTATGCAATATAAATGGCAATTTAACTTTCCACTTTTTGTGACATACTGAGAGTAGTAAATATACAGTAGATGTGGTTATAATCAGTGGCCTCTAATAGTAAACTATAGAATAATACATAGCATGCTGTGCATTACTAGAATTTAATAACACCCGAGGTGTGTGATGCTACATAAACCCCGAGAGTGAAGCTTGGGAGGTTTATTCAAGCATCACACACGTAGGGTGTGTATTAAATTCAAGTGAATACAGCACGTCATGTTTTGTTTCATATAATTACTGGCCATCAATTTTTCCTCCCTCCACCCTTTGGTAGAGCTATGTACCTCCTTTAAGAAGGTTTTGAACAGTATCAGATCGCTCAAAGTAGAATTCCAGATTTTCTGCTTCTGAGTGAAATGGTGACAGAAAAATAAGCTTCCATCTTTTTTTTTTTAATTACGCATTTATTTGATGTGTTTTCTGAGTGCTGTCTTTCTGATGTTACTATGCAATCGCACAGCTGGCTTGACAGGAAACGGTTAGGGCTTGAGAGGAAGCACTTGGACTGTGGGCTTACAAGCAAAAAAACAAAAGTGGCAGAGTTTTTTTTGTGTAGAACTGTGAGCAGCGATGGGTTGCTGTAAGTAGAAAACACTTGAATGGGCAACTTAGTGTGGTTATGCCTGCTCTAGTGTCTCAAGGGCAGCTGTGTACTTGTGTGCATGTGTTTGCTGTAATATCCAGCCTGCTATTATGAGAAATAATAACTAGCTTGGCCCACTGAAAATATTGATGGCCAGTTATTATTATATAATATAAGTGGTAATAATCAATGTCCTCTATTTCCCACAGAATAAAAAAGCCTTATATTATTGTTGCATTGGGTCAGGCAGTGTGATGCTCTGTTTCAAATGATGAGGGTTAGTCCAAAAAATCTGAGGGTCCCAAATTTGCTGGAGTGTCTTTGTACTGCTTTATTATTTTTTATAGAATTGTTTTGTCTGCATGGGTGTATTCATTCCTATGACTGGTTACCAACTCCTCCCAGGACTCATAGGTCTTGGTGTTTTCAGCAACATGGGAGAAGAAATCCAGGACAAGATGCGTCTCTTCACAGATGACACTAAGCTCTGTGGCAGGGTAGATACAGAGGAAGGGTTCATGGAGATACAAAGAGATTTGCAAAGGCTAGACAGTTGGACAAAGATTTAACAGTTAAAATTCAATGCTAAAAAGTGCAAGCTGATGCACATAGGGAACAAGAACCCATGGACAGAGTACTGGATGGGAGGGCATAGCTGGGCATGATCGCTGAGGAAGGAGATCTAGGGGTCACCATCAGTGACTCACTAAAACAATCAAGCCAGTGTGACAAGGCACAAGGCCAACAGGATGCTTGCATGTAAAGCAAGTAGAGCTGTGAAGAATATAAAATTCCACCAACAGAATGCCCGTTGAATGACCATGCTGATCCGATAGAATTCTATGGAATTTTCATGACAATTCTGCAGAATTTACAAAGTTTTGAATTTCAGTTATTTCATTATAATTTTACAATTACATGTCCAAATAATACCAACTTTGGCACATAAGCTGCACCCGATGATGTACAAAAGTATACCAAATATCAGAGTTGTAAACTGAACAGGGGAAGAGTTATGGGTAGCCACACATTTAATCACAATTTAATTGTCAGTTATTTTGAGAACATTTTTAAATTTCTTATCCAAATTTCTCCACAATATCAGGATTTAGGGAAGCATGTAGAATACATAGATGCATCATGTTTTAAGTCTCAAGCTATAGGTATAAGTTATAGGTAGCCAAATATTTTGCCAAAATTTGGATTTCTGTAATTTTAGTATAACTTTGATAGTATTCATTGTCTGGGCATGCGTGATTTTGTATTTTCTTGAAACTTGGCTTACCAGCCAAATGCCCTTTGGAGTAACCCTTGCCTCAGTGTTTGCGCACAAAGGTTTTTTGTCTTTTAAATAGTTTTTTATTTTAATGGGTTCACCACAACATAACCCAGATAGGCTGTCTTAGGGTAGCTGGTTCATTCCACTGGGGAGTCAGACAGACGAGGTATACTGATGAGTCCTGGTAGGACGAAACACGTGTCTATGTCATCTGTTAGCATCATTTTCAAACTGTGTGAGAGGTCTTTCGGCACCATGCAATTTTGCTTAAAGCTGAACCAGCATGACATTCTGTGGTGATTTGCAAATGCAGATCATGATGCTTTGCATTGTGTGGGCATGTGTGATTTTTGAATTTTCTTGAAACTTGGCTTCCCAGCCAAATGCCCTTTGGGGTAACACTTGCCTCAGTGTTTGCACACAGAGGTTCTTTATCTTCATTGAAATATTACACAAATTGCCAGGTAAACAGGTTATCAGCACGTTTGCATATGTGCGTAGTTTCAGAGTTCTAGCTTTAAATGGGACTGGGTTATAGCCTTCCAAACATGTTGCCAAAATTTTAATTTTGGTTAGTTCCCTCTAATTTTAAAACTACATATCCAAATTTAACCAGAGTGGAAACATTTAAACTACTTTACCACATGGTAATTTCTGAAAAAGATAATATGTTCAGCCTTAAATGGGATTGAATTAAAATTAGTCAGACTTTCACAACATTTAAAATTGTAGTTTTGCACTCTGAGGACGTGACGCCAATGGAGGAGTAGCTGCTGCTGTTTTGGGCTCCCGCTCCTAACCAGTGAATCTGCCGTAATTCTGAGGTTTCAGCCTATTTCTTTAAAATCTTTACTGGCCAAACAAGAATCAGAATAAGTCCTGAATCGATCTGGGAACCGATCGGTGATTTACAATGCAGTCGAACGAGCAAGAACTGGAAGCAAAACGGCCGCGCCGCCAGTTCATCACCGCCAATCGCTGACAAAGAAGTTACACCAGGCAAAATCTACAGCGATCTTTCGGTCATTAAGGAAGCTTTATTTAAGTTGGTCGACGAGGTAGCGGAATTCAAACCCGCCCTGACCCAGCTAGCCCGTCGGGTGACGGACACAGAGGCTCGAATTTCCTCGATTGAGCAGGCGTTGGAGAAGTCGAGGCCTACAATTAGTGAGTGCAAAAAGATGGTAACAAGGTTGGAGGACCAGCTGGATGATCTAGAAGGAAGAAGCCGGTGAAATAACTTAGTTTTATTGGGATTGCCAGAGGGTGAGGAAGACTCCCAATATGCTTCTCTTTCTACAAAAATTGTTAAAGAAATCAGCAAGGCCTTCACCAAATGGGCCAGAATATATAATCGAGAGGGGGCACTGTGCCCTGAGAGCTAAACCTCCCTCAATGGAGCCTCCAAGACCCATTATTTTTAAGCTCTTAAATTATTTGGACAGGGAGCACATCCTGAGAGAAATAAGGAAGTTATCTTCGTTCCACTGGGAGGGTAGGAAGCTTTGTTTAGTACCCGACCTGACTTGGAAAATGAGGCAAGCTAGGGCCTTCTTTCGACCCATCACATCGAAGCTTTGGGCTACGGGATTCGCCACCGCGACAATGTACCCAGCTAAACTGGAGATTACTACCAAGGAAGGGACAAACGCCATTTAATCGCAGATGATGCTTTAACTTTTTACATGTGTTGATGCCTGATCTGTTCCCTAAAGGCTAAGTCAATGTGGACTGTCTGACCCTCAAGGGCTTTGTGGCCCAATGGAGAGAATTCAATTGGACAGCTTTAGAAGTTATATTTACTTTGCCCTAAAGTTTATTAATTTGTTATAACCTGTTGTTTTGGGGCTTGCTCAATATTTGGAATACTGATAATTTGGGCATTTTCTTTTATGATTGGCTGTTATAAGTTAATGCTGTTTCTCAGACCAGAGGACGTCGTCATTTTCCCTCACGCTCCAGCAGAGGGAGCTGAAAGACTATATTTCATCCTATGCTCTGCCTTAATTAACAGAAATATATGGACGTGTTATTGTTGTTAGATTGGGCAAAGAACTATTGAATTGTTTATGTGGTGGGAGGGCTGAGAGTTTCTACATGGTATACCTCCTCACATTCAGTGGTTAAGAGAACATTTAGAATGGGGGGATTTGTTTAAGCTATATGGGTTTTGCCAGGATAGGGCACTCCCTTTCTCTACCTCCCCCCCTCTGTTTGGAACACATTATAATACATGCCCATCTTCTTATAGGATACTGCTCTCAGACTGGGTTATGACTCGGTCATCATTTAGTTCATAGGTGTTAGAGCGGTTTGGGGGTGCCTCTACTGGTAATGGGGCTCTTCCTTACCAGTGTATGCCCTGTTTTCTTTGCCATTTTTCTTTGAGGGGCCTGAAGGAGAAAGCCGCCACTAATTGCGGGATCTTCATTTTATTATATGGCATTAAGTAGGTGCCTCCCTGATAATATTTAGCTCAGGAAGCTGAGCTAATGACAAGGGAATCTTGCTCCTGTTGGCGAGGCGCATATTTGAATTTTTGCATAATGTTATTAAAACTGGCAGGTTTGCATGTTTATTTTTGAAAAGTTGGGAATTTAGTGGTGGGAGTAGGGGTGCCCTGCCTCTATGGCGCACTATGAACCAGTGTAAGAGGAGTTGGCTTCGGCCTGGGGGTGGTTTTGGATGTTTATTTGGGAGGATATTTTGGGGGTGGGGGACTGGGACAGATTTGGTTGGGCTTTGTATGGGATTGTTTTGTGGGGGGGGCAGCTATCCGTAAACTGTTTCATTGGCACGGCAGGATGAATGGTCTCTAGCCTGAACCTTTTTTCATGGAACATTAAAGGGGGAAAAGATAATTGTAAAAAACACATAATCTTGAACCATTTAGCTCGTTATCATCCGGCAATTGCATTTTTGCAGGAAACCCACGTTCTTTCTGACCACCTCTCTCATTTTAAGAAAAAATGGGTAGGCCAAGTGTTTGGGGCTGGTTACTCCTCATCCAGCCGAGTAGCAATTTTGATAGTCCGAGAGTCCTTTTACACACTCGGACATAATTGCAGACCAGAATGGCAGATATATTATCGTTTCTGGTAATCTTGGAGGGCGCTGCTTTGTGCTGGGGTCAATTTATGGTCCTAACACAGAGTCCCCTTCCTTTTTCGCCCATCTGGCGGTGATCCTATCTCCCTTTAAGGAGATGCCGCTTATATTAGGAGGTGACTGGAACCTAGTTCAGTCCGATAGACTAGATAGGTCAATATGTAGAAAATCACAATTTTCTCCGGCCCAACAGGCTTTGGTTGAATGTATATTATTTTTAGGATTAGTAGACCCTTGGAGATTGTTCAATCCCACAACTCGTGACTACACTTTCTTTTCACCGGTTCATAAAACCTTTTCTAGGTTAGACTATTTCCTGGTGAGCCAGCGATGTATCTCAGAGGTAACGGAAGCACTGTTTCTCCCAAGGGTAATTTCGGACCACTCTCCAGTTAAAATTGTCTGGACTCCGTCTTTCATCCCTAAGAGATCCTACTCATGGTCCCTAAATAACAATATACTTAAGGATGCCCAAACGTTAGGTAAATTTCGAACCTTTTTGAAAGAGTCGATTATGTTCAATTGGGGTTCAATTTCTGATACAGATCAATCATGGGCCGCTCTTAAAGTGGTTTGGAGAGGGGAGTTAATCAGGGTAGCTTCTGTAAGAAAGGTGAAACATAACCGGAAGATGTCCAACTGTTTAAGTAGGATTAAAGAATTAGAGAATATACGAGAGAGTCTGAGATCAGAAGACCAGGAACATGAGCTGATCACACTGAGAGCATGGTATGTGGGGACCCTAAGGGAGAATGTGGTTAATTCATCAATTAAATCTAAAGCATTATACATTGGTAAGGGCAGTAAAGCTGGGAAACTGCTGGCCTGGCAGTTAAAACAAAAATCTGAAATTAAATGGGTGCCGGCCTTAAAGCACCCTGCCTCAAGTGAATTGGTTACTGACCCTAAAGGAATTCTGCAGATTTTTGTGACCTTCTACAGAGATCTGTATTTGAGCCAGCCACTTTCCCCACAGGTGCTTACTAAAATGCGAATGTTTCTGGCTGATATATCACTTCCCTACCTGTCACAGGATTCCAGGCTGAGTTTAATATCCCCTATATCCAACGAGGAGATAGTGTCGGCCATTGATTCACTCAGAGTTGACAAGGCACCTGGCCCGGATGGGTTTACACCATTCTTTTACAAGTTATTTAAAACTGAAGTTGCTCCGCTGTTGAATCAACTTTTTACTTTTTGGTTTTCGCATGGGGTTAAAGACAAATCACTTTTCGAAGCCAGAATAATCTTATTACCCAAACCGGGGAAATCTACAGATTCAGTGGGAATTATAGACCCATTTCCTGCTGAATCTGGATGTAAAATTTTCAGCTAAAATATTGGCTTCTAGACTTAAGAGTGTTTGGCAGAATTGATTAGTCCGAATGTTGGCTTCGAGAGGGATGTACTTGGCTGACCATTTCAGGAAATTATTTTATTTAATTTCTGCATCTGTGGCCCCAAGTATGGAAGCCTCTGATTTCCTTAGACGCTGGAAAGGCCTTCGATCGGTGGAGTGGATCTTATGTTTGAAACCTTAGTTAAATTTGGTATTCCCCAACAATTTATACAACTAATCAAGATCCTCTACTCGTGTCCAACTGCTAGAATTCAGTGTAATAACTTAATTTCTGTAGCCTTTCCGTTATTGAGGGGAACTCTCAGGTTGTCCTTTGTCACCCTATTTGTTTAATTTGTATTTAGAACCCCTAATTAGAGCTATCAAGGTCGATCAGCAGATTCATGGCATTAGATTGGCGGTCAGGAACACAAACTGTAGGTTTTGGCGATCTATTGCTACACATTCGGGACACAACCTTATCTCTCCCCAGAGCCCTAAGTCTTATCGAGGCCTTCAGCGAGTTCTCAGGTTTTAAGTTAAATTTAGCTAAAACAACATTTTATCCTCTGTCCACCCTTCTTGTAAAGGGTTGGTGTTTATCCTTAGGTCTCCAGTGGCAATCCAAGACCCTAGTATATTTGGGTATCCAAATCTCAAAAAATTTGGAAGAGTTAGTTCATTTAAATTTAAAACCTGTATTTAAATCCATCAGAGAAGACCTAGCAAGATGGACGAAACTTTCTTTATCCTTCTCCTGAGAATTAACACAATTAAAATGGTAGTCTTGCCGAGAATCCTTTATCCTCTCCTTAATTTAAACATATATCTCCAAAAATCTTTTTTCAAGAATCTATGCAGACTCTGTTCGAATTTTATATGGAAAACTAAACCTCCATGCAGAGCCTATTCCAAACTTTGTCGGCAGCGTAAATTGGGTGGCCAACAATTACCTGATTTTTTTAAATATTACTTGGCAATCTATGTGGCTAGGGCTGTTTTGTGGACAGATAAAATTGATACTCCTTCTACGGGTCTATAGTTAGACCGGCCATTACTAATGACTTAAAGATAGACCTAGAATCCTTCTATATATCCTTTGGGCCAAAGTACCTAGAAAGATTAGGAATACCCCTTAGGGTGGGATATCAGGGCTATTCATCAATTTTATGCCGGCTAAAAATTAGCCCACAGTTTGATTTCTCTCAGCCCTTACTGAAGAACCCAAATTTTTAATTGGTAACCAATCTGTTGATAGATTCTACCCAACACCCTCCTCTAAGATTCGGATTTCCGACTTCTATGTAGGCAACTCCATGCTTCCGCTTTCATCATTAGCGGTAAAGTTTGGGGTTAAGTCCCAGTCTATGCTAAGGTTGGCTCAAATCAGGAGTTGTATCCAATCCTCCCTAAGCAAAGGTAATAGATCAGACCAAGTTGGGGACCTATGGAACAATCTGTCTGATTCTTGTCTATCAGGCAAATTGATTTCAAAAATGTATCAATTTATTATTATAAAGACGGATCTTAACTCATCTCCAGCTCCTTTTTATTGGAAGGTCAATATGTCCCTGGATTGGCCTGAGAGAGTTTGGGAGAAAGTCTGGACTGACATTTATGCACTTACAAAGCAAGATAGATTAAGAGACATTCAGTTTAAGTTGTTACATAACATCTATCTGTCCCCGGCTAAACTACACCGCTGGAATAACCAATGTTCTCCGGCCTGTGAGAATTGTAATGGTTCTTTAGCTACCACATTTCACAAGCTGTGGTCCTGCCCAAAAGTACTGAGCTGTGGAGGTGGTCAAAACGGGGTTAAGACCCTTTACGACCTTTCATCATTTTTCAAACCAGAGATCTGTGTCTTCGGATGTACGGTTTTATCCCATGCAATATTCTAAGGGTCCGATGGCACTAGTGGCACTGGTCACTAAATTGGTGATTTTTGCACCACTGGCGAGAGGAATGGACTCTTCTTTAAGGAGTGGTGGAGGAGTTCTTAAATGCTTTGTACACTGAGAGGACAGTGTATTCATCTGTCAATACTCTGCATAAATTTGACAGATACTGGAAGGGCTTTAGTCAATGTTTGAGAGATAGGTATGGTTACTAAAATAGTGAGCATCCTGCTTATTCATTATCTTCTCACGGTTCTCTGTGTTTTACTTTTCTTTTCTTCTCTTTCCTTTCTATTCTCTGCCTGTGTTTTTTTTTTGGTTTTGTATTTTACAGGTACCATTATTCTCAGTAACCTAGGTTTCCTTCCCTTCAATGTCGGAAACTTATATCTTTTCTCCCTATCTCCAAGTTCTGACTCTCTCAAGGTTATGGCTTTTATCTTCATACCACCCAATATTTGATTACAATAAATTCTAAGGATAGCTGTGGGAGGGAGGGGGCTGGGGGAGTTTGATATGTTTGGTGGGTTATTTTTTTTCTTATTTAATTGTTTTGGTAATTTTATATTGGTTATAGTGCACCCTTTTTCTGATGAAGTTTGTATAACCTTTATTATTTGTGTGCACATTGTTTGTTATGTTCTTTTTAATAAAATATAGTTATTGGCAAAAAAAAATTGTAGTTTTGCAAGAATGTAAACTGCAAATTTATAAACCTGTAAAACTTTAAAACTAGAGAATGCAATAGCATTAAATCTGGCAGGTTCTTAGACCTTACAAGGAAACTGTGTGTGCCAATTTTATTAATGGCTTGCTGCAAGAAACTAAAAATAACATCTGCACTTAAAGTCAAATCCCTTGAGTCTTTGTGAAAATTGCAGAATTTCATGAAAAATTTCATAAAACTGGAATTGTTTAATTTCACTCAGCCTTATCTGGGGGGGTTCTAATTAAAGGATGGGGTATAAGAGGCAGGTAGCACAGGGGGTCACCAGATTCTGGAGTTAGCTGCACAGGCTCACCAAGAAATGGACAGCTGAGCAGGGTACCTCAACAGTGGTAGACCCCCAGGTTGGAGCAAGAAAGCACAGTGTGTCAATAATTACAACCTGGAAGCAGGATATTTAAGAATCACATCTAGTACATTTATGATCCAGGGAGCCTGGTGTACATGCAAGTCTAGGACTTAGAGGTACTCAAAAAGATGTAGAAAGGGAAGACAATGTCTTGGGCAGCAGGAACAAAGCATTCTGGCTATTCCAACTGGGTAGGTCAATTGGAAAAGTAGTAGGTGACTCATGTTTTAAGAGAGTTTGTCACTGTAAAGGGCAAAGAGGATATCAGTAGTATTAGTAGTTCTACTGAGTCAATCTGGCTATGAAAAAAGAGAAAGGGGGGATAGTCACCCAGTGAGGAACAGCAGGACTGCAAAAAGCTCAGCTTATCAAATGAAGCAATGGTATGTGCATTGTTAATGTTAAATTCCACACAAAAAATTTCTGGATGCTTCATCTACAGAACATGCTGTCATAAAGATGTGAGAAAATGTTACTAATCATTTTTTCCCTTCTGCAAAATTAAAACTTCTTAACCAATTTTTCAGTTCTGTTAGACACCAGGATACACAGACTGTGGATATACATGTCATACGAACATACTAACATATGAAATTTGCCAGCAGATAAAGGCCTAGAGGTCTATCAAGTCTGCTTGAATGTGCAGCTAGCACCCCTTTTTCTGCAGCTGCCCCTCCCTTCCACCCTTCCCCTTCATTGACCCTACCCCTTGTCCTGTCCCATCCCCTTCCGAAGCAGTCCACTGTTCTACTGGATACCACTTCTGCAGGTAATGTATTCCACCCAGCCACCACCCTCTCTACAAACATACGAAATTTGCCAGCAGATAAAGGCCTAGAGGTCTATCAAGTCTGCTCGAATGTGCAGCTAGCACCCCTTATTCTGCAGCTGCCCCTCCCTTCCACCCTTCCCCTTCATTAACCCTCCCCCTTGTCCTGTCCCATCCTCGTTTGAAGCAGTCCACTGTTCTACTACATACCACTTCAGCAGGTAACGCATTACACCCAGCCACCACCCTCTCTGTAAAAGTGTCTCTCATCTCCCTCCTGAACCTTCCTCGCTCCAGTCTCATATCATGGCCCCTGGTGGCCCTCCTCCTTACTTTGAACAGCCCCTCTGTACCCATCTTGTTTATTCCTTTCATGTATTTAAAGGTTTCAATCATGTCACCCTGTCTCTCCTCTTCTCCAGTGAGTACATGTTCAACTCCTTCAACCTCCTCTCATATGATAAGTCCCCAGCCCTTGATCATCTTTGTCGCTGGCGTTGCACCCTCCAGTAACTTAATGTCCCTCTTCAGATACGGACGCCAGTACTGCATGCAGTACCCAGGTGTGGTCTAACTAATGACCTATACAGTGTCAGAATCACCTCCTCCCTCCTCGAGGATATACCTTGCAATACAACCCAGCATTTTGTTGGCCTTGCAGCTGCCTTCCTACATTGTGCTGAGTTGTTCATTGACCCTGTAATGAGCACACCCAGACCCTTCTCCTCCTCCTCCTCCTCTGTCTGGGCTAGCTGCACTCCCCCTAGCTGGTAACTCCTCCTTGGGTTCTTCATTCCAAAATGCAGCACCTTGCACTTTTTGGCATTAAAGCCCAGTTGCCAGGTGTCTGACCAGGTTTCAAGCTTTGCCAGATCATCCTGCAACCCCTGCCATCCCCTAGGTGATCCACCATCACGCCAACCTTGGTATCATCAGCAAACAGACTGATCTTGCTCTTGATGTCCCATGATATGTCTGCAATGAATATCCCAAACAACACTGGTCCCAACACCAAGCCCTGTGGAACACTGCTCGTCACTGCCCTTGGGTGTGAGAGCTCCCCACCCACCACCACCCTCTGTTGCCTTCCTGCAGCCAGTTTCCTACCCATCTCACCAGCTTTGCCCGCCCTGTGCCTACTAACTTTCTTCCCAGCCTTCCATGTGGCACTGAGTTGAATGCCTTACTGAAGTCCAGATACAGGACATCCACTGCATGGCCCCTGTCCAGTTGCCTAGTTACCCAGTCATAGAACTTGACCAGGTTGGTTTGGCAGGATCTGCCACGTATGAAGCCATGCTGTCTGCTGTCCTGTAGTCCTTTGGCCTCTAGGAGGGCCACCAGCTTCTCCTTCAGGATAGTCTCCATTAGCTTACCCACGATGGATTGGATGTGAGGCTCACTAGTCTGTAATTTCCCAGTTTATCCTTGGAGCCATTCTTGTGGAGGGGCACCACATGAGCCATCCTCCAGTCCTGAGGTACACACCCCAAATGTAATGAGGCATTAAATAGGTCTGTCAAAGGTCCTGCAAGGACCTCTGCCAGCTCCTTCACTACCCTGGGGTGGATGCCATCTGGGCCTGGCACCTTACCTACCCTCAGTGCCTTCAAACCCTCCTGAACTCTGCCCTCCATGATTTCCTCATCTGTCACCCCTTCCCCCCATTTCTGCCATTTCTGCCCCATTGGGTGTCACCCCCCTCTTCTCTTTAGTAAATACTGAGCAGAAGTACTCATTTAGTGCTTCTGCCTTATTGCACCCTGCTTCCACCCAACCCCCCTCCTACCTAATCCTTACTATGTGGTCCTTAGAGCTCCTTTTCTCCTTGATGTACCTAAATAAGTCCTTCTCCCTCTTCTTAATGCCTTGTGCCAGCCTGAGTTCCGTAGATGCCTTGGCTCCCCTTACTGCCCTTGTCACCTCCTTCGATTCCATCAAGTACTCCTCCCTGTCCTACCATCTCCCTGTTTTCTTGTACTTCCTAATGGCAGCTCTTTTCCTCCTTACCTTTTCCATGACCTCCCTGCTCACCCAGCTTGGTTTCTTACCCTAGCCTTCTTGCTCTGGGCCTTGCAGCAGGTTTTAATTGCCTCCACTATCCCCAGCTTTATGAGCTCCCACTTCTGGTCAGTGTCCATACTGGATTGAATTCTGGCCAGGTACCCTTTTACCACTTCCTCCATCCTCTTAATGTCAGCCCTCCTGAAGTCCAGCACTCTTGTGCCAGATTACACTCCTTCCTTGCCCATATCCAATGTGAGCCATACTGAGTGGTGGTCACTCCATGACAGCGGTTCCTCCACTGTAAGTTCTCTCACAAAGTCCCCCATTTGCCAGCACAAGGTCAAAGGTATTCCCTAACCTGGTTGGTTCACTGACCATTTGCAGCAGGAAGCTGTCCTGGAAGGCATCCAGCAGTACCTGCTCCCTTTTGGTCCTGGTTGTTGGGATACTCCAGTCCACTCCTGGCATGTTGAAGTCCCCCACAATCACCACACTAACCTTCTCGCAGATCCTCCTGATCTGTCCCTCTAGTTCCCTGTCTAACTCCTCCATCTGAGATGGTGGCCTGTACACCACTCCCATTCTCAGAATCCTATTCTTGGAATCCTGGATTTGCATCCAAAGTGACTCTGTACTACCCTCCTCCCCTTCCTCCCTTACACACTTCAGTCCTTCCTTCACATATAGTGCCACACCCCTCCTTTCCCAATCACCCTGTCCCTATGAAATAACCTGTACCCTGGTACAGACAGGTCCCAGTCATTGTATTGGGTGGCCCATATTTCTGTGATGGCTGCAATGTCCACCTCTCCCTCTGCCATGAGCACCTGTAACTCTGCAGTTTTCCTCACAAGGCTCCTAACATTAAGGGTAACCACCTTCCACCCTTTTCAACCCCTCCCATCCTGCACTCCTTTACTAGTATCACCAATAGTGCTTGCCATTTATCCTTTGTCACTGTTATGGGAGTAAGCTCATATGGTTTCCCAACCTGCGGTCTCTGCATGTCTCTTTCCCAGTTGCCACCCCCTGCTCCTAGTTTAAATTCCCTGCTTCCTCTATGTACTCCTCCATCCTCTGTTTCAATACTTTCTTTCCCTCCTCACTCAAGTGTAGTCTGTCCTTAGCATGGAGACTACTGTCCTCCCAGGTCCTTCCCCACCCCCCAACAGCCCATACCCTTTAGCACAACACCAGGTTCTTAGCCATCCGTTAAATTCCTCTATTCTCAGCTTTCTTGTTGTGCTTGCCTTGGGCACTAGAAGTATCTCTGAAACAGTTACTGATCTTCCTGCTCCCTCACATAATTGTCCTAGTTCCTCAAACCTCCTCTGGACTATATCTACTGTCTTGTCAGCCAGGTCATTCATCAAATGTCAAATGTCAAATGTTAACTCTATGCATGTAAGAGCAGAGAAGTTACAAACATCCACATTTTTGATAGATTTCACAAAGTTTTTTCAAATATTTACATAGTAAAGTTTTGAACTCCTGTAACTTAAAAGTCTCTTATCTAATCCTCTCCATACTTAGAAAATTGTAAAAGCATTACAAAAAGGTTGTCCATAGTAATCTACACATGTCTAACTCCTAATGTACCTGAATTATATGCAGATTAAATCTTTTCATAAAATTTCCTGAAAAAATAAAATGACAGATTTTGATCACATACAGTATAATTTTGAGACAATGCTTCATATTGTCATAAAATATGGCACATTGGTAGAACACCTACCATCAAGAAATCATGCCAAAGATAAGATCCCTGATCCAATAGACGGTTAAGGCATATGCAGATCAAAAATGTTCGTGAAATTTCGCATAAACAATAAAATGAAAACATTTGAGCACCGATAATTTTGAAACTATTCCACCAAATATGATAGTCTGCATGTTGGTGGACATTGACCAAAAGAGTACATATTCCAAATTTCAGAGCTCTAGCCTGAATGCTTGTTGAGTTATAATCAAATTACTAAATTTTAAAAATTCCACAAAATGTCCCAAAATTTGAAGGAATTCTTTGAAATGTTTTCAGACTTCTACAGATTTGGAATTTTCCCATTCCACATAGCTCTAATAGCAAGGGGTACTGACAGCAGAAGGAAACAGGTAGTAGTACTACCTCATTGTGGATCACTAGTGAGGACCCAGGAGTACTGTGCCCAGTTCTGGAGTCCCCATCTAAGGAATGATAAGAACAGGCTGTAAACAGTGCAACACGGGATAACCAAAAATGATTCAGGGCCAGCATGGCAGATCTTACAAGTTTTGGCTCAAGACACTGAACATGTACTTACTGGATGCCAGACAAAAGAGGGGAGATATGATAGAGACCTTCAAGTTCCTAAAAGGAATTAACAAGGTAAACAGGGAGAGGCTGTATAGCATAGGCAGAGGATCATGAGCATGGGGCACAAGTGCGACCTGATGGGGTGAGGTTTAGGAGGGAAGTAATTACGTTTTATTTCACAGAAAGTATAGTGGAGCCGTGGAACAATCTGCCAGCTGATGTGGTGGGTGCCAAAACTATCAGTGATTTCAAACAGGGGTGGGACAGACTGAAGGGCTTAGTGGTTGCTTATGGTGTTTGCAGTAACATAGAACATAGAAACAGAATCTGACAGAAGATAAGGACCACTTGGCTCACCTAGTCTGCCCATTTCCTTACATAATGAATAAGCTGCAGATCCTAGTTAACCAACAGCCTAGTATTGGACTTTAGGAGGGCTGACTTTGAGAAAATGGGAGAGTGCCTCAGAAAAGCAGTACCAAATGGGCAAGAAGGAGGGGTGGAGGAACAATGGGGAAAAATCAAAACAGCCATCACAGAGGCAACAAGCCTTTGCATGAAGCAAATCAACAAAGCAAAATGAAGGGAAAAAACACACTATGGTTCTTAAAAGAGGTGGTGGGGAAGGCTATGGAGAAAAGGGTAGCATTCAGGAAGTATAAGGAAACACAAAAGGAGCAGGACATAGAACTGTACCAATTAAAGTAGAAGGAAGCGGAGAAGGCAGTCAGAATAGCAAAAGCCCAAACTGAGGAAAATATAGCCAACTCAGTTAGGAAGGGGGATAAAACCTTTAGAGGTACATTAAGGAGTGAAGAAAGACCAAGGGAGGGTTAGTGTGGCTTAATAAAGGGAAGGGAAGGAAGGGCAGGCAGATGGTGACAGTGAAAAAGCAGGGCTACTGAATGAATACTTCTCCTCAGTAATCACAAATGAAGAGGAGGGAGAGGTACATAAATCAAAGAATAGAAGCACTCTGGATAGGGAGATCGATACCAGTCCATTCATAGAAGAAAGGGTTCTGAAATAACTCTTAAAACTGAAGGTGGATGAAGCAATGGGGCCTGATGGACTTCACCCAAGAATTTTAAAAGAACTAAGGGTAGAACTGGTGACACCACTGACAACATTCTTTAACATATCATGGGAGGATAGTGTGGTACTGGAAGACTGGAGGAGGGTGGATGTGATTCCCCTTCACAAAAGTGGGAGCAAGACAGAGGCTGGAAACTACAGACCTGTTAGTTTGACCTCAGTAGTAGGGAAAATTATGGACACACTTCTAAGGGAAAGAATTGTTGAGTTCTTAGAGGCTAGTGGGGTACAGGACCCAAGGCAGCATGGATTCACAGCAGAAAGGTTATGTCAGATGAATCTAATACATTTGTTTGACTGGGTGACCAAAGTAGTAGACCAGGGAGGGGCTGTGGACATGGCCTACCTAGATTTTAGCAAGGCATTTGACACAGTCTCACAAATAAGATTAATATACAAGTTAGCTAGTCTTGTAGTGGGTTCCCAAAGTGGTAGCCTGGATAAAAAATTGGCTCGACAACAGGATGCAGAGGGTAATAGTATACAGAGTTCACTCTGAAGAAAGGGGGGTTACTAGCGGGATACTGCAGGGTTCAGTACTGGGTCTGGTCCTCTTTAATGTCTTTATAAGTGATATTTCAGAGGGACTGGAAGGAAAAATATGTATCTTTGTAGCCAACACAAAGATCTGCAGCAGGGTTGATACAGAAGTTGGGGCGGAAAGGATGCAAAGGGACTTGACAAGGTTGGAGGAATGGTCAAATCTATGGCAGCTTAGATCCAATGCAAAGAAGTACAAAGTAATGCACCTGGTTAACAAAAACCCAGGGGAAGAGTACACAATGATGAGTGAGATACTAACAGCAACAAAATTGGAAAGGGACCTGGGGATAGTCATATCAGATGACCTTAAGGTAGGCAAGCAATGTGAGAAGGGAGTAAGAAGGGCTGGTGGGATACTGAAATGCATAGGGAGGGGCTTCACCAGTAGAAAACAGGAAGTTGTTATCCCTCTGTACAGACAGTTAGTGAGACCCCATCTGGAGTACTGCATGCAGTTCTGGAGATCCCATCTCCTCAAGGACATAGGCAGGATGGAGGCTGTCCAGAGGATGGCAACTAAAATGGTGCAGTGTCTGCAACAGAAGACATACAAAGAGAGATTAAAGGAGGTTAATATGTATACCCTGGAGGAGAGGAGGGACATGATAGAAACTTTCAAATACATCAAGGGAATCAACAGAGTCCAAGAGTGTAGCATCTTTCAGAAAAGGATATGTGCAAGAACAAAGGGGCACAATTTGAAGATGGGGGGGGGGGGGATGTCCAGAGGTAATGTGAGAAAGTATGTTTTCTTTGTTTAGTTTATTTTTTTTTTGGCAGTTAACTTATTTATTGAGTTTTCCTTTATCCATATTGATAAGTAACATACATGATACCTTAAACAGGTTGAAATGTACATTATATGGTATGCAATACTAACAATAGTATATCTGACAAATTATAATGCAACTTGACATTATGAAATTGTATAGCTTACATTCAAGAACAAAAAGGATCCTGCATTTACAGTTGAATATATATATATATATATACACAGTATATATGTATATAAAATTAAAAACCTGTATTATACTGAAGGAGAAATGAAAAGATCAAATTAAAATAGTTATCAATTTTATAGTCTACAATCAACAAAGAGAGCTGCATAAGTAGGTTATAATGCTGAAACCTCAGTATTCAAAATAATACCTGGTTAAAGAGTTTGATAATATATATCACTTATGAGTTTGAATAAAGTTTAGAAAGTATGTTTTCATTGAGAGGGTAGCGGATACATGGAACAGCCTTCCTGAAGAGGTAGTGGAGTCAAAAATAGTGGGGGAATTCAAGAATGCATGGGACAGACATAAGGCAATTCTAGTGGGGTATAGGAAGTACTAGGCTGTTGGTTAACTAGGATCTGCAGCTTATCCATTAGGTGGGAAATGGGCAGACTAGGTGGGCCAAGCGGTCCTTATCTGCAGTCAAATTCTATGTTTCTATGTTCTATGTTTCTATGTTACTTCCTCCTACCCCCCACTAGAATTGCCTTATGTCTGTCCCACGAATTCTTGAATTCCTCTACTGTTTTTGACTCCACAACCTCCTCAGGGAGGCCTTTCCATGCATCCATAACCCTCTCTGTGAAAAAATACTTTCCCATATTACCTCTGAGCCACCCCTCCATCTTCAAATTCTGCCCCCTTGTTCTGCACATCTCTTTTTCTGAAAGTTGTTTCCCTCTTGGACTTTGTTGATTCCCTTGAGGTACTTGAAAGTTTTTATCATGTCCCCCCTCTCCCTTCTTTTCTTGAGGGTATACATATTAAGCTCTATTAGTCTTTCTTTGTATGTTTTCTGGTGCAGACCACGCACCATTTTAGTTGCCCTCCTCTTTACAGCCTATATCCTGTCTATGTCCTTGTGGAGATGGGGGTCTCCAGAACTACATGCAGTACTCCAGAAGAGATATCACCAACTTTCTGTGTGTACAGAGGGATACCTTCCTGTTTTCTACTGGTGAATCCTCTGCCTGCGCATCCCAGTATCCCCCCAGCCCTCCTTTCTGCCTTCTCTCATTGCTTGCTAACCGTTAGTTCACCTGCTATCACTACCCCCAGGTACCTTTCCATTTTTGTTGTTGTTAGTATCTCACCCTCCATTGTGTACTCTTCCCCTGGGTTTTCGTTTCCCAGGTGCAATGCTTTGCACTTCTTTGTGTTGAATCTAAGCTTCCATACATTTGACCATTCCTCCAACCTTTCCAAGTCCCTTCTTATCCTTTCCACCCCACCTTGTGTTTCAACACTGTTGCAGATCTTCGTGTTGTCTGCAAAGAGATATACTTTTCCTTTTAGTCCCTCTGAAATGTCACTTATAAAGACATTAAAGAGGACCGGTCCCAGTACTGAATCCTGCGGTGCCCCACTAGTAACCCTCTATTCTTCAGAGTGGACTTCAGAGTAATTTACTATTACCCTCTGCATCCTGTTGTCCAGCCAGTTTTTTACCCAGGCTACCACATTGGGGCCCACTCCAAGGCTAGCTTACTTGTATATTAATCTTTTGTGTGTGACTCTGTCAAATGCCTTGCTAAAGTCTAGGTAGGCCATGCCCACAGCCCCTCCCTGGTCTAGTGCTTTGGTCACCAAGTCAAAGAAATCTATTAAATTTGTCTGATGCGACCTTCCCACTGTGAATCCATACTGCCTTGGGTCCTGTGCCCCACTGGCCTCTAGATTCTCTACAATTCATTCCTTCAGAAGTGGAGCAGGTGTCCCATCAAAAGAATGAAGCAAAAATAGCAAAGCAAAAATAGCTAGTACAAAACAGCATTTGTCCTTTGAATGACCTGATATTTATAGCACTTGTCATTTCACAACCAACAGCTTTCTCCCTCTCCCTGAGGTGCACTGCCCTACGGAGTTAGGAATAGTAAATCTTCCCCCTGTGCCCCCCACACCAAGTTCCATTGGCCCACCAACCCTGAGACAGTGAATCCTATCAGGAGGGTTTGCCACCGTTGCTTGGTGCTGTTTTTCCACCTGCAGTTTTCTCTTTTGCTGTTTTGCCGTCACTGTTAAAGACCAGCGCAGTTTTGCAGGTACGCTTTTCACATGGAATCTGGGAGCATGGGGGTAGATAGTGTAGCTTAGAACCCTGTATGGACAGTAGGTCCTGGGTTTGTTAGGGTTTTATGTGCAGATAGAATGGATCAAATATCTTTTCTGCTATCATTGTCAGTTTCTAATTAAATGAACACCAAATACAAAATATCTACTCTGCATTAAGCATTTCATGACAACATGACTAAGGCCCTGTCCACACTACACCTGAAAAATCCCCCTGTAATGTTACAGAGAGTCCAAACCATTACCGTAATGGTTAGCATTTACACTGGTAATGTCACAGAAAGAGTTTTCAAAACCGTTGTTGAAAACTGATATTTTGGGTCTGTCTACACTACATCAGTAAAATCCTGTAATGTTATCATTGGTAGGGTGATACACAGTAACATTTTGGCCCTGTCTACACTGCACTGAAAATCTGTAATGTTTTGAAACCAGTACAGACTGAAAACGTTACAGTGCATCCACACTACCACTGAAATGTTTTGAAAACGTTACAGGATTTTACTTGTGTAGTGTGGACAGGGTTAAACAGAGCTTGGAAACCATTACAGAATCATTGTTAAAACCATCTCACAACGAGTTTCTGTAATAGTTATGAAAACACTTTCTGTAACATTACCAGTGTAAACTCAAACCATTACGATAACTTTTGGACCCTCTGAAATGTTACAGAGGGGATTTCCAAGGGCAATGTAGACAGGGCCTTTCAGTCTGTAATGGTTTCAAAACATTACAGATTTTCAATGCAGTGTGGACAGGGCCTGAGTAGAGATGCAGCGAATTTAAATTCCGCCGGCGAAGTGAACATGAAGTGGGCACTTCGTGTTGCCACTCCGCTTTTCGGAGTAGGCAATGCAAAGTGCTCACTCTGCCTTGTCATTATCACTTTGCATTAAAGTGGAATGGCAATGCGAAGTAAGGCAAAGTCATTGTTTTTAATGGACTTCGCATTCCTCATTATGATTCTAAGTGACACACTTGGTGTTTCAGATTTGGCAGCCCCCTCACACATCACATGACTTACAGTACTGTAAGTCACGTGCTCTTTAGCTAGGCAGGAAGAAAGTGAGTTATACAAGCAGACACTTTTACTTTCTCCTGTGCAGACGTAGAGAGAATAGTGTGTTTTGTGACTGCTGATACTTTTAGATCAGAGCGAGGAGAAGATTTAGACCCAACAGCTTTTTTAAAAGCTACATTTTTTTGTCTTTTCTGTACTCTTTTTTACTTAATTTGTTCTTTCTGTAAATTTTATTTTTCTTACCTTTATAAGTAGTTAGTTGTTTGTCTGTGTGACTCTGTGTGTGTGTTGTGTGACAGTGTGAGTAGTGATTGCTCAGACTGAGGGAGCTCAGAAGGAGAGATGGACCTGGGTGAGGGAATATCTGGGCCGGGGCAGCTCTGGGAGAGCGTGGTAGTGGTAAGCGTCCTACAGTGCGCATGTGTGGAGGGCATGGGCGCCCATTCTTGTAGGACCGCTCAAAACTTGTGAGTGCCCCCACCTCCTGTCCTGACTCTGAGGCAGTTGAACCACCACCAAGTCCACCATGTCCTCTGGAGCAGGATGTGCCTGTTCGCCCAGGCCCAGGTGTGGATCCCATACATGTTCAGCACCATGACCAGCAGGCTTACAATACATCCAAGTAACTATTAAAAACATTTATGTTGTGATTTGTGACATGATCGTAAATCATGATTTGTGACTGCATTTGTGACCGTGATGATGATGAAGCGTGAATTCCTACAGCTGTACTTCCCTGGGCCCCAATGAGCTGTAGCTTAAAACTCCCAGACTTAAAAACACGTATCAATGAGTACAATGGTGGGGTGGTGAAACCTGGAGAGGTACTACAAAACAGGCTTATAATACATCCAAGTAACTAGAAAAAAAATTAATGTTGTGATTCATAATGTGAATGATCGTGAATTGTGATTTGTGACTGCATTTGTGACTGTGAAGATGAAGAATGTAATTTGTATCACGGGTGACTCGTGATGATGGTCCTGACTTAAAAACGCATATTAATGAGTACAATGTTCATGCAGAACTGAGCACCACACCTGTCCAGTACTCTGAAGGGAAGCCAAAGAAACAACTGTGGCTTAAATTACAGATGGAGATTGGGCCCTAAAGAGATGTAAATGCACAGGCAGATTAAGATTGCGCTGTGCAATGAAGAGATGCAGACACAAAGGTGCAACACCTAACCAGTGCTCACCATCAGAAATTCAAATGTGGAAAAGAATACCTTTGCCAGTTGGAGGGGCAGCCATATGGGTGGGGCAGTGTACTGCTACTGCTCAGTACAGTCATCACTAGTACTAGTACCAAAAAGATACCACAAAGAAGTAATAAAAAATCACACAGCTGCAGTGGATAGCAGCTTCACATTGCTGAAATTACTATGTGGCACAATAAAAGGTATTTGATTTGATGACACGTGTCACAAATATACTCACACACACACACCAAGTAATGCGTAGCAAATTGAAAACTTCAGTAATATAACCACATATTTTAAACAAACTGAAATTATGCACTAATGCATCACAACAATCAAAAAAAAGACAAGAATTATTGAACATATTACTGTGTGTACATTAACACAGTTATAAGAAAAATATCACCAACACATAAAGCACTCTTTTTCTCCAAGTTAGTCTTGTCCTACACCACAGATACACCCCTCCCCAAAGCACACTTCCACTGTCTCTCAGTATACAGACTGAATGTTGCATATTAACATTCAAAATTCAGACACAAACAATAAAAGCTCGATGATATGAACACAAGAGGGTTTCCTATAATCGATTAACTAAAGTTTGAGCAAAGAAAATTACTCAAAAAGGCTTTTTTAACAGCTTTTTGAAGGTTTGAATCACAGAGAGCTCTCAGAGCACATTGTCTCCTACAGCTTCCTACACACGCTACCTCAAACTGAGGCTGTGCAGAACAATCTAGAGCCCATGTGACGGGAAATCCCATGAATCACTGCAAAATTTGCCTTTGGAGCTTAAAAACAAGGCAAAGTGAGGCGAAGTGGAAGGCGGAGTAACATGAAGTCATTGTTTTCAATGGACTTCGCGTTACCAATTATGATGCGAAGTACCCCGCTTCGCGTTGCAGAGCACTCTGCTAATTTGCCTTCACTCCACGAATCACTTCGCAGAGCAAATTGGGGTCACTTCGCCCATCACTAGGCCTGAGTCTGTTTTAAGGCTGCATAGCAAGACCTGTAGGCTCCATCCACACTTCACCTCTCAGGCCCACTAACAGTTGCAAATCGTTACAGCTGGGGAGCGGTAGAGTGTGTCCACACTGCGGTGGCATCTGGTAGAGGACCAGTACCACCGGTCCGCACTGCGGGAGTCAGGTGACTGTTCTGGCGGCATCTGATCCTGATGGCTCGCCCGCTGTGCTATGGGCCCTGCAGGACCGGCCACCGCAGCGTCCCACACTATAGCTGGTAATGGTACTGAGGCATAATTGTATAATCGCTGTTGAAACCAATCCTCATGTGGTTTCAACAACGGTTTACGAAAACACCTTTTATAACATTACAGGTGTAAAAGCAAACCGTTGCGGTAACGGTTTGGGCCCTCTGTAACGTTACAGAGGCATAGTGTGGACAGGGCCATACTATCATATTGTGAACAGAGGAGGAGAGGTAGTATGGTCAGGAAATATGAAACTGAATCGCACACATATTACCTTCTTTTTACACAGTAGAATCTCATCACATACTTGCATGAAATATCTGCATGTTCTTTCTCTCTTTATTTGTCAGTCTCTTTCTCAGTCTCCTACTCCCGTCACCTTTCAGGCACTTTTTTCTTCCTACTTTTAGCTGTGTAGCTCTTCCACCTGTCAACTCTCCACTCCTGCTTCTTAGTTCCTGGCCTCTCTTCCTGCATACAACCCACTCCCTCCCTCTGCAAGCTCTCCCACAAATCAAACTTCTGTTCTTATAGCCTTTGCCTAATTGTTCCCCCCCCACCGCCCAATGCCATTTGGAACAGGCTTACAGTCTATGCTGTACAATGCAGCAGCAGCAGCAATTGATTACACACACTTGCATATCCCCAACCCCAACTCACTGCCACAGTGCAGATCCTGATTGCTTCTCTGGTACAAGAAAAGCACTCCTTTCTTTTACATACACTACCCCACCACCACCACCCAGTGCTCCAGATCACAATCCCTTCCTGGCTCTAAAAAAAATAAACAAAAAAAAACCCAGTTCCTGCTCCTTCATTCTACTTACAGTACATTCCCCACATCCACACCCCACTCACTGCTGCAGATCCTGACTGCTTATCCATTTTATCAAACAAAGAAAAGAATATACTTCCTTATTTCAAATACCCCCACCTGCCATATTGGGCTGTGGACAACCAGGGCTGTTGCACCCTTTGAAAGAGCCCTGTTAGGTTCACAACCACTGCTGTTCCTTGTTCCTGGTGCTATTATCACCTCCCCTCCCTCTCACAGGTCCCATTAGCAGTTTACCCTCCATTTGACTCCTCCTGACTCCTGTGTTCCATAAATACAGTAGGCATGCTGAGAGAGGGTCTGAGACTAGGTACCTGTGCTGGCATGTAACTAAGCTCGGGATCTAGACCTCACAGATGTAATAGAAAAATTCAAGCTCACAATATAAGAAAATAATGTTATCTTTGAACCTCTTCATTTCCCAGTAATGACAATTTCGCTATTATAACTCCTGTCATTAATTTGCCAATTTTACCCTATCTGCTTTCAATGCCCAACAACTACACAAAAAAATACAAGCAAGCAACCATTCAGCATTGACAAATGCTTGTTTTGAGTGGGCGTGCACAGGCTTGCACAAGTGAGATTTTAAAGTGTTCTCTGTGTGGATGGCAGCATTACCATGGAATTAAATTACGAAGCATTGTAATTTGGTAGAGGACTATGTAGTCAGTACAGCTGATTTAATATGCTGATTGATATGTTGTTCTGGAATCAAACAGGCTTAGGAAATTCACTTAACATAAAACAGGTTATTCATACACACAGTATAAACACATTGTATAGAATACTAAAAGGTTAAAGAGTGCCAGTTTTAATTGTGAGTTACTAAGGCTAATACCCTAGTTTGAAGTGTAGCTGTGTTTTTTTCACATTATTGTTATTGGTCTGCCAATAAACAGAGTGAGTCAAAGAAATGTTTCTGGCTGCATATATTTACTTTGGAATGATGTGTTAAAGGCAGGACTGAAAAAGCATATATTTCAAACATACTGGGCCCAATTTTCAAAGCCCTGACAATGAAACAGTGTTCCTGCACCAAACAGAATTGACGCAAGTGGCACCTTGCTTCAAAGTTTGCAGCAATCCTGATTTCAAATGCAGGCTGCATCAAAATCTGGAGCCAGTACACCATTCTTGCCCTGCTCCACCCCTGGGCTCAACGTGGGGGTGTGCCATGCGGTTAGGGGGCTTGCACCACAGCGGGGATGCAGCATCCCCTAAATCTGGATTCTGAAAGCTCCATGGTGGCCGCAAGTCCTGGCTGTGGTTAGACCACTGGTCTATCGTCCCTTGCACCACAGGTCAGGACTGTGGGAGGGGTTAAGAAACCCTGAATGCCAAACGGTAGTCATATAGAGTGCCC
The DNA here is from genome assembly GCA_016271365.2 of Neoceratodus forsteri. Classification (NCBI taxonomy): domain Eukaryota; kingdom Metazoa; phylum Chordata; order Ceratodontiformes; family Ceratodontidae; genus Neoceratodus; species Neoceratodus forsteri. The sequence goes on from CM057449.1 coordinate 685,488,382, forward strand.
TGTTCTAGTGCTGTATTAGGCTGTGTGTGAAATGCCATTGTGCCTCTAAATAGTAAGTAAGTAAAATTTTATTTGCATTAGGCACCCTTCCAAAGCTCAGGGCACCTTAACAACATCAATAAAACAAATACTATTTCCACAATAAAATTAAAACAATAAATAGTCATACTCATGCAGTGTTTCAGCAGCAATTTGTCAAGAGCCTTCAAAGGCCTGTTGGAACAAGTGTGCCTTTAAAGATCTTTAAAAGCCCTCAACAGTCAGGCTATCTTGTATCCGATGAGGTAGAGAATTCCACAGGGTAGGAGCCATAAAGGCAAACTATCTTCCTCCTTATGTTTTTAGGAATACCCTGGGAACCTCTAGCAATCCCTCACTGGAGGATCGGCGTGAGCGAGTGGGGCAGTAAGGAGACAGGAATTCTTTCAGGTAAAGGGGTCCCTGGTCATGTGGGGCCTTATCGGTCAGCAACGCAACCTTGAAGGTGATCCTTAAAGAATAAGATGGTGTCAGCAAGTGGCAGTGATCTGTCCAGTCACAGACTGACAAACAATGGCAGCCATATAGTACAGTCCACAATTCTGTGCCAGAAATACCTGCTGATAGCTTACGCTGACAGCTGCAAATATCACCAACAAACAGACACTGTCCCTGGATGCGGTGCCCTTGTGTTCCAGGAGACGGACCCATTGGCAGATGTGAGATGCCCCTGCTGTGCAGCTCTAGGTATGCTGGCATCATGCATGCACAGCTGCCATAGTACCAATGGCAGGTTGTTAAGGAACCCCTTCAAACAGGTGGCGTAATAGTGACTGGATGACAGAATGACTGCTAAAGAATCTGACATCACCCAGAATGAGAAAACTTTATTGCTGCTACTATTCTGTACTGTGTGGGACACTGCTTAGTGACATTTATGGTGGGTTGCATAACATAAAACATGTACATATCTTAAGGTGCCAGTCCCTGATATTCTCAGCGGGCATCTGCATGGATCATCCTGGAAGGGTGACTGCGCTGGAGGGTACAGGCCGAGTCATGCAGACACCCTCTAAAAATTTCGGAGTCTGGCAACTTACAATATGTGGGTGTATTACTGAATGCAACCCACCATACATGTCAGTGAGCAGTGTCCTACACAGCACGGAACAGTAACAACAACAGAGCTTCCACACTCCAGGTGATTTTGGATTCTTTAGCATTCATTCTGTTTTCCCGTCACTATTATGCCACCCATTTGTAGGGGTGCCTTAACACCCTGCTGAGGGTACTACAGTAGCTGTGAATGCATGATGCCAGAACATCTAGAGCTGTGCACCAGGGGCATATCACATCTGCTAGTGGGTCCATCCCCTGGAACACAAGGGCACTGCATCCAAGGACAGTATCCAGTTGTCAGCAATTTTTGCAGCTCTCAGGGTAAGCTATAAGCAGGTATTCATTGCACAGGTACATGAACTGCACCATATGGCTGCAGTTGTCATTCAGTCTTTGACTGGACTGAGCACTTCCACACGCTGACACCATCCTACCTGGCAGCATAGTGACATTTTATACACAGCTCAAAATAGCACTAGGACAGAGCACACTATACAACTACAGGTCAGTATTCAGGGTTTCTTACCACCACCACACACACACACACATACATTTTAGTCGAGGGCTGGCTCTGTAATGGGTGGGGTGACAGCACCCTCCATCAAATACCCCTGGTGTACCACCTGTCTGGTGCACCACTCCACTTTCTGGGGAATTTGTTGCTGGGACCCTTATTGTACCAAAAGCCAGTGCAGAGTACATGGTGCACCCAAAGTTTTCGGCAAGCAAGGGTTCAGCACAAATTGCGCTGATCCAAGGGCGCTTTGAAAATCCAGGTCAGTGTGATCATTCACAGAACAAAGATAAGATAGATTGATCTAAAACGGAACAAAAGTATATTTTTTGTACTTGAGTTGTGGTGGGAGGCTGTAATTGTACCCAGTGTTGGTGGGGATCGAATCCGTGTGTACAGTGTCAGGGAAGGCCTACAATTGTGTTCAAAGCTAAAGGGAGTTGAAACTGTGGGCAGGATTTTCAAAACAGTGAGAATGCTGCCAGCCCCAGGAGTGCTGAAAATATGGCACATGGGACTTGTGTCATTCTCCTGGCTGGCAACTGGGATTTTGTATCCTGTACAACGATTGCCGCATGTTAGACCAACTTTTTGTGATCTAGCTTGCGGAGATCCCGAGGTCCTTTTTTATGGGTCTTGCACCAGATATTTGGTGCAAGCTGCTGTAAATAGTGAAAACTGTTGCGACTGCACCCGAGATTGTAAAATCAGGTGAAGCTGTGGTGAATAGGTTTGGCACACCACCAGAACCTGGGCTTCTTGCAAGGCCTGTGCCATGCTTTGAAAATCCTGCCCATGTACTCAATACAGCAGTTTCCTTGTATTATGTTGTCTTGCCAAACCTTGCATTGCTTGGAAATGTAATTGGAAACTGCTGATGTTGTCTCTACTGTAATCACTGATGCTCTGATAGTATATTATAATTACTGGTGACCCCCTTTAACAACCGGTTTAGCTAGATCAATAAAATGCCGTAATAACCTGAAATCGAGTTATTACGGCATTTGTTTCTTTCTCGTGGTAGCAGTGTGCTCGAGTCACTGTTTTGAAGTAGCGCCACGTTTTATTGGTCGCTACTCGGGCTGAACTCATAAATAAACATGGCTTCTTGTTTCTAGCACCTGACGATTTACAGTGATCCATCGCTTGTCAGGTACATATTTGTTTTACTACTTTACATTCTTTATCTGGTTGATCCCGCCATCAGAAATAAAATCTGGTTAACCCTGCCATTCGTATCTGATGAGCAAGGCAAGAGAGTGGTTCCGTCGGGAATCAACTGCGTGTGTCTCCGGGCATGTAATTCGGAAAAATTAAAAAAAAACACAACCACTGAAGTTAAAAAAAAAAAAAAGCAGCCTTACAGAGACAGTGTGTGTGTGTGTCTGACAGGAGAACTGCTTTTGTGTATGAGACAGAGTCTCTGTCTCTGGCAGTATGACAGAACTGCCTTAACATATGCTGCTATTCACTGCCTGCACCAGTGATTATAAAAAATAAAAGTATAGGTAAGTGTGTGTTTTATGGATTTTTTTTACTACACCCTCTTGGTGTGTGATGAACACATAAACCTCTCGAGCTTCGCTCTCGAGGTCTATGGGTCATCACACCCCTCAAGGGTGTAAAAAAAATCCATAACACACACTTACCTAACCATTATTCTCTATGTAATGCACTTAGTAACCTAGATTACTGCTTATGGTACCCACTGGAATTGAGCCTTGGCTCAACTGGGGTTTGAATATGTTCCTATCATGTGACAATGACTGTAAATTACAATTTGACTTACTTCCTTGTATATCTAATGCATGGGGGTGCACTATAAGTGGATCTTGTGCTTGATATAGTCCTTACAACATTGATTGGTGATGGATCTTGGCTCGAGGCAATCCATTTTTTTTCTGTAATAATTGTCTGTTAATGGACTCAAACATCAAATGCTGAATAATAACCTCACATACACAACATACAGTACCACAAATGTTTCATATGTATTGTATAACTTGTGTGAAGCAGTGAGGGAGACTCAAATTCCTGAAAATTCAAAAGTTTTTTTTTTTTTGGTAAGTAAATTATATGTATTTCTTTAGTTTTTGTTAACCAGGTATGTACACAAGACAGAAACTGTCTGTTTTCAGGTACCACCCAGGAGAGTACAACAAATGGGTATACAATACATAACTTAATTACAGTGCATGAACAGATACAACATATACAGGAGTAGTTAGTGAAGGAGAATGGAGTCACTTCCATCTCATGATAAGGCCCTATTTACAGAAATAAGTACATAATACAACATCCCAACATGAGATGAAGTTCAATACAAGAAGTACAGTATTTAGCATCATAGCAATTTACTTGTTGGAGAAGCATTTACATGTGTTGATATTTAAGAGGTGCTTACAGAAATATTTCTAAAAGCCCACATAAGTATTAGTAGTGCAGATGCCAGGGGGCATGTTATTCCATATCCTAGGGGCAGAGTTTTGGAATGCCACTATCCCAATATTGGTCCTTATTTTAGGCACAGTAAGCAATCCAAGGTCTGAGAATCGAATAGGATATGGATTAGAGTAAGGTGTAATCCACTCAGTAAGTTGTTGAGGTTGCTGATTATTGACAACTCTGTAAATAATATTTCCTAGTGTCAGTTCCGGCAAGGCAATGGGGAGAGCCATTCTAGGTCTGCATATAGCCCGCAGTGGTGAGCAAGTCTGTTTGAGCACAGTGCAAAATGGCAAATGTTATTGTAAGTAATATCCCACTTTCTGAGTGCCAGCTTAGATGTAGAACATGAATATACTGCCAGATTATATGTGAACTTGGAGAGTAATGTCACATGTGACAGATATTCATTTGTTGAGTGAGGTTGTGCCTAATTCTATAGGCCAGGCTGAGTCTAGCATTAATTGTTTTACAGGTCTTAGATATATGGAACTGAAAATCAAGAGACAGATCCAGATATACAGTTTGCCATCAAAAATACAACTCTGCCAATGTTTTGTGGTCTAAAACCCAATTCTTCATGGGCTGTTGTGACTATGTAAAACTATATGCATATTTACTGTTCATATATTTTTAGGTCAACAATTTGAGAACAGTACTATATGAAGAATCAGTGTCTTATTTCTAGATAGTCCTTTTTCTAATATTTGCTTTTAGCAGTATTGACATATTCAAAGCTTATCAGCTGCACTAAAATAGCTTTATTTTCCCATCCAACATAGCTTGCAAAAATCAAAAGAACACTAAAAAGTATAAAAAAAAAGAAAAAATCACTTACTCACTCAAACTGATTAATATCTTGTTTTTCAAATTATACCCAACTGATGAATTTGTCTGAGTCTGAAAAGAAAATCAGGTTTTAACCTTGCTAGAAATGAACCCCCTGCCACAAGCAGTATGATTATCATTTGTGCACTTTACAGATCATAGGATTTCCAAGAGACAAACAAGAAAAAAATCTTACCTAGAGTTTCTGATTAACTTTTCTGCCTGGCTCACAATTAACCCTTTTAGTTTACTTTGACAGCCTTCTGTTCATGTACAGGCGTCATATTATCCAGTCCAAATTTTAACATAATTTAAATCATAGTAGGGAATAATAGGGAATCCTTATCATGTGATAATTTGTTTTACATGATTGCCTTTATGACATTTGGTGCATTTGCCCCATACTGATCATCAGCATTTCTGTGCCCCTTGAGTTATGAGGCTGGATGTTCAGTATGGAGCAGGGCTTGCACCAAGCTCTGCGTCACAAAACTTAAGCTTTAGCAGTGAGCCAAACCCCATCACCACAGTTGTGTCCGATTCTGCAATCTTGGGCCCAGTTGCGACAGTCTTCACGATTTACAGCAGCTTGCACCAAACATCTGGCACAAGCTCCATAAAAATGGCCCCCAGGATTGTCGCAAGTTAGACCAGAAAAAGTTGATCTAACTTGTGGCAATTGCTGCATGTGACAGAAAAATCCCATTAGATCACCGCAAGCCCCATGGGCCATATCATTGGTGAACCCAGGGCTTGTGGCGATCTAAGCCATTTGAAAATCCTGCCCATGGTCTGAGTTCAGTCTCTCTCTTAATGCTGGCACTTATTCTTTGTTTTCAGACACCTTCAAATTAAAAAAAAACACTTCAAACATCAAACTCCATTCTTACTAATATCAGACTGGGTGCAATTACACAAAACTGCAGCAAAATTAATGTTGCATGCATTAAAAAAATATGCATGTCACTTTTTTGTCACAAGCAATTGTAAATAAGCTAAACTGTTGCAAATGCACCAACACGTCTGAAAATAGGAAAATGTCTCTCGTGTTGTATAGCTCTTTATTCCTGGAAATATGTATCTATTGCACTGTATCATCAGCTTTGTTTTCCATGATATGTTATGTTGTATTTTGATGTGCTGTACCTTTGACTGCCTTAACCAACCAGGACCTCCATGTAAATAAGGTTTGCCCAGGGAGCTTTTTCCAGGTAAACAAATAAATAGAATACAAATGTCATGTTGGTGCACTTTGGAGGAGGCAGTAATAACTAAGGCTTGGGAGTTGTGCCTATGCATTACACTTGAGTATCCAACTCAATGTCGTTTTACCAAATCTGTTATGCAAACAGCTTCCTGAGTTTATATTACCATTTTAACACTGTGTCCCTGAAATGGAACATAGTCACTGATTTTTCCAGCTTTCTTCATAATTTCATGTTGTGGTGGCGGAATTTGCTCAAGGTAAATCAAACCATTTTCCTCAGCATAACTCCCACAAATTATGAATGATGTCTGCATTGAAAAGCCATATGTTCCACATTGAAGCACATAATGTCACAGGTAGAAAAAAAGGTCCATCAAGTGTGCCTAAAGACTCAAACTACTAGCACTGACATAATTCAGCCTTCTATTCAATGGAGAAAGTGTTGTTTCACATTTTAAACTGATTTCAAAAGAGTAATTTAATTCATTGTTCATTTGGGGATGAATGATTTGGCAAGGGATAAGGTAGGATAGTGCAGGGTATATTCGGGAGAGCAATCATGGCATATGCTGATCTGGATTTAGTGGCCATAACTAAGTCATGTTGCACTGAGCACCATGACTTGGACATGGCCAGACTGGGCTACGTCTTTTTCAGGAGAGATAGGGCAGAGGAGGGGTTGTTTTATATGTGAGGAAGGGAATCAAGGCCATGGGGTACAGGGACACCATGTGGAAAAGGAAGGGTGGAGGTGTTGTGGATCACCCTGTAGACAGGCTCCAGGGCCACTGAAACAAGGGAATAATTAAAGCAACCAACCTCAGCATGAAGGAAGTGAATAAAAGCAGAAGGAGAAAGGGACTGTTACAGATCTCTAAGGAAGTGGCTAAGGGGGGTGAAGGAAAGAAAAGGTGATATTCAGTAGGTATAAGGAAACACACAGGGAGGAGGGCAATGAGGTATACCTTGTAATGCAGAGGGAAAGAGATAAGGTGGTAATTGGAGCAAAGGTGCAGACAGAGGAAAGAATGACCAGAAGGCGGGGCATAGATGGGGGGTGTTCAGGGTGTTCAAACACCCCCCGAAATTACCCCTGAAATTTTCTTCACACGTGACTGCTATCCCATATTTTCAGGTGTTCTTAAGTTGCTGGCAAAGAAATCAGTGTCCCAGTCTCTCTAACGGCTGGAGCAAATGCAATACAATGCACATGCACTACACGGAGATGGGTACATCATCACAGAGTGGGAGAAGCTTGGAGAGTAGTGAGTGTGCCGTCATGATGTCATCCATACAAATAGGAGAGTGTCAAGTTACAGAGAGAGTTGTGGTGTCGTTACCATGGTCGTGGTTGAGTCGGGTCAGTCCAGTTGGACTACTGTGCAACCGCATGCAGTACTCTTAGTTGTGGGATTTGGTTTAGTGATCTTCTTGACTGTGCTGATTCTGGATGTGGATTCTGGTTGCGGTTGGACTTGCCATGGACTGGTGGTGTGATCAGGACTCAGAAGATGAGACAGTCCATAGAGGTCAAGGAAAAAGCTGCCCTGCCCCTGACCTGTAGTCCAGTCTGTTCTTGAAGGGAGCCACTGCTGGCAAAGCAAGCAAACAGGATGAGGAGGATCATCATTGGGTTTGGCAGAAAAGTGGTTGGGCGAGTCAAGTCTTGAGAAAAGATTGATTCATTGGGGGGGGGGGCTCAAGGCTCCTGATAATTTCAAAAGCGTTTGTCAGGGAGGGTTAAAAGAGATGGGTGATGATGAGCCTCCACCAGGTCTAATTCAGACCCACTTGTCTATCAAACTGTCTTCTATCATAAAGTTCTGTGTGCTTGTGCTAACGTGAATGAAGCAAAAGTCAAGAGCAGTACCATAAAATGGAAATGTCATGCAAATCTGCTGTGCTACACAAAAAGGTGTCCCCTATATCTCCATCCAGCACACCATCAGCATCATCTTTCTTCTTTTCTAGTGCAAAATGGAGTCCCTGGTGTGTCATGCTAATCATCTTACAGAAGGCATTTCATGTGAAACAATCACCATAGCACAAAAGCAGTAACCTGCAATGCTCCAAACAATTGTGATAATGGCCTCACTCACAATGTAGACCACTCAGAGCAACATAGCCTTTAATTATGCACCTGAGTAAGCTGAGTTCACCATGCAACATATGTGGGTTATCCTTGGTAATCTAATGTCTGTCCACTGGCAATTTCTCTCAACCCTTCCCCCACTGCCTCCTGATAGCACAGTTCTCTGCACCGAAACATAGAAACAAAATTTGTTAGCAGATAAGGACCCCTTGGCTCACCTAGTCTTCCCCCATGGGACATGGGACAGACATAAGGCAATTGTAGTGGGGGGTGGCAGGAAGTAGGCTGTTGGTTAACTAGAATCTGCAGCTTATCCAGTAGGTAGGGGGATCACGTGATGTCTGCTGGCTGAGTGGCAGCAGGGGTTTGGAGCTCTCCCTTCCACCAACTAATTAACTCTTATTCTGCATTTTTCCAATCAGCGTGGCTCTTAATTGTTATATTACCGGCTGAAATGCGCTCGCTTGTTGGCTCTTGGAAGTTTTGGAGAGGTGCATCCCATGTTTGTAGCAGGATGGAGGTGGACAAAAAGCAGGCCGCAGTTAAGCATACACCGCCGACCACGCCGGAAAAGTTCCCTAAAAAGCCGTGGAATCAGCCAGGGCTTGCTGGGGATAGAAATCAAACAGCCAGCCCCCTTACTGAGGAAAGATTTCTCTTGGAGATCGCCCCATTAAAAGGAGTGCTGCAGTCAATTACGGTTGATCTCAAGTCTATCTGAGGAGACCTTTCAGCGCTCACTACCAGGGTTTCTGATTCGGAGGCCAGGCTTTATTCACTGGAGCAGTGGAAGCTTACTGCGGAGGCCGAGATGGTCTCTCTGGCTCAGCAGGTTAAGAAGCTGCAGGCAAAAACGGTGGATCTGGAGGGTCAAAGCCGGAGAAATAATTTGGTGATCCTGGGTCTCCCGGAGCTCGAGGAAGGGGCAGATCTTATGCTGTTTCTCCAAAAGTTTCTGGTGAAGATAGTCGGCCCTTCACCCCTCAATCCCCACTATCATCTGGAGCGGGCTCATCGGGCTCTAGGCCCAGACCTCCACCTGGCTCTCCACCGACCTATCATCGTGAAGTTCCTCAACTACATCGAGTGACAACATGTCTTCAACAAATCCGGAGCTGCAGGCTATCAACTGGGGACTTCTAAATTATGAATCGCTCAAGATCTACCGAAAGAAGTCAGAGCGAAAGGGCTGCATTCCATCCTATAGTGCAGAAATTGGTTGCTGCTGGCATTCCTCAGAGTTTCTATCCAGCCACCTTAAAGGTTACAGCTGATGGGAAGCCTCAGTCCCACGAAGCCCGGACTTGGCTCTCAAAGACCTGACTGTTAAGATGCCTAACCTTTTTACTGCCAATGGCTGAGTTCGTGGTTTTGAATAAGTAGTCTGATGGATTATGTCTGTGGTTTGGGGCCTGCTGTATTATGTTGCTTATTCCATTCTTCCCCTTTTTCTTACTTTTCTTACTTTCCCAGTTCTTTCCCAGTTGTGATTGGTAGGGGTCCGGGTTGGCCTTACCTGCATGGTTGCTCTTGTGGTCGCTGGGTTTGGCTGGTGACTGCGAGCGGCTGGGCGGATGCCAGAATAGGCCGCGTCGGCCCTTTCTGCCTTTCCCTCCTGTGGAAGATACCTCACCCAGAACGCCCATTGGTGGGATGCTGCTTCCTGGGGTACTGGGTTTGTTGACGGACCGGACCAGTCCTAGAGTTTTTTTGTTTCCTCCGGGAAACATCTTGCCTACATCGCGATGATGCGGGGGTGCTGCTCTGTAACTTCTCTGTTTCCCCGCCCCCTTGCTTCTGCTGTCATTGATGGTGAGTCAGCCTTTTCCTCAGGCTTCACTACTTTCACTGTGGCAGAGGCGTGGGATAGTTTTGGGATACTACGCTGATGTTCTGCAACTTAACGGGTTGCTGTTGGTGGGGGATACTCCTGAGCCTTTTGCATTTGCTTGCAGCTGCATTGCTCGCTGATGGATGGGGGGTTTGCAAATCCATTCCCTGGTTGGGGGTTATTGTTTGTTAGTCTGGGGCGGTGGGGGGTTGTTCTTCTATTGTGGTTTACTGAATTTTGGCTGTTTCCCAGTTCTTTAGCCCCTTACAGCCTGATGGGATGTGGGTTTGCATCTGGGAATTGGCTGCCAGGCTGTTGCTGTTTCTACACCTGTTTTGGGTCTATACATGTCTGGGGCCAACTTGTATATAGTTGGGTATGTTTATTTGGGTGGGTTGAGGTGGGGGGGTGGACTGTTCCAGCTTACTGGGATACATGTTTGATTTCTTTGGAGATAGTTAGTATATATTTGTCTAGGGTGCATCTAATTTTGCAAACTTATTTTGATAGTATATGGGTAGCTGGAACTGAGGGGGTTAAGTGTGCCTGTTATACTAGTATATACCGGTTTGATCGTACCTTTGGTATATATTTGAAATGGCTTTAATAGCTACCAAGTTTGCATCGTGGAATGTGCGTGGGCTCAGAGCGAAAACCAAGAGAACTCAAGTTTTCAAGCATTGTGAATTTTTTCAGGTAGATATTTTGTTCCTACAAGAAACCCATCTGACTAAAGCTGAATCGAAATGGCTGGTTCGATCCGGGTTCTTGCAGGTATTCGTGGCAGGTGGTTCTAAGTCTAAGGGGGGGTGGCGATTCTTATAAAAAAATATGTCAACTTTTTGGCTAATGATATAGTAGCTGACCCTGAGAGGAGATATGTATTGATCAAAGGTTCTCTGAATGGAGACAATACGGTTCTGGGATCTGTGTATGGCCCAATAGGGGGTAGTCCTGTGTTCTTTATGTCCCTAGCGGATAAAATTAGTGCCATGCTCCCTTCTCAAATTGTGTTGGGCGGAGATTGGAACCTTCCTCCCTCTCATCTGTTAGATAAGGATCCCAAATCAAGTCTTTCACCCACTCCGGCTCAAAGAGCGCTGCTGGATTTTACCCATATGCTTGGCCTCTGCGACCCCGGCGTCTTTCGAACCCATCTCTTCTCTCCATCTCGTTCTTTTCTCAGCCTCATGGCTCGTGGTCCAGGATAGATTATATTCTGGTTAGTAAAACTCTTTTTCCGAACCATCTCCTATCTGGCATCAAGCCAATTATTCTTTCCGACCATGCAATCGTGTGGGTAAAAATATCCCCAGAGCTTAATTTCCAAAGGGACACAGCCTGGAAATTTAACACCCAGCTTCTAAAAGACACCCATATCGTAACTCAGATTAAGACCCTAATTTCGTCTTTCCTGGAGAATAATCTTGGATCCACCCCCAGATTCGATTGTATTTGGCGCTTTCTAAAATGTTGTCTTAGGGGCGAGCTGATTAAAATTGCTTCAGCAAGGAAAAGGGGTCAATTAGCTCGGGCATCCTCCCTATAGTAAAATTAGAATTGGAACTCCTGTTCCCCCCCTTCTCCCTTACTATCCATCAAAGCCCTCACGGCTGCCAAAAGTGAATATGCTGATCTTCTGAGGAAAAAAGCCGAGTACTGTCTCGTTAAGACTCAAGCCAAGTATATTGAGCATGGTGAGAAAGCGGGTAAGCTTTTAGCCCTGAGACTTCGTTCACTAGAAAGTTCCAGGCTGATCTCAGCTATGCAATCCTCTTCCAGCTCTACGGTGACTTCTCCCAGGGAGATCGCAAAGGTTTTCGAGGCATTTTATAAAAACCTTTATAACGCGCCTTCCTCTCCTACTCTTCTACCTGACATACTAGCCTATCTAGATGGTATTGATATTCCAAAACTTCTGCCCTCGCACATAACTACTTTGACCGCCCCTATTTCACTTTCTGAAATTGAGACTGTTATTGCCTCTATGGCTCCGGATAAAGCTCCCGGCCCTGATGGTTTCCCTGCCAATTTTTATAGGACATTCTCCAAGGAGCTTGCCCCAGTACTCCTCAAGCTGTATCAATATCTTTTTTCTGCTAATGTGACTGACCCAGCGCTACTTGAGGCTACTATTGTCTTAATTCTTAAACCGGACAAAAGTCCCACAGACCAAGTAGCTATCGGCCTATATCCCTTCAGAATTTCGATATGAAAATTCTTGCTAAGGTTTTGGCAGATCGGATTAAGAAAGTATGGCTCCATCTTCTCAGCCCTGAGCAAGTTGGGTTTGTCCATTCTCGTTCGTCTTCAGATCACCTCAGAACCCTCTCTCATATCTCCCATCTAGCTCAATCGTCTCACCTCCCTATGGCCCTGATCTCGCTTGATGCAGAGAAGGCTTTTGACCATGTGGGTTGGTCCTTTCTTTGGGCCACACTATCCAAGATGGGATTTACAGTTTCGTTTCTTAAATGGATCCAAGTTTTGCATGATTCCCCTTCGGCTAAGATATACTGCAACGGGTTTTTCTCTTCAAAGTTTCAATTGTTTACTGGAACCAGACAGGGCTGTCCTCTATCACCTTTCCTTTTTAATTTATATCTGGAGCCTCTTCTTATTAAACTCAAGTCTTCCCCGCTGGTTAAAGGCTGCCGTGTACACCAACGGGACTTAGTCCTCTCAGCATACGCGGATGATATACTCCTACATGTTTCTCATCCGGTCACTTCTCTTGAGCAAGCAATCTTGCTCATTAATCAGTTTGGGCATTTTTCCCAGTATAGATTGAATATATCTAAATCTGTGATCTTTCCCTTAAATGTTTACACATATAAGCAGGACTTTACTAAGTTTGGAATGCACTGGTCCTCCAAGTCGATTAAATATTTAGGTATCCACTTCTCCTCTGACTTAACCTTACTCAAAAAGCTTAATTTAGATGTTATTAAATCTCAAGTTCAGCAGGATCTACTAAGGTGGTCCAATCTTCCCATCTCTCTTTGGGGTAGGATCAATATCGTTAAGATGAATATCCTTCCCCTTATCTTCTATCCGCTCAATTTACTGGGTCTGTGGCTACTGCTCTCGTACTTGCAGCAGTTTCATGCGGTCTTCTCGGAATTCCTCTGGCGTGGGAAAGGGGCCAGACATTCCTTCCTCAAGCTTTCTCTCCCTAAGGATAAGGGGGGGCTTCGGCTTCCCAATCTTCTACTATACTACTGGTCCTCTCACTTATCCAAGATTGGGAGATGGATCTCATCTAATCCTGATCCCTCTCCCCAATTTGGCTCCAAATTGAGAAACTATCCTTTCAGAGACCAAGGTGGACCCCATGGCCATTTACTATATTCCATCTCTCTCCTTTCACAGGAGATAACGGACCAAACAATTCTCACGTCTCTTAAATCCCTTTCTCAGTGTTTGCATTTTTAAGGATCCCACCTAAATTGGATCTTGGGCAGTCCATCATTCTTAATCCTAACATTAAGTTGGGCAACTCAGTAATTATCCCTGATTGGCTTCCTCAGGTCAACAACACCAGGCTGGACCAATATTATGATCAGGGTTCCCTTCTCTCGTCTTCTGAGATTCTTATCAAATTTGGTATCCCCATGGGCAGAGTTTTCAAGGTATATCAATTAAGGCACCTCATTGCTAGAAAATTTGGTACTCAATTCAGAGAAACCATGGTTCAGCCCTTCCTATCTCATATTTCTACCCTTGCTTCTAAACCACATTCTATCTTGACAATATACTCTTTTTTACTGGACTATAAGTTCCCGAGCCTGTTGCAGGATCTGGTATCTGGCCTTCTTTACTTCCCGAAGCTACTTTGAATTGGTCCCAGGTTTGGAAGGACCTGCACAGATACCATACTCAGGACAGACTCAAACTTACCCAATATTATATCTTAAATAATATGTATTACACGCCTAAGAAACTTTTCCAATTTAATAGGCTAGCTCTCTCCCAGTGTACCAGGTGTTTGCAGGAGGAAGGTAATCCCCTTCACATTTTCTGGCATTGTACCAAGGTTGCTTCGCTCTGGTCAGCTATTCGTGACAATTTGGACCCCCTATTGGGCCTTACTCCCTTTTTCACTCCTGAAATTTGTATTCTTGGGGACTATAGTAGTATCGATTGTGTTGAGCGTCGATATCATATTGCCCTTGTGTCTGGTGCTGTTAAGAAGCTAGTCCTTAGACATTGGACTGACCAACTATCTCTGACTTATTCAGAATGGTTGACTGAGCTTTCTGCATGTCTAAATGTTGAAAGGCTTTCCGCCAGTATGCGGTACCGTATGGATCTATTTCAGAAAAGGTGGGGTAAATTATATGCTCTGTATGTACACAAATGACCTCTTGGCTTCCCCTTTGCTGCCCAGGGTAGTTTTCTCCTTATTCCCTTTTGTATACATACCCTTTGCACCTTTTGGTGCTGTTTTCCGTGTATCACTTGATATAGTAATTGTTACTCAAGCACTTGGGTTCAGGGAGGTGGGGTGGTAGGGGAGGAGGGTGGGTGGAGGGAGGTGTTTGAGGGGGTCTTGTTTTATTTTGTTTCTTTTTTTTTTTTATTTTGTACCATGTATGGATAATTGGGTCATTGTATCCCATGTAAATTTTGTTTCTCTTTTTGGAAAATTAATAAACTTGAATTTCAAAAAAAAAATCCAGTAGGTAGGGAAATGGGCAGACTAGGTGGGCCAAGTGGTCCTTATCTGCCATCAGAGTCTATGTTTCTATGTTTCTATGTTTCCCCCATTTTCCCTGCCTAGTCTACCACCACAGACCCTACCTATTCTATGGCCACCATGCTCTGACAGCTTTCCTCTCTCTGCTGAATCCCCCATTACTGTCCTCCCTGTCATCCAGTAGAACAATCCACCCAATACCCTTTGTGTTTAAATCCCTGATATCCAGTGCCACCCCCATCCTGCACAATGTTCTGGTTCCAGCACTGCCTTGTATACCTGCAACCCATTGCCATAGTTTTATATGTGTACATACCCTCCCACCCAAAGCATTTCCTGGCTTCCATGGTGTACCCCTTTCTAGTCAACCAATATCAATGCCACAAACTCCCTCACCCCTGCACTCCTCTTTCCAATCTAGTACATTGACAGCAGCTGACAACAGCTCATTGCTTCCTTCCACACCTGGCTGCCTTATACCTCTACAGAAACTGCAGTGATATGGTATAAAGTACATCAATATAATATTTGTGGAATTGGTGTGAAATATTATTAATCGTCTATAATATTTTATAGACATATTTCATGAAGTGCAATGATGTGTGTCATAGCAGATCGCTACAGTAAATGCAGCTGTAGATAGCATCCATTTCTGGTGGTATGCAGAAGATTGTTGCTAGCTGATGTTCTAGGGCTTGCGGAAGGGGGCACAGGAGTGTAAGGGGGCCCCAGTACAAATTTTTCTAGAGTGAGAGTGGGCAGGAGCAACAAAGAAACCTGAGAATGGTTGTGGGTGTGTGGGTGTGAGGGTAGGTATGTACCTATACAACAATTTCCCCTGAAATCAGGGGCAGGGAGGGAAGATGTAACACAAGTGTGCTTTTGGTTCAATAAAAGCCACAAAACTCACCACAGAGCATGTAAACTCCCCCCCCCCCCGTGCTTCTGGGGGCCTAGTGGCTCCCAGACCCCCAGGTCTTAATATAGAAATCTTTCATGGTATATTATAAAAATGCATATGGAGTGGGTTGTTGATGGCACTGTTAGTCAGCCAGTTGTCCACAACAATTGCAGCTGGAGACTCTAATGTCAGCCAGTCTCCCATACCACTGATTCCATGGGGAAAAAAATTCCCCTGAAATCAGGGGTAGGGAACATGTAACAAAAGTGTGTTTTTGTTGTAGAAAAGCCTCAAAACTCACCACAGAGCAAATAAACCCTCCAAATCCCAGGCTTTTATGTGTCCCACTTTATAAATATCATATCCAAATACAGTACTGTGGATGGAGAAGACAGACCATCTGGATTAGCAGGAACAGGGTGGTGAACACAAGTCAATTTTCACAGAAAAGGGTCCAAAAGGGACTTGCAGCTGTGAAGATGGATAAAGCTATTGGTCCAGGCAAGATACACAAACAGGTTTTAAAATAACTCAGGCCAGTGCTAGCTGTATCACTGGCAGCTTTATTTAACAGCTCACTGAAAACAGGTATGGTTCTGAAAGACTGGAGAAGAGGTGATATGGTCCCCCTATATAAGAGCAGTAGCAGGGAACAGACTAACAACTATGGGTGGGTCAGCCTTACTTCAGCGGTGGGGGAATTAATGAAAGCCCTGCTAAAGGAAAGACTGATAGAGTATCTAGACTCCTATGGGCTACAAGACCATAGGCAGCATAGATTCATGAGGGGTGGGTGGTCATGCAAATTAATCTAACAGATTTCTTTAACTGGGCAACCATGGAAATAGATTAGGGCAGGGCAGTGGACATGGCCTGTCTGGATTTCAGAAGGCCTTCAACACTGTGCTGAACAGGAGCCTGATAAAAAATGAACAGCCTAGGCATGGGATCCAAGGTGGTGAATTGGGTTAGAAACTGTTTAACGGATAGGAGACAGAGACTGGTGGTTACTTCCACTAACTCTTGCCATTGCCCTGGTCACTATGCCTGTCATGTTGTCTATAAGTCTTACTGCATTGGCCTTCTAAGTGATTGGAAGAGATGGGACAACTACATAGATGATACACACATAGCATATGGGTAAGGAGGTGTTGTTAGAACTATACTACTGTACTGGGACTAAATAACTTGAACTCTACTACTGGGACCTTCAACTTAGGGTAAAAACAAAAAAAAGAGTATGTTTGTCTGAGTTGGGTGAAGTGAATTCTTATCTGTGCAGATAACTTGGCATAGAAGGAAACTGTGAATTGTTATCGGTGCAGTTAGCTAGGTGTAGAAGGAAATTGTTAATTAGGGACAGTAGTTTAGGCAGAAGGAAGCCAGGTGTTTTGAATTTAAAAACTGCCCTAGACAGCTTGTAGAAGAGAACAGCAAGATAAAGGGGATGCTGTTGGAACTATACTAGTCTACTGGGACAAAAGAACTAGAACTCAATTTCTGAGACTTTCAATTTAAGGTAAAAAAGAGTTAGTGTGTTTGTCTGAGTTGGATGAAGTGGATTCTTATCTGTGCAGTTAGCTGGGGTAGATGGAAACTGGGAATTGTTATCTGTGCAGTTAGCTAGGTGAATAAGGAAACTGTGAATTAGTGAGAGCGGCTTAGGCAGAAGAAAGCCAGGTGTTCTGGATTTAAAAACTGCCCTAGATAGCTTGCAGCAGATAACAGCAAGATGAAGGAGGTGCTGTTAGAACTATACTACTCTACTGGGACTATATTGCCCTCCTTCCCCCCTCCACCCCTCCCCCACCCTTAG
Organism: Neoceratodus forsteri; assembly: GCA_016271365.2. Lineage (NCBI taxonomy): Eukaryota > Metazoa > Chordata > Ceratodontiformes > Ceratodontidae > Neoceratodus > Neoceratodus forsteri. Next base: position 685,505,813 of record CM057449.1, read on the forward strand.
CCAATTCTACTTTTATAGGCAATGGATTTGACTGACAACAGGAACTTCTTGTTTGGGAGCAGGAAGGATTGCTCACACAGGCACTAAAGACTCACCATCCTAGAAGGAACAAAGTGGATCTCCATCCCCAGCTGCTGGATGTCTGACTCTGAGCAAGTAAAGAAGACTAATGAGGAATATAGGAACTTCCTGTCCCAGAGCAGGAAGATCAGGAGCTTTAAGGGCATGAAGGCAGTAAGAAAGTAGGGAGGAACAATATAGATAGATAGATAGATAGATAGATAGATAGATAGATAGATAGATAAAATAAACAGAGAGAGGAAAGAGTAAATATACAAAACAATAGTTAAGGGACCACAACTAAGACACAATGGGAGTGGTGCAGTGCAGTGGCTGTGGAGCAGCAGTATTCTGGGAGACATTCTGGAAAATGCAGTGTTGTCCCATCTGCAGGCACACATCTGGGCTGAGGGAGGAAGTTGCTCATCTCCAGGCTGAGTTGGCCAGGATTTGGGGGACCTCCTCTCCCACCCTGGAACCACCAGAGCCACTGCCTCAAATGTTGCCAAGAAAGAGGAGTGATTGGACCACAGTGGACTCAGGGAGGGTGAAGGTGGTGGAACAGAGGTGTATCCCTCCAGTTGCATCTCTCCACAATTCATATGCCATTCTGGCAGAGTGTGGTTGCTTTATATAGGCACACACAGTGGAGACCAAGGAGGATGCTTGGAACCTCCACAAAGGAGACCCACAGGAGGGTGGCAGGGGACCCCACAGAGGAAGGAAACAACTCCTGGTGGGAGAATCCATTGTTAGGAGGGCAGAACTGGGGGAGGGAGGGAAGAGGGAGGTAAGGTGCCTACCTGGCACCATGGCTTGGAGGGACAGGGAGCGAATCCTCAGGATTGCAAGATAAACTGCATGGTGGAGGGAGCTGGATATCATTGTCCACCTAGGGACAAATGACCTGGCTGGGAAAGGGATCAGAACAATGGAGGAGGAGCTTGTGGAGTTGGGGAGGGGCCTTAGACAAGTAGCACACATGGTAACCTTCTCCGAGGTGCTGCCTATCTATGTCATGGGTGAGGCTAGGGTGCTCTGCACCATGGGATTTAATCAATGGTTGAAAAACTGGTGCAGTGCTCACAGTTTTAACTTCATTGTGGACTGGGGGTTCACCTGGAGGGATGCAGGCCTAAACTGGCATTATGGTCTGCACCTGTCCAGGAGGGAAACCAGGATCCTAGGTTATAGGTTTAAATGCTTCATTGGCAAGCATTTAAACTAGCCAAGTGGGGAGGCACTGAAAAGGAGCAGGAAAATCATAGCCCCCCCCAACAAAATCAGTGTAGTTGGTGAGGTAAACATCAAGGTAGAGACATCGACTGGAAGAAGGGCAGATGTAAATGAAAAAAAAGGCCAAGGCAGTAAAGACAGGAATAGGGTAAAAAGGGGTAAGGCCATCAAAAATGGAAGGTAATGAGTAACAATGCCCACAGTCTAGGTAACAAGCTCCCTGAACTGGTGGCCTTGATGGAAGAGGGATGCCTAGATATTGTAGCAGTCACAGAAATATGGAACACAGAGAACCATGATGAGGATGTCAACATACCAGGGTACACAATCTACAGGAGAGACATGAAGGGTAGAAGAGGAGGAGGAGTAGCTCTCTATGTAAGGAAGGGGATCAAAACAACAGAACAAAAGGGAAAACAGGGAGGAGAGTAGGCACTGTGGGTCACCCTGGAGACTGGAAATGGCACCACAATCTGCACAGGGGTTGTATACAGACCACCATTTCAGGGGAAGGAAATGGACAAGGAAATGATAGAAAGCATTATTAGGATGGCAGAGAAAGGGGAGATATTGTTGATGGGGGACCTGAATATGCCAGATGTTCACTGGAACACCTTTGCTGCAGCCACATCCAAGAGCAGGACCATTCTCGATGCCCTACAGGGGGCATGACTCAGACAGCTTGTGTTGGAACCCACTCGGGAAGGACCAGTCTTAGACCTGGTACTCTCAAGTGGGGATGGAGAGAGGATCTCAGATCCAGAAGTGGGTAGCCATCTGGGAACAAGTGACCACCAAACAGCGTGGTTCATGATAAACTCCGCTGTGGAGTCAAGCCATACAAAAGTGACAGTAGTAGACTTCAGGAGGGCTGACTTTGTGAAAATGTGGGAGTGCCTCAGAAAAGCACTAGCAAACAGGCAAGAAGGAGGGGTGGAGCAACAATGAGGACTCATCAAAACTGCCATCACAGAGGCAACAAGCCTTTGTATGAAGCAAATAAACAAATCAAAATGAAAGAAAAAAACACATGGTTCTCAAAAGAGGTGACTGGAAAGGTTAAGGAGAACAAGAGAGCTTATAGAAAGTATAAGGAAACACAGAAGAAGCAGAACAAAGAACTGTACCAGTTAAAGCAGAAGGAAGCGGGGAAGGCAGTCAGAATAGCAAAGGCCCAAATTGAGGAAATGACAGCCATGGTTGGAGAAATTGTCAGAAGTATGGCAGCTTGGATTCAATGCAAAGAAGTGCAAGGTAATGCACCTTGGAAACAAAAACCCAGGGGAAGAGTACACAAATGGGGAAGGGGATAGTAACAACAACAAAAATGGAAAGGGACCTAAAGGTTAGCAAGCAATGTGACAAGGCAGTAAGGATGGCTGCGGGTGATACTGGGATGTATAGGGAGAGACATCACCAGTAGAAAACAAGAAGTTGTTATCCCTCTGTACAGACAGTTGGTGAGATCTCATCTGGAGTACTGCATCCAGTTCTGAAGACCCCATCTCTGCAAGGACATAGACAGGATGGAGACAATCCAGAAGAGGGCAACTAAAATGGTGCAGTGTCTGCAACAGAAGCCATAAGAGGAGAGACTAAAGAAGCTTAATATGTGTACCTTTGATGAAAGGGGGATGATAGAAACTTTAAGTACCTCAAGGAAATCAACAAAGTCCAAGAGGGTAGCATCTTTCAGAAAAAGAAAAGTGTAAGAACAAGGGGACACAATTTGAAGATGGGGGGGGGGTGGCTCAGGGGTAATGTGAGTATTTTTTCACAGATATGGTGGTGGACACATGGAACAGCCTTCCTGAGGAGGTTGTAGGGTCAAAAACAGTGGGGGAATTCAAGAATGCATGGGACAGACAGAAGGTAATTCTCGTGGGGGGTAGGAAGAAATAGGCTGTTGGTTAACTAGGATATGCAGGATATGCAGCTTATCCAGTAGGTAGGGAAATGGGCAGACTAGGTGGGCCAAGTGGTCCTTATTTGCCGTCAATGTCTATGTTTCTATATGCATGTCCTCATCATGTCCTCATCATTGCACTCTGATTGGTGCACAGCAATTGTATATCCATGTGATCATCACATGGTGTACAAGGATCCCTGGTGTCTCAAACACTTCATTTCATTTAATTTTTACTTTCTACAAGGAAGTAAAATGGGCAAAACCATTGAACAGTCATGCGTCACATATTAAACTTACTGTACAGATATCATTAAAATAGTTTAAAAACAGTGTGTACAATAAATGTCACAGACATGTACATATAAGCAAGTACATTCTGATGCAGCAATATAGATTCTATTTAAGGCTGCTTTAAAATAAGTTGAACTACAGAAAGTTTTGGCAAATGGTGATGTTATTCAACATATTGGGGCCCAATCAGGAAAACTATTTTTATTGATTCGTAATTTGATCACTTTTTCTTGAAAGACGGTTAAATTGGAACAGCAGATAAGATTGAGAACATAGTTAGGTAGCAGATTTGCAGATAGAACAATCAGAGAAGAGTTACGATTTCTCATTCTGTCCTGGATGGTCATTTTGTGTCAGGTTTAGCAATGGGTGGTTCAGACTTCATACAAAGCTATTGGAAATAATGAGATATATTTCATGGACAAAAATAGTGAAATTCAGATTAATCCACAGCACAGGCAAGAGATTTCCAGATTCTTATACTGTAAGACTGCAGAGGTGAATTTTAAATGGGGCTTGCAAAACAAAGAGACAGATGTTATTTAATATTGTTTGAATCTGGTCATAAAAGTATTAGTTTGGTTGGCAAATACAGTTGTCTCCAGCATCAAGTTATTTTCCACTGCATGATTATGCAGCTATGCATCATTTTAGTGCCACATCTCTGTACACCACGGGCACATCACCTCTATAGCAAAGACTTTATTTATTACTGTGGCTATGTATGTAACTATAATTGCTGATCATCACTGAATGTCGTTTTCAACTGTCAAATATGTACAAATACCACTTCAGTGGTGATCTACCTGCTTTTCCTTTCTGTGTATTACAGGTATTAGATATTTAACCACCTTTGTAACATGGGCCAAAAACAGAGACATGAATGGAGTAAGTGGATTGGCAGAAAGACAACACATGGTACATTCTGAAGTGGAGATTAATCCACTAGTAATGCCTGCTTCAGAATGTCTCAGTGTGTTCAGCGAGACCGGGAGCGAGCAAGAGCAAAAGAGTAGAGGAGTGTGTCAGTTGTGGATGCGCTGAGGAAATCGTGACTGTGCTGGCTGTTGAGTCACAAGAAAGCGATGGGTACCAGACTGTAAATGGAGTGATCGGGGCACTGCACAAACTTGTTGTTGTTTGTAGAACAGTGAGAGAAGTCAGAGACTGTGTGCAGTACATGGAGTCAGAAAATGCTGGTGTCAGAAGTGTAAATCTCTGTGAATGGGAAGCCAGGCTATGGGATATCAGTTACTAGAATGTAGTGCATTATGGTGGAAGAAGGAATATTTGCATACCCTCAGTGGGTTAATCAAATGATATCCGAAGTATGCAAATATGTGATATGTTCTGACAATCCACTAGTGAAGGTGACACAGAAAACAGTGAAATGAGTGTAAAGACCCATGTAAAAACGAGTAAAAATGATGATGTGTGTCCACAAGTCTCACAAACGACATATTAACCCGACGAAACAAAGTAAGAGAAAGTACATGCCACAATAGTAACAAGTAAAGTTAGAGCATGCACGCACCTGGTGGAGGTCGCTATATGTGCAAAAGTACATAGACCAGCAGTACCTCAAATAATAGAAGATACTATGGAAACTTCCTGTGCACTAACATGTCACATACCAGTGACTTCAAACATTACCTAGTTTGCACTTGCCATGTTACAAGCACATTAAGCCACTCCGAAGGTGGCATCTAATGGGATTAATGCATGGTTAGGCCGTTGTACACTCTCAGCCTGTGGCCTCAGGCTACAACCCTCCCAACCATGCATTAATCCACTGTTAGATGCCACCTTCATTGTGGCTTAATGCTTACTTACATACACTACACATATGCACCCCACATAAACCATGTTAACCCCATGTTAAAAACCAGGGCATTTAGGAGAATTCAGGGTACACCTTTGTTGACATGTATATTGAATTTCATGCTTAAATTATACCACATGAATGTCCTAAGTTACAACTGCTTCTGTATGATGTTTGTGAAGATTATGCAGGCCCTGTCAGGAAACAATTGAGCTGCACTCTGCTTCACATACATCATACAGATGTACCTCTTGAAAACCACAGTAATCTTTTTTTAACAATCTGGGAATTCAGGGGACTTCAGACAAATACACTGGGGAACATTTACATTGAATGCCATGTTTATAACACAAGAAATTCTCAAAGTATAACTGCTTCTGTCTGATGTTTGTGAGGAATAAGACATGATGGGGTGTGGTTTATGGGCTGATAAGAGCCTGCCCCAGGTGTGTAATGAGGGAGGGTGCGCTTGTGCTGAATGCCTTTAGCACCTGGGAAGTGCTCTTATCAGCCCATAAACCACACCTCAGAGTGTCTTATTCCACTTATAAAATGGGGCCCTGAGTGAAAAAAAATTAAAAATATTGACAAATCCAAATAAAAAGAGGGAAACACTCTATAGGAAATGTTAGTAGAAAAGTAGTCCTTGTAGTTTAATGAAAAGGGCATTAATATATGTCTGACTCCCCTCACACTCCCCCATACAAAGACCTTTGAGAATGTATTTTGTTATGCCTCCCATCCTCATACACATAAGCAGAGTTGACAAGGTGTTACATTTTATTTATTTGTTAAATTTGGTATGGTTTTCCCCTTGTTTTGAGTGTTTGTGGTAGTGAGCTTGTCACTTATTAGCCACAATACTAAGCACTTTTCTCTGACTGTTTTTGTGAATGAGCCATGAGTACATCAGTTTGCAATTATTTTTTTCAACAGTGTTTCAAAACTGCTTGTGGATGCCTAGGTGAGTGTGGGCTTTGATTTATAAGACTTTTTATAGAACTGGTGGCGGTGTGGATATCGGCTTTCATTTGAAATACTTTTTTTGCCAGCATGCGTGATAGCCCTCAGTGGACTGCAGATGGCTGTTTGTGAAGGAAGGATCGTTGTCAGCTTTTTTTTTTCTTTTTTGTGACCTGGAGTTAGTAGACATCGGAGTCATTGATGGCAATGTTTTTGTTTACCTCACCAGATTGGAGCACTTCGGTACTGCCATGTGTACAGTTGGGGGGGGGGCAGGTTATCGGCTGGACAGTCTACCTGGAAAGTCTGTCTATGTATTAGACAGAATGGAAAAAATGTTGTGTCAGGCATGGATCTTTTGCTGCACTGCATCCTGGTTGGCTAAAGCAGTAGTGGTTGGCACAATATGCCCTGATAAGGACACGGCCAAAAGTACCTCTTAGCCAATCAGGATGCAGAAAACTAATGACCCATTTTATAAGTGACCCATTTTATAAGTGAAATTATACAATGGCAAGAAAGAATCCTGGTCTCTGATTGGTCAGTTTGGGGCTGGACCTGTGGTGTTATCCCAGCACGACGCCACAGGTCTAGTCTCATCACTGTGAACCAATATGGGTGATCACCAGCGTGATCACCACCAGCATGATGATTCTTTTTTGCATCTTCTCTTGAGAAACAAAAATATTTTTCCACGCTAACAAAAACATTCTTTAAAATAATTTTTTTGTTTTATATATAACAACAAGCCATTGTATAATAGGAATAATGCACTCCAGGGTGTGTGTCATTTGGGATAACGCCATGCCTGGGGCATTGGATGCACTCGGTCTGCGGCCTCGTGCCTAACCCCCCCAGGCATGGCGTTATCCCAGCACGACACACACCCTGTCATGCATTATTCCTTTAGTAATGCATTCCCTGCCAAGAAACTTTTGAGCTGTACTATGCTTCAAACACAACACATAGATGCTGATGGTGTTTTTATGTGTTGACTGCCAGGATCCAGGATCCAACGATGTTACTTCAATAGTGACAGGCACCTTCAAAAATGTGGATGCACTGCTAAGGCCACCTATGACTGGGAAATAAAACAGCATCTAAGTATCGGCATCCCTGCAGCTTAAAACTATTGTCAAATCACTGGTTGCTTCTAAACACTGCAATAACATGTGATGCACAAAACGGCAGAACACAACATGACACTGAGCACAACTGCATGACATTGCCATAAAACAAAATAGGTAACAGTATTTGTTTAGGAATTACTAATCAAGCCTGTTTAATAAGGTATTTGATGTTATGGTACAAATAGCCCTGCTTCTAATTATTATTTTTTGTAGTTTAAATTTCACATGCCTAAACAGTGCCCCCCCCCCCCCCGAGGACATTCAGCACTCTCCACCTTCCCGCATCTCAACTTCCTCCTCAAAGAACACTTCTCCTCTACCTACACCTGCAACTGAGATATGTATTGGCACTAGGACCTAGCTTTCTCCTTTTGTGACTGCTAATATGTAAAGCATTTATGAAGCTGTACTGTTGTGCTTTACACAACCACCTACTGTACTGTACTGTATCTGAATGTTTTGCCTGTTTGTTCATTGTACACTGTATTCTACATGTATTCTCCCCATCCCCTCCCCCAGGATGAAAATTGAATTAAGTAGCAGTCTACACAGCATGCTTTCCTGGTAAAACTTTTAATAAATAAATAAAATTAAAAATATTTTCAAAATGAGGAACAAAGCTAATAACTGAATTGAAAAAGATTCCCAAATGTTTAAAATTTTTTCTTTGGCAACTGAAGATCCATTATGTCCAAGGATGCATGAGTCATCATTCACACAAGACAACCTCTAACTCATACCGAACTACATCTGCATCATTTTGATTCATTTAGTTTTAGTTTATTCTGGTTCAACCAGTCAAGCAACCTATTGTACTCAATCTATAGATTTGACTGACTATCAAATAAGGATGAGCCTAAGTCAAAGATGACTGTCCCCAGCATACTGTACAAAAGCATGTCATGGCATTAGGGCACCTGCATTATAGAGCCGGGGCACCACAGTGCTGATTTTTGGATGCACCACCCCCTTCCTGAGGTCTGCCCCCCTGGAGTTAGAATAATTAGGAAGGGGGTGTGGGTGCGGGGGGGGAGAATCCCACCCTAAAAAGAGAGGTCGACAAAATTAAAACTTGGCATTATAATGACCTGGCACTCTACTGCCGGTGCCCTGATGTTGTAGAACCATGCAAGAGGGACTCTACTCAAAATATTTTTCACAAATTGTTTATAAAAACAGAGGGGGAGGTACAAAAGTTACCACACCCTGAGGACTGGACAAGTTGCTAAGAATCTTTACTCTCAGGGTTCATTTGGTAAGTGACATTTAGTAAGATACTAACACTAGTTCTCTTTTAGATATTTCCTGAAGAAGACCTAAGGTCGAAATGTAGATTTTTAACTCTATTTTCTATTTTTAGCGTGCATTTAATATAACCATTTTGTTTTGCATTTAGTAAGATAACTGTAAAACCAGTGCAATGCTTCTCCAGATACTCCAGTAGAGCACAGTTTCCTCAGGAATATAGCACCACATCAAAGGCCTCAGTCAGGTTAGCAAGTGCTGTACCTATAAGCATTCCCCCATCAAATGTATCCTGTACAATGCTCATTAACCTGACCGTGGCTGTTGATGTGCTGTGATTTTTTTTCTACATCTGTGCTGCTGACGTGATAGCTAATTCTTGGACTCTAGGTAATGCATCAGTTTTTCAAAAAATGAACTTTTTAATATTTCTATAAAGACATGTATATTGAGATGGGCCCATAGTTAGTTGTATTAGCTTATCTCTTGCCATATATCCTGGAGTAACTATATAGATTGTTTCCAAATGTGTGGGACTACCCTAGCTAGTAGGGAGAAAGTAAATGCATGCTTTAATGATTTATATGTCACAGTGGCATACACTTTCAGTAACCTTGGGTTAGCTAGCATGGATTACATCCTTTTTTATTATCTAGTCTAAGTTAAGACTTTATTATTTCTAGTTCGGTGATCTCAGAACATTTAAACTGAGAGTTGTAAACAAATCTGCCAAACACTGTATAGCAGCTTTTTTTCACATTCCGTTGCTTTAACTATATTCACTATTCGGAATGTTCTGTGGAAATAAATGGATTGTGAAATATATATGGCAACTTAGTGAGGGCAAGCTAGCAGAAGTAAATAGTGACTAACTCCATATCTAACAGCCTTTGTTTAGCAGCTACACTTACTATCATCAGCCATTTAGCATGTCGGAGTACAAGCACATTACTGCATTCAGGTAGGTTTACTTCATGTTAAAGTATTGCAGCTGACCACAGGATGCTGAAAACCAATGTAGCATCTCCCAAGTTCTGACCTACCATGACGCCATCCCCAATTTCACACAAGTAAAAGTTTTGCCTCTTTCAGATTAGCACTGTACTTCTGATTTTTTGGCCATTTAGCATGTGGTGTAACCAAATTACAGCATTCAGGTAGCGTTGCTGCTGTCCACTGGGCACGAGAAATAACTTGGTGCCTGCAAAGTTCTGATCCCCCACCATGCTCTGGTCACGTTCTGATTTTGTGATCTTGAATCAAGTTATGCAAATACAGTACACAGTTTAAAAACAAAAATCAAAGCCTACATTTACAACCTCCCTTACAGTAACTGCAGTAACCGACTAACAATGACTGATGCTGACCAACTAACTACGGCTGAGGTGACGTTATGAACAGTTAATAACAGGAGGGATTCTCTACAGGATTCGTGATTTGTAGTGACGTTGAGTATGTGCTTTGGGTCAACCCATGCTAAATAATAGCAGCCACAAATTCAACCTGCTATGCAGTACTCTTCACACTATTACTAAGGTCAAAGTTTTGGTAGTGTGCAATTAGTGTTTTGTTAGTCAAAAACTTATCAAACTGGTCAGATATAACTTTCATTGTTTTAAAATACTGTCATCATTCTTTACTGAATTGCTTGTCTTACACTGTCAGGAATGTGTACATCAGAACTGACTACCACATTGCTATATTCAACATTTGATGTGGCCAAGCAGGACAGATATAAACACCATCCACAGGTGTCATTCAGACCTCAGCTCAGCTTCCAGAGGATGACAGTGCAGACTCAGATTTGAGCTTGGCAGTGGGCACCATTTGTGACCTATAGCAACAGCTGCATGGACATCTGCAGCCATGGACATAGTGGTCGAGGGCAGTGTCAATGGAGAGAATGCTACTGCTACCTTGGATCTATTATACCACTGGTTCATGGGTAGCAATGGATGTGAAAGAACTGGGACAACCCTCTGTATCCAGAGCTGTCTCAGTAGTCAATAATGTCCTAATTTCCCACATTAGGAAGTACTTTTTTTTCATGCAGTGTGGCCAGTTACAGATGACCATGGTGGGATTCTGCACCATTCATGAATTCAGATTGGTGCTTAGTGCCCTTAACTGCACCCATTATGGTAAGCAGTATAGCACAGGTAAAAGCACGAAGTTGTGAACCTGGAGGCCAGGACCTAGATTTGAAACTGAGAACCAATACTTGCATACAGTGTGAGCCTGAGCAGGTCACTTAACCTCCCTGTGTTCCCAGGACAGACCTGAAAATGAGCTTTGGTTCAGTGTGCCATTCTCAGCTAAAATAGAAATGAGCTTTGGTTCAGTGTGCCATTTTAGCTAACATTAAAAATTATATATATATATATATATATATATATAAAATAATTTATTTATTTGAAAATGTTTCACCAGGAAAAACATACAGAGCTGCAATAACTCATTTCTAGATGCGTGCTAGGGGAAAGGGGACAATGGGATACATTCAGAATATGAAATATGATAAACAAGTACCTAATTTAAACATGAAAATCATATGTTAAAACATGAAGGACAATAAACAAAATCAAATTGCAGCTAGTAAACAATTATTATGACATACACTGAAAGTCAGTAATGCTAAGGACAAAATATATACACTGCACGATAAAGGATGGAAACTGTGACTACTCAGGGGTAGAAACACACAACTGAATGAGCAACAAGAGGCCCACTTAAACAGTACATGAGGAAGAGTCAATCTAAGGAGGTGGAGGAATGGGAAGGGAGAATTATATAGTATAAGATAGGAGGGGACAGTGATATAGAATAAAAAAGAGGAAAAGGAAAAACATAAGGAAGAGGGTAAGGGACTGGGTGAGGGAGAAAGTGAGAACTAAGAGAAATGAATTAATAGGGAAAGGCATGTTTTCAAGAGCAGGAGCAAGAAGAGGAAGAGGAAATGTGGTTACAGAGAAGATAGGACAGTGAGTTAGAGGATGGGGCAGAGTGGATACTCAAAGGGAAGGAGTTCCAACTATTTGGAAAATGGTAGGAGAAGGCAGCCCAACCTGAAGTTGAAGTACAAGCTGGGGGGACAAGAGTCCTATAATGAGAATTACAGAGGGTGTAGGTGGGAGAAGGGGGGCAGTGAGGGGGATGTTTTAGTATGGTGGAAGGGAGCCAGGCCAGAACTTCTCAACTAATGAGGCATAATGGGCTAGGTATCTATCTCTAACATGAGGGAAGGAGAGGGCAGAGTAAAGGTCACAGTGACAGTTTAGGGCAAAGCTACAGAACAAGTTGAAAAGGGTGTCCAGTCTGGTGAGAGAGTGGACCTAGGTGCAACACTGTAAACTACATCTCCAAAGTGAAAGATTGGGAGTTCATCTTTTGGGTGATCTCACGGTGGGCTTGAAGGGGATGAAGCCACTCTGTCTATAGAGAGCACCAAATTTAGGATGTAGCTTTTTTGTGGACAGCATCCACATGATCAAAATCTTGGTTCTGGTCTAGTCATAGCCCAGGATATTTAAAACTAGAGACATCCTGAAAAGGGGACCCCTCAAGGGTGTAAAAGGTAGGAAGGGTCATAAGCCTGGTGAATCTCTGCCTAGTGCCAAAAGTCATGGATACCATCTTTCTGGCATCGAGGCACAATTGATTTGTGCAAAATCAGCTCTGGACATTATTGAAAGCCACCAAATGCTGGTCACCCATCAGAGGTGGAGGTACTGGAGGTATATATGACAGCATCATCCACATATATGTGGATATCTGCTGTTGAGCAAGCAGCAGGTAAGTCATTCTGGAAAATGGAGAAAATAATTGGTCCAAAGACTGAATCTAGAGAGACAAAGGTGATGATGGGAAGAGGAAGGGAGACAGAGTCATGAATCTTGTCTGAATGGGACCTACCCATGAGGTAGGAACTAAACCAGTTAGTAGTGGACTTTGAGAGACCAGCAGCCACAAGCTTATTAAGGAGAAGAGAGTGGGAAACAGTGTTGAAAGCTCAGCCAAGTCAACAAAGAAGGCAGAAGTGATACAGTCTTGATCTATTCCAGAGAATGAAGTCAGTGAGCCAGATCAGGGAGGTTGTAGTGGAGTAGGCCTTGCGGAAACCAGACTGGAATGGGGTGAAGGAGGAAGAGGATTCAAGGAAAGAGGAAAGCTGAGCAAGAACAAGATGTTCTTGCAGTTTGCAAAGATTGGGAGAAGGGAAATTGGGTGGAAGTTACCTGGGTTTGAGAAGTAGCCCCCCCCCCTCATTAGGGAGGAGGATGACTGTAGCAATCTTCCAGGCATCAGGGACAGAAGCAAGTGTAAAGGAGAGATTCAGAAGGTAAGTGAGCGGGACAGCAATGGCATGGGCCAAGAGGTGCAGGACCTTTGAGTCAAGCCTATCCAGGCTTTTGCCCTTATGAGGATTAAGGGCAAGGAGTGCTTTAAGGGTATCAGCAGGGGAGACTGTAGAGAAGGAGAAACAGTGAGAAAGAGGAAGAGGGTACAGAAGGGGCTGGTGGAGGAGGAGCTGCCAAGGGGAAAAGACGCAAGAACTGCCAAAGCACAGGTGGTGAAGAAAGTGTTGAATTCATTGACAACAAAGGGGGGGTCAGAAATAGTGATGTCTCCAATCTTTAGGACCTGGGGAAGTGGTTGGGAAGGGGGTGAGAATAAGTCACAGACTACTTTCTAGAATTTGGAGGGGCTGTTAAGGTTCTTCTGAAAAGTGATTGAGAAATACTATTTTTTGGCAAGTCTGATCACCCTGGTACAAGCATTATGGAGAGTCCAGAATTGAATCAGATCACCTAGAATAACCTGAGGTCTTGTAAGTCTTCCAAGCAAGGTCTCAAGTTATATATAGAGAGAGAGACAGAGAGTGAGAAAGAGATATGTTACCATAATGCACCTCACCGGTGTGGAGGTGTACAGGAATCATAAGGCATTCCAGAGCATGAACATGCAGTTTGTGGTGAATGCAGATAGAGTCATCACAAATGTGTATGCCAAACACCCAGGCAAAGACCCTAACTCATCCTTTTTCAACCATTTCTAGCCTATGACACTCATTGAGTTTCTCCAGGATAATGTTGGCTGGTTGATAGGTGGGTGACATTTTACATTATGCATTATCCCTATATCTACATATTGACCATGTGCCATGTTGGTCTGGAATGCATGTTCTGAATTCCACAGGTGAACACAGTTCCCTCTGTGCCCATATCTCTTGATAGCATTCCTACATCTAGCCTCTGATGAGAAGAGCTGTTACAGTAATTGGAAAGGCTATACCTAGAGTTTGATGGCCAAGCACTCCCACTTCCTGAACTATATAAGCAGTTCCTCTCAGCCTCATTGTGAAGCACTTTTTCTTTGCAGAGAAAGACTGTGTTTGTCTGTTCTCTGAGCTGTTTGGGGCCTGCAGGGCTGGCTTAGCACCCCCCCCCCCCCTTGCTGCTTCTGCTTGTCTTGCTGGATTTCTGTTTTTATTTTCCTGCTTGTGGTTTGTATTTTGCCTTCGGCTGCATGTGTGCTTCTTCTTTCTTTGTTTCCTGTTCTATGTTTGTGTGTCTTTGGTTTTATTTAGTTTCTAGGGCTTTGTTTATAAACTCCTAGCATATTTTTCCACAGCTCCTACTACTAGCGTTCAGTCACTCAAATCTCAAACTACTGCAATGTAATTGCAATCATTATTTGTGTGTTTCAGCTCAACCATAGCTGCTCCATGTTGCATACTCAATTGATTTCACCTGACTAAGGCTTACACTGAGCCTAGCTATGCAGCGCAATCATGCTCGCTCATTCTGCTTACCTCATTATAACAGCTTCATTCCACTGCCTGGCTACACCTGCTTTCAGAGCAGTGTGTCTCCTTATTTATGTTTATTGCAGTTACAACTCAGTATACTCAATACGGATGTTGCTTTTATATTTATTCACTCTGTTATACTCTGAGGTCAGCTAAAAAGCTCCTGCTGAGGTTGTTAAATTTTCTGTTCTAAATCCTGCCTGTGCTGCTGAAAATCCTCAGAGTATTTGTCACCTTGATTTGGTTTTAAATGTCTGGCTGGCTTGCCCAACTATTCAGTGGTGTTTCATTGCTACTACGTTATGCAGACCTACGTGCAGGTCCACTTGCCACTCGGTTTACTGACCTACATACAGGTCCATGCTTGCTTATGCAATCAATTGTTAATGCCTACTGCATCCTCTTGACTTCAGCCTCTGGGATGTCTGCAGCACTCAATCTGCTTTTGACCTTGCAAGGTCTCAGCATTCACTGCTCATTAGAATCAATGCACCGTGCTCAATCAGCTCACCAGCTTTTCAGCTCTCAATCTAATTCTGGGGCATGCCAGCCATTCTTTTCTATTCTATTCTGTCACATCAGCCAATGGTCTCAATCTGCATTTAGTCCACATCTTGAGCGTATCCAACTTGGGGCAGGATCCTTCTTACCTGGCCCATAGCTAGGAAAGTCCTCATCCCGGGCTTGGCTTGAGCTGCCTGCTACATGACAGCAGCTCCTGGTGTAGAATGTAAGACTAGTGGTGAAGGGTGGTTACAACAATCTCCTTTGGCTCTAGTGTTCCACTATAACGGCTAACCACTGACTGTAGTGGTTTCCCTAGCAAGGCACCTTCACCGCATTCTCTCTACGACTACCTCTGGTTCACCTGGTTTGAGTTTAGGGTGAGTAGACCAGGTGAGCACCTCAGCAGTCATTGCTGTCCTCCTCTGCCTCGGTTGCATGTATTGTTGCAGAGTTTTCTCACAACCTTCCACAGTATTACTGCTAGAGGGCTTGAGTGAGAGCCTTTCTCCAAATTGGAATATTTTCACCTCCCTTTAATTGGGTTTTCCAAATTGCAGCTACAGAGCCATCACTAAATAAACTATCCCAAGCCTAGAGGGAAGGCGACCTAGGCCTTGGATCCCCAGAGATTTCCTCCTCATAGGGGTTTTTTCTCTCCTCCATTGCCTCAGGTCATAACTGTAAGTTTGCATAGTAGTGTCCCCTAGCTTCTTTAGGTAGATTCTGCTGTTGGATAGAGGTGGAGGATGTCTTGCCATTCCCTCTCTCCTTAGAGGATCTCCCCATTCTCAACTCAAACCATTAGTATCATGCTATGCAAACCTGGTCATTAAATTACATTATCAAACTGAGCATCTCATTAAGTTATCAGAATGTCTATGCTTTTCTACTATATTACAGTTATTGCTCCTACATCACAGTTACTGCTTGCTCATAAGCTTCATGTCACCTCCTTCTTTGGGATATGATTGTACTACATTTCTTTTAGGGGTTCCTAAGGTACCTTTGGCCACGGGAATCATCCCATGGCACCTCTAGGGCTGGAATTCTCTCCGAGAGTTCCTTGCCTTTTGAACTCCTACAGGTGGGTAATTCCTCTGAAACAGAGAGTGTAAATGGCCAAAACCAAACTATCACAGTTGCACAAGCATAACACTATACTGGCTGTGCAGGACATTGAATTGGAAAGGCTGTGCCTGGAGTTCGAGGGCCAAGCAGCCAGCCACTCCCACTTCCTGAGCTATACAAGTAGTTCCTCTCAGCCTCATTGTGAAGCACTTTTTCTTTGCCCCACCATCCTCCCCTCCTCCATGAGTAGCAGCACTCTCTCCTTAGGGAGATTCCTACGGTACTTTTAGCTATGGGAATCATCCCGTGGCACCTCTAGATCTGGAACTCTCTCTCCGAGAGTTCTTTGCCTTTTGTACCCCCACAGAGTGGTAATTCCTCTGGAATAGAGTGCGAACAGCCAAAACCAAACTAACACAGTTGCACAAGCATACCACTATACTGGCTGTGCAGGACATTGAATGGACACATGAGAACCATTGAGAAGAATAGTGGAGTGCAAGTTTGGAATCCTAAAGATACAGTTATTAGGGGGCACTAGAGAGCCATCTTCCAGGCTGGTCATGCTTCACATTGGCTCTCCAACCCGACATACAGAAACTAGAAAATTATACACTATTTACTTGCTAAATCTAAGCTTTTCAACTTCAGCAGCTCCCTCAGACTCTCAGCAACATAAATGCCAAAAGTAAGCAGCAAGGCATCCGAAGAATGTGCTGCAGGGCCCCACCAAACCAGAGCAGTGCATGCCAGGGAAAATAACTGAAACCATGAGTGTCACTGGGCCTGGCACCTCAACCAAAACCATGGAGCTGCTTTGGCAGACACTGCTTGAATCCATGAGGGCTATGGATGAAAAATTGGAGAGGTCAATAAAGAAAATTGAAGCCCATGACACCAAAATAAAGGAGCTATCAACAAGGGTGGCAGATATGGAGACCCATTCAACTTTCACTCTCTTCACATTGGCAATGTTAACCCAAGAAAATTCTCAGCTAAGGGGTCATCTAGAGGCCTTAGGAAATGAAGTCAGAGCAGGCAATCTGCACCTCATGGGAGTACCAGAGGAGGTTGAAATTACCAACCTGCTGCTGTTCTTAAAAACATGGCTCTCAGAACACCTAAGATTACTGAAAGACTTTGATTCATCTATGTTTTGATGAGCATATAGAGTTAACTCCAGAATAGCCTCTCAGACCCCTAACCAAAAGTATACTATCCTGCTCCGTACCTCTGGGGTTGAAGTGAGGGATGTCATTGTAGCTGCTGCTCATACTGCCTACCCACTCTCCATTAAAGGTGATGATGTTAAAATATATGTCCTGACTTATCTTTTCAGACCAGAGCTAGGAGAAGGAAGTTCGATGCTGTTTGGCACTGCCTCTGAGTCCTGTTACTGATCCATGCCTTTCTGATAATGGCCCACCTCCGTACAGTCCACAGAGGGAAAAAATGGCACTACACCAATCCCAAAGATGCCAGAAGATGGCTGGAGTGTTAAATAAAGAAATTGCAACCAGATGAGATGAAAGTACAGCACATCAAATGGAAGATTCTGCGGAAGACTGATCTCTGAGAGTCAGTGCACTATAGTTAAAAACTCTTTGTGCCCATGAGTCCTTTTTGTATGGTCCTGGAACAAAAGAGCATGATGTTTTAAGTTAAATGTTAAATTTAAGGTTCAATTAACTGTTTACTCCTAGTAATGGAGCTCACCTCCAGGACAGGACTTTTCATCTGTCTGTAAGGGATAATGGAATGGAAGGAGGAATATTTCTCCAATTTCATGATGCATATTATTTTAAAGACTGACTGCATGGTTGATTTCATTGGTAAGATGCTTTGCTCCATTTCTCTTGCATGCCAAAAGCACTGTTCATTTGAACATTAAAATGCATGAACTGATGTAGATTTCTCTTTCTATTACCTCTGCAACTATTCCTAACGTGTTGTTGTTTCTTAGATGGTTTTGTTTCTAAAGAGGTAAAATAGAATTTTACTGTTTCAAAGTGAATATCCAATTCTGAAGTTGTTGTGGAAGGGTACACAAGGTGTGGAAGCCATTTATTATGCTGACAAATTCCAATGGTTTAAACAGCAACTACTGGAGAGCTGCATATTTCTCCCTTCTAGATCTGCCTAATGTATGACACTTAAGCTGCTGAAGAGGCTAGAATATACTATATTCTAGCTTAAACAAATAATAGAGACCTCTCCCTTCCCCTCACCTCCTGCTGTTCATGACTACAAAGCTACGATCTTGAATGCCAACAATGTGATTTATGTAGAGTACCGTTTGGTCACTGTTGTTTTTTCTACTACTTTGTACAAGGATGAAATGTTATGTGTATAACAGAAAATTAATAAATACAAAGTAAAAAAAAAAGATATAGTTATTATGCCTTGATAAGTCTGGTGGTACATGATTACAATGTGTGGCACAAGTGTGCATGTTATTTACTGTCTGTTGCATCCTGCACTGCCTTGGCCTGTGTAAGTGCACACCACTACTTGGTGTCATTTATGAATCTGGTGTTATGGATGATGTTGTGGAGCACAGGGATAGTGATAATCAGGGGGACTTTCTGTCATGAAAGCAGGCAAAGCATGGGGTCAACTCAGCATGCCCTAAGGTTCCATAGTGGGGCAACTACTCTTTTATTTATCAATGAATTACCCACCTTCTGTAGTGGAGCAGCAGTACAGCTATTTGCAGGCAATACCACAATCTATCAGTCCTCTGCTGACATCCCATGGCTTACTCAGCACTTAAACATGGACTTCTGTCAACTGGAAGTGTGGTTCCTGGTGAATAACCTCCTTCTAAACACTAAAAAATCCCAAAACAATGTTTTTCTTTTCTCATGCCCAAAAAACCTGACCACTCTCCCAAATTCTCCATCACCACTCATAATGGAGATCACTTAGAATCGGTGCATTCCTTTAGATACCTTGGTATCCTACTTGACTTGAGCCTGTCTTTTGAGGTACATGTAAACAAAACCATCACAACTCTTCACCAAAGGCTGGGCTTGTTCTCTCAAATTTGCCCCCTTCTATCAGGAACTTCCTACCAAAAAATTGTCATGGCCTCACTCCTTCCTGTTCTTTTCTATGGGCCCCATTATTCTTGTTGCTTAAATCCTCCCTCATGAGTCAATTAAAGCAACTGTATCATAGGACAGAATGCTTTGCCTCAGGTGTCACCCCATGACAACATCACTGCATTGTACTAACAGAACAAGGAGCACTTGGATGACAGTGGGCTCAGGGATGGTTAGAGTGGTCAGTCAGAGGCACATCCCAGATCCTATTCCACTCAAGAACTCATATGCCACACTGGTAAATGGGGACAACCAAATAGAGGTACCCAGGGAAGTGGAAGGAAAGGATGTGGAGGTTAGCCAAGGAGGTGACCTCAGCGAGGAGAGCAGTGGGACCCAGAGGAGGAGGAAGAGAATCCTGGTGGGGGACTCCATCATAAGAGGGGTCCAGCTAGGAACACAGGAGGCAGAGGACAGGGAGGTGAAGTGCCTACCAGGTGCCACGGCATGGAGGGATGGAAGGAAGATCCTGGGGATCACTGGGAAGGCAAGACAGGAGGGTGAGCTGGATGTCATTATCCACCTAGGTACTAATGACCTGGCAAATGGGGAGCCAAAGGAAGTTCAGGAAGAGTTTAGGAAATTGGGGAGGGGTCTCAAGCAAATGGCTACTTATGTCACTTTCTCAGAAGTACTACCTTCGAGAGGCAAGGGAGAGCATAGGGGTGCATGCACCATGAACTTTAATTCATGGTTGAAGAACTGGTGCTGTGAGGAAGGGTTTGGATTCATTGGTGACTGGGGACACACCTGGAGGGATGGAGGTTTGTTCAAGTCTGACGGCCTGCATCCATCCTGGAGGGGAATCCAAGCACTCAATGATAAGTTTAAGTGCTACCTTGACAAGCATTTAAACTAGCAAAGAGGGGTGGTAGGCCAACAAGGAGGGTACCTACTTGCTCATCCCCCACAGCTAGCAGTGGAACCAGTGAACCGGAGGAGTGGCTATCTCTACAAAGCAGTGTGCAGAAGATGGAGATTTGCATCTAAGAGGTGGATCTGCAGAAAAAGGGGCAAAATTCAGCAGAAGGGCAGACAGCAAGGAGAACCAGGGGTAAAGGACAACCAAGGAAGGGGATGGAGTAGAACAGTGAAACAGTCTAGGGAGGTCAAATCATGGAAAGCCATGTGTGCCAATGCCAGGAGCCTTAGCAATAAGATGGAAGATCTGGAGGCTGCCATGGTGCAGTCAGACCTGGACATTGTGGCCATCACTGAAACCTGGTGTAATGATAACCATGACTGGGAGATGGCCATACCTGGCTACAACATATTCAGAAGAGACAGGTCAGGTAGAAAGGGAGGAGGAGTGGCACCGTATGTGAAAAATGACATAACAGCCACAGAGATCCAGAAGGAACAAAATGGGGGAGAAATACTGTGGGTTAAGCTGGAAAGGAAAATGGGGCCAGCCATCTGCACAGGTGTGTTCTATAGACCACCAGCCCAGGAGAAAGAAACAGATAGGGAGCTGATGCTAGCCATCCAAAGGATGGCAGACAAGGGTGAGATAGTACTGGTTGGAGACTTCAATATTCCAGATGTGGACTGGAGCATCCCAGCAGCAGCATCATCTAGGAGCAGACATATCCTGGGCTCCCTTCACGGTGCCTTCCTCAAACAACTGGTCATGGAACTAACTCGGCAGAAGGCAGTACTGGACATTGTGCTCACAAACAGGGACAGTGTGATTGAGGTAACAGTGGGGGAGCACCTGGGGAACAGTGACCACCAGTCATTGTGGTTTGAAATCACAGAAAGAGCAGAACCAAACCACACAAAAACATGTATCCTGGATTTAAGGGGGACAGACTTTGGGAAAATGGCGAGATACTTGAAAGAGGCATTAAGGGGAATGGGTCAGGAATCAGAGGCTGAGAAACAGTGGGTGGTATTTAAAATGGGTATTACAAGAGCAACAGAATTATGCATTAAGCAGGTTAGCAAGAGGAAAAGGAAGAGTATACCATTATGGTTTTCCAAAGAGGTAGCAAAGAAAGTGAAAGCCAAAAAGATTGCATTCAGGCAATACAAAAAACACAGGCAGAAAGGGATAGGGAGAAGTACCAGGAGAAGCAAAGGGAGGCAGGGAGGTCAGTAAGGGAAGCCAAAGCTCAGACAGAAGAACACATTGCAAAATCAGTGGGTAGAGGGGACAAAACCTTTTACAGGTACATAAGTGAAAAAAGAAAGGCAAAGGGAGGGGTAGTGAGACTGAAGTGGGAGGATGAGAGCCGCGTGTAGGATGACAACAGTAAAGCTGACATATTGAACAGGTATTTCTGCTTAGCCTTTACTGAGGAAGAGGAGGATAATGGGTCTGAAGGGAGTACAAGGGGTGAGAATGGTGCAGAAATGGACACAAGTCCCTTTACTCGAGAAAGGGTCCTGAAGGAACTGAAAGTAATAAGAGTTGATAAAGCAATGGGGCCAAATGGGGTGCACCCCAGGGTCCTTAAAGAACTAAAAGAGGTGGTGGTTGAACCTCTGGCTATCCTGTTTAGCCGATCACTGGAAACAGGGGAGGTACCCAAAGACTGGAGGATAGCAGATGTAGTCCCCTTATACAAAAGTGGGAACAAAGAGGAAGCGGGAAACTACAGACCAGTCAGCCTCACCTCGGTAGTGGGGAAGATCATGGATGCACTATTGAAGGGAGAGACTGGTGGAACATCTGGTTGTCAATGGACTACAGGATCCAAGGCAGCATGGTTTCACCAGGGGGCGGTCATGTCAGACCAACCTCATTGAATTTTTTGACTGGGTGACTAGGGAGGTGTATCAAGGGAGGGCAGTGGACATGGCCTATCTGGACTTCAGCAAGGCCTTTGACACTGTGCCACATAGAAGGCTATTACACAGACTGGGGAATATGGGTGTGGGCAGGACAGTAGGTGGGTAGGTAACTGGCTGGGTGGCAGGACACAGAGGATGTTGTAAATGGCTGTCACTCCACAGAGGGAAGAGTGACCAGTGGGGTACCACAGGGATCAGTGCTGGTACTGGTCCTATTCAACATCTTCATCAGTGACATTGCACAGGACCAAGAAGGCAGAATTTCACTGTTCACTGATGACACAAAGCTCTGTAACACAGTAGACACACCAGAGGTTGTAGACAGAATGAGAAGGGGCCTGCAGAAACTTGAAGAATGGTCAGGGGTTTGGCAATTGAAATTCAATGCAAAGAAGTACAAGATAATGCATATGGGGCACAAAAACCCTGGCACAATATATCAGTTGGGGGGTGAGGATATAGCATGCACCAAGCAGGAAAGGGATCTTGGGGTTATCATCTCTGATGGCCTCGAGGTAGGAACCAGTGTGACAAGGCAGTAGGTAAAGCAAATAGGATGCTGGGATGCATAGGCAGGGGCATTACCAGCAGGAAAAGGGAGGTCATAATTCCACTATACAAGACACTAGTGAGGCCCCACCTGGAGTACAGTGTACAGTTCTGGAGACCTTACCTATATAAGAACATATGGATTGCATCACAAGTTCTATGAGGACAGGTTCAAGGAACTGAAAATGTACTCCCTGGAGGAGAGGAGGGAGAGAGGTGATATGATAGAGACATGCAAGTATCTTACAGGGAGGAACAGGGTGCAGGAATACACTATTTTTAAGTGAAAAAGATGTTCCAGGACTAGAAGGCATGGGATGAAGTTGGATGGAGGCCAATTCAGAGGAAACATGAGGAAGAATTTCTTCACAGAATGGGTGATGGACAAGTGGAACACCGTGCCAGAGGAAGTGGTGGGGGCTGAAACAATCACGGGATTTAAGAATGCATGGGGTATACATAAAGGAATTCTGGAAGTCAGGGGTAAGGGGTGAAAGACTTCTAGGAAAACATAAATTGAACTTACAAGCTCAAATGGGCAGACAGGGTGGGCCACAGGCCCTTATCTGCTGACACTGTCTATGTATCTATGTATCTCTAGGTTGGCTGCAGCTGGAACATAACTTCCTCTATACCTCACTCTGCCTTACCTTTAAGATCACTCACCTATACACCCCACTGAGTCTTTCTGATATGGTGGTAAGAAAACTGATCTGCCAGGCCCTATGCCCCTCCTCTCTCGCTGTCCAGGCTGTGCTGTCCTATCATCTGGCAGCAAGCAGGAGATCCTTTGCCTGAAAAACTGGCCTAGATAGCATGTGACAGAGAACAGCTAGTGGTAGGAGCTACTGTTAGAACTTTACTACTCTACTGGACTAAATAACTAGAACTCTACTACTGGGAACTTCAATTTAGGGTAAAAACAAACAAAAAAACAAAAAAAAGAACATGTTTGTCTGAGTTGGGTGAAGGAATTGTCTGTGCAGTTAGCTAGGTGAAGAAAGAAACTGTGAATTAGAGGGAGGGGCTTAGAGAGAAGTTAGCCAGGTGTTTGCATTTAAAAACTGACCTAGATAGCTTGTGGCAAAGAACAGCAAGAGGAAAAAGCAGCTGTTAGAACTTTACTACACTACTGGACTAAAGAACTAGAACTCTACTACTGGGAACTTCAATTTAGGGTAAAACCAAACAAAAAAAGAATGCGCTTGTCTGAGTTGGGTGAAGGAATTGTTATATGTGCAATTAGATAGGTGAAGAAAGAAACTGTGAATTTGGGGGAGTGGCTTAAAGAGAGAAGGACGCCAGGTATCTGCATTGAAAAACTGACCTAGACAGCTTGTGGCAGAGAACAGCAAGAGGAAGGAGCTGCTGTTAAAACTTCACTGGAACTATATTGTCCTCCAACCTCCCTAACCCCCACCCTTAGCCAGTTCTACTTTTATAGGCACAGGATGTGACTGACAACAGGAACTTCCTGTTTGGAGCAGGAAGGGAGTGATCACAGAGGCACAAAAAACTCATCATCCTAGAAGGAAAAGAGTAGCTCTCCATCCCCTCAGCTGCTGGAAGTCTGACTCTGAGCAAGTAAGAAGGAGACTGCTGAGGAATATAGGAATTTCCTGTCCCAGAACAGGAAGATCAGGAGCTTTAAGGGCAAGGAGGCAGTAGGGAAGTAGGGAAGAAAAAAATGTTTATAAAAAAATAAAATAAAATAGACAGAGGAAAGAGTACATATACAAAACAACAGTTAAAGGGTCTCAAATAAGACATGATGGGAGTGATGCAGTGCAGTGGCTGTGGTGCAGAAGTCTTCTGGGAGACATTCTGGAGAATGCGGTGTTTTCCCATCTGCAGGAAGAGGTAGCTCATCTCCAGGTTGAGTTGGCCAGGATTCAGGGGACCTCCTTTCCCACCCAGGAACCCCCCAGGACCACCGCAACTGCCTCAGAGGTTGCCAAGAAAAAGGAGCAGTTGGACCACACTGGGCTCAGGGAGGGTGAGGTGGTGGAACAGAGGTGCATCCCTCCAGTTGTACCTCTCCACAATTCATATGCCATTCTGGCAGAGTGTGGTTCCTCAGTGGAGGCACCCACAGTGGAGACCAAGGAGGATGCTGGGAACCTCCACAAAGGAGACCCACAGGAGGGTGGTATGGGACCCCACAGGGGAGGGAAACAACTCCTGGTAGGGGATTTCATTGTTAGGAGGGTAGAACTGGGGGGATGGAGAGGTGAGGGGAGGTAAGGTCCCTGCCTGGCACCATGGCTGGGAGGGACAGGGAGCGAATCCTCAGGATCGTGGGAGCAGCTGCATGGGAGAGGGAGCTTGATGTCATTGTCCACCTAGGGACAAATGACCTGGCTGAAGAAGGGATCAGAACAGTGCAGGAGGAGTTTGTGGAGTTGGGGAGGGGTCTTAGACAAGTAACATGCATGGTGACCTTCTTGGAGGTACTGCCTGTCTATGATATGGGTGCGGCTAGGGTGTTCCACGCCATGGGATTCAATTAGTGGTTGAAAAAATGGTGCAGAGCTCATGGTTTTGGCTTCATTGGGGACTAGGGCCTACCTGGAGGGATGCAGGCCTATACTGGCACGATGGTCTGCATCTGTCCAGGAGGGGAACCAGAATCCTAGGTGATAGCTTTAAATGCTTCATTGGCAAGCATTTAAACTAGCCAAGGGGGGAGGCACTGAAAGGGAGAAGGGAAATTGTTGCCCCCCCCAGAAAAATCAGGGTAGTTAGTAAGATAAACATCAAGCTAAAGAAGTCTATAGGGAGAAGGGCAGGGGTAAATGGAGAAAAAGACAAAGGCAGTAAGGACAGAGAAGGGCCAAAAAGGGATACGCCCATAAAAAAACGAAGGGTGATGAGTACCAATGTCCATAGTCTAGGTAACAAGCTCCCTGAACTGGTTGCTTTGATGGAAGAGGGATGCCTGGATATTGTGGCAGTCACAGAAACGTGGTACACAGAGAACCATGACTGGGATGTCAACATACCAGGGTACACAATCTATAGGAGGGACAGGGAGGGTAGAAGAAGAGGAGGAGTAGCTCTTTATGTAAGGAAAGGGATCAAAGCAATGGAACTAAAGGGTAAACAGGGAGGAGAGGTGGCACCGTGGGTCAACCTGTAAACTGAAAATGACACCACAATCTGCACAGGGTTGTATACAGATCTCCATCTCAGGGGAAGGAAATGGGCAAGGAAATGATAGAAGGTATCCATAGGATGGCAGAGAATGGGGATTATTGCTGATGGGGGACCTGAATATGCAAGATGTTAACTCGAGCACCTTTGCTGCAGCCACATCCAAGAGCAGAGCCATTCTCGATGCCCTACAGGGGGCATACCTCAGACAGCTAGTGTTGGAACCCACTCGGGAGGAAGCATTCTTAGACCTGGTACTCTCAAATGGGGATGGAGAGAGGATTTCAGATCTAGAAGTGTGTAGCCATCTGGGAACAAGTGATCACCAGAGAGTGTGGTTCATGATAAACTCAGCTGTAGGGTCAAGCCATACAAAAGTGAAGATACTAGACTTCAGGAGGGCTGATTTTGTGAAAATGGGAGAGTGCCTCAGAAAAGCAGTAGCAAACGGGTAAGAAGGAGGGGTGAAGCAACATTGGGAAAACATCAAAACTGCAGTCACAGAGGCAATGAGCCTTTATCTGAAGCAAATAAACAAATCAAAATGAAAGAAAAAAACACTATGATTTTCAAAAGAGGTGGCGGGGAAGGTGAGGGAGACAAAGATAGCATTCAGGAAGTATAAGGAAACACAGAAGGAGCAGGACAGAGAATGGTACCAGTTAAAGCAGAAGGAAGCTGGGAAGGCAGTCAGAATAGCAAAGGTCCAAACTGAGGAAAAGATAGCCAATTTGGTTAAGAAGGGAGATAAAACCTTTTATAGGTACATTAGGGAACAAAGAAAGACAAAGGGAGGGATACTGTGTGTTTCTTTCTGAGGAAGGGGGCTATATCAGCTTAATTTACTGAGTCAGGAGCAGAGGGTGAATCTAATTGGGGTGCGGCTTAGGAGCTTAGGAGTACAAAACCAGGTGTCTCCTATTACAGCTTCTTGCTGTTTTTGACAGAGGAGAACTTTGGTTTCAGATCAATAAACAGCAGTCTAGAACTGCAGTTCTTTTACTGATAAATCACTTATATCTCAGCAGGAGTCAGTACCTGTTTGGATTAAGCAAACATGTATTTTATTAGAAGAAGGGGGTCTCATTTATGTAAAAAAAAAAAGAAGAAAGTCACTCTGTATTTATCTGAGGAAGAGGGCTGTATCAGCTTAATTGACTAAATTAGGAGCAGAAGGTGGATCTAATTGGGGGTGTGGCTTAGGATCTTAGAAGTACAAAACAGGTGTCTCCAATTATAGCTTCCTGCTGTTTTTGACAAAGGAAAACTTTGGATTCAGAGCAAGAAACAGCAGTCTAGAACTACAAATTTTTTACCAATTGCCCTCTTTCCCATCCCTCAACCCTCCCACCCTAAGCCAGTTCTACTTTTATAGCCACTGGATTTGACTGACAATAGGAACTTCCTGTTTGGCAGTAGGACGGGAAGGATCACTGAGTCACATTAGTTTCATCAACCTTGAAGGAACCTAAAAATTAACTCCCCCCCTCCCGGCAGCTGGAGGTCTGAATCCAAGCATAGAAGAAGGAGACTACGGAAGACTACAGGAAGTTCCTGTCCCAGAACAGGAAGGACAAGAGTTGTAAGGGCACATAGGCAGTAGGAAAGTAAGTGTAAAATACATCAAGGGAAGAGATAGTAAGCATGCAAAGCAACAGGAGAGGGGACACAAAATAAGTAAAAATGGGAGTGGTGCGGTGTAATGGATGTGGGGCAGAAGTGTTCCTAGAGATATTCTGGAGGCTGCGATGCTGCACTGTTTACAGGCACCTCTCTGGTCTGAGGGAGGAAGTTGCCCGTCTCCAGGCTGACCTGGCTAGGATTCATGAAACCTCTTCCCCCACCCAGGAACCACCAGGGCCACCACTGTTACCTCAGAGGTTGCCAAGAAAGAAGAGCGGTTTGACCAAGGAGGGCTCAGGGAGGGAGAGGGTGGTGCAACAGAGGTGCATCCCTCCTGTTGTATCTCTTCACAATTCATATGCTGTTCTGGCAAACAGTAGTTCCTCTATGGAGGCACCTGCAGTGGAGACCAAGGTGGGTATTGGGAACCTCCATAAAGAAGACCAACAGGAGGGAGGCACAAGACCCCACATGGGAAGGAAACAACTCCTGGTGGGGGACTCGATCATTAGGGGGGTAGAAGTGGAGGAGGAAGGGGATAGGGAGGGAAGGTGCCTGCCTAGTGCCACAGCTCGGAGGGACAGGAAGCAAATCCTCAGGATCGTGGGAGCAGCTGCACGGGGGAGGGAGCTGGATGTCATGCTCCATCTAGGGACAAATGACCTGGCTGTGAATGGGATCAGAACTGTGCAAGAGGAGTTTATGGAGTTGGGAGGGGCCTTAGAGAAGTAGCATGTATGGTAACCTTCTCAGAGGTGCTGCCTGTCTATGGCAAGGATGATGCTAGGGTATTCCGCACCATGGAAATCAATGAATGGTTGAAAAACTGGTGTGGAGCTCAGGGTTTAGGCTTCATTTGGGGAATGGGGAGCCACCTGAAGGGAAGCAGGCTTATCCTGGCATGGTGGTCTGCATCTTCCAGGGGCAAACCAGGATCCTAGATGACAGATTTAAATGCTTCATTGGCAAGCATTCAAACTAACCAAGGGGGAGGCACTAAAAAGGAGCAGGGAAGTTCCAGCCTTCCCCTACAAAACACAGCAATTAGAGAGGTAAACACCAAGGTAGAGAAGTCAGTAGAGAGCAGGACAGGGGTAAATGCAGAAAAAGGCAGTAAGGACAGGGATGGGGCTAAAAGGGGTAAGGCCATAAAAAAAAATAGCAGGGGATGACTACCAATGCTCGCAGTCTGTGCAACAAGATCCCTGAACTAGTGACCTCGATGGAAGAGGGATGCCTGGATATTGTGACAGTCACTGAAATATGGTACACAGAGAACCATGACTGGGATGTCAACATACCAGGATACACAGTCTACAGGGGTGACAGAATAGGTAAAAGAGGAGGAGGAGTAGCTCTCTATATAAGGGAAGGGATTAAAGCAACAGAACTAAAGAGTAAACAGGAAGTTGATGAGTCAATATGGGTCACCCTGGAGACAGGAAATTTCACCACAATCCGCATGGGGGTTGTGTACAGACCCCCATCTCAGGGGGGAGGAAATGGACAAGGAAATGAAAGAAGGCATGCTTAAAATGGCAGAAAACGGGGAGATATTGTTGATGGGGGACCTCAATATGCCAGATGTTAACTGGAGTACCTGTGGCTGCAGGCATATCCAAGAGCAGGATAATTCTCGATGCCCTGCAGGGGGCATGCCTCAGACAGCTAGTGTTGGAACCCACTTGGGAGGGAGCAATCTTAGATCTGGTACTCTCAAATGGGGACAGAGAGAGGATTTCAGATCTAGAAGTGGGTAGCCATCTGGGAACAAGTGATCACCAGAGAGTGTGGTTCATGATAAACTCAGCTGTATAGTCAAGCCATACAAAAACAAGAGTACTGGACTTTAGGAAGGCTGATTTTGGGAAAATGAGAGAGTGCCTCAGAAAAGCACTAGCAAACGGGCAAGAAGGAGGAGTGGAGGAACAGTGGGGAATAATCAAAACAACCATCACAAAGGCAACAAGCCTTAGTGTGAAGCAAATCAACAAAACAAAATGAAGGAAAAAAACACTATGGTTCTCAAAAGAGGTGGCAGGGACAGTTAAGGAGAAAAGGATAGCATTCAGGAAATATAAGGAAACACAGAAGTAGCAGGACAGAGAACTTTATCAGTTAAAGCAGAAGGAGGCAGGGAAGGCAGTCAGCATAGCAAAGGCACAAACTGAGGAAAAGATAAACAACTCTGTTAAGAAGGGGGATAAAACCTTTTATAGGTACATTAAGGAGCGAAGAAAGACTAAGGAAGGGATACAGAGACTTAATAAAGGGGATGGAATGTGAGCAGAGGGTGACAGTGAAAAACAGGGATACTGAAGGAATATTTCTGCTCAGTATTCACAATGGAAGAGGAGGGGGAGGTACCTAAACCAAACAAGAGAGAAACTCTGAATGGGGGTTGACACCAGTCCATTCATAGAAGAAAGGGTTTTGAAAGAGCTCTTGAAACTGAGGGTGGACAAAGCAACGGGCTTGATGAGATTCTCCCCAGAATTCTAAAAAAATTAAGGGAAGAACTAGTAACACCGCTGACTACCCTTTTTAACAAATCATGGGAGGATGGTGTGGTACCTGAGGACTGGATGAGGGTGGATGTGATTCCCCTTCACAAAAGTGGGAGGAAGACTGCGGCAGAAACTACGGACCTGTCAGTTTGATCTCAGTGGTAGGGAAAATGATGGAATCACTTCTGAAGGAAAGAATTGTTGAGTAGCTAGAGGCCAGTGGGGTACAGGACCCAAGGCAGCATGGTTTCACAGTAGGAAGGTCATGTTAGATGAACCTAATAGATTTCTTTGACTGGGTGACCAAAGTGGTAGACCAGGGAGGGGCTATGGATATGGCCTACCTAGATTTTAGCCAGGCATTTGACACAGTCTCACAGAAAAGATTAATATACAAGTTTGCCAGCCTTGGAGTGGGTTCCAAGGTGGTAGCCTGGATAAAAAAACTGCCTGGACAACAGGATGCAAAAGGTAATAATAAACGGAGTCCATAGTGAAGAAAGGAGGGTACTAGCAGGGTATCGCAGGGTTCAATACTGGGACTGGTTCTCTTTAATGTCTTTATAAGTGATATTGGAGAGCACCTGGAAGGAAAGATATGTCTCTTTGCAGATGACACAAAGATCTGCAACAGGGTTGATACACATGGTGGGGTGGAAATGATGAGAATGGACTTGGCAAGGTTGGAGGAATGGTCAAATAAATGGCAGCTTAGATTCAATGCAAAGAAATGTGAAGTAATGCACCTGGGAAACAAAAACCCAGGGAAGAGTACTCAATATGGGGGATATGACAACAACAAAATGGAAAGGGACCTGGTGGTTATATCAGATGACCTAAATGTGGGCAAGTAATGTGAGAAGGAAGTAAGGAGGAGTGGGGGGATACTGGAATGCAAAGGGAAGGCATTACCAATAGAAAACAATAAGTTGTTATCCCTCTGTATAGACACTTGGTGAGACCCCATCTGGAGTACTATATGCAGTCTGGAGACCCCATCTCCACAAAGACATAGGAAGGAGGCTGTCCAGAGAAAGGCAACCAAAGTGGCTCAGGGACTTCACCAGAAGACATATGAAAAGAGGCTAAAGGAGTTTAGTATGTATACCCTCGAGGAAAGGAGGGAGTGGGGAGAGATTATAAAAACTTTCAAGTACCTCAAGGGAATCAGCAAAGTCCAAGAGGGTAGCATCTTTCAGAAAAAGAGATGTGCAAGAACAAGGGGTCACAATTTGAAGACAGAAGGAGGACGGCTCAGAGATAATGTGAGGAAGTATTTTTTAATGGAGAGGGTTATGGATGTATGGAACAGCCTTCCTGATGAGGACGTGGAGTCAAAAACAGTAGAGAAATTCAAGAATACATGGTATAGACATAAGGCAATTCTAGTGGGGGGTAGGAGGAAGTAGGCTATTGGTTGACTAGGATCTGCAGCTTATCCATTAAGTAGGGAAATGGGCAGACTAGGTGGGCCAAGTGGTCCTTATCTGCCATGAAATTCCATGTTTCTATGCTGCACCTTGAGCATGGAACTCCCTCCCCCATTTCTTCTCTCTTGCTCTTCCTACCCCAGTTTTAAAAATGCCCTTTGAAACCAGCTGATTGACTTAGGGACCTGCTCCTGCTTCGCTTAATCAATCTGGAAGTTTCTATGTTTCATACTGTCAGTGCCCAGCCAATCTATATTATTAATGGGACAACCTGTCTCTGAAGGGTTGAATGTTATGTTAGCTTTGTAAACTAAATATATGATTAAATACTGAACATATGCCATTACACCAGTAGGTACAACTGCTGTTCTGATCTGTAGCCAAACTTGTCTGTATCTGCTTTGTTGTGCACTCCCCTTTCCTTGATATCTATGTTCTCCTCCAGCACTATGCGCATCTCTGTGTACTACTGTAGCTAGGATCCTGGGTATCTTGGCATTCCTCATGTATGCATGTGCTTTCATTGTATGTAAACTGCATTTCCCAACCCTCCCCCACTTCATGCATTCCAATTATGTTCAATATTTATGTTTCAGTTTGTATTATTAATCAATGTATTAAATGAACATTTTTATTTTTATTTATTTTTTTTTTTTATTTATTGAAATAATCAGTTTTACAACCTTTGAGTCAGGGACTCGTTTACAAAGGTACCTCGTCATGGGGGAGACAACAATTAAGGAGGTTTAGGACAGTGGTTACATACAGGTGAGATACATAAATACACACGCAGAGTTACAGGCATCATTATATAAATACATACATTTGTTGAGTTACATGCATCATTATGTTAACACCGTTGTTACAGTTGTTCATTGTACCATTACCCAGTCGTCTATGGGAGCCAGAGGGCATAGGGCTATATGAGGCAGAGTTAGGGTCTGCTACAGACATTTACAGCATCGGCTAGCAATAATGTGCTGACGGAGGGCTATTTTAAACCGGCCAATCCCGGGGATCTTTGTGATTGCCTCAGGAAGGGAGTTAAGCCAGGCCGGAGCTTTATGATGGAAGGATCTTTGGCAGAGAGAGGTCCTTGCCCTGGGTACTAGGAAGGTGGCTTTGGTGGAGTTACGGGTCAGCGTAGGCCCGACAGCTAGTTGCAGGGATGCAGAAACCCTTGGTGGGCATAACCCAGACAGGGATTTTTGGCCAGTAGGCAGGTGTGATATTTCAGTCATTCTTCAAGAGTGAGTATGTTAGCGGTGGAGTATAGCAGACAGGTGTGGGTTCTGCTGTGGGCACGGTCAGGAGCCCAGGCTTTGTTAATAGAGGTCTGGACCTTGACAGGGAGGAGGGTCAGCCGCGTGATATTGGAAGTCCATAGTCAGCCAGGGACAAATACAGATGAGGTGATGGCTAATTTAAGGCAGAATCTGGGAGGCAGTCTTATGGCGGTAGAGAAGCCCAGTCCTGGAGTTCATGGCTGATGACAGGGCTTTTAGGTGGGCGTGGAATGTAAGGCTCAAGGCCAAAGGTGATGCCCAGATACTTATATGTTGTTACCTGTTCTAGTGGGAGGAGCATGCTGGTGGTGATGAGAAGGGGAGTATCCTTGGCGCTGTTTTGCTGATGTGAGAACAGCATTGACTTAGTTTTTTTCAGGTTCAAGACTAGTCGATGGTTACTGAACCATTTTTCAGCTTGTAGGAAGGTGCTTTGCAGCGTGCATTGGAGTAGGAGTGGGTCTGAGTGTGATGCTAGGATCACTGCATCATCAGCATAGAGCAGTATTTTGTTGGAACAGGAGCTTGGGAGGGTGTTTAGGAAGAGACTGAAAAGGGTGGGTCCAAGGATGGAGCCTTGCGGGACCCCTGAGAGAACTGGTAGGTTGGTGGAGAGGGTTCTATTTAGCTTAACTCTTGGGACCTGTTGTAGGTAGCTTGAGAACCAACTAGGGGCCAAATGAGAATCCCAGCTGGCTTAGGAGTTTAACAGCAGGGGTGGCACACAGTGTCAAAGGCCTTGGATAGGTCGATGAAGACTGCCCCTGAAAGTTGACCATTGTCAAGCGTAGAGTGTATGTAGTGGAGAATTCCAGAAGGACAGTGGACGGCGTGGCCTCGGACGAAACCTATGCTGCTCAGGACATAGGATGTCATATTTAGATAGGTATTCTGTGAGTTG
Source organism: Neoceratodus forsteri (assembly GCA_016271365.2). Taxonomy (NCBI): domain Eukaryota; kingdom Metazoa; phylum Chordata; order Ceratodontiformes; family Ceratodontidae; genus Neoceratodus; species Neoceratodus forsteri. The sequence goes on from CM057449.1 coordinate 685,539,202, forward strand.
AGTGGATACTATTTTTCCAAGGCTTTGGAGAGGGAGGAGGATGGAGATGGGCCTGTAGTTATTTGGTAGTGTTTGGTCCCCAGACTTGTGGATGGGGTTACTCGCTTGCTTCCATGCTTCCGGAATTGACCTAGGCATAAGGATTTATTTATAGTAAGCATGAGGGGATTAACATGACATCCAGCGTGAGGCGGAGTATCCTGGAGTCAAGAGGGTCATTACTTGGGTTATGAGAGGCAAGAGATTTTAGGAGAAAAGGTTTGGCATCATGGGGTGAGATTATCCGAAGTGGAATTGCAGTCTGAGATGTGAGTGTGGGTGGGAACCGGGTCAAAGAATTGGGCAGGAGAACTGTGCTTAAGTCCGTAAAAGTTTTATTAAGGCAGTCTGCAATGCATGTTTGGTCTGTCAGACTGCTCCATTTATGACAATCTGAGACGGAGGGGGGAGGGGTTTTGCCATTCAGATCTTTAATATTGTCCCAGAAGGCTCTAGCTGAGCCCCAGGAGGATGTCAAGCAGCCTGATAGTATTTAGATTTCGCCTGTTTGATGGCCCAGGTACATTGGTTGCGAGCTGCACTATAGGCTTGCCTGTCTGCCACCCTACCAGAGTCATTTGCTATGTGCCAAAGATTGTCTCTCTTTTTTAGTTGCCAGATCAGTGCAGGGGATATCCATGCAGCAGCCCGTTTTTGGTCTAGATGTGGTGAAGGGGCCAAATAGGTCACAGGCATAGCTGAAGGCCTTAGTGAGGTAAGTTAGGGCAGTGTTTATGTCAGATGCATAGGCCACTGGAGTCCAGTCAACTTGTGCGAGGTGACGTTTGAGGTTGTCAAGACCCCTGGGGAGAAATCTATGTCAAGGGGTGCTGCTGTACTCAGGGCTGAGTGTGGGGGAGGACCAGAAGCAGATGACAGGGGAGTGGTCGCTAAGTGAGTCCTCAACATGAACATGACTATGTTATATTCAACTGACTATGTTATATTTTGTACTCCTTATCCTCTGTACCTTCCCCTGGGCCACCCCTAAAAAAGAGACTACATGGTCTCAGTGGGCTTACCAGGTCACCACAATTCAAATAAATAAATAAATAAAACTGCACTTTGTTTGGTGTGTGAATAGGCTGTTTTGTGTGGTGGCTGTTGACAATGTACAATGTAACAATTCCCACAGTGATGATGTGCTGTACCTGAATGGGGAGTTTGTATCATATGGAGGGCATCCATTGCAGTTGCTTCCAAGGCTTTGGTGGGTGTGTTGACATTTTCTGGGCTACATGTACTTGATCAGGTCTTGTGTCCTTGGCTACACTCAGGACTGGTGCATCCAGTCACACCAGGACTGATGTATCTGGTGTGTCTGTTTTATGTGGTTGTATCACCTTGTGGTATGTGAGATTGTAGTGGAGATATTATTGCAAGTGTGTGCCTGTGGCCCTGGTACTAGGTCATGTTGTTGGTCTATGTGCCTCCAACATCTGGCTGAGTGTGCCACTGATCTGGTCCTGAAATGCCTGCTGTCCTTGCATGCTGGCACAGAGCTCCAGATGTATGGTCACGGTGGTTTTCCTAACCACCTTATGGTGTATGCACAGTTACTTAGTGTCAGCATGGAGCACCTCAGTGTATTCCTTTATCTGTGTCAGCCACACTTTATGATCTCATGCCATTGTAGTTCAAGACCACAGATGAACATCAGCATGGTCTTAATGCTCCTTTCTGCACTGTGCCAGTGCATACTGCACCATGCATCATCTGTTGAATTGTCACCTCCTGGGCATGCCTTGCCCATGGTTCCTCAATGCCCAATCAGTGCCCTCAGCTGAGGACACAGAGGCCATTTCTGACCATGCTGTGCTACCTAGTTTGTGGTGATCTCTGACATCATCCCCTGCTGCAAATTTGTTCTGTGGCACTATTGCATTTGTAGTGTTGTATTGGTAGTGGTTGTTATGACACTGGAGAAGTGAGATACGTACAGTGTGTGCTGGTGCAGTTGCTATTGAATCCTCTAGGTCTTGTTCTCTGGATAATGGCACCATAACCTATATTCTTGGAGTTGCTACCTGTGGTGCGAGTGTCCTGCTGTGTTTCCCTGTTGTCACCTACATGAAATCACAGTGTAATGGATTGGTACTACAGGTGTTGTTTTGCACTATACCAGCAGTTACACAGTGAGCTATGTGTTGTTTTATGTGAGAGAGTAAGTATAAAGGCCCCAGAGATTCAGGGACACCAAGGGGATAAGGAAGGGATGGAGGTATTTTGGGTCACCTAAGAGACAGAGTACTGGGACATTATCTGCATGCGGGTGGTGTACAGACCACCAGTATGGGGGGGGGGGATTAGACAAGGTTTTGGGGGAGGCCAGCAGCAGAATGGAAGCAATGTAGAGATACTGATTTTGAGGGCCTTCAATCTACTGGATGCTTACTGAATCATTTTGACCACAGCTACAGTACAAGAAGAAGCACAGCTAGCCTCAAATTCCTACAGGGGGCATTTCTCAGGCAGCTGGTTATGGAACCCTCTAGAGATGGGGCAGTGTTGTACCTAGTATTTACAAACAGGAACAACATTACAGATGTAGCAGTGGGTAGTTTCCTTGGTACAAGTGATCACTATGCTGTGTGGTTTGGCATAAGGCATGGGCAAGTAAAAACCATACTGAAACAAGAGTCCTGGACTTCAGGAAGGCAGATTTTAAATAAACAGCAGAATGCCTCAGTGAATACCTCAGGAGAGGGGTTGGCCATGGAAGAGTGGAGACCCTATGGAAAAAGATCAATGGGGGATAGCTAAGGCAGCTGCATACTGTTTGATAGAAGTAATCAATGGTAGGAGGAGGAAGAGGCCACTAAGATTATCAAAGGAGATGGCTAAGGTGGAAACAGATACAATGCAATTCTTAGGAAGTACAAGGAGATCCAGATGGAAGTGGGCTGGAAGGTATATCTGGAAAAACAAAGGGAGGCAGGAAGGAAAGTGATGCCAGCAAAGACCCAAACAGAGGACAGAATTGCCAAGGAGGTCAAAAAGGAATAAGACTTTCTTCAGGTATGTGAGTGAAAAGAAGAAAGCAAGGGGTGGAATCATGAGAATCAAGAAGGCATGGGGGGACTGTGCAAAGGAAGATCAGGAAAAAAGCTAAACATGTAAATGGATACTTCTATAGTGTCTTCACAGTAGGGAGGATGGACAGACCAATGTGTATCAGCAGGTACCAGGTGGGAGGGGGAAGTAAATACAAGTCCATTTTCAGAGGAGAGAGTTCCAAAGGGATTGGAAGACCCAAAGGGAAAACAGTGATGGGACAGGACAGGAGTCACCCAAGGGTTCTAAAAGAACTGGGGGCAGTGCTAACCACCCATATGACAACACTATTCAGCAACTCTTTGGAGATAGGGTTAGCTCCAGAAGATTGGAGGAGGGCCAATGTGGTCCCTCTGCACAAGAGATGCAGCAGAAAGGAGGCTAGCAATTAAATACTAGTCTGTCACTTGAGTGGTGGGGAAATAAATGGAGACCCTGCTGAAGAAGACACTGGTAGAGTACCTGGAGGCAAATGGGCTTCATGACCACTGGCAGCATGGATTCACAGTGGGAAGTCAAGCCAAACAAATCTTATTGTTTTATTTGACTGATTCAGATTCAGATTCAGATTCTTTTAGATTCTTTTATTGGTTAAAAGGATTGTATAAAACACACATTTGTTACATCCAGAAAGTCACATTTTAAATATGAGTATACGTAAACATGGACACTATTTGATTTTCAGACAATGTTCTTACAATATAGATCTTATTACATTTAAATCAAAATTTAGTATAAAAGAATCTTGCAAACCTTGATTTCATTCATACTTAACAGTATCTTAATAAAATCTTCACCCTGTAGCTCAGTAAACGGATTAAGCCATTTCTTTCTTTTTCTTGCCATATTACACATTAAGATAATACATGCTCAATTTCTGCTTCCTTTTTGGTAATACAATTGCATTTTTCATATTCATACCATAATGTTTATTATGTAGGTTGAAAAATGTGTTGCCCAAGGTAGCCAACCTTATCATACATAACAGATTCCTGTGTTTAAAATGTTCTCATTTTGTCAAATACTTCTCAGTGTTCCAATTTATTTTAATACTAGAATATAACCCCAATGAATCAATCTCATGGATTCTTCCCATGTCTTCTTGCATTGCAATATCTTTTAGCCTTGCAACTACTTCATTCACAAATAAGTGCTATTAACCACTTTTCCATTCCAAATTTCCACAAAGCCAACCTTTGTTAACACATCGTTCAACCTCACAAACCAACCAACATTTAGCCCATTTACACATTTGTTTAGAAAATCACTCCACACATCCTTCATTTTCAATATTTTGCCTAACCATTTTGTAGCACGATTCAAGATTTTTGTTTTTATAGGTAATGACTCTGTTTCTATTCTCATAAAACTAACAGGACAGTCTCTGGGTAAATTCAAAGTTGTTCTCAAAAATGACTTCTGTATCACCTCTACATTCTGTTTGTCCAAGTAAAGCCCCCATATTTCGCTCCTATAAAGCAGCTGACATATACACTTGTATCAAATGATTTCTTTAAAGCTGCAAATGAATTACCTGCAAATTTATGAGCAAAACTTTTAATTGTGCTAGATGTTTTAAATGCATTAGACTTAAACTCAGAAAACTGCTCTATCCAGGATGCTTTCTTGTCAATAATTACTCCCAAATATCTGTACTCTGTTACTTCCTCAATTTTACTGTTTCCAATTACCCAGTTTTTACCACCATTCACATTATTTTGTTCTAACACCATGATTTTTGATTTATTCACAATCAGCTCAAGATCTAGAGACTGCAGAGACTCCATAATATTTAATATTGCTTTTCATAATCCTAATGCCGTTTGTGAAATCACTACTGCATCATCTGCATATATAAGTATTTGAATTAATACATTATTTATCTTCGGTGCAAAAGTATCAATCAACTTGATGTTACCTATCAGTGTTTCTATATGTAAATTAAATAGAAGCAGTGCCAACAGGCAACCCTGTTTCACACCTCAAAAAATGTTGATTTCCTTGGACACCACCCCATCTCGATCATACCTAATATTTGCTATGGTGTCTGTATGCAACATTTTTAAAATAGCAAGCAAATGCTGGTCAATTTTCAAACTAAGGTATCCTGCAATTTATTTCTATTTACTTGCTCAAACACTGATTTGATATCTATGAAACCAACATACAAGGCTCCTTTTTTGTTCCTCACATTGTTATCAATTAAATAATTAAAGTGAACACCAAATCCTTGGTTCCACACTCTTTCCTAAAACAACACTGAAATTCTGAAATATACTAATTTTCCGTCTACCCAAGTAAGCAACCTTTCTAAAATCAGTCTGGAATAAACTTTTTGTGTTACAGGCAGCAAAACTATAGGGCGGTAATATTTTGGGTCCTGTTTATCTCATTTTTTAAAAAGGAGTACAATTATTCACTTATTTCAAGCTTGAGGTAACAATAGAGTAGTATTTATATAATTAAACACTTGTGTAAGAATATTAGCCCATAATTCTGAGTTATTGTGTAATAACTCTGCAGGAACACCATCTCCTCAAGCAGCCTTGTTCTTTTTTGGTGCACATATTGCATTTTTTACTGCCTCAACACCAAATATAAAAGTGGTATTATTAACCATAGTCTTTGTACTTTCTTTAGCCACCTTACTCACATTGCACTCTTTATTACCAAAACTGTAAATATTATTAAAATGTTTAATCCAGGTATCCTCAGGGATCATGCATATGACATTATATTGCATATTATCTTCACTACACCCCTAGGCAAGTAAGGTCCAGAAAAACTTCATATCTTTATTCACTATACTAGCTTGCAGCTCTTCCCACAGTCTATTTTTATAGTTTGCTTTTTTCTCCCTTAATACAAATCTATATTCTGTTTTCAGCAGCTTAAAAGCCCTCAAGATGTCTACTGATGGTTGTTTTAATCTTAATTTCGTTCCTTAATATGATAGTCTTTATCATACAATGGATGTTCTCCTCCTACGTCTAGTAATTTTTTTGAACTTTTCTGTTTACTTAAAGAGTCAACAATAGAAGATATTAGCTCATACATCTCAATCCTACCTTCCCCATTCCTGATATAACTAGATGTAAATTTATTTACTATGCTTTCTACTTGTCCATTACTAAATAAATTGTCCATTATCAGTTTTCAAAATCTGTTCCTTTTAATCATTTTACCATACATAATACACATATGCATGTCTGCCTGATGTTTTACTCATATATAATTTTTTCTCACTTCCAGATTTGTATTTATATTACATATAAGAGGGAAATGGTCACTATCCCAAAGTCTCATTACTTTGAACAGCTCTACCAGATTATAATCAAAAGCTTCAACCAAGCATAGCTCTAGGACACTCCCTCCATTTTTTTCCAAAAATGAAAATTCTCCAATCCAGTCACCTTTAGTACTCTCATTTAACAATCCAAGACTGTATCTCTTGCAAAATTGTATAACACTCTTGCCTTTATTACACATGGGTGGCCTTATCTCTAGAGCTTCTTACCGGTATGTTCATGGCATTATCAAGACACAAATCCCAAGACTGTTCTTCTATCATGTTCCCCACATGAGTGTTAAAATCCCAAGCTATAATTATCTTAGAGCCTACAAATCGTCCTTTGACTGACTCCATGGTGTTTCCTATCAGATTCAAAACAGATTTATATTCTTGAGATTTCAATTTTGGAGGAATATAGCTATTGAAGAGTGCCCACATGCATGCCTCATTTGCTATCATAATATACATAAAGTAATCAGAGGCGTCTATTACTCTACATTGCAGTGCAATATCTAACAGAATCATTAGACTACCTTTTGGGTGTCCAAATCTTTTAACCCTTCTAGCAGCTACTGCCCATGAGGTAAAGCCAGTCAATGATACAGTTTCCCCCCTTATCAACTATGTTTCTTGTAAAAGCAGTATGGAAAATCTTTTCAACCATGCATGGCAATCTTTGCATAATAATTTCTCTTTCAATCCCACCACATTCCAGTTAAGCAATTTTATAAAATATTTGCCTACATTATCCAACTCTGGTCAATTTATCACTTCCTGTAAGTTCAATGTGCTTTTACTACTAACAATGCTTACTGAGTCTACCACTTCCAGAGTATCATTCTCATCTATTTGTTCATCTAGTTCTAATATATCTGAGCTGTTAATCCTACTCCCCAGTTGTCCTCTGCCTCTTTTATTAAGAGCTTCTTCCTTCTTATTTCCTATGTTATGCACTATCTCAACTGGTGTCATATATGCTGTTATCCTTGGTTGTTTATAACTATTTACGTCCTTACTTTTCCTTACATCATCACACATTGCCCCTTTACCACTCTTTCCAACCTGTCTTATCTGTATTTCTTGACTTTTCCTTACAGTAACATCAAATGAAATCCCTATTTCTGTAAATTTCTCTTTGCTTGTCAAAATCTTTCTCCTTTTATCCCCATCTTTAAGAACTACAAAAATCCAGCCTTTAGCTGAACTAGCTTTATATCAATAAGTCGACTTCCGATCTTGCCAATTCACTTTGTGCCCCAGAATGCCTTTAAGCACATTGTAAACTACTCATTTCAAAGTATAATTGTTCTCATTTCTTGATTTTGGCAATGCATGTACAAATATTGTAGGCAATAAATCACCTTTAGCTATTCTATCATTCTTCAGTTCTTCTATTGACTCATCACTTTTAATTTGTTTTTCCTTTTCAGACCTTACCTTTTTCTCTGATGTTAGTTCAGCCTTCCTTACCTTAACCATGTGTTCCTTGTCATCCTTTTTTCCCTCTCAGTCCAACCTGTCTTTCTACTTTCCCCTTTGACTGTACTTTACCATTTGACCTACAGTAGATCTTGTCCTTTCTTCACCATTTACTTTCTGTAAATCATTCCTTTTCTCAATCTGTTTTTTCCTTTGATTTAGATCTTTAACTAAAAGATCAATTTCTTTTATTTCATTTTCAGCAGTTTCCTCCGTTATTGCCTTTATTGTCTTAGATATATTTTTCCTTTACGTTATCTATAGTTTCCACATTATTTAGTATGTTGGACCAATTACAGCTTTTATTTTCAGCCAACTCTTCTCTAATTAAGCAAATTTCCTCAGATTCTTGCTTTTTACCTTTTCCTCCACATTCACATTTATTATTGTTGACATACAACTTCAGAAAAACACGAAAATGGGTAACCAATTCCAGGAGCTGAACATTACTAAAGTGTTGTTCTTTTTTGAGTCCAATAAAGTTTTAAGCACTAAATCATTCTCCTCTCCACCTTCCATCTCAGTATTACCAATATGACATGGGCTTCCCCCCACTTCTTCATCAATAGTGATTTTTTCAGCTGCTGAAACATCACTGTCTTGTGTCTCTTTCTCCCATATAACAAAGGGGCTTGCTTTCCTATTTCATGATTTATTGAAGCATTAATATTATAACCTCTAATATATGGTGTCAAAAAAGATTAACACATTTCTAAGTAAGTGCCTCTCTTACCATTCTGCTTTTCCATTCTATTAATTGGTCTTATTAGGCAAATTGGCTCATTAGTCATACTTTCATTCCCTGGACTTGGTTTCCCTTTATTATTCAGTGAAATATCATTAGCCACTAAGTCAATAATCACATCAGTATTTCTTTCATTATCATCATTATCAATATCCTTCCCCAGATGCCCCCCCCCCCCATATTAACCTAATCAGAAATATGTAATTCAGGGCTGGTAACACTTGTTTTATTTTCACCTTTAGACATTTCCACCTTTTCTCTCTCTTCCTCCATATTCCCAATAAATTTCATTAGGGGATGGGTACATGAATAAACCAGCTCATTCTGGGTTATTACTGGCAATGATATGATTTGGGGATCAAACATCTTCCATATTATCCTTGTATTACCTCTTAACTCAATATGTTCTTCTTGATTATTTAAAAATTGTGTAATTTTTTTTTCAAATCCACCTTCTTCCTTGCTTTTTGTGTTAGCTCTTTCTTTTTACCTTAATATTTCTTTCTGTCCTTTTTCTGCATTTTTTTTCTACAGCATTCATCCTTTAACGACTAACAACCTGTACTATAGCCTTCTATAACCAACTCCCAGCACTTGTATCTCAGGCTACAATCAAAGTCTGGGCTAAAACTTAAGAGCTACTCAGTTGCATCCTAAATGCATCTTAATTGCAGCACAGTTATAATCCTACAACAATAAGACCTCTTCCAGAATATGCACTTATCTAGATATAACAAGGTACATACAATATTCAAAAGCAAATCCAATTTCAAGTTCCAAAATGCTCACGCACTCCAAGCAGCAGGCTGACTCAAGAATTAACTTGTTATGCAGAGCTTCTTTTATAACAGGCTGTACTGTATTATCCCTTCTGATTCTTGTCGAGGTACAAGTTCCTGGTTTAAACCTCCCAAATTCAAAGGGGTCAAGCAACAGCAGATCTTCCTTTTCCTTCACTATAAAAAAAATCAAAAAAGAAACTATAATAAAATCTCCAGTACCAAGCGCCTGTAATATCCAAAACAGAACAGCAAGAAAAAACAGGAACAATTCCAATATATAGCCACTGAACCAAGGGCCACTCAAAGTGCAGAAAACAATAGAATAAAATCCACAATGACTCTTTCTGCCACTTACTTGCACAGATGAGAGTCTTTCCACTAAACAATCCACATGCTGCAGCTACTAACAGTCTTTCTGAATCTTATATTCCTCTCTGTACAGCTTTCTGCTCGCCTTTTCCTGTGTCTTTAAACTAACAGCAGTTCACTGCTATTGCAGGAACACACATCAAGTAGCTCAAATATACCACCAAACAACTCACTTTGAGCTACCCTAGTTAAAAATGCCTTTGTTTGGTGTGTTTGGCATGTAATGTTAGTTTTCTTCAGCTGTGCTTCAACACATATCAATGCCTACTCAGGCTTACAATTTGCTGCTAGCTACCAACCGTTTGCAGTGCTTCAACTAACACTGCTCACACATGCACCCTTTTAAGCTTCAGCTATGTCATGGTCTTTGATTAAATCAATGAACTCTGCCTCATCTCTGTGTGCTTTCTTATTGTTCTAATACTGCACAAGTGTCCCACAGTTGATCCACTAAGTAAGGATACTGGCTCAAGCTTAAATGATTATGGAAAGATTGCTTCCACAGGTGCTCCTACTAATTGAAGTCTCTCAGATGGTTTAATTACTTAAAATGCAGGCTTATAGCTGAAACTAAAATATCTCAAACCAATCCTTTCAATTATGCCAATTTAAAAAAATGAAAAATTGGCAAAAACAATATATGGAAGCAGAAAACAAATATGTGGCAGTACATATAATTTCAATTATAACTGAATTAAAAGGGATAAACAGGGTTAGCAAGAACATGCACAAGTTGCACAGAATTAAAACACCTTTCAGTTATCTTTCACTTATCTTTTAAAAAAAATCACAAAATCATTTACCCTCACACTAATATAAATAACCTAAAACATACAGCCTAAAATGACCCAATAAAAGACAACACACATCCTATTTTGCAGAAAATTTGCAAACAGTTGAATTACACAAATAATAAAATAACCACAGAGAGAGAGAGAGAGAGAAAGAGAGAGAGAGAGAGAATATTTTCATAGAAAGTCTGCATTACTCAAGTCCATTGACCACCACTCCAAACGGTTTCTGCGATTTATCCAGGCTCTTTTCTAAGCACATATATATATATATAATTTTACTTTGTAAGTTGCAGTCCACCCACCCCTTAGAAAGAAGCCTGCAGAAAGCTGGCTCAATCTCCATTTGACTCCATTTTGCTCTTTATCACCACCACTTTGTCTCCACACATGACTTTGGGCACAGTCCCTATTCCAGTCCACACATTCAGGATGGCTTCCCCCTCAAGTCAGCCTGGAACAGTTTAGGTGCTAACTCTGGAGTACAGCTGTCAGCTTTCAGCTCTTCTCCCAAGGTCAACTGTCCATCTTCCACTGCAAAACACAGAAAACAATGGGCAGACCACGTAGAAAAAGAGGACCACAATAAGCTCAACTGGAAAGGGAATAAAACTCAGGTAACAATGGTATACCTTTTCAAAAGATCAAAAAAGCTTTTATACCCCTGCTTCTGAGTCTTCCTCTACAATATCCCGGAGCACATAGTAGTTGTCTGTCACACACCTCACCTCTGCATCTTTGACTGGATGAGTAAGGAGGTGGATGAGGGAAGGTCACTGAATATGGTCTAACTGGACTTCAGAAAGGCCTTCAGCATTGTGTCATACAGGAGGCTAATAAAGAAACCAAGTCTGGGGGTTGGGCAGAAAGTGGCAAGTTGGGTATCAAATTGGTTGAAGGATAGGAAGCAGAGTGTGGTAGTAAATGACAGACACTCTGGGAATGAAAGTAACCAGCAGGGTGCCACAGGGATCAGTACTGGGACCAGTCTTCTTCAAGGTCTTCATAAGTGAAACTGCTGAGGAACTGGGGGGGGGTTGTTTCTCTTTGAATATGACACAAAAATCTGCAACAGGGTGGATACTTAAGAAGGGAAGAAGGGAATGCAAAGGGATCTGGGGAATCTAGAGGAGTGGTCTAGGGTGTGGTAGCTGAATTTGAATGCCAAAAAGTGCAAAGTCATGCACCTGGAGTGGAAAAACCTGGGAACTGTACAAGAGGGGGGAGGTACTTTCAGTAACCAAGCAAGAAAGGGACCTCAGGGTAATCATATCTGATGATCTGAAGGTGGTAGGGCATTTTGATAAGGCAGTAGGCAAGGCTAATGGGATCCAGGAGTGCATAGGGAGGGGTATTTCTAGCAGGAGAGGGAAGGTGATGTTACCACTATATAGATGACTAGGAAGATCCCACCTAGAGTACTGTGTCCAATTCTGAAGGATCGCACCTTTGCAAAGACATTGGCAGTGTAAAGTGGTCCAGAGGAGGGCTTCCAAAATTATGCTGAGGTTGCATTGGAAGCCATATGAGAAGAGACTGTGGGACCTCAACATGTACTCCTGTTTATTTATTTATTTAAAACTTGGTGACTGGGAAAGAAACACTGAGATTAAGCTTGTTTCCAGGTGCAACCTGGGGAAACAATACAGACAAAGGGATGCAAACATCATAACAGTTCAACAATATAATACAAGCATAGTATAATACAATAGCAATATTAGAAGAATAGGAATTACATTATAATCAGAAATACAGTCATGATTGAGACCTATAAGAACCTCACAGGGGTGGACAAGGAACAAGTTTGGAATGTCTTTCAGAGGAGGAAAACCACCAAAATACAGGGGAATGTCATGAATCTGGGGAGGGGGGGTAAGATGGATGTGAGGAAATATTTCTTCACAGAAAGGGTGGTGGATATCTGGAACAGCTTACAGGAAGAGGTGGGGGGGTGAAGACAGTGGGGAGCTTCAGGCATGGATGGGATAAGCACAAGGGCATACAAAGTAGATGAAAGGGAGACAGGAGGGACACCAGCAAACAAATTGGGCCTGAGGAGTCAGGATAGGCAGGGAAATGTAGAGCAGACTTACAGGGCCTACTGATACTTTTCTGCCAACAGATTCTATCTGTACGTTTGGTGTCTTGTGTCTATCTTGACTGCTGTGTGCTCCTTCTGCTGGGTGCTGTTGTGGCAGTCTTTTCTCCAGTGTCAGTATTTGAAAATTCTGGTTGGTTGTTTGCAACTGTGTGTATATGGTTAGACAGAGGGTTGGTATTGTAATACTGCTGGGCATGTTTTTGTGCAGCATGTGGTGTATAAGTTCTTACAGAGTAGGCTGTTTTGTCCATTGCCTTTCCCATCCATTGAGTCTGGTTTGGTGTTCACAGTAGCATTTCCTTCAGATGTGAGCTCGAGAACATAGGCAGCACCTTCATCTTTATTTATTTATTGAAAAGTTTCACCAAGAAGGGCACACTGAACAAGTTACATATCTCATGGTGCATTCTTGGGAAGGGTATACTGGAAGAAGAGCATATATACTGTAAGTTACAAATTGTAAACAGTCAATTGACAAATGATCAGTGATGTGAGGCATTTTGCAGCAATACAGAACAGGTACATAATGTACTGTATGTTATCATCGGACAATAACTGCAAGTACATACAAACCAATTAAACATTAACACAGTATATGCATAGAATCAGGATGTAGTAACATGACAACAGGTTTGCATAAATACTGAATGTAGCATAGGTCAGAATAAGTGGAAGTGGAAGTACATCCACTGGCAGCAAAGAGAGCAGCTTAGAGCAATCCATAAGGGCGTCAGCTTATTTAATGAGCTAGAGTAGAACAAAGGAGGATAGAAGAAGGTGGTGAAGCTGAGCAGAGAACAGAGACTGGCAGAGCAGACAATGGAGAATGGCATGTGATTAAAAGCAGGTACAGTTTATCGAGAGGAAGTCATTTAGGGCTAAAGATAAAGAGTGGGGGGAGGAAGATAAGTGGATTTGGGGCAGGGAGGGCATTCCAAAGCTGAGGGAAATTATGCATGAAGGCTGACTGACCTGCTGTAGTTGAGTGATGAGGAATTACCAGTAGACAAGAATCATATGATCTAAAGCAAAGATCTGGAGGAGGTACAGCAGATATTAAGGAAAAGAGATAAGGGGGGAGAGACCCAAACCAGAATTTTAACACAAATCTGGCACAGTGGAGAAGTCGGTGATCTTCTAGAGAAGTAAAGAATAGAGAGTAGTAGAGGTTGCAGTGATGTGAGAGAGGGGAGTTGAGAGCAAAGCGACAGAAGTAGTTGTAGAAGGTGTCCAATCTGGCTAGACAGAACTTGGGAGTGGCACTATAAACTACATCGCAGTAGTCAAAAATAGGTAGTATGATCTTCTGGACAAGCTCACACCTTTCCGATTGAGGATGACAACTCCAGTTCCTGTGTAATGCGCCAAGCTTGGGGCACAGTTTTTTTCTGTCACACCCTGGAAAAGCCATTACCGATTGATTGAACACTTCCAACCAATCAGAACACTCCTTTCCTCTTCATGTGAGACAATCTTATTTTGTGTCACTCACAGCTGTCCTGGAAAAGAGCATTTTCAGGTAAGATTAAAAAAAAATTATATATTATTGATAGAGCTTGATTAATAATAAACAGAATGATAAGGGACTGTATATTGCAAGGCTATAATACCATTGAGAGGTTCTGGCAACATGCAAACCTCGAGAGCAAAGCTCAAGAGGTTTCACTATGTTCCCAGAACCTTGAGATAGTATTATAGCTGAGTAACCACAGTCCCATATCTGTTATTTTTTGAAATATATGGATCCAAGAATTTTCAAGGACTTACCTATATTTATGGATGCGGATGCTTTGTAGGCTATATGGGATTCTCCTCACTGAGATGTGCATGAGTTAACACTGTCTTTAAAATGTATTTGACCAATGATTGTGGCTTTCAATAGAGCTTTAAAAAGAGACCAATGACCATGGACAACAAGAACTAGAAAAAAGAACTAACTTATAACTGATTTTGAACTGTAGCTGTTTTTGCTATGTTTTAGCTTTTACTCTGTGTCAGAATTGAAATAAATTATGTATCTCTGCTTTTTTACTGGAGTATGGAGACATCCTTGTATAAAGTGCAGTGTGATCCAAATATATTACTTCTTATTGTGGAGTACTGTGAGGTGCTAGTCTTTAGAGTACTAGAAGGTGTCACTTTCTGGTGAGTCGGTGTGACTGGCTGAGGTCTGGAAGGATGAGAAGTTTGCAGCATAGTTTGAATATGGGGTTGTGCTGCAGAAGTGGATTGCTGCACATAGTCACCAGATAGGATGGAACAAATGGCTTTCTGCTTCTTTTCTGATAAGGTACTACAGTTGTTTAAGTATTTTTGTGTCTGGAGACTGGAGCAATGTCGGTTTGACAGATGCTGTAGTCTACTAATATCTGGATTGCTGTTTTCTGGGTGGTTAGTAATATGCTTTTTTGGGGAAAGACCTGCAGATTGCTGAAGGAGTTTCAATATGCCTCTAATTTATTCTCTCTGATAGTCATGGAGTGGTAACAGTAGCTGGTTAGTTTTAGTTTTATATTTGGATTAAGGTAAAATGGAGAATTTGGGTGGAGCATCTGAGAGGGGCCTTGTCTTGGAATACTTTTGATATGCTGTGATTTGGTCTCGGTCTGGGTTACAGGTGTTTCTGTACATTCTTGGATGGATTGGTCATATATCTCTAATGTTTGTGCCCGTTTGCGTTTTTATTTGCCTTTCATGGTATTCTAGATATTCTTTTCCCTTACTGCCTGTGCCTAATACAGGGTCTCACCATCATAGATGGTATTATTCACTGGTGCATAGAGTGAAATAGAGCCTTATATTAAAAAGTAACATGTAGTAGGGCTGTGGGTGAGTGGTAGACTAGAGTTCCATTACTGTATAAGAGGTTAATGTCTGACTCAGTTAGTGGTTCAGCCTGTTTGGGGTGGTTGCCCATTCCTAGTTTTTTCAAGCAGTTTTGCTTGGCTGTTAGGGTCTGTACTGTCTCCTTGAATGGTGCTTAGGGTCCCTGGAATATTGAAGCAGGGTAGGGTTTTTTTTGTTGTTGTTTGGTGGTGATCCATGTTTTCTAGTATTCCTCTGAGGGTACTGGGCTCAGATTCTGAGCTGTCCTGTTTTTTGATTCAATACAAAATGTTTGCCAGTGGGGTGTCTACCTGCTCTATGGGGATTTCTTCTATTGCTCTAAACTCATCATTTTTTGTTGAGGAAATTCTGGACAAGGTACAGGTTAAAATTTTTTTTATTGTGTTCAGGTTTTCCTGATTTTTTTACAAACTGAATTCTGTCTAATGTGATAACTTTTTCCTTTGAGAGCCATCGTGGTCAGATTTCTGTTTTTTCCTCAGTGGCGAGTCAGCTTTTACTGTATGTGACAGTTACAGTAAAAGCCGACTCGCGCTCAATACAGGGAATTTGCTGGCTCATGCTGCTGCTGGTAATATTATTGCTCAGAGCTTGGAACTATGGTATTATGGGCTCTGAATGATACTATTATGGGGTTCTATGATAGTATTATGGGATCTGTACTGCTCTATTATGGGATTTTTAATGGTGTTTTGATAGTGTTATTTCAATTTTCCATACATTACATATTAATAAATATGACAAGACCACTCTTATGAGTGTAAGAGTGGTCTCATATTCTTAGGGTATCAGAACAACTCCCCTTCAGTTCATGGTTCTCATACCCTAAAAATTTGCATGACAGCACTGTTATAACCATAAGAGTGATCTCTTCGGCTGTATTAACATACATGTCTGCAACAGGTTGGGCCTTTTTTGATATGCTGAGAACAAATGGATTATGCTTATAGATTTTATGAACCTGGTTTTGTTCCAGGGGTGTTCACTACCTTTTGGATGTCTAGACACAGTAAGGTATTTGTCTGTGGTGTACACTGCAGTTTATTTGGCTCAGGTAGGGCCTAATAGGGTACTGCACTCTCGGTCACCACTATCAACACCTGTTCAGAACTGATGATCCCTGCCCTTCCATAGGGTGGGCACCTGTGTTTCCTTGGTCCTTGTTTTGTGTTCATCTGGCATGTGCATGGGCCTCGACATGGGCATGTTCATATTCATATTCACTACTGTTGTCTCTGTAGGCACATCTGCAACATGAAGAAGCTTTTACAGTATATAATTAGCTCAAGGGATGTTTCTTGGCTTCAGGGTGATATGAGATTCCAGCAGTGCAAACTTGTGTGCATTGCTTTGCATTTTCTTCTGCATCACACTGGGGAGCAGTGCACCTTACCTTGTTGAAGGCCCAGCTATACACCTGCCTTATGTTCATTTACCATCTTTGTTTGACAGCTTTGTGGCTCAGCTCCTAGGACTTCTGAAGTGCCAGCTATTTGTATGCAATTCATGACTTGTACACACCTTAAAAGTACTATATGTAAGATGCAGGGCAGTGGATTAATTATCCAAATAAAAATTTCACTCTTTTCCTTAGGCATTTATTTCCATAGTTCTGCATCGAAAGGCAATCTACATAAGCCTCATGCTTTAAGTACAGAACTTCCTGGAGTATATTATACAAAGTTATGTGAAGCACAAAAGTTGTCATTATTTAATTTGTCCTCACAAGACCCTTCATTGTGTCTCTCTGATCCAAAGGGTAATTATTAATGCAGTTCTTGAATAGGAAAACACAAATGGAAAGTCTATCATCAGGCATTGCATCTTTTGAGCCCCACTGGAGCAGCAATAGAAACATGAAATGCATGATGTATTACTTTATACAACAGACACGTTGCCTAAATATATTCAGCATGAAATCAGTTTCTTTCACCAAGGTAGTACGGTTGAAGTGGTTTAAAATGAACATGCACACAAAAACAAGGTCATTTACTGCATTTGTTTTTGTTGCTTTTAGCACTAAACACAAGAGGACGTTTTCTAAGCTAGATTGTGTACAGTCTTGACCTATGGTGAACGGAATTATACTCTGCATGTTACGAAAGGATGCTTTTCTAATTGGGTTGGAGAATGTAATGGTTTTATAAGGTGGTGTATAAAATTCAGACTGCTTATTTTTTATTGTTGTTTGGACTAGAAAAAGATGGTGCCATGGTTTTCTTGGTGCTGCCTTTGGGCTACTACTTTCCACTTTGCTCTGCCTCTTATCTGTGGCAAATGTTACTCTACTAAACATTTACAAACTGAAGGACAAGCTAGTCCTCCTTATCCTTGTCTGACCTCTTCTCGTTCACATTTAATATGTCTTGTAATGTAAGCAAGACTAGCTTTACTGAAGGATCCTATAATGAAAAAGCTATCCCTGCCATTTTCACTTGCTTTTGGAAAGATAATGCGATTAGCTAGCTGGATTTACTGCTCAGGCAAGTTATGTTACTACATTGATTTGTCTTAGTGGTAGTACTAAGAGTTTTACCCTCCTGGCATACAATCTGGGGCCCCATTGATACAATGGGAAGGGAGGTAACCTAATTATGCTTTTACTTATGATATGAATAATTTCCACAGCATTGCTCATTGAGCTCCCAATAACTCACAAGAGCTGAAGGCAGTTATTACCTTTCTAATATATCAAACATTTGGGATGGGGGAGCATTTATCTACTATTTTCTTGATGTTAGGAGAATAGAAATGTGGATTATATGTTACTTCTTTTTACAGTGCAGCCCACCAGGATCAATGCTCTTATCCTAATTTCTGCCAGTTTTATACTGCAGAATACTGCAGGAACACTATGTAATCTAATGGCAATTACTTCAATTTGTCATGTAGGGAACTGTGACATTCTTATCACAAAGTATTGCACCCCAGTGGACTACATTGTATTTACAGTATGTTTAAGGTAATGCGGAGATTGTATGCAGAAAACATGGCTCAGTAACATCCATTCAAAGGTTATAGACAGCTGCAGAACCAGACATTTTAACAGAGGAGACGTTTGACAGGACAGCATGAATGTCCTTTATCCCTGGCTAAGCAAGCAATAACCCACAACAGAACATGCATTTCTAGAGTATTTTATTTATTTATTTATTTATTCATTCAATTTTGGTAACTGGGTAGGCCCACTGGGCCCCGAAGGTCCCTTTTTCAGGGGCAACCTGGATTTAGTTACAGAGGTGTATACAGGTACTGCAAAGAAACAAGTGCAGAGCAATACAAGAGAGAGTAAAATACATGGATAAACAGTGCTGACATTGTGCCAAAATTAGTTAACAGGGGATGACAATTACAGGAATATGCAGGGGTAGGAGTATAGCAATCAGGAGGGAAGGTAATGTTTTATACCGCAGTGTATGTCTTAGGCTAGTAAGAGCCTGGCCTTAGAATTTGGGTTGTTCCCCTCATTGACAGGAGCAGATGTTAACTTCTAGTAGGTGAGCATGGAGTCCCTTAAGGAATTTTTCAAGGAAGGGGGTGTCCTGAAGGAGGAGAGGAAGCTTATTCCATATGGCAGGGGCAGTAGTGGCAAAGGATTTACTGCCAGCAGTGGTACGAAACCTGGATTAAACTAGAAAGTTGCACCCAGTGGTTCGTAGGTTATGTGCTGAGTGCTTGGGAACCAGGAGACCAGCCTGGCTATCAGGGGGATTGTGGTGCATGAACTTGTACGCATTGCAAAGTAGAGGGTACTGAAGGTGACCTTCTAGGGAGGGCCATTGTAGGGATGCAAGGGCTTCTCAGTGATGCTGCCTTTTGTGGGATTGTGACACAAACTGAGCTACTTCGCTGTAGAAAACTTGTAGTCTGCCCATCTCTTCTTTAGGCAACCCCTGAAGAATAGGGACAGCAAAGGTCAGTGTAGGAAGGAGTAGGCTGTTGGCAATGATGATTCTGGATTTGGGGATGAGCTGGTCATTCAGATGGTACAGCAGGCCCAGTTTGCAGTGCATTGCTTTGATTACCTGGTCCAAGTGAGATTTGAGGGTAACCCCTTGATCCAGGGTTAGCCCCGGGTACTTGAGATAACTCACAACCTTGATGTGGCTGCCTGAGGATGAGGTCAGAGGGAGTAAGTAACTACGGTCTGGGCCGAGGTTTCTCTGACCAGATAGCATTGCCTTGGTTTTTGTGATGTTTAAAACCAGCTTATTCTCAGTAAGCCAGGACTCTAACTTGGCAAAGTCAGCTTGCAGATGGGGTCCCAGATCAGATAGGTTGCTCAGGGACCAATAGATAACAGCATCATTTGCGTATTGAACAACCGAGCTGCCACCACAGTGGGATTTAAGATTGTTGACAAATAGCGAGAAGAGGAGGGGGCCCAGGATGGAACCCTGAGGCACTCTCTCTCACTTAGGAGGAGTGGATCTAAGGTTGCAGTCTTCCACCTGACCTGCTGGGAGCGATCAGATAGGTAGCAGGTGAACCAGGTAAGGGAATGCTGATCCATGCCAAAGGAGGCCAGTTTGGATAGCAGGAGTTTGTGGTCCACTAGGTCAGAGGCTTTAGATAGATCGATAAAAACAGCTCCTGTGTGGAATCCTTTGTCAATGGCCCCTAGGATGTCAACTGAGAATTCTATGAGGGCTGTATCAGTGCCATGGTTCTGCCTAAAGCTGTGTTGTGTGGAGGCTAGTAACCGGTTAGCCTCAAGGTAGTCACAGAGTTGATAGTATACTAGTCTTTCCTGAATCTTGGCCAAAGCACAAAGCAGCGAGATTGGCCTATAGTTACCATTGGATTCTCTAGGACCCCCCCTTGGGGATAGGGATTGCAACAGCTTGTTTTCAGGTATTGGGTATAGTACCTTCAAGCAGGGATTGGTTGATTAGCCGTGTGATGGGTAGAGTGATGGCTGGTGCTGCCATCTTTACTAATTTAGGGGAGACGACATCGGGTCCTCCAGGGCCTTTGACTTTGATGGTCTTTAAAAGGGGGAGTACCTCCTTGACCTTTACTAATCTTAGGTGAAAGAGCAACCGTGTGGGCAAGCTACCTCAGAGCAGGGGGGATCGAAAGAGGTAGGTGTAAAGCTGGACTTGTAGCCATCAAGGTTGGTGAAGTAACTGTTGAAGGCAGCAGCAATTTCATGGCAGTCATTAGACATAAGGCCATTGACTTCAATAGGGCCAAGGGAGGGGTTCTTGTTGGCCTTTATCAGGTCATTGATGTGGGACCAGAATGACCGTGGGTTGGTCAGAGTAGTTTGCTGGATAAGCTTGACATACTCTCTTTTTGCCATCTTAGTGGTTTGGTTGGTTGCACTCATTCCGTAGTTTTTTATAGGACACAATGCAAGCAAGCTGGAGTATTTGCAATTCATCCATGCCTTGTCCCAGTTTACCATCAGAGATTTGATCTCTGTGGTGATCCATCTATGGCAGCTGACTTTTGTGCGGAGTTTCCTAAATGGGGTGAATAGGTTAGCTGCAGAGCTGAAGAGGAGTTCTGGAAGAACTCCAAGGCTTTGTCTAGTGTTGGGAGGAGCCATATTGGGGTTATATTATGTTACTGTATATTAATTGCCGGGTGGTGAAGGGGTAGAGCCCCCAACATTGTGGGTTGCAGGGGCACTAACAGTTTGTTAGTACAAATACTGCAGAACTATTTAGTACCACGTCAAGTTTATATTGCAGTATGGCTTTCACTTTCAGCAGTGCGACAAATTAACATTGTGCTCTGCTACTGGCTAACTGCTAGCAATCACCTGATGGCTGTCATAGACAAATGCAGTGGTCAGTCATAGCTCTGATCCTTCTCTGATCTCCACTTTTTATGTGCTGTACTGATGGGCACTTCAGCATTACTCTGTTTAAGTGGTTACACACTCCAGGCAAAAAAACAGCAAAGCTTGACTACTCAGCACTGTGTACTGATGACATTGATGCTGAATTATTGAGTGTTACTGCTGGAGTTTCAAGACTCATGGCTGAGAATGTTTTAGAGGAGATAGAGAGTACATCCCCTCCTCTGAAGAAAAAAAAAAGTGGTCCATTGTGTGTACCTCCTCCCCCCTGAGGTCAGATTTGAGACTGGCCAGCATGCCATTCAGCAAGGGGTAATGAATGCCATACAGCTTTATGATACAAAATACAAATTCAAAATCAATGACAGTACTATGAGAACTTTTAAGAGAGATTACCTGTTAAAGCTAAAAGAAAACCCAGACCCTCAGACCTTAGAAAAAAGACTGCCCATTTAACCCAGAGGTCACCCTCCACTCCTTACGGAGAACATGGAAAGAGAAGTGAGCAACCATTTATTCTCTCCAAGCAGAGGGGGCTGTAGTTAATGGTCATATTTTGGCAGAAATAGTGATTAGCATTGTTAAAACTAAACACCCTCATATGCTCACAGAAAATGGTGGCACCCTTTCATTTTCAAGGCAGTGGTCCTGGTTATTCCTGAACCACATGGGGTTTGAAATCATCCAGGAAAACCTCTATTGACTTCCCTGACTTAAAGTCATAGTTTTTGAAGCGCATTTCAACAGCAGCAGAACTAATCCTTAACCTTGATGAAACAGGTGTAAACTTGATCTCTTTGCTCTTAATGGACAATGGACACAATTGTAAAGAAACAAACTGAAGTGCTCTGGGGAACAAGAGACAAGTCACTATGGTGTTATGTGTATGTATCATTATCAGGTCACTACCTTCCTCCCCAGGTCATATACCAGGGGATAAAATGACCAATGCCACCCCCATACTTCTCATTCTCAGATGACTGGAGAATAACCCACACTGAAAACCACAGGACAAATTCTAGCACCACTGTCCTGTACACCAATAAACTGATTGTACCCTACATGTCAAAAATTAAAGCTCAAATGAATCTCCCTGATGAGCAGTGTGCAGTACTGATCTTAGCCTTGTTCAGGGTCCATACAACAGCAGATATCCTGGAAAACTTTGAGGCAAACAATATCATATCAATCTATGTACCTGCATCTTGCACCATCCTGCTACAACCACTGGACATCTCCATTTATAAAATATTTAAAGAGCTTAAAATGCAATTTACTGACTGATATGGGCAGCCAATCTCAGAGCAGCTGCAGGCCAGGAACAGCAGCTCATAAATTAAGGTAGATCTGAGATCTTCATCATTGAAGGCATGCCACGCACAGTGGCTGGTATCAAGCATTGCAAAATTGTCCACATGAAAAGAGGAGTATGTCCAGGATTTCCTACAGGCAGTCATAGTACACACACACAACAACTGTCTAAACAGTACAGTATTAACACTGTTGCTGCTCTCACAACATCTACAGTCGTTAAAAGATTTTTTGTGTGAAACTCTATTCACCAACCCTTTCTCCAACAGACCCCATAGTTGAGAACCAGGAGACTGGGGAGGATCAAGAGCCAGCTACCGTCATGAAGAAATGCCTTGCTGATGGTAAACTGCTCCACAATACGTTCTTGGCACCACCTTTTTAAATGTCACCTACTTTAATGATGTTATTTTTTTTCAGACCCCCATACCTGCTACAAATTAAGGTAAACATCCACGTCATAGTCATCTCAAATGACGATGCTGATAACAGCATTGATGGCATCGACAATGGATTTCACAACTATTTACTTGCAGTACTTAGGGTTATAGGTTTTGTGTTTTGTTTGTGCTGCTTAAAAAGAAAAACTTTAAAAATACTAAACAAGCACTAGCTCCATGCTTGTTTTCAGTGGGTCGGGATCGAGTGTAGTGCTTGTTGCTGAGTTACAGCAGTACATGTGGTCATAGCATGGAATCTATGAATGAATTCTGTCAAATTAATGTCGCGCCTTAAAGGCACAATGTGATGACAGTGATTTTTTTTTTACAACAATACATTCTAGTTCTACATTATATACTGTATATTCTCTGTTTATTTTTGAGGTAATGTTTCTAGTTTGGCATGTGTTTGGGTTTTCTGCATGGCTGTCATATTGTGGTGTTTCACTCCCACTGTTGTCGTTTTATTGCTGGAACGCTCCCTTCACTGTTGGTGTTTTTCTGGTGCTCTAATTGCAGCAATCCTTTTTTACTGTTGCAATGCAGTGAGTGAACCCTGCCAGGCCAGCTATGTGACATTGATGCCTTGAATATTTATGTATATATGTACGAAATGGCATTGGCAGGTTCTGTGGTGGCTATGGGGAAGTTTAGCACCAGGTGATATGCCTAGCACTGTATCAACCAGTTATTACTGACCTGCTCCCTAAACTGAGTCAGTAAGACCTAAATGGGAGCCATGATCTTGGGGCTGATGCACAGTAAGCACCAATTGAATGTTGCTCTGCCCTCATGTAGCATGTCAGCCCAAGAGGTAGCCATAGCAGCGTCCATATGTCAACACACCCGGTTCTGGAATTTACCCATCACTCATGAAATCTAGCAAGGGGTGGCAGATCTGCCCTTCACAGATATGCATCTTTTGGGGCTGGGATTAAGGACCATTTTGCATATATAGAGATGTCCAGTGTGACTCTGGATTTGGTGATGTTGCTCCACAATCCCAAGCAGCAGCCCGAAGCTAGGCCATAAGGCTCGGATTCCTTCATGGCCACAGTGAAACAGATGCAACAGATCCAGTAGAACCACATAGCAAAGCCTTTTATTTAATTGGGATGTGAAGACCAATGCAATGACGGAGAGGGTAGTTCCTCAGGAGGCTTATCCTTGAGGACAACCTCTTTAAGTACAAAAGGGATGGGATGATGGACCCCATCTTCCCTATATCCAAATGCTGCTGCAGCTATTAGCAGATAACTGTCCCACTTTCTGCCACACTGGTTCACTGTTACTTTGGACAAGTAGATCCTGGAAGAGATAGAATCAGGGTTGTTTTTGGATTTGAATGAAGACCTTACCATTTTTCAATCCTGAGTGCCATAGGAGAACACACTTTTGATGTAGTCTTTCCTCACATTGTGAGCAGCGATGATTGGAGAAGGGGCATATGAAGTATAAGAACTAAGTGGGGAGTCTTGCAAGCAGTCCATTGTGGAAGACTAGGGGGCTGAGGCATGCTGCTCTTTTTTTGATTTCAGTATAGGAGATTTTTAACGTGTTGTATTACATTATTTTTACTACATTTTATTTTGAAGAGTTCTTACTATTACCATTGCTGAAGGGCCTTGTCTGATAATTATGCAATAGCTTATTTACTTATGTTTTATTATTTGCATTTGATTCTTTGGTTGTTTTTAAATTTATTTTGTTTTGTAAATTTTTATTTTAACTTCATTTTGCGTCTAAAACCGAGTAGCATGCTAGGATGTTGGGGTTTCTTTTATTGTTTTGTGGATTGCTCATTGGTGAATTTATTGCCTCAATACTTGTTGCATCTTCTAAGAGAGACCTGAAAATGTAAATGATATTTCTATGTCTGAGGAACTTCTCCTAAATCCAAACTGTGAGTGTGGATTGCCCTATCTGTCTGTTTTCTCTAAAAAAATGTGGTCTGAGATTCTTGGGACAAAGGATCTTTAAAACATATGGATTATGTTCTAAACAATTGTTATGTCATTTTGGTGTGGTTGTTGTTTCAGTCTCTCACTGCTATTGTTATCAGGAGACATTGAGGAAAATCCAGGGCCACCTGTTTCTGATACATCTTCCGACCATGTGTGGTATCATTCTTAGGGTTTGAAATGTACTCATCTAAATGCAAAATGTTTAGTTTCTAAGGTCCCTGATCTTGAAACACTAGTGGCTCAGTATAATCTGGATGTATTGGGACTTTCTGAAATGTGGCTAAAACCATCTGTTCTTGATGCACTTTGTTCCTTAATAGGTTACAAATTGATTAGATTGGATCAGCTGATAGTCGGAAAAGGGATGGGGTACATATTTTCTACAAATATCATCTTTTTTTTATAAATTGTATTTTTAAAGTTTTCACAGAATACATATAAGCACTGCAATCCAGAGACATTCAATTACAGTACAGCCATACAGAGCTGATATTACTGAATAAGTAACTGAGGTATGCATCACTTCTGACCCTCCCTGACCACACTGGTGCAGGTCTGATCCAGGCCCAGTTTATTTTTTCACCCCCAAACCCCTACTCCCAAAGGAGGTGGAATGGCATATTCTCAGGGTGCCCATGTCAACTGGTCATTATTCCTAGTTTCAGTACTGCAAGTAAATGGGTACCACACGTTGTTGAATTTTTCACCTTCACCCAGTGAATATAGTTGAACTCTTCCTAGCCTGAGGCACTCAAGTCAGTTTGTTATCCATGGGGTTATTGGTTACAGGTCCACCTTTCCCAAGTGTTTGCATTTGCCTTTTCTTTTTTTTTGATCAGGGCAAGGTTCCAAAGTGCCAGCCCCTGCCTCCCATCCTCAGGACTTTCTGCCACTATCATAATCTCTAATGGAGAGCAGGGTAGCTGAGTCCCCAGCACCGATTCCATTGTTCTATGGCCTCCTGCCAGAAGAATATAATCTTGGTGTATTCCAGGGCAATGTGGATATAGGATCATTCTGCAGCTTTACATTTTGGACACACCAGTGTGTGTGAGTGTGGGTTTCAAATTTTGGATTTTTTGGGGTAATAGGCAGGTTCTGTACAGGTTAGTATATTGAACTGGTCTAAGCTGTTTGATCTAGCACATAGAATAACATGGTATATTGCCTTGGACCACACTTTAAATGTGATGGGTGTCCCCACATATCTCTCTCGGGCCTCTCTATACCCTATGGTAAGGAGAGGGGTTGCACCCCAAATCAGCCAATAATGAGCCACCAGAGGTTTTACTGAGGAGAGTGGAAAGAAATATATGTTCTCTACCAGGGATGGAGTTGGGGTATGGTCCCTACTTTGGCCATCCCACAGCTGACCCCAACACATAAATATACAATGTATGAACTGTATACTGGGGAATATTAAATTGCTTTTTGAGCTCTGTAAATGAGGAGATCACTCCTTCTCCCCAGTACAAGTCCCCCACCATGGCTAAACTCAATTTCACCTACAGCAGAAGGCCTTGGTGGACAAACACTGTGTGACCCCTCTGCCCCTTAAAGGCTTCTGCTAATTTTATGTTGGTGGAAAAGCTAGGGGATGAAGAATGTGTTTGAGCACATTCTGCCACATTACCCAGGTGAGTTTTGAGAAGGGGTTTAGTACCTCCTGGTGGGCCATCCCCGACAGGGAGGTGCTAAGTAACTCCCAATTTTGTCTTCAGTGCCCAGGAATGCATTCTGCAGCAGCTGCCAAGGGTGTTTTTGACCCCCCCAGAGGCTTTGCTCAAGTATGCATGCCAGGCTGTCCAGTAGTAGAGTTCAAGACTGGGAAGGGCTAGGACAACCTCCCTGACTGAGGCCTGCAGGTTGTTGCTTTTTATCTGGGCTGGTCCCTCCTCTCCCAAAGAAAACAGTTAAAGAGGCTATTGGCATTTTTGAGGAATGTTCTTTAGGACTTTCATGGGTAAGACCTGGAGCAGGTACAGAAACTACAAAGTTCACATTGATGTAAATGTAATCACTAGACTGCCATTAACTAACTCATGTAATGAATGGCCACTGGCTTGACTGACTCTATGTTGCTAATATAATCCAGCACAGGTCATTACTGAGGGGCTATCAGAGGTTTTGATCTCTGTGGATCCCTTTGTAATAAGCATCATTTTATTACTTTTGGGGATGCAAACCTAAACTGGCTACAGCCTAAGGGGCTTGAGTACAGCATGCGAATCATTGCTACGTAATATTACATTGGATAATTTACTCTCTTCTCTCACTAAACTAAATTCATCAGGTACCAGTCGCTCTTTGCTTGATAGGGTTTGTGCAAACACAGCATCCAAAATCTCTTTTTTTCTGGGACTAGAGGATGCAGTGAATGATCACAGTGTTATATGTTGTGTTTTGACTTTCAAATCTCCTAAAATTCCCAATTCATTCACTGTAGAAATGTTGGTGTTATAAATTACCTTGATGTTTGGGCTCAAGTAGAAAAAATTAACTAGTCTTTTCTGGACTGTATTTTTGATTATGATGTTGATTTATTTTATTCCCAATTGCTTCCAGTACAAAATGAGTTATTCCCTATGGAGAATAAAAGGTTGATATGGATAAATGACAGGTGGTTCTTAATTAGTATTAAAGAAATTATTCAGACACCCACATTAGTATTGGAAAGTTATAAAAAATCCCCCTCTCCGACACTGTTGATGACTTACTGTGGTGTTAGAAATGCCTATAATTTTGTGATAAGAACTGCAAAGGCTATTTTTTATTAAATCAGATTGACAGTTGCTGATCTAATTTCAAACATTTTTGAGAAAATATTAACTGTTTGTTTTCAAATCAAAAGCCAAATAAACCCCCTGAGGAAGCCTAATGGCAAAGTGCAGGAGTTAATGGTAGCTGGCTGGTTGGACTGGGATAAGGTTGTTTTTATTTGTTTGTACAGTTGTGATTATTACACATTTTGCACACCTTTCTAAATCTAACTAACAGAATAAAAAGCTTTTTTTTATTATTATTTATCCTCCTGTGGCCACCTCTCTACACCACAGCTGTACTTCTCATAGCCCATCAGCTGGGATCCGGCCGCCGTCCATCCCTCTCAGGACAGCTCAGCTCCCCAATAGCCCCTGCGGCTTACCCCCCACAGCGGGATGGCGGGGAGCCCCCTAACTCCCCACCCAGATGGATCCATCTCAGAGTGCCAGCGTCCCAATGCACATTCACAGACAGCCATCAAGCCATAGGAGGCGCCACTCTTTTCCTTGTTCCATGATTCCCTGTGTCATTGGGTTTTTAATGATGCTGGCAGTCAGAAGAGCGCACACGTCCACACGCACCCACTTCCAGGTGTCTGCCCCTGACGCCACCCCTACGTACGGCATGTGCCTCCACCTCCCAGCCTCCACCATGTGGCAGTCGGGCACCGACCGTCGTGGACCCCCATCCCCTCGAAAGGGAGAGCAGTCCTTCGGATGCTCAATCCCTTTCCTCCCCTGCCAGCCCCCGGTGACCCGAGCTCACTCCCAAACCCGGGTCACCGGCATGGTGTGATGTGTGGTGTCCAGCGCCTCAAACCTCAGCGCCACTGAGCTGGCCGATAAAAAGCTTTTATAATGGAGTATATGCTGTGACTTCCTTTTTAAATGACTTATTCCTGTTGCATACCTATTAGTGCTATGCACTGAGGCAGCTATTTATTTTTAGGTGGGCTTTGTATCAAGCCACCTGTGGTGTAGCACCCCATTGTGGTATTTTGGAGTGCAGGTTTCTTCTTTCATGTTGCAGTAATTAGAAATACTGTAGTGGGTACTGCTGTATTTGTAACCATAGTTCTACTACGGTAATCATTTCACATCCACATGAACTATATGACCTCCCCTGGTACAGCTTGCTTTAAAATCTTGTTCCAGCATACAGATCTGAGTGCAGTGGGGATAGAACTGAAGGGCCAAAAAGGGGGGTAGTAATAGGAGTCAATGTGACTCAGCATGCTCAATGGAAGATTGCTGAAATGTGGATGTCTGTGCTTGTTTGTTTGTTTGTCTAGTTAGTAAGTTAGTTAGTTAGTTATTATGATCCTAAGAACTTGGAGTTCAAAAGCCCTTTTTATGTTTGCTGCTCTTGCACGCCAAGCATTTTGTACAAGGGGATTTCAGGTGTGTGTCACTGCTGAGCCCATTGCAGTTGAAACTGCAAAGGGCTTGGCAGTCTAGACCAATGACCACATACTGTAGTCGTGACACCACTCGCTGCTTCCTGGACAGAAACTTTGTGTACTTCAAAGGACCAAAGCCCCTTCAATCAGAGATGACTTTGATCCTTTGATTTGCATGAAGCCGGCCAGCAAACAGCTGATCGATTTTCAACACTAGGAGCTTTCTTGTCAGTCTTTTGCTTGCTGTCTCGCTCTTTCTTTCTCATACATACACAGTCTCGCGAGTGCGCGCACACACATACACACACACACACACACACACACACTGTCACTACTCACTCACACAAAATGCATCCATTCATACAGATAGAGGATTTATACAATTGGGGTGAGGTGATTTCTTACCTGATAAAATCATGTATTACCCACAGTATAATATAAATGTAGATGCAGGCATGCACAATGACAATATTTGACATTTATACATACTGTGCTTACCTCACCCAGTGTTATTTCCACTGTGTTGATGTCATCAGAACAGCTATTGCTTGCAAATATGCCCTTGGACTACTTTCTAAATGCATAATAATTAAAGCAGCTCATCTGTCACATTACTTTATCTCTGCACCTGTCTCACAATTCCCCCATGCAGTCAGTGAAGGACAGCAGATGAGACTCAGCAAGCAACCATTACATACTGCAAAGAAACACCTCTGAAATAGACTCCTGCTGATGTGATGCAAGAAAGAAACTGTTCAGAAATGTGTTATGTTTTGTACCTGAATGTTGTATTTGTCTGTTCTTTTCAAGCACTCCTACATTGCACTGAAGCATTTAAATCCAACTCCTGTGGTGAAGCATACATCCAAAAAGAACATGCCATGAATAAACACACACATTCACCTGAAATAAGAAAATACACTTCCTTCAAGCCCCAAAATTATGTAAATCTTCAGACATTAACATTTCTAAAACATGGCACTCAAACTCCCCACATCAGAAAATCCCACCCACATCAAGCAACTACCGAATCAGAGAACATGTTACCATCACACAAACTGCAAAGAACCAATAACACAACAGATTGTCACAACCAATGAAATAACAGCACCAGAACCCATTCAAACACACAACCAATCACAAATTACAACCAGCACTCATTCACAAAAAGAAACTAAAACCATTTACAGAACCGCAGCACAGTCGTGCAATGAGACAAAGATAGAAAAGAGCGCCAAGCAAATGGCACATTTCCTACATAGCAACACTACAAGCCATAACAAAATACACCCTCCTGCTCTATTTTATAAACTGCATACATGATGGGCAGGAGTGAAATACAGCAAATATCTAAATGAGTGAACAGTGACCTAGGGATACCTTTACTTGTGGCTCCGCTACACTCCACCACTCAGGAGTATCCTGAGGTCACTATTCACTCATTTAGATATTTGCTATATTTCACTCCTGCCCATTATGTATCACTGTTTATTTTTTATTTATTTATTTCACTGCATTGTCATATAAGGCACTAGTGGAAATCTGTGGTGCAGTGAAGATTGCTACCATTTTCCCTTTTGTATCTGAGTCTCCTGCTTGACCTGTCTCTTGTGTTTTTTACCCAGGTGCTGTCTGTCTTACAGTCATGACACAGACACTGGGGGTGCCCAATCCCCCAGTGTTCCTTACCTCTTAATCATTTTTTATATGTATATTGCTTGTAACAAAGCAAACTGCCCATCAATGTCTGTTGCTGACACCACTGTAACTTATTCCTCAACCCGACCCTCCCTGTCATCACCACCCCACCACCCCTCACAAACACAACACTGACACTGGTGGTGCCCAATCCCCCAGTGTCAACACCTCATAGGTTTTCTTTATGTATATATATAGCCTGCAAAAGAAAGAAGAAGAAACTAGTCCATCAATGTCTCTTGCTGGCTCCCTGTAACTTCCCCCCCAACCAGCCTTCCCATTCAGCATCCACCACGCCATCACCCCACACACACATACATAACACCAACTATGGAGGTGTTCAGTCCCCCAGTGTCACCACCTCGTAATGTTATTTTCTATGTATATTGCCTGTAACAAAGGAAACAGTCCATCGATGTCTGTTGCAGCCGCACCTGTAATTTTCCCCTAAACCAAACCTTCCCTCTCAACACCTCCCCCAACAAACATAAAACTGACAATGTGGGTGCCCAATCCCCCAGTGTTGACACCCACAGATTTTCATTATAATAATAATAATAATTTTATTTTTAAAGCGCCTTTCAAATTTCAAAGCGCTGTACAATCATATGAAAAGTAAAAAACATACAATTATCATTATAATACAATATAAAACAGTCATAAAACCACAATTTTATAAACAGATTGCATTATACTATAAAAAGGCCATGTGAAACAAATGAGTTTTAAGGCCACTCTTAAATTCCTCCAGGGAGGTGCACTGCCGTAACCGATGGGATAGAGAATTCCAGAGAGTGGGGGCAGCGTAAGAAAAGGCTCTACAGCCAGATGAATTTAAACACACTCTCAGAATCTCTAGCAACCCCCTCGTCGGCCAAGTGGAGCAAATGGCCAGGGCAGTAAGATACAAGAAGGTCTTTCAGATAAGCTGGACCCTGATCGTGTAGGGCTTTGAAAGTCAATAAACAGACTTCAAAGGTGATCCGCCACCTAACCGGAAGCCAGTGCAGTTCACGCAGCACCTGGGTAATATGACAAGACCTACTGGTTCCCGTCAGAACCCGGGCTGCCGCATTCTGCACTAGCTGAAGGCGGCAGATTTCAACCCCATAAAGCCCAAAATACAGGGAGTTGCAGTAGTCCAGCTGAGAGGACACAAAGGCGTGGACCAGCATAGGTAACATGTCGGACGGAACAAGGTGTTTCACTCTAGTGATGTTCCTAAGATGGTAAAAGGAAGTCTTGATGACAGCTGACACCTGCAAATGCAGTGTCAGCCTGTCATCCAAGATAACCCCTAGGTTACGCACCTGTTCAGAGGTCAGAAGTGAAACACCCCCAAGAAAAATTCCTGACGGTGCAACAACAGGCGACCCCTCTATCCGACAGCCTGGGTCCACCACCAAAACCTCCGTCTTTTCTGCATTCAACTTCAGCCAGCTAGAATCCATCCAACCCTGGATTTCTCTCAGACAGCTGTTAAACACTGAGACAGCTCTATCCTGGTCAGGAGCAAAGACAGGTATAGCTGGGTATCATCTGCATAGCAATGAAACCTCAGCTCATACCATCTTATAATGTCTCCTGAGGGCATATACACTGCAAATAACATGGAGACAGCACAGAACCCTGAGGCACCCCACATAATAAAGGTATAGGGCCAGAGGAGGAAAGTCCCACACAACCCTTTGTGGTCTTCCAGTGAGGAATGAGGTAAACCATCGAAAAACGGTTCCCGATATTCCACAAATCTGCCTCAGGTGTGCTAGCAACACCACGTGATCCACGGTGTCAAAAGCTGACAAGAGATCAAGAAGAACTAGGATAGAATGTCTCTTCTGGTCTCTCGCCCTCAAGAGATCATTAAGCACTCAAACCAGCGCAGTCTCAGTGCTGTGTCTTTTACGAAAACCTGATTGGAAGGGTTCATAGATGCCATGGATGGCTAAGTGGTTCTCCAATTGGGACGCCACTACTTTCTCAATCACCTTCCCAATAAAGGAAAGGTTTGAGATAGGTCTGTAGTTTGTGAAACAGTCGGGGTCCAAGGAAGCTTTTTTCAAGAGGGGTGTCACCACCGCCTCTTTCAGGGAGCTAGGAAACTCACCTGATTCCAAGGAGCACCAGACTATTTGCACAAGGATTGGGCCGATGATGTCACAACAACCCAATATTAGGGAAGTTGGCCCAGGATCCAAACTACAGCTTGTAGGGCGCACACCATGGATAATCCTCATGACATCCACAAAGTCTGACCTGCTGAAGGAACACCACGAAGACAGAGGTACTGTGAACTTATGCTGTTCAACAACATCCCCCTTAAAAGCCACCGGACGCAAATCCATCCTGATGTCAGCCACCTTATTAGCAAAGAATTGAGCGAGCTCCTCGCACTCTAATTGTGAAAAAGCCTTCCGAACTTGTAGACAGGCTGGGTTGCACAGCCTGTCCACAGTTCGAAAAAGCTGAGCTGGTCGGTTCCTGGCTACTGCAATCTCCCTGGACAGGAATTCTGCCTTCTTATGGGAGATTACAGATTGATAGACAGAATAATGGTCCATCAATCTAAGGCGGTCGGCATCAAGGGCGGATCTGCGCCAGCAGCATTCTAATCTTCGCCTCGTCTCCTCATCTCCCTCAGCGTCCCATCAAACCAGGGTGCCTTGGGATGAAGGGAGAGGGGTCATACATGAACAGGAGCAATAGTATCCAGAGCCAGTGTAACAGCCTTATTATAGGCAGTCACCACAGTCTCCGGACTACTGCTCGCCAATGCAGGGGACGAGAGGTCGAGAACCGCCGCAGGCCCTGAGGTAATATCTCCATAAAGGGCGGTATCTCACCATCTCCACAGGGGTATGCCTTCTCAGGGGGTACTAAAATTGAACCTCACCGTAGTGGTCTGACAAATGACTGGTTCCACCCCAAATCGAAAGCATCAATCCCAAGGAGAAAGACTAAGTCCAAAGAGTGCCCAGATTTATGAGTAGCGGTGGAAACCACCTGTGTAAAGCCCAAAGAAATCATTAATTGGAGGAAGGGATTACCAAATTGTGAGAGTTCATCGTCGATCCAGGCGTTGAAGTCGCCCAGAACCATCAATCTGGGTGACTCGAACGACATGTCGACGATGAAGTCTGCCACTTCCTGTAAGAACCGTCTCCCATCTCCTGGTAGATGGTAGATGAGTATGATTCGAACACCAACACCCACTACCACTGTGCACTCAAAGGACTCAGCCTCCCCGGTAACCACACTCGTGAGGTCCAATTCTGTCTTGAAACAGACTGCACCCCCCCCCGCAGTCCAATCTCGGGCGATGTATCACCGAGTACCCGGCTGGAGTCATAGCTTCCAAAGTGGGGCCTGGATTTCCATCCAGCCAGGTCTCGGTGATGCAAGCCAGGTCCACCAAGCTAACAAGATCGGCTATAATGCCCGTCTTGTTTCTGACGGACCTAGCATTGCATAATACCACCCGAGTTGAATGAACCTCGGAGGCTGTCAAGCTCATCTGTCTACATAATTCCGTAGAGCCCTTGGGTATGGACACCAGACATGGTAAACCACGATCTGCGTTCCATTTTGCCCCAGGGCGCTTCTAGATCTAACAACCCCGACTTGAAACCCTTTATCCATCCTTCCGAGTTCGCACCTTCGCCTTCCTCCGCTTCCTCCGGAAATTACAATGCTCTACAGCACTGATAAATATCGTATCAAGGGCTGGAGGATAAAAAGGGGGGAAGGCGCAGAGCAGGGAGGATGAATAGCGGACCGCCGTGGGGGTAGTAAGCTGACACATGCCGCAGCAAAAATACTAAAACAATGCAATAACTCTAAAATTCAAATAAAATCCGAAATAAATCCAATAAATAAATAACCTAAACTAAATCAATAACTATCTAATCTCCCCAGAAGAAAGTCAAGACTATCCCAGTGACAAATAAAATAAAATAAATATAAACCAAATTAAATCAAAAAGCAAAATATACAATAACACATCCCTTCCCCCTCTCTCCCAACCCTCTCACAATCCGGGAGAAGAGAAAATAAAATAATAAACAAAATCACCCCTCCACCGCTTTCTCAATACCGGAGGGCACTTATATATTTCTACACTCTCACTGTAGAATATATCCCTACTTAAAAAACAACCCAACCCCCCACTGCCAGTCCTCTCACGACCAGAAGATGGAGGAAATAAAATAAATAAAATAAATGGACACAAGGTCCTCTCACCACCTCATTGTCCAACTCAAAAAAGTCACTGGGAGAGAATCAAATTAGATCACAGGTGGGAATCAAATAATCCATTAAATTAAAAGCCACACGAGACAGTTTAAACCTTAGGTCCTGGGCAAAGCAACACAAACCAAAATGTTAGTCCTCCATGAAATAGGAGATCAGGGCTCCTCGCCTTCTCAAGTTCCAAATCCAGGCACAACAAACTCGCCACAGGAATTTTCCTCACAGATTCGAGTATACACGCTACTGAGTTCAGTGTCCCCTCACAGTCTCGCCATCTTCACTCCAAAAAATCTCAGCAGAGCTTCCCAACCTTAACCCAGCCACAAAGCCCTTCTCCAGACCTGTTCTGTCCCACGGCAGCCCACCAGCTACCATTTGACGAACGGAAGCGCTACAGTACCAACCGCCCTATGGCAGAAGGCCCACAGCACACCACTGAGTCAGGCCAGGGCAGAGAAAAAAGGTTTTCTAAGAAAGAAACAATACTTGCTGCCCCAATGGAAGAACTGCCAGGGTCCAACTCTCTCCTCTGCTACTCCAACCTTCACAGAGCTCCAGCCAAGTTACCCAGCGGGGGTCTCAGTCAAAGCAAAATCCAGGAAGTACCGCAGCCCAAAGGATCCTAATAAAGTCCAGTAATGTCTCAATACACAATCCATTTGCGCTAATTCAATATCCATTTCAAACAGTGGAACAAGAATCCCCAGGACTTCCCTCTCCTCTCCTCTCCTCGTCCCGATAAGTCTTAGCAGATGAGATTTCATTTACCAGACCAAAATTCCCCTGAACCGTATCAGCTGTTCCCAGTTCGTTCTAAATACAATTCAGGTAGCGAGGATAGTGGGTAACGAGGCGCAACCTCAGGCGCAGAACTAAAACACCATCCTCATCTTAAACTCCAAGCACATCAACATCAACAGCATCCACCAGTGCAGTATGCGGCAACACAAAATAAAAACCGCGAAATAAAACGCGGAAAATAAAACGAATAACGAACTCAAACAAAAAACATTTTCACAGCAGTAGCAGCATGCTCAGCCCAGCGGCCATCTTCCTAATAATATAAATTTGGATAATCAGTAAAATTAGATATATAGCTAGTTGCTAAAAAAAACCATCCATCGATGGCTGTTGCTGATTCTCCTGTAACTGATCCTTCCAACCAGCCCTCCCACACAGCACCCCCTCACCTCCAACACTCAGATATATAACACCGATGCTGAGGGACATTATAACATGGGTTGTCAGAAATGTGGAAGCTGATTGGTATAGAGCCCCTGTGTAGCCATGATTTAAATACCTCTTTTAATGCACTGTTCTGTGGAGTGAGTTAGGGGATGCACTGCTGGGTCTCATTACATCTACTGAACACAAAAAAGAAGTGGCAGCCATGTAAAGTTACCAGGGGTGAGGCAGACTGCAGCGGAGGTCCTATGTGCAATGTGAAGTATGACATATGTACACAGTGTACATTATGTGGCACAATCACAGTTCAGTACAACAGCAGTCCCAAGTGAAGGTATGTGCCCTGTCATGCGATCTTACTTAGATACCCTGGTTCCCACCCACCCCCGATAGACAGAGACCCAGAGTGAGTGACATAGTGAGAATACATGACTGACAGAGAGAGAGACATACACAAACAGCAAGAATGACTGACACAGCGAGGAAGAGGTCTGCATGTGCCAACTGAGCACCAAGTGAATCATGTCAGTCACCAGTACATCGCTTTTACAATTTAACTTCTTGCTTTATGTTAAAAGAGCAGTTTGCCTGGTGTGACTTAAGAATGAAGTGGGGTAAAAGTTAAATGTTAGTGGAGAGAAAACAACATTTTTACAGATGTTCACTGAAGGTACTGGGCAAGAATGTAAGTAAATGTAGAATGTTTTGGAGGAGTGACAAAAGATTCAAGCACAGCTAGCTGGTCGCACACTTCGATTTGTCATCCACCCCCCCATCAATACATAGTGCCTCCCAAGCACATCCAATGATATCACAATCCTGCAAAAATGCACTAGGTCTGTTAATGATTTTAGCAGTACTGCCTTTCTTATGATTTGTAATATGACTGCATAACTCCATGACCTGTTGTGCTGCTAGTCCTTGCAATGGCATTCCATGCTGCATCCCCCAACAAGTAAGTTAATAATAACTTTAATAACTTTATTTATCGAGTGCCTTTCAAATTATCAAGGCACTTTAACATACAAATTGGATAAAACAAAATGAAAGTATAAAACACAATATAAACATGGATAATCAGTAAAATCAGGAAAATCAATCTGGGTAGGCTTGACGCCACAAATAGGTTTTCAGGGCCTGCTCAAAATTGTTGTCTCCTACATAGCTGTCTGCCAATTGTAATACCATGGTCCTGCAAAACCGATTTCAGTTCCCTAGGTCTGTTAATGATTCAGAATTTCTGCAGTGTAGTCACTGTGTGTGTGTCTGTCTCTATGTCACTTTCTGCACATCAGTATGGTTTGGCTTCAAGGATCATGTGTTGGGGGGGCAAGTAAAGCATGTTTTGGAATGTCTCAAAGTATATTACGGACAAGAAATGCCAGAAATCATTATACTACTATATTTCTAGCATTTCTGTGTTCATACCTTCAGTGAGGTATGCATGAACTAGTTGGGACTGCTTGTCAAGGTGGTTGTATACACTCAGATTTCTAGTCTTTCAAGAGCAGAAAAAGGCTTTCTCTTAATTTTTTTTTTATTTTTCAAAGAACCCATGTTATAAGTGCAATAATCCACTCTTGGGTATGGGGTTATTGAGGATTAATCAACACCCCATGTGCTGTGACAACACTCGGACTGTGGGACCTGCCTCACAACACACTCGGAGTGTTGATCAATCACCAGTAACCCCATACCCTGTCATGGGTTATTGCTTACACAGTCAACACAGATTTAAAAAATAGATCTGTCACAACAAATATGAGCCTTTTATGAGTCAGTAAGCAAAATCGTTGATAAAAATATCTCCATGTATGTAGCTGTTCAGAAGGTGTTTGCTGTTGTATTGCATGAAACATTGATTAAAAAACTTAAAGACTCCAAACTAAATGACAGCATAATAACTTGGGTTAAAAATTGGCTGAAGGATAGATGCAAAGAGTAAGAATGAAAAGTAACATTTCAGGAACAGCAGCAATGGCAAGTGGGATACCACACGATTGCGTACTAGGGCCATTTTTTTCTCCTTATTTAGTTTGGATATGCACAAGCAGGTTAAATGACTTATTACAAAATTTGCAGATGACACAAAACTGTAGGGGGCGAGAGAGATTATATAAATCAAAACAGAAATAATCTAATAAAAGATCTAAATCACACAGAGTGGGCATTAAACAAAGTATTTATTTATTTATTTATTATCTCAGAGTTACACCTTTGCACTAAAAGCTCTTTTACAAAGGTTCCACATCAGGTAATGTTCAAACAATTGGTACATACAGGATAAAAACATAAGGTACAAATATAGTCAAATATAACACACAATTTATGATCGTTGGTGAAATTCTATGGTTACAAAGATGAAAAAGCTATATATAATGAAACTGTAATATGCAATTTAACATCAGCAAATGCTTAATAGTACACATGGGAAAAATAACAACAGACAAAATTATACATTATATGTCCAAAACTTCAACAAAGTGAATTCTGAAAGGGACCTAGGAATTATCCAAAGTGAAGGTTGTACATTAGGGAACACTGTAATAAAATATTGGGGCAGCGAGTATGTTAATAAAAAGCATTAAAAGGACATTTGTTAATAAATCAGAACAAAATGTTAAACCACTATACAAGTCATACATCTGACCCAGACTGGATTATGGATCATAATTATGGAATCCTTACTGTATCAAATAAGGGAAATCAAGCAGCTCAAACAAATACAGTGTACAGTAACACAAATGGTGTCTGGATTACAAAAAATATAAGCTACCAGAAAAGACTACAAACTTTGGGATTGTTTTCATTTGAGGAAAGAAGAAAGGGGGGATTTAATGGAGCTGTATAAAATACTAAGATATCAAGAACTAATGGATAGCACAAACATTACTATACAAATAAAAGAGTGTAACATGAGGTCTCACAACCAACAAATATTGTTAGAGTATCCAAATAAGGAAACA
This sequence comes from Neoceratodus forsteri, assembly GCA_016271365.2. NCBI lineage: Eukaryota > Metazoa > Chordata > Ceratodontiformes > Ceratodontidae > Neoceratodus > Neoceratodus forsteri. The sequence continues at coordinate 685,578,484 of CM057449.1, forward strand.
GACGTGGCTTGTTTTCACATTGAATGGGCAGTTTATGGGACAGCTTGTCAAGAGAAGTAGTGAAAGCAAATAACTAGAAACTGGTAAGAAAAATGTATATTTCTTGGCAGATAGAAGGGAAAGAAGGGCCCATTAACCTGGAGGACAGATTTAATGGGCAATTAGCCTCCTTGTGTCCTATAGACTCAGTACATAGAACTCAGTGTATAAAAGGCTTTATCTTGGTTTGACTCATGCACAAACATCAGGCACAACATTTGCATACCAAATTACCATTTTGCTGAAAGTTAACAAGCAGCAATAAACAACCATGGAAACCATGAACAAAACATCGACCTCACAAACACTAAGCAAGAAAGAATCAGCAGTCCAAACAAACTCCTATGTAAGTTTTAACATTTGTCCTACATGAAAGTTTTTTAAATCTTAAAAAAAGGAAAATCAAGCTGTTTTCAAATAACAAAATTCATTATAAAAATGCATACTGTTACTGCCTTGTAAAACACTTATTTTTCTGTTATTTTTTGTAATATATGGCTCCATTGATGATACTACAGTTGGAGATGACCTTTGAACTGTAGTATTATCAGCAAAAATGATAGTATTAGCACTTTTCATGATAGTATTATTGAAAGTAGCAATGTATTACTGGAAAATTTCTGTATAACTTAGTATAGTATTATTGAGATGCATCCATATATTACAAAAAAATAGATAAGAAAGTGGTGGTACACTAGCAAAATAATTCTATCTCGTAGCAAGATCCACTAGTAGTACCACTCAGCCTTTAGCCTCATGTTTAAATTGTGTGTCTGTCCACTCAATTATTTTAGTCATACACAACCACTATACTAACATTTATTCCATATATAACAACCGCACCAGCGGGGAATAAATAAGGTAAAAAATTCTGCTATTTTCAAACAGTTGACATAAAACTTATTTTCTCTTTGGGTGCATGTTCTTTCTACTTAGAACATCATATTTCCTGCTAAGAATTTTGAGTTGGTTCAAAGAAAACAATGGGCCTCTTAGAGAGTTATGAATGAAAAGAAGTACAGGTTTCAGCAAAAATAAGTAACACAAACTAATAAAACATAGAAATATAGAACGTGATGGCAGAAGGAGACCATACAGTCCATCTAGTCTGCCCTTAGGCCTACCCCTTCCCTTAACTGATAATCAGTGTTATGGTGCCCTTATACCTATGCCAAGCATTTTTGAAACTTTCCACCATTTTTGCCTCCACCACTACTTGAGGAAGGCAGTTCCATGTATCTACCACCCTCTCGGTACTGCGTGCATTACTTCTGAACCTGTCCCCCTCCAGCTTCATGTTGTGCCCCCCTAGTTCATGTGTGATTTTTGACCTGGAACAGGTCTTGAACTTGCACCTTATTTATTTCTTTTAGGAACTTGAAGGTCTTGATCATGACTCTCCTCTCCATCTGCTGCTCCAGAGAGTGCATATTCAAGTAACAAAGACGGTCTTCATAAGTTTTGCTCTGTAGTCCATGTATCATTTTTGTAGCTCTCCTTTGTACTGTTTCCAGTCAGTTAATATCCTTTTTAAGCTGTGGTCTCCAGAACTGTATGCTGTACTCCAGGTGTGGCCTCACCGGAGATCTATAGAGTGGCAGGATGACCTCCCTTTTTCTACTAGTAATCCCCCTGCCTATGCAGCCAATGCAGCCCAAGATACCATTTGCCTGTAGGGCTGATTTCTTACATTGTTTGGACATCTTTAGGTCATCTGTTATTATTCCCAGATCCCCTTCTTGTTTAGAGGATTACAGTTGTACTCTAAGCAGGAAAGGCATCTGGGAATAATTATAACAGATGACCTAAAGATGTCCAAGCAATGCGAGAAATCATCCCTAAGGGCAAATGATATGCTGGGCTGTATAGATGGGGATTACTAGCAGAAAATTAAATACAGATAGTGTGGTATATATAAAATGCATCATGCTTGCAATGGAATTATACATGTAACTCTACACACAGTGGTTGTTATAGAGAAGTTTCCCAGTACTGATATATGCCACTCAGTGCGGCACTGTACTGCTCAGTGTGCTGCTTGATATGGCTCAGTGTGGCACCCTATTGCTATCATTCAGTGTGGCATAATTAAATTCCTAGTGCACTTCCTCACTAATCTACCAGGTGGTGACTGCAAGTTATCTAAGTAGTACTGAAGCCTGAACCATCTGAGTTTCTCCCCCCACCTCTTGTTTACATGTGCACTAGCTGGTGGCATTGATTTTATAGACAGTACTGTACTGAAACGATTCCAATACATTTGAGCACTCCTTTAATAGAGCCTAAGTAAAAGTGTGTGTAGTGCCATTTGAAAACAAAAAGGAAAAAAAAGAGCTCACATTAAAATCACAAAAAATGGAACAAAAAACTATTGGGAAGCAAATCCGAATATTTTTTTTCTTCTTTTTTTAGTACTGTTTGTTTTGGTGTTGAAGACCCAAATACTGCTGGTGTTAAATAATTGTGGCAGAAATTACTCATGGCTGAAAATGCATCAGAAAAAAATATAAAAAAAATAAAGTTGCCCATCAAACCTGTTGCTCACATTTCTGTTAATTGTTTTTACCCCTGGGAAGAGAGAGAGAGATAGAGAGAGAGAGACAGAGAGAGAAAGAGAGAGAGAGAGAGAGAGAGAGAGAGAGAGAGAGAGAGAGGAGTAATATAGTTGTCAGCTAGTTGTTCCATTGTCTACAGACAAACTTGAGGTTTCGGTTGGGGGGGGAGTTGGACATGAAATAAAACATTTCCATGCCTTACAATGTATATGAAGATTATTTAAGAAAACAGGAGTGGTGTAGATTCTCTTCCCTCCCTCCGCCCCCCCCCCATGCTTCAGCTCGCAGGCACACGCGCACGCACGAGCACACACACACACACACACACACACATTTGCCCAGAAACACACACACACACACACACACACTCACTCACACTCATGACTACACTATTATCACAAATGTATTAATTAATAATTTCCCTTTTACAGCTTTTCTAACTACCCAAATAAATCAATGTGTTATTTTACCAGCAGTACAAGCATGTTTTAAAAAAATGACTTTTCCATCACAATTTATTTTACCCCATCAATCAAATGTCTTATTGATCCCTTCCACATATGCTATCTAACCCAGTGCAATCATTCCTGATTTATGCTGATTCAACAAAGCTACCCAGGCTAACAATTCCTGCTCACATCATCCCCGAATCTTTCCACCTTCTCCCATTGCCACTGTGTGTTCCCATTGACACAGCAGTTCTTACTGTATATGGCTCCACACCATACGGTGATATGTGCATCTCATTGCAAGGGATGAACTGTTCGTTGGAACTGGGCATCAAGATCACAGTGATTCCTTAAAAAACGTACAGTATATTATCAATTCTACACTCTCATTCCTGATGCTCTAAGTTCTCCCTTATGTACAGCAAAGTAAAATGATGGATATGGCTGAAATGAAACAAGGACTGGGTGGTATTGATGATGATGATGATGATGATGCTCCTTTTGGGGAGTCATGATCTATGACATGGAGAGCAGTGATCTTGTATGCCCAGGTGCCTCCTACCATTCAACTTATTGCCACTGTTGGTCAATGTTAATTTTTTCATAAGATGTATCCAACATTGATATCTACTATAGTTCCCATGCTTACGTGTTACAGGACAGCCCCATTATGATTTATTTCCCTGACTAACGTATGGCTGTATACCTTATTCAGCTAGTCCATATTGGCAATGTTGTTATAGAACTACAGTAAATGGTATGCTGGACAGATCACATACTTCCCCTCATTCACAAAAAAATTACAAACTCATTATACTATACAAATTTTGATTTCCAATTGCACTCTGCCTGCTTGCCCCCAAATGAAAATGAACAGTAATGAGCAGTAATGCATAGACTTCCATTCCCATACATTATTGCCAAATGGTTTAAATAATAAACATGTCTGATAGTTGACATTTCATATGATTCTACTTTTTTCTGCTTTATACCTGTTTACAGTTTATGGCCATTGATGCCCAATGGAACTACACAGGCTCAGTCAAACAATCTACCTTTCGGTCAACTACGAACACCTACAGAATCATGTTAGAAATCTCAGTTTCCCCATCAGGTGGTGTTGGTGATGGGGGGGGGTTTTCCACTGAACTCCTTTACTTGTGTTCATGAGATGCTTCTAAGTGCATGCTATATAAAATAGACTGGAGTCTGACATCAGTGGTCGATGTTAAATTTCCTAATGACTGCCAGCCATCTTGTGCAACAGTAAAGGTGCATGTAAGTTAGAAAATAACCTTCCCCTTATTCTCCAAAACATCACAAATATCACTGTTAGTATGATTGCAAGTACACCCCAACCCAGTCCCTCACCCCCACCAGCCACATAATATGCAGTATTGCATAAATGTTATTTGAAGGTCAGCATAACCTAAAAAAAATACATGACTAAAGTAATGTTTAGCAAAACAAATGAGATTTATGCACTGCATTCTTTATATGTTTCTGTTTTTGACTGGTTAATCCTATAAAGAGATGGGTAAAAATCAGGTGTGACAGGCTCTTTGTTGCACCAACACACTTTCTGGGGGACAGCACACAAAGCCAGAGTGAGGACATGGGAACTGTGGCAGTATGTATCAGCTTACCTACAGTATGTAATGTTTATTTTATGATTTTAGTTTGCTGCTCAACCAACTGTGTGATTGGCATCCTTTCTCAAAGTGAGTCCAAGCTAGGGTCACCACCTTTGGATGAGGTAAAAACCGGATGCTAAACCACACCCCAAACTCCACCTCTGGCTCTACCCCCCTTTTTAAGACTGTTGAGTTTATTGCTCCTCCTCCAAAGTCATTTGTAATGTTGGGATAGACATTACTAGTGATAGGAAATCATTTTTATACTGTTATTTGATTTATTTATTCAGTTATTTATTTTTTATTCTTTGGCAACCAGGTTAACTCCCATAGGCCACATAGCCCATTTTACAGGAGTGACCCAGGAGCACAGGAAGGTTAAATGACTTGCTCAGGGTCACACAGTATGTAAGTGGAGGCTGTGCGAATCAAACTCAGGTCTGCTGAATGTGCCAAGCTCATCCACAGCTTATTGCTCAACCCTCTGTTAAACACTCTCTCATTTTCCTTTCCATGTCAGTCATGTAATCTGATGCGTTGACCAATTTTCGATAACTTAATTATCGATGCTTGTGGTACCTTTAATACTGCACTGTGTTTCCCTTTACCTTAGCAGCTACTGCTGTTTCTTTTTGTATTTCTAAGACATTACCCAATTTCAGGCACACCATTCCATGCTGTTTATCTGAATGACCTGTAAAAGTGTAGCTAATTGGGTGATAAAGGCAATAAAAGTTAGATTATTAATTTAACAAAAATGGGTCTAAAACATACCAGAATATAGGACAAACATAAAGAAACACTTGAGAGCACATAAAGGAGTTAAAGCTGTTTCCTGTCATAGCAGTAAAAGACCATACTTAAAATTCAGAGTGGAAAAGATTAGGTTAATTTACTGCTAATGATCCTAATGGCTGTACTTTACACCTCTCAGACAGTCTGGTTTTACAAACAAAGGCAGGTCTGAATGACTGTGACCTCAGAACTTCTTTGTAACCTGGACGTGCAATGCAGCCAAAACAGTGAATGATTTGATACATTAGTTTGAAGAGTATATGAGTACTCAAAATGGCCCAAAAACCGGACTGCATTTAATAAAAACCGGATGACCAGATAAGGACCCTAAAAACCGGATTAGGTGGCATGTCCAAGCATGACAGTTGTGTGTTCATGAGCAGTCTGATTCAAGCACCTGTTTGTGTAGGCTTGAGTCCCTGCCCTGGCATGATTGCTTTCTTTTTGTGAACAGAAGCCAGTCACAGTGATTGGGACATGATGCCAGACTGATAACACATGTACTTAGGCTGGAGTCTAACTGTTGTGATGGACTGACTCACTCAGAGTCTGGAAGTCAGTCACAGGATTGTGAGACATGTGTTTAACATCTCTGCACCTAGCTTTGGGTCCCACCACAAGCACTCATGGACTCACTATATGATTCAGACCTAGACACAGGGTGTGAGGTATGGGGCAAGGCTGAGTATTGCCAAGCTCCTGTCCTTTTGCAATTAAAAATTATATAATGGCAAGGAAATTTCCTGTATTCTGATTGGTCAGTGGGTGCCTGAGACAGTGATGTTATTACACAATAACATCACTGTATGGATTTATTGGACCTTTTGATCACTGTTGTCTCTTCAGAAACACAAAAAATCTTCTAAAAACATTTTTTATTTTTTTTTATTTTGTATAACATCGAGCCATTGTATAATTGCAATAAGGCACTCCAAGGTGTGTATCATTGTGTAATAACATCACTCTTGGGGTGATGGAAGCACTCAGCTTTGCCTCATGCTTCAACGCACCCCAGGACTGACTTTATTACCAATAACACACACCTTGTCATGCCTTACTGCTTAGGTATACAGTATATTGGACCATCTGAAATTGCTTTTTTCCCAGTTATTCTGATTTTTTTTTAAATCCCATAGGGTCTCAATATCAGGTCCCTAGTTGGCCCTGCCCCATGCATGATCAGTACAGAAAAAGGAGCATTTTTGACCTAAGTGCTTGGTCTTCTGCCCTACAGATCTAATCTGATATGCTGTGTGATATACCTAATCAAAAAAAATCACCATGCCATATTGTATACTGTATTACCATGCCCTGTTCCTTTGCAATTAAATAGTATACTTTTACACACCTTCATGACCTGCTGCAGTAAGATTTCAGAATGCCAGACATTAGCTGAAACAGCACATAATTTTTTAAATATTCTCATTTAATTAATGCTGTTTCTGTCTCTGACTGATACATCTGTATCCAGCTTCTGCAGATTTGTGATACATCAAACAGTTGCTGTGAATGTAAAACAATGCTTTTCAGTTCAACCTTGGTCTCCCACAAGATCTGTAGGAGCTGGTGCTCTGATTCGGGTGAGGAGGGGGCTAGAGGAACTGCTTTATTTACATCACAATGTAAGCTCTCAATTGAGTGTGATGTGCTAATAGCTTTGGCCATAGTTTCAATAAGTCATGCAAGGTACTGAGTGGCCAGGACTGGGGATGGGGTGGGGGGAGCAAACAAATGAGTGAGCTGCCAGCAGGTTTACCTTTCAGCATCACTGTGGTTATCAATTGCTGTTGGTAAAGGGCTCACTTGTTGCCTCACAAGCCTTGTATTGCTTTAATCAGTTTGTATTTTCAACTTTTTGTACCTTATTTGTTATGTATACTAGATAAATGTACAATCTGCTTGTTGTGTAATGTCTGTACTATTCCCCATGACATGGAACCTTTGTAAAAGAGTTCATACTCAAAGGTGTTTCCAGATAGTCAAATAAAGAAAGAAATGAAACAAACCAAATACAATTCATAGAGTGGGAATAATTTTGTTTACCTTTTTTTTTTGCTTCAAACAAGTTAGGCAAGATGGTTTGCAACATAACTACAAAACCCTAAGGGTTTGGAAAGTTTGGCTCATGGAATGGGGGATACATTGATAAAAGAAATGTATGTTTTACACCAAACTGAAACCATTGTATCAATAGAATAACACACTGCAGATATGTGTGTGGGGAGGGGAAGGACTTGTTTCTGGGATGACTAAAATCTAGTGATATGCTTGAAAGAGGGGCTTCTTTATTTGTTATTTGTTATTTATAAAGAATGATAGCTCTTTGGTCTTATTTGCAGTATCTGCATATTAACCATACTTGTTAGAAGATTTTAAAGTTTATAAAAATGAAATTATTTTATGTGAATTTGCTGTCGAGGGATTCTTATGCAGTTATGAAGTTTGCTGGTATTGGTCTCTTGGAAAATAAGAGATTCCTTGCTAGGTTCTATGGCTTCAATGGACAAAGCTAATTGTTGGTTGCATTTACTGTATGTGTTTACATTTTGCAATGGTACTGCTGAAGGTATGCAAAAATAAACAAGGACCACAATATTTGTTGGAAAAAGCTGTCTTGCATATTTGTTTTCTACCACATGCATAGGCTAAAATCATTGTAACAATAGAATACTGTAACACACTGTAGATGTGAGTGTGTGTGTGTTTGTTGGGGGGCTTGTCTCTGGGATGACTAAGAGCAGGTGCTCTAATTCAGAGAGGGGCAAGAGGAACTGCTTTATTTACATTACAATGTAAGCTCTCAATTGAGTGTGATGTGCTAATAGCTTTGGCCATAGTTTCAATAAGTCATGCAAGGTACTGAGTGGCCAGGACCAGGGATGGGGGTGAGGGGTGGAGCAAACAAATGAGTGAGCTGCCAGCAGGTTTACCTTTTGGCACACTGAATTGTGTTTTATTCATTGGGGCATGACAATCCGATAAGATTCATAGAGTGGGAGTAATTTTGTTTACTTTTTTTTTCTTCAAATGAATTAGGCAAGGTGGCTTGCAACATAACTACAAATCCCTAAGGGTTTGAAAAGTTTGGCACATGGCATGGGGGAATACATAGATAAAATAAATATTTTTTTACACCAAACTGAAACCATTGTATCAATAGAATAACGCACTGCAGATGTGTGTGTGTGTTGGGGAAGGGGGCTTGTCTCTGGGATGACTAAAAGCAGGTAATATGCTTGAAAGTGGGGCCTACTTTATTTTACATTATCTATCTACTGGTGCTGGATTTTTTTGTGCCTTTTACATGAAAGATTTTACAATGACAGAATAGAAACCAGCATAATGTTCACTAAAATGTAATGATAAAACTGTTAGATGTGGTACACTTACACTGAATCATTTCTTTCACCCAAAGTTTTTATACATGTCTTGTGTGTCTCCACATACCATAGCTGATCTCCAGTGACCCTACAGCCTCACTGCCAGTTTCCTAATATTCACATTTAGTGTAGCTATCTCTCTCATGCTTGCAGACACCAGTTTTTTATCTGCCACCATTTATATAGGTTACCTGCTCCAGATGTATAGCACCCTTTCAACAAAGTATTAATTCCTCAGATTCCTGTTAAACATACCCACCCACAGACTCATCCTATGTAGTCTGGTTCATGTGCTCTTTCCCATATGAAACAGACTTCAGTCATGTACTATTTGAGGTTTCAGTTTTGCGTGTTTATGTATCTCTCACATTAATGTTATTTATTCACAGATTGATGACTGAAAAGGCACACTAACCATAGCCTTGTTTCCATGGGGATGTTAGTTATATACATACCCTGTGCTTGGTCTAGAGAAAGGTCAAACAGAGTACAATGTACAGAGCTCTTGACAAGCACATTAAAGTACAGTGATAGGCTTAGGTGTCATAAGTACCTGCAAAAGGTTATAAAGAAAATTATTAGGGATCAGGCTTCATGCCTAGGTGGTGGGTACGATAGTGAAGTTCAGTATTGTTTAAAAGCTGAAACAACATTTTTGGGCAACCGGGGACTTGCCACCACTACCCTCAGGCATGCAATAAAGTTCTGTGATATTATCTCAAATTTAAATGTTTTATAAATACATTCAGCATGGATTGTTAATTGCTGCTCATGTACTGTATTGGTTGCATTGGCATAAGCATTGTTCTACAGCAAATGCTTTAAAAATTCAGAAACAGTGTTTGAGATGTACAGATCATCACCCACAAAAAGGACTCGCAAACCAAGGGGTTGGGAGGTATATGATTTCGGAGCAATGCACTGACTTGATGAACCTAACAGCATTGCCATTGATCTTTAACGTAGCATAATATTTGATAAATCAGTAAGAGTTTCAATAAGAAGAGTTTATTTGATAAATAACATGACACAAAGTTGCTTTACTCACTTATTTTATTACACTGGATGAAACAGGGATAAGAAATCTGAAAAAGAAAGACTCCATGAAAGGTCTTTGCAGTGGTACTGCAGCAGATCAAAGTAGGTACTGTACTTTTAAAAAATATATCTCTATAACTGTTTTCTTTTGTTTAAATAAGGAATGATCTATAGAGCTACCTGGAGTTGCAACTTTGTTGCTAAACTAACAGTCTACCATTTATTCAACGCCTTACAGAAACAATGTGCAACATTGTAACCATGATTTGCAACTTTCTTGCAGCTTTGGGTGGCCAGTCAGAATGGCTGTTTCTGTACCTATTATGTATGAAAATAAACTGATGTGCAGATGGATTACAGTGAGCATTCCTTTAGAAAATATCTAAAATCTTCAAATAAATTAAGACCAACTTCTGCAGAAGTAGTGTTACACAGTACTTGTAGCTGATGTAATGTAATGTGATGCCCAGTGACTGTTTAACATTTTTTAATAATCAGGACATGATTTTCACCATTTACAATTGCAGGTTAGTGTGGGACATAAAGAAGCAAGAGTCTGCAGTGTGAAGGAAGTGCAATATCAGTGGTTTCACCAGACTCTATTTCCTTGTATAAAATAAACAGAACCAGAGACTATAAGTTTTCACAAAATTTTAGTCTCTGGCTTGATTTATGTTATAAATGTTATGTTATAAAGGGGAATACAGTCTTGACAAACCACTGATATTGCACTCACTTGTGACAAGCTATGAAGCAGAAACTTTGTGCTGCCACAGAGACTTGAATAAAAGGTGTGAAAAACGGGCAAATGGACCCATTCAGCTAAAGTGAGCATTAACCATGGTACAGTGCTTGCCTTTGAATAGCAGTGTAGGTTTTCCTTGCATACATACTTTCATTCTGAATGTATTTTGATTCACCTGTGTAAGTAGTTTGGGTGGCCCTACTAATTACAAATTTGAGTGCACTTCTGAGGTGGTTGATGACAGTGATCCCTACTTGCTAATCTGCCACAACTACATACTCACATAGTAAAAAAAATATCTGTCACTGTGCAGGCTTCTTTCAGATATTTCCATTGTGTGCTTGGGTTATTTCTTACAACCTGCTACATACTGATTCCTTATTTATGGGCCTTAAAGCTCATGAACAGTGTATTTTTTTTTTGCATACCCAGTCATGACACTGCTATGTGTAACCTTCACTTGCCTTATTTTGTCAAATAAAGTAAAGAAACCCCGCAGCTCAATAAAAGGCTTCTAACTTGCAAAGCATTTAATATAGTCCCCTTACTCACCTCTTTTTAACTGCCATGAAACAAACCTCAGTGCTAGGGACTGAAATTCTTTCCCTCTAAATTACATGGGGGATACATGATGGGCAGGAGTGGGATATGGAAAATATTCTCGCTCCTGCAGAGTGAGCGCTGGATACTCACGAGTGCCGAAGGCATGAGTGAGAGTATCCAGAGCTCACTCTGTGGGAGTGAGAATATATTCCAGATTCCACGATCTGCCCATCATGTGCGCTATTTATACAGTATGAGTGTGAGTGATTGTGCTGTTCCACTTAGTTTCTGTGTTTTTTACTGTTTCTAAGTGTGTGTGTGTGTGTTTGTTATTTTTAGTAGGTAGTTTCAATTTAGAAATCTGTTCTGCTGAATTAGAAAACATTTTGCACTTTTACTTTGGCCAAAATGATAACTGCTGTTATTGTCTGTGCTCTGTTTAGTACTGTGCTCCTTTTTGTGTGAAATGCAGCTCTGGAATGCAGCTCCAGGAAAAGGTGAAGAAGAGAGCAGCAGGTGCTTAATGACAAAGCTAGAGTGGTTTAATTAGTGCTGGGGATGCAGCTCCAGGAAAAAGGGGAACCAGAGAGCAGCAGATGGCTAATGAGGCAGCCAGATTGGTTTTATTTTCTGATGAGGTAACCACAGTGGTTTTATTTTTTATCACACTCGGGTGATGTCAGCAGAGTGTGATGTCTCATGGTGGTGGTTTTATGCTGAAATAAAGAATGGCATATAATTTCACCACTATTGTATAAAGTATATTAAACTAGCTGCAGTATGACCTAGTTAGTAAATAGAGAATAATAGACAGGCAACTGTGTGTTATGGATTTTTTTTACACACCCGAGGGGTGTGATGACCCATAAACCTCGAGAGCGAAGCTCGAGAGGTTTATGAGGTCATCACACCCCGAGGGTGTGTAAGAAAAAATCCAGAAACACACAGTTGCATATTTTTTTTTTTAAATAATAACTGGTGCAGAGTTTGCTCAGACACACACACCCACACACACACACACACTGTGCCTGTCACACACACCCAATGTACTAGGGAAACGTTATTTTTTTATTAAGAAAAATAATACTGCTGACTGCGAGGAAGCAGTGACATTTCAGTGCTTGGGGTTGGGTAGAAGCCCCAACGGAAGCGCAACAACGGATGTTTTAGCGCACGCTGGGTCAGGAGAAGCCTCGACCGAAGCGCGCCAATGGCAGGATCAACCAGATAGCTTTGTTTAAATTGTTTTCCCCAAAAGGCAGAATTAAGAAGAAACAGTGATTGCTACAAATTACTTACTGCAGCTGGTCTAGGATTACTTCAGGGACTGGTCTGCCCATCGCGAAGGGAAATTTTGGCCGCCATGTTTTTTTAATATTTTTGGCCTGCCCACAGAAGGAGTAAGGGCCAATAATGTGGCACGCTACACGGAATGACACTGCTAGTGAGAGGAAGTTTTAAGAAATGCAGTAATAACGCGTTTTGGAGAACCTGAAAGCAGGTTGATAAAGGGAGTCACCAGTAATTATTACAAAATAAACCCCACTGCAGTAGAGCATCCCCCACCCCCAATAAAGACTCCCCTGAATCCCAGCAATTAAAACAAAATAATCAGGGTACTGTCATAGGACACTGGGGGCATTACATACTGTGCCACAAAACAGAAATCAGCAGTGAAAGCCACAATGAAATGTCTGTACCACTACCCTTATTCTATTTTAGGTTGCCCTCAGTTCTTATAAGATGCCTGCTTTTCGCAGAGTTGGGACTGCTTTAAGATGTTTTTTAAATATGAAATAATACAAGGATAGTTTATTTTTAGCATGGCTATCCACAGTAATGTATTAATAGAGTTCCCTTTATCTATACTTCACTTTTCCTCACCATGACTGGGCAGTAAAACCAACATATATACAATTAATATTTATTTTTATTTTATTTGGTTTTTGTTAACCGGGTAGGTGCACTAGCCAAAAAGACTATTTTCAGGCATGACCTGGGAGAGTACAGAGACAAACTTCAAAGAATAACAAGATACATGATACAGGTTACATAACAGCAGCAATGTGACAAAGAATTAAGGTAGTTCAACCAAGATAAGCATTTAAGTTAACATTGGATAAATATAATATGATATGGTTGGCAATTATGTTTTATATTTTATTAATGGCACACATGTCAGGCAAGTCATGCCATAGGATAAATAAGGCTAATATTGCTCTGAATCATTTTTGCTAAATGGAAATCCACTGATTATTTGGCTGCTGACAGCAGGTCCTGGCACACTCCAGACCACACATAAATTTGTGTCAAAGATCATTTAATTTGTTGTTTTTACTTGATATTGTGTTTATAATTGAGTCCCCCAGTTAGTCTGTCACAGAATATGAATGTGGGCTGGTTTATTAGTTTTCTTTTCCTGTAGTACTAATTTATTAACTGTTTTTTTTATGCAGTATGTATAAATTCACACATCTTTGCCTCCTCTTGTACTGTCGGTGCCTCATAAAGGCTGCTGTAGTCCAAAGTAACCCACTGCACAGTTTTGACAGGTGTCAGAGCTATTTACATTTCTTCACTGTTCATAGCCTTAAATATTGGGAGTCGATGTGTTGTACCTTGCATTCTTATTCTGTATTGCTTGTATTTACTGATGAATTTGAAGTGTGTGAGATTTTTGGTACATTTCCCACTTTCAAACTGATTAATGACATACTAGAAAGGGGAAACAACATTGACACACATCTCATAACAACTGTAAGACAAAACAAAGATAAGGTGGCAGTATATGACCGATAGTTCATTATGTTTTTTTTTTTTTTTTTCCATAGTTGCACACAAAGCAACTTTACATTTTCATGGAACAAGAATATAAAAATTGAAAAAAAAAAAAAACTCAGATTAACTTCCTTTGGACTAATTCTGATTTCCTCAGGGGAGGAGTGGGCGGCTCTCGCTACTCGTTTCCCCCTGCCATGGATGGCATGAAAATGGAGCACCTCAGGGTTGAGGCCCCAGCAATCCTCTGAAAGCCGGGCGGACCTCCCCTGATGAAACTGGACAGATTTGGTGGGAATTACTGCAGAGGGATGTTAAGAGACTGAGCAGCAGCAGAAGAAGCTGCTAACTCGAACTTTGATTTTCACTGAAAACTGGAGCCTCAGCATTCCTTTTGGTGTCAAAGTGCCTGATTTCAAAAAGGCAACAGCGCCTCATTGGTTCCCAGCAGCCATGATGCTCAGACAGCCTGGATTAAAGGCTGTGCTTGAGCTCGGCCAGACATTATCTTCCTTTGGACTAATTCTGATTTTCTCAGGGGAGGAGTAGGCAGCTCTCGCTGGTCGTTCCCCACTGCCATGGACGGCATGAAAATGGAGCACTTCAGGGTTGAGGCGCCGGCAATCCTCTGAAAGCCGGGCAGACCTCCCCTGATGAAACAGGGCAGATTCGGTGGGAATTCCTGCAGAGAGACATTCAGGGACTGAGCAGCAGCAGAAGAAGCTGCTAATTCGAAATTTGATTTTTGGCCCACCAGCCCACTTCAATCCCTCATCCTATTAAATGTTCGGTAACCAAGCCCACCTTTTCCCTGGGGCTATTCAGGTTTGGTGACAGGCAGCAACTCACATACTTGACTCTCTAAGTTGCAGCTATAGCACCCCCCTCAGACAACCCTCTTGTGGCTCCTCCCAAATGGTCACCAGGAGGGCTAGGTGGTAAAGCACTGGAACCAGTATGCCTTAGTACTTGAATCCAGATGCCAACCTAACTTATAAAGCTTAACTGTCTGAAACTGTTAGAATCCGACTGCTAGTAGAATGCCTGCTCAATTTAAAAGGTACTGTTTCTATCTGTTTTGTTCTTTTTGAATCTGACTACAAGTAGATAGTGCATATTCCGCAAAGTATTAAGAACTAGTACAACTATCCCAATCCAATTGTGTACTTGACCTGCTCTGATTTTACAGGGGAAGTTAAGTCCGGCTGCTAGTTATATGGTAGTTATCCTGAAGTGCCATGTTACTGTTGCCATATATGAATAATACCTAATAGGGACATAAAGAGAATAGCTAACAAGCCAGGTTCAGTAATTCTGGTCCCAGCTAGCTAAGGTGTTCTAAGACAGCCAACTGAGGATACCCACAATTCCATCCTTGGTAACCCTAGGGTCTCCATTACTTAAGGACATGTCAATGAAGCTTGGCCCACCCTGTCACTACCTGCCCAATAGAGGACTACTACTGGCCACTATGTATATCCTGTCCCTCTGCTGGGTGGATGGGCTCATTGGCGCTGGTGACCCTGACCTACATGAACCCCAGCAGCCCAATACCCTCCCATACTCCTGCGACCAAACCCCCTACCAATGCAGTTTCCAATCTTACTGATGGCCTCTGAACTTAATAGGAAAGGTGCTTGGTACTCTATCACCCACTATACAAAGAGGTCATGCTCAAGAGTATTACTCTCATTCTTAACCCCACTTCACTATGCCTCTTTGGAGCCCTCCTGCTCCTGGCAGGAGATATACATCTGAACCCAGGTCCCCTTACTGGCAATCTCCTGATATCCTTCCTGCAGGACCCTCAGTGGGTGTACTCGAAGGGCCTGCAGATTGTGCACATGAACACATGCAGCCTGCAACCTAAGATGCAGGAAGGGCAAGCCTGGCTGGATCTTTACAATCCAGATGTCCTGGCCATGTCTGAGACCTGGCTCAAACCTCACGTCCTCCCACATGAGGTCACCGCCCTTGGGTACCACTCCTACCAGAAAGACAGGACCAATAAAAGAGGGGAAGGGGTACTCATCTACGTAAAAGATGCCCTGAATTCAGTCGAGGTCATCCTGCAACACAGTGCCAGAACTGACAGCAAATCAATCTTCGTATGCATCACCCTGGGCTTCTGCAAGCACCTCACCATAGGGTGCGTATACAACCCTCTTAAGAACACCCTTCAATCCCTGGAGGCAATCCTACAGGATAGTCAAAAACATCACCACTGAACTCCTCATCCTGGGAGACTTCAAGCTGAACTGGGCCCAGGATTCCACCCAGTCCCTATCAGGCCTGATACAAGATGCAAACCTTGTACAGGTAATCTCTGAAACCACCAGACTGTACCACAAAACAGGGAATCACTCTACCCTCAACTGGGCTCTGGTGACAAACCCCTGTAACATCCAGTCTGCTGGCATCCTGGCAGACTCTCTGAGTGACCATTCTCCTATCTTCTGTATCTGGAAGAATAGGGTGACCAGAGTGCAACCGCATATTCTGGATGTGCGGGATTACACCCACTACACACCCGAACAATTCACCGATCATCTAAGCAACCTAGATTGGAGCCTGTTCAAGTTTCTCCCTAACCTGGATGAGGCTGTGGCCTTCTTCCAGAGGACGTTTAACATGGCAGCTAACCTCCTTGCCCCATGAAGAAACTTTGTGCCAAGGGCAGTTGCTACAAATGGATAACCCCTCCACTAAAGACCCTCTTGACGCACCATGACAAGGCCTGGAAAAAGTTCAAGCACTCCTTGCTAAAGGCTGACCTCGTGACATACAAAACCCTCAGGAACAAATGCAAATTGGCCATAAAAAAAGCTAAAAAAGAGTACGTCACGCGCCTTCAGAAAAATAACCTAGGGAACCCTAGACTTTTCTGGGACCACATCAATGAATTGGTGAAAGGGAACAGCAAGTCCAAACCCAGCCCCATTGAGGTCAATGGACAACTAATTCATGAGGACCCCTTAACTGCCACCTCATTAAACCACCACTTCACTAACCAAGACCCGTACAAGGCTGCCCTGCCCCCTTACCACCGACCCCAGCACAAGGGTTCCCCCTGATCTTGACAGCCCATCCTTTCATCTATGGCTAGTCAAGCCTAAATAGGTTCTATCACAACTTAAAACTCTAAAAATCTCTGGTTCATGGGGACATGATGGGATTCACCCCAAGCTGCTGAAGGATGCAGCCCCGGCCCTGACCAGACCCCATCCTGGCTTATCAACCTCTCTGTGAAGGAGGGCGCAGTCTCTACACAGTGGAAATAGGCCCATATGGTCCTAATCCACAAGGGTGGCTGCCGGGAGTCAATTGGCAACTATAGACCAATCTCCCTACTCTGCATCCTGTCACAAATCCAAGAAAAGCTGATCTATGGACAACTCCGTGACTATTTGGAGGTCCATAAAATCCTTGCACCCTCCCAACAATGGCTTCAAAACTGGGCATGGGACTGACACAGCACTGACCAAATTTGCAACAGACGTACTCTGAGACCTGGACAAGGGTACCCCTACTGGTGCAGTCTTCATAGACCTTTCCAAGGCCTTCAACCTGGTCCACCACAATCTCCTACTTCTAAGCTGAGCAACATAGGTCTAGGCTGCCATGCCCTCAAGTGGTTTGAGAGTTACTTGACCAGCTGCACACAGAGGGTACAGTGGAAGGACACCACATCTGAGCCACTTCCACTAAAAGAGGGGGTGCCTTAAGGGTCGATACTCGACGCCATCTTCTTCTCCCTGTTCACTAATGAACTATCAGACCACTGCAGTGGGAGATCTGTAGTCCAGTACGCAGATGATGCAGTCATCTACCGGTCCACCACCAATCTGGGAGGACTTAGCCCCTCACTCCAAGATGACCTCCAGTCACTGGAGCACTGGTTCACTGAGAACAGAATGGTCCTCAACACGTCCAAATCTAAGGCAATGCTGTTTGGCCCCAAGATCCCTTGGTCAGGACAGAACACAGCACCTACAACTCACCTCTGCATCTCGCAACAGCCTAAGAAGTAGTGCCCTCCCTGAAATGCCTCAGCCTTACCCTGGACCAGGGCCTCACCCTGAAGAACCACGTGGACTCAGTCACCAAAACCTTACATGGGAAACTAGTCACCCTCTACCATCTGAAGGACCAGCTCATACCCAAAGCCAGAATCTCAATCCCCACCAGCGTCCTCCTCCTGACACTCACATATGCCGCCCCAGTCATGCAAGGGCTGGGACAGCTGGAGAGGAACAGACTTCAGGTACTTTACAACAAGGTGACTCACTTCTTCTCCCAGGCCAACCCTAGGGATCACTGCTGCAACTCTCTGTCCTTCCTAAACTGGCCCTCACTGGATGCGCACCTCCAGTACCCTCTGCTCAGCCTAGCCTACAGGTTATTCAGCCCAACCCCCCCCCAGCCACTCTGGCCTCATTGCTCTAAAGCCCAATCACCGACACCTCCACACAACTGGCTGAACTCTCCTAGACATCCCCAGGGTTAGAACCAAGGCAGGCAGTATGTCCTTTGCCCTCACCACTCCCACACTGTGGAACCAGCTCCCTCCTGGGGTGCAAGAAGCCCCTCTATTAAAAATATCCACACTAGGCTTAAGGCCCACCTAGTGGTCACCAGTTCCTGCCTTTGCACTGGCTCCTGATAGAAACCCAGAGATAAATGACTAACCAGGTTCTGTCCTCTACCTCTGCTTAAACTCCATGTTAAACTTCTAATATTCGTACTATGTTATCACTGCTGATCAACCTATTTATTCCATTTGTACTGCTTTGCTTCTGTACTGCCATCATAACTGAGTTGTTATGATTCCTGTAACCTGAACTAACGCTGTATTTGTCTCTTGTGCTTTGTAATTCCTGGGTCGCCCCAAGGGACCTCCAGGGCTCAGTGGGCTTACCCTGTCACCAAAATTTAATAAATAAATAAATAAAAAGAAAAGGTGAATGGGACCCACTACACTATGCACACTGTAAATCTTGTGCATTAACTCATCACCATAAATATATTCAATCCCATCCAGCAGCAGTGTTGCATGTTTTTTATACTCTTTGTGTTAGGATTGAGAGATGTGTGTTTCATCAACAGGGAGGTGTGCAAACAGAGGGATTGATGTGGTGGTGTCTTGACCTCCACTTTCAATCTCTTCTCCTGAACTGTCGAGCGTTGCTGTGCCAGCCAGAAAACACTGCTGTGACTCAGTAACCATTTCACCAAATCATTCTGATCACTTTATATGGATTGAATCGGAACGTGCAGCAAATTAATTCATAGAAATGGGTGCTGAAAAAAAGACAGCAGACACAGAAATTCAACAACTTCAGTTTATTATAATTATTAGTCTAAAAGTCTAGACCCCAGATGCAAACAGATGTTGCATTTCAGCAGGGTAGTAGTGTATTTCTGTTAGAAACATCAATAGACAATCTTTTTATTTTGTTGCTGAACTGAGATTTTTTTTTGAAGTTCAATCACAAAAGTTCTCACAGAAATATTGAGATTTATAAAGTTCTGTGCCACATTTTAGTTATTTAAAGCAAAAAGCCTCAATCTATTTTAAAAATTCCCCCTTGTTAATGTGCAACTAGAAGAACTGGCTTAAAGGGGACATGAATTTTGTTCCAGCTTTAACAATTGTTTTTTTATAATACGGTAGTTGACTGTGTCAGCATTATGAATAGTCAGCCCTGTTTTAACATGTTTATCTGCTTGAAATGGGTGATGTCGCTATTTTTTCTGTCATGGTTGGTGATGTGTACCAGAGTGATACTGTTCAGATTGATCAAAATATAGCACACCTGTTTTTGTATTGATTAGTATGAATGTCCTTATCCACCTGTGTGTGCGTGTGTGTGATAGTAATCCCAATCAAATCCCAGTGTGTCACTTTTTTGGAGGGGGGGGGATGTGAGAAGTCATGATGGTTTATGTGATGATTCATTGAAGTTTTGATCTGTTATCACTGAACTAATTTTATAAGTTTAGCAAGCATTCTCACTGTATCTGTGATCCTGGCATACAGTGCATAAATTTTCCAATGTTTACGCAGCCGCTGATCTTCTCTTTTGGTAGGATAGGGGTACAAGACATTTTTCTTCTGCTCTTTGAATGGCTTTGCCATTCATGGATTACCTCTCCGTTACATTTTAATTTTCAAAAGAAGAAAAGTACCCAACCCACGAGCCCTTCCTAACATTCCACCCAACTCCTACAACCCCTCCCACTCACATCATATCTGTATCTGTAAGTAGTGTCTATACTGTACATTAATTTGTCAGTTTCTGAATGTGACATTGTTTTGTTTTAGAAATGCAATGTAAAGGTATTGATCTACTATTCACTCCATTTTGTCTGCTGATCTGCTGTAGTAGATCTTTTGTTTTTTATTTATATTGCAATAGTGCCCCAAAAAGAAGTGGTTGTTATGTGATCAGTTAGTTTTTCTCCATATACTGTAGAGCTCTGCATGTTAGAAATAGCTGACATTATATTTTACATAGCCACCTCACCTACTGGCACCTTCAACCTTGAAAGTGAGCACTTGTGTTGTTGTCAGGATGATGCTGTCTTTAGGTTGTACTGTATGTTCTCATCTCCTGATTGGTGCTGGTGGCACAATATGATTCTCTTGGCCTGTTTGGCTCCTCTGGGTCCTGCATTTTGTGCCAGCAGCCAAGAATTCAACTTTGGCAAGCACCAAAGGTATCCTGTGTCCAGTGGACACATCTGGTGCATCCTTATATTGCGGATGCTTTTGATAGGCACTTGCTTATCGTAATACTCCCATAGCACTCACAGTGTACCTAGGAGATAGATATACTTATTTTTCCAGGTTTAACTACTAGATTTGCTCTAATTTGCCAGGCTTGGTCCGTGAGGCATTTCATGTACTCTACACCTACTGTTCACTGAGCTCCTGTCCAGAAATCACTCATATTTTTAATGTCCAACATTAGACAACATGAAAACCATTCCCAGAACATGAACTGCTGCATCTCCGTGCATCGCATATTTTATGTTCATAGTAAATGTTTCAGTAATCAGTGCATACTATTTTGTCTTCAATGACATCTGACATTTGAGTGCTGTTTATAATCCAATTCCCCCCATGCCACCCCCTCCCCGTAATGAAACTTCTATCTGCTCCCAAGGTTCAAATCCTGATCAGGGAAAGTTGCAAGAGTACCATCCTGAATCTTAGGAAATTATAATAATTTACATTTCTTAAACACATAAGGCATAACTTACTGCAATTACTTTTTTCTACTACTATGCCCAGGGTAATTACAATTTTGCTCTAGAAGTGAGTATTATCAATCCTTTGCTGGGACCAGCAATACTTGTTACCTTTTATTGACTGGCTTCCACGATTTGCTATTATACACACTAGCTCCATACCTACTGTATATTATTGACCCACATACACGTTTCACCCTCTTGTAGGATCAACTTTTTCTTTCTCATTTGTACCAACGGAACCTGTATTACAGTCTAATATTTTTTCATATATATTTTTGATTGTTTCTTGTTTTTTTTCCCTTCCATGTATAAATATACCCAGGTTGCTGTAAATCTATTTATATCTAAATTCATGTAAAGTGTTATTACTATGCATATTTCTAATTCACACTTCTTTTTAAATTCTACAGTCCAGGCATGTTTAAAACTGCACTTGGCTCTCATATTATTCAGTGGACGTGGTTTGCATAAACATTCTGGTATGATAAGATGGTGAAAACTCATATGCAGCTATACGTTACAATTTTCATAGGTTGTCAAATGATCAAAGTTTCATTAAAAAGGGGGAAAGGCATGGAAGGATAACACTATAACAAGGACTCAGCCCTCAGTCACTGAGAAAAGAAATACAGTGTGGAGATGTTTACTATGCACAATGAATATGGCATTCGCATAGAAGCAGTGTGCATGTTCTGGTAGCACAACCATGACAGATACTGCAGGTTCAAAAATGAAAATTACACAGGGCCAAAAAATGAGAGATTACCAGAGACAGAAGGGGACCTAAACAGTAGTGGTAACTGCTGTCACTGATGACTGCAAGAGATAGTATGTGGCAAACTTGTGACAGAAACTGCATATCATGTCTGTTTCTTTTTTTAGCACAAAATCATAACCCAGCAGATGTGGACTGTGGGGACACCTGCTGGAACATTTCCAAATAACAAGATAAATTTGTCATAAACAGTGCCATCTGGCGCATTCGGCTGCTAATAATGGAGAGCAATTTAATTGAGAGATCAACCCCTGACACAGTAATGAGGCATTGGTTGGTAACCCTTGGCATGCCGCATAATGCACACCGATAGGCATAATGCTCCTGCTGTGGTATATTTCAGCACCAGGAAACATCTCTACAACAACCACTGTATGAGTAGTTAAGACTTTGATAACTAACTTGTGACTTCACCAGTCATGAGTTATGGCCCATTCTTTTCACTACTGAAGATAAATGTGTTTATCCACTGGAATCCACATGGGATGTGCCATGGGCTGGCCAAAAACATCACTTTTAGTTTTCTTTGCAAGTTTCAGCCTCTATTGACCTCACTAGTGGGGGAGCCATGAGTGAAGCTAATAAAGTCAAACATAGAAACATAGAATTTGATGGCAGATAAGGACCACTTGGCCCACATAGTCTGCCCATTTTCCTACCTAACAGATAAGCTGCAGATCCTAGTTAACAACAGCTTACTTCCTCCTACCCCCCACTAGGACTGCCTTATGTCTGTCCCATGCATTCTTGAATTCCCCCACTGTTCTTGACTCCATGACCTCCTCAGGGAGGCTGTTCCATGCATCCACAACCCTCTCTGTGAAAAATACTTCCTCACATTACCTCTGAGCTGTCATAGAAACACAGAAACAATGTGATATTGTTAGCCAGAACCATGCTCAGCGGAGATGCACCCCACTAACCAGTTTGTTCATTAAGTATTTTATTCCCAAAGAATATGTACACTATAAAAAGTTGAAGGTCAGGGTTGTGTGGTGTCCAGTCTCACCACTTCATCAGGACCAAGATTTATCTAATATCATTCAAGTGCCTATACCTTTAGTAGTCATTATTTTTGTGTTTCCCATAGTGGGCAATGTTATATCTTATTTTATTTGCTTCCCTCTATGATAAGCCATTCTTTTTGAATCCTCCAGCTTCTTTATGGCCCTCAATTTCCTGTCTGCTGGCATTTGTCATGATCCAAACAGCTTGATTTTGGATATGCTCCTCTCTCACAATGGATTGGTCTTCTGTTGCAATGTGAATTCAAATGAACACATTCTAATAAACTCATTTGATTGAATAAAGCATTGGAAAAACTACATGAAAGACGTACATGATTTAGGAATTCTGACAGGGGATCTGGAATCTGATGATCGAATAATGCTCCTGAAGTGAAAATTAATAATTTGTTTTCTTCGCCCTGGAGCATCATCAATGAAAATAAATGCATTTAAGCCTTAGGAGTGATGAACAGTAGTGCAAAATAAAAAGTTTTGTTTTTGCCACTTACAGATATTCTGATGATTTATGCTGAAAATAATATGTAGTTTCCACCACAGCTCATGTTATTCTCACTGCACTCTCATCACAATGGCATTCAGCCACCAATCAATTTGAATTGTGGCCCATGGCATTAATAGGACATTCTATAGGGCATCCAGGTGTAAGAGTTTTATTCACTTTGAAAATACTGGTAACAATGCTGCTTTAACAGCAGTGGCTCCACTTTCCTCTGCAGCTAGGTGCTAGGAAGCATTGTTGATACAACTCCAGTGTGACTGAAAAGCTCATTAATGGAATTCCTAAACAATATCCCTTATTCATTTGGCAATTTTAATCTTACAGTCATTGCATAAATTGCATATTCCATATATATTCATACATATTTGGAACTATGTACAGAGAACTGGATATTTTAGTTTGTAACATGGCAATCTTACACTACCTGAAAAACAGCAATATCGCTGTTCCAAATGAACCCCATGGTGCATAACAAAGCAGACATTAATTCCTTAGTAATGCCCACTTCATATTTTCTCACTGTTGTCAGGCAGAATGGGAGCACACAGGACAAAGAATTGGAGCACAGCTGGTGTTGTGCCAGTGCCGCATAAAGGTTGCTCATGCTGGGAAATGCATCAGAATACCACTTGTGAGAGCGAGCTACAAGTGTGATAATGTGAGTGGATTTGTGTTCAATAGCTGCAAAAGAAGTACAGAAATGTAAATAATTGAGGCGTTTACCAAGGCACATAGTATAATCCTCATACATAGTTTGGAAGAGAAGTGTAATAGAACAGTAAAACGCAGTAGCCCTATAATCCTGTGCGAGAATGTTCTCTCTCTGGGAAGTAAAAATGAGTAGCAATATAAAAAATCTGCCACATAGAAGTGTTACATTACCAGCAGGACTTAATCATTTTGTTAGATTTAATCAATATAGTTAATGTTTAATATTAACAACCACAATAGTGGAGAACATTAGGAGCTGTACATTGTAGAATTACTAGAAAACAAGTTCCTCTCCAACATATGCGAGTATGTGTCTTTTTTTATTCAGACATCACAGTAGTAGTAGTATTACAGCACATATATTGTGCCATGTTACAAGTGCATTAATGCACTCAGAGTCAGGCTCTACTCAGGAATTAATGCCCGGTTGGTGGTTGGAGGCACTCCCCCAACTGGGCACTAATTCCCTAGTAGAGCCCTCGGCTCTGTTGTGCATTAATGCTTACATATTGTACATGTGTTTCAGATCATTGTGAGATGGCTATTTCTAGCTGCAAACAAGCAAGAACAGCTAGATGGACTGGATGTGAAATCTTTAACTAAGTTCCAAAATTACTGAACTGAAAAGAACATTCTTATAAAAACTTAAATGACCTATTGATAACTTCTAAAACCTCCAAAAGACACAACATGGAACAGCACTTTACTTAAAAATTAAAAGGAATTCTCTATGTATTACTAGGCAGTCTAAATGAACAGTATAAGGGAAGGGCAGAAAGAGTGCAGGAGGTACATCTAATTTATTTTTCATTTATTGATTTATTTACAATGTGTTAACCGGGAAAGGCACAGTGAGTCGAGACTCATTTCCAGGTGTGACCCAGGGACATTTGAGCAAACATTTACAATACAGAGGGAAAATACAGTAAATTTTACAATAGCAGGATAACAGAGGTGAAGCAGTGGATTAATTACAACAAAAATACATTAGATAAGATAGCTATCATGAATTTTCATTATTTACATATTCTACAAATTGTACATAAGGAGAGAGAGTAAATTTAAGAAGAGTGCAATGGAGATAAGAGGTGAGGAGGAATGGGAGAAGAGTGACATCTGAAGGAGTTGGGTTCCTAGTTGTCCACCATAGTAATAGAGAGTGGATGAGAGAGAGTGAGAGAGAGAAAATCTTGGAGATAATGCTTGATAAACCCATGCTTAATGCAGAAGTCGAAAGACTATCCTAGCATCCAAGATGATCTTTTCATCTTTTATCGAAAAGAAAGTTGGCTTACAATTGTAAAAAAGTCCAAAGTAGTTGTGCAAACCCACATGAAATTGTTTTGTGCCACGTGAGACTAAGAGGTCCCTTCTGACGGTGAACTGGTGAATGTGGAGGATAGTTACAGCAAAATGACACAAAAATCATTTATGTAAATAATTCTTATTGGAAAACAAAAATCAGTCAATATTTTATGTTGTAGTTAAAGTGATTTTTATAAAAATGAGAAAACTATGCCAGTAGTTTTGTGCTATCTAGTCTGAAATGCAGAGTATATTAGAACTGTTAAAGGGGTATGACTAACTACAGAATTAAATACATTTCCAAAAAGTATTACTAAATACAAAATAAGCTTTAGTGGTAGCAACTTTGCATTTAGATGTGTTGTTCATCTTGTTTGTGTAACTCCTCCATTGAGGTTTACAGTACCTCATAGCTTCTCTGCACTCACACATCAAGGGTGTAAGCCACTGTCGACCAAGCAAGTGCCTCATCACTCCTGAGGGTATCTCCTGATTGTTACTGTGAGCAAACTGCATGCTAAAGCACACCCACACATGACTTTGACTGGGGTACAAATTAATGTTTGCCAGCAGGAATTGTGCAGATCAAGATGTTTTGGGAAAGACTGCATGTAGACTAATATTTCCATGGCCTTCTTTATTACCTCTGACCCACAGTGGGATGGCATATCTGACACACAGTGGCATGGCAATAGGGTAAAATAGTGACTGCTCAATCAATTGGGCTCAAGTGCCGATAGCGGTAGGCACTGAGGGCTCATGGACTTGCGATGGACTTCATTAATTCAGACACCTTGAAACCAACCAATCACTCATCAAGTGATGGACATCCAGACCTGTAGTGAGTGATTGACCACTCTTTCAAAGGTTTCACCAGGAAAGACATACTAAGCTGTAAACAGCTCATTTCCAGATGTGTCCTGAGGGATAAGGGAAGGGGGTAAGGTAGTACAAGATGAACAGTACACAGACTGACTGTTCTAAATTAACATTCAAAATCCACACACAAACAATAAGCACTCGATGGTATGAGCACAGGAGGGTATCCTACAATCAATGTACTAAATTTTGAGCAAATTGCTCAAAAAGGCTTTTTTAACAGCTTTTGGAGGATTTGAATCTCAGAGCTCTGAAAGGAAATGGTCTTCATCTACCACTACACACACACTGCACAGAACTGAAGCTGTGCAGAACAATCTAGAGCCCATGTGAGCTGCAATCCCATGAAGCACTGCAGAATTCACCTTGGAGCTCAATTACAAGGTGAAGTGATGTGAAGTTCATTGATTTCAATGTACTTTGCCTAAAACTTGGAGAAGTAGTTTGGGGAAGGCGGAATAACTCAGTCATTGGTTTCAATGGACTTCGCATTCTTCATTATAACGCAAAATACTCCGCTTCACATTGCGGGCACTTCGAGATTCCACATTACTCTGCAAATCACTCCACAGAGCAAATTTCTGCCACATCGCTCACCACTGCTTGACATGGATGTCATCAATGTGCTCTGAGAAGTTGAGATGCCAGTTCACCCAGACTACAAGTTACTTAAACAAGGTGATATCAACAGGTATAGTACCATCAACAGTGTGGAAGTAGAGGAGGAGAGAGAGCCTGGCAAGCCTCTGTCAGGAGCCAAAGGTCATGGATACTGTTTTCAAAGTGTTCAGAGACAGAAGGCTTTTATGTAATCAGTGCTCCGCACTGCCAAAATCCTGTTTGAGATGGGCAGTCAGATCAGCAGAAGAGAAACCAGAAGAAAACAGCACAGTGTCTCTACATACATATGGATGGATGCAGAGGGGCATGCAAAGGCAGGGTCATTTAGGAAAACAGAAAACAGTAAGAAGCCCAGGATAGACCCTCAGGGGACAACAGAGCAGACAGGGAGTGGAGAGGACAAGGAGTCTCCAATACAGTGCTTGTGACCTGCCCTCCAGGTAGAAGTGGAACAAGCTGTTTGATTAGCCAGAGATCCCCTCTATTTTAAGCATGATTAAGAGAATGGGGTGTAATATAGTATTAAAAGCTTTGGCCAGCTTGACAAAGATAGCACAGGTAACTTAGTCCTGGTGCATCTGGACAGGATGGAGTCAGTGAGCATGAGAAGGGAGGTGAATGTGGAGTGGGAGTTCCTGAAATAAGACTGGAATGGAGTGAAAAAGGAGTCATCGAGGAACTGGGTGAGTTGTGAGATGACAAGATGTTCCTGGAGCTTGGCCAGTGTGTGGAGGAGGGAAATGGGATGGAAGTTTCTAGGATAGGTGGGCTCACCCCTTGTTGAGAGGAGAATGACAGCTTCCGGGTATTGGGAACAGAAGCTGAGGAGAATGAGAGGTTAAGATGGAGTGAGGTAGGGTGGGCTATGGCTGGTGCAGGGAGGTACAGAAGTTTAGGATCAAGGCCATCAGGGGTCATACCCTTGTGGAGGTTAAGAGCAAGGAGGGCCTTAAGAATGGCAGAGGGAGTGGCTGGAGAGAAGAAGAAGGAGTGTAAGGTGTGACAGAAAGGATGGTGGGAGGAGGGGGAGGTGGATGAGGAGCGGAGAGCTATAGAGAAGGTGGTGAAAAAGGAGTTAATGTGGGAGTTGCCAACTTTGAGGATGGGCAGGGAGGACTTGGTAGGAGGAGTGAAAAGGAAGTGGATGACTGTCCAGAAATTGAGAGCTGTGATTCACCAGTAAACTGCAGGGACTGTTCCTGAACTCAGTCTGCATGTGTAAGTCTGTGAAAGGGGAGCAAGTCTGCTGCTGTGCTGTTGTGAGTCAGCTTGCCAAAAATGAAGTGTAAAGGAGACAGAGCCTGTATCAATTAGAGGGGTACAGAGACAAGACATATTGCTTGCTTCTTTCAGAAAAGAAGGTACTCACGTGCTTGTACAGTGGAAATGAAACCTGTGAACTGAGAAACTGGAAGACTTTGTTGTACTGCAGCTCTAATGCTGCCAGAGTGAAAGCAGCTCTTTGTCTGGGAAGCTGCCCAGTCACTATTGTTACTCGGTACTGGTCATCGTAGCACATTATGGACTGGATGCCAGGATGTGGTATGCAGGTCTGACATGGTTCAAGCTTCACAGGCTGAAGCTGCCCTATGCTAAAGAAGAGGATTGTCTGCTACATGTCAGGTGAGGCCTGACTGGACCTAAGGAGGACAGTCATTCTCTCCAGTTGATAACCAATGGCCAAGGCCACTGATTTACGGTGATTAAAACAAAGAAATTCCATTTTCAAGACTTCAGATTCCAGAATTGCACTGGTGATTGTTACTCTAATTTCCAGATTTTACCAGGATTCTGCTATCATTCTTTTACTTTGTGCATAAATAATCAGAATTAAAGAAGGCTTAATATACCGAGCATTAAATAAAACAAATTGAAAATAGTACAAGAAGGAAATAAAAGAAAAACATAAGTTTTGTAGATTTACTGATCAGATATAAAATGCCAGATTCCATGAAATCTTTGTGTTTACCAGTCTTCAGGCAGCCCTAATTCTGGAATTTTACCAGATTTTCCAGTAAAAACCGAAAAACAGTGGCCTTGCCAATGGCATGAACCCTGAGATGGAAGGTGAAATTGGCCAGAGGTAGATTAACTGCTGTGCCACTTTCTCTGTGTCTGAAGAACATCCTATGGGACTGGATAGACTCAGGGGCCCAGATATTCAAAAGGGTTGCGCCATCTTGTGAGTTCTGTGATGTAACTCCAAAAATCGCCATTCTGCGATATTGAGAAGGGGCCAGTGGCGCACGAAAACACGCTGAGCCACAGCGCAATGGAAATGAAGGTACGCGCAATCAAGGGGCGGGTCTGAGCGCACAAAGTGCGCACGCGATATCTGAAACATCGCGCAATGCGCAAGAGTGGCTCAGCCGGAGGATGCGCTGCACCGATGTGAGCCAAAATAAAAAGGCTCAAGGGAGCGCGCAAGAACTCTAGCAGGCCGCAAAACCGGGGAGAGACAGAGACAGAGAAGAGAGAGACAGAGACAGGAGCAGGAAGGGCAGAGAGGGACAGTGGGTCCTGGAGGACAGAGAGGCCAGTGGGGGTGCCCGGTGCAGTGGAAGCAGCAGTGGGGCAGTGGGGGTAACACAGGAACAGCAGCTGGGGGGCAGGAGCCAGGGAGATGGACAGTGTCAGCTCCACATGGAAGCTGTAATGAGAGGTGAGACAGCATGCTGCAGGGGGCGTGGCCGCTGAGGGCCTGTCGGCTGCACGCCCGACAGGCGGTATCGCGTCTGCATCAGCCACGAAGCCGTTGCACAGATGTCGAGATTGTGGCCCGGTACCACCTGAACAGGGCAATACTGAGACGGCTCAGTGAGCTGTGCAGTGATGTGATGCAGGCACCCTCACGACGGAGTCATGCTCTGTCCGTGGAGACCAAGGTGACAGCCTGCATGTGCCTGCTCGCCACGGGCTCCTTCCAGAGGCCGACAGGTGACACCACAGGCATTACGCAGTCGGCCACGTCACGCATCCTCACCCAATTCCTCAGTGCACTGCTGCCTCATGCTGCGGAGTACATCCATTTCCCCAGCACCGCGGCAGAGCGCACAGCAAACATGCAGGAGTTCCACAGGGTAGCACATACGCCTGGCGGTTAGGGGCCATAGACTGCACCTGCGTGGCCATTCGTGATGCCACCTGGCCCGACGGCCAAACGACGTAACCGAAAGGGCTTCTCGAGTGTCAACTGCCAGGTGGTGTGTGTGATGCCACTGGCGCATTATCAATGTCTGTGTCACACACCTGGCGGAGCACATGATGCCTTCATGGCACCAATCTGCACTGTGCCATCAATTCGAGAGTGGGAACATCCCCACGGGTCATCTAGTGGGTGAGTACACATGTATGGAATGCAAACTCTGTGCAAGGGTGGAATGACACAGGTGCCATGGTAGTGGCACACAAGGATATGGGCAATATGGACCTGACCTGACACTGATCTCCACTATCTCCACACAGGTGACTGTGGATACCCACTCGGCCCCTGGCTGCTCACACCATACCGCGCCCCACGACCCCAGCGCAGCACTGTTTCAATGAGGCACACGCCGCAACACGGAACATCATAGAGCGGGTGTTTGGGATACTCAAGGCATGCTTCCGATGCCTGGACACCCCCGGCAGAGCCCTACAGTACAGCCCCCAGAAGGCCTGTGGGATATTTCTGGCCTGTTGCATCCTGCACAACATGGCCAAAGACCATGGGATAGCCGTACAGGTCCAAGAGGGGGACAGCGATGGGGACGCCAGTGGCGCCGGTGATGTGGGTGATGAGCACCCCCAGGATGGAGGGACCCCCGACTGACACGGCAGGCCCAGCTGCACCGGGACACCATTGCAGAAGAGCACTACGCACAACACAGGTAAGTCAAGGGGACATGTGCAGGCAACACTGTCCATGCGCAAACCACAGGCACACAGGGGAACACACCGTGCATGAAGGTCAGGGGAGTTGAAGGGTCCAGGCATACCAACACACCATCAGAGAGGGGTGAGCACTCACATGGACACACACACACACACACACCAGGCAGCATACAGGGGCAGCAGCACAGCACTGCGGAAATGACACCAACACACAGCACCACCAACCACCCTCACCACCTGGACTGTCCACGTGCGTGTGTCAGGACCTGGGCAACCTTGCACCTTGGTGTACAGTGCAATGCAGGCATCATCATCCACACGCACCTGTGGACAGCAGTTGGGAGAGTGTGCAGGTGGTCCGTGTGTCAGCTTGGTGAGCAGAACACCCAGTAGTGCACTGCCCACCGATGCACACATTGCACAAGGGCAGCACCAGACAGGGGCCTGCATTGGGAGACAGCTCAGTCAGGGAGCACTGTCCACAGCCACCATGGATGCGTGGCGGCCCCACCGTGGCCTAGCAGCACTGGCAGGCTGTGCAGGGGCCACATCAGGTGGTGCTAGTGCACCACCAGGGGTCCCAGTGTGCGACCGCGACCTTGCCCGCACAGGGGTCTGCATCCCGCCAAACAAACTTGCACCAGGGGTGCTCGGGATGCCCACAGCAGAAACTGGCATCGACAGGCCTGGTGTCGCATGACGCCGGGAACGGGGAGTGGAGTGCGCACTGTGTGGGGTGCGTGGTACAGGGTCACCAGACAGTGTGGTCAATGCGGTCACCACAGAGACCACTGCCTGGGTCAGCCTGTCGATGGCAGCGGTCACATCCTTCCGCATATGGACCATCTCGGCCCGGTCCGAGCACACTCCCCTGCTATGCGCTCCACGGACACAGTCAGTGCCTCCACGGACCTTGCAACCCGCCCCTGCAGCTGTACCGACTCCTGCAGCAGGCGGGTGTAACGGCGATCAAGGTACTGTGCCCCAATGGCATCGTGACCCCAGGTGTGGATGGTCCTGGTGCCAGCACCCTTGAGGGTGGCCGCTGTTCGCCAGGACCAGGTATGGGCGGATCTGAGGGCGGTGGACAAATGCCACTGCTTGACACTGTCCCCCAGGCCTGGTGTGCAACTGCTGCTGCCGCCTCCAACTGCTGAGCCCCAGGTCCACCTGTTCCACCCCTGTGCTGTCAACAGTGCCAGACACCTGCTCAGCCACCGATGCTGCCCACTGGTGCTGACAGGCCCAGCCTGTGACTGTGCCAGCATGCTGGTACACAGGTGTGGAGCAGGACGGGCCAGAGGCACGCGTGCTGGCCTGCCATGTGTCCTCGTGGGACACACACCTATCACTGGCCATTGCAGGCCTGCTATCATCAATAGTGCCGGTCGTGCCACTGCCATAGGCACAGCATGCTGGCACACCTGCATGCCAGACTGCTGTGACACAGGCTGTGCACCCCCTGCACCCGTATCACTGCCGGCGGAGTTGTTGGGCCAGCCGGCCTGCTGCTGCAGTGCCTGCAGGCTGCTGGCGGAGGTGGATGGTCCCTCCTCCTGGTCCAGCAGGTCTGCCTCACTGTCAGCACCACCACCACCGTCTCCTGGAGATGAACAGGATCTGAAACAGAAAGAGAGTACATGTGAGTGCATGTGAACAACAGCCCCCACAACATCACCATGTCATACCGTGCAGTGATGGTTCCACCCGTCTGGAATCCTCCACCTGGAACACCCGCAATGGCACTTCGGCTGCATGGCCGCAATCAGTGTCTCCTCGGTCGGGATCAGCTGCAGCACCACGGTGGTCCCCACCAGTGGCAGACGTGCCACCCTGAAGGCTGCCACCTTCTCCTTCAGCCTCCTGCGGTCAGTCCCCATCTTTTGCGGCATTCCTGCACGGGCGCTGGTGGCTTCCGTGCGGGTGTGGCGGCAAGCTACCCCCTCCCATGCAGCTGCACGCTGCTGAGGGTGCCCTCCGCTCACTCAAAGCGGCTCATCCTCCAGGTAGGCCTGGAAGAGGGCCTCAGTCTCTGCTGTGGTGAAGTTCGGCCTCCTCCTACGCCCGCCGTCCACAGCCTCAGCCTGGTTCTCGTCAGTCATGGTGATCTGTATGGGTGGAAGTGGACACCTGTCACTGTGCAGTCCACAGCATTTCCCCATGAGCATGGCTGCAGGCCGGGGGCGGGGGGCAGAAGCCCCTTTCCTCTCCGCATGGCAGATACTGATGGAAAGGGTGCCCTCTGCCCCTTCCTAAGTGCCCTCATCATGCTCAGCCCCTCAACCCATGACATCCTCCAGCACCCCTGCCCATGAGCATTGTCTGAGCATCACACAGCATGTAACTCACCTCTCACCTGCAATAACCAAATCTGGCGCCACAGCCCAGTGTCGCATTTTATAGCGCAACACATGCAAATGGGGTGTAGGCGCAACTTAATGACATACTAATCACTCCACTGCGCCTTTGCATGGCTGATCGACTGATTTGCATATGTCGGCTGAATATCGCATATTCGCTTAGCGCCAATAGGAAAGGTCGGCTGAGCCGATGGCGCATGTTTGTGGCTGTGTGCTACACTGCATTGCGCATGCCCAGACAGGATTACGCGTCGTCGATCGCTGCAGACCTGCTGAGCGCGATAGCGCATTCTGGCCATGGCCTACCATTGTGCCAGTGGCGCTACAGCACTGGGCACTATAGGCGCTGTGGCACTTCTGCGCGATAGTCCACTGTGGCACTGGTGCTCTGCTTAGCAGTTGCGCAGGATGCCTATACATCCCATGGCGCTGTATGTAGCTGCGTCATTGCCGTGACCCTGTGTATGCCCTCTGACCCCTGGCGCTGTGGGCATGCCATGTGTACGTCCCTATTGCGCTGTCTGGTTACAGCGCCATGTAAAGTGACGGCGCTGTGCGAACAGCGCAATTGGAGCCTGTGCTGGTCTATTGCGCAACAACTCCACGTGGGGTCACAGCGCAGTGGGGCGCCATATTGCCTGCTGTAAAGTTGGGGCCATGGCTAGGAGGAGGGCGGTGTCCTGGAGCCCAGTTGAAGTGGCCAACCTGGTGGCCCTAGTGGAGCCCCACTATGAGGGACTATATGGTGAGGCCCCCCTCACCGGACCTAGGACCCATTTGTGGCAGCAAGTGGCCACTGACCTGGTGGGGTCACTGGCCAGGGCGGTCTGCTGAGCAGTGCGGCACGGTACAGTGATCTCCGCCGGAGGAGGACCCGGAACTATTGACAGCGGCTGCGTTTCCCATGCCCAGGCGGGCCTGGTGCCTGGAACCCACCGGAGTGTACCATCTATTCACCTATATTCTCTGTAGGGGTGTGTGTGCCTGGGTGGCTGTGCATCGGTGTGTCAGTGTGTTTCAGCTGTGCGATGGATGGTTATGGCTGTGTGGGCAGGCAGTCTCACTGGGGCAGGGGCACTCTGCTTTTGAGTCACACTGATGTTTGTCTCACCATATGTCTCCCACAGGCCGGATGGTGAGGACGCCGGACAATGGTGATGTGGGCCATGCCAGGGCCCCAGTGCCACAGTCTGTCGGGCCACAGCAGCAGCAGCAGCAGCAGCAGCAGCAGCAGCAGCAGCAACAGCAGCAGCAGCAGCAACAGCAGCAGCAGCGGCAGACCGAGCTGCTGGAGGAGTGTGAGTATCATTACGTCATGGATGCTATTGCATGCTGGGGGGGCAGGACCACCAACCATGCTGGACACAACCAAAGGGGAGGTCATAGTTCCACTATACGAAACAGTAGTGAGTCCCCACACTGGAGTACAGTGTACAGTTCTGGAGAACATACCTGCGTATGGACAGGGACTGGGTGGGCGTTCACAGGAGGGCGACATGGATGGTGCATGGATTGCATCACAAGTCCTATGCAGACAGGTTGGCGAACTGAACATGTACTCCTGGAGGAGCAGGGTGTGGGGATATGATGGGGACATACAAGTATTGTACAGGGGGGAACAGAGTGCAGGAAACAATATTTGTAAGCGTAAGGGATGTGCCAGGACTAGAGGGCATGGGATGCAGTTGGGGGGGCTTGTTTAAGAGGAACATGAGAAAGTGTTTCTTCACATGATGGGTGGTGGACGAGTGAAACACCCTGCCAGAGGATGTGGTGGGGGCTGACTTGGTCACGGGATATATGTATGCGTGGGTTCGCCATGAGGGACTTCTGGAGGTCAGGGGTGAGGGGGAACGGACTTATAGGACAAGAGAGTGATCGTACAAGGCCAAATGGCCAGACTGGGTGTCCCATAGGCCCTTATCTGCCGACACTGTCTATGTCTCCATGTATGGCGTGACACAGGTGACCTGCATCACAGTGCAGCATCACGACACGTCTGTGTATGCATCACAGGTGGTCCAGGCATGCACTGGGCACATAGCTGTGTAACTGGCATCGCACCCGCGTTGCCACATCACATGACAGCCTAGTTTGTACTATGATTGGCGTGGGCGGTGTGTGTGGGCGGTGGTGCGCATGGCTGGTGCACCGCCTGTTTGTGATGGCCATGTGCATGTTCACTGTGGGTGGGTGTAGCCATCACATGTGCAGGACATTGGGTTAGATGGGTTGCAGGTTGGGTGGTGTTCAGGGTTGTGGTCAGTCTCAGCCATTGACTGTGTTCCCATTTTCCTAGGCCTCGGTGTGCTGCAGCGCATGGCGCATGATCTCGGCGCCTGACCCAGGTGGTGATGGACAACCAGGAGGTCCTGCAAGCCCTACAGCGCCAGGGAGGCGAGCGCAGGCACAGGAGGGACGCCAGCAGGGGAGGAGCAGGAGCCAGCTGGGCGTAGCCCACCTTTCATTTCACCTTCACCCATCCCTTTCACCCTGCCTTCCCTCTCCAAGTTTTATTCCCTCCCTTGAACACCCCCTGCCTTTTACCGTCCCCCAACTTGTACATAGTTCGACCTTTGTTGTTCACTGTTTTTATTTAAATATACATTTCTATTTTGGTACAACTGCTGTGTTGGTGTCTGCTTTGCAACTGGCTCTGGGTGCTCCGTTGCAGGGGTGTACATGCCATCTGGGCTACTATGGTCCTGGGTATATGTGTGTGTGTGTGTGTGTGTGTGTGTGTGTCCATGGGGAGGTATCACCAGCATAGCATTGCCTTTCTGTTGCTCTTGCCATCTGCTGCACCACTGCTGGGTGCACAGGGTGGGTCTGGCTGGTCTGCTTCTCTGCAGCATGGGGTTGACGTGTGGCACAGGGGTGCATGGTGTTTCCTGCAGTGCCTGTCACTGCACATGAGCGGTGTCTTGGGGGCACGGTGCACGCTGTGCTGTGCGTACGGGGGGGACTGATGTGCACTGTGGTTGTCAACCCCTGGGTGTGGCACTCTCTGCCTGCCAGTGGTTGTGCTGGGGTGTCATGGCTCTGCTATGCTTTAGTTGGCTTGTCCCCATGGGCACGTGGATCATCCATCCCACCCCCAGTGATGCTGTGCTTGGGGTGTGCCAGTGTGGTGTGGGTTCTGCAGTGAGTTCCTGTGCCCATGTGTGGCATGGCTGGCGGTGGGCCCCAGCCTGCCTCCCTGGATGTGCAGTTCCATTGCTCTGGGGGCTGTGCTTGCGCTATGGCAGCTCTGCACTGCTCAGCTGAGCTTCCATGGTTGCGCCATAGCGCAGCATTGGTTGCGCGATGGCGCAGTATGTGCGATATTGAGACGTTGGTTGCTTGCGCAATTTGCTCTGCTCCATGTTTGAATATCGCACCTGTTGCGCATTTGCGCAACTGGTTTGTGCTTGCTCCTGCTGTTGCGCTACTTTTGAGCGCAGTTTGAATATCTGGGCCAGGGTACTTATGGAGTTGCTCTGCAGCATTCATCACTGTACAGTACAATAATTAATTGCGAAATCTGGTCATGGACTCAGGCATCCAGTAGTAATTACAAACACCTGATCTGGGCTCAACTTTACTTGTGGCTTGTTTGAAATTTGTTGTTTATTCTTAGAGTACACCACCACAAGATCCTGGATGATGACAGACTATGGCCCTGTACTGATACTGCAGCTTGGTACCCAGTAACCTTTACTATTAAGAGAGCCCTCTAGTTGCAAGGGGTTGCATATACTGGTACCAGAGTTGGTAGTGAGACAGGGACAGTATTCAGTCAACAAGTATTGTAACATGTGTTGTCTGGATGGGTTAATATGTAATTTGCCTATGCCATAATGGGCAACTGTAGAACAGCCAGGGCATTGAACACTTAAGTTAGGCTGGGCCTAGATGGGCACTGAAAAACCAGCCAGGATATACAATACTGCTACCTCAGTGATTAACCTTTTTTTCCTCTAGGGTCTGAGCATAACTTTAATAAAGCCCTTGTCATTTTTGTTTATATTTGCTGCCTGAGAATATATATAATTTTTCAATTGTTAAATCACATGCTTTGTGGGGACTTATATAGCACTGTCTTGGGCCATGAGTGACTTCACTCACTGTGGAAGTGGGGAGGTACACCATCACAAATGGTGGTACTATACTTTCACCAGGCCAACTAAAACCTTTCTCTGGGTGGAGACACCATGCTTTTTAAGTCTAACTATGGAAACAAACCCCAAATGCCAGATTCAATGCCTCCTCTGCAATCAGTCATTTCCTTAGTGCCTTCGGGGTACTACAGGATCAGCATGCCCCATAGTCAGACAGAGGGTAAGGGGGGCCACTACAAATTGGTTGCATGGGAGCCTCCTTGCTCTCATAAGGGCTAGAGACAAGTGATGGTCCAATTTCAAGGTCTCGATGGGCCAGACCATATTTCAGAATTACAGGAGGCTTAGGAATGAATGCAAAAAGGCTATCAGGGCTGCAAAAAGTGAATTTTGCAAAGATGCCTTACAGACTTCTGCTAAGGACCCTAAGAACTTCTGGAGGAATATCAAAAATATATTGACTGGCTCCTCCACCTGTGAGGCTCCTGACATGCTAATTGATTGTGCTAGCTGTAATAATCTACTAACCATCGCCAATGCATTCAACTCAGATTTCTCTGACCTGTCCGCCCTCACCTCTCTATGACCTGTCCACCCTCACCTCTCTATTCTCCCCCATTGGTTGTGATAAGCATGCCCAGACCCCTCCACCTCAACGGGCACCTACTTCTCGTCCTCTGTTCTACTTTGAGGCTGTCACAGCACAAGAGATGCAGAGATTGCTCTCTGGTCTCTCCCCCTTTTGTAGTGCTGGCCACGATGGTATGGAACCCAAGTTTCTCCACCTTGCTGCTGCCTTGTGCATCCCTGCACATTGACACCCTGATGGCGAAGCACAAAAAAACCCCATTAAGGTGACAGTCACTGTAATGGTCCTTTTTCTGTGTTTCTCTTTCTGCCAGTGTTCCACCCCCCCGACGAACTCTGACCTGGAGTTGATAATCCTAAAGTCCGGGGGGTGCGGGGGCAGAGCCCCTTGCATGGAGGGTGTGGGAGGTGCAGCCCCCCTCAGAAAACACTCGCTGCATGGGCGGCACAATACCAACGTTGGTATTGTGCCATCGCTGTGGGGGAGGTCGACATTTTCACTGTCGACCTCCCTTGGTGCTTCCACTGCTGCCTTCATTGCCTCTCCTGTGGCCCATATCATCAACCTATCATTAGCCTCTGGGGTTATCCCTGACTTATTGAAGGTGGCAAGGGTTGTCCTTATTTTCAAACAGGGCAACCCTAGGAGTCTAGGTAACTCCTGGCCAATCACCATTCTGTCTGCTATCAATAAGCTTCTTGAGAAAGTTATGGTGGGGTAACTCAAGGATTATATTCGGTCTCATGAGCTACTGTCTCTCTCACAGCATTGTTTTCAAAAAGGGCACAGTACAACCTCAGCCCTGGTCACTGTCACTTCTGGGATAAGGGCTGCTATGGACTAGGGCAGACTTTCTGGGGTGATCTTTATTGATCTCTCTAAGGCCTTTGACCTAGTTGACCATGCATTACTTTGCACTCAGCTTAGGTCCTTGGGCCTGTCCCCTCCTGCACTCAGTTGGTTCTTCTATTACCTTCAGGGCAGGCAGCAACTTATCAAATATAGTAAGCTGCTCTTGGACATCACTGCTGTGTCCTCAGGGGTTTTCAGGGGTCAGTTCTTGGACCCCAGCTCTTCTCCATATTCATCAATGATCTTCCCTCCTCTGCTGCATCCTGCAGGTGCATACTGTATGCCAACCACCTTGTTATTCTCACTCATTCTTGGGATATTGGGGTCATTAACCATCAACTGAATGAGGATTTCAGGAGTATCCAATCCTGGATATCATCTCATAAGCTGGTCCTAAATCTTAAAAAGACCCAGGCCATGCTGTTTGGATCCCAGGCTAAGATAAAGGCCTTCCCTGTTCCTTTGTGCATCTCAGGTAGTGATGGTGCTCCCGTAATCATCAATGACACCATCAAATACCTTGGAGTGACACTTGACCCTCAGCTTGATCTTGGTCACCACATCCCCAATGTGTGTCATACTGTTAACTAGAAGTTGGGTTTGGCGTACAAGGCAAAGAATAATCTTACTTTGGCTGCTCGCCTAGCATTGGCCAGAGGTGTGTTTCTACCATCTCTCTGCTATGGGCTACTTTTGTTTGCCCATACTTCCAAGGTCCACCTCACTAGGTGGATCATTGCCTACAATAACATTTGCCATTTTTTTAACCTAGCAGCCCTTCGCCTCAGTCACCATTGCGATCTGTACGCTAAACTTAACTGGTTCTCCCCATCCAACCACATGAACTTTGTGGTGGGCTGCTTTACAAGTAAGATGCTGGGCTCAGGTACCCCCCCCCGGATTAGCGGAGTTCCTTGCTCCTGCTGCCTCCTCTGTTTACTCCTTAAGGTCCATGAGCCCTGCTATCCTCAAGTTTCCTGCTAGGCACACCCAAATGGGGGACAGGGATTTTGTGTCATGTGCCCCCAGATTATAGAACTCCCTTCCGGTCCAGGTCCATTCCTCCCCCTCACAGGCATGCCTATGAACCTCCCTGTGGACACACTTGAAGCTCTCCTCAGTATGTGACTGTCTTAACCCCCCCCATGATTTCCTTGATTACCTGGCCACCTGCATTGTACTTGAGCATATTATATCCAGTCCCTTGGCTCCGGTCCTACAGTGGTTGCCTGCTCGCCTGGGTGTAGCCTTGTGTTAAGTGTGAAAATGTTGTATACATCTGTATATACTGCTTTGAACATTGTCATAGTGACTGTGTATTGATCTTATATTTGACTGCTCCACTGTTGTAATCTGAGTTATCTTCTATGTATATTATGCTTTTTTCTGATCTCAGTGTATCTGCCCTACTTGCTTCAAGTTGTACTCTGTGTGCTCTTTTAATTCCTTTACTCTCCCGGGTCGTACCTTAAAATAGGCATGTGTGTTGTCTAGTGTACTTACCTGGTTAACAAAAGCTAAATAAATAAATGGCCCAAGTCCCTTAAACTTTGTATGAGCCCACTGGGCAGGAGTATTAACTGTAACATCAACAAGAGTTCTTTTGGCAGAAGGGGCCAGGCTGCCAGATACATGCAGAGCTTCTTTCTTTTTTTTTTAATATCTTTTTAGAAATTTTCACAACATAACCACAAACAGACATAGTCTGGTTCATCAGCATGGACAACTTAATATGGAGAGTAGTATGACATAGCACAATCAGTACTTGAAGTATATTAAGAAATCATGTAAATTAATTTTGGCCCTCCACATTAATTACACCTGAATGTAGACAAAGACATATAGTTATAGTTGATACCTGGCATAACTCAATTCAACAAAATTAGCTAAAATGTCAGGATAAGTGTTTAAAAAACCTTTTTTTTTAAGAACTCTAAACATTTAGAAGATCACAAATGCATGCGCCATAGGTGTCCCCAACTAGGGCATTGGCATAGTGGATTACTGCAGAGCTGCAAAGGGAGGAATACATGGCTCTAATCTGCAACACAATTCTATACCTCACAGTGGTAATTCAGAGAGGGAAGATGCTATTCTTTATTACCCTAATCAAGGGGTTGCAGATTGCCTGGAATTTGGGAGTCTCAGGACTCTCTCTAGCTAGACACAACTGCAGATTATGGGCCCACATTTGGATCGTAGGGGGATCCAACTGGGTTCAAAGCCAATCAGGACTGTGCCAGAGTCTCCCTGGCAGTTATAAGTGCTAATGACCATAGATGTACTGTAGTTTATCTTTTAGCAGGAGTCTGACTGGGTCCACCCTGAACACCAGTTCCAGTGATGACACAGTTGGAGATACCTCCAGTATTCTAAATTTAATATTGTGGATACTGTGCCAAAAGGGCAATTGATCAGGCATGATAGTACCATGTGCAAAAAGTATCCCTCCTCTACTCATCATTTAGGGCAGTTCAGTGGTTTACCAGGGCATACTTTGTGTAGCCTAACAAGGGATACATACTGTTTAAATGATATTGAGC
This sequence comes from Neoceratodus forsteri, assembly GCA_016271365.2. Taxonomy (NCBI): domain Eukaryota; kingdom Metazoa; phylum Chordata; order Ceratodontiformes; family Ceratodontidae; genus Neoceratodus; species Neoceratodus forsteri. The sequence continues at coordinate 685,619,832 of CM057449.1, forward strand.
TGCATTGCCAACACTTTTCACTCCATGTACAATTATTGAGGTGGACAACTACATCCTTCCATCATATCTTAAGAGATGGGGTAATTAGGTTTAGTTCCTATCTGAGCTGAATATTGGCATTTTGGGGGCACACCACCTAGTAGTGTCCTATAGAATACTGAAAGGGATAATTACAAGATTGTGGTTTAATATTTTCTAGTGGTGAATCTTGACCCCTCCCCATCTTCCCATGTCCAGCCAGCAGCCTCTCCACCTTTTAACCACCTGGAGGTAAGTGAACAGATCTTGAGGCCTCAAATTCCAGTTGTCCTTCACTTCTGCAAAGGAGCGCAGTCTGCCTCCTTTGTACAATTGGCCTAGATAGTGCAGCCCTTTTTGCTCCACCTCTGGAGTCCCTGAAGCAAGGCAACAAATGCCCATGTTTCCCTTTCAGTGCCTTAGTAATGTCTGCCTATAGTAACATCCCTGAAGGGGTGGAGAGAAAACTATAGGCTACCAACCATACAAGTAATGGGTTTCTGGTGAAGGGATTAGCGATGTTGGGCAACTTCTGGGATTCTAATGCTGGTGACAAGCACCCAATCCTAAGGTCACTTCCTAGCTTTTCCTCCTCCATCTTAATCCATGGGTTCTTCCTGCCTCCTCCCCAGCTGGGAGAAACACCAATTGTTATGCCTAGGAGGCACTATAGCACAGTGGGTTAAGGCTCTGAGCTGCAGATCTGGAGACCTGGGTTTAAATCCCACAGCCGCCTAGGTGCATACTGTGTGATCCTGAGTAAGTCACTTAACTTCCTTGTGCTCCCAAGTCACATCTGGAAACAAGCTTAGTATGCTACACCTGGTTAAACAATGTTCCCTTCCCTTCCCTTTCCCTAGTAATAGAACCTAAAATTTGGCAATGCACCCCCGGCCTGCTGCTGAGGGCAATCGAAGGATTTTACTGTAAATCTAAGCATTTTTACTGTTCCATAGGAACTTGCCTGTAATGGAGTCAAGCTGTTTAAAGATACAGAGAAGCACATCCCCCAGAGGGGTAGGATGGACATTTTAACAGTACTTATTCTTCCCAGCAGGAACGGGGAGCCCTGTTATTAAAGGCCAGTAATTCAAGTCTACCAGTTGGCCCAATTTGTCGGGAATCTCCACCCCACTTTTTATTATTTATGTATTTATTACAATTTTGTTAACTGGATAGGCCCACTGGATCCCAAGGAACCCTTTTTCAGGGGCAACCCAGAGTTACTTACATGTACAGTAATGTGGGATAGATAACAAATGCACATACAGGCCAAAGAATAGAAGAGCAATGCCAATAGGACAGAGGATCATGCAGTACAACTGATTAGTAAATGAAATGTAAGAAGATACTTGATCATTTTCACCATGACTGGATCCATAGGATTAAGAATAATGCACTTCCTGTTCTGCATACCAGTTAGGAGTATTTTTTTTGTCCAATTCATTTTATGTTCCAAAAGGGTGCCAGACTCAGTAAGCAGGCCCTGTATCAATAGAAGACCCTTAGGATGATCCTGCAGCTAAAGGAGAAGGTCATTTATAGACAATGCAGCTTTAAGTTCAGTTCCCCCCTCCCCACAAAACCCCTCAACCTTCTTACTACTACAGAGAGCAGCCACCAGCAGCTCTAAATGAGCACATATATGAGGAGCGAGGGAGGGAACCCTTGCCTCATTCCATGTTTAAGCTGAAAGGCCATGGTCAGGGAGTCATTAACCAATATTTGGGCAGTGGTGGAAGAGCACAAAATCAATTTCCATTGCAAAATTCTAAGTCAAACACTTTTAGAGTCTTGAACAATTACCCCCACTTGATGCAGTCGAAGGCCTTTTCCGCATCCAGGGCATAACTAGCTACCTTTTTAGTCCAATTGTAGATTATATTCATGGTCATATGAATGTTATTTTCCCCCTGCTTTACCACAACAAATTTGGCTTAGACTGGGTGAATGCACATGGGAAGCATACCCTCCATCTGAGAAGCAATCACTTTAGCCATAATTTTGTAATCAGCCATCAAAAGAGAAACTGGTCTGTATGAGGCGTACATGGTGGGGTCCTAGCACTGCTTAGGAAGTACAGTTATCATGGCAAACCACATGGAGAGAGGCAGCATTCCTCTCTACAGTCTCTCAACCAACATATCATGAAGTGGGCCCACCAGCTGAACAGCAAAGGTCTTAAAAATATCAGTTGGTAGATCATCTGGTCCCAGAACCTTTCACCCTCTCAACCCCTTTATGGCTTGTAAAATTTCCTTTTCTAGCAACGGGGCATCCAGTGTCTTGGAGGTCTCACTGTCTGCAGGGCTGATGTTCACTTTGTTAATGAAGGTCTCTAACTGTGTAGGGGTGGAGACAGCTTTGAGGTGTACAGTTTTTTTTTTAATAAAAGGAATTCTCTTATAGCTCCAGAATCCAAGACAACCTCACCCATGTCTAATTTAATATGTGAGATGGTTCTCTCCCCCTCTGTATGCTTTAACTGCCAGTAAAGGTAATTTCCATTGATCTCTATTCATTGATCTCTATTCAAGTAACTGCCTATCAGTGTCAAAAGGATGGCTGTCTCATAATTCGCACTGTTCAAAGTGTTGTACGTCCACTTCAGCTTCTGCAGGACTGGATACAGAGAGAGGGTTGGATGGTTCATGTGTGCTATCTCACATGCTACACTCTTGCCAGTCAGCTGTTGAATCTCCTTCCAGCACTTATTTTAAAAGCAGAGGAGGCAATGACCTGAATTCTCATGAAGGCTTTAAGAGCCTCCCATGTGGTGGAATGAAAGGTGAACTCCATAATGGCTGGCTCCGTGGACTCTCTGAAATGCACATGCAACCCCTCGCCCACTCCCACCTCATCTAGGGGCATAACTTATCATTGCAGATGGTCCAGGGGCAGAAGAAGGTTTACCACAATTCTTAATGCTCTGAGCTAGTGCACACAAAATAAAGATAGGAAAAATAGCTATCCTACCTCTCGATGGCTTCATCACAATGTACACTCTCGATCTCACCTCCAAAACCTGGATTCACCCAAAACATCTGGCCGCCAGACACAGGACCTCCAACCTGCAGCCTCCTGTCTCTTCTGAGCTCCCTAGCCCCTTGATCATGGTACAGCATGATGGACACCTTCTGGAATTACAACTTATGAAACAAATCAGATACAAGGGGGTTTCCATTTCATTCTCCCCCTTCTAACTTAAATAAAGAGGAAATCACCATCAAGTTTCTTTCCAAACAGCTTCTTTATTTTAGCACCTGGATCACAAATGATTTCAGGAGTACACTGGTCCTATCTTTCACCAAATAAATAAAGCAGCTCCATGAGGCTACATAAACTTTTTACAGTTCACCCATGCTGGACCTATCGGGCAGCATCACTGGTATAGAGGCAGTACAAGCAGGTTATCTTCAACTCTGACTCCTTGGATGGTTTACAGAAGTGAACTCCTCCCTTGAAGAATCTACAGGCTCCTAGCTCACTGGCCAAATCTCTCTTTTCTTATTCTGGGTTACCCTTTTCTTCAATCTCTGTCTGGACTGGCACTGGTTGGTTGCCCTATCTCCGGCATGGAGAAGCATGCTGCATCCTCCACCTGGCACCTGGACCTTGGCCAAATCTAGAGAGTACCAGGATTTTTCCTCTGTGACCCAGGCCCTGTAACCCATTCTCTCGCTCTCCTCCCACATGGAACCTGAACCTGCCAGAGCACCCAGCCTCACAACACAGGTCCCCACGGCCATGTACTTGCTCTCTCTCTTCTACTGGCGCAGCAGCCCTCAAATCCAGCCCTGCTCCAGTGCTTGAGCTACCTCACTGAGTTACCCTGCCACTGGAGAGTCTTGAGCCCTGCCACCACTCAGGCCCCCTGCCCCGAGCATCCCACTTCTCCACAAATGGCTCCCATACTCCTCACTGAGCTCGCAGATGACCATTTGAGATTGGTCCCAGCCTCTGGCCTACATCCCTGCCAACACACTCTGGGCTTGAGATAATTTTCCATCAGGGACACCCCTCTGGGCCTGTCCTAAGATCTTCAACCCTCCCAGCCCTTAAATGCAGGCACCCTAGGACCTGTCCCTCCATGCAGGTCCCTCATTATGGATGAAGGGCCCCCCTGGCTCCCTCTATGCTCAGACCACCCTACCATCCTGGGTACAGAGAGAACCACTGCCACTGACCTCCCCCTGGTGGAACTCTGCCACAGTTCCCACAGCCCTGGTAGCCCAAGCCACTTGTTCACAGGATCACATGGGTCCCTGCCTATCCTGGCATTCTCCTACCACCTAAACCTCCCTGTTCTTGATGATGCAGGTACCTGGCTGACCATCCTCCCTTCGGAGCTCTGTTCTTGGCTCCTCAACACCATATGGCTGCAGAGGTCATCCCTGTCTGCCACTTTTAGGGGGGTTCCACCATAGGTCTAATCTAGACCATCAAGCTCCCTCCTTGCCTGCCTCCTCTGCTCCTCCTGCTGCCCCCTCCAGCCTTAGGCCTAGTGCCCAGCTGGAAGAGGCTCCAAACTTCCTGTCTCCAACCTTATACATCTTCCCTAACCTGCTCTCTGCTGCCACCTTGAGGCATCCAGGTGGGATTAACCCCTCAGAGCACTAATAAATTCCCTAGCTCTGGGGGGGGTAGGAGGGGGAAAGGGGTTCCTAATGGGAGCATAAGCCTCTTCTGACAGGGGGGTGCATACACACATCTTTAAGGAGCAATGGGTCTAGTCTCCATCTGGTGGAATGAGACGTGTCCTTGAGCTTAATGTTAATGAGGAACTCTGTGATGGTTAATGCTATGGAATACCTGAAATTTTCATCCTTAAAGAGCACTGAGTCTACCCTCCAGGGCCTCACTGCTGGGCCAGCCAGTCCCTCACAAACTCCCATGACAAGCGGGGAATGGTTCTATACCAAAATAGTGGATTAGCTGATAGAGATCTGAGACAGCAATGAGAGGGACACAAGAAGCCTACTAATTCTTGTGTAAGATTAATGAGAGTCAGAATAATAGAAACTATACTCCCTCCATGTTGGATTAAGCAATCTCCATGCATCAATTAGGTGAAAGGTTGCTCCAAGGCAACCAGGGTCCTGGAACTACAGGAGATCATGATAGGGTTGGGGATGGAACTTTGAAGTATAGTGCCTTGGACACAGCTGTAATCACACCAAGGATTCAGGGGCCCCACAGCTTGGCCATATGAAGTGCAAGCTTTTGGAATAACCTGTGATCTTCAACATTAAGTCCAGAAATTCCTCCAACTGCAATGGTCCCCCTATATCTGAGACCTGGGACATTGCGTACTGCCCACTAAGGTCTACCACACTGTCCTGTATGGTGCATTGAACTCTGGGCCTCTCCCAAATGGCCACCCCCAGGCCTTTGAGCTGTAGCATGATAACACCCACTTGCCCCAGAGCTTATTGATAGGCTATCCATCTCTGGCTTGCTCATGTGCATCTCTTGCAACAGCATGCTCTTACTTTTTTTAGTTGTTTAATCATGGTTAGGACTTTCCTATGCTTAAAATAATTCTTTAAACCAGGGGTTCTCAAATGTTGAGGCCAGCCTCCCTGGGGAGGCCCCAACCTGTTCCAGGGGAGGCTCAAGCAAGTCTGAAAAAGTACTGTATTTAACTTTTGAGTTTTATATATCTTGTGTGAAGAGATGAAGCAAACTAAAAGAGGAAAATAATAGGTGAATTTTATGTATTTATTTACTAATACTGTAGGTGACATGGGAAGGTGAATGAGCCAAGGCTCATTTCAGGAGGAAACAGAGAAAGTAGTGTGACTCATGAAGGCACTGCAACAAGGGGTAACAATGGTTCAAGAATGAAAATAGTAGACCAAGTAGGCTGGCCTGTTTGGGGGGGGGTACAATAAGCTGAATAATAATATTTGTTTATTTTATTTATTTGTCATTCAGATAACACCTTTGAGCACATGAGCTCTTTTTCAAAGGTTCCATGTTAGTATGAGACAAAGAACTGAATGTGAGCCAAGTAATCAAAGGGGTTTCAATTTATTCATGGTGTACTGCGCAAAGTACAGTATGTAATTTTTCTTTGGGGAGGCCCAAGATTATTTCACTTTTTGGGGGAGGCTCAAACTCTTTTCCATGGATTTGGGGAGGCTCACTGTGACAAAGTCTGAGAACTATTGCTTTAAACCATTGACACTTCCTGTGATCATGGCCGTATCCCTAGCCATGTGGTATGAGCTGATGCTCACAACACTAGGCTCATACCTCTCAACTGTCCCTGATTTTCAGGGACATCCCTGATTTTGCCTCAAAATGTTACTCTGTCCCTCCTAAAAATCATGTTTCCATGACCAAACAGTGGGAGTTGTAAGCACAAAATAATGTCAAACATTAAAATTACAGACTTGTTCTTCCTTAGAAAATGCATTTTACACTAAACCACTTATTCTACCAGCTTCCTGAGTAGATACTATCAATTTTGAAGATGTGCCCCTGATTATAGTCCTTTATCCCTGATTTTTTTAAGCCTTGTCCCTCATTTTTGAGGCAGGAGGTTGAGAGGTATGACTAGGCTCATTCCCCAACCAATTCAATATGGTTTGGCAAGCTCAACCTATCATATTTACAATACATCTTTATAAAATGTATAGGGGTGCACCTGGTGAGTGACCAAACAAAAGCATACAATTATGATTCCAGTGACCCCCCCTCCACACATACACACACTCAGCTGCTTTAAAGCCTGCACTTTTTTTCCAATAACTTCAGTATTTTTACTTGTTTTAAATTGTTAGAGTGGTTCCTGGTCTCACATCCAGCTGAATTATGATCAAACCTTACCACCACAACAAGGTAGCCACCTCATTGGTCAAGAAAAAGCATCATACTTTACCTTCCCATTCTGAGCTGAGGTTCCCCTACTTTCTCTCTGTCTTATTGGGAAACCACTCTCTGACTTCACTGCTTATATAGTGTGCCATGGCCAATAAGAGGCTCACAGGTGATCACTGAGGAGCTCACCAATTAGGAGAAGGCCACAATTCTCACACATACAATTCAATATTGTTAGGGAAGCTCAACCCATCGCATTTACAATACATCTTTATAAAATTTATAGGGGTGCACCAGCTACCTGGTGTGTGACCAAACAAAAGCATACAATTATGGTACCAGTGCCCCCCCCCCCCACACACACACACAGACACTCAGCTGCTTTAAAACCTGCACTTGTTTCAAATAAAGCCAGTATTTTATCTGTTTTAAATTATTAGAGGGGTTCTTGCTCTCATCATCTAACTGAATTATGATCAAGCCTGACCACCTCAACAAGGTGACCACTTCATCGTTCAGAAAAAAACATCATATTTTACCTTGCCAAAGCCTGCAATTTTTTCACGTAACTCCTTTATTTTTACTTGTCATTAAAAGCAGATAAATGATCATGCATGCACAGAACTCAGACCAGAACAATCTAATAAGACACTTTTCCATTCTCCCCCAACCCCCCTACACCTACTCCATCCAGCTTCCCACCTCCTTCCCCCCAAACTGAAAGAAGCTGTAAGGATTCAACAACACATAATATGGTGTAAGAAACCCCTCCATTCTCCAGTGGTCAGGCAACTAAGCACCTGACATATGTTCCTTTGCAAATCCATGGCGGTCTATCATTGTTAAGGGTCATACCTTCTTATTTAGCTAATAATGATCAACATCTGAACAGCAAGTGCAAGGGTAAAATTGAAGCGGGGGGCTACCCCCACTGGCTGAAGCATGGCACTGAGCCCCCCCCCCACACTTAGTAAATAGTTTCAAATGGAAAAAAACTTGGCCCTAAAATAATATTGGTTTTGTAAAATACATTTCAAGGAACAGTTTTAGTAACACACCAGGGTTCAGGATAATATTAAACAGGAAAACCTTAAGCTTGTTTTTCCCTCTAGTGTGAGACAAGCTGAAAAAACAAACAATGATAAATTAAAGTTATTCAGGTCCCAAAAAGCCCCAAAAAATGTCTGAAGGTACTGTATGAACTCTTTCAGACTGTGCTGCAGCCCAAACCTCATTTCCATCAGAACTTATAAGCTTGTGGATCTAGTGTTGGTGATGCCTGGTGACATGGGGGCCCTCCTCCGCATAGCTGAGCTTCTGGTAAAATTCAATCAGAGTTAGAAAGTACTTCAAAGAGTTCACTTTCTGGGCTCAGGTAGAGAGGTCACTGCCTACAAGGCATGGAACCCACTCTCTGCCAATACCTGCACCTGTAAGTGCAGTTAGAGGTGGACCAGCCTGTAGCACTGTGCATAGCAAAATTGCAAGTAACAGATGAACATTTCTATAGTTCCAGAGTAGTGGCAGAGTGATTCCAGGGAACAGTTTGTCTAGTACTCCAACTCAACAGTTGCCATAGTAACAGTGTGTTCCCTACCGATTGCCCAGTCTTGTGCCTCTAACACATGCAAGAATCCAGACTTTCACAAGCAAATGCTGCTTCACACAGTCGAGAGGAGCGATTGCTTAAATGAATTCTTCCCACCAAATTACCACCTCATGATGCAGTTGGACATTGCCAGTGCCATTACTAAATCCACATGGCACAAGGCACCAAAGCACGAGTAAGAGACTGTTGGACAAAAGTAAAAAAGCAGATCAGTGGGAACATTAACCAACTAAGAAATTGCTCTGGTAATGTGGACTGGTGAACTGGTCTTTGCATCTGAATTTCTAATTGCACCTTGGGCTTGATACACCATATGGGCAAAATGGTTATCCCAGCCAGCTGTGGTCGAGATTGCTCCCCTCACCACTCCCCACAGTACAGAGACAGTTAGATGTCACTATGTGAACCATACAAATAGAAGCGAGAGAGAGAGAGAGAGAAATCAATAAGTTCCTTAGCTGGGACATGAATCCAGGCTGCTCGGAATACAATTCCAGTTGCACTACATGCTGTGCCACCAAGCCAATTTGAATCTGGGATGTCCAAAGGCACCTTATTCTTTCTGTAACGCACAACTTGGCAGTTATTTATTTCTCTCTTCTGGTTATATGGGTTCTATAAATGTGCACACCACACACTTGCAATTGAAAATGTCACTATGTGAGCACTTGCTTCATACTCCAGCCAGTTATATTAACACTGCCCATTGCTTATGGCTTCGCACATTTGGGTAGAGGGCTGCAGCTCTGGGGCAGCTGTATTCAGTTTATGTTTCTGGACCAAGGGCCTGCAGGGTGACACAATAAGCTGCTTCGCATGAGGCATTAAAGGCTTATATTGTGGGGAGTCTGGCACCAGGCTTACACAGTGTGTCTGACCTGTGATCTCCCCTCTTGTGCTGCATCCTTCTCCTCCACAAACTGCTCTGCTTTGACTGGATCTGAGAAGTATCTGGCTGGTTTCCCAGGTCTAGAAACATGGAGCCTGGATGGGCTGAGGTGGGTGAAGTCCCATCCATGGTTATGGAACTTATATGTAATTCCATTGAACTGCTGCCTCTTATATTTCAGGTCATGACTAAAATCCTTGAATACTGAAACTTGCCCTTCTACCAAGGTACGTAGGACCATGTGCTTTATCTGCTTTGAGCATGTTCTCCTTGTCAGTGAAGTGTAGGTATTTACTAAGGCAGTGTTGAGTTCAGGCTCCTGCAGTTTTTGGTTTGGTGCTGGCATAATGTGCTCTCTTGACTTCAAAAGAAAGAGCATCAGGCCCAAACTTCAGCTGTGTGACAGGCCTGTGATCAATAACTTTATCCAGGATGTTTCCTTCAAGCCCATCCAGCAGCCTAGAGATTTGAAGAGTTGACCTTCTGGCCCAGTTCACATGGTCATCACATTGGTCCCCGAGCTCTTCCAGAGTAGTGTTTAGTGTGTTCCTCTCCTGGGAAAAGTCACTCACCAGATCCTATAGTCGACCAACCCAGTTCTCAGCTTCATATAAGCTGGATGAATGACTTGGCAATATCTCAGAGATGCCTGAAATAATCCCATGCAGGTGAGAAACGTGTGCCACAAAATTTATAAATCCTGCCTTCACTTTGGACTGCAGGTTTGCAAATCCCAGAAAGAGACCTCTCAAGGTCAAATGTGCTGTGCTCTTCAGTCATGGTCAATGCCTGAAATCTTGTCCGGACCTCACGAAAGGTGTATTGATCCATTCCTGTTGGATTTCTCAATTGAAATGGGATTTTGAGCTGCCTCTTGACTTGCCAGTTGCTATGAGATGTTAGGCTCTAGGGCTGGATGTAGTTAGCAAATTCTAAGTCATGGAATTTTCACAAAATTCCACAAACTTCTTTGGAATCATGCAAAATTGTGTGAAATTTTGTAGAATTTTCTGAAATACTTAAATTGGTCATAACTCAGTCAGTATTACAGCTAAAGGCCTGAAGTTTGGCATGTATATTGTTTTGCAGATGCCTAATAGGATGTCAAGTTTCCTGAGATTTGGATGAGGGGCAGGAAGCTATCGGGGCTCAAAGTCTAGCAAGTTGTTATTCATATGATAATTTCTGAAAATATTGCTATGCTTACAACATGGCCACCTTTGGTGCTAGATAACAGAAAATGAATATGCATACTTAATTGGAAGAGTTATATAAACTGCTAAATAGAGACACAATTGATTGTGTAAATTGTAAATTACAGGAATTCAAAATTTCACAATCTAGTTAATTTTTAAATTGTGTGAAAACTTTCAGTTAAGATGTGGCATGCATACCAAAGTAAATATGTCACATAATCTAATTCAGCTAAATAAATGTGGTTTAGTAGGTTAAAATATTTTGTGGATACTTTAGAAATTACTATTTGCAAAATTTGCTTAATAATTCATGAGCACATAATAGGTAATGCCACTAAATTCCACTCGTGGAATTCAACTTTCACAAAGTACTTATCCTCACCGAATCACCTTACTTGCCCTAGCATCATGACCCTGCAATACTCATTCATCACTCCTGTGACAACGGTGCCCAGCATCATGCTCGTTCATTACTGAAGCTATCCAGATATGTCTGTCACAATGGCCTAAGTCACAACAATTCATAAGGCTTGGTGTCACTTTGTTCCACTGTTTACAAATGGTAACAACATACATTTTTATTTATATGGTTGTTAAAGAGTCAGCAGGTGGCATTGTGCAGAAACAATACTGCACATGTGTGTGTTTCCATAACTCATTAAGTCAGTGAGCTCTAGTGGTTATCTGACATATTGCAGGAATTCAGGCTAGTGCACAGTGATGACTATTCTTCATGGTTCGTCACTCAGGTTCATCACTCAAGATAGTGACCTGACACTCTGTACCACTATACATTTACTTTAGAGCCTCCTATACTGTATATGCTACCTTATTGAAACTTTACCCAGCTTTTAACTTCCTCTACAATGGCAGCTGAAGCATATTACTGGACAAAATTTATGTACATGTCTTCAACAAAAGTATCACAACATTCCATAATTTCACTACAGCTCAAGAAACTCAACTTTAATTACTGATGTTATTTTGGAATCTTTGGCTGCTTATAACTTGTCCAGCCTTTCAGCAAGAGATTAGAGATGTAAGCCCCACCCTCCTCGAGTCTAGGGGTATGAAGGAGGTAAACAGTCCTGGGGAGGGGGTGCTATACAGCAGAAAAGAGTTCACATACCTGGCCAGCCTGCCTTACCAGATCTGATGAAACTGGGGTGCCCTTGGACCCCTGGGTTCAGAACTGGTCAACTGGAGAGATGAAGCATCGGTCCTTCACCTGCCTGGCATTGCCATCATTGCCTCAAAGGCCTTTGCAAGCTGTCTTCACCAGGCAGGCCTCTCACTGATTTCCCCAAAGGTCCTCTTTGCTCGTCTCTTGCACACACCAGAGCACACACTAGGGTCTGGCCTGTGGAGGCAAAACTCTTTTGGCAGCCGACAGTCACTCCAAATGAATGAGGCAAATACCAGAAACTACAGAAATAAGGAGATCCCATTTAATGAACAATTAATAAAACAGGAAACAGTCACTCCATGGAGCAGTAAAACACGACAGGTTGCTCTGGACCATGAGGGTCACATCAGAAGCTAAATTAGTGCTCCAGACCGAGAAGGTCACCTCAGAAGTTAAATTCCAGACAGCTACCTTACAGGCTAGGCAGCCACAGTCCCAACACAGGCAGCTTAACTCGTGGCCGAAGCAGGCTTTTTCCAACAAACAGTAACAAGTCTTCCTCAAAAACTGAAACTGAGCAGTCTCTAAACTGGGGCCACGTGGAACCAAGGGTGCTGTCCCCGGACCCACCTGGAACCCACTAGTATCCTGTTCACAGTCTCTCCATACTTAGTGCACAGCCAAACAGTCTCTGGGAGCAGGGACTTTGCCCAGACCCCTGGATCCCCTCATCTCTCATATGCCAGTCTCTTTGTCCCTTTGTCCCTCTCTGGTCCCTGCAGGCTTACAATGGCATCTTTTTTTACTCTCTCCATAATGACCAATCCTGTTGGGGGTGTTCCGCTTAACAGCGGTCCTCTAGGCTAGTAACAACAACCCACATCCCTGCTGCATGTCTCTTACGGGTTCTCCTCCTCCTCCTCTATGGCACAAATCTAAGGTGTGTCCCAAATGGGGCTCCAAAAGTAATAGCTGCTGCCACGTTCTCTAACCAGAATACTGCACTGCCCTAAAGAAAAACAAACTGCGGCCTGTATGGCCTAGTAGGCAATCACCCCTGCTCCAATCTCTCTTCCTCTCGCTCTCTTTTTCTATCTCTCCTCTGATTTCTATCTCCCCTGTAAGGCACCCTTTATTCTCTCCCCTAAGGTGACAAAATCTCTGCCAAAACAAAGGTCCAATCCTAGACCAAATCCCTTGGTGCCAAAACCACCCAGGCACTCCACTGTCCTATGGGACTTATAGTCCCAACATAACTATTTACAATGCTCCCGGACAGCACCAGCCAGCACCAAAACTACCCCACACGCAGGGAGCAGCTGTTCCTTTAAATTTTTCCTAACCGGGTGGTTGCACATGCACAGAGTACGGGCCACATAAACTGTTTACAATATTTTTTTTTTTTTTGCCAATAACTGCACTTTATTGAAACACATACCAAACATGTGCATAGAAACAATGGCAACAATAAGATCTCCATTTTAAACAGTATGCACAAAACCCCCAACAAAAGCTAACCAACAATTAAACAATAATATTATAATAAAAAAAGAGAGAAAAAAAGAAGACAACATTCCCACAAATATCCCCATCCCCCCCCCCACCTCCCCGCAGCTATCCATAAAGATAAGTACAATAAAGTGATTAATAAATAAACTGATCCTCTTAAATCAAAAATTAACCGGTCTTGGGAAAGGGAAGAAAGGGTATTTAATACGGCTACTACCTTACATAACACGGAAAAGAAAGAGAAGGGTAGTCTATAACTCACCAAAAGAAGTGAAATGAGACAGTCCTGAATCAGTGTTAATATCCATATCTTTCTTTCAACTGGTGGGTAAAACTTTCCCAGCATTTATCAAATTTATGTAAGGAGTGTGTAGATAAATATACCACTCTTTCGGCATATATTTTTTTTTCTTTAATTTTTCACTGGTCACTGGCCCAAAAATTCCCTGGCATATGCACCCAGAGGTGCAAAAGAAATTACGCAGCACTTGGCCCACCTGCCACAGATCGAGCACCAGGAACCTCAGTGGCCAGAGCCACAAGAATAAAACAGCAGTTCTGAATCCTGTCTGGGACTCCCAACCAGCACTGCGGGGTGAATGGAGCTGCAGCTCCTGAAGGTAAGCCCATTTTGGGGGGCTTACACTCTCACCCCACTAAATGCTTGCTGTTCCAGTGAGCTACAACCCACAAAAAACTATTTACACCATTCTTACACTAGACCTAAACTGACACTACCAGACTAACAAACACTAACCCGGCTCTCTAAACTGCCAAGGATACATTCTTACTGGCCACCCATCAACAAACCTATAAACCTCCTGAATCTCAGCCTAATGGATAGCATCTCTAGTCCATTAAATGAGTCCCTACCTGCCCACTCGCCACTAGACCTACCAGATAAATTACTTTTAGCCTAAACGGCAGTGGCCCAGGTACCCATACTCTACAGCAAGTTCAACAATTAAACCCCATGTCTGGAAATTAAATTGAAAACCACATAGAGCAAAAGCAGCCATTTTAGCAATAGTTACCAAACTACATTATAGCAGCATTACTGTAGACAGTTTTTTTTATGCCCTACTGACCTACAAGTCATTATTAAAGCTGGTGAAACATTTTTGGCTGATTAGCACCATGTCCACTAAGCAACATTTTTGTAATTTCCCTGAATAAAATATCCCCTGTAGTAGGAAAACACTTTTAAACAGTGTACAACTCATTCATAATATGACATTAAAAGTACAACATTTAAACAACGTACACTACAACAATAGTGCATAGACAATTATAGCATTCTTTCTTTTTTTCTCCTTATGTTTATTTTTTCAGTTGAGGTACCATTTCCTCCAAGAGCCCATTGTTCATATAACACAGTTCATGAGTCTCTCTAGAGGAGCTGTTTTTCTAGTCCAAGTCTGTGGGGCACCGAATTTCCATTAGGCAGACCACCCCCAAACCTGGGCCCTAGGAAAAAGAGGGACATTTCCCATAGCACAGTTTCTGCTCCCATCAAGTCCACATGTGCTTCCAGTCTTAGTGCCACAGGTGGAAGTAATGGCAACAGCAGCTCCACTGAAAAGGCATGAACTATCCCAGTCCTATATACCATCTTAACTGCACACTGATTAGTCCAGCTAATGGGAGACTTCCACAGCTTGCCTACACCCCACTTTTAAGTCCACCAAGGGCCGGGCACCCCCAAATTACATCCCGGATGAGCTCCCACAGTGTAAGCCCCCCTCCCCGCATCTAGTGGTATGAAGGTGGAAAACAGTCTTGGGAAGGGGGTACTATATAGCAGAAAAGAGTTCACATACCTGGTCAGCCTGGATTACCAGACCTGATGAAACTGGGGTGCCCTCTGACCTCAGGGTGCAGAGCTGGTCAACTGGAGAGACAAAATGCTGATCCTTCACCTGCCTGGCCTTGCCATCTTTGCCTCAAAAGCCTTTGTAAGCTGGCTTCACCAGGCAAGCCTCTCACCAACTTCCCCGATGGTCCTCCTGCTCTTCTGTTGCACACACCAGAGCACACACTAGGGGCTGGTCTGTGGATGCAAAACTCTTTTGGCAGCCAACAGTTCCTCTAAATGAATGAGGCAAACACCAGAAACTACAGGAACAAGGGTATCCCATTTAATGAAAAATTAATTAATAAAACAGGAAACAGTCACTCCCTGGAGCAATATAACACACAGGTTGCTGTGGGCTGTGAGGGTCACATCAGAAGATAAATTAGTGCTCAGGACTGAGAAGGTCACTCCAGAAGCTAAATTCCATACAGCTGCCTTATAGGCTAGACAGTCACAGTGCCAACACAGGAAGCTTAGCTCATGGCCAAATAAGACTTGCAGGCTCTCCTACTGTTCCTCGGTGGCACAAATCTAAGAGGCACCCCAAATGTGGCTTTAAGAAAAATGGCCACCACCTCATCATCTAAACAGAATACTGCACTACCCTAAGGAAATAAACAAACTGTAGCCTCTATGGCCGAACGGGCAATCGCTCCTGCTCCAGCTTCTCTCTCTCTCTCTCTCTTCTCTGATTGCTCTCTCCCCTTAAAGGTGCCAAACACACCCTTATATTCTCTCCCCTAAGGCACCACAAACCCCTGCCAAAACAAAGGTCCAATCTTGGACCAAATCCCGTGGAGCCAAAACCACTTGTGTGCCCCACTGCCCTATGCGACTCATAGTCCTAACATAACTATTTACACTGCCTCCCAAACAGCACCAGCCAGCACCAAAACTACCCCCCACACAGGGACCGCTGCTCATTAAAATTTTTTCCTTACTGGGTGGCCACACATTTGCAGAGTGTGTCCGCAAAAATAATTTACCAGATTTATTTTATTTTTGTTCTTTAATTTTTCTCTAGTCTCAGGCCCCCCAGAAAGCTCTGGCATATGTGCCCAGAGCTGTAAAAGCAATTACCCAGCACTTTGCCCACCCACCACAGACCGAGCACTAGGATTCTCAGCAGCCAGAGTTGCAAGAACAAATCCACAGGTCCAAATCCCATCTGGGCTCCTGACCAGTGTCACATGGTGCACAGAGCTGCATCTCCTGAAGGTAAACCCATTTTGGGGGGGTGGATTATAGAGAGTTGACACATGCAGCCTTTTTTTTCCATATTGTTCTTTTTGCCAACCATCACATCATCCTTCAGGGATATACTCTGTTTACAGGGATACACCCCAATCAGTCTGAACCCAGCCATCATTTAATTAGCTACAGTTTTTTTCTCCAAGATTGTTTTCCCTCCTGTCTCCCCTGGTGGGGGCAGTGCCTCTGCCAGCCTCATACAGCCACAGCTTCCCCTGTGGCAGGAGCAAGCTCCCTGGCTCAGCCACAGGAATCACTGTGTTGATGGAACCCACCAGCAACCATCCCCAGCCAAGATGCATTGACATGCAGCAGCTGTCTTGGCCATGGCTTGCCTCCCAACATGACTTCACATGCTCACTCCTGAATGCAGGTCATTAGCATGGCAGCACAACGCTTTGCTTCATGGCATGGGAGTGGCCACAAGGCCTAATAGTTAGGGTCTGTAAACCTAACAAAATTGGTGATAGTATGTTCCGTAGTTTTAAAATGATAGGGGCTTAAAATTCTGCAGTTTACCTAATTGTGAAGTGTAATATTAACATTTCCAAATGTTAAGAGGCTTTTAACTCAGTCACTTTTAGAGATGGGGATCTTCAAGTTGGTATACTTCTGTATTGACCTTGGGAAAGTCATCACATCAAAACTGGTGCAACTTGAACAAATATGTTTTAAATTAGACAGAAAAATGAGAATCACAGTTTTGGTGAAATTTCATTAAATTTTAGCAGAAATATCATGAAATTTCATGGAAGTAAAATTGTAATTTCACCAGAATTCCTCTGGCAGAAAATACATTTCACTGACCACTATTAGTTGCAGGATTTTGGGGAGGTCTGCGAAAGCCTACTGCAATTTTTTCCCCATTTTGTTATTATAAGAGTGGTGCCTTTGGGAGCTCAGCTACAGAATGTCCACCATCTTGCCTGATTGGCCACATCCAAGCAGAACTTATTTAGCAGTGTAGAGATTGCTACGCTGAGTATAAATGGAATTGAAAATCTTGTAAACTGCTAGCCTGGGACAGAGTTATTTCCATTGCAAGGAAGTAAGACTACAAAAAATTCATTTGAAAAAGAGTGAGCCCTATAGTTGTTTTATGCTTGCATACCCTGACTAGGTCTAGAGCGCCAGTATACAGTTGTTGGGGGCTACACTGTTAGTTCTTCAGTTGTGTGCCAGGATCCTTCCCATCCAGGGGGTGCACTCAACAGGAAGAATATTTATGTCTGGATCCTGGCTTTCACGTAGGGCTAGAATGTTTGCATCATGAGACCCAACATACAACACTTGAGACAATAGTGCAGTACCCATCAGACTTTACTTAAACTGTTAAAAGTTCATACATATTTATAGCAAGGTAGAGAGACCCAGTTCCTTCTGGCATTGCAAGTCATCATTAGAGTCAAATCATATCTACAGTACTTTTAGTAAGAAGGGCTGTACAAGCTCTGTGCCTCATGCCATAACAGATTTAAAAGACCCCCAATCTTGCTTTAGGCTACTTCAGCCTTGAAGAATATTAGGGCACCTGGCTGGAATAAGTGAGTCTCAGGGATGAGAACACATGATTACTCTGTCTCATCCTTTAATCCTCACACATCATTTGATGCTACCTCATTACAGGCAATCAACATTACTGTCCCTCAGCCAGTGACATTTGGACTATCTTTTTGTTCTGTTGGTCAGTAAACCAGATTGTAGAAACCTGTTTGTCTCACAATTATCTATTTAAGGCTTAATGCTGTGACAGCCAAAACTTCATAATCACTTTACTCAAATGTGTAAAGCATATGGGGACCACAGTGCTTCATTAGCAACAACCTCCCCCACCGCAGCATTCCTTTGGCACTCTTTGAAGGGTCAACATATTCATGGTGACCATAAACATCAGGCATCAGAAAAGTACTTCTTCAAAGGGGGAACAGTCAGCTCTAAGTGCCCTGCACTCACCTGGTCCCAATTTGCACTATGTGTGCAACATTTTCTTTTACTTTCTGTTTAATTTGGTATAGTGGAGTATGTCAGACTATTTCAATGGCCTTCAGTGCATGTTTGGTATTTTATAAGATCTGATCAGATGTTTACTGGTGTCATTGTTTTCCGAGGGCTAAGTACAATCCCCCATGACAGTAGTACTTAGTCCAGGAAGGACAGTGGGACCAGCGAACTGAGGGTTGTTTGCTAGAAAACTATGCTAGTAGCTCACTGTTTGGCAGTGCCTATGACTAGTGAATTCAGTGTGTGGAACTTAGATTGCCAGTGAGAGGGATTCTACAGTGCCCCTCAAGAGCACTTGCCTCTGGTAACTTAGCAGACTACATGAGGTAGCAAGTGCCTTGCACAGCACATCTGCTGACTGGTCCAGTTTTTTAGACAAACTCATCTCACTGTTTAGTCACCTGGTAGTCTCCAAGGACAGGCCAATGACAGTGCTGGAGATCTGAAGGATGGGATCTTTGGACATTAGTGTAGATCACTGTTAAATCCTTGGAGTATGTAAGGGCCACACCAGAAGGATGTGGGAAGCCTGAGGGGTTTCCTCCCAAGTGGATTTCCTGGCAGGATTGTGGCACAGGGAGGGTCCCAGAAAAGATATGTTGTTCACCTTTTGGGGGGAGTTTGTGATCTTGTGCTCAGAAGCTGCTGCCAGTTGAGCTGCTGTTGGAGAGATACCTGATAAGACTGAGCTACAGAGTATGGTAAGAGATACGCCTATAGGAGATCTTGAGCTGGGATGGGTATCAGAGCTACTACTCTGGCAGAGTGGTAGGAGTTGGGGTGATTACCAGCCACTGCCTGAGGGCAGGCTGGAGTATGTTCTGCTGTGCTATATTTAGCTCACTTGCTGGTGATACATCTTGCTCCACCCACTGACCAGACACTACAGGGTCACTGTATGTATATTAAAATGTGTAAACCCAAAGCTTATGGCCTAGTGGGAAAAATTGGTGAAGTAATGCAGAGCAGAACAAGCTCTGATCTGAGGTATAACCTCACACATTCGTGTGTAAAAAGAGGAATAAGATGGATCATGTGAGTCCAAATATGTCTGAAGGGTATAGCCTTTACAAAGGGACCCTAAGGTTCTGACTCAGGTCTGGGTCAGGATCAAACTTGTTTTTACAGTGCAAACCAGAAGAGCTTTAGGGGACTAGGTTCCCATGTGTGTAACTGAATACATGTCAATTAAGTTTGACTACTGTTTAAACCACTTTTGCAGTGTGATGTATTCTGTTATACCAGAGTTCTTTGCTGAGTTCACCACAGGGCCAGGAAGATGTGTACAGTGTGGTTTAATGTGTGGTAACCCTCTGGCAAACATATCACCTTACCCCTAGGCACAGTGGGTCTCTCTTGGCTATTTATGACTCCAGCCAGCACAAAGAGAGGCTTATGATGCAGTATCAGCCTCAGGTGAGATTACAATACAACAGCAGCTGAGTGAGCTGCAAATACAGTAAACTAAGAAGGGGTTGCAGATGTATTGGGGTCCCAATCTTCCTAGGGGTTTATATGTTAAACAAGGACCCTGTGATCGATCATCCACCTTATAGGAAGCCAGCCCATTGTCTGTAGTGAGGGAGTAAAATGATCTGACCTCTGAATGGAGGTTAGAATTATTGCCACAACTTTCTGGACAAGCTGCAGACAGTGGATTATACCACTGGGCAAGTCCTTGTAGAGGACCACCAGGATCATTGAAGGACAGCAAAGCTGAATGTTTGAAGAATGACTTGCAAAACCCAGTACATACTTATTGGAGGCCTGGAAGGAGAAGGTTGATATAACAAAGACATAAAGAGGGTTAGGACAGGAAAAGCAGGGAACACCCTATCTGGGGTAGGTCTTTAAGTAAGGTTAGGGAAAGGCAGAAAAATGGCAGTAAACTATGAAGGGGGAAATACGAGCAGAAAAGGGAAAGCGAGGTAAAACCTATCCAGGGTCGGTTGATAAACAAGTTTTGGGGAAGCAGAAAAGAAGAGTAGCACTATTACAGAAGTAGAAAGAGGGTAGGGGGTAACCTGAACTAGTGTAGGTACTAAATAAGGGCACAGGAAGGGTAGTGATCATGGAAGTGGTGCAGTGTAATGGTTGTAGTGCTGCAGTCTTTTGGGAGACCTTCTGGAGACTGAAGTGCTTCCCACTCTCTACTCAGTTTCCTGTGTTGTGGGCACAGGTTGCTGGACTGTAAGCCAAATTTGGTTAGGGTACAGAAGACCTTATATCCCATCCATTGGTCACCTAGTCCACCCTAGCTCTGCCAGAGGATGCCTAGAAAGAGAGAGAGAGAGAGAGAAAGACAGAGAGCGAATGGACCCTGCTGGGCTCTGGGATGGAGGGGGAGGCGACAGGTACACACCCCTCCACCAATACCACTGTAGAACAACTTCACCATAGTGGCAGAACTGGCCAAGAGAAATTTCCCTTCCCAGCTGGAGGGGAGGAGAGGGCTCCTCTGAAATGGAGACCCCAAGGGGGGAGGAAAAGGCCCTCAACCCAAGAGTTAAAAGCTCCTGGTGGGGGACTCTATAGTAAGAGACACAGAGTTTGGAGGTGGGGAAGGGGAGGGAGAGGGAAGTGAGGTGCCTGATGGGTGCCACTGCTTGGATGGACAAAGAGAAGATCCTGCGGATCGCTGTGGCAGCCGTAGCTGGGAGGGAGCTAGATGTCATTGTCTGTCTTGGGACAAATGACCTAGCAAGAAAGAGGGTAGGGATAGTGCAGAGGAAACTTCAGGCAGCTGGGAAGGGGCCTCCAGCAGATAGCATGCATAGTTACTTTTTTTGAGGTGCTACCTGTAAAAGGGCAGGGGACATGCAAGCATACTCAACACTAGGACCTTTAATGATTGGTTAAAGGCATAGTGCATGGAGGAGGGCTTTGACTACATGGGCTGGGGACCGACCTGGGAAGATATAGACTTCTATAAAGGAGGCAGCTTGTACCCTCCCATGAAGGTGGCCACAGTCTTTTGTGGGAGGTTTCGATGATAGTTAGATGAGCATTTAAACTAGCCAGATGGAGGTGGAAAAACAGAGAGGAAACAATTGCCCCTCCAGTTGGTAAAATGATAGGGAGAAAGGACTTGAGGGGTGAAAACACAAGGACAGTGACACACAGCAGGAATTTGACAAGATGGAAGAAAAGAGAAATAAAACATGGGTGGGGGGAAGTGGATTGAAGGGGATCAGGAAGAGAGAAAACAAAATGGGAAGAGGGGAGTCAAGAGAGCTTCTGGTAACAACACAGGCTAGAAAGGAGGAAGACAAATTGCATCAGTGTGCTTGAGTGAAAGGTGTGGATTACAATGTGTATGAAAGCCAGGAGCCTATGAAACAAAATCCCAGACCTAGAGATTATTATGGTGGAGGTTAACCTAGATCTAGTAACTATAAAAGATAGATAGATAAACAGATATTATTTTAAAATATTCACAGAACACAGAATTAAAACCAACATCAATTATCCAGCCACCATGCTATATGAAACCATCTGTCCAATCAGCTGCAGTAAACCATACATCTACGAATTAAAACCTGTCTAATTTAATAGGTTTTGAGTCCTTTCTTGAAAGTATCCACTGAGGGTGTCTCCCGTAACTGTTACTGTAATGTGTTCCACAGGGTAGGTGCAGCCACTGAAAAAGTTTGATCATCAGAGTGATGCAACCTAACCCTAGGAACATCTAGTAGACAACCCTCAGTGGAACAGAGAGCCCAGGATGGATGGTGAGGCACAATGAGATCTTACAGGTAGACTGATCCCCCTTCATGTAGGACTTTATAGGTCGGTAACCCGACCTTGAAGGCAATCCTTCACCTGACCGGCAGCCAGTGCAGTTCGCAGATGATGGGTGTAATATGGTCATACCTGCATGCACCCATCAGTAATCTTGCTGCCGCATTCTACAGCAGCTGCAGCCAGCGGAGGTTACCTCCAGATTGCCCTAGGTTCAGGGCAATGCAGTAATCCAGTCTGGATGTTACGAAAGCATGTGCTAGTGAGGCTAGGTCCTCGGGGGTAACAGGTTCAAGATCCAGGCAATGTTCCTTAGATGATAAAATCCAGTCTTAACAACAGCCGACACCTGAGCATCAAGTGTTGGTCTGCTGTCAAAGAACATACCCAGATTCTTCACCCACTCAGATTGGGACAGCGGCACCCCCCCCAGTATAATACTAGGGGTTCTCCACAACCCCCATCCCGCCATGATGACCCAGCTCCACCACCAGCACCTCTGTCTTATCTGGATTGAGTCTCAACTAGTTATGGGACATCCAGGTCCGGATCTCAGACATGTAGTTGTTAAATACAGAGTCCGCCACCTGGTTACTTGGAGCACAGGACAAGTATAGCTGGATATCATCTGCATATCAGTAAAAAACAGCCCATATCACCTGATAATGTCTCCCAATGGCAGCATGTACACTGTGAACAATAAGGGCGACAAGACTGACCCCTGCGGAACACCACAGGTTAGAGGCTTCAGGCTAGATGAGGACAACCCCATCACTACCCTCTGCACTCTACCGTCTAGGTATGACCTGAACCATTTGATGACCTTACCGGACAGGTCACACCAGAACCTTAATTTGTCAAGTAGCACCTCATGGTCCACAGTGTTAAATGTTACTGAGAGTTCCAGGAGGACCAAGATGGAATGATCTCTCCAGTCTCTCACTATTAGGAGATCATTAAGCACCTTCACCAGGGTGGCCTCCATAATATGCCCCACCCTAACCCCAGACTAGAACATCTTATAGGTGGAGGAGGAGATGAGACATTCCTCAAGCTGACTTGCCACCACTTTTTCTATAACCTTCCCTATAAATAGGAGGTTAGAGGCCAGCCTGTAGTTGGCAAGACAGTCCAGATCCAATGAGGATTTCTTTAATAAGGGTCTAACCAAAGCCTCTTTCAAGACCAATGGGAAGTCCCCACTCCTCAGAGAGCTCTGAACAATCTCAGCAACAACAGGTGCAATCAAGTCCATACATCCAACCAAAAGTTGTGTCGGACCTGGGTCCAGATCACAATGTGTTGGCTTCAGTCTCGAGACAACCCTCACCACCTCCTCCAACTCAGTCCAGGAAGGAGGAGTGCTCCAAGACACCACATAGTGGACCCCACAATCCCTTTGGGAGATACTGGAGATCTCAGCTTTGATAGCGGATGCTTCATCAGCAAAAAACAGAGCAAATTCCTCGCCCTAGTGCTAGAACCTGCTCCCTCGACACGGAGGCAGGCAGGCTGCAATAGCCCATCCACCATGCAGAAGAGCTGAACCAGTCTGTTCCTTGCCACAGCAATCTCCCTTGACAAAAATTCTGCTCTCTTACAGGAGGTTGCCCCCTGATAATCCTTTTAATGGGACACCAGGGCCAAATTGTCCTCCAATTGGCCAGAGACCTTCCATTTTCTCTCTAATCTACTACCCTTAATCTTAAACTCCCTGAGTTCCCCATCAAACCAGGAAGGTCTCAGTTGAGTAGATACGGGTCAGACATGAAAGGGTGCGAGTGAGTCAAAGGCGGCGGTGGCGTCCCCACTATAGGCCGCCATTGCCTCCTCCGTTCCAATCGCACAAGCAGTCCCCACACTCTATAGGTCCAGCATTGCTGATAACCCTAATGGGGACAAACCCCACAAAGGGTGGTACTGGACCATTTCCACAGAGGCAGAGGCTTCAGGGGGACCCTAAACCTGAACTTCACGGTGCTATGATCCAACCAAACTACCTGATCAACTCTCAGGTCAGTGGTCTCAAGACCTAATGAAAAAAATAAGTCAAATGTTTGGCCGCACGAGTGGGTCACTGAGGTAACATTTTGCATCAGGCCCAGCCCCTCCATACTTCTAAGGAGATTGCTACCAAATTTGGAGAGCCCGTCGTCTACCCAGGCATTGAAATTCCTGAGAATTAACCATCTCAGTGACTCCAACAGCAAACCAGCTAAAAACTCCCCCATCTCCCTCAAATATTTACCCTCCCTACCTGGTGGGCGATAGAGTAGGAGGATTCTGTAACCCCTGCCAGAATCCCCCCATGAGGCAACATATTCAAAAGATTCCATAGGATCCATCGGTAGCACCATGAGGCCCAGGTCGGCTTTAAAATAAATGGCAACCCCCCCCCCCAACCTTTGTGATCCTTCCTCGGGCTGTGTATCACGGAGTACCCAGCTGGCATTGCTGCCTCCAAAATGGAAGCTACATTATGCAAGACAAGTCTACCGAGGCAATTAAGTCCACCACTATGGCAGTCTTCTTCCTCATTGACCTGGCATTGTATAACGTAGCCTGAATAGGATGAGGGGGGACCACTGGATCAGCTACCTGCCCACTAATTTCAGTGGAGCCCTTGGGCATGGGCACCAAACAGGCAGGACCCCTCTCTAGTGGCCATTTCACCCTAGGGCATCTCCTTTGTCCCACCACCCATATCCGTGACTCTCCGGCAACCACCAGGACCAGCCCCATTCTGGGCCCCCCTCCTAGCAATTCCTAGAGCACAGCATCTCTCATAAATCTTTAATGGGAGTGATGGTAGTT
Source organism: Neoceratodus forsteri (assembly GCA_016271365.2). Lineage (NCBI taxonomy): Eukaryota > Metazoa > Chordata > Ceratodontiformes > Ceratodontidae > Neoceratodus > Neoceratodus forsteri. The sequence goes on from CM057449.1 coordinate 685,644,666, forward strand.
TTAAAGGATGGAGGCTCTGAAGCAGGGCCACCGAGTAGCTGCACCTTCTCAGACTCTTTCCCAGGCACATCTCTAAAAATATAAACCCACCCCCATCCCAGAATGATGTACAGTGAGACGGTTACAAATCAAAAGAAAACAAAAGCACAAAACAGATACAAAATACAAGATGCAAGATGAACAGAGTCGTACCAAAGAACAAATATTAGACAAATGCAAATGTAAATCTCTGGGGAGCTCTCACCTCACCAGAGCTAAACAGCCCCCCAAACACTATCTCTCACATAGGTTCAGGAGCAGCATAACTATAACAGCAAAGTAAAGCAAAAGTCAAAAATCAAATGTGCAAAAGTTTTAGCAGACACTCTCACTGCCAGCCAAATAGAAACTGAAAGAATATCACAGAAAAAAGTCTGACCGTCTCTTTGGTTAGATAAAAGTTCTGCATTCAGTTAATATCCCGGTAATGGCTTTATGTTTGAGGTAACACTAATCGAATGGCCTACACTTAGGTAGAAATCTCACACTGGTCCAATCATTATCCCAATAATGACTTTGTGCTCTAGGGACGCTAATCAGATAGCCATCCCCCAAAGAAAACACACACTGAGGTAGGGCTGCGACTAGGCCATGTATAGAGCGGGCTCTTCTGCTCCCTCCAAGAACCACAGAACTCAGACCCAACAGTTGCCACTCTCCAGCAGCACCAGACCTGAGCTCCAGCAGCCCACCGCCACAGCAGAGACTCCCCTGGTTCAGGCCAATCTTACATCAGTAGTCTCCACCAAGTTCACAAAGCACCAGCTTTCACAGTCTTATATCAGTGATCTCCACCTAGGTCCCCACAGTGCCAAATTTCCACATAAGAGTGCTGAAAAAGGTCTCAATTCAGAAAACAGCAAAATCAGTCCAAGGTCCCGGTTCAGCCAGGTCAGGTTGAGAAACTACTCCAAACAACCTCCAGCCGACTCAGTCCCAGGCTTGGGCACAGCAAAAACACAAGCCCAGCACCAACCGTTCCACAACAGGGCAACTGCAGTTCAAAACAATCTATTGAACCGGCTCCCAAGTCAGGCAGAAAATCATCCAGAGAGGCTCACCAACCCCAAGACCCAATCCTTCAACAATTCATGCAACTCCAGGACCCCAAGCAGACCCTTGCTAAGTCCTCGAATCTTTGAGAGCTCCGGTGGCTCCAGGACCCAGTCAGATCCTTGATAACACCTCCAAGCTCCCGGACCCAGTCAGACCCATGATAGTACCTCCAGCAGGGTTAAGGTAACCCAGAATTACTCCAAACTAATACAGTTAACACTGCTTTGCCCAGCGTTACCCAAAAACACTCTAATGATAATAACAGCTGCCTCACTATAAACTAAAATTAATACTCAGCAGGGTTAAAAGAAATTTAAATTAAACATGGAATATTAAAAAAACTCCTGCTAGCATAACACTACTTGTGGCTGGCTCAGCATAGCTGCTATCTTTTAGAATAGAATAATTGTGCACTAAGCACCAGGACTGGGACATGGCTATACTTGTTTACTCTCTACTAAGGATAGACAGGGTGGGAAGGAATGTTGTCATTGTATGTAAAGGAGGGAGTAAAGGACATGGAGGCACAGTGGTACAAAGTGAATGGTCTCTTCTTGGTCCCCCTTCCCATTGCCATAGGTGTCCCCCAGGGCTCCATATTAGGCCCAATTCTCTTTTCCACCTATATCAATAACCTTGACTCTAACATCGGTGACTCCAAGCTTCACTTCTTTGCAGATGACACAGTTCTGTATTCATCTAAACCAACTGTGTCCGAAGCTGGAGAAGAGATGCATGCCACTTTCTCACACCTCAAGCAGAACCTCATCAATCAGAAGCTACTACTCAATTAAAAAAACAAGGCTATGTTCTCCCCCAATGATGACTTCTCCTTGCCATCCCAGACAAATGCCCCAATTATCGCCTTCTTTGGGGAACCCCTCGAGACAGTGTCCAAGTTCAAATATATAGGTATATGGCTCAACTACAAACTGTCCTTTATCACCCATATCGACAGCCATGTCAGCAAGCTTAAATCTAGACCAGGTTTCTTCTATAGAAATAGATCACTCTTCCCCCAGGAGACTAGAGTCAGGCTCATCCAGTCCATCTTCTTACCCCTTCTCGATTATGGTGCTCTAATTTAAATCCACCTCGGTCAACAGTCTGCACAAACTGGACATCCTCTATCGCAGACTCATATGATTTATCACTAATGCCCTACTTAGAACTCACCATTGCGATCTATATGTGTCCATTGGATGGACCTCCCTTGTGACCAAGCGCTTGTTACACTCTGGTATCTGGACGCTAAACATTCTCTTGAAAAAGCTCCCAGACTACTTACTTCTCCTTGCCCACATCTCCCGATGTTCTTAATCCCTCAGGAAGTCTGACTTCATGTATCTTGAGGTCCCCAGGCCTCGTACTTCCTTTGGCAAAACTGCCATCTTCTATATCCTACCAATCAATTGGAACAATCTACTCTGAAGCTTACCTGCCTCATATCTGTTAACACCTTTAAAACCTTAACCACAAGATTAGTTAAAGAAATATGTAACTGTCGTAGGCTATAAACCTGGACTCTGCTAATGGTTCCCTATTCTTTGCTCAGTCTCTTATCCCCAGGCCTTTCACAACATCCCCCCTCCATTCTTTCCTCTCTCTCGCCTCCCTCCTCCCAGCCCTCCCTCCCTCTCGCCTAGTCCCTCCCTCCCATCTCTTCTTTTCCTCCAACCTCACACTTCCTATATGCCAGTACTCAACAAACTCTCTCATGGCCATCTATATATGTAACTAATGCCCACCTTAAGACTTTGCACTTTATGTATTGCTATCATTCAGTCACTGATATTTACATGTATCTAATCCTATTTTACTCCAGTGGTGCATGTTGCACACTTGTGACCATTGTTATTCACTGTTTACTATGCCTGCATTATTACTGGGGACTTTATTCCAAGTCTGTATAAACTTCACCATGCTACTCCTGTATATGTTTTTCTTCACATTGTACCCACTCTTATGGTTTGTTTTATGTATGTATTTAATATATGGATTTCCAAAATAATACCACACTAAAACATACAAAAATGTCCCCATAATACAGTACTCCCAAAAATGATAATACTACTGTTCTTAAGTGATAATAGTATCGTTCAGAGCTCTGAATGATACTATCATCAATAAAACTGAAGTGCGCAGGTGCAAGAAGTCTCCTAAAACACACTGTAGTTATAATGTCAATCACTGAATGTCAGCTCATGATTGGCCACTTTCTCTTTGTGGATGGGCAGAACGCTTTGAAAAATATGGTGGCCATCTCTCGCTTAGTGAGAGATTATCTTGTGATGAGTCTTCCTCAATTGTTTTTTTATCTTCATAGTCAAAATAGAATTATCTGGCTGATCCTGCGTTCTTTCACAAGTAAAAAGGTAGGACTGCCTTTTCCAAACACAAACAAACAAACCATTTGCACTCAAGACCGAGAGGAGCACTGAGCAGGAGAGAAGATGGGAGGGGTTAACAGAACTGTCTGCAGCACGTGAGAAGAGCGAGACGGTGCAGCAGTTGGCCAGGATGGAGTCTTCACAACAGCAGCTGACCACCACTTCCAAATAAATTGGATCCATATATATAAAAAAAAATACCTAAGTATCTATTTTAAGGCTGTAATCCCATCTCGAGGTTTTGGGAACTTTGGAAACCTCTCAATGGGATTACTGCCTTGCAATAAACACTTAGGTATCTATTATTCTGTTTTTACACTATGTTGCCACCTGGATTATACATGTTTTTATATATTTTATGCTACTCCTGTATACGGTCTTTTGTACACTGTACCCACTCTTATTGCCTGTATTATGTATATATTTACACTACATCGCCACCTGGATTATGTATGTATATATATATATATATATATATATATATATATATATATATATATATAGTATGCTGCTACTTTGTGCTCCTGATATATGTCTCAGGACCTCCTTGTGAATGAACTTGCTCAATGGAGTTATTCCTACAATAAACTTGAACTTGGAAAAAAGTTAAGGAGAGGTTGGAGATGCTGTGGGTCATTTGGAGTCAAGCTCTGGGACTCCTATCTGCATTGGGGTAGTGAACTGACCCATAGCACAAGGGAAAGAGATGAACAAGGCAGCAGGGGATGTCATCAGCAGGATGGCAAGTAAGGGGTGGGTGTTGCTAGTTGGAGATGTCAGTCTATCAGAAGTGGAATGGAATCTTCCAGCTCCAGCTTTGGCAAGTAGCAGGGCCATACCTGACTCCACACAAGGGACCTTTCTCAGGCAACTAGTTAAAGAACATACTGGAGTTGGGGCAGTGGTGGCTGTGGTGCTAATGAACAGAAACAGCATTGCAGACATCACAGTGGACAGTCCCTTAGGTACCAGTGATCACTGTACAGTATGATTTAACATAGTGAAAGGAGTAGAGGTGAGCTACACAAGGACAGGGATCTCAGACTTCAGGAGGGTGGATTTTAAAGAAATGGAAGAATGCTTTAGAAAATGTCTTGGAGGATATAATTGTCAATAATGGGGAATAGAAGCACAATAGAAAAGAAGAAGGGAAGGTATAATTAGAGTAATAAACCTCTGCATGAATGAAGTAAGCAACAGCTGAAGGAAAAGAAGAACACTGTGGTTCTCCAGAGAAAAGGTAAGGCTGATGAATGAAAAAAGTGTGGCATTTAAAAGACACAAAGAATCGCAGAGGGAGGAAGATGGAGAGGTAACTTAACAAGGCAGAAAGAAGCAGGTAAGGTGGATAGGGTGGCAAAGGCATAAACAGAAGAAAGGATGGCTAGAGGGGTGTCTGAAGGGGATAAGACTTTTTTACAGATAGGAGATGAGAAAAGCAAGGGGAGGGATATAAAGGATGAAAAGGGCAGAAGGGGAGACTGTGCGGAAGGAGAACAAGAAAAAGCAGCCATTTTAAACAAGTACTTCTGCTCAGTCTTCATGCAGAGAGGGGTTAGGGATGAACCACCAGAGAGAGGCAAGGTTAGGGAAGCGGGAGAGGTAGACATAAGTCCATTTTTAGAGAAATGTGCTAGCTGCCTGCTGACAGCCATGTTCAATGACTTTTTTGAAAACAGATGTATTTCAGAGGGAACTAAAGAACAGCTCTACATAAGAGCAACATCAGGGAGCAGGCTAGCAATTGTAGGCCAGGGAAATTAATGGAAACCCTACTGAAAGAAAGGTTGGCTGACTATTTAGAATCCAGTGGATAGCAGGACCAATGGCAGCGCAGGTTCAATGAGGGGTAGGTCATCCCAAATGAATCTGATAAATTTCTTTGACTTGCTGACCAGGAAAATAGACCAGTGGAGGGCAGAGGATGTAGCTTATCTGGACATCAACAAGGCTAGACACTGTGCTGCACAGGAGGCTCAATAGCATGTTTACCAGCTTAGGAGGTGGGTCCAGATTGCTAAATAGAGTTTGGAACTGGTTAACAGATAGGAGACAGAAGGTGGTGGTAACTACACTCACTCTAAGGTTGTGTGACTGACCAGTGATGTACCACAGGGTTTGGTACTGGCACCGCTTCTTTTCAATGTCTTCATAGGGGATATTGCAGAGGAGCTGGAGGTAAAAGTATGCATTTCTGCACATGACACCAAAAATCTACAATAGGGTGGACACTTGAGAGTGGGTGGAGAGAATGTGTAGGGATCTAGGAAAACCTGAAGAGTGAAGAAAGACATGGCAGTTGTGGTTCAGTTCTTAAAATCATGCACCTAGGGCATAGGAACCAAGATGCTGATCACAGGATGGCGGGAAGGTACTGACAGTCACTAAACAGGAAATGGACTTTGGGGGTATTATATCAGAGGACCACAAAGTGGCAACACAGTGTGACATGGCTGTGGGCTGTGCTAAGTGGTGTTGGGTTGCACAGGACAAGGTATCTCCAGTAGGATGAAATCCAGAGCTGAGGAACTGCAATATGCATGGTGCAAGGTCTGTGCAGATGGAGGGGGTTGTCTACATCACACATTAAACACAAAGGCCAAAAATATTATCACATTCACTGGAACTGACAAAGAGTCTGAAACATAGTGAGCTCAGATGCAAACTGTTTATTCCACAACAGTGCCAATCTGAAGCTAGTTCTCACAAAAAATTGGATTTGTGCAGTGGGAGCCACTTGACACTAGCCCCGATGTTTCACCTGTTAAGGCTTTGGCTGGGAGCTCTAGATAAAGCCTTAAAAATGACATACTGGGCAAGTGGCAAGTGGTTCCTGCTGGACAGGTTACATTTTTTGTGCACTATTGTGGAATAAGCATTTTGCATCTGAGCTCACTATGTTCCAGATTCTTTGTTAGTTCCAGGGAGTGTGATGGTATTTTTGGCCTTTATATTTCAAGTAGGAGGATGGAGGGGGTCGTGTCACTGCATTGCTCCCTGGTATATCTCTACCTGGAGAACTGTGTCCAGTTTTGGAGTCCACAACTCAGAATGGACATAGACTGGGTGGAGGTGGTCCACAGGAGGGGGACTAAAAGTTTGCAGGGTTTACAGTGGGGCCCTACAAGGAGAGACTCAGAGATCTCAACATGCACACCCTAGAGGAGAGGAAAGAGAGCAGTGACATGATCAAGACCTACAAGTACCTTTCAGGAGTGAACAGGGTGCAGAAGGGGAGCCTCTTCCATAAGAAGATGGGCACCAGTATCAGGAGGATTCTGATGAAGCTGGAGCGGGAACATCACAGTGAGATGTGAAGAAATATTTCTTCACTGAAAGGGTGGTTGATGCCTTGAACAGACTGCCTGTCAAAGCGGTAGAGGTTGAAACAGTGGGGGTTAAAGCATGCATGGGATACATAAAGGAGTATATTAGAACAAAGGGAGGAAGGAGGGGGGTTGGCTGAGATCGCATAGGGTCTGCTGCCTAGAATAGGCAAGACAACACTTGGGCAGATTGGATGGGCTAAACAGTCCTTTTCTGCCAATAAATGTTATGTTTCTATATTTCTACAGTATGTACACGTTTCTAAGGGTATACATTAATTGGATAGTAAAGACCTGTTTACCAGTAATGAAAGCACAGTTACAAGAGGGCACATCTGAAAATTGGACGGACAAAGGCTTGAGACCTCAAGAAATTTTTCTTCACTGCAAGAGTAGAGAATCAATGCAATAAGCTGCCTAAGGAAGTTGTGGGCTAAGATAGCAAATGGGTTCAAGGTCAGGTGAAACAGATTTAGGGGACTAGTGAGGATGAAGGGGTAGCAGGGAGCTAATCCCTTAAGAAAGTAGGCTCCAGGACAATACATAAATAATACTAACTTTAAAGGGAAGACTAGATGGACTGCAAGTCTTTTTCTGTTGTCACCTTGTATGTCTCTATGTATTTGTGTGTTTAAATCAGCAGGGTTAAAAAAAGGATGTTGGGCCAGCACATTGCTGCTCGTGATCCCAGCAACTCAGTTTCTGTGACAAAATCTGGGTAGGGACTGTCAGAGGGCTGGCAGTGGAAAAAAGGATCGGATATCCCAGAGGATGCTCTCCTTCTCCAGAGAGCATGGGTCACTGCCTCCACTCTACTACCTCCAACTGAGGCACCACAGGTGGTTGTGCATGACAGTTTGGCAGAGCATTTGGTAAGAGGATGTTGGGCATAGGATAAGGCATGAGTTCGTGCACATGAAGTCAAGATCATTGACATCCTGTGGGAGGGATATATTGTAATATAAGGATAAAATCCTGGAAAGTAGGCTACTATGAAGCTGTAGAAGGCTCATGGGCCTCATGTCATTGTAGCCATGGGGTCTGTTATGGATGGCTTTCATCTGGCACCTTCATAAGCCCCACCATGAGGGTATGCTGTGGACCAAGGCAACCCATGGATTAGCTATCTAATGAAGCTGGAGGGGGTCACCCCTATGAACACAGCTGAGGAGGATAGCTGGACCAGAGGGAAACGCAGATGAAATTAAAAAAAAGGAAGGGACAGAATCTAGAAATAGTTTTGACATGATAAAAGCAGCCCCTGTCATTGGCTGACACTGGAAGCTCAAATGTCATATGTCTATCAAAGATTACTCTTAGCCTGCACACTTCTCTAACAGCCTCAAGCTTAACCCCATCATGTGATGGGAGCTTAAGGCTACTCAGGAGTGCAAATACCTGCCAATCTGGGCCAACCAACAGCAGCTTTCTTTCCAGGATTAAGTGCAAACTAACAGGAGTCCATCCAAGCACTGATTTCTAACTGAAAAGCACTGTTTTAATAATAACACTGATTCCAGTCTTTCAGGAGCAAAGAACACATACAACTGGGTATTATCTGCATAGTGAAATTCCAGGCTGAAATGCCTCATACTGTTTCCCCAATGGCAGCATGTACACAGCAAACAATATGAGAGAGAAAACAGAACCTTGATGGACACTACAGTTATGGACCTCTGAGGATGATAAGTATGGCCCAGTCACTAGCAGCAGCCCTCTTTGTGTCAGAAAGGATCTGAACCATTTCCAGTAAGAAAAATCCCAGCCAGTCCCCCATTATCCCCAAGTCTGTTTCCCAATTCCCAGTGGTCCACAGTGTCAAATCTGGATGACAGACAAAGATAATCAAGGCAGACCATCCACAATCCATGACCCATCACCAGGTGAAGATTGTTACATGCTCTGACAAGAGTGGTCTCAGTGCAATAATACCCTCAGAAACCTGACTAGAATGATTCAAGGACATCATTACTTTCCAGACAAACTGCTCTGCAACAACTCTCAAGAACCTTAGCCAAAAACAGCAAATTGGAGATAAGTCTGAAATGTGCAGGATCTGTCAGATTTAAACAGGTCTTCCTGATCAAGTGCTTTACCAGTACACCCTTCTGGGACCAGGGTATGAGGCCCTCTCACAAAGAAATGCTGACAGTTCCAACCAGAACAGGAGCCCATGCACCTATCTTAGCCTTCAGTAGCTACTGTAGATAGGGGCATGATCTAAAGAACAAGTGGTGCTTTGCAAGTCACCAACAACCCAGCATGAGCCCCTGTTAGCTACTTGGTGTAACTTATACCAAGGCATGACATCTCTAATTTCCTAGACTGAAAGTACTGTTGCACTTTTTGGCAATTAACACCCTCAGGATCCATCTACTGTAGTATTACAACTTTGCAACTTAAACATATTTTCTCTTCTTTAATTAAAGTCATGCATTTCCTCTTAAAGTTATGAAATACATATCTGTTTTTATAAATAATCTCCTGCAAACATGTCAGTTGAGCTTAATTGGCATAATCCATTAATTTTGTTTATAATAACATTCCATTACAATGCTCATTGCAAAGGTGTGTCATTTTTTTAATTTGTTTTATTATGAGGTGTCAATTAATTTATCTACAAACTGCTGTAATTGATGTCAAATATCTAAGATAATTTGGATTATGTTAATTTAGATATCACACAAACAACATCCTCTGCTAATTACCATACTGATATCTCTCAAGCCCTAATAGTTCCCTTTTAAGAGTTAAAAGCTAGTTTCTTGCCTTGGAAGCCTCATTAGTTTCCCCAGATTTTTGCTAAATTAGCTGCATAATTCATAATGAAAAGGGAAATTAATATGAACTACAATTAAGTCTGTTTGTCTTTGGAGAAGGAAAGATACTGAAAGAAATAATAATAATAATAGATTCTATAGAAAACCACCTAGAGGGAAACAATGCCTTGAGTAAGACATAGATTCGGGAAAGCAGGTGATGTGTTGAAGACCCCTTCAAGTCCTTTTAGGAAGTGACCAAAAAAAAAAAATAATAAAATCCATAAACCTAAAATGATGACAGTCAGTCTGAACCTCTACTAAAAAATCTGGAGATCTGTTGAGAATATTTGGACATCACAAATTTACTAAGTGTCTTTGTTAGGATTACATATTTTGACACATTTCATTGCTAATGATGCAGGTGCAAGCCTTTTTAAATATGTGGATTTAGTTGTAAAACACATTTTTTTATGCTGTGCTCAAATCAGGATCCTTAAGAAGCCCATTGGCAGACGTCATTAAGGGATTAACAGAAACCATGCAGAGTCAGTAAATATGATTCAGAGTACTTAGATTGTAATTAAATATTATACTGCATGGCTATGAATACACTATTGTAATGTGAGTGATATGCCTGTTGCCTCCCAGTATGTACTTGAAAAATGGGTTTCTACATCTCAAGTGTGTATATACTACGTGCAAAATTTTTAAAGAATTACTACTTGGAATGGACTGCCAGAGCATGTGATATCATCTGATACTGTAGAAACCTTCAGACTCAGACTTGCCAAGTACTTCGAAGAAAATTAGGTAACAGCCTATTCCCACTGCATTGGTCAGAGTGAAGGAAGGATTCAATGGAGTGCTGGTTTTCATTTCTCCCTAAATATGCTAAATATGTATTTAAAGTATGGACAGGTATGCATATACAGTATTTATGTATGTATGTATGTATGTATGTAGGCATGTATGTATATACAGTATTGTATTAGTATGTATGTGCAGTATATGTTCTTTACTATGATAAAGTACAAGGATGGAGGAAGGAAATTTAAAGGTTGAACTTTATGATGAAAGGCAAAATTAGGAAACTTTAGAAGATAGAGACCTGGTCATACTCTAATTATAGATCTTTTATTGAAACGTTTAAATAACATTGGGCTGTAATTTGAGTAGCTGAAGGATATTGTATCACAAATCCAGCATAATCACCCTCTTTCCCCCCGGATGGAAGAAGGATGATCATTGGGAGGGCCCATAGTATCAAGAATAGTCATTATGCAGTCTGCAGACATCACACATGCCATAGTAGTTGAGTACCTATTTAAGATCAAGTCAGGTAAGTCCATAGTGGCAGATGGGATGCACCACAGAATCATAGTGCAGCTAAATAAAAGAGTAGTTGACTGGTCCACTTGCAGAAATCATTCTTAAGTCCATCCAAGTAGGTGCTAGAGGAATGGAAGCTGATCAATATGGTCCCCATCTTCAAGCTGGGGCAATGTCAAGCATGGGCAACTATAAAACAGTCAGGCTGACATACTGGGAAAAGTCCAGGTTTCCATTATCAAGGAGAGAATATTGGAATACTTGGTTACTGTCAAGGTTCTTGCCACCCCTCAGCTTGACTTTCAGAGGAGCAGATTGCACCAGAACAGTCTGAGCAACTTCTTCAAGGGAGTGACCATGGAGGGGGACAGAGACAGAATGTTAGATGTAGTCTGCCTGTAATTCAGCAAGGTCTTTTACAAACTGGACAAGCTTCTGTGCAAAGAGCACTAATGCAATATACACAGGGTGGATTGCTAGCTGACTTGAGGGCAGAAAGCAGAGGGTTATGGTGGAATGGCACAAGTCTTAGTGAAAAGTGGTACTCAGTGGCTTTCCTCAGGGATCAGAGCTGTGGCCCTTGCTCTGCAGCATTTTTAGCACTGATCTGGAAGCTGTGGCCTACAGAAGACTGCTTAAGTTTTCTGATGATACTAAACTAGTCAGGGAGGTGAACTCCCTTGAGGATGTGGTCAAACTTAAGGGGGACATGAATAAGCTGAATGAGTGCTTAGACTACTGGAATCTCAGATTTAGTGTAGCCAAAGGTGCTACACTAGGGGAAGAAAAACAGAGTTGGTATAGCACAATGGTCTAAGACTCTGAGCTGCAAATCTGGAGACCTGAGTTTGAATCCCACAGCCCCCACTTGGATACTGTGTGACCCTGAGCAAGTCACCTTACTTTCCTGTGCTCCCAGGTTGCACCTGTAAACATGCTTTCATCTTAGTGTGTCTCACCTGGTTAAACAATTGGGGAAAAAAAGAAAATATGCAGAATATGGCTCTCCTTGCTGCAGTGGAGGAGGAAAAGGACCTGGGGCATGGGTTTAGGAACCATAGAGCTGGGGGGGGGGGTTGCAAGCCCCCACACAATTTTACATTTAAGTCCTTTAAGTCTTTCAAGCATTATCTGCCCTTACAAAATTCAGTCTGCCATTGTAGGCTGTAGATGACCATGCACAGAGTTTGCAATTTTCTGATATCCTTGCCTGTGGCTCATACAAGACAGGGGGCTGAAGCATAATCAGCAATGTATGGCCACTGCCAAGAGGGCACCAGAGTGCTGAGGTACAAGAACAAGGGGACATGCTCTGAAGCTGGAGGGCAGTAGATTCAGGAAAGATGTAAGAAAGTATTTCTTCAATTAAGGAGTGGTGGATTTTTGGAACAGCCTTCTAGAGGAAGTAGTTGGGGCAAAAACAGTTGTGGGTTTAAAAATGCCTGTGATAGGCACAAAGGAATCCTAGGGATGAGGAAGTGGGGAAGGGGGAGATACACAGCACCATAGATCAATAATGGTTTGTACTGTAGCAAAAATGAAAGTTGGAAAAAAATGGGCAGACCGTGTGGACCAAGAGGCCCTTATCTGCTGTCAGATTCTATGTTTCTATGTTTCACCCCAGATGATGGCTATAAAGGTGTCCTTTCCATGTCTTCTGGAGCTGAAGCACACTGGCCCCAACCCACTTTGCCATGGTCTCCCAGAGCTGCAGACTTTGCTTCTGCCTGGTGGTGGCAGAGCACGTACCACCAGAATAAAATTAGGAGTCTGATCAAAATGTCTGGCGTCAGTGAGTTCAGAATTTTGATCAACATATTGCAGTCAGCCTTGTGTCAAAAATGAGATCTCTAAGTTACTTTGTTTATGTATTAATATGTCCCCAGAGCCACTCATTGAGGGATAAGAACAGTTTCACATATGTTCTTTTTCGAGAGAGAACAGCAGACTGAAAATTAACTGTTCTGGCTCTAACAGAATGCAAGTGAAACCACTGTTATCCCACAACGAACGGTGAGGGGCAAACTATCAATATATTAAATATAGATCAAGCACCATCAGTGTTATTTTTTTTTAAACTATCCCGGAATGTGTTCATTTCCGGGGCATCTGAATGTGAGATGCTCTTCATAGAATAAGAGTGTCTCATGCTCAGGGGAAAGGAGCACTCTGATTGGTCGGGAGCATTCCCTTGCTCTATAATAAAAGTTATAAGTCATTTTGTAATCAGAGTATGGAAGTCAGACCACACCCAGGGAAAAGTTGTAGTGCCAAGGTCAGGACAGAAATTAGAGCAGTCACTGAGACTGGCACCTACCAGGATACATACAGTAGCATTGCACATGTGAAGAACTGAGAACCAAAGTTGGTTTTAATAGAAGACACTTCTTTACTAAACACATTCCTTAAAAATCCATACATTTCAATGTACCAACAAATTATGCTGTGAAGTCCCATCAGTTCCAATTGCCGGCTGGCGTAGCAGGCTCCTACCCAGACTACCTATGTAGTCAGAAAATTCTTTAGGCCATAACCTATTTTCAAAGGATCTAGGGTTATACATAAATTATATGGAAATATACAGTACACTGCCACATTACATGGGGTGAAGAGATGAAGATTTGTGACACTAAGATGTGAATCAAATGTAGCATTGTTTTGCTGTAGTTTCTAACCAATTGATTTGCTGCATATAAAATTTGTGGTCAGAAGATACTGTACAGTGGTGCTCAGTGTCATGTTCCTTTTTGTCTAGTTGTGTCAGTGAGCACCTTTGGACATGAACTGGCAAGAATAGGCAGAACCAACACTGCTTATTGTGTAATTGCTATTTGGTTCCAGCCATTATGTCTAGTCATTACTCAGAGCATCATGACAATACTGTTTCAAGTTGACAACATAACTAGACAAGAAGGAAAATGGCACTGAGCACAACTGTACTAGTAACTGTTCCTTTATGAAAAAAGCACACCATTTTCAAGCAACTTTTTCATTTGTTGCAAACTGAAAAACATGGTTGAGGTGACTACTGTACAAATATAATGATTGTTATAAAATGGATAGTTAAAATGCTGAAAGCTAATTGGTGGACAGTTTCACCAATTCTGTTATCCCAGCATAACCTCACAGATGAAATTAGTGCCCACAAAACAGCCTATTTTTGACATAAACATGTAACTGGATCCATATCATAACCACAGTTAGGCACTTAAGCCCTTCAGGGTGTGTGTCGCTGAGATAATCTCAGTTTGCAGGTGATAGAAGACACTCAGCCTGTGGCCTTATGCCTCACAATGCAAATAAGGCTGGGATGCTGTCCCAGGATTGCTAAAGTATTATAAATACTATATTTAAAAACATGAAACAAGATGTGTCTGGTGCCAGCAAGGCTGGTTTTGCTTTTTTATGTCATCTTTATTTTTTTTTTTTGAAGCAGGCCTTACTGTCTCACAAGTCTTGCTATTACACTGTAGTTACAGGATGATCATGTCCACTGTCAGTTTTATCAATTGTTTTGCATACAGTGCCCACACAGAGTGCTTTGACTCAGTGACACTGCTTTTCAGTAAGCGCTCTGCACTTGCACAGTGATTCAAGTCCACCCAAAACAAAGCAATAAGTTTCACCCACCAGAACCAAACTCACTTATAGTTCCACCTCTGTATCACCATTTTAATTATCTGATGGTCCAGGTTGGACACTGGACCTATCAGGGATTGGAATTCATCAAGTTATTGAAGGGAGAGGATGGCTTTTTTTAGTCCCTGATGGTCCTGGTTTGGCCTTGGACTCATCGGGTAGCTGGGTGGAGGAGAAGAAGGGACAGATTTTTTGTTTGTTCTCTAACAGATCATATTGGACACAGGACCTGTTAGGTAGTTGCAGGAGGGGGCTTAATATGTATTATTCCCTGCTGGGTTGGGCAATAGAACCATCAGGTAGTTTGCACGAGGGGAACAGATTCTATTTTATTCCCCGATGGGCCAGGTTGGGCACTGGACCTTTCTGCTGCACAACACGTTGGGTTGGAGCGTGCATGGCAGTGTGATCCCTATGCACATATTGGGAAGATTGAGGTCCAAAAGAAGACAGAGAGGGGAATGGTCAGGCAGTGGAACTTGGGGTTACAGCATCGGCTGTATGCACTATCAGTCCCCCTTGGTTCAGTCTGCCATGCTTAGTGTGCTTCAGGCCAGAGGAGGTGGAGATGCCTGAACAGGCTAGTAGCAGTAGTGTGGCAGCAGCCCACAAGTTTCCCATGTAGTGTTGTAGACACTCACTGTGACCTGGGTCGATGGGCATTGGTAAAGCAATGTTTTACTGCCCTGCATATTCCACCTTCTGCTCACCACTTTGTTGCTGCTTCTCCTTATCTCCATCTAGCTTAATACATGCACCAGTAAGATGTTTTGGTGGGGAAGGGGGGTGGCCACATTTTTTTATTGCCTGTCAGGTGGGGTTAAGCACTGTCAGGTTGTTGGGTTTAGAGACAGATTTTTTTCATTCTCTGTTGGGCTTGGTTGAAAACTAGACCTGTCAGGTTGTTTGGGGAGGGTTATCATTTTTTTATTCCTTGACAGGCCAGCTTGGGCATTGGACCTCTCAGGTTGTTGAGGCAGGAAAACATTTTTTTTTATTCCCTGTTGGGCCTTGTTTGACACTGGACCTGTCATGCATTTTAGGGGAGTGGGCCAGATGTTTTTATTCCATGACAGGCTACATTGGGCAATTAATCCATCAGGCTGTTGGTGGAAGGGTGACTTTTTAAATTCCTTGATAGGTTTGGTTGCCTTCCAGACTGATCAGGTAGTTTGGGAGAGAAGAACATTTTTTTTTAATTCCTTGATGGGCTGAATTGGGCATTGTACTAGTCTATTAGTTGAGGGGGGGCAGATTTTTTAATTTCCTGATGGGTCAGGATGGGCACTGGATCTGTTAAGTTGTTGGGGGAAAGGGACAGATGTGTTTTAGTCCAAGACAGATTGTGTTGTGCACTGGGTCTGCCAGCTAGTTAGGGGAGAGGAATAGATTTTTTTTATTCCCCGATGGGCTCACTGGACCCATCAGGTAGTTGGGAGAGGGGGCTGAATTATTTTTACTCTGTTGGGCCAGGTTGAGCACTGCAAATTCTATGTTATTGTATATTACCTGCACAGCCAGTAGAGAAATTGCATGCGTTGTAAAACAATTTGGGATACAATATGAAAGTCATGTTGGTTAAGTGTTGTTTTGCAAATTGCCTCATCCTGGCTCCCCTCTTGCTCTAGGAACTGATCCCCCTTCCCTTAGTTCTCCCAGTCCACGGCCAAGCTACTCAGACTGACTGGAAACTGAGCTGCTTTTGCATTATACAGAGAGTGTTTTTTTTTTTAATTTATTTAGATCTCGGATTACGAATACCTTTGAGCTTAGAGCTTTTTCACAAAGGTTCCACGTCAGCAGCATAATACAACAGGTTAACAAAACAAAAAGTATGGCAAAACATTATACATAGAGAAAGGAGATCAACAGGTTTACAGACTAAACAGGGTATGGTCAGATAATTGTAAATAAGAAAAGAAAGCAATAGTTGACATTCACAGTGAATTAAAGAACAGAAACGAGTAACGCTAAGCAGTTTCATGCACAGGAATGCATACAGTAAATTTAAAATCAGCCAAAAAAAAAGCTTTGCCAGTTACTGGTAAAATCATAAGGTAAGTTGAAATCAGCCAACAGGCCTTGTCAGGACAGACGGGTTGGGGGGGCATTACGTAGAGGGGAGGAAAGGTGAAGGGGGTAGGGTAGCAGGGGGGAGTGGATGTCAGAGATTGTGCTAAGGAGATTTTAAAGTAATTAAGTGCTAGGGTTTTAAATTGCCAAAAAGGGTTTAGCGGAAACAGTCACTGGAGCGAATGGCAGAAAGTAGTAGTTGCTGTAGCTTGTATTTGAAAGGGCCCAATTTGGATTCGGAGGAGATGTCACAGTTCAGGGCATTCATCCAAAGCGGGGCTCTGTAGCAAACAATCTTTGTCCCTGGGAGGTACAGCAGTGAGGGACCAGAAAGAGCTGGGATTCACAGCCACGGGTATGGCAGGTATTAAGGGAGGGGCTGAGAAGACCTTGATTTCCAGGTGGTAGAAGGTCTCGGGTTGGAGAGCTACAATACTTCCTAGTTCCTACAAGCATCAAATAGTGCCACAGCTATGCTATTCTTTGTCCATTTGCATTGCAATTATTTAATAGCATGAAAACTCTCAGTTTGATGTATAGTAGGTGATTCCCACGTTTTTTTCAGAATAAAATCAAGTTAAGCTTTCCATTCACAAAGTTGTGCAGATAATTTATTAGTACTTCCTCTCTGAGTTCATTTATCATCATTCTTGTCATCATGGGGGGGTGGCTACACATACAAATCGAAGATTTCTCAGTGTATCACCTAGGTCAGCTGCTCTTTCATGACAGTAGCCCCACTTGCTCAGCTGGTTCTCATGCATTCTCTTCCTTGCAGCAACAGAAAGTTAGCAAACATTACAGACAACTGCAAGGAGCAATAGCAAGGCACAATACTCAGTCACTGACATCCATAAAAAGGCATATCCGCCAGTCCACCAATGCATTTCGAAGAAATAGCCGCAAAACATTTCCTTAATTTGATCCAAATAGGAACAACTCTGCTATGGTAACCAGCCACAAAAATACCTAAAATACTGTATAGTTAGACACTATAAACATTATGAGAGACAATTTATTAGAGGTAGTAAAAATCTTTTCATACAGTACTCAGCTGTTCTTTTTAAAAGGTAAGTCAGAGGACTGATCTTTCATATAGGATAAACAATACAGTTAAAAATAGGCGGTAAGACAGTTTGTAGAATCTGCAGTACAATGCTTTCAATCTGTCAGACTCAAAAAATGGCCTAATCACCAGTCAGTCGAGTGTCAAGCCTTGGCTTGACTGAAACTTCCACCACTGGTTTTGCCACTTCACCCAAACTGTGTAACAGCCCAGAGGATGAAGCTCTCATTAAAACATTCAGTATGTGCTGCCATTGTGCACCATAGTTTATGGTGCCTGATGAAGAAAAAGAATCTGCATTTATATAGTGCTTTTCATTCACATTGTATCCCAAAGAGCTTTACAAGCAAGTGAAATGACTGACTGTGTAGTAGCAGCCATTTCACATATCAGCACCCACACACAACCTTAGACAGCTGCATGAACCCGTTTTATAGAAATGGAAATGTTGGCCAGTACACCAATGAAAATCCCCTACTTTTTTCAGAGGGCACTGTTGGCCCACTGTCCAAGATGGTAGACACAGGTGTAGTGCAGGAGGTTGTGCTGCAGACTGGGGACCGGTCCTTACCCCCAGTCGATGGAAGGCAGGAGGATGAAGATATGGAGATGACAGTTCTGGAATTGTAGATGGAAACAACAAATAGTGGTATTGCCGGTGCTCAGGTTGAAAAGGTACAGCGCTCTGACATGGAGATCGCATCTACTTCCCATAGTGGGGTTGCCAGTGTAATTGATAAAATTTCTGAGACGAGATCTATGCAGGACAAATACCAGGCCAAGGTACTGGAAGGGGTCTCTGACCCAAGTTCAATACATCGAGTTTCAGGGCAAGGCAACCCCCTTAAGGTACAGCCAGTAATATCGGCACCAGGACTGTCCACGGTGGGGGACAAATGTAACCAACAGGTGAATCAGCCAGATTCAGCGGAACTATGGAAAGTTTGACAACAAATGAAGAAAACTTTTGGATTACTGGATCTGGATGCAGCACATGACTTTTTCACATGGTCTCCAGAACAAGCTGTCACATCAGTGGGTTGGATTCTATCTGGAGATGGGCAATGGATACCAGACCCAGATTGGGTTGATTTTTCATAAACGGAACATGCAGGTACCACTTCTAGGCAGGCTGTTCACTAGGATGGATTCTCCACAACAGAACAGAAGGCAGGAGTGGGGATTTCACTGCAGGCTTCCAAACAGGACGCATAGTCTCAGAGGAGCTCCATAGCACCTCTGGTAATTTCCGTGCATCACAATTTAAAATTACAGAATTTGCAGGACTGTGATAAATCAGATTTTGTATCAGGGATCCTTGGCAATGCCTTACAGGGTATGAGGTCACTTCGGATAGATAAAAGTAATGTGGCATGGCCCGAACCTATGGATTGCACAGGGCTGGCCTCCAGTATGCAGACTGATATGAATGGTGAGGTGCTGGATGAGGAAAGGCCGATCGGTTCTAATATCCCCCCTTCTCTTCTTCCCAGCAAGACCAATCCCAGAAGGTCTCAGGTCCTACTTTTTTGGATTTGTTCCACAATAAACTTGAACAAGCACCTAGGAAAAATGCTATTCACATTAAATATAGAGGTGGCCTGCTGGACCATCCAGACAAGGTGTGTGTGGCCTGACGCTTATTGAAGGACTCCATGAATTTCCAAGCTTCAGACATTTATGCCCTCATAAAGATTTTGTGGGAAGATGTTTCTGATGTCTGTTTTCGATCATTTGCTAATTTAGATAAGTTTTGTACTAAATATTATTCCTGAACGCAACCCCATTATGCATTCCCTTTTGGGCAATCCCACTTACTAACCCCCTAGTAAAATCAGTTACTGTGATGTTTCGCAATGAGTGAATAAATGTCAGTGATATTGATTACTAGCTGCAGAAACAATGTAATGTTTTGGGCCCCCGGGACTATTATTGATTCTGAGGGAATTTGCATGGGGAATGGTGCTTTAAAGTTAAGCTTTTTCAGACTGACACTGAAATGCAACATACTGTATTCTGAATAGTTTTTTTTCTAGAGAGGGATACAGGTGTTTGTTTTTATGCAGGCCAACCAAAGACTTGCTGCAAATGTGGCTCTAGAATCCACCAGTGTATGTGACCATCTTAGATGTGCCCTTTGTGGGGATTTTAGCCATATGAGCACGGGCTGTAGGAATGTATTTAAATGTAATCTTTGTGAGGAGACTGGCCATGCATACCACCAATGTCCTTGGGCTGGCCAAAATAGGACTGACATCTGGAATCAGGAGCATGTGGTAAACAAAACGCAAGATATTGTGAACCACCCAAGGCTAAATTCAGATTCTGAGCCAACACCTACAGCTAGCCACCCCCAGTGCCTACAGACACAGCTCAGGGGCCCAGTGGAGAGATAGACCCCATCTCTATCTCTAATAATGTCCCTTTCCTGCCTGTACAGACTGAGCATACTACCCAGATAGCCCAGGAGATCCCAGCTATGCTAGATAACCTTTCCAATACTGTGCCGGGGTCTCAGATCCAGGTGTAGAGTTGACAGTTTCTGACTTGATGGTAAAACATTACACAGGAGAAAGATATGCAGTCTTCTGTTGGCACCCTTTGCAAACTGTGTGAGAGGCCTTTTGGCACCATGCATTTCTGCTTAAAGTTGAACCAGCATAATATTCTGTGGTGATTTGCATATGCAGCCCATGATGCTTTGCACTATGGGGTCATGTGTGATTCTGTATTTCTTTGATATGCAGAATAAGAGTTTATTACCCTAACACTATACAGAGGACAGTCTAAGTAAAAGTCTTACCAACTGGAAAAATCAGAACAATCATACACCTGGTGTGGAAACATAAGGATCCTGAGAATCCCAAGGGGCTTAGCCGTGCACATTACTTCTTATACTGCAGATAACAAAGTCATGCTACCAGAATAACAGACTCATGTGTGCAATTACATTCTTGTGTTCAGCTTCTTATTGGAGGATACATTGGGCGTCTTGCACCCAAGGCTATAAGATGTTGCACTTGAACAGAATACAGTATATGCTATTTAACTTCGTAAAACTATAGGATGATTCTCACAATATTGCGGATCATAGCATCATAACTTCATACCATAGGTGGTGCACTAAGACCACAAATGGGTTATTAGACTCATATTATAACATTTGTCAGTAGATGGCGCACTAGACCATAACATGTATTATCTAGCTAAAACAGTAATTCTTAGTAGTACATTAGTTCTGTCAGTATTATATTCTAGTGACACTGGTAAATAATATCCCATGTCACTGTTAAGAGTGAAGGAGAAGGAAAGTGGAAGGGAGACAGAAAGTGAGTAAAATACACACAAAAAATGTTTACTAAGGATTGCAGGAGGGGGTCAATAGAGGGGTAGTAAATGAAAATGCAGGGAGTTGTGCTGTGCAGTGGATGCGGAGCTGCAGTCTTCAGGAGGACATTCTGGGTACTGTGGTGCTGTCCCATATGCAGACACCTTTCTGGATTGAGGGAAGAGGTTGCCAGACTCCTGCCCGAGCTGACAGGAATGCTGGAGGCCTTTGCCCCCACCCAGAGACTACTGTGCCCCCAGCCACTGCCACACCGGACACCCAGGCAGAGGGCAGGGTGGACTATGGTGGGCTCAGGGAGGGTTAGGGGGAGGCAGAAGCACATCTCCCATCCAGTCAAGCTCAAGAACTCCTACACTGTTCTGGAGGAGTGTGAGATCCTAGCAAAGGAACCTGAGGCTATGACCATGAGGGAGGTGAGGGTCCACCAAGGTGGAGACCCAGGGTTGGGGGTGGAGGACCCTGGAGGAGAAAGTAATTACCCCTGGTGGAGGACTCAATTGTCCAGGGATTGGATCTGGGAAAGGACAGCAGGGAGGAAAGGGAGATCAAGTGCCATCCTGGAGGCACAGCTTGGAGGAAGGATGAGCAGATCCAGTGGATCGCTGTTGTAGTGGCAAGGAGGGGAGGGCTGAAAAGGAGGGGAGGGCTGGAGGTCATTGTCCACCTGGGAACAAATGGCCATTCCAGTAGCAAGGCAAGCTTAGAACAGGTGAAAGAGGACTTCAGAGTGTTGAGAGGGTGCCTAGGGAAGGCAGCAATCTCTGTGACATTTTCGAAGGTGCTGCTGGTCCACAGCAGTTGAGGGGATAGGAATCTCTGCATCAGTACCTTTAATGCATGGTTGAAGGGTTGGTGCAGCGAGAAGGGGTATGGCTTCACTGGGGTCTGGGGACCTACCTGGAACAATGTATCCTTGTACATGGGCGATGCACTACATCTGTCGAGAAAGGGGAAAGCAATCCTCAATGGACTGTTTAAATGCTTCATTGATGGGTGTTTAAACTAGCCTGGGGGAAACAGTAGCATGGTAACTCAAGCAGCCTACCCTTCCCCCCCAAGGTACTGCAGGCAGAACAGATATGCAGGAAAAGGAGTTCAGAACCAGAACAGTGGAAACAGGAAGAAAGGGAGAAACAGAGGTGTCAAGGCCACAAAAGAAGGACAATTGGGGAGGGGAGCAGAAGGGCAGCAAAAACAGGTGCAAAGAGAGGAGGGCCTGCAGAACATGGAAAGCCTTGGTAACAAATGCCCAAAGCCTGGGAAATAAAATCCCAGACCTGGAGGACTTGTTAGTAGTGGTGGACCTGGACATAGCTGCAATAACGGCAACATGGTACACCGCAAATCATGGGTGGGACATGAATTTACCAGGCTGTGCTCAGCACGGGAGGATGGGAGGGTAAAAGGAGGGTGGTCCTGTAGTTAGGAAGATTAAGGCAACAGAGGTGCAAGGTAGACAGGGAGAGGCCGAGGCACTGTGGGTCACCCTTGAGCCAGACAATGGCAAAGCAATCTGCAGAGGGGTGATTTACAGACCTGCAGTGCAGGGGGAGGAAGGGGATAGGGATCAAGTGAATCAGATTCACGAGATGGCATCAAAGGATGAGGTATTACTGCTGGGTGATTTCAATATCCCAGATGTGGATTGGACGATCCCAGTAGCTGCATCATCCAGGAGCCATGATATGCTTGATTCATTACAGAGGGCAGGCCTCAGACAGCTAGTGAGTGTTTCCACCAAGGATGCGGTGATTCTGGACCTTGTACTAACCAGTGGAGTCAGAGTCACAGACATCTAAGTGGAAGGTCAGCTGGGATCCAGTGACCACCATGTAGTGTGGTTTAGCATGGAAACCGAGACACAAGCTAGTTAAACAAAGGTGAAGGTATTACATTTCAGGAGGGCTAACTTCACAGAAATGGGTAGCTGTATCAGAGCAGCCAAGGAGAAGGAGGATGTAAGAGTGGGGTTGAGGACCAGTGGGGGGCAACTAAAGGGTGCCATAGTGAAAGTGACAAACCAATGCATCAGGTTTGTGTCCAAAGAGAAGAAAACGAGGAAACCACTATGGTTCTCGAAAGAGGTAGCAGACAAAGTAAGAGATAAAAGGGTGAGTTTCAGGAAGTATAAGGGGACCCAAAGGGAGAAGACAGGAAGATGTATCTTGAGTGTCTAAGGGAAGCAGATAAAGCTGTTAGGAGTGCAAAGGCACGGACTGAGGAGGGATTAGCGCAGACAGTGAAGAAAGGGGACAAGACATTCTATAGGTACATCAGCAAAGAAGAAAAACCGGGGAGAGACAGTAAGACTCAAAGGGGATGAAGGAGAATGTAAGGCGGGAGACTTGGGCAAGGTAGAAATACTGAATAAATACTTCTGTTCAGTATTCACTGACGAGGGGGAGGGTCAGGGACCACAGCTGGGCAACAGATGCAAAGGGAAGGAAGAGGTGGACACCAGTCCATTCACAGCAGAGAGAGTCCTGGAGGAGCTTTCAAAGCTGAGAGCGAACAAAGCCATGGGCCAGATGGCATACACCTGAGGATATTATGGAAGCTGCGAAGAGAACTAGCAGTGCCTCTGGCAGCTTTGCTCACAGTGTCAATCAACATAGGAGTGGTTCAAGAGGACTGGAAGAGGACGCATGTAGTCCCTTTACACAAAAGTGGAACTAGGGAGGAGCCAGGGAACTACAGGCCAGTCAGCCTCACCTCAGTGGTGGGGAAGATCATGGAGGATCTGCTGACAGAAAGAATTGTGGCACACCTGGAAGCCAACAGTGCCCAGGATCCAAGGCAGCATGTATTCATAGTAGGAAGGTTGTGTCAAATGAATTTTATAGATTTTTTTTAGTGGGTGATGAAGTAAGTAAATTGGGGGGGGGGGCGGTGGACTTCGCCTACCTTGATTTCAGCAAACCATTCAACACCATCCCACAAAAAAGGCTGCTTAACAAGATGGGTAGTCTGGGCATGGGGCACAGGTTGGTAGACTGGGTTAGAAGCTAGCTAGCAGACAGGAGACAGAGGGGGGTGGTGGTAAATAGGATCCAATCCAGGGGGAGGGATGTGACCAGTGGGGTACTTCAGGGATCAGTCCTTGCGCCAGTCCTGTTCAATGTCTTCATTAGTGACATTACAAAAGGGCTGGAGGGAAAGGTATGCCTATTTGTGGGTGACTCCAAGATCTGCAACAGGGGGGATACTCCAGAAGGGGAAGAAAAAATGAGAAGGGACCTGAGGAAGCTTGAAAAATGGTCTGAGGCATGGCAATTGGGGTTTAATGGAAAGAAGTGCAAAATAATGAACCTGGGAAGAGGGAACCCTGGGGAAACATACAGGATGGGGTGCTGACAATCACCAAGGAAGAAAGGGACCTGGGAGTTATCATTTTAGATGACCTAAATGTGTCAAAGCAGTGTGCAAAGGCTGCAGGGAGGGCCAGTGGCATGCTGGGATACATAGGCAGGGGTATCACTAGCAGAGGGCAAGAGGTGGTAATGCCATTGTATAAAACACTAGTGAGGCCTCACCTAGAGTACTGTATGCAGTTCTTGAGGCCACACCTTCACAAAGACATTGACAGGGTGGAAGCAGTCCAGAGAAGGGTTACCAAGGTGGTACAGGGCTTTCACCACAAAACAAATGAGGACAGATGAAAGGACATCAATATGTACTCACTGGAGGAAAGGAGGGAGTGGGGGGACATGATAGAAACATTTAAATACCTCAAGGGCATTAACATGGTATGGGGGGGTGCATCTTCCAATGTAGAAGGAGTACAAGAACAGGGGGCATGATATGAAACTGGAGGGGAGGCAGATTACGAGGAAATGTGAGAAAGTTTTTCTTCACAGAGAGAGTGGTAGACACATGGAATAGCCTACCACAAGAGGTGATGGGCGCAAGCACAGTGGAGGGTTTTAAACATGCCTGGGATAGGCACAAGGGAACATTGAGGTGGGAAGGAGTGATGAAAACCCCCTGACCAGTTAAGGTCAGAGGCCACAAACAAGTATAGGGCTTATGTGCAGACTAGATGGTCCTAGCGGTCCTTATCTGATGACAATTTCTTTGTTTCTATGTTTCTATAGGAAATGTTGGTCCGCATTAGGGATGGCATGGCAGGCAGGTCTACATAG
The DNA here is from genome assembly GCA_016271365.2 of Neoceratodus forsteri. Classification (NCBI taxonomy): domain Eukaryota; kingdom Metazoa; phylum Chordata; order Ceratodontiformes; family Ceratodontidae; genus Neoceratodus; species Neoceratodus forsteri. The sequence goes on from CM057449.1 coordinate 685,669,837, forward strand.
GTGTAGTGATGGCACCTCCCCCACATGCAGATTTTCAGGTCACTAGTACCAGGAGACACAGCAGAGCAGTTGCAAAATGGGTTGCTGCCCACAGTAGCATTCCCCTACAAAATGCCTTTCAAGTCCTTCAGGGGTAAAAAGACTGGGGAGAGTCGGAACCTGACTCAAACATTTCCTCAGCATCTGGAGTTACTTCTGAAGTAGATTTAGAAGAAGATCTGAACCCCATCCCCTTATTGACCAAAAGGAAAAAGGGAGAAAAAAAAGGAAATTACCCTCTTTGAAGGGTGGTTCAGATGGGAAATAACTTTTCCTTAGTTACACAGGGCTTCCCGACAAATTGCCTCACTCAATGTCTGCAGTATGAAGAATTATAGAAAATGGAGGAGTCACGTGATGCTGCAGACTGTGTAGTCGCATCTGAGCCCTGCTCCCGCTGCCCAGATCGTTTATTTTACTTATTTCAGTCTATTCCGGTGCATTAGCGACTGTTAACACTGTCTCACGTTTCACTTACCTTCAAGGAGTAATCTGGACTGAAGATGGAGACCGAAATGCGACTGGCATTGCCACGACATACCCCTCCTGTCTCTCCGGAGAAACCAGGCAAGCGCAGCAAGGCCCAGGCACCGGGCAGTAGTAAGCTCTCGTCTCCGACCGGGCCCCACAGTCAGACCCCTAAAGCAACTCCTCTTACCCTGGAGCTTTTCCTTAAAGAAATGCAACCACTCAGGGACAATCTGCACTCAGTAGCCTCAGAGGTCAAATGTATTTCGGGGGCTCTCGAGGACCTCTCGACCCAGATGACAGACTCCGAAACCCGGCTAGTCTCCCTGGAAAAAAAGGCCGATCGTGTAGACTGCGCAGTAATGGAAACCCGCTCATGCATTAAAAAATTAGAGCAAAAGGTGGAAGACCTTTAGGGGAGAAGTCGCAGAAATAATGTAGTGGTGCTGGGCATCCCCGAGAAAGAAGAAGGCAGCAATACCTTGCTTTTTGTTCAGAAATTAGTTGGGAAACTCACGGGCCCTTCTCCCTTCGGAGCCCCTTATATAATAGAGAGAGCCCACAGAGCACTCCGACCGATGCCTGCCCCCAATCAAGCACCCCGGCCACTGATCTTTAAATTCTTAAATTTCCAGGAAAAGCAATTTCTCCTCCGCAAAGTCAAGGATCTTAATCAAGTCTTGTGGGAAGGACATAAGCTGCGCATAACCCAAGATCTCCCACTCTCCGTAAGGCAAAGACGGGCCGCTTTCCATCCCATAGTAGCTAAACTCATTGCCGCCGGCATTAAATTTAAAATGAGTTACCCTGCTCACCTTCAAGTTGTAATATCAGGCAGTTGGTCTTCCTTTGAAGAAGTGGACACAGCTTTAAAAGCTTTGCAGAGTGAGCATCCCGACTTATTTAAATGACTGAAGAGCAGGATATTGGAGAGCCTGGACACTTAAATGGAACCTGAAGTTGCTTAATCTCCATTAGTTCCCTGTTAAGGAGTTGGTGGCAGTACCTTCAAATCTCGGGTTGCTTTATCCCCATCCGGATCCTTCAAATACCTCTCCCGGCAACACAGACAAAGCGCATCTCATGCTTGACCTGATTGAGGGCCCTGGATAACTTGGATCTCTCCTCGTCCCCAAGCTGCCAGTACGGATTACTCACAAGTCACTCAAGAGACTCAGGGCTCCTGCCTCTACTTATTTTAGGATAGAGAAAATATTATTGCCTCCAGTATACTCAGCCCCGCGCCTATTATGTTACCGTGGACTCGCTGATCCATTGGGGGCAGGTATCCATTCATGGGTATCCCCCTTACAGGGTTTACAACGAGTCCTTGGGTTGCTTTGATACCGTTGGCTGACATGTAACTCCTACATATTATAATCCGGACTTTACCCAATTTGCTCTGAAAAGAGGAAGATATTTAAATTAGTATTACGAGTATCTGCTTCATTTAGCAATGTTATCAGGACTCTAAGCATGGGTCCAGGGATCTTTGTATATCCGAATTGTTGCTACTTGTACTACAAGGTCTCAATTTAGGATGGCCCTCAGGGGAAAGGGCCATTGTTTATAAACCTTACTTATACTAGCAGTTGCGGCTCCCGTGTTCCGGGTAATCGGGGGTTGTTGTAGACAGCGCAGGTCTAGCAAAATCACAGACCAAAGATAGGAGGGACACATTACATCAAACATTTTCTGGTTACTGTTTTTTTACATGTATTGTTTTGTTGTTAAAGGGGGTAAGATGGGGGGAAGGGTTGTTTATCTGCTAGGATTTCAGTAACATCGTGCTCTTTAGTGGCAATTCCATTACCTGTTTGTCGACGTTGGGGGAACATATCACGATTTTAGGATATTGACAGCATGGCTACCTGTACACGTTTTGCTACATGGAACATCCGAGGGGGTAGAAAAAGGGAAAAACAATATCAAGTCTTACATCACTTAAAACTATTGAATATAGACATTAGTTGTCTCCAAAAAATGCATTTACTAGACAGTGAAGCAATCCAATTGCGTAGACAGCACGTTGGACAAATTTTCAGCGCAGAAGGTACTACCAGCTTTTGTGGAGTAATGATCCTTATTAAAAAGTCTATCCCATTTCACACCCTTAATACATACAGGGACCCAAAAGGTATATATATCTTCATACGAGGCCTGTTATATAACAAAGAACTAATGATAGGCAGTGTCTATGGACCCAATGTGGAGTCACCTGAGTTTTTCACTCAGTTAGCAAGAGTCCTCGAACCCCACCTCTCTATCCCTATAATAATGGGGGGAGACTTTAATTTAGTCCTTGATCCATTCTGGGACTGATCTTATATGTGGAGATCAACCCTCTCTCCCGCCCAACGGGCGGCACGAGAACTCATTGAACAAACTGGAACATGTGATATCTGCAGGATCATGCATCCCAATGATAAAAAATTCACCTACGTCTCCACCGTACATTCTTCCTCATCGAGGATAGATTATATATTGTTTTCCCACTCACTTATATCGGGAACATTAGACTCCTCGATTCTACCTGGAACTTCCTCAGATCACTCCGTTGTATCCTGTTCAGTTTCAATGACCTCCCTTCCAAAGCGGGGTTCCAGGTGGAAACTGAACGACATGTTATTAAAAGAACCCCCCTATAAGGAAAGGCTACTAGAGAAAATTGATATCTTTTGTTAGACTAATGCCAATCCCCAAGTTAGGCCAGATATCTGGTGGGGAGCATTCAAACCCTACATCAGTGGGATCTTGATTAACGCAGCCTCCCATAGGAAGAAAACTGCTAATCATAAACTGGCACAGCTGCTGGATCAGATTAAAATGCTCGAGGACCACCTCTCTCCAGGCTCGCAGCAGGACCTTATTAGATTGAAGGCCGCATACATGGAACTTCACAGGGAAAAGGCAGATTTTTCCATACTAAAGACCCGGGCTGTATATACTGACCAAGGGGAAAAAGCTGGTTGGTTGCTAGCTCTAAGGGTTAAACAAATGGAATCCTCCCGATATATCACCTCCATAATCTCCTCACAGGATGGCTCTCTCAAAACACATCCAGAGGATATAATTAGGGAATTTACATTGTATTACAAGTATTTATATAGTCCCATGGAATCCCCCCCACTACACAACAATTACATGAGTACCTACAGGAGACCAATTTACCCCAACTAACACCCATTCAGCAGGAAAGACTCCTGGCTCCAATTACACCCGCCGAGATCACCGCAACCATCAAGGAGATGCCTTTACATAAAACCCAGGGATAGATGGGTTCTCGGCTCTTTTTTATAAAAATTTCCAAGCTCAGCTATCCCCAATGCTCACTCAGCTTTACCAACACATCCTTTCGGGTGCAGAGGTAGACCCCTCCCTATTCAAGACTACGATTGTCTTGATTCCTAAACCCAGGTAAACCTGCCAATCTGGTCACTAATTACCTTCCAATAGCTCTAATAAATCAGGACATCAAAATCCTTTCCAAATTGTTGGCCACTCAACTGGAAAGGGTTATGGATACGTTGATAGGCCTGGAACAAGTGAGATTCCTGGGTGGGAGATCGTCGGCGGACCACTTAAGGACCCTGTCGCATGTCTTCTCTGTGACCAGGGATGTGCCTTACCCCTCGGCTTTGGTTTCCCTGGATGTGGAGAAGGCATTTGACAGGGTACACTGGGAATACCTCTTCCTAACTCTTCAAGCGTTTGGTTTCCCAACAGTTTTTATAAACAGGTTAAAAGCATTGTAAAAATCCCCATCAGCGAGAGTTTCAGGAAATGGAGTGATTTCCGAAAATTTTACCCTTTACTCTGGTTCAAGACAGGGTTGTCCCTTGTCACTACTACTATTTAATTTGTATCTGGAGCCCCTAATCAGACGGTTACAAAGCTGCCCAGATATCCATGGAATCCCCATTTACCCTTGTGAAGTAAAAGTATCTGCTTACGCCGACGACCTCCTTCTCCAAATAGCTAATCCCCCCTTGTCTACACCTCACATGTTGGAGATCATCAATACCTTCAGTAAAATGTCCAACTATAAGCTGAATGTTGGTAAAACGACTGTATTTCTGCTTAATTACAAACTGTTTAGATCGGATATTACGGTTTTCGGACTTAACTGGAAACAAGATTCCCTTAGATATTTTGGTATAGAACTGTCCCACAGCTCTAAACTACTTGTCAAACTGAATCTTGACTCACTAATAAACAATATCGTGCAAGATCTAAATAGATGGGCATCCTTCCCGATTTCATTATGGGGAAGAGTAAACTTAATAAAAATGAGCGTATTTCCGCGGTATTTATATCCGCTTTCTATGCTCGACATTTGGCTCCCTCAGTCCTGGTTTAGAAAACTCCAAGCTTTGTTCACGAAATTCCTTTGGAAAAATAAAGTCCCCAGGATAGCCTATCGCACCTTGATGGCCCCGAAGATTAATGGGGGCCTACAGCTTCCCAATCTCTGTCTCTATTATTGGGCTTCACACGTGAATAAATACATGAGATGGATCCCCCAAGAATGCCCACGTACAATCCCGGTCTGGCTTAAAATTGAATGGACACTAATACAAGCAACTGGATTAAATCCTGTCAGATTGCTATACATAAAGGAAAGTAGTTTACCTCTGAAACTTAAAAACACGACAATCCATACATCTCTAAAAATACACGCTCAGATTTCCCGATTTCTTAGCTATAACTGTATCAAGGACATCAACCAACCAATAACTGGTAACTTAAACCTTAAAATAGTGGGCAAACCAATGCCCCAGTCCTGGCTTCCTGTTTTAAAAGACTTGGATATTTCAGACCTGATGAAGAACCATAACACTTGGTTCTCCGCTCAGGAAATTGCGGTCAAATGGAGCATCCCTAATAAATATATTTTCAAACTATACCAACTTAGACACACGCTCATGCAATCATTTAGTCATAAACTGGAGAATGGACATTTTATTCCATTCCGTAAAGACTCGTCTAAGTGGAGTGGAGGCCCTAAAGCAATTTCCAAGATCCACAACACATTATATCAATGGAAATTCCCTAACGACTTTGGTCCCACCGAGCTGTGGGAGTCTCTTTTCCCTGGCCAGATTATTAACTGGACAAATATATGGCAAGCCTGCCACCAATTCATTAAACAGGATAGACTAAGACTGACCCAATTCTCTATCTTACACAACGCCTATTACAGTCCTGTTAAACTGGCCAAACTAGGCCTAAAGAGTACTAATTTATGTAACAGGTGCCAGCAACAGGAGGGATCTTTAGTGCATATTTTTTGGTCATGCTCTAAGGTTCTTCCCTTATGGATCAAGATCAGACAGTGTGTGGACCCCCTTTTAGGTTTGAAGGAGTTAATTACCCCAGAAATTTGTTTACTGGGAGACATATCTAGTATTAGGGTACGTAACAGGAAGTATTATATAACTCTCATTGCTATGTCAGTCAAAAAACTAGTCCTGCACCACTGGCTGGACCAGCAGGAGATCTCTTATAATGAATGGTTATCAGAGATTCTAACCAACCTACACACAGAAAAGACTATTGCCAATTTGAATAACTCGATAAACGCGTATAATCAAATATGGGCCCCCTTTCATACCCTTTTTCTATTATAGAAGTAAGTTGTACATAGCCAATCATAGTAATATCTCCCCCAGAAGGTATGATGTAGATAGATCTTTGTAAGCCACGCAGGTCCTCTCTTATTATCCTAGCAGATATGGGGTGGGGAACTCCGGGAGAGGGTGGAGAGAGGTGGGATGGGGAGGGCATAGTAGACTTTTGATTTGTATACTTTACAGGTAAATGATGTCTTTGTATCATTGTCTGCTATGCCGTTATGAATGTTTATACCAATAAACTGTTAATAAAAAAAAAAAAGAATTATAGAAAGTGGATTACAATCCTTTCTTATTTGCAATACTCCTCATGTGACATAATTTTCTGCAGGAGACTTGATTACATTCTTTATTTGACACAACTCAGGCAAAGGAATTCTGGGTGTGGGGACCATCTTATTGGACGTTTGGGACAGATATGGCAGATGGGACAGGCATATTGTTTCGGGGCACTGAGTTTTTTATTAACACATTGGTGGATATTCTATCAGGCAGGGCCCTACTTAGTTGAGATAATGTGTCTGGAACAAATGCCCTTGAGGCACGGCTACTAGGGGGACAGCATCCAGAATCTATGTCCCTTCAAACATCTAGCACTTTCGGCTGAGGTGTATCAGAGGTGTAGAGCCTTGGGAATAGCTCGGAGAGGGGCGACTGGGGGCGGACATACCAGAGTGGCTGCCGGGGTGTCTGGGACCTGGGTGGTGAGGCCAAGGAGATGCTCTGTAGTGAAATGGGAACTTCAGAGGGGATTGCCATATTTAGTTCCCATACCCAAGGGCTCCATGATAGATTATGGGCAGCCAGCTGGCTCGGCTACCTCACCTCATCCTACTCGGGCTGTGTTGTGCAACACCAGGTTGATGGGGAAAAAGACTGCCATAATAGCAGACTTGATATCTTTGGTCAACCTGGCTTGCATCATGGAGGCATGGCTGAGGGAGAATGCCGCCCCCATTTTGGAGGCGGCAGTACCGGCCGGGTACTACATGATACACAGCCCGGGGGAGGATCACAGGGGTGGGGGGTGGTGGCCATATGTTTTAAATCTGGCTTGAGCCTCATGGTGCTACCTGTAGGTCATATGCGGTGTTTTGAGTGTGTGGCCACCTGGGGGGACATTGGTGTGGACTTTGGGGTCCTTCTGCTCTAGGAGCATGGAGGCCCTGGGTCTGACACAAAATGTAATGACAGAGATGCACTCGGGTGGTCACACATTGGATATGTTTTTTTCTTTAAGTTTACATGTGAGTGACCTCAGAGTAGATCCAGTGATTTGGTCGGACCATAGCACCATGGGGTTCACGTTCAGGGCCCCCCTCCCAGATGGTCCTGCCCCTTTGGAGATTGTCCGATACCTCCCATTAAGAGGAGTTTCCTCTGTGGGACTGTCAGCTGTGTTGGACCTATCGGGTGTTGGGATGGCTTGTGAGGTTGGGACTGAGGAAGCAATGGCAGCCTATAATAGGGCTGTTGCTGCGGCCTTTGATTCCATTGCACCCATTCATGTCCCCACCCCTTGTCTACTCACCAGAGACTTCCTTGGTTTGATGAAGATTTCCGAAGTTTAAAGACTAAGGGGCAGAGGTTAGAGAGGTGGTGGAGGAGATCTGGCTTGGTGGAGGACAGATTGGCCCTGAAGTCGCATTATGTCGACTATCAGGGGGCAAACTCCTGAAGGAAGGCTGAATTTTTGTCTAGGGAGATTGCTGCTGTGGGAAACAGACCAGCTCAGCTCTTCTGCATGGTGGACAGACTTTTACATCCTGCCTGTCTCCGTGTTGGGGGGGGGGCAGGTTCTAGCACTAGGTGCGAGCAGCTGGCTATGTTTATTGCTAACCAGGTGTCTCCTCCATCAGGGCTGAGGTCTCCTCGAGTATCTCTTGAAAAGGGCTGCAGGGTCCGGCCTGAGTTGTGCTAGAACATTCCTCCTGTCTGTGATGAGTTTGAGCTGCTTGGGGTGGAGGAGGTGGTGGGGATAATCCTGAAGCTGTGGTTAACGCAGTTTGATCAGGACCCAGGCCCAACCCGACTTTTGGTTGGATGTCTTGACCTGATTGGACCTGTGATTGCTGAGGTTGTCTGGAGTTCCTTGAGGAGTGGGGTCTTTCCATTGGCCTTGAAGGAAGCCTTGGTTAGACCCCTATTGAAGAAACCCTTTTTGGACCTGGACTGCCTCAGCAATTACAGGCCGGTCTCCAGTCTTCTATTTTTAGGGAAGGTTATTGAGAAGATGGTGGCTGCTCAGCTTGAGAGACATCTTGCTTCTTCCTCCACCTATGAGTCTTTCCAGTCTGGGTTCTGTGCGGGGCATAGTACGGAGACCGCCCTGTTGAGGGTGCTAAATGATCTCCTGATGGCGAGGGACAGGAGAGACCATACCATCTTGGTCCTCCTGGACCTCTCTGTAGTGTTTGACACCATGGACCATGAGGTACTGCTTGACCGCCTGCTGTTCTGGTGTGGCCTGTCCAGTAATGTCATCAACTGGTTCAGGTCATACATAACAGACGGGGTGAAAAGGGTGACAATTGGATTATTTTCATCTAACTTAAAGCCTCTGTGCTGTGGGGTTCCACAGGGTTCAGTCTTGCCATCCTTGTTGTTCACAGTGTATATGCTGCCATTGGGGGACATTATCAGGTGATACGGGCTGGGTTCACACTGCTATGCAGATGATACCCAGCTGTACCTGTCCTGTGTGCCCGATACCCAGGTGTCAGCTTCTGTATTTAACAGCTGCCTCGAGGAAATCCAGATGTGGATGATTAAAACTGACTTAAGCTTAACCTGGACAAGACTGAGGTGCTAGTGGTGGATCTGGGTCATCAGGGCAGAGAGGGGGTGGGTTACCACCTGGCCTAGTGCAGGGGGGTGTTCCACTTGCCCCGTCTAGACAGGTGAAGGATTTGGCCATGATCCTAGATGACTGACTGGTGCTTGAGGTTCAGGTGTTGGTCGTGGTCAAGAGTGGATTCTTTCACCTTAGGAATATCACCCAAATCCAAACCCTGATCCCACCTGAGGACCTGACCACCCTGGTACATGCTTTTGTCACTTCCAGGTTGGACTACTGCAATGCTCTGTACCTATGGTTATCTGGAGGCAACCTCTGCAGGCTGTAGCTGGTTCAGAAAGCAGCAGCAAAATTATTGACGGGGGTGAAAAGGTGCACCCATATCACTCTGGTCCTCCATGAACTGCACTGTCTGCTGGTCAGGTGGAGGATTGTCTTCAAGGTAGGGCTCCTGACGTACAAGACCCTGCTTGAATGGGGACCTGTCTACCTGCAAGATCTTCTTGTCCCCTATCTTCTGTCCCGGGCATTCTGTTCTGCTGAGGGAGGCCTCATTGGTGTTCCCAGGGTTAGGTTGCAGCACTCTGGGGACAGGACATTCTCAGTGGCCACACCTACTCTGTGGAACTCCTTGCTGCTTTATTTAAGGGAGGATCCCTCTGTAGAAGCCTTTAAGAACAGCCTAAAAACAAATCTGTTTCAGCAAGCATTTATTGATTAAGTGGTTTTAAGGGATAGATAGATTGAATATATGCTTCTGGTTGAAATTATATATTTTTATGCTTGATTTTAATAATTGTATTGTCATTGTTTTGTACAGTGTCCAGAGTCCCTGGAGATGGGCGCTTTTATAAATAAAATAGCTATCTATCTGTCTATCTACTCTTGGTTTGCACATACAGAGGTCTACCTTTGAGGCTTATTAATACCTATGCTCCTCAGTCAAAAACTTCAAGGATTGACCTTTATGGAAAAATATTACCTTTTCTCTACACCTCCAAATATATTATCTGGGGGGGGGACTTGAACTGCTGTTTAGAAGTTAAAATGAAGGACTCTGTCCAACAGAGAGTATACTGTGATGCCCATGCTTTACGTAATATTTTATAGACTGCAAATTTAACGGGATGCCTTTAGGAGTGTATCTAAAGAACCTGGTTACACATATTTTAGAAGCACAGTTGCCACCAGAATTTTTTTCCCCCTCTCACGATATCTTATGGCCAGTAACTTTACCCTTTCTCCCTGTGAATTTTCAGACCATATGTTACTAGCTTGTGAAATCAGTTTGGGTAAAGTTTCCACCAGATTTTTGTCCACTCCTAAAAGATGGAGACTTAACACCATGGTTTCATAGAAAGAGAAGATTAGACAAAATGTTTCCCTACATTTAGAAGCCAGATCCTCTGTCTTATGTTTTTATGATGATCTCTGGGATTGGTGGGCTGACATCAAATGGAAGGTTAAAGATTTTTTTGTACAGTTTGTTAAACACTCTGCAAACATGGAATATCTACAATATTTACAGTATAGAAAACAGTTGTATAAATTGATGTCTTCGGTGGAGAGAAATAAATGTGCGTCACAGACCAGATCAGGTCAAACATATTAACATGTTTCAAAATCAGTATGATAGGGCAGCATCACTGGAGGCCGAGATGCAGCTTGTCACTGAGAAGCAACCTTTTTTGGATTCCTTTCAGGCCTGCAAACATAGACTGGATATAGAGAATAATGGATAGGTAAGTGTGTGTTATGGATTTTTTTCACACGCCCGAGGTTTGTGGGTCATCACCCACCTTGGGTGTGTGAAAAAAATCCATGATCACACACTAGCGTATCCTTTATTTTTTTATAATTACTGGTGCATGGACTAGCACTGTGGCTTGGAGGGTCCCTCCGTGAAGCGTGACTGAGTGGTGTTTGGTCTGGTAAACAATAAGCCTCCAAATATATTTATACAATAATGCCTACTGTTAAAAATATGCCAGTTTTATTTTTTAAACTTACTTTTCCCTACTTTAGTCTAAAAGAAGCTGCCGAGCATAGAGCAAGAAGAGAGACTGACTTGGCGACTTCAGAACAATTGACACAAGTGTTAGGGAGTGTTTATATAGCAATACTCGCTAATGCTTGCATCTAGTCTTCTGAAGCTGCCAAGTCACTCGTTCTGCTCGTTCTAAGCTTGATGGCTTCTTTTAGACCTAAGTAAGAAAAAGTAAGTTTAAAAAATATATCCAGCATTTTTGTCACACTGGGCACTACTATTTTTATACATTTTGGGGCTTAACACCCAGACAACCGCCGTGAGCACTGCCGCATGGCAAGGTTCAGAGGCACTGTTTCTTTGGGGAATGTCATATCAACCAGATTTCAGGTTATTATGAAGTGTCATATCAACTAGATTTCGGGTTATTATTGCCTTTGGAACATAATAACCCAAAATCCAGTTGATATGCATTTTTAACAAAACAGTAATCAGGTTGATATTTATTGTCACCAGTAATTATACCACTATTATGGATGGTTTGTATGACATGGGAATCTACATTCCACAAGCATGGATATGCTGCAGGTCATACAGACTTCATTGTAAATGCTTTTTGGTAGTGCTACATCCTTAAGGAATAACTTAGCATCCTTTATGACAGCACTAGGTCCTCAACTCTTTAAAGAGCAACACGCTTCCTTGGACTCTCCCATTACGGTATGGAAAGTTTTGCAGATTATTTCCTTGCTGAAATTGGGATCTTCTCCTGGAATCAACAGGATTCCACATGAGTTTTACATCACCTTTGCTCAGGAATTAAGCCCCCGTTTTGGAACAGTTGTATAATTTTATTTTGACTTCTCCTGATAACCTGCCCTACATTTGAAACTTCTGTTATGACATTCCTCTACACAGAAGGAGTGAAACAATATTTTCATAATTGGTGACCTATTAGTCTCCTGAATGCTGATTATAAAATAGTTTCTAAATTGATTTGTAACAGATTCGAGACTGTGACAGATACCTTAATTGCACCAGTACAGATATGTTCTATCCCCATCGGAAACATTACGCAGAATTTATTGTTTTTTTTTGTAAACTCTCTTTACTCTCCCTTATCCATGGAACTCTCTCCAGCCAGCACCCATGCCAGTTATTACCTCCCAGTCTGAAACTCACCTGAAGGCACTCCGGTCCAGTGGATCCCCCAGCTCTGAGTCCCCCAAGGTAGGGCCGCCCGCCCTGGTGCTCTAGCTACAATCCAATGCACTGGAACCAGAGAGGGGGGATCCTGGAGGCGAGTCTCATGGCAGGAGTGTGAACCGGACATAGATGGTGCCTTCACCTATCCACAGTTGGGGGGAGTTTTCCTTGGAAGTTACAGCCCCAGAACTCAGTTGTGCAATGACATCCTGCTCAGCATGCTTATGCTTCTGTGCAGAGTCAAAAGACATATGTAGCAGCTCAACCCCCCTGCATCTGTCAGCCGGGCATTGCAATCCCCCAGCCACTGCAAAGGGCTGATACTGCACCAGCATTTGATGAACCCCCTTCCCCAAGGAAGAAGAGCAGTCTGTGGGATGCTTGATCCTTTCTCATCCCCACTGACCCCCGATGACCAGTGCTTGTTCCCAAACATGGGTCACCGGTGTGGCCCGAGGTGTGGTGTCCAGTGCCTCAACCCTTAGCGCCACTGGACTGGCTCACATAATTTATTGTTATCGAGGGATATTTTTGAGTTGGGTAGATAAGGGAAAATTTCTGGTTATACTTTGTCACTGGACCAATCAAAGGCTTTTGATAGAGTATCTCTTAATTACCTTTATCAAGTAGTTCATTTTTATAATATTCTTCAAAGAATGATTCAATGTATTCAGTGTTTACATCAGGATGCCACGATATTGCCATCAGTACATAGACTCATTGGGGAGTCCATTCCATTAAAAGTTGGGGTATGGTAAGGGTGCCCCCTTAGCCCCTTGTTATATACTCTTATGATTGATCCTTTGATTAGGCAGATTATGTGGGATATTAGTATATTAGGAATTTATCCAAGGGATGACATAGAAGCACAAAAAGTAGTCATTTATGCAGATATATCTGTTTATTTATCAGGGACTTGAGTCAGGAGAGAATGCTTTATGAGTTCTGCACTCATTTTCAAATCTTTCAGGACCTCAAATAAATATTGAGAAGAGTGTAGGTTTGGAGATAGGTACCTCTCCGATATACTCCCAGGATATAGCTGGTATATCAATATCCCCTACTCCAGTGAAAATGTTGGGACTCACATTTGGACATGGATATTTAGCACAGATGAACTGGGAGAATCTCCTAGACGTCTGTGAAAGGAAGGTATAAATTTGGAAGGTGTGGACATTTTCCATGAAAAAGAGAAATATGACCATTCAAACTTCCTATTACCCATGTTTACTTACCTTAGTTTTATATACCCCCACAACCCTGGAAACTAAGTTATTGAGTGCCTTTTTTCAGATGGTATGAGGAAGTAGGATAAATCCTGTAAAAAGAGACTATACTTACTTACTTCAAAAGAAGGGAGGGCTGAATATGATTCATCCCTTAGTTTTTTACCATACATTTTTTTTATTGAATTTATTATGAAACAAGGAGAGGGTGCTGTAACACATCCCTGACAGGTTTGGACTAAACTGCTTTTGGAGCCTTGTATGGATGCATGGGATACCCTGCCACCTTCTGTCAGGGGTGCTTTACAAGTACCAGAATTTCCAGTTCTCTATTGACATAAGGTATGGCAATGGAAGTTATCCGATATGACTATAATGTCTATGCCACATAAATGGCTCTATGCATACATTTTGGAGACTACGGCAGCTACAACAGTTGAGTTTCCACAGTGTTTCCCCTCTAAAGTGCATTTGGCATTGAAACTATTAAATGACCCCAGGATCCCCCAGCAAACCTGGGATGTGGTATGGCTGTGATGACATGGGAAATTGGGAGTGAAAGGTAACCTCAAGCATAAATCCCTAGAGGACAGATATTGCCCCAGACCTGAGTGTGATAAAATTGAGGAGTCACAGGAACATTTCTTTTTAAAATGTCATTGTGGTAAAAAATTTTGGAATATTTTGGCAGTGCAATGGCATTGGCCTTTTCTACGACAGAAAACATATGAAACTTTGATACTAGGGAATTATATGGGTATCTATAAAAACTATTACCCTAGTACTTTAAATGTGATTTTTTCAAGTGTCAATTTTTTTTCTGGTAGTCAAGATGCAAATATGTGCCTCAGCAGACACAGTCTTCAGATTTAGCCATGGTGAGAATAAATGAATCTATTTTGTCATGAATTAAAGCAAAGGAGTACTGTAAATTTAGAAGAGGTAAAGCAGAATGCCTTTGGAGAAAAGTGAATTGGTTGTACTCAAGGTACGGGGGATTCATACATAGTCTCACTGAGCATGATATTGTGATATCTGAGTGCATGTATACCAGGAATGGTATGGAATTCTTTCTCTGTCTTTGGAACATTTTATAATTTTGTTTCTTTATATATGTATCAATGGACTTTTTCCTTTTCATATGCTCCAGTGTGTAATTGACAGAAGTTTATGATTTTGATTTCAATAAACATTCCCTTACCCTTGTGATTAGTGTACTTCCAGCTGGACAATGGATTGGAGTGACCTCAGTTTAACATCTCATCTGAAGGATAGCACACCCCAGCATACAGTGCCCCCATAGTACTGCAGCTGGGAGCCAGTGTTTATGGTATGAGCCCAATCCTGGAGTGGGATGAGAACCCACAACCTTCTGACCTGGTGGTGGATGTGCTACCAACTGAGCCACACTGATGCTTACGGTACACAATGCATAGATTAGATCAGATAAAATCCAATAGTCTGCATTCACATTTAACATATTTATAAAAAGATATACATATAGGAGGCAGTATAGTGCAGTGGTTTAAGGCTCTGAGCTGCAAATCTGGAGACCTGGGTTTGAATCCCACAGCCCCCACTTGCATTCTGTGTGACCCTAAGCAAGTCACTTATCTTCCTTTTGCCCCCACGTTGCACATGTAAACAAGCTTTCAGCTTAGTGTGCCTCTCCTGGTTAAAAAAAAAAAACAGTTCTTGCACTGGTTTTTATGTCTTCCTACAAATAGCTCTGAACCAAACCAGGATATTGGCTCAACATGGAGAAGATCACCACTGATCATGGCCCCTGTTCTCCATAGCACTGTGGATGTAACTGCTGTAGCAGGGATGCTGAACTTCTACAGAACTGTTAAGTCAAGTTCTGCAGAAAGGTTGAAAATTCTGCAGAATATTAATAAATAAATCATTTTAAGACAGCATTACAGTTTTTGACGACCCAGCAAAGATGGCCTGCTAGGAGGACCCCTAACTCCTGCCACATAAATTTAAGTTACATCATTTCTGTTAAACATCCAGTTTTATGCTTTTCAGCAATTGTTCTGGCTCTCCATATTTATCTAAATCTATTTAGGACTTAGTGTCATTTCATGCAACATTAATGGCTACTGGAAGCCCCTCTCCCAACCTTCTGGCAGCAAAGAAAATTACTGAAGAGTTGTTCCCCAAGGGGGAGCCTGAAGTAGCCTAAACAATGGATCACCCAAGGATTGCCTCTTCTGAATGCCTCTCAGGGGCCACATGCATAGCTGCAGTCAGGGTGGCAGGCTTTGGTGGCACTGCACTCCTGAAAACTACCTTGTACCAAAAATATAAAACATTAAACATCTGCAGTTCCAGGGTGATCATTCCTCTTTTTTATGTTTGATGGCTCGCATGTGCAAGAAACATTATGTGGCAGCTTAGGAGAGAAGCGGGTTGAGGAGGCGTGGCAGTGTGGCAGCCAATAGAGGCACTGCATTTGGAGGCTTGGCACTGGTTGACCAATGGAGGCACAGTGTGCTGATGACACTGGCTTCAAAAAGTGCCTCCAAGTTGTAACATTTTAGCAGCAGCAATCAGGGACTGCTAGTCATTGCAGCACCGCTGCAATGAGGGTGCGACCCGTCATTGCAGGGTGGAACATTGCATACTGTAACATTGCTTGTGAACACAGCGGCAAGCTGCTGCTGTGTTCACAAAGAATATTACAGAGCCCCCACTGCCAAGGGGGTGCCCAATCCCCCTCGGCATCATGTGCCCACCCAAAAAACAGTGTTTGTTTGCTGAAGGTGGGCCCAATTCCCATCGGCTTCAGTCCCCCCTTCCCAGTTTAATTTTCCAACGGGAGCCCACTCCCCATCGGCATATGTCCCCCAAAAAACATTAGTTTTGTGCTGAGGGGTGCCTTACCATAGCTCTTGCTCCCCGGTATATGCCAACAGGGGGGCTCAATTCCCCGTCGGCTACAGCCCCCCCAACAAAAACACTCAGGTGGCATGCTGGGAGCCCACCCCAGTGTACCAAATGTCCCTGTTAAGAAAAAAATTTCCCGCAATGTCTTTTATTTCTTTTGTTTGTTTTTTTCCTGTAAATCAGAAAATGGTCCCTCGTTGAGTCTGGTGGCCCCGTCCCCCAACTCACGCCCAACCTCAGCGTACCCTGCCTCCCCACACCCCCCTCAACCCATACTTACCTCTGGAGCCCAGCGCGATGATCTTCAGTTGACCAGGAACATGTCTGCACTCTTTAAAGCTGACCACAAACTGAAGAAATGCTGGTAAGCTGCATAATAGCATAAATAGGGTTTTTCAACTTTGGTGCATATCCCAGGCATTTTTTGGAATTTTGGCACCAAATTTTCAACATGGGGTTATGGTGACCCCTCCTCAAGAATTCAGCCACTGTCATGGCATTATTCTGTCCTGAAAGGTGATTTCGCAGTCACTGCGGCAGAATCACCTTTTGGTACCCATTAACGAAACAACAGTGCCCAGTGTACACGGTGGGCTCTCAAAAGTCTATGTTGCAAATTTGGTGGAAAAAATCCAAGAAGTGACTGTTTTTCGAGCATGCATTGAGCAGTTGCTACACACACTCGTAACTTCATGAATTTGCAATATTTTCATTCCAGATTTTTAACATTGCCATTTTTCTGCACCTCCTTATGAACAGTACAGCTGTTATTTTTCACATCCTGGCTGAAATGTGTTTTTGCACTTCCGGCACAGAATAGCATGGTCACGGTGGGAAATCAGTGTTCGGGACACATTAAGAAAATCACAATGACACTGTTCAAGAGCAGAGGTCCTAAAATGCCTATGTTGAAAATTTTGTGATGAAAATCCATAAAATGACTGTGTTACGAGCATGTGTTTCGCAGTTTCCACGCACACTTGTAATGTTGCAAATTTGTAATATTTTCACTCCAGATTTTCAACATTGCCATTTTTCCACACTTCCTTATGAACAGTACAGCTGTAATTTTTCACATCCTGGCCAAAATGTGTTTTTGCACTTCCAGCACAGAACAGCATGGTCACTGTGGGAAATCAGTGTTTGGGACACATTAAGAAAATCACAGTGACACTGTTCATGAGCAGAGGTCCTAAAATGCCTATGTTAAAACTTTGGTGACAAAAGTTCATAAAATGACTGTTTGACGTGCTTGCATTGTGCAGTTTCCACGTATGCTCGGAAGTGCGTGCATTTTTAATATTCCCAATACAAATTTTCAACATTGCCATCTCTTCACACCTCCCTATGGATGGTACAGCTGTCATGCTTCACATCCTGCCAGATCTGTGTTTTCATACATGTGGCACAGGATGGCATGGTTGCTGTGGGAACTCAAAGTTCAGGACACATTGACAAAATCACACTGCCACTCTTCATGAGAAGAGGTCTCAAATGCTTTCATGAGGTGGGGTCACAAAAAGACCATGTTTAAAATTTGTAGTGCAAATACCAACAAACAGCCAGGGCATTATTGTTTCTAACCAAAGCAACCCACCCTGTACAGACTGACAGGCATCGGGGTGTGCCTTTGGATTGCCAACTGTACTTCTCATGCCATCTCACCCCCAGCCACTGACAGGCATCGAGGTGTACCTTGGACTCTTCAGCCCCAGACTTCACCCCTTTGTCTTATGCTGCATCCATTTCAGTGTATGTCCTTATGGAATGGGGTGACTGTAAAGCCAAACACCCCAAGGCACACCTCAACATGTGTCAGTGTCTGCAGAATAGGGTGAGGTGACATGGCATAACCGTCATGGGTGACAACCCAAACACTTACCCCAATGCCTGTTCATCTCTACAGAATGGCAGTGGGGTTGGCGTGAAGTTCAATACTTCATTGCCATTCCTATTCTGCATCTGTCTCACTCCTGCATTTCCAGTGATAATACCAGCAAGCAAACATTTGGCATTGACAAATGCTTGTTCCTGTTTGTTTCACTCTTTCCTTGTTAAGTTTTCACATTTTGAAGAAATAATCTCTAGCTTGGTTATCATCTTTCTCACGCTGACTTGAGCTTTCCTTAATTTTCCTGCATGTGCACCTCCCTCCCTTATCCTGAAAGCCCTGGCATCTGCACCCCTCTGACAATGGAACATCCTAGAGTGGGTGATTCCCACCATGGAACATGGTGCCCTACCAGTGGCCTATCAGGATGGCTCAGCTAGCTTTTTTCATTTTCACTTTTTTCTTCTGCCTCTGTAGTACAGATGGATGAAATTGCGGAAATTCACTTTGTGCAGAAATTTGAAAATGTTGTCAGCTTCACTTCACTGACTACCTCGTTTAGTGCTGTGCTGAATTTTAAAATTCTGGCAGAATGAAATTCTGTGGAACTGTCAACATTCCATCTAAATCCTGCCAATTTCACCAGAAACTAAATGGTGGAATTTTGCGGCAGAAAATAGTTGCAGAATGATTTTCCATGGAATATTATTCTGTGAATCTTAATATGTTCTGTGGAACTGTTGTGGAATACTTTTCTGTGGAAAAATGCTTTTCCACAGAATATCATTCCATGGATCACAGTTGGCAGAATTCCTCAGAAGAACCAGTGAAATTCTGGCAGAACTTCTGCTGGTGGAATGATCATTCTGCACTAATTCCGCTGGCAGAATTCTGCATTCTGCACAACACTAACCTCAATTCGCAAAGTTATTCACCTGGCAAATGAGCAACATTCACATTGTGAATCTACCCAAATCACCAATTCACAGACAAATCATGCAGTTTGCATAGGATTCCCATGTGAATTTGTGCAATTCACTAGAGAACAAGCATTTGTCAATGCCGAATGTTGCTTGCTTATATGTGCTGTTTAGGTATTTGGAAGTCATTGGAGTGCAAATATTGAAAATTTGCGAACTTACGAGCGTGCATAGGAAGTGTAGCCCACTAAGTAAAACAGTCATTTTTAGGAATTTTTTCACCAAATTTTCAACATAGCCATTTTAAGACCTCTGCTCATGAACAGTGTCACTGTGATTTTCTTAATGTGTCCCATACATGGATTTCACACACCGACTGCGCTATTGTGCGCTACATGGGTGGAAACACGTTTTGGGCAAGATGTGAAAAATGACAGTTGCACTGCTCATAAGGAGGTGTGGTAAAATGGCAATGTTGAAATCTGGAGTGAAAATATTGAAAATTCGCAAACTTACGAGCGTGCGTAGGAACTGCGCAACGCACGCTCGTAAAACAGTCATTTTTAGGAATTTTTTACCAAATTTTCAACATAGCCATTTTAAGACCTCTGCTCATGAACAGTGTCACTGTGATTTTCCTAATGTGCACCACACATTGATTTCGCACACCAACTGCGCCATTGTGCGCTACCTGAGCTGAAACACGTTTTGGGCAGGATGTGAAAAATGACAGCTGTACTGTTCATAAGGAGGTGTGGTAAAATGGCAATGTTGAAAATATGGAGTAAAAATATTGAAAATTCACAAATTTACGAGCGTGTGTAGGAACTGCGCAATGCGCACTCGTAAAACAGTCATTTTTAGGAATTGTTTCACCAAATTTTCAACATAGATTTTTTGAGAGCCCACCTTATGAACACTGGCAGTGTTGTTTCATTAATCAGCCCTGAAAGGTGATTTTGTGCAATGACAGCGAAATCACCCTTCGTGCCCTATTAATGCCATGGCAGTGCAAGAATTCATGAGGAGGGGTCCCAAAAACCCCATGTTGAAAATTTGGGCCAAAAATTCCCAAAAATGCCTGAGGTATGCAACAAAGTTGAAAAAACCCTATTTATTCCACTATACAGCTTGCCGGCATTTCCTCAGTTCACGGTCGGCTTTGAAGAGTGCAGACGTGTTCCCAGCCTACCGAAGATCATCGCGCCCGAGCTCGGAGGTAAGTATGGGGTGGGGGTGTGGGGAGGCGGGTGCGTAGTGGGTGGGTGTGGAGTGGGGGCAGTGAGACTGCAAGGGACCGTTTATTTATTCACAGGTTTTTTTTTTTTTTAATTAAGATGACGTGGGACGTTTGCCATGCTGGGGTGGGCTCCCAGCGTGGCAGCTGAAAAAGCTGTTTGGGGGAGGCTGGAGCTGATGGGGGATTGGGCACCTCCGTCGGCTATAACAAGATTTGCCATGCTGGAGTGGACTCCCAGTGTGGCACCTGGAAAGGTTTTGGGGAAGGGGGCATGGAGCCAATGGGGGATTGGGCACCCCCGTTGGCTTTAACATTTTTTGCCACTCTGGGGTGGGCTCCTAGCATGCCACCTGGACAGCTTTTGTTGGGGGCATGGGCCGATAGGGGTGGGCACCCCGTCGGCCATACAGTGTGTGCGTGGGGGGGCGCATCAGCATGCAATATGCGTGCTTGCGTGTGTGTGTGTGCGTGTGTGTGCGTGGGGGGGAGAGCTCTGCTCACTGAAGTGGAGTTCTCCCTTTCAACTGTATGCCACTGCATTTTGACTGCTGTCATAGACAGCTGCAGCAGTCATTGGAGAACTGTGGCCGCGCCTGCAAACTCACCGACTGAATTGGAAGAGGGGGTGCCACACCTCCGAAAACTCGGATGATGGCACTGTGTTTCTTGCACATGCATGCAAGCAACATAAAAACTATGTGAATTGCATCTCTGTGCAGTGAAATACCTCCCACAACCACAGTGCTGTAGTACCACACTCTCTCACTTCCCAAAAACTTTCTATTCATATACCTTCCTCCCATTCCTCCTAAGCAGCCTCCTCCACCTTCTACCATGGCAAATTTCAAAGGCTACAGTACCTCTCTTCTAGTAGTGACACATAAGGTCAATAAACCCTTCCCTCCACCTGAGTACAAAACATTCTTCCAACACCTCCCCCCAAGTCCCACCACCAAGTCAAGTCATAAAACACCACCAAGCAACCCCCTCCCAGCCCCCATCACCCTCCTCCCCAACCAGAACCCTGAAAAAATGTGACCTGTAATAAAGAAAATGGTCCCCATTGCAGAGCAACTGGTGTGTTCAGTGTCCATCTTGGTAATGGCACTGGCACATGAATGAATAGTAACGTCTTTCCTCCTAGTAAGACATTGTTGACTGAATTTTCAGGCAGTCAGGTTTTACAAAGAGCAAACTACATCAGCGTTACCAAAATGTGCACTGAATACAGCAGATGATCTGTATCGGGGACCTTTTTCTTTATTACAGGTCACATTTTTTATGTGTGCTGGGGGGGATATATGTTTGGCAAGTGGATGGGACGATGGCTATTTTGAACTTATATATCACTACTATAAGTGAAGAAGACTTTGAAATTCACCAAGACAGGGGGAGGTGAATGCCAGCAGTGGATGAGAGGGGTTATATGACTAGAACATTTTTGGAGGCGGGAAGGAGGTGGCGTTACAGCACAACAGTTGGGTGACATTTGTTATTATAGTTTTGGTTGTTTTTTTTTTAAAGAAAAAAAGATATTGTCATGGTGAAGTTGGTGTGGCCGCTGGAATGTTTATGAAATTCATGAAATGTGCATTTCTGCAAATTCATTAGAAGTTCTCCAGCAAATTGAACCTCTGCTGGATCGCTATTCTGTAGTCTCATTGTCTTTCTATGACAGGCAAAGCCTTCCTTCCCACTGGAGGAAATGCAGTGCTGTCTGCTCTCTTATCTTCCTCTCCCCTTAATCTAGTAAAAGAAAAGCTTTCTCCCTCTCCCTCCCACCTTCCTAATGGTAGCAATGCTTTCTCCTGCTCTAATCCACATACTGGCAGCAATGCTGTCTCTCCTCCCCTCCCCTCTCCCCTTTAAGGTAGTAATGCTCTCTGCACCTACCCCTACCCTGGACCTAATGACAGCACGAGTCTCTCTTCTCTCACCTGTCCCTTACAGTGGCCCCTTCCTAACTGACAGCTTTGTCGAACCCAGTTTTTAAAATCCACTTTAGCCCACCACTGCCCATCCCAGCCCTATCAACTAACCCAGGAAAAAAGGAAAGGTATTTGCAATGTTCTTCAAAACATTAAATCACAGAACATTGATACACTGGGGCTGACTGTCAGACTACGAAAATGTAAGAGACAGGGCTGTCAGTTACACAGAGCCAACATTTGATTTATTCTGTTAAGTAAGTTCCATCTTTAAGTAATTATTTGATTACTTTTAGTACTGTACTGAAAGGTCAAGCTATTTATGCCTTTTAAAAAAGCTTTGAAACTATATTTGTGCTCTTTGAGTAAATCTACTTCTCCCTCTGGGACATGTTTAGTTGAAATGCAGTATACTTGCAATCCGTCTTGCCAACCCATCCCTCATCCACCCTCCCATTTTGTACTAATGTCAATGCAATATTGCCTAGAAGCAACATATAAATATTAAAAAAAAAATGTATAATCTGCAGTGTCATCGTGTTTTTTTTCTTCCCTTGTGTCTGTTTCTATGTTCCCTTATTTTCCACATTTTGCATAAATAATCATTAGCTTTGGCTTGCCATTTATCTTATCTTGGTTTCATAGTTTCAGTTTTTCAATCGATTCAGTATTCTCTCATTCTTTTCCTGCCCCAGCAGTTTTGTTTACATAGCTGTCCCTTTGCTATCTTTTTCTATACAGCAATTCACATTTTCTCCTCCAGGCACACCAGCTGACTCACCAGATTGGCTACTTTCCTCAGCCACCTCGTGTGCTTAACCCCATAAGAATAGCAAATTGCCCTCTGCCCCAGCAAGCAATTTTTCCTCTCATGGTTTTGAAATAAGTAAAACCCACCTCCACCCCACCCATCTGAGCCCCCCCACCCTCCTAATGAGCCCTGAGAGTGTCATTGAGTTAGCTAGTATTTTGAAATGTATGCCATTATTCCTTTGATCACTATACATTGATCTTCAGCCTCTTCCTCCCTCAAACATATTGTAAGGCCTCCTCTTAGAAATTACCCTGCCCTCTCATAAAACAGGAAAAAAAAATCCCACATATCTTAGCTAAAATACTGACTTCAACCAGAGCCTCAAGTCACTCCGTTTTTATATTGGCACTCTGTCTTTGGCCCAGCATGGTAGGCCAGTCCTCTAGCACTTCCTATTATTACTAGGCCCAAATGCTGGATTCCTGCCCCAGTATGGATTTGTGTAGACCCCAGAAAGCACTACTGAAATGAAAAACAAGCATTCTAGCCCACTAGCAGTGATAGTAAAAGGTGGTGGATCATCATTCAGTCTTAGACCAATAAAAGGTGCCAATATAAAAATAAGGTGACTCAAGGAGGCTCTCAAGGCAAAGTGGGGAGGATGTGAGAGGCTGAGAGGGCTGGTGTGAATTTTAGTTCTTATGAAGTCACAAGCATGTGGAGTAATTTCATGGAAAGGAGGGGGCAGTCTTTCTCTAATTTACTAGGGCAGTTTCTGTGTAATTTCTGTGGCAAGCCCCAGGTTCCTCAGCCAGTCCCAAATTCTGCAGCTGACCTTGACATCTGCATCACTCACTGCATGCTGCAGAACCCCAGAAAACAGGAGGCGTTGCCACTGATAATACAACACAAGGCAGAAACACTCTAAAAAGGCTTTTATCATTGTTTTGTACACCAGGGCCCGGATATTAAAAGGGGTTGAGCATGGTGCAACTCTGCAATGCATCCCGGTAGGATATTGAAAGGGCTTCCCAGCGCAGCGCAAATCCCAATGTACTGGGGAGCAATTTAATTATATGCACCGCAGATGCAGGAGACGTGGCCATGCATATGCGGCACATCCTGATATTCAGCCTGGGATGTGCGGCGCATATGCTGTCGCAACCCTGCATTGTGACGCATGGGGGGCTCAAAGTGGGAACAAACCCCGGCCATCCACAGGTGGGCTGCTGTATTGCAGTGGGCAACATAGCAGCTGCCAGCTATGGGTGGCCACCGGCCCACCCAGAACACTGTCCACAAGCACCCACATCACCCTGGTAGTCTAGTGGTACTCCCCTCCCTCCTGATCCCACAAGAAATGTAAAGGTAAACATACCCTGGTAGTCTAGTGGAACCCCCCTGCCTATTGCCGCTCTCACCCTACAATACTGTAAAAATAGTCCCTGGCAGCCTAGTGGTACCCCCCTCCCTCCCATGTCCCCGATCACCATAAAATACTATTGAATTATGCCCTGGTAGTCTACTAGCACCGCCCCCTCCACCTGTTGCCGTGATCCCAGTACATCTCTGTATATCAATTCTCTGTTGATCCAGTAGCACCTCTCCCACCACACAGCACTCCTCACCCACCTGCCCCCATCATTGGTGGACAGCTGCAAGTCTCCCACATGCCACCACCCCCACCAAATGTCAGGTACAGTATGGGCTGCAAGCCATTGGTCCACTGTGTTGACCAGTGGGCTTGCAGGGCATACTGTACTAGACAGTCCCAGATATGTGAATGACTTCATTCACATATTTGGGACTGTCTAGTACAATATGCCCTGCAAACCCTTACTGTACCTTTCATTTGGCGGGCAGCAGAGGTGTGCAGGTGGGTTGCAGCCACCCGCTGATGACAGGGTGGGAGCGGGGAGCAAGGGTGCTGTATGTGGGTGGGAGGGTGGGGTGTTACTGGATCACTAGGGAATTGATATACAAAGATGTCCCGTGATCGCAGCAATGGGCGGGGGGGGTGTACCACTAGACTACCAGGGCATAATTCAACAGTATTTTACAGCGATCAGGGACATGGAAGGGAGGGAGAGAGTGGGGTGTTACAAGACAACCAGGACATAATGCAACAGTATTTTACTGCGATCAGGGACACGAGAGGGGGGCACCACTAGACTACCAGGGCATAATTCAACAGTATTTTATGGTGATCAGCAACATGCCAGTAGACTACCAGGGCATAATTAAAAGTATTTTATGGTGATCGGGGACACGGGAGGGAGGAGGGTGCCACTAGACTACCAGGGCAGGTCTTATTTTACATATATCAAGGAATCAGAGACTCAGGAGGGAGGGTGGTCCACTAAACTACCAGGGAATGTTATGTTTTACGTTTACCGTGATCGCGGCTATGAGGTAGGGGATGCCTCGGGATCCCCACTGAACATGTCATGCTGTGCAGGGCACCAGGCACAAGACACCGGGCCACCCTGCACAAGGCATGCAAATGCAGCCATAATGACATGCAAATAGCCCCATTTGTGCCTTGCATATGTTATGGCCTCATTTGCATGCCCTCTGCTGAATATCATGGGTGATGCATCCAGCGCAACTGCATTTGCACTGGTGCATCTCCGTGCTCCCTTTCTGTGGCTTGTTCTGACACAGTGCCACTGCACCGTGCACAGTGAGTGTGCTGCATGTGCCATATTCAACAGTGCTGCACCATGGCACATCACTGTTTAATATCATCTCGCCCTGGTGCATCCCAGTTACACTGTGCCCAGGCTTGTGCCACTGCCTGGTGCAGTCTGAATATCCAGGACCAGGTCTTAATTCTTTTGCTCTAATGCTGCCCATTTCAGCCCATCAAGAAAATTAAGAGAACATACTTATTTGTGCTTCAGATTTTATATGACTCACATGTGGTTAACTTTTTGGACAATGAACTCCTAGCAACTAGACCTCAGAAACCAAGACAACCTTTATTCCAGCAATTAAAAAAAAAACAGTGCAACCTGCTTATTTTTCTTTGCTAAATCAATTAGTGTCAGTTGAGTTTTAGTTCACTTTATCACCCATTTTATTTTCCCTAGTCCAATTAGTTAATATATATTGAGTGACATTTATAATTCCTTTGATGGCAATACAGTGTAGTATCATCTATATAAACAGCTTGATTGCAAGTAGTCAACATATCATTTATCTTTGTTAAAAAAGTGGAGATCTCCCAACAAAACTAGTTGTTTCTTTAAGAATCTATTTTTTAACAATTTGTTTTCCTCTTTGTATTCCTTTTGCAGAATTCTTTACAAAGGCTACTCACGGCAAAGGAACGTGAGAGAGTAAGAGCTACGTTTTTAGCATTGGATCAGGACAAAGATGGGCTCATCACAGGTGTCGAATGGAAGAAAGCACAGAACAGCTGGTTTAGAAAACACCCAAAGGAGTCTCACTCCTGCAATGTCAGGTAATAAGAGAGATTACTTGTATATAATGTTCTACTGTATACTGAGCTCAAGTGTATAGAAAGACTGCCGCAGAATGACCTGTTTAGATGAACTCATTGTTTAGTAAGGTCACACATGGATCAGCCTTTGCTGACTTATGGAACCAGAGCTGAGTGGGTGAGAGTTAGACATCATCTTTACCAGCACTGATCTTTTTTAGCCACAAGCCTCTCACTTCCCTCTTCTGATGCTGCCCATGCTGCACCATTGTTCGATGAAGGTGGCGAGGTTGCATGATCACCCACAATGTCCATGTCACTGCAGCTCCCTACAGAAGGAGATGCTGACATAGCAGGGAATATGTAACTCTCTCACTGGAGTCTGAGAGTGCTGCCCTGAAGAGTACCTGAGCATCCTGCAATCTGGAGCTGAAAGCTAGGATTGCAGTTTGACTGCAGGTCTCCCGCATAGCAGGGCAACAGCCCAGCACCACTAGGCCACTTTAGACTCTAATTTCTACTTAGAAATTTTGATTTGTTTCTCAAATACATCAGCTGTAGGATCACTGAAGGATCAGGAATGTGGTGACATAAAAACTAACATTTTCACAAAAGAAAGTGATGAAATAATATTGCATAGTAACAGGTTGTTCACAGGGGAGCAACAGGATTCATTGCAGGACAAGTGTGACACCTTTAGGTGCTGAAAGAATGTTGAGGATGGTAAACATACTGCAAACAGGGCAGCTGGGTCTGATTAATTTTTTCGCTCCTCTAACATGTGCTTTTTCCATATCTCTCACTGCAAAACCTCCGCTAGTCAGTCTTTCCTACTCCCTTAAATGATCTCCCTCTCACTATTCATCTTTCCTCTCTTAAGCCACTCCTTTGTGTATTGCGCCATGTTGTCAATGGGAACTACTTACTCATGGGTAATATGCATCTTGAGAAGGGGTTCACAGGTACAACTACAGCTTTAAGAGCTGTCCCAAACTGCATGGAATGCTGGCGTCATAAGTGTTCCCATGACTCATATTATGAAGTCTATCATATAAGTGCTGGGACAGTAGTGTATCTATTGTACAGTATGTAGCTCCTCATCTGACTTCTAAACTTTGCAGTTCTTATTTTCCCTCCCAAAGTAACTCCAGTAGAGAAATTCTGTTTGTTTCTTCTGAGAGTACTCTCTAAATTCAATCATGCCGGTTTCAACATTTTTAATTGGCAAGCATGCTTTATTTCCTTAGTTATAGCTTCTGTGATGTTCTTGGTGAGTACCACTCTGCAAAGTTCAGATGCACTAGAGGAGCCAGTAGGAAGAGTAGATTCTCTGCCTGAGGATTTGTGGGCCCATCCTTTCCCTCAGGCCTTTATGGGATATCTTCAGAATTTTGTCAAAAGATAGGCTGAAACCACATCACATTTACGGATGCTAGAGGTTATCGCTAGTGTTTATTCAATATAATTTTTTTACTGTGCCCTCAAGAGTCTGGTTCTTTCAGTCTCCAGTATTCAGAAACCCAGTGAAAAGAAAAGTGGCGGACCAAACCTTGGACCACTTGCTCCTGATTGGGGGCGATAGTTCTGGTACCCACTCCAGAGAAGGGTCAGAGGTTTTACTGTAACTTGAAGTACTTTGTAGTCACAAAAACATCAGGGGAATTTTTACTAATTTTGGATCTGCAGAGTCTGAACAAATTCACAAGGCAAGCCAATGTCTCAAGATGGAGTCCTTCTGGTCAATTATCAGGGCAATGCAATCGGAAGACTACCTAGCATCCACTGATCCATGTGTATCTTCATGTTCCGATCTGTTATTCTCACCAGAGAATTCTAAGGTTTGTGTTCCAGAATTAACATTTTCAGTACTTAGTCCTCCCCTTTGACCTGGCATCTGCACCAAGGGTTTTAAAAAGATTCAGATAGTCACTGTTGGTTCCCTCAGACTGGAGGGTTATGATATTTAGCTTTACCTTGACAATTCCCTAATCCAAACTTCATCAGAGCAGGTAGCAAGGTCCTTAGTACCCAGGATTTTACAGGTCCTGGAGCATCATGGTTGGATGCTCAACAAAGTGAAGAGCTCCCTACCTCCATGTTAGGGACTGGAATATATGGGAGCTTATTTCCAAAAGGATCTTCTGAGTTGTTCTCTTCTTGTCTATAGTGGAAACATTCCAGTAGGATATTTCATACCTGATATCTTAGAATGTGGTGTCTGCTCACCACTGCCTTGACACCTTAAGTCAGATGTCAACATCTATAAAACTAGTTCCATTAGCTCACCTCCACATAACAAGTATCCAGCATCACCTTCTGTCCTCTTGGGCTCCAATCTTGGAGCAACATCAGATCCTGAGTTTGAGTTCCTCAGTTTATCAGTCCTTCTTTAGTGTGTGTCAGCCATTCATCTAGTAGGGAATCTGAGCATTTGGGCTGATTGACTCAGCTAACAGATCGTTCTTCTGGGAGAATGGTTCTTAAACATGAAAGTGTTCAGTCTTCTGTGCAATCAGGTCAAAACCCACTCAAACTGATATCTTTGTATCCAGGGAGGATGCTCAGGTTCTTTATTCAGTTTGGATGTCAACTAGCAGAAGCAGTAGATGCTCTTTTCAAACAGTGGGACTTCAAAATAACTTACCTGTTCTCTTTAATGTCTCTGATCTCAAGAATTCTTCAAAAAATTACCCAATCAAAATTGAGATTCCTTTGGATAGCCACAGAGTGGTCAAGAAGACCATGGTTCTCAGATCTGATAAACTCACAATTCAGTAATAGGGATGTTACAAAAAGTTGGTGTGAAGTGGGGGAACATTTTACTTTGTGAAACTCTGCGAACTTTCCTAACATTGTACCAACTTCCCCAGTATTTTTTATTAAAAAAATGAAGGAGCAAACAAAGTCCATACCCTCTGGGTTTTTAACATCCACCCCCTACCACTGCACCATATGTGTTTTAAATATATCCTCTAACGCTCCCACCACTAAGGCCCTACTTTTATTCCTCCCCCATATAACACTGCAATTTTAAATACAGATCTTTCAACATGATTTGCACTCTCCTGCCAACAAAAGCAAGTTCTCCCACTTCCTTTCTGCCTTTCGCTGTTATTATATCACATAAACCCCTTCCTTTCCTACCTTTTTGTGACTCAATACTCCATCTTCCCCCAAACCCCCAAACCCCAGTTTTGAGTTTCTAAATAGCTGTAAAGAAGAAAACCATCCTACGAAGGAGTGAGCATCTTCCCTCTTCAGTGTGTTTTGAATTGAAATGAATGGTAAGTGATATCTAACCTAGTAGTAAAATGTGATTGGCTGTCCAGCTAATCTTGTATTACTTCTAAGGCAGATGTCACTCACCATTCATTCTAGTTTCAAACACTGAAGAATGAAGACCCTCATTCCACCGTGGAATGGTTTTCTTCTTTACAGCTATTTAGACATACAAAACTGAGGTTTGTGTGCTTTGGGGGGAGGAGTGGGTATTTATTTGAAAAAAGGTGGGAAAGGAAGGTGGTTTCTGTGATACAATAACAGGGATGGGGAGGGAGAGTGGGGGAAACTTTCTTTTGCAGGTGTGGGAGGACAAATGCATACTGATAGGTTTGTATTTAAAAATCTAGCAGGGTACAGGGAAGGGACGTGGAGGCCTAGAAGAGGGAGAGGGAATATGATTAAAAACCCAATGGCACCACCAGCCTGCTGGTGCAGTGGTAGAACTACCGCTCGCGATGCTGACGCCCCAGGATTTGGAACAGACTGGGGTTACTGAAGGGCCTGCCGGGGTGAGGAGGATTGAGCTGCCTTTATAAGCTCTCCACCTCCAGGGAGGGAGGGGGGTTGCATCCCTGGAACAATGACTCCTGGGTGACCACAGGTTGCCTGTTACTGGGGACCCTAGCTAGCACAGATACTGGGGCAGGGGGTGCCAGATACATGGCATCTTCACCTCAGTGTCATTGCATGCTACACCCCCCCATAGCCTGGAAATATCTCTTCCTTGATGTGCTTGATGATGCTCTGTCCTGCCACTGCATAGTTGCCAAGGGCTCCCCACCAAATCCATGATAGAAATCTGACAGGGTGCAAGGTGGAGCCCTGGAGGCCCCACCCTTGAGGGGAAATTCAGGGGACACTTTGGTTGTGCGGCCTCAGGTCACCATGGATGGTGGTGCGGGCAGCAGAGCCAATGGAGGAAGCCATCAGAGGGCACAAAAAGCAAAGTAAGTCAAAAATGTAAGTAAAAAACAAACAAACAAAAAAAAAACAATAGTATGGTTATAGTGAGTTGGTGTCAACAGCCCAGAGGGTGTGTGGTGTTTTTTTTGTTTTGTTTATTTGTTTGCATTGAATAAACTGCACATTTGTTAAACTTCTTCACCTAGTATAGGACTTTACAAGTGAAGTGCTACTTCACTCAGCAAAGTAAGTGCTTTGCTACATGAAGAACTATGCAAAGTCACACATCACACTTTTAGAAGTTTGAAACTTCACTATGTATTTCATGATGCAAAATTTCCTGATTGTTCACATGAAACATTTCAGGTATCTGCTATATCAGAGATCAGTTCTCATCATAATCCAGGGTTGCTTAAGTTGGTATCCTGGCTCCTGAAAGTAAAAAGGCTTCTAAAACAGTTTTTTTTCAGCCAGGGTCATTGTCTCTTACATTATCTAGAAAATGTTCAACTTCTTCAGCGTATGACAGGGTCTGGAACACTTCTGCCATTTGGGCTAAAGAACAGGGGTTCCAGCTCACTAAGACTACCATCCCAGTGATTTTGGAGATCATGTAATCAGTAGTGGAAGCATTTGTAGCTTTTAACACCTTCCAGGTTCAGGTCTTGGCTCTAGAGGCCATATTGTGTCCTTTGGGTGGGTCTTCTATACATATTATGCTATCATTCTTTGCTTCTGGTGGTTAGCCATTCTAGACATTTGCACTGGTTCCTAACCCCCCCTCAATTAATCTGAATGTGGTTCTTACAGCTCTCTGCAATAAGGATGCTCAAAATTTGCCAATTACAATCTTATTTTCAGATTTAGGATTTTATACACTTCTGAATAGAAACATAGACTTTGACGGCAGATAAGGACACCTTGGCCCACCCAGTCTGCTCATTTCCCTATCTATTGGATAGGCTGCAGATCCTAGTTAACCAACAGCCTACTTCCTCCTACCCCCCACTAGAATCACCTTATGTCTGTCCCAGGCATTTTTATATTCCTAATCTGATTCCTTTTCAAATCCTAAAAGGACCTAAAAATTAGATTTAAGATTTAGACTAGAAATCCTAAATACTTAATACTTTCTTTTTTGTTTGAATCTAGGATTATAAGTACCTTTGAGCTGTGGCTCTTTTACAAAGGTTCCACGTCAGATGGAGTACAATACAACACAGGACAATTCAGTACAAGTTGGGATAAACATTGGGTTACAGAAACAGTAGGCATAACTTATTTTGTCAATGAAAACATAAATACTGAGACAATACTAGGTAAGGATACAGAGATAGGAGCAGCCAGAGGCATTGTCAGTGATACTTAGGGAAGTGCAGTGGAGAGGAGGGGGAAGGAGGACATGAGGGGGAGGGGGAGAGGGAAAGGAGTAGGAGTGGGAGAAAGTAAGTGCTGAGTAGAATGGGCAGTGGCAGTAGATAAAGGTTGATGGACAGAATGGCTGTTAAGGGAAACAGTCGCATGTGCTGGAGGCAGAGAGGAGTAGTCGAAGCCTTGGTTTGAAGGGACCGAGCTTGGGAAGTGAGGAGATGTCACTACTGAGACCATTGAACTAGAGCGAGGCACTGTAGGTGAATGATCTTTGCCCCTGAGAGGTACAACAGTGTGGGATCTGAAAGAGTTGGGAGTCTTAGCCCCTAGTGTGGTGTGAATTACGAGCAGGAGAAAGGAGGGCTTGGACACAAGGAGGGCAATAGCCCAGGGTTGTCTTCTTGGCCATTAAGCAGGTTTGGTATTTTATGTGGTTAGAGAGTTGTAAGCAGCCAGTTTGGGTGTAGCTGTCACACATATGGGTGAGACGGTGGGCTCCAGAAATCAGCCGACAGGCTTTGTTGAGGGCTATAGCTATACGTCAGAGAGCAGTGGCAGTGGCAGAGCCATATATGATAAGGCCATAATCAATTAGTGAGACCACAGAGCTCTGAACTGCAACCCTTAAGGTTTCAGGAGTAAGGCATTGCCTGTGCCTGTAGAGAATTCTGATACAATTATTAGCAGCTTTAGCAACGTTGTTGATGTCTAGGTCATAGGATAGGAGACAGTTGATTGTGACTCCAAGATATTTAAAAGAGGGTACATGTTCCAGGGTGGCACCGTTGCAGTTTAAGATGGTCAACGGAAGATGCCTGTTCTTGTTGTGGGTGCCGCAGAAGAGCATTGTCTTTGTTTTTTTTATAGTTGAGGACTAGCTTGTGCTTAGAAAACCAGTTTTCGACTGACGAGAAGCCACTCTGTAGTTTGCATTGAAGGGGATAGTGTTCCTTGTGGGTGGAGTGGATTACGGCGTCATCTGCATAGAGGAGTATTTGCTTAGGGCAGGACTGTGGTAGGTTATTCAGAAAGAGAGAGAAAAGTAGTGGACCTAGAATGGATCCCTGTGGGACTCCAGAATTGACTGGTCTAGCATCAGAGAGGACGTCACCGATTATGACTCTTTGCAATTTGTTCTCAAGGTAACTTTTGAACCAGGTCATGGACATAGGTGACAGCCCAGCATTTAGCAGCTGGTCTATCAGGAGGCAATGATGGATGGTGTCAAAAGCCTTGGTTAAGTCAATGTAGACAGAGCCAGTTAGATGACCTTTATCCAGAGAACTGTGCATAGCTCTAGTAAATTCCAGCAGGGCTGATGTAGTGCTGTGGCCCTTTCTGAAACCGTGTTGCTGAGTTCACAAGATATTATATTTTTCCAGGTACTCAGTAAGCTGGTCCGCTACGATCCTTTCAATGGCCTTTGAGAGGGGAGGAAAAATGGAGATAGGCCGGTAGATCATATGTAATGCCTGGTCACCACTTTTGTGGATTGTGGTAACAGCTGTGGTTTTCCATCTGTCAGGAAATTGACTGAGGCTGAGGGAGAGGTTGAAAATTTTTATTAGAGGGGGTAGTACTTCATCAAGAGTGAGGGATAGCAGTTTTAGGTCAAGTGAGTCCCCACTTTTTCGGGTCTTGACAATAGCTTTACTGATGTAAGTGTGGACTTCATGCAACAAGACTGCCTTAAAGTAGAAGGGCGGGTATTTGGAAGAAGGTGGAGAGCTGGTGGCATGTGCTGTAGCGTCATCATTATTGAAAAAGTCAGGGGGAGAACACTGCTTAGGTTGGTGAAGGCTGTGTTGAAGGTGTTTGCTATAGTTATGGGGTCCAGAATAGTAGCCCCACCGATATTCAGCATAGTGGAGGAAGTTTTAGGCTGTTTCCCAGTAACTTCTTTAATATTGTTCCAGAAAGATCTGCCATGCCCCCAGGTATTAGTGAGAGCTTCATTATAGTAGAGGCTTTTTATTAGTCGAATGGATTTTGTGCTGGCATTACGTGCACACTTGTAGTTCTGTATGTCTGCTTGTGTTCCTGAGGCCCGTGCCAGCATCCAGAGATAGTCCCTGGCTTTTAGTTGAACAAGTAGTTCAGCAGAGAGCCAGGGCCCAGGGGTTGTAGAGGCCTTTGACTTTGCATCTTTTGAGGGGGCATGGGCGTCACAGGTGGCATTAAAGACGTTAATGAAATAATCCAGGGCTGAGTTGACATCAGTGGCGTTGTAAATAGGAGACAAGTCTTGTTGTCTGAGGTGGGTTTTAAGGCATTTCAGCTGCCCTCTAGGGAAGGGAGGACTCTACTGGAGATGAGTAAGGAGAGTGGTCACTTACCGAAACAGGGAGGATGGAGATGTTAGAGATGCGAGTCGGGTGGTTAGTAAGTACCCAATCTAGAAGGGTACTTGTGCCAGTTTATAGTTGTGCTGAGTGGGGGAGTCAACTAGCTGAGAAAGGTTGATGGCAGAGATTGCATCCTTGATACCCCCTATTTCTGGTGCCAGACAGTTAACATTGAAGTCGCCCAACAGGATTGTCTCAGAGTCGGGGAGGAGGGTTCATACAAAGTCTAGGATGGCATTGATACCTTTGTCTTGTACTTTAGGGGGGATGTACACTGTGGCAACAGTCAGGGCTTTGTTATAGGCCCCTAGAATGATTTTAACAGGCGGAATCTGTGCAGATGTATTAAAGACTGTGGGATCTAAGGATTGGCCCAAGAGAGGCTCTTTCAGGTATATTACACAGCCCCCACCTCTCTTTGTCATCCTGTCAAGTCTAAAGATGCTATATCCTGGTAAGGCAATAGACATGTCAGGGATTTTTGGAGAGAGCCAGGTTTCAACAACCGTGGGTATATCCGGATTATCATGGTGGCAAAAATGTGCAATGTATCAAGTTTAGGGAGGAGACTGCACATGTTGATTGTTGCAAGGGTGAGAGACCCTGCCCACTTTACTTGGGTGGTTGAGTGGGTGGTCATTGGGTCAGGATTGGGGTGAACCTTACCAGATAGCAGGGGCAGGAGGAGCAGTAGCTTCAGGGTGCAACAACATATTTGTCTGGAAGAGAGTTTAGTCGACTGCTTTGATTGGGAGCATAGGCAGAGGTGCTGACTGTGACTCCAGAGAGAGATGTAATGTGTGCCAGGGATGGGATGGCAGTGGATGGAGCAAGTCTCCCCCAGTCATGCTTACTTGTGTGCTTCCAGAGAGCATCAGGGAAGGGTGTGATTGGGAAGCAAGGAGCAAGGGCTAGAGTGCCTGAGTGGGCATAGAGACAATTGACTATGAAGCTAGGGGGAAGAGAGGGGTTGCAGGCTCCAGGAAGATAGCAGAGGGGAACCAGAGATGCGAGGATAGTTCGAGAAAAAGGAATGATGGACAGCCCTTAGTGCCCAGTGGAACAGAGATTGCGAGGGTAAAGCTAGAGAGAGTGAAGAGAGAGCCCTAGGGGAGGCACATAAAACGAGCTGGGAGGGTCAGAGAAGATGTGATAGGACGAGAGTGGATAGGATGCAGGAGAGGAGAGAGAATGTGGGTGGTAGAAGTCCAATAGGATTCAAAGGGAGGACCCTTATACAGGTGGGAGGAGCTGAGGCTTATTTAATTAAAGGTAGGAGGTGGGGGGGGGTGCGGGTGCAAATGTTCAGCACTTTTCAATACAATCTTATGGGCGCAGAAGCCCAGGAAGGCAGAAAGACAACAGAAATGAGCGTGACCAATCAGTTGCCGAGAGAGGCTCAGCAGTCCAGTCAGCAACCGGCGGCCAATAGGGGCTGCTCAGTGCTTATTGGTCTGACCACGGATCTTACCCAGCTGAGGAGAGGTTGGAGACAGCCTGAGGAGGTGGCATGGGTGGCTGGCTGAATAAGCCATGGCTGCTCTGCTTTAAGCCCTATCAGGGGCTGGAAATCTGTGGGGAGGGAACCAGAGAGAAAATTAGTAAGGAGGGAAGACAAAGGAGTGGGGCGAGGGCTAAATCGGTGGGCATGGGGAGCAGAAGAGAGAGAGAGAGAGAGAAATGGAAATGAGTCAGAGGCTAGG
This sequence comes from Neoceratodus forsteri, assembly GCA_016271365.2. Taxonomy (NCBI): domain Eukaryota; kingdom Metazoa; phylum Chordata; order Ceratodontiformes; family Ceratodontidae; genus Neoceratodus; species Neoceratodus forsteri. Next base: position 685,705,807 of record CM057449.1, read on the forward strand.
CAGGGGGCCTACCAGGACCAAGATGGAGGATAGCTTGTTCTGGTGCCATGCCAGAGTACAAGGGAAAAGCGCGGTTTAGGAGACAAAGAAAAGTTAGAGAGAGTGAAACACAGCTTAGGAGTCCAAGCGAAGTTTAAATGCCTATATACATTCTAAATGCCAACATAAGTTCTAAATGCCTATATAAAATAGATTAAAATAGATTTTAGGATTCAGTTTTGGATTTAGGATTTCTGGACAGCAAATTCAAAAAATCTAAATCTAAAAATTGGATTGGAATCTAACAAATCTGATTCCATTTGGCAGATTTGAGCAACCCTACTATGCAGGCTGCTTTTTGAACCCCGTCCTCCATTTCCAAGGATAATCCCTTCAAAAAGTTTGCTTTTTTGATAGCTATCATTCAGAGAGATTTAAACTTTCTCTTTTAAAGAACTGTATACAACAGGAGTGGGGGGTGACAAGATAAAAAAGGTATCTAGTGACATCAGTAACAGCAACATATCAAAATTATGTTCTTGTTACTGTTGTCACAGTGCATATTTTTAAGGTTACTGTCAGCACACTGGAATACCGAAGCAATCAGAGAGCAGCTAATGACATCACACTGACTGGTGTAGCACAGAATCCAGCTGTTAAAATCAAAGAACTCTGTAAAATCTTTAAATTTCAGATTTAAAAGCTATAACTTGTAAACTACTGTTGAAACATAAAAAAATTATTTGTTGACAAATAAGGACTGCTCAGCCCATCTAGTCTGCCCATTTGTCCTTCCCTGTACTGTCACTGCAGACACTACCTTATCTCCGGCTGCCTCCCAGCCGAAAGTTTCTTATGCCTATCCCATGCATGCCTGAATCCCACCACCATATTTGCCCCAATTACCTCCACGGGAAGACTGTCCAAGCAGTCACCACTCTTTCAGTGAAGAAGTACTACTTCACCTCTCTCTCCTAAATTTCCCCCCTTCCAGCTTCATTGCAAGCCGCCTTGTTCTTCTGCACCTTCTGCTCTGCAAAAACAATCCCCTGCTGTACTTTATTCAACTCTGTAAGGTATTAATAGGTCTCTGTTATGCCATTCATCTCCCTTCTCTCTTCTGGGGTGTACATATTGAGATCACTCAGTCTCTTCTCATAGTGCTTCTGATGCAGCCCCTGCATCATTTTAGTTGTCCTCCTCTGAACAGCGTGCACCCTGTCTATGACCTTTCTGAGATGTGGTGTCTGAACTGCACATAGTACTCTAGGTGGGGTCTCACCAATGATCTATACAGTGGTTACACCACCTCCCTCCTTCCGCTGGTGATACCCCTTCCTATGCATTCCAGCATTCCACTGCCCCTACCTGTTGCCAAGTCACACTATCTCACCTCTTTGAGGTCATCAGTTGTTATTACTCCAAGGTCACTTTCCGGTTTGGTGACAGTCAATTCCTCTTCCTCCATTTTATACTCTGCCTCTGGGTTTCTGTGCCCTAGGAGCATGATTTTGCACTTTGTCACATGGAAACCAAGCTGCCATACTCTTGACCAATCCTTGAGTTTTCTCAGGTCACTGCTGCTTCGCTCCACCCCCTCTGTAGTGTCCACCCTATTGCAGATTTTTGTGTCACCTGCAAAGAGACATACCTTCCCCTCCAGCTCTTCTGCAATGTCACTTATTAAAGAAGACTGGTCCCAGTACTGAGCCCTGAGGTACCCCACTGGTCACTCTCCCTTCCCCCAAGTTAGTTCTGTTTACCGCTACCCTCTGTCATCTATCTATCAACTATTGTCATACCCCATTTATCATATTATGATCTACTCCCAAACTACCCAATTTCCTTGCGAGCCTCCTCTGTAGTATGGTGTCAAAGGCCTAGCAGAAGTATAAGTAGGTCATGCCCACTTCCCAATATGATCTATTCCCATGGTTGTCCAGTTGAAGAAATCTATCAGGTTCCTTTGGCATGACTCCCCCCCCCCTCGCCCCATGAATCCATGCTGCCTAAGGTCTTTTAACCTGCTGGAATCAAGATACTCCACAATCCTTCCCTTTAGAAGTGACTCCATTAACTACACCAGCATTGATGTCAGATTTACCAGCCCATAGTTTATAGCCTCCTCCCTGCTGTCATTTTTATGAAGCAGAACAACATATGCCCTCTTTCAGTCCTTTGAAACCACTCAGGTTTCCAGTAAGTTGTGGAATAGGGCTGCCAGAGGTGCAACTGTACCTCTTTGAGCTCTCTTAGCACACTTGAGTGTACCTATCCGGCCCATACCTTTGTCCACATTCAGATTTGCATGTCCTGATAAGACTCTGTTCTCTGGGAATGGACTTGTGTCTACCTCCCTTCCCCTAATGTCCCTGCTGATTTTATGTGGTCCACCCCCTCCTCTTTCACTGTGAAAACTGAACAGAAGAATCTGTTCAGGATATCTGATTTTTCCTGATCCTCCTCTGCACAGCTTCCCCAGCACTTCTTAACCTTTCAGTCCCTCCCCTTGTCTTCCTTTTTTCACTTATGTACATATAAAAGGTCTTGCCCCCTTTACATACCCCATTTGGCTATCCATTCCTCAGTTTGTCTCTTTGTACCTCTCCCTGGTTTCCCTGCTTCCCTTTGCTTTTCCTGGTACACTTCCCTATCCTCTTCCCTCTACATCTCTTTGTACCTCCTGAATGCTACCCTTTTATCCTTAATCTTTTCATCCACTTTCCATGAGAACCATAGCAGTCTTTTTTCCTGTTTTTGCTCACTTCTTTTGCATAGAGGTTTGCTGCCTTCCACTATGCCATCCCTTAATTTGACCCAGTGTTCCTTCACCCTACCCAAGTCATTCCCCTGCTACAGTATAAGTCACCTTAAACTGTCCCACCAATGAGTTGATTTAGCATTGTTTTTCACAGTTGGCAATGCACTGGAAATTGGGTCCCTAATACCTACACAAGCTCTTGACTTCTCACACATCAGCCAAAGTGACATGGTCCATGGAACCAAGGCTGTAGTGGGTGCCAGCTTCATGTTTGAAACTGGCAGGTTATTGAGCTTTTGAAGCTGAGGCATTATTTGTTGTAAAAGGCCTTCTCAGACAGTTTGCACTATGTATTCTGTTCCAGTTTGAGACAGGAACACCAGTGACACTACAGTACCCTTTAACAGTTGTTTGCTACATATTGTGCATTATTTGTACAGATTTTATATTGTATTAATTATTTAGTTGTATATTAATATGTGGTCATTGTTATTTGTTAAATGTTTTTAACCCCCATCTTTCTTTACTGTGAAGACTTTGTATTTCAATGCCCTGAGTCCTGGTAGGGTGCTATAATAAATAAAATTCTATGACTACAACTTGCCTCCAATGCCACAACTGTATGGTGAACTTGGAACAACTGAAATATTTGCATGGCAATCTCAGCTTTGTAGTGTGAACTGCATGCTGTGAACTCAGCTGAAAAAACTGTGTATGTCTGATTTTTTTTCTAGCATAAGCCACGTGGGACCAATGTCTGAAAGTAGTCCTGCCAGCAGTGGCAGCAGCAAAAGTCCAGAGAAAACACTATTGGTGTCCGATTCAGAGGATAGCAGGTGGGTGATATGGATGGACTATAGTCTCTTCTAATATAATTTGTGATTGTCAGATAGCAGATCATTCACTCAGTCACCTACCCTGCAGAAAGAAATTCTGTCTGGAGTCAAATGCAGATGTGATACATTTCTAGAGTTTAGGAACTTGCTGGTCGTTATCTGCATCAGATACTTTTCTGTCCTATAATTTGCCATTCTTTTATTTTGTTTATCCACCATTTTCAGTGTGGTCTTCTTCAACTAAGCTGCCCAAAACACCATCCCTCCCTTTTCTGACTCTTACTTTGTGTATCCAAGGGGTCCGCAGTGCCGCTCCTGCAACTGTGGCAGGTTCCAATGAGGAGTTGGGCAGTGGCCCCCATCTGGTCTGTCTAATGTATGAATGTCTGAGACCAATTGGGTCAACAGAGCCTCAAGTGCATCAGTGTCATTCTGCCTGCTACTGGGGATTTTCCATTACCTTTATTCCCCAGAACACCAACATGTAAGGCGTAATGGGCATACACACATCCTGGGGTGATACAGTTCTGTGGTCAAGGCAGCTGGTATCTAAGTGCACTGGTAGTACTTGTAATTTTGGCACTATAGCAATTGCATTTACTGTGTAGCAGTTTCTTATAATAAATCAATGTAGCTTTAGACCCTAGGTGTGCCCTTTTTTTCATTTTGTGTTGTATTATGTTTGCAATAGTGGAAGCATCGGATGTACTCTGAGACTTTTGGTAGCCTGGTCCTTTTCATTTGGCTTTACAGCACATCACTTCCCTGGCCATTTTCCACTGCCCTCATTACATAGTGGAAAAATTCGGGTTAGTCCATCATGAGCTTCCATTCACAAAGCTATGCTGCCTCCTGTCTCAAAGCAAATTCTTCTTAGGAAATTTGACCAGTTGCTCCTTTATATTAGTTTCCAGGAATGTACCTGCTATAGAGGTCTAACTAACTGCCCTATAGTTTCCTAGTTCCTCACTGCTTCCACTTTTGTGAAGGGAGACCACATCCATCATCCTCCAATCCTCTGGTATTACTGCAGTTTCCAGGGAGCACATGAATAACACCATCAGAGGCCCTGCTAGAATTCTGTTAGCACTCTGGGATGCAACCCATCTGGTTCTGGAGACTTATCCACTCTGAGTGCCCTTAATCACTTATGGTAAGTACTCTATCCTTCAGCACTAGTCACAATTTCAGTTCCCTATGTCTCTTTCCTTAGCCTACCTTCCACAGTCTGGGAGTTGCCCGCCTGTGTCTACCATGAATACAGAGAAAAAGTACTCACAGAGGATATCAGACTTCTTCCCATCCTCTGCACAAACATTTCCTAAATTTATTCTCTCAAAACACTGCATAGTTTTCCTCTTTTATCTTATATGCCTAAAGGAGGCCTTGCCATTTTCTTTTACACCCTTGTTATCCTCAGCTCTACCCCTTCATTTGCCCTCCTTGCAACTCTGCTTTCCTCCTTCAATTGTCCTAAGTGTAGTGTTCAGCCCTATTATCCTCTCCATGGAGACTGGTGCTACTGAAGGGCTTGCAATCTACAAACTACGCAAAATTCAAGACTGGAGTACTCGGAGAGGGGAACAGTTAATGCTGCTACTTACAGTTATAGTGCAAAAAGTGAATTTAATGTAAAAAGAGGATTCATCAATAAATTGCCAAATGCCAAACTTCTTGGCACTTTGCCTGAAGTTTATTTATTTATTTTGAATTTGGATAACACCTTTAAGCACAAGTGCTCTTTTCCAAAGGTTCCACATTAGTAACAAACAGGTATATTCAACATACAGTGGTGTCCCCTAGGATGAAGCCCAATTCTGCAGCATTTTGAAGCACTCTGCAGAATGCTGCAGCAGACCTAATGAATAAAGCAATGCAATTTCAATGGCCATTAGTCCCTTTTGTCATTCAGGAAAATGTGACACTGCCAGGATGAAGTGAATGCCACAGTTTCCTGCATGAGAAAAGGGACTAGTTGCCATTATATTTACATTACTTTGTTCAGTAGGTCTGCTGCAGCATACTGCAGAGTGCTTTAAAAGTGAGTTTCATCTTGGGGAATGCCACTGTATATTCACAGGGACCACATCAATAGCAAACATGTATCAGCAAACAGGTATGCACATCATAATTTCACAAGCTTAAGAGGAGCCTGATCTAGTGTAAATGTAAGGGTTACAAACAGAGGTATTGCACTGGAGAAATCAAGCAGATGGCAGTCAAGCCACAACATAATAAGTGGGGTATTAAATCATTTAGAATAATGCCAGGCAGATTTTGTTGCTAGTTCTTTCTTAGTGAATTCTTAAAAGGTGTGATTTTCATGAGGCCCACTAGGGATTCAGGGAATTCATTAAACCACCGTACAGCTTGGATAGCAAATGTGCATCTACCATGACTTGTTTTGTGAAAGGGGACTAGAAGGGCATGTCTGGACATATACCTTGTGGTGTAGCTGTTGTTGACCGGGCAGAAGAGGTCACCAATTGCAGCAGGGGTGAGGCCCAGAAGGTTTTTTTTTTAACCAACAAACAAGCCTGGTATATCAGCCTGTCCTGTAAGGGGAGCCAATTGGTAACGGCATTCAGGGAACACATTTGGGTGAGTCTATCAGTCCCACTTGTGAAATGACAGGCTTCACTGAGGACCATTTTTATACTGCCTAGGACTGATTCACAGGCAGCTCCATAAATCGGTAGACCACGGTCAATAAGTGGGAGGAAGCTGAGGCCTTGTCAAAGAAGTGTGTGGGGATTCTAGCTGGAAGCTGACCTTTTGCAAAAAAAAATTTAAAGAGGCAATGACTCAATTTGTATTTATATATTTTACACTTGAATCAGTTTTAGCATATTTAAAAATCATATAATAATGAGTAGACTAATACATTAGTTCATTCCTCATTTACATAACTAAGCCTCATTTTAAGTACTAAAATTGAGAAAAGGGTCAGAAGTAGATTAAAAAAGAAGTGAGTGTTGATTTTGTAGGGAGTTACAAAAGAGACAAAAAGGCAGAGTGTCAAAAAGGGGGTGCCATAAATTATTTCTTTTTTCCCAATAAAATAAAGCAGGTGCCATAAATGAAGATAATTATACAATACAATAAGTAACATACATTATTACATATTAAAAGACTGAGATTATGACTGCAACAAAGAATGGGACACATGGGATATTACAAAGTGAGAATGTAACACTGTGTTAGATTCAAAACACAGTAATACAAATAATTAAGTTGTAATGGTCCATGGTGAGCATCAAACACAAAGGGTATAAAGGTATTATAAATATAATAGATGTAATTATAATTTACAATAAAATTGAGAGGCCTAATTGACATCATCCCAAACAAAAAAATGAAGCAATACAATAGCGAATAAGTTTGTCACAGGGTGCACATATTTAAAAACCTCTACAGGCAAAAAATGGTGGAATGTGGTAGTGGCTGGTTAGGTGGGGGGGTGGATGGGAAGATATATGTAAAGGAGGGAGAGTGAGCTAGAATAGTATATGGGTGTGGCTGGCACAGAAAGGAAGAGGAAGGTAGTGTTAGAAAGAAAATAATAACTGTAGGTAGATTATTAAAATCCCAAGTAAGGAACCCAGACCCAAATCCATATTTTGAGAAAGTCTGGAAATATCAAGGCTGCACAGAAGAAGTAAAATTGAAAGAATTTTACAGGAGGCAAGTACAGCACATATTTGTTAATGAGCAGTCCTATAGTACATGACAAAGTTGTTCAACAGAAGAGAACAATGAGATAAAATATAATTGCCAAATGTTGTTGTTGTTAAGCCAAAAATGAGTAGTGAAATATCTTATAGAGACGGGATGAAGTCTACTTCTTCATTACATTCCCTCAGGGCTCTAGTGTCAAGGGTGAATATCCATCTTGTCTCATTTTGTAATGGTGTTTTCACTCTACCACCACTTTTTCATCAGGATTTGGTTAGGACAGAAGTTGTGATGCATGACAATAAGGAAATCTACTGCAGTTTTGGCATTGTCCTTGCCAGTGTCCTTTGTATGTCCATATATATGGGTCTTAAGTGGTTTGATAGCATGTCTCACATATGTAAGAAGGCAGGTACACCACAGAACATACACCAGACAAATTGTGGTGCGTGTAATAAATGCATTTCCTTTGATAGCAGATTTACAGATGTTGCACCTCTGTAATAGAGAAAACCAAATGGCAGTGAACCCAATCAAGTTTTCTTAGCCCTTTGGTGATCAGTAATATGGCTTTTAGTGGGAAGATCTCCCATGTTGTCACTCCTACTAAAATAAATATGATAGCTAGGGCCTAGTATTCTACTTAAGTCAGGGATCAACACCAGCATTTGCCATTTCCTTTTTATGATTTTACCTAGGTGGCGCAAGCGGTCCTTATCTGCCATCAAAGACTATGTTTCTATGTTTCCTGCAAGACTATTGCACCTTGTAACAAATGTTAGTGGTTCATTCATGTGTTGTTTGTTGGGTTTTGGTACAAGAATTGATCAGCGTTCTGTTAGTTGTTCTTTAGTTAATGCTATTTGTAAAACTGAGTCAGAGTAACCCCGTGCAAAGGAACACTTTTTATTATTAATGCCTGTGATTCAGAGTTCTTAGAATCTGAACAATATCAGTCTAAGCACAAGAACTGGTCAAATTGGATGCTCTTGATCTGTTTACAGGTACTATATGAGCACTGCCAGCTATCAGAAGACTGTTAGCTGCCATTGGTTTCCTATAACACCTTGTTTGGATTTTATTGAGAGGTGTACAGGGAAGTAATGTGAATAGTTAGCCATTTGAAGTTTTGTTCCCAGGTGACACATCTGATGTTATCAAGTATGTCCCTTGAGTCCTTTATATATTGTAGAACATGAGTTCCCAAATGGAATGTTACAGAAAAAAATCAATGTACCTGGAGAAGTTTTCCATTAGGGAACAAATCTCTGACACAGTGTGTGTACCTTGCAAACAGATAGGGTTCTTATGTATTTTAGGGAGACATTAGAATGCAGTGTTCTTGGATAACCTATTCTTCCCATATCCAGTCTTGTTTTACCAACTGGTCAATAAACTCATATAGCAAATTATGATACTGACTTGTATCTTTGTATGGGACCTGATCCGTGTTTTCATTATCGAGAAGCCTTAATGCCCCATGTTCCTTATACTGTATGCTTCAATATTCATTAGGCATGAATTTCTCTTTTATCTGATTATTTAACGATAACATTTTTCATGTTTTGTAACTGGAAAAGGGCCTCCTGTTCCACTGATGACAAACTGCCATTCCCCAGGTTCCATGTATTTCAAAATAGAAACATAGAAGTTGACGGCAGATAAGAAACTCTATGCCTATCCAGTCTGCCCATAAACCCTACCTTTATTAGTGGCCACTGATCAAATTTGGTCATCGGCTTTAGCTTCTCCTTCTCACCTCTAGTGTTCCCTTATGCCTATCCCGTGAGTGTTTGAATCCCACCACTGTGCTCACTCCTAGCACTCCTGGGCAGGCTATTCCATGCACCCACCACTCTTTCTGTGAAAAAGAACTTCCTCACATTACCACTTATCCTGTCCCACCCCTCCATTCTCAAACTGTGACCCCTTGTTCTTGTACCTCTCCTGTACCAAAAGATGTCTTCCACCTGCACCTTGTCTATGCCTTTAAGATACTTGAGGGACTTCCGGTCTGGTCTATTTCCTGTATGGCAGCTTAGCTTTTAAGCTCCACTACAACCTGATTTACATCCTTTCTAATCTGCAAACAAGAAAACCCATCCTGTCATCAAAACAGAATTACAGACTACCTGATGCCGGCTAAACACAAAATGAAAGAAAATTACCCAGGTGGGACGAGTAAGCAGCAGAAAATGCTAACAGATTTAGGCCCGCGAGCGCTGGCCCAACCAACGATGAAAGTACTGCACAGCGACACAGAGGGGCGAGCCAAGGGGAGCAAGACTGCATTATAACATCTAAGCAACTCTGTTCCACCTTAAAACAAATGAATGAAACCTTGCTGTGCCTTGATAAAAATGTCGCCAGCCAAAAACAAGATATTGCGGATTTAGCGCAGAGAACGACAAGTTTAGAGACCACAGTGTTGGATTATACCCTTACCACAGATGCCCACAACACTGAGCTGTTAGATCTTCACCAAAGGGCAAATAAACTACAGCAAAAGCTGGAGGAGCTTGAAAATAGAAATCGCTGCAACAATATTCGAATACATGGCTTACCGGAAGGTACAGAGTCCAAAAATATGGTGGAATTCATGAGTTCTTTTTTACACGAGATCCTGAACCTCCCACAAGATAAAGCACTAAATATAATATGGGCCCACAGATCCTTAATCCCTCGCCCTAGAGACTCGAAGGCAAGACCACGCTCCATAGTGATAGCCTTCTTAGATTACCGGGTAAAAGAAGAAATTTTAATGTTAACCTGGGGGAAAAAAGTAATTTAGTTTGGAGATGTGTGTTTGTATTTTGATCAGGACTACTCACTTCAACTGCTGAATAAAAGGAGACAGGTCCTGGCAGTGGTGAAGCTGTTGCAACAGAAGAACCACAAGGAATTTGTGGAATACCTTGCTTGGCTAAAGATAATGATGGAGAAAGGCCCCATTCACTTTCAAGAGCTAGAAGCAGCAGAGGAGTTCCTACACACACTAGATATTAACATACCCTGTTTGCCTACAGAACAAAATTGGAGACAATTACAAAATATAAACTGGGCAATAGCCGGTCCCAAAAGTCGAGGGGTGAAGGAGAAGGGGGACACTTCCGCTCTGTGGAACACGATTGGAATGAAAAGGCCCATGGATAGAAGTTCAGAGCACCAGGTGGTTTGAGAGGAGTGGTGTAGTTCAGTTTCACAGCTATAGGACCTGCTGGAAGAGGAAGGAGGCACCTGAAATGGCAGCCGTTTATCAGAACTTAAGTAATCAGGGCCTTGTGGTGGACTGGGACTATTACTATGGAAACGGCAAGTTGCTGGTGAAGATAAAGGAACTTTCTTTTCTTAAATTGTTACCAGAACAATACATAATTTGGGTTTTACTTAAAAACCTGAGAAATGTTTAACAAACGGATGTATATTTTGAAAGGGTAGGGCAGGGGAGTGATCGGTGTCTGAGGGCACTGTGGGGGCTTTCACCTCTGGGCAGCTGGTGACCGAAGCATGATGGTGCAAGTTACTGGGAGTCATCTACCTCAGGGAGGAAAATAATGTAGTGGGGAACAGTGTGCTCAGTGGGGAATGAGCTCCAACACGTGACCATAACTCCAGCTCTGAAGATCAGGGGCTAAATAGACCATGCAGTGGCCTAAACATAAAAATGGAAAATTAAAACCACAATGGATGGGTTGGCTTGCACTGGGGGCCTGATAGCTCTCAGGACAACTGGGACCCACCGAACTGGAAGCTAGGCAAGATGCTGCAAAGGTCGGCCCAAATAAAAGAGGCTCATTCTCCCCACGGGTAGACTTACCCTAGCATGAAAAGGGGAAAATTGAAGAAAAATATACATTTGTAAGAACAATTCCCTGACGGTAGAATGCAAATGGTCTCCCTAAATGTTACATGGATACTGGCTTCTGGTGCTGCGACCTACCGTGCAGAGGACACTTGGCTTGCTGGCGGGGGATGCTCTGTGGTGTCTGATGGGCGCTGACCTGTTATTCCTGGCCCATTCCCCCACAAAGTGAAAGAGCATATGTAGACCAAAACAGGTCAAAGGTTGTCTGTCTAGGAATGAGATCGAGAATTATCCACTCTGTGTTGTTTTTTTTCTAGTTTTCCTTTCCTTGCTAGTTTTCCTTAAGTTGCTAATTGCTGGGGGATATCCCTTTGCATCTGTTCATCCTCTTTTTTTCTTCCAGCTTATTGCAACACATAAAAGGTCAAGGTGGGGGCTTCCACCTTCCCCCCTTGATAGCTACACGGAGCTGAGCACCCTTACAGGGCAGCTCCAGGTGAGGGCTTCTGTTACAGGGCAAGTGTACCTCACCTTACTCTCCACTTTCAATTAAGACCCACAGGAAGGAGGTGTGAGGGTAAAAAAAGATTCAATATTATGGATCTCCTACCTTGGAAGTCTACTATCTTTTGTTCAAGATGTTGGATAGGAGCCATGTTGGCTGTTAATGTTAGTAGAAATGTTGGGTATTCAGTTATACTTTACCAGGTAATTCTTATCATCCTAAATGTACAAATGATGTTCACACAAACGACTTTAGTCAGTTTGGGAAACCGATTAATAGGGCATTCAGGTAATGGCTTTATGAAAGCCTGCTTTTATCTTATTTTCAGGGGTGATGGCTGAGAAGGGCTCACTGTTCTGTTCCTATAACGTGAATGGCCTTACCAACCCTGTTAAACGTAGCAAAGTTATGAGTTTTATAAAGAAAACCTCATCTGACTTTGTTTTTTTTTACAAGAAACACTTGTTGAAACAAGAATATGCCAAATTGTTGAAATTTGGGTTTAGGGACATGGTGGCATCCTTGTATAAAAAAAGTAGAAGAAGGGGGACGGTGATTCTGGTTCCAGCCAAAACTCATTTTGAAAAGATGGATATAATGGCAGATAAAGATGGTTGCTATGCTCTGATGAAAGGTAGATTGAGTGGAACAATGATCACCCTGGCCTCTGTATATTTCCCATTAGGCTCCAGATATCAAGAATATAGGACCTTTTTGACTACCCTACTGAATTGGGCTGAGGTACCATAATATGTGGGGGAGATCTTAATTTGGCACTGAACCCTGCTCTAGATACCACATCACAAATACCAAAAGCAATACATGGGACAGCGAGGAAGGTGCAGAAATTGGTGAGGGAGCTGGGTTTCCAAGATGTTTGGAGGTATTTTAATGGTAAAGGGAGGAATTATACTTTTTTTTCAGCCACACACCAGATGTATTCCAGGCTAGATTATTTTCTGGTTCCTGGAGAAGACATGCACAGAGTAAAGGATAGCTGGGTAGGGGACATGGGTCTTTCTGACCATTCTCCTCTTTTTATGAGGACTGACATAGGAGATGTCAAGAGAAATACCTTTTGGCGACTCAGTCTATCATTGCTAAATGATCAAGAGGTCAAGGAGAGCATTAAGAAAACTTTTGATAATTACATGGCTGAGAATCAACTCCAAGATATGTCTCAGGCAATGAGGTGGGATGCTGCGAAAGCAGTTTTGAGGGGGAAATTTATTTCAATAGCATCCAAAAAGAAAAAGGATAGGGAAGCTAAAAAGCTAATATTATCCACACAAATTAAGAACCTGGAAAATCTCCAGAAAGGTAGAATAGATAAAGCGAGGGCTAAACAGCTGAAGACACTTAAAAAAGAATTAAATGATATATTAGACTACCAGGTCAAACAAAAGCTCCATTTTTTAAGGCAACAATATTAAGAGGGGGAGGACGAAATCATTAAAACTATTGGCCAGTAGGTTACGTGTGCAGAGGGCTAAAGTTACAATAACTTCAATTTGGCACCCACAGAAAAAAGAAATGGTCCATAGGGTAAAGGAGATAATGAATGCTTTCAAATTATTTTATGGCGAATTATACACGCCAGATAAGACACCATGTGTACAAAGAGTACAAGCTTTTATGGAGGGACTGGCATTACCGGGGTTATCGGAGGAACAAGGGAGGTCATTGTTGGCCCCTATTATGGAATCTGAGGTGAATGCAGAAATTTCAAGACTTGAAACGGGTAAATGCCCGGGTTCTGATGGGCTACCATAGGAGTTGTATAAGACATTTAGAGGGATGGTACTCCCAAGCCTCTTGGGCTTATATAAGGCTGTGCTTAAAGAAGATGAGCAAATACCCCCTCATGGTCTAGGGCAGTGATATCTGTGCTCCCCAAACTGGGAAAGGACCCTACTAAATGCTCCTCATATCGACCAATCTCCTTACTAAATTCTGACTATAAAATCTTTACTTCCATTCTGGCCAAAAGAATACAACAATACCTTTCTGGTCTAATTGGAATGGATCAGGTGGGTTTTGTCCCAGAGCGTCAGGCTCAGGATAATTTGAGAAGAACATCTTATGTTATAGATCAGATTAACCGTACAAAGACCCCCTCCCTTCTTATGAGTTTAGATGCCGAAAAGGCATTTGATAAAGTCTCTTGGGCCTTTCTAGGCCAGGTCCTTTCCTGGTTTGGATTTCCACAGCAATTTGTGAGAGCTTTGTTTAAGATATATAAGTCCTCTTCAGCTCATATACGTGCGAATGGTCATGTCTCAGAGGCTGTTCAGTTTGGAAGAGGAACAAGGCAAGGATGCCCTCTCTCGCCACTACTATTTGCCCTTTACATAGAACCCCTAACTCAGAGTATAAGACAAAATGGAGGTGTCAGGGGGATCTTAATGGGGGGGGTGAGGAACAAAAATTAGCGTTATATGCTAATGATGTCCTACTCTACTTGTCAAACCCTGATAACTCACTACCAGAGGTGTTTGGACAGACAGAGGAATATGCCTCACTCTCAGGTTATACTTCGAACAAGAGTAATACCGAGGTCCTTAGTTTCTTTTATACCCTCTCTGTTGAAATTAGGTAGAGATACCCAATGAAATGGGATATGGAAGCTATCAAGTATTTGGGAATCAAGATAAGTAAAAACACGGCCAGCCTATTTGATTTGAATTATCCCCCACTAGTGCAACAATTAAAGGCAGACTTTAAAAGCTGGACACTGCTCCCCCAACTTTGCATGCCAAAAATCAAGCATTAAAAATGAATGCCTTACCCAGGCTGCCTTACTTATTTCAGTGTGTTCCCTGTGTTGTGTCTCAGAAGGATCTTGAATCCTGGCAAAAAATGTTATAAGATTTTTGTGGGGAGCAATGTGGCCAAGGGTTAAAAAAAACTGTTATTTCTTCCCAAGAACAAAGGGGGCCTGACTTTCCCCCACTTGCAGGAGTATTGAACAGCATCTCAGATAAGGATTGCATTATTGTGGGGCAACCAGGCATACACCTCCCACTGGAAAAAGTTGGATTAGCAGAAGTTAGAGAGTTCCCCTTGCAGGCGGCCCTGTTTGGAGATGGGAAATTACAGGGAACTACAATTTACTCAGGGATGGCAGCAGTTTTAGAGGGTTGGAGAAGGGGCATTGTTAGAGGCAATACCAAACAGCAAATATGGAAATATAAATGGTGGGCTTTTGATCCCAATTTTGCACCGGCAAAAATAGATAACTGGTTCCTAAGACAGGCAAGGAAAGGATTACATGCCCCATATTAACTCTTCCATGGATCCTCCTTGATGTCTTTTGAGATGGCACAATTAAAATTTGGTATAGCCCCACAAGATCGAATAAGATACTATCAGTTAAGAGATTATATAAATGATCAGTTGGGGAAGGGAACTAGGGTGAGTGGTCAGGAGGAAGGGGAAATACCATTCCAACAGATTTGGAATGCAGCAAATGCTAAACATATGAACACTATGTTATATAGAAATTATTTAAATGACCTCAGTACCTCTTCACAATATATCAGGGAAAGATGGGAGAGAGACATGAACATTTCTCTTACAGACTGACAGTGGCCCCAGGTGTGGAGAGGCACTTGGAGTACCACGTCCTCCCCAACTTGGAAAGAGTTTATTTGGAGGGTGAGGACCCGTTTCTTCCTGGTCCCTGCACAACTGGGTCATTCCAGCCCAGGGGTGGGCACAGAGTGTTGGAGGCAGTGCGGAGACGGAAATGCATCCCAGGCACATGTCTTCTGACTGATAGGATGATTTTTAGTTTATGTTAGTAATAACCTGGTAATTTGTCATTGTTTATGGTTATTATTGAAAAAGAAAGATGAATTCAAATCATTCAATATTTTATTATTGAAAGAGATATGAAGGGATATTATTCTCTTACTGATTTTTAGCCTGTCATCCTACCTAAATATGTGATAACTGTGTAAAACATATACATATTGGGATGTACTTGGAAACTCTGAGGTATCTCTTTTTTAAATCTTAAATAAAGCAAGTATAAAAAAAGATACTTGAAGATTTCTATCACATCTCCCTGTTCAATCCTGTCTTCTAGGGTATGCATATTGAGGTCTTTTAATCTCTCCTCATAAGTCTTCTGTTGCAAGCCCTGCACCATCTTAGTCACCCTTCTCTGAACTGCATCTACCCTATGTCCTTACGAAGATGCAGTCTCCAGAACTGCACACAGTACTCCAGATGAGGACTCATAGATACATAGATACATAGATACATAGACAGTGTCGGCAGATAAGGGCCTAAGGCCCACCTAGTCTGCCCATTTGAGCTTGTAAGTTCAGTTTGTTTTCCTAGAAGTCTGTTTCCCCTTACCCCTGCCCTCTAGAATTCCTTTATGTCTATCCATGCATTCTTAAATCCCGTGATTGTTTCAGCCCCCACCACTTCCTCTGGCAGGGTGTTCCACTTGTCCACCACCCGTTCTGTGAAGAAATTCTTTCATGTTTCCTCTGAATCGTCCTCCCTCCAACTTCATCCCATGCCCTCTAGTCCTGAAACATCTTTTCGCTTAAAATAGTGTTTTCCTGCACCCTGTTCCTCCTTGTAAGATACTTGTATGTCTCTATCATATCCCTCTCTCCTCCTCTCCTCCAGGGAGTACATGTTCAGTTCCTTCAACCTGTCTTCATAGGACTTGTGATGCAACCCATGCACCATCTTTGTTGCCCTCCTCTGAACCTTCTCTACCCTGTCTATGTCCTTACGTAGGTATGGTCTCCAGAACTGTACACTGTACTCCAGGTGGGGCCTCACTAGTGTCTTGTATAGCGGAATTATGACCTCCCTTTTCCTGCTGGTGATGCCCCTGCCTATACATCCCAGCATCCTATTTGCTTTACCTGATGCCTTGTCACACTGTTTCCCTACCTTGAGGTCATCAGAGATGACAACCCCAAGATCCCTTTCCTGCTTGGTGCATGATATATCCTCACCCCCCAACTGATATATTGTGCCAGGGTTTTTGTGCCCCATATGCATTATCTTGCACTTCTTTGCATTGAATTTCAACTGCCAAACCCTTGACCATTCTTCAAGTTTCTGCAGGTCTCTTCTCATTCTGTCTACACCCTCTGGTGTGTCTACTCTGTTACAGAGCTTTGTGTCATCAGCGAACAGTGAAATTCTGCCTTCTAGATCCTGTGCAATGTCACTGATGAAGATGTTGAATAGGACTCACCAGTGTTTTGTAGAGTGGTATCACCAGCTCCCACCTTCTGCTGATGATACCTCTTCCTATGCACCCCAACATGCTACTGGCTCGCCCTACATACTTTGTACTCTGCTTGACCACCTTTATGTCTTCTGAGATGAAATTGTTTAGTTTTCTTGCATACTGTTTGTTGGTATGATTGAATTGGTGAACAATGCCTTGTGCATATGCAAAAAGATAATGCTGGGTGGGCTATTTTTTTAATTACTGGTCATAATTTTTTATTAATACATAATGACAGTTTTATTCTGCATTACAACAGCCCAGTTGATATTTTGTGTTACAGCTGGGTGGTTATAATCAGTGCCTGTCAATCAAGCTCCACTACAGAAATATTGTTGGAGTTTACTCTGTGTGTGGGAGGGCTAAACATCTCAGCCAACATGTCGGCTCCATTGTTCCATAGCAGACCAACTACATTCATCCATTGCTGCACACTGTCAAGAGAAGTAATTTTTAAATATTTTTAAATATTTTTCTTGTCCGTCATGCCCTCACAATGTCAATAATCTATCTAGATGATCCTGCTATCCGTACCCCTCAAGCAGGACTTCTGCACACAGTGGCTGCACTGGCAACAGACTGCAACTGTAATACCTAACTTACACTACTGTGGTTCATATTGTAATTTACAAAAAAAAACATAATATAAAAGTCAAGAAAAAAAACAAAAGAATGCCTGAACTGCAAGGGAGCCGTAGGTAGAGAGAGAGAGAGTGTGTGTGTGTGTGTGTGTGTGTGTGTGTGTGTGTGTCTGTGCTTCTCTCTCAGTCAGAAGTGCTGCCGTAACTTACTACAGTGTGCAGAAAGGAAAAAAAAGATGACCAGTAATTATAGAATAATACTTCATGTGGAATGGGCTTTGCCCTCGGTGTTTATGCAGCATTCCACACCTGAGATGTGTGTACAATTCTGGTTACACAAACCAAAAGATGTATTATTCTATATTTTCTTCTCTACCCTTTGTTGTCTAGAGTTAATACTGACATAGTTGTATTGTCCCATATTTATTTATTTAGTTATTTATTTGAAATTGTTTTTAATGGGTATCCCATACAGAGAACAATAGTGATGTTTACAGATTTGAGCTGGTGGGATGGGGCTGGGTGGAGAGGAAGGGAATGAGTGAGAAAAGGTTTAAAATACAATGACAGCGGAAGCAAAACTTTGCAACAATAGTTAATATGTAGGATTAGGCATACATGTATGATAGAAATACATGGCAAAGAAGATATACCAGGTAAGTGCACACTCAGACGAGTTAAGTGGGGTAAGGGAATGTGTTAGATACATAAAGGAAAAAAGGAAAACAAGGGGATAGTTAGGCTACCTGAGGGTTGGAGGGTAGTGTGAAAATGACAAGCAGAAGACAAATGTACTGAACAATTTCTTTAATGTGGTACAGTACTCTCTGTATCAGACATCAGAACTCTACTAGAGAGGGGTATCAAGAACACCACACCAGGTTTTCAGGAGATGGGCATGGTATAGATTCTGGCTGACAGGGCAAGAAAAGGTCTAGAAGCACTTAGGGTAGAAAAGGCACCAAGCCCAGATGTCTTGCATCTTTGAGTACTTAGGGAGTTGGCAGCAGGATTGACAGTATACCTAATTCAACTATTTAATGACTCCCTGCAGTGCAAAGTGGTGCGAGCGGATTGATCTGCCGATGTAGTACCACAAGGTTGGGGGGGTGCAGATATTATCCAGGCAAATACAGGCCTGTTAGCCTTACCTCTATCATATGTTAGCTGATCAAGATCATCTCGAGGACAGCTTGGTGGCCTACTTAGTGGGCAATGGACTGCAGGACAGTAAGGGCATTAGTTTGTATCAGGGAGGTCATGTTATTTAACTGGGTCACCAACACAATAGAGGACAGGTGGTAGATTTGTTCTACTTTGACTTCAGCAAGGCCTTCAGTTCAGTCCCACACACCACACAGGAGGCTGCTAACAAAGTCAGGGGACTTGGATATATTGTGGGATTTACTTAGGTGGGTTGAAACTTGGCTTGGTGGGAGAGAACAGAGAGTAGTGGTGAATGAGGCTAAGTTGGGGGACAAGGACCTCATGAGCGAGGTGCTGTATGGGTCAGCTCTGGTGTGGTAGGCCAAAGGTTCCCCTGACAATGTCAGGACAGGTCAGATGAATCTGGAAGGAAAGTTGGTAAGCTTACTCAGTGACCAAGATGCAAAAGGTTTATTTACCAGGAACAATAAAAACAACATAACTACGAGGCTACAGGATAATAATAATAATAAACAACAAGACAATATGATTAGGACCAACAATTGGTTGAACCAAGAACAGGAGGGTTAACCCCTTTTAGTCCAAGTCCTATGCATCTTTGGCCAAGATGATGAAACAACTGATGAACCAAGCTTGGGCTTTCCTATGTGTCGGCTGATCAGCAGGTGGGCATTGATCCCACAAAGACAAAGCACTTTTGAAAACAGGCCATAATGGGGCATCCCCTGATGGAACAGAACATGATGAGGAACGCTGCTTGCTGAAGAACTTGGTGATCCTCTGCGGCTCCGGGCTAGAAGCTGAAGACTTCTGGTTGGCAGGTGGTTCTCTAGATGATCTGCAGCAATGACCACTGGTAGGTCCCCGACACCCAGGACACCTCCCACAAAGAAGACTGCTAGTGGTGCAACTCTCTGGTGGCCTCAACAGAGTGACACGGGCACATGCACACTTCTGGAAGGCCGGCAAAATATGAAAGGGGCATGCACGACATTAACTGGGGTCCCTCGTGCTTTAGACGGGGCAGCTCCTAAGCTGACTCACTACTGGATACCTCACTAGTGGCTCTCTACCACTTACTGTTACAGGACTGATGCTGGAACAACTGTGGTGAAACTTTGGAGCAGGTTGACGTCACTGGAGATGGTCCTGCCACAGATGGTGGGTGGGCCAGGGACCTCTCTGGGTCACCATCAGACTCTGGTGTAACTGCTCCGGGCAACAAAGTCGAAGCTGGATGTCAGGTACACCAAGGCACAATTTGATAACACAGTTTAGTAGCAAGCAAACAGTTCATATTTTCAAACAGGCAGTTTAGTTTTAGCAGGAAATACAATCTCTAGGGGGTGGTAGTCAGGCAGCAACACAATTCGGTTTGGGTGGTGCTCAGGAAAGCTTCCCTGAACCCCGTGGGCAACCCAGAGCTACTCGACAACCCCCCCTTCCCCAAAGGGTGCTGTGTCTTTAAGGGTCTTCTCCCCTTCTGCCCATTTTTGAAGCTCTGACCCCACTTTATTAAGATTAATAGCCACCTCTGTGCCTTAGGTAGGGCCTCATCCAGCCTGCCCGATAATTACCATACTTGAGGGCCTGGATGCTGGACCCCACTCCCCTCCACTAGCCCCTTCTTTCCAACAGTTGTCTAGGGGTCTTGGCTTTTGGGTCCTGCCCCCAGGCATGGAATGGTGCCATGACAAAACAAAAGTCTGGCGAGCCCACCTCTCTCTCTCTCTCTCTCTCTCTCTCTCTCTCTCTCTCTCTCTCTCTCTTCTGGTGCTTCTACCACATGGTGCCCTTCTAACACCAGTGGTGCTCTAAATTTGTAATTTGGGTTTATGGCCCATGTTTCCCCTGTTCATTGCTTCCCTCCTCTCCTAGGGAGCCCACTGCATCCCCCCCCCCTTCCCACTAGGGTGCTGGCCCTTTAAGAATTTTATTGGGCACGCTACCCTTTTAATTCTCCATTTCATTTCCTCCCCACTTCCCTAGTGCCCGTTGCGTGAGTATAATTAAAAATTAGGCACTCAGCCCACTTACTGCCATGGCACAGGACTTTACTACTGCTGAGGGACGGCAGGATATTTGGCTCATTTTCAATCTGCATGGCTGCTGAGGCAGAACTACAGGTCCGAGGAGTGTCTTCCACCCAGACCTGCTTTCCTGTGGCACCACATGGTCTGGCCAGCAGTGTCTTCCCCCCATGTCACTTGGGGCTCTGGGGAAAGAAAATGGAGCATGCCGGGGAGCCTTGCTCCCACCCGATGGACCCTTTTGCTGCTGCCACCACCACCACCATGCACCACCGGACTGGAGCAGGAGGAGAGTGAGGCTGGGGGAGCCACAGACTAACTCAAGGTATGTGTTTACCTCATTGCTCCCCGCATCCTTCATCCTCCTTGTCAGGCCACTGACCTCCTCTCTACCACCACTCTCCAGCCCTTTTATAGGGCAGAGGATTTCCTGGCATCCAGCCAGGAGATTGGACAGCACAAGCCCTGCAGGGAGGGTCTCCTGTCCCCGACCCCACTCTTCAGCGCTGAATGACATGAAACTGGACAAAGGGACTGAGAGGAGTCGGTGGGACTGCAGATGAGGGAAGGGGGGGCTAGCAAGGAGAGTGAGAGGGGGAAAAAAAGAAAGCTCCCACACCAGGGAAAGGATTCCCTTTTCTTTTTTGTGTCCCCCTAACCTCGGGGTACTACAACTGGCCCCCCCGAAACATACATGTCCCAATGTATGGGGGTCAATTACTACTCCAAATTTTAGAACACTAACAACATTTCAATACCCTTAACTATTTACCCAGTTTAATGTAGCAGTATTAATGTATTAAACCAAAATGAACCAAGAAGATGGGTGGACAACCTCAAGATGCCTTCCAGGAGTGGCTCCTGCCTCTCCTTGTTGATCTGTCCATCCATCTTGATGGAACCAGGGCAGGACTGTAACTGAATTTGGTGGATTAACTTTTTGGTACCATGCAAACCTGGTAGGCATGCCATCCTTGTCTACCAGCACTCAGTCTCCTAAGAGCGAGGGTATTTTCTTATTGTAGGCCTTGATCGGGCACCTTCCTGTTGTCTTTGTTGGTACACATTTTTTGGCTGGCTGAGGACTTAGCGTCTGGTGGAGGAGGGGTCTTTTTTTCCTCTTGGTGGTGTGATTAAACTGCCAGGGCTGACACCTGAATAGGGGATGCGATTGGCATGCTCTGCCAACTGATATCGGTCATTGTGGCTCCAACTGGATCTGGTTTGACCTTAAGTGCTAGGTGAAATCCTGGGGCCTTAGGATGCAAAGGCTGGTCGGTCGGCTTGTTTACCACTACTAGGCCATCAGGCCCCGGGCGTTTGGACAGTTCCTGGGAATGTACAGCATTCAGCTGGTTGCACTCCTTCTTTTGCATGGGGGCCTGTAGCTCCACCAAGCATTTGCTGGGCTCTTTCTTGTTTTGTGTTTCAGTGAGTGGCTTATGGTTTGGATCTGATGTGGTCATACTATGGTATTCTCAGATATTTCTTGTGTACCAGGCTCTCTCCTCTTCATAGTGGAATGCTTGCTCTGAATGCTCCTGTATCATCTGAGTTTCCTGCTGAAGACTCCTCTGAAGGGCTTTAAATTTATTCTGCTGCTCACTCTTTTGCTTTGTGTATTCTACAGCTCGCAGTACAAGCTTCTGATACCGGACCTTCCTTTGGCCGTCCCAACCCGGAATCTGCTGGCTCACATCGCAGACAATGGCGCTTGCCATGTGTGCAGGCTCCTCCACTTGAGCATCTGGAACTCTGGATAGACTTTGTGAAGGTACCACACCAGCCTGGTTGCTCTGCTTAATTCCGTCCACCTCTCTTTTGCTGTCCTCATACAGCTGGCACCGAGCTCTCTTGACTTCACTGCTTTCGACATCATTCCCCTCATACGGCTGCTGCACGGACCCAACAGTTTCTTTGCTTGGTCCTATAGACCTGCCCTGCCTGCCGATACATGTGTCTTTGACCTTGGTTTCTTCTCCTCCTTGGCCAAGGTGGATGCTGCACAACCAGGCAAAGGACCTCTCGCTTCATCTCTACCACAAGTGTCGCCATTTCCCACACCTGACATGTTAAACATGTCGGTTCCTCTCTCTCTCTTTACAGTGGTGGTCCCCCTCCTCTTGGGGATGACCAGTACCCAGACTGCACCCAGGGACATCTGTATGAAGACTGGGCTGCTCCTTGCCCCTTACCAGCATGCCCGGATGCCATGCTGGACCGCTACTCCCAAGTCACTGAGGCTCAAGGATCTTGATAGCCTTCTCCTTGAAATCCAGGAATGCTACCTCAGGATGTTGTTCTTGTAGCATGTGGAGTCTGATTTGGAGGGTTTCAATTTTAACCCCTTCAATGGTTCCATCTGGATTAGGAAACACTTCAGAATCAATCTGATGGATGGCACGGAGGTCTTCCTGCAGGCTGAGGATATAGTCAAGGAGGGTCTCGGCCTCTCTCAGTACCCTGGAGAATAATCAAGCCATTGGCACTAACAGACTCTTGGGACATAAGATGTGGTGTAACCTTTTAAAAATTTGTTCTGCAGTAGCCTTTTCTTCAGTTGGCCAAGATGATGCCTCCCACTGAGCTGTACCTCGGAGTTGTGCAAGCAGGACCTCGGCTCTTTGAGCTTCAGGCAGGTCATACAATCAAAAGGCGGCTTTCAGCCTGTCAGTAAAATCATGCAGTTTGTCAATGTTTGGATCCACTTCTCCTCCCACAAAGCGAGGGAGCCACGGTGCTCCGTAATAGTAGGGAGTAGTAGGGAATCATTAACGGCATGTTCCAGACTTCTTCTGTGGGTCCTCCATCTCTATTAGGACTATTCTGTCCTCAGTCAGGCATCTTGGTATGGGTAGCTTCAAACTTTGGACTCCTTGATGTTATTATCCTGCTCGCAGCACCAAGTTGTGGCAAGTTGAAAGTTTCCCTGTCAATGTTAGGACAAAACAGACGAATCTGGAAGGAGAGGCAGGAAGCTTGCTCCGTGACCAAGATGCAAAAGGTTTATTTACCAGGAATGATAAAAACAATGTATCTACAAGGCTACAGGATAATAATAATAATAAACAACAAAACAATATGAACAGGGCCAACAGCTAGTCGAACTAAGAACAGAGAGTTAACCCCTTTTAGTCCAAGTCCTATGTGCCCTTGGCCGAGATGATGAAACAACTGACAAACCAAGCTTGGGCTTTTCTGTGTGTCGGCTGATCAGCAGGTGGGCATTGACCCCACAAAGCACTTTTGAAAACAGGCCATAACGGGATGTACCCCGACAGAACAGAACACAACGAGGAACACTGCTAGTTGGTCAGTGAAGAACTTGGTGATCAAGCAAGAAACTGAAGACTTCTGGTTAGCAGATGGTTCTCTAGATGATCTGCAGCAATGATCACTGATAGGTCCCTGGCACCCAGGACACCTCCCAAGAAGAAGACTACTGGTGATGTGACTCTCTGGTGGCCTCAACAGAGTGGCACGGGCACATGCACACTTCTTGACAGCCAGCAAAATATGAAAGGGGCATGCACGACTTTAACTGGGGTCTCTTACACTTGAGCCAGGGCGACTCCTAAGCTGACTCACTACTGGATACCTCACTAGCAGCTGTCTACCACTTACTGTCACAGGACTGATGCTGGAACACCTGTGTTGGGACTTAGGAGCAGGTTGACATCACTGGAGGTGGTCCTGCCGCAGATGGTGGGTGGGCCGGGGACCTTCCTTGGTCAGCGTCAGGCTCTGGTGAAGTTGCTCCAGGCAACAAAGGTGAAGCTGGGCATCAGGTACACCAAGGTGCAGTTTGATAACACAGTTTAGTAGCAAGCAAACCGTTCGGATTTTTGAATGGACAGTTTAGTTTTTGCAGGAAATACAGTCTCTGCAGGGTGCAAGGCATGCATCAACACAATTCGGTTTGGGTGGTGCTCTGGAAAGCTTCCCCAAATCCAGTGGGCAACCAAGGGCCACTCGACCACTTCCCCTTCCCCAAAGGGTGCTGTGATTTTAAGTGTTTTCCCCCTTCTGTCCATTTTTGCAGATCTGACTCTACTTTATTAAGACTAATAACCACCCCGTGCCTTAGATAGGGCCTCATCCAGCCTGCCTGATAATTACCATATTTGAGGGCCTGGATTCTGGCCCCTCTTCCCCTCCACTAGCCTCTTCTTTCCAACAGTTGGCTTGGAGCCTTTGCTCTCAGGATCTTCCCCCTGACATGAAATGGCACCACCTCTCCTGGAGAGCCCACTGCACCCCCCCCATCCCACATGGGAGCTGGCCCTTTAAGAATTTTATAAGGCACTCTGCCCCTATAATTCTCCATTTCTTCCCCTCCCCACTTCCCTAGTGCCCGTGGCATGAGTACAATTAAAAATCAGGCACTTAGCCCACTCACGGCCACGGTCTGGGACTTTACTGTTGCTGAGGGGTGGCAGGAAATTTGGCAGGGGAGCCATGCTCCCACCTGGCTCCTTTTCAATCTGTTCAGCTGCTGAGGCAGAACTAGAGATAAGGGATGCGTCTTCCACCCAGACCTGTTTTCCTGTGGCACCACCTGGTCCAGTTGGCAGAGTCTTCCCCCCCCACACCAATCGGGGCTCTGGGGAAAGAAAATGGATCTTGCTGGGGATCCTTGCTCCCACCTGATGGACCATGTTGCTGCTGCCACCACCACACACCACTGGATTTTAACAGGAGGGAAGAAATGCCAGGGGAGCCACAGACCAACCCAAGGTATGTCTTTACCTCTGTACTCCCTGTGTCCTCCACCCTGCATGTCTGATCACTGACGCTCTCTCTACCGCCACTCACCGACCCTTTATTAGGGCAGGGGAGGTCCTGGCATCCAGCCAGGAGATTGGGAAGCACAAGCCCTGCGGTGAGGGTCTCCTGCCTCTGACCCCCCTCTGCAGCACAGAATGGTGTGAAACTGGACAAAGAGACTGGGAGGAGTCGGTGGGACTGCTGGCGATGGGAGGAGGGGACTAGCGAGGAGAGAGAGAGAAAGAGAGAGGGGAAGAAAAAGAAAATTCCCACATCGGGGAAAGGATCCCCTTTTCTTTGTTGTGTCCCCCTAACTTTGGGGTACTACACTGGGACCTGTCTTATTTAATATGTTTATAAGTGATATAGGGGAAGGTATCAGGAGCAAGTTGTCTCTTTGCTGATGACGCGAAGCTAGACGGCAAGGTAGATCATGAGGAAGGGGTTCAGGAGCCAGAGTGACCTAGAGAAATTGAAGAAATGGTCTAAGGTCTGGCTTTTGAGATTCAATAAGAATTGCAAAGTAGTGCACTTGGGGCAATGGAATCTATGCTCAGAATACTGGGTGACAGGGATTAGGCTGGCTGGTTATGAGTGGGACCTGGGGATCATAATCAGTGACTCTCTTAGCAAATGAGTCACTGCAACAAGGCATACAGCAAGGCATTAAGGATGCTGGAGTGTACTGAAATATGTTTTGAAAGTAGGAGAAGTGAGTTGATTCTGCCCCAGTACAGATCTGTTATTAATAAATTCTGTCAAATCATTTACATAAATTAAGAATAGAAACTGACCTAATATTGATCCTTGGGGAATACCTCTACTCAAGAATCTTTCAGATAATGTATGGCCTTTAACTACAACTTTTGGGTTCTCCCATTTAGATACGAGCCAAAACATTTTACTGTGTTCTGGATGGCTCTTATACTACCTAATCTGTCTAACAAAATGTTATGATTTACAAGATCAAACTCCTTGGAGAGGTCAATGAACACTTCACCCACAGAGTAACCCTATCCAGTGCTCCTCTAATTAGATTTGTGAAGTCTGTGAGTGCAGTGCTGGTCAACCTCCTCTTTCTAAAACCTGACTATTGTTCCATAAGAACAGCAATGGATTCTAAATATTCATATTTATTTACCTATTTTATTTACAGTATTTAAAAATATGTTAAAAGGAACACTGAACCAAGACTGATTTTCAGGTGCGACCCGGGGAGTGGAGTTGCAATACAGTAAAGAACAAATGAACTTACAAAGTGCAGCATTACAAAAGAATAATTTTCACAGGCAGTAAAACCAGGAGGGGGTGGCAGACATTGCAATGCACAGAAGCAAGTTTAGCTAGCAATAAAATGAGAAGCAGACAAAGTGCAGCTTACAAATGAAGTAGTTTCCCAGACGGTAAAACCATAATGGAATGACCAGCCATTGTAATGCAGAGAAATAGATTTTGGTAGCAACATAATGTGAGGCTTATGATGACTACACACTAATTTTTATGTTTGCTTGTGCAAGAAACATTTTGTGGCAGCTTGCTGGAGTAACGGGCTGTGGAGGTGCGTCAGTGTTGTGGCCAATGCTGGCAGTGCATTTTGGGCTGGTCACTGTGGCGCCTATGGAGGAGCATGCTGTCGATGACAGCAGTTTTGAAGCATGCCACCTACCTGAAAGAAATCCACTGCTGCAATCTGGGATCACCCTGTCATTGGAGAATCAGCTGTTTTTCCTGGACAGCAGCAAATAGCTTGCCTTGTCTGGTGTCACATTTCAATAAACATGGCGGCTGTTGCTGTCCACCTCTCACACTACCCATGAAAGCTGACGGGGGTGCCCAATCCCCCTGTTGGCATGCCCCATCCCCACTTTATTTGTAGACGAGGGAGCCCAATCACCATTGGCATAATGTCCTCCCCATTTGTTGTGTGCCGAGGGGGGTGCCCAAGCCCCCTCAGCTCATGCGCCCCCCTCAAACACATTGTATGTGCCGATAGGGTGCTCAATCCCTGTCCACTCAAGCCCACCCAATAAATGCCCAGGTGGCACACTGGAAGCCCATCCCAGCATTACCATTGTACCTGTAAGTAGAAAAACTGTCCGGCAAGGTTTTTTTTTTTAAAACCTGTGAAAACAGAAAACTATCCCTCGTTTTGTCCATTGCCACCTCCCACAACCTGCACCCACCCTCTGCACACCCCACCCCACCTCCCCACACCCCCTCACCCCATACTTACCTCGAGAGCCTGGCACGATGATCTTCAGTGGAGCAGCAACACGTCTACACTCTTCAAAGCTGACCGTGAACTGAAGAAATGCCAGTAAGCTGTATAATGGCATAAATGTGTTTTTTTTTTAACTTAGGTGGATATCTTGCCCATTTTTACATATTTTGGCACAAAATTTTCAACATGGGGTTCTTGGTACCCCACATCATAAATTGAGGCACTGTCATCTGGTTATTCAGTCCTGTAAGGTTATTTCATGGTCACTGCACGGAATCACCTTTCAGGACCGATTAATGAAATGATAGTGTCACGGTTAATGAGTTGGGCTCCGAAAAAGCCTATGTTGCAAATTTGGTGAAAAATTCCAAAAGATGACTGTGTTATGAGCATGCCTTGTGCAGTTTCCACACACACTCGTAACTTTGAGGATTTGTAATATTTGCACTCAAGATTTTCAACATTGTCATGTTAACACACCTCCTTATGAACAGTACAGCTGTCATTTTTCACATCCTGCCCGAAATGTGTTTTTGCACATCTGGCGCACGATGGCAAGGTCGCTGTGGGAAATAAATGTTTGTGACAGATTAAGAAAATCATAGTTACACCGTTCATGAGCAGAGGTCACAGAATGTCAGTGTTGAAAATTTGGTGAAATAATTCCATGAAATGACTGTGTTATGAGCATGTGTTGCGCAGTTTCCACATATGCTCGTAAGTTCGAGCATTTATAATATTTTCATTCCAGATTTTCAAAATTGCTATCTCGTCAGACCTTCCTATGAATGGTACAGCTGTCATTTTTCACATCCTACCCGAAATGTGTTTTCGCACATCTGGCACAGAATGGTGCGGTCACTGTGGGGAATCAATGTTCAGGACAGATTAACAAAATCACAGTGCCACTGTTCATGAGCAGCAGTCTCAAATGCTTTGATGAGGTGGGGGTCACAAAAAGGCCATGTTGAAATTTTGTAGTGCAAATACCAACAAATGCCCAGGGTGTTAGGGTTTCTAACCATAACATCCCACCCTGTACAGACTGACAGGCATCAGGGGTGTGACTTTGGACTGCCGGCTATAATGCTCACGCCATTCCACTCCCACCCCCACCCTGCAGCCAGTGATAGCCATTTCAGCATATGTTCTTATGGAATGGGGTGACTGTAAAGCCAAACACCCCAAGGCACACCTCAACACTTGGTGTCTACAGGATAAGGTGAGGTGAAATGGTGTAAACGTTATGGGCAACGACTCAAAGGCACACCCTAATGCCTGTCCATCTCTACAGGATGGAGGTGGGATTGGCGTGAGTTCAATACTTCACTGCCATTCCTAATCTGCATCTGTCTAACTCCTGCACTTCTAATGCTAATACTTGCAAGCAGACATTTGGCATCGACAAACGCTTGTTTGAATAGTTTTGACAGAACTGACAGTAAAGCCACTGGCCTATAATTTGATGGGTTATCCCCCCCTTTAAAAATAGGGGTCACCTTTGCATACTTTCAAGATGAAAGAAAGAAACCTTCTAAGAGGCTTCTACTAAACAAGTATGTAAGCACTGTGGTAATGAATGGGGCAACTATCTTCAGAAATGTTCCCTCCAACTGCTCCAAATCATGATTTTTTTAGGATTTATATTCTAGTTCTTTTAATAAGTCCTTTGATTTTATAATCTTGAAATAAGATGTAGATCTGTTATAAGATGTCTCGTTTTCTGAGTCCACTCTTAGGTTATTTACTGATTTTTTTTTCGCATTTGGTACTACTAGGATATTTATTTCTGCCATCATACAAAAATACTGATTTCAATTATTTTCTGTTAGTTGTGGGTTTTGTTCCCTACCATCCTCACCATTAAATTTTATGTTTGACTTTGAAATATTTTATTTATCAAAGCTCTTCACTAAGGACCTCTAATCAGCTGGATTTTTTGTGTTTTTTAAATTTTTTTTTTATTTTACCATTATAATATTTTGCGTTCTCTATTTTTAGCATCCTTTTGCACCTGTTTCTACCTTTCTTAAAATGTTCTCAATCTTGTTCATTTAGGGTATTTTTTTTTTGCTTTCCTCCAAAGCCTGTTCTTTAGTTCTAGTTAATTTTGTTGAAACCCAGGGCACGTGCATGTTTCTTGCTTTTTCCTTTACAAAGTGGTGTGTAAATTACAAATCTCCAGGGACATGGATGTAAATTATTTTATGGCTAATTCTAGGTCTGGGATTAAATTAATCACATCGGGCTCTATTCACAAAGCAGGAGATGGAGTGCACAGAATGCACAGACACAGCACATGGAGCATTACCTTGGTGCCGCATGCAGTGGATGCCTGGATGGCATGCACAAAATGAGCATTGTGCAGTGCACCAGTGTCTGGCACATACCTGCATTGAAAGGTGTTATGGGTTGTGCAGAGGGGCAGTGCTACATAGTGCACACTGTGCTCCCCCACATGCCTGACCGCTCCCATGACAGAATGGCATTCGGGAACACATGCGCAGACCTACACTAGGGTTAAGGCTGCCATAAACCCCATGTGTGATGCACAGTGCAAGCTGGGGACCTGGAAGGGGTGAGCACAGACATGGCCTGTGCTGTGGTCCCCCATCTGCAAACCCAGACAGCGGGTACACTCCCCACCAGACACCATGGCCAACAGCCACACTCACATACAAGGTGTTGCATGTAGCCATGCCTAGGTGTGGTGCTGCACACAGGGCCTGCAAGCTTGATGGTGCAAGGCAGGCCATGCCACACATCCACCCAGTGCATAACACACCCCGTCACCCGAGCAGCTCAACACCTATGTAAGGGTGCACCCCTGACCATGGCCCACATGTACAGTGTGCACTAGAAATGTGAACACAGACACTGGATGCAATGGAACCTGCAAATCACCCCCCCCCGACTGAATACCCAGCATATCCAGACAGAATAACAGCACGGACACAGGGCATAGATTCAGCTTACCTTTTCTAAACTGTCATCTCTACAACAGTGCAAAACACCAATGCACTAACCATCCCCCTCAGATGATCCCCCGAGGATGGAGGTGTCATGATCCTGGTTGGAGGGCGGAGGGCCAGGACCATCTGGCAGAGTGGACTGGTGTAACTCTGCAATGACACAAGAGACAGGACAGATGTGTGAGAGTGGCCGACCTGAGCAGTGATACATCCACCCATTTGACACACATATGCCATGGATAACTCACCCTTGAGATCTCCTCCATTGCCCAGATCTCCTCGATGTTGTCTCTATAGTACACATCCCTGATGCTAACCCAGATAGACTGTGTACTATGCCTCTGGCTCCTTCCAAAGGGTGGCAGGGAATGTCACAGGCATGAGCCAATCATCTGTGTTCCGTGCTCCTCACCAGGTCACAGATGCCCTGCTATGACATGTGCACATGCACATCATCTTTCCAGCTATCCCTGTGGACCAGTGGGATATAGCACAGGGGTTCTTTGACATGCAGGGCATGCCAAATGAGATTGGGGCCATAGACTGCACACATGTCACCATTGTGGCCCCCATGGTGGAGGAAGAGGAGGCATACCGAACCAAAAGGAGTACCACAGCATAAACTGACAGGTCTTCTGCATGAATTTGTGAGCAAAATACCCAGGCTCATGCCATGACTCCTATATCTTCCAGCAGTTGTGACTGGGTGCCTTCCTCGATGGACCCATTGGTGGGGACAACTGGTTGCTTGGTGGGTACCATGAAGGGGTCTCAGGAGGCATGTCTGTCTCACCACACACACTTGACACTCTTTCCTTCCATTATGGGTGACAGCAGGTACCCACTGTGACCTTACCTATTAACAGCATAAATGGTGCCACAGGGGCACGTTGAGGAGGCATACAACACGGCACACAAAGGACATAGTCGGTGGTGGAACACACATTCTGAAGGCTGCAGATGTGGTTCCAGTGCCTGGATCACACAAGAGGTACAATGTTGCTTGCCCCAGGGTAGACACACAGAGTGGTCTCGCCCTATCCCATGCTAGACATCATCTGTGAATGGTGCCGCCTGCTAATGCCACATGATGCCCCAGTGGACATGCCACCTGGGGACGAGGACAATGACCCTGCATCCATTGGGGGGGGATGAGACCCTATTGGGACATGCTCTGCATCACGTACTGGCACATGGTACCTTCAACTGGTAGAATGTGGGCAAGGGAGCACTGTGATGATGTACCCCTTTCAGTGCACCCATGCCAGCAGTGACACATACATGTATGCTGTGCAGATGGTGGCCAGCTATGATGCTGCCATTGCCATGCCTCTAAGTGACATCACGCATGTGCAATGTGTATAAGGGCATGTAATATGTGTGCCCATGTGTGTCCATGGGTGTTACCCTGTGGGGGAACCCTGGTCCCATGTGTTGGGGGGGTGGTCTGTGGTGTATTTATGTTGGTGTGTGGTCCTAGGTGTGGCCTGGTATGGGTCCATGGTGCTTGTGTGATGGAGGACATGTGGGGGCCATGTGGTCCTTTGTGGTGCATGGTGGTTGAATACTGGGTAAGGCATGGTGTGGCATGGTGTGCAGAGCCCGGTGTTACACTCATTCTTCAACATGTATGGTGTCCCGTGCATGTGCGGACACCATTGTGGTATGTTACTCATGTTCACTATTTCCCTCGTCATGCCTATCCCCCAGTGTGCATCCCATTAACACATATCCTGTACCTCTGGTGGCCTGTAGAAGTCTGTCACACATCGGGGCAGCCTCCTGTCTATGATTCCTCCAGCCTCCACGTGTGCCTGCTGTTCTCCAACTAGGGGTATCCAATGGCTCCCCTGTTTGGCTCGCCTGTGTAGCGACAGGGGCGACATGCAGTGTCATCATGCACTCCAGCAGCATCCCCAGGATGTCACCAATCCTGTTGATCCTCTGATGCATGCCCCACACCTCATCAATTAGGTTATGCAGTGCCCCTGTGGTATCCTGCTGTGCCACCAGGCAGTCACTTTCAAGCTGCCACAGGTTGTGGTAACAGGTTTGCAGCATGCCTGCCCCCACGTTCTGCCTGCCACACCATGGCACCTGTCCGGGTGCCCCCTCCTCCGGCACACTGTGGCCATGTTGGGGAGGACACATGTGCATTCAGCGTATGCTGCTGTGCATTGTTGCCTGTGGGTGGTATTGCAGGGGTATTGCCATGGTGTGGTGGGGTACATGTCAGGTGTTGTGTTATCGCTTAACCGCCTGTGCGCATAAACGTGCTGTTGGGTGACAGTGTGGCAAATGTGTGCAGGGGTTCTTGGCATGGGACAGCTCTTATAAGGTGTTTGCCACACCCTCGTGGTCTTCTCTGCCCTCTTTGTGGCATCTTGGTGTGGCAAACTGTCCTCCTTCTACATCCTGGCATGGCCCAGCTGGTGACCTGTGGGTGACATGGGTTGTGGTTAGTATAGGCTGTGGTATGATATGGGTACCATTACCAGTGAGGCATCCTGTCTATGCCATGTACCACCCATGGTTGTGTTCTCCATGGGGGGGGGCTCCACTGGTACACTGTTCCCTGCTGCTGCCAATGTCTGCCATGCTGTATCTGCAGGATGAATCACAGGGTGGTTAACATTGGCATAATTGTCACTCTAGCATCCTATGCTGTCCAGGATGCCCCATATACCTGTCAGTGTATTGATGCACATGTCTTCACCATGGTGGACCACATTAGGGATGGTCTCCACCACTACCTTCTCAATAGGGCTCAGAAAGGGCTACTTGAGGAGTGGGCCACCACTGGTGGCCTGCTGTGAGCAACTGACAGTAATCAACTTGCGCTTGACTGTGGACTGGAGGTTGTGCCACTTGTGCTTTATGGCACTTAGTGTGCGTGTCTCTGGCCCTGCTGCATTTACCACCACCTGTATGTCAAATCACATGTGTGCCTTCATTTTTCAGCATGTCCACCCCATGCAGTTCAGCATAGTGGGCATGTACACTGGTGGCAGAGTGGCCACCTGTGGCCCAGTGAAGTTGTTCAACCTGGGTTGCACAGTGGCGGAGGACCCAGGTGCACTTGTGTCCCTGCCGCCATAGCCCTCTCCCTGGGGATCCAATCAAATTGGCTGCCTTGCTGCTGCCAGCATAGGGGCTGCTCCAGTGCTATCACTGTCCATATCAGCCTTCACTTCTGCATATGCACACAATGGTGCGGTTGCCCACATATGGTGGAGTCATGGGGCATGGCCGCATTCATGGACCATGTCTGGACCTCCCCATGTGCATCTGTGCATATTGGCAGATGTCACCTATGGTATTGCGTGTGTTTCCAACTCTGTTTGTACATGCAGCGCTGTGATGCTGTTCTACTCTATGCATATGGGTGCACGGCCTCTATGTCCTCTTTTGGTGCAATTCCTGTGCATTCATGAATAGAGCCTACAGATGGAAACCTATAAATTTCTCAGGGGTGCTAACAAGGTAAATGGCTAGGACCTATTTGTAAGAAATAGAGACGTAGTCACTAGAGGGCATTATAGGAATTTGGAAGGGGACAACTTAAATAAAGACAGAGGAAGTTCTACTTCATAGAGAGGGTGGTGGAACTGTGGAATAGACTACCAGCGGAAGTGGCAAGGGTAGCTGCTCTAAACAGGTTTAAGCATGACTGGGACAGGGCAAGGGTACTGATAGACCCTAGGGGGTGCAACAAGATTGAGGGGGTAGGAGAGCAGGGAAGGAGAGAGACAACCAAAGCATGAAGTGGGGAGATCAATGTATGTCCCTTAGCATCGCCGTCCTTCTCAGAGACCTGGCGGCACTGCATGAAGCCTTTTGCTCTGGCAGCGAAGAGAGGAAGGGGACAGGAACAAAGCGGCGAGGCTGTCAGTCATGGGACGCTGGTGCAGAGACAAGCCACGGTAACCAAGAGGGTCACGAATGAAGCAGAGGAACTGCCTGTACTTTGTGCTTATCATGGCTCTGATAGCCTCACTTGTGCTTTTATTCCACTGTTGCAGGATAGGCTTTAAGTGCGGTCGTGAGGGCTGGCAGATTGAAGCCCTCCCCACAGCCTCCTGAAACCCCCCCGAGGACGAAGTGATCCCCTGCACACACAGTGCAGTCGTGAGGGCTGGCAGATTGAAGCCTTCCCCACAGCCTCCTGAAACCCCCCTCGGATGGAGCGATCCCCTGCACACACAGTGCGGTCGTGAGGGCTGGCAGATTGAAGCCCTCCCACAGCCTCCTGAAACCCCCCGCGGATGGAGCGATCCCCTGCACACACAGTGCGGTCGTGAGGGCTGGCAGATTGAAGCCCTCCCCACAGCCTTCTGAAACCCCCGCGGGACGGAGCGATCCCCTGCACACACATGCGGTCGTGAGGCTGGCAGATTGAAGCCCTCCCACAGCCTCCTGAACCCCCAGATGGAGCGATCCCCTGCACACACAGTGCGGTCATGAGGCTGGCAGATTGAAGCCCTCCCACAGTCTCCTGAAACCCCGCGGATGGAGCGATCCACTGCACACACAGTGCGGTCGTGAGGGCTGGCAGATTGAAGCCCTCCCCACAGCCTCCTGAAACCCCCCAGACGGGAGCGATCCCCTGCACACACAGGTAGTGTTCCTCAGCTAACAGCTGCCTCCTGAGCTGCGTGAATGAAATTTTGAATTTGGCGCCCTTTTCTCTACATCGGGTCTGAAATCATAGGAGCCAGAACTTTTACTCCTGTGCACCTTGTTTTTGCATGAAAAACATAGTACTGCACTAGATTTTATTTTTCCCTGCCATTTTAGTATAATTTCACCCTGAGAACTGAGCAGCACCATGATTATGGATCGTTTTACTGTTTGCAGAATTGTGTGAATGATTCTCAGACTGGACTGTTTTAGAAACCTGTTTTAAACTAGTGCAATTCCCAGCCTGAATTTTATTTCCATTTCCATCCAATTTCTGTAAAGTAAAATTGTGTGCATAATAGAGTTTGTAAGCTCCTCCTCCCCACTCACCTACCTCGAGTATTAATTGCTGCTTCTTTGTCCTCCTCCTGCAGTGCAGTCGTGAGGGCTGGCAGATTGAAGCCCTCCCCACAGCCTCCTGAAACCCTCCCACGCGGACGGAACAATCCCCTGCACACACAGTGCGGTCATGAGGGCTGGCAGATTGAAGCCCTCCCCACAGCCTCCCGAAACCCCGCCGTGGACGGAGCAATCCCCCTGCACACACAGGTAGTGTTCCCAGCTAACAGCTGCCTCCTGGAGCTGCGGTGAATGAAATTTTGAATTTGGCACCCTTTTGTCTACATCGGGTCTGAAATCATAG
Source organism: Neoceratodus forsteri (assembly GCA_016271365.2). Classification (NCBI taxonomy): domain Eukaryota; kingdom Metazoa; phylum Chordata; order Ceratodontiformes; family Ceratodontidae; genus Neoceratodus; species Neoceratodus forsteri. Next base: position 685,741,695 of record CM057449.1, read on the forward strand.
GAGCCAGAACTTTTACTCCTGTGCACCTCGTTTTTGCATGAAAAACATAGTACTGCACTAGATTTTATTTTTCCCTGCCATTTTAGTATAACTTCACCCTGAGAACTGAGCAGCACCATGATTATGGATCGTTTTACTGTTTGCAGAATTGTGTGAATGAATCTCAGACTGGACTGTTTTAGAAACCTGTTTTAAACTAGTGCAATTCCCAGCCTGAATTTTATTTCCATTTCCATCCAATTTCTGTAAAGTAAAATTGTGTGCATAATAGAGTTTGTAAGCTCCTCCTCCCCACTCACCTACCTCGAGTATTAATTGCTGCTTCTTTGTCCTTCTCCTGCAGTGCGGTCGTGAGGGCTGGCAGATTGAAGCCCTCCCTACAGCCTCCTGAACCCCTCCCCCCGCGGACGGAGCGATCCCCTGCACACACAGTGCGGTCATGAGGACTGGCAGATTGAAGCCTTCCCCACAGTCTCCTGAAACCCCCCCGTGGACGGAGCAATCCCCTGCACACACAGGTAGTGTTCCCAGCTAACAGCTGCCTCCCGGAGCTCTAGCCCCGCCTGCGCTACGCGCAGGCTCCCCACCACCCCCACCACCACCCTTGGTCGGCTCTTACTTATATAGTGTGATTATATAGTGTGACCTCACGTGGTTCTAAACCAAACAGCCCACTTTCCCATTAGCTCCTTATACCTTCCTACCACCAGTGGCTCCTTGAGCTGACTCACAAATCTCATCCTCTGTGGACACATTAATTTTCATCTTTTGTCTACACATTAGAAACAAAAATAACAGGAAAATGCAGTTCCTTACTTTTCAATCATCATGCTCTGCCTCAATGTATCCTCCCTCCCTCCCATCTTCTTCCTATCCCAGGCCACCTGAGCCATCTCCATTTCTCTCTACAGTGCCCAAGCCACCCCTCCTCCTCCTTGGCACAAGTAGTCCAACACCAGCCCCACTGGCACGATTGGCCACTGGGGCCTCTATCCTTCCTCCTGAGTTCCATGCTGTGAAACCTGCTCTTTCTATACCCCTCTACTCAGGCCCTAGGGCCGGACTTCGTTCACCCACCCTCTCCACCCGTCGCTGTGCATTACCTATGAAGTTCATGCGGCTATCGAGGCACATTCTAGCCCTTCTTCTTATTATAGCCGGGGACATTGAACTTAACCCAGGTCCACCTGCATCCATAGCCTCCCAACCCCCAGTATCAGCTACGCACCTCCCTAAAGGACTTAAAATTGTCCACCTAAATATATGCAGTATCCTAAACAAAATAGCAACCCTGCAAACTACTGTCCTTGCACTTCGCCCTGATATAGTTATTATCACTGAATCATGGTTAAAGCCGCACAACCAGGATGCAGAATTCTCCATTCCTGGTTTTTCCCTAATACGCCAGGACAGACAGGGCAGAAAGAAGGGTGGCGGCACAGTCATGTATATCTCCTCCAATCTCCAGTTCTCTAGAATCCCCCTGCCTGCCCCTATTCCTTCTGTTGACTCCCTTCTAATCAAAATCCCTCTGCCTCACTCCATTCCAATTTATATCGCTGGGTCTTACTGTCCACCTGGTACTCCTCTGGGCTGCATTATTGACCATCTTGGCAACCTGAGGTCACACACAGAGGGCGGGGAACTTCATATCCTTGGTGATTTCAACCAGAACTGGCTAAGCAGTGCAGCCTCCAAATCGCGTCAACAAGTAAATGCCCTAAACTTGTCCCAGCAAATAGTGGAACCCACATGCCTAAACCTTAAATCAAACAAGCACACACTCCTGGATTGGGCTTTAACTACCCACCCCCATCGGATCTGTAAAGCTGGCCTGCTACCTGACTCCCTTAGTGATCACCATATGATTTTTATCATGAGAAAAATCTTCCGCCCCATGGCCCCCCCACCCCGTGTGCTTCAAAACAGAGCCTATAAGTCTCTTAACCTGACTGCTTTCCTAAATGACCTCTCTAGCATTGATTGGTCTTTCATCCCTAGGGCCACCTCTACAGATGATACCCTAAACTTTTTCTCTGTAAATTTCCTTGCCATCTGGGACCGACATGCACCCCTAAGAAGATCCCAGGTAAGAGGTTCCCACTTACCAGGGGTAACTACTACCCTCATGGAACTCCTTCGTACCAGAGACCGTGCCTGGAAATCTTTTAAGGCTACAGGTGATCAAACAGCTCAGCTACACTACAGGTCGTTAAGAAACGCCTGTACAAGACACATACGACAGGCTAAATCAAATTACTTTAAAACTGCATTCAACAACAACTTCTCCCACCCCACTCATTTCTGGAAGTCTATTAAATCCCTCCTCTCCCCACCTGCCCAACCCCCTACTCCCACTCTAAACATTGCGGGTAATTCCATTACTGATCCTAGCTTGGTTGCCTCCGAGTTTAACTCCTACTTTTCCTCCTTGTCTTCTTCCTTCCGCTCCTCTCATCCCTATCCCTTGTCCATGCCCCCCTTCTGTACCTACCCCGGCCACCTTCTGTCTCCGTCCAGTCTCATCTAGCCAGGTGCTAAAAATACTGCAGGCGCTAGACCCATCAAAGGGAAAATGTCCATCGGGCCTCGATTCCAAGATGCTTCTGCTCTCTGCACCTGCCATAGCATACCCACTAGCTCTGCTCTTTAACTTGTCTTTTAAACTCGGGGCTGTCCCCAACTTATGGAAACAAGCCACTGTCATTCCACTACCTAAAGGAGGGGACCTCTCCTCTCCATCCAACTACCATCCTATATCCCTGCTCCCCGTCCTAGCAAAGATTCAAGAGTGACTCGTTCTCTCTCAGCTCTATCATTATCTCGATACTATATCCTTTTTTACCCCTTTCCAGGCCGGTTTCAGGAAAAATCACTCCACCACCACCTCCCTTCTTTGGCTTACTAATGCAATCCTCACGGGAATGGACAAAGGGGAATTAACAGCTGCCATTTTCATTGACCTGGCGAAGGCTTTCGACACAGTCTCCCATCCCTTGCTGCTGGCTAAACTTACCCAAGCAGAACTGTCAAAAAACGCAGTTGACTGGTTCCACTCTTACCTGGCTGACAGGTCCCAATCAGTCCGCATTGGCTCGGCCAGATCCACCTCACTCCCTGTCACCAGTGGTGTCCCCCAAGGGACTGTACTCGGCCCGCTGCTGTTCTCTATCTTTCTTAATGACCTGCCTGCAGCCTGCCTACAAACATCAATCCACATGTATGCTGTCGACACGGTGCTGTTCACCTCTGGTCCATCCTCTAGTGCCGTGACAGCCTGCCTACAGCAGGATTTCGATTCCATCCAACGTTGGTTCACCTTAAACCAGCTACACCTAAACCCTAAAAAAACTGTCTCCCTCACCTTCGGCTCCCGGTCCAAAATAGCACGGCTTCCCGCACCTCCTACGTTCTACACTTTGAATAGCTCCCCACTAGAGGCCTGCACCGCCTATCGTTATCTTGGGGTCTGGCTAGACCAGTATCTTGACTTTTCAGTGCATATCGATGCACTACACAAAAAATTGCACCCTATGTTGGGAGCCCTCTACCGGAATAAAAATTGCATCCCTCTACGCACTAGACAAGCAATAGTGCAAAAAATGATCCTCCCTATTATTGATTATGGGGATGTCGTCTACTGTACCACACCCCAAACTTCCCTAGCTAGGCTGGATCCCCTTTTTAACTCTTTTTGCCGCTTCTCGTTAAACCTCCCTCCCAATACCCACCACTGTGTCCTCTACCAATCCCTGGACCTCCCATCTCTTTATAACAGAAGACTGCTCCACTGCGCTAAAACCTTTGTCAAGTTCTGGTCACATACCCTCCCCTCCTACCTGTCTTCCTCCTTAGCCACCCTCACTCCTCCTACTTATGCTCTTCGTAATATCGATGCTAGGCTCCTACATATCCCCTACAGATCCACCCGGTCAGGCCAGGCTGCTTTCAGCTTCAGGTTGCCCAAATTATGGAACTCCCTGACAGCCAACATCAGACATTCCTCAAGCACTCCTCAACTGAATGCTCTTCTCAGACTGCTCTTCGCTACCAACTGCAACTGTAACCTCCCCCCTTTGTCCTCCCCCTCGTCTCCATAATCCTCCCAGTTGTGCAGCAACATGTTCTGATTCTAACTTGTAGTTCTGCTCCCTACGCATGTCTGGTAACACATTTTAGTGATTAAGTACCTATAACTGTACCTGTAACTGTACTGAACTGTCTCACCTACCGCCTGTACTCTGCCAATGTATGTTCTTGTTTTTGCTGTAACCCCCCTACCCCCAGGGCGCATCTGGAATCGAGCAGTACTCTGCTCAGCATGCCTTCCTGGTAAATCTCTTAAATAAATAAATAAATGTAATGGACCCAAAATTCCAAAGTTTTGGAAGCCGAAAGCTATTTGAAAATGGGCAAAAAAATCCTCAGGCTCTGATTGGCTGATAGGCCACTAAAGGTGATCATCTATCAGACAACTGAGCCCAGTTTTTAAAAGTGCTGATGAGAAAGACTGCATCACTAATATTGATGGGCACAAGTAATGTTCACATGCCACAGCTGCCATGCTTTTCCCCGGAAACAGAGATCAATACATTACGTCTCAGTAAAGTTCCCCCAACCCCCACCCCAGGGTACCCAAATAATCCACTAAACAGCAAACAAGGCATGTCATCCCCCTCCCCCCAAAAACCCTATAAACTGTCGCCAGACATAGAAATGTGTGTGTCAGCCCATTTTGGCTCACACAACATAGTCTGCCACTAAATTGTCAATTGCAAGCTGGCAGCAAACAGGCAAGAGAACCAAGAGTGTCCGGTAGGTTGCTGTATGGCCAATTGCCATTAAATAATACCCTAGCCATTTCTTCACAAACCATCATGCATCATACCCCACACAAATATCTAAACATGATCAATGAGCAAGCAATGTTATAATAAAACATGTCCTGGTAGTGGCATGCATCAGTAGGACTGTCCTGTACCTCTTCGTCATCTCAACAGTGCGGCTACCCATATGTCACCATCACTCGTCTTCCTACTGTTAATCATAAAATCAGTGGAACATGTTATCAAGTAATGAAATATAGCACCCAAAACACATATACAGCAACATATCTGTATGATTGCTAGTTCCATAGGATATACTACAAACTGCTGCAAAAGTTAGGGTGAGTCAGAGCAGCGACCAGTTACACTGCCCTCCCGCCCACTACCAGCGACCCAGATGCAAAGATAACCCATAACTAAGGAGGAAAAAAAGAAAACGGAGCACAGCATATGTGTGTGTGTGTGTGGGGGGGGTGACACGAAACTCTGTGGGAAAGTTAATAAAAACAATGTCTCTGTGCCTATGTGTTTCTGTTGGATAGCTAGGAATGACAACTTACAAAAGGAGGCAGTTTAGCGGGTCCAGCATCAGTATTTAAAACTAGCCTTAAATGGTTTTACATCTTCTTTCTCTACCTTCTACAGTCTCAAAATGTTACTTTTACATTTGAAATTAGTCCCTTCTCCATAGCTCTATAGTGCAGATGGCAGGCCTCAATTAGAAACCTTTTTTTTTTTTACATGATAAAAGTCCTAACTAAAAATAAAAAAAAACCACAAAAAATCATTCTAATGCAGTCAGAGGATCTATTTTATTGCAACACTTACTTTAAATGACTTTTCCATTAATATTTTTTATTAAACTTATTTTTTTTACAGTGCTCATTTTCTAAGTGCGATAATACCCAACAGGGTGGGCGGTATTGTGCTATACCAAACCTTCCAGAGGCTAGAAGGCCCTCCACCTGCAGCGTTGGGTCTCATTACACCCCTGGCGGTCAGGTATAACATGATACCACCCACCCTGTTGGGTATTATTGCTTACACAGCAGTTTGCCCGTATTTCATTAACATGTATGAAGATTTTCCATACGGTCAGTGTGCCTAAATCAGGTCATATGTTGACAGAGGGATACTGTAATAAATTGTCTCCAGTTCCCCAAATGTCAGGTGTAGAAAGGGTCCAGTAAAAGTCCTTATTTGTAATCTCATACAAAGAATCAATGATGAAGGCTAGATCCCCCTTTGAAAAATCATTAGCCTATATTGAAGAACTTTACCTTCAGTCTTAATACCTATTTATTGTGCTTTAACTAACCTGATTCAGCAATGTGCCATTAAACAACATAAGAGATTATGCATCTTCTTTGTCAAAGCAAAGTGATGTTACTGCTGGATGTAGTGTTCAGACAAATAGGCCACTGTTTGCAGTTCTAATTGATTGGTCTAGTATTAGGTAACCCATCTTGTCAGTATGTTCTTTACTGTTTCCTGATAAAAAGTGACACAGATTGATATTTCTGAAGACTTTTAATAGATTTCTTGCAGTTCAGCTTTAAAGTGATTTATACTAGGAGTGGTATAAAGCATAGGCATCATAGTGACACAAAATCTTGCATTTTAGACAATTCTATATCTAAAAGATTAAGTATTTCAGTTTAGTGATGTGTCTGACCTCAACATTATTCTCTTGGTTTACACGTTTCTGTTGCCTCCTCCCCCTCCATCCCCTTCTTGTTTGTCATTTTTTGTTATTGTTTTTCTATTCTGATTGTTGTTGCTCATTTCTGTTGTATTCTCTAAATAAAACCCTGTTTTGTTAGTTAGCCGGTTTTAGGCGCCAGCGAACCCTGCAGTTGCTGGGAGCCCCTCCTCCTGGGGGCCCCCAACCAGAGAAGCTTACCTTATTCATTTTTAAACATTTTTGTATCTTAATATAGTTTTAAAACATCAGTAAAGGACTGTGCAGATCTTTCTGGTTCTGTCATGAAATACCTCAACAAGCTGTGATCCAGTCAATAGGAGGTGGATAGGCAGCAATGGATGGGATGGGAAGAACAGCCCCAAGAACTGACGCTTCTGTTTCCTCCAAATTTTTTAAAAATACTACAGGTTATACTAAAGCTCTACATAGAAACAAAGAAATATAAAATTTGCTGGCAGATAACTATTGCTTGGCCCACCTAGTCTGCCCATTTTTCTCTGCCTATAGTATCACCACAAATAACATTTTGCACTTATGGGCTACAGTAAAACACATGGGCTAAAGGTGGGCCAAGTAGAGGGGCCTCATGACTTCACTAATTCTGCTGGGGGCCCCCAAAATCCTAAAGCCGGCCCTTAATTGTTACCTTGTTAGTCAGTTTGGTTTTGTGACCAATGCACACTGGGGGTTTGATTCCATGCCTGAGTGCGCCTTTATCCATTTAGCTCTTTTTCAGCCTGCAGTCTGCAGTGCTGAAGAATTCTTAAATCAGCTTTGTATCAGGATTTAAATCTCCTTCTTGGTGCTGCCCTGTTCCATCAGTTGGAAGGCAGAACTCAATACTGGGTGTGACTTCATTGCATTGCATTGTGGGATACTAGCTGTATAATCATTTGGTCAAAGTTGTCTCTGTGTAGTGGACTATAGCACAAGTCAAAAACCAAAACCAGCATACTCAAAATGGAACCTTGCAAATAACAGCTTCAAATAGCACATTCAGAATTTTTTAACTCTTTAGATATATAAGCGAGAAATGAAAGACCAAAGGAGGGATAGTAAGGCTAAAAGGGGAAGGAGGGGTTTGTGAGGAAGAGGACCAAAAAAAAAGCAGACATATTGAACAATTACTTTTGTTCAGTATCTAAGGAGGAAGTGGTAGGTGACAGGCCAGAGATAAGGGACACGGGCATTAAAGGAAGGAAGGTAGACATTAGTCCTTTTACAGAGGAGAGAGTCTTCAAAGAATTACCACAATTAAAAGTAGACAAGGTAATGGTACCTAACATGGTGCATCCTTGGATACTTAGGGAGCTCAAGGAAGTGCTGTTCAGCCTATCACTAGAAACAGGAGAGGTTTTGAGGGACTGGAGGAGGGCAGATGTGTCCCACTTCCCAAAAGTGGCAACAGGCAGGAGGCAGAAAATTATAGATCTGTCAGTCTGACTTCAGTAGTAAAAGTAATGGAATCACTATTGTAGGAATAGACTGGGAACACATTGTAACCAGTGGATTACAGGATCCGAAGCAACATGGATTCATGGGGGGGGGGGGGTCTTGCCAAACTTCATCAAGTTCGTTGACTTGATGACCAGGGAAGTTGATCAGGGAGTAGCAGTAGTTGTGGTCTACCTGGATTTCAGTAAGCCCTTCAACACTGTTACACATAGAAGACTGGGGAGCAAGCTGGCCAACCTAGGAGTGGGTCCAAGCAACAGGAGTCAGAAGGTGGTGGTAAATGGGGTCGACTCTGGAGAAGGCAAGGTGACCAGCTGGGTGCCACAGGGGTCAGTACTAGGCCCGGTCCTCTTCAATGTCTTTATCAGTGACATTGCAGAAGGGCTGGAAGTGAAGGCATACCTGTTCATGGATGACACAAAAATCTGCAACAGATTGAACACACCAGGGGGGTGGAAAGAATGAGGGATAATCTGAAAAAGCTGTAAAATGGTCAAGAGAATGGCAGCTGGGTTTCAATGCTGCAAAAAAGTGCAAAATCATGCACTTGGGGCACAAAAACACAGGGGCAATGTACCAATTGAGTGGGGAGGAATTAGCAGCCACAAAACAGGAAAGGGTCCTGGGGTAATAATTTCTGATAACCTGAAGTGTGATAAGGCAGTGGGAAAGGCTAGCAGGATGCTCAAGTGCACATGGAGGAGCATCACAAGCAGAAAGGGGGAGGTAGTATTACCTTTGTACAGATCACTGGTAAGACCCCACCTCGAGTACTGTGTCCATTTCTGGAGGCCCAGCCTCCAGAAGGACATAGATAAGGTGGAGGCGGTACAAAGGAGGGCTACCAAAATGGTGCAGGGACTACATCAGAAACCCTATGAGGAAAGACTCAAGGAACTAAATATGTACGCTTTAGAGAAAAGAAGGGAAAGGATTAGAACAATTCAAATTCCTCACAGGTATTAATACATTACAGAAAGGTAGCATTTTCCATAAAAACGATTCTCCAGGACAAGGGTTCATGCTATGAAGCTGGGGGAGAGGAAGTCTCTGAGGAGATATGAGGAAATACTGCTTCACAGAGAGGGTGGTGGGCACCTGTAACAGCCTCACTGCAGAGGTGGTGGGTGCTAAAATAGTAACAGGATTCAAGCATGCATGGGATAGACACAAGGGGATTTTGGAAGTAATGGCAGTGAAGCCATGATGCCTCCCATCCTGCAGTCCCTCTTCTTCTAGGTACCTGACCACCCTCTCCTTGACAAGTGCCTCCATCACTTTACCCACCACTGATGTGAAGCTGACCAGACGATAGTTCCCCACCTCTTCCTTGATGCCACCTTTATGGAGCAGCACTATATCTACCCTCCTACAATCCCTAGGCACTTGCCTGGAGTTCAGGGGCAAGTTGAACAGCCTTGCTAATGGTGGCAACAATTCCTCCCTCAACTCCCAGAGCACCCTAGGATGTAGGGTGTACGGTCCCATAGCCTCCTCCAACCATAACATCCCCACCTCTGCTCTTACCCTGGCCTTTGTGAATGTGTTAGTGTCAACACCTGCTCCCTACCTTCCCCTCTTCCTTAACTTTGGTCCACTTCCTTCCCCTCCCCTTCTACCATGAAAACTGAGCAGAAATATTGATTTAGTACTTCAGTCTTCTCAGAGACTTTCTCCACCTGCATTCTCTCTTCTCCCTTAAGAAGAAGAAGAAGAATTAGCATTTATATAGTGCTTTTCATACACAGTATCCCAAAGCACTTTACAAGCAATGCTAGACTGGTAGTGAAGTGACTGAATGTGCGGTGGCAGCCATATCGCACATCATCACCCACACACAGCCTGGATAATTGCATGAACCGGTTTATGGTAAGGGGAATATTGGCCAGGACACTGGGAATGTTCCCTGCTCTTTTACGAAGAGTGCCCTGGGTTCTTTTACTTCCAGCTGGACACCCACCAGGACAACACTAAGATGGGCAGAAGGGACCTCGGTTTAACGTCTCATCCGAAGGATGACACACCCCAGCAGTACAGCACCCCCCAATACTGCACTGGGATGCCAGCGATTTTTAGCTGCAAGTCCAATCCCGGTGTGGGACGAGAACCCACAACCTTCTGGTCCAGAGGCGGATGTGCTACCAACTGAGCCATGCTGACACCATCCTTCTCTCTCTCATACATACCTAAAAAAGGTTTTGTCTCCCTTTTTGGCCTGACTAGCTATCCTCTTTTCTGACTCTGCTTTACCATCCTTATCATCTGCCCTGCCATCCCCTGTTCTCCCTATAGGAATCCCTGCTTTCTTCCCTCTGGGTCCTCTTATACTTAATAAAAGCTCTTATTTTGTCCCTAATTGCCCTCTCCACCTCCCAGGTGAACCATAATGGCCTCCTCCTCCTCCTTTTATTCTTCTTGACCTTTCTGATTCAAGTTTCTGCAGTCCTTAGTAGCCCGTCCTTGCTTGCCCTATTTAACTCCTCCATGTTCTCCAGCTGCTTCCTGCCCTCCATTCCTCCCTGAATATTACTTTCATTTTGCCAAAATCCACCCTAATGCAGTCCATGACCCTAATGATTAATTGGCACCTCTCCCTTCCCATCCTCACCTTAAACCTCACAGTGTTGTGGTCACTTGCAACAAGGTTATCCCCCACCTCCAGTTCCTCCATGCTTTCCCCATTGGTCAGGAACACGTCTAATATATTACCACCCCTTGTGGGTTCCCTGACCAGTTTCTGCAGATAAGCCCCTCGGAGGGACTCTAGGATTTCCTTGCTTCTGGCTGAACCTGCTGATGCGATTTCCCACTCAGTATCCAGGAGGTTGACCTCCCCAACCAGCAGAAGTTCCCCCTCAAGTGCCATCTTCTGGATCACCCACAACATCTGTTTCTTCACCTCTTCACTCTGAGCTGGGGGCCTATAAAACACTCCCATTCTCAAGAATCCGCCTGACCTTTTGTCCAGCGTGACCCATAGGACCTCCACTTCCTCATGGTTCCCCTCCCCCTTCTTTACTCTGATGTCGTCCCTGATATACAACGCAACTCCTCCTCCTTTTCTTTCCAACCTTTTCTTCCTGAAGATTCTGTATCCTGGGATACCCACCTCCATGTGTGGTGCTCTGGCCACCAGGTCTCAGTTTCGGCCACAATGTCTATTGCCTCATCTCATCTCTCTACTGGTCCCCCCTTTCTCTCCACCAGACCAATGCTCTAATATCAGACAGTCCACCATGTAGGTGAGGTGGGCCCTTCCCTGGGGTGTGATCCAGAGGACTGGAAGGTCCTGGTGGGGGGGGCCCTGGAAGAGAGAGGCTTCAGGTGGGGAGTAGCAGTGGCTGTCGAGTGGGCACCTCTGAGAGATGCCCCATCCAGACAACGATAAAGAGAGTTTAAGAAAAACAAAAACTCTATGTGCCCTTGAAGACCCCCTCTCAGTACCCTATCCCCTCTCTCGCTGAGGTGAAGCCTGTCCTTCCAGTACAAGTCCTCATCCTCCCATGTTTATCCCCAATCCCCTATATAGGTAAACCCCTCTTTCTCACACCATTTCCCCAGCCTGGCTTTGAAATCCTTTATCCTTTGTTTCCCAACAGAACTGGCGCAGGGGACCAGCAAGACCTCAGAAAATGCCAGCGATCTCACCTCCATTTGCCAGAGCCCTGAACCTCCTCTGTACCTCTTCCACCCCATTTCCAGCCAAATCATTTGTCCCTATATGTGTGACAAGGTGTGGTTTACTCCCCACTAACATTTTCCCTTCCCTAATTCTCTGCACCACCCTACCAGCTTTCATTCGAGGCTCGCAGATCACTGTTCTACCTTTATAGTTTAACCCCCTTCTATGTCAGTGGATCCCCTTGATTATTGACTCTCCGAATACCATGACCATTCTTCTCTTCCCCTGCTCCTTGGGATAAGCCTGATTTCTTTCCTGGTGAACTCTTCCTCTACCCCATATTTCCTCCCCCCTGTAACCCCATTTGCTTTAGAGCTCCGCCCCTTCACTTCCCCTCTCATTCCTCCCTTGGCGGTGAAATCTTCAGCCCCAGGCTCACCTTGACTTTTTGTTTACTCCTCTCTCTCAAGCTAGCTGGGCTCTCCTCACTCTGCTGCCTGCCTCCCTCACTCCTTTGTCCTCCCCCCACTCCCCTCTCTCGCTGGCCCATTCCCCTTGTCAGAGCTCCCTTCCCCACCCCTCCTTTCTTCCCTCACTCTGTTCCCTGGTCACCCACTTGCCCCCATCTTCCCTGTTATGTTCCCCTTTTTTCACATCACCTTTCCCCCTCCGGTCCCTCCTGTCAAGCCACATTGCACCCCCCAGAGTTCATGCCTGAGGTGTTTGGATTTTTCTCCTCTGTGCCTCCACTCTCCGTCCCCCTTTTCAGGCTCTTCTTCCTCATTTCCACTTCTGCTCATGTTCCTTGCATTTCTCTGATCTCCTCTGAGGCTTAGTTCCACTTCCAGCTCTCCCATCCTTCTCTTGTTCTGACCCCCCAGTCCCTCCCCCATGCTCACCCTTTGCCTTGGACCTCCTCCCTCCTAGTGCCATCTCTATTCCCTCTCCCTTCTTCTATCTGAACCCCTTACCACCTACTCACCCATTTCTTCCCCCTCTGCTGCCAGTCTCCACTCCCTTCGCCGATAGAGGACCAAACCTATTTGACTCTATAATCTGACCTACCTCTACCATCGTCCCACCCCATGGTGCCTCAGAACTTCCAGCTACCCTCAGTCCAGTCCCCTGAAATCTGCTTCCCTTCCTCCCCACCACTTGCCAATCCTGAACACCCCTAGATTCTGTCCTGCTCTCCCCCATTGCCACACATCTTCATTGGCAAGCATTTAAACTAGCCAAGGGGGAGGCACTGAAAAGGAGAAGGGAAAACCTAGCCCCCCCAAAAAAAAATCAAGGTAGTGAGGTAAACACCAGGATAGAGCAGTCAATAGGGAGAAGGGCAGGGGTAAATGGAGCAAAAGACAAAGGCAGTAAGGCCAGGGATGGGGCAAAAAGAAATAATGCCACAAAAAAATGGAGGGTAATGAATACCAATGCCTGTAGTCTAGGTAAAAAGCTCCCCGAAATGGTGGCCTTGATGGAAGAGGGATGCCTGTATATTGTGGCAGTCACAGAAACATGATACACAGAGAACCATGACTGGGATGTCAACATACCAGGGTACACAATCTACAGGAGGGACAGGGAGGGAAGAAGAGGAGGAGGAGTAGCTCTCTATATAAGGGATGGGATCAAAGCAACAGAACTAAAGGGTAAACAGGGGGGAGTGGAGGTACTGTGGGTTACCCTGGAGAGTGGAAATGGCTCTACAATCCACACAGGGATTGTATACAGACCACTGTCTCAGGGGGGAGGAAATGGACAAGGAAATGACAGAAGGCATCCTTGGGATGGCAGAGAAAGGGGAGATATTGCTGATGGGGGACCTGAATATGCCAGCTGTTAACTCAAGCACCTTTGCTGCAGCCACATCCAAGAGCAGGGCTATTCTCGATGCCCTATAGGGACATGCCTCAGACATCTAGTTTTGGAACCCACTAGAGGAGCAATCTTAGACCTGTACTTCAAATGGGGATGGAGAGAGGATCTCCAGTCTTGCAGGGTAGCCATCTGGGAACGTTTACCACCAAACAGTGTGGTTCATGATAAACTTAGCTATAGAGTCAAGCCCACAAAATTGAAGGTACTGGACTTCAGGAGGGCTGATTTTGTCAAAATGGGAGAGTGCCTCAGAAAAGCACAAGCAAACAGGCAAGAAGGTGGGGTGGAGCAACAATGGGGAAACATCAAAACTGCCATCACAGAGGCAACAAGCCTTTGTGTAAAGCAAATAAACAAATCAAAATGAAAGAAAAAAACACTATGGTTCTCAATAGAAGTGGCGAGGAAGATATGGGAGAAAAAGATAGCATTTAGGAGGTATAAGGAAACATAGAAGGAGCAGGACAGAGAATTGTACCAGTTAAAGCAGAAGAAAGCGGGGAAGGCAGTCAGAATAGCAAAGGCCCAAGCTGAGGAAAAGATAGTCAACTTGGTTAAGAAGAGGGATAAAACCTTTTATAGGTACATTAGGGAGCAAAGAAAGACTAAGGCAGGGATACTGAGGCTGAATAAAGAGGAAGGTGGTTGGGCAGAGAGCGACAGTGAAAAAGCAGGGACACTGAACGAATATTTCTGCTCAGTTTTCACAATGAAAAAGCAGGAGGAGATACATAATCCAGTCAATAGAAGCACTCTTGATAGGGGAGTTGATATTAGTCCTTTCACAGAAGAAAGGGTTCTGAAAGAACTCTTACAGCTGAAAGTGGATATCACAATGGGGCCTGATGGTATTCACCCCAGAATTCTAAAAGAACTAAGGGAAGAATTAGTAACACCACTGACTACCCTTTTTAATAAATGGTGGGAGGATGGTGTGGTACCTGAGGACTGGAAGAGGGCATATGTGATTCCCCTTCAAAAAAGTGGGAGCAAGACAGAGGCAGGAAACTACATACCTGTCAGTTTGACCTCAGTGGTAGGCAAAATGATGGAATCACTTCTGAAGGAAAGAATTGTTGAGTACCTAGAGGCCAGTGGAGCACAGGACCCAAGGCAGCATGGATTCACAGCAGGAAGGTCATCTCAGACAAATCTAATTTATTTATTTGACTAGGTGACTAAAGTAGTATACCAGGGAGGGGCTGTGGACATGGTCTACTTAGACTTTAGCAAGGCAATTGACACAGTCCCACACAAAAGATTAATTAACAAACTAGCCAGCCTGGGAGTGGGTCCCAGAGTGTTAGACTGGGTAAAACACTGGCTGGACAACAGGACACAGAAGGTTATAGTAAATGGAGTACACAGTGAATAAAGGGGGGTTACTAGTAGGGTACCGCAGGGTTCAGTACTGGGGCAGGTCCTTTTAATGTCTTTATAAGTGACATTGCAGAGGGACTGGAAGGGAAAGTATGTCTCTTTGCAGAGGACACATAGATCTGCAACAGGGTTGATATGCAAGGTGGGATGGAAAGGATGAAAAGGAACTTTGCAAAGTTGGAGGAATGGTCAAATGTATGGCAGCTTTAGATTCAACACAAAGAAGTGCAAAGTAATGCACCTGGGAAACAAAAACCCAGGGGAAGAGTACACAATGGGGGTGAGATACTGACAGCAACAAAAATGGAAAGAGACCTGGGGGTAGTCATATCAGACAACCTAAAGGTGGGCCAGCAATGTGAGAAGGCTGTAAGGAGGGCTGGGGGATACTGGGATGCATAGGGAGAGGTATCACAAATAGAAAATAGGATGTTGTTGACCCTCTGTACAGAAAGTTGGTAAGACCACATCTGGAGTACTGTGTACAGTTCCAGAGTACCCATCTCCGTAAAGACATAGACAGGGTGGAGGCTGTTCAGAGGGGGGCAACCAAAATGGTGCAGGGTCTGCACCAGAAGACATATGAAGAAAGACTAAAGGAGCTTAAGATGTATAGCCTCAAGGAAAGGGGGGGGCATGGTAGAAACTTTCAAATACCTCAAGGGAATCAACAAAGTCCAAGAGGGTAGCATCTTTCAGAAAAAGTGATGTGCAAGAACAAGGGGGCACAATTTGAAGATAGAGGGGGGATGGCTCAGAGGTAATGTGAGGAAGTATTTTTTCACAGAGAGGGTTGTAGATGCATGGAACAGCCTTCCTGAAGAGGTCGTAGAGTTAAAAACAGTGGGGGAATTCAAGAATGCATGGGACAGACATAAGGCAATTCTAATGGGGGGTAGGAGGAAGTAGGCAGTTAACTAGGATATGCAGCTTATCTGTTAGGTAGGGAAATGAGCAGACTAGGTGGGCCAAGTGGTCCTTATCTGCCATCACATTCTATGTTTCTCTGTTTCTATGTTTCTCTCTCCCTTGCCTGCCCACCCACCTCGCTACCTTTGACTCTTCCACATACCTCTCAACCCCTCAGTATTAAAAATCATAGCACTGGCCTTCAAAAATCATAGGAAATGGCCAGAATGTGGAGCACTTTCTTGTTTTAAAGAATAATATGACTACAAATAGTGGGCCCCATACAGTTAGTGATAAGGAATGTTTCTATCAACTTAGTTAAATGATTTAATAGTTTGTATGTCCAGAAATAGCTCTGCCATTATTAAGAACATCAGTAAACTTATATGGAGCAAGGACAAATCTGAATGCGAAAATCATAGCGCTATGCGAAATTCATAGCAATTGCATGGTATGCTCTCCCACTATTCCTGTTGCCTTCAGGATTGTAGATAGCAGTCCCTCCTCCCCTGTCCCCCAGCCTCCTACTGACTATATCCCTCCTTAGACTATTTCAGAAGTCATTTGTGCTAATCTCATGCTTATGGCACATCTCCACCCTCTCCACAGTGCATCCATAAATACCGCTGCCCCACATCCATTACACCCCTTTCAGTGGTTTTACATGATGGGAGGTGCACAGCAATGGGAGGCTTGTGAATAGCATGTGAGATGGGAGGGGGCGGATGTTACTGTCCATGTGGGGAATGATTACCTGGCTGGCAGATCCATGGGGAGGTGAAAGATAGCTTTAGAGAGCTGTGCACAAAGGTCAAACGGACAGCATCCTTGTATCTCTTTCTGAGGTCCTACCAGTTTGTTCAAGAGGGTAAGACCGGCTCAACCTTATCACTCACTCCAACCTCTGGATGAATTTTATTAAAAAAGAAAGAGGGCTTTGGATTCATGGTGGGGAACTAGGGAGAATCTGGTGGGACAGAATGGTGTACCAAAGGGATGGCCTTCATCCCTCACCAAAGGGAATTAGGCTTGTAGGACAAAAACTTGACACTTTTATTGAAGTCTGTTTAAATTGATGAGGTTGAGGTGACAGCTGGATTTTTTACCAGCTGATGGGGCCAGGCAAGTATGCCCCTTCAATTAGTGACAAGGGGGAACTAATGGGGTGAGGGTAACAACAAAGAAGTAGTAGCAAGGAAGAGTCTGATGAGTGAGGAAAAGATCAGGCGGGGGGCACTAGCATAGTCCTGGAGAAGGTCTCAAACATAGCACATAGAAGTCCAGGATGTAAGCTCAGAAGCACTAGGAGTGAGAGTGGTATAAGAGGAGAAGCAGAGGAAGAGCAAGATGCACACATACTGCAACAAATGAATGGAAAGGACTGGAAGGGAAAGGAACTCAAGGGAATACAAGGCTAGTAGGAATAGGTGTCATATGGTAAAAGTGTTGAAGAGGCTAAGACACAAGGACAGGAGGGGCAAAAGATGCAGAGTGCAGCAAAAAGGAGAAAAAAGGGTAACGCACAGGAACACTGCAGGGTAGTGTGAATCAATGCCAGGAGTGCAGATAATAAAATCATTGACCTGCAGACACTAATAGCAGAAACCCGTAAGGATTTGATTGTCATAAGGAAAATATGGGCCACAAAGAGTACCATGAATACGAGCCAGTGCAGACACACAAGGCATGCTGAAGTGATTTGAGGTAAGGGTTGGAAGAGCCATTAATATGATTTTCATTTGCTGCAGAAACTAATTTTCTAATTTTTATGTGGAACCAGAGTGAAGGGAGGTCAAAATGAAATTGGGAATTCTGTGCAAGTTAGGGGTGGGTTCTGCTAGAGGCTAATAAGTTCTGACAATCAAGGTTTAAATGGTCTTTACTTTTCTTTCATTTGATCTAAGGTCCCTGTTCTCTATGGGACAGTAGATCATCTATAACTTCTGCAGCACGGATACTGTATTTCAGCACAACTGTTAGTTCAAGTGCTGTAGCAAGGCTGAAATTTATGTGGCACATTAAGAAATGAATAATACCGAGTCTCAACTGGTCTGAGTCAAACTGGTACAACAACCCACAAGAGACAGAGCTATCCTAGATCTAGTACTGACTAACAGGGAAAGGATCACAGATCTCCAGGTAGAAGGTCACCTGGGGGCCAGTGACCATCACATGGTATGGTTCAATTTGGCCACTAGAATCATCCCATTCCAAGGCAAAAATATGGGACTTCAGAGGAGCTGACTTTGATAAGATGGGCAACAGAGTTAAGCTAGCCCTGGCAAAAAGAAATACAGGTGAGGGGTACAGGCAAAGTGGGCAGGCATTAAGGATGCAATACTTGAAGCAACATCCCATTGGGTTAGAGAGAAAATGAAGTGCAAAAGAAGAATGAAACCACTTTGGTTCTCAAAAACAGTAGCAGAAAACATCAGAGCCAAAAGGCTGGCCTTCAGGAAATATAGGGGAACACAGCAGGATAAAGATAGGGAGGCATACCAAACTTCTCTAAGGGAAGCAGGGAAGGCAGTAAGGCAGGCAAAGGCCCATACTGAGGAAACACTAGCACAAAACACTAAAAGAAGAGTACAAGACTTTCTATAGATATATTAGTGAAAGGAGAAAGTCCAGAGAGGGTATTGCTAAGATCAAATGGGATAAGGGGGCAGATGAGGAGGAGGACCATTAAAAGCATCTATCCTAAGTAACTACTTCTGCTCAATATTAACTGGAGAGAAGGTAGGGTAGGGCCAACAGCTCAGCACCATGGACACAGGGGGAAGGGAGGAAGGTGTGCACTAGTCCCTTCACAAAAGAAAGGGTCCTACAAGGGCTCAATAAGCTCAGGGTGGACAAGGCAATGGTACCTGATGGCATGCATCCCAAAGTACTAAAGGAGTGAAGGATGGAACTAGCAGAGCCATTATCAGAGCTGTTTAATGAGTCTCTGAGCACAGGGGAGGTCCAAGAAGACTGGAGAAGGGCTCATGTGATCCTGCTCCACAGGAGTGGTAGCAGGGAGGATGCAGGGAACTACAGACCAGTCAGTCTTACCTCAGTAGTGGGCAAGATTATGGAGGCACTCCTTAAGGAAAGGATAGTGCAACACCTGGACTCCATAGGAGCACAGGATCCAAGACAGTATGAGTTTACAAAAGGAAGGTTCCATCAAACTAATCTCATAGATTTCTTTGACTGACTAACCAGAGTGATGGACCAAGGGGGAGCAGTTGATGTCACCTACCTTGACTTCAGCAAAGCTTTCAATACTGTTCCAAATAGAAGATTGATTATTAAGCTGGGTAGGCTCGGGGGGGGGTCAGAAGTTGGTTCACTGGTTGGTAAACTGGTTGACAGGCAGAAAACAGAGAGTGGTGGTAAACGGTATACAGTCAGAAGAGATGCAAGTCACAAGTGGGGTACCTCAGGGATCAGTCCTGGGGCCAGTCCTCTTCAGTATCTTCATCAGTGACATTGCAGGTGGACTGGAGGATAAGGTCTGTCTGTTTGCAGATGACACCAAGATCTGCAACACAGTAGATGATCCAGATGGGGTGGGCAAAATGAGAAGAGATCTGGATAAACTAGCAAAATGGTCGGAAGAGTGGCAGCTGGGGTTTAATGCAAAGAAGTGCAAGATCATGCACCTATAGGCTGAGAGGGGAGTTGCTGGCAGTCACAAGGGAAGAAAGAGACTTGGGCATCATCATCATCACCGATGACCTGAAATCATCCAAGCAGACCACTAAAGCAGTAGGTAAGGCTAGGGTGATGTTGGGGTGTATTAGTAGGGATATCACAAGTCAGAAGAGGGAGGCAATAATCCCTCTTTACAAAACACTGGTTAGGCCCCATCTGGAGTACTGCATGCAGCACTGGAGGCCACACCTTCACAAGGACATTACCCAAATTGAGGCAGTCCAGAGAAGGGCAACCAAAATGGTGCAGGGACTGCATCAGAAAACATATAAGGACAGATGAACGGATCTCAATATGTATACCCTAGAGCAAAGGAGGGAGAGAGGTGATATGATCGAAACATTCAAACACCTTAAGGGCATTAATAAGGTGAAAGAGTGTAACGTTTCAATATAAGAAAAATAACAGGACAAGATGACACAGCATGAGATTAGAGGGAGGCCGATTAAGGGATAATGTGAGTAAGTTCTTTTCCACAGAAAGGGTGGTGGATGCATGGAACGGCCTACCTCAGGAAATGCTGGCTATGAATACAGTGCAGGGCTACAAACAGACATGGGATAGGCATAATGGAGCAATACAGATGAGTATGAATAGATAGGCCATTGACAGAGTAAAGGCCGATGGCACATTCATAAGGTAGTAGAAGAAATGGGCAGACTGGATAGGCCTTGCGGTCCTTATCTGCCATCAACTTCTATGTTTCTATGTTTCTATCAGTCGGCAATATGGTTTTGGGGACTCAGCAAGGATCGCCTGTGAGGAAGATCCCTAAATCCCACTACATGAATTTAAGTCACATAATTTTCCTGAAACCTCCAGATTTATGATTTTCACTAGCTGTTCTGGATCTTCATATTTACCTAAATCTGTTTAGGGCTTCTTGTCATTTCATGTAACATTCATGGCTTCTGGCAGCACCCCCACCACCACCACCAACCTGCTGGCAGCAAGCAAACTGATGAATAGTTGTCCCTCAAGGGGGCGCCTGAAGTAGCCTAGTCAATGAGCACCAAAGACTCACTTCTCTGACACCTGTCTTGCTCCATGCACAGTTGCAGTCAGGGATGTCAGGCTTTGGGAGCACATTGTGGCTTTCTATACTGCACCCCAGAAGACTGCCCTTGATTAAAAATATGAAACATTAAACACTGCAGTGTCAGTGTGATCATTCCTCTTTTTACGTTCGCTTGCGCGCATGCGCAAGGAAGGTTTTGGGAGAGTAGCACACTTAGAGGTGTGCCTCTCCCACCCAATGCACTGCTCCCTTGAGCAGGCATGGTGGTCCTGCACCAATGGGTGCAGCAGCTCAGTATGACAGCGGTGTTCCTCTGCTTCAAAGAAAACACCGCTGCCATACTGAGCACCGCCCCGGCCACGTACCTCCTCTCTCGCACATGTCCATCACGCCCCCAAAGCTGCCACGCTGGAGCCCACCCTGTGACATTGTTGCCGATGGGGGTGCCTAATCCCCGTTGGCCTCGCATCCCCAGCGTAGTTTGCCGGCTGGGGTGCCTAACCCCGCCGGCCTCGACCCCTACCAGCTATCTTTCTGCCATGCTGGGAGCCCACCCAGCGTGGCAAATGTCCCACATTGTCTCTTTTTTTTCAAACCTGTAAAACAAAACTGTTCAAGGTGCGCCTCCCAACCCCTCCCACAACCCGCACCCATCCACTGTGCACCCAGCCTCCCACACCCCTCACCCCATACTTACCTCCGATCTGGGCGCGACGATCTTCGGTGGACCAGGAACACGCCTGCACTTCTTCAAAGGCTACGCTAACTGAGGAAATGCCGTAAGCTGTATAATGGGCTAGATGGGGGTTCAACTTTATTGCATATCTCAGTTATTTTTATTTTTGCACTAAGTTTCAACATGGGTTTTTGGGACCCCTTCTCATGAATGATGTCACTGTCATGGTGTTATTCGAGCCCGAAGGGTGATTTCGCAGGCACTGCGCAGTCACTGCGCGAAATCACCCTTCGGCCTCGAATAACACCATGACAGTGACGTCATTCATGAAAAGGGGTCCCAAAAACCCCATGTTGAAAATTTGCTGCACAAATTCTAAGAAATGACTGTTTTACGAGCGTGTGTTGTGCATTTCCTACGCAGGCTCGTAAGTTCGCGAATTTTCAATATTTTCACTCCAGATTTTCAACATTGCCATTTTATCACACCTTCTTATGAGTTGTACAGCTGTCATTTTTCACATCTCACCCAAAATGTGTTTCCGCCCATGTAGCGCACAATGGCGCAGTCAGTGTGCGAACTCAATGTATGGAACACATTAAGAAAATCACAGTGACACTGTTCATGAGCAGAGGTCTTAAAATGGCTATGTTGAAAATTTGGTGAAAAAATTCTTAAATATGACTGTTTTATGAGTCGCGTTACGCATTTCCTACGCACGCTCGTAATTTAGCGAATTTTCAATATTTTCACTCCAGATTTTCAACATTGCCATTTTACCACACCTCCTTATGAGCACTGCAGCTGTCATTTTTCACATCTTGCCCAAAACGTGTTTCCGCCAATGTAGCGCACAATGGCACGGTCGGTGTGCGAACTCAGTGTGTGGGACACATTAAGAAAATCACAGTGTCACTGTTCATTAGCAGAGGTTTTAAACTGCCAATGTTGACAATTTGGTGAAAAAATTACTAACAATCACTGTTTTACCAGCGTGCATTGCACAGTTCCCACGCACGCTCCTAGGTTTGCGAATTTTCAATATTTCCACTCCAGATTTTCAACATTGCCATTTTACCACACTTCCTTATGAGCAGTACAGCTGTCATTTTTCACATCCTGCCCAAAATGTGTTTCCGCCTATGTAGCGCACAATGGGGGTAACAAAAAGGTCATGCTGACAATTTATTGTGCAAATACCAGCAATCGCACAGGGCATTAGGGTAAAGCACCATACATGCCAAACACCACTGCAAACACCTGCAAGCGAACATTCGTCATTGACAAATGCATGTTTCTGTTTGCTTCAGTCTTTCTTTGTTGGTTTTCACATTGTGTAGAAATAACCTTTAACTCAGTTGTCATCTTTCTTACATTGGCTTGATCTTTTTTCATTTTCATGTATATGCCCCTCCCTACTCTAGCCTGTTAGCCCTGGCATTGACAAACCCATGACCATGGGCTGTTCTAGAGAGGGTTATCCCAGGATTTCACCTGAGCATGAACTGCCCTCCAAGAATCTTGATGTGCTAATACTGGCCTATCAAGGTGGTTCAGCTAGCTTTCTTTTATTTTTACTTTTTTTCTTCTGTTACTGTTGTCACATTGTCTGTGTTCCTGTGTCAAAATAAGCTCCCTTACCCTAGGAAGAAATGCAATGCTCTTTGTTCTCATCTTCCCCTTCCCAACCTGATAAAAGAAAAGCTTTCTCCTCCCCCACCCTCACCTGCCTAATTTCAGTAATGTTTTCTGCTCTTCCATTCCACTTAATGGGCTCAATGCATGATGCCAACATGCCGCAGAAACCGGGCGTGTTGGTATCGCTATGCAGGAATGCCACAGAGCGGGGTCCCGCAGACCCAGCAAAGCATTCACAGACTGGACGCAAGTCAGCTATGTGTCCCATGCCCTGGCCTTGTGGACAGCCACATGCCAGAGGTAGGCAGGGGGTGTGCTGGGGGGGGTGCCAGCACTACGTGCTATGCACTAAGACGTGTAGTGCCCTCCACAGAGGGGCACATGCTGGAGCCAGTTACATCAGCCAGGACCCTGCTGTAACACACTGTATGCCCCCATGGACTGCTCTTGCAGGTCACCATGGGACCGGGAATCAACCCTCTGTGCAGATGGGGAGGGCTGGGGCAGCTGGTCAGGTGAGTGCCCACACCAGAGACCTCCATGACTCATCATGGTGGGTCAGCACCCCCACAGAGTGCCAGCCAATCCTGCCACACAGATCAACCCCCCGGCTTACTGCCATCTGAGCCCCATAGTCAGTGTCAGTGGCTCAGTAGGTAGCACACTTGCCTCTGAGACCGGCAGATCAGAGGGCTGTGGGTTCAGTTCCCACTTCTGGCACTTGGGTTGATATCCCAGTACTGAAACTGTAGTGCAACATAAGAGGGCTGCTGCACTTCTGAGGTGCCGTCTTTCGGATGAGACATTAAACTGAGGTCCCATCTGCTTGGATTGGTGGTAGTTCAAGTGGATGTTAAAGATCCCATGGCACTTAATGAAAAGAGTAGGGGAATTTCCCCAGTGTCCTGGCAAATTTCCCTCATTCACTAAAAGAAATACCACCAACAGCTTAATCTGGTTCAAGGTCAGTTGGCATTCATCTGTATCTTCCTCCCCCTGGGTCGTGCCTGAAAACAGGCAGGATTTGTCTAATGCACTTACCTGGTCAACAAAAACTAAATAAAAATAAATAAATAGTGGCACAGCACCCACCACTGCCACCACCACAGGACAAACCCAGTCCCTGTATTATGCAGTGGGCCATTCCCCCCTCACACATGCACATCCATGGAGGTGACATGGCCCACCATCCCGACCTGGTACCCCAGCAAAATCCTTGGAAGAGAGGGAGAGAAAGAAATCACACCTCAGCAAGAACCTTGGTGGCCAGTGGTACCGCCAACCACCCACAGCACCAACGACAACCCCCCACTCCATACAGGCTGGTGGCCTCATGGCTCGGGATGTCCAGCGGCACAACCCTCCTTACTCCTTCACGGCTTCTGACCACTCGACTGATGCTGGGAGCATGCTGCTATATCAGCGACATGTTCCCAGCATCAGTCGGATTGCTGATGGCCTCTCTGGGCTACTGCATTTCTCTGCGGGTCGGACTCGGACCTGGACCGCCGGCACCCCTGAAGAGCGAGGAACCTGCAGCAACCTGTCCCACAAACAGCAGCAGCAGGCATTCCCTAGCCTCTCCGGGCTACTGCATTTGTCCGTGGGTCGGACCTGGACCGTTGGTGCCCCAAAGGTGCGAAGAACCTGCAGCAACCAGTCCCACGAACAGCAGCAGCAGGTACAGCTTTTTTTGGCTACAACTATGGAGATTTGCAGGCTGTGAGTGTCTCGGCTACAATTGAATTCTAGTGCCCTCACAAGGTTTAGCCCTGATTGGCCGATTGCTAACTTGCAGCCTTCCGATTGGTCTGCACCCGGAGCCTGGCTTCAGTGAGCTTCCCCATCTAGGACTCTGCTCTATATCCATCCCTGCTACTGTATTTTTTCCTTTTTTCGTCAGCCATGATGTTATTTTATTTTCTTAGTCCCTGAATTTTAGCTGCCATTTGGTTCAGCCTTGACCTTTTGAACTGCACTCAGCCTTGGTCCGCAGGGGTGCAGTTTGCTGTAAAAGCTCTGGTTCTCTTGGGTGTTAGCTGCACTTGAGCAGAACATCCAGTTATTGTTTTGAATTAGAAGAAATCCCTGTGTGCCTAATTCAAAGTCCTGTATAGAGCAATAAGAGCTAGCATTTTTTGTTTAATTCAGAGTAATTCATGTGTACTTGATTTAATCCCCTGGCTACAGTGATTAGATTGAGCATGAGGATATTCTGTATTAGTTTTAGGAAAATTTGATGCTGTATGGGTAGATTGTAATATTTCCTGAGTGACACATTTGCCTGGTCTTTGACCCTAGCTTTCCTTTCTTTGTTGAATTTGGCTTTCTGATTCCTGCCCGCCCCCAACCCCCATCTTTGTGTTTGCAGACAGAGCTGGCAACTTCCCTGCTGTCGGCGACCGGCCCTGTCATTGCAGCAAAATTCACAGTAATTTACAGCCATTTTGTGCCTTTGGTTGAATCCTCCCACTGCTGCTGAATATATCTCTCTGTCTTCCCTTCTTCTCAGGCATTCCCTAGCCTCTCTGGGCTACTGCATTTGTCCGCGAGTCGGACCCGGACCACCGGCGCCCCTAAGGCGCGAGGAACCTGCAGCAACCAGTCCCACGAACAACAGCAGCAGGTACAGCTTTTTTTGGCTACGACTATGGAGATTTGCAAGCTGTGAGTGTCTCGGCTACAATTGAATTCCAGCACCCTCACGAGGTTTAGCCCTGATTGGCCGATTGCCAACTTGCAGCCTTCCGATTGGTCTGCAACAGGAGCCTGGCTTCAGTGAGCTTCCCCATCTAGGACTCTGCTCTATATCCATCCCTGCCACTGTAATTTTTCCTTTTTTCCTTGGCCATGGTGTTATTTTATTTTCTTAGTCTATGAATTTTGGCTGCCGTTTGGTCCAGCCTTTCCCTTTTTAGCTGCACTGAGCCTTGGTCTGCAGGGGTGCAGTTTGCTGTAAAAGCGCTGCTTCTCTTGGGTGTTAGCTGCATTTAAGTGGAACATCCATCTATGGTTTTGATTTAGAAGAAATCCCTGTGTGCCTAATTCAAAGTCCTGTATAGAGCAATAAGAACTAGCATTTTTTGTTTAATTCGGAGTAATTCATGTGTACTTGATTTAATCCCCTGGGTACAGCGATTAGATTCAGCATGAGGATATTCTGTATTGGTCTTTCTTAGGAAAATTTGATGCTGTATGGGCAGACTGTAATATTTCCTGAGTGACACATTTGCCTGGTGTCTTTGACCATAGCTTTCCTTTCTTTGTTGGATTTGGCTTTATGATTCCTTTCCTCCCCCAACCCCCATCTTTGTGTTTACAGACAGAGCTGGCACCTTCCCTGCTGTCGGCGACCCGCCCTGTAGTTGCAGCACAAGACACAGTAATTTACAGCCCTTTTGTGCCTTTGATTGAACACCCCCACTGCTACTGAATATATCTCTCTGTCTTCCCTTCTTCTCAGGCATTCCGTAGCCTCTCTGGGCTACTGCATTTGTCCGCAGGTTAGATCCAAACTGCCGGAGCCCCTAAGGCGCGAAGAACCTGCAGCAACCAGTCCCATGAACAGCAGCAGCAGGCATAGCTTCTTTTGGCTACGACTATGGAGATTTGCAAGCTGTCAGTGTCTTGGCTACAATTGAATTCCAGCGCCCTCACAAGGTTTAGCCCCGATTGGCCGATTGCCAACTTGCAGCCTTCTGATTGGTCTGCACCTGGAGCCTGGCTTCAGTGAGCTTCCCCATCTAGGACTCTGCTCTACATCCATCCCTGCCACTGTAATTTTTCGTCCCCCCCCCCTTAGGCCACCTTAAATACACGTTAACCATGCCTACTTATCTCTTCCTCACATTTCATTAGCTAGCAGTCTTGCTTGTGCTCTGATACATATATAAATAAATATATATATATATATCAATCAATCAAATCTTTATTTATTCAGGCGAGCATCGTTGAGCAAGGCTCATTTACAAGATGGACCTGATATATACAGTATATATATATATATATATATATATATATATATATATATATATACATATTTTTTTTTTCTTTCTTAAAGGGCAACACTATAATTGCTAGGACTGTTGGTCTTCATGACTTATAGACACTCTTCTAAAATCGAACCCCATTTATTCCTTGTTGGTTCTGTGGGTGACCAACAGTTTTAATTAGTAGGGACTTGAGTGGTATAAACTTGACGACCTTGTATAAACACTACCACTCTGTCCTTAATTATGTAGTTATATTACTGTTGCCTCTTTTCTATCTCAGAAGCAGGGCTAGCTAAAGCCTCAAGGTACTTGTCGAACAATCAGAACTATGCAGGTAACTCTATCGTCCTCCATGCCCCTTCTCCTCCTCTTATGTCTTGTTCACCTGTTTGGGTTAGCTCAACATCCATTAGTTGGTACCTTCACAAACAGTAACAGGGAAGATTGCCAAGGTATGTCACATTCCATGGATCAGTATACATGTACCTGCTTGTTCCACAAACCTGATCTGGCTATACACCTACCGTGGCGGGATGGTACTGTGGAAGTACTAGGTAGTGAGGGTGTAACACCTTCTACATATGCTCCTCTGTCTCCCATGCACTTCACATTTAGGGTTTTAATCTATGTGGCATTTGGCCATTATGACAATAATCTTAGGATCCCTCCAGTGACTGCTAGCCATCACCAAAAACAGAAACAGTCTTCAGCACTTAGAGTCCTCCTTGGGACTATCAGAAAATTACTGCTCCTTTTACTATTGTGGTCTGGTAATATTGAACTAAACCCTGGTCCACCAGCAACTATTTCTTCTCCAGCTGATCAGCCTAGTCTCAAAGGTTTGAACTTTATGCATGTCAATGCATGCAGCCTACTAAAGAAAATCACCTCCATTCAGGCATGGGTCTGTCATACCACACCTGATATACTGGTGGTTACTGAGTCCTGGCTTAGACCTGGTTTTGGAGACCGTGAAGTGAACATCCCCTCATACTTATTATTTAGGACAGACAGACAGTCCAAGGGTGGTGGAGTAGCCATATATGTTAAAGATAAATAGCCTGTTTCTGTTACTGACTCAACCTCCGTTCAAAATGAATTTGAAAGCCTATCTGTTAAAGCCAAGATTTCCCTTATGGCCTCGGTGTACGTAGTTGGATGTTACAGACCTCCATCAGCTGATTTACAACTTTTGAAACATCTGGAAAGTACACTGGGAGCTGTGCCATCTGAGGTCATAATTTTAGTAGACTTCAATTTAGATTGGTTCTCCAGTGCCTCCACACCCCTTAAAGACACCTGTGATGCCCTTGGGCTAACCCAACTAATTAATGAAGCTACTTGCCCTAATAAAAAGAATCCAACCAATAGCTCTCTACTAGATCTTACTGTTGTAAGTGAACCTTACCTATACTCCCATGTTGGCTTATTCTTGGATATTAGTGATCACTGTTTTATTGCATGTGTAAGAGCTAACCCTAAATTGACTTCCACTTCTAAATTAACCACCAAGAGATGCTGATGCAACTTTGATCCCTGTGAGTTTGTTGCAGAGATAAAACTCCTTGCGTTGGCAGGATGTCTACCTATCAAAATGAGTAAATATGGCATATGACATCTTCCATGAAATTGTACTAGGGGCCCTGGATAAGCAGGCTCCTTTGGTCAAAGTCCATACCAGGATTAAATCATGCCAATGGTTTACAGCTGAGTTAAAGTCTGCACTTCAAAATAAGGACATGTTATGGAAAGCTGCCTGGAGATCTAAGCTGCCTGCCGATTGGATTATGTTTAGGAGGGCTAGAAACCTTTGCACCAAGTTGGTCAGAGAGGCAAAGGCTAATTTTTTACTGCATGGAGCTTGAATCATCCTCATAGTGTCCCTCCATATTTTGGAAAACAATAAAAGACATAGAAGGCCATTCCTCTGGTAATTCCCTACCAGCAAAAATTATGGTTGGTGGCACCCCAGTTGTAGACAGGTCTGTCATCCTTGAGCATCTCAACAACCACTTTGCCACTGCTGGTCTAGCTTTCGATACCTCTCCAGCCAGCTATCTCCGCTCTCAACTTGGCATCCTTGATCAAGGAGTACCTGTTCCTGACTTTACATTCTCCCTGCAGCCTGTATCCCTGAAGGAGGCTGAAGACCTTCTTTTACAGCCGGACACAAGGAAGAGCACAGGAACAGATTTCCTGGATCCTCTCTACCTAAAAATTGGTTATCAGGTCTTGGCTGTACCACTTACACACCTTTTTAACTCATCTCTCACTCATGGTGTCGTCCCTCCTTCATGGAAAACCGCCCATGTAATTCCCCTGTTCAAATCTGGAGACTCTACTGACCTTAATAACAATAGGCCAATCTCGCTACTACCTATTCTATCCAAACTGTTGGAAAAGGTTGTAAACAATCAACTCAGAAACTACCTAGAAGCTGAGAACCTGCTTAATCCCCTATAATCAGGCTTTTGATCTCGACATAGTACCATCTCGGCTCTCACTAAAGTAACTAACAACTGGCAGTGTGAATTGGATGATAAGAATTTTGGCTGAGCAGTATTTTTAGACCTGAGCAAGGCTTCTAATACTGTTGACCATGACCTGCTTCTTACACCCTTCCAGAACATTGGTCTAAACTCATCATCTTTGAGATGGGTCTCTAATTATCTTGCGGGTCGGCTACAGCAGGTTAAGGCAGAAGGGGAATTTTCACCATTAAAACCTTTAGTGAGAGATATATCACAGGGCTCTATTTTAGGACCATTACTCTTCACGATCTACATTAATAGTATCGATGTCAGTATCGAAGCTGCTAACATTCATCTTTTCGCTAACAACATGGTGCTCTATGCCTGTAGACCATCCCTTGAAACTGCATGTAGTGACCTTCAACATGACTTCAACTAGCTCCAGCATCAGCTCCTAAACCAGAAACTACTTTTAAATGCCAAAAAAACTAAGTCAATGATATTTTCTCCTCGTGTTCACATGGCGGATCCCATAATTGCACCTCCAATTGTTACACTTCTGAGTGAACCCTTGGAATTTGTAGTAAAGTTCAAATATCAGGGGGTCTGGATCAACCATAGACTGTCCTTTATAGACCACATAGACGAGCTGATAAAAAGGATTAGGCAGAGACTTGGTCTCTTCTATAGAATCAGCCACTTCCTCTCAAGGGAGGCCAAGATGAGGCTGATCCAAACCACCTTCCTGTCTGTACTAGACTATGCAGACTATCTCTATAGTCAGGGTCCAGCCACTGCACTTTTGAAGTTGGACATGCTCTACCATAGAGCCCTAAGGTTTATTACAGGACTCCCCTACTCGACACATCACTGCTCCTTATACTTAGTGGTGGGATGGTCATCTCTTACGCATAAGTGTCAGAGAAATGCAGCACTTTGGACAGTTAGAGCCATCACCAAGAAGCTGCCCCGATATATTTCTGATTGCATGCCACTATGGATGACAGGCAAGTATGTATTGAGAAATGCTTCCTATATTACATTGTCTGTACCCAAGGTCAAATCACATTTTGGTAGGGTCTCAATAAGTTATAAGCTACCTCTATTGTGGAATAAGCTGCAAAAAAATGTTGAAAGTGGTCCTCCCTATTACACTGGCAACTTTCAAATCACTGTATGCCCATTCCTTTATTGAACATTGCAATTGCTTCCCTTAATCCTGGCTTATCTTTTAACAAGGACTCATGCTTGTTCAGGCTATTCCCTGTCCCTCTCTCCTCATCCTCCCCCAGCTTCATTCACTGTTCCCTTATTCCTTTATTTCAAATATTTAATTTCTTCCTGTGATTGTGTTTGCAACCATGACCAACAGCTTATACTTCCTCCAGCCTTATCCTTTTACTTCCCCTACTCCCACCACATTTCTGTCCTGTTACAGGGAATTGTAACCGCATCCCTCCGTTTTACCTGTTAGTGGATACAGACCCCCTCACACTCTCATTCTGGCTCCTGTATTCTGTTACTTTGGTTTAGCTGGCCTACAGTTCTGTTGGTTCCCTGGTCTGTCCGTCCGTCCTTCCTTCCTTCCTTCCTTCCTTCCTTCCTTCCTTCCTTCCTTCCTTCCTTCCTTCCTTCCTTCCTTCCTCCCTTCCTTCCTTCTTTCCTTCCTTCCTTCCTTCTTTCCTCCTTCCCTCTCTTGCTTCATTCACTATCTGACTCCCCCCCTCCTAATTTTTAATCCATTTTACTCTTCTCTGGATCTCTATTTCTCTTCCCTCCCCTGGTACTTTTCAGGCAATTGTGTTGGGTTATTCTTTTATACATCATTCAATGAACTTTTACATTTTCTGTAGACATTTTTTTTTTGTTTAGGACTTGCTGTTGTTATTATTTTCTCATTGTAACTGTTATGGTTCTAAACTTTTTTTTCTTACTATTGTAAACGTGCTAAATTATGACTACGTATACTGTCCAGGTCCATCTTGAAAATGAGCATTGCTCAACGGTATTCACCTGGTGAAATAAAGATTTTGATTGAATGATTGATTGGCCTAGGTGGTGTGAAGAGGGATGTGCTACTGGCCATTTGAGTTACGGCACTGACTGTCAGGTATGGGGCTGCAATGTCAGTGCTGTGGGTTGGTCGGGGGGGGTCTGCTGAACACCAATGCTGGCAGCTGGGCACTGAGTTGGGGAACAGGATTGTGAGTCCTGGGGCAGAGTAGTGTGGGCCAGAGGGCTGTCATTTAGGACATCAGGACTAGACTGCCATGAGTCAGGATGGGGGGGTGATGTCTGGCACTTGGGGACAGGGATGCCTGGTGTTGGGAAGTGGATGCATTGTGTTGGGGGGGTGAATACAGACATTCGGGTGGGTCAGATGTTTGATGGGGTGGTTCGGCTGTGCAGTGGGGGCTGCTGTGACAGTGGGGCTCAGACAGGGGGGCTGTGGACAATGGGACATGGGCGCACGGGTCTGGGTGCTAACTGGTGCTATTCATGCACCTGGACCTCCACCCTGCAGTGCAGGTGATCCACTCAGGGACCCAGACTGGTAAACCCATTGGATGCCTGACTGGGTGCACAACTCTGCCCCCAGCCACCCTGTGGAGTCCTGTGTAGCAGAAGGGTGGGGCCATGGACAGGTGGTAGCCATTAGTGAATAACAGCTGCTGTGCACCTGTCCGCAGGTGTGGAGCTATGCTGGCAGGATATGCGCCTCAGGCATGCTTTTCCCATCTGTTCGTGCATAGGGCCCATCATCAGAAACATAGAAACGTAGAAGTTGACGGCAGATAAGGATCACAAGGCCCATCCAGTCTGCTCATTTTTTCTACTTTATGAATGTGCCATAGGCCTTTACTCTGTCAATGGCCTATCTAGTCATACTCATCTGTATTGCTCCCTTATGCCTATCCCATGCCTGTTTGAAGCCCTGCACTGTATTCATATCTACCACTTCCTGAGGTAGGCTGTTCCATGTATCCACCACCCTTTCTGTGAAAAAGAACTTCCTCACATTACTCCTTAATCGACCTCCCTCTAATCACATGCTGTGTCCTCTTGCCCTGCTATTTTTCTTATATTGAAACATGTTAGGCTCTTTTACCTTGTTAATGCCCTTTAGATGTTTGAATATTTCGAATATATTACCTCTCTCCCTCCTTTGCTCTAGGGTATACATATTGAGCTCCGTTAATCTGTCCTTATATGTTTTCTGATGCAGTCCCTGCACCATTTTGGTTGCCCTTCACCGGACTGCCTCCATTTTGTTAATGTCCTTGTGAAGGTGCAGCCTCCAGTTCTGCACGCAGTACTCCAGATGGGTCCTAACCAGTGTCTTGTAAAGAGGGATTTGTACCTCCCTCTTATTACTTGCGTTACCCCTACCAATACACCCCAACATCCCTCTAGACTTACCTACTGCTTTAGTGGTCTGCTTGGATGATTTCAGGTCATCTGTAATGATCATGCCCAAGTCTCATTCTTCCCGTGTGATTGCCAGTAACTTCCCTCCCAACCTATAGGTGGCTTCAGGGTGTCTCTTCCCAATGTGCATGATCTTGCACTTCTTTGCGTTAAATCCCAGTTTCCACTCTTCCGACCATTTTGCCAGTTTATCCAGATCTCTACTCATTCTGCCCACCTCATCTGAATCATCTACTCTGTTGCAGATCTTGGTGTCATCTGCAAACAGACAAACTTTACCTTCCAGTCCATCTGCAGTGGACTGGAGGACAGGCGTTGGCCATTTGTGAATAACAGCAGGTACACACCTGTCCGCAGGTGTGGAGCTAAGCAGGCAGGATATGCACCTCTGGCATGTATTTCCCATCCATTTATGAAAAGGGACCATTATCAGCAATGTTCTCTCCTGTTCTCTCTCCCAACCCCCTGTCTTAATGACAGTAATGCTGTCTCTTCTCCCTTCTCCCCTTTAGTGGTAATAATGCTTCCTGCAACCAACCCCCTACCCTGAATCTAATGGCAGCAACATTCTCTCCATTCTAATTTTCATGGTCATGCCCCACGCTACCAAGAGCTTTTCCTGAACCCAGTTTTCAAAATCCAGTGTAGCCCACTGCTACACATCTCGGCCCCTTCGCCCACTCCAGGAGAAAAGGGACAGTATTTGTAGTGCTCTGCAAATGATTTTGTCACAGAACGTTGATACACTGGAGCTGGCCATGAGACTAGTGAAGTGAAATCAGTTACACAGAACCAACATTTGATTTGTTCACTTAAGTAAGTCCCATACTTAAATAGTTATTTGATTTCTTTGACTTTGACTACTGTACTGAAAGATGACTAGTTATACTTTTAAAAATACTTTAAATCTGCATTAGTGCTCTAGGAGTAAATCTGCTTGTCCCTCTGCAACATTTTCAGTTGAGATGCAGTAACTTTGCAATCTGTCTTGCCAAAACATTCCTCATCAATATTTTGTACTAATACCAACACAATATTGCCCAGGAGCACCATATATTTATTAAAAATGTATACTCTGCAGTGTCATTGTCACTTTTCCCCTCCATTTCTCTGTTCCGTTATTTAGGTTCCACATTTTCCATCAATAATCATTAGCTTTGGCTTTTTTCTTTTCTTACCCTGGCTTCATCTTTTTAATATCTTCAGTCTCTCCATTATTCTCTCATTCTTTTCTTGTTCCATATTTTTTTTTTCACTTAGCTGTCCCTTTGCTTTCTTTTTCTATCATTCACATTTTTCTCCACTTGGCACTAGAGCTGACTTGTCTGGTTGGAAACCACCTAGCCCCATCCACAGCCACCTTTTGTGCTTAACTCCATACAAACTGCAAACTACCCTCAGCCCCAGCAAGCACCTTTCCTCCTCATGGATTTAAAACAGAAAAATCCCACCTCTGCCCATCTCAGCTTCACCACCTTCATAACAAGCCTTGAGAGTTCTGTTGAGTGGCCTAGTAGATTTAAGTTTATGTCATAATCCAGTCTAACATTGTACAATGATCATCTGCCTTTTACTCCCTCAAACATACTGTAAGATCTCCTCTTAGACATTGCACTGCCCCCTTAATAAACAAGAAAAAAACACCCTGCATATCTGAGATACAAAACCCACTCCACACAGAGCCTTAAGTCAGTATGTTTTTTTATATATATTGGTACCCTTTCTTTGGTCACACACTGTAAAATAATTCTGAACCTCATCCTATTACTGCTGGGCCCCGATGCTGTATTCATGCCTCTGTATGACTTTGTGTGGGTCCCAGAAAGTACTACTGAAATGACAAACATTCTGGCCCACTAGCAGTGATAGGAAAAGGCAGTGGATCATCATTCAGCCTTTGACCAAAAAACAGCAGCAATACATAATAGGGTGACTCACGAGGGCTGGTTAGGGAGGGTTTGAGATGGTATGGGTCAATTTTAGTTCTTATAAAGCTACAAACATGCAGAGTAATGGGTGAAAAGGAGTAGGGGCAGTATCTAACCCATCAGGATAGTTTCTGTGTAATTTCTGCCTCAAGCCCCAAAATCCACGCCAGACCTAAATTCTGTAGGTGGCCTTGATTTCTACAGCAATCGCCCCATGCTGTAGAACCATACAAAACAAAGGATCTTGTCCAAGGTTAATTAATTTTGTTCCATAAAATATTTCTTGAAATACTTAAAGATTTGAAGGAAATATTTAGGACTAAAAGAGGCATAGGTTTAGAAAAATGGCTTAAAATATGGTTTAATGAGCAGTTCTGTGGTGCCAAACTGGGGATTATGGTTCATACTCCAAGCCCAGACTAAGAGAAGTGCAGGTTGTTGAGAAAGAATAAGCTATCAGATGCTCTCCTCCCTTGTGTGAAGACATCACACATAGAAACATGGACAATGATGGCAGAAAAAGACCAGTGGTCCATCCAGTCTATGCGAGTTCCCTGTTTAGCCCTGGCACTTAGTGTCCCACCAGGGTCCAAGCCCTCCCAGTCCATCCTGCCATTCTCCTCCCAGAGTCTGCCAACCTGAGCTTCCACTGTACCTTTAATTCTGTCACAACTGTGCCTGAAACCACCAATGGTTTCAGCAAGCACAACTTCAACTGGAAGACTGTTCCATGGAACCACCACCCTTTCTGTAAAATAATACTTTTCATGTCCCTCCTAACTCTCCCTCCTGTCAGTTTCCATTCATGTCCATGTGATCACAAACTAGTATTCAAGCTAAATAGTTCCTCACAGTTCACCTTGTTAATTCCCTTCAGGAACCTGACGATCTCTGTCTTATCTCCCCCTCTCCATTCTGGTCTCCAGAGAGTATATGTTCAGTGTCTTGAGGCACATCTCATAGGACCTGCCCTGTTGGCCCCAAGTCATTTTTGTTACCCTGCGCTGCACTGTCTCCAGCCTATCCCTACCCTTCCTGAGGTGAGGGCTCCAGAACTGGGCACAGTACTCCAGGTGTTACCTCACCCAGGATCTATATAGGGGAAGTGTTACTCTTTCCCTTCTGCTTTCAACACCACTCCCATTACATCCCAAAATCCTACTCACTTCGCTATATGGCTTATTGACTGACTCAATTACTTAAGGGAATCACTGACAATAACTCCAAGGTCCTGTTCCTCAGTCATACTGATAAGTCTCACCCCACCCATCCAGTGCTCTGTCCTGGGGTTCTTATTCCCTAGATGTAATACCTTGCACTTTTTGGCACTGAATTCCAACTGCAAACCTTAGACCACCATTGTAACTTTATTAAGTTGCTGTGTATTTCCTTGATTCCCTCATTGATATCCACTCTCCCACAGAGCTCAGTGCCATCTGCAAAGAGACCCAACCTGCCCTGGATTCCCTCACCAATGTCACTGATGAACATTTTGAAGAGGACCAGATCCAGGACAGATCCCTGTGGTAACCCACTCATGACATCCCTCTCTTCTGATCTGACCCCAAAGACCACAGCCCTCTGCTGCCTCCTCTTTAGCTAGTTACCTGCCAGGTTTACTATGACCTTAACTGCACCCAGGTCCTCCATGTTGTTCAGGAAGCATCTGTAAGGCACAAAGCGAAAGTCTTGCTGAAGTTGAAATAGTGCAAATCCACGGCATTGCCTCTATCCAATTCCCTTGTCACCCACTCAAAAAAAACTATCAGATTAGTCTGACGGGGACATCCCAGTCATGAATCTGCACTGATTATTATCCAGGACACCACTGCTGTCCAAGTAGTCCACGAAGTCTTCTTTGACCGGTGACTCCATCAGCTTCCCTATAGTAGAGGTAAGACTGACAGGCCTGTAGTTCCCCACTTGTTCCTTGCCCCCCCCCATGGAGTGCAGCTATGTTCACCACCTTCCAATCCTTCAGAACTGCCCCAGTTCTTAGTAAGCTGTTAAGCAGACCTACCACATGTTCAGCCAGTACTGCTGCCAGCTCCCTGAGTAACCTTGGATGAAATCCATCTGGTCAGAGGGCCTTATCTATCTTTAGGGCTGACAGTCCCTTCTGGACCGTTTGCTTGTAAATATTGGCTGCCTCATCTCTGGGATCCTCTTAGTGGCCACTTTGATGCCACCCTCTGGCAAGGGCCCACCTTCCTCCCCAGTGAAAACTAACCAAAAGAAATTATTAAGGATGGCAGCCTTTTGCTCATGCTTCTCTATCGCCTTACCCGTCCTCACCTAGCCTTCTGATTCAGCCTGCTTTTTTTCCTTTTTTCCTGATATATCAGAAGAACTGTTTTTCTCTGTCCTTGACCTCTTCCACAATACACAGCTCTGTGTCTGCTTTTGCCTGCCTAACTGCCCTCTTTCCCTCCCTATTTTTCAGTATGTATTCTCCTCAACAAATCCTGGTGCTCATCTGCATCCAAGCACTAGGTTATACAGATAGTACTACAAATTACCTCTTTGGCTGTGTTATGGGTGTTTATCCTTATTTTTACCATGTGCTTCAGTTCCTTATTTTACCATGGGAGTCTATCACTGATTGTACTAAGGTTGCCAGTTCTCTATTGTAGTGGAGCTACCCATGTTTGATTGCTCTATGGTGCCCATTGCTGACTATACTTGGGTGGTGTGCCTTTCTCTAATCTTACTAAGGGTGCCTACCCCTGTTTGTACAAAGGGTGCCAGTTGTTAATTGTACTACGGTTGCCCATATTAACAGTATTGTATTAATGATGTTTACCTCTAAAATGTTTCCACTGAGGGTGTCCATATTCCTTGTTGTAATATGGGTGCCAGTTCCAGGTTCTTTATTGTTCTATGGTTCTTGTCTCAAATTCTGCTAATGATACTCATCGTAGATTGTACTAAAGATGACCATTCCTGATTGTTCCAATGATACCTAACCCTAAATATAGTTAGGATGCCCTTTTCTTGTTGTACTGATTGTTCCAATCACCAGTTGTATAATGGGTGCCTGGATTTATTGTAAGTCTACAAAGGGTGCCGATTACTAATTGTATGCATGCTTCTCATCTGTATTTGTACTAAGGGCACTGATTATTGATTGCATGGGGGGGGCATCCTTGACTGTGCTAGGGTGCCCATCACTAACTGCATTACGGCTGCCCATCCCTGACCGTACTAGGGTTCTAGTCAATACACTAAGGCTACCCATCCCCAACTCTACTAAGGGTGCCCATCTTGGGTTTTACTAAGGGTGCAAAACACTGAAAGTGCAAAGGGTGGCCTTCACTGATTTTCCAATGGGCACCTAACCCTGACTGTACTAACGGTGCCCATCACTGATTGCACTAAGGACAACTAACTCTGACAGTACTAGGAGTGCTCATTACTGATTGCACTAATTGCACCCTGCTCTGACTGAACTAAATGTGCTCATCTTTGATTAGACTAAGGTAGCCCAACCCTAGCTGTATTAATGGTGTCCATCACTGATTGCACTACGGGTGCTCATCACTTAGTGCACTAAGGCTGCCCAACTCTGCGGGTACTAAGGGTGCCCATCAATGAGTGCACTAAGGCTGCCCAATCTTGACTGTAGTAAGTGTGCCTAACTCTAATTGTACTAAGGGTGCCCATTATTATTTTTTTTTTTTGCATTATTTGTTTATCCCCTCATTGTGCCCCAGAGCTGCCTCTCCTTCGGGCTGCCATGGTCACAGACTTTCCCCCTACTATCCCCCTTCCGACCACCTACCTCACATCTGCAGCCTTCCGCAGGGCAGCCCAGTGTAACCCTTCACTGGATGGGTCCCCACTCCTCCGCGGGGGAAGGCACCGGTGGGAGGAACCAGGACACTGTTTCTCTCAGTCCTGGGAGCTGCTGAGGTATTCTGTTGTTCTCAGGGAGTCTTTGGAGGTGCCTGGGGCCAGCAGCAGTCATCCGGCTAACTTCTGGAGTGTTTTTTCCATTTTTCTTGTTCCCTCTTTGCGTCGCTTTGTGCAATGCCTCCAATCTCCACTGGGGACCACTGCATGAGTGAAGACAGTCCCTAACCCACCCCAGGATAGGAGAGCAGTCCATCAGATGCTCAATCCTATCCTTCCCCTGCTGACCCCTGATGACCTGAGTCCATTCCCGAGACCAGGTCACCGACTTGGGTCAAGGTAAGGTGCCAGTGCTTCAACCCTCTATGCCACCGGGCCGGCCTGGGTGCCCATTATTAATTGCACTGTGGGCTCCCAACATTGACTGTGCTTGGGTGCCTATCACAGACTACACTAAGGGCACACAACCCTGACTGTAGTAAGGGTGGTCTCCACTGATTACACTAAGGGAATACAACCCTGACTGTACTAAGGGTTCCCACCACTGATTGCACTGTTTGATTTCATTTATTTTGGTTATCAGGTGGGTAAACTGAAATATACATTCCTTTTTCTGCTATGACCTCAGACATATTAACTTATAGTATTATAAAATTGTTGTGAGGGTAAAAAAAAATAATTGTCATATACAAACACAGAACACAATTCAAGATGTGTTAACTAAAAAAGTACAGACATAACTGTGGACCCCCAACCTTGAATGTGCTAGGGTGCTCATCACTGATTACACTAAAGTAGCTCAACTGTGACAGTACTAGGGGTGCCCCTCACTGATTACATAAAGGCCAGCCAACCCTTACTGAACTGAGGATGCTGATCTCTGATAGCACCAAGGCCTTCTAACACTGACCAATCTAAGGGTGCCCATCACTGATTGTATTTGTGCTCCTATCCTAAAACTGCACTAAGTTTGCTCATCACTGATAGCACTAAGGCCTTCAGTCCTGACCAAACTAAGGGTGTCCATCACTGACTGTAGGAAGGCCACTCAACCCTGACTACAGTTAGGGTGCTCATCATTGATTTTACTAAGGATGCCAACCCTGGTTAAATTAGGGGTGCTGATCACTGATTGAACTAAGGCCACACAACTCTGACTGTACCAAGAATGCCCATCACTCATTTGAACCTCATTCAGTTATGAACTAAGTCAAATTCTGAAGCCAGCGTTCTGAACAGTAGAGGGACAATTTGATGTGAGCCAAGGTCAAGATGGACTTTGGTTTGAGGGCTAAAAACTGTCCATTTGTTTTGGAATGTTGGAATGTCAACGTTTTGAGACAACTGCTTTGTTGAAAGTGCCCTTCACTCACTTGTGGGCCAGAAACTCAATATACTGTAATGCTGAATGTGGATTCCAGCCTTTTACAAGTGATACTAGATCCCAGACTGGTAGCTTGCACTAACCAATGGTTTCATAGGTTAAATATGGAGCAAAAAAAAGACTTGCGTTCATGGTGCTGACCAGTTAACTTATAGGGGGTCTGATATCTTAAGAGCATCAAGATTTCATTTGAAGCTTTCCATAGAGGGGCTGCTCACTACTTTTTGAGGCAGTGCATTCCAAGATGCCACAACACTTTGAGTGTACCACATTTTTATTCTCCAAGTTCTATAATTTTTGCTTTTTAGCTGAAGAGAATGTGCCCTAATAAAGTATTTTTATCCTGAAGTTGCAAACCTAGTCTTTCCCATAGATCATTGTATTTAAATGCTCTAAATAACATTCACATGCCCCCCTCCATCTCCTGTATTCCAATGAATACAACCCCAATTCACTAAGTCTATTTCAGTATTATTTACCCTCCATGCCTCTAATAGATCTTGTAGCTCTCCTTTGTATTCTCGCTAGTCCTTCAATCTCATTTTTATGGTGTGAGGGCCAAACTTGTGCCCTGTATTCCAGAATCAGTCTCAGCAATGCTCCAAACAATACCCCTCTATCTCTGCTGGCAATGTGCCTCAGTATACAGTTCAAGACTCCATTTGCCATTCTGATACATTTATTACAATGAGTTTTGAACTGAAAATCATTTGTAATGATTATCCCCAAATCCTTTTCTTCTGTGACCACCTTCAGATATTTATTACCCAACAGGTAGGGCTGTTTGGGATTTTGTTTGCCCAGGTGCATGACTGTGCATTTGTCTGGATTTAGAGGAAGATTGAAGGTACTACACCATAGTTCTATATGGTTAAGGGCGTTCTGCATACTAGAGTTTGTCCACTGATGCACTACTTCCATTCCCAACCTGCAGTCATCTGCAAACTTAGTAATCCAGACCCCCCATCTGCTCGCACTTTAGTTGAAAGATATATATGTTAAAAAGACCTGGCCCTAGCACTGAACCCTGCAGCACCCCACTTGTTATTTCAGACTAGTCAGAGTAAGTGCATTTTATACTCACTCTTTGTCTTCTATCAGTGAGCCATGAATGAATCCAAGAAACTACATTGACATCTACCCCTATCAAATTTAAAGTGTTGATTATTTAATGATGTGGCAATTTATCAAAAGCATTTGTGAAATCCAAGAATATAACATCCACAGATTTACCCATATCCAGACATTTGCAAACCCTATTATAAAATGCTAGCATGTTTGTCTGACATAATCTTCCTTTAGTGAAACCGTATTCTGTATCATCACTCAGTTGGTTTATCTGAATATAATCAGTTATATAATCCTTGATAATACCCTGTAGTATTTTACATAGTGTGCTTCTTGGGCTCACAGACTTATAGTTTGATGTGGACTTTTTGTCTCCATTTTTTTACAAAGGGGAATGACAATGGCTTGTCTCCATGACCCAGGAACTTCACCTAAGTCTAGTGTTTGCTGAAAGATGTGGCTAATTGGTGCTGCTAGCTCCTCTGCCAGCTCCTTAAGTATCCTCAGGTGGAATCCATCCAGCCTGGCAATTCATTCTGCTCTAGGGTGCTCAATTTATCTTTTATTTGTTTGAGGTCAATTAATATTGGACTATGAGTGATTTTCAGTTTTCCTTCTTTAAATTTGTGGGTGTCTATTTGGCTAAATACTGTGGAAAAATATTTATTTTGGACCTTAACCATGTCTTCATTGGATAATGCCAGTGACCCATCTGGGCTAATCTAGGGCCCTAAATTGTTTGATACTTTTTTGTTTTTATTAATGAAGCATTAAAATAGCTTATAGTTGTCTTTAGTTTTAATAGCTAAGTTTACTTCATAATCTGCTTTGGCCGTCTTGATGTATTTTTTTAATAGCTCTCTGGAGTTTTCGGGAAAATCTCCAAGCCAGTGTGGGGTTTTAGGCCCTTTATTATATTTCTTTTTACATGGTATATTAGACTAAATTACCTGATTTGTTTTGTCTACTAATGCAATATACATTTGCTCTTCATTTTGGTTTTTAAATTCCTCTAACTATTCCCATTTAGACAATTCATATTTAAAGGTGGCAAAGTTTGCTTTTTAAAAATCTAATATGTATGTTTCCCCTGTTTTTTGCCTAACTAGTGCACACATTTGGCTGTGTCATTGTAGCATTAGCACAACAAGAACTAAGCAGCTTATTAGCCTATGCTGTGCTACTGACAACTTATTTACATTTTATTCTTCCAAAAGCACCTCTGCTGCTTGGCAGTCTTGGGATGTCTCTGAAAGGCAAAATGGCATAATGTCATTTGTCATGAATTATTGCTCTCTTTTGAATGAAATTGTCCAACTCTACCACTTTCTCTTGCAGACAAGTTGACTGGAAGACATTCCTGAAGGATAGTGCCATCTTTATCATAGCTGCCCGTCCAAACAGTTCAGCAATTCACCTGCGACTACCTGTATAACAGGCATGTGACAGTGGAGACACTGTGGAAAAGAACCCTTCCTGCCCTCCCACGATGCATGGAAGCAAGGAGTAGAAGAAAATTATACAGTACTGGGCTTTCAAAGAAGCTGAAAGCTGATGATTTTTGTATACTGCTTAGCTTTCTGTTTTTTAGAGACTTTTCCTTTTATGAGGAATAATCATTAAAGATGCAGTATCCTCTTCCAGACATCTAATATATGCTACATGTCAGAAGTTAAGCCATCACTACTCACTATTATGTATATTCCATGTTTTGCTTAATTATCAGAATTCTATATATGTATAAAAAAGAAAACAATGGCACTGAATGGCCTGGTCACATTTTAGAAATGAAGATGTTATCAGGGGAACAGGGTGAGGAACTTTTCTTGGGCAATTTTGGCTAGGGGTCTACAAAACCTCAAGCCCTTCTAGCAGACTTGCCAAGAACAGCAGCTGAAATTGCTCATTACCCACTACTTGGCTGAAGGATGTTTTGCAGATGGAGATAATTGCAATGGTTTTCTTGGAAAGATTTTACCTGTGACCCTCTGTTCCAGTATCTGTATGTATGCAGATTGTAAAATATGTGTTTCTGGGTTTGCATTGCCATTCCTTGAAAAGTGTTGTTTTATAGAATAATCTTTACAAATGACATACTGGCCTTCATTTCAGTTACACTACATATCACATAAAAGTGTTAATGATTTTCAAAATTGTACCAAGTGCTATCAAGCACAGATAAATCTAATTAGAGCAAGCAGGTCTGAGGAAGACAGCAGTACCAGTTGGAGGGGAAGATCAAATACTGTAAACACATACAGTATGTCTTACATTTGCTTGTGCAAAGCCACATATTGTATGTGTACACATGTGTATTCATAAATGATCTTAGGTTCACACATTTCGAAGGTCATATTATATGAAACAATGCCATTTTCATGAAGAGGTTAGCACCACTGGATTAGTCCTTACTTCTGTCTCTTGAGCTGAGTCAGTACAGTAAAATTGGCAGACCAGGTGGGCCAAGGGGTCCTTATCTGCTATCAAAGCCTAGGTTTCTAACAAGTACTGCTATAAAGCAATGATTGGAAATTGAGCATTCTGACTGGCTAACAACATTCTAATGGGGATACACTGATGGATAGCAATGCTCATTTATAGTACAATAGAATGATTAGAATTTTAAATTTTAAAATTTAATTAGAACAACAGTTTAGTGCAATAATAACATTAAGGCACTTCAACATCTGGGTTACATTTGTATTTTGTTTATGTAATGCTATGGTTAGATAAATATTTGTCTATCTAACCCTAGGGCCAAAAGACACTTGGCTATGCCTTGTGTTTCCTGATACCTCTAGGATTAGACTAACAGAAATAACCAACCCTTGGCTATGCCTTCCCTCTTTAAAGGATTTTATTTATTGTTGGTTGTACTTTGCATAGAAAAATCATGAGTTGCTGAAACATCCCCAGGGACAGTATAAGAACAAGGAAACTTTAAAAAAAGCAACCACCACTCACATGGTCTTCATAAACCCATGATGGGCTGGGCCAGCGATATGTCAGCAAAGCTTCTTGCTGTCTTTTCTGCATTGGAACTGGAATGTGACTGGGCATATGATATTTGTGTTTATTTAGATAGTCTTATCCAGTAGGATAATGTGACGGCCTAATAAAATGCATTTTCTAATTTTAGTGGGAGTTCTGACTTCCAAGGTGAAGGAGGTTACAGACAAGTGAGAAACTTGTTTTAGGGGAAGAAGAGTGCAGGCCTCCAATGATTAGTTTAACTCGTATTGGTAAGTCATGAAGATGCATTGATGTCTGCTACAAAGGCAGATGCTCAGCAAGTGCCCTGGCTGGAGGACATGGTATGAACAAGGTGCTGCTGCCTAGCTATAGGAACAGAGAACAAGCTAAATCACAAGAGCTGAGTGAGTGAGTTGGGCAGCAGGGAACAAGGGCCTTGAATGTTGGCATGCTTACATGTTAGGACTTTATCTACCCCATTCACCTATGCTGCCAGGTGAATGGAGGCATCAGGAAATTAGGCAACCTGCAGATTTTAGATTAATCAATACTTGTCTAAAGTAATGATTCTTAGACTGGCAATCCTAGCTATCAAGTTGCCCAGGTATTTCCAGATTTTGTGTGATATGTCTAATGGAAATCT
This sequence comes from Neoceratodus forsteri, assembly GCA_016271365.2. Lineage (NCBI taxonomy): Eukaryota > Metazoa > Chordata > Ceratodontiformes > Ceratodontidae > Neoceratodus > Neoceratodus forsteri. The sequence goes on from CM057449.1 coordinate 685,786,244, forward strand.
CTTCAGTGCCCCTACTGTGGTATGGCGTAAAAGTAGAAAATGTCTCTAGCAACATCACAGCAATTTCAGGAAATATCTGGACATGTCAGTGACAGCAACTACATGCAGATACCCTTTATGAGATGTTAATTAATTAGTGGTGCAATATTAGCTACTACTTTAGCAACTGAAATAAAAATTGTAATGGGAAATAACTAATGTGACCTAACTGAAAACTGTGTTGAATTTATTGATTGATTGATTGATTGTTTTATTACACACAAGATCTTTTAGGTAGGGCCTATTTTCAAATGGTCTAGGGTCATATACAGTATAACACCTTAATGCACATTTAGACCACATTATTCCATCCTACTTACAATTTGTAGTAGTTAATTTTTATATAAGGGCAAGCATGCCTGATTCATTTCTGAAATTGTCATGGTTAAAACATTTATGACTACCTAAATTAATTAGATGCACCATATCATCCTATTATGAAAGAGTACTTTGGTTATCTGCTGCCTTATTCTTTTCTTGCAGCATACCATAGTTCTTATCACAGTTTACTGAGTGCAAGGCAAGACAGATGAAATAATATGGCACAGCATACAGAATGGGATGGGCTATGTTCATAGACTGGAGAAATTTTTACTTCATTAAAACAGTGCCATCACCCTTTAATGGAGAATGTTGCAGAAAAAGGGGAGAGGTGAAGGTGATGGACAGCAGTGACAGCTGTAGACCTATGTATCAGCATAGAAAAGGAAGAAGGATGCCTCAGTGGTATAAAGCCTGTTAGCTACAACTTGGTCCTGGTATAAGCAGTTTGGCATGGATCTGTAATGTGAGCAATGAAACATGGTGTGATTGGAGTGCATTAGATTAAAATGTAAAAAAAAGTCAGTGCTAAAGTTCTTACCTGCTGTGGGAACACATCATTCAATACATGAGAAAAGACCAAGTGGTCCATCTAGTCTGTCCCCCTCTGCAATCCCGGCAACTGCATCCATCATATGATTGCTCTGATGAGAGGAGAAATGGCATAAAGGATTACCCTTTAAATCTAAAGACTGTCAAACTGTATTAGAACTATTATGAATTTCACTTACATTAACCCTAGAATGGATTTGTTTGCATCAATGCTGAAGAGGTGCTGGCAGTTTATTATTTATATATTTCTCTTTATGCTCACCATTTTCCCCTTTTCTCCCTGGCATAGAGAAAGGGATGTGCAATGGCACACATGGTAGTGCCACGCATGCTCCCATACACAACACGCCTGACATCTGCCCCACCTCAGCCCTCTATTGTAATGTCGGTGTGCCAACCCCCAGCTACCACTAGGGGCCAGGCTAAGATCAGCCACTGATCCCATCCCTCCTTGGAGGAGGAGAGCATTCCCTGGTATCCTCGATTATCATCCCCCAGCTGAACCTTCAACTCCTGAGGTCACTCCTGACCTCGGATCATCAGTGCCACAAGTATTGGCCCTACCACTAGACCTGTGGGCTGGCACAGTTTTTGTTTTTAATGTAATGTAAAATGTTCATTCTTGTAGTCCACAATCAAGTAAAAAGTAATTTTAAACTTTCAGTCAGAATACTGTGTGTGATGTATGAAGAAAATAGTGCTATATACAATGCTCAGAGTGTACTTAGAATCCAGAGGACATCTTCATTTGAGCCATAAATAAAAATGAGAGCTTATTTTGTAAAGTGAAATTTGAATGCATCAGAAAGTGTATTTTATTCATAAGTAAAATGTGGTAAGTAACTTGTGTTATAGTAAACAGATCATTTTAGGCAAAGAAATGGTTATTCTTTAAAAAAAAATTCAGTCAGTGCCTCTTTGAAACTGATAGCTTCAGAAGCAGGCTTCAACAGTTTTTATTGCTTCATGGACTGGACCTGAAAGTTTTATTGGAAGAGCAGGATTACAACTCTTGCTTCATGATCTGTGTCCTGACTACCTTTCACCTCTGATCTCAACTACTGATGGATGGAGATATTGTTGGGCAATAATAGAAACAGATGCTGGAATTCAGTGACCTGGAAAAAAATGATGGCAACCGCCAGTATCCATGTTAGGTATATAAAAATACCTAGGTGGGCTGGATGCATGTACTCCAAAGGGAAAATCAAAGATTCAGTATACATATTGAATAAGATAAAGCATAGCATGTGAGGGATTGACGTTATATGATGTGTCCAAACTAGTGGTGAAGATTACAATTTCTAATGCAGTAAAACAGAAACATTAGTGGCCATAACTGGTTTCAGAAAAGGATATTTTTAACTCAACAGGCTTAGTAGCCTATGACAAAAAAAAGATCACCCAAATATCCATAGTACACTCTTAAACCAGCAACTTAAGTTAAATCAAAGCCTGGACATTCACATAACTGGCAGGAGGAAAATGAAGCTTTCCACAGGATTCTGTCTGCCAGGAAGGATATATCGACTCATGAGCACAATGCCTGGGTGACCACAGGTGATGATGGAGTTTGGGTTCCATCAGATTTATATAGGATGTTCAGGCAGCACACCATGGTGTGCATACAGTAAGGATACAGAGAAACCTGGTGCATTGCCAGCAGGAGAAGTCCATTCAGTCTATCCCATCTACCCTTGGTCCTACTCAACTTTTGAGACTGAGTTGAGGTTATGGTGAAGACCAGATTACGAAGACGAGAGGTTGTGGGTGGATGCATCCACAGCCAGATGGCTGCTCCTCTCTCTCCACTGCGGTGCTCCTTCACTCCCACACTTCATGCTCATCCCAGCTGGTAAACTTCACAATAAACTGTAATGCTAATGAGATACCTTTGCATTTTTCATGGAATTGCGTATGCATTGCTGGGTCCAGTACAAAGACTTACAAAATCAGTTGACTAAGGGTTGTGACTCAGTCTTGCATTATATTGTGACAACTGTGCAGATTCATCCCAGTTGAATTTCAAAAATGTTATAAAAGTTGCTCTTTAGCTGGCTAAGAGTGGCAAATTACTCAATCTGAATTGCCAATGCATTGGCATCTTTAAAACAATGCCTAATCAACTTGCTGGTGAGAGTTCAATCTGAACCGCAATGTAGGTTTTGGGCCACTGAAGCCCCAACATGTGGATAACCAAACAGAATCTTTGAGGAGGCATGTGACAGTACTATACTTGGATGCCAGTGTGGATACCTTTAAAGGGGGAGAACTAGCTGGTACCCAAAGGAGGTCCCATATATTACGAGAGGTACCAAGTTATAAAGGTAAGGGGAAAAAAGTTGAATGTGTAATTTTATCTAATATCCGGACATGGTCAAATAACATATCCACTTATTTTGGTTTTTCAGTGGTCTCAGTAAGCCTCAGCAAGTTTACCTTCTAGAATAAAGAGGCTGAGATGAGATATGATTTCAGTTCTCAGCATACTTAACGATATTGGCAAAATTACAAAGATTGAGTTGGTTGATACAAGTCCCCGTACAAGACCTGAAGATATGGCCTGAATCTCAGATGAGTACATTCAAGTGTAACAGAAGGCGACACATCTCCTAGAGAGTGGCAAACCTAGTGAACTACCTACCAGTAGATACCATGGTCATGAAGACAGTACAGTCCTTCAGTGTAAACCTGATAAATTTTTGTTTACCAATGGAATCTCAGGGTACCTTGAGTAGTAGATTGGATTTAGAACCTCTTTAAATTAGTATGCTTGAACAGCATGCTTCCTGTATTATGTTACTATGTATGTAAAAGTGTGCACCGCTGAACTGCGCTGATGAGTGACTGAGACTGTGCATATCACAAACCAGGAAAGGTCACTGGCCTGAGCAACACTTTTATGCTCTAGGTTATCATGGAACTGAGTTATAGTCTCTTTATATAACTTCAGAATTATTTATTCACCATTTATGAACTAGGGCCAGAGTTTCAACATCCTCGACACTTCATATTGAATAGTTAAAAGGATTATTCGAAGAAACAACATCCATGGGATTTTCCAAAGTGATTTTAAGGAGCCTAATCCTGTTAGTTATGAAGAAACTAGACATGTTACAGTAACTGTTATTGAATGAGTCATTCTGTAGACACAGGTAATGTAGAGCGTATTGCATACTGTAAGGAATCATTGTGCATTACCCTTAAAATGGCAAATGAACATGAAGAACTTGTACATGCTGTACATGTACTGGATAAGCTATTAGACAGAATGAACCTCTGTATAACAGCATAGTTATCTTTTTGTTTTTATGACTGTGCTGGTGGTTGCTGTCTTGCTAAACCACATGACCAATTTGTCAGCCCTGCTGTCCCTAGTAGTAAACAAAGCCATTGTGCCGTAGAAGTGTGGGATGGGTAGTCCATCCTCCATTTTGGTATAAACCAGAATAGGTTATTTTATCCAAACCTGGTTTCAACCCTGTATAGACAGATTCAAACAGAAAAGGAGTGAAGACAAATGCGTGCCTGTGCATTTTGGTTATTATATATTTTATTGTTTATTTACTCAGCATTCCCAATGGGGTTGCAGCATCTCATTTTCACCAGTGTCCTGTTTCTGTTTAAAATTTACAGCTGGGTATATTATAGTACTGAAAGGTATAGTAACTTGCTTACTGTCACACAGTGCTTAAGTGGCTCTGATTGGGCATGAATCTGGAACTTCTGGTTGCCAATTTTGTTTTCTGACCACCCTGAAAACCCTGTTTTGTAGGCTTTCTTAAATACTGAAAAGCCACTGGGGGTTGGGATTGAAGGGCTGAGTATTTCTGTTTGGGACTGAAATTCGAAGCAACAGGAGCTGGTGGGCCTGTGACATCATACGGTTCCTGATGTCTGCATACACACACTGTTAGTGGGACTGAACACAAACTGGACTGTATGTGTTTGTGAGACTTGGGAACTTTATTGGTGGGGTTGAAATTGGGTTTGTAAATAACTGCAGTCAGTATAGAGAGAAACTGTATTCCAGGGGAAAGGGACTGAGAAAAGGGGGTGTGCCATTATAAACAGAGGGGGATAAACAGGGTGGCCATATTCCACCATGGCAGGCATCTTCGGAAGGGTTGTAGGCTGCACAGGCTGTGGGATGGCAATAATTCTCAATTGGGCCTGGAGAGAGGGAGGCTGCCCACTCTGTAGACAGCTATCTTGTATCAGGAGTGAGGTATATTGGTTAAGGAGTAAGCTGGGGGAGCTGGGGGGGGTGTCCAAGGATTAGGGGTGTGGATATGGGCAGCAGAAGGGTGGGGCTGAGGGGGAGGCTGGGGCAACGCTCTGAAATTACAGGACATTATGTTACAGCAAGCAGGAGGGGGGATATTAGGGACAGAGGACCCTTAGATAGGGATGTTGACGCTAAGGGGAAAGAGTACGGGGAGAACATTCTGAATACAAAGACAGTGGAGGGGGAAGAGTCAGGAAGGGCTGTTGTGCAGAAGTCTAAAACAGCAGCCTGTGGGAAGGGAGCTCCTAAGGTGAACAGAGCAAGAGGGAAGAAGAGGGCAGTTTAGAGGTGCAGTCAGAAGCTTGGGTTGGTTACTTGATGGAGGCTGACATAGAGTGTCACAACAAATTTGAACTACTAAGCAACCTAGAGGAGGAGGTTGGTGGAAATGAGAGAAACTTATACAGAGGCCAGGGGAGGGAGTCTTGATACCCATAGGCATCACAGACTTTTGCAATGGAAAGGATGGAAATATTCCCAGAGGGAGAAGGGGAAACATAAATGTTAAGCAAATGAGGGAGACGCAACGTATTGCAGACATGAGGGAGGAGAGCATGATTGGAGAGAAACTGGGAGACAAGGAGGTGGGAGAGGAGCCCCCTTCAGCAGGGGGGTCAGTACCAAGGATGGGGCCCTAGCTAAAGAGGACCCACAGAGAGCCTCTGGAGGCAGGGGTACTATTACAAGGGGGGAGGATGGCGGTGTGGGGAAGGGGAAACCATCAGAGCCAGGATAAATGGTTCAGATAAGAGAGGGTTAAAGGAGACACCTATTCAGAGGGGGTTTGAGTTAAGTGGGCAAAATAACGAGGGAGGCAGAAAGGGGAGGGTGACAAGGGGGTCTCTAATAAGGCAGGAAGACTCCCATGGAATTGAGATCATGAATAAGGGGAAGGGGGCTGAGAGGGGCATAGTGGAGAGTAACCATAAGGATGATGGCGATGTTAAGGTTCTGTTATTGGGAGATTCGATGATTAGGGGTATCCAGTGGGAGGGACAGGGGGGTGGAAGCCATAGCCAGGTGAAGGTAGTGAGTATCTCTGGGCTGACAGTGCACAGAGCAAAGTTCATGGTGTATGAAATGGTTAGGGATTGTTGAGGGAAACCGGATTTCCTGGTGTATTTGGGAACTAACGATCTAGAGGGAAATAGCGTTTTGGAAATCCAAGCAAGGTTCCAAGAACTTGCCAGAGTCTGTCGGGATAACGGATGCAACATTTCCTTTTCGGAGATATTGCCAGTACCAAAGGCCTCAGTGGAGAAAAAAATGAAGCTCACAGAGGTTAATGACTGGCTCAGGAAGTGGGGTGAAGAGAGTGTTTTGGGGTGTTAGGAAACTGGAATGGAGTTTGGGAGAATAAGAGAGTATATGCCAAGGACAGGCTTCATCTTGCCCCATTAGGGAAGGAAGTCCTTAAACAGGGGATGGCTGACTACATTCAAGAAAGATGGGGTTTAAACTTGTGAGGGGGGGAAGGGATAAGGGAAGGGCTGACCAGAAGCCCTCTCCTCCAGATGAGAGGAGTAGCTTCAAGCCCAAGGGGGAGGGGAAACAGACTGGGGGTGGAGGTTTCAGGAGGAGCAGAGGAGGATGGAAGTATAAGGAATCTGGGTGGGTTCAACAAAGAGGATCAGGGATAAGGGTGTGGGTTGGTGTTAGTAAATACCAGGAGCTTGGGAAACAAGTTGCCAGAGTTCCAGGCCATGCTGTTCGGGGTGGATGTGGCAGCAGTCAGGAGACATGGGCCAACAAAACCATGACTGGGACTTAAGCGTGCGAGTGCGCTATGCTTAGGAAGGATAGAAAATAGGGCAGAGGGGTGGAGTGGCTATGTTCATTAGAGATTACATAGAAATTGCTAGGGTAGAAGAGGCAGAGGAAACGTGGAGGCCTTATGGGTCCTGCTACAATCCCCAGCAGGAGATAAGGTCAAGCTGGGTGTAGTATATAGGCCCCCAGGATGAGTGATGTTCTAGAGGATGGTTTGCTGGACAACATCATTGCCCAGTGTGGACCAAAAGGGAAGGAGTGGTGTTGATGGGGACCTTAATATGCCAGGTACAAACTGGGAACCATGTCCTCTAAAGTGGCCAAGGAGCAGAGGCTGCTGGACAGCTTCCAGGATGTGTTCTTAACACAGCATGTGATGGAGCCACAGAGAGGGCATGTCCTGGATGTGGTTCTGGCAGATGGGGATCTGGTAAGGGACATGGTTGTACAGGACCCCCTGACTGGGAGAGACCACAATACTGTCTGGTTTCAAATAAGCATGGGGGGGGTGAGATCTAGGACACTGGCAGTGGACTTCAGGGGGGCAGACTTTGTGGGCATGGGAAATATTGTCAAGGATCACTTGAAGGGGATTACATCAATGACAAGTGTGGAAAGGAGATGGGAGGTCATAAAATGGGGACTTCATGAGTCAGTCAGGATCTGCGCTAAGTTGAAACGTAAGGGAGCAGAGTCACATAAACCATGCTGGTGGTCCAGTGAGGTACAGGTAGCAGTCAGAGAAAAGAAGGCAGCCTACAAAAAATATAAAACAACAAGAGGGGATAGGGATAAGGAAGTGTACCATCTTGCATCTAGAAAAGTCACCTGTATGGTGAGAGGAGCAAAGTCCAGTAAAGAGCAGCGGCTGGTGCAGGGGATACATGGAGGGGAAAAGGGGTTCTTTCAGTACATTGGGGAGTGGAGAAAAACTAAGGGCCATCTCAGCAGATTGAGATCAGAAGGAGGATGGGTGGAAGAGGCGAGGCACCAGGCAGAGGTATTTAATGAGTACTTTGCCTCTGTGTTCACTAGGAAGGGGGATGGGATATCTACAAAGCAAGGCATGAAGGAGATAGAAGCGGCAGTAAGTGGGATCAGGGGAGCAACAGAAATGGAGCAAGAGGGAGGGAGAGGTACCCCAGGGGTGTCACATCTGGATAAGAATAAAAAGGCCAGTAAGGTGGGGGGGACGGATGATGCTATCTCTGCCAAAAGGGTGTGGTTAGCCCTCAAGGCCCTAAAGAAAGACAAATCTCCTGGGCTGGATGGCATTCATCTGAGAGTACTATGGGAATTGGCGGACATACTGGCTACACCCCTGGCGGAGCTCTTCAATAGGTCACTTGAGACAGGGAGGGTACCTAGGGATTGGCGAGAGGCACATGTGGTGCCAATCCATAAAGGGGGGACGAGGGAAGTACCAGATAACTATAGACCCATCAGTTTGACCTCGGTGGTGGGAAAATTAATGGACAGTATACTAAAGGAACGATTAGGGGTGTACTTGGAGGAGGTGGGAGGCCTGGATAGTCAGCAACATGGGTTTGTGCCAGGCAGGTCATGTCAAACCAACCTTGTGGAGTTCTACGAATGGGTAACATCCGAACTGGACAGGGGAAAGCCTGTGGATGTATTATTCTTGGACTTCAGCAAGGTGTTTGACTCTGTCCCCCACAATGGTCTGGTGGAGAAACTGATGGGGTTAGGAGTAGGCCCTTTCATGGTCAGATGGATTGAAAACTGGCTAGCTGGACGCACCCAGAGAGTAGTGGTCTGTGGGGAGCTCTCGAACCCTAGAGAGGTTGGTAGTGGGGTACCGCATGGCTTGGTCCTGGGTCCGATCCTGTTTAATGCATACATATCGGACATCAGGGAGGGTATAGGGTGTGAAATGAGTCTCTTTGTGGATGACTCCAAGATGGGAGCAGTAGTGGAGGGAGAAGAGGGGAGGTTGGCCCTGCAAGGGGACCTGGACACCCTGGAAAGCTGGGATCACACATGGAAATTAAATTTCAATATCACCAAGTGCAAGGTGTTGCATCTTGGTCGGGGAAACCCTAAACACAGGTACACCCTGAGAGGGGAGGCACTGGAGGCCTCAGGGGAAAAAGACCTAGGGGTCATGGTGGATGCATGTATGAATAACTCTGAGCAGTGCAGGAGAGCAGCTAGCAAGGCAAACAGGATGTTGGGATGCATCGTAAGGGGGATCACCTCTAGGAGCAAGGAAGTGATTCTGCCGCTGTACAATGGACTGGTTAGACCACACCTTGAGTACTGTGTACAGTACTGGAGACCACACTTGAAGATGGACATACAGCTCCTGGAGAGGGCACAGAGGAGGGCAACTAAGATGATACGAGGGCTAGGGGATTTGACGTATGAGGACAGACTTGAGGAGCTCTGCCTGTTTTCACTGGAGGAGAGGAGAGATAGGGGGGACATGATTGAGGTCTTCAAATACCTCAAGGGAATAAACAAGGTAAGCATGGAGGGGATCTTTAGACTAAAGCAGGGAGGTATTACCAGAGGGCATGGTTTGAAGTTGGAAGGTGGAAGGGTGGGGGGGAGAGGAGGAGGTTTTTCACTGAGAGGGTGGTGGACCCTTGGAATGCACTGCCTGATGAGCTGGTTTAGAGATCCACAGTGGAGGGCTTCAAGAGAGGGTGGGACAGACACAGAAAGTGGATGTATCAGATGATGGCCTTTCCCAGGGGGTTGGGGATGGATGATAGGGGTTTCTGGAGCACAAGGGATGGGAGGGCCTCAACACCTAACTAAGGATCTAAGGTTCGAGCAGACTCAATAGACCGTAAGGCCTAATCTGCTGGCAAATAGTATGTTAATAATATTTGGACACAGCCCCCCTTAAACAACAGTAGTGCCCTTTTTTTACACTTTATTTTAGTTTTGAACACATCAATTAAGAGAGGAGTACAATTTAATTTTCAAACTTAAAAAGAATATTTTTGTTGGCCCAGAACTGACTAGAACAGCAGCTGCATGGCCAGTTAAGTTCCTGGAAACATAGACAATACAGTCACAAAGTAATCTCAGTCTGGACATTGCACCCTCTTTCCTTCCTTCCTGGGTGGCAGCATTGTCAGGTGACTAGAACACAGGCTTGGAAACCAGGAACATGTAGTTCAAATCACACCAAGGGACACTTACATTGTAGCAATAAGCAAGCCACTTAATCTCTCTGTGCTTTAGTCCATGCAGCAGTAAAAATGAGTAAAAAGCAGGAACCCACTAAAACGAAATTGTATCACAACTGCACTATTATGGATAAATAAATTGTAAAGAAATAAAACAAGCAAGAGCTGAAGACTGGATGGTGGATTTTCAAAATGTCTGGGTTCCTTGCTCCCAAGTCTAGAACATGATTCAAGCTATCAGTCACATTTATTTCTAATGGAGCTACAGTCTCTGAAGTGCTGTAAACAGTAATGAATTGCACCCATCCTAGACTGGTGCATCAGCATATTAGTTACAAGTCACCACCTGAACCCACAAAATGGAAACACTAATGGGCACCAAGATGGCATGCAGAACATTTATCTTGTTTATGTTTTTTAATCTTTGTCATGGACAGGATTGTTGGGCACCCCCTCAGCCAACATAAAATTCCATTCTCATCACATAATATTCACCCCATCAACCTGGGGCCACCAATGTTGACCCATCTCTAAGTCTTTGCAGATGCACTCTCATCTAGCATGATGAGAAGGAGGTGGGGCACTTTTTGCTGGATGGATGCAGAGGCCCTTGTTTACTTGGAGGATGTGTTGGGGAGCGCGTCAACTATCTGTTCCAAACTCTTCCATTTTTGCTTCCATTTTCTCCCTTCAAATCCCTTTCAGGGTGGTGCCTAATCCTATTCCTATTCCATAGGCATCCACTGCTAGCACCATGCACTCTGGTGTACCAGAGCAGTGCTGTGGAGGAGGCTTCCTCCTGATGTAGTTCTTAATCTTTATGCATTTCTCACAGCATTGTGTATTTTACACCAAACATTACTCTTGCTCTGCAAAGATTTATTGATATCCCTAATAATTTTAGAGCTATCTCTGAACATGCAAACTACAAAAAATGTAAACTAACTTGGTAGTAAATGTCCCTAACACTAAGCATATGGTACCCATTATTCTTAAGCCTATTATTCTTTAAAATAAAATTGTGCTATGTAGATATAGCTTGATAGAATCCTTCCTAATCAAGGCAGTGAATAACCCCACATCACTGTAGTTGTACTCAAATGGGCTTTAGCCTTCTGTACATTTTTCCCTAGTTTGAATCCTAGTATTCTGGCTATTTTCTCTGCATGCTAAAGGCCAGTGCTACTGAGTGGTTGAGAGATATTAAATGTCCTGGAGAAGGTTCTGTTAAAAAATAGTCAATCCTCCCCCAGACTCTCTTTTTCATTCTGGGCTTAGGATATGAACATTTAAGACTAGCATGGCAAGCAACGTCTGTCACTGATGTCTTAAGGGTCCAGTTAAAAGACTTGTTTTTAATTAGAATGTAGAATTTAAGGAAGAGATGGGCCTTCTAGTCCCTCAGAGGAAGGGGATGGGGAGTGGTCCAATTTTTAAAATGTGCTAGTGTTCAGTATTTCCAACATTAGCCATGAGTAATGAATACCTACTCTTGCAATTACCTTTAAGCACATACTGTGACAGCTTCAAAATAAGCTAATGTACTGTACATACTATACATTCTGTTCTTCAAAATGTTTTTAATGCATAAGAAAACTATAAAACTAGCCCCACAGCCCCCACTTTGAACTTGTGGGCTAAACTGGGTCTTGAGTAGTCTTACAGTACATATTCTGAAACGCAGACTCCGGGAGTCATATGGCATGTTTTAATATATAGACTGCAATACAGCTTGAGGCTTGGAAGAGGTACTTTCAGAATTCATTATAATGTAACCTAACATACATTATGCAAAGATGCATTGGGAGGAATGTTGCTTATCAAACATGTTGCTTTTTCCGCTCTGCTGCGTACAGTATGTGAAATGTAGGAACATGTTACAGTATATCCAGAGAAAGGACACTGCACCTTTAAACCTGTTGCTTTTGGTCTTCCTTGGATTGCATTAAATTAAAAGAGTGTTACAGTACATGGAAATGATATTGCATGTCAGATACTATCCTCACATTCTCAAAACTACAAAAGATACTGCAGGAAAGAATATTATTGGTCATTTCAATCTGTTGGTATAATTGTGTTCCAAGCTCTTAAAATGTGGCATCTCTTTAAAAAATAAAATGATAATGTCCAAGTCAAAAGATGCAATTAACTTCCCGTTTTGTGTATAATGGTTGTTTCTCCTAAAAGGCCCTTTGGATGGTAATAGTTTGCAATGCCTCTTCCCAGAATTCTATTGGATTGTCAACTGAGTGTGTGACAGGGTTGTCCTGGTACATTGGACTTGAAGTCAAGTCAACTTTATTATTTTAAAAGTGCTTTTCAAATGCCAAAGCACTTGTTCATCATAAAATATAAATATACACAAATAAACACACATCAATTAAAATAGGCAGCACAATGAATCCACTAAATATCATCCCCAAAATCTAAATTAAATACATTTTCAGTTCAGACTTAAAAGTCTCAGTGGACAGGCACTCTTTAATCCAATGAGGTAGAGAATTCCCCAAGGTTGGGGCCATGAAAGAAAATGCCCTGGCCCCCAAAGTCTGAAGATAGATCCTGGGAATCACCAGCAATCCCTCGTTGGCGAAGTGGAGTGGATGGACAGGGCAGTAGGGCCAAAGGAGGTCTTGCAAATAACACAGTCCCTGTCCATGTAGGGCCTTATAGGTCAGCAAAGTGACCCTGAAGGTGAGCCTCCATCACACAGGCAACTAGTGCAGTTTGTGAAGCACAGGTGAGACATGGCTAGATCTCTTGAAGATATGGAGCTCATCAATTTATATAGGGTACTTCTGGTATAGAAGTCCAATTTTGCATGATCTTCTGATGTTCTGGGGTTCCTAGATCTTTGTGATATTGAGGATGATGAAAACATTTTCATGTACACAAATACACATCACCACCATCTCCAGTGCCCAAGATGAAAAATGCTATCTAGCAATTTAGCTTGGTGATGTATCAAAACTAGAGCTGGTCAGTATGTGCATGACAGTAGGCAGCAGCACCTTTCAATTATAAAAAGTTTCAAATAGGCCAAAGTGAGTAGCTGGACTGTAGGCCTATGTGGGGCAGTACAACTCTGAAAACAGAAGATACTGGACCAGCTGGTTAGCACAGTAGTAGTGCTGTTTGCCATTCTGATGGCCTGAGCTCACCAATGAAATGAAGTTTTGGCATTCATTCTGGATGCTGTCTACCTCAGGGAGAGGGGGCACCTCCTTCTGATGATTGGGGGGATGGGGTGTCATCAAAGAAGGAACCTGTGGTCCCTTATAGAGTGGTCTTTTGTTGTATTCAACTGGTGGGTGATGCAGAGTCATCACAGACCCAGAGTGGGGCTAACAGGTGAGTTCTGAAAAAGTGGTTGGGCTCACCATCCCCTCTGATGGCTCTAATGGGCAGAATGCCATGTTGCGCTACAGTAGCACTTCCTATGAGGGTGAAAAGGGTGTGGATACAGCGGGGAAGAATGAAGAGCAGATCTTCGATAGATAAGTGCCCATATCCAACCTGCCCATCTGGTATAGCTAGTCCATGTCTTCCTTGCCAGCACCTCCCGCTGGTCTTCTATTAGTTGAAAGGTGGTATGTCCCCTGAGGTCTGGTCCCACCTGTGGTGGATAAGTCCTAGGTTACTGGTTCTGGGGCTAGAGTTAGGAGTGAGCAAAGACAGGAATGGAGGGTTGGTCTTATGCTGAGTTTAAAGGGGGGGGGGAGGATGTGAAGGAAATGGTATAAGGATCTCAGGTTATGCCCACGGGTGGTAGAAAAAGAAAGTGGAAAACAAACTACATGAAACTAAACAAAGTGAATAATATAATTAATTAATTTTAACTTTTGTTTTACCAACAATATCTAAACAAAGGTCTAACTTCTGCATTTCAATGGGGTCTTTGATCTATTCTTTTTTTTGCAGCTGAGTGTATATACAATAGTAGCGCTGAATTTGTCAAGCAATTTTGTGAGATTCTCTATTTATCCTTCACAAAATTTAGGGAAAAAAACTCCTCTAAAATTATTTTTGTTATAGCTACAGAAAGTGGCCAGTTCCTATTACAGTACTTAAGTACCATCTGGTAGATTTTCAACTAAACTATCAGGTGAGACAACCCTCTCTGGGTAGCAGTGAACACACTAACAAACAAAACAAAATCCCTAACTAAAGGTTCACAATTCTTGATGGGGATTTTTACAAATCCTTTGACTAATTCAGTGCTACTACTGTACAGTACAGTACACACAGGGAGGGCAAATGATTTGCTTAATGCCATAGAGTGAGTCAGTGGCTGTGATAGGATTTGAGACTATGATCTCCTGTTTCACCATTCAGTGCTCTTACCAAGTAGATCACACTGTGTTTCCAAATTCACCAAATGTTCTTCAGATGCAATCTCAACCCCATTGATCCACTTGCATTGTAGTCTGTTACTGCATAAGACGAGACCTGATTAAAACTAAAATGAAATACAAGCACTGGCTTGATCTTGTTCCCTTAGGTTAATTAAATGTCAACTGGATGCACAACAGCTATCCTGTAGCTTAACAGGAACCTGGAAACTTAAATCAGTGCCATTGTTTAGGGGAAAGTTTTTGTAATGGGATTTGTTATGGTTTATTGGATATACAGTAGTCCTAAACATTTTTTTAAAGTATTTTTGGATCTTCTGACATAGGCTGATGACATTTGAACTATGATGAGGTATTTGAACTTAGCTGCCTCATTAGTAAGAAAATGTTTTAAAGCATGTAATAGTAAGCACACCCTCACTGGTCCATAGCTTCACCTTCAAACTGAACCCCTGAATACATGTACATAATTTCTGTGTTGAAGGTCACAGCAGCCAAGACATATGGTAAAAGTCCTACTGGATGACACAGTTTATTAGCTATTTGCCAATCTTTAGATGCTGGCACATACACTAAACAAAATTAATAGTTTTTAGTGCTGGTTTTGTCACGCAGATTGGTTTTGTCTACACTAGGGAAACAAAGCTTCTGGGTGTCAGCTCCCACTTACCAAGATTGTATTAATGAGGACCATTGCTAGGGAGAAGTCCCATCTGTCCCTTTCTATGAGTACAACCTAATCAGGAGCTACTATTCCTCAAACCCAAAACAACAGCTTTCACCCAGGTTTGCCATGTGGGGGTGGGTTGGGGGAGAAAGACTGAACAACCATGGTCTAATTATATGCATTTTTTTTTCAAATGTAGATCTTTATTGAGTAAAGTGGGAAAAGTATAACATTTAACAGAGACAAATAATGTAGAAATATATGCGTATTTTAAGGCTTCTCTGACCAGGTATAGTTAGTATATTAAAATGATATTATTGAGGTTACCTGTAAGTAGAGTTATGCAGGTACTATTCATTCAGTTTCAGATCATGTGAACTATCCATGAATCTAAGATAGCTATTGTAGTGCTCTATGCCAACCCATTATCTAGGATAATGGAGTGGATATACTCAGACGGTACTCTAGCCAAGTCTTCAGATATCCTGTCGGATCACACTATTCACATCAATCATTTCTGTAAGTAGTTTTAAATCTAGTAAATAAGTGTTCTGATGCACAATAAACATTATCAGCTTTTCAAGTTATGAGATGGTATTATACCTTTTTACTGGACAACATATAAAATTCTCATAGATAATATATAGTAGTATATAAGCTTTTGTGGCCACGCACGTCATTTTTGTAGGACCTGTATGAGCATGGTTTCTTGTGTGCTATACAATATATGTATGGCATCTATGTTTCTTTAGTAAAAGATATCACACTCTCCAGAGAATTGTTGGCCAATGATCAACACAGGTGAACCCAGTTTCTGGAATAAAACCCATTCTGCGATCTCAGCATTTTTTTTTTTTCTAGCTGCAGTAGATATGCTGAATTTTCAATATCTGTAACAATGCCAGCATTACAAGCTCTGTTCATCTTCTGAGTTACCAGCAAGTAAACTTACTGGCATGTAACCCTAAGAGTGACATTTTGGCAAAAAGGACAGTAGCTCATATATGAAGAGTGTTTTCCATGCTTAATAAGTATTCACTAGCTTTGCAGCCTATAGGAATGATCAGAATTGGCTAAACTACATACAGCAGCTCTAGAGAGCTTCACCAAAAGTGCATTCTGGGCACTGCCCTAAGTGTGCTTGTGATGCCTTTTATCTAACAGTAGTAATGGGCAATGGCAAATGCTGATTCCATATATTGTACCATTATCTGACACTGAAGGCTGTAAAGTTACTTTTCAGTACTGCTACATTTAATGTTAGGAAAATTGTCCGAATGGAAACAAATTGGTAAGTCTTGCAGTATTCAAAATATGTTTCCTCCTTTCCAGTAAGTTCTATTTTAATTACTATAAGAACATATACTGTACTGCATATTTAACTTAAGGTTATATAATCAAAAAATGATCTTGTATAGTTACAGTATGTATATTATAGGGACACAATAGCACCCCTATAGTTAAGACTGAGTAACCTGTTTAATGATAAACCTCAAGTTTTCCACATTAATATATTTGGCTTTCTTTGATGGAATGAGCTTAACTTTTCCATATGTTGCCTAGGAGGCAAAATCTTGATGTGTGGATATTTTTGTGATGACAGTTTGTGTGGTTTCTGAGATCTGCAGGTGTCATTTTTAGAAAAAACTAAATTTTTTCCCATACTTAACATATTTTTTTTAGCTCTCACCTACAGCCTACATGGAAAGAAATTGTTGCTCCAAACTTACAGGGGACATATGTTATGACCCAAGGTAATGCCTTTTACAGGTGTGGTGAAAAAACATCAAAGGGTTCCAGAGTTATAATGCTTTAAATTTTAATGTTTTCCAACTTGCACATGTGCAGTAGGGTTTTTGAGATAACATTTTGCGGCAAAAGTAAAAATTTGATACCGCAAATGACCCTTTTTGCTTTCTCGCTATTTGTTCAGCACTGCACCAAACATTTATTTGTACTGAGCCAATTGCCATCTTGTGGATTTTTTCCACATACCAACAAACATGGAAAATACATAAAACTGCTGTGTTTTTTAAAAACAAACGTCAGAAACCAGCTAAATGGGACACCTTTAGTTAGATTCTAAAGTTTGTTTTTTTAACTTGATGCCCACAAATACCTTTTCTGGGCACCCAAAATCCTGGGTGCCCAGCATAGTGAGCGGAATGCTTCTCCTGTGTTCTCTGTATGAGAACAGCTGGAATTTCTTGATTTCTGCAGCTGTAGCTGGAACTCATACTGTAGTCTGCAGTGTGAGCTGTGAGCAACCATTTCCCTGGTGTCTAGTGGTGACACCCTCACTCCATTGCTGTCCCTGGCAATGTGTGATGTTGCTCTGGTGTCTAGTAGCACCCTCCCACCCTTCTGATTGCAGTCCCTGTTGTTCTGTAGCACTGATTAGGTGAAAGTTACCATTTGCTGCATTATTGTTGCGTGGTATATCTCTGATCAGATGCCAAGATCAGGACCCCTGTCAATGAATTCACTGCATTCAGAAACAATTGTCATTTCATCTGAGTCACGTTTTTATTGAGAATGTAAAAAAGAAACCCTAATGTGATTTGACAACTTTTGATATTTAAAACTGGGCAACATCGGGAGACTCATGTGCTGGAGGTTGGGGGGGTGGCATCATGAATTGGTTCAGTAATCTTTATTCCTCTTTCTTTTTTTTTATTGACATGACTGATTTACAGGATTAATAGATTGAGATATGATGTTACACCTATAATGTGTTATCCTAAAGTCTACACACACTCAGCTTTGTGTAACATCTCTGATGGCTGCAGCTCTGTAGATTATCAGTCAGTTACTATTGAGAAGAAATGCCATGCTGTCATGTAGTCAATGAATTTCCTAATGTACACATTTGCAAGCACTTCTCTTTTTTTTATTCACCCTTCTGTAATAACTGTCTTACACACAAACAGAAGCAAGTGGCAGGCTGTTTTTTACTTCCTTGTCTTTTTGCTACACATATAGAAATGTTTGGTCAGGGCAGCCAGAAACAAACACTTTAATAACACAGTGCTGTTTTTTCCCTGTCATTTGCTTTTTTTTGTTCCCCAGTCTACCAGATGTGTGCTTCTCACATAACTTTTTGCAAAGAAAAGGAAAACACAAGTTGCTAGGTCAAAAAGGCAGGACACACTTTAAGGGAGAGAAAAACGAAGGAAGTAAAATAATTCAAAATTAATGTTATTTTTTTCACCACAAATATGATGAAAGGCTTCTAAAGGGTTCTCTGTCTTTCATCTTCATTCTATGCTTGAAATAAAAAAGATAGAAGACATTGAGCTGTTTACATTACATAAAGTGTGTTCTAAATACTACAGTTGTTAGATACATTGTACCACAATATGTTGAACTGAGAAATATTAAATAAAAGAGCATAACCCTTTTTGTCATTCTCTTTTCAGAATCTGAATATCTTATTTTATATCAATTTCCTATGTCACTTCTTCTCTATACATAACAATTAATCTCACCTCAGTATGGCCCAACTTATTATTACATATCCAAGCATTTCTCCAACATTGATTAAAAGCGAATGGAAATATAATGGAATGATACTTCTGTAAAGACATGGTGTGTTTGTTTTCTGATATACGTACCCATAAGAACATAAAATACTGGGGGGTGGGGGTAGTGAAGTAAAGCTACTTGTGTTGAGAAACAATACACCCTTGGAAGTCTATTAAAATGTTAAAAATTATATTTTTGTACAAGTCACCTATGATTGTAAAAAAATCAGGATCATTCTTGAAGTAGTTAATTTAAATAGGCCTTCTAAAAAAATCACAATAAAAAAGTGTATGTACATGTCCTAAAAGCAAAACGTGTTCTATGTATACAGATCTATGGTTTTGGGTGGCAACATGCATTTTTTTATAAAGTCTACAAAAAACGATAGCTTTTATATCCCATTCATATCAAAACAGAAAAAAAGATTGCACCTATGCTTTCAAAAAATAGCACAATATGTTTAATATTTAATAAAATGAGTCAGAAATAGGTTTAAAAACAATCTGTATTCTTATAAATACAGTATATAAGACAGTTAATTAAAAAAAGGAAAGAAAATGTCCTTGTCCACCTAAGCAACCAGTGTATCCCTTTCAGTGGTCTAGTGTGTCACCACAGGAATTTCCCTCTGGCTCCAGCTCTCCTGCTGCTGGCTATTCTATGTCCCTGAGGAATGACTGCTATCTGTGATCCCTCTGTCTGTGTCAGTCATCCCCTCTTCTGCAGGCTGTACATGTGCAGTGGTGCCATCCTTGCCAGGTGTTGCTGTTCCTGATTGTTCAACAGAGGTACCTCTGAGTCCCTGACTGTCAACACAGAGTGCAGTGTATGTCATGGTGCAGCTGCAGGCCATTGCTATGTTGTAGGCTCCCCTACTGTCTTGTTTACAGTATGCTACCTTGCATGTTGTGATAATGTTTTGACTTGAAAACTAATATTTTGTCCAGTTCCAAACTGTTGCTATCATGTGCAGATCAGTGGCAACTTTCTGCAAGAATAATCATAACAAATACACAGCAGAGCAATCCCATTTAATAATACCACGTGTATTGTGAAGTTTTCCTCCTATCACTTGTAACAAAACATCACCTGAGAGTTTAACTGACTTCAGAAAGAATTATGTTATTGTTTTGTAAGTTATCACTTACATTCATCTAAAAATGTGCTGACCCATGCCAGTAGAAATCGAGTTGTATTTCCAATAATTTATTTTTATTTTTTTCAGTTGTTACAGTTTATTTGCACAGGATAGTCCAGCTGAGATGGAACATTTCATATTTAGTGTGGGTCCTGCAGCTACCCATTCCCAGAAGTAGGTGAATTGGGGCATGAGCAATTTAATTGACTTGCTCAAGGTCCTACCATGAATATTTGTTGCTAGTGTGATTTAAACCTGTGATCTCCTGGTTCCAAAGCTGGTGCTCGAACCACAAGGCCATGTTGCCTCTAGTTATAAAACAGAGACAAGACAAAAAAAAAAAAAAACAGGCGCTTACGAGACTGGATCCTGTATTGTGGTTCTCTAAAATATTTTCTGAAAAACAGCAATCCTCCATCACCACCACCACCATCACCCCTGTGCCTCTTGCTCACACTATCAGAATACTTCATCTAAATCTGAAATATATTACCTTGATCTCTTGCATTACTTGGTTAGATCACACAAGTTATGTAAGCTGTTTCTCTACAGCAGGATTTACACAGCAGTCTGAGAGAATCAGTCTGGCACTTCCCTGTTTTCACCTATTAGTTTCTGAGTCCTAACACTTGGCATTATTTACAAACATGTTTGAATCTATTGTATCTCACAGAACCAAAGAATACATGTTATGCACACAGGAGAAAACCTATGTGTCGGTCTAATGTGCTATATGCAGCGTAAAAAGCCCCCGGAGGCCAAGGTGACAAATGACCATTTAAGATTGCCACTAATAAGTCACCAAAATAATACTTACATTGTGGTTCAGATTGATTATCATTTCATACACACTACATCCTGAGGTACTTTACAAATCAGGATACTGAGACTGAGACTGTTTGCACCAGTTTCTGCATGTGGAAAATTCAAAGAGGGCAGAGATACAGTAAGTAATGTACATTAGTCAGTGAAAGGTTATGCACAGAGTGGTTAAATACAGTAGCTTGTTTAGGATTGCAGTAAGGTCAGTGACGGTTCTGGGATTCAAAACCCAGGTCCCCAGGTACACATACTAGGTCTAGCTGCCGAATCCTCCTCTCCCACCTCCTGATAGATGAGGATGCCTCATGCACTTTCAGCAAATGGATGTAGTAATGATAGGTTTTGGCACCACATATTTTGCCTGTGGGGGTCATTTGACCATGCGGCCAATACAGATGACTGTGAATTTGACCTTCCAGTCTGAGCATCATGTTTGATCAGTGCTCTGCTCCCTCGATAGGCTAACTGCTTATATAACCTGGGTTATTTTGTGTGTGTATGTGTGTGTGTTGGTGGGGAATGGGGGTGTACTTGGCTCGAGTAACAATGTTCCACTTTGAGAAATGAGCTGCACTCTGGTTTAACAGTTTAAAGGAGTCCATGGTATAACAGCCCAGTGAGAATCACAAAAAAAAAAAAAAAAATTCAATAAATAAAAACATGAACGAGGTCAAAAATGGAGCTTCCTGTCGAATTGTAGAAGATGATCAGGGCTGCAAGGCAATAGGAGATCCAGCATAACTGCAGTCTATTTTGATTTGCTCCCTATACTGCTTTTTATGTTAGGCCCCACTGCTGGGATGTACAGCTATAACTTCTGACACAGATTCTTTTCAGAAAGACTGACCTGTGTCTCACCGGCTTTATAGTACATGGAAAAAAAACTGAGTACACATTTCAGCAAAATACAACCATATGGATTATTTGGACTATATTGGTGCCCATTTCCTATCTGGAAGCAATGTTCTTTTCCCTCTTGGTTTTTATGGCCATATGCAAACTGTGATCAAACTCATTAGATCCATTTATTTAGCATACTTGTGCGTCACACATTAATCATAAGGAGAACAAGGATGTAAAGTACATAATCATATTGCTAGACTGTATGACACATTGGATTATCTTAGAGAAGCTAAGAAAAGGTAGAGTCCAACTTTGCTGGGTATATAAATATTAAAGATATTTTGACTGGATTAATAAAATTAACAATCGGCTCTTTGCCTGCATATGTCTTACAAATGATAAAAAATATAAGTTTATATATGCTTTTTTAGTCCTTTAAAACAAACA
Organism: Neoceratodus forsteri; assembly: GCA_016271365.2. Classification (NCBI taxonomy): domain Eukaryota; kingdom Metazoa; phylum Chordata; order Ceratodontiformes; family Ceratodontidae; genus Neoceratodus; species Neoceratodus forsteri. Next base: position 685,808,169 of record CM057449.1, read on the forward strand.
ACAAAAATCACAATATTTTAGATGGTTCAGGCAGCCAAGGCTCGCTTGCTTTGTTAAGTCAGATGAGAGAAATATGATTGTTTCCCTTTCCTGGTGAATACACAAATTATATCCCTAGTGAACACTTGTGAGGTGACTGGTCCTCTTTGGGAATTCTTGCAGACCAGTGCTATTATTATCAATGGTGGTGATATCCAATGCCTCACAACTTAATTTGGGGTTTATAAACATAAATCAATTAATTGTTGTAGTTAGAGGCAAACAGGCATTTCTTCAATTGCAGAGAAAAGCAGAAAGCTAACTTCTGTGGTGCTCCAGCTGCACTCCGGTTATGTAACTTACTTACAAGGAGGAAGTCCAGGGAGACTGGAGCTGTGGTTGGTGACCTTATAAAGACACCTTACACTAAAAACACCATCCCAGCTCCACGTGTATCCTCTACCCAGCTTGCTGCTAGTGCTGCTGCTGCAATACTACCCTTTGGAAGTACTTGTTGGAGTGCCTAAAAACGGAGTATTTGGAGCAGATGTATTTTTTCCTTCTTTACTGACACACAGAAACCAAAACAAAGTTGAGTGGCGCTGGCCCATTTAAAACTCCTGCCTTGTGGCATCCCCAAACTTCAGTAATGCAGATCTAGCAGACATGGTAAAAGGAAACTTCATTTACTGTATACTGGTAGTTGACAATGAGTGTCACAAAAGTGCGGGGGGGGGGGGCTTCCTCACTGGGTGAAAGACTTACCACTTACCATCTGTAACTTTGAACAAAAGAAGTTGGGTTTACACTTTTCTCCCAAAAATATCCCCGTAGATTCTATCAATTTACTGCAGTAAGTCAGATTCACTGTGGAAACTCACACTAATATGCAACTATGGAAAATTACAATTTACTGCAGGGAAAGTAATTGCTGAGCAGCTTAAAACTGGTTAACATATTATTTTTTCCTGTTTAATTTGTTGCAGTGGTGGTGTAAAACCCATGTATATTGACAATATTTTTATATTTTTCAACAAAATCTAAATTATACACTTTTTTCTAAAACATATGGTGAAGCTAATCTTTACAGACAACCTGCAGTAATGGCAGACATCATAAAGATGAACTGTAAATGACATCTAACAACTTATTTTGCATTGTACAAGATCCCGTCCATTGCATATCACATTTCAATTGCTGGGTACATAGAGGAAGAAGCATACCCCATTTTACAGCCTATGAAACAAAAGGGCAGCATGCATCTCAAAAGTGACAAAACCCTTCTCTGCAGCTTCTCATAAATCATTTGAAAATGAGGAGACTACCTTAAACAAAGTTCACTGCATCTGTAGCATCTGTAGCACTTGACCTTGCAGGTCTGAGTAACAGGCTGACTGATGGCAGCAGCAGATGGGACAGTGTAAACTCCCAGCTAAAGGTCATGCAACATGTTACTAAACATGCTATGCATCCAGCCCCTCTCCTCCATGTACCAGTGGTGCATTCCCACAGGCAAATAAGGATACGATTATACTATCTCAAAAAGTAAGGAAGTAAATTGCAAAAAAACTTTGTTAATGCTCTAGGTAGGATTAAAACAACAAAAGTAGGGAAATGTGGTGTTAAGGTTTTCAACCCTAACACCCAGTATCCACCATGCACTCACCAACAGGTATTGGGGGTGTGCCTTGGGGTTGTCACCCCTAACACTTACCCCATTCCATAAGCAGATAAGCTGAGATGAGAACAGTATATGAGAATCGGGTGAGCATTAGGGCTGATGACTCCAAGGCACAACCCCGATGCCTGTTGGTGTGTGCAGGGCGGGGGTGAGGTATTAGTGTTGGACACTCTAATGTCACATTTCTTTACTTTTGTGATGCTAACCCCAACTAGAGCATTAACAAAGGTTTATGCAGTTTATATCTATATCTATATCTCTATCTATCTATCTGGATAGATAGATAGATAGATAGATAGATAGATAGATAGATAGATAGATAGATAGATTGCTAAACCTTAATTAATGCATCAGTTAGGGTTAAAGTGACAAAAGTAGGGAAATGTGTCATTAGGGTTTCCATAAATCACCTTATGGGCAGGAGGTGAATACTGACAGTCATATTGTTCATAAGGTGGGGTCCCCGAAAGGCCATGTTAAAAATTCGGGGTCAAAATCTAAAGAAACAGTTGAGTTATGTTTGAAAGTTGAAACCCCCATTGAAATACATTAAACTGCATTTACCTTAGTTTCTCGTATTGTAGTCACCGGCTCTAGCAGCAAGATAAGTCCTCGATCAGGAGAGTGGATATTGAATTTGGGACCTCTTCAGGTGAGTGAGAGCATGTGGGGGTATCAAGAGGGGTGTGGAGGTGGATACACAGTGGGAGGTCGGGTGGTGGGCTGTGGGTGTCATTGGTGATGGACTTTTTTTGCAAGTTTAAAAAAGTACAAAACAGACATTAAGGGATGGTTTTCTTTATTACAGATGAAGTTACATAATACAGGGTAGGAGGTGCTACTAACCACCAAAGAAAAATTAAATATCGGCATCAGTGGGTGGGGGGTGCCACTAGACACCAGGGATTAAGTCAGAACATGGAGGGCTGCCACCAAATACTAAAGGGGGGGGGAGTGAAAAAATATGAAAAAAAAAAGAAACCAATAAATATGTGAATCAGGTGTGTGTTGGGGGGGGGGGTGCCACTAGACACCAGGGATCATGCTTGTAGGGTTAGACAGAGAACCCGTGCAATTTTTAAGTCCTTTTCATCATCTAATTTCCTTTTTCTTCATTCTTTTTTTACCCTGATGAAAAACGAAATTGTCTGGCAAAAACGGATTTGTAAAGAAACTCAGTCCTCAGTCCTTTTTCACCAGTTAGGTTCCCTTTTCATCATGATGAAAGAGAAATCAGGCTCTCAAAAACTAATTAGAGACTTAAACTGCTTTTTCAGTCCTTTTACGCCAGCCAATTCCTTTTTCATTATCATATTTTGTCATGATGAAAAAGGAATTGGGATCTCAGAAAAGGATAAGGGACATAGACTTTTTTTTCAATCCTTTTTCATTATCCATTTTTATCTATCTATTTATTTATTTATTTATTAGAAAAGTCAGATTTACAACCTTTGAGCCATGGACTCATTTACAAAGGCACCTCGTTGCAGGGGGGGTAGACAGAGTAACAGTGTGGTTACAACAGTGAGAACAGTACAGGTGCAGAACATTAAACATAAGAGTACACATAGGTTACATAATGTTACTTATAATAGGTTACTGCCAAATACAAGGTACCTAAGTGTTACATTGGGGGTACAGCCCTGGACATACCTAAATAATACCTGTAGAGGGTGGAGGTAGGGATGGGGAGTGGGGCGAGAAGGAGGGGGAGAAGATAGGCTGTCCAGAGGATGTTGTCAAGTCAGGGAGTCCTGACAGGAGGATCCAACAGTGGGATTAATTAGGTGCATCTATAGCAATGAGTGGCGAAAAGATGGTTCCAAAGGGCGATTTTAAAAGGACCAATTTTGGCAATGTTTGTGATGCAGGGTGGAGGGAGGGAGTTGAGCCAAGCAGGGGCTGGTTAATGGAAGGACCTCTGTGCTATCGAGGTCAAACTAAGGCTTTTCATCATGACGAAAAAGGAATTGGGCTCTCAAAAAAGGATTACTGAAGAATTAAGTCCCTAATACTTTTTTGAGAACTCGATTCCTTTTTAGTCATGACAAAAAAGGACTCATGAAAAAAGAAGTTAGTGACTCATGCAAAAGGATTTAAATGATTAAAAAAACAAGTTCTGGGGGCACACAAAATATTAACACACAGAACAGCTCATCAACTCCCGATGAGCAAAATACATGGTTGGATGTCTGTAGCAGACATCCCTGGGCACAGGTATGACAGTTTGTTTGGCCAGAAATGGAAAACAAGATGGTGACTCATGAAAAAGGATCTTTTTTTTCTGACTAAAAAGGATTGGCTTCTCAAGAAAAAGGATCCTTTTTCATGAGATCATACTCCTTTTTACAGCTGCAGTAGGTGGAGCCTGCAGGTGTATTGCTTTGAGAAAAGGAATCCCTGCATAATTACCTTCCAAACAACATGGTAGAGTGTTAAAAATAGTGTCCTGCACTGAAGCCTCTTTACTACTCTGCCTGTGTGTGTGTGTGTGTGTGTGTGTGTGTGTGTGTGTATGGGATTTAGAGAGCACCATTTTTCCTCTGGCTCTTGTTCCCTCCCTGCAAGACATCAAAGAAGGCAGGATTTTATCTAGGGGCATGACCAGGACACCTAGATGGACAGGTTTGGGGGAGGGCAAGCCGGTGCCACCCACTGAGGGCAGGTATATGTTCCCAGGACGGAGGAAACTTGCATCCAGGAATAGGGAGGAGATACCTCATCATTTCTACTTTTTCTAGGTTGCAGCAACAGCCTATGAGGGAACATCGAGGTTTTTGACAAAGAAGATACAGAAAGTATATCTTTTTTATTTAGTTAGTTAGTTTTTGTTGACCAGGTAAGTGCACTAGGAAAATCCTGCCTATTTTCAGGCATGGCCCAGGGAAGGGGGATACAGATGAATGCCAACTGACCTTGAACCAGATTAAGCTGTTGGTGGTATTTTTAGTGAATGAGGGAAATTTGGCAAGGACACCGGGGATATTCCCCTACTCTGACTGTAGGGGGATCCTCTGGTCATCTTGTTCCAAGTTGGCCACTTCTATGGAACCTGGTGGTGGTGGAGCATTTGTTGGGGGAAAAGGAGAGCTAGCCTCCTCTTCTGTTTCGATTTCTCTAGAGGCTGCTGCTATTGTTTCACAGCATTTGAGATCTGCGCCTTTACTTGCTAGTTTGTCTGCTGTGGATTCTGGTTTCTCTGATGATATTTCTGCTCCAATAATCAACATTGCTTTGATCCATGAACAGCCACCTGTGAGTAGACATGCTTCAGTGCTAAAGGAAATTGCAGACTTATTGACCTGAGAAAAAGAATTGCAGTGCCTCAGAATTGCGCTTCAGGCTGATTTGAGGAAGGATTCTGTTTCTTGCGATGCTCCCTCTTTTGATGCCTCGGTCTCATCTGCTTTGCCGCAGGCTTCTGCTCTTGTCAGTGTTGTTCTGAGACCACTACCACTTGACGATGCTTCAGAGCTCGCTTGCATGGCTGGCAGCTTGCATCAGCAGTCGGCTGAGTGCCATGAGCCATGCGGTGCTGTTCCTCACAATGAAACCTCCACTAAGCAGAGTCGCAGACTGGGAATGGGTCATCAGGCTCTAGTCCCACCTGCAGGACTACCACTGATTCTTCTTGCAGATTCCACAATTGTGGCTTCAGGAAGTCAGCAAACTGGCGAAAATGTTGCACTGAACAAATCTGCATGGTCTCCAGATCGTACGTTACAGGATGCTGGCTGGTGTCTTGAACTGGATGGGTCTTGGAAACCTGACCCGCAGGACTCGGATGTACAATGCTATTGCTCCACTGTTATTTCACCTTATGTAGCTACCACCTCTTCTACTACAAACTTCAAGACTGCTTCACAGATTGACTCTGCAGGTATGGGCCCCAACGACAACAGCGTTATATCTAACCCTGTTATTCATGATGTGACTGTTGGGATTGTTAATGGCACTGTGTCTGATTCTATTGTTACTGATGTGACTGCTAATGTTGTTGCTGATACTGTACCTGATGTACGTATGGGTCCCACTGAAGATATCTTGCAGGATCCCTCTTGGATGGCTTGGCTCAACCCTATGTTTAAGCTTTCTGATTTATTTCACAACAAGGGTGAGCCTGCACACTGGAGGAATGCTGTCCGGTTGATTTTTAAGGGAGGCCTAGAATCTCTTCCAGATAGATTGCATATAGCCAAACAGCTTTTGAAGAGTTCTATGAGGTTCTTCTCCTCAGAAATTTACGCTTTGATTCATTTGGGCAATGGAAATCACGATGTTAGCTTCAAGACAGTTTCTAGTTTGAACAGATTTTGGGCCCAATCTCAGTCTGTTAAGAACTCCCCTTTGTGGCTCCCTTATTTGGAAATTCCACTTACCAAACCAACTGTCAAAGTCATTACGGTTATGTTCAGAAATGAGGGGGTCCACATTGAGGACATTCTTTTCTGGCTTAAGCAAAGGTGTGAGGTCTTGGATAAACCCTCCCCAATCCTGGATAGTGAGCAAATCTGGAATGAGGGTTGGAAAGTGAAGATTAAGTGTTCACTACTAATACTGGTCCTGTTCATTTGTCTAGTTCTTTCTTTTTGGGAAAAAATAGGGGTATTTTACATGGGCAAGCCTAAATCTTGCTTTAAATGTGGAGCTCGCACTCATTTCAGCTCTGCCTGTGACACACCTCGTTGTAGCCATTGCCTAGATTACAGTCACATCTCTGCACATTGTGTGAATCTTTTTAAATGCAATCTTTGCGAGCATACAGAACACGGGTATGGTATGGTAAGTGCCCATGGGCCTCACACAATACAGACTATTGATCCCCTCAGGATGGTTTGATTAATAGAGCTCAGCAGCTTCAGGCCAAAATGTCAGTTTTGGTAGCCCCTTCTACTTCTGTAGTCTCTCCTCTTTCTCCCCCTGCCCCTACTTGTCCTGTTGATGGTGTTACCCCTATGGATACCTCTTCCCCAGTCATTTGTGCAACTCCTGATCCTAGTACAGTTGCCCATACCCAAGGGGCTCCCCCTCTGACTCAGGACTTTGACAGTGCTGCAGCTGACATGCCCCCCCCTCCTGTGTCAAAACCTAGAAAGGCTCCTGCAAAGAAGCAGAATCGCTCAGGGAAAGCTCTTCGAAATAGTGATAGATCCGACCCTGTTTTACAATGTGTTCCCAGTACCAGTGATTGGAAAGTTGGGAATAAATTTTCAGCCCTAGCAGTGGATTTGTCTGATGAGGAGTCTGGTGATGTGATCTTGTATTCTTCCTCTAAGGCTTCTGTGGATGTCCCTTCAGACCTGGATGATGGTGGAGAATCTCAACATATTTCCCAAAGGACTAGGTGCAGGAGATGTAGTACAACCCCTTGATATGCAGTATGATTTTTCCTTTTTTTCTTTTTCTCATGAGCTCCCTTAGGATCTCTACGTTGAATGTGAACAGTATAAAGTCTCGGACGAGAATGCTTACTGTTTTAGGTTCTCTGATGCAAGTCCATTCTGACATTATTTGTATCTAAGATACTAGGCTGAAAATGACTACTGAACTGCAACAGGCCACTAACACATGGAACAAGGGACCTTCTTTCTGGTCTATTGGCCAGGACACTTGTGATGGTGTTGGGATTTTATTTAATATGCCTGGCATTACAGTATCTTGACTGGTTGATCTTGACCCAGGCAGAGCTTTGTTACTTGATTTTGTTTATTCCTCTGAAAGGTTTTGGCTTATCCCCTCTTATGCGTCTCAAATAAAAGCTCTTCGCACTGCTTTGTTTGGATGCATTCAACCTTTTTTGTATACTTCCAGGGTTGTTCTTTGGGTCGGAGACTTTAATTGTGGTCTAGATAGGGCAGACTGGGGAGCTCAGATGAAAAAATTGTTTTGTGATACAGTTGCCCTTAAACTTATTATTTCAGGTGCTAAGTTGAAGGATTCCTATAGATGTATTTTTCCTTCTGGTGGTAACACTTACTTTAGAGGCTCCCTATCTGCTAAAATAGATTTCACCTTCTTTTCCAGTATTCTGCATATTGGCTTGGTCCTATTGGAGGCCTGGTAGTTCTCAGATCATAGATCTCTCACTGTTCAATTTAATTGGCATCTTGCGCCTCGATGCAAGAAAGATTTGTGGCACCTAAGTAATTCTCTTTTAATAGATACGTCTATACAAAAGGCTTGGAGATGTGAATAGTAGGCAAGACTCTCTGTTATTTTATTTTTTTTTTTTTTTTATACTTTATCTTTATACCCCCTTCTACTCCCGGAGCCCACTCCTTCCTTCCTCTCAACTTCCCCCATTTCCACCTCCGGTGGGATCTGCCCCTAGAGTGCCTCCATCCCCTCCTGCACATTGGGGTCTGTCCCTCTTTTCCAGTGGTCCTGGAATGGTACCGAGAGGCTATCATCTAGTGCTACCGGAAGGGATTTTCTCATTTTCTTCCCCTAGTTTCCCCCATCCCTCTGAGATGACCCACGCTAGGACATACGTCCCGAAGGTGGCGTGCTGATGCACGCTCATCCTTCATGTGTAGCTGACATCTCCCCTCCCCGGCTCCAACGAGCGGAGCCGCCTCCATCCTCCCCTTGGTCGGTGCTTCCACCGGCCGCGAGAGTGACGCAGATCGTGTGACGCGGTCATGGCTCCCACCCCTGAGGGAGGAGAGCATCCGTTGGGACTCTTGATCCTCCCTCCCCCTGCCGAACCCCGGCAACCCGAGTCCGTTCCCGAACCTGGGTCGCCGGCGTAGCGCGAGGTGTGGCGTCTAGCGCCTCAACCCTCAGCGCCACCGGGCCGGCAAGACTCTCTGTTATTGAGTTCTATGAAGATGTTGCAACTTGGTGGGAGGATACTAAACTGTCTTGGAAAGCCTTTTTTCAGTGCTGCTCTAGATCTAAAACCTCTAACTCGTATACTGCCTATCTGAGATTAAGGGGACAATTGCATAACTTGATTTCTCTTACTGAGATCCATAAAAAGAATTATGGAGCTCAGATATGTGAATTGAAATCACAAATGTTTAAACTTCAGTATGATAGGGCACAATCCTTGGAAGAGGAGCTCCGCTTTGTGGTTTCTTTATCTAGAAGGTCGTTGGACCCTTTTAAAGAATGTGCCAAGAGAGTAAATAATAGGACTTTGACACGGATTTTTGACTCCTCCAGCCAGACACTTATGGCTCCTGAAGATATCTTACAGAAGGTTGACCTGCATTTTAGGAATATGTTTGAAACTGACTTTATCCCCTTCTCTGATGGTTCCTTTTTAGGCCAAGTACCACAGATTTCTACTTCTGATAGGACTGTTCTAGAAGTTCCTATCTCTAGTAGGGAAATTAAATTAGCCATTCAGGGGCTGAAGGTGGACTCAGCTCCTGGTATAGATGGGTTAGGTGCTGTCCTCAGGATGACTTAGCTCCTGCTTTAGAGGTTGTGTTTAATGGTTTACCTGATGCAGGAGCTTTATCTACCTCCATGTATCAAGCCTCTTTAATTCTTCTTTTTAAAAAAGGGGAAAGGGAGGATCTTAAGAATTGGAGACCTCTTAGCCTATTTAATACTGACCTTAAGATTCTTAGTAAGGTTTTACTAAATAGGTTAATTTCCCTTGCAGACAAGGTTATCTCTCCCTTTCAGTCATGTGCTATACCTAATAGACATCAGCATGACAATCTCATTTTGCTTCTAGAATATATTTTTCAGGCTGTCTCTTCCTCTTCGTCTGGATTTGTTATAGGTATCGACCAGGAGAAGGCTTTTGATAGAATTTCCCATCCGTTTTTATTTAAAGTTCTTAAAGCCTATGGCATTCCAGAGGTTTTCATTTCTTGGATACAAATAATGTACAGTAAGGCTTCCCTTACCCCCAATATTAATGGATGGTTGGGTAGAGAGATTTTTGTTCACATTAGGGTATGGCAGGGATGCCCCCTTAGCCCCTTACTTTATGTTTTTTCTATAGATATACTTTTACGATGCATTGATCAGAATCCCCAGATTAGGGGAATGCAATTACATCCATCTCCCCCCCCCCCAGTTAAAGCTCTTGCATATGCTGATGATTTGGTTTTGTGCTTGCATCAGGACACCTCAGAACAGGACCTTCTTGCACTTTTTTCTGCCTACTCCTCTTGGTCTGGATCCTTAGTTAACCATTCCAAAAGTCAGGGTGTAGTGCTTGGTAATACTCCGCTTCCTGATAATTTATCCTTTGCAGGTATTTGAATGACTAAAGGGTGCATTACTATTTTGGGTGTGAGTTTTGGGGGAGATGATATGGCCTCCAAAAATTGGGACGTGGGTTTACAGAAATCGAATAGATTGGTGACTTCTTGGAAAGGTCAGCAGCTGTCAAAAAAGAAAAGAGTTCTTTTGATTAAATCCTTGCTGATCCCTGTTTTTTTTTTGTATTTTAGTTATGTTCCCCCCCACTCAATCCGTTTTTATACCATTATATAGTATATTTTTTCAGGCATTATGGGGGAGCCGCCTTAACCCCATTAAGAGAGATCACATATAGGCCCTTAGCAGAAGGTGGCCTTAACATGTTGCATCCTATTGCCTTTTTTAGTAGTATTTTTTATGCTTACAATTTTGGGGGTGCCTTGAAGCCTGGAACTAAAATTTGGAAGGAGACTGTTCTTCACTGGCTTTACCCTTGTTTACCCATTTGGTCTATGGGAAACCCATTTGACCTTCGCTTCCTGAAAACTCTTCTGGGGGTTTGGAAGTTACATCTTAAACAAATGATGAAATGGCAGATTTCTGCTACTTTCTTTCAAGTTAAGCCTAGGAAAGAGATTTATTCTCACATTCTCCTTCAGGATAGAAAAGAGTCCATCTCACTCTCTGGTTGCCCAACAGATGCCATCCAATTTAATCTAGATCTTTTAAATTCAAAAAGGTTGCCAGTCTTTGTTTGCAACACTGCCTGGCTTATGGCACACGGGAAACTCAATGTTTGGGATAATAATAAGCACAAGCAGTTAGATGATACATAGATACATAGATACATAGACAGCGTCAGCAGATAAGGGCCTATGGCCCACCCAGTCTGCCCATTTGAGCTTGTAAGTTCAGTTTGTTTTCCTAGAAGTCTGTTGCCCCTTACCCCTGACCTCCAGAATTCCTTTATGTCTATCCCATGCATTCTTAAATCCCGTGATTGTTTCATCCCCCACCACTTCCTCTGGCAGGGTGTTCCACTTGTCCACCACCCGTTCTGTGAAGAAATTTTTTCTCATGTTTCCTCTGAATCGTCCTCCTCCAACTTCATCCCATGCCCTCTAGTCGGGAACATCTTTTGCTTAAAATAGTGTTTTCCTGCACCTGTTCCTCCTGTAAGATACTTGTATGTCTCTGTCATATCCCTCTCCTCCTCCTCCTCCAGGGAGTACATGTTCAGTTCCTTCAACCTGTCTTCATAGGACTTGTGATGCAATCCATGCACCATCTTTGTTGCCCTCCTCTGAATCTTCTCTACCCTGTCTATGTCCTTACCTAGGTATGGTCTCCAGAACTGTACACTGTACTCCAGGTGGGGCCTCACTAGTGTCTTGTATAGCGGAATTATGACCTCCCTTTTCCTGCTGGTGATGCCCCTGCCTATACATCCCAGCATCCTATTTGCTTTACCTGCTGCCTTGTCACACTGTTTCCCTACCTTGAGGTCGTCAGAGATGACAACCCCAAGATCCCTTTCCTGCTTGGTGCATGCTATATCCTCACCCCCCAACTGATATATTGTGCCAGGGTTTTTGTGCCCCATATGCATTATCTTGCACTTCTTTGCATTGAATTTCAACTGTCAAACCCCTGACCATTCTTCAAGTTTCTGCAGGTCGCTTCTCATTCTGTCTACACCCTCTTGTGTGTCTACTGATGATGATAGGTATTGTTTAAGGGATACATGTTTCAGGATCTTGGAAGCTCAGGAGCACCTTTGTTTAGAGTGTCACTCTGCCTCTGTCTTCTGGCAATTTTGGATAGAGAATGGAGAGGACAATTGTTTAAGACTTTATCTTACTTATCTCTTGTTTATGGTGTTTCCATATGGGGATGAGGGCGTTATCATGCTGAAACTCTTTTAATAGTGTTTATAATTATAAGGTACTATTTATGGTAAGCCAGGTGTGTATGGCTTACACAACAAACTGTGATTTCCTCCTTTGATATTTTTTGAAATGTTACTGTTTCCCTTAATAAAGTATAGTTATCTGATAATAAACAGTATTCTGCTGCAAAATGTAGGATGCTATGACTTAATTGGGAATCTTGGCATAAACCCCCTTAGATTGCCACTATTTCTTTTTTCTTTTCCTTGGTTTTGTATTATGTTTTGAATCTGATTGTTATTGTTTGTATTTCATTTTCATATTGTACTTCTTATGTTTTGCTATCTGTTTGTAGTCCTTTTTCAATAAAAATTCCCCTACTCTTTTCGATAAGTGACATGAGATCTTTAACATTCACCTGAACTACCTCCAATCAAGGCAGATGGGACCTTGGTTAAACATCTCATCCAAAAGACGGCACCTCAGAAGTGCAGCATCCCTCTCATGTTGCACTATAGTGTCAGTACTGTATTAACCCAAGCGCCAGATGTGGGAACTGAACCCACAGCCCTCTGATTTCCTGGCCTCATCATAATGTGGTACTGTATAAAAGTAAGTCTGGTGTTCACTGTAACCAGCTTAATGTTCCCCTTTCAATAATGATGTACTAAATTATCACCTTATTTTGTCACTTATGAATATCTGTATTGTCTGAACTTCTTATCCTAAAACAGTGTCTTTACAATACAGAAAAATGCTATATTCAAAGTATAAAAAGAGAAAGCACCAAATTGCTCTGCATTTTAAATGCAACTGGACAAAATTGTAACTATAAAAAGAAATAAAAAATATTTTTTTTCACTTCAGACAGGCATCCAGTGTCAAAACAAATATTTTTAGCATCTTGCCTTATATTGTAGTGTGGTCAACTACTGAAAACCAATGTGTTGTACAGGACATTCTGTGTGTAAAATTAGTTCTGTGCTTCATACCACATGAATGGTGGGGGGGGGGTTGGCGGACAAAAATGCTGAAATAAATGAAAAAATCTATCAAGGGTGATGGTTTTCTCAAATAACAGTAAAAGCACAGTTACTGACACAGGCAGTGTCATTGATTTGCAGGGGCCAATGCGAATGCCAACATAAAAATCAATAGGAAAAAAGTATACCTGTATTACTTCAGTTGGGAAATATAGGGAGACTCAACAGTTTTAGGGTAAGTTAGTCCATCTTGACTAATTTGCTGCATATGCATCTCAATTGCTAAGGGGTTCTGACCATGTTCACCCTTTCTCAACCAAGTTAGCTACAGTGTGTCTAGCACTAACACTGAAGGAAAGATTATGCCATTAGCAAAAATCTCTTTAAATAGACCTTTTTTTGGCAAATTGAAATCTCCTCAATAGTGTTTTATCTGGCTTGCCTCTGGCTTGAAAGAAGTTAAAGGAAAACTCCACCCAATGTCCATGTCTGGTGTGTCTGTGATTTCTCTGAATTTGCCAAAAAAAATCCTGCACATTTTGAGCCCCTCCATAGGAGACATCAATAAAGTAACCAAATACTATACACACACACACACACACAGAACATGAGAGATACCTCATCATTTCTAACTTTCCTAGGTTGCAAGAACAGCCTCAGAGGGAACATCGACATTTTTGACAAAGAAAATACAGAAAGTAGATCTTGCATCTGCCTGCACCATAATGTGATATAAAACTAAGTCTAGTGTTCACTGTAACCAACTTAATATTCCCCTTTCAATAATAATGTACTAAATTATCACCTTACTTTGCCACTTATGAATATCCATATTGTATGAACTCTTTATTCTAAAACAGTGTCTTTACAATACAGAAAAATGCTGTATCCAAAGACCCGGATATTAAAATGGGTTGTGCCATACGCAACCCCCTCAATGTGCTCCGGTTCGATATTCAAAGGGGCTGGCTGCACAGCGCAACCCCTAATGCTCCGGGGCACATTGGTAATGTATGCAGCACAGATGCAGGTTGCGTGCCCATGCATACATGGCACATCCTGATATTCAGCCTGGGATGTGTGGCGCATATGCTGGTGCAACCCCTACATGCGCTGCACACCGGTGCTCAAAGCTGAGCCGAAATAAAATGTCTCAAATGCTGGCAACCCACAGGTGGGTGGCTGTAGTACAAGGTGCAACACAACAGCCGCTAGCCATGGGTAGCTATCTGGCCAGCAGGTACACTGTCCATGAGCACCCTGTCCCAGTAGACATGTGCCCCCTTTCCCCATCACCCGATTGTGAGCATACATATATATAAGATCCCTGGTGGTCCAGTGGTAACACCTCTACCCGATCACAGGCATATGTAATAAGAAAATCCCTGTGGTCCAGTGGTAAGCCCCCCATTGCCCGATTGCAGGCATAAGGAAAGATTAGATCCCTGGTGGTCCAGCAGGAAGCTCCCCATCGCCTGATCATGGGCATGTGTAAAAGAAGTTCCCTGGTGGTCCAGTGGGAAGCCCCCCTCACCCAATCATGGGCATACATAACAATGAGAACCCTGGTGGTCCAGTGGTACCCTCCTCCTCACCCACCCACAGAGGTCAACTGCCACCCAGCACCCTCCCATCATTGCTGAGTGGCAGCAGCCCACCTGCATGCTGCCTGGCTGCCTGCCAAATGACAGCTTACAATATGATCTGTATGCCTATTAGTCCATTGTGTGGACCAATGGGTGTGCAGACCATACTGTACTACACAGGCCCTGTGTCCACGCAGTGGGGAGGGGGGTACCACTGGAGCACCAGGGTCCTCATCATTACATATGCCCATGATCATGTGAGGGGGCTTCCCGCTGGACCACCAGGGATCTTCATTTTACATATGCCCATGATCAGGTGAGGGAAGGCTTCCCACTGGACTACCAGGGATCTAATCTTTCCTTATGTCTGCGATCAGGCAATGGTGGGGTTATCACTGGACCACCAGGGTTCTTAATATTACCTATGCCCACAATCGGGTGTATGGGAGTGGGGGACTGCAATGGCACTTCTGGGTGTCGATCCCCAATGGCTGCAGCCTAGCAGGATGCCAGGTGCAAGTCACCGGGGAATGGTGCATCACATGCAAATGGGGCCCTAATAATGAACTCATTTGCATGCCCCATGCTGAATATTGCGGGTGATGCACCTAGCACAACTGCACTTGCACTGGTGCATCCCCCTGCTCCTGTACTTTGTCTTATGCTGGTGCAGTGCCACTTGTGTGCACCTTCTGAGCCATATTCAATGGTGCAATCTATCCTTTTTGTTTTGGACAATGCAAATCCCTTATGCATATTTAGTGCTACAAATGTGTTTCTGCATGACTGTTTTATCTCACTTACTTTCCCTTTGTCATTCTGTATTGAACATATATACTATGGCCATGCTCAACACTTTTTCTGCTGAGTAGGGTCTTGGAACCATGCAACATACCTCACATTTTGTCACTGAAATGAGAAGTGAGGGACATGGACACTCAAAATGAGGGACAATGAGGGACACTAACCTACATGATGATTAGGACACATCATGAAACATGGAGATACTGTACCTAAGAACACAGTGGAAACCATTGCATTAGCACCTGAGAATTAATTTCTACCATTAAGCAGGGGTGCCATTTAGGTAGGGCACAGGGGGGCAGTTGCCCCCGTGTTGTGCCTAGGTTGTTCTTATGGTGCGGCAATAATGGCTTTAAATTTGGATTTTATCTTTTGCACAATAAGTGCCTACCCGGCCTGTGTGTACTCACGTTGCAGGTATTCTCCAGACTTGACTGTGTCTGTACTGTGTTGTCCACTTCTCCATCTATTAGTGGCAGTACAATCACATGTGATATGGATGAGCTCCAGCCAAGGAAAAGTGTATGAGCCTTGCAAGTGTGACTCTGTCTTTCCCACTACAGAGTACACAGACTGCACACTATAGCTTGGAGGAGTCGGTGAGCACTGAATTCTCAATAGCAGTGTTGTGGTAGCATAGTTTTGTTGTTCCTTCTTAGTGAGTCTCCGTCTCCCCTGGTGGCTGAAGGGGCAGAGGGTGAGCTAGAAGCTAACTCAAGATTAGGCTACCTACTTACCCTACTAGGCTTGCCTTACAAAAACCAAAAAACAGCACAGACCCTCCACAGTAGCAAACAAGGCTTAGCAGCAGTGGTGACAGCAGTATGAGTGGCATAAATAGGCCTTGATCATTGCAGTTTGGCAGCAACCACAGCAGCAACCAAGCAAGAAGCAAGCAACCCAGGTTGTGTGGGTTTGGTTGGTGAGGTGACTTGGACACAGACCACATTGGGGACCTGTGATGGTTGGTTCTAGCATTCAGCTTCTGGCAGAAGGAGAGAGGGGGAGAGGACTGAAAACTGGGCTGGTGGCACACCATGTCAAGCTGCAAGTTCTGGCCATATGGCCATGTAAGTAAAAGTAAATATTTATTTTTTTACAGGGGGATTGGAAAAGGAGGAAGGACTGAAATATTGATGTATTTTTCAAGTTTCTTCACCTTTGTGAGGCTTCATGACCCACAGGGGATGGGTATCGAATGAAATGGAGTAATGGAGAAAAATCAGGACAAAGTTCTTTTTCTGGTGGGGGGGGGGAGCAGAACTTCAGCCAGGAAAAAAAGTGGCTAGTAACTGCGTGAGTTAAAGCCCAAATCTGATGCACTGCTCCGGAGAATATATAGATGAATCTTATACATTTGAATTTTTATGATTTGCATATCACTTTTCAGTCAACAAATAAATTGTACCTTTTAGAGATGTTACAGACATTCTAGAGCAGTCCCTTACATTCACTGACATTTGAGTTGTGTGGTATGCACAGACTATTGGAGCAACACTATAGTCAGGCTTATGCCCCCCTTCCCCAGTGAAGCTGACCGCCACATCCCCATGCTCAGCACGTTGTGACAAAGGGCAAAGGAGACTGCAGGGGTGTGCACCACTGAAATGAATTGGGGTATTTTTTTATTACTATTTTATACATTATTGATGGAGAGTCAGAGATTAATGAAGGCAACTGCTTGACTAACATGGGCCTTGTTAGTAGAACGGTGGCCTTCATTATTCTCCAACTCATCATCATAATGTATAAAATAGTAACAGAAAATAACTCTATTCATTTCAAGTGGGTATGCCCCAGTACTCTGACCCATGGACATAATCTCTTAAAGACTGCTGCCTCTGGCTCCCTAGTACACAAGTAAGAGACTTTATACTTATATCTATACTTGGAGTGTTGTCTGTAGCAGCATGACTGTACCCGTCACAGTGTGTGTACATTGGGGGTTGGGGGTCTGGCTGTGTGTGCGTGTGTGTGTGTGTGTGTGTGTGTGTGTGTGTGTGTGTGTGTGTGTGTGTGTAGTTATTGCTACTTTTTTATTTGCACCTTAAAGTCTGTTTGCATGGAAGCATTCAAAACTATGGAGAGAAAATAGTAGGAGTACAGGCCAGACAGAAGAAATTAAGTGGTTTTGTGGGTAAGTTTGTGTTTTGAGGTGGGAAAAACCATATGTATTTCCATTGGTATGTCTGCTGCAGTTCAACTGACAAAATGAGAGAAGAAAACCAAAAAGCACAATAGTGGCTACAAGCATGACGCATGCGTGCAAATGTATTCAGATACAGTATGTATTAAAGTACAAGTGAGCCATATGTGTACAGACAGTATGGCTTAGTGGCTAAAGGCACTGAATTGCAAGCCAGGAGACTTGGAGGGATGAAGACCTGAGTTTGAATCTCATCAACCCCCAGTTGTGTATGGTGTGATCCCAAGCAAGTCACTTTACTTTTATGTGTGCAGTTATTGGTGACCACTTGCTTCTTTGCATGCATGCCACATGCATGTAGTTTTTCCCAATTTAACATAAAAATCATGGTTTCCACACTTGCTTGCTGAACGCATGCCATATGCATGCAGTCAGTCCCAATTTAAATTTAAATCATACTTACAGCATGCATATCACTTGGGTAGTTTTATGTGTGCAGCATGAAAACTTTTCATACAATTATTTCTGTAAGGGTTCCACAAGATCTCCTAGGATAGCCCAAGGATCATTTATAGCAAATTTTGATGAGATAGGGGGAATATACAAATTCAGAAGCAGAATTTACAGCTTGTAAATGTTATTAGGACAGCCAAGCAAAAATCAGTAGCTTTTACTAATATAGCTGAGAGAGAACTACATATCTTCATCACAGATATTAGCCCACTTGAAGCCCTTCCTGATCTGTTGTCTTTTTTCATGGGAACGTGGTAAAGCTCAAAGTTATTTAAGGAGATTTCAGACTCCTTAAGATGCCATGTTTTCTGAAAGCATATTATCAGGTGAGACGAAACAAAAGACAACCAATCCTGATCAGACCATTTGGCAGAGATTCCTGAAATATTCCAGGACAGACCATGACAAGTGGATGACAGAAGTGATGATGTCAGCAGGAAAATAGTTCTCCCTTTATCAGTAGAGGGAATCTTTGGTAGTCATTGTCATCTGACTAGGGTCTGAAGTCCATTCTTGTCACTTTCTGTAACCATCACATGATCTGACTCATACTGTGTCTAATGACAGATGGTAGATTCACATAGAGAGCTTGGAACTACATATATACCCATAGTATTCATAAAACAAATTTTATCCAGTACCCTGTCTGCAAGTAAGCAAGACTTAAATAAACTATCTCCTGGGAACCATTATGATTTTCCCTTCTAGTGGCACTAATGATGCCACCATAGCCCAAAGATATCTGCAAATAGCTGGCAAAAAAAGAACTCAAAGATTGTGTTAGTTTGTGATCTGTTTCCCCCCCTAAATTGTTAAGTTCAAATATACTCCGAGAGAAGGTTTCAGAATGCATAGAAGATAGGAGAGGGATCTTTTCTATTTCCATAAGTTAGAATTAGGTACTTTCTATCCAACAAGTAAATGTTGTTGCAAGCAGAGTTGGCAATTCTGTGGTTGACACATGTAATAAGAACACAGTCCCTTCCTGCCTCATCCATTGTGAATTGGTCCTGGACAATAGCTGCATCAAGCTGAAACCACATAGTACAGAAAAAGAGATCCATGATATTATCCATGAGGCTATCCCCATTTGTCAACTTATCATAACCATAAAGTCTTAGCAAACCAAACTCCTGAAATTGTGGAAAATGAAGTCAGAAAGTTAGGACTCTCACTATTTTTACCCTGAGCACTTAATGAAAGCAGAACGTGCCTTTCCAGCAGGGTCAGTCACGCCACTCTGTGGAATTTTACAAATACTCTTAGGTAGCTCATTTTTAAACTAATCATTGGGTCTGACAGATACAGGTTCAATACAAGTGATCTGCCTTGTCAAAGCCTGGCAAATCCCCTTTATAGCTGTATTATCTATTCCAGCAACTTGCACTTTAAGAGCCAGAGCACAATTTTGATTCACACCCTCTTCAGGCATAACATTTTTCCCACCTCCATTTTCTCCTGACTTCATTTTCAATTCCCTGGGAGACATCTCATTCATACAATTGACCATGTCTATCAGGGAGTTATTTTTCCTTAGAAGAAGTGAGTTGCTGGGCAGGCAAAGAGCGCTTCCCCTTTCTACCCCTTTTCCCTTTCTTTTTCCTCTACAGGGCTCCCTTGCCGAGTATCTGCCCTGGTCACAGCACCAGTCTTCCACCTGCTGTTGATACCGTGATCCCCTGGTCACCCCCTGTTTTCCCCCAGGAGGGTGGGGCTGCAGAGTTGGGGCCCCTATCCAGCCCCCATGGAACTAGTATCTAGTTGGGGGATCCAGTGACACAGACTAATTGAAGCCTGGGGAGGGCTTCATAGAGGCAAGAGGACCCTTGAATTTTTCCCCCTGATTTTTGCCTCAGACAGTCAGATGTGCAATGATGTCAATGCACTGACATGCAGACATCCGCTGGCTCTCTCCCCCAATGTAGATGCCAGCCCCCTGCCAAACACCCAGCCTCTGCTGGGTGTCAGTGCAGTGCGGCGCATATTCCTCACCCACCCCCAAAGGAAGGAGAGCTTTCACAGGATGCTCAATACTTTCTTCCCCCTGCCAGCCCCCGGCGGTCGGAGTCTGTTCCCGAATCCTGGTCGCCGGCGCAGTGCGAGGTGAAGTGTCCAGTGCCTCAACACTCAGTGCCACCAGGCCGGCACTTCTTTTTCCTTTTTGGTAAAGGCTTTCTAGTAGCAGTATTATTGGAATGCTAGTCCACCAAAATAATGAAACTAAAATCATGTCTTTCAACGGCACCTAAATTACCTTCTGTGCAAACAACATTTAGATCAAAAGTGTTGTTGCCTAAGGTATGACCTTGTTGAAATAATCTAACTAGTGGTAGTTACTGTATCTAAAGGTTTCTTTCCTCGAGGTACCTTGAAGTACCACTGAGGCAATTTGCATTGACTGTAATGTGATCCTGCCTTATTCTGCCTTAGTATACCCAGGTATACCTCACTACTGAGAAACATTTTTATGACTACCCTGTATGTCATCCATCCTAGCCCTGTTTATTGCTAAGTCCTCTCAACCTATATCTAATTCTCCATGGATGAGTATTAACTGCTCCATTATCAAAAGACTGGCTGCATAGTGATTGGACATAACCTTAATAATGTCTTCACCAAGATATGACAGAAATTAAGGATGTGAATCAGTTTTGTGATCCAGTAAGAAACCTGATTTATTAATTTCCAGAGAGGTAGCATCTTTGAAAACATTATCATTAGTGCTGTTTCCACTTATGCTTTGAGGGGTTCGGAAAGACCCCATCACTGACTGTGGCTGTTGGGATCTCTCTAATTTTTTTAAACCCATGACAGTATTCTGAAGATCAGAAATCACCTCAGACATTATTCAATTTGGGCTCTTAGGTTCGGTTTGACTTTCTAATTCATAAAGTGGGGAGGGATCTGGAAGTTGCAAAAAACTGATAAACGAGCATCCCAACTCTTTAGGGGGTGCACTAGTGCACTTCTCCTGTGACTGGGGAGGAAAAATAGCAGTACAAAATTGTGATGGTACAAGGAGAATTTAAATTAGCATTTATATTATCAGAATTCTTTGGCATCCTAGAAGCCACCTGGGAATCAGAAGACATTATTGAATTACAATTAGTAGTAGAAGTCCGGAGCTTGATATCAATCTTATTTTGCTCTAAACTTAGTAAGTTCTGAGAATGTAATTCATGGATCATTTCCAAATGATCCATAATCTTGAGCTGGGAGGAACTAACTGGGTTGCTGGTTTTCTTAGTTGAATCACTTTGTTTTTAAGTATGTTTTTCCTTTTTTCCTTTTTTCCCCAAAGTATTAGAACCCCCTCTCAGACTTTTTTTCCTAGTGGATTCTTTATATTGAGGACTAACCTCCTGCATGTTAATTGAATCAGAATTGGCTGAACATAGATCAGCCATTTGACCTCTTGTTATTGTCATGGTTCCAGGTCAGTAAAGAAATACAAGCAGAAACTCTTGAGTAGCAATTGGGCAGCACTTAGTATCATATAATAATCAGAAAAGTACTAACTGGTCCTAAAAAACTCTCAGAATGTACTACCTAGCTAAAGCTAAATAGTATAACAAAATAGACAGCAGAAAGCAGCATTATTCCCAGAGTCCTGTCATCAAGTGAATAAAACACACAGGGTTCGATTCTCAAAGCTCCTGGTGCAGAACAATGGGCTTATGCCACAATTAATGCCACAAAGTGCCCCTTGCACCAAAGTATATGAGCCAGATAGGGTCATCATTACCACTCAGGGGGGCAAATGCTCATGTTGTTTTTAAGCAAGCTTTATATGCCTAGATAACAAATATATGTGACAGCGTTGTGGATCGAGTAACTTTATGTGTGTTCTCACACCAAATGTATATCCACCAATGTTCTAGCCATTTGTCCATCCATTTGTGTCCAAATTCTGTGCAAACATTTGTTATCTAAGTTTATAAAGCTTGCTAAAAACCAATATGAGCATGTTCCCCTCTGAGTGGTGCCAATGACCCTTTACATGCTGGTATGGCTGGTCTATCCCAAATACCAAACTGTGTATACTAAGCCTTATGCCACAACAGTTCTAGTGATATTTCGATATACAGCTGGTAAAAACATTTATAAACCATCGCATAATAGTTTTAGATATTTTAATGTAGTATATTGATCAATCACTAATAATTATTGTTTATTTTCAGATGATGTTGTAGTAGTGGCTACTAGAATGGAGGAAGAAGAAAATCAGTCTAACCAGAGAGGTACAGCTAGGAGGTGCATCATTCACTATAACTTTTCAAAACTTAATCCACAAGAACAATTGACTATTCCACAAAACCGTGATTCCCGGTTGACATTATTGACCACTGCAAAAGTGAGTAATAATGTTCCTGTTCTGCAGCTGACCCAGGAACTTCATGGTGAAGAGGAAATTCCCCAGGTAGTCTACCACAGACATTGTCAAAGCATATTCCTAATTAAAAGAGACCTGGAGTCACTGAAACTAAAAGCATAAAGTAATGCATCAGAAGCAGCAGCAGGAAACAGCTGTCAAACCATGCAACAAAACTGATGCTCATCTTCCGAGTCCAGGATCTATGCAACTGAGTGCATCTTCTATAAAACAGAAAAGTACAAAAAAGAAACGCACACAAGAGAATCTTTGGTAAAAGCTACACAACTCAGAGCAGATGAAACATCCTCCAAAATGCAATTATAAAGTAGGATGAAGATATGTTAGCAATTACAAGTAGAGAGATAGTAGTAGCAGAGGCATGTTATCACCAGAGTTGCTACAAAACATATACAATAGACCCAAGTCACCTTCACTCAACAGATAGCTAAATATTGAATGCAGTAGATAACATACACAGTGATACAGTATATGGTATAGTACTCAAACATAGAACATCAGTCATATGTTGAACTGTTAAAATATATTTGAGATGAGTTGAAAGCTGTCCCAGATGTGACAACGTTGAGCAGTTTGACAACAAAACTTGCCAATATTATTCAATTGAAAGGTGTATCTACTATGAAAGAATCAATAAGAAAGCACATCTGTCAATGATTAGAGACTGCATTTGAAAGCAGTTTGTGTATATTCCATGATGAGAAAGTGAAACTCTTGGTGCTACCTGATAGTATGTGTCTCTATGATCTTGCAAAGAAGTCTCAACTAACAAGGCAGGAATTGCTGTTATGGAAATCCAGATCGCCTGATATCAGTAAAACCATTGACCGAGCAACACCACGTATAAGAACAGCAATTAGAAACATGGAAAAAATAACCCTGTGCCCTTATCATCCTTCAGATCATGCCAAGAAATCGCTAGTTGTTCCTCCAGAACTCAGGCATTTTTTCATTGGCCTCCTCATAGGTAAATCTGAGTGCACATGTTCATCCCAAAGTGCTGTGACTGGTGGACAACATAAAACATCAAAACATATACTGCTGTCATATGGGGTGAAAACTCTCACTGGAAATGTAGAGCTTGTCCAAACTCTGAACAGATCAGGACATGGCATGTCCTATTTCCAACTAGAGGAAAATGGCACAGATCTTTGCCTGCAGAAACTAGCAGCAGCTCTGAATCAAACAGTCATCCTTCCAAAACGTATCCAGCCATATATACTCACAAACTTAGACTGAGACAATTTCGATCACCTGGAAGAAACCCTCACAGGGGCTGGGACAACACATCATGTGAATCACATTGCTGTGCAGTCTACAGTCTATGGACCTCATCCCCTGAAAATTGTTCTTCCCAATGTTGAAAAGAAGAAGCAGCATACAGTGTCTACTGAAAACAGATACCAGTTTACATAGCAGGGGAATGATTGGGACCACAGCGATTACACACTACCAAAGATGACAGACAGGAACAAGAAGAGATGGCATGAATAACCAAAGGCAAGGACATGATCTGGATACTTACAAGACAGGTAGACACTTCGAGTCAGATTATTCCAAGCTGGACAAATTTTAACATCAGCACTTGTAACCTGAGCACCGTATCCCAAGACATGATATGAAACCTGCCCACAATTAATGCACCTGCAATTGAAATGTCAACAGTATTTGAAATACTCAACCAGTCTGACCTGATGATGAAAGAACTACACCTGGAAGAGATCATTGTAGTTTTGGATCAAGAACTACATGCCAAAGCCACTGAGATTACATGGAAGCACAGACATAGATATGCAAACATCATACTTTGACTGGGCACATTCCATACTGTATTGAACCTCCTAGCCATCCTAGGCAAATGGTTTCAGGATGTTGGTCTGCTTGACCTCTGCACTGAATCCAAAATCATTGCTGAGGGTTCAGTATCTGTTCAGTATTGTGCTGGCAGTATAGCTTAGAAGTTAAAGTAATGAGCTGTGAATGAGCATGGTACATACAGCAGAACAGACCTGGGTTTGATTCTCACAACCACTACAATATGATAGAAGGCATTCTGAGGATGGCAGAGAAATGGGAGATACTGTTGATGGGAGACCTGAATATGTCAGATGTTAACTGGAGCACATTTGCTGCAGCCACATCCAAGAGTAGGGCCATTCTCAATGCCCTACAGGTGGCAGGCCTCAGACATCTAGTTTCAGAACCCACTCATGAGGGAACAATCTTAGACCTCATACTCTCAAATGGGGGCAGTGAGAGGATCTCAGATCTAGAAGTGGTTTGCCATCTGGGAACAGGTGACCATCAGACAGTGTGGTTCATGTTAAACTCAGCTACAGAGTCAAGCCATACAAAAGTGAGGGTACTGGACTTCAGGAGGGCTGACTTTGGCAAGATGGGAGAGTGCCTCAGAAAAGCACTAGCAAACAGACTAGAAGGAGGGGTGTAGCAACAATGGGGAATAATCAAACTGCCATCACAGAGTCAACAAGCCTTTGTATGAAGCAAATAAACAAATCAAAATGAAAGAAAAAGCCACTATGGTTCTCAAAAGAGGTGGTTGGGAAAGTCAGGGAGAAAAAGATAGCATTCAGGAAGTATAAGGAAACACAGAAGAAGCAGGACAGACAGCTGCACCAGTTAAGGCAGAAGGAAGCAGGGAGGGAAGTCAGAATAGCAAAGGCCCAAACTGAGGAAAAGATATCCAACTCGGTTAAGAAGAGGGATAAAGCCTTTTATAGGTACATCAGAGAGCGTAGAAAGACAAAGGGAGGGATAGTGAGGTTGAGTAGAATGAATGGTGGGTGGGCAGAGGGGGACAGTGAAAAAGCAGGGATACTGAACGAATATTTCTGCTCAGTATTCACAAAAGAGGAGAGAGAAGTGCCTAATCCAATAAACAGAAGCACTCTTGTTACGGGGATCGTTCCCAGCCCTTTCACAGAAGAAAGGGTTCTGCAAGAACTAAAACTGAAGGTGGACAAAGCAATGGGACCTGATGGAATTCACCCCAGAATTCTAAAAGAATTAAGGGGGGAACTAGTGAAACCACTGACAACTCTTTTTAATGAATCATGGGAGGATGGTGTGGTACCCGAGGACTGGAGGAAGGCAGATGTGATTCCCCTTCACAAAAGTGGGACCAAGACAGAGGCAGAAAACTACAGACCTGTCAGTTTGACCTCTGTGGTATGGAAAGTGATGGAGTCACTTCTAAAGGAAATAATTGTTGAGTACCTTGAGGCCAGTGGGGCAGAGGACCCAAGGCAGCATGGGTTCACGGCGAGGTCATGTCAGACGAATCTAATAGTTTCTTTGACTGCATGACCAAAGTAGTAGACCAGGGAGGGGCTGTGGACATGGCCTACCTAGACTTTAGGAAGGCATTTGACACAGTCCCACACAAAAGATTAATAGTCAAATTAACCAGCCTGGGAATGGGTCCCAGGGTGGTAGCCTGGGTAAAACATTGGCTGGACAACAGGACACAGAAGGTAATTGTAAATGAAGTCTACTTTGAAGAAAGAAGGGTTACTAGTGGGGTACTGCAGGGTTCAATACTGGGTCCAGTCCTTTTTAATGTCTTTATAAGTGGCATTGCAGAGGGACTGGAAGGAAAAGTATGCCTCTTTGCAGATGACACAAAGATCTGCAATAGGGTTGATACACAAGGAGGCATGGTAAGGATGAGAAGGGACTTGGCAAGGTTGGAGGAATGGTCAGAAGTATGGCAGCTAAGATTCAATGCAAAGAAGTGCAAAATAATGCACCTGGGAAACAAGAATCCAGGGGAAGATTACACAATGGGGGGGGGAGGTAATAACAACAACAAAAAAGGAAAGGGGCTGGGGGTAATCATATCAGAACTTAAGGTTAGCAAGCAATGTGAGAAGGCAGTAGGGAGGGCTGGTGGTATACTGGGATACATAGGGAGAGGCATCACCAGCAGAAAACAGGAAGTTGTTATCCCTCTGTACAGACAGTTGGTGAGACCCCATCTGGAGTACTGTGTCCAGTTCTGGAGACCCCATCTCCACAAGGACATAGACAGGATAGAGGCAGTCCAGAGGTGGGCAACTAAAATGGTGCAGGATCTGCAGTAGAAGCCGTATGAGGAGAGACTAAAGGAGCTTAATATGTATACCCTTGAGGAAAGAAGGGAGAAGGGGGACATGATAGAAACTTTTAAGTACCTCAGTGGAATCAACAAAGTCCAAGAGGGTAGCATCTTTCAGAAAAAGAGACGTGCAAGAACAAGGGGACTCAATTTAAAAATAGAGGGGGGGCAGTTCTGGGGCAATGTGAGGAAGTATTTTTTCACAGAGAGGGTAGTGGATGCATGGAACAGCCTTCCTGAGGAGGTTGTGGGGTCTAAAACTGTGGGAGAATGCAAGAATGCATGAGACAGACATAAGGCAATTCTTGTGGGGGGTAGGAAGAAATAGGCTGCTGGTTAACTAGGATCTGCAGCCTATCCTGTAGGTAGGGGAAATTGACAGACTAGGTGGGCCAAGTGGTCCTTATCTGCTGTCGAAGTCTGTTTCTCCACTTGCATACTGTGTGACTCTGAGCAAGTCACTTAACTGTCCAGTGTTCCAAGGTTGACCCTGAAAACAGGCACTTGTGCCTAGTGGGCCTTACCAGGTTACCAAAGACTAAAATAAAATAAAAAAAAATCTGGCATGCTTGGTGACAACATGTATAATCAACAGTCAGAATACACAAATACATTTATGAAGCTCTACTCCATGTGGCCTGGAAGAGATTTATTCCATGGATGGAAACAAAGGAACCAAATCAGATGTACTCGGTCCATGCATTGCTGGAACAAGTGAATGACTTACGTGAAGATCTGTGCCAGGAGAACTTAGACAAACTGTTCAAACATGAAGATCTGACACATGCACTGGTACTATGGAATCAGTATCTAGAACATCTGTGCCACAGCAATGAGAACTTGTCTGCCTTCTGGGTCTCATACATTGATATGGTTGGTGCTGTTTTTTTGGGATTGCTCAGAGCATCGTGAGAGGACAACTGGCATTTGCATCTCTTTGTTATTCAGAAAATGATTCCATGGTGTTTCGCCTATGGTCAACTAAACTATGCAAGGTATCTACCAGCATATTATGCACAGATGACAAACATCCCAACAGAGCACCCCCAAGTCTACAAACACTTTACCAATAGAGGTTTTGCTGTAGAACTCACAGATGACAACCCATTCAGATGCATCCCTGTAGATCAGACAACCAAGGTTACTGTTAACAAAGACACACAAACAACTGGTGGAACAACAAAGTTCAGTCAAAAGGCAGAAGCAGTAAACAGGTTCTACTTGACAGCTGAATACTGCAGTACTATTTTGAGTCAGTTGAGAGATATGATTCAGGTGAACAGATCTGACTTTCATCATGCAGAGCTGCAGAAACTTCTGATTGAAAGGGATGAGAAGGCTGTATCTGCTGTCATGGAGATGCTCAAGAACTGGATGAATCCATTTGAAGAAAATCAGAGTTTGTAAGCATCTCAATAGCCACAGCAGCCCCAAAAGATGTTATGAAAGACTTGATCCATGTGTGTGCCATAGGAGAGCAGGCCTATCAGAGCTTCAAAACAGAAAGTCTTGAATCAATTCCACCACAAAGCAAAGTTCCATGACCCCATGAAAAAGACCAAGTTGAAAATCTTCATGAGCTTAAGTAAAAAGAAGCAGTTGTAGAGCAGTGGGAAGTCCATCATTCTGAAGACAGATCACTTTTGGTCAGATGATTGTTATTGCCCAAAGTCGTAACCTTCAGATGATTTTCAAAGCTCTCAGGCCTCTGCCTTTGGCACTGGCTACACCAGAAAGTCTTCCCAGAAAAAACACAAAAGCTGTTCTGGGAACCAGCCTACAGAAAACTGCAGCATCCCCAGAAGCAATACCAGACAATTCAGCAATGGTGATTGATGGAATGGGCCTTGTACAGAAGGTGAGAAATGACCAAGCTACATTTGGAGATATTGCAGCCTCCATTCACTCTATTACTCTTAAAGAAGGATCACAAAGTACCAGAATCAACATTGTGTTTGATACCTACTGAGCGATGTTGATTAAGAATATTGAAAGAACATGCAGGGGAGAAGAACAAGGGTTTCAAAAATGGACATCACAAAGACACAAACTGTCAGACAGCAGAGGGTATTCCTAAAACAAGTAAACAATAAAAGCAGTCTAATCAAGTTTCTGGTAAGTGAGTGACAGAAGACAAAGTACACAGATAAGTTGATGGGAAAGAGTCTTTTTGTCACTCATCTTGAAAAGTGCTGGAAGATAACTGACAATGGCAGTGAAGAGGTATCTGCCCTATTGAGCCAATATGAGGAGGCAATATGGATGCTACTACTTCATGCTAGTCATGCTTATACCCTCATAAAGGACATTACCCTGCTGGAGAAGATCCAGAGGAGGGTACAAAGATGATAGCTGGTCAGCAGGGTAAGGCATATGAGGAGAGGTTGAGGGCACTAAACATGTATTCCCTGGAAGTCAGAAAAGAGAGAGGGGACATGATTGGGACCTTCAAGTACTTGAAAGGGATAAATAGGGTTGATAAGGAGAGTATTTTTAAGCTGAGTAGCAACCATAACATGAGGGGGCACAGTCTTAAACTGGAGGGTGGGAGGTTTAGGAGGGAGGTCAGGAAGCACTTCTTCACAGAGAGGGTGGTGGACACTTGGAATGCGCTGCCAGAAGAGGTCATCTCATTGAAGACAGTGGGCAGCTTTAAGAGAGTCTGGGATAGGCATAGGGGGAAGGTAAGGATCATGGGTATGGAGGATGGGAGGAGTGGGGAGGGAGGGCAGGGACATTAGCTCAAGCTGTAGACCCAGCAATACAAGTAGACTTGATTGACCAAATGGCCTTCTTCTGCTGGCTTCTTCATATGTTTGCATGTTCATATGCTAAGAAGAAGGCTATTCATCGGTGCTGATCAGCTCAGTGGACACAAATGTTTTTATCCTATGCATTGCATTCAATGATCACATCAATACTTCTCTGTACCAGAAATGTGGCACTAAAACCATCACACATTTGGCTGATATTGATAGAGTAGCTGTGGGATAGTGCATCTGTATCTGATGTTTGCAAGCCACTCATAGGGATTCATGTATACACAGGCTGTGATACAGTAAGTGCTTTTGCTGAGAAAGGCAAGCTGAGAGCACCCCAAATTTTCAAAACAAACAACAATGCCAGGGAAGCTTTAGTAGAACTTGAAGAAGACTGGAATCTCACTCCACAACTTCATGCCAAGTTGGAGAAATTTGTTTGTTACTTGTATCCAGCCAAACCCAGAACAACTGAAATTGATGAGCTGAGATACAATCTGTTTTGTTCCATAAAAGGAGAACTTGAATTGCACCAGTTACCATCATGCAAAGGCTGTCTCCAAAAGCACTCCCTCAGATCAAATTACCAAGCTGCAATCTGGAAAAGGAGTCTTCAAAATGACCCTGGTACTCCAGATCCAATGGAAAAAGGATGGAAACTGGAAAGGCACTACAGTCAATGGTACCTCCTCGTTGACCGAAAGGATGGTGCCCCAGCACCAGAAGCTGTATTGGATCTCCTTTCATGCACATGTAGCTGCTCCTGCAAGCTGCCCTCTTGCATTTGCTTAGTGAATGGCCTGAAGTGCATGGACATGTGCAGAGTGAGGGACTGTGCCAGTCAGGCATGTGATGAGGACTGTGAATCACAAGTAAATGCAGATGATGACCCCTATGATGATGACTATGATTACTAAATATATGTGCAATTCATTTGAAAATGTGTTAACTGATGGGAAACAAGCATCTGCTATGCTCATCGTTTTGCAATTGTTTTTTTTCAAAATGATATACTTGTTCATTTTAGGTCTCCATTATATCCCCCAGCTAGGGCCATTTGGTCTGTTAAGAAATAACAAAACACCAAAAATACTATTTGAGCATAAATGGACCCATTTAAAAATTTTACTCATGTGTTAAGTTATTTATAAAATCCTAGTTTGTAATAGTGTTCAAAAATAATAACTATTGATTAATGTACTTAATGACCTCATTCCAGTCACCAAAACAATATTGTTTCTATTATAAAGGTTATTTTTACAGTCCAGTTTTATAGTATGTGCCATTTCTAGCATGCAGAAGTAATCAAAAATGTGTTTTTGTGATTAAATGTTGTTTTAAATATGATTTTTTGCTGGTACATGCTTAAATACAATTCCAGTGCTTGGTGAACCTCTCCGGGAGCGGGTATACATTTGGTTTAATAACACACATAAAGCTAATTAAGCCACAAAGCTATCACATACATTTGTTATCTAGGGATATTAAGCTTTCAAAAAATCACCATGAGCATTTTCCCCACAGAGTGGTACCAGTGACCCCTTTTTGGGTACTCTGGCTCCAACAGGTATACTTTGGAGTGATTCTCAATGGCAGCCTGTGCCAACCACAGCCTGCCTGCCCCAAACGGGGCTTGCACTGTCTGTTTACTCAACAATAGGCTGTGACAGGGAGCTGGTGGCATGTGGCAGACACAAGCTGCCACATCACCAAATGTGGGATTCTTAGAACTTTCCCAGAGGGAGAAACTTTTAGCACCCATAGACCAGTCTTTCCTGGTCTAAGGGTCTTAAAATATTCTCTTCTGGGAGAGTTGCCTGTTTATGGCAATGTGCCGTGGTCTCCCTTCCCTAGCCCCAATGTTCCCTGTTATGGTAATAATTATTAATGCCCTTTCACTGATCACCGATGCCTCCTGTTCTGTTAGAAAGTGATAATGCCCCCCTCCACAATGCCTCCAATTCTGTTAAAAAATGATAATGCCCCCTCCCCAATCCCTGAGGTCCCCCATTCTGTTTGTACTTAATATTGCTCCTTCCTGAGCCCCAATGCCTCTCGTTCATTAGAAAGTGATAATGCTCAATCCCTGAAGCCTCCCATTCTGTTAGAAAGTGATAATGCCACTTGCTGAGCCCCGACACCTCACCTTATGTTATCAAAGAATAATACCATCTTCCCTGGTGGTTGAGTGGCTCCCACCCCCCACCCCAACAGGTAGAGCACACCAACCCACTACCCCGCATCCTGAAACAGAGTCAGCGACTGGCATAGCCCTCCTCTTACCTCTGCAACTGGCTTCCTACTGAACTGTCACTGAGCAGACTGTAAAGTGTAAAGCACCCCTTTTTCTTACCTCCATGGCCAGCCACCAACTGAACTGTCACTAAGCAGACTGTAAAGTGTACATTTTACAGTCCACTCAGTGGCAGTTCAGTTGGCGTCCGGCCATGGAGGTAAGAAAGGGGGCAGTGCTGGTAGCTGGCTCTGTTTCTGGATGGGAGGAACGTGGTGGTGGGCACTACCTGCTAGGGTGGGGGCCACTTGACCAACATGGAAGAGGGCATTATTCTTATGTAATAGAACGGGAGGCATTGGGGATTGAGGAGGGGTCATTATCACTTTCTGACAGATCAGGAGACATCAGGGGTTGGGGGGGGCCACTAGACTACCAGGATGAGTGTTGTATTTATTTGACATGGGGAACGGGGATGGGGGATCGCTTGCCTTTGCCATAGGAGTCTGCTGCAAACCCTCCTATGTTCCTTGTGTTTGTCACAAGGGAGAGGTTGCCACAAGTATGGGGGCTTAGGCATTGGGACCCATCCTGTACCAGAATCTAGTGCAAGGTCCCTGGTGCCCCAGGTTTTGGTGCAAGCTGCTGTTTGCTGCAGCTTACGCCAATCTCAGTCCCCCTTTGTTAATCAAACCTACAGTTGTTAAACTAAGATTGTCCTGCAATGTCTATTGCTAGTACCATCATAGCACACAAAATATTAATATTATTGTGCAACTCTTACAATAGCACACACATTTTAATGTCACAATAGCCAAAAGAAAGACCACAAGTCATAAATAGTGGGTTAGAAGTTATCACATCTAAAAGTCTTTTAGACTGCTGAAATATTAGTTTTCCCTCTTAATTGACCAGCAGGCAAAGCATCTATGGACTTGCAGTTGTAAAAGTGTTGAAAACTTCTTTTCAACATGGGTAGTTTGAATGTTCTCAGTTTCTTTAATCTGTGTTTATTCAATGCTGGCTTCTTAGAGGACTTGGGTGAATAATTAGTTCTAAGGAAAGCTGCAGCTGCTGCAATAGTGGTCAATTGTGAGGCTACCTGGAGATTCCCATGGTTGTTGCCCTCATTAGACTTGAGTGTTAACTCTTCATCAAATCCACAACTAGATTTTCCAGTTGCCTTGTCCTACAGTGCACTTACCTACAAATAAAGCACAGTGCAAAAGGTAACAATCTCCAAACAATTGTATTTGATATAATATCTATTGTACTTAAGTCAAATACTAGACATATGCATGGTGGACCATGGCTACTGAGAAAAAAAAAACAAGAAGGAGAAAACAGTGATTATCTTATTCTACCTTTACAAAATCTCACAATAAGACAGATAATAAAGTATAGAAAAAGGATAAAAGAAAAAAGGTGCATAAATGAAGCTCTTGCTATTAAGAATCAATTTGACTTAACTTAAAAGGTTAAACAACAAATGTTACCTCCATCAGGAATTGCATATTTCTCGGAGTAGTCAAAGTGATCAGCACAGCAATAAATTAATCAAAAAGAACATCTCTCAAACAAACATAAAAAATCCACCAGCTCTGCCATTTTGACATGGAGAGGAGTTCTTCTCTGCCCCAGGTGAGCTCTACAGGTAGCTCAGTCTAAGGTGGGATGCCAGTGCCTGCACTTATAAGACAGAGTGTCACATGAGTTCTGTGATATGAATTTTAAATTTAAAGTGTCAAGTTTTGACCACCTCCCTAGCTGTTGCAAGTCACTATGCATCTCCCTAACTCACTCCTCAATGTCTACCCTGCCACAAAGCTTAGCGTCATCTTCAAAGAGACATATCTTGTCCTGGATGCTTTCTCACGTGTTGCTAATGAATATACTGAAAAAGACAGGACCCAGAACTGATCCTTGTGGCACCCTCTTCTGAGTTGACTCTGTTGACCACAACCCTCTGCTGTCCCCCTTCCAACCTGTTTCTCACCCATGTGTATCTTTCACTGCATCCAGAGCCTCTAGCTTCTTCAGCAACCTTCTGTGAGGCATTGATTCAAATGCTTTGCTGAATATGAAGTAGAATAAACTTACAGCATGGCTCTTACCCCACTACCCTTGTTACCCAGTCAGAAAATTCTATCAGGTTGATCTGGCAAGACCTTCCTGCCACAAATACATGATGTCTACTATCCTTGAGTCCATGGCTTTCCAGGTAGTTTATGAGGTCCTCTTTGACTATTTTCTCCATCAGTTTACTCACAAAACAGGTAAGACTGACAGGTCTCTAGTTACCCTGTTACTTGCTTTTTTGTCCCCTTCCCATGGAGCAGGAGAATATCTGATACCCTCCAGTCACTTGGAACTATCAGTGTATGAATTGAGCTATTGAATAGCCCCAAACGGTGTTCAGTTAGTTATGTTGCCAAGTGCTTGAGCACCCTCAGATGAATCCCATCCTACCCCAGGGCCTTATCTATCTTAAGTACTGTTAGCCCTTTCCAACACTTTCACTGGTAAATACTTGCTGCCTCATCTCAGGGATTCCCCTTACAGCTCCCTTAATGCCACTGTCTAGCAGAGGCCATGTGCCTTCCCTTGAGAGTACAGAGCAAAAGCAGTCATTAAGAAAAGCTGCTTTCTGTTTGTCCCACACAATTACCCTACCTCCCCTCTGTTAGCCTAACAATTCCTCCTCTTCCTTCTTTCTTTTTTTCTTAATATATCTAAAGAACTGTTTTCAACACCCTTGACCCCCTCTGCAATATGCAGCTCTTTGTCTGCCTTTGCTTCTCTGACTACACTTTTGGTTTTCTTTGTTCTCATTTGGTACTCTTCCCATTCTTCCTTCCCTTGTATTCTCTTTTTTATTTGGCTATCACTGCTTCCCTGAACTTTCCAGAGAATCATATTGGTCTCTTGTACCTTTTCCTTTTGATTACCATTCTTATGCAAGATGTTGTTGCCTCAAGAATGGGCCCCATAGCTGCTACGCATAACATCAACAAAAAGCAGCTATGGGAGTGGTGGGAAAGTTTGCCTTCACTTTTTGAGAAGGTTTCCTTGACTGGCACCATGGGTTTGAATAAGAAAAGATGAAGGTTAGATGGTGGGGGGAGACATGCCAAATACCCAGAGATGGAAGCTAAACTTCCGAGCTGGATAATGCTTCAATGAGAGCAGCATTACTGAGTAACCAGGAAGGCAGTGGCATACAAGGCTGTTTTATTCATGCAGGATCCTGATTTCTCAGCTAGCTGTGGCTGGGTAGACACATTTTTGTGGAGGTGGGGGTTCACTATTCAGCAGAAAACAACCATGGTTCAGTGCCTGCCTAAGGACTTTGCTCCAAAGATCATACGTTTTGCTGGATTTTGTGCTCATAACATCAAAGCACATCAGCTGTTACCAAAACTTATTGGTAACATGGATGAGACAGCCATATGGTCTGACATGCCAGGAAATAAAACCCATACAAGCAGTGGCTTAGAGTAGGCTAGAAAAGGTGTGGGGCTCCTTCACCTACTCTAAGCGACTGCTTGTATGGGATGCATCTCGCTGCCACATCTTGCTTGCTGTGAAAAAGGCAGCAAAGAATAAAAAAAAAAGCATCATTGTCATCCCTGGAGGTTGCACAAAGCTACTATAGCTAGCTGATGTCAGCTGGAATGTTCCATTCAAAGCCGCTTATAGAGAACCGTATGACAGATGACTTTCAATGGAGGAGCGTGAGAGAACATCCACTGGCAACCCATGGGCACCCAGTAAAGACCACATCTTGAAGTGGATTAAAGTGGCATGGTAGGCTGTTAGCTGAAAAGTGATAATAAAATCATTTGAGGTAAAGTTCTTTAACTTGAGCAACTTGTGCATCTTCATCATGTGGTGTCCTAACATTTTGTTTTGTTTTTTTCATATCAGGTTTGTGCTATCACTTCCCAAGACCCAGATGTCACCAGCTGTGTGAAACCTGGAGGAATCACTGAAGGTGTGTGCGATGAACTGCTTTGAACATTCCAGGAAATCCAGGAGGCCGATACCTTTGATGCCAAATCAAATCTCTCTGAGTGCAGCTTATATGAAACCGACACTCATGAACCACAAAGCTGTTCAGATGCTGATAGCAGCAATTCCAAACATGAGTGAAAGCTGATGACTTGTGATACCATACAGTGTGCCACAAGACTCCCTTTTTAAAATTCTGAGCATTTGTTTTGTTACCCAATAAAGTTGTTCTGCTTTGTCACATGACTAGTCTCAGTTACTTCCAGCAACAAACAATGCAGTCAGACGCCACTTCAAGTGGAACAGCACAATAATCAGCTCAATAATCAAGTCTGTTCAGTGTATTTTACACTTAAAAACTTAAAAGACCTCTTTAAAGGCACCTAGTTGTATTCAGTAGTATGTTAGATCACCAAATTTGTACCCAACGAACTGTGGCTTTTGATAGAGGGTGACTTGTATTTCAAAAAGCACAATGAGCCTGCAGATTATGTTTGAGGGTGGCTTATGTTTGAGGGCAGCTATAATTTGAAGATATATGGTAATTTGTCCCAGGCCGGCTCCTTCATCTGGTTGACGTTTGTCCTTGTGACATCTAGCACTTCAGCCTTTGATGAGGATTGCTTGTCCCAAGGTCCAGATCAAACCATATAGAGTTATGGTTGTTGGTGAGCAACACATCAAGAACACATCAAGAATGGCAGCCTGTCTAGTGGGTTCCTTAACAAGCTGAACCAGCAGACAGTCCTGCAATGTATTCAGTAGGGACTGATTTCTGGAGCACCTGGCTGTTAGAATTACCTTATCAATATTTCACAGGCTTAGATCTCCCACTACCACCACTTCCTCCTCCTTTGCCACCCCTCCCTTCCAGTTCTGCTCCTATCTCCTTAACTCTTTCTTCCCCCGTCCTGCAGGTCTATAGATCACCCTCACTTGTAGTTTTTTGTCTGAGAATTCTGTGAGTTGAACCCATAGCAATTCTGTTTCCCCGTTACCTCTGCTAATAGTTCCATCCTGCACTGCTACTATGCCTTCTCTGACATATAGGGCTACATCTCCTGCTTTAACTTTTCCTCTATCATATCTAAACATTATGTCGCTGGGACTACCTGTTTCAATTGTTATTCTCTGTGGCTCAAGTTTCTGTGATGACTACTAGATTCATCTCAGTGTCTGGCACCATTGCCTGGAACTCACTAATTTTATTTCCCAGACTCCTGGTAATAAGGCAGACAACTTTCTATCTCTCTCCTGAACTCCTCTTGCTTCTTCCTATTCCTTCTCGGTTATTCATCCCTAGTCTCCTTAATCTTTTATTTTTCAGGCTGAATGTAAGCTTTATCAGCCCTCCCTCACTGGCCTCTTCACTAACCTAATTAGAACTTCAACCTTACTGTTGCCCACCTTGTTGCTACTAGCCCCTGTTCTGGGGGAGCCCTTGCTAAGTTCCTCATCTGCTCTTCCTTCTCAGTGGTTCCCCTAGCCTCTGTCTCTCCTGCAGTCAGTTTAACTGTCCATTGTAGACATCAAAATTCTGCCCCAGAGCACTGGTTCCCTCTCTCATCAAGTAAAGGCCATGACCCTTGAAGAGCCTCATATCCAAGAAGACCTTTGTCCCCCATCAAGAAGTAGTACATCTCCTCCTGACACTATCCTGTCAACCACTCATTAAACTCCTCTGTACTTCCTTACTCTGCTGCACCCCATTACCCTTATTCCACACAGGTAGGACCTGAAAAAAGGACAGGGAAGCTGAGTGCACTTTCAATTTGTCTCCCAGCACCTTACATTTCTGCTTCAATGCCTCCACAGGCTGGTTCATCAGATCATTGCTACCCAAGTGTACCAGCACCCCCATCTCCTCCTCTCCCTTCTCTACCATCCTTCTGATCCTATACTATCTATATCCCTGTTGGCTGATGCTCCTGGAAGGCATCTGACCATTTCACTCCCCTTCCCTGCTCACCACTCTCTGTACTTCCCTAATCATTGGGTCCACAACCATTAAGACTCTCCTTGCTGATTTTCTCCTGCTCACCCCTGTGGGTGCCACCAAGTCATCCTGCCCATTTCCCTCGACAGACTTAAGTCCCCCCATGGAGCCAGGTGCCTGAGCTTCCTCCAGGGGCACAAAATGATTTGCTGTTTGAATGGGTGGAGATTGCTTGAACTCCCTGTGGCTGCCCTGCCCCCCTTTCCCCTGCCCTTCCCCTCCACCCTCCAGGCTACCGTGACATTGGGCTTCTGGGTGAGTGGCGGGTGTGGGGGTGGACCCCAGCTGAGCCAGTGCCACAGCTCAGATATATCATCTTTTGCTGCTACCAGCTGAGTATGGACCTACGCAAAAGTCCTGTGGATGGAGCAGTGCCCCCTCCTCCAGAGCATAACCATTGAGAAGAGCACTCCACAGTCACCACAACTGACTACCTCCCCAATGTACCTCATTTCCACACTGATCCTATGATACAGAAAGGCCTACCTTCTATATGGAATTCTATTATGCTTGGAGTACTTTCTGCAGCTTCCTTACTTAATCCCTTTACCCTTGGTTAATTATAACTATATATCTGCATTTATTTAATATACACACATAAATATAAACATTCCTATATGTGTGTGTGTGTATGTATATGTATATAAGCAATCCCTGTCCTTAAATCCAGTTCTTTATCTGAGTTTTACAATTATCAACCAAAATCTATCCTCTCAGTCCTGGCTGAGCTACAAGAAAAAATAGTACACTAAGTTTGTGCATTTTTGCTCATGCTGTCTGGGGTATAACATACATTTTTAATATTTTATTTTCACCCCTCAGTATAAATGGAGTGGTGCCACTCCCTCAGGGAAAAAGGCTGAACTTCACGTCAGTTTGCAAGATACCTATGCAGCTGCAAAACAGTTTGGGCGGCACTTCACTTTAAAGTAACAAAATGCAACACACTGCACAATTTTTCTGTGCAAAAATTCCTTTATTTTACTTGTTAAATGATGAACATATAGTACTTGCAGTGCTGAGTGAATACTATACATATAACTTTTTTTGCAGTTAGCAGTCTGAAGCAGTTATTATCTCACCAGACCCTTCCCGTTTAGCCTTGTGTGTGCATAAGTTTCTTCGTAGCTCTATTGCCTAATTCCAACCTCCTTGATGGTGTAGCAGTCCTGTGCAAGTTCTCTTTCCATTTGACTTAGTCAGCGGGCATAACGGGGATGATTTTACATAGCTAAAATGTGTTTCCTTCTCCGTGTCATTCGGTCACCATTTTGCTACATCCAGGTCCTTTGCCATGGTGTGGAGGTATCCATAGTAATAGCTGACATTTCTGATGTTACTGCATCTTCCTCAGAGCTACTGTTACTGTCCAATAGTCCCTTTTTAGTTATCATGGTTACTATCAACACTATCTGTTTTACTGGCCCAAAATACCATAAGTATAGAAAACTCCCATCGTGCGCTAATAAAAAGGTTGTTTAAACTGTGTTCATTTTAAAAAAGTGTTTTAAAAAACAGCTTATTCGTGATTAAGTTACTTTACGGCATTTTTTCTCTCATTCAAAATCCTGAAGTTTATATTAAATCTGTACATGTCTCATCCCCATTTATCAAAAGTTTGTTGTAGTGTATATTTGATTTGCCTATCTCTTATAGGCTTTTATATCTTGTTTTATTAATATGTACAAATGAGGGTGACTCGGCTACCTTTTTCAAATTACACTAAATGTTATAGTTTGTTTGTGGTTCCTTCATTACATTATATTAAGTTACCATGTACTCAGGCTTCAAGAACCTGCTTGCCAAGGTCTTGATCTCCTTTCTGACTAAGCAGTAAGAATAGTGATTTTATAGGTACAGGATATTCACTGCTATTGGTTATATGCCACAGCATCAAACTTCCATGCCCTCAGGCTTCTCATAGCTTGCTTTCCACTGACATAGTTTTATTAATTCTGGGCACTATATTTTCTTGTTATTTCTCATTTTTACTCAGGGCTATTTTGCTACCCATTCTATTCCACAGTACACTGCCATATTTGTCTGCATCATTTAATTACTTATAAATTTCAGAATGTACTATGTACTACCGGTACTTTTTCCTTTTTATCATTTTTTATTATTCATTACTCAAATAACCTTGCTGCTTCTACTGTGGTTACACTACCTATAGTTTGTGATAATGTAAACAAGAAGCCGCAAAATGTCCTGATTTAACCTTATTCACACTGCAACACCGCTCTTTGTTAGAATTATGACCTACAGACGTTACCCCTTAAAATACAATCTTTAATGTTTTTGTTTCTTACATTGTAATTTATCCTATTTTATTTTATTTATTTAGTTTTTTTGTTGACCAGGTAAATGCACTAGACAAATCCTGCCTATTTTCAGGCACGACCCGTGTGAGGGGGATACAGATGAATGCCAGCTGACTTTGAACCAGATTAAGCTGTTGGTGTTTTTTTCAGTGAATGAGGGAAATTTGGCCAGGACACCAGGAAAATTCCCCTACTCTTTTCGATAAG
This sequence comes from Neoceratodus forsteri, assembly GCA_016271365.2. NCBI lineage: Eukaryota > Metazoa > Chordata > Ceratodontiformes > Ceratodontidae > Neoceratodus > Neoceratodus forsteri. Next base: position 685,847,953 of record CM057449.1, read on the forward strand.
TGCCATGGGATCTTTAACATCCACCTGAACTACCACCAATCCAGGCAGATGGGACCTCGGTCTGACGTCTCATCCGAAAGATGGGAGAAGTATTCAAGGCCTTACATAGCTACTCTAGTGTTTCTTATTGTCCTAAATAGCTATGGTAGCCATTGTCTTCATTCAGGCCTTTAGGGACCAAAGCATCCAGTTCTTCAATCAAAAAACTCTCCCTCTGTTGTAACAATGTTTGTAAGTCTCCTTTTCTCTTCGATATTTGAACAAGTTTGATCCCAATGAACTTCAGTGATACTGGAGAACCATGTCCCCTTTCTTTGTAATATCTCATCATTGTGTATGTAGGGTTTATTACTCTGATTGCTGTCTTGTGTACTCTGATCCATAGTTTTAATTTGCATTTTGTCTGGCCTACATAGATCAGACCACATGGACAAGTCAACACATAAATCGTACCCTTTGCAATGGGTGCAGTTCCCACACCTGAAATTGCCATGTGGTGCTTCTGGCATCCAAGTTGGTCACAGATCTCTTGGTTCCTCATAGGAAACTTCTTATCACTAATGAGGGAAGTTTCTGTGAGAAACCACAGATCTGAACACGATGCCAGAAGCACCACATAACAATTTCAGGTGCAGGAACTGCACCCATTGCAATAATACCAACAATGTAAAAACATTTAATCACCCCAGGAAAGGAAGAAAATACAAGATACATGGTTTTATTAAGTGTAAATCAAAGGGTGTGATTTATATGTTGATATGTCCATTTGCTGGAAGGGAAGTGGGGTACCACTAGACTACCAAGGATGATTGGTAATGTTATTCAGTGTACAGATGGGGTTCAGTATGGGAGGAGGGGTACTCTAGACAACCAGGGTTTTGAGAGATTTATTTATATTTATTCACGAATGGGGATGGGGGGGTCTACTCCAATAGACTACCAGGGACTCAGAAAGAGGAATTTGTAATGTTCAGGGATTCAGGGATTGGAGAGGGATCACTGGAATACCAGGGGCATCTGGGGATGACATGTTAATGTATGATCAGGGCTTTGACTGGTAGCCACCCACAGGCTGGCAGCTGCTGTGTTGTGCTGTGCAGTACAGCAGCCCACCTGTGAATGGCTAGGACTTGCGCCTGGTTTTCCAGGCATAACTTTGTGTGGCACATATCTGAGAAGTGCGGGCAGCTGCACTGCACATCTCAGCTGAATATTGTGATGTGCCGCATATGCTGGGGACCACCTACTCTGGATGCACTGCTTACATTATCTTTGTGTTGTGGAGCATCCAGGGTTGCACGGCTCATCCCCACCTTTTGAATATGGCCCAGGGGTGCATTTTTGGGATGCAGCAGTGCAATTGAATTGTGCTGGGTGCATCTCCTTTGAATATCTGGGCCCATAGCTCTCAACAGCATCCCTTGATGTAATAAACTGGGATATATAACAAACTCATGTTATGGCTCCCATTTCATTTGTTATAGCAAGGGAGCACTGTAATCAATTTGTTGCTCACTGTATTTCATGTTAAACCTTGCTTATCATAGCAAATAGGCTTTAAAGATACGCAGTTCCTCTACTGTACTTCTCCAGACAAAAAAACAGATAATTTTATGTATCTGCCATTAAATAGTATATTTACATAGGAAAGGTTACTGAGATGCCAGCCTGCTGGCTTAGTGGCAAGGCATCTGCTTGCGGCACTGACATCCTGGGACTTAGAATTCAGAGGACCAGCCGGGGGGGGGGAGAAGGATTGAGCATCCCAAGGACTGCTCTCCTTCTCCGGGGGGGGGGAGAATGTCCAGTGCAATGCAGACCTCTGGTAGAGGCTTGGGATACTGTCACGGCTGGTGCCACACATTAGGGTGGTGGGGTGGATACTGGCATCATTGCACATCCCTGCCCCAAGAGAAAAGAACAAAAATAAACTACGGCCGCTAATGACGGCACCCATCTCTGCCACCAGTCCCGCTACAGACCAAAGTCCACCAGGGGGGCCTGCTCCAGTGGCTCCACTCTGGGGGGGTAGGCCAGGGGCAGATGACCAAGTACCTTGGGGAGGAGGCACATGCCCAGCAACCCCACTCAGGAGGTTAAGCCTGAGGATGGAGGGGCCAGTGAGTGGAATGGGAGGCCAGAACCTCCAGAGAATGAAGGAAGGACCCAGGTGAAAAAAGAAAAGGTTACTGAAATCATGCATGATATCCCTCTCAAACAGGCCAAGATATATATTTGTTGTATTGGGTTCCAAAGTGGCATTCATAGCTGTCCCCTTTCTTTGCAGAAAAATACTGAATGAAAATGAATTACAAGTTAATACAAACTCAATAAGTTACAGTATACGTTCACAGAGTTCAATTGAATATGTCTTTTTCATCTAGTGTGTCAGAAGGGTCTTGAGTCTCCCTTCACAAGATGTTCTTGTGAAGAGGGACTCTGCATTCATTGTTAAAAGCAGTGCTCCTGGTTCCAAATGTAATTCTTGAAGGGACATCAAGACATCGGTAAAGTCTTTCAGATAAGATGAAAGGCCATTTACAATCCTCTTAATATGAATATCGATGAATTTCAAGAGGGGCTCTGTGATATCCCACATGCTATAACAGTGGGCTGGGCAGGCAGATTTAATAGGCATTTATGTATTTTTGGCAAAATGAACATCACTGGTCTTTCTATAAATGTCACTGATACTGGAAAACTGATTTACTGATGATGTTATGTTAAAGGACACTAGACAGAAGATAGTGTATTCTGGCCTTAAAGTCCCCTGGGAGGTCAGACACTAGAGGTTGATATAATTCTCTATTGGACAGCTGCCTCTCTTCATTTTATTTGTTCGTGTGCATACCAATTATGGATCCCCCTTATCAGTGTCTTTAAATATGTCTGTATTATTCTGCAACTTTTTTCCAATGCCTCAGATTTGATGTTGAACAGTTAACATACTGATGTCAGCTAGTGGTTTTAAAAAGCTCTTCTAATTGCTTGCTGAAAATACAGTATAAGTCATATTAAACTGTTCCTCTACCTCATTGATTTAGCATTTTTTCAATGAGTTTCTTAATGGCTTAATTATGTTTTTCAGTGAATTGATAAAAAGTTTCATTTTAGTTTGCTAACCATTTCTAATTAGCTGAAATACATTGATTAAAGTCTGATAAAGCATTTCATAACATTTAAACTGTACTGTGCTTTGTAATCCAAAGAATGGAAATACTGTACTTTAAAGGATTGCTGGTGCCGCAGTCTGATATACTGAAGACATTTTGAGTCCGGAAGAAACACTGACAATAAACTCTAGCACCTTCTTAAAACTAAAAAAAAAGATGTACACTACTCTTTACAAAACACGCCCAAACTCACAAGAAGTGCAGGCATATAGAAAACTGAACTCCATACAGTAGGTTACCATCAAAATGAATGGCTCATGTGTCACTGAAAAAGGAACTGAAAATCCCACCACCCTAAAGATAAAGCTCTGATAAGAGGGTTAACACAGAAAAATATTTCTTAATAAGCTTTAGTATCACTGCTTATCTTTTTAAATGCTCCCGAATGTAAGGAAATGGCGATCTGCATGGCATCTTTATGAGCTACTGAACTGAGAGGATCCAAAAAGTATATAGCACACTAATGGGGCAGTATGGCCACTCTTTACACACAGTACGAGAACTTTTTAAAATGCTACTGATGTCAATAAATAGTATTGAAAAAATATTTGGGTGTGAATTGCTCATTTCACTTTTACCTCTGGTCTTTTTTATGTACTATTGAGCTTTCACTGGCCAGACAGGGGAAAGTTGATTGAAATTGCCACTAGCCCAAGGCAATGGGCACTACAGTATGCCTTAGCCAGTAAAACAGTTTCAATATACAGTACTGTACCTGTACTGAACAGTACTGTAGAACTCTATTAAACCAAGAGGGATCCTGGAACAAACCACGATCAGGACAGTGCTGCTCAATAACTAACTGAGTTGTGAGTGCCATTTTTTCCTTGTCTCTCAAAACACTTTACACATCACAAGGCCAACTTACCAATGCAGCGGTAGCACTACCACTCCCGTTGCCAATGACCTGGGTTCAGAAGTAACTGTCTGAGGGCCAGCTGGAGGGGAGGATTAAACATCTCAATGGCTGCTCTCCTCCTCCCAAGGGAGAAGGGTGGGGGAGCTTCTGCTGCTCACCTGACCCCTGGTGGAGGCCAGGAGGTCTGACAGCTGGTGCAAGCAGTTGCTGCAGGTGGGTAGACATTGGAATACACACCCCTGACATCATTGCATGTTCTACCTCCCGGGGAGTAAAGAGGAAAACTTGGGTTGCACCGGATGCCACCAAACTCGCTCTGCAGATCCCGCACCATTACCAGTGGCATTCCCAGAGCCATATCCCAACATCTGATGGGAAGAAAGGCCCCTTCCTGAAGACCCCACCCTGGAGAGCAATCCAGGATGCAACTCCAGATTGGTGTAAGTCCTGGCACAGTGCATGACGGGGCAAGGCGCAGGGTAGGGCCAATGGGAGCCAGACCCTTGGGGAAAAAGTACAGCAAATAAAAAAAAAACATTACACATCATCTTTTAAATAACTGTAGTTAATTTCCATAAAATGCATTATTACTTTTCTTACCAGTACACTGCAGTATTATAGAAAGCAGCAATGAAAAGAGCAATCTGCTGATTACCATTACAGTAGTACCCAGTACCGTACTGCACAAATACAGTGAATGAAAAACCAGTGCATTGGAAATGCATTAGATGAACATTGTTGGGGAGCTGAAGGAAATATCCCAAAGTGTTGCATGTGCGCTGTTTGTGAGTTCCTGAATGGTTGTAAAACAGCTGGGAGTTAAAACTGTTAGCACTGCCACTACATTTGTGCCACTAAAAAATGTAAAAGCAGTGAGCTGAAGGAGCAGTTTAATACGACTTGTACTGCACTTTTGAACTCCTGAACTGAGGGGTTGGGGGCAGAAGGCTAATTTCTTTTTTAACTTATTTAGCATTTTCTTTGGGAAGCTACCTGCCATGCCTTGTGCATAGTGTTTACTTAAGATATTAGTTACTTCCGGCGTATGTAAGCCTCCCATAGTCTGTTTATTATCAAAGAATACCCTTAAATTCAAAGTTCTAATAAATCATGACAGGTCAGTAATCCACTCAAAGGGGTTTGCCTGATTCATTGGTATACTGTAAATGTTAATCCTTTGTGACCTCTTTTCCTGGCTCACTTAGATAGTAATTGGATTTTTTTAACCATGTTCAACATCTCATCCAGTGGTAGCCCCTTTTGTTTTTCTGTTGCTTATTCCCTTCATTGTTATGACTCCCAATGTTCCTGTGTTGGTAATAGTGGTGATTGCTGCCTCCTCTTTCCCCACCTGCCTTTCCACATTTTTTGCCTCTGAATCTCAAGCAAGTTGTGCTGCTGCTCCTGGGAAGCCATCTTCTATAAAAGCAGTGTGGCCTGTGGTGTCAGTATTTAATCCACTTGTACATGCTGCTTGTCCCCCAGCTGAATTTCTCTGAACTGGTCTTGGTGCTGTGTTATTACATTGCTAATTCCAATCAAATATACAATTTTTAAAGTAGTCATTAGTGTCTATCAAATTTGTGATGTTTAGCATGCTTTCTTCTATGGGTATGATGCAAAATGGTATCTTTTAGCTCTGCCTTATATGTAGCAAACTCAGTAGAGCTTGCAAAGTTGTTAAGTGTGCCTTCTCTTCATTTCAGTTCCTCGTTAACCTCCTCAGTCACCTCTTTTGAGTCATTGAATAACAAGAACTGCTAAGGATTCAAGCAGTTCCGTCTGCCATCTTGTTATGAAGCAGCCATGAACTTGGTGAATTAAGGGTGTTTTAGTAATACTTAAACCTTGAGGCACCCTTACCCACTTAGTGGTAAGCTTCAAGTGTGACTCTTTGCAAAAAGGTGGCAATGGGCCTTTGGGGCAATATGCTCACATTGGATCAAAATATCCCTTATAGGGAGAGGTTCTATATTTTGTAGTGTTACAGTGGGTGCTGAGATTTCCTGCCTCCCACTCAATATGGTTATCCACTCTAAGGAACCATGAATCCAGAAAGCTTTCCCTGGTGTCCCATGCTGCACTGAACTTGAGGATGCTGCTTGTTCAGCAGTATTCATTCCATGCCATCGTAGAACACAAATCACAGCTACATAGAAACATAGAAACATAGAATTTGACAGCAGATAAGGACCGCTTGGCCCACCCAGTCTGCCCATTTCCCTACCTACTGGATAAGCTGCAGATCCTAGTTAACCAGCAGCCTACTTCTTCCTACCCCCCACCCCCTAGAATTGCCTTATGACTGTCCCATGCATGCTTGAATTCCACCACTGATTTTGACTCCACAACCTCCTCCAGAAGGCCGTTCCATGCATCCACAACCCTCTCTGTGAAAAAATACTTCCTTAAATTACCTCTGAGCTGCCCTCCATCTTCAAATTGTGCCCTCTTGTTCTTGCACACCTCTTTTTTTGAAAGATGCCACCCTCTTGGACTTTGTTGATTCCCTTGAGGTACTTGAACGTTTCTATCATGTCCCTCCTCTCCCTCCTTTCCTCGAGGCTATACATATTAAGCTCCTTAAGTCTCTCTTCAAATGACTTCTGGTACAGACCCTGCACCATTTTAGTTGCCCTCCTCTGGACCACTTCCATCCTGTCTATGTCTTTGCGGAGATTGGGTCTCCAGAACTGCACACAGTACTCCAGATGGGTCTCACCAGCTGTCTGTACAGAGGGATAATAACTTCCTGTTTTCTACTGGTGATGCCTCTCCCTATGCATCCCAGTATCCCCCCAGCCCTCCTTGCTGCCCTCTCACATTGCTTGCCCACCTTTAGGTCATCTGATATGACTACCCCCAGGTCCCTTTCCATTTTTGTTGTTGTTAGTATCTCACCCCCCATTGTGTACTCTTCCCCTGGGTTTTGTTTAGTCACAGACTAAACAATAAACGGAGCACAGACAAACTTATTGTACTAAACAAACTTTAAGCTGATGCCAGCATTGTTAGGTGCAAAAAATATTTTATTTCATTACACCAGCATGAGTAACAGTGTAGCAACACAAAAGGGATCTAGACACTAATGTTTTGCATACAGTATGTGCAAGTGCTTTCTCAAAGGATTTATTCAATCTCTTAAATACATCAAGTGTAAAGTGACACAGAGCAACCAATAAATAGATTAGTTGCCATATTGGTCCTTGTAAGAACAAATCCAGAAGCAAATGGTCTGATATCTTTAATTGGACCAACATAAATGTTACAAAAAGAAAACAATAGTATAATAAAGAACTGTACAACAGACATATATGTAGGGTAATAAAAGGGGAATATGAACAAGCATTTGTCAATGATGAATGTTTGCTTGCTAATATTAGCACTGAACATGCAAGAGTTAGACAGATGTAGAATAGTAATGGCAGTGAAGTATTGAACTCACGCCAACCCCACCTCCACCCTGCAGAGATGGACAGGCATTGGGGTGTGCCTTTGGGTCATTGCCCATAAAGCTGATAGCATTTCACCTCACCCTATCCTGCAGACACCGACAAGTGTTGAGGTGTGCCTTGGGGTGTTCGGATTTATAGTCACCTCATTTCTTAAAGACATATGCTGAAATGGGTGCAGTATAGGTGAATGGGGTAAACTCTAGAGCTGAAGAGTCCAAGGCACACCTTGATGCCTGTCACTGGCTTCAGGGTGGGTGTGGGGGTGGATTGGTGTCAGCATTACAGCTGGAAATCCAAAGGCACACCCCTGATGCCAGTCAGTCTGTACTGGGTGGGAAATTATGGTTAGAAACCCTAATGCCACTGGTGCCTGCTGGTATTTGCACTACAAATTATCAACATGGCCTTTTTGTGGCCCCCACCTTATCATAGCATTTGGAACCTCTGCTCATGAACAGTGGCACTGTGATTTTGTTAATCTGTCCAGAACACTGATTTCTCACAGCAATTATGCCATTCTGAGCCAGATGTGCGAAAACACAGTTTGGGCAGGATGTGAAAAATGACAGCTGTACCAATCATAGGGCGGCGTGAAGAGATGGCAGAATAAAAAATCTGGAGTGAAAATAGTAAAATGCTCGAACTTACGAACGTACGTGAAACTGCGCAATGCATGCTCATAACATAGTCATTTAGTGGAATTATTTCACCAAATTTTCAACACAGGCCTTTTGTGACCTCTGCTCATGAACACCGTCACTATGATTTTCTTAATCTGTCCTGGACATTGATTTCTCACTGTGACTGCACCATTGTGCGCCACATGTGCGAAAACACATTTCGGGCAGGATGTGAAAAATGACAGCTGTACTGTTTATAAGAAGGTGTGCAAAATTGACAGTGTTGAAAATCTTGAGTGAAAATATTACAAATTCTCGAAGTTACGAGTGTACGTGGAAACTGCGCAATGCACGCTAGCAACATAGTCATTTTATGGACTTTTGTCACCAAATTTTCAACATAGGCATTTTGGCACCTCTGCTCATGAACAGTGATTTTGTAATTTTCTTAATCTGTCCTGAACACTGATTTCCCACAGCAACCACGCTATTCTGTGCTGGAAGTGCGAAAACACATTTTGGCCAGGATGTGAAAAATGACAGCTGTACTGTTCATAAAGAGGTGTAAAAAATGCCAATGCTGAAAATCTGAAGTGAAAATATTACAAATTTGCAAAGTTATGAGTGTGCATGGAAACTGCGCAACACATGTTCATGACAATCATTTTTTCTGGAATTGTTTCACTAAATTTGCAACATAGGCTTTTTGGGAGCCCACCTCATGAACAGTGACATTGTTGTTTCGTTAATTAGTCCCAAAAGGTGATTCAGCGGAGTGACCATGAAAACACCTTTAGGGACTTAATAACCAGATGACAGTCACTGAATTCATAAGATGTGGTCCCAAGACCCCATGTTGAAAATTTGGTGCCAAAATTCACAAAAATGGCTGAGATATCTACATAGGTTGAAAAACACCCATTCATGCCATTATACAGCTTACTGGCATTTCTTCAGTTTGCGGTCAGCTTTGAAGAGTGCAGACGTGTTCCCGCTCCACTGAAGATCGTTGTGCCAGGCTACAGAGGTAAGTATGGGGTGAGAGAGGGTGTGGGTGTGGGATGTGCAGAGGGTGGGTGCAGGTTGGGGAAGGGGACACTGGAGACAACGAAGGACATTTTTTTCTTTTTACAGGTAACAAAAAAAAACAAGATTGTTCAGAGCCAAAACGTCTGCAGGATTTGACCTGCTAAGGAATAAATTTAGTGTGCATGACCCATGCTACTAGATGTGTTCAGACCTGCAGCTGGCTGCGATTCCCTCTGGGCTGCAGTTTTGATGCCATCAGGTTCATTTCAATGTGCAAAGTAAACAGCAGCACCTCTGAGCTGTTTGGCACACTGTGTTAGCAAGGCAGGCAAAGCAAACAGTATTGACTAGTACCAGGCCTCACCTTCCCACCACCCCCCCTCCACTCACCTGCGGAGCAACAAAACCAAGACCTTGTCCAGCTGACTAGAGAAAATTCCCCCATCAGTAACATACAAGTTGGCGGCCCAGACCAGGCTCCCTGCCGCACCTACTCCATCTGTCTCCACAGAAACAGAATCAGACAGCCAGCAAGTAAACCAGCTTACACAGTGTATGGCAGTCAAGACATCATGAGACCTGGGGAAAGGGGATGGACTGAGCCTAGTGAGCTATCCCATGGGCAGTCCTATGGTGAAAGTAAGGTCCAGCATCTTAGGCTGAGGCATAGGTAGATACATGCGAGCAAATACGTTCATAATTCAAATCTTTACATTTCCATAGCAAAAATGCCACAGTTAGGAAGGAGACAGGAAATATGTAATGCAAAATCAGGAACAGTAGAGAGGTCTGTTTGAAACAACACATACAGTGCAGCAAGCCACTTGTATGTCTTTAGTCAACATGTTACAAGAAGTTGCATGGGCTGCTGTGTCCGGTTCCAGCTGCTGCTTTCAGTGCATGTACCTGAGCAGGTGTGCACAGTGTGTTCAGATCTCCTGCTAGCTGCGATGCCCTCAGGGCTGCAGCTCTGGTGCTGTCAGGTTCATTTCAAGGTGCAAAGTAAACAGCAGCATTTCTGAGCTGTTTGGCACACTGTGTTAGCAAGGTAAGCAAAGCAAGCAGTACCCACTAGTACCCCGCCTCACCTCCCCACCGCCTCCTTCTCCACTCACCTGTGGAGCAATAAAACAGAGACCTTGCCTAGTTGACCAGAGAAAATTCCCCATCAGAGACACACAAGTCACCTTCCTGGACCAGGTTCCCTCCCACACCTACTCCATCTGTCTCCACAGAAACACAACCAGAAAGCCAGTGAGTAAACCAGCTCATGTGGTGTATGGCAGCCGGGACATCATGAGACCTGGGGAAAGGGGACAGACTGAGCCTAGTGAGTGGTCCCATGGGCGGTTCTATAGTGAAAGTAAGTTCCGGCGTCATTGGCTGAGGCACAGGTTGTTTGTGCAGTTCCGGATCTGATGAGTGCTTTTCTTCTGAAGCAAAACATCTGCAGGCTCTGCCCCTGCAGACATGAAAAAGATGAGAATAGTGTTTTTGTTCTTTCCCTTCTTTTTACAGGTAACAAAAAAAAAATTCGGGAAGGTTTTCTTTTTTTACAGGTGGCTTGGCTTGCTGCGGTGGGCTCCCAGGGTGCCACCTGAGTGGGGTCCATAGCCAACAGGGATTAGGCACCCCATCGGCACATACAGAGTGTTTGGGGGAGTCACATGAGCCGAGGGGGATTGAGCATCCCCCTCGGCACACAACATATGGGGTGGCATTATGCCAAAGGGGATTGGGCTCCCATCAGCAAATGAACTTGGGAGGGGCATGCCGACAGGGGGATTGGGCACCCCCATCGGTTTTCATGGGGACTGTGAAAGGCAGATGGCAATACAAATTTGGGGACTTTATGCCGACAGTGATTGGGCTACCCTGTTGGCAAATGAAGTGGGGAGGGGGCATGCTGACAGGGGGATTGGGCACCCCCGTGGGCTTTCATGGGGACTGTAAAAGGTGGCGGCTGTCTGTTGGCTTCCATGGGGATTGTGAGAGATGGACAGTAAAAGCCACTGCCATGTTTATTGAAATGGGACACAAGACAAGGCAAGCTGTAATTTGTTGCTATAATCAGGAACTGCCCCAGCAGCAAAAACAGCTGATTGTTGATGTCGGGATGCTCCCTGATTGCAGTGGCGGATGTCTTTCAAGTTGGTGACGTGCTACAATGCTGCTGCCATTGACAGCATGCTCCTCTATTGGTACCACAGAGACCAGCCCCAAAATGGACTGCTGGCATTGGCTACAACATCGCCACACCTCTACAACTCGCTACTACAGCAAGCTACTACAATATGTTTCTTGAGCATGAGTGCAAGCAAACATAAAAATGTACCTTGTGTGAACAACTGTTTAAAACATTCATACAGAATTAAACTTATCTGGAGATTTTTTCTAAACTTCCAAAAGCTTAGACATTGTTATCTTTTTGTAACATTTATGTTGGTCCAATAAAAGGTATTAAACCATTTGCTTCTGGAACGGAGCAATCAACAAATACCTGATAAGAAAACATGTAGAAATAATGGAACAATTTTAAAAATCTTGAAAGAAGCTGAGAAGCAGAAGTACTAGCTTTCTAAGTGGATGTATGGTGGTAGTGAGTTCCACATTTGGGGTGCCACTACAGTGGAGGCCATGGTCTCGATTTTGGTCTCAATTTTCAAAACTGCAACTATAATGCAAGGTGCCCGCATCAATGATGTATGACACACATTGTACCTTGCATCATAGTTTGTGGCAAATCCTGATTTTCAAACATCAGCTGTGGCAAAACTGAGACTGCTGTGCAGCAAAGTCCCCCTGTACCACCCTTGCAGCAAAAGTGCCTGTTCACCAGGTCACAAGGGGGCCTGCACCATGGTAAAGCTGCACTATTCACTTTTTTCCTATTCTACAATCCCCACCATGGTTGCAACAGGGGACTGCCCTTAGACTAGCCAGAAGGTGGGCTAAGTGCCATGCACCACTGCCTCAAGGGCAGTAAATGGGGGAGCTGCAAGGAGTGGACCGGGGACAGAAGAAGCATGGGGGTGCCCTAGGGGGTGATGGGGGCACAGCGGCAATATGTGGACAAAGAGGTGGCACCCTGTGAGGTGCCCTGCACTACTATATACAGTCTATGGAACTGGGTACACAGGGCTGGCAGAAAGAGATCAGGGCTCGGCCTCAGGAGGATACAGCCCTGGCATCTGCCCCATAGGTGTCATTGACCCCAAAACCATCAGTGGGCATCTGTGGCTGCAGGTTGTGGGGTTGCAAGTGGTGGCTGTGAATGGTCCCCAGGCACCACAGCATTTCTCTGGTACCAGACCCCCCATGTGGAGACAGGCTGCTGCCCACTGAAGGTGTTGAGGTCAGTGGCACCTATGGGGCATGTGCCAGGGTTACATCCTCCTGAGGCTGGGTCCTGATCCCTTTCTGCCAGCCCCCTGTACCTGGTTTGATCGGCTGTATGTAGTAGCACAGGGCACCCCCCCGGGTGCATCTCATCTCCACACATTGTTGCCATGCCCCCATCACCCCCTAGGATTCCCCCCTTCTTCTGCCCATAGTCCTCTCCTGGAGGTGTAATTACCCCACCCCCCACAATTGCAGCCCCTCGAGTATTGCACTGGCCGGGGAGAAGATCCTTCTATCTAACCCCACAGGTTCACTACTTCTTCAGCACAACACTGTGGCTACAACAAATCTCATGTCTTGGGGGCAGGGACCCTAATTGTTTTAAAATATGGCACAGGGTCACTGAGGCACTCTGAGATTGCAGCAGCCCTAGTTTACCTCAACTTGCGGCGATCTAAGGGCACTTTAAAAATCAAGGCCAATATCTCCTGTTCAGTTCAGCTGGGTTTATTTGTTCAGTTTTTACACCTTTACATATTTTTACAGTAAAAAGCATGCTTCACAATACATAGCTAAATAGATACATATACAATGCCGGCAGATAAGGGCCTATGGCCCACCCAGTCTGCCCATTTGAGCTTGTAAGTTCACTTCATGTTTTCCTAGAAGTCTGTTGCTCCTTACCCCTCACTTCCAGAATTCCCTTATGTCTATCCCATGCATTCTTAAATGTCATGATTGTCTCAACCCCCACTACTTCCTCTGGCAGGGAGTTCCACTTGTCCACCACCTGTTCTGTGAAGAAATTCTTCCTCATGTTTCCTCTGAATCACCCTCCTCCCTCCAACTTCATCCCATGACATGTCCTGGAACATCTTTTTCATTGAAAAATAGTGTATTCCTGCACCCTGTTCCTCCCCGTAAGGTACTTATATGTCTATATCATATCCCCTCTCTCCCTCCTCTCCTCCAGGGAGTACATATTCAAGTCCTTCAACCTGTCCTCATAGGACTTGTGATGCAATCCATGTACCATCTTTGTTGCCCTCCTCTGAAACTTCTCTACCCTGTCTATGTCCTTACATAGGTAAGGTCTCCAGAACGGTACACTGTACTCCAGGTGGGGCCTCACTAGTGTATTTTATAGTGGAAATATGACAATATCAGTAAGACATTTATTTATTCATTTATTTTTTATTTAGAAGAGATTCACCAGGAAACAACATAAACTGCAAAACAGCTCATTTCCAGAAGCGTCCTGGGGGGTGGGGGTTACATAAGGAGATGAAAGCCAACAATAAAGTGAAGTGCTCAGAGTCATATACAATCCAATTACAAACCAAGTAATAAAAACATGGACATAACTTAGATATAACAAGGACATACTATGCAAATATCTAGATAAACATAGTAATATCACTGACTCATAGTGGCAGAGCAACAATTTCTTGGACGCAACATTTGACTTAATCCTAGTGACAAATCCAGTTTTAGTACAATGGAGAGAGAAACTGAGAGCACAGAACAGTGCTAGTATTTTGAGGGTGTGGACAGACATAGGATGTAAGTGCTTTTATTAAGGGGGTGGGGAGGATTACTAAGTGCTAGTTGATTTTCCTATACGTAGAATACGTGGAGGGAGAATTTAAAGAGGAAAGGAGGAGGTGGAGGAGGAAAGGGTAGCTAGGGCCTCCTCCCCTTCAGGATGCAGAGAACCCTGCAAGGAGACAGGGAGCTGGCAGAAGGAAATAGAGATGGAGACAGGGAGAGAAGGAGAGAAAGACAAAAGGAAGGTATTCCTGCACCCTGTAGATAGATTGGTGGAACATCTGGTTGTCAATGGACTACAGGACCCAAGGCAGCATGGTTTCACCAGGGGGAGGTCATGTCAGACCAACCTCATTGAATTTTTTGACTGGGTGACTAGGGAGGTGGATCAGGGGAGGGCAGTGGACATGGCCTATCTGGACTTCAGCAAGGCCTTTGACACTGTGCCACATAGAAGACTATTACACAAACTGGGAATATGGGTGTGGGCAGGACAGTAGTGTGGGGGTAGGTAACTGGCTGGGTGGCAGGACACAGAGGGTGGTGGTAAATGGCTGTCACTCCACAGAGGGAAGAGTGACCAGTGGGGTACCACAGGGATCAGTGCTGGGACGGTCCTATTCAACATCTTCATCAGTGACATTGCACAGGATATAGAAGGCAGAATTTCACTGTTGCTGATGACACAAAGCTCTGTAACAGAGTAGACACACCAGAGGGTGTAGACAGAATGAGAAGGGACCTGAAGAAACTTGAAGAATGGTCAAGGGTTTGGCAGTTGAAATTCAATGCAAAGAAGTGCAAGATAATGCATATGGGGCACAAAAACCCTGGCACAATATATCAATTGGGGGTGAGGATATAGCATGCACCAAGCAGGAAAGGGATCTTGGGGTTGTCATCTCTGATGACCTCAAGAGTAGGAAACAGTGTGACAAGGCATCAGGTAAAGCAAATAGGATGCTGGGATGTATAGGCAGGGCATCACCAGCAGGAAAAGGAGGTCATAATTCCACTATACAAGACACTAGTGAGGCCCACCTGGAGTACAGTGTACAGTTCTGGAGACCATACCTACGTAAGGACATAGACAGGGTAGAGAAGGTTCAGAGGAGGGCAACAAAGATGGTGCATGGGTTGCATCACAAATCCTATGAAGACAGGTTGAAGGAACTGAACATGTACTCCCTGGAGGAGAGGAGGAGAGGGGATATGATAGAGACATCAAGTATCTTACAGGGAGGAACAGGGTGCAGGAAAACACTATTTTTAAGCGAAAAAGATGTTTCAGGACTAGGGGCATGGGATGAAGTTGGAGGGAGGACGATTCAGAGGAAACATGAGAAGAATTTCTTCACTGAACGGGTGGTGGACAAGTGGAACACCCTGTCAGAGGAAGTGGTGGGGGCTGAAACAATCACGGGATTTAAGAATGCATGGGATAGACATAAAGGAATTCTAGAGGTCAGGGGTAAGGGGAAATAGACTTCTAGGAAAACAAACTGAACTTACAAGCTCAAATGGGCAGACTAGGTGGGCCATAGGCCCTTATCTGCCGACACTGTCTATGTATCTATGTAGGTGGAAGAGTAAGGGGTGGAGGGGAAGAGCAATTTAGAGGTAGGATGGTGGGTAGTTAGAGGGGTATGAAAATAAGATACAGGAAGAAGTTACCAAAAGGAGGGTGAGGGGTGGGATTGAGGTAGGAGGTGGTGGTAGAAAAAGATGGGTGGAGGGGTGGGTTTGTGGTAGAAGGTGAAGGTAGAAAAGGAAGAGGGAGGAGGGATGAAACTGGGGAGGTTTGTGAGAGGCAGATGAAACAAGGATGGAAGGGAAGAGAAATAGCGGAAGATATGCAGGGTGGTTAATTACAGTTGCAGCAGTGTACTGTGTGCTTCCAAAGGAGGAGGAGTGCAAGGGAATGGTGAGACTGGGCAGAGGGGGAGAGAGTTCCAGGAGCTAGGGAAAATGTATGAGAAGGTGTTGCAACCAGATGATGTATGCCAGGGTGGGAGTGCAAGCATTCTGTGTGTTGTGGATCGAAGTGAGTAGCGGGAAGGGGGGGGTTCGACAAGAGAGAGGACAGGTAAGATGGCAGAGAGCAGAGTCAGTACTTACCTACTAGATTAGCGGTGTGGGACAGGCACCTGGCAGTGATGGATGGGAAGGAAAGTGAGGTATAAAGATTGCAGTGGTGTGTGGGGGGGGCAACCAAGGACATAGTGGCAGAAAGAATTGAAGACAGTGTCCAGCCTGGCTTAGGTGGTCTTAGGGGCAGAATTGTAGACAATGTCCCCAAAGTCAAAGTCTGGAAGAATCATCTTTTGGACAGTTTCATACCTGGCTTGCATGGGCAGGCAACTACAGTGTCTGTACAGGGCACTGAGCTTAGGAAGAAGTTTTTTGTGAGTGGCATCTATGTGTGCACTGAAGTCTAGATTTTTGTCTAACCATAGCCCAAGGTACTTAAATTAGGGGACATTGTCCAGTTTGGAACCTGTCAGGGTATGAAAGTTGGATGGAGTCAATTCTGGACAACTTTTGTCTGGTGCCAAAGGTCATAGAGACATTTTTTTTGACATTCAGAGAGAGTTGGTTAGCACTAAACCATCTCTGGACATTGTTAAAGTCCAGTTAAAGACCGGTAGTCACTTCAGCAGGGGAACTCCCAGAGGAGAATAACACGATGCCATCTGCATACATGTGTATGCTAGCAGATGAGCAGACTTCAGGGAGATCATTCAGGAAGATAGAAAACAGAATAGGTCCAAGTACTGAGCCTTGGGGTCATCTGTGTTGATTGGGGGGGTGGAACTGCTGACTCTGATAGACTGGGTCCAGCCAGTGAGGTATGACCGGAACCAGTCAATAGCTGTATCAGAGAGGCTGGCCACAGTCAGCCTCAAGAGGAGATGAGAGTGGGTGACAGTGTCGGAGGCTTTGGCCAAGTCAACAGAGATAGCAGAGGTGATGCATCCCTGGCCCATTCCTCTGAGAATGGAGTCAGTGACCCAGAGGAGAGAGGTGGTAGTGGAGTGGTCTTTATGGAAACCAGACTGGAAAGGGGTGAAGAAGGAGGAGGAGTCAAGGAAGTTGGAGAGTTGCTCCAGCATCAGGTGCTCTTGAACCTTAGCCAGGATAGGTAGCAGGGATATAAGGTGGAAATTGTTAGGACTGGAGGGGTCACCCCCTTTGGGAAGAGGAACTATGGTAGCAGACTTCCAAATCTTAGGTACAACTGCGTACAAGAAGAAAAGGTTCAGAAGATAGGTCAGGGGGGAGAGCAATAGCACAGGTGGAAAGATAAAGAAGTTTAGGGTCAAGCCCATCAGTGCTTTTTCCTTCGTTGGGATTCAGGGCAAGTAATACTCATAGGGTGTCATCAGGGTCATCTTATAATGAATCACTTTCAAAATACAAACTGTGGTAGATTGAATATTTATTTGTGACATAAATCAATCCCTAATAGTTTTAAGTGTTTCTAATACCTCTTTCCATTTGAAAATTTTACATTGTAAGGCAACAGCCTATAAAAGCTATGTTAAGCATTTAAGGGAGTTTTCACATTAGATTATTTGTAGAACTGCAGTATGTCTCTAAAAAGGGAGGACTACTTTCTGGCAAACAAAATCACTCATACCTCAGTTACCTCTACCATTGTGAGGTGCCTGATATTAGGGAAGGTGTCCTCGGTCAACATCTTGACTCAAAGAGCACTGCAACATGGCTACATTCCATTTTCATCATGTAACTCCCATGCTCTGTATCCAGCCAGAAAATTACTATAGGAGCATTCTGTATATAATACTACTGAGTTCATTCTGATAACCTCCCTGACCCATTCAGCACTACTTAACCAAGCTTGAGCTTACATACTAGCACAATACTTCCATTATAGCCACTGCCCTTGAGTGTTTAGTGTTTGAGTGGTAACTCTGGGATCATGCTTCCTTTACATTGGAATACATTTCCTCTTCTATTCCTTTCCTGGTAATACCCTGTATCATAGAATACTAGGTGCATAATTGGACTTTCTTGCATCAAAGGATTTTTTCAGAGGATGAAATTTATATTTAGAGAATTATAATGCTTAGAGAATGAATCTAATTTCAGGTTTATTTCCTTGTAACTAAACTTTAACTGTATTAGGTTTCTTTTCAGATGCTGCTGCTCTGTCTTTTTCTCCACTAGAGGCAATTAGAAACTGCTGATCGGAGTGTCCCTTTCAAGATCAGAGCTGTCTCAGAACCCCTTACTCTTTCTGTTTGAAATGTTTCTTTTGCAGTCATAGCTGCAGTCCTTTTCTAGCATTAAGCTATCAATTTAAAATTATTCACTTGATGTACTATAGTATGCTACCAATGCACATACTTTGTATCCCATAAATTTGGTTACAGAAATTGATTTAATTTAAAAATGTTCTAATCTTTTGTATTATTTAGTATGTAAATGTGATGTTGATTCATTTATTTAATTTGTTCATGTTTATACATGAGCTGTCGGTATAGAAATGTCAGGTGTCTCTCACAAACCATGCCCCCCGATGAAGAGTTTCTAACCCAAAATCTCAGGGCATTGTAGTCAGATCTATATGCACTTCCACTTTATTTTTGCTAAAAAGCATTCAAAAATGTATTTGGAATGTGTGTGAGTGCTTGGAGTGCAGGTTCTCTTGGACTTTTCTGCTTTGTTGGGCTAGCTGCACTGTACCTACACCCCTCCCAACCTGGGTCATTCAGAGTTCAGCCATCTGGGAACTCCAGTATTTGCTAATTTTGAACTGCTGAAATTGGGGCATCCATTGTAGATGATGGGAGATCGAGCACTTGCAGATCAATCACCACTGGAACTAAAGCTCATGAAATTCACTACCAGCTTTATCTGAAACAATTGTTTATTCTCAGGATTTATTTTCTCTGAAATGCAAGACACAGAAGAAACTACTGGACCTAGTAATAAGGAGAATTTCAGTTGAGAGTGTACTGAAAATCTATCCTCCATAAGACAAAGAGTGATGCAACTGCTTGCAGGAAGCAAGAGAGCACAGGAATCAGGTGACGTGAAAACTGCTTTCTTAAAACTTGAGAAGCTGTTACAAAAAGACATAGACCTAACATATAATATCATATCGCTAGAAGAGTAACTATAAAAAAACATGCACCTAGAGGTCTGAGAATTAATATTGTGCCATCAATTGGTCTAGAGGAATTTGAGTTCAAAGCTGAATGGCTTGAAGCAGCCAACTTATGTTCAAAAACATTCCTAGAATTGCCTATCAAATCAAATATCAACAAACTGGAAGCTCTTGGTGAAGAATTACAGGAGGCATGAACACAGGCTCTCATGTTTAAAGATAGACCTGAAATCCAATGACTTTGATACGAAACTACAAAAAAGCCTGCTAACATATGAAAAGGAAAGTATAGAAAGGAAACATAAGAATCTTAAAAGGGATGAGGATGACTATGCTAAAGGGGATATCCTGAAGTGAGAAAGGTGGAGGTCAAAGAGCAGATGAAGGAGCCAAAGCAGAGTGCGGTTCAATTTAGATAAATCACAGAATAGAGACATAAGTGCAAGCCCTAGAGGGAGCACTGCCAGTGGCACTGATCCCATTGACACAAGCAACAAGAATGCAGAGTTTTTTTAGAGAAATGGGAGTCTAGCAAGAAAAAGAAGACGACCAGATGTGGGAAGAGAGCAGATACAGTACAAGTAGACAAAGAAAAAAACACTGAGATCACGCAGGAAAACTGCCTACATGTAATTAATATTTCTTGAATTCCTTTAAACGAGTCACAATCAGCGATCCCGGCTGGAGGTCTATCGTTTATCACCACACCAAAAATAAAAACTTTTTAATTACATCTGGACTTTCAGAAATTCTATAGAAATATAAGATTTAAATCATTTTTGCAGAGAAAAAAACTATTTCTGCAGCTTCAGCTAGGACGGGGTTTTCTGAGGAATGATAATTACCAGCAGCTGAGGACACTGATTTTCTCATTGAAGCAATCGCCTCCAGAGCTACATCCAAAAGGGGAAGTGTTTCTGACACACATTTCAACCTGTATCTGGTGGATAAAAACTACTTAAGGTGTCTTCTGGAGGACTTTAATGAAGAACCCAGCATTGTGGAGAACTCCACGAGTAATGAGCAGTTTGAGATTTGTAGAAAAATGAAATTCAAAAGTAAACCTACCTTTTGTACTTTTACTATGAATGCTGCCATTCTAACATATGAGAAAGTGGTCACATTTCAGGTACAGGAATTGTTAAAAAATGTGGCTACCCACTCAAACAATTTAATTTAAGCAGAAACAAATGTTTTGCAGTTAAGGAACTAAGTGAAAATAAAGAGTGGGTCATTAAACCTGTGGATAGAGAGGGTAAATTGTGGTTATGAGAATAGAGCAATATGTTAACTCTAGGGGCTGTTCACTAAAGGACATGCATGAGACGCATATCAGGGCATGCAGCTTCGCATCCATGGGATTTCCATGGGGGGCTGGATTTATGAACACCTGCCCCTGCCCAGCTCCCTTACACGGCCCTGCCCCCGGCACAGGTCCATGGGGGGCAGGCGGATGCAGAGCAGTGGATCCAGGAGGGCAGCCAATTGGCTACCCAGGCAGACACCCACAGTGGCTCCCATGCACCCAAGGGATGCCACGTTGATGGCTGGCATGCAGAGTGCCAACCCGAGCTGATGTAGGGTGATACTCCGTCCACCTGACTGCCATCCTCCTAGTGTGCTCTGACAACAGGGGCAACATTGTTGGGGGGCTGTAGCCCCCTGCTGTGTCCACTGCATCTAGAGGCAGCTTCCTGGGGGGGTGCATAACCAGTCCTTGTGGTGTATGGCCACCTTCCAGATGTGGAGCTGGCAGCCCCTGTGTACAGCACTCCGCGGTGTTGTGAATGTGCAGAGTGCTGGCTCCCCCCCACACTTTCCCCATGCCAGCCCCTGTGCAGAGCTCTGTCATCTGCCAGTGGATCAGGTATGGGGGGTATATTCCCATCCTACATAGGGCAGAGGGGGTGCAGTGAACATAGGCAGCCATGGGGTGGCTACGCACCTGAGTGTCACATTGTGTAACCACCAACTTTTTTCGTGAATAGAGCCAGTTTTGAATACATTATTAACTAGTGATAAAAACTATAAACAAGATAAATAGTAACACAATGCATGTGTATAACAAGGCACTGTACAAACTGTTGATTAGAGCCACAGCAGTGAAAAGTACAGTATAACAAAGGAAGAATTTGGATTCTTGTGGAATGAACACCCAGTGACACCAGAGTTTCATATATTACCCTAGTTCACAGAAATTTAGACAACCTTCCTGGGAGACCAATAGTCTCGGTCACTGGCTCTATAACAGAAACTCTAGGACACTTTTTAGACTTTTCCACAGGACTGTGTGGTTCTACTTCCTGCTTAAAAGACAATGGGGATGCCCCTAAAATGTTTGAAGTATCTGATTGACAAGAGGATTACACTGGGGTAGCGATAGACATCGAGTCATTATGCACTTCAATTAGACATGAGTTGGGGATCAGGGCATGTAGGTATTCCCTTGAACACAAGACAGACAGGAATATGCCTATAGATTTTTTTTATAGCAGCTCTTTATTTCATTTGGAATCATAATGCTTTCGAGTTCAGTAACAACCATTGCCTTCAAGTTTGTGGTACAGTGATGGGTGCCAATATGGCATCCAGCTACACAAATCTATTCCTGGGTTGGTTTGAAATGCTAAGGATTTATAATAGTGAAACCCCTTCCACAGACACATTAAAGTTTGGCATAATTTTATAGATAATTGCCTATGCGTCTGAGAAGGAGATGAAAGTGAAATTTCAAGATTTATGGACCAGTTAGACAATAATGAATTTAACCTACATTTCACTTATAAATCTAACAAGCAGAAGCTTGAGTTTCTGGACATCTTATTCACTAGCACTCCAGGGGATATTGTAGCTAGCCAAACATATCATAAGGAGACAGCAACAAACTCATTGCTCACAGCAGACAGTGCCCACCCTCCAAAACTTAAGGACTCAATTCCCTATGGACAGATGGTGTGGCTGCATAGGAACTGTAGCAGGGAGCAGGATTTTCAGATTCGGGCAGCAGAACTTGAGAGGAGATTTCTGTCCAGAGGCTACACAGAAGAACTTCTTGAACAAACAAAGCAAAAGGCTCTACTACAGAATAGGAAGGATTTACTCAAAGGAGACATAAGCAGGGAGAAATCAGGGTTAGAAAACATCCCTGTAATATTTATTACATAATTCAGTAGTCTAGCAGGGAGGGTGAGCAATGTAATTCACAGAAACTGGCCCATACTAAAGAGTGACATGACTTTGATGAGGTCAGTCATGGAGAAACCACAAGTAACTTTCAGTAGGGGTACCAATATCAGAGACAAGACAGTGCACAACAGATTAGTCTGGGACTGAGAATGAGTGGGGTAACTGGTTGTTAAGATGACCCACAGGTTTTTTAAGTGCCAGCACAGCCATATTTGGGATAACATTTGAACATCCCACACACAATACCACAGTCGATATACTTCAGTTCATTACCTGTGATACCCCATATGTGGTATATGTTTTATGGTGCCCCAGCAAGATGATCTATGTAGGGCATACAACCACACCCTTAAAACAAAGGTTACAAGAACATACTAGGTGAATTGAAAATGGCAAAGAGGATATCCTAGTTGGAGTTCATTTCTCCCTATGCCACAACTTTAATGCTGATGCACTGAAATTCGTGGGACTAGAACATGTCCTTATCTTAAAGAAAGGTGGAAACAGAGCCAATGTTCTTCCCAAAAAGGAAAGCTTCTGGATAGTCACACTCAACAGTGTGAAAGCAGCAAAGTTAAATGAGCAATGGGACACTAAATCATACCTTCTAGATTGATTGCCATTCTGTAACATTAGGCTGCTATGTTTGTAAACAGGTACCCCCATTTTAAAACTATCTTTTCTCTGCCCTGAACAGTAGCCGTCTACAAATTTCAGAGTATTCCAGGCAAAAAAGCATTGTTAACAACCATATGCTCAAATTAATATACCCTGATGGTCACCCTTATTTCTTGCATAAAAGGATTTTTTCAGAGGATGACATTTTTTTTAGAGAATAAATATGCTTAGAGAATTAATTTGATTTCAAGTTTATTTCCTTGTTAGTAAACGTTCACTGTATTAGGTTTCTTTTCAGATGCTGTTGCTATATCTTTTTCTCTAATGGAGGCAATTAGAAACTGTTGATTGCAGTGTCCCTTGCAAGATCACAGCTGTCTGGGAACACCCTACTCTTTCTGTGTGAAAGGTTTCTTTTACAATCATAGCTGTAGTCCTTTTCTGGCATTAAGATATCATTTTAAAATTATTCACTTGATGGACTATAGTATGCTACCAATGCACGTACTTTATGCAGCATGACTTTTATTATAGAAATTGATTTAATTTACTGTAAAAGAAAAGTGTTCTGATATGTTGTATTATTTAATATGTTATTGTGATGTTGATTTGTTTATTTAATTAGTTCATGTTTATTCATGAGGTGTTGGCAAAAAATGACAGGTGTTTTTCATAAACCCATGCCCCATGACAAAGGATTTCTGACCCAATGCACCAGGGCATTCTGGCAGTGGTCAAATCTGTATGTACTTCCACTTCATTTTTATTAAAGCATTTAAAAATGTATTTGGTGAGAGTGTGTGTGTGTGTGTGTGTTTGTTTGTGTGTGTGTGTGTGTGTGTGTGTGTGTGTGTGTGTGTGTGTGTGTGTCAGTGCCTGGAGTGCAGGTTCTCTTGGACTTTTCTATAATTGTACAACTGCTTCGGTTATGCAGTCCAGAACTGTAGCCCACAAGAGCTTACCCTGAGAGTACCTTCACCACCACTTTGGTCCACATTCTTGAATGAGATCCCTTGGTTTACTGCTCTGAATTCTTTTTTTTTTTTTGTAGCTATATTTTTTATTTGTACAGAATCAAAAAACAGAATGTACTAAGACATTTGGGCTGGCAGTATAGCCTAGAGGTTAAAGGAACAAGGTGTGAATAAGCTTGATACATCTAGCAGACCAGACCTGAGTTTTATTCTCACAGCCTCCACTTGCATACTGTATGACTCTGAGCAAGTCATTTAACTGCCCAGTGCGCCCAGGTCACCCCTGAAAACAGGTACCTGTGTCTAGTGGGCCTTATCCGCTTACAAAAGACTAAAATAAAAAAAAAATAACAATGAAAATAAACATTACATCACAATAAATCCTTCTGAAACATTTCACATCTGATATTTCATTTTTAAATTAGTTAGGTCACTAAAAGGGGTTTCTAATCATTTGGGGGGAACTTTACAATAATATCAACAAGTTCAAGATTTTTTTTTATCTTGAGCACTAACAGAAAAATATTTTAAATTTAAATAAAAAAATAATAAAAAAGCAAAGAGAAGCACTCTGAAAATTCACCAGGAAAGCCCATCCTAATTCATCAAATAACCACCTTTAGTTGAAACGGACAATAGATATGAGACCCACACTTTCATAACATTAGTCAATAGGACATTTGCATGGCCTCAGAATTTCCATGAAAAATATAAGATAAATTATAGCAACAAATTACCAGAATTGGACACCATTTCATCAGCAGTCAAATTGTAATTTTTATTTCAGACATGATTCATGATCTAATAAGACCCAGAATGTATACGAACACAGATTCCACTGGTGCAGTGAGTTTTCATGTAACTTACAATATATAACATGTATATTCATCAAAGTTATGATGAACACTAAAGCAACAAGCATTTGTCAATACCAAATGTTTGCTTGCTGGCATTAGCATTGGTAGTGTAGAAGTTACAGAGCTGCATAATAGGAATGGCAGGGAAGTATTGAACTGAAGCCAACCCCGCCACCACCCTGCAGAGAGTGACAGGCATTGAGATGTGCCTTTGGGTCGTCAGGCATAACGACCATGCCATTTCACCACACCCTACCCTGCAGACACTGACAAGTGTCACGTTGTGCCTTGAGGTCTTTGGCCCTTATGCGCACCCCATTCCATCAGGAAATACGATGAGATGGGTGTGGTATCGGCGGATGGTGTGAAATTTGGGCCCGAAGAGTCTGAGGCACACCTTGATGCCTCTCACTGGCTGCAGGGTGTGGGTGGGGTGGAATGGTATGAGCAAGACAGGCAAGAATCCCAAGTCACACCCCTGATGCCTGTCATTCTCTACAGGGTGGGGCATTATGGTCGGAAACCCTAACGCCTCAGGCATTCGTTGGTATTTTCACTCCAAATTTTCAACATGTTTTTTTTGTGACCCCCACCTCATGAACAGTGGCAATATCAGTTTGATAGCTGAAAACTGCTTTTGCACAGCGACTATGGCATTTGGCACCACAGGTGCAAAAACACATTCTGAACAGCATGTGAAAAATGACAGCGGTACTGTTCATGGGGAGGTATAAAAAATGGCAATGTTGAAAATCTACTGTGAAAATCTTAAAAAACTGAAGTTAAGAGCATGCATAGAAACTGTGCAATGCACACCCGTAATGTAACTAGTTTGTGGATTTTTTTACAGCAGATTGTTAACACAGGCATTTTGGGACCTCTGATCATGAACAGTGCCAGGGTGATTTTCTCTATCTGTCCCGAACAATGATTTCCCACAGCGACCATGCATTTCTGTGCTGAATGTGTGAAAACACATTTTGGCTATGTTGTGGAAAATTACAGCTGTACTGTTCATAAGGAGGTGTGGAAAAATGCCAGTGGTGAAAATCTGGACTGAAAATATTACAAATTCATGAACTTACGAGGGTGCATGGGAAACTACGCAATGCTCACTTGTAAGAGTCATTCTACGGAGTTTTGTCACCAAATTTTCAACATAGCCATCTTAAGACCTCTGCTAATGACCAGTGTCACTGTGATTTTCTGAATCTGTCCCAAACGTTGTTTTCGCACACCGACTGTACCATTGTGCGCTACATGTGCGGAAACACATTTTGGGTGAGATGTAAAAAATGGTAGCTGTACTGCTCATAAGGAAGTGTGGTAAAATGGCACTGTTGAAAATCTGGTGCAAATATTACAAATTGGAAACTTGCCAGCGTGCGTAGGAACTGCTAGCGTGTGCTCTAAAACAGTCATTTTGGGAATTTTTCACCAAATTTTCAACATAGCCATTTTACCACCTCTGCTCATGACCAGTGTCACTGTGGATTTTCTTAACGTGTCCCATACATTGATTTCAGTAACCGACCGCATTTGCGCCATACGGGCAGTAAAACACATTGTGGGTGAGATGTGAAAATGACAACTGTACTGCTCATAAGGAGGTGTGGTAAAATGGCAATGTTGAAAATCTGTAGTGAAAATATTGAAAATTTTCGAACTTACGAGCGTGCGTAGGAACTCTGAAATGCATGCTCGTAAAACAGTCATTTTTAGGAATTTTTTCACCAAATTTTCAACATAGCCATTTTAAGATCTCTGCTCATAAACAGTGTCATGGTGATTTTTTTTAATTTGTCCTGTACATTGATTTCGCATGTCGACTGCGCCAATGTGCGCTACATGGGCGGAAACACATTTTGGGTGAGATGTGAAAAATGACAGCTGTACTGCTCATAAGAAGGTGTGGTAAAATGGCAATGTTGAAAATCTAGAGTGAAAATATTGAAAATTCGTGAACTTATGAGCGTGCATAGGAACTGCACAACGCACGCTCGTAAAACAGTCATTTTAAGGAATTTTCACCAAATTTTCAAAATAGACTTTTTGAGAGCCCACCTTATGAACACTGGCAGTGTCATTTTTTTAATCATTCTGAAAAGGTGATTTCATGCAGTGGCTGCGAAATCATCCTTCGGGACAGAGTAACGCCATGACAGTGACAGCATTCATGAGAAGGGGTCCCAAAAACCCCATGTTGAAAATTTGGTGCAAAAAATTCCAAAAAATTCCTGAGATATGCAATGAAGTTGAAAAAACCCTATCTATCCCATTATACAGCTTACCTGCATTTCCTCAGTTCGCGGTCAGCTTTGAAGAGTACAGACATATTCCCCGTCCGCCGAAGATCGTCGCGCCAAGCTCCAGAGGTAAGTATGGGGTGAGGAGGGTGTGTGGGGAGACAGGTTGCGCAGTGGGTGGGAGTGGGTTGTAGGAGAGGGGCAGGGAGAAGCGCCGAGGGACAGTTTTTGTATTTAAAGTTTTTTTTTATTTCCTAAGATAATGAGGGACGTTAGCCCTGCTAAGGTAGGCTCCCAGTGTGGCAGCTGGAAGGATGTTGGTGGGGAGCAGGAGCCGACGGAGGATTGGGCACCCCATCGGCCATAACATCATTTTGCCATGCTGGGGTGGGCTCCCAGTGTGGCACCTAGATGCTTTGGGGGGGCGTGCAGCTGAAGGGGGATTGGGCACCCCCATCGGTTGTACAGTGTGGGGGGGAGGGCAAAGGCGCATAAGCACACAGTGTGTGCGTGTGCATGTGGGAAGGGGGGAGCTCTGCACACTGAAGCAGAGCTCTCCCTTTCAACTGTATGCCACTGCATTTTTCAGCTGTCATAGACAGCTGGAGCAGTGATTGGTGCACTGAGACCGTGCCTGCAAACGCACTGTCTGAATTAGAAGAGGCTGACACACCTCTAGAAAACTCGGATGATGGCACTATGTTTCTTGCACATGCGTGCAAGCAAACATAAAAATATCATAGCCCAAAGTTTTGACTGTCATTCAATAGGTAAACAACATGCAAACTTCATAGCAAGGGTAAGGCAGTAGTCTAACTGCACCAATGTTCCTGATGTTTTCAAGTGAAGCAGGGTAGAATCTGATTTTGCAGGGGGGTGGTAGTTAAACATACAACTGGTGTCTGGAAAATAAAGCCACGCCATGCATAAATCCCACCACTCTGGCTGGGGAAGCATAACTGAAAATACACAGCATTGACGATAACTGCTAGGGACGAGGCTTATCAAAAAATACACAGTGCCCAAACAAACTACCAAGGGCAAGAAATTTTAGAAGTCAGAGAAAATAGACAGGAAAAATGGCAGAAAATAGTCTGTAACCACCAATAAAGAGCAGCTGTTGCCTTTGGGAAAACTTTGAAAAACATAATATTTAGACACAATTCAGCTTGTATGTCATATATATTCTATGGATTTCTCCTCTCCATTATTTATTACTAAAAAAATTCCTATAAAAATAAGATCATTATCCCTCAGAGTTCATCTGCCTTTACAGCTTACTACCTACTTGAAACCATAATGCTCTGTTGTGACATCATAATCTGTTGCATTGGGAATAATTTTGATATCACAAGCAGAGTATTATGACAACAGGTTGGAAAGAAGCAATAAAAGCAGATGAACCCTCAAGGAATAACTATTCTGTTTTCAGGCATATGACCTCAGTAATTAAATAATGAAGATAAGAAATATGGAGCCAATGAGACATATAAGCTGCTTTCTGTTCAAATATTATGTTGTACAAAGTTTTTCTCAAGGTGTCAGTGGCACTTTAAACCCCCAGAAAAAAAAATCTGACAAGCCAGGTTAACTATACCAGAAAAACTTGTAGCATAGAAGCCTAGGAAAACAAACAGTGTTGGCTGGTTGGGTTGGGGGGAGGGGCAGCTTCACCCAGAGAGAACTCAAGACAAACAAAAACAGTTACAAATAAATTTGTTCAGCCAACAGAAACTGACCCACAATGCAAAAACAGCAGAGTCCCAGAAAGGGAACATAAAAAGGCAAATGAGGGACCATTTTCTAATTTATTTAATTTATTTACTTTTTGTTTACTGGGTAGGTATACTAGCCAACAAGACTGTTTTCAGGCACGGCCTGTTATAGGTATATTTAAAAAAAAAAACATTGCTGGAAGGTTTTCTTTTTTGCAGGGTCATATTTAATTTTGGCATGCTCTGCTGGGCTCCCAGCGTGCCACCTGAGTGTTTGAGGAGGGCTGTAGCCAACGGGGGATTGGGAACCCCCATCGGCACATACCGAGTGTTGAGGGGGAACAAGAGCTGAGGGGGATTGGGCACCCCTGTTAGCACACAAGAAATTGGGTGGACATTATGCCAACAGGGAATGGGCTCCCCTGTTGGCAAAATTACCAGGAAGGGGGCATGCCAATAGGAGGATTGGGCACCCCTGTTGACACATGTAAGTGCAGAGGCTGGCAAGAGCTGAAGGGGATCAGGTATCCCCCTCGGCACACAACAAATTTGGGAGGGGGGACATTATGCCGATGGGGAGTGGGCTCCCCTGTCAGCAAATTGAACTGGAAGGGGACATGCCAACAGAGGGATTGGGCACCCTGTTACCGTTTATTTATTTTTATTGAAATGTTTCACTAGGAAGGCACACTGAACAGTGGGCGGCAGCTTTCCATCAGCTTCCTGGGGACTATGAGTGGCTGACAGAGAAGCTGTCACCATGGGAACACAGCGCAATGGAGCTGTGTAATTGGCTGCTGTAGTCAGGGACTCTCCACAGCAAAAAATAGCTGATTGCATAGTGATGGGGCTCCCTGATTGCAGCAGCTCAGTTCCTTTGATCTAAAGGCCTGCTCATTAACTGCTGGTGATAGACAGCATGCTTCATTATTGGCTGAGGCAGAGACCAGCCCCTGAATGGGCTGCTGCCATTCGGCACAACACTGCTGCACCTCCACAACCCGCTTGTGAAAGAAACCTGACACAATGTGTTTCTTACACATGCATGCAAGCAACACAAAAAGTACCTGTCTCAGTGCTTATTCTGAGCTCATAGACTCTAATAAAAGTGTTCTAGCTGTCTCAGTATGTTTTTGTAGAAAACACATACTGAGCTCATAAAGTCTAACTAATAATATAAAAAATTAAAAAAACTATTTGTCACAGTTTGAAGACACTGTGCTTATAGAATCTAATTAAATAATATACATAGATACATAGACAGTGTTGGCAGATAAGGGCCTATGGCCCACCCAGTCTGCCCATTTGAGTTTGTAAGTTCAGTTTGTTTTCCTAGAAGTCTGTTGCCCCTTACCCCTGACCTCCAGAATTCCTTTATGTCTATCCCATGCATTCTTAAATCCCGTGATTGTTTCAGCCCCCACCACTTCCTCTGGCAGTGTGTTCCACTTGTCCACCACCCGTTCTGTGAAGAAATTCTTTCTCATGTTTCCTCTGAATCGTCCTCCCTCCAACTTCATCCCATGCCCTCTAGTCCTGAAACATCTTTTTCGCTTAAAAATAGTGTTTTCCTGCACCCTGTTCCTCCCTGTAAGATACTTGTATGTCTCTAGCATATCCCTCTCTCCCTCCTCTCCTCCAGGAGTACATGTTCAGTTCCTTCAACCTGTCTTCATAGGACTTGTGATGCAATCCATGCACCATCTTTGTTGCCCTCCTCTGAACCTTCTCTACTCTGTCTATGTCCTTACGTAGTTATGGTCTCCAGAACTGTACACTGTACTCCAGGTGGGGCCTCACTAGTGTCATGTATAGCGGAATTATGACCTCCCTTTTCCTGCTGGTAATGCCCCTGCCTATACATCCCAGCATCCTATTTGCTTTACCTGCTGCCTTGTCACACTGTTTCCCTACCTTGAGGTCATCAGAGATGATAACCTCATGATCCCTTTCCTGCTTGGTGCATGCTATATCCTCACCCCCCAACTGATATATTGTGCCAGGGTTTTTGTGCCCCATATGCATTATCTTGCACTTCTTTGCATTGAATTTCAACTGCCAAACCCCTGACCATTCTTCAAGTTTCTGCAGGTCACTTCTCATTCTGTCTACACCCTCTTGTGTGTCTACTCTGTTACAGAGCTTTGTGTCATCAGCGAACAGTGAAATTCTGCCTTCTAGGTCCTGCGCCATGTTACTGATGAAGATGTTGAATAGGACCGGTCCCAGCACTGATCCCTGTGGTACCCCACTGGTCACTCTTCCCTCTGTGGAGTGACAGCCATTTACCACCACCCTCTGTGTCCTGCCACCCAGCCAGTTACCTACCCACCACACTACTGTCCTGCCCACACCCATATTCCCCAGTTTGTGTAATAATGTACCTGTCACAGTAACTCTTAGGTGTAATGTGCTCATAGAATCTAATAATATGTCACAACAAATGTGCTCAGATGTCTATGACCTCCTACTCCATGACCTCTCAATCCCAACATTCTGGGCTTTGAGACACGTTGAGATTTTACTTCTGGTGTCTCACACTAAACAAGACATATTATACAATACATTAATGCATGTATATTAATTTTGAGACAAAGTAGACTTAAACTTTAAATATATATAGCAAATGCAAGTAGTCAAAATGAACTCCAACCACAGGAATAGACAGAAAATTACCATTGTAATATAATGCTGAACAAAAGTCTGTAGAAAAGGAGGCCACCATTCCATGGTGGGCAAAGCATGAATGTTCTTGTTAACCACATCATTGTCCATTTGAATTGGAAGCAGTTCTTCAGCATTTTGGCCCAATAACATTCATATCTCTGAAGGAAGCAGTTTTTGGCAGCACTGATGTACAGATGTCTTTCAGATAGGCCGACTCAGCCTATGTACTAGTGGCATCAGGAAAAGCAAAAGCAAGGAGACCACACAACGAGATAATGTCAATTTTCTGTAGAAGCAGCACACACTTGCACATATAGTACTAGTCCAGAGTTTAGGTTGCAAGTGACTGGTTTAGCTTTATCAGAAGTGCTACAAGGAAAGTGACTTTTCAATGCAATATACCATACAGCATTTTGTAACTTAGTACAACATGAACGATTTAGCTCAATCTATTCTTTATGTACCTGCTTGATGGAGATTGGAGCAGGCACAAACTGTAAGAGTACTCCACTTTACTCAAATATCATAAGTGAGCAATGAGAAAATTATTTAATTTATGTCCAGCAAAATAAAGTTCATATTTAAATTTTTTTAAAGCATAAAGTAAAAGCAGAAAGTCTACCTGTCTCAATATTTCTAAAAGGTAACTCAATAGCAAAGGCACCACATACAACACACATTTCATCCTTTTTGTTGTAAGTATATCAATAGGCAAACTGTGTTCAGTAAGATTAGAAAATTATGCAATATTAATTGTATGTCATCTAGGGTATACTACACTGCTTATCATTCCCTGTTTAAGCATAGTCTCAAAATGCATCTGATACTCTCTTACTGTTTCTAAATCTATTGGGCAGGATTCACAAAAGAGATGCACTCAGTGCATCTCAGATGCACCAGCACAAGTCAAAAATGCACTATAGAATGATTCACAAACAGGGTGAATGCGCCAGCACAATCAAGATGCCCTATGCCAAATGACATGCACCATATGTGCAATGGAATGATATGCGGTGCATATACAGGGGGCGTATCCATGCATACACAACGCAACCCAATTCACAGTGCATATCCATGGTGCATCTATGGAGCATCTCCAGTGCAAAGGCAAGATGCACCATAGAAAGATAAGTACAAAAGAAGGAGACTTAAGTCTAGCCCACCTGCAGGTCATTGACTGAATTGCTACAGCAGCACACTGCCTGAGCCAGAGGGAGACAGTAAGAGGGAAACAGAGACAGCCAGCCAGCCAGCACACCAAGTCAGAGGGACTGAGCCAGAGAGCCACACAGAGAACCCCACAGCTAAATGAACCCAGCAGCAGTTGCCATCGCATGTGCACCAATGAGGAGGAGGAGGAGGCGGGCTGGTCTAAGACACACAGCTACTCACAATGCTGTGATGGGCTGCCATTGGTCTGGACCCCACCTCCAGGGACATCCTGCATGGCTGTCCGGGACACACTGGCAGCCAGGAGGGCATCATTAGGGCTAAGCTGTTCCACCATGCTCGGGCCACCCCCTGTCCACCACAGGGAGGCCTGGATGTTGGCCACCTTCTCTTTGGCCCTCCTGTGCCCATCTTTCCAGTGCTTTTGACACTCTAGGACCGTGTGGCTTTATGGTGCCATGGCATTCACCTGCCGGGCCACATCCTCCCAGCACACTGCCCATGCAGTCTGGCTGCCTTACCCGCCAGTGAGGTTGTCCAGGTATAGGTGACATCCTTCAATGAGCTCTCACTCCTCATCCTTTGTGAAATTCAGTTGCCACCTATTGGCGGCACCTGCATCCTCTGACACAGTGGCTACTGTTTGGGGAAGCATCCAGGTGTTAGGCGTGCCTGTGGGTACACATGTTCCCACCCTGCCTGCCTCTGTCTGTCAACCCCACCAGGTTCCCTGCAGCATGTGGTCTCTGTGGTGGTCTGTGAGTGGGTGTCCTGGCATGTTGAGTGGCACCCCATGGTACATGGCCCATTGGGGACAGTGCACCTGCCATGCATGTCCACTGGTCCACAACTGGGGTGCCAGTGCTGTCATCCCAGGGGTGTATGAAGTGCAGTCTGCCATGGACATGACCTAGTACCTCAGTGGCATGTGTGTGGATGCAGTGGTACCTCATCCAAACCAGGTACCACCCTTGAGACGCCGGGGGAGGCACAGGCCGGTTGGCGACAGCCATGGTGCAGCTGTCCCCAGTGTGTGGCATGGTGACATTGACATCTCACTTGCACATGCACTGCTGTGTGCCTTGGACAGTCCTGTATCACATCACTGCATCCACCACACATGGCCAGTACCACCCTGTTACAAATACTTCTCCACAGTACCACTATATAGGGAACAGTACCTCCATGTAGGTTGCAGAACCACCATGTTCCATGGTGCAAGGCCGTGTCCCATTGCCAACCTTACCAGTGTACATCGGTACTGTATCCCATATGCTGCCATGTGTATACCATGGTTCTGTGACAGGCATTCTGGACATGAAAGCAATCAGTCTACCAGTGTCCTGTGCATCCTATGTACTGCACAGGTTCAGTGTTCCACATTATGGGCCTTTGTTCCACATTATGTGCATGTGTCCTACAGATTGGGAGGCACTGTTCCCCATATGGGGGATGTAATCATTGAGAGGCATGCATGCACATGTACAATCCCCCCTGTAAGTTCTGTAGCCCATGTCAATATAGCTGTGTACTCACCTTCAAGGCTCAGTTCCCTCTCAGTCACCTGATCTCATCCTGCAGAATTGGGAGCATTTATGGCCCAGGGCATGCAAATGAGGCCTGGGCCTCTTTTAATGAGATGCTAATCAGCTGAGATACCCATGCATGTGGAATGAGGTGGTTTAAGGCGCATTGCCTGTGATTTGCTAAATTGCCCCCCAGCTCATCTCACTTTACAAGGAGCATCTCAGATATGCACCTATGATGTTATGGTGCATCTGTCACGTATGCACTCTCACCATGTGCAACGGTGCATCTTTCACTATGCACCACTATGCTGCATACTTAATGCACTGCTGCGGGGACGCTGGCCATCGTGCTGTGTCTTGTATCACCCGCTGTATACCCACATGCATGGGACATGCTGCACTGAGTGGTTGTAGTGGCCATGGATCACGCATTGTGCACTGTAGGCATATATAGCACATACTGTGCACAAAATGGCAGCCACACGTGCATCACGCATGCGTGACCTGGCTGTGACCTCGCCACGCCTTAGCGGTTGGCATTGTGCATGCCGTGTTGCCTCTGACCTATCGCACCTCACGCACTGTGCGCATTGTACTGCATGTGCCTCAGTGTCTCACATGGCACATATGAGGTACTCGATTGCACTTTACCATGTTGCACTGGGAAACAGTACCTGTCAGTGGGGAAATGCCTAGAGCTGGTAGACAATCCCCTAGGGCCATTAACTGGTCCCAGGTGGAGCTGCTGTATCTGGTGGCTATTGTTATGCTGATGGAGGGGCAGCTGTTTGGGCAGGAGGACCTCCATGTGCCCAGGGCTGAGGTGTGGACCTTCATTGCCAGGAGACTGGTACAGCACGCTGGGCTGCCATGCACTGGGGAGCAGTGCAGGCATCATTTTGGTGACCTCCAGAGGTGGGACCCAGAGAGACTGGGGCAGCTGCATTGCCGTGCATGCCAGGGTGTACTGCCAAGGCCAGGTAGGTGTTGCTCATCTGGCTCCTTTTGTGGCATGTACTGGGTGTGTGTGTTGAGGCCCTCATGGGGCACCCGCTTGGGTCACTGTCATCCTGCATGCATGGCAGTAGCTACACCTGCCCAGTGCAGCCCTATCATGTGTGCCATGGGGGGGCTATGGGCAGGGCTGTGGTTGCGTGCAGGCTGCTGAGGACTGCACAGCTGGTTACCACTGTGTGCTACATGCATACATGCCTGAAGGGGTGGCACTGTGGCAGTGCATCCTGTACAGTGGCTATGTATGGCTGTCCCTACACTGCCTGTGCATGTCGGTGTTGTGTGTTTCTGGTACTGCTGTGTTGCCTCATGGTGCTCTCTGTCTGTTGTGTTTTGCAGGACCAGAGGCCAGGCAGAGGGCCATGACCATCTTTGAGGCATGGAGGAGGAGGAGGAGGCTCCTGGGTGCCAGCCTGGTGCCTACGCAGGGGCAGGTAGGCAGTGCATCTGTTATTGCTGTGGTTCTGATGCTGTGGGTTACTGCTGGGTGAGGGTGTTGTCTACATTAAGGCCCTCAGTGTGTGTTCTCTCTGTCATTGCTGTAGGTCTCCAGGGATGACATGCCACGGCTGGGGGTGGTGCCCATCTTGATGTGGAGGGGTGGATCCATGTGGCCATCCAGGCAGCCCTGCGGCCTATATCCAGGAAGGTTCAGTGCCTGTCAGCTGCCCTGCAGGGTGTTCTTCAGTGCTTGCCCTTGCATGGATGTGCCAGGGCATGGTGTGGTGGGGCACAGCAGTGATAGTGGCCTCTTGCCTCTTCTTGGAGCCTTGCTCTGTATACAGTTTATGTATATAGCCCCCTGTTTCTTTGTTGTTCTGGGTTTTGTGTTGTACAGTTGTATATCTGATTTTATTGTTTTATAAACATGTTGCTATCAGCATCTGTGTCTGTGGGTTTCATTGTTCCAGCATCATGGTTGCTCCCTATTGCCCTGCTGGCTTGCTCCGCTTGCTCTGAATTGCTCCCCTGTGTGGCTCAGGGCATCCAGGGTACCCTGGCACATCTCCTGTTGCACCGGTGCATCTCCAGTTGTGCTGTACTATGTCTGGGCGATTCACAGAGGGGATGCACTTGGTGCATTCCATGATGCATGCCTCTGTGAATCACTCTGTCTGTGATCAGTGCATCTGATTTGCACCAGCGCATCTGGGATGCACTTGGTGCATCTTCTTTGTGAATTCTGCCCATAGAGTTTTATACTCCCAAGTGTATCAGTAAGAGCTACCCCCCACTAGAACTTTGCCTGGTAATGGTGGAAAGTATAGAGGCTTTATTCTGATATCTTGATTGATATCATGATTTGTAAAATAAACTCACAGATTTGTACTGATAACATTTGTATAACTGAGTTAAATGTAGAGGGAAAATATGCTGCAGCCACTCAATAGCTGACAAATGTTACAAAACAAATACATTTGCATTGTACTTGATTATAATCACAATTTTCTTCTGTGTAAAATAAATGTATCCCATTTCTGGTATTGGTGTTGTAGAATTTTTAGAAAACAAGCATTTAGTTCATTTTATGCAATAAAAGAAGCATGGCTTAAATTTGTAAAAGTATCAGGGTGCAGGGTGATTTGGATTAGTAGAGAAAGCACAAGTAATTGCCTAGAATGATTGGTCCCATACTTGATATGTTAACAATTTAAATTATTTTACACAGATATATTATACTTTTCTAGTGCTCTGGAACATTAAACATACCAAAAATGCATATCCCATGCAATGAATACCCTGTTATTCATACCGTAGTGTTAATTTAAATATGTGGGGTAAAATGTACCCAAATTGCCTTTTCTTTGTCCGGTTTGCAGGACTGGAGCTGTTACTGGTATTGCAAAACAGGTGTAAAGTTGGCACTACAGTAGGCAATTACCTTTAAGCTTTTCTTCTATTGGAACTTGTCCACCACTACGTAATTTGTGATTTCCGGCAGCCCATGGTGGGAGTAGAAATGTGCACTGATTGTGCAGCCTCTTTCCATGGGCAGGACTGAATTCTTTATCTTGGTGATGTAGCAGCAACAATTTCTCCTGCAAAGAAGGCTGAGAAATAAAAGCTTAAAAGTTGTCAGTTCTTTAACTGCAGTAGATGAAAACAATTAATATGAGTGTTCCCCACTTAGATAACACAGGTGGTAATTTTAGCAACAAGGGTTGCACATTTCAAGTTTACACATCTGCACCACATTTGAGGTGGTATTAGTGCAAACAAAGCTTGCTGAGACAGTAACATATGGTTGCCTGTTATGCCATCATATGGTGAAGCTCTTGCTTGTAATTGCATTTCATGGTATTGAATGTCCATAGAAATTTTATCGACATGGTGAATCACACCAAGAATGGTAACAGTTGCTGCATTACACATACCCATCACTGATGAACCATAAATGCCTTCTTATCAGTGAGTGTGTGTGTGTGTGTGTGTGTGTGTGTGTGTGTGTGTGTGTGTGTGTGTGCAGAAACAGTATATATGCATCTGTCAACATTTTTAGAATGTTATTTTTAAACAAATAGGCATGAAATAATTTGCCAGTAGCTTACTTTTGAACTTAAACAATGTGATTAACATAATTTCCAATTGTTATCTGCCTCTTATGGGCACCTTAGTTCTTAAAACAGCTGTTCCTGAATGTAGTTTATTGATGGGTGTGGGGTGTCAAGACACTTCAACGTCTGTCACTCCCCCGAGTTCCTTGCAGTACAGGGAGATTTAGCTTAATTTAAGGTAAAAGTTACAACTTGCCAAAAGTCATCATACTAAGAACAATTTAAACACATTAAAATATAAGGGTGTGCATTTGATGACAGTAACACCTTTACAGCATAATCAGAGTATTAGAATTACACTTTGGGCTGACTAAGTATAGTAACACTGTAAATCATTTAGCATAAAAAGGATTTAACCTTACAATTGCTGGCAAGACTGTGTAATGACCATTTTACAATAAACATCCACGGTAGCAGCCTATATGGGTGAGTATTATTGAGTGGTTCAATATGAGTGGCTCAGTAATACCGCTTCCATGTAGACTGAGTGGAGAGAAAGAGCTCTGAATATGTATAGTGAGTGCAGCACTGAGGGATATGCCCTACACTTGCGAGACAGAGGACAAGAGAAATTACTTGGCCAAGCCCTGCCAAGCTGGTCATGTGGTGTAGTGACTTGAGCCACTGCTTCTGGAGCCTGTGGTGCCTGGTTTGGATCCCAGTGCAGGCACGTGTTTTGATTCTGGGGGAGTTTCTATTTTTTCTAAGTCTGCTCCCACTGGAGTTGAGAATCCTTATTTTGGGGGGTGCGGGAGTATTTTGTATTGTTAGAGGACTGTCGCTGTATGCAGTGGTCTCTCTAACAGGAAGTCACCCTTTTGTCATGGATGATTCTTTTGTCACTCTAATGAGCGGCGCGATAAGGGACTCACCCATATCACATAAAACCAACATCCGCTTATCAGCTGACTTTGGATTGCCACCAGTATCTTTTCCTAGAGAAAAGAGGCTAATTAAGGATGTAGGTTTTAACTCAAACATGCCTGTTATAGAAGCATCCTCTTATCTCTTCTGAGAATAAGAAATGAATCAAAGGTTCAAACAAATCCACAAAAAAGTTAAAAAGGTTCAAACAAAACCACAAAAAAGTTAAAACCTTCTGCTTAACTAGCCCATTTAAACAGGAAACAAAACTGTTTTACTCAACAGTGGTGCTTAACATTAGGATCCCCTTGTGATTGACATGGTACAATGTGCCTTTGTAACAGAATAGCTACAAATAAATTGAAATACCCATACGTTTAACCATTGAAGATAAACTTCCTTTGTTCAAAGTAACAATTAATATTGAGCCTACCCCATCTTTTTTTTTAAACAGCATGTGAAAACTAATTAAAGCCTGTGGCAAACCAGGAGTTATCCGGGCTTTGTGCTACTGAAGGGAAGGTCCCAATAGAAAAATAAGGTGAAACAGTTATAAAACACTTGTTACTATAATTCAATGCCCAACCCACTGGTAAAATGCAAATCCTTTATTACTTTATTCTTACCTAGGCACTATACAGGATTTAAATATTGCAAACAACACACCATTTTATCAAATACACAAATCATTTTACTGAGTACCTTGATATATGTGGATTACACCTCATATATCCTACCCTTACAGAAATAATTATATGAAATGTTTTCATGCTGCACACATAAAACTACACAAGTGATATGCATGCTGCAAGTATGCTTTAAATGCTAAACTGGAACTGATTGCATGCATTTGGCATGCGTGCACAAGCAAGTGAGAAAACCATGATTTTTATGTTAAATTGGGAAAGACTGCATGCATGTGGCATGCATGCAAAAAGCAAGTGGTCACTGATAACTGCAGACATAAAATTTTAGTGACTTGCTCAGGATCAAACCATACACAAGTAGGGGTTGATGAGATTAAACCCAGGTCTTCATAGTTCCAAGTCACCTGACTTACAGTTCAATGCATTTAAACACTAAGCCTTATTGTCTGCACATGTATGGCTCTCTTGTACTTCAATACATACTGTATCTGATTACATCTGCACACATGTGGCATGCTTGTAGCCACAGTTATGTTATTCAGTTTTCTTCTCTTACTCATCTCAGTTTCACAGTTGAACTGTAGCACACATACCAATGGAAAACACACATTTTCCCACCCCCAAGAAATAAAGTTATTCACCAAACCACTTAATTATTTCTGTCTGGCCTGTACCCCTACTATTTTCTCTCCATAGTTTTGAATGATTCCATGCAAACAGACTTCAAGGTACAAACACAAAAGTAGCAATAACTTAACACACCACCCCCAAATGGCCAGTCCCCCCTCCCATGCACACACACTGTAGTAGGTATGGCCATGTTGCTACAGACAACCTACCAAGTATAGATATAAGTAAAAAGTTTCTTGCTTGAGTACTAGGGAGCCAGAGGCAGGAGTCTTTAAGAGATGATGTCCATGGGTCAGAGTGCTGGGGTGAACCACCTTGAAATGAATGGAGTTATTTTTTATTTCTATTTTATACATTATGATGATGATGATGAGTTGGAGAATAATGAAGGCCACTGTTCTACTAACAAGGTCCTTTTTAGTTGAGTGGTGGCCTTCATTAATCTCCAACTCTCAATCAATAATGTATAAAATAGTAATAAAAAAAATCCCATTAATTTTAATGGCACACTCCCCTGCAGTCTCCTAGCTTTGCCCTTTGTCATGATGTGCCTGAGCATGGGGATGTGGAGGTCAGCTTCACTGGGGAGGGGGGGGCATAGGCATGACTACAGTGCTGCTCCAATAGTCTGTGTATACCATATTGCTCAACTGTCCATGAATGCAAGGAACAGCTCTGGAATATCTGTAACATCTCTAAAAGGTACAACTTATTTGTGTTGACTGAAAAGTGACATGCAAATCAGGAAAAATTAAAATGTACAGTGTACGATCCATCTGTATATACCCCAAGCAGTGCATCAGATTTGGGCTTAAACCCACCCAGTTACTAACCAATGTTTATCCTGGCTGAAGTTCTGCTTCCACCCAAAAAAATAACTTTGTCCAGCTTTTTCTCCCTGACTCTATTCCATTCAAAACCCATCCCCTATGGATCATGAAGCCATCCAAAGGTGAAGAAACATGAAAAACACATCAGTATTTCAGTCCTTCCTCCTTCCCCAATCCCCCCATAAAAAAAACCAAAAAAAACATGCCACCCTGGGCCTGTGTGGTGGCTGCTTGTGTTTGTCTGTGTCTTTAGCTTAGTTTTTGTGGATTTACATGTTTTTCTGCTTGTGGTAACTATACCATTCTTGCTCACTATATCCGTGAAAGTCTCCTGGACTGGATTTCTGCAAAAAAATCATCACCAGGTATCTTTATTTTCATTTTAAAATCAACTTTTTGGAAGCTATCCCAAGCAAAACATAAGTGAAGCAACTACATCTGACAACCTTGGTGACTCTGGGTCCTGCTGGAATCCACACTTTCTTCTGACCTGCTCCATGATCTGTATGTGGGCTTTTCAGCAACCTGTTTGAATGACAAAGAAGCATACAGACAAAGGGATTTCACATCCTGCATATGTGCAGGCACAGTTAATCATCTTCAGGAATTTTAGCATTTCAGTGGCTCTGGACCTCAGCTGTTGATCATTCTTTTGGCTTTTGACTTATCCACCAGGTACTTATCTGCAAGTGACTGGGTGCAACTGACAAGCTACAATAAGGATAAATGAGTGTATCATCCTCTATTACTAACATCCTCCTTGCTCTGGGTCCCTAGATGCCTGCACTGGTCCAAGCAGCATAAGCCTCAGAAGTGTATTGACTACGAAGTACAGCAACTGTCTCTTAAACTCCTACTCCTCCTCCTCCTCCTCTTGATATCAGGAAGTGTCCACTCAAATCCTGGCCCAGTCTCCTACAGTACAACAAAGCCTGCCAAAATGGAGGGGGGGGGGCTCAAAATTGCTACCTTAAACATCTGCAGTCTCCTCACAAAACTGGTCTCCCTTCAAATCTTTGCCAGCCAGCACAACCCGGATATCCTTGCCATCGTCGAAACTTGGCTGACACCTAATACTCCAGATCATGCCATCTCTATACAAGGCTACAAGATATTCAGGCTGGATCGGACCTTGAAAAGGGGTGGTGGTCATGCAATCTACATAAAGGACTACCTCACCTGTCTCCCTGGTTCTTACCCCACCACAGAAACCTCAGTGCAACTCCTCCCTATCAAGATACTACTTGGTGTCCAAAACAAAGTCCTCACGATTGCTGCTGTCTATATCCCACCAAAAGATCCTGATTCCAGCCTACAGGCTGTCCTCAAGTTCATAAGTACACAACCTTCTGACATCGAACTCCCTCTCCTTGGGGACTTTAATATAAATTGGCTTGCTCCTGATGCAGAGTCAAACAAAGTTGCTATCCTAGCAGCAAATTTAATGCAAGTGGTAAACTCCCCTACCAGGAAAAACTACAAATCAGGGACCAGCACCCTAATTGACTGGATCCTTACCAGCCACCCTACCCATATAACCAATGTAAGTGTTCTCCCTGACTCGCTCAGTGATCACTCTCCAATAATATGTACCTGGACAAATAAGTTTCGTAAGCCACCTCCAAAAACCATCTATAGCAGAGACCTACCTTATGGCAACCTTATTCATCTCAAGACCTGTCTTAGGCAGATAGACTGGTCCTTGATTTACAAAACTCAAGATGTTGACCTAGCTCTTGATTACTTTATTTCTACTTTCAGCACTGCCTGTGACACCTATGCACCAGTAAAAAAGCGCAAAATCAAAGCACTCACAAATCCCTGGCTCATGGTGAAGCTACTGGCACAACTCAAAAGTAGGGATCACCTCTGGGCCACTGCAAGAGCTACTGGCACTCTGTCGGACATTCAAAAGTATAAACAGGCTCGTAACCACTGTACTAAACAGATCCACTTGATGAAGAGCTCCTACTTCAAGAACGCCCTCTCCAACTCCTGGGGCAAAGGGAAATCCTTCTGGGACAACATAAAGAATATCATGGGTCAGCAATTCAAATCTTCTCCTACAATAATGAATGTGGATGGAACCACTACATTAGACCCAGAGATCATTGCAAACACCCTAAATGATACCATCACGGACCTTAGTGGTGTCCTCTCATCTGATTTCTTCACTGATGCTGACCCGATTTCTACTTCTACTACTGCCTCTCCAACCAAACCACCCTTCCATTTAAAACTAGTAAAGGCACATGAAGTCTATAAATATGTAAAGA
Organism: Neoceratodus forsteri; assembly: GCA_016271365.2. Classification (NCBI taxonomy): domain Eukaryota; kingdom Metazoa; phylum Chordata; order Ceratodontiformes; family Ceratodontidae; genus Neoceratodus; species Neoceratodus forsteri. The sequence goes on from CM057449.1 coordinate 685,890,891, forward strand.
AGGCAATTTCTAAGTCCCGAGCAAGCAGCGACACTATTGACCTTAAACTTCTGTCCCTCACTCTGGAGGAAGTACTGCTCCCTCTCACAAAAATTTTCAATCTCTCCCTCTGCTACAGCCAATTCCCTAGGAAATGGAAAGCTGCAGTTGTCACTCCGGTGCACAAAAGTGGTGATAAGTCACTGCCTGGTAACTATCGCCCGATATCAATACTACCACCTCTCTCTAAGGCCCTTGAACGCTTGGTGGCGGACCAACTTTCAGACTACCTGGAAAAGCACAACATCCTATGCAGTCAGCAGCATGGATTTAGGAAAGGGCACAGAACTTTGACTGCCCTACTTGAATTCTCAGGAGCAATCCACAATGCCATGGACAAAGGAAACCTAACTGGAGCAGTCTACATTGACTTAACCAAGGCATTTGATACAGTTCACCATGGCCTACTTATCAAACAACTACTATTCCTAGGGCTCTCACAGGGTCCTGGTGACTGGGTAAAAAAAATGACCTTGCTCAGCACTCTCAATCTGTAAAAGTAGCTGGAGTTCTCTCAGACTCAAAACCAGTTTGCTCAGGAGATCCCCAGGGATCCATCCTGGGCCCCCTCCTTTTCAGACTTTTCCTAAACTCCTTCCCCAAATCCTGCCCTGAACAAATAATCCTCTATGCCGACAATGCCGTGATTCTTGCCACTCTTAAAGATCTGAACCTCTTATGCCTCAACCTTCAGCATGCTTTTTCCAAAGTTGAGATATGGTTCCTTGAACATAAGCTGGTTCTAAACCACAAAAAAATGAAATCCATGCTCTTTTCTAACCCGCAAAACAAGAAACGGCAAGTCCCACTCATCATTAATACATTCCTAGGAAATACCCTTGAACAAGTGCCAATTTTCAAATATCTTGGAATCAACTTTGATCAAGGCCTAACCTTTGCAACTCACATTGATAGTACAGCAAAAACTAGTAATCAGCGAATTGGGATTCTGTATTGGAAATGACAGCTTCTTACCCATTCTGCATTGAGGATTGCCATCCAATCCTCTATCATCTCAGTCATTGATTATGGCTTAGTTATATATGGATCTGCCACTACTACAGCACTTAGTCGCATTACAACATCCCTAAATAAGGCCTGTCGGTTGCTCACTGGTGCACACCGACGAACCCACACATGTGAACTCTATGCTGACTCAGGTTGGTTGCAACTCTCAAACCGGATAAAGTACCTTACCTGCCTGATGGTGAAAAAAATCCACTCTGGGCCTCACTCTACCCTGTATCCAAGACCTGTTATGCCCAAGTGCTAGCACCCGTTTTACCAGAAGATCAGAACACCAGCCTCTCCAAGTCCCCCGATGCCGGACTTCTCAGGGACAAAGATCATTTGCCTATCGTGCCCCCAGCTGGCTAAATGCCCTCAGCACTCATATTACTACCTCCACCTCTCTAGGTATTTTCAAATCAAGGCTTTTTCTCTCACCTTGCCACCTCCAGCTCCTGTGACTGCCCTGATTAAACCTCCTATTTTCTCACTACCCACCCTGTCCCATTATTAGACAAAGACATGTTTGGGAAACCTTTTCTCCTGCTATTGTCTGCTTCCCACACCTTTCACTTACCCTCTCTGTTCTGGACTTTTTCCCTATTTGTTTCTCCTAATCTGGCATGACCTCTTTCTTGTAATAATAATGTGATTATTGATATCTCATGTCCTTTTGCACAAATGATTTGATATGTATTTGTATATGTTTTCTTGCTCTTGACACAACACAAATTGTTGTGTTATCTATGTAACCTTTTGTACTGTACCTAATTGATGTGGAAACTTTGTAAAAGAGCCTCTGGCTCAAAGGTACTAATTCCTAGAACAATAAACTAAACTAAACTAAACATTATTTATTTTTACTTACCTGGCCATATGGCCAGAACCTGCAGCCTGGCACAGTGTGTCACCAGCCCAGTTCTCAGTCCACTGCCCCTCTCCTTCCTCCAGAATCTGGATGCTAGATCCAAGATTCACAGGTCCCCAGCATGGTCTGTGACCAAGTCACCTCACCAACCATACCTACCCAACATGGGTTGCTTCTTCTTGCTTGGTTGCTGCTGTGGTTGTTGCTGCACTGCACTGATCAAGGCCTAGGAATGCCACCCACACCACTGTCACCACTGCTGTTAAGCCTAGCTTGCTGCCGTGGGGATCTGTGCTGTTTTTTTTTTTTTTGCAAGGCGAGCCTAATGGAGTAAATAGGCAGCCTAGTCTTGAGTAAGCTTCTAGATCACTTTTTCCCCATTCAGCCACCAGGGGAGATGGACACTCACTAAGAGTAGACCAACAAAAATATGATACCAAAACACAGCTATTAAGAGTTCAGTGCTCACTGGATCCTTCAAGCTGTAGTGTGCAGTCTGTCTACTCTGTGGCAGGAAAGACAGTGTCTCACTTTCGAGACTCACGCTCTCTTTCTTGGCTGGAGCTCATTCACATCACATGTGATTGTGCCACTGCTAATAGGTGGAGAGAGTGGACAACAGAATACAAACACAGTCGAGTCGGAAGGGTACCTGCAGCAGAAGCACACACAGGCCAGGTGGGCACATACTGTGCAAAAAATTAAATCCAGAATTAATGCCATTATTACCACACCATAAGAACAACTTAGGCACAGATACGGGGGGGGTGGGCAACTGCTCCCCTGCCCTACTTAAATGGTACCCCTGCTTAATGTAGGAATTCATTCTCAGGTGCTAATGCAATGGTTTCCACTGTGTTCTGAGGTACTGTATCTCCATGTTTCATGATGTGTCCTGATCATCATGTGGGTTAGTGTCCCTCTTTATCTCTCATTTTGAGTGTCCATGTCCCTCATTTCAGTGCCAAAATGTGAGGTATGGTGAATGCTTCCAAGACCCTATTTAGCAGAGAGTGCTGAGCATGGCCATAGTGTATATGCTCCATACAGAATGACAAAGGAAAAGTAAGTGAGCTGTAACAGTCAGGGTGAAACACATTTGTAACACTAAATATGCATAAGGGATTTGCATGATCCAAAACAAAAAGGATAGGCTTCAGAACACAGAGGCCCCTCTTTGTAGATCTGGAATGGGGGATGTTGACTGGCTATATCCTGTGCATTTAATGCAGTAAGCAAACAATACTTTACAAATTAATGGCGATTTAATGACAAAAATCAAAAGCCATTAAACAACTTGCAAAAGGATCAGAATTAATGAGTTTATCTAATTTTTATGGAAATTCAAATACAAATGTACTTTAATGACTCTAATTGCTGGCAGTAATATAGGAAATAGAAACGGATGTGTTTTTAGATGAGATTTGTACCAGTTTTGCTGCTGCACACATGGCAAGCATGCAGCATGTGAACCTGGTATGAGGTTTAATTGATGTACACACCAGCTTAACTGTTGCACTCATGTCAAGTAGGCAACACTCGAACCTGATATAATTTTTAGAAGATGTTCACACCAACTTACCTGCTATGCACATGTCAATTTTGCAGCATGCAAACCTGATTTGCTTTTTAGATCTGGTTCACATAGGTTCACATAGGTACCAGAGCTGGAGGGGGGGCTGGGAGGACCATGGCCCCCCAACTTTTTTGGGGGGCAAGTTTTAAATAAAAAAGCTATTCTAGGCATTTCTGATACACCTGAGCCCCCACTCTGACAGTGTCAGTGAACAACATGCCACACGGTGCAGCAGCCAGCAGGTGGCAGCAGAATCCTCACTCAGATCAGTCTGCTGGGAGTTGGGTGGAGAGAAGAGTTGGGACTTGGGAAGAGGGAATGCTAGCAGCACTTACGCAGTGCAGTGGTCAGCTCAGTGGAAAGACTCAGCACTCTGTGTGTGTAGGTTGGCTCAGCATTTTTTTAAACTTACTTTTTTCTTTGGCTCTTCTCTTCTTGCTGCTGACTGACTGTCCTGGCTCCTCGTCATTGAGTGACTGAGTCGGCAGCTGACTGAGTATCTTCTCCATAGCTCCTCCTTCTGCTCAAATTGGTAGGCCAGGGTCTCTCAGGTGGGGTCACACTGTCAGGTGGCTACATGGCATGTGACTCAGGAGGGTCAGGTTGGGAGGACTGGCTTCACTGCACTGGTTTAAGCATTTGCATCCTCTATTCATGTTGCGTGTAAGTTAACACTCAGTGCTGTCCATCACAATTGTGAACACCAGAATAGACACATTTCAAATGCCCATTTTTCAAGAGAGTTCCAGGAGGACTGTTACAGCAGGCTGATAATATTTAAACTAAAAATAGTACAGGTATTTACAATAGGCAGCAGCTAATCGCAGTAGATGGCAAGATAGCATGCACATTTATAGGGTTGATATTTAAGGAAAAAGGTGCCAAGGATGCTCTCAGCCTTATGAGACTTAGTCAAGGCAGTTGAAACACCAAAGATTTGGGGACAGATGCAGTTGCAGAGGGTGTGGAGGTGGGCTCACACATGATGTGTTTAAAGGTGTTGACACTGTGGCTAGTAGCTTCTTTGGGGCTGGGATGGAGGTTGTTCCAAGTAACATATGTACTGTGAAAGATTTTTTTTATAATGGCTGTTGGTCTGGCTGGGGGCTGCTAGGGCCTAGTGGCCCCCAGACCCCCCAGTCTTTATATACAAATATTCACAGTACATTGCACTAATGCCTATGTGGTGGGTGTTCAATGACATTGGTCAGGCAGTTGCCTACCCCAGTTGTGACTGCAGACTTTAAGATCAGCCAGAATCTCCCACACCCCTGACTCCACTCAGGGGTAGGGAAGATGTGACAAAAAATGTTTTGCCTTCAATAAAAGCCCCAGAACTCACCACAGAGCACCTTAAACCTCAGAACTTCAGGGGTCCCAGCTTTTTATAAACATTTTTCATGGCTACCTCTTGATCCTTGCACCCCCCACACTTTTAGAAAGACTCCAGCACCACTGTAGGTTCACTTTGTGTATGCGAACTGCATACAAACATTGCACAATTAAGAATGTGGCATGCATTCTGCAAATACAAAGCACATTTCTGTAAGGGTAGAAACCATTCTGTAAAAGGGGAAAATCATAAAATAAAACTGTTAAAAGTAAAACATTGCAAGACACATCATAACATGTACCACAGATGGCAGAATAACTCAGCTGCTGTAGTACGAATCACTGTAAGGGAGAAAAATATGCGTTAACCAATTAACAGTTCTGTCCTGGCAGAGAAGAAAACTTATGAAAGGCATATCACAGATCTTTGAAAAATGTCAAAGATAACCATATTATGTGTAACATAGCATGCCAGACTGTGGAGCAGAAGATTCAGTGTAGTGATTTACTTAAACAGTCGACAGAAAATCATCACTTTTATAACCTTGAATCAAAACACAGAGAACCATCTCAGTCTCTTAGCTCTCTGAAGGGTTATTTGTCAAGTCAGAGAAATTAACAGGAGAATTCTGCAGCTATGACTGATCAAGTAATACATAAAGTATAGTGGAGGTAAAGTTTTGCTTCAGCAATTGATAGAGAAAGTAGAGATGAGATGTAAAAGTGTCAGGTTAACCCTAATGTTTAAATATTACTTTGTGCGCATAATGTGCCTCTGCCCAAGCAAACACAAGGAGCTACAGTACCTTGTCATGGCAGTTAGAACAATGAACCTCTGAATCAGGTGTCATTGTACACCCATACTTACATGGTGGGGGAGGCAAATCCATCCCACCATTCTATTTTTCAACACAATTTACAGCTGTCAGTTGTGAATTATATTGCTGTGCCATTCCCATTTTATTAGCCTCTCAGAGCTGTTTAAGGACACAAGCTCCAGCAATAGTACTATTAACACAGGTTATGAACCTGGATAACAGAAGTTTCATGGGGTCAAGTCTGTGTCTGTCTAAAAGAGACCATTCGGGCACCAAAATGTTAGATAAGAAAAACATAAATGTTACTGGATTATTACACTATTTTAGGATTTCTTACACCTACTAATGAAAGTCTTACCAATTTGTAAAAAAAGGGTAACAAAATCTAATTTATTATACAGGGTTTCCAGTTAGAAAAATACAAATGTTCCAGTATGACATTTTCAGTCCAGAATCATCATATTAGTTGACCCAAATGTTAGACACAGAAATACCAATACATTTCTTATTGTATTGTTAAGTATCCTGCTATCCTCGGCTACTGCTATAATAAGTACAGAAATTCATACTCACATTAATAGCAGGGTCACGCACAGCAGGAAGGCTATAGTGATGTCATCGCTGGCTATTGGACCATGTGGACAACTTAGATAACAGTTTAGCCCACATTTATATGTTATTCCATAGACAGGTTGTCTCCACTGATTCAACAGGTTTTACATGAATTTTAAAAATACATGTTTTCCATGGGAGTCAAAAATGTCCTCATAGGTGCAGTGTCCTTCTCTCTGGTACAGGAATAGCATGTTAACCAGGGAGAAGGAGACAAGATATCTGGACCATTCCTAAACAAGACAGCCTTTTCAGGGGAACTGTGTTGTCCAATCTGAACCCACTAATGTGATTTGCATGCTGCCATTGGTTGCACATCACTTTCCACTAGATGCACATTTAATGCTGGTATCTGGACTTTTAAGATGCTTCTGAACAAGGTCCCGAACTACCTAACAACCCTCTTCCACATTTCCCACAGTGCCTACTCTCTCAGGAAAACTGACTTCCTGCTCCTTGATGTACCAAGAATTCACACCTCCTTTGGCAAATGGGCCATATCAAGTGCTCTCCCAATCATTTGGAATTGGCTCCAATCTACACTGAAGCTTACTGGCAGTGTCTCTGTTAACCTCTTTAAAAGGCTTGCTGCATCCAAAATAAAATATACTTGTAGCTGCTTCTAAAGCTCCTCTCCGTCAATATTCTGCACCACATCTCTTCTACTTCAGTGACTTAGTCTTGGACAGTAGGTTTCTCATTAGCATTGGCCCCTGACTATTAGTCTATAAATGACAACCCTGGACATATTATTAGTCACCTCCAGCAGTGCTTTTTACTGTCCCCCCACCTTCCATGCCTCACCCCTTCCACGTTCACCTAACCTTTCGTTCTACCCCTTACCTTTACCCATCTCCATGGCCCCTTAACTCACTTTGCATTTTCTTCCCCCTCTCTTAAAAACACCTAAATCTTTCCCACCACCCATAGTCCTTTGACCTCCTGTCCACCTTTTGTCCCCATACATCAATAATCCAATATCGTACATCATACAGCTGTTTGCTTCCTCAATACCACTTCCCCTCTCTATTTCTACTCCCTTCCACCTCTCAAACCTTTCTTCCTACTCTGTTACTTCCTAAGAAAGCACTTTGTACTGTATCTTCTGTACCTGAATATTATTACTGTGATATTGTTGATTATACAACTTATATTTGTCTGTTATATGTCTAAGGACCTCCTTGTGAATGCGCTAGCTCAATGGAGTTTTCCTTCAATAAACTTGAACTTGAACCGAGTTACTGGATATTTGCGGCATAACAAATGCATTACTCTTCCACCATCACTTTTAGAGGTTTATAATTTGAGATGATTTCCTCATTCTGATTGTATTTAACCCCATAAATGTGCTTATCCTAAAATATGTGATTAATGAACTAATGCTAAGGTTTATAAGACTAATATATACAGTGAAGCCCACCAGGATGAAGCGCTGCACTGCAGAATTCTGCAGTAGAGTTACTACAGCAAACAATGCCATTTCAATGGGAGTTAATCCCTTTTGTCATGCAATAAACCTGTGAGACTGCACTTCATCCTGGTGGGATTCACTGTATAAGAATACATAAAAATTTCCTGTCTTGGTGCTTATACTGAGCTCATAGACTCTAATAAAACAGTTCTAGCAGTCTCAGCATGTGTTTGTGAGAAAAAGGAAACACACACTGAGCTTATTAATTCTAACTAATAATATAAAAGATCTAAAAACTATCTGTAACAGTGTGAAGACACTGTGCTCATAGAATCTAACTAAATAATGTACCTGTCACAGTACCTCATAGGTGTACTGTGCTCACAGAATCTAATTATCTAACTAACACAATAAATGTGCTCATAGAACTCTGTGACCTCCTACACCATGACCTCCCAATCCTAACAGAGTCTTTGGGAGAAGAAGTGATAAATGGCAAGCTAAAAAGAGAGTCTGAAAATCAAAAAAGGTAATGATGGGAATGCCCTACTGATAGCTTTTTGTAGACAGGAATCTTGCTTTCAGAGCAAGGAACAGCTGACTACAAAACTAGAACTTTTCTTACATATAGAACATTTATATCCCAGCAGGAGTCAGTGCCTGTTGGGATTAAGATGACAGATACTTTATTAGAAGTGGGGGATCTTATTTAGGGTTAAAAACAAAGTCAGTGTTTTTTTTTTTGAGTTAAGGAAATGGAGTTTGCTAAGTCAGGAGGGGAGAAATTAATTGGGGTGTGACTTAGGAGCACAAAACCAGGTGCCTCCAATTACAGTTCCCTACTGCTACCTTATGCAGACAGGAATCTTGCTTTCAGAGCAAAGAGCAGCTAACTACAAAACTAGAACTTTTCTTAGTAATTGCCCTACTCCCTTCCCCTCCACCCTCCCACCCTTATCCACTTCTACTTTTATAGGCACTGGATTTGATTGACAACATGAACTTCCTGTTTAGCAGTAAGAAAGGAAGGATCATTAAGTCACATAGGTTTCATCATCCTTGAAGAAAAGGAGTAGCTCTCCCTCACCACCTAGCTGATGGATATCTGACTGTAAGCAAGGAATGAGACTACCAAAGAATACAGGAAGTTCCTGTCCCAGAACAGGAAGGGTGAGAGCTGTAAGGGCACATAGGCAGTAGTAGGGAAATAAAAACAGGGAGGAGAGAGTAAGTATACAAAGCAACAGAAGAGGGGCCAGAAAATAAGACATGATGGGAGTGGTGCAGCGCAATGGCTGTGGGCTGGAAGTTTTCTGGGTGACATGCTAGAGGCTGAGATGCTGCCCTATATGTAGGCACCTCTCTGATCTGATGGAGGAGGTTGCTTGTCTCTAGGCTGACTTGGCTAGGATTCATGAAACCTCTTCCCTCACCCAGGGACCACCAGGGCCACCACCGCCACCTCAAAGGTTGCTAAGAAAAAGGAGCAGTTGGAGCAAGGCGGGCTCATGGAGGGAGAGGGTGGTGGAACAGAGGCACATTCCTCCAGTTGTACCTCTCTACAATTCATATGCTGTTCTGGTGAAGAGTAGTTCTTCTATGGAGACACCTGCAGTAGAGACCAAGGAGGATGCTGGGAACCTCCACAAAGGAGACATACAGGACGGTGGCATGGGACCCAACAGGGGAAGGAAACAACTCCTGGTGGGGGACTCAGTTGTTAGGGGTAGAACTGGGGGAGGAAGGGGAGAAGGAGGTAAGGTGCCTGCCTGGTGCCATGGCTTGCAGGGACAGGGAGTGAATCCTCAGGATCGTGGCAGCAGTTGCATGGGGGAAGGAGCTGGATGTCATTGTCCACCTAGGGACAAATGACCCAGCTGGGAATGGGATGAGAGCAGTGCAAGAGGAGTTTGAAGAATTGGGGAGGGGCCCTTAGACAAGTAGCACATATGGTAACCTTCTTGGAAGTGCTGCCTGTCTATGACAAGGGTGATGCTAGGGTACTCCACACCCTGGAATTCAATGAATGGTTGAAAAACTTGTGCAGAGCTCAGGGTTTTGGAATCACTGGGGACTGGGGGTCCACCTGGAGGGATACAGACCTATACTGGAGTGATGGTCTGTATCTGTCCGAGAGGGAACCAGGATCCAAGGTGATAGGTTTAACTGCTTCATTGGCAAGCATCTAAACTAGCCAAGGGGGGAGGCACTGAAAAGAAGCAGGGAAAACCCAGCCTACCCCCACAAAACATGGTAGTTAGAGAGGTAACCACCAAGGTAGAGAAGTCAATAGTGAGCAGGACAGGGTAAATGCAGAAAAAGGCAGTAAGGACAGGGATGGGTCTAAAAGGGGTAAGGCCATCAAAAATTGGAGGATGATGAGTACCAATGCCTGTAGTATGTATAACAAGTTCCCTGAACTAGTGGCCTTGATGGAAGAGGGACACCTGCATATCATGACAGTCACAGAAGCATGGTACACTGAGAACCATGAATGGGATGCCAACATACCAGGGTACACAAGCTACAGCAGGGACATGGAGGGTAAAAGAAGATGAAGAGTAGCTCTCTATGTAAGGGAAGGGATCAAAGCAATGGAATTAAAGGATAAACAGGGAGTAGAGGAGGCACTGTGGGTCACCCTGAAGACAGAATATGGTACCACAATCTGCACGGAGGTTGTATACAGACCTCCATCTCAGGGGGAGGCAATGGATAAGGAAATGATAGAAGGCATACTTAGAATGGTAGAAAAAGGGGGATATTGTTGATGGGGACCTGTATATGCCAGATTTTAACTGGAGCACCTTTGCTGAAGCCACATCCAAGAGCAGGGTTATTCTCAATGTCTATGGGAGGCATGCCTCAGACAGCTAGTGGTGAAACCCACTCGAGAAGGAGCAATCTTAGATCTGGTACTGTCAAATTGAGATGGAAAAAAGGATCTCAGATTTAGAAGTGGGTAGCCATCTGGGAACAAGTGACCACCAAACAGTGCGGTTCACAATAAACACAGCCATAGAGTCAAGCCCCAGAAAAGCTAAAGTTCTGGACTTTAGGAGGGCTGACTTTGGGAAAATGGGAGAGTGCCCCAGAAAAGCACCAGCAGATGGGCAAGAAGGAGGGGTGGAGGAACAATGTGGAAAAATCAAAACAGCTATCACAGAGGCAGCAAGGCTTTGTGCAAAGCAAATCAACAAAGCAAAACAAAGGAAAAAAACACTATGGTTCTCAAAAGAGGTGGTGGGGAAGGTTAAGGAGAAAAAAACATAGCATTCATGAAGTATAAGAAACACAAAAGGAGCAGGACAGAGAACTGTACCAGTTAAAGCAGAAGGAAGTATGGAATGCAGTCAGAATAGCAAAAGCCCAAACTGAGGAAAAGATGGCCAAATCAGCTTAGAAGGGGGATAAAACCATTAATAGGTACATTAGGGAGTGAAGAAAGGCCAAAGGAGGGATAGTGAGACTTAATAAAGGGAAGGGAGGATAGTTAGAGTGTGATAGTGAAAAAGGAGGGATACTGAATGAATACTTCTGCTCAGTATTCACAAAAGAAGAGGAGGGAGGAGAACCTAAATAAAAGAATAGAAGCACTCTGGGTAGTGAGGTAGATACAAGTCCATTCACAGAAGAAAGGGTTCTGAAAGAACTCTTAAAACTGAAGGTGGACAAAGCAATGGGCCCTGAAGGGATTAATCCAAGCATTCTAAAAGAACTAAGGGTAGAACTAGTGACACCACTGACTACCCTTTTTAACAAATCATGGGAGGATGGTGTGGTACCTCAGGATTGGAGGAAGATGGATGTGATTCCCCTTTACAAAAGTGGAGCAAAACCATGGCAGGAAACTACAGGCCTGTTAGTTTGACCTCAGTGGTAGGAAAAATGATGGAATCACTTCTGAAGGAAAGAATTGTTCAGTTCCTCTAGGCCAGTGGGGCACAGGACCCAAGGCAGTGTGGATTCATAGCAGGAAGGTTATGTCAGATGAATCTAATTGATTTATTTGACTGAGTGACCAAAGTAGTAGAACATGGAGGGTCTGTGAACATGGCCTACCTAGACTTTAGCAAGGCATTTGACATAGTCCCACACAAAAAAATAATATACAAGTTAGCCAGCCTTGGAGTGTGTCCCAATGTGGTAGCCTGGGTAGAAAAAAATTGACTGGACAACAGGACGTAGAGGGTAATAGTAAACAGAGTTCACTCTGAAGAAAGGGGGGTTACTAGTGGGGTACCACAGGATTCAGTACTGGGACAGGTCCTCTTTAATGCCTTTATAAGTGTCATTGCAGAGGGACTGGAAGGAAAAGTATGTCTCTTTGCAGATGACACAAAAATCTGCAACAGGGTTGATACAAAAGGTGGAGTGGAAAGAAAGCAAAGGGACTTGGCAAGGTTGGAGGAATGGTCAAATGTATGGCAACTTAGATTCAGTGCAAAGAGTGCAGAGCAATGCACCTGGGAAACAAAAACCCAAGGAAAGAGTACACAATGGGGGTGAGATACTAACAACAGCAAAAATGGAAAGGACCTGGGGGTAGTCATATCAGATGACCTTAAGGTGGGCAAGCAATGTGAGAAGGCAGTAAGATGAGCTGGCAGGATACTGGGATGCATGGGGAGAGGCATCACTAGTAGAAAACAGGAAGTTGTTATCCATCTGAAAAGACAGTTGGTGAGACCCCATCTGGAGTACTGCATGCAGTTCTGGAGACCCCATTTCTGCAAGAACATAGGATGAAGGCTGTCCAGAGGAGGGCAACTAAAATGGTGCAGGGTCTGCACAAGAAGACATACGAAGAGAGACTAAAGAAGCTTAATATGTATACCCTCGAGGAGAGGAGGGAGAGGGGGGACATGATAGAAACTTTCAAGTACCTCAAGGGAATCAATGAAGTCCAAGAGGGTAGCATTTTTTCAGAAAAAGAGATGTACAAGACCTAGGGGGCACAATTTGAAGATAGAGGGGGGATGACTCAGAGGTAATGTGAGGAAGTATATTTTCATGGAGAGGGATGTGAATACATGGAACAGCCTTCCTGAGGAGGTAGTGGAGTCAAAAACAGTGGGGAAATTCAAGAATGCATGGGACAGCCATAAGGCAATTCTAGTGGGGGGCAGGAGGAAGTAGGCTGTTGGTTAACTAAAATATGCAGCTTATCCATTAGGTAGGGAAATGGGCATACTAGATGGGCCAAGCGGTCCTTATCTGCTGTCAAATTCTATGTTTCTATGTTTCTATGACAAAGCATAATAGCAGTGAAAGAGTTAGATTAGTTCCCACCTGGAGACTTCTCCAGCTCATTCACTGTTATTATGCCTTGTCATTCCCATCATCACCTTTTTGTTTTCCAGATTCTCTCTTTATCTTGCTGTTTATCACTTTTTCTCCTAGAGCCTCCCCCTTTTTTCTTTCCCCACATATATATCCCTTATTTTACCTCTCCTCTACACTAACTTTGCTTTTTTCTCTTTCAGATATTTCCTGAAAAAGACCTACAGTTGAAACATCATTTTTTTTTTAATTATTATTATGCTTTTGGCCCCTTGCTCTGAGGCTATCAGCCACCTGCCTGCACTCACCTTAACCTCCAATTGCCACCATCCTCCATTGTCACTGATACTCCTGGCCTTCCCCACAGGGTGGGGCTGTGGCACCACTGTCAGCCCATCTACGACGGGGAAAGGTGCCGGCTACCCAGCATTGCCTCCCTGGCTATCCCCTCAGGGCAGGGTTCGGGGCTCACAGTGGCCCATGGCACCGTAATTAAGTTAGTGGTGTGGAGGAGTTGCAGAGAGCTATACAGGCCAGGTGCAGAGACGGCGTCATGTGTCAGGCTTGGGAATTTTCATGTGCTTTTTGCATGGGGCACGGGAACGTTCAATGACGTCTGGTGTCCATCCCACCCCACCAGTCGCTCTTTCAATGCCAGTTGCAGCAGTACCCCCAGCCTCTGCTAGGGGTCCATCAAGCACCAGACATTCACCATCCCTTCCCCCCAGAGAAGGAGATCAGCCCCTAGGATGCTCAATCCTTCTCCCCCCATCCGGCTGGCCGAAGACCCGGGTCTGTTCCTGAACCCAGGTCACCAGCATCACAAGCGGAAATTCAACCGCTGCACCAGTGGGCAGGCTGAAACATCGATTTTTAACTCTACATTCTATTTTCAGTATGCACTAAATATTATCATTTTGTTTTGCTTTCAGACCACATGCAGACACATCACCTTGTTTTTGTTTTTACATAAGTAAAAGAAATAATTTATGCTTTATTCATTTTCTCAAGGGTGATGGCAGTCCTGATGAGCCATCTTTTTTCAAAATGAACTGCCCAGGATTCTGCCATACAACTTGTGGACACCCTGGAAATCGAAAGGGCTCAGCATTCCATGCACCCCCCCACCCAAAGTAGGAGGTCGACCCAGACCAATAATTGCAAAGTTTCTGAGGTTCCCAGATAAAGAACAGATACTGGCACTGGCAAGAGAAAGGGGGACCTTAAAGAGCTAGTGTACTGACTAGAAACTACCTGAAAATAATTATAACTTTCAGATGTAGGCAGCTATCACTTGTTATATCTCAGGTATGTTTTCTTTTCTGTTTCTTAATTAGAAGATTTTCCACATGGAAGTAGTGGGGTGATGTGTGGAGCAGCACTCTGCTTGGAGGCTAAAAAAAGTCAGTTTTGTTCCTCCCACAACATAAACATTGAGACCACACTGACTGTGACATCACTAGTAACTAGGGAGAAACATTTCTCACTGCCAGGTTATGCTCTTCCACATGGAGCAGCAGGGACTGGCTCTTCTTGGTTTCTACTGATGTCACAATTTCCTGCATTTTGATTGGTAACTTGCGAAAGTCACTGCTCAGACTGCAAGGATTGTGGTGCCCCAATGTGTTTGGTCACATTTCTGATGATGCAGTGGGAGGAACAGAACTGATTTTTTTTAGCCTCCAAACAGAGTGCTGCTCCACTCATCAGCCTAGTATTGCCAGGTAGGAAATCTTCTACTAAGCAAACAGAAAATAAAAAGTACTTCAGATATAGGAAGTGATAGCTGACTGCATCAGAAAATTACTATCAATTCAAGGCAGTACACTAGCTCTTTAAATGGCTCGGCAATTGGATTCTTATCTTGAATGATTACTTCACAGAACTTGCTGCAAAAAGAAAAGAGTACATGGGGGTCAAGAAGGCACATCAACAACCGGGCATCCATACCAGCTACAATACCCATCTTGACTTTGGATATGGAGGAATGGAGAAGCCCATTCTTTGAATCACCTGAAGAAGCAGAGAGCTACCTCTGCCTACATTGGCCAGCCCAGTCACACCTGCCAGAGGCCTCGGGAACAGCTGCCAACACTATATCACAGCTGCTAGCTACCCACTCAGTCCCGATCTACAATGTTTCCCAGAGCTACCACTACTTTCCCTGAAATTGACTGGCTATCAAAGCTCTCAAAGAGGGCCAGAGCAAAGGATCACAAAAAGGCTCAGGGACATGAGACCCATAGCTGGAGAGAGGGCATCAGGGATTTATCATCCCACAGATCTGATTCGGTGGCAGAACTGGCACTAAAGAGAGCAGGCCAGAAGAAAGTATAGGATTCCGGGGCTCAGGGGGCAGCATAATCTGAGAGCTCAGCCACAATCCAAACTGACAAGGGTAAGTAGAAGATTTTAAATCTTGGGTCAACATCATGGCCAACCAGCCCACTTCACAAGAAACTGCTGAACATAGGCACCCTGAGTCCATAGAAGGGGGGGGCTGCAGTTGCTCCTCAGGGCAGCATTCACCAGCATGCATAAGCAAGCAGGAAATTGCTTCTGTGTTTAGTCTAAACACTCACTAAGTGACCTGGCAACACCGTTTGATTGTGGACTGTGAGGGCAGACAGTCCACTAAACTGACAGGGCACCTACCAAAATATGATGTATCCTTATAGAGTTATATAACCTGTTTTTCTCCACAGGTTAATCTTTATGTGTAGCTAAACAAATGTCAGTTGAAATCCCCCTCCAACTCAAGAGCATGGGTATTTCATGAATTACAACTCACTCCATGATCATTTCATCCCTTTGGTTAATTTGGGGGGTTTTAGGACCAAGGAAGTTCTCCCTTCATACCTTCAGTACTTGTTATATCTCCTGAAGACTGGGGGCAGTAAAATACACAGGAGCCCTCACCAGTGGGAGGTGAGCTGATCTTTGCGGGTAGTATGAGTGCTCAGAGTTCTCCCGGGAACTTATGACAACCCCCTATACAAGGTCAGAGTCAGAACCAGGGAATATCAACCCATTTACCAGGAGAGATTGAGGTGAGGCCACTTTTTTTATAACTGGGGAGGAGAGCAGGCAGAACTGAGCCTTGTCAGTTTCACTGGGAGGACTCAAGGGAGCTGTCAAATAATGCTCTGCTTTGATTGGAGGAAAGAGACCATGGAAGACACACCCCCAACAACTCCCTACGGACTACTCAAAGGTGTGAATGTGAGGTTCAGAAGACATGCATGGCTTTAATCTCAGGTGCCAGTGGCAGCTTGTGAGGGTGTTAACTTTGTCTTCAGTGGCTTACATTGGAAGGCTCTGTTTTGAGTCTGCAGTCCCAAATGGCACAGCATGAAGGGAGTTCAGGTTTAGATGTACTGTTCAACTTTTGAAAGTCTTTACAAACATTACAGAATAAAACAAGCAATAAAATACGAGTTGCATATTGCACTTTCACATTGTATACGCATGCTATAAGCATATTGCACTCTTAGTACATTTATGTAGGTCAAATACACATAACATTAATATTGTGGAGGGGTGTGGCCAAGCACAGGAGCGGAACGGTGGTTTGAGAGAGGAGCTCCATCTACATCGCCTGCTATTTTGCCTTGAAAACCCACTAAATCTCTAAAAAGTCTGAAGATTTTACTAGCTCTATAGTCCAGATGCCAGCACCGACTAAGTCAGTGAAGGAACAATCTAAGATATCATTTAATTCACCCAGATCGGCCCGAGCTCTAAAAGGCCTACCTCAGAGGAAAGCACAAGCAGATCCCATGGAAGAGCCTGCTGCAGAACCAGTCTCTCTCAACCCTGAACATTTCCATCTGCAGAAAAACTCTTTGCCTGGTCCATCCAACACTATGACCGAAGGCTATCAAAATCTGGAGCAACTTCTAAAGGACTTAAAGTATGATCTAGGTACCTGCATGGAAACGAGATTTGAAAACGTTACTGCCCAAATTGAGCACATGCAGCAGACAGTCAATAATTTGGCCGACACAGTAGAAACGCATGAAACCCAACTTTGAGATTTGGAATCCAGACTGGGGAATCAAGAAGATCTTGCAACAAGGCAAACCTCTGATTTGGTAAAAGCCCTTAAAGAGATTGAGCTACTTAAACAAATTGTGGATGATCATGAGAACTGGGATAGACGTGCAATGTCAGGATGATAGGACTACCAGAGGGACTTGAGGGACGGGACTGTGTGGAATATCTGCAGGCCTGGTTTAGGGATACTCCACAACTACCACGGGATGCCACTTTGGAGATTCGGCAAGCTCATCGCTCCCTTGGCCTCAGGCCTTCACCTGAGCAAAAACCTCACCATATTATAATTAAGTTTCTGAGATATCAGGATCAACAACTAGTCATTGAAGTGGCTTGGAAGAAAGGAGTCATTATGACCCAACAAAATCGATTGAGCCTAATTCCCGACTACTCCAAAGTTCTACAACTTCAGAGGCAGGCCTATGCTGAGGTGAAAAAGCTGCTGTATTCCATCTCCTGCCCCTGTAAACTGGCTTACCCTGCTCGACTCATCACTCGACCTGTGGGGGGTCCGCAGAAGGTCTTTACAAGCCCAGACACCGCACTGGAATACGCTAAAGAATTGGAGCACTAGAGAAGGGGCTAATAACCATAGCGACTGAGGCAACCTACTTCAGGTACTGTGACAACAGGGTGTGGGTGACAGGGGCGTGGGAAGGTGGGTTTATTAGCCCTATGCTGATCTGTAACACCTTCGTGGGCCTATGAGGCAAGATCGGTGGGCACCCCATCCTTCTCTTCTCCTCTTCCCACTCCTGGTGCCTCCAGCTGGGTTACAATCTATTTTACAACTAACTTTCATTAAGGCTGCACCAGCGTTAAGGAGACTGTTGTGGAGGCTGGAAATGAGCCTATACACATCCTGAATCTACGCATTATCCTGTGGAACATGACTTAGCAAGTGGGCATTTACTGGTCGCTGTCTTGTAACAGCTTCTTTTTGGAGATAAAAATTATTTTTGTTTTTATTTAGAACACAACTCTGAATTATTACTTCTGGGACTTAATGTTTAAAAGACTATTTGGCTTTATCTACTGGGTTTCATGATATGAATGGGAGGATGATGGAATGTTCAGTTGAAGGGACCTACATTCCTTGATTTTGTCTCCTTTGATTTCCCAGGATTCTCTTGGGAATAATTTTATTTCAGTGCGGAGAGGAAGTCCGCTCAGGAAACTTAACATTAACTTTACAGTAATAGCACTGAAGGCAAAGCTGAAAATTTCATTTTGGCAGGGTGGTCAGTTCCCCAAATATCAGGGGTGTGTGGCTTACTTTGCAAAGCTCACTGACCAGCACTCTCAACTCGAGAACTTTCGGGGATAAGATATGGTCTCTGGGAGGAGTTTCTCCCAGATGATAACCCCCCCATGCCAGTTTTCAGGGGGTTACGAGGGAACCAGACTTTCTTTTAAAATGTAACCTTTTTTGTTCTGAATTGTAATAGCAGGTGATGGGGTGCTCATTCAATGAAAAGGAGTGGATGGGAATAGCAGAACCTTTTGTACTGCAGGAAGGGAGGGAGGGAGGGATGGGGATATGTTACTGTTCTATGTATGTTTCTACTACTTTCTGTCCTAGTTGGGGATTATTATGTTGTTAGGAAGATGGGAAGGGGATTAGCTGTTAAAATATGGTACCCTGAAGTGTATTGCCATAATATGGAGATTCCATTGGGTACATTGGGAAAGGGGAAGGACAAGTTGAAAAGGTTTTTTTCATATTGTTGGGGTTTATGCAAAATTAGCACAGCAAGTTATGTGTTTGTACTAGGGTTTAAGTCAACTCTCTGGGATCAAATTAAGCCAATATTCATTAATGGCTAATTTTACCTTTATCTCATGGAACATCAATGGTTTATGAACAGTGGTTAAAAGAAACCGAGTATGGTCACAGATCAAGAAACTAAAAGGTGATATAATATTTCGGCAAGAGATACACTCCACTAGGGAGGAGGCTGGTCACCTGGGGGAGTCCTGGGGTGGATTTTTTTGGGCAGCTCCCTTCACATCTAAGGCTAGTGGGACAGCCATATGGATTAGGTCTGGCCTTCCCCATAAAATAATTTCCCATGTGGCTAACCCAAAGGGCAGATATGTTATTGCAGTAGTAGACTTGGGAGGTTGGAAGCTTACTTTAGTCTCGGTCTATGGTCTGAACTATGACTCACCAGATTTTTTCACCCACATGGTGACCACCCTTGCTCCTTTCCCAGACTGTATACTTATGGGAGGGGATAAGAACACCTACTGGGATGCTAAAATGGACCATTCCAGAGTTAAACGAGGTGCACCTCCTAAAAGTGTTTCTGCACTACACCTATTAATGGAAGGCAGGTCCCTGACCGAGGCCTGGAGGTTTTTTCACCCAGTAACCCAGGAATATTCCTTTTTCTCCCATGCCCATAAGATATATACCAGACTAGATAATACCTTCCTTCCATCACATGTGGTGGGTGAAATAGAGGAGGCTAAATATGGTCAGTTGCTGATTTCCGATCATGCTTCCCTTAAAGTGGTGGTGTCCAGAGGATCAGAATCTCCTGGTGTGGCTCAGTGGCACCTCGACCCATCCTTGTTGCTAGACCAACAATTTATTCAGCAATTAAATGACCATCTTAAGGAATTCATTGCCCTACCCCCCGGAGATACTAGTATTGGTACAGTGTGGGACACCTTAAACGCTTTTATTAGAGGAGAAGCCATCTCCTACTCCTTATTTCAAAAGAAAACTGCCACAGCTCAAGAGCATCACTTGAGAAGGTCAATAAATACCCTGGAGAAGGCCAATATGACACAGTCATCCCACAATTAATGTCCAAACTTAAATCTCTTAGGGGTACTCTCAACCAGCTCTCCATGAGACATCTGGAATGTGGCCTGTTACTAACAAAGTCCACCTCCTTTTTTGATGGAGGCAAATCAGGGAAATTACTGGCCTGTATGGTGAAAGCAAAAAGGGTAGAATGCACCATATTAGGTATAGAAGGCAGTGTGGGGGAGATCACTAATGACTAGGCTAGGATAAATAGCTCATTCAGGACCTACTACTCCACCCTGTATACCTCTGAGTTCCCTCCTGGAGCAGACCCAGAATCTTTTCTGAAAACCATTGATTTACCGACCCTGCAGGATCAAGATAGAGACATTTTGATGTCTCCTGTGACCCTGGAGGAACTACGCCAGATTGTGAGGGGGGTTAAGAAGGGGAAGGCTCCGGGTTCAGATGGGCTTTCTTTGGAACTGTACAAACTGATTTGGAATGCAGTGGGTCATTTGATATTTGGAATGTTGACAGATTCTTTAGCAAGAGGGGTCCTCCTATCATCTCAATATTTAGCTACCATTACTGTCTCACCCAAACCTGGTAAAGACCCTACTAAATGTACCTCATACTGCCCCATTTCCATTTTAAATGCCAATTACAAAATTATAGCCAAACTGTTGGCGTCTAGGATTGAAGGGTTCCTTCCCCATATGGTACATCCGGACCAGGGAGGTTTCGTTAGGGGAAGGCAGGCAAAACATAATATCAGGTGGACCCTGAACATTATGCACCAGTGGCTCTGGGGTAGTGGGGAGGGCTTTTGGCCCTAGATGCTGAAAAGGGTAGAATGGCCTTTTATGCTTGTAGTCCTAGCTAAATTTGGCATGGGCTCCCAAATTTTGAATTGGGTCGGTGCATTATGCCATTGCCCTAAAGCCCAAATACTTACTAACAATATAGTCTCAGCCTAGTTCACCCTGACCAGGGGAACTAGAGAGGGATATCCTCTGTCCCCACTCCTGAATGTCCTTACAATTGAATCCCTGGCCCAAGCTGTTAGGACAACTCTGGGTATATAAGGTCTGGTCCTGGGGGGGGGTGGAACATAAAATGTCTTTATTTGCAGATGATGTCCTTCTTTTCCTTACGGCCCCTGAGGATTCTGTCCCTTGTTTATCAGCACTTTTTGCCATTTATGGACCACTTTCAGGTTGTAAAATCAATCTGGGTGGGGGGAAGTGAATGGATGCTGTTGATAGGCCCTCAAGCACCCGTCATCATAGCGAATACTAATATACCCTGTACTAAACAAATGAAGTATTTGGGAATCATAATAACATTTGCACTCTTCAAACTAGTTAAAACCAATATGAATAACATTATTAAAAAGGTTAAGGAAGATTACACAGTTTGGAGGGCTCTCCCCTTGTCCCTCATAGGGAGGGTGAACCTTATTAAAATGTCGGTGATGACACAATTCCTATATTTTTTCCAGACAGTTCCACTCTGGATACCACATAAATTCTTAGTTAAAGTCCTTAGAAAGGGCTATTACCCAGCTTATATGGCAGGATCGGAGACCAAGAATCAAGAAGAATATTTTGTGGCATCCAGTTGGGAGGGGGGGATTGGACCTTCCTAATGTGCAGTACTACTATCTTGCAGCTCAACTAGCTTTTGTGCAGGATATGTTTAAAGACAGAACTGCTTGGCCAGCATGGGTGACCTTGGAAACATGTTCTTTTATTCCCATGCACCATGATATCTTAGTGGGGGGTACGGGTATGTCCCAACCTTCTAAAATAAACAATCCCTGCACTGGATCCACTTGGAGAGCATGGCAAAAGGCACACCAGATTTTAGGGTGGGATACACATTCAGTTTCACAAGACATCCCGCTTCAGACATTACTTATGACCAGTAGGGAGGTGAGACTGGGAGAGAAGCAAATCTTAAACAGCTGGCATCGTAGGGGCTTATAAACATTAGGCCATCTCTTGAGTGGGGATGATGTCATGTCTTTCTCCTCCCTTATTAAGAGATATAAGGTGCACACCTCACACTATTTTGTACATTTACGTATACAGACCATTGTGTCACAGATGAAGACTAGGTTGTCGGGGGACCAACTAGGAGCTCATTCCCCTTTAAAGGAGACATTTATAGGACAGGCTACAGATCTGGCCTTCAGACCCCTCCAGAAATGTTATAAATTGCTGCGTGGGGCTCTTCTTGACCCTTTAGAAAAAATTAGAGAACAGTGGGCATCAGACTTAATGCCAGAAGACCTTACGGGAGGAGATTGGCTTGCCATTCTTAAAAATATAGGAAAGTGTTCAGTAAACAACAGACTCCATGCAGTTCAATACCATGCCCTTTTTAGGGCATATTTTACTCCATATTTAGCTCACAAAATAGATCCATCAATCTCATCCTTATGTTCCCAATGCCAGGAGCATGAGGGTACATTTTACCATTTGTTTTGGGAGTGTTCCAGAGTACAGAGGTTCTGGGGGAGCATACACCAGATTCTAACCTCCATTGTGCAATGCCCAAATATGATGGACCCAGCTGAAACCCTGTTGGGTCTCCCACAGTGGAACCATGGAGGAGGCCCTTTCCTTTCTACAGGGCTGTGGATACTGGGAAATGTGATTGCCCTCAGACTATTGGCACAATATTGGAGATCATCTGAAATGCCTACTGTATCAGAATGGGTGAAATTATTAATAGAATGTGTGAAACTAGAAAGAACCCAATATTATGTAAGAAGCCAAATGGCACAATATTATCAGATGTGGTCCCCAGTAGAAAACATTTTAGAGCAACCCTGGATTCCCCTATTCTAATTCTAATGGGATGCATCCCTTTTGTTTGTTTTTGGAAGGTACCCCTTCACATCCAGACAATACCACAACCTGAGACTTCCTCGTAGTGACACCCTGTGGTGGTTGGAGATCAATCGTCATTTGTTCTATTGACAGGAGTAAACTATAATGTTGTAATGTCTGTAAACCATGAAATCACCACTGTTGTTCCAATTCAACTTAAGATATGTCTGTAACCTTACTTTGGCTCACCTACATCCATGGGCTAATTAATGTAACTAAACTGTCTGACTAATGTACCTAAACTGTCTGACCATAACCAGCTCTCCACTGTTTTAAATAAAGTTTACAAAAAAAAATTAATATTGCACATTTCTTTTGTACTAGAATTCTAATACCTCTCATATTTAATGTCTTTATATCCTTTCATGACGTCCGCTATAGATAACATTCCTTTCCCTACCATAAGCTTAGTATGATGAGTCAATATTAAGTGTCGAGCTGTGATTTCGATATCTTTGGATAGCTAATAACTGAGTATGTCAAATTCACTATCAACATTTCACTAAGAATCCTTATTATCTGTAATAATATGGCATTTTTTCTCATCAATTATTTTAAGGAGGGATGCCACATAGATTAACACTTGTTCATCTCTTGTTTTTAAGAGATGTGTAGCCAAATAATAATGTTCATCTTCAAGGTGCTTAAGATGTTCTCCTAATAGCTTTTTCTTATCTCTTTCACATAAGGGGCATAGAATCAACACATGTTTTAAATCATCTCTTCCCATCGCACATTTGCATTGCCCTTCCATTTTGTCTGTTTTTCCCCTTATTATATATTTCACTTCCTCAATTGCTATTATTACATTCAAACCTAAATCTAGTTATTATTTTCCTTTGACAAGGATTTTAAAGTATTGTTAAATATGATTCCATCCTATGATTCCTTTTGTTTTTAGTTGTCCATTTACAGATTTTTTATTGCTGACATGCTTCCAAATCACTTTGATAGTAAATATAATTGATCCTTACTGTGACCTCATTGATAATTTGGTCAGTTGGGACTCTGAATATGTCATAAATACAATGCAGAAGTTGATAAGGCTTAATAATATTCTCCACGATCGATATGCTGGGAAAATACATACTTTGCCTCGTATAATTTATTGCTTCATCTATCCACATCCTAGGAAATCTGGATTTGCTCATAGAATAGGCCTTAATCCAATACCTCACCAGTCTCTGTTTTATTTTATATTCTACCGGTAATTGGCCTAATTCTGCTTTGACCAATGCTGAAGGTGCTTCCTTTGGCAATCCCATCAGACGCTTATAAAACTTGTCTAAATGAAGCTCTATATTGATTCATGGGTGTGTCCCCCATACTTCTGCTCCAAATAATAACTGATTTTTTTTATTTTGGCGTTAATAACCATTAAATTGCCTTTCACAGATTTACCTCCATATTTATGTGAAAATTATTTTTATTACTGGAACAAAATTCTTCACCTTTTTTCCATTTCAGATATATGTCTTCTTTAGGATCCTTCTTGTGAAACTATAATTCCTAAATAGCAAAACTCTTTTACTACTTCCAGTCCTATATCCTTAATAGAGTATTTGTAATCCCTACTATTCCTTCCAAATACCAATATTTTTGTTTTGTCATAGTTAATTTGCAAGTTGGCCCTGTCACATTCCAGATGAAATCTATTTAACATTCTTCTTAAACCCAGTGCACTTGTAGACATAAGTGCCACATCATATGCATACGCTAGGTACAGACGCTTCTCTCTCCTATTTTTGATAAATAAAGCTCTTCTTTGTATAGTGTGTTAAGTGCTGTTTCAAAGAAGATGTTAAATAGCATCGGCAAAATAGTACAGCCTTGCTTTACTGCTACATTTGATTCAAATTTTTGACTTAAATCTCCAGCTTTATTAAATCTTATACACGTTAGATTATCTGTGTATAACCTTTGTAATATATCTGTTATTGACTTATCCATCCTTAATTTTTCCAGTCTTTCCCATAGTATTACCCTATTAACCCTGTTAAAGGCTGCTTTCAAGTCTATAAATGTGCAATATAATTTTTACTATTTTGTAACCTTATATTTGTGTACTAAATGTGCAAGGACAAAGGATTCGTCAATAGTAGAATACTGTGCTCGAAAGCTAGCTTACGCTTCATCAAGTATGTTATTTTCTTTAGCCCAAATCACTATTCTATTATTAATAATACGGGTAACTATTTTGGCTGAACAATAAATAAGGCTTATTGGCCTATAGCAACTAGTTTCTTTTTTATCACCTTTTTTTATAAATCAGGACTATTATATTATTTCTCCAACTGCAAGGTACCTCTCCAGTTTCCCTTATATGATTAAATACTCTAAAGAGCAAGGGTATCCAAAATTATTTCAATTTAATAATAACATCGGATGGGACACCATCTGTCCCTGGAGCTTTATGTGCAGTAAATGAATCTATGGCTGTATTGATTTCATTTTCTGTGAACTATTCTGTTTTGTTTTCACCTACACATTTTTTCCTGTTTCTTCAAGTTTCTTTAATATAGTGAGTATGCTTTTAATAAAACAGTTTTTTGAACTGATTAACCCAACTATCTGCCTCTATATTATGTTCTAGCTCTTCCTGATAATTTTTTGTACCTTTACTTACTATACTCCAACATGTGTTACTATTTTTTCCACTGCCACCTTTTCTAACTCTGTCCATAGCTCATCAATAATTTTTCCTCTATTAATTTGTAATACTTTTATATAGACTTTCCTCAGGTTGTTCATGATCTTGTTGTTACTGATATTTGGGTTTAGCTTTAATATTCTGAGATGTTTATTCAGTTGTTTTTAGCCTTTCTAAAGTGTTTATTAAACCATTTACTCCCTTCTTCTTATTATTGATTATTTCTTTATAATAATACTGGCCGTTCTCTTTGTAATATGTTCAAATCCTGCTATAATTAAATCATCAGAATTTCTAATAAGGACCAGTCTTACATCCCCTAAAACTCCATATGTTTGTAATAACTTAACAAAATCTGTGTCTATTAAATCCTAACCTACAATATACAGTTTTTCTTAATAATTTTCAGTGGTATGCCTTTTTCTCTACTAATACTGTTGACTTCATCATTTTTAATTCCTAATTCTACCGCAGTGTGTGACAATTCAGCTTTAGGTACCATTTCCAGACTTTGACAGTGTTTCAAGATATCTCTACTGACCAAGACAAGATCTATGAATGACACTCTATTTCCTTCCATATATGTGTAATTATCCTTGATTTCCTTTCGGATACTCCCATTTAATAATAATAGGTCTCTAGTTTGTAACTGTTCTATTATATCTTTACCTCTTTTATTACACTTATAGTCCCTGGATTCTCTAAGTATCTTAACTCCATTAACTGGTATAGATGTTAAGTAATTTTCTGTTTCTTCTGAGATCCATTGCAATTGCCCTACCCTAGTATTAAAGTCTCCCAGTATAATTATATTTGTCAGGAGATACATCTCTATTAAATCATCTAGCAATCTACCCAGATTTGCTATCTATGCATCATTCACTGTTTTATTCTGTACAGGTCTTACATAACAGTTTATTAATATTAGAGCTTGTTTCCCATCATAAACTACTTTAGTGATAAATATATCTTCCATCTCACTTCTGATTTCTGAAGTGACCATATCCTTGTTTAGTTTACAGAAAGTTGCCAGTCCTCCCACACATCTTCCAAATTTTTTATATTTCTTTGCCTGTTTACTATACATTTTATATCCAATCAAATGAACTACACCCTTGTTCCATGTTTCTTGAGTATGTATGTAGTCAAATAAGTTTAGATATCCTTCCCAACTCCAGATCTGCAAATTTGTCACCTATTACTGAGATATTGCATGTTAAAATTTTCCTTATTTTAAAAGTGTTGCCATGTGGCCTCCCTCCTTATTTTTGATATTCAACATGTCATAATTCTTCTTCTGTTAAAACTTCATACCTGTTGTCAGTTTCTACCAGACTTTTCCAGTTATCAGAACCATCCTTATTTTCATTCTTTTTAGAAGATGCTTCGTTATTCCCTGAAATTTTCAATAATTATATGTATTCCTAATGTGTCCAGAACAGTCAGTTGTTTTCTTAATCTCTTCCAAAAGTATACATTCATACAGCCATGTTGAAATCTGGCCATCTTATTCCCATCTAACCACTTTAGTAATCTCTTAGGTATCAACATCCTTATTCAATAAAGCACTTAATATATATTGGCCAATTTTTTCTTTTAAATTTGTCTTCCTTTCACCCTTTAATTGTTTTAATCCAAATATTACCATATGCATGTAATTGTTCTCCCTCACATTTGTTTTATTTGCATAGTATTCACAGAAAAGCATTCCCAAAGAACAAACTTCTCCCATTTCCATGCCCAATTTCTTAATTTCAAGAATTGTGGATCGTATTGCCCTTATTAGGTAATATTGGTCTGTGACCAGTAGTACCAATTCTAAATCAGCTATTGGCCTTATTGTACTAATGATTCTTTGCATGTCTATACCCATCAAGTAAATCAAAAAGTATATTCTGGACCATGTTGTTAAGCATCTCCTCTGTCTCTCCAGGAATACAAGCCACTTTGTACAATGGTATCACAAAATCTTAACTTTAAGTCTTATTTAGGAATTACTGAAATGTTCTCTGTTAATTTTCTGCTTCTTTTTTATTATTTGTTCCTTTCCCACCTCTTGTTCTTCTGTCTTAGATTCCTTTTCTGTTTCCTCATTCCTATTTCCTTGTTCTACCTCTTTTTACCCTTTTTTTTACAGTTTTGTTTTCTTTTTTGATGTCACTTTCCTGCCTTTATGTTTCTTATTTCCTTTTTTGACATTTACTTCCTTCTCTCTGATCCCTTTATTAGGTTCCCCCAATAAATCCTGTACTACCTTTTCCTCATTACCCTGTATCTGCATTTTATTCCCCCTTTTTGTCCTTTTTCTCCGCAAGCCTATATGACTCAGTCTTCTCTTTCATTGTTACTTGCTCTCTATTGTTCTTAGACTTGTTTTTTTCCTTTCTTTTTCCTTTGTTCCTGCTCTTTCCTTATCACTCTGAATTTTCATGCCTTGTTCCTCCCCTTTGTTCCATAATTCAGGGTAAGTCAGCATCCATTTTCGACAGATGCTATCCTCCCTAAATTCAGTACCTGGTAGCATAACAAGTTCAGCTTCCTCTTCAAATGTGTTCTCTATACTAATTATAGAGTCGTTGTTGGTCTTATCTGTTGTCTTGGTTACTTCATTAGACAATGTCTTTTTGTTGTCCCTTGGGGATCCTCTCCCTCTAGACTACACTTTCTCTGTACGTTATTTTCTTCTTTATTAATTTGTAACTCAGTTTTCTTCCAGTTTTCTTCACTGAGATTGATTCTTCTATTATTTTCTATATTTTCTAACCTTATTCTGTTCTCTACACATAGACCTATAAGAAATGAAAGGTCTTGATTTATTTCTATCAAAGTTCCATATAATAGGACATTGGCACTGAACTGGTTCTTTAATGTCAGAGCCACATCCCTAGCTATCCCTTCTGTCCCAAAGGATCTTATACTATCTGGGCTCATTGCCCATGATTCTTCACTGGCACATATTGTGTCTTCAAAGTTTATCTTATTTATATCATTTAAATCTACAGATGTTATTCTATTAGCAATTAAATTCCTTTCATTCCGCATTGATTCCTTCTATTCTCCAACCTCAGTATCTATTTCAGTTAGACCATTAAATATGTCAGAAAAATCAAATATTAAATTTGTAATGCCCATATCATTCCTGGGCATTTGCTCAATTTCTTTTGTTTCTTTTATTTCTGATGTTCCTTTAGTTGTTTCATTGTCTTCCCCTTCAGCTTGCCTTGGTTCTTTTGCTTCACTAAAGACTTCTTGCTGAAATTACCAGGTTTCCTAAATAAGTCCATAATAGGTGTTGAAGCTTTATCCAATAAATTGTCTTTAATGGGTTTTTTTTATCTCCCCCAAGTCTTCTCTTTTTGACCGGATTGTGCATTTTGTTCAATACTTTCAGTGATAATTGTTTTAGGGAAAGGGGTTTATTATTCTGTCTCTTCCTTTCTCCCAAATCCATTCCACTTCTTGTCACTGCTGGCATCTTAATTGCTCTAGACCTTATAAATCTTATGCTTTCACCACTTCAAACTCCAATCGATACTAATGTATCGGGTATTAACCCATATTATGATCAAACACTTCACTACTATCTTAATTCAATTAAGTATCTGTCCACACAGAGATAATTCTCTCAGTATATTGTGCAATATATATTTAAAAGAAATGATAAATACAAAAATAGTCCAGGTTTTCAGTACCTAAAGTGCTGTTGTGCATAAATAAGATAATTATTTAAGTGCAACTGCAATTCTGTGCAAATCTGTGTGAGTAGTTTCATCAATACAATAATTATAAAAATATTGTTTAACTAGCAATTAATAAGGCAGTAAGTAGCAAACTAAAGATATAAATTAGAGTGTAAAGTCTCACCTTAATTAGGCTCTTGATCCTTTGCTCCTTCAGATCCTCCCTTTATAAATATCCTCAGTTGTTCTCAGTTGTCCTCACTTTGCTTTTGGATCTCTTACTTACTCCTTTTTTTAAAAAAAAACCCTCATTTTTATGCAAGTTTAATTACTTTACCACTTCCACTTCTGGATTTTCAGTACAGTGTATAATAGCAGTATTACAGTGTTATAGAGTGTCCTTTGCCTTTTTATCAATTTACATAGAAATATAGAAACATAGAAGTTGTCGGCAGATAAGGACGGCAAGGCCCATCCAGTCTGCCCATTTCTTTTTCTACCTTATAAATGTGCCATCGGCCTTTGCTCTGTCAGTGGCCTATCTATTCATAGTCATTTGTATTGCTCCCTTATGCCTATCCCATGCCTGTTTGAAGCCCTGCACTGTATTCATAGCCAACACTCCTTGTGGTAGCCATTCATGCATCTACCACCTTTCTGTGAAAAATTTCCTCTGTTCCCCTTAATAGGCCCCTCTAATCTCATGCTGTGTCCTCTTGTCCTGCTATTTTTCTTATATTTAAACATGTTAGACTCCTTCACCTTGTTAATGCACTTAAGGTGTTTGAATGCCTCAATCATATCACCTCTCTCCCTCCTTTGCTCAAGGGTATACATATTGAGCTCTGTTAATCTGTCTTCATATGTCTTCTGATGCAGTCCCTGCACCATTTTGGTTGCCTTTCTCTGGACTGCCTCAATTTGGTTAATGTCCTTGTGAAGGTGTGGCCTCCAATACTGCATGCAGTACTACAGATGGGGCCTAACCAGTGTCTTGTAAAGAGGGATTATTACCTCCCTCTTCGACTTGTGATACCCCTACTATACACCTAACACCCCTAGCCTACCTACTGCTTTAGAGGTCTGCTTGGATGATTTCAGGTCATCAGTGATGATGATGCCCAAGTCTCTTTCTTCCTTTGTGACTGCTAGCAACTCCCTCCCAGCCTATAGGTGGCTTCAGGGTTTCTCTTCCCTATGTGCATGATTTTGCACTTCTTTGCATTAAATCCAGTTGCCACTCTTCTGACCATTTTGCTAGTTTATCAAGATCTCTTCTCATTCTGCCCACCCCATCTGGATCATCTACTCTGTTGCAGATTTTGGTGTTATCTGCAAACAGACAAGCCTTACCCTCTAGTCCATCTGCAAGGTCACTAATGAAGATGTTGAGAGGACTGGCCCCAGGACTGATCCCTGAGGTACCCACTTGTGACTTGCATCTCTTCTGACTGTATATCATTTACCACCACTCTCCGTTTTCTGCCGTCAACCAGTTTGCCACCCAGTTGACCAACTTCGACCCACCCGAGCCTACCCAGCTTATTTATCAATCTTCTATGTGGAACAGTGTCAAAGCTTTGCTGAAGTCAAGGTAGGTGACATCAACTGCTCCCCTTGGTCCACCACTCTGGTTACCCAGTCAAAGAAATCTATGAGATTAGTTTGCGGGACCTTCCTTCTGTAAACCCATGCTGTCTTGGATCCTGTGCCTTTATGGATTCCAGGTGTTACATTATCCTTTCCTTAAGGAGTGCCTCCATAATCTTGCCCACTACTGAGGTAAGACTGACTGGTCTGTAGTTCCCTGCCTCCTCCCTGCTACCACTCTTGTGGAGCGGGATCACATGAGCCCTTCTCCTGTCTTCTGGGACCACTCCTGTGCTCAGAGACTCACTAAACAGTTCTGCTAATGGCTCTGCTAGTTCCACCTTTAGCTCCTTAAGTACCCTGGGATGTATGCCATCAGGTCCCATTGCCTTATCCACCCTGAGCTTAGCAAGCTCTTGTAGGACCCGTTCTTTTGTGAAGGGAGTAGCGTAATTTCTTCTTGTTTCTACTTCTTTCTGTCTTCTGATGTGATTTTATATTTAGTCTAGAGTCCCCTTGCTCACATATGCTCAAAATTACACAATTTGGCATTGAAATATCCTTGTCCTTATCTTTGACTGAAGTCACTAATTTAACAAAAAAGGAGAGGTCAGGAGAAGTTAATAATCCAATACTCAGTTTGCTTAATTGATTACAATTGACAGTCAACAATTAACAGCTCTTCCTCTAAGAGTACAAAAACTACAAAGTTACTCAAAATATCTAAACATATCTAAAAATATCTTCACTCTTAACAATTATTTGAATAGTTTTCGATACTTTGATACAAAAACATACACATATAACTATATGTGAAGGCTTATCTCTTGACTTCAAGTTTGCTAACTGGCTAGATTGCTAGCTTCCTAGCCTATTACTTTATAGCTTTACTATATACTATATCTTTAGGGCTAACACAATTTTGTTTATAATTGCACAGAAAAGTTGATATGCTAGTTTACTAAGCATTTGAAAACATTTTTAAGCAACATAATTATGCAGAACAAAAGAAAAATCATGCCAAAACAGTCCAGGTCTGAAGTTACCAGCCCCTGACAGAAGCTCAGGTATGGATTGACTACCTCCAGGAAGTGAGCCCTAGCAGCCTGATTTTCCTTTTTTACATGAGGACAATTGTCTCTGGGTTTAAATCCAGAGTTTGTTACTGCTATGACCCACTGGCTGCAGTCAGCCCCAAGAGCACTCCGATTGGCTCCATATAGCTCTGCACTGTTAATGCTTGAATTATATTGTATTAGATTATGATTTCTGTTAATACTGTCTTGTTAGCATTTTATAGTTGAAGTTTGCTGATTTAATATAAATGCCTGTAGTGTGTTCCCTCATAAGACCCAGTAGTGATCTCAGCTCAGGCCTTTGAACCCCGTCTCTTTCACCTTTTTACTCTGGTATTGTGTTTTAAATAGCCCTGTTCTTGCTCTCTCAGACCTTGTGGCACCTTGCCTAACATTTTGGTCTGCAACCCCCCCCCCGTTTAAGCCATTTTGCATTTCTTTTTAGCTCCACTAGCAGCCCCCCCACCTTTCTTATTTAATTCCCCTCTGTCCTTCTCTTTTCGGGTAGTCTGAGAGCCACAGCTGTGGTTCTCTGATGAACTCAACCTGCCAGACTGCCATCCACAGTCCAGGTCTGAAGCCACCAGTCCCTCACAGAAGCTCAGGTATGGATTTGCCCTCAGGGACTGATTACCACCAGGAAAGCAGCCCTAGCTACTTGATTTTTCTTTTTCTACATCAGGACAGTTGTCTCTGGGTTTAAATCCAGAGTCTGTTACTGCTGTGACCCACTGTCTGAAGTTAGATCCAGGAGCTGTCTGATTGGCTCCATATAGCTCTGCACTATTAATGCTTGAATTATGTTGTACTAGATTATGATCAGCGGCTATTATCTTTTCTCTGTCCACCCTTTGGAATGTCATGCAAAAAACTCTCAGGCTGTCTTCCCTCCCGGGGCCTCACTCTTTCAGGAGGCTGCTCACTCTCAAACTGAGAACCCTGTGTGTATGCCACAAATAACAGAAACATAGAAACATAGAAACATAGAAGTTGACGGCAGATAAGGACCGCAAGGCCCATCCAGTCTGCCCATTTCTTTTTCTACCTTATAAATGTGCCATCGGCCTTTGCTCTGTCAGTGACCTATCTATTCGTAGTCATTTGTATTGCTCCCTTATGCCTATCCCATGCCTGTTTGAAGCCCTGCACTGTATTTATAGCCACCACTTCTTGTGGTAAGCCATTCCATGCATCTACCACCCTTTCTGTGAAAAAGATTTCCTCACATTCCCCTTAATCGGCCTCCCTCTAATCTCATGCTGTGTCCTCTTGTCCTGCTATTTTTCTTATATTTAAACATGTTAGACTCTTTCACCTTGTTTATGCCCTTAAGGTGTTTAATTGTCTCGATCATATCACCTCTCTCCTCCTTTGCTCAAGGGTATACACATTGAGCTCCATTAATCTGTCCTCATATGTCTTCTGATGCAGTCCCTGCACCATTTTGGTTGCCCTTCTCTGGACTGCCTCAATTTGGTTAATGTCCTTGTGAAGGTGTGGCCTCCAATACTGCACGCAGTACTCCAGATGGGGCCTAACCAATGTCTTGTACAGAGGGATTATTACCTCCCTCTTACGACTTGTGATACCCCTACTAATACACCCTAACACCCCCCTAGCCTTACCTACTGCTTTAGAGGTCTGCTTGGATGATTTTAGGTCATCAGTGATGATGATGCCCAAGTCTCTTTCTTCCTTTGTGACTGCTAGAAACTCCCCTCCCAGCCTATAAGTGGCTTCAGGGTTTCTCTTCCCTATGTGCATGATTTTGCACTTCTTTGCATTAAATCCCAGTTGCCACTCTTCTGACCATTCTGCTAGTTTATCCAGATCTCTTCTCATTCTGCCCACCCCATCTGGATCATCTACTCTGTTGCAGATCTTGGTGTCATCTGCAAACAGACAAGCCTTACCCTCTAGTCCATCTGCGAGGTCACTAATGAAGATGTTGAATAGGACTGGCCCCAGGACTGATCCTAAAGTACCCCACTTGTGACTTGCATCTCTTCTGACTGTATACCATTTACCACCACTCTCTGTTTCTGCCAGTCAACCAGTTTGCCACCCAGTTGACCAACTTGACCCACCCCGAGCCTACCTAGCTTATTTATCAATCTTCTATGTGGAACAGTGTCAAAAGCTTTGCTGAAGTCAAGGTAGGCGACATCAACTGCTCCCCTTGGTCCACCACTCTGGTTACCCAGTCAAAGAAATCTATGAGATTAGTTTGACAGGACCTTCCTTTGTAAACCCATGCTGTCTTGGATCCTGTGCCCTATGGATTCCAGGTGTTGCACTATCCTTTCCTTAAGGAGTGCCTCCATAATCTTGCCCACTACTGAGGTAAGACTGACCAGTCTGTAGTTCCCCGCCTCCTCCCTGCTACCACTCTTGTGGAGTGGGATCACATGAGCCCTTCTCCAGTCTTCTGGGACCTCTCCTGTGCTCAGAGACTCACTAAACAATTCTGCTAATGGCTTTGCTAGTTCCTCCTTTAGCTCCTTAAGTACCCTGGGATGTATGCCATCAGGTCCCATTGCCTTATCCACCCTGAGCTAGCAAGCTCTTGTAGGACCCTTTCTTTGTGAAGGAGTAGTGCTCACCTCCCTCCCCTGTGTCCATGATGCTGAGCTGTGGGCCCTGCCCTACCTTCTCTTCAGTAAATACTGAGCAAAAGTATCTATTTAGGATAGATGCCTTTACAGGTCCTCCTCCTCACATGCTCCTTTTCTCCATTAAGCTTAGCAATACCCCTCTGGACTTTCTCCTTTCACTAATGTATCTATAGAAGTCTTGTCACCTTCTTTACTGTTCGTGCTAGTGTTTCCTCAGTTTGGGACTTTGCCTGCCTTACTGCCTTACCTGCTTCCCTTAGGGCAGTTTGGTATGCCTCCTATCTTCATCCTGTGTTCCTTATATTTTCTGAAGGCCAGCCTTTTGGCTCTGACCTTTTCTGCTACTGTATTTGAGAACCAAAGTGGTTTCTTCTTCTTTTACACTTCATTTTCTGTCTAACACAATGGGATGTTGCTTCAAGTATTGTATCCTAATACTTGCCCACTTTGCCTGTACCTCCTCACCTGTGTTTCTTTTGCCAGGGCTAGCTTAACTCTGTTGGCCATCTTATCAAAGTCAGCTCCCTGAAGTCCCATATTTTGCCTTGGAATGGGATGATTTAGATGTAGTAGCCAAATTGAACCATACCATGTGATGGTCACTGGCCCCAGGTGACCTTCTACCTGGAGATCTGTGATCCCTTCTTTGTTAGTCAGTACTAGATCTAGGATAGTCCTGTCTCTTGTGGGTTGCTGTACCAGTTGTTTGAGGCCCTCCCCTGCAGGAATCCACTATGTGTCTAGTTCTGGCCGATGTTCCTGCTGGTATTGACCAATCTGTATCTGGCATGTTGAAGTCTCCCATTATCAGAACCTCCCTTTAGCTGTCATGTTTTGTATATCTTCTAACAGTAATGTGTCTATGTCCTCCCTCTGGTCTGGGGCCTGTAGACAACCCCAGTTCTTATGGCTGTCCATTTCCTGTTTCCAGGGTGACCCACAGTTCTTCTGGCTCCTTATGTGTATTCTGAATTTCTGTAGCTTTGATATTTTCATTAACATACAGGGCCACTCCTCCCCTTTTTGCACTCGGTCTCTTCTGAACAATACATAGCCAGGTACTGAAGTCTCCCAAGTGTGGTTACTGGTAAACCACGTCTCACTAATTGCTACTATGTCCAGTTTAGCCTCTGACATTATTGCCTGCAGGTCTGGGATCTTATTTCCCAGGCTGTGAGCATTTGTGTACATGATTTTCCATTGGCCAGATTTTGGTGTGTTAGTTGTTGGGTGAAGTTTGGCATTACCCCTGTGCATCATATGGGGAGACAAACCTTTTTCTTACCTGGTGATGCAAATGAGCGGCAAACAGCTGAATTCCTGTTTGACCACTAGCTGAGGGGAGGGTGTTCTTCCCATTTGACGTATGGGTGCTGCCTCTCCCCATTTGCTAGTTTAAATATTCTGCAAAGACGTCAAACTTCTGCCCCAATGCACTGACTCCCTCTTTAGTCAGATGCAGTCCATCAAATTTAAAGAACTTTCGCTCCTAGAACTGTTGCCAGTTCCCTACAAATCTGTGTCCTTTTTCCTGGCACCAGTCCTTGAGCCACGTGTTTAGCTCCCCTATCTCCCCTTCTCTGACCTTCCGTCCATCTGCTCCCTTCTCCCAGACTGGCAGGATCTCAGAGAAGGAGATGCCGGACGAAATAGATGATAGTTTGTCACCCAGCCTAGTCAGGTGTTCCTTGGTCTCCACAACTGACCGGCTGGTGAGATCATTAGTTCCTATGTGTACTAGGACATCAATGTTTTCTCCTGCTTTGTGAACAATTTTATGTCAATGCGGTCAGTGTCTCTCCATGCTGATGTACCTGGAGACATCTGACCATCACCTGGCTGGAGATGGTATCAACTCCCAGAATCATGGATTCTCCTATGATCGAAGTTTTTGGATTTCCTTTGTGCTTGTTTAGTTTTGGTTCCTGATTTGGGTGAGTATTGTTGTGCCAGCTCCTGTGCCGCAGTGTCCTGCTCTGCAGTGTCTTCTGCCTCTTTATTTGATTTCAGAGATAGAGGCAGATACCTGTTTGTAGTGTTTATATGGTTTTGGAGGTAATGTGTTGGAGAGCAGAGGTGATGGGGCACCTGATTTGCTCCTCCTAACCACCTGCCAACCTCCTGGACCAACTACCTCTCTTGGTCGGGGTTTTTCTGTTGGATGCTGGGGAAATGGCGGGTGGTTCTTATAATGTATTTCCTCTTCAATATGAAATTTGAGGCGTGCAATCTCTGCCCATGCTGCTGGAGCTGAGACCTAAGATCTCCAAAGGCCCAGCATGTAGGACAGTGTCCTAAATCCTGTAAGACTGTCCTTCTGAAAATTGTTCCACAGTACCTGCAGTTAATGAAATCCATTACAAATAAGTTGCTGGGTTTGTAACCTAGTCAGAGTAATTAGAAGGAAAAAAATGCAAGTAATGGTTTAATTGTGCTTTGTTTAACTTGTTATAACAAGTTAAATTACTAGTGCCCTGTAAATGAGATCACCTTGTGGAGCCCCACTGATCCGCCCTTCCTGCTCTGCCACAGGAAATGTCACAACTGTGGTACCTTATAAAAGGAGTGTGGCGTGGGGTGGTTGGGGATGGGGGTGGGTGGCTGGGCCCTTCCCTGCCTAAAAGAAGAACCACGGACGAAAGAACAAGGAGGTAAGAGAAGAAACAATCAGTCAACAACAAATGCAGTAACCCTGGAAAGCTTATCCTAATGTTAGATAAAACTGTAAAACCTGTAAAGCACCACCTGTAATAATTTCAGAGAAGATATACCCTGTAAGAAACACTTTGCTCCAGAGAAAAATAAAGCAGTAACAGAAGATATACCTTGCAAAAGACAATTTGAATCAGAAGATTACAGCAGTAATCTGTTAGCACACACCTGTAGGCAGTAAATCTGCTTAGCCAAACTAAAAGCTTTGCTCCAGAGAAAAATAAAACAGTAACAGAAGATATACCTTGCAAAAGACAATTTGAATCAGAAGATTACAGCAGTAATCTGTTAGCACACACCTGTAGGCACACCTTGTAATAATGCAGAAGAAGGTATACCAGCAACAACAATTTGAATCAGAGAAAAAATAAAGCAATGAAATGTTAGCAACAAACAGTAGCAATCCCTGCGAGTAAAAAATAAAACACCACCACACAGTAAATCTGCTTAGCCAAACTAAGTCTTAATCCTTCTCCTTGCTCTGGTAAGTTTCTCTACTCTGCCTTTCAAGCAGTCTTAGAAGGAAAGAGCTCAGGTGAAGCTAGGTGCCTTGGCCAGCAAACCAAGTCTTCTACCTCCAAGATATCAACTAACCTGACTTTTTAACCCTTCTTTCTGTTGGAAATTACTGACAGTTTGCCAGCTCCACCCCCACATACACGCCTAATCCTTTGGAAGAGCTGTGGGAGGAAAAGCAATTAGCTCCTTCAATGTGAGAAGGAGACTGAAACACCTCTGAGACAACAAACCTTTCAACAAACAAAGAAAAAATAAAACACAGTGTCAAACAGTAATTTTGTAGCCCAATGATAAAAAGTCACAAAATGTAAGCTCCACCTGTAATACAGTAATTTCAGAGAAGATATACCCTGTAAGAAACACTTTGCTCCAGAGAAAAATAAAACAGTAACAGAAGATATACCTTGCAAAGACAATTTGAATCAGAAGATTACAGCAGTAATCTGTTAGCACACACCTGTAGGCACACCTTGTAATAATGCAGAAGAAGGTATACCAGCAACAACAATTTGAATCAGAGAAAAATAAAGCAATGAAATGTTAGCAACAAACAGTAGCAATCCCTATGAGTAAAAATAAAAACACCACCACACAGTAAATCTGCTTAGCCAAACTAAGTCTTAATCCTTCT
This sequence comes from Neoceratodus forsteri, assembly GCA_016271365.2. NCBI lineage: Eukaryota > Metazoa > Chordata > Ceratodontiformes > Ceratodontidae > Neoceratodus > Neoceratodus forsteri. Next base: position 685,929,025 of record CM057449.1, read on the forward strand.
CCCTTGCTCTGGTAAATTTCTCTACTCTGCCTTTCAAGCAGTCTTAGAAGGAAGAGCTCATGTGAAGCTAGGTGCCTTGGCCAGCAAACCAAGTCTTCTACCTCCAAGCTATCAACTAACCTGACTTTTTAACCCTTCTTTCTGTTGGAAATTACTGACAGTTTGCCAGCTCCACCCCACAACACACCTAATCCTTTGGAAGAGCTGTGGGAGGAAAGCAATTAGCTCCTTCAATGAGAAGGAGACTGAAACACCTCTGAGACAACAAACCTTTTCAACAAACAAGAAAAAATAAAACACAGTGTCAAACAGTAATTTTGCTTAGCCCAATGATAAAAAGTCACAAAATGTAAGCTCCACCTGTAATACAGTAATTTCAGAGAAGATATACCCTGTAAGAAACACTTTGCTCCAGAGAAAATAAAACAGTAACAGAAGATATACCTTGCAAAAGACAATTTGAATCAGAAGATTACAGCAGTAATCTGTTAGCACAACCTGTAGGCACACCTTGTAATAATGCAGAAGAAGGTATACCAGCAACAACAATTTGAATCAGAGAAAAAATAAAGCAATGAAATGTTAGCAACAAACAGTAGCAATCCCTGCGAGTAAAAAATAAAAACACCACCACACAGTAAATCTGCTTAGCCAAACTAAGTCTTAATCCTTCTCCCTTGCTCTGGTAAGTTTCTCTACTCTGCCTTTCAAGCAGTCTTAGAAGGAAAGAGCTCAGGTGAAGCTAGGTGCCTTGGCCAGCAAACCAAGTCTTCTACCTCAAGATATCAATTAACCTGACTTTTAACCCTTCTTTCTGTTGGAAATTACTGACAGTTTGCCAGCTCCACCCCACATACACACCTAATCCTTTTGGAAGAGCTGTGGGAGGAAAAGCAATTAGCTCCTTCAATGTGAGAAGAGACTGAAACACCTCTGAGACAACAAACCTTTTCAACAAACAAGAAAAAAATAAAACACAGTGTCAAACAGTAATTTTGCTTAGCCCAATGATAAAAGTCACAAAATGTAAGCTCCACCTGTAATACAGTAATTTCAAGAAGATATACCCTGTAAAACACTTTGCTCCAGAAAAAATAAAACAGTAACAGAAGATATACCTTGCAAAAGACAATTTGAATCAGAAGATTACAGCAGTAATCTGTTAGCACACACCTGTAGGCACACCTTGTAATAATGCAGAAGAAGGTATACCAGCAACAACAATTTGAATCAGAAAAAATAAAGCAATGAAATGTTAGCAACAAACAGTAGCAATCCCTCAGGTAAAAATAAAAACACCACCACACAGTAAATCTGCTTAGCCAAACTAAGTCTTAATCCTTCTCCCTTGCTCTGGTAAGTTTCTCTACTCTGCCTTTCAAGCAGTCTTAGAAGGAGAAGAGCTCAGGTGAAGCTAGGTGCCTTGGCCAGCAAACCAAGTCTTCTACCTCAAGCTATCAACTAACCTGACTTTTTAACCCTTCTTTCTGTTGGAAATTACTGACAGTTTGCCAGCTCCACCCCACATACACACCTAATCCTTTGGAAGAGCTGTGAGAGGAAAACAATTAGCTCCTTCAACGTGAGAAGGAGACTGAAACACCTCTGAGACAACAAACCTTTTCAACAAACAAGAAAAAAATAAAACACAGTGTCAAACAGTAATTTTGCTTAGCCAATGATAAAAAGTCACAAAAATGTAAGCTCCACCTGTAATACAGTAATTTCAGAAGAATATACCCTGTAAGAAACACTTTGCTCCAGAGAAAAATAAAACAGTAACAGAAGATATACCTTGCAAAAAGACAATTTGAATCAGAAGATTACAGCAGTAATCTGTTAGCACACACCTGTAGGCACACCTTGTAATAATGCAGAAGAAGGTATACCAGCAACAACAATTTGAATCAGAGAAAAATAAAGCAATGAAATGTTAGCAACAAACAGTAGCAATCCCTACGAGTAAAAAAAAAACACCACCACACAGTAAATCTGCTTAGCCAAACTAAGTCTTAATCCTTCTCCTTGCTCTGGTAAATTTCTCTACTCTGCCTTTCAAGCAGTCTTAGAAAGAAAGAGCTCATGTGAAGCTAGGTGCCTTGGCCAGCAAACCAAGTCTTCTACCTCAAGATATCAACTAACCTGACTTTTTTAACCCTTCTTTCTGTTGGAAATTACTGACAGTTGCCAGCTCCACCCCCACATACACACCTAATCCTTTGGAAGAGCTGTGGGAGGAAAAGCAATTAGCTCCTTCAATGTGAGAAGGAGACTGAAACACCTCTGAGACAACAAACCTTTTCAACAAACAAGAAAAAAAAATAAAACACAGTGTCAAACAGTAATTTTGCTTAGCCCAATGATAAAAAAGTCACAAAAATGTAAGCTCCACCTGTAATACAGTAATTTCAGAGAAGATATACCCTGTAAGAAACACTTTGCTCCAGAGAAAAATAAAGCAGTAACAGAAGATATACCTTGCAAAAGACAATTTGAATCAGAAGATTACAGCAGTAATCTGTTAGCACACACCTATAGGCACAACTTGTAATAATGCAGAAGAAGGTATACCAGCAACAACAATTTGAATCAGAGAAAAAATAAAGCAATGAAATGTTAACAACAAACAGTAGCAATCCCTGTGAGTAAAAAATAAAAACACCACCACACAGTAAATCTGCTTAGCCAAACTAAGTCTTAATCCTTCTCCCTTGCTCTGGTAAGTTTCTCTACTCTGCCTTTCAAGCAGTCTTAGAAGGAAAGAGCTCAGGTGAAGCTAGGTGCCTTGGCCAGCAAACCAAGTCTTCTACCTCAAGCTATCAACTAATCTGACTTTTAACCCTTCTTTCTGTTGGAAATTACTGACAGTTTGCCAGCTCCACCCCACATACACCTAATCCTTTGGAAAGAGCTGTGAGAGAGAAAAGCAATTAGCTCCTTCAACGTGAGAGGAGACTGAAACACCTCTGAGACAACAAACCTTTTCAACAAACAAGAAAAAAATAAAACACAGTGTCAAACAGTAATTTTGCTTAGCCCAATGATAAAAAAGTCACAAAAATGTAAGCTCCACCTGTAATACAGTAATTTCAGAGAAGATATACCCTGTAAGAAACACTTTGCTCCAGAGAAAAATAAAACAGTAACAGAAGATATACCTTGCAAAAGACAATTTGAATCAGAAGATTACAGCAGTAATCTGTTAGCACACACCTGTAGGCACACCTTGTAATAATGCAGAAGAAGGTATACCAGCAACAACAATTTGAATCAGAGAAAAAATAAAGCAATGAAATGTTAGCAACAAACAGTAGCAATCCCTGCGAGTAAAAAATAAAAACACCACCACACAGTAAATCTGCTTAGCCAAACTAAGTCTTAATCCTTCTCCCTTGCTCTGGTAAATTTCTCTACTCTGCCTTTCAAGCAGTCTTAGAAGGAAAGAGCTCATGTGAAGCTAGGTGCCTTGGCCAGCAAACCAAGTCTTCTACCTCCAAGATATCAACTAACCTGACTTTTTAACCCTTCTTTCTGTTGGAAATTACTGACAGTTTGCCAGCTCCACCCCCACATAAACACCTAATCCTTTGGAAGAGCTGTGGGAGGAAAAGCAATTAGCTCCTTCAATGTGAGAAGGAGACTGAAACACCTCTGAGACAACAAACCTTTTCAACAAACAAGAAAAAAATAAAACACAGTGTCAAACAGTAATTTTACTTAGCCCAATGATAAAAAAGTCACAAAAATGTAAGCTCCACCTGTAATACAGTAATTTCAGAGAAGATATACCCTGTAAGAAACACTTTGCTCCAGAGAAAAATAAAGCAGTAACAGAAGATATACCTTGCAAAAGACAATTTGAATCAGAAGATTACATCAGTAATCTGTTAGCATACACCTATAGGCACAACTTGTAATAATGCAGAAGAAGGTATACCAGCAACAACAATTTGAATCAGAGAAAAAATAAAGCAATGAAATGTTAACAACAAACAGTAGCAATCCCTGTGAGTAAAAATAAAACACCACCACACAGTAAATCTGCTTAGCCAAACTAAGTCTTAATCCTTCTCCCTTGCTCTGGTAAGTTTCTCTACTCTGCCTTTCAAGCAGTCTTAGAAGGAAAGAGCTCAGGTGAAGCTAGGTGCCTTGGCCAGCAAACCAAGTCTTCTACCTCCAAGCTATCAACTAACCTGACTTTTTAACCCTTCTTTCTGTTGGAAATTACTGACAGTTTGCCAGCTCCACCCCCACATACACACCTAATCCTTTGGAAGAGCTGTGAGAGGAAAAGCAATTAGCTCCTTCAACGTGAGAAGGAGACTGAAACACCTCTGAGACAACAAACCTTTTCAACAAACAAGAAAAAAAATAAAACACAGTGTCAAACAGTAATTTTGCTTAGCCCAATGATAAAAAGTCACAAAAATGTAAGCTCCACCTGTAATACAGTAATTTCAGAAAGATATACCCTGTAAGAAACACTTTGCTCAGAGAAAATAAAACAGTAACAGAAGATATACCTTGCAAAAGACAATTTGAATCAGAAGATTACAGCAGTAATCTGTTAGCACACACCTGTAGGCACACCTTGTAATAATGCAGAAGAAGGTATACCAGCAACAACAATTTGAATCAGAGAAAAAATAAAGCAATGAAATGTTAGCAACAAACAGTAGCAATCCCTGTGAGTAAAAAATAAAAACACCACACACAGTAAATCTGCTTAGCCAAACTAAGTCTTAATCCTTCTCCCTTGCTCTGGTAAGTTTGTCTACTCTGCCTTTCAAGCAGTCTTAGAAGGAAAGAGCTCAGGTGAAGCTAGCTGCCTTGGCCAGCAAACCAAGTCTTCTACCTCCAAGATATCAACTAACCTGACTTTTTAACCCTTCTTTCTGTTGGAAATTACTGACAGTTTGCCAGCTCCAACCCCCCCACATACACACCTAATCCTTTGGAAGAGCTGTGGGAGGAAAAGCAATTAGCTCCTTCAATGTGAGAAGGAGACTGAAACACCTCTGAGACAACAAACCTTTTCAACAAACAAGAAAAAATAAAACACAGTGTCAAACAGTAATTTTGCTTAGCCCAATGATAAAAAGTCACAAAAATGTAAGCTCCACCTGTAATACAGTAATTTCAGAGAAGATATACCCTGTAAAAACACTTTGCTCCAGAGAAAAATAAAGCAGTAACAGAAGATATACCTTGCAAAGACAATTTGAATCAGAAGATTACAGCAGTAATCTGTTAGCACACCTGTAGGCACACCTTGTAATAATGCAGAAGAAGGTATACCAGCAACAACAATTTGAATCAGAGAAAAAATAAAGCAATGAAATGTTAGCAACAAACAGTAGCAATCCCTGTGAGTTAAAAATAAAAACACCACCACACAGTAAATCTGCTTAGCCAAACTAAGTCTTAATCCTTCTCCCTTGCTCTGGTAAGTTTCTCTACTCTGCCTTTCAAGCAGTCTTAGAAGGAAAGAGCTCAGGTGAAGCTAGGTGCCTTGGCCAGCAAACCAAGTCTTCTACCTCCAAGATATCAACTAACCTGACTTTTTAACCATTCTTCTGTTGGAAATTACTGACAGTTTGCCAGCTCCACCCCCACATACACACTAATCCTTTGGAAGAGCTGTGGGAGGAAAAGCAATTAGCTCCTTCAATGTGAGAAGAGCTGAAACACCTCTGAGACAACAAACCTTTTCAACAAACAAAAAAAAATAAAACACAGTGTCAAACAGTAATTTTGCTTAGCCCAATGATAAAAAGTCACAAAATGTAAGCTCCACCTGTAATACAGTAATTTCAGAGAAGATATACCCTGTAAGAAACACTTTGCTCCAGAGAAAAATAAAGCAGTAACAGAAGATATACCTTGCAAAGACAATTTGAATCAGAAGATTACAGCAGTAATCTGTTGCTACACCTAGTAGGCACACCTTGTAATAATGCAGAAAAGGTATACCAGCAACAACAATTTGAATCAGAGAAAAAAATAAAGCAATGAAATGTTAGCAACAAACAGTACTAATCCCTGCGAGTAAAAATAAAAAACACCACCACACAGTAAATCTGCTTAGCCAAACTAAGTCTTAATCCTTCTCCCTTGCTCTGGTAAGTTTCTCTACTCTGCCTTTCAAGCAGTCTTAGAAGGAAAGAGCTCAGGTGAAGCTAGGTGCCTTGGCCAGCAAACCAAGTCTTATAACCACCTCCTCCATCTCCTGTGGCTCTCCAAACTCTTGGCACTTACATGTACTGTATTCTTCTAGCATTCTCTTCTTCTTTCCACTTGGGATTATTCTGCCAACTCCCTCCTGTTTGTTTAACTACATCTATTTTGACCCATCCCCGACCCTTTCCCTTGTTTTTCCCCCTCCCATAAACCTTCAGTTGTTGTTCCCTCACTTACCCAACCTGATATCCCTTGTCTTATTGTAACATTGTGACCTTTGTCTGAATAATCCCATGTCTTGAGGGTATCCTTTATATATACAGTCAATTATCAACCTGGATAGTGTTCACCATATGTACTCCCCAGCCCTGATCTTATTTGTTTCTCTGTAACTGTCTTTTATTTGCTCATTGTGTGTACACTACGTATCTCCTAATTTTGCTGTAGTTGTATATGTCCTACTTGTCCAGGACCATCTTGCAAATGAGCTTGCTCAAGGATGATTTTACCTGGTTAAATAAAGGTTGATTGATTTATTGATTGATTTCTGTTAATACAGTCTTGCTAGCATTTTATAGTTGAAGTTTGCTAATTCAATCTAAATGTCTGTAGTGTGTTCCCTCATAAGACCCAGTAGCAATCTCAGCTCAGGCCTTTGAAACCCCCCTTTCACCTTTTTGCTCTAGTCTTGTGTTTTAAATAGCCCTATTCTTGCTCTCTCAGACCTTGTGGCACCTTGCCTGACATTTTGGTCTACAACACTTCCCCTGTTGAAGCCATTTTGCATTTCTTTTTAGCTCCACGAGCCACCCCATCCCCTCTGCCTTTTTTTATATTTAATTTCCCTCTGTCCTTCTCTTTTCAGGTAGTCTGAGAGTCACATGGTTCTCTGATGAACCTGACCTGCCAGAATGCCATCCGCAGTCCAGGTCTGAAGCCACCAGCCCCTCACAGAAGCTCAGGTACGGACTTGCCCTCAGGGACTGATTGCTTCCAGGAAGGGAGCCCTAGCTGACTGATTTTTCTTTTTCTACATGAGGATAGTTGTCTCTGGGTTCAAATCCAGAGTCTGTTACTGCTGTGACCCACTGGCTGCAGTCAGCCCTAGGAGCACTCCGATTGGCTCCATATAGCTCTGCACTATTAATGTTTGAATTATATTGTACTAGATTGTGATTTCTGTTAATACTGTCTTGCTAGCATTTTATAGTTGAAGTTTGCTGATTTAATCTAAATGCCTGTAGAGTGTTCTCTCATAAGACCCAGTAGCGATCTCAGCTCAGGCCTTTGAACCCCTCCTCTTTCACCTTTTTACTCTAGTATTGTGTTTTAAATAGCCCTGTTCTTGCTCTCTCAGACCTTGTGGCACCTTGCCTAACATATTGTTCTGCAACCCCCCCCCGTTTAAGCCATTTGCATTTCTTTTTAGCTCCATGAGCAGCCTCACCCCCTCTGCCTTTTTTAGTTAATTCCCATCTGTCCTTCTCTTTTCAGATAGTCTGAGAGCCACAGCTGTGGTTCTCTGATGAATCCGACCTGCCAGACTGCCATCTGCAGTCCAGGTCTGAAGCCACCAGCCCCTCACAGTAGCTCAGGTACGGACTTGCCCTCAGGCACTGATTACCTCCAGGAAGGGGCGCTAGCTGCCTGATTTTTATTTTTCTACATCAGGACAGTTGTCTGGCCCAGACACCCTCCACCCACCCCAGTCCTGTTTAAATACACTTAAGCCCCACCGGGTTTCTAGCTCACTCCTACAGGCTACTACCAGCCATGCCCACCCACCACATCCCCGACCTCTATTGAATCCCCAAGGGTATCACCCAGTTCTCATCTACTCTGCTCTTATTAGCAATCAGTAGACTTATCCCACCTCCTCCCAAAAAGCCCATACCTTCTGCCCCAGAGAACAATATTTCTGATCTCCCTCTACGCCTAAGTATGGGAACCACTTTCTCACAATTGAGCCTGCTTATTATTCTCAATCTAATCATCTACTCTAGAAGGGCTGCTATGCTGTGACCCCAAAATACCACCAACCTCTCCACTGAATTCCCATTATCTACCCCAAGGATGATCACATACAACTACTCCCTAACTCTTGCCCAAAACACACCATCCAGACCGCTTCACCTATGGATGACTCTCCCATCAAAAACACATGTTCCCATGCTCCTCAGCATCTCTCTCCTATTAACAGATTTCTCTCACTCAAATCACTATCCCTTTAAAGAAGCTCCTAAAACATTAACAGTATGGGGACAACAAAAGTATATCAAAACTCTCTTAAAGTCCCTAATTCCGATGCTGATCCTCATCTCAGGTAACGTCCACCCAAACCCTGGCTCCCAACAGTCTAGTCCCTGTGGTGCTGACAGGTCTGGGGGGCTCTGTCTGGCTACCATCAACATCTGCAGTATCCTCTAAAAGCTGGATCTTCCCACTGCCTGGGTCACACTCCACAACCCAGATATAATATCAATAATTGAGACATGGCTATCACCTAAGATTCCCAACACTGCAATAACAATTCTGGGTTATGCCATTTTCAGGCAAGACAGATGCTTCAAGAAGGTGGTAGGCTGTGCCCTGTACCTAAAATACACTCTAATCAGGCACACCCTACATATACCTCACCCTGTGAGTGACATCCAGGTTCTTGCCACAAAAATACGTCTGGGGATCCATCATAAAACACTGATGGTGGCATCAGTCTACATACCCCCCAAACTTACCAACCAAGGAGTGAATTCCATACTGACGTCATTCACTCCCTAGATCAGAAATCTGAAACTATCCTTCTCAGGGACTTTAATGTAAATTGGTCTTCCCCCAGTGCACATAAGTATAAAGATGCCTTGACAGCTGCCAATTTCTCCCAAATGGTTAAAACACCCACCTGAGTAAGCTACAGGACAGGTACCTCAACTCTTCTGGACTGGGTTCTTACAAACCACCCTGAACACATTACTAATACAGTAGTTCTCCCCGACTGTATAAGCAACCACTCACCAGTCCTACTCTCATGGGCAACAAATTCATTAAGACCTTCCCTAAAATCATCAAAAGTAGAAAACTACTACCTGGCCACCTGTGGCCACTAAAAACATGCCTACGAGATCACAACTGGTCACCTATAGATGCAGCCCCAGACGTGGACACTGCACTTGACTACTTTATCCAAAGCATCAACACAGCCTGAGATGCACATGCACCCTTCATGAAATGCAAGATTAAAGGTGTTAACAACCCTTGGCTCAACCTTGGTCTCCTTGAGCAAATGAGGCCGGGATCACCTCTGGCAATGTGCTAAGCTGACCAGAAACAGTGCAGACACTCAAGCCTTCAAAGCTGCAAGAAATGCCTGCACCCGTGCGATTCTAAATGAAAAGGCCAACTACTACAAAAGAGTGGTAACAAACTCTTGGAAAGATGGAAATAAGTTTTGGGCCATCCTAATGGAACTAACTGGAAGAAAAACAAAAGTCCCACCTGCTATGGTCCACCTAAATGGCCACATAATCACAGATCAAGTCACTGTGGCAAATGCCTTTAATGCAGCATTTACAAACCTTAGCTATGTTTTACCACCGACTTTCTTTGATGCCCTCAAGATACCATTAACTCAGTCAAAGTCAGAAATTTGGAGGTAAATCTGACATTCTACTTCTAAGCCATCTCCAAGGACATCACAAAAAAGTACCTCCTTCAAGTACTCGGAAAGTCTAGATCAAGCAGTGACTCCCTCGACCTGAAACTCCTTGCTCTTACCCTCAATGAAGTCCTGACCCCCCTCACCAAAATCCTTAACAAATCTCTCATGCTCCCACATTTCCCTCAAAAATGGAAATCAGCGATGGTGACACCTATCCACAAAAGTGGTGATAAATCTGTTACAAGCAACTATAGACCAGTCTCCATTCTTCCCCCTCTCTCAAAAGCGCTAGACAGAATAGCTGCTGACCAACTGATAGAATACCTTACTAAGTATAACCTGCTATGTCAAGAGCAACATGGATTTTGCAAGGGCCACAGCATGACCAAGGCACTCCTAGAGCTTACCTCCTACATCCACAATGCCCTGGACCAAGGGGATCTTGCTGGTGCCACCTTCATCTACCTAACTAAGGTGTTTGACACTGTCAGCCATTCACTACTACTTCAACAACTATCTCTAATAGGCCTATCTCCAGACACAACTCTTTGGTTTCAAAGCTACCTCAGTGACCAAAAACAGCAGGTAAAAATTGGTGAATCCCTCTCAACACCCCTCTTGGTCCGATTAGGAGTCCTACAAGGATCCATCCTGGGTCCTACGCTTTTCAGCATTTTCCTAAACAGCTTCCCTTCATCTTGCTCAGAACAAATCCTACTCTATGCCGATGATGCTGTCATCTTCACCTCCCACTCTGACTCCTCCTTTCTTCAGTTGCTACTACAAGAAAGCTTCAGTGATGGAGAGGCATGGTTTAAATCCCACAAGCTTATACTTAACTACAGCAAAGCCAAATCAATGCTGTTCCATGGTACCCACAGCAAACATAAAAACAGAGACCTCTCTATCTCAAACAGCACAGGGGCCACCCTTGAACAAGTACGGTGTACCGTCACCACAGCGAAACCCTGATGACAAACACCACCACAGCGGCAGGAATCAGGCAAAATCCAGCCATCGTGTGGTAGACAGTGTGCTGATCGGGACTGCCTAGCTTGGTGATTGCCCCCCCAGTCCAACTCTGACTCAGAGTTAAAATCCTAGAGACCCGGGGATATCGGGGGCTCCACCCCCAACAAGGGGGGGGTTCAGGGGGAGCAGCCCCCTGCTTGTGAGTGCCAACATCCCATAGCTACAATGCCGATGGTCTGCACTGTAGCTGTCGCTGTAGGGGATGTCAGTGCTAGCACTGTCGAAGCACTATAGGTAAACCAACAAGTACATCTATTTAAATATCTTGGGCTGATTCTTGACCCAACACTTGGGTACCCTTAACATATCAACTACCTAGCAAAAACTGTGAATATCTGCATAGGCCTGCTCTATAGACATAAGAACTGTCTCCCGGATGAAGCCCTAACCACTGCCATTCACAGTTCAGTAATCTCTATAATAGACTGTGGGCTTATGATCTACAGGTCTGCCACTGACACAGCTCTCTGATGCATCACCCCAGTACTAAACAAGGCATGTCATCTCCAAACATCTGCAAACCGCCTTACACACACCTGCGAGATCGACGAACACACAAACTGGCTCCAACTATCTGGCAGAATTAAATACCAAACCTGCATCCTAGCAAAAAAGCAAACATTGGACCTACAACCCCCTGGATCACAGGCACTGCTGAGACCATATAGCAGCCCACAACAAACCAGGAATTCAAACAACCTCTCCTTCACTGTTCCCCTTTGCAGGACTACCCAAGGCCAATGATCCTTCTTTTTCAGAGCCTCCTCCTGGTTCAACATCCTGCCAGCAGAAGTTACCAGCAAAGCAACCCTGGGTGCCTTTAAGCTCATCCTGCATCAATACCTCTTCTGTGCCTCCTGCAACTGCTACACCTAAATGGTTTATCCCCCAACCCCCATACCCCACCCTTCCCTCCCTACTCCTTGCCTCCTCCTGTACTGCCTCCACTCGCCTCCTCGCTGACCCTGCCCCTGCCCCACCCCCGACTCCCTCTGTTCCTCCCTCTTTACACCAGCCTCTGGCCTCGCCTCCTTCTGTCAGATGGCTACCTATATGAATCTATGTTGTTTAATTTGTTATAGAAGTGAGTTGCACAATTGTGATGTTTTGGTAATTGATAAAGCCCTCTGGCTGCTATGTTTATTTCTCTTTTGCGCAATACCACTGCCTGTCCTAATGTTTCAAGTAACCTGACATGGAACCTTTGTAAGAGAGCCCTTGGCTCAAAGGTGTATCTGATTCCCTTAAATAAATAAATAAATAAATGAAACTTACTTTTGACAGGCCACAGGTAAATATCGACAGACACTGGCTGTATATTACACCGCCAATTTCTAGTTCCCAGCTCAGGATTTGTGGTTCGGTTTTGGGTTTTAGCTTACCTTTACAATAAAACCTGTAGCAGTTTATTGGAGCCTGAGGTGCCTGAGAGTGATGCTATCACTTAGACGTTCAGGAACTCACCGTAATCTATTCGCCTCTATATAGAAAAGTAAGTGGTTATACATAGATACATAGACAGTGTCGGCAGATAAGGGCCTATGGCCCACCCAGTCTGCCCATTTAAGTTTGTAAGTTCAGTTTATGTTTTCCAGGAAGTCTGTTGCCCCTTACCCCTGACCTCCAGAATTCCTTTATGTCTATCCCATGCATTCTTAAAACCCGTGATTGTTTCAGCCCCCACCACTTCCTCTCTGGCAGGGTGTTCCACTTATCCACCACCCGTTCTGTGAAGAAATTCTTCCTCACGTTTCCTCTGAATCATCCTCCTCCAACTTCATCCCATGCCCTCTAGTCCTGGAACATCTTTTTCGCTTAAAAATAGCGCATTCCTGCACCCTGTTCCTCCCTGTAAGATACTTGTATGTCTCTATCATATCCCCTCTCTCCCTCCTCTCCTCCAGGGAGTACATGTTCAGTGCCTTCAACCTGTCCTCATAGGACTTGTGATGCAATCCATGCACCATCTTTGTTTAGCAGTGAGAATTTACCCAAACTATTGCCTTAAGTCAAAATCCATTTTGCTCTATATACTTCTATTAACTCACTTGAAGTTACTCTTAAATAACTCAAATCACTCTCAAAAAAGCCTAGTGAACACACAAAAACATAAATGTGAAACAGACTGTCATTGCGACATTCAGACTTGCAGGTGAATTGGTCCAAAATGACATGCATGTGCCTTTTGACCCCCTTCTCAAGTCATGTGATTTTATGGCACTAAAATTAAAAAAAATCCTTTTCAAACAGTTTTGTCTTTAATAGATACTTATTACAAACTAAAAAACATGCTCTGTTGCACAGAGATAAATCGAATGCACAGATACATAAAGATGAAATAGATACTGAAAACACAAACTGTCATGAAATTTGTGGGTTTCACTATCAGCAGCTGCAGCTGTAATCCCCAGCTAAATCACAACATACATTTAATGCACTAGCACTTACAGTATCATTGAGAATAAAATGTGTACATTTGTATGCTGTTTCTTAACTTTTAGGTAAGTATGTGCTAGTGAATAAAATATGAGTGAGTATTCTCTATTGACTCTGTCAAATCTATTTGATCGGGTCAGCCGTATACCCAATGCCAGACCTGTGGCACTGCAGTGTCTAGGATTGGCTCCACCACTGTTCAGACTCCTAAGCCCGTCCACACCAGTGTCACATGGCTGATCTTCTCCAGAGAATAAATACAAGCGGCACAAGGTTTTCTGGAAAGGCTTGGTTTACGTTTTCCTCCTTGCAGGCAACAATGGCATACCTGTTATAGAAAAAATAAGACTTATCTCAAGTCCTGCTCCACAGAGCTCTCCCTCAGCACAGCATTCAGCAGCTCACACCAGTACTCCCACAATGCACTGGAACCATGAAGGGAGTAGCAGAGGCGGGCAGGGTTTACAAAAGGAAAAAGGTGAGAATCTCTGTTTCCTAGCACTCCTCCTCCTCGTCCACATGGTAAACCGACCAAGTAGAAGCACCCTGATCTCCTAGAAGGAAACGAATGCTGACACTGGTAAGAATCCTTCAGGGTAATAGGGGGCACCTGCCTCTGGGCAACTTCAAGGGTCCTCAGCATTGTCTAAAGATCCCACTGTCCTCTGCCTTTAATATGTACAGAAATTACTGCAAGCCACTGCAAGGCATGAGGAAAGGGAGAACAGGTTAGGGAAGAACGAACATTACTCAGATTAGGGGACAGGGTAAGGGGGAGAAGCCAAGCAGCACAGAAAGCCTTGAGGGGCAGATGAGCACCTGGGTGGTGCCTGAAGGGGAGGATTCAGTCACTAAGAAGCCCCCAGGGCTGAAGGAGGGGATAACTGCAGTTCTGCTCTGAGTTAAGGAGGTGCCTGCAGTAACAGGGTGCACCCCCTGATCGACCAGGGATGGCATTCCTGCACCCCTCCATGTTTTGACTGCTTGGGGGTTGAAAGAAATACACTGCCACCACATGACCTTCCTCCTCACCCCACAGCAAATATCTCCCAAGGCCAACAATGTTGACAATCCTACGTCTAGGGGACGGCTTCCACCAGAGGCTTTTATAGATGTCACCCACCCCTGCACCCACTGTTTTTCAGCAAGCTAAAGCCAGGCCCAAGCCCAGAACAGGGGGAATAGCAATAGCAATAACAATAGCAATAGGGGGTACAAAACTATGGAGACTAAAGACTGCTGTGCTCCAATACAGGGTTACGGCTAGAGCATATGTCACCTGAGACTGTATGCATAGCACTAGGCCTGTGGAAGAGCAGGTATGGGGAATTGATTCCCACTGAATACACACACCAGAGACTACAAAAAGCAAACTTATCATTGTAGTCTTTTATCCTCTTCTTGGACTGGTCCTATTCTAAGGGCTTTTGCCCTCATCATGCCTATGTTAAGACTAATGAGATTCAAAGTGTTAAATTTTTTTGTGGTTGTCAAGGATTAGTAACTCTCAATGTTCAGAAATGATAAGGGGCAAGTATGTTCCCAGAATATACAATATCAAGAGGTCAGTCCTAGACAAGAACTATTCAGGGGACCAGCACAACCAGAATGGTCAAACAAAGGTTGTTGGGTCTAAACCTGAACTTGGTTGCATACAAACAGTATCAAGGTCACCCCCTACCCCACACAGAGTTGTGAATATGGCTAACAAGCCCACTAAATTTGTATCATGGAATGTCAAAGGTATAAATAGCCCTATCAAAAGAAGGGAAATTTAAGATCACCTTAGGAGACTATGAACAGGAATAGCTTTCTTGCAGGAAACGTATCTTCTAAAGCCTGAAGTAGACAAACATAAATCAGGCTGGGTTGCCCAAGTCTTCAGCGGTTCCTTTAACATCAAAAGCATAGGGATGGCCATACTAATACACAGGGGGGTAGATTGCAAGTGCACATTTACCCATAGGAATCCAGAAGGGCGGTACTTCATTGTAAGGGGAGATCTGTGGGGCAAGGAGAGAACCCTGGGCTGTGTCTATGAGCCGAATGCTATGGATGCCTCTTTTTTCTCCTCCCCAGCTCAGAAACTAGCAGAATGTGGCAGAGACCATATTCTAGTCAGGGAAAGGACCATGAACACAGAAATGGATGATTTATTGGATAAGAGTAGAACCCCTTCCCCCATGAGCACACAGTCACCAGCATCTGTGGCACTCCAAGCTCTAGCAAATTAGACAGGAGTCATAGACATCTGGAGACTAGTCAGCCCTAAGGGAAGGAATCTCTCATTTTACTCCATACCCCATAATGTCTGCTCTAGATTAGACATGTGCTTAATGCCAGCTAGCTGGGTAGAACATGTCAGCAAGACCAGAACAGAAAGCAAGGTAATAGCAAACCACTTCCCCATCTCTTTATCCTCACTACCACATAACAAACAATTGCCTAAGGCAGGACAATGGAGATTTAACTCCACCTTCCTTAGAGACCCTGAATTATATGCAATGATGTCAAAGGCCATAGAGGAATTCCTAGAGCACACGTCTTTTGACATTTCTGCAGCCATCTGATAGGATGGTCTGAAAGTTATCATCCCTGGAAATGTATTACACATGCTGTATGGACAAAGAGGGCCAAAGAGAAAGACATCAAGGAGTAGGACGCCCTCCTGAAGGATCTAGTGGTGAAACACAGAGCATGGGTGGCAAAAATTCTGACCTGTTAGCACAAATTGTGGTGGTGTGTTTTAAACTAAACATGTACATTCACCAGAAAGCAGAGTTTTCCCTATTCCACCTTCATCAAGCTTTCTGGGAGGCAGGTGAAAAGCCAGGCAAGCTTTTAGCATTCCTATTAAAGAAAATGCAGCAAAAGCCCAGGATCCATGCCATTAGAGGAAATGATGGGTCCATAACAATAGATCAAGAAGGCATAAACAAAGCCTTCAGGAACTTTTACCAGCAGCTGTACACCTTTGAATTCTCTCCCTCAGAGAGATACATGGACACTTTCATGGGGATTCTAGATCTAGCCACTCTCACGTCACCGCAGAAACTTGAGCTTGACAAACCCTTCACTAGTAAGGAGCTAAAGGACATGTTGAAGAGTATGCCTTCAGGGAATTCTCCAAGGGGAGATGGCCTGCATGTTGACTATACAACCTTTAAGGTCAATTCCATAGAACCATTAAAGGATGCCTTAGCTGAAGCTCATCAGCTGAGCAAACCACGCCATCTATGTGTATGGAGCAAATAACCTTAATTCCCAAACCTGGAAAGGACCCCCAGTTCTGTGGGAGCTATTGGCCCATCCTTCTGATAACAGTGGATAGCAAGGTCTTTGCAAAATTGATTGCTGCTTGGATCAAAATGGTATTTCTACACTTAATAGATGTGGACCAAGTAGGGTTTATCCCTTGGAGACATGGGGTAGATGACATGATGCAGCTTATTAATTTAATTTGGAAAACCTGCCATCCCCATCTACCAGCAGTCCTATTGTCACTCGATGCAGAAAAAGCAGAGTGGAGGCCCCAGGGGGAGGCAAGGATCCCCAGAGGAGAAGGAATGTCCTAGTCCTACTTGGGGACTTTATTATTAGGGGGGTGTAGAATTGAGAGTGGGGAAGAGAGGAGGGAGAGAGAGATAAGGTGCTTACCCAGTGCCTCAGCTTGGAAGGATAGGAAGTGAATACTAAGGATCACAGGGGCAACAGCACAGGAAGGGGAGCTAGACATTATTGTCCACCTGGAGACAAATGACCTTGCTGACAGTGAGGTTGGGGCAGTGCAGAGGGAGTTCACAGAGTTGGGGAGGGGTCTTAGGCAGGTGGCACGCTCGGTAACCTTCTTGGAAGTGCTACGGCATGGGAGAATCCAGGATGCTCCACACCATGGGATTCAACGAATGGCTGAAGAACTGGTGCAGAGTTGAGGGTTTTTGCTTCATTGGGGACTGGGGCCCACCTGGAGAGATACAAGCTTGGACACAAAGAATGGTCTGCATTTGTCTGGGGGGGGCAGGATCCTGAGTGAAAGGTTTAAATGTTTCATTGGCAAATATTTAAACTGGCCAAGGGTGGAGGTGGAAATATGGAGGAAGATCTCAGCTGCCCCCCAACAGGTTAAGGTAGTCAGACAAGAGGATATTAAGGAGGGGAAAACACAACTGACTGAAACAGGAGGTAATCTCAGGAGAGGCACAAGGGGTAGGACGGGAACAAGTAAGGGCGAAGCCATCAAAACATGGAGGGCCATGTGTACAAATGCCTGCTGCCTGGGTAACATGATCACTGACCTGGTGGCTTTGATGGCAGAGGGAGACTTGGATATAGTGGCAGTTACTGAAACATGGTATTCGGAAAGCCATGACTGGGATGCTAATATACCTGGGTACACAGTATACAGGAAAGACAGAGAGGACAAAAAGGGAGGAGGGGTAGCGATCTACATCAAAGAGGGGATCAAAGCAATTGAAATAAAGGGAAAGCAGGGAGGAGAGGAGGCACTGTGGATCAGCTTGGAGTCAGGAAATGGCAACACTATCCACACAGGGGTTATCTACAGACTTCCAGCTCAAGGGGAGGAAACAGATAGGCAAATGATAGATAACATCCATAAAATTGCAGAAAAGGAGGAAGTGTTGTTGGTAGGGGACCTAAATATGCCTGATGTTAACTTGAACACTTATGGTAAGGCCACATCCAGGAGCAGGGTCATCCTGGATGCCCTGCAGTGGCATGCATCACGCAGCTTGAAATGGAACCCACCCAGGAGGGGACAATATTGGACCTGGTGCTCACAAATGAAGACAGAATAACAGATGTATCAGTGGGTAGCAATCTGGGGTCCAGTGACAACCATACAGTATGATTCAAGGTAAAGACAGTAGAAGAGTCAAGCCACAGAAAAGTAAAAGTCCTATACTTCAAAAGGGCCAACTTTGCTAAAATGGGAGAATGCCACAAGAAAATACTGGCAAAGGGTGAGGAAGGGGAACTAAAGGTTCAGTGGGAGAACCTCAAGACAGTCATAACAGAGGCAATATGCCTTTGTGTGAAGCAAGTCAACAAAGCAAGAAGACAAAGAAAACCATTATGGTTTTCAAAAGAAGTGGCAGGGATGGTTAGAAAAAAAATGGCATTCAGGAATTACAAGGAAATGCAGAGGGAGCAAGACAGGGAACTGTATCAGACTACACAGATGGAAGTGGGGAAAGCAGTCAGACATGCAAAGGTACAAACAGAGGAAATGATAGCCCAGACAGTGAAGGAGGGGGACAAAACCATCTTCAGGTACATAACGGCAAGAAGAAAGGCCAAGGGACGGATAGTGAGGCTAAGTAAAGGGGGGAGTGGGCGGAGGGGGACCTGGAAAAACTGAGATACTGAATTAATACTTTTGCTCAGTATTCATGAAAGAAGGGGAGGGAGAGGGAGTGGAATTATCCAGCAGACACACACATGAAAGAGGGGTGGGCACCAGACCATTCACAGAAGAGAGTCCTAAAAGAACTCTTGAAACAAGTGTGACAAGGCAATAGGGCCAGACGGGATATATCACAGAATACTGAAAGAACTCAGAGAGGTGCTACAGACTCCACTGGCAGCCCTATTCAACAAATTGTTGGAGGAGGGAGTAGTACCAGAGGACTGGAGGAAGGCTTATATGATACCCCTTCATAAAAGTGGAAGCAAGGTAGAAGCGGGAAACTATAGACCAGTCAGTTTGACCTCAGTGGTGGGAAAGATGTTGGAATCACTGTTAAAGGAAAGGATTGTGGCATATCTAGATGCCAGAAGGGCACTGGACCCAAGGTAGCATGTGCTCACAACAAGAAGATCTTGTCAAACAAATCTGATAGATTTTTTGACTGGGTGACAAGGGTAGTAGATCAGGGAGGTGTGGTGGATATGGCCTACCTAGATTTTAGCAAGGCATTTGATACAGGCCAGCACAAGAGGTTAGTAAACAAGTTTGGCAGTCTGAGAGTGGGTCACAAGGTGGTAAACTGGGTCAGATATTGGCTTAGCAATAGGACACAGAGGGTGGTAGTAAATGTAGTTCAATCTGAAGAAAGGGAAGTAACCAGCAGGGTGCCACAGGGTTCAATACTAGGGCCAGTCCTCTTTAATGTCTTTATTAGTGACATTGCAGTGGGACTCGAAGGAAAGGTATGCCTCTTTGCAGATGACACCAAGATCTGCAAAAGGGCTGACAATCTGGGGGAAGGGGTGCAGGAGATGAGGAGAGACTTAGCCCAGTTGGAGGAGTGGTCAAGAGTGTGACAGTTCAGATTTAATGCCAAGAAGTGCAAAATCATGCACATGGGGAACAAAAACACAGGGGAGGAATACACAATGGGGTGGTGGTACTAACAACAACCAAACTAGAAAGGGACCTGAGGTAGTCATAACAGATGATCTAAAAGTAGCTAAACAATGTGAGAAGGCAGTGAGGAAAGCCGGGGGATGCTACAGTGAGTAGGGAGAGGTATCACCAGTAGGAAACAGGAGGTGGTGATGTAGTTGTACAGGCAGTTGGTGAGACCTCATCTGGAATACTGCATGCAGTTCTGAAGACCTCATCTCTGAAAGGACATTGACAGGGTGGAGGCAGTCTAGAGAAGGGCAACAACAATGATGAAGGGGCTACACCAGAAGCCATGTGAGCAGAGATTGAAAAGACTCAATACATATAAACTGGAGGAAATGAGGGAGAGGGGGGATATGATACAGACATTCAAATACCTCAATGGGATCAAAAGAGTTCAGGAGGGCAGCATCTTTCAGAAAAGAAGATGTGCAAGAACAAAGGGTCACAATATGAGGCTGGAGGGCAGAAGACTCAAGGGCAATGTTAGCAAGTATTTTTTCATAGAAAGGGTGGTGGATGCATAGAACAGCCTCCCTGAGGAGATTGTGGGGGCAACAATGGTAGGCAAAATCAAGAATGCATGGGACAGGTAGACGGCAACACTAGGGTTGGGAAGGAGGAGGTAGGCTGCAGATCAAGTAGGAAGTGGAGCTTATACAGTAGGTAGGGAAATGAGCAGACTAGGTGGGCCAGGCGGTCCTTATCAGCCATCATATGCTATGTTTCTATCTTTCTATGACCAGGTAGAATGGGGTTTCTGGTTCTACACCCTCAAGAGATTTGATTTTGGTCCTAGGATTCTGCAGTGGATCTGCATGCTGTACAATGGTGCAGAAGCAGAAGTCATCACAAATGGGATCCACTCGCCCAGCTTTTAACCTAGGAAGGGACACTCATCAGGGCTGCCCCTCTCTCCAGTGTTGTTTGTCTTTTCCTTGGAACCACTGCTGCAGGCTATTCATCAGCATCTCATAATATGGGGGATATACATGGGAGAGGAGCATAAAGTCATGGCCTTTACAGATGACATCATGCTTAAGCTAATAGACCCACAGTGGTTCATTCTGCAGCTGGCAGACCTCATCAGCTCATATGGGGAAACTCTCAGGTTATAAAATGAATGTATTCAAATCCCTGCTTTTGCCATCCCATGCCTTGGTGGGCAGCCCAACACAACTACTCATGGAATATAACCATAGCCCAGGAAAAGAAAATATTCCTAGGGAAATGTTTCTCCTGGAATACAGCTTAACTGGGGAAACTAAATCTGGAACCCCTATGGGCAGCCATAGAGAATGACATGGCTAAGTGAAACCATCTGCACTTGTCACAGTGGGACAGAGCCCATACTTATAAAATGATGGTGGTTCCCAAGGTACAGTATATCCTGGACAGTTTCCCCCATCCAGACAGATCAGAAACTGAACCACATGTTCCATAGAGATATGCTACATTTCTTCTGGGGC
The DNA here is from genome assembly GCA_016271365.2 of Neoceratodus forsteri. Lineage (NCBI taxonomy): Eukaryota > Metazoa > Chordata > Ceratodontiformes > Ceratodontidae > Neoceratodus > Neoceratodus forsteri. The sequence goes on from CM057449.1 coordinate 685,950,167, forward strand.
ACCGGCTCAAGAAAGCTTAGCCAGCAGAAACTCATTCAAGAATTTTTTACAGGCGGGTTTTACCTTCCCCACTTCAGTTTGAAAAGGCTGTCCCAATTAATTCACCAGATGGCAACTGCAATGCGTGTGTTGCATACTAGGAAACAATGCAAATGGGTAATCTCTGAAGAAAGCCTTTCAGATGTTCCACTCCAAAATGCTGTAGCCTTTGTGAACTCTCCCAAATATACAAACAAGCATCCCACATTTAGCTACTCACTCGAGGCCTGGAGACAAGTGGCCAGACTCATGAACTGGGCTCCAAATAGATCTCCAGCGCTACCTCTGTGGCACAACTCCAAGATCCATATCAGAGGACAGGTGGTACGATGGGTAGATTATCACTCTAAAGGCATAAAGTTCCTCAGCCACCTCATAGACCCAAGCAATAAGTAGACCCAACTCAGGGAGTCTGTGATACCTACGGCCTGTCTCAACTTATCCAAGAGCCCTCTAGACCCAACATAAAAACTCTGTCCAACAGCTCCCTCTTAGACTTAATCCTGGTCAATAAGCTGCACAAATTTGCATACACTGGGGTCTTTCACAATGATACAAGTGATCATAGGGCTATAGCATGTGTGAGGGCCACCCTAAGGCTACCGCCACCCCAGAATTTACATTTAAAAGGAGCTTCCGTATATTTAATCCCACATCCTTCTTATCAGATTTAGCCAGTATCAGATGGCAAGATTTCTACCTTGCTCACGCTGTATCTAAGGTCTGCACTCTATTTCAAGACCTTGTCTTGACAGTTATTGACAAGCATGCTCCCTGAGCTAAACTCAAAACCAGTAAAAGATCTTGCCCATGGTTCACCCCTTCCCTTAAGTCAGCGATACACAGCAGAGATGCCCTATGGAAGATGGCATGCAAAACTAAACTGCCAGCTGACTGGGCGTCCTTTAGAACATCAAGAAATCACTGTACCAAACTTCTAAGGATCACAAAAGCAAACTACTTCCAATCATCACTGGATTCCTCTAAAAACAATGCTGCCAAGTTCTGGTGAATCTTGAATGATATTGAGGGTCATAGTCATGTCTTATCCCTACCTACCAAAATTATTCATGACAACCACACCTTTACTGACAACCAGGACATTTTATCCCAACTAAATAACCATTTTGCTATTGCGGGTTAGCTTTTTGCACCTCCCCCACATGTAAACTGCTCACCCAGCTAGATGGTTCAGCTCCTACTCACCTGCTCTTAACCCCCAGTAGTCCTAATAAATTTTCCTTTAGCCCAGTCTCTTACAAACAGGTTGAAGACCTCCTACTGGCCCTGGACACTAAATAAAATGCTGGCACAGACCAATTTGAATCCTTCTTCTTAAAGCTGGGCTATCACCTATTGGCTGCACTTATCACTCACCTCTTTAACCTGTCCATCTCCCAAGGTGCCCTCCCACAGCAATAGAAAATTGTGCATGTTATTCCACTCTTCAAATCTGGTGACCCATGCAATCTGAAAAACTACCAACCCATATCCTTGTAACCAATCTTTTCCAAACTCTTTGAGAAAGTAGTAAATTTCCAGCTAAGAGAATTCCTTGAATCCTACAATATTCTCAACCCACTTCAATCTGGCTTTAGGCTGAAACACAGCACTGTTTCCATGCTGGCTAAAGTGACTAATGACTGAAAAATTGCACTGAATGCTAGAAAACATGTCTGTGCCTTATTCTTGTATCTTATATTGATAACACATCCTTAAGATGGTTTAACAGTTACCTTGTTGGCAAATAACAGCAAGTAAAATCTCAGGGTGCTAGCTCTCCTCCAAAAATCCTGCAAAGAGAAGTTCTGCAAGGATCAATTCTGGGGCCCCTACTATTCACCATTTACATCAACGATATTAATTCCAGAATCAACACAGCCAGTGTCCACCTCTTTGTGGATGACACCATACTCTATGTTGCCAGACCTTCACTCGAACTTGCTTGCATGGACTTACAGCACATTTCAACATTTTCCAACACAACCTCCTTCAGCTGCTTCTCAATGCAAAAAAGATCAAAACTATGCTCCTCTCCCCTCATGTCCAATCTCTGACTACCCTCCCCACAGCACATAAACTCCAGATCCAGACCCTGCTGAGGGAGCCACTTGAAATTGTGGATAAGTTCAAATATCTGGGCTTTTGGCTTGACTGTAAGCTTTCCTTCTCTGTTCACCTAGAAGAGCTGTCCAAAAAACTTAAGAAAAGACTAGGCATCTTCCATTGAATCAAACACCTTCTAAATTGCAAAGCCAAAGTTAGACTGGTGCAGACTACTTTTCTCCCACTGATAGACTATGCAAACTTTGTGTACAGTCATTGCCCTTTGACTTCCCTAGCCAAACTGAATACACTATACCACATGGCTATTGGTTTAATCACCAATGCCCCTTAAAACACTCACCACTGTGCTATCTATGCTCAAATTGGGTGGCAGTCACTGAAAACTAGGAGACTAAAAAATGCTGCCCTTTGGACTTTTTGATCCCTTACCAACAAGCTCCCCAAATACGTCTCGGCTCTCTTTACCTTTTCTGTGGGACCTTACTCACTCCAAAGATACTAGTACCTACTGCTTGACATTCCCAGAGTCAGAACTTGACATGGTGCATCCTCCATAAGCCATGCTGTTCCTAGCCTTTGGAATACTATCCAGAGTATCTTAAAACTCTCAAACTTATTTAGGCTGCCCACCTTTAAGACACTACTGAGTTTCTCTTTTAAGGAAAATTGTGGCTGCTTCCTCTAACAATGCCATCTTCCTGCATTTTGTCCTGCATATCCAACTTCAGTTCTAGTGTCTGACTATTTTCAGTCTCAGGTCCCCCCACAGTAAACATTTCACCCTCCTCTCATACTTCAAGCTATCCCCCTTCCCCCTCCCATCTCTTTACCTGTTGTCCACTTGCTACTGATCCTACTATGCCTTCATTCCCTCTGTACTACCTGATCCACGTCACCTTTAGACTGACTTGCTAGCCTATTTCTGTTGTGTCTAATTGCCTCTCAGCACTTAACTTACCGGCTGCTTATACAACCTGCTGCCTACGTAGCCTAGATATCCTATATTATTCCTAAGAATTGTTACATAGAAACATAGAAACATAGAAGTTGACGGCAGATAAGGACCGCAAGGCCCATCCAGTTCTGCCATGTAACACCCTTGTGACCTTTTATCCTTTTTGACTGTTCGTATAGTCTCTTGTATTGTAATGTAATATAACGTATTGTAATGAAGTGCTGTTTTTCTATGTTTTTTGTACTCAGGACCACCTTATAAATGAGTCCTCTCAATGGTGTTTTCTCCTGGTAAAATAAAGATTGATTGATAATCAATCAATCAAGGTTGGGCCTACAGGTTATTGTTACTGTTTTGTGCCTACAGGTGTTACAGTTTATTGCTTTATTTTTTTTCTCTGATTGAAATTGCTTTTTTGCAGGGTATATTTTTTGCTAAATTGTTACAGGGTGTGCTTGCAGATTGATACCATGCTGTGCTTACAGATTACTGTTTTTTCTTTTCTCTGTTTCAAGGTTTTTTTTTGCAAGGCATATTTTCTGTTAAATTTTTGTGAAGGTTGTGCTTACAGGTTATTCCTTCTCATGCTTACATATTACTACTTTATTTTTCTCTGATTCAAAGTGTTTTTTGCAAGGTATATCTTCTGTTAAATTGTTCTGCAGGTTGTGCTTACAGGTTTTGTTACTTTTTGTGCTTACAGATTACTGCTTTATTTTTTCTTTAGCAAAGTGTTTTTTTTCAGGGTATATCTTCTGTTAAATTGTTACAGGTGGTACTTACAGGTTTTGTTACGTTTTGTGCTGACAGGTTTTACAGTTTTATCTATCATTAGGCTAAGCTATCAAGGCTACTTACAGGAGCAACTACGAGATACAGACTGTGGGATAGTGTCTGTATTTGTTGTTGGTTGATTGTTTCTGCTCTTACCCCCCTTGTTTGTTTCATCCATGTTTCTTCTTTTTCCATAGGGGAAAGTTCCTACCACCCACCCCCTCCCCAACCACCCAATGCTGCACTTGTTTATACAGTAGCACAGTCGTGACATTTCCTTTAGCAAAGCAGGAAGGGGAGGATCAGAAGGTTGTCCACACAGTGACTTCATTTAAAGGGGCACAATTAATTTAACTTGTTATAAAAAGTTACACAAAAACAAACAAAAAAAAAAATTACACCTTTGCTTTTATTTTCCTTCTAATTACTCACACCAGGTTATAAACTCAGCAACTCAACTGGAATGGATATTATTAACTGCAGGTATGGTGGGACACTTTTCAAAAGGGCAGTTATACAGGATTTAGGACACTGTCCTTCATGCTGAACCATTGGAGATCTAAAGGCTCAGCTCCAGTCAGCATGGGCAGAGATTGCACACCTCAAATCACATATTCAGGAGGAAATGTATTACAAGAAATGCCAGCCATTTCCCCAACATCCAACTGGAGCACCTCGACTGCAGTGGATAGTTGGTCTGGAAGGTTGGCAGGTGGTTAGGATGGACAAATTGGGTGCCCCATCACTTAATACTCACCAGCGTATCACCTCCAAAAACCATGTAAAAACTACAAACAGGTATCTGCCTCTATCTCCAAAATCAAACAGAGGGGCAGATGACACTGCCTGGCAGAACAATGCAGCACAGGCGCTAGCACTACAAAACTCGCCCATAATAGGGACCAAAACAAAAAAGGAAAAAAGGAAAACCAAAACACTTCTGATCATAGGAGACTCCATGATTTGGGGAGCTGATATCTACCTCTGGCCAGGGGTAATGGTTAGATGTCTCCCAGGTACATCAGCGTGGAGAGACACTGACTGCATTGCTAAAATTGTGCAGGAAGAGGAGAAAACATCAATGTCCTGTTACACACAGGAACTAACAATTTAGCCAATCGGTCAGTTGTGGAGACCAAGGAACACCTGACCAAGCTGGGTGACAAACTGTCACCCATTTCATCCAGCATCTCCTTCTCTGAGGTCCTGCCTGTCTGGGAGATGGGGGCAGATGGGTGGAAGGTCAGAGAAGGGGAGATAGAGGAGCTAAACATAAGGCTCAAGGGCTGGTGCCAGGGAAAAGGACACAAATTTGTAGGTAACTGGCAACAGTTTTGGGAGTGAAAGTTCTTTAAATTTGATGGACTGCATCTGACTAAGGAGGTAGTCAGTGCATTGGGTAGAAGTTTGATGTCTTTGCAGAAGATTTAAACTAGCAAATGGGGAGAGGAGTGCATCACCTGATACATCGAACAGGAAGAGCTCCCCTCCTGACGCAGCTAGTAATCAAACAGGAGATCAGCATGTTTGTAGTTCATTTGCATCACCAAGAGAAGAAAAAGGTCCAGCTCCCCATATGATGTACAGGGGAAAATCTGGACCTCACCACAACTAACGCACCGAAATCTGGACAATGGAAAATAATGTACACAAATGCCCACAGTTTGGGAAACAAGATCCCAGACCTGGAGGCAACAATGACAGAGGCTAAACTAGACATAGTAGCCATTAACGAGACATGGTTCACCAGTAACCACACTTAGAAGACTACTGTGCATGGCTATGTACTGTTCAGAAGAGACCAAGGTGAAAAAGGGGTGGGGGTGGAGTGGCCCTTTATGTCAATGAAAATATCAAAGCTACAGAAATTCAGAATACACGTAAGGAGCCAGAAGAACTGTGGGTCACCCTGGAAACAGAAAATGGGACAGCCATACTAACTGGGGTTGTCTACAGGCCTCCATACCAGGGGGAGAACATAGACACATTACTGTTTGAAGATATACAAAATATGACAGCTAAAGAAGAGGTTCTGCTAATGGAAGAATTCAACATGCCAGATACAGATTGGTCAATACAAGCCAGAACATCTGCCAGAACGAGGCACATAGTGGATTCCCTGCAGGGGGAGAGCTTCAAACAATTGTTGCAACAACCCACAAGAGACAGGGCTATCCTGGATCTAGTACTGACTAACGGGAAAAGGACCACAGATCTTCAGATTGAAGGTCACCTGTGGGCCAGTGACTATCACATGGTATGGTTCAATTGGCCAGTAGAACTAAATCAACCCATTCCAAGGCAAAAATATGGGACTTCAAAGGAGCTGACTTTGATAAGATGGCCAACAGAGTTAAGCTAGCCCTGACAAAAAGAAATACAGGTGAGGGGGTACAGGCAAAGTGGGCAAGCATTAAGGATGCAATACTTGAAGCAACATCCCATTGTGTTAGAGAGAAAAGGAAGTGCAAAAGAAGAAGGAAACCATTTTGGTTCTCAAAAACAGTAGCAGAAAAGGTCAGAGCCAAAAGGCTGGCCTTCAGTAAATATAAGGGAATGCAGTGGGATGAAGATAGGGAGGCATACCAAACTTCCCTAAGGGAAGCAGGGAAGGGAGGAAGGGAGGAAGGCAGGCAAGGCCCAAACTGAGAAAACACTAGCACAAACAGTAAAAGAAGGTGACAAGACTTTCTTAGAATATATTAGTGAAAGGAGAAAGTTCAGAGGGGGTATTGCTAAGATCTAATGGAATAAGGGGAGATGTGAGGAGGAGGACCATGTAAAAGCATCTATCCTAAATAGACACTTCTGCTCAGTATTTACTGAAGAGAAGACAGGGCAGGGCCCACAGTTCAGCACCATGGATGGGGGGGAGGTGTGCACTAGTCCCTTCACAAAAGAAAGGGTCCTACAAGAGCTTGCTAAGCTCAGAGTGGACAAGGCAATGGGACCTGATGGCATACATCCCAGGGTACTAAAGGAGCGAAGGATGGAACTAGCATAGCCATTAGCATAACTGTTTAGTGAGTCTCTGAACACAGGAGAGGTCCCAGAAGACTGGAGAAGGACTCATGTGATCCCACTCAACAAGAGTGGCAGCTGGCTGGATGCAGGAAACTACAGACCAGTCAGTCTTACCTCAGTAGTGGATAAGATTATGGAGGCACTCCTTAAGGAAAGGATAGTGCAACACCTGGCATCCAAAGGAGCACAGGATACAAGACAGCATGGGTTTATAACAGGAAGGTCCTGTCAAACTAATTTCATAGATTTATTTGACTGGGTAACCAGAGTGGTGGACCAAGGGGGAGCAGTTGATACTGCTTACCTTGACTTCAGTAAAGCTTTCAATACTCTTTCAGATAGAAGACTGATTAATAAGCTGGGTAGGCTCAGGATGGGTCAGAAATTGGTCAACTGGGTGGCAATCTGGTTGACAGGCAGAAAACAGAGAGTGGTGGTAAACAGTATACAGTCAGAAGAGATGCAAGTCACAAGTGGGGTACCTCAGGGATCAGCCCTGGGGCCAGTAATCTTCAATATCTGTATCAGTGATATTGCAGATGGACTGGAGGGTAAGGTTTGTCTGTTTGCAGATGACACCAAGATCTGCAACAGAGTAGATGATCCAGACGGTATAGGCAGAATGAGAAGAGATCTGGATTAACCTCCAAAATGGTTGGAAGAGTGGCAACTGGGGTTTAACACAAAGAAGTGCAAGATCATGCACATAGGGAAGAGAAACCCTGAAGCCACCTATAGGCTGGAAGGGGAGTTGCTGGCAGTCACAAGGGAAGAAAGACACTTGGGCATCATCATCACAGATGACCTGAAATCATCCTAGTAGACCACTAAAGCAGTAGGTAAGGCTAGGGGGATGTTGGGGTGTATTAGTAGGGGTATCAGAAGTCGTAAAAGGGAGGATATGATCCCTCTTTACAAGACACTGGTTAGGTCCCATCTGGAGTACAGCGTGCAGTACTGGAGTCCACACCTTCATAAGGACATTAACCACATGGAGGCAGTCCAGAGAAGGGCAACCAAAATGGTGCAAGGATTGCATCAGAAAACATATGAGGACAGATTAACGGAGCTCAATATGTATACCCTAGAGCAAAGGAGGGAGAGCAGTGATATGATCAAAACATTCAAACACCTTAAGGGCACTAACAAGGTGAAAGAGTCTAATATGTTTCAATATAAGAAAAACAGCAGGACAAGAGGACACAGCATGAGATTAGAGGGAGGCCGATTAAGGGGTAATGTGAGGAAGTTCTTTTTCATAGAAAGGGTGGTGGGTGCATGGAACGGCCTACCTCAGGAAGTGGTGGCTATGAATACAGTGCAGGGCTTCAAACAGGCACGGGGTAGGCATAAGGGAGCAATACAGATGAGTATGAACAGATAGGCCACTGACAGCATAGGCCGATGGCACGTTTATAAGGTAGAAAAAGAAATGGGCAGACTGGATGGGCCTTGCGGTCCTTATCTGCCATCAACTTCCATGTTTCTATGTTAAACAGTTCTGCTAATGGCTCTGCTAGTTCCATCCTTAGCTCCTTTTGTGCCCTGGGATGTATACAATCAGGTCCCATTGCCTTGTCCACCCTGAGCTTAGCAAGCTCTTGTAGGACCCTTTCTTTTGTGAAGGGTTTTTTGCACACCTTGAGACAAGCAGGTGGAACCTCCAGCATGTTCAACTAGGTATAGCACAACTTAAATAATAAATGGGTAAAGGAGGTTCTTGATGTAGCCAGGACCTAGAGAGTGCTGGGTCTTGAAGACCATCATGCAAATCTTGCAGATGATATGTCATCTAAACAGTGTGGCTCCTGCAATATGGGCAGATGGAAAGTGCTTGAGCCTAATTTCAGCCTAAATGCAGCATTGTACACTAACTAGAGATGGTGCATCAACCTCCAGAAAGCCCTAGATATGGAGCACCGAGGTAGTTGAGTCACAGAAACACAGAGGTATGTATCACAGTCACCAAGTCCTCATATTGGACATAGGGCTTCAGCTGGGTGATATTTTCCTTTTTTTTAAACTTTCAGTCTTTATTGAGGAAATTGTTTTTTTCTTATACATACAAGACAGTAACACAACATACAAATAACTCATTTAGGCTTCACCTTTCACATTTGAATCAGTATAGAAATATATTTGTGATTTTTTTCAACTTGATTCAGCATATTGGTAGCATTGATAGGGTTTATATTATTTCCTCTTTTAAATACACTTTAGGCAAAGATCAAATTATTTGTGGAAATACATTGAAAAGGGAGATGGTAAAAAATAGTTGCCAAAAGTTTATTTGGTTTCTATTTTTCTCCTTACTGCTGACCTTTAAGGTACAAACTCAGGTTTTTTTCTAGAGATATAATAAATCCATCTCCTCCATATAAGCTCGAAGGAGTCCGTAGTTTTGTTTACTTTGGCTGTCAGTTGTTCCATCTTGTACATTTGTATCATTAGCTTGTCCCACTGAGCCGGTTCAGGTGGGTCCAGGTTTAGCCATTTTTTCGTAATGACTTTTTTTTGCTGTGGTAATAAAGATAATTAACAGCCTTTTTGAGGATGGGTTTGTGCATCTAACTGGGAAATGTGAACAGAGAAAGGTCTCCACTGTTAGGTTGCTAAGTCCCATAAAAATTTGGGATAGGGCATCCGAAAGGCTATGCAGGAATGGTCGCAACACTGGGCACTGCCAATCAATGTGGCCATGTGTGGCTTTGGATTCTCTGCATCTCCTCCAGCATCTAGAGCTTCTCCCCTGCAGGTGCTTCACTTGTATAGCTGGGATTCAGAAGTACCTGAGGGCAACCTTCCAGGAGAATTCCTTCCAGGTTGGTGATGTTAGACCTCTATGTATGTGGCTTAGATGCCTGCCCCAGGGCTGGGCTGAAAGTGTGATTCCCAAATCTCCTTCCTATGAGCTTTCTAGTTTGATCAGTGGGTCTGCCCCCAAAGCCTGAATTCCCTTATATAGGTAGGATATCATATGGTTGAGAGAGCCCTGTCCATCTAGGGCTGCTATGAGTATATAATAACTGGAAACCCCCGATAACAACCCATTTTTGAGACTTTTAAAAAGTCATATCAACCTGCGAGTTTATATGGCTTATAATGGTTTATAAATTATATCCCCAGAGGAGGACCCTCGCTGAGCACCCCTCAGTGAGCGCCGAGGCCAGTCTTCTCCAGCAGGTGGGCGGCACCTTCAGCCAGCGCCTAGAACCACAGAGCCGGAGAGACCCTCCAGGAAAGAGGAGGACCCTCGCTGAGCACCCCTCACTAAGCGCCGAGGCTAGTCTCCACCAGTGGGCGGGTGGCACCTCCAGCTGGCACCTAGAACCACAAAGCCTGGATAGACCCTCCAGGAAAGGTACAGCAAAGCTGCAACCAATCGGAAAGCGAACGCCTTCCACAGATTCGCTTCCGATTGGTCCCCGTTGCTGCTGGTTTCTTCTTTTGTTTAGATCTTATTTTTACCACTTCTAAGAGTTCGTTTGGGGCATTGATTGTAAAAATTTCCACAAACAGAGCTGAACACTGTAATTGTGGGTTGGGGAAAACTGTGATAAGTGTTGCTTTGCTAAACAGTGATTACAGCCTTCCTGTGCTAGTTTGCATAGCCAGACACTTTGGCGCCTTAGCCCCCATCCCTGGCCTTTCTAGTGCTAATTTTGGGCCCCCCTGCTGCTCTGCTTATGCCAGAGCTGAAAAGCATTTAAATTCAAGCTGCTCTCTCTTGTCTCCCCAGAGGAGGACCCTGGCTGAGCGCCCCTCACTGAGCGCCGAGGCCAGCCTCCGCCATCGGGCGGGCGGCACCTCCAGCCGGTGCCTAGAACCACAGAGCCGGATTATATTAAACACTCCACAAGATGGCAAGAGTTCTATCTAGCGAACACAACGGAGATTGCATATGGTGTTCTAAATTACATTATTACAGGTGCTCTAAACACCCATGCACCAGTTTCTAAACTATGTATCAAAAATAAAACCTGTCGCTGGTTCAATTCAGACCTTAAATCCACCCTCCTCAAAAGGGACAAGCTTTGGAAAAAGGCATGAAAAACTAAGTTAGCCACTGACTGGGAGCAGTTAAAAAAAGCCAGGAATCTCTGCACCAAGAAAGTGCAAGACACAAAAGCTGCATGCTATATGGCTGAACTAGACTCCTCATACCACAACCTTTCCAAGTTTTGGAACACTATAAAAGATATAACTGGCCATGTCCCAAGTAACTCACTCCCAGCAAAATTACATAGTGGAAACAGAACCATCATTGATAGAATAGAAGTCCGGGAAGCCTTCAATAATCACTTTACAACTGCTGGGCTAGCATTCAACTCCTCTCCAGCCAACCAATTGAGATCACAACTAGGGATAAAGAACACTGACGCAAGGGTGACTGACTCTACTTTCTCCTTCACACCAGCCACGCTGAAGCAAGTTGAAGAGCTAATCTCACAGTTGGATATAAAAAAAAGTGCAGGTGCTGACTCCCTTGACCCCTACTTCTTAAAAATTACCATACATGTATTAGCAGTACCAGTAACACACCTGTTTAACCTCTCACTACAGTCAGGAGCTATCCCATCAATCTGGAAAACCGCTCAAGTTATCCCACTACTGAAAGCCAGGGATCCCACAGACCTCAATAACTACAGACCAATTTCCATTCTCCCTGTGCTGTCCAAATTACTTGAAAAAATTGTGAGCACCCAACTAAGAGAATACCTAGAAGATAATAATCTACTAAACCCAGCACAATCTGGATTCAGAGCAAAACACAGTACCATTACAGCTCTTGCAAAAGTAACCAATGACTGGCAACTTGAATTGGATGAAAGAAATTGTGTCTGTCTTGTCTTCTTAGACCTAAGTAAGGCCTTTGATACAGTTGACCATGACCTGCTCCTCTCCTCACTGAGGTCAATTGGACTTGACACCAACTCCATTAGATGGTTTAACAATTATCTTTCAGGAAGAACCCAGCAGGTAAAGGCTGAAGGAGATATATCTCCACTCAAACAACTCCAATGAGGTGTACCACAAGGATCTATCCTTGGACCTATCCTCTTTGCCATATATATCAATAGCATTGACATAAATCTTACCAAAGCCACTGTACACCTGTTTGCTGATGATACAGTACTTCACCCTTCTCCTGTAACAGCCTGCAAAGACCTACAAGCAGAATTCGACCTTCTGCAACACCAGCTGCTGGGAAAAAAACTATTATTAAATGCAAAAAATACTAAGGCAATGTTTTTCTCCCCACAAGTACAGGCAGGATACTCTATCCCAATCGATCTCCCTAAATTATCCACTGCCCTTGGTGAAAATCTCAAATATGTCACAAAATTCAAATACCTGGGGGTATGGCTAGACAGCAGACTAGACTACCTAGAACATCTGGAAGAATTGCTAAAAAAGCTTAGACAAAGACTTGGACTTTACTATAGAATTAAGCACTTCCTTATAAGTGATTCAAAAAAGAAGATGGTCCAGGCCACATTCCTCTCAGTACTAGACTAGGCTGACTTCTTATATAGTCGCTGCCCCATTGTATGTTTGAACAAACTAGACACACTATACCACAGAGCTTTGAGGTTTATCACAGACCTACCCTACAGCACTCACCACTGCTTCCTATATTCTGCAGTTGGATGGACCTCGCTTCAATTTAGAGAGACAGGAATGCAATACTATGGACTTACAGAGCAATATCACAGCGGCTTCCAAAATATATCTCAGACTGCTTATTACAAGCCACATCAAGTAATTATGCATTAAGAAGTCTGAACTTCATTATGCTCAAAGTGCCTAAAATCTACTCTCGACATGGCAGATGTGTTATCTACTTTATGGAACACAATGCAGAAGACTCTGAAAGTGAACAAGCTTATATCTATTACAGCCTTCAAATATCTATACAACAGGATATTCAAAGAAAAATGTAACTGCTTCCGCCAACATTAGATTATTATTCCATCTTTCTCCTTAGCTGGCTGACCATTATAAGGTAGCTCCTCAGCACCCTATGAGCAGTTACCTTACAATTCATAAACCATCACCACAATCCATTCTCCTTATTCATTGTTGTACATAGTCTCCTTTACACTCTCAGCATTATACTTCACCAGTCTGGCCTCCTTCCTTCCCTCTAGACACACTATTGATCCCTCTATAGCATTAGCTTTTTTTCCATTCCCTCCCCACCTCACCACCCTTTTCCCTACCCCTGGCCACAACACCCGGTATTCACCCTATCCATCCCCTTTGTCACTGTCCCCTCCGGTATTTACCATTTACAAATCACTCCTCGTAGATATATCCTCCAGCTGTCCATACAGCTCATCACCTGAGTTTAAAATTATCTAAGTAAATCTCTGACACTTTTAACCCTTCATCAAAAAGTACTAGCTTTAAAGTGTCTCCCATTACTTACTTAGCAAGCTGGCTACTTCATGAATCATGTATATATGTATTATATTCTTGTTTAGTAGTATATCAATGTACTGTGACACGTAATTGATGTATTGTATCAATGTGCTGTCTTCTCAAAGTGTGTATACTCTGTATGTTATATTTTATGTAAATTGAAACTTGGCCTTACCAGGCCCATCTTGCAAATGAGCTTTGCTCAACGATGTTTGCCTGGAGATTTGATTGCTTGATTGATTGATATGACAAATCATATCAACCCGCGGGCAAAGTCATGCAAAGTAGCGTTTGTGCTGCGCAAACAGTGCAAAATATCAGTAATTATAAAAAATAAAAGACAGTCAAGTGTGTCTTATGGATTTTTTTTATATACCCTCAGTGTGTGATGACTGTGTAAACCTCTCGAGCTTCGCTCTCGAGGTTTACAGGTCATCGCACAACTTGGGTGTGTAAAAAAAATCCATACCACACACTTGACTATCCATTATTCTCTATGTCCACTATGGCTAGCCTTGATTGTTCCTGAGGGGGTGGCACCTATCAGTTTCCCAACAAAATCTAAAGCCTGCAGGGTTCGAAAATAATCCTGTGGTCTTAGGTCAAACCTAGTTTGTACTTCTAAATTAGTTAGAACTCTCTCCTCAGTAAGGAAATGGCTTACCATATGCAGGTTTAACTTCTCCCAGTTCCTGTACCCATGGTCTAGTGAGGCTGGGGTAAATTGGGAATGGTATGGCTATGAGATGAGAAGTGTCCTGTAGGTGGCAAACTTCTTAGACTCTATAAGTGTTCTCCATACTTTAATTGAATTAACTGTGTAAGGATTATCTGAAATTTCTTCTGGGTGAATTGGGGGGTGTTGTAGGAGAATCCTGTTTAGATTCATTAGATCCTCTTCTCTAACCTCTCGTTCTTTCTATTTGCATGGTATGTAGGTAATAGCCAACATATTGGGATTCAGAGCTGAGAGGCTATATAATAAAGTTCAAGGTCTGGGAGAGCAAGTCCACTTTGTTTTTTTGGTAATTGTAGGGTTGTTATCTTAATTCTTGGTCTCTGAGACCCCCAGATAAATCTGGATATTTTTTTGTTTATTCCCCTGATAAGCCCCTTAGGTATAGGTATAGGCAGTGTCTGGTAATGACACAGTAGACGAGGCAATAAGTTCATCCTCACTGTATCTATTCTCTGTATGAAAGAAATGGGGAGGGTCTTCCATCTCTCCATGTCTGTGAAAATCTGATCTTTTAGGGGAAGGTAATTCAATTCGCCCATCTTGGTGAAGTCTCCTGTGAGTAGAACCCCCAGGTATCTAATTGAGGTCAGGACCCATCTAAAAGGGAAGGATATGACTATTTCAGGAGAGGGGTTGTAATTAAATTTTAACACTTGTGGGGTTACTCTTGTATCCTGAAATAGCTCTAAACTCCTTTAATAGTTCCCAAAGGGGTCTAAGGGTTTGCTCAGGGTTGGCGAGGTAAATGAGCAGGTCATCAGTGTACAGGGACAATTTGTGTTGTTGCTCCACTGCTGCTACTCCCTGTATGCTCTGGGCTTGCCTAACGGCTCTAAGTATAAGGCAAAGAGTAAAGGGGATAGGGGGCAGCCCTGTCTGTTACCTCTGCTCAGATGAATAGGGTCCGAGACATAGCCATTCATTTTAATTTGGGCTGCTGGGTCATCATATAAAGATCTATATATTCTCATGAATTCCAGGGGGAATTAACATTTTTGCAGTACTGTGTCCAGGAATGACCAGGCCACCCAGTCGAATGCCTTCTCTGCATCTAAGCTTAGGAAAAGGTATGAGGAGGATGACCGGGAGGCATGGTACATCGAATGCAATGTTTTTTTAATGTTGTCCTGCATTTTCCTAAGTGGGACAGACCCACATTGATCTCTTTCGATCAGCTGTGGCAGGATTCCCTCTACTCTTCCTAGCCACCGCAGTCACATAGATTTTATAATCACTATTAAGAACTGATATTGGTCTGTAAGAGATACAGGCCATGGGGTCCTTCCCTGGTTTCAATATACTGGAAATGGTGGCATATTTCCATGATCTTGGAGCTGGTTCCCCCTTTGATATATCTTGGCAAGCCAGGTGGAGCATCGGAAGCAGCTGTTTTTGAAAGAGTTAAAAAAACTCTGTCATGTACCCATCATGGCCTGGGCTCTTATTGGTTTGCATTGCAGTTATTGATAGGGTCAGTTCCTCCTTAGTGATTGGGGCTTTTAAGGTCTCTTGTTGGTTTGGTGAGCGTGTAGGAAGGGTAAGATCCCTCAGGAACTCATTTATTTTCTGTGAGTCTATGACATGTTCCGGTGTGTACAGGGTACTATAAAATGAGGTAAAGGTCTGCATAATCTGTTAAGGGTCTTTCTCTATCTTTCCTGTAATGTGGGACCTGATCTGGGTGATAGACACCTGGTTTACTTTTTTCTGAGCATATGAGCAAGTAGTCTGGTGGCTTCCAGGGTCTCCGTCATAGAATTTTTGTTTCAGGAATTGCAGAGCTTGTTCCGTCCAGACCTCTAATATGTATTGTATTTTGTGTCTGATAGTTTCTATTAATGGAGCCACCCCTGCATTTACCTCTGCATTCTCAGTCAATAAGTCTTTTAGTTGGTTTTGTAGTCTTGCTAGGAGTTGCTCCTGGGACTTTTTATGGTGGGAAGCAAACTTGATAATTTCTCCCCTTAAAACCACTTTCAGTGTGTCCCATAATAAGCTAGCAGGTGTTTCTGGAGTGTCGTTCTCTGCATTGATCTGCTATATCTTGGAGTCAACTAGTTATTTAAATTATGGGAGGTTTAAAAGAAAGTTATTTAATTTCCACAGTGTTTTCCTATGTGCTCTTCCAACCCTCTCTGGCCTCCATCTCCAGCTTTACTATAGAATGGTCTGAGAGGACTGAGGGTATCATTTCACAGGATGTCATTTGGTGTTGAGACTCTTGTTGAGCATGGCAGAAGTCAATTGTTGCATAAGTTTTATGGAGTGCGAGTAGTGTGAATATCCCTTTTTGAGGATGTGTAAGATGCTAAGCGTCTACCCATCCATATTCTTTAATGTGTCTGAGCAGCTTTGGAGCTGCTGTCCTTCTGTGTGGCTTTAAATTGGTTGTGTCCGTTTTTTCATAGATATAATCATGGTCTCCTCCTACAATAAGTGTCCCTTTATGATGTTCGGGAATTTTTTGTAGGAGGGTTCTCACCACTCCTGAGTCTGACCCTGGTGGGATTTAGAGACTAGCCAAAGTGATCTGCTCTCCCTCATGTAAGCCCTCCAAAATGACTAACTTCCCCTCTGGGTCAGCGTAAGTGGAGGAGATCTGAAAATGGTATATCGGGGAATTAGGATTGCTGTTCCCCTCCGTTTACCATTCTTATATGAAGATGCTGTAATATGGGCGAATCCCAAACTCCCCAGCTTCTGGTGTTCTATTTTGTTAAGGTGGGTCTCCTGAAGTAGGAGAAAAGTAGGCTTCTGTCTTTTCAGACTGTTCAATACATATGCCTTTTTACTGGGTTATTAAGTCCGTTCACATTCTGTGAACAGATTATTATTTTATTTGAGGGATTCATTGAGTTAGACTAAGCTGTCTGGAGGGATGAGCCCCTGCGGTTGCTAATATTCTCTGAATCTGCCATATGACACAAACACATCCCTTGAAACAGTTACTATTTCGTAGGTGAGCCATAATAACACATAACTGCAACTTCAAACTCAACTTATAGAACATATATACATAATTACCTTCAAGGTAGAGGAGCATTTAGTTTAGCTCCTTAATATTCACTGTGGGAAGGTTTATACCTATTTCCACAGGGAGGGGAGTGGGTGGGGGTAACAAAAATCCTGTGTTCCCTTGTCCAGTTCTGTCCTGGACTGTGGCCTGTTGTTTGTGGCCACTGATTTTTACAATCACCGATCCTAAGGCAGTTGCTGTCTTAGATCTTAGTTATATTTGAGCCCAAATAATACCACCTGCATCTCATTAGTGTGAATGAGAACAAAGTCATTCATCTTAATGAAGATCTTATGGCAGGTCAGCAGTCTTCAGGAGAGTTGAGAGGTAATGCCAACACATAAACCTCCGAAATCCCAATTTGTTATAAAGTTCCATTGCTATTATGCATTCAACAGTTCCCTTCCCCACCCCCCCATCGTAAAACTGAAATGTTAAAATATTATCTATGAACCTTAGGTTTGGAAAGAGAGAGAGAGAGAGAGAGAGAGAGAGAGAGAGAAATCATGCTAAATTAGCTAGTTGGTAAAATGACTAATGGCTGGAGCCATATTTGTTACTAGCTGCTTTTGGTATTTGGGTTTTCCTATAGTTCACCTAAACTTCCAGAGGTATCTTGCAGCTTTTGGTATCCGATGTCTTAGGACTCTGCTTCAGGGTATTAAATCCTCTCGAGACAGGTGAGGTTCGTGGAGAGATTTTATTTGTCCCAGGTAATGTCTGCTGCTCAGTTGTGAAGCAGTCGTGTGGTCTGGAGAGAAGAATAGCAGGGCCTCCCCCTCACTGTGTGTGTTCAGTTCCCTGGTAGGTCTGAAAGGCCTCGATGTAGCACAGTTACAAATAGGGGGATAATCTGAGTGCAATGTTCGAGTAATCCCAAGGGGAGAAGGAAAGTCCTCCTCACCCTCCCTCAAGAAGAAAAGCTTACAACTTGAAGAACTTACTGAGTTCACATTGTTGCTTGGGTTCTCATGTCCGGTTCCTCCTCTAGACTGCTTTGCTGCTGCAGCAGGCGACGGATCTCCTGTAGCGTGGTGGGAGCCACCTGCTTTGCTTTATTTCTGTTGTGGTGCTCTGTGCCTGGTCTCCAACTGCTCATCTGGGGTCTGGACCACTTACCTCTCGCTACCATCTCTGCCAATGTCCAACCTCTCGCCTCCATCTCTGCTTTGGCTGCTTCTGGGGAAGTGTAGGTAACTGGGCCAGAGTCCCGCAATATTTTTAATTTCGCTGGGTACAGAGTTTTAAATTTCACTTGTCGGCTGCACAACTCTTTCAGGAGCCCAAAGTATGCCATTCTTTGTGGAAATATTTCAGCTGGATATTCATTATCTAGTATTAGCCTGGCAGCATGGTAAGTGACCGTTTTTTTTGGACCATGTAGCACTTAAGATCTCCTCTTTGTCTCTGAAACTTGATAGCTTCAATACCACTGATCGCGGCCGCGTTTTAGGGTCTGCAGGTCAGGGGTGCCAGAGCTCAGTGAGCTAGCTCGATCCTAAAGTGAAAATTCAGAGACAGCTCCAGGACATCCTTCAGGAGGTCTTCTAGAAATTTGCACACTTTCCCTGTTTCTGAGCCCTCTAGTAGTCGGTATATGCGTAGGTTGTCCCTGCAGGACTTGGCCTCTAAATCCAGATGTTTGTTTTGGGTGTCTTCTTGTTGCTTAATGAGGAATTCCACCACTATGTGTATGTGGTTGTTCTCCATTTTGAGGGGTGTGATACGTAATTCCGACTCATCTAGCCATTCTTCTACAGCTTTCAGCTGCTTTTGGATGGTTTGGAGTTCCTTTCAGTTCTCTCCTCTGAATGCCTTTATTTCTTGCAGCAGTATCTCATATCAGGAGTGAGAAAGATGTTCTCCCTCAGTGTCTGTGTCTGGGTCAGGGCCCTGCTGGCTGCTCAGAGAGACGTTCCTGCTGGTAGGTTGTTATGAGGATATTACGCCTCCATCCATGTTAGAGTAGTGGCTTTTGGTGCCGCTCCTGCCAGATCTCTGTCCAGTGGCCAATTTAGAAGACATGGTTTTTAAAATTTGATGGGTTTACTTGCGTCGGTAGGGTTCTTTTCTGTGGGATATACTAGGAGCTCCACTACCACACTGCTATTAGTTCAGTGATGTCACTGGAAGTCCTGGGTGATATTTTTCAAATGGAAAACCCACAGTGGTTGACAGATGCCACCAGATACCGGCTATGATTTGAATGACAGTCTGCTGTCCACTATGACTCCAAGTTTCTAGCCCCATTCACAGCTCTGAGTTCATTACCTCCTAAGGAGGACAAGTTGATAGTGTTCCTCTACATTTCTCATTTCTGGTATCCTGGTTCTATAAGTAGCAACTCCATTTTGCCAGGATTAAAGCTCAGCCAGCTGGCAGCCATTTAGTCTTTTAACACATGTTCCCCCGCGTTCAGAATACTTTTCTCCAAAATATATTGGTTTCCAACAGATTCAGTACCTTCCCTTGAGGACCCTCTATTTTACAGTATCTCATCCTCAGCCAGGGGTTTTGTGTGCCTACTCCCCACCCTCTAAACCTGCCCCTACCTACTCTACTAGCTCCCAACCCCCTCCCATAACACTATATCTTGTTTTCCCTAATCAACTCAAGGACTGATGACCATATACTACTAAATTTATCAATTGATTTAATATCCAGACTGTATTGTTTTTCCAAGTTAATACAATCAATCAATAAATTCCTCTATAACATGCTGCTGTCAATCACTGAGCATATACTATATACAGTATGCATTCATTCAGAGCTCAGTCGGTGGCTGGTCATGGTAAAGAGTGATGGGCTGTGCCAATCACCGGCTCCATTATGGGTTGTGGGGAGCAGGGTGGTAGGGCACTGTGTGGTGGGGGTCCACTAGACCACCAGGAATTTCAGAATATATTTTGACAGCAGATGAGGGCTGGGCCATCCACTAAACCACCAGGGCATGTAATATAATATATTATAATGATTACTTAATATCATAATGGGAGATCACAGCTTGGGAGGGAACTAGACAACAATGGATTGTTTAATACATATAATGGGTGATTGGGGCTTGAGGGGGCCACTAGAATACTAGGGATTGTTTAGTAAATATAATGAGCAATCAGGGCTTTGGGGGCCACTAGACTACCAGGAATTGCTTAATACATATAATAGAAGATCAGAGCTTGGGGGCCACTAGACTGCCAGGGATTGACTTGTTTAATACATATAAATGGTGATCAGGGTTTGGGGGGTGCTAGACTATCAAGGATACTACATTATGGGGAATTGGGACTTGGGAGGGGGTGACACATTGGCACACCCTCCCAGAAGATTTCTAAGTACTATTAGACCAGTCCTTGGCTAGTCTAACAGTACTTAGACCATTGATCTCTGGGTGGGTTTTGAGAATACAAACTGAGAGGATATGGCAGCATGTGTCTGCCACAAGCCCCCTTGCACCATGCTGTAGCCTATTTTGTGGTGCAAGGCTGACACAAGCCCTCTTTAGTGCATGCAGGCTGTGTTTGATGCAGGCTGCTTTTGAGAATAGCTCAGGGTGCATTTTTTGATGCAAGGTGCCACTTGTGTCATTAATGTTTGACACATTGTACCTTGCGTCAAATCTAAGGGCTTTGAGCATCAGACCCAATTTTTATGTCTTCCAATATATGAAATTATTCATTTTCTTTTAACTGGGTTTTTCACACCATTTATATTCCAGGTTAATACATTAAATCCTGCCATTCCAAATAATCGGAGATATCCATCTACACGTCTTCAATGATCCACTATCATGTCTTTGTACACTGTAATTTCTGCACAAGTTAACCCACAGTGTTTTCTATTAGCTAACATCCTAGCCTGGAGGTTTGAGAATATGTTTTTTTCTAGGGCCCTTTCTTTATTGAGATTTTCCAAACCGGATAAATGAATCTGTATTGAGCTTGTATTCACCACTGACTGGCTGTCTACTTATCAAGTGACTAATTTGTAGCCTGTGGTACCCTGTATGTGAACCCTAAGTCAACTACTTTTATGTCTGTTCTTTCTGGCCCAAATGTTTACTGTATTTTGATCCTGATCAACCAACTGTACAGTATATGTACTTTTAATCAATATATGTAATTAACTCCTGTTCACCCCCGAAAAAGGCACCTTTGGTCTCAGCGGGTTCACCCGGTTACCAAAATGCTATAAATAAATAAACGGCCCTTCCTTCCCCCCAAGGAATTTTACCCCAATTGTTTCCCTATCTCCTTCTTTTCCCTATTTCTTCCCTTACCCCTCCCTCTAACCTAGTAGTCTATATCTCTATAGACCCTAGTAATGCCATTGAAAGCAAAATGAGCCTGCCTTCTCCAGATTACAGCCAGTCCCTGAGCTCTGCACTACCACTATCCATTCTATTTTATTTCTTTTTATGTTCTCTCTTGCCTGAATTTTCCTAACTAGGTCCCAATTTATGTAGTGTGTACATGCAAATGTTACAAAGAAAAAAAATGTTGTTTTAACCTTTCCACCATAAGGTACTTTAACCAAGAAGCTGTGGTAGTCTTCTCATTATCCTGGCCCCAGATTCAAAATCCAGTACATATAGTCTTCAGCTTCTTTAGGAGTTTCCACTGTTTTTACTTTACCCTTGTAAATTATTTTCAATGTGGAGGGGGTAGGATGAGAACATTTCCATAAGAATTTTTTTTTCCATAAGAATACTTTTGATGTTTTTCTAAGCATTCTATTTCTTTTGGACTTCAGGACAGATGTCTGGGAATATAGAAATTTGGCTACCTTGTGTTGTTAATGTTTTTTTTCCCTTTTGGCCTCTTTCAGTATAGTCTCCCTGTCCTGTTATTTGTGGAATTTGACAAACATCACCCAGGGAAATTTGCAACTGCAATTCTGTGTTGCCAGTGATCTATGAACTCTTTCCAGTCAATTTTCTCTGGGAACTTCTTGTCTACCATTTTAGTAAACCATTTTTCACAGTATCCCAGAAGTTCTTGTTTTTCGGTCGTTTTTGGGACACCTAAAATTTTCAAGTTGTCTCTCCAAGATCTCCATTCAAGTCTGTCTTAAATTTTAGTGAGGCCTCCCTTTTGTGAGCTTAGCTCCTTTTTGATACTGGGGACCTCATCTTCTACTGTAGAAAGCCTGTTTTCATATTCCAGCATCCTGTTGTTTAGGCCATGGACTTCTCCTTTAATATTAATTATTTCATCTTCTACTGCAGTCATTAAATTCCAACTGGGCAAATCCTGTCCTGATTTCTTCTAAAATTTCTCTGGCAAAGTCATCTGCATTTTCTTCTGTATGTCCTGAGTTTTGGTTTTGTTTTCTTCCTGTCTTTAGGTTTGTCCCCAAGGTCCTAAAAGTCAGATTCTGAAATATTCAGCATGCCCCTGTTACTGTGTTTGTCATTAAGACCTGTTCTGAGGGGGCGAGGTTGCTAAGTTCTCCCAACTGGAGCAACTTTCTCTAATATTCATATTAACTAGCCCACCTTCCCCACTGATTTCATTTGCATTCATCTCTTTCTCCTGCAACCTCTCTAGCCTTAGTGTTAAATTTTCTGGCTGCTCCCCTCCCATTGTGGGCTCCGTGTTCCAAGTTTGAAAATCAGCCTCTTATTCCACTGATTCTTTCTCTGGGTCCCTTACAAGAGTATGTTCAGCCAGGCAGGCTGGCTGAGTGATTTGAACAGAACATTATGTATGTTGTACCTTTTTATCCTGGGGATTCTCCTCTTGTCGTTTTTCCCTGTATACATTTTCCCCCAATAAAATTCTGCTCTGCTGTGTACCTTCAGAAGGCGGATCCCAAGACTGAGCCAACCCCTGTATTTCATTCTGTTGGGTTATGCTCTTCACGCCCTTACTCTGGCTGTCTGACTCAAGGAAATTAGAGCCCTCCTTAGAGATCACCTGGCTCTTATTATTTTACAGCAGGGTGGAAGCCTCCTGAATACCTGGTCCCAATACAATTATCTGGTTACCCCCTTCTAGGGACCCTAATTTTGTAGATTTGTCAAAATCTATGGTCTTGGTGATGGGGATGGGGTAAACGTCTAATGTAGCTGAGATGTCAGCTGTTAAATCACCACTTTTATCTAACTCTCCTCACCCCTTTATTTACCTGAGCCAGGGTATGTTTTGAAAAAGGGCTTGTTTGTGCATCATGAGCTCCCTCAAACTGGCCTCCATGTACCTAGGGGGATAACGATGATTACAGACTTCTTTTGTTTCTGTGAGATTCCAAATTCCTTCCTCTCCCTTTCCCCAGTGGTCTCAGTGGTGGAAAAAAGGGACTTGACTCTGGTGCAGTCATATTCCTTTCGGAAGAGTTTGGGGCACTATGAGTCTTTCTAGCAAGCATTTTGAGCAAAGATATACATTGATTAAATCATAGCTGCTGAGTCAACCTGTTTCAGTGAGGAGCAGTAGAACTGAGAATCACCTGCATAGCAATGTAAACCCAGATCATACAACTGCAGCAGAAGAAATGGTCAGATATTGTATTTCTAGATATTTCTAAAGAGATTCTCTCTGGTGGCCCTACTGTGGTAATGAAAGCAGATGGGGCATTTCTCTAGAGGTATCACAGAAATTTCAGGACAATTCTGACATTTTTTTTTCTACAACTGTACCAACTCACAGTTTCTTCCAAGAGCAACATGTACACTGGGAGCAACATAGGGGACAAAACTGTGCTTTGTGAAATGCAGGAGGGAAGAGCAGCCCCCACCCACCCCCCAAAAAATAGGATTCTTAAGTGATACATGCTGTTCCGTTCAGGCCAGGAAGGATTCAGACCATTGCAACACAGTACTAGACATTCCATCATGCATTCTTAGGTGATTAGACAGAACCCTGTAGCCCACATTGTTGGATGTCAATGACAGATCAGCAGAACAATCATAGAGTATTCCTCCCAATCTCTCCATCAGGAAGAAATCAATGATCACCTTCACCAAGGTCATGTTGGTGCTGTGTTGTGATCTGAATCCTGACTGGAATGGCTTGCGGATTTCATGGTGCACCAGATACTGTATGCCTCCAACTGGGATGCTACCACAGTCTCAAGTATCTTCCCTAAAAATGAAACTTTGAGACAGGGCTATAATTTGACAGAATTTCTGTCTCTAAAGATTTTTTTAGGAGAGAGATCACTACCACATTCTTTATTGCCGTTAGTAAAATACCCTCTCCTAGGAAACCACAGAAAATTCTGGCAACTGTCAGAAACAGGGTTTCCCAACAGTCCACCAACAGCTGCATTGGCCCTGCATCTAGGCTACAGTATGTCAGCTGCAATGTAAGTAAGTTACAGAGGCTACAATTCACAGTAACTATAAGCCCCCCCAAATTATATTCCCAACAGCTAGAGAAATGGAGTTGACCAGTGATGATGAACCAGATAAACTTTTAATACAAAGGGTGCAGTGTTCCTTTAAGGACCTGGGGCTGGATTCACAAAGAGAGCATACAATTCTACATGTGTAGGAAAAAAAGGCTAGCAAAACTTCAGAAATGCAAGTGCAGCATATTCTTAGTCAAATGTTCTGCACAGGCAGAAAATCACCAAAAAGGCGAGTTGCAGAATACTATGTGGACTGGCTCACGTTGCCCCAAAGGTTCAATGGTCAATCTTTATGGTGTTGGGTCATCCAAAAAGTACCAGACCATGCAAATGTGAAAAGAGCTGAATGAATTCCAAGGTATATCCAATTAACTTTTTTTCCTTTTTATTTATTCACTTCACACGTCAATTTCATGGGTGACAGTTTCATGGTGTTGCCACTTCCTCAGGCCAATACTGTGATTCTTTCTTTTTTATTAACACTCTGTTTTTCTTTCAGGTTGCTGGAACTGCTCTTGTCCTATCCTTCTATTGTATCTATTTCTTTGTTTGTTGACATTTCATTCTCAATTTGTTTGGCTTTTCAAAGCCTTCTTTTCAACTGTATCCAGGCATTCCAGTCAGCCAACTCCTCTGTGTCCTCCACAGAGGAGTTGGCTGACTGGAATGCCTGGATACAGTTGAAAAGAAGGCTTTAAAATGTCAAACAAATTGAGAATGAAATTTCAACAAACTTGACATGACACTTGAGAGGCATTTTAAAAGCTTATGGGAGGCATACATGTGGGCCCAAGACAGAGCTAAAATGCAGAAGGTGGAACGTAGGGACTAGGAAGTCCCTGAGTCAGTTATGGGGATGAAGGAGGAGAAAGCAGGCCTTATTGGCATTCACATTTAGAGTTTTCAAGGATGTGTGTTCGAAGGCCTGTTTTGAAAAGTGCAATGCTGTGGGTCTGGGAGAGAGTAGGGGGGGGAGGGTGTTGAGCCATTTGGGGGCACGGTAGCGGAAGGATCTCTGCCCTAGAGACGTTCGACATGGGAGAACCGTGAAGGATGAGGTAGCTGACAGTCTGGTAGTCCGCCTGTGAGGGGCCGGGTTGATGATGGAGAGTAGTCTGGCTGGAGTAAGCTGGAGGTGGATCTTTTTTGCTAAGATGCAGGTTTGATATTTGAATCTTTTGATGGAAATTAAGCCAACCTATTTGTGTGTACAGATCGCAGGTGTGGGTGAGTCTGTCACAGCCAGTAACGAGGCGGTAGGCTTTATTAAGTGCTGTGATTATGCTACTTAGGGTGGAGTTGTCAGCAGTGCCGTAGATAACAATCCCATAATCGAGAAGTGAGAGGATGGAGGAGGAGACAGCTATCTGCATGGCATGGGCAGGCAGGCTGTTCTTGATCCTGTAGAGGGTACCAATTCTGGAGTTAATCGCTGACGAGAGGAGGCATACATGTCTGTGATAGGAGAGGGAGGTATCTAAGGTAACACCTACATTTTCAAAATGAGTAACATGTTCCAGATGGGTACCATCCAAGTTTATGAATTGGAGTGTCATCTGGCTGTGTGGGCTTTGGCGATGTGCAAAGGTCATGGACTTAGTTTTGGAATAGTTAATGATCAGGCAGTGTACAGTAAACCAGTTTTCCAGCTCCCTGAAAAACCCCTGAAGGGAGAGCTGGAGGGTGTCTGGCTGTGGGTGTTGCCAGTAAAGAACAGTATCATCAGCATAAAGTAGGAGATGACCACTGCAAGCTTTGGGGAGTGAGTTAAGGAAGAGTGTAAACAGCAGTGGGCCCAGAATAGACCCCTGTGGAACACCCGAGCACACAGGTTTGGGGTTGGAGATGGTGGAGTTGATTCTTACTTGCTGAGAGCGACCCGAGAGGTAATTCTTGAACCAGGCCGAGACCTCAGCAGCTACATTTAGTTGTGGCAGGACTTGGATGAGAAGATCGTGATTGACCATGTCAAATGCATTTGTTAAGTCTACATAGATGGCCCCGGCAATAGATCCTTGGTCCAGGGCCCCATGGATGAACGTGGTTAGTTCAGTGAGGGCCGTGATGGTGCTGTGGCCAGCACGGAACCCATGTTGTTCCTTACTTAGGAGGTTGTGTCTCGTAAGGTGCTCTGTAAGCTGGTCTGAGACTATTTTTTCAAGCGCTTTGGAGAGAAGAGGGAGTATTGAGATTGGTCTATAATTACCGGTGTAGGTGGGGTCGCCATTCTTTAAGATAGGAGTGATCAAGGCTTTTTTCCAGTTAGAGGGGAATTGGCTGAGGCAGAGTGAGAGGTTAAGAATTTTTGTGAGATGGGGTAGTGTGACATCGAGGGTAAGCCTAATAAGTTTTAGGTCCAGGGAGTCATTGCTGAAGCGAGTGTTAGTGATAGCTTTGGAGATATAGCATTTGGCCAGGTTGTTGGGAATGGTTCAGAGCCGGAACAGGGGTGGGAGGTCTATATTCTCTGGACATGGTGTGGGGGCGGTTTTGGGAGGGTGGAAGAAATTTTTGGGGAGGATATGTGAGAGGTCAGAGAAGGAGTCGTTGAGGGCTTCAGCAACTTTAGCTGGGTCTTGAGTAACGTCCCCATTCACATTGAGTTGGGTAGGGTTGGGGGAGCGAGTTTTGCAGCTGATTTCCTGAATGTTGCTCCAGAATTTTTTCTCATCTCCCCAGGAGGTGGAGAGGGTATGCTGGTAGTATTCAGCTTTTGCCCTGCGAGTTGCTCAGGTGCATTTATTACCTCCCTATATAGTTGTCTGTCCCTAGTGCACTGTGTGTCTATGGCCTTGTGCCAAAGGTTGTCCCTGTGTTGCATAAGGTTTATAAAGGAAGGTGTGATCCAGGGGCTAGTCCTGGTTTTCACCACCTGCTTTGTGAAGGGGGCAAATATATCACAGGCTTTGTTAAACGTAGTTATAAAGTGGGTAAGGGCGGTATCCACTGTCTGTGCGTTATATTTGGGTAGCCAGTTGCTATTTACAAGATATTCTTTGAGGCAGTCAAGGCCTCCTTTTTTGAGCTTATGATGCCATGTGGTGGTTGGTGGTGCTGGGTGTAGTTTACCCGACCACCAGCAGATAACCGGGGAGTGGTCACTGATAGCATCTGGGAGCACTGAGGCCCGGGTGATGTTATGTGGTCTATTTCTAAAAATAAGGTCTAATAGTGTGGAGGTCCCTGTTCTTGTGTCACACCTTGTTGGTGAGGTAACAATTTGGGTGAGGTCCATAGCCTGTGCTGCGTCTTTGTAGGTGAAGGAGGATGAGGATAGCCAATCAATGTTGAAGTCGCCCATTAATATGGATTCATTAGCATTTGGGAGGTGAGCGATAGTGTGTAGGATTGATTCAAATGCAAGTTTCTGGTTTCTCGGGGGGATATAGGAAGCGATGATGTGGATAGTTTTGGCGCCCAGGCTAATTTTGACTGTAAGTGTCTGCGCCCCATGTTCTGGAGGGGGGGTTGTCCACGACTGTGGCACTGAGTGTAGATTTAACAAATATTGCACAGCCACCCCCACGCTTATCAGGTCTATCTGCCCTAAAAAGGTTATAGTTACTTAGGGAGACTGCATCGTTGGGAATTTTTTTGGATAGCCAGGTTTCTGAGAGGGCTAGAATGTCAGGAGCATGTTAGGTAATCCAACCTTGAAGTAGCGCGTGTTTTTTAGGAAGACTACAAATATTAATTGAGGCCAACAACAGTCTTCCCTGAGGTTTGTTTGGGGTTTTTTTTTGTGATGGAGGGTCCAGGGTTGGGGTGAATATTTCTGGATAGCAGGAGTAGGAGTAATGTGTGCCTTAGTAGAGAGAGCCTGCAATGCTTGTGGGACCCAAGCTGAGAGTGATAGGGTGATTGTTTTATTTTTTTGTTGTGGGTGGGTACTGGTAGACTAGAGATGATGCTGGGAAGCAGGGAGGTTGCAGAGAGGGGGACCGACGTCACGTCTTCGTGGGTGGAGGGGGGCTGAGGTGTATGCTGGAATAGGGCAGAGGTACAGTGTTGACCCATCTGTAAAGTGGGTGTAATTGCAGGAGTATGAGAGAGAAGGTAAATTAGGACAAATTGATGTTGGTGTGCAGCGTGGGTGTCTCTGCCAGCCAATGTCTTGGGTAGATGAAGGGATAGTGAAGTTGGTGAAGTCATGAGGTGGAGGAGCCACAGGGTGGGGTTGCAGAGCAAGGAGAGTGAACCTGCTGGTCAGCAACGTTGTGATTAATAGAAGATGCATAGTGACTTTATGTCAAGAGGGAATGTGCGACAGCGGCCTCTAGTGATGGAATTGTATAACCTGCAGCTGGAAAAAGTGGGCTGATAGGTTATTTCGCCCTGTCACCTGACTTGAACAGGGTATAAGTTCAGGAGCCGACCAAGGGTGGTGGTGGGGGTGGCGGGACTAAGCCTGATCTGAAACTCGCAGGGCAAGGCAGCTGCTTTTCTGCTGGGGTGAATGAGCGGCAAGGCTGGTGACCGTTTGAAAAAGGCGCCACACAGCAATGGATTCCTTAGGTGAGCAGCTAATTACCTGGCTCAGCGTGCTGTGCTTGTCTTCATAGCAGGGAGGGCTTCTCGGCTGGCCCTCATGACCTCTGGTCTCCACGGGGAAGGGGGGTGGTGGTCTGTGAAGAAAATGGAGAAGACAAGGGGTTTAAGTAGGCAGAGGCAAAGGTTAAAGCGATTAAGTAGCAGGGCGGGCTGGGAGCTGGGTGGGGGGAGATGAACAAAGGAGCTGGGGCTGCTGATCAAATTACGGCCCTGAGAGCTGTTGCAGTGACTGCAGGTTTCAGTATCATATCACAAGCACACTTAAAGAGTCCCTCTAAAGCCACACAGAAATTGCCCAACTTCACTTAATCTACAAACAATCCCACTGTAAAAGAACAGAAATTCAAATTCTTGTTTGTCCCAAACGAGTTACAGGCAGGGGACTGGAATATGCACAGAGGCTAGATTTGAAATCAGATACTGGCCCTACAGGCTGCTCAGGAGTTTCAGTTCCTTAAATATATATTTTTTTTTCAAAAGAAAAAAAACGTGCACGTCTGTGCCCAACAGAGGGCTGGCCACCAAGTTCACAGTTCGGCTCTGTTTGAGCCTGATCCAAAACTCGCAGGGCAAGGCAGCTGCTTTTCTGCTGGGGTGAACGAGCGGCAAGGCTGGGGGCTGGCAGCCATTTGAAAAAGGCACCATACAGCAACAGATTCCTTAGGTGAGCAGCTACATACCTGGCTCAACGTGCTGTGCTTGTCTTTATGGCAGGGAGGGCTTCTCGGCTGGCCCTCATGACCTCCGGTCTCCACGGGAAGGGGGGTGGTGGTCTGGCTCAGCGTGCTGTGCTTGTCTTTATGGCAGGGAGGGCTTCTCAGCTGGCCCTCATGACCTCCGGTCTCCACGGGGAAGGGGGGTGGTGGTCTGGCTCAACGTGCTGTGCTTGTCTTTATGGCAGGGAGGGCTTCTCGGCTGGCCCTCATGACCTCCGGTCTCCAGGGAGGGGGGTGGTGGTCTGGCTCAGCGTGCTGTGCTTGTCTTTATGGCAGGGAGGGCTTCTCAGCTGGCCCTCATGACTTCCGGTCTCCACGGGAGGGTGGTGGTCTGGCTCAGCATGCTGTGCTTGTCTTTATGGCAGGAAGGGCTTCTTGGTGGGCCCTCATGACCTCCGGTCTCCACGGGGAAGGGGGGTGGTGGTCTGGCTCAGCGTGCTGTGCTTGTCTTTATGGCAGGGAGGGCTTCTCGGCTGGCCCTCACGACCTCCGGTCTCCACGGGGGAGGGGGGTGGTGGTCTGGTTCAGCGTGCTGTGCTTGTCTTTATGGCAGGAAGGGCTTCTCGGCTGGCCCTCATGACCTCTGGTCTCCACGGGGAAGGGGGTGGTGGTCTGCCTATGTGCTCTTTTATGTCTGTTAAATGTATTTGACTGTATGACAAATGATGACAGTCAACTGCCTAATAAAGACCCTTGAAGAATGCCAGATTATCTGACTCTTTAATCCCTTTTCGTAAAAATAACTCAGCAGTTTCACTGAAATACAATTTACTGATAGAAAGTCTTAACTAAGGAAACAGCCTTTCATGATTAGTAGGATGATTTACATAACAATGGAAGTAATTTAGAAGACATTGCTGGAGCTCTTGGCAGGGAGTCCTAGTTAAGGAAATGCTTGGGTTCACAGTAAATGTTCATTGTCTGGTATTAACAAAACAGATAGGATTTAAATTACAGAAATGTCTTGGTTTGTCTCCTCAGATTATATCACTATCTCCTCTTGAGGTAAAAAAACAATGTAGTCAGATGGACTCCAAGCTAATGCTATTGGCCATATTCTTTAAGAAATTCAAATTCATAAAGTGTATCTTATCTAACAAATAAATCTGTACCCTTTATATAATTTCTTTCACCTGATATTCCCTTCTTCCCAATAACCCTGCACTTTCTTCCTTTTTAATTTGTTCTCCTTTAAAACTGTACTACCACTAAAGCACTTGGTTCCCTGCTCCTTGAACAATAATCCAGTCTTTCCTGCTGTTTTTGGAATCAACATGCCATGTTCATTTGTATTTGCTATTTGCACTGCCCCCCAACACCCTTTGTCTCGGATTCTTCCTACCCTGTTCCCCCAGTGTAAATTTGTTATGTACTCTTGTTCTCTCAACACTGTTGAAATGACAGTGTATCTGTTGATTTTACCCTGACATATTTTGTAAGCTATACTGAATTCAAATATGTTCTGCCTGTGCATTGATTGCACCTGTATGTATATTTGGCTTTATATGTTGTTGTTTATTGTATATTTAGTTGTGCCATTTTGTGGACCTGAGTCATGCCTGAAAACGGTCCCTTGGATCACTGCACTTACCTGGCAATCAAAGACTTCAATAAATAAATAAATAAATAAAATGATAGTCACACCACAGATGTGTAAATCCTTAGCTAATCTGTTATAGAAACGGGTTTAACTATTATTTAGGGTATATGGCTACATGTGCTTTGTTCTCTCTCTGTGCCAAAGTTCTTAAGCACCTATATTTGGCCATAAGGAACATTTATTTCTCACAATTTTTCATGATTGCAACATGAATCAGTCTCAGGATTGTGAACAATTATATTTTACAAAGTATATGGAATGGGGTACCAAATGCCCGTAATGTATGAAAATATGCTTCAAGGAAAAAGACCAAGAGGTCTGTCCATCTAGTCCATGCACTCAGATCTGGGAAGAAGTGGCAATTGTGTGATTTGTTATTTTATTTATTTATTTATTGAAAATGTTTCACCAGGAAAGGCACACTGAGCAAAAAGATGCTTGTCTCATGGTGCGACCTGGGGGAAGGGGTTACAATGGAGGCAGGTATACAAACAATAGTTAAATTTAGAGATAGAGCAATACAGATAATGTACATCATTGGAAGGGATTACATTAGCACTTTTTGCAATAGGAGAACATTACAGAGCATACAGAATGTACATAGTAGGGTGGGATTACATTAGCACTTTTTCCAATAGGAGAACAGTACAGAACATGAACATCAAGGACAGGGTATACATATCATGGGAACTCATCGAGGGTAATACATGATTACCTAAGTGCCAATAACAGGACTAGAGTGCCAGTAACAGGACTTGAGTGCCAGTAACAGGACTTGAGTTGAAGAGAGATGCACCAAGTTGACAATAGGAGTTGGAGGAGAATAAGGGGGGGTGGTATAGGTGGGGTGGGGGGAAGGAGAGGGGAGCAGTAGCTATAGTATGACTATAATGTGCTTGCATGCACACTACAAAGAATTATGCACAGGTGTCTTTGAAGATCAAGGTGTCAATTTAATTGAGCAAAGCTGGTGGCAGGATAGGTAACAAGGCTAAAGGCCAAACAGCTTCTACTGCCACCACCCACCCAGATTTATGAGATATTTCTGCCTAGTTCTTCACAGGTGACTGGGTTTACTTTGTTATATTGCATGGTTAGGAGGAACTATGTTAAGAATATTGACTGCTGGAGAACAAAATGCTGCTTTAACATAATCCAGTCTTGGTTTTACCAAGAGTATTAGACTGATACCATCATGTGAATGATAATAACTTCAGTTCAGATTTTCTTAGTGCCGTGCTAGTAGCTCCAGTGCATACTAACATATTAAGATACTATGAAGCCAGCAGAATAGGCCCTATGGTCTATCGAGTCTGATCAATGGTCAGTGCCTATGCAGGGCACTGATTATAGCACCCTCTCCCACCCAACAAGGACCCCTATTTCCCAGTGGGGATCCTGGATGTACCCTCCCCTGCACCTATCCCAGCCCTCCTTGAACTCCTTTACAGTAGTAGCAGCCACCAGTTCCCTCTGCAGCACACTCCAGGGCTCAACCACTCTCTCAGTGAAGTAACGCCCCATATTTCCCCCTTCAGCCTCCCCCATCCAGCTTCATGGGGTGTCCCCTGGTGGCCCTCAGTTCCCTCAGCTGAAGGACCCCTTCAAGGCTTACCCTATTAATCCC
Organism: Neoceratodus forsteri; assembly: GCA_016271365.2. Lineage (NCBI taxonomy): Eukaryota > Metazoa > Chordata > Ceratodontiformes > Ceratodontidae > Neoceratodus > Neoceratodus forsteri. The sequence continues at coordinate 685,983,051 of CM057449.1, forward strand.
CTTGAGATACTTGAAGACCTGTATCATATCCCCCCATCTCTTCTCTCTTCCAATGAGTACAGGTTGAGCTCCCCCAGTTGCTCTTTATAGGGTCTTTCCCCTAGCCCTAGTACCATTCTGGTTGCTCTCCTCAGCACCCTTGCCAGTAATGCAATGTCCTTCTTTAAGTAGGGACACCAAAACTGCAAGCAGTATTCAAGCTGTGGTCTAATCAGACTATTGTACAACGGAAGGAGTACCTCACTACTCCTTGTGGTTATCCCCCTGGCTATGCACCCCAGCATTTTATTTGCTTGTGCCGCTGCCCTTCTACACTACTCTGAGTTGTTCATTTTGACATCCACCATCACCCTGAGGTCTTTCTCCCCCATCGAAACCTGCAGTGTCACCCCCCTCCAAGGTGTATTCATGAGTCAAGTTTTTGGTCCCTGGGTGCAGAACCCTGCATTTTGCAGCATTAAACTTTAGTTTCCAGATTCGTGTCAACCTCTCTAGAGTCTCCAGGTCCTCCTAGAGATCCAACTTTCCCTCCTCCCCATTCACCACCACCCACAGCTTAGAGTCATCCGCAAAGAGGCTCATCCCGCTCCTTATTTCACTTCTGATGTCAGCGACATAGGCATTAAATAGGAGTGGACTCAACACTGACCCCTGTGGGACCCCGCTTGTGACTAACCTTGAGGATGAGACCTCCCCCCACACCCTCACCCTCGGTACCCACCCCACCAGCCAGTTTTCTATCCATCTGCCCATCTTCCCCCCCACCCCCATATTCTCCAGCTTCTCCAGTAGCCCATGATGTGGCACAGAGTCAAATTCCCTGCTGAAGTCCAGAAAGAGGACATCCACTGGCCTTCACTGATCCAGTGCCCTTGTCACCCCTTCATAGAACTCCACCAGATTTGTCTGGCATGATCTGCCATTAACAAAGCCATGCTGGTGAATGTCTATGTAACCCTGTGCCTCAGCACCACTTCTATCCTTTCCTTCAGGATGCTCCCCATCACTTTGCCTACTACCAACGTCAGGCTAACTGGTCTATAGTTACCCGGCTCCTCTTGCGGGCCAACCTTGTGGATAGGCACAATATGGGCTATCCTCAAGTCCTGAGATACCCACCTGGACTACAGGGAGGAGTTAAAAAGGTCAGCTAGGGGGGTGGCCTGGGTATCCACCAGCTCCCTGAGCAGCCTGGGGTGGATCCCATCTGGGTCTGTTGCCTTGTTCCCCTCTTTGGGCCATGAGTGCATCCAACACCCTACCTCTAGGTATTTCATCATCCTTTTCCCCCTCTTCATCTACTGTATCCCCTGCCCTCTCTCCTACTGGTGCCACCCTCCCCCTCCTCCTTGATAAAGACAGAGGCAAAAAAGTAATTTAGTCCCTCCGCCTTCTCTCCCGCCTCTTCCACCCACCCACCCCTATCCTGAGCCAACTGATCTCCCCTTCCCCTTTATTCTTTCCCTGATATACCTAAAGAGCCCTTTTCCCCCCTTCTAATCCCCTGTGCCAATCTCAGCTCTGCCCCCACCTTAGCAGATCTCACCACCCTGGTGATCCTCCTGGCTGTCATATCATACTCCTCCTTGGATATAGCTTCCTGAGAGCATTTACATCAGCTATAAGCAGTATTTTTCATCCTCACTGAATCATGGTCCTCCTTTGTCCACCAACTCAGCCTCCTAGCTTTGCCCCCCTTATGTCTTTCCCTCATGTAGGCCTTGGTAGCCTCCAGGAGCCCCTTTTTTATAACTTCCCATCGTGCCTCCCTGCCCATGCTTGGACTGAGCCCATCTAGATAGCCCCTCAGGATCCACTCCATCCCCCCAACATCTGCCCCTCTAAAGTCCATTACTGTCATTCTTGTGTGTTCTACCCTGACCCCTAGTTCTAGGGAGAACCAAACCATGGCATGGTTGCTACCTCCCAGTGGGTCCCTAACTACTAGGTCCCTGATGAGCTCCCCGTCTAACAGTATCACTTCCTGGATGCTCCCCTCCCTTGTCAGCTCCATCACCAGCTGGGCAAGGAACACATCCTAGAAGACATCCAACAGGCACTGCTCCTTGCTCGATGTGGATGCCATGGTTCCCCAATCTGCTCCTGGCATATTCAGGCCTCCCATCACCACAGTGATGTCCTTTCCACCACCACAGTGGTCCTTAAGGTTAGCTACCAGGCCTTCCTCCTGTTCATCCTCCTGCCCGGGGGTCTATGTACCACCCCCATCTTCACCTGTATTCCACCCAGAGCCTGCAGGGTGACCCAAAGAACCTCTACCTTGTCCCCTGATTCCTCCACCTTGTTTATCCCTTTGTTATCCCCGATGATAAAAGCAACTCCCCCTCCCCTTCCCTCCCCCTATCCTTTCTGCATGTGGTGTACCCAAGCATGTTTAGGTCCCAGTCATCTCTGGACGTGGCCCACATCTCTGTTATGGCTGCCACATCCACCCCCCCACCATCAGCACCTGCAACTCCAGCATCTTATTACCCATGATCCTGGCATTTATCAGGACTACCCTCAAACCTGCCCCCTTGCCCTCCTCCCCCCCTGCCCTGGGGCCAACTTGCCTTCTGCCAACATGGACCAACACATGCACTATTTGGTGCTCCTGTCCTATGTCCCTTCCCCGCCACCTGTGGGAGAAGGCGAGGGCCTTCCCTCCCCCCCAACAAGTTTAAACCCCACCTGGAATGGATGAACTCTGCCAGTCTCAGCTGCAAGACCTCATTTCCCTCATTGCCAAGGTGGAGCCTGTCCTTAGCGAACAGATCTTTGCCCTCCCAGGTTGCTCCCCAGTCCCCCACCCTCCCATACCCCTGGCCTCGCACCATTTACAGAGCCATGCATTTATATTCTGTATTTTCTGCTTATTTTTCTACACTGGCTCTGGGCACCAGTAGAATCTCAGAGAAGGAGGCCGAGTGCCTCATATCCTGATAGACTCTGGCCAGCTTCCTAAACCTAGCTTGTATCTCCAGCTCGCTGTTCCCATGTATATCATTAGTACCTAAGTGTACTAATATGTCAGGGGTACCGCCACACTCCTGCGCTACAGAATAGATGTGATGTTTTGCCTGATGCACTGCCAAGCCATGTATACTCCTTGACTTTACACCGGAGGAAGCCCCTTTCCCCCTCTCCACCTGATCCCCCTAGTCATAGAGTCACCCAAGAGCCGCACTCTCACTGCCTTCTTATCCCTGTTCCAGCTCGTTATCTCTGTTTCCCACCCTCCCCCTAGATTATCATGCTTGTCACCTCCTCCCTTTCTCATGCCCAAACCTTGTCCGTCTACCCTGCTCCAACCCATATCTCTCTTTGAACTGACCTCATTGGTCCCATTAAATCCTGCTGTATCACTGTGGACAATGACAGTTTGTCCCACTGGAGCAAAGGCCCCCCCATCCCCAGGTCTTTCTCCTCATTGACCCATCCCAGCCTCTTTCCTTTTTCCAGTGATGCTCGGGACCAACCCAGTATCTCCCCCTGGATCAATGCCCCCCAGCCCCATGCTTTTTTCCCCTCTGTCCTGACCCCACCACCTTTTTTCCTCCTGTAACTTGCGCCTCCCTAAATGTGTCCCAAAGGTCTTCCCCTTTTTTGGGAATTTTTCCAGCTCCCAAGAGAACGTCCCCCTTGTCTCCCAGCTTCTGTGCCTCTGAACCCTACTCTGATGGAGTGTCTCCCATCCAACTTGCACCTGCGCCTTCCTCCAATGGCTCCTTGCAGCCACTTTCTTCCCTTGTCAGTGTGACAGGGTTGCATAACTGTTTTCCTGCTCGACCTCCATGCTTGTCTTTCCCAGGTTTGTTGCACTCCCATCTAAATTTAGGCCCACAGTATCCGGCTTCTGCCTTCTTTTTCCTGAACCTACTATCTTCCACCCCTCTTGAGCCATATTTATCTTAATGCCTCCTGACCTCCTAGAAGTTTCCATCCCCGGTGTCACTTCTTCCTGCCTGTTTGTACCTGCACAGCTCCTTCAGTTCCCTGTCTTGGTTGTTTCTGCACAGTTTTTACAGGTCCCACCCTTTCTGCACCCATCTGTGCATTTTTGCGGAGTCCTGATCCAGGGCTCCCGCTCCCCCCTTTTCTGCCTGCTGCCATTTTACATCTTCCAGTACTATCCCACCATCTCCAGTCTCTCTGGCTAACCCCAGTCTCCTGCCTGCTTTTTTGGAAGTTCTCACCTTTTAGGGTCCCTCCACCAGGGTCCCCATGTTCCTCCCAAGTACCCCAATTTACTCCTCTCCTTATGCCAGAGGTTTCAGCATCTGGTGTGGCTATCTAGATGACCCCTTGCCCCTACTTCTCCACTCTCCTATCTGCTTTCTAATCCCATCAGCCTCCTCCCTAATCTGTGCCAGCTGCTGGCACACTGGGCAACCCCCAAACTTCCAAGCCCAGTCAAGTACCATGGCCGTCACACACCCTGTGCACTCAACCACCCTCCCAAACATGCCCACTCTAGTGAGGTGAGGACCTTACTCCATCATAGCAGGTACATTTGGACAATGCCCCCACTCATAATGCTGTAACAGTCCCCCTGACCCCAGCGATCAGGCTAAAAGTGGCTATACAAACTTTCAGAATACCCAGTGATATTCTTTAACAAACCCCCTTACAGCTTGCAATTTCACATAAACATTTAACAATCCCCCTCACAGCTTGCAATTTCACATAACAACCTTCCCCACTGCATGCAAGGTGTCATTTCAAAACCCGACTTCCTTCAAGGATCAAGGCCATAGACTCACTCCTAGTCTGGCCACTGCAACCCCTGACTTCTCCCCCACCAGCTATTTAATAGAGGTTGGGGCCAGGGTGAGGGGGTGGAAAAAAATTACAGCTCCTTCAGGTGAATCTGTTTGTAGGCAGCTGGGCTTGACCTTTTTATTGCCCAGCCACAAGTTCAAACTCTGGCACTTTGCCATTTGATTGGGCTTTCTTTCTTGTAGGCTATTTCCACCCACAATCCTCTCCACTCATGCTTGCCCAGGCCCACCACCAATGCAGCAACTGGGAAAACGGTGCCCTCTCCTTCAGTCTTCCTCTGCTGATGTGGCCCCTGCACGCTCCACTGCCCGCCTCTGATGCAGCCCTCCTGCCGCACTTCCCTTTGCCGAAAACAACTAGCAAACACCCCCGCTCCTCCACAATTCCAGCTCCTCCAGGTGAATCTGTTTGTAGGTGGCTGGGCTTGTCCTTTTTATTACCCAGCCGTGAGTTGAAACTCTGGCGCCCTGCCCTCTGATTGGGCCTTCTTTCTTGCAGGCTGTTTCCACCTACAATCCTCTCCACTCGCACTCGCCCAGGCCCACCGCCAATGCAGCCACCAGGAAAAAGGTGCCATCTCCTTCTGTCTTCATCTGCTGATGTGGCCCCTGCATGCTCTGCTGCCCGCCGCCAATGCGGCCCTCCTGCTCGCACTTCCCATCACCGAAAACCACCAGCAAACACCCCCGCTTCTGCTCCTCCACAATTACAGCTCCTCCAGGTGCAAGTTTATTCTCAACCATGTAATATGATGTTTTAATTTTGTTTAATTAACTGTCAGCTACAAGTGCTCTTCAACAGGATATACCATGAGATAAGATAATGTGAGTTTAACATTACTTTCTTGATTATTATTTAAATATTACATATGTTTTTAAATGATTTGCCATTAAAAATACTTTTGAGTTTTGAAAGAACAAGAACCTATGTCCTCTGGTGGCGAAGTGTGTTGGTAAGAAATTATGGTCAGAGGTAGGACATGGCAGCCAATAGCAGTCTTTGTTCTGTACACTGTTGGTCAGCTCTGAGGAATACTTTAATGGATTGTTAACTGGACAGTAGCTCTGTCTTCTGTTTTCTCTGTGGAGGTCTTCTGCATGCTGTACATCACAAATGACTGCCTGAACAGCAATGTTATACACAGCACCATGACATGTTTTTTTTTAAAATAGTGATGACAGCATAGTGTGTTTGGTTTATGAGGTAATAACCAGACAGGGGGCCAATAAATGTTAATTAACCTCCTGATCCAGTTATTATTGAGGAAACCCAACACATTATGATTTTATCGCTATCACACTGGAAAAGTCATGATTTCTATGGACAAAACAGAGTCAGAGTTGGACACCATAGTTTGAAAATCATTTTACTGTACTGCATGTGTAGAATGTGAACAGCAGTTCAACCAACAGGATTATGCAACACTTTTAAACAGTTGTGACTTTTGAACACAATATGTTACTCAGTTACAAATGCTTAACCTTTTTACTGCTTTCTGTCTTTGTAGTGACAGTTTTGCTTTTTAAGTTTTACAAAAATGGAGCAGTAACAAGTGATTGGTGACCGGCAAAGAGTGAAACAGGTGATGCAGAAACTACATAGCAGTGTTAACAGTGACAAGTTTTTTACAACTGCAAGTTTCATTAGGAAGATTCTAGAAATAAGCAGAATATATTGCTTACTTAGACACATTTGTGATGGAAAGGCACTGAAACAGGTGCTTCATAGCTAAGGCATCAAGATTAAATAGTATGGTAAAATATTGAAAAACAATGCAAATTAATGGCTGTAGCACTTCAAAACAACTATAAATAACACTTTTTTCCAGTCAGATCCTAAGTAATGACTTCACTTTCCAAAGTAAACAGGGCCATTGAAAATGCACTTCTGCAATATGGTTGGTGAAGGCTGTGCTGGCTATGCTGGGTGGCTCTGAGTGGTTGTTCCATGTGGAAGTGGGAGGGAGGTATTTAGTAGGCTGCTATACTGCAGAATGATAGTGTTGGTAGCTTCAAGGAGGCTTTCTTCATTAACTGGTGAGAATACTGTATCTGTGACTTAGAAGCTTATTTCTAGAGGAGGTGCGGAGGTGGGTATTGCTTGTGTGATGATTTGCTAAGTTGTTTGCACTGTGCTGGATGTAGTTGGTGTCCTGCTGCAGGAATGTGCCATTTCAGGGATGTGCCGTGATGACTATTATGCTGGAGGTACTTGGTATTTCAGGAGTTCTGCTGTAGGAAGGCACCAGTTCCAAGCTGTTAGCTGTGCCTGGTGCAGACAGAATGCTTTGGGAGGTAGTTGTTGATTGCTGCTCCAAGAACGTGCTTGGTCTTTCTATATCAGGAATTGCCAGAACTTTAGTGTCAGGTTGTGAATGTGTAGTTTCTGTACTGTTTTTAGATTGGATTTGGATACTGGATAGTAGTGTGTTGCTTTAGGAATGTGCTGAAAGTATGTTGTTGCTGTGACGTACTAGTGCTACTGTAACTTTTCAAACTGCACTTGTTTCTGTGGCCTGTACTGTTCATGATGTGCCATGCTTCAACCCTGTGATGACATAACCCTTGATGTGCCAGGGACTGACATAGCAGTCCAGAATTAATATGCATTTTAATTCTGTCAGTACCCTAAGGGTTAGTAGAGTTTCAGCCATTGCCTGTAAACAGTGGTTTGTAAACATTTTTGATAGTTGTGCATCCTTGGACATTTCAAGCATGAAACAGCTGAGGTTGTGTATTCCTAGTAGTAATAAAACTTTTATTTTTATACAGGATAATACATGTCATTTTGGTTAAAAACTCAGTTTACAAGACAGTCCTGTTTTGTTTCTAAGTTTCCTAAAACATGTACACTTAAGTTACTGAATTCAGAGACACATAGAAATTATAAAATTCACGAGATATGAAATACAGCCACTTTGTCAGACCAGATGCTTTGTGAAGGGGTCCAGTGTTTTTACTAGTTTAGGTTTCTGCCACAGATTCCTAGCTCTGGATGTAGTTTTGAAACATATAATTTAAATGTTGCCACTGGACATAATGAGTTGTGTGGCTGGGAATACATTATTGCACTATTAATGTAACTGTCCTCGGCACCTGATCCTGAGGGATTTTTTGATTGGGGTTTGATGTAAAATGCAAATACTCAGTCCCCTGTCTTCTGTGGAAACAATAAACATACTTTTTGTCATGAAGTGTAATGTTTCTCAGCCTCTGAATGCAAAATGAAGGGCTAGTGATATCCATACAAATTGTTGTAGTAGTTTTTCTTGGTGAGTCCCTACAGTTCCTCTTTCAATTATTTTTTTTTTTTCAAATCCACTACTTGCAGGGATTCATGGTGGACTTAGAAATCTTTATTTTCTTGTTTTAGTGTTTTTAAGTTCTCCTAGCATCTGATTGTATTTTTTGAAATTCTTTGTCACTCAATAGACAAATGGTTCAGAGGTATGGGGTATTTCTGAGAAATTTGTTAAGACCTACCCTCAGACCTGTCAAAGACTACTTTCTTAAATCTTTACCAGTTTGGCTTTTTATACGTGGATAGAAGATGAACAGAATTTAATTTAATTCTTCTGATGGGAGGTGTTCAAAGTCAGTATACTTGTTTTGTGAAGAAAGCTAGTCTGTGAAAGTGAAAAAAAGTTTTAGTTGTTTTTCCTCAGAACTGAAGTGATATAGAAACATAGAAACATAGAAGTTGACGGCAGATAAGGACCTCAAGGCCCATCCAGTCTGCCCATTTCTTTTTCTACCTTATAAATGTGCCATCGGCCTTTGCTATGTCAGTGACCTATCTATTCATAGTCATTTGTATTGCTCCCTTATGCCTATCCCATGCCTGTTTGAAGCCCTGCACTGTATTCATAGCCACTACTTCTTGTGGTAAGCCATTCCATGCATCTACCACCCTTTCTGTGAAAAATAATTTCCTCACATTCCCCTTAATCGGCCTCCTCTAATCTCATGCTGTGTCCTCTTGTCCTGCTATTTTTCTTATATTTAAACATGTTAGACTCTTTCACCTTGTTTATGCCCTTAAGGTGTTTAAATGTCTCGATCATATCACCTCTCTCCCTCCTTTGCTCAAGGGTATACATATTGAGCTCCGTTAATCTGTCCTCATATGTCTTCTGATGCAGTCCCTGCACCATTTTGTTGCCCTTCTCTGGACTGCCTCAATTTGGTTAATGTCCTTGTGAAGGTGTGGCCTCCAATACTGCCGCAGTACTCCAGATGGGGCCTAACCAATGTCTTGTACAGAGGATTATTACCTCCCTCTTACGACTTGTGATACCCCTACTAATACACCCTAACACCCCACTAGCCTTACCTACTGCTAGAGGTCTGCTTGAATGATTTCAGGTCATCAGTGATGATGATGCCCAAGTCTCTTTCTTCCTTTGTGACTGCTAGCAACTCCTCCCAGCCTATAAGTGGCTTCAGGGTTTCTCTTCCCTATGTGCATGATTTTGCACTTCTTTGCATTAAATCCAGTTGCCACTCTTCTGACCATTCTGCTAGTTTATCCAGATCTCTTCTCATTCTGCCCACCCATCTGGATCATCTACTCTGTTGCAGATCTTGGTGTCATCTGCAAACAGACAAGCCTTACCCTCTAGTCCATCTGCTAGGTCACTAATGAAGATGTTGAATAGGACTGGCCCCAGGACTGATCCTGAGGTACCCACTTGTGACTTGCATCTCTTCTGACTGTATACCATTTACCACCACTCTCTGTTTTCTGCCAGTCAACCAGTTTGCCACCCAGTTGACCAACTTCTGACCACCCAGAGCCTACCCAGCTTATTTATCAATCTTCTATGTGGAACAGTGTCAAAAGCTTTGCTGAAGTCAAGGTGGCGACATCAACTGCTCCCCTTGGTCCACCACTCTGGTTACCCAGTCAAAGAAATCTATGAGATTAGTTTGACAGGACCTTCCTTTGTAAACCCATGCTGTCTTGGATCCTGTGCCCCTATGGATTCCAGGTGTTGCACTATCCTTTCCTTAGGAGTGCTTCCATAATCTTGCCCACTACTGAGGTAAGACTGACCGGTCTGTAGTTCCCCGCCTCCTCCTGCTACCACTCTTGTGGAGTGGGATCACATGAACCCTTCTCCAGTCTTCTGGGACCTCTCCTGTGCTCAGAGACTCACTAAACAATTCTGCTAATGGCTCTGCTAGTTCCTCCTTTAGCTCCTTAAGTACCCTGGGATGTATGCCATCAGGTCCCATTGCCTTATCCACCCTGAGCTTAGCAAGCTCTTGTGGACCCTTTCTTTTGTGAGAGGAGTAGTGCTCACCTCCCTCCCCTGTGTCCATGATGCTGAGCTGTGGGCCCCCTACCTTCTCTTCAGTGAATACTGAGCAAAAGTATCTATTTAGGATAGATGCCTTTACAGGTCCTCCTCCTCACATGCTCCCTTTTCTCCATTAAGCTTAGCAATACCCCCTCTGGACTTTCTCCTTTCACTAATGTATCTATAGAAAGTCTTGTCACCTTCTTTTACTGTTTGTGCTAGTGTTTCCTCAGTTTGGGACTTTGCCTGCCTTACTGCCTTACCTGCTTCCCTTAGGGCAGTTTGGTATGCCCCCCTATCTTCATCCCGCTGTGTTCCCTTATATTTTCTGAAGGCCAGCCTTTTGGCTCTGACCTTTTCTGCTACTGTATTTGTGTCTGCGTCAACTGTGTGAGAAAAGTATTTTTTACTAATCATTTACAAGATTAACATCCCATTAAGTCTGTTTCTGAGTGTATTTTTTTTCTTCTCTTTCTTAAAGGATTGTTATTTTTTCCTCTTCTATCAGCTGAAGAAACCAAGCACTTCCAGCTGATGTGATTGCTGTCAGGTTAGGGTGACAAACTGTTTACCATAGGTACAGTGTTATAGTAAGAAGGTGCTTCCATGTAGCAGCCAATCAAAATGTTTAGCCACTGTCCCATTATTGAGTGTATCCAATGAGAATGCAGAGCCACTAGCCCATTATTTAATCTACTTTCTGGTTATCGTAGAATAATGGGACAGTATCTCTGCATTCTGATTGGCTGACAGTGATCATTTCCAGTGAAATTAATTAATGTATAAATACAAGAAATGTTGCGTTCAGAGTTTGAGACCATCGCCTCTTTTACAGATTAGTCCTGATCAAAAAGCTACAGAAACACAGCAGGAAGGTCACCATTGTAGTATAAAGGCATTTAAATTCACTGGGACTGCAAATATCTTGAGGGGCACATGCACCTCATAGCAGAATTCATATGCCAGGGAGGAATATATGGAGGGCTTGGCCTCAGGATCCTGGAGGTTTCCATCACTGGTGGCTATCCTCTCTATTGTTGCCACAGCTATAACAATTAAATTATTACTACTACTGCTACTACAGTCCATCACATGTATGGCTATTCCTTTCCATTAACAAACTCTGGTCAGCCGCTAATGCATTAACCTGTTAAAGGATACAGAAGTAATATGTGGCATAGTTGTAATTTACTTGTAATATTTTGATGCATAAATCCCACATTTACATCACAATATTAGAGGAAAAAAAGGAAACCTTAGACATCATGGTAATGCAAAGCAGCTGTGGTGGTTTTGGGCGTACACAAACACACACACACACACACACACACACACTCACGCACACACATGCACACACACACACCAGTAGCCATTGTAACACTTATACTCACACTAAAAACATAAGTCTGATTAGAAGTATAGAGTAGATGTGATTCAATATTTTATTTTCATTTGGGTCCTGCTGTTCCACATTATTATATATATCCAGGTTAATACAGCTGTGATGTAATATACTGTTTTCAGTGGGCTTCTGCATTTACACATTAATATACAGTATTGCATTTTTCCCCAGAATAGTGCAGCTGAGACTCACTATCTCGCTTCAGTGGGGTCCTGCTTTTACCAACTTGTTTAAAGCTATATTTACTCACCATAGTATAGCTGAGATGAAATATCTCACTTTCAGCAGGTTTCTACATTTTTATAGTGCATTTTCCCTAGACCAGAGCAGCTGAGATGCAAATAATTTGTTTTCTTTGGGATCCCGATGTCACCATATTTTCAGTATATTTATCAAGGATAGCCTTGCTGAGATGCAATATTGCATTTTCAGTGTGGTTTTGCTTTTAACCATTTTCACAATATATTTACCAAGGATTGCCCAGCTGACATGCAACATCTCATTTTCAATATGATCTTGGTTTTACATATTTTTACATTGCTTTTTACCTGGGATAGCACAGCTAAGATTCATCATCTCATTTTCACTGCAGTCCTTGTCCCCAGCAGACTGCTAATAAGAAGTCTGCTATTACAGTAACTTTGCTCAGAAGCCTCCAAAAGGTACCAGGCACTGAAGTGACAAATTGCCTTTTGCATGAGGATTGGTGTTGCAGGGATATGGTGGTAGTGCTATGATGGTAATTTAGTTTGTATTATTCACTGTTCATACATTACAGTGCATGAATAAACAAGAATACTGCATTTAATATTTATTGCACAGCTTGTCTGGTATGTTTGGAAACATTATACTGTAGTTCACCTCCAATTTTTAGGAATGGTGTAAAAATGTTAATAGGTCATCTGCCTATATCAGCTGTCACTGGCCCACCAGTTATATATTGACAGGATATACTAGGGGTTGAGATGTCACTGGTCTCAGTTTCTAATCACTGTCAATTTAAGGGTACAAGTCAGATGCAATCAGTGGTTCCTTGGCTAGACAAGCATATGTCACAAATGCACTCCGCAGGTCAGGCCCTCTGCTCCCACAATGCCAATCTCAGAGTGCAATAGTGTGAATAGGAAACACACAGGGTAACCCTCCTGTCTGCTTTGGGTCTGAATCACCTTTAGCCTTGAGTTTTGGAGGGATTCAAACTGTGAACATTATGCTAGCATACCAGAATGTAGAGGCTCAGATAATATTCTTTTCGGGGGGATGCAATATATCTTTCACCTAAGGGCACCTAACCAGGTATCTAAAATGAATCCTTTTTAACTCTATAAGAGACCTAGGTATTTCTTACCTTATTAAGTAAGCTCAATAACACAATCAAGCTTTTCAACAGTTGTCAGACTTAAACACAGGTACCTCACATGCAAAAAAGAAACTGAGAAGACACCCAGGCAGTATTTCAAAGAAAAAGTTGTTTACTAAAATACAATAAAAACAGGTAAAATTAAACACAGAACAATATATCATACATTTTACAATCATGTAAAAGAAAAAGGAAGTTACAGAACAAAACATTCCTACCACAAATATATCATTTATTCTAAGTATTACCTTGTAAGTGCTGTTTAAATTAGAGAACTTCTGTCTCAGATCCCAAAAATCATGTGTCACATTTCCCAGATACAATGTTTCATTTTAACTCTATCTGCCCCACTCCCTTTTGATGTGGTCAGCTAGAGCCTCCCTTAGATTTTAATTTCTAAAATAGTTATCCCTAAGGATATGAGTCATTACTTTGAGAAATCTGTAACTAGCCATTTCTCAAATATGACAGTTTTTAATCAAACATTTCTCTTTGATATCCCCTCTCCTTATTTCCTGCTGCTAGTGTGATCTGAGGGTTTTGGGACTCTTCACACTCTTCTGGCTATGTGCTAAAGGAAGAGGAACCAGCCCAATTACCTTTCTTCCTGTAACATCATAAAACAACCTTTCGTTTCAACTTCAAAAGTCTGGGCAGGTCATAAAAAGTAATAAAATGCCCTTCTGCAAGGAAGTCTTAATTAAATAGTTCCCCTGGTCAGTTTAATGACATCCTGTGGTTTCAGCTATTGACCTTTAAAGGACAAATTTGTTACATACTGAAATTTCTTACACAGACCATTTATTTATAATATAACTATCATACAATAACCATAAGCAGAGGGCAGAGTGTCACAATCCTCCCCACCTAGACTGAATTTAAGGGCTCTAACCCCTGCATGGGATGAGCTCCCTAAGTCAGTTCATTCCTCATATAGATGTGACAAGCCATCTGCGTTTTCATTGGTTGCTCCAGCCGTATGTGAGATCATTATGTCATATCCTTGCAAGGCAAGACTCTATTTTAATAGTCGACCATTCATTTTTCCCATTTGTGTCAGCCAAACCAAGAGGTTGTGGTCAGTTTGTACCTCAAAATGCTGCCAGTATAAGCATGGCTCTAACATCTTTATGGCCCACACTATGGCAAGACACTCTTTTTCAACAGTAGAGTACAGTATGCCTGCTTCCTGGGAAGTAACTTTTTACTCAGGTACACTATGGGGTTATCTTTCCCTTGGTTGGATGCCTGACTCAGCACTGCCCCAATACCCACATCTGAGGCATCAATCTGGACTATAAAGGGTCTGCTATATTCTGGACTTGTCAATACAGGAGCACTGCACAGTGCCTCCTTCAGTCTAGTAAAGGCTTTTTCACAGGCTGGTTTCCAGGTAACTTTCTTAGGCATCCTTTTCTTTACCAGGTCAGATAGGGGAGTGTCCAGGGCACTGTAATTGGGTATAAATTTCCTATAGTACCCTGCTGTCCCCAGAAAACTCCTTACCTGCTTCTGTGTTTCTGGTCTGGGCCATGCCTTGATCATCTCTATTTTTACTTGATTAGGACGGAGCTGTCCCCGGACTAGAACATGCCCTAGGTATGCCACTTCAGTCATGGCCACCTGGCACTTCTAAGCTTTGACAGTGAGCCTGGGCCTCTGTATTCTTCCCAGCACTTCCCTAAGGTGGGACAGGTGTTCCTCCCAGCTGACACTAAAGATGGCAATGACATCCAGGCACACCACGGCGTACTCCTCAGCACCATTTAACACCTGGTTCACCAACCTTTGGAAAGTGTCCAGGGTATTATTCATTCTTAAAGGCATTACTTTAAATTCAAATAACCCTATCAGAGTGATGAAGACTGACCTCTCTCTAGCTCTGTCAGTTAACTCTACTCGCCAATACCCCTTTGTTAGATCAATAGTTGTAAGGTATGTCACCCCTCCCAACTTGTCCGGGAGTTCATCCGTCCATGGCATCAGGTGGGCGTCTGACTTCTTGACTGCATTCAGTCCATGATAGTCCACACAAAAATGAGTAGAGCCATCAGGCTTGGGCACAAGGACTATGGGTGAGGCCAGGGGCTGTGGGGTCTCTGGATTACCCCTAAATCCAGTATTTCCTTCAGCTCCTTCCTAATGTCCTTTTAGACAGGCTTTGACAACCGATATGCTGTCTGCCATATGGGTGTCTGTGTCCCTGTCTCCACATCATGTGTCGCTAAGGGGGTTAGTCCAGGCTTGGTGTTAAATAATGGGGCAAAGTCTACTAAAACCTCCCTTACTTCCTGGATCTGGTCCAGGGCCATCTGGGGTGACAGTTTAACTGCCTCCACAAAGGACTCCCACTTGCTTTCTTCCAGCAAGTCCAGAAGGGGGTCTCCTTTGTCTGTCCCCGCCCAAGGACTACATATTGCAAATGCCATGTCAGCCCTATTAGCATATGGCTTCATCATGTTGACATGGTACATTCTTTGTGTAAGTCTACTGTCAGGTAACTCTATTATATACTTTAAGTCATTTACCTTTCTGACTACTTTGTACGGTCCTGCCCACAAGGCCTGCAGCTTGTCTTTCCAGACCAGGATTAGGACCATGACTTCCTGACCCACTGTGTATGAGCGAGCTCTGGCTCTACAGTCATACCACACTTTTTGTTTCTGTTGGGCAGCAGCCAGGTTGCTCTGGGCTGTCCCCTTAATCTCCTTCAGCCTTTCTCTAAACCTAAGGACATAATTCACTATGGGAGTTCCCTGGGTGGCATGTTTGCCTTCCCAGTCCTCCTGGATCAAGTCTAGGGGACCACTTACCCAGCGTCCATATAAAAGCTTGAAGGGGGAAAACCCTGTCAACTCTTGAGACACCTCAATGTATGCAAGCAACAGGGGGGAAAGTATTTCTCCAAGTACCTCCAATGCTGTTCAGCAAATGCTTGGAGCATTGACATAAGGGGACAGCTAAATCTTTCCACAAGTCCATTGGCTTGTGGGTGATAAGGTGCCATGCATCTCTGCACCACCCCACACTTTTCCCACAAACATTTCATCAGGTCTGACATGAAGCAACCTCCTCAATTGGTAATAACCTCCTGCAGAAACCCAACATGGGAGAAAATCCCAAGTAAGGCATCTGCCACTTTGTCTGCTCAGTGAGGATAGGGTGAAGGCCTCTGGATACTGGGTGGCATAATCCACCACAGTCAGGATGAACATCTTCCTGGAGGAGCTGGGGGAATTTAAAGGTTCCACAGTATCCATTCCCACCCTTTGGAATGGCTCCTGCACTATGGGCAATGGAATTAGGGAAGCTTTGGTTTTCTTACCTGCCTTCCCTACTTCTTGGCACCGGTCAAAAGACCTGCAATGCTCCTTCACCTGCTGGGTGAAGTTGGGCCAATAGAAATTCTGGGCCAACTGTTGCATAGCATGTGCAATTCCCAGATGACCAGACATTGGAATATCATGTGCAATCTTGAGCAACTGCTCTCGGTACCCCTGGGGAATGACAAGCTGCCTGCCTATCACCCCTCCCTCTGTCTTAGCATTCTGCTTATGCATCAGTCCATTGTCCCAATAAACTTTGTATTTCCTGTCACCTCCCTGTGCTCCGTCAGAGTCTGCCAAGCCCTTAGTTTCTCCAGACTAGGGTCACTTTTCTGAGTAGCTGCAAACTCCTTACACATTCCCAAGACACATTCCCATCAGTGTCTAAACTAGGATCCATAGCTCTAGCACTAGGGCACTTAGGATCACTGTCATCCCTAATCCTCTGACAATGGGTCACCCCTCCTTTCTTGCAGTAACTCTCCATAGCCGTGTGGTTAACTGCTACCTGGGGAATTTCTATCCCCTTTTCATTATTCTCCATATCAGGAGACACTGCCTAGGGAGCCAGCCTCTCAGTGGTTTTCACAGCAGCTTCTACGGAGTCCAGGGAGCTACAATTTTCCCTTGCTGCTTGGCTACGGGTAACTGCACACAGCATCCCCTGTTTGAGATTGCTGCTGAGAATTACATCACCCGCTAAAGTTTCAGCTACAGCAACCTGTTGCACAGTTCCCCCTGTCTCACCCCAGTCTAGGGAACACTAGCGAGTGGCACTGTTTTCTCCTCCCCAGTGAATCCCTGTACAGTTACAAATTGATTGGGTATAAGCTGACCAGGCTGTACCAGATCCCCTTTTACCAAAGTCAGGGATGCCACTGTGTCTCTTAACCCTTGTGTCTGTACACCATTCACAGTGACTGGGTGCATGTGTTCCCTCATGTTTACAGGCATGCTTTCAGGGACACACAAGTAACCCACTTCTTTTTGAGCAGCACTTTGTGTACTGCTTGTCCTTTTGGGACACTGTCTCAGAATATGGCCAGTTTCTTTTCAAACCCAACATTCATGTCTTTTCTCTGTTAAATCTTTCCTTTGAAACCTGGGGCTACCTGGTTTCAGTGGAGGCAGTGAGGGTTTTAGTGGCCCTGAAGGTGCACTTTTCCATTTCTGTACTGCCACACCAGCCCCATTTGCTCTCAGAGCAGGTCAGCTCCTGGCATAGCGGTCCAAGAGTTCAGCCACCTCTTGCACTGTTTTGAGATCTCAGTCCTCCAGCCAGGTTTTCAGATCAACTGGCATGCTCAAAAAAAACTACTCTAACAATACAGCATTTTCAGTTTTATCAACAGTGTTTGCTTCAATTTCTTCCCACCAACATTTTAAAGACTGACATTGTTTCATGGCTTGCTCCTAGTAGCTCATGTCAGGGCTTCTCCTGAGCTTACAGAATTTAGCTCTGTATGCTTCTGCAATTAAATCATACTTTTTTAAAAGTGCAGTTTTCAGTTTACTATAATCATTACTGTCTTCATTGTCCATTTGACCCAATTCATCCCAAGCTTTCCCAGTAAGTAGCAGGGATAGCTGGATGCTCCAGGACCCTCTAGGAATATTTGCCTGAATACAAACTTTTTCAAAGAAATTTAAAAAGGCATTCATATTCTCCCCCTCTTTAAATTCAGCAATCAATTTGGAATTTAATTTGTAACCCAGTCCTGTTGTTCCAGTTAAACCCAGGCCACTTACCTGCTCTGGTGCTGGTGATTAGAGTCATTGCTTTTGTAGTTCATGTTGCCTCTGGCACTCACACTCTTCACGGTCAATTTCTCACTGTTCTCACTCCCTCTTCTCCTTTGAGCTCACTGCTCTAGCCTCTCTTCTTTCTGGAACTCCAGCTCCATTCTCTGCAACTCCATATGTAAGCAGATCACTTCTGGCTCCAGAATGCTGGTGACCTTCCTCTGCTGCTGTGGCCCTTAGCTTGCACTGGTTCTGCTGTCATCCTCACTGGATCCAGACACTGCAATGGACCCTGGCCCCTCCATGCCCCAGGTTTGGTCCTTTTCAGTCACAGACTGTGACTTGAGGCTCTGGGCATCAGCGGCCATCAGAACATCCATGAGGTTATGCTTGTTGGCTCTTCCCTTGTAAAGGACTCATTTCTACTTGCACAACTGCTTCAGGTAGTCTGCAGTTTGATCACTGTCATTGGAAGCCATCTTCTTCCTTAACTATGGCTACTCTAATTTACACTTTAATAAAAAAAAAAAATAAAACAGGTAGGAACTTTGACTGTAAGCAAAATTATATAGTTCTGTTTACCTTTTTAAAATAAATCACTGCCTTCTTTTGCAAGTAAGCTGTACAGTATTAAGCTGATACACTGAACTGTTAAAGCTTGTATTACTAATACTTTAAATTTCACTGCTGCCACCAAATCTATCACAAATGCACTCCGCAGGTCAGGCCCTCTGCTTCCACAGTGCCAAACTCAGAGTGCAATAGTGAGAACGGGTAACAGACAGGGTAACCCTCCTATCTGCTTTGGGTCCAAATCACCTTTAGCATCGAGTTATGGAGGGATTCAAACTGTAAACCTTATGCTAGCATACCCAAATGTACAGGCTCAGATAATATTCTCTTTGGGGGATGCAATATATCTTTTGCCTAAGGGCACCTAACCAGGTATCCAAAAGGAACCCTTTTTAACTCTATAAGAGACCTAGGTATTTTCTTACCTTATTAAGCAAGCTCAGTAACACAATCAAGCTTTTCAGTAGCTGTTAGACTTTAACACAGGTATTTCACATGCAAAAAAAGAAACTGAGAAGACACGCAGGCAGTATTTCAAAGAAAAGGTTGTTTACTAAAATATGATAAAAACAGGTAAAATTGAACACAGAACAATATATCATACATCTTACAATCATGCAAAACAAGAAGGAAATTACAGAACAAAGCACTCCTACTACAAATACTTAATTTCTTCTATCTAAGTATTACCTTGTAAGTGCTGTTTAAGTTAGAGAACTTCTGTCTCAGACCCCAAATATCATGTGTCACATTTCCCAGATACAATGTTTCATTTTTAACTCTATCTGCCTCACCCCCTTTTAATGATGTCAGCTAGATCTTCCCTTAGATTTTCATTTCTAACAAAATTATCCCTGAGGATGTGAGTCAATACTTTGAGAAGTCTGTAACTAGCCATTTCCCAAATTTGATAGTCTTTAATCAAACATTTCTCTTTGTTTTCCCTTCTCCTTATTTCCTGCTGCTAGTGTGATCTGAGGGTTTTATGACTCTTCACACACTTCTGGCTATGTGCTAAAATGAGAGGAACCAGTCCAATTACCTTTCTTCCTCTAACATCATAAAACTCACCTTTAGTTTTAACTTCAAAAGCCAGGGTAGGTCATAAAAGGTAATAAAATATCCTTCTATAAGGGAGTCCCTGGTCAGTTTAATGATAACATGTGGTTTCAGCGCTGACCTATAAAGTTAAAGGCCAAATTTGTCACATACTGACATTTCATACACAGATCATTTATTTGTAATATAACTATCATACAATAACCATAAGCAGAGGGCAGAGCATTACAGCATAATCAGTTAAAATACACAAGAGGGCAAAATTAGTATGCCATTAGAATTTGATTGTCTGCCACCTATGGATTGCATGTCTACCAATGTGTTAGAGATTATTTATAAATTGAATATAACATTTTATAAAACTCAGGCAGACTTTTTTATGTGAATTGGTAATTTTTCCAATAGGTCCTAAGTTATATGGCAAAAATTACTATTAATTATGTGATATTAGTCAAGGTATGCCCATTAATCTCTACATCAACAAAATTCAACAAAATTTAATCAATAAATAAATAAGTGTAGGTAATTCTCAATGTAATCCTCAAAGAGAATGGATGACTTTTTATTTTTGTGTTCCTTTTGATGGTTTAATACTTTATAACTCAAGACTGTGGTCTCTGTACAGAAATTAGCTTTATATAAACCAAAATGGCCTCAGTGATTGTTCTTGGTTGTTTTCTAAGAAAGAAACAACATCATTATGTTGGTATCTGTCTTTCATTTTAATGCAGTTAATGTAATTCCTGGAGAAAGCATCTGATGAATGCTGTGGTCATGTCCTGGAGTATAACTGCATATGAAATTTAACAAGTGCATCTACCAAAGGAAAACATGCTAGCAATATGCAGAACATGTGCTCAAAACTTAAAAAAAAAACCTCCATGGGGCTGATTTACAAAAGGTCGGGACTAGCACGATGGGCTTGCGGCAAGGAGAAATAATGCAAAGGGCTCCTTGTGCCAGGGCAGGGTTGCAACATCCCCTACACTGGGATTTTGCAAGCCCCCTCCCTGAAGGGATACAAAGCCCCTGCAGTTAGACCAGCCTGGAGCTGGTCTAAATTGCTGAATGCCATTGCTGCAGCCCTCATTGGTTGGGTATGACCATGTGCCCCTCTGGGAAAAGCACCTAGACAGCATCCAACCCCTGCCAGACCACTGCTGCAACAGCTGGTGGTCCATTGCAGGTGAGAGCCAAACCCCCCCCATGGTGGCATGGGTGTGTCTGACTCCCCCTCAAAATCACATTGTCCCTGCCATCCCCCTGTCAGGGCAATTATCACTCCTTCACCCCAGCCAGACCTGTCCTATCTACCTCCCACATGCCAGGGCATCCTCCTGATGACCTGACAACCACCAGAACAACTGCCACACACGTTGCCATCACTGGCTACCAATGCTACATGCTTGTGCTGCAGCTTGTGGCAGTCTTCTTCTACACGCCATTTGTTCAGTACATGTTTCGGCTTTTGGCAAGCTTGTGGATTTTGGCACCGGGGCCCCTGTTCTTGTAAACTCCTGTACAAGGTCCCCGGTGCACCCGAGTTCGATGCAGGTGGTGATTGTCCACACAATGCACTTATCTAAAGTGGCTTTTGAAAATCAAACCCCATGTCTTATTTAAATTATATATAATCAGGGGTAATATTACAGTGTACATTAGGTCTAGTCAAAACACTATCATGTTTTATTAAAGATAGTCTATTTACAAACAGGTGTGTATTTCTACTATGTACTATAAAGCCTAATATTGTAAATTATATCATATTGTGTAGTGTGTTCAATTTTGCTTTGTCTGTGACTGGATGTGTTTTATATCAACATTCCTATGTTTTTGCCTTGCCTGTTTTTTGCAGAGTACTGTAAGCATTTTGGGGAAAGCGCTTTATAAAGTGGGTTAAATTTTATAGTTTTTGGCAGCTGATCTGCAGCTCCAGGCCTGTACTGTGTGGAAACTGATATTATGTCATAAGTTGAAGACTTACATTTATACTGGATATAAAATTTGGCTGATGTACCAGAAATATTTAATAAAAACATAAGGTGCTGATATCCAGTTTATCCTTCAGCCCTAAGTTGGATGGTCAAAGATCCACAAAATATCATTCTGAAAGTGCTCAATGATCAGTGGCTGCTGGGTAATTCAGGACTGAAGAGAAGTCACTTAAGTGTTCAATTTAATATATAACAGAAGGTTGCGTTGTACATCATAGACCTTTCTCCTGGCATCCTATTTCTATTCACTCACACAGTGTAACTACGGTGAGTTTGTTCAGTGTATTCTGCTTTATAACCAGGAGCAAAATCTCTCACAGCCAGTTTTTCTGTTAAATTCCATTCATACACTATAGTCATAACTCGCTGAAGGGATTGCATTAGGCGAGGGTCAAAAACTAAGTGAAATAAAATGTAAATCTGCTCATACAGAATTCAAGCAGATCATCACAGTTTGACAAGGGAAAATAGCATAAACTAAAAGGGCTTTTTGCAAACTTGCAATTGCAACTGAGAATCCTAAAGTTAAATATTTATCATTTTTGCATTTTTGTTGTTCCATTTTATAACTGATGCAACACTACAACTAGTTATTGAAGTTCAGCCTAAAGGTAGTAATTGTGCTTTTTAAGACATCAACTACTCTTAATGTGGGATTCACAAATGGATAGTGACATGTTAGCTTGGGAACTGATCAATGAACACTGTTATCAGTCTAATAGGGGCACATCACGTAGATGCTGACCTGAAAAGAGAAGATGATTAGGTAAGTATTCATGCAACAGGTAACTCATGAAAGTGGGGCAAAGCTGTGGCTATTTCTGATGGCCAATAACATACAGTAATTTTAAAGTTAGTGCTGAACCAGTAGACAACAGAGGTTAGACAAGATGCTGACTGAAGACTGACTCAGAGGTTGCGAGGGGGCTCTCCTGTTTGCCTATCCCTCCTCCCTCCATGAATTTCCAAGGAACCACTTGATCTGCTGCCAAGAATTAAAGAACAGCTCCATTAGGAGCCCACCTGAGCCTACTCTCCTCCTGCTGCCTCCAGGATCAATCAGAGGACAGCAGCCAACACAGGAAGCCTGTTGTACTTGCTGGACTTAAAACACTGCTAGAAACCATGTGGCAGATGCTGACTGAGGACTGACTCAGGGTTCATGAGGGGGCTCCCCTTTATGTGTAAGCTCCTCCCCCATTGATCACCATGGGACTGCCTGATCTGCCATCAAGAATTAAAGAGCTGCTCCATTAGGAGCCCAACTGAGTTGACCCTCAGTCTGCTGGCTCCTGGACCGACTGGAGGATGATGGTTGGCACCAGGAAGCCCTTCATTCTTGCTAGGCTTAAAACACATTACTGTTAGAAGCCACACAGTAGACATCAAGTAAGGACTCACCCAGGGGTTGTGAGGGAGCTCTCCTGCTTGCCTACCCCTCCCTCTCATCTATCACCATGGGACCACCTGATCTGCCACCAAGAACTAAAGAACTGCTCTATTAGTAGTCCGGCTAAGTCAACCCTCCTCCTGCTGACTCCAGGATCAATCAGAAGATGACTGTGTTTACGTCTTCTCTGCCCTGCAAGTGGTCCTCCAAGCTAATGGTTCAGAGTGCTAAGGACCACAGTGTGAAGGGTTTCACACAGTGGGTGTTGGCTGTCAGCCAGCCACGCTACCATAAAGAGACAAAGCCTGCCACACATTCAATTGACAGGAACCACAGTACATTCAAGATCTCCTTTGTCCCTACTGCCCACTCCGCTCCTCCGATGAGGGATTGCTAGAGATTCTCATGGTTTGACTTAAGACCATGGGAGTCAGCTGTTTTATGTTTGTGGCCCCTACCCTGTGGAATTCTGTACCCCAACAGGTTAGGGAGTTCCTGACCTTCGAGAGCTTTAGGTCTGCTCTCAAGATGTATTTATTTGGGATGGCTTTTCCTGATCCGGTCTAAATTGGTTGAAGGGGTTTTATAATTGCAGATTTTTTATTGCTCTTGTTTAAATTTTACTACTGTTTTAAATATTGATCTCCTTTGTACAAGCGCATTGATCTTTGGAATTGTGCTTTTTAAAAATAAAGAATTGATTGATTGAATTGCCATATGTGCGATACTAGATGGACGTAATAAAACCAAAGTGAACACTTTTGTATCCGCTCTGTTTTAACAGATAAAACAACTATCATTCTAATATTCAGATGTTATTCCTATGCTATTTGTTATAACTGCTGGGGAAAACAGATCTGTCTGCTATCTGTTTCCTTACACTATATACTCCAAACACTACCGTGTTAGGTACAAGGTGTGCCTAATGACACCCGTGAGCATATTTTACTAAACCAACACAGTAGCTTAGCTCTATTGCTGATCTAGTTATTCATCGTGGCTAATTTGATTTTCTCTAGGAGACCATAATCAATGTGTTTAATTGGCTATTGAAACAAAACCAACATAGCTGTACTGCAGAACTAGGTAATAGTTTCTGTTTTATGATTCTCTCTAGAAGGCAGTAATCTGCGTACATATCTGGTAATAACAACAAAACCAGCGTAGTGACACTAACTATTCGCTGCCCTGTTAGTTTAAATTTTGGTATGCTGTCATAATTATCTAAAGCACATTGTCTCACTCCAAAAGGGTGTTCTTAACCAGAGAATCACCTTTCCCTTCTATAATCTCAGTTACCCTACAAAATGTGGGTGGTAATCTTACTGCTATTGCTCTCTGGAGCTGCCCCCCCCCTCAGAAATGTAGCCTCACACTCTATATCTCCATACAGAAATATTCCACAGGGAGCAAATATTTATGCCTGAACAGGGCTACTTCTGGTCTTAGAACTGTTCCATATTGGTGGATCATCTGGTGACCCCCTCCTTTTTGTTCTGTACCCCATTTATAATTCTCTTGAAGCCATGCAGCAGGTCCATCCATAGCACTGAAGCTTCCCTTTTCACCACCCAGCTGTACCGGACAAAAGAAACCATAAAACTTCAGAGAAATCATTTTAAACTCATTAAGCACACTGTCATTCTGCTTCTACTCTGCTTGGGGAATGTTGAACTCAACCCATGTCCTTTAGAGCCTTGCTTAACTCCCTCTAAATCTGATAACCTGTCAGGATAAAAAATTATCACAATGTTCATAGCATAATGAACAAGAGTGATAGTGTGAAAGTTTGGATATGTCTTATCAACCCTGACATACTACTGCTCACTGATACCTGGCTTAATACCTCAGTGGATCACAGTGACACGACAATAAGTGGGCACACCCATTATCACCAGGATAGAGCCTCCATTGATGGAGGCTTAATCATCCATGTAAAAGATACATTGTCCTTAATTATTAACAGCTCCCTGTTGCTACCTCAAATTTTGAATGTCTGGAGGCCACGTTAGGATTATCCCAAAATGGGACCATCAATATTGTCGGCTGCTATAGGCCTCCTCAGGTGGATTAAACATCATTACACACCTAACAAATTTTCTGGGTTCTCACAGCAATGAGACCATAATTATGAGAGATTTCATCCTAGACTGGTTCTCATCAAAATCCACTCACATCAAGCAGCACTGTGATGAGTTTGGGCTAATGCAGGTAATTACTGAGCCTATCAAACCCAATCAGAGGAATCCTTCCCATTCTTCTCTACTGAACCTAGTGCTCACAAATAGACCACAAAAGATTACTACCACAGCTGTATTCGATAATGATTGTAGCGACCATCATGCAGTAGCCTATCTCAGAGGCACATGTAAAGTACCTGGAGTAACTTCCTTCCAATATAAAATCAAACTCTTACATTTCTGAGTGGGAAGCTACCTCCAGGATGTGGCAAACACTGACTGGCAGCAATGTTACCTGGTTCCTTCTGTACATACAGCAGTAGATATCTTCAATCAACAAATCCTCTCTGTTATAAACAGGCACTCCCCACTAATTAAACAGAGAGTGAAGAAAAAGATACACCCCTAGTTTACAAATGTAATTTAACATGTGTTGAGAGATAGGGATAATC
Source organism: Neoceratodus forsteri (assembly GCA_016271365.2). Taxonomy (NCBI): domain Eukaryota; kingdom Metazoa; phylum Chordata; order Ceratodontiformes; family Ceratodontidae; genus Neoceratodus; species Neoceratodus forsteri. Next base: position 686,008,614 of record CM057449.1, read on the forward strand.
ACTGGGCCATAGGTAGGAAACCAAAGTCGAACCATGACTATACAGTGTTCAAACAGAAAAGGAACTTCTGCACCAAATGAATCTGCTCTGCTGAGTCCAACTACTACTTAAACTTGCTAGAAGCTAAGAAAAATAACCCTTCTATGTTTTGGCAAACAATAAATTCCCTTCATAGTGGAACAGCTCCCACTGCCCTGCCATGTAAAACAGAAGCTGAAAGTAAAATTACTTCTGACAAGCAACTCATCCTGTTAGAACTTAATGCTCATTTTGTGTCTGTTGGAATGGCCTTTGACCAATCTCCTACTGCAATGCCTGTAACTAATCTAAAGCAACCCCCTCCTCACTGCAGCACCAATCCACCTTTTAATTTCCAGATCATTACCTACAAGCAGGTGGAGGATATCCTGTGCACCCTCGATACCAAAAAGGATCCTGCAGCAGACAAACTGGAACAGTTCTTTCTTAGAGCAGGAGCTCTAGTGCTAATCATGCCCACTGCACACCTGTTCAACCTATCCCTCACCAGTCATGAAATCCTCATGCTCTAGAAAACAGCTCAAGTAATCCACTTCTCAAAGCTGGAGATAAGTCCAAAGCTAATAACTATCAGCCTATATCAATCTCGCCTGTCCTAGCTAAGGTCATGGAAAAATTAGTTCATGAACAAATTCTTTTTTTTTTCCATTTAAAGTTTATTAAGTTTTTTTTTTTAATAACTCAACAAAACAAACAAAAAACATACAATAAAATGAGAAAGGATCCGGCAGAGCATTGCAAGTGTCACAATAATAAGAGTACCTTGAACAGGAGCCATTCTCATGTCCCCCCTCCTCCTCCCCCCCATAACATGTCCCAAACAGACAATCACAAAAAGAAAAGAAAAGAAAAGGAAAAAAAAAACACAGATTCAAAAAAAACAAAAATCCTCTCCCACCTCCCCCTTGCAACACAGCTCAGTCATATAGATGAATAATGGATATCTTAGAGTGAAAACAATGTATGCAGTGATTCCCATCTTTTCTTGTATTTCTCAGGCTTATTATTAAGACTGGCAATTGTTTTCTCCGTCCTCAAATTAACAAGTAGTTCTTTAAGCCATTCAGAATAAGCAATGTCCTCACTATCTTTCCAATGCCATAAAATTGCTTTCTTAACAGTCATAGAGATGAGGGCCATATGATATCGTCTGATAGGCACGGTAATTTTACTGTAATCACCTAATACACAAATTTCAGGAGTAAATAAATCATTAAGACCTAACAAAGGGTCCATATGTTGTTGAATATTGGCCCACAGAACTGTAGCTTTAGGGTAAGTCCAGAAAATATGATATATAGAGCCTTCTGCTTTCCGGCATCGGCTACAGGTAGGAACAGCTAAGAAGCCAAATCTAAATAGTTTTTGTGGGGTATAATATAAATTATGTAATATGTGAAATTGAGTAAGACGTAATCTATCTTGGGAGACATATTCATGGCAGTTCTTCCACAGAGTTTCCCATTGTAATTTTTGTGTAGGGGAAAAAGAAGTCCAATAATCTGAGGGAGCAAAGCACTTCGGATAAGACCAACTGTATAAAATTTTATAACATTTAGAGACCATTTGTTGAGAGCCAATTAAGATACCCAGTTCACTCCTAAAAGCTATTGAGTGTGTTTGAGGGGCAGAAATACCAAATACCTTTACAATAAGATGTCTTAATTGATAAATTTTAAAGATACATTTTATAAGTAACTTCAGAGTAGATAATATCTCGGTGGAAGATAGCCAAATATGCTCCTTTGAAATTAAAGCAGCGGGAATAAGTCATTAATAGGCACCAGCCATTTGGTACAGAGTAGGTTATTATTTATTTTCAAATTGGGCTTGCCCCCAATCGATTGCATTAAGTCCCATGTATGATTATATTTAAAAAAGTTACATAACTGTGAGTGAACTTTAATGGAGGTTGCTATAGGCATGACTTTCAACTGTGCTGGTAATGAGCTAGCCTTGATATGAAAAAGTGCTTCAGGAGTTAAGCCATGGACAGCAATAAGGGATAATTCAATTTTAAACCAAAGAGGGGCAAAGAAAGATGAAAAAACTTCTTCCCTAGGTGAGAGTCAATGCAGGTATTTGGAAATGTGCCCGGCCCAATAATAAAAAGTAAGATGAGGAAGGTGTAGACCTCCTTTGTCTTTAGGAGCAGCCAGTTTAAAATAGGCCAATCTAGGCTGCTTATTAAGCCATGTAAATTTGGTAATAATTTCATGTACTTTATGGAACCAAGAGAGAGGTAGCCAGATGTTAAGTAGATTAAGGGGGTAGAAAAGCCTTGGGAAAACATTCATTTTAATTAATTCTCCCCCATAAAGAATTAGGGAGTTTAGACCATCTGTCAAGGTCTGTTTCAATAATTCTAACTAAGGAATCCAGGTGCAGCTTCTGTAGAAGAACAGGATTTCTAGAAATAGTAATGCTTAAGTATTTTAAAGTTTCTTGTTCCCAGAATAAACCAAAAGCCCTAACCAAACTTTTGAGAACTTTATGATTGAGTGGAAATATAACAGTCTTATCTATGTTTAATTTATAATTGGATAGATGACTATATTCTTCAATCATAGCAAGCATGGGAGGAATCGAGTTCTCTGGGTGGGACAGTTGTAAAAGAAGATCATCAGTATATGCCGAGACTTTGATTTCTTGATCGTGAACCGGGATGCCTTTAATCCATGAGCACCCTATTAAACGGTGAATCAGAGGTTCCAGATATAAATTGAAAAGTAGGGGAGATAGGGGGCACCCTTGTCTGGTACAAGATTCTAGTGGAAAAAGGCTTGACATCACTCCATTAGCAGTAATTCATGCAGATGGAGCATGGTATAGAGCCTTTATCCAGTGTTGAAACATAAGAGGGAAATTATAAGCTTTAAGAGTACAAAACAGGAAATTCCAGTCCACCCTATCAAAAGCTTTCTCTGCGTCCAGCGAGATAAGAGCTGCTGGGAAATGAGCGTCCCTTGAAGTGGATAAAACATGCGAAAGTGTTCGAAGATGATCCACAGACGAGCGTCCTTTCATGAAGCCTACTTGCTCTAGTCCAATAAGAGTCGGCAATACCATATTAAGATGTGTAGCTATTAATTTAGTCAAAATTTTAATATCCTGATTTAACAAAGAGATAGGGCGATAGCTGGTAGTTAATTCCGGGTTGCAACCGGTTTTAAGTAATAAGACAATCAAAGCATCGAACAGTGTAGGATCTACCTCGGCATCCATTAGAATGTATTGAAATAGTGTCAACAATAAAGGGGCTAATTGTTTCTGAAATTTCTGAAATTGTTTGTAAAAATTAGCCGAAAACCCATGTGGGCCATGGTGATTTATCGGAGGATAAACTGTCAATAGCCCCTACTAAGTGTCTGTTGTTGTATATTAGAAAGGGTTGGTAAGTTGGCAGACATTAGGTAAGAATCCACTTCTTGGAGAGGAGGTGAGTTCAACCTTGAACTATATAGTTTGGAATAATAGGTCTTAAATTCTGAAACTATATCAGATGGCGATGTTTTTAGTGTACCATCTTTCAGAGATAGAATAGAGGGAATATAATTAGCAGACTCCTGTTGTTTAATTCTGAGTGCTAAAAGGCGCCCTGCTTTTTCCCCCTGATCTGTGTAAGAAGCTTTAGTCTTTAGTATAGTGAATTCCACCTTTTCCATTAGAATTTCCAAATAACTGTCTTTTAATTTAGATAGTTTTAGTCTTAGTTCTTCTGAAGAGGAAGGAGTCAATTGAGCTTCCAAAAGATGTATTTGTGTAAGCAGGATACCCGAGTCCTGCTCCTTTTTCTTTTTCCTTTGAGAGGAAAGACTAATCAGAACCCCTCTCATGTAGGCTTTAAATGTGCACCATAACAAATCAGACCTAGTTATGGATCCAATATTAAATTCAGTAAACTGCTCAATATGTTCAGTAATAGTGCTGACCATTGCTTTCTCTTTCAACAGCTGATTGTTAATTTCCTACCGTGTCATTCTACCAGGAGTAACGGCTATGGACAAGTGGTAAGTTACCAATGAGTGATCAGAAGGAGGGCCTGGCTGAATAGATGTCTCTAGAACTCCGCTCAGAAGTATTTTAGAAATAAATATATAATCTATTTGAGAGGATGTCTTGTGAACAGGGGAAGTAAAGGTATAGCCCCTATCAACAGGATTAAGGACTCGCCATACATCACATAGACCTAATTATCAATGAATTCTCGGAAGGCCCTTTGTGCTGGTGAGAGTCCTCTATTGTGTCCCGAAGTACGATCCATCATGGGATCAAATACTACGTTCATATCATCCCCCAGAATCATGGGTAATGATAAAAATGGAGATAAAACATTAACCAGTTGCATAAAAAATCCTGGGGAATCACTGTTAGGTCCGTACATACTTCCTAACATTAGTTCAGTAGAAAATAAACAACAATGAATGAAGACATATCTGCCCTGTGGATCATTAAGTATTTGAATAAGTGTGAAGGGAATCTTTCTAGATATCAATATTAGGACTCCACAGCTTTGAGTTGTGCCTCCAGAGGAGAAAACATGATTTATTTGTTGTCTCCACATACGAAGAGCCTCAGAGTCCATTAGGTGAGATTCTTTGATAAACATAATTTCAGAGGTTAATTGTGCCAAATGTTTAAGGACTTTATACTGTTTCAATTGCTGCCTAAGTCCTTTCACATTCCAAGAGGCAAACTTGATTGAGCCCATCATGGTGGTTCAGCCTGAGTAGGAACAAATGAAATGTATGGGGATATCTTAATGATCCACTGTTTTATCATAACAAAGAACATTCATATCACTGAGTTGCAAGTAGCCCACCCCAATCCTCCCACCCCTCTTACCCACCTCGTCCTTACAATACCAGTAACTCTTTGAAAATAAACATTTACTTGTAATCCAAATTTTTACAATCCCAACCCACCCACCCCTTACTATTACAGCCCCAGCCAACAGCTAACTAAGCAGCAACTATCCCCCAACCATCTAACCACCCAACTATATTTGTAATCTTAATTTAGATACCCAGACTATAATATAATATCATTAGAAATCAAAATTTAACCCGAGTCCTGGTATCTCTATCTATATCATACATTAAGAATGAGAAGCAAACAGGCCCCACAATTATGCTAGTATTTTGATAACTTACTATGAGAAACCCCCACGAAAGTAAGTTAATTTAGAGTTGAAACTTCCCGATTATTTTAGGAATGAGCACCCTGATCTATTGGCTCTCAGTATGGTAAAAATCAATAAGAAGTGGGTATAGGAAGAAATAGAGAGGGGGAAATGAAGTGGGTAAAGATAGAAATATAAACAGTTAAGCCTGGGTTCCCAGTTGAAACTGTGATTTTACATCCGTAACCCTATTATAAGCTACCTTATGTAAACTGACTTGAAAGACCATATAATTACCTATTACATCTCTTGTGAGCAAGACATAACAATCTGCAGTTATAAATTCTAATCCCAAATGCAATTTGTATGTATAAAGCTATGATAGACAATGTCCATATACCAGTCTGTGGTTCCCTCTAGTGGCCAAAAGTGGGATTAGCGGATATCGCTCTCCTTTTGGTTTTTCCTGATCGAAAAGGCAAATTCCTTTGTTCTGTGTCTTCTTGACAAGGGTGTTGGCCATGAGAGCATCAAAGGCAACCATAACAGATATTTAGATAGGAAATATTGCAGTTCTCCTAGCTTGTAGCTAAAGTAAGTATTCCCTCTAGACATATGAATCTTCTGGGCCAGCAAAGAAATGTCTTCTTTTGAACATGAGTAAAGCATTTGTGACCATTAGGTACTGATATAAGAATTAACCAATAACTCAGGCGAGTCCTTAGCTTTCCCACATCATTTACAACCCCTTCCTCCAGAGTGTTAACAGAAATAGTCAACGATCACGGAATAACTCTGGAAAAGAAATTTTTTAATTAGTTGCAGCAGAATCCACATCTTCGAAAGTGGTCCAGCTCCCGGCTATTAGAACCTGAAATCTTGCCAGATAGCCTATCCAGAATTTAATTCCAGCAGCAATTAGTTTAGTCACCAGCTGTTGAAATGAAGCTCTTCTTTGTCTCACTGAAAGCGGCAAATCCTGGGCCACTCGGACTTTTGTATCAGCCCATCTGATTTCTTGAAGCCCTTTTACTTTGACAATAATATGCTGATGTTCCTGGTAGTTGAGGAAACGAAAAATAAATGTACGAGGAGGGGACCCCAGAGGTGGTGGTGGGCGAAGGGCTCGGTGGGCACGCTCAATGATATATTTATCTCCAAAGGGAGATGGCCTAGCAACAGATTCAATAAACTTTTGGGCAAAGCCGATGGCATCCGGACCTTCCTCCTTCTCTGGCAACTCAATTAAACGACATTATTGTGCTGACTTCAGCCCTCCAAGTCTTCCACTTTATTTTCCAAGCTTTTTATTTGTTGTGTATAAATCAATTCCATTTCCATTTTCTGTTGCTTTCTTTCACTTGAGGACAACCGGGCTTCATTATCCGAAGTACGAGAAGTCACGTCTTCTAGAGCCTGGGACATCGATTTTATTTCTTCTGAGATCAGCTGGAGCTCCGATCAGAAAGGCTTAAATTCTTCCAAAAATCGGGAAAGAGTGAGCTGTTCTGTTTCAGGATCTGCATGTATAGCACTCGCTGAGCTGGCCATTCCGGTGGCCCTTGACTTCTTGGCAGCCTTTTCTGGGGTGGATGGCGGCGAATGCTTAAGCACTGATTTCTTCATTCCTTCTTCCATCCAATAATATATCGTGCAATATCCAGGAGGAGAGAATATTTAGATATGCAAAAATGTTCAGTTGCACTCAAATAAATTCAATTTTGGGAGTTTTTAAATTGAAATAGGTGGTCCGATGGCTAGAGCAAGCTCGGGAGGCTGCTACTCAGATAGTTGCATCACGTGGTCCTCTTCATGAACAAATTCTGGATTACCTATCCTAACATAATTTGCTAGCAATTTCTAAATCTGGTTTTAGGCCATTAAACAGCACAGCTACTGCACTCATAAAAGTAACTGACAATTGGGTCACCTTCCTAGATCAAAAGCTTGTAACAACTGCTATTTTCTTAGACCTCAGCAATACTTTTGATACAGTGGACCACCAAATATTGCTACACAAGCTATCAAATATTGATATTAGTCAGCATGCCCTGCCCTGATTCAAAAACTACCTAACTGGCAGACAATAGCAAACTAAGTCTGAGGGCCTGCTTTCAGTGGGTTAACAGATTTCTAAAGGCATACCACAATGATCTGTCCTTGAGCCTTTATTCTTCACTGTATACACTAATGATCTGGAAACTGATTAGGGGATATCAAAATGCACTGCTACTCAGATGATATATGTTACAAACCCCAGCTTATTAGAAGCTTTACATTGTCTTCAATCCAACTTCAGCACTCTCCAACCATCCACTTGTGGCATTCTTACCCTATCAGGTGATAGGTGGAACTGGTTGAGACTTTCAAATATCTAGGATTATGGATAGATAGCAAACCTTCATTCAGCTACTATATAGATAATTTGTCTAAGAAACTTAGGCTTAGGCTGGGTTTCTACTACAGAAACACATTTAATGTGCCAGCAGATTCTTACAGAACCCTAGTCAGGGCTATATTATGCAAATTATGGAGATTATTTATAAAGGTGTGCTGCTGCTGATCAACTCACCAAATTGGATATCCTTTAATATAGGGTACTTAGATTCATTACGGGACTGCCTGCAAGAACCCATCACTGCACATTATATGCAACTATCTGCTGGCCTTCCCTCTCCACTAGGTGCATCAAAAATATTTACCTGTGGATCTACAAATCCCTTTGGCAAGAAGTACCCCAATATATCTCATGCATGCTCCATAAAGCCTCCAGTATTTAAAACCTGACAGCTTACAACTACATACCGCTACAAACACCAGGAATTGCTTCTAAATATGGGGAACTGGCCTTCAGGTGGCTTACCAATGCTTTCTGGAATAAACTCAAGGCTAGCCTCAAATGGATCTCAGTTGTGATTTTGTAAACTTGTGAACCTTCAAATCCCTGATTGACCCCCTATTGTACTGATGACTACACTTGCTACTAGAGATGGGCAAAGTGGTCTCAATTCACTCCATGGAGTGGTTCATGGAGTAAAGTTGAATTTGCGGAGTGCTCTGCAACGCGAAGCGGTGTACTTCGCGTCATAATGGGTAACGCAAAGTCCATTGAAGTCAATGACTTTGTATTACTTTGCCTTCCCAAACCATTACTCCACCAAATTCTAAGGCAAAGTACATTGAAAACAATGACCTTCACCTCACTTCACCTCGTTTTTAAGCTCCAAAGGTGAATTTTGCAGTGATTCATAAGATTTCAGGTCACATGGGATCTAAATTGTTCTGCACAGCCTCAGTTCGGGGTAGTGTGTATAGGAAGCTGTATGAGACAGTCTGCTCTGAGAGCTCTGTGATTCAAACCTTCTAAAAGCTGTTAAAAAAGCCTTTTTGAGTCTTTTTTTTCTGAAACTTTAGTTTATCGATTGTAGGAAACTCTCCTGTGCTCATATCATTGAGCGTTTATTGTTTGTGTGTGGATTTTGAATGTTAATGTACAATATTCAGTCTGTGTGTAACCCCTAGGGGGTGCTACCCTTAGGGATACTACTCCTGTCTGCCCCCCCTGAGGCAGGGTAAGGGGCCCAGATCCATGGACGGGTGCCTCCACCCAGAGGTTGGGGTTAATACTGTCGAGATTGCCTCGGTCACAGCCCTCTGGGTTACTGCAACCCCACCTTCGTCCCACTAGTGACTCACACTGGGTGGCAGTACACTTACCCCATGGAAAATATTATCCAGCTCCCTTTGGGGACCCCCTGCAAAGTAAGGCACAGTTATGTTGCAATCACCAAACAGCAGTTCACCATTAACGTACACAATAGCCAGGACGTAGCTGTGAAAAAACAATCTGATTTATTCAAGAGGGAATATAACAAGGGCAGGGGAAAATCAAGTTGATTAGCTTATACTATATTTATCTACCTAGGGCTCTGTGCACAGGCCTATCCCTATCAATTACTGTCCCTGGGTACCCAAGCCCTAGTGGTTAGTCCAAACCGTGGCAGCTGGTAGGGGCCCTTTCACACACAGGAAAGAAAAAGTTAGTTAAACAGTCAGCAGTACAATAATTCCATTTGGTTCCAAGGTGGCAAATCAACAGGGAAACTACCCTGAATTAGTACTCACGACCTCCAGACAAGATAGGGTCCTTAAACATTAACAGGGCTACTCTTGAGCTCCACGAGTCTCCTCACACATTTATATGGCAAACTGTACCAGGCAAAGTCCTTTAATGGCAGCAGGATTTACTTGAGCTACACAAGCCTCCACACATTTATATGGTAAACAGCAACAGGCAAAAGTCCTTTAATGGCAGCAGGATCTACTTGAGCTACACAAGCCTCCACACATTTATATGGTAAACAGCAACAGGCAAAAGTCCTTTAATTTTCAGCAGGATTTACTTGAGCTACACAAGCCTCCACACATTTATATGGTTATCTCAATCAAGACAGAATCCCTCTCTGGCAGCAGGATTAACTTGAACTCACAAGTCTCATAGTACATTTATATGGTTATCTCAGTCAAGACAGAATCCCTCTCTGGCAGCAGGATTAACTTGAACTCGCACACATTTATATGATAACAGCAATAGCAGAGGGGTACCACACCAGGCAGCTGCTCCCAGGCTCTTCAGCTTTCACAGTCACTCCAGCTCTGCAAAGGCAGCTTTTTACCTCTCCCACAGACCGAGTGTGATTCAGCAATTTTCTCCAGTCCTCTTACAGGTCTAGCCTGGTGGGTAGCTGTACAGGACACAGCCTCCTCTGACCGTCCACCGACGGATTTAGTCCGACTCACTTGAAAGGGCAAACGGCTGCCTTAGACCTTTCCCGCGCTTCCCGTGCGAACACTCCCCAAGCGCAGAAGCACAGAGCTCCTCTCCTCACCTCAGCCACAATGCATCTAACCCCCAACAGCAAGGGGCTCTTCCTTCAGTTCGGGGGCTTACTGCTTTCATTGGCTGGCTGCACATGCCAGTCATTTCCTCTGTCTCTCAGTGGTGCGAAAAAGCGTCATAGCCCATAATGCCTTTTCCAAATACAAGCAGTCCTTTTATTGGTCAGTCAACTCTGTGGGATTCCAAGGTACTGATTGGTCCAATTTCACAGCTCGGGACCAAGATGGAGGAAACAGTCGAAACAGTCCTGGCTGCAAAGGAAGGCAGGTTAGCACAGCTACATTATCATTATTTTTACATGTCATTTTATGCAATCATTCACATCCCCTTATCAGGGCTCCCCCTGCACTACTAGCGATGGCAGAAGGGGGCACTTACTCTACGGCCGGGTCGGGGAGCCAAGCATGACAACGCTCAACCCCTCCCATTTTAACCCATTCCGACTGCAACAGGCAGCCCTTAAAGGGACAACACACGGAGGCCTTATAAAGCACTGCACGGACCCTCATTCTGGTGACTTTATGCTGATTACCAGCCAGGCAGAGAGCACACATGAGCTCCGGGGAACTTTTAGGAACCTCCATTTATGGGGGGTTACATGTGTACTGAGAGATGGTAGAAGTGTGCTTGGGGGGAGGGATGTATCTGGTGTAGGTAGATTTAAGTTGGAGAAATAGGGAGTTCTTTGTTTTTTGGTTAAATTTTTCTTGTATGACTGAGTTAATGTACATACAGTAATATTTTCAGTAATTGCTGAAATTATTTTGCTGATTGTGTGTGTTGTGGTCTGGACCTGGTGCAGCAGTGAGGTTGTTTAAAATATGTTGTACAGTAAATTACTGAAGTTTTAAATTTGCTACACATTACTTGTAGACAAATTGTGTGTGTGTGTGAGAGTGTGTGTACAGTGCATGATGTGACATCAACTAATACATCTTTTATTGTGCCATAGTGTAATTGCAGGCACAGCAGTGTGAACCTGCTATCCACTGCAGCTGTGTGATTTTGTACTGCCGTTGTGGTATCTTTCGTTGGTTTTGCACTGTCGTAATCTGCAGTCAGTTCTCCCACCCCCACCACTGGCAGAAAGGTATTCTTTTCCAGATTGGATTGTTTGTGACTTGAGAACACCACTGGTTAGTTAAGGTGTTGTTGAACTTGTTGTGACTTTGTGTCTGTATCTGTTGTTGAAACCACAGTTGTTTTTTTTAGCTTCACATCCAGTGTCACCCCCCAGCCCCCACCCAGAATGAATGTTCCAAAATCTAAATTTGTTTAGAATATTCCTGTTGGTCCCCCAAGATGCCTGCAAAGAGACATGCAAGCAAAGCTGTTTCTCACCATGGCACTGCTGCCAGTGGTAAGATTGTCTGTGGATGTGGTAGTAGTACGCAGTCACAGAAATGCATTGCTGATGTGAGGAAAGGTATTTCTCCTTCAATTTTTTTTACAGCACAATCAGTAGCTTCACTCATAGTTGGAGGAGATGATGTTGTCCCAGCTGGTGGTATTAGTGCAGTTGCTGGTGGTATGAGTATTGCTGCCTCAAGTTCCACTTCTGACTAGTTTACCACATCCAAAAATATAGTGGAGTGTGAAGCAGTGGCAGTGAGTGACAGTGTAGATGATGTCATACTCCCCAGTAACATCTCAGAAACTGAACATGTGGATTCTGATCATCATGCCAATGATAGGACACAAAGTGGAATTTCTTCCACCACAGTTTGGGTCATGCATTTGCCATGCAGTGATTCTCAGTGTAGTGAAACCATTTCGGGTGATGGTAATGCTGCTGCTGCTGATGTTACTGTGGTTGCAACATGCAGTCCATGTGCCCGCATGGAAGCAGATGATGTGGATGATGTTGATGAATATGATGACGATGTCAGTGACCCCTGTTGGGAGCCGGAGAAAAAGAAACTCAAGGTGGCTTTGTCTGGGTCTGTTTGTATTCCTCTCTTCTCATAAATAATTGTGATTTACCATTTTCAGTTGATGATGATGACCCAGTAATAATGATAGGTAGTTGGACTCATAGTGGTCAGTTGCAGTCCAAATGTGTCCTGCCTGAACAATCACGTAGCATACCCACCACTTCATGGCTTAAAAAAAATGGGGTCCAACAAGCAGCATTGGGGAACATGTTAAAACTAGAGCATCAAAATCCCTTGTTTGGGATTTTTTTGTGGAAGATGCAAATGATGAGTCAGTTGCAATCTGCCAGGTTTGCTAGGTGCATGTGAGTCGAGGTAAAAAGGGGAACCATCTAGGCACAGGGGTACAGCATATACATCTTAAGAATAGGCACATGGTACTATGGACTCAGCACAAGATGGCAGCTAATACCTGTACCACAGTGGGACATTCACCCTCATCATCAACCATGATGATCATGTTATTCCCTTCCATGACTGTAGCATCAAGTAGAAAATTAAATGTGTGCAGTAGTGATGAAATAACAGTGGAGGATTACTACAGGCATGATGAGGTGAAAGAGCAGAATGATTTTGAAATGTTGTCCAGCGGTGGTGAGAGTAGCAGTTTTGGTGGTGGTGGTGGTCAATGCAGTATGTTTAGTACAAGTGGTACATCAATCCCTGTTGATAAATCTGGGAAAATGACTGCATTTCTGGGTTTGTCATCACCTGTGCGACCATCTTCATCACACGTCCACACTCCACAACAACCTGCGATTCGCAGAGCAGAACCATTTGTCATCACACCCCATGTAAAATGTTTAAGTCAGTCCACGTTACAGAGTGTTTTTGCGCATAAGCTGAAGTACCCATCCAATCATACAGTGTCATGTGAACTTAATGCTGCTGTAACTGAAATGCTGTTGTAACTGAAAATCTTTTGCTGTAACTGAAAATCTTTTGCCCTTCTCCTTAGTGGAGAATTCTGGGTTCCTGTGATTTGCTGCATGTGCCTGTCCAAAATGGAAAGTCCCATCCAGGACATACTTTTTGACCCATGCTGTCCCTGAGTTATACGGTACTGTGTCCGACTCAGTAAGACTGCCCTTCAACATTCCTCCTCTCTGTTCATCCATTTAAGTATGGATATGTGGACAAGTGGAAGAAAAAAAAGTGGGGAGTTCATATTTGTGTATAACTGCACACTGGGAGCAGGTGCCGACCATGCCGGGAGCTGTTTGTGCTGTTGGAAGTAAGGTGCAGTGTCATGGTAGCAATCTTCCAGGAATTCAAAAGCATGCAGCAATTGCTATGCACAATATGACCTGTCCACACACTGATGAAAACATGTTGGACCTGGTACTGACTGAAATTGACAAGTGGCTGAAACCCCGTCCTTGAGAACTGGATTCATAGCAAGTGACAATGGGTCAAAAGTGGTGAAATGCATCACAAATGGTGGCTTTTTTCAGATTCCATGCATGGCTCACTGTTTAAATCTTGTGGTGCAGGAGTTTCTGCAGCACCCTGATATAAAGGAAATGCTGACAGTTGCACACCATAACTGTTCTCACTTTTCACCCTCTGCAAGGGCCTGTGACCAACTTCGGTAGTTGCAGATCTGAAACAGCCTCCCACAGCACAGCTTGAAGCCGGAAGTTGTCACCCAGAGGAACTCCACTTTATACATGGCAGAGAGGTTGTATGAACAGTACAAAGCCATCTCACAATATCTTGTCATGCACACTAACCATGTCTATGACGACTGAATAGTGGCACCTCATGGACTCCGTAATAATAATATTGAGGCCTTTTGAACATGCCACACAGGCAGTGAATGGTGAGTCTTCCTCCATTAGCCAATCAGTTCCACTGCTGCAGGTGCTGAGGCAGACATTGGTGAATGTACAGCATAGCCTTGATGTTGCCGGAGACAGTGCTAGCAGTATGTTGCTGAAATACATGCTGACGGTATTCAACCAGAATCAACACATCTTGAGCATTCAGTGTAGTGACAACTTTGCAATAACAACAATGCTGGACCCACGATACAAACATGGAATTGCCTCAGTACTGGAGGGTGGGCCTGAACAGGTAAAGACTGTCAGTGGGCAACTGGTGTACTTGGTTCATGGAGGACAGAAGTCACATGCCTAGGTCAGGAAACCTGAGCAGCATAATCAGGCTGAAGGTGAACCTGGAGGAGTAGTATTAAGCATATCTTGTAAAGGGAAGGGGACTGCAGTTCCAGGTGGTCTGTCATCAAAAGCGGCTGGCGTTAATCCACTGTGGGAGGCTTTGTCCCAAGTCGGGACTTGTAACATAAATGGTTCCAGAGAAGTGGATGATGCATCATCCACTGGACTTAAAGCAGCACAGCAAATGGTTGAGTCATATGTGTCCGCAAACAGGCATCTGTCAATCACTGATGATCCCCTTTTATACTGGAGTAGAAAGGTCAGTGAATGGCCTGAGGTGACTGCTGTGGCACTAAAGTACCTGACATGCCCACACTCCAGTGTGAGTGTTGAGAGGGTATTCAGCTCAGTGGGTGCAATAGCTCGGGATCATCGTACAAACCTCTCTTCTGCAAATGTCAGTTTTCTGACATTCATTAAAATGAATGAGAGGCACATGCCAGCTCAGACTGCAACCTCAGTATTAGTACCCCAACATACACATGGTTTTGCTGATGTTGAAGAAAGGGACTATCCTGGTGGCAGTGACAGCATGAAGTGGCCTACCACTGACATAGATGATAACACAATGGAGAAAGAATTTCCCCGTGGTCAGAATTCAGACATAGAAGACTGTGAGGGCAGCTTTCTTTCTGAGGATGATGATGAATGATGACGAGGTTAATGTTGACAGGTTTTAACTTAAGTGATTAAAAGGCTGTCACATGTCTTGTATGATACATGTTTTCTTTTTCATAAAAGGTAAATCACTGACCCACTCATAGTGACTCAAATTCCATATGTCACGTCACATTTATAACACAGAGCACAGTATATCCTGGCCCCGCAGACTACCACCACCATAAGATCACTGTTCATCACTGCCATGATAGGGAATATGACTGTGTGTCCCCCTGGAGTACCATCACCATAAGACTGCTGTTTGCCAATGCCACCACCACCAGATGCAGGAAGATGTGAGAGGGAATGTCATCATGTGCCGCAGCTATGACTACCACCACCCACCACAAGTGCCATTGTGACAATGTTTTTCCATTACATTGATCATGCCAAGCCAGAGGGAGTCGAATAGAAGACCACATCCATCAGCCACAGGCACAAGGCTTCTTACTATTAAAACTATAAAGTGAGTATGTGTACTAAAGTTTTTCATGCTATTCAACTTCCTTTAGCTGTGTGTTTTGTTTTGTGTTGCTTTTCTGAGCTGCCATGGTCAAACACATACAATCAACTTATTTTGTTTTTTTACAGGTTAACAACAAATGGCTCTCCTTCACTGAAGGTCTGTATCAATGGTACAGCAGCAGGACTGTCTACAGGAACTTATGGGATATCCACTTCCAATCCACACTGGTAAGTATATCACTTTTATTTCATCTGTTCCTTTTTTTTTCATAACAGTGTAACAAATCTGACTGATGACTCATAAACCAGGTGACATGTACATCACAAAAAATATTTCTGCAACATATCATGCACTGTATTTCACATTTGCAGCTCAGCAGCCATGTTGGAGTCAGGTTGTGTTACTTGACAAGATGTGGTTTTAAAATGTAACTTGAGTTGAGATGCAGGAACTCTGACACAGTGTATTTGTTACACAGCCTGGTACTAAATTAAATTGTGATCTGATGATTGCAGTGGGACAGCTTGCTATCTGTGTTAATCCAGATACCTGTGGTGGAACAGCCACGGCTTAAACATAATGTCTTACTGCTGCAATCAAGTTTTAATAAGTCCTTCATTTCTTTTTTCAGCAAACTTGGAGATGCTTTGTTGTGTCATAATTGCCTTATCCAAAGAACTTCTTCAACATCATGCCCCCCCTAGGCAGGGGCAGAAATGCAACAAGCAGAAATTGTTTCAATCGATGACCATGACCATCATTACCGGACTGGAGACGGATGCAGATGAAATCTGTGAAGAAGTAACCAAATAATAAATCATTAATGAGACCTACTTACAAATATGCTTCCACCCCCAAAAAAAAAAAATACTTACCTTCATTGACTTGAGAGTATTCCATTTCCAATTTCAGTGCCAACATTTCTCATCAAGCACTGAAATGTGCACACCAACAGTATGTGACCTGTGATACAAAACAATACAATGAGTACATATATATATATATATATATGTCAACCCCCACCTAGAAAATACACATCTATATATATATATATATATATATATATATATATATCACTCACCTAGGCTACTATTAGCACACACACAAATGGCCCCCTTCCATCCAGTTGAGGTGATCGCATCACATTCGCAGGAATCACAACACACTTTGTACCAGCAACAGTTCTCTCATGGTCATTATTTCTGATGGAACACTGAATGGATTCATGTCAAGTTATCCCTCCTTCACATGGTTTGGAAAGACACTGTGCATCATGACATCTTCATCACAGAGTATGTAAATTTTCTGGATACAAGACAGTTGCATTTTGAGGATGCAGAAAAATTCTGGGGACTCTGTATGACCATTGCACACATAAGTGACTGCGAAATAAATTCTGGGGGACTTTGCATGTGGTGTAACGCTCTCATTTCACTTTGTCAGCACTTGGGAATTTTCTTTACACAAGACAGTTGCATTCTGGGGATGCAGAAACATTCTGGGGATTCTGTGTGACCACTGTGCACATCAGTGACTGCGCAATACATTCTAAGGGACTTTGCTTCTGGTGTAATGCTCCCATTTCACTTTGTCAGCACTTGGGAATTTTCTGGACACAAGACAGTTGCATTTTTGGGATGCAGAAAAATTCTGGGTACTATGTGTGACAACTGTTTGAATGAGTGACCGCACAATAAATTCTGGGGGACTTTGCATGTGGTGTAATGCTCCCATTTCAGTTTGTCCGCACTTGGGAATTTTCTGGACACAAAACAGTTGCATCTTGTGTGTTGTGATTGTAAGCACAGAATGTCATACTTACATTATAAATTAAAGCAGCAGTGCAACAATGTGGTGAAACTTTTGACCTATACTTTTTTATGCTATTTTAGATTGCTAGCCCCTAGTTACCTCCTGACTTGTATGATACCCTTCTTTTCAGAACTTGTGTCTTCTTTACTACTTTTTCTCATGTCTGAAAAATTAAAAGGAACACACCTTTTAATATGGCTGTGACCAGGTTTCATCACTATTTGCAGCTGGTTTTGATCAAATATTGTTCTGTGATGTCATAAAACACTACCTGCTGCATAATTGTTAATTTTACAACAGAAGTAATATATAAACAACTGATAGAGAAAAACAGTGGAAAATACTGATAAAGACCTGGTCCGCACCGTATTAAAAGGAGTGCTCCTTTTATTATATCAGACATGAAAAAAAGTACTAACGCAGACTCAAATACTGGAAAGAATGGTATCATACAAGTCAGGAGGTAAGTAAAGTGGCAATGTAAAATAGCATAAAAAGTATAGGTCAAAATGTTCACCAGATTGTTGCACTGCTGCTTTAATGTCTATTTCAAAAAAGAAATATTTTTGGTGCCTCAGTAATGTTTACTTCGTGTCGGGACTCGTAAAGTGTTTCGTAAAAAGCAGGACTGAGCAGTGCAAGTATGTTGTGCTAAACTGCATGTGTGCCATCAGTGTTCTTTCCTGTGTGTGCAGACATTGTCCAGCTTCAGGCAAACATATATATGGTGTGACTTGTTGCAGTATGTAAAGAACAAAGATAAGAAAGAATATATGATGTATATTTTATTTCTACCATCAGCACCAGTGGAGTAAGTGATATAATCTTCTTTCAGAAGTATCAGGTCACTGTGCACCTCAGTCAATCTCAGTGCACACATGACTTTGCAGAGATCATAGCACAAAAAACACATGCTCTCCTAAAAGTCATGTGTGCAGTATGTGACTAAGGTACACTCTGGCCAGACAACTCTGAAAAAATATCATATCACTTAGTCCGCTGATGATGATTGTGTCAATAAAATATATGTTATTCTCATATCTGTTCTTTATACCATAAAGACTGCAACAAGTCAGCATATATATGATGCAAGAAGCTGGACAATGTCTGACGTCACACACACTCTGGAAACAACACTGACTGCACACATGCAATTTGGCACATCATACTTGCACTGCTCGCACCTGCTTTTCCACAACCACTCCACAAGAGAATGTAAACATTACTGAGGCACTGGATTATAATAACATGGCAATAAGGAGCATGTATGTCTGTATGTGTATGTATATATTTAAAGGGAAGCAGTCAGCAACAGGAGCTCCTGCCTCCTGCAAGGCTTACCTTACGGTTAAGCCTTTTAAGTATGTTGCGGCATTTTTCTTGTGCCACAGCATACTTTATTTTAATCAAGAAAAGTCAGTGACCCAGAAATATGGTAGATGCTAGGGGGATCCATTATGTGTAAAGGTGTGGTGGAGATGCACCGTGCGCTTCAATACTTTTGTATTGAAGCACATGGTGTGACATCATTGCACCTTTTCACATAATGGAGCCCCTATAGAGTCCACCATACTTCTGGGTCATTGACTTTTCTTTATTAAAATAAAGTATGTAGTGCCGTGGGAAAAATGCTGCAACATATGTTAAAGGCTTAACTGGAGGATAATCCTTGCAGGGGGTGGTACCTCCTGTTGCTGACTACTTCCCTTTAAATTAATACTGTGGTGTTCTATGTGATAATAGCGAGTGCTGAATGGTGACTTGTATTATCATGATGTCAGGGTGGCGAAAACAATTTCACCACCCTGACATCCTTGGTGCATGGAAGGACGGCACCAGGGATTTCAATACTTTCTTTCTGAGGGGGGCTGTGCCCCCACACACCCCCACATGGGGGGCTTTGCCCCCTGCACCCCTACTTAATGATTCTCAGCTCCAGGGGGGTGCATGTTGGGGGGGTGCAAAAGCAAAATAAAGTCAAGTTTTGGGCCGATCGCAACAAAAACGCAGTAGTGCCGAACCCAGACCCAACCCCGGAACCCCACTCATCACAAGCAGAGACCAACCACTGATGCCACAGTGCAGCTCAGCAGCCAAACACAGAGCCACCCCCTACATCCCCTCCACCCCTTCCCAGGCCACACTCACTGTGCTTGCTGCCCCACCCCCATGCGTGTGTACGTATAGCGACATCCTGTCACTAGGGTCACCCACAACCCCACATCTGGTTGTCCTCCCTGGCCCCTCGCCATTCACGCTTTCACCCACATCACGTCACCATTTCAGATGGTGCCATCTTTCAGGCACCAACCTCATGTGCTACCTGCTGTGGCCTTCCCTCTGGCTGTTATTAAACACAAACAGAAGATAAAACACTACAGCAGTGGGGGAAGGTGTGCTAAATAAAAAAGCTAATGGGGATCCCCTGATATTTCATCAGCAGATGGAGCATAGACACAATCTGTAACTGGTGTTGCTCTGTCTGTTCCACCTGCTGCTGGACAGCATCCACCCTCTCATTATTTTCTTCCACCTTGGCCCAAAAAAGTGCTATGTCTGCCTGAGTTGCAGGCATCGTGGGCTCCACTGGTGGGGGGGAACCAGGTAGTGGTGGTGGTGAGGGTGGTGCTGGTGGCAGTGGTGTGGATGGTGATGGAGCAGCTGCTGCTGTGGCCCTCCTCCTGCTGCGGCAATGCACAACAGCAGCACCCTCTGCCACTGCCACAGAAGGACCAGCTGATGTAGGCCTGGCCCATTCGGTGGTAGCCTGCCACTCCACCTTGTGGTGGTTCAACATACGTGTGCGCTGGTCCCCAGTCCCCAGATGTGTCCCGCGGGGGCCACAGTGCACCTGCACACCACAAAGCAGACACACCATAAGGCTGCTATCCCCCAACACAATTGAAAAACTGCCACACTGGGGAGCTTCGGAGGGGACCAGGCACAGAAGGGGCAGATGCAGTGCTGGCAGCATGGTCACACACCTGGGGCACCACCTGCTGCTGTGGAGTTGGTACTGCTGGAGCTTCTGCAGCTGCTACTGGTGGTGGTGGTGGACCTGGTGGACGTGATGGTGGCACTAGTGGTGCTGCTACTTCCGGAGGGGGGAGGCAGGACCAAAAAGTCTGGAGTGGTCCGACGCCACCCAACTATGACCCCCACGTATGCACACTCCCCTCCGGTCACCGGCTATATACTGTCCCTGGTCCATCACACAAATAAACACTCCTTCACTCTCCGACAAGATGAGCGACTTCACACACACTCACACAACACAGGCACACACACACACATACACACACACACAAAAAACAAAACTTATAAAAGAAAGAAATCAATCACTAAAAAGAACTGAAAGAACAGTACAAAAAAAATTAAGAATTAGCTTTTAAAAAAGCTTTTGAGTTTTGGGAATTTGCCCAAGAAAGAAACTTGCTAACACGAACTCTCTTCTCCTACACAAAATGCTTCCTCTCTCTACCTCTGCACAGGAGAAAGCTAAAGTATCTGCCTGTATGATTTACTTCCTTCCTGCCTGGCTAAAGCATGTGACTTACAGTACTGTAAGCCATGTGATGTGTGTGGGGGGCTGCCTATATTGTTGTCATTCTGCCTTACTTCACGTTAAGGCAGAATAACAATGCGAAGTCATAATGACAAAGTGAAGTGAGCACTTTCAAATGGCCACTTCACATAGCATTATGATAGTGCAAAGTAGCCACTTTGCGTTCACTTGTCCAGTGGAATTTAATTTCGTTGCATCTCTAATTGCCATTAGTACTGCTGTTGCTATCAATTTATTACTGGTGTATTGTGATACTCTTTACAATATGCCTGAGATTAATGTCTTTTGGCCTCTATTTCATTACATTATGCCTGAGATTTTTTGACTCTGTATCTGTACTTGCTATTGTTGCCATGATCTGATAGATTATAAACCATAGTAATTTATATTATTCTGCAATCTGTATACTCAACACTGCTCTGTTTATTTTTTATTCTGCACTGTCCTAATCAGGGCCTCCTTGCAAATTAGCTTTTCCTGGTCAAACAAAATGCAAATGAAAAAGAAAATGAAAACAGTGCTGAGTAGTAGTAGAAGCAATAGTAGCAACAGTGTATTTATTTATAGGGTACCCTTCCCCAGAGACTCATGGTGCCTTACAAGGCAAGCAAAAAACAGTTTGGAATTACAGGGCTAGTACATAATAACATAAAATAATCATTATTTAATAAATAATGCAGAGGTTCAATAAATACAAATATTTAATATATAAAATAGCCACATGCTATTTTAAAGCACCTGGGTGATGTGGCTCAGGTTCCTTGAAACAGTCAGTATAGCACCATTTCAGACTAGCTGAATGTTAAAGGCTTCTTTTAGAATGCAATCAGGCCAGCAGTAAGTTCTGTAAAATTAGGAAAAAAAACAAAAGCAGGCGGACAGTGTGATACCTCTTATTGGACCAACATCTGGCTTGTACAAAGATGGTATATTACACAAGTTTCCAGGTCCTCACAGGTCCCTTCTTATGGAATTATAACACACTAAGCAAAATAAGCTGAAATTATACAGTATACACTGCAATGCATTATTTCAAAATAATTTATGACAGAACAGTGAAAAGACTTAAAAGGACTTAAAAGGAATGGTGTGTGGGCAATGAATAAGAGCAAGTATACAGATGTAAGAGGATTTTTACCAAGAAGTGTTACAATATTCACAACAGAGGCTGAATAGATGCCTTGAAGTGTTAATTTGAAAAGTATCCTGGCAGGAACACAAGACAGTACTGACCCAAAATACACAAAGTATGGGAGGGGTCACAGAACCCCCCCCCCCATATTTGCATAAAGTAACATACAATATGTTGTCCTCCTGGGGACAAATGACCTGGCTAGTGATGAGGTTAGGGTAATGCAGGAGGAGTTCAGGGAGTTGGGGGGGGTCTTAGACAGATGACATGCTCAGTAACCTTTTTGGAGGTGTTACCTGTCTATGACAAGGGGGAAGGCAGGGTACTTAGCACCAGCAGTTTTAATGCATGGCTGAAGGACTGGTGCAGAGCAGAGGGATTTGTCTTCATCGGGGACTGGGGTCCCACCTGGAGGGATGGAGGCCTATACAGGAGAGATGGCATGCATCTTTCCGGGGGGGGGGGGCAGGATCCTCAGTAAAAGGTTTCAATGTTCCATTAGTAAGCATTTAAAATAGTCAAGAGGGGAGGAGGAAGAAAACAGATAGAATCAATATGCCCCCCCACAGAAGAAAGCAGTTAGTAGGGAGGACCCTAAGGATGGAAAATCGCCAAAGGTTTCTAGAACTGGAAAATGTAGAATGGCAGAGTAAAGGAGAAATGGAAGTAAAGACAGGAATGGTAAAGAGGGAAGGCATGAGGATAAGAGGGGAGGTGTCACAAGGAGAAGAAGCATAGCTTGGAAGGCCATGTGCACAAATGCTTGCAGACTGTGAAACGAAATCCTGGACATTATGGCCTTGATGGCAGAGGCTGACCTGGACATTATCGCCCTTACTGAGACATGGTACAATGGGAACCATGACTGAGATATAACCATATCAGGTAATACTCTATTCATGAAAGACAGGGTGGGTAAAAAGGGAGGAGGAGTGGCTCTTTAAGTGAAGGAGGATATGAAAGCAACTGAGGTACAGAGAATGCAGGGAGGGATGGAGGCACTGTGGGTCACCCTAGAAATGGTTAATAACACCACTATTCGCACTGGAGTGATCTACAGATCTCCAGCATAAGAGGAAGAGTTTGACAGGGTTCTAGTGTGATTGTAGAATCCCAGTTACAGCCTCGGCCAGGAGCAGGGACATCCTGGATGTCCTGCAGGGGGCATTCCTCAAGCAGCTAGTGGTAGAGCCCACCAGGAAGGGGGCGATACTGGATCTAGTACTCACCAATAGGGAGAAAGTTGCAGATGTCATGGTGGGTAGCCACCTGGTTGCCCCCTCCAGTGTAACACCCCTCCAGCAAATCCCAAAAACAGACCATTACAGTGACAGTCATTTACTTTGCGATTCAAGAAACACTTAATTTTGGGACAGTACAATACTGGTGTCAGTACAGTGCCTTCTCTGTGTGGGAGGTCAACAAATTCACTGTTGACCTTCAGTGGAGCTTCTGTTGCCTTCTGAGGTCCAATGATCACCGTGTGATTCAATGTGAGAACAGTGGTGGAGACAAACCACACTACAAGAAAAAAAGATGTTCAAGTGTAAGGGGTCATTACATGAGGCTGGGGGGTAGACTCAGAGATAACATTAGGAAGTATTTTCTCATAGAAAGGATGGTGGATGCATAGAACAGCTTCTCAGCAGAGATGGTGAAGGCAAAAACAATAGGGGAATTCAAGAATGCATTGGATAGGCACAAGGGAACACTAACAATAGGAAAGGGAGGGTAACAGCTGGAGATCAAGTAGGATATGCAGTATTGCAGTAGGTAGGAAAAATGGGCAGACTAGGTAGGCCAAGCAGTCCTTATCTGCCATCACCTTCTATGTTTCTACATTTCTGTATTAGAGTTTTCCATAGTGTGTCATAAATCCAATGTCCCAATTGAGCCTGTTATAGTTCAGTTTCAATTGTTTGACATAGTGTAATTTCTATGTCTTTCTTTTTCAGTCCTTTTAAGTCTTCACTATATTGTCACAGATTATTTTGAAACAATGCATATAATTATTTTTCACAGTTTGTTAAAACACCTGAAGAAGGGACCTGTAAGTCCCCTGAAAGCTTACATACTGTATCATCTTTGTACAAGACATATGTTGATCCAACAAAAAGTATCAAACTATCCAGCGACTTCTGTTTTACAAGGACCGGTCTGGCTAAAATCTCTTTCTACTAGGAGAAATAAAAGGATGACAAACATAGCTGCAGTATCAGAGTTCAAATAAGGTTGAATTCTGGCAATGTTGTGCATGTGGGGTTTTTTTCTGCTCTTTTTTAGCCATAAGCACAATCAGGCTCTTCACTTCAGCCGAGTGGCCCCGGCACTGCTACCTGCTGGCGGCATCCAGCTCACCACCCCCTGACCAAGGAAAGCAGGTACAATCGGTCAGCTCCTAGCTCGGAGCTGCCAGATTTCAATCCCCATAATTGGACTAGCTCCTGGGTACTGTGGCTGATTCCCAATTGGATGCTGCAGATCCCCATTGAGAAAGCAAGTGCCCAAGGAACCTTTTTAAAATCACAGCTCAGCCACTGCCTCAATGTACTACTCTCTGGACAGTTTTTTTTTTGCCCACCTCTCCACCTTAATTAAATACACTTCTCCAGTGATCCCCGCCCCCAGAGGCCTCATACTAGTCAGTCACAGCAACTTCTTAAAGGGGCTCTCCTTTCCTGCTACTTCTTAATGGGATGATCTTCTCTTGTGCTCAGATTTAACAAACATTGCTGCTGCCTTATCTTTATCAGCCTTTTAGTCCTTGCATTTTTCTAGATTAATATTAATCTTAGACTCCCCCATCAATCATGACTTTGGTAACCAGATTAATGCCTTTTTATTTTCTTCTGACCACTCTCTGTATACTCTCAGGGCAGCCACACAATGACCCTAAACTGCCTACCCTCCTTATCACTAAGCATACATATGGCAATACTTTCTGCACCATATCGTCAGTGCTCAACTCTGACCTACCTGCCACTTGCAGACCTAACAACACAGCTGGCATGCCTGGTCCAGAACTTAACATGCCCAGCCATGGCTTCCTCCTCCCACACTCCTGCTCAGACTGCCCTCGCTCTCCAACAAACACACCATCAGAATAAACTCAAGAAGGCACCACAAAGCTAACACCAAATACTTTAAAAGTTACTTGGTTAGACTAGCCCTCCTGTTGCTACTTCTCTCGGCAACATCCACCCCAATCTGGGCCCCCCGCCTCAAAATCAGGGTACGCTTGCCCAGAAACCAGGCATGTTAACATTTACATCCCTAAACATCTGCAGCCTGGCAGCAAAGTTTGACAATCTACAAGCCTGGGTAGCCCTCCATAATCTTGATGTGCTGTCAGTTGTCGAGACATGGTCTCTCCCAGAATCTCTGATGTTGCCATCAGTCTGCCGGGTTACACAATTTTTAGGCAAGATTGAGTATCTAGAAGAGGTGATGGCTGTGCACTCTACCTTAAGGATAGCTTACAGGGCATAGTCCTAAATTTACCCAGCCTAGGGCCATTCTCCCAGGCCCTTGCCATTTAGGTCCTTCTTGGGGCCCATAACAAAACAATTACACTGTTATCAGTCTACATCCCACCAAAGAACTCAGCCCTAGGTCTCCAAGCCATCATAGACTGCCTTGGAAGCTTGACCCTAAGCTCCAGGGTTATACTTCTTAGTGAATTCAATATTAATTGGCTTGCCCCTGAAGCTAGCCACTTCAAAGATGCAATTCAGGCTGTCCACTTTACACAACTCATTGAAGCCCCCACTAGGACCAGTTACAGAACAGGCACTAGTACTCTGCTCATCTGGGTACTCACGAACTGACCTGAGCATATCTACAATGCCTCTGTCCTCTCGGACGTCAGTGACCACTTCCCTGTCATGTTCAGTTGGGCTAATAATTTCACCAACCTCCCTCCAAGAACAGTCACCAACAGGGTCCTCAAGCCTGGTCACATGGGCTGTTTTAAAGAAGATCTCCTCAACGCTGACTGGTCAGCAGTGTTTGGGGCTTCTGACACTGATAGTGTGCTTGACCATTTCATCCTCCTATTCAATATGATCTACAACACTCATGCACCCTTCAAAAAGCATAACATCAAAGGCTATTTCAACCCCTGGATGAACCCAGACACCCTTGAATTTATGAAAAATAGAGACCATCTCTGGAATGTAGCCAGGGCTACAGGAAAGCAGTCCAGCATCCTGAATTACAAATGGGCCAGGAATAACTGTACCAGGACCATCCAAATAGCCAAAAACTTATACTACAAGGAGGCCCTAGCCAAGAACTGAAATTATGGTCGCAAATTCAGGGCAAACCTGAAAAAGGTCACCAGACATGAGCCCAAAACAGCCCCCACCATGCTCAGCATTGATGGATCCCCCATCCTCAATCCTAAATGTCTAGCCAACACCTTCAACCTTGCTTTCACCAACCTCTGTAATGTCCTCCCTATCAACTTCTTCTCCCTCACCAACCCTGCTGCTCCTTCACAAACCCCATGCATCTCCTTTTCACTTCAAGACTATTACTATTGTGGAAGCCAGGAAATACCTATGTAAGGTGCTCAGTAAGGAGAGATACAGTGGAGATAACCTTGAGCTGAAACTAATCTCGCTCTCTCTGGAAGAAATCCCGTCTCCTCATACCTACATCCTCAACCTATCACTCCAGTTCACAGTATTCCCTCAAAAATGGAAAGCTGCAGTAGTTACCCCTATGTACAAGAGTGGGGATTGGGCCATGCCTGAGAACTATAGACCCATCTCTATACTTCCACCACTCTCGAAGGCCCTGGAATTAATCATCGCAGACCATCTTGGCAAATACCTGGACAAAAATAAGCTGCTATGCCCTGAGCAGCATGACTTTAGGGGAGGGGAGAGCACCACTACAGCCCTCCTGGAATTCATGGGATTCATCCATAAATCTCTCACTCTTGGACAGCTTGCTGGGGCAATCTATATCACTCTAACAAAGGCCTTTGATAAGGTCAAGTCATTCCATCCTAGTTGACCAACTCACTGCTACAGGCCTTGCCCCTGAGGCAGTTGCATGGTTCCACAGTTACCTGCACTACCGCTCCCAGCAAGTCAGGATAAATACTGTCCTCTCAGACAGCAAACCTGTCTGCTCAGGCATTCCACAGGGTGTCAATACTGGGTCCCCTCCTATTCAGCTTATTCTTGAATTGCCTCCCCCAAGCCAGTCAAGGCCGCATCCTCCTTTATGCACATGATGCGGTTGTCTTCTCAAATGGCTCAGACCCCAGTGCCCTTGAGCAGCAACTACAGATTGACTTCACCAGTGTAGTGACATTGTTCAAAGATCATAGACTGATAATGAACTACAAGAAAACAAATACCATGCTGTTTTCCAGCTCTCTAAACAAACACAAAAACTACCCAATATCAATATGCAATAGTGGCGGGGTTTCCCTTGAACTTGTTCAACAATTTAAATACCTCGGTATCATTATTAACAACTCGCTGTCCTATACTCTCCACATTGACAACATGGCCAAAGCTATCAACAAGCGCATAGGGCTACTTTATTGTCACAAGCATAGCCTATCCCCTGAAGCCCTCAGCATAGCTGTTCACAGTTCAGTGGGTTCCCTGGTAGACTACAGGCTGCCTATATATGGTTCTGCCATAGATACTGCTCTCTGGCACATAAAAACTGCACTCAACATAGCCTGCCGGCTCACCTTAGGTGTGCACCCACTGACTCACACCTGTGATCTCTATGCCAGGGCACAATGGCTCACTCTCAATAGCCGACTAAAATATCAATCCTGCCTTCTGGCCAGCAAGATCTGCCTTGGTCAGTTACCACCAGGGGTCCAACAACTTCTGGTTCCCAGAAATAATCCACGGCACACCTGTAACTTTGAACACCAGTCCTTCCTAACTCCAAAATGTCGAACATCTCAAGGACAAAGGTCCTTTGCTTACTGTTCACCACTGTGATTCAACTCCCCTCTAGGAGAACATTGCATGTCTGCCCACACTGGGTACTTTCAAAATGAACTTGAAGCTCCTTATGAAACGCAAATCTCAATGTGCCTGCCATTGCTAGCCCCATCTTTCCACCCCCCATCACTGCTTCCATCCCCTGCCCCCTCAACCCTTCCCTCTCTCCCCTGAGTAGGCCCTTCTGCTCCCCCTAAACACCTAGCACCCTATCCCTCTGCCTCCAATCTAGTCACCTCCCTCTGATCCTTACTGCTATACTGATATTACGCTCTCTTTTTGCACATTGCGCTTGGACTCCTCCTCTTCACCCCCTTTTTTCTTTTTTTATTTAGCATTTAGCAACACTCCAAATAGCCTCTTGTTTGCTGACAACTGACTGATTTCACCATTGGGCACTGTAAATTGTCTGTTCTCCTGTGATCTGTACTGTGTTTGATACAGTATATAATCCTGTTTGTTTACCTTTTTATTTCTGCAATCCTTTGTATAATTTCACCTATCTGTTGTATTGAAATGTCCTGACATGGAACCTATGTAAAGAGCTCTGAGCTCAAATGGTTTTCCAAGTCCTGAAATAAATAAATAAATGAAAAGGCATTTGACAAAGCTGTTGATTAGGTTATCTATTTGTATAGTCTGAACACGTGAGGCCCCAAGTCTGTACATAGTCACTGGTGGATGGATAACTAAAAAGCCAAGATGGAAAGACAGATATTCGGTGAAGACTCTCCTATGGCTAGAAGGTATACACTCACGTCTGCCAAATCAATGCAAGGTTGTTTTTTTACTGCATGTGGATTGCAGAGTAGTGCATCCATGTTTTCAAAAATTCAATGTTGTTTTCTGGGCTGTTTTTTTATTTTGTGATCCTCAGTTTGATAGTAAAGGGATCCTGAAATAAAGGCAATACTCCACTAGCTGTATATTGTAAATCCAGGCCGTTCATGCTTCTGTGCCCCTTCTCTCAGTTCTTGCCCTCACTGACATCCTACCCCAAGTCCACACAGAATGATATTTAAAGATAAATCTGTTATTCACATCTTCCTCACGTGTGAGGCATTGCATTAGTAAATTGTCCGGCACCGGGATGAAAAGTATAACTGAAATAATCATGACTCGTGCTTGTTTCTCTTGATCCATTCAGCCCTGAGACAGAGAAGACATGTGAGGCAGAAACAGATGCAGGTACAACAGCATCTTCACTCTGGCAATCCTGTTTTCCAGCAGCTCTTACACTTTAACTGTACCCTGCTCTCACTCATTTTCCATCATACTCTAGTGCACTAAGTACACCTCCACCCACCCTGTCTCCCTTGGGCAGCACCATTAACTCCTGACTACTTGGAGCACTTTTGAAAGTCATTGCATTCCACTGCTTGAGCTTAATAAAAAAATGGCTGCTTAGGTGCAATTGAGTTTTAATTGGAAACATGAATTTTCTGTACAGTACTTACTGTACAACATTTACTGCTAGTGCTCCGTCCTGTGCCTTGCAAAGAGACATCAGCAGGCACCACTGGAGACTGAGATTGCAGCACTCTGTTCTAGGACTCTATTGAGTTGCTAAGTCTGAGGAGCCACAGATTGGAGGCTGGCAGTGAGACTCTTGCTGGGATCACAACTCCTGTCCCAGGTTTCTGTCTCATTACATCTGAATTTGCTCTCCTGCATGTGGTGTAGCTAGCTATATTTTTCAGGTGACAGAAGCAGCTGAGTTGCAAGTGATGCTTTTTTTTATCATTCAAGATGTATTTCCGGGTTGCAATATATTCTGATAATGTGAATAATTTATTTTTACATTCCATACGGCAGTTTGTAGAACCACACTGATGTGTGGATGTTTGAGATCTGTAATATATTACTGCAGATGTGAAAACCACATAACTTCACTTGTTGAATACATACTGTGCTATAATAAATCAATATAATTTAATGTATTTAATTTATTTTATCATTTAGAAGACACCTTTGAGCACATGTGGTTGTTTACAAAGGTTCCACATCAACGATATAAAAGATGTTAACACAGACAGAACTTAAACTATAGACAAAACAAGTCATGAAAGCTCCAGTGGAGCATAGTCAGTGTAGACAACATGAGTATGTAGGTACAGTGAAATACAAATAACTGTGGCTCTGAGGAGTCTAGTCAACAATAAAGGATGAAGGCCCTGGATAATGGCATGACACAGTGTGAACTTCATTACAAAGTAAGGATCACAGTAAATTAGGCAACAGAAGTGTAGCAGGCGCATTTGGAACTAACAAGTTCTTTTCTCGGTGCCTTTTTGAAATGAACAA
Organism: Neoceratodus forsteri; assembly: GCA_016271365.2. Lineage (NCBI taxonomy): Eukaryota > Metazoa > Chordata > Ceratodontiformes > Ceratodontidae > Neoceratodus > Neoceratodus forsteri. Next base: position 686,038,709 of record CM057449.1, read on the forward strand.
TTTTGGGAAGACCTATAAGGGTTTCAGGTAGTTTGTTCAGCCAGTGAGATGCCCTTTCTGTCAAGGAATTATAATAATAATAATAATAATACATGTATTTGTGTGGCGCCTTTCCATTGCCAAGGCGCCTTCCCAGGCTTGTTATACAGAAGGGAATTTCTAGAACCTTTCTAGACACACACTCCTAGTGATGTAATGGTTGTTAACTGGGTGGAACAGGTTGCAGAGAGCCAGAGGGGTAAGGCCTAACAGTGCTTTTATCATGCGCAGGCAGGTCTGGTACTTTATACTGTCCTGAAGGGGAAGCCAATTGGTTAGGGTGCAAAGGGAGCAGCAATGTGCAAGCTTGTCCACCCCAGGGCAAAGTGACAGGCCTGGCTGAACACTAACCTTATTCTGTTGAGTACAGAGTCACTTGCTTCTTAAACTGGGAAGCCATAGTCTAGAATAGGTAAGATTGAACTGGATAATACAAGATGCCTGGTTTTGGTATTAAGATTCAGGCAGTTCCTGAGCAGTGCTCCTAACCTATGGTTTGCAAGGCTGACAATGTTATTCATATGTTGGAAGAAAGATAGAGTGTCATCCAGGTTAACACCTAGGTATCTGAAGGAGTCGACCTGTTCCAAACTAACATCTTTTTCATTGTGGATGACAAGGGGAGAGACCTTTTATCCAACTGTGGGCCTGAAAATAATATGGTCTTTGTATTTTTTGTAGTTTAAGACCAGTTTGTTTAACATAAACAATTTCTTCATGGACACAAAGTTGTCTTGGAGGACAGTGCATAGTTTTGTTTGGTGAGGACTGCTGTTAAATATCACAGCATCGTCAGCATACAAGAGCACCTTTGATATCTGGCAGACTTTATATAGGCTATTTGTGAACAGGCCAAAAAGGAGTGGGCCCAGTATTGAGCCTTGAGGCACTCCTAATGAAATGCTTTTAACATCTAACATAAGACCATCTATCTTTACCCACTGTGAGAGGTTGTAGAGATAGCTATGAAACCAGGCTACTGTATTCTGGGAGAGGCCAAGCATGTAGAGCTTGTCTAGCAACAGCTTATGGTTGTTAAGATCAGAAAGTTTGGTTAAGTCAATGCAGATGGCTCCCACCAGGTGGCTGCCATCAAGGGCATCATGCCAGAAGTTGGTGTACTCTATTAGAGCAAAGTTGGTGCTGCAATGCTTTCTAAAACCAAGTTGTTATGTGCACTGAATATATATAAGTTAGTCACCATTGGTCAGACAATGTACGTTCAAGGGCCTTGGACATTGGGGAGAGGATTGAAATAGGCCAGTAGTCAGCATGGTTGGAGCTGTCTCTGCCTTTGAAGATTGGTGTGAATAGTGCTGTTTCATAGATGGCAGGGAACTGGGAAAGCCATAGGGAAAGGTTAAATATCTAGAGATGGGGAAGCAAGTTCCTTCCAGGGCCAAGGCCAGCAGCTTCATGTCTATCGCATCATTCCCCACTCTAGTTTTACCAAATACTTTTTTAACATATTTGAGGGTATCTGATACTGAGATGGGCTTGAAATAGAATTTGGGTAAGGTCAGGTCTTGGGCAGCACTGGTAGCTAGACCATAATGCTGTCTGATATTATTGGTACAGTATTGGAAAGAAGGAAAAAGCTGAGATCAGTAAATGCTGAGTTGAATCTGTTAGCAATTTCAGTTAGATCCAAGGTTACAGCCCCATCGATGCTGAGCATTTTAGGGGGTGCTTTATCACTCTTACCCGGGAGCTTTTTTATACTGTCCCCAAATGCTTTCCCATTGCTACAATTTCTGGTTTGCTGATCTTTGCAGTGGGCAGCCTTGGCCTGTCTTATCCCTCTAGTGCACCTCTTTGAGCTTCCTTGTAACTACACAAGTCAGCCAGAGAGTCTGTTGCTCTCATTCAGTTTCATAAGTCATCCCTGTCATGCATTTGAACTAATAAATTGGTAGTCAAGGGCAGTGTCGATATTTTGGATGATGTCCAGGTAGCTCCAGTCAATCAATGTCATGTGTTCTTTGAACTCTTTGGTCCTGTCTTCATGTAGGACCCTACTGGTTGTAGTATGAGAGGTGGCTTTAGGGTTTTACCAGACCATACACAATGCATCGGGGAGTGGTCACTGACGGAGTCTGATAGGCAGAGACATCGAACAGCTTTTAGATTAATAAGATGTGCCCATCTGAAACCAAATAATACAATCTTCTAATGTAGCTGGTGGGGACATGTGTTGCCATTAATGTGCTAAATTTAAGAGTTTCTTATGGTTTATTAGGGGGCTATTGATAATTAAATTGCTGATCTGCAATAGCAATCAAACATCTGGTATTCTCCCTGTGAATCGGAAAAACGGTCCTAGCTAAGCATATTTACTGATCAACTCTATATTTCATATATGTTCATAGGTTAAATGGTTTGAAATTTTTACTTGTATTTTTGCAATGACAATTCAGAAGTACAGTAAAGGACTTTAAGAATTGTTGCATAAATGTTTAGAATGTTTACATGTAAAGACACTTTCCCAGTGGTGGCACTCTCAAAGCATTTATTTGTACCAACTAGAGTTCAACTTTAACAAACTATAAGGGTTGGAGGTATCTCAGAAGTGTCGTATTCTCTTTACATGGAGGGGCTACAAGAACAAAGAAAGGATGTATTTCTAAATAAAAGTGCAGAACAATATGAAGGCCAACTTTCTTAGAGTGCCTTTATTGGGTTATGGAAATCAAGTGATTTCATTTTATTGGTACAAATAGAGTATGGCCTTAGGCACAAAAAATGTAAAAAGCACTTCCACCACAAGTGGTGTCCACAGCAAGACTTAAATGAATAAATCCTAGAAGAAAGAGACTTGGACATCATCATCACAGATGACCTGAAATCATCCAAGCAGACCACTAAAGCAGTAGGTAAGGATAGAGGGATGTTGGGGTGTATTAGCAGGGGTATCACAAGTCATAAGAGGGAGGTAATAATCCCTCTTTATGAGACACTGGTTAGGCCCCATCTGGAGTACTGTGTGCAGTACTAGAGGCCGCACCTGCACAAGGACATTAACAAAATGGAGGCAGTCCAGAGAAGGGTGACCAAAATTTGTGCAGGGACTGCATCAGAAAACATATGAGGACAGATTAACGGAGCTCAATATGTATTACCTACAGCAAAGGAGGGAGAGAGGTGATATGATCGAAACATTCAAACACCTAAAGGGCATTAACAAGGTGAAAGATTCTAACATGTTTCAATATAATAAAAATAGCAGGACAAGAGGACACAGCATGAGATTACAGGGAGGCCGATTAAGGGGTAGTGTGAGGAAGTTCTTTTTCACAGAAAGGGTGGTGGATGCATGGAATGGCCTACCTCAGGAAGTGGTGATATGAATACAGTGAAGGGCTTCAAACAAGCATGGGGTAGGCATAAGGGAGCAATGCAGATGAGTATGATTAGATAGGCCATTGACAGAGTACAGGCCCATGGCACATTCATAAGGTAGAAAAAATTGGCAGACTGGATGGGCCTTGCGGTCCTTATCTGCCATCAACTTCTATGTTTCTATGTTTCTGTGTACTTACAGCACCTTTTAAAAGTGTGTTCTTTCCTGCATGTAGTAACACGAAAACATCTCACAGTGACAAAATATTATCCACTCATGAAAGGTGACATCCATCCACGCAGTACAGGATAGCAATTAAATCAGTGCTATCTATAATCCAAAATGCTCCCAAATGCAGGCAAAAGGGAAGCAGGGTGAAACAAGCATGTTTCAGGTGTATGCACATGTAAAATTAAATGTTTTGACATCATTCACCACCTGGCATCTTCCTTAGAGCTGAAGAAGTGTGTGTCTACAAGAACATGTCAGTCTTTAAGGTACAGCATAACAATGTTCAGAAACTTTCAAAAGCAGGCATCTACAACAAAATCCTTAAGCTTTAACAGAAGTGTAACATTAAGACTCAGATATGGAGCTTGGAGTGTGGAAAGCTGGAGACCAAAAGTGTTGAAACACAAAACTGAGTTCCTGATTCACTGTGCCTACATGCTAATAACTCATGGTGTGGAGGTGATGTTAGATTAAAATGCCCCATAATGGGAGGCCAGAGAGGCCCCTGTGGCATTCATTATTCCCCCCAGCAAATCTGTATACACCCCCTAACCCAGTCTGAGCAAGTATGGCAGAGCAATGCAGGTGGTCAAATTGGAGGCATGCTGTGAAGGGTGGGTGGGGCTGGCTACCTAATGTTGCTTTATGAAGTTACACGTGAGTCTACCATTTGGTGCATATGTTACGTAAGAGATCTTTGTGATTAGTAGCTTGAGACTCCCATTGCCTGCAATTCTGAAGTCAGGACAGCCCTCATCATGAAGTGCTGGCTAGTATCCAGCCTTCCCCTATACTATGGGACCAGAGCATATACAGGACAGTCAGTAAATTACATATTTTTAATATCCCATTTCAATAGGGGATACATTGGTCCCCAATATGGGCTGCCATATCCAGGATTCATTTTTGGAACAGAGTAAATAATCTGCTGTATGGCTGTACTAAGATTCCAATTGGAAGCTTGGTAACCAGCTTACCTCCTTCTGTCTGGCCACTTTCACTGCTATACACTACTGCGGCAGAGCAAATGAGGTAATTCAGTGATGACATAGGTGCACAAGGCACACTGTGCAGCATCACACTACAGAGCTCCATGGGCCAGCAGTGCATGAACTGTGCACTGAAAAGCCATGTTAGTGAATGGAGCCCATAGGCACACTAGTGCTAATAAACCCTATAAGAGAAACAACATAAATGAGACAGAAAAGAGGGATCTCCATGAATCCTAGTTAATGCAGGTGTGTGTGGACTATACCTTATTAACTTACTTTACAAAATATGTTGCTGGAAGCCAAAAGAGTAAGTGTAACACCCTCTGGGGGCTTTACTTTTAAGATTCCCAAGCATTCATGCATTAAAAGCATCAACCACTGCCAACAGAGCAGATGCATCATCTGTACTCCTGATTGAATAACGGATCTCATGATCATTGCTCTGGTCAAACTGGACAAGCAAGCACTCTCATGCAGGACTCATTTGGAGAATAAAAGACTGTTTGCATGCTCAACTTTGCACAAATAAAGACATTTTGGAAAGACTGTTGAGGGCTAAAAATTCAGCAGCCATATTTGTCACCTGCGACCCAAGCTGGTATGGTGACTGGGTCAAAGGGTGACTGCTTAACCAATCAGAGTAAGAATACCTGTGAAGATTGCCCCAAGTGCTTATGGATTTGAAGTGGACCTCATTAATTCAAACACCTTTTTTGAGATACAGGCCACCAGACCTGCTTAAAAGGGTTAACAGCTCTAACTACTAACAGGCTGCAGTTCAACAGTGAACAGTAAGGGCTTTTTTTGGACTCCTGCAGATCTGCATGACATTTCAAAAGGAGTGGGTCTATAAGTACTGTTGTGAGAGACAGCCTGAAGCTGTGCTGTGGAGACAGACCCAGTGCCTGCTTGATAGAGAACATGAGTGAAGAAAGAGAAGTAGATCTTCTACTGAGAAAAGGAGGTAATCACATACTAGCTCAGTATGCACTGAAGCTGAAGACTGCAGCAAATCTTTGAGAGACTTTGCTGTGTTGCAGCTGTTGACAGTTGAACAGTGACTTCAGCTAATGTGGAAAGTCTCCCAGCCTGCACCACAGCCTGGTGCTGGTTACCACAACACACTGTAAAACGAATGCTAGGATGCAGTGTGTCGGTCACATGCTATAGGACTGGATTTTGACAAGCTGAGCTGCCCTGTGCATCAGAAGATCATCTGCTAAATGTGGGTGTCAGGAGTGGCCTCACTGGAACCAGAAAAAGCAGTACTGCAATTTATACCAGCTGACAATGATGTCTCAGAGGGAAGGAGAGAAAGTGAAACCAGTCAGACTTGGACTCGCTGCAATTGTGCCATCACCCCTGTTCATCAAGGGACATTCCCTGGTCTGGAAGAACCATGAATAAATCAGGGCTTGCTCTGCAACCATGTCAAATTGTATCATACTTTGGGAAAGTATTCACTGCACTAAGCCATCAGGCTGGGAATTACAAGTACCCCTTGCAGGTAAAACAGCATTTGTTTTTTGGGGGATTAAATTTGGAACAAAGCATTGCTGTTTTATTTGCTTGAGCACATCACTGCTGGCCCACCACATGCAGTGCTATCTGTCCTACATCATTTTCATGCCTGGGAACCCAGTGAAGCACCAGGAGCATACCAATATTAGACTAAGAGTTTACACTTGAACCCGTGGGGAGATAATAGTACCCTTCTGCACAGTTGTGCAACTGCAGCAGTACTGTGCATCATGTGGTATGGGAGTTGGCACTCTTAGTGGGCTGAGCATGGAAGGGCACTTGAAGCACAGCCCTGGTTACTAATATTTGCCTGCACCTAGAAGGGTGACACAAGAGCAGCCATTGCATATTTTTGATGGGCCTAGATGGGAACAGAAGAACCAGTCTGGACTGCACAATCCTACCTCACATTGCTTAACCCTCTTTTTCCAATTAAGGACTTGCAGTGGCCCTAAATAGTGGTCCTGAGTCAGTGTCAGTGGCTCAGCAGGTAGCACACTTGCCTCCGAGGCCAGGATATCAGAAGGATGTGGATTCTATCCCCACACCAGGCACTTGGGTTAAATCCCAATACTGACACTGTAGTGCAGCATGGGGGGGGGGTGCTGCACTCCTGAGGTGCTGTCTTTCAAATGGGACATTAAACCAAGGTTCTATCCACCAGTTCTGGTGGTAGTTCAGGTGTGTGTTAAGGATCCCAAGGCACTTCTTGAAAAGAGATGGGGAAGTTTCCCCAGTGTCGTGGCCAAATTTCCCCCATTCACTAAAAATATCATCAACAGCTTAATCTGATTCAAGGTCAGTTGGCATTCACCCATATCCCTCTCTCCCAGGTCATGCCTGAAAATAGGCAGAATATGTCTAGTGCACTTACCAGGTCAACAAAAACTAAACTAAAAAAAAAAAAATAAACGGCTGGTTACTTTCCTTGTAATCATTTTCTGAAAATGTATTATTTTAAAGTATGAGTTGCATGGTTTGTGGGGACAGTGAATGCCATGATTTAGTTCATAAGTGGGTTGATCCACTGGGGAGATGAGGAGGTCCAGCATCTCAGGGGTGGCACTATACTTACACCATGTCCACTTAAAACTTTATGTGGGTGGAGGCACCATAATCTTTCATTTTAACCTTAGATACAAACTCACCTGTCAGGGGTTTAATGGATCCTGGTCCCTCAACTGTGTAGGGCCCACAAGGCAGGGGCAGCTACCATACTATCTACAGTGACCCAGTGGCATCAAAAGCAAAGAACCAAAGATTGCTCATGTAAGTGACAGGGTGTATCCAAACCATGATCTAAAAGGCAAAAAAAATATAAAAAACACAAACACTGGCACATGCCAGTAATCATGCAAATTTCAATTTACAATGAAATTGTTATGCTTAGTAAATGAAGGGTGACAATATTAGGAAGATAGTAAAGACCAAGGGTAGTCACTACTTCAACATAATTTGTTACAGTAATTATATGGATGCAAGCACTCCATTATAGGGGCAACCTACATAACAGCTAATTCAAAAAAATAAAGAATAGAAAATAGACTGTATCCAAACCAAATGGTGGCACTGGTACCTACTGCACAAGAATCAAAACAGAAAACAAAATTAAGCATTCCACCACCCTAAGGTATGTTGCACTACAAAGCTTGATACAGTCATACATAACTGACAAAAAGATCTTTATTTTGTGTTAAGGTGTAGTAAAAATAAGCATGCAACTCCCCCACAAGATTGCCCAATGAGTTTCATTTTTAAAAAAAGCTTTGTCAAGGGCATGTCCCTGTCAACCTGTCACTCATATATAGGCCAACTAGTAAAAATACAGATGGCTGCATTTTCAAATGTTGACGACACTGGGCTTGCATTAAGCCCGGCATCAAACCTTTGCATCGTGGCAGCTGGGGCTTTGTCAAATGCTGCAACTGCACAAAAGTTTTTGTAATCTTGGGTGCACTTGTGACAGTCAATCTGATTTATGCCAGCTTATGGAAAACTTCAGCCACAAGCGGTGTGGTTGGGGTCCCTAGCAATGATACAAGGTAGACCATGAAAAGTTGGTTTAGTGAGCATCGATCTAATGCAAGCTACTGAAAATCCCTATATTGTAGATTGCCGGAAACCAGTACATCATTTATTTGGGGCTTGTAGATATTCTGGATTTTACAAAATACAGCTCAGTACTTCAACTTTCATTTAGGGCAGATCTACAATAAACACATTGAACATTTTTGCTTTGTACATTAAAACATAAATTACTAAAGATAAAATCAAGTTAGAAATAAAAAGTATTAACTACTCTTATCTTGTCTGATTTTCAAAGAGAGTCATACATTTCACATGTCCAAAAAAATGCTTTTCAATGCATCATCTCGTTCATTCACTATATACCTAGTTTCTTTCCCACTTTTCCCTGATGTCAGACAGGGCAAGGATACTTTCTGTCCTTGATATCCTTTATGCAATATAGATAAACTATACACCATAACCTTTAAAAAATAAAGTAAGTAATTAATTAATAGGAATTACATCACATTATCATACATATCTGTCTTTCAAACAAATGGAGCAATTTCTATTCTTCCTTCCAGTCCTGACCATTTGTTGGCACTTAAGGAACATAGCAAGAAAAAGTCACCACTTTAATATCTTTGAGTCAAGGACTCCACATCTTTTCTTGTCACTTTTCATTGCCCTATAATTTCACAGTATAGTTCCCCTGATCAATGGCATTTTCTTTTCATTGTTGGCCCAAGGCAGAATCCATGTTTTCTTGCTGCATCACTCTTACATTCTCTTTTATTCCTATTTTAAATTGCCTTGTAGTTGTTCCTATAGAGAATATTCTGCAGGAGCAGCTAGCAGTATACAGCATTCCCATGGTACTGCAGTTAATGAACCCTGTTTTGAGCTGGGTCCCTAAGAAGCCACAAGAGACTCAAAGAATTTGTTAAACCTCAGTTTTAGAAATGTTCTTTTTATGTAGAAGAAAGGGTTCTGAAAGAAATCCTAAAACTGAAGGTTGAGAAAGCAATGGGGACTGATAGAATTCACCCCAGAATTCTAAAAGAATTAAGGGGAGAACTAGTGAAACCACTGACTACCCTTTTTAACAAATCATGGGAGGATGGTGTGGTACCTGAGGAAAAGTGGGAGCAAGACAGAGGCAGGGAACTACAAACCTGTCAGTTTGACCTCTGTAGTAGGGAAAGTGATGGAATCACTTCTGAAGGAAAGGATTGTTGAGTACTTAGAGGTCAGTGGGGCACAAGACCCAAGGAAGCATGGGTTCACAGTGGGAAGGTCATGTCAGATGAATCTAATTGATATCTTAGACTGGGTGACCAAAGTAGTAGACCGGGGGGGGGGGGCTATGGAAAAGGCCTACCTAGACTTTAGCAAAGCATTTGACACAGTCCCACACAAAAGATTAATTGTCAAATTAACCAGCCTGGGAGTGGGTCCAAGGGTGGTAGCCTGGATATAACATTGGCTGGACAACAGGACACAGAAGGTAATGGTAAACGGAGTCCACTCTGAAGAAAGAGGGGTTACTAGTGGGGTACTGCAAGGTTCATTACTGGGTCCAGTCCTTTTTAATGTCTTTAAAAGTGACATTGCAGAGGGACCGGAAGGAAAAGTATGCTTCTTTGCAGATGACACAAAGATCTGCAACAAGGTTGATACACAAGGAGGCATGGAAAGAATGATAAGGGACTTGGCAAGGTTGGAGGAATAGTCAGAAGTATCACAGTTTGGATTCAATGCAAAGAAGTGCAAATAATGCACCTGGGAAACAAAAACCAGGAAAGATTACACAATGGAGGGGGAGGTAGTAACAACAACAAAAATGGAAAGGGGCCTGGGGGTAATCATATCAGATGACCTTAAGGTTAGCAAGCAATGTGAGAAGGCAGTAGGGAGGGCTGGGGGTATACTGGGATATATAGGGAGAGGCATCACCAGCAGAAAACAGGAAGTTGTTATTCCTCTGTACAGACAGTTGGTGAGACCCCATCCGGAGTACTGCATCCAGTTCTGGAGACCCCATCTCCACAAGGACATAGACAGGATAGAGGCAGTCCAGAGGAGGGCAATTAAAATGGTGCAGGGTCTGCAAGAGAAGCCATACGAGGAGCGACTAAAGGAGCTTAATATGTATACCCTTGAGGAAAGGAGGGGGGGACGTGATAGAAACTTTTAAGTACCTCAGTGGAATCAACAGAGTCCAAAAGGGTAGTATCTTTCAGGAAAAGAGATGTACAAGAACAAGGGGACACAATTTAAAGATGGGGGGTAGTTTAGGGGCAATGTGAGGAAGTATTTTTTCACAGAGAAGGTGGTGGATGCATGGAACAGCCTTCCTGAGGAGGTTGTGGGGTCTAAAACTGTGGGAGAATTCAAGAATGCATGGGACAGACATCAGGCAATTCCTGTGGGGGGGGGGTAAGAAGAAATAGGCTGTTGGCTAATTAGGATCTGCAGCTAATCCTGTAGTTAGGGAAATGGGCAGACTAGATGAGGCCAAGTGGTCCTTATCTGCTGTCAAAGTCTTTGTTTCTATGTTTCTAATGTTGCTAAAATGTCTTCACATAATAAATAAATGTGGAAAGTAAGGAACTGTGTAATGCAAATTTCAGATTGTACTCCATAACCCTGGGTGGGCACTTTTAGCAACAGTCTTCTCTCATTTTCCAATCTGAATTTATTGGCTTTGACTAATTTGTCAAGAGTTACTAGCACAACCATTCAAAGAAATTTTGGGGCTTCTTTTTCAGTGTTCTAGGATTTCAGGTGTTGTTAGTTGTTTTCATACAGCAGTCAGCATTCACTGTGAACTTTGGTCAACTTCTAATCAGCTTTGATGCATCATCTGCATCACTCCTTTACCGGGGCCTTGAGAATTTGTGAATGGTTTGGAGAGATTCAGAAGCCTAATACTCAAAATCTAGAGTTATGATCTTTGGTAGTAAAAATAAATATAAACAATTATTTCTAGCAAGCAAGGTACTGGAACATGTACAGGAATCTCCATACTTGGGTCTGATTTTCAGTTATAATAATATTAAATGGAACTGACACATTAAAATGTTAATAGTAAAATGTGGATTACAGCAGAAGCATTAAAGAGATTAATAGAATGTTTGGTAGAATGTCAGTGACACCAATGTTAAAACCTACTAATGCTAAATTCATAATGCTAAATTCATAAATCAGGGACTCTTTAATGTTGAAGTATGGGGAAATACAAATCTTAACTTATTGGATTCTATATTAAATTTACCATGTACAGACATGTTAATGTTACTCAAAGGAACACCTAATTTTTGGATCAGGACCTGATTAAGACAGATTAACATTAAAGATATTGCACAAACCAGACTGAAAATGTTTTGGATAAAAATGTTGTCACATCCTTTGGGATCAATATTATCAGACTGTATTAAAGAAAAAAAGAATTTATTTTTAAAAATTCAACAGAAATATGGTTAACTAATATTTATAAGCTATTGACCACATATATAATTTACCATAAAATCTTAGTAGACCAAGGTATGAATATACATATTTCTTACACACAACTTATTACTAAATCAATACAACAAAAAGTTAAGGAAGATGACTTGAATTTACTAAAACTAAAAGTTTCAAAATGACCAGTTAATAACACCATGGAACACTCATTAAAAATCCACCTAAATGTAAAGCAAAATCCAAAGTATAATGATATATTGACTTTGTTCAGATTTGAGGCATTTCCCAGCAATGTAATTAATTTTACATATAAAAAAAATATGTAGCTTAGAGGAAGCTGAGGCCTTTCTACATGTTTTACAGGGTAGTCCATTAATGTGCTGATGGAATATTGATGCCAGAATGTTTTGAGGGCAATAATGTCACACGCATGACTTAGGTTTTATGCCACCGGGCACTGTTACTGATGTCTGTGTCATCCTTCTTAGCACCAGGGTGTGACCCAGAGTTTATTATTTAAATAAGTGTGGGGTACGGGATGCATAGCCCCCCACAATCACTGGTGCTCCTACTGCTAGAAGGCAGATTGTTGGAGCACTCTGCCAGGTCTTGACCAAGTGCTGGCAACACAACATAATTTATGCCAGCAACTTAGTTGTTGCTGCAGAATGGGTGAACCATTGTAGTGCACTGCCTTTGGTATAAGCGAATTAGAAATACATTTTTGGGTAAATGATAGAAGTATTATATGTACCAGCTAAATTTAGTTTGGACTTGCTTTTTAATGCAGAAAATACGGATATCTTGGATAAACTTGTAATTTTCCTTTCGGAAGCTGTGAGGATTAGAAGGCAATATGTCCAAGAAACTGATACCTTATACATTTATAGGGCATAATTTTAATACAGCAGGAATGGGCAATTCAGCCAAATCTTTTGTTAAGTAATATTAGTACTTCTTACTTTACAGAGAATATGGATTACAGGCAACAATAGCATTATAAGGGATGTTCAGACTCAGAAAGAACAGTATAACTATTCTTAGACACGTTAGCTAAAATGTTAGGATACATTGCCCACTCTATGTAAATAAAGTATTGTTTTTTGTATAATTTTTGATGAGCCACTTTTTGCCTTCTAAATATACTTTTTAACGATGTCCTTATCCATCCTCGTTGCTATGTTCTAACATACTAACATACTATTTGCCAGCAGATTAGGCCTTACGGTCTATCGAGTCTGCTCGAACCTTTGATCCTTAGTTGAGTGCCGAGGACCTCCCATCCCTTGTGCTCCAGAAACCCCTATCATCCATCCCCACCCCCCTGGGACAGGCCATCATCTGATACATCCACTTTCTGTGTCTGTCCCACCCTCTCTTGAAGCCCTCCACTGTGGAGATCTCTGAACCAGCTCGCCAGGCAGTGCATTCCAAGGGTCCACCACCCTCTCAGTGAAAAACCTCCTCCTCTTTCCCCCCTCACCCTTCCACCTTCCAACTTCAAACCATGCCCTCTGGTGATACCTCCCTGCTTTAGTCTAAAGATCCCCTCCATGTTTACCCTATTTATTCCCTTGAGGTACTTGACGACCTCAATCATGTCCCCCCTGTCTCTCCTCTCCTCCAATGAGAACAGGCAGAGCTCCTCATACGTCAAATCCCCTAGCCCTCGTATCATCTTAGTTGCCCTTCTCTGTACCCTCTCCAGGAGCTGTATGTCCCTCTTCAAGTGTGGTCTCCAGTACTGTACACAGTACTCAAGGTGTGGTCTAACCAGTCCATTGTACAGAGGCAGAATCACTTCCTTGCTCCTAGTGGTGATCCCCCTTATGATGCATCCCAACATCCTGTTTGCCTTGCTAGCCACTCTCCTGCACTGCTCAGAGTTATTCATACATGCATCCACCATGACCCCTAGGTCTTTTTCCCATATTGAGGCCTCCAGCGCCTCCCCTCCCAGGGTGTACCTGTGTTTAGGGTTTCCCCAACCAAGATGCAACACCTTGCACTTGGTGATATTGAAATTTAATTTGCATGTGTGAGCCCAGCTTTCCAGGGTGTCCAGGTCCCCTTGCAGGGCCAACCTCCCCTCTTCTCCCTCAACTACTGCTCCCATCTTGGAGTCATCAGCGAAGAGACTCATTTCACACCCTATACCCTCCCTGATGTCCGACATGTATGCATTTAACAGGATCGGACCCATGTTCTGTCTGTCCATTGTACCTTGGGAATTTATACTAAAATACAGTGGCTATGGGATATGTGGAATAATTGTTAAATGAATACTTTTGCACTATAGAAATGTTTATGATATTTTTTCTTTTAACTATGAAATTATGTTTGTGATATTTCACTCTGCTAATATGTAGTTAAGTGAACAAATTTTTTGTAATGTATGATGGTTCTCTTTGTATTGTTAGTATATGTAATGGCCAAATGGCCGATCAGTAAAGTTGATTGATTGGGAGATGCAGAAAAAAACTTTACATATTCTAGCATCCCATTACAGAGCCCATGTACTGCTTTTTCACAGAACTACCTCTCCAGTATGCTATGTTATACACTTTAAATGTTCTAAAGAGACACTGCATTGGGCTTCTAATTTGGGGCCTCATTGAGATTATGACTACAGTACACTGAGGAGTCACAAAGAGGATGAACAAGTGGTTGTACTTTGTAATTCTCCAGTTATACTGGATAAAATGTACAAGTTTGTTAACATTTTTGGTCCGGTGAAGTTTTGTCTGCCTGACTTGGATATCTATAATACCCTGCTCTAGGAATAATGCTAGAGAGTATATGTATGTTTTGGAGAGATAAAAAAAAATATTTGGACATCTCTCCTGGCATCCTATTACGGATCCCATATACTGTTTTTCCTGCAAATTGTCTCTCTGGTATGCTCACTTTGAGTATTCTAAATAGTTAGTGCATTGGCGTTCTGTCATGCTGCCTGATGTAGATTATTTTTGTTCCAAAATATGTTACTGAAATTCTTCATACTGTGACACAACAAGAACAGTAAGTATATTCTACTTATGCTTTCAGTCAGATGCAGAAAGTTACTTCAAACCAAAACTTCAGCACCACCCACCACAAAAAAAAAACAGTGATTCAATGCTGCTTCATACAAATAACATTTTATTAGACCAAACAGTTGCTGACCTCTTACCAAAAAAACTGGAGGAGACAACAACAGGACCCTTCCAATATCACACCCAACTGTGGGGCAATCTTGGTTCTTAGAACAGAAAGTTACTCCACTAATGCTCTACACTACTATAAATTAGGCAATTAAACCTTTGTGTCATTATTCAATTTCAAAATACTATTGTTAAAATTATTTAAAGTACAATTTACATTAAGCTGTATTACAGCTACATTCCATTGGTTTCTTTTCTTCAAAATATATTGTCATCCACCAACCAGGAAACATATGGTACAATGTGTGTTCATATTTTATATTTATTTGCTACAGGACTCCTCCTACGAGGGTCATCCAAATGATTTCAGTCAATCCCATTCTTCCTTCTAAGTGTAAAATGCATTTTGTTTAATGGTGAAGAAAGTTCATAATGTCAAGCCAAATTTTGTCAGAGCCACAATAATGCTCCTGTGCTGCTGGGCCTGGTGAGGTTGTGGAATGATTTGGGTGGATTGGGTGGTGGAAATGAAGAGATGCCTTGGGGTGAAATGGGTCCAGGAAAGGGAACCTCCCCATCTTGTCCCCATACTCAAAGACTCCACATTGAGTGGGAAAGTTGCCCGGTCTACCTCAACAATCTATCCTACTCTGGTGGCGTTGTGCAATGCCAGGTCAATGAAAAACAAGACAGCAATTATTGCTGATCATGTGGGTTCAGCTGACCTGGCTTGCTTCACCAAGATCTGGCTGGATGAAAATGCTGGCCCAGTATTGGAAGCAGCAATTCCAGCTGGGTACTCAATGATAAAATCACCCAAGAGAGGATCTAGGGGTGGGGGGGGTAGCCATTTGTTACTAATCAGATCTGAGCCATGTAGACATCTCTGTGGGAACAACCAGGTCCTTTGAGTGTATCAAGGGTGCGGGTGCAGGTTGCAGGATAATTCTCATCAATTGCCCATCCAGTAGTAAGAAGGAATTCCTGCAGGAAGTAGCAGACTTCATCATCGACCTGGTGCTGGAGTCACCTAGATGGATTATTCTGGGGGTATTTCAATGCCTGGGTCAATAATGAAATCTCAGATTTTAGACAAGACTTCTTCTAACTGATGAGTTTGTTGGGCCTGACACAGGTAATTACCTCTGCTACCATAGTCACGGACACTCATTGAACCTGGTCTTCCTTCTAAGGATGGAGATCACTGACTTGGTGGTGGAACCAGTCAGGTGGTTGGAGCATCATACTATAGGGTTCGTATTCAAGGTCCCTCAATAGACCTGCGCCTATGGAGATGGTCCTGTATCACCATTTAAGGGGTGTGACTCCAGATGGTCTTATGGTGGTGCTGGACCTATCAGGTATACCGAGTGTAAGTAAGGAGCTGGGGGAGCCAGAACGTGCCTATGATATGGCAGTGATAGATGCTCTTGACTCCTTGGCTCATGTCTGTGTTTGGCCCCTCACTCTTTGCCAAAAGTCCCCCTGGTTTGATGGGACTTTGAAGGAGCTGAGGCATCAGAGTCAAGGGTTGGAGCGATGCCGGTGGAAAACCAGCCTGGTTACTGATAAACTCAGATTGACAGCTCATTACCAGAACTATCACTAGGCAATCTCTTGTAAGAAGGCAGAGTTCCTGTCCAAAGAGATTGCTGCGGTGAGGAATCAACCTGCTCAGCTCTTTCGGACTGTCGACAGGCTGTGCAATTCAGCCTGTCTTTGTCAGCGGGGAGCATTTTCACAAGCTAAGTAAGATGAGTTTGCTAAATTCTTCACCAATAAGATTGTCACTCTCAGGTCAGGGAACCGCTTAGCACCCTATAATGTGTGTTGCAATGATCAGCTGGAGGTTACATGCCCTCGTTTTGTCTGGTCTGGCTTCAGCCAGTTGAGGATCACAGACATATTGTGTGGGTCATCCATGGGATGGGCCCAACTTACTGCAGTTTGGACCTGAGCCCAACATGCCACCTAGTGGGGTGTGTTGAAGTCATTGGCTCAGTCCTTGCTGCGATTGTCTGGTGCTCGTTGGATTCAGGGGTGTTTCCAGGCCCCCTGAAGGAAGCGGTGATAACACCTTTCCTGAAGAAAGCTTCCCTTGACCCAGATTGCTTAGCTAACTACAGACCTGTCTCTAACCTGCCCTTTGTGGGCAAGGTTATTGAGAAGGTGGTTGCTGTGCAGTTGGATGACCACTTATCATCTCACCATAACTATGATCCTCTCCAGTTTAGGTTTAGGAAGAGGAATAGTACTAAGACTGCTCTGGTTTGGGTACTTAATGATCTCCTGATATTGAAGTATCGGGGAGCCATTCCATCTTGGGTCTCCTCAATCTCTCTACAGCGTTTGACACTGTGGACCATGGGGTGCTGCTGGAGTGCCATTGATCACTTTGTGGACTGTCCGCTACTGTCCTCAGATGGTTTCGATCATTCCTCAATGGCATGACTCAGAGAGTGGTGTCAGGAATTTATTCCTCAATCCCTCTCACACTGCATGTGGGGTTTCACAGGGTTCTGTGTTGTCACCCATGTTGTTTGCAGTGCTCATGCTGTCATTGGGAAACATTATAAGGTGGTATGGGCTGAGTTTTCACTGCTATGCAGATGATACTTAGCTCTACATGTCCTTTGAGCCCAAACAGGGAGATGTGGTCTCGTTTTTTTTTTATGTATAATCTTTTTATTATTTTCTCTTATATCAACAGACATACAATACCTAGACAGACAGTCATACATGTATGTTGCTATTGATGCTTACAACAGACACATAAATACAACAAACACATAAATAGATGCATTTTCATACAATTATTCCAACATCCAACAATCCTGCTCGATACAATTGATTCCCAAGGGCTCATTTATAATATTGAAGGAAAGAGCAAGACAAGCCAATATCTAAATTAATTGTCAAATCTATATACTACAGATGCCAGCACACATCACTCTCGGATGTATCCACCCTCAGGTACGCCGGGGGAGAGGGGGGGTGGACACCCATCCAGTCAGTCCCCATCTACCTAGACCAGTCCCTCACATAGGGTGGTCATCTCTTGCAGTTCAAGTATAGAAAGAAATGGTGCCCATTCCCCATAAAATACCTCTGATCTGTTCACCAGTATCAATGATAGCCGTTCCAAAGCCAGATTTTGCAATATTAACTGGCGCCACTGCCTGATGGTAGGTACGGCATTATTAACCCACATATTCTGAATGCAATGCCTAGCCATCACCATAAGAATCCTAATCCAACATGGCATTGCCTGCCAATCCTCCACCTCATCCGCATTTAGTCCGAATAGCCCTTTGAAAGGGTCCAACTGGATGGGAGTTCCCGCCATCAGCTCCACTTCTTTAAATACCCTTCCGCAAAAAGATTTCAGAACAGGACAGCCCCAAAAACAGTGCATGTATGTCCCTACCTCTCTTTTGCATCTCCCACACAGCAGAGAAACAGTCGAATAGGCCCTGTGCACCACTGCTGGAGGATAATATAACCTGTGCAGAAATTTAAAATATGCTTCTTTAAACCTGTTACAAATCAACAGGCCCATATGTCCTGACAATAACTTTTGCCAATTCTCCGCAGAGATCTCCTTCCCCAGATCTCTACTCCACTGCTGTTTTACCATCTGAGTATAATCCGGCCATCCCTGTTTCCCAATCTTTGTGGCTTTCCAATGACTCTCTTGCAGTCCCTCTGTGCTCCTAATATCACTAATTCCACCGAGTCCCTCCCCTGTTCCCCCGGCTTCTCTCTCTCTATTTTACCTATGAACGCTTTCACCTGGAGGTATCGAAACACCTGCTGCCCCTGTAAGCTCAGTTTCTTTTTAGTGTCCTCTAATGGAAGCAACATCCCCCTTCCAATCATTCCACCCACACACTTTATCCCCCTCTTCTCCAACTCCCTAAATCCTCTATCCTCTAACCCCGTTAAGAAAAACAGATTCCTCGCCACCGGCATCAGTATAGTTTCCCCTTTAGTTATCCCTCTGTCCTTCTTTAACATCTCCCAAACATCCAAGGTCATTCCCACCAATGGATTCTGGCCCCCCTGGCTCCTATATGCCGATGGTCCCTTACTGTGCAGGTAGGCCGATAACCGCCCCATGCACCCCTCCTGCTCCATCACCCAATTTGCTACCTCTGGCCTAAGTACCCAATCCGATGTATACCTCTGCTGGATGGACAAATAGTAATTTAGCAGGTCAGGAAAATTGAGACCTCCCTTAGCCACCTCCTCCTTAAGTCATTGGAGCCGCATTCTTGGTCTTTTCCTTCTCCATATAAACTGAGCAAATACCCTTTCCAATTTATCTACGTCCCTCCATGTGATTCGCATAGGTAGCATCTGCATAGGGTACATTATTCTAGGCAGGGCATTCATTTTTAATACGTTTATCTGCCCCAACCAAGATATTGGCAACTGCATCCACCTTCTGAGATATGATTCTATTGTTTTGATCAAGGGAGCATAGTTCAAGTCATACAGAAAACCTATTGTTCTTCCCACACTGATACCAAGGCACTTAATACTTGCAGATTTACATTGTATACCTGATCATTCATCATCTATTTCCTGTTTGGGGAAGCACAGCATTTCTGATTTGTTCAAATTTATTTTATAGCTAGAGAACTCTGAAAAGCCCTCTACCAGTTGCAGAAGTGACGTCATGGAAACCTCCGGCTCCCTCAGGAACACCAACATATCGTCTGCATATAATGTGACCTTGTGTTCGGTGTTGTCCATCCCTCTCACCCCACGAACCCCCCGACACTGCCTAATCGCTGCTGCCAATGGTTCCAACGCTCAGGCAAATACTAGTGGTGAAAGTGGGCAGCCCTGCCTGGTTCCCCTTTCCAGTTTAAAGGGAGCCATAGGGGTTCCATTAACTAGAACACTGGCCCGTGGGGAGCGGTACATTGCTCTGACCCACCATACGTATGGGTCACCCAGACCAAACTGGTCTAAAACCTCAAAAAGGTACTCCCACTGTACTCTGTTAAAAGCATTTTCAGCATCCATTGATATGACATATGTTTTCCCCACATCCTGACCCACCTTCCAGACCACATTGAGTAATCTACGTACATTATGATATGAAAACCTTCCCTTTATAAACCCGGTCTGGTCTGGGTGAACCAAAGACGGCAGGTATTCCTCCAACCTCAGAGTCAACGCTTTGGCCAGAATCTTAAGGTCACAGTTCAGCAGGTCAATTGGCCTATACAAGGCACAATCAAAGGGATCCCTACCCCCCTTTTTGACCAGGCATATCGTGGCATCATAACATGTTTCTGGGAGACACAGTACCTCCTGCCCCTCTTCCATATTGAAAACCTCACTTAGCGTCTCCGCCATCGGGTTCGCTAGTGCCTTATAAAATTCCATAGGCTATCCGTCCGGCCCACTCGCTTTCCCCACCTGGAGCCTTCCGATCGCTTTTAGTATTTCTCCCTTTGTCAAGGGTTGGCCCAAACATTTTCTTTGCTCCTCCGTGAGACTAGTTAGGTTAATCTTATCCAAAAAACCCTGCATACTCTGTTTCTCCACCGCCCCCTCCAGCCTATACAGGTGAGCATAAAATTCCTGGAACCGCTCTCTCATCTGTTTCTCCCCTCGCTGTACCCTGCCCTCCTTATCCTTAATCCCTGTTAACTTAACCGGGCATCTCCCCCCTTCATTAATCTTACCAACAGTGGGCCTGGTTTATTGGCCCATTCAAACACCTGCCTCTTACAATAGAACCAAGAGGTTCAAGCCTCCCCACTTACCAGGGAATTTAATGCCTCTCTTGTGACCATCAACAAATGCTCCACTTGCCCTCTCTCTCCTCCAGCAACCTGCTTTTCCAGCTCCTTTAACTGCCTCTCCAGTCCTTGCCTTTTGTCCTGTCTCTCCTTCTTAATTCTGGCCATATATGCTATTACAGAGCCTCTAATAAAAGCTTTTCCTGCATCCCAATAGACTGCCCTATCCACCTCTGTTCCCCCAGTAGTCTCCTTGTATAATTCCCATTGCATTTTCAGGTATTCCTGAAAATCCTTATGTTGAAGCACATACGTAGGGAACTTCCACTGCGGCCTTATATCTCTCTCTTCCTGCATATGGAATCTACCCACCACCATAGCATGGTCTGATATGTGAATGGGGCTATGAGAGACATCTATTACCCTTCCATGCCAAGCCCTAGGTATCAGGATATAATCTAACCTTGTTCACGTTCTATGCAGGTTGGAATAAATCGTATATTCCCGAGCCCCCGGATGTACCATTCACGAGCTATCTACTAGGTCCAATTCTGATATCCCAACCCTCCATTGAACCACTGCCTCCGGTGTTCGCCCCTTACCCTCTGAGTGATCCAACACGGGATCTAAAGTACTATTGAGGTCTCCTCCCAGAATTAAACTTGGGAATTGCTCTCTAGTAATCAGATCCAATAACCTCGGGAAGAACTGTGGGTCATACTGGGCCGGGGCATACATATTCCCCAGTGTAATTAACTCCCCATAAAGCTTCCCTATCAGAAATATGTATCTACCCTCCCTACTATCCTTTACATTTCTATGGACCTCTAGTGGCAGGTTCTTATTCACGAGGATGGCCACCCCTCTCTTATGAGATGAGTAAGAGGACGCAAAGCATCTACCCACCCAGCCCCGTGCCAGCTTTGTGTGATCCGCATCTGTCAGTTGCGTTTCCTGCAATAACGCAATCTGCACCCCCTTTTTTCACAGCGCAGCCAGCAGCATGGTGCGTTTAATCTGGTTTGCAATCCCCTTCATGTTCCAAGAGACTACCACCATTTCCTGCTTATTAGTCAACTAATTATGTCATATGTTCCCCGTGTCCATCCATTTACTTCCCCCATGTTCTCTCTCCAATCCCCCACTCCCCTTGTCCCATCATTGCCTTCCCATCTTCGGGCACCTGTTAACCTTCATTTTGTATGAAGTGCATCCATCAACAAACAATGTGAAAAACAGTTAAACAGTTCAACTATATACACAGTAACAAAAACAGTATTCCCTCTGTAAGGACTTTTCTGACACCTTCTTTTCCCTTCCTTTTGCCCTCCCTCCATCCCCATCTTTAGTTTCTCTTTAACACACTCTGTTCTATACCAGGTTTCTTCCCCCCCTTTGACAC
The DNA here is from genome assembly GCA_016271365.2 of Neoceratodus forsteri. Taxonomy (NCBI): domain Eukaryota; kingdom Metazoa; phylum Chordata; order Ceratodontiformes; family Ceratodontidae; genus Neoceratodus; species Neoceratodus forsteri. The sequence continues at coordinate 686,060,611 of CM057449.1, forward strand.
TAATTGCAAAATCCGCGTAAGTGTCCACCACAAACCCCAAACATAGACGTGTGTCCCCCCGCCCTGCACGCGGGCTACTCCCATCTTATCGACCTGTTTCATACAGTCGCAGCATTGTGAAGTTATGTTATCATACAATGGAGAGCATCTGAAAAATACGAAGGAGGTCGAACAAGAGCAGACTGGCAAGCAGGCATCGCCCCACCTTCAAAATCCTTTTCCTCCCAGCATTCGCCAAACATCTCCCCGAGGCCACCAGGAAGAACCCCCCCCCCAATTCGCATTCATATTCATTCCATGATCATCGTGGCTTATCTCCCTCTCCTTCTTCCCATTCCCACCTACTTGCAGTACCACCCAGACAGAGTGGTGTTTTTAATCCCTTCGAAATCCCTTTCCTCCCAGCATTCACCAGACAACTTCCCCGAGGCCATCGGGAAGGTTCCCCCCATTCATGCTCACTCCACATTCATCGTGGTCTACCCTTATCCCCTTCTGCCCATTCCCAGCTGTTTGCAATACCACACAGACAGAGTGGCACCTTCAGTCTCTTCAGCGCTGTTTGACTGCATACCCAACGTGGCTGTGAATGTTACATTGGCACAGATCTGACACATTCTCTCCTGCACCATCAGATCTCCCTCTTATCCCCCCCCCAGGTCCTCACAGTACTTGCCATCATGTCCCCAGAGTTCTGATGGACCATTTTTCATGTTTCTCTCAGTGCGACCTTCCCTGCGAGGCCTGGCCGCTGCTCAGTACTCCGCGCCATTTCCCATCCCTCATCTTCTGCCAGACACAGCCTCCCAGCTCACTCATTTGCTGTTCCAATCACCATCTCTCCCACATTACTAAAAAGAGGAAAAAGTGGAGAAAAAGCAAAACACATTTCACCTGTCCTCCTCCCTCCCCCCAACACATTCTTCTGTCTCTGGGAGTCTCAGTAACCTCATCATGATTTCACTGAATTGTCCAGCACTGTGTTTCGCTTTCATAATCCCATGTAACTCACTAGTCCCAGCTTCACTTATTCATTTTCTTCTGCAGCTCTGCAACAAATTGCTCAGCCTTACACGGTTTCCAAAAAGAATAAGTCGCTCCTTCGTGCTTTATTTTCAGTACCGCTGGGTACACCATAAAGTTCTCAATTTTAAGATTCCGTAACTGGGCCATCAATCAATTAAAGGCACTCCTTCTCCATAACAGCCTCATCGAGTAGTCCTGGGAAATATATAGGCGCATGCCCCGGTACTCCAATGTTCCTGCTTCTCGGTATGCTCCGAAGGTCGCCTCTCTATCTTGATATGAATGGAAGTGAATAATAACTTGTCATGAGGGCATCCCCCCCAGAGGCCTGGGCATCAGAGCATGATGCACCCTTTCAAACTTAAATTTCCCATTTTTTGGCTGCAGCTCCAGCAGCTCTGGCAAAGTCTTTGGCAAAATCTCAGCACATCACCCTTTTCCACTCCTTCTGGTAACCCTCTGAGCCTTAAATGTAACCTTCTGTAATAATTCTCCTGATAGTCCATCACATCTTTCAGCTCCTCCAATTCCTTTTGCAGGTGCACTACTTGGCTCTGCACTTCCCCAGTATCATCTTCCAGTCATGATATTCTCTCCTCAGCCTCTGCAATCCTGTTCGTATGGGCCGCTTGCTGCTCTAATATTTCTTGCAGCTTAAGATCTATCTTGCCCTCAAGCTTGAGTAATCTGGGTTCTAAGGTGGCTATTACTTGGCCCATCACCTCATGGCCCAGGGCTCTGATTTCAGCTGCTGGCAACGAGATTACCCCCATGCTTTCACCCGCAGCAGAGGCCACAGGGGTCGTCATTTTCTTGCCAGTCTTTCCAGCCTGCCTCTAGCTTTTCCCGCCTCCTGCCACCGAATATTCCTCCATTCTTCCTTCCAACACGTGCTGCACCAGTAATATTTCCTGTAACAGGTCGATTTTTTAATTAATTTTACTTCTGACTGCCCGTCAAGACAGAGCGGCGCAAAGGCATGTCTATTCTCTCAGCCACTCATTAGTGCCCCCCCCCGCGGTCTCGGTTTTTAATAGCTGCCTCTCCAAAATCCAGGGCTGGATGAGTGTCAACTGGCTGAAGCTGAATTCAGGCAAGACCGAGGTGCTGGTGGTGGACCCAGGTCACCAAGGTGTTGGGCTGTCAAAAGGCCAGCCTTCTGGGCTTTGGTTTCTGGGGTGACCAGCTGCTTTCCTCTGACTGGGTGTGAAATCTGGGCACTGTGTCTTACAGTGGCCTGACATTAAAATTTTCAGGTGTCTGCTGTCATTAAAACCTCTTTCTACCATCTGAGGAACATCACTCAGATTATGCGCCTGGTCCCACCTGGTGACCTTTTAACACTGATCCATGCCTTTGTAACCTTGTGCCTTGATTACTGCAATGCCCTATACCTGGGGCTACTGGGGTTTGATTTCCACCAACAGCAGCTGGTGCAGAACGTAGCAGCCAGGTTGTTGACTGGTTTATCAAGATCTAGCCATGCCACACCTCTGCTCCATGATCTGCACTGTCTGCCTGTCTTTTGGTGGATCACCTTCAAGGTCAGGTTACTGACCTATAAAGCCCTAGATGGGCAGGGACCATGTTACTTGCAAGATCTTCTCCACCCCTACTGCCCCCTCTGCTCACTCTGTTCCTCCAATGAGGGATTGCTAGAGGTTCCCAGGGTTCAATTGAAGATCTATGGGGCTTGCTTATTTGCATTTGTGGCCCTGACCCTGTGGAACTCTCTACCTCATCAGATTAGGGAGTGCCTGACTATCTAGTGTTTCAGATCTGCCCTAAAAACCTATCTGTTTACTTTAGTGTTTCCAGATGCTAATATTGGCTAGCCTATTGTTGTTTTTTTTATCCTATTTTAGGATTAATATTTTAGGATTTTATATATGCTGATTTTACTGTTTTAGTGTATCATTGTGTACAGCACTACGGTCTTATGGAATAGCGCTTGATAAATAAAGAGTCCATTGATTGATTTATAAACCAATCTTTTGATTGCATTAATTTCTGCCATACATTTACACCACCAAGCACTACTTGGATCATGAACTTTAACAAAATCTTAAGATAAATAATTGCCATACACAATTGCTATAGAAAGTATTTATTCCAGCCCTGCTGGTAGCTCTGAGAATCTACAAGAACAATGGCTCTTGGTTAGAGTGTAAATCTATGTTAAATATATATTCAGTTGTACAGATAATGCCTGCTCAGTACATTGTAATTTGGTACAGTCCAACAACATATGATGTAACAGTACATTATCTGCCCCTGCATCATGGTAATTTCCTATCAAATTTACTTATGAAGCTTCCCAGTTTCCCTGGTGTATACTGTAGTATGCTTGTGGTGGGGACATAAATTGTGCTAGTTAAAGCTTTCTTTGAATTTGGCTCTTCATATCCCCCTCTCGGATATTATCCCTGTCTTCATCAGTAATGACACAGTGAAGACATTCTTGTCACATACATTTTATTTTTTGGTCGGCTGGTTAACTGTGCCTTAAAATTCTTTTGTAAATGGTGAATATTAATTCCCTAATCTGTTTTGCTGAGTTAAGATCTTAGGTTCAAGCAAAAGCAGTCACAATTAAAGATGACTGCCCTACAGATTTTCAAGGTAGTGTCACCATTGTACTGTGTATATAGGTGATATACAAAAGGTTGACTCATATATGTAAGTAATCTTTAAATGTAATGGGGAAGGACCAACTCACAAGTGGCAGAGTCACGTCTGAGTTATGGAAGTCTTGTTTCTTCACACGTGATGATAAACTGTCTATTTTACATCAGATCATTGTATATTTAATTTATACAACATCAATTTACTAGTTATACATTTTAAATCTGTTGTTTGAATGACAATTTAACTGTTTCTATTTTATTCAAGCTGCTGGCTTCAGGGCTGCACATGTTCATTGTGATATCATCTGCAAAGTGATAGCTGTTTACTGATTGCTTCAGTATGCATTGTGATGTGCCCAGCAATGTACAATATCATCTGTTACATGCCAAAGACAAACGCTGACATGGTATCTTGTGAGTTTGGTATAAGGTTTAAGTTTTTATCTTGTCATTTGTATCTTCACGGGTGTTGTATAAATTTAAAAACATGACTCATTGCTATATCAAATTGGATGTCAGTTGCTGGAAAGATAACATTGAGCCCTTCTCAAGTAAATGTCCAATCAGTACAACTTACAAGATGACAAGATATCTCATAAGTTTGGTATAAGGTGTCACTTATAGCTTGTCATTTGTATCTCCACTAGTGTTGTATGAATTTAAAATAGTTACTCAGTGGAATGTCAAATTGGTTTTCAGTTGCTGGAAAGATATTATTAAGTCCTGCTCAAATAGATGTCCAAGCAGACAAATTCTGCTTTGTCTCCATATTCCTAGCCTTTTGTATTTAAAAATTGGGGACCCTTGTGTCCCATATTGGTGTCAGTGCTGTGTCCACTTCTATATCCTTATGATGACATACTTTATACCAAATATTTCACAAGTGCTTCATTATTGCATTTTGCTCCACAATGTATTGTCGATTCATTCTGGACAGTACAGCAAATCTGTTAGGGCTAATCATGTGCCCAATTCTTTTCAATGCAGATACTCATGCTTGTGTTGCCAGGATTAAAACAGCTCCACAAACTGGCAAATTGGGCCACCCACTAATATATATATATATTTCGTTTTATATATATGTATATATATATATATATATATATATATATATATATATATATATATATATGTATGTGTGTATATATATATATATATCTATATATAGGGGATACATGATGGGCATGAGTGTGATATGGCAAATATTGTCACTCCTGCAGAGTGAGCTCTGGATAACTCATGAGTGGTGAAGGCACGAGTGAGATATCCAGAGCTCACTATGCAGGAGTGACAATATTTGCCATAGCACATGATCTGACCATCATGTATTCGATATATACAATAGGGCCAATAATTTTAGAATTTTTGTTATGCTCTTTTGTGTTCTGTTCCTGTTTATGTGTTTGCTCATTCTGTGTGTGAGCTTTTCTGAATGGGCTGGCAGTGTTATAAACTCTGGGAGACACAAGTGTGTTTTGCAATGCTAAATGAGTTAGTTTTAGGTAGGAGTAAGAAACATACTTTTGTGAGGCTGTATTGTTTAGAAGTCTGGCTGCAATGAAGCTGAGAGCATCACAGTAATTGTAATGTCCTGAGAGGCAGAGTGTCAGAACAGCTGATACTGTTTTCAGTGGTAATTAAGTTAGCTGCAGGCAGAGTGCAGAGTGTTCTGTGAAATTGTGCTCTTTAGGATTCTGGCTGTAGTCAAGCTGATAGTATCACAGTAATTGTAATGGATGAGAATCAGAGTTTGAGGAACAAGTGAGAGTGTGTTTCAGTGGTAGTTGGGTTAGCTGCAGGCAGTAGTTTAGACTGTTCTATGAAGCTGTGCTGTTTGGAATTCTGGCTGCAGTCACAGTAATGAGATGGAAGTTGGTTGGGTGGGAGATATGTGTGTTTTGTAATGCTCACTGAGTTAGCTGTAGGCAGCAGTGAGACCTCTGAAGTAGTTCTGCATTTGTGTCTGTGGTAACAGCACAGGTGTTTCTTGCATGCTGAGGGGAAAGCTGCCTAGAGTGATGACCTTTTGTGATCTCTGCATGTAAATGGCTGATATCATCACAGTAGAGCAGAGGATAAAAATATCACACTGCAGTGGATGATACACTGTTTTATCTCACTCATTTATCACTCACCCCTATTGTGTATATAGGGGATATGACATGGCCCGACTGAAGATATCATATTTTTCTTCATGAGAGGCCAATGATATCATGATATCTCATGAGTGGCGAAGCCACGAGTGAGATATATTGATGTCATTGGCCTCAAGTGAAGATAAATATGATATCTTCAGTCGGGCCATGTCATGTTCTGTTTATGTAACTTATGTTTTGGGCTCCTGGGCACTGCAAGTCCCCTACATTTGCCTTTAACCTGATTCATCACCTAGAGGTTTGGAAATCCTACAGAGAGGTTTTGGACTTCCTTTCTGGTGACTTACTATATTTTATCCCCCAAATTGCCCATAGTCTCCAAAAGAAAATATAAATTTGGATTAAAAAGGTATCTGGTTGATCCTGCAATTTGTGTTGATTTTAAAGCACTTGTTTAAGTTTTATGCCTGTCAGCACTTACACTTTTCGGATTGGTATGTAGCGCAGCCAAGCGGCATCAGTGATCCATTGTCAGAAGCACTCTGTACTAAAAAATGAAAGAAGATGTCGTCTTTTCATAATCCCAATTGATTTGTTTGAAAGGAGCCACTGACTGTAGAGAGATACCAACAAGCGAGTCAGCGGCTTCAGAGTACCAGATGCAAGCATGAGGAGAGTTGCTACAGCAATGCTTTCTCGTACTTGCGTCTACTACCCTGAAGCCACTGACTCGGTCATTGTTCTCTCTCCTTAGTCGGCAATTCCTTTCAAAAAAATCAAGTGGTGTTATAAAAAGAGGACATCTTCTTTAATTTTTTAGTACACAGTTCTTCCGACAACAGATCACTGATGCCGCCGGCGCTTACATACGAATACAAACTGACTTGTTCGCTGTTATCATCTCTCCCTCAGTCCACGTTCCTTTGAAAAAGCAAGTGGGTTATGAAAACAGGACGTTTTCTTTCATTTTTTAGTACAGAGTGCTTCTGACAACAGATCACTGATGCCGCCCGGCTGCACTACATACGAATACGAAAAGTGAAAGGGCTAGATGTCAGTCTACTGTCAGGGGACTATTTCAAAGAAAAAAGTGAGTACTGTTATGAAAACATACACAGCTTTTAGTTTTAGAGTACAGAGGAGCATCATTTAAACCAGTGTCAGCACATCACTGACATCGCTGGCTAACACCATTAAAAGTGAAAGTGCCTAGATGAAATGATGACACAAGTGGCAGGACCAACTAGGTCAGTTTCAAAATGACATATAGGAAGGTGGAGATAACAGATGACGTATAGAAACATGAAGATATCAATGATATCTTCACTGGCTGGCTGAGATATCAATTTTTACACATGGAGTTATCCCAAAACATAAGTTGTATAAGTATATATATATATATATATATATATATATATATATATATATATATATATAAATGTACTTTATTAAATAATCAGAATAAAATATATACATAATTAACAAAGCACGTAACAAACATAATACAAACAATAAACAAACAACAAGTAATCTCCATCTCCTGAGTCTGGATGAACCTAAGATAACCTAGGGACTGTAAACCCATACAAAAATACAAAGCAGAATAAAGGCAAGCAAGCCACGTTTAAAGAGTCAATAAAAAAGACAATATCATTCAATGAGAAACAGCATGTGCAGAAATTGCCATATCTCACAATAAGTCTGTAAGCTACGATGCAGCACCTCAATCTGCTTCTCTGCATGAAGTGCATACAATAGTTTCCTATGCCATTCTACTCTAGTGGGGATCTGGTCATCCAGCCAGTGATGGAGAATGACCAACTTCACAGTGACGATGATCAAAGTTATATGTCCCCAACAATAACCTATTAAATCAGCAGGATATCTATCTATTTAATAATTTCTGCAGTAAAAGTTTCTTCTATTTCCAAAATGGGGTCAAGTTCCCTTTTAATATCATTCCAGAAAGGCGTAACCTTCTCACATGTCTATAAGTTATGAAAAAAAAGACCCTTTCACCTTCCCACATCTAGTACCCTGGCTGGACGCCAGCTTCCCAATCTTTCACAATTTCTTAGGCATCAAGTATACATTTTGCAAGACCTTGATTTACAGCAATCTGTATTTATTGTGTTAAAGGGGAAATCTCACATCTTTTCACAACAATATTTTCCTAACTCCTTATGTGTAAGTGTTGTGTGCCTTCTCTGGTTGTAAACAGTCCTAGTTCTATCCAAATCTGGTTTGTAAATAAAAAACTACAGCCCCACAAGTTATCATTGAGTTTCTCCTCCATTTTTTCATCAAAGTTGATGGAGGATGATGTTATCAGAGCAACAAAGATAGTGGTGTTACAGTAAATCCAGTTCCACCAGTAAACTGCACCCACAATGTTTGTTCCCCCCCCACAGAGTAATGGGGGAATCATTTAAGTGTCACACACATCTTAAAGTGCAATTCTAACAGTGATTCTGCCAGTGTGAGTGTGACATAGCACTGATTTGACATGTATAATATGTATAACATGTATATTAATATAAGGAAGTGCCTTTATTTGTTATGCTAATGTTTGTTTTATCAAAAACATGTTACTCAATAAAAGAATCTGAGTGCAACAAGACAGTTTTGAGTGTCATTACAAAAATGTTGTATTATTTTGTATTTGTGTTACTATTCTGTGTTTTGATTGACAACAGTAGTGAGAGAAAATATTTTAACTATGCCTCCTTCCCTTAGTAACTAGGCAATCAGTGATAAGAGAGCTGCTGTGAGGCATTAAGGAGTTCAGCTAAAACAAGGAATAGGCCACCAAGGCAGCATCAACTTCAGCATATGGATGCAGGGTGATCTAGTGGTTAAAGCACAAGCACAGGAACCAGGAGACTCAAGTTCAAATCCTACCAGAGTCCATTACTCTGTAACCCTTAAAAAGTTTCCTGACCTCCTTGGGAACTGTAGTGGCCCCTTGGGGTCCATGCATTTAAAAGTGCCCCCCATTCCCATTATAAATAATTTGCAGTGATGAGAAAGCTACAGCAGTTCACTTCAGAGGTACTGGGTACAACCTCTGGCATGCCCCCCCCCCCACCTTCTATGCTAGGATTTGAAGCAGGACATCCCTCAAACATCAGATGCTACACCTCAGCTATCATGGATAAAGCAACTAAATTAAAATGAATAATGCTGGTGTCACCAGTGGAGGCAGTGGCTGACAGCCATTGGAAATCCTAGCATTACCATCCACTCTGAGGGGATGGCACTGTTTGACAGATGTGACTGCAAGATGAAGGACTGCTGTGTAAATAAATGGAAAAGAGGTTGGAAGTCTAAAACTAAACCAGAGAAGTCCTAGGCTCTTTAAAATCAGTTTTACACTCTGGAGCTGATGTGGTTACACAAGTTCTTATAATCATGCTGTGACATTATTCCTCAGCACTTCATTCCAGCTACTCAACTGTTCAGTCCCCCTAGGTTACCCCCACCCAATAAGGATTTTACAGACATCATTTCTGTAAATATGTATACTTGTAACACTTATTATTATGTTCATTTGATGTACGGTAAAGCTGTATATGACTATTATTTTGTAATACTGTCAGTTACCATTTACTTGTTTCCTATTGTACTATCCTCCATAGCCCTCCCCCAGGATACATCTGGAAACAAGCTGCTCATGAGTCACTGCATACTCTGGAAAGAACATACTGTGGCTCTTGCAGAATGCACACTTGTGAGTGTAGTCATTCTGCAAACTTTGTGTCACGTTTGTGTGATCAGCCTCTGCTATATGCCCATTGGTTACATCAACACACTTGGCTGTGCCTTGTGCCTCAGCACATACCCAGGAAAATGCATACCATGGCTTGTTCAGTAAGTAAAAATGAGACTGTATTTATTTTGCAAACCTGAGTCTCACCTTGTGTGATCACCCTCTGATACATACTAACCTGTGTTAACGAACACTCTCGGTTCTGCCTTGTGCTTCAGTGTCTACTCCAATAATTGCATAACTTTGCTTGATCACTACGTACAACTGTGAGTGTAGTTATTCTGAAAATGTACTGTCACTTTAAGTGATCGGTCTCTGATGTACGTCCACCTGGATTACATAAAGACACTTTGCTCTGCCTCGTGCCTCACTGCATACCCTGGTAGGTGCATACCATGACTGCATCACAAAGTACAATTGTTACTGCAGTTATTCTGCAAACCTTGTTTCACTTCTCTGTGATTGGCCTCTGCTATAGGCTCACCTAGAATATTTCAACACAATTGGCTCTGCCTCATGACTCAGTGCATAAGCAGGAAAGTGCATACCATGGTTCCATCACTGTGTACAAATGTGGCTACACTTATTTTGCAACCTTGTCTCACTTTGTGTGATTGGCCTCTGATATACTATCACCTAGATTACATGAGTACTCTGGGCTCTGCCTCATGGCTAAGTGCATACCCAGAACAGTGCATACCATGGCTCCATCACTATATACGAATGTGACTGCCCTTATTCTGCAAACCGTGTCTCTCTTTGTGTGATTGGACTCTGACATACGTTACCCTGTGTTCATTGAGCACACTTGGCTCTACCTCATTCCTCAATGTCTACCAAGGTACCTTTTCTTCATCACAGTGTACAACTGTGTCTGAAGTTCTTCTGAAAACCTTCTCTCACTTTCTGTGATCAGCCTCTGATGTATGACCACCTCTGTTACATCAACTCACTTGCTCTGCCTCATGCCTCACTGGATACACTGGGAAGCACATACCATGGCTCCATCATAGTATACAATTTTGTGAGTGCAGTTATTTTGCAAACCTTGTGTCACTTTTGTGTGATTGCCCAATGCTATATGCTCACCTTGGTTACATGAAGACACTTGGCTCATCCTCATGCCTCAGTGTATAGCTGGGAAAGAACATGCCATGATTCCATCACTATGTGTACAAGTGACTGCACTTATATTGTAAATGTTGCCTCACTTTATGTAAATGCTCTCAGATATACTCTCACTTAAGTTGCATGAACACATTTGTCTGTGCCTTGTGCCTCTGTACATACTAAGGAAAGTACATGCCATGGCTCCATCACTATGTACAATTGTGATTGCACATATTCTGCAAACCTTGTCTCACTGTGTAATCAGCCTTTGAAATATGCTACACTGTGTTAAATAAGCACACTCAGTTCTGCCTTGTGCCTCAGTGTCTACCCAGGATACTGCATACCATTGCTTGATCACTATGTACAATTGTGAGTGCACTTATTCTGAAAACCTTCTGTCAGTTTGTGTGAGCAGCCTCTGATATATGCTCACCTGTGTTGTGTCAACAAACTTTGCTTTGACTTGCGTCCCACTGGATATCCTTTTAAGTGCATACCATGGCTCCATCAGTTTGTACATTTGTGAGTGGAGTTATTCTGCAAACCTTCTTTCACTTGGTATGATTGGCTTCTGATATACACTCACTTTGATTACGTGAACACACTTGGCTCTGCGTTGTGCCTCAGTGTCTACTCAGGAAACTGTATACTTTTGCTCAATCACTATGTACAAGTTATTCTGCAAACCTTGCATCGGTTTTGTGTGATCAACCTGATACACACTAACCTTTGTTACATTAATACACTTGGCTCTGACTTGTGCCTCACTGCATACCCTGGGAAGTGCATAATATGGCTCAATCCTTGTGCAGTAGTGTATACCGAGATATGTGCATATCACATCACCACTACACTATGCTAGTCTTGGATTATGTACTATGATGATGACATTGATTGCAATGTGTAGTTAAACATATCGGCCATGATTCACAAAAGCCTACACACCATGTAAGGGCAGTGTGTAGGCATTCCCATGACTGACTGTTACGTGGTGATGCTCTGCACCTTCTCTCACTTTCTGTGATCAGCCTCTGATAAATGCCCACCCCTGTTGCATGAACTCACTTGTTTTGCCTAATGCCTCACAGAATACATTGGCACAGCGGCTGGATTTCCACTTATGACGCCAGTGACCCGGGTTCGAGAATGGACCTAGGTGGCTGGAGGGCCAGTCGGGGAGAAGGCTTGAGTGTCTGATGACCACTCACCTTCTCTGGGAGGGAGGGTGGGATGTGGTCCAGTGCCTGCTATCTCCCAGTGGAGACAGGGGTACAGCAAGCATGCTGATCAACTGACTAGGGGGTCACGCCATGCCCAGGGAGAAAAAGAGGAAATAACTCTCCTCCACTCCACTGGATGATGGCAATCTGTTCCTCTGCCACCATGTAATGCCCTGGTCAGGCCTAGAGTCCACCTCAGCAGCACCGGAGGGGCCAAGAAGTTGCACTGGATGGCCCTCACCAGCACCATTCTCTGCAGAGGTGGAGGTCTCATCCGGTGAAGGGTTAAACTGGCTTACCCTGAGGGTGGCTGCCATCTGCAGTGGTGGATGGTGGATGGTGGCAATGGGCGGGGACATGAGAGAGTGGGGGGAGAGACCATAGATGGCCCAAAGGAGAGACTGACAGGGAGAGCCGAGAGGTGGCAGAAAAAGGGTACTTGAACACATGGAGCACTTCAAATACCTGGGAGTCATGCTAGACACAGGTTTAAACTTTAACAGACACATGGCAGATGTCACAGATACATAGAAAAATAGGTCCACTGTATAGATTAAAAAATGTGCTCACTACTGAAACAAAACCTGCAATTGCTAGAACCTGTTTGCTTCCAACTTTAGAACATGGAAGCATAGTTTGTAAGTAAGTAGTAAGTAAGTAAACTTTATTTCAGTGCCTTTCAAATATCAAGGCGCTGTACAATAAAATAAATCAAATGAACAATCTGATAAAACGTACAGTTAAAATTTTAAAAACCTTCAGAAAAAGCCTTATAAAACAAATAAGTCTTAAACTCTGATTTAAAACTCGAGATGGTCAGGCATTCTGCTATCCGACGAGGTGTAGAATTCCACAGGGTAGTGGCAGCGTAGGAAAAAGCACGTGCCCCAGATGTTTTTAACCGAACCCTGGGAATCTCCAGCAACCCCTCGTCAGCAGATCGGAGTGAGCAGGAGGGGCAGTAGGGAGTAAGGAGATCTTGTAGATACTGGGATCCCTGTTCATGTACAGCTTTATAGGTCAGTAACTCAACCTTAAAGGTGATCTGCAGGTGATCCGGCAGCCAGTGCAGTTTGCGCAGCACAGGCATAATATGACTAGTCCTGGATGTCCCAGTCAAAAGCCTGGCCGCCACGTTCTGCACTAGCTGCAAGTGATGGATATCAACCCCTGGAAGCCCTAGGTAAAGGGCATTGCAGTAATCAAGGCGGGTGGTTGCGAAGGCATGGACCAATGTAGTAATGTCAGCCGTTGAAACCAGGCGTTTCACCCGGGTGATATTACTAAGATGGTAAAAGGAAGATTTGACAATGGCAGACCCCTGTGATTTCAGGGTCAAGCCATCGTCAAAAATAATGCCCAGGTTATGCACCCGATCTGAGGTTAAGAACTGGACACCATCAAGCCATAGGTCTGAGGGAAGCCCAGCCCTAAGTCCCACCTCAGGGCAACCCAGGTCCACAACCAACACTTCAGTCTTATCCAGATTTAACCTCAGTCAGCTAGTGCTCATCCAATCTATGATTTTAGCTAGACAGTTGTTAAGAACAGAGATCACATCATCCTGTCCAGGAGTAAAGGACATGTACAGTTGGGTATCATCTGCATAGCAGTGAAAACCCAAACTGTATCGCCTAATGATATCTCCTAATGGCAGCATATACACTGCAAACAGCATGGGTGCCAGTATGGAGCCCTGCGGCACCCCACAGGACAGGGAGAGGGTATTAGAGGAATAAATTCCAGTGACAACCCTCTGTGTCCTGACTGTGAGGAAAGATCAAAACCAATGTAAGACTGTACCAGACAGTCCAGAAAGAGTCCGTAGGCACTCCAATAGCACATCAAGGTCCACAGTGTCAAATGCTGCCAAAAGATCAAGAAGGACTGGAATAGCACGGGCCTTTCGATCTCTTGCCATTAGGAGATCATTTAAAACCCGGACCAGGGCGGTCTCGGTTCTATGTCTTTTCCTAAACCCAGATTGGAGAACATCATAGACATTGTGGGTTGTAAGGTGGTCATCTCAATAACCTTACCTACAAAGGAAAGATTAGAGACAGGTCTATAGTTAGCTAGACAGTCTGGATCCAAGGAGAATTTTTTAAGGAGTGGTCAAATGACCACCTCCTTGAGGGGATCAGGAAAGACCCCCTGCACCAAGGAACTCCAGATAATTTCAACAAGGACCGGGCAGATAACATCTACACAACCTACCAATAGTGGTGTAGGGCCTGGATCCAAACTACAGCTGGTTGGTTGCAAAGTCTGGACAATCCTCACAATGTCCGTGAATTCCAGATGACTAAAGTCAAACTAGGTAAGATGGGTACTCGCCACCTCCCGCTGATCTCTGCAATCCCTTATAGAAAGAGTTGGGCTGATACCCAACCTGATACTGCCAATCTTATCTGCGAAGAACAGAGCAAGCTCAATACATTTCATTTGTGAAAATTCTTTTCCAGACTGAAGACAGACTGGATTGCACAGTCTGTCCACAGTCCAGAAAAGCTGAGCCAGTCAATTCTGCACAGCAGCAATCTTCCCAGACAGGAATTCTGCCTTCTTAGGGGGTGATTGCTGATTGATAGGCCTTATAATGGTCCATCAACCTAAGCCTGTCAGCATCCAGGCCAGATTTCTCCCAAACGATCTCTAACCTTCGCCCCACTCTCCTCAGCTCCTTCAAGGACACATCAAACTAAGGGGTCCTCGGGCACAGAGTGAATGGGCGAACACGAACAGGAGCAATAAAGTCCAGAGCATCACCCACCACCTTATTATAGGCAGGTACAAGATCCCCTGGACTCCTGCATTCACTTGATAGACCCGATAGGTCCAGCACTGCCAGTAGGCCCTCTGAGATAACTCCCCCTCAAAGGGTGATACTGGACCATCTCTGTAGGGGCAGGCCTAATTGGGGATGCCCTGAAGTTGAACCTTATGGTGTGATGGTCTGACCAACTGATTGGTTCCACCCCCAATTCGGTGACTTCCATCCCCAGGAGGAACACAAGATCCAGGGAGTGACCCCCATATGGGCAGCAGAGGTACCTGTGTAAGGACCAGCTTTGTCATAAGCTGGAGGAGATTATTTCCAAATTGCAAGAATTCATTGTTGATTCAGGCATTGAAGTCACCCAGAATTAACCATCTGGGTGACTCCAAAGCCACGTCAACAATGAAGTCCGCAAACTTCTTCAGGAAATTTCCACCATCACCGGGTGGATGGTAGATGAGGAATATCCTGAACCCTACAGCTGCTCCCAGAATACACTCAAAGGATCAAGTGCACCTCACTGGCACATCCACAAGGCTCAGCTCTGTTTTAAACATAATTCCTACACCCCCACCCCTACGATCCAATCTCGGGCGGTGTATCACCGAGAACCCGGTTGGAACTGCAGATGCCAAAATAGGGCCTGAATTCTCATCCAACCAGGTCACGGTGATGCATGTCAGATCGGATGTTCCAACAAGATCAGCTATAATAGCCATCTTGTTCCTAATCTATCTGGCATTACACAACACCGCCTTAGTTGGATGGGTCAGCATCTGTTGGAATTTTAAATAAATGAGAAGTTCTTTATAATGCAATCTGTCGCTTTGCCACTGAAAGTCCTTATAGAGAGCATCACTGTAAACTGTTTGAAAAAAATAAATGGTTACCATTAACACAGAGATATAATTTTCAGTTAATGCAACACATATATATATGTTCATTGCAAAAAACTACATTAATGCATCAGGAAGGAATTTTATTAAAGCATCAAAAGCTGGGAAATTTGACTTTCAGGTTACCAACCCTACCATCCCACTCCCACTCCCCCACCCTACACATGCCAGCAGGTGTCGGGGTGTGTCTTGGGGTCGTTGGGCCTAACTGTCACCCCATTCCAAGTGTAAACAAGCTGAGATGGTACAGTATAGGAGAATGGGGTGAGAGTTAGGCCCAGTGACCCTAAAGGCACACCCCAACACCTGTTGGTGTGTGCAGGGTGGGGGAGTGGGGGTGGGTTGGTAGGGTTGGTAACCCTTACGTCGAATTTTCCAGCTTTTGATGCTTTAATAAAAACCCTAACTGATGCATTAATGCAGTTTTTTGCAATTAATTTTTCTTCTTTTTGAGAAAGCGTAATGTAACTGGCATGTGGTTGTAGGAGAGCGGGTCCTCCAGACCCTGTGCTCTCCTCACACTACCCATTGTTGCATAATGATATGCATAAGTGGGAGCGCAGGGCCCAGAAGCCCTGCGCTCCCACTTATACATAAGTTTGGACATGCCACAGCCCTGTAGTCATGAAAAGTAACCCTTGTAACACTAATTTGCCAATATTTCAGTAACCAAAGAAACTATGGAAAAAAAATCCACTGTAATTGTAATCATGGCTTTGAAACCTCCATGGCAGCTTAGTCCACCTAAAGGTGGACTAAGCTACAGAGCGCAAAAAATCCATATCTTGAATCATTTTCGAGATAAAGGTGCCGAAAGGTGCAACGGGCACCACAATTCAATGGACACGCATAACTCAGGCATTTTCAGTATTTCTTTCACCCAGTTTTCAACATGGCCTTTTGGGGACCCCACTTCATGAACAATGTCACTGTCATTCTTTAATCTGTCCTGAAAGTTGCATTTGCACAATGAATGCGCCATTCTGTGCCACAGGTACAAAATCTTGTTTTGGGCAGGATGTGAAAAATGATAGCTGTATACTGTTCATGAGGAGGTGTGGAAAATGGTGATGTTGATAAATCAGGATGTAAAATATGAAAAATTAACAAAGTTACGAGCACACATAGAAACTGCACAACGCATGCTCAAAACGTGGCTATTTTGGGGAATTTTTAAGCAAATTTTCAACATGGGCTTTTTGGGAAATCCCCTAATGAACACTGGCACTGTTATTTTTTTAATCCATCCCGAAAGTTGATTTTGCACAGTAACTGCGCCATTCTGCACCACAGGTCCGAAAAGACATTTTGGACAGGATGTGAAAAATGACAGTTATACTGTTCATGAGGAGGTTTGAAAAAAATGTCAGTGTCCAAAATCAGAAGTGAAAATATAAAAAATTGGTGAAGTTATGAGCGTGAGTAGAAACTGTGAAACACACGCTTGCAACACAGCTGTTTTCTGGATTTTTTGCACCACATTTTCAACATTGTCTGCTTGGGACCTCCCCTCATGAACATTGGGACTGTCATTTCACTAATCGTTCCTGAAAGCTGATTCCATGCAGCAAGCACAAAATCACCTTTCAGGACTGAGTAATGAGATGACAGTGACATTGTTCATGATAGGAGTCCCAAAAATCCCAAGTTGAAAATTTGGTGCTAAAATCTCAAAAAATGGCCTAGATAGCAACATAAATTGAACCCCACCCAATTGAATGCAATTATACGGCTTACCTTTGATTTCTTCAGTTCCCGGTTTGGCTTTGAAACATAGAAACATAGAAGCTGATGGCAGATAAGGACCTAAAGGCCCATCCAGTCTGCTCATTTTTTTCTACCTTATGAATGTACCATAGGCCTTTACTCTGTCAATGGCCTATCTTTTCATACTCATCTGTATTGCTCCCTTATGCCTATCCCATGCCTGTTTGAAGCCCTATACTGTATTCATATCCAGCACTTCCTGAGGTAGGCCGTTCCATGCATCCACCACCCTTTCTGTGAAAAAGAACTTCCTCACATTACCCCTCAATTGGCCTCCCTCTAATCTCATGCTGTGTCCTCTTGTTGTGCTATTTTTCTTATATTGAAACATGTTAGACTCTTTCACCTTGTAAATGCCTTTATGTTGTTTGAATGTTTCGATCATATCACCTCTCTCCCTCTTTTGCACTACGGTATACATATTGAGCTCCTTTAATCTGTTCTCATATGTTTTCTGATTTAGTCCCTGCACCATTTTGATTGCCCTTCTCTGGACTGCCTCCATTTTGTTTATGTCCTTATGTAGGTGTGGCCTCCAGTATTGTATGCAGTACTCCAGATGGGGCCTAACCAGTGTCTTGTAAAGAGGGATTATTATTTCCCTCTTACAACTTGTGATACCCCTACTAATACACCCCAAAATCCCTCTAGCCTTACCTACTGCTTTAGTGGTCGGCTTGGATGATTTCAGGTCATCTGTGATGATGATGCCCAAGTCTCTTTCTTCCCTTGTGATTGCCAGGAACTCCTCTCCCAACCTATAGGTAGCTCTGAGTTTATCTTCCCTTTGTGCATGATCTTGCACTTCTTTGCATTAAACCCCAGTTGTCATTCTTCTGACCATTTTGCCAGTTTTTCTAGATCTCTTCTCATTCTGCCCACCCCATCTGGATCATCTACTCTGTTGCAGATTTTGGTGTCATCTGCAAACAGGCAAACCTCACCCTCCAGTCCATCTGCAATGTCACTGATGAAGATATTGAAGAGGACTGGCCCCAGGACTGTTACCTGAGGTACCTCACTTCTGACTTGCATCTCTTCTGACTGTATACCTTTTACCACCACTCTCTCTTTTCTGCCTGCCAACCAGTTTGCCACCCAGTTCACCAATCTCTGATCCTGTTCTCCTATGGATTCCAGGTGTTGTACTATCCTTTCCTTAAGGAGATCCTCCATGGTTTTGCCCAATACTGAGGTAAGACAGCCTCCTCCCTGCTGCCACTCTTGTGGAGTGGGATCACATGTGCCCTTCTTCAGTCTTCTGGGACCGCTGCTATGCTCAGAGACTCACTAAACAGTTCTGCTAATGGCTCTGCTAGTTCCACTCTTAGCTCCTTGAAGAGTGCAGATGTGTCCCAGTCCCAGTCCACCGAGGATCACAGCCGCCAACCATCGGTGGTAACTATGAGGTGGGGGGTTCGGGGAGGTGGGGTGCAACAGAGGGAGAGTGAGGATGGGGAGGGGGGACTGGGGAGACAACAAGAGACCGTTTTCTTTTTTGCAGCTTAAGAAATAAATTAAAGACATCGTGGGATGGTTTCTTTATTTACAGGTATTTATCAAATAATACATTTTTGGGCACATTGGGGTGGGCTGCCAGTATGCCATATTAGTGGGGGAGGGGTGCATATATGCTGACATGGGGATTGGGCACCCCATGCTGGCAATTGATAAGTACGGGCTTGGGAGGCATCATCATCTGATATCAGGAGTGGGCATCCCAGTATCGGAGCATTAAAACATATATATATATATATATATATATTTATATTTGGCACACTGGCACACTGGAGTGGGCTCCCAGTGTGCCATATTAGTGTGTGTGTGTGGGGGGGGGAGATATATGCCGACACAGGGATTG
The DNA here is from genome assembly GCA_016271365.2 of Neoceratodus forsteri. Classification (NCBI taxonomy): domain Eukaryota; kingdom Metazoa; phylum Chordata; order Ceratodontiformes; family Ceratodontidae; genus Neoceratodus; species Neoceratodus forsteri. The sequence continues at coordinate 686,079,765 of CM057449.1, forward strand.
GGCATCCGAATGTCAGTATTTAAATAATAAGCACCGGGGCTGTTTTTTGCAAGGGGAAATCATTCTCCATTTGTGAGGTGGGATGATGACCAGATGGCGCTATCTGACCATCTGGTCTTCATCTCATGACCACATTGCAATATCTGACCATCTGGTCTTCATCTCACGAACAAGGATTTTGACACCTCATGAACCAGGATTGGCTGACAAACAGGGATTTTGACACCTCACCAATGAGGATTTTGTTTGTATAATCCCCATTCATGAAGTGTCAAAATCCCTGTTCGTCATCCGAATCCCTGTTCGTGAGATGTCAAATTGTCGTTCATCAGCCGATTCCCATTCGTGAGATAGGGCCATCTGGTCCTTATCTCACAAGCAGGGATTTTGATAGCTTACAAACGGGGATCGGCTGACAAATGGTGATTTGGACTCCTCATGAATGGGAATTGGAAATGAGTGACAAACGTGGATTTCCCCCAGCAAAAAATTGCCTTTTTTAAAATACAGTGTGGAAACAAAAGACATGGGTTTGTGGAGGGCATTACCCTGACCAAAACCCATAGAGGTTGTGCACAACAAATACATCCGTGGGGCAAGATACAAAAGTTTGTTTTGGGCAAAAAGTGAAAACAAGATGGCGGCTCAGGAATGGGAATTTTTTCCTCATGAATGGGGATTAAATGAATCCGCATTTTTGAACTGTCAAAATCCCCATTCGTGAGCCAAAATCCTTGTTCGCGGCTGTGCATCTATCCAAAAGAGTGAACTGGGCATGCTCAGAACCCGAATTTACAAAATTGAATAACTTTACATCTGATTAATATTTTTTCACCAAACTAACACTGGTGTGTTCCTTAAGACAAGCTCTGTCTACCCTGAAAACAATGTGGGTGAAGGAAGATCAGGGCAATTCATGAAAAATGTGAGGAAAAAAGTGAAAACACCTTTTTCACTATGCGCTGCACAAAAACCACACATCTGAGCAAAACAAAACTTGGCAGTTCAGTAGAGCTACCCCACAGATCAGAGCATATCACATTTTGTGCAAATCCATTAAATGGTTGCAAAGTTATTAAGGTGCAAAATTTGGGGTTTAACAATAAACTGCCTACTGAACCCTAACTATAGAGGTGCGGCTGTGCTTCTATAAGATATATCAATATCTACATATCTATCTATCTACCTATCTATCTATCTATCTATCTATCTATCTATCTATCTATCTATCTCTATATATATATATATATATATATAAAACTGGACGACAGGAAGCCCCTGTCAGACTTGTTAATTCTTCTTGTTCTCATTCTATAAGTTAGTTTTCATCTGTAAACATATTCCCTTTCCCTTGCTCCTGGGTCACACCAGGAAATGAGCCACTGCCTCTACTGGTCACAAAGTTTCAAATAAATGTAAATAAATAATTGCCAAAATAGCAAACAGAGGCCTAAGATCAGCTGAACAGGCCTGGCTGGAACTGCCACTATGCAAACCAGACATGGGCTAAAAAGCCTCCTCTTATTGTGCAGTGAAAAAATGGAGTGAGTTATCAAAGGAGATCAGAACAGCTCCATCTGCCCACGTTTTTAGACAAAAACTGTTAGGTCATTTGTCACTCACATCCCTATGCAAATGTATGTAGTTTTTCATGTAAAAGCTATTGATTGTACATTACTATGTAATTGTAAATGTTTGTCCAGTGCTGACAACGTTTAAGCAACAAGGCATAATGGAGTTGGTTATACTAGGTTTACCCCACAGTTAGGGGCTTTATAAGGCATAATGTGAAGCCAAGAGTCTTCAGCGCCTGACCTTGGGGTAAACCTAGAACAACTATCATCCCTGACAAGTCTTATTGCTTATATAAAATGGGCCCATAGGCAACTTTTAAAATAATGAACACTTATAAAGTTTTTAAAGTCACAAGAAATAAAATAAAATGCTGGTAAATTATGTAAGATACTCCTTCCACAGATGTTTTTCATCTGTCAGTCATCTGTCTTTTTTCACATTCAATACATTGTGTGATTGTTTACCATGGAACAGAAGAATTCAAAGCTCTGCATTATTCCAGTATTATCCTCCCCTAAAAAACACACACACACACACACATGTAATGGTAACATGGAATACATGAATATAAAATTCTTCATAGTTTTCTTGGCATATAAACACACACACACACACACACACACACACCCACATGTCTCAGGTGGAATCAGAACCTCAATTTTAGCTGTTGCCAGAAAAGGAGCAGGGAGTTCTCTGGCAGACTGTTAGGGATATGAAGAGGATTTTTCATGGTCATCAAAGAAACACCAGCAATGGGAACTCTGAATAGTATTTGATTTTTTAAATTGGTGTATGTGTGTAAGGAGGGGCTCTTGATTGAAAATAACATTACAATGTTTAATTACTTTATTTAATTTAATGGACTTTCAATTTCAGGGCCAAGTTGAAGGTTTTTATATATGAGTAAAGGTTGCAGCGATGTTTGTGATGGAAACCAGGAAGCAAGTGGCTTATGAATTCTGTGTGTGACTTGTGAGTTGCCCTGGTTGGCAGGGACTTGTTTTTAGCCATTGGTAGTGCTCTCTGAAGACAATGGCTAGAAACAAGTCTCAGCCAATCAGGACACAAGGATTTCCTTGCTCATTTTATATTGATCAATTTTATGTATGTGAATGTACAGGTATTTTGTAAATCTCTTACAGACAAGTTGCCTTTTTTAAAATCACCTGGGTCATGCCCGTAAAGAGACCTGTGGTCTCGTATACTTACCTGATTAACAAATAAAATTGAATTAAATTGAATTGAACTGATAAACTATCTGGAATGGGACGATGTTCACTAAGGAAATTGGCATTGCCAAAAATGGGCTGGGAGAGTGATCAGGTAAAATCCAGGCCAAAAAATGACTTAATTGTCTGTGAGCTTGGACAGACCAATGAATTAGGATAGTATGAAGTGCTCTCGGAACTTTTGCAGGTTTGACATATAATAACCCAACTAATGATAGTCCCCAATAACAACAGAGATTCTGCTCTAGAAATAACCATAGTGGATCATGACTCCCTTCATCTATTGTCTGTCATGAATGTCCCCAAGAAAAATAGTTTGCACCATGGGTGGCCAAATAATAAAACCAAAAATTAAGTTACTTAAGACTGCCTATCTCTTTCGAGATAGTTTAATATATGACCGCCAAGCCATTTTCCCTTGCCACAGAAACTTCAGCTAATATACAGTAAAGCTGCTGATCCCATTTTTGAGGTAAAGATACATTCAACATGCTCATAGGATAAAGGATGCAGTGCAACCCATTCATCTTGACTATGTTCATACGGACCCATACGGTCAGCAGTAGAGCATTCCATCTTCTCAGATCTTGATGTAATATACTCAGAATGGTATCTAAATCATTCTTTTTAAGATCTAATAAGTGTCTCTAAATAAGTGATTGTTTTGGGCTCACATTGGAGACCTAATTGGCGGCAGGAATAGACAAGCTCTGGTAAGAGCCGATTTGACTGTGGAGAACTCTTAGGAGTGGCAAGAGTGTTGAAAAGAATATGCGGTGCTCTTGCCACACTGGAATCAGCTGTATCTAGTATTGCAGTGATTACAGTACTGCACATGTGTGATACTCAAGGACGCTCAGTTTGCCCATGAGTCAGCTATGTGCAACATGACGGCACTGACATGACTACTTATGCACGATACTTGTGCATGCACATTATAAGTCAGTGCTCACATGCTGTCCATGGCAGTTGTTGCTTCCACAGTTGCAGAAAAGAGAAGTAGTGCACCGGGAAGGGGGTGTGTTTATGCGGCCTGTGGAGGGAAATGGCTGCATAAACAAAATCACTGGAAATTATGCTGGACCACTGTGGCAGCACAATACATAGCAGTCTGATCACATGATTCCAAAGTGCTCTTATACAAATCTGGTGATGGCATAACATCTTTGGAGCTTGGCCCATGTATCTGTAAAAATCAGACTCAGGAGGAGACTATTAACAAACTAGAGATCTGGTCTGCGACTTGCTTATCATCACAGTTATGTTCCCATTCTTTTCTAAGCAGTAATTTATGTTAAATGTGCCTTAACCATACTGATCTTAGTTCAGCTAGACTACTTCTGGTTTTCCCCTGATTGTAGTAGGTGGGGGTAATAGCAGTCTTGAAGTGGAAGTTGCCAGTGGTGGCACTGTCCGAATGAAAGTGGTACCCATACTCATATGCATATTTTAGAAATGACACCTTCCCTTGTTTTTGCTGTAAAAAAATCTGACCCCTTTAATACAAAAACAAGGAGTCAGTTATGGCCTGCACCCCCCCCCACCTTTTTCGTTTCAAGTGATTATGTGTTTGTAGCAGTCATAGATGCATAATATTGTTAAACAATAATCAACTGTATGTAAAAGCTTGGTTTTTGGGATGTGTGTTTTCTTAATGTTGCCAATACCACTACACCCATTTTGTACTCTGCCCCTGAATTTCTGTATCTCAAGTGCATTATTTTGTATTTTTGTGTTGAAACCTAGCTGCCATACTCTTGACCACTGTTCAAGTCTTCTAAGGTCTCTGCTCGTAGTTTTCCATCCTGCTACATATCTTGGTATTGTCATGCAGAGTCAAACCTTCACATTCTGCTTCTTTGCAATTTCACTTATAAAGTCATTAAAGAGGACTGGATACAGCACTTATCCCTGTGGTACCCCCCCCCCATCACTCTCCCTTCCTTGGAGTGAACTCCATTTACTTCCAGCCTCTTTCAGCTATCCCCTAACCAATGTCTTACCAAACAGCCACATTTTTTTCACTCTGAGCCAACACAGTAGGAGTCATGCAGAACAAATGTAACTTTCTCAGAAAGTATTTAAGTTACACATACACAACTAGCATGAATGTTGTTCATGACAAAAAGGCATTTCAAATGAGCCTATTCACTAAGCTGCACTAATTATATATTTAAAATATTGCCAACTGATAACCTGAATTTTTATTTTTCTTCACTATTTTTATCTCTTAGATAGCTATATTTTTTTTAAAATTCATCAATTCAGTTTAGTGACTATCCTCATTTGAAAGTTTTTTTTTTGTCCTGAACAGCATGCATGCTAGTGGTGTATGTGTAACATGAATATTTTCTGAGATATTTTACATTTGTTTGGCATTACTTCAAATGTGTTTCATCAGAGAGAAAACAATTAGGCTGCTTGGAAGCACAGTAGGAGTCATACTAACATACAAAGAAGCCAGCAGGAGAAGGCAATTTTTTCTGTCAAGTCTGCTCATATTGCAGGGTCCAGAGCTTGAGCTACTGTCCCTGCTCCTTCCCCACTCCTCCCATCCTCCCTACCCATGATCCTTACATTCTCCCTGTACATATCCCAGCCTCTCTTGAAGCTACCCACTGTGTTCAATGAGATCACCTCTTCTGGCAGTGCATTCCAAGTGTCTACCACCCTCTTTGTGAAGAAGTACTTCCTAACAACCCTCTTAAATCTCCCACCCTCTATCTTAAGACTATGCCCCCTTGTGTTATGGTTGCCACTCAATTAAAAGAGACCCTCATTATCCACCTTATTTATACCTTTAAAGTACATCAAGTCCCAATCATGTCCCCCTCTTTCTCTCCTGTCCTTCATGGAATACATGTTCAGTGCCCTCAGTCTGTTCTCATATACCTTTCCCTGCTGTCCCACTGTCATCTTTGTAGCCCTCTTCTGTACCTTCTCCAGCAGGTTAATGTCCTTTTTGAGGTGTGAGCACTAGCACTGAACTCCATACTCTAGATATGGCCTTACCAGTGACCTGCACAAGGGCAGTACAACCTCCTCTCTCCTACTACTGATCCCCCTAGCAGAGCATCCTAGCATCTTGTTTGCCCTTGCTCCTGCTTTCTTACACTGTGTGGAGTGCTTCAGGTCACTAGTGATATCACACCCAGGTCGCCCTCCTCCTCTGATGCAGATACCAGGTCTCCACCCAGGTAGTACTCTATCTTGGGATTCTTAGTTCCAATATGCATAACTTTGCATTTCTTGGCGTTGATGCCAAGCTGCCACATACTGGACCACCTACCCAGCTTTTCCAGGTCATCATGTAGGTCCTGTATCACTTCAGCTGTGTCCACTCTCCCACAGAGCTTGGTGTCATCAATGAATAGGCACATTTTGCCCTTTATACCATCCTCAATGTCACTGATGAAGACATTGAACAACACCGGCCCCACCACTGAGCCCTGTGGTACCCCACTGGTGAGATTTCTGGTGCCAGATAACTTTACCCCCATAACCACCCTCTGGATTCTGTCAGTCAGCCAGTTTTCCACCTCAATCCTGAGATCAACCAACTTCCTCATCAACCTTTTGTGGGGCACAGAGTCAAAGTCCTTGTAGAAATCCAGATAGAGGCTGTCTACCACTTGCTCCCTGTCTACTGTTTTAGTGACACAGTCAAAGAAGTCAATCAGATTTGTTTTACAGAATCCTCCCCCATAAACCCATGATGCCTTGAATCCTGGAGACCATGCTCCTCTGGCTATTCCACCAACCTTTCCTTTAGTATGGTCTCCATGAGCTTACCCACAATTGAGCTCAGACTGGCTGGTCTGTAATTCCCTGGGTTATTCTTGGGACCACTTATGTGAAGGAGCACCACATGTTCTCTACTCCAGACCTGCAGTACCACTCCTGACTCTCGTGAACTATTAAATAGGTCTGTCCGTGCCCCTGCTAGCTCTTTGACAGTTCTCCTAGTACCCTTGGATGTACTATGTCTGGGCCTGGTGATTGGTCCCCCTTTAATGCTAGCAGCCCATTCCTGACTTTATCCTCCTCTATCAGTGCATGTATGTTCACCTCTCCCCCTGAGCCTCTTCTCCCTCCTGAAGGCACTGGTTCATCCTTCTCCCTGGTGAAGATGGAACAGAAGTATCCATTTAGCATTTCTGCTTTTCCACCATAATTCTCCACCCACTCCTCCCCTTTCTTAAGCCTAACAATCCTTTCCTTCTTGTCTGTAGTTTTACTTATATGGTGAAATAAAGATTTCTCCCACTTCTTAATTCCTTCAGCTGTCTACAGCTCCTTCTGTGCTTTATCTTGCAGGACTTTCTTACTTGCCTCACGAACCAACCTTAGGTAATTTTCCCTCTCCACCTCTGCCTTGGTCCTTCTGAATTTTCTTTAGGCCAGCCTATTTCCTGTTACAGCCTGGGCAACCCCAGAACTGAACCAGCTGTGCACTTTGACCCTTGTGGTTTTATCCCTGAGCCTAGCACACTCCTCAGTAGCAAGCAGTATTCTTTCCTTAATGATGAACCACCTTTTGTCCGCTCCTATATCTGCGCTGATGCCCCCCAGGAGGCTCCTTAGTACCATATTCCTGAAGTCTGACCTTCTAGAATACAAGATTTTCATCTTAGTCAGGATGCTTTCCCTTCCTATATCTAACTGGAACCACACTGTGCAATGATCACTCCCTCTCAATGGCTCCCTGACTATTATTTCCTGTACATGCTCCATATTTGTGAACACAAGATCAAGGATTGTCTCTGCTCTTGTTGGGTCTGTGACACCCTGAGTCAGGAACTCACTCTGCAGTCCTTTCAGGATCACCTTACTCCTAGCACATGTTGCTGATGGTATTCTCCAGTGTGCCTTGTGTAGGTTGAAATCCCCCACAAATACTACCTGTCCTTCCCCGCAGCTTCCAATATTTCTGAACTCAGTTCTCTGTCCCTCTCCTCACCCTGGTTGGGTGGTCTGTACACCAGTACCAACCTCACCTATCTCCCTCTATTGGACCTTAATTTAACCCATAATGTTTCCACCTCCCCTTCCTCTGACTCCTCCCTTATGCAACTTATTCCCTCCCTGATATAAACTTCCACCTCTCTCCCTTCCTGACAACCCTGTCCCTTTTGTGTAGTTTATATCCAGGGGTCACAAGGTCCCAGTCATGGTGTAGTTATGCCCAAGTCTCAGTTACTAGCATTATGTCCACCATTATCCTCCACCCACTCCTCCCCTTTCTTAAGTCTAACAATCCCTTCCTTCATGCCCCTTTTTCCACTTATATAGTGAAAGAAAGACTTCTCATCTCCTTAATTCCTTCAGCTATCTGCAGCTTCTTCTGTGCTTTAGCTTGTTGGACTTCCTTACTTGCCTCACTAGCCAACCTTAGGTAATTTTCCGTATCCACCTCTTTCTTGGTCTTCCTGAATTTTCCATAGGCAAGCATCTTTTCCCTTACTACCTGGGCAACCCCAGAACTGAACCAGCTGGTTACTTTGGCCCATGTGTTCTTACCCCTGAGCCAAAAACAATGCTCTGTGGGAACCAGTATTCCTTCCTTAATCATGAACCACCTTTGGTTAACCCCAAAGCTATTCTGATACTTGCCAGGTGCCTCTTTAGTATTTCACCCACTTAACTGAAGTCCACTCTTCTAAAATCCAAGATTTTGGTCTTAGTCAGGATGCTTTCCCTGCCCATATCTAATTGGAACCACACTGTGCAGTGGTCATTCCTACCCAATTGATCCTTGACTGTTATTTCCTGTACATGCTCCACATTTGTCAGCATAAGTGCACTTTGGTAGGCATAATCCATGCAGAAAATACTTGATGGTGGGAATTACACTGCCCATTTCCACAGAAGATAGAGATATGTGGGCCATAGTCAGTGACTCCCTGCAGCAAAAAAAATCAGTTCAATAAAGCATACAAAAAGGCACTGATGATGATTGGGTTTAGAGGGAATGGTTTTCACAGCAGGCAAAGCAAGGTGATTCTGTCACTGCACAGATCCCTAGTGAGGCTTCACCTGGAGTGCTATGACCAGTTCTGGAGATCTCACCTGAGGAAAGACAATGGCTCTAAATATCTACAGTATTCATTGAAATCGAGAAGGGAGTGTGGGTACATGAATGAAACATACAAGTTTCTCTGTGATATAAAGAAAGTAAACAGTTATGTCCTATTTGTACAAAATGCGGATGCAGTCACTAGTAGAATGAGTGAAGGTTGGTAGGATGCAAATTCCCTTCAAGGGTTTAAGTGGGACTGGGTCAGAGCAAGTGGAATCATAGTCCCCAAGAGGGGCAGTAAGGGTTTGAGGTATGGTAGTGGGGGGGGGGAGGAGTACAGTACAACGGTGCAGTAGGCCAGTGGAGTGAGTTAGTATAGCAAGGGCAGAGTAGATTGTTATTCAGCCACCCTTTAGTCAAGTTCTGTGTTTCTATATTTCTGCTCAGCTATGCACAATAACCATAAAGGCCATAAAAAATGTGGGTCTTCCACAGTAATAAAATGCCATCTGCATATAACAAAACTTTACACTTGGAATGACCCAGAGTAATCCCCTTTATCCTAAGGTTAGACCAAAGTCATGGGGCCAGTAGTTCAAGACATAAATTAAACAGAAGGGGCAATAAGTGACAAGCATGTCTAATGTCCCCCTTAAGAGACAGAATGATTTTGAGAGTACCCAATTTCAATGAGTTTGGGTGCTGGGGCCTTGATACAACACTTGGATCCATTTAATAAATTATTGGGGGAACCCACACTTCATGAAGGCATCAAAAAATAATGTCCAAGAAATGCCAACGAATGCCTTTTCTGCATCCAGGGAGACCAGAGCAGCAGGAACCCTGTTCCCCCCAGACACAGCCACTAAATGATGCAGTTTCTTAAGGTAATCATTGGAAACATGCCCCCTCATGAAGCTTGCTTGTTTGGGACCCACTAGCTCATCCTAAACTTGTTCCAAACTGGCAGCCAGTACCTTTGACAATGTCTTCATATTCATGTTAATAAATTATATTGGTCTGTAGTTGTCCACTCGAGTAGCATCCATCCTTGGTTTTAAGATAAGAGTTATCCAGGAAAATAAAAGTGACCTATTTTGAATACCATCCAAATAAAAAAAAAATTTAAATCTCAGGTTAGGACAGGAGTTAGCTTGGTGCTGTAATGCTTATAAAAATTGACAGGGAACCCATCAGCACCTGGGACTTATTCCAGGGCCATTGCCTAAATGGCCTGACAAACCTGTTTCCCTAAAAGGGCCAACCAGGAGATCCTGCTGACAGTTCATCAAATAGGAGAGCTGTGTGTGATTTAAATATTCTTACCTTGGTAGGTGGATGCCAAGACTACATCACAAGGTACAATCGTTACTGCAGTTATTCTGCAAACCTTGTGTCACTTTTCTGTGATTGGCCTCTGTTGTAGGCTCACCTAGGGTATTTCAACACAATTGGCTCTGCCTCATACCTCAGTACAAAAGCAGGAAAGTGCATACCATAGTTCCATCACTATGTACAAATGTGGCTACACTTATTTTGCAAACCTTGTCTCACTTTGTGTGATCGGCCTCTGATATATTATCACCTAGGTTACATGAGTACACTTGGCTCTGCCTCATGGCTAAGTGCATATCTAGAACAGTGCATACCATGGCTCCGTCACTATATACAAATGTGACTGCCCTTATTCTGCAACCCTTGTCTCTGTTTGTTTGATCGGACTCTGACATACACTACCCTGTGTTCATTGAACACACTTGGCTATACCTCATGCCTCAATGTCTACCAAGGTACCTTTTCTTCATCACAGTGTACATCTGTGTCTGAGGTTCTTCTGAAAACCTTCTCTCACTTTCTGTGGTCAGCCTCTCATATATGCCCACCTCTGTTACATCAACTCACTTGGCTCTGCCTCATGCCTCACTGGATACACTGGGAAGCACATACCATGGCATCATCACAGTATACAATTTTGTGAATGCAGTTATTTTGCAATCCTTGTGTCACTTTTGTGTGATCGGCCTATGCTATATGCTCACCTTGGTTACATGAAGACACTTGGCTCATCCTCAAGCCTCAGTGCATACCTGGGAAAGAACATGCCATGATTCCATCACTATGTGTAAATGTGACTGCACTTATTTTGTAAACCTTGCCTCACTGTATGTGAATGGCGTCAGATATACTCTCACTTAAGTTGCATGAACGCATTTGGCTGTGCCTTGTGCCTCTTTGCGTACCAAGGAAGCTGCATGCCATGGCTCCATCACTATGTACAGTTAGGACTGCACATATTCTGCAAACCTTGTCTCAGTTTGTGTAATCTGCTTCTGATATATGCTACCCTCTTTTAAATAAGCACTCTCAGTTCTGCCTTGTACTTCAGGATATTGCATACCATTGCTTGATCACTATGTACAATTGTGAGTGCACTTATTCTGAAAACCTTCTGTCACTCTGTGTGAGTGGCCTCTGATATATGCTCACCTGTGTTATGTGAACAAACTTTGCTTTGCCTTGTATCCCACTGGATATCTTTTTAAGTGCATACCATGGCTCCATCACCTTGTACATTTGTGAGTGGAGTTATTCTGCAAACCTTGTGTCAGTTGGTGTCATCGACTTCTGATATACACTGACCTTGGTAATGTGAACACACTTGGCTCTGTGTTGTGCCTCAGTGTCTACCCAGGAAACTGTATACCTTTGCTCAATCACTATGTACAAGTTTTTCTGCAAACCTTGTGTCAGTTTTGTGTGATCAACCTGATATACACTAACCTTTGTTACATTAACACACTTGGCTCTGACTCGTTCCTCACTGCATGCCCTGGGAAGTGCATAATATGGCTCAATCCATGTGCAACAGTGTATACCGAGGTATGTGCATATCACATCATCACTACACTATGCTAGTCTTGGATTATGTATTGTGATGATGACATTGATTGCAATGTGTAGCTAAACATATCGGCCATGATTCACAAATGCCTACACACCGTGTAAGGGCAGTACATACGCATTCTCATGACTGAATGCCATGTGGTGATGCCCTGCATACCCCCAGCACCATTCACCAACAGGCACATTAGTGTCCCTCTCAGTGGATCCTCGGTTGGCCATGAAGCACTGTGCCAGGAGCGGGATGGGGGCATGCCAGGGAAGCATTCATTCACAATGGCACCGAGAGCTGTTTGGGGCTGCATCCTCTCCACATCAGAGGAGTAGCCATTGTGTGCCACTCCCAGTGCCATCTCTATCCATGTCAAAGCAGTGCTGGCCCCTTCTCCACGCTGCCCCAGTACCATGGATCTGAGAGTGGGCTTGGGGTGGCTGCCCAGGCACTCGTCTGGTGTTCTGTCAGAGTTGCCCTGCGCAGCTGCCAGAACCCCCACACCATGCTGGCCAGTGATCCACTAGTGGACTGAGTATGGGCATAGCATTGACTGCCTGCCATGTCCATCAATCCTCTCCCATGCACTAGCATGCCAGGGGGAGGGTCAGTGGATGGGAGGTGCGCGGTGGCTGGCAATCATGAATGCCAGCCACCATGCACCCGTCCATGGGTGCAGAACTGCACGGGCTGGTTACGTGTGTTTCAAGGGTGTAACCCACCCCTTAGTGAATTGTGGCCATCATGTGTTTTGCACAGTAGTAATGTACTGATCAATGAGTAAAGAACAACACCCAGAGACACAAAAGAGATGTCTCAGTGTTTGCAGTACTCTGTATTTGCTTACCTTTCTCCTCCTATGTCATATTCATTCCTTCTCTCAGTGTTTCCAGTCAGCAATTTTGGTTTAAGGAGCATTTGAAATGTAAAATAAAATACACTTTTTAAACTAAGTGATCTAGCTCTCCATTTTCTAGTTGCTGAAAGGAGGATGTATATCACCTGTGCAAAGAAAGCATTCAGTCTACTCCTCCCCCAGAACGTTACAACTGTCTAACAGTGAGAGATGAGCAGCACAAAGAAATAGATTGTGAATGAAATGATTTTAGATGTATTATTTGCTATGCACAAATAAAGGCTACAAGTACTACAGTACATACTCTGTGAGTGGCATGACAGGACTTTCTTATGTCATTGCAAATACTCCTAAGTGTATCCTACACTATATTGTGGTTATTATTGTCATTTACAGTATATCAATTTCTGTATATTCTACTACTTATTTATTGTAGCTCTGACTGTAAGTTTAGCTCTGACTGTATTCACTTTTTCCTAAGTGTCTGTTTGGCACCGTTGTCATTACTGTTTTTCTCGTGTGTACTCTCTCGGGTCGTGCCTGAAAATAGGCAGGTTTGTTGTCTTGCGCACTTACCCAGTTACCAAAACCTAATAAATAAACTTAAAATAAAATATGGATAGAAATAATTGAAAACCTTATGCTTTCTTCTGAGCTGTTGATCCAGGGACATCAAAGAATAGGTGGGATTGTATTACAAATGCCTCATTTATATATAAATGGAGGCTCGTTTGAAACTTTTCAAGAAATATATAAAGCTAGTGGCAAATGAACTTGCTTATCCCATAATGAAAATAATAAATCTGTCCTTTATGATAAGTGAAGTCGCAGAACTCTGGAAAGTGGCCTATGTTATTCCATTACATAAGGGTAGTGGATCAGAAATTTTAAGCAATTACAGACCAATATCTCTGTTATCTTGCATAAGTAAAATACAAGAGACGCTTGTTCACTCCCAGCTGATGTAGTATCTAGACAAACACCAGCTGCTCACTGAGTCCCAGTTTGGCTTCAGGAGGGAAAGTGGGACATCCACTACCCTGGTTAGATTCACGAATGACTTGTACCTGAATATTGAGAGGGGTTGCCTGATGGGTATAGTCTTTGTGGACCTGACCAAGGCATTTGACCTAGTAGATCACTCCTTTCTGCTGACCAAGTTGGATAGCATAGGAGTTGGAAAATCAGAAAAAATAGGTTCAACAATTATTTGACAGATCACAAACAGCTTGTGAGGCTTGAATGTCGCTTGTCTTCTCCATGCCCAGTAAAATATTGCATTCCACAAGGTTCAAGGTTCAATATTAGGACCTCTACTCTTGCCATCTTTGTTAATGATATGCCAAATACGTCAAAACGTAAACATAATTCTGTACATGAATGATGTAGTAATTTATAGGGCTGACCCAAATATAACATCATTAAATGAAAAATTATTACTGGAGTTTCTAAAACTGCAGGACTTGTTCCAATCAAATAGGCTGTTGCTAAACAAGAATAAGACAAAGGCCATGCTTTATTACACAACTCAAAGGTACTCAAAGGCAATTACACACGTTTGCCTAAGAATGTCAGATCAAGGTGTACTTGAACAGCTGTCCCATTAGCACAGCAGCTGGATTTCCACTCACGACTCTGGTGACCCGGGTTCAGGAACAGACCCTGGTTGCTGGAGGGCCAGCCAGGGGGAGTAGGCTTGAGCATCTGACAACTGCTCGCCTTCTCTGGGAGGGAGGGTGGGGATGCAGTCCAGTGCCTGCTGACTCCCGGTGGATATCAGGGTTACAGCAAGCATGCCGACCGACTGACAAGGGGGGCACACCACACCCCAGGAGAAAAAGAGGAAACAACTCTCCTCTGCATGACTGGATGATGGCAATCCAGTCCATCCACCACCACGTAATGCCCTGGTCAAGCCCCAGAGACCACCTCAGCAGCACCTGAGGGGCCAAGAAGTTGCACTGGATGGCCCCCACCAGTGCCTTTCTCAGTGGAGGACTCATCCGGTGAAGGGTAGAGATGCAGCGAATTTAAATTTTGCCAGCGAAGGGGGCACTTCATGTCATCACTCCGCTACATGGAGTGGCCAATGCTAAAGGCTCACTTCGCCTTATAATTATTACTTCACGTTGTTATTCCATCTTAAAGTGAAGTAAGGTGAAGTGACAATAATATTGGCAGCCCTTCACACACACAGTCACCAGAATTAATGTGCATCTCCAAAATGTTCATGTCTTGTGTCTAGAAAACTCCCCAGTGCTGACGGTGATGAAATGAAATGAGAGCACAAGAAATGCAAAGTCTCCCAGAAATAATGGCGCACTCAGACGTAATGCGCGCAGTAGTCACACACAGTCACCAGAATTAATGTGCATCCCCGAAATGCTACTGTCTTGTGTCCATAAAATTCACTAGTGCTGACAAAGTAAAATAAGAGCGTAACAAGAAATGCGAAGTCACCCAGAATTAGTGGTACACTCAGTCATGTGTGCAGTAGTCACACAGTCACCAGAATTAATTTGCATCCCCAAAATGCTACTGTCTTGTGTCCAGAAAAATTCCCCAGTACTGACAAAGTGAAATGAGAGGGTAACAAAAAATGCAAAGTCTCCAAGAATTAATGGTGCACTCCGTCATGCGCGCATTGGTCACACACAGTCACCAGAATTAATGTGCATCCCCAAAATGCTACTTTCTTGTGTTCAGAAAATTCCCCAGTGCTGATGAAGTGAAATGAGAGTGTAACAAGGAATGCAAAGCCTCCCAGAATTAATGGTGTACTGCAAATGCACAGACAGATTTAAGATTGCGCTGCACACTCAAGAGATGCAGACGCAAAGGCACAACAACACCTAACCAGTGCTTACAAGTCACAAATCCAAATCTGGAAAAGAATACCTTTAGCCAATGGGGGGGGAGTGCATGGCAGTAACAGTCCACTACCAGTAAAGATACCACAAAGCAGTATAAAAAAATTAATGCATGTGCAGTGGATAGCAGGTTCACACTGCTGCGATTATTCTGTGGCACAACAACAAGTGTCTGATTTAATGGCATGCATCATACACACTAGCACTCACTACAAGTAATGTGTAGCAAATTGAAAACTTTTAGTAATATAACCAAATGTTTTAAACAAACTGAAATTATACACTGCTGCACCACAACAATCAGCAGCAAAATGTCAGAATTATTGAAAATATTACTGTGTGTACATTAACACAGTTATACAAGAAAAATATAACCAAAACAGAAAGACTACCTTTTTCTCCCTGTTAATCTACCTACACCACAGACGCCTCTCCCCCAAAACACACGTCACAGTACACAGCATTCAAAATCCACACACAAACAATAAACACTCAATGATAAGAGCACAGGAAGGTTTCCTACAATCTATGTACTAAATTGTAAGCCAAACAAATAGCTCAAAAAGGCTTTTTTAACAGCTTTTAGAGGATTTGAATTGCAGCGCTCTGAGAGGAAATTGTCTCCATTTTCAACTACACACACACTACACAGAACTGAGGCTGTGCAGAACAATCTAGAGCTCATGTGACCTGCAATCCCATGAAGCACTGCAGAATTCGTGAAAACAAGGCAAAGTGAGGTGAAGTACATTGATTTCAATGTACTTCGCTTTAAAATTGGTGGAGAAGTGGTTTTGGGAAGGCGGAATAACGTGAAGTCATTGTTCTCAATGGACTTTGTGTTTCCTATTATAACGCAAAGTACTCCGCTTCGCATTGCAGAATACTTCGCGGATTTCTCGTTACTCCATGAATCATTTAGCAGAACGAATTTCAGCCACTTCTCCCACCACTAGTGAAGGGTTAAACCAGCTTACCTCGAGGGTGGCTGCCATCTGCAATGGTGGACAGTGGCAATGGGCAGGGGCACGAGTGAGTGGGGGGAAGAGACCATAGGTGTCCTGAAGGAGACGCTGACAGGGAGAGCTGGGAGGTGGTAAAAAAAAGTGTACTTGAACAAGTGGAGCACTTCAAATACCTGGGAGTCATGCTAGACACAGGCTTAAACTTTAACAGATACATGACAGATGTCACAGATACTTACATAGAAAAACAGGTTCTCTGTATAGATTAAAAAATATGCTCACTAATTAAATAAAACCTGCAATTGCTAGAATCTGTTTACTTCCAACTTTAGAACATGGAAGTGTAGTTTAGGGGTCAGCCCCTGTTGAGATTTTAAATAAACGAGAAGTTCTTTATAATGCAGTCTGTCGCTAGGCCACTGAAAGTCCTTATAGAGAGCATCACTGTAAACTGTATGACAACATTTAATGGTTACCATTAACACAGAGAGATAATTTTCAGTTAATACAACATATATATATATATATATATATATATAGATAGTTAGATAGATATACACACATATTATAGGAGCACGGTCGTGCCCCCACAGTTAGGGTTGAGAAGGCACTTTAATGTTAAACTTGAAATTTTGCACGTTAATAACTTTGGACCCGTTCAAGGTATTTGCAAGAAATTTGGTATGTGTGGTTGGGAATGGTAGCTCTCTTGATTTGCTAAGGTGTGTTTCAGTCGGACTTATGTTTTTTGTGCAGTGAAATGCTCAAAAATGTACTATTCGCCACTTTTGTGTGCAGTTTTTCAGATTTTGTCAGTGGCGCTATGTGGCCACCGTGTGGCCTGCCAGTCCATAACTTGGCACATAGAAAGAGCTTGGGACAAAGAACATGCCACTTTTTGTTTGGTGAAAAAATATTAAGTCCATTCAAAAGTCATTAAAGTTTTTAGCTCCCATTATAAGTCTAGGGGAAATTTATATGGTTATTTTGTGAAAGAAGAATGGGGTTTTGGCCATCTGGCCACTCTTCACGATCAAAGAATTTGCAGACTCGTGATCAAAGAATCTTTGATCATCAGAAATTTATTGTTTGTGATGGCCGCCATCTTGTTTTCAGTTTGGAGTTGGAAAAAAACACGAATATCTCAGCCCAGGGGTGACTTGTGAAGTAAAACTAGGATGGGTTTTACTACAGGGGCTTCCCTCTATCAACCCATGCCTATGGCTTAATGTAGTTGTGTCAAAAAATGGAGTTTTAAAGTTTGAAATTCTTTGGTCGCAGCTCGTCAACGATCTTTGATCGCTAGCCTGCAAATTCTTTGGTTGCGAGATTGTTTTTGTTTGTGAGCTTCTTTCATGACTTCCCAACCAGATGTCCAGGTTTTTTCTTAACCAGATCTCTGTGGGAGGGACCAGATAGCCCAAATTTCATGACAAGATGTCCCCTGACAGCCAAAAATGATCTTAGGTCATGAGGTCATGGCCGATTCTCAAGACCAAAGAATTTTTAAAAGTGGTAAAACCTTAAAATGAAATATCTCAGAAACAGTTTGGTTTTTGTACTTGAAATTTGGGGAGTGTTGAGGGAATGTCCTAGAGATGTGACTGCTGCTGTTTAGGTGTTGGAAAATTAATTCATTGTGGAGATATTGAGTGATGTATTTAACATTTTGCCCATAGTCTTATGCATGGTGCTATTGGCTTGAAATTTATAAGGTAGGTAGCCCTAGTGCAATGGAAGTATATTTTAGTGGTTTGGTGTGTAAAACCTAAACAGGTGTGGAATTATGCAACTCTGTCAAATGAAAATTTGGTTTGTTCCATGTTAAGAACTTTTGAACCATGCATCCAATTTGCCTGAAATTTGGAATATAGAATGATTATTCATAGATCTTCCATTGTGACAATTTTCATGGAGGTGGCCATTATGGTTGGTGAATTGTGGTGCATGCTCTTAATACTTAATGGGGAAGTATATATGTGCATTGTGAAAACTGTGGTGAACACATTTTTGGGTGCACAGGAAGATCTCATTATAAGGTATAGGACAGCTCAAAAGGTATGGCAGAAGTATAATGTTATGCAGTGCTGGGTGGTCCCTGCACTCCCACCAATACATGTGATTCAGTACTTATATTGTGATGTTATGCAGGAATGTACAAGTTGGTGGGAGCAGGGTCCCAAAGATTTCAAACCATAGAGTAAGACTGCAGTGGAATTTGTTTCATAGGTTGCATGGTTAATGAGATACACCAATACATGTTTTTTGCTACTTTTATTACACTTTTTCAAAATGTAAGGACATTCTATGCAAAACATTACGTTAATGCACCAGTTAGAGTTGAAGCGACAAAAGTCAGCAAATTCAAAGCTAGGGGTGAGCACACACCCCCACACTCCAATCCTTCACAGACTGACAGACGCTGTGGTGTGGCATGGGGTCATGAGGCCTAACTGTCACCCCATTACCCTCTACTGTACCATATAAGCCTGGTTACACATGGAATGGGGTGACAGTTAAGTCTCACAACCCCATACCACACCATGGCATTTGTCAGTCTGTAGAAGATGGGAGTTTGGGGGGTGCTTACCCCTAACATTGAATTTCCTGACTTTTGTCACTTCAACCCTAACTGATGCATTAACACAGTTTTTTGTATAGAACATATATATATATATATACACACACACACATATTCACTGCAAAAAACTACATTAATGCATCAGTTAGAATTTTTATTAAAGCACAAAATGCGGGGAAATTTGACTTTAAGGTTACCAACCCTACCACACCACCCCCACTCCCCTACTCTCCACATACCAACAGGTGTAGGGTGTGACTTGGGGTCATTGGGCCTAACTCGCACCCCATTACCTGTGTAAACAAGCAAAGATGGTACAGTACAGGAGAACGGGGTAAGAGGTAGGCCCATTGACCCAAAGGCACACCTCAACACCTGTTGGTGTGTAGAGGGTGGGTGAGTGGAGGTGGGTTGGTAGGGTTGGTAACCATATCATCAAATTTCCCAGCTTTTGACGCTTTAATAAAAACCCTAACTAATGCATTAATGTAGTTTTTTGCAATGACTTTTTATTCTTTTGGAGAAAGTATAATGCAACTGGTATGTGCTTGTGGGAGAGTGGGCCCTCCAGGCCCTGCACTCACCTCACACTACCCATTGTTGCATAATGATATGCATAAGTGGGAGTGCAGGGCCCAGAAGCCTTACGCTCCCACTTACACATAAGTTTGGACATATTGCAGCCCTATAGTCATGAAAAGTAACCCTTGTAACACTAATTTGGCAATATTTCAGTAACCAAAGAAACTATGGAAACAATTCCACTGTAATTGTAATCATGGCTTTGAAACTTCAACGGGTGCATAGTTCTCCTAAAGGTGGACTAAGCTGCAGAGAGCAAAAAAATCCATATCTCGAATCGCTTTCGAGATACGGGCACCGAAAGATGAAATGGGCGCCACAATTCAATGGACACATGTAACTTGGGCATTTTCAGTATTTCTTTCACCCAGTTTTCAACATGGCCTTTTGGGGACCCCACTTCAAGAACAATGTCACTGTCATTTCTTTAATCTGTCCTGAAAGTTGCATTTGTACAATGAACGCGCCATTCTGTGCCACAGGTGCAAAATCATGTTTTGGGCAGGATGTGCAAAAATGACAGCTGTATACTGTTCATAAACCGGTGTGGCAAAGGGTAATGTTGAAAATCAGGAGGTAAAATATGAAAAATTAGCAAAGTTATGAGAGCACGTAGAAACTGCGCAATGCGTGCTTAAAACATGGCCATTTTGGGGAATTTTTAACCAAATTTTCAACATGGGCTTTTTGGGAAATCCCTTAATGAACACTGGCCTGTTATTTTTTCAATCCATCCCGAAAGTTGATTTTGCACAGCAGCTGCTCCATTCTGCATCACAGGTCCACGAAGACATTTTGGACAAGATGTGAGAAATTACAGCTATACTGTTCATGAGGAGGTTTGAAAAAAATGGCAATGTTGAAAACCAGGAGTGAAAATATAAAAAACTGGTGAAGTTACGAGCTTGCATAGAAACTGTGCAATGCACGCTTGTAAAACAGCAGTTTTCTGGATTTCTTGCACCAAATTTTCAACATTGGCTTTTTGGGACCTCCCCTCATAAACACTAGGACTGTCATTTCATTAATTGGTCCCGAAAGGTGATTCCACGCAGCAGGCACAAAATCACCTTTTGGGCCCGAGTAACAAGTTGACAATGACATTGTTCATGAGGTGGGGTCCCAAAAAAACCATGTTGATAATTTGGTGCTAAAAGCCCAAAAAATGGCTGAGATATCTACATAAGTTGAAACTATTACCTTTGATTTCTTCAGTTCCTGGTTCAGCTTTGAAACATAGAAACATAGAAGTTGATGGTAGATAAGGACCTCAAGGCCCATCCAGTCTTCCAATTTTTTTCTACCTTATGAATGTACCATAGGCCTTTTGTCAATGGCCTATCTATTCACACTCATCTGTATTGCTTCCTTATGCCTATCCCATGCCTATTTGAAGCCCTGCACTGTATTCATATCCAGCACTTCCCGAGGTAGGTGGTTCCATGCATCCACCACCCTTTCTGTGAAAAAGAACTTCCTCACATTACCCCTTAATCGGCCTCCCTCTAATCTCATGCTGTGTCCTCTTGACCTGCTATTTTTCTTATACTGAAACATGTTTGACTCTTTCACCTTGTTAATGCCCCTAAGATGTTTGAATGTTTTGATCATATCAACTCTCTCCCTCTTTTGCACTATGGTATACATATTGGGCTGAATATTCAAACTGCGCTATTCTGTGGTGCAAGCCCTTGCACTGCATGAAATAGTTGCGCTGGGGTGTGGCCGGGGCGATATTCAACGGAGTTGCGCTATTGAGCAACTCCTTTGAATATCACCCCCCGGCCACAGCCACTGTGCATGCATGGTGCAGTGGAACCTGCACCACTGCAAGTGGTCAGAGTGGAGCAGTCAAGATGCAGTGGCACAAGTACCATTGCGCCATGTGAAAATTTCCAATATGCTAAAGGTGACATGCAAATGGAGCCATAATTCATGCAAGGCACAGTGGGGGCCATTTGTATCTATATATGGCCCCATTTGCATGCCATTAGCATGCAGGAGCACCAATCCCTGAGGACTTGCACCTGGCGCCCTGCCAGGCAGCAGCCATCGGGGACCGACGCCCCCTGCAGCCTGATCACTGGCATAAGTTAAAAATTCCCCCCACCCCCTGACTGGCCCGATTGCGGGCATAAGTTAAAAATCCCCCACCCCGACTGGCCCGATGCAGAGCATAAGTTATAAATCCCCCACCCCCACTAGCCTGATCGCGGGCAGCAAAGAGTTCAAACCCCAAGAACATATCCCTGGTGGTCCAGTGGACCTGGAAGCCTGATCACGGGCAGCAAAAGTTCAACCCCCAAGAACATATCCTGGTGGTCCAGTGGACTATGAAGCCCGATTGCGGGCAGCAAAGTTCAAACCCCCAAGGACCACCTACCTGGTGATCTAGTGGTCCCCCACCCCACCCATCCATGAAGCCCCACCACCCCGCTCCCCCTGTCAGCCGGCGGCGGCAGCATCCCACCCGCTGCTGCCCTGCCGCCTGCCAACTGACTGCCCGGTAGGACTGCACGCCCATTGCCTTTTGTAAATCACCTGGGTCATGCCTGTAAAAAGACCTGTGGTCTCATATACTTACCTAATTAACAAATAAAATTGAATTGAATTGAAGTGATAAACTATCTGGAATGGAAGGATGTTCAATAAAAAAATCTGCATTGCCAAAAATGGGCTGGGAGAGCGATCAAGTAAAATGCAGGCCCCAAAAATTATTTAATTGTCTGTGAGCTTGGACAGACTAATGAATTAGGATAGTATGAGGGCTTTCGAAACTTTAGCAGGTTTGACATATAATAACCCAGTTAAAGATAGTCCCCAATAATGACAGAGATTCTGCTCTAGAACTATCTATTGTGGATCATGACATCCCTTCATCTATTGTCTGTCATGAATGTCCCCAATGAAAATATTTTGCACCATGGATAGCCAAAAAATAAAACCAAAAATTAAGTAATCCAAGACTGCCTACCTCTTTTGAGATAGACAGTTTAATATATGTTCACCAAGCTATTTCTCCTTGCCATAGAAACATCAGCTAATATCCAGTGAAGCTGCTGAAACCATATTTGAGGTAAAGATACATTCAACATGCTCATAGGATAAAGAATGCAGTGCAACCCATTCATCTTGACTGTTCATATGGTCCCATAGGGTCAGCAGTAGAGCCTTCCATCTTCTCAAATCTTGATGTAATATACTCAGAATGGTATCTAAAATATTCTTATTAAGATCTAATAAGTGTCCCAATATTTTTATTCCTAAATAAGAGATTGTTTTGGCCTCCCATTGGAGACCTAACTGTGTGATCTAATATTTGACAACAAAAGAATTTAATGGGAGAACTTTAGTTTTCCCTTTGTTGAGCATATAGGCTGATATCACACCAAAGACCTCTATTTCATGGAGGACAGCAGGAATAGATAAACTCTGGTCAGAGCCTATATGGCTGTGGAGAGCTTTTGGAAGTGGCAAGAGTGTTGAAAAGAATTTGCGGTGTTCTTGCTGCACTGGAATCAGCCGTAACTAGTACTGCAGCAATTACAGTACTGCACATGTATGATACTCACGCACACACAGTTTGCCCAGGAGTCAGCTGTGTGCAATATGGTGGCACTGACATGACTATTTATGCACAATACTTGTGCATGCACATTTTAAGCCAGTGCAGCCATGTTGTCCATGGCAGTTGCCACTTCTGCAGTTTCAGAAAGGGGAAGTAGTGTACCAGGAAGGGGATGTGTTTATGCGGCCTGTGGAGGGAAAGGGCTGCATAAACAGAATCATTGGAAATCATGCTGGAGTACTGTGGCAGCACATCAGATAGCATTCTGGTTACATGATTCCAAAATACTCTTATACAAATCTAATGATGGCATAACACCTGTGGAGCTTGGCCTATGCATCCATAAAAATCAGACTCAGGAGTAGACTATTAAACTAGAGATCTGGTCTGGGACTTGCTTGTCATCACAGTCATGTTCCCATTATTTTCTAAGCAGTAATTTCTGATAAATGTGCCTTAACCATATTGATCTTAGTGCTGCTAGACTTCTTCTAGTTTCCCCTGATTGTAGTAGGTGGGGTTAATAGCAGTCTTGAAGTGGTAGCTGCCAGTGGTGGCACTGTCTGAATGAAAGTGGTACCCATGCTTGTATGCACATTTTAGAAATGACCCCTTTCCTTGTTTTTGCTGTAAAAAAATCTGACCCCTTTAATACAGAAACAAGCAGTCAGTTATGGCCTCCACCCCCACCCCTTCACTTCAAGTGAGGAACATGACTATGGGTTTGTATCAGAAGTACAGTGGCAGTCATAGATACACAATATTGTTAAACAGTAATCAACTGTACGTAAAAGCTTGTTTTTTTGGGATGTGTACGTTCTTAATGTTACCAGTACCACTCCACCCATTTTATACTCTGCCCCTGAATTTCTGTATCTCAAGTACATTGTTTTACATTTTTGTGTTGAAACCTAGCTGCCATACCCTTGACCACTGTTCAAGTCTTCTAAGGTCTCTGCTCATACTTTTCCATCCTGCTGCAGATCTTGGTATCATCATGCAGAGTCAAACCTTCCCTTTCTGCATCTTTGCAATTTCACTTATAAAGTCATTAAAGAGGACTGGGTACAGCACTTATCCCTGAGGTACCTCCCACCCCCCCCCTTCCTTGGAGTGAACTTCATTTACTACCAGCCTCTGTCAGCTATCCCCTAACCAATGTCTTACCAACCAGCCACATTTTTTTTCTCTCTGCGCCAACGCAGTAGGAGTCATGCAGAACAAATGTAACTTTCTCAGAATGTATTTAAGTTACACATACACAAAAAGAATGAACGTTGTTCAGGATAAAAATACCTTTCAAATGAGCCTATTCACTAAGCTGCACTAATTATATTTTTAAATTATGGCCATCTGATTACCTGAATTTTCATTTTTATTCACTATTTTCAGCTTTTAGATAGCTATATTTAAAAAAAAAAAATTAATGAATTCAGTTTACTGACCATCCTCATTTGAAAGGTCATTTTGTCCTGAACAACATACATGCTAGTGGTGTATGTGTAACTTGAATACTTTCTGAGACATTTACATTTGTTTGGCATTACTCCAAATGTGTTTGCTCAAAGAAGAAAAAAATTAAACTGTATGGAAGCACAGTAGGAGTCATACTAACATACTAAGAAGCCAGCAGAATAAGGCCATTTTTTCTGTCTAGTCTGCTCATATTGCAGGGTCCAGATCTTGAGCTACTGTCCCTGCTCCCTCCCCACTCCTCCCATCCTCCCTACCCATGATCCTTACATTCCCCTGTACATATCCCAGCCTCTCTTGAAGCTGCCCACTGTGTTCAATGAGGTCACCTCTTCTGGCAGTGCATTCCAAGTGTCTACCACCCTCTCAGTGAAGAAGTGTTTCCTGACAACCCTCTTAAACCTCCCATCCTCTATCTTAAGACTATGCACCTGTGTTTTATGGTTGAAACTCTATTAATAGAGACCCTTTTTATTCACCTTATTTATACCTTTAAAGTACTTCAAGTCCCAATCATGTTTTCTCTCTCTCTCTCTCTCTCTCTCTCTCTCTCCTGTCCTTCATGGAATACATGTTCAGTGCTTTCAATCTGTCCTCATATACCTTGCCCTGCTGACCAGCTGTCATCTTTGTAGCCCTCCTCTGTACCTTCTCCAGCAGGTTAATGTCCTTTTTGAGGTGTGGGCACTAGTACTGAACTCCATACTCTAGATATGGCCTTACCAGTGATCTGTACAAGGGCAGTATAACCTCCTCTCTACTACTTATCCCCCTAGCTATGCATCCCAGCATCTTATTTGTCCTTCCTGCTGCTTTCTTGCACTGTGTGGAGTGCTTCAGGTCACTAATGATCATCATGCCTAGGTTGCCCTCCTCCTCTGATGCAGATACCAGGTCTCCACCCAGGTAGTACTCTATCTTGGGATTCTTGGTTCCAATATACATAATGGCATTGAAGCCAAGCTGCCAGATGCTGTACCACCTACTCAGCTTTTAAAGGTCATCATGTAGGTCCTGTATCACTTAAGCAGCTTTGTCCACTCTCCCGCAGAGCTTGATATCATGAATGAATAGGCACATGTTGCCCTTTATACCATCCCCAATGTCATTGATGAAGACATTAAACAACACCAACCCCAGCACTAAGCCCTGTGGTACCCCACTGGTGACCTTTCTGGAGCCAAATATTTCTACCCTCATAACCACCGTCTAGATGTTGTCAATTAGCCAGTGTTCCACCCATCTGGCCATCTTATCCCCAACCCCAAGATCCACCAACTTCCTGATCAACCTTTTGTGGGGCACAGAGTCAAAGTGCTGGTAGAAATCCACACATAGGATGTCTACTGTGTGTTCCCTGTCTACTGTTTTAGTGACACAGTCAAAGAAGTCAATCAGATTTGTTTTACAGAATTCCCCCCACTATAAACCCATGGTGCCTTGAATCCTGGAGACCATGCACCTCTGGATATTCCACCAACCTAATAGCTTGGCAGAAGATACCAGGAGAAAGGACTGCTGTGTGACTGGACTTCTCTGCTGAGACTAAAGAAGAATAATTTTTGTACTTGGACCTTTAATTTAGGGTAAAAAAACCTAACAAACAAAACAAAAAAAAGTGTGTGTTTGGGTTAACTGAACTGAATGGGTATCTGAACAGTTATCTAGATGTAAATCTCAGGTAATTGAAAGGACTTAATAGCGGTGAGGTTTAAATTATTTGTAGAAAGATCTAGTAAGTAGGGGGGGTGGCTTAGCTAGAAGGACGCTACATTTAAAGACTGCCTTAGAAATATTCTGCTAATAGCTTGGCAGAAGACACCAGGAGAAAGGACTGCTGTGTGGCTGAACTTCTCTACTGGGACTATATTGCCCTCCTTCCCTGCCCTCCACCCCCCCACCCAAAGCTAGTTCTATTTTTATAGGCACAGGATTTGACTGACAACAGGAACTTCCTGTTTGGGAGCAGGAAGTGAGTGATCACAGAACCACCATAAGACTCACCATCCTAGAAGGGCAAGAGTAGCTCTCCAGCCCCCTCTAGCTGCTGGAGGTCTGCCTCTGAGCAAGTAAGTGGTCTACTGAGAAATATAGGATATTCTTGTCTCAGAACAGGACAATCAGGAGCTTAAAGGGCACACAGGTGAAAAGTAAGGAGAGAGAGAAAAAAAAGAGGAAAGAGTAAGGATTGCAAACAGTTAAGGGGCCAGAAATAAGACATGATTGGAGTGGTGCAGTGCAGTGGCTGTAGAGCAGCAGTCTTCCGGGAGACGTTCTGGAGGATGAGGTGTTGCCCCATCTTCAGGCACCTATCTGGGCTGAGGGAGGAGGTTGCTTATCTCCAGGCTGAGTTGGCCAGGATTTGTGGGACCTCCTCTTCCATCCAGGGACAACCAGTGCCACTGCTGTTGCCTCAGAGGATGCCAAGAAAGAGGAGCGGTTGGACCACAGTGGGCTCAGGGAGGGTGAGGGTGGTGGAACAGAGGTGCATCTCTCCAGTTGTACCTCTCCACACTCTCCACAATTCCTATGCCATTCTGGCAAAGTGTGGTTCCTCTATGGAGGCACCCACAGTGGAGACCAAGAAGGATGCTGGGAACTTCCACAAGGGAGACCCACAGAAGGGTGGCAGGGGACCTTGCAGGGGAAGGAAACAACTCCTGGTGGGGGACTCCATTGTTAGGAAGGTAGAACTGGGAGAGGAAGGGGAGAGGGAGGTAAGGTGCCTGCCTGGCACCATGGCTTGGAAGGACAGGGAGCGAATCCTCAGGATTGCAAGATCAGCTGCACAGGGGAGGGAGCTGGATGTCCTTGTCCACCTAGGGACAAATGACCTGGCTAAGAAAGGGATTAAAGAAGTGCAGGAAGAGTTTGTGGAATTGGGAGGGCCCTAGTCAAGTAGCATGCATGGTAACCTTCTCGGAGGTGCTGCCCATCTATGGCATAGAGAGGTTAGGGTGTTCCACACCATGGGATTCAATCAGTGGTTGAAAACTGTGTGGAGCTCAGGATTTGGCTTCATTGGGGACTGGAGGTCCACCTGGAGTGATGCAAGCCTATACTGGCATGATGGGCTGCATCTGTCTGGGAGGGAACCAGGATCCTAGGTGATAGGTTTAAATGCTTCATTGGCAAGCTTTTAAACTAGAAAAGGGGAGGCAATGGAAAGGAGCAGGAAATCCTAGCCCCCAAATAATCATGGTAGTGAGAGGCAAACACCAACATAGAGGTGTCGATAGGGAGAAGGCGGGAAAATGAATGAAAGTGACAAAGGCAAGAAGGACAGGGATGGGGCAAAGGGAGTAAGGCCATCAGGAAATGGAGGTAATGAGTACCAATGCCCGTAGTCTGGGCAACAAGCCCCTGAGCTGGTGGCCTTGATGGAATAGGGTGCTGGATATTGTAGCAGTCACAAAACATGGTACACGGAGAACCATGACTGGGATGTTAACATACCAGGGTAAACAACCTACAAGAGTGACAAGCAGTGGAGAAGAGGGGGAGGAGTAGCTCTCTATGTAAAGGAAGGGATAAAAGCAACTGAACAAAAGAGTAAACAGGGAGGAGAGGAGGCAATGTGGGTCACCTTGGAGACTGGAAAGGCATCACAATCTGCACAGGGTTGTATACAGACCCCCATGTCAGGGAGGGAATGGACAAGGATATGATAGAAGGCATTCTTAGAATGGCAGAGAAAGGAGATACTGTTGATGGAGACCTGAATATGCCAGATGTTAACTGGAGCACATTTGCTGCAGCCACATCCAAGAGCAGGGCCATTCTTGATGCCCTACAGGTGGCAAGCCTCAGACAGCTAGTTTCAGAACCCACTCATGAGGGAGCAATCTTAGACCTCGTACTCTCAAATGGGGGCAGTGAGAGGATCTCAGATCTAGAAGTGGGTTGCCATCTAGGGACAAGTGACCATCAAACAGTGTGGTTCACGTTAAACTCAGCTACAGAGTCAAGCCATACAAAAGTGAGGGTACTGGACTTTAGGTGGGCTGACTTTGGCAAGATGGGAGAGTGCCTCCGAAAAGCACTAGCAAACAGGCTAGAATGAGGTGTGGAGCAACAATGGGGAATCATCAAAACTGCCATCACAGAGGCAACAAGCCTTTGTGTGAAGCAAATAAACAAATCAAAATGAAAGAAAAAGCCACTATGGTTCTCAAAAGAGGTGGCTGTGAAAGTCAGGAAGAAAAAGATAGCATTCCGGAAGTATGAGGAAACACAGAAAGAGCAGGACAGAGAGCTGTACCAGTTAAGGCAGAAGGAAGCAGGGAGGGAAGTCAGAATAGCAGAGGCCCAAACTGAGGAAAAGATAGCCAACTCAGTTAAGAAGGGTGATAAAACCTTTTATAGGTACATCAGCGAGCGTAGAATGACAAAGAGAGGGATAGTGAGGCTGAATAGAATGAACGGTGGGTGGGCAGAGGGGGACAGTGAAAAAGCAGGGATACTGAATGAATATTTCTGCTCAGTATTCACAAAAGAAGAGGGGGAAGTGCCTAATCCAATTAACAGAAGCCCTTTTGATAGGGGGGTCGATCCCGGTCCTTTCACAGAAGAAAGGGTTCTGCAAGAACTCCTAAAACTGAAGGTGGATAAAGCAATGGGTCCTGATGGAATTCACCCCAGAATTCCAAAAGAATTAAGAGAGGAACTAGTGAAACCACTGGCTACTCTTTTTAATAAATCATGGGAGGATGGTGTGGTATCCGACGACTGGAGGAAGGTGGATGTGATTCCCCTTCACAAAAGTGGGACCAAGACAGAGGCAGGAAACTACAGACCTGTCAGTCTGACCTCTGTGGTAGGGAAAGTGATGGAGTCACTTCTGAAGGAAAGAATAGTTGAGTACCTAGAGGCCAGTGGAGCACAGGACCCAAGGCAGCATGGGTTCACAACAGGAAGGTCATGTCAGACGAATCTAAAAGATTTCTTTGTCTGGGTGACCAAAGTAGTAGACCAGGGAGGGGCTGTGGACATGGCCTACCTAGACTTTAGCAAGGCATTTGACACAGTCCCACACAAAAGATTAATAGTCAAATTAACCAGCCTGGGAGTGGGTCCCAGGGTGGTAGCCTGGATAAAACGTTGGATGAACAACAGGACACAGAAGATAATGGTAAATGGAGTCCACTCTGAAGAAAGAGGG
Organism: Neoceratodus forsteri; assembly: GCA_016271365.2. Taxonomy (NCBI): domain Eukaryota; kingdom Metazoa; phylum Chordata; order Ceratodontiformes; family Ceratodontidae; genus Neoceratodus; species Neoceratodus forsteri. The sequence continues at coordinate 686,109,537 of CM057449.1, forward strand.
GTTACTAGTGGGGTACCGCAGGGTTCATTATTGGGTCCAGTCCTTTTTAATGTCTTCATCAGTGACATTGCAGAGGGACTGGAAGGAAAAGTATGCCTTTTTGCAGATGACACAAAGATCTGCAACAGGGTTGATACACAAGGAGGCGTGGAAAGGATGAGAAGGGACTTGGCAAGGTTGGAGGAATGGTCAGAAGTATGGCAGCTAGGATTCAATGCTAAGAAGTGCAAAATAATGCACCTGGGAAACAAGAACCCAGGGGAAGAATACACAATGGGTGGGGAGGTAGTAACAACAACAAAAAAGGAAAGGGACCTGGGGGTAATCATATCAGATGACCTTAAGGTTAGCAAGCAATGTGAGAAGGCAGTTGGGAGGGCTGGGGGTATACTGGGATGTGTAGGGAGAGGCATCAGCAGCAGAAAACAGGAAGTTGTTATCCCTCTGTACAGACAGTTGGTGAGACCCCATCTGGGGTACTGTGTCCAGTTCTGGAGACCCCATCTCCGCAAGGACATAGACAGGACAGAGGTAGTTCAGAGGAGGGCAACTAAAATGGTGCAGGCTCTGCAAGAGAAGCCATGAGGAGAGACTAAAGGAGCTTAATATGTATACCTTGAGGAAAGAAGGAGAGGGGGACATGATAGAAACTTTTAAGTACCTCAGTGGAATCAACAAAGTCCAAGAGGGTAGCATCTTTCAGAAAAAGAGACTTGCAAGAACAAAGGGGACACAATTTAAAGATAGAAGGAGGGCAGTTCAGGGGCAATGTGAGGAAGTATTATTTCACAGAGAGGGTAGTGGATGTGGAACAGCCTTCCTGAGGAGGTTGTGGGGTCTAAAACTGTGGGAGAATTCAAGAATGCATGGGACAGACATAAGGCAATTCTTGTGGGGGGTAGGAAGAAATAGGCTGTTGGTTAACTAGGATCTGCGGCCTATCCTGTAGGTAGGGAAATGGACAGACTAGATGGGCCAAGCGGTCCTTATCTGCCGTCAAAGTCTATGTTTCTATGTTTCAACCTTTCCTTTAGCATGGTCTCCATAAGCATGCCCACAATCGAGGTCTGACTGACTGGTCTGTAATTCTCTGGGTCATTTCTGGGACCGCTTATGTGAAGGAACACCACATATTATGTTCTCCAATACTGCGGTACCACACCTAACTGTAGTGAACTATTAAATAGATCTGTCAGTAGCCCTGCCAGCTTATTGGTCAGTTCCCTTAGTACCCTTGGATGTACTGTGTCTGGGTCTGTTGATTGGTCCACTTTTAATGCTAGCAGCCCATCCCTCCCGCTATCCTCCTCTATCACTACATCTATGTTCCCCTCTCTCCCTGCTCCTCTTCTCCCTCCTGAAGGAACTGGTCCATCCTTCTCCCTATTGAAGATGGAACAGCAGTATCAGTTTAGCATGTCTGCTTTTCCACCATTATCCTTCACCCACTCTTCCCCTTTCTTAAGCCGAACAATCCTTTCCTTCTCGTCTCTTCTTTCACTTTTATAGCAAAAGAAAGATTTCTCCCACTTCTTAATTCCTTCCTCTGTCTGTAGCTTCTTCTGTGCTTTAGCTTGCAGGAGTTCCTTACTTACCTCACTAACCAACCTTAGTTAATTTTCCCTCTCCACCTCTGTCTTGGTCTTCCTGATTTTTCTAAAGGCCAGCCTCTTTTCCGTTACTGCCTGGGCAACCCCAGAACTGAACCAGCTGGGCACTTTGGCCCTTGTGGTTTTATCCCTAAGCCTAGCTCACTCCTCTGTAGCAAACGGTATTCCTTCCTTAATGATGAACCACCTTTTGTCCACCCCTAGATCTTCTCTGAAGCCCACCAGGAGGGTCCTTAGTACTTCACCCATATTCCTGAAATCTGACCTTCTAAAATCCAAGGTTTTCATCTTAGGATACTTTCCCTTCCCATATCTAACTGGAACCACACTGTGCAATGATCACTCCCACCCAATGGCTCCCTGACTGTTATTTCCTGTACATGCTCCCTATCTGTGAGCACAAGATCAAGCATTGCCTCTGCTCTTGTTGGTTCTGTGACACCCTGAATCAAGAACCCACTCTGCAGTCCTTTCAGTATCACCTGACTCTTAGCACATGTTGTTGATGGTATTCTCCAATCCACCTTGTGTAGGTTGAAATCCCCCACAATTACTACCTCTCCTTCCCTGCAGATTCCAATATTTGTGGACTCAGTTCTCTGTCCATCTCCTCATCCTGGTTGGGTGGTCTGTACACCACCACTAACCTCATCTTTCTCCCTCTATTGGACATTAATTGATCACATAATGCCTCCACCTCCCCTTCCTCCGACTCCGCCCTTATGCAAGTTATTCCCTCCCTGATATAAACTGCTACCACTCCCCTCTCCCCGACTACCCTGTCCCTTTTGTGGAGTTTATACCCAGGGGTCACAAGATCCCAGTCATGGTGTAGTTATGCCCAAGTCTTGGTAACTGGCATCATGTCCACCATTATCTTCCATCCACGCTTCCCCTTTCTTAAGCCTAACAATGCCTTCCTTCATGTCTCTTTTTTCACTTATATAGTGAAAAAAAGAATTTTCCCCTTCTTAAATCCTTCAGCTATCTACAGCTTCTTCTGCACTTTAGTTCAACGGACTTCCTTACTTGACTCACTATTCAACCATAGGTAATGTTCCCTATCCACCTCTCTCTTGGTCTACCTGAATTTTCTATAGGCCAGCATCTTTTCCCCTTCCTACCTGGACAACCGCAAAACTGAACCAGCTGGGCACTTTGATCCTTGTGTTCTTACCCTTGAGCCAAAAACAATGCTCTGAGGCAACCAGTATTCCTTCCTTAATGATGAACCACCTTTGATTCACCCCCATATTTGGTCTGATGCCTGCCAGGTGCCTCTTTGGTATGTCATCCATTTACCTGAAGTTCGCTCTTCCAAAATACAAGATTTTGGTTTTAGTCAGGATGCTTTCCCTGCCCATGTCTAATTGTAACCACACTGTGCAGTGGTCACTCCCACCCAATTGCTCCTGACCATTATTTCCTGTACATGCTACACCTTTTTGAGCACAAGTGCACTTTGGTAGGCATACTCCATGCACAGAATACTTGATGATGGGAATTAGACTGCCAACTTACTCAGAAGATAGAGATATGTGGGCCATAGTCAGTGACTCCCTGATGCAAAAAAGTCAGTTCAATAAAGCATACAAAAAGGCACTGAAGATGATGGGATTTATAGGGAATGGTTTTCACAGCAGGCAAAGCAAGGTTATTCTGTCACTGCACAGATCCCTAGTGAGGCTTTACCTGGAGTGCTATGATCAGTTCTGGAGATCTCACCTGAGGAAGGACCTAGACAGACAATGGCTCTAAATATCTATTCACTGAAATTGAGAAGGAAGTGTGGGTACATGAATGAAACATACAAGATTCTCTGTGATATTAAGAAAGTAAACTGCTATGTCCTAGTTGAACAAAATAGGGATGTAGTCACTGGTAGCATGAGTGAAGGTTGGTAGGATGCAAATTCCCTTCAAGGGTTTAAATGGGACTGGGACAGAGCAATAGGAATCATAGTCCCCAAGAGGGGCAGTAAGGGTACGAGGTGTGGTAATGGTTGAAAGGAGTACAGTACAACAGTGCAATAGGCCAGTGGAGTGAGTTAGTATAGCAAGGGCAGAGTAGATTGATATTCACCCTCTCTTTAGACAAGTTCTGTGTTTCTTTCTTTCCCCTCAGCCATGCACAATAACATACCATTACCAAAAACCCTTATATAGATACATATCAATGCACTTCAACAAATCCCTAGACATTGCAGTGTTCTGCACACATATATAGAGTTATACCATGGCCTTTCACCCATGCACAGTCATGTAGCAGTAACCCACAGTCACACAAAGATATGTAACTGTGTTCCACACTACAATAACCTGGCATGAGTGTGCTGTGCCCATGAACACAGTAGTACCATTGTCTTCCACCCGTAGACACACAAAAGTACCCTGCATCAATAGAAAGATATGCAACCATGATCTGAACTAAAATAACAGTACATAAGTGCCCTGCACACATATGCAATGTGTACGATTGCGCTGCACCTATATACACCCCTATAATAGTACTGTACACCCATGCAAGCATTCAAAAGAATGCAGGGCTCAAAAATCCTGCTACTTTACAGACATTTGTACTATTGCCCTTCACCCATACACTCCCTCCATAACAGAACACTTCATCCATAAAAATATGTTACTGAACACTACACTATAAACCAGGCATAACTGTCATGCACCCATATTGCCATATCATTCACCCATACACACCGATGTAAGAGTAGTGAGCCACTGACTTTGAAAAGTGATCTAAAAGTACCCTACAACAACACAGAGACATGTAAGAGCACCAGTCACAGAAATCCATACACATAATAATGTACTGTAAACATATAGGCCTACATAATATTAACCAGCAAAAGCAGACAGCAATGCACACATTTGTAACACTATCATGAACCCATAAACACAGACACTACATTGTCAGGAACAGTAAATATAATACCTGTCTCTTTCAGCCACTTTTACAGACACACTGTTAGCATTCAGCAGCAATTCAGATATGACAATTGTAATATGGCTTATCATATTTATCACTTGCTTCAATCATTTTCCTATTCTGAATGACATTACTTGGGCATTTTGTTTTTTCCTGTTTAAATGAAAAAATAGTAGGACATGCATCTGGTTTCAAGCAACACTGACTTACAGTAAAACCAATAGTATCTAAAAGAGTTTCTGAAATTCTAGATTGAGCTTCCGTAAAGTGGCCAGCACATAAAACACTATGATCAGTTGGTTCCTAGCAAGCACATTTAACACCAAGTGCCCACTGCTTGCACCAAAGGTTATCTTTAGAAAAGTGTTAGAAACTGCATGCATACACTTTTCCATTCTTATAACCAATGGCACAGCAGGGCTTCATATCAGCAAAAAATGTAAACAGGAAACAACAAAACTGAATAAAAAGTAACCACACAGACATACATTAAAGTGAGTTAAAAATAAAATATACTGTAACAAACATGGTTAACAAGTTAATAGCATTATACAAGCAGGAAAATAACATGATTATACTGGTCAACAGTACTATTTAAACTGTCAGGAAACAAAATCAATTTTGAGAGTAGGTCAAACACTGGCACAGGCCACACCAGTACTCAGATTACAAACAAACATTGTAATGATAGACTGTTAGACACATATATCTGACAACTTAGAAGAAATTATGAAGGACTCAGTATAAGGATAAGGAGAGTGTGTTAAATCAAACCAAAATGCCCTGTCTCCAGCCTTTTGCTGACCAGGACATATTAAATTGGAACAGCATATCTGACAGATAGCAATGTTCATAGACCATGCACTGATGTCATGACACTGCAGACACTGGCAGCCCAGCTTAGCAGAGCATCAGGAGCAAATTACAGCAGTCAGAGGAAAATGGAGCTACAAACATGAAAGCAGAATTACAGTATTTATTAAGCAGAGGGTTAAAAAAACAACTAGGGCACTGCTTTAAATGCATTTTTTTATTAATGCTACAATTTGTTGTAAATAATAAAGTGTTGCACATGATCTTTAAACAGAAAGAGGGGTTATTTAATTAAAATGCCATAGGAATTTGCATTAGTGGAAGGATACACTGAAAAGTCCAAAACCTGTGTTCCACGATAAGCCATTTTCCATCTGAGCTGCAGCAAGATGGCTGTAGGCTCTGCCAACATCCATAAAAAAACATGGGTCTTCCACAGGAATAAAATGACATCTGCATATAACAAAACTTTACACTTGGAATGACCCAGAGTAATTCCCTTTATCCTAAGGTTAGACCAAAGCCATGGGGCCAGTAGTTCAAGACATAAATTAAACAGAAGGGGCAATAAGTGACAATCATGTCTTATGTCCCCCTCAAGAGACAGAATGATTTTGAGAGTTCCCCATTTCAATGAGTTTGGGTGCTGGGGCCTTGATACAACACTTGGATCCATTTAATAAATTCTTGGGGGAACCCACACTTCATGAAGGCATCAAAATATAATGTCCAAGAAATGCCAACGAATGCCTTTTCTGCATCCAAGAAGACCAGAGCAGCAGGAACCCTGTTCCACCTACAGACAGCCACTAAATGATGAAATTTCTTAAGATAATCATTGGAAACATGCCCCCTCATGAAGCTGACCTGTTTTTGGCCCACTAGCCCATCCTAAACTTGTTCCAACCTGGCAGCCAGTACCTTTGGTAATATCTTCATATCCGTGTTAGTAAGTAATATCGGTCTATAGTTGCCTACTCGAGTAGCATCCATTCCTGGTTTTAAGATAAGAGTTATCCAGGAAAATTAGAGTAACTTATCTTAAATACCTTCCAAACAAAAAAAAATTAAAATCCCAGGTTAGGACAGGAGTTAGCTTGGTGCCGTAATGCTTATAAAAATTGACAGGGAATCCATCAGCACCTGGGACCTTTTCCAGGGCCATGGCCTGAATAGCCTGACAAACCTCTGTTTCCTTAATAGGGCCAACCAGGAGATCCTGCTGACAGTTCATCAAATGGGAGAGCTGTATGTGATTTAAATATTCTTCTATCTGCTAATCCAGAGATGTATCATGCAAGTCATCTTTATAAAGCTCCTGATAAAAGGAGCAGAAAGATCTAACAATGTCCATTGGGTGGGTAAGCAAGGCTGATGTATTCTCTTCCTGAATATCCAAAACTATTTGTGATACTGCACATTCTGTTGTCAAAGCCTCAGAGCTAATAGTTTCGCTGCTTTCTCATCTTCATCTGAAAATTTGACTCTAGCCCTGAACAAAGCTATCTCTCACTTCTCCTGCATCGGAGCTGCATATTGCAGTTGCAAACAATTCAGGAGCCTCCAGGTTTGTTCTCCTGTGTTAGAGGAGAAGGAGTTTTCTCTTTCCTTAATTTCTGTCAATGGTTCATCAGCTTTCTTCTCTCGATCCTTTTTGCACCAAGTGGCTAACCAGATTCTTTCCCTGTGCACTGTACAGCACTTTTTGCCACCTCCATAATACATTTAACCTGTACTCAGAGCCTAAGTTATCAGCCAAAAGTTTTTTGTATACTCCCACAATTTATTTTTTAGTTGTCTTGTCCCATAATAACACGGAGTTGAAATGCCAAATTTTGTCAGAAATCCCCAATGTCCCAAATCTAATTTGTAACTGTATAGGAGAGTGGTTTAATATTACCCAGTGCTCTATTCCACAGTGTATTATACCTGGCATCATTTGTTTGTGGACAAGGAAAAAAGCCAATGTTGGAAAAATTATTATGTGGTGAGGAGTAAAAGGTATAACAACATTCTAGGGGGTGAAGCCAAATATATCTATCAGGCCCACTGTGTCTGTCATATCCTGGATGTCCCTCTGGTCAGGTGTAAGCCCTGTCAGGTAATAGCCTTCACAATCTATGTCTGACTGGTAAGCAATATTCCAGTTACCACACAGTATTATAGGACTGTTAACAAAGGTGAAGCCCTGTGGCCAACCAGGTACAAAGACTTGGAGTATCCACACTGGGTCCATACATGAACCGTTATGAAACGTCTTGTCCCAATCTCCTATGCAATAGGATATATCATCCCTCTTGGTCTCCAGTTAAGTTAATAAAATGGAAGGTTAAATACATAAGCAATAAGACACAATGGGGTATGCGTTAGACAGTTCTAACACATGGCTAAGGGGCATAGTGAGACATGAGAGAACAGGTTGAGTGCATCCAGTCCCCTAGTTATGTATTAGAACTGTCTAACGCACATCCCCAGAGTGGCTTATTGAGCTTATAATGGGTCTTTGTATTCTAAATGGGGTTTCTAGTTTTAGCCATGCATTAGACACTTCTATCGGATGGCTAATAACCAATCAGATTGCTTGAAATCCTTTGCTCATTTCATAATTAGCAATTAATATTGCCACACACCTCTTTGCAGTACTGTTTCTTACCCTGTATACTTGCCCCACCCACTCATATTGAAAACAATTGTGCTCTTCTAATTTGATGTGTATCTCCTGAGAAAGGTAATTGAGACCTGTAGTTTTTCAAGATATCTGTGTACCATATGTCTCTTCTCTTTCGATTGCCCCTCTTCTATAGTTCGGGAAACATTCATGTGCATACTACACATGAGATCTCACAGTTCTGATGTTGATGCATACAAATGCCCTGCCCAAGAATAAACAATTCCACCTTCAAACCAACAATATAGGACTGGCCCACCCCCATCTCCCATCCCCAAACTCAAAACCATAAACAAAACACCAAAGGACACTATAAACCTAAAACAATAACAGCAAGTATGCCACCTCATCATCCCTGGTTCCACAGACTGCACCCCTTCACTGCTGGCCTGTGGTTGTTCCAGACAGCAGTGCCTAGACTGACATTCCTGCCCAGAATTAAATTGTTAAAAAAAACACTGTAATAGAATAACAACTGCAATTTTTAAACTCTAAACAAATGAAAAAAAAACACCTCTGTGGTGTTGTACTGATCACGCAGGATTTAGAAAAGGCCTCACAACTCAGGGCCCTGTACCTATATAATTCCTGAAAGGGCACTGTGCTATCAAATTCCAAAAACTAAAATGGAAACAAGTGCAAAAGACACCTACTTCCAAAACAATATGATAGTGTCAGAGCAAACAGGATGGGCAGCTAACACTGAAACAAACCACTAAAGGCAAATAAAACTAACAAATATCCTATTGGGACCTTCTAAATGTGTGCAGCAGATTTCTTTTAAGTAAGCACATGCCTAATAGAATCACAATTGTGAGTCTCCAGAGCAGAAAATAACAAAGGGGTATCCACATGGGGTCAAGTCCAAGGAGAGCTACCTGGATGGGCAGCAGGACAAATTTCAGCCTACCTGCTGCAAAGGAAAAACACAATGCCAAGCACCACCTCTTTACAAGACAAATGTCACAGCAGATACATGGAAAATGGTTCTATGTCATATCGGTGACCACCAAAGGGCGATCACAGTTACGGCGAAGACAGAGCACAGAAAATCTATTTTGGCACTCTGACTCAACAAAATGGCACTGTGGACTTGTGTTTTTTTTGTGTTTATGCGGGGGCTGTGCCCTTGCACCCCAAGGCTTCACCCCAGCAAAACCCTACTAAAGTTCTCAAATCCAGGGGGGTGCATGTCGAGGGGGCAAAATGTAAAAAAATAAATTGCCATGCAGTAAAACAACCTGCGCTTGACCCAAACCCAGTATGCTAGCTACCAAGGCTATGAGCTAACTCTGCTAGATGATGGGGTCAGCTCAGTAGCCTACACACAGCACCACTCCTAAACTCCCCTCCACCCCTACGCCATGCGTGTGCTCCCACCACCCCTGCACGCATCTACGTTACAGCGACTTCAATTGCTATGGTCACCAACCCCCATCCAGTAACTGTCCCTAACCAGTAGCCCCTGTGATGGGTAAAAGCAATCGAGTCACCCCAGTGGATTAACCATAGCCCACATCATGGGCTACCATGGAAATGGTTATCCTCCCCAAACTGAGTGGCCCACTCAACCGAGACTGCTCCACCTCAGCAAAGTGTACTGTATGTCACTATTATCATCTTGGAACACACAATCCTGAAACTTAACTGGAAAAAAAGAATTAACTGACTGACTCAAAGAAGGCCTCTATCAAATAAATTCTGGGGAAGAAAGTGATATAATAAACAAAAGTGGTCAACATGTAAAGCTGTCTTCCCACAGGTTATGAGGAAAAAACCAATTAATAAACTCACAAAATGAGTACTACTTTATAAATTACATCAAACAAGGACCAAGCCTCCCATAACTCATCACACTGCACATCACAGCAACTATGACACACTATAACAAAGTCCAATCAATAAATTGGTACATCAAAAACCAGTTCTACAACAAAAAAGTCCAACAGATTGACAGCAACAGTCTACTCATGAGGGTATCTCATTTTGGTCTGAAAAAGTCTGGGAGCAGTTTATATAGTGCCTGACTGCTTTATCAGCCAACTGAAAGCTATGTTGTCTATTTGATAAAGAGACCACAAGATGAGATGGGTACTGCATCCAAAAACAAATCTGAGTGGCAAACAACTTAGATTTGATATTTTGATAGGTGTTACCTTGTTCCCTAACAGGTTGAGGGAAATTGTGAAACCCGTGTAGCCACTTGCCCTCCAATGAAAGTTCTTTAGTATCCCAAACTTTCTTAAGTACAGAAACCTTGTCTAAATAGTTGAGCATCTTAAATATGAGAAGCCAGGGCCTCTCTTCAGTGCCTGCCATGGATGGAGTGCTGTGTGGACCCACTCAATTATGTATTCTGGGCCATTTGGGGAGGGTTCTGCCACTGTATTACACAGCTTCTGCACAAATTTAATAGGATCAGAGCCATCTGCATGCCCCAGTATGCCCACAACTACAATATTGTTTCTCCAGCTTTGATCTTCAAGTGTAGGAGCCACTTCTCTAATTTAGTGACTCAGCACTGGAGCCCTGTAGTAAGTTCAGGTTCCATACAGGAGCATTAGTCTTCGACCGAACTAATCCTAGTTTTAACATCTGCAATCTGTTTGCTTAAATCCTTTACTGCCGATCCTATTGCCTTGATATCACCCAATATGCCCAGAAGTGTATCTTTGAGTGGACTAATTTTCCTAAGGAATCTATTGATCATTAGCAGTAATGTGCTAGAATCTTCCTCCATGGAGTTGCCCTCCTCGAGCACTTCCTCTCCCACTCGAAAGCACTTCAGCCCTTCAGCTTCACTGAAAGGAGAGGCTGGTAGGTAGACTCTCTACTCCAAGTCATCCACCTTTGGGACTTAATGATGTATTGTACCAACTTATCCTGTTTAAAAATAAAGAATTGTACTACTAAAATGAAGGTTGAAGTCCAGGAGTGTAAGAACAAACAGAAACATAAGAAAAAAATGAGGTTTAGCTGAAGAATGCAGTTGTTTAAGAAAGTTATTTCTCATTGGGGTCAGAACTGTGATAGAGTGTTGCTTCGAGCTGTAATACATCCAGTAATATATTTCTAAGTTTGTAACCCTTACTCCTCACTTGTCAAAACTCAGTGTCAACAGTTCAGTTTTTATTCTGGTAGTCATTTTCTGCCATAGCCACATACAAAAGTTGTTTTAAGTTGGTGGAACAAGTTTTTAGGTGCGTAGATTGGTAGGACCTGTATCATTTTATTTATTTTGTTTTTATTTATTGAATTTTGTCGATCGGGTAGACCCACTGAGACTAAAAGTCCCTTTTTCGAGTGAACTGGAATTACTGTACATTCCCTGACATTCTAGTGAATTACAGACCTGTTTGAACCTTTCCTTTCTAGGGAAGATTATTGAGAAGGTGGTGGTTGACTAGCTTGTGGATTACGTACAGAATTATAAAACCTATGAACCTCTCCAGCTGGATTCTTGGCTCCACCATAGCACTGAGACTGCACTTGTCTGAGCGAATCATGATCTCCTCCTCCTGATGAGGAATTGAAGACTTTGTTCCATCTTGTTCCTTCTTGATTTCTCTTCGGCATTTGACACAGTTGACCAAGGGGTGCTACTGGATTGCCTGCAGACCTATATGGATCTCACCAGCATTGTATTACACTGGGTTAAACCCTACATAACCAGGAGAACATGACAAGTTGCCCTAGGAAATGTCATCTCTGGGACTTCTGCAATCTCTTGTGGGGTCCCTGAAGGCACAATCCTTGCTCCTGTGTTGTTTTCTATGTACATGTTGCCCTTGGTGAGATCATTAGATGGTACTGGGTTGAATTTCACTGTTATGGAGATAATGCTCAGCAATACCTGTCTTGTTCTCCAGGTGGGGATCATGTGGCTTTGGTGCTGGAGCAATGTCTTGCTGAGATAAACTACTGGATGGCCTCAAACTGGTTATGTCTCAATCCAAAGAAGACAGAGGTCATGTTGATAGAGCCGAGCCAACAGAGTGCAGAAGTGAGAGAAGATGTGGTAGCTCTTCTTGTGTTGGCCGGTCTGCCTCTTGCTACTGTTGATTCAGTTAAGAATCTTGGGGTAATTTTGGTCTGCAGGCTGACACTAGACCAACAGGTGTTGGTAGTGGTCCAATCTGGCTTCTATCATCTTCAATATATTGTCAGGATCTAACCACATCTGGCTCCTGCTGACCTGTAGATGATTGTTCATGCTTTCATTACCTCTAGGTTGGACTACTGTAGTGCTCTGTGCTTAGGGCTATCTAGAGGCTTAACGTGATGCCTGCATCTGGTCCAAAATTCTGCAGCTCAACTGATGATAGGAACTTCTTGGAGGGACCACATCATGGGGATCCTGCATGCCCTGCACTGCTTGCCTTTGCAGTGGTACTTAACCTTTAAGATATGCATGTTAACATACAAGACCCTGCATGGCTTTGGAGCTGACCACTTGGAAAATCTGTTGGTTCGTTATCTCCCAACCTGACCACTCCACTGATGCTGGCCAATGTGTTGTTTCCTCATTCTGGCTGAGATAATTAGGTTGGCAGAGCATTTCGGTTAGTAGCTCCAGTGTTGTGGAAGTCTCATCTGGGGAGTATCTGCCCTGCTGGCATGGTGGAGGCCTTCAAAAGATCACTGAAAACTTACTTTTTTGAGCAGGTCTTCCCCAGCTAGTGAGCTTTTAGATAAATAGTAGTCTAGATATGTTAATGGTTGTGATGTATTATTTTTTATTAAGTTGTTATCTTTTTTTGATATTTGTCTGTTTTATCATTTTAAATGATGTATAGCATCCAGAGCCTTCAGAAAAGGGTACTTTATAAGTAAAATTGCCTTGCCTTGCCTTAATTACATATATGGAAAAATAACACAAAAGCTGGAAGCAATGAATAGTGCATACCACAATAAAAGCAGGAAGTCAATGAATGACACAAGCACTAGCAACATCATGATACAAACATAAAGTCACAAAGGTTAGATAACTATGGTTCATATATATCACTGGAATACAACTAGGAACTAAGGTATGGCCAAGTTGTAGAATATACAGCAGTGTGAAAGGGTGACCCCTGTCAAGGGTGGGTACCCTGATGCTCTAATACCCCCCCCAGTTAGATGTCGACTATATTGATAGGCTTGGGGAACAAGGCATGAGAGTGCATGCTCAGCAGAACAAAATGCTGCCATGTTAATAGTAAAGGCAAGGTGGTGCTATGGTTAAAGTACCGGGATAATGCTTTCTGTACAAAGAAAGTAAGAAATATAACATGCATCTGTGCCTTTAATTGCAGTAATAAAAAATATAGAAAGGGAAAGTAAAGTGCAATGGTGCACTTTAAATGTTTATTGTATACAATCTATAGTGCTGCAGGGCTAATAAGAAATTATATTATAAAATGCAGCATAACAAACGTAAGGGGTTTATCAAGCTGCTATACAACCCCGGAAAATGCTCAAAGTCAGTTAGAACAGAGGGACATTTGCTAATTGAGCACCACTGCTCAGAAACCTCCCTTCTGTCCCCTATTGTGTTAAAGATATCCTGGTTGCTGGCTTTAAGCTGTAATAAAATAGCCAGCTAGCTATAGGAAAGCAAGTGATGTCCAGCCAACGGGGCTAGTTCCACTCCGGAATGACTATGTTTAAAATAAAGCAGGAACACGTTTGCTCCACCCTGTTTTCACTCTCTCTCAGTAAACTACTGAGAGGCGATGTTTTTTGCCTCAGCCACCATTCCAGCTTTGGTCCCTGCAGTTCACTCGTGAAGTGCATAAAACTTATATAGTAAGAAAAGTACCCTTTCTGACAGAAATTTGCCTGCAGAATATATCTATATATGTATTGAGAGAGAGAGAGAGAGAGTTGTTTGGTTACATTGAAGTAGAGCACTTGCCCTTTGCTCGCTCTCTCTCCCCCTCGAGAAACTAACAAGTAAAAGTATTTGGTATGACAGTTTTATGAATAAAGAAGTGCTTTACCTTGCTAAAACACTGCTGTTTTAAAATAAAGAAGGAGCATGTTCGCTATGCACGCTGTATTTTTCAATGAATGGCTGCGTTGCAGTTACAGTTCAGAGCAGTATTAAACTTTTACTTTCAGACGCCGAGTTTTTACCAGCACTGAGTGCTTTGAAAGACAAAGTGCTTCCCCAGTGAAAAGACTTGCAGTAGAATTGTGTAACAGGGGGCTTTCCAGAAAACTTGTTATCTGTGTAAAATGCTGTCCTGTTGCACATTAAAAATGATTAGAATTTAAAAGGACAGCAATGCCCTTGCATAGCTATCTCCTTATGTTCAAACGGGCTAAAATGAAAAGTCAAGCCAAAGGCTTGAAACCCGCAGCCATAACCCTTGAGAGAGTTAGCCTTTCTGCTCTATATTAGGTTACCATGCTGCTCGGGCTTACTAAAGCAACTTAGTAGATATATATATATATAATGCTTACATTTTTGTTTTACTAAAATATTCCGTGTGCATAAATGAGAATGCAAACTCATATAGTCTGACCTGTGCCATAGAAAGGCTCCTGTGAAAATGAATCTGTTGCTATAGGGAAGCAGCGGCCCCTAGAAGTCTATATTTATGCAGATTATAGTTCCTTTGATTATTAATAGAGGGAGGAGCTTACAGTAATTAAAAGATAATTAAGCATTTAGAGTCACTTTCTAACCAGGATTATGGTTTGTAATATAAATGTTGGAAAGAAATGGTTATTATAGTAATAAGGCTTAGAAACAATTGTTTGTATTACATATACGAGCAGCTTGTGAGCCTAGAAACCTAAAAATGTACTAAATTGGAAATGAATAGGAGTCATATGACTGGAAGGACAACCTGAGACAAGCTATATAAGCCTACCACTAGGGTGGATTTAATAGATAAGGCATCAGTCTAGAGCTGACTGTGTGAGGTGTAAGACCTTAAGTTTAGAAAACTTATGTCTACACCCTGACATAATGACAATTTTTTTATTTTCTGTTCCAGGTAATGATCATTTTATGACAAAAGAAAATAAAATGATAAATGCTAACCTGGCATTTGTTATGCACGATTGAAGTTGTCTGCCTGAAATTTGTATCCTGAACATCTACCCCGCTACAAGCAGGTTCATATGGATCAGGAACAGCAAGTCAGAGGAATACAAATACAGACCAGGCAGTAACCATTCAGTGCATGCAAGTACATAGACTATGCTCAAGGAGAAATGCCTTGAGGCTTTGAGACCTTTTTTAATAGCCACCAAGTGAGGAACAATCCTGGACCACTACCGAAAGAGCATTTCACTTTGAAGGGACAGAGAAAACAAAGGATCTATTCACCACACAAGACCTTGTTCACAGTATCTCAGGAAATGTATTACTGGATGATCAAAGCATTCTCCTATAAGGGATTTTTAGCCAATACATCAACAAGGCAGGAGGAAGGGGGCACCACTGAAAAGCCTGGCTGCTAGGCATAGGAGGGGTAGTTAAATCTATTTTCAAAGGAGGTCCCATTTAGGGAGCAGAAGATATCACAGTGGTGTACCCTTGGTGGGGCATCGGCAGCAAACTGACCAGTTTTATTGTACAGAACTGTTAGCTTATTTACTTCTGGGACCTTAGAATCTGTAAGATCGGAGCAAAATACATTAAGGCTGGGAGCAACATACAATTGGTAATAGCATGATGTGAATCATTAGTCAGATAACCATCCAGGTGATAAAGCAACCCCATTTTTTGGTGCAGGGACTTTGAGGTATTGTTAACATGGTGCTTATAAGAGTCTTCCTGGTCCACGTGTCTCCAAGATATTTAACTGTGTCCACCACCAAAATTGGAACACCAGTGGACTGGGCAATATACAACAAATGTTATCAAGAGTACCACAATGCTTGGAGCCAAAGAGAACAGCTTTGTTGTTTTTTTTTTTTTTTTTTAGTGTTGAGAACTTGCTTGTTTCTCTAAAACTATTTTTCTAATTCCCCAAATTCACTAACAAGTTGAGTACTGATGCAAGCAGTATCACTAGAGGATCTGTATACTATGTCATCATCCACATATAACATATTAGCTCCACCACAATTATCAGGCATGTCATTAATAAATAAGGAAAACAGCAAGGGGCCCAGAATGGAGCCTTAAGGAATACTATCATAGCCTGTATACCTTTCCACTTTAAATGTTGATATCTTTTAGCCAATTAATGGGAGAACAAATGACAGGAGAGACTCTCGAGAACAAGCAGCTTTAGCTTAACTAACAGGAGGATGTGATTCACTAAATTAAAGGCATTAGTGAGGTCTATAAATATAGCACCTGTTGATAGCCCTTTGCCCTGGCATCAAGAATATTGGTTGACAGCCTGACCAATGCGGTGTCTGCACCATGATTTTTCCTGAAGCCATGTTGCCTGTCTGTCAGCAGCTGGTGTTGTTCCAGATACTTCTGTAACTGGTTATAAGCAAGGCCACTGTTTTTCAGTGCTTGCAAAAAAGCTAATTCTGTTTCGACCATCCTGGATTCTGGGATTTTACCAGTGTTTGGGAATCCAATTTCCGGGATTTTTCCAATAATCCAAAACTTAATATTAGTCACACATTTTAAGTAATAAATTTGTCTATCACAGTGTTTTATCATGTTGTTACACAGATTTAATCCATATCAGCAGATAACAAGAGCATTTAATCTCATATTGCATGTCATATAACTACCCAAGTGTTGCATCTACCAGCTAGCAAGGCCTAGTGACTGCGGGAACTCCATTGGCCAAACTGACATACATTTTAAAATATTCCCTTCTCAGATCAAGGCAGCAGGTGAAATTAGATGGCCTCTTGTAACAGTAACATTTTTTTCTAGCAATGAGGAACCAAATTTTGATGTCTGTTCGATACTAAATAGACATCAAAATCTAGTCTTTGTTTTAATGCTGACAATGTGTTCTGTGACATGTATAATAACAACTTCTCCAAGCTAAAATGCAATTAATGTGTTTTATTTTAATTAGATTTACAAAGATAAACATATGCAAAAAAAACACAAATCAATTCAAGTATTGGCTACTTTCGACAAATACGTTACCCAGAAAAATACGCTACACAGACAAATACTCTACACAGAGTACATAAACTAAAGCATACTATGTGAAGGACACTAGAATCAAACCCATAGATACATAATGCAGAGATACTACATATTGCACATCTACACTTTATTGCACAGTGGAGCACCATGTTTTCCCTACAATATTGCACCTGAACTGCACATCTATTTGATTGCACAGTGGAGCACCATTTTGTTTTCTACAATATTGCACAAGAATTGCATGTTTACAAGTTATTGCAGAGGGGAGCACCATTTTTCTGTAATAGTGCATCAGAACTGCAATTACACAAAAGAGGGTGGGAGATTCTGGCTGTACTTATTGAACAGCAGCATTGAAAATAATTTAAAAATTGTCCACAGTCAGGCTTCTCTGCTGGTTGGTCAGGATTTGTCCATGTGCAGAAAATGACTGCTCCACTGCTGCACTAGAAACAGGGACCCAGATGGCCTGATGGACTGCCTTGGCAAGAGTTAATACCTGTGAGGACACAGTGATCCAGTACTGGTTAAGATCAAATGATCCAATCTCTGGTAGTTCCCACACATCCTGCCGTATGTAGATCTCCCAGCCCTTTAACAGTGTATTCTTATTGTGTAATGTGAACATTGGGATAAAGGGCAAGTACAGTTGGAAGTCCTTATTGAGTTTGGGTAGGTTGAGTGGGTTGATAATTCAACAGGCCATGAGGAGCTCTACAGATGGGTTTGGTTGCAGGTGTTATGTCAGTTTCTCCAAACTGACCTTGAAAGCATTTTTGAACGGTTTGAGGTTCTCATCCCTTATTTTATTCCTCAGTTTAGAGAGGTACAGCTCTGTCTTCTCACCAGAGCCATAATTTGTGTTGTGCCAGCCTCAAAGCGGCTCTTAATTGACATTAGCATGTCATATGTGGATGTCACAAGAGGTTTCTCCTTTGACTGCAAATGTTCTATCAAAGCAATAATGCAACCTGAATTCTCTGTAATGAACACCAGTTGTGCTTGTACCTCATCATACCATTCATCCAGTAATGCCCATAGATTGTTTATTGAGGTGGCATCACTCGAATCTGCCCTGAAAAAGTCTCTTATGCATTGCAAGTGTATTGAATGGTATGCCACAGCTGCAAATCATGTGTTCCATCTAGTTAAAACAGGAACTGGCGGCAAAGCAATCATTTCCCCCAGAGCTTCCAGGTCCTCAAAAAATGTGATGAATTCTTTTTTGCATTTTAGCGATTGCTGAAAGGCATATTTTACCAATAAAACCAGTTCATTAACTTTTTTGAAATGATGCAGCCATGTAGCCTCAACAACGGACAAGGCATGTGCCCATCAACACACATGCACAACATGGTCCCCAAGAACCCCATGAAGTGCATCATTAAAACGTTTAATCATATAATGAGTACTGTCGCTGACAAACGAAACTACATTCATAAAGTCAATGTTACAGCTCTGGAGAGTCTTTAACACAGCTTGAACCACTGTGGAATGGTTGATGTAGTCTACTTCTGTGCTGTTTCCAAGGTATGTCTTGCCCCCTTCCAACCCAAAGATGACATTAAGAATGCACCATGACTGTACATCTGTGCTGTCATCACACATAACAGACAGTGATTTTCCATGCACTCTTAACTTGGGTAGATAGAGCTGCCTCGGGGTGCCTGTTTTCAGCACTGCTCTGCTCCCCATTCAAATACTTGCACATCCATACCCTCAGCTCTGGATGTTCCAGCTTCTCCAAGGGGATATTTACAGCCCCCCATGCCTTAACTGTGTCCATGACCATCTCATGTCTTGCTGCAGATGATTCTGTTGCAGCTCTGAAACTGCTGGTCAGTGTCACCTGCATTGGTTGTTTTCCTTCACTAGCAGCTCGTTCCTTATGTCTAGTATGTTTCTTGCTGAGTAGATGATCTTTTACTGTATCTTTTCTGGTATGGTCTAGGACATGGTTGCAGTATGGACAGAAAAGTGTTCCTCCACCCTCATAGAGGCCTTCAAATTTGAACTGAAGGGCTCGCTCCTTAGCTGAGGTGTAGCAGAGCTTGGCTTTCTTATTCAGTTGTGCAGCAAACATGATGCAGGTAGAAAGTACAGGTATGAATACAGTAATCACAACCCAAAAAAAATATATATTAATAGTGTGTTCCACCAATCTGCTTGGTAAGATAATTCAACAAATTGGGAGGATCAGATCCCCTGGATAGGGCAGTCTGTGACTTTTATCCTCTGGCTATGATGGTAGCAGCCAATGCCTACAGCCCCCATCCTCCATTTATGACAGCAGCAGCTTTCTACATCTCCCATCCTCCAGGCACGATGGCAGCAGCAGCCTATGACTCCCATGGTCCAGGTATGATTTCAGTGGCAGCCTATGACTCCCATCCTCCAGGTACGATGACAAGAGCAGCCTAAGACTCCTATCCTTCTGGGACGGCAGTAGCAGCCAGCGACCACCATTCACTAGGTGAGATGGCAGTAGCCATCTACAATTCCCATCCTCCAGATACAATGGCAGCAGTACTCTACGACTCCCATACTCCAGATACAATGGCAGCAGCATTCTATGACTCCCATACTCCAGGTACAATAGCAGCTGCATTCTATGACTCTCATCCTCCAGGTGTTAAGGCAGCAGCAGTCTATGACTCCCATCCTCCAGGCTTGAAGGTAGCAGCAGTCTATGACTCCCATCTTCCAGGTGTGAAGGCAGCAGCAGTCTACCAATCACATTCTCTTGGTACAACAGCAGCAGCACTGTATGACACCCATCCTCCAGGTATGATAGCAGCAGCAGCCTATGTCTCCCATCCACCAGGTACCACAGCAGCAGCAGCCTACGACTCCCATCCTCCAGGTACCACAGCAGCAGCAGCCTATGACTCTCATCCTCTGGGTACGATGGCATCAGCAGCGTATAACTCCCACACTCCTGGGATGGCAGTAGCAGCCAGCAACCACCATTCACTAGGTGAGATGGAAGCAGCTGTTTACAGCTCCTATCCTCTGGGCACAATGGCAGCAGCATTCTATGACTCCGATCCTACAGGTGTGAAGGCAGCAGCAGTCTACAGCTCCCATCCTCCAGATACAATGGCAGCAGCATTCTATGACTCCCAAGCTCCAGGTGTGAAGGCAACAGCAGTCTATGAATTGCATTCTCTGGGTATGACAGCAGCAGCAGTCTACAACTCCCATTCTCCAGGTACTACAACAACAGCAGTCTATGACTCCCATTCTCCAGGTATGAAGGCAGCAGCAATGTACGACTTCCAGATTTTCCCCAGGTGAAACAAAAACAGTTATTTATAGAACTTAATGTAACGGCAGATCTTAAGAGAATCTCTTGCGGTAGGTCACATCTTAGAAACTACAGTACAACCACGAGACACCAGGACCACACAAACATTTTTGCTAGCGGTCCATCTGGAGCCAGGCACAGCTATATAGGGAAGATCAACATGATGACAGCATTGCCATGTGTGGCCCCAGATAGACTGCTAGCAAAAAGGTTTCCATGTGGTCCTGATGCCTGATGGTTGCAGTTCCTAAGGTGTAACCTGCTGCAAGAGATTCCCTTGGAGATGTACTGTTATGGTAATTTCTTACACAAGTGTTCTTTTTTGTTTCTCCTGGGGGCAAAACTCAAAAGCCCCCTGGATCCCCTCTGTAACCCTGTCCTCCACGTCTACCTACTACACTTCTGAGACCATCTTTAGATGCAGTGATTTTTTCCACAGTTTACTGTATGCAGGTGCAAGTTTTTCTGTTGGTGAAAGCAGGGAGTACCCCCGATCCCCACTGTAACTGTGCTCCAATAATACCACCACCTACCATCTAAATATGTAACAGAGTCTGTGTGCAATACTAACACCCCTCACCAAACTAGCTCTTTGCACACAGAAACTAACAAAGGACCTTTGGACATACTCTGAGATGCAGCACTGCCAACTTTCACCCCACAATGGGCCCCCCATTCCACTTACTCTGGAGCACACTGTGGCACATACCAACAAAACAGCCCCTTGGAATTGTTAAAGGACAGTGTGTACAAGCCATCTCCTATGAAGTCCAAGGGGCTGTGTTGCTTGAGGTGTACCCCATATTAGGTTGGGGTCAGCTTGCTTTTCACATAGAATCAACACCGCCCTTTAATAGCACAAAAGTGTACCAATTCAAGCTCCAAAGCAGATTTTCTACAGTATAAAGCACCTTGTCCCACCCACACACACACACTGATCCCTTTGCTTTTTAACCCTGCTGCACTGTCACCAAGGCACAGCACTTTTCCAGAGCTACACACCCTAGTAGCAGGGTTAAAAAGCAAAGGAATCAGTGTTTGTGTGTGTGTGTGTGTGTGTGTGTGTGTGTGTGTGGTTGCTTTATTTTTCTGCATTTGCAAGAAGCAAAAGAAGCTGAAATCCTCAGTATTTCAGACTAGGGGTGAAGATCCCAAAGCAACTTTTGTGTCTTCTGTGTGCCCCAGAGCTTGTAGAGTTAGAGTGTGTGTGTGAGTGTGAGTGTGAGTAGCTTGCTGTGTGCCACAGAGTTATGGGGGGAACATGGGCATGGCTGGGAGTTGCCATTGAGTAGGCATAGGTGCATCTCTGCTGAAACATCTGAGCGTCTATGTGCCATGAAGCATGGATAGTGGGATTGATTTCACATATGTTAAATGAATGCAAGAAAAACAACACAAACATGTGAACAATAGTGGTAAAATCAGCATAGCACCACTGGTACCAAAAGAAGGTTTAATAAATAGCTCAAAAGAGTACAGTTCAAGCCCCAAAACAGGTTGTCTAAAGTGCAAGGAAACAAATCTGGTCAGGGTCCTTGTACTGTAGACGACCCATCTTGGGGCTTGAATTGACATGCTTTTGTACTATTTATCAAGACTTGTTTTGTCACCAGTGTTGCTCTGCTGATTTTGCAAGTATTGTTCACATTTGTCATGCACGCCCACTAGCAACTAAGCCATTTTGTTGCTTTTGTTTTGCATATATGACACTAACCCAACTATCCAGACTTATTTGTGGCACACAGATGCTCAGATGCTTCAGCAGAGTTGCTGCACCTATGCAAACTCTATGCCAGCTCCCAATCGTGCCTTTGCTAGCATGTAATGCCTCCCTATAACTCAGTGGCACACAGCAAGCTCAGGGATCCTCATACCCCCCCACCCCACACATGCTCTGCACTTTACCAGAGCTACACCCCTTTTTTTATACACGGGGGGACAGAATATGGGAAGGAGAAGGAGAATATTAACCAGTACAGGATGCTGTTAAATATGGGAGGGGGTAAACTCAAGCACAATATGGGGTGAGAAGGAGGTTAAACTCAAGAGGCAGCATTAATTTAACTCACAGACCAGATTTTGTCACCAGCACTTCAACAACACAATATTTAAGCACCACTCTGCAAAAGGCATTTTGGACACCACCACCAACTTCATGAGTTTTAAACACAACATCTCCATCTTTGTCAACAAAAGACTGCACTGACTGCTCATGGACAGTGCACAAATCCACTCTCTGCAAACTTGCTAAGAGGTGCACTCAACTCTACCTACCTTTAAGCATACCCCAGTGGAAGTGACATGGTAGAGAAGGCAGGGTCACATGGCAGTCTGGGCCTATTCCCAGCTTTTCCCCAGATGCAGTGCAAGTGACCTGCAGAAAATCATGTGAAAGTCTTGAACTTTCATTAAGCTGCCATTTTACAAGATTTTCTGCATTACAGTGGTTTTGTTGCTGTACCTGGGCATCTCAGAACTAGAGTGGTAGGAAGTTTGTGCACAAGTCACATTTTCTGCACTCTAAAACTGTTCATAGACAGGATATACCTGCACCTCTCTGAGACACCTCGGCCTTCCCCACACATGCATATTCTCTGGGGCAAGCAAAAGGCAACGGAATACCCAGACCCCCTACCTGCTCAGACTCCTCCCACCACCACCATCACCACACACATATTCTCTGAGTGACACCGAAGGCAATACAGTTGGTCGACCAGGAAGTCGGGCCATGCCTGGGTGTAAGGCATGGTACCCCAATTAGCTGCTGTTTCACAGAATCAACTTTTTTTTTACCTTGCAAATCTCTTTAAATATATATCCCTCATATCTGGTTGACCCCTTCCCCTATATCCTGCCAGCTTTTCATGATTGCACGGCATGCCCACAGCCACTCGAGTGCCAGTCTATACCTGGTCTCGGTATACCTCCAGGGCATGTAGCTTGAAAGCTGGAGCTTTTAATGGCCGCTTTTACCTAGACAGTCTATGGTTGCAACCCCCCCAGCTGCTCCCCATATGAAATGTTTCATACATAAGACAGCCATGGGTGGTTGTGGGCATGCCGCACGATCTCATGAAATAACAGCAGGACACAGGCAGGATCAACCAGATATGAGGGATATTTAACCCATTCTTACCACTAGTGCCATATGACATCGGAACCATTCATTGTTTACTTACCTGACTCAAAATGACAACACAAGATAGAATGAGTTGATTTGTCTGGAAAAAACATTAATTTTGTGAAACAGCTAACTGGGCTATGCCATGCCTCATGCCCAGGCATGGCCTGATTCTTGATGGATGTTTCCCTTTAAACCAGTATTGGTAGCATCCATGGTGGGGGCACTAGTGTCTGACATTCCCAATATTGAGGGGGTGAGGTGGGATTTTGCAGGGAATATGAGCCCTATTTATCAACTTATTCCAGACTGCTCTTTGACTTGGGAGACTTCGTCCCAGTTCCCCCCACACCTCCAAAGTAAAAAAAAAAAACAATTGCTGGGTGTGGGGGGCAGAACTCAAACTCACAAAAGGAAAAACAAAATAGCCAATGAACCACTGAGAAACCAGGGATGCTGGAGCTCAGGACTGTGAGACCATGGCAGAGGCAGTAGCTTGGGAGGGTGCTCCCCCCCCACACTCACACTCACACTCACTCTGGGGCACACAGAAAGCAAAAAAGTTGCTCAGGAATACTAAGAACGCCCCCCACACACACACGCAAAAATATAGTGACTCTCTGGGGCACACAGAAGGTAAAGTTACTCAGCCCCCCCCAAAAGGCTCCCTGCTACACACACACACACACACACACACACACACACACACACACACACACACACACAGCAACACAGTTGTTCAGGAATAGGCAGGCCCCTTCTCAGTACTCAGATGTGCCTACACACACACATACATACAAGACTTGCTGGGGCAAAGTTGGTCACAAATACTCAGACCCACCACCCTACTTAGGCCTCCCCCAAATGGTCTGTCTCTGCTAAACACACACACACACACACACACACACACACTCTGGGGCACACACCTGGCAACACAGTTGTTCAGGACTTAGCCGACCCACCCAAATACTCACACAACCCCCCACTCACATATACATACATATATACTAACTCTCAGGGGAAACGTTGGGCACAAATATACTCAGACCCACCACTCTACATGGACACAGAAGCTCAAGAATAACAAGACCCCCCCCAACTACTCAGACCCCTCAGACCTCCAAACCACCACACACTCTCTAGGGTACACAGGAATACTCAACCCCTTCCCCCCCGGCTCTGCTAATTTCTGCTTCTTTAGGGGTCTGCAACCAAGAAAGCCTGTCTGTACCCCTATTGCACTCCAGTAGCAATGGGGTGAAAGTACCCCCCCTCGAATGGCCCTAGGTTTCTTCATCTGAGATATCAAAAAGGAATCAGCACTGGGATGGTAGTGCATCCAGCTAAAATCATTTAAGCAACCAAACAAAGATGCAGAGCACATACCAACTTTGAAAAATAAAGCAAGGGCACTGTTCCTTTAACAAATTAAAAAACTTTTAATTATCTTAGAACGCTGTACAGCCTGATGCATTTCGGATTACATCCTTTATCAAAGGTTGAATATCAATAAAAGAACAGCAGTTAAATACCCATTTCAGTGTCATCATGTCATCACACCCCAAGCATAAATTTGATTGGTTAGAATTTATACAAAAACCACAGAGCCCCTATCACTTTAAATACAGGCAACATTTTAAAAAATAATACTCCAAAGCAAACACATTGTTAAGATAAAATCTTTTAAGATATTCAAACATTTTATAACTATCAAAGTAAATAAATCCAGGACAAAAGAAAAAACAATAAAGAAAATGACTGGGAGGAGGGAAGAAGGAAGGAAAGGAGATAGGGGTGGAACAGCCAAATGGGGGAAGGGGAAGGGGAAATTGGGAGGGAAATGAAGGGAAAAGGGGAAAGGGAAAAACAAAACAAGGGGGGGGACAATGAAGAATAAACTGATAAACTTTAAATGCATTCCTAATAAATAACCGTTCACATTAATCCATCATTTAAAAGAATACATCCAGGCATCTCAGGTTAAATTCTCACTTCTTTCTTCTTCTCTGTCTGAGTAAGGGTTTCAGTTCAAAACCATAGTTTAAGCCAAACTCTTTGGAAGCATCCAAGTTAATAATCCGGAAAGCTTCCCTCATAAGCAACAAGTCAATTTAATACCATCCACCCAATAGCTGTATCCTGGGTTTTTGGCTCCGAAATGCATCACCTTGTACTTCTTGATGTTGAACCCAAGCTGCCAGGTGTGCGACCACTCCTCGAGTTTTGTCAAGTCCTCCTGCAGTAATTTGCCACCCTCCTCCCCATTCACCTCAGCACAGATCTTGATGTCATTGGCAAAGAGGCTGATCATATTTTTTTTACAACTATTTTTTTTTTAAGTTACTATTTTTTCGCCTTCCTGCCTGCCATCCCCGACCCTTCAGAAGCCCCAAGGTAGACATCCCTCTGCCTTCTACCCTGCCCGTATGACCCCACAGGAACCCCATGAAGCTTCGGTTTACCCCCTGAGCAGGGATGGGGCAGAGTCCCCTTACCCCAACAATCAACTGTCGTCAGTCCGGGGGCCATCGGGCGGGCGAAGGCACGTTGAGGGTATGTCTCCGGGGGCTCCATCTTCTCGGCGATGGCAGGTGTTTTTCCGCTTTCTCCAACCCCCTACAGTGTAAGACCCCTGACATCAAGCACTGAGCCGACATCACGCCTGCATACGGCAGCCCTTCCCCAGCATTGGGGTTGGTATTCCCAGCCTCCACTCGGAATCAGTCAAGTGTTCGGGCTATGCCTTAACCCTCCCCGGAGCAGGCGAGCTGTCATGGGATGCTCAATCCTAACTCCCCCCGGCCAGCCCACCAGCACCCTGAGTCCGCTCCCAAACCCGGGTCGCCGGCATGGAGCGAGGTGTGGCATCCAGCGCCTCAACCCTCAGCGCCACCGGGCCGGCTTTACAACTATTTTTCTGGCCCTCTGGCTCGGAACTCTCTCAGGCCACTGTACTCGCTGACTCAATCTACCGCCCTCTGTGTTCCCCTACATCTTCAGTTTCATCACAGTTCCCCAGGTCGGGGAACAGCAACCCAGGGAAACCACAGGGGGTAGTGACGGGGAACCTGCATTGGGCGTGTGGCAGTGGCACTGGCAGGGCCTTCACCTATCCAAGCTGAAAAGGTGTTTCTGGATGTTTACACCCTCAATGTTGGATGTGCAATGCCTCCCAGCCCGTAACATGGGTGATCCCACCTATGTCCAGAAGGCAGCTGCCAATGACTACCCCTCACTCGTCAGCCCCTGAGCATCGCAGCACCGCTGGTCTCTACCGAGGGCCTCTGCTGCATCAGGCTACCCCTGGATCCCTCCCCAAGAGAGGAGAGCAGTCCCTTGGATGCTCAATCCTCTCTCTCTCTCCCTTGCCGACCCATGGCGGTCCAGGCTCATTTTCAAACCCTGGTCGCCGGCGTGGCGCGAGTTGTGGCATCCAGTGCCTCAATCCTCAGCACCACCAGGCCAGCTGGCTGATCTTATTCTTGATCCCAACTGCTATGTCAGTGATGAAAATATTAAACTGGACTGGTCCCAGTGCTGATCCCTGTGGGACACCACTTGTCACTGCCCAGGGCTCTGATGCTTCTCCCCCCACTACTGCCCTCTGTTGTCTGTCCCTTAGCCAGTTTTCTACCCATTGGCCTAGCTTCCACCCTATACCAAGACTCCTCAACTTGCAAGTCAACCTTCCATGTGGCACTGAATTGAAGCCCTTGCTGAAATCCAAGTAGATTACATCTACTGCATGGCCCTTGTCCAGTGCCCTCGTGACCCAATCAAAAAAATTAACCATGTTTGTCCGACAGGATCTGCCAGCAATGAACCTGTGCTGTCTGTAGTCTTGCAGATCATTATCCACAAGAAACTGCACCAGCCTTTCTTTGAGGATAGATTCCATCAGTATCCCCATAATTGCAGTGAGGCTCACCATTCTGTAGTTCCCTGGTTCATCCTTGGGCCCACTTCTGTGGAGCGGTACCACATGTGCCTCCCTCCAATCGCTAGGCACACATCCAGTATTTAGCGAGGTGTTGGACAGATCCACCAGTGGCTCTGCTAGGACCTCTGCCAACTATCTCAGCACCCCGGGATGTACGCCATCTGGCCCAGGTGCCTTGTCTACCCTCAGGGACATAAGGCCCTCCAGCACCCTTTCCACCGTGATGACCCCATCAATGGTTGTCTCATCCCCCCATGCCTGTGCCCCTTTCCCTGCAGAAAAGGGCCCATCCTTCTCCCTTGTGAACACTGAATAGAAGTACTCATTAAGTAATTCTGCCTTCTCGGCCCCGTTGTCTACCTACCCACTGTCTTTCCTGATCCTAACTATTTGATCCTTGTACTTCTTCTTTTCCCTGATATACCTGAAAAAATCCTTTTCTCCTTCCTTAATCCCCTGTGATAATTTTCTTTCCCTGGCTGCCTTTGCAGTCCTGACCGCTCTGCTCACTTCCCTGTATTTCCTCACATAGTTTTCCCTATCTTCTGCCCTGTTGGTTCTCTTGTAGGTTCAGAAGGGCCTTCTCTTATCCCTCACCTTCTCCATTACCTCTCCAGTCATTCAGTTTGGATGCTTGGTCCTTGATTTCTTTTGCTGGCTCTTGACACAAGCCTTAGTGGATTCAATCAGCCCTAGTTTTATGATCACCCATTTCTGCTCTGTGTCCATGTCAGGGTGGATGCCATCTGTGTGTAATATCATTAATTGCCCCATCCTGCCAAAGTATGCCTTTCTGAAATCCATGACCTTCATTTTTTCTATTGTGGCTCTCTATACCCAAACTGATAGAGAACCACACTGTGTGGTGATCGCTACCAGCCAGTGATTCCTCTACCCTTACATCTGTGACCTGTTCTCCATCCTCTAGCACCAGGTCTAGAATATTTTCTTCCCTTGTTGACACTGTCACCCTTTGGGTCAGGAAGCCATCCTGGATTGCTTCCAGGAGGATCTGCTCCCTGGCACAGGAGGCGGCTGGGATGCTCCAATCCACCCCTGGTAAATTGAAGTCTCCCACCACCATAGTAATCCTTATATGGGGGTATGGGAAAATTATTACTTACTAGATGAACATCGAAACCCCTTTTTTCAACAGGTGATAATTTGGAAACGTTATATCGATGATTTGATTTTTATTTGGAGGGGTATGACCCTGGAATTGCAATCTTTCATTCAATACCTAGAGGGAACAAACAATAATTTAAAATTTATTTATCAGTCATCCACAGAAAGAATTTAATTTTTAGATTTGACAATATTAAGAGGGAAGGGGGTAAGATTCAAACAGATATATACAGAAAGCCAATTGATAATAACACAATTTTGAGAGCAAACATCAGTGATCCCCAGCACACCGTTAGAAACATGCCTAAAGTACAGTTTCTCAGGGTTAGGAGAAATTGTGGGAGTGATGCACTGGTTGTATAGGGTGCTGAGGAGTTAAGTGAACACTTAAATGAGAGAGGTTACAGATTAGCGGACATCCAAGCAGGCTGGGAACATGCGGCCTCCCAAGAAAGAGAGGTCCTTTTGATGCAGGAAAAAAGAGGGGAAGAGATTCTAAATTACAAAAGATTTAATTTTGCCACGACTTTTTCAACACATGCAGGGGAAGTAGAGAGAATTATTAAAAGGCATTGGGAGGTTCTAAGCAGTGACCCATCTCTGAGGGAAGTCTCAGCATCCCCACCCACAAAGGCCTACGGAAGAGCACAAACAATAGGAGATTTGGTGATGCAAAGTCACTTTATGAATGAAGTAAATCCTGTAAATACCTGGCTGAGGGGACGCATAGTGGGTTACTTTTGATGTAAAAGGTGCAATACGTGTAGCAAGATCAGAGAGGGGAAATGCTTTAGCTGCCCCAATATTAGCCATAATTTTAAGGTAAGACAGTTAATAACATGTAACACTGAAGGAGTTATTTATAAATTCACCTGCAGTTGTGGTTTGTTCTATATTGGAAAGACCAAAAGAAGTCTAAAAATTAGAGTAAATGAACTTGTGAGGGAGATAGAAAATAAAGATTTAACATACACAACTGCTGCACATGTGGCAAGTTGTACTGATAAAGAAGAACATGTTTTTTTCTTTCAAGGAATTGACAAAGTCAATGAAAGACCAAGGGGAGGCAATTTCAATGACTTGTTTCTTATGAGGGAAGCTTTCTGGATTATTAACTTGGATGCTTCCAAAGAGTTTGGCTTAAACTATGGTTTTGAAATCCTTCCTCAGACAGAGAAGAAGGAAGTGAGAATTTAACCTGAGATGCCTGGATGTATTCTTCTAAAAGATGGATTAATGTGAACAGTTATTTATTATGAATGCATTTAAAGTTTATCAGTTTTTTCTTCATTGTCCCCCTCTTGTTTTGTTTTTCCCTTCCCCCTTCTTCCCCCCCTTCATTTACCTCCACATTTACCACTTCCCCCTTCCCTCTATTTGGCTGTTCCACCTCTACTTCCTTTCCTTCTCTTGCCCCCCCCCCCAAGTCATTTTCTTTATTGTTTTTTTTTCTTTTGTCCTGGGTTTGCTTACTTTGATAGTTATAAGGTGTTTGAATATCATAAAAGATTTATATCTTAAAGGTGTAGTTGCACTGGAGTGTTATTTTTTAAATTTTGTCTGTATTTAAAGTTATAGGGGCTCTGTGGTTTTTGTATAAATTCTAACCAATCAAAGTTATGCTTGGGGTGTGATGACATGATGACACTGTTTGAAATGGGTATTTAACTGCTGTTTTTTAATTGATATTCAGCCTTTGACAAAGGATGTAATCCGAAACATGTCAGGCTGTATAGCCTTCTAAGATTATTAAAAGTTTTTTAATTTGTTAAAGGACCGGTGCCCTTGCTTTATTTTTCCAGGTTGGTATGTGCTCTGCATCTTTGTTTGGTTGTTTCTTCATCTGACTCAGTGCTCGCTCCGTGCACCAACATCCCACATTGCAAATATTGCACATATTTTAAAAGGACCTGCAGAGAAGTAGAGTCCTTGAAATGTGGTGGCAGACAAGGCAGGGCTGCGGCGAAATTCTCAATGTCTGTACAGCGGATGTCCCAGCGGCAGCAATGCTCAGTTTTAAAATACTTTACCGTATTTAATTTAAATTAAAGGTGTGTCCAGTGCTGGACCTGCAAACAAAAACAGTGCAGAGAGGGTCGAGTGGTATAGTTGGAGTGGAGTGGAGCAGGTCTCGTGTGGTGTCCTTGGCATCCTTGTGGTCCTCCTTGTCTCTCCTGCATCATCACAGCACTTCTTCCATGTTTCCTCACACAGTAGGCAAGGATCTCTTGCTGCACAGGGCCTTTTATGTGGCCCTATTCCAGAAAGTCACGCAAGCAACATGAGTTCCATGGCTCTCCTGCGTGCAATTTAAATACCCGCCAGCCAATTGGGATTCCGTGATTCCTTCCGCATTCACAGAATCCCAGAGAAACAGTGGCCTTGGTTATAAGTTAGCCCTTCATGAACCTTGAACAGGGAAATAAGCAAGGATATAGGACGGTAGTTTTCCATGGGTTCCCTAGGACTCCCCCTTGTGCACCGATACTGAAAGAGCAACTTTCCAACTCTCCAGAACTCTCCCTCCAATTAGTGATTTGTTAAACAACATTGCAACAGGAGAGGCAATGACAGGAGTAACTATATTTAGTAGCTTTTGCTCAAGTTTGTCATGCCAGCTGAGCATTAAGCCTTTAAGCGGTTTATGTGAGGCAATACCACTTTCCTTTTTATCATTCTGAAATGGAACTCCAAGTATTGGCACCTAGACTTTGACTGATCAGAGTAGCGGTGAGGAGGCTCACAACAGTAGGGACATAACCTTTCTTGATCTGTAAAAAAGCTTTTGAAGGAAAAGGAATTTGTAGTAGCTACAGGGTCTTGAAAGGCCTTACTGTACCATCAGCCACAATATCATATTTTACTATGCTGTAACAACCTTTTAGGATCATATTTGTACCCAGAATTGCTTTGGATCAGATAACTATTTTTCCTGTGGGTGTCCTAGCTGTTTTGTTTTAGCAGTTATCAGATCCTTTTTACAGGCATTTCTGAGTTCCTTGTAGTTATTCTAGTCAGACATGAAACCTGAGTTTTCAAAGACCTGAGCAGTAGCTTAACTAATACTGCCTCACTATTTGCATTTTCTAGGCCCAGTGCAGTTACTAGTGAGACATCAAGGGATGATCTACTATAGAAAAGGATGCCTCCTCCTTTCTTATTGATCCCATCCCACCTAAAGTTGAAGTACCCTGGTAGTTCTACCTCTTCAGGGAGTATGCAAGGTTTTAGCCAGGTCTCAGAAATGGCACCCATGTCAGTTGGCCAACCACATATTGTCCTTATAACTGAACATGCTCAGTAGGGTCTTTTGGATAGATGTTAAATACCCTACCGGGCATGTTCAGAACCAAAATTTCAAATCCTTATAACTTGGGAACAAATTAATGTGTTTTCACCAAACCAACAAAAGACACCATTCTTAGGCAAGCCCTTTCTACCCTGAAAATTTCAGACCACAATTCCAAACCATCTGGGCTGTAAGTCATGATAAAATAACTGCAAAAAACTAATTTTTTCCTAAAAAAGTGCTCTAAAATGATCTCCTTAAAAAGAAAACGCCATCATGGATATAGGCCCAGATATTTAAAACTTTGCCCTGGGGCTAAATTAGCACTGCCAGATGAGCAAACTTAGCCCAGAGCAAAAAGCAAGCTATATTCAAAAGGACTAGCCTGGGGCAAACAGCTTCTGAATATAGCATGGGAATGAGACTGGGCAAACTGGGCTGGGAGTGAAGGATAAACTTAGCCATGGAATAAGACAGCTCTGAATATAGCAACCAGGAAGTGCAAACCACAACAGCAACACAGTGCACAGCGATGTGAAGGTAGGTAGAGGTGAACTATGTGGCCAATATGTGTGCCAGCAAATGTGTGGTCCCAGTGCAGCTGAAGGCAGCAGCACATGTGAAAAGGACAGTGTGCAAACGTATAATATTCCCTGAGCGATTGTGGCCTGCTGCAATTTTCATGGGTTTAAGCGGCAGACCGCCCGTTGCTTAATGCAAACACATTTGCCCGCACTAAACTTTGCCATATTCAAAAGTGACATGCAAATGAGCCTACTTAGGTAGTCTCTGGGCAAACATCTAGATTAGATCTCATTAAGCCCTGATTTTGCATGCAGTTTGCCCAGCGTTACTGTAGGGTCCCGCAGCACCTTCTGTAGGTCAGTTTGGAAGTACAGGGGCTGGCTGAGTCTGCCTGCAGTGCCACCTGTTG
Source organism: Neoceratodus forsteri (assembly GCA_016271365.2). NCBI lineage: Eukaryota > Metazoa > Chordata > Ceratodontiformes > Ceratodontidae > Neoceratodus > Neoceratodus forsteri. The sequence continues at coordinate 686,142,354 of CM057449.1, forward strand.
GTCAGTCTGGCAGTACATTATGATAGCAGCAGGCTACATGTATATAGTACAGTACAGTATAACATATTGCACCCCAGGGGACAACACAGCATAGGCACAAGTGGTGGTGGTGGTGCTGCATGCAACTTTCACACTGTAGGTCATGTTACAGTGCACAGCAGACACTGCAGTAGCAAGGGGGCCAGTAGTGTGAGGGACACAGCAATGCCTGTGGTATATAGGGCAGTAATATCCACTGCACTGTACACAGTGACAGCCCCAACGTGCACGTGATTACTGACAGTGGACAGTACTATTACACTGTTGTGTGATCCACAGATGCAGCACCTCTGGCATAGGTTGCTCACAGTGACATATACATGGCCGGCTGTGTGTGCTGTGGTGTTTGCACAGCTGTGTGGTATGTGACTGGAGGGTATGTATGATTGGACAGGCACACTGTTATTGGGGTATTCCCAATTCTGGCCCATGTACACTGTGCACTGTGTCCCAGCCTTGTGGCCACACTCGGTCTGTGGTGAGGCCTGGCCACCCGTACACCCTCCCCTTATCACCCACCATGCCCACAGTGCTGCCTGTGTCTGCTGGCATCCATTAGTCACCACATACATATGATCTGCAGGTGTGTGTTTTATGGCCACACCACCATGGTGTCCCCTGGGGGCCAGGTCACCACTTACTGCCTGGCATGGCTGAGACTGGTGGCAGCTGTTGTCATCTGTGTGGTGCCATCAGTGACAGGCATGTATCCTCCATGTCTAGCTTTTTCTATGTGTCATATTCATATGTTAGAGTCGTACAAAGCCGCACAAAAGCCGGGCACACAGTAAAAAGCCACAATGTCATGCAAAGCAGGATTGCCCAGGGTTAAGACCAGCTTTTCCTGGGTGGTAATTTGTACCGCTCAAAGGGTGGGGCTAAGTCGGACAAAACACCTTTACACAGCGCTAGTTGCTGAATATAGCATTGTGCCTGTACTCATGCTAAGTTTGACCCTTGCATATATTGTGGTTTTGCCCAGCACGAATGCAGTTTGCACAAGCTATTTGGCCTTCCGAATATTGCAGAACCACACTAATCCAACGCTAAACCTGTGCAAATGGTTTGCGCCCAGCACAAAGCTTTGAATATCTGGGCTATTATCTTTTAAGCACTGATTGATTTATTTCTAAGATGGGTTTATCATATCTTTATGATACCATACTGATTTGCTGTATATACTTTTTTGGAATGAAATAAAGCTGAGTTTCAAAAAAAAAGAAAACACCTCAACCTAACTAAATGGGACCTGTTTAGCTAGATTCTGTTGTTTGATTTTGTAAAAGCTTGCCAGTAATACCTTTTCTGGGCACCCCAAAATCCAGGGTGTGCAGCTTAGTGAGAGGAGCCATTCACTCGTGCTTTCTGCATGATAACAGCGGGACTTTCTTGAGTTCTGCAGCCATAGCTGGATGTTGTACTGTGAGCTACAGTGAGAACAGCGAGCTTCCGATCCCCTGCTGTCTGTCTGTCTTTCTGTCTGTCTGTCTGTCTGTCTGTCTGTCTATCTATCTATCTATCTATCTATCTATTGAGCAGACTGGGTGCCCACCTCTGGTACCCTTCTTTCTCTTCCCTCTCCTCCTGGTCACCTGCCCACTATGCTGAAGGTTTATTTTTGTAATTTAGTAAGCGGACCAGGGTACCAACCCCCCTGTACCACATCTAGGCACCTGCCTCCCCTCCAGGTCACCCAACGCCCCTTCCCCGAAGTGTAGACCAACACTGGGGTGCCCAAACCAGTCTTGGAATCTCAGCTTTAATAAAACAAATTGTCCCTCATTTTTTTTTTCTTTTTAAACCTGTAAAAAAGAAAACAATCCCTCAACGATCTGATCCCACACTCTGAACTCCTACTCAGCACTCAACAACCCACACCCCCATCATAACCCCCCCCAAACACACACCCTCACTCACCTGAATATGTTCCATGGTGTAGATCCACTCTTTGATCAAAGACATGTCTTGTTGCTGGAACCAGCTACTGCAATACGAGAAACTATGGTAAGTGTGATTCAATGTATCGCAAAGGGAGTTTGAACATTGATGCATAACCTTGCCATTTTTGCATATTTTCACCCCAAATTGTCAATGTCCTTTCTGATACAACACCTCATGACCAATGGTGGTGAAATTATGCAAATCAGTTCTGAAAGGACAGTTTCATGGTCACTTGGCAAAATCACATTTCAGGCAGGATTTGAAAATTTTCACAGCCACTGTTCATGAATTGGGGCAATAAGACGTTGAAAATTTCAGGCCAAAATATGTAATGATGTCAAACTTATAACTACACATAGAAATTTTTCTATGCTCACTCATAACTTCAGTAATTTTAAATACTTTTACATCAAAATTTCAACATATCCATTTTTCACACCATCTCATGAACTTGATAGCCATCATTTTTCAAATCCTGGCCAAAGTGCGTTTTTGCACCTGTGGTGCGGAATGACGTTTTGGTGGTGCACGGTGACACTTCGGCAGGGATTTGAAAATTTTGACCTGTCTGGTTCAGGAGGTGGGGAAATAAGAAGACTATGCTAAAATGTTCAAATACAGTGAAATGCCTAGGTTATGACTGAACATTGCAGCATTTCAACATTCACTCATAACTTTGCAAATTTTCAATATTTTGACTCCAAACTTTCAACATAGCCATTTTTTCACACTATCTCATAAATGTGACAGGTGTAATTTTTAAAATCCTGGACAAGACATCTCTCCACATATCTGATGTAAAATGACATTTTGGCAAATATACTATAAATTCTATCTGTCATGTTTATAAGGGCTGTCATAAAATGGCTATCTTGAAAACTTGGGGACAAAATTAAACAAAAAAAGTGAATGAGTTGGCTCCGTGGTACTGAGTGATGGGTGTTTGTTTGACCTGCTGATGACCCAGGTTTGAACCCTAAGCACGGACATCAGGAGTGGAGTCTGGCAGGGAGGGAGTTATGAGCGTCTTATGGATGCTTTCCTACTGGGGGGTGGTGGGACGGTCCCAGACAGAATGTTAAGCAGTCCCTGGTGGTGGCTTGTGGCTGGAACTCATGGTGACATGAAGCCTCGACACATCTCCCAACATCCCCCCAGCATGCCGCCATGGTTCAGCCAATACATGGGGGGGTGTCAGGGAGAAAAACAAAGGGGGGAAACACAGTCACTCAGCCGGCTGGATGTTGGTGGCTGGTTCCTTCTCACCACGAAGCCTAGAAGTGTCCATGCTAGTCCCTCACCATGTGTCTGGCATACAACAAAGCCTATGGGCAAGTCTACTCTCACAGTTTATCTGCCATGGAAGGGTGGCCCTTTGGCAAAGGGATATATCCAGTCAACTGGGCTGTGGCAGCAATGAGTGTAGCAGGGACTGGAGGCAGAGCCCTAGGCTGCCCAAAGGAGAGGTCGGCTGGAGGGCTGGTGGAGCATAAAGAAATCACACACACGCACACACACATGCAAAAGTGAATGCGTGAGGAGTGAATGTGTGACAAGTGAATGAGTTAAGAGAGACTGTGTAAAACATGAACGTGTAAAGAGTGAATGTCTAAAGACCTAATGTGTAAAGAGTGAATGTGTCAGGCCCTGCACTTCTATTGGCAGACAGAGTTTTCCCATGGCACATGGCTCAAAGGCTCATGCACATCTGCACCTGTTGAAGCAGGTTCCAAACAAACCTCCATGAATTCAAATGCGATTCCACTATCTCACAAAGTAGGGAAATTAATTGCAAAAAAACTTCATATGCTACAGTTAGGGTAACATAACATCACAGAAGGGAGGCAGTATAGCGCAGTGGTTTAAGGCTTTGAGCTGCAAATCTGGTTACATCCAGCAGACCAGACCTGGGTTTGAATCCCACAGCTTCCACTTACATACTGTGTGACCCTGAGCAAGTCACTTAACTTCCCTGTGCTCCCAGGTTGCGCCTGTAAAAAAGCTTTCAGCTTAGTGTGTCTCACCTGGTTAAATAACTTAAAACAAAAACAGAAGTGGCTAAAATATGGTGCTAGGGTTTCCTACCCCCAAGCAGGAAAAGGAAAAAACATTATGGTTTGGGGTCTTTATTTTACAAGTTTGGTGATGGGTGTCTAGGATAGCTTACCTAGTGATATAGTAAAAGAGCAAATCAAAATGAATAAAAAAAAGAAATAATGTAGATACATTTATATTGCATGGTACAAATATGAACTTCTAATGCTAAGTAATGGGGAGCAGTACTATGGGTTACTGGCCTACTTCTGCTGAAAGATCTGTAGTATAACCTGTAATGATTTGCTGAATATAATCTGTGTTTCATCTAATTCCTCTGTGTCTGCAACCAATTCTTCCTCCACCTCCTCTTCCTAATGTGCCTGCAGTGTGCACACTCTTGTATATGTGTGTGCTTCTCCAGCATCCTCCTCCTCCTAATTGTCAACCACATTTGTGTGCAGTACCTGTGTGTCATCCTCTTCCATCTCATCATCATGCAGCTGGTGGCACCTTTTATCTGTTTATCAATATGTGCCATGTATCAACATGCATGGGAAATTCATGCCACCACATGTTGTGCATATGTGAGATATTACCAACAGAGGACCACTCAGGGCAACACACACATATGAACCACATGGTAGGTACACATACACCATCTGTACTGTAGCCTAAAGAACATTTTGATCACATACATGGTATACGGACCATAATCATGTTGATGCATGGAATTGGTCTATGTGCGTATGGTGCTCTCACCTACACATCAATTGCCATAATTGTGTTTTGGTCAATAAATGCATATTTCTGTGTTTTTGATAGTCAGACAGCATGCTCCAGCACACCAGCAACACATGGACTCCCTCAACATTACTAGGTCCAGTACATCTCCCCACAAGTCAGTGACTCACCTATGCTTCCCATAACATTGCTCATTCTGTCAGTCATAACAGCCTGTCTCCAGAACACTATATACACACACACAAACGTGACACATCATTTGTGCTTTTTACATACCCCTCATGTCCTTTAGAAGTAATGCACTTAACAACATCAGACAGCATACATGGTCTCTCATAAACATGGCTTTCCTTTCTTACTCTCCCCACTGTCCATTGTTCTTCTCTTTCATTCTCCCAGGATACTTTTAACAATATGCACATGCATCACAAATCTGCATTATTTATATAGCCATGACTGTGATTCAATTAGTATGCAAGTTCTTACTTGCACCATGTCATGTCTTTCATTATGCAAGTATGAAAATATGATGCAAGTACAATGAAGCTGGACAAGATACAACATGATACTGCAGCATACCGCAGTACAGTTACTGCAGCAAGCAGTGCAATTTAAATGGCAGATAATCTTTTTTGTCATGCAGTAACTTGAGACACTGTGCTGCATCCTGCCCTTCTCCACTGTATGTTACTACATTTACGTGACTCTATTGTATCCAGTTTGATGAGGTTGCATCAATTTTGTGTACTGTGCCTTTAAACATTCCTATCCCTATTATGTGGTATCAGCGTATTTATACAAGACAGCTGTAGTAAAGGTATATAAACGTGTTATCAGTATAACCAGTACTCTCTGCAGAGTCTTCAAATAGGGCGTTCATGGCCCTGAACCTACAGTATGCTACACAGACATTTGGTTTGCTGAAGAGTGAAAATTATGTGAATTTTAATTTTAATTTTTTTTTTATTTACACTGAATGTACAGGAGGCTCAAGAGCAGCAAACCTTTAGGCAACAGATGCTGTTGCCTGAGTTTAGCCATTACAGGACTGAAGACTGATACTGTATATCCATCCAGAACTCCAATACATTCTAATTCTGTGAGCAGTCTAATCCAGTATTTTGTGCAATTTCAGAAAATCTATACATCTGTTATGGTAACATAGCCTCTCGGATTTCTACACGTCAGAGAATTGATGTTATGCACTTTCCATCATGGACCAGATTTTTTCCCTTTAAAATATACTTAGCACCCTAAATGTTTGGGGCTTATTTCTAACAGACCTCAGTAGTAAGGGTAGATAATTATGGTATTATGAAGCATTTCGGTTTTCCTTTCAAAGTAAGTAAACAATAGAGACTGCTGCTTGTGAAGACCTCTTATACAGCTAAGAGGCCTCCACTTGCCAGCTTTGCGAGCGCAGTGAAGCTCATTGATCATGCTATGTTGAACACTATGTTGCTCATACCCAATGATGTTGATCTAGTAAATACTCCTGTTGTGTGCTGTGTGGAAACATTAAAAACAAAGCTTAATTGTTTGATCTTCAACATATGTTTGCCCAAGAAGCAGTGTGGACAAATGTACAGTGGAGACAGCCACAATGCAATTCAGTAACATGCAGTAAACGACATGTCATAAAATGCTGCAGTAAAAAAAGACTTCATTGCCACTGAGTTACATTGTTCCTTGCAGCATACTGCAGAGTTTTGTGAGATACTGTAGTATGTAGTATGCATGTGAATCTCACAGCCCCCACTTGCTTACTGTGTGACCCTGATCAAGTCACTTAACTTCATTGTGCTCCCAGGTTGCACCTGTAAATAAGCTTTCAGCTTAGCGTGTCTCTCCTGGTTAAAAAAAAAAGATACTGTATTGCATCCTGGCTAGTGCCCCTGTATTTTAGTATTCAAAAGGCTTCAAGAAGTGGTCAAAGGCATCACTGGTGCTGGGTGGTGGGTTTGGTTGCAGCTGGGTGAGGAAACTGAAAAAGGCTCATCTGCTACAAGTTCCACACTAGCAGTACTGAATGTTTAAGCATCTATGGAGGTGTGAGTAATTATATTGTTGCAGTGCCAAAGAAAGATATACTGGGCAATTCAAGCACCACATACAGTAGTTTCCACACCGACTACCACTTTAGGCAAGCTGGATATCTTCTGTTGTGTTTGACAGAGTAAAGCTTTATAAAAAGATAATGGTGCTCTGGAGATGTCTTTTGACTAATCAGGAGAATCTCCTCACAATCTCGGAGGGTTTCAAAACTATTCAGCATCATTTTGCAGTTCTTGAACCCACAGTTGTCATCATGAGACACTAATGATTAGCCAATAGACAGTAGCCAAGATTCCCAGTTACTTATACCAGTGTAACCAATACACTTACCAGAATCTGAAAATGGGCTGCTTATGTACATCCATCCGATGTTAAATTACATTTGGTTTACTAAAGTGTGAAACATAACTGACACCAATGAACCTACTCCGGACTCCTGACTGACTCCTCCCGGCAAAGACTAGAGTTTTAAAGAATGGTTATTGGACACTATGTTTGATACATTGTTGTAAGTCTGAATTGCTCATTTGCTGTGTTCAAGAAATCATTTACTGTTCATTCAAGTTAATAAGGGGTATTCAGAAGCATTAGAGGTGACTCAAGAGTAAAGAAACTAAGAATAACGTATCTGCCTACAAGCCTTCAAAACAGTAATGGGTGATATAGTTAAAATACATGAGTCAATTAGGTTATTATATTACATGGCCTCCCTCTGTTTCCTGAGATGTGGGCAACTTCCAGATGTCTCCACCATGGACAGACATTGAGAATCTATTGAAGGCCAATATGGCCACATCGCTACAGGGTTTAGAGCCATGCTGTAGTGAGGGCCTGCAATTGGGAGGGGTAAATGTTGAATGTGTCTTAGTGATTATAGGAAGGTGGGTGAGGGAGAGAGGGAGTAAGAGAAGGAAACGTAGAGGCAATTTAAGGAATCTGGGCAATGGGGTTCAGTATTTTAGTACAGTAACACTTACATCTACATAAAGCATGCCACAAGGGGTGAGTCAGAGAAGAAATCAGGAGTTAATATGCTATAGACATACAGAGTGAACACAGGGTCATGGCTAATGTAGCAAGGAAATTTATGAGATGGAATATAAAAGGGGCCAACTCACCAGGCAAAAGGTCCTGGCTCCTTATACACCTAAAAAGATGCAAACCTTTCATGATCTTTGTACAAGAGACCCACCTTCTAAGATCCCAAGTACATTTTTTGAAAAGGTCATGGGTAGGGCAGGCATATGGAGCCAGAACTGACCCCATGAGAGCTGAAGTGGTAATCCCAATCACCAAAGTGACCCCATTCACAGTTACCCAAGAAATAGTAGATCCACAGGGCAAATTCATTACCCTAAAGGGGATACAGACAATGGAAGAAATGGTCCTAGCTAAGATATATGGGCCCAATAGGGATGAACCCAGCATTTTCACTACCTTCATGATGCACTTGATCTCCCGGGCCAGTGTACCAGACATTACAGCAGGTGACTGGAACATCCCAGTAGATGCTGAGCTGGATAGATCAGAGAGACCCAGACTGCACCTCTCCCCAAACTGAAGGTCTTTGAGAAAACTGCAGGACACTCTTTTTCTAACAGACCTCTGGAGAGCACTCCACCCTACTGAACATGAATATACCTTTTATTCCCTTCCCCACATTACCATCTCCAAGACAGAGTTTTTTTCTAATTATCCACAGCTTACTACAAGGTCTCTGCCACATTTAAATTCTGCCCCAAGTGAATATGGATCACACTTGAGTAGAATTAATCCTGATCATAGACCCACACTCAGAAATAGATGGTCCTGGCCGACTATCTCGCATGGAGAATGTTGTAGGGCAAAACCAAGACGCTTAGAACAGCATGAGTCAAAACAGCTACAAGGTACACAATGCCACACAACGCATATTGTGTGTGACCATGTAGCTGTTTCCGGGAAAAAGTATAGGAGCTGTGCTGGAAGGGGGTCCACCAAGCAGCTGCTGTGACTCAGAGAGTAGAGCCATCGGCGCTGGGGGAGAATGGAGCAGCTGTGGACTGGGGTTCTATCCCAGAGCTGATTTTTTTTTTTTTTATTCCTTGACTTTTCTATGGTTTCTCCATGTTTTACCCTGTCCCTGAGGTGCCTCCCCTCCACCCCGCATGAGGTTATTTTAATGGGTGGGTAACAGGGGGTGCAGGGGCTCAGAAAACAAGGATTTTTGTGTTTTTCCTTCTGTTCACTGTTTAGACAGCACGGTATAGTGCTGCACTGTTTTGACAGGAAACAACATGACCCCATGCTGAAATAGATAATTCATGGAGAATAAACAACAACATCTTTAAGAACACAGACACAGTGGATCACTTGAGAGACTGCGCGGAGAGACTTTTATTTAGAAAACAATCAGAGTGTTCCAAGAGCAGACACAGTGTATTGCACATATAACTGTGCAGTAATGGGGGAAATCATAAGGATCACTTCTGAAACGCAGAGAAAAAGCAGGCTGAAGCAACTAATGTATTAGAAAAGAATTAAATCAAAAGAGAAGCAACTTTCTAATGCCATGTCAGGTCAGACAAAACACCAGCTTACATAGGATATGGCTCCCAGGAAGAGAGGGTCAGGAAGTAATTGGCACTACACCTGGAAGCCCAAGAAGCAGCCAGAACAGTGAGACATATTAGAAAAGCCCAAACATGGGAACTCTCATCAAACCCAGACAGTACAGTAAGTAGAGGAATTCCAAAACTTCTACAAGAAACTCTACAATATACAACAGGTACAGATACCTGAGGAATAGATAAACATACTCAGAGAGCACACCATTGCCCACACTTGTTGCTGAAAGTCAGGATATCCTTAAAGGTCCCATTGCTCTGGATAAACTGGGAGTAGCCCTAGACCAATAGTTCTCAGACTTTGTCACAGTAAGCCTCCCCAAATCCATGGAAAATATTTTGAGCCTCCCCCAAAAATTGAAATAATTTTGGGCCTCCCCAAAGAAAATTAACATACTGTACTTTGCACAGTACACCATGAATAAATTGAAACCCCTTTAAGTACTTGGCTTACATTCAGTTCTTTGTCTTATTCTGAGGTGGAACCTTTGAAAAAGAGCTCCTGTGCTAAAAGGTGCTCAAAGGTGTTATCTGAATGACAAATAAATAAAATAAACACATATTATTATTCAGCTTATTATAATGCCCCCCCCCCCCACACACACACACAGAGCCAACCTACATACTCTGCTATTTTCATTCTTGAATCATTGTTACCCTTGTTGCATTACCGTCATCGGTCAGACTACTTTCTCTGTTTCTTCTCTATATGAAATAACCTTCCTACATACTTTGCCTCTCCCCATCCTTCCCTGCTCCTAAGCAACTTCTCAGGAATTACTTTGCTTCTTCCTGCTATTGCACTTAGCACGTCTATGCTCAACCCTTGTGTTTGGGCTGTTTTGCCATCAGACTACATATTGATCTATTACCACCACTCATTATTAGTTTATTGTTCATTGTGTATTTCCTGATTGTTTTGCAGTTACCTTTTGAGATGTATTCACTCCCTGCCCTTTCCCGGGTACACCCGAAATGAGCCTTTCATTCACCTTTCCTTGTCACCTATTAGTAAATAAATACATTGAATTCACCTACTATTATCCTCTTTCAGTTTGCATCATCTCTTCACACAAAATATATAAAACTTAAAATTTAAATACAGTACTTTTTCAGACTTGCTTGAGCCTCCCCTGGAACAGGTTGGGGCCTCCCAAGGGAGGCTGGCCTCACCATTTGAGAACCCCTGCCCTAGACACTATGGAAGTTGAGAAGGCCCCAGGGCCAGAATGGGATACCTACTAATTTTCACAAGGCTCTAAAGGGAAAATGTGTTAAAAAGCTTGAAGAAACATATCTAGAAACACAAAAGAGGGGTGCCCTGGAGCATATGATGCAACAAGCAATCATCTCAGTCTTTGGGAAAACCATGAAGGATTAGAGTCTAGTATTAAACTAGAATAGACTTTTTCCAAATTTTATAAAGAGAGTGCTATGGTTCATGAAGGAAGTGGTTGCAAAGGTAAAGGCTAAAAGGGTAGCACTCAGAAGTTCTAAGGAGGTGTACATGGAGGAGGAAAGGGAGATGTATTATGGGAAACAGATGAAAGCAGGGAAAGCAGTATGGAGCATGAAGGTGCAAACTGAGAATAGAGTAGTTCAGGCAGTAATAAAAGGGAACAAGACATGTTTTAAATAAGTAAGTGAAAAGATAAAGACCAGGTAGGAATTGTAAGGTTAAGAAGGGAAATGGGGACTCTGCAGAGGAGGATTATGAAAAGGCAAATATCCTGAACAAATACTTTTGTGCAGTGTTTCCAGAGGAAGGAGAAGGGGAGGGGCCACAAAAAAGTATCCAGAGCATCAGAGGGAGCGATGTGGACACTAGTCATTTTATGGAGGAGAGAGACCTGAAGGGACTCGCAAATCTGAATGTGGACAAAGTGAAGGGGTACATCCAAGGATATTAAGGGAGCTCAGAGAGGTACTGGCTGCAATGCTGACTGTCCTATTTAACAACTCCCTGGAAACAAGAGTGGTTCCAGAGGACTGGTGGAGGGCAAATGAAGTCAACTTTACAGAAGAGGTAGCAGGGAGGAGGCTGGCAACTACAGGCCAATCAGTATGACATCAGTGGTGGAAAAGTTAATGGAATCATTGCAGAAGGAAAGGATTGTGGAATGTCTTAAATTCAATGACTTGCAAGACCCACGGCAGCATGGATTCACTGGGGGTGGTGATGTCCAATGAATCTGATAGATTTTCTTGACTGGGTGATCAAGAAATTAGATCAGGATGGAGCAGTGGTTATGGCTTTCCTAAAATCTCAGTAAGGCTTTTGACACTGTTCCACATAGAAGACTCATAAGGAAGCTGATCAGCTTAGAGGTGGGTCCAAAGGTGTTAAACTTGGTAAGAAATTGGTTAGTGGATAGGCGACAGAGCCTGGTGGAAAATGGAGTTCAATCTCAAGAAGGGAGAGTAACCAGCAAGGTGCCTGAGGGATCAGCACTACACAGGTCCGATTTAATATATTTTTAAGTGATGTTACAGAAGAGCTGCTAGGTAAAGTCTGCCTCTTTGTGGATAACACCAAAATCTGTAATAGGGTAGACACTTGGGGGGATTAGCAGAGACCTGAGAAAATCTGAGGAGTGGTCAAGGGTATGGCAGCTGGATTTCAATGCAAAAAAAGAGCAAAATCATGCACTTAGGGCACAGAAACCCAGGGCCAGAGTACAAAATGGGTGGAGAGGTACTGATGATCACCAAATAGGAAACAGACCTGGGGATAACCATATTTTATGGCCTAAATGTGGCTAGGCAGTGTAGCAAAACAGCTAAGAGGGTTAGTGGGATGCTGGGGTATGTAGGAAGGGATATCACCAGCAGAAGGAGGAAGGTAGTGTTGACTCTGTATAGAACCCCAGTGAAACCCTAGTTAGAGTACTATGACCAGTTCTGAAGACCACATCTCCTGAAGACAGAGACAGAGTGTAGGCTGTCCAGAGGAGGGCAACAAAAATGATGAAGGGTCTGCATCAGAAGCTGTACAAGGAGAGACTAAGGGACCTTAATATGTATAACCTGGAAGAAAGAAGGGATGAGGGATATGACAAAGAACTTTAAAAACCTCATGGGAGTATAGGAGTAAAGTAAAGGAGGGGAATATTTTTTAGAAAGAAAGATGCTCAAGAACAAGGGGACAAGAAATGAAGCTGAAGGAGGGGAATCAGGAGAGATGTGAGGAAGTACTTCTTCACAGAAAGAGTGGTGGATGCCAGGAACATTCTTCCAGCAGAGGTGTAAGAGGCTAAAAAAGTGTTGGAGTTCAAGAATGCATGAGGTAGGCATAAGAGAATATTAGTGGAAAGGATCGGGAGCAGGAGATCAAGTAAGGCTCTGTGGTGACACAGTAGGTAGGAGAAAAATGGGCAGACTGGGTGGATCAAGCGGTCCTTATTTGCCATCAAATTCTTTGTTTCTGTGATTCTAACTATGGACCAATCTCACTTTTAAGAGATGAGTCTGTCTCTTTAAATGCAGAACTTTCTTTGTTTACTAAACACTAACAATGTGAAACATTAATCAGCATTTGGTAAAACTGTCAACTCATTTGAACACAAGCAATTCTGGTTCAAAGTTTGTGCCACTCTGGGAGGGCTTAGCCTGAGGTATATTGTGGGGAATAGCTCCTCCCATATCCTCTACTTAAACCCTCCACTAATGCACCTCCCTTGCTTAGGGAGTGTTTTTTCCCCTGAGTTCCCTGCATGGCTCTTGTGGCTGTGCCTCCTGTGCTAGCTCACTGCTGCTGTTTCGTTTGTGTCATCTCTCTTCGTGTGTCTCCCCCTCCCCTCCCCTCTCATCCTGCATTCCTGCTTTTTGTGTCTTACCTCTGTGTTCTGTGTCCATTGATCTCCTTGGTGGCTCCTCTGCCTCCCCGCTCCTGTCCTGCACTCCCCTCCATTCTGCTGTGTGCCTGGGCCACCCTGGTGTCTTTTGGGGCTTTTTTGGCTCACTCCATCCCACCACTCAGCCTTCCAAGCATCCTTGTTCTGCTGCACTCCATCCCATCACTCAGCACTTATGAGCATCCCCACTCCTTCCCAACATTTTCCCTGGGCTTCCCTCAGGTCACTTCCTCAAACACTCCCACTTCCTGTCCGTGCCATGCAGGCACCCCCATTGCTTCCTTAACTCCCACAGCTTTGCAGGATCAACCAACAAACTCAGGACATGCAGTATAGGGGGATTTCCTGAATCTCATAGTTTGCTACTTTCTCACTAGAGTCCCTAAAACTTCATTGCCTTTGTGGCAAGTGTCTGCTCCATCTCCACAGTAAGTACCTCTATGCAGTTGTTCTTGCTGCCTTTCCCCTTGCCGATGACCTGTTCCTGGATTTGCCATTTTCTTGTGTACCTCTCATGTTTTCACTTGCAATACCACTGGACCATTATGCTTACACTTACATCTTGACTTATCTGCTATTGGAATTACTATGCATACTCTTACAGGACTCATACCAAAGATGACATGGAAACAACCTCTGGCTCAGTGTGCCTTTTCTGGTTAAACAGTTCCCTTTTCCCTTCACCCTCCTAAGGCTGCTGTGGTTCTCACTCCCCCAAATGTGTCCAGGGGGGCCCAGACATTCTACTTCTCACCTGGCTAATGACTGTCCTACTGAAGTTGCCACATGTGCTATCCTGTCTCCTGCCATGATTTCACACAAACTATAGGTGGAAGGAAGGGAAGGGGGTTGGGGACATAAATTTCTGTTACTTAACTTGCGAGACTGCATAACGTGCGTTACCTGCATGTTCTGCCATGACAGTGTCACCCTATCAACAGTGGCTGCTGGACTTCAGTTTCTGGTACGGTCTGGCATGCTCATGGTCTGGGGGGGGTCGGACGGCAGCCCGGCTTCCATCAATTACGATGCACTTAGGGACTATTCTCCTGCATTGCTTCAATTGTCTACTACTTCCCCCATCTTATTCTTCCAGTATCACTATCTCCTATCTCTTGGTTGGTGGCTCATCGTATTCATCCCTCTGCTGAACCATTCATGCTGCACTTCTCGAAAGTTGGGGGTGGGGCTGCTCCCACGTGCTCCAGCTCCCCTGAACCTAGTTGTTCCCAATTAAGCCTCCACTGCTGCCTAGAACTTCATTACCACCATTTCTGTATTTCTCTTCCCTGGTTCCTGCCTTCGTCTACAGAAAGGGCTTCCTTTCCTTCCAGTGATATGCTCCCAAGCCGGCCCCTTCCTCTCCACATCATGCCTGTTTATGTGCCTTCCATTCCTATCAAGCTATGTATGTCTCACCATGCCTTGTGCTATTTATTATGCTATCTCATCTCAGTTCCATAATCTACTCTCTATCTACAGCAGCATTTTTGCACTTTCTGCCAGCCCATACCAGCAGTACTCTGGTCTCGTCCCTAACTGGCACCTTCTGAGGTGCTGAGCGAAGGTAGGCTTCCCCTGTCTACTGGGGATGGGATTCCATTATATTCACTGCCTCCTACATCTTATCAGTCTGATGTCCTCTGTCCCTAACTCTGCTCGACAGCAGCAAGTGAAGGTTAGCTCGCCCCGACTACCAGCGATGGAAGTCATGTCTACAATCTGAGTCTTAACATGCCTTCTCT
Source organism: Neoceratodus forsteri (assembly GCA_016271365.2). Lineage (NCBI taxonomy): Eukaryota > Metazoa > Chordata > Ceratodontiformes > Ceratodontidae > Neoceratodus > Neoceratodus forsteri. The sequence continues at coordinate 686,157,372 of CM057449.1, forward strand.
ACCTCATTCCAGTTGCTGCTTCCCCTTTGGGAATGGAACTTCTTCACCACAAGTGCCCTCATCATTCTACCTATGCCTAACTGCCTCATATATAAAATCATCCTGTCTCAGCCATCACTGATGGGTGTCTGAATCTCTGTTCCACTGTTTCAACTTTACGCAGTCTCAGCCTGCTATCTGGCTGCTGCGCACTTCAGGAACATGATTTTGCATGACTTGCCTTCTCCATCCTACCTAGCCTGCGGCCTCGATCTACGGTCTGATCCCACTGACTTCCATGGCTGGGAGCCTGAATCTGTTTTGACTTTTCACCTTCTGCACCCTATACCTGATGCAGGTTGCCACTTCCCTTTGGGAACAGAACTTCTTTGCCCATGTTCTTCCATCGTCCTACCTCTCCTAGCTGCATCAAGTCAAGATCATCTTGCCTCAACCGTCATGGATGGCTGCCTCAGTTTACCTTCCACTACTTCACACTTACCCATTCTTGACCTGCTACCGGATGTCACTACCCTTCTAGAACTGGGCTTTCTCCCTTCTGGACCTGAGCCATGTACCAAATGTGCCTTCCTCCTCAGCCATTCTCTGGAGCCTCACGTCCTGGTCATCTCACCTCAGCTACCTTGATAAGGAGCCTGTGTCTGCACCTGCAGATCCCTCCTTATGCATTTTCAATATCATACCAGATTGCCACTTCCCTCCAGTTACAGGACCCCTTTGCTCCGAATGACTTGCATCCTTCCTCACCACTTGCCATCCTGCTTCTATGGACCATCATACTTGACCCCCTTGGCCTCCTTTCCTTCATGTTTTGGATCTTGCCAGCTAGTTTGGTCTCTGATTTAGTCCAGTTCAACTACCTCATGGACTTTCTTGCTGCAGATCACCCCTCCCAGCTGCTGTACAGGTTTGTTTTCTCCTTCAGATATGGGAACCTCATCTTCTTTGCTCCAGCACCTTCCGTCCTCTCCTCTCCTCTCCTCTCCTCTCCTCTCCTCTCCTCTCCTCGTTTGAAGCCTTCATCAGTTGTGGGACTCATGTATCTCAATTCAGTTGCTTTTGGTGCTTGGCTTTGCTCCTTGATCTTCAGTGGATCTCCTACTGTACCTTGTTACAACCTTCTTACATTCTGTTGCTGTTCACTGACGAGTTGGCCCGGTCCTGTTCCTCCCTGCTCTGTATGTCATCCAGCTTTGCATATGCCACCTCCTTCCCCAGATAATTCCTCCAGTCCTGTAGGATGCCCTCTAGACTTGCCATCCATCTTTGGATAGCTGCCTTTCATCTCCACCTTGCAGGCTCGGGGCTTGGTATTGTTTGCTGTGGCTCTTGAGGGCATATTACCCTATCTCCAACCAGTATTTCTACCCGGTTAACTACTCCTCCAGTTTATCCATCTCTTACTCCTACTCTGGCCATTCTATCAGTTCCTATCCACTACTCGATGGATCACTGTTCATTTCACCTGAGGAAACTACTTTTAGCACACAACCCTTGGATAACATGCCTCATAGACTCTCACATCATCATAGAGTTTTCTATACGGTCCAATCAGCTCCCCTTGATCATTCCAAAATCTTATTTGACTGGACACTAGAAAGATTCTCATCTCTCTCTATTGGATACTCCCCACGAATCTTGTCTATTCAGTCACCGTGGACTTCCCTACCTACCGTGCCTCACAGGCTATCCTCCTAGAAAGAACTTGAACTTAAATTCTTCTGTTATGCTTTGACTTAATATCCATTATCATTGCCATGGATACCAGGACTCGCAAGATACCTATGCCACCTTGGACATCATCCAGTTACCTTCTGCAGCTTCTCCTAACATCACCAAATCTGTTGACCATGTTACTCAACTCCTACTTCCTCAACAGACATTGCTTGTCCTGGGACCTTCTCAGCTGCCTTCTCAGAACATTCATCGTTGGATCTCCAGTGCGTAGCTGTTCACTAATGTCATGATATCCAAACCACTGTTTTCTAGCTCCTGGACATCACCATACCTCATACAATCATCTGCATTTCTTCATCTATTACCATCAGTCGAGTTAGCCATCCATCCAGCATATCCTTCAGCAATTATCTCCATTAATATCTCCCGTACAAACTATCATCGAGAACAGGCTCTTTTAATTTTCTATCCAGAAATCTGCAACCATTAAGGCAAATTCACTATTCCAGTCTTGCCTCCCAATCAGTCTTAATCAGCCATAGCACTATGATCCTCTGGCATTTCACGCTACTCGACCTCACGTCAGTGCACTTGGGGAGGCAGTATAGTGCAGTGGTTTAAGGCTCTGAGCTGCAAATCTGGTGACATCCAGCAGACCAGACCTGGGTTTGAATCCCACAGCTTCCACTAGCAGACTGTGTGACTCTGAGCAAGTCACTTAACTTCCCTGTGCTCCCAGGTGGCATCTGTAAAAAAGCTTTCAGCTTAGTGTGCTAGTCCTGGTTAAACAACTAAAAAAAAAAAACTTCTACTCCAGCCTACAGATTCTTCCATATATCTGCCTCGAAGCTTCTCTCAAGTATTTTGGCATAGGATTACCTGTAAACCTAACCAGCTACAAGCCACCATAGAAACATAGACTTTGACAGCAGATAAGGACTGTTTGCCCACCTAGTCTGCCCATTTCCCTATTTTTTTATTTTATTTATTTAATTCATAAGTCGGATTTACAAACCTTTGAGTCAAAGACTCATTTATAAAGGCACCTCTTCAGAGGAAGGGGAGACTACATATTCGTGAAGCAAGACAGTGGAGAACAATACAGGTGAGATACAAAAGAGCATACGAATCAAGGAATTTCAGTGAGCAAGTAGGTGAGATACAGAAGAGCATACAAAACTAAGCTATTTAGTGTCCCAGTGGAGCACACAGGTTACAATTCGTGGTGCACAGACTACAACAGGAGGCAGTATAGTGCAGTAGTTTAAGGCTATCTATTGGATAAGCTGCAGACCCTAGTTAACCAACAGCCTACTTCTTCCTACCTCCCACCAGAACAGAAGGCAGCATAGTGCAGTAGTTTAAGGCTCTGAGCTGCAAACCTGAAGACCTGGGTTTGAATGCCACAGCCCCCACTTGTATACTGTGTGACCCTGAACAAGTCACTTAACTTCCTTGTGCTTCCAGGTTTCACCTGTAAACAAGCTTTCAGCTAAGTGTGTCTCTCCTGGTTAAAAAAAAAAAGAATTGCCTTATGTCTGTCCCATGCATTCTTGAATTCCCCTACTGTTTTTGACCCCTCAACCTCCTCAGGAGGGCCGTTCCATGCATCCACCACCCTCTCTGTGAAAAAATACTCCCTCCCATTGCCCCTGATCCATCCCCTCCTCTATTTCAAATTGTGTTCCCTTGTTCTTGCACAACTGTTTTTCTGAAAGATGCTACCCTCTTAGACTTTGTTGATTCCTTTGAGGTACTTGAAAGTTTCTATCATGTCCCCCATCTCCCTCCTTTCCTCAAGGGTATACATATTAAGCTCCTTTAGTCTCTCTTCATATGGCTTCTGTTGCAGACCCTGAACCATTTTAGTTGCCATCCTCTGACTGCCCGTATCTTGTCTATGTCCTTGTGGAGATGGAGTCTCCAGGACTGCATGCAGTACTCCAGATGGGGTCTCACCAACTGTCTGTACAGAGGGATAACAACTTCTTGTTTTCTACTGGTGATGCCTCTCCCTATGCAGCCCAGCATTCCCCCAGCTATCCTTACTGCCTTCTCACATTGCTTGCTTACCTTTAGGTCATCTGATATGGCTACCCCCAGGTCCCTTTCCATTGTTGTTGTTCTTGTTGATACCTCTCCACATTGAGTACTCTTTCCATGGTATTTTGTTTCCCAGGTGCATTACTTTGCACTTCTTTGAATTGAATCTAAGCTGCCATACTTTTGACCATTCCTCCAACCTGGCCAAGTCCCTTCTCATCCTTTCCACCCCCCTTGTGTATCAACCCTGTTGCAGATCTTTGTGTCATCTGCAAAGACTAAAACAAAATAACAAAACCGCTCTGCAGGCTAAAGTGTGTGCTGGATATAAATCACTGGATAAGTAACAACAAATCTCCATACCACACAAGCTGAAGTATCAAAAAGCAGCCTTTAATGAATAGCAAAAAACACCAAAAAGCACCCGCTCACAATACCTACAAAGATGAGTACTTTTCCTTCCAGTCCCTCTACAATGTCACTTATAAAGACATTAAAAAGGATCGGACCAGGTACTGAACCCTGAGGTACCACCCTGGGACCCACTCCCAGGCTGGCTAATTTGTATATTAATCTTTTGTGTGGGACTGTGTCAAATAACTTGCTAAAGTCTATGTAGGCCATATCCACAGCCCCTCTGTGGTCTACTACTTTGGTCACCCAGTCAAAGAAATCAATTAGATTCATCTGACATGACCTTCCCACTGTGAATCCATGCTGCCTTGGGTCATGTGCCCCACTGGCCTCTAGGTACTCAACATTTCTTTCTATCAGAAGTGATTCCATCATTTTTCCTACCGCTGAGGTCAAGCTAACAGGTCTGTAGTTTCCTGCTTCTGCTTTTCTCCCACTTTTGTGAAGGGAATTACATCCGCTGTTCTCCTGTCCTTAGGTACCACACCATCCTCCCATGATTTGTTAAAAACGGTAGTCAGTGGTGGCATTGGTTCTCCCCTTAGTTCTTTTAGAATTCTGTGGTGAATCCCATCAGGCCCCATTGCTTTGTCCATCTTCAGTTTTAGGAGTTCTTTCAGAACCCTTTCTTGTGTGAAAGGACTGGAATTGACCCCCCCATCCAGATTGCTTCTATTGATTGGATTAGGTACCTCCCCCTCCTCTTCTTTTGTGAATATTGAGCAGAAATATTCATTCAGTATCCCTGCTTTTTCACTGTCCCTCTTTGCCCACCTACCCTCCCCTTTATTAAGCCTCACTATTCCTCCCTTGGTCTTTCTTCACTCCCTAATGTACCTATAAAAGGATTTATTCCCCTTCTTAACTGAGTTGGCTCTCCTTTTCTCAGTTTGGGCCTTTGCTATTCTGACTGCCTTCCCAACTTCCTTCTGCTTTAACTGGTACAGTTCTCTGTCCTGCTCCTTTTGTGTTTCCTTATACTTCCTAAATGCTATCTTTTTCTTCCTAACATTCCCCGCTAAGTCAGTGCATCTCATGGACAATTACACCACAGAAATACCCGTATTTACTTCAGCCAGCATACCAGCAGAGCATATAAAAGTATAGTTACTAAAAATCATGTCCAAATAAGCCATCCAATTCCTTATACTGAACTTCCAATTAAGCAATCAATAAATCAATCAATCAAAAACTTTTGTTTGCCAGGTGGAACATCATTGAGACAAGCTCATTTACAAGATGGACCTGAGGCAAAACAATTGCCAACAGGGTTAAGACATCACAGGTTGAGTGAATGTGCATAACAATTACATAGTAACAATAACAACATAATAACATATAATCATCACATGTGACAAGATACTTGCACCAGAACATAGCAATAGGTTCAACAGGAGGTAGTGCCATTTAAATACAATTGCATGGATACAGATATATGGACGTAAGGTAATGAGCTAACGTTTATATAGTAAACATCATTGGAGGAGTCATAGTGAGCAGGAGTGGCAGTTCCTCTAGCATCAAAGTGCAAAGAAGATTAAGATGTAAGAATCCTTTCATAAGTACTGTAGACATAGCCTGGCAAGTGAGGTGGGAAGGGAAGGGGGTATAGGGAGTGGGGAGGGAAGGTCAGACAAGATAGGAGAGGGCTGGACATGATGGCCTAGGGAGGAAGGACTGTTCAAAGGGAGAACATGACAGATGCCACAGGCAATGATTGGGGTTTAAGTCCAATATTTGAAGCAAAGACAGATCATGATGTTGGGACCTTGATTTGGACAATGACAGAAGGGAGGACTCAAATGACACCTCAGGCAATGGTTGAGGTTTATGTCCAGAATTTAAAGCAGTAACAAATCATGATGTTAAGAACTTGACTTGAAACAATGACAGACCTCAGAGATGGTCCTCAGGAACAAGGATTTGAAGAGGTAGAATGTGACAGGGGTAGCGAGCCCTAAGGTTTTCTGGATCTTGTTCCAGAGTGTAGGAAGAGTGAAGCTTATTGAGGCTCTACCAAAGTGTGTCTTAACATTAGGGACAGCCAGAGATTTGATGGTAAGACTTCTGAGAGAATAGATACTAGGGATGCAAGAAGTTAGGCAGCTTGTGAGGTACTGAGGTAATTTATGAGTGATTGCCTTATATGTCCATAGAATAGCATTATTTTGCCTCCGGAAGCTAAGGGAGGTCCAGCTTATGGAATAATAGAGGATGCAGTGGTGCATGTGATAAGGGGCATCCAAAATGAACCTAAGGGCTCTGTGGTATAGGGTATCAAGATTGGAGAGAGCTGTGCTAGTACTATGACCATATAGGAAGTCCACATAGTCTTGGACTAGGAGTTTTCTAGCCTCCTGGGTTAGTGAGTGCTTGATCCTGAAGAAAATACTGAGCCTTTGATGCAGTTTCTTAGTGAGTTCATCAATGTGATCAAAGAAGGACAATTTGTGGGCAATCCAGACCCCCAGGTATTTGAATTTTTCCATGAACTCCAGGGCTTCTCCCAAAAGGGTGCTTATGTGAGGAACCTTATCTGTTTGTTTGTTTTTTGAGATGAGGGGCCAGTTAAGAGAAAATCATGACCTTAGTTTTTATGGCATTGAGCAGGAGTTTCAAGTTGAGTAGATATTTTAGGAGGATGTTGAAATCATTCTGGAGGTCCAAAATGGCTTGATCCAGAGTTGATCTGTCAATGTACAGCACTGTATTGTCAGTGAAGAGATGGGTACTAGATGACTTTAGGCCAGTGTCAATTTGATTAATATAAATGGCAAAGAGAACTGGACCAAGTATGGATCCTTGGGGGACACCTCTATGGAATATTTTTTTTGGTGATAGGTCTCCTTCAGCCTTGACCTGCTACTCTCTGTCCACAAGATAGTTTGTGAACCAACTTAGGGCCAGGTTGTCCACTCCAGCTTTCTTCAGGGTCACCAGGAGTAAATCATGGCCCACTGTGTCCAAAGCCTTGCTAAGGTCCAGAAACAAGGCACATATGTATTTTTTGTTATCAAGCGCGGACTGCCAATCATTTATAACCTTAGCAAGGGCAGTGGAGGTACTATGCATGGGATAGAAACTGGATTGAATAGGGTTTAATAGATTAAAACTTTCCAGATGTGATCTGAGCTGTTCATTTACTACCTTCTCTAATAGTTTTGACAAGGTTGGGAGCAAGGAGATTGGGCGATAATTATTTAGGTTGCAGGGTTCCCCTGATTTGAATAGAGGGATGACATGGGCAGTCTTCCAGATCTTGGGGAAGGAGCCCTGATTGAGAGACAAATTGAAAAGCTGGGTAATAGCAGGAGACAAAATATAGTATGCCAGCTTTAGGAAGAAATGCTCAATGATATTCGCGCCCACACTTTTCTTAGTGTCAAGTTGAAGAAGGAGGTTCTCAACTTGTTACACGGTGACTGGACAGAAGGAGAAAGAGTGGTAAGGGTCAATAGATTCCAGATCGTGGCAATTAGATGACTGACTAAGGAACTGTGCCCTGATACCATTTGCTGGGGAGGTATCAAAAGCCATCCCTCCTGTGGCAAAGTGATTGTTAAGGGGTCAAGGATCTCATTTTTATCTGTGGTGTGGATACCACCAGTCAAAATTTTGTGGGGAAGTGTGCCAGCATGGTTATGGCCTTTTACCTCCTTTAAAGTTTTCTAAAACTTAGTAGCAGAGTTAATGGATGCTTTAAGCTCAGAGCAGAAATAACTAGACATCACAGCTCTGATAGTTTTCATGCAGAAATTCCTTGCGGTTCGGAAATCAGACCAGTCTGTGGCCAATTTAGACTTTCTGGCTCTTTTCCAAACAGCATCCCTATGCCATAAGGCAGTCTTTAGGTTATCCATGAACCAGGGACAGGATTTTCTTTTGGTTCTGCTTTTGGTAAATGGGGCATGGAGGTCTAGGGTTCTGGTGAGTATTATGTGAAGTACCTCCTGTGCCTTTTCCACAAAAGATGAAGGTAAAATTTCTGCCAGTTAGCATACTGGAGGTCATAGAGAAAAGCATCTGGGTAGAAGTTCCATTTACATCTCTTATGGATGTATTTAGAGAAAGAGGAGTTTGGAGTTGCACCGACCTTACGCATGCAATGGCACGGTGGTCACCGATGTTGTTAACGAATATTCCTGAGTGGGAGAAGAGGCGAGGCTTGCTTACAAGGATTAGGTCAAGAAGGGAGCTACGCTCTGGGTTTTTGTTGTTTGGGTGGGTAGCTTCATTAATGATCTGGGTAAGTCCATGGGCATCACAGAATTATTTCAATGGTAAGGAGACTGGAGAGAGCCAGTTAAGGTTGAGGTCACCAATTATGGATACTTCTGATGAGGTGGTAGCTAGTATGTCACTTAGGTGTTTGAGCAGAAAGATGCCAGCTGAGGGGGCCTATATCACCCACTAATGTAGATAGAGGTTGATTTGTCTGGTTGAATTCTTAGTGTGAGGCACTCAAACTCCTTAGGGACTGTAGTCGTGTCCACCATAGTTGCGGTAATGTCGTCCTGGACATAGATGGCTATTTCCCCTCCCTGCAATTTCCTATCAGTACGAAACAAGTTGCATGATGGAATGTTAACCTTATACTCCAGGTTGGTTGGTCTGGACTTCCAGTCATTCTCCATATATACTTGGTTACCATCTGGACTGCATCTGCAAATCTTCCTTCATTCATCTTCTAATCACTTATGGCAGTACTCCCATCAGGCACTCAAAGACTCTCCTCTACTCATTTTCTACTTCATGAATGCTTACTTAGCAACTCATTGCTCACTACTGAATTCTTTGCCTCCAGTCTTTACCTTGAAATTCAAACCTTATACGAAATGGATCATTTACCTATGACTTCACAAATCATCGCATTTCCTACCGTTCACTGTCTGGTAACATGTTGATCAACTCTTGCTCTCCCTGCTCATTATGCCCCCCATGCAATTCCTTTGGACAAGCATCCTTCATCACCTCAGAAACCTGGACTTCATTCGCCCTTCTCAACTGGATCTACTTCACACTAAGGATTCTCAGCTTCTTCAGAAAAGACCTACTCTTCAGCCTCAGGATCATCATTCAATCTGCATCGTCCATGGATCAAGGGTAGATCATCATCTCTCCAAGAATCTCATCTTCCTCAAATTATCTATGGTTACTAAAACCTAGGTCCTTCAACCGCTTAGTATGCCCAGAGGATGGGCAGACCACCGGCCATGGGTCCTCAGAGGTTTCCTCCACCTAGGGGGGGTTTCCTCTCCTGAGTGCCAGGGGGGTCACACTCTCCAGAGTTGGAGGAGGTATCTTTTTGGGCCTTCTATTCCCTACAAATTCCAACCTACATAACTACTACTCAAGGGTGGGAATAGAGTAAAGCCACAAAATGTACTACAAGTTACACAAGTACTAAATACCCCATCGCTATTCCCCAAACATTGAATGGGAGGGCTTAGCCTGAGGTTCAATGTAGGAAATAGCTCTTCCCACAGCCTCTGCTTAAACCCTCCACTAATGCACCTCCCTTGCTTATGGAGTGTTTTTTGTCCACCACCATCCTCTCCTCCTCCTCCTTCTCTGGTGCTCTTCTCACCCTTGTTCATGGACCTTCTATTCTCTACAAATTTCTACCTACATACCTACTACTCAAGGGTGGGAATAGAATAAAGCCACAAAAGTACTACAAGTTACACATACACTATATACCCCATCACTATTCCCCAAACATTGAAACAGTCTTGCAGTGTTTTTTCTGTACTCACTCAGCTTTAATTTCTTCCACCAAAGTGATCCAATAAGTCGGACTGCAAAAAAAAATAAAGTTGCACTCATTAACAGTTACTAGGTTTGCGTTGTCAGAGGAGGTGATTTTCAAAACACCTCAGCACTAGTGAAAGCAGCCATGGCTCGAGCTAGACAGCCACACTGGAGTATTCTTGTCTCTTGTGCTGCAGTAATGGTGTCACTGGTTCAGCACAACAGTATTGCAAGGTCACTACTGCAGCACAAGAATGCTGTTGCAGGCAAGGAGTTCCATACACAAGGGGGAGGACATATCTAGAAGCATTCTACCACACACTATATACTGTAAAACTATCAATATCCATTGTCAAAATATTTTCACTGTAATCGCTATTGGCACCTCCTCTGTGAAAATATGCTGACAGTGATTATTAGTTGTCAAGGTATCCAACCATGTGCTTCCAGCTTTCTGACTGTCTGTTGTTGCAGGTGGTATTCTGCTCCAAGTTTGCCGATGGCACACAACAGTTTAACTTTTGCAGATCAATTTATTTGATTTTTTAAAGAGGAGCAAGCATTTTTTTTAAATAAAGGAAGAAATAAGGAGAAAAATAAAAAAAAATTTAAGTGTTGTTCTGAATTAGCTTGCATTTACAGCATAAGCAGGTGTCTGGTCTTCTGGCCCCCCATAACATCTTGGAATCTCTCACTCTGCAAGAAAGAAAAGAGACATCAGGAAAGAAAGATTAAACATCAGCAAGGTACCTGTAATAGTGGTAATAGTGTACCTGTTTAGGTCAGTAAGCAGTCAATGTGTGCTTTGCTAATTCCAGTGTGCTCAAAACAATGAATGCACTCATCAGCGCAAGCTGATAGCTTGGCAAAACTTGTTTCTAGCCATTTCACATAATGTTTTTTCAGACTTGCCATGCATAAGTCCACATTTACTTTTGAATTGCTTACACCCCTGGACAGCTGACTTGAAATTTCATTTTATATAACTATCAGCAAATTGATTTTTAAGTTTATCTTTCAATACTTTATTAACCGCTACATCTTAAGGTTGTAACAAGTCAATGCAGGAGAGTGGGATCAATATGGGAATAATGTTGTTCTCTTCCTTGAGCTTTATAATCCCCTCAGTAGTGTTGTCCTTGGAACAGATTCAACATTAACAAGGCTCAGTGTTCCTTCTGGAAGTCATTTTGTGTTTTAATGGCATGGATGTGAGGTACAAGCACTTGTGAATGTACCGTACTGTTGTGTTTGTGTGTGTTTGTGATGGCCCAGTGATTCTCAGATTGTGTGATGCTCTAGTAAGATGGGAATTTGTAGGTGGGCTGGCAGTTTTTTGTTTTACCTTTATAGATTATCTATGGTGGGTAGTAATGGCCAGATAGTGTTATGCACAAAACAACAGTGACCTGTTGTTTGTCACTGAATCCTGCAACCTCCACCTGCCTAAAGCCAACAGTGTCCATGGTCCACTTGGAACAAGGGATGAGATTTACCACAGTTTCATCTAAATTTAGTATTAGCGCTGCTAGAATGAGCTCTTGAGCTGCAGTGGCAATTCTTTTTAGAAACAGTTCCTTGAGCTCAGGAAAGTCCTCAGGGGTTTGTGTGCAGGCTTTGTGCCTTTTCTTTTACTGAAACCCATACATTTAAAAAACAGCAATGACCACTGATGCAAAAATGCCAGATGGCCTCCATTTTCAGTTAGCAGCTGTGAGCTGGTGGATTTCACAATACCAAGTGCAATTGCTGATAACACTGTCGTTTATCATTGCTCCTTCAGAAAGCAGTGACTGCACAATTGTTTTTAACTCCTCCTCAATATTTTCCATTAGAAGTATAGGATGACACTGAGGCTTTATTGGTAGCACATGTGGAAGCTGCAAAGGATCTGGGGTATCCCTTAACTGAAGAAAACAAAAACTGCAACCGCTGTAGCCAAGGCCATACACTGGAGTCCATATTTAGTTTTAATTCCTTTTATTCATTTTCATAAGATGTGCCCCGATGTTTATCCATTCAATTGCTTCTTCTGGGGAACTGTTAAATAATTCAAGAATTTTTATATATCAGTTCTTTTTTCTGTGAAATTACAAATCTGTTATATAGTCAAAACAATTCATAGCTTTCTTAAATTTTGTGAATCATTCACATAATGAACTCATAAACTGCAAAGAAGTATTTACTTGGTTATTTATCACCAACTGTTTTAATGATTAAAATAGTGACTACGCATTATTATCCAAATTCCCACTAGCCCCACTAGTAGTCAACTGTGCCCAAAGGGCTACCTACTTATCTCAAGGGCCAAGGCCTCCAAAAGTCTCTCACTTTGTTGTCCTTGTTCTCTTAAAAGGTAATATATAAATAAACCATGTATTTAATATATTTTATCTTGACTTGGCCATAATTGTCTACCTTGTTTTCATTAACTTAACATACCTTCATTTTATAATTGCTATTAAATACATTGCTGTATTACACACATGTTTTATACAAATAAGCACATTAACTCAAATCCTCCTAGTACTCTTTACAAGTTTGTTTGTTATACAGTAGAAATCTTTCAACATATATATAAAAAACATATTTTTTGTATTCAGAAGTATTGTTAAATGTGCCTTCTGCTCATATGAGGGAGCCTGCAATGTTTCTTTCTTAATATGAAGTGAGTCATGTGCTCTTTTAGATGTTCTTTTTTGAAATACTGAAAAGGTTTATGAGTAAAAATCATTATACTCCACTTTAAGTATCTTACATGTATGCCTGTTTAGCTTCTTATTGCGTTTACCTTATTGAATGGTACCATCTAAATTCAGCGTCTACTCCTTTTCTTTTAAAGTTTTGTTTTGGGTTCTCTACCTTGGATAACAAAGCAGCAGTTCCATTAGAGAGTTTATGCAGCATATAAATGTTAAAAACTTTAGTACGAGACCAAACAACTTACTACTTACTTCTTGTGTTCTCTATTTAGGCAGCAGGCCCCTCCTGATACAATGTAGCAGCAAGTGTGAGGCTGTAGTCAAACCTTCTTATATCCATGCGGGAATGCATGCTGATGAAATCAGCAGATGTAGAGACACTACATCATTGCCAAGGCAACCAAAGATGCCTGTCAATTGCTTTCCCACATGGACAAAACGGGCTAGATATGGTCTTGATGTTACATCTATGGCTTTTAAATGTGAATTTCCACTCAATAAAAGATAATGTCATTGTAAGGTGCTATTAAATGCTGTATAGAAACCTTATTGCATGCTTGTATTACAGGGGGAGGGTGAAGGTAAAGGAAGTGAGCTCAATAAAATAATTATACAAAGGGGGCACTGTATCATCCAGTGTTACTGTTTACCAACACACCTGCCAAGTTAATTCTTCATTAAGGCCCCATACAGCCTCACTCTTGCTGCCACATTGTATCAGGAGGGGCCTGCTGCCTGAATAAAGATCACAAGAATTAAGTTGTTTGGTCCTTACTATTTGTATGCTACATAAATTCTCTAATGGAACTGCTGCTTTGTTATGTAGGGTAGAGGACCCAAAACAAAACTTTAAAAGAAAAGTAGTAGATGCTGAATTTAGACAGTGCCATTCAATAAGGTAAACACAATAAAAAGCTTTAAACAGGCGTCCATGTAAGATACTTACAGTAAAGAGGTGAATAATGACTTTCACTCAAATTTTTTTATTTATTTATTTAGTTTTTGTTTACCGGGTAAGTACACTAGACAAATTTTATGCCTATTTTCAGGAATGACCCGGGAGAGTACAAAAGGGTACAACAGGTACAACGATACAGCAATTGGTTCAGACGAATACATTAGATACAGAAACAGGAGAAAAGACAATTTTTACAGTTTTTACATTTACGTGGAAAGTACACCCAGATACAATGCTGGGGCAAGGTATAGATTGAAGATAAATACAATGACCAACAGGGCTAGTGAGGATTTATGAGCATAGGAACATCATAGAGTCAGTCAAACAAGGGAGGGATTTGGGCGAGGGTCTTAGCGCAAGAGTGATGACGCCAGAGCAGGAGAGAAGAAGCCGGCACCAGTGGGCACCGGGTGACTAAGGGGGCTTAGGACATTCACAGCGAGAGGCCAACTTAAGATGATCCCACAGGAAGGTCCGGAAAAGCTTGTGAGAGGGGGCAGTACGGACTCTTTCAGGAAAGGAGTTCCAGAGCCTGGGACCATGGACAGCAAAACTCCGGTCCCCCATGATGGTGCGGGTGGTAGGTACATTTAGTAGGCTGGGGCCTTGGGATCTCAGCAGGTAGGGGGAGAGGTCAGCAGGGGCAAGAAACCGGGCCAGTTCTGGAGGGGTGCCAGAGCTAAGAACTATACTCATGAGGCACAGTGCTAAAGTTAAGGTGATTGAGCGGGGATAGCCAGCCAAGCTTCGTAGAGCACACAGTGATGGGTGAGGCGGGCGGCCAGGGCAAACTGACCAGATGTTGTTGTCGTTTACTTGCTTAGGAGGGTCTTAGAGTATGAGCAAATACGAGGGAGCCGTAGTTGAGGGAGGGAAGTAGTACTCCCCTGGCAAGAGCTATGCGAGCCGCTGGAGTGAGGTTGTACCGAGCCCTGTAGGCCATCCCCAGCTTACGGTTTACCCCACTGCAGGCATTATGGATATGACTACCAAGGTCCAGTTGGGGATCAAGCATCACTCCAAGATATTTGAGGGAGGTCATGGTAGGAAGAGGGGAGCCATCTTCATAGTTGATATGTAGGGGAGTTGAAGAGGCCCGTATTTTGGCAGAGGAACTGAAGAGCATAGCCTGGGTTTTGTTTTGATTGAGGACCAATTTATGGTTGGAGAGCCATGCCTGGATGTTCCTCTTTTCAGTATTTCAAAAAAGAGCATCTAAAAGAGCACAGGACTTGCTTCATATTAAGAGAGAAATATTGCAGGCACCCTTGTATGAACAGTAAACATGTTTAACAATACTTCTGAATATAAAGAATATTTTTTTTTTTATAAAAATGTTGAAAGATTTCTACTGTATAACAAAATGAATTTGTAAAAAGTATTAGGAGGATTTGAGTTAATGAGCTTGTTTGTATAAAATATGTGTGTAATACAGCAATGTATTTGATAGCAATTATACAAGCTGTCCTCCTGACAATCCAGGAGGTTGTGAGAGCTTGGATTGCAGCCCTCCTCCACAGCCAACAGCAGGAAAAGCTCCCCAGCCATCCCCCCGATGATCCAGGAGGTCGTGAGGGCTTGGATTGCAACCCTCCCCCACAGCCAACAGCAGGAAAAGCTCCCCAGGTACAGCATCTACACAGCTAAGGGGTCGCCCTGTTCGCTGATCGCGACCATGCTCTGCAGCTCCAAGGATTTGAAATGTTATACTTGGCCCCTTTTTTTAACAATTAACTGTAGGCATACAAGTGGAGATAGTTTTTTATTATTCTGCTTTTCCACTGTAAGTCTCAACTTCCAGCATGTTACCTTAAGCTTAGGTTACTTTAATTGGCGTACAAGTGGAGAAAGTTTTCAATTATTCTGCTTTTTCACTGTAAGCCTCAACTTCCAGCATGTTACCTTAAGCTTAGTTTCCTCTAATTATTGTCAGAGTGCTTCGACTGTTGTACAATTAATAAGTACCGTTAAAACACAGCTTGTTGTAGTTTATAGTGCAGGAAAAAAGTAGGACTCTGGAGGTTTCAGTTTATTTTTTTACTGCTGAAAATTGCAATAAAACCATCCCCCCCTGCACCTTTCCCCCGCCCCTTACCTACTTAATCTGTGTCTCTCACTCTCCTTCCTCCACAGCCATCCCTGTGATGATCCAGGAGGTCTTGAGGGCTTGGATTGCAGCCTTCCCCCACAGCCAACAGCCGGAAAAGCTCTCCAGGTACAGTATCTACACAGCTAAGGGGGTCGCCCTGCTCGCTGATCGTGACCGCGCTCCACAGCTCCCAGGATTTTCCCCACCGAACGCTATGTGTTTGGCTCCCCACTGCCCCCACCAACACCCTTGGTCTGCTTTTAGTTATATAGGGAAGTAGGCAGTCACGTAGTACGAATTTAACTTATCAACCCACTTCTCCATCTGCAGCTTATACAGGCTTCCCACTAGTGGCCACTCTTCTCAATCTTAAATACCTAACCATCTCCACCATAAAAATGCTACCATTTCACTGGATAGCTATCCTTATAGCCTCTATGACCCCCCATATGGCTCTACCCCCCCCCAGGATCTAACACTAAACAACAACCACTCTACTGGCCAATACATAATTACCTGGTATTGTCCAGTCTTGCTAACCCCCAAAACCACCTACTCCATGCTACATCATCACACGTGTGCATACTCCCTATCAGCGCCTGGTCTCAACCCCAGCACATGCAGTACTTGTTGTATAGCTACCTTGATACCCTGCAGACCACAACCCCCTATTCATTCTTCTGCCTTTCTACTGGGTACCCAACCCCTTCACCTCATGATAGCCCACCTCCTATGCACACTTCCAGTACCTAGCACCAAGCTCCTCACCTTAGCCACACTATCAACCCCAGCCATGGACCCATACCTTCCACTCCACCACTGGACCATGCATCCCCTATGTGCCAATCACCCTACTAGTACTACCATGGTACCACAATGGACAGTACTCTGCCTGGCCTCTTCCTCCCTCCCTACAGGACCTAGCTACTCCCACCTCTGCACAGTGCTGTTCCCCCCTCCCTAATGGTTCCTATGCTCATGAAGAAGCATTTAAGGCTGGCCTCCCTGAACATCCTACTACTACTCCTTCTTTCTGTAGACATACACCCCAATCCAGGACCTACCATCCCCCCCCTAGGGTTACTACAGCGAAGAGCCTCACGATAGCCTCCCTCAATATATGTAGCCTCCTCAAGAAATTTGATTCCTTTCAGGGATGGGTTGTCCAGAATCGCCCCAATGTCATCTCAGTAGTTGAAACCTGGCTCAACAACCACCCCCCCCGACTCTGCTGTCTCACTTCCTGGCTTCACACTATACTGAGCAGATAGAACCTCAAACAATGGGGTGGTTGTGCACTGTATGTCCAGGAATCACTACAGTGTCTTGCCCTACCCTCCCCATCACTAGAGCAGGGGGCCCAGTCCCTCACACTGAAGATCACTCTTGCCCATAACAGATCCCCTCTGTTCCTCTCCTCTCCTCTGTATACTGTACATCCCTCCCCAAAATCAGAAGACTGCTTTCCTCTCTGTCTTCAACCATCTCCGGACTCTCCCTGGCAATGCTGGCATCATTGCCCTTGGAGACTTCAATACAAACTGGCTGGCTGACAATTCAGCCCCTGTTAGGGATGCTGCAACTGCCCAGGACCTGACCCAGCTTGTGACTTCTACCACAAGAATAAACCAGAGGACTGGTACTGACACCCTCCTAGATCTAGTGCTCACTAACTCCCCACATAAAGCAACACAGTTCAGGGTACTACCTGATGCTCTGAGTGACCACTCCCCAGTACTATGTCAATGGTCATACTGTATTAACAACCCCCCCCCCAAAACTGTCTTACAATACCTCAAACCTGGCAAACTCCAGTCACTTAAATAGTACCTCCTAGTTACTGACTGGTCCCCCATAAAAAATGCTCAGAACATTGACTCTGCCCTCGACTATTTCATTCATATGTTTAACATGGCCTGCAACCGGTTTGCACCCCTAAACAAACAAACAATTAAAAGGTGCCAACACACCTTGACTGTCCCAAGCCCCTTTGGACCAGATGCGTGAATGAGACAATCTGTGGCACAATGCACAGGACACCAGAAAACCCTCTGACAGGCAACGCTATCAGGAAGCACGCAACAAATGTACATGGGATATCCATAAAGCAAAGGCTGAGTACTATAAAACCATGCTCACCAACACACGGGGCGCAGGTCACAAGTTTTGGGACTCACTAAAAACACTAAGTGGCAAAGCCCCCACTGCCCCACCAACCCATATCCGGGCCAATGGATCTATCACCTCTGACCCAGCCCTTATCGCTGACACATTAAATGACACCTTCTCTGACCTCTCTGGTGTCCTCCCCCTAAATTTTTTCTCCCCTACCCACCCCACACCACATTGCCCCCTCACCAACCCCCCATTCTACTTTAAAGCAGTTTCCCAGTGTGAAGCTGCCCCTCTCCTACTCAAAGCCCTCAGCAAATCCCATTTCAGCAGTGACTCACTGGATCTAAAACTGCTTAGACTCTCATTCAATGAAGTTCTCCTCCACTCACAATGCCTTTGAACCGCTCCCTTTCCCTGGGACAGTTCCCATCCAAATGGAAATCTGCCCTTATCACTCCTATCCTTAAAAGTGGTGACCGCACCCAGCCTGGGAACTACCACCCAATATCAGTCCTGCCCCCACTCTCCAAAACCCTGGGAAAAATTGTGGCCATACAACTGACAGACTACCTCACTAAATATAGTATTCTGTGTACTGAACAACATGGCTTCCGCCAGAACCATAGCACCACCACTGCCCTCTTGGAATTTACAAACACCCTCCATACATCCCTGGACACTGGAAATACTACTGGCGCTGTCTTTATAGACCTCTCAAAGGCATTCGATACCGTGCACCTCACGCTTCTCCTGGGCTCCCTCACTCAGTTAGGTCTCTCCAATGAGACCACTGACTGGTTTGCCAGCTATCTGTCTGAGAGAACCCAGACAGTCTGGATTACCCACTCCCTGTCATCCCCCCACCAAGTCAGGGCTGGGGTCCCTCAAGGCTCTATCCTTGGCCCACTTCTCTTCTCCCTATACCTCAACACCCTGCCCAAAGCCTGCTCTGGGAAAATGCTACTGTATGCAGACGATGCAGTCCTCTACAACTCCCACACTGACCTCACAGACCTCCGCTCTGCACTCCAGAAATCAGTCTCTGAAGCTGAGTCCTGGTTCACTCAGCATAGGTTAGTACTAAATTACAAAAAAACTAAATCCATGATGTTTGCACACCCCCAAAATAAGAACCTACGACAACCCTTGCACATTCTGAACTCACTAAATGACCCCCTTGAGCAGGTTAACACTTTCAAATACCTTGGCATCACCCTAGACACAGGTCTCACCTTTCATGACCATATCCAATTACTAAGCATCGCCATCAACGTACGCATTGGTCTCCTACACCACTTTGAGCACCGCCTGCCTCCAGAATCTCTCTGTCTAGCCATCTCTACATCTATTCTATCACTAATTGACTATGGTATCATCATCTATGGTGCGGCCGACACCACCCACCTACACAAGATTTGACTGGCTCTCAATAAGGCCTGTAGACTTGCTACAGGCTGTTCTAGACTCACTCATACATGCACCCTCTACGCCTCAGCAAGCTGGCTTAATTTTGATGGAAGGCTAAAGTACCAGGCCTGCCTCTTCACAAATAAAATCATCTTAGGATTACTCCCTCCAGCTCTCTCCCACTACTTCAGGCCCCACTGTCCAGCTGCTTCACATGGCAGTCAGCAACTTCCCACTTTAGGGTACCTTGCTGCAAAACCACCTCTGGCCAAAGAACATTTCCATATTTGGCCCCAACCTGGCTCAACTCACTTCCAAACTCCTTTCTCATGGAACCCAAACTTGGTCGGTTCAAGTACCAGCTAAGGGACCTTATTACTCAAGGATCAGTATGTGATTGCCCCTAAACCTGACCACATCCCATCTCCCCATGTCTACAGACCTAACCCTGGTCTGCCACCCCTGAGCATGCCTATACCATGACAATGGACATCTCTGTCCAGCCTTGGCCAACGAATAACATGTATGCTATGCATATACCTGCAACCTTTATTCCCAGCTGCTATTTTTGTATGTTTTGTATTCTCTGTAATCATTCTGTAACCACTGTGTTTGTTTAAGTATTATCTTCTTGTTACTCTGTACACTGCTGTCTCTTCTTATGTATGACATGGAACCTTTGTAAAAGAGTCTTTGACTCAAAGGTGTTATCCGATACTTATCAATAAACAATAAACAACAATAAAATGAAGGAATGTTAAGTTAATGAAAACAAGGTAGAAAATAATGTCCTATTCAAGATAAAATATAGTAAGTACATATTTGGTTAATTTATAGATTGCCTTTTACTGAACAAGGACAACAAAGTGACAGACATTTGGAGGCCTTGGCCCTTGAAATAAGTAGGTAGCCCTTTGGGCACAGTTGACTACTGGTGGTGCTAGTGGGAATTTGGATAATAATGCGCAGTCACTATTTAAATAATTAAAACACTGGGTAATAAATAACTAAGTAATTACCTCTTATGCAATTTATGAGTTCATTGTGAGAATGATTCACAAAATTTGAGAACGCTATGAATTATTTTGACTATATAACAGAACTGTGAATTAGCAGTAAAAAGAATTATTGTATAAAAATTCTTGAATTATGTAACAGTCCCCCAGAAGAAGTCATTGAATGGTGAAACATCAGGGAACATCTTATGAAAATAAATAAAATGAATTAAAACTGAATACAGACTCCAGTGTATGGCCTTGGCTAGAGAGGTTGCAGTTTTTGTTTTCTTCAAGGACTACACACACCTTGACAACCAAGCTCCACGTTGTCTACTTTAAAGAAATTTGCAAGATTATCCTTAGAGACTTGTTTTTCTGATATCCCTTAACTGAGCCGGGTAATCAGTCTTAAATTTGCAAACAGTACTTTCATTTATTTTTGATTTGCGCTGGCTTTCAGAACGATCTCTGGCCAGAGCCGATAGGGCTGCAGCTGAAGAATTTGGGGTAAAAATATTGTAAATCTGTTTCTTAATATTTTTACACCAGATTTTAAACATAGCCTTGTTATGACCCTTGCCTCATGAAGACGAGCTGAGAAAATGTTCAACTTCTAGCTTAAAGGTGATTTTGAGCAGGGACTGTGAAATCAAATTTCGAGACGCTAAAACACATTTTGGGCAGGAGTTGAAAAATGTCAGCAGTCACATTCAAGAGGTGCTGTAAAGAAATGGCTATGTTGAAAATGTTGGGTAAAATATTGAATATTATCAAACATACAAGCCTGTGTTCGCAAAATTCAATGTAGGCTAATAACATTATTTTTTGTTAATATTTGTAGACCAGAGTTTTAACATATTTATCCTATGACCCCACCTCATGAACAGGGGCAGAGGAAATGTTCAACCCCTGCCCAAAAGGTGATTTTGGGCAGGGACTGCAAAATCACCTTTTGGGACAGATTTGCCTAAGGACAGTGACATTGTTCATGGTATGGGGTCCAAAGAAGGCATGTTGAAAATGAGGGCCAAAAATATGCAAAAATGCCCAAATTATGCCTCTAAGTTCAAACCCCATTGAAATACATTGAACAGCATACCTGTTTCTTCCATTCACAGTCAGGCTTTGAAGAGTGAAGATGTGTCTGCAGTTTAGAGAGGATGATGGCATTGGACCCCTGATGGGTAAGTAAGGGCTTGGGGGTGGTGGGTGCTCAGGGAAGAGGTGGGGAGGGGGTCAGAAATGGTGCAAAAGACATCAATGGATGGTTTTCTTGTTACAGGTTAAAAAAGGAAAAAAAAGGCAGGACTGAGATACCGATCTTGACCCTGGGGGATTGGGTACCCCCAGTGTCACTGTTTTTTGAAGTTAAATGTTTTATTAAGTTTTCAAATACATAACAAAAAACACTACAGCAGTAGTACTTTGCATGATACAGTTTGATTCTTACATGAATGGTACTTATGAGGGTACATAAAGAGTATGAATCATTATATTTAGCAGTGTCACTGTTATGTTTCTGGAGAGGGGTGTGTGGGTGGTGGGTGCTGAGGGAGGGTTGGGTGGTGGCAGGAAAGTATAAAAATCAACAAGCAGCATCAATGAGTCTTAGAGAAGGTACAGAGTCATAAAATGTGTTTGTTAACTGGAAATCACATGATAGAAAAAAAAGATTGACACTGTCCCTTTACTTATTCTCTGAGCACATAGATCTCTGGTTTCCACACTGTTTTAAGCTACATCTTCATGTTTGATTATGAGGCCCTTATTTTGAGGACAAGTGTCCCACATTGTCCTTAACTTTTAGTGTTTGTGTCCCTCATTTCAAATTTTCAATGACCAAAGAAAAGGTTAAGAGGTGTGCTGATCAGCTCTTACTCCTACGTGGAGAATGTGTTGCCTCCTACTGCACAGTCAATGAGCAGAAATTCATATCATGTCCTTACTCTTCTAACTGCTGTTATGATAATGTGCACCACATTTAGATTTCACTTTTCCCACAGTAGCGCCTTTGGGTTGTGCTGAGAGCAACTGTTCCCGTGAAGGTTTAAAAAGGCCTAAATGGAACTGACAAGCTAGGTCCCTTTAAAGTGAAAGTAACAAGACCCTCGGTGAAACTTACTTAGACTGCACTAGGGGGAAAGTTGTATAACTGATGGCTCTGAGCAGATGGATAGCCTGGAAGATGGTGACTTCTCTTGCATGACCTGTCTGTATGACTGAACTAGTGATCTCACTGTGTGATATGATGCCAAGGAACTCCTGCATGCATGGGTAACTGAAGAAGTGCCACTACAATAACAGAAGGATTATCACAAAGTCATAGACACACAAACATGCTGCAGCTACTAGTACTTAATCAGCACTGAAGACCAGAATGTAACAATCTGCCATAGTGAATGACCAATGGTGATCAATGAGTTAACCTTCCTCTGAGTGTTGGTGGGGTGGGGTTAGCTGAGTTGGCCAATTGCGACATCCCTGGTCGATTTCTGCATGTGAAATTTGTATGTTGTGTGTGCATGTGTGTGTGTGTGTGTGTGTGGTGTGGGGTAATGCTGCAGGAGGCAATTGTTACTTTGTGTCCTGAGAATAGAACATGCTGTGGTGGGGATTATGTATTTCAGTAGCCGCGGACCATCAAAGGTAAAAAAAAAGTGTGATGTGGAAATTATGAAGCAAAGGTGACTTTTTTTGACTCTCCAAGATGTGCCTTCACAAGGAATGTGGGAGTGCTTTTTCAAAGCAAGAGATCTGCAAGGCTCCACCCACTATAGCCCTAAAAGCAAACAACATTCATCATGATGTGCACTACTGCATGCTGACTGACCTAAAATTGGACTTATGGTCAATAGTGGGCATACTGTGTCCATCTCTTTTTGGGGGTGGACTAGGGGCAGCAGCAGAAGTGGAAAACCCTGCAGCAACAGATTCTGCCATGGTACTCAAAATACCAACTTTTACAATAAGCAACTCTGGTATGATTTCAGAAGTTTAAAGGCAGGAGTAATCCCTCTTAACAGCATTCAGTTTCAGTGAGGTAAGCCACCTGATGAGCGACATGGTAGCAAGGTAACAGGAATTCCACCAGATTAGCTCTTTAAATTAAGCTTGACAGCTGATCAGCTGATCAGGTGATGCATGGATTTATACCCACGGCACACAAAACTTAGTTGGCTTGAATGCAAGCAGTCAGCTGACAGTGCTGAAATTCTGTTACGCTAATATTAATAGTTCTACAGAAGTATTTGTAGTTTCCTTCTTTAGCTTCATATGTACATTATTTACTGTAGATTATCCTACACCCTTACATAAATTTGCTTAGGTTTAGCACATGCCAAATTAGAAACCAAGCCTTTTACTTATTTTCCAGGATATAACCTACAACCTAGCACAAGAAATGTGATTTGGGAAACCCATGGATAACCCAGAATGCTATAAACTAGCTTTGGACACAGATCACTTACTGTATGAAAGAACTATTTCAGACACATGTACAAATGCATAGACATTGGTTGTCTTAGTAGACAGTTCTAGTTCTGTAGATTCCGGCAATGTAAGCTGCTGTATGTTTTTTTTTTTAGTGACAGCATTATAGCCTTCCCCTAAACTTCAGACTATTTACGTCCAAATAGTAATTGCGAAATTTACATGAACAGTATATACAGTACCTCACATGTCTTTTTTCATCATTTATTTGTCAGAAATTAGTTATAATACCACTAGTGTAACATTTTTCTTTGTATACAAGAGGGTTTTTTGCATATGAAGTACAATGATAGTGATGTTAAGCTATCTATAGCTTTATATGCTTCTAAGTTAAATAATAGGTTTTCTGGGTCTTTTCTGCAACATTTGTGATAGAAAAAGCATTGCAAAAGCACTGTGAAGGCAAAAAAAACTTCTGCATTAGGCAATTGAACAAAAGCAAGAGGAAAAAGAGACTGCTACGGTTCTCAAAAGAGGTGATTGAGAAGGTAAGGGCAAAAAAGTTAGCATTCAGGAGGTATAGGAAGACACCGAGGATAGGAGAGTATCAGGAGAAACAGAGGGAGGCAGAGAAAGCAGTAAGGAGTGCAAAGGTACAGACGAAGGAGAAAATAGCCCAGGCAGTAAAGAAAGGGGACAATACATTTTTCAGGTATGTTAGTGAAAAGAGAAAGTTCAGGGGAGGGATTCTAATGCTAATGAGGGAAGGGGGGTTGCATGAAGGGGGACCAGGAAAAAGCAGACATCCTGACCAAATCCCTTTTTTCAGTGTTCACAGAGGAAGGGGAAGGTGAGGGGCCACAGAAAAGTAACAGGAAAATTGAAGGAAGGGAGGTGGACACTAGTCCATTTTCAGAAGAGAGAGTCTGGAAGGAACTCACAAATCTGAAGTGGGCAATGCAGAGGGGCCACATAGGTACATCCAAAGATATTGAGGGAGCTCAGAGAAGTGCTGGCTACACCTCTAACAGTCCTGTTCAACCACTCACTAGAGACAGGAGTGGTTCCAGGGGACTGGAGGAGGACAGATGTAGTCTCACTTCACAAAATTGGTGGCAGGGAGCAGGCTGACAACTACAGGCCAGTCAGCCTAACTTCAGTGCTGGGGAAATGAAATTAATGGAATCACTACTGAAGGAAAGGATTTTGGAATATCTTGAATCCAGTGGCTTACAAGATCAGGGGCAACTTTGATTCAGTGAGGGGAGGTCATGTTACACAAATCTGATATATTTATTTGACTGGGTGACCGGAGAATTGGATCAGGTTGGAGCATTGATGTGGCCTACCTAGATTTCAGTAAGGTCTTCGACACCATTCCACACAGGAGATTCGTAAGCAAGCTGGGTAGCCTAGAAGTGGGTCCAAAGGTGGTAAACTGGGTAAGAAATTGGTTAGGGGATAGGTGACAGAGGGAGGTGGTAAATGGAGTGCACTCTGAGGAAGGGAAAGTGACCAGTGAGGTGCCACAGGGATCAGCACTGGGAATTGTCATCTTTAATGTCTTCAGTAGCAACATCACAGAGGGGCTAGAAGGGAAGGTATGCCTTTTTGCAGACAATACTAAAATCTGCAACAGGGTAGACATTCCAGAGGGGAGAAAAACATGAGAAGAGATCTGAAAAAGCTAGAGGATTTGTCAAGGTTATGGCAGTTAAGTTTTAATGTGAAAAAGTGCAAAATCATGCACTTAATGCACACAAACCCAGGGGCAGAGTATAAAATGGGGTGTGTGACATTAGTCACCACCAAACAGGAAAGAGACTTGGAAATAATCATATCTGATGATCTAAAGGTGACCAGACAGTGTGACAAGATAGTGGGGAGAGCTAGTAGGATGATAGGGTTCATGAGGAGGAGTACCACCAGCAGAAAGAGGGAGGTGGTGTTATCACTGTATAGATAGCTGGTGAGACCTCACCTAGAGTACTGTGTTTAGTTCTGGAGACCATATCTCCTAAGGACATAGACATAGTGGAGGTGGTCCAGAGGATGGCAACTAAAATGGTACAGGGTCTGCATCAAAGGCCCTATGAGGAGAAACTAAAGGATCTCAATATGTACACCATGGAGGAAAGGAGGGAGAGGAGGGATATGACAGAGACCTCCAAAAACCTAATGGGTATGGAGGGAAGCTTTATTCAGAAAAAAGATTCTCATAAACAAGATGTCATGCTATGAAGCTGGAGCAGGCTAGATTCAGGAGAGAAGTGAGGAAGTACTTATTCACAGAAAGTGTGGTGGATGCCTGGAATAGCCTCACAGCAGAGGTGGTGGGGGCAAAAACTGTAGCGGGATTCAAGAATGCATGGGATTAGTATTAAGGAACCTTAGTGGTAGGGCAAGGGGGAGGGTGGTAAACCTGGAGATCAAGTAGTGTCAGCAGTGTTACAGTAGGTAGGGAAAATGGGCAGACTAGGTGGGTCAAACATTCCTTGTCTGCCGTCAAATTCTTTGTTTCTATTTAGATTTTTTGGCTTTGTTCCATTGTCAAATGACCAGATGCTGACAAAACATTAGTACTGCTAGTATGTGTGTAGTTTATTTTATTTATTTGACTTTTTTAGTCATTACAAATCATTAAAAACAGAGCAAATACAAATATAGTCATATAACATAATAACACAGAATAACATATAATCTACATATGAACTGTAGAATATTAAATCAGCCTATACAGTATATAGCATAACTTATACAATATCTTAGACTGCAATAAGTAGACATAAAAAGTAAAACAATAAATTTCTATAACTGGCAATATGCAACAAGAAAGGATTAAGTCCTCAAACATGACATTAAGATAAGTGCAGTTAAATACCAATCCTAGCAAAATATTTATATTATAGTGCATCTTTAAATTCAGTACCAATACAAGTACAACTTTTAATGAACACTTGGATAATCAGGAGATAGCAAAATCAGTTCCAGAACATAAACCAGAAATTAATTTAAAAAATCCCCCCTTTTTTATGATTATCAGGAAGTAATTTGTTAATCTTTTGTCAGTATATCGTTTTCTGTATGTAACAACATTTTTGTAAAAAGTGGTTTCTACATATCTTTCCAGTTCCTTAGATATGGGTCAAGCCAGTAAATTAGACTTTTTTCATACCATGTAAAATACCAAAGAACATGCATTAGATCCTTCTTACCTCCATGGGAACAGTACCAGTTTTGTCCCTTGGGTGAATTTTTTTTTTTTTTATGTTTAACAAGGAGGGTATTACCACCAAAAAGTTTCAATTTGTATATAAGGAAATTTTCCTAAGAGGTGGATCAATGAGAACATCTAAATTGTACTTATAGTCATAGAAGAATACTTTTATTTATGAACCAAGAATAATACAGTATCTTGATGTTTCAATGGACTACAGATCATCTTTATCCAGTATTTTTTTTATTTTAGTTTTGACATATTTTTGTATTGTAAACTAAGTGTAATATTCACCTTCAAATATCTGTCCAGTATTAACAAATCGTACTGTACTTCATTAAAAACCCTTGTAATTTCCTACACCAGAATGATTATGTGCAACCAGCAGGGTCCGTCTCTTTTTTTTTTTTCTTTTAAGCATCTATCTTGTAATCTATTTAGTGAAAGTCTGGTTATTTGAAGCCTGTCATTTCTCTTTTTAGAGTCTATTATTGAGTTAATATTATCCAGACACAGTTCAGATCTCATATAGGATGTTGAACAAGAATGTCCAACACCCAAAACTTTCCTGAAGAGTTTAAATACCAATATCATCAGAATAGCTCTATTATTTGTGTCCCAAGTTTCTGCCCCATAGCACATTTGTGATAAGTACTTCATTTTTATTACATCAATACGTGGCTTTACTGAAAGACCCCCATAGATGTAACACTATTTCCCCAGGGCAAAGGCAGATCTTTATTGTATTAACATGCTTTGACCCAAGCCTATTGGAGGAAAAGGTTATTTCTAACTAAACATAACTGTTAGTAACTTCTAGTTTATATTTACCTACAGTATATTCCATCACCCTATTTTTTCCTTATTACCAAAGATAATAACGTGTGTTTCTGCAAGATTTAGTTTCAATTTTTTTTTTTACTTTTTGATCCAGAAAATCTAACTTTTTTTTACAGTCCTCTCCTCAATAAGGTTAATAGGATTATATCATTGGCATATGCCAATGCTGGGCAGACATAATATGATATTTTTGGAGAATCCGAACTGCAACTGGCCAGATCTCTCAGAAGTTGGTCTATGTAAAGATAGAATAAGGTAGGGCTGAAAACACAGCCTTGCTGTACCCCTTTATTTTGGGGAATTATATTAGAGAGCTGTCCATTTACTCCAAGGCGAACCTGTGCCCATGGGAATCTTCATATAAGTTCTGTTTTATATGTTCTAAATAAGGATTATTGCCTCATTGTAGCATAAGGTCTACAATATATCTCTTGAAATAGCATAGAAGCCAATGAAACATCAATAAAAGCAGCATCAAGTTTCTGTTTCCTTAATGAAACATATCTCTCTATCAAATGATGTAGTAGAAAACAGTTATCCATGGTAGAACAACCTTTTCTAATACCTATTTGGAGTTCAGATAGGCCACCAGTTGAGTCAATCTGCAGTTTCAGTCTATCCAATAAAATTTTAGAAAATATTTTTAAATTAACATCTAATAAACTTATTGGCCTGTACATGGCTGGGTTTGCCATACAGTATTTCCTGTTTATGAATAAGAATGATTTGTGCTCACTTCCATGATGATGATGGTACACAATGTTCTAAAATGTACTTGTTAAATAAGATGTTCAAAGGTTTACACCAGAGAGAAGTATTGCATGCATACACTTCCACTGGGATTTGCTCCGGGTCAGAGGCTTTATTTAATTTCAATGTCTTTATTGCAAGATAAACCCCTTTCTTGCTAATTTAATTAAAATAATTTCCAGTCATGTAAGTAATACGAGAAACTGAAATATTTTGAACATTAGAATGGAAAAAATATCTGTAAAAATAGTAACCCACTGGGTTTTGGAGAAATACGTATCTCATTTTTCTTTATAATTTTTAGTCCAGAAAGCATTATTATCCCTTTCATGTATTGCTTTCAGTATTTTCACCCACTAGGCCTGGAAATACTGTTTTTTTTTTTCTTTGCTAGGAAACATTTATATTTTTTCCTTACCTGATTTACTTTTTTAAAATTATTCCTATCTTTGTTATCCTTAGTGTTCTTGATCATTACTTTGAGTTGAGCTTTATATTTTAAATGATCTGTGTCAAACCATCCATTAACTTTCCTATTTTTACCTTTCCAAGTAATTTGTTTGTGTAATTTACTCTTAATGATTTCAAATAGATTTGAAAACTTTTGCCAGACCAGTTTCCATTTAGCTTTCCTATAGTTTCCTAATCCTCCTGGGTCAGCATGTCATAGATAGTAAACTTAATGTGTTCTTTTAATGTATCAAAGTGTCAGTGGCTCAGCAGGTAGCACATTCACCTCTGAGGCCAGACGATCAGAAGGCTGTGGGTTCTATCCCTACACCAGGCACTTGGGTTAATATCCCAGTATTGACACTGTAGTGCTGCATGAGAGGGGTGCTGCACTCCTGAGGTGCCATCTTTTGGATGAGACATTAAACTGAGGTCCCATCTGCCCATCCTGGTGGTAGCTCAGGCGGATGTTAAAGATCCCATGGCACTTCTTGAAAAAGAGCTGGGGAATTTCCCCAGTGCCCTGGCCAAATTTACCCTCATTCACTAAAAATACTACCAACAGCTTAATCTGGTTCAAGGTCAGTTGGCATTCATCTGTATCCCCTTCCCCTGGGTCGTGTCTGAAAATAGGCAGAATTTGTCTAGTATACTTACCCGCTCAACAAAAACTAAATAAATAAATGATCCCAAATTATTCTCTAATTCATTCTTATCTCAGTATAATGGATTCCTCTAGTGGTTTTTAAAGGCTGCTCAGTGATCAAACCTTTCAAAAATATGGCAAGATGGTCACTTTCTGATCTAGTAGGAATAATTAAATGAGACCATACTAATATAGGTCCTGAACAAAAAGCAAAATCCTGGAGAGAAGTACCTGTGGATTTAATGTAAGTACAATGCCCCTCAGGATCTCCCTCCAGTCTTCCATTGAAAGGCTATAAAGTATTTTCCCATGACATTTCAATTAAAGCTAGTCCTGCTTTATTATATTTCCTGTCCTTTGTCTTTCTACTGGGCATTACTGGAAGAGTATTAGTGTAGCCCAGAACTGTATTGTCTAACATGTCATCGAAGTCACCAATTCTGGCATTCGTGTCATCCATTAGTAAGATATCCACATCTGGAAAATTAATATTGCTATCTGATAATAATGAGCCTAAAATTTGCCAAGTATCGTGCTGAAAAATATTTGGAATTTTCTGGTGCCACATAACTGCTAATTATAATAAATCTATATGTTTGATTTTTGTAGCAATGAGTAATAAAATTTGCTAAAATGTATAAATTCTGAACTGATCAAAATATTCTTACCTTGATATAGGTAGCCAACCCCCCGGCCCCAGCACCTTCCATATTTGTGTTCCCTGGGTAACCTCATAGCCATTCAGTGAACTATTGTTGTCACATGCATTCCTGATCTCTTGTAGGCATATCACATCACCTAGTGCAACAAAGTCTAGCCAGTATGAATCAACACATTTATTCTCATAGCCTGCTATATTCCATGTAATGAATACTAAACTCTCCACATTTCCAAGATCCAGATCATTCTTACTAGCCATATAAATATTTTCTTTGTAAGTAGCTTGGTCAGGGAATGAAGTCAATCTTCATATCTTGCGAGTGCCATTAACCTGTTTGATAATGGAATTGGGGATTGGAAGATGCCATATTTTTCCTGGTTTCCATTGCCATCCCAATCATTTATTGTCATGGTCAGTGATGGAGCAGAAAAAATCTACCAAGTACAGACCTGCTGAATCCATTCCATTCCATTTTTGAAGAATCCTATCTGCCACATCTCAGTTTTTTTAACTAAAATGTCAATTTGGCTACTTTTTTCTTTCCATCAGGCACCAATTATACCTTCCTTTCCTAGATGAACTTGAAGAAAATTTCTGAAAAACTGTGCAATGAGTCTGTCAACCTACATTTATTTTCTCTAGGTAATTGCTGTATCCCAAATAGATTTAAAATTACTTGAGTTTCAGATTCCCCACAGTCCAGCGTAGGTAGTTTATTAAATTTTTGTCTTTTGGAAGGAAACGTAAATGGCAAGGAAAGGTATTTTTATTTTTATTTATTATATTTTTAGGTGCCCAGTCCATGAGGCTCTGGACACTGTACAAATAAAACACATGCAAAACAATAAATAAAATAAACACAAAAGTAAATAAATTGCAGCAATAATAAATAAACAGGCCACAGGGAATGGAAAAAGCCTGAGCTTAAAAACAGTTGCTAAAAAGGGGTAATCCCAGGAATAGGATCTAGAAGATAGTGTCTGGGAATGCCTGACTAAATGAAGGGTGTTGAGGTGGGTCTTGACTACCTCAACTGAAGGGGCCTCCCTTACAGCTGGAGGAAGCAAATTCCACAGGACAGGACCTGTGACACTAAATGCTCTGTCACCGATGGTTTTCAACCTCTTCCTGGGAATCACAAGGAGGCCCCTAGAGGAGGAATGGAAGGAGCAGACAGACACAGCAGGTGTAAGAAGGTATGACATGTTGCCAGGGTCCAGTCCATGTAGGGCCTTAAAGGCAAGCAAGCCCACATTGAAGAGGATCCTCCACCTGACTGGCAGCCAGTGCAGTTCATGCAGCACTGGGATGATGTGGTAGTATTTAGGCTGCCCCATCAACAACCTGGCAGCTGCGTTCTGCACTAGCTGTAGCTGGTGAGGTGTACCTCTTGAGACCCAAAGTACAGTGCATTACGGTAATCAAGCTTTGAGATCATGAAGGTATGACTAAAGTGGGGAGGTCAGTAGATGAAAATAGAGGTTTGATCCTGGTGATATTCCTCAGATGGCAGAAGCTGGTCCAGACTATAGATGATACCTGTGATTCAAATGTCAATCTGTTGTCAAAGGTCACACCAAGATCGCGCAGCCCAGAGGAGGCCTTCAATGGCACAGACCACAGGAATAGTCCTGTTGCTGCACCAGAATCTGTCCTATCATGCCCAGTCATTGATCTCAGTAATGCTGTTATTTAGCACTTCCACTGCACTGGATGTCCCAGGTGCAAAGGAAAGATACAGTTGGGTATCAACAGCATAGCAGTGAAAACCAAAACTGTACTTCCTAATGAGCTCTTCCAGGGATAGCATATACACAGCAAACAACATTGGTGACAAGATTGAACCCTGAGGTACTCCACAAGACAGGAGGCTAGGGAAGGAGGAGAAGTTCCCCATCACTACCTGTTGCCTCCTGTTCATGAGGTAGGACTCAAACCAGCAGATGACAGTGCCAGCGAGTCCACAAAATTCCCTCAGGTGGTAGAGCAACACACAATGGTCTACCATCTAAAAAGCTGAGGAGAGATCAAGGAGAATGAGAAATGACCCCTCTCCTTAATCTCTCACTCTGAGGAGATCATTATGCACCCAAACTAATGCAGTTTATGTGCTATGCCTCACACATAACCCAGCCTGGAAAGGCTTGTATAGATCAAAGGCCACAAGGTGATCCTCAAGCTGTTGCACCACAATCTTCTCAACAACCTTCCATAAAAATGGAAGGTTGGAGATAGGATGGTAATTCACCCTGATGTTTGTTTGTTTATTGGCTTAACAAGTGAACACACTAAAACAAAAATTCTATTTGCAGGTGTGACTCACAAAGATTACAAACCATACAACCATATTCAATATACAATATAACAGTTCAAGACATCATACATTCACATTTAAATAAGCCAACAATGCAAGAAAACAGTTGTTCATTAAAAGTGGTGACAGTGGTTTGGGTCCTTAAATCAAAGGGAAGGCTGTTCCATATGCTTGGCCCAGTATATGCAAAAGACCTCTGACCATTTACACTTCTCATAAATGGCACTTTTAGGGCTCTGTTATCTATTCTATTTCTAGAGAAAAATCCTAGGTCATATTTTTGAAAATAACTAAATAATTGTAAGGGAATGCTCGTGTTTATAATCCTAAGAGAGAACCTAGCCACTGTTAACCTAAAATACAGAGGAACTGGTAACTAACCCATTTGCTGTAAAATCACACAATGGTGTGTAGTAAGTGGTAGGGATAAGGCAAATTTGCCAGTAAGTTGCAGCAAAGCTGCCTTTTTACTAATACCCTTGAGGATATGTTGCCAGTAATCAAAGTAGCATAGTTCACCACAGAAGCAAGACATTGCTTGGCAATACCCATTTTTGTGTCAGAGGTTAGAAAACAATACAGCCTATATAGCATATTGATTTTAGAGGTGTGCCGACACAAGGTTGATGCCACCACTACAAACACCAGCACAGTGACAGAAATCACCTGTCTACGGCACGTTGCTGTGCTGGTGTGAAGGAGACACCGGTGGTGCATTTCCTGGTGTAGCACCCCCCCAGTCCAACTCTGATTCAGAGTTAGAATCCTAGAGACCAGGGGGGTGTTGGGGCAGAGCCCCCCAATAAGATAGCACTGACATCCTCAACGGTGCAGTGCCGACAGTCAGCATTGTAGCCGTCCCTGTAGGCGATGTCGGTGCTAGCGCTGTCAAAGCGCTATAGTAAAACCAATTTTAGAATGGATCATAGAGGTAACTTTTACAAAATGTGGCTCACAACATAACACAGGGTCCAAAGTGATGCCAAGATAACAAAAACTAGAGACTTGCTCAAAACAGGACCCATCAAGAGTTGTAATAGTAAGACAGTGATCATTATCCTGAACTTTAGCCATTGTGCCAAATAACATCACCTTTGTTTTGGTCCTATTCAGGACCAATCTATTGGTTTCAAGCCAATGTTGCATAACATGCATCTCTTCATTTAGTATAGAATTAATCTCTATGAACAATCTGTTTTGAACATAAATAACAGTACCATCTGTGTATAATGTAAATTTTGATTTAGTAAGAGCCCACCCATTCTATCAAAAAATATAGAAAACAATAATGGGCCCAGTATGCCATGAGGGACTCCACACTTTACCAATGCTAAAGAAGATCTGACCCCACCAAATTTTACCTTTTGAAGCCTATCAGTAAGGTAACTTTGAAACCACCTGAGAGCAGAGCCATCCACCCCCAAGGAGCTTAATGAAGAGATCAATAGATTATGATTTATTAGATCAAAAACCTTGGTCAAGTCCACAAACGCAGCCCGGGTCATACAGCCTCCCTCCATACCTTCCAGGATGGCACTCGTGAACTCGACCAAGGCCGTATCAGTACCTTTCCCCTTCCTAAATCCATGTTATGACTGTGATAAAAGATAATTTTGTTCTATGAAAGCTTAGAACTGATTAGACACTAGTCTTTCCTGGCCCTTTGCCAAGGCTGACAAAATCGAAACTGGCCTATAATTTGTAAACGGAGAAATTGACCGCACTTTATGTATAGGCACTACAATGGAATGTTTCCAAATATCTGGAATAATTACGATAGAAAAAGACAAGTTATAAATAACAGTGAATGGGTATGCTAGTTCATCAGCTGTATCCTTAATTATATGGAATTAGACCAGCCACACCCCTCAAACTATCTGTTTTTTTATTTTTCAATATTTTTTTTTACTTCTGTAACAGTAGTAAGTTTAATATTAAATTTTGGGCCCTCAGTAGATGTCTTAGTACAGTCATATAAAGGCTGATCATTCCCAATAGTCTTGTACATATCAAGATTTGTAAATTGTTTGTTAAACACATTTGCTATTACTTCAGGACACAGTATTTGTTCATCCCCCCATCCATGGATAATCCAGTTTCAGAATCTGGTTTAATAATGCCTTTTACTGTTTTCCAAAATGCACAGTTATTAAGAAGGCCCTCCTTCTTTTTTTGTGTAAGAAAGGTGGCCTTCACATTTTTAGTTAGGGCTTTACATCTGTTTCTAAGACATTGGTACTCTTGGAAATTTTTAACAGAACCATGTAATTTGTACCGCCTCCATAGTTCATCATGAGCTCTTAGCTGTTTTAACAAGCTGGGGTAATCCAGGGAGAGCAATTACCACTTATTCTACATGTCTGATAAAATGCAAAGTTATCCAAAACTGTGTTAAATTCATTAATGAAAAAATTAATAGCAAAATTAGGATCTGAAATGCTATGTAAAAAAGACCAGTCAACATTTCTAAGACATGCCCTGAATCTGAACATGTCAAACCTAAAAAAGCTTCTAGCAGTTTGAATCAAGGGCCTAGGCTTAGTTATACTTTTATGCTTCCAAATATAGAAGACAGGGTGTCGATCACTAACTGAATCTGCGATGATACCACACTTTAACATGTGATTCAAATGATCAGATAGGACCCAATCCAACACTGTGTGTCTGTTGGATTTAGTATTCAATCTTGTAGACAGTGTTATCAATTGTTGTCATCTAGTAGGAGCCAATATGGAGTGTAATTTAATTTTCTCCTGCCTACTCCAGTTAGAGTTAAAATCCTCTACTACTAGTAGGTTTCCAAAAGATTTTGTATTAAGATGATCCACAAACTCCAGTAAACCCTTTTGTTTATTTTGTGGTGGGATATAGACATAGAAAATAGTTTTTTGTGTCCACCAAGCACCAATTGTATGGTTAAGTGTTCAAACAGAGTTACACCTTCAGTAAAAATATTTGTCACTGTCACCACTAAGTTAGACTTAATATAAAACTTTACCCCCTTCCCCTTCCCGCAGGGTGATCTTTTCAATAAGTTGTAAAACCCGAGATAGATATCTCAGGATTTCCAGTTTTATCAGTTAGCCAGATTTTGCTCAAAGCTAAAATATGTGGGTCATATAATTTAATCCAGGCCTCTACCTCATAAAATTTGCATGGCAAACTATATACATTAAAATGCATTATACGAAGTCCATTCTGATTTGTTACAAAAAAATCACTATCCGCTAATTCAGCAGTAAGTGGCCCTGGGTTACTCTCAATATCTCCTGAACATAGTAATAATAACCATACCATGTAATGTAACCCATGATAAATGTTTATTAGAAAGTGCACTCGCAGTTTTCTGAAACAAAATCCCACATTGTACCCCACGTACTTACTATTCAATGCAACATTACAGAAGTAGTACTGATCGTAATGATACACTATCCCCCCTTACCTCTCAAGTGAAGTACATGTTACCTCCTTATTGTGTATGCTAATGTGTGCAAATGCAGCATCTGACCACAGAACGCTGACAATAAAAACCACCCCCACACATATACCTTGGTTAAGCATTCTGGAACAGATATTTTCAAACAAGTGAATCGGTGTCTAGTGTCCCGGTCTTTTCTGATCTGACTCCAGTCAGACTCTAGTTGAAGCACTTTTCCCTGGACTTCTTCACTGCCTCTGAAAAGTTGCTGCATCCTGGAGTGGAGTGCAATTTAAAGTTCATTACTTGCCTTCTCCCAAAGCTGCAACCAATGGGAAATCAGGCAGGGCAACTCACACAGGTGTTTCCAGTTGGGAATGGCAAATGTACTGTTGCTTGGCAATAGCACTAGGTAGAAAGGGTTAGCAAGAGACCATGTGCAATCAGCAGTTCAGTGCAAATTACATTACAATGTTATAACAGTACCTGTGAGCCCCTCAGCATAGCATCCAAAACAACACAAGGCTCACAACGAAAGCAGCCACACACTTGTCTCAGGGAAAGCTGGTAAACACCATCAGTTGTGGAGAAGGGTGTAATTGTAGGGATGTGGAGACAGACCTAATGGAGCCTGCCACTGTGATGTCAGGCTCCAATGATGATTTCTTCAGAAGGGGTCTAAGCAGTGCCTCCTTCAAGGCATCTGGGAAAAATCCTCTGACAAAGAATACAGAGCAATCAAGGCAAACACCGGGCCAATGGCGTCAACACCCCTCCCCTTCCCCCCTCAAATTCGTCACTCAACCTCCTACTACTCTATCAGCACTGCTCTCAATAACTACCTAGCACCTAGCTATTCCTTGTACTGACCATCCTGAATTCCTTCCTTAGCCCCTAACAAATCCTACCCCCCTTTCAGTACCCACACCTCACCCCACCCTGATGCACCACCACCTCCTAAGAACCAGCACTCCTTGTCTTCTCTCTTTTCCCTACCCTACTGGCCTTCCCATGCACCTCCCTCCCCCCTAAGAACCAGCATTCCTTCTCTTCCCTCTTTTTCCTCCCCTACTGGCCATCCTTTGCACTCTTACTGTGATTTCTCAATGTACCGGGTCATAATGTCATACGCTTAATAGCGTCACGGCATTATCTTGCGAACAGACCTGTGCGCTCTTAGTGCTGGACCCCCCAGAGTTAGAATCCTAAGTGGGGGGTCGGGGGCAAACCCCGTAACTGGGTGTGTGGGGGTGGAGCCTCCCACAAAACAAAACATATAAAGAAATCGCACAACGTGATTAACATTTTGACCCCGTGCCATTTCTCAACACCCAAAGTTGTACCATGGGCTTGTCCCTACCCTCTCCCTTCTCCCACAACCCAGCACTCCCCTCCTACTCTCTTACCATCTCAGTCCCCTTGCAAGATTCTCTACATCCTGAAGGGGTCCTTCTGGGATGTGGCCTCTCTTCTCTCTCACCTTCACCCTCTCTTCTGGCCTTCCCTGACCCCTTGCAGGGTTCTCAGCATCCTGAAAGGTTCCTTTAGATTTGGTCCTATACCCATTCCTTTATGTTATTCATCTCCCTCTCTCCCCCCACTGTTCCTGTCTTCTCAGTCCCCTTGCATGGTTCTCTGCATCTTGAAGGAGTCCTTCTTGGACTTGGCTTACTCTTTCTCTTTCACTTTACCCACTCTTTACTGGCCTTCCCTGTCCCCTTGCAGGGTTCTTAGCATCCTGAAGGGTTCCTTTGGGTTATCTCCTACACCCCTCTTAGACGTAAATTCTTCCTCCCTATCTCCCTCTTTTTTCCCTTGCCTTCTCAGTCCCCTTGCAGAGTTCTTTGCATCCTGAAGGGAGTCCTTCTAGGGCTCAGCTTATCCTTTCCCTTATCTTTATCCACCCTCTACTGGCCTTCCCCTTCTCCTCACCCCCTCACATTTCCACTTGTTTACTCCTCTTCTGACTCTCACATGCTTCTATCTCATCACTTGTCCAATTACATATTGTTCGCCCACATACGCTGTGACCCACCAATCCCTCTAGCACTTATTTTACCTTTTTTGTTTCCTTGTTTGTTTTAAATTGTCATCTCTCTCTGCTCAGCCTCCTCTTTCTCTACTTACTAGCACTGCTCAGCCACATTGCTTATTTTCTATGTCTGCCCTAACCTGTGTAGTCTTCTTACCCCTCCTCCCCTTCCACTTATTTATTAGCTCATTTAACCTTATTGTAAGGAACTCTGTATGTACCGCCCAGCTTATGCAAATGTATATTTTTGTAACACCAATCCTATACAAAAGTATGTACTCTCAACTGTCCCATAATTGCAATGGGCCACTGTTTGTAGCACCTGTCCTATTGCAATGAGCCACTGTATATAACACCTGTCTGAGTCACATAATGTAGATGGTAATGATGACTCATGCAACTTTTATGTATGTATGTATTACTGATCCATCCTCATTGTACCCTTCCCCCAGGTCACACTAGGAGACAAGCAACTTGTTGCTCAGTGTGCCTTCCTGGT
This sequence comes from Neoceratodus forsteri, assembly GCA_016271365.2. Classification (NCBI taxonomy): domain Eukaryota; kingdom Metazoa; phylum Chordata; order Ceratodontiformes; family Ceratodontidae; genus Neoceratodus; species Neoceratodus forsteri. Next base: position 686,195,782 of record CM057449.1, read on the forward strand.
GAAACATTTCAATAAATAAATAAAACAACCCATCAAAAAACATGTGAGCACCAAGTCCAATTCATAATATGTGTGCTTTAGACTGGAAGCAACCTCAGTTACCTTAGCCACCTCCACTGGTTTAAACTCTCCCCAACTAGGTGGAGTGCTCTCCGGATACACAGAATGATCACTATCGGCCACACTGTGGCACACTGGCAGAATCCCTTGCCAGATGGTGGACATCCTGTCCAAGAAGAATTGAGCAAACTCTTCACATAAATGCTCATATGTTGTTAATGAGCTCCATTATACTAAACATTATTTGCAGTTTTTGAAGAAGCAAAAAAAACACCTCTACTGTGTTGACTCTCCCATCCAAACTTTTCCTTACTTCACATACTGTATATCCTCATTCTGGATTTCTAAATCCATGTCTACCCTTATTATTTTGATAATTTGATGTTTGAGGGTGGCCTCTGTAGAGAGTAACCAGTCATTTGGTGCTGAAAACCTTAAAAAAGGGCGAGCCCTATTCAAACTGTCCTGTGGGCAATCCATCTCCACTCCAGTAAGCACAGCATTTTGCATCTTATCTTGTACAGAACCAACATTGTTTTGTGTGGTTTCCCCTACCCTATCCAGCTTGTTAGGTATTTCATTCAGGGTCATAAGAAATCTTTAGAAGTTGTTGACAATAATTCCTGTCAGGGCTTTAAGACAAGGTTAAAACAGTGGCTATTTTCAAAAACATGATGTATTTTTTATGCATTGTATTTTATTGATTGAATGTATTGTTTGTATATATCTTTGCTTGTTGGTATTTTGTGTGTTTTTTAGCTTCAAACTTGTCTCCAATGAAAACGGGCAGTTTGCTCATTTGGATTTACAAGTATAAAAAATAAAAATAAAAATGAAATGAAATTTAGAGCACTTGCATTAACACCCCGAGTATTGCTGGTTATGCAGCAGTTCCAAAGTGAACCCCAAACTGTTTGTTAAGTAGTAGGATTTCCTGTTCCAACATAGAAAGCTGTGTCCCAAGTTCATTAGTTAGAATTATATTATCCTCAGAAAGATCTTTACAGTCCATGCTTTGGTCATAAATATCATCTAATATCATTTAATCTTACTTTCAATGTCATTTGTAATTATTACTAATTGATCCATTATCATTAGGTTAGCAGCATACTGGTTTTTCAACAGGGGAATCAGGTCTTCACTTAATCATGAAGGCAGATATTGTGAGGGTTTATTAAAATGAACACCCTCAAGTGAAAGGTTCCTTAATTTGCATGCTTGCTCATTTACTTTTAAACTATCTTCATATTTTCCTTCAATTAGCTCGAGGCCTGTAATAGTTTACTGGAGATATTGTATGGATCGTGTATCTTGTCCCTAGAAATGAGGAGATATAGGGGAGAGCCCTTATTTATTTGGCATGTATTTAATGGCCCTTACCTTTTTCAGAAATGGACTTTAATTTTAAACAAGACAATATAGAGACTAGAGGTCACCCTCTACAGTTATCCTACTCAAGATATAAAACTAAAAAAAGGAAGTTTTATTTTACACAGAGGGTGGTCACTGTATGGAATGTACTACCTCTTGAGATAATTTATAGCAAAAACAAATACTGATTCAAGAGCAGACTTAATGAGTGGTTGTTAAAAAAAGCTTGAGGTAACCTTGTTAAGAGTTTCAGTGATAGGAGCTACCATGGGCATTTTTTCACCTTTAACTCCTGACTTAGCCTTAGTATGAGCTTAGTATGGCTACGGCCTCATTGATCTTAACCCTGGAAGCAAGGAGAATATTTTTCTTGTTATTGGATTCAGAAGCTATTTCACCTCCTCTAATGTTGTTTTCCCTAGGCAAGTACCGCAAACTATTTTCTAGCAAGGTCTCTGCAGTGACATCTTTAATATAGAAACATTTAAAGAATCACTTGCTCTACATATGGGTAAAAAAAATATGAGTATAACCACTGAAAAGTGGTAAGTTGTTGAAAGGTCTTCAGATCTCTTAACTCGTATGATATTTATGAATCTATGAACTTGAATTTTCTCTCTCATCATTTAAATCTGGTAGATCTATGTCAAAGTTCTGTTTGGGAGATTTCTCTAAGCTAGAATCATTCATTATATTAATACACAAAGTAGGCATTGAATTGCTTATTTTTAACTTGAGGTTGAAGTCTTATGTCATCTATGTCACACTCATTAAGTAGCATTATATGGTCTGTCATCTTTGTTTTGTTTTACATGGATTATTGCTTTTCTTCCTAACATCAAGAAAAGATTCACTAAATAGGGATGAACTGTTACTTTGATTTTTTCTTTGCATCCTTGTACTGACCATGCTGCTTATTTAAGTTGTTTCTTTTTAAGTGGTACATGAAAACAGTTTTTGTAAGAACAGTAATACTATAATTATGGCACAATTTTATTAATTTATTTATTGAAAAGTTTCACTAGGAAAGGCACACTGAGCAAATAAAACTGCTCTTCTCCCAGTTCATCCTGGGGGGAAAGGGGATAGGATGGATCACATTTGTACCTACCAGTTTTGTTAATAATTGTTTCTGCCCTTTTATGTACACCTTGTGACAGGTTATTCTCTGTAAACACCAATGTGTGTATAATTTTCTATTAAATTTGTATTGTCTGCACTGCCCAGGACCATCTTGCAAATGAGTTTGCTCAACGATAACATTACCTGGCTAAATAAAGTTTTTGATTGATTGAGTGAATAAGTGAATGGTTTTATGTTTTGTGATTTAACCAAGTCAGATCCTATATTGGTTAGGAGAGGTTCAGAGCAGCTGTATCATTTCGGGTGTTATTTAGAGAGGAGAACAGCCAGTTCTGATTGAAATCCCCTAGGACACAGAGTTTGCCTGATGAGGTGTGGGAGGCAATATTTTTTAGTAGATTCATGGTAGTGCCAGTATTTAGACCTGGGCAGCAATATACCCCCACCACAAAGATGGGTACAGAGAAAGGGAGAGCGAGTTTAATAATAAGTATCTTGTAAGTCAAAGGGATGGACGACAATAGTACAGTAGTGTATTGGATAGAGGTGCAGCTGTACATTGCTACACCTCCCCCTCTCCTGGCATGGTCTTGTCTGGAGAGGACAAAACCAGGAATAGAAATAGAGGAGTCAGGGATTTTGGCATTGAGTCATGACTCTGAAAGTACAAGTACACCAGGAGCAAGTGCAGCCGTGAGTGGTGACAATAAGTCAATTTTAGGGAGGATATTTCTTATATTAACGTGGCAGATTTTAGGACCACAGGGGCGGGCTGACGGTGTGTGAGGAGGAAGGCCAGGGCTGGGGTTTATGTCATCAGTGGTTAGTAGCAGAAGTGTAATAATAAGATAATGAAACTTAGTGCTCTTGTACCAAGGAAGGACTACTGGGGTGCACGATTTAGTAGGGTAAGAGTGAGGGGATGAGGCATAATTTTTGAGTAGTCGAAGTAAAGCACTATCTCTGGGTGCAGGGAGGAGAGAGGAGCAGGGTAGGAGCGAGAAGTGGAACCAGGTTATATTGAATGGTGTTGAGGTAGAAGCATGAGTGAGTAAGGGGACAGATAGATGAAAGAGGAATGAAGGGGTAAAGGAGTGGATGAGTGACTGGGTTTATCAGAGGAGGAGGAGGGGTGATGACAGCAGGAATGAATATTAGGAGAGAGCAATAAAGGGTTAGCAGCAGGAGGAGGGAGAAGATATTAAAATGTTTATAAAAGTGTTGTAGTGAGGTATACAGTGGGACAGAGGAACTGAAAGTGGTCTGGCAGGATTTGTAGCTCAGGCAGGGAGATAGCTACATCAGTAATTATTAAAGGGAGCAAAAGGGTGAAAAGAAACGAGGTAGAATTTAGTAAATAGACTCAAAAGCAACTGGGAGGAGTAGGCACTTTAAAGGGAGCACACTACCTGCAGATTAATCCAACTGGACAGAAAGCTCAGGTGGGCAGTGACCAAGATAGAAAGTCCATTTAAAGAGTGTCGGGAGGGTGGGTGGGAGAAAATTTGGGTATCAGTTCTGAGTGGGTCAAAATAAGCAACTAATTAACATGGAATGATTCTGACCCTTCAGCAGGCTATTACAGAGCTTGGTAACAAAACACTGGCAGCCAAAATGAAGGAAATAGCAGCTACACCAGTGAGCCAATTTGGATGGCTACAAAGCTCAAAATATGCAGCAGTATTTGTGGTAGAACAGAGCTACAGTTCAAATTTAGCAGAGGCAGTCCATAGAAAAATTGCTTCAGGCTGAATTGATTACAATTAAAAGTGCGGAGAAGAGGGTCAATCAGCTAGAGCTGTGGAGTGAGCAATGAAATTCAAAATCTGGAGCTGGCAGTAGGCATACCTGATTGGTCTGGCTGGGCGAGCTGATGTGCAGGCAGGCGGTAGCTTCAGAAGCTGCACCGCAAGGCAGAGCACTCAGTCTGGGCGGGGGAGGGAGCTGAAAGAAAGATGAGGAGAGTTACAAAATAAATAACTAGATTTGTAGAAAGGGAGTGGAAAAAAGGAAGAGAGGGGCAGGGACAGATGGGCATAGAAGACAAAGGAGCAGGAGACAGATTAAATGGGTTTCTCAGGGACGTCCCTGATTTTGCCTAAAAATTTTCCTCTGTCCCTCATAAAATTTGCGTTTTTGTGACAGAACCGTTGGACTAAAATCACAAAAAAATGTCAAACATTAAAGTTATAGACTTGTTCTTCTTCAGAAAATGCATCTTAACTCGTATCCCTTTATTATATCAGCTTTCTGAGTGAATAGTACCAATTTTTAAGATGTGTCCCTGATTTTGGGTCTTTGTCCCTGATTTTTTTAAGCCTTGTCCCTGATTCATGAGGCAAGAGGCTGAGAGGTATGGGTGGAGCTAGGAAAAGAGTTAGGGTAAAAGGTTTTTGGGGGTAGGGGGATTGCTGATAAGAGAATCCAAGATGACAGCTGGCTAGAGGAGGAATATGGAAAAGAAAAAAGAGTGAGCCAAGATTAGATTAGGCAGTGAAAGGGAAGCGCAGAAAAAGCATACAAACAGCAGCTAGCTAAAGCAGGAAAAATTAAATAGCTTAAACCACAGCCACTAAGCAGAATGTGATTAAATAAAGCAAAATTGCATTGCTAACATAGGCAAACTAAAGCATATAACAGTTCATTAGCATTAAAGCAGATTAAATTGCTAACATGGCCACTAGAGCAGAAAACAGATTCATTAGCAATATTTTGAGCGGTAAACAACAAAAATGGCTGGGAAAATTTGGGTTTCAGTTCTGAGCTGGTAAAAATAAGCAGCTCATTTACAGGGAATGATTCTGACTATTCAGCAGGCTATTACAGAGCTTGGTAATAAAAAAAAATGCTGGTGGCCAAAATGAAGCAAATAGCAGCTGCACCAGTGAGCCAATTTGGATGGCTACAAAGCTCAAAATATGCAGCAGTATGTGTGGTAGAACGGAACTTAAATTTAAATTTAGCAGAGGCAGTCCATAGAAAAATTGTTACAGGCTGGACTGATTACAAATAAAAGCCTCGGAGCAGCTTAGCAGAGAAGTGGGCCAATTAGTGAGAGCTGTGGAGTGAGTGCTGAAATTTAAAATCTGGAGCTGGCAGGAGACCTACCTGACTGGTCTGGCTGAGTGAGCTGGCATGGAGGCAGGTGACAGCTTCAGGAACTGTGCCACAAAGCAGAGCACCCAGTCTGGGTGGGGGGTGGGAGCTGACTGGTCTGCCTGGGTGAGCTGGCATGGAGGCAGACGGCAGCTTCAGGAGCCACGCCGCAAGGCAGAGCACCTGGTCTGGGCAGAGGGGGAGAGCTGACTGGTCTGACTTGGAGAGTTGGTGTGGAGGCTGGAGGCAGCTTCAGGAGCCACGCCACATGGTAGAGCATCTGGTCAGGGCAGGGGGGGAGAGTTGACTGGTCTGGGTGGGCAAGATGGAGTGGAGGTGGGCAGCAGCTTCAGGAGCCATGCCGCATGGTAGTGTGCTCGGTCTGAACAGGGGGAAAGATCAGACTGGTCTGGCTTGGAGAGCTGCCGTGGAGGCCGGTGGCAGCTTCTAGATCCAAGCCGCAAGGCAGAGTGCCCGGTCTGGGCAGGGGGGCACAGCTGACTGGTCTGGCTGAGTGAGCTGGAGTGGAGGCAGGTGACAGCTTCAGGATTCTCGCAGCAAGGCAGGGCATCCGCTCTGGGCAAGGTGGCAGGGGGAGAGCTGAATGGTTTGGCTGGGAGAGCTGGCATAGAGGCAGGCGGCAGCTTCAGGAGCAGTACCACAAAGCAGAGTGCTCGGTCTGGGCAGGGGGAAAGAGCTAACTAGTCTGGCTGGACGAGCTGGCATTGAGGCAGGTGACAGTTTCAGGAGCCAGACCACAAGGCAGAGCACCTGGTCTGAGTATGGGGGGGAGAGCTGATTAGTCTGGCTGGGCGAGCTTATGAGGAGGCAGGTGGCAGCTTCAGGAGCCACAACACAAGGCAAAGTGCCAAGTCTGAGCGTGGGTGGAGAGCTGACTGGTCTGGCTGGGCGAGCTGGCATGGAGGTGGGTGGCAGGGGGGAGTTGACTGTTCTGGCAGGGCGAGCTGGAGTGGGGGTGGGCGGCAGCTTCAAGAGCCTCGCCGCAAGGCAGACTGCCCAGTCTGGGCAGGGGGGAAGAGCTGACTGGACTGGCTGAGTGAGCTGGAGTTGAGGCAGGTGACAGCTTCAGGAGCCACACCACAAGGCACAGCACCTGATCTGGGCAATGGGGGGAGAGCTGACTGGTCTGGCTGGATGAGCTGGCATTGAGGCAGGTGACAGCTTTCAAAGCCATGCCGCAAGGCAGAGCACCTGGTCTGAGGGGGGGGAGGTTATTAGGCAGGCTGGGTGAGCTGGCATGAAGACAGGTGACAGCTTCTGGAGCCGCGACAGAAGGTAGAGTGCTCGGTCTGGGCAGGGGTGGAAGAGCTGACTTTTCTGGCTGGGTGAGCTGGTGTAGAGGCAGGTGGCAGGGGGAGAGCTGACTGGTTTGGCTGGGTGAGCTGGCATAGAGGCAGATGGCAACTTCAGGAGCAGTGCCACAAAGCAGAGTGCCCGGTCTGGGCAGGGGGGAAGAGCTGACTTGTCTGCCTGGGCAAGCTGGCATTGAGGCAGATGACAGCTTCAGGAGCCACACAGCAAGGCAGAGCACCTGGTCTGGGCAGGGGGGGAGAGCTGACTAGTCTGGCTGGGCAAGATGGCGTGGAGTCGGGTGGCAGCTTCAGGGGCCAAACCACAAGGCAGAGCACCTGGTCTGAGTATGGGGGGGAGAGCTGATTAGTCTGGCTGGGCGAGCTGGTGAGGAGGCAGGTGGCAGCTTCAGGAGCCACAACACAAGGCAAAGTGCCAAGTCTAGGCGGGGGGAGAGAGCTGACTGGTCTGGCTGGGCGAGCTGGCATGGAGGTGGTGCGGGGGAGCTGACTGTTCTGGCAGGCGAGCTGGAGAGGGGGTGGGCGTGCAGCCAAGAGCCTCGCCGCAAGGCAGACTGCCCAGTCTGGGCAGGGGGGAAGAGCTGACTGGTCTGGCTGAGTGAGCTGGAGTTGAGGCAGGTGACAGATTCAGGAGCCATGCCACAAGGCAGAGCACCTGGTCTGAGTGGGGAGGGGGAGGTGATTAATCTGGCTGGGTGAGCTGGCATGAAGGTAGGTGACAGCTTCTGGACCCGAGACAGAAGGTAGAGCACTCGGTCTGGGCAGGGGTGGAAGAGCTGACTGGTCTGGGTGGGTGTGCTGGTGTGGAGGCGGGTGGCAGGGGGAGAGCTGACTGGTCTGGCTGGGCAAGCTGGAGTGGGAGTGGGTGGCAGCTTCAGGAGCTGCACTGCAAGGCCGAGATCCCAGTCTGGGTGGGGGGGAGAGCTGACTGGTCTGGCTGGGCAAGCTGGCATGGAGGAAGGTGGCAGCTTCAGGAGCTGCACGGCAAGGCAGAGCACCCAGTCAGGGTGGGGGGGAGAGCTAATTAGTCTGTCTAGGTGAGCTGGTGTGGAGGCGGGCAATAGCTTTAGAAGCCATGCCACAAGGCAGAGTGACCAGTCTGGGCAGTGGGAAAGGGATGACTGGTCTAGTTTGGCAAGATGGCATGGAGGTGGGTGGCAGCTTTAGGAGCTGTGCCGCAAGGCAGAACACCCAGTCTGGCTGGGGGGGGTGAGGCGAGCTGATTGATCTGGCTGGGCAAGCAGGGTTTGAGGCAGGAGGCTGCTTCAGAAGCTGCGCTGCATGGCAGAGTGCCCAGTTTGGGCGGGGGGGGACACCTGACTGGTCTGGATGGGTGAGCTGGAATGGAGGTGGGCTCAGCTTCGGTAGTCATGCAGCAAGGCAGGGCACCCTGTCTGGGCAAGGTGGGGACAGCTGAATGGTTTGGCTGGCTGAGATGGTCTAGAGGCAGGTGACAGCTTCAGGAGCAGTGCCACAAAGCAGAGTGCCTGTTCTGGGCAGGGGGGAAGAGCTGACTGGTCTGGCTGGGCGAGCTGGCATTGCGTCAGGTGACAGCTTCCAGAGCCACTCCGCAAGACAGAGTGCCTGGTCTGAGCAGGGGGGGGGTAGGGGAGATTAGTCTGGCTGGGCAAGCTGGTGTGAAGGTGGGTGGTAGCTTCATGAGCCGCAGCAGAAGGCAGAGTGCCCAGTCTGGGCAGGGGTGGAAGAGCTGACTGGTCTGGCTGGGTGAGCTGGCATGGAGGCAGGTGGCACCTTCAGGAGCTGCACTGCAAGGCTGAGGGCCAATCTGGGCGGGGGGGAGAGCTGACTGGTCTGGCTGGGCAAGCTGGCATGGAGGAAGGTGGCAGCTGCAGGAGCTGAACGACAAGGCAGAGCACCCAGTCTGGGCGGGGGAGAGAGCTAACTGGTCTGGCTAGGTGAGCTGGTGTGGAGGTGGGCAGCAGTTTCAGGAGTCACGCCGCAAGGCAGAGTGACCAGTCTGGGCAGTGGGGAAGCACTGACTGGTCTTAGTTTGGCAAGGTGGCATGGAGGCAGGACAGCTCAGGAACTGTGCCGCAAGGCAGAGCACCCAGTCTGGGTGGGGGGGGGGACAGCTGATTGGTCTGGCTGGGTGAGCTGGATTGGAGGTGGCTGGCAGCTTTTGGAGCTGCACTGCAATGCAAAGAACCCAGTCTGGGAAGGGAGGGAGAGCTGACTGGTCTGGCTGGATAAGCTGGCATGGAGGCAGGCAGCAGTGTCATGAGCCACTCCACAAGGCAAAGTGCCCAGTCTGGGAGGGGGGGAGAGCTGACTAGTCTGGCTGTGCGAACTGGTGTTGAGGTAGGTGACAACTTCAGGAGCCACAGCACAAGGCACAGTGCCTCGTCCGAGTGGGGGGGGGGTGAGCTGACTATTCTGGCAGGACTAGCTGGCGTGAAGATGGGTGGCAGCTTCAGGAGCCATGATGCAAAGTAGAGTGCCTGGCCTGCATGGGGAGGGGAAGCTGACTGGTCTGGCTGGGTGAGTTGGCGTGGAGGTGGATGGCAGTGGGGAGAACTGACTGGTCTGGCTGGGTGAGCTGGAGTGGAGGCAGGTTGCAGCTTCAGGAGTTGCACAGCAAGGCAGGGCATCCGGTCTGGGCAAGGTGGGGAGAGCTGAATGGTTTGGCTGGGAGAGCTGGCATAGAGGCAGGCGGCAGCTTCAGGAGCAGTGCCACAAAGCAAAGTGCCCAGTCTGGGCAGGGGGGAGAGCTAACTTGTCTGCCTGGGCAAGCTGGCGTTGAGGCAGGTGACAGCTTCAGGAGCCACACCGCAAGGCAGAGCACCTTGTCTGGGCAGGGGGAGGAGAGCCGACTAGTCTGGCTGGACAAGCTGGTGTGGAGTCGGGTGGCAGCTTCAGGAGCCACACCACAAGGCAGAGCACCTGGTCTGAGTATGGGTGGGGAGAGCTAATTAGTCTGGCTGAGCGAGCTGGTGAGGAGGCAGGTGGCAGCTTTAGGAGCCACAACACAAGGCAAAGTGCCAAGTCTGGGCAGGGGGGAGAGCTGACTGGTCTGGCTGGGCGTGCTGTCATGGAGGTGGGTGGCAGGGGGGGAGTTGACTGTTCTGGCAGGGTGAGCTGGAGTGGGGGTGGGCGACAGCTTCAAGAGCCTCGCCGTAAGGCAGACTGCCAGGTCTGGGCAGGGGGAAAGAGCTGACTGGTTTGGTTGGGTGAGCTGGAGTTGAGGCAGGTGACAGCTTCAGAAGCCACACCAGAAGGCAGAGCACCTGGTCTGAGCGGGGGGGGGGATAGGTGATTAGTCTGGCTGGGTGAGCTGGCATCAAGGTGGGTGACAGCTTCTGGAGCCGCGACAGAAGGTAGAGTGCTCGGTCTGGGCAGGGGTGGAAGAGCTGACTGGTTTGGCTGGGTGAGCTGGTGTGGAGGCGGTTGGCAGGGGGAGAGCTGACTGGTCTGGCTGGGTGAGCTGGAGTGGGGGCGGGCGGAAGCTTCAGGAGCTGCACCGCAAGGCCGAGATCCCAGTCTGGGTGGAGGGGAGAGCTGACTGGTCTGGCTGGGCAAGCTGGCATGGAGGAAGGTGGCAGCTTCAGGAGCTGCACGGCAAGGCAGAGCTCCCAGTCAGGGTGGTGGGGAGAGCTAATTAGTCTGGCTAGGTGAGCTGGTGTGGTGGTGGGCAATAGCTTCCGAAGCCATGCTGCAAGGCAGAATGACCAGTCTGGGCAGTTGGATAGGGCTGACTGGTCTAGTTTGGCAAGATGGCATGGAGGTGGGTGGCAGCTTCAGGAGCTGTGCTGCAAGGCAGAACACCCAGTCTGGCTGGGGTTGGGGGGAGCTGATTGGTCTGGCTGGGTGAGCAGGGTTTGAGGCAGGAGGCAGCTTCAGAAGCTGCGCTGCTTGGCAGAGTGCCCAGTTTGGGCAGGGGGGGACACCTGACTGGTCTGGCTGGGTGAGCTGGAATGGAGGTGGGCGCAGCTTTGGGAGTCATGCAGCAAGGCAGGGCGCCCTGTCTGGGCAAGGCGGGGACAGCTGAATGGTTTGGCTGGCTGAGCCAGTGTAGAGGCAGGTGACAGCTTCAGAGGCAGTGCCACAATACAGAGTGCCCGCTCTGGGCGGGGAGGAAGAGCTGACTAGTCTGGCTGGGCGAGCTGGCGTTGAGGCAGGTGACAGCTTCCAGAGCCACGCCGCAAGGCAGAGCGCCTGGTCTGAGCAGGGGGGGGTGAACTGACTACTCTGGCTGGGTAAGCTGGCATGAAGGTGGGTGGCAGCTTCAGGAGCCATGATGCAAGGCAGAGTGCCCGGTCTGGATGGGGGCTGACTGGTCTGCTGGGTGAGTTGGTGTGAGGGTGGATGGCAGGGGGATAGCTGACTGGTATGGCTGGGTGAGCTGGCACAGAGGGATGGCAGCGTGAGGAGCTGCACCATAAGGCAGAGCACCCAGTCTGGGCAGGGGGGGAGAGCTGACTGGTCTGGCTGTGGGAGTTGGTGTGGAGGCGGGCAGCAGCTTCGGAGCCACGCCACAAGGCAGACTGACCAGTTTGGGCAGGGGGAGAGCTGGCTGGTCTAGTTGGCAAGCTGGCGTGGAGGTTAGCATCAGCTTCAGGAGCTGCGCCCCAAGGCAGAGCACCCTGTCTCAGCAGGGGGGGAGAGCTGACTGGTCTGACTGGGCAAGCTGGCATGGAGGAGGGCAGCATCTTCAGGAGCCTCACTGGAAAGCAGAAAGCCCAGTCTAGGTGGAGTGGAGAGCTGACTGCTCTGGCTGGGTGAGCTGGAATGGAGGTGGGTGGCAGCTTCAGAAGCTGAGTCACAAGGCAGAGTGCTCGGTCTGTGCAGGGGGTAAGAGCTAAAAGGTCTCTAAGGCAGTAGCCTAGGTATATTATTATAATGCTTCAAAAGTGCAGTTCTTTCAAATCAGAGGTGCAAGAGATGCAAGAGTTTTAGTCAAATGAGATGAATAAAAAAACTTGTTCTCAATCAGACCCGAATTAAATTAGGGTATTTGTCATGTTACTGATCACTTCACTCAGGATAACAGGAAAGACAGATGGTCAACAATCTCTTGTTCACAGCCAAAAAAGTGGAGACATTTGCTGCACTCAGGATAACAGCAAAGACAGGCAGACAACAGTCTCTTGTTCACAGCCAAATAAGTGGAGATGGAAAGGTTCCCCAACAATTGTGTCTCTAAGTAGGCCACTTAGATAAGTATTTGAATGTAAGAAAGAAGTCTTGCAGAACTGCCTGTTTAACATTCAAGATGTCTTGCAAGTCATGCAGATTGCTGAGGGGCACTTAGTATATAAGTAAAAGAATTGACAGTGTAAAAATTGAATGAAAAAAAAAAAAAACATTGTACCTATACACAGGTTATTGCTTTAAAAATAGTATAAATCGATCAACTGGTTTAACTAGAATAAAAGGCTTAGAACAACTTAATATGTCCCTAGAGGAGAACAGTATTAGTCAATGTAATCTGTAATGAATGAATAAGAAACTGCACTAAACTGAAAGAAAACAGTAATCTAAAACTTAAGGCTAAAAGAGCTAAAACCACTCATCCCACCCAACCCCCTACAAAAGTGATAATTCTGGTAAGCTGATACAGTTAGCTTCCCCCAAAAATTCTTAAGCAATGCACTTATTACAAAACTGACTGTAGTCACTTACAAATCCTATTTTAGTCACTTACGTTCCCAGAAGTAGTTGCACATTTAAAACTTGAAAAAAAGCACAGAGTTGTATTGCTGAAGAAAAGCAGACACTGTCTCTGCAGCTTCAGCTAGATCAACCATTGTCAATGCATAAGCAGAATTTCTAAAATGCTCAGCATGTTAACCTCAGCATCCTTCCATGGCAGTTCCTGGTAATGAATGGCAAGTATGCCAGAGAATGCCATGTATGCATTTTTTTTCCCCGTAGGTACTTTGTGGTATTTATGTTTTTTTCTCCCCAGTCCCATTCCGCGCATCCCCAATTTGGCACATGTGTGTGGAGGCACACGCATGTCAAGCCCTACAGGATGGCCCACCCTACTAGTCGCTCTGTTACCATCTATGCCTGCCACTCGACCTCCATCTGGTGATGGCGGGACTGCAGAGGGGTGACCCCCAAGGAGAGAAGAGCCAATGCTCAATCCTGCTCCCACCCTCCCCCCACCCTGTGCTCGCACCTCGGCGATCTGAGGTCGTTCCTGAACCTGGGTTGCTGGCATAACGCAAGATAGGTTGTCCAGTGCCTCAGCCCTCAGTACCACCAGGCTGGCCCTATGCATGCGTTTTAAAAGAAACTGGTCATATGACCCTGTGGCGTGAAGTTCAGATTTAAAAGTCTGTACAAATAAAAAAAAATATTTCAGTATTTAAAAGCAGAGAAAACAGACTATGTAATACAAGTAATACAATTAAGAAAAGAACATATATTTAATCCAGGACCAGCAAAGAGTCAGATATCACATATCACATGGAAAGGAATGCACCACCCCAAAAAAAAAAAACAGGACAGGAAAAGGGAACAGGAAAAGAGGGGCTTAGATTGAAACACACAAATTGTCAACTGGAAAATAAAAGGTGAGAGAGTGAGACAGGTAAAGGAGTAACCAGCAGTATTTGTTCCTTTCCTTAGTCTCACTCGTTGGTCTTTCTGTTTGCGTGCTTTCCAGTTCTGTTTCCCTTCAGTCTTATTAACAGATTTGTTCCTTGTTTCGGTGTTGTATTCCCTTGTGATGGCCTTCCACAGGGCTCCCTGCTTTGATTCACCGCAGAAGTGGGATCCCCCGCTGATAGGACTCTAGGCTCCTGTAGGTGAGATAAGCAGAGCAGGGAACATGCCACAAAAAACAAAGCCCTCTTCCAGATGACACAGGAAAGTCTGGAAAGAGCCTGAGAAATAGCTCAAAATAAAAAGTTAAGGCAACCGGTGGTTTATCTTTTGTAAATGCTTTTCAAGATTCTCAGACTCCTGCTATGTCTGTATGCAGCAGACCAGTGTGCAGCTGCCACTCTGAACCCACCAGCACAAGATGGCACGGTGCTTCTTTTAGTAGTAAGTTTATTTCCAATGCGCCCTTCTCTGAATTCTCAGGGTGTCATATAAGCATGTAATAAGCTATGATAGGGTGTGTATTATAGGATTTTAATGCACATCCAGGGGTGTAGTGAAGAATAAGGCCAAAGGAAAAGTATCCTTATGCCTCTGGGAAATGCATTAAATCCTATGAAGCACACCATGGAGAGGCTTATTACACTTACAGACTGGCTTTAAGTAGGTCTTTTGGGGGAAGAAAATGAGATTTGACACTTAACCGTGCATTATAGAGATTTGATGCACAGTCAGGTCATGACTGTCGGCCAATGAGATTTGTAGATATTTTTCTTGCCATTGCATAAGACATAACACTGAACAGACTAAAACAAACAAATTTATAATAAATTCTTGTTCTTATGTAAATAAATTAAATGGCAAAAAATAGATATTTAAAAATGCAGCATAATTAAATAATAATAAAATAACATAAAATAGTAGCAGCATAAATAACAAGATAGTAAAAGTGACCATCAGTGATCCCAAAATGCCTTCCAAAAAGGTATGCTTTCAACCCCCTTTTAAAGGCCTCCACTGAGGGGGGGCCCTGCCTCAGTACCATGAGCAGGGTGGTCCAGTTTAAAGAGATGGCAATCTCAAAAGCATGATCACCTGAATATTTAAGTCATGCCCTTGGGATCAAAAGGAGACCCACCACAAAAGAGCAGAGGGGCATGAGGACTGGAGAGGATTCAAAAGATCCAACAGGTAGCCTGGGCCCAACCCATGTAGGGCCTTGTAGTGTTGTAAACCAACCTTGAAGGTAACATGACGCAGCCAATGCAGCTTACACAGGATCAGGATCAGGATCACATGACTAAACCTAAGCCAGTCAGCAACCTAGCCACTGTGTTCCGCACCAGCTGCCAGCATTGTAGGGTACCTCCACTGACCCCAAAGTACAGCACAATACAGTAATCCAGTCTGGACATCATAAACACATACACCATTGCTGGCAGATCTTCAGGGGGGGATAAGAGACTTAATCCCCCTCCTGCTCTTAAGATATTAAAAGCCACTCCGGACTACAGCCAACACCTGTGCCTCAAATGTCAACCTCTCATCCAGGATAACTCCCAGATTTTTCACCTTTACAGAAGCCAACAGCTTATATGACCTGAGATGAAGCTCCATCTCTTCTTTGGCTACCTCCACACTCCACTCCTTCCCCCCACCCAACTAATTCAATCAGTAGTATTTCAGTCTTGTCTGGGTTCAGCCTCAGTCAACTAGATGCCATCCAAATCTGAATCTCAGCCAAGCACAAATTTAGCACCTCAACAGCGTCAGGCATCTCAGGTGCAAATGACAAATACAACTGGGTATCATCTGCATAGCAGTCAAAACCCAAGTTGTATTGTCGAATGATCCTTCCTAGTAGCAAGATGTACACTGTGAACAACACAGGTGAGAGGACCAGTTCTTGGTGCATGCCACAGAGAAGAGGCACTGGGGATAAAGAGAAGGTTCCAATCACCACCCTCTGCATCCTATCCCTAAGGTAGGAGTCATACTATCAGATAACAGTGCCGGAGAGACCTCTGTACTCCCTCAGATAATCCAACAGCAACCTATGGTCCACAGTGTCAAATGTTGAAGAGAAACTGAGAACAGCTGACCGTTCACCCATATCTCTTGCCCTGAGGAGGTCACTGTGCACGCTGACCAATGCCATCTCTGTGCTATGCCTGGATCTGAAACTAGATTAGAGGGGCTCGTTGATATAACAAGCTTTGAGGTGTGCCTCAAGCTGAAGTTCCACAACTTTCTCAATAACCTTAACTAGGAGAGGTAGGTTTAGAGAGAAGACGATAAGTCCCTACAATGTCCAGGTCCAAAGATAGCTTCTTCAGAAAGAGCCAAACCAGGCCATTTTTTAAATGACTGGGAAGACTCCCTCAGATAAGGAACACCAAAGTATTCATTCCAGTGAACACCAACTCCGGTAACCCCACACAACTCACTAGTAATAGCATGGGGCCTGGGTCTAGTTTACAAAAAGTGGGCTGCAGCTTTCAGATGACCTCACAAATCTCTTCCATTGTAATTAGCTGTTGTACTCTGCAAGACACCTCAGTGAGTCTCAAAGGTGTGGACTCAACCTCCCTGAGCTGTGCCAGCCCATTTGGTGAGATCCCAGCCTGAATAAAGAAAACTGTCTGAGAAGTACTGAACAACCTTTTTGCATTTAGCTGATGAACCGGCTCTTACCAGCTGATTTAATAACCTGCTCACTGTATGAAAGAGCTGAGCCAGTCGATTCCTCCCAAATACAATCACCCTGGACAGAAATTGCCTTCTTACAGGAGATTGCACTTCAATATTCATTGTAATGAATCTTCAATGCCAGTTTGTCCTCCTGGGCCCTTGACCTCCTCCAACTTTGATCTAACCTCCAACTTCAGGTCTTCAGCTCTCTAAGCTCCCCGTCAAACTATGGGGATCCTAAACATGAGACCCTGTGTCATACATAAGTAGATGCTATAGAGTTGAAGGCCTTGGTGTTCCCGCCTATAGTTCAGAGTCTACCAATGAAAAGCATTCATGGTTTAACTACTTTTCACTGAAGGAACATTAAGATATTTTAACTCTAAATAATGTTCAAGAAACATGCTTTAAAAGTCTCATTTAAAAGGTAATACATAGTTAAAGCGGATGTACCTTTGAAAAGGTATTTTTAAAATGTGAACCACATCATGAAGCCTGGGGGCACTGTTTGCACCTTTGCACATTTTCTGCAGCACTTTTCATGACACCTTGAAATTACAGTATCAAGAAGTAAAGAATGGACATTCTATTATAAATCTGATTGTCTTTTCTTGAAAAAAGGGACTGAGTGCCTTAGTTTTTGCTTTGGGAATGAGTACCTTAGTTTTTGTTGTTTTCTACTCTCAAATGCTATTGTTCAAAAATAGCAGAAGGTAAAAAAATGAAAAAGCCTGGTACAGAAGTATAAAACACAGCTGGCAGTGAAAGGGTTAAAGAACTGGAAGAATGAACTGCTCAGAACAGGAAATGAAAGATTTAGTTAGAAGACCAGGTTTCACAGAATCACAGAAATCTATTGGCAGAAAAGAACCCTCCTGGCCCATCAAGTCTGCACCTTAACCCCCCCATCCTTACTCACCCTTTAAGTCCAGATGCCTCCCCTTCTCCCCCTGCCCAACTCTTTATAGCTGTCCAATGCCTGCTTGAAACCCTCCACAGTTACAGCTCCCACCACCTCCTCCAACAGTCTGTTCCAGGGGTCCAGGACCCTCTCGGTGAAGTAGTGCCCTCTCACATTGGTCCTAAATCTTCCTCCCTGTAATCTCTGACTATGACCCCTTCTTCTGTTGCATAATTTCCTTGTGAATAAGCTCCTCTTTCCTTCCTTATTTATCCCTTTCACGTACTTAAATGTCTCTATCATGTCCCACCGCTCCCTCCTAGTCTCCAGTGGGTACAGGTCCAGATCCCTCAACCTTTCCTCATAGGGCTTCCGATGCATGTCGTGCACCATTTTAGTTACCTTTCTCTGAACCCTGTCAATCCCATCTATATCCTTGCACAGGTGAGGCCTCCAGAACTGGACCCCATAATCTAGGTGAAGTCTCACCTTGGACTTATAAAGGGGCATTAGCACCTCCCTCCTACTGCTTGTTATACCCTCCCTATGCATGCCAACATTCTGTTTGCCTTGCCAACTGCTTTGCTATCTGAAATTATAATCCCCAGATCCATCTCCTGCTCTGTTGTCTTTTTCCTCCCCTCCCAGTGTATAAGTGGCTTGTGGGTTCTTATGCTCCTTGTGCATTACTGTACACGTTTTTGAATTAAACTTCAGCTGCCATGTATCTGACCACCTCTTTAGAATCTTTAGGTCCTCCCTCATTACCTCTACCCCCCCCCCCGGAGTCCACCCTGTTGCAGATCGTTGTATCATCTGCAAACAGGCACACTTTCCCCTCCAGTCCCTCCCCCATATTGCTGATATAAATGTTACAAAGGAAGGGTCCCAGCATTGACTCCAGGGGCATCCTGCTCATCACCATTTCTTCCCCAGAATGCACCCCATTTACCACCACCCTCTGGCTTCTGTCCCTCAACCAGTTCTCCACCGACCTTGTTATTTCTGGTCCCACCCCTAAGCTTTCCAACTTACTAATCAGCCTTCTGTAAGGGATAGAGTCGAAGGCTTTCCCGAAGTCCAGACAGGCCACGTACACTGCCCCCGGCCCCCCGATCCACCTCCCTTGTCATCCAATTGAAGAATTCAATGAGGTTCATCTGGCACAATTTCCCTTTGGTAGAGCCATGCTGCCTGTCTTCCTGCAGTCCACTGTCTGCAAGATAACTGACCACCCTTTCCTTCAAGAGCACCTCTATAAAAAATATTTTTATGGGAATCCAAGAAATGTTCTCTAAAGACACTTATGACTGTGGGGTAACTACCCTTCATGTTACCTGGGTACCCTCAGACCTGGCAAAGGTCTATTTTATGTCTGACAATGCAGGATACCATGGATATCTTATAAGGCTATACAAGAGGTTATGATTCACTGATGCAGAATGGAGTCATACAAAAAGGAAAATCCAGAAAAAATGGAGGCTCACCATTTATTATATGCAATTGAACAAACAGGTGCCTTTATATCATTGGCTCATGACATATTTACATTAAGGTTAGCAAAAACTGAGAATGCACAAATTTTACAACCGTAGACACAGTAAATGGATTCAGGACCCTTAAGGTGGCTTCACAAGACAAACACAAATTGTCTTTTACTGTTGGAAATAGATAATATACAGTACATGGGACAGGGAACTTTTGGATCATTGAAGTCCCTTGCAAATTTCAATATTATATATTTCTGCATAAGGCAGTGCCTGATGCCCAAAAGAAGGAACATTTGGTGTATGTGGATTATATACTTATGCAAAGTAGTGCATTTGTGGAACACATGAATGATGTCCAATATGTTATAAACCAGGAGGAGAAGGGCTGATTGGGGAGAGAGGCAAGATCATTAGCTGACACTAAGGACCCTGCAATATGAACAGGCTTGTTACATCTAATGGCCTTATTCTGCTTGCTTTGTTGTATGTTCATATGTAACTAGCTAAAAATGCTGGGGATTAATATTCTTGGACCAAGGAACAATGGTTCCTAGGCAAGGTAAATTATCTAAAGTATGAGGCTGGACATGATGGACTATGCTCATAACATTAATAAAGTAGAAGCAATCCTTGTAACTGGGCTACCTAAAACGTTAAAAGAGTAACACAGTTTCCTAGGAGTCTGTAACTACTCATGTTATTTTATTCAGGTTTATGTTGTGCACACCCTCTCACCAGGTTGATGAAAAAGTCAGAACCATGGATGTGGGCTCAGGGACAAAAAAAAAAGCTATATAGACCTTAAAATATAGGTTATGTCAAGCTCTTTACCTTGCTTATCCCCAAAAGGATAAGGAATTCTGTTTGGAAACAGGGTACACTGACCAGAGTATCAGTACAATATTCTTAAAGAGACATTATATTGACAACTGTGTATTACCTTATGCTAGCAAAACCTTAGGTGATGTAGAAAATACATTTTCAGTATATGAAAAGGCCCTATTTTCTATGGTTTGGGCAGTACAATATTTTAAAAATTATGTGTAAGTGCCACTAGCCTTTTGATTTTCTGGGGAGCTAGAACATTATGGATGGGGATGTGTCAAATATCAGAATTATGGCCTATACTACTCCACTCCAAGGTCTACCTTTAGAGAGAATGAAAGGGGACCTTGTGGCACTCAGGAGTACTGGCTCAGTGAATGCTGCACTAATTAAGAAATCAGCAACTGAAAGAAAAGAAAAAGGTGCGCAAACAGAACCAAACAGAAGGCATTCAAATAGTTGCAAAAAGGTTTATTGGAGGTGCACAGACCCAAAACAGCAGAACACTATACCCCAGCGCTTTGAGTCCTTGCAGACTCTTCATCACAGAGGAGGCCTGGACGCAAGGACTCAAAATGCTGGGGTATTGTGTTCTGCTGTTTTGGGTCTGTGCACTGCCAATAAACCTTTTTGCATCTATTTGGATTCCTCCTGTTTGGTTCTGTTTGTGCACCTTTTTCTTTTCTACCTGTAGAGAGCAGGCATGCAAAAATTAAAGCAACACTGTAGCCCAACCATTTATTTATTTATTTAAAATTTGATAACCGGAAAATGCACCATGAGCAGAGGCTCGTTTCCAGGTTAGACCCAGAGGTAGGTGTACAAAACAACAGAAGATAAAAATAAATATGATTTTACATGATGAGCAGCAAACGATAAAACATTATGCACAACAAGGAGATAACGTATTGAGCAGTGGATATTTACATAATATACAATGAAATAAGTATTCAAATATAATTATATGTACACAAGTTTAGGATATGTAGGAATAAAAGTCTGCAGGTAGTAGGTGGATAAATATAAGGGGGCTGGACTTGGGGGCTGGACCTAGGTGGGCCAGCAGACACAGATAGGGAGAAGCAGGTCAAAGGCATGTGAGAAAGCACATTAGGGAGAGGAATAGGTCCAGGATATGGAAGGGTAGGCTTTAGTAAATGCTTGAGGGTGGGAAAGGAGGGTAAGATGGGTTTGGGGGGTTATGTTGTTCCAGAGTGAAAGGAGCCTATAGGAGAAGGCCAATTTGACAGTTGAGGTGTGAACACGTGAGAGGGCAAAGGAATGGGCACTGACTGATCGCGAGTTATATGGGGAGGGGGTGGCAGGTTTGGGGAGAGAGGCAAGGTATGATGGTAGAGTCCCAAACCAGAATTTAGATATAAAGGTGACGCAGTGGGATAAGCATTTCTGGGAGCGGGTCTGGAGGAAAAGGGAGGCATAGAGGTCACAGTGGTGAGTCAAATCGGGAGAGTTTGAGGCAAATCTGCCGAAGGCATGGTACAGGATGTCTAGTTTGGAGAGAGAGGTTGCAGGGGCAGCACTGAAAACAACATCCACATTGTCGAAGGCATGGAGAATCCATTTAACTATTAGGCCACGTCTAACTGGGAGGGGAAGGCTAGACTTATGTCAGTATAGTAGCCCAAGTTTTGGTGGCAGTTTAGAAGGGGGGGGGTGCTGAAATGGGCAGAGAAGTCTAGTGATGAATCGAGCCAGACTCCACCCATTAGCAGTGTAACATGTCTGTACCGTTGAGAAATATCCAGTATAAGAAACTGAACAGTTTGAAGCCTTGGAGGATGTAAGCAAATGTTATAAACATCATAACTGCTATGAAAATATATGTTCAGACTTATCTACCTGTACTGTTTATGTTAATGGCTGTGCATTCCAACATAATAGAAATCACAGTCTAGTTTAGGAGTTGTTTGGCATGACAATATGCCATGTTCTCCTATTAAATATCAACATAGGCTTAAAATTAAACACAAAAGGTGTGGAAGGCCTACACGCCATGCAGCCACGGTGCATAGCCCACCTGCACCTGGTCACGCACACTGCACCCCCTGTGCACCATGCATGAACCCACTATGCCCCCCATGAGGCCAAAACCCTGGCCAAACATGCAGGTCCATGAGGAAGTGGGCCAGGGTCTGGCTTGGGAGGCGTGTCCTCACACCACGCCATTCATGATGGTGCAGGTGCATTACACAGGGGGCAGTGCTTTGCCTTCTGCAGGCAGCCGTAAATGTTATGTGCCACCCCTGGGATGCCGCCGCTGATCTTGGCAGGGATGGTGGGGATCAACACACACCCCACTGAGGCTGCCCTTGCTGTTGGGGGACATTGGGAGGGCTGGGGACAGTCATCTGGGAGACATCCTCCCCACCTTGCTGTTGGCGCATTTGCATCCGTTGCCAACATGGCGCCCCATGGGTGCAGGAAATCCAACAAGGGACCCGGGATGGGCAGCTGATTGATTGCAAGCCCGGGTCCGCAGCTCCACACTAGACCGCCCCTGCAAACTTGCATACCAGGGAGGCAGGACCACAGACAAGAGCCGCGCATTGGCAGGTGTTTGAGAATATGGTTGACGAGCTGAACTGCCAAGGGTGCAAAGCTGCACAGGGCTGCACGTACCCCCACCTGCATTCATGAATAGCCACCACTATGGATACTGTAACTGGTAGCTATTTATACAGCAATAGAAATGGCAGTGTAGCATAATTCATATGATATTGTAGTAATTTACATGATAATGTAATGTGTGCTGATTCTATGTCAGAGACAGCTTTTACCCAGTTGGAAGACTAATGGTATGAAAAACTCACTGGTAAACAATTTGCAAATGCAGAACTGATACTGACTACAGGTCAGTTAGTTAGTCAACATAGACTGACTTTTTATTGTCAAGCAAGGAAATGACTTGACAGATCTTCTAGATAAAGAAGCTGCCCTTACTGCAGAAACATTCCAGAAACATGGATCACTGGGAATAATGATTGGGACCTGGTAGTACTGGAGTATACCATTTACAAAAGAGATAGGAGTAAGGGAAAAGGAGGGGAGGTAGTTCTTTGTGTCAAGGAAGGCATAGAGCTGGTATAGGATGGGTCCGGTAGGGGAGGGAATGGGAAAACAGAATCACTGTGGATACCGTTCACAACAATTTCCTTAAAGAAGCCAGGGTGGTTTCTCCTGTTGACACTCTGTTACTATCTTTAACTTTCATTATAGTTCTATAAGGGCAACATATAAGACTATTAAGAAGTTTCCTGTAGCTTGGTAACCTGTTGGTCTCTTTTATATCTAATCTAGTTTAATCTAGCTTAATCTATATAGATAAGATTGATTGCCAGAATTGTTTGCAGCAAGCTTTCTGAAGAGTAGGGTGAAGTTGATTGTGACACGTTACTCCTGATATGGTAAGGGAGAGATCTGTATTGTTGGGAGCCTCATGTTTAAAGAGGTTATTTGTGATTGTTAAGAGTGTACACCCTATGTCTGTATATATGGATGTTCTGGCTTTGTGTTGTTGAAAAAATTACAATAAAAATTATTCAATGATAAAAAAAAAAAGAAGCCAGGGTGGTCAATAGATTGCAGGGACAGGGGGTGAGGTGGATGGGGACTAAAGGGAAGAAATAGAGAGGGGAGCCACAAAAGGAGAGGTAGCCATGGTGGGGGAATCTCAATCTACCAGACATAGATTGGGACATTAAAGCAGCTAAGAGTGAGATCACGTGATGCCTCAAGCTGAATAGCTGTTTCGTGAAGTGCTTCCGTTATTCCCGCCTCTAAAATCAGGTTTTTACTTACAGTGGTACCAGATTAGTGGTCACCAAAGTTCAGATTTGCTGGTGCTTCATCTCAAGTACCTGGAGAATTTGATGGGAGGATTTGCTGAAAATGGAAGTAGAAATGCGTTCTGCTCCACCACGTCACATACCACGAAATACGCCTGAAAAGACTGCTAAAAAGGCTAAGGCCCATTCCAGTGTGGTATATAAGCAAACCGGGTCATCTGCAGATACTACTCTTCTAACTCTAGAAAGAGTCCTCAAAGAGTTTCGTCCTTTTAGAGACGAGGTCTGCTCACTAACTGAGGAGGTAAAATCTCTCAAAAATAAGCTGGAGGACCTGCCGCAACATACAGGTGATTGCAAGATGTGTCTAATCTCTCTCAAAAAGAAAACGGAGAAGTTTGACCCTGAATTGACAATCACAAGACAATGTATAGCTAAGTTAGAGGTGAAGGTGGAAGATTGGGAAGGAAGGAGCCACCGGAATAATGTGGTCATCATTGGGCTCCCAGAGAGGGAAGAAGGCTCCAATCCAATTTTATTTACTCAAAAGCTAGTAGCCAAAATTGCTGGCCCATCACCTTTTGGAGCGGACTATGCTATAGAAAGGGCCCACTGAGCATTAAGGCCAATGCCACCACAGGGAGCAAACCATTGGACTTTTATATTTAAGTTTCTAAACTATCAGGAACGTCAGTACTTGCTAGTTAAAGTGAAGGAGCTTAAAGACGTGCTATGGGAAGGATCCCCGATTAGAGTGACCCAAGATCTTCCCCCGATGGTGCGTCAGAAATTAGCTGAATATCATGGCATGGTCACCAAGTTGCTGGCTGCAAATATTCATTTCAGCATGTTGTACCCAGCCATTCTCCAGGTATCGATCAATGGCAAGTGGCTGTCGGTGGAGGATCCAAAGATGGCAGAAGTGGAGCTGCAAAAGGTTTTGCCCAATCTTTTTCAGGTAGGCTGAGGCCTACAATTCAGGGCTCTGGTTTCAATCGGCATGGACTCAGAAGGGGTAGTATGTTTGAGATGGCTAGCTGAAGTGCTTCTGTCTCTAGACTGGTTCATTCCTAATTTCCTTTTCATTTTTCATACCAGGGAATGGCTTAAGTGCAGCTGGACATCTACTAGTGGTTTTGTGTATGTACTTTCAGGACGACGTGTGGGACTTGGACTAAACTTTATAGCCAGTGCAAACACCACATGGTGTAATTGATTTTACGTTACTAGTTGGTTTGAAAATAGGCATTTAGCACTTTGTTTACATGTGAGATGAAAATCCCATTTCTTACTCCTTTTTTTCTTTTTACAGGTCCTTGGTCTGCGTTCTTAGTGTTATAAAAAGTTGATCTTAATTTGCTAAGATATGGAGGCCCATCGGGCTTAAGGTGCTGGTTTCGACTCTCACTCGAGCCACTGGGGGAATGGTTAAAATGGCAGGATAGATTGGGCACGGGAGTTCCCTGAACTAGGTGCCTGAGGGGGCAGATTATTTCTATCAAAGGTATACTTAGAAGTACCCTGAGATGTGAGGAGTTCTGGGGATCCTAGTAGTTTGTATCGGGGTCTGTACATTCTGGGTAGAGCACTCCAGGCAGTTGCTTCATTTTGCTTCTCCATACCCCTCGGAGGCTAGGATATTACTTAAGAGGGTAAGAAAGTCTTGGAACTATTCCAGATACGGACACAGCAGGATAGGATTTAAGGGTAAGAGCACTGTTATGGATTTCTGGTTTGGGTCGATGACTGCTAAAGTCAACCGCATTATACACGAGGGCCTTTATTATTATTCCCATTTGAACTGCAACTCAGTTGCTTGGTGGCGCCTGTAGGATGATCTCTTCATTTAGGAGTGGGAATGGGTTCATGGTTCTCCGGGGAACCCCTACCTGCCCAATAGGTTGCTTTTCTTTGGAGGGGGACCACACTTCCTCCACTACAATTGTTTGGGGCCTGGGCAGCTGACTTTCTCCCTTTCAAGGAGAATAGTTACACTGGGGAAGTATAAAGATACAAGATTCTCCAGGTAGCATGGGACAATATTACTTGGCTGTGGGAAAGAGGGAGGGAGGGAGTAAGCCAGGATGGTGGGAAGAGGCTGTATAGTAGTGGACACCACGTCCCGGAAAGTTATAGGGAGGGGGAGGGGCATTTCTCAGGTTTCCTTCATTACAACCTGACTGGCATGTGGGACCATGTTTCCAGCTGGGTGGGAGGCTCTGGGGCTCAAGGGGTTTGTGAATGGGTTATTTTTGGGGAGTGTGTTTGTTGTCATGCAGGTTGTGGGGGGGGAGAGGTGGGCCTGGTTTGGTACTCTGGGTTTGTGGGCTTATGTACTGTAGTTGATGTAGTTGATGTCACACTGTCTTATTTCATGTTAACCATGCTGATTATTGCGAATGGTGTGCACTAACAAATTTATATCCTGGAATGTTCATGGGCTCTGGAACAAGGTCAAGAGGTATCAGGTGTTGAAGCACATCGGTGTTCTTAAAGGGGAAATCTCCTTTCTCCAAGAAACACATCTTTTGGAATCGGAAGGGAATCTCCTCCATAGGCAATTTATAGGGCAAGTGTTTAATGCTGGTGACAGCACCCAGAGTAGAGGAGTGGCTATCATGGTATCTAGATGCACTGTATTTATTCCTGAACAAGTAATCCAGGACCCACAGGGCAGGTTTATATTTAAGGGGGTGCTGGATAGAACAGCAATAATGTTGGGCAGTATCTATGGCCCGAATGATGACTCTCCCCTGTTTTTTATGGATCTGCTACAAACTCTAGCTTCCTACACAGATCTTCCATGTATACTTGGAGGAGAATAGAATCTTCCCTTTTCTCCAGAATTAGATAAATCAGATTCCAGAAGGAAAGGCCTCTCCCCGGCTCAAAGATCTATATGAAATTTTGTAAATCATCTTGGACTCTCTGATCCGTGGAGGGTACTGTTCCCCACTATAAAAGAATTTACGTTTCGCTCCCAAGTGCATGGGTCTTCATCCAGGATAGATTATTTTCTTATTAGTCAGACCCTCCTTAGAAGCCTAGTAGAAGCGGGTATAGTACCAGGAGTGCCCTCCGATCACTCTGTGGTGTTTTGTACTTTAGCTCTTTCACCAGACATACCTAAGGACATGCTGTGGAAGTTGAATAATCAACTCCTTAAAGTAGATACTATTGTTAAACTCATATCCCAGGAAACAGAAGAAATCATGCAGATTAATCTGAATTCCACGGCTAGGCCTGATTTAGAGTGGGGGGCTTTAAAATGTATTCTATGGGGTATCTTTAACAAGGTGGCCTCAAGTAGAAAGTGGGAGCAAGACCAAAAAGCTCTGTCCCTTCTAGCTAGAATACATACTTTAGAAGCCTTGCTATCTCCCACCACGGCAGATTCAGACATGGAATTACTGATAGGCCTATGAGATCAATATAATTTGCTGTTAAGAGAGAGAGCAGAATATGCAATCTTAAAGTCAGGTGCCATATATATAGACCAGGGAGAGAAGGCAGGAGATCTTTTGGCTTTACGCATTAAAAAAGTGGAATTTTAATTGGTAGTCCAAGTGATCAGGTCACAGGTGACTGGGAAACTTTGTCTTACCCCTCAAGAGATTACCTCGGAGTTCGCAGAATTTTATAAAAATCTCTATAGCTCCATGCCCGATTGCCCATATTCTAAGATGGTGGACCACTATCTCTACCCTCTTACTCTCCTGACTCTCTCTCAGGCTCAGCAAGAGAAGCTGGTCACTTCTGTCTCGAAGGTAGAAATTAAGACAGCCATCTCGTCTGTAGTCGCTGATAAAGCACCTGAGCCTGATGGATTTTCCTCAAACTTCTTCAAGTTTTTTGTAAACTCTCTCATTTATTTGACTGGATTTTAGTGGGAAACCCAACAGATAGTTGCCTGTTAGAGCCCATAATTATTGTTTTACATAAACCAGATAGGGACCCACAGATGACAGGTAGTTATAGACCTATATCTCTCTTGAACTGTGACATTAAAATTCTGTCTAAACTTCTAGCTACTAGACTCAAGTTGGTCCTACTGTCCATTATTTATGTAGATCAAGTAGGTTTCATGGAGGGTAGACATTCTGTGAATCATTTTCATAAACTTGCATGCATCTTCTCTGCATCCAGTGAGCTCGACATGCCAGCTGGGTTGCTTTCACTGGACGTGGAGAAGGCATTCGATCGGGTGGATTGGCAGTTTCTGTTTCAGGCGATGCATAAATTTGGTTTTCCTCCAAAATTTATCAAGTGGGTTTCATCTTTCTATCAAAATCCTCAAGCCAGAATTTATTGTAACAGTGTGTTTTCAGAGAGATTTCCCCTATATTCCGGTACTAGACAAGGGTGTCCCCTCTCCCCACTCCTGTTTAATATCTACCTTGAACCTTTGTAATTTAAGTTTCAGGCTCATGCAGGGGTGCAGGGCATCCCTCTTGGGAACCATGTGTTCAAACTCACAGCATACGCAGATGATGTGCTTCTTCACCTGATTCATCTGGCTCAGTTATTCTCAATGGCTCTATCTATTATTACAGAGTTTGGGAAGTTCTCCAACTGTAAAATTAATCTGACAAAGACCATTGCATTTCCCCTAAACAGCAGATTCCATAAAGATGCTATTTTGTTGCTTGGGTTCAATGGACTCCCAAATGTATTAGATACCTAGGTCCTACACTCTCCAGAAGTGATAGTCTGATGAAAAGACAGAATTTTGACTCTCTTCTAGAAACTATACATCAAGACTTTAAAAGGTGGGACTCTCCCCATCTTTCTTTGGGGACAACTGAGTATTCTCAAAATTAACACCCTACCTAGAATTTTATAACCACTTAGTATGCTGAATATTTGGCTAC
Source organism: Neoceratodus forsteri (assembly GCA_016271365.2). Taxonomy (NCBI): domain Eukaryota; kingdom Metazoa; phylum Chordata; order Ceratodontiformes; family Ceratodontidae; genus Neoceratodus; species Neoceratodus forsteri. Next base: position 686,223,877 of record CM057449.1, read on the forward strand.
CTTTAGCATGGTTCAAGAAATTACATGCTCTTTTCTCCTCATTCCTCTAGCGAGGGAAATGCCTAAGAAGGGCCTACTTGAAACTAGCCACATCCAGATCAGCTGGGGGTCTTATACTCCCTCATTTCGGTTTATATTTTATGGCCAGTCAAGCAGTTAAGTTTATGAAGTGGTTTTTAGCCCAGGAAGAGATTGCCTCCTATACTTATGTGCCAGAATGGTTGCTCCTGGAGAGGGATCTAATCTCTGGCACAAACATATCCCACTGGGCCCTCCTGCATATGTCCCCAAAGGATCCCCTTTGAGAATTGTGCAAATCTCCCATTTTATCTTCTCTTTGAATATTTACGCATTTCTGTGCCTTTTTTAAATACCAGAATACTAAGGACCCCCGGAAACCAGTAGTGGGTAACCCCAATTTGAAGATGGGGGTAAAATTATTTCTTCATGTTTGCTTCCCCAAATTATAGATCTTAAGGTAAAGGATTTCTTCTTAGAAGGAAATCTGCTGGACTCTGGGGCTATTCTGGCTCTACATAAATTCGATAGGACATCTATCTTTAAAGTTTTCCAGCTCCGCCACCTTTTGTTGAAAACTTTTTCAGGAGTAAGTGTCAATGTGGCAGAGGGGGGTTGGATTGACTCTCTGATTTCTCTCTGTAGCAAACCCCATGCGGTTTCCCAAATTTATACAGTAGCTCTCTTAGGAAAGGAGTCTTAGATGCTCAAGCAATGGCTCAGAGATATTGGGCAGCTCAGTTTCTGGCATATTCTGAGAAATGGAATTCCATCTGGGAATGTGCTCATAAATGTGCTTCCCAGGACAGACTGAAGCTTACTCAATACTAGTTTCTCAATGATATGTACTGGACCCCAGTTAAGCTTCACAGGTTGGGCCAGATCCCAGATGCTTTATGCCCCAGATGTAGACAAACAACTGGAGACCTAAAACACTTATTTTGGGAGTGTCCTTCAACTAGGTCCCTTTGGGAGAAGATTAGGGCTAAAGCAGACCCCTTGTTGAGTTTGGACAATCTGTTTACACCAGAGATATGTCTCTTAGGGGAGCTTTCTCAGATTGCAGTTAAAAACCATAGAGACCATATGGCCATGATATCTCTCACTCTGAAAAAGCTAATAGTACGACACTGGTTTGATGATCATGACATCTCTTACACTGAATGGTTGAGAGATCTTTTATTCAATCTTAGTGCTGAACAACTTAAGTCTAGTCTTGGGAGATCCCTATCCCGGTATAATAAAATCTGGAGGGGCCTTCATAGTCTATATCTCCTTCAAACAGGTCTTTCACCATGTTAGCTGTAAGGTCTTCTCATATCAATGCTTTTCCAGGATATAAACCATTTGAACCATTATATAAAATAGTATCTATGTTGGGTGGACATTTGGAGGCTCATTTTTGGTTATGTAGTGCCAAGCTGGGGGTGTGTGGGAGGAGGGGGGCCTTACGTGGTGATACTGTGATTTTCATGTATCTGCTTTGAACTGTTTTAATTTCATCCTGTAAGGTGTTATCTGAAAACTTTAATAAACTTGGAATTTAAAAAAAAATTGTAGCAGCTAAGAGCACCAGAAGTCAGGCCTGCAAGATACCTTGCAGGACTGCCCACTGGTACAGCTAGTCAGGGAACTCACAAGACAGGCTACCATTCTCAACATGGTACTCACCAAATTGAAATGGTAGGTGAAGTGCGGTTTGAAGAACCACTGGGGTCCCAAGACCATAATACTGTATTGTTTGAAATGGCTGAGTACCAGTATACTCTTGACAAAGGCAGGAGGAGATAACCAGAGATTACCTAGGTTCTGCAGTGGCACAGTAGGCAGGGGAAACTGGGCAGACATGTGAGCAAAGAAATACTTATCTGCCAACAAATTCTATGTTTCTATGTAAGGCAGTAGCTCTGGATTTCAGACTAGCCGACTTTGACCAGATGAGGGAGTTAGTCATAGGTAAGTTGGCAGGAGTAGACTAAATCTGAGGGGTTAAGGATAGGTAGGGAGAAATTAACAGTGCCATTCTTGAAGCAACTAAAGGATGCGTGAAAATGGTTACAAAAAGTAACATGCACAAGGGATCAATCTGGTTCTCCAAGAAGGTCAGGGAGGAAGTGAGGGCCCACAATACAGCCTTCCTTAGCTATAAAGAGAACCAGGTGATCAAGAAATGAAAATAGTACCAGGCAAAGATGAAGGAGGCCAAGAAAGCAGACAGTGATGCAAAACAGACACAGAGCTGTGCACTGTGGACGAGCTCCAGGGATGGTAATACACTTCTTTAGGTATAGCAGGAAAAAAGGAAGATAAGAGAGGGAAACTGTTAGACTAGATGGGGGCAGGATAAAACAGGAGAATAAGCAGAAGGCAGCCATTCTAAATGGTTACTTCTACTCAGTATTCACAGTAGTGTATAGTTGGCCTCTGCCAGAAAATGACAATGAAAGCTTCTGCAAGGGGGATCCCTGAAATGGGGCAGGTGGTAATTACAGGATAAGGGGTAGAAAAGTGTATTTCCAACCAGCCTAGTGGTGCAGAGGGCTGAGTCACTGGGTGCCTTATCTCCTGTCATGCGACTCTAGTTCAGGAATGGACCTGGGTTACTAAAAGGCTGTCCAGGGAGGGAGGACTGAGTGCCCTTAGGACAGCTTTCCTTCCTCTGGGAGAGGGGACTGTACATCCCATGTCTTGTCTGTCACCTAAAGGAATCTAGGTGGCAGAACCATGGGGAAGCATGGCAAGAGACTGCTTGCCTAGAAGCTGGTGACATCTCTGTGGAGGTGAAGTACGCTCATAACTCATTGCTCGTGCTTGGATCCAAGGGGTAGAAAATAGGAGTAAAACCCCTTCGACAGTAGTACGGTAATAGAGAAGCCACATAATGGGGCCAGGAAAACCAGTCCAGATAGGGGCTGGTTGAGTGTTGAAGGAGATAAACAACTTTGTGGAAAAAAAGAAACGTGCTTACAAGCCTGAAAATAGCTAAGACCTCCAGGTAAGATGGGATGCACTGGAGGGTTCTCAGGAAATTGGCATTGGAACCAGATGAACCCCAGGCAGAGCTGTTCAACAACTCTCTACAGTCAGGGGTGGTTCTGAGAGACTGGAATATAGGAGGGCATGGTCCCAATCCATAAAGTAGGGGACAGAAAGGATGCAGGAAATTACAGGCCTGTCAATCGTACCTCCATTGTAGGTAAACTGATGAAAACACCAGTGAAATAGGACATAGTGGACTACCTGTAGAGAAATGGGCTCCATGATAGTATGCAGCACAGGGTCACATCAGGGAGATTTTGTCAGACTAACCTTATAGTATTCTTTGTCTGGGGTCGGAGCGGCAATATGGATGTGATGCTGCTCCGCTCTCCACCTACTCTGGCATTTCTGTGAGTTTTAATTTTTCTTTTGCTCCCACAGTAGCAAATTTTATGTGGACTTTATGTGTGAAACCCATGTTTACTTAACCTGCAGGGCTTTTGTATTGAGCCTTTTCAGCTCTTGGACACCCCGGTATCGTGTCTTGCGGCAACCGTTACCATCATTTGAAAGACACGCTGTAAGACGCGGCTGATAAATACAATTAAGTTAACTTGGCCCTTCACTGCAGAAAGAAACCTTATTGCAAAGTTAAATATTCAGAAACTGAGTGTAGTCTTGGACCAGTGCTGCAGTTATGGTTTTTTGGCTTTGTGAGGCTGCAGAGGGATGCCTGTGGATCCCTGTGAATGTTGCCTGAGCCGAGGAAAGTGGGAGTGACCCAAATGGAGACATTACAGTATGTGTGCCTTGAAGCTTTTTGGCAAGGTATGCTAATGTTGCTTGGGGCTGGGTGGTTTTGATTCATTCTAATGAATTGAAAATACTGTGCTTAGAGGAGTGCTTTCTCTTTTTTTCTCTTTCAGAATGTCACAGAAGAAAGGGAACAGAAAGAAGGAGATGTGGGATGTCTGTGAGTAAAGAGGCTATGAAGTTTCCAGTTTCTTTATGATCGAGGTGAAATGCTTGACATTTGGAGGGCAAAAAACCTAAGCAAACCAACTGAGAAATTGGGACTGGTTCCTTAGGAGATTGGACTCCCAGACCCTCGTTTAACAGAAGGCAGCTAATTTTGTATTTTTCATTGCTTTTTTGGGGCACTACGCTACCAAAATTATGACTAGGAAGATAGAATCTCCTATTGGTGTATTTTTTTACCTTGATTTGTTTTGTTTTGATCAGTGTGGACTTTATTATCAGTAATTCTGTCATTGAATGCTATAAGTTTCGCACAGGAAGTGGATTGAAATTTCAACCCAAAATGGCAAGCTAAAGGAATGACTCCTGCATTTAGAAAGGGAGACTATGCCGGCCCGGTGGTGTAGAGGGTTGAGGCGCTGGCACCTTACCTCAAACCACGCTGGCGACCCAGGTTTGGGAACAGACTCGGGATGCCGGGGGCTGGCAGGGGTAGGAGAGGATTGAGCGTCCATAGGACTGCTTTCCTCTCCTGGGGTGGGTTGCGGGTGGACATCGTGCTGCAGTGGCCTCCGGTGGACACCAGGAGCTCTGCAGATGCACATAGGATGGAACAGACGAAAAGCAGAAAATCCGCTTTATGACCAACTGGATGACAGCTGCCGGTCCACCGCTGCTGCGATGCCCTGAAGGAGACCATTCATCTCAGCAGCACCCTGGGGCCATGTATGTGTGCTGGGTGCCCCCCCCCGGTGACTTCCCTCTCAGAGGAGGGGGACCTGCCCAGCAAAGGGTTACGTCTGGGTTACCCCAGGGATGGCTGCAATTTGAGGTGGATGGCTCAGTAGGGAACAGGCAGAGCAGATGGGACCTAGGCAGCTCAAAGGAGTGGTGGGTTGTGAGGCACGTAGGGGAGAAAAAAGATAAGACAAAAAAAAAGGGAGACTTCTGTGAGAAACAGTGCTAAGCTTGGCTATTTTATAAGATTTTTACAAGATTTTAGTACATGCTCCCAGGTGATGCTTATAGAGAATGAGAAGGCATGGAATGCTTTTTTTTATACTTTCTTTTATTCACTTACTGCAGCAGGGAGTACTTACCCCCCCCATCAAGCCTTGTATGCAGACGCTCAACTAACCCTAGGTGGAGCCAGCCTCTGCCGCAACGGCCGAAGTGAGGAGGACTGCAGCTTGCCCCCTACTGCAGGGCCACCCCCAGTGGCGGGAACTGGGAGAGGAGACCACAACACCCTGAGCCCTGGTCTCCGGCTGTTGGGCTTTGTTTGGCCCACTAGATTAGGTCATCCGTCAGTGGCTATCATGCTGCTGCAGGGAGAGGCATTTGTATTTGTAGTTCCCTGGGCTTAGACATGCAATGACGCCCTGCTCAATGTGTGCACGCTCCCATGCATACTCAAAAGGTGTCCACCGCAGGTCCGATACCCCTGCATCTGCTGTCCAGGCAATGCAATCCCCCAGTAGTCACCAGGAGCTTCTATTGCACTGGTGAGCGCCAACCCCTCCTCCCTGAGGAAGGAGAGTAGTCCTTAGGATGCCCGATCCTTCCTCATCCCCACCAACCCCTGGTGGCCCATGCTTGTTCCCGAACATGGGTCACTGGCGTGGCACGAGGTGTGGCGTCCAGTGTCTCAACCCTCATCGCCACTGGGCTGGCCTGGGCATGGAATGCTTTTGAGCACAAAATATTAAGAATGACACTACCTGATTTCAATTGTTGTCCTTGATTGCTGTTCTAACTCACAGTTTAACTTGTTTGCTATTTAACTTCATATTTGTTCCTTGGAAATTGTAGTTGTATGTACTATTAATGTTTCTCTAATATTTACTGTGGTTTAATTGAGTCACAGATGACAGGGACCGGTATTTTGGTTTTGGATCTAAAAGTGGAGAGAAATGTGGAGCCTTGTGGAGGAGGCATTGCCTTAAACACTCATATCTGGCTATAGTAGCAGCCGGCATATAATTCCCTTTATACTCGGGGACAGTAGGGGCATGGGACTGCATATGTGTATGCAGTGGGATGCTCCTTGTTAGTATCCTATCAGGATGGGTTTGCTGGCAGCTTGAAATATCCTAATTTGGGTCTGGTGAGTTGGCCTAGATTAATAGTGCTGTAACACAGTACATCCAAGTGTAAAATACAGTACCTTACTTGTAGTGGGCCCTAAACATGATATCTCAGTGTTATGCCTGGTTGCATCTAGGGAACTCAATCTCCTATGTACATTAACCTAAAGAGAATGCAGTGACTCAGATGGACTCGGTAGATGGCCTTGGAAGTTGGCTGATAAATTACCTACCTTGCACTCTGGGGTAACTTCTTTAATTCTCTATTGTAGCCTGATTGAGCCTGTAAAGATAAGGTTTAGTTTCAAGGTCTTGGACCTGAAAGTGGAGTGAATGTGGTAGCTTTTAAGGTAGCCTTAGTTTCTATTAGACCCATAGCTGGCTATCCATAGCAGCTGACATATAAATCCCATTATACAGGGGTACAGTAGGGGTATGGAACTACATGTGCACTGGGATACTCCATGGTAGTACCCCATTTGGATGGGTGTTGCTGGCAGCTTGACATTTCCTAACTTGGGTCTGGTGAATAGACATCCTTAAATAATGTTGTGACGTAGTATCTTGAAGAGTAGGATCCTACTTGTAGCCGGGCCTAAACATACTGGCTAAATTCATGCTTCATTCAGGATGGGAGATACTTTCTCCTGAGGGATGTTGGAGGATGGTATAGTCAGCTGATCCATGAGGGCTGTAATAGGTTTTGCTGGTTGATTATCAGCTGGTAATCAGCTCCCAAACTAAAAGTGATGTTAGACGAATGTTTGTGGGAGCTGTGCTATTTTAATGTACCCCTAGAACAGTCCTGGTGTGTTTTCTCTTTAGGGCAAGCATACTAAATTAACTTCCAATTTGCACATTATTTAGTTTTGTCCATTAGTTCTATTGAGATTAGAAGGACACTGTATTTTTAATTTTTTTCTAAAATGTATAGGATTAATGCTGCAAATAAGATGTAACCTGTTTTAATAGGAAGTTGGTAGCTGGAAAATGGATGGACAATTCCTTTTAATGAAAATTGATTATTGTATGAGTATGATATTTTAGCATGTATATTGTATGTAAAATGGTTGCATTTTAGTATACTGTAATGACATTTTGCTGAACAATAAACCACTTTGATCGAGTTTTCTTTGGGTAACTAAGGCTGTGGATAACAGATAAGCAGTAGATTTACTCTTCTTGAACTTATGCTAGGAATTTGACTCACTGCTGAAAAGAAGGTTGGTGAAGAAGTTAGAGAATCTGGAATCAGCATATTATAGGACCCAGTTAGCTTGGTGGGAAGCTGACTGGAGGGGGACAGCAGAGGGTGGTGATGAATGGGGTCAAACTGCGGAGAGAGAGGTCTTGAATGTGGTGCCCCAGGTGTCAGTTCTTGGACCAGTTCTTTTCAATATGTTCATCAGCAACATAGAAGGAATACAAAGAAAGGTTGTGTCTCTTCACAGATGACACAAAGCTCTTTGGCAAGGTAGACAGCAAGGAGGAGGCAAGGAATTTACAGAGGCACTTGCAAATGTTAAAAAGGTGGTCCGAGGTTTGACAGTTGAAATGCAGCACCAAAAAGTGCAAGGTGATGCATCAAGGGAACAGGAACCCAGGACAGAATACTGGAAAGGAGGGGATGAACTGGGCACTAACTCAAAGGATAGGGATCTGGGAATCATCATCAGAGACTTCTCAAAACAAATTAACAAATGCAACAAGGCCTACAGCAAGGTAACCAGTTTGCTGGGCTGTATTGGGAGGGGTTTTCATAGCAGGAGGGCAATGGTATTACTGCCTCTCTATAGATCAGTGGTGAGACCCCGTCTGGAATGCTGTGCCTAGTTCTGGAGACCCCACCTGAGGAATGACAGAGATAGACTGAAGACAATGTAGCATACCATAGTCAAAATGATTCAGGGCCAGCAGGTCAGATACTATGAGGATTTGCGTCAAGCACTGAACATGTACTTGACAGAGGCCAGAAGAAAGAGGGGTGACATGATAATGATCTTCAAGTTTCTGAAAGAAATAAACAAGATAAAGTGTGAGTAACCATTAAGCTGGAATGGCAGGTTAAAACAAGGAGCATGATGGGGGAAGGGGATTCAGGAGAGATGCAAGAACATTTTACTTAATAGAGAGAGTGGTTGAGCCATGAAACAACATAGCAGCTCAGGTGGTGGGCATAAAAAACATAATTAAGTTCAAGCACAACTAGGGTTAAGCGTAAGATAGGGAGAAAGTGGGAGGTGGTGCAAAAACCTCACCTAGTTAACAGAACATGGGTAGGACAAGGTAAAACATTGCAGACTGGATAGGCCAATGGTCTTTTTTTGGTGACACTGTCTTTGTTCCTATGTTTGTAACTATGATAGTTTACTCTTACTGCCCTTTTTAGTGTAGATGTGCTTATAGGGCAACAGAAACTACAAGGGAAAGCAAATGAAGTGTTGTGTTGGTATATAAATTCCTCAGGAAAAGATTAGGAAGTAGAATTGCCCTTTCTATTACTGGCAATGCATGCTACTCCAAGTATATCTACAGGCATGTCACCTTTGAAATGATAACAGGAAGAAAATTTGTGCTACCATTACATCTTTTACATATCAAAAGAGGTGTAAACATTGAAAGTGCTATTACAGCACATGAATATGTAACTCATTGATGACAACACCTGCATGAAAACCTTTGCATTTGCACAAAAGCATTTGAATAAAAGTGTTCCAGGTTCTACGTCATATTATGACAGAAGAATAACCACAAAAGATAACCAGATTGGCAACAATATGTCTTATTTCAACTACAGAAAACAAACTGCAAAAACAAATTGTTTTGTTTCTGTCAATTAGGATGGTTCAGTTGTTCTTAAAGATTAAATATCACCAAGGTCACTAATTTACACTGATTACAAAAATTACATTCTGTTTTCATAACTTGATATTCCTGGAATTGCACAGGTGATTGTGTCATTCCTGGATTTTACCAGGATTCTACTGTCATTCTTTTAGTAAGTGTAAAAATAATCTGAATAAAAGAATGCTTCATTTACAGAGCATAAATAAAGCAAATTGAGAATAGAACAGGACACAATTATAAGAAAAAATATAAGCTCTGTAGATTTACTGATGTGGTATATAAAGCCAAATTCTGTGAAATTCTTAGGTTTTTTTTTCCTGGTGTACAGGCTGTCCAAATTCTGGAATTTTACCAGGTTTCCTGGTAAAAAATGAAAAACAGTGGCCTTGATTATTCCCTCTAGCTTACAGAATTGTAATCAAAGAGAACACTGGTGAAATTTGCTGATGTGTATTCAATATTAATCACTTAAGGGCATAATATGCAAGCAAACAAAAGTGGTATGGTGTCTTCAGTGATAAAGAATGTGAAGATCAACAATCAAAGAAGTTAAATTTCTATATTTATTTGTGCTTTAATAAGCTCCAAATATATGATATAACTTGCATTTCATGTGCAAAGATACGTGGTGTTCAAAATGTTCCAACAAGATGTCCTGTACAGGAAAATCTGTTAGAAATGGAAATGTGAAAACCACCAACAGCATGCACTTAGTTACAGGATGTACTGTATATGGTCATGACTGTTAATATCAAGCACACACCTGCTATGTTTACTTTGATGTAACATAGCAATACTGTACCTTGTAGGAGATGTTATGTCTACAACCATATCTAACATTGTATTATGATTTATATGTTATGATATACTGTATGACAATGTTCCTTCTCATCAGAACTACACTGGATAACACTTCAATGTCTATATCCATATACTGAGTTATATACTGAGTTGATAAGACAGAAGAAAGGGTTAGATCACCAGACCTGTCTCAAACCTTAGTGGGGGCATTAATCTCTTAAATTCAAATAATGGGTGTCTAATCTTCTTTTGAATACATCTAGGAAACCTACAGAGACCTCCTCTCTAGGAAGTAAGTTCCAGCATTTTACCACTTGGTGTGTAAAGTAGACACGCTTTGTATTCCTTATAGTATGTTGAATTAAAATGTGTTGTTTATGGCATCTTAGGGTGCTCTTATTTTTATGCATAATTAGACCAAGACTATCCATTAGTTATTTATCCCTCAAAATTTTGAATGTCTGTAACATATCGCCACGCTGACGTAACATCTCAAATATATACAATCCCAGCTCCTCCAACCTATCCTCGTAGGGCATGTCCCTCAACCCTGCCACCATCTTAGTTGCCCTGTGCTGCACTCTTTCTATGTTACTGATATATTTTTTCAAATGAGGGCTCCAGACTGAAGAACAATAATCCAAGTGGGGACTTATATAAGTTGTGTATAATGTACAGATGAAGTTTTTATGTCTTGAGATGAATGCATTCTTAATACATGATACAATCATAGTGGACTTACTGATGACTTTGTTACAATGATTGCCGAAGTGAAGTTCTTTATTTATCAGGACTCCCAAATCATTCTCAGATTCAACTTGCTTCATGGTGTTGCCCATGAGGCTATAGGTGTTATGAGTATTGTTTCTACCCAGATGTAAAGCAACACGTTTGTCTGGGTTGAAACTCATGAAATTATTATATGCCCATTTTTCTATCATATTTAAATCTCCTTTTAGACTAACAATCTGTTTGGCAGTTTGTACCACCACCCCTAGTTTTGAATCATCAGCAAGTTTAGCTGCTCCATTCGAAGTTCTTTTTTCCAAGTCAGAAATAAACAGGTTGAACTAGAGGGGGCCCAATACTGTACTCTGAGGAACTCTGCTTGTCACTTCGCTCAGTTCAGGCAAATTGCCTTTAATTCTAATGGCCTGTGTTCAATTGTGGAGCAATTGAGTAATCCAGTTTATTATTGTTTTATCAATACCCAGTTTGTATAGTTTCTTTATCAACACATTATGTGGCACTTTGTCGAAGGCCTTTTTGAAAATCCAGGTAAATAATATCGACTAGTTCTTTCCTAGTTATTGCCTGACTTACTTTTTCATTGAATACAAGCAGGTTAGTAGCACACAACCTATTTTTCCTAAACCCATGCTGATTTACACCTGATAAATTTTTATTTTTTATATCTAACTCTATCATATTCTTTATTATTGTTTCCTTTATCTTGCATGATAGTGAAGGTAAAATGTATGCATCTATAATTGGATGGGTTTGATTTCTTTCCTCTTTTTGTGTGTTGATATTACTGTTTGCCCTTTTCCAAACATCTGGAACGTCTCCAGTCTCGATAGACATGTTGAACAAAGAAGCCAGTGTGGCTGCTATTCATTCTCTAGTGTCCCTCATCAGCCTTGGTTGAAGCTCATCTGGTCCTGCTGATTTTGTTATGTTTATCTTTTCAGGTTGTACTTTGACATCCATTATACTGATTTTTGTATCAATCCCAGTTTCCTGGTCATTGCTTGTATAGTTTTTAAGCTCTTCTTTGTTGAACATTAATGTATCCTTCTTGTTATACACTGAGCAGAAATATCTATTAAAGACATCTGCCATTGGTAGCCTGGTGGTGCTGAGGGCTGAGGCACTGGATGCCTTACCTCATGCTGCGCCGGCGATCCATGTTCGGGAATGAGCATGGGTTGGCGGGGAGGAGAAGGATAGAGCATCCATTGGACTGCTCTCCTTCTCCAGGGAGGGTTTTTTTCACTTCCTGATGCCTGATTGCCCCCAGGCAGAGGCTGGGGGTCAGGGCATGGGGTGACAGCATCGGGGTGGAGTCTGGGCAAGAGGCCTGGGGGAGAGGTGTGTGTATGCATGCACCCCTGCCCCCACTGGCATCATTGCATGCCCAGAGCTCCAGCAAGGGGTGGAGCGAACAAGGGAAAAAGGTGACACCTCTCGTGCAGCTTGATGGCCGTCCATGAGTGTTCGTTGGAGCTGGCACCCGTACTGGATCCATGATGGTGGGGAGTTGGGGGGGCTCCCTGCCACCCTGCTGTGGGGGGGCACGCTTCAGGAGTTCATGGTGCCAGCAGAGATGAGATGGATGGTGGCCTGATCCCTGGACAGGATGCGAGAAGTACCGGGGGCCGAGAGGTGGCTAGGAGGATAAATAAAATAACTAACAAAAAAATCTGCCATTTTGGGGGTTCTGATATTTCCTTAGTATCACTTTTTAGGGGCACCACTGACCTATCTACTGTGTTATTATTCACATAAGCAAAAATGGCCTTCCCACAATCCTTGGTGTGGGATATTTTAAATTCTGATTTTCTTTTTTCATTTTTGATTAATTGTTTACTAATGATCAACTCTCTTCTATATTTTTCTTTATTGAATGTATTATTACCATGTTTCATTGCATTATATGCAGATCTTTTTTTGCTGATTTTTTTTTAATTTACCCGAAAACCACTGGGACTTAGCCTTTTTTATTGTAGACTTTTTTGTTCAGCACATACCACTGTTCAAGATTTAATAGCTTATTTTTAATGTCTGTCCAAAAGGAGTTAACATTTGTCCTGTCACATATTGCCTCCCAATCCCACTCTTCAAATAGGCTAACAATGGAGTGAAGGTCTGTCCTTGCATAATTTTTGACAATTGTCTTCCCCTTAATTGCATTCATCTGAGTACTGATGTTAACAATAATTATCTCATGATCACTATTGTATAATGGGCCCAAAATGTTAACCTCCCATATGCTATCTATCATGTCTGTTTTTTTTGTTTTTCTTTAACTAGGAGATGGTCTCGGCACTGCCCTTTTTCAGCCATGCCTAACATATAGAACATCTCATACATAATACAATACAAAACAATACATTTAATAACCACAAAATTAAGTACATTTACACAAGTGTTCAGCATATAAGTTTGTACAACATTTGTTTAAAATGTAAAACACTGTTTGCTTCACTAACCAGTTTTCTGTTCTCATTTAATAGGGATGGTGCATATAATGGTCCTGCTCATTTGAAGTTTAAAGGCAGGAATTTGATAAGATGTCAAACCACTATTTCTAGTGCACTTCTCATTATTTTCTGTACTGGGGTATTTGATAAAACCTGAGGTTCTGCTGATGTAACAATGTGATATATAAAGTTAATTACATGACCCTTTAGCCACCTCTCTGGAGATAATACTCCCAATTTAGCATAAAGATGACAATGATGAGTCCTTAATCGGGTCCTCAGGGCAAATCTGCATATATTGTTACAAATAATTTTGTATTTAGACTCAAAAGTGCCATTACAGTGATAAAAAATAACATTATCATACTCCAGGATAGGCACAAGAACCTGCTTAGCTATTATTTGTCAAGCCTGATCGGTCAAGGAATTCCCATTCCTGTACAAAAAGCCTAATTTGTGATTCATTTTCTTACCCAATCTATCAGTGTGGGATGTCATGCTTAAACAGGGGTCCAAATATATGCCCAAATATTTAAAAGTAGTTACTGATGGAAGAAAGGAACCATTCCCTTAATTTGTAATGAGACCTGTTTCAATAACTTTTGTTGGGATCCAAACAGTATTACATTTGTTTTACTTTCATTTATTAGCATTCAATTTTCCTTAATCCAATTTGCCAAGATATTATACTTATTTTGTAAGGATGTTTGTGTATCATCACTATTTGGTCCCGAGTCCCAGATGACAATATCATTGGCATAAATTACGCTGTTTTTGATGAAAAAAAGAAAAGGGCTTATCATTCATAAAAACTGAAAATAAAAGTGGGCCTAACACTGATCCGTGGGGGACCCCTGCTTTAACTTCATCTATTTGTGACAGATGTCCATTGATTTTGACCCTTTGTTTACAGCCAGACAAATAGCTCCTAAACCACTCTAGCTGAATCCCTTTAACTCCCATGTTCCACACTTACCCAGTTGGAGTTCAAGTTAGAACAATGTATAATATGTTGTTGATATGCTACTGTATATTGTTGCATAGCATATTTCATAAACTTTTGAACAACAAGCATACCTTGAATTATTCTTAAAGTTCACAATGGGGGAAATGTAGCAAATTAGTATAGATTGGCATATTGAATCATATCTTTCTTATTATAGACTGTTATTTTGTTTTTTAACCTGCATAATGATATTGTACTCTGTGGTGGGAGAAGAAAGAATTTTTTGGACTTCTGTAGGAAGAATTATGTGACTCATTAATACTGTAGACATCCTACTATGGAATGTTATATTTTGAAAATCTTGTTTCACAATAGAAAAAGGATATGCCCTCATTTCAGCCAAAGGTAATGACTAGCTCCTAGATTGTACCTGTTGAAGACAGAAACAGAGTGTTAAAAGGGCAAAAAGACTGTATTTGTGGCTTTAAGCAGGGACAGCTTTTTACAAAACAAATCTGTATCTTGAGCAAAGAGAAAGTGATTGGAAAATGTTTTCTTTTAAGTATTTAAAACTACTAATGCTACATTTAGTTGCATTATACCATAGCATCTTAAAAAGACTTTAAGACAGACCTCTTGGACAAATTTATGTTTTGGTTAATTGGTGAAAATTGACTATGGAGAAGAATTGTTATTTCTTAATCTGTAATAGCTTTTTGTGTCAAACATAGTCTTTCTAGAAAAAGTGGGCTTGATTTTCAAAGGCCCCTACTTCTCCAAGCCCCAGCCCCCATGGGCATAAGATATGGCACATGGGGCATATGGCAATCACCTGGCCATCACTCAGGATTTTTGATCCTGTGTGCCACTTGCCACAAGTTAAACAAACTTTTTCTGGTCTAGCTTGCAACATTCCCAGGAGCACGTTTTACTGGGCTTCTGCCAAAGAGTAGCCACAAGCTGCTGTAAATTGGGTTAAGAGTTGCAGCTGCACCCAACATAACAAAAGCAGGTGCAGCTGCAGCAAAGGTGTTTGGCACAGCTTGACACAAGCCCTGCATCACAGTTTGAAAAGCAAGCCCTGTGGCTCTTAAAAGATCTAAAAAGGAGATCGTCACAAAGAAGTTTTATTGCTTAAAGAAAATATGAGAGGTTTAAAGAAAGATACATTTTAGAACTGTCTGACAGGCAGAAAATTGCAATCTAAGCTGATCATGCACTCAGTTTGAATCTCTTAGTGAGCAATATATTTGATTTTACAATATTCAGATTTCCAGTTGCCTTGGTGGCACAGCTAGTAGTGCAACTTGAATGGTACTCCAGGTGACCTGGAGTCAAATTCCAGTGGAGGCACTTTTTTCATTCTTTCTTCTGTTTGTTTCAGTTCCATACACAAGCACACTGCACCCTTGTGAATGAAAATATTTTGGATGCATATTATGAAAAGACCAGTGATTTTGTATACAATATATGATGGATAGAAAACTATCAGGAATGTTACAATGTGCCTTCAGACCTCTTCCATATTCAGAATTTAAGTTATTTTAAGAAATACATTTCTCAGACATAAAGAATGACATATGAATAAAAGTTGTGTCAAAGTTCTACCCATGTGATGAAGACTGATCTGGAAAAATAATTTTTATTGAAGTGAATATTTCTTATCAGAGATTATGGACTATACAGAGATGTGTAATAAAATGAAGTCATACAGTGCAGTTCACACTAAACATATTGTGTAGCCAGTGTGCAACCCATTCTATTTATGTGACTGCAATGAGTTGTTAAGTAATTGTTTTATTTGTTTTGGTTTTTTTTGGTTTCTTCTTCAGCTGTAAATGTGACTTTCAACTGAAAGTATATTCAGGCAATTAATTCAAAGATCAGCAGAACACAGCTAACAACCAGAGATCAGTGATGAATATATTTTCTGTGAAGAGACTTAGCTCAAATGCTAGCTGGCTGTTAACTGGTTGCACAAAATTTTTTTTTATGTCGACATTTTATCCTTCCTACTGCTGGTGGGTTAGGTGTCGACAGAATGACCATCCTATACTCTGTCACCCCCTTGCAGGGATCTTGCTGCATGGCAGTGGGGATATACTGTAGGTTTTTTCATAGGTCGGGAAGTAGCTAGGCATGCCTATGTCCCCACTCCGACAATGATGTGAAGGGCCATAGCTCAGGTGGTAAGCTGTGCTGAGCACATGGCTTCCACTAAGCACCTAACAGTGCCCTCCCCCCACCCTGCACTGCTTCCTAGCAAAGCAGTGCTAAAACCCTCCCTGGGAGAGCTGCCATTAGGTTGTTTAATTCAGGTCCCACCATCCCCACCCCCCGGCTGACCTCTGGCAACTGAGGGTCATTCCCAAATCCAGGCCACCAGGGTAGCTAGAGTTGAGGCATCCAGTGCCTCAACTCTCAGCGCCACCGGGTCAGTATTGCACAATAAATTTAATATGAACTGTACTGTATATTGCTTTCAAGAGAAAACAACTCCCTTCAAAGTAGACTGGTGGGAGTCGGTAATTATTCCTCCATTATTAAAATTTGCCCAGTTAGCACCAGCTATTTTAGACACATTAATTTAACAAGATTGTGACAGCAACACTACTATAAACATTTTGGGAGAAAGCCGAGCTGTCAGAGCTCTGAATATCATTGAATAGCAAACATATCCTATATATAAACAAAAAACCAAAACAAATAAAAACAATTACTTGACAACTCATTGCAGTCACATAAAAAGAATGGGTTGCACTCTGGCTACACAATATGTTTAGTGTGAACTGTACTGTATGACTTCATATATATAAAATCCGATATATAAACATATCATAAGCAAAGGAAAATCCCAGCCTCCCCCTACAAAACAGGGTACTAAATGAGAAAAAGACCAAGGTAGAAAGGTCAGTGGGGGTGGCCGCTACAGAAGGTAAAGCCATCAAAAAATGGAGAGCAATGAGTACCAATGCCTGTAGTCTGGGTAACAAGCTTCCTGAATTAGTGGCCTTGATGGAGGAGGAAGATCTGGATATTGTGGCAGTCACAGAAACATGGTACACACATAACCATGACTGGGACGTAAACATACCAGGATACACTATCTACAGGAGGGACAGGGAGGGTAAAAGAGGAGGAGGAGCAGCTCTCTACATAAGAGAAGAAATCAAAGCAACAGAACAAAAGGGTAAACAGGGAGGAGAAGAAGCACTGTGGGTCAATTTGGAGGCAGGCAATGGCGCCACAATCCGCATAGGGGTTAGAGTGTTACAGACCCCTCTCAGGGAGAAATGGACAAAGAAATGATAGAAAGTATACTGAATGGCAGATAAGGGAGATATTGCTGATGGGATGGGTGATCTGAATATGCCAGATGTTAACTGGAGTGCAGTTGCAGCAGCCACTTCTAAGAGTGGGTTATTCTAGATGCCCTACAGGGGCATGCTTTAGACAACTAGTATTGAGCCCACTGAGAGGAGCAATCTTAGACCTGGTTCTCTCAAACGGAGATGAAGAGAGGATCACAGATGTAGAAGTGGTAGCTATCTGGGAATTAGCACCATTGAACAGTATGGTTCACAATAAACACAGCAATAGAGTCAAGCCTACAAAGACAAAGGTACTGGATTTTAGGAGGGCTGAATTTGCAAAATGGGTGAGTGCCTAAGGAATGCACTAGCAAATGGGCAGGAAGGGGTGGAAGAACAATGGGAATAATAAAACTGCCATCACAGAGGTAACACGCCTTTGTGTAAAGCAAATAAACAAAACGAAACGAGGTAAGAAACCACTATGGTTCTCAAAGGAAGTGGCAGTGAAGGTTCAAGAGAAAAGAAAGCATTCAGGAAGTACAAGGAATCACAGAAGGAACAGGACAGAGAACTGTATCAGTTAAAACAAAGGAAGCTGGAAAGGCAGTCAGAACAGCAAAGGCCCAAACCGAGGAAAAGATAGCCAACTCAGTTAAGAAGGGGGATAAAACCTTTTATAGGTACATCAGGGAGCAAAGGAAGACCAAGGGAGGGATAATGAGGCTTAATAAAGGAGAGGGATGGTGGGCAGAGGGTGACTGTGAAAAGGCAGAGATACTAAACAAATATTTTTGCTCAGTATTTACAAAGGAAGAGGGGGAGGTACCTAAAACAAACAGTAGAAACACTCTGGATACAAAAGTTGATACCAGCCCATTTACAGAAGAAAGAGTTCTGAAAGAGCTCTTAAAACTGAAGGTGGACAAAGCAATGGGGCCTGATGGGATTCATCCCAGAATTCTAAAAGAACTAAGGATAGAACTAGTGACACCACTGACTGCCCTCTTTAACAAATCATGGGAGGATGGGGTGGTACCTGAGGACTGGAGGTGGGCAGATGTTATTCCCCTTCACAAAAGTGAGAGCAAGGCAGAAGCAGGAAACTACAGACCTGTTAGTTTAACCTCAGTGGTAGGGAAAATGATGGAATCACTTCTGAAGGAAAAAATTGTTGCATATCTAGAGGCCAGAGGGAACAGGACCCAAGGCAGCATGGATTCATAGCGGAAGGTCATGCCAGACAAATCTGATAGATTTCTTGACTGGGTGACCAAAGTAGTAGATCAGGAGGGCTGTGGACATGGCCTACCTAGACTTTAGCAAGGCATTTGACACAGTCCCACACAAAAGATTAATATACAAGTTAGCCAGCCTGGGAGTGGGTCCCAAGATGACAGCCTGGGCAAAGAATTGGCTGGAGAATAGGACACAGAGAGTAATAGTAAATGGAGTCCACTCTGAAAAAAGGGGGGTTAGCAGTGGGGTACCACAGGGTTCAGTATTAGGACCGGTCCTCTTCAATGTCTTTATAAGCGACATTGCAGAGGGACTGGAAGGAAAAGTATGTCTCTTTGCAGATGACACAAAGATCTGCAACAGAGTTGATGCACAAGGTGGGTGGAAAGGATGAGAAGGGACTTGGCAAGGTTAGAGGAATGGTCAAATGTATGGCAGCTTAGATTCAATGCTAAGAAGTGTATGTAATGCACCTGGGAAACAAAAACCCAGGGAAGAGTACACAATGGGGGTGAGATACTAACAACAACAAAATGGAAAGGGACCTGGGGTAGTCATATCAGATGACCTAAAGGTGGGCAAGCAATGGAGAGGGCAGCAAGGAGGGCTGGGGGATACTGGGATGCATAGTGAGAGGCATCACCAGCAGGAAACAAGAAGTTATTATCCCTCTGTACAGACAGCTGGTGAGACCACATCTGGAGTACTGCATGCAGTTCTGGAGACCCAATCTCAGCAAAGACATAGACAGGGTGGAAGCTGTCCAGAGG
Source organism: Neoceratodus forsteri (assembly GCA_016271365.2). Lineage (NCBI taxonomy): Eukaryota > Metazoa > Chordata > Ceratodontiformes > Ceratodontidae > Neoceratodus > Neoceratodus forsteri. Next base: position 686,243,056 of record CM057449.1, read on the forward strand.
AGGGCAACTAAACTGGTGCAGGGTCTGCACCGGAAGACATATGAAGTGAGACTTAAGGAGCTTAATATGTATAGCCTCGAGGAAAGGAGGGAGAGGGGGGACATGATAGAAACTTTCAAGTACCTCAAGGGAATCAACAAAGTCCAAGAGGATAGCATCTTTCAAAAAAAGAGGTGTGCAAGAACAAGGGGGCACAATTTGAAGATAGAAGGGAGGCGGCTCAGAGGTAATTTAAGGAAGTATTTTTTCACAGAGAGGGTTGTGGATGCATGGAACAGCCTTCCAGAGGAGGTTGTGGAGTCAAAAACAGTGGTGGAATTCAAGCATGCATGGGACAGTCATAAGGCAATTCTAGGGGGTGGGGGTAGGAAGAAGTAGGCTGCTGGTTAACTAGGATCTGCAGCTTATCCATCAGGTAGGGAAATTGGCAGACTGGGTGGGCCAAGCGGTCCTTATCTGCCGTCAAATTCTATGTTTCTATGTTTCTATATTGTTCTTAAGTTGATTACTGAGAGACTTTTGACTCCTTTTTGAAAGGGTTATCCACTGGAATAAAAATGTGCTACAGCCTTTTCCATGGACAGTTTTTTGAAAGGAAAAGGTTTCTGAGAAGAAAATTAAAAATGATGTATAAAAAAGGATTGTTTCCTGATTCAGCTCTCCATTGTTTTGTGAGACCTAGAGAGTCCAGAGCCATGCCCTACTACAATTCAAAGTATCTCTTTAGATTTATCAAGTTTGCAGAACAGTATTGGGTTGGTACTGTAAGGGAATACTGTACATTCATTGATTGGGTGACTGATTAATTAATTAATATTAGATTGTTTTATTTAGTCTTTCCTTTTTTGAAGGTCACTAAATTTCATAGAAATAAGGGTATATAAAACAATGTCGAAATGTGAAAAATGTTCAATAATCTAAACTGAGTTTATTTCTCTTTTCATTTATGAAATTTAGGCGGATGTGATTTTCATTGTTCTTTCTTTTCACTGTTTTGTATGTATTTACTCAACCTTAGAGATATATTTTTTCACTTTTTAATATAAAACCATTTAATGCACAATTTGTTTTAGTAATTGTCTCAGTTTTGTATTAAATTATCTATTTTGTATCAATTTTGGGGGGTACATGGAATATTTATTTATAAAATTATTTGAAACCTTTTTAAACAATATACTGGGAAGGAAAAACCTGAGCAGTTTTTCCAAAGGAATGTCAAAGTGTTTATGTGTTTGATTAGAGAATTACACCATAACAAAAAACTGTATTAGGGATGACATTTTAATCTTTTGTTCTGGCATCTTTCATTCCAAAATGCTTATGTCTATATGCACGTAAATTAGGACTAAAATAATAGAAGCAGGTGTAGCTTCCTGACACTGTAAGGAGAAGATCACAGGAGGACTATGCTCAGTAAAGGCTTAAATGAAATACAAATGTTGGAGCATAAACCTACCTACCAAACAACAATAATTCAGTTCATGTGATTTTCATTTATTAATTTTTTTTATTCAGATTTTTGCTCCATGGACAAGCCCCATGCCTCTTCCCACCTCCCCACAGCTGGCAGCCCCCCCATGGATTGCCCCCCCCACAGATTGCCCCTTGTGGCAGGGACACAGAAGGAGTTCTGTCCCCCCAGTGTCCTCATCCACAGTTGCTCCAGGCATCTGAGTGATTATGCAGGTCTGGGGAGGTGCATAGGACAGTGGCTCACCCTTGGGATCATGCTTTCTGTTTTCTACCATGAGCCCCTACTAAGTGACACATAGGACATTTATTTATTCATTTGAATTTTGATGACTGGGTAGGCCCAACTGAAACAAGACAGTACCCTTTTCAGTGGTGACCCAGGAAACCAAAGCATTCCACAAGTATTGGCCATTAAACAATGTACTGACAGTGGTACAATCAGTAGTAACAATAATAAGTAGCAATATTAGCAATATGATACAAAATAGAACATAAGATAGGGAAGAAGCATACATTCTATGTTATAACCACTTTCCAAGTAAGCATTAAGCCACACAATAAAGGTGGCATCTAATGGGGAATTAATGCATGGTTGGGAGGGTTGTGGCATGAGGCCGAAGGCTGAGTGTCTACAACGGCCCAACCATACATCAATTCCTTATTAGATGCCACCTTCAGAGTGCTTAATGCTCTTGTAACTTTGCTTCTAGGACAACATGTTTACTATGACTCTCATTTTCATACTGTGAATGAAACAGTAGAATGACATTTTGCACTGTTTCCATTTCTGTCCTGCACTTTTTGAACATTTCAGAGAGTGCTATTTATATGCTGATGTTGTGAAAACAATAGGAAAGATAACTGTCATGAAAGTATGTGTCAACATTTGTTTGTGACAATTTAGTACATCAGCACAGCTATTATTTTATTGGGCGCTGTAGAAGGTCCATCATATGGTCATTTCTGCAATGCACTATTTGCAGGTGACTCTGTTTTGCATATTTGCTGACCTTGTGTCTGTCTCTAAGGCATCACTCCAATGTCGCTCCATCCCCTGTTCGATGCATAGCTTTCTTGTGCACAGTCCTTTGTTTTCTGAGTGCATTGTAAGTGTTAGGGGTGTCCTGGCTCACTTTTCCACAACATTACTTGCCATTGCCCATCCCATTTACTGGAAAGCATTCCATATTGACCGCACATTGCATTTCGGGTTGTGGTCCATCTGAGGGTGCGTTTCAGTCCGGATCTGCCTCGCTGATTGTTCCACTGTGCTGGTGCACATGAATGGTGCTTCCCCCTGCACATTCCTGCAGAATCCTGGTGAGTGATACGCACAGACAGTCCTGGGCATTTGGGTGGGTGGGACAGACTAGCACTGCTCCTGTGGGTTACAGTAGCATTTTGTGCTCTGCTGCTTTTCCAGCTATGTGGATCAGCATGTTACTTCACTTTGAGGATGGCATTATTGCTAAATTAATGCCATCTCCAAAGTATACCATCTGATGCTTTTGGACCAAGTACTTCTCTTTATTTAGTGTTGGTGATATTTGCCATGTTACAACTCATAATTATACAGGGTACTTAGACTGGAACTTGAGATAGGTAACAGATAGGTAACATCATACATTCTAGGACAATAACAACTTTCTGTGTCATATTTCACAGTGTACATAAAGTGAGAGCAGACATAGGATTATCACCTGCCTGTTAGGCAGGGGGTTATGTGCAGTTGCAAGTGCCCGGGGAAAAGAATAGGGCCTTGTACTTTTTTTAAATTGTGAGAGGAATGTATAGGAGAGAAGTCCTGTTGGAAGATTATTCCATTTATATGCAGCAGCAAATGAGAATGACCTCATTCCAACTGCTAAGAGAGTTTTAGGCATGATTAGCAATGGTTGGTGAAATGATTAAAAGGACCTGGTAAATGGTTTCCAAGTCAGCAGTTTAGAGTGGCTGGGTGGGAGGGGAGGTGTACTAGTTTAAAGGTGGTACAAAGCAAGGGGAAGTCCAGTTTAGCCTCAAAACCTAGTCAATTTAAGGTACTGAGCACAGCACAGTGATGAGTCTGAGCTGGGGCTGAGGCAGAAAATCTGGCTCTCCAGTGATATGCTTGCCTAAGTCTGTTCAAAATTGATTGCTTCGCTGTAGTGATCAAGGATGCTCCATAGAGGAGACCTGGAAGTAGGGCTGCAGTACACATGGTCTTTCTGGATTGGGAAGTGAGGTAGGGAGTAGTACAGTATAGTAACCCAAGTTTCTGATGCATTGATTTTATAATTTTATCATTATGGGTGTCAAAGGATAATTTTTCATCTATGGGGATGCCCAGGTATTTGAAGTTTTTGACACTTTCCAGAGCCACCCCAACTGATGTTTCAACTACCATAGGTGGTTTGTTATCTAGTTTAAAGGAAGTGTGGTGGAATAGTATGGTTAGAGTTTTTTTAATGTTAAGTACCAACAGGCTGGCTTTGAACCAGGCCTCCAAGGCCTTAAAATCACTCTCAAGGTTGTTTTTTATGACACTGACATCATTAGCAGACCTGTAAAGGACAGCATCATCAGCATATAATTGAACCACTGCAGCTCCGCTGTTGAGTGGATGCTTACTGATGAAAATGGAGAATAAGAGTGGTCCTAATATGGAGCCTTGTGGGACATCGTTGGTTATGGGAGAAAGGGGGGCCATGGCAACAGACCATTTTACACATTGTAGCCGGTTTGTTAGGTAGTTGGCAAGCCAGGAGTGGGATACAGGGTTGAGCCATATATGATGGAGTTTAGTAAGGAGAAGTTGGTGGTTGACAAGATCAAAGGCTTTGGTCAGATCCATGAAGATTGCCCCTGTTGCCTCACCCTGATCCATTGCCTTGAAGATGTCCAAGGTTACACATAGCAGTGCTGATTCTGTGCCATGTAATTTATGGAAATCATGCTGATGGATTGTTAAGTTCAAGATGGGAGTAGAGTTGATTGTGAAGGATTCTCTCTTGAATCTTGGCAAGGGGCAAAAGATTGACATATTAAATGCTCGATTATCAGTTGCCTTTCTCTATCCAGACTTAGGAGTTTGGTGGATGGAGACCAAAGCAGACTTAAGTAATTGGTTAAAAAAATATGGAACCTACCAGAAGAACTTAAAGTTTTTTTCCTATCTAAAATTAAGAAGGAATTTATAACTATTAATTTCAAGTGCAAACACTTCCAAAGGTGACTATACTAATCAGATTGAAACTGTCAAAAGTGAAATGAGAAAGGTACAATATGATCGAGCTAAAACTTTGCAGGCAGTGCTTACAAACCAAACGCAAAAATCAAAAATGGGGGATCCTTATGAAATTTGTAAAAACTTGAAAGATTCCACAACAATGGATTATTTAGTTTATAAAGAAAGACGGGTTGTCAAGGAGATGGAAATGTGCTCCATTATTAAATCTCATAACGAATCCTTGTATCCAAAATCTCCAATATTGGAAGTAAATATTGATTCCTATCTAGACTCTTCCCCATTTCCAGTTTTGTCAGACAATTCATTACGGTTAGTGGATCTTGCCACTTCAATAGAAATTGAGTTAATTATAAAAAATTTAAAGGATGGAATTTCCCCAGGATTGGATGGGCTTCCAAATTTATTTTACAGAACATTTTCTTCTACTGTAACAGCTTGCTTACTCTTCGCCTTTCAATCTATAATGAGGGGCCAGGTTATGCCACCCTCCTTTATGGATTGGCTAATTATTCATATTTTTAAATCTGGAGACAAAGGTGACATTAAAAATTGGAGGCCCATTACAATATTAAATTCTGATTACGAGATTTTTTCGATGCTTTTGAACAATAGATTAAAAACTTATGCAGAGAAAGTAATTTCACCTTTTTAATATTGTGGGTTACCAAGTAGGCATATTCAATCTGCCCTTATGATAATTAGAGATGTTATAGAGCATCTATCATTAGAAGGTAAAACTGGATATTTGATTTCTGCTGACTTTGAACAGGCATTTGATAGTGTAGATCATACTTACTTGTTTCAGGTTTTAAAATATTTTGGAATTCCACAGCTATTTACTAGCATAATTAGATCCCTTCATACTTCAGCCAGGGTGTTCCCATTTATCAAAGGTAGGATTATATCTGGCTTTGGCTCAAAAACAGGGGTACGTCAGGGTTGCCCATTAAGTCCATTCTTGTACATTTTTTCTTTGGAACCCCAATGTATAGCTTGTGATTGTCTCCTAAATGGAAAGGAATCAGAGGTACCCAAATGCATTTCCTGATACATATCCAAGCTTATGCCGATGATGTTTGTCTATTTTTTAATAAATATGAACATCTGCAACATTTTCTTGAGGAATTTAATTTATTTTCAAAAATTTCAAATACCAAACTTAATATGGATAAAACAAAGGGTTTAATCATGGGAGCAGGTTGTAATTTAGCCATGCATTTCAAAATATTTATATATCCTCAGATCCTATAAGTATACTAGGTGTATCTTTTGGTTCCAGAATATTTCTGAGGTCAATTGGGATCAGGTACTAAAAAAAGCTGAACTCAAAGTTGCCCTTTGGAGAGAGTATACATTTTCAAAAATAAAAAAGAATTCAAATTCTCAAACAATTCATAATTCCGGGTCTCCAATATATAACCTCACTTTTTCCCTTACCGTCCCAGTTTGAGACTAGATTGTATAGTTGTTTTTTTCAGATGTTGTGGGGCAATAGGCTGAATCCAGTCAAGAGGAGTTTTACCTATCTAGATAATAAGAGGTCTGGGTATGATCAACCCGATTGTTTTTTTTTCACCCCCTTTTCTTTTCTCAATCAATTAAAAAAATGCTTTTATTTCCTGATACTAGAGAAGGTATTTGGATGAGTATAGTGTTACATAGATATTTCTAAGCCTGGCATAACTTGGCCCCTAAACTAAATCCACATATTCATGTCCCTGTGTATTTTAGGCCTGCAGTCCAAAAGTTATTTAAATGGCAGGTAACTAAACAAATTGTAGTTTCTTCTATGGTTACAGTTTTATATAAAGAAATTATTAATCATATTCACCCTGTAGAGCCCAGTTTTAAGAATTGTCCCGAGGCACAGAATTACTATATATTGAAGCAGTCAAATAATTCTAGAATCCCAATTTTTATGTGGGAAACACAGTGGCTGATAATGTACGGTAAACTGAATGTGAGGAGAAATGCCAAATATAAAGCAAAAAATGAAAGGAACTGTCCCTACCCTGCTTGCGTCAACCAAGAAGAATCAATGGAACATTTTTTTCTTGCATTTCTCAATTGTAAAACAATTACGGGCTTATGCAGCTAAGAAATGGATGTTTCCCTGGTTACAAAATTTAGATTATGAAACATTGGTCCTATGTAAGTTTCCTCTGAGTTTAAAAGCTTTTAGCAAAAGTACTCGTGTTGTTTTCTTTGCCTGTTTGCATTTTTACTTATGGCAGATTAGGTGTCAATGGGTTATCTATCAAAAAAGAGTGTCTAAGGAGGGTTATTGTTTGCAAGTTACTAATGAATTACAGAAAGTCTATTTTAAAGATGCCCAATTATATAATTCTTCTAAAGTAGCAAATTGGTGGAAAGGATTTTCACACATTATTAAATACAAATAATTCTGTTAGATTTGCTGAGGAATTACTTGATTGTAAAAATATACATTACTACATTGCAGTTTTCTTTTCTGTTACTGACCTTTTGAACTTTGTGTTGTGAATTATGTTTATTTATCAATAAAAACTCCCCTACTCTTTTCGATAAGTGACATGGGATCTTTAACATCCGCCTGAACTACCACCAATCCAGGCAAATGGGACCTCGGATTAACATCTCATCCGAAAGATGGATATTGAAGATATTGAAGAGGACTGGCCCCAGGACTGATCCCTGAGGTTCCCCACTTGTGACTTGCATCTCTTCTGACTGTATACCATTTACCACCACTCTCTGTTTTCTGACCATCAACCAGTTTGCCACCCAGTTGACCAATGTCTGACCCACCCCAAGCCTACCAAGCTTATTAATCAATCTTCTATGTTGAACAGCATCGAAATCTTTGCTGAAGTCAAGGTAGGAGGCATCAACTGCTCCCCTTGGTCCACCACTCTGGTTTCCCAGTCAAGGAAATCTATGAGATTAGTTTGACAGAACCTTCCTTTTGTAAACCCATGCTGTCTTGGATCCTGTGCTCCTATGGATTCCAGGTGTTGCACTATATTTTCCTTAAGGAGTGTCTCCATAATTTTGCCCACTACTGAGGTAAGACTGACTGATCTATAGTTCCCTGCCTCCTCCTTCCTAACAGTGTTGTGGAGTGGGATCACATGAGCCCTTCTCCAGTCTTCTGGGACCTCTCCTATGCTCAGGGACTCACTAAACAGTTCTGATAATAGCTCTGTTAGTTCCACCCTTCGCTCCTTTAGTACCCTGGGATGTATGCCATCAGGTCCCATTGCCTTGTCTACCCTGAGTTTATTGAGCTCTTGTAGGACCCTTCTTTTGTGAAGGGACTAGTACACACCTCCAAATACTGAGCAGAAGTATCTATTTAGGATAGATGCTTTTACATGGTCCTCCTCACACACACCCTTATCCCCTTTGATCTTAGCAATACCCCCTCTGGACTTTCTCCTTTCACTAATATATCTCTAGAAAGTCTTGTCACCTTCTTTTAATGTTTGTGCTACAGTTTCCTTGGTTTGGACCTTTGTCTGCCTTACTGCCTTCCCTACTTCCCTTAGGGAAATTTAGTATGCCTTCCTATTTTCATCCTGCTGCGCTCCCTTACACTTCCTGAAGGCCAGCCTTTTGGCTCTGACCTTTTCTGCTACTGTGTTTGAGAACCAAAGTGGTTTTCTTCTTCTTTTGTACTTCCTTTTCTCACTAACATAATGGGATGTTGCTTCAAGTATTGCATCTTTAATGCTTGCCCACTTTGCCTGTACCCCCTCACCTGTATTTCTTTTTGCCAGGGCTAGCTTAACTCTTTTGGCCATCTTATCAAAGTCAGCTCCTCTGAAGTCCCATATTTTTGCCTTGGAATGGGATGATTTTGTTCTAGTGGCCAAATTAAACCATACCATGTGATGGTCACTAGCACCCAGGTGACCTTCTACCTGGAGATCTGTGATCCTTTCCCTGTTAATCAGTACTAGATCTAGGATATTCCTGTCTCTTGTGGGTTGTTGTACCAGTTGTTTGAGGCCCTACCCCTGCAGGGAATACACCATGTGTTTAGTTCTGGCAGATGTCCCTGCTGGTATTGACCAATCTGTATCTGGCATGTTGCAGTCTCCCATTATCAGAACCTCCCCTCTAGCTGTCATGTTTTGTATATCTTCTAACAGTAATGTGTCTATGTCCTCCCTCTGGTCTGGAGGCCTATATACAACCCCAGTTCATATGGCTGTCCCATTTCCTCTTTTCAGGATGACCCACAGTTCTTCTGGCTCCTTATGTGCATTCTGAATTTCTGTAGCTTTGATATTTTCATTGACATAAAGGGCCAATCCACCCCCCCTTTTAGCACCTCGTTCTCTTCTGAACAGTACATAGCCAGGTACTGAAGTCTCCCAAGTGTGGTTACTGGTAAACCACATCTTGCTAATGGCTACTATGTCCAGTTTAGCCTCTGCCATTATTTTCTGCAGGTCTGGGACCTTGTTTCCCAGATTGCAAGCATTTGTGTACATGATTTTCCATTGGCCAGATTTTGGTGTGCTAGTTGTTGGGTGAGGTCTGTCATTTCCCATGTGCATCATATGGGGAGCCAGACCTTTTTCTTTACCTGGTAATGCAAATGAACTACAAACATGCTGAACTCCTGTTTGACCACTAGCTGAGGGGGGAGGGGTGTTCTTCCCATTCAATGTATGGGGTGCTGCACCCCTGTCCCCATTTACTAGTTTAAATGTTCTGCAAGGATGTCAAACTTATGTCCCAATGCACTGACTCCCTCCTTAGTCAGATGCGGTCCATCAAATTTAAAGATCTTTCACTCCCAAAACTGTTGCCAGTTCCCTACAAATTGGTGTCCTTTTTCCTGGCACCAGCCCTTGAGCCAAATGTTTAGCTCCCCTATCTCTCCTTCTCTGACCTTCCGTCCATCTGTCCCCCTCTCCCAGACTGGCAGGATCTCAGAGAAGGAGATGCTGGATGAAATGGATGATAGTTTGTCACCCAGCCTGGTCAGGTGTTCCTTGCTGTCCACAACTGACTGGCTGGTGAGTTCATTAGTCCCTATGTGTACCAGGACATCAATGTTTTCTCCTGCTTCCTGAACAATTTTAGCAATGTGGTTAGTGTCTGTCCATGCTGATGTATCTGGGAGACATCTGACCATTACCCCTGACTGGAGATACGTATCAACTCCCAGAATCATGGAGTCTCCTATGATCACAAGTTTTTTGGATTTCCTTTTTGCTTTTTTTGTTTTGATTCCTGTTTTAGGTGAGTTTTGCTGTGCTAGCTCCTGTGCTACAGTGTCCTGCTCTGCAGTGTTCGCTGCCCCTTTGTTTGATTTCAGAGATAGAGGCAGATACCTGCTTGTAGTTTTTATATGGTTTGTGGAGGTGATATGTTGGAGAGCACTGAGTGATGGGGCACCCAATTTGCCCCTCCTAACCACCTGCCAACCTCCCAGACCAACTACCATCTGCGGTTGAGGTGCTTCTGTTGGATGTTGGGGAAATGGAGGGTGGTTCTTATAATATATTTCCTCTTGAATAGGTGTGGAATCTATGCCCATGCTGCCTGGAGCTGAGCCCTTAGATCTACAATGGCCCAGCATGTAGGACAGTGTCCTAAATCCTGCAAAACTGCCATTCTGAAAAGTGTACCTGCAGTTAATGATATCCATTCCAGATAAGTTGCTGGGTTTATAACCTGGTCAGAGTAATTAGAAGGAAGTTTATGAAAGCAAAAGTTTGATTTTGTGTTTTGTTTGTTTGTTTTTGTATAACTTGTTATAACAAGTTAAATTACTAGTGCCCCTGTCAATGAGATCACTGTGTGGATGCCCCTCTGATCCACCCCTTCCTGCTTAGCTACAGGAAATTTAATGACTGTGCTACCCTATATAAGGAATGTAGTGTGGGGTGGTTGGGGATGGGGTGGGTGGCTGGGCCCTTCCCCTGCCATAAAAGAAGAACCACGGATGGAAGAAACAAGGAGGTAAGAGCAGAAACAATCAGCCAGCAACAAATGCAGTAGCCCTGAGAGCTTATCCAAATGACAGATAACACTATAAAACCTATAAAGTACCATCTGTAATAGTTTCACAGAAGATATACCCTGTAAGAAACACTTTGCTACTGAGAAGAATAAAGAAATAACAGAAGATATACCTTGCAAAAGACTATTTGAATCCGAAGATTAAAGCAGTAATCTGTAAGCACACATCTGTAGGCACACCCTGTAATAATGCAGCAGAAGGTATATCCAGCAACAACAATTTGAATCAGAGAAAAATAAAGCAATAAAATGTTAGCAACAAACAGTAACAATCTCTGTGAGTACAAACTAAAAATAACAGCACACAGTAAATCTGCCTAGCCAAAAGAAGCCTTAATTCTTATCCTTGCTTTGGTAAGGTTATTTGCTCTGTCCTTTCAAGCAACCTAGAATAAAAGAGCTCAGGTGAAGCTAGGTGCCTTGGCCAGCAAACCTAATAGGGAGGGGTATCACCAATTGAAAGAGGGAGGCGATGTTGCCTCTGTATAGATCTCTGGTAAGACCCCACCTAGATTTCTATTTCTAGTTCTGGAGAACACATCTCTGGAAGGACGTAGACAGAGTGGAGACAGCCCAGAAAAGGGCAACTAAAATGGTCCAGGGCATGCATTACAATCCCTATGGGCACAGAATAAAGGACCTCAAAATGTGCACCCTGGAACAGAGAAGAATGGATGTGATAAAGACTTTTAAATACCTCATTAGGGTAAATAAGGTATAGGAGTGAAATTTTTTTTTAAACAAAATGGTGCTTAGGAACAAGGAGACATGCTATGAAGCTGGAGGGGGTAATTTAGAAAAGATATGTGGAAGTACATCTTCACAGAACAAGTGGTGGATAGGAACAGCCTTTCAGCAGAGGTGGTGATGGTGAAAACAGTGGTGGGGTTCAAGAATGCATGGGATAAGCACAGGGGAATAATAATGGAAAGGAAGGGGGAAGGGAAACAGCTGTAGATCAACAACAGTCTGCAGTAATAGTGTAGGTAGAGAGAAATGGGTAGACTGGATGGGCCAATCAGTCCATATCTTCCATTAAATTCTATGTTTCTGTGTTTGAAATGTTCAGTCATCATTACAACTTATGTTTTCTGGTTTGTAAGGCTTTTTGATGAGGTCTTCAGTAAACTGATTGCTAATGCTGAAACAGCTAAAGTAAGAATATTTTGTTCTGTCCCCAAGTTAAGAGACTACAATCTTCTCAGTTTCTCTTACAGTATAACTTCATTGGAATGAGTTTTAGAGGTTGTTCATTATCAGTTTGTTGCAATCAGGGTAATCAAAAACAAACACTGAGACAAGCTAATTTACAATGATATTTTGTGCGTATTATAAAATTAAAAGACAGTAAAAATGACATTTTACGTTTAAGTTACAACACAAAAAACACAACCTTTTGACTACTGTATCTATCTATCTAACTATCTATCTATCTATCTATCTATCTATCTATCTGTCTGTCTGTCTGTCTGTCTGTCTGTCTGTCTATTTATCTATCTTTCTATCTATCTATCTATCTATCTATCTATCTATCTATCTATATTCTTTGAAACAACTTTGTTAATGCACTAGTTAGGGCTGAAGTGACAAAAGTAGGGAAATGTGGCATTAGGGTTTACAACCCTAACACCCCACCCCAACCCTACATGCAGCAACAGACCAAGGGTGTGCCTTGGCTATGTCAACCCTAACAATCACCCCATTCCATGACTAAGTACACTAAGATGGTTACAGTATGTGAGAATCAGGTGAGCGTTACGGTTGACAACCCCAAGACACACCCCACAACTGTTGCTGCCTGCAAGGTGGGGGAGGGATGGTATGAGTGGAAACCCTAACACCAAATTTCACTTCTTTTGTCACTTCAGCCCTAACTAGTGCATTAATAAAGTTTTTGCAAAGAATTTTTTTACTTTTTGAGATAGTGCAATTGTATCCTCATTTATCTTGGAGGGCTCTTCGCTCCCATCCCTCCTTAGATGCATATATATATATGTTGCCCTGAAAGTGTAGGGTCCAGTGGGCCCTGTGCTAGCATCTGAATTTAAACAAGACTGAAATTGTCAGAACAGCCTTCTTATTACCCCACCTCATGAACCCAGTAATGACAATTTTACCCCCTCCGCTGAAACATCATTGTGCACCACTGCAATGCAATTGCACACCACAGGTGTGAAAACACAGTTTGACCAGGGTTTGAAAAATGACAGCTGTCACATTCATGAGGTCGTGTAAAAAGATTGGTATGTTGAAAATTTAGAGTCAAAATATTTAAAATTGCCAGTTACAAAGGAGTGCAGTACATTTTTAATGTATGTGCATAAATTTGACATTTTTACATACTTTGACCCCAAAATTTCAACATAGCCTTCTTATGACCCCATTTCATGAAGAGAGTCAGTGAAAAATTTCAAATCCTAGCCAAAAGGTGATTTTGCCACGTGACCATGAAATAATCTTTCCGGCTGAATTTGCATAACATCAGTGACATTGTTCCAGAGGTAGGTCCCAAAAAGGCCATGTTGAAACTTTGGAGTGAAAATATGTAAAAATGCCTAAATTATGCATCAAAGTTGAAAACCCCATTGAAATACATTGAACTGCATTTACCTTATTTTCTCATATTGCACTCAGCGGTTCCAGCAGCAAGACATGTCTTTGATCAGAGAGTGGATCTTGGACCTGGGACCTGTTCATGTGAGTGGGGCTTTGTGGGGGTGTAGGGTGATGGGTGCTGAGGGAGAGGGGGTGGGGTCACACCAGTGAGGGACCATTTATTTCTTGTAGGTAAAAAAAAATGTTTCTTTATTGCAGCTCTACAAGGATTGGGGAGGAGGTGCCACTAGCCACCAAGAATATAAAATATAAAGGGTACAAGAATCAGAGGGTGGGGGTGCCACTAGACACCAGGAATTAATTATTAACATAAAATAATAATGAGGATGGTATCAGAGGGTGTGGGGTACCACTTGACAACAGGGATTAAAACAAACTTAATAGGGATGGGATCAAAGGCTGGGGTGCCACTAGATGCCTGGGATTAAAACAAAACATAATGGGGATGGGATGAGAGCATGGGGGGTGCCACTGGACACCAGGAATTAAACAAAACATAATGAGGATGGGATTGGAGGGTGAGGAGGTGCCAGTAGACACAAGTGATTAACACAAAACATAATTAAGATGGGATCAGACAGTGGGGGGTGCAACTAGACACCAAGGAAATGAAATACTGTATAAGTACAGGGAGGAGGTGGTGCCACTAGACACCTGGGAAAACATGCCGATGGGGAAAAAAGTAAATTTCCCTAAGCAAAAAAACAATCTTTTTTGCAGTGTTTTCATATGAAAAAGAATCTTTTTTCATATTATGACTCAAAAAAGAGAATTGTAAGCCAAAATAAAGATCAATAACCAGAGAAAGAGTAATATTTTTTACCAATCCAGCAAAATGCACATCTGTGCCCCAGGTCCTTTTTACCCTGAAATTGTCAGGACAAAATTCCAAATAGTCTGTCAGCTAGGGCAGTTGACATGAAGCAAATAAGGGGATCAGGAACCATCAGACAAATAGAATAATCTTTTTTCTTATTAAGCGAGTGACAAAAAAATTGTAAATTAAAAAAAAAAATTCAGGCCATTTACCAAACAGCTAACTGCAGCATCTAGCTAATGGAGTCCAGATAAGCAGCAAACATGTATTTCTTGCACTGCAGAATGTAATTTTATAGGCTTTTTAGTTTTAAATTTCATGTAAAAATTGAAACAATATGGCGGCCAAATAAAAAAAGATTTTTCTCAAATGAAAAAGGATGATGTCAATAAGAAAAAATATATATATTTTTTTTATTTCATACAGCTATTTTTGAGGGCTTATTGAACATGCTCAGAACCATGTATTCAAAATTTCTAAATTAAATAATTTTGGAATGAATCAATATTTTTTCACCAAACAAGCAAAAGGCACATCCGTGTGCCAGCCCCTTGATACCCAGAAAATTTCAAACCATCTTTTCGCTAGCCAAGTTGACAGAAATCCCATTCAAACAATGGGAAAAAATCCAGAAAAAGTAACTTTTTCCTCTATCTGTATCTCAGAACCTGCACATCCATTCACAATAAAAGTTAGTACTTCCAGAGACCTTCTATGCAAGACCGTGCATGCAAAATTTCATGCAAATCTATTGAATGGCTATGAAGTTGTTAAAGTGTAAATACTGAGTTTAACACTGAAGTGCCCATACAACCTAACTATAGGTGTGTGACCTTGCACCTATATATATATATATATATATATATATATATATAGAGAGAGAGAGAGAGAGAGAGAGAGAGAGAGAGGATACATGATGGGCAGGAGTGAAATATGGAAAATATTCTCACTCCTGCAGAGTGAGCTTTGGATATTTCACAGTGCTGAAGGCATAAGTGAAACATACAGTGCTCACAATGCAGGAGTGAGAATCATTTCTATATTCCATGGTCTGCCCATCATGTGTGCTATTTATACCATGGGGGTGAGACCAACTCCCGTGAGAGAGGTATGTTTGTTCTTATGAGGTTCATGTCACTTTAAATGATGCTGGTGGTGTGTGTGTGTGAAGTTTTATGAATGGATTATTGTAGTGAGCTGTTGTTGTGTGTGTGTGTGTGTGTGTGTGTGTGTGTGTGTGTGTGTGTGCATGTGTTGATTGGGTGTGCTGTATTTTAATAATTGGTTGGCTAAGGGAGGGAGGTTGTTTCCTGTGGCAGTGAGAAACATGTTAGTGATTTCTCTTGGCAGGTTTGAGTCTTCATGTTTGGATGTTTAAGATTTATTTAGATATTTCAGGCATCATGTGTTTGTATGCTTGGTGCCCATTTGAGATTTGTTCTGTTGCTCACTGTATTATTTTCATAGGACCGTTTAGTATAGTAGTTTCTGCATTCCATGAGAGTTATATGTTTATTTTTGACTGCTGGAACAAGTGTGTGAAATTAAAGGAAGTGCTCATTATGTAGTTAAAGCATTTTAAGGTAAAAGTAATGCTAAACATGATTTTGTAAGTCTGGAGATAAAACTGACATGATTGTTGCTGTTCACCGCTGTTGTGTGCGTCAATGCGAGTGAGAATCTGATCATATTACTGTTTGCTTTCCTTTTTGATGTTGAGTGTCTTGCTCCTTGGCATGATTATAGCAGTATGTTAATAATGTGGAAGCTGCATGTTTGGAATATGCTGCTTATTTATTGTTCGTTTTCTAGGTCGATAAGTCGGAATGCAGGATTCAGTGATGTAGTAAATTCGGGTTTTGAAATGCAGCACGAGACATCTGCAGATTGTTACATTTAGAAGGAGTGCTGCAGCTGACTGTGATTATCTGTGTTAATTGTCTTCATTTGAGTCTAGAGACTGTTTCAGAACTCAACAAATTACAGAGGTGTTTCTCAGTGTTTTCAAATACAGGTGGCTGACATCAGCAGAGTAGGTATAAACAGTATTTATTTTAACTCTGCGGACATCAGGAAGATTTATTCCACTCCAGTGAAAATAACATAATTTATCTCACTGGAATTGGTCTCAACCCCATGTATATATATATATATATATATATATATATATATATATATATATACTGTATATATATATCTATATATATAGATATATATACATACTGTATATTTTCTTGTATTTGCTCTTTATTTGATGATTTTTGGTCTGTACATTTGTATTGTCTGCCCCAGGTCCACCTCGAAAATGACCTTGCTCAATGGTGTCTGCCTTGTTAAATAAAAATTTTGATTGATTGATTGATTGACATGCTGATTTAGTTAACTACACATCAGCCTGATGGGTGTTTAACAGATATAATTAAACTATTGGCTCACCAATATATTTTTAATATATCTTTATTTGATAAACTGATCAGCATGACAGAATAATGCAAATCATGATTGTACCAGTTACTTGTGATGCAGACCATCTGTATGCTAATGCATTGAATAATTTCTGGCATAAACCTAATGAATTATACAACAGGATAGCCTGAGTAATCCTGAACTGCTATTTGAGATCCATCACAGTGCTGTATACTACAAAATACACCCGACAGGCAGGCCCTGTCAGGCATGCATAAATTACACAAGGTGTTATTTGTTATGAAATGTATTAAAGGGAAGGCCTCTGACTACCTGGCTTCTAGGAATACCATAAGAGAAAAATACAATTGTTCCAAAGCACATAAATGTCATGTTTTCAATATTCCAACGATAGAAACTGTAAGGGTTAGACAATCTATCAGAGTTGACTGTGTGATGATTTATAGCTCCCTCTGTGAGTCTCTGAGACTACACAAAGTCCTATTGCTAAAAAGGTAGTCTCAGTTTAATACACAAGTTCCATCATTTTTAGAATTTTATTCTTATGTTAGAATTTTTGACCAGGAAGGCACATTGATCTGAAGCTCATGCCCAGGTGTATCCTGGTGTGCAAGGAGGTTAAGCGACTTGCTTAGGGTGACAAAGAATATAAGTAGTGGTTATGGGTTTCAAGCACATGTCTGCTGAGTCTCCAGAATTATGGCATAACGTTTTAACCCTCTAGGCTATACTAGTTCACTTTTAGCTGAAGGGGAACCTATAGTTAACTCTTTAGACTCTTAATGTTTCTAGTTTAAAGAAGTGACCAAAACTGTTTTCTAGAAAGCTAACTTCAGCTACAAGTATTAGAAATATTAGCATATATGTCAAGTCTATTCTTCTAGGTACCTCCTATACTGTGCACCTTAATTATTTTTTTATTTTCTCAGTCCTAACCCTTGCCAGGGTTATTATGATATTTCTAAGCCAAATGAAGTGCCATCTTTCTTTCTTGAGACACATTACAATTAAAACTTTTATAAAATATTCAAATGTTTATTTTTATTTATCTTATTTTTTTTTATTATGGTCTCAGAAACCCCTTTGAGCTGAAAGCTTGTTACATAGGTTCCATATCAAGTAAGAACAAAACATACAAATACATCAGGTAGCATAACAACACTTGCAACACACAGATAAACATAGGGTAGGAAAGAATAAAAAACTGAAGCTGTGCATGAGTGGCAGAGAGGCAGTGGCAGGCATTGTCTAGTTACTAAGTGCTGAGGGGGAACAGTGTCCAGAGCGTAATGAGGATACAGAGTGGGTAGCAGCCAAGGAGGCCTTGCTTGTCAAGCAAGGTAAAATGGGGGGGGTAATTAACTATGTGGGACAATACCACAGAGTGACAAGCCAGGAAATTGGGAGCAATCATAGGTCTGGGGCAGGGGATAGGGAAGGGGGAGGAGAAAGAAGAGGGGGGAGAAAATAGGGGTGGTAGAAAAGGGATGCTGTGGGGAAGGAGAGGTCAACAGCAGGTGGGAGAGTCGGTGGTAGGGAGACAGAGTAGGGGGAGGAAGATTTAGAGGAAGCAGTCGCATGTGGAACCAGTCGCTAATTGTTGCTTAATGTTCTGTTTAAAAGTAGACAGAGAGGGTAGGTTAGCTATATTATCCTGGAGGGAGCTGAACCAGAAGAGGGCCTGATAAGCAAAGAATCTTTGGCCTAGGGAGGTATGGCAACGAGTGGTACTGAAGTACGGGTTGACAAGACTCCATGTAGGGTGGGGGTTGACACAAGGAACGAGAAGTTTCTGGACCCCAGGGGGCACCAAGCCTAAGTTATTTTTTTTGGCCAATAGGCATGTTTGATATTTTAGTTTTCTGTTAAGTTGGAGCCAGTTTGCCCAAGCATATAGGTCACAAATGTAAGTCAGTCATGGTGCACCTGTGACAGGCCGATAAGCTTTGTTTAATGCTGTTTTAATGCACCTTTGTGACGTAACAGTGGCTGAGCCATAGACAGCCAGCCCGTAGTCCACTAGGGATATCACTGAGCTATGAATGGCTATACTTATGGTCTCAGGTGTCAAGCTAAGTTTGTGCCTGTACAGGAGTCATATGCACGTGTTGACAGCTTTGGCAGTGTTATCAATATGGGGGCATAGATGAGTGTGTTGTCAACTGTGAGTCCCAGGTATTTAAAATGTGGAACAAGTTCTAGTGGAGACCTTGTGTTGTTGCAAATTGAGAGAGGGTAGGATTTATGCTTGCTTTGTGGGCTGGAGAACAACATAGACTTTGTCTTTTTGTAGTTTGTAGCAGTTTGTGGTCACTGACCCATTTCTCAACCCTGGAAAAATCACACTGGAGCTGACTCTCTAGAGTTCAAGAGCCCGGGTCACTGGAGAAGACAACTGTATCATCTGCATACAGAAGGACATGACCCTGGCAAGTGAGTGGAAGGCTATTCAGAAATAAATAGAATAGGAGGGGGCCCAGGATTGACCCTTGAGGGATGCCCAAGCTGACAGGTTTAGTGTCCAAGAGCACAGTATCTATCCTAACTTGCTGTGAACGGTTGTGCAGCTAGCTATGAAACCATGCAACAGTGTCAGCAGAGAGACCAGAAGCAGCAAGTTGGTCTGTGAGGAGGACATGGTTTACTGTGTCAAAGGTTTTAGTTAAATCAATGTACACCTCCTCAACTAGTTGCCCTTGGTTGAGGAATTTGTGGATATATCTAGTGTATTTGACCAGTGCAGTAGTGGTGCTGTGCCCAGTACTAAATCAATGTTGTTCTGGACATTGTAGATTGTATTTTTCCATATGCTCTATGAGCTGATTGGCAATGATTCTAATGCTTTCGAGAGAGGTGGAAGAAGGAAAATAGGTCTGTAGTTCCCAGGTGTGGCCTGATCGTCATTCTTATGTACAGGAATCACTACAGCAGCTTTCCACCTTTGGGGGAATTTGGATTGCCTGAGGGATAGGTTAATGATATGGGATAGGGGAGAGAGGATTCCTTCCAGGGTGAGGGCAACAAATTTGAGATCGAGGGTGTCACCACTGAATCGTCCTCTCCCTAGTACCTTACAAAGATAATTCCTCTGCTTCACCAGTTGTGATGGCCCTGAAATAAAACGGGGGTACACTAAGGGCTGAGTGGGTTTGTCTGGGGAGGTATGTGAGAAGAAGTCAGGGGGAAGTACACTGCTAAGATCAGTGAAGGCATTATTAAATATGTTGGCTATGGATTTAGGGTCAAGGGTGGGAGTACCATCTATATTGAGCATGGTGGGGGCAGATTTGGGCTCCTTACCGGTGATCTCCCATAGGTTGCCCCAGAATTTTCTTCTGTATTTCCAGCTCTGAGCAAGGGCTTCTTTGTAGTACTTGTTTTTAGCTACAGAGATGGTCCTGGTCCATATGTTGGTGGAACTAGTGCATTTTAGCATTAAATAAAACTGAAGATGCCTGGAATCTGTTTTTTTTATTTTTTTGCTCCTTACTAACCCCTGACCTGCCTCTCCTTCCGGCTGCTCATGACTCCTCCAACCCCCTAACCCTGATCCCCTTCCCCTCACCTCAGATCGCAGCCAACCCAGGGGGTGGCCCGGCATATCCCTTCGTCGGGTGGGTTGGAAGGCGCCAGGAGGGGCAGCCAGTGCACTAGGCAATCAGTCCCCTGGGCACTGTTGAGGTGGGTTTGGGGGCGTTCAGGGCATCTCGGGTCGGCAGGAGCTTGGCAGCCATCATCCGGCAGGCCAGAAAGCCAGGATTTCTGCTTTTCTCCCTGGGGCGTGGTGTGCCACAAACATCTAGGCAAAGCCGATGTTCACCATGCCCCATGTGCAATGGGACTCACTTAGGCTGCTGCTCTCTCGGCTTCCGTATGGAGACAGCAGACAGCAAGTCATGTCCCCTCCCTTCCCCCAGGAGTAGGCGAGCAGTAGTAGGATGCTCAATCCTACTCCCCCCAGCTGGCTCTCCAGCGACCTGAGTCCATTCCCTAACCCGGGTCGCCGGCGTCGCAAGCTGAAATCCAACCACTGCGCCAATGAGCTGGCAGAGGAATCTGTTTTAATGAAAAAAGTTGGGTAAAATTTTTGGGCCCAATTTCCTAGTATTGCAGCTTTAAAAGCACATTTTGTGATTGCTCATGTACTGTAGAATTTGTTGATGTACTATCTTTATGCTGATGTATCATCTTTATGTATGTAGCACTATGGTTCTCAGGTGGTGTTACTATAATGAGAAGGATGGCCAGGATTCTTTTGCTGATACATCATTTGTTTTGCTGATACATCATGGGCACTGGTGGACTTGGAAAATGTGTACATGCTCAGTCTGAGTGGCTTTTGCAGTTGGTATCACACTGCGCACTCTTATGATTAACCTGTGACTGCACTGTATGATATATTCATGTAAAGTGCATCATTTTATTAAACTGGATTACCAACATCATCTTCTCTTACCAGTCTAGTGCAGCTTTTGTTGCAGAATCTGTGCCCTGATCTAGGATGGCTACAATCTCATTTTTACAAACAATGGTGTACTTTATTGAACACTCTGGGAGGATATGGCTTCAGTCTCTGGAGTAAGACCCCACATCTACTTTTCACTAGACATATTTGCTAACCTATGGAGGCTAGCAATTTCTGCTCTGCAGAGCACTGAACACCACTTTTCTATTTCTCAGGAAGACTGCATTTGTAAAAGTGAACACCTTTAACTTTGGCAAAAGTAGCTCAGGCTGGCAGATAAACAGAGTAAACAGTGGAGGTGGTACTGTATTTTCAAAGGACCACATCCATTTTTTGTACACAGCATGTGACATCTTCCTGCCCTTGTAGACAATCTAAAAGGTGGTCTACCTTCTGAATGAAAGTTGTGGCAATCATGTTTCAAAAATGATCCATGCGTCAAACATTTGATGCATGCATCATTTTTTCTGTAAACTGTGGCAAATGTTGCAAATTCATTAAGGTGAAAATATGATGCAATCATCTCAGCACATTTACCTAGATGTAGCATGCATTCAAAATACTGATACAAGTGTTGTGTCCAGCCCTTTAAAAATCCAAGCTTGGATCATTAAGCTGGCAGGAAACTTGTCTTCTGTACCAGGCCACTGTACTTGAACCTGATGCCTTTTGGGGCTCTGGGATGTTATAATAATAATAATAAATCTTTATTTATATGGTGCCTTTTGGCAATCAAGGTACCTTACAATCATTTAAAATAACATATCAAAATGCACACCATCATAAATAGTATAAAAACAAATAGTCCAGCTCTAATAAGGCTTAAATCAGTCACCGAAAGCTTGATGCCATAGATGCATTTTTAAGACCTGTTTAAATCCCTTTATGGTTGCACACTCCTGTAAATGACAGGGTAGAGAATTCCAAAGAGTAGGGGCCTCATGCATAAATGCTCGGGCCCCAGAAGATTTTAAACACACCCTTGGAATCTTCAGCAACCCCATGTCAGCCAAGCGGAGTGATCACCCAGGGCAGTAAGGTACCAGAAGCTGTTTCAGGTAGTCTGGGCCCTGTCTGTGTAGGGCTTTGTAAGTCAGAAAACTGACTTTAAAGGTGATCCACTACTGTACTGGCAGCCAGTGCAGTCAGCGCAGCACCAGGGAAATATGACAGGACCAAGAGGTTCCCATCAAAAGCTGGGCTGCTGCATTCTGCACCAGCTGCAAGCGGCGGATTTCTACCCCAGGTAACCCTAGGTAAAGGGAATTGCAGTAATGCAGACACCAGGACACAAAGGCATGGACCAACGTGGGAATATTGCGAGATGGATCAAGATGCTTAACGCTGGAGATACTCCTCAGATGGTAGAAAGAGGACTTAATGACGGCTGACACCTGCGATCGTAGTGTCAGCCCTTCGTCAAAATTACCCCCAGATTTCGCACATGTTCAGAGGTCAGGAGTGACAGGCCCCCAAGAAAAAGTCATGAGGGTGAACCTGCCCCCAACCCCCCTATCTGGCATCCCAGGTCCACAACCAGCACCTCAGCCTTTTCTGAGTTCAACCTCAACCAGCTCGAATCCATCCAATCCTGGATTTCTGAAAGACAGTTGTTAAAGACTGAGAGATCTCTAACCTGGTCAGGTGCAAAAGAAAGGTAGAGCTGAGTATCATCAGCATAGCAGTGAAACTTCAGTCCATACCTTCTTACAATGTATTTGAGGGGCAGCAAGTACATTGTGAACAATATGGGGACAACACCGATCCCTGAGAAACCCCACATGACAGAGCAACTGGGTCTGAGGAATGAACCCCCAACACCACCCTCTGAGTTCTTCTAGTGAGGAAAGATGTAAACCACCTGAAGACTGTACCCAACAGGCCACAGATGAATCTCAGGTGATCAGGCAGGACTCCATGGTCCACAGTGTCAAATGCTGATGAGAGATTTAGAAGAACCAAGATGGAACAGTTTTTCTGATATCTTGCCATCAGGAAATCACAGAGCACCTGAACCAGCACCGTCTCAGTACTATGTCTCTTTTAAAAACCAGATTGGAGGGGTTAATAGATGTCATGGATGGTAAAATTGTTCTCCAGTTGTGCAGCCACTACTTTCTCAATCACCTTCACTAAAAAAAGGAGGTTTGAGATTGGTCTGTAGTTCGCATGGCAGTCTGGGTCCAAAGAGGTTTTCTTCAGGAGGGGTGTTACCACCACCTTCTCCTTCAGGGAGCTAGAAAACTCACCTGTTTCCAAGGAGCACTGGACTATCCATCCAAGGACCTTATCAATGATGTCAATACAACCCATAATCAGGGAAGTTGGTCCTAGATCCAAACTACAGCATGTTGGGCATATACCCTGGACAATCCCCATGACATCCATGAACTCCAGCCAGCCGAAGTTACTCTAGAAAGGTTGAGGGACAGTGGCCATGCACGGTCCAAAACAATGCCCATAGAGTGTGCTGGCTGGCACGCCACCCTGATGTCAGCCACATTAGTTGCAAAAAATCAGGTGAGCTCATGGCACTCTACTTGCGAAAAGGCTTTTCGAACCTGTAGACAGGCTGGGTTGCACAGTCTGTCCACAGTTCAAAAAAGCTGAGCTGGTCAATTCTGAGTGACTGCAATCTCCCCAGACAGGAACTTTGCCTTCTTATGGGTGATTGCAGATTGATAGGCTTGATAATGGTCCATCAATCTAATGTGGTCGGCATCCAGGGTGGATTTCTGCCAGCAATTATCTAACCTCCGTCCTAATCGCCGCATCTCTCTCAAAGTCCCATCCAACCAAGGGGACCAAGGGCGAAGGGAGAGAGGATGAATGTGGACAGGAGTAATGACATCCAGGGCTGTAGAAATGGCCATGTTATAGGCCATCACTAGGACCTTTGGATCACTGTTTGCCAATGGAAGGATCGATAGGTCAAGCACCGCTGCCAGGCATTCAGAGCTAACATCACGTAAAGGGCAATACCTGACCATCTCCACAGGAGTAGGCCTGCAAAGGGGGGCACTGAAATTGGACCCCACGATGTAACGATCGGACCATCTGACTGGTTCCACCACAAGATCTGAGGCTTCAATCCCCAGGAGAAAGACTAAGTCAAGAGAGTGACCATGTTTTTGGGTAACAATTGAAACTATCTGTGTAAGGCCCAAAGATGTCATTAACTGGAGGACATGCTGTACAAATTGTGAGAGTTCATCATTGACCCAGGCATTAAAGTTACCCAGAACCATCAGTCAGACTGACTCAAATGCCATGTCTATGACAAAGTCTGCCACTTCCTGAAGGAACCGCTTCTCATCCCCGGGTGGATGGTAGATGAGGGTGATCCTATAACCTACATCTGCTACCCTGGCACACTCAAATGACTCATTCTCCTCAACTGGTACACTCTTGAGGCCCAGTTCAGTTTTGAAACAGACCACACCCCCCCTCCGTGATCCAATCTCAAGCAGTGAATCACCGAGTACCCTGCTGGAGTTGCAGCCTCCAATATAGAGCCAGAGTTCTCATCCAGCCAGGTCTTAGTGATGCAAGCCAGGTTGACTTCTGGATACAAACAAGGAGTATGATTCTCAAAACTCAGCACAAGTCATGCCAATGGTGGTTTGTGGCAATTGCCAGAGTGCCAAGGACCCTGTGCCTGATTCTCTATCAGGTAGGGTCCCAACAGCAAAGTCCCCCAGTTTGTGGCAACTGTGGCCATGCTCTGAACAGACAGCACATCTGGATGGGTGGCCACAAGTTGTGGAGCAGCCATGCACCACTCTAGGGCATTCTAGCAACCCCCTCCAGCCCTGATCCCACAATATGGAAAGTAAATATGTCCTTGGTTATCTAGTAGACCACCCCTGTCCCGATCCCCAATTATTAAAAATAATGATGTCCCTTGTTGTCTAGCAGACCACCCCAGCCCCAATCCCCCATTATTAAATGTAAAGATGTTCCTGGTGGGCTAGTGACCATCCAAGCCCCGATCCCCCATTATGAAATTTAATTATGTCCCTGTTGGTCTAGTGGATTGCCCCAGCCTCAATCTTCCTTATGAAATTTAAAGATGTCCCTGGTGATCTAGCAGACTGCCCCAACCCTGATCTCTGTTATGAAAAAGTAAAACACCCCTAGTGGTCTAGCAGACCACCCCAGCCTCAGTCCCCTGTTATGCAAATGTAAAACATCCCTAGTGGTATAGCAGCCCCTATCCCAAGCCCCAGTCCCCTATTATGTAATATTAAACCTTCCCTGGTACTTTAGTGGACCCCAACCCCCCATCCCTGGTAGGCAGTGCCCCACCACCCTGCTCCCCCATCCCAAAACTGGGCTGGTGACTGACATGGCCCACTGCTCACCACCACAGCCAGCCATCAACTGAGATCTCATTGAGTGCATACTGTATACAGTATGCGTTCAGTGATTGACAATCTACTGAGCTGTCAATCAATGAGAGCATATGAATACAGTATGCACTCATTGAAAGCTCAGTTGGCAGCTGGCCATGGTGGTGAGCAGTGGGCTGTGCCAGTCACGGCTCAGTTCTGGGATAGGGGAGTAGGGTGGTTGGGTACTGCCTTCTGGGGTGGGGGATGGGTGTCTACTAGGCCACCAGGGAATGTTTAATATTATATTACAGGGGATCATGGCTTGGGGGGGATGCTAGACCACCAGATAAATCTTACATTTTCACAACAAGGGCTATAGGCTGGGGGGGTCCGCTATATCACCAGGGATGTTTCAGTTTTTCATAACAGGGGATTGGGGCTTGGGGGGTCTGCTACATCACCAGGGACTTATTTTAATAAAAGGGGGATAGGACCTGGGGACTGGGGACTGTGGCACATTGAAGCAACTTGCTCAACTCTCCCAGATGGCAAATTTCTAAGTACCCTTAGACCAGCCCTTGTTGGTCTAATGGTAAGTAGAATTTCCTCTGAGAGGGCAAATTTCTAAGTACCCTTGGACACTCTAATGGTACTTAAAATTTTGCCCTCTGGGAGAGTTTTGAAATTCCCAATTTTGGAGACTTTGGCAGCCTGTGTCTTTCACAAGCCTCTAGCACCATGCAGTAGCTTAGTTTGTGCCCATGGAAGGCACAAGCCCTGTTTGGTGCAGTAAGCCTATGGTTAATGCAGGCTGCATTTAAGAATCACTCCCAGTGTGTCTTTTGACACAAGGGGCACTTTGCACCATTCCTTGTGGCATAAGCCCCTTGTGCCATGTCAGGAGCTTTGAGAACTGGGCCAACGGACTTTAGAAATTTCTCTTCTTTGACTTGGTACACCAGAACTCTAAGTCATTTGGTTGCTGTTCAGGTAATATTCATCATAACACATTGGGCCAGACCCCATGGCCACCCTACCTAGAGCACACAACACTTATGGCAAACCCACATCCATGTTCCATCCTGATGAAAATGAAATTCTTCTAGTCCCACAGAGGAAAAAGAACCTGTGACATTATCCCTTTATGATGACCCCCCCCCCTTTGGGTTTGCATCTCAAACATGAGACTGTATTCCAACAGCACCGGATGGTCCCTCTTGCAATAAATGCTGATTTTACAGACAAGTGATATTGTCAGGAGCCAAGGCAATACTTTTACTCTCTTCATGGGAATTTCCCTGATTCTTATTGTTTGTAGGTGTATATACTTTGGGGACTAACTGGTGGGGACCCTGGCTATTCATTATCAAAACCACAGTGCAGTGCTTATCTCTTCATAGCAGCTTTTACTGACATGGGTCTGCACACTCCAGGATGGCAACCTAAAAAACAATTTAGTTGATATATGGTTACTGAACTATGGCCCCACTCTCACTGGTTCCTCCTCTCTGGAGCTCCTTGCAAGACCACAGCTTTCTCCGTTGTATGCAGATTTAGCATAGCTTCACTTGAAGGTGATGATCTTCAACAGGGCATCAAGCCCTTCAGAGATCTTAGTCTATTGATCACTGTCACTTCTTTTGGCTGGGTCTGTGTTGCCCCTTTCTTGGCCAGGAAAAACTCAAGAGACTTATTGGAGCTCTTATTTGCATGTGCGTCTATTGAATCACACCCAGACTAACCATCTAAAGGAAATGGGCCACCTTTTCTCTAAGCACAATGAGCCAAGCCAAATTGCATTACACTTTTCTCTGGGGGTGAACATGGACTATGCAATAACACCAAAATTGAGAGGGGTCATATCTACCTCCATTTTCCTTAGCAAAGGTGAAAAAAAAATAGCTATTGGTATAATCCGCGAGCAGTCGTTTAGTCCCTGGATGAAAAGTTGCGGTCAAAACGATGCACTCAGATCGTCCCCAGGACAAATTGTGGCCATTCATATTGGCGAAAACAACATTGGTAGATGTAACATTCTGTCACCGTTTCAAAAGGTAAAACAATAATAATAATACATTTTATTTAATATAGCGCCTTTCAAATATCAAGGCACTGAACAAACAGATAAAATCAGTAGATACAATAAATACCAGTAAAATCAGTAAAATCAAAAAGACTCTGAGTAGGCTTTACCCCATAAAAAGGTCTTTAATTTCTGCTTAAAGCACCCCACTGTCCTACACTCCCGTAACTTATGGGGCAGTGAATTCCAGAGGGTAGGGGCAACAAACCCAAAGGCACGAGCTCCCGATGACTTTAAGTGAACCCTCGGAATCTCCAGCAACCCCTCATCAGCTGAGCAGAGCTGTCACAGAGGGATGTAAGGAACCAGCAGCTCTTTCAGGTAGTCGGGACCCAGTCCATGTAGAATGATAAATCATCGACCTACCTGATACCGCTCTATACTATTACAGCTACCTATTCACTTCCCTCTGTGCCTGGTGTATCAGGCAATGAATTCTGCACAGAAACAGTACACAAGGGCCAAGATATTCAAAAGGGTTGCGCCATGTGCAATAGAGTTGCTCTAGCACAAGTCCAAAAATGTGCCATTCTGCGATATTCAGCAGGAGTCAGATGCGCCCCCCAAATCACACTGAGAAATAGCACAATGATAATGAATGTATGCACAACTGAAGGGGGAGGAGCCATGCATAAATGGTGCAGTGTGATATTCAACAACATGTGCCATGTGCAATAGGGGAGAAAGTGGAAGTTGCGTGATAATGAAAATGAGCCAAAATAAAGAGGAACAAGAGAGAGGTGCAAGAACGCTTCAGGGAAGGCACATGAGGCTGAACCATAGCTGCACAAAGAGGGCAGGAGGGACACACAGGGCAGGCCAGGGAAAAGGCACCCTGAACAGACAGGCACAGGGAAGGTATGGGGAGACACAGCAAGTGCATAAGGGGGGCAGTGCCACACAGCACAAAGGCCACCACATTTAGGTGTTCCCAGTGCAGGGGAAGTAGCAGCCAGGACAGTGGGGGGAACACAGAAACAGCTGCCGGGGGGTGAACACAAGCCAGAGACATGGCCAGTGTCACCATCCAGATGGAGGAAGTAATGAGGGGGGTGAGAAGGCGGGTAGCAAGGGGGCGCGGCCATGGAAGGGCCCGTCGGTGGTATGCCCCCAACAGACAGTACCGAGCCCGCACCAGCTTCAAGCTGTACAGCGATACTGAGATCGTGGGCCGGTACCACCTGAATTGGGCAATTCTGAGGAAGCTCTGTGAGCTGTGCAGTGATGTGATGCAGTCACCCACATGACGGAGCCATGCTCTGTCAGTGGAGACTAAAGTGACAGCTTGCATGTGCTTGCTCGCCATGGGTACCTTCCAGAGACCAACAGAGGACACCACAGGCATAACCAAGTCAGCCACATCATGCCACCTCACCCAATTCCTCAGCGCACTGCTGCCACATGCAGCAGAGTACATCCATTTCCCCAGCACACCGGCAAAGCGCACAGCAAACATACAGGAGTTACACAGGGTAGCACGTATGCCTGGAGTGCTGGGGGCAATAAACTGCACCCATGTGACCATCTGCACACCACCTGGCCCTGAGGGGGCCACATATATTAATCAGAAGGGCTATGCTAGCATCAACTGCCAGGTGGTGTGCGATGCCAGGGGGCGCATAATCAATGTCTGTGACACACACCCTGGGGAAGCACATGATACCTTCATCTGGCACCAGTTGGTACTGTGCCACAGATTCGAGAGTGGGGACATCCCCAGTGGCCACCTAGTGGGTGAGTATGCAAACCACACAGACAAACTTAGGGCTTGGGAGGGGCATGGTCAGAGGTGACATGAATAGTGGCCTACATGGCCCGGGGCAGGGCGATGCTGATCACCAAACTAACTTCCACCCTCTACACACAGGTGAGAGTGGATACCCACTCTGTCCCTGGCTGCTCACACCATACCAGCAGCCCATGATCCCATCGCAGCAACACTACAGTGAGGCACATGCTACCACACATAATGTCATTGAGCGGGTATTCGGTATGCTGAAGGCACATTTCCATTGCGTGGACACCTTCGGCGGTGCCCTACAGTACAGCCCTTCAAAGGCCTGTGGGCTTTTCCTGGCCTGTTGCATCCTGCACAACATGGCCATTGAATGTGGGATAGCCGTACAGGTCGAAGAGGGGGACAGCAATAGGGACGATGAGGACACTGGTGACAATGGTGATTGGCAGCCCCCCTTGGGCAACGGGACCCCGACTGCTCCGGGCTGGCACAGCTGCACGGGACACCATCATGGAGGAGCACTTCAGTCAACCAGGTAAGTCATGGGGCCATGTGCAACCACCAGTGGCAAAGGCACAACCCAAACACACACATGGACACACACCAGGGTGCATGCCATCAAGGGAAGTGGCCGGGCATGGAACCACACACACCGCCAGGGATGGGCGAGGTCTAACGGCAGCAGCAGCAGTCAGACACACACACACACACACACACACACACACACACACAACTCACCAGACATGCACAAAGGGTAGGAGGCATGCCGACCCAGAACGCCACTCCTAGCCACACACATGTCCACAGACCACCATGCCCACTGCCCATCATTGTGCATGTGTCAGACACTG
Organism: Neoceratodus forsteri; assembly: GCA_016271365.2. Lineage (NCBI taxonomy): Eukaryota > Metazoa > Chordata > Ceratodontiformes > Ceratodontidae > Neoceratodus > Neoceratodus forsteri. The sequence continues at coordinate 686,273,107 of CM057449.1, forward strand.
GACACCATTGCACAGTGGTGTACAGTGCAATGCAGGCATCATCATGCACATGCAACTGCAGACAGCAGCTGAGAGGGTGTGCAGGTGGACTGTGTGTGTGTGCGTGCAGGGCCGGGTACCCACCCGTGCAGTGCCCACTGAATGACACAATGTACACAGGACAGCATCAGACAGTAGCCATGCTGGGAGACAAGTCAGTCATGTGCCACAGTGCCACGGCCACCACGGATTCGTGGGCGGCCCTGCCGAGACCTGCCAGCAGTGACATGCTGACCACTGGCCTCATAGGGTGGCACTGATGGTCCCCGAGGGGTTCCACTGTGTGAACATGACCGTGTTCGTGCAGGGGTCTGTAGCACACTGAACATGCCTGTGCTAGGCATGCTCGGGATGCCCACAGCTGAACCCGGTGTCGACAAGGATGGTGGCCCACAATGCCAGGAATGGGTGGTGGACAGTGCACTGCGAGGTGTCTGCGATGCATGGGTAAATAACTGTGTGCCCATTGTGGCCATGACAGCAGTGAATGCCTGTGTCTGCCTGTCAATGGCAGCGGTCACATCCTCCTGCAACCGGTCCATCCCTGCCAGGAGCAGAGCGGTGTCTCTGCTGAGATGCTCCTCTGCCTGGCGCACAGCCACACTCAGTGCATCCACCGCTATCACAAGCCACATCTGCTGATTGACTGCTGCTTGCAGTATGCGGGTGTGCTCATCGAAGAGGTCATCTGCCTGATCGGCATGCTGTCCCTCAGGGTGTTCGTGGCCCTGATGCTCATCACCACTTGAGGGTGGGTGCTGCACACCAGGGCCAGGCCTGGGAATGTCCACAGGTGGTGCAATGACGCCGCCCTATGACACTGTACCCCCTTGCCCATTGGCCTACTGCTGATGCTGCCCCTCCGGCTGCCACTCCCCAGGGCTCAATGGTGCCGCTGCAGTGGCCACAACAGTCCCACTGTCCTGTACACACACCAGTGCTGCCCCACCTCTGCTGACAGGCACAGGCTGGGACTGTGATGACACGCAGGCCTCCACGGAGGCACCACCCAAAGCCATGGCAGCGATGTCACCTGCTGTGTGGCCATCCTGTGGCACACATGTGTCACTGCCCATGACGTTAGTGACATCATCATCGGTGACAGATCCGGCACCAGCCTGAGTCTCAGCATGCTGGCATCCATGGACGCTGGCATGCTGGGACACGGGCAGGGCCTCCTCCGCACCTGCTCCACCAACATCAGTCTGGAAGTCCAGGCGGGCCCACTGCCACCCTGACCACATATTCCTGTGGAGGTGGATGGACCCTCCTCCTTCTCCATGTGACCAGCCTCAGTGGAGAAGTCCACCACGGCTGACCCATGCAGATGCTCAGAAGCTGTAAGGGAAAACAAAGTCATGTTACTGCATGTGACCTACCCTATCCTCCACAATAGACAGACCATGACCTACCATGCAGTGACGGGCTACCACCCGTCTGGAATCCACCACCCAGAACACCCTCAATGGTGCAACGCTGCATGCTGCCAGCAACCCATTCCTCCTGTGAGGTCAGGCGTAGAACCTCTGTCTGTCCCTCATCTGTCACAGACTATGCTGCCCTGATGGCAGCCACCTTCTCCTTAATCCTCCACCTGTCTGTGCCCATCTTCTTCTTGCACTTCTGCATGGAGTGCTGGTGGCTGCTATGCAGGTTTACAGCATGCGCCACCTCCTCCCATGCAGCAGCACGGGCCTGTGGTGTTTCCTGGCATCCGCTGAGAAGCGGCTCCTGGTCTAGGTAGGCCTCGAACAGGGCATCTGTCTCAGCCTTAGTGAAATTCGGCCTCCTCTTCCTCCCATGACTCTGTTCCTTTTCCTCCACAACACACTTGGTCATGATTCAGCCTGTGAGAATGACAGGTGTTACCTGTGACTGTGCAGTCCCATGCATGTCCCAAAATCCACAGTCCACACTCCTAAACAGCATGCAACTCACCGCAATAGACTGCAGTAACCGACTATGGCCAGTGCAGCCCAATGTCGCACTTTTATAGCGCAACCCATGTAAATGAGGTGAGGCACATCCTTAAGTGGATGCAAATGCAGTGACTGTGCCATTGAATGGCTGATTAGCTGATTTGCATATGCCAGCTGAATATCGCGCTGTTGCGCTTTGCTCAATTGTGTTGAATGTACTGAGCCAAGGGCACAGTTCTGTGACATGCGCAGTACACACCTAACTGCACATGCCCGGGTTAATGACACAGGCACATGCCATGCTGCTGATGTGCTGTGCATGGGAGGCAATGCAGGGCATGGCCACCATTGTGCCAGTGGCGCTACAGTGCTATTCACCTACATGGTGCTGTGGCACTGGGGCGTCATAGGCGCACTGGGGCAACAGTGCGATAGGCTGCTACAGGAGGTGGCACACAGGCACCCAATTGCGCTACATGCATTGGGTTCCAATCGCGCTGTGGCTGTCCATGCGCCAGAGACTTTGACCCTGTGCCTGACCTTTGCTCCCTAGGTGCCATGCGTCAGGCATGGGTGCACCACTATCGCACTGTTCAGTGACAACGCAATAGGGAATAGTAGCACTGTACTGTGCAGCATCTGCATGTGGCAGGACCATGCTGCAGAGAGCCATTTTGACTAAACTGAGCAGCAGAGATGGCGCGGAGGCGTGCAGTGCAGTGGAGCCAGGTGGAGCTGGCAAACCTTATTGCCATTGTGGAGCCACATGTTGGGCCTTTATTTTGGGGAGGCACCCCTGGACAAGGCCAGGAGTCAGGTGTGGCAAGAGGTGGCTGACACCCTGGGGGAGGCCACTGGCATGGGGAAGACAGCATAGCAGTGCCACCACCAATATGGGGACCTGAGGCGGAGGGACCTGGACCTGCTTGCCCACCTGTGGGCACGTGCCAGGAGGGGCACAGAGTCATGGCCAGGTAGGTGCAACATCCATACACTTTTATCGTCCATACGGGTATCATGGTTGCATGTGTCCAGCACATGGGGGGGAGCCGTCCAGTGTTGGCCGTGGTGGTGTTATCGGTTGTGGGGTGGTTGGGTCTGGCTGTGTGTGATTGCACACACGGGGGTGGGGAAAAATTGCTACAGGATTGTACTGGTGTTCCTCTCTCTATGTTTTGCACCTTAGGGCCCGAAGAATGCCAGCTGGCCATAGACCGGAGGTGTCGTCTGGAGGAGCAGAAATCCAGGAGGGGTAATGGTGGTCAGTGGCACATGGACCACCCTGATGATGGTGAGTGCCTTACATCCATGATTACTATTGCATACTGTATAATTGGGCGAGCAGTGGGGCATGGCCACCATCCAATGACACCACTACCATGCACGCAACTTGTTATAGTCAGCACTGTCCAGTGGCACTGCATGTCCGGGAGTGCGTCAATGGTGGTCCATGCATGCACCGGGCATATGGCTGTGGCACTGCCTTCACACCGCATAGCCAAGTCACTGTACAGCCATGGTGGTGCTGTGCAGGACATGGGCTGTGGATGTGTGCAGTGGTCCACATGGCTGTGGCTGCCTGGGTAGGCAGGTCTTGTGGACACGGTCACTGTGGGTGGTCGCACACCATCACAGGGGCATGGCACATGGCTGTATGTCATGCACAATGGGTGGGCTGCAGGGGGCTGGACAGTCACACTTATTGACTCTGCTCCCTTGTCCTAGGTGGACAGCGATTCCAGGCCCTGGAATGAAATGTGAGGGAGCTACTCAAGGTGGCAAGGCCACCTCAAGCTTTTGGAGTGCATCCACCGCCACGGGGTGAGGAGGAGAAGGAGCAGCAGACATAGGCACCACATGGAGGAGGACCGGGGCACACAGTGAACACTCCATGCCCCTACTATGACCTTCCCCCTTGACCCACCCTCGCACCCCTTCTTCCCTCTCCCATATGTTCACCCCTGCCCCTTACCCTCCTCCACCTGTTATGTGTCCCTCCCCCCCTTGTAAATATTTCTATATATGTTTTGTTACTTTTTTTAAATATAAGCATTTAGTTATGACAACTGCGGTGGTCTCTGATTTGCAGCGGGCTGCAGGTGCTCAGCTGCAGTGGTGTGCATGGTGTCAGGGGTGGTTCACACATGGGAGTGTGTGTGTGTGCAGAGGTGAACCACCTATGGTGTGGGCAGGGGTATCAGTCACTGTCTGTGGTTTGTGTGCTGTACTCTGTGCACTGGATGCCTGTGTGAAGTGGTCCATGGGGCCTGCACTGTGTGCATGGTGCCCCTGTCAGACCATCCATGGCCTGTGCAGCTGACACCCTTGCATGTCTGTGATATGCATGGTCTGCTGGCGTGTCAGTTGTGGCTGTTGTGGCCAGTGCTGGGATGGGATGTGTCCTTGGGAGGGTGTGCAGGGTGCTGTACCACTGGAGGTGGGGTCCAGGGCATGCCCTGTCTCATGTGGGTACCTTTTGTGCTAAAGCATGGTCGGTCTCTCAGCTGTACCTCAGGGGGGACGTGCAGGGCAGCACTGTGTATGCATCTGTTGCATCACTGTCTGCTGCCACCCGCTGCAGGGTGTCCATGGTGGGGCTGCCTTGCATGGCTCCATGGTGCACAGGGTTGCATTGTCACAGTGGGGGTGATGGCATGCATGGGGCATCCTGCACTGTTGGGTGCTACTCCTGGGCAGGGTGTATGGGGATCATGGTGCAGGGTGTGCTCTGCATTGGTGGGATGGTGTGGTACGGGGTGGTCAGCCATCCTTATGTGCTGGTCACAGCTTGCCAGGGGGTGTGATGGGGCACCATGGCCTGGCCATGGGTTGGTTGCTGGTATCCATGGACCAGTGGTTATTCCAGCTCTCCCCCAGTTGTGCAGTGCATGGGTTGTGGGGTGGGGGGGATGATGTCTGTTCTGCTGTGTGTTCCTCTGCCCATCTGTAGCATGGGAGGTGGGCCCCTGCATCCCTGGTTGTGCTGTTGCATTGCTACCCTGCTGCTGGGGGCATCCCTGGTTGTGCTATGGCACATCTGGACTGCTCAGCTGCACATCCCTTGTTGCGCTATGGCGCATCAGATATCCTCAGCTTCACCTCCCTAGTTGCGCTATGGCGCAGGTGGTGCGATATTCAGTCGTTGGCCATCGGCACATCTTGGCCTGCGCAGTTTTTGAATATCATGCTTCTTGCACATGGGTGCAGTGGACTTGCTGCTGCTGTTGAGCACTTTCTGGATGCAGTTTGAATATCTTGGCCAAGAGATGTAAAATAAAATTTAAATGAAGCTTTATTTATTCAATGCAACACATGTAAACAAACATGAGTTTAAAAATACAGCATTATTCACAGGAAAGCATTGTATAGCAACGGCAAATGCTTCGTAACAACTGTTTTGGCAATGTGCAAAGCGGCAGCAAGAGTTTATCATTAGTTCAATGTGCAAAAGAACAAAGCAGCATGAGTTTATCATTAGTACAATGTGTAAAGGAGCAAGGCAACATGCGTTTATCATTAGTTAAATGTGCAAAGGAGATATAGTGTGCAACTGTTTGGGCAATGTGCAAATGTGCAATGCAATAAATATCAAGTAGTGAATACAAATACATCTAAACTAATTAATTCATTGGTATAACATGCATAAACAGTATACACTGCTTATGCTACTTACACTACATTTATTTCAATGACTATTGCTATATTCAGCAAGTATTGCTTTGGCTGACAATTGGCAAAATCAGCATAAATTATTTTAAACACCTTATTTACTCAAATGTACTTTGTGTGTTTTTGTGGGGGCTGCAGGCCGAGTTTGATTTGTCTTCTCTGAAGTGCCACTGTGTGCTGCTCCTGCCTCAGTTTTCTGGCAAGTCGTGCTCTGGTGGGGAGGCTTTTGGACACCGTGTGTGAGAAAACAGGATGCCAAGCCTCTAGGGTATTATTACTTCTATACAAGTCAGACATCACTCTCTATAACTGGTTCCAGAAATACTGGGAACCGAGGACTGCAGTGTTTCTTTTTATTTCTTGTAAACCTCCCAATATAATTATCCTCAAAGTAATCCAAGATACATTCAAGGTCACTAAATTAATTGTCATCTTGCAGCATCTCAAAAAAATGCTCCACATTCTGGTCTTGCACAAAAGCAAGCCCAAGGATATAGCGCACCTTGTGTGCAAATGCACATAGCTCTGCTGCAGCCCCTCTTGCTGGACTCTTTGCCACATTGCTTGGCCAAGATGAAAATTACACCCACTCAGCTCTGCGTTTGGTATCATTTCTTACAGAACATTTATTACTGCAATTTCAAAGTCTGTCATCCCACTCGTAGCATGCAGCTTCCCCCAAGCAAGCTTTCAAGGTGAATACAAAATTTTCTGTAGGTTGCCTCATTTCTACCAGGAAGTAGGGCATAGACACATGGCCGATTTACTTAATGCACAACTGCATGAGCCATGTATAGCTGGTCATCCTCTCCTGGTGCCACTGCAAAGATTCCATCACAGAACCAGTGCTTATGATCGCTGAGCACTTTTAATTCAGTGTCGCTAGCAAAAATCAACATGTCATCTGTATAAAAATGGTTCATCACTGACTGTGCGTGAGTACTGCATGACATCTGAATCATTGCTACCCCCCTGCTGCCTATGGGGCCTAATATCATGCCTGAGAGCTTCTTGCATGGGCAGCAGGTATGCATGACTCAAAGACACCCACTGAAGACCTTGATGTACAACATTTTGTGTAGCCTTCTCTGACTCACAGGCTCCCCGTCTCATGCCAGCCTGAGCCATGATGACATCTGCATGACCGTGCACTGGGGCATGGTTATGCTTGGTTGGAGGCAAGGTGATGGTGTCACCAAGTGTTTGTAGATGAGCATGGCAGGTGCACAATTCACAGCACCAAAATACCTTTTCCTGTGCCCCATCTTTCTCCTCTGTATATAAATAGTTACTTAAAACCAACTTATGCTTTCCTTTTTGTGTGGGTATGTACTCCATAGCTGAATTTTGGTGAATGAGATTCTAACTGCAGCTTCACCATAAATACAGCCATGGAATTACCACCAGATACAGGATCTGAATTAAAATCTGGATCTGAATTGGCAAGAATGCCCACCCACCAGATACTGGATCTGATACTGGATCTTAGTTAGTGGCAGTGTACCAGAATTACAATCTGCCAGGGGGCATTTGACAATGCGCAGACTAGGAAGTGGGGAAGAAACAGATGCAGCATATAAATCACAGAAGCTCAGTGAGTTACAAATTTAATGAAACCTAAACATTTTTTTTTTTTGCTGTGCTGCAATGATTAGGATGTGTCTGGATGGACAATGAGATCATAAAAAAAGTCATTCTGCATATGTGACATGCTGTCACCATAGCATTTGGTTGCTGTATTTACATTTAGTCCATGACTACTCCACTGACAATGGCATGCCAGTTCTACATCTACCCTGCAACGATATGACCGCAACCACTGTTAATGCAACATTCCATCCGTATGCTATATAATCATATCAAAATGTAAATTGTTTCAAATATCACTATATCCTTTCTGAACCTGGGAAAAGCCCATAGAGAGTTCAGCCATTTAAGGTGTGGTAGTCTCCTCCAACTGTACCATGAATCACTAGACTGTGTGGCTCTGTTCCCATACTTAAGGAAGCATGCAGTGTGAATATTGTATTTCAGGACTGTAACCAAAGAGGTTTTAGAGTGGCAACACTGATGTTATTAATAGCAAATGTTTTACTTTTGTTAAGAAAAAGGAATGTGCTACCAAACAATCAGATACATCAGCCCTGTCTCTTCCTTACCATTACCTTGCAGCTCATCACCAGATAGTTAAGTTGGTGACATCTTATCACCCCCTTCCCCTTCACCTCTACTGTGGAACCAAAAGTATTCAGTTCTTGGTCCAGTCTTTTTCTCTATATTTCTGAATGATCTCATCACCTTATAAGGACTATAAAGCCCTATGATGAAAGGCTTGAAGACCTCAACATGTACAACCTGGAGAAAAAGAGGGAGAATGGTGGACAAGATAGAGACATTCAAGATTGTACATAGAATAAACTAGGTTGTTAGCTGCAAACTGCTCATAATGAGTGCAGACATGGGCACAAGGGGGAACTCCATCAAACTGATCAGTGGGAGATAAATATAAGACCACCACAAATATTTCTTTAAAGAGAGTGTGGTAGAAAAGTGGAATTAGCTGCCAGTGGCGGTGGTCCATGCCAAATCAGTAGTGGAATTTAAGCGTCGGTGGGATAGGCATATGAAGCTTGTAAAGGTGGTTTGGGAGGAGGGCATAGGAGAAGGAGGAAAGAGTGATTGCTAGGGTACTTGCAACATACCTATAGATAGGGTTGGGCAGACAAGATGGGTTGTGATGCTTTTTCTCCATTCATTGTCTGTTTCAATGATTCTCACTGTCTATGACTCCTTGACAGTCATTTGTATGCAGATGGCACAGTACATTTGCAGAGCCAGTCAGCCCAACTTAGAAAATAGCACACAGTGGCATGATGCAGAAAAGTCTGATACTGGAAATGCCCAGTGGTTAAATTGGAATATCAGATGTGGTGGAGCTCTGATATCATAAATTTTACCAGTAACATAGCATGTCATTAACTAGTAAGTGACACCCCTGTGCATGCACAAGATGGGAGATGATCACATTTTCATCTTTGCCATTTAGGTACTACCCTTTAAAGGGGTTTTACTACAGATGGTCTTATGGTGTATTGGACCTATCCAGTTTGCAGATCATAAGTGGGGAACTGGGGGAGCTGCTGCTAGCCTATAATGGGGTAGTGGCAGGTGTCCTTGACTCCCTGGCTCCTGTCTGTGTTCAGCCCCTCACTCTTTGCCAAAAGTCCCCTTGGTTCGATGGTACTTCGAAGGAGTTGAGGTGTAAGGGTCGAGGGTTGGAGCTGCGCTGGTGGAAATCGGGCCTGTCTAGTGACAAACTTATATTGATAGCCCATTATAAGGACTATCAATCTGCAATCTCTTGTAAGAAGGCAGAATTCCTGTCCAAAGAGATTGCTGTGGTGAAGAATTGACCTGCTCAGCTTTTCTTGACTGTTGCTAGGTTGTGCAATCCAGCCTATCTCCACTCCCGGAGAGTCTGTTTGCAGGTTAAGTGCGATGGGTTTGCTCGATTCTTCGCCGATAAGGTTGCCACTATCAGGTCCAAGATCTGTTTTGCGCCCCTTCCAGGGGGCTCAGCAGTGATTGGCAGTAGGTTACAGGCCCTAGATTTGCCTGGTCTGACTTCAACTAGTTGGTGTTCATGGACATTGTATGTATCATCAAGGATATGTGCCCAACCAGCTGTAGTTTGAACCCTGGCCCAACACGCCTCCTTGTGGGGTGTGTTGAGGTAATCGGCCCAGTCCTTGCTGAGATTGTCCATAGCTCATTGGATTCAGGGGTGATTTCTGATCCCCCTGAAGGAGGGTTTAGTAACTCCTCTCCTGAAAAAAGCTTCCTTTGATGCGGACTGCTTAGCCAACTACAGACCCATCTCCAACCTGCCCTTTGTGGGCAAGGTAATTGAGAAGGTGGTTGTGGCACAACTGGATGATCATTTAACATTTCACAATATCTATGATCCTCTCCAATCTGGTTTCAAGAAGAGGCAGAGTACCGAGACTGCCCTCATTTGGGTTCTTAATGATCTCCTGATAGCAAGAGATCAGAGACGGACCATCTTGGTTCTCTTCGATCTATCTGCAGCGTTTGACACTGTGGACAATGGGGTGTTGCTGGAATGCCTGCGGATACTCTGTGGACTGTCGGGTATGGTCCTGAGATGGTTTCAATCTTTCCTCACTGGCAGGATGCAGAGAGTGGTGTCAGGAATTTATTCCTCAGCCCCTCTCCCCCTGTCATAAGGGGTTCCGCAGTGCTCTGTTCTGTCCCCCATGTTGTTCGCAGTGCATATGCTGCCATTAGGAGACATTATAAGGTGGTATGGACTGAGTTTTCACTGCTATACAGATTATATTCAGCCCTATATATCTTTTGTGCTTGGGTGGGATGATGCGATCTCTGTCTTTAACAACTGCCTCTCTGAGATCCAGGACTAGAGATGCAGCAAAGTCTTAATTCCTTAGCGAAGTAGGCCACTTCACATTCATTTGGGGCTATGCGAAGTCCTCACTGAAATGGGCCACTTCACCTTTAATGACTTTGCATTTACTTTGCGTTATAGTTTGACAAGGCAAAGTCATTAAGGAACAAACAGCCCACTGATCAGTGATCACATGTCTGACTGTCTCTGCAGGTCTGCAGGTCACATGATTCAGTGAGGCAGTTCAATAGGCAGGAATTCAGTATTTTACTTTCACTTTCTGTTGTGGAAAGGGTTTGCAGTCTTGGCAGTTCTGCAGTGTGTAGTCTGACTCTGTTCTGTGTGTTTCGGAGCTCAAAAAAGCTATAGTTTTTTTGTGTGTGTTAAACTTTTGTGTATTTAGTTGTTGTAATCCTTCAGGAAAGTTGTATTTAATTAGAAAGGCTTTTTTTTTGTTAAAAAATTTTTTTTTCTGTAGTTCTTTTTAGGTACTGTACTTTATTTTACTAGTACTTGTACTAGTGTTTTTTTGTTTGTTGTTTATTTACTTTCTTGATCGAGCATGGACATGGTGGGCTAAGTGGTGGCCATTGTAGGCTATGATTGCAGGGCAGCCGCCCAGTTAGAATAAATCAGCTGGCTTTGGGGACCCCACCTACAGCCACAGTGAACCCAGCAGCTGTGGTTGTCATTCAGGAGCAGCAGCAGGAGCAGGTGGAGCAGCGGCTGCCAGAGGATCAGCAGGAGGAGCTGCAACAAGAGCAACAGGAACTGCAGCAGGTTGTTGGCCTTCAACCACCGCCGGCACCAGCACAGCAGCAGGTGTGTCCTGGTGCCCCCCCCACCTGTACCAGGCTCTGCTTACAGCTGCCCTGTGTGGGCCTTTTTTTCTTCCCTCCCTGGCAACTCCAGCATGGTGTATTTCAATCTCTGTAATGTGGTGGTCCGTCAGGGGCCCAAGGGCTGCCATCTCAGCATGGGTGGTCAGTGCACCCATCTAGCTGTGCACCACCATGTCCAGTGGGAAGCAAAGCTGCAGGATGTAGCAGCAGCTTCTGCAGCTGTGGTGGCTCAACCAGCTCGTCTGCCTGCATGTCACCATAGTAGATGGGAAATGGCATCAGGTGAGGTGGTAGCAGGTCTCAGAGCTGCCCAAGATGAAGAGAGGTTGCATCAGCCAGTGACACAGGGGGACCTTACTGAGCTGTGTGCCGAGCTACAAGGGCTGAAAATGTTGGTGGAGGCAGCAATTCAGTGGCTGATACATGTTGAGGGGCAGAATGATGAAATACTGTGATTGCTGTGTAGTAACAGTGGTGGTGATGAGCAGCAACAGCCCCCACAGGCCTATTAAAAAAGTTATATTGATTTCCAAATTGAACCCCCACAAAAAGTCTCCCTCCTCTTTTAATTTTTTTTTCTTAATTAATATTTTTCTTTTTCTGCATGAAATATATGTTCAGGTAATGTTTTGTTTGTGATTTTTTTGTACTTGTTACTTGATTTACTTTATTTAGAATTGTCATTTTTGTTATTTGAGTGATGGTCGGCAAAATGGCGGATGCCACATGCTTTCATTCCAGTCATGCAACTGCAATGAAAGTGTCTTGAAGATAGCTTTTTGGCAGCACAATTTCAACTGCAAAGAAAGCACACAGTGTCTGCATAGCTGGCAACTACATGACTTATAACATAAAATAAAGTAAAGAAGATGATGATAGATGAGACAAGTAAGAAGTTGAGAACAAAACAATTTGTATTGCAGAAAACATAATGGCATGGTGGGGGGAATATTTGGGGGAGGTGGGATGGTGAATCGGAGTTACCAGTATGAGGAACAAGAAAGATTAAGAAAGACAGTATTAACAACATTTCCACCCCCCAAAAAATGTATTTATTTTCTTAAGCCATATTTGTTTCTTACTTATAACATTTATGTTCAGTTAATGTTTTCTTAGCTATGTTAATTTTGTTAATCCTGTATTTCTTCAGCCTCATACTGGTAAATCACATTCCCCACCTCCCCCAATGCCCCCCCACACCAATGTGCTTTCAGCAATAGAAATTGTTTTGTTCTTAGTTTCATTTTATGTAATAAGTCATATTGCTGCCCACTTTGTGGACACTGTATGCTTTCCTTTGATTAAATATTGTGTCTCCAAAATGCTTTCTTCAAGACACTTTTATTGCAGCGTGCATAGTGGTAACAAAGTTACCCCTGTAATGAAAGCATGCTGCATCCGCGATTTGGGCGACCATCAGTAATGTAAGAAATAAAGTAAATTAAGTAACAACTATGAAAATGCTTGTTAAGTTTCTGAACATTTACTTAAAAGGAAACTAACGTGTAGGACTACATTTAGCAATATTGATAGCAATGGAAATCTGCTTTACACAAGCTACTGACCGAATCTGTAACACTTTTTTTGTTGGCATCATGTTCTGTCATTTGTAGGAGTGTGATCTAGTGGCTAGAGCAGAAGTTTGAAGCCCGTGAATGGGTTATAAATAATTCTGGCCCTAAAAGTGTTACGGGTTCAGTCAAAATAGTTTACATAAAGCAGATTTCCATTGGCAACAACAAGATTGATAACTGTAGTCCTACATATTACTTTCCCTTTAAAGCACCAGCACAAATATCACAAACGATACCATTACCATGCCTGCCATGCCCCCTACAAATGTGCTATCTTTTGTGCTTTTGTCCCGCTGTTTTAATGTCATGAAAAGCCCAGATTAAAAATGAAATGTCAGAAATACATTGCAGTGTTGTGTCCCCAGAGAGAAAATGCTTCCTTTAAGTCAAATACTTTTGCCGCACACACCTGAGACGGTGGTGCAAAGCACGTGTGAAGCTTGTCAGAGAATTGAAAGTTGAGCCTGCCACCCCCACCACCACCAGCACTTTTCCAGAAATGTGAAGTTGTGTCCTCAGAGAGAAAATGCTTCCTTTAAGTCAAATACTTTTGCTGCACACACCTGAGAAGGTGGTGCAAAGCACATGTGAAGCCTACCAGAGAACTGAAAGATGGGCCTGCCACCCCTCACCACCACTTTGCCAGAAATGTGAGGTTGTGTCCCCAGAGAGAAAAATGCTTCCCTTAAGTCAAATACTTTTGCCACACACACCTGAGAAGGCAATGAAAAGCACATGTGAAGCTTGCCAGAGAACGGAAAGTTGGGCCTGCCATCCCTCACCACCACCACTTTGCCAGTAATGTGAAGTTGTGTCCCCAGAGAGAAAATGCTTCCTTTTTTTTTTTTTAATTTATTTCCCTCTGGTCGCAGCCCCATGAAACCTCTCTCAGGTATCCTAGTCCATGTCCTGCCCGCATGAGGCCCCCCTGATCTATGCCTCCTCTCTCTCCCCCCTCCCTGCAGCCAGCAACCCCGGTTTAATCCACCTGGGGTGGGTCACCCCCCTCCTTTTGGGTGCTCTTGTGAATCAGACTCAGGCTGCAGGGTTGGGCCCATGGTGGAGGAACTGGAAGGCCAGTCGGGGTTGGCTCAGCAAAGGGCATGGGGGCCACAGCAACAGTGTTTTCTCTGTTCTGTGTGCTACCCCAGCCCCTCCTTGCGTGGTGCACATTGAAGTACTGGCACACGGCAACCCTGCCACTATTGACCACACTAGTTACGTGCCTGCCTGGCATGCTGCAGTGCCCCCGGTCTCCACTGGGGGCCACTGGCACACCGGGACATCCTGCCTCTTCTTGCCTGGGGAGGAGTGCACCATGAGGGCACTCATCCTCAACCCTCCTCTGCCAACCCCCGATGCCCGAGTTTGCTCCCGAACCTGGGTCGCCAGCATAACGCGAGGTGTGGCATCCAGCGCCTCAACCCTTAGCGCCACCTGGCCTGCGACCAGGAAAATGCTTCCTTTAAGTCAACTAATTTTGCTGCACACACCTGAGAAGGTGGTGCAAAGCACATGTGAAGCTTGCCAGAGAACTTAAACATATTTATCGGACTAAGCATTTTTGGGCCAGCCACCACATTGCTAAGTGACATCATTGCCTAAGTTGTGACACCACCTGCTGCTGCTGCTGTTCTCCTGCTGATGTAATTGAATGTAAAGTCCAGATGAAGATTAAAATGCCAGAAATGTGTCATTTTGTCCCAAGTGAGAGCATTGCCTGTGTTGACACCTGCTGCATCGCCAATACATGCTGCCCTTTGTTTGTGCCTTACCTTCATACCTCAATGGTGAGTTATTGTGCTTGCCACTAAAAATTTTTTTCCAGAGACACAGCCATTTAATTTCTATCTATATAATCTTATTCTGTGTTGTAAGCAGTCTGTCATATTGCTCCTTTTCAGGGAATCTTCACAATTTACCATGGTGGGCAAGATGATCAAATCACATGAACATGCGAGCAACACATATGTTGTGAGTCTGACAACGAATGTGGTATTGTATTTTTTTTTTATACTTCCTTTATTAAAAAATGTTTCCGTACATCAGTTAACATAATTGTAATGCAGTTATCTTATACAAAAGATTACAAATTGCTACTGTCACAACTTACAGCCCTTCACATGTATCACAACTTTATAAACTTAATAATACAGAAAAAAAGGATAAAAAAAGCCAATAAGCAAAACATAGACATTTTTACATAAGTTTCTTAATACTTATTAATACATTTCTTTTCTTTTTTCCAATTAAAAGTTTATTGATGATTTTACAGTTATACAAGAGACAGAAACATTGACGACAGATGAGTAATACAATAAAGCATTATTTGTTCTTCCTCCACCCTCCCACACCTCCCTCCCCTCCCCCCATACCACAGTACTGTGGAATAGCACTCGAAACTAGTGTTTATACCTTGCACCAGTTTTACTTTAGATAACCAGTAGAGTGTGTAAGGGATCCCAGATCTGTTTGTATTTCTGTTGCCTGTTGTAAAGGCCAGCAATGGCTTTCTCATTTCTGAGGTTGGCAAGTATTTCATTGAGCCATTTCTGATATGATGTGCTTTCCTTGCCCCTCCAGTGCTTAAGAACCACTTTTTTAACAGACATTGCAATCATGGAGATATGAAAACTCCAGATGTTGACATCAATAGAGGACAAGTCACCTAGTAGGCAAATTTCAGGGTTAAAACAATCTTGGAGACCCAGCAACAGATCCAGCTTGACCTTAATTGCATTCCATAAATGTGTTACTTTGGGGCAACTCCAAAATATATGGAGAAGCGTCCCTTCTTCTTGGGAACACCTGGTACATAGGCCGGAGTCCAGGAGGCCCCAACCAGCAAGCTTTTGGGGGGAGTAGTAAAGGTTATGTAAAATATGGAACTGCATAAGCCACAGTCTATCCTATGACACAAACCTATGACAGTTCCGCCATAGTATCAGCCACTCGATTGAAAGTTGGGGGAAAAGAGAGGACCAGTAGTTGGTGGGACCATAACAGTCCCCAAATCTCCATTGAAAATGGACCTGATATACCTTGGATACTATCTTAGAAGGGCATATCAAGGGAATGAGCTCTAATAAGAAAGAGAATACAGGTGGATAGGGGAGATTTTTGCCTAATACTGTAATAATGAGATGTTTAAGTTGGATGACCTTGAAATGATTGGATGGAGGAATATTAAATTTAGAAATAGTCTTGGTTGTGGTAAGCCAAGTTCCATCATCCCTGAGGAAAGTGGACAAGGACCCTTCTCCCAAATGTGGTAGCCAATTAGGGGAAAGTTTCTTTTTTCCTATTAGAAATGAGGGACAGTTCCACATAGATGGAGAGAGATCTAAATGGGGTTTCAAATGAAGGAAAGAGCAAAGTTAAGCATGGACTTTTAAAGATGCTGCTATAATTGGACACTTCCTAATGTCCCGTAACGAGGAAAGCTTGGCATATAGCAAATTGGCTGGGTCCGTTCCTGTGGATTGGATAACATCTAACTCAATTTTTAGCCACACCGGCATCAGACGAGGAGCGCCTGGTTTTAACCATATAAGATATTTTGATAAATGGCTAGCCCAGTAGTATAAGGTAAGATATGGGATATGGGATATGGAGGTCATCCTTAACTTTTGGAGCCGCCAATTTATGATATGCCAAGTGAGGATGCTTATTGGACCAAAGAAATTTGGTAAATAATCTATGCCTTTTCTGAAACCAGGATGCTGGGATGAATGAATTAAGAAGCAAAAGTGGATAGAAAAGTCAAGGAAACACATTTATTTTGATTAAACTAATCTGCCCCCATAGTGAAATGGGAAGTTTGGTCCATCTATCAAAATCTTGGGTAATAGTTTGAGACAGGACATCAACATTTTTTTTAAACCACATGGAGGGGCTACGTGTAAGTATAATGCCAAGATATTTAAGAGATATTGGCGACCAAGATAAACCGAGGGAAGTTATAGTTTGTTTGAATAGCTTATGATTAAGGGGAAAGACAGACAATTTATTAAGGTTTAGTTTGTAATTGGAAAAGCTACTGAACTTAGATATTGTAGCTAGCATGGAGGGGATGGATAATTCAGGATGGGACTGCTGAAAGAGAATGTCATCCACGTATGAATGTCTGGGTTGTTTAGAAAGCTGCAAAGAAGTGGTTCTAAATAAATATTAAATAGTAAAGGTGAAAGGGGGAACTTTGTCTCATTCCAGAATGTAGAAGAAAAGAATCAGAGAATGCCCCCTCCCAGAGATTCTGGCAGAAGAGGATTGATACAGGGCTTGGATCCACTGCACAAATTTAGGGGGAAATCCAAATGCGTGTAAGGTATGGAACAAGAAGTTCCAGTTCACAAGATCAAAGGCTTTCTCAGCATACAGGGACACCAATACAGCCAGGTATGAAGCATCCCTGGACTCCAATAAAATGTGAGAAAAAGTCCGCATGTGGTCCAACGATGACCTTCCTTTCATAAATCCAACCTGTGACAGCCCAATTAAGTCTGGAAGAATTAGTGTAAGCCTATCAGCCAGGATCTTTGTGAGAATTTTAATATCCTTATTTAAAAGGGATATTGGTTGTAACTCTTTACTAGCTCTAAATCTCTACCAGATTTGGGGAGGAGAACAATTAAAGCTTCAAATAGAGTGGGGTCAGAAGTAACCCCGGATGGTATGTGTTGGAATAGCAAAAGAAGGGCTGGAGTTATTTGATCTTGAAATTTTTTTATAAAACAGAGAGGAGAAACCATCTGGGCCTGGTACCTTGTCTGAGGGAAGGGCATGTATCACTTCGGTAATTTCAGCTATAGAAATGGGGGAAGAAAGAAATATTTTGTGGGCCTCCGAGAGAGAGGGAAGGTGACAGTCTTGGAGATAGGCATCTAGGGTCACAGTAGAAGGAAGATTTTACATATTGCTATATAGCTGTTGATACTAATGTGCAAATTCCTGCACAATATCAGAGGGGGAAGATCTCAGAGAGCCATCTATGTGAGACCTAACAGGTGGGATAAATCTCGCCGACTCTTGCTGCTTAATTCTTAAAGCTAGCAGGGGCCCAGCCTTTTCACCCTGGTCCATATAGACAGCTTTAGTACGAATGATGGTGAGTTCAGCTTTGTCCCTCAGTAGGTTTAAGTAGCTATCTTTAATGGAAATTAATTTCTGTTGCGTCTCCTCTGACATGCAAGGGGATAAGTTGGCTTCCATCTTCCTAATTTGTGATAGATGGGAGAGAAGACTTGCTTCTAGGGCACTTTTCCGGTTGGAGGCAAGACTAATCAGTATCCCCCTCATGTATGCTTTAAAAGCATCCCAGGTGATGTCTGGCATAGTAGCCTCTGCCATGTTCAAAGTAAAGAATAGGTCTATTTGCTCCTTACTCTGATCTGCGAGACGTGGGTCTTTAAGTAGTTGGTCGTTTAACTTCCAATGGGTGTCCTTCTTAGGGAGAGAAATCAGGGTTAAACTGCACATAACAAGGGAGTGATCCAAGGAGGGGCCCGGTTGGATTGTGGTTGAGAGCACCCCTGGGAGAAGAGAATGGGATATTAGGAGGTAATCTATTCGGGAGCAGAATCCATGGATGGAGGAGACAAATGTATATTCCTCACTTTTAGGGTGCAATACTCTCCACATGTCACACAGGCCACTCTGATCCAGCAAGTCACGGAATGCGCATTGTGCGGGTGAGAGCCCCTTCAGTGAGGGTCCCGACCTATCTAGTGCAGGGTCAAATGCCAAGTTAAAATCTCCACCCATTACAATCAGGATAGGAAGCATAGGTAGGAGTAGGGTAATCAGCTTAGAGAAGAAGCCAGGATCATCTATATTGGGACCATATACACTGCAAAGTAAAACATAGAAACATAGAAACATAGAAGTTGACGGCAGATAAGGACCGCAAGGCCCATCCAGTCTGCCCATTTCTTTTTCTACCTTATAAATGTGCCATCGGCCTTTGCTCTGTCAGTGATCTATCTATTCATAGTCATTTGTATTGCTCCCTTATGCCTATCCCATGCCTGTTTGAAGCCCTGCACTGTATTCATAGCCACCACTTCTTGTGGTAAGCTATTCCATGCATCTACCACCCTTTCTGTGAAAAAGAATTTCCTCATATTCCCCTTAATCGCCTCCCTCTAATCTCATGCTGTGTCCTCTTGTCCTGCTATTTTCTTATATTTAAACATGTTAGACACTTTCACCTTGTTTATGCCCCTAAGGTGTTTAAATGTCTCGATCATATCACCTCTCCCTCCTTTGCTCAAGGGTATACATATTGAGCTCCGTTAATCTGTCCTCATATGTCTTCTGATGCAGTCCCTGCACCATTTTGGTTGCCTTCTCTGGACTGCCTCAATTTGGTTAATGTCCTTGTGAAGGTGTGGCCTCCAATACTGCACGAGTACTCAGATGGGGCCTAACCAATGTCTTGTACAGAGGGATTATTACCTCCCTCTTACGACTTGTGATACCCCTACTAATACACCCTAACACCCCCCTAGCCTTACCTACTGCTTTAGAGGTCTGCTTGGATGATTTTAGGTCATCAGTGATGATGATGCCCAAGTCTCTTTCTTCCTTTGTGACTGCTAGCAACTCCCTAGCCTATAAGTGGCTTCAGGGTTTCTCTTCCTATGTGCATGATTTTGCACTTCTTTGCATTAAATCCCAGTTGCCACTCTTCTGACCATTTTGCTAGTTTATCCAGATCTCTTCTCATTCTGCCCACCCCATCTGGATCATCTACTCTGTTGCAGATCTTGGTGTCATCTGCAAACAGACAAGCCTTACCTCTAGTCCATCTGCGAGGTCACTAATGAAGATGTTGAATAGGACTGGCCCCAGGACTGATCCCTGAGGTACCCCACTTGTGACTTGCATCTCTTCTGACTGTATACCATTTACCACCACTCTCTGTTTTCTGCCAGTCAACCAGTTTGCCACCCAGTTGACCAACTTCTGACCCACCCCGAGCCTACCTAGCTTATTTATCAATCTTCTATGTGGAACAGTGTCAAAAGCTTTGCTGAAGTCAAGGTAGGCGACATCAACTGCTCCCCCTTGGTCCACCACTCTGGTTACCCAGTCAAAGAAATCTATGAGATTAGTTTGACAGGACCTTCCTTTGTAAACCCATGCTGTCTTGTATCCTGTGCCCTATGATTCCAGGTGTTGCACTATCCTTTCCTTAAGGAGTGCCTCCATAATCTTGCCCACTACTGAGGTAAGACTGACTGGTCTGTAGTTCCCCGCCTCCTCCCTGCTACCACTCTTGTGGAGCGGGATCACATGAGCCCTTCTCCAGTCTTCTGGGACCTCTCCTGTGCTCAGAGACTCACTAAACAATTCTGCTAATGGCTCTGCTAGTTCCTCCTTTAGCTCCTTAGTACCCTGGGATGTATGCCATCAGGTCCCATTGCCTTATCCACCCTGAGCTTAGCAGCTCTTGTAGGACCCTTTCTTTTGTGAAGGGAGTAGTGCTCACCTCCCTCCCCCTGTGTCCATGATGCTGAGCTGTGGGCCTGCCTACCTCTCTTCAGTAAATACTGAGCAAAAGTATCTATTTAGGATAGATGCCTTTACAGGTCCTCCTCCTCACATGCTCCCTTTCTCCATTAAGCTTAGCAATACCCCTCTGGACTTTCTCCTTTCACTAATGTATCTATAGAAAGTCTTGTCACCTTCTTTTACTGTTCGTGCTAGTGTTTCCTCAGTTTGGGACTTTGCCTGCCTTACTGCCTTACCTGCTTCCCTTAGGGCAGTTTGGTATGCCTCCTATCTTCATCCGCTGTGTTCCCTTATATTTCCTGAAGGCCAGCCTTTTGGCTCTGACCTTTTCTGCTACTGTATTTGAGAACCAAAGTGGTTTCCTTCTTCTTTTGCACTTCCTTTTCTGTCTAACACAATGGGATGTTGCTTCAAGTATTGTATCCTTAATGCTTGCCCTTTGCCTGTACCTCCCCACCTGTGTTTCTTTTTGCCAGGGCTAGCTTAACTCTGTTGGCCATCTTATCAAAGTCAGCTCCTCTGAAGTCCCATATTTTGCCTTGGAATGGGATGATTTAGATGTAGTAGCCAAATTGAACCATACCATGTGATGGTCACTGGCCCCCAGGTGACCTTCTACCTGGAGATCTGTGATCCCTTCTTTGTTAGTCAGTACTAGATCTAGGATAGCCCTGTCTCTTGTGGGTTTGCTGTACCAGTTGTTTGAGGCCTCCCTGCAGGGAATCCACTATGAGTCTAGTTCTGGCAGATGTTCCTGCTGGTATTGACCAATCTATATCTGGCATGTTGAAGTCTCCCATTATCAGAACCTCCCCTTTAGCTGTCATGTTTTGTATATCTTCTAACAGTAATGTGTCTATGTCCTCCCTCTGGTCTGGGGGCCTGTAGACAACCCCAGTTCTTATGGCTGTCCCATTTCCTGTTTCCAGGGTGACCCACAGTTCTTCTGGCTCCTTATGTGTATTCTGAATTTCTGTAGCTTTGATATTTTCATTGACATACAGGGCCACTCCTCCCCCCCCCTTTTTGCACCTCGGTCTCTTCTGAACAATACATAGCCAGGTACTGAAGTCTCCCAAGTGTGGTTACTGGTAAACCACGTCTCACTAATTGCTACTATGTCCAGTTTAGCCTCTGACATTATTGCCTGCAGGTCTGGGATCTTATTTACCAGGCTGTGAGCATTTGTGTACATGATTTTCCATTGGCCAGATTTTGGTGTGTTAGTTGTTGGGTGAAGTTTGGCATTACCCCTGTGCATCGTATGGGGAGACAAACCTTTTTTCTTACCTGGTGATGCAATTGAATGGCAAACACGCTGAATTCCTGTTTGACCACTAGCTGAGGGGGGAGGGGTGTTCTTCCCATTCGACGTATGGGGTGCTGCACCCCTCTCCCCATTTGCTAGTTTAAATATTCTGCAAAGACGTCGAACTTCTGGAGGTAAAAGAGGTATAGAGTAGATAGTTCCCTGGACTATAATATATCTACCACCGGGATCCCTGGTAACCTGTGAGGGGGTAAAGGGGATATTTTTGTTAATGATTAACATGACCCCACAACTGTTAGTGGACCCCTGGGGCTGCAAAAACCTGTCCAATCTGTTGTCTCATCTGCAAGGCCTCTGCTTCTAACAGATGAGATTCCTTTATAAAGGTGATTTGAGACCATAAAAGATTCAAATGCTTGAGTATTTTGTATTGTTTGGGTTTTCTCCTGATCCCTTTCACAT
Organism: Neoceratodus forsteri; assembly: GCA_016271365.2. Classification (NCBI taxonomy): domain Eukaryota; kingdom Metazoa; phylum Chordata; order Ceratodontiformes; family Ceratodontidae; genus Neoceratodus; species Neoceratodus forsteri. The sequence continues at coordinate 686,294,823 of CM057449.1, forward strand.
TCCATGTAGCAAAACAAATGTCATTAGCCATCATGAATTTATATAGAACAAATGAAAACAATACAGAAGAGTGCTATGGAAACAGTTAACAGGAAAATGATCATCACTTAGTACTGTGGCACAACCCTCCCCCCCGTTCCAAACAACAAGTAACAAACTAATCCCATCAACAACCCCACAAACCCTACATCTCCCAGCCCACCCCTCCATATCCTGTCCAGGAATACGTTCTGCAGCATCCCGTATCTCTGCTACTCCTCTCCAACCCCCCATAACCCAGAGTATCTCCAGCTGGTAGTAAATCCCCAAGTAAAACAATATAAGGAAAAAACAGTTAACAAATGTACCCTCTACCAAAGATTTTACCCTCCCTCTCTTTGAAACCCCAAGTATCCTAAGAATAATGCAACACATTGAAACAAATTGTAAGCTTAAACTAGGCGATTCTTATAGTCTGTTCCCCTCTAGTGGTCAGAAAAAAGAACCTCTGATATTTGTTACCTTGTGTTCAAAAATGTGGGCAACACAATACAGAAAGTCCTTCTTATATTTTGCAACGGTATCGCTATATAGGGAACACATTTTCCACTCTTCCCATGTGCTGCAGTGTAAAATACAGAGTTAAAATAAGCTAAATAGAAATAAACTGCAAGATCCAAAAGTAACCTCCCACCCAGGCATGTCCACTGAGTACACACTGGCCTGACTTTATGCTTTTACAAAAAAGAGGAAAAACATCAGCAGAAAAGTCTAGGGAGGCAGCAAACCCCTGTGTCCATAGTGCCAGTGGCAACCCGTAACAATGTGAGCCCTCAGACAGTTTGTTTCAGCCATCACACGGCCCACTAAGTGAATCTCAGCTTCCAAATGAAGTTACAACAACCTGAGTCCATTCAAGTGTCCCAAAACAAATCAGGAAGAGCCAGCTTAAGGCCTGAGCTAGCCGCCCCCACATCCTCGTATGCCAGTCAGGACCCCGAGACCAGAACCTGCAACTCATTGGGGTAAAGCATTTTAAATCGGAGGCCTGCAGCTATAATTTTACAAACCAATGGGTGGAAGGCCTGCCTGTGTTGTCGAATCGTGAGGGTAAATCCTGGGCCACTCAAAATTTCTTCCCTTCCCATTGAAGATCTTGACCATCCCAAATTTTGGCAAGAAAGTGCTGCCTTTCCAGGTAGTTCATAAAATGGAAAATCAATGGTCAAGGGAGTGCTCCAGAGGGGGGAATGGGTCACAGGGCTCTATGCGCCCTCTCAGTGATGTATTTGGGTCCATATGGAGAGGGGTCTGCCACTTTTTCCACCAGCTTCTGCATAAATAAGATAGCATCAGGGCCCTCTTCCAGCTCTGGGAGCCCAATGAGTACAGCGTTGTTCCATCTACTGCGCCCTTCAAGGTCCTCAATTTTCTGCTCCATTCTGCTAAATTTCTGCCGCAGTGCGGCCATGTCTAATTCAGATCTATCTGCCCATTTTTCCAGGGACACCACTCTGGCCTCGTTATCTGACACTGTCCTCACCACATCTTCTATGGCCTCAGACAAGGATTTAATCTCTGTAGCCATACCGTGAAGCTCATCCTGCAATGGATGAAATTCAACAAGGAAATTGGTGAGTGTAAGTGGCTCCTGTCCCGTTTTGGTGGTGGGTTGAGTAACAATGGAAAAGGCACTGTGATCCCACTGCTTTTTCGGGGCCTTCTCCGGGGTGAGTGGAGGGGTATGCTGTGGCAATGATTTTCTCATTTCTATCTCCGTCTTCCCATAAAATTGTCCGACGAAGAGATTTGTTGTTAAACAGGGGTTTGGTGAAGCTTGTTAGGCTCAATTGCTGAGACAGAGCATTTTAAAAAGTTAATTTATCGCAGGTATGATCAGAGCTCCAGAGGAAACATCCTCTAGGCAAGCTGCATCACGTGATCCTCTTTTTTTTTTTTTTCTTCTTTGGAACCAGTTTGAGCAATTTCATTTCCCAGTACACTATGGGTATTCATTAGCCCAGTACATTGTTTTTGATATAAGACAAAGAGAGGTCTACACCCTTCACTATTGCAGCAGTGAGTACGTGAGGGATGGCCACTACTCGTTCTCATATGTATCTCTACTTGGTTATGACACCTTAAGGAATCTGATCATGATTTAGTTCCCATCTGGACCACCTGGAAACATAGGACTCCATCCTATCTTGGAGACCAAAAGATAACTGCTCATTACGCTGTATGTTAAGTATTAGTGCTTTCCAATCAGAGATGGGGGGGGTTCTTGGAGCCACTTGTTGGTAATAGATTTATAAGCAGCACCCAATAAGATGGCCTATAGATATAGGGTATCTTTATCTTTAGCCTCTACAGGTGGGATCCCCAGCATGAGGTGAACCCCTTTGAGAGGGTGTTGAAGATTTAGTATTGTTTTTATATAATGAGATATCTGATTCCAGAACCCTGACAGTTTAGGGCAGTCAAGAAAGACATGTTTATGTGAGGCCCTAGTCTCCTCACATTCCCTCCAGCAATGTGCAGATGCTCCTGGGCTCCTAATGGCCACCACCGAGGGGACCAGGAAAAACCTCACTCTAACTTTCCACATGAACTCTCTCCAGGTTGGAGAAGAGGTGGTAGTCCACGTTCCCTTCCAAACCCTCTGCCACTCCCCACTGGATATTGTTTGGGAAAAGTCCTGCTCCCACTTAGATTTGACTAATTCCATAGCATATGCCTTTTGTTGAATAAGTGATTTATATATTATGGAAATTGCTTTTTCCCCTTGAAGCGAGGACAATATTTGAACAAATGGGTATCATCTTCCTAGACCTGAGATCTCTTCTCTCTGATTTTAATTTGTTTAGATATATAATCCTTGGCTTGGTAATAGTATTATCTGTCTTTCTCTGTCCAGGAGTATCTCCTCTGACCCCCCCCAAAGTCAATTATACTATTGCCTTTTATCAATGCCATGGTGTCTCCAGCCCCTTCTCAGCCTGGATTTTATACCACGAGATCTGCAACCCCAAGTTAAATGGAGGAGTCAGCAAAAACCAATTGTATTTCCAAAATTGCTGCTGGAAAGTTTTATTTTTTGTTCCTAACTGCCACCCCCTCAGAACAGGCTGCAGTAGCATGTGGAACAACTTGCATAGCTTTTTTACAATGTGATGGGGAGAACAGACTAGCTGATAATGGGGTGGTTGTTGGTCTGGCTAGATCTATTTGCTTCCAAGCTGCTTGATATGTTTTGGTACCCCATAACAGTGCTAGATGCACCTGAGCTGAAATCCAGTAATTCTGAAGGGATGGAAGGGCCACTCCCCCTAACTTTTTGGGTAAGAATAACTTGTACATGTTAACCCTGTTAACCCGTGGTTTTCTTTGGTTCCATTGAAAAACATTCAGGATTTTCTGCCATGAGAGAAGTTCTTTAGATGATATGGGGCATGGGACACATTGAAATAGGTATAAAAAACGTGGCAGAGCAGTCATCTTAAGGGAGAGGGTCTGAGTATAAAAAGAAGAAGGTAAAAGGTCCCATCTTCTGAGGTCATGATTAATATTTGTTAACAGGGGGTTGTAATTATGGGAGAATAACAGAGCTTGATCCCTTGTGATCTGTATGCCTAAATATTTTATATATGTTTTATCCCATTTAATAGGATATTGTGTTTTAAGAGCCAGTGTGGGATTATAACCAAATGTAAAGGTCTCTGATTTGTTGATATTGAGAGAGTAGCCAGAAAGGAGGGAGAACTCCTGGATTTTTTGGAACAGGGCTGTCACGGAAATCTCTAGATCTGTTAAATACACCAGTAAGTCATCCGTGAAGAGGGCCAATTTCTGTTCTGTACCTGCCATCATAACATCCTTAATTTCTGAAGTCATTTGGAGATATTGGGCCAGGGGTTCAATGTAAAGGGCTAATAAAAGGGAGGATGGGGGCATCCCTGTCTGGTTCCTCTGTGTAAAGGAAAGCCCTCTGAGATATTACCATTAGTTCTAATGAATCCAGTAGGCTTATTAAAAAATTTAAAAATGGTATCTGAGAACTGAGTTGGGAAACCAAAGCCAGCAAAGACCCCTCGAAGAAATGTCCAGGACACCATATCAAATGCTTTTTCCACATCTAGCCCCACCGGAACTGTGGGTAGATTATGTGATTGAATACATTCTATAATATATACAGTGTGTCTAACATTATCCAGGGCTTTCCAACTAGGTATGAAACCACACTGATCTATATGTGTTTTAGTTGGGGCAAATTGAATAAGCCTCTTAGCCAATATAGAAGCAAAGATCTTAGAGTCTGTGTTTAATACAGAAATGGGTCTGTATGATGAGCACTATGAAGGGTCTTTGCCCGCCTTTGGTATAACGGAAATTATGGCCTCATTCCAGGATGGGGGAATTACTCCCTCTTTTGTTGTTATAAAGAAAAATACCCTACACAATAATGGGGAAAGGGTTTTGGAAAAGGTCTTATAAAATCTCCCCTGGGAGGCTGTCTGACCCCGGGCATTTCCCTTAAGTCTCCAATTGTTGCTTCTATCTCATTAATAGGGATGGGGGCTATCAACTGTTCACATTGTTCTGTAGATAAGGTGGGAATATTAAGGGGGGAGAGAAAATACTGAATTTTATTATCTGGGTGTGAGGGTGCTTTTGAGTAGAGTGATGTATAGTAGTTTAGGAAAGCTTCAGATATGCCTTTAATATTGTTTCTATGTTCCCTTGTTGTAGGATGTCTTACTTTCAGGATGATAGACTTAACCCTCCGGGCCCGTAATTGACCTGCAATTAATCTCAGAAATTGGGGACTGCCATCATAGTATTTATGCCTTAAAAATATTAGCTTCTGCTCTATAGCATAGTCTAGAATATAATTTAATTCTTACTTTAAAGCGGCAAAGTTCCCAAGTTCTGGATTTACACAGTTTAATACACTGAAGGTCCTCTAGGGTTTTTATCTTCTCTTCCAAGGCTTGTCTGCGAGATTCTCTCTGTCTTTTCTGGTAGGATGAACTTCCTATCAGTTTACCCCTTACTATTGCTTTGATAGTGTCCCATACCATTGATATTGTGGTGTCTTGAGTATCATTATCTATCAGGGCCTGGGTTATCGTATCTCTGATTGACTCCTGCAATTCCTTATCTCGCATAAGGGATAGGTTTAAACTCCAGAAAGTTCCTTCCATGTGGTTTGTGCATTGAATCTACAAAAAAATAGGAGCATGGTCTGAAAGATTAAAGTCTCCCTGCCAGCTACTCTGAATAATATTTAACTGTTCCCTTGGAGTCAGGAGAAAATCAAGACACAAGTAGGTCTCATAGGCCTGAGAACAGAACGTATGCCTATGTGAGGGGCCATATATAAACCACCACACATCCTCATATCCCAGTTCCTGAGTCAATTTTTGAACCTTTCTGGTTGTTTTATTTGTAATACCCAAGTAAGGATGATCTGTCCCTCCCCCAGAGATATGAAGATTAAGGTCCTCTCCACAGATCACTTGATCCTCTGCCCAGTCTGTCAGTTGGGAGAAAAAAGTCCTATATAATTTATAATCCGCTGTAGGAGGTATATAGACTGATGCTAGAGTAGTCAGCTGGCCATCCAATAATCTCTTCAGGAGCACATATCTCCCTTCCCTATCAATGATCTGGTCCTTGAGCTTGACATCTACACCCTGCTCAATCATTACTGCAGTCCCTCTCCTTCTGTCCCCTTGATAAGAAGAGGCCTCCACACAAGAGAAGCCCAAGCACTCACATTTTTATGCTCAGCATGAGAAAGGTGGGTTTCTTGTAGCAATAAAATATTTGCTCCCTCTCTTTTCATATACTGAAGGATTTTGCTTCATTTAATGGGATTTGTTATTCTATGCACATTGTAAGTCAGATAATGTAAAATTGTGTCATATTTAAGTAATGTTTATTATGTCAGTTGAAAATACCTTTGAGAGTTCTGGCTTCCTAGCCATAGTGGCGATCCTCCTTCCCCCAAAGCACTTACATACTCAAATTTAAAATCATTGCTCCTAGGTTCCTTCTGCCCTGATAAAATAAAAACAAGCTTACAAGCCAACATGGCTTCAATTGTAACTCCAACCCTACAAACCATTAACAAAACTGTCAACAAAACTGTTTTCTTCCAAGGTTGGGGATTAATCAATCAGACTAGCCCCTGTGTCCTCCTTTTAAGGAGAACAAGGAGGAATGCATGTGCCTCCATTGCCGGAAGACCTCCTCTAGAGCCACATTTACAGTAGGCTCCTAATGAGTAGGTAGTGTGGTACCTAGAATATTAACAACATGGGCTGTATAGGCTTCAGCATGCCCCCATCTGCTGATCGACCTCAAAATTAGCTGAACCTAAAATGTGTATAACAAGGGCCCAATCATATTGAACAGGGATATCTCACCTAAGTTATGACATCAACAGCGAGTCTAAGCATGGATAATGATCGTTCTCATCTTTGGCTATTACATCTCCATGTTCTTTCCCCTCAAGCTTCCTCTATATTTCTTCCCACACTATAAAAAATGAGATCACTGACAGTGGAGTCTTCTGTTATAAGGGGAGGCTTGGTAGAGAATTCAGAAGGGGATGAGTCACACAAATTGAATAACACTAAGCATGGCCCAATCTAAGAACAATAGGTAGAAACTGTGAAATAACAAAATCAGATAGCTAAGAAATACAGACATCCTATATAAATGAGACCATCCATGTAGGCAATATAGTCCCAAACTGAATATTGTCCATTCAAGTTGGTGCCTCTATAGATTGATTGTTTAGAATCACCGTTGTCCACCCCCCGTGCGGTCATCGGTCATATAAACCTAAAAGAAAAGAGCAGGTTAGGTGTTTTGAAGTACTTAGCCATCATTTAGTCCACTGTTACAGGGGGAGCTTTCGGCAGATCTCTAAAAGCAGGATAGGAGAATTCAGAATGCCAGCTTGAAGATCCTTTGACATCTCAGGTCATTTTCCCCGTCTGGCTAGATTTCTTGCATAGCAGCATTTGGACTCTGCATAGTGCCTCGGTATGTTGCATTATTTTGGTTCCCCCAAACTTTCTGTTAGTGGTGAGGTGCCAGACTGGACCACCCTTCCCTTCACTGGGGTTCCAGAATTCTGCTATTGGGATTTTCCTCTCTTTGAGGGCTTGTGTGGCTTCCTCGACCATAGAATATGTCTTCACATCATCTTCCCAGAAGATTCGCAGTCTAGAGGGATACGGAGTATGGAATCATATTGCCTTCTTGTGAAGTGATCGCAAAATAGTAAAGGTAGCATATTCTCTGCTGCTGTACTTCCTGGGGGTAGTCATGGTCTAAAAATAATTAGTGTGATAGATAATAAATTTTTTTTTAGCCCAGGCTCACCTTAATATCTTTTCCTTTGTGCTGTAGGAGTTTAGTTTAAAGACGATAGAGTGTGGGCGTGCTGTTGGGTCTGAAGGCTTCATTTATAGAGATCTATGAGCTCTCTCCATGTGGAACAAAAATGAAGTTGGAAGATCTAATACATCGTTCAAGAGATTTTCTATAAAGGGTGATACAGGGGCAGTTTTCATATCCTCTGGGAGCCTATAGAGGCACAGATTCTCATGCCCAGAGTGACCCTCCAGGTTGAGGCATTTAGCTTGTAGCTCCTTGGTTTTAAAGAGTAGGGTTTAAACTGTTTCTGAGAGCTGTACCGTGGTGTCTTCATTCTCGGCGACCCTCTCCTCAATTGTACCAATACGAGTCTCTAAAGTAGACAGCTGCTTTTGTACTGTTCTAAATTCTTGTTTGTTTTCTATTCTTGATTCTTTGATCTCATTTAAGAATGTCTCAAATCTGGTACATAAAAGTTTCTCACTCTCGCCGTCGGTGTCACAATCTGCCGCATGGGAGCTGGCCGGCGAGATGGATCTGCAAGGAGGGTCCGCTTTCAATCTGTTGCCATCCTTAGGTTTGTCTTTGCCATCAGGCTGATTTCTGCCTCTTTTGCTTGTTGTAGGTATCCATCCTGAGCTTTTAGACATTTTAAAGGTGAAATATAGAGTTTTAGGAGGGTTTATAGGTCGATCAGTTAGGGATCACTAATGATTAAGCTCCTTGCAGCTCCATGACTTCACCGGAAGTCGTGGTATTGTATTTATAAAATTAAACTTTTCTTTTTGGGAGGGGGCTGTGGTACACTGAAAGACAATCATTTATGATTACTCTTTTTTTTTTCAGGTCATCATAGGCACAGCATCGGTGGTCCACCACAACAAGTTTTGGATGTATGCTGCTGAATTTGGCTGCATGGAAACTGTCAACCCAGGAAAGGTAAGTATTTCTTTTTGGGGGGCATCATTTCAAAAAAAAAGCAAACAAATGGTTCATTAATGTTTTGGTCCTCTTTACAGGTCTTCAACGTATCAACAAAACTAAAAAAAAATTTAACTGCTGTGATTTGTGAAGAATGTGATTTGTCTCATGGTGAGTGATTGGTGGTGTGACATGACTAATGAACTGTATGCAAATACCTACAGCTGTACTTCTCTGACCTATACAACATTTGCACTGGTATATTATCTGGAGGATTAAATAAAGCCAGCTTCCTGTTGTGATGACAAAGATTCAAGTACATCTCCTGAGAGGTGGTATGATAACTGGGTGTCCCCAAGAATTTTATTGATTCGTGATGGAACCGAAGACTTTAAAAAACAGAGTAACACCCTAAAAACTTAAAGTTGTGTAATTTGTGAATCGTGATTGTGAAGATGAAGAACGTGATTTGTCTCGTGACTCATGAAGATTGCCCTGACTTAAAAATACACATAAATGAGTACAATGGTCATGCTGAGATAATAGCTACAGGATAAATAGGGCCAACTTCTTGTGAGCACAAAGATTCAAGTGGGGCATCCTACAGAATGGGTACACAAACAGAAGCATCGGAGTAGACCAAGGATCTTGAGTGACATGACAGTGATATCACTGGGTGTACCACAGTCATTTTCCTGATTCGTGATGAAACCAAAGATTTAAAAAAAAACAGGGTTACAACTTACACCCCAAAAACTTAAAGTTGTGTAATTCGTGAATCATGACTGTGAAGATGAAGAACGTGATTTGTCTTGTGACTCGTAAAGATCACCCTGACTTAAAAGCACACATAAATGAGTTCAATGTTCATGCCGATATATGCACCACATCAGTATTCTGAAGGGAAGCCAAACAAACAACAGTGACTTACAGATAGAGGTTGGGCCCTAAAGAGATGCAGATGCAGACAGATGGAGATTGCTCACTTAAGAGATGTGGCCGCACAGACACAACACCACCTTAAACAGTCGTCACAATCACAAATCCAAAACTGAAACAATAACACCTTTTGCAAGGTGGGGGCAGCTGCAGTAACAGTCCACTACTGAGATAGAATGAAGCAGTAAAAAGTACCACAGACAGATAAGAGATTCAAATCATGGTCCTTTGATTATTGTGTGGCACAATAAAATGTGTGTGACTTGATAGCATGTACGCATGCACACACACGTATACACTACAGGTTTTGCACAGAACATTTTAAAGTTCAGTGCAGTACAATCAAATCTTTTAAACCAACTGAAAAAATGCACAGCACCATAGCAAACACCAAAAAATTATCAAAACTTACTAAAAGTATTACTGTGTGTACATGAACACACACAAATATCACACACTAGCCAGTGCTACCCAAAAACAGGAAGACTGCCTTTCTCAATGTGAATCTCCCTTCACCGCAGATACACACCTCCCCAGAAGCACACTTCTACAGTGTCTGTCTGCACACAGACTTAATCTTACAAATTAACATTCAAAATACTCACAAAACAAATAAACACTCAATGATATAACACAGGATGGTTTCCTACAATAGATGTACTAAACGTTGACCCAAAAAATTGGCTCAAAAATGCTTTTTAAAAGGTTTTTCAATAGTTTGATTCTCAGAGCTCTGACAGCAAACTGTCTCCAGCGTTCCATTTCACACACTATGCAGAACTGAGGCTATGCAAGACAATCTAGAACCCATGTGACCTGCCATCCCCCATGATTCAATACAAACTTCGCCTTAAAGACCAAAAATAAGTCAAAGTCAACACAAAGTCCATTGAAAACAATGACACTTCATGATAGCAATTATGGTGAAGTACTTCACTTCCTGCTGTGGAGTACTTTGTTTAAGTTTCTATATATGCGAAGTGCTCCCGCGGAGCAAAGTGCAGGGATTTTGCCCACCACTATCCAGGACTGGATGAGTGCCACCTGGCTGAAGGTGAACTCAGGCAAAACCGAGGTGCTGGTTGTGGATCCCGGTCACCAAGGCATGGGGTTATCAGCAGGTCTTCCCTCTGGGCTTTGGTATGGGAGGTGACCAGCTGCTTACCGCAGAATGGTTGTGAAATCTGGGTGTTGTGTTCAATAACATCCTGACATTGATATCTCAGGTGTCTGCTGTCATTAAATCCTTATTTTACCATCTGAGGAAAATCACCTGGATCAAGTGCCCGGATCCACCTGGCAATCTACCAACATTGGTCCATGCCTTTGATTACTGCAATGCCCTCTACCTGGGGCTTCCAGGGGTTGATATCCATCAACTGCAGCTGGTTCAGAATGCAGGGGGCAGGTTGTTGACTGGGCTATCAAGATCTAGAAATGTCACTCCTGTGCTCCACGAACTGTTCTGGCTGCCTGTGTATTGGCTGATCACCTTCAAGGTTGGGTTACTGACCTATAAAGTCCTACAAGGGTAGGGACCAGGCTATCTGCAAGATCTCCATTGTCCCTACTGCCCCCCCCCCGCTAACTCTGGTTCTCCAGTGAGGGATTGCTAGAGATTCCCAGGGTCTGGCTGATGACCTCTGGTGCCTGTTCTTTTGCATTTACTGCAATGACCCTATGGAATTCTCTACCTCTTCAGATCAGAGAGTGCCTTACTGTTGGGGGTTTTAAATCTGCCCTAACAACACACGTGTTCACTTTAGTTTTCCCAGTCAGTTGGGTTAGATATATGGTTTATGCTACTTTAAGAATATTATTTTATTTCTTTATATATACTTTTATTGGTTTTATTGCTTATATATGTACAATACTATGATCTTCGCTGGAATAGCATTTAATTAATAAAGATAAAGATAGCTTAACTGTTTGTTAACTTTCTAAACCGATACAGATGTATTAAACCATAATTACTGTTATAAACAAAATGTATATTTTTTCAAAGTACAAAATCAAACAGTAAGAGAAGACAGCGATACAACAGTACTTAATAGAATATAGGCAATTCATACACCATACATTTAACTCTAATTCAAATACACATGGTTCAATATTTTTTCATTTTTCATTCAGTTTCTGATTCAGTGAAAAACAAAATCTAAGTGTGGTTTAGTACTGTTTTCTGATAGAGTTTATAACTTTCCATATTGATTCATATGCATGTCTGTCTGCTTTAGTTTTATTAGCTTTGCTAGCAGCATGGTCAGCAGACTATTTGTGTACCAGTCACTTCTGAACTTAAGAAAGAAGAAAAATGGTCAATATTTAAGGAAAAGGCCAAGGGAAACATAAAACTAATTAAAACAGCCAAGTGTGAAGAGGAATTAAAACTTGCCACAAGAACAAATGACAATAAAAACATTATTTTTCAATAATATAAGCAGTTTAAAAGGAGGCCAGCAAAAGGTAGGGCCACTAAAAACAAAAGACAGACTGATCACAGATGAGCATTTAATGACCAATACCAATCGCTTTAATGAATATTTTTAAGTGTATTTCAACTAAAATATTCCTGTAAGACACTGTTGCATAGAATTGACAATAAGGGTGAATGGAAAATTACAAATAATAAGGAAAATGATAAAAATAGGCTGGAGAACGTAAAAGTTAATTACTCTCCAGAACCGGATGGTGTCCCCCCCCCCCCAATTCAGAGGGAATTGGTAACTAAGTTGGCTGGACTAACTGCAAAACTATTCACATGCTTTCTAGCTGAGGGAAATGTGTTGATGGAGTGAAGGGAAGCTAATATCACACCTGTCCAAAAAAGGGCTCAAGACAAGATTATTAAAATTACAGACTCATAAGCCTTACACTTCTGTATTGGGTACATTAATGGAAAAATATATTAAAAACATGATAGAATATCATATAGATCAAGAAGGAATGTTGGACATCTCACAGCATGGTTTCAGGTCACATAGATCATGCCTGACAAACCTTTTCTAGTTCTTTGAACCTATCTTTAAAGCCCTGGACAGTGATCTCCCAGTAAATACTGTATGTTATAAACTTGGAATAAACAAAGGCTTTTGACTTAGTTCCCCACTTTGAACTAATTGAGAGACTTATTGAGATAAAATTAAATCCTCATGTAATTCGATGGATAGAGGCATGGCTGGATTATAGAAGGCAGAGGGTGAACATCAGAGAGTATTGTTCTGAGCGGAGGGTGGTGACTAGAGGAGTCCCTCAGGGATTGGTGCTGGGACCCACTTTGCTTAATGTATTTATATCATCTCTGCAGACATCTGCAGCTCATGGATCTGTAAGTTTGCAGATGATACTAAAATTGGAGCAATAGTGGACAGTGATGCAGCTATCATTGACTTCCGAAAAGGCATAAGCAGAATAGAAAAATGGGATAAAAAGAACAAACTACTGTTTAATGAGGAAAAATGTAAGATTATTGACTTTGTTTCTAAAAATAAAATGGCAAAATACATCTTGAATGGAAAAGAACTGAAGATAAATGATAAGGAACTGGATTTGGGAGTAATCATAACAAACTATCATTTGATGAGCACACAAGGGAAATGATGAAAAAGGGCAGCAGAAAGCTGGGATATATATTCAAACACATTAAAAGCAGAGATAGGAAGGTGCTGATGCCTTTGCATGGGGCACTGGTGATGCCTCAGTTTGAGTACTGTGTGCAGTTTTGGTCACTCCACACGAAAGGAAGCTTTAAACTTCTGGGGAGTGTGCAGAGAAGGGCTACAAAAAGAATAAAAATGCTATCAAATTTACCATATGAAGAGAGATTAGAAGAACCAAGGCTACTCTCTCTTGAGAACCGATGTCTTAGGGATGATGTGCATGGCATATAGAACATTAACAGAAGAAGATCTGGAGGGAAACAAAATGGAGAGAGAGAGAGAGAGAGAGAGACAAGGAGTCACAGATATCAAATAAAAGGGGAATTGTATAAAATAAATAAAAGATGAGCTTGGTTGAACCAAAGAGTGGTGACCATGTGGAATAGCCTTCTGGAAGTAAAAGTGAGTAGCATGACTATTGACAACTGTAAGGACTCATTCAATAGATATTTTGTACATTAAATTAACTAAAATATATCCATTGATAAATGATGCATAAAATTTGGCTAACACTGCAGACTCGTACCCCTCCTATAACTCCTATGATACGGTGTCGGTGGTGAACCAACCAAGGAGATGAAAATGAATGATGAGATGTGAACATAAAACAATTTCAACCTCAATACTGAAATATGAATCTGGAGAGCTGAGTTTGAATCCAGTCATCACCTACTACTTAGTGCAAGTTTAATGCAATATATGATGGTCTTAAGCAGTACACTTTAACTTTTAAGACATACATAAACAAAGCATTATTAAACATTATGATTGGCATATGGAAATACAACAACATCAAATGAAAACATATGTTGAATCTTTTATATATATATATATATATATATCCTTTTTTTAAGGATATGCAGCATCTGATTAAAACATACATAATTAAAAAGTCCATTTGATGATATTAATTTCAACATGTAATCCATCAACAGAGATTAAACTTTCCAAAAACTGTTTTAATACAGAAATGTTCATATCTTTTACATAACCCCATCCCATCCCCCGCACCAGCAGTATATGTTCATATCTTGCTCTATAGGTATTTGTGTTTTTACTTGGTCTTCTTTATATCTACAGTAAAGGAGATAACATTTTAAGAATATCAGTCCAGGAGATTTGTATCACCATAATGGTCATCATACATTTCTTCCATCAATTTCTCATGATATAAAGTCATTTTAAGAGACAATGTCAACCTGTTTTACATCATATTATTTCTAGTTTAAATCCCACATTTTATGATTGCTTAAATTCTCAGAAATTCATTATTGTTGCTATGTGTTTTGTCTGTCTCCTTGTTTAGTAGAACTAAAATGCATGCTAATGTATATTTATAAACAACCTTGTTTTGTTTCTAATCCTGAATCTATTCTTCTTCAATACTTATTAACATTAGAAGTACCCCCAAACAGTGAAGTTACTCATGGGGCAGTAGCCACCTAAACTCCTACTGCATCATGAGTGGCTAGACTGTGTTGGAGGTGTTCCAAAGTCCAGGAAAGATGCAGTGGGAGTTGATCAAGGAATGTAAACAAACCTGATTTTGTGTGGTAACACCAGTATGGTAGGCAGTCTGTTTTTCACTTTTTAAAAGAAAAAAAGAATCAGAATAAAAATACTATCTATATCAGCAATCTTTACAGAATGTTAGCAATCATAAAATGTGCTTTTTAGACAAGGGACACTTGAGGCCTAAGGGGGTTGACATTGTCCCTTTAAGAATCATACACCATTTATTTATATCAAAACTTTGTAGCCTGGCAGAATTCCAATTTTCCAGAATACTTTTTGTGGTTGCCATTATGGCCAATGCTATAATTTTCTTTTCTTTCTGTCTAATATCTAGTGAATCAAAATCATTAAAAATAAAGATTTGGGGGTCTAATGGGAGCTGTATATTTAATATATTCTCAGTTTCAATTTTTGTTAATTTCCACCATCCAAGTATTTCTTAGCATTCCCACATTAAATGAAAATGATCATTTTTCTTATTATTTTCATTACAATTGTGCCAACATACATTTGGGTAGTTTGTGTGTGTCTTATTTAGTTTGTAGGAAGTAATGTAAGCTCTGCCTGTAATTTTATATTGTATAGATTTTTTTTTGCATTAATATACAGTCTGTTGGCTTTTATACATATAGGTTTCCATTGTTGTATTTCCCATTTGTCTGATAATTGTTCTTCCCATTTTACTTTCACTTTATTTAGGCCTTTTTCTAATATCTTCCTATTTTTATGAATAATATGTTCATAAAAAAAGGCCATGGTACAGTAGTAGCCACAGTCATTGCCAGCTATTTCGCAAAATTTCTAAAGAATTTCTCTCTACTGCCCTACTATAGAAAAAGAGAAAGCATTAGATATATCTGGAAATATCACAGAAATTTCGGGAAATAGCTGGTAGTGTCTGTGGCTGCTACTGTACTTATCTTTTTCTGCTTACGTATGAAAGGATCCATAATCAATAATAAGTCCAAACTACCCCATCTTGTTTTGCTTTTTTATTTCAAAATAAATGTAGCAAACTTATTTTTAAGCAAATTATATTTAAACCAGGCTTGGGGAATGGCATATTCATGGCATTTACTTACAAACACTTCACTGGTGACAAAAGTATCTTCCTGTAAGCAATCTAACCAAGAACATATTTTTAATTTATTCAGATCCAAGCTTGTCAACAGATTGGCATTGTATTTATTCCAGATTTGTTGATTCCCATTAATACTTGCACATACAGTATTTTAAAGTTGTCTTGTGGGCAGATTTTTATCATTTGTTTACATATGTTTTGTAAAGCCACAATAATGTGATTTTAGCATGTTTCAAATAGTTGTGGGAAAGCAAGTATGTCCTGAATTTTTAAGATTGGTTTCTTTATATTTGACCATTCTGATCACTAAAGGTGTAGTGGGTGGTGGGATTTCAAATTCATTTTTACTTACTTTTATCCATGTGATTGCTTGTTTCATTTTTGTGGCCATATAATAGCTGATAGAGTCAGGGCAACCCATCCCTCCTTATTTTCTTAACAGGATTAATATATTCCAGGCAATTCTTGGAGCTCCACCTCACCAAATTAATTTTCTAAATATTCTTCTCATCTGTTCTAACCATGTAATTGAAATTTCACCTTGGATGGCTTGAAATAAATAAATAAGATGAGGTATCACCATCATCTTAAGGGTTTAAATGTTTACCCAAAGTGATAGAGCTTTGTCTTGCCATATCATAAGCATATTAGGAATCTTTTCTCTATATTTTTTTTAATTTATTTCAATCGTTTTGTTTAGATTGTTTGCTAATTGAATCCCAAGGTATTTTATTGATTCTTGTATTTTCATTTTCTGAAATAACTTCATTTGTCCCTTGACTTATGTTATTACTACATAATATCATAGATTTAGATTTATTCAGAGTAAAATTTGAAAAGGTAGAATATGTGATAAATTCTTGTAGTAATTTGGGATCATTTTTATTTTATTTTATTGAGTATTCAGAAAGTACCTTTGAGTCAAAGACTCTTTTTCAAAGATTCCATGTCAGTACAGGTAGATACAGTAGGAGGAACAGTATAGATCAAATTGAAAGCAGAGACACAAGCAAGAAAGCACTACACTATACATACATTAAAACATCCAACATTTAGATCCTGGTATTAAGTTTGCTAGTCACGGATTCATGTCATTTGCTGAAGTAGTAATACAAACAGGCAAGTAGCATACTGTAAATACATTAAATTGGCTGATATTTAGATCCCGGAGATCCTGTGTGTTAGCCAATAAGTCTAGGGAGCATTTGAAAACTCCCATGCAGGGCTACCAATGAGGGATCCTGGAAATTGTGTGCCAGTTTATGTCCAGTCAGTGAAGAATGGGAGTATGGCCGGTTCGGTGGCAGTCACAGAAATTCATAGATTGCAGGTGGTTTCTAAGGTGGGTTTTGTAGGTCCCAAGCTTGTTCAGGTTAGTGAGGGCATTAGGCAAGCTGTTGGCCAAGGATGGGGCTCAGTAACAGAAGGACCTTTGGAAATGGGAGGTGCAGCATCAGGGAACCATGAGGAGTTGTTTGGTAGCACTACGGGTGTTCTGCTGGGGTGAGGCCTGTTGTAGTATGGGGGAGAGACCACTGGGGGTGAGACCAAGGGAAATCTTTTTGGCCATGAGGCAGGTATGAAACCTGATTCTGTTATCAAGGTTAAGCCAGTTTGTAGCATTGTATAGGGACCATGTGTGGGTTAGATGATCACAACCTGGGGCAAGGCAACAGGCTTTGTTGAGGGAAATCTGAAGTCTGGATAAGGCTGTGGGGCTGGCAGTACTATAGATCAGAATGCCATAGTCAAGAAGGGAGAGGACTGAGGAGGAGATCACTAGGCGAATGGCATCCGGAGTGAGACAGTGTTTAAACTGATAGAGGATGCCGAGCCGGATGTTGAGGGCCATGGACAGTAGGTGAATGTGGGGGATGAAACTGAGGGCAGGGTCAAGAGTAATGCCCAGGTATTTAAAGGAATCCACTTGTTTGAGAGGGGTCTGCCTGGCTGTTAATAGAAGTGGACATTGGCCTTTCTTGGAACTTTGAGGGTGTGAGAAGTACATAACTTTTGTCTTTTCATAGTTTAGAATGAGGCACTGTGAAGTGAACCACTTTTCAGCATCACTGAATGAGGTTTGGAGGGAGAGGTGTAGTTGAGAGGGGTCATGGTTGGAGGAGCACAGGACAGCATCATCTGCGTAGAATAGGATCTTACCTGAACAGGACTGGGGAAGGGTGTTGAGAAAGAGGCTGAATAATAAAAGTCCAAGGATAGATCCCTGCGGGATACCATAGTGGACAGGCAGTGTGCCAGATAAGGTGGTTACAATTTTTACTAGCTGTGAGCGGTCAGCCAGGTAGTCAGTGAACCAGCTGACAGTGTCTTGAGAGAGACCGAGTTTGGAAAGGGTAGCTAGTAGGAAGGAGTGGTTGACAGTGTCAGATGCTTTTGTGAGGTCAAGGAAGACTGCACCAGTGAGTTGACCTCTGTCGATGGCAGTCTGAAGGTGGGTGGTGAACTCTAGTAGGGCAGTGGTCGTGCTGTGTCCCGAAGCCGTGTTGTTGGTGGCAAAGTAATTTGTGTTTGTTCAGGTGGTTGGTGAGCTGATCTGAGACAATATGCTGTAGGGACTTTGATGGGGGGGAGGATAGATATTGGGCAATAATTGTTGGTGGAAGTATGGTCACCATTCTTAAATATGGGTGTGATGGAGGCCGTTTTCCAGTGCAAGGGAAATTTCCCAAGACATAGAGATCAGTTAATAATATAAGTAAGAGGGGTGGGCACCTCATTTAGGGTGAGTCGAAGAAGTCTTAGGTCTAAGGAGTCACTACTGTGGCTGGAGTGGCTAATGGCCTTTCTGAGATAGGGCTCTGCTGACTTAGGGGAGATTCAACATAGGTAAAAAGGAGGGTGAGCAGGGGTAAGGAGCAGAAGGTAGGGGTGGTACAGGGGGCGTGTTGAAGAAGTGGTGGGGGAGGACAGAGCTGAGGTCAGTGAAGGCATGGTTAAATGCAGAGGCAATCTGGGTGGGATCAGAATTAAGTCCTTCCTCTTACAGGATTTGGGTGGGGGCAGGGTTGTTGGTTTTTCTGCAGATGTCCTTTATATTGTCACAGAATTTGTGACCCTTGCCCCAGGTAGCTGTAAGGGCAGATTTGTAGAACTCAGCTTTGGATTTGTGTAATACCCATGTACATTGGTTACGGGCTGCGCGGTACTTCAGTCTGTTGGTAGGCTGGCCAGTCTCATTTTCGAGATGTCATAAAGAATCCATGGACTGCATCAGGGCCAATAAGTCATCCATTATCTTTGGCACTGGGTTGCCTTGGACCATCTTTTTAGTTAGAGGGGCGAACATGTCACAGGCAGTGTTGTAGGAGTGAATGAAGAGGTCGAGGGCTCTATCCAGGTTAAGGGTATTAGTTATAAATGACCAATCCATAGCACTAAGATGGGCTTTCAGGAGAGTGAGTATTCCTGGGCCAAGTTAGCATCTGAGGATCAGTTTTGGTGGATATTTGGGTGCCTTACAAGTCCATGAGCAGAGGACCGGGGAGCGGTCACTGATTGCGTCGGGGAGAACTGTAGTGTTGGAGATTTTGTGAGGGTGGTTTGTGAAAATTAGATCAAGCAGAGAGGATGATCCAGTGCTTTGGTGTAGTCGGGTGGGAGAGTGAGCTATTTGGGTGAGGCTGTGGGCAGAGGCTGTGTCGATGTATGGGGCATCCGCTTTGGAAAGCCAGTTGACATTGCAATCCCCCATTATAATCTTTTTGTTTTGAGAGGGCAGGGTGTCAAGATAGGACAGAAGGGAATGGAAGGCTGCTTTCTGATCCCTAGGGGGAATGTATATTGCCGTGATTAGCAGGGGGGATTGGGAACGGCCTATGGTAAGTTTGAGGGTAAGGACCTGTGGTCCAGGGAGAAGTTGGGAAGGGGGGAGGATGTGTACCTTTAAAGTGTCCTTGGTGTATAATGCGATCCCCCCACCCTGTCTGTCAGCCTGATCTTATGTATTCTTAGGGTTTGATATCATAATCATAACATCATCTGTGTACACATTTAGTCTAAAATGGCTTCCCTCTCTTCCCCAATTTGTTATTTTGTTGTTATTTCTTAAGTGGTTCAATAATGGTTCCAAAGTTAGTATAAATAAAATGGGGGACAGGGGACACCCTTGTTTCACACCATTGTATATTTTAATAGGTATGATTTATATTGGTTTACTTTAAATGCCACATTGGGAAATTTGTGTAAGGTTTGGATTGATTTAATAATGAAGTCTGGGAATCCCCATACCTCCAGAGTATGGAACATAAATTCCCAGTTAACCAAATCAAAAGCTTTGGATGCATCCAGAGCTATGGCAATGGTTTCTGGATCATTCTCAGATACTAAGGTAAAAGCAGCTTGAATTTCACCTAACCCCTCAAATATATTCCTTCCTTTAACAAAGCCTTTTTGATCTTTATGAATTATATTTGGTATCTGATTTTGGATTTTTAAGGTTATTAATTTGGACATTATTTTATAGTCACTGTTTAACAGTGCTATTGACTGATAGCTTTCAGGGAACAATGGGTCCTTGTTTTCTTTTGGTACAAGAATAATATCTGCTTCATAAAATGACTTCGGTAGTTCAAGCTCTTCAGACATTTCTATTGCAAATCTGGACAACCATGTGGACAATTCTTGTTCAAAGGTTTGGTAAAACTCACTAGTAAAACCATCAGGGCCTGGGGAAGACTTATTTTTCATTGCTTTAATAGCCTCCAATGTCTCAGTTTTAGAGAAGCCAATTGAGTTTATTTGTACTTTAGGCAAATTATTGCTTTTAAGGTAGTCTTCTCTGTTGTATCTAATTAAATTGACAAGTTGTTTGAATTGAACATAATATTTATGGACTTATAATATGTCTGAAAAACTTGTGCAATTTTGGTATCACTTATTATTTTTTGTGAGAGAGTTTTAATTTGTGTAATAATGTTAATTTCTTTCTGTTTTTTCAAAGCATGTGCTTATGACTTGCCTGATTTATCTACAAAAAAGTATAGTTTATTCTTTAATCTCATTATATTTTCTTCTACTGTTTTGCAATATTAAGTTTATTTTCTGTGGGGTTTTTTTTGTTCTAATTTTTCCTTATATTTTGTAGGGTTCTGTATTTCTTTTTCTTGTAGCTCTGAGATCTCTTTGTCCAATGCCTTTGAATTTTCCATTTTTTGTCTATTTGAATTTGATAGGCTATGATAGGTCCTCTTATAGTAGCTTTGAAGGCATCCCAAATCTCCCATATCTTTTGCCATTTCTAGTTAAGTTGCCAGTATTCTGTTATGTGTTTTTTCATGCATGCTATAAAGCTTGAATCATGGAATAAGTTATTTTGCAGCAGCCATTGCAGTAGCCTTTTCCTCTCCATTGATGCAACAAATTTAATAGATATTAAAGCATGATCAGAAATTAAAATTTTATGGATCTCTGTTTTAGTAATATCATTTATGGATTCTTTATTTAAGAAGATGCAATCCAGTCTTGAATAAACATTTATATGCTTAGCTTTAAATGTGTATTTAATTTCGTTTAAGGTTTTATTTCTCCAGGTATCACATAGGTTGTGTTCCTTTAAAAAGTTATTTAGACTGGTTGATACTCTATTGTCTGATGGAATTGGTTGGGAAGATTTGTCCATCACTGAATTTAGCAGGGCATTAAATTCCTCATCAATAAAAATTATTTTTGCATCTAACTCCACAATGGCTTGTGATATTTGATTTATAAATGTTTCGTAACCCGAAAAGGGACCATATATTGAGCCTATTATAGTTTTGATACCATATAATCTACCTTTTACAAGAATAATTCTTTCTTCTTTCTCTTGCCATCATTGGATAAACTTAAAATCAGTATTTTTAGAAATTAATATTGCAACCCCTCTACTGTTAGTTGTACCTTGGGAAAATACACTTGATCTAACCAACATCTTTTTAATTTTTGATTATTTTTTGAATCCAGGTGTGTTTCTTGAATGGCTATGGTGTTAACTCTTTTATCTAGGACATATTGAAAAAATAACTTTTTTTTCTAATTGTTTAGCCCTTAAATGTTTAATGAGGCAAAGGTCAGCTTGGTAGATTTTAATTTTTTGCTTAACTTATCAGTGGAAAAATGTATTCGGGAAACCTCCCTGTATGGACTTGTTGAATATTTGTAAACCTTCCCTTTTATTCCTTTTTGTTTTATTAAACAGTTCCATACCTATAGTATGCAGTAAAGTCACATTAAAGTGTTCCTCCAATGAGTTGTTCTAGAATTTCTGACTGAGCTGCATAAGTGTTGCTTGATCCAGCACAAAGTCCTCCACAAACTGTTTCTTAACAATTAAAATGTAGCTTTGCACTGCAGTGTGATTGGACTGCAGATGCTTTCAAACTGAGTTGCAAAAACATTTTACAAACATTACTGTTCAGCTGGTTAAGCACTGGAAAACAATGCAGTATGAGTTGCCAGTGCATTGCGATATGTAAAAATCAATGCTAAACCAACTCATTGGTGAACAGTTTAATGTGTCTTGTACTGCACCTCCCTTCTCCAAACATAAACCTCCAACCAATTATTACTTTCAAATTAAGCATTGACTAACAATACATCACTAATGTTAGGTATAGATAGACAGGTAATGACCTGTCTAATGCTGGTAAATGTAATCTTTGTGCACCCCTTAGAACACCTTTGTACCCCTCAAAGTAGAAACACTCTATTATTGCTTCTTTTCATCCTCACCGTACCAAAGCTTGTAATATCCAGAGTCAATGTGTTATAAAAAGGAAAAAAAAAAGGTAATAAAAGGGACATAAGGAAGGTGAGGAAAAAGGCAAAAAGGAAGAAAAAGAATAGGGAGAAAAAAGAAAAAGAAAAAAATGAGAAGTGGGTGAAAGACGAGGGAAAGAAGTAGTGATGTACTGTATACAAGTGTCTTAAATGTGTATTGTTATTCTCCCTCCCTCTCTCCACCTTCAAGGTATCCCTAATTCAAAATAAAATATTATAATAATTCACAAAATAATATTATTACAACCACCTTCTGCCTTTTGCCTTTGTCCCCCCGTAATATCCCAATCAGTCTCTACTTACTTCAAAACATTTCTTGATGTTTAGATCTTTGGGGCTAAATATTCAAAGGGATGTGCCTGACACAACTGAGATGCACCAGTGCAACCCCAGAACTGTGCCCGGGCATATATTCAAGGGTGGGAATTGCACAGCACAATTCCCAATGTGCCAGGGCACTAAGATAATGTATGTGGCACATCTCAAGGGGGTGTAACCATGCATATGCTGCACATCCAGATATTCAATCCAGGATGTGTGGTGCATCTGTTGGCACAACCCTGAGATGCGCCACATACCTAGGCTCAAAATTGAGCCTGTAAAAGAAGGGACAAGTGCAGTCCACCCACTGGAGGCCTGCTGTATTGCATTGCACAACACAGCAACCACCTGCTATTGGTGGTAACCCCCCACAACACCATACACAAGCACACACAATAGGCTGGTAGTCCAGTGATACTTCCTCTCCTCCCATAGCACTGATTGCTGTATGTAATATCAACATCTTCCATGGGAGTCTAGTGGCACACCTCTCCCCAAACCAACCCTCTGATTGCCATTATATTGATAAAAGAAATATCCCTGTTGGTCCAGTAGAATCCCCCTCCCTGTCAGACCCTCCGACTACCATTATATTCCTAAAAGAAATATCCTTGGTGGTCCAGTGGTTCCCCGCTCCCTGCCCAAGTCCCCAGTCACTGGTGAATTAGTCATTTACATTTTCCTGGTGGTCCAGTGGTAACCCTCACCTCCCCACCCACACAGGCCCCCCCTGCCTACCCAGCTCCCACCGGTCATTGGTGGGCAGCATACCTGTCCACATACCATCGCGGCTGCCTGACAAATGACAGTTTACAGTAGGAGCTGCAAACTCATTGGTCCACACTGTGGACCAATGGGTTTGCAGTGCATACTGTAATAATTCACTGTTGTGTGAATGAATGACTTCTTTCACAATGTTGTGTATTACTACAGTATGCACTGCAAGCCTATTGGTCCACAGTGTGGATCAATGAGCTTGCAGCTCCTACTGTAAGCTGTCATTTGGCTGGCAGCCCTTCTGGTATGTGGGTGAGTATCCTGCTCCGCTGATGACTGGGAGCCGGGAAGGCTGAGAGTCCTGTGTGGGTGGGGGGGTGGGGTTACCACTGGACCACCAAGAAATGTAAATGACTAATTCACCAGTGACTGGGATTCAGGTGGGAGGTGGGAACCACTGGACCACCAGGGATATTCCTTTTAAAAATGTGATGGTGATTGGAGGGTCAGGCGGGGAGAGGGGTTCCACTGGACCACCAGGGATATTTACTTTATCTATATGATGGTGATCAGAGGGTCAGGATGGGGAGGGGGTGCCAATAGACTACCAGGGAAGATGTTGATTTTACATACTGTGATCGGTGCTATGGGGGGCTACCACTACACTACCATGGAAGTTATATATATGTAATTGCTGTGATCAGTGCTATGGGTGGGAAGGGGCTACCACTGGGCCACCAGGGATTTAGGATGCACTCCACTACAGGTGCTGGGAGCTATGGGTTGGTGGGTGGGGAACCACTGGACCTCCACTGCCAGCACCGCATGGTGTCCAGGATACCAGGCACATTTTGCCGGCCGGCCCTGCACAACACATACAAATGGGGCCATAAGGACATGCAAATGGTCCCATTTGCACCATGCATGTATAATGGCCCATTTGCATTTCAGTTTCTGAATATCAGGAATTTGCACATGGTGTATCTCTGATGCACTGGTGCATTACCCATTCCTGGTATTCAGAGCTGTCTGGGGTGATTCGCTGGCACATTATATTTTCACAGGGTGCATTATTTGAATTATTCTGAAGGGATGTGCCATGGCACATCTCTTTTGAATATATCCCTTGGTTGCTCCAGTGCATCTCAGTTGCGTTGCACACCCACTTGCATCATTGCCAGGCACAATTTCGAATATCGGGACCTAGGTCTTTTTCAGCATCTGATACAGCTTCATACATAAATTGATTGCCTTTTATAAAAACTTTAAGTTTAAATGGTGGAACACATATTGATTTAACACCTAATTCCCATATGGCAGTTCTCAATCGGGCATATTTCTTCCTTTCTATTATCACTTCATTTGGGAGATTCTGAAAGATGCTTATTTTTGCTCCTTGCTACTGTAGTTGTTTTTTTTAAAGACCTGGTCCATGATTCTGTCTCTGTCTTCTGATCTTTGCATTTTCATGAGTATTGCTCTAGGTGGAGCATCATCTTCTGGCCTTTATCTAAATGCTGTGTGAGCCCTGTCATATTCCATCTTAAGATCCTCTTGTGAAATGTCTAGTAAGGTGGCAAAAATCGTAAAGTCTGAAATCACGTAGTGTGTTGTTCCCATTTTTCAGGAACCCCCAAAATCCGTAGATTTATCCTTCTAGATCTTGTTTCTGCATCTATTACTTTTGTATAAAGTTGTTTTATTCTTATTTCCTTTTGAGTTAGTTTTTTTTCATTTGGAGAACTGTGTCCTCTGTCTCACTGATATATTTTTCAGCACTCTGCATTCTATTCAAGTTCACCTTGTTTGCTGTTTCGATGTTTTGGAGAGTAGTCTTAATCTTATTGACTTCAGTTATTCAAGTATCATGTGGGTCCATTTTATTCTTAATAAATAAAATTTCAGCCAGCATAGTTTTTACCCAAAAAGATGGATCATCATTTAGGCTTTCTGCAAAGTTCTGGGCCTCTGCATAATCCTTCCTATTTTTGTTTCAGGCACTGTCCTCCTCTTCTTGTGTAGTATAAACTACTTGAATTGTTTCTTTACTCTTGCCATCATTATTTTGCTCAGGAAGAGAATGGATTTCTTGGAATACTTCGGAGTCTGAGTCAGACCTCTCTTGATCGGCCATCTTTAAAGGATCACTCTTTTCATTTGCTTTGTTTATTTCTTGTTTTGGAGATGTAATAGGAAAGAGTACCATGGTTAAGTTGGGAGAGCCAAGCAAGGAAGTTCCAAAAAAAAAGTTAATTCTGGGTTGGGTTTGTTTTATTTTTTTATTTATCCCTTCTTCTCCAATGTCCTCTTCGATCAGGTTCTGACTATTGTCTGGGATTTTATGTTGTGCTTTTGTATATTGTATGTTTAAGTTTACTGCTTTCCTTTCCTTCTTGTTTAGAAACTTTTCTTTAAGCATTAGGCTCTTTACTTCTGGTAAAGATCAGGCAATTGTATGGCTTATATAACTTATAATACCGAAAGGTTTAGGTATAAGGCACAATGGTAAATAAATTATATGTCAGTGAATCAAATACATTGCACACAAATGGAGCTTGCCATCTTGATTCTAAACCCACTTTTGTTTTTCCTGACTCTAATCACACACTTCAGTTCTTTGTATACGGTCACTCCTTTTACTTTTAGGTACAGTTCCCCTTTTCACTATTTGTGATAGTGTTTTCAGGGTGTATCACATTAAGTCTCTACAATTCAAGTGGTTAATATTTATTTTGATGTTTTATTTCCCTGTTACTCTAGTTGCAGTAGAGTGAATTCCGCTTTACTTCAAGCACCTTTTCCTGTCTGAGAACTCTCAGGCAACAAGTAACCATTGTAAGTTAACGCCCAAGCACTAATAGTGGTGTTGCTTTCTAGTCCAGCTGCTCTCACTGGTCTTGAGTCACCCTTTCTTGTCCCCTCATCTCTTTTTTCCCTCTGAACCTTCTCCATCTCCCGCTCATTGGTTCCTTATGTACTGGGATATAGGCAAAAAAGATTTACTCATAATATTAGCCCGGGGACCGCCGCGTACCACACAACACAGAACACAGCGTTGAGGATTTGTCTCAATTCAGTGACCAAAAATGTGAGCAGAGTAGCCGCCAGTGAGATTTAAATTATCCAGAGGTAGAGGAGAAGAAGACTAATCATGCTGCCTACATGATTCGGTGCTCTCACAGCTCCATGGGTTCATACTCAGGGGTTCAGTGAGCCTCACAAAACTCCTTCCTCCTATCTCAGCATTCCAGCTCCCACCAACATATTTTGAATCATAACAGATAAAATCTTAACACGCTCTTCTGCTAACTGGGAGGAGGTGGGGGGTTGACAAAAGCCAGGCTAAACAGAGTCTGTGTAGGAGATCCCCCAATCAATCACTGAAACATCTGCTGCTGTGACATGTATAAACACCCCATTTAGATTAAGCACATAGATACTTAACCCTTAGACTGCCAGCAGAATTAGAAGCAGAACAAAAGTGATCAGCACCTGCCAAAAGGTATGGTTTAAATACATCCAGTTCCCAGACGTATGCTGTAAGTAGGCTCTTCAAATATGGTGCTCAAATTCTTTTTATCCAGCTACAAAAGTGAAAAGGCACCTATAAAATGTGAAGGCACTCACAATATAACAACAGTGGATACAGCAAGCATAAAGTCCATAATGTCCCTCAGCTTAAAATTAAATCTTCTGGAATGGCAAGTTAGCTGACTCAAGGCAGAATTTGAACCCCATCCCTCTCGTGACTTCACCTGATGCATTTAGCTAGATTACCTCGCTTTTCCAAAAAAGTGAGGTAATCTCATGAACCACATCAGATGACATCATGAGAGGGATGGGGTTCGAATCCTGTCTAGAGCCAGCTAACTTGTCATTCCAGAAGATTTCATTTTAAGTTGAGGGATATTATGGACTTTATTCTTGCTGTATTCACTGTTGTTATACTGTGAGTGTCTTCAAGTTGTATAGGTGCCTTTTCACTGTTGTGTCTGAATAAAAAGAATTTGATCACCACATTTGAAGATCCAACATGCAGCATACTGGGAAGCTGTATTTAAACCATAACATTAACAAGTGCCAATCACTATTCTACTTAAAACATTTTCCACTTATGCGAGCCGAGGTCTAGGTGCAGTCGTTTTATAGAATCATTGAATCATAGAAACTTGATGGTAGAAAAGGACCTCTTGGTCTATCTAGTCTGCTCCTCTTCCCTCCCACTATTCCTCCATTCCTCCTCTGCAAGCACCCATCCCATCACCCTGTAGCCCAATGTGCCTGTCCATGCTCTCTTGAAGCCTGACACTGTTTTGGACCCCACTACCTTCTCCTGCAGCCTGTTCCATGCCTCCACCACCCTGTCAGTGAAGAACAGTCCTCTCACATTACCTCTGTAGTCTCCTCCCTGCAGTCTCAACCCATGCCCCCCTTGTTTTGGTTCCTTCCTTCATGTGAAATAAATGACTTGAGCACACTCTGTTTATCGCTTTGACATTTTTTAAGGTCTCTATCATGTCCCCTCTCTCATTTCTAGTCTCCAATGCATAGAGTCCCAATTCCCTACACCTCTGTTCATATGGTTTGCCCTTTATCCCCTGTATCATTTTGTCACTCTTCTTTAAACCTTTCAATCATATCTATGTCTTTACACAGCTATGGTCTCCAGAATTGGACTCCATACTTAAAGTGTGGTCTTACCATGGCTTGGTACAGGGACATCAGGACCTCCCTTCTTCTGCTAGTGATTCCCTTGCCTATACATGCCAGCATCCTGTAAGCTCTCCCCCACTGCCCCGCTGCACTAATTTCCCACCTTGAGGATACTAGACACTATTATCCCCAGATCTCTCTCCTGCTCCATAACCCTGACTTCCTCCCTCCCCCAAGTGTGTACCTTCAGGTTCCTGTGCTCCAGGTGCATGACTTCACGCTTTTTTATATTGAATTTAAGTTGCCAAGTTTCTGACCACATTTCCAGTGCTCTCAGGTCCTGCCTCATATCCTCAACACCCTGTGCAGAGTCAACCCTATTGCAGATTTTCATATCATCTGCAAAAAGGGAACACCCTTCCCTTCAGTATTACTGCTATATCACTGATGTAGATATTGAAAAGAGGAAGTCCCAGGACTGACCCCTGGGGTACCCACTCATCAACCTCCCTGTCCTGGAGTGCACCCCATTTACTACCACCTTCTGGTTTCTCTCTGTCAACCACTTTTCTACCCATTTAACTATTTTGTCTCCCACCCCCATACTGTCCAGCTTGTTGACCAGTCTTATGTGTCGTATGGTGTTGAAAGCCTTGCTGAAGTCCAGGTAGGCCATGTCCATGACCACTGCCGGTCGATTACCTGCATCACTCAGTAAAAGAACTCAAATTGATCTGGCATGACCTCCCTTTTGTGAACCCATGCTATTTGTTGTCCATTAGTCCATTTTCCTCCAAGTAGTCCATCACACTCTCCCTGATGACTGCCTCCATGACCTTCCTCACCACTGTAGTGAGACTGACCGTGCAGTAATTTTTCCCTCAAATCCCTGCTCCCCCTGTTGTGTATTGGTACCACAGTTGCCTCCTTCCAGTCCTCTGGCACCCTTCTGGAATCCAGAAACATGTTGACTAGCCTTGCCAATGGGGCAGCCAGTTCATCTCTAAGTTCCTGGATCACTCTTGAATGCAGCCCATCTGGTCCTATGGCCTTGTCCATCTTCAGCTTGCCAGGTTCCTCCCACACCCTCTCTTGCCTGAAGGGGCACATGTCCATCCCCATGCCCCCCCCCCCATTAACTTGGGCACCCTGCTTTCTCCTTCTATCGTAAATACCCAGCAAAACTAACTATTTAGTTTTTCTGCTGTCTCCCCATCCTCTTCCAGTGGCTTCCCACCCTCACGCCACAACCTTGTGAACCCCTGTCAAGTCTTCCTCCTTTCTCTCACATATCTAAAGAATGTTTTGACGCCTCTCTTGGCCTGTTTTGCTATTCTTTCCTCAGTGGTGGCCTTCACCTTCCTTATTACCTTCCCTACTAGCTTTCTCATTTCCCTGTAAACCTCTTTGTCCCCTTCCTTTTGTGTTCTCTTGAATTCTCTAAAAGCCCTCCTTCTGCCACTAACTACTCTGTCAACTTACCTAGTGAACCAGAGTGGTCTCCTGTGTCTTGTACCCTTCCTAACCTTTCTAATACACATATTGTAGCCTCCCTCACCCGGTCCCTAATTGCTCCCTATAACTCTTCCACATCTTTCATCTTTTCCATACCATCCATCTCCTCCCTTACTATCCTGCTCATCATGTTGATGTCTATGCACCTGAAGTACTGCAACATTGTGCTTGTTCGATGCACTTTCCTTCCTACTTTCACCTTGAACCTGATGGTCCTGTGGTCACTGTCTCCTAGCTTCTCCTCCACCACTACCTACTCCACACTTTTCCCATTCATTAAGGCCATGTCCAGAAAGTTGTTTCCCCTAGTTGGCTTTTTGGCCAACTGCTGCAGGAACACTCTCTGTAGTGTCTTGAGAATCCCCCTGCTTCTGGTCCAAGCCGCCTCTGGGATGGACCAGTCCAGGTTCCCCACCAGAAGCGTTTCCCCTTTGAGAGTCATCCTCATGATCACCTGTGACATCATCCTGTCCTGTTATTTCCCTTTGCATTGCTGGTCTGTAGACTACCCTTAGTCTCAAGGATTCCCCAGTCATTCTGCTCAGTGTTACTCAAAGAAATTCAGTTTCCCTGTCTCTCTTCTGCCCCTCTATAACCTTTATGTTCTCCCCAATGTATAGTGATATCCCCCCTTCTTGTCTCTCCTGTCCTTTCTGAACAATCTGTAGCTAGGGATAGCCATCTCCCATGTGTGATATTCTGTCCACCGTGTTTCTGTGATTGCAATTGTGTCCAATACTTCATGCACTATGATGGCTACCAGTTCCTCCATCTTATTTACGATGTTCCTGGCATTAACCACTAAACCACTCCACCATAGTTCTACTTTTCTTCCCCTCCCTAAGGGCATACCAGAAACTAACACTTCATTCCTTCCCTGGGGGGAGGGGGCCTAGAGTCCACCTCCTCAGTTGTTGTTAGATGTGGTTTTACTCCAAGCCCCCCCGTTTAGTTTAAATCATATGCTTTTTCAAAGAACTTCTCCTGCCTATGTTTTAGTACAGCTGCACCTTCTCTGTTAAGGTACAGCCTGTCAGCGGCAAAGAGACTCTCATCATCCCACATTGCTCCTCAGTCCCCTACCACCCCCATACCCCATCTGCTTACACCACCTTACCAACCACTTATTCAGTTCCCTTATCCTTTCTTTTCTCTCTGTACTGGCCCCTGGCACTGGCAAACACCTCCAAGAAGGCTAAAGATTTGAAGCAGAGATCACTGCAAAACCTGAACATAGACCCAAATCTTGCCTGCACCTCCAGAAGACTATTTCCTTCCAGATAGTTTGTCCCCAGATGGAACACTAGATGTAATTTCTCATCCTGTTCCCTACCCCATTAGGGAATATGATGGGTTACTTCCAGTGCCGTAATGTCCTGCAGGCACTCTACCCAAACTGTACTGTTTCTGCTCCCCCCACTTGATACCCTTTATGATCAAGTCTACGATTAGTACTACGTTGCCCCCTTTTTCCTTCTAGTTTACCTGCCTGACAGTTTTCCTTCCCCAAGGTACTGGCTTCTGTTCTAGCCTTCTGTCCCTCCCAATGACCACTCCAGATTTCATGCTTTGAGCCTTCCCCCCTCAACAACTGCAACTCCTCCCATGCCTTCCCTGTTGGTAGTAAACACTACCCGTTTTGCCCCTGCCCCTAGCTGTCCAATCCCCTGCCCCTTACTGTGCCTGCACCCTGCCAGCAATTCTCCCAATAGCCTAAATCCCCCCGTTTCCCACTCGCACTCACCTCCTTTGAGACCCTGGATGTCCCCTGAACCCTAACATCAACTACAGAATCAGAACCTCCAGTATCCTCATTCTGTTCACCATCTTCATCTCTTCCCACCACTGTAACTACAGGAATGAGCACTCAAGTCAGTCCATTCTGCTTGGGTTCCTGTGCAAGAACTAAGCTGGACCCCATGCTTATCCACACTTACACCATCTGCTACCATTCCATTCTGCCCAGGTTCCTGAGTAGGAATTACCCCCATTGCCCTTTTGTCTACACTTACAGTGCCATCTACCAGTCCCACACCGACAGACCATGGTGCCTCCCCTTTTACCACTCTGCCATATTCACCCCATACCCATCAGGACATTCTTCCCTCTAACATAAATCAACCAGCAGAACTTCCCACACCTTCCCCCTCTCACCTCCCCCACCTTGAGCTGCCAGTCCACCATCCCCAATCCCTCGCGCACTAGCCCACAGATTACGACCACTACCATCATCCACCTGCCTCCTGTTCTCCATCTCACTCCCCTGAACCTCCTTCCTACTCACTACCCCTGAACTCCCCCTCCAACTACCCCCCCCCATCCTCTGACCTGGTTCACTCATCCAATCCCATGAGAACCTCAATCATATTTGACATGCTGATACCTCCTGCAGTAGCAGTCCCCCCATAGTGTGTGAGCATCCTCCTCCCATCAGGTCTCCTCCCCCTCTCCACTGCTCACTGACCTTCTGCCATCCAGCACCTTCCCAGGTGCCTGTGAGGCACACACCCTGAAGTTGCTTTTCTCCCTCTCCCTCATGAGTCCATAGATTTCCCTCACCCCACCACTCCTGAATGTGTCTCTATCTAAAAAGACCTTCCTGAACTTGTGTCCACAAAGCCAGCACTGCGATCTGCCCTCTCAGTCATGTATAGCCTTGCACTCTCCTACCTCAGGGAATGTAGTTGTGACTCCAACTGTCCTATTCTCCTGCGTTCTGGGCAAACCCCAATTCTCCAGAGTTTACTCATGAAAACTGCAGCCCTGCAGGTATTTCACGCCACTATTCTCCCCTGGCCCCACCCTGCCCTGATCCCCATCTCTCTCTGCTAGCGATAACATCCTCTATCCATCTTCTTCTAGCCTTATGGTAGATGGTAATGAACACACCAGTATTTAGTAGTCCTTAGGTTCCCAACCATAATCTGTGGCCAATCGATAATCCCTAGTACACAATTATCAAAAATATAGTGAGCTTTTGTGCTACAGTTAGCTATTGTAGTTGAACCCCTCTCAGACCCAGCAGGGAGAATCAACAACAAGCAAAAACAGAGATTGCAAGCATGCTGGGGTATCAATAATCCCCTGTACACAAGTGTCAAAAATATAGTGAACTTTTGTGCTAGAGTTAGCTATTGTAATTGAACCCCTCTCAGACACAGCAGGGAGAATCAACAATCAATAAACAAAAACAGAGTGTACAAGCATGCTGGGTTAAGATTCTGTAGCTAGAACTCCCCCGTTCCAGCATTGAACCCCCAAGCCTGATCTGTAATCAATAGTTTTGACTCCCCTTACTCCCATAACAGTACACATTTAGCATAGGGCAAATAATGCTGAATAAGCCTACAGTTCTGCACGTAGTGTCCCTGTGTCCCAGTTCAACTTATGCAGTTAGAGCCTCCATGTTCCAGTTCAAGTCAGCAGCAGCAATCAGTATTTTGAATCCCCAAGCCTTTTCAGTAGTCAGTAGCCTTGAACTCCCCCTACCAGTTCAAGTCAGCAAGCAACCAAAGGCCCCCTCTCCCACAGATAAGATTTTTAAACCCCCCAAAGAAAGTCCTCTCCATTCCAACAATCCCAGTTATTATACAATTAGTCTAATTTGCCCTTTTTTCTAATGTGTCCTTATTTCAGTGACTGCCCCTCAGAATTAAGTTAATATAATATAATCCCTCAGGATTAAGTTAACATAATTTCCACAATTGGGCTACCAGTTCAGGTTTGTCCAGAGGTCACTTGCCTGTGGGGTGCTCTTACCTCTCTGGAGCAATCAGTGCCTGCATGAAATGTTCCTTCTGTTACCTTTTGTGCAGCCACTTTCAGGCAGTGACCAGCTCTTTTTCGATCAGTCCCTTTTTTTGATCAGTTCCACCCTTCACTCTGTCTGCTCCTCCTCTTTCCCCACAGCTCTTTTTGCCTCCATCCCCCAGTTCTAATCTATCACCTGTCCTGACCAAATTGGTAAAGCCACTTACTGGAAGTGGCTAAGAAGTCCATTTAACATGGAGACGGTGAGGTAAGGGTGGGAGAAGCAATAAAGCTGACAGCTCCTTCAGGTGTGTGAACAGTAAAGCTGGCAGCTCCTTTAGATGTGCAGTCCCCACTGCCAAATGTAGCCTGTTTTGTGGCTATGGCCACTGAAGTCCTAGCCGCCGACTCTCTCCTCAGGTGTGTGACTGGGTTTGAATATCCCATCCACAAGTTGCAATTTTGTGCCTTTTGGCACTCTTCTTTGATTGGCCTCTTTTCTCAGCCCAGCCTCTGCTCCTCTATAATGCAGCAACAGCTACTAAAGGTTGGAGGAATGGTCAGAAGTATGGCAGCTAGGATTCAATGCAAAGAAGTGCAAAATAATGCACCTGGGAAGCAAGAACCCAGGGGAAGATTACACAATGTGGGGTAGTAACAACAACAAAAAAGGAAAGGGACCTGAGGGTAATCATATCAGATGACCTTAAGGTTAGCAAGCAATGTGAGAAGGCAGTAGGGAGGGCTGGGGGGTATTGGGATGTATTGGGAGAGGCATCACCAGCAGAAAACAGTAAGTTGTTATTCCTCTGTACAGACAATTGGTGAGACCCCATCTGGAGTACTGCATTCAGTTCTAGAGACCCCCATCTCCACAAGGACATAGACAAGATAGAGGCAGTCCAGAGGAGGGCAACAAAAATGGTGCAGGGTCTGCAAGAGAAGCCATATGAGGAGAGACTGAAGGAGCTTAATATGTGTACCCTTGAGGAAAGAAGGGAGAGGGGGACATAATAGAAACTTTTAAGTACCTCAGTGGAATCAACAAAGTCCAAGAGGGTAGCATCATTCAGAAAAAGAGACGTGCAAGAGCAAGGGGACACAATTTAAAGATGGGTGGGGTGGTTCCGGGGCAATGTGAGGAAGTATTTTTTCACAGAGAGAGTAGTGGATGCATGGAACAGCCTTCCTGAGGAGGTTGTGGGGTCTAAAACTGTGGGATAATTCAAGAATGCGTGGGATAGACATAAGGCAGTTCTTGTGGGGGGTAGGAAGAAATAGGCTGTTGGTTAACTAGGATCTGCAGCCTATCCTGTAGGTAGGGAAATGGGCAGACTAGGTGGGCCAAGCGGTCCTTATCTGCCGTCAAAGTCTATGTTTGTATGTTTCTATGCAAAGTCCCTGCCACCAATGCGGCCCGCTCAGGTCCCCACCGCTGAGTTTGTGGAAAGCTGGCAGCACCTTCAGGCGTGTGGTCCCCACTGCCAAATGCAGTTGTTTTGTGGCTACAGCTGCCGAAGTCCCCACCATCGAGTAGCTCTCTCCTCAGGTGTGCAGCTGGGTTTAAATATCCCAGCTGAGAGTTCCAATTTCACACCCTTTGGCACTCTCCTTTGACTGGATCCATTTCTCGGCCCAGCCTCTGCTCTTCTGTAATGCAATAACAGCTGCTGAAGTCCCTGCTGCCAAAGTAGCCTGCTCAGGTCCCTGATGCCGAGTTTCTGGAAAGCAGGCAGCTCCTTCAGGTGTGCAATCCCCCCATCAAATGTGGCTGTAGCTGCTGAAGTCCCTGCCATGAGCAGCCCTTCTATAGTTTATAATTCTGCTGAAATCCTAACAAAGTACTCTGTGCTTTGTTTGGATTTCAGCAGAATTAGAAAATATAGAAAATCTGGACAGATATATCAGTCCACGGCACAGCAACAGTTAACTATGTTATTCAATTGTTTTTTATGTTGGTGTGCTTGCACAGCCAACATCTTGTGATAGTGGAGTTTGGAGGCACGATCGCTGTTAGGTGAATGCAGGGCACGCACCAATAGGTGTGTCCCTCATTCCCCAATCAGCCTGCATGCCGGCACCACACCACCCAGGTGAGCACATCTAAGGAAAGGTCCACTGCAATGTGAGCAAAGCTCGTCACATGCAGCGGACCTTCCTATGTGCTTCACCAGCTACAAAGATGGTGGCACAGTGGCAGCTAAACTGCTGACTTTGGGGGTGCCCAATCCCTCGGTAGGCTTACCCTGCCCCTCATGTATGTGCCAATGGGGGAGCCCGCTCCCCATCGGCATAATGTGTCCCCCCTCCTTTTTTTTTTGTCAAGGGGGTGCCCAATCTCCCTCAGCTCATGTGACCCCCTTGCTTTCGTTGTTTGCAGATGGGGGTGCCCAATCCCTGTCAGCATCAGTCCCCTCTTCCCACTTTAATGTGCCAATGGGGGAGCCCACTCCCCGTCATCATGTTGCCCCCCCCTTCTTCTGTGCTGAGAGGGGCCCCACTCTTTATGTGCGTAGGTGCTCAATCCCCATCGGCTCACTGTATACCCCTGCAAAAAAAACACCTGTAAAAGGAAAAACCGTCTGCAATTTTTTACACCTCTAAACAGAAAAACAGTCCCTCATAGTCTCCCTACCCCTGCACCAACCCAGTGTGCACCCTGCCTCCCCACAACCCCCCTCACCTCATACTTACCTCTGATGCTTGACGCAATGATCTTCGGTGGACCGGGAACACATCTGCACTCTTCAAAGCCGACTGTGAACTGAGGAAATGCTGGTAAGCTGTATAATGCAATAAATAGGGTTTTTTCAACTTTGATGCATATCTCGGGCATTTTTTAGAATTTTTGCACCAAATTTTAAACATGGGGTTTTCGGGACCCCTTCTCATGAATTCTGTCACTGTTATGACGTTAATCAGTCCCAAAAGGTGATTTCGCAGTCACTGCGTGGAATCACCTTTCGGGACCGATTAATGCAAGGACAGTGGCAGTGTTCATGAGGTGGGCTCTCAAAAAGCCTATGTTGCAAATTTGGTGGAAAAAATTAAAAAAATGGCTGTTGTACAAGTGTGCTTTGCTCAGTTGCTATGCACGTTCATAACTTTGCGAATTCATAATATTTTTAAGCCAGATTTTCAATATTGTCATTTTTCTACACCTCCTTGTGAACAGTACAGCTGTCATTTTTCACATCCTGTCCGAAAGGTGTTTCCGCACTTCTGGCGCACAATAGCACAGTCGCTGTGAGAAATCAGTGTTCAGGGCAGATTACAAAAATTATAGTGACACTGTTCTTGAGCAGAGGTCCTAAAATGCATATGTTGAAAATTTGGTGACGATACTCCATAAAATGACTCTGTTATGAGCGTGCGTTGCGCAGTTGCTATGAACACTCATAACTTCATGAATTCACAATATTTTCATGCCAGATTTTCAACATTGTCATTTTTCTTCATGTCCTTGTAAACAGCATAGCTGCCATTTTTTACATCCTGGCTGAAATGTGCTTCTGCACTTCCAATGCACAATAGTGCAGTTGCTATGGGAAATCAGTGTTCAGGGCAGATTACAAAAATGACAGTGACACTGTTCATGAGCAGAGGTCTTAAAATGCCTATTTTGAAAATTTGGTGACGATACTCCATAAAGTGACTGTGTTACAAGCGTGCATTGTGCAGTTTGCATGCACAATTGTAACGTTGTGCATTTGTAATATTTTCACTCTGGATTTTCACCTTTGGCATTTTTCCACATCTCTTGATGAACAGTACAGCTGTCATTTTACATAACCTGCCCGAAATGTGTTTTCACACGTCCAGCGCAGAATAACGCGGTCGCTGTGCAAAATCACTTTTTGGGACAGTTTGAGGAAATGACAGTGACACTGTACATGAGCAGAGGTGCTAAAATGCCTATGTTGAAAATTTGGTGCCTAAAGCCCATAAAATGACTGGGTTACAAGTGTGCATTATGCATTTCCCATGCAGCCGTGTAACTTAGCAAATTTGTAATATTTACATGCCACATTTTCAACATTGCCATTTTTTTACACCTCCTTATCAACAGTACAGCTGTCATTTTTCACATCCTGCAAAAAGTGTGTTTCCGCACTGCACTACCAAAGCCAATGACAGCATGACAACATTCGGCATTGACAAATGCTTGTTTAGAAGGTGCTTGTTTTCACTGTATCCTGCAGGAGTTCTAGGTGCAGCTTGGAATTACAGGGACAGAGAAAACAAACACAGTTTTTTATTACTATCTGTTAGCAGCATTCTGGTGCATTCTGCTAATGACTGAGGGCAGTAAGAGGTGATGGAATGCAGCGCTGGTGCATTCGGGCTCGATTTATCCCCTAAAAATGCCAAAGTCAGATGAATGTGGCATTGAACACAGGTATCGGGCCATGCCACACCTACTGTATGATGCTAATGAAAGTTGTGGTGGTTAGCACTGTAGCTTCAGATGCCTTGGCCCCTGAGCTACAACTATCTTTGCATTGGGACTTTGACAATGTATAATGCTGGTTTCCCTTAAGTTAGCTTTCTCTTAATGCCAAAAAAGGTCTCTATGTCCTCTGGCACTAACTAGAGGCTTGCAAGGCTTCCCACTACCTCAGTTTTCTTGTTGGTGATCCCTTGAAGATATGTACTACTTCCAGTACCTTGGTATGTGACTGAACTGAAACCATAATTTCTCTTCCTACTGTGATTCCATGAATAAGAAGTTCTGTCCCAATAATGGCACAATGTTTGGCAATATGTCCTGCCTTCCACTTCCAGTCAATAGCAGACTTGTCTTAAAAGGGGGACAACCAACCCTAAGAGCCCCAAACCCAAGTGAGGATTTGGTCCCAATTTGCATTTTGAGTGCAAACATTTTTTTACTCACTTACTTCAGTATTGTAGATTGTATCAGACTGATTCTGCTGACTTGCAACATGACATTTTCTGTAATTGCAAATCCCAGAATCTCCTGCAGCTGATATCAGAGGAGGGCTGTGACAGCGAACGATTCAATAGCCTGCAGTTAATGTTAGAGCTTTCATAAATTACAATCAGATGGACTAAGTACAGTCTTCTGGGACTGTACTTAACCCAGTGAGGACAGAGGGACTGGCAAACAAAAGATCAGCGCTTATAAAAACTCTGTGTTTTTCTGCTCAAATTCCATGCCCCGGTACCAGAACTTGTTACAACCTGTGCATTTCTAGAGAATTAAAATGGGTCTCAGAACTTGTTAAGCCACTAGAAACACAAAAACATAGAAATTGTCAGCAGATAAGGACAGTCAGGCCCATCCAGTCTGCTCTTAAGCCCTACCCTTGTTTTGGCCCCTGATCCTACCTGGTGAATGACTTTTCACCACTCTTTTTTGCCTCTAAGGTTCCCTTATGCCTGTCCCAGGCATGTTTAAATCCCTCCACTGTGCTTGCTCCCACCACCTCCTGTGGCAGACAATTCCGTGTGTCCAACACCCTCTCTGTGAAGAAAAACTTCCTCATATTTCCCCTCAATCAGCCAGCTTCCAATTTAATATCATGCTTCCTCGTTTATTACTCCTCCTATATTGGAAGATGTCTCCCCTGTACCTTGTTAATGCCCTTAAGACACTTGAATGTTTCAATTATGTCACCCTGTTCCCTCCTCTCCTCCAGTGAATACATATTGAGGTCCCTTAATCTCTCCTCATATGTTTTCTGGTGCAAGCCCTGTACCATCTTTGTTGCCCTTCTCTGGACTGCCTCTACCCAGTCAATGTCCTTACAAATGTGCAGCCTGCAGAATTACACACAGTACTCCAGATGAGGCCTTACCAGTGCTTTATACAATGGCAAGACTGCCTCCCACCTTCTGCTAGTGATACCGCTGCATGTGTATAAAATCAAAAGCCTCTGTTACCTTCAATTATTCTGCTCCCTAAGTTTTGGAACTCTCTTCCCCAAGCACTTCAAAAATCTAGATCCCATGAGAGTTTCAAAAAGGAGCTGCGCTTATATCTATCCCTTGATGATCTCTGCACTTGTTTTAATCTTCCCTAATCCACTCACCCCCCAGATGCTGCCTGGCTTAACTTTAACCTCCCCGGAGTCACGTGATGTGTGCGAGAGAGTAGCAGCTCGACTGTGGGCTCTCTCCCTCTCGTCGGTACAAGCCTACGTTTTGGAAGTTCAAACCGCAAGAAATGATTTCGTCTTGAAGGATTTTCGGGGGGAAGACGTCTTCTGCCTTCCAGGAGGTTTTGCTTGTGGGTTATTTGGCTAGAAATGGAGGAGCCAGCCCAGGAACTGGAGGCCAAACGGCCTCGTCGCAGCTCATCCCCCGCAGGCCTGGACGAAGATTTAACACCCTCCTGGGTATACTCCGAACTTTCCACGATCAAAGACGCCCTGTTTAAACTGATTGAAGAGGTTGCGGAGTTTAAGCCAGCCCTAACACAACTGGCGAGGAGAGTCACGGACACCGAGGCGAGGATTTCTTCGGTCGAGAGGAAGTTGGACAGAGACGGCCCTGCTTTGGTGGAATGCAAAAGGGCTATCACTAAATTAGAGGATCGCCTGGAAGATTTGGAAGGGAGAAATAGGCGGAACAACTTAGTCCTACTGGGCCTTCCTGAAGGGGATGAGGGTCCTAACACTATAGCATTTCTGCAAAAATTCCTGAAGGCGACCGTTGGACCCTCTCCGAATGCCCCAGAGTACGTGATTGAAAGGGGGGCATCACTCGTTGCGGGCCAAACCACCAGCCTCCAACCCTCCCAGGCCAGTCATCTTTAAACTCTTGAACTATCTGGACCGCGAGTTTATATTAAAGGAGGCCAGGAAGCTGTCGGCCATCCTCTGGGAGGGGAAGAAGCTCAGATTGGTCCCAGATATGACATTAAAAACTCGTTCGCTTAGGGCAAGCTTTCGCCCTATTACTGCTAAACTTTGGGCTGCTGGCATTAAACATCGTATGCTCTATTCTGCAAGATTGGAAGTAGCATTGAGA
Organism: Neoceratodus forsteri; assembly: GCA_016271365.2. NCBI lineage: Eukaryota > Metazoa > Chordata > Ceratodontiformes > Ceratodontidae > Neoceratodus > Neoceratodus forsteri. The sequence continues at coordinate 686,335,035 of CM057449.1, forward strand.
GATGGCACCAAAAGGTTCGACTCGCCGGAAGAAGCTTTAAAGCTACTGAAGAGCTATTATCTGGACTTGTTTGCGAAGGGATGAGGAGAAAGTCCATGGAGAGCTTTTTTGGCGTTCTCAGAGCATGGAAAGTGTTTTTCTGACTGTTTCAGGTTTGTGGTCAAAGTCACAGTTCTAAGAATTTTGAAAGCCGGCTATGGGACTGGAAAATTTCGTTTGCTCCAAGAGTATGACGTGGCCTAACCGTGTCTCTGAGTGGGCGATTGTCTGCTCTGGCTCTGGACTTGTACTGGGCCCCTGTGTATTGGAGATATTGGGGCTTATTTTTTTTTTTCGGACATTCTAACGAGCAACAGCATTATGGGACCACTAGAGGGAGCCTGGTACCAATAAATAAACGTTAAACACTTCCCTCAATGTGTTAATTTACTGACAGATACCCCCATGAGTTAGGGGTAGGAAAACTTCTCTGCCCTGGAATCGTTTTTTTTTTTTGTGTGGAGATTTAAACAGTGTACCAGGGTGGATATGCCCTAAAGCTTTGCCTCTGCTTTATTAATCTCCAACTAGACAGGTTTTTTACATAAGTGTTGGTATTCCGGGAGCATGATATATTTCTTGGTCCCTTTACAACCTAGAATCTACTGTTACTATAGGTTAAGGGGTATCTGGTAATTTTGGTTTTTCTTTTAGCCTTTTGAAAGCTGCAGTCCATTCGAAGGAGAGAGGGAGTAATCGATGAAGGGGAGCAGGCCCATAATCCTAATAGTGGCAGGAGTGATTATTACTCTGTTTCCTTTTCACCATGTGTCGTTTCTATCTGCCTGCACTTTGGGTATTTTTCTTTTTTCTTTTTATATTATTTGGTCTAGGGTCTTTAGGCTATTTCACCGCTATATAAGGACTTCAGATGGTGAACCCATGTGGGTCCTGCTAAGTTAATAGTTTGTTAGTATGAAGTGAATAAGTTAAGCGAGGTAGTTGTAAGATTAGGAGTTTTAGGTAGTGTAGTAGGGGTTCGGCTTAGACTTTTCAGGTAGGCTTGTGACAATGGCATGATTAGTGGATTTTTGATGGGGAGGGTAAGCCCTTAGCGGGTATCACGGGCCAAATGAGTTGGAGTAGGCGAGAGCTGGGAGTTCAGTAGTGCCGGTGGTGTGGGGGAGTTTTAGGAGTTTGTTTGGGGTGGGTGGGAAATTGTTAGGGTTTCTTCTTTGTTTGCTATTTTATGGATTGGGAGGGGCAGCTACTCATATTCTGGTCTATTAGGCTTAGTATGGCATTTACATGGTTAACAGTCTGAATTTTTTGTCTTGGAGCGTGAGGAGAGACAATAAAAGAAGTATATTATATTAAACCATCTGGATGAATTCGACCTTTCAATAGTGTTCCTTCAAGAGACCCACTTGCTTCCAGGGCAGGTGCACCATCTTTGAAAGAGATGGGTAGGACAGGTATTTGGTTCAGGGGTCTCATCCAATAAATGAGGAGCAGCTATTTTGGTGGCCAAGGGGATTCCGTTTGTACCGACAGATATTATTTCGGATCCAGAGGGTAGATATATTTTAGTGGTGGCCAAAATCGGTAATGTTAATCTGGTAGTGGGTTCTATATATGGTCCTAACTTGGATACGCCATCCTTTTTTGTACATTTGGCTATGATATTAGCTCCTTTTGCAACTTTACCTATAATTTTAGGGGGAGATTGGAACCTGGTCCAATCGAACCGTTTGGATAGTACTTATTATAAAGGTACGCAAAGCTCCCCATCTCAGAGAGCTTGATGGGAATTTATATCGTCGTTTGGCCTTGTAGACCCATGGAGAGTAATTAATCCTTCTAGTAAGGAATTTACTTTTTTTTCGCCAATTCACAAAGGTTTTTCCCGGCTTGATTATTTTTTGGTTAGTCAGCAAGTTGTCCCAGGGATAGTTGAGGTTGATATACTAGTTCGGGTAATTTCAGACCATTCCCCTATCATTTTGAAGGGGTTGCTCTCAACCATTCCACCAAGATCTCATTCTTGGACTCTTAATAATAAATTACTATTGGATGACCAGATAGTTGTCCTTTTTCAAAATTTTTTATCTAACTCAATTACTTCTAATTGGGGGTCCATTGCAGCAACTGACCAGGTGTGGGCAGCACTTAAACCACCTAGAGAGGCGAACTTATCCGTGATAGCTTGATCTAAAAAGAAAAGGAATTGTTTCCTATCCGACTGTTTAAACAAAATTAAGGATTTGGAAAGTAAAGGGGGTGGTACACTTACTTATTCGCAGGAACAGGAACTTTCCACTCTGAGGGCCCTTTATGCGAGTGCTGCTAGAGAATCGGTTGACAGGGCAGCTTCTGCACTGAAAGCCTCGTATATTGGCCAGGGTAATAAAGCAGGCAAACTGTTAGCCTGGCAATTAAAGCAGAGGTTGGCTGCTAAATGGGTGGCATCCTTAAGGCATCCTCAAACGAACGCCCTAGTCGTTGACCCCGAAGGTATATTAGATCTATTTTTGGAATTTTACCAAAAACTTTATACAAGCGAGCCCAGTACTCCTGTGCAGGATTCCAAAATGTGGGAGTTTCTAGATAAGATTTATTTTCCGAAAATGTCAGATGAGTTTAATTCAATGCTATAGACTCCTATTACAGGGGAAGAAATTTCCAAAACTATTGATTCTTTAAAGCCGGAAAAAGCGCCTGGTCCAGATGGGTTTACAGGTCCATTTTATAAAACCTTTAAAAAGTGGTTAATCCCTTTGTTGCAACAAGTTTATGCGTATTGGCAAGCCTTTGGGGTCAAAGATCATTCCCTATTTGAAGCAAGAATAATTCTTTTACCTAAACCGGAGAAATCTCCAGAGGAAGTAGGTAGTTATAGACCCATCTCTCTCCTCAATATTGATGTTAAAATATATGCTAAAATCTTGGCTAATAGGCTAAAATTGGCATGGGAGGGCTTCTTAGCCTGGAGCAGGCCGGGTTTGTGGCAGGACGTTCCTCAGCGGATCATTTTAGGAAGCTATTTTATTTAATTTCTGCGGCTGAGGCTCCAGATTTGGAAGCATCTCTGGTATCCTTAGACGCGGAAAAAGCGTTTGATAGAGTAGAGTGGCGTTTTGTGTTTGCTGTATTGACTAAATTTGGTATCTCTCAACAGTTCATAGATTATATCCGGGTTTTGTATTCATGCCCCTCTGCTAGGATCCAGTGTAATAATCTCATCTCGAAAGCCTTTCTTCTCTCTCGGGGTACACGTCAGGGGTGTCCACTCTCCCCGTTCCTTTTTAATCTATATATTGAACCCCTAATAAGGACTTTGAAGATGGATAATCAAATACAGGGAATCTGTATTGGGGAGCAGGAGCACAAACTGTCTCAGCTTTTGCAGATGATCTGCTTATGCATGTTAAAGATAGCAAGAACTCGCTACCCCAATTACTTCAAGTAATTTCTTCCTTTAGTGTTTTCTCAGGTTATAAATTGAATAAGAATAAAACCAAGGTATATTCATTATCTCCTTCCTTACAGAAGGGCTGGTGCTCCTCTTTAGGCCTACAATGGCAGAGTAATTCGCTGGAATACTTGGGCATCAAAATTTCGAATGATCTTTCTAGTCTGGTCAACCTTAATTTCAGGCCTATACTCAAAAATATTAAGGAGGACTTAGAAAGGTGGGTTAAACTCCCTTATCATTCTGGGGTAGGGTCAACACTGTGAAAATGATGGTTCTACCAAAAATTTTCTATCCTCTCCTTAATCTCAATATGTATTTACCTAAATCCTTTTTTAAATCATTACATAGGTGTTGCTCGGATTTTCTATGGAAAGGCAAGCCGCCTCGCCGGGCATATGCAAAACTTACCCAATTTAAGAAGGAAGGGGGGTTACAGGTGCCAGATTTTTATGCCTATTATTTAGCTATTCACGCGACAAGGTGTTCGCAGTGGGTAGCAGAAGCTGATGGTACCCCGAGTTCTTTTTCGGGGCTCAGTCTGGATCGAGTGGTTATCCAAAGATTTAATATAGATTTGGAATCCCTCCTATATATCCCCTGGTCCAAACTTCCCCATAAAGTTAGAAATACTCTGCTAGGGTGGGATGTTAAGGCCTTACACCAACTCTACTCGCTGCTCCATCTATCTTTTGAAAAAGACTTGACACAACCTTTGTTAAGGAATCCCAATATTCAGGTAGGAAACCGGCCTATTACCAGGTCTATAGGCAGCTACTCTTCTAAGTGGTGTCTGGCAGATTTTCTGTCAGATAACTCCTTAATCTCTGCAAGGGAGCTGGCCAATAAATTTGGGGTGGAACAAAATAACTTACTGAGACTTTACCAGATTCAGTGTAGTATGAGTTCCTTTTTGGGGGGAGGCCCATGGAGCGACAGAGCCAGTGCCTTTTTGAGACGGTTGAGAGATTTGGCTGCATCTCGTGGTGCAGTTTCCAAGACCTATAAATTTATATTTGTCTGGTACATTGCCCAAGGCTTCCCCTACGGCCCATTATTGGGAAACTAACTTAGCTAGGGGATGGTCTGCTGACATTTGGGGGAGAATATGGGAGGATATTTATATTTATAGTAAACAGGACAGACTTAGGAATGTTCAATTTAATATACTGCATAATTTGTATCTTTCCCCCTCCAAGCTTTCCCGAATTCACAGATCCTTTTCACCTACGTGCGCAGACTGTGGGGACCCCCTGGCCACGACTTATCATAAGCTTTGGGCGTGTCCCAAGGTAGCAAACTTTGGGATTCGGTAAAGCAATGGGTGGCCCCTTATTGCAAGATTTCAGCCTTCTTCAATGTTGATGTTTGCTTATTAGGGATGTATGCCCAAATCCCAACTCGGTCTCAGAAGTGGCAAATGGCAGTAGTTGCTCTTGTCACTAAGTTAATTATTCTTAGGCATTGGCAGGGCAGTTGGGAACCCTCCTTTAAAGAATGGTGGGATGAATTTCTAAATGCGTTAAATGCTGAAAGGTCGGCCACGACCCTTTTCAACTCTGTTGAGAAATTTCAGGAATGTTGGGGGGGGTTTCTTTCAAGTTTCAAAGGGAAAATTAGTGAAGGGAAACAAATTTGCCTTAAGTAACTGGGGGGATACTTTGTTAGAGTCATTTGGGGAGTCGCCAGCTCTTCCTCTATTCATGTCGCATAGTCACTGGCTATCCGACACAGGTTGATTTTCTTGTCTCTCCTTCCTCTTATGAGGATGAAGGGCGAATTTTTAGACCATTAAGTAACACTTGGTATTTAGTGGCTGCCATGGGGTTTGGATTTTGTTTTTTTGGTTTTTTTTCTCTTTCCCTCCTCTACACGGTGACTATGTTATGTATAAAATGCATTTGTGACGGGATTTTGATTTTGTTTATCTGTATGTTATGTATTGTGATTTTATGTAATGTTTCTATTTGATAAAATTGAAAATAAAGTTATTTGCAAAAAAAAAACTTTAACCTCCCTACCTCATAGCAGTTCTTAACCTTACTATCTCCTTGAGAGCTAATCTACCCCAGCTCCCCCCCATACCTGAGTCTTGTTTCAGAGGCCATGATAATGCATCCTGCCCAGTCAGGAATTTGCCCTTGCCTTGTTTCACTGCCTATTTGAATCTTCATTGTTGTGACTAATTTGAACAATATTTCTTTGCAGCTGTGTTGTGGTATCTCTTCCTAGACTGTGTAGGTTTTCTCTGCCTATAAATTTTATGTGAATTGCATAGATTGTTATTGTCCTGGCTGCATGTATTCATTACTACTAACTGTTTTCATCTATGCTATTGTAATTTCATTGTACTTATGCTATGTACCTGTCTTTGATTGTCGTACTCTCCTGGGTTGTGCCTGAAAATAGTAATTTCATGGCTAGTACACCTACCCGGTTAACAAAACCAAAATAAATAAATATGCACCCCAGAATGCCACTGGCACCACTTCAGCTTTTGTACTCTGCTTTGACACCTTTAGGTTGTCTGTAATCATAACTCCCAGGTCCCTTTCTTCATTGGTGATTGTCAGCAACTCCCCCACCATCCTGTAGCTTTCCCCAGGGTTCCCTCATCCCCAGGTGCATTATTTTGCACTTCTTTGAATTGAACCTCAGATGCCACACCTCAGACCATTTTCCAAGCTCCAGGTCCCTCCTCATTGTCTCCACCCTGGCTGGTGTATCCACCCTGTTGAAGATCTTGTTGTTATCTGCAAGCAGGCAGGCCTTACCTTCCAGTCCTCCTGAAATGTCAGCAATAATAATAATAATAATCTTTATTTATAATGCACCTTTCAAAATCAAGGCGCAGAACATATTTAAAATAAATTCACAATAAAACATCATGATAAAATAGCTAAAACAAGTTCAATCAATCCATGTCGACCCCATCCCCATATGCCTTATTCCTTAAAAAAGACTTCAGTGCTTGTTTAAAGCCCTCCACAGTCATGCACTCTCTAATCCATTGGGGTAGAGAATTCCAGAGGGTCAGTGCCATGAACATAAAAGCCCGGCCCCCAGAAGATTTTAACACTACCCTCGGAATCTCCAGCAACCCCTTGTTGACCGAGCAGAGCAGTTGGTCCAGGAGGTAAGGAACCAGAAGCTCTTTCGGGTAGTCAGGGCCAAGTTCATGTAGGACTTTATAAGTCGGTAAACTGACTTTAAAGGTGATCCGCCACTGAACTGGCAGCCAGTGCACCAGTGTAATGTGGGAGGAATGAGAAATCCCCATTAACAATTCTGCAAGTGGTGGATATCAACCCCTGGAAGCCCAAAGTAAAGGGAGTTGCAATAATCCAAACACGAGGTCACAAAGGCATGGATCAGTGTAGGCAAGTCCCCAGATGGAACAAGGTGCTTGATCCTAGCGATGTTCCTCAGATGGTAAAAAGATAACTTAACGACAGCCGACACCTGAGAACGTAATGTCAGCCAGTTGTCAAGAATCACCCCTAGGTCACGCACCTGTTCAGAGATAGGGAACTCAACATCCCCAGGGAATAAACCTGTGGGATGATTTGCTCCCAACCCCCCTATCTGGTGACCAGGATCCACAACCATCACCTCCGTCTTCCCAGAATTCAACTTTAGCCAGCTGGACCTCATCCAACCTTGGATCTCACCAAGGCAGTTATTAAACACTGAGAGTACTCCATTCTGGTCTGGTGCAAAAGACAAGTAGAGCTGGATATCATCGGCATAGCAATGAAACTCCAGCCCTTACCATCTTACAATGTCTCCGAGGGGAAGCATGTACACCACAAATAACATGGGAGACAGCACTGAGCCCTGAGGTACCCCACAGGACAGAGAGGTAGGTTCGGAGGAAAACACCCCCGACACCACCTTCTGAGTTTTACAAGTGAGGAAAGAAGTAAACCATCTGTGAACCAACCTGAAAGCCCACAGATGCATCTCAGGCACTCAAGCAGCACCCCATGGTCCACGGTGTCAAATGCTGATGACAGATCAAGCAGAACCAAAATGGACCATTTTTCCTGGTCTCTCACCATCAGGAGATCATTGAGCACCCGAACCAGTGCAGTCTCGGTGCTGTGCCTCTTTTGAAAACCAGATTGAAGAGGGTCATAGATTATATGGATGGTCAAATGGTTGTCCAACGGAGCAGCCACTACTTTCTCAATTACCTTCCCCACAAAGGGAAGGTTAGAGATAGGCCTATAGTTAGCAAGAGAGTCTGGGTCCAAAGAGGCCTTCTTCAACACTGGTGTCACCACTGCCTCCTTCAGAGATCAGGGGTACTCACCAGAGTCTAGGGAGCACCAGACTATCTGTGCCAGAACTGGGATGATAACCTCCCCACAGCCCATTATCAGGGCTGTAGGACCCAGGTCTAAACTACAGCATGTAGTGCACATACCCTGGACAATCCTCATAACATCCACGATTTCCGGCCTTTCGAAGGAACTCCAGGAAAAAAGAGGAATGGTGACCGGGAGCTGGTCTACGGCAACTCCTATAGACAGTACTGCTTGGGTCTCCGCCCTGATGTCATCCACCTTATCTGCAAAGAACCGAACAAGCTCCTCACACTGCAGTTGTGAAAAGGATCTATGAACCTGTAGACAGGCTGGGTTGTACAGCCTGTCTACAGTTCGAAAGAGCTGGGCTGGTTGGTTCTGAGCAGCAGCAATTTCCCCAGACAGGAATACTGCCTTCTTACGGGCAATTGCTGACTGATAGAGTCGGTAGTGCTCTAGCAATCTAAGATGGTTGGCCTCTAAGCCATATTTCCGCCAGCATCTCTCTAACCTGCATTCTAGTCGCTGCATCTCCCACAAGTCCTTGTCAAACCATGGTGACCGAGGGTGAAGGGAGAGAGGATGCACTCGGATTGGAGCAATGGAATCCAGAGCGGAGGTAATGGCCTTATTATAAGCCAGAACCAAAACCTCTGGAGCCAAGCTCGCCATTGGAAATTCTGATAGATCAAGCACCGCAGTTAGGCCATCGGGAGTCACATCCCGTAAAGGGTGGTACTTGACCATCTCCACAGGGGCTGGCCTATGCAGAGGGGAGCAAAAATTGAATCTCACAGTGTAATGGTCAGACCATCCGACGGGTTCCACCCCCACGTCGGAGGCTTCCATCCCCAGGAGGAAGACCAGGTCAAGGGAATGGCCATGATTATGAGTGGCAGAGGTAACCACCTGTGAGAGGCCCAATGAATTCATCAGTTGGAGGAAGTGCTGTCCAAATTGCGAGAGTTCATCGTCAATCCAGGCATTAAAGTCACCCAGCACCATCAGCCTGGGCGACTCAAACACCAGGTCAACCACGAAGTCCACCACTTCCTTAAGTAATAGCTTCTTGTCTCAGGGTGGACGATAGATGAGAGCCAGCCTATAGCTCCCATCTGCCACTACAACACATTCAAATGATCTGGTCTCCTCAGCTGGGACACTAGTGAGATCCAATTCAGCCTTAAAACAGACCGCAACCCCCTCACCCCTGCGATCCAATCTTGGATGGTGTATCACTGAATACCCGGCTGGAACTGCTGCCTTGAGTACGGGGCCAGCATTACCATCCAGCCATGTTTTGGTGATGCAAGCCAGATCTGCTGTACCCACCAAGTCTGCAACAATAGCAGTCTTGTTCACAATGGATCTGGCATTGCATAACACCGCCCGAGTTGGACAGAACTCCAGGGATGCCCCAGCCACCTGCCCACCATTTATGGTGGTGGTGCTCTTGGGTATGGAGACCAGACAAGGAGGCCCACATTCTAGACTCCATTTTGCCCCAGGGCATCATCTGGGCTTAACCACCCCAATGCGAATGCCCCTTTCGTCTACCCTCCGCTGTTCACACACCCGACCCCCCCATCCTCCTGCGGGCAATTCCCAAAGCCCGACAGCATTGATAGATGGAAAAAAGCAACGGTGGGGGAAAAAAGGGGCGGAGAGCATGGAGAGCGGGGGATGAATAGCACATGACCTGGGGGGAGGGACAGTGATACATATCCCAATCCTCCAACATGGTGCAAAAAATCAATAAGCTTCTACTCTAGCTGTAGTGACTAATATAAAATCAAATCCAAATCTAAATAATTAAAATGACTCAAACAAAAAACGAAACAAAAGCAAACAATAATTAATTAACTCAAATCAAATTAACTCAAATTAAATCATCATTTGAACCTGCTTTCAGGAAAGAAAAAGAAACAAAACTACATCCACATAATAAAAATAGGTATCCCTCCTCACACAAGGTATTCCTATTTCTAAAACAAACAATAAAATAAAATCACAATTTAGAATAAAGGATATCAGAACAGATAAATAAAAATACACAGAACATCCCACATAAAATAATCAAAACAATATAAATTAGCTAGGCAAACAAGTCCTCACACTACTTGCATGCTCAGCCCAACGAGCACTCTCACTGCACAGAGAAGAAAAAATAAAATAAACCTTCCCACATAAACTAAATAAATAATACAAATTTGTGAGCAGTCAGGAACTCTCACTCCCCGGATGCTCTCAAAAACTGAGCACTCTCACTGCTTGGAGTACAATTTAGAAAATTTTGTCCCAGAAAACAGGTTCCAATGGGAAGAACAACCCCAAGTTCTTCACCCCCACCACCACCACCATTTAAAGTCCAAGCACTGTTCTCTCACAACACTGCATAAAAACTACCAGTAAAATATTCAGATCAGAGGCCCTTTCACAACCTCCCCAAAGGGCCACTTGAAATTAAATCTAGTAAGCCATCAGTACTTATCTCTTTTTTTCCTGGTTCAGATGATTGGAAAAAGTCCAGAATTCGAAATAACGTGTCGCACAATCCAGGCAAATAGTAAAATCAGCTGTGCCACAAAAACGGGACTGGCTTTAGCGACAATCCAAACCCCCCAAAGAGCATTCAGGCTGCACGTGAGTCCCCTCTCAAATCCAGCAGCTTGCTTCTTGTCCCATTTTACTGAAAATCCAGGAGGATGTGAAATTTCCCCAAACTGCAGCAGCCAAAGCCAAAACGAATCCCTGAAGCCCAGCACCGGTTTGGAGTCACCCCAAAACTACCACTCCCCAGGGTCAGGGCCCCAGATCTAGAGTGGCCCAATGATCACCCCAAAACTGCAAGCCTCCAGGGCGGACAGAAACTTTACCCTCCGGTGAGCCTCTGACCAACCCCCTCACCCACTAGGAGTGAAGATAGAGCACTCCTCCCCGCTGCAACCCCAAGTCTTGGCTCAGCTCAGTTCTTTATTCCTGACAGTTTCCCGACACTTTCCCAATGGTCTGCAGATAGAAGAAACAGACGCCAGTCTCGGGCCAGATAACCACCTCTTTCCAGGTCGGGCACCACCGAGGGGGAAAACACATCCAAAACACAGGATTCCAAAGCATCCAATCAATCCCAGAGAAGCCTCCTCCAACACGAACCCGGAGAAATTCCTAGAGTGATCTCCGAGTGTCCCGCTAAATCCACAGAGTCTTCGGCAAATCCACAGTCACACAGAGTCAGAAATGTACAGCATTATACTTCACACTGTCAAATAACCGGTTCCAGGGAAAAAAGCAGTTCTTAAGCAAATGGCCCACAAACAGCAGTAGTGGGAGTATGTCCAAGTCCAGAAACAAAAAAATCATAAAGCAATTACAGCAAATACAAAATAAAAATAAAAAACGAACTTAAAACAAAAATAGCACAAAAATAAAACTTCTACTGCTGCAACAAACTCAAGGCAGACACACACCAGTTGCCATCTTGGTTTTCAAATGACTCTCCCCTGCCTACCAGACAAACAGATGCATCCGAGGTAGACCTAGGTGCTGTCCTAATGTCAAAATGAAGACATTGAAGAAGCGTGGCTCAAGGACTGACCCCTCAGGTACCCTACTGGTCAGCCACTCGCTCCCGGGATTGGATCCCATTTACCACCACCCTCTGCCTCCTATCTGTTATCCAGTTCCTAACCCAGTTTACCACTTTGTACCCCGTGCCTAGACTGCTCATCTTATTAATCTGTTTTTAGGTGGGACCTTGTCAAAGACCTCACTGAAATCAAGGTGGACCAGCAGTATAGTATAGTCTAGAGGTTAGAGTAACGAGCTGTGAACGAGCTTGGTACATCCATCAGACCAGACATTGGTTTGATTCTCACGACCTCTACTTGCATACTGTGTGACTCTGAGCAAGTCATTTAACTGCCCAATGCTCCCAGGGCACCCCAGAAAATAGGCACTTGTGCCTAGTGAGCCTTACCCAGTTACCAAAGACTAAAATAAAAAAATAAATCCACACCCCCAACCCACAAGTTACTTCCTTTGTCATCCAGTAAAAAAATAAAAAAATATATCAGATTCATTTGACATGACCTTCCTGCAGTGAATCCATTTTGTCTCAGATCCTGGGCACTGTTTGATTCTAAGTGTGCCACTATTCTGTCTTTAAGCAATGCCTTCATGATCTTACCCACTACTGAGATGATGCTGACTGGCCTGCAGTTCTCTGCCTCTTCTCTACTACCACTTTTGTGTAGAAGGACTACATGTGCCCTCTTCCAGTCCTCTGGAACCACTGCTGTGCTGAGTGACTCAGTGAACATGACTGCCAGAGGCACTGCTAGCTCCTTCCTCAGTTCCCTTAATATCCTTGGGTGTATGCTATCTGGCCTCATTGCTTTGTCCACCTTCAGTTTTGTGAGCTCCTCCAAGACCCTCTCCACTGTGAAAGGACATGTGTCTACCTGCCCCCTTCATGTCTGTTGCCCAGCTGTGGTCCATGACCCTCCCCTCTTTCATGAATACCAAACAAAAGTATTTGTTCAGTATTTTCACCTTTTCCATGTCTCCCTCCTGACACTCCCCTGTATCCCCTCTGAGCCTTACAATCCCCTCCCCCGGGTTTTCCTTTTCTTGCTGATGTACCTATAGAATATCTTGTCCCCCTTCTTCACTGTCTGTGCTAATTTTTCCTCGGTCTGTACCGTAGCATTCCATACAGCCTTCCCTGCTTCCTTTACATTCTTTAAGTACACCTTCCTGTCTTCCTCACTTTGAGTCTCCTTTTATTTCCTGTAAACCTCTCTTTTGGCCCTAACCTTGTCTGCCACCTCTCTTGAGAACCATAGCAGTTTCCTCCTTCTCTTGCCTTTGTTTACCACCTTAATGCATTGGTTTGTAACCTCCTCAATGGCTCCTTTCAGGTGTTCCCACTGTTCCTCAACTTCCCCTCCTATATCCCTCCTTGCCAGGGTGACTTTGATACATCTACCCATTCTAGCAAAATCTGCCCTCCTGAAATCTTAGACCTTTGTCTTCGTGTGACTCAATTGTGTCACTGTCCCCATGCAAAAGCTCATTATGTGGTGGTCGCTGGATCCCAGTTGACCTTCCACCTGGACATCTATGATTCTTTCCCCACTGGTCAGTACTAGGTCCAGAATCGCCCTGTCCCAGGTGGGTTCAGTGACTAGCTGTCTGAGGCCTGCCCCTCTTGGGAATCCTGGATGTCTCAGCTCCTGGGAGAAGCAGATGCTGGGATGGCACAATCTTCCTCTGAGATATCTGGAAGCAGGACATTGCCAACCCATTTTATAATGTAACAGGTACTGTAGCATCAAATGCTGCCATGACCTCAGTCTAGGATGTTATTGTAGACAAGCTTTAGATAAACTGTAGATAAGCTTTATGCTCAATGCTTCCATCCTGAAACAAATAAAAGTAATATTTTACAGCAAGACATAAAAAGTACTGACCTTAGCCCATTGCTTAACTCAAGGTATGGCATTACTATATTTCTTTATGGGAATGAGCTGATAACTCCAGGCTTATTTCACTTAAAGCAGGACTCCTCATTATTTACACCTGAATAACCTATGCATCAGTCACCAAGTCAACACTTCTTTAACAGTCTAAAAATTTCTCATAGAATGAACTTCAGTTTTTGAACACTTCCCTATGCCATATAAATGTTAAAATGAGCTATTCTTCAAAATATGATTCTAGCTGTGATCCAAGTCCAATATGCCACAAAAGGTTAAAAGACAAAGTAAGATGGACATTAAGCAGAAATATACATTTTTTGCCCTTTAGGCACGGGGGGGGGGGGGTAAAATAATTGCTTTCCATTTTCCACTCCTATGAAAAGAATGTTTGCTCTGAGAATAACCTGACCTATTGATGTGTGGCTCTTGAATAACCTTGGGCTGTACTCCTGCTTATGAAAACTGGGCTCTAAAAGGCATTCAGCTCTCCATGGGTCATTCCAGAAAGGAAAATGGTACATTATTAATATTATACTAAATCAATGTAGAAAATATTAGCTTCTACAGCATGCCCAGAACAAACAGCTGGTATAAGAACTAGTACAAGAGAAATGAAAAAGGAAATATATCATTATACTTAGGGTAAGTAATTGTATTTTGTGTTTAAAAAAACTCATGAATTGTTAGTAAGCTTAAGTTCATAGATATACTGTATAAAGTCAAATCAATATTCCTAGATAAACAGAATATGTAATTTGCAAGGTGTTACCAAATACGTTTGTAAAAAATAAGACACAGTATGTAACGATGAACAGTTTAGTATTCAAAGAAAAAACAACAAGAACAAAGTCAAGAGAACATTCATTTGAATTTTGTGGTCCTAAACCACTAAACAGCAAGCCTGATTGCACAGAACTGAGTATGTGTAAAATGAGACTTAAGAATGCTGATCACAAAAACTTAGAAAAGGTCTTCTTGTGTGTCTGTTTTAATGATTGTTGAACTTGAAGTTTACAGATAATGATTAATGCACAACTAAGTAATGCTTATATTATGTAATGTATAATTCAATATATAAATAACATGAAATAGTTCTTTTACATCTTGTCTTTTCTTGTGTTTATTGATAATTGTTTATTGTCAGTTGTGACTGAAATGGAGCATGATTTGCCCAGATCACATTTTGGTAAAGCAGATAAAATTACATAAAAATCAAAAGTAAGCTATTAAGCACTTAACTTTTATCAGTGCAGACTAGTTTTTTTAATTGCAGGTGAAATTAGCTTGGTGGTCTCAGGTTCCAGGGCAGAAGGGGAGGCAGTGTCAGAGAAACTACAAAACATAGAAATCACCTTTGTTAAACAGAGACCCATGCTCCTAACGAAGACATGACTTTTCATCCTGGAGTGAACAAAACCAAATAATTCATGAGTGGTGAAGCTTCAAAGGAGTCAAAGAGTGGAGCAGTCTGCCAGCCGCAGAAGAGTGGGTGGCCACTGGCACTGAAAAAAAGGGGTCATGAGGTGGGCTGCGGGAGCAAACTTCCTACTCCCCCCACCGATCATCACATGGACCAGAGAAGCTGACCTAAGTCCAGCCACCCATACCCTTGCATAGCTAAACCAACTGAAGCAGGCAAGGGGGAGGACTTGGTAATTTCAGTGCGACTTTTAAATCACACAGAACAGAAAAGCCTTGAGAGCAGTCTGCCAACTATGGAACAGTGAGAAGTCACCAGGGCTGAAGCAAAGGGGTTGTGAGGAAGGCTGCAGGAGTCAACTGCCCCCCCACCACCACTACCAATCACTGCATGGACCAGAAAAGCTGACCCAAGCCCAGCCACCAGTACCCTCACCTTGGCTCAACTAATTGGAGCAGGCAGGAGGGACTTGCACCGCCAATATCTTCCAACCATTGAACCAAGCAAGCCTCCATATGTGTGGGGTCATAATGTCGCAAGACATTATGCCTCAGGAATATACCATGCTGCCAATACAGCGCAATATATTGCCAGCAGCATATGTCTTTGTTTTGAGGGGGGCTCTGGCCCTCTCACCTCCCCCCAACTAAAATAACTAACTCTGTGGGGGGGTTAACAGTTAAATTCACACAAAGTGCAAAACATAAACAAACTTATGCTTCTGGGTCCGGGAATCAAAACCCGGTTCCAAATGCAGAACAGGTACACTGATTAAATCTACCATCTAATAGCTCAATTTTACTACATCTGCTGTTTGTTCTGCTGAATTGTGAGACTGGGAACTGAGAACATCTGCTGTTGCCTGCTAGAGGATTTAAACTGTGTGTCAGACATTTGTTGCAACTGTGAGCTTGATTTCAACACAATGCCTTTTGTTAGTTTCTGTGCCATTGCTCCCCTTTGACCCAGCATACCTGTGCTCTAGTGAGAGGGGCCAGGTGTAATGGAGCACACATCATCAAAGGAGGAGGGGCAGTACACTATAAAAGAACCGTGCTGCCTAAAAACCCAGAACAGGCACGCTGATTAAATCTACCATCTGATAGCTCAATTTTACTACATCTGCTGTTTGTTCTGCTGAATTGTGAGACTGGGAACTGAGAACGTCTGCTGTTGCCTGCAAGAGGATTCGAACTGTGTGTCAGACATTTGTTGCAACTGTGAGCTTGATTTCAACACAATGCCTTTTGTTAATTTCTGTGCCATTCCTCCCCTTTGACCCAGCATACCTGTGCTCTAGTGAGAGGGGCCAGGTGTAACGGAGTACACATCATCAAAGGAGGAGGGCAGTACAATATAAAAGAACTGCGCTGCCTGCAGTGCGAGCATGGCAGCGAGAGCGTGAGTGGCGCAAGCGCCACTCGGCATTAGAAAATTTATTTTTAACAAAAGGTGGGAATCTGAGTTACACTCTTGTAGAGATTTATTACTTAGAAGTTCAGAGTCAAATAAGCTGGAAGTTGTTTGTTGCCTTAGGTGGGTTTGGGCAGGTTATTTGCTTCAATTTATTGTTCAAATATTTGAGGGGTAAGTTGAATTTATACATGGATGTTCATTATATGAAATTTTATGTATTGCTTATGTGCCCTACTTAAAGAATAATTTGGTTAGGTAGGCTACATGAGCAAGTTTTATTAGTTTTTATCATAATATTTTTGATAAGGTAGTCGCTTAATATTTTATTTGAATTAAAGTTGTCTGATTAACAAGGAGGTTTAAATCTGTAATAATGTTGATGATATGGTGGGGCATTGTTTTAGTAGGGTGCCAGTTCCTAGTATGTGAAAATCCTATTCAGAAGGAAAAAGATATTGTAGAATGTTCATATCTGGTAATGGAATACAAGGGTACTATGAAGGGAGAGAGAATAGCTTTAATTGGGTGGCAAGGGAACATTCGGGCTTCCTTGTTGAATATGCACACTGAGACTATTTTGATTAAATGGGTGCACATATGTAGTACATTTTTAAGTGGCTGGAGACATAATGTCATTCCTGAAAGTTCCAAATTTAGAGATTATTTAACGAAGGGGAAACAAACTTTAAATTATATAGATTGGGTAAATGGATTGTAATTATGGGGTTAATGTTAAGTGGGGATGTTCAATTAAACCCCGGGCTTGTAGTTGACTTGAATAATAATTATACATTAGAAATGTTGAATGAAAAAGGGTTGAAAATTGTGCATATTTTAACATTTGCAGTTTGCTTAACAAAATTGAGTACCTGAGAGAATGGGTGGTGTGTTATAAACCTGATATTTTAATAATTACTGAGTCATGGTTGCATATAAAATCCAAGATAATGACATAGCCCTGGAAAATTTTTATATGTGGAGAAGAGATAGATCTAAAAGAGGGGTTGGAGTAATAATTTATGCTAAAAATTGGATTGATATTAAGGAATTGCAAAATTTGTATAAATGGACCGAGTCAGAATTGTTGTTATTAGAATTAAAGTTACCTTATTCTAAACCTATATTGTTGATTGGCATTTACCGCCCACCTAAAAGTAGTTTAGTAGTTTTCTCTGAAATGCAAAATGTACTGGAAGAATTACCAAAATTCACACAACTTTTGATAATTGGGGATTTAAATGTTGATTGGGGAAAAATAGATGCTCATCATAGCTTAATTGATATGGCTACAACACTGAATTTGGTGCAACTGATAAAAGATGTAACTAGGTTAAATGCAGCAAATCCTGGTAACTCAACTATTTTAGATCTTATATTTACTTCAAACCCAGAAAAGTTTATAAAGAGTGGGGTGTTACCAGACTCAATGTCAGATCATCAGATATTTTTTTGTATTAGAAATCAGAAACTTAGAAAGGCTCCCAAGAACATTGTGCAAACTAGAGTATTTAAACATTTTGACTATAGTCAATTTATGCAATAACTAGAAAGTTATAATTGGGAGAGATTAGAATCAATTCCCAGTGTGGGGGATGCATGGGATATGTTTCAAAAAGATTTAATACAAATTTGTAATAAACATGCTCCTATAAAAACTAGGTTGATAAAATCAAATAATGCACCATGGTATGATTCTGGTTTGTTCAAAATTAAAAGATCTAGCGATAAGGCATGGAAACAAGCTAAATTAGCAAAGGGAGACCAAGAATGGGATAAGTATAAGCAATTTATATACTAAAGAAATTAGGAAGGCTAGACAGGCCTATTGTAATAAAAAATTGTCTAAAGAAATGATGGAAAATCCAAGGGCATTCTGGAACACAATAAATAAGTTACATAAGGGTCCAAATATGGGTTATCTTAGTTATTTCCTAATTAATGTAATAAACTGGATTTAGGAAATAAGGTAGTTAATGAGTTTAACTCCTTTTTCACAAATATGGGTATTAATGCAATAAATTTGTGAGGAGGAAATGTTAATCAGGTTTCACAGAGTAATCCTCAGATAAATGGTACAGATAGAACTTATGCTCAAATTGGTACACAAGTTGAGTTCAAATTTACCCCTATTACTAGAGGAGAAGTTAGGGACTTGTTATTTAAAATTAATATCAATAAAGCAGAAGGTATGGATGGTATTCCTAACATCATATTAAAGTATGCAGCTCCCATTATTGATCAACCTTTAGCAAATTTATTTAATTTGTCTCTTCTTTCTGCAGAACTACCTCAAGTTTGGAAGATCGCCAAGATTGTGCCAATCTATATCTAGGATGCTATTAGAAAATTATAGGCCAATTTCCCTTTTACCAACTATTTCTAAAATCTTGGAGAAAATTGTTGCTAAGACAATTACAGGCATTTTTGAAAGATAATGAAATCCTTAATGGTTACCAATCAGGCTTTAGACCAGAGCATGGAAGTAATACTGCCCTAATAAAGGTCACAGGAGATATTGTGGAGGGTATGGACAGGGGGATGCCAGTGGGAGCAATTTTTGTTGATCTCTCAAAGGCATTTGATACTCCGGACCATGGTATCCTCCTGTCCAGACTAAAAACCTGTGGTATGTCTGAACCGGTGGTAAATTGGTTTCAAAATTACCTTGATTCAAGACTACAGCAAGTGACCATCAGAGAGTGGTCATCTGACCTGAAATTGATTGTTTCAAGAGTTCCACAAGGATCCATTTTGGGTCCCATACTATATAATTTATATATGAATGATTTTGGGGTTTGAACAACCGGGGGTACAATATCATCTTTATGCTGATGATACAATTGTATACTTTGCTGATTTTTCAGTGAAATCTGATCAATTAGTATTACAACAAGCTTTTGACCATCTGCAGGATTTTCTGTTTAGATCTAAGTTGGTCTTAAATGAAAAAAAATCTCAGGTAATGGTATTCCATAGGGGTTATGGGCCTAAAGTAGATCAAGATGGATTACAAATTAAAACATTTTCTGGAGGTAATTTGCAACAAGTTGTTAAATATAAATATTTGGGGGTGTATTTAGATATAAAACCTAAATGGGATAGTCATATAGATATCACCTTGACAAAAGTTGGAAAGTGCTTGGGTTCATTATACAGAGTAAGAAACAGTATGCCTTTGGAAATTAGAAAATTAGTTGAAACTGTTGTGGTATTACCCATATTGGAGTATGGGAATTTGATTTATATGGGTGCCTCAAAAGAGCAGCTATATAAGCTTGATGTTATGTACAATAAATTAGCCAGATTTGTACTAGGTGCAACAAAGATGACACATAGAGTAGATATGTATAAAGAACTGGACTGGTATACCTTATCTCAAAGGTGGGTTTTTAGTACAATTATATTAATGCTCAAATGTATCTCAGGAAAAGTCCCTAAATACTTGGCTGAAAGTATTAATATAAAAAGTTCTCTTGAGGGTTTGCACTTTGTAACTAGCCTGGAATGTTTGGTTCCAAGCTGCAGAAAGATCTGGGGGGATAAGCATTTCCTAAATATCGGACCTTCCTTATGGAATAATTTGCCTGGGAAGCTCAGAGCCCTTGAGAGGGATTTTCAGTTGCACAAAATTTATCAATGGTTTATTGAGAATACCATCAATGATGGGGATTCGTCTGGAAAAATAAGGATAATGGAATGGTAGTTTGTAAATTGTATTAAATGTTTACTGTGGATTATTTGTTGCTATGTAGTATGTCTTTGGTTTACTTTGTGGATTTTTTGGAAATGTGTCATATTTATTGATGTATAAATGTGTTGTATTTATTGTTTTGTTATATATTGTAATATCATAAGAGTAACTGGAACTGATACCCTGGACCTCACTGTAAAGGAACTTTGGCTTAGTGGAGATATCCATATTCATTTTTGTATGAATAAAAATCTTTTACTACTACTACTAAATGCACTGCCTGCCTCCTTAGCTGCCTGTGACTCATCCCATTGAGCCACGGCAGCTGCTCACAAGCCCCCTGTCCCAGCAGAGATCTTATCCTCTGCCTGGGAAGAGTGAGAAGGTGCACTACCATGCATACACCCTTTCCTGGTTTTGCATCCTTTCGCTCTTCCCTACTGCACTGTTTCTGTTGTGCGGTTTTGTTGTGCTCGATGAAGAGTGCAACATTTTGACCCAGTAGGGCATCAGGGCAGCTGGCTGACATGCTAAGGGTCATGGAATAAGGGTATCACCTATGGCGACAGCTGGGAGTTGGAAATTCTGCTTGTCTCCAGGCAGGTAAATGTTCATGGGCACCAAATACTAATGACTCTGTTGACTTTTGTATTGTAAAGAGTGAGCAGTTTCCCTTTCCTGTATAATGCTGCTGACAGTATATGTTACTGTATAGTTTATCACTAGGCAGTGGGAGTAGTGCCCAGGATTGAAGCTAAAGCAAATAGGAGCTTACAGAACTCTTGTAACAAACAGCACAAAGGGGATGTGCTGTAACTAAATGGCAGCTGCTGTGGCTTATTTTATATATCACATACAAGGGTAACCTCTGTGTAGCCTCAGCTAGCTTACTGGGCAATGTGTAGTAGGAGTATTTAGGAAGTAATGTTTAATTTGTACTGTAGCTTTGCTACCTAAGTGGTCAAGCACTGTTTCATCAGTGATCCCTCAATTCAAGAATGATCTCTACCATGGTTCACTGATGGGTCCTGAGGTGGCTCAGTAATCCAATGCTAGAGCCACAGATTCATCAGCAGAAATTGCAGATGTTTCCATGTGGGAGAGCTGCCCGCTGGCTGGGGTTTCTTTCTCTTTCCTTCCTACGCTCTCTCTTTTTGGCTTTGAGGGCAAGGTATTTCTCTTCAAAGCAGCCCCCATATGATGGAGGTTCTGGTGCCATTGAGATTGGTTGGTGGCCAGTTCCTCCCAGCTCATGATGTCCATATCTGTTTTCTTGAGATATGCCTTCAGTGTGTCTTTGCAGCATTTCCTTTGACCACCATAGGATCTCTGGCTGTGACTGAGCTGGGAGTATAAAATTTGTTTGGGGAGTCGCGAGTCGGGCATCCGTACCCAGTGTCCAGTCCAGTGGAATTGATGTCTAAGGATCATTGCTGCTGGTGACATTGGCCTCAGCGAGAACACTGATGTTAGTGCGGTGGTCTTCCCACTTGATGCGGAGGATTTTCCAGAGACATCGTTGGTGGTACCACTCCAGGCTCTTTAGATGATGTTGGTAAGTCACCCAAGTTTCACATCCATAAAGAAGGGTAGGGATGATAACTGAACTGTATACCTGGATTTTCATGTTCTTTTGTATGTCACGGTCAGTGAAGACACACCAAAGCTGTTTCCCAAATGAGGTACTAATGCAATGGATCCTGTGCTGAATCTCATCATCAATGTTTGCTGTAGGGAGAGGTGGCTACCATGGTAAGGGAAGTGCTCGACTATCTCCAGGGTCTATCCCTCGATGGTGAATTGTGGAGGGTCATTTACAAAGCCTTGAGCAGGCTGATAGAGCACCTTGGTCTTCTTGATGTTAAGTGAGAGTCCCAGACTTCAGTAAGCTTCCACAAAGAGATCTAGTGCAGACTGGAGGTTGCTCCTGGTGTGTGCAAGGATGGCACAGTCATCAGCATACCGCAGGTCAATGGTGAATGCCTTGCAAACTTTGGTCTTAGAACGGAGACGTCCAAGATTAAAAAGCCCTCCATTCATTCTGTATTCAATTCAATTCCAGTGGGAAGGTGGCCTTTGATGAGGACTAGGATGACTGCTAGGAAGATAGAGAATAAGGTTGGAGTGATGACACACTCTTGCTTGACACCAGTTTGGATGATGAGCGGGTCTGTCTTTGAATCGTTATGGAGAACACTGGCAGTCATCTGGTCAAGCAGGTGCCTCAGGACCTTGATGAATTTTGTAGGGTAGCCAAATCTGCCAGCACCGTCCACAAGGCTTCATGATTGATGGAGTCAAAGGCCTTTTTAGGTTGATAAAAGTCATGTACAGGACCTGATGTTATTCTGACACTTTTCTTGGATCTGCCTGGCAGTGATGATCATGTCTGCTGTTCCACGAGATGGTCTGAATCCACACTGAGATTCAGCAGGACTTCTTCGGCGATAGGAATGAGATGGTTCAGAAGAATACGGGCAAGGATTTTCACTGCGGTGGAGAGTAAAGCAATGCCTCGATAATTTCCACACACCGACTTGTCTCCCTTCTTGAAGGTGATAACAATGTTGCCATTCCTCAAGTCCTCGGGAATCTCCTCATTGTTCCAAATTTAGAGAATGAGTTATTGGAGCTTTAGTACCAGTTCCTCTCCTCCAGCCTTGTAGACTTCAGCCAGTATGCCATCTGGTCCTGCAGCTTTGTTGTTTTTGGCCAGCGTGATGGCATGTCTTACTTCTTCGATGGTAGGAGGGCTGGCGAGTGATTCTCTTTTAGGTTGTTGAGGGACAGAATTGATAGTGGCATCTGTCACAGATGACTCATGGTTCAGAAGTCTCTCAAAATGCTCCTTCCATATAGCTTGAATGCCTTCATTTCCCTTTAGGAGCATCTAGCCATCTTGAGATCAGAGGGGAGTTGGACCATGGAAGCTTGGACCATAAATGGCCCTTGTAGCCTGGATGAAACTCTGCATGTCATGTTTGTCAATATAGAGCTGGATCTCCTTGGCCTTGTCTTGCCACCATTTGTTTTTGATGTCTCAGATCTTCCTTTGAGCTTCTGCCTTGAGCTACTGGTATGACTCTTTCTTGTACTGGCATGAGATGTCATTTTGCCATCTGCAGTGAGCTCTTCTTTTCTGGTTGAGCAGGTCTTGAATCTCAGTATAATTTTCATTAAACCAGTCCTGGTGATGCTGGGTGACATAGCCAATAGATTCAGCACATGCCTAGTGGATGGCGGTCTTGAACTCCTTTCAGTATATCTCAATGTTATCATCAGCTGCAGACATGGCAGAGAGCCTTGCTTGGAGACATTTCTGGGAAATCCTCTTGAACCACTGAGTCTTGAAGGGACTTGGTGTTGAATTTCCTTTGCATTGATTTTGGCTGCCTTTGATGTTTCTGAGTGAGCCAGATGTTCATGACAGATCTGACAAGATGATGGTCTGTCTAGCAGTCATCGACTCCTCGCATGGCCCTCGTGATGTAGACATCCTCTTGACTACAGGTTCTGACAATGACGTAGTCAAGGAGGTGCCAGTGCTTGGATGGAGGGTGTCTCCAATTAGTCTTATACTTGTCACTCTGTCTGAAGATGGTGCTTGTGATGACCAGGCCATGCTCCGCACATTTGTTCAGGAGTAGGATGCCATTGGAGTTTGTCTTTTCTACCCCCCTCCTTCCCGATGATACCATTCCAGAGATCTGAATCATGCCTGACTCTGGCGTTGAAGTCACCAAGGAGAATGATATTGTCTCCCTTAGGGGTGTTGGTCAGGACTCCGTCAAGGTTGGAGTAGAACTGTTCCTTGATATTCTCATCAGCATTAAGTGTCGGGGCATATGCACTGATGAAAGTGGTATGCTGATTGTTGCTGAGCTTAAGACAAAGGATCATGAGGCATTCATTGATGCCAATTGGAAGCTCTGTAAGATAGTTGATGAGCTTGTTCTTGATGGCAAGGCCTATGCCGTGAATGTGTCTGTCTTCAGCAGGCTTCCCTTTCCAGAAGAAGGTGAAACCTCCATCCTGTTCTCTCAACTGGCCTTCATCAGGACATCTTGTCTCACTTAGGGCAGCAATATCGATGTGACATCCTGCAAGTTCCCTGGCGGTAATAGCAGTTCTTATTTCTGGTCGTTCGCTCTACTGGTTGTCCATCAGAGTACAAACGTTCCATGTCGCAAAAATCATTATCTGCTTCTGGTTTTGACCGCAGAGAGAGTGATCCCACTGAACGTGGCTATCCAGCCAGGAGAAGATGAGACAGCATAGGTTTAGGGCAACTTTTCTAGCCCCTTCCCCATGCAGGATGAGCAGAGGGGATCCTAAAGAGGACTGCTCAGTCACAGTAGCAGCTGCCGAATTGCACCCCTGTCCCAGTCCAGGTGCCAGACAACCATCAAACTACCACCGCCTACATGCAGATTCGTGGCTAGAGACTGCTAGATTCACTGGTCCTGTCCCCGTCACCACTAGTCTGTCACCGCAGGGCTTGGAAGGTTGGTGTGGGGGTGTTGTTTCCCATAGTAGAAGCCTGTGCATGACTTCTTTTAGTGTGGAGAAACTGGTGCGCCTTCAGCAACCACACAAACTTGACAAGCAGGATATCTAGCACCCAGTGACAAGGGGAGTCCAAGGTGACTGGAGATCCCCATCTTGTTGCAGCCTTCATCCGCTTTCATAGCCATTGAGATCCTATAATCTTCTTCTGCCTGATCGACTGTTGAGGACTTTGGAGGTTGGACTGCACTTAGTCTGGGACCTCGCCTCAGGACTGTTCACCACTGGTGACCCTGCCAGGAGTATGAGATTCCGGACGACATAGCCCTGAGGGTCATTGTAACACACAAGCCTCTCCACCACAACAAGGTCTCAGTCCAAGGAGAGGAAAAGCACTGTTTAGCACTCTGCTGAATATAACATCTTAGTTTCCTTTACACAACATACCTGTAGTAGGTGACTTACAAAAATATTTTACAATTTGTACGTTAGTTATATAATGTAGTCATAGAACAGTTGTACCTTAATTATATAAGGACATTCAAATAGGATGCTTGTCTAAGTAGGATGATTCATAGCTTGTATTATTGCCTCATGTACTGAAGGACTCTCCAGATATATTGTTAAATTGTGATTAAAGAAGGAGATTAACTATTATAGGGTAATGTTCACATTGCTATATAGTACTAGGTACTTCAGGATCTCTAGAAGTGCTGTAAATGTAATATTCAATCATGATAACCCTCTCATACAGGGTGATTCTTTTATAACTGCTGAGCCTTCATGAAGTATTGCCCAATTCTGTAAGTAAACTATATAAGGTATCAGTTTATAAGATTTCCAAACAAGCTGATCTTTAAATATCTCATTATTCCAGAGAGAATTCTACACTAATTATACAGTTCCCATTCCTCAATATGTGGATCTTCCTGCTCTTACATTTTCCCCCACAGTGGGTATGCTTTCATTATGTGAAGATAGGTCACCTGAATTGCAACGGGATATCCTGACTAATTTGAGTCACATTGTTTCTTGGCTGCAGCTATGGCCTCCGGACATTATCCAACTGGCAAAATATCTGATTAGCTATACTTCCCCATCCAGTTCTATGTGATAATTGTGACTACGGAATGGCAAGTCTGGAATTGTGAAGCACTGTCATCAATGACTGAAACAGCTACAGTGTGCACCCCCCTTACTTAAATAGCTAACTCAGAGGTTGTAGCACCTCAGGGACAGGGTAAAACTTATGTCGTCATTCTGTAGTTGCCATAATTCCCTCGCCGACATGTGAAGTAGCCATTCTGGAGTCACGGACATTATGTGCCACTCCACATCCTACAAGCCCTTGACACTGGCTTTTATTAGTTCTCTAGCTAACCAGATTAATACTGAAGTTAATGTACTCACACAATGCATAGTTAATACCAGACATGGAAAGGATGTATACAAAAATACCACATATTTAAGTAAACAATTCCTTATATTACTACACTGTTCTGGAAATATTGAATTAAATCTGGGCCCTCTTACACCTTTTGACTTTGCTATATGAACTGGGCTAAAATCTATGGCCATTAACATTTATGGTATGCTAAGCAAACTGAAAACATGAAAAATGTGGGTTACCCATTCTAACCCATACATGCTTCTGCTAACTGAAATGTGTCTTAGCAAATCCATTGATATGGGAGTCATGTGATTCCTTTGATGGAGTAATACAGGGACTTCAAGCCTCTGCCAGATTTCGCTATTAATTTCTATTTTTTGGCATGTTTTGTGTCTTCTTTTGCTTCAACTTCACAATAGACATTATTTTATTGACCACATTGTACTGACAGTGAAACAAAATGGAATCGAGACCTCAATCAGAGTCAGGAAATCGCCCTACTAATGAAGTTGTAGCTCTCTGGAGGAAAATAGCCAAGTTAGAGGAGTGATTCGAGTACCAGGAAGGCCAAAGTCGGAAAAATAATTTGATTATCCTGAGAATACCCGAACATGCTGAGGGAACAGACATGCAACCAACATGCTACTATTTACACAAAAGCTTCTGGAAAAAATAGCTGGTCCTTCTCCACATGGCCAGAGCTACATAATTGAATGGGCACACCAATCACTACAACCCAGACCCACTGAGGGTGAGAAACCTCATTCCGTTATCCTACATTTACTGAATTATTTAGAGAAACAACACACCTTATTGCAAATTTGGTCCATCATGGAGCTCCAATGGGATGGACACTGGATTTCCATATTCCAGGACTTCTTCCCATCTGTCCATCTGAAGTGCCAGGATACAAAGAACTGTTCCAGAAATTACAAACTGTGCAGATCTGCTACTGCCTCCTATACCTAGCTCAACTTTTGGTATCCTTGCCCAATGCTAGAAAATCTTTAACATGGCTAAGTAAGCCCAGCAGGAGCTCCCATCTTTGCTTCCTAACTTGTTCCCATCTAGCCATAGGAGATGGGGCCAGTCTCATTAAATGGATATCTCCTCTGGGGCACCATGAAAGGGAGTGGACTAGTTACTGACTTCATTGATTCATTGCCCACTGTTTGGCACAACTGACTGTCACACAAGACTTTTTAGTGGTTTACTGATATGTTGGGAATCTGTCTTACTGCTTATGCATTGAGTGTGTTTGCTTAGAAGATGACAAATTGTTTAGTTGTTGTATTGGTCCTTGTAAGAACAAATCCAGAAGCAAATAGTTTGATACCTTTTATTGGACCAACAAAGATGTCACACAAAAAAAAAGTATTTTAGCTTTTGGACCAACCAAATTCTTCCTCAGAGGTTTACGTTGTTCTTTTTGTAACATCTTTGTTGGTCCAATAAAATGTATTGCTTTGTATTGCTTCCATGAGGTCTCG
Source organism: Neoceratodus forsteri (assembly GCA_016271365.2). NCBI lineage: Eukaryota > Metazoa > Chordata > Ceratodontiformes > Ceratodontidae > Neoceratodus > Neoceratodus forsteri. Next base: position 686,362,189 of record CM057449.1, read on the forward strand.
GTTGATATTTCTCTGTTTCTGCTCATAAGTGGCAGGGAATGGGGGGATATTACACAGATGGTATTGTGAAGGGTGTTAGTCTCTAAGGTAGCAGCTCTCCCTGGACTGCAGACATAGCCTCAGGGGGGCTGGTTTCCCAAGTTTGTAGCCCCAGCTAGCTTGCAAGGTTATGATCTGAACATTCTCTTAGTGTACGTCATGCTGTGCCACCATCTGCATACTGTCCAGGAGAACTAGTTGTGCCACTTAATCCACAATTACATGGCCAGTTTCTGCCAAGGGGCACAGTTTGTTAATGCAAACATCCAGATACCTCACCCTACTTCCATCTTTTTCCATATAATATTTGTTTAACATTGCAAATGTTACTAGCTGACAGTTTAATCCCCCGCTGAGAACTTAAGTTTGCCTCAATAATTTCAGGGCTGATGACTGAATGGAGAGGGGAGTAGAGACTGAGAATTAGTGTGGATTGTTCTCCAAATGGCATTGTTTAGAGCAGCACTTTAAGGCTTTACTTCTGCTCCCCTTTCCGATCTTTCAGGCTGCAGTATTGTTTCTAGGTGGGCATTGCTTGGGCAGTCCCTTTTTTTATAGGGTACAAGTGAAATCTTCCTTTATCCTCATTGTGCCCTTGATTATCTCTGCATTTATGACTGGATTGCAGTCAAAGAACAAGCCCCCCAATTTTAGACAGAGCCCTCCACACTTCCTGTTTTCTTTTTTGCTGCAACACAGATTGGTAGCCTCTATCTTTATCTGATGGGTCTCTGTTTGCCTGCATCTTATAGTGGTGTCCATGCAGTTATGGTGACTATACCTGGCCTATATACATAGCTCCTTGGTTGCCCCTGCATTATTTATTAATTACATTTCCTTTTCCCTCACCTTCTGTGAGCCCCATGTGACCCTGGTGTTTGCAGGAGATTAAAGCCTGTGACCACACCCCTCCCCTTTATCAGCTATGACTGATAGATCTGACTGACCTTTTTATCTCTAAGTTTGCTGCCTCTGGACTTGAGTGGGTGGGGGATTCCACCCTGCCACACACCCATCATGGACTGATTGGAATAGAGAGAGGTCACTAGGACCAGTGTACTTTGGTCACTAAATCATTTGTTGTTTCTTGCGTGTTTTTACAGTTGATTGTTATAAACCATTCTCTTATATTTAATACTGGATCCATTTTGCTTGTGGGTTAGGAGGGGGAAGAGTTCAGTTACCTGCATCCCTGCAGAATGTATAGTTGGTTTATGGACCCCCATAGACTGTTTTTGCTGCTTACTGACTGTGATGGCTGCACACATTAAATTTGTTTCCTGGAATATTAAGGGTGGCCAGGCTAGAGAAAAGAGATGCTGTGTTCTGAAACATTTGAATAGATCAGGAAGTTCAATAGCTTGTCAACAGGAGAGACACACTTGCCAAAGGACCAGTATCGTAGATTCAGGAGGGGATGGGTGGGTCAATCATTCAGGGCAGGTAATAGCCCTAGATGGGGGGTGCAGCTCTTATTGTTCATTCAGTAGCTTTTACTGAACACCAAGAAGTAGCTGACCCAGTTCCCAGAACCTAGTAATCCTGCAGGGATTACTATACCAGATGCAGGTCATACTGGGCCCAGTCTATGGCCCTAATGCAGACTCCACTGCCTTGTTTATGTCCTTAGCCACTGCTTTAGCTCCATTTGCCTCTCTCCCTGTTATTATAGAGGGTGACTGAAACTTGGTTCACTCACCAGACCTAGATAAATATGAGTCTAGCAGGTGTGGGCTATCCCTGGGCTAAAGAGCCCTATGATATGTTATGGATACATTGCAACTTTTGGACCAGTGGAGAACCCTTTATCCTACTGAAAGAGCTTTCTCTTTCTACTCATGCCCTGATCAAACATTCTTGAGAATTAATTATTTATTAATTTCCCAGGAACTTTTGAGTAAGACCCAGGTTTGTGAAATTAAAGAACTAGTCCTTTCAGATCACCACCCACTTTTCTTACGACTTTATCTAAGTGATGGGACCACCTTGGATAAAACCTGGAAACTTAATTCTAATCTCCTAAATGATCCATTAATAGAAAAGAAGCTTAAAGAATTAATACCACATTTTTTTTATATCAATAAGAATACAGTTTCCAGGATGGACACTTTGTGGTGTGCAACCAAGAGTGTCTGGTGAGAAGAATTGATCCACCTTGCTTCTAAGAAAAAGAAAAAGAAAAAAAGAGGGCAGCAGTGCAGTCTCTGTTATCAGAAATCAGGTTGATAGAATCCTCTTTAACTAGACATACCCCCAAAGTGACCTGGTGCCACTTAAACTTCTTAAGACCACAATATGCTGCCTTGCTGCAGCAAAAGTCCAAACAAGCCATCTTTAGGTCCCAAGTAACCTATCTCAAATAAGGTGAAAAGGCAGGGAAATTAATGACTTTGAGTCTCCAACATCAAGACTCTAAAAAACACATTAAAGGCATACGGAGGGTTGCTAACCAACCCCTTATAACTATTTCAAGACAGATAGTCAAGGTCTTCAGGGATTTGTACAGAATCTGTATACAACAGACCCCAGGACTGCAAATGTAGAACAGACCCTCTCATCTTTCTTAGGTTCTGTTGAGTTACCTCATGTTAACCATGCACAAATAGCCATAGTAGGCAGAATAATACAACTATATGAGGTAGAACTAGCCATTAAAAGTTTAAAACATGACAAGGCCACAGGCCGTGACAGGTTTACATCTAACTTTTACAAAAAATTTGCTACTGAACTCTATCCTCATCTGACCTCCACTTTTAATAGGTTCTTCGAGGAAGGTTTTACTGACCCTACTCTCACAGAAGCAATAATTTCACTGCTCCCTAAACTTGGTCGAGAGGATACTATCCCAGAGAATTACCAACCTACCTCACTTTTAAATATTGACCTAAAAACTTTAGTGAAGGTGCTTGCTAATTGGCTTGAGTGAGTCTGCCAATCCTTTATTGGCCCTGAACAAGTGGGCTTTATGGCGAGGTGCCTCTCAAGCAACCACTTTTAAAAGGTACTCCACCTTATCTCTGCATCTGGGAAACCTGGACCAGCAGCAGCCTTGGTCTCTCTGGATGCAGAGAAGGCCTTTGATCAGGTGACTTGGGACTAGTTATCTGCAGTCCTCGGTAGATATGGTATACCTGAGGCTTTGGTTAAGTGGGTCCAGGCATTATACCACCATCTTGCCTTGGCTGTAATGGTGTACTTTCACCCTCATTTCAATTGTCGAGGGTTAGTGGCAAGGCTGCCCACTACCCTCCTTCCTTTTTAATCTTTATTTAGAACCCCTTATTCTTAAACTTAAACACATGGAAGCAGTCAGGGGCATAAACACAGGGTCCCATAGTGATTCCATTTCCATGTACGCAAATTATATTTTACTCCACCTCACAGAACCCCAGGTGACTATCCCCAAGGTTCTCACTATTATTGAGGATTTTAGCATGCTATCCTCTTATAAAATAAATGTTCACAGAACTGCTATGTTTCCTCTAAACATCAGGTGGACAAGCAAGCTGTACTTCAACTAAGGCTTAAATGGAAAGCTAAATCTCTAACTTATCTAGGGATAAAAATTGCCCGATGTATCTGGATTTTCACACTTTAAACCTCTACACCTTGATTAATCAGGTTGACAAGGATCTTTCCTGCTTGTCATCACTCACCCTGTCACTTTTAGGTCACATTACTATAATCAAAATTAACATATTACTCTGAAAGCTCTATCCGCTTAGTATGCTTAACCTGGTCCTTCCATTTCAGAGGTTTCCTATGCTTCGTAGTAGAATAGTAATTAAATATAAATACTTTGCACTTGCTCTAGCCAACCAGGAACTAACTACTTTACTCCATTTTGGAGGTAAAAAAGCTAAAGTTTATTCCATACATTTAAAGCCAATACATATTTAAAACACATCTCTGGCACGTGGACTCCACTGCCTTTTTTATGTCCTTAGCCACTGCTTTAGATCCATTTGCCTCTCTCCCTGTTATTATAGAGGGTGAATTAGTGAATGAGTGAATGAACTCGGTGATGCCGTTTTGCTTCTCCTGCCTTGATAAAGCTCCTGCAGGTGGAGTGAAACAGTGTTGGGGAGTTCATGTACTTATACCTATGCCAGAGATACACTGTGCTTAAAATATAAATATGTATTGGTTTTAAAAGCATGAAATAAACTTTTGCTTTTTTATTTCCACTTTATGCATTACAACTCAAAAAGCTGAAAGACTGGAAATGGTAGACTACTTTAAGTATTTGGGTATGTGGCTGGATAATAAGTTATCCTTCCTTGTGCACATTGAAAATCTCTGCAAATCGTTACATCAGAGACTTTGGTTTTATCATGGAAATAAATTATGTTTTAGCCTTGCAGCTAAGGAAAGATGTGTTCAGGTTCAGAGAACCTCCCCCTCATTTAGACCATGATGATATCATATACAGAAGCACTGCTGTTTCTCATTTAGCTAAACTTGATGTGATTTACCATAGATCACTCTCATTCATTACTGGTTTTCAGGTCAAAACCCATCATTATTTCCTCTATATGGAAGTGGGATGGACTTTACTTGAGAAAGGGGAACCTACATTCGTGGTCATTTAAAGTTATGCAGAATTCATTGCCAACATACATATCAACCCAAGAAAGTTCAGTACTATTCTACTTGATGTCCCAAGGCACTTTCCAAAATAGGGTAAAATGGCCTTTACCTAGACCACTCCCACGGCTTGCACTGCCCTGCAGGAATCGCTTAAACTGAATTTGCTAGTCCGTCCCTTTTAATTTACACTGTTCCTTGGTCAATTTTGTGTTGACAAATGTGTATGCTAATAAAATACTATGTAAACTACATTTTACTATTTGAGAAACATTGCATTTTGTTGTATTTTCCCAGCTGTAAAACCTATACTTATTTATTGCTGTTTCTGCTAGTCTTTGTATTACATTACAGCTGCTGACCTGTGCTATGAACTAATTGGAACCTCTGTATAATGAGCATTGTATTGTAAGTACTGTAATTTCATCTTTTTGTAGTGTTACATGCCTTAGCCACGACCTCCTTGTAAAGGAGTATTGCTCAATAGAACTTTTTTTTCCTGGTAAAATAAATAAATACAGATACAAAGCTTTCACAATATTTATTTCCAGTCTACAGTTTGACACCTGACTTATTTGCTACCTTTAATTTGGTATATTGTGCTCACGTTTTCACTGTTTACTTCTGCATTTATTGTAGCACTATTTGCATTTGAATTTGTACACTCTCCCCAGTACACCATTCCCCTGGCCACCCCTGGAAATGAGCTTCAACTCAGTTTGCTTTTCATGGATGGTGGATACCAACTTGTAAACAAACAAACAAACAAATCACTAAAAAAGTGTTGGTTTGCTCTTTTACATGTGCAATCCCTAAAAACAAGGTGCACCTAAGCCCTGGCTCAAAAGACAATAAGAAACTTATTTGGACTCAGGTCTGTAGTTAGTATAAAATGCTCCCTTCTTTCTGTTAAGAATTTTGGAGACATAGCTCCAAGCTGCTTATCAGATGCCTTTAGGAAACTCAAACAGCGTGTTAAATATTTGTTAAAAATTGGTTGCCTATTAAACTGGAGATTTGTTTACCCTCTTCAGAATGCAACAACTTGCACATTTAAAAACTTAGCATTTAAACAGCTTCTTACTACTAGTTTCACTTGGGAATGTATTGTATTCCAAGAAAGATTCATACCTCATAAATGTCATCCCTTTACTAGCAAATCTATAATTTACACTGTTTTTTTAACCTCTAAGACACTATCTGATGAGCACTGTCTCAAACATATGCTAAGTTTTCAGTGAACTGCCCAGACTAAATATGTAGCAATCAGCAGGCATTTGCTACCATGCTTTTTGGGAAAAAAATATATTGAGCTACAGCAAACACACACACACACACACACACACACACACACACTGCAAACACCATCCTCATGGCCACAACATTCAAAATAAATACTGCATTCTAATATGTTATAAAACAATAAAGAACCTATTTATGCCAGTGAACACAGTGAAGTACAGTTTAGAGTAGATTTCCTTTAAATATTTCCTATCCTGGATAGTGCAGGGGAGATGCTATAGCTCATTGTCATAGGGATCTTCATTTACACATTTTTGCACTGTATTTACTCAGGCTGCCTCAAATTAGATACGATATCTTATTTTCAGTGGGGTTATGATTTTGCCATTTTGATAATGTATTTCTTCAGGGTAGTCTAGTCCAGGGACCCATATTCAAAGGAGATGTGCGGCTCATCCCTGTGGAAAAGGGAGATGTGCCATGCAACTCCAACAATGTGCCACAGTGTGATATTCAGACATGAGGGATGCTTTGGCCACAAGGGAATGGGCTAGAGTACACATAAATAGTATGCCATGCAAGTCAAGGGTGTATTCCTATGCATATGCTGCCCTGCAGCATACTCAGTGGGAATGCACCCCCACAGTCCAGAGCAGTGTGGCCCACAGTTAGGCCATGAATAGCTGGCCTAACCTGGCCAGCCACCCACAGATGGGCTGCAGAAGTGCACCCAGGTGCACAGCAGCCTGGCAGCCCTGGTGGACTAGAGGTAACCCCTCCCATCCCCAATCGATCCAACTCCATCCCCAAAGAACTCCATAGTGTAGGGCCTCCCCCAGATCCAATCACACCAGAGGAATCCACAGTCCATATCCATAGCATAGAGAACCCCTACCCACCACCTTGGTAGGTAGACACCCCCGCTCCCCCATACCCAACCTGTTTTGGAGACTGGCAGTGCCATCCACAACCTGCCATGGCCACCCTCTGACTGCACTGGACCCAGGCTGGGGACCTGCACTCCAGAATGACCCAAGTGGCTGTACCATGCATTGGAGCACTACGCAAGTTGTGGACCCACCAGTGTATGTGTATGTCCCTGGCAAACAGTAAGAAGGAATTGACATACCTCCAATGCATGCCTCTTCAATGCTGTATCTTCCTGTTGTCATACACCACTGCTGGCCCACACTCTCCCCCATTCCTCTGTGTAACATGCCACCCTCCAAACTGCTGAGGTATCCTGGGTGCCATGGGGTGCGGTATCCTGCAATGCCATTTGCAGTGTATGCTCTAGGCTATGGATAGTGCATCCATGGTTCCTCGATTGTACAAATGAATGGGAGGTTGGCTGTAACATGCCTGTTCCAGGACCTGTGTGAGTGGGTGCAGCATCAGCTGTCACCCAAAATGAGCAGTGCAATGGTACCAGGATGATGGATCCCCATGCAAGCACCTGAGGTGGATGGCCACTGGGCATTATCACCCACACACAGCTCATGCCTATGTATGACACATTCCAACATCCTTCTGCCAGTTCTCTACCACCCAAATATAAGATGCCATTTCTTCTGTGAACTATCCAGGCTAAATATATAGCAATCATCAGGCATATTCTAGGAAAATACATTGCAAAAATGTGTAAGAGGAAGACCACATTTAAACTGTCTCTCAGCAGATCTGCATTGTGCAAATTAATTAGAAATAATGGGTAAAAGCATCCCAAATGCTTTCTACAGCCATTTTGGCTTTGACCAGAGTTTGTTCCTTTTTGCACTCACTCCTTCCCACCTCTCATTTTAATGCAACCACCCTGCTGCTTAATGAAGGATATAAGGCTTTCTTCAGATACATAAGATATACAACGAAAGCAACAGGAGGGATACTAGAGGAGGCAACAATCCTGACCCTAAGTCAGTGTTATCTGCACTCTGTCAGCACTTCACAATAAATGATAGGAGACAGATATTTATCATACCCGGTCTTCTTTACTGTGTTCTCTAGCTGAAGTGCAATATACCTTAGTGCAACAAAAAAGCCTTCTATATCAGCCCGCAAAGAAGTAGTCCTTCTTCTTGGCTCAACTACATAATCCAAAGGTTATTCCCAATACTTACTTATTTCCAGTGATTTCATTTCTGCCTAAAAACTTTACAGTTCATCCCAGACTGGGACTGTTTTGCATGGGTTAATTGAAGTTGAAGTTTATTCAGGAAAGCATGTATAAAAACGTTAGCTTATCACATACAAAAATTAGCAAAAAATAATATAGAATTGAAATCTTCTTTATACAGACAAACACAGAATTACATAAACAGCAATTCTTCTAACAGAGAGAGAAGAAGAACATAATAGGAAAAACTAGCAGAGGGAAACATATGTTGATTGACTTCACAGAATAGCATACATTCAAGTATTTTTGTCTAGAATCCCTACCAGTGTTGGATAGTAATGCATTACAAGTAACGCCATTACTGTAATCTGATTACATTGTCATGTAACTTGTAAGTGTAACGGATTACTTAAAAGAAAATGTAATCTTGGGATGTTACAAGATTACATTTTCTTTCAAGTAATGCATTACTGTAACATAATTTACTGTATTACTTTTTGTTGTAGAACTTGGGTGAGCCACGTCCCTCTGACTGTGCCAGAAAACAAGTGTAAAAGGCATGCCCTGAGTATGGAGATGAACGTAGTGGAAGCTGCTTCTGGGAGGGGCGGAGCAAGACAGCAGCAGTGAGAGATGAGTGAGTGGACTGAGGAGCATGTTGAAAATGTTTCTCCCCCAGTTGGTAGGTAAAACGTGATTTTGACTCTTACTTGGTTGTTTGTTTTGAAGACAGCATGTTTTAAAGATGGAGATCAGGAAGCTGAAATGTCCATTGAGAAAGCTAAAAGGATAGGGGAATAGTGTGATCAGTTTGGAGTTCAGCCTGCAAGTTATGAAATTCTAATAGTGCATGAGTCAACCCTACAAGCAAAAGTTAAAATGTGTTTCCTACTTTCTTTCAACCTTGAGCACAATGACGTGCTGTGGAGCATCTGGAGTGTACACTGTTAAGGCAGTTCTATGAGATACTGCAGACTGAAATTGCAGGAGCAACTGTTGTAAATCTTCTGCAGTTATATTAAAATGTGTTTGAGGGTTCAAGAATGCACTAATTAAGTTTAAGATTTAGAGTTGGAACAAGCGTATGAAATAATAAGGCAGCTCTGTAAGGCAACATTTTTAGATAAGGAAACTGTGGGAGCAACTGCCTAAATCAAAAGGTTTAAAATACAAAGAACAGCTAGTGCCCTGATTAATCAAGCCTTAGTTGTTGAAAGTGGAAAAAAGAATGCATAGAAATACTGTTTTAAGGCTTGAAGGAGCTGAATGCTGTGGAAAATTTGTTGAATAATAACAGATCTGTTAGATATTATGGACTGTGAAATGAAATCGCAAGAGGAATTGCTGTAAATTTTTTTCTGCATGGTCATATGTGGGAGTCTAGATTACATTGCTAAAACTGAGTACATAAAATATTTAGCCTAGAACATGGAAGTGAATTTGAAATGCTCTTCCATTTCCTCTCATTGAGGAACATTATTTACTGGGGAAAAAGAATAATGATTCTTATACAGTTTTATATGGGGACACTTTAAAAAAGCTCTAAGACAGTGTGTGGTAGAAATCTGAACCTGAGTGACCTGTGGCTAGCAGCTATTTTTCTTTCTTACACAAGACAAGGAACTAGCTCCCACAGTTGTGTAATATTCCTGAGGGCAGCTCTGTATTCCAGTATGTGGAAAAGTATAACTGCATGTGCAACTGCAAGAAATATTCTATCTTCTTTTTTAGATAAAATGTATACACTGAACAGCACTTCCTGTACATTCTTTGCGACTACTCTTAACAAAAAAAAAAAAAAGCTTATTTCAGCACTTTCTCTCCCAAACATGCGCTCAGCAGCCTCAGGTATGGTATAAACTTTGGTATTGGCTCTTGCGGCTGGCATTAACTGATCTGGACAGATTGGCCGCTGCTAAATTTAGGTGCACATGCCTGTACGTAGAGCTGAGGCAGTCAATTTGGCACCATCTGCTTTTGAATACGTGGTCAAGGTGCCAAGTGTGAGGATGGCCAGGAGATCATGAATGGTGGAAGGAGATGAAAAGTGGGACCACTCATGAGGGAGCCAGCCATCTCTTTTTCTGGGTTGCTGCTTGACAAGCTGCAGAACTTTGCAGGAAATTGGACCAGTGGTCGGTGGACATCCTACAACATCAAGGGTCACAATTAGAACTTCTCCAGTCTGGCTGGCCAGCTTGGTATTATTTTAACACACCTGGCTCAGGCTGATGAAGCCTGGTTTAGTGCTCAGCTGTGCATTTTCAACAGCAGGAGAGAGCTCAGCAAGGCAAGAGGAACCAGTGTCAGTGCTGCCAGCAGACAAGCGAATGTGCATTCACAGAAGCAGTGAGTTAGGGACTTCCATAGGTCACAAATGGTGGTTTAGGTCAAAAGAGTGATCAATCAGTGCATGTAGGCCAAGGGAGAAAATGTGTATTTTGAAAAAATGAATTCACTAACAAGCACTGAGCTTCCTGGGATAAGCTGTCAAAAGTAATAGAAAGTAACAGAAAAATTAATATACGTTACAGTTACTAATCACTCTTTATAAAAAAGTGATAAGTAACTGTAATTGATTACATTTATTTGAGAGTAACTAGTAACTGTAACTGATTACTTTTTTAAAGTATCATCCAACACTGATCCCTACTTAATGAAACATATGAATTTCTCTATACTGGAAGCAGACATTTATCTCTTATGAATTTTAATTTTAAAATAGTACAATTAACTATTAGATGTTCCATAGTTAACAAAGCTAAAGGGTCACATTTACAGTAGGGACTTTTCAGCTCATAACATAGGGTTCTATCTCCCAAAGGACTGACAAAAGTAAGGTCAAGATGAAATTTGCAAAAGACACTCTATGTGTTTCTTATTATCACATTAGACAATATATGTTCATCTATACCAGCAAATGTTAATCTTTGAAAGACTTTTAAACTGTTCAAAACATGAAGAGTTTCAATCACCATCAACAGAAGTATCACAAAGATTCCTTGATAAAGGCTATCCTCTTAACCTCCTTAAAGAAGCCCTAACCAAAGCCAAGAGCCTTGACAGACGCAGACGTCAGCTTCTTCAGCCTAAACCAAATAATTATGATTGTAAGAAACCTATTAGTTTCATTTAAGCAATAATGCCTGATAGAATGTGTGTCATGCTGGGATAATGCCACACCTCAGGTGGTTGGGCACAAGGCTGCAGGCCTAATACAGCCAACACCTGGGAAGTTGCATCATCCTGGCAGGCATTATTGCTATTATACAATGGCTCTTATTTATTAATATTGTGGTTAAAAATGAGTACATGTAGATGGTTAAAATAGTTCATAGTTAGGCAGAGAACAAGTGTTCCATCTCCTTTATACTGTGGGAACATCTCTTTTATAGTATTAGTTTAGAATTTTTTTTTTTGAGGAAACACTCTCCATGTGAAAGCACTGTATCATGGGTATGCAAATAATTGATTGTCTGGTATCACTGTAGTGTGTTATGCAATATCAGTCAATTAGGTATTTGCGTACCTATGATGTAGTGCATTCACATGGGGTGTGTTTCCTCATAAAAAAATAAAACTATAAAACTAATACTATAAAACAGATGTTCCCACAGTATAAAGGAGATGATCTGACACTTGTTCTCTGCCTAACTATGAATTATTTTATCCATGACAAATATGTTTGTCCCCACAACATTAGTAAATATGGTGTTTGTATGAAACTAAGCTTTTGTTACTTTAACTACAAGACATCAAATTTCTTTGGTATTATGTGATCATGTATGAGGCTAGACTTTACACAGTGATATTATATTGAAATAACATCACTGTTTCAGGCATACACTGACCAATCAGAGCTCAGGAATTTTTTTAATTTTTTTGACAATGTGTAATATATGATATATAATTTGCTACCGTCTCTAATCAAATAGGGGGCATCATTAGGAAATACTGGCCAATACTATTGAATGACCATTTCACCAGTGAACTGTGTGAGACCACTAGGATCACTTTTTCTTCAGCAGAAAACCTTGATTTAGCTCCAGTAGACCACCAATGGCCCACAAACATTGGTAACCCCACTGAAGGGACACACAAATGCAGCTGATGTAATGTCTGCAGCTTCTGTTCTCAAGACAATGTTTTTCACCTTGAAGGATATAACAGAGAGTTTCAAATCAGAGGTTTCCTAAACTGTGGTAGTTAATTTGTTGTCTGTGCTATGTAGTGTACTTTCACACTACTCGACATATGGGGAACCATCAGATCACTATGCCATTGTGTGCAGGCTCACATTCAACACATCAGGTCTGGGTTAGCAGACACCCCCATTGGTAAAAATGTTTCTGAGAAGCATGCAATAACCCACAAAGTACACAATTCATGGATCCAGAAAGTCTCGGGAGTAGTCCTAGAGGTGGCAACAGACTTAAATTACTCCCAAAGGAGAGCTTTTGTATTTTATCACTGGGAGCACTAGATCCCAAAGGTCTAAATACAGATTAGGATCTCAAACCTTTTTTTATAATTTATGATGGTATTCTTGCAATGTTAATGGTAATCTGACTGTGGATTGTTTGATTTTGTGAAAATTCGTGATGTAAATGATTAGGAGCCAAGGAGTGTGGCTTCTCTGCTTTAGCTAAATTATCTACTGTAGCAGGATCTGTTTATTATTTTGTCCTTACCTGTAACAGGGTCCTGTTATGAAGTAAAATATCAGGAAATTACAAGATGCCTCCCCTTTTCAATTTTCAGTCTATCCTGTCTGCTTCTATATTCTTATCTATCCTAATTTTCTTGTCAGGGTTTCCATCCTGGCAATCTTTAAACCTTTCTTTACTATCCCTTATTATCTTTAAATAATTGGCATCCAAATCTTGATAAGCTGGAATGCAGCTGGTTAATGGTGTAGGGCTTTAATAAAGTATTTGTCCTTATGCAGCTATCCCCAGCTAAGCAAGTGTCTAAATAAAAAGACAAGCAGTATTTTTATTATAAAGAGCTCCCCTGCACACTTTTAGAGGGCTCTGTGTATAAAAATAGAGAAGAAATGTTGTTTAATTTGAAAAAAGCACTTAGTGCTAAGAATTTCAGTTGCAGTGATCCCCGAGCGATGTGTGCATACGTTCGTGTTACCATATGTGCGCACACTTGCAGAGGACCCTGCACACAGTCATGCAGGAATTGGGGCAAAGAAATGAGCTGCTGTAAGGAGAAATTGCAACCGCTTGTTGCGATTAAGGCAAGTGGCTATGCAGCTGAAAGTAAAAGCCGAAAAGGCTCAAATGTGTACAGTTGCTAGGGAGCAGTGCTATGCTCCGTGTCTAAGACCCCCGAAGTCCTGTTCTAGTGTCCACTCCACGGAGACAGTCAAAAAGGGCTGAATTAAAGCAAGGACACTGAGGGCATAAAGTAGAAAGCCCTGCAGTGTCCACACAAATTCTTAAAAGAGCTGTAATTTTTTGGATATGAAGCCCTCCATCAAGTTGGAAGGCTGAAATACATAAACTGCTGTTGGCTGCAAATGTCAGCCATCAGGTAAACAGAAGGTATGATGAAAACCTTCTAAAACACAGACTAAGGCTTGTGCAGCTTGAATTACAGTTTATAAATGCAGGAGATTGTGTGATACTTAAATAAAATATTTTTCTTCTGTTTTTGCATTATTATGGAATAAAGAAGTTTAAAGTATAAAAGAATCTAAACCCTTACAAGGAGACAGATAGGCAGCGCGCCCCTCATCTGTTTTTCTTGGTTAAGATTCTAGATTCTTTTTAATAACTAACCAGGTTTTTTTTCTTTCTGTACAAAATATGTTCTTTATATATTAAAATTGCTGTTTACCTGTATTCTGAAGTTTAACCTGGGAAGTTCCTACTATAGGGCTGGCATCCCATGAAATGGCTGCCTTTATAGAAACTGGGGAATGTGATGTCACAAAGGAGGAGGGGCTCAGTTCAAACCATGCCCCTTTTGTTTATTATATAAACCCTCTACTAGGAGACATTAACAGATAGAGAGGAAGGAGGTTGGTCAGCACCTTCTGGCCAAGTGAAGGGAGAGGAGATGTGAGTGCCTACACACTGGATTAAAAAAATATTGGATATACAGAGAAGAGCAGTGAGTCTGATGTAAGACTTGCCTGAGTTTTTGTTTTGCTTTTATTTTGGTGTGAAAGTTTAAACACCCATTTCTTTTATGTAAATATTTTTTGAACAATTATTTTTCTTTATTATATTAGAAATACAATGATAAATGCAATGCCAGTTTTTTTTATGCACTTTATTTTGTGACTGGTGTCTGTTATTGAACCCACACGTTTACACTACCTGGCCTCCCAGACCCCGGCCTCTATTAAATACGCTCAAGCACCTCCCTTCACCATCATTGCCCCCTCCCATTGTCTGTATCCCATTGCAGTTTTCAAGCCATTGGCTGTAACCTAACATTGCATTTACAACCCAGGCTTATACCCACGAAAGACCTAGGATCTGCCATTTCAGGACTTATTCTAATCATTAAAGCTGACTGCTCTTCTTTCCCCTTCTGATCCCCTTCCATGTGCGCGTACTATGCATTGTATATTAGTCCCAACTTAATCCCAGATGTCCAGCACTGTATATACTTTTATTTTCACTTTTAGGTTGCCACCCCTTTGAGCTCAACTCCTAAAGCAACATGAATATACACATCTACTGCCCTCCCATGTTCTCGTTTCCTGTTCTATTTCTTTTTTGCTCCTTTATCTCCCACATCTACTGTCCCCCTCTCTCCTTTTTTGTTCCATACCCAAACCGCTTATCCCACCAAACTTAACATTAATATTACTCCATCTATGCCTGGGACCCAATCATGCTTTCCTCCTTCTACCCCGATAGCTGGCAGTTTCTTGAGTCCCCTTTGAAACTACCCTACAACCCTATTAGCTATACTCCTTACTGCCTCACACCCATGACCCATACATGCAATGCTAATCTTCTATGCATTATATCCTACCTTCCTTTGCTACACTGGCACTTGCTCACCACACACCTACCCTCAACAAAGCTGATCAAGTTGGCTAAAGTCAAATTACCTAGCAGATGGATCAAATACATAATCTTCATTCTATTAGTCTGTGCTGGTAATATTGAATTAAATTCCAGCCCGCCGCAGACACTAGCCTTGCCAACTGTTCTTGCTGCTAGTAAAGGGCTGAAATACATGCACATGAATGTGTGTAGTCAATTGAAAAAGCGAGACCAAGTCCAAGCATGGATCTCCCATATAGACACGGATATCATTGTAGTCTCTGAAACATGGCTAAAAGCTTCCACCTCTGATGCAACAGTATCCCTCCCCTCCTAAAATCTCTTCAGATGTGATAGACCCACCAGGGGTGGGGGTGTAGCTATTTACATTAAAGACATGTTTACAGTATCCAAAATCACCCCTGTCACATCCCCAAGGAATTCAACTCTCTGATGGCAAACATCTCTCCATTTCCCACAGAAACAATCACAGTAATAGGCTGCTACAAGCCACCCTCTGGAGGCATGGAGCTTTTAAACCCTCTACATAACCATTGCAGACACAAAACAGAACAAAATCCTCATTTTTGGCAATTTAAATATCAATTGGCAAAAAACCTGTAACAAAAACCTACAACTCAAAGAGTTCTGCAACGAAGTCAGCTTCACTCAACTAGTAATGTAGCCCACCCATCCTAACCACAAGACTCCCTCAAATGAATCCCTAATCAACCTTATCCTAACAAATAGGCCACATAAGATCATCCATAATGCAATATTTCACAATGATGCTAGTGACCACTGTGTCGTGGTCTGTATTAGAGGACAGACTTCCTTCAAATCAGCAAACAGATTCACATGGAAAAGGAGTTTTCGTAAATTCAGTTTATCCCAATATCTAATTAATCTCAGCAATATCAACTGGACTGAATTCTAACTAACTGCAAACATTAACAATGCAGCCTCCCTCTTTAGCAACTTACTGTGTAACATCATAATCAAACATGCACCCATGCTAAAATGCAGAACCCAGAAATTCTCCTGCCCCGGTTCATATCTGAACTCAAAGCCGTACTAAAAGTAAGGGACCTTCTTTGGTCCACAGCTAGACAGCTCAAACTACCCTTGGACTGGTCAACGTTTAGAGCTGCAGCAACAGCGGCACAAAAATTATCCAGACTACTAAAGCAAACTACTTTCTATCTGCTTTTGACTTGGTAGGGGTAATCCTGGCAAATTCTGGCAAATCATTTAAAAGGCCAAGGGCAATAAACCATCGTCCTCACTACCTAGTAAGGTCTCCTTTAAAGGCACTATCTTATCTGATAAATCAGACATCCTACATAGCTTCAATGATCACTTTTCTAATGCAGGTCTTGCCTTCGACTCTTCCAAAGCAGCTACCCACATACCCAGTCTTCCCAAACAATCCCTGACAACAAACAATAACATATTCTCCTTCACCCTTTTCAATTTCAAAGAAGTGGAAGATCTCCTGATCTATCTTGATGTTAAGAAAGGTGCTAGTGCTGAAGGCATAGGACCATACTTCCTTAAAGCAGGTGTCAGATACCTAACAGCCCCCATCCTGCACCTATTTAACTTGTCCAATAGCTGCAGAACTGTACCTTATGCACGGAATATAGTGCAAGTATTACCACTATTTAAAACTGGTGACCCTATGGACCTAAACAATTATTGCCCTATCTCCATCTTACCCCTACTTTCCAAACTCCTTGAGAAACTAGTAAATGCCCAAATAAGGGATTCTCTCACTAAATCAAACCTAATAAACCCTGTCCAGTCTTGCTTTAGACCTGCCCACAGCACCACCACCACCACCACCCTAGCCTCTGTCACAAACAACTGGCTTCTTGCAATGGATAAGAAACGAGTCACTGAGGCTGTCTTTTTGGACCTAAGCAAAGCCTTCGACACCGTCAACCATACCATACTCCTTGATATGCTGAATTTACATGGAATCGCCGGCTCTGCATTATCATGGTTCAATAGCTACTTAAGTAACAGACTGAAACAAGTGAAATCAGATGGCTCCCTCTCCCCATTTCTCCCACTCATGAGAGGAGTACTGCAAGGCTCCATACTTGGAACCCTCCTCTTCATGCTTTGTATTAACTCCATTGGAAATAATATCAGGAAGGCAAAGCTACATCTCTTTGCAGATGACACAGTAATTTATCTTTCCAGATCCTCAATAGCCGAAGTCCATGTAGAACTGCAAGCCGAGTTTGATTTGCTTCAATGCAGCCTTGCCCAATCCGAACTACTACTAAATGCAAAAAAAAAAAACCAAAATAATGTATATCTACTCAAACCCGAAGTCAAACACTACAAATGCACTCAATTCCTTACCACCTATCAAAACCTTTCTGGATGATGATCTCAAGGTAGTCAATAATTTTAAATATGTTGGCTGTATCTTGGACCACCATCTAATCTTCGCTGCTCATACCACTTCTCTAGCAAAGAAACTGAGGCAAAGGATTTGTTTCTACTACAGAAACAAATCTCTCTTTTCCACTGATACCAGACTCCATTTAGTTCAAACAACCTTCATCCCACTCCTCGACTGTGCAGACATCTTATATGGCCACAGCTCAAACTCTCTGTTGCATCAACTTGACACACTCTACCATAGAGCAATATGATCCATTTCTAAATCCCACTGTCTGACACACCATTGTGATCTATATACCTCCTTGGGCTGGACCTCCTTGCACATTAGATGTCTCACCCACTCTCTTGTTTAGCTCTATAATGCCCAACTGTCTAAACTCCCCCCTTATACAGTATAACAAACTTCTTTCTGTGATCATTGTGCCTATACCCCTTTTGTAAGATTTTGTACATTATGTTGGATGTTCCAAGCACCCACTTCCATTTTGGTGATATGGGTATATGCTGTGCTCTCCCAACTGTTTGGAATAAAGCCCAATCTACCTCTAATTTACTGCATCTAATCCCCCTTAGAAATTTCAGAACTCTGATCATCAACAAGTTCAATGAGTTCTGCACATGTCATTAAGTTTCGATCTTATGTACCATGCATAGCTCAGTCCATCTCCTGCCCCTACCAGGCTCCCCACATCATCCCACCCCCACTCTTACACCCAAATTACACTCCCTATTCACCTCCACCCTGCCTCCTACTCCAAGCCTTCCATCCAGCCCCACTCTCCATGCCTCTTGCTCCTATCTGTCCTCCTCTCTCACCAACTACCCTATCCCCACTCCATCTTCCTTATACCTACCTACCCAACCTGCCCTGTCTTCTCAGCCTCCCTTATCCTGACAGCTCAGACCACCACTAGTAACCCCACCTTCCAACCTTCTTTTTAACTACCACCTTAAATGGTTCCATCTATCCACCAATCACTTAGTCACTCCTCTTTTCCCTCAACACCATGTTGCATGAAAATGATTGACTGAGATATGTGATCAAATGCTGCTCCTGCCCTGAATTGCCAACAAAATGTTATTTTGCATTATATGTAAATACCTGTATATACACTGTACCTCCTGTTTTAGTCTACAGTTGCTGTATAACCTGTAATTATGTGTACATACCTGCTAATAGTGTTGATTTTGTGTGCTTGTACTGTGACATGATTGATTGTATCAGGACCGCCTTGTAAATGAGCCTGCTCAATGGAGTCTTTCCTGCCAATAAAAACTGAACTGAACTAAACTGTTCTCTCTTCTCCATTTTAGCTGTAGCTAAAACAGGTGATTCAGGGTGGGTGAATCCCCTTTTTCCAATACCTGGAAAGCATTAGAGGTGACTGCTGCTCCACTAGGATACAGCTCTGCAATTTTCTATCTCTCAGAATCAAGAGAATCTCTCTTTTGTGAATTAATAGTATATTTCTGTAATATTTAAAAGCAGCAGCTTTGATATGTTTAGTTGTATTTTTCTGTCTACCCTCAGTAGCACCACAATGAACCTTGCATAATTCTATAAATTTGACTTCATATGCCTGAATGCTACATGGTACTAGTCTGAGCGAAGTAATAATTATGTTTTTGTATGTATTTATTGTTCTGTGTACATCAATTGTTTAACTGTGGAATTACTCTTTTTTGTCTCACTTGTTGAAATCCCTCTGCAACCACTGACTACTGAGCCTTCATTGTAAACAGAACACACATCCAGTAGTTGTGTGCTCATTGGTTCTCTAGTATAAAGGGACTGCCTAGCCAGCAAGACCCCACTGCTTGGTGAACACAATGCAGCAGTGTGTTTTAGTACCTGTTTTGCCACAATAAATGCCTTTAAATTTGCAACTCCAGTGTCATGTGGATACTTTTTAAACAGGTGACTATCCTTGAGTGCCTGGCTATTTTGCTGAACTGTTTTTTTAAAGTTAATATACTTCATTAAGTTTAATGTATGCAACTAACAAAACACAAGCACATTGCTATCAAACAATACTAACAAAAACACTACCACATTGACACACAAATCAAACACCCAGCCTGCACCCCTTCGACAGAGATCAATAGCTAGTACCGTAAGTCTGCCACAGAAGTAAAATAATCACAGAACAGATAATTAAGGATCCACAGCACACAATCAACAGACAATTGTAGGCACAGTGATTAATATAAATTCATTAAAAGGAAAACCTTGACTCTACATTAAGATGACACTCCAAGGAAAAGTTAAAGGGAGAATAAGGTGTATAATTTGCCCCAATTGTTATTTAACTCCACAATATTATTACCAAAACTAGCTATCATTTTCTTGAGCTGGAGGTTACTCAGCAACTTGTTAAGCTATTCAGTGTATAGTATGTCTGATTAGTCTTTCCAGTGGTGAAGCACCACTCTTTAAACAGAGAGAGTAATCATGGACAGATGGTATCTCCATTCTTTAGCCTTAACCCCAGAATAGTCACCCACGAGGCAAATGTCAGGCATAAAATGTTCCACCAAGCCAAGGAGGGGGTTTGCCTTTCACTTTATCATATCCCATAAGGATGCAACTTTGGAGCAGTCCCACAATATATGAAACAAAGTTCTTTCAGTTTGATTGCATCTGGTGCGGGAGGGGAGACACCCTATCTTATGTAATTTGACTGGCATGAAGTATATGTTGTGAAGGATATAAAATTGGGTAAGACATAGTTTGTCATTTTTAATATATAGATAAAGGGTCCTCCAGATGCGCTCTCGGTCAAAGGCCTTTGTGGGAAACAAAGCAGACCAATAATGTGAATGTCCAGTATTTACCAGGAATAATTTGGCACAAAGGTTGTCTGTAATATGAGAAACCTCATGCTGCTGCCAGGCTAAAATACGGGTTGTATGTAGACATTCCCCTTGAGCAATAGACCAAGGTGATGTACCAAACCATTTAAGTAATGAATGCTGAATTTGGTAGATCTTGAAAATATATCAATGAGTTAGACTAAGCAGATGCAAAACTTCCTGACTGGTCCTGAGTTGACCATCCTGGAGAAAATCTGCTACCCTCTTGTCTGCAAGTTGTGGGATTTCCTCTTGGGTCAGCAGTTCTCCCCCAGTTTAAAATTGGGATTAAGACTAATAAAGGCTGGGAAATATTCCTAAAATTTACATAGCAGGAAGCTTTACAAAATTGAATGTGCACTTTCAAAGAGGTGGCTATAGATGAGTTTCTGAGCTGGGGAGGTAACAATTTAAGCGCTACAAATGGTAAACAATTAGGCAGTAGGCCAGATTACTTACTTACTTACTACTTGCCAGCAGAAACTGGCCACAGGGTCTATCAAGTCAGCTCGAGTGTGTAGCTATCACCCCACTTGGAGCTGCCCCTCCCCCCTTAACCCCCCACTCAAATGAGTGCCAACTGACCTTGAACCAGATTAAGCTATTAGTGGTATTTCCAGTGAATGGGGGAAATTTGGTCAGGAAACTGGAAAAATTCCCCTACTGTCTGTAGGGGGCTTGACTTCCTGTGAGCAGAGTGGAGGATCCCAGTTCTGCTGGGGAGCCAGTGGAGATGGGTGTGGAGGAGGCTGGGGGTCAGGTCTCAACCCCCGCCTTGACTGCTGCTGAGACTGAAATCTTTTTTTATGCTAAGGATCTTGCTGAAGAAAAAGAAAACGGAATAAAGAACTTAATCGAATGTCATCAGGTATTTCAGATGCTAATGAAAAGGATGCTTTCTTATTTAAAATAGTTAAAGAACTGGATCACATACTGCTGGAAGAAGAAGAAATGTTTCTGAATAAAAAGGTACAGTTGCATGAAGCAATGCACAGGATTAAAGAACAAAAGAAATGTACAGGGCCAGGAATGGGCCTTCTTGACAGCCAAGCCAGCTGTGGAAGTTTGTCCTTGACAACAGTGGACACACCCGTTTCTTCTAAACAACAGCAGCAGGTAACAAGTAATGCAATAGTGTATTGAACCTCCTTTTCTTCATAAAGTAATGCTACGGTATTTACATTTTCTGGGGCCAAACAAAAGAAGCTAGATAGTGTGGGGAATGAGTGGTCGCTCATTAGACAGCTGGGATTATGTTTTCATCAGAAATCTGGCCCAAATAAACAGGTGTACCGACTTCAGTGACTGCCCCCGTTTTACTGTCAGATGTTAAAAAGGGACAGCTATTAACGCAACAGCAATTGGTTCAGGCTCATGTTACTGCAGTCATTTCTGGTATAAAAGAAACAAAAGGAAACAATCTGTAAGTACCTGTTGTTTCTTCTAAGCCACAACTGGGTGTTGTGCCCCAAGGAGCAGCTTCTGTGCAAACGGCATTCGCTGCAGTGGGGAATATGTCAGGAATGGTGCATACAGGGGGACTTACCTCTGGCCTAGGACCCCTCACTGCAATTAGTGATTCCAGGACTAGTACAACTAGTACCAAGATATCCATGCAGGAGAAAGATACTGAAAGATTGGAATCTGAGCTTTCAGAAAAAAAGAGAGATCTGCTGAAAATACTGCCCAAGGATGATTTGAGTCATAAAAGAAAAAAGAAGGAATTAAGGAGAAAAGGAGATTGCGTGATCCTATGCTATAGAAATATCCCCTCAAAAATTACTATACAACAACTCTGACTGACAATGCTGCTACTTCAAGTGCTGAGGCACAGCAGGGCTCAATGTTTCAGGATTCCAACTCTGCAGCTGCTGCCATTGAGTTTGCCTTCAGGCTACCTATTGATTCTGTTGCTGCAAAACCCTGGTCAGACTTTGCGCTGAAAGGGGCAGGGTGGACTCAGACCAGAGATGGTCATTGGATTACAGACCCCTCCTGGGACCCCAAGTTGTTTTCACAAATTTCAGCCTCACCAGAATTGCATCCCTGATGAGGGCAAATGCAATAATACCGACCCAACATATGGATGATGCGTCTCCTATAGTTATGGAAGAAGCAATGCCTCCATCTACTACTAGTAACAATATGACAGATATGACACACCCTTTTGCTAATAAAAAGTGTACTGATGGAAAACAGTTACAAGGTACCATGGGTATGCTGTCTATCCCAGGACAAACAAGCGCAACCATACAGGGGAAGGCTAATAATCCTCCCCCTTCCCCTCAAGGAAGGCATCTTTCCCAAGGACAACTCAGGATGTGCCAGAAACATCAGAGGCTCAAGGGCCTGATACTTTGGGTCAAGTTCCTTAGTCAGACCCACTCCAAGGCCATTATTATCAGAATTATTTAAAACTAATAACACTGAACCCTTACCCAGATGGCATGCAGTTCACCTCAAATAAAAGGGAGGACTTGACCCTCGCCCAGACAGACAATATGTAGAGAAAGTTTTATTTAAAGACTCTCTACACTTTTACCCTGCTGATGTCTTTGCATTTATTCATAACTTGGGCGAGGATGCGTTTGAAATTAGTTTTCACTCTGCCCACCTTATTGAAGCATTCTGGTCCAAATACAACCAATTGAAGTTTCCCCCTCCCTGGATGCCTTTTGTGGCACTTCCACTGACAAAATAATTAGTCACAGTGGTTACCATAATGTTTAGAAATGAGAGTGTTCCCGTGGGAGACATTTACCATTGGCTCCAAAAAAAATATGAGGTTCTTCGTGTCCCTGAGTCCATATTGGATGGAGAACAGTTCTTGACTGGGGGGGGATTCAAAGTCAAATTGCACCAAACTGATAAAGGTATGGTTTACATTCCGAATTGCTTTTTTCTTGGAAGGGACAAGGGGGTCTGCTTCTGTGCCAGCCAGCCAAAGGCGTGTTACTGCTGTGGATCAAGAATTGATCATTTAAGCGTCTGTGATAAGCTCCAATGCAGTTTATGTAATGAGGTTAGGCACATAAGCTCACAATGCAATGACCACACCAGATGCAACTTATGTGAAGAGTTTGGCCACCTCTACCAAGATTGCCCTTGGGCCTCCTCTTACAAAAAACAGAACTTGAACCCAGAAGACTTATCAAACAAAGCTCAAGCAGACATGTCCTCTAATTTCGAATCCCCTTCCCCCACCCTAATTCTACAGCTCCTGAAGATGCAAGACCGACAGAATCGGAACTGCAGGACCTTTTCAAAATTCACTGTGACTCTTTGGCCTTTAAGAATTGTATCTCTATGATGAAATTAACCAATTAACCAATGATTTAATTACAAGTAAGCAAACTTTCACCGATTTATTTATTTATTTATTAAATTTTGGTGACCGGGTAAGTCCACTGGGCCCCGGAGGTCCCTTTTTCAGGGGCAACCCGGGATTACATAGCAACGGTAAATAACACAGTAAGAATGACAATTATACAATATGATACAGATTATACAGTAATATACCGACAGCTGGTTACATATGCTGAGATCAGCCTGCATTCATGGTGTGTACAGAGGTTAGCAGAATAAGTGACTAGGCATGAGAGATGTGAGAGGATGGTGAGAGCCACGTTCGTAGTGCAGTTTACTCAAGAGGGTCATGTTGGACTATGGTATTCGGATGACCGTGAGGTGGTCCCCGGAGCCTAGCAACGGCATTTGGAGGTTGCGATCATGTGAGCCTTGAGCCTAGTGCGGACACTTTTGATGGTGCTTCCTGCACCCCGGGAGGGAGGGAGTTCCACAGGGTGGGTGCAGTGTGGGCGAAGGACTTGCATCCTGCCTTGGTTCTTACTCTTAGAACAGCTAGGAGAGTGTGATCTGTTGAGCGAAGGGGCTGGGGGTTGGTCTTTTTCACTGTGAGTCCAGATAGGCTGGGAGGGGAGATTGGCTAATTAATTTGAAGGTTTGGCATAACAGAGGGTACTGGAGACTGGCTTCCAGGGAGGGCCAGTTTAGCTGTGATTGCATGTCGCAGTGGTGATTCCTGGGGTTTGGCTGGGTGGCAAACCGAGCCACCTTATTATACAGGGCCTGTAGTCTATTCATTTCGGTCCTTGCTACTCCCTGGAGTACTGGGCCCGCATAGGTGATTGTCAGAAGGAGGACACTGGTGGCGATGGAGACCCTGGCTTCCCGTATCAGCTGGTTTTTCAGTCGGTAGAGGGTGCCCAGTTTCTCTTGTAAGGTTTTTGTAACTTGGTCCACATGGTTCTTGAGGGAGAGGCCCTGGTCTAGGGTGAGGCCAAGGTATTTCACTGACTCAACTACCTCTAGGCTAGCACCTGATGTGGAGGTGATGTGTAGGTGTTGTTTTCTATCATGTCCCAGGGGTTTAGGACCAAACAGCATGGCCTTGGTCTTATCCATGTTAAGGACCAATCTGTTGTTAACAAGTCAGTTCTCGAGGGAGCACAGATCACCTTGGAGCAAGATGCTGAGATCTGGAAGATTTGTGGAGGATCAGTAGATAACGGCATCATCCACATACTGGACCACCGAGCTCCCCCCCACAGTGGAGGCTCAGTTCATTGGTGAAGAGGGGAAAAAAGTAGAGGGCCAAATATCGACCCCTGCGGCACTCCCTCTTTTAGTGGGAGTGCCTCTGAGATGGAGTCTTTCCATTTCACCCTCTGAGTACGTCCAGTTAAGTAGCTTTTGAACCACTTTAGAGAATGGTTGTCAAGCCCTACTTTGCACAACTTAGTCAGTAGCAGATTGATTGACCAGGTCGAAGGCTTTGGATAAGTCAATGAAGACCTCACCAGTAGGGGTCCCCTTATCTAGATTACTGAGTATGTCCATTGAGAATTTGATAAGGGCAGTGTTCATCCCATGCTGGGTCCTGAAGCTGTACTGGGAGGGGAGCAAGGAGTTGGTAGTACTCAAGGTAATCACAGAGTTGCCCATAGATAAGCCTCTCCTGTAACTTTGCCAGGATGCAGAGCAGGGAGATAGGCCTGACGTTGTTAATGTACTCCCGCTGGCCTCTATTGTGGATGGGGACCACATGGGCCTGTTTACACTGGTCAGGGACTTCCCCCTCTTTTAAGGATTGATTAAAGAGCCAGGTAAGGGGTCTGACCAGGGATGGGGCCCCGTCCTTCAGCAGCCTGGGGTGAATCCCATCGGTTCCCCCGGCACGGGATGTTTTGAGTGTCTTTAATAGAGATAGTGCCTCTTTTTGTTTGACCAGTCTGAGATGGAAGGCTGGGCAGTCAAGGTTAGGAGGAGACCTCATGTTAGGATCAGAGTAGAGAGGCAGTAGCCCAGCCTTGTAGGAGTCTAAGTTAGTGAAGTGGTGGTTGAGTGACATGGCAGTTTGGGGGTTATCATGTAGTAGTTGTCCATTAATGTGGGCCCAGAATAATTTAGGGTTCCCTAGGTTCTTTTTCTGTAGTTCAGTAACGTATTCTCTTTTTGCCATTCTTATCACCACCTTGCACCTGTTTCGGAGGGTTTTGTAGCTCACCAGGTCAGCAGGTAAGGAGGAGATCTTGTATTTTTTCCAGGCCTTATCACAGTTTATCATTAGGGCCTTCAATGGGGGGGTGATCCACTTATAGCAACTTCCCTTTATGTGGAGTTTCTTCATGGGGGCGAATAGATTGGCTGCGGTATTGAGTGTGCTCTGGAAGAATGCAACTGCATTGTCCAGAGAGGGGAGGAGTCTGATTAGGCTACAGTCAATGCTGCTAAGGTAGTTGGAGAGTTGTTCAGGTGATAGGTGGGTGTAATCCTGTGCTGCCAGGATTCTCAGGTGGAATCTGGGAGCCTTATTTCTCCAGATACAGAATATGGGGGAGTGGTCACTCAGGGCACCCGCTAGGGTGCCGGCAGCCTTGATATTACAGGGGTTGGTCACCAGTGCCCAGTCGAGGGTGGGGTGATTCCCTGTTTCGTGATTCAATCTAGTAGGTCCAGTGATAACCTGCACAAGATTTGCTTCTTGAATCATACCTTTAAGTGACTGGTTTGTATTCGGGGCACAGTTCAGGTTAAAGTCCCCCAGTATGAGAATCTCAGAGGAGACCTCCTCACCGATGTCCTTTAGGACAGACTCAGGGGATTGGAGAGCATTCTTAGTTGGGTTGTATATGCACCCAATGGTGAGGTGCTTACAAAGATCAAGGGTGATGCGAACAAAGACAGATTCACTGTTGTCGCTGGTCTTTTGCATAGATTAAGACCCCACCTCCTCTTTTGTTTGCTCTGTCTTTGCGGAAGGAGTGGTACCCAAGTACAGTGACCTCATGTGGGAGAACTTGAGGCTTGAGCCAGATCTCTGATACAGCCAAGACGTCTGGATTGTACAGATCCAGCCAGGCCTGGGACTTCCTGCAGCTTGGGTCGCAGACTGCATATGTTCATATGTGCAATCCACAAGCCCTTCGAGGACACC
Source organism: Neoceratodus forsteri (assembly GCA_016271365.2). NCBI lineage: Eukaryota > Metazoa > Chordata > Ceratodontiformes > Ceratodontidae > Neoceratodus > Neoceratodus forsteri. Next base: position 686,388,914 of record CM057449.1, read on the forward strand.
CATTGAGGATCCTGTGAAGAGGAAATCAGTAGGTTGTCAGGAGGGGGCCCAGGGTTTGGTTGAATATCTCCTGTGAGGAGAAGGAGGGTAGCAATTAGGCAAAGTGAGGTGGGGCAGGGAAGACGAAGTAACTCATTCCTGAGTGTTCACTTAGCAAGGAGGGAAGTATGGTACCAGATGCCTCTCCTATAGAATCCGTGGGCCATCAATAGTGATATGAGTCTGTTTTGGGGTGGGAATGAGATGTCTGATGAGAGTATGGAGGGGTGTGGGTGACCCCTGCAGCCTGGGTCGCTTGTGCTAATAAGCCTGTCCACCCAGAGGAGGGACAGTATATACAAGACTGCCAGGAGTAGCCCACTGTTGGGCCAATGAAAGGTGGGTAGCCCTAGCTTTGTAGGCATTCCCAATTAGTAGAGATCCTTTCTGCTGAGAGAGGGAACCTACCGATCTAGCTGCTCAATCCAAAAGGCTGCATATGAGGTGAGCATAGCTGTATTTACAGACAATAATTGCAGAGCAATATTCGGTTACTGAGCCGAGAATGGGTGCGTTCCTGGGGGGAGAGAGTGGTTTACCAGCTGGCAGAGGGAAGCGAGCACAGTACACTACTACCATTGATTACATTTTTATCTCTAACCATTTAAGGGCAACCTCAATGGATGTAGTTCCAGTGGAATTTTCAGACCACTCAATGGTTGTCTCTTCCCAAGGACAAGATCTGGGATACCCAACTTGAACATTGAGATGGAAACTTAACACCCAAATACTGACAGATGTAGTGTTATAGTCTGAAATGAAACAGATTCTAGGGGCCCGGGCTTCTGTCTGTGAACTTTATGATGACTTAAGAGATTAGTGGTTTGACAAAAAATGTGATTTTCAGAAATATTTTTGACAATATGGAAAAACCCGTTTGAGGAAACAATTTATTCAATTTTTAAAATTATGAAACCAATTACAACACCTTTATTCATTAACACCCATGGAAGATAATTTAGCATCACAAATTGATTATGTGAAGGCTGAAATGCTGACTTTTCAGTATGATAGAGCATGTACCTTAAGAGCAGAACTTTCATATGGAATCCCAAAAAAAACTTTCTCAGACACTTATGCAGCATGTAAAACTCGCAGGCAGGCATCATCCTTTTCCTCTCTGAAGAATAGGGAAGGTATTGTTGTTACATCCCATGTTGCACTGACCAATACAGTAATGGAGAATTTAGCACCTCCTGTTGAAGAGAGCAACCTCCAGGAACAAGATAATTCAGACTATTTGTCTGAACTGTCTCCCACCCCTTGACCCAGACAGAGTTCCTTTCTTTAAAAAAAAACAGTTTCACCCTTGGAAATCACTTAGGTAATCCAGTCAAAGAAAGCAGGTGCAGGTCCAGGGACTGACAGCCTACCTTTTGAATTGTGTAAGACCTTTTTACCAGAAAAAGACCTGTTCCTGGAAAGGGTGTTTGATTTCTTTGTTAGGCAGAACAAAATTCTATGTCATTTATCTAAGAGCTTAATAATCTTCCTTCACAAATCAGTTGACAAAACAAATTTTCACAAGTGGAGGTCTACCAGCCTTCTAAATGCTGATTTTAAAATTCTTTCTCAAATTCTTCACCTTCATTTAAGGAAACTAGCAGCTATAATAATTCATCCAGCTCAGTTTTGTAGGGTACCTGATAGATCAATTTATCACCCCCCTTATCATCATCAGGGAAATATGGGAATGTTTTTAATAAAACACAGGGATCAGGCTGGGTGATATCTCTCAACCAAAGGAAGGCCTTTTATAAAGTAAATCATGGTTTCCTCTTCAAGGTCCTCCAGGCATATGGTATTCAAGATCCCCTTATTAAGTGGATCAAGTTGCTTTACATGAATGAATGCATGCTGCAGCCTGATTATTCAGGGGGCCATGGGTCCAGAATGAAGGGTGGTAGAGGGTGTTCACCAAGGCTGCCCCTTGAACCCTTTACTGTACATCTTTTCCCTGATGCCTTTATGAGGAAAGATTGTAAATAATCCAAATATCAAGGGGTTGACAGGGGCAATTTTGGGGGATGAAATGGGCTGGCAGTATAGCCTAAAGGTTAGAGTAATGAGCTGTAATGAGCTTGGTACATCCAGCAGACCAGACCTAGGTTTGATTCTCACAACCTCCACTTGTGTACTGTGTGACTCTGAGTAAGTCATTTGGCTGCCCATTGCTCCCAGGTTACCCCTGAACTCAGGAACTTGTGCCTAGTGGGTCTTACCTGGTTACCAAAGACTAAAACAAAAAATAAAAAAATAAAATTGTCAGCCTATGCAGATGATACATGCCTTCTTCTTGAAGATGACCCCAGTATACAGGTAGCACAGCAGGCACTAAACCTTTTTTCACAAGTATCATCTGCACAACTAAATTTTGATAAATATAAGCTGTGGTATTAGGGCCCAGAGAAAATCTTCCAGCTGTAATTTCTGGCTTTCCAGTTACTAGCAGTCCAATGGAAATTTTGGGTATAATTTTTAATACACCAAATAGTGCTATTACAAATTGGGATAGAGCCTTACAAAATTGTGAGTTCAAATTAAATTCTTGGAAGGGATGGAAATTGTCCAAACTTAAAAGGGTGCTTATTATCAAACAATTTTTAATTCCATGTTTAATTTATGTAGGGTCAATTTTCCTGTTACCACTGTCAATGGAGACCCGTATTTATCGCATATGTTTTCGTATGTTATGGGGGAGCTGCCTCAACCCCATTAAATGTGGCTTTACATATCTGCCTAAAGATAATGGTGGCCTGGATATGCCTGACCCTGTGATCTTTTTTCATACTTTATTCTGGCTATATTCTATGAGATTACCCTGGAAGGAGCCTAACTCCCTAATACAACAGTGGTTTCTTAACAATTGGAAGGCCTATTTTGATAAATGTGAGGAAACCTTTCCAAAATTTTCTAAATACCTGCAAATTCCAGATGCCATGAAATCTGCAGTACAGAAAATCCATAAACTTGAACATCCTGAAATCACTGTTTGAATCTTCCTCTGAGGAACAGCTATACAATCATGTGTTTGATGTAGTAGGTCCAACCCAGACAGAATTTAAGAATTGTAGCCCACATAAACAAAATAAGGAAATTAGCTTACTGAATGAAAAATGAATTCCGCAAATAATGTGGTAAGTAGTTTGGCTAAGCACATATGAGAAACTCAATGTTCGAGGTAATATTAAACACAAATCCATGGAAGAGAGATCATGCCCCTTTACAGATTGTGGTGCTGAGGAAGAACTCATGGAACATTTTTTCCTTGAGCGTACCTTTTCCCATAACTTATGGTTCTTTTTAGCATGGGCCTGGAACTTGGTCTGGCTTCAAAATGTGAAATATGAAGCTTTCATTTTGGGAAACTATTCAAACCATTTAGCAAAATATCATAAAGGACTTCATTAGTCTTTTTTGTAGTCTTAAAGTTCTATCTCTGGAATGCCAGGGTACAGTGGGTACTCTGGCAGCAGCACATGTCCTATACTGTTTTCAAAGTATTATGTGAAAAAGCCTTATTAGAAATGTATGATAATGAGGTTGCTTCTAATGATTCTACTAAAGTTAAAATGTGGTGGCGAGGCTGCTGCTTTTTTATAAACTATAAGTAATTTTCTTTTGAAAGATTATTAATTTACTGTTATAAGTGAATGATGGGAAACATGCATAATTAAATTCTGAACCTGATATTGATAATGCTGTAATCTTTGTCATTACAGACATGATATTGATATTTTTTCTTTTTTTCAATTTCCACTGTATGTATTCATTAGCTGGTTTTGCATCCTTTAATATAAAACGCCTCTACTTTTTTCAATAAGTACCACGGGATCTTTAACATCCATCTGAACTGCCACTGGAACAGGCAGATGGGACCTCAGTTTAATGTCTCATCCAAAAGACGGCACCTCAGAAGTGCAGCACCCCTCCCATATTGCACTACAATGTCAGTATTGGCATATTAACCCAAGTGCCAGGTGTGGGAATTGAACCCACAGCCCTCTGACACCCTCCTGCCAGGTGTGGGAATTGATCCCACGGCCCTCTGACAGCCCGCTGATATCCCTGCCTCAGAGGTGAGTATGATATTTGCTGAACCACTAACATTGTTACATTACTGAATTAACTATCACTCTATTTACAGCCAAATTGGAGTGTAAGGAGGTTTTCCAACCCCTGACGGAGGTGGAGACCATTGGAAATATTTTGTCATATGACTGGCCAAGTAATATAGAAAAACATTCAGTAGCTTGAGACCACCCAGGTTCTTGGATGCCCCCAGCTGTGTGTATGCCCATTTCAGGGATTTCCCCTGACAAAGCCACTAGCACAGACAATAAAAGAAGGTGACAAGACTTTTTATAGATACATTAGTGAAAGGAGAATGTCCAGGGGGTATTGCTAAGATCAAAGGAGATAAGGGGGCTTGTGAGGAGGAGGACCATGTAAAAGCATATGTCCTAAAGAGTTACTTCTGCTCAGTATTTACTGAAGAGAAGGTAGGGCAGGAACCACAGCTCAGCACCATGGACACAGGGGGAGGGATGTGAGCACTAGTCCCTTCACAAAAGAAAGGGTTTTACAAGAGCTTGATAAGCTCAGGGTGGACAAGGCAATGGGACCTGATGGCATTCATCCCAGGGTACAAAAGGAGCTAATGGTGGAACTAGCAGAGCCATTATCAGAACTATTTAGTGAGTTTCTGAGCACAGGAGAGGTCCCAGAAGACTAGAGAAGGGCTCATGTGATCCCTCTCCACAAGAGTGGTAGCAGGGAGGAAGCAGGGAACTACAGACCAGTCAGTCTTACCTCAGTAGTGGGCAAGATTATGGAGGCACTCCTCAAGGAAAGGATAGTGCAACACCTGGAATCCATAGCAGCACAGGATCCAAGACAGCACGGGTTTACAAAAGGAAGGTCCTGTCAAACTAATCTCATAGATTTCTTTGACTGGGTAACCCAAGTTGTGGACTAAGAGGGAGCAGTTGATGTCGCCTACCTTGACTTCGGCAAAGCTTTCGATACTGTTCCACATAGAAGATTGATTAATAAGCTGGGCAGGCTCAGGGTGGGTCAGAAGTTGGTCAACTCGGTGGCAAACTGGTTGACGGGCAGAAAACAGAGAGTGGTGGTAAATGCTATACAGTCAGAAGAGATGCAAGTCACAAGTGGGGTACCTTAGGGATCAGTCCTGGTGCCAGTCTTCTTCAATATCTTCATCAGTGACATTGCAGATGGACTGGAGGGTAAGGTTTGTCTGTCTGCAGATGACACCAAGATCTGCAACAGAGTAGATGATCCAGATGGGGTGGGCAGAATGAGAAGAAATCTGGATAAACTAGCAAAATGGTCGGAAGAGTGGCAACTGGGGCTTAATGCAAAGAAGTGCAAGATCATGCACATAGGGAACAGAAACCCTGAAGCCATCTATAGGCTGGGAGGGGAGTTGCTGGCAGTCACAAGGGAAGAAAGAAATTTGGGCATCATCATCACCAATGACCTGAAATCATCAAAACAGACCACTAAAGCAGTAGGTAAGGCTAGGGGGATGTTAGGGTATATTAGTAGGGGTATCACAAGTCAGAAAAGGGAGGTAATGATCCCTCTATACAAGACACTGATTAGGCCCCATCTGGAGTACTGCGTGCAGTACTGAGGCCACACCTTCGCAACGACATTAACCAAATTGAGGCAGTCCAAAGAAGGGCAACCAAAATGATGCAGGGACTGCATCAGAAAACATATGAGGACAGATTAACAGAGCTCAATATGTATACTCTAGAGCAAAGGAGGGAGAGAGGTGATATGATTGAAACATTCAAACACCTTAGGGCATTAACAAGGTGAAAGAGTCTAACATGTTTCAATATAAGAAAATAGCAGGACAAGAGGACACAGCATGAGATTAGAGGGAGGCCGATTAAGAGGGTAATGTGAGGAAGTTCTTTTCACAGAAAGGGTGGTGATTGCATGGAACAGCCTACCTCAGGAAGTAGTGAATATGAATACAGTGCAGGGCTTCAAACAGGCATTGGATAGACATAAGGGAGCAATACAGATGAGTATGAATAGATAGGCCATTGACAGAGTAAAGGCCGATGGCACATTTATAAGGTAGAAAAAGAAATGGACAGACTGGATGGGCCTTGCGGTCTTTATCTGCCATCAACTTCTGTGTTTCTATGTTTCAAATAAATCGGGAACTCAGGCAATGAACCTTTTTAAACCAACTACAGGGAAGAAATGGACTCAGTAAATGCAAAGGATAAAACACCCAAGGAAGCACATTCATTTTGGAATTGCAAATCCTGCCATGGAGAGAAAGATATAAGGAGGACCATCTACCAAGATCCTGCTGAATAGCAAAATGCAGGTCATCTAGGTTCAGCTTTAATAAAGGTGGCATTCTGGACAAGAATTACCCCCAAGTATTTAAGCCAGGTGGCACAGGTTAGGCCTAAATCACAAATCTCAGATTTAAATACTGAAGAGTTTAGCGGCATCACCACTGTCTTATCCAGATTCAGTCTGTAGTTTAAAAAAAAAAAACACTGAAATCTTGAATAATCTCTAGGGCTACAGCAATAGAAGTGGCAGGGTCCGATACATGTAGCAGGATATCATCTGCATATGTGGACAGCCTGAGGTAGAAGAGGCCTATTTGCACTCCCTTATTAAAAGGGGAATCCTTGAGATGGAGCAATAGCAGCTCCAGGTACATATTGAAAAGAAGAGGGGACAAGGGACAACCCTGACGGGTGCCTGAACACAATGGGAAAGTGGAGGACAGCACCCCATTGCAATATATCTTTGCACTGGGTTGCAAATACAAGACCTTAACCCAGGAAATAAATGGTCGAGGAAAACCTAGGGCATTTAACACTGAAAACAAAAAAGGCCAACTAACGTTTCAAAGATTTTCTCCATGTCCAGGGAGACCAAAGCCATGGGATGACTAGCCTCCCTGGATATGGATAAAATGTGGGACAACGTCCATAGGAGGTCAGTTGATGAGTGACCATTCAGAAAGCCTTCCTGCTCAGGGCTGATTAGTCCATTCCATACTTGGAGTATCCTGTTGATCAAAATTTTAGCAAGATTTTGACGTCTTAATTCATGAGGGAAATGGGGCGGTAATTAGTAACTCTATCTGGGGGCTTATCTGGTTTTGGCAAAACGACAATGATGGCCTCCAACAGGGAAGGGTCTGAAATCCCTGAGGTACAAAAATAAGACTAAAGTTGTTGGAGCAAAGAGGTCAATTCATTAAAGAAAACTGTAAAAATGTGATCTGGTCCTGGGGCTTTGTCTAATGACAGGGAACTGATAGCAGTCTGAATTTCCTGCTGAATGACGGGCTTACTAAGGTAATCTTGGACAAGGAAGGGTCTAAAATCCCTGAGGTACAAAAATAAGAGTAAAGTTGTTGGAGCAAAGCGGTCAATTCGTTAAAGAAAACTTTGTAAAAATTTGATGGAAACCCATCTGGTCCCAGGTCATTGTCTAATGTCAGGGAAGTGATAACAGACTGAATTTCCTGCTGAATGATGGCCTCATTAAGGTAATATTTTTGGACGTCACTTAAATGGGGAAGGGGAACATCAGCCAGGTATGTGGGAATATCAGGAAGGGAAGACAAGGTAGCAGGAGAACTGTATAGTTCACGGTAGTACAACTCGAATTCAGAAACAGTGTCTTTAGGGGAAGTTTAGAGAGAATTAGCTCTCAAAGAGGAAATAGATGGAACAATATGGGATACTTCCTGCTGCTGTAGATGTAGTGGCAAGAAGGCGACTGACCTTTTCACCTTGGTCTACATAGTGAGAGTCGGTTTTGAGGAGGGCATATTCAGCCCGTTCCCTCAGGCTGTCCGCATACTGATTCCTAAGATGCATTAAAGCTGCTATATCATCCTTTGAAAACCTTGGGGGATAGAAACATAGAAACATAGAATTTGATGGCAGATAAGGACCGCTTGGCCCACCCAGTCTGACCATTTCCCTATCTACTAGATAAGCTGCAGATCCTAGTTAACCAGCAGCCTACTTCTTCCTACCCCCACCCCCCTAGAATGGCCTTATGACTGTCCCATGCATGCTTGAATTCCACCACTGATTTTGACTCCACAACCTCCTCTGGAAGGCCATTCCATGCATCCACAACCCTCTCTGTGAAAACATACTTCCTTAAATTACCTCTGAGCGCCCCCTCTATCTTCAAATTGTGCCCTCTTGTTCTTGCACACCCCTTTTTTTGAAAGATGCTACCCTCTTGGACTTTGTTGATACCCTTGAGGTACTTGAACGTTTCTATCATGTCTCCCCTCTCCCTCCTTTCCTCAAGGCTATACATATTAAGCTCCTTTCATCTCTCTTCATATGTCTTCTGGTGCAGACCCTGCACCATTTTATTTGTCCTCCTCTGGACAGCTTCCATCCTGTCTATGTCTTTTCGGAGACTGGGTCTCCAGAACTACACACAGTACTCCAGATGGGGTCTCACCAGCTGTCTGTACAGAGGGATAATAACTTCCTGTTTTCTACTGGTGATGCCTCTCCCTATGCATCCCAGTATCCCCCCAGCCCTCCTTGGTGCCCTCTCACATTGCTTGCCCACCTTTAGGTCATCTGATATGACTACCCCCAGGTCCCTTTCCATTTTTGTCTCTCTCCATGGCAGAAATATGCTCTAAAAGGGTATGCAACTCAGCCTCCTGTTTGTGTTTTCTTATCGTAGCCAACTGTATAAATTTTCCCCATAGCACACATCAAACTTTGTTTATCTTGGGAATAGACCCAGCGTTCTGGTCCATAAAATGGGCTATCAGGTCTTTAATTCTCTTTACCATCCCTTTTCGTCTTTAAGAGGTTGCATATTCAACTTCCAGACCTTGTCCTTCTGGATTTTGGGAAGAAGGGTACACTCCAACCAGGTGGGAGAATGATCAGATAGCACCCTTAAGGTGATCCCCCCATTCAAAACTCCAGGCAAGGCAGTACAACTAATTAAAAAGTAATCTAGATGAGAATAAGAATTATGACCTGGGGAAAAGAAAGTATACTCTCAAACTGAGGGATTAAGGATACACCATGGGTCACACAAAACTACCAAATCCATCGGTTCATTGAGAGAACACTGGGCTGAACACAAACCCGATAGTTTATGACCAGATCTATTAAGATCAGAAGTAATGGTCAGGGTTCCATTCTCCAGCTAAGATAATGGGAATGTAAACAAAAGGGGCCAGGAGTTTGGACAGCTCAGAAAAGAAGTCGGGAGAATCTCTATTGTGCCCATAGATGCAGCCCAGGAGAACTTCTGAGTGGTCCAAAACACCCTTTAAGAGCAAATAGTGGCCCTGAGGATCTTCTATTTTTTGCAATAATTAAAAATCTCACCTCTCTCAAGAACACAACAGCAACTCCCCGCTGAGCAGTAGAATTTCTGGCTGAGTATGCCTGGTCCACCGCTTGCCTATGAAAAAGGAGCCCTTCAAAGACAAGCAAGTGGGTTTCCTGGAGGAAGGCTATCTGACAATGCAGTAAATTAAGATGCTTTAAAATCTGAATGTGCTTCACCCTGGAGCAAGCACCTGTAATAATCCAGGTAACATATTTCATGTTACCCGTATGGAAGTTGTAACAAGGAATACAATAGGGACCCCTTCTAGATAAGGCAGATTATACATAACCCAAATATAAAACTCCACAGAATGAGATCCCCAACATGGCCCAAATAAAGGAGAAACAGCCACCAGTACTTCCAATTGGCACATACATTGGCTAACTACTGAGGTGCGGGCATAGAATAGGTTGATAGGTGAGACAAAAAGACTAAGCACATCCAGAGGAGTTCTAGGGGCTGAGACTCTAAACCCACCCCTCAAAACCCAAACAGACAAAATTCCCCCCAAAACAGCCAAATATTGCACAGAAATGTGTAACTGGGCCCCAAGTGTGGTGGAAGTAACGAAACACCAAAACCTGGGAAGGACCCTGAAGCTAAAGTAATAGAGGAACCCCTCTACCAAAAACCAATCCCCCCCCACTAAAAAAACATATAATTCTCACCCCCAGTCCTAGTGACTGACCTCCTCTAACCCCTAAGGTAACTAGTATCCCCCCCATCCCCACCATCAGTAAAATAAGAATCCACCCTGAAATCCCCTAAAACAGTACAGTGAAACTAAACATGCCATACTGGAAACAAACCACACAGGCTGCAAATGATTCTTCTATATTAAATAAGGCAGAAAGGGGAATAGTAAAGCAGCCCACAAACCTGTTACAAGGTAATGCATAACAATAGCCAACAACAATCAGGAGGTTTGCAGTAAAATAAAATCAAACGATAAGTAAAAACCCACCCAAGATCCAGTGTCCACTTTGTTAGTCTGGACTGCAGCACAGACCAAACAGTCATATGATCACCCCCAGTTAATCTCCATTGAACTATCCGAAGAGAGACATACTGCAGCAACACTGTCTACTGGGACTGGAGGAAAAGTAGGCTGTAGCAATTCTTGGTGAAGTTCAGAAACAGTCAGAGAGTACCCAGGATACAGTCTAGCAATTCAAGCTGTGGTGTAAAAAACAGTAAAATAAATCCACAAAAGTAGCCAATATTCCTTCTGGCAAAGAATAGTGCAGTTCAAGGCATATCATGCACTCCCAATGTTAAGCAGTCCTTAGCAAATGAGTAAGTAATTGTACACATCTCAACTAGGATTTGTGGCAAGCAAAAAGTCATAAATCTGCCTCCAATATGGTGGAGGGGGGATGGCACAGTCCAAAAGGTAATAAACTCAGCTGCCCCCAAAAAAAAAAACAGGCAAAGTGCTGGAAATAAGGATAGTTGGAACTGGGCAGCAAAATAAAGTAAGTCCAGATGTAGACTGACTTAACAGACCCACTGCCAAATATTCAAACCAGATATAACTATATACAGATGAGGAAGTCCAATGTTCTGATTTCAAAGGTCATAATGGGGGATTTAGAAAAAAAAAGGTATTAAACATCCAGAACAGTCCATACAGGTGTATCAGGATGCTTTGAAAACTGGGAGTCACTTAAGTTCAGGAAAAACATCTTTAATGCAGAACTCGCAGACTCCAGAGTGTCATAACTTTGCCATTTGCCATCATGGTGCTGGGCTGGAAGTATAGCCTAGAGGTTAGAGGAACGAGGTGTGAATGAGCTTGGTACATCCAGTAGACCAGACCTGAGTTTGATTCTCACAACTTCCACTTGCATACTGTGTGACTCTGAGCAAGTCACTTAACCACCCAGTGCTCCCAGGTCACCCCTGAAAACAGGCACTTGTGCATAGTGGACCTTACCCGTTACCAAAGACTAATATATATATATATATATATATATATATATATGTATGGTAGAACTGTAACGTTGTGAGATACCGAACCCCATAGCCGATATTGGCCACTATCAATTTGGATACCAGTGGAGGAAGTGCCGTTCTCCTTTGACGTACAGTGTATGGTGAGTCTTGGACTACTCTAATCCATTTCACCTCCCATTGTATGGGACCTCTTGTATGGTTTTAATTTTCTTCAGTATTAATTGTTTATCTAGAAAGTTTAGCAGCCTGAAGATGAGTGCCCATGGTGGGGAGCCAGATTCTGGCACTGGGCATAAGGAGCAATGGGCTCACTCAATAACATAGCTCAGCCCGTTGGCAGAGGGGCCCACTATTCTTTCACAAAATCTCTGTGGAAAGAAGATTGGGGGTGTACCTTCCTCTCCTTTTGCTGAACTTTGTTTACTTAAAAGGTAAGCTAGAAACTGTCACCTGACACCAAACTCCACCACCTCTGAGCACACTCTCTTTTTGTTTTTCCATGCTTTCAGCTTCTACTATGATATTTTACCATTTCTATCAAATTATTTGTTTGGTAAATCTGAATTGTGGTACTTACTAACAGTAAGATCTCAGTGACAATGCCTTCAACATTACTCAAGTCACTCATTTGCTATGGGCACTTAGTAATTGCTTGGCAATATGCCTCAGTCTCAGTATTGATTGGTGTTGTTTAGCCTTCATTCTTACTTGGTCACACAACTCCATCACTAAAAAGTATTAGCCAATGGGTATTCAGTGTTTCAGTATAGGACAATGACTATCATTTGCCAGTTTATTGGTAGTATGCAGAGCTATGGCCCTAAGCATAAGGGTGTAATTTATCCAGAGGTCAGACATTAAAAAAAAGGAAACATTTTATTAAAAATTAGATGAAGAGTAACAAAGGTTACAACAGCTGTCTTGCGAGTCAACCAATGTCCTAAGGTGAACCCATAGTTAAAGTATGAAGCTGTTCAGTCCTGGGTCATTATTTAAGCCTTTTAGTAGAAGGGCATTTAATTCATAGATCCAGTATGTCTCTCTTTGAAGTAGTCTTTTTGGGATGTCTCCTCTTCTCTTTGAGGGTTTTACTGATTCCAGTTCCATGTGTTTTAGTGTAGCAACTGAAACTTGATGTTTTCTTCATAATGCTGTGTCATAGCACACAGTATGATGCATTCATGATCTTGTGCTCATCAATTCTTTGTTTTACTGTCTTTTGGTCTGCCCAATGTAAATCGTGCCACAAGGGCATGTGAGTTTATAAATGACACTGGTGGTGTTGCAGTTGATGAAACTATTAATTTAATATTTTCTCCTATGTCTTGGGTATCTGAAGTATTTTGCATATTGGATGTTATTGCATTGTACACAGTTTCCACGTCTCTAGTTAACCTTTTTTTTTTTTAAGGTTGACATTCATTCTGGTCTGATTTTTTTATCTTCATAAAAACTGTATACTAACGTCTTTCAGATTAACTCCACTTTTATAGGTACTGCTTGGCCTTTTCTGAGGAATTTGCTATAGGCTTGGTTCAATACTCAGTATTGGCATTTTTTTTTCATTATTTTCTTGATTATTCATATATATATAGTGCTGGGGGTCACTGTATCTTTATCATCTTCTATTGTTTTTTTTCCCTGAAGGAGTTCTTCTCTTGATTCATTTTCAGCTCTCTTTACTGGGTCTAATAGTAGCCCAGGTTCACATCTTCTGTTTAAAAAGCTTTTGCACATTTTTTCCATTTCTTTCCTGGCTTTCTCATTTTCTGAGCAGTTCCTTTTCACTTGGAGTACTTGACCATGTGGGATATTTCATTTCAAGTGATGTGGGTGACTGCTATTCCAGTGTAATGTGGTGTTTCTGTCAGTTTTATTTTTAAACAAGGTTGTTTCAAGTTGACCATTGTTATTGTAGACCTTCAGGTCAAAGTATTCTACATTTTCTTTACTGTGAGTTACTTTGCAATTCAAATTTCTGTCTTCAGTATTCAGATACTTCTATGAATTCTATTCCTCTTTCAGTCCCATCCCATATACATAGTACATCATAAATGAAGTGTATCCACAATTTTAATTGTTCATGCCACACATTGCTAGAGGTGTCCCATATCACTCTGCCCTCCATATTGCTGACATATAGAATAACTAATGATGGAGTAAATGCGGTGCCCATACAGTCATGGCCAAAAATATTGTCGCCCTTGCACTTTTTCAAATAACTCACAATTTCCCAAAATATAAGTTGAAATTAACAACAGTACAGTATTTGGTCTCCACAATTCTTTATTTCTCTGTTAATATTATAGAACCTTTGTTTTTTAATTCAGAATTTAATATATCCTTTTAAATCTGAAAATGATTAGAATTGGCATTGACAAAATTATTGACACCCTAGACTTAATATTTCGTAGCACAGCCTTTGGTCAAAATAACTGCAATCAACCACTTCCTATAGCCATGGATGAGCTTCCTGCACCTCTCTACTGGCAGTTTGGCCCAATCTTCTTGTGCAAACTGCTCCAGTTCTCCCAGATTTGAAGGGTGCCTTCTCCCAACTGCTGTTTTCAGATCTCTCCACAGGTTTTCAATGGGATTTAGATCTGGACTCATTGCTGGCCACTTCAGAACAGTCCAGCATCTTGTCTTGAACCATTCCTGGGTGCTTTTTGAAGTGTGTTTGGGGTCATTGTCCTGCTGGAAGACCCATGACCTTTGACGGAGACCCAGCTTTCTGACACCGGGTTCAACATTGTGCTCCAAAATAGCCTGGTAATCTCCAGATTTCATGATGCCATGCACACATTTAAGGCACCCAGTGCCAGAGGCAGCACAGCAACCCCAAAACATCACTGAACCTCCTCTATGTTTGACTGTAGGGAAGGTGTTCTTTTCTTTGAAGGCTTCATTTTGTTTTCTGTAAACATAAAGATGATGTGCTTTACCAAAAAGCTCTAATTTGGTCTCATCTGTCCACAGGACATTCTCTCACAAGGATTTTGGCTTGTTCAGGTGTGTTTTGGCAAACCCCAGGCGGGCTTTCTTACGTCTCTCTCTCAGCAGTGGGGTCCTCCTGAGCCTCCTACCATATAACCCCCTTTCACTGAGTTGGCAACAGATGGTGTGAGTTGAAACTGTCGTACCTTCTGTCTGAAGGTCAGCTTGAATCTGTTTGGCAGTTGATTGAGGTGCTTTCTCCACCATTCGAACAATCCTGCGCTGCAATCTTCGATCAAGTTTTCTCTTGCGGCCACTTCCAGGGAGGTTGGCTACAGTGCCATGGGCCTTAAACATCCTGATAACATTACGTACGGTGGAAACAGGAACATCAAGGTCTCTGGAGATTGATTTGTAGCCTTGAGATTGTCCATGCTATTACAATCTTCTGTCTGACCTCCTCAGACAATTATCTGGCTGTCTTTCTTTTCTCCATGCTCATTGCGGTACACACAGTGACACAAAACAGGAGAATAAGTCTTTTCTCTATTCAAACTGGTTGAATGAGTGATTTTTATATTGCAGGCACCTGCAACTCACCACAGGTGAGTTCAATTCCAAAGTGAAGGAGAATCACCTGCTTGAAATCTAATTATTTCTAACTACTTCTAAAAGGTGCCAATAATTTTGTCCAGGCCATTTAAGGATTTCTGTGTGGAATAAGCTAAGACTTAGTAAATTTTTTTGCTTTTTGTGTTTTATTCCACTGCAAACCAAAGAAATACATATGTGGATACCAAAATGTTTTTTAATTTCAATAATTTTCTGGAAGAAATGGATACAGAAGCAAATGATTTGATACCTTTTAATGGACCTACATAGATGTAACAACAAAAACAAAGTGCTCTAGCTTTTGGACCAACCAGTCCTTCTTCAGAAGCTCATGGCAGTTGTTTAGAAAATACAATACTTATAACAGCTAGATAATGCAGAGAAAAACAGAAAAAAATCCCCACTGGTTTAAAATACTCATAAAAAAAAAAACAGAAGATGATGTCAGAGAAGTTTAACAGTACCATACTGCCTTCAGCCAGGTGGAACACACATACAAAGAATCCTACTGCATATAAATTTAATTGACATGAGAGAACACTGCTGAAGCAGATAACTCCTAAATCAAGCTATGAGTATCACAGTTTGTATAAGGATGTGATTACTGAAAGGCAACCCCCACCCACATTAGAGACAAACTAAGATTGTTATAGGGCTCATGAAGTTTCAATGTCTGCATTATAGACACGAATTTACCAGTAAAGTTGTCTTAAAAACATCAGAGCACACCGTGTGATGTGTAAAACCTAGCTGGACCTGGTCACCCAGCTGTACTCTCAAGCTAGATATAAGGCCCAAGAAATTTCAAAAACCTCAGGACTATATAAATGATAATTTAAATATAAATTGACAATATTAGTGTCAAACAAAAAACTCTAGTCGAGGAACCTCAAGGAATTAAGACCATGTAGCCTGATATGTACTGATGTCAATATACACAGGGAATGTAATGACTTGATGTACCACAAGTGTCTAAGGAATCTGAAAAAGACATAAAAATGTAATTTCTCTCCTCCTCTTCATACAAACAATACACCCTAACCCACCCCACATCACCATAATGTGGGTGGGGGAGAGACATAGCTTTAAGGAGATGTCTCTCTCTCTCCCCCCCTTTTTTTTGCTCTCTCTCCCCCCCCACAGACACACACACACATGCACACACACACACACACACACACACACTCTCCTAGTGCACCTTTATTCACTTCAGTCACTGTAATTGTTCCCCAAAGGAATTCAACTTGTCATGAAATCCTGAGTACAAGGCTTATGTCTCCTAATACCTACAGAGCAAAAATATGACACTATTTAACCATACTACTATCTGCATAGTAACATTTCCAAGGGTTCTGGATAGAACTACCATGAAATATACCTGCCACCCTCCCCAGGATAAGGTAACTAGAAGTAAATATAAAGTATGTGTGTAAGACCAGAGGTCTAACATACCTACATATCCACAAATTACTACAATATTAGCCTAATGTAAAAAGATCTGTGCAGAACCCCCATGGAAATGAGATCACGCACCCCAATATGTACAGAGTTACAAAAATTATATGTGACAGTATATGATAACACTCCTGTGTGTACAGTTGCAGGCTAGGTAATCTGAATATGGTGCAATGGAATCAATCCCACCCCCAGGCAAAGATGAAAAGTAAGGAGGAATTAATATTCATTATGTGTGTGAAGTAAGAATAGTAACACATTATAACTCCATATATCTAAATAGAGACCTACCTCAATGTGACAGCAAGCCCCACATCTGTTATATCACATACCTCACAACACATACCCACACACATACATACACACTCGCACCCATATCCCACACATGCTGAAGTCCTATAATATGTCAGTCTGAAGAAGAAGAGGTCTGTGGATGTTAGTTTCTGTAGTGTCCCATAAAACCAAGATCAACGTTCACCCCATCTGCTACTATATTGAGATGTAAAATAAGTTTAATCTCAAAAGCTCATCTCTGTTGTGTGTTTTTGAGATTTCCTTTTAAGACCATTACTGACATATCTGAGATTGAGTGGTCAGGCTGGGAGAAGTGGTGCCCCACTGGTTTTTCAGTCTTCTTTGCTGTAATAGTATGTCTGTGCGAGTTCATCCTAGTTCGGAGCTGTTGGCGTGTCTCTCCAACATAACCTGTTTGTGGACATCTCTTGCACTGAATGAAATAAACAACATGTCGTGACATGCATGTATAACTCCCATGCACCTGGAATTGTCTGTTTTGTGATGTAACCACACAGTCCGAGGTAGAAATGATCCCACAAGTCTTACAGGGGCATTGATTGCAGGGTCGTGTGCCATTGTGTGACATGGTATTCTGTTCTGGTGAAAGTTTGCTCCTAATAATTTGGCTGGATAAATTTGGTGGTTGTTTAAAAGATAGTAGTGGCAGTTCCTTAAAAATACAATTAAGGGTTTCATCCTCACTAAATATTGGGTGGAGTTCTTTAATAATCTTATGCAGACGTTCAAGGTCTGGATGATATGTGACTACCAAGGGTATTCTGTCTGTAGCTGTCTTTTCTTTATATTGAAGTAGTTGTTGTCTTGGTACTTGCATTGCCCGTTCTGTTATCCTGTCAATTTCCCTGGAAGAGTGTCCCTGCTCAATAAAGGTGTTTTTCAACATAGCCAAATGTGTATCTCTGTCATCCTCATTTGAACAAATACGGTGACATCGGAGTGCTTGACAGTATATGACAGATTTTTTTGTATGGTTTGGGTGATTACTTTTCTTGTGCAGGTATCTCTGTCTGTCTGCTGGTTTCCTGTAAATACGTGTATGTAAGGTTCCATCCTTAATGGTGACTGTGGTGTCCAGAAAGTTAACCTTGGTGGTAGAGTACTCCAGGGTAAGCTTTATGGTAGGGTGGAGATTATTAAGTTTGTGATGAAAATCTTTGAGTGCATCTGTGCCCTCCGTCCAGATGATAAACAAATCATCAATGTAACGGAAATAAGCTAGTGGTTTGTGGGGATACTGCCTTAAAAAATCCTCCTCCAAGTCAGCCATAAAGAGGTTAGCATACTGTGGAGCCATTTGGGGCCCATTGCTGTTCCCATAGTTTGAACATAATGTTTACTATTAAAGTTGAAGTTATGTGTCAGAATGAATTCCATAAGTTCACCCACCACTCCAGGGTTGATGTTTTGTTCCGGTACTTTCTCAAGTATGTATTTAAGGCATGCTGCAATGCCATCTGTGTGTGGAATATTAGTGTAGAGGGATGTTACATCCATTGTCACTAAAATGGTATCAGGTGGTAAATCCTTATAACCAGAAAGTACACGCAAAAAGTGCGTAATGTCCTGGATATAACTGTCTCTTTCCATAACCAGCGGTTTCAAAATGGGCTCTACAAACCCTGAGATCCCCTCAGTCAAGGTACCATTACCAAAGACTATGGGTCTCCCTGGATTGCCAGGTTTATGTATTTTAGGCAGCATGTAGAATGTCCCTGGCCTGGGTTCAGCAGGGATGAGGTGAGTTAGTTTTTCTTGGACATGGTCTAGAAAAGTTCTAATTAAGCCACGTAGTTCATCTGTTTATCTTGTAATGGGGTCACTCTCTAGTTCTCTGTAGTATGTAAGATCTGTTAGCTGTCTATTAGCTTCATTAATATAATCCTCTCTGTTTAAAATCACCACTGCAGAGCCTTTATCAGCTTTTTTGATGACAATGTTGTGGTTTGATGTCAGTGTCCCTATAGCTCTCCATTCCAGTGGACATCTCCTTAAAGCTATGTATCTCCCCCACCCACATTATGGTGATGTGGGGTGGGTTAGAGTGTATTGTTTGTGTGAAGAGGAGGAGAGAAATTACATTTTTATGTCTTTTTCAGATTCCTTAGACACTTGTGGTACATCAAGACATTACATTCTCAGTGTATATTGACATCAGTACATATCAGGCTACATGGTCTTAATTCCTTGAGGTTCCTCGACTAGAGTTTTTTGTTTGACACTAATATTGTCAATTTATATTTAAATTATTTATATAGTCCTGAGATTTTTGAAATTTCTTGGGCCTTATATCTAGCTTGAGAGTACAGCTGGGTGACCAGGTCCAGCTAGGTTTTACACATCACACAGTGTGCACTGATGTTTTTAAGACAACTTTACTGGTAAATTCGTGTCTATAATGCAGACATTGAAACTTCATGAGCCCTATAACAATCTTAGTTTGTCTCTAATGTGGGTGGGGGTTGCCTTTCAGTAATCACATCCTTATACAAACTGTGACACTCATAGCTTGATTTAGGAGTTATCTGCTTCAGCAGTGTTATCTTATGTCAATTAAATTTATATGCAGTAGGATTCTTTGTATGTGTGTTCCACCTGGCTGAAGGCAGTATGGTACTGTTAAACTTCTCTGACATCATGTTCTGTTTTTTTTTTTTGTTTTGTTTTTTAATGAGTATTTTAAACCAATGGGGATTTTTTCTGTTTTTCTCTGCATTATCTAGCTGTTATAAGTATTGTATTTTCTAAACAACTGCCATGAGCTACTGAAGAAGGACTGGTTGGTCCGAAAGCTAGAGCACTTTTTTTTGTTGTTACATCTATGTTGGTCCATTAAAAGGTATCAAATCATTTACTTCTGTATCTATTTTTGCAAGGACCAATACAGCAACTACTAAATCTAGATTTCAATCTGGAAGGAATGGTGCATTATTAGAAAAAACTGCAAAGGTGCCAATCTTTTTGGCCATGGTGTTGTTGGTGGTATGATCTGTTGAACAGAAAGTAGTTACACTTCAGTGTTAAGTCTGCCAGGCTAATGATGAAGTCAGAAGGTGGGAATACATTTTCTAGCCTCTCTGACAAAATAGTGTTCAGTACTGCCATTCATTCTTCATGAGAAATATTGTTATACAAATTCTCGATGTCTAAGGTTACCAGTATTGTCTGATCATTCACATCAATGTCTTTAATAATGTTTAACACTGCTTGGTATCCTCCACAAATTATTTTTGTTTACTTACATGAGGGTCTATTCACTAATGGGCTGGAATTACATGCAAAACGCACATAACCTGACCATGCAACTTTGCACCCCCACATAGGCGTGTGCCGGCCAGCATTCATGACCACCAGCCACCCGCCAATGCCACCAATCCTTGGCATGCAGCCACATGGTGGAAGATGGTGGCAGCACCAGGGGAAGAGCACGGAATGCTGGGGAGGGGTGTCTAATAGGATTCCCATCCTGGTCACCATAGTAGATCCCAATCCATGCATGGGCCAGGGAACCTGGGAATGCACACAGCCCACCACATTTAACCAACGGGTGTTTTCCCAAACAGCCACTCCATCACTCTCCCAGGCAGCCCCACATGCAGGTGCGAATGTGTGTAGGGGGACTCCACTGCCACTGTGCCCAGCCAACATCCTTTAGGGGGCACATAAATACTTATGGCATGGTCCCCCCCATGCAGTTTACTCATGCTGGTGCAGCACGCAAGTGCCTTTATGAATACATGCAGCCTAGGCACCCCCAGCATGCCTCTGACCTGCCCCTGGTGTTGCACCCCACAGACCACCAGCGGTCCAGCTCACAGGGCACTAGCATGCCTGTAAGTGAATGCCATGAGGGGTGCATAGATCACCGCTGCACAGCATTCAGTCATAGGAGTGCCTACTTGCTGTTCCTACACAGTGCATAGGCATTTGTGGTGTCTCAGAAAATAGCCTACAAACTTTGATATTGGTTCTGTGATTGAACCAATGCTACTGACAATCAATCTCCCTGGAGGCACATTTAGGTTTTTGTGTACCCTTGACAGCAAGTGGATAATGGGTTTCACTGGGTTCTTTACTGTTAAAAAACAGCTTTCTGAATTTGTTATTCACTTGTTCTCTTTTGCTTTGGATATCAACCTATCTATTGCCCTCTTAAGATCATCTGTTGGGTCTCTTTTTAGTCAGTGATAGTAATGTTCATTATCTAGCTGTCTGTACATTTCTCATAAATCCATATTTGTTTAACTTTATTTTTATTGCTTTAACTGTATGCAATACTGTACACAAAGCCTATAGGTAGACACTTTAAATGTATCAGACATTACAATGCAATGTAAATACTTCACTGTTACAATAAGGATTGTATATACCTCTATCAATTGTTACATCACTAGGGGGTTTGCTAAAATTATTTAATATACATTTCCAACATAGGAGTATTAAAAGAGCCCTATACTGCTATGAGCAGGGACAACCAAGAACAAATAGTTGTTTAAGATTATACACCCTAGCAGACCCACTGGCACAGCAGTTGGATTTCCACTTGCATCGCCAGTGACCCAGGTTCAGGAGCAGACTGAGGTCACTTGAGGGCCAGCTGGGGAGAAGGCGTGAGCATCCCAGGAACTGCTTGCCTTCTCCAGGGGGGCCAAGGCCCAAAGCTTGCTTGTCTTCAGGCAGAGGTCTGAGGTATTGCAAGTCCTGCTGATAGTGGGGTGGGCTGGGAGAGCTGCATGGTGGACATCGGCAGCTAGCATCTTGATGTCAGGGCATAACACCACATAGGAGGAAGAGGGGAAAATAATGCTGGAGTGATGAGAAGATGGAGCACTAGTACTGGCTCTGATAGCTCCTGCCTGTCTGACCACTGGGGAAACTGATGAAACCAAAGAATATTGGGGTGTAAGGGCCCCACCTCATGCCCACCTAGGGGACATAACTGGGTTCCATGGGGGAACCTCTGGTGATTTCAGGTAAGGCAGTGAAGTGAGGCAGTAACAGGTGTCTCCCAATGATGTGGAGCTCCAGCGTGGAGAGGTTGATAAATAGAAAGTTAAAAAAAAAGATTCTGCACCCTTTGATGTGGGTATAGCTTCTCCTAATCCAATCACAGGACTGAATATCATGGTAAATTACGCAGTGCTCTAACCATCAAACTAACTTAAACTATCAATTGCAGCAGTAATATTTCACTAACATGTATTTTTTAAGTTGTATATTGATATAAATGAAAATAAAAAAAGATAACAGTATTAGACCTTCTATGCAATGAATAAGTAATATGTCCAAATAGAAGACCCCTTCATATAAAGATGGTTTGTCTGGCTACAAAAATTCAAACTAAACCATAGAGAAACAACCACAGCTGTGAACAGTGAAAATGTTAGAACTTTAGTTCAAAGAACAGAAACAATCCAGCCGCTTTTTCATCAGAAGGTAGTTACCATCCAACATCAGTCTGGTCCACAGCATATGCGCATGTCCTAAGAAAACCATGCTGCCAAAAACTCTGTCCTAATGGAAAAAACAGGCACCATATTTATTAATGTAAGTGCGCCATCAAGGAATACCTATTTGATCCCGTCTCCCCTCCCCAACCTTTCCCCTCTTAGCCAGATCTCCAGATATTAAAGTCTATTAATGTACTTACAGTCAAGTGTATTATCCTGGCCAAGGGCAAAAGGGGGACCAGGCAATTGGTCGAAGTAAATGCTATGGGTACAGCTTACATCTGAAACCCATTACAGTTGTAGTCACTGTCCTCAGCATCGTTATTAGAGACTTGCGCTTTGTTTTAAAACTCCCAATCTATCCATTCTACACACTTGTTGGCCTCTCCAGCATAATCAAATTGAAATGTTTTCTCTCCATACATGATCTTCAAACTGGCTGGCATTAACAAGATGTGATGTACTCCTAATTGCCTCAGTCAGGTTCACACTCCATCAAAGCACTTTTGACACTGCTGGGTGGCATAACTTAAGTCAGGAAATATGTGAATCTTATTACTCTGACACTGCAGAGCGCCCCATTGTTTGGCATGAAGCAGAATAGTGACTCTTTCTAAAACATTGCCCAGTGCTACTAGTACAGTACATGGTGTCGTAGTGGGTGCATAAGAGAAAAACACAAACACAAGAAAGTAGGTGCAAAACACACAAATGTGAGTATTTATTTACAAGAAATGAAAATAAAAAAAAACTTTCAGAAGAAAAAATAAATCAATCAAACATCACAGATTTAGGACATGGCATTTGTCCCACCCTCTGTGTCTCCTGAACTTCCTCCAGGGTTGAACTGATCTGCCCTAGACTTGGAAACTGGACCTTATATACAGACTAGTCACATGATTGGTTAGGCTCCACATCCTAGTCTAGTACAAAAGTGTTTCTGTGCTAAACTAATAGAAATCAAATATAGTATCCCAACTAATAACAATAATTATTCATAATGGAGGCATCCTAATAGAAAAACCAATAGTTCAAGCATTTTTAGAAGCATTTTTCAATTGTAACTCCACCCACCTGCTGTGAGTGACAGGTCAACTTATATATAAACAGGAGCACAAAGGGACACTGGCCCCTAAGAGAAGACCTGCAGAGATATTCAGTAGAGCTGCAATAGCTTGGGATTACAGCACATCATAATAACATGTTTATTTCTTTGTCAGGATGCTATTAATTCTAAGTATTAGCACAGAGGTAGTCACTGTTACAGTTTAAAACAGAAAAGCTGCAGTTTAGCTGAAAGCTTGGCTTTTTCTCTAATGCTGTAATATACAGAGAAAACAAAACTAAGAAATAAGAAGAGCAAGCAGAGAGGTCACAGAGGAGTTTCCTCATGCAAAACAACATATTTAATGTTGTCTTGAGCATGCACAAGCAACATATTGGGGTAGCTTGGAATAGCAGGTTTTGAAGGCGCGGTCATGTTGTGGCCAGTGGCGCCACTGCTTTGTCGGGCTGTGCTCCGTGGCATGAAATAGATTGCACACTGTCTATCACAGCAGTGCAAAAGTGTGCCACCAACTTGAAATGAATTAGCTGCTGCAATGAGGGAGCACCCCCTCATTATAGGGCATGTCTTCCCTGGTGTAACATTTAAATAAACATGGCAGTACCTATCGCCGTCCACCTTTCACAGTCCTCAGAAAAGCCAATGTTGGGGGTGCCCAATCCCCCTGTCGGCATCATCATGCCCCTTCCCCAGTTCATTTGCCAATGGGGGAGCCCAATCCCCATCAGCATGATGTCCCGGTACCAGTTGTTTGCCTAGGGGGATGCTCAATCCCCCTCAGCCTCATGCCCCCCAAACACTGACCCTTTTTTATTTGCCAACAGGGTGCCCAGTCCCCATTGGCTCCAGTTCCCCAACCCCAAAACACACAGATGGCACGCAGGGAGCCCACCCAAGCGTGCCAAATGTACCTGTAAAAAGAGAAAACCTTCCAACAATGTTTTCATTTTTTTTTTAAAACCTGTAAAGTGTCTGCTGAGAGAGAGAGAGAGAGAAAGACAGAGAGAGAGAGAAAAAGCAGCCAAACACTTCCTTAAATCAAGGAGGTAATTAATAGACTACACTGAACTGAATTATTAATTTTTGGGCCTGTGTAAGTAACTAGTTTTGATTCTCTGTTTTTGGGGTTGACTTTTCTAAGTTTAACTTTTATTTGCCAGAGAGGAACTCTAGCTTGGAGAGATTTGCAGTCTTTTGTGACTAGACCAGTTACTTAACCAATGTGAAATAGGTGTCTGAAAGGAAGGAAGGCACACCCCAGGGTAGAAGGTCAGAGTCATAGTTGATTATTTCTGGAGGGCACAGGTTTACTCCCACCAACCCTGCCCCTCACACCACCCACCCCAAGTGCTTAACTTCCTTTATAACAGGGGTTCTGGCATCATTTCCCCAAAATTACTAACAACGTACACCTGTTCATATCCTTAAAGGCACAGCACACTGAATAGGGGGTAGATATACTCATAAGCTTGCACACACCAAAACAAGAACAAAAAAAAAAAGAAAAAAACATCTGAAACAGGAAGGGAGACAGACATGTGGGAAGTGGTGCAATGCACTGGATGTGGAGCAACAGTCTTCCGGGAAACATTCTGGAGACTGCATTACTACTCTATTTGCAGGCACCTCTCTGGTCTGAGGGAGGAGGTTGCTCAACTCCATGCTGACCTGTAGGGATTTGGGAAACCTGCTCCACTACCCAGGGACCACCCAGGCCCACCACCACTACCTCAGAGGTTGCCAAGAAAGAGGAGTGGTTGGACCACGGTGGGCTCAGGGATGGTGAGAGTGGTGGAACAGAGGTGCATCCCTCAAGTTGTGCCTCTCCACAATTCATTCACCACTCTCACAGATCATGGTTCCTCTATAGAGGCACCTGCAGTGGAGACCAAGGAAGATGCTGAGAAACTCCACAATGGAGACCCACAGGAGGGTGGCACAGTACCCTACAGGGGAAGGAAACAACTCCTGGTAGGGGACTCAATTGTTAGGGGGGTAGAACTGGGGGAGGGAGAGGAAAGGAAAGTTAGGTACCTGCCCGGTGTTGTGGTTTGAAGGGACAGGAAAAGAATCCTCAGGATCATGGGAGCAGCTGCAAGGGGGAGTGAGCTGGATGTCATTATCCACCTAGGGACAAATGACCTGTCTGAGAATGGGATCAGAGCAGTGCAATAAGAGTTTGTGGAGTTGAGGAGGGGCCTTAGACAAGTACCACACATGGTAACTTTCTCAGAAGTGCTACCTGTTTATGGCATGGATTATGTTAGGGTACTGTGCACCATGGGATTCAATGACTGGTTGAAAAACTGGTGCAGAGCTCAAGGATTTGGCTTCATTGGGGACTGGGGCTCTACCTGGAGGGATGCAGGCCTATTCTGGTGTGATGGTCTGCATCTGTCCAGGAGAGGAACCAGGATCCTAGGTGATAGGTTTAAATGCCTTATTGGCAAGCATTTAAACTAGCCAAGGGGGAGATGCACTGAAAAGGAGAAGGGAAATCCTAGCCTGCCCAAAAAAAATCATGGTAGTTAGTGAGGTAAACACCAAGATAAGGAAGTCAATAGGGAGAAAGACAGGGGTAAATGGAGAAAAAGACAAAGGCAGTAAGGACAGGGATGGGCCAAAAAGAAATAAGGCCATAAAAAATAAAGGGTAATGAGTACCAATGCCCATAATCTAAGTGAAAATGCCTTGAAATGGTGGCCTTGATGGAAGAGGGATGCCTGGATATCATGGCAGTCACAGAAACATAGTACACAGAGAACCATGACTGGGATGTCAACATACCAGGGTACACAAACTACAGGAGGAACAGGGAGGGTAGATGAGCAGGAGGAGTAGCTCTCTATGTAAGGGAAGGGATCAAAGCAACAGAACTAAAGGGTAAACAGGGAGGAGAGGAGGCAATGTGGGTCACCCTGGAGAATGGAAATGGCACCACAAACTGCACAGGGGTTGTATACAGACTCCCATCTCAGGGGGAGGATATGGACAAGGGAATGATAGAAGGCATCCTGAGGATGGCAGATAAAGGGGAGATATTTCTGATGGGGACCTGAATATGCCAGATGTTAACTGGAGCACCTTTGCTGCAGCCACATCCATGAGCAGGGCCATTCTCAATGCCCTAAAAGGGGCATGCCTCAGACAGCAAGTTTTGGAACCCACTCGGGAGGGAGCAAACTTAGCCCTGGTACTCTCAAATGGGGACAGAGAGAGGATCTCAGATCTAGAAGTGGGTAGCCATCTGGGAACAAACGACCACCAAACAGTGTGGTTCATGATAAACTTAGCTGTAGAGTCAAGCCATACAAAAGTGAAGGTACTGGACTTCAGAAGGGCTGATTTTGTCAAAATGGAAGAGTGCCTCAGAAAAGCACTCACAAACAGGCAAGAAGGTGGGGTGGAGCAGCAATGGGGACACAACAAAACTGCCATCACAGAGGCAACAAGCCTTTGTGTGAAGTAAATAAACAAATCAAAACAAAAGAAAAAAACACTATTGATCTCAAAAGAAGTGGCGAGAAAGGTTAGGGAGAAAAAGATAGCATTCAGGAAGTATAAGGAAACACAGAAGGAGCAGGACAGAGAACTGTACAAGTTAAAGCAGAAGAAAGCAGGGAAGGCAGTCAGAATAGCAAAGGCCCAAACTGAGAAAAAGATAGTCAACTCGGTTAAGAAGGGGGACAAAACCTTTTGTAGGTATATTAGGGAGCAAAGAAAGACTAAGGCAGGGATACTGAGGCTGAATAAAGAGAAAGGTGGTTGGACAGAGAGCGACAGTAAAAAAGCAGGGATACTGAACGAATACATCTGCTCAGTATTCACAATGGAAGAGCAGGGGGAGCTACCTAATCCAGTCAATAGAAGCACTCTGGATACGGGGGTTGATATTAGTCCTTTCACAGAAGAAAGGGTTCTGAAAGAATTCCTAAAACTGAAGGTGGATAAAGCAATGGGGCCTGATGAGATTCACCCACGAATTCTAAAAGAACTAAGGGAAGAACTAGTAATACCACTGACTGCCCTTTTTAATAAATCATGGGAGGATGGTGTGCTACCTGAGGACTGGAGGAGGGCATATGTGATTCCCCTTTGCAAAAGTGGGAGCAAGACAGAGGCAAGAAACTACAGACCTGTCAGTTTGACCTCAGTGGTAGGGAAAATGATGGAATCACTTCTGAAGGAAAGAACTGTTGAGTACCTAGAGGCTAGTGGGGCACAGAACCCAAGGCAGCATGGATTCACACCCGGAAGGTCATGTCAGACAAATCAAATTGATTTATTTGACTGGGTGGCCAAAGTAGTAGACCAGGGAGCGGCTGTGGACATGGCCTACCTAGGCTTTAGCAAGGCATTTGACACAGTCTGGGCCAAAAGATTAATAAACAAATTAGCCAGCCTGGGAGTGGGTCCCAGGGTGGTAGCCTGGGTGAAACACTGCCTGGACAACATGACACAGTGGGTAATAATAAATGGAGTCCACAGTGAAGAAAGGGGGGTTACTAGTGGGGTACCGCAGGGTTCAGTACTGGGGCTGATCCTTTTAAATGTCTTTGTAAGTGACATCACAGATGGACTAGAAGGAAAAGTATATCTCTTTGAAGATGACACAAAGATTTGCAACAGGGTTGATACTGTATGCAAGGAGGGGTGGAAAGGATGAAAAGAGACTTGGCAAGGTTGGAGGAATGGTCAAATGTATGGCAGCTTAGATTCAATGCAAAGAAGTGCAAAGTATTGTACCTGGGAAACAAAAACCCAGGGGAAGAGTACACAATGGGGGTTGAGATACTGACAACAACAAAAATGAAAAGAGACCTGGGGTTAGTCATATCAGATGACCTAAAGGTGGGCCAGCAATGTGAGAAGGCAGTAAAGAGGGCTGGGGGGATACTGAGATGCATAGGGAGAGGCACCACCAGTAGAAAACAGAAGTTGTTGTCCCTCTGTACAGACAGTTGGTAAGGCCACATCTGGAGTACTGTCTACAGTTCTGGATACCCCATCTCCACAAATACATAGACAAGGTGGAGACTGTCCAGAGGAGGGCAACCAAAATGTTGCAAGGTATGCACCAGAAGATATATGAAGAAAGACTATAGGAGATTAAGATGTATAGCCTCGAGGGAAGAAAGGAGAGAGGGAACATGATAGAAACTTTCAAATAACCCAAGGGAATCAACAAAGTCCAAGAGGGTAGCATCTTTCAGAAAAAGAGATGTGCAAGAACAAGGGGGGTATAATTTGAAAATAGAGGGGGGCTCAGAGGTAATGTGAGGAAGTATTTCTTCACAGAAATGGTTGTAGATGCATGGAACAGCCTTCCTGAGGAGGTCATAGAGTCAAAAACAGTGGGGGAATATAAGAATGCATGAGACTTGCATAAGGCAATTCTAGTGGGGGGGTAGGAGGAAGTAGGCTGTTGGTTAACTAGGATCTGCAGCTTATCTGTTAGGTAGGGAAATGGGCAGACTAGGTCGGTCAAGCGGTCCTTATCTGCCATCAGATTCTATGTTTCTATGTTTCTAAAATGGTCCCTTACTGTTGGTGGCCTCTTCCCCCAACCCACATCACCTGCTGTGCACCCCACCTCTCCACACTCCCCCTTCTCCCCATCCTTACCTCTGGAGCCTTGCACAATGATCTTCGGTGGACTGGGAACACGTCTGCACTCTTCAAAGCCGACCGTGAAATGAAGAAATGCCGGTAAGCTGTATAGTGCCATAAATGGTTTTTTACAACTTTGGTGCATATCTCAGCCATTTTTCAAATTTTGGGACCATTTTCAACTTGGGGTTATTGGGACCCCACCTCATGAATTCAGTCACTGTCATCTCGTTATTTGGTCCCGAAAGGTGATTTTGTGGCCACTATGTGGGAATCACCTTTCGGGGCCAATTAACAAAATGGCAGTGTCACTGTTCATGAGGTGGGTTCCTGAAAAGACTATGTTGCAAATTTGGTGAAAAACTTCCAAAACAATGACTGTGGTATGAATGTGTGTTGCGCAGTTTCCATGCATGCTCGTAACTTTGAGAATTTATATTATTTTTACTCCAGATCTTCAACATTGCCATTTTTTCACACCTCCTTATGAACAGTACAGCTGTTATTTTCCACATCTTGCTCAAAATATGTTTTCGTACATATGGCGCACAGTGACACATCCGCTGTAGGAAAACAATGTTTGAGACATAGTAAGAAAATCTTGGTAACACTCTTCATGAGCAGAGGTCCCAAAATGCCTATGTTGAAAATTTGGAGACAAAATTCCACAAAATGACTATGTTACAAGCATGCATTGAGTAGTTTCCACGCACAGTCATTACTTTTAGAATTTTGAATAAATTTACTCCATATTTTTAACACTGCCATTTTTGCACACCCCCTTATGAACAGTACAGCTGTCATTTTTCACATCCTGCTTGAAATGTGGTTTCGCACATCTGGCGCACAATGGAGCAGTCACAGTGGAAAATCAACATGCGGGACACATTAAGAAAATCATAGTGCCAATGTTCATAAGCAGAGATCTCAAAATGCCTATTTTAAAAATTTGGTAAAAGAATTCCAAAAAATGACTGCGTTATGAGCATGCATTGTGCAGTTTTCATGCCCGCTTATAACTTCAAGTATTTGTAATATTTACATTCCAGATTTTCAAAATTGGCATCTCTTCCTACCTCCTTATGAATGGTGCAGCTGCCATTTTTCACATCCTGCCCAAACTGTGTGTTTTCACACGTGGCACAGAATAGTATGGTCACTGTGGGAAATCAACATTCCAAACAGATTAACAATCTGCACTCTTCAAAGCCGACCGCGAACTAAAGAAATGCTGGTAAGCTGTATAATGGCATAAATGGGTTTTTTACAACTTTGGTGCATATCTCAGCCATTTTTGCAATTTTTGGGACCATATTTTCAACATGGGGTTATTAGGACCCCATCTCATGAATTCAGTCACTGTCATCTTGTTATTTGGTCCCGAAAGGTGATTTTGTGTCCACTATGCGGGAATCGCCTTTCGGGACCGATTAACAAAATGACAGTGTCACTGTTCATGAGGTGGGTTCCCAAAAAGGCTATGTTGTAAATTTGGTAAAAAAATTCCAAAACAATGACTGTGGTATGAGTGTGTGTTGTGCAGTTTCCACGCACGCTTGTAACTTTGAGAATTTATATTATTTTTACTCCAGATTTTCAACATTGTCATTTTTTCACACCTCCTTATGAGCATTACAGCTGTTATTTTCCACATCTTGCCCAAAATATGTTTTCGTACATACGGCGCACAATGGCACATCTGCTGTAGGAAAACAATGTTTGAGACAGAGTAAGAAAATCACAGTAACACTGTTCATGAGCAGAGGTCCCAAAATGCCTATGTTGAAAATTGGTGACAAAATTCCACAAAATGACTATGTTACAAGTGTGCATTGAGCAGTTGCCATGCACAGTCATAACTTTGAGAATGTTGAATAAATTTACTCCATATTTTTAACATTGCCATTTTTGCACACCCCCTTATGAACAGTACTAACCATGGTCCCTTTTCTCCAAACTTCACCCTCAGTGACCACACAAACCCCCTCTGGGCTAACACCGGTGGGCTCAAGCTGGTGCCCATGAACATTGGGAGCCTAAGGCACAAAATGCCTGACCTTGAGGCCTGGACCCTGCTGTACAAATGGACATACTAGCAGTGATGGAGACATGGCTAAAGCCTAACATCCTCCCCCATGAAGTCGAGTTGGCTGGCTATCAAACCATAAGAAAGGACAGAGCTGGAAAGAAATGGGGGGGGGGTTCTTATCTACCTCAACTCCTCCCTGAATGCTACTCTGATTATCTCCCCACTTCTAATGGATCTCTGGGTGAGATACTACTTGTCAAAATACTCCTGGGAGATACCAAACCTCTCTTTATTGGGTGTTCCTACCTCCCACCCCAAACTGCCGCTTCTTCTCTAGAATCCCTTACAAATGCCCTCTACAATCACCCCCAGGGGGAGACCATCCTCCTCAGGGATTTCAACTTAAATTGGCTTTCCCCAAGTGCCTCCAAAATCAGGAACCTAATACTGGACTCATCACTTACCCAAGTGATTGACTTGCAGACCAGGCTTAACACCAAGTCTGGCAATCACACACTACTTGACTACATGCTCGTCTCCTGCCTTGACCAGATACTGACTGCAGAGATTATGTCCAACTTCCTGAGTGACCACTCCCCTACCTGGTCCAATAAACCTAAAGTTGCCACCAGAGTGATTGAAGCAAGGAACTAAAGCCGGTTTGTACCTGCTGACCTCTACTCCGACCGTTGGAAAGTTGACTGGGACCCCATTGTCTCCCTCCCCACACTTGACGAGGCACTGGAATACTTTACTAACACGTTCCTGTCCATAGCTAACCAACATGCCCCCCAGAAAAAGCTCAGAGTACAGGGAAAATGCCACAAATGGCTAAACCCTAACTAAAGCATACCATGCTGCTCCGAGACAAGGCGTGGGGACTCTACAAATCCTCTGGCTGTAAACCGGACTGGGAGAAGTACCTGTGTCTGAGGAACCAATGCAAAAAATCTACAAAACAGGCCAAATCCAAATTCCTTAGGGACCTCCAAATTGGCCATCTAAGTGAACCAAAGAAATTCTGGGGCCACATAAACTCTCTCCTCAAAGGCCCCTCAAAAGAACATGATGTTTCCTAAACGGGGACTCATTTACCAACAACCCGACTAAAGTGGCTGAAGTGTTCTGTGCCTCCTTTACAAACCCTAACGGTTGCCTCCCACCAGTGCCTGGGACCCCCTTCTACCCTACACAGACAAGGTGCTATCTGGCCCCTTATTCCACCTGAAACTAGTTGAGTCTGGAAGAGTACTCCCCCTTCTGCGCAAAATAAACCCAGACTCCTCTCCTGGAAATGACCTTTTAGAACCTCAGCTGTTGAGGGCTGCAGCCCCAGCCATCACCTATCCTGTCACCCAGCTCATTAGTCGGTCCCTCCAAGAAGGGACAGTCCCCAGTAAATGGAAAGTTGCAACCATAGTCCCCATCCACAAAAAAGGAACTCGGGACAGAGTGGAGAACTACAAGCCCATCTCCCTCCTCTGCCCCCTGGGGAAAATCCTGGAAAGACTTGTCTATGATCAACTCCAAGACTACCTAGAACAACACCTACTCCTCTCCAAAGTACTGCACAGCTTTAGGAAAGGCCATGGCACCGACACCGCCCTCATCCTGCTAACATCGGACATACTTAATGCCATGGACCAAGGCATCCCAACGGGTGCCCTATTCATTGACCTATCCAAGGCTTTTGACTTGGTCAACCATGAGATTCTCCTTACCAAACTCCATCATCTTGGCCTGGATCAGCTCTCTCTCTCCTGGATCATGAGCTGCCTGACAAACAGATCCCAAAAAGTCCGCTGGCGAGGAGCGCAATCTAACCCCAGGCCTATGATCTCTGGGGTACCCCAGAGCTCCATCCTGGGCCCCCTACTATTCTCACTATTCCTAAATGACATTGAAGAGGATTGTGCTCCCTGCAACCTTATCCTCTACACAGATGACACCGTAATCTACTTCAGTGACCCCCAACCCTCTGTTATCTCCTCCAAACTTCAGGCCAGCCTCTCAGCTATTGAAGTTTGGTTCACTGCAAACTCCCTAATACTAAACAAAGAAAAAATAAAAGCAGTCCTCTTCAGGACTCAATGCCTGGGCAGTGACTGTAATGGGCTACTCCAACTCTCATCAGCCCTAGGAAGTCATGTAGATGTCTCAGACCAGTTCAGGTATCTTGGGGTTCTCCTTGACAAGGAGTTAACCTTCAAATTACTTATTGATGCCTTAACTAGAGCCATACATCAGAGGCTTGGCCTCTTATACCGTCTGGGAAACTCCCTCTCCGGAGAAGCATGATGAGCCATAGCAAACTGTAACCTCCTTCCCTCATTGCTATATGGCTTCCCCTTACTCCAGTCCCTCCGGGAGTCAGAGTTAATCAAGCTTACCACTCTCTATCACCGAATAGCCTGCTTTGGAACCAACTCCTCCCCAAGGAGACATTACTGTGAGGCTCTTAATGACCTTCACTGGCCGACCCTAAAGCTTAAACTATCCTATGCCACTGTCTGCCTTACCTATAAATTCAACTCCCTAGGCCACCCACCCCACCTGAGTGGCCTGCTCACTCCCAAAGTCCCCCGCCGAACCCTCCGGTCTACAACGAGTCGACTCCTTGACATCCCCCATATTCGGACCAACCAAGGAAAGCGCTCTTTTCAGTTTGTGGCCTCCCACTTGTGGAACTCGCTCCCAGCAAGCACACCAGACAAGCCCTCACTCACTGGATTCAAATCAGGACTCAAAGTGTACCTTCTTGAGCTGAGCATCTGCGGCTGTAACCGCTAGACCATGTCCTAAACCTAACCCCTCTCTATGACAACTGACTAAAACTCTTCTCTCCTTGGACTGTCTATAATTAATGCCAATAACACTGTTGACCTATTGTAATGAAACAGTATCTACCAACTTTGTCTGAATGTACCCCACTGACTATGTCTGTACTCCGAAACTGCGTTACTGTATTCCACCAGAATCCTCACCTAATGTAAAGTGGTTAGTGTACGCAACCCCGGGTCGCCCCTGAAAAAGGGATCTCTGGTCTCAGAGGGCTTACCTGGTCACCAAAATCTAAATAAGTAAATAATAAATCTGCACTCTTCAAAGCCAACCGTGAACTGAAGAAATGCCGGTAAGCTGTATAATGGCATAAATGAGTTTTTTACAACTTTGGTGCATATCTCAGCCATTTTTTCAAATTTTGGGACCACATTTTCAACATGGGGTTATTGGGACCCCACCTCATGAATTCAGTCACTGTCATCTCGTTATTTGGTCCCGAAAGGTGATTTTGTGGTCACTATGTGGGAATCACCTTTTGGGACCAATTAACAAAATGGCAGTGTCACTGTTAATGAGGTGGGTTCCCAAAAAGGTTATCTTGCAAATTTGGTGAAAAACTTCCAAAACAATGACTGTGGTATGAGTGTGTGTTGTGCAGTTTCCACGCACGCTTGTAACTTTAAGAATTTATATTATTTTTACTCCAGATTTTCAACATTGCCATTTTTCACACCTCCTTATGAACAGTACAGCTGTTATTTTCCACATCTTGCACAAAATATGTTTTCGTACATACGGTGCACCATGGTGCATCTGCTGTAGGAAAACAATGTTTGAGACAGAGTAAGAAAATCACGGTAACACTGTTCATGAGCAGAGGTCCCAAAATGCCTATGTTGAAAATTAGGTGACAAAAGTCCACAAAATGACTATGTTACAAGCGTGCATTGAGCAGTTTCCACACACAGTCATAACTTTGAGAATTTTGAATAAATTTACTCCATATTTTTAACATTGCCATTTTTGCACACCCCTTATGAACAGTACAGCTGTCATTTTTCACATCCTGCTTGAAATGTGGTTTTGCACATCTGGCGCACAATGGAGCAGTCACAGTAGGAAATCAATATTCGGGACACATTAAGAAAATCATAGTGCCAGTGTTCATAAACAGAGATCTCAAAATGCCTATGTTAAAAATTTGGTAAAAGAATTCCAAAAAATGACTGCGTTACGAGCGTGCATTGTGCAGTTTTCATGCC
This sequence comes from Neoceratodus forsteri, assembly GCA_016271365.2. Lineage (NCBI taxonomy): Eukaryota > Metazoa > Chordata > Ceratodontiformes > Ceratodontidae > Neoceratodus > Neoceratodus forsteri. The sequence continues at coordinate 686,423,834 of CM057449.1, forward strand.
CACTTATAACTTCAAGAATTTGTAATATTCACATTCCAGATTTTCAAAATTGCCATCTCTTCCTACCTCCTTATGAATGGTGCAGCTGCCATTTTTCACATCCTGCCCAAACTGTGTGTTTTCACACGTGGCACAGAATGGTATGGTCACTGTGGGAAATCAACATTCCAGACAGATTAACAACATCACAGTGCCACTGTTCATGAACAGAGGTCCCAAATGCTTTCATGAGGTGGGGTCACAAAAAGACCATGTTGAAAATTTGGAGTGCAAATACCAACAATGCCTGGGGTGTTAGGGATTCTAACTGTAATGTCCCACCCTGTACAGATTAACAGGTGTCAGGGGTGTGCCTTTGGATTGTCAGTTGTAATGCTCACACCACTGCACCCCCACCCTGCAGCCACTGACAAGCAACAAGGTGTGCCTTGGACTCTTCATACCCAAAGTTCACCCCTTTCTCCTATGCTGCACCCATCTCAATATACTTTCTTATGGAATGGGGTGAGCGTAAGGCCCGACAACCCTAAGGCACAATGTGACACTTATCAAAGTCTGCAGGGTAGGGTGAGGTGAAATGGCATGAGCGTTATGGCCGATGACCCAAAGGCACACCTCAATGCCTGTCACTCTCTGCAGGGTGGTGTGGGGTTGGCAATGGTTCCATACTTCACTGCCATCCCTATTATGCATCTCTCTAACTCCTGCACTACCAATGCCAAGGTCAGCAAGACAACATTCGGCATTGACAAATGCTTGTTTATCATGAGAAACTCTCTGTAGCACTGCTCTTGAAGGGCGTTGTTTTTCTTTAATCTTCTTTGTAGCCCTGTTAGTGTTTTTGGTGCCAGGAAAACACTAACAGGAGAAACAGAAACAGAATGCAATATAAGAAAACTTCCTGCTAATTTTCATATTAAGTTTCAGTGTTTGGAACAGGACTGTTATTATTTTGGACCCCTGTTCTAGCTTTCTCAGGGGTTTTTAGTATAATTCCAGTAGCAAGTGGCAGTCTCAACACACAGATTTTAGGACAGAGCTTACACTTGCAATGCAGCGCTACAAGCTGCAGGCTTGCAGTACCAGGGAATGGTTTCGTTTTCTGCTTCTTTTTCTAGGTTTTGCAGGATTCCATACATAAAAGGCACAAAACCTCAAACTAATATGGAGAGAGGGGAGCAAGTGAAAATAGAGACAGCTCCCTCTCTTATTACAGGAGTTGTTGTAAAAAGGTTTGAATCAGAAGTGCTCTATTTCTATCTTTATTACAACAGTCCCGAGATCAGGAACTAGCTTAACAATGTGTCTACTTTTAGACACTGTTTTACAGCTTTCCCTCAGGTATATGGCACAACTAAACAGAAGAATATCTGAGGAAACTGTTTTTAACTAGAAAAGCCGCATTTTGCATTACGGAATTTACACGGCGCACTTTCATGCAGGAAACACAATAGCGTCACTGCAAACAAAAGACTAATGCAATCCTGCACATGTTCATGCAGGAAGTGCATTAGCACTATACAGGGCAAAGACTAATGCGATCCTGCACATGTTTGTGCAGGAAGCACATTAGTTCAAAACAAAGCAACACACAGGGGTTTAAAGCTGAGCTAAGTCTGCAGCTCTGCCAAAAATACATTTATCTGTTCTTTTACAACTGCTGGCATAACAGCCAGGCAAAGGCAGACAAATCAGGCAATGGCCTGCTGTGGTTTCCCAAGGCCGGGAGGAGAGGAAAGAAAAAGACAGAAAAGGAAAAAAGAGGAGAGAAGAAAGGCAATGTAGATGGCCAACCTACAAGATAGTAGAGGATAGGATAGAAAAAGTGGTGCTGTTGCTCAACAGACTTTTAGCAGGAAAAGAAGATGACAGTGCAGGGTCTTTCTCTTGGGCATGTCTTCCAGGCTGGAGGGGTGGGGCACAGTGCTACCACACATGGGGAAAGTTCATTAGTGGTGATTGGCTTCTCCCTCCATGAAGACTGATATGGTATGTTTTCAAAACAGTAACTGGTTCAGTCATGCTTAGGGCATCTCGTAGGAAACAGACAACAAAATCCTTTAGGTTTTCTCCTTTAGCTTCTTCAGATAGTCCTAGGATCCGAATGTGAGTAGGTTGGGAAGCATTTTCTAAATTTTCAAGTCTCCTACTTAGCATTGTGTTCTCCTTGGTAAGTCCCGGTGATGCTAATAAAGCTGTCTCAGCTGTTTTAGAGGTAGTCTTCAATTCCCCCTCCAACAGTCCCATTTTCGTATACAGCGTTTGAAGTTGGATAGCATAGTTGTCAACTTATTAGTCCAAAGTTTGTATCGCTTTGAGCAGACCGGCATTTGAGCGTTGCTTCACTGGCTCTTCCTCAGCTCCCGGGTGAGGCTCTTTACTTTTGCCTGGTTTAGGATCTCTGGAAGGGGCTCCTTCTCCTTTGGCTCCTGGCTTGTTTCCTCTGCCCATAACTCCACAATGGTGTATAGTACAGGCTCCAAAAAAAGTTCTTCCACCTCTGCTAATCTTCTACTTTAGGGTGAACTAAACTGGAACCTGCTGAATGGAGTTTAAAGGACTAAAACTGCTGTTAAAAACTGTTATCTATGGAGCACTGCAAATTTGCTGCTTCAGGTTTGGCAGTTGGCCATGCCCCCCCCCATACATATTTTTAGGCAACAGTACTACTCCACCTCCATGGTCTGTTTTTTTGATAACTTTTTTGTTTCCTTACAGCTCTTCTAATGCTTGCCTCTCTATTTTGTTAGGTTCCGTCTGCCATTATTTGTTTGGGTTTTGTAGATATCATCCAGTTCTTGGTTTACCGCTCTAGTGAAGGTCATTACTGCAGGGCTGGGGACACTGGTATGTAGTCTATTTTTTTTAAAGGTTTTTTTTTATGTTGCCTTGTGTGCTCAATGCAGACAACATATTGGGGTTGCTTGTAGTGGAAGAGAAGGTTTTGGAGGCACAGTCGTGTTGTGACCAGTGGCACCACTGCTTTTTCGGGCTTGGCTGTGTGGCACAAATTAGACTGCATGCTGTCTATGACAGCAGTTGCAGAAAGTGTCACCAACTTGAAATGTTTTAGCTGCTGCAAAGAGGAAGCTTCACCTCATTGCAGGGCATGCCTTCCCTGGTGTAACATTTAAATGAGACATGGTGATGGTGGTGATTGTGCCGTCCACCTCTCACAGTCCCCAGAAAATCTGACATTGGGGGTACCCAATCCCCCTGTTGGCATCATCATGCCACCCTCCCCAGTTCATTTTCTGATGGGGGAGCCCAGTCCCTGTCGGCATCGTGTCCCATGCCAGCTGTTTGCAGAGGGGGCGCCCAGTCCCCCTCTGCATCATTCCCCCCTACCAAACACCCTTTTTTTATTTTCCAGCGGGGTGCCCAGTCCCCATCAGCTGCAGTCTCCCCACCCCAAAACATATAGGTGGCATGCTGGAAGCCCACTCCAGTGTGCCAAATGTACCTGTCAAAAGAAAAAACATTCCCACGATGTTTACTTTTTTTTTAGCCTGTAAAGTAGAAAAATGTCCATTGCTGTCTACGGCCCCTTCCCCCAACCCATGCCCACCCACTGTGTACCCCACCTTCTCACAAACCTCCACCCCATACTTACCTCTTGAGCCTGGTGCGATGATCTTCGGTGGACCAGGAACACTTCTGCACTCTTCAAAGCCAACCGTGAACTGAAGAAATGGCAGTAAGCAGTATAATGGCAAAAATATATATATTTTTTTAACTTTGGTGCATATCTTTTGCATTTTTGGGAATTTTGGCACCAAAGTTTCAACATGGGGTTATTGGGACCCCTCCTCATGAATTCAGTTACTGTCATGAAGTTATTCCATTCCAAAAGGTGAATTCATGGTCACTGCATGGAATCGCCTTTTGGGCCAATTAACAAAACGACAGTACCACTGTTCATGAGGTGGGCTCTCAAAAAGCCTATGTTGCAAATTTGGTGAAAAAAATCCCAGAAATTACTGTTTTACAAGCATGTGTTGCACAGTTTCCATGCATGCTGATAACTTCGCAAATCTGTAATATTTTCACTCCAGATTTTCAACACTGGCTTTTCTCCACACCTCCTTATGAGCAGTACAGCTGTAATTTTTCACATCCTGGCCAAAATGTGTTTTCACACTTCGTGTGCAGAATAGCATGGTTGCTGTGGGAAATCAGTGTTCGGGACAGATTAAAAAAATCACAGTGACGCTTCATAAGCAGAGGTCCTAAAATGCCTATGTTGAAACTTTGGTAACGAAAGTTCATTAAATGACTGTGCTACAATTGTGTATTGCGTAGTTTCCACGCACCCTTGTAACTTCGCAAATTTGTTATATTTTCTCCCCAGATTTTCAACATTAGCATTTTTTCACACCTCCTTATGAACAGTACAGCTGTCATGTTTCACATTCTGGCCAAATTGTGTTTTGCACTTCCCGCGCAGAATAGCATGGTTGCTATGGGAAATCAGTGTTTGGGACAGATTAAAAAAATCACAGTGACTCTGTTTATGAGCAGAGGTCCTAAAATGCCTATGTTGAAAATTAGGTGACAAATGTCCATAAAATGACTGTGTTACAAATGTGCATTGTGCAGTTTCCACGCACGCTCGTAACTTCGATAATTTTTAATATTTTTACTCCAGATTTTCACCATTGCCATTTTTTTCACACCTCCTTATGAACAGTACAGCTATCATTTTTGTATTTTCACACATCCGGCATGCAGTGGTGCAGTCGCTGTAGGAAAACAATGTTCAGAACAGAGTAAGAAACTCCAGATTTTCAACAATGTCATTTTGGCACACCTTATGAACACTACAACTGTTATTTGTCACATCCTGCCTGTAATGTATTTTCGCACATCTGGTGCACAATTGCTCGGGTGCTGTGGGAAATCAATGTTCAGGGCAGATTAAGATAATCATAGTGCCACTGTTTATGAGCAGAGGTCCCAAAACGGCTATGTTCAAAATTTGGTGAAATAATTTCACTAAATGACTGTATTATGAGCATCCGATACGCAGTTTTCACACATGCTTGTAACTTTGAGAATGTTTAATATTTTCACTCCAGATTTTCAACATTGTCATCTCTTCACACCTCCTTATCAGTGGTGCAGCTGACATTTTAATGTGGTGCAGAATGGCACGGTCACTGTGGAAAATCAACATTCAAGACAGATTAACAAAATCACAGGGACACTGTTCATGAGCAGAGGTCCCAAATGCTTTCATGAGGTGGGGGTCACAAAAAGGCCATGTTTTGAAATTTGGAGTGCAAATGCCAACAAATGCCCAGGGCATTAGGGTTTCTAACCATTATGTCCCACCCTGTACTGACTAACAGGCATTAGGGGTGTGTCTTTGGATGGTCTGCTGTAGTGCTCATGCCATAGGTCCTCCACCCCCACCTGCAGCCACTGACAGGCATCAAGGTGTGCCTTGGACTCTTCAGCCCCAAAGTTCAACCCATTCTCCTATGCTGCACCCATCTCAACATACTTCCTTATGAAATGAGATGTGCATAAGGCCTGACAACCCCAAGGCACAACACAACACTTATCAGAATCTGCAAGGTAGGTGAGGTGAAATGGCATGAGCATTATGGCCAGCAACCCAAACGCACACCCCAATGCCTGTCACTCTCTGCAGGGTGGGGTGGGGTTGACATCAGTTCTGTACTTCATTGCTATTCCTATCATGCATCTCTCTAATTCCTGCACTAACAATGCCAACACCAGCAAGACAACATTCGGCATTGATAAATGCTCATTTTCTCTTGTAATGGTAAGTTCTCCAGCTTCAGTCCCATCCTCATTTTCTCTAATTACATTAACGTAACTTGGCACAGTTGCAAACTGCTGAGTGATTTTAGAGAAATGTACTATAAAGTGCAGCTGCTTAAATGTCTTATAGTGGTCTATTGCCATTTTGAACACATTGAGCTTATTTCTGGGGACAAAAGTGAGCTCCTTTCCCAGTACAGATTTTTGATGTTCGCTGATGGTGTAGTTCCAAAATGTATGACTTCCCTTTTGTCTTTCCCGCTGATCTCATCAGTTCTTGGCTGTTCCCTTAAGATGTCCCATAACACCCTCTGCCACCTAATCCTCTCCCTCTGTTGCCTGTACTCTACCCCCACTGTCTTTCTCATCTACTTCTGTTGCTGCTGAGCCTGAGGCCTTCTAAAGGATCTTTGTTCCTGACCAGATACATTACCATCACTGGCATTGATTTCATTGTCTGTGGTTTCAAAATTATCTACTTGAAATCTTTGCCTCTCTTTCAGTTCTATTCTAATTGTTTTCTCTTTTCCATGCCAATTATGGATCTCCCTGACATTATAATCTTTCTTATCTCTTTCATGTTTTCTTTTTACGTTCACTTGCGCACATGCGCAAGGAACATTTTGGGAGAGTAGCAAACCTGGAGGTGTGCCTCTCCCATCCAATGCACTGCTCCCTTGAGCAGGTGTGGCGGACCTGCACCAATGGGCGCAGGAGCTCAGTATGACAGTGGTGTTCTTCTGCTTCAAAGGAGAGCACTGCTGCCATACTGAGCGCTGCCACCATCCCCTCCTTGCGTCACACACTCCCCGCCACGCGCATCACGCCACCCCCCCAAAGCTTTCGTGCCACGCTGGGAGCCCACCCCAGCGTGGCAAACTTGTTTGCCGGCGGGGTGCCTAATCCCTCGTCGGCTCCACGGCCCCCCAAGCCATCCTGCTGCCATGCTGGGAGCCCACTCCAGCGTGGCAAGCGTTAGATTTGTTTTGCCGACAGGTGCCCAATCCTCGTCGGCTCCTTGCCCCACCCCGTGTGGTTGCCAATGGGTGTGCCAATCCCCGTTGGCTCCTCGCCCCCCACATCTTGTGCCACGCTGGAGCCCACCCCAGCATGGCAACGTCCACATCGTCTTTTTTTTAAACCTGTAAAATAAAACGGTCCCATGGCGAGTCTCCCAGCCCCTCCCACAACCTGCACCCACCCACTGCACCTCAGCCTCCCCACACTCCCTACCCCATACTTACCTCCAGACTCTGGCGCAACGATCTTGTGGACTGGGAACATGTCTGCACTCTTCAAAGCCGACCGCGAACTGAGGAAATGCGGTAAGCTGTATAATGGGCTACATAGGGGTTTCAACTTTTGCATATCTCAGTCATTTTTGGAATTTTGCCAAATTTTCAACATGGGGTTTTGGGACCCCTTTCTCATGAATGATGTCACTGTCATGGCGTTATTCGGGCCTGAAGGGTGATTTCGCGGGCACTGCGCGCGGTCACGGCGAAATCACCCGCCGGCGTTGAATAATGCCGCTGACGTGTTGATCATCGTGAAGAAACCAAAACCATGTTGAAAGTTGGACAAAATCCTAAAAGTGACTGTTTCTGGCGTCATGCTTCGCCAGTTCTCGCGGGCTCGTAAGTTCAGAATTTTCAATATTTTCCTCCAGATTTTCAACATTGCCATTTTATCACACCTTCTTATGAGTTGTACAGCTGTCATTTTTACATCTCACCCAAAAGCGTGTTTCCGCCCATGTAGTGCACAATGGCGCGAGTCAGTGTGAGAAATCAATGTGGAACACATTAAGAAAATCACAGTGATACTGTTCATGAGCAGAGGTCTTAAAATGGCTATGTTGAAATCTGGTGAAAAATTCCTAAAATGACTGTTTAGTGTTTTGTTGCGCGGTTCCCTCGCATGCTCGTACGTTTGCGAATTTTCAATATTTGCACTCCAGATTTTCAACATTGCCATTTTACCACACCTCCTCATGAGCAGTACAGCTGTCATTTTTCACATCCTGCCCAAAATGTGTTTCTGACCATGTAGCGCACAATGGCGCAGTCGGTGTGTGAACTCAATGTATGGGACACATTAAGAAAATCACAGTGACACTGATCATGAGCAGAGGTCTTAAAATGGCTGTGCTGAAAATTTGGTGAAAAAATTCCTAAAAATGACTGTTTTATGAGTCTGCGTTGCGCCGTTCCTACGCACGCTCATAAGTTTGCGAATTTCCAATATTTTCACTCCATATTTTCAACATTGCCATTTTACCACACCTCCTTATGAGCACTGCACCTGTCATTTTTCACATCTTGCCCAGAACATGTTTCCGCCCATGTAGCGCACAATGGCACAGTCGGTGTGCGAACTCAGTGTATGGGACACATTAAGAAAATCACAGTGACACTGTTCATTAGCAGAGGTTTTAAAATGGCAATGTTGAAAATTTGGTGAAAAAATTCCTAAAAATGACTGTTTTACGAGCGTGCGTTGCACAGTTCCACGCATGCTCTCGTGGGTTTGTGAATTTTCAATATTTCCACTCCAGATTTTCAACATTGGCATTTTACCACACTTCCTTATGAGCAGTACAGCTGTCATTTTTCACATCCTGCCCAAAACATGTTTCCGCCTATGTAGCGCACAATGGGGGTATCAAAAAGGTCATGCTGACCATTTATTTTGCAAATACCAGCAATCGCACAGGGCATTAGGGTACAGCACCATACATGCCAAACACCACTGCAAATACCTGCAAGCGAACGTTCGGCATTGACAAATGCTTGTTTTGTATTCTCTGAGCTCTTCCTGAATATTTTTATTTTTTTTCTTCCAATTTTCTAATGGTTTCTTCTTTCATTCTGGTCTGTATGTCTTTAAGCATCTCTACTTCTTTTTTTCTTTATTTCTCCTGTGGGCCTGTCATAATCCTGTCCTGCTTTTTTATCTGTGGCTAAGAGGAAGTCATTTCTATCTGAGGACTAATAATAATTCTCTGAATTATATGCCAAATTAATAGAATAATGTTATACATAGCACTGCACGTATGCTGTTATGATAATTAAGCAGGTAAAATATGTATATATTGAATGTATTTTGTCCAGAAAGGCTTTTAAACCATGAAATCTGCCAACAAGCCAAAATAATCCGAATGTTTTGTTAAACTTTTTATTTCGCGGGTGTGGGTTTGGTTTCCACATGGATTATTGTTATAGTTTGTTATAATTTGACACTTTGGTGGGTTTTGACTGATGCATGCATGTTAGTTGCAATAGCACACAGCACAGCTTCAGTCACCATGGTTACCAGGTTTCCATAACAACCTACAAGGTATTTAAGACCTGGCAGTGGTAAGCTGCATTGCACTGAACAAGGCATGGTCAAATGCTGAAACATCAGCAGTGATGCAGTGTGCAAGCACATGTGTGGGCACCCCCCTTGCCAAGCAGTCCCAGTTTAGAACAAACTGTAAAGTTTTCAGCCAGAAATGAAATCACTGGAGATAAGCAAGTATTAGGCAGAATCTTTGGATTAGGCAATTGAGCCAAGAAAGAGGACTACTGCTTTGTGGACTGATAAAGAATGCATCTCTTGTTGCACTAAGGTACACTGTATGCCCGTCTTCTATTGCAGAGTGCTGATAGACGGCAGATAACATGACTTAGGGTCAGGGTTGTTGCCTCCCCTAGTATTATGTCCCTGCTATTTAGCACCTTTGTTTGTTTACCTCAGTAGCCAGATTTGCACTAATATGAGTAGAACCAACTTCTTGGATATAAGGTGAGGGATAGTATGGATTAGAAGGGTGTAAAGGTGAGACTGAATAGAATGGGACCAAAAAAAGCTCACAGCCTAACAAGTACCTCTGCTCAGTCTTCACATTGAGGTGGGGGGGCAGTGACCACTAGGGAGAAAGAGAAATGGGGAAAAAGTGGCTACAAGTCCATTTTCAGATGAAGGAGTCTTAAAGGGAATTGCAGCCCTGGAGGTTGACAACATCATGAGACTGGAAAGGATTCCCCCCAAGGAGCTCAGGAAGGTGCTAGCAACCCCACTGGCATCCTTGTTCAATAGGTTGTTGGAAGCAGGTATGGTTCTGGAGGACTGGAGAAGGGCAGATATGGGCTTTCTACATAACAGCAGCAGTAGGGAGGAGGCTAGCAACTATAGACCAGTCAGTTTTACTTCAGAGGTAGGGAAATTAATGGAAACTCATTTGAAGGGAAAAACTGGTAGAGTTTCTTGAATCCAATTGTCTTCAAGATCATGAGCAGAATGTATTTATGGCAGGAAGGTCATGCCAAACGAATATGATGGACTTCTTTGACTGGGTGACCAGGGAAGTAGATCGGGGATGGCAAAGTACATGGCCTATATGGACATTAGCAAGGCCTTCAACACTATGCTGCTCCAGAGGCTGATAAAAGAGTTGAACAGCCTATGGCTGGGATAAAAAGTGGTAAATTGAGTTAGAAACTGGATACCTTATAGAAGACAGAAGGTGGTGGTTAATAACACTCACTGTAATGATGGTAGAGAAGCTGGGGGGACCACAGGGCTTGGAACTGGTACCAGTCCTCTTCAATGTTTTCATAGGGGACTTGCAAAAAAACTGGAAAGAAAATAAATGCCTTTGTGCATGTGGCACCAAAATGTGCAATAGGGTTGACATGAGGGATGGAGACAATGTGTAGGGAACTTGGGAAACTCGAGGAGTGGTCAAGAGCATGGCAGTTGGAGTTCAATGCCAAAAAATGCAAAACCATGCACCTAGGGTGGCATAGGATTCTAGGAGCTCAGTACAGGGTGGTGGTTATTGGCAGTCACTAGAGAGGAAAGGGACATTGGTGTTGTATTTAAGGACCTGAAGATGGCAGGGCAGTGTGACAATGCATGGATAGGGCTAGTGCAATGCTGAGGTGCATAGGGAGGGGTATTTCCAGTATGAGGAAGGTGGTGGTGGTGTTGCCACTGTGTCACTCACTGGTGAGATCTCACCTGGAGTAATGAGTCCAGCTTTACAGACCACACCTCAGAAAGGACACAGGCAGGGTGGAGGTAATCCAGAGGAGGTCAACAAACATGATGCCGGGTTTGTAGAAGCCATATGAGGAGAGACTGAGGGATCTCAACATGTACAGCCTGGAAGAGAGGAGGGAGAGGTGCCATCGTAGTGACCTACAAGTATCTCACTGGGGTGAACAGGGTGTAGGTGGGTCTCTTTCAAATGAGAAACAGCACCAGGACCAGGGGACATGCAATGAAGTTGGAGAAGGAATTCAGGAGAGTTCTGAGGAAATATTTTCTCACTGAAAGGGTGACAGTTGCCTGAAACAGACTGTTAGTGAAAGTGGTGGAGGCTGAAACAGGTGGGGGGGTCTTCAGGCATGTGTGGTATAGATATAGGAGTATATTAAAAAAGAAGCAGGGAGTCAGGTATCAAACTCATATTTAATCTGTGCAACAGTCAAAGCATTTTTCAAGCCCAGATAAAATCCCCTTCACAAGGACTGCCTGCAAAGAAGTGAATAGATTTTGTTTTGTATTACAGACTGATGGGTCTTCTAAAAGGCAGGGGCCCCACTGGTCAAGTGGTGTGGAGGGCTGAGGTGCTTGTGTCTCAAACTGACACCATGCCAGTGACCTGGGTTCAGAAATAGACCAGGGTCACTCAGGGATCAGCTGGGGGGAGAAGGACTGAGCATCCCACATGATGCACGCCTCCTCTGGGGAGGGAGTATGATGGAATCTGCTGCAACACTGCCACACGGGTGACCACAGATGATAGCGCACGTGAAACCATACAGGAAGAAAGGGTTTCTTCCAACTGAGATGAATACCTTGCATGTGTCAGCTTAATCCACAGCCACAGAATGCTCGAGAGAGGGAAGAAAATGGCAGAAAATGCCAAGGCCACGCAGAATGATTCCACACTCTTTCACAGGCTTTGCACCAACCACTGGGCTGCCCGCTGCCACAAATCCATTGCCTAGCCTCCCCCCGGGCCTGGGGAACCCAGAAACCCAGAAGGCCCCAACACAGAGGGGAATCCATGAGGCACTTAATGGCAATGGGATTTAAGTCCCAGAGATAATGGGTGACAGAGCAGGGATGGGTGCCAGGCACAGCAGGGCTTGCTAAGGTGGAGGGGCAGAAAAAAAAGACTGAAGCCAGGATATTAGTAGATCCAGTCTTGACCCACTAAATGTTTGCTCCCTGAGCAAATTAGTACCTGGAGCTAACCACATGTATACTGAAACATGCTGAAGCCCATTGTGAGTGATATAGGCATAGAAACATATGAACAGAATTTGATGGCCGATAAAGTCCGCTTGGTCCATACAGTCTTCCAATTTCTCCCTATCTACACTATTACTGCAGACTGTACCCAATCTACAGCTAGGGTTACCACCTGTCCCTATTTCCGCAGAACAGTCCTTATTTGGGCAGCTGTGTCCTGCAAAAAAACATGAAAAATACTACATCCTGACATAGTAGAAAAAAATATTTTCTGACTTTCCTTTAAATGCTGCAAAACAATATAATACGTTAATTAAAATACCTTAAAATAAGAAACACTAGAAACAGCTAAAAAAAAACTACAACACTTAGTCTTAATTCTGATTATTTAGTGAAAACAAGTCTGTTGCATTGGTCAAGATTACATATTGTCCTGCAAAAAATCATGTTTCAGTAAGAAATGTCCCACTTTGGGCTTCTTAAAAGGTGGTAACCCTATCTACAGCTCTTTCCCCTTCCCCCTTTCATTCCACTATGATTCCCTTGTGCTTATCCCATGCATTTTTGAACCCCACCATTGTTTTTTCCATACCACCTCCACTGAAAGGTTTTTTCAGGAATCCACCACTTTTTCTGTGAAGAAGTACTTCTTCACATCTCTCCTGAATCTACCCCCTCCAGCTTCATAGCATGTCCCCTTGCTCTTGAGCACTTTTCTTCTGAAAAATACTTCCCTCCTGTACTTTATTTACCCCCATGAGGTATTTAAATGTTTTATTATATCCCCTCTTCTCCTCTATTCCAGGGAGTACATATAGAGGTCTGTTAGTCTCCCCTCATTGGGCTTTTGATGTAGGCCATGTCTGGTCTGACATTTTAGTTGCTGTTTTCTGGACTGCCTCCACTCTGTCTATGTCCTTTTAGAGATGTGATCTCAAGAACTGGACACAGTACTGGGGGGCTTACCAGCAATCTATACAGAGGCAACACCACCTCCCTCTTTCTGTTGCTGATACCCCTTCCTTAGCACCCCAGCATCCCGGTAGCCCTCCTGACTGCCTTGGTGCACTGCCTGGCCACCTTTTGGTCATCCAATATGATTACCCTCAGGTCTACTTCCTCCTCGATGGTCATCAATACCATTCCACAAATGTTGTACTCCGACTGTGGGTTTCTGTGCCCTAAGTGCATTATTTTTCACTTTTTTACACTGAAACCCAATTGCCATACCCTTGACTACTCCTTCAGTGTTCTCAGGTCTCTGCTTATCCTTTCCAACCCCCCTCCAAACCCAGAGTGTCCATCCTATTGCAGATTTTGATGTAATTAACAAAGAGGCAAACCTTCCTTTCCAGCTTGTGCAAAGTCACTTATAAAGATATTAAAGAGGACTAGTCCTTGCATTGAACCCTGAGGCACCTCACTAGTCACCCTCCCTTCATCTGAGTGAACTCCATTTACTACCACCCTCTGCCACCTATCCTGTAACCAATTAGTTATCCAGTTTATCACCTTTGGACCCATGTCTAAGCTACTCAGCCTGCTTACTAGTCTTCCATGTAAAACAGTATTGAATGCCTTGCTGAAATTTAGGTACCCCATGCCCACCACTCCATCCTGATCTAAATCCATTGTCACCCAGTCAAAGAAATCTATCAGATTCATTAGATATGACATCCCCACTGTGAAATCATGCTGCCTTACGTCTCATAACCTACTTGTTTCAAAATAGTCCACAATCCTTTCCTTTCCTTTGGCAGTGATTTCTTGACTTTCCCATCACCAATGTCAGACTGGCTAACCTATAATTGCCAGCCTACCTCCTGCTACCACTTTTGTGTAACAGGACTACATCCACCCTCATCTAGTCCTTGGGAACCACTCCTGTTTCCAGTGAGCTGTTAAATAGAACTGTCAGGGGTGCAACCAGTATTTCCCTTAGCTCCCTTAACACCTTTGTGTGCATTTGGTCCCATTGCTTTGTCCACATTCAGATTAATGAGTCGCTGCAGGAATCTAGCCTCCAAAAAAGGACTAGTGTCCACCTCCCTCCCTCCAAAGCTTCTTTTACTTTTTGTGGTCTCGCTCTGTCCTTCTACTTCCTCTGTAAATATTGAACAAAAGTATTTGTTCAGGATGTCTGCCTTTTCTTGGTCTCTATCTGAACAGTCTCCCCCTTCCCTTTGTAACCTTACAATCCAAGTCTTCCTCTTCTCACTTACATACAGTACATGAAAAATGTCTTGTCCCCTTTCATTACCTCTTGGACTATTCTCTCTTCAGTTTGCACCATTGTGCTTCTTACTGCTTTTCCTGCTTCCCTCTGTTTCCCCCTGATACACCTCCCTATCCTCCTACTCCTCCTAGTCCTCTCTCTGCATCTCATTATACCTTCTGAATGCTTTTCTTTTAGCCTTTACCTTTTCAGCCCACTTTTTTGAGAACTATAGTGGTCCATTTTTCTTCTTGCTTTCTCTCACTTTTCTGATGCAGAGGTTTGCTGCCTTTGCTATGCTGCCTTTTAGCTTTACCTACCATTCCTCCACCATATCCAGCCCTCCCCCTCAGCAAGGTCGTCTCTGAGGAATTAACCCATCTTTACAATTTATATACAGTTGACAATCTGTACATAGGACAAACAAGCCACATACTGAAAACAAGAATTCAAGAACATAAAGGAGACATAAGAAGAAATGAAGAGACTTCACCAGTGGTTCAGCACTTTAATGCAACAGGACACAATGAAGCCTCATTTCATTTCTGGGGTCTTGAAGTTGTTATTAAACCTGAGAGAAGGGGTGACTATGGAAACATGTTATTAAATACAGAAATGAGATGGATATTCTTTAGTTTTTAAAAATTATAATAAAGCAAATTTTACTGCTTATAAACAGGAACTATACAATTGGAAATGGGATAATGGGCCATCTTTCCCATTAGATCTCTGGACAAGAATTAAGGAAAAGATCTTAGAACTGGAAGAAATCTATGTGCTAGATAAGATAATTTACAACAAAAGGGGAAAGATGCCACCATGGGTCACTACTAGAATACAAAAGTAGATTAAACAAAAGAAAAGGGCATATAAATTACTAAAAAGATGTAACAATGATTTTAACAAATGGAAATATAGGAATAACAAAAAAGATTGTAAAAACAAAATTAAAATAGCAAAAGAAAAATATCAAAAAAGTTTAGCATATAGGAAAGATGGGGGTAAGAGTTTCGATGCCTATGTAAACAACAAAAAACAATCTCCTAGAACAATTGGACCCCTGAAAGTCAATAATGAGGAAGTAATTACACCTAAGGTTATGGCCGAATAATTCAATAAATACTTTGGTTCAGTGTTTAACCCAAAAGCTAATACTAACAGATCCATACTTAATAAAGATGCAGCTGAACCAATGGTAGTTTCTAAAGCAGATATTTTGGCTAAATTAAATAATTTGAACACAAACAAATCCCCAGGTCCTGATAGGCTACACCCTAGATTATTAAAAGAAATAAAAGACTGACTGGTAGAACCCCTTTATCATATCTTTAATATGTCCCTATCTTATCATACAATACCAAATAACTGGATAACAACTATAGTAATACCAATCTATAAAAAAGGAAACAATGCAGAGATCTCTAATTATATGCCTATCAGCCTGATCAGTGTCCTGGGCAAGATTTTTGAAGCATTACTTAAAGATAAATTGGAAAAAGATCAAGAAATAAAAGGATTAATAGATCACACCCAGCATGGATTTAAAAAAAAAATAGATCATGTTTAACTGGGAACTTGTTTTTTTATGAACATATCAGCAAATTAATAGAAAGCAATATTCCTGTAGATGTGATTTTCCTGGATTTCTGTAAAGCGTTCGACAAGGTGCCCCATGGTATCTTAATACATAAAATAAGAAAACAAAACATACATGATATCATTATAAATTTGGTGGAAGAATGGTTATATATGTGTGCACAAAAAGTATGTATTAGGGGACACTTATCCAAGCTAAGTCCAGTGAGCAGTGAAGTGCCCCATGGGTCAGTACTGGGACCAATATTGTTTTCTATCTATAGTTCAGATTTGACAGTAACCTTCAAAGTACTGTAGTAAAATTTGTCAATGATACTAAACTAGCAGTCCAAGAAAAAAACTGAAGAGGAGAGACTTATGCTTACTAACAAGCTAAAGAAATTGGAAAATTGGGCACACAACAATAACATGACTTTTGACACTAGCAAATGTGTCATTATGCATTTGGGAACAACAAATATCCCAAACCAGGTCACCCTAAATAATCAAGTACTCTCAACAGCTGGGATTCATAGTGACTTAAGAACACAAATCTTACAAGATTTAACCTTCCAAAACCATTGTAATTATATAGTAAATAAAGGAAATAGAGTACTGGGATGCATAAAAAGGAGTATCAATTCAAGAGACGGGGAGTGCATATTGCCCTTGTACAAGGCCTACGTGAGACCACATTTGGACTACTGTTCTCCTCTGTGGAGTCCATACCACAGGAGGGACATAGGTAGATCGGAGGACATCCAGAGAAGAGAGACTAAAATGGTCAAAAATATGCACTGTAGGGAGTATAAAGAAAGATTGGATGAATTAAATATATACTCCTTGGAACAAAGAAGAATTAGAGGAGATCTCCTCTTAATGCAGAAATTAGTAAATGATACAGAAATGATGTCAGAATTAGGAATAACCCTTAGTCACCGGGACCGTAACCTTTGAAGTCACAATTATCAATTATCCCTTACATGCCAAAAATAATAAAAGGCATTCTTTCTTCACTCAATGAATAATCCCCCTATGGAACACCCTACCCAAATCGGTAGTAATTTGTACTAACCATACAGATTTTAAATATAAACTGGACCAACATTTATTGACGAAGAAATGATAAACCAGCTTGGCTGGAGATGCACATATATGGGCTTCGTCCTTCTGAGTATCTATTTCTTTTTAGTATGATCTTTAGTATTCTATATGAAAACATTAAATAGGGATATTGGAATGAACACTGTAACAAATTGGCAGGCATGTGGCTAGTACTGCTAATGTGTCTCACACTGGTATTGCCGGGAGAGGAAGGGCACTGAAGGGACTGGGATATCTGTTTAATAATATAATGCAAAGCAGCAAACAACTGTTTATAATAGCTCTGCAAATGCTGGCTGAGTTTGGAAAAAGAATCCAAAGTAAAAGCATGATGACTATTTGGTATGAAATTAGAAGGTAACGAAATCCCATAAGGGAAAACAGGATCTACATCAGTGGTAAATAAATAACAAATTAGAAAAAGGGATCAATAAAGCACAATGGAAAAAATGAAATTATGAATAGCAAATGCACAGAATTTCTCCAGAAGCAGCCAAACTGCAAAAAAAAATTACTAAAGTGTTAACACAGTACTGTACTAGATGGAATGCATAGTATATGTCTAACGTAAATTCCTTATGGAATGAAAGCAGGCACTGTGTTTACATAGTTATAGTGCAAGTGGAAGTATGACAATAGCAGAAACTCTATCTTGTATTTATGAACATTCTGTATAGAAAAATAATGAAAGACATATATAGGAGCTATTGGTTTGTATGGTTTTTGTATAACGAGCTAGAATTAACTGAAAAAGTTATTCATGTCTGACACTATTCATCTGTTTTTTCCCGGTTCCCTTCTGTCCCTCCCCCATCCTCTCCTTCCCCCCAACATATTATTTATTTATTCTTTTTTTTTAAGCATTTTACCAGGAAGGCATACTGAGCGGAGAACCACTCGATTCCAGATGTGTCCTCCCTTTGTTCCACTTTAGTCTTGAATGTACTCCTCATCTCTAAAAATTCAGCATAAATATATAATAGTATTAGAAGGAGCATTGTAAAGAAATAAATAGAATTGAAAGCTCAATAACTTTTTAAAATTACAGTAAAGTGCAACGCACAGATCAGTGAAATTGTGAGTCCATTTTGAAAGCCCCGTCAATGGCTCATATGAGCCATGGACATGTACAGTTGCATAGCAACCAAATGCATGGGCGTCACGAGAAAATGGTTATGACATCACATGTCAAGGAGCAGGTTTTTCAAAATGGGCTTGAAAGGAAGAAGGGAGAAGAGCATCTAGTGTCGGAGCAGCAGCAACGCCATCTTTCCTTAAAAGCAAACAGATAAAGAACGAGCCAAAAAATAGGTAGAGGTGTTGGCTTTTTAAGCAAGAAAACCAAGACAAAGGCATTTTTGCAAAGACTGTTAGTTATCTTAAAAATCTTGTTATTTATAATTCACAGAAACCTTTTTATAAGGCAACAAGGCATAAATCTTAAATGACACTCACCAGAATCCAAAATAATTAAAACAGGTACACTCTCTCTCAAGTTATGGGTCAGCAGACTTTAGGCACTAATAGATTTCTTCACTGATCCAGTGCTGGTGGCATTGTTGAAGACATAACAATTTATAGCAAAGAGAACAGACAATATATCATGGTATGTTGCAGGTCGTTTAGAAGGGATTGAAATATTCTCAAAAGTGTGGAATTTTAGTTTATAGAATTCAAAAGAACAACACGGTAGTACCAGTGTAGAAATTAAAAAAATACATATTTCTTAAGGAACAATAATGAAAGAAGTGGTGATTTATTAATTCTGTGTCTTATAGTAACAGTACTAAAAGAATACCCCTTGAACAAGCTCCATGTTGAAGCAAAACGTTGGGGAAATAAAATAGTATACAGTATATGAAGACTGAAGTGTTGTATTATACATTCTAGGTCCCCAGATCATCTGTATTGTTCAGATCACTTACATACAGTACCTGAAAAATGTCTTGTCCTCTTTGGCTACCTCCTGAGCTATTCTCTCTTCAAGTTTGCAACTTTGCACATCTTATTGCTTTCCCTGCTTCCCTCTGTTTCCCCGATACACCTCCCTATCCGCCTCCTCTTGCTGCATCTCCATATACTTTCCGAATACTTCCCTTTCAGCCTATGTCTTTTCAGCCCACTCTTTTGAGAACTATAGCAGTCTACTTTTCCTCTTGCTTTTGCTCACTTGTCTGACGCACAGGTTTGTTGCCTTTACCATACTCCCTTTTAGCTTTGTCTACCTTTCCTCCACTTCACCCAGCCCCCCCCCCAACAAGGTCATCCCCATACCTCTCAACTGTCCCTGATTTTCAGGGACGTCCCTGATTTTGCCTCAAAATTCAAATCTGTCCCTCCTAAAAATCGTGTTTCCATGACCAAACAGCGGGGGTTATAAGCACAAAATACTGTCAGACATTAAAGTTACAGACTTGTCCTTCCTTAGAAAATGCATTTCACACTAAGCCCTTTATTCTACCAGCTTCCTGAGTGGATATCTCCAATGTTGAAGATGTGTCCCTGATTTTGGTCCTTTTTCCCTGATTTGTTTAAGCTTTGTCCCTGATTTATGAGGCAGGAGGTTGAGAGGTATGGTCATCCCTGAGAAATTCACCCATCTTTACAAAATCTGTCTTTCTGAAGTAAAGGACCCTCACCCTTGTGTAGTTCAATTCTGCAGCTGTCCTTATATTGAACCACACTGTACAATGATCACTGTTCCCCAGGTGGCCTCCTACCTTGACATCTGCAATACAGTACCTGGTAGTGAGCACCAGGTCCTGTATTGCCCCATCATGAGTGGGTTCACTGACTAATTGATTCAGAAGCACCCCCTGCAGAGAGCCCAGGACATCCCTGCTTCTAGCTGAAGCCACTGCTGAGAGGCTCCAATCTACCTCTGGCAGATTGAAGTTCCCCACCAGCAGAACCTCCCCTTTTTCTGCTGTCTTGCCAGTGACTTCCACAAGCACATTATCTAGTAGCTCTCCTTGTGCTGGAGGTCTGTAAATCACTCCAATGTGAATAGTGGCTCAATTTCCCATGTTTCAAAATATCAATCAGGCATTATCCCGAATGTGCATTCAAATCCCAGCCCCAGCAGGCCTCAAGGGGTATGTGGCCAGTGGGGTGCTATGGGGCTTGCTGGATCAACTGGGCTGTTAGGGCCCACAAATGGTGAATGCTTCTCTGTAGCAATCTGCCATATTTGTACCTAAATATGTTAATGACACCATAACTCTAGCAAGGTACTATGAGGTGATTAGCATCTAATTAGGGCCTCATTAC
This sequence comes from Neoceratodus forsteri, assembly GCA_016271365.2. Taxonomy (NCBI): domain Eukaryota; kingdom Metazoa; phylum Chordata; order Ceratodontiformes; family Ceratodontidae; genus Neoceratodus; species Neoceratodus forsteri. The sequence continues at coordinate 686,444,037 of CM057449.1, forward strand.
AAGCCCAGAGAAAATAGAGTTTGACCCCACCGCAGCACCTCTTAGGGCTGCTGAGGCCCCTACTTTACTGTCCAGTGGTTCCTTGATCTTCCGAGCAGCCTGCTGGTTACTAAGCAAGTCCATGGTCTCAAGTGGTCCCCCACCCCAATCTTCCCTCAGGCATCTAAAGTGCAAGTCCCTGGTGTCCAGCAGCACCACACAATTCAAGATGGCATGCACTCACCTACTGTCCCAACTGCAGCTGCAGGTGATGTAAATAAAGGCAAAGAGCTGGAAATTGTGCTTAAAATATTTTATTACTAAAATAGTAACATACAGCTGCAGCTGCAGGTGTAAGAGACCTAATGACTCCACCCTGACGACCCTTACATGATGAAGCTCTGGGGCACCCGGTGTGGATTCATTAGGTCTCTTTCATCTGCAGCTGTGTGTTACTGTTATAGTAACAAAATATTTGAAGAATAATTTCTAGCTCTTTGCCTTTATTTACATCACTTGCAGCAGCCATTGGGACAGTACATGAGTGCATGCCATCCTATCTTATGTGATACTGGCAGGGGCCAAAACCCCCTAGTCTGTACCAGACCCAGCACTGCTTGAGCATGTACCTCACTTGTTAGAACTGTATAGCATCCCCACCCCCACTACAGTAAGGAAGGCATCCCCCATCACAACCTGACCGGCCAGTCTGCACCACCCCAACCCCCTCTGCTTCCATGTCATAATAGCGATTGAGAAACAGCGATCACTAATATGGTGAGTGTACATCGCCAAAAATTAATTTTGGTGATGCACATTGGCAGCACAAAGAAAAAAGGTGCCCGAGACCTACAGGTCTCATTTTTAATGTGGGGGAGCTATGCCCCCTGCACCCCACCATGGGGGGTTTCACCCACCACACCCCCCTACTTATGGATTCTGAACTCCAGGGGGGTGCATGTTGGGGAGCTTGACAAAATAAATGCTGCCAGGTGGCAAAAAAAAAACATACCATGCTGGGCCAGAACCCAGTATCCTATGCCTCCCAGCTGACCACCCTCCCCATGACTCCAGCGGTCTAGCTCAGCAGCTGCTTGCCACAACCCCTCTCACATGCCATCCTTCCCCTGCCTCTCCCCCCACTTGTGTGTGTGCACATATATATGTGTGAGTTCCTGTCGCGGTTTTTGCCAATGCGAATGCACTTAACTTCTGCTTGTTATCTCAATTCTGTCCAATCAGCTGTGTGCATGCCCATTGTTTATGTAAGCCTTATGTGTACGAGTGTCTACCGATCTTTTTCTCCCCTAGCTAGGCAATAAGACCTGTTTATTTTGCTATTATGCCATCATTGTGCTATTATGCAGTTTGTGTTCAACCACAACTTCCCTATTCCTGATGTTATCTCTGTGCTGTTATTAATTCCTGTAATCTGCTTCTGCTGATGTATTTGTTGCTTTGACAGTTATATTACTTTATGTACCTGATTGTTGTTCACTGCTGTATTTTTCAACTTGCACTCTTCCAAGCCGTGCCTGAAAATAGGCAGTTTTTTATGCCTAGTGCACTTGCCCAGTTACCAAAAGGTAATAAATAAATAAATAAATAACCACAGTATCCGGTCACCCTCCTCCCTAGGTAGCCGTGATCACAGTCACTGAGATTGACTCACCGTTTTTCTAGGTGCTCAATCTTGGTCGCTATGGTCACGGACTAGCACCCCCTCTCACGCTTTCCCCCCAAAGGCAACCAGCACAGTCTCTCGGCACACCTTTGTGGCTGGCCACCAACTGAATGGCAGCTCTGGGTAGGTTGTGGTGGGAGGCAGCTTCCCTATAAGGGGTGGGACCACTGGACACAAGAGACTTACACTGTTGATCCCAGCAGGGAGATGGGGGGCACTAGCACCAGTGAGTTTTCCTTTTGGCATTAGCAGGGTCATCTGAGGCAGGGGGGACCACTGTCCACAAGGGATTTCCCCTTTTGATACCTGTGGGGGAATCAGGGCAGGGGGACTACTGGACACCAGGCACTTCCATGTTTGATATCAGCAAGGTGATCAGGGTGGGGGATGTCCAGACACCAGGAACTTGCACTTTTGGTACTGACAGGGTGATCAGAATATGAGGGGACCAATGAACACGAAGGACTTTGAATTATTATGCAGACGGGCAGATCAAGGGGTTAGATTATCTATTTGTATTCTGGCTGGGTGATTGGGGGTAATTGTTATGGGGTGTAAGCCATATGTTTTGTTTTGAGGAGATAGTAATTCATATGGCACTAATGGCTAGTTGCCACCTCTCTAAATCTGCCAGTGTGCTGGTGTGCTTACAGTATATGCAAGGCACTAATCAGTTGCTTTCCATAGGCACACCAGCATGGGTTATGGCTAGTTACAAACAGGTTTGAGACTTGCTAACCATGTCATCAAACATGACACTTTATGATGCTCCCCAGCTGTGATGGTGCAAAGTAGAGTTAAGAGAGTCACCAATGTCCTTTGAATATCCTGTCTAGCCTTCAGTTTCTTTATTGATTAAAATTTGCAAGCAGCTATGGCCTTAAGCTTCTTTGGATTCTTAAGGACTGGGGAATTCACCTTCTCATCTCAAGAAAGGATCTTCAGATCACTTTGTACTCTATCAAAATCAAAAGCAGACAGGATAAATAGAGGAGTCTATTATTAACTTATTACACAACAAACTCAGCCTGGTGTCCCATTAAAATCCTTAACCAACTCCAGTCCTTTGACAGACATCCTGACAACTCTTATCCTCTTCCGTCTACTGAAAAAGCATACCATCATTACTAAACTTTGATATATCTGTCACTTCAGACTGTTGATATCTCACCAAGGCCTTGACTCAACCTCATTCATCAGCCATTCATTCAAGATTGAAGCAGCTACCTCAGCATCCAGAAAGAACATTCCAGTTCACATCATCAGGATCATAGGTCATTGGACTGCTACATGCGTCAAAAGACATCAGAGATCCAAATGCTGAATTCTGCCAAGCTTACCAACAACTAGCCTCATAAATTTGTTGACTCCTGGAAGGAAAGCTAACCCAATAACCTTGTTTTCCCAGAGGTTTCCTCCATGGGAGAAATTTCTTCTCCTCCATCTCATTGGGTCTACTCCATGAGTTGGAACAGGTGGGTTCTGTTACCATAACACCACGGAATTTGGGCATTTTAGATACTTATTTCCTTTAACCTCAAGAAACTGCTTCTGGCACTTCCAGTGAGGGTAGAAATCCAGGGGAAAGTGCCTAATTAAACAAACAATAGTAAGTAACAGTGCACAAGCAGCTACACAGCTGGCAGCCACACATTGAATTAAAAGAGTTAACCAGTGGTTCAATTAGTGGCTGCCAAACTCCTCCCCTTCACCCAACATAAGCCACACACAATCACAGAATCAGTGGCTAGTTTTCACACAACTACCTCATACCCCTCCTCCTTCCTCGGTGCTGTGTCTCTGATGTAGCTCATTAGCTACCTATTCCTTTAGCCTCAAAAAACTACTTCTGGTACCGCTACTGAGGGTGGAAATCCAGAGGAAATTGTCAAGCTAAGCAAACATTGGTATGTACCATTGCACAAGCAGCTACCCAGCTGCCAATCACACTCAGAACAAGTTGCGTACAAAGGCTCTTGATGGTAAATTATACTTTTTCAAATGTTAAATCACAGTGTTGTTCTCAGATGATATTTCAGGCACCCTATTTCCATATTGAAAGTCTAGGCATTTGGTACTTACCTTCATCGACTCTCACTTCCTGCTAGGTGCTACAAGTCACAGCTTCAGTGAGGAATACCAGAAGTCTTTAGTGGGCTTCAAACAACTGAGACACTCAATGGTGTATATCAAGCCCTCATTCTCCACTCCTGTTCTGACCCTGATGATTATATTCCTGCAAAGGGCTATGGCTTGCAGCTTCAGTGGTAAAGCATGGGCATCCATAGTGATATTATGACTTAATTGGGACACTCTTAGATGTCTCTCACGTATAACAAGGTTGTAGCCTGCAGCTTCTCTGTTGCAAGCCTGGTATTCATGATACATTTCTAAACTCACCTATCGAGCAGTATCTTTTAAACCTTTTAGGGATCATGTACTGTAGCTTTACATGATTTCTTGGACCTTTGGGGATATTGTGTTTCTTGAGGGATGCAGAGCACATGCTATATTTAGGGCCCAACTGCAACCCATATTTCACAATGCATTTTCTAGCAGGCAAGCAGCTAGAGTACATTTTCTATTGCACTATGGCACTAGGTATTTCCTTCTCTTCTTGCTACACTAGTTACTTACTCCTGGGTGTATGGCACCTGAACTCAAATAGGTATCTGTCTTATGTTTCCTACTCACTGACAAACCTACATATGATAGAGGTTCCCCCAATAACATCCATCCCACAGTCCCAGATACAGCAATCCTAGTCCAGTGCAGATAATTTATAACTGGAATACTGGTCTCCTGAGATATGGAGATAGACTTCTACATCTGTAGTACTGTCAACTATGGTCACTGGAAGAAGCCTTATACCTCCTTTATGTCACTGGAGTCATCAGTGCGGACAAATCCCTTATGGGGACCTTCCCCTGCAGGCCCATTATTGTTCCTGATGTTGTTTTCTCTCTGTTGTAGGCTTGCAGGTGACTGGATACTGGACTAAGTGGGGGACCTTTTGCAACACTCTAGACTCAGGACCCAGAGAGCCATTCCTTGAGCCTGTCTAGTTATCCACATGTAGTTGCAGCCAATGTTATGAGACCAGTTGTCCACTCTTTCTCTTCTGTAGGCTTTGATCCCTTTAAATCCTAACTTCCAAAAAATTCTCTAGATATCCTGGGCTTCCATATGTATACCCTCTTTGGCCATAGCAGTCACAGTTGGGGTCTTAGCAAATAATTTCCTGTTGGGACCCTTGTTTTCACATGCTGTGATATTTTTTGCATTACACAGGGCTTTCTGAACATAATGGCACTTTCTTTGATGATACTGGAGTTTTTCTGCAAAACATTGAACCCTTACTTTGCTAAAAGGGAATATGGTAGGAATACAAAAACAGAAACTGTGCCATTTTTAGCAGCTGGGAAACTCTGTGGCTACAGACTTGACAATATGGTATTTGGTACTTATTGTATATATTGTGTATACATATTGTTATACATATTGGTATGTATTATACATACCTGTATTCGTAGTACGTATTGTATATATTTTGTGTACTTTGCCTATATTGTTAATTCAGCACTTGTGATGTTCTGCCTTACCTAGCAGACAATATTACCAAGCAGACTTTCAGCAATAAAATAGCTTTTCCACAGCTGGAGACTCTGGAGAGACAATCAAGGACAGAAAAGGAAAGGGGATGCGATGGGGCTGTCTTTAGGAGAGGGGGTTTAGTGTTGAACATCAATTTGTATTCATAAAGGACTGCCTTGTTCTGTATTTAGACTATTCACTAGTTGCCATATTGGCTTACAGGAAATATACCTCTCTGCCATCCAGGGAACTTGTTTTGGGGAGTGATTTGCAGGCCAAAACTGGGAGCCAAAACTCATGCAATGAGCTGGACAAAAGGGAGGATTAAAAAGGGGTAAACAAGTTGTATGTCCCTAGCAAAATAGTATGAATTTCTAGAGCTGTAATCATAACCTTTTTTGCATGCCTGTTACGTTGCTTCCACATGGAACAATAAGCTGGAAATAAGGACTATAAAGCATGTGAAGTCTCATAGAAGAGGATTGTGATGAAACATATTGAGCCTTTAATGGCCACAGAGGGAGTGCCTCTGGACCATTGACACCACTGCCCATCTGTTTCTAAAACTAACTTCTCTTGCAAGAAGAGCAGAGAACACTGGTATTAAATTAAAAATCAACACTGATAGGCTCTAGGGGAGGCTGAATATCTCATCAATAGCAGCTGAGAGTGAGCAACGGTTGTGCCAATTCATAGAGTTAAACCAAAGTGTTGATCACGTGGCATACCATGTCAACATGTTGGTGAGAGCTAATAAAAATTAAAGGACTAAAAGAACAGTCCTGCATGCTTGTTTGTGGGAATACTCATTAGGTAATTGGCAAAGTCATTTACTGGTTTTAACTGGTACAGAATATAGAATTTCAGGACATCCTGCTTTTTTATGTATGAATCACCAGTAACACTGGTACAATTACTGGAAATTTACATTTTCAGTCACCATAAATCAGTGTCCCTGGTAACTGAGCCCAGATCCTATATAAAGCCATTCACCAGAAGAAAATAGTAAACATTCCCAGAGGGCAGTAGAAGTCCTGCAAGGGAGAGGCTGAGTAAAAGAGGGAAGCCTCATTTTGACTAGTTTAACTTGACATTGTGTATACAAGCATATTCATTTTCTGTGTAAATCAAAAGAAACCAGAGCAAGGTATTTCAGCTGTGACTTTGTTATATAGTCTTGGGGCTGCTCACAAGGACACTTACATTTGATCAAGCACATTTTATGTTACACAATGGAGCCTGATTAAACACATACAGTAGCCTCTAGTACAGAGCCTCCAAGATTGGGTGCCTAAGACATAAAAGTTACTTTGCCTTGCCTTAGTCCTTTAAAGGTTCTATTATCTTATCAGCTACTCCTTTTAAAGGGCTTCATTGAAAATGTAGCATTGTTAAAAAGTGATGCACAGAAAATTAATTTACCCAGTTTATTGTTCAGGGAGATCTTAAAAAAATAGTTATTATGGTACTCTTCTGAGTATATAGTAATTTTCACTTGTAGCCCAGACTAATGCATAACTGTGGTTTTGCCACAGTTTATTCCTTACTATGTCCATTCCTTTATCATCTATTAATTTAAAGAGGGCTTCAGTCTACTTAAAATACACGTTCTAAACACTGTAACATTTCTGCACAATTGTTCTTTTAAGGCCTGTATTTTATCAGGTAGTCAGTTATGTGCCGCACTGTGTCCACAACACCTGATTGCTCACTAGCTGTACCTAGAGCTACAGTGCAGTTCAGTACCAGATGAAACTTTACCCTCACTTAATGTTGAGGGACAGAGCTGGTATTGCTGCTCTCTTCTGTGACAAGCCTGTTCAAGGTGAAATGTGTAATTCTGGCATACTAACAATCATGATTCATAATGTGGATTACTGCTTTGATCAATGAGTATATAAATGGTAATGCTGTATTCTAACTGCACTTTGCCAATAATTTCTCTAAATGTTTATTGGTTATTAACCGTAAATGCTTCTCCTTGCAGTGAGAATATAAATACCTGAAAGTGGTTTGTTCTGAACATATATGCTCCTTTCCTACTATGAACCTTTCCTTTACATTTCTTTCTTACTATTGTATATTAAATAAGCAGTAATAAACAATGATGTGTGGGGTGTACTGTAATAACTGAATGTCCAGTACATTGTGAGGTCTAAGGTGCTGCTGAATGCCTTGAACCACCTGGGAGTGTGGTTATTACAGTAAATCCACACCACTGAGGCACAGAAACAGAGAAAATTATGGCAGATAAAGGTCTGGTGGCCCCTCCTGTTGGCCCAAGCCTGTCTAATTTTGGGACTGCATACTTAATTTTGGGACTGTGCCCCTGTCAGTCCTTTCTACTCCCCCAGCCTTTCCCATTATACTCCACTGCAATGTGTGTTCCATCCTCTTTTAAATCCTCCAACAGTTCCAGCTCCAGTGACCTCTGGGAGTCTGTTCGAGCCATCACCTCTCTTTTGGTAGACAAAAGAACTTTCTTGCCTCCTTCTTGAACCTCTCTCCCACCTGATTTAGGGGTGTTAATCCTGGTTTCCATGTTACAACACATTATAAACAGTTCACTGCTGCCCACCTTGTTTATGTTGTCAAGGTACTTGAATGTCCAGATCATGTTATGTCTCATTCTCCTGTCCTCAGATGTGTACATAACTTCATACTGAAATTCCTCAAGTGCTCCTTATAACACCTACTCTGCTCTGCCTGTAATCTGTTTGTGCCCCTCACCAAATGTGGGATCAAACACTGTCCTCTGTACTGCAAATGAGGGCAAACCAGGGATTTGGAAGATGTAGTACCTCCTTCCTTCTGCTAGTGATCCCTCTCCCTATATACCACAGTATCCTGTTTACCCTATCTACAGATCTGCTACATTTTACTGCTGTTTCATGTCTTCCATTACTAATACTACAAGGCCCATTTCCTCTGATGTGTTCTTCACTACTGCCCCATTCATCCTATAGTCTGTTTTTGGTTCTTGGTCCTTGCCTGCATTACCTTGCACTTTTTATGTTAAACAGCAGCTGCTACACTCTCAAACACTTCTCCAGATTTTCCACATCTTGTGTTATTACCATTATCCCCTCCTCAGTGTCCACTGTTCTATGATACTGGTGTCATCTGCAAAGAGGGCTATTTTTCCCGGTGTGCCGACTGAACAACAAAACTATTATTGTGAAATCCCACACAGCAACAATTTCAACAAGTTTCAAAATTGTTGCTGTGGGGGAGCTGAGGGCACAATTTTGCCTTTCTGCCATGTGTTGCCCCCCCCCTTCAAATCAACTCCTAATCAGAGTTGATAATCCTTAGAAGAGCAGTCCCCTGCATGGGGGGTTCGGGGGGCACAGCTCCTCCAAGAGAAACACTCCAATGTTGGACAGGCAAAATTTCACCTGTTGACATTGGGGATCTCACTATGTCAAACTTTGACAACAACATTGTTGATTCAGCATAGGTAAACCATTTTTCCCTGAGCTCCTGCCCCAACATCCCTAATAAATATGTTAAAGAGAACTGGTCCTATAACCGATCCCTTGTGTACCCTGCTTGTGAGAGTCCTTTTCCCTGAGTGTTCTCCATTAAGAACCACCTCTGGGTCCTTCCACTTAGCCAAGTTTCTTTTAATTTCCTGTTTATGCTCCCTTCCTGTCTCCAGTACCCTGCTCCTCTGAACCCCTGGCACCATCCACCTGACCCCCAACTACTTCAAGCACTATCCTCCACAGAGCTTCAGCTTTCACCCTGGTCAGGTATGGAATGAAGGGGATATAATTCTAAATGCAGTAATCATCTGGAGGTGCTACAAGGAAGGGGGGGGCTCGCTGAAAATACTGGGGTCTCATTTAGCTGACAACAAGGCTACTTTTCCTGTGTTCTCCCCATTCCCCTTGGAGCATGCCAGCAGGTGAGGGGGACCAATGATCAAGTGAACACAATGTGTGTACAGCACATATCCCTGGTCATTGTCATCCCCTTCTCTTGGTGTCTTACTACAATGCCACCTGTGGTCACCAGGGGGCAGTATTATAGAGAACATAGTGTCCATCTCTCCTTAGAGGAGCAGAGCATCCAATGGGATGCTCCATCCTCCTCTCCTCTGCCAGACCCTGACACTGCTTGTGTATTCCCAAACTCATGTCACAGGCATCATGAGTGGTAGCCCTACCATTGTGCTGATGGGCCAGATTCACTCATCCAATTTTTTTTACCTACACTTTTATCTTGTTTCCCACCTCCAGGTCACCCAACTTCTTAATCAGTCTCCCATGTGTGATGGAGCTGAAGGCTTTGCTGAAGTCTAGGTACAAAATATCAACTGCCTGACCCTATTCATGGCCTTTGTCACCCAATAGGTTCATCTGACATGACCTCTCACTGTTCAGTCATTGCTATTTGGAATCCTGTGGGCCAATGGCCTTCAGGAACTCCAGTATCCTTTCCTTAATTATGGACTCCTGTAGTTTCCCCAGTAAAGAGATCAGACTGTCTGGTGTATAGTAGCCTAACTCCTCCAGAGTTTCACTTTTGTTTGGGGGTGGGGGCACATTTTCTATCCTCTAATCACCCAGTGCTTCACCTGTCTGTATGGAGCAGTTGAAGAGATTCATTAGCAGACCTAGCAGGAACTATCCATCTCCCTTAACACCCTCTGGTGCAAATCATTTGGGGCCATTGATTTATTCACATTTAGCACTTAAAGTCCCTACAGCACACTTTCCTTCATTGAGTCCCTTGTTGACATTTACTAGTGATCTCCTGCTGGCTACCATGCTGCAGTCTGACAGAGGCCTTAGTCCTCTACCTTGAATATTGAACAGAAGTAATTATTTAGTAGATTTGCCTTACCCTTCTCATACTCTGTCCACTCCTCCCCCTTCTTTAGCCTGATCACTCCTCCATTGGTTTTGCACTGTTCCTGTATATTACAAAAACAAATGCCTTGTCACCCTCTCTAACCACTTCTGGAAGCTATAATTCTGACTCTGCCTTTGCCTGTCTCACTGCCAAGTTAGCCATTCTCATTTTTCTGAGTATTCCCCACTGTCTTCTTGCATTTGACTCTTTTTATACTTAGTAAAATAATAAATTAATTGAGTGTTTTATTGTGCCTATGAACTGGGCCAACTTTAAAAAGAATGTTTAAAACGCAGCTAAAATCCATCTAAATAAATTAAAACAAATTATTTTTCATAGTTTTTTTTAAGTCTTACAAAGTAGTCATATCTCCATCTATCAACCAATAAGTGATGCTGAAGTAACCTCCTCCCCCAATGCATGGGGATTATTGAAAACTGATTGGACCCTTTCTGCTGGAGATTAGTTGCTTTGGGCCCCTCTTGGAATTTGTTGGACTGGAGAGCCAATATAGAGTGAAGGAGAGTGCATGTGGTAAAATACACTGTGCCTTTAAGGACTGCTGGCTGCAGTCACTTTGCTTTACCTGCCATAAACAGAGAGCCTGATTACACACCTGAATGGGATTCAGCAGGTGCAGTGTTCAATCTAGGGAATCAGGGGGTCTGTATGCATCAGCAAGATGCATTCAAGTGTTATTGGACTTTGAACTCTGTGAATAAATAGAACCATTGTGGTAGCTTCAGCAAAGCAACATAGTAGCCACTTCTTTTGGTACCTTTGTCCCCTAGGACTCAACAACAAGGTCAGAGAGCCAAGCCATTAGCAGGGCCACTGGAAAATTGCAGAAAAGGTTACCCAAAATTGCAGCTCATTTTGCAAAAATTGCGGGGGTTCTACTATAGACCTTGAGTGTTTCACAATAAATCTTTTAATGTTTTCTGCAGCATATATTAGTCAGTATAAATGGCTAAATGAATACACTGACACCTGAATATGTTTAAAACATAAAGAAAAGTTTATGTTGCTAAAAAGAATACTAAACTGATAAGCTATCGTAAGCATTGCCTATCTTCCAAAATTTAAAAACATCTGACTCATACAGTTCTAATTAGATTCTATAAGGTGAGCCACAGCAAATCAATATTAAATAAAGCCAGAAGAAATATATTTTTGTTTCTGGCTGTAGAATAATGAAGCCTAATCCACAGCTGTTTACAGTGCTCTGGCAGCTATTCACCCACTTTGGTACCAAAAAAAATAAGCAGATAGAGTGGTGAATAATTGAGTTTTAGTAAAATGTTAAAGTGTTTAATAGTCATAATTTGTACTGCAGGTACTGTACATTATTTTTTAAATCACATATTTAAACATTAAATCTGGGGGTTATTGGGGCTGGTAGTCTAATCTAGAGATTAGAGTAACAAACTCTGAATGAGCAGATGACATTTAGCAGACCTGAGTTTGATTCCCACAACCTCCACTTGCATACTGTGTGATTCTGAGCAAGTCACTTAACCTTCTCAGTGCTCCTGGGTTGTACCTGAAAGCAGGCACTTGTGCCTAGTGGGTCTTACGCAGTTACCAAAAAATGTAAAAAAATACCACTATATTTTTACTGCATCATACAGCAGTCAGGATACCCTGTAATTTACCTTTGTTTTACTCTGGTTGCAATTATTTTGTTTAGTTAGAGGTAAATGTTCAGATACAGTTTGTGTTTTATAAGCTTGTTTTTAGACTTTAGTCAGGTTTTTATTGTAGTCTTTGCATGTTAGCATCTAGCGGGTAGTCGTTAAGTATGAGATCACTGTTAGCAACTAGCCTATTCAAGTTTAAAATCGGCAGGGCCATCCAAAAATCCTCAGCTGTTTGAATCAAAACTAGACTGAATGAAATTACGCTCACAAGGAAAAACTTGCCCTGCCACTTACAAAAAGGCTTCATAGTTAGCACCCCATTTAAGTGAATGGAATACTTTGCACTTTTTCTCCCATCTTTTGTTTCAGTCTGTGTGGTAATAAAAAGTTTTCTGATAGACTGCTTCAACACAAAACAAATGTTAAGTGTTTAAGTGTACTTATGCTTGGCCAGCAGATTTTGAAACCAAACAAGACAAGGATTCAAAAGAAATCAGTGTCACATAAAACCCTTGCCCTACCTTGCACTGCATTGTTTTGGCCAAGCCCAAGTCTGCATGCAAAATTGCCCATATATTTGAGAGTATTTTATTAAAAATATCAATACTTTTTATACAGTTCAATATAAAAACTCAAAAATTGCAAGAAATTACAGATGATGTCAGTTTTTGTGGAGAATGGTGAAAATTGTGGATTCCACAAAAAAATTATGGGTGCAGTTTTCCAGTGGCCTTGGCCATTAGCCATTCAGTTTGCTCGAACCTGATACCACACCACAACTAATGCTGGAGTTTTGGAGGACTCAGTTTACCTAGGATAATGGAAGCCAATAGTGTATCATGTGACTGAATAACTGCTCTTTCTGGAATGAGAGACTGGGCAACAGCTGATTAGCAAATGAGGAGATTGAGTTGAACAGGAGGGCTCACTGGTTTTTCTGAGTCATTCAGCAGACATTGTCATCAGAGTGAGTCTATAAGTTCACAGTGGACCAAGTGCAGTGCATGGTGTCGGAGTGAGGAGGGTTAGGTGTGTAACTTATGATCAACCAAATGCAGAATCCTACCTACAAGAAACCATTGGTCTAAACATCTAAGGGGTTGCTAACTGCATCTTTGAGTAAGAACAATCATTCCATCTGCAAGTGCAAGTCTCCCAGTGAAATGTGGGGTTGGAGGAGACGTGTGTGGAGATAGCTAATAAAAAAGAGATTGCACAGTTAGCATCTAAAGATAAAATATATGATCTGAGTGGGTAAGCCACCCATGGTGGTTTTCTGGTCCCATAAAAGAGACTGTTACTGAATCTAAGGGGTTTATCCAGAGCACTGAAAATGCAGCTCACTGTTTTGGGGAAGCCAGGCACTAATCACACAGCCAATGTCTGGCTTCCATAGCACATTTAGGAGTTGCAGTGACAGTTGTGCCAGTCAGGTTGGTGGGTGCCCTCACGCTAAAGCTGTACACATCTTGAAAGTGGAGGGGACAGTGAGAGAGACCTGCCAAAGACCAATGCCAATACTGCCCCTGTACTTCAGTCATGTCAGTGACCAAGTATGAGAGAAGTGAGTTCAACCAGAAAGGGGGATCCTGCTGCTGCAATCTTCATTGTCAGGGTGGAGGCCTACTGAGGATGATAACCATGAGTACAACAACAGGGCCTGTGGGTCCTGCAATGCACATGGTTTAGATTTTATGGACTAAGCCATCAAGGCCATGATACAGTTTTTGTTTGTGGTTTACAGTTGTTAATTCAATGTGCCATCACCTGTATAACATGCAACATGACTGGACCACAGACCTTCAGTGATTCAACAAGCACAAAATTAGCAACTCAACCCTTGCTCATTCATAGACTTTTGAATCACTTTTTCTCATAAGGGGTGGTACTGACATGGCACATAACAGTAATAGAGAATTCAGTGCACACCCTTCTCCACCCCCAATGCAAATCTTTTAAATATCACAGTTTCTTTGTGCCTTAATTGGCTACTTAAGAACTGCATTTCCAAGTGGAGCAGAGGTCTCTTAGCATTCATTTCCTAGCTCTGACATGAATTAAGCCCAGCCACCAAACGTCATAGTGGACCAGCCATTGGCTGGGTCCATATTCTAAAATGTAACTGCTTAAACTGGCTTCTTTTAAAGAAATGCACTGCCTAAATTTGCTTCCTTTAAATAAGGTGCAATCATCAATCAGTGTGCAGGTAATTGGTGGTTTGCCTGCTAATGGAGACAGCCACACATCTCCCAATCATGAAATAATCACAAAGTTAGCAGCAGAACCCTTGGTAATTCACAATATTCACAACAGGTGCCAGTGAACATCAATGCACACATGCACACACAGTGACACACATGCATGCTATTTGTATCCAGAAGCTGCTTCTTCCCTGTGATGTTGTTCTGTGGTGTCAACTGGCCTCAGCCACATGGCAGGCACTGCTGTTTCTTCTCCTCAATTGAGGAGAGCTGTCCTCAGGTTGCTTAATTCTGCCTCCCCTGGTTAGCCCCAAAGCAGGAACAGGAACCAGATCAGCTCACGTGGAGAAAGCTGAGGCCAGGTGGAGCTAATAACTCCTGTAACAGTCAATGCATACCAAAAATAGATGGGCACTCACACATAACAAAAAGGTGATGAATTGGGTCAGAGACCACTAGATGCCCTGGTGCTTCTACTGTAGTCTTCATCAGGGGACATCTAGTGGTCACTGACCCTATCCCTAGCCTTTTTGTTATGCCTTGGGATAGGCAATACAATTATTTAAACATGTTTTTGTGAGTAGAGATATCTTATTTCCTAAGACAAGCTTCCTCCTGCATGAGGGCCTCACTCTTTTTGGCATGCATTGACTAGTCCCAGCAATTTAAGTCCATCCCCAAGCCTGTATTGCTTGCATAGTGAGTGGTAACACTACTATTGCACTACCTGGTCAACATTTATTTATTTATTTATTTAAGAGTTTTGCCAGGAAAGGAATGCTGAGTGGGGAGCGCTTGATTCCAGATGCGTCCTGGGGGAGGGGGAGCAGGGATATATACAAATACAGTAGCACACAGGAAAATACAGAGCAGTAAGCAGATACTCAGCAGCTACAATACATTTCGCTACAGAGCCGATATCCCATGAGGTTACACAGTGGGTGGAACACCGGAGTAATAATCAGGCTGGTGAAAATGCACAATGCACAGTAAAGACCAAACAAGATGCAACAACATGCTTTAGCCATGCTTGATATGATTAGGTCATTCCCATGACAGCAAATTCTGTGGCCATTGACCATGATCAATGCCTGTTCTAACACACACTGAATTAAGATAAGGGGCTGGTATGGTCTTGGAAAAAAACCTTGAAAAAATGGCACCCTGAGAAGGTGTACACATGCAAAACCGGTAGGGGCTTTTCAAGTTGCCATTGCATCATTGACTGTTCTGAAAATACATGTTTGCGCAGTTTGTACATTTTTGCATTTAAAAAGAAAAAGCTTCTTGCATAGAAATTATACTAGAGGGTGTTTTTTTGTGTGTTTTGTTCCATGCTACTATCAGCAGTGGAACAGCTTTTGTTTACAGCTTTGATTTATCCTTGGGCCTGAGACAGAGCCCTTGGGGGAGTGGTGAGGTACATTACTGGAGCAGTGTGGGTAGCAGGCTTGCTTCAGCTCATACTGCATTTGGCCTGGGGGCTAAAAGAGAGCTTTAATTTCCTGTGTTGCAATGCAAGGAATACAAGATTTTACTGAAAACAATATGCCTTGTAGTATGTAAGTATTCATACTGCATTTCAGTACATTGGGTGCAATATCAATTACTGTATCTATGATAATGAACATAAATGCAGCTGGCAGTGAACACAAACCCTCTAACATCTGAAAGCACTTTGAATTTATGTAATAATAACATTTCTGCCAGAACTGACACCATGATGATGCCCTTAGAAATAATTACAAAATAATTGCATACCATGAGTAGCGGTACCCTGTAAAACAATATCCTTCATTTCATTCTGGCACCTAATACTTTCTGAAGGAATCACCCCATACCAAGACAAGAGTGCAATTTATCTGTCCCAGTTAAAGAGATCACCGTGCAAAAGCAGTATACACAGAAAAGGGTGGTACATGTATGCAATAAGATCTAACAGGCTGTGGGATATTGATGGATACCCGCATGCCCATGGCCATGATGTGACCCAACACCACAGGCAAAAGGTTTTACAGTCCTGGAAGTGTGGGTATCCACCCAAACCCCACACCCTAAAGGGTGTTACTGAGCTTGGAAAATGGGTTGGGCAAATTTAAAAAATGGCTACAAAATAAAAAAAGATATAAATATACAATAAAATATTTCTTAGAAAATGTCAAATAGTCCTTCCTCAGATGGTTTCTACTTGTCCATCATTTGTCTTTTTACACATGCAGAAGGTTTGTTTGTTTACCATGGAACATAAGAATTCAACACTTTACAGTATTCTTCTAATAGAATGGTCACTTCCCCCCAGCCTCATATGGGACCACAGGCAAAATTGTATCTGTTGCAGGGTTAGCAGCAGAGATTACTTTACAACCATATGAAATTGCCAGAAGATGCAGGTCATCTGGTCTATCTTGTCTGCTCGAGTGTGCAGTGTCACAAACGCACTCAGCAGGTCAGCCCCTCTGCTCCCACAGTGCCAACCTCCAAGCACAGTAATGTGAACAGGTAACAGACAGGGTAACCCTCCTGTCTGCTTGTGGGTCCGAATCACCTTTAGTCTCAAGTTCTGGGGGGATTCAAACTGTAAACCTTATGCTAGCATACCCAAATGTACAGGCACAGATTTGTATCCTCAATCTTATGCCAGGGGGGCGCCAAACCAGGCTTCCAAAATGAACCCTTAAAACTCTATAAAATACAGTTTAGTAACACCATCAAGCTCTTGAACAGTTTTGTCAGTCTTAACCCTCTATACGTCACATGTAAAAGAAAGAACTTGGAAGACCCAAGCAGTATCTTTCAAATGAATGGTTTACTTAAAAATGGATAAAAATATGCTAACTGTAAACACAGAACTATATATCAAAGAGCATACAATCACATAAAGAAAAATAAGGAAAACTACAGACACACTCCTACCAACGTACAGTTAGATCTTTTCTATCTAATGTATTACCTCTGTACAGTGCTTAAGTTAGATCAGAGATCTTGTTCCTTAAGAGCCCAAAAAGATTATGTATTACAAAGAACAGACACAAGTCCTAGTTAAACTGTGTCTCTCTCACACACCCCTTCTATGATGTCATCTAGCTCCTCCTTTTTGAATATAAAAAAATATACAAACAATGATCTTCATGACAGAAGATATTTTAAATACTGTTACTTCAGCAAAAACTAATTTCCCAAATTATGACAGTCTTTAATCAAGCCTTTCCTTTGATCTTGTGTAGTTTTCTGTTCCCAAGGCAGCAAAAGTTTTTTTTACAACTTTAGCACCATGGTGGTATAACATGTTTTTCCTCTAAGACATCATAAAAGTTTGAGCCCTATATCCTGGCAGCTGGATCAGTTCTAGTTACAACAGAAAAATAGGAGACCCTTAATTAAGTCTCTCTAGACTTTTAATTACCTCCTGGTTTCAGGTCACTTGGCACTTCACTGACCTGGGGGAAGGGGGGGCACCCATAGCAGGATGTCTCATGTGAGACACTCACATACCACATTCTATATTACAAATATCATAGAACAATCATAACCAGCTTGCCAAGTGTCACATGCAGTGCTTCAGTCCATTAGACTGCAGCTGCCCCCCCAACTATGCACTCCCCCCATCTCCCACCCCTTCCGGTTTGTACCCTCCTTGAATCTGTCCCACCCCCTCTTGAAGACCCCAACACTCTGTAGTGATACAACGTTTTATTCTGCCACCACCCTTTCTGTGAAATAGTGTCTTCTCAGTTCCCTCTTGAACCTGCCCCTTCCAACTTCATAGAGTGTCCCCGGTTTCCCTTCCACCCTTCAGATTGAACATGCGCCTGGTGTCTACTTTGTTCAAACCCTTCAGGTACTTGAAGGATCCAATCTTATCCTCTCTCTCCCTTCTTTCCTCCAGGGTATACATACTGAGCTCTCATTCTCAATTCATATCGTCTGTCCCCCAACCCCAGGATAATTTTTGTTGCCCTGCACTGTACCCCCTCCAGTAGCTTGATATCCCTTTTCAAGTAGAGGTGCCAGAACTGCATGCATTACTTCAAGTGTGGTCTCACTAGGAACCTGTACAGGGGCAAAATGACCTCCCCACTCCTAGACATAATCCCCCTTGCTATGCACCCTAGCATCCTGTTTGCCTTCACTGCTTCCTTCCTGCACTGAACAGAGTGGTTCATCTCCCCAGTTACCAGCACTCCCAGATCCTTCTTCTCCTTGGATTTTGTTAATGGGACACCCTCCAGCCAGTAATTGTGTCCTGAGTTCTTGCCTCCTAAATTCATCACTTTGCACTTCTTGGCATTGAAACCAAGCTGTCAAATGTGAGACCATTCCTCCAGTTTTGCCAGATCCTTCTGAAGTACTTTTGCTCCGCTCCCCCATCTACCTTGGCACAAATCTTTGTGTCATCTGCAAAGAGACTGATCTTGTTCTTAATCCCTACTGCAATGTTGGCTATGAAAATGTTAAACTGAACCAGTCCCAGCACTGAGCCCTGTGGAACTCCACTTGTTACTGCCCTGGGTTCAGATGCCTTCCCCCCACTTCTACCTTCTGCTGTCTAACCTACAGCCAGTTATTGACCAATCTGACCAGTTTCTTCCCTGCTCCCAGACTCTTCAACTGACAGGACAGCCTACCGTGTGGCACCAAGTCAAAGGCCTTGCTGAAATCCAGATAGAGGACATCCACCACATGACCCCTGTCCAGTGTCCTTGTAACCCAGTCATAAAAATCAACCAAGTTCATCTGGCAGGATCTGCCCGAGACAAACCGGTGCTGCCTGCTGTCCTGGAGATTGTTATCCTCAAGAAATTGCACCAGTCTTTCCTTGAGGATTGTTTCCATCAGTTTTCCCACAACTGCAGTAAGGCTCACTGGTCTGTAGTTCCTCAGTTCTTCCATGGGCCCACTCTTATGGAGAGGTACCACATGTTCTTCCCTCCAGTCCCTGGGATTGCACCCTGAGTTCAGAGAGGTACTGAACAGGTCCACCAATGGCCCTGACAGGACCTCTGCCAACTCTTTCAGCACCCAGGGGTGGACTACATCTGGGCTAGGTGCCTTGTCTGCCTTCATGGACTTAAGGCCCTTCCTCACCCTTTCCATCATGATTTCCCCATCCATGGTTTTTTCTCTCCCACCCTTTCCCACCTCGCCCTTCCTCTCAGGTATGGGCCTGTCCCTCTACTTGATGAAGACTGAACAGAAGTATTCATTAAGTACCTTTGCCTGCTCTGCCCCCTTTTCTACCCACCCACTTTCCCTCCTGATCCTAACAATCTGATCCTTGCTCTTCCTCTTATCTCTGATATATCTGAATAAATCCTGTTCTTCCTCTTTGATCCCATAAGCTAACCTTTGTTCTGTAGCCATCTTTGCTGCCCTTACCACTCTGCTCACTTCTCTGGATTTCATCACATATTCTTCTCTGTCTTCTGCCCTGTTGGATCTCTTGTAGGTCCAAAATGCATTCCTAGTTTTCCTCACCTTCTCCACTACCTCTCTACTCATCCAACTTGGTTTCTTGGTCCTGGCTTTCTTGCTTTGGCTCTCGACACATGTTTTAGTGGCTTCAGCCAGTCCTGCCTTGATGACTGCCCATTTTTGTTTCATGTCCATTTCTGGGTGGATGCTTGCCATATAACTTTCCAGCATGTGTCCCATCCTGCCAAAGTCTGCCTTTCTGAAGTCCAGGACCCTAGTTTTTGTAGTGGCTACTTCCCTGCTCAAACTGATGGAGAACCAGACTGTGCGGTGTACACTGCTTGCCAGAGGTTCCTCCACCCTTACATCCTTGACCTGCTCCACATCTTTCAGTTCCAGGTCTAGTATATTCCCCTCCTTCCTTGGCTCCATTACCCTCTGGGTAAGGAAGCCATCCTGGAATTCTTCCAGGAGGATCTGTTCCCTGGCACAAGTGGTTGCTGGGATGCTCCAGTCCTCCCCTGATGGATTAAAGTCCCTACCACTACTGTGCTCCCTTTGCCACTAGCCTCCTTATGTGCTCCCCAAGTTCCCTGTCAATGTTCTCCTTTTGGGCCGGAGGTCTATAAACAACCCCCAGACAGATCTTGGTCCCTTTCTGGCTTTTTAGTTGCAGCCAGATTACTTCCGACCTGCCCTCTTCCCTTCCTCCCTTTTATATCTGATCCCTTCCCTTATGTAAATGGCAACCCTCCCAGCCTTCCTTTTATCTCTATCCCTCTGGAATAGTTTGTACCCTGGGATGGTTAGGTCCCAGTCATGGTGCCTTGTTGCCCACATCTCAGTAATGGCAGCTATGTCCACCTCCCCCTCTGCTATCAAAGTCTGCAACTCTGTCAACTTGTTTCCCAAGCTCCTACCACTTAGTGAAACCATTTTCTACACTGCTCTTACCCTTCACTCCAACCCCTATTTTACCTAAGGTTGTATCTATCCCTGTGATGAGGGAGGTCCATGGGACCCCCTCTCCTGGTGATTCCCATTTCCAATGCCTCCCTCCCTACCTAGTTTAAATGATACCTCTCATTGATGAAATCCCCCAGCTTCTTCTTCAACACCTATGACCCTGCCTTGCTAAGGTGTAACCTATGCCCTGCATAAAGATCTGTGTTATCCCATGTGCTATCCCAGTCCCCCACCAATCCATACCCCTTGGTCCCACACCATTCCCTCAGCCACTTGTTGAAGTCACTGATTCTTCTCTTCCTGTCTATACTGGCCCTTGGCACTAGCAGAACTTCTGAGAAGGCTACCATTGTTTCCTCTTTGCTGCATAGTTTTCCCACTTCCCTCAAGCTGTCTTGTACCTCTTCTGTTCTTCTCCCTTCCAGATCATTCGCTCACAGATGCACCACACTGTGTGACTCTCCCCCCATGTTCCCCACATATCTGCCCATAGGCTGCCCCACTCTACCCACTGTCATGCTGCCCCACTCTACTCGCTGTCATGCTTTGTCAAGTTGGTTACACTATGAGGGTGATTTTTTTATGGTCATCAAAGAAACACCAGGGCCAGGATCCTCAAACCTTTGCCTGGGCACAAACCCAGGTTTGAGCGAACAAACCAGGTGTATGCTGAGTTATTATTCACAAAAGCCCAGTTTGTGCACTCAACCAAGGTTTGCACTCTGGCAAAGTGTAGAGGGGAGGGGGCACAATGCAAATGAGAGGGGCCTGAATATTAGCTCAATCTGATTCACCGAGCATTTGCTCTGTGCAATGACCTTTTGCATAGTCCCTTTGGGTGGAGCAAATACCGCTGACCAAGACCTTTGCCTTAATCCCATGCAACCGTTGTGTTGGTGGTGGTGGAGTACTTTGGTAACCCCCCCACCTGACCACCAGAACATTAGTCCCTAGTGTCCAGTGGTCCATTCCCCCTCCCGATTCCTCACCTAATATAGAAAAAGAGTTTCCCTGGTGTCCAGTGATCCTTCCCCCACCAGATGGCCTTCCCAATGCACTATACATTTTCCTGGTGTCTAGTGGTCCCTTGCTCCATCTGTTCCCCATCCCCATAAGGGTGAAATCCCTACCCAGTTTGACATTCCCCCCCGGCCACCAATCACCTGCCTGATTTGAAGATTTAACTGTCCCTTGCCTCTAGTGGTCCCCACCCTGACAATCTCCAGCCTGATGTGAAGACTTAACTTTTCCTGCTGTCTAGTGGTCCCCCCTGCCAACTGTGGGTCCCATGTGCAGAAATAAACTTTCCCTGGTGTCCTGTGGTCCCATACCCCACCCACACCCATGTCTGATGTGGCAGTACTGACTCCCTGGTGTCCAATGGTCCATTCCCCCATCCTGATCCCCTGTATACTAAGGTGAAAGCATTCCCGGGTGTCTTGAGGACCTCCACCCCAGCAGTTAGTACCCCACCACCCTGCTCTCCACCATCTTGATCCTGAGCCAATGACAAGCATAGCCCTCCACACTCCACCACAGCCAGCCACTGACTGAGCTGTCAGTGAGCACATGCTGTTATAGTATGCACTCACTGACAGCTCAGTTGGCAGCTGGCTGTGGTGAAGTGCAGAGGGCTTGGGATTGGGATGCAGGAGTGGGGTGATGGAGCACTACCTGCAGGGGTGGGGGGTTGGGAGTCCACTATATACCAGGGAAAGTTTAATCATCACATCAGTCTGGCAATCAGTAGAGGGGGAGCACTAGACACCAGGGACAGTTAAATCTTTATATCGGACTGACAATTGGTGGGTGGAATGTCAAACCAGGGAGGGATTTCACTCTTCCAGGGATGAGGAATTAATAGGGGAGAGACTACTAGACACCAGGGTAAAGGTATAGAACATTGGTCAGGTCATTGGGAGGGGTCAGGACCATTGGACACTAGAGAAAGTTAATTTTGCACATCGGGCTGGTGATCAGCACATGGGGACCACTAAAAACCAGGAACAGTTAAATCTTCACATCAGGCCAGTTATTGGTAGGAGGAGAATGTCAAACTGGGGAGGGATTTATGGGGATGGTGAATGGAAAGGGGAAGAGACCACTAGACACCAGGGTAAAGTTATAAAACATTGGGAAGGGCATCAGTTGGGGAAGGGACCACCTGACACTAGAAAGAGCTATGTGTTACATTGGGTGACATCAAGTGAGGAAGGGATCACTGGACCCCAGGAACTGGGGACTGCCTATCGGGCATGGGCCTTGGGGGGGCATGGTAAGCTCCAGTGCAGCTTATGTAAATGGACCCATAATGTGCATGCAAATGGCCACATTGCACCTTGCATGCCCAATGGGATCATTTACATGGCTGCTTTTTTGAACTGGAACTAGTGCACCTGTGCTATTCATTGAGGAGCCATACTCCTGGCTCCATGTTGGGGCAGCACTGCTAGGGTTAGCACTAGTGCTAGTGAGGTTACTGCAGACTTGACCTTGCCATATTCTCAGTCTGATAGCACAGGTGCACTACCCAACTGAGAATAGCAAGCTTAGACACATGGGCAAATGCAAAGCGCAATGCAAACTTTTGTGCTGTGCCTTACGACTTTTTGTGAATCGGGTCCCTGAAATTTAAAAATCTGAATAACACTTTTTTTAATTGGGTTTACATGTATAAGAAAGGGATCATGAGTAGAAAGGACATTCACTTATTTATGATTTTTTATGTTGATTGCGCGCATGCGCAAGAAACATATTGGGGCAGCTTTCTTCAGAAGCAGGTTGTGGAGGCACAACACTGTTGTGGCCAATGCTCCTATAGCTTTTTAAGGCTTGGCCCACTTCCCCCAATGCTGTAGCATGCTGCTGCTGACACTAGTTCAGCCAGTGTGCCACCAACTTGTAAAAATTTACCAGCTACAATCAGGGGCTGCCTCGTCATTGCAGCATCAACCATTCGCTGCAATGAGGGAGCGACCCGTCATTGCAGGGCAGGATCTTGAAACACTGATATTGTCTGTGAACGTATATATATAAATTACTCAATACCACAGGATGTTACACCAAGACAAATCTATGTATTAGGTGACTCAATAATCAAGCACATAGATAGAGTTATCTGTAACCCTGATAAGACTAACAGAACTTGTTCAAGCTTCAGAGGGGCCAAAATAGCTGACATCACTGACATGTTAAACCTTATACTATCCCAATCAGGTCACAATCCATTAGTGATAATCCATGCAGGGGTAAATGATGTTCTTAAATCAGATAGTAATACATTAGAGGAAAGCTATGTGGCACTAAATAATCTACTGGTAGAGAAAGGATGTA
Source organism: Neoceratodus forsteri (assembly GCA_016271365.2). Lineage (NCBI taxonomy): Eukaryota > Metazoa > Chordata > Ceratodontiformes > Ceratodontidae > Neoceratodus > Neoceratodus forsteri. Next base: position 686,467,706 of record CM057449.1, read on the forward strand.
CAGTCTGCTTTTCAGAGATATTACCAGTACCTAGGCTTCTTTTGCCATTATAAACAAAATTAAAAAAACAAACAACTGGCTAAGACTGTGGTGTTTAAAGCAGGGGATCAAATGTATTCATCACTGGGAAGATTTTTGTGAAAGAGATTCACTTTCTGTTGGGATGGACTCCATCTGAGTAGAAGGGGTAGTACTATGCTAGGGAAAAAAATTGCAGCAGAAATAAATAATTTAAACTAGTTTCTGTGGGGGAGAATTGGACAGATCTAAATTCTCTGAAAATAATAAAGACCACAGCAAAAAAATCAACAACTAAATACTGCAAAGTCCTGAGTTTTAATGCTAGATCCTTAAATAATCGAAATATGGCAGAATTAGAATGTAAATGAAATTATTGGACATTGGTATTATTGCTGTAACTGAAACTTGGTGGGACCCTGCATCAAAATGGGTTAAGGAGATTCCTGGTTACAAGTTATATCATAAGGACAGAGTGAATAAAATTGGAGGTGGAGTATGCTTATTTGTACAAAATGATATACTATCAACAGATATAACACAAAATTCTGACATGGAAACTTTGTGGGTACAAATACAATTTAAAGGCCAGCCGAAATTAATTATAGGAGTATGTTATAGACCTCCTTCATCTGATCTTGAATACACCAACAAACTAATTAACCAAATTAAAGATATTTCTGAAAAAATAATGTGTTAACACTGGGTGATTTTAATATGCCAGGAATAAACTGGGATTACTCTATTGGAGTAAATTCACAGGAAAAAGAAATAATAAATTTGTGTATTGATCAAGGCCTTGAGCAATTAGTTAAACTTCCTACTAGGGGAAACAGTATACTGGATCTGATTTTGACTAATTTAGGAAGTCTAGTGTCAGAAATAGACATTTCTACTCCCATTGGTAATAGTGACCATAGTGCAGTATTATTTAATGTAAGGATCACTAAAAATAAAACAACTACAGGAACTTTACAAAAAATCTAAAATAAAGCTAATTTTAAACAAATAAATCATGTATTATATCAAACTAATTGGATTAATAAGTTTCAAAATAAAACCACTACTGAAGCTTGGGATATATTTAAACAAACTATATATCAACTTGAACAGATTTATGTCCCCTTGAAAAACAAATATAATAAAAAAGGAAAAATACCTCTTTGATTTAACAAAAACATCTGTAGACAAATAAAATTGAAAGAGCGCCTCTTTAAAAAATTAAAAATAAATGGTACACCGGGTATTAGGGTTAGATATAAAAATTCAGTATCTCTCTTAAAAAAAACTAATTAAACAAGCAAAAACTAAACTAGAATTTACCTTGGCTCACTCAAAAACAAATAAAAAGTCACTTCATTCTTATATAAATAGTAAAAAGGTGATTCAAGTAAAATTGGATCAATAACACATGATGGGGGATCAATTACAGATGACCAAAATATTGCTAATATATTTAATGACTATTTTTCCTCAGAGTTTTTTAATAAGGATAATTATTACCCAAGGTGTAAACTAACCCATATACACCCAATAATTAACGAGTTGGAAGTAAGAAATGCTCTTTCTTTACTTAAAAAATCTACCAGTTCAGGACCTGACAACATTAATGCCAGGTTGTTGAAAGAAACTATTGACTCAGTCATTATTCCGTTAACCTTAATATTTAACAAATCTTTGAAAGTATGTTGTGTACCAAAGGACTGGCATACTGCAATAGTGATTCCAATTCTAAAAGGGGAATAAATCAATGGTTCAGAATTATAGGCCAATTAGTCTTACATCGCTAGTTGGCAAGGCCTTGGAAAGAATAGTTAAATCTCATATTGATTCTGAAACACATTCACTGGGGATACAGGACCCAACACAACATGGTTTTAAAACAGGATCTTCCTGTACAACTAACTTGATCTCTTTTTATAATAACACTAGTAGGCTATTGGATAATCACATTCCATCAGATGTTATTCTTTTGGACTATAGCAAAGCCTTTGATAAAGTACCCCATTCATTGCTAACTGAAAAAATGTGCAAATTTGGTTTCTTGGAATATATAACAAATTGAGTATCACAATGGTTATATGATAGATCACAGGCAGTCAGGGTAAATAATTCAATGTCTATACCCAGAAGGTTTTTAGTGGTATCCCTCAGGGTTCAGTTTTGGGACCTACCCTGTTTAATTTATTTATTAGTGACTTAAATATCACTTCTAGTAATTTCATAACCAAGTTTGTGGATGATACCAAACTGGGAGGAAGGGTGGACACAGCTTTAAATGGTGAAATTCTCCAGAAAGATCTCCAAACTATAGAAATATGGGCAAAAAGAAATTCTATGGATTTTAATACTGACACTTTGGAAAAAATAACCCAAAAATGTTTATTGGTTAAATAACAAACAAATTTAATCCTCTGAATGTGAAAGAGACTTGGGGATCATGATAAATACCAAATTATCTGCCAATTCACATTGTAATAGAGTGGCAAATACAGCAAATGCTATGTTGAGACAGATAAATAAAACTTTTGTCAACAAATCGGAACAGTGTTTGGTCACTTTGTATAGATCATATGTCAGACCCCATCTTGACTATGGTTCTCCATACTGGAACCCATATCTCAAGAAGGATATTTATAGAGTGGAACAAGTTCAGAGAAGACTGACTACGATGATACCTAGATTAAAAAAAGATTCTTATGATACTAGATTGACTAAAACAGGATTACATTCCCTGGAAAGAAGAAGATTGAGAGGTGACCTTTTACTTTTATATAATATTTTAAAATGCCCAATTCAGATGAAATTATGTGGACTGTCATATGCCAATAAACGCATTGTGGGTAGATTACATAATAAACAACTAATTATTGAATGGGTAAATACAAATATAAGAAACAACTTTTTCAGTGTCAGGGCACCTCAGACGTGAAATTCACTTCCCGAGTATTTAGTAAATTAAAAAACTCTTGAATCCTTTAAAAACAAATTACATACATGGTTAACAAATAAATGAAGGAAATTGACCCATTATTGTAGGGGACAATCTCGATGGGCTGTGATGGCCTTCTTTTGTCCAGTGTATCCAGTATATCCAGTATAACATGGCGGTGGCTTGCCACCATGTTCACAAACAATAACCCCCTCGCCGAGGGGTCGCCCCATCCCCCTTGGCAGCATGTCCCCCCTGACCGTGTTTATTTGCTGACGGGGGCCCCAATCCCCGTCAGCTTCAGTGCCACAAGATTTATGTTGCTGATGAGGGAACCCACTCCCCATCGGCATTATGTAACCCCCCCCACTTTTGTTGTCTGCCAACGGGGTGCCCAATCCCCATCGGCATAATGTCACCCCCTTTTTGTTGTGTGCCAATGGGGGTGCCCAATCCCCGTCAGCATAATGTAATACCCCTTTGTTGTGTGCTGATGGAGGTGCCCAATCCCCCATCGGCCACAGCTTCCCCAAAAGAAAGTCTCCATTGGCATGCTGGGAACCCACCCCAGCGTACCACATGCCCCTGTAAAATAAAAAATGGTCCCACAGTGTCTTTTTTTTTTAAACCTGTAAAACATGAAACTGTCCCTTGGCGGTCTCCCTGCCCCCCTCTCACAACTCGTGCACACCCACTGTGCACCCTGCCTACCCACACACCCCCCTCACCCCATATTTACCTCCAGAGTCTGGCACGATGATTTTTGGTGGACCGGGAACACGTCTGCACTCTTCAAAGCTGACCACAAACTGAGGAAATGCTGGAAAGCAGTATAATGGAATAAATAGGTTTTTTCAACTTTGATGCATATCTCAGGCATTTTTGGAATTTTTGCACCAAATTTTCAACATGGGGTTTTTGGGACCCCTCCTCTTGAATTCTGGCACTGTCATGTCGTTATCCACCCCCGAAAGGTGATTTTGTGATCACTGTACGGAATCCCCTTTTGGGACAGAGTAATGAAATGACAGTGCCAGTGTTCATGAGGTGGGCTCTCAAAAAGCCTATACTGCAAATTTGGTGGGAAAAATCCAAAAAATTACTTTTTTATGAGCGTGCATTGCACAGTTGCTACACACGCTCATTACTTTGTGAATTTGCAATATTTTCATGCCAGATTTTCAACATTGGCATTTTTTCAGACCTCCTTGTGAACAGTACAGCTATCATTTTCCACATCCTGGCCAAACTGTGTTTTCACACATAGGGCACAGAATAGTGTGGTCACTGTGAGAAATCAGTGTTCAGGACAGATTAAGAAAATGACAGTGGCACTGTTCATGAGCAGATGTCCTAAAATGCCTATGTTGAAAATTTGGTGACGATACTCCATAAAATGACTGTGTTATGAGCGTGTGTTGCGCAGTTTGCACACATGTTTGTAATTTCACAAATTAATAATATTTTCACTTCAGATTTTCAGCATTGCCATTGTTCTGCACCTCCTTATGAACAGTACAACTGTCATTTTTCACAACTTGGCTAAAATGTGTTTTTGCAGTTCCGACACAGAATCGCGTGGTCGTTGTGAGAAATCAGTGTTAGGACACATTATGAAAATGACAGTGACACTGTTCATTAGCAGAGGTCCTAAAATGCCTATGTTGAAACTTTGGTGATGAAAGTCCATGATATGAGTGTGTTACAAATGTGCATTGTACAGTTTCCACTCACTCTTGTACATTCGCAACTTTGCAATATTTTCACTCCAGATTTTCAGCATTGCCATTTTGCCACACCTCCTTATGAACAGTGCAGCTGTCATTTTTACATCCTGGCCAAAACATATTTTTGCTCTTCCGGCACACAATAGCATGGTCGCTGTGGGAAATCACTGTTCGGGACATATTAAGAAAATCACACAGACACTGTTCATGCGCAGAGGTCCTAAAATGAATATTTTGAAAATTTTGTGATGAAACTCCATAAAATGACTGTGTTACGAGCATGTGTTGTGCAGCTTCCATGCACCCTTGTAAGTCTGCAAATCAGTAATATTTTCATGCCTGCTTTTCAACACTGGCATTTGTTCACACCTCCTTATGAACAGTACAGCTGTCATTTTTCACATCCTGGACAAAATGTGTTTCCTCGCTTCCGGCGCACAATACTGCAGTCGATGTCAGAAATCAGTGTTTGGGACAGATTAGGATCGAGCAACTGGGGGGGAGTGAGAGAGCTCAACTGAGTTCTGTCAGGACTGCTGCAGATTTCTTCATGGGCAGGAAAAGGCTACGACACAGGCAGGAGCCCAGTACAAAAGGGCAGCTTGCAGTGCCAGGAGATATAGAATGAACAAGTGAGGGAGGGGGAGTGAGTGAGCTCAACGGAGCTTTGTTGGGACTGCTGCAGATTTCTTTGTGGGCTGGAAAAGGCAGCAATGCATGCAGGGGCTGAGTACAAAAGGGCAGCCTGCAGCGGTGGGAAAAACAGAATGAGCGAGTGAGAGAGGGGGAGTGAGCAAGCTCAATGGAGCTCTATCATGACTGCTGTGGATTTCTTTGTGGGCAGAAAAGGGTGGCAGTGCAGGCAGGAGCCCAGTACAGAAGGGCAGCCTGCAGCGCTGGCAGAAATGGAATGAGCAAGTGAGACAGGGGGAGTGAGTGAGGCCAACAGAGCTTTGTCGGGACTGCTGCAAATTTTTTGTGGGCAGAAAAAGATGCTGACAGAGGCAGGAGCCCAGTACAAAAGGACAGTCTGCAGCGCCAGGAGAAACAGAATGAGTGAGTGAGACAGGGGGAGTGAGCGAGCTCAGCGGAGCTCTATCATGACTGCTGTGGATTCCTTTGTGCGCAGAAAAAGGTGGCAATGCAAGCAGGAGCCCAGTACAAAAATGCCAGCCTGCAGCACTGGCAGAAACGGAATGACCGAGTGAGAAAGGGGCAGTGAACTACCTCAACGGACATGTGTCAGGACCACTACAGATTTATTTGTGGGCAGAAAAAGCCACCAACAGAGGCATGAGCCCAGTACAAAAGGGCAGCCTGCAGTGCCAGCAGAAACAGAATGAGTGAGTGAGAGAGGGGGAGTGAGTGAGCTCAATGGAGCTGTGTCGGGACTGCTGAGATGTCTTTGTGGGCAGAAAAAGCTGCCAACACAGGCAGGAACCAAGTACAAAAGGGCAGCCTGCAGTGGTGGGAGAAACAGAACAAATGAGTGAGAGAGAGGGAGTGAGTGAGTGAGCTCAACGGAGCTCTATCATGACTGCTGCCAATTTCTTTGTGGGCAGAAAAGGGTGGCAAGGCAGGAGCCCAGTTCAAAAGGGCAGCCTGCAGCTCCTGCAGAAACAGAATGAGCGAGTGAGACAAGGGGAATGAGTGAGGCCAACGAAGCTCTGTCGGGACTGCTGCAAATTTCTTTGTGGCAGAAAAAATGCCAACAGATGCAGAAGCCCAGTACAAAAGGGCAGCCTGCAGCGGCAGGAGAAACAGAACAAACAAATGAGAGAGGGGAAGTAAGTGAGTGAGCTATACGGAGCTCTATCATGACTGCTGTCAATTTCTTTGTGGGCAGAAAAGGGTGGCAACACAGGCAGGAGCCCAGTACAAAAGGGCAACCTGCAGCTCCTGCAGAAACAGAATGAGCGAGTGAGAGAGGGGGAATGAGTGAGGCCAATGGAGCTCTGTTGGGACTGCTGCAGATTTCTTTGTGGGCAGAAAAAAATGCCAACAGAGGCAGCAGCCCAGAAGAAAAGGGCAGCCTGCAGTGCCAGGAGAAACAGAATGAGCAAGTGAGACAAGGGAAGTGAGCAACCTCAATGGAGCTCTGTCGGGACAGCTGCGGATTTCTTTGTGGGCAGAAAAAGGTGCCAACGCAGGCAGGAGCCCAGTACAGAAGGGCAGCCTGCAGTGCTGGGAGAAACAGTATGAGCAAGTGAGACAGGGGAAGTGAGTGACCTCAATGGAGCTCTGTTGGGACAGCTGCAGATTTCTTTGTGGGCAGCAAAGGTGCCAATGCAGGCAGGAGCCCAGTACAAAAGGGCAGCCTGCAGTGCTGGGAGAAACAGAATGAGCGAGTGAGAGAGGGGGAGTGAGCAACCTCAATGGAGCTTTGTCGGGACTGCTGCACATGTCTTTGTGGGCACACAAACCCAGCAACGCGGGCAGGAACCCAGTACAAAAGGGCAGCCTGCAGCAGCGGGAGACACAGAACGAGTGAGTGAGGGAGGGGGAGTGAGTGAGCTCAACAGAGCTCTGTTGGGACTACTGCAAATTTTTTTGTGGCAGAAAAAGGCAGCAATGCATGCAGGGGCCCAGTACAAAAGGGCAGCCTGCAGTGGTGGGAGAAACAGAACGAATGAGTGAGAGAGAGGGAGTGAGTGAGCGAGCTCAACGGAGCTCTATCATGACTGCTGCAGATTTCTTTGTGGCCAGAAGAAGGCGGCAACGCAGGTAGGAGCCCAGTACAAAAGGGCAGCCTGCAGCGCTGACAGAAACGGAATGAGCGAGTAAGAGAGGAGGAGTGAGCGAGCTCAACGGAGCTCTTTTGGGACTGCTGCAGATTTTTTGTGGGCAGAAAAAGGCACCAATAGAGGCAGGAAACCACTACAAAACAGCAGCTTGCAGTGCCAGGAGAAACAGAATGAGCGAGTGAGACAGGCGGAGTGAGTGACCTCAACAGAGCTCTGTCAGGACATCTGCGATTTCTTTGTGGGCAGAAAAAGGTGCCTGTACAGGCAGAAGCCCAGTATAAAATGGCAGCCTGCAGCGTCAGGAGAAACACAATGAGTGAGTAAGAGAGGGGGAGTGAGCAAGCTCATCGGAGCTCTATCATCACTGCTGTGGATTTCTTTGTGGGCAGAAAAAGGTGGCCACGCAGGCAGGAGCCCAGTACAAAAGGCCAGCCTGCAGTGCCAGCAGAAACGGAACAAGCGAGTGAGAGAGGGGGAGTGAGCTAGCTCAACAGGCCTGTGTCAGAACTACTGTAGATTTCTTTGTGGGCAGAAAAAGCCGCCAACAGAGGTGTGAGCCCAGTACAAAAGGGCAGCCTGCAGCGCCAGCAGAAACAGAATGAACGAGTGAGAGAGGGGGAGTGACCAACCTCAACAGAGCTCTGTCAGGACACCTGCAGATTACTTTGTGGGCAGAAAAATGTGCCAACACAGGCAGGAGCCCCGTACAAAAAGCAACCTGCGGCACCGGGAGAAACAGAACGAGTGAGTGACACTGGGGCAGTAAGCAAGTTCAACGGATCAACACAATCAACATTCGGCATTGATAAATGCTTGTTTTAATTGAGGTTGTTCTATTTTTAAGGCCTAGTTGATATAAGATTAAAGGTGGCAGCCATGTTTGTGATGGAAATCAGGAATAAGTAAAGTGGTTCATGAATTCTGCATGGGATTTGTCCAAATTCCAGATCACATGTAGGACCTTTTCTTTACAAGACAGTATTGACACATAAACATATACTAATGGAATGGGAACAGGAAATCAGAATGCAATAGTTTGCTACAAGGAACAAGGGGGGCTGTTCCACAGTTACTGACTGTGCCCAGGCTAGAAAAACAAGTGACCAGGAAGACACAGAGCTGGCACCAATCATCAAGATCAAAAAGCACCCCCTTAAGAAAATTAAATATATTGCAATATATTTATAAAATATGCGCTAATGTGTGTCAATACACTGAGAAATAAATTGTCCCAATGTAATATATATTACATAAAATGAAATATATTTTTAAATATACTGACATAATATATTTCTAACTTATAGTATGCAAAAATATATATCACTGTATTAAGAAATACATTGACTCAATGAAATATATTACACAGTGGGCTGGATATTCAAAAGGGTTGCACCTGGTGCAACGGAGATGCGCTGGTGCAACACCGCATTGTGCCCCAGCAGGATATTGAGAAGGCTGCCAGGCACAGTGCAAATCCTGATGTGCCAGGGTGCAATGTAATTGTATGCAGCACAGATGCAGTGGGCGTGCCCATGCATATGCGGCACATCTTGATATTCAGCCCAGGATGTGCGGCACATATGCTGGCACAACTCTGCAGTGCACCACATAGGGGGGCTCAAAGTTGAGCCCATGAGGAGTGGGAACAACTCCCGGCCACCCACAGGTGGCCCACTGTATTGCAGGGTGCAACACAGCAGCCACCAGACATCAGTAGCTACCCGCCCACCCAGAACACCATCCACAAACACACACATATCCCTGGTAGTCCAGTGGACCCCCCTACCGAGTCCTGATGCCCCAATAACTGTAATAGTAGACTGTCCCTGGTAGTCTGATGGCCCCCCTCCCTCCCGTGTCCCTGATCACTGGGATAGGACCATTAATGATGTCCCTGGTAGTCTAGTGGTACCCCCCCACCCATTGCTGCGATTGTGGTACATATGTCCCTGGTGATCCAGTGGCACCCTCCACCCCTCCTTCCCACACAGAACCCCATGCCCACCCCGCTTCCCCCATCATTGGTGGGCAGCTGCAACCTGCCCGCATACCACCCAGCCACCTGCCAAATGACAGATACAGTATGGGCTGTAAGCTCATTAGTCCCACAGGGTAGGCCAATGAATATGCAGGGCATACTGTACTAGACAGTCCCAGATATGTGAATGACTTCATTCACATATTTGGGACTGTTCAGTACAGTATGCCCTGCAAGCCCATACTGTATCTGTCATTCAGCAGGCAGCAGGGCAGTATATGGGTGGGTTACAGCTGCCTGACAATGACGAGGGGGGAAGCAGGGTGGGCAAGGGGTTCTGTGTGGGTAGGAGGTGCCACTGGATCACCAGGGACATATGATATGGCTCTGTACCGAGATTGCAGAAACAGGCGGGGGGGTACCACTAGACTACCAGGGACATGCATAATGGTTGTATTCTGGCATTTGGGCACACAGGAGGAGGGGGCCCACTAGACTACCAGGGACTGACTAACATTACATTCATCAGGGTATCAGGGAATTGGGAGGAAGGGGAGCTACTAGACTACCAGGGCTAACTTTAGTACCTTATACTGCATGATCACAGCTACGGGGTGGGGTATGCCCCAGGATCCCTACAGCACATGTCATGCTGTGCAGGGTGACAGGCACAAGTCGCTGGACTACCCTGCGCAAGGCATGTAAATGGGGCCATAATGACATGCAAATGGCCCCATTTGCACCTTGCATGTTTTATGGCCTCATTTGCATGCCCCCTGCTGAATATCATGGGTGATGTATCTAGCGCAACTGCACATGCACTGGTGCATCCCTGTGCTCCCTATCTGTGGCTTGCGCTGGTGCAGTGCCACTGCACCAGGCGCAGTATGTGCACAAACCTTGCCATATTCAACGTTGCTGCTCCATGGCTCATCACCGTTGAATATCACCTGCTTCTGGACCCGGTGCATCCCAGTTGTGCTGCGCCCAGGCTTGCTCCACTGCCTGGCACAGTCTGAATATCCGGGCCAGTGTATTTCAGCATATACTGACACTATATGTTTCTAAGTAAAGAAATTGTAAGTGATCTAATGTGTATTAAATGTATTGAAATAATATATTTTATTAAAAGAACAAAATATATTTCAATACACTGGAAATTATGCTAAGTATATCAATACACTGAATGGGTGACATACATTAAACAATATATTTCAGAGATATATAATCATAATGTATTTCTGCCTCATGCATTGCTTGAGATCATGTCACTCTGCTTAGTAATACATTGCCTGAAATATATTATTAGTATATTTCAAAATATATACTGTATTTCTTGTATGTTACATATATTTTAAATGTTAAATATTTTTATTGTAAATGATCAGTCTCATCCCATGTGTATGTTTGCATAACTAATTTGCACATTTCAAAAAACATAGTTTATCAGCCAAAATCATGATCATTTCTAGTTTTACAATAATTTTGAATGTACAATATTAACTCACAGACTGAAAGGAAAGGTACAAGTTATTAAAGCAAGTGCATATAGGGCCTCACCCTGACCTAAAAGTGAAACAAAATAGGGTGGTATCAATACTGATATGAGGCCATAATAATCATGAGCTTATGAGGTAAGTCTAATGTGTAAGTATAAATGTGTAAAATGTCTGTTTGAGTTAAAGCTGCACTGTAAAACAATAATTTCAATGTAAATATCTCCATGGTTACTAACATGATAAACGCCAGTTGTGCAGATAAAGGTCCATTAAATCACAAATAATTCCTGTTTTTTTTGTCTATTTAAGTAAATAGTTATAATAGTATCTATTACAAATGTATATTACATATAATTGTAAATATAGGAAACAACATTTGAAAGGCAAAAAAATACATTTATATTGAACATATATTGGCAATATACCAATAACATATATTTACCATCCTTATTTCAATATAATTGGAATGCAATCAATATATTTTGCAATCTACAGAGTATACTAAAGTGGCAATATCATGTATATTTACAGCACATTGTAATATATTTGTAAATTTTAATATATATATAGAACTATATTGATTTTCAAGTACATTACAATATGTTATAAAACAAGTAGACTGGAATATATTTCACCATTTGTAAATATATTGTCAGTAATATATTTTAAGATATTCTTCATTTTCATAAGGGACGCTTTTATCGAAGTGCAAGCATACAAGTGCAAATCAGTGCAGTATAAAAAATATAAAATTACTGCATAGTAGTGGCAGGCAAAGAAAATAACAAATTGCCCAGTCCTCTGGCTCAACTGATTTCACTCAAGGTTTCCAAAGGAGACCTTGATGTAGGAAACAGTATGTTTTTATACAGCCAAAGTGACATAAAGTGCTTAAAAGTGCAAAAAATTTAAAATACATTAAAACATCTTGTAATTCAATTGAAAACATACATTCAGGGCTGGCCCAGTGGTGCTGAGGGTTGAGGCACTGATCACCACACCTCGAACCATGCCAGTGACCCGTGTTCGGGAACGGCATGGGTTGCGGGGGGTCAGCAGGGGTGGGGAAGGATCGAGCATCCAGAGGACTGCTCTCCTTCTGCGGGGAGGGGAACTACAACAACGGCACCTGAGTGCCCCCTGGTGGAGGCTGGGGAGCAAGGTGACATGCGCAAGCATGGGGGGAGCCAAGTGCAGAAGCACTGAGGGAGTGTGCAAGTTCTTTCTTGGCCGGCATCATTGCATGCACCTGGCTCCAGAGGGAGCAAAACAGAAAATCCCATCAAAGTCTGGCACCCATAACCTGACCCTTGTCCGTGACACCTTGGTCGGTGCTGCGGCCCGCCCCTGGGGTAAGCCAGGGGGCAAAGGGAGAAAGGGAGAACAGCTGATTTGGGAGTGAGGGGAGATGAGGACCATGACCGGGCTGAAATTCAGTGCTGAGATGGACCAAAAAAAAAAAAAAAAAAACATACGTTCTTGCATACGTGATTGGAGAAGATGGTGTAGACAATGTATCTTTTACAATGAAGTTTCTAACACTGATGTAGAATGAAAAACAAAGTGGCAACTCTCCAGTGTACCCTTGTAGGACTGACTAGTAACATAATTAAACATAATGCCTCACAACTGATGACCAGGATCTGACAGCAAAAAATCCATTCTGGCTGTCCATATTTAAGATACTAGAACCTGGGCACATGCATGAGTGCTGGACAAGATGGCCACTTAGTTAACTTGCTCTGCTAGCCTAACAGAAAGAATCCTAAAGCATCCACAATCAACCCCTTAATTGTCCACTCCTGCATAAAACTATGGCTCCCATGAACTACCACCAACAGATTAAGGCCAGTAGGGATACTTCCCTGCACCAGGAAGAATTAAAACCTGATGGTAGAAGAAACTCCTCTGGGTGCTACCCGAACTACCAGCATGGCCAATATGACTACTGCAAAGGTCCAGGACACACCAATGTAAGCGAGAGAGAGTTCAGACCTCAAATACCTGGTGCACCAGGCAATCAAAGAAATTGCCACTATCAAAACAGCAGTAAATGAACTGCAAGAAAGAGTCCAGTCCCTAGAGCATCACCAGAAGGATGTGGACACCTACCTATCATATGTAGACCACAGAGGCTTCCAGCAAGAAGCATTCAAGAAAGAACTGGAGCGTATGGTGGGGTTCCTGGATCTACCATGCCTCAGTGACATGAATTGTGTCAAATGGCATTACAGTGATGGCACAATGCCAACAGTCAGCATTGTGCAGTCTAGGAAAGCAAGTGTTTTTACAGAGGGCATTGCCCCCCCCCACGCACCCCATGTGGGGGGCTCTGTCTCCCACATCCCCTGTACTATAGATAATTAACTCTGAGTCAGAGTTGATTAGTGGAGGGGGCAATATTCCCAGACACAGGAGTGTCAGGAATACTGGGGACCATTACAGTGAACTGCCGGTTTTGTCACTGTAATAGTCTTCACTGTATTCCCGTTGTCATTTGAACATGATACCAGGGATCCTGTGGTGGTGTGCCAAAGACACTGAAAATAGAAGTCAAAAAAATAACCTGAGGATACTGGGCTTTCCAGAAGACACAGAGAAAAAGAATGCAGTCAAATTCCTGCAGCATACCCCTCCCAAACTGCTGGAATCCCCCCTGGAGATTGAGAGGGCTCACCGTATGCAAGCAACCCTCCCCAAACCGGGAGAGAGACCCAGACCTAGACATAAGCATCACAGAGGCCAAGGCAGTAAATAAAAATAAACACCAATAGGCCACTGGGGACAGAAGAGGCAATATGGAATCCAGCTTCACCTTGCAGGAATCTATTGAAGAGCCAGACTACAAGAGGCAAGGGCAGGAGCAGAAGAGGAAAGCCTGACCCTGCAATCGTAGGTCCCCTACCTCTGAGCAGCCGCTGCAGGAAGACAATGCAATCATGAACAACAACAAACAAAAGGTTCGGGAGAGACAGCAGGACCCAACAAAACCTCAGTCTCCAAGCAGTTAATATGGTCCAGGCACATTGGACAATCAGCCCTAACACCCGAAGGCAGCCCAGCAGGATCACTAATAGATGACTTTGTCGAACCTCATATGCGGCATGGGCTGCAGCTGTAAGACTCTTCTACCCTCACTTATACCTTGCTAGCCTTCTGTTTTTCCCATACAGGGTTATATTAGATTCTTCCTATCCCAGACAGTGAGATAAGTTTACCCCCCACCTCATGAATGGAATGTATATTGGGGAGGTTGCACTCCCTCCCCGGGGGGGGGACATGCACAGGGATAAAGCAAAGGGCAGAAAAATGAAAAAAGAGCACAGAGTGACAGCAGTCAACACCAACTAGGCTCAGATGCAGCCTAAATTCCTGTGGCCATGCTCCGCAACACACAACTGTTAAAGTCCCAGAGATCACAGGCACCCCCCTCCCACCCAGAATCACTCCAAATGAAGATGACCAAATGGGGATACATGTAAGAGGAACTGAACCAGGACTTGGGTGAACACGACTTAACTAGTCTTTGAAGCTCTAGCATTTCCACAGAGCTGTTCCCCAGACCTAGAGGAAACACGAAGCAACTCTCAAGGTACAAGGGGTTCCACTGTATCCGAACAATCAGGAGCAGCTGTAGATTGGGGGCAGCAGGGAACACCAAGTATGATGACAGTGGGAGGGAAGGAAGGTGGGAGGGGAAAGAGAGACAAGGACTGAACAATCGTGACTACCAACATATAAGTAGGTTTACATACAAACTGCGAGATGAAAGAAATCCCTGTCAAGACTATACCCTGGCCCACAAAAGCAAGACATGATAAAATACTACTCCTCCAGTGCTGACCATCGGTTGTGAGAGAGGTGGGGGGCCCTCCTATCTTTCACACTTTGTCTTTCATTTTAAAAACTTATATTCCCCCTAAAATACAGAGAGCAATGAGTGGCAATGCCCCCCAGCACTTCTAAGTAGCAAGAAGAACAAAGGCAGCTGGGCAGATGTTTGTCTGTGGCTCAGTCTTCTTCCCCCCCATCCCCAGCGGCATAAGTTACATGTCCAGCAGATAGCACAGGATACACCCGCTGGACCTATGACACTAGCCTCATAGCACCAGGCCACAATAAAGATCCACCATAAGGCAGACCATGTGGAAGAGGGAAGGGGAGGCAAAATCCCAAGTCATAATACAGAAAGCACATCCAAAAGGAAGCAACCGGAGGGAGAGGGAGCAGGATAAAAAAGGAGAAGGCAAGAGGAAAAGTGAAAGAAAAAATGGAGAAGGATTGGGAGGGTTGTGGGATGGGGCAATCCAGGAGGTGCTTGAGAAACCCCACGGGGATGGATAACAAGCATAGACACAGATCAGACAGGGCTGATAGGCATGTACTCTCTCCCAACAGAAAGGCCAAACTGAAAGGGGGACAGGAATGGGGCAAAGTAGAGAGGTATCCAGAGGTATACCTTTTATCACTCCTACATCTGTCAGTACAACACTAGATTTCAAACCCAAGATAACAGCCAGAACGTCTAACACTAAATGATTCATGGATAGCGTGCCTACAAATAGTAGACCTACTATAGCAAAGTCAAGGGAGCATTCAGCGAGATGGTTCAAGCCATAATAGCTTGAGTGCCCAGATTTAGTGAAAATATCATTGGGATCATCAGTAAATCTCTCTGATGCATTGATACTGAAAAGGGAGCAAGCCTAGTGGTATGTGAAACCACCAATGCAGAGATGTTTGCCGGGGGGTGGGGAGGACAGGGGATTGATCAAATCAGAAATGATAGGCTAGCAGAATACAACAAATGGTCATGTTTAAAAGTGAAGGGTCTCAAGTTTTGGAGATTCAGGGAAGGGAGGCCCCCCAACTGCAAGATATCTGGAGGCCAGAGGAAATTTTTGTTTCTATAGATAGGTGTGATGATGGTGGCATTGCTTACTAATTTAGACTTTAGTAATATTAAGCAGGCTAATTAATGGACCACAGGCTAAGTCATTACATCAATGTAATGCTGTGAATAGGATTATGATGTACATGTAAATTTTAGCCAATGGGTCCATCAGTGGCTTGTTTAGTATATTATATTGCCCTAAAGGGAACTACTGATTGACCAGGAAAGAAAGCATGAATAGGAAATACTTCTGGCACACACATAACTGCCTTGCACATGGCAATGGTAAATGGAACCCTTAAATTTGTATCATGGAATGTGATAGGACTGAACTCCCCCATAAAGTGCAGGAAAGTTCTACACCATCTAAAGAGGATGGGCACCCAGGTAACATTCCTGCAGGAGACATACCTGCAGAAATCAGACACAGACAAATTGAAAAGGTGCTCGGTGGGACAGGTCTTCAGCAGCACCTTTAACAAGAAGAGCAGAGAGGTGGCCATTTTAATTCACAAGAATGTCCAATTCCAACCCATTAGCATTCAAATGGACCAGGAGGAAAGATCTCTAACTGTGGTGGGCACGCTGTGTGGGACACATATTACTCTGTGCTATGTTTATGGCCCTAACTAATAGAATACAAAACTCTTTAGCTCACTCACCCAACAGCTGCTAGATGTGGGCCAGGGCCAAGGTCTGATGGTGGGGGGGCACATGAATGGAGTCCCTGATGAATTTCTGAACAGGGACAATCCTCCACTGGGCAGCCATGGCAGAGGATAAGGGAACTCTGGATATATGGAGAATACTGCACCCCATGGGCTGAGACTACACATTTTACTCCTCACCCCACAAGACCTTCTTGAGGATTGATCTCTGGCTTGCCCCTACTGCATGGCTGGGGACATAGCAGAGGCAAAGATAAAAGCCACAGTCAGACTTCTGGCCCACCAACTTAAAAAAAGTGAATAGAAAAAGAGGATAGCATGCCTCAAATCACCAAGAGACAGCTCCTTTAAGGCAAGGATGACATAAATCAAGCCTTATGAGACTTCTACAAGGTCCTCTACACATCCAAATGTGCACCCGCTAAAGAGGAAATGCAAAACTTCACAAGCAAATTGCAGCTCCCAGCCCCTGTCTCCAGAGCAAAGGGAGATGTTGGACAGGCCCTTCATGGAGAGCTAACTAGTGGAAATCCTAGGGATGATGCCAAAGGGCAAAGCCCCTTGGATAGATGGCTTTCAGGTGGAATTCTGCCAAACATTCTGGGAGACTCCACCTCTGGCGGACACCCTAAGGGAAGCCATCAAGGAAGGGGTCCTTCCACTATCTATGAGGATGGCCCAAACAGCTCTCATTCTGAAACCAGGGAAGGAACCACAGTTATGTGGTAGTTTCAGGCTGATCTCTCTAATCCCGGTGGACTGCAAGCTATTTGCAAAAATGCTAGCAGCTTTGGATGAAAATGGTTACAGACCAGCTGATAAACATAGATCAGGTAGAGTTCATGCTGGGTAGACATGGCATGGACAACACCAGGCACCTTACAAATCTGATCTGCAAGGCAGGCCACACAGACATGCCAGTTATTCTACTTTTGCTAGATACAGAGAAGGCCTTCATTAGGGTGGAAGTGGGGCTTCCTGTTCCACATGTTGGAAACATACGGCATTGGCCCAGTCATGAGTAACTGGATCTTGATGCTTTACGCAGGAGCTCAGGCTAGCATACTTACCAACGGATCCTCCTTGAAGGCCTTCCAGTTGGTAAGCAGAATGAGACAGGGCTGCCCTCTCTCATCCCTGCTTTTTATCCTCACCTTTGAGCCACTGCTGCAGGCTATTCGCTAACACAAACTGATAAAAGAGATATTTATGGGGGAAGAGCACAAAGTGGTGACTTTTGCTGACAACATCATGCTCACCGTTACTTATCTGGACACTTCAATCCCAAAGCTGGTGGCTTGATTGATGGTCTACAGTCAACTCTCTGGATATAAAGCCAATGTTGCAAAATCAATGCTATTACCCTCCCATCCCTCAGCTGGCCAATTAACAGGGTTCTCATGGGGCATGGACATCACCTCCACCTCGGTCAGATATCTAGGCATAAACTTCTCTTGGAACTTGGAACCGCTGGCCCAGATTAACCTCAGTCCACTGAGGGAGGTACTAAAGAAAGACCTGACACACTGGGGGCAATTACATCTCTCACATTTGGGGACAGACCATGCATACAAGTTGATGGCAGCACCCAAGAATCCAATATGTGTTGGATAACATCCAATTCCCCATAACCACAGCCCTCATAACAAAACCTCAGAATGAGATGCTAGCTTTCTTCTGGCAGGGGGCAGCAAGATGCCTCAGCTTTAAGAAGCTGTGAAGGGGCTCTGTGAAAGGGGACTTCTGCCGACTGAACCTCCACACCAAAAGGCTGGCACAGACTGCTCACCTATGAGCCAAGGCAACATCAGACTCCCTTAACTCACACACTGGCAAATGGATAATCTGCAAGGAGAGCATTCTGGGGGAAACCGACAACAAACATATGCTATGACAGGCTAACCACACCTGAGAAGGAACATCCTAGCCTCAGAAACATGGCAGCCCAGTGGCACCAAGTGGCACAAAAGTCTGTTTGGTACCCAAAGAAGTCAAGTACCCTCCCTTTATGGGGCAATGACCGCATCCAAATAGGAGGAAAACCAGTGTTATGGCCAGACTGGGATAAAAAGGGCATCACAGACTTATAGCACATGATGGATGAATCCACTGGAGTGCTAACATCCTTCCAACAACTCAGCTGTAGGTGCCATCTCTCCAAGCAACATCACTGGAGGTACCTCCAAATAAGGCATACCCTTAATTCCCTCCTGGGGCCCACACTCAGATGTCTGTGGGCACACCTGCTGGATAGCATTTTCAATCCCCTGTCAGTGGGAAAATGGATGAGGGTGAAGCTACTGTATATCGCTTGCTCAGGATTCAGGGTATGGACCCAACTGATGCCACGAGGTGGAGATGGGAACAAGAGCTGCTAGCTGATCTTCCGAAAGCGGTTTGGGAAAAATGTCAGAGAACACTTGCCAAGAGAATCAATTACACAAAAAATAAATTCACAGTAGAAAATCCTGCTCCAGTGGAAAAGAACTCCTGAAACCCTGCACAAATGGGGCATCCTACCAACAGCACTATGCTGGTGGTGTCAGGAGCAATCCAGGAACATCGCTCACCTGATATACTCCAGCCAGAAACTGGACCCCTTCTGGAGTGAAGTCTAACAAGTATTCCAGTCAGTCATCTCAGATAGATTCACTCTGAATCAGGTGAGAGTCATGTTGTGGATCCCCGTTAACCCTGGAGAGGGAAGTTAGCAAGGATGATCCGAGGGACATGCAATGGGTAGCACAAGCTCTGACCATAGCAAAGTAGGTGATATTAAGATTTTGGAAAGAAAACTACTCCAACTATTCAGGAATGGCTACTGGAACTGTGGAAAACAGCCAGCTTTGAAAGGGTACAGGCAGTGGCCAAAGGAATGGAGCAGGGATATATGAATATATGGGGTAGATAACCTCCCCACAGTACTGCAAGATCCCCGTGGGGCACTAAATGTTGCAGTACCTCTGCACATCATCCAAAAGGACATTTCTGCAGACATCAGCCACCGGTGGAAGTTCTTAGAGATATTGCTAATGACTCACCCCCGCTAGTAAGACACTGTATGGTAGTCATAGACAGAGATCAAGCACACGCCTACCTCAAGGAAATCGTTTACCATACCATTTCAAATGGGAATTGAAGAAAGGAATATTGTAACTTCTGCTAACAATGGGACAGATGCAATGTTCTAACAGCTCATCCTGGAAGCTTAGGCTTTAAGTGAAACAATACCTTTAGATATGTCTCTCCAAGGTAGTCCTACCCCTGGTAAGGGAAGTTGGAAAAGAGATGGTGATTCATTGAAATGTCACTGTTTCTGCCAATTGAAATTTGATGTAAATACAAAGATGTTTGATTAAGAAATAAATAAAAACTCTGATTGCAAAAAAAAGATAATACAACCCACATCCCATAAGTATCTGGAAAGGAAAGAACAAATGCATATAAAGTTAAAACAATACTTATAACTAGACAGTATAATTTATACTTATTAGGACATGTGCAGGTGGCAGATCTTGTATTATTTCTGCACCATCTCTCTAGAATAGCCTACCACTAGAGGTGTTAAACTGTCCTTCTGCAGCCACTTTCAAAAATACCCTGAAGTCTCATTTGCTTGCTGGCAGTCATTGTAAGTGTAATTGTTGACTCAAGTCTGTGCCTCCTAATACCTGCCTGTGACTTTCTACATTGATAACAACTGACTAAGATTTGTGGGCGCTAGATCAGCTAGCCATGCAGACTCATATTTACCTGTAATTTTGTTTAATTTTTATTTTATACTGAAAGGCCTGTGGACAATATTGTCCATTTTCACATGTATCCAGTTACAAGCATAAAAATCTTACAAGTACAAAACCAGTAATATTCAGATACAACAAACATGTACATTCAATATACACAATAATGAAATCATTTGAAACATTTACAAACAGTGTTGGTTAACAGGTAGTGTTTAGAGACCTCTTAAAAACTGATATACTAGAGCAACAAACTAGGGATCTTAGTAGCTTATTATATAATTTTATAGCCATGAAGTTCAATGAATTTTGTGCAAATGATGTGTGAAAAAATGGGTCTTGAAATGAATATCTGCTCTGTGTTCTTGTAGTAATAGTGCTAATGTTTTTTTGGAAAAAGTTAACAATACAGCCAGGTAAAGACCCAAGTGTATTTTATGCAAAGAAAAATAATGATCTAAAGTTAAATGTTTCAAGCACTGGCAATCAACCGAAAGACCTGTAAAAATGGCAGTGGTGTGTATTTCTAGAGAGTCCAGTGGCAAAGTAAACAATGTTATTAAAAGTAGACCGAAGTGTTATAAGCATTATTTCAGTTGAATAGGAATAGATTATGGAACCATTGTTAGTAATTGATAATAACATACTGCGCATAACAATTTGCCTAGTTTCAGATATAAGATACTTGTTAATTTGATATAACATCCCCAGTCTCTTGAGAAGTTTTCCAATTAGTGTAATGATATGTTGCTCAAAAGTTAAATGAAAATCAAGAGTCATGCCGAGACATTTAAATTCTGATACCAGTTCAGTGGGATTTTCAGCATTGTCATGTAATACAAAGCCCATAATAGGAACTTTTCTCAGACTGGAGAAAACCATTAACTTTGTTTTGGAAGAGTTTAAAACCAGTTTATGAGAATCAAACCAGGTGTGTAAAAGACTGAAATCCTTATGTAGAGTTTTCTGAAGATTTGGAACACTATTCCCAGAACAGAACAAGACAGTGTCATCTGCACATAATGATAATTCAGTATGTCTAAAAATGTCTGAGAGTGAGTTTCCAAAAAGAGAAAATAAAAGGGGTCCAAGAATGGATCCCTGGAGGACTGCACATCTCAGAAAAAATTCTTTAGAGGAGACACGATCTATTAAAGTTCTTTGAGAACTGTTTTTCAGGTAGTGTTCCAGTCAATGGACAAACTCTTCAGAGAAGTTAACGTTTGGTAGCATTTTTAAAAGTTCACCATGGTCCACTGCCTTGGTGAGGTCCACAACAGCCGATGCAACATATTTTCCCTCATCAAATGCTTTATAAGTCTGGCTAGTGAACCTTACCAAGGCAGTTTCTGTGTTGTGTTTAGTTCGAAAACCATGTTGAGCATCTGACAAGAGATTGTGTTTTTTTTTCACTTTGTCTTTTTATTGAAATTCGAGTATATAAGAAAGCACACATCTTATACAATAAAAGACTATCCTCCATGCAAGGTATAAAATATCACTTAACAAAGCACAGTATTTAGGGTAAACATATTGGAGAAGCCTTATATACATGTATTGATAATAAAACACAAACCTAGACAGGAAGTAAGTGGAGAGCAGAAGGGTTACAATCAGTAGGGCATTATAGGATCAGAATAGCAACCATGTACAAAATACATGCTAGGGCAGGCTATGGCAAGGCATTCAGTAAATTGCAAAAAGTGATAAATGTGGTAATATGAACAATGTTCAGTAATGGAGAGGTGAAGATAAGAGAAAAGTGGACAAGGAAAGAAAGAAGAGAGAAAAAAGCAAAGAAGAAGGGAAGGACAGAGGAAGAAAACAGGGAAGAAGGGAAAAAGAGGAGAAATCTGTGCACAAAAGTTTCAAGAAAACCTAATCTGAGAGCAAAATAAGAAGGGCTAAATATCCCAAAGAATTAGGGTCTAGAAGAACTAGGTTCACATACTTGTAGTAATCCTGCCCATATCTGTCATATACAGTGAGTCGGTTATGAGTAACATGAGATAATCAGTCTAGAGAGGCATACTGAGAGAGGCTTTGAAGAACATCTGAAAGAGAAGGCACCAGAGTTGATTTCCATTTCATAAGAATCAGACATTTGACCAGAAGTGAAAGTATGTTTAGCCATCTAAAATGTACATGTGAGAGGAGAGAGCTATTGGGGTTAAGGATGCCTAGAAGGAATAGTTTGGGGTCAAAAGGTAGTTTTTGTCCTGTTACTCTGGAGGCAAGTAGACAGACTTTATGCCAGAGCTTATTAATGGGAGCGCAAGACCACAAGATATGAAGTAGATCCCCGTTGGCCAAATTGCAGCACCAGCAATTATTATTATTTAATAGGCCCATTCGTTGAAGCACAGAGGGGGTTCTATACCAAAGATGTAGGATTTTAGTTTGTATTAAAGAATTACGGCCATCTCTAAAGGTATTATGTGCAATATGCCAACAATTACTCCATTGTGCGTCTGAAATATTGTAGTTAAGAAGAGTACGGCATTTATTTTTGGCCTGTATAGACTGACCAGGTAGATTATCAATAATGTCTTTGTAAATGGAGCTATTTAATTTTACTGATAAATTAGTCCAGTGCGTGATGTATGGATTTAGAAGAGTATGCCTATACACTAAACTAGAGAGACAGTTATGAGCTACCAGAATTTGTAAAAACCTCCACAAGTCCTGTTTAGAAAATTTCCATGTGACTTGCAAGTCTGAGAATGATCTACAGTAAGAGTGAGTGAATTCTGGTCCAAATATCTCCGAGAAAGAAAATGCCTTTGTTCCTCCATGTACGACAGAAAATTGGGTGATCTTCTAGAGTGAGCAGTGGATTGCCCCATAAGGGGGCATAAAACCAGGGTGTTGGATTGGATTTCAGGAATTTGTGGGTTAGTTTCCAATAAAGAACAGAGGATGATATAGTCGGGTGAGATTTTAGTTTAGAGGAAATGGGATTAAAAATGAAGGAAGTGGGAACTCCTCCCAGGCGCAATGCGGATTCCATTGCAACCCATAGTGGTGAGTTAGGGGAGGGTTTATGAAACACTTTATTGGTTTGGGCCATTCTGAAAGCCCAGAGGTAGCCTTTGAACCAGGGGAGTCCGAATCTCCCTTTTTTCCAATGTGATTGAAGTTTGTTGCAGTTAAATCTCAGTGGTTTCCCATTCTGGATAAAGTTACCTATTAATTTATCAATTTTAGCAAAAAAGGAGGATGGTAAGACTAAAGGAATATTGGCAAAGAGGTAAAGAATCTTGGGAGAAATGGACATATTAATGGCTGCAATTTTCCCCATGAAAGAGAGATTAAGAAGCTTCCATCTGTCCAGAATTGTTTTGATGTTATCAAATAAGGGGTTAAAATTAATGTCCCATATCTTCCCTAAGTTACTAGTAATTTTGATTCCTAGATATGTTATACCCTGTGGTGACCAGCGGAATCCAAGAGGTATGTTCATAAAGGCTTTACAGTGGTCGTTAAGGGGCATAGTTTGTGATTTGCCATAATTCAAAGCAAGGCCAGAAATTTTAATAAAATTATTAAGCAAATCAACCAACAGGGGCCCTGCCTCATTCAGGTTTTCGAGTAAAATTAAGAGGTCATCCTCGTAGGAGAGAGAAACATATCTTGAATTGCTCACAGGTATGCCCATAATGCCAGAAGATTGATGTAAACAAGCAATCAGGGGTTCCATGGCTAAAATAAACAGGGAAGATGACAGGGGACAGCCTTGTTTAGTTCCCCTTGCTAGATGAAAGTAAGAGGAAAGGGTGGAATTAGTAAATACTTTAGCAACAGGGGAGTTATATAATAGCTTGATCCAGGAGCAAAGGTATGAGAAAGACTGAAATAAGATAAAACCTGATGAAGGTAGTCCCAGTTTAAGGAATCAAAGGCCTTCTTGAAATCAATAGCTATGGCTGCAGCTGGTGTCTTGAGGGATTTGGCTTTGTGAATTAAATTAAATAAGGAACGTAGGTGATCAGAACCAGATCTATGTTTAATAAAACCAGCTTGTGAACAATGAGTTACCTTGGGAATCAAGGATTCAAGTCGAGAAGTTAGTAGTTTAGCAAATATCTTCCCATTAGTGTTTAATAAAAAGATGGGCCTGTAACTTGCGGGGTGAGTAGGGTCTTTTTCTTTCTTAGGGATTTATTGTGCTTTGAGCTGGTAAGAGAGGAGTTTCCCATTTTTATCGCCCTGTTTCCAAAACTTATGTTTAAGTTTAAACAAGGCCAGTTCGGTTTTATGAGAAATTAATTTGTTAATTTTAACTCTAAGTTGAAGAATTTCAAGATGAAGTTGAGAATCAGGACGGTGCTTATTTGAAGAAAAGTATAAATTCTCTTTAGCCTTAAGAGATTTTTCAGCCAGCTGTTGTTCCCTTACTCTTTTCCTATGTGCAGCATAACTGATAATTTTCCCTTGAATCGTAGCTTTAAGAGCATCCCATACAGAGGACATAGAAGATCCAGTTGGGGTATTGTGAAACAGGAAGTCCTGAACTGGTGCTTTGATCATGGGTAAGAAATTGGGATCCTTGAGAAAGAGAGGGTCCAGCCACCAGTAAGAAGATTTAGGTGCTAATGGATCCCACAAAAGTTGCAATTTGACAGGGGAATGGTCTGAGATTATGGGATGGGAGAGATGGGAGAGATGGATGAATCAATAGTTTTTTTCCATTATAACAGGAGAGGCTAATCAGTAGTCAGTTGTACTGTATGTCTTATGTACAGAGGAGTAAAAAGTAAATTCTCGATCACGGGGTGAAGGAGGCACCATACATCAGCAAATCCAACATCTTGCATTAGTAATGAAAGGGCTTTAATACTTCTAGGGTGGGCCTCTGTAGTGGGGCTACTTCTGTCAATGCTGGCTTCTAAAGCTAAGTTAAGATCCCCTCCAAGAATAACTGGTGTATTATCAGTGTTAAAGGATAGAATCTGTTGAGCTAAATTCTGAAAAACTCAAGGGAATTGGAGTTGGGTGCATAGACATTAACAAGCAGAAGAGGACCAGAGTTGGTATTCAGTTTGACCATCACCCATCTGCTGTCAGTATCAGAAATGGAGTTTACAAGGGACCATTTGAGACTCTTATGAATAAGAATAGCAACTCCTATTTTTTTGAGGTATAGGATGATTTGTAGATCTGACCGACTCAATCTTTTTTAAGTCTATAAACATCCTCTGCTAATAATTTTGTTTCTTGAAGGAAAGCAATTTGTGGTTTTTGTATTTTGAGATGTGAAAGAATTTGCTTCCGTTTACAAGGAGAAATAAGTCCCTTCGCATTCCATGTATATAAAAGTATGTCACTCATATTGTTAGTGTTAAAGAAAGGGAATAATCGCTGGAGTGTGAAGGGACAAATAAATGAGGCAGAGGATAATTATAGAGAGCTTACATATATGCAGAGAGTGGCAGGACATTCAAGCCAAAAAAAGTGAAATGTATGATACTTGATTAACACAGATATCTTATTAAAGTTAGAATAGAGATGGGGAAGGAGAAAAGTCATTATCAACAACAACAATACTAGTAAGCTAAATAACAAAGGAAATATTTTATGGGTGTGAGGAGATATGAGTCAGCCAACTGGCTAAGAGATCTCTCACCACACTCTGGGGTGTCGATGTAGGGAGGAGACTAGGGAGGACTGGTTATAAATATAGGCCCAAACCTAAGTCTGATCCTGGTAATATAATAAAGTAAGTATTCCTGATAAGCTAAACTGAAAGGGAATAATACCAAGAAAGGCAGGGGACTGTAATAACCTCAGCTTAATTCTAAGCTAACAGGACAAGGTATAAGGATAAAGCTAAACACCAGAACTTATTTATAAACATTAGTAGTACTAGTACAAGATATACCAACTCAAAATAACAGTAAATTAAAGAACCATATATGAGATGTCAGTACAGCTTAGACATAGAGCAAGGAATTCAGGGATCCAGGTGGAATGCAAATGAACAAATATAAAAGGAAAAGTAAATCATTACCACATTAGAGTGACTCTGAGTATACTTTGCAGTGCAACAGAATAAGTACATAATAAATACAATATTGAGGAGGAAAGAAGAAAGGGGAGGTCAATTTAAGCCATTACGCCCTGAGCCAAATGCAAATCGGGATAATGTGGAGAGGTATAGGCTTTGGTGATAACTGTAGACAGAAGAGATAGTCATAGTAAAGATCAGCTCTGATTACTCGAAAATCACCTAAATAGGTGTTATATGGGGTGACTAAGTCTAGAAAAAGTGTAGTGCCAACCCCTTTAAGTATCCTGGAATCAAAACCTACCAAGATACAGCAACTGTGACCATATTACTGACCATATAAGCTCATGACACCTTAGATTTATTAGCAGGATTGTGACTATTGATGTTCTTGCTTTTGGTCTTTGCCCTACATTTCTTTTTGGGCAGCTCTAAAGATTTGAGGGGGAACTTGCAACAACTTCTGTCCATGAAGTATCAGCACAAATGCATCCCTGAGGCACAGGGCCCAAATTAGAGGGATGTTTGTCTGAAATTTGCTGGGAAAAATCCTCCTGTGAGGAGTGCATGTCATCATCCAGGAGAGCAAATTTATTGCTCAAGGGAATAGAGGGGTTGATTTGAAGGTGAGAGGCTGCAGCTTGGGGTGTTTGAAGTGAAACCTCACTAGAACAGCATGAAAGTCTTGTAGAATAATGTCCCAACAGAAGCTTCTCTTGCAGCCGTTTTGATTGCCTTGGTGTCAAATCAGTTGTGGCGTTGCTGCTTGGGGCTGCGAGTTTTGCAACACTTTCCCCATGTTCCTGTACCTCATCACCCACCCACCCTCCGTGTGGATACCAAAGCTGTGTTCAAGTTGCCAATTGCTGCTGAACCTCCCAGGGTAAGATTGCAGAGAGAGACCTCCAGATAGTTGGCTAAGGCATCAGGGGTTTCAAAATCCTTGATGGAAGAGCCTGAGAAAAGGGGTAGTGTCACGGGGTAACGTACAGCAAATTTAATGCTTCTTTGGTGGAGGATTTGTTTAAGTGGATTGTAGGCCTTCCTTCTGATGTTTAAATCTTTTGAAAAGTCTCTGTAGATGGAAATATTAAACTCTTGCCACTGAAGTTTCCCCATTTCTCTGGCTTGTTTCGGTATTAATTCTGTATGGGAATAGTTCAAGAAGCGAGCAATGATAGGCCTTAGTTGTTGGTCTGATGTTGGCCTGGGACCCAGAGTGCAGTGAGACCGCTCAATGATTAACGTTAGGTCAGGAGGCAGTTTAAGCATTGCAGGCAGCACATGTAATAAAAGCGCAATAGTGTCTCCTAATTCTACACCTTCAGGAAGCCAAAAATCATGAAGTGTTATGCAGCGATTCGATTTTCAATATTTCAATTTTAGCTTGTAGGGATTTAATAGTTCGATCTTGATTGCAGACAGTAGCCTGGAGGTCATGAATAGTAGTGGTGTTACAGGCCGTTGCTTTCTCATTAAATGCAATTTTCTGGCTAAAAGTTTCAAGAGTGGTCGCATTCTGTTGGGTGGAGGTTTTTAGATCATTAATCTCAGCCATCAGTTTAGAAAACATTACTTCCAATCTAGCAAGTGAGCTTTGCTGTACTTGGAGATCTGCCATAATGCTGAAGGATGAGGCCTAGTATGCTGCAGTACAGCGTAGAATAATTGAATATAAGTAGATAATGGATCTAAAATGACTTACAAACTGTGTCAGGCAGTAAGATTACAGGATGGTCACAGGCGTTGGTACCAAAGAAAGCTCTGGTAAAGGCAGTCATTCCTGCAGAGATTCTGAACTATGCTGCCATCTTCTGCCTGGTCAGGCCACGCCCCCCCAAGAGATTGTATTTTTTGAGATGTTCAGAAATCAGATCAGAGACAACTTTCTCCAGTATTTTTGATTGCGGTGCTAAAAGAGAAATGGGCCAATAATAATTAAAATTTGACCTAGAACTTGATTTATGTATTGGCCTGACAATGGCACACTTCCACTTAATTGGAAAAACATCATGACAAAGAGAATAACTGAATAACTTTGATAAGGGAGTAACAATTAAATGGCTAACATTGTTGAGTATGGTGAAATCGATATTGTCAAGGCCAATACACAGTTTGGTATTTATTTTAGAAATGTACTGATATACATGCAAAAACATATGTAAGGACATCAGATGCTATGGAATTAAAGGGGAAATGTGCCTGTCCTACCATGTTTGTGTCATTAGAAACACCTGTATAAATTTGTGATGAAGGTCTATATTTATCTAAATTAGAGAAATGTAGATTAAAAGCATTAGTAACTCTGATCGGATCATTAATGAGAGAACCATCCAGATCAATTAAAAAATTATCAGCCCTTTTGGTCTTTCCCATCAATGAATTCAGAGTATCCCATGTTGAGTTGGAATTCCCTCTGTCTTCAGCCAATTTCTTGTTGAAAAATTAAATTTTAGCAGTCCGTATAGCAGACTTACATTTATTATACAAAGTTGTGTACTCCTTTAAATGTTCATTAAGTTTAGCCTTCCTGTATTTGGTCCATAACTTATTTCGGTATTTAATTAATTTAAGCAGATTTGATGAAATCCATATGTTATTATCCCCTCTAAACCTGACTCTATAGGGAGTAACTTATCACAAATAGAAAGAAATTCATAATGGAAGGAATCAAATGCTTCATCAATATTATGTATAATGTCCAAAAATGACCAATCAGTTGATATTATTTCCTTGGAAAATTTCTGAACATCCTGACCCTTTAACTGATGATAAAAAATGAGCTTAGGTTCCTTTGAAATTTTACTTGTACAATCAAAGAAAACTGCACAAGAATCACTAATACCATCTGGAAGAACACCAGAAGAAACAATGTGAGATGGATTATTGGTGATTACCCAATCCAAAATGAATTCATAATCAGTTCTGTACCTGGTATGAGTTGTCAAAATTATTTGATGTAGACCAAAGTCTGAAATTAAATTCTCACTTTCAATGGCTAAATTTGAAGTTCAATTTAAACTAGAATCTCCCACTATTATCAATTCTCTATTGGCTGATGAAGAGGGGAAATTTTGAAACATAGTCAATGCCCTGTTTAGAACTGCATGGAGGAATGTAAATGTTGTGTCTATTTAAAGTCTTATTATTGCCCAAGGTGATACTAATTGTTAAGGACTCAAACAGCTTTCATAAGTATTTGTTAACTCTTGGGCAGATAAATAATTCACAACATAAAACAATCACCCCCCCCCATCTTTTCTATCTTTCCTATAGATTGAATAACCTTGTAAGTGTATTTCGTCATCAGCTATCTTATCAGTGAGCCACATTTCTGTCAAAGCAATGATATCAAATTTATTTTCAGCCACCCAGCATTCTAAAAGTTTCTTCTTTGCAATTAAACTCTGAATATTCAAATGGACTAACTGGAAGGACAGTTTAATCTCAGTGGAAGCATCCCTTGTTAAAAAGTTCCTGTTGCAGGGACTTGGTTTGGGTGGATAGAGCCAGATAATAATAATAAGAGAAAAAAATCATCTATGTCTAGGACAAGAAATGCAACTTTCTTGAACAAATTTAAAACCCTTTGAGATTGAGTTTGTGACAGTACTTTGTTTCAGAAAATTATAACAACTTTGGAAATAACAGATCCAGTTCGCAAATGAAGTTAAGTTTTCAGAATCAGGCCTAACAAGAATAACAGACCTTACAGCATACAGTACATATTAAGAGAAAAAGGATTTTGTAAATACAAACCAGTTTTTGTGCCAGTGTAGGCTGAAAAAACATGGTTACTTACAGAGCAATGATCAAATACTGTTAAGTCAGAGCAAGACTTAATAAATGGTTGTTCCTTTTTGGCCCCAATAAAAAACTCAAACACATTATTAAAACTAACATTCTGACAGTATTATAAGGTTCCAATAAAATAAAATGTCAGACAGTAAAATAATTTTGTTTAGCTCAGCCTCCCAGAAGCCTCCCGCTATAGACTCCCACTGGTGACTCCTGCCACTCCTGTGGAAGCCACGCACACTTGCAGCCACTCTGTGGAGTTCCACTAGTGTGGCTCCACTTTTGAATGAGCCCTGCCCTGACCCCAGAGCGTGTCACATCCAGCACCTCCAAACCAGATCACTGTCACTAGCCAGCAACAAGGAAGGTAGGTGGGCTGCAATTCTCACAGATGCCCATGAGTCTGGCGAGTTCAAAATCTGCTCACAGGCAGCAGCAGAGCTGGTGATAAATCTGTAAGCAGTTCAAATGCAGTCTGAAACAGCTAGTATGGCTCTGCTTTTAAATGAGCCCTGCCCCACCCCCAGAGCATGTCAAACCCATCTCCTCTGAACCTGAACACTGCCACTAGCCAGAAACAGGGAGGTGGGTGGGCTGCAGTTCTTACAGATGTCTGTGGGTCTGGCAAGTTGAAGATCCACTCACAGGCATCAGCAAAGCTGGTGGTCAATCTGTCAGCAGTTCAAATGCAGTACATATGGAGAATGGCCCAAGTGATTCCCATCCACAAAAGTGGCCCAAAGGATGAACCAGGAAACTATAGGCCAGTGAGCCTCACATTGATCATGGGAAAGCTCATGGAAATCATCCTAAAAAAGAGGCTAGTGAGCTTCTTGGAGGAAAACAGTCTCCAGGATGGTCAACATTACAGGTTTGTAGTGGGCAGATCCTGCCAGACAAACCTTGTAGAGTACTATGACTGGGTGTCGTGGGAGCTGGACAAGGGCCATGCAGTGGATGTCCTGTATTTAGATTTCAGCAAGGCCTTTGATTCACTGCTGCATGGCAGGTCGGGGGGAGAAACTGGAACATGTGGGG
Source organism: Neoceratodus forsteri (assembly GCA_016271365.2). NCBI lineage: Eukaryota > Metazoa > Chordata > Ceratodontiformes > Ceratodontidae > Neoceratodus > Neoceratodus forsteri. The sequence goes on from CM057449.1 coordinate 686,498,749, forward strand.
GTGGGACCAGAAATGTTGAAATGGATCACAAACTGGCTAAAGGGAAGGCAGCAAAGGGTGATGGTGGTGGGGGGACCTCTCATCACTGAGAGTGGTGATGAGCAGGGTACCACAGAGATCGGTACTGGGACCAGTGCTGTTTGGGATTTTTATTGCAAATATCTCAAATGGGATCCTGAGCAAGATCAGTCTGTTCACAGATAATACCAAGATGGGATCTGTGGTTGATGATGTGGAGGAGTGGTAGGGGTTGCAGGAGGACCTGACTAAGCTGCAGGAGTGGACAGAAACATTGCAGTTGGCATTTAATGCCACGAAGTGCAAGGTTCTGCACTTTGGAGACAGAATCCAGGGGCAGGATTATCACTTGAATGGGGTACTGTTGGGGAGTTCCACAGAGGCGAAGGTCCTAGGAGTGATCATTAAGGGGGACCATGAACAAGTCTGTTAAGTGCAGGAAGGTGGCAGCAAAAGCCAACAAAAAGTTGGGGTGTATTGCAAGAGGGATCTCCTCCAGAAAGAGGGAGGTTATCCTGCCCCTGTATATGTCATTGGTCAGGCCCCACCTGGAGTACTGCATGCAGAACTGGCACCCATTCCTGAAGAAGGACATTAGATTGTTGGAGGGGGTGCAGCGAAGGGCCACAAAGATGATCCAGGGATTAGAGAGCAAGCTCTACGAGAACAGGCTGTGAGAGCTGAATATGTATTCACTGGAGGAGAGGAGGGATGGGAGGATATAATCGAGACCTTTAAGTATCTAAAGGGGATAAACAAGACCAACACAGAAGGGATTTTCCAGATGAGAAAGGGGAGGGACATGAGAGGGCATGGACTGAGATTGGAAGGGGGAAGATTCAAGAGGGAGATGAATAGACATTTTTTCACTGAAAGAGTGGTGGACAAATGGAATATCTTACCAGATGAGACAGTGTCCTGTAAGATGGTGGTCAGTTTCAAGAGGGGGTTGGGACAGGGTAAGGGGAAGGGATACTGGGAAGAGGGGGATGGGAGGGGCAGCTGCAAGATGAGGTGCTAGCTGCACACTGTAGCACACTTGATAGACCATGAGGATCTGTTTCTGCTGGCAATTTCATATGTTCGTATACGCTGTAACCCTGATCTTTTTACCTGTTCTCATGTTGGGCAATGCAACTTAAAGTGTAATTAACCTTGGGCTTGTTTTTGTATTATGATTCATGCAATAATGCTATCCACACTTGTGCAATGCTACGATTTCTTATCTCTTTTCTGTGCATTTTGATCCTGTATGTATTTTTCTTTCTGTTACTGTTTGTAATTATTTCCAGGGTCACCCTGAAACACAGACATTTAGCTTCAGTTGCCCTGTTAGCAAACTTCAATACATATAAAAAAAATCTTGAGAACTGTGAAGAAAATATTCTTATGAAAAGCTAACACAGAGTAATCTTTAATAAGGGATAACAGGTCAAATTTGTCTTTAAGTGTCAGTACGAACTATCCACCCAGTAGGATATTAACACAGGTTATACCAGAATTCATCTTCTTTCATATAAGGGGCATCAAATCAAATTTGTTATTAAGTCCTAGTGCAAAATTCCCCCCAAGCTGAACCACCCACATTGCTTCTCTCCTGAGGAGTAATGTTTAGAGGTCCCCTCCTCTTCTGCCAACTTAACCGTCTCTAGTCCACAGAAGTAGAATGTGTGTTTCCCCAGTACTGATCATGAATGTACATATATTGACAAGGCAGTGCTGCAGTCTTTCCTCTGGATGGCCCTTAAATGTTATGTTCCTATTTTAATGTGCCTCATAGTTTTACCTAACTAGAATGAGCCACTTGCAGTTTGCTAAATAAATGACTAAAGCAGTGTGACAATCAATGAATATCTAATTTCAAAAATCTTTCCAGTATTCACAGAGGTGAAATGTGCAGTTTTTTACAGCACCCACAAGCAAACTTACCACGGGGCAAGGGTTGTAACCAGTTTTGTGCACAGTATTTTACTATGGGCAGCAGACTGTTGACCAATTTGTCAGCTAAATTGGATCCCCATTTATAGAATATCCTTGGGGGGTTCTGGGCATGGTTTACAGAGGGTGGAGTCAAAGCATATAATACCCCAATGTTTTTTTTTCCTGATTGTCTTTGATTGTCTCCCATAGGTAGTGACAAAATTCAGGGGTTGTTCTTGGTCTGTAATTCTTTCCTTTAACTCTCAATAGGCTAGATCTCTCTGTGGCCAGAGCATGACATCCAAGTGTTCTAGGACAGCAGTCCTGTAGCCCTTCTACTGGAATCTTTGTCTTATTACCTTACTCTGTCTCAGGAAATCCCCCTCCTCACTGCAGTTCCATCTAACCCTTAGAAACTATGACTTAGGGAATTTTCTTTATCGTACTGTATGTCTGGGGTGGCAGCTGGAGGCCAGTAGCACATTGCTATGGTCACATACTTTGCAGTACAGAGCTGCTATAATGGCAACAACTGTGTTTTTCTGGATCCTTAGATCAAGGAACTTTTCCTCATACTGGCTTAGCTTGAACTGCAAATCTTAAATTTTGATTTATGTTCTCGATTAGAGATGTTGCAAAGTTAAACTTTGCCCACAAATGGCACGTGAAGTGCTGAAAATTTGCACTTCATGGAATTTGTGGACTTCTGGCTGACTGCAAAAACTTTGATTCATGCAAGTTGCATGAAATTTTCAGCGTAATTTGCATTTTTTTTTCATACGAATCATGAAATTCATGGGTGAAACACAAAATCAGTGGCTGAAATGTCATGTTTTGATGCAGAATTTGCAAAATTTATGGCCATGAATTGTACAAAATTACTCCACAAAAACCACAAATTTTGCAGACTTTGCACACCTCTACTCTCAATGAAGCATAAGAATTCATCTAGCTCAGTTCTGCTGCCCCTTCAAACCATACCAATTTTATCTACATATTGACTCAACAGACCTGTCCTATGGTAGAAAGGATTAGTCTGAGGACTATAGATGATTTCTTTCTTCCAAAATCACAGGTATAAATTAGCATAATTAGGGGGCAAAAGTAGTCACAATAGCAGTACCTTTAACCTGCAGATAGAAGTCATTCTGAAACAAAAAGTGTGTGAACAGAGAACCAGCCAGGCACATTCAGATAAAAAAGTTGCAGCGCCATCACTGTACTGAATGTGGGTTTCTAACCAATACCTTAAAGCAGCTATACCCTCATTATGTGGACTATTGGTATAGTGTCTTAATCCTTTGAGACAAGTCACCGATCCTCCTCCATTTAGAGATCCTCCAGGATGCCTAAGATATCTGAAGTATCTCTCAAGTAGGAAGGTAAAGACTGAACCATTTCTTTATTGTGTGCATCTACTAATTGGGAGACAGGTTCCTTGAAACGCCCAATGCCTGTGACAATCGGGTGTGCTGGAGGATTCTCCAAACATGTGTGCACTTTAGGGAGCACATAAAAATGTCTGTTATAGGGTGCTCTACAATAAGGCATCAGTGTATATTTTCTGGTATAAGTACCACTTTAACTGTCTATACATTTCTTCTGACTTTTCCAGAAATGTGCTGGATGTGGTCTCCATAAATGTAACTACAGACACCTTTCTTGCTGGCAAATCCTAGCTATCACTTGTGAGACATTATGTTTAATCAATCAATCAATCAATCAATCAATCAATCAATCAATCAAACTTTATTTAACCAGGCATCAACACCATTGAGCAAGCTCATTTTCAAAGTGGTCCTGGACAAAATAAACAATACAATACATAATCACAGATGCAGAAGCCCAGAAGAAACAGCATAGTACAGGTAAAGGTCGATATGGACTTACATACAAGTTTAACATAGGGTCACGCAGTTACAGTTCATAATGAAGTCACATGGGAGAGAAGAGACGATAATCCAAAGCTAACTCTTCTAAATGGAGTCTAGTATCTTCACGAAAATAGCAAGGTGGGAAGAAAGATAGTAAGTGTGCTAGAAAGGAGGGGAAAGGATGCAGAGGATCAAGAATGGAGGAGAAAAGCTAGTATGTGCTGGGCTTCCCTTGTGAGGAATGTGAGTTGAGTGAAATTCTGTTGCGTTAGAATCGAGGAAGGAGCCAGAAGCTAAGAGCTCAAGGATGCCTGAAACAACTGCAAGTTTTCCTCAGATATTCAGATATCAGAGCTTTGAATGTGGATAGGCTTGGGAGTGAGGAAAGCTTTAGTAAGATAGCATAGTGTTCCAGAAAGATGGGAGTGAAAAATTGATTGCGGATGAGCCATAGGTAGTATTCACTCTGGGAATCTGGAAACAAAGTGTGGTGTAGCATCTCTAGCCATAGAATCCATTGGCATGCTTGACAAAGCTTGACATATATGCAGGAAGTTTGTCAGATAGTGCTCTAAAAAGCCAAAGGAAAGCATTTCTTTTCCTCCTTGTTGACAGTGAGGGCCATCATGACTCTTGGTACAGGAGGCAGTGATGTGTGCGAAGAGGCAGATTAAAGATGAATCTTAAGGCTCAGTGGTTAAGAATGTCAAGTTTATTTAGTACTGATGAGGGGCAATGATTGTAGAGGAAGTCAGCATAGTCCAGTATGGGTAGGAATGTGGATTGTACTAGACTCTTTCTACCTTCTACGGTAAGCAGATGTTTAATATGGTAGAATAAGCCTAACCACTGTCTTAGCTTTTTAGAGACTTCATTCAAGTGCCACAGAAAGTTAAGCTTGTTGTCCAGCCAGAACCCTAGATATTTGAAGGTATCAACTATTTCAAGGGGTTCGCTCAAAAGTGTTAGTATCTTGGGGATGTGTGTAAGTCTGGAGACTGCCTTTGGTGACAGAATCATGGCTTTAGTCTTTTTGGCATTGAGTAGCAGCTTGTGTTTGATAAGGTTATATTGAAGAGGGATTAAGTCTCACTGTAAATCCTCATGGGCCGAGAGCAGTGAAGAATTTGAAGTGTAGAGTACTGTATCATCAGCAAATAAGTGCACATTAGCTGTGCATAGATGAGAGTGCAGGTTATTGATGTAGATTGCAAATAGGATAGGGCCCAGGATGGAGCCTTGTAGGACTCCTCATAGAAAAGATTGTTGTGGAGACAGGTCACCTGCAAATTTGACTTGTTGTAACCTATTGATGAGGTAGCTGGTGAATCATTTAATGGCAGGACTATCGAGACCAATATTGCTCAGTGTAGTAAGCAAGATGTGATCCACGGTATCGAAGGCCTTACTGAGATCAAGGAAAAGGGCAAACACATGTTTCTTAGAGTCCAGGGCAATTTGCCAGTCTGTGGTTACTTCTGTAAGGGAAGATATTGTGCTATGTTTGGCCCTAAAACCAGATGGTGCAGGGTTTAGCAGTTTCTGCAGATCCAAATCTCCTCTAATTTGGGTGTTGACAATTTTTCCAGTAATTTTGAAAGGGTGTATAGTATGGAAATGGGCCAATAATTGTTCAGGTCACTCAGATCCCCTGACTTGAATAGGCGTAAGATGTAGGCAGTTTTCCATGACACCGGTAACTCACCCTGTTTCAGGCAGGTGTTAAATAAATGGGTGATAGGGGCAGTCAAGTAGAAATAGCCAAACTTTAGGAAAAAAGGTTTGATATTGTCCGCACCGGCACTCTTTTTAGTGTCCAGTGACAGAAGAAGGTCCTCTACTTGTTTAAACGTGACTGTATGAAAGCTGAAAGGAGAGGGATGTGGTTGGTTGAATTGAGATTAGCATTAAGGCTAGCCAAACAGTCCCCTAACGGGCTAAGCTTGTTGATAGGCAAGGTGTGAAAGGCTAGCCCTGCAGTGGAAAAGTGTTCATTGAGCTGCTCTAATATGGCAGCTCTGTCCATAAAAGTAACTCCATTGGACACAATTTTGGCTGGAAGGGAGGCGTCAGAATGCTGACCTTCAACCTCTTTGAGGATGTTCCAGAATTTGGCAGAGTTGTTTTGTTGTCTTCTAGTTTTGCCTGGAAATATCTAGCTTTTTCAGATCTAATTAGTTTGGTGCAGGCATTTCTAGAGATGTGAAATGCTAGCCAGTCAGCCTCCATGTGTGATTTCCTCGCTCTTTTCCACCAGTAATCTCTTTCCTTGAGCGCTTTCTTCGGGTTAGAAGAGAACCAGCCAGGAGATCTTTTTTGACCTGATCAGCCTAAGTGGGGCGTGTTTGTCGATTAGCCCCATTAAGAGGCTATGAAAGATATTAAATGCCTCACTAAGTGAAGGGACTAAATAGAAGTCCTGCCATCTGATGTTACTTAAGTCTTTCAGGAAGGCATTCTGACAGAACTTTTTCAGGCATCTTTTCAGTATGAATTTAGTGGCCGATTTTATTTGGGGAGAGTGTCTGATGCAGGCAATAGCGCAGTGATCACTTATGTCATGGAAGAACACTCCGGTATGTAAGATGTTATGAGGCTTGTTTAGTAACTGAAGGTCCAGAAGGGAGCTACGTTCAGGGTTCTTTCTGTTGGGTCTGGTGATTGCAGGTGTTATTTGAGCCAGTCCATTCACATCACAGAGATCCTTTAGCTTCTTGGAGCTGTCGTCTTTCCAGTTTAGGTTGAGATCCCCCATTAGAATATAATCGGTATTAGCTGAGTCAATTAGACTTTGGAGATGTGGCGGTAGGGCCATGCCACCAGAAGGCAGTCGATAGCATGCTGCAATAAGGAGTGCTTTTTAAATGGAGAGGGATAATTTTAGAGCCAGGCATTCAAATTCCTTAGTCTTCGAAGTACAATCTACGACTGAGACAGTGAATTTGCTCTTAGCATAAATTTAAGACCCCTCATCGTCTAGTCAGTCTAGCACAGCAGTAGGTATTGTATCCCAGTATGTTGATGGAATTGTCTGGGGTCGAGGGCATGAGCCAGGATTCCATTATCGTGAAGAAATCAGGAGATGCATGCAAAGCCCAAGTCTGTATGATGTTGAGCTTCTTCAGTAAACTACAGACATTTATGTGAAGAAAGCTGATGCCTTTGTATTTTGGGAGGTCCACAGGGGTGTCCAGTGAAGCAGGTGGGCCTGGGTTTAGTTCAATGTTTCCAGAACAGAGTAGAAGTAGTAGTAGTTTCTCGAGATAGTGTCTTAGTCTACTAAGAAGTCTCTTGTTGCTCTGTCTGGCATGTGTCGGTTCACCTTACTAGCCAGTCATACAAGGGTACACTGGATAATTACTGCTTTTGTTTTTCATTCTACATAAATGTGAAACTTGTTTTGTGCTTGAAATGAATGCAATGGAGAAATGAGCCACCAACTTTGTAGTGAAACAAAACGACTGAGGCAGCAGCTTCGGTACTCCACAAAGTGATACGCGTGATTGTTACTGTAGCAACCATTTTCTTATGCACATCTCTGTCTGCAGTACCAAAGATGCCGACTAACTCATTCTGTTTCACTGTAGAATCAGTAGCACATTTTTATGTTTACAATTATTTCTGGCACAAAACAAATTTCATTTCATCCAATTCTTGCCTAAAGGACTTATAGTAAATGATTTTATTTAAACTCATTTTATGAACAGATGCTCAATGAATCTAGCTACTAAAGGTGAAAGTAAAAGAAAGCTCAAGAGCAGGGGCCACACAAACAGTAAGATCAACCAGATAAGTGATACGTTTGTAGAACAGTGCTATTTTAAGGATTAGTATATGTCTTGGAGCAGGCAGGTATATAGGGAACAAAAGGATTTGTTAGCCTCTATTCCTTTTTCTACACTATTCCCCCATTCCAAAAAAGTGCCCACTTTATAAGATAGATAATTCACTACAGGGTGTGTGATCATTCTCTGATATATGCATGCCTTGGATAGTGCCTGCGATCTTGTGCCTCACAAAATGTCAAGGTGTGCTTATATTGAAACGTGTGGTATTGCAAGTATAGTTAAGTTTGCACATGCTGTTTAATGTTAACCCCAAATGTTTGCACTTTAATAATTTTGCTGCTGTTTGACCAAATTGCCTCAGATTTTGTATGCATGTTCTGGGTAGCAAGTTCTTAAGACATGACAAGTTTTGTGATGCTCATTCATCTAGATTATGAGATACATATTTTTATACAGTCCATAAAGTAAACATTTTGGTTGTTTTATATCTCCTTCTGAAGCCAGAAGTACTATATTCTTGCATTTCAGTGTATTAGCCTTCTCAAAAAGAAAGAAAATTCATTACAAAAAACTGTTTTGATGCACCAGTTTGGGTTCAACATAATGCCACATAAGTAGGGAAGTGTGTTGCTTGGGTTCCCAACCATAACTCTTCAACACTCCAGACAGAAAAATAACAAGACCACACAAGCAACCATTGACAGCCATCATCAGGCAACACAAACAACATACAACTGTTTCCAGATTATTCAAGTGCAGTAGCACTGATGTGGTACCTTTGAAAATATCCATATATCATGATGCACTTAAAAAAAACTCCACCGCTGATGTTTAGAAATGTAACAGTGCAACCGTAGAAGTGGGTGTGTATGTTCTTCATACCGGGACATATAGTTGTACGCTTAATAGCGTACGGCATTATGCCATAACCCAGACCTGTGCACTCTCTGAGTTGGACCCCCTGGAGTTAGAATCCTAAGTGGGGGGGGTCCGGTGGGCGCAGCCCCCGTAACGGGGGGTGTGGGTGGTGGAGCCCCCCACAGATAGTAAAATAAACCAATATCGCGCAACCCGATTGTGCCGCACGGCATTCTGTCATGCTACATTATGACCCCGTGCCTATGTTCTGCAGTATGCATGTGTATCTCTAGCTGCAGAAGCACTTGCCCTCAGGAACTTGTGCTTTTGCAGTCAGAATACATGTTGTAACTTGGTTATCATAGATTTGTATCTGCAACCAGAAGTGGGTGTGTATGTCTTACACTGTGCATATGTATCAGTGGCTACAGAACCACTGGCCCCACAGGTGCCTGCACTTCTGCAGACAGAAGTAGTGTTGTGGGTTGGGTATTGTGGATTTGTATTTGCTGCCAGAAGTGGGTGTGTATATCTTACATTGTTCATGTGTATCTGTGGCTGCAAAAGTGCTGATTGAGCCAGAAACATCTGAGTATCCTGGATTTTTTTTTTTACAGGTAGAAGTGGGTGTGTATATATTGAAGTGTGCATACCTATCAGTTGCAGCACAAGGGCAAGATTCTGAAGATGATCTCTTTTGCGTCACCTAGAAACAGCTGCATGTTGTGTGCCTTACATGATGATGTCTCTCTGTGGTTACTTGTGTAGTTTTGTCCTTTTGCTGCTTTGAGTGGTGGTGAGTTAGAGTTGGAAACCTTAACACCGCATTCCCTACTTTTGTGGCATTAAGATATATATATATATATATATATATGGTAAAACTGGAAACATTTGCTGCAAAACTATGTTTTCTACATTTGTGCTGTATCTTTAAAGTGTGACAATTGATTTGCAGCAAATATTAACATACACATGAAAATTCATGGGGTCCAATTTTCAAAGCCTCCCTGAATGACACAAGAGGCTTGCACCCCAAGGAATGGTGCAATGTATGGCTTGCGCCAAAAGATGCACTGGGAGCAATTCTCTAAAGCAGCCTATATTGAATGCAGGCTGCATATGACAAAAGCGGCTTGTGCCATCCTTCAGCTCATAATGGGCTGCAGCATGGTGCTGGGGGCTTGCAGTAGACACATGCTGCTGTATCCCCTAATTTGGGATTCTCTAAACATTCACAGAGAGCAAATTTCTAAGTATCATCAGACCAGCCAGGGCTGGTCTAAGGGTACTTATAAGTGTGTCCTCTGGGACAGTTTAGATCATTGCACCACCCGCAGAGCCCTCCCTGGGTGAGAGGAAACATGTGTACACAGACCCCCCACCCTATACCCAATCTCCCCCTTAAAAACACATGTATTTATCCTTAGTGGTCTAGCAGACCCCCATCCCTAATTTGCCCCTTATATACACATATATCTTTCCCTGGTAGACTAGTGGATCACCCTCCCTATCCACGATCTGCCCGTTTAATGTACCATATAACTTTCACTGGTGGTCTAGTTGACCTTCCACCCAACCCCCACTCTTGTAGACAGTGCCCCACCACCCCACTCCCCATCCCTTCCATGAGCCAGCAGCTAGCACAGCCCTCTGCTGTGCACCACGGCCAGCCACCGACTAAACTGTTAGTGAGTGCATACTGTAACAGCTGATTGTACAATACCTGCTCATGGACAGCTCAGTTGGCAGCTGGCTGTGATGGAAAGTGGAGGGCTGTGCTGGTCATCGGCTCCCGGATGGAATGAGGGAGTGGGGTGGTGGGGCATTACCTGTTGGAATGGGGGTGGGGGTCACCTAGACACTGTTGGGCATTGTTGGATGGTGTACTGGGGGATAGGGGACACTGGATATCAGGGCAGTTATGCATTTCTGTATATATATATATATATATATATCTGTAGGATCAGGGATGGGGGAACTGGACACCAGGGCAGTTATGAATTTTTGTACAGATATATATGGGATTGGGGAAAGGGGAAGGGGAACACTGGACACCAGGGCAGTTATGAAGTTTTGTATATATGGTATTGGGGATGGGGGAATACTGGACACTATCGCAGTTATGAAGCTGCATATACAGTATATGGGATTGAGGATGGGAGTAGACACTACAGACACTGGACACTAAGGCAGTATTGCCCTTTTGGTATATATGGGATTGGGGATGGGGGGTCCGCTAGCCACCAGTGAGTATTCACCTACACAGTCTGTCATACCTTCCCAGACTACTGCCTGACCACACCCACAGCTTGTGGTAAACCTCTCAGGTGTGCTGTCTTTTCAGCTCATGGCCACAGTTGCCACAAGCTACAAACTTTGACACAGGGACCCTACGTGAAAGAGAATCAGGCACAGGGTCCTGGCACACTGGCAATAGGCACAAGCTGCTGTTGCCATGGCTTGTGCCAAGTTTTGAAAATTGAGCCCATAGTGTTCAATCTGCCACATGGTTTCAGCATCCTTGCTGCCAGTCTCGTTTTCTTTCGGCATATAATCAGTCATATGGATTAAACAACAAGAAACTGAGAGTGGAGTAAATAATCTTCAATAGCAGGTAAAGTAAAAAGACAAGCTAGAAAAGAAGTAACCCAATGCATACAAAAGTTAAAACCATGTCTCTGTTGACTGTTTATCTTTTTTCCTCTTGTCTGCATCTGTTACAGCCATTAAGTGTTAGGTAGCTATCCACTGTCTATCCACTTTACTCACTGCAAACAGAGAAAAAGACAGAAAAGTTGTATGAAACCATCAAATTTAAACATAAAACACTGTCAGTTGTTTAATTGTTTAATACAGTACTTGATTTGGAGGCAACCCACGTGTGCTGTGGGAAACCCTGCCAGCTCAAAGCTGTAGATACAGCAATCCTGTCTGTCAGAAAGCCTCTTAAAAGCTGTCATAAGCCACTGAGTGTGCATGATTTTAGCTGAAGTCATCATCAGACACACCTGTATTTCTGCAGGCTGGGTGCCTTCTTCAAGTTGCTGTGCTATAGGCCCTGCATACTATTCAGTAAAATGTGATTTCATGGCATTCTTAAACAGCCTGCTGATCAAGATATCCAGGGGTTACAAGAGATCAGCTAGGGAGGGAACAACAAGTATAGCTGCTAATCCATGATGTGTCAGGTGATCATTTTTTGGCTATATGGAATAAACAAACAATGGAGCACTTTTTCGACATAATATGGAACTTTGTGTTTTAAGAGGTGGTGAGTGCCCAATTTTGTTGTGATACTGTGCCTATTTTTTATTGAGAGCACCACCCTCCCAGTGCAGACTTTTGTATGTTGGAGAAGGGACAAATGTGGGAATGATGTTACAGGAGTCCAGGTTTTTTTATGACTGGTTTTGTTTGTTCTTGGAACAGGTCAAAGATCAGCACAGAGTGCTGTTTAGCAGGCAAATCTATTTTTAATGGTGTCAAAGTATGAAACCTGGATGGTGTCAATGTATTCAACAGTGGTACCAGTAATGGCCCAGTAGTCATCTGAGTGGGGAATGCACAAGTCAGTGGGGAGGGTGAAGGCTAGATGGCAGTTGTTGATTCTACCCTATAAGATTCCCCAAGGGTCTATCCTGGGCCTAATTCTTTTCTCAATTTTTCTGAATGACTTCCCCACTGCCTGCTCCTCTCTATCCATTCATATTATGCAGATGCTGCAGTACTCTTTACCACTTGATCCTCTGCTCCTGAACTCATGAACCAGCTCCAACTGGACTTTAACAACATCCAGTACTTGTTCCAAGAAAATCAGTTATTCCTCAATGTAAAAAAATGGTCTCTATGATATGTTGCACCAGTCAGAGGTTTGCTAGAGACTCCCCCTTCCTTCATTTCATACCCTTGGTGGTTCAGTTGTTGACAATATTCCCCTTCAAGTACCTCAGTGACAGGCTGAATCACTACTTTGATTTTTTTGTTCATGTGTATGCAGTTCACAAGAAGTTCCACCCCTAACTTGAAACACTTTACATAAGAGGTGCATCCCACTTCCTGTTTACAGAGATTTTCTTACTAAGATGAATTTTCCCTGTTTGACTATGAAAACATTGTTACAGTGTTGCTTAAAAGTCCACTTTAGCTAGACTGGCCCCCCTCTTTCACTCCCTCTGTCTATTTGCCCTTGACAAACTCTTGCATAATCACCATTGTCCTTTGTATACCTCCGTCTTCCTCCCCTCTTGATGCCAGATGCCTTACCACTGTGCCTCATTTATCTCCAAGTTTTGGTATGACTCTCTCCTCTCATATCTTATATCCTCTCTTTACCCCCTTCTACTGCTTACTTCCTTTCCAATGCTTGTTTTCATTCATTTGCTCTTCCACAAATGAAATCTACTCCTGGCCAAGCTGCCTTCTCATTCCACTTCCCTAAACAATGGGTCTCTCTCTCTCTCTCACCTCCTTCCATTCACTCTGCTCCTTCCCTTCTCACTCTGAAATCTCTCCTCTGTGATTTCTCTATTCAATCCTGCAGTTGCTTCTGATATTGGTGTGACTTCTGCCACCTGCCTCCGCTCTTCAGTAAAACTAGCACAATCGTTCTCCTCAGTTCATCAGTCACTACTTGCTGCTCCTCATTTTTTGTGTTTTGTTGCTCACTGTTTATTATTCTTTTGCTTGTTCCACAATTTACTGTATGGTAATTTTCTGCCTGCCAATTTTATTGTTGAAGTATTTCTTTTAATTTGTATATCTTGTTATACTTATTTCCATTTCATTGTATTATTTTTGTAAGAGCAAGGCTATGCTGATAATTTGGTTACTGTTGTCCTTCAAATAGAAGCACAGGGCCTGGAGAGCCCAACACTTCCACAGGCAAATAAGGTTACGATTACATTATCTCAAAAATTATGGATGGACGAGAATGCCCAGAGGGCCCTGTGCTTCCGCAGACAAATAAGGATAAGATTATACTATCTCAAAAAGTAAGGAAATTCTTCACAAAAAACTGAGTTAATGCAACATTTAGGGTTCAGGCTAAAGCAACAAAAGTAGGGAAATGTGGCTTTCCAACCCTAAAACCCCAACCCCACGCCTACAACAAATTGGGGTGCAGTCTTTCTTGGCATTGTCAATCCTAAAGTTCACCCCATTCTATACACTCCAGAAATGTACACACCTAATGGAGTGAGCTTTAGGGTTGACAACACCAAGGAAGATTGCACCCCTGATTTGTTGTAGGTGTGGGGTTGGGGTTTTAGGTTTGGAAACCCGAAAGCCACATTTCCCTACTTTTGTCGCTTTAGCCTGAGCCTTAAATGTTTCATTAACACAGCTTTTTTTTGCAAAGAATATATATATATATATATATATAGAGAGAGAGAGAGAGAGTGTATGCATATACACATACAGTAAAATAGATATATTTATGCAATGCTTGTAAGGATAAGTTTTGGCAAATATCTGTGATATTTGTTCTTTACTCTGGGCCTTGATTGTGAATATTGCATTTGTCCTCACTATTTCACACACAAAAAAAATCTGTTTTAAATTTAAATAATAGCTTTAAATAAATTTAAATAATAGCTTGGCAGAAGACACCAGGAGAAGGACTGCTGTGTGACTGAACTTCTCTGCTGGGACTATATTGCCCTCCTTCCCTCCCCTCCACCCCCCACCCAAAGCTAGTTCTATTTTTATAGGCACAGGATTTGACTGACAACAGGAACTTCCTGTTGGGGCAGGAAGTGAGTGATCACAGAACCACCAAGGACCCACCATCCTAGAAGGGCAAGAGTAGCTCTCCAGCCCCCTCTAGCTGCTGGAGGTCTGCCTCTGAACAAGTAAGTGGTCTACTGAGAAATATAGAATATTCTTGTCTCAGAACAGGACAATCAGGAGCTTAAAGGCACACAGGCAGAAAGTAAGGAGAGAGAGAAAAAAAAACAGATGAAAGAGTAAGGATTGGAAACAGTTAAGGGGCCAGAAATAAGACATGATTGGAGTGGTGCAGTGCAGTGGCTGTGGAGCAGCAGTCTTCCGGGAGATGTTCTGGAGGATGCGGTGTTGTCCCATCTGCAGGCACCTCTCTGGGCTGAGGGATGAGGTTGCTCATCTCCAGGCTGAGTTGGCCAGGATTTGTGGGACCTCCTCTTCCATCCAGGGACCACCAGTGCCACTGCCGTTGCCTCAGATGTTGCCAAGAAAGAGGAGCGGTTGGACCACAGTGGGCTCAGGGAGGGTGAGGGTGGTGGAACAGAGCATCCCTCCAGTTGTACCTCTCCACAATTCCTATGCCATTCTGGCAAAGTGTGGTTCCTCTATGGAGGCACCCACAGTGGAGACCAAGGAGGATGCTGGGAACCTCCACAAAGGAGACCCACAGGAGGGTGGCAGGGGACCCTGCAGGGGAAGGAAACAATTCCTGGTGGGGGACTCCATTGTTAGGAAGGTAGAACTGGGCAAGGATGGGGAGAGGGAGGTAAGGTGCCTGCCTGGTGCCATGGCTTGGAGGGACAGGGAGTGAATCCTCAGGATTGCTGGAACAGCTGCACAGGGGAGGGAGCTGGATGTCATTGTCCACCTAGGGACAAATGACCTGGCTAAGAAAGGGATTAGAGAAGTGCAGGAAGAGTTTGTGGAATTGGGAGGGCCTTGAGTCAAGTTGCACGCTACGGTAACCTTCTCGGAGGTGCTACCCATCTATGGCATAGGAGAGGCTAGGGTGTTCCGCACCATGGGATTCAATCAGTGGTTGAAAAACTGGTGTGAGCTCAGGATTTGGCTTCATTGGGGACTGGGGTCCACCTGGAGTGATGCAAGCCTATACTGGCATGATGGGCTGCATCTGTCCAGGAGGGGAACCAGGATCCTAGGTGATAGGTTTAAATGCTTCATTGGCAAAGCTTTTAAACCAGCCAAGGGGAGGCACTGGAAAGGAGCAGGAAAATCCTAGCCCCCCCAAACAATCACAGTAGTAAGTGTGGCAAACACCAACATGGAGGTGTCGATAGGGAGAAGGGCTGGGGTAAATGGAAAAAGTGACAAAGGCAAGAAGGTCAGGGATGGGGCAAAAGGTGGTAAGGCCATCAGGAAATGGAGGGTAATGAGTACCAATGCCCATAGTCTGGGCAACAAGCTCCCTGAACTGGTGGACTTAATGGAAGAGGGATACCTGGATATCGTAGCAGTCACAGAAACATGGTACACAGAAAACCATGACTGGGATGTTAACATACCAGGGAACATAACCTACAGGAGAGACAGGCAGGGGAGAAGAGGGGGAGGAGTAGCTCTCTATGTAAAGGAAGGGATAAAAGCAACTGAACTAAAGAGTAAACAGGAGGAGAGGAGGCACTGTGGGTCACCTTGGAGACTGGAAAGGGCACCACAATCTGCTAGGGTTGTGTACAGACCCCATGTCAGAGGGAAGGAATGGACAAGGATATGATGGAAGGCATTCTTAGAATGGCAGAGAAAGGGAGATACTGTTGATGGGAGACCTGAATATGCCAGTTGTTAACTGGAGCACATTTGCTGCAGCCACATCCAAGAGCAGGGCCATTCTTGATGCCCTACAGGTGGCAGGCATTAGACAGCTAGTTTTGGAACCCACTTGTGAGGGGCAATCTAGACCTCGTGCTCTCAAACGGGGCAGTGAGAGGATTTCAGATCTAGAAATGGGTTGTCATCCGGGGACAAGTGACCATCAAACAGTGTGGTTCACGTTAAACTCAGCTACAGAGTCAAGCCATACAAAAGTGAGGGTACTGGACTTTAGGAGGGCTGACTTTGGCAAGATGGCAGAGTGCCTCAGAAAAGCACTAGCAAGCAGGCTAGAAGGAGGTGTGGAGCAACAATGGGGAATTATCAAACTGCCATCACAGAGGCAACAAGCCTTTGTGTGAAGCAAATAAACAAATCAAAATGAAAGAAAAAGCCACTATGGTTCTCAAGAGAGGTGGCTGAAAGTCAGGAAGAAAAGATAGCATCCGGAAGTATAAGGAAACACAGAAGGAGCAGGACAGAGCTGTACCAGTTAAGGCAGAAAGAAGCAGGGAGGAAGTCAGAATAGTAAGGCCCAAACTGAGGAAAAGATAGCCAACTCAGTTAAGAAGGGGGATAAAACCTTTTATAGGTACATCAGTGAGCGTAGAAAGACAAAGGGAGGGATAGTGAGGCTGAATAAAATGAACGGTGGGTGGGCAGAGGGGGACAGTGAAAAAGCAGGAATACTGAACGAATATTTTTGCTCAATAGTCACAAAAGAGGAGGGGGAAGTGCCTAATCCAATTAACAGAAGCACTCTTGATAGGGGGGTCGATCCCAGTCCTTTCACAGAAGAAAGGGTTCTGCAAGAACTCCTAAAACTGAAGGTGGACAAAGCAATGGGTCCTGATGGAATTCACCCCAGAATTCTAAAAGAATTAAGGAAGGAACTAGTGAAATCACTGACTACTCTTTTTAATAAATCATGGGAAGATGGGGTGGTACCCGAGGACTGGAGGAAGGCGGATGTGATTCCCCTTCACAAAAGTGGGACCAAGACAGAGGCAGGAAACTATAGACCTGTCAGTCTGACCTCTGTGGTAGGGAAAATGATGGAGTCACTTCTGAAGGAAAGAATAGTTGAGTACCTAGAGGTCAGTGGAGCACAGATCCAAGGCAGCATGGGTTCACAGCGGGAAGGTCATGTCAGACGAATCTAATAGATTTCTTTGACTGGGTGACCAAAGCAGTAGACCAGGGAGGGGCTGTGGACATGGCCTACCTAGACTTTAGCAAGGCATTTGACACAGTCCCACACAAAAGATTATTAATCAAATTAACCAGCCTGGGAGTGGGTCCCAGGGTGGTAGCCTAGGAAAAAACATTGGCTGGGCAACAGGACACAGAAGGTAATTGTAAATGGAGTCCACTCTGAAGAAAGGGTGGTTACTAGTGGGGTACCAGAGGGTTCAGTGGGTCCAGTCCTTTTAATGTCTTCATCAGTGACATTGGAGGGACTGGAAGGAAAAGTATGCCTTTTGCAGATGACACAAAGATCTGCAACAGGGTTGATACACAAGGAGGCGTGGAAAGGATGAAAAGGGACTTGGCAAGGTTGGAGGAATGGTCAGACGTATGGCAGCTAGGATTCAATGCAAGAAGTGCAAAATAATGCACCTGGAAATAAGAACCGGGAAGAATACACAATGGGTGGGGAGGTAGTAACAACAACAAAAAAGGAAAGGGACCTGGGGGTAATCATATCAGTTGACCTTAAGGTTAGCAAGCAATGTGAGAAGGCAGTAGGGAGGGCCGGGGGTACACTGGGATGTATAGGGAGAGGCATCAGCAGCAGAAAACAGGAAGTTGTTATCCCTCTGTACAGACAGTTGGTGAGACCCCATCTGGAATACTGTGTTCAGTTCTGGAGACCCCATCTCCGCAAGGACATAGACAGGATAGAGGCAGTCCAGAGAAGGGCAACTAAAATGGTGCAGGGTCTGCAAGAGAAGCCGTATGAGGAGAGACTAAAGGAGCTTAATATGTATACGCTTGAGGAAAGAAGGGAGAGGGGGGACATGATAGAAACTTTCAAGTATCTCAAGGGAATCAACAAAGTCCAAGAGGGTAGCATCTTTCAGAAAAAGAGACTTGCAAGAACAAGGGGACGCAATTTAAAGATAGAAGGAGGGCGGTTCAGAGGCAATGTGAGGAAGTATTATTTCACAGGAGGTAGTGGATGCATGGAACAGCCTTCCTGAGGAAGTTGTGGGGTCTAAAACTGTGGGAGAATTCAAGAATGCATGGGACAGACATAAGGCAATTCTTGTGGGGTGCAGGAAGATATAGGCTGTTGGTTAACTAGGATCTGCGGCCTATCCTGTAGTTAGGGAAATGGGCAACTAGATGGGCCTAGCGGTCCTTATCTGCCGTCAAAGTCTATGTTTCTATGTTTCTATGTTTAAATGATAGCAGAAGACTTTTTCTAGCTCCCTTTCTGTTTCCCCGTTTTCAGTATTCACCAAAATGCTGGCATTCTCACCTCACATGTGGTTCGCTGCAGACCCCAACCCTGAACAACACTCACATACAGTACATAAGCACCACAGCCCAATCACATTTTACCACAGTCTGCTACACACTACAGCCCAACCCATCAGCATCTCCACTAGGCCACATCCTTAAAAACAACAATGACAATCACAAGTGGCACAATGATGTGATGATGCATTGACACATGCAACAGCATTATTTTTAGTTTGTTTTTTTAGTTTAGTTTTAGCTTAGTTCATTTTTCTCAAAACAATTTCTAATCACCAGGAGGCCTAGTGAATTAAAATTCATTACAAACATTATAGAAAAGTAGAAAAATATATTCATTTATTAAATTTCAATATTCTTCTGGGTTTGTTGTGCAATTGATGTTGTTCCTGAAATAATTTCTTGTAGGTTTCCTGATTTGTAATTCCCAGTAATTTCTTAACCTTTTAAATTCTTTCCAGCCCTCTGATTTCAAAGATTTATTAGATCACCTCCATGCTTGAGTTTTTATTCTGATTAGTTTTGCAATTCTTTCTGTTGCGAGGGTAAATGACCTTTCCTCAATCTTTTTTGCCTCTAACAGAGCATGCTTGTTGCAAATGGATACAAACTGTCTGTGAAATCTTGAGATGCCAGACTGATGTCTGGAATCAAATCCATTCTGTGCCAGTTTTCTTTTATTATTGCCTCTTGGAAACATAGGTAAAGCTTTTGAAACTCCTGCTGGTGCTAACTCTTTTACTTACAAGTATATTGTTATCCCACTCTGTAATACATTTGATTGTATTATGGTTCCCCAAATTTATGGGTAACACCTAGGTTTCAATCACCCTAATGGTATGGTTTACAAAAATCAAATCAATACCATTTCCCTTGCTATTAAATGTCCCTTTCCGTGTTGGTGAGGTCCTTATTTGGTTCAGACCCAGTGAGAGGAGGCTTACAGCAAGCCTGTCTTTCCCGGGTCTGCCCCATGCAGCACTAAAATCTTCCAAATGGATCAGGTTTTTCCCTATACAGCATTTTGGAGAAAAGATGCAAATTGTTCAAAAGAGTTCACATTTAGTTTGGGTGGAGAGTAGTGGTGGCAAGTGGCCTCAATTCGCTCCAAGTAGTGGTGCAGAAGTGGCCAGTGTGAAGTACTCTGCAATGCGAAGTGGAGTACTTTGTGTTATAATGGGTAACACGAAGTCCATTGAAAACAATGACTTCGTGTTACTCTGCCTTCCCAAACCACTACTCCACCAATTTTAAGGTGAAGTACATTGAAAACAATGTACTACACCTCACTTCACCTTTTTTAATCTCCAAAAGTGAATTTTGCAGTGATTCATGGGATTTCAGGTCATATGGGCTCTAGATTGTTCTGCACAGCCTCAGTTCAGGGTAGTCTGTATAGGAAGCTGTAGGAGGCAGTCTGCTCTGAGAGCTCTCTGTGATTCAAACCTTCTAAACACAGTTAAAAAAGCCTTTCTGAGTGACTTGTTTTGCTTAAACTGTAGTTCATCGATTGTAGGAAACCCTCCTGTGCTCATATCATTGAGCGTTTATTGTTTGTGTGTGGATTTTGAATGTTAATGTACAACATTGAATCTGTGTACTGAGAGACAGTGAAAGTGTGCTTTGAGGGAGGGGTGTATCTGTGGTGTAGATAGATTTACCTTGGAGAAATAGGGAGTTCTTTGTTTTTTGGTTATGTTTTTCTTGTATAACTGACTGTGTTAATGTACACACAGTAATATTTTCAGTAATTGTTGGCATTTTTTCTCTGATTGTGTGTGTGGACCTGGTGCAGCAGTGCATAATTTCAGGTTGTTTAAAATGCGTGGTATATTACTGAAGTTTTCAATTTGCTATGCATTACTTGTAGACAAATTGTGTGTCTGTGTGTGTGCATGTGTGAATGTGTGTGAGGTGCATGACATCAAATAATACACCTTTTATTGTGCTACAGTGTAATTGCAGGCGCAGCAGTGTTACCTGCTATCCACTGCACCTGCGTGATTTTGTACTGCCATTGTGGTATCTTTTCTTGGTTTTGCACTGCCATAATCTGCAGTCATTGCTCCCCCCACCAGCAAAAGGTATTCTTTTCCAGATTGGATTGTTTGTGACTTGAGCACCACTGGTTAGTTAAGGTGTTGTTGAACTTGTTGTGACTTTGTGTCTGTATCTCTTGTTGAAGCCACAGGTTTTTTTTGGCTTCACATCCAGCGTCCCCCCTGGGTCCCAGCCCCCACACAGAGTGAGCGTTCCAAAATCTAAATTTGTTTAGAATATTCTTGTTGATCCCCCAAAATGCCCTCAAAGAGATCTGCAAACCATGCTATTTCTCACCATGGCACTGCTGCCAGTGGTAAGATTGTTTGTGGGCATGGTAGTAAGCAGAAGTGCACTGCTGATGTGAGGAAAGGTATTTCTCCTTCAGTGTTTTTTACAGTGCAATTGGTAACTTCACTCATACTTGGAGGAGATGATGTTGTCCTAGCTGGTGGTGTTAGTGCAGTTGCTGGTGGTGGCATGAGTATTGCTGCCTCAGGTTCCATTTCTGACCAGTTTATCGTGTCCAAAAATATAGTGGAGTGTGAAGCAGTGCCAGTGAGTGACAGTGTAGCTGATGTCATACTCCCCAGTAACATCCCAGTAACTGAACATGAGGATTCTGATCATCATGTCAACAATAGCACAATGTCACATTTCTTCCACCATGGTTCAGGTCATGCATTTGCCATGCAGTGATTCACAATGTGTGAAAAAATATTGGGTGATGGTGGTGTTGATGATGATGAATCTGATAATGCTGATGTTGCTGTGGTTGCAACATGTAGTCCACGTGCCAGCATCCAAGCAGAAGATGTGGATGTGGGTGATGTTGATGAATACGATGATGATGCAGGTGACCACAGATGGGAACCAGCGGAAATGAAATTCAAGGTGGCTGTGTCTGGGTCTGTTTGCATTACCCCCCCCCCAAAAGGTTGTGATTTACCAGTTTCAGTTGATGGAGATGATGATGACCCAGTAATAATGATAGGTAGTCGTGGTGGTCAGTTGCAGTCCAAGTGTGTCCTGCCTGAAAAATCATGTAGCACACCCCCCACTTCATGGCTTATAGAACAAGAGTTAAATAAGCAGCATCAGGGACATGTTAAAACTAGAGCATTACAATCCCTTGTTTGGGATTTTTTTGTGCAAGATGCAAATGACGAGTCAG
Organism: Neoceratodus forsteri; assembly: GCA_016271365.2. NCBI lineage: Eukaryota > Metazoa > Chordata > Ceratodontiformes > Ceratodontidae > Neoceratodus > Neoceratodus forsteri. Next base: position 686,520,456 of record CM057449.1, read on the forward strand.
TTGTAATCTGCCAGTTTTGCCATGTGCGTGTGAGGTGAGGTAAAAAGGGGAGCCATCTAGGCACAGGGGGACAGCATACACATCTTAAGAACTGGCACAAGGCACTTTGGACCCAGCACAAGACAGCAGCTAATAATACCACAGTGGGGCATTCACCCTCGTCATCAACCATAATGAGCATGTTATCCCCTTCCATGACTGTAAAATCAAGAAGGAAATTAAATGTGTGTAGTAGTGATGAAATAAGAGCACAGGATTAATACAGGCATGATAAGGTGGAGGAGCATAATGATTTTGAAATGTTTTCCAGTGGTCATGAGAGTAGCAGTTTTGGTGGTGGTGGTGAATGCAGTATGTGTAGTGCAAGTGGTACATCAACCATGGTTGGTAAATCTGGGAAAATAACTGCATTTGTGGGTTTGTCATCATCACCTGTGCACTCCACCCCTGCCATTCACAGAACAGAACCATTTGTCATCACACCCCATGTAAAATGTTTAAGTCAGCCCACAGTACAGAGTGTTTTTGTACATAAGCTGAAGTACCCACCCAATCATACAGTGTCACGTGAACTTAATGCTGCTGTAGCGGAAATGCTGGCAATTGATCTTTTGCCCATCTCCTTTGTGGAGAATTCTGGGTTCTGGTGATTTGCTGCACGTCCCTGTCCAAAATGGAAAGTCCCATCCAGGACATACTTTTCAACCCATGCTGTCCCTGAGTTGTACCGTACTGTGTCCGACTCTGTAAGACATGCCCATCAACATTCCTCCTCTCCATTCATCCATATAAGTATGGATATGTGGACAAGTGGCAAAACAGCAGGGAGTTCATATTTGTGTATAACTGCACACTGGGCGCAGGTTCCGGGTGATGCTTGTGCTGTTGGTAGTGTGAATAATCAGTGTAGTAAGGTGGAGTTCCATGGTAGCAATCTTCCAGGAATTCGACAGCATGCAATGATTGCTATGCACAATGTGACCTGTTCACACACTGGTGAAAACATGTTGGACTTGGTACTGACCGAAACTGACAAGTGGCTGAACCCACTGTCCCTGACAGCTGGGTTCATAGTAAGTGACAATGGTTCAAATGTAATGAAATGCATCACGAATGGTGGCTTTGTTCAAGTTCTATGCATGGCCCGCTGTTTAAATCTTGTGGTGCAGGAGTTTCTGCAGCACCCTGATATAAAAAAATGCTGACAGTTGCACACCGTATCTGTTCTCACTTTTCACGCTCTGCAAAGGCCTGTGACCAGCTTTGGCAGTAGCAGATCTGAAACAGCCTCCAGCAGCACCGCTTGAAACTGGAAGTTGCCACCTGGTGGAACTCCACTTTATACATGGCAGAGAGGTTGTATGAACAATACAAAGCCATTTCAGAGTATCTTGTCATGCACACTAGCTGTGACAGTTCTGGGGCCTGCATGTCTATGATGACTGAACAGTGGTGCCTCATGGACTATGTAATAACAATTTTGAGGCCCTTTGAACATGCTACACAGGAACTGAGTGGTGGATCTGCTTCCATTAGCCAATCAGTTCTACTGCTGCAGGTGCTGAGGCAGACATTGATGAATGTACAGCATAGCCTTGATGTTGCTGGAGGCAGTGCTAGCAGTGTGTTGCTGAAACACATGCTGACAGTATTTGACCAGAATTGTCACATCTTGAGCATTCAGCATAGTGACAACTTTGCAATAGCAACAATGCTGGACCCACGATACAAATGTTGAATTACCTCAATACTGGAGGGTAGGCCTGAACAGGACAAAAATGTCAGTGGGCAACTGGTGCACTTGGTTCATGGAGCACAGAAGTCACTTGCTAAGGTCAGCAAACCTCAGCAGCATAATCAGGCTGAAGGTGAACCTGGAGGAGTAGTATCAAGCATATCCTGGAAGGGGAAGGGGATTGCATTCCAGGTGGTCTGTCATCAAAAGTGGTTGGCGTTAACCCACTTTGGGAGGCTTTGTCACAAGTGGGGATTTCTGACATGATTCCGGAGAACAGGATGATGCATCAACCAATGGACTTAGTGCAGCACAGTGAATGGTTGAGTCATATTTGTCTGAAAACAGGCATCTGTCAATCACCAATGATCCCCTTTTATACTTGAGTGGAAAGGTCAGTGAATGGCCAGAGCTGACCGCTGTGGCACTGAAGTTCCTGACATGCCCACTCTCCAGTGTGTGTCGAGAGGGTATTCAGCTCAGCAGGTGCAATAGCTTGGGATCATCATACAAACCTCTCTCCTGAAAATGTCAGTTTGCTGACATTCATAGAAATGAATAAGAGGCACATACCAGCTCAGACTGCAACGTCTGTATTAGTACCCCAGCATAGTCATGGTTTTGCTGATGTTGTAGAAAGGGACCATCCTGGTGGCACTGGCAGCATGAAATGGCCTACCACTGATGTAGATGATGACACAATGGAGAAAGAATTTCCCAGAGGTCAGAATTCAGACATAGATGACTGTGAGGGCAGCTTTCTTTATGAGGATGATGATGAGGTTCATGTTGGCAGGTTTTAAGTTCAGTGGTTAAAAGGCTGTCACATTTTTTGTATGATACATGTTTTCTTTTTCATAAAGTTAAATCAGTGTCCCACTCAGAATGACTCAAATTCCATATGTCACATCAGATTTGTAACACAGAGCACAATGTATCCTGGTCCCTGTACCTCCACCATAAGACTGCTGTTAGCCAGTGCCACTATAGGGAATGTCACCGTGTGCCCCCCCTGGACCACCACCATGAAACCACTGTTAGCCACCACCACCAGTGGGGAATGACTTTGTGTGCCCCCCTGGACCACCACCATAAGACTGCTGTTAGCCACTGCCACCACCATAGGAAATGTCACCGTGTGCCTCCCTGGACCACCACCATATGACTGCTGTTAGCCACTGCCACCACCACCAGATGCAGGAAAATGTGAGAGGGAATGTTATCATGTGCCTCAACTATGACCACCACCATCCACCACCACCATTGTGACAATGTTTTCCATTACATGTGTTGACCATGCCAAGGTAGAGGGAGTCAAGCAGGAGACCACATCCATCAGCCACAGGCACAAGGCTTCTTATTATGAATACTATAAAGTATGTGTACTAATGGTTTTCATGCTATTCAACTTCCTTTAGCTGTGTGTTTTGTTTTCTGCAGCTTTTCCGAGCTGCAATGGTCAAACACATATGGTCAACTTATTTTGTTTTTTTTACAGGTTAACAACAAAGGACTGTCCTTCACTGAAGGTCGGCATCAATGGTACAGCAGCAGTACTGTCAACAGGAACCTATGGGATATCCATTTCCAATCCATACTGTTAAGTATATCAATTTTATTTCATTCTGTTCCTTTTTTTTTATAAGAGTGCAAAATATCCGACTGATGATTCATAAACTAGGTGACATGTATGTCACAAAATATATTTCTGCAACATTTCATGCACTCTATTCCAAATTTGCAGCTGCAGCCATGACAGTGTTGAAAAGTTTGACCCAGGTAGTGTTACTTGACAAGACATGGTTTTAAAATGTAACTTGAATTGAGACTCAGGGACATTGACACAGTGAATTTGTTACAGCCTGGTATTTAAATTGTGATCTGATAACTGCAGTGGGACAGCTTGCTATCTGTGTTAATCTAGATACCCGTGGTGGAACAGCCATGGCTTAAACATAATGTTGTACTGCTGCAATCAAGTTGTAGTAAGTCCTTCATTTCTTTTTTTAGGAAACTTCCAGATGCTTTGTGGTGTCATAGTTGCCTTATCCAAAGAATTTCTTCAACATCATGCCCCCCCCCCGGCAGGCTGGAGCAGACATGCAACAAGCAGAAGTTATTTGAATCGATGATGACCATGACCATCATTACCGGACTGGAGAAGGATGCAGATAAAATCTGAGAAGAATTAACCAAATAATAAGCCATTAATGAGACCTACTTGCAAATATGCTCCCTCCCTAAAAAAAATACTTACCTTCATTGGCTTGAGAGTATTCCATTTCCAATTCCAACACTAAGATTTCTAATCAAGCACGGGAATGTGAATACCAACAGTATTTGACCTGTGATACAAAACAATACAATGAGTAAATGTATACATATGTCAACCCCCCACCTAGAAGACATGTATTGATATATATATATATATCAACTCACCAAGGCTACTATTAGTGTACACAGAAAGGGCACCCTTCCATCCGGTTGAGGTGACTGCATTGCAGCACACTTTGGATAAGCAACAATTCTGTCACTGTCATCATCTGTGATGGAACACTGAATGGTCATTCATGTCATGTTATCCCTTCTTCACACGGTTTGGCAAGACACTGTGCATCATGGCATCATCATCACAGTAAGGTCAATACACACAGCAGCGTTACATGTAAGTGCAACAGCAGCAGCAGCACTTGTGAATTTTCTGGACACAAGACTGTTGCATTTTGGGGATGCAGAAAAATTCTGGGGACTCTGTGTGATCTCTGCGTACATGAGTGAATGCGCCATTAATTCTGGACACAAGACAGTTGCATTTTGGGGATGCAGAAAAATTTTGGGGACTCTGTGAGAGTACTGAGCACATGACTGAGTGCGCCATTAATTATGGGAGACTTTGCAATTCTTGTTATGCTACAATTTCACTTCGTCAGCACTGGGGAATTTTCTGGACACAAGACAATTGCATTTTGGGATTGGGAATTCTGGTGAGTCTGGTAAATATATTTGGAGCTTCAGTAATGTTTACTTTCTGTCGTGTTATCATGAAGGGTTTGTCAAAAAGCAGGACTGAGCAGTGCAATTATACTTTGCTAAACTACATGTTTGCAGTCTGTCTTCTTTCCTGTGTGTGCCACTGTCCAGCTTCTTGCAAACATATATACTGTATATATATATATATATATATATATATATATATATATGTATTGACTTGGTGCAGTGTTTATGGAATAAAGATAAGAATATATATAATATATTTTATTTGTACCAGCAACAGCAGCAGACAAAGTGATATGATTTGTTTTCAGAGATCTTGGGCCAGTGTGCACCTCAATCAGTCATACAGTGCACACATGACTTTGTGGAGATAATAGAACAAAAAAATCATACTTTTAAACAAACCATGCCCAACAGACATAAAATATTGCTGAGGCACTCAAAATATTTTATAGTGTACATACATTTTCAAGTTGGAATATATAACAGGTCCTGCGGTCCACTGCCACCTCACTGTGCTACCACTGGCTCTGTATCGTGTTATGGTGTACATCAACTTGCTGCAAAACTGACACTGCCAGTCTAAACTAGAAAGACATATTCCAGAACAAATAATGAAAAGAAGGAATGTGGTAGTACAGTGTGGTGGCAGTGAACCAGACCTTATATGTTTTCTAACTTTATAATGTCTGTACACCATGAAATATTTTGGCTGCATCAGCAATACTTTTTGTCTGTTGGATACAGTTTGTTGAAAAGCACAATTTTTTGTTGCTATGATCTCCTAACAAAGAAAATATACGTTATATATTCTTATCTTTATTCTGCATACCATAAACACAGCAACAATCAGACAGCAGTCAACATATATATGTTTGCAAGAAGCTGGACAGTGTTTGTAGTCCATACACATGCAGGAAAGAAGACTGACTGCACACATGCAGTTTAGCACAGTATACTTGCACTGCTCAGTCCTGCTTTTCCATAAACACTCCGTGACAGAAAGTAAATATTAATGAAGCACCAAAACAGCATGCGTGCATGCACACACACACACACACACACACATATACACTTTCTTAACAGAAGGAAGGGGGCAGAATACAAAGTGTCATGCATACAGAAGACAACAAAAAAAGGGCATAATTACATACAGGGGTCGGAGATGGTGAAGGAATACATTTTATAACACAGCAGGGAAGGTGTGGGGGCACATGGTGTGAGGAAAAAAACCTAATGTAGGATCATCTGGTGGTCCAGCAGCAGTTCCAGCATGGGCATAATCTGTAACTGATGTCCCTCTATGCGATCCAACCATTGCTGGACAGCACTCACCCTCTCATTGTTCTCCTTGACAGCACTCCAGAGAACTGCCAGGTCAGCCTGCATTACAGGCAGTTCTCTGGGGTCCACAGATTCTACAGCTCAGCTGCTGCTGATGGTGGTGGGGTGCTGGTGGAGCAGCAGGTGCTGCTCTGGACCTCCTCTTCTTAGCACCACTGCTATGCACAGCTGCACCCTCTGCCACAGAAGGGCCGGCAGGTGCAGGCCTGGCCCATTCTGTGGCAGCCTGCCACTCCAACTGGTGGTGGTTCAGCATATGGGTGTGCTGGCCTCCAGTCCCCAAGTGAGTCCCCTGGGGGCCATGGCACACCTCCACCTGACATGGCAGCACCTGACAAAGCTGCTGTCCCATGCAGACACAGTCAAAAAACTCCCAAAGAATGGAGGTGCGGGGAGGACCAGGCACAGGCAGGGAAGGGCCAGATGCACTAGCAGCTGGCTGATCACGGTGCTCAATGGGAATGGGATCCACACCTGAGCCCGGGGGCACAGACACATCCTGCTTCAGAGGACCTGGTGCTGGAGCTGGTGCTGGATGTGGTGATGGTGGTGGTAGTGGTTCAACTGCCTCAGGAAGAGGTGCTGGTCCTGCTTCTTGGGGTGGATCACTAACAATTTTGGATCTGTCCAATAGGAACCAGCGGCCATGCCCCCTATGCATGCACGTGGTGCAACGAATACCACACTGTCCCAGAACTGTCCCCGCCCCAAACATTCCCTCACCCTGGTCCATCTTTCCTACTGTGCTCCCTCAGTCTGAGCAATGACTACTCGACTCGACAGAAAACACTCACTCCTCTCTCTCTCTGTCTGCACAGAAGAAAGTGAAACTATCTCCTAGGCAAGGCACTTCCTTCCTGCCTGGCTAAAGAGCATGTGACTTACAGTACTGTAAGCCATGTGATGTGTGGGGGCTGCCAAATCTGGAACACAAAGTGGCTCACTTAGAATCATAATAAGAAATGTGAAGTCCATTTAAAACAATGACTTCACCTTAATTCTTGTTAGCATTCCGCCTTAACGCAAAGTGGTAATGACAAGATGAAGTTAACATTTTGCATTGCCCACTCTGCTGCAACCAAAGTGCCCACTTCATGGGCACTTCACCGACGGAATTTAAATTTGCTGCATCTCTAGTGGAGAGTACTTCTGGGTGGAAACAGCAAATTACAAATTTGCAAACATTTCATAAAATGTCACACATTTCATGCAGTTTTCCTAATTTCAAACTCTGTCAAAATCCAAATTATCTAAATGTGTTTAGTAAATTTTTGTCCCACTCCATGAAATTTTCTGGCTGAGTTAAAGAATAATACACATGAACTGTAGAATGACAATTCTGAAGAATTCCATTCTGCAGTTTAATACATCAATCCGCAATACATGTAATCATTCTGTAGCTGATTGATCACTTCTGTGGAATTTCTTTCTGCAGTTTATTAATCCACAGTTTATACATTCATTCTGCTGCTCTAAGTTGAAATTTCACAAAAGTCACCAAAGTATATTCTGAAATGTTACAGAAGCAAAATTATGCATTTTGCAGTAATTCAGCCAGCAGAATTTCATTTTTTGCACAGCTCAAGTGTGGAGTAGATAACTTGTATGCAGATTTTAAATCTAATTGAAGTTACAAGAAGGCATTCAATGTTATTTATACTACTGTGCATAAGAACATCAATTCAGTTTGGTCAAAGTCACTGCATATTGCATCACCTTACAGCATCCCTGACCATTACCAACTGGATTATGACCACCTGATAGGCTAGTAATGCACATGAGACCAGATGTTTCGAAACCTGATCCACCTGGTCTCCAATCCTGGCTACAGGAGGCCAGTTTCTTTATGTGTGTCATAGAGGTTACAAGCACTAACACCTTGCTCCCAAGGTCAGGTCACCAAACTAGGTAAGATCCACATTTTCAAAACTATCTGTTCTAGTGTATGGCATCAAATGGTGGCCTCCAAGTCTGCATTTTATTAGGCAGCTTAGTTAGTATATTATTTGTAGCATAATATCAACAAGCTACTGCTGTCCATGGCAGGATGTTGCCTCTGCAGTTGCTGATTGTTTAGTTACTAAATCTGAGTACCTTTCCTTTTTGGCTTCTCAGTTACTGCTATCATGAATTTGCTTTCCATTCAATTCTCTAATATTCATTTTTAGTCCAGTCCTACATTCTTAACATTTTTTGGGCAGTAATCTATACCATTTGAAGCTAAACTGCAAATATCTTTCTCAGTATTTCCCTGGGAGAATTTGATTGTTCAACTGATGTGTGGCACTCAGTACTGTTGTGGAGGAATGTGTACACATGTGAGCAATGATTTAAAAACTGGTGCCTTTACTTAGAATGTTAAATTAGGTCCTCTCCAGCCTCTCCCCCACCCTGAAAGGCAACAATTTCCTCCAGACACCTTAAGGAGTACATTCCCTAGAATCCTTTCCAAGTGGCTCTAGTGATGCTAAGTGAACAAGAAAAGTTACAGAAGTGCTACTGTAGTTCTTTATTTACACCTGAAACCACTCACACATCTCAGGACCCCTTACAAGTGGTCCTGGGATGGTAACTGTGCATACCAAGCCCCATCACAAGCAGTTCCAACCCCTGTGACAGTGCAGCATAAAATTGCCAATTTGAACATATTTGACACCCACCATTATTCTGGCCACTGCCATTACATGTCTACTTGTTGAAAAAGTAAAGGGTCATAGATTATACCAACTGAGATTACATATCTTTAATATTTTTTGTGGTCTAGACTTAACTGAGGGAGCATCTCACCACATGGGATGAACAGTCACTACACTGAGAGAAGAGTCATTCATTATCCCAGAATGGATTCTCAGTTCCACCATCTTCTGAACCCCCCCACCCCACCTTCTGTGTCTGCTCCACCAAGTGTCTCTATAGGTGCCATGTTGCAGCCTCAGTGGTCCCTCACAGTCATGCATATGCAGACCACTCAGCCTCATCTGTACATGTGCAGACCCATCACATTAACTGCGCATGTTACTAAGGGGCAGTTTTCATGAATGCATGCACATTTTAGTGCTGATGTTATGGGTGCCATATTTATCAACATAACGACGATTTCCAGTCACAATAAGGCAGTGCCCTTCTTATCTCCATGTTACCAGTGACACATTACATACAATTGTCCCTGCTGATGCCTTCATCAATCAGCAGGCCACAGCACACTATGTCAGCACCTCACATCTCATGGAGGCTGTAATAGCAATCAATCAAGGAGTATTTGTTATGTTACCAGTGGTGATTAAATAACACTAAGGATTAAATAAGTCTTTATGATTTATGCTATACATCTCTAATTATGCAGTCTTGTGCCCCACTAATCTCTATGACATGTGCAGATACAGTTGCCAGTGAGACAACATACACCTGGCCCAATTTGTACATTGGCTATTCTATAGCTTTCAATCTATACATTAAGTGAACTATTTGAGCTAAACCCACAATGCATCTAGCACTGTGCCATGCCCCTCACACTAACAAGGTCCACACTTCTTGTTTAGCTATTACCCAGCATACAAAGCTTGGGCATAAGAGAGCTACATACAGCCTTACACTCCACTCCCCATGCAGTATGCAGTTCCACAGTTACACAGACCAGGCAGATGTTATCATGAAATAAATCTACATTAAGTAGCATCCTTTACCTTCTTGTCAATCATGGATCACCAATTACAGTGAAAGCAAGAAAGTACAAGCCATGCAACATTAGCCTTCTGAGTTCTCAGACCCGGTTATTATGTCCAACATGCTTCAGGCAACAGGAGGACACAGGCATTATCAGCAATGAGGAAATGGACACAGGAGATGAAACAGAACAACTGCACTACTCCCTAGAGGAAATTAAATCCAGTACAACAGCATTCATTAAAGCACAACAGGCCATAATGTTCTGGATGCTAGATCAAATGATAGCTATGTCCAAGTCAGCCCCATGCTCACATTGGAAGGCATGGCTTCTACATTTGTCCAAAATGCAGGAGCAGCATCTACATCTGCCAAAGCTGCAGTACAACAGTCAAAACTGCCTCACAAAAAGAATACAGTTGACAGGCAGGATACACGAACAGAAAACCAAAATATCTGGTGCATCAACACAGGACAACAGAAAAGATGAAGAATCTGGAGAAGAGGAACAGAATACTGAGGAAGACAAGCTAGCACTCACAAAAGAAGTTGACCACTATCGATATGCTACCAAAATGTCCGAGATCAATCAAGGAGTCCATGGGATTCAAACTTCTGCAGTCACCTGAACTGTCAAAGCTCAATCCCCTCATGCGCTCTAAACAAAAGAATGAGGAGTTATTTCTAGTTTGTGACTCTATATCTGAGATGATAGCAAAGGAGTGGAAATCTTTGGACCCAGACAGAACTGCAGAAAGAAAACATTCAATAGATTTTATTCTATCCAAGAAGATTCCAATAAGGCATGTTGCACATCACCACTCATTGACCCCCAGGTAGCAGCACTAAGCAGAAGGACAGTGCTACCAGTTGAGGTCACAGCACCCTTGAAGTATCCTTATTTTATATTTATTTATTTAGTTCAGTTTAGGATTGATACCTTTGAGTCCAGGACTCATTTTCAAAGGTTCCAGGTCATTGCTGAACAAACATTACAAGTATAACAGTGTTTACAGAGGTCAGAAAACAGTTACACAGCTAAGAGAAATCTGTTGTTGGGTGAAGGTTAGGACAAATTTATTAAGCACAAGAATGATGGCCAGGAAGATTCCAAAAGGACATTGTGCACCACACCACTGGTTTACCACCAAGTAGAAGCACTAAGCAGAAGGACAGTGCTACCAGTGTAGGGCACTGCTGATGAATCCTACCAACAAGAAAATGGAGAAACTCATGAAGAACTTCAAAATGGCTGGTTTGGCTTGCAGAGCTACTATAGCCACAATATATAGCAGATGTGATTGTTTGCACTCTAAGAACATCCCTCATATCAGCAGCTGTCTTCAACCAAGCAAGAAGACTACTGTGGCTGAAATTATCTAATGCTGCTGCAGACTTTGGTCAATAAATTACCCTTCAAGGGGAAATCTACTGCTTGGTAAAGGTTTGGATACATTTATTAATCACAAGAAGGATGGCAAACATCTGGCCAGGGACAAGTCAGCACATTGCTCATATCTTTCATCCTTCTACAACATAGTTCATCCCAAGAGGGGCCATGGGAACAAGAGGCAAAACAGCTACTCCTTCCCTCAGGGACAATTGTATGATTTCAGATTGGCCTACTTCTCAGACAACAATCAAGGTAGAGCCATAGGAAGAGGACAACAGGCCACTTTTCCATCTCATCCTCCTGAGCAAAATACTTGTGACTAACTAAACTCATCAGTTCAGCACCAGCTATCAGATCTACCTCAGCCAGACCCACTGGTAGAGGTAAAGACTATTAGATTTTGTGCATCAGTGGAGGAAATCTACAGTGGACAAGTAGGTACAAGAAGTTGCATCCTTAAGCTACTCCATAGTCTTCTTAGAAAAACAAACAATGAACAGGTTAGTGATATCACCAGTGTTGAGACAGCCCATGAAAATACAGCCAGTCAAGGCAACAATCAACAATTTGTTACTCAACAAAGTTATAGCTCTAGTACTACAACACCAAATAAATCATTTATTCCAAATGTTTCATGGTCCTGAAGCAAATAGGGAACTTATGCCTGGTGCTAGACCTCAAACACATAAATCAATTTTCCAAGTACAGCAGAATCAAGATGTAGACTCTCCACTCCACTCCACTCCACTCCACTCCACTGTCAGATCTATACAGAAAGGAGACAATCTCACCTCCAGTGATGTGAGGAATGCCTACCTATGCATAACGATTCTGCCTGCCCATTTAAAATTCCTACAATTCAAAATACTCAGACAGCACTACCACAATCAGGTGTTTCCATTCAGTGTTACCATTCAGACTTGAATCAGCATCTAGGATGTTCACTAAAGTATTAGTCACAATCACAGCCTTATTCATAGAGCAGGGGATTCACATTACTCCCCACCTGAATGACTGGCTAATCAGGGCTAAAATGCAACAACTATCAAAACCAGCACATGAGTAATGTATTGCAAACCCTACAGGAGCATGACTGGATTTAGAACTTCAAAAGAGCAGCCTAAACCAAAGCCAACAAATAAAACATCTGGGTGCCCTAATAGAAACAATGGTGAGGACAGTGTCCGCCTCTTCCAAAAGAGTCTAAAAAGTCAAGGACCAAGCAAAATCACTCTACTGAGCCAAAACTCCAACACTGGGGACTATCCTTCAGATGCTGGGGTCCATCCATCATTATGGGTTTATCACTAGCATTTTAGCATTTGTATGAATTCCCAATAAGAACACTCTAAAAAAAGATTAAAATGTCTAAGCACTAAAAGAAAGAAAATGCATTTTTGTAGCATTTGTATGTCATTGTTGCATTTGTATTGGTTTAAATGGTGGGAAATGATTGCATGTTAACAATTTAAAAAGGAAGAGGATTTACTAGCTGTAAATTGCATGTTTCATGGGTTAAGGTGTTTGGGAGATTCTTTAGATTGTCCTTTCTAGAAATATGGCATTGAACTAAAACTGACATTTTGCAAAGTCATCTCATAAGAAAGCAAAAACAAATGCATTCATCAAATAGTGTTCATAGTATATGAAAACACAATTTTATGAGACATTTTTACATCTGTGGGCAGAGCCTACAGCACTATTGGGATCAGATTGTAGCTCTAAAATGGTTGCTTGTGTAACTCCCTTTTTGGACATTTGGAAGTATTCCTCCACAGCTGCAGAATAGTGCACTCCCCCTCTGATTTTTTCTATTTGCTGCTGTATATTAAAGGCATCTGAAGGAAGGGGGGATGCTACTGTATTGTACTTCAGAACTTCTCAGGATAGTAACAAAAAAACCTTTTTAAACTGTTGTGTCTATCATCTGTCCAGCCCACTCTAATGGATTTATTCTATTTCTTTCAGCAACCTAGGGGTTAACTCATTATATGTTGTCTGAAATATACTGAACCTCTGACAGTCAGACTACAGTGTCAGATTACAAAGAGTGCAGTTTGCAGCCTGTGTTAGTGTAGCTATCTCATTCCTATGGGCACACACTCATACACACACACACACACACACACACACACACACACACACCCAAGCAGCAGTAGCAGCATGTACTCTGACTAAATAAATTCAAGAGAACTGAATTAGCAGCATGCCAGTTTTTGATGATTGTGGCTAAACAGTACTATGTGGCACCAACAAGAAAATAACTTTGGTCATTTGGTAGCTTTTCATAGCCCTATTGGCTCTGGCTAGAACTTGTTGCTTTTGTTACTGCTTTTTGAAAGGAATTTTTGTTAACTGTTTGCTGTTTTCTTGCTGCAGGGGAAACTCCAAGATGTTTGAGCTGCACTCAAACAGCCACAGATGGACACCAGACAAATCAGTAAATATTAAATGTTTTATTCTTCAAAAGGTATCCACACTTACAGTTATATAAGGTTACTGCCACTCAGATTGCCCTAGTGCTTTGACTCTAACGAGTCTTCATCAGGGTGTATGTCTACAGGTGTTCATTAATATTCATTAACCATAATTCACAATTTACATAAATGCATAATTACCAAACTAGAACATGAAATCCACAACGTAAAAAAAAACATATTATCAAAAGTTTAAAAATCATTCATCTTTCACTCTATGAACTGCACTATTTTATGTTCTACTTGAAAGCTGCAAAAAATGTGCTACATTACATTTCATGTAAGTCCTATATGCTTGAAAGAAAGATAAAAGGATAATGACGGAGGCTGTGATCACCCAGATTCCATATCTAGGCATCCATCTATAATAAGATGTTCAAGGCATCACACTATTTCCAACATTTTTCTCAGTCAGTTTCCTGCTGGTGCATGGTGGGTGGAGTGGGGGGTGATCCACAGACAAATATTCTTTATCCTAGGGAAAGAAAAAAAAGTAAAAAACAACTCTATCAGAATGATAAAATATACAATATGTTATATGTTATTTCCCCCGAAATACAACAAAACATATACCAGATATGTTTTTCTTTACTTCAAAAAGGGCTTACCGATTTGTCTGGTGTCCATATTTGGCTATTTGAGTGCAGCACAAATGTCTTGGAGCTTTTTGTTGTGTTCGAGGTAGGCAACCCTCGTTAAGCTGCACCAGCCCTGATCTGCATAGTCACAGATCACACCTGTTCAGAATTTCTTGATGCAGGACCCTGCATGTCCACACCCACATTTGATTCTTCTGTTGGTGAAGGGCCCCTTGAGCCCTGCATGTTTGCATCCCTAGCCCCATGGACTTTTCCCTTGGCAGAAAGCTTCTCCACTTTGTTGTGTCCCTTGTTGCTAGGCAGCACTGTTGGTAAAATTACAGAGTTAATAAAAAGCTTATTTCTGCATGTCCTATGGAATATCCCCTTTATTGTTAGTTGTGGTGGATCTTGCTACAGGTCAACACTGTGTTTATTATTGCATTTTTGCACAATATTGTCATTGGTAGCACTTTTTTTAGGCTAACTATTACTATTAACCACCCCTTTGTGCTTATACTGCTTTATCACGTTAGTACCTTGGACATGCATTCTTGGTAGCTGGGTGGTACAGTACCCTTGATGAAGCAATAAGTGCAAGTGAGAAACAGCAGGGGCCCAACAGTTAAAACGTTGCCCATGGACAAAGTTTGCACTGACCAGTGGGCAAAAGTAGCCCATATCCAATTGCACACAATATTTAATGGAGTAGCCCATGGGCAAACACTGCTGAATATAGCAAGCAAATGGAGGTATGCAAAACATAACCCAGAGTGCAGTGCAATGAATGCCCAGCACTGAAGACAGCGCTGAATATAACAAATGGGCAGTGTAAGCAGCTACAGCAGCCCAGTGCACACAGCGGTGGGGTGTGGCACAAGTGAACCAAGTTGCCACCGTGCACACCAACACAGGAGGGGAGCTGTAAAGTAGAAAGTTTAGGCAGGGAAGAGAGGGAACTGCAATCAAATGAAATGTGAAAACCAAATGTGAGGGTCTTGACCCGCACTTTTAATGTCTTGGGTGTGTCCTCTCCAAAGGACTTCACCTTGTTTGAAGACAAAATTGTTCTCTTGCCTAAACCAGGGAGAGATCCTGCAAAAGTTGAAAATTACCGGCCCATATCATTAATAAATGTAGATATGAAAATATATGCAGAAATTTTGGCTACGTGCCTGGCTCAGGTTTGGACTTCCCTCCTGTGCCCTGAACAGGCAGGCTTCATGTCAGGGCACACATTAAGTGACCACTTTCGCAAAATATTTCATATTATCTCTGCATCCAGGGAATCCAGCATGGAATCAATGCTGGTTTCCCTGGATGCAGAAAAGCTTTTGATCGGGTCAACTGGTCATATCTATTTACCTCACTGAGGAAATATGGGCTACCAGAAGAATTCATACACAGAATACAGGTTCTATATACCAACCCTAGGGCCCGTATTTTGTGCAATAACAAATTATCAGAGCCATTTCCACTAACAAGGGGAACTCGTCAGGCCTGCCCCTTATCCCCTTACTTGTTCAATTTGTACATTGAACCTCACACTCTTAGGATCAACCTATCCCAGGAAGTACAGGGATTACAATTGGTGATCATGAATTAAAATGATCCACTTTCGTGGATGACGTACTTCTTCACATTTCCAGTTGGTGGACTTCCTTGTCTACTGCCTTGCAACTCCGTTCACAATTTGGGTCATTTTCTGGTTACAAGTTAAACTTGAGTAAGACTGTCATCCATCCTTTAACTAGACAATCATTTAAGGGAGAGATTGAGGACATGGGGTTAAAGTGGGAACCTAAATCTCTATCATATTTAGGAGTTTGGATATCCCAGAACCTACACCTGTTAAAGGCTTTAAATTTGGATCCCCCTTTACAATTAATTGAATTAGACCTTAAGCGTTGGGAACAGTTACCACTTTCTCTTTGGGGAAGACTGTCTGTGCTGAAAATGTAGTAGTAGTAGTAGTAAAAGCATTTATTTTTTACAGGATACAAAAATGACTTCTCATTTTAAGCACTATTAGGATAAAACCCTATTTACAAGTCGTTCCTGTCTTAGATGTTAATAAAAGATCATCAGTTTCATAAATACATTATGTCATGCTCCATTTAATGTACCCCTTAAATGCCCTCAACGCCTTCATTCCCAAGGTGTGATTTGTAGATTGCACTCCATTTGTCTTCCTTTCTATGGTTATGTAAGCCACCAAGGACAGCACACTCTAAACTTTGTAGACCACGGCAGATGGGTGGCTTTCAGGTACCAGACTTCTTTCTCTATTATCTTTCCATGCTGGGAGCCAAATACTTTCGATGGTATGTTCCAATTTCAGACCAACCATTTTCCCCTACATGGCTGCACATTGAAAGAAGTCTGGCTGACAGGCTTCATATTCCACTTCCATCTTTACTATTTGTCCCATTTAAGCATATTCCACTAGAACTAAAAAATTTGACTATAAGCTGGTCAATTAACACTCACGACCAATTGTGCAGACTATTAAAAATTTGCTGTTTTAAAGATACAGGAAAACCCTTGTATAATAACCCCAATCTTTCTGTTTTAGGCTCCCCAATATCACAGACTCAATGGAAGGGAGCACATATCACTGCCCTTGGGAATTTTATTTGTAAGAACAAGTTTATTAAGTCTGCTGAGTTTCAGGCATGAGTCTTGTGTACATCTAAATTTTACTTTAAATTTTTACAGTTAAGACATTGTGTTAAGGCATTTTTGGGTCTACCTCCTTGGTCGAATAAGGCGAGCACACAATTTCATCATTCGGCTGCCATTTCATCCAAGGACAGAGCCAACTCTCAGCTGTATAGAGAGCTGGGGAAGAAGGTCTGGAACTTGACTAATCCTGAAGCTTTTTATTGGAGGCAGGCCTTACATTTAAATTACACTGCACCTCAATGGAGCAAGATTTGGAGTAACTTATATTGCTTAGTAAAACAAGACAGGCTTAGGCTGCTCCAATTTAATATCTTGCACAATTTGTACTGCTCTCCTTTCAAACTTTATAAAATTGGTAGGTTAGCTTCCCCTTCATGTGAATTCTATTAAGCGGAAGACAACACACTTCTACATAAACTTTGGCTCTGTCCAAGAGCAAGTGCCTTCTGGACTATTGTGTGAAATGCCTTTCAACCCTTTTTTGGAAACCCTTCTAATTTCTCAGAAACTGTATGTCTTGTTGGAGACTATACAACCATTTCCAGTGTCTGCAACAAGACATATCTGGCCTTAATTATACTTGTTACCAAACTCATACTTGTTAGGAATTGGAGAGGAAATTAGACCCATCTTACTCAGAATGGCTTCAGGAATTTATGTGTGCTTACAATGCTGAACTTGCAGTAGCCCTCTCTAATCTCAAGGAGCACAAGTTCCACATGTGTTGGGTGGCCTTATATGCTTTTTTGAAGGCTCCACCATGTGAATAATTGTTCCTTCCTCCATACAAAGTTTAGTTTTCAGGTAACAGGACTTAGTTGTTGCACCGTGGTACTCAAGTTATTGACAGGTTCTTTGGCCGCAAGGGCAGAAGAAGTGGGTGGGAAGTGGGATGCTGGGTTTGTTTCTGCTTTTACTTTAGTTCTGATTGTATTATTTTAATACACACCTAATGCTGTTTTTCACTGTGGATTTTATTCTATCTTGTCTTACTACTGAGATGGTGTATTTTGTTTATTTTCTGATCAGTTTTCTTTGTTTGTATATGTTATCTGAAACATTAATAAAATAAAGTTAATTGCAAAAAAAAGAAAACCAAATGTGAGGATGGTACACATGTATACAGAAAAAGAGCACCACATGCCAGATGTTGAGTGGGGAGGAAGGGTGGAGCTGGCTATTGAGTGCAATGAAGGGTGCACTACAAATATGTCAGCATGGGGTGCCATCAGACCTAAAACATGTCAAACTGTGCACAGGGGGAGGACATATGGAACTGTGACATGATACAGGCACACTAAATGGCACACAGCATGGGGATACAGGGGGATAGAAGGCAGCTATGCCAACAAGGACACAGCTGTAGACAGGTCATAGCAAGAGGCCACCCCACTGGCCAATGCAGATGGAGAAGTGCACAAAGTACAGGGACACTCACAAGAAAATGGGCAGCCCCAATCCAGAACGTTGCCATCAGGTACAAGACACTGGCGAGGGCACACATTGGAAACAGAATGTATCCAACAATAGGCCAAAGCATCTGGCAAGGCCATCACACCATACAGGCATATGCACGCCCACGGTCCCCAGCAGGATAACCAGTGGAGACCCTGTGGAAGGTGAAAGGTGACAGGCATGGATGTAAACCTAATGGGGGAAATACCTGAGCAGGGAGGCAACATGGTTATATACAAGTAAAGGCCACCAAAGCATAACAAGAGATGCAGGACACTGAAGCATAACACCTAAAATATTCTTTAATGAACAAACTCAAAGTCATGTCAAACAAGGCACAACAACACAAACTATATACATGAGCAGTGGTGGGGGATAGGCCAAAATATGGGGAAGGTGGGTCTGACGTGACAGGAGGGATGATCAGGGTGCTGAAGGGTGTGTATGTTGGCTGTTATGGGCTAACTGTTGAAGTGCAGCAGTAGCCTTGTGATGTAGTCCTCCAGTGCCACCAGCTTCCTCATTGTAACATGCTGCTGCTGCCTCACAATTTACTGAAGGAGCTCATCACGGCCCTTTGCCTGCTGTGGAAAATGGATGATCCTAGCAGCCCTACAGACACCTATGGGACAAATAAAAAATAACATACAGGCTGCGACTAGACACTGTAGAGAAACAAGGATCAGCCAGCACAAATAACTTTGTCCCCCATCACACCCACCACATTATTACCAACACAATGTCACATGTGAAACATGGAAGGCTCAGCTGCCCCAGAGACCAAAGACACCCCAACAAACCCGGTCAGGTGGACATGGGCAGGTGGTGCACATGCCCCACAGTGCCCAGAGTGGCCATATGCCGGGTTGCCGGATGCACAAACAGACCACAGGCCACAGATGCCATGCATGGGCTGAGCCCATGGCTGCTAGGCTCAATGTGTAGATGGCCCCAATGTGTAGCACATGAGGAACATGCTGGCACAACATCAATGCAAGGTGTACAGCTAGCAGGAAGCATGGATGGGATGTGCAGAATCCCCCTTCCCCACTCACAGCCACATCAGAGTGATGCAACCACAGACTGACCCCCTGGCACAGGGCATAGATGCACCCTAGGGTTGGCCATGGTTGAGGCCAAAGCTCCCCCCACAACCCTGTGCCAGCTGATGCAGAACACATTGGTAATGAAGGACACATGCAGTGATCTACAATGGTGTATGGAACAAAGAGAGCACATGTGTGTGTGCAGCCATAACTACAATAAGCATGAGAACAGCAGACACCTTAAAGTAAGCACATAACTATACACAGGAGGTGGAACAGGGATGCAAAACACCACAGTGCCCCATAGGTTTATTTTATTTTAATTTTTATTTTAATTCATATATCAGATTTACAGCCTTTGAGTCAAAGACTCATTTACAAAGGCACCTCATCGCAGGGAGGGGGAACAATCAACTTGTGAGACAAGACAGTGTGGAACAATACAGGTGAGATACATGCAGCATACATAGCAGAATTTTCAGATAGCAAAATAAACATAGGCAGTTTGCAGGAGCACATAACAGTAAGTCATTGGCATGGTTAACAACATGGAGTGGCCACTGACACAGGTGGTGCCAACACTCCCAGGGGACAGAGGCCAAAAAGGCCAACACATAGTAGTAGGGCTACAAAGGACAGGCTAGAGGCTTGAAAGGGGCACTAATGGGAATGGAGAGGGAATCAGGGGTGAAGGAACAGTGGTCAGTATTTAAAACAGGGATTACAAGAGCAACAGAATTATGCATTGAGCAGGTTAGCAAGGGGAAAAGTAAGAGGAAGCCATTATAGTTTTCCAAAAAGGTAGCAGAGAAAGTGAAAGCCAAAAAGACTGCATTCCGGCAATACAAAAAGGCACAGGCAGAAGGGGATAGGGAGAAATACCAGGAGAAGCAAAGGGAGGCAGGGAGGTCAGTAAAGGAAGCTAAAGCTCAGATAGAAGAGTGCATCGCAAAATCAGTGAGTAGAAGGGACAAAACATTTTGGAAGTTCATAAGTGAAAAAAAAAGGGCAAAGGGATGGATAGTGAGACTGAAGGTGGAGGATGGAGGCCGTGTGGAGGATGACAACAGTAACGCTGACATACTGAACAGCTATTTCTGCTCAGTCTTTACTGAGGAAGAGGAGGGCAACTGATCTAAAGGGAGTACAAGGAGTGGTAATGGTGCATAAATGGCTACTTCACATTGTCACTCCGCTACGTGGAATGGCCAATAGGGAAAGGCTCACTTCGCCTTGTAATTATTACTTTGCGTTATCATTCCACCTTAATGCAAAGTAAGGTGGAGTGGCAACAATATTGGCAGCCCCAAATGCCTCTCAACACACACAGTCACCAGAATTAATGTGCATCCCTAAAATGCTACTGTCTTGTGTTCAGAAAACTCCCCAGTGTTGACGAAGTGAAATGAGAGCACAACAAGAAATACAAAGTCTCCCAGCATTAATGGCACACTCAGTCATGTGCGCAGTGGACGTGGTCACATCACACACAGACACCAGAATTAATGTGCATGCCCAAAATGCTACTGTCTTGTGTTCAGAAAATTCCCCAGTGCTGACGAAGTAAAATGAAAGCGTAACAAGAAATGCGAAGTCTCCCAGAATTAATGGTGCACTCAGTTATGTGCACAGTGGTCACACACAGTCACCAGAATTCATTTGCATCCCCAAAATGCTACTGTCTTGTGTCCAGAAAATTCCCCAGTGCTGGCAAAGTGAAATGAGAGGATAACAAAAAATGCAACGTCTCCCAGAATTAATGGTGCACTCCGTCATGAGAGCAGTGGCCACACAGTCTCCAGAATTAATGTGCATCCCCAAAATTCTACTGTCTTGTGCACAGAAAATTCTCCAGTGCTGGCGAAGTGAAATGAGAGGGTAACAAAAAATGCAGTCTCCCAGAATTAATGGTGTACTGCAAATCTACAGACAGATTAAGATTGCACTGCACACTCAAGAGATGCAGAGTCAGACGTGAAGGCACAACAACACCTAACCAGTGCTCACAAGTCACAAATCCAAATCTGGAAAAGAATACCTTTTGCCAGTTGGGGGGGGTGTGGTGCATGGCAGTAACAGTCCACTACCAGAAAAATACCACAAAGCAGTATAAAAAATTCATGCAGCTGCGGTGGATAGCAGGTTCACACTGCTGCAATTACTCTGGCACAATAAAAGTTGTCTGATTTAATGGTACGCATCGGACACACACTCACACACACACACACACTACAAGTATTTTGTAGGAAATTGAAAACCTTTAGCAATATAACCAAATGTTTTAAACAAACTGAAATTATACACTGCTGCACCACTACAATCAGCAAAAAAATTTCAAGAATTACTGAATATATTACTTTGTGTAAATTAAAACAGTTATGCAAGAAAAAAACAGTATAACCAAAACAGAAAGACTGCCTTTTTCTCCAATACATAGATACATAGACAGTGTCGGCAGATAAGGGCCTACGGCCCACTCAGTCTGCCCATTTGAGCTTGTAAGTTTCATTTATGTTTTCCAAGACATCTGTTGCCCCTTAACCCTGACCTCCAGAATTCCTTTATGTCTATCCCATGCACTCTTAAATCCTGTGATTGTTTCAGCCCCCACCACTTCCTCTGGCAGGGTGTTCCACTTGTCCCCCACCCATTCTGTGAAGAAATTCTTCCTCACCTTTCCTCTGAATTGTCCTCCCTCCAACTTCATCCCATGCCCTTTAGTCCTGGAACATCTTTTTCACTTAAAAATAGTGTATTCCTGCACCCTGTTCCTCCCTGTAAGATACTTACATGTCTCTATCATATCCCTCTCTCCCTCCTCTCCTCCAGGGAGTACATATTCAATTCCTTCAACCTGTCCTCATAGGACTTGTGATGCAATCCATGTACCATCTTTGTTGCCTCCTCTGAACCTTCTCTACCCTGTCTATGTCCTTACATAAGTAAGGTCTCCAGAACTGTACACTGTACTCCAGCTGGGGCCTCACTAGTGTCTTGTATAGTGGAATTATGACCTCCCTTTTCCTGCTGGTGATGCCTGCCTATGCATCCAGCATTCGCTTTACCTGCTGTCTTGTCACACTGTTTCCCTACCTTGAGGTCATCAGAGATGATAACCCCAAGATCCCTTTCCGCTTGGTGCATGCTATATCCTCACCCCCCAACTGATATATTGTGCCTGGGTTTTTGTGCCCCATTTGCATTATCTTGCACTTCTTTGCATTGAATTTCAACTGCCAAACCCCTGACCATTCTTCAAGTTTCTGCAGATCCCGTCTCATTCTGTCTACAACCTCTGGTGTGTCTACTCTATTACAGAGCTTTGTGTCATCAGTGAACTGGAAAATTCTGCCTTCTAGGTCCTGCACCCCTCCCCCATAGCACACTTCACAGGACACAGACAGACTGTTCTAAATTAACATTCAAAATCCACACACAAACAATAAACACTCAATGATATGAGCGGAGGAGGGTTTCTTACAATCGATGCACTAAATTTTGAACAAAGAAAATGGCTCAAAAAGGCTTTTTTAACAACTTTTAGAAGATTTGAATCGCAGAGCTCTGAGAGAAAACTGTCTCCATCTTCCACTACACACACTACACAGAACTGAGGCTGTGCAGAACAATCTAGAGCCCATGTGACCTGCAATCCCATGAAGCACTACAAATTCGTCTTGGAGCTCAATAACAAGGTGAAGTGATGCGAAGTACATTGATTTCAATGTACTTCACCTTAAGATTGGTGGAGAAGTGGTCTGGGGAAGGCAGAATAACACAAAGTCATTGGTTTCACTGGACTTTGCATTTCCCATCATCATGCGAAGTACTTTGCTTTGCATTGCGGAGCACTTCGCAGATTCTGCGTAACTCCGCAAATCACTCTGCGGAGCGAATTTCAGCCACTTCTCCCATCTCTAGTGGTGGACAAGTGGAACACTCTGCCAGAGGAAGTGGTGGGGGATTAAATAATTATAAGATTTAAGATTGCATGGGATAAACATAAGGGAATTCTGGTGGTCAGGGGTGAGGGGCAACAGACTTCTAGAAAAATGTAAAGGGAACTTACAAGCTCAAATGGGCAGACTGGGTGGGCTATAGGCCCTTATCTGCTGACAGTGTCTTTGTATCTATGTACCACTGCTGCAGCATGATGCAGGCACACTTGAGGGACATTGACATCCAATGCACAGGAGGCCAGCTGCCAGGGTGCAGAAGCAGAACAGGTGGCCCACACAGCAACGTTTCATCAGGGGCAGCAAAGGAGAGCACAGTGTACCACATATCTGATGAGCATGGCCCAGGCATGCATGGACCACCATGATACAGTGATGTAGGGCAGGCATGCCCAAAAAGGGCAGCATAGCACATGCCACTTGTCTGCGGATCAACATCCATGGAACCTTTTCAGAGCATGGCACATGGTGTCAAAGGCATGCATGCAGCAAATAATGCAACTCTGCAGCAGTGACACCAGAATGTTACCATAACCCCTGCAGCGGACATAGTGGGGCACTGACCCTAGCCCACCGGTGTACCCATGCCCATCACCCAGCACACAGAGCATAGTCCCCAGCATCACAGAACAGGTCAATGTGTCCCAGAATCATTGCTCCCATGACAGACTACCACATGGATGCAATGCACCAGTGGGTGACACAGACTGCCAGACCAATGACCACCAACCATTCATACAGCATACGATGAAACACAGCTGCACATGTGGATCTGCAACTATCGTTGTGTATGGACAATGACCATATCAACTTCAACATAAAGAGAAGGGGCAGGTGACACAGTAGGAGAAGGATGGGTATGAGGTGTGTAAGCAAGGAACCAGTGACAATACAATGGTGGAAAGGCATGCAACCGCTACACCAGTGCAGCACCACACATAGCAGTGTATCACCACAGCCAGGGATGATAGTATAATACCTGGCAATGGGGAAACCCTATGTGTGGCCATGTAAAAAAAGTGGCATGGCTGGCTGCAATGGACTCTGCAGGATGCCTGGCCACAGTGCATGGGCACCCACTTCATACCTCTCAACTGTCCTGGTTTTTCTGGGACTTCCTGCATCTACACTCCCTGTCCCGAAGTCCCAACTTAATTGCTTCTATTACAGATTTTTAGAAAGCCAGTGTAAGTTAGCAGACCTGTTTAACCCTTAAGCTACCAACAGAATTAGCAAGTATAGGATTTCTGGACTGATATACGTATATACGTATTTGATGTGGAACCTTTCATAAATGAGCAGCTTCTGCTCAAAGGTACTTGTAATCCTAGAGTTTAATAAAAAAAAAATATGAGTCAACAATACAGCAAGGGTTAAACTGGCCAAAGCAGACATAAGCAGTCTGTAGGAGACAGCCCTCCCCCAACATTCCACAGGCTTATCTTTTTTGTCTAATATGACTGAGAGAAACACACACACACAAACACACACACACACACACACACACACACACACACACACACACACACTCTGCATTCCAATACAGTATATTTCTATTCAGTTATGTCTAGAAATTAATAAAACTGTATCCTTAAAAGTCTGAAAATTAACTTAACACTGGATCCTAAAGAAAATGATTTCTTTAGCAGTGCCCATCTTACACTTTATTTTCAAGTAGGTAAATAAACAGAAATGAAATTGAAATCCATTTGGTATATTGGACAATTGTTACCCTACTGAGAGTAGCTTCAGCACTGGTGACTGCTTGCAGGAACTGGCTGTTGTAAGTAAAACTTCACACTGGATGCCGAATACCACTGAAGTAGAACAGCTAATTCTGACACAAGATCTGAATGCCATGTATGACATACCACACAGCCTGGGGAGAGAGTGGAAGAACAAAAGCATGCTATAAAAAGCAAAAGGTAAACCGGACATGTTTATTAAGCTGTCATACAAACTGAATTTCTAAACTAGACTTTGCAAAGCGAGTACCTGCTTGATGTCTGTCTGTACCACTTATTGTAGTTTTTTCAAACTTGAATCACAGGGATAAAAGTGTCATTCAAATACTTCAAATTAAACTGCGCATTGAATAAGCTTTATAAAGTGTCATTCTCAAATTTAAATATAATGTCCTTTTTCAGTATTATTAATTGTGATGAGACATATTAAATTTACACATCTGGAATGTCACCTCAATCGGCTGTCCTGTTATGGTTGAGTTGTAACTAAATGGGGCTTTGCTCTGAAACGCAGTCAGAACTGGAGTCAATGTCACATTCAATGGCACTGGTAAACTATAACAAAAAAAAAAAAGTTTGTCAGCAAGAAATCTGATGCTGCTTTTTTTCATGGGAACCCTGTAACCCTTCCCTCCCATTCCAACATCCATGATTTGTTACCTGAAAACATCAGCAGTGACTGACAGGATGCTTCTTTTGTAGTAAGCAGTGTATACTAATATAAAATCATCATCTAAACAAAGTGTGGTTACCAATAATGGGATTAACAGATTTGGGTACTAAAAATGTCACTGAGTAAGGTAAGATGACCTGTGTACCCAGTTCAATATAATCTGCATAAACGTTTCAGTACTTTTAATTTGAAAATCAATTGAGTTTCTTATGTTTACCCCAACTATTTCTCTTTTGTTATATGTTAGGCCAGCATTAGTTTGTTCTTAGGAAGCACAGGGCAAGGTATGCAGGGGAGGAACCTATAAGGTGCTGTGTTGGGTTATGTCCACCTGCAAGGTTAAAGGTTAATCTTTATGTGAGGGAACAACATGAGGTCTAGCTGCTGCCATGGATAAGACAATGGAAAAGGTTTAACTGAAACTGTGCACTAATTGTTAACATTTTTCCTACTTGCTATCTCAACTTTCTGTCTGCTTCTAGAGGTTAAGCAGATCCCGCATTGATCCCGGATTGATACTTGGTACCAACTCTGACATCTGCCATTGCCTGCTATCAATGAGTACTAAAGTGTTGCCATTCTCAGCATAAGCTAATTGTTTGATGGTGAGATATATGCTGGAGTTGAATATTTGTGTGATTGGGTAGCATCTGAGGTAATCTGACAGACTGTTTATTGATGGAAGCATACCAATGTTGGCACCAGCATGACAGAAAAGAGACACAATTTAACAAGTAGCAAAAAGTTCACACTGACTCAACTGAACAAACAAATTGCAGCACACTCAACATTTCTTAACTAGTTGAAGTTTTGCCTTCATGGAGAGGGTTTCTTTATTTTTTCTGTGAATATGCTGACATTTGTTTTTTCATCTGCTTTAGCTGTTAATAAATTACTTTTGCTCTATGGCTTAGATAGGAGTGTCTTATTTCTGACACACTGGCGTTTGTTTTCTTGACTTGTTTCATTTACACTGTCACCCAATATGTTTCTGTTACTCTGGGTACCCAATTATGGAAAGAAAGCCAATGAATATGTAAGCTAAATGCACACACACCATCTGACTTGAATGAAGACATGGATCTGGTACCGTTCTTGAAATCTACTTAATTTTCTTCATTTTCCCATTTACACCCCCTCCCCATTATTTTCTATAAATTTACCTTTTCATTGTAAGTACAAGTAAAATATTAGGACAGTAAAAAATCAGTGTGAATATGAATAAATAGTAACTAGAACTTGGGATCTCTGCTGTTCTTGCCCTCCTGTAGTTCTTTTGGCAGTTTCAAAGTGCATTATATTGAGTACCATACCTGTTTTATCTCTGAAATTCCCAAAAGAAGAAATTAGTGCCATAAAACCTAAACTTCTTCTTAACTTCTCAGACACGACAGGTAGGGTGGACCCTGCTCCTGGAATTAGCATACAGCCCTTTGTCTTACAGTAACAAAATAGTGCAATGAACAGCAAAAGGAAAAGTTTCCATTTTCACTTAGTAATGGGAGGGCTTTAAGCCCGAGTTTCGATGGGCAGAGCAACTACGTCATTCCCCCATTGGGCTTAAAAGGTCACTCATCCTGGGGCTCTCCAGGATTCTTTTCTTGTTGCAGCTGGAGGCACCGCTCCTCCTTTTCCTTCCACTATGCTGTTATTTTGGGGCACCTCTGGCTGCTGGATCTCTCTAACCCCCCCCTCCCCGCGCTCTTCTCGCTGTGCTTGCTCTGGTATTTTGCTTCCCTTGGCTGTGCACATTTCCTACCCATGGCTGCGGCAACAGCACCCTAACCGCTGCAGCAAGATGTTTTGGTTGCCCCTCAACCTGCTGTTCAGTCTTCTGCAGGCATCTCCTTAGCTCCGGCCCCAGGTGTTGCAGATTTAATTGCTTGTTTAAACCTTGACTCTGGCACTCGTGTCTTCACTAGTTTGCTCAGTCACTTTTCCCCATACCAGCACCGACAGTTCTCTCTCTCCTCCTATGGCCGTGACAAGTTTCTCTGCCTCTTTATCCCCTCTGTCCTCTCCCTGGCAACCTTCTGCTGTGGCGGTGTATTGCTGAATTAAGACTTCCTTTCTCTGGCCTGGCCATCGAATGGTAGGCTGTACTCTTGCCTTTGGCTTCCGACGCTTACAGAGCGCTCCAAGTGTCCCGCACTGTCCTCCCCTCATGGTCACTCCCTGGGGTTTGTTGCCTTGTTTTGCACTCCTTCCTGACCGTGGCCCCGCTGGATCCATTCTATTTTATTTGGTTCATCACTGCCTGCTTCATTATTTGCAACCTCCCATCTCTCTCTAGTATTATTATTGGACTTTGACATATGTAGTGGGGTGTGTGCAGAGAAATTGTAGTACATGATTACAGCTCTCATGTCTCATCATCGGGTGTGGCTGTCAACGTGGATTTCAGAACATCAGTTAATGACTCAGGTTAGACATTTCAAATGACCTCTCTGTACCTATGGCTTACTTTAGTGCACAGTATGTTGATTTAGCATCAGCTCAAGGTTCTCTAAAACAACAAAAAAAATTATTTCGTACCATGTAGCTGGGTAGATGTGAATGGTGCTGATGGGTGTATGGAATTTATATTGGGTTATGTAATTCACCACCAGCCGCGTCTCTATTTCTTGTTCCTAATGCAGCTTTGGCATTCCCCTCTGTTCTCCTCCTCTCAAAACCTAAACGCACTCGGTCCTGCTGCTAGGGCTCTTGTGGACACACAACCTATTCCCTCATCATCCTCCTTTGCTTGCCTCTTTCCTTCTCTCTGCCTTTATCCACCGTATCAGGGGTGTCTACCCCATCAAATCCACTTGTTGCCTTCCTCCTCCTCCTGTTGCCATTGATCAGCTAGTTACTACATGAGACAGGTGGCTCTGTGGAGATGCAACAATCTGTCCCTTGACAACCCCTGGAGTCCATCTTCCAAAATACCTCCACCCTTCATTCCTCTCTTTCTGTGACCTTCACTATCTTTTGGGGTTTTCCCTATCCTGCTATCACCTTCCCTAATTCATATCATCCTCCTACCCTAGTCTATCTGGTGTCCCGGTGCCTCCATCTGATCTCCTATAGTTATCAACATCAGGTTGCTTCCTCATAGGTTCCTGATTCCATCCATCATCATGCCACAGTTTATCTATTTACATCGCCTACTCGAGCATTCCTATCATTGAATCCTATGCTCATCCTTGCCTCTGCCATCCAGAATTCACTCCAGTCTAGACCTACAATCGATATCCTGCCCATCTATTTCAATCACTCAATCTGCATGCCTTGGCTGACTCTGTCTGGCCTGCAATCAATATTTCTTTTGGGCATGCCTATCATGAATCATATGCTGCCTCATCAATCTGTGGCCTTCCTGCCGCACCTATCGGGTTCATGACTCCCATCCGCATTAACCATTTCTTATCTCAACGAGCCTCCAAGCCTGGCTTCAATCCATCATCAGCCATCAAGGATTCACTTCAATCATGGCTTCCATCTCTCATCATCCCTATCATGAATCATGTGCCACCTCATTGAACTGCGGCCCTCCTGCTGCATGTGTCAAGTTCCTGACTCCGGTCATCATTCATTTGTCCTTACCACATGGTTCATCTCTTTACATCGCTTACTAGAGCATGTCCATTCTTGAATCCTGTGCTACCTCCTCTACCCGCTGCTTGGCTGGCTGCTCTCCATCATCGTTCAAGTTCAATTTCAAGTTCACGTCCTGTCTCCTCTTCCTCAGTCTTCTCGTATTGGACTGTTGCACTCCTGCAGTGACCATCATCATCAGTCTGCATCCTCCTCAGTCTTCTTGTGGGTGCATCTGGATGCCCCTTGCTCCTCTGACTTCTACATGGATCTACGCCTTCCTGTCACCTACTCAAGCATACCCCTCTTGGGTCCCTACTGCCTCATGTTCCTTCTTCGATCTGAGCTTTCTTTTGGGGGTTTCCCCCATCCCATCATCATCCTTCCTACTCATCTCCTTCTCTTTAATGAATCCTTCTCTTTAATGATATACGTCCTTAAATCAAATGTTGTCAGCTTGGAGGGAAGTCAACCAAGGCCTTGGATCCCCAGAGGTTTCCTCCTCAAATGGGTTTTTTCCTCTCCTCTGTGCCAATGGTCATAATATTAATTAGAGTTAGTACTTTCTTAGGTTAATTAGTTAGGTTCCACTGTTGGATGGAGGCGGATTGTGGCCCCGGCTTTCCCCTCTGTCCTTAGGAAGTCCACCTTCATCATCTTCTTAGAATTCATTCATTCATCATCCTCACCTCTTCAATGCTCGACACCCAATTG
This sequence comes from Neoceratodus forsteri, assembly GCA_016271365.2. Classification (NCBI taxonomy): domain Eukaryota; kingdom Metazoa; phylum Chordata; order Ceratodontiformes; family Ceratodontidae; genus Neoceratodus; species Neoceratodus forsteri. Next base: position 686,550,493 of record CM057449.1, read on the forward strand.
GGTATTCTTTTTGGGCTTCTTCCTAAGCTACCTTTAGCCGATGCAATAATTCCCTCAGCACCTGTAGGGGTGAACCCTCTTCTAGGGTTTCTTGCATTGTACCCCTACAGAGTGGTACATCCCATGGATAGAGAGGCGGAAAGCCACAAAAGTAAATCAAGTCACACAAGCATCATCTCATCTAGTTGCATAAGCACATTGAATGGGAGTGCTTTAAGCCTGAGGTTTGATGGCAGAGCAACTATGTCACTCTCCCATCATGTTTAAAAGGTCACTCATCCTGGGGCTCTCCAGGATTAATTTCTTGTTGCCCACCATCCACCCCTCCTTCTCCAGCAGTTGTCTCTCTTACCCATGGGCTTCTTCTTAAGCTACATTTAGCTGACACAGTTTTCCCATGGCACCTGTGGGGAGAAGCCTCCTTTAGGGTTACTTGCAATGTACTCCTACAGGGTGGTATATCCCACAGATAGAGAGGCAGAAAGCCACAAAAGTAAATCAAGGCACACAAACATCAAATCATCTAGTTGCGTAAGCACATTGAAGTTATTGTTAAACAGGAAAGACCCCAGGTTAATATTTAACTTCTATTCTACTTTTTGTTACATGTGAGACATCAGGGACAGGACAACTATCCCATAAGAAGTATAGGACTACTATGTGTCTTAGGCCCTGTATACACTACAGAATTGCTTTTGAAAACCATTTTTAAAACCAGTTTTGTTAAACCATTTCAGTGCATCCACACTATTCAGTAACCATTTTTATGTTGGCTTGCGTGCACACACTAGCAACATCTTGTGGTGGTAGCACAAATGCAGAGGTGTGTCAGTGTTGGCCAATGCAGGGGATGCTTTAGTGAGTGCATCCTTCAGCCCCCAACCAGTGAGCATGCTGCCAATGAAAGCAGTTTCAAAGAGAGCCACCGAGATGAAACAAATGTGCAGCTGCAATCAGAGACAAGCTCATCATTGTCATGGCAGATGGCATGCCTTCCTTATATGCCTTTCCTGGTGAAACATTTCAGAAAAAATGGCAGCTCCTACCATCCAAAATCTGTAAAAAGCTGACATCAGGGTGCCCAATCCCCGTGTCGGCATGTTAGTAGCTCCTGCCATCTGCCACACTGCAACCTCCCACTGCCACTGTCCTCCCCGCTCCCTCTGTTTCCCTGTCCCCCGACAGAAAAAAAACCCTCCTGCAACCTCCCACTGCTGCTGCCCTCCCTGCTCCCTCCATTCCCCGTCCCCTGACAGACAATAAAACTCTCCTGGAACTCCCACTGCTGCTGCCCTCCACACTCCCTCTGTTCCCCATCCCCCAACAGAAACAAAAACCTCCCACAACCTCCCACTGCTGCTGCCTTCCCCCTCCCTGCTCCCTCCATTCCCTTCCCCCCAGAATTGTAGCACACTGGGACCCCACCTCTGTGTGCCTATTTTCTTGTTTGTTTCTTAACCTGTGAATGAAGAAAACCTTCCCTTGCATTTTTTTTTATTTTTTCCCTGCAAACAAGAAAACTCCACTGATGTCTTCCCATCACCTTCCCTCATCCCCACCATCCCTCTGCGCACCCACCTCCCGCATCCCCCTCACCCATACTTACCTTCCGGAGGTTGGGAGCCACTATCTTCTCTGAACCAGGACATGTCTGACTCTTCAAAGTCAAACTGTGATGTGAAGAAATGATGGTAAGCTTTATAATGGGAAGCAATGGGGGGGTGTTAATTTAGGTTGACATCTCAGCCATTTTTTTGAATTTTGGCACCAAATTTTAACATGGGGTTCTTGGGATGCCACTTGGTAAACTTGTCACTGTCATTTTGTTTCTCGGTCCCGAAAGCTGATTTTGTGGTTGCTGTGCAGAATCATCTTTTGGGACTGATTAATGAAACAGCACTGCCACTGTTCATGAGGTGGGGTCCCAAAAAGCCCATGTTGCAAATTTGGTGGAAAAATCCAAAAAAATTACTGCGTTATGAGCGTGCATTGTGTAGTTTCTATGCACGCTCATAATTTCACCAATTTTTAAAATTTTCACTCCAGATTTTCAACATTGCCAGTTTTTCACACCTTCTTATGAACAGTAAAGCTGTCATTTTTCACATCCTGCCCAAAATGTGTTTTAGCATCTGTGGCACACAATGAGCATGGTCACTGTGCAAAATCAAATTTTGGGACAGATTAACAAAATCTCAGTGCCTTTGTTCATGAGGAGAGGTCCCAAAATGCCCATGCTGAAAATTTAGTGAAACAATTCATATAAATAACCGCGTTACAGGTGTACGTTGCTCAGTTTCTATGCACACTTGTAAGTTCGTGCATTTTTCATATTTTCTCTCCAGAATTTCAACATTGCCATTTTTTTCACACCTCCTCATGAACAGTTCAGCAGTCATTTTTCGCATCCTGCTCAAAATGTGTTTCTGCATCTGTGGCTCTGAATTTTTATTTATTTATTTTATTTATTTAGGTATTTGGAAACAACCTTTGAGCATGAGCTGTTTTACAAAGGTTCCACGTCATTAGAACATAAGACACAAAAACATGGGATACAAGCACATAAGTTACAGAAAACATAGGATACATACATGAGTCAGATGGGATACATACACAAGTCAGACACAAGCACAGCATTTGCATAGGGATGCAGGATTACCTTAGGTTACACAAGAGCAAAAAGATGACCTTATACCAGTGGTCGGGGGAACTCAGGAGAGCACTCTCCAGAGTAAGAAGCAACCTCAAGCTAAGAGGCTTTGTCTGGTCATGAGTAAGGCAGAGGTAGGGGCATGGAGGACCGGGTGAGTAGAAGGAGGGGTTAGTTAGCCACGAGAATTGGTGGAAACTGGCCTGTGAATGGCACAGTTGCTGTGTGACATCACCTTTCAGATTGATTAACAAAATTATAATGCCACTGTTCTTAAGGTGGGGATCCCAAAAGTCCATGTTGAAAATTTGGAGTGAAAACACCAACAAACGCCCTGGGCATTAAGGTTTCCAACCACACACCCACCCTGTAGAGACTGACAGGTGTCAGAGGCATAACTTGGGTTCATCTGCTGTAATGTTCATGGCATTCTACCCCCACCCTAGAGCCACTAACAGGCATTGAGGTGTGCCTTGGGGTCTGTTGCCCTAACATTCACCCCATTCTCCTATACTGCACCCATCTTAGCTTATTTCCTTATTGAATGGGGTGAGCATAAGGGCCAAAGACCCCAAAGCACACCACGACACCTGTCAGTGTCTTCAGGGTGGAGTGAGGTGGAATGGTGTAAGCGTTATGGCTGATGACCCAAAGCAGCACTCCCAATGCCTTTCAGTCTCTGTGGGGGGGGTGGTGGTGTTCATTCAATACTTCACTACCACTCCTATTATGCATCTCTCTAACTCCTGCACTACCAGTGCCAGCAAGCCCACATTCAGCACTGACAAATGCTTGTCGATAATGGTTTAGTGTGTCCACATTGCTGGCATTAAACCTGTTCTCCCTGTAACTATTTCATGTTAATTCCAACACACAGAACAGTTCTTGCCTGTACACACTACAGCTAGCACTCTTTTAGTTAAACTGTTACAGCTTAAAACATTTCTACTCCTGTCCAGATAGCTGAGTAAAACCACACTAGCTCTAAAAAGTTTTTTAAAATGGTTTTGAGACTAGGTACCTAAGAGGGTTTAAAAACATTTTTGTTAAAACATTTTAAGGGGCTTTTAGTCTGGATGCAAACAGTGGATCCTATGCACCAATGGGTGGGTAATACATGCTGGAGGTACGTTACCCACCTGCTGAGCTGCACACCTGCAGACAGGTGAGCACCAGCGGCATTCATGTCTGCTGGCCACCTGGCCACTGCCCCACCCCCCAGCATACAGGACTCTGCAGTGCAGCTGGGAGGGGGTTGTGGGACTGGCCAGGCAGCTCAGTGGATCTCTTCCATGGGGTGATGCGTTGGCTGCATGCACCATGGATGTCCAAGGGCCAGCGACTGTGGCATGTGTGAGGAGGGAAATGCCACCAGCCCTCTAATGGCACTGGAGCAGTGCATGGGGCCAGATTGGGGCTGGGGGAGCTGTCTGCTGGAGGTGGTGGGGTGCGTACCATACCCCACTGTAAGGGGGATGTGCTGGTGGTGCTGGGGGGGTGGCATCATGGGCAGCACCCTAAGGCCAGTGCCCCCATGCATTGATGTGTGTGTGGGGGGGCATGACCGTGATGTGCAGCCACACCAGTCTGTGTGCCGGGGTGGGAGGGAGGCAGCAGCCCCTCTATGGGTGGGCCTGGAGGGTGGGTGGGCACATCGCCCTGATGCCAGGCAGGTTTCCAGACTTGCATGGGGCACATAGGGGTTTTATGGCAGGGTCCTCATGGGCATACCCTGTGCCCCATACACCCCCCGTAGCCAGCACTATGCACCTTTGTGAATGGTGCATAGTGCTGGCATGCTCCCCCTGCAGTGCAGTCCATGGCACTGGGGAATCAGGTGTGTACTGTCTGCATGCCCCCCCATTGTGCATACCATGTAGGCCCAATGTGTGTGAAGTGGCTATGCGCCCAAGATGCATGGGGCATAGCCACTCTGCCCCTATGTACCTAGGGGCCAGTGCTAGGGGGATTTAAACATTTTAAAGAGGGAATCTGGCCAAAAGTGCTACATTGCAGAATTGTAATCAGCATATCCCCAATAAATCTCTTACCAAAAATTAGGTGGCTGTGTTACTTCATTTTAAAGTTATGAGCTATTTTGTAACCTTAATTTTACTGCCTGTTCAAAAATGTCAGTTTCCGTGAAAACTCACTGATGATGTCATAACCAGAACTCACAACCTAATCATCCTTGTCAGAAGCCTCACAGGATCTATTTCTCCAATTGTAAGAAACTGTACCAAAAGTAATCATTAAACAAACAAACCAAAAAAAAAAAAACTGACATAGGGTTGACTGCAGTGCTTATGTTTCCAGAATGTTCAGGTGCATGGTACTGTACTTTAGAATGCATCAGGAGGTGGTTTTGGAATGCAGCCATGAACCAAGGTATAGAATGTCAAGGTGTTACACAATTTAAAATTTTGTGTGGATATGCAGTCTCTGAATATGGCAGGAATACACCATCTCAAAACGTGGCGGGACCCTCAATCACAGAATGTGATAGGAACACACATACAGGAATTTGGTGGGGACTGGCAATTTCTAAATTTAGTGGGGAGGCACATGGTCAAAATGTGACAAGACACCCCATTTTATTCTGAAATTGTTTGTCCCTGTCACATTCCAGAATTGCACACACCCAGCACATTTCAGAATTTAGCATCACATCCCCACTGCATTCCGACTCTTTGTGTCCCAGCCAAATTCTAAAATTGTGCATCCCAGCCACAGTCCAAAACTGGACATCCTCCCCATGTTCCAATGTTGTGTTTTAATGCCATATTCTGAAATTGTCACCACCACATTCCAAAATTGTGCATCACTGCCACATGCCAAAATTGTGTGTCACCATCCCATTTCAGAATTGTGCATCACTGCCACATTCCAAAATTGTGCTTCACTACCACATTCCAAATCTGTGAATCATCACCACATTCTAAAACTGCATCACCACTACATTCTGAAACTGTGCATCACCGCTACATTCTGAAACTGTGCGTCAATGCCACATTCCAAAATTGTGTCACTGCCACATTGCAAAATTGCGCATCAGCATTATATTCCAAAATTGTGTCACCACCACATTCTGAAACTGCGTGTCACTGCCACATTCCAAAATTGTGTGTCACTTCCACATTTTGAAATTGTTCATCACTGCCACATTCCAAAACTGTATGTCACTGCCACATTCTGAAATTGTGTCATCACAGTCTGAATTTGTGCATCACTGCCACATGCTGAAATTGCTTGCCATCACCACATTTCAAAATTGTGCATCACTGCCACATTCCAAAATTGTGTCATAACCACATTCCAAAATTGTTTCCCAGCTACTTTCTGAGATTGTGTCATTGCTGCAATCCACAACTGCAATTTGGTAGCATTTCAGAATCTCATACCTGCAATATTCTACAAATTGCAAACAGCTTGTAATTCTAAAGCCTTGTTTGCCTTTCATTCCACCCCCCACACACACATCACATTCTGAAGTATTGCACCTTGCATCTGCATATTACAGAAATGCATGTGCTGACCCATGCAGTGTCAACTTTCTTTTTTCAGATGTTTACTACAACTGCAGTTTTATGTAATGTGGGATGGAAAAATCCTATAAGGTAGCTTGTATGGAGAAATTGTCTGTGAGTTTTGGTTATGACATCATCAGTAGCTGTTCACTGAAACTGGCTTTTTTGAACAGGAAATGTACTTAGGGTTACAGAATTACCTGTAACTTTTAAACATAGTAGCTCAGAGATCATATTTTTGGCATGGGGCTGATTGGGGATATACTGGTCCAAATTCTGAATTTATTGATGTCAGAAATTATGGCCATATTCCCTCTTTAAGGCACTTAAACTATTTTAAGATCCACAGTGTGTACATAGTCTTAGCTTGCATGATCTCCAGAACTTGGATTCACCTCTATTCTCAAGCTTCTGTAGTTTTTTGGGTAACTTTAAAACACACCCAAGTTGGCATACCACCAGTCTCTATTTTTCAAATCCTTGAGTCGGGATTAGGGCATGAATACCCATATTGCTCCATAATTTTTCAAACATAAAAGGGAAGGTGCCCCTTGCTCCTGCAGTTTGCATGCAGCCCCCTATCTTATAGTAACTCAGGATAGTTACAAACTTTGAAAAGGAAAGTACCCATCCATATCCAGACAAATATGTCCTCAAATCTGGCAAGGCCCAGGTTAGTTTTTGTGATACATTTGTTGTGTATGAGACCTCGGGGACTGTAACAGATATAGTTGTTGTGCTATGTGCCTTGACATGCATAAACTCTGGGGCCTGTGCTTAACTTGTTTAATCCCCCCACTGCCCCAAGTTAGCAGCAGTATAGCAGAAATAATCTTCAGTTAATAATATGTATTGTGGTAGTCAAGAATTATTATAATGCCATCATGTCAGAAACATCTAGACTCACCCACAATACATGGTATTGATCATTTAATTCAGCACCTTACCTCACCTCCCCCCAGCCCAAGCACTTTTATATTTTTATTTTTAGTATTATTTTTACTTTACATTCTTTATTTTGTCATGGTTATTTAAACTATGGTAAATTATTTTTAGTAAAGTGCACTATGGGGTTAATATTCTATCAAGTTATATTTTTTGATACATGGTGGCATGTTTCAGGAATAACATAGACGGCTTCTCAATTTTTTTTTTTTTTTTTTGAGCAGCTCAAATATTCTTTACATTGTAAAATCCAGAATTTATTATTTATCTGGCAGTAGAGTCTTGACTTGCATGAGTTATGGTACCAGGATTCAACCTCCCCCTCCTTCTCCCCCTCAGAGGTGAAGTCCTGGTATAGTAAAATGTCTAGGAGTCACAACCCAAATCCTAGTGTAATATTAGGACATTACTATGGTAGTACAAGTATCAATAAATAGTGACTGGAATTTTGGAGTTCACTTCTGTTTTAATCTTCCTTTAGTTTTTTTTTTTTTTTGGAAACTTTAAAACACTTTCAAGTAAGCATGGTGCCAGACTCTATTTCTGAAATCCTTCAGTAAGGATTAGGACATGAACTTCCTTATTCCTCCATGATTTTTCAGCCATAAAAGGGAGGGTGCCCCTTGTTCTTGAAATTTGAATGCAGCCCCCTATCTTTTAGTAGTAAAGGATAGTTTCAAACTTTGAAAGGGTAAGTACCCATCCATATCCACATAAATCTGTCCTCAAATCTGGCACAATCCAGGTTAGTTTTTCATGATACTTTTCTTACATATGACACCTTGAAGACATACAAAGTAATCTGTAGCAGGTATAGTCATACTATGTGTCTCAGCATTTATAAACTCTGTGACCTGTTTTTTTATTCATTTAATCTCTCCCAACCTACACCCCAGGAAGTGGTCGTATAGCAGAAATAATCTTCAGGGGCTGCAACTAAGGGAGATATTTAAGTGAAACATAAGGGTACAGATTGATAATGAATAAAAGATAAAATCAGAAAGAGATAATAATGTAGGACACTTTTTCCACTCAGATCTTAATCATCCAAGTTACTCTCTCAAGTAAATTATCTCTGCCCTGATGCAGGTCAATACATTTCTCAATAGGCATAGGTTTCTTAGATTTTTAACCAGACAGTCTTTCCTTTTTCTTTTTTTCTGCAGTTAGTAATACGAATCATGGCAGTCAAGAGTGACAATGACATCATGGTAGAAACATCCAGACTCATACTATATTATATGATACCAACCATTTAATTCAAATTAACCTCACCTCCCCTCCCCACCCCTTACTTTTATATGTTTTTTCTCCTTGTATTTTATTTCTTTGGATATTTTTTCAGGTCCATTTAAAATACGGTAAATAATTCTTTTAGTTAGGTGCATTATAGGGTTGATAATATTTGATCAACGTAATCATTTTTTTATACACTGTGGCATGTTTCAGGATTAACACAGAGGGCATCTCCAAATTTCTTTTTTCTTTAGTGGCTTGGTTCTTTTTTTTTTCATTAAAACAGGCATTCTAAACAAGGAAAGCACATGTTCCAAAATATCCCATATGTTGCAAAATCCAAGAATTTCTTATTTATCTGACCATATAGTAGTTAAGCTGCCACTTTACTGTTGTTAGTCATGAGAAAAATACTGGTAAGGTACTTGTAATGGTTTTAGTTTAAAATAAAACTATCTTTGTTAACTGACAGGCTCCCTTTGAACACAGGTGCCTAAAACAAACTGATGACCTTGACAAATACAGGACTGATACTAAATGTTGCATGACTGCATTTGTTTCCTCATTTTAAACCAATACTATTGTTTGCCAATGTTGTATAAACTGATGCGCATGTAATGAAAAATACATAGTAGTCAAGTAGGTCTTAACACAAATGTTCAGACAATTAAAACAGTTTTGTTATTTTTACCCAACTGCAGAGCTCATTCCAGTGTAGGATCCCATATTCAGAGCTGGCTAGATGTGCATTCACAACAGTGCATCACACAAAAAAGATGCATCTACCGGCTCTGTTTCAATATTCAAACAGAATGCACAATGGGAATAGATAATGCATTCTGTATAAATATCTGACCCTGTATGTGCAGCACATAGCAAGTGGCTGCCATGTACAGTGCAGTGCATCCAAGGTGTGGGACTGAAGACCACCCATAGGGGAATGCATGGTGCATACCTGTATGCACTGCAGCACCCATGGGTGATATTCAGCTAAAACATGCGGATGAGACCATTGGGCATGCATGGTGCAAAGGGGCCATTTGCATGCCAATTATGAGCTCATTTGCATGGCTGCACCAGGAGAAATGGACCAGTCCAGCCCCCTCTCCAGCCCCATACACTGACATAACACTAATCCATATCCCCATTTCCATTGTGTAGCAGATCCCATCCCTCCCTAGCCCTGTACACAGTTAGAACTAAAAATCAACCATATCCCCATTTCCATTGTGCAACAGATCCCCTCCTTCCCCAGCCCTGTACACAGTTAGAACTAAAAATCATCCATATCCCCATTTCCATAGTGTGGCAGACCCCCAGCCACGATCAATGTACAACTCAAACAGAAATTCACCCATTTCTGTCTCCCTGGTAGTCTAGTGGTTCCCCCTTCCCCTAGCCTCAATCCCATCACAAAGGACAGTGACCCCATCCCTGGTAGTCAAGTGACCCCCCACACCATTGGTAAGAGGCCCATCACTCATTTCCCCAACTCAACTGGAGCCAGTGACTGGCACTGCCCACCCATACCACCACGGCCAGCAACTGATTAAACTGTATGGGAGCATGTACAGTACACATTACATGGCCATTGGTTGAGCACTGCCATGGCAGTGTCAGTGGGCAGTGCCAGTCATCGACTCCAGTTGGATTGTGGGGTAGTGGGGTAGTGGGTCTCTGACTAACAGGATCGCTGTCCTTTGTGACAGGATCAGGGCTCATGGAGGGGTGAACCACTGGACCACCAAGGATATGGGAAAGGGGCAATTTCTGTTTGAGTTGTACAGCCATCAGGGCTGGGGAGGGGGATGGCCACTACACTATGGAAACAGGAATATGGATAATTATTAATTCTGTGTATGGGGCTGGGGAGGGTGTTCTGCTACACCATGGGAATGGAGATATAGATGAGTTTTAATTCTAACTGTGTACGAGCTTGGGGGGACTGTGTACCCAACCCTAGACTGTGTTCAGATCACCTCCTGATCCAGTGCATAGTTAAAGTAGAGTGTCAGACACATAACTATGCACCAGCACAGCTAGCCATAGTTACACCTTGGGAGGTTGAATATTGCGATGTGTGTCATATGCATGAGGGACCCCTCACTTGCATTCTCACATCTCAGTATTCTGATCTGTGGTGCAGCCAGGTTTGTGAGGCACATCGGGGCTTCTGAATGTTACCACCCCCCTGATGGCCCTCACTCATCTGGAGATGTGGGGCACATCTCATCTGAATATGTGGGCCTAAGCACTGGGTGGGGGCAATGGGGTTGCATTTTGGCATTTACAGATAAGCAAAGGCCATTTATTGTGAAGATTTACTGATGTTGACAGTCTTCATTGACTAACACTGAAAGGTCTATATATTTACTGGTTGACATGGTTTATGACTCATTGGCAGTGACTGGCAACCTCCATTATTCACACATGTGAATAGCGAACCGTGAATAATGGAGTTTGCCCAAGCGCATTCCTTGAACGCTGTGCCTGCCTATCCGATGCTAGCTCAGAAGCTCCATTGCCACCTTCCCTCACACTGCCAACCTGCTTGCACAGCATCTAGAAAACCACCAAACCATAAACAACTTCCTTGTCTGGTGCCATGATGTCGAATCTGTGCAGCCACGATAACTTTCTTTCAACGTTGTTCATCGGAACTTGTACAGGAGGTCTAGAAAGTGCACTTTTTTTTCTGCAATGTGACCATCATGGCTGGCACAGAGGGGAAAGAGAGGTCTGGGAATTGTCAGCAGACACTCTCCTCTGACCAACATGGCTGAGATTTCACATGTAGGAGCAGGAGAGGACAGCAAGAACAATCGAGTAAAAGAAGAGGACTGAGACAGACTAATGTGGCACTCGGGTAACATTTAAAAAATGAAATCTGCAGAGTAAAGCAGTTTGCTTAATTTTATAGACTGCCTGTAAACATTATCATAGAGCCCACAAAGGCAGAACATTTAGTAGAAGCCAAAAAAAAAAACAATAGAATGATTATTTCATGTAGCTCAGAGTGCTGCAACTCTCAGAAAACCAGTAAATATAAAAAATAAAACATGGGTAAGTCGGTAAAATTTGGGATTTTATGCACACCCTTGGTGTATGATGCCCTGATAAACCCCTTGGGCTTTGCCCTCGGGGTTTATGGGGCATCACACCTTGAGTGTGCTTAAAATCCTCATTAACCACAGTTCCCCATGCATTATTCTATACATCATACCTCACATTTGAAAGAGATCATGGAGTGCAATCTGACCCCACCCCCCACCACACACACACAATACAACCTTGGGGTCATTGTGATCACTTTAATTATTGAAAAGTACACTTTGTTTTCTTCCTTACTGACCTCTCACAACATTTACACACCTAACATGGGCTCCCAAAGATGTGCTTTTTCATTATTCTCAAGGAACCTGGAATCCATTTTGCAACAAAACATGAAAGAAGGACCCTTTGGTAAATAATGGGCATGCCATTGAGTGGCATAGAACCACAGAAAATATTATGGCAGAAAAAGAGTCACAGTCCATCCATTCTGCCTAAGATCCGTACTCCTGGAGGACTGTCGTATCTATATCATGCTTGCTTGGCAAGTTATGAGTTACAGTTACTGTACAGGCACTCGCAATTTGATAATCCACATGGGATCCCTAAATTTGTCCCCATCACCCAACAAGTGTTTGCTGATGAAGATCCCTGTGCTTTTCTGCTACTAGCTTTTGTAGCACTATCAGGGTTGCAGATGATCCTGGAATCCTGGGACAGTTTACAGTAACGTCTTACCACTCACAACATTAAAAGGTGTGACTTCAGACTGAAACTTTTGTGCTCTAAATCAAAAAAATAAGGATGGTGAAAGAAGGATGTCATTGAATTGGCCACTGTTTTGGGGGATAAGGACTGGGAAAACCAATGCATTCCAGGAACATTGTTTGGGAAGGGTGTGAAAGGGGTACCACTGGACTTCAAGGATTTTCTTTGGGACAGGTGAGGGAGGTGATGCCACTGGACCCTACAGACATTCTTTATGATACAAAATAAATTTACTTTTTAAAAAGTAAGACAAGTAAGGAAATTCTTTTCAAAAATTAATTCAAAGGGGACAGGAAATGTATGCTAATTGGCAACAATTAGTAATGCTCCTATTTACAGAAATTAAATTGGCACTTCCAAATGATCCTTATTTACAGTAACTGCAACTGAATAAGCACTGATGTGAGAAATTGTTTTTTCAATGACATAGAAACATAGAATTTGATTGCAGATAAGGACCACTTGGCCCACCTAGTCTGCACATTTCTCTACCTAATGGATAAGCTGAAGATCTTAGTTAACTAACAGCCTACTTCCTCCTACCCCACTAGAATTGCCTTATGTCTGTCCCATGCATGAAGACACACCTTGGCTATACTGCCATCAGCTCTTTCCTCTCATTGCTCTGGAATAACACTCAGAAATTACTTAAATGCTCCCTCCTGCCAGTCTCTATGTATTCAGACAGTGGCTCTATCAGTGCCTGAATACTGTATGTGATTGTTTTAGGTAACATGGACATATAGATGGAATACTCCCAGCTCTTGGACCCCATTGGCCACCTATACCCCCTGTGGCAGACTTCCTCCTAGTGTAACTGCCCACCACCCTGGCCCTCTTCCCTCTGTGAAAATCCTCCAGGGGGGTTACATCTCAGCAGGTTTGCCCTTCTCTCCCCTTATGTGTCTCCCATCTCATTGTCCCCACTGTCTCCTGCCTCCTTTTCTTCCCTCCACCTACAACCTCCTCCCCTCCCCCCCCCTCTTCACAGTAGTCCCCAAACCTACCACTAAAGCATGACTGGGCATGTACACAATCAGTAATTAATTATGTCTGTTATTTGTTGCAGCTGTAATCTAAGATTTTTGCCTGATCCCTGTACATTTTTTGTTATGGTTTGACATTGCTTATAGTAATGAACTTGTACTTTGTGTCCAGGACTGTCTTGCAAATGAACTTGCTCAACAATGTGAATGCCTGGTTAAATAAAGTTTGATTGATTGATTGAATTCTTGAATTCCCCCACTGTTTTTGACTCTATGACCTCCTCAGGATGCTGTTCCATCCATCTACAACCCTCTCTGTGAAGAAATACTTCCTCACATTACCTCTGAGCCATCCCCTCTCTATCTTCAAATTGTGCCTCCTTGTTCTTGCACATCTCTTTTTCTGAAAGATGCTACCCTCTTGGACTTTGTTGATTCCCTTGAGGTATTTGAAAGTTTCTATCATGTCCCCCCTCTCCCTGCTTTCCTCGAGGCTATACATCTTAAGCTCCTTTAGTCTTTCTTCATATGTCTTCTGGTGCAGACCCTGCACCATTTTGGTTGCCCTCCTCTGGACAGCCTCCACCCTGTCTATGTCTTTGTGGAGATGGGATCTCCAGAACTGTACACAGTACTCCAGATGTGGTCTTACCAACTGTCTGTACAGAGGGCCAACAACTTCCTGTTTTCTACTGTTGATTCCTCTCCCTGTGCATCCCAGTATCCCCCAGCCCTCCTTAGTGTCTTCTCACATTGCTGGCCCACCTTTGGATAATCTGATATGACTACCCCCAGGTCCCTTTCCATTTTTGTTGTTGTCAGTATCTCACCCCCCATTGTGTACTCTTCCCTTGGGTTTTTGTTTCCCAGGTGCATTACTTTGCATTACTTTGCACTTCTTTGCATTGAATCTAAGCTGCCATACATTTGACCATTCCTCCAACCTTGCCAAGTCCCTTTTCATCCATTCCACCCCACCTTGCATCTCAACCCTGTTGCAGATCTTTGTGTCATCTGCAAAGAGACATACTTTCCCTTCCAGTCCCTCTTCAATGTCACTTATAAAGACATTAAGAAGGACTGGCCCCAGTACTGAGCCCTGTGATACCCGGCATGGGGTCATAATGTTGCTAGACATTATGCCGCATGGCAAAATCATGCTGCCAATATAGCACAATTCATGCCATGCAGCATAACTCTTTTTCTGTGGGGGGGCTCCACCCCATACCCCCTTTGGGGGGGCTGCACCCTCCGGACCCCCCCACTAAAGATTCTTAACTCCAGAGGGGGTCCAATTTGGGGAGCACACAAAGTCTTTAAAAAAATAAAATTTCTAGGACTGGGAATCAAACCCAGTCCCAGACACAGTGCCTGGGTTCCTGCTGCTGTGGCTCTGTCCATTGAGCCACAGCAGCTACTCAGCAGAACCCACTCCCAGCAGAGGTCTTATCCTCTGCCTGGAAGTGTGTGAATGTTGCAATACCATGTACAGCAGTATACACGGTATTGTACCATTTGCTGTCCTAGACAGTGCTATTTTGGGTTAGCTATAATGTCGTACGCTATTAAGTGTACAACATTATGACCTGGTATGGTGGTACCCCACTAGTAACCCCCCTTTCTTCACTGTGGACTCTATTTACTATTACCTGCTGTGTCCCATTGTCCAGCCAGTGTTTTACCCAGGCTACCACCCTGGGACCCACTCTGAGGCTGACTAATTTGTTTATTAATCATTTGTGTGGGACTGTGTCAAATGCCTTGCTAAAGTCTATGTAGGTCATGTCCACAGCCCCTCTCTGGTCTACTACATTGGTCACCCAGTCAAAGAAATCAATTAGATTTGTCTGACAAGACCTTCCTGCTGTGAATCCATGCTGTCTTGGGTCCTGTGTCCCACTGGCCTCTAGGTACTCAATAATTCTTTCCTTCAGAAGTGATTCCAACATTTTCCCTACCACTGAGGTCAAATTGACAGGTATTTAGTTTCCTGCCTCTGTTTTGCTCCCACTTTTGTGAAGGGGAATCACATTCACCCTCCTCCAGTCCTCAGGTACCACACCATCCTCCCATGATTTATTAAAAAGGGTAGTCAGTGGTGTAACTAGTTCTTCCTTTAGTTCTTTTAGAATTCATGGGTGAATTAGATCAGGACCCATTGCTTTATCCACCTTCAGTTTTAAGAGTTCTTTCAGAACCCTTTCTTCTGTGAAAGGACTAATATCAACCCCCCTATCCAGAGTGCTTCTATTGACTGGATTTGGTATCTCCCCCTGCTTTTCTATTGTGAACACTGAGCAGAAGTATTTGTTCAGTATCCCTGCTTTTTCACTGTCACTCTCTGCCAAACCACCTTCCTCTTTATTCAACCTCAGTATTCCTGCCTTAGTCTTTCTTTGCTCCCTAATGTACCTATAAAAGGTTTTATCCCCCTTCTTAAGTTGGCTATCTTTTCCTTGGTTTGGGCCTTTGCTATACTGATTGCCTTCCCCATTTCCTTCTGCTTTAACTTGTACAGTTGTCTGTCCTGTTCCTTATACTTCATGAAAGCTATCTTTTTTTCCCTTACCTTCCCCACCACTTCTTTTGAGAACCATGGTGTTTTTTTATTTCATTTTGATTTGTTTATTTGCTTTACACAAAGGCTTGTTGCCTCTGTGATGACAGTTTTGATGTTTCCCCATTGTTGCTCCACCCCACCTTCTTGCCTGTTTGCTAGTGCTTTTCTGAGGCATTCTCCAATTTTCACAAAATCAGCCCTCCTGAAGTCCAGTACCTTCACTTTTGTATGGCTTGACTCTACAGCTAAGTTTATCATGAACCACACTGGTGATCGCTTGTTCCCAGATGGCTACCCACTTCAAGATTGGAGATCCTCTCTCCGTCCCCATTTGAGAGTACCAGGTCTAAGATTGCTCCCTCCCAAGTGGGTTCCAAAACTAGCTGTCTGAGGCATGCCCCCTGTAGGGCATTGAGAATGGCCCTGCTCTTGGATGTGGCTGCAGCAAAGGTGCTCCAGTTAACATCTGGCATACTCAGGTCCCCCATCAGCAATATCTCCCATTTCTCTGCCATCCCAAGGATGCCATCTGTCATTTCCTTGTCCATTTCCTCCCCTGAGATGGGGGTCTGTATACAACCCTTGTGCAGATTGTGGTGCCATTTCCAGTCTCCAGGGTGACCCACAGTATCTCCTCTCCTCCCTGTTTACCCTTTAGCTCTGTTGCTTTGATCCCATCCCTTACATCGAGAGCTACTCCTCCTCCTCCTCTTCTTCCCACCCTGTCCTTCCTGTAGATTGTGTACCCTGGTATGTTGACATCCCAGTCATGGTTTCCTTTTTATGCACAGCATTCCATTACTGTTCTTTTCATGGAACTAATAATTTGGAGTCTTTACTATGTCACGATCTGTGTACAGAATGCTAAGCATGAGCTACTGTCCTGTCAGAACCATCTACAGAGTTCTGAGCTCAAACCATGACATAGTTAAAATTCCAAATCACTGGTTCCATTAAGAGAAATCTAACAGAATGCTGCCCATAACAACAAAACAATGAAACATACAGTTTTTCACATCACTTTTTATTTAGGTACAGTTATATATGGATCATTTAGGGGTATGAATATCATTTCTGAAACTAGGAACATTATAAACAGCTACTAATTAGAAATCACTTCCTGTCCTCTTTAAGATAATGTTAGGGTCGTGGACAAGTGCCAAAAAGGCTGGAAATGCTGAGTTAGTGTCAAAATTACCCTAACTTGGCATTTTCTGTGTAAGCAAGATGGTAGGATTTCATATCTCTGGTGTCTGGATCACTGGCACCTCAGTTCTATGTACTATGAAACTCTACTATCTTGCTTACACAGGCTACATATGCATTTATGTAATAATAAAATTAAGGCACTCCAGGAGTTGGAGTTAATGTACTGTAACAATAATAATATATACAGTATATAGTAACCACTGGGAACCTAACCTCACTGACTAACAAGCTCCCCCCCAATGCAGTCAGCAGGAGACCATTCTAGTGACACTGTTGCCTCTCCCTATCCTTCCTTTTCTGACATTTATATGATTATACTGTTAATGTAGCTGCTATAACCAACATAACACATCTTGCCTGTGTATATTGAAAGTGTCACTGCTGTAACTAATGCACTATGCATTAACACATGACAAGTTTGAAAACAGGACCATGGTGTCTCTAACAGTTTTATCCTGTCAAAAAATAAAGAGTTTTACTACTACTACATTTCTGACCTGTGCTGTTTTGTTGAAATATTGCACTATAATATGATAACAATTGACCAATCGTATAGTTTTATTTTTTCTTAACCATTTTATAATACATCATAAGGAAGGGGGTATCAGCAGCTTGGTAAATGACATTTCACTGAAGAATTTCACATTAAATATATGGCTGATGGATAGCCAGCTGAGAAATGCTAATGCAGTATGAACAAGATAAAGGTGGAGCTTGTTGTAATATTTCTAGATGAAGAGGGGAGTTAGGAATAAGTTTGGTGGTATTGAAATATTATCTTTCTTTATTTTTTAGTTGCTTTTCCAAATTGGCAAGCTGTTGTTCTCTTAACCTTTTCTGGTAAGCTGTATAGCTTATGATTTTTTCATGAATCATAGCTTTTAGGACTTCCTAAGTGGTACACATAGAGGTATCCAAGGGATTATTATAAAAGAGAAAGTCTTATACTTGTAATTTAACCCAAGGTAAAAATTCTGAGTCCTTAAGTAATAATGGATCCAGTCTCCATAAAGGAGATTTGAGAGAGGGGGGCCCCAGAACAAGTGTAGTTTAACAGGAGAATGGTCTGATATCATTATAGGTAAAATGGAAGCCTTGGTTACTTTTTCAGTGATTGAAGGTGATGCAAACCAATAGTCAATCCTACTACAGGACTTATCTAGCGAGGAGTAAAATGTAAAATCCTGGTCTCTGGGGTGGAAGAGTCTCCAGAGATCTGATAGACTAAGGTCTTTCATAAGTAAAGAGCAAGCATTAATGCTTCTAGGGTGTGCATCCATGGAAGCGCTACTTCTGTCCAGGTAGGTGTCCAATGCAAGATTGAAATCATATTCAACAATATAGGGGAATTATTAAAATTGTTTGAAATAATTTGTTGAGCTAAATTATGAAAAAATTTGGGAGTATCAGAGTTGGAAGCATAGACATTAACAAGAGTTACAGAACCAAAGGGAGTATTAAGCGCAGCAATCGCCTATCTGCCATCTGTGTCACTAATAGTTTTTATGAGAGACCATTTAAGATAATTTTGGATCAATATTGCAACCCCACACTTCTTAGAAGAGAATGATGATGCATATATGTGACCGATCCAATCACATTTAAGCCTGTCTATGTCTTCCCCTAATAGCCTAGTTTCTTGTAAGAAGGCAATTTTTGCTTTATGTTTTTTAATATGATTAAGTACTTGTTTGCGATTACAAGGAGCATTGAGTACCTTAACATTCCAAGTGTACAGTAGTAAATTAGTCATAGTAATAGTATAAGAAAAGTGGAGGAAACAACAGGAAAGAGGGACTCAACTTAGTACTCAAAGGGCAGATAGATAAGTAAGCTAAAGCGGAGGATATCACAGGCTCAACTTTGATTGATAACCTAAAAAATAAAAAAATTGAGTATGTAAAAGTGGGCAGGACCAGAAAATTAAGATTAGGAAAATAAAATATTGGCAACAATCATGTCTCTCAAACTTACAAACTATAGAAGGAAACAGTAAATACATTAACAATTATCTATCTTATGATAACTCTATTAACAACATTGAGACACATTAGATGTGTAGGGAGAGATAAGTCAGTATACAAGAAATACAGAGACTCTCTCACCATACAACAGGGCAGGCAAAAGAAAGTAACTTATCAAATAGGATACCAACAATAGTTCTAAATCTACTGTATCTATGGCTCTAAGTTTCTATATGTCCAAAACTGAATAAGAAAGTTGTTGCAAAATTACAGGGGTAAAATATTATAGGTTTAGGGAAGATCCATTATCACAACTTCACCTGTAAGTAGTCTAATAAAAGGGAAAAGGAAAATTAATGAGGCAATATTTCCAGGGTTAAACAGTACCAAGGAGCAATAAATGTGCCAACTTTGTGGTTAGCCAAACTATAATGTGGCCGCAGGATACACGCAATGTACTTATTCTGCTTATGTGGGTTATACATATATCTAAGGATAAAGGGACATTAATTTTATTCAGAGGTAAAAAGTTTACACGTAAGCTGGCAGAAGGTCTGGGATTACAAGGGGAATTTAAATTATGATAGTTATGGATCATTTACTTTAAACAGGGTATAAGATCCAAGTCCATTGCAACCATAGTATGTATATAAATTGTCTTATTTGGTGCAACAAATGAGTCCACAAGGATGAAAAACAAATCCTAGCCAATAGTATAGTCGCATTACAGTCAATTTATTGATTGTGTTTTAAACATTCAAATCTGATATATATAGAATAGATGGTCAGGCTTTGAGGTAAATGGTGCCAGTAAAATATATATGTAGCAGTGAGACTCGAAAATTGCCTAGTTAAACATTTATCTTGGGGTAACTGGGTCTGTAAAAATAGACCCTGTAAGCCCCAGTAATGAGAGATAGTGCAACATATTGCAGTATTCCTCTATTATTATAGGCTTTGAGCAATAACCACTTTGTGTAAATAACATTTATATTGTGCTTAATCTACAAGGGTAATGTATACCAGATCACTTGAAAATCGCCTGTGTGGCATACAGTCTAACAACGTTAGGCTGTAATTAAAATAGTAACATTATTTTGTATATTAATGTAATGATGTGAAAGGTAATAGGTGAAAGGTTATAGGAAGTCATTTAGTATTTCCAATAGAATGTGATAAAAAAGGGGAATGTATAGATCTTTGGTAGATTTTGTAAGTAGATGTACTGTGAGGGATAATAGCTTATAAATTTGAGTGAAACCATCTGAGGCACCAAAATAAATATATACAAGGTAAGGACAGTAAAAAAATGAATGAAAAGGAACATAAAAAAGAAATACTGTTGCCAAGCAGATTTAGTGCAATTCCTCAATATTTATGAAGGCAAAAATAAGGGGGTGTAAGTCATAATGTGGAACGGAATGACCCAAAGCTGTGTTGTAATGACCACGACGAAGACCACTTTAGAAGTTCAGTACATGCTGGGAGTAATAGTAATGAAAGGGCATAAGGGCTATAAGCAAGGAACAGAAGACAATGTGTGTTTCCGCGTCACCACTAGATCTAAAAGTTTAACAAGCAGTAGGTTTTACTGCAAATTTACTTTACTAAGCGAAATAATTCAAGTGATCTTAGTCCTGTGAGCTAAAGCAGGAGACATAGGAGGTTTGTTCTTTGATTTACTCTTGTGCTTTTTTTTGATGGCTCCAGAGACTTCATAGGCGAGCTGGTGATGACTTCAGCCCAGGAGGAATCCACAGATATAATTCCCAATTCCAAGCTGGTTACGCTATTAGGCCATGGTGCAGATTCCTCTTGTATTAGGTCTTCCTGAGACAAGTGGCAAAAGTCACGTAGTGTAGTGAACGTATTGCTCAGTGGGACGGGGGAACTAAGCTGAGACAACTGATTAGAGGACGTAGGCTGATTGTGTGACTCCTCCATAGTGCAACAAATGCTTTTAACAGATCTTGACCCCGAAGCAGCTTTTTCCTGGATTCGAAGTGAATGTCTGGGAGGCAGTGCGACTGCAGTGGCATTACCATATTTAGCAGAATCGCAATCTTTCTCTGCATCAAGCAAGTGTGCACAAATGTCATTCGAGGTAAGGGCACTGACACTGGGAGGCTAAGTTACAGCAGAGTTAAGTGATGGGGAGAAGTTGTGTTGTAAGTTATTTAAATATGCTGAGAGCATTTCAGGGGAATTAAAGTCTTTAGTCGAATTGTTCATGAATATTTTCATAACAGCAGGGTATCTTATTCCAAATTTGATGCTGCCCATTTGGTGAAGAGTTTGTTTAATTGGGGTAAAAGCTCACCTCCTAACTGGCATGTCCTTAGAGAAATCTCTGTAAATAGAAATATGGGGCTGGATATTCAAACTGCGCTATTTTGTGGCGCAAGCCCTTGTGCTGCACAAAATAGTTGCGCTGGGGTGTGTCCAGAGCGATATTCAAAGGAGTTGCGCCCCTGAGCAACTCTTTTGAATATCACCCCCTGGCCATAACCACTGTGCATGGTGCAGTGGAACTTGCACCACCGCAAGTGGTCGAGAGTGGAGCATTCAACTTGCGGTGGCGCAAGTACCATTGCGCCATGCGCATAATCCCCATATTCAAAGGGTGACATGCAAATGGGGCCATAATTCATGCAAGGTGCAGTGGGGGCCATTTGCATATGATTATGGCCCCATTTGCATGTCATTAGCATGCAGGTGCGCCGATCCCAGAGGACTTGCACCTGGCACCCTTCCAGGCAGCAGCCGTTGGGGACTGACGCCCCCTGCAGCCCGATCGCAGGCAAAACAGTGTACAATCCCACCACCACCCCCACTGGCCCGAATCGCGGACATAGTTTAACCCCCACCAGCCCGATCGTGGGCAGCAGTGTGCCCCCAAACGTATCCCTGGTGGTCCAGTGGACCAAAAAGCTCGATCGCGGGGCAGTGGTTGTTCTAATAACCCCCTCCTTCTATTTCATCCTGGTGGTCCAGTGGACGAAAAGCCCGATCGCAGGCAGTGGTTGTCTAATAAACCCTCCTTCCTAATTCATCCCTGGTGGTCCAGTGGACCAAAAGCCCAATCGCGGGCAGTGGTTGTCTAATAAACCCCCCTCAAATTCATCCCTGGTGGTCAGTGGACAAAAACCCGATCGTGGGTGGTAGTCATTTAGAACCCCGAACATAGCCCTGGTGGCTAGTGTCCCCACCCCACCCACCACCGCTCCCCGGCGGCTGGCGGGCGGCAGCATCCACCCGCCTGCAGCCTGCCACCCGCCAACTGACTGCCTGGTAGGGCTGCCCCCATTGGTGCAGAGCAAGAGCCAATGGGCGTGCAGCCCATACCGCATAAGACAGTACAGTTTTGTGAATGAATGAATGTATTCATCCACAAATCTGGCCTGTCATGTAATCAGATGGCTGCATGCCCATTGGCTCTTGCTCTGCACCAATGGGCGGCAGCCCTACCGGGCAGTCAGTCGGGCGGGCAGCAGGCGGGGATGTTGCCACCCGCCGCCGCCGGGGGCGGGTGGTGGGGCTTCGGGTGGCAGGGTGGAGGGACACTCAGCCACCAGGGCTATGTTCGGGGTTTTTAAATGACAACTGACCGCAATCAGGCTTTTCGTCCACTGGACCACCAGGGATGAATTCGAAGGGGGTTTATTAGACAACCACTGCCTGTGATTGGGCTTTTCGTCCACTGACCACCAGGGATGAATGCGAGGAGGGGGTTTTCAACAATCACTGCCCCTCGATCGGGCTTTTCAGTCCACTGACCACCACGGATACGCTCGGGAGCCATTGCTGTCCGCGATCGGGCTGGTGGGGGTTAAACTATGCCCGCGATCGGGCCAGTGGGGGATGGTGGTGGGGATTCTACACTGTTTTGCCCGTGATCGGGCTGCGGGGGGCACAGGGACTAGGTTGGGGGCCAGCCACAGGTGGCAGCTGCTGTGTTGAGCCCTGCAATGCAGCAGCTCACCTGTGGGTGGCCCTCGACTTGATCCTTTTTTTTTTGCTCAGAGTGGTGCAGGCGCAGGTTAGGGGTTGCACCTGCACAACTCTGCACAGCCCGGCTGAATATCGGGCTGTGCAGTTTATGCATGGTTCCTCCCCCTCCAGTTCAGCATGCATTCATTTGCATTGCGCTGTTGCTCAGCATGTTTTCTGTGGCGCAACTGCCTCCTGCTGAATATGGCAGAATGGAGCAAGTTCGGACTTGCGCAGGTGCAACCCTATTGCGCATGGAGCAACCCTTTTGAATATCTGGGCCATGGTGTTCTTGCCATGAAAGGGTTCCTATTTCTCTAGCTTTTTTAAGTATTACTTCAGTGTGGGCAAAATTAAGAAACCTTGCAATACTTGGTCTGGGTTTCTGGTCAGGGCCTGATCTTGGGCCTAAGGAACGATGTGAACGTTCTATAGTAAGTCCATGATCTGGAGGTAATTGCAGCATACAAGGTAATACAAGTAAAAGGAATGTGTATGTGTCTTTAAGCTCTGCACCTTCAGGAAATCCAAAAAAATGCTAATTATTTCTATGATTGTGGTTCTCTACGTTGTCCAGTTTCATTTGTAATTGCTTGATAGCCCGGTCTTGCTCCCTGATGGTGGCCTGTAGTTCATGGATTGAGCTTTCATTGTGTTCAAGTTTGGATTCAGTAGCTGAAAACCGGGAATCGATCGTATTTAAAGTAACTGTTTTGTTGAGTTACTATTTTTAGATTGTTCATGTCAGAAACAAGTTTTTGAAACATGGCTTCAACTCTTGAAAATGAGGAAGGTTGCAGTGTAGATTCGGACATGATTACAGGCCTCCAGGGAGCTAAGCAGTACAGTATCAGTAAATAGAAGCTTTTGTGCTAATCTGAATTAAAAAAGAACTCAGAGGATGATTGCAGTAGTACTTGATTGTTGTAAGTCTGAGTTGGCTTATAGTAGTAACTTGGAAGGCATCGGATGAAGGTGGATAACTGGTAACCCCGTTAGAAAAAAAAATCAGGCATCCATCTTGCTCAGAGCCAGGCCACGCCCTAGTGTTTCTTGTTTGTTTTAGAGTTTTTTTGTTTGTTTTTTCGACCAGCAAAGGAGGACTAGGCAGTTCTGTCTATTTTCAGCCTCATCCAAGGGAGGGGAGATACACTCACCCTTTCAGCTAGACTAGCTGTGGCACAAGACTTTCTGCTCCCAGCCCTGGCCTATGGCTCAGCCACCTACCTCTCTGCCACAAAGACCTCTCTCCATAAATGGGAAACTACCTATCAGCTACTATGCCTCTGCATCTCCATGATAAAAGCACCATTGCCAGCTCTATGCTGACCTAAATTGGCCCAGCCCCTCAGCCCATCAACTCCAGTCCTATGGCTCTCTAATTGACAGTATTGCTAGATCAGGCCTCCCCCAATCTCTCACCTCTCTGCTTCATTCACAACCCCTCTACTGACCAAGCCCCTCTCCATATCCCCAGATGCAAAATCAATATGGGTGTTCATGCTTTCTCATCCACAGCTCCAAATTACTGGAACTCCATATGCCAAACTATTCATCAAGGTCCCACCCATGCTTGCTTTAAGAAACGTCACCGTGATCATTTGCATGCTACTAGACCCTGCACTTGCTTTCATCCACCGTAGTCCACCCTTCTTCCCTGCCCTCTGCACCCCTAGGCAACTACCCCTCTGACACCTTTCTCTTCCTCTCTCATAACCATCCTTTAATCCTTTCTATCATCCCACACCCTCTTCCTCATCTTTCCCTCCACTATCCTCTTCCCTCTCCTCCCTGTTTCTACTCTCCCTACGCCTATTGGCCACATAATGGCACTTATTGTATATTGTACATGGTTTTAAAATGTCAGTTTTCTCACATTTTATTTGCACTTCTTGCTTTTATTTTGACTGTCTAAACTGTATTGATTGTATCATGCCAAACAATGTTTCTCCTAACCCTTAAGTTGATTGTACAGTATGTGATCATCCTTGGGGTTATCACCTCTGATGACCTCAAGGTAGGGAAACAGTGTGACAAGGCAGCAGGTAAAGCAAATAGGATGCTGGGATGCATAGGCAGAGGCCTCACCAGCAGGAAAAGGGAGGTCATAATTTCACTATACAAGACACTAGTGAGGCCCCACCTGGAGTACAGTGTACAGTTCTGGAGACCTTACCTACGTGAGGGCATAGACAGGGTAGAGAAGGTTCAGAGGAGGGCAACTAAGATGGTACATGGATTGCATCACAAGTCCTATGAGGACAGGTTGAAGGAGCTGAATATGTACTCCCTGGAGGAGAGGAGGGAGAGAGGGGATATGATAGAGACATGCAAGTATCTTACAGGGAGGAACAGGGTGCAGGAATACACTATTTTTAAGTGAAAAAGATGTTCCAGAACTAGAGGGCATGGGATGAGGTTGGAGGTAGGATGATTCAGAGGAAACGTGAGGAAGAATTTCTTCACAGAACGGGTGGTGGACAAGTGGAACACTCTGCCAGAGGAAGTGGTGGGGGCTGAAACAATCACGGGATTTAAGAATGCATGGGATAGACATGAAGGAATTCTGGAGGTCAGGGGTAAGGGGCAACAGACTTCTAGGAAAACATAAACTGAACTTACAAGCTCAAATGAGCAGACTGGGTGGGCCATAGGCCCTTATCTGCCAACACTGTCTATGTATCTATGTATCCTCCTCACTATGTTACTTATCTCATGTGCTGCATCACATACAGTATATACTCATGTATTTCCTCTTGTATCCTCCCGGGTCATGCCTGAAAGTAGGCATTATTATGCCTAGTGCACCTACCTGGTTACCAAAAGCAAATAAATAAATAAATAAATAGAAACTAACTGTTACTGAACCAGATTAAGCTGTTGGTGTTTTGTTTTATGTTTTTTGGTGCATGGTGGAAATTTGGCCAGGACACCAGGGAAATTCCCATTTCTTTTCAGGAAGAAACAGGACCTTTAAAGTCCACCTGAACAACCACCAGAACAGGCAGATAGACCTTGGTTTAACATCTCGTCCAAACGACAGTACCTCAGGAGTACAGCATACCATCATGCTGCACTCAAGTGTCAGTACTGGGATTTAACCCAAGTTCCTGGTGCGAGGATGGAACACACAGTCTTGTTATCTTCTGGCATCAGATGCAAGTGTGCAACCTGCTGAGCCACTGCCACTGCCAGTAAATCAATCAGTGGAGGCCATTTCTTCAGGACGTGAATCAATCAATGGAGGCCATTTCTTCAGGAGTATAATATTATTTTCTTTTCCTTATCATTGGTTTGCTTATGATTCATGATTTATTGTGAAAACCTAAAAAGTTTGCTGTCCAATTTCTGTGCTGGACTCACAAGGGTCTTTTTCAGATAAGCAACTTGTTCTCAGATATGATAAATATATATAATTAGCAGAACTCTGAGCTTAATATATGGTAGATTTCTTAAATTAATTCAGATTGCTTCAAACTAAACATTTTATTACTTCCCAAGCTGAAAGCTACACAGTTCCCCTGGTTTGTTGCAATATATTTTTAATGATTCTTAGATGGATTGTCATAATTTTCATCATATTTATTTCAAACTGTTATCTAGGAAATTGGAAACACTGAACTGAAATTTGTTCCCAGTTATAACCTGGGGAGCAAGGGTAACAAGGTGATAGCAGACAGTAAGGTCCAGATTTCAAAAGTAGTGCAAATCCTGTCATGGTATGGGACATTACAGCAGTGCCTCAGAATGACAAAGTGTAGAAGTTTAGTGATACAATAAAAATAAATACAGAACCTGTGAAACAAATACCCATAAGGGGACTGAGGGACACAGAACACTGTACACAACAGAAGTACCAATAACTCAGACCATGGGGGGGCGGTAAATTACAGAAAAAGTTTCTGGTAGGGGAAAGGGTAGAGAAAAGATAAGGAGAGTAAAAGGAAAAGAGGGAGAAAGGATATAGGTATTTAGAGTCAAATAGGGAGCTAAAAGATCTTTCAGGAGAACATTGAGAGACAGCGGGGAGAAAAAGAAGCAGAGAGGAAGGGGAGGCTTTTCCTATGGTGTGGGAAGTAATAAGAGAAGGTAGATTGACCAGCAGAGGTTTTGTTATGGACGATAGAGAAAGACTGGCTTCAGATGAATTAAGAAGGTATAAGTAAGGGAGGGAGCGAGGCGTGTGGAAAGTTACCCGGGAATGAAAATGAACCAGTGTTTAATAAAGAATGTGTAAAAGTAAGACATGGATCCTGAAGAGAGGAGAATGGGGGAACCATTAAAGATACAAGGAGGGAAAAAATATGCTCAGAAACTTCAAACAAAGTGGATAGCAACATGCGTATGCAACTCTTTGTTTAGGTGGTAGACCGATAAGGCTCCTCCAAAACAAAAGTCGCTCTCTACACAGGATTTTACATCCGTTTCAGCTAACAGCAACTAACTGCAGACATGTTTCATCCTTCTGGAACTGCTTATCACTGCAGGGCTGTCACTATCCCAACCAACTCTCCCTCCCGTCTTGCAATGGTCCTATCTGTATACTGTGT
The DNA here is from genome assembly GCA_016271365.2 of Neoceratodus forsteri. Classification (NCBI taxonomy): domain Eukaryota; kingdom Metazoa; phylum Chordata; order Ceratodontiformes; family Ceratodontidae; genus Neoceratodus; species Neoceratodus forsteri. Next base: position 686,577,929 of record CM057449.1, read on the forward strand.
AAGCAGCCACAAAGATGTCAACATTTATTTATTTTATTTTATTTAGTTTTTGTTTACTGGGTAGGTACCATAGACAAAACATGACTATTTTCAGGTACGACCCGGGAGTTTACAATGAGGGAGGATAAGCGGGTAATACATTTGTGTACAGGGGAAAAAGAAAAAAGACTTAACAAAGAGAAACAAAATATAACAGTACATGGGTATACAAGCAAGACAGAGTTCAATAAATAATAACAGTTTTCAGTATGAACAAATAAACAAAAATCTGGTTAAAAGTGCAGCTGTAGCAATGGTAATGAGACATAAAGTGCATGACATAGTATCTCAAATGAACAGATAAGTAGAGATAATCTAGTAGCAGGAGAGAGGTGAACAGCAGAAACGAGTATAAATTCAGGGCGGTTTGAAGCAGGAGCAGAACACCTGGCTAAAGAGGAAGGAACAACATTTGTTTTTAAATTAAGCATGACTGGGAGCAAGGCGAACATCAATAGGTAGGGAGTTCCATAGTTTGGCTGCCGAGTAAGAGAAAGCTAGTGCTCCTTTGAACAATCTACACCTGGGGACAATCAGTAGGGATTTATCAGATGAGCGAAGACCGTGGGAGGAGCACAGAGGTGATAGCAGGGAGGCTGGTGAGACGGGGATACCTGCCTTAATAATACTATCAGTCAGGGAGCCTAGGGCAAGAGTCCGAACAGAAGAGGAGGTAGCCAATTGAGATCAACATAAAGCTGGCAGTGATGTTTAGACCAAGAGGAGGCAGAGGCATACCTGCAGATGCTGTTGTAGGTGGTATCCCACTTCCTAAGGAGAGTTTTGGATGCACTGAGATAGGTGGTTACCCCATAGGATAGTGATGGAAGCAGAATCCCCTGGGTTATGGCTAGTCTAGCTGACCGCATTAGGACTTATCTGGTTTTGTAGGCCACACCAATTTTTGTATTAACAGATTTACAGACAGACGTGATGTGCTTTTCAAAGTTTAGATTTTCATCAAGGATGACTCCAAGGTATCTAAAGGAACATACGGATTCAAGGGCCAGCCCCCCCATGGCCAGATACCTTAAACAGGTCTTGGTTGTTTTTTAATTTGACAGCAGAGCCAAACAACATAGTTTGTGTTTTACCTACATTAAGAATTAACTTATATCAATATCTCCATCCTGAAGGGAAAATTAGATTTCAGAGATGACCCCAACATCTAATCTAACTTACTGTATCCACAGTGTGAAATGCTCAGTTTTAGGTAGGAGGCTCTTGGCGTTCAAGTGACCAATACTACGCCCCTTGGGGAAGGGGGAGGAAATGTAAAAACAAACAGAGGGACTAAGGTTCCACTCTGCATTAAAAACACCAAATGATTGCACATACTCCCGAAAAATAAATCACTGAAAAAGGCTTCAGTGCCTAAGAAGTACTCACATGGAACACCAGAATGCAGGTAAAAAAACCCCACATTGTTCTGATATCCTGAAAACACGGAAGTGATGTAATCCATCAAATGTAGGAGAGTGGATCTCTGCAGCATTTTTCCATCTGCTATGTGAGGATACAACGAAAGTTTTTTACCTGCATACTGGTGTTTGGGGTAGTACTATTTAGGCATTGATGTGTTTTTCAAATATTTCTCTATTAGGAGCCTGTGCAATTCTTTGTAGTTTTGCTTGTTGTTAGTATCAAACTTTGCTTTGAATTAGGATTATACACCAGGATATAGACTCTGTGGTGTGTTCCATTGTGTTTTTTTTTCAACTCTACATCACCTTCCAGCATGAGTATCAAAGAGATGATGTACTGAAAGGGATACTACTTATTTGGGGGTCGAGGGTAGAATGTTGTAATAAGAAGCAAAAGTGGCATCTGTGGTTGATGACTCCAGATGGTCTCATGATGAAACCAATAGGTATGGAGGAGGCCAGTGCTGATGGACCAGTAAGAGGGAGGCCACTGCGTCTAGGAGACTGCAGAGGAATGGTGGTGGAGAAACAGAACACAGGAAAGGGAGAGGGGTGTCATTGCTGTCATTAGGTTTTTAAAACACTGATCATATTAAGAAGGTGTGATAAAAAGCTTCTGGGAAATGTTGGGAGATTATGATTCAGAAAATGCTAAACCCTACACATTCTCAGAATATTATGCAGTATGGAAGAAAAATATTAGGAGGAGCTATAATATACAGCACAGTAAGGATATTTCAAGAACAGACATACTATGAATGATTCATTATAATGATTTGATGGGAGTTGTTCCAAAGGACAGGTTCTCAAAAGCACAGCAATATTCATTTTCTGTTCTGGTTTGTGTATCAAAGAAATAGATCACTATTTTTTTTTAAAGGTCCTTCTCATTTGGAAGAATGGTGGGTCATGGATGCACTATAGTGTAAGATTTATCAGAAGGATGTTTAATTATTTTATTTTGCCACAGTTTTATTCCTGGATCACCTGTCACTAATCTCAATAATCGCAGTCACCAGGCTGCAACTTTCCTCAAGTTACATTAACGAGTGACTGACTAATGCCAATATCACCCATAATTGACTGCCAGGGGGTTTGCAAATGCCAAGTGGCTTACACTCTCCCTCACAGAGAGCAAAGAGCTTCACCTCGACAATGTGCCCATCTCCCAGTCAGTTCTGATATGGGATTCTGAGGATCATGTGTGAATCCTGATTTCCTGGGTGGCATAGCAATGTGATTCTGCCATGCAACTGGGCAGGCCCTGAAAGATACATTTAACTATAAGGCCCCCATATTGAGAGCAATTGCACAGCGCATGACAAAGATGCATGGCACAAACACTGAAATGCTTGGAAAAGAGATATTCAGCAGACAGCCATGCATCATGCAAACGTGACTGTGCTGCAGTGCAGCAAAACACTGAATCACACATCAAATGGGGGCGTGTACATGAATATGCCACGCAACCATACATTAAACCAAATTGCGCTAGCATGCCAATTCCCAAGACATGTGCGTGGTCGCGCAAAGATAGGACTACAAAAGGGAGAACTAAGTCAGCAATCCATCCAGTGCCACACACAGGAACTGCACCCTAACAGAGGGAGACAGGTAAACACAGTGTGACATGCCTACACAGAGCAAACAAAGCAGCAGGCAGTAGAGTCATGGCAGGCCTACTATTTGGCATAGCTGCTGTAGTGGCTGATGTGAGGAGGCTGAGGGAACAACAGGATCACCGATGGAGGGCCCATAGGCAGTATGCCCAGCATAGATGATACTGGCCACACATTACATTCAAACAGCTGATGGGCACAGAGATCCTGGGATGGTACCGACTAGACAGGGTAAGGCTGAGACAGCTCTGAAAGCTGATTGATGATGAGCTGCAGGCACCCATACACAGAAGCCATGCTGTGGTGGTGGAGACAAAGGTCACAGCAACCATGTGCCTGCCCACCACGGACACTGTTCAGATGCTGGTGAGGGACAACACCGGCATAACACAGTTGACCACATCCAGGCTCCTCACTCAGTTCCTCAACACTCTGCTGCGACACGCTGGTGAGTACATAAGATTCCCCAGCATGGCAGTGGAGCAGACAGAAGCAAAGCAGAACTTCTACAGGGTCACACACCTACCTGGTATACTTGATGCAATAGACTGCACCCATGTGGCCCTACATGCACCACCTGGCATTCACAGTGAGCAATACAGAAACCACAAAGTCTACCATTCCATCAACTGCCATGTGGTGTGCAATGCCACAGGGTGCATCACATATGTGTATGCCAACTACCCTGGGAGAACACACGACACCTACATCTGTCAACGTTCAGACCTGTTCCACCACTTTGAGACCACGGAGTTGTCTGGAGGCCATTTCGTGGGTGAGTGCAGCAAAACAGAAGCACATTGCACAATGGATCACAGCTTGCGAAGGCATGGAGGTTGTACAATGTGCACAGTAGGTAGCTGTGCAGCAGGGCACACAGACAGTCAAACCGTGTGTGTTGAATGGGTAGCAGTTCAGGTGACAGTGGGGGGCAGCACAGGTTCAGCCAACAATGCAGCTACAGGCAAACAGGTTCAGTGGGCATGCTGACACACTATGCAGCTGTGCAGCATACAACATCAGGTGCCATGGTCGACGGAAAGGATGAGCCACACACACAGACTGCATAGTATGAGAGTAATGTGTGGGGGGTGCAGTACAAGTGCGAACAGTGAATGTGTTGGCAATGTGAATAGTGAGCCAACGCTGGCAGTGGGTACTGGCTGATACCCCAGAGGGTGCAGACAAGTGCATAACAGGCAGACTGTGGTTACATGGGAGGGCTGGAGTGTGCGTGGTAGGGCAACATGACACTGAGTAACAACACATTTCCCATCCATCCACAGGTGACAGCGCGTACCCCTGAGACCGTGGCTGATAACGCCCATCCTATGGCCCATGACTGAGGCTGAGGAATGTTACAAGAGTGCACATACCAGGACAAGGAACGTCACAGAGTGAGTGTTCAGCATCCTAAAATGTGATTCAGATTGTCTGGACTGGTCTGGTGGTGCACTACAGTACAGCCCACAGAAGGTCTGTAACATATTCCTGGCCAGTTGCATGCTCCATAACATGGCCCTTGACCGTGAAATAGTTTTACAGGACCAGGAGGGTGACATAGCAGAGGAAGTGAAGCCAGCAGGTGGGGTGATACAGCCACTGTAGGAGAGGGGCAACGCATGGCTGGCCATAGAGGTGTGGCGATAAAGGGACACCATCATCAGGATACACTCTGTAACTGTGCAGCAGGGCCCACAGACAGTCAAACCGTGTGTGTTGAATGGGTAGTAGTTCAGGTGACAGTGGGGGGCAGCACAGGTTCAGCCAACAATGCAGCTACAGGCAAACAGGTTCAGTGGGCATGCTGACACACTATGCAGCTGTGCGGCATACAACATCAGGTGCCATGGGCGACGGAAAGGATGAGCCACACACACAGACTGCATAGTATGAGAGTAATGTGTGGGGGGTGCAGTACAAGTGTAAACAGTGAATGTGTTGGCAATGTGAATAGTGAGCCAACGCTGGCAGTGGGTACTGGCTGATACCCCAGAGGGTGCAGACAAGTGCATAACAGGCAGACTGGTTACATGGGAGGGCTGGAGTGTGCGTGGTAGGGCAACATGACACTGAGTAACAACACATTTCCCATCCATCCACAGGTGACAGTGCATACCCCCTGAGACCGTGGCTGATAACGCCCATCCTATGGCCCATGACTGAGGCTGAGGAATGTTACAAGAGTGCACATACCAGGACAAGGAACGTCACAGAGTGAGTGTTCAGCATCCTAAAATGTGATTCAGATTGTCTGGACTGGTCTGGTGGTGCACTACAGTACAGCCCACAGAAGGTCTGTAACATATTCCTGGCCTGTTGCATGCTCCATAACATGGCCCTTGACCGTGAAATAGTTTTACAGGACCAGGAGGGCGACATAGCAGAGGAAGTGAAGCCAGCAGGTAGGGTGATACAGCCACTGTAGGAGAGGGGCAACGCATGGCTGGCCATAGAGGGGTGGTGATAAAGGGACACCATCATCAGGATACACTTCGGTGCCAGGTGGTAAGCAAGACAGTTGGATGTGTGACAATAGCCAGGTAAGCATGTGGGATGAATGCCACACAGAGGTAACAGACATGCATACATAACATATGGCCCCATCTGTGCCCACTGCAGCACACACACACAGCATGTGAAGGGTGGTCTGCACACTGGACATGACAGACATATGCGACACACTGAGTGGCATGGTTAGGGCACCATTGGTAACATGGGTCAGCAGAGCTGGAATAGCAGACACATTCGGCAGTGTGCCCATATGCACCCATCATCCCCATGGCAGGCCAACAGCAACATGCACCGCAGTCAGCAGCCACAAGGCAGTCATGTCCAGTGACACAGCAGCAGCAGTTGGAGGGTGGGAAGGTGTGACAGGCACAGGGGGGCAGGTGCGCATCATCAGCTGACAGGGTATGGCATGGGCCTACTGTAGTGTGGACTGGTACCTCATGTCCACTTAGTGCACCCGCTATGCACATGCATGGAACCGTGCAGGGACTGGAAAAGCCCCAGGACCATGCCATGTGCTGTGGATGCAGGTGACATCTGTGACCGTGGTGATGCATGTGCATCCATGCCACCGCATGGGCAGCCCAGCCCCTGTGCCGTGACCTGTGCCCTTGTGGCAGAATTGCCATGAAAGCACTGCTGGCCATGGGTATACATAGTCACCATGAATGTAAAACTACCACCGGGTGTCTAAGTGTGGAATGGCATGGTAAGTGGGGAGGGTGGGATATCGACAATGCCTGGTGGTGGGCGCATGGGGTTGCAGAATGTACCATTGAAGGCATGCACAGTGGTGTGTTGTGCACTATGCACAGGCCCTTCCACTGTATGCTCCTGTATTACTGCGGCAATATCTCACAGTACCTCTGTATTAGCAGAGAGCACCCCCATGTGCTCTGCATGCCTCACAGAGCAACAATCCTTGTGGTGGCACAAGGTTGTCTGCAGTGCCACCAGGTCTTCATGCAGGTGCACCTGTGCATCCACAGCTGACCTGAGCTAGATGTTATGGACAGCAAGCACTGGGTCCTGGGGGAGTTGTCCTTGGACCTGCTCTGCTGGGTGACCATTGGGTGGGCTAGGTGCCCTGCACCTTGCGGGTGGTGGTATCAGAGCAAGGCCAACTGGCTGCATGGGGGAGCTGTCCAGCAGTGGCGTTGGATGCACATGAGGGCTGTGACTGCTGCTGGACATGCAGCAGCTCAATAGGTGCAGTTGGATGGGTGTCAGCTGGGCACTGCTGCACAGCCATTGCCAGGTGCAATGGTGCATCATGCACCAGCATAGCAGTCTACTGCGCATGTTGCACAGTGTTCTGTATAGGGTCATGTGTGTGCCGTGTGGTGGTGGACATGGAGGCGCACATGGTGCCACCAGAAGGCACATGCAGCACTGTATCCTGGATAACTGAGCCGGTGAAGGTGCCACATCTACAGTATCACTGGCAAGCACCTGGCCAGAGTCAATGTCATCAGGAGCTCAAACTCCAGGGGCTGCGTGTCCTGCAGATATGTTGTGTCATCATCATCCTCAATGTTAGCGGTGCCGTCCACACCATCATCAAGAGGACACTCATCAGAGTCATCGGCATCATCATTACAAACATCATCATCATCATCATCATGGGCATTCCCAGGGTCTGTGGCATTCTCAACGGCCCCCCCCAGCACCACCACTCCAGCTGCACTGCCCACTGGCAGTACCACTGCAGCAATGGTGTGCGCAGCACCAGACATCCCTGCCTGTGCCTGTGGCATAGTTGTATATGGCAGGGCATGTGTTGCACCGCTGTGGACTGTTGCAGGTGCATGTCTAATGGCATGATGTCCATTGTAATGTCGCTCATCTCTGGCCTCTCTGCAGCTGTGGAAAGAGAAAAACAACAGTGTGAGTGCATCCACAACATGGCCATCAACCCACAGACATACAATGCTGGACATGTGACATCACTATCTGTGTAGGACTGACAGGTCCTTGTGTGTTCCATGTGCCATTTGGTGTTGGAGGTATGTTGTGGCCATGTGTGTGTGTAAAACACATGCAGCAGTTGTGTGTGTGTTTGTGGGGTGTGCAGGGACACAAGACATGTGGACTGGCCATGCACCCCCAGTACAGGTGGTGTAACATGCATGTGACATTCCCACAGTACAAAAACATACTTGTGTCGCTGTGCCAGTGCAAGTCCAACCTCCCATCCGCCACCTTGGACACCATGCAGGTGGTGACCATCAGTGCCTTATGCACTGTCAGCTCTGGTGCACTCAGTGGCCTCCCCCATGGCCAGCCTGTCCCTGCATGCCTGTGCCAGATGTTCCTTGGTCCTGAGGTGTAGTCCACTGGCACACTTCCTACATTCCTGGGGTGTGCAGTTGTACGGGCCCTGAGCATTCACCACCTCTGCAACCTCCACCCAGGCCTGATCATAGTCCTGGCATGTCCCCTCCTTCCTACACAGGACTGCCTCATGCAAAATATAGGCCTCAATCAGGGCCTTCAGCTCACTGACAGTGAAATTCAGTCTGCAATGCCTACCAGATGGCATCAGTGGTGCTGTAGCAATACAAAACACTGCATAAGCATGGCATCGGTGCCGCATGAGTAGTACATAAGCCTCTAGGAGTACAGGTTTCTACACACAAACTAATGGATTAAAAGGCCTACCTTACAGGGTGCAGTTCCTTGTGCACACCACTCAGCAGGGCTATGCATGGCCCATCTTATGCAAGTCCACAGTGGAATTGGTGGATCTGCCCTCTGTAATGAGGTGCTAATTCCGTGTTCATGCAGGGGCACAGCAATCAGCCTATTTGCATATGCAGTCTGAATATAGCGGTCCATCGTGCAGTGCATACTGTTTGTGATCGCGCGCATGTATTTGAGCCATTGCTCCCATCGTGCATTCCATTGGTACACCACGCACAGGCAGTATCATGTCAGTCAATCATGCTATGCTGTACTGGCACCTCTGTGACGTGTATGGCCATATCACACAAGCGTGACAGCACTGTTCATGCATACCGCCCTACTACAGCTGCCCTACACATTATGGCCATTTGCACAAGTACATTTGCTCAGGTCATGACCCTGCATTGCTGCCCACACGTACATCATCGCACATGCACACAGGCTTCCCCTGTATGCCATAGCACACTAATGCATGGCACTAACCCATGCAGCCTGTGCTAAGCCTGTATCAGTGAATCACGCAAATGACGTGGATTACAACCTACCCAGGGCCTAATCTTGCTCTAGCACAGGTGGTTGCACTGGGAGCATGGCGAGGGCAGAGAGATCAGTGGCGAGTGCCAGGAGGGACCAGTGCCACTGGTGGGCAGGCTATTTGGGACAGGTGACCTGGACACCCCAAGGTCTGAGACGTGGGTCTGGGAGGCATATGGCTTATCCTGCAGGATGGGAATAGAGGGCAGTGGGGAACAATGTCATGACCGGTTCAGCGACCTACACCGATGGGACCCCAAGTGCCTGGAATGGTACAGGGACATGGTCCGGGATGTAACAGTGCCACACCCAGGTATGCAGTGATGCCTACATTGTGTAACAGCATTGTTTGCTAAGTGCTATGTGCAGGGATTGCACATACGCATGACGCTTGAGTACTGTGGTGCGGGCATACCTGCCCACACTGGTGAGGGGATGGCATGGACAGTGGTCCAAGCAATGGACATGCACATTCAGCCTTCCACAGGCACGGCATGCAGGTGACCCAGCATGGGCACACGCGTGGCTGTAAATATATGTACATTGACCTGCATGGCTGTACAGTACCATGTCATACTGTCATTGTGGACATGTGCTGCAGCATGTGTACCTGTGACACTGTGCCCTGGTACCTGTGCGGAGAGCTGTACACTGTAGGGTGTGCGTCCCAGATGCAAATGCAATACGCAGTGCAACAGATGGATGCACAGGTGCACGCTGTGGTGGGGTACCATCTGTGGAGAACCCATTGCTTCTGCATGTTGTGCACACATGTGGTGACCACCATGGCTCCCTGCATATAGTGGATCATGGTGACATACAATGCCTGGCACCAGCATGCAGTTCACAGCAAGCCATGTTGTGCAGTGTGTGGCACACAGGTCAGCTTACTAGATGGATTACAGCACATACACACACCGGGGTCTTGTATGTGACACATGTTACTAACCACACCCTTATGCTTTTGTCTCTCCTACAGACCAGGCAACAAGTAGCCAGGGACCACGTGGTGGGGCATTCAGCCCGGTGAAGATCGGAACAGTGCTGGAGGTGCCATCACCAGTGGGACATGTAAGTGTGCATGCATGCATGCATGCATGTATTATAATGCTATACCTGACAGGACACACACACCAAGCAAACACCTAAAGGGTACCACTGCAGTGCGGACACACAAACATACACAGGACTGGTGTACACAGGGCAATATTAGCCCTCTGCAGGCACAGCATGGGGCCAACTGGCAGTGTCACACACAGGCCAGTTGGACCATGTGCCATGCCATGTGCGGCGTACATGTGTACCAACACTGTGGCATGCCATGTCCACACCTCATTGTGGTCACAACATGCTGCATTCAATGCCATGCCAACAACCACACACAGTGCAGGGATGCAGGGGCACAGACCCTGTTGCTCTGGTGTGCTCACGCTGCACATCCACGGCACCACACATCCACTGTTGTGATATGTACAGACACAGTTGTTCCATGGCGTACCATCACAGGTATGGTGGTCCCATTGCCTGTGTTGTACAGTACACATGCCATTGTGCACAGTCACATGGTGGTTATGCACAATGTGGACATACGCCCAACATGGGCATGCCAGTGTCGCATGCATCATGCACAGCACATGCATGGGCTACACACACCGTTCAGTACACACACCCTACCAGGTACATCCATCCACCAGATGGCATCCCATTGCATCCACAGCAACCTACAGGTGTCTGCATGCAATGTGTACCAGTGGTGCTTGTCAGGGTGTCACCCTGGACAGCTGACACACAAGCACATACACCCCTGCACTGGTGAGGCCGTGCGCATGTGTGGTGTGGAGAGTCTGCCACACAGGTCTTCCCAGACCAACGTATTGGCCAAGGCAGTGCTGTTTGGGTGTGCCATGGTCACTCCCACTGCACACCGTTATGGCGCAAGGGCTGTCATCGTGTGCCTCATCAGGCCATGTTGCCTGTGGATCACACACACCATTCTGACACACACAATGGTGCCACACATGTTCCAGTCCCCCTTCTGTGGCAGCCACTGCAGTCCCATGTGCTTGTACCATTCACAGCCTTCCCCTTACAGTACACACTGCCAGCATGCCAGTGTGCCATGGGGTTGTGTATTCCACGTACATGCTGCAGGTGTTCATTCTACATTGCTGGCTCTGCCATCCTGTGGTTCTACATTACATTGCCACTGCTGTGTGTCCCTCACACATAGCATCCCTCCATCTGCCATGCTGTCCACATGTACATGTGCACTGTATGGACATCTGAAACATGTCCCCATCCACCCTTGTTCCTACCTGGCCCCATGCAGGTTCTGGTACCATGCCTATCCCCAGTGGGGCAACTGTGGCACATCTTGTTAATCCATGGTAGTACTTTGCCCATGCCCCTTCCTGCTACATGTTCCCAAGATGTGCTGTGTACTACCACCATGTCCAGCTTGCACTGTATACTGTCTCTTGCATTGCCGATCTGCATGTCATTTGCCATTTGCTTGGGCTTGGGCTGGCCTGTACGCCATCACTCGGCATTGTACATGAGCACAGTGTCCGTTGACAGCCATGTGTTGGCCTATGTTGGCTGAGGGTGGGGGGAGGAGGCTTGCAGTATGGGCCTATGTGGCATGGTATGCTGTGTTGTATGGGCAGCCAGACAGGGGTTTCAATGTGTTGCACGGTGACTTGGGTGTGGGCACATGGCATGGTGCACATTGTCCTTGCATCATTTGCTTCCTGTTGCTGCATCTGCATGTTGCGTTGCATTGCCCTCACCATGGCCTGTGTGCCAGGCCCTTGTATCCACATTGCAGTGTTACCGGCTGTAGTATGTGTTTCGGGTGCATGGGTTGCTATCACACACATGCGTGTGGTGGCATTCCTCAGATGGTGTGCATGCACTGGTTGTGCTGGTGTGCATACCAATGCCCCACTGTTCTGTGTACTGCACAGGCTATTAGGTTGTGTGCCATTCTGCCTGTGTTGCATTGTGCATGCCTTTCCTATCTTGGCCTGCACGGAGCACACCTTTCATGCCAGGCAGGGCATATTTGGTGATGGTGGTTTGCTGTGCCTCTGCATGTGCTGCACATGGCTTGTGATGTCATCATTTGCTGTGGTGTTCAGTGGGTGTCCGTGTCACTGCCATCATGTGTTGCTGCATGAAGGGGACCACTGTGGCACTGCTGTTCTGTGCTGTGTTGTGCTGCTGCCATGGGTGTGTGCCATGTGCACGTGTGCATCCCACTGTCTTGCTGGTGGTGCTCAGCAGTGCATATCCTCTTGCCATGCTGTGCACACTCATGTTTGCCATTCCTTTTACTTTGGGAGGTTGTACCTTGGTGTTGTGCACCTTCCTGTGTTGCTCTCCTGACTGTGTGTTTTGTTATACAGGCTCACAGCAGACTTCACCTGCACCTCGGGTAAGGACTTTGTGCAGGGGCCATGTGTTGCAGCTGGACAGTGAGTTGTTCCTCTCCTCTAGACCATTGCCATGCAGCTTTCGGCCCTCCGGCGGGTGGTGAGGTTTAACACAAGGACAGTGCAGTAGGGTGCTGTGGAGATTGTCCAGGCCATTGAGGTGCAGAGGACAGAGGCAAGGAACATGAGGGCACTAATGGAGGAACATTAGCATGCACACGGTCCTGCTGTGGCTGTTGTGGCTGACTGCTGACATTTTGACTTTGTAAATAGTTACTGGACTTTCCTTACTGCCAGTCTGCCTCACCCCCCTTTTGCCTCTTCATTCCTCTGTTCCCAGGTTCATCTGTTCCTTGATCCCATTTTCTTGTTTTGGTTTGCCCTGGTTCCTGCTCCGTTGTTTTTTCCTGATTTTGTGCTTTTTCTGCTATTCATGATTGTTGTTTGTTGCTGTATTACATTTGTTGCACCATTGTTGTTGTATTACTTTCTTGTTTTAAGGAGGCAGTATAGTGCAGTGGTCTAAGGCTCTGAGCTGCAAATCTGGTGACATCTAGCAGACCAGACCTGAGTTTGAATCCCACAGCTTCCACTTGCATACTGTGTGACCCTGAGCAAGTCACTTAACTTCCTTGTGCTCCCAGGTCGCACCTGGAAGCAAGCTCCGGGCTTAGTGTGCCTTTCCTGGCTAAACAATCTCCCCCCCCCCCTTTTTACAAAAACACATTTGATACAACCTTTATTGCCTGCTGCCTGTTCATTCATTGCTGTGCTATGCATATGCTGGGTCAGGGCCATCTACATGTCCCTGTTCATGGGTGTTGTGTACTGCTTGATCCAGTCCCTGAGTGCACATTGCTCATCTGTGGGTGTCGGGACCTCTGGCTGTGTGGGCTACATGCATGCCCTGTCTGTGTTTTCCCTTGGCCCCCCACACCCATGGAGCATTCAGCTGTGGCTGTGTGGGCAGTGTTGCTGTCACACATTCCTGCCTGGGCTGTTCTGCCAGCATTATGTGTGGGTGTCTTTTGTGCGCACATCTGTGCTAGGCTCACCATATTCAGTCCTAGGCTGTTGATCTGCACTGTTCGGTTTGCATGGTGGTGCTTCCATCTGCTTCCATCTGCTTTTGTGCAATCGCATTTCACTGCACTTCACTGTGCTTCTGCTAAATATTGCATTGATTTCCCATCGCGCATCTCATTGTGCAGCACATTCTGTTGCGCGGTGCATTTCTCAAGCTCTGAATATGTCCCCCTAAATGTTACTCAGGGTGGTATTTATCACCCTAAGGGTTAATTCATTTTGTTACTTTTTGTCCTTCCAATTTTTTCCCTTTCTCTCCATGTCCCCAGTTGCTTAGTTTTTCGTGGCTGCATCTTTCCTCTGGCTAAGAAGGTGGAGGAATGACTGCCTTCACAGTTGACAACTGAGTCCCTTCATGATTGGCTGGCAGGTGGGGGGTGTAAGCTGAGCTGCCTGTACTCTGCCTCCAGTGCAATCAGGAATCTCACCCTTCCTAGCTAGCTTCAGAGTAGGATAACTGGTGAACCCCAGTCTCCCCTGTGGGAGCAAAGTGTGCCACTGTCATGCACTATGACCAACCCTAATAACTGGTTCTTAAGGAAAGTCCATGTAATACAAATAAATATTATGGTGATTAGAGTTGTGTGGATTGCATCTGAAAGGCTTAATTCCCATATTCCAGATATAGTATATCAGAAAAGCTGTGTACGACATAAACTGTGCCCCAGATAATTTATTGGAATGGATTTTTCTGATTAAATAAATTATTTGGCTAGGCAATGTACAAATACTTTTGATAAACAAACTTAAGGCCCTCCCTCTTATGAGGCAAAAAAAAAAACACACCCTGCAGTACTAAACATTGCTTGGGCGATTTGAACTTTTGCAGGCTGACCAGGAAGGGGATCCCCTGCCATGTCTGGAGAAGGGGATTGTAGGATACAGCAGTCCACCTGAACTGATGTATCCACTTTTCAATAAGTTGAGATTTAAAGCAACAGTGCAACATATTTTTTTCCAAAAAGCAAATTTCAACTACATTTAACAAAAATATTAGCATACCTGTCAAATGTAATTGTCTAGGTCCACCCTATGCTGTGCACCATGAGTTTTTTTTATCTCTTCTCATTCCCAGCCCTTGCCAGGTCCACAGTGCTGTTTCTAAGCCAAATATGGTGGCCATCTTTTTTCTTTCTTTCTTAGAAAACATTTATAAGCTCTCACATTTTGATGGAAAGATCAAATTTTACCACCAAATAAAACTGCTGGGAGATGCTTAGAATCTTGAATAGTGAAATAATATTGGTTCGATTATTTTGGCCAATTGTGTTGCACTGCTGCTGTAAAAAAATTGTCACACGTCTTCAAGCCATCCATGCTGGCTCTGGGAACTCAGGGAAACAGCTGGGGTAGAGCCTTTGGGCCCAACATCACTCTGGAGTGGTAAAGTGAACATAAAACTTACTGTGGATGACCATGGTGTGCAACCCCACCCACTGTTAGCATAGATCCACTGATCAGGTGGGATCTGCCATCCATAGGTTGGGGATTGAATTACATAGCAGCTCTGATCCCTTCACATCTGAGGGGATGGGTCTCCATGTGTCCGGGGCCCCTCTATGCACCTGCTTAGTGGTGCATATGGCTCTGGGGGTTGGGCCCCAAGTCACTTCAATAAAGCAACACGCAATGTGCAGTTCAATGGTTCAAAATGATGTCTTATAATATTTTAGAGCACAAACCCCTCCTTCCCAGTAGGTTCCATCTTGATAGGTTCCATCCCACATTTTCAGAAAGATTTAAAAACAGGTGTCTACATATTATAGTGTGTTGCCTCATGCTCCCAGTATAAAGTGCGTCTGGATGGAGATGATGTAATGTTTTATAATTTGACTTCAGATATGAATGCTGTCTGTAAGTAGAATCCTAATACCATCCATTTTTCTCAGGCTGAAGGGAAATAATTACACTTGAGAGCATAATTTGTCCTGTTGAACTTCATAAAGTACTGTCTTGGCACCAGACTTTCCACTGTGGCCTCATTATATATTGTATCAATCTGCCAGAAATACTCCTGCCTTTCTGAAAATCTGGCCTATACTGGAAAAGCCAGAATAGAAACTAATTATCTGTACTTCAGTACTAGAAAAAAAACTGTGCTGGACTGTTGAGTATTTTAAAACAAACTTTTCTCCAATCAGAGAAACATTGTTAATCATAAAAAGGGTGCTATAAAAAGGAGAATTCTGATTGGCTGTTGGCATTGTAATGTCAGTGGCTCGGCAGGTTGCACACTCACCTCTAAGGCTGGAAGATTGATATGTCGTGGGTTCTGGCCCCACACCAAGCTCTTGGGGTAAATCCCAGTACTGACTCCGTAGTGCATCATGAGTGGGATGCTGCACTCCTGAGGTGCAGTCCTTCAGATGCGACATTAAACCGAGGTCCCATCTGTCTGCTCTGGTGGTTGTTCCAGTGAACATTAAAGATCCCATGGCACTTCTTGAAAACAGTAGGGGAATATTTATTGAAATATTCAATAATACATATACATAAATCACAGTTAGACACAAAATCATAAATCAACAAATAACAGCATTATTCCATTCATAAATCCATTATTTGAAATAAAGAAAAGGGAAGAAAAGAACAAAACATCAATACAAGCAATACGTAAGAAAAACTGTATCTTCCCATCTTGCATAGGAATAAAGTGAAGTTTTTCTTTTATTTTTTGTGTGTGTGGATGTATTAAACAAAAAAAGAGGAAACTCATTTGATTAACTTAAACCATAAACAACTCAGAACATATGGCAATAAATCAACAAATGTAAAGAAACACAAAGTAAATAATCTTTAGATATCAGGTGATCTAGGTCAGGGTGCCCCATCTCTGAGTCCATAAATCTTGTCCAACCATTTTTTTTAACTTCCTATTTTAGCTCCTGTCCTTCACCATGCCCAATCCCTCTCTCAGGGCTCCCAGTGCACCATCCAGGCTATGCCGAGAAGACCGGTGGTTCACTCTGTTAGTGCCCTGCTCCATTACATCTAGAGGCCTGGATGATCCCCCAGGTGGGGTGAAGGAGGCCTCCTTTATGTCCCCTGAACTTCAGGGCAGCATGCACCTGAAGTCCCACAGCTCCTCTTTTGGTTGCTCAGTGCGGGAGCCTGTCACCTGGCCCAGATATGGGGTCTTTTTCCATGTTCTGGTCCCCGCCTCTGCTGACATCAGCACTTGGGGAGGACCAATGAGACAGAGGTGCATAGAGACGTACTTCCACTCTGGTCCTTGGCTGATGCCCACCCCTCCAATTCTGCCTCCTCAACTGCACCACCATCAGTGGTCACCCAGGTGGTGGTATGACAGGAAGGAGAGCAGCCCACCCTTCCCAGAGAAGGAGAGCTGCCTGTCGGGCACTCAATCCTTCTCCCCCCACCCAGCCCTCTGATAACCCAGGCTCGCTACTGAACCTGGGTCACCGGTGTAGCAAGCTGTAGTGCTACCACTGCACTGGTGGGCCGGCCTTTGTCCCACCATTTTTAATTCCACATCTTATATTCAAAGCAATTGATTTAATATCAAATAAAGTAATTCAGCTTGAGTTGTCTGCTGTTGTTGCAAGACAAATTTACATCTTGTTTGCCAAATTCAATTTCTGAAACCCAACATCAATATTTGGAGACTATTTGTATTACATGAGCTCTGTGTGAGTGGGAAAATCCCCAAATACAAAATTTTGGGAGTCAATTTCATGAACATACTAGTATTCCAGCTGCAGGATAGCAATTTCCAGAATTCTACAATAAAAGGATGTACCAAAATAAATGGTCCATAGTCTGAATCACATCAATACACGTGTCTCTGGGGCAATACCGGTCCTGTAACTCTTTATGTTTATGGTTCCCCTTTGCAATAATTTTACCATGCACCCTTAGCCAAATGATATTCCACATTTTTGGGGGATTCTAGAATCAATCAGAGAGGAGCTTATCAGATCTTGTTCTGTGCAGGTGTACTGTGCAAAAGGTAACTCAAGAAAATGACAGTGTAGTTTAGCAGTGTATAACTGTTTTCAGGGCATTGTAGTGACATAGGTAATGGTAATGTCCCATTTCTTAACATACTTCAAAACAGTAAGTCTAATCAGGGTTCAATTTCTGTGATCTTTTCTTTTTATGAAAAAACAGTTGATGTCCATTCCTGCATTATCCACATTAATGTGGGAGTAACCCATTGTACCCATACTGTCTTGGCATTCTTCGAGACTGGCACTAAATTTGCATACAGAAAAATACTAAAGAAAAAACTATCAGGTTTGGCATGCCTACTCCACCTTTCTTAATGTCCAAATCAGTAATACTTCTTTTTGCAGGGTCCAAGTGGCTCCCCCCAAAACACGAAAAAAAAACAATAATATAATGCTGTTTCTAAATATTTAGGTACAGGATAAATATAACTCAAATATAAGAATGTGGGAATTAAAAAGGTTTTAATCAGGTAAATTCTTTTTTAATTTCTCCATATCCCATGCATGCCATCTGGCAGCTTTTTATTTTCCTTTAGCAAGTTGTGCTTCCCAATTGTATGCAGCCATGTCACCAGGACCAAAGAAGATGCCCAGAATCTTACATGGTTGTGTTTCAGTTTTAATGGCAGCAATCGTCTGGCCAGGTATTCCAGAGTCTCTTATTGTTATGCTACAGCTTTTCTGTATATTAATACAAGATCTAATAATGGCTGAAATAGTTTGTATAAGATTGCTGGCAACATGTCCAGAGTCTTTATTTTTAACTAGTAAGCATAAGTCATCAGCATAAGCAATTGCTTTTATAGCAGTTGCAGTGCCAAAGCCAACACCGTGTATAGTGGGAGATTGTTGTAGTACTCTAATTAAAGGGTCCATTGTTAACATATATAAACAGGACTTAATGGGCATCCCTATCGCACTCCAACCTTGATGCTGCATTTATTGCCAAACCATCTATTGTCATAGGGCACAACAAAAGCTTGAGTGTAATACAATTGAATCCACTGGATGAATTGTGAAGGGAAACCATATGCTGCCAGACACAGACATAAGAAGTAATGAGAAACCCCATTAAAAGCCTTGGATTGATCAAGACTAATAAGATAACCCTCAGACTTCCCTTGCTGCCCCTTAACCAGGATTTCCTTGATGAGCATTAATGCATCCATTATATGTCTCCCTGGGATCAAGCAAAATTGTGCAGGATGAGTAATCATATCCAATATATTAACTAATCTATTCCCCAATAATTTGATCAAAATTTTAAAATCCTTATTCAAGATCGTGATGGTCTCCAATTTGTCAGATCTGTTTTATCCCCAGCTTTAAAAAGAAAAATCAGCAAGCCCTCATATAGCATATCAGAAATCTGAGTTTCATTAAGAAAAGCGTTATACACCTCTTTAGTTCAGCTGGAGTAATTTCCCACAAAAACTTATAAAATTCCCCACACAGACCATCAGATCCTGGAGCTACCCCATTTTTCAAGTTTTTAATAAACATCTTCAATTTCAATGGTATAATACTAATATTAACTGCTGTGATTGGTCACTAAGAATTTGGGGCAAACTCTCAGTCGGTAAGAGAGTTGATATATGTGTATTCTGGGATATAGGGGGTACAATATTGGTCCCTAATTTGTTTTTCCATTTCTGTCATGATCTGTTTATTGTCAGTTATTAGAGTTCTGGTGGAATCTTTTAATTCTGATACATTCCTCTGTAAAAGATGATTTTTATAGTCTTCGAAGGGATTAGTGTGACATTTCATGCCTTGTGTCCCAAAACGCTGTTCCAGTTCAAGTGTTTTTTAGTCTATCATACTGGAGCAGAAACATTTCCTTTTTTATTGCTGCAAGCTCTGTTGAATAGTCTCTAACCAGTGTAGTTTGAAGCAAAAACAATTCATAAAATTGGTGATATAAATGCAAATATTTTTGGTATTGTACAGCTGCTTTATACTTGGCTGTTGCTTTAAAAAAGGCAGCAAAGCAATTTTTACTATCCTCCTACCATTGTATCAAAGAATCGTACAGGAAAATGATTGATTTCCTATCTGCTATAACAAGTTCCAAATCTTTTCTAATCTGTCAGTTGTTCAATAAACTTGCATTCATTCTCTATATGCCCTGTCCTACCAGTCTGGATAAAGAGGTGGAAACATGAATTCCTATCATAACATGATCTTAAGATTCTGCAGGTATAGTGGCAATGTGTGAAATAGGGAGAAAATAAAACACACCAGAAATTAATACAGATAGATAATTTACCCTTAAAAAAGTATGTTTCCGTATTTTTACTAGTTCTACATGGCAGTCATTTAACCCTGTCTGTTTTAATAAAGAAAGTAAAAATATACTATTACAATATGCTTTAGTTGTTTTAGGCTAGTCAAAATGTCTATAGTACTCAACCCCAATACTATAAACTCAGTACTCCTTAAATAGTTTAATTCATTGTTTTTATTCCAGCACTCTTATGTAGTTTTACCTTATGTTATATTTCAGAACAATCCTGTTCTTTTCTTCAGACAATTAATGAGCTGCTTCTTTTATTTCTGTAATGAACTTTATATCTTGTTTACCATTTTATTTCTGAGCTACACAAATCAAAACAAAATACATTTTAATATGAATACTTCATCTCTCACTGTCTCATGTTTAAAACTAAAATTAAACTGAAACAAATATCTCAAGAGCAGGGGAACACATCTTCTTATTTTCTACATACAGCTTGCTTGGTTAACATCATCTTCAAATGGTTTCATCCAATCGTATTTAAAAGTCCAAACATTTAAATTCACATTTTATATCACCTTAACATGTGTTAAAATTATTTTTTATGTCTGTATTCTCCTTATCTATTGTCATCCTTTTTACCTGACACAACATGTATATTATTGTAATCTCTCTAGAGCATACAGGTTATTTGTGATGTTTTTAATCTGTAAACATAACTTTCTTTTTTAGTTTTGCAGCTCTTTATTGCTATTCAACTTTCCTATTCTAATTCCTACTAGAGTATTCTTTTGTTACCTTTTTTCCTAACATTGCTTTTATATCTCCACAAGGTGCTCCAATATGATTTTGCATACAGGCTTTTATAATCCATTGTGGTATTTCAAAACTGCCTCCATTAACCAAGGATGCCATCTCACTGTATGGGTGGCAGCCTTCTTGCTGAAGGTCCAGAAAGGGACAGGCATAGAGTGAACATGCTCACAGAGCATGATTTCATCACATAGTGATGTCACCCTGGGCAGCCCAGTCACTATGGAAACTTCTCTAGAACAGTGAGCTACTAAATGTTTAAGCAGTCCCCCTTCTGTTGTTTTAACCAAACAGTTTCACTTTCCTGAAGTGCAGCACGGCATAGACTGATTATTTTAACTTGTGTAATAGAGTCACATTGCACTCACACCACATGGTTTAAAGATCAATGACAACCATTTTACACATTGTTAAAAAAATCCTGAATTCAAATCCCTGGGTCATGAGTATTGTTTCCTGAAAATGTTGTGCTATTTGGTTTTGTGGCTTTCTTTAAATCAGCATTTGTTAGCTTGTTCTGCACTAACTAGAAACAGTCAGGTTGTTTCTATCCCTCTGACTGAGCCTCCGAGAGTGATGACATCATATTGGACCAAGCTACAGTACAGCTTCACAAGTTAAGTCCCTACTTGACCGAAGAACTGAAGAGCTGTTAACTTCCCATTTACAGCAATCCATGAGTTAATTGTTTTCTGTTCAATAACTCAGTCTCTGGTATTTGTTCAGATGAATTAGCTGAAAATCCACATTTTGTTCTTCTAAGAAGATGATCATTTGAATGTCAGTGCTGAACGGAAGTGGTGTGCAATTGAGAAATCAGCTAGTCTGTATCACAGCTGCTGCCAGTTCTTTCTCATCAAAACTCTGTGTTATTTTCTAGCTATATTACACTGGGTTGTTTATTTAATGGATATAAAATAAATCTAGTTTGTTAATTCATACAAGTAGTTTGTCTTTGATGTAGCCTCAATAAATAGGTTCATGTAAGAAAATTTTTCTCTCTCAGATTGACAAACAGGTGCCTGTCACACTCTGATATTTCAGGCACATCTATTATATGAACTCACAAATGTCAGTTCTTTGATGGTTTCTGTGTGAATATACATAAAGTATAACTAGGAACAGTATATAGCATCCTGATGCCCCGTTTCCTGTGCCACAGTTTACGCAGCTGCACTTTGCTGCACCGTCCCCTGAACCACAATCCACCTGTCTCTTGCCCCACATTTGAGGCTGCTGCACTCTGCTGACCACTGTCTTCTCCCACACAGTTGGAGTTGCTGCACCCTGTTGCCCCCATCATCTGTCTGAACAGTCAGGGCTGTTGCACCATGTTGCCCCATGACTAAATCATTGGGGTTGTTGCACTCTGCTGTCCTCTATCTCCCAACCCCATAGTTGGGGAAATTGCATCCTGTTGCCCCTTGTTCCCCTCTCCACAGTCAGGGCTGCTGTGCTTTGCTACACTATAGAGTCACCATGTCTCCTGCATCTACAGTGGGGGTGCTGAGCCATGCACCCCCATACCACCAGAGGTGGGGATTTTGCCACACTCTGCTATCCACATCCATTGTCCAAAATAGCAGGGTTGCTACACCATGTGCACCCCATCCCACAGTCAGGGCTTCTGTACCCTGATGCCCCCTCCTGTGTCCTACCTCACAGTCAAGGCTTTTGCACCATGCTGTCCACAGTCCCCTGCCACCACAGCCAGGGCTGCTGCACACTGTTCTTGCCTACTCAGGTAGGGCTTCTGTGTCCTAGAGCCCCTTGCCTCCACAGTTAGGGCTGGTGCAATATGCTGCCACTTGCCAAAAGAGTTAGGGCATTTGCTGCACCCTGTCCTTTGCCTCCATAGTTGTGTCAGTTCCACCCAGGTGTGGCTGTTGCATCCTGTCCCACAGTTTGGGCTGCTGTACCCTAAAGCCTCACTTGACTCCTAGCTGAATAGTCAGGACTTCTGCACCCTGCTTCCCTCTATTCTTCACCACTATAACACAAGATGAAAGTATTTTTCTGTTTTTTTTTTTCTTTTAGGCAGTGTAGCACAAAATCTGACTCAGGTGTCAGGGGGCAGCATGGTGCACCAACTCTAACAGTGGAGTCATGGGGCTGTGAAGGCATGGGACTATAGGGTGCAGCAGGGCATAGCAGCCCTGACTGGGTAGACAGAAACAGGGTGAAGCAGCTCTGGCTATGGTGGCAGGGGATAGACTGCAGCATTATGCAGAAGCCTTGATTGTGGGGCAGGACATGGGGGCACCAGGGTACAGCACCTGACTGTGGGATGGGATGCACATGGTGCAGCAGCCCTGCCCATTTGGGAAAATGAAAGTAGGTAGCAGGGTGCACTAACAGCACCACCTCTGGTGGCATGAGCAGCATGGTGCAGCAGCCTCAAATGTGGAGGCAGGGGACATGGGATTCTATGGCATAGCAGAGTGCAGCACTGTGGTGACAGGGACAGAGGGGAAATAGCAGTGGGTCTGATGGGGTGGAGAGGAAAGGGGCAGCAGGGTGCAGCAACCCCAACTGTTCAGGAAGGGGGCAGCAGGGTGTAGAGGCTCTGATCGTTCAGGCAGGAGATGGAGTAACAGGGTGCAGCAACCCCAACTCAATGAGAGAAGAGAGTGGGCAGCAGGGTGCAACAGACTCGAATGTGGGGCAGGAGACAGGGGGCTCAAGGAGCAGGTGATGGGGAATCAAAGTACAGCTGCCTCAACTGTAGGCAGGAGATAGGGGCATCAGGATGCCATATAGTGTTTCAAGTCAAACATGATGTATTTTCACACAGAAACAATCAAAGAACTGAAATTTTTGAGTTCATATAGTACATGTGCCTGAAATAACAGAGTGTGGCAGGCACCTGATGGTCAATCTAAGAGGCAAAAAAAATGTTCTTACATGAACATATTTATTGAGGCGACATCAAAGACAAACTACTTGTATGCATTAACATACTTTAGATTTATTTTATATCTATTAGACAACCCAGTGTTATGTAGCTCGAGAACAACACAGAGTTTTGATGAGAAAGAACTGGCAGCAGCTGTGATACAGACTAATTGATTTCTTAAGTGCATACCACTTCAGTTCAGCACTGACATTCAAATGATCATCTTTTTAGAAGAACAAAATGTGGATTTTCATCTAATTCATCTGAAGAAATACCAGTGACAGCGAAAAATCCTGGACAGCAAATAATTAACTCACAGATTGCTCTAAATAAGAAGTTAACAGCTCTTCAATCCTTTAGTCAAGCAGGGACTTACACTGCTGAAGCTGTAGCTTAGTCCAATATGATGTCATCACTCTCCGAGGCTCAGTCACTGGGACAGAAACAGCCTGACTGTTTCCAGTTAGTGCAGAACAAGTTAACAAATGCTGATTTAAAGAAAACCACAAAACCAAATAGCATGACATTTTCAAGAAGCACTACTCATGACACAGGGACTTGAATTCAGGCTTTTTTTAAACAATGTGTAAAATGGTTGCCATTGATCTTTAACTCCCCTATTGAAACAAATATCAAAAAAATAAGGGGACCATGGGAGACACTGTGTGAACTGAGTTTTTAGTTGTTTTAGGACCTTTATCAGATTTTAATCAACTGATATTGAAATTGCTCCCAAATAGAATATGTTTATTGGTGTGCAAATAAGGCTGAACCAGTGTTAATAAACTGATCCTAAGGGATTTTGTTTATGGGGCATAAAGATTAACAATCTTATATGTCACCCCATTAAAGGTAACATACAAAATCAAAGCTTTGCCTAGGCTGACATCAACAGAAACATAGAATCTGATGGCAGATAAGGACCGCTTGGCCCACCTAGTCTGCCTATTTTCCTACCAAATGGATAAGCTGCAGATCCTAGTTAACCAACAGCCTACTTCCTCCTACCCCCCACTAAGATTGCCTTATGTCTGTCCCATGCATTCTTGAATTCCCCCACTGTTCTTGACTCTATGGCCTCCTCAGAAGGCTGTTCCATGCATCCACAACCCTCTCCATGAAAAAATACTTCCTTACATTACCTCTGAGCCATCCCTCCATTATCTTCAAATTGTGCCCCCTTGTTCTTGCACATCTCTTTTTCTGAAATATACTACCCTGTTGGACTTTGCTGATTCCCTTGAGGTACTTGAAAGTTTCTATCATGTCCCCCTCTCCCTTCTTTCTTCAAGGGTACACATATTAAGCTCCTTTAGTCTCTTTTCTTATGTCTTCTAGTGCAGACCCTGCACCATTTTGGTTGCCCTCCTCTGGACAGCCTCCACTCTGTCTATGTCTTTGTAGAGACGGGGTCTCCAGAACTGCACCCAGTACTCCAGGTGGGGTCTCACCAACTGTCTGTCAGAGGGATAATAACTTCCTGTTTTCTACTGTTGATGCCTCTCCCTATGCATCCCAGTATCCCCTCCAGCCTTCCTTACTGCCTTCTCACATTGCTTGCCCACCTTTAGGTCATTTGATATGACTACCCCCAGGTCCCTTTCCATTTTGTTGTTGTCATTATCTCACCTCCATTGTGTACTCTTCCTTGGGTTTTTGTTTCCCAGGTGCATTACCTTGCACTTCTTTGCATTGAATCTAAGCTGTTATACATTTGACCATTCCTCCAACTTTTCCAAGTCCCTTCTCATCCTTTCCACTCCATCCTGTGTATCAATTCAATTCAATTTTATTTATATTGTGCATTTCGAAACCAAGGCGCTGTACAAAAACTTTAAAATTAATAAAATCCAAACATTTAAAAGTCAGCCACAACTAACAAGAGTATGCTAAATCAAAAAGATATGTTTTTAAGGCAACCTTAAAATTATCGATGGTTGGACATTCTCTCAACCAATGAGGTAGAGAATTCCACAGGGTTGTTGCTGAAAAAGCAAAGGCACGAGATCCTGATGACTTTAATCAAACCCTGGGAATCTCCAGCAATCCCTTGTTGGCGGAACGGAGAGGACGGAGGGGGCAGTAGGGAATCAGGAGATCTTTCAGGTAACTGGGTCCCTGATCATGTAGAGCTTTAAAGGTTAGTAAACCAATCTTAAAGGTGATCCGCCACCAAACAGGCAGCCAGTGCAGTTCGCGGAGCACAGACGTACTATGACTGGTACTAGAAGTCCCAGTCAAAAGCCTGGTTGCCGTGTTCTGCACCAGCTGAAGGCAGCGGATATCAACCCCTGGTAGCCCTAGGTAGAGGGAATTGCAGTAGACCAGACAAGTAGTGACAAAGGTGTGGACCAATGTTGGAAGGTCCCCCGCGGGGGAATCAGATGTTTCACCTGGGCGATATTCCTCCGATGGTAAAAAGAGGATTTGACAACAGCTGACACCTGAGATTTCCAGGTCAGACTATCATCAAAAATAATGTCCAGATTCCACACCTGTTCAGAGGTAGAGAGCAGTACACCACCAAGTAATAGACCTGATGGTTGTCCAGCTCCCACACCTGCCCCCGGACGACCTGGATCCACAACCAATACCTCAATCTTATCCGGATTGAGTCTCAACCAGCTTGAACTCATCCAAAGTCTGATCTCATCAAGGCAGTTATTAAGTACAGAGAGTGCATCACCCTGACCGGGGGAGAAAGGACAGATACAGCTGAGTATCATCTGTGCAGCAGTGAAAACCCAGACTATATCACCTGATGATTTCTCCCAATGGCAGCATATACACTGCAAACAACACGGGAGCTAAAATGGAGCCCTGTGGTACCCCACAAGGCAGGGAGTGAGCGCCAGAGGAATAAATTCTGGTGATAACTCTCTGAGTCCTGTCCATGAGGTAAGAACGAAACCATTTGAGGACTGTACCAGACAGCCCACAAAAGACCCACAGGCACTCCAATAGCATTCCATGGTCTACAGTGTCAAATGCAGCAGAGAGATCAAGAAGGACCAGAATGGTATGCACCTTTCGATCTCTAGCCATAAGGAGGTCGCTCAATACCTGGACAAGGGCAGTCTCTGTACTATGTCTTTTCCTGAAACCAGACTGGAGAGTATCATAGACATTGTGAGATATAAGGTGATCATCCAATTGCAACACAACTGCCTTTTCAATAACCTTACCAACAAATGGCAGGTTAGAGATAGGCCGGTAGTTAGCTAGACAATCTGGATCCAAGGAGGATTTTTTAAGGAGTGGTCGAACTACCGCCTTCTTAAGGGGGTTGGGGAAAAAAACCCTCTCCAAAGACTTCCAGACAATGTCTGCAAGGATTGGGTAGATAACTTCTACACAACCTACTAAAAGAGGTGTACGACCCGGATCCAAACTACAACAAGTTGGTCGCATTGTTTGGATGATCTTCACAATGTCCTCAAATTCCGGCCGGTGAAAATCTAACCAGACAGACTGAGGACAAGCCACTTCTAGTCGACCACCGCAATCCCCCATAGGAGGTCGGACCCCATTCCGGACCCAATGCCGCAACCTTATCCGCAAAAAACGAGCAAACTCCTACATCTTAGCTGAGAAAAAAGCTTCTCTGGCTGAAGACAGACTGATTGCACAGTCTGTCCACAGTCCAGAAAGCTGAGCCAGTCGATTTTGTGCAGCAGAAATCTCTCTGGACAGGAATTCTGCCTTCTCACGAGTGATTTCTGATTGATAGCTATCATAATGTGCCATCAATCTAAGCCTGTCGGCATCAAGGCCCGACTTCCACCAGGCTCTCTCCAGCCTTTGGCCAACTTGCCTTAACTCCTTCAAAGAGCCATCAAACCACGGGCTCCTTGGACGGAGGGTGAGAGGCTGAACACGAACAGGAGCAATTTTGTCCAGAGCATCTCCCACAGCCTTATTATAGGCTAATACAAGATCATCTGGACTCATGCATTCACCTGACAAGCTTGATAGATCCAGTACTGCCATTAGGTCATTGGGGTTAACACCTGTTAAAAAGCGGTACTGAACCATCTCCGTAGGGGCAGACCTATTAGAGGGGGCCCTGAAACTGAACCTTATGGTGTAATGGTCAGACCAACTGACAGGTTCCACCCCCAAATCATTGATCTCCATACCCAAGAGAAAGACCAGATCCAATGAATGACCCCCTATACGGGTAGAGGAGGTAACAACCTGTGTCAGGCCCAGCATATTCATTAGCTGAGGAGATTTTGACCAAAATGAGAGTTCATCATCGACCCAGGCATTGAAGTCACCCAGAACTATCAGTCTGGGAAACCTTAGCACCAGGTCGACGATGAAGTCTGCTATCAACTGCAGGAATTCTCCACCATCACCTGGTGGATGGTAGACGAGGAGAATCCCACAGCCTACACCCTCTCCCAGGATATATTCAAAGGAACTGGTGTTTCCCAATGGCACATCCACAAGGCCCAGCTAAGATTTAAACATAATGGCCACACCCCCACCCCTACGATCCAGCCTTGGATGGTGTATCACCAAGAACCCGGCTGGAGTTGCTGAGGCCAATATAGAAACATAGAAACATGGAAACATAGATTTTGACGGCAGATAAGGACTGCTTGGCCCACCAAGTCTGCCCATTTCCCTACCTAATGGATAAGCTGCAGATCCTAGTTAACCAGCAGCCTACTTCTTCCTACCCTCACCACCTAGAATTGGCTTATGACTGTCCCATGCATGCTTGAATTCCACCACTATTTTTGACTCCACAACCTCCTCCGGAAGGCCATTCCATGCATCCACAACCCTCTCTGTGAAAAAATACTTCCTTAAATTACCTCTGTGCCGCCCCCTCTATCTTCAAATTGTGCCCCTTGTTCTTGCACACCTCTTTTTTTGAAAGATGCTACCCTCTTGGACTTTGTTGATTCCCTTGAGGTACTTGAAAGTTTCTATCATGTCCCCCTCTCCCTCCTTTCCTCGAGGCTATACATATTAAGCTCCTTAAGTCTCTCTTCATATGTCTTCCGGTGCAGACCCTGCACCATTTTAGTTGCCTTCTCTGGACAGCTTCCATCCTGTCTATGTCTTTGCTGAGATTGAGTCTTCAGAACTGCACAGTACTCCAGATGGGGTCTCACCAGCTGTCTGTACAGAGGCATAATAACTTCCTGTTTTCTACTGGTGATGCCTCTCCCTATGCATCCCAGTATCCCCCCAGCCCTCCTTGCTGCCCTTTCACTTTGCTTGCCCACCTTTAGGTCATCTGATATGACTACCCCCAGGTCCCTTTCCATTTTTGTTGTTGTTAGTATCTCACCCCTCATTGTGTACTCTTCCCCTGGGTTTATGTTTCCCAGGTGCATTACCTTGCACTTCTTAGCATTGAATCTAAGCTGCCATACATTTGACCATTCCTCTAACCTTGCCAAGTCCCTTCTCATCCTTTCCACCCCACCTTGTGCATCAACTCTGTTGCAGATCTTTGTGTCATCTGCAAAGAGACATACTTTTCCTTCCAGTCCCTCTGCCATGTCGCTTATAAAGACATTGAAGAGGACCGGTGCTAATACTGAACCCTGCAGTACCCCACTAGTAACCCCCCTTTTTTCAGAGTGGACTCCATTTACTATTACTCTCTGTGTCTTATTCTCCAGCCCATACTTTACCCAGGCTGTCATCTTGGGACCCACTCCCAGGCTGGCTAACTTGTATATTAATCTTTTGTGTGGGACTGTGTCAAATGCCTTGCTAAAGTCTAGGTAGGCCATATCCACAGCCCCTCCCTGATCTACTACTTTGGTCACCCAGTCAACTAAATCTATCAGATTCGTCTGGCATGACCTCCCAGCTGTGAATCCATGCTGCTTTGGGTCCTGTGCCCCTCTGGTCTCTAGATACTCAACAATTCTTTCCTTCAGAAGTGATTCCATCATTTTCCCTACCACTGAGGTTAAACTAACAGGTCTGTAGTTTCCTGCTTCTGCCTTGCTCCCACTTTTGTGAAGGGGAATCACATCTGCCCTCCTCCAGTCCTCGGGTACCACCCCATCCTCCCAAAATACTTGTCCTCTCTCCCACTGTAGGTCTCAAACCCAGTACCCTTGCTGTCAGAGTCTGCAGCTCTACCACTATAGGGCCTGGATTTTCATCCAGCCAGGTCTCGGTGATGCAAGTCAGATCAGATGATCCAACAAGATCAGCAATAATAGCTGTTTTGTTCTTAATTGATCTGGCATTGCATAACACTGCCAAGGTGGGATGAGCTGTCAGGGAAGACCTCGGCACCTGTCCAATTGCTTCGAACCCTTGAGTATGGGGACAAGACAAGAGTAACCTCTATTATCCTGACCCCATTTTGCCCCAGGGCATCTCCTGGACCCCAAAACCCCAATCCACCTTCCCCCTTCCTGTCTCCCACCAGGCCCAGCTCTCCACCTTCGTCCACGCTTCCTCAGGATGCCCAACACACGACACCTAAAATAGGTGTCCGATGACAGTGGTGGACATTCAAAAGGACGTAATTCCATGAGCCTAGTGGGAGAATAATGCCCAACCATCTCTGCGCCTGTCCAACACATTTTAATTAATTAAATCAACTATAAAGAAAACAAAAATAAAACAAAAACCTATAAATATCAAACCTATGGATAAAAATACTCTCCACTCTCTCTCACAGAGGGGGAGCAGAATAAAACAAGCAATATGACAAAAATATAAAATGAAACCCCACCCAACCACAAATTAAACCCCAACCCAAAAATAACCCAAATAACAAAAATATAATAATAAAGTAACATCAAATTGTCCAAAGGACACAATGTCAATGTTATCATATGCTACTGGATACTGAATCCAAACTAAAGCTAAAATGACTGACAAAAGAAAATAACATTTATATTTTAAAGTTCAATGCAGCATCTCTCACGTGCAACAATCCAGCAAGTCATCAGTATATTAAAAGATGTTGTATACTCCCCCAATACCACCTCTCACATGGTGAGGGACCATTCATAAAATGAATCCAAACATTAATCCATGACTGTAAAGAAAATAAATGTGGACAGCACTCTCACCACCCCTAAGTCCAGTATCAAATCTGTTGCAGATCTTTGTGTCGTCTGCAAAGAGATATACTTTTCCTTTCAGTTCCTCTGCAATGTCACTTAAAAAGACATTAAAAAGGACTGGTACCAGTACTGAACCCTTCGGTACCCCACTAGTAACCCTTCTTTCTTCACTGTGGACTCTGTTTACTTACTACCCTTTGCATCCTGTTCTCCAGCCAATCTTTTATCCAGACCACCACCTTGGGACCCAATCCAAGGCTGGCTAACTTGTTTATTAATCTTTTGTGTGGGACTGTATCAAATGCCTTGCTAAAATCTAGGTAGGCCATGTCCACAGCCCTTCCCTGGTCTACTACTTTGGTCACCCAGTCAAAGAAATCTATTATATTCATCTGACATGACTGTCCCACTGTGAATCCATGCTGCCTTGGATCCTGTGCCCCACTGGCCTCTAGGTACTCAACAATTCTTTCCTTCAGAAGTCATTCCATCATTTTCCCTACCACTGAGGTCAAACTAACTGGTCTGTAGTTTCCTACCTCTGCTCTGCTCCCACTTTTGTGAAAAGGAATCACATCCGCCCCCCCCAATCCTCAGGTACCACCCCATCCTCCCATGATTTGTTAAAGAGAGTAGTCAATGGTGTCACTAGTTCTACCCTTAGTTCTTTTAGAATTCTTGGGTGAATCCCATCAGGCCCCATTGCTTTGTCCACCTTCAATTTTACTAGTTCTTTCAGAACCCTTTCTTCTGTAAATAGACTGGTATTGACCCCTGTCTCCAGAGTGTTTCTCTTGTTTGGTTTAGGTATCTCCCCCTCCTCTTCCTTTGTGAATACTAAGCAGAAATAGTCATTCAGTATCCATGCTTTTTCACTGTCACCCTCTGCCCACATTCCTTCCCCTTTATTAAAGCTCAGTATCCCTCCCTTGGTCTTTCTTCACTCCCTAATGTACCTATAAAAGGTCTTATCCCCCTTCCTAATAGAGTTGGCTATCCTTTCCTCGGTTTGAGCCTTTGCTATTCTGACTGCCTTCCCAGCCTCTTTCTGCTTTAACTGATAACGTTCTCTGTCCTGCTCCTGCTGTGTTTCCTTATATTTCCTGCATGCTATCCTTTTCTCCTTAACCTTTCCTGCCACCTCTTTTGAGACCAATAGCATTTTTTTCCTTCATTGCACTTTGTTGATTTGCTTCACACAAAGGCTTGTTGCCTCTGTGATGGCTGTTTTGATTACTCCCCATTGTTCCTCCACCCCTCCTTCTTGCCTGTTTGCTAGTGCTTTTCTGAGGCACTCTCACATTTTCCAAAAGTCAGCCCTCCTAAAGTCCAATACTCTTCCTTTTTTATGGCTTGACTCTATGGCTATATTTATCGTGAATCACACTGTTTGGTGGTCACTTGTTCCCCGATGGCTACCCACTTCAAAATCCGAGATTCTTTCTTCATCCCTGTTTAAGAGTAAAACTCAATGAGTTTATTAACTGAAATTCCAGGGTTTGTAAAACAAATTCCTAAGCCACTACAGTGGCCATCTGCTATTGACCAAAAGGAATCCCCCCACAACCACCCAGATTGTGCAGTATTAACTTTTTGTAATCAGTGTAAGCTCGTATCCTGCAACATAAAACTATCATAAGTGAACTGTTGCAAAATTGCAAATGTAGTAGTCCTCTTAAGGTCTGATTTAATACTGTTAACATTTAGGTTGTCTAGCAACAAAGCTGATAAATGAGTAATAGTATGATCTTAAAGATTTCCGACATTCCTACCAGGTGTCCCATTGTTTCTGTTTAGGTTTAACCATGGAGGTGCTGGAAACTGTTGAATCAGCAAGGGGTTCACTTTGTAAAGAGTGGACTGAAATCTCTGAATCGTGATTGTCCATAAACTTGCTTCAGTTATACAGAGCATCAAATCTGTTATCTAGCTGAAGTGAATCATTAGTGGAAGCCTGAGTTTGTGGAGCAGTTTGTCTTTTTCCCTTTAGCAACCACCTGGAACTGGTCTGGCCCTGGTGGTGATATTGGTGGTGATGGGGGCAGCATATCTTGAGCTAGGTTGCTAGGCAATATTGATACAGTATGAGATGTATGTCATACGTTCTAGGAGTCAGTTCTGAGGCAGACATCCCAGTGGCAGATACTGCTGGTGTGCCTCTACTAGCTGAAAGAATAATCCCAGTAAAAGGGGACCTAGACATTTAGGCAGTAGGTGTCTGTGCTGCACGATGTGGCTT
This sequence comes from Neoceratodus forsteri, assembly GCA_016271365.2. NCBI lineage: Eukaryota > Metazoa > Chordata > Ceratodontiformes > Ceratodontidae > Neoceratodus > Neoceratodus forsteri. Next base: position 686,610,477 of record CM057449.1, read on the forward strand.
TGTAGCTTGATTAATATAAAAGTCTTGTTCAACATAATCCGAGGAGTTGTGTGCTGCCCGGGGGCGAAACCTGAAAGAACGCTCCTCCTCACCACATAGATAACATTTTGGGGGCACTGCACACAAGTTACCTGTGTGGCCAAATTCACCACACTGGAAGCATTTCATGTTGTCACAATCTGTACTGAGATGTGTAAGGGATTCACAATGGTAGCATGATTTGGGTTGCCGAGGGTAGAAAAGAATATCAAGGTCATGTCCCAGATAAAAACAATTAAGCAAATGTCGTATGCCCTGTTCTGTCTGTTTAAGCTTTATTTGTAATTTATATCCCCCAGTCCAAAAACCATTGACATATATAATAGGGTCCTGGGTTCCCTGTAAATTGCAATGTTTCTCCAACTAGTAAACAATGTCATTGATGTTCACTCCCTCGTTCCTAAATAAGACCGTGATTGTCTTAAAAGTGGGTTTGGTAATCAGAATGACTGCAAAATGCCCCCAAAGAGGATTATCATTCACAGAGTAGTATGTACTCCAAAATGTGTCCTGCAGAGAAGCATTTTGAAAGCTAATATCAAAACTGTAGTCCCTGGGGGCATGCATAAATGCATAAACATTGACAGGGGAAAAATGCAAAGAATCCTTTATCAAAGTTTTACCTACAAAGTTTCTGTTGAGTACTTGATCAAGCCCCCTCTGTATCAAAGCTGCACCACATGCCTTCATTTTGCTGCCTTTGCTGGCTACAGAAACAAACTGGCATGACTGGCAGGTTTTGTACCAGTAGCCACAATAGTGTTCTGCTCTGGAGTTAGATCCAAAACTGTATCATCTATTAACCCAGCATCTGATACTGAACAGCTTTCTCCCAATGTCAAAGAAGAATTTCCAGGGTGAACAAAGTCGGTATGTGCCATGCTCTTCACCGGTGAATCTGATGCAGCAGAAACTGTCTCCTCCAGAACACTGGTGTGCGCAGCTGCACCAGCTGTCAATTAAGTCCTCTGAGACTCTGTAGGTTCTGGGCTTATCATAGCAGAATGTAGAGATACCTGTGTATTTCACTGTGTGCTCAGAATCAGAATCTGCAGATAAGGTATCTATTTACCATTTGTGAAAATCCAGCCTGTATTCTGTATTGCCAACTCTGGTGACCAGTTGACTGTAGAAATCCTGGGAGTACAATCAAAAAAAAGAACTTGATTCTGCCATAGAGTCCATCTGCTCAATCTTGTCAGCCTGTACCTCGGCGGAGTTGTGTTGGAATTTTTTACTGGGTAAACCAGGAGGGCTATTAGATAAGAGTTTTCTTTTCCTTTCCTTGTCCAACTTCGATTTGTTGTGTCCATAAAGTTGTTAAGTGTCATTCATCTTCTGCAAAAGTTATTTTCTCTTCTCATCCAAGTCACCCTGAAGTCTATGCTCTGCATCCAATAAACTGGATACATTCATGTCAGAAGAGCCTGAAGCCTGCATTGGTATAGTGGAAATATCCAACATCTGTTCTACTCCAGGAGCACCTCCTGCTTCTTCTCTGTCCTCCTCCACACTGGGCACCTGCATTCCACTGGCAGGAAGTGTAGCACCACCTGCAGACCCATGAGTAGGGGAATTTTTATTAAATAGAAGGGCTACATACAACCATGCTACATTGTAAATCAAATAATATAATACATACAAATCACAACTCCTAAATAATCAGCATATGTATACATCATATTTACATAAACATAATTCATGATGGTTGAATCCATTTTTCACAATTAGCCCAAAGCATTTTCCTTCTTTCAGGTGAATAATTTTGTCAATCATTAGCCCACATTTTCTGTAAGGATATTTGAAAATTTTTCAATATTTCCTTACAAGTCACCATTCTCTGTTGTATGGTCAAGATGCACCGCGCCTGCCATATATAATATCTAATAACTGAAAAAACAATGTAGAGAGATTCTGAGTAGTATTTCCCTACCCTCCTTCAAATACTCCATTCATTAATGTGGAATATATGAATGTGGTAAATGATGGTTCTTGCCACTGTCTAGCTAAGTAAGCCCAGAAAGCGTTAGAATACTTACAATCCAAAAATAAATGACATTGGGTTTCCAACAACTGTACACAAGTTGGTCTAGTGCAATATCTGTCTTGCACCTGCTTATATTTATTATTATTTCTAACACTAAGCCTACCATGTAAACTTAACCAAACTAAGTCCCAAATGAATTTCAGCATTCTTTTTGAAACAAATAGTGAAATGTTGTATCAAATTATGTTCTGTGGGCAATCCACAAACTTGACACTCTCTTTATATTCTTTCTGAAGCATCAATTTTTATAGACTCTTGCTGTCTTTAGTCTGTATGTGCAGACTATTTCCCACTTAACCAAATTCTTGATATGTTACAGGCCATACCTCAGCAGGTTTTCCATCTTATGTAGTGTCCCTACTTTTTCCTGCGACAAAGGTAGTAGGTCTGGAACAAGCCAAGATAAAACCTGAGCTTTCCAAATCCTTTCCCCAGGTTTTAATGCATGTCCCAAATAAAAAGACACAAAAATGCTACCAAAAAAAGTCACTAGATTGATAATATCCAACCCTCCTTCCTGGACCATCCTGTATGTGTATTCCCTTTTAATAGGATTTAACCGCCTGCCCCACATGGCCTGGAAAAAGACATTAAGTAATGATGATACTATTTCCTGGAGGGGGGATGTAACTGATATATAAAAACACTGGAAGAAGAAGGGATTGAATCAGGAGCACCCTCTTTTTCTTTGCAATGTGTCACCCCTACCAGCCTGTTGGTCTGTTGTAAGCCCAATTCCCAGTTGCGCTTGACCATATTTTTGCCCCCAAATGATATACCCAGAACAGAGAAGTTACCACTATAAATTTGGATATCTGCATAGTGTGACCCCAGAGGGATGGGAGTATCCCCTAATACTACTCCTGCACTTTTATTATAGTTTATTTTGGACCCAGATTGTTTTGAAAATTGAATACAAACATCAATAAGTACCTGGGTGGTGGTACTCTGATTTAAACAGAGCACCAGATCATCAGCATATGCTAAAAATCTTAACAGGAGGGGAAGCTATGTTAACTTTTATCCCATGAATTGCTGGGTTTTCAGCTATAAACCTTTAACATTATATCAATACTAAATACATATAATAGCGGACTGAGGGGACATCCCTCTCTGACTCCTCTTCTCAGTCTTATGTCTTTCCTTACCCACCCATTCACAGTAGGTATCAAAGATGCATTACTGTACACAATGTTATTCCAACTAACATATTTCTTAAGTATTCCAAAGGCTTTAAGGACACTAATCAAGTAATCGTGACACCCTGTTGGAAGTCTTTTCTTGGTCCACTCCTATCACATATCCCTGAATCTTATTTATTGATCCTAAATGGAAGATTTCCCTCAACATAATCAGGTTATCATATTGACACTTGTTAGGGATGGAACAAGACTGATATGGACTAATTAATTTATCAACTACTGACATAAGTTATTTTAAAAGTATCTTACTTAAAATTTTTAAATCAGTATTTAATAAACTTAATGACCTCCAGTTTTTTAAATCCTCCCAAGTACCTTTCTTAAACAATAATATCAAGATCACTTGGTTCATTGTTTTAGGTATTATTTCTCTTTCCAACATTTCATTAAACACTATCACTAAAGCTGGAGCTAACTCTTCTATAAACTGTTCGTAAAACTCAGAACCTATCCCATCGGCGCCTGGAACTGAGTTATTTTTTTGTGTGCTTATAGTGGCCTTAATTTCTCCTATAGAAATCAGGGAGGTTAAATACACTCCATCATTTCTATCAAGTTGAGGACGATGAAGCTGTTCTAAATCAAGGGGTTCCATCACAGTGGGGTACCCCAAAGAGGGAGTGAACAAAATCATTTATTAGTTTAAGTATGTCTCCGGGTGTATTAACTACTTGCCCTTGGTCAGAAGTAAGTTCAGTAATTATTCTGTGGTCTACTCTGTTTCTACATTCTTTAAAGGGATCTAAAGAGGTTTTTTTTTTATATTAGTACCGAACCGTACATAATTCCTGCTCCAATGATTTGGCTCTGTCATATTGTAGACTGAGCAGCTGCTCTTTAATTGTTGCAATTTGCGCTCCATAGTTACCTTTATAAGTTTATGAAAGAGATACCAATTTCTGTAATTGCCCTCTTAGTTCCAAATACATTAGGTAATCCTTCTGACCTGCTTTTTTTGCTTGCATGTGAAAAAATAAATTCCATGCCGCTTTAGTATCTTCCCACCAGAGGGTGGTGTTTTCATATAATTCAACTACTGATACTCTTGCTGCCTAATTCTGTTTCCAAGCTATTCTGATCTGTTCTTTCTCTAGTAAGGAACTGTTTAATCTCCAACTATTGTTTTTTTGCTTCTTGGAGAATTATTTCAATGTATCCAAACTGCAATGGACCTACGATCTGAAAATCCCCACGTATGCACCTTGGCTTTTTCTAGATGTAAAATTTTAGAAACAAATATAAAATCTATATGTGTGGATAGAAACCCTCCAAAGCATGTGTTGCCACCTGTAGGAAAAAGGGATCTATAAGCATCTTTTAGGTTAGCATTTGATATAATGTCTTTTAATGCTGTAGTGTCACAAAAAATCTTTTCAGTTCTAAGTCATCTATCGGCTTTTTCCATAGCACAATTAAAATCACCAGCCCATATTACCAACCTTGACATGTGCAGAAAAGGCTGCACTTGTTTGAATGAGGATACTCTAAGGGCCTTTGTTTGGGGGGCATAAATGTTCAGTAATCTAAACCTCTCTTTGTATCTGGTAAAATCTATCAGCAAGGTTCTGCCCGGGTATATGTCCACCAGTCTGGAAACTTTAATATTTGAATTATTAACAAGAATCCTCACCCCATCACAAGTCTCATCCCCAAAGGACCAAAATGATGAACCTTTTAACCAAAGTTTGGAAGCCTGATATAGCTTGAATTGTGTTTTTAGTCTAGTGTCTTGGATATGATAAATGTTGCTATTACCCTCTTGTAATAAATGTAGTGCAGTAGTCATTTTTTATGACTTTTTAACCTAACATTTAATGTTAGTATTTCCAGTGACTCCATAATGTAGTAAACAGAAAAAGGGGAAAAAGGAAACCCTGAAACAGAACAAAATAAAAATTCAGGAGGTTTTGGAACACCTTCTTCTCCTAATGCGCTGTGGGGGTATCTCGCTTTGCTTTCCTTCTTCTACCTCTGAGGTGACTTCTGTCGTGGAGGAAGCTAAGGAAGAGGAGTCTGACCCCTCCCCCTCAGAATCCATGCTCGGTTCTCCTGGGGCAAGTACTGCAAATTTATTGCCCATCTTCCAAGCCTCCCCTTCCCTTCCCTTCCCCTTAGAACTTATTTTAATTGCTAGATTTTCCCTAATCTGGTTATGTTCTAGGGAAGGGTTTTCTTGGGAGAATGAGTCTGCTCGGTGGGGGGGGGTGGAGGAGACATAATTACCTCCTCAGGGTGCTCAGTTCTATTCTTAGAAACTGTAGTCACTGTAGTGTGAGAAACAGGATCAGAAACTTCCACATGCCCTGTCTGAGGATTATAAACATGTTCCTCTTCCTGGGGGGTGGGCCCAATATCATCCTGGGAGGGGGGATTAGAGGGGGCTGGAGTTGGTGACAGTACTGGGGCTTGGGTAGCAACCTTCTGTTCCTGCATTTGTTGTGCTCAGTTGATTATTCCTTCATGGGAAGGACAGTCATCTCTATTATGAGATGCCAAAGGGCACTTAGCATAATCATGTCCTGTTTTCTCACACAGGTTACACTTGAATAAATTTACATAATTAGCTGAAACATAGCCATATTCTAGGCAGTAACTACACCTAGGGATGTCACAAGTATTGCTAAGGTGGGTACGGGACCCACATTTAAAGCAAGACTTAGGCTGTCCCACGTAAAACAAAATCCCTACCAAGAAAAAAGGTGCTGGGCAAGTGAACTGGACCATTGTTTGTTGTGAATAATTTTACCTTAACTTTCCATCCCCCAATCCAAATTTGTTCACTGTCAAGAATGGGGGAGGGCTTATTCAAAACTTGGCATCTCTGCCACAGCCAAAATGAAATGTCCTCAATATTAACACCCTCATTACAAAACATTATGGTGATGTTTTTCACCCCAGGTTTCGTAAGAGGGACTGCCATATATGGAATCCACAGTGGAGTGTTTTTTTACAGTTTGATATAAATTCCAAAACCTATCTAAACCTGAAACAGTTTTAAAACTAATATGATAGTTCCCATTGCCTAGATGGATGAGTTAAAAAATCTCGGAAGAAAAAATGTCATTGACCCCTTCAACATTTGTTTTGCTATATGCAGACTGTCCAGAGGGTTTTCTAAGCCTCCTTTAAATACTAATCTCATTGCATTTCAGCATGGAGCTGGTTCCCCTTTATTTTGAAACAAGTCAGCCAGATGAAACATTGGATTGAGCCAGGCATTTCTGGCTGGGTCCTGTAATACAGCTGGTGAGAGTCCCATTCTATTTTCAGAGTTCTCTAAAGCCTCAGTTACTTGTATGTCTCATGGTGATACTGTAGAGGTGGTTGTATTTTGTAAGCTTATAGTGGGGCCGGTATCATCACTGGGTAAAACATGTCTGTCAGTAGTAGACCAGTCTGATGTTAAATTAGATGTATTTATCGAAGGTCCCCCAGGTACTTGGTGATTTACTTTATGTGTCTGCATATGATACCTCTGTACATCCCTGTCCTCTGGATCAGGGAGCCACTGACCAGGCGAGTTCTGAATCTAGACTGCTTTTTCAAGTGCACGGGCCGGAGACCAGGGTATTTCTTCATTTTGGGGTGTTTGTGACGCTGGACCAGTTTTTGCGCTAGTAGTAAAATCTGAGGACATGCCTTCTAAAACATCAGAACTTTCTGTGGCAACAGTGGATATTTGTGCAACAGTTTTACCAGGTAGCATATTAGTTTCTGTAACATTATTTGAGTCTTACTGGGTGTTGCATTCCCAACCTTTTTTCCTTTACTTGAAACGGGAGCTTGTACATGTTTTTTCTGTAGCATTTTCTTCAGCTCTGGACACACAACCAAAGGTTGACAGGAACTGCCAGCTGAAGAATTATGTTGACAAGCTGTTTCTATAGCATTCGTGTCTGCAGCCTTTGATGCAAGTGTGTCACTGCTCAGCTGTTCGCAAGCGGATGAGTCAGTGTTCTGCTGTGTTGAAGGGATAGTTTGCAAAGCTGACAACTCAGCCTGCAAGGCCTCCCTTCTGGCTCTACACCTACATTCTTCATCTGTAACTTGTTTTAGTAGTATTTCTTTGTCTGATATTACAGTTTTCTGAGATGTTTGTACTGTACCTGATGTGAAGTTTCACTCTCTTTCTGAGACCATTCCATTTCAGACTCAAAAAACTCCTCTGGGGCTTCTATTTCAAAATTATCAATATTTTCCACAGCTTGGGCTTCAGCCTCTAGCAAAGTAGGGGCAGAGGAGGAGGAGGAGCCAAGCTCCTTTGCCTCCGCAGCACACCTTCTTCCACCTGGGTCCACCAGAAAATTACCAAGAGTTCCCCCTGCAGTCAGAGTAGGGGAATTTTTATTGAAAATCACGTAAATAAAATGTACATACAAATATCGTAAAAATCAGCTGGGAATTAACAGTCTAGTTTCTAAATAAACAAAAAGCTATTTAACACATCTTTGATAATACTTGCTTATTTGTATGTGATAAATATAGATAGACCTCTCCACCATCTAAATACTTTAGTAGAGGAAGCTAGGGTATGCTCTCTTTGACATACCAATTTCATTGCATTAGCTACAAGAATCATAAAAGTTTCCCCAGACATTAATTTCTGGTACAGAACCCACTGGCATCTTGCTTGCCATAAATAAAATTTTAAGACACAAAAGAACACCCTGAAAGTGTCTTTATGATAACGCTTTAAAAGAGATGGATAGATCCCTAACACGAGACTGTCATACGTTAGTTGAGTAAGACATGATATATTTCATTTAATAGCTAGTTGTTTCCATAATACCTTAACAAATGAAGATTGTAATAAAAAATGTGACTTTGTTCCTCCACCCCTGCACATTTGGGATAAGGACAGATTATTTCTTCTATCTTTTTATGTTTCCAGTTGCCTCTCACATTTAGATGCACATAATGGAAAGCCATAATACCTCCCACATATCTATAGACATTCTATCATTTCTAATTTGGGCTAAGCCCAATCTTTTATTTTCTGGTAAACAGTTTTTAAATGTTGGAAACTCAGGCCCGGATATTCAAACTGCACCAGGCAGTGGCACAAGCATGGGCGCAGTGCAACTTGGATGCTCTGGGGCCAGGACCAGGTGATATTCAATGGTGATGTGCCATGGTGCATCACCATTGACTATGGCATCGACAGCGCACAGTGCAGTGGCACTGCACTCGTGCAAGCCACAGATAGGGAGCACCGGGATGTGCCAGCACAAATGCAGTTGCGCTGGGCGCATTACCTGCGATATTCAGCAGAGGGCGTGCAAATGAGGCCATAATATATGCAAAGTGCAAATGGGGCCATTTGCATGTCATTATGGCCCCATTTGCATGCCTTGTACTGGGCAGCCCAGCGAATAGCACCTGGCACCCTGCACAGCATGACGTGTGCACAGTGGGGGTCCCGGAGCATCCCCCACCCTGTGGCCGTGATTGTGGTACATCACTGTAAACTAATTCCCTGGTAGTCTAGTGGTCCCCCCTCCCATTTTCCCAATCACGGTAAAGTGCCGTAATATAAAATCCCTGGTAGTCTAGTGGTACCCCACCCCTAGCCCGATTGCAGTAATTCGCTGTAAATTAATTCCCTGGTGATCCAGTGGCACCCCCACCCCTCCTACCCACACAAGACCCCTTTTCCACCCTGCTCCCACCCCTTCATTGGTGGGTGGCTGCAACCCACCCACATACCACCCCACCACTCGCCAAATGACAGGTACAGTATGGGCTTGCAGGGCATACTGTACTAGACAGTCCCAAATATATGAATATTTTCTATATTTTCATATACCCCATCTATAGTCAGGAGCCATCCAGGAATCAATGCAATCAATTTGTTTAAAGAAAAAGAGTAAGAAGAAAAAAATATCCCTAACCCATCAGCCTTGTCTGGGCCAAAGGACCAAAATGAGGGCCCACTGGTCCATTCTGACCAAAATATTCTAACTTGGTCACTAATGTACAACTAAGTTTCCTGGAGGAAAATTACATTCAAATGTAAATTTTGTATGTATTGAAAAGTAACATGTCTTTTATTAGCATTAATAATGCTGTGTACATTTGCAGAACCAATCCCAAGTCCTTGGCTGTCCACCATAGTAAAGTTTTAAGTTATTTTTTTCCCCTTTTCTTTTTCTTTATTTTATACCCTCCAAGCTCATCTGTTTTTGCTGGATCCTCTGTATCTGAGTGTTGAGCATCTGGATCCCCTGGGTCACCTTCACAGTCCCCCTAATTAATTAAAACTGAAAATGGGTTGTCAGTTTCCATCGCCCCTGAGGGATTTAGGTTCCTTATATTTCTTGAGGACCTCCTAGGAGGGATTTCAGGGGGAAGCTCCTATTTCACAGGAGGGCTAACCAAATCATCTTTATAGCATACTGGGTTTAGGATATTTTGTGGATCATTATTTTCTAGAACAACAATAGTATTAGTGTGTGTGATCCCCTGATCTTCAGCCTGGGGGATTCGGTGATGCTTTTCTTGGTGTGGTAAGGGAGTAGCAGCATCTTGTGCTTGCTGGATTAACAACACGGGGCTTATAACTGAGGCCTTGTTTTTGGCTGACCAAGGACACTCAGAAAAAACATGGCCTGTTTCCTCACACACATCGCAGTTTGTGAAATTTGCACATTGCATTGCACTATGCCCCACTTCCCCACAATTGTCACATCTGGGCTTGTCACAAATACTGGATAAATGAGTTCCAGAAGCAAATGATTTGATACCTTTTAATGGACCAACATAGATGTAACAACAAGAACAAAGTGCTCTAGCTTTCGGACCAACCAGTCCTTCTTCAGAAGCTCATGGCAGTTGTTTAGAAAATACAATACTTATAACAGCTAGATAATGCAGAGAAAAACAGAAAAAAATCCCCATTGGTTTAAAATACTCATTTAAAAAAAAAAAAAAGAAGATGATGTCAGAGAAGTTTAACAGTACAATACTGCCTTCAGCCAGAATGAACCTTAGGTCAGATGTGCTTGGTGGAACACACATACAAAGAATCCTACTGCATATAAATTTAATTGACATAAGATAACACTGCTGAAGCAGATAACCCCTAAATCAAGCTATGAGTGTCACAGTTAGTAAAAGGATATTATTACTGAAAGGCAACCCCCACCCAGATTAAAGACAAACTAAGATTGTTATAGGGCTCATGAAATTTCAATGTTAGCATAATAGACAAGAATTTACCAGTAAAGTTGTCATAAAAACATCAGTGCACACTGTGTGATGTGTAAAACCTAGCTGAACCTGTCACCCAGCTGTATTCTCAAGCTAGATATGAGGCCCAAGAAATTTCAAAAACCTCAGGACTATATAAATGATAATTTAAATATAAATTGATAATATTAGTGTCAAACAAAAAACTCTAGTTGAGGAACCTCAAGGAATTAAGACCATGTAGCCTGATATGTACTGATGTCAATATATACTGAGAATGTAACAACTTGATGTACCACAAGTGTCTAAGGAATCTGAAAAAGAGATAAAAATGTAATTTCTCTCCTCCTCTTCATACAAACAATACAACCTAACCCACCCCACATCACAATAATGTGGGTGGGGAGATACATAACCTAAAGGAGATTTTGTCTCTCCCCCCTTTCTCTCTCTCTCTCTCTCTCTCTCCCACAGACACACACACACACCTCTCTCTCTCAGTGAACCTATATTAATTTAGTCACTGCAATTGTTCCCCAAAGGAATTCAACTTGTCATGAAATCCTGAGTAAAAGAGGCTTATGTCTCCTAATATCTACAGAGCAAAATGTTACACTATTTAACCGTACTACTATCTGCAAAGTAACATTTCCAAGGATACTAGATAGAACTACCATGAAATAAACCTGCCACTCTCCCCAGGATAAGGTAACTAGAAGGAAATATAAAGTATATGTGTAAGACCAGAGGTCTAACATACCTACATATCCACAAATTACTACAATATTAGCCTAATGTAAAAAGATCTGTGCAGGACCCTCATGCAAATGAGATCACACACCCCAATATGTACAGAGTTACAAAAATTATATATAACAGTATATGATAACACTACTGTATGTACACTAGCAGGCTGGGTAATCTGAATATGGTGCAATGGAATCACACCCCCGCAAAGATAAAAAGTAAGGAGGAATTAATATTCATTATGTATGTGAAATAAGAATAGTAACACATTATAACTCCATATAACTAAATAGAGACTTACCTCAATGTGACAGCAAGCCCCACATCTGTTATATCACATACCTCACAAACATACCCACACATACATACACACACGCACCCACATCCCACACATGCTGAAGTCCTATAATATGTCAGTTTGAAGAAGAAAAGGTCTGTGGATGTTGGTTTCTGTAGTGTCCCATAAAGCCAAGATCAACGTTCATCCCATCTGCTACCATATTGAGATGTAAAATAGGTTTAATCTCAAAAGCTCGTCTCTGTTGTGTGTTTTTGAGATTTCCTTTTAAGACCATTACTGACATATCTGAGACTGAGTGGTCAGGCTGGGAGAAGTGGTGACCCACTGGTTTTTCAGTCTTCCTTGCTGTAATAGTATGTCTGTGTGAGTTCATCCTAGTGCAGAGCTGTTGGCGTGTCTCTCCAACATAGCCTGTTTGTGTACATCTCTTGCACTGAATGAAATAAACAGCATGTCGTGACATGCATGTATAACTCCCATGCACCTGGAATTGTCTGTTTTGTGATGTAACCACACAGTCTGAGGTAGAAATGAGCCCACAAGTCTTACAGGGGCATTGATTGCAGGGTCGTGTGCCATTGTGTGACATGGTATTCTGTTCCGTGAAAGTTTGCTCCTAATAATTAGGCTGGATAAATTTGGTGGTTGTTTAAAAGATAGTAGAGGAGTTCCTTGAAAATACAATTAAGGGTTTCATCCTCACTAAATATTGGGTGGAGATCTTTAATAATCTTACATGAGCGTTCAAGGTCTGGATGATATGTGACTACCAAGGGTATTCTGTCTGTAGCTGTCTTTTCTTTATATTGAAGTAGTTGTTGTCTTGGTACTTGCATTGCCCATTCTGTTAGCCTGTCAATTTCCCTGGAAGAGTGTCCCTGCTCAATAAAGGTGTTTTCAACATAGCCAAATGTATCTCTGTCATCCTCATTTGAACAAATACGGTGACAACAGGTGCTTGACTGTATATGACAGATTTTTTGTATGGTTTGGGTGGTTACTTTTCTTGTGCAGGTATCTCTGTCTGTCTGTTGGCTTCCTGTAAATACATGTATGTAAGGTTCCATCCTTAATGATGACTGTGGTGTCCAGAAAGTTAACCTTGGTGGTAGAGTACTCAGGGTAAGCTTTATGGTAGGGTGGAGATTATTAAGTTTGTGATGAAAATCTTTGAGTGCATCTGTGCCTTCCATCCAGATGATAAACAAATCATCAATGTAACGGAAATAAGCCTAGTGGTTTGTGGGATACCACCTAAAAATCCTCCTCCAAGTCAGCCATAAAGAGGTTAGCATACTGTGGAGCCATTTTGGTGCCCATTGCTGTTCCATAGTTTGAACATAATGTTTACCATTGAAGTTGATGTTGTATGTGTCAAAATGAATTCCATAAGTTCCCCACCACTCCAGGGTTGATGCTTTGTTCGGTCCTTTCTCATGTATGTATTTAAGGCATGCTGCAATGTCATCTGTGTGTGGAATATTAGTGTAGAGGATGTTACATCCATTGTCACTAAAATGGTATCAGGTGGTAAATCCTTATAACCAGAAAGTACATGCAAAAGTGCGTAATGTCCTGGATATAACTGTCTCTTTCCATAACCAGTGGTTTCAAATGGTCTCTACAAACCCTGAGATCCCCTCAGTCAAGGTACCATTACCAGAGACTATGGGTCTCCCTGGATTGCCAGGTTTTGTATTTTTAGGCAGCATATAGAATGTCCCTGGCCTGGGTTCATCAGGGATGAGGTGAGTTAGTTTCTCTTGGACATGGTCAGGAAAAGTTTTAATTAGGTCACGTAGTTCATCTTTATATCTTGTAGTGGGGTCACTCTCCAGTTCTCTGTAGTATGTAAGATCTGTTAGCTGTCTATTAGCTTCAGTAATATAATCCTCTCTGTTTAAAATCACCACTGCAGAGCCTTTATCATTTATTTTAAATGAGTGTGAGAGCCACACTTATAGCAGGCTCTGGGCTGGCCCACGTGAAAACAAACTCCCCTATCTCTTCCTAACAGGAAAGGGTTAGGGATGTACTCTGTACCAGTCTCAGATTGTCTAAGCTTAACTTTATATTTCCAACCCCCTGTCCAAAACAACTCAATGTCCAGTATTGCTTCAGGTTCACTAAGGATTTCGCATATCTGAGACAACCAATATGTTATATCTTCCACATGGACCCAATCGTTTCTAAACATTACTGTTACAAATTTAATTAAAGGCTTTGTCAAGGGGATGACCAGAAAGGGGGTCCATAAGGGAGAGAATGTCACTTGGTTGTATCGCTCCCAGAATAGATCTAGAGCATATGAGGAAAGAAAACTAACGTCAAAATTATCCTTGCCCAATATATTAATAAATGCAAAAACTTCACGAGGAGAAAATTTCAGAGATTCTTTCAATAATTTTTTTCCCAACGTAATATCTGTCAGGTCTTATACCTAAACTCCCTTTATATCTAATTTGTACTCGTACCTCATACTCTCAAATGGGGACAGTGAGAGGATCTCAGATCTAGAAGTGGGTAGCCATTTGGGAACAAATGACCACCAAACAGTGTGGTTCACGATAAACTCTGCTACAGAGTCAAGCCATACAAAAGTGAGGGTTCTGGACTTCAGGAGGTCTGACCTTGGCAAGATGGGAGAGTGCCTTAGAAAAGCACTAGCAAACAGGCTAAAAGGAGGGGTGGAGCAACAATGGGCAAATATCAAAACTGCCATCACAGAGGCAACAAGCCTTTGTGTGAAGCAAATAAACAAATCAAAATGAAAGAAAAAGCCACTATGGTTCTCAAAAGAGGTGGCGGTGCAGGTTAGGGAGAAAAAGATAGCATTTAGGAAGTATAGGGAAACACAGAAGGAGCAGGACAGAGAACTGTACCAGTTAAGGCAGAAGGAAGCAAGGAAGGTAGTCAGAATAGCAAAGGCACAAACTGAGGAAAAGATAGCTAACTTGGTTAAGAAGGGGGGATAAAACCTTTTATAGGTATATCAGGGAGCGTAGAAAGACAAAGGGAGGAACAGTGAGGCGAATAGAATGGATGGTGGGTGGGCAGAGAGTGACAGTGATAAAGCAGTGATACTGAATGAATTCTTCTGTTCAGTATTCACAAAAGAGGAATTGGGGGAGGTGCCTAATCCAATTAACAGAAGCACTCTGGAGAGGGGGGTTGATCCCAGTCCTTTCACAGAAGAAAGGGTTTTGAAAGAACTCCTAAAACTGAAGGTGGACAAAGCAATGGGCCCAGATGGAATTCACCCCAGAATTCTAAAGGAATTAAGCAGAGAACTAGTGACACCACTGACTACGCTTTTTAACAAATCATGGGAGGATGGTGTGGTACCTGAGGACTGGAAGAAGGCAGATTGTGATCCCTTCACAAAAGTGGGACCAAGACGGAGGCAGGAAACTACAGACCTGTCAGTTTGACCTCTGTGGTAGGAAAGTGATGGAATCACTTCTGAAGGAAAAATTATTGAGTACCTAGAGGTCAGTGGGGCACAGGACCCAAAGGCATGGTTCACAGCAGGAAGGTCATGTCAGACAGATCTAATTGATTTCTTTGACTGGGTGACCAAAGTAGTAGACCAGGGAGGGGCTGTGGACATGGCCTACCTAGACTTTAGCAAGGCATTTGACACAGTCCCACACAAAAGGTTAGTAGTCAAATTAACCAGCCTGGGAGTGGGTCCCAAGGTGGTAGCCTGGGTAAAACATTGGCTGAACAACAGGACACAGAAGGTAATTGTAAATGGAGTCCACTCTGAAGAAAGAGGGGTTACTAGTGGGGTACCGCAGGGTTCAGTACTGGGTCCAGTCCTTTTTAATGTCTTTATAAGTGACGTTGCAGAGGGACTAGAAGGAAAAGTATGCCTCTTTGCAGATGACGCAAAGATCTGCAACAGGGTTGATACACAAGGAGGCGTGGAAAGGATGAGAAGGGACTTGGTAAGGTTGGAGGAATGGTCAGAAGTATGACAGCTTGGATTCAATGCAAAGAAGTGCAAGTAATGCACCTGGAAACAAAACCCAGGGAAGATTACACAATGAGGGAAGGTAGTAACAACAACAAAATGAAAGAGACCTAGGGTAATCATATCAGATGACCTTAAGGTTGGCAAGCAATGCGAGAAGGTGGTAGGGAGGGCTGGGGGTATACTGGGATGTATAGGGAGAGGTATCACCAACAGAAAACAGGAAGTTGTTATCCCCCTGTACAGACAGTTGATGAGACCCCATCTGGAGTACTGCATCCAGTTCTGGAGACCCCATCTCCGCAAGGACATAAACAGAATGGAGGCAGTTCAGAGGAGGGCAACTAAAATGGTGCAGGGTCTGCAAGAGAAGCCATACGAGGAGAGACTAAAGGAGCTTAATATGTATACCCATGAGGAAAGGAGGGAGAGGGGGGACATGATAGAAATGTTTAAGTACCTCAGTGGAATCAACAAAGTCCAAGAGGGTAGCATCTTTCAGAAAAAGAGATGTGCAAGAACAAGGGGACACAATTTGAAGATAGAGGGGATGGCTCAGGGGCAATGTGAGGAAGTATTTTTTCACAGAGAGGGTGGTGGACACATGGAACAGCCTTCGTGAGGAGGTTGTGGGGTCTAAAACTGTGGGAGAATTCAAGAATGCATGGGACAGACATAAGGCAATTTTTGTGGGGGGGGTAGGAAGAAATAGGCTGTTGGTTAAATAGGATCTGCAGCTTATCCTCTAGGTAGGGAAATGGGCAGACTAGGTGAGCCAAGCGGTCCTTATCTGCTGTCAAAGTCTATGTTTCTATGTTTCTATGTTGTGCAGTGTTGCGCCTAGGTGCAGCTTCTTTTCGAATTTTTTGAAATAGGTCCGATAGTAAAGGTTTTTGATCTGCTAGAACTTCAGGGCCAGGAGCATTTTGAGAGTCTGAATTTTTCCTAGTGTCCGTATGGTTAGCAGTTTCCACCAAATCCTCAGGTATAGAAGAGCTAGGGTTTTCTTGCAAATGATGCTGTACCACCTCCAGGTCTATTGGCTGAATAGAAGGTGGATTATTAATGTATTTTAATTTTGTAGCTACATCTGGTACCAGACTATTACATGTTGGGTGCCAAATTGGAGTTTTTTGAGTAAAAATATCTTGTTTGTCCCAAGACTGGTCAGGAACACAAGAGCCTGTAACATTCTGTTTCCGACCTGCAGATTTTAAGGCCATTTCAGGTGACCAATTTTTTCCAAAAATGTCTCTTGGTTGGTTTATCAAGAAGACTGCCTCAATTGCCTCTGTTGTGGTTAAAGCAGTATTTTGGCCTTGGTTCTGGCCTGTTGTAGAGGTAGAGTCCTTTGGATTAATTATTATATTTCTTTTACCGAATGTAAAAGCATCTCTCTTTTCTTTAGAGGAATCTTCTTTTTTTCTTTGCAATCTGGGCATATTTTTTGCCGAAAAGGAAAAGACAGAAACCCCATCTTGTATTAGTGGGTTTGTTTGTTACACGATATTCTCAGAATCCCCTTCAATTTGCTCACAGGACATCTGTTTTTTTCCTTATCACCTGTTGTCTTCTGAACACATTTTGGAATACAAAATACATTTCCACCCTTTTCCCCCTTCGACTCTGGGCACTCGGTTTCAATAGTGATAGCACTGCTAGCCATTATACATTTATCAGTTGCAAGGGGAAAAATTACCTCAGGTGTGTTGTTGCTTCTCATTTCTGTGTCATGAGGCCTATTGGAATTCAGGCTTGTAACAGCTGGGTGTTGGCTGACAGCTGGCTATTCTTTACTGACAGATTGCTGCTCGGATTCCAGCTGGGAGAGCTGCACTTTGAAGAGATATTTCTGCCGGGCATGCCACTTTTCTTCAGCCACCAACAAATTCAGAAGTTCAGATCGGGTAATCAGTTTTTTCTCTCTAATCGCACCTTCATTCTGATTTTCCTTTTCCAAACATGGAACGTTACTTGTTAGATCTTTAGTAGACACATAAACATTGTCCTCCAAAAAATCCAGGTTCAGTTCTGTTTCATTCTGATTCAAATCAACCTCAAGCTGAGATGGGGCAGGAGAGGAGGTCAGCTCCCCCTGCTCCAGAGACATCCATCTCTTCCAAAGGATTGTGGAGAGTGGCCATACTGCCTGGCCAGCAGCTCCCACTACTGACAATAATGCAGTAGGGGAAATTCCCTGGTGTCCTGGCCAGATTTTCCCCATTCACTAAAAATGCCACCAACAGCTTAATCTGGTTCAATTTCAGTTCATTACCATCTGTATCCCCCCCCCCCCTTTCTGGATCGCCCCTGAAAAAGGGACTTCTAGTCTCAGTGGGCCTGCCCGGTCAACAAAATTCAATAAATAAAATAATTTGAAAATCCCTACATTAATCTTTGATTGATATACCTGTAGAACTGCTTCACATGAGTAGTGCTGTCAAAAAGTGAGTACAGTACCTACCAGTAAAAGATTATTTTCTCAGAATCTTTATCCACCATTACCTTAAATACCTTACCGTTAACAGCAAGTTGAATATTAACAGAGCTCATATCACTGCTACCCTGTTCAGAAACAGTCAGCATGGCACTCTAACCTGAAGGTTCACACACCCTCCCAAAAGTCCACACACTTGCGTTATAGTCAGTCTGCCTGCCAGAGCATCCACATACTGCATCTATTGCACCAGAGGCACAGTTATTTTAACAGACCATGGGATTTTCTTTTGTTTTCATGGAGGATAAGCAGATTGGAGACAACTCTTACACAAGGTAATTTTGTGACGCACAGAAATTGTTAATGACCAGAACTTTAGCTCTGACTGTCTCAGACTTCACTGTCCAGATTTAAAAAAAAAAAGCCAAGTATTCTACAGACAGCCTCTTTTAGCTCTGCCTTTTAGTGTGATTTAAAGTCGAGCACTGTCCACAAGTTCCAATAAAAAAAACTGCCCACTCAATACTCTGCAAGCCCTTCTGATAGTGACAAGCCCACCCAATAGTCAGGCTACCTGATTGTCTTCCTTTCTGTTCCACTAGTCTTAGAGACTAGGGGGAGGGGTACTTACTGAAGCCATCTTATATCACATTCACACACACCACATTTTTATGCTGTGCAAATGCTAACTGCCAGACAGGCACTTTGAAATGCCAGTACTTCAGTCAGGCTGGTCAATGGTTTTGCTTTCCTGTGTCTCTCTGTTTGCTGTGAAGCCTGTTTTAAATTGAGCACTTAATTGTCACATTCTGATCAAGAACCCCAACAAGTGGGGACTGTCACTGGCTGTATGGTATGCAGTGCAACTTTGTGACAGACATGGACCCATTGGCAGTTTTACATGCCTCTGCTGCACAGCCCACCATGTGCTTTCAAACTGTATGTACAGTAGCTGTAGTAGCATTGACAGGTTGGTCTGCAACCCTGTAGGTGGGTGCCATACATGAGTCTAGGTGACAGAATGACAATGGAACTGCAACCATAGTTACAGGAGTAAGGAAACTCCATCCCTGTCACTGTGCCCTGCTGCAACAGTGTCACTGACATGTTGGGTGGGTGGGTGCATACTGTATAATGCCCACATATCTGACTGTCAGGGACTGTCACCATTAGATATGTGGGTGTTGTGCAGTATGCACTCACCCACTCGACATGTCACTGACACTTTTTCAACATGTTAGGACATGGTTGCATGGGTGGAGTTTCCCCAGTCCTACAGCTATGTTTGCAGCTCTATTGTCATTCTGTCACCCAGACTCAAGTATAGCACCTGCCTATAGGGGTGCCCACTAATCTGTCAGTGCTACTACAGCACCTGTGCATGCAGTTTGCCTGCGCATGGTGGGCTGTGCAGAAGGAGCATGTCAAGCTGCCCGTGAGTCCCTGTCTGTCACAAAGCAGCACAGCAAACCGTGTCCTTCTCTGAGTCCTCCTAGAGAAGCCTACCACCACATGCATGAGCACGTGCAGTCAGACCAAAACATAATAAAACATTTTTTAAATAAAAAAAAAAGAAAAGAAAAACCCAGAAAAAATAGAATGGGAGGAGAGCTGGGTGTGTGGTTGTGGGGGTGGGCTAGCCATGTTTTGCTTGCTGAAAAAAAAAACAGATTGACTTTAACAGAGTAAAAGAATAAGAAAAAGAGCAACAAGAAAGCACAGTCGACTAGTGAATATATGAGTGTGTGTGTGTGTGTGTGTGTGTGTTGGGGGGATTGAAAATGTGCACTCCAGCTTGATGCTGCATGCACTGCCACTCAGTCCCATGATCCTGTGTCATCCTGTAGCTGTGAATTATTTCCATTCTTGAGTACCTGCCAGTGCCCAGGCTCCCTGTGTAGTGGATTCCCATATACAGTACCATCTCAGCTTGCCAGCCTAGTTTTCCCAAAAATATTATTTGAACCCAAATAGTCTAGTGCATTAATCCAAGGGTTTTATCCTTTTTTAATCATCCTGCTTTGAATTATCTCCATTCTGGAGCACCTGCTAGTGCACATACACCTCTTAGGTAATTGCTAACCAGCCCTAAAATATTTGTATCCCAAACAATCAAGTGCATTAATCCAAGACAGCCCATTTCCACCAAAACATATTTTTTGAACCCAAATACTCCAGTGCATTAATCTAAGTTTTTTTTGTCATCCTGCTGTGAACTCAAGCACCTGCGAGTGCCTGCTCCCCAGGTCGTGGCTTGCCATAAGCCATCTGGGCTGGCCAGTACACTGTTCAATTAAAAATGAAACACTCTGTATCCCAAATACTGTAATGCAGTTAATCAAAGGGTTTATTGTCATTGTGCTGTGAATTATCTCCATTCTCGAGCACCTACCACTGCCACTTCTGCCAGACTAGTGCCTACATCCCCAGGGTAGTGGCTTGACATACGCTATCTAAGATAGCTAGAATGCGCCCCCACCAGAAAAAAATATATTTTTTAACCTGAGTAGTCAAGTGCATTAATCCAAAGGTTTTGTTTTCATCCTGTTGTGAACCTGAGCACCTGTCAATGCCTAACCCCTGAATAGTGGCTTGCTATAAGCCATACGGGCTAGCCAACCAATTTTTAGAAAATGGTGAAGCTGAATAGTGTAGTGCATTAATCCAAGGGTTTATTGTCATCTTGACGTGCATTACCACCATTCTTGAGCACCTAGTGTGCATGACCCCTGGATAGCACCTTGCCAAAAGCCATTCAGGCTAGCCTGGGATAATCAGTGGGAGATCTCATCTGATGAAGTAGATAGCAGCAGTAGGAGAGTCATCTGATGTGCCAGCAGTTTATTTTCAACCACAGAAGTAGAAGGGAGCAGTCGGAGAGTCACCTGCTATGCCAGCACACTACCTACAACCTCAAACCAACAGCTGGTGCAATTTAATAGTAAAGCAGAAGAAAGAGGCACTATATATTTGTTTGGAACTGGAATAGTCTAGTCTAGTGCATTAATCCAAGGGATTGTATCATCTTGCTGTGAATTATCTGCATTCTCAAGCACCTGCCAGTGCACTTACGCCCCCTGGGTAGAGGCATGCCAAAAGCCATGCAGATTAGCCAGGGATACCCAATGGGAGATGTCATCTGATAAAGTAGTGGCAGTAGGAGAGTCATGTGATGTACCAGCACATTACTTACAACCACAGAAGTAGAAGGGAGCAGTAGGAGAGTCACTTGATGTGTCAGCACACTATCTACAACTACAGAA
This sequence comes from Neoceratodus forsteri, assembly GCA_016271365.2. Lineage (NCBI taxonomy): Eukaryota > Metazoa > Chordata > Ceratodontiformes > Ceratodontidae > Neoceratodus > Neoceratodus forsteri. The sequence goes on from CM057449.1 coordinate 686,631,677, forward strand.
GTAGAAGGGAGCAGTAGGAAAGTCACCTGATGTGCCAGCAGACTACCTGCAACCACAAATGAAGTAGGGAGCAGTAGGAGAGTCACCTAATGGCCCAGCACATTACTTACAACCACAGAAGTAGAAGGTAGCAGTACGAGAGTCACCAGATGTGCAGCACACTACCTACAACCACAGACGTAGTAGGGAGAAACAAAAGAGTCACCTGATGTGCCAGCACACACCCTACAACTACAGAAGTAGAAGGGAGCAGTAGGAGAGCCACTTGATCTGCCAGCACTCTATCTATCACCACAGAAGTAGTTGGGAGCAGTAGGAGAGTCACCTGATGTGCCAGCAGACAATATTCAACTGCAGAAGAAGAAGGGAGCACTAGGAGAGTCACCTAATGTGCCAGCACACTACCTACAACCAAAGAAGAAGAAGGGAGCAGTAGGGAAGTCACCTGAGGTGCCAGTACAATACCTACAACCACAGAAGTAGTAGTAGGGAGAAATAGGAGAGTCATTTGATGTGTCAGCACACTACATACAACGCTAGAAGTAGTAGGGAGCAGTAGGCAAGTCACGTGATGTGCCAGCACACTACCTACAACCACAGAAGTAGTAAGGATCAGTAGAAGAGTCACCTGATGTGCCAGCACACTACATACAACAACAGAAGAAGTAGGGAGCAGTAGGCAAGTCACCTGAAGTGCCAGCACACTATCTTCAACCACAGAGGAAGTAGGGAGCAGTAGAAGAGTCACTTGATGTGTAGCACACTACCTACAACCACAAAAGTAGTAGGGAGCAGTTGTAGAGTCACCTGATGTGCCAGCACACTCTCTTCAACCACAGAAGTAGAAAGGAACAGAAGGAGAGTCACCTGCTGTGTCAGCTCACTACCTACAACCACAGATGTAGTAGGGAGCAGTTGGAGTGTCACTTGATATGCCAACACACTACCTACAACCACAAAAGTAGTAGGTAACAGTTGGAGAGTCACCTGATTTTCCACCACACTACCTACAACCACAGAAGTAGTTGGGAGCAGAAGGAGAGTCACCTGATGTGCCAGCACAATACCTACAACCACAGGAGTAATAGGGAGCAGAAGGAGACTCCCTTCATGTTCCAGCACACTACCTACAACCAGAGAAGTAGTAGGGAGCAGTAGGGGAGTCACCTTAAGGACAGCACACAACCTACAATCACAGAAGAAGAAGAGACATTAGAAGAGTCACCTGATGTGCCAGCACACTACCTACAAATACAGAAGTAGAAGGGAGCAGTAGGAGAGTCACCTGATGTGCCAGCACACTACCTACAACTACAAAAGTGGTAGGCAGCAGTTGGAGAGTTACCTGATGTGCCAGCACACTATCTACAACCACAGAGGTAGTAGGGAGCAGTAGGATAGTCATCTGATGTGCCAGCACAGTACCTACAACAACAGATGTGGTAAGGAGCAGTAGGAGAGTCACCCGATGTGCCAACACACTCTCTTCAACCACAGAAGTAGAAGGGACCAGTAAGAGAGTCACCTGATGTGCCAGCACAGTACCTACACCAACTGATGTATTATGAAGCAGTAGGAGAGTCACCTGATGTGTCAGCACACTCTCTTCAACCACAGAAGTAGAAGGGAGCAGTAGGAGAGTCACGTGATGTGCCAACACAGTACCTACACCGACAGATGTATTATGGAGCAGTAGGAGAGTTGCATGATGTGCCAGCCCACTACCTACAGCCACAGAACAAGAAGGGAGCAGTAGGAGAGTCACCTGATGTGCCAGCACACTATCTTCAACCACAGAAGTAGAAGGGACCAGTAAGAGAGTCACCTGATGTGCCAGCACAGTACCTACACCAACAGATGTATTATGGAGCAGTAGGAGAGTCACCTGATGTGTCAGCACACTCTCTTCAACCACAGAAGTAGAAGGGAGCAGTAGGAGAGTCACGTGATGTGCCAGCCCACTACCTACAACCACAGAACAAGAAGGGAGCAGTAGGAAAGTCACCTGATGTGTCAGCACACTACATACAACCACAAAATTAGTAGGCATCAGTAGGAGAGTCACCTGAAGTGCCAGCACACTACATACAACAACAGAAGAAGTAGGGAGCAGTAGGTAAGTCACCTGAACTGGCAGCACACTATCTTCAACCACAGAAGTATTAAGGAGCAGTAGGAGAGTCACTTGATGTGCCAGCACAGTATCTACAATGACAGAAGTAGGTGGGAGCAGTAGGAGAGTCATCTGATGTGTAGCACACTACCTACAATGACAAAAGTAGTAGGGAGTAGTTGAAGAGTCACCTGATGAGCCAGCACACTCTCTTCAACCACAGAAATAGAAGGGAGCAGAAGGAGAGTCAACTGCTGTGCCAGCACACTACCGACAACCACAGATAAAAAGTAGGGAGCATTTGGAGAGTCACTTGATATACCAACTCACTACCAACAACCAAGAAATGGTAGGGAACAGTTGGAGAGTCACCTGCCAGCACACTACCTACAACCACAGAAGTAGTTGGGAGCAGAAGGAGAGTCACCTGATGTGCCAGCACAATACCTACAACCACAGAACAAGAAGGGAGTAGTAAGAGTTCACCTGATGTGCCAGCACACTATCTTCAACCACAGAAGTAGACTGGAACAGTAAGAGAGTCCCCAGATGTGCCAGCATACGGCCTACAACCACAGATACAGTAGGGAGCACTAGTGGAGTAACCAGATGTGTCAGCACACTACCTACAGCCACAGAAGTAAAAGGGAGCCCTAGGAGAGTAACCTGATGTGCCAGCACACTACCTACAAATACAGAAGTAGAAGGGAGCAGTAGGAGAGTCACCTGATGTGCCAGCACACTACCTACAACTACAAAAGTGGTAGGCAGCAGTTGGAGAGTTACCTGATGTGCCAGCACACTATCTACAACCACAGAGGTAGTAGGGAGCAGTAGGATAGTCACCTGATGTGCCAGCACAGTACCTACAACAACAGATGTGGTAAGAAGCAGTAGGAGAGTCACCCGATGTGCCAACACACTCTCTTCAACCACAGAAGTAGAAGGGACCAGTAAGAGAGTCACCTGATGTGCCAGCACAGTACCTACACCAACTGATGTATTATGAAGCAGTAGGAGAGTCACCTGATGTGTCAGCACACTCTCTTCAACCACAGAAGTAGAAGGGAGCAGTAGGAGAGTCACGTGATGTGCCAACACAGTACCTACACCAACAGATGTATTATGGAGCAGTAGGAGAGTTGCATGATGTGCCAGCCCACTACCTACAACCACAGAACAAGAAGGGAGCAGTAGGAGAGTCACCTGATGTGCCAGCACACTATCTTCAACCACAGAAGTAGAAGGGACCAGTAAGAGAGTCACCTGATGTGCCAGCACAGTACCTACACCAACAGATGTATTATGGAGCAGTAGGAGAGTCACCTGATGTGCCAGCACACTCTCTTCAACCACAGAAGTAGAAGGGAGCAGTAGGAGAGTCATGTGATGTGCCAGCCACTACCTACAACCACAGAACAAGAAGGGCAGTAGGAAAGTCACCTGATGTGTCAGCACACTACATACAACCACAAAATTAGTAGGCATCAGTAGGAGAGTCACCTGAAGTGCCAGCACACTACATACAACAACAGAAGAAGTAGGGAGCAGTAGGTAAGTCACCTGAACTGGCAGCACACTATCTTCAACCACAAGTATTAAGGAGCAGTAGGAGAGTCACTTGATGTGCCAGCACAGTATCTACAATGACAGAAGTAAGGTGGGAGCAGTAGGAGGTCACCTGATGTGTAGCACACTACCTACAATGACAAAAGTAGTAGGGAGTAGTTGAAGAGTCACCTGATGAGCCAGCACACTCTCTTCAACCACAGATGTAGAAGGGAGCAGAAGGAGAGTCAACTGCTGTGCCAGCACACTACCTACAACCACAGATAAAAAGTAGGGAGCATTTGGAGAGTCACTTGATATACCAACTCACTACCAACAACCAAGAAATGGTAGGGAACAGTTGGAGAGTCACCTGCCAGCACACTATCTACAACCTCAGAAGTAGTTGGGAGCAGAAGGAGAGTCACCTGATATGCCAGCACAATACCTACAACCACAGAACAAGAAGGGAGTAGTAAGAGTTCACCTGATGTGCCAGCACACTATCTTCAACCACAGAAGTAGACTGGAGCAGTGAGAGAGTCCCCAGATGTGCCAGCATACGGCCTACAACCACAGATACAGTAGGGAGCACTAGTGGAGTAACCAGATGTGTCAGCACACTACCTACAGCCACAGAAGTAAAAGGGAGCCCTAGGAGGTAACCTGATGTGCACACTACCTACAAATACAGAAGTAGAAAGGAGCAGTAGGAGAGTCACCTGATGTGCCAGCACACTACCTACAACTACAAAAGTGGTAGGCAGCAGTTGGAGAGTTACCTGATGTGCCAGCACACTATCTACAACCACAGAGGTAGTAGGGAGCAGTAGGATAGTCACCTGATGTGCCAGCACAGTACCTAAAACAACAGATGTGGTAAGAAGCAGTAGGAGAGTCACCCGATGTGCCAACACACTCTCTTCAACCACAGAAGTAGAAGGGACCAGTAAGAGAGTCACCTGATGTGCCAGCACAGTACCTACACCAACTGATGTATTATGGAGCAGTAGGAGAGTCACCTGATGTGTCAGCACACTATCTTCAACCACAGAAGTAGAAGGGACCAGTAAGAGAGTCACCTGATGTGCCAGCACAGTAGCTACAACCACAGAACAAGAAGGGAGCAGTAGGAAAGTCACCTGATGTGTCAGCACACTTCATACAACCACAAAATTAGTAGGCATCAGTAGGAGAGTCACCTGAAGTGCCAGCACACTACATACAACAACAGAAGAAGTAGGGAGCAGTAGGTAAGTCACCTGAACTGGCAGCACACTATCTTCAACCACAGAAGTATTAAGGAGCAGTAGGAGAGTCACTTGATGTGCCAGCACAGTATCTACAATGACAGAAGTAGGTGGGAGCAGTAGGAGAGTCATCTGATGTGTAGCACACTACCTACAATGACAAAAGTAGTAGGGAGTAGTTGAAGAGTCACCTGATGAGCCAGCACACTCTCTTCAACCACAGAAGTAGAAGGGAGCAGAAGGAGAGTCAACTGCTGTGCCAGCACACTACCTACAACCACAGATAAAAAGTAGGGAGCCTTTGGAGAGTCACTTGATATACCAACTCACTACCAACAACCAAGAAATGGTAGGGAACAGTTGGAGAGTCACCTGCCAGCACACTATCTACAACCTCAGAAGTAGTTGGGAGAAGAAGGAGAGTCACCTGATATGCCAGCACAATACCTACAACCACAGAACAAGAAGGGAGAAGTAAGAGTTCACCTGATGTGTGAGCACACTATCTTCAACCACAGAAGTAGACTGGAGCAGTAAGAGAGTCCCCAGATGTGCCAGCATACGGCCTACAACCACAGATACAGTAGGGAGCACTAGTGGAGTAACCAGATGTGTCAGCACACTACCTACAGCCACAGAAGTAAAAGGGGGCCCTAGGAGAGTAACCTGATGTGCCAGCACACTACCTACAAATACAGAAGTAGAAGGGAGCAGTAGGAGAGTCACCTGATGTGCCAGCACACTACCTACAACTACAAAAGTGGTAGGCAGCAGTTGGAGAGTTACCTGATGTGCCAGCACACTATCTACAACCACAGAGGTAGTAGGGAGCAGTAGGATAGTCACCTGATGTGCCAGCACAGTACCTACAACAACAGATGTGGTAGGAAGCAGTAGGAGAGTCACCGATGTGCCAACACACTCTTCAACCACAGAGGTAGTAGGGAGCAGTAGGATAGTCATCTGATGTGCCAGCACAGGTACCTACAACAACAGATGTGGTAAGGAGCAGTAGGAGAGTCACCTGATGTGTCAGCACACTCTCTTCAACCACAGAAGTAGAAGGGACCAGTAAGAGAGTCACCTGATGTGCCAGCACAGTACCTACACCAACTGATGTATTATGAAGCAGTAGGAGAGTCACCTGATGTGTCAGCACACTCTCTTCAACCACAGAAGTAGATGGGAGCAGTAGGAGAGTCACGTGATGTGCCAGCACAGTACCTACACCAACAGATGTATTATGGAGCAGTAGGAGAGTTGCATGATGTGCCAGCCCACTACCTACAACCACAGAACAAGAAGGGAGCAGTAGGAGAGTCACCTGATGTGCCAGCACACTATCTTCAACCACAGAAGTAGAAGGGACCAGTAAGAGAGTCACCTGATGTGCCAGCACAGTACCTACACCAACAGATGTATTATGGAGCAGTAGGAGTGCACTGATGTGCAGCCATACCTTCAACCACAGAAGTAGAAGGGAGCAGTAGGAGAGTCACGTGATGTGCCAGCCCACTACCTACAACCACAGAACAAGAAGGGGCAGTAGGAAAGTCACCTGATGTGTCAGCACCTACATACAACCACAAAATTAGTAGGCATCAGTAGGAGAGTCACCTGAAGTGCCAGCACACTACATACAACAACAGAAGAAGTAGGGAGCAGTAGGTAAGTCACCTGAACTGGCAGCACACTATCTTCAACCACAGAAGTATTAAGGAGCAGTAGGAGAGTCACTTGATGTGCCAGCACAGTATCTACAATGACAGAAGTAGGTGGGAGCAGTAGGAGAGTCACCTGATGTGTAGCACACTACCTACAATGACAAAAGTAGTAGGGAGTAGTTGAAGAGTCACCTGATGAGCCAGCACACTCTCTTCAACCACAGATGTAGAAGGGAGCAGAAGGAGAGTCAACTGCTGTGCCAGCACACTACCTACAACCACAGATAAAAAGTAGGGAGCATTTGGAGAGTCACTTGATATACCAACTCACTACCAACAACCAAGAAATGGTAGGGAACAGTTGGAGAGTCACCTGCCAGTACACTACCTACAACCACAGAAGTAGTTGGGAGCAGAAGGAGAGTCGCCTGATGTGCCAGCACACTACCTACAACTACAGAACAAGAAGGGAGTAGTTAGAGTTCACCTGATGTGCCAGCACACTATCTTCAACCACAGAAGTAGACTGGAGCAGTAAGAGAGTCCCCAGATGTGCCAGCATATGGCCTACAACCACAGATACAGTAGGGAGCACTAGTGGAGTAACCAGATGTGTCAGCACACTACCTACAGCCACAGAAGTAAAAGGGAGCCCTAGGAGAGTAACCTGATGTGCCAGCACACTACCTACAAATACAGAAGTAGAAAGGGTGCAGTAGGAGAGTCACCTGATGTGCCAGCACAACCTACAACTACAAAAGTGGTAGGCAGCAGTTGGAGAGTTACCTGATGTGCCAGCACACTATCTACAACCACAGAGGTGGTAGGGAGTAGTAGGATAGTCACCTGATGTGCCAGCACAGTACCTACAACAACAGATGTGGTAGGAGCAGTAGGAGAGTCACCCGATGTGCCAACACACTCTTCAACCACAGAAGTAGAAGGGACCAGTAAGAGAGTCACCTGATGTGCCAGCACAGTACCTACACCAACTGATGTATTATGGAGCAGTAGGAGAGTCACCTGATGTGTCAGCACACTCTCTTCAACCACAGAAGTAGAAGGGACCAGTAAGAGAGTCACCTGATGTGCCAGCACAGTACCTACACCAACTGATGTATTATGAAGCAGTAGGAGAGTCACGTGATGTGTCAGCACACTCTCTTCAACCACAGAAGTAGAAGGGACCAGTAAGAGAGTCACCTGATGTGCCAGCACAGTACCTACACCAACTGATGTATTATGAAGCAGTAGGAGAGTCACCTGATGTGTCAGCACACTCTCTTGATCCACAGAAGTAGAAAGGAGCAGTAGGAGAGTCACGTGATGTGCCAACACAGTACCTACACCAACAGATGTATTATGGAGCAGTAGGAGAGTTGCGTGATGTGCCAGCCACTACCTACAGCCACAGAACAAGAAGGGCAGTAGGAGGTCACCTGATGTGCCAGCACACTATCTTCAACCACAGAAGTAGAAGGGACCAGTAAGAGAGTCGCCTGATGTGCCAGCACAGTACCTACACCAACAGATGCATTATGGAGCAATAGGAGAGTCACCTGATGTGTCAGCACACTCTCTTCAACCACAGAAGTAGAAGGGAGCAGTAGGAGAGTCACGTGATGTGCCAGCCCACTACCTACAACCACAGAACAAGAAGGGAGCAGTAGGAAAGTCACCTGATGTGTCAGCACACTTCATACAACCACAAAATTAGTAGGCATCAGTAGGAGAGTCACCTGAAGTGCCAGCACACTACATACAACAACAGAAGAAGTAGGGAGCAGTAGGTAAGTCACCTGAACTGGCAGCACACTATCTTCAACCACAGAAGTATTAAGGAGAAGTAGGAGAGTCACCTGATGTGTAGCACACTACCTACAATGACAAAAGTAGTAGGTAGTAGTTGTAGAGTCACCTGATAAGCCAGCACACTCTCTTCAACCACAGAAGTAGAAGGGAGCAGAAGGAGAGTCAACTGCTGTGCCAGCACACAACCTACAACCACAGATAAAAAGTAGGGAGCATTTGGAGAGTCACTTGATATACCAACTCACTACCAACAACCAAGAAATGGTAGGGAACAGTTGGAGAGTCACCTGCCAGTACACTACCTACAATCACATAAGTAGTTGGGAGCAGAAGGAGAGTCACCTGATGTGCCAGCACAATACCTACAACCACAGAACAAGAAAGGAGTAGTAAGAGTACACCTGATGTGCCAGCACACTATCTTCAACCACAGAAGTAGACTGGAGCAGTAAGAGAGTCCCCAGATGTGCCAGCATATGGCCTACAACCACAGATACAGTAGGGAGCACTAGTGGAGTAACCAGATTTGTCAGCACACTACCTACAGCCACAGAAGTAAAAGGGAGCCCTAGGAGAGTAACCTGATGAGCCAGCACACTACTTACAACCACAGAAATAGTAAGAAGCATTAGGAGAGTCACCTGATGTTCCAGCAGACTACCTACAGCCACATAGGTAGAAGGGGCAGTAGGACAGACACCTGATGTGCCAGTACACTATCTTAAACCACAGATGTAGTTGGGAGCATTAGGAGAGTCATGTGATATGCTAGCACACTACCTACAACCACAGAAGTTGTTGGCAGCATTAGGAGAGTCACCTTATATGCCAGTACACTGCCTACAACCACAGAAGTAGATGGGAGCAGTAGGAGAGTCACCCAATGTGCCAGCATAGTACCTACAATGACAGAAGTAGGTGGGAGCAGTAGGAGAATCACCTGATGTGTAGCACACTTCCTACAACCACAACAGTAGTAGGGAGCAGTTGTAGAGTCACCTGATGTGCCAGCACACTCTCTTTAACCACAGAAGTAGAAGAGAGCAGAAGGAGAGTTACCTGCTGTGCCAGCACACTACCTACAACCACAGATAAAGTAGGGAGCAGTTGGAGAGTCACCTGATATGCCAGCACACTATATACAACCACAGATGTAGTAGGGAGCAGTAGGAGAGTCACCTTATGTGCCAGCACACTCACTACAAACACAGAAGTAGTAGGGAGAAGTAGAAGATTCACCTTATGTGCAGCACACTACCTACAACCACAGAAGTGGTAGGGAGCAGTTGAAAAATCACCCGAAATGCGAGCACACTATCTTAAACCACAGAAATAGTCGGGAGCAGTAGGAGAGTCACGTGATATTCAGCATGCTACCTACAACCTCAGAAGTAGAAGGGAGCAGTAGAAGAATCCCCTGATGTGCCAGGACACTACCTACAACCACAGAGGTAGAAGAGAGCAGTTGGAGAGTCACCTGATGTGGAAGCACACTATCTACAACCACAGAAGTAAAAGGGAGGAGTAGGAGAGTCGCCTCTTGTGCCACCACACTGCCTACAACCACAGAAGTAGTAGGGAGCAGTTGGAGAGTCACCTGATGTGCCAGCAGACTACCTACATCCACAGAAGTGTTAGGGAGCAGAAGGAGAGTCACCCAATGTGCCAGCACTCTACCTACAACCACGCAGCAGTCCTCACAGGTGACCAGGCGCTCATACCCCACAGAGAGGGAGTTGCCAAGGGCTCTGTGGAGAGTGAGTGGACCTCAAAGCCGACTTCAAGAGCAAAGAGTGGGGCTCAGAAAGGAATATCTGTAATACCTACAATACTGGCAATACCTGCAGGAAAATATTGAAAGTATTGAAGACACTGCGATATGTTTTACTTTACTTCAACTGCAGAAGCTGCAAAGGTTGCAATAGGCTGCGACAATATTTCCCAAATTAATAAAAAGAAAAATTTATTTTTATTGCATTTAGTCAAAGCTATGACATTTGTCATTTTATAGTTGTATTTACATGAATTCTATTTAAATCCTGTTTGAGCTTGGAGCTTTTATACATTCATATTTTATTTGTATTTATACATATTTCCTGTATTTCATGCACTCCTTTCATGAGGGGCTTTTTAAATGATATATAGTGATATAGAAGGCAGTAGGAGGTAGCAAAAAAACATAGTGGGAAGCTTGGCTTTTTTCAGATATACCTTTAAAGTATATCTTTTAAAAAAACTCCATCCGGGCCTGCAATTCCTAATTATAGATAACACACCCCTTGGACAAATTGATTTGAACCTGCTGGTACTGATTACTCCAACTAATATGCATGCATGGTGTTCTGCTAGTATAGAAGCCCCATATTTGAACAGACCAAAAGCAACAGAGCAGCGGCTTTCGAGCATTCAAGCAGATTGTAAAGACTCTAACCTTTTTATTAGCTGCAGTATAGTAATACATTCATAGCACATTTGTAGTTCTGGTGCTTGGCCGCCTGGTCATTTGGTTATTTGGCTGTTTGGCCATCTGGCCATTGAGCAAGAAGGAGCTGTAAGCAGCAGCTGTAAACTGTAAGCTGTTTTCAATAGCCAGTTGTGGAATATGCTCATTGGGAGCAAAGGGGCATGAAGAGATTTGATTTTGTCTTTCTTTTTGTGTTCCTTTATCTCTTTCAGTTATTTGCAAGCCACTCATAAGCTATCAGAGCTTGACCTTGCACTCGAATTCTGAATTTGCCTGAATTACTGCAGATTGATTATCACTTTCAGGAATAGGAGCAAGAGATACGGGAAACTGGGTCTTTGAAATTGGGAATCATACGAAGGGAAAAGAGCAGAGTTATTTCACAAAATAAACATACAAAAGTGAGTAAGTGCTACAATTTGAGCTGCTACCCATTTTTTAGATTTGTATTTTGTGCGCCCTGTTTAACTAAAAAAGTTTTGAAGTTAAATTAATAAATGAAGGAGAGGAAAGTGAAGGAAGTAAAATAATAGATCATATATGAGTTAGCTGCTCTCTTTTTGTAACTTTTATCATTTATTTCAATTGCTGTGATAACTGAGATAACTGAGATATTGTTACTATTTTTATTGTTTTATAAATAGAAGGAAAATATTTGTTAGTCCTAAGAAAATTAGGTGATTAAGTGATTAGGCTGGTGAAGGGTGGTGGATTTTAAGAGTGATTGGAGCTGATATTGTAAGCATTATTTTTCCTTTTTATTAAGTGTCTTTGGAAGTGCTATCTGGGCTATCACCTGTGAATTCATAATGATTCAAGTGCAGGTCGAAGTTCAAGCCAAAGCCCAAGTTTAAGCCTGGGTCCGAACATGAGTCAAAGCCCAAATTCAAGCAAAAGGTTCTGGCAAGTAACATTACAGAACAAATGAAAGTGGTCAAAAATAAAGTGGCAAAAACAGTGTCACCAACAATATTGGCAGCACAAAATGTAGAGAGCCAGAACAATGCAGGCCACATGACATGCAGGTAGCAAACAACGCCCACCACATGGAGGCACTGCACTGGAACACACAGCAGCAGGCACCGGTGCACAAGTACAGCACTGGGGTGCAGAGAGATGGAACAGGGAAGGGTGCAATCACCACTGTGGGAAGCAGGCCACTGAACACCTACCATTGTAATCTAATGGCACAGGCACCCACATGGTAGGGTACCCCCACCCAGAATGCCGAGTGATGGAGGCAGTGCACCAGGGTAATCACTGGAGGACAGGTGGACCATGGCCACCATGTGGATGGCAGTGCATAATGCAAGGGGCCAGGAGCACAAGCCAGCATGCCATCTCCCCTGTCCTGTGTGTTGTGTGTGTTGCTGTTCCATCTCCCTGCACCCCTGTACTGTTCCTGTACACTGGTGCCTGGTGCTGTGTGTTCCAGTGCAGTGTCTCCATGCGGTGGACATTGTTTGCTACCTGTGTCATGGGGCCTGCATTGTTCTGGCACGCTACATTTTGTGTTGCCAATATTGATGGTGACACTGTTTTGCCACTTTATTTTTGTTCACTTTGTTTTGTTCCACGATGTTACTGACCGGATCCAAGCAAAAAGCTCATCAAAAGCCTGCAAAGTCAGTTTTATTCATATTTTGGTTGCAGAAGTATTGAACATCAATATCATTATATTCAATGAGGAATTAAGGAATTAATTAAGGATTATCGCAGATATACAGATATACAGAATTTTTATGGGACATTAAGATCTTAAGAGAACTCAAGAATCCAAAGGGTTGTACACTTTTTATCCTTTTTCTCTGTGTTTTTTGTGCTTTTTTATGCTATTGGATTATCTGGATTAACTGGACATTTTTTGCTATTTTTTTGGTTTTGGGGGTATGCATTTGACCTAACAAATATATCTCTGTAATCTAACCTGATTAGAATTTATTGGTGTAATTTTTTTTTTGACGGTTATTGCAAATTAAAATATATAACTTGAGCAATAAATAGGAGACAGTGATAACATTGAGTTAATTTGGTCATTGATTGGTCTTGGATCAGGGCAATTGATTAAATTAAGACTAATCAAGATTAATTAATGACAACAAGATGCAACCAGTAAAAAGAAGTGGCACAGATTTGGGGAAAAAAGACAAGTCTCCAAATTGCTCTCTTTAAAATAATTGTCATTGAAGGCTTTAAACAAAATTAAAACATCAGTAAAAAAAGGAAATTAGGGATTAGAACAAAAAAGTTATTATGGATGACTTAAAGAATAAAGTTTCTACCCCTAGTATAGCTTTCTTTGAGAAATCAAGTAATTATAGACAGGATATTCCTGTGGAAATAAATGGACTATGTTTGTCAAAAAGAGAGGTGCAAGAACCATTAAAAGAGATGGAAAAAAGGTTCCAATTGCATCAGACCAAAAGGGAAAGAATATTAGTCCAGTTTTGGAACAGGACTTGGATTTTGGAGGTCTTCAAAGGCTTAACCGAAACTGACAATGAGGTCAGAGAGTTGAAAGAAATTCAATTAACACAAAGAAAATATAGACACAGATGAAATAAACAAGACAATAATAAATGATGTGAAATATATTAGCAAGGATTCTTGGACAATGAGTTCAGAAAGTATAAAACATTTTGAGATAGAAGGTATAGCAAAAGATGTGATCTTAATGTTAAAAGATCAATTCAATGCTAATATATTGCTATACAAAACCCTTACAGAGACAAAACAAGATTTATCATTTCTGAAAGTGGTATGTATAGAAAATAGGATAAGGTTAGAAAACTTAGATAATAATAAAGGAAATATAAATGTCGAAACTAATTAAGAAAAGACATATATTTGGACTGAGAAAGAAGAAAGTAATTCTCAGGATAAATATAGTATGAGGAGGAAGGATTTTTTGGGATCGGGTAAATAGAACCCTGAGTAAAGAAGAATCTATGGTAATTGACAAAATCAACATGGAAGTAACAACTGCCTCCAGTAAGGAGTATTGTAAAGGGTCAGTAAATGAGACGCAGATCAGTGAAGGGTTCAGGGTTATAGATAAGACCAATAAGGAAATGAAAATCGGTACTGAGGATTCATTAGAAGAGGAAGATGAATTTATCATGTTACCAAACCCTGAATGTAGAAAGAACAGTATTTGCAAAGAGTGGAGATTGATGTACCCTGAATTGTGGAATAAAGGAGAAGAACAAGAGATGAAATTACAAAAGGATATGAATATTAAGGAAAAAAGAGAAAAGACTTATAAATAAGTCAGATAATATTGAAGAAAAACTGAAATTAGAAGAAAAGTCAGAAATACAAAAGGGGAAAGTGAGAACAGATTAGAGATGCAGAGAATTTAAATTCCTTACAAAGTGAGATGCAAGTGGAGAAACCCCAGCATTGCCACTGTGGTACATGGAGTGGGCAATACAAAGTGCTCCTCTGCCTTGTCATTACCACTTCTCGTTAAGGCGGAATGGCAATGCGAAGTAAGGCGAAGTCATTGATTTTAATGGACTTTGCATTCCTAATTATGATTCTAAGTGACCCACTTGGTGTTTCAGATTTGGCAGCCCCCCCCACACACATATCACATGGCTTACATACTGCAAGTCACATGCTCTTTAGCTAGGCAGGAATAAAGTGAGTCATACAAGCAGACACTTTTACTTTCTCCTGTGCAGACGGAGAGAAAGTAGTGTGTTTTGTGACTGCAGATACTTTGAGATCAGAGAAAGGAGGAGATTTAAACTTTGATTTAGACCCAGCAGCTTTTTTAAAAGCTACATTTTTTTGTCTTTTCTGTACTCTTTTTACTTCATTTGATCTTTCTGTAAATTTTAATTTTCTTACCTTTATAAGTAGTTAGTTGCTAGTCTGTGTCTGTGTGACTGTATGTGTGTGTTGTATGACAGTGTGAGTAGTGATTGCTCAGACTGAGGGAGCTCAGTAGGAGAGATGGACCAGGGTGAGGGAATGTCTGGGGGTGGGGGCAGCTCTGGTAGAGCATGGTAGTGGTAAGCGTCGTACCATGTGCATGTGTGGAGGGCATGGGCACCCATTCCTGTTGGACCACTCAAAACTTCTGAGTGTCCCTCCCTCCCCAGTAGTAGGACCAGCACCACCTTCTGTCCTGACTCTGAGGTAGTTGAACCACCACCACCAAGTCCAGCACCAGGTCCTCTGGTGCAGGATGTGCCTGTTCCCCCGGGCCCAGGTGTGGATCCCATCCCTGTTCAGCACTGTGACCAGCAGGCTGCCAGTTCATCTGGCCATCCCCTGCCTGTGCCTGGTCCTCCCTACACCTCCATCATTTGGCAGTTTTTTGACTGTGTCAGGGGGGAGAGCAGTGTGGTCAAGTGCCGCCTATGTGAGGTGGAGGTACACCATGGCCCCCGGGGGACTCACCTGGGGACTGGGAGCCAGCACACCCATATGCTCAATCATCAGCAGTTGGAGTGGCAGGCTGCCACAGAACGGACTATACCTGCACCTGCTGGCCATTCTGTGGCAGAGGGTGCAGCTGTGCACTGCAGCATCCCTAAGAAGAGGCGGGCCACAGTAGCACCTGCTGCTCCACCAGCACCCCACCACCACCACCACCACCAGCAGGTCAGCCTGCAGAATGTGTGGACCCCAGAGAACTGCATTTAACACAGGCTGACTTGACAGTCCTCTGGAGTGCTGTCAAGGATAACAACGAGAGGGTGAGTGCTGTGGAGCAGTGGCTGGATCACATAGAGGGACATCTGTTGCAAATTATGTCCATGCTGGAACTGCTGCTGGATCACCATGGAATCCCACATTATTTTTTTTTCCCTCACACCATGTGCCCCCACACCTTCCTTGCTGTGTTATAAAATGTATTCCTCCACCATCCCTGACCCTTGTATGCAATTATGCCCTTTTTTTGTTGTCTTCCATATGCGTGACACTTTGTATTCTGAGCAGTGCAAGTATACTGTACTAAACTGCATGTATGCAGTCAGTCTTCTTTCCAGTCTGTGTATGTACTGCAGACACTGTCCAACTCCCTGACTTATAAACAAACATTAATGAGTACAATGGTGGGGTGGTGAAGCATGGAGAGATACAACAAAACAGGCTTACAATATATCCAAGTAACTATTAAAAAAATGAATGTTGTGATTTGTGACATGATCATGAATCATGATTTGTGACTGCATTTGCAACCGTGATGATGAAGAAATGTGAATGCCTACCCACTACGGCTGTACTTCCCCGATGAGCTATAGCTTAAAATTCCCAGACTTAAAAACATGTATCAATGAGTACAATGGTGGGGGTGGTGAAGCCTGGAGGGATACTACAAAACAGGCTTACAATACATCCAAGTAACTAGAAAAAAAATTAATGTTGTGATTCGTAATGTGAATGATAGTGAATCATGATTTGTGACTGCTTTTGTGACTGTGATGATGAAGAATGTGATTTGTATCATGAGTGACTCGTGATGATGGTCCTGACTTAAAAATGCATATTAATGAGTACAATGTTCACGCAGAATTAAGCACCACACCTGTCCAGTAATCTGAAGGGAAGCCAAAGAAACAACTGTGATTTAAGTTACAGATGGAGATTGGGCCGTAAAGAGATGCAAATGCACAGACAGATTAAGATTGCGCTGTGCACTGAAAAGATGCAGACGCAAAGGCATGACACCTAACAAGTGCTCACCATCAGAAATTCAAATCTGGAAAAGAATATCTTTGCCGGCTGGGGTGGGCCATGGGGGGGCAGTGTACTGCACTGCTGCAGTAACAGTCACTAGTACTAGTACCAGTAAAGATACCACAAAGAAGTACAAAAATCACACAGCTGCAGTGGATAGCAGCTTCACATTGCTAACATTATTATGTGGCATAATAAAAGGTGTCTGATTTGATGACATGCATCACACATACTCACACACACACCAAGTAATGCATAGCAAATTGAAAGCTTCAGTAATATAACCACATATTTTAAACAAACTAAAATGATGCACTGCAGCAGTAACAGTCACTAGTACTAGTACCAGTAAAGATACCACAAAGAAACACAAAAATCACACAGCTGCAGTGGATAGCAGCTTCACATTGCTGAAATTATTATGTGGCACAATAAAAGGTGTCTGATTTGATGGCACGCATCACACACATACTCACACACACACTAAGTAATGTATAGCAAATTGAAAACTTCAGTAATATAACCACATATTTTAAACAAACTAAAATTATGCACTGCTGCACCACAACAATCAGCAAAAAAATGGCAAGAAATATTGAAAATATTACTGTGTGTACATTAACACAGTTATACAAGAAAAATATCACCAAAAGAGAAAGCACTGTCTCTTTCTCCAAGTTAATCTACCTGCACCACAGATACACCCCTACTCCAAAGCACACTTCTACCATCTCTCAGTACACAGACTGAATGTTGTACATTAACATTCAAAATCCATACACAAACAATAAACGCTAGATGATATGAGCACAGGAGGGTTTTCTATAATCGATGAACTAAAGTTTCAGCAATAAAAGACTCAAAAAGACTTTTTTAACAGCTTTTTGAAGGTTTGAATTGCAGAGAGCTCTCAGAGCATATTGTCTCCTACAGCTTCCTACACACACTACCCCAAACTGAGGCTGTACAGAACAATCTAGAGCCCATGTGACCTGAAATCTCATGAATCACTGCAAAATTCACCTTTGGAGCTTAAAAACAAGGTGAAGTGAGGTGAAGTACATTGTTTGCAATGTACTTTGCCTTAAGAATTGGTGGAGTAGTGGTTTGGGAAGGTGAAGTAATGCAAAGTCAGAGTTTTCAATGGACTTCACGTTACCCATTAATAACGCAAAGTACTCCACTTCGCATTGCGGAGCACTCCGTGAATTCCCCTTCACTCTATGGATCACTCCACGGAGTGAATTGGGGTCACTTCGCCCATCACTAGAACAGAAGTTAACAAGGTACAGAAAGAGTAAGATAAAGGGGCTAAAGAAGAAGATGGAATACAATTAGAAAGGGGAGAACTTAAAAAAGAACCCACGAAGAAGTAGTAAAAATGGCAAAAAAACCCTAAAACAATGACATAGGACTTGTATAAGGAAAAGGGAAAAAAGTAAGAGCATAGGAAAAGAGAAAGAACAAGAGCAAAAACAAAAACAGAATGAGAGGATTAAAGTAAGGAAGGAGGAAAAATGTAGAGGAGGAGGAAACAACAAAAAGGAAGAAGGAAATAGACAAAGAGAAATGTGGGAATTTCTTAAAGAAGAAGACTCTTGAATCTGATTTTGTGGTTCCATTGTACAAAGTGATTTGTATTCCTGGAGAAACAGAGGAAATAGTTAATAACATGGTCCGGAGTATGTTTTCTGATATATTTGATGGGTATGGACATGTCAAGAAACATTTCAGTATAGTGCGTCCAATACCTGATTTAGAACTGGTATTATTAGTTACAGATCAATATTATTTAACAAGTGCAATTCAGATGAAAATGCCTATAATTAAGAAATTTGGCATAAAAATAGAAGAAGTGAGCTCTCTGGGATCACTTTTTCCTGAATATTACATAAACAAAATGGAAATGGAAATGGGGAATAAGGAACAATTGAATTTGTCAGTTTTTGGGTTAAAATAATTTAAAGGTGAAAAAAGGGAAATTTAAAGTACAGATTAGCTGACACATTTAGTACTCTACTGATTAGACATGTTAATACCCATGAGATTATGGAAGGAGTAAGATGGGAAACAGATGGCCAGATTTCTATATGGTTAAAGGAAGGCATGCTCCTGGTAGAAATTAAAACAAAGTTGGTTGTAGTGGACAAACTAGGAGTGCATATAATAGTTGAAAACAATAAGGAGAAGGTAACAACGTACAAGGGAAAATAAAATAAAAATGCATTGGGTAAGTGAGAATTTATGGTGAAAACTCCTAATAGATATGAAAGTTTAACAGAAACTGAATTATGACAGGTTGAACTGGTTGAACCACAAAAACAAGGAGGGAGGTCACCTGATAACGGCTGTAGGGTAAAGAAAATTTTATCATGGAATATTTCAGGAGTAGGGGATAAATCTGCAGATCCTGAATTGGAGGGATATCTGAACACATTTGAATTTATATGTACCCAGGAAACATGTAATAAAGAGGCAGTGTATTTGAATGGATATAAAGCATATAGTAAAAAAAGAAAACAAACAAAAGAAATATGGAAGATGTATGGTAGGGGTGGCAACCTTCTGTAAATTAAATAAGAATGTCTTGACTTCAGAAACCAAGATGGTTTGTGAGGATGTGCTGGTTATAAGAGTAGTACAAGCTGGAAAACAAGAACTAATAATAATAGATTGCTATGTGAGACCTATGCAAAAACAAATACTAAATGAAACCTGGTTAAAGAGGTTAGGAAGATTACTAGATCACTTAATAGAGAAGTACCTTCTGGCTAACCTGATTGTTTTGGGTGACTTCAATGCAAGGGTTGGGCATTTACAAGGGATATCAGAAGACACTGAAAGTTATCTCACAGCCGTTCCAACTAATGGAGTCAATATAACCAGATAATCTAGGGATAATAGATGCAATAAGAGAGAGAGAGAGAGAGAGACTTAATAGAGTTATTACAAACAAGAGAATTCTTATTGAATGGTAGGACACAAAAAGATAAAATGGGGAATTATTCATATTTAGGAGCCAATGGGGCATCAGTAATAGATTTGATGTGGGTCAGTAGAGATATTTTGAAAAATTGTCAAAGTTTAGAAATTATACAGAAAGGTGAATCAACACATAATGCTGTAGAATTTGGAATCAATAAAGAGGAAATAACTGACATTAAAAACAATAAAAAAATGCAGAGTTAAAGGTTATTAGGAAAAATTGTATAGGATGGGACTTGATAGACAGAACTGACTTTGTTAAGAAATTAGAGTTATATGGGATTTGGGGAGATAGGAGACTGGTATTTAATAATGAATTCAATATTTTATTAATTACAGGATTTGAACATATAATAAAAAGAGTGGCTAGGGTCATCAAGAAAGAAATAACTATTAATACTAAAAAAGGGGGGGAAATGGTTTAATGAACCATGGAGATTGGCCAAAAGACAATTAAATAGACATCTTAGAGTTATAAAGTTAAATCCATCAACTAACAATAATAAGATCATGAATGATTTAAGAAAGATTTATAAAAAGACATTACAACTCAATAGAGGAAAATATATTGAAGAGTTATGGACATAATTAAGAAAAGCAGTGGAGGAAAAAATAGTAAACATTTTTGGAATATAGTGGGTAGAGGGACAAGAAGTTATCAAGAAGATTTAGAACATAATATAGAGGCCGACAGATGGGTCACACACTTCAAAAAACTTTTCTACAATAATAGATTTGAATATATAGAAAAGCTGAAAGAAACAAATGAACAAACAGTAAGTAGAAAGAAAATGAATCAGTTTACAGAAAAATAAATTAACATGGCATTAGAATCATTTACAGCTCATAAAGCACTAGGACCAGATGGTACCTTTGTTTCACAGAGTGTACAATTATATAAGAGAAACAGGAATAATACCTGACAATTGGAAAAACAGAATCATAGTCCCACTATACAAAAAAGGGGATAAAAAGGATCCAAGCTGCTATAGACCGATAAGTTTAAATGATTGTTCGGCAAATATTTGTACTCGTATTATTAATAATAGAATAATCACTTGGGTCAAAGAAAATCATATCTTGGATGAGGCACAAGCTGGATTTCAAACGCAGTATTCAACTATTGATCAATCATTTGTTTTGGCACATCTAGTATATAAATATAAAATTATAAAACAACAAAAATTATATTGTGCATTTATAGATTTGAAAGCAGCGTTTGATAGGGTAAATAGAGTAGTATTATGGGCGAGATTGGATAAATTAAAAATGGAGAAACCAACAATTGGCATGCTGAAAAGATTATATACAAATAACTCAGTATGTATAAAATTTAATGCAGAGGGAGAGTTAAGTGAGAAATTTGAAGTTAATATAGGAGTAAAACAAGGTTGCACTATTTTGTCAATGTTATTCAATATCTTTTTTGAAACAGTGCTTAAAAACTTATACTATGAAAAGTTTCATATACCAAAAATAGGAGAAAGAAAATGTCTGTATTTAGCCTATGCGGATGATGTGGCACTAATATCAACAAGTGCATTAGGCTTAAGAAGGATGCTGAACCAATTCCATATGGTATGTGAAAGGGCTGATTTGCAAATTAATTATGACAAGATAAAAGTGCTGGCATTTGGAGGGAATAACAGGAATTACACATATTATATTAAGAGCACCGAATTACAGGTGGTAAAAGAATTTTGCTATTTGGGAATTATAGTTTCAGAGGATAGCTCTTGGAAGATGCATATAATGCAGATGGAAAAAAAGGTAAAAAATGTTACACCTGTAATAAAAGCCGTCTCATGTAAGTATGGTGGTAAATCTGTCAAAGGCAACCTAATGGTCATCAATGACAAAATAAAAAGCCAGCTGCTTTTTGGGGCTAAAATATAGGAAGTATACCCAAAAATATGCATAGAGCCATACTTAAATAAGTTCTACAAGTCTCTGATGGGATTACCTAAAGGGACACCATCTGCTCTAGTATGGGCAGAATTAGGACAATTACCAGTAGAGTGTCATATAAAACAAAGAGGTATAAGATATTTGATTAAGGCATTTGCAATGAGCCCTTAGAGATTACCTAGGATATGTATAGATGAAGAAATAAAATACAGTGATCGGAACTTGCTGTTTCCCGGCATGTCAATTGTGGAAAAAGTATCAAACCCTATGGCTTATTACATTGTATTTATGACATGTTCAGAGTTTCACTAGACCAAATTAATAATGTAATTTCAGTAAGGATTAAGGATATCTATAAACAAAAAGATATGGAGATGTGCAGGCAATACAAAATCTGCAAATGGATGTACAAAAACAAAAAAAGAGATCATAGGTTGGAATCATATCTAACAATAATAAAAAATTCTAACCACAGAAGAATGATATTGAGATTCAGGTTTGAATGTAATACCAATTGGAGAAATGAAATTTATAACAATAATGAAAAAACTAATAGAGATTAAGGGAACTGTAAGTGTGGGAAGGGAAAAGATGACCTAACACACTGATTGATTTTATGTCCCTTATGTGAGAGAGATAGGGAAAAACTATTAGGGGATTATCTTAGGCACTTAGAATATGAACCATATCATATGGCGACATATCTTTTAAAATCAAAAGATGTGCAGATGTTAATTCAGGTGGCCTCCCTCCTTAATATAATTGCTAAGAAACAATATCATATTGTTCTAAGCAATAATAAGACTAATTGAAAGTCTTATAGGATGTTATTATGATTTTTAACTATCTCAATTATTCTGATTTTAGAATGCAATCAAAATGTTAAAGTGTAATATGTAAATTTGGGAAATATTTAACATATATATGTTTATATGCTGCTTTTGTAATTACTTTAAAAAGTTGAACAATAAATTACTACTACTATCTACAACCACAGAAGTAGTAGGGAGCAGTAGGAGAGCCACTTGATGTGCAGCACACTGCCTACAACCACAGAAGTAGAAGGGAGCAGAAGGAGAGTCACCTGATGTGCCAGCACACTACCTACAACCACAAAAGTAGAAGAGAGCACTAGGGGAGTCACTTGATTTGCCAGAACACTACCTACAACCACAGAAGAAGTAGGTAGTAGTAGAAGAGTCACCTGATGAGCCAGCACAATATCTTGCACAGCAGAAGTAGTAGGGAGCAGTATGAGGGTCACCTGATGTGCCAGCTCACAATCTTCAACCACAGAAGCACTAGGGAACACTAGGAGAGTTACCTGATGTCCCAGCACACTACCTACAAACACAGAAGTAGAAGGGACCAGTAGGAGAGTCATCTGATGTGCCAGCACATTACATACAACCACAGAAGTGGTAGGGAGCAGTTGGAGAGTCACCTGATGTGCCAGCACACTATCTACAACCCAGAGGTAGTAGGGCAGCAGGAGGTCACCTAATGTGCCAGCATGCTACTTACAAACACAGAAGTAGAAGGGAGCACTATGAGAGTAACCTAATGTGCCAGAACAATACCTACAACCACAGAAATAGTAAGGAGCAGTAGGAGGGTCACCGGATGTGCCAGCACACTACCTACAACCAAAGAAGTAGTAGGGAGCAGTAGGACAGTCAGCTTATGTGCAACACACTATCTACAGCCACAGAAGTGGTAGGGAGCAGTTGGAAAGTCACCTGATATGCCAGCACACTATCTTAAACCACAGAAGTAGAAGAGAGCAGTAGAACAGTCACCTCATGTGGCAGCACACTGCCTACAACCACAAAAGTAGTAGGGAGCAGTAGGAGAGTCACCTGATGTGCAGCACAGTACCTACAATCACAGAAGTAGAAGGGAGCAGAAGGAGAGTTACCCAATGTGCCTGCACTCTACCTATGACCACAGAAGTAGATGAGAGCACTAGGAGAGTCACTTGATGTTCCAGCACACTACCTACAACCACAGAAGTAGTAGGTAGCAGTAGAAGAGTGATCTGTTGTGCCAGCGCAATATCTTTAACCACAGAAGTAGTAGGGAGCAGTATGAGAGTCACCTGATGTGCCAGCACACTATCTTCAACCACAGAAATAGTAGGGAGCAGTAGGAGAGTTACCTGCTGTATCAGCACACTACCTACAACCACATAAGTAGAATGGAGCAATGGGATAGTCAACTGATGTGTCAGCACACTACCTACAACCACAGAAGTAGTAGGGAGCAGTAGGAAAGTCACCTGCTGTGCCAGCACACTACCTATAACCATAGAAATACAGTATTAAGGAGCAGTAGGAGAGTCACCTGACATGCCAGCACAGTACCTACAACCACAGAAGTAGAAGGTGCAGTAGGAGAGACACCTGATGTGCCAGCACACTACCTACAACCACAAAAGTAGAAGAGAGCACTAGGGGAGTCACTTGATTTGCCAGAACACTACCTACAACCACAGAAGAAGTAGGTAGTAGTAGAAGAGTCACCTGATGAGCCAGCACAATATCTTGCACAGCAGAAGTAGTAGGGAGCAGTATGAGGGTCACCTGATGTGCCAGCTCACAATCTTCAACCACAGAAGCACTAGGGAACACTAGGAGAGTTACCTGATGTCCCAGCACACTACCTACAAACACAGAAGTAGAAGGGACCAGTAGGAGAGTCATCTGATGTGCCAGCACATTACATACAACCACAGAAGTGGTAGGGAGCAGTTGGAGAGTCACCTGATGTGCCAGCACACTATCTACAACCGCAGAGGTAGTAGGGAGCAGCAGGAGAGTCACCTAATGTGCCAGCATGCTACTTACAAACACAGAAGTAGAAGGGAGCACTATGAGAGTAACCTAATGTGCCAGAACAATACCTACAACCACAGAAATAGTAAGGAGCAGTAGGAGGGTCACCGGATGTGCCAGCACACTACCTACAACCAAAGAAGTAGTAGGGAGCAGTAGGACAGTCAGCTTATGTGCAACACACTATCTACAGCCACAGAAGTGGTAGAGGCAGTTGGAAAGTCACCTGATATGCCAGCACACTATCTTAAACCACAGAAGTAGAAGAGAGCAGTAGAACAGTCACCTCATGTGGCAGCACACTGCCTACAACCACAAAAGTAGTAGGGAGCAGTAGGAGAGTCACCTGATGTGCAGCACAGTACCTACAATCACAGAAGTAGAAGGGAGCAGAAGGAGAGTTACCCAATGTGCCTGCACTCTACCTATGACCACAGAAGTAGATGAGAACACTAGGAGAGTCACTTGATGTTCCAGCACACTACCTACAACCACAGAAGTAGTAGGTAGCAGTAGAAGAGTGATCTGTTGTGCCAGCGCAATATCTTTAACCACAGAAGTAGTAGGGAGCAGTATGAGAGTCACCTGATGTGCCAGCACACTATCTTCAACCACAGAAATAGTAGGGAGCAGTAGGAGAGTTACCTGCTGTATCAGCACACTACCTACAACCACATAAGTAGAATGGAGCAATGGGATAGTCAACTGATGTGTCAGACACTACCTACAACCACAGAAGTAGTAGGGAGCAGTAGGAAAGTCACCTGCTGTGCCAGCACACTACCTATAACCATAGAAATACAGTATTAAGGAGCAGTAGGAGAGTCACCTGACATGCCAGCACAGTACCTACAACCACAGAAGTAGAAGGTGCAGTAGGAGAGACACCTGATGTGCCAGCACACTACCTACTGTATCATATCATAAAACACAATCAACGAAAATTAGCCTAGTAAAATGTCCATGCACCACAAAAAAAAAGTTCAAGAGGTACAATACACTAATATACCATGCCTTTGGATCTGCTCAGCTATGGTTTATCTGCAAGGTTTTGTCTTATTATTAACAAGTTCTTGCATCCTGTGCTTATATGACTTCTGTGCCAGATACAGTCCATGATCCTGGCCATCAAGTTCAACAAGTTGTGCATTGTATCTTTTGAAAACCTATTAGAAGAGTATTGGCCTGCACTGCTTGCAGTTGTGTGTCTGACTGCAGAACTGAACACCAGAGCTATATGAGACAACGTAAAGTATTCCATGTGACACACAACAGCATGGGAATGAGGTGCTGGTGGACAGCATCACCGCAGATATTTGCAAGTTGCTTCCGTGAATGAGCCCCCCTTTCCATGCGCACCTCTGCAAGCAGTGAGAAAAACAAACAGATGGACAGGGAGAAGGGGTTAAGTGGAGCTGAGAAGAGCTTGTCTCTGACTCCCTCCTTCCCGAACTCTTGGTAACACTCCCAAGCTCCCTGCATAGCTGTGCAACATTCAAGTAAAGTTAACCAATGAATCATATTACTTATTTAATGGGTATCTCACCAAAAGGAGTGGCACACACCTAAGGGTTTAATAAGTATGTGATGTACAATGTTATTACAGAGCAAGGGGCAATGATACAAAATAAGGGCTATAGAGAACTGTGTGGGGTAGACAGAGACAGAGACAGATCATATGGTGCTGCAGCACCGGGGCCGGGAAGAGTGGTAGTTGCCTTATTCAAGCCATTTGCAGTTAATTGAGATGGAAGGCATCCCATGGGAACATCATACAGGAACCACTGGGCAGGAACAGAGTGGGTTAGGATAAAACTAAACATAGGCTTGGTTCAGAGAGTAGTTCTTCACAGTGCTACAGGGAAGAGCACATAGGAGATAGCTGAGCTGCAACTCACAGTTCCACATAACCAGTATCTATTTCTTGCACAAACATTTGAGGTTACTTTATTGCTATGGGTTCTCATAATCCTTGCCTTTGCACAAGTGTTGTTTATGATGCTTATTCACCTGTTATTGTATTAGTATTATTGTATTATTGTTCTTAGTGTTCCTCAATGTCCTCCTTTTCCCCTTTGCCCATGAACTCTCTGGAAATGAGCAGTTACATGCTCTGCATCTCTTTCCTAGTGAAATGTTTAGATAGCTAGATACATACATACATACATACGAACATACGAAGAAGCCAGCAGAAGAAGGCCATTTGGTCTATTGAGTCTGCTCATATTTCAGGGTCCACAATTTGAGCTATGTCCCTGCCTTCCCTCCCCACTCCTCCCATCCTCCATACCCATGATCCTTACCTTCCCCCATGCCTATCCCAGCCTCTCTTAAAGCTGCCCACTGTCTTCAATGAAATGACCTCTTCCAGCAGTGCATTCCAAGTGTCCACCATGCTCTCTGTGAAGAAGTGCTTCCTGACCACCCTCCTAAACCTCACACCCTCCAGCTTAAGACTGTGCCCCCTTGTGTTATGGTTGCCACTCAGCTTAAAGAGATTCTCCTTATCAACCTTATTTATCCCTTTCAAGTACTTGAAAGTCCTAATCATGTTCCCCTCTCTCTCTCTCTCTCTCCTGCCTTCCAGAGAGAACCTGTTCAGTGCGCTCAACCTCTCCTCATATGCCTTACCCTGCAGATCTGCTATCATCTTTTTAGCCCTCCTCTGGATGTTCTCCAGCAGGTTAATGTCCTTTTGAGGTGTGGTCACCAGTACAGATAGATAGATAGATAGATAGATAGATAGATAGATAGATAGATAGATAGATAGATGGATGCATACATACAAAGAAAGAAAGAAAGAAAGAAAGAAAGAAAGAAAGAAAGAAAGAAAGAAAGAAAAAGAAGAAAGGTAGGTAGGTGACAGACAGACAGACAGATAGATAGATAGATAAATAGATAATAGCCCATCACAGCTGAACACGAATTGGCATCAGTAAGATCTGATATCTGCATGCCTTGGAAACTACATACAAACTATGCTTCCATTGTTATGTTCTCCTTCTTACAAACCAACTGCTCTCTCTCTCCCTCTCTCTCGCTATACATATATATATATATATATATATATATGTATATATATTTATATATAGTCTAGCGCACCTCACTCTCTCCTTTTCTGTGTCTCTTTGGGGGCTATCTTGACAATAGAAGGGAACAGACATCAAGTGGGACAAGGAAAGGGATCATTCCCCATTTTGAACATACATGGGTCTCACTTTACTATCTCACATTATGGCTGAACTTAAGCTTATCACGTGGAATGTCTAGGGTATTTATCATCCCATAATAAGGAAGAAGATTCTTTCCTACCTTATGGCAGTCAGGTATTACATAGCATTACTTCAGGAAACACAACTCCTCAATAAAGAGTCTGACAAATTGGTGAGGGACTGGATGGAAAAAAGTGTGTCCAGTAACTACTCAACAAAAAAGGGGGGTCTCTACTCTAATTTAAAGAGGATGCCCACTGGTATGAGAAAGTGCAAAGATGGCCAAGGAGGGATACTGGGATAAAGTGAAGAGCTTAGTACAAAGTAGATCTGTGCTAAGGGAGAATGTGTATACAATGAACTGCGATGATACACAATTCTTTCTGATGCTGGCACAGCAGATGGCAGATCCAACAACTCAGAACAGCATAATATTTGGGGAGAGGGCTGATTTTACATTGATGTGGGACCTACTTCTTTACAGGTCACCAGTCTGAAAGAGAGAACCAACACACAAGTTGCCAGGGCCACCATAAAACTGTTGTGTCAGGAATTCCAACTAACTGGCCAATGGAAGCTGCACAGGCCTTCGGGTATGGATTTCACATACAGTCCCCCAGACTTGCAGTATACTGCAGGTGGGATTATATTCTCATGAGCATGCAGTTTTGCCATGATGTGGTCAACTCATCTAGCAGACCAACAGTGATATCTCATCATGCCCCAGTGAGTCTCACAGTACTCTTAACTGACACGATGATGGTGTCTCCTAGAAGGAGGATCAGTCCATTCCTTCCGCAATCATTAGCATTCTGTAACTGGCAATCAGCAGCAATAAAAGAGTATTTTGAAATCAACATGAGCATGGAAACCTCTGACCAGGCTGTGCGGGACACCATACATAGAAGCATAGACATTGATAGCAGATAAGCTCTGCTTGGCCCACCTAGTCTGCTCATTTCCCTACCTATTGAATAAACTGCAAAAGTCATTGAAATTGAGTGTCCCTATCGGTTTGAATTTCTTCAAGACCTTATTTGCTGGGACTGTGAGGGAACACTGTAATTGCTTCCCTCATCCCTTAACTTATCCCGAGTCCTTGGCTCACAGCTCTCAGCTGCATGCAGTGTAGACTAGAGTTACTGCTGGCTCTCTATGGATTTGCCTCATTATGGGGGAACCCGATAACTGTTCTCTGCTCAATTAGGTCACATCTGCATGCTGTCTACCTGTATTCTGGTTTTGGCCTCTAATCTCTTTCCCTTATGCACTCCCCTACAAACCATGCCCTCCAACCTCCCCACTCTCACTGTTTTCCTGCCCCCCCCCACTCCACTGCCCCAATCTCCTAGGAATTCTACAGACCCTCCCTAACCTAGCGGTGCATCCCTGCTATTTATCCTGCACCCTTGTTAAGTTCTTGTACTTATCTAGGCTATCAAATAACTTACCTATATGTAATAAAGTCACCATCTGAACTGCCTGTATGCCTGCCTCTGTAATATTCTGTTGCTGCATTGATCACATACTTTGTATTCATTTGTTGTCATAATGATGTAGTTGTCACTGTTGTATGTAATTCTACCTTGACCCAGTACTAACCAGGTCCACCTTGTAAATGGGCTTGTTCAATGATGTTCGCCTGGATAAATAGAGATTTTGATTGATTGATTGCTTTTTTTGATTGATATTGGATAAGCTGCAGCTCCTAGTTAACAGTCTACTTCCTCCTACCCCCCACTAGAATTGCCTTATCTCTGTCCCTTGCATTCTTGAATTCCCCCATTGTTTTTGACCCCACTACTTCCTTAGCAAGGTTGTTCCATGCATCCACCACCCTCTCTGTGAAAAAATACTTCCTCACATTGCCCCGAGTTGACCCCCTTCTATCTTCAAATTGTGCCCCCTTGCTCTTGTACATCTATTTTTCTGAAAGATGCTACCCTGTTGGATTTTGTTGATTCCCTTGAGGTACTTGAAAGTTTCTATCATGTACTCCTCTCCCTTCTTTCCTCAAGGTTATACGTCTTAAGCTCCTTTGGGCTCTCTTCATATGGCTTCAAGGTGTTGATCTGTAGTAGGATAATTATTTGTTCAGCTCACATGAACAAACAGAGTAATATCACTCAGCTGAAAAATGTGGAGACGTACTATAGGTCAGAGCCACACTGGGAACAGGAGTGGAGAGAAGTCATGCACTCAAGTATAAACTCCACTCAACCATGCATCAGAAGGCAGAACAGGCTCTTCTTCCTGAAGCAACAGTACTGGGATAATGATAACAAGGCCATCAAGTTGCTGACCTAGCACTTTAAAAAAGAAGGAATGAAGCCCTGATACTGCAGATGAAACTGAGTACTAGTAAACTGTTCTCAGATCTGGGTTTCATAAACAGGGCATTTAAGGAATACTATGACACATTATTTACATCTCAGCAGTGCCCATTCTTGAAAGGGATACACCAGCCTCTGGCAACACTGCAACTCCATGAAGTTCCACAAGACCTAGCAGAGGGACAAGTGTTGGAGGTGACTTCACAGGAGATATCAGAGGCTATTACACCCTAGCCATGGGCAAAGCCCCAGGCCCAGAGGGACACAACACTGATTTTTTCAAGGTGTTTGGGCAGCAACCATCTCCAAATCTGTTTAAAGTTTTCCAGTCATATTACCAAGCCGATGCCTTACACCAGCAATGCAAGAGGCAAATGTTACAGTACTCCCCAAACCAGATAAAGAGAGAACATTATGCTCCAGCTATCACCCCATCTCTTTATTGAATGTGGATGCCAAAGTACTGGAAAAGGTGCTGGCAAGGAGCCTAGGAAAAGCCCTAGTGCACATCATTAACAAAATGCTATCAGGATTTATTAAGGGGTGGTAAGAGTTGGATAACCTAAGAATTGTCGTCAATATTCTAGACCAGGCAACATACCAGGGAAAGTCTACAGCTCTGGTCACAATAGGTACAGAGATGGCTTTTGACTCAGTGGAGTAGGCATATCTGATTGAGGCCATGGGAGCACAGGGTAGGCCTTAAGTTCATATCCTAGGTACGAGCCATATATACTTCCCTGAAAGCATCAGTTCTCACTAACTGGCTCATATCTGCAGCTTCCCACAAGATTGAGGAATTTGACAAGGGCATCCCACGTCTCCTCTCCTGTTTGTAATGGCCATGGAGTCCCTGGCAGTAGCCCTGAGACAAAATACAGAAGTGGAGGACATTAAGATGGGGCCAAACACGTCAAAATCTGTTCAAAACAGACAACATTCTCCTCACCCTATCAAAGGTAGAGGAGTCACTACCAAAAGCTGTATTCATAATAGCAGTTTCTGGATTCTTGTTAGGATTTAGGATTAAATTGTAAAAGACAGAGGTATTACCAGTAAAGGACTGTATACCACAACATGTTCAGGTAGGGGATCAGACCATGAAGTGGTCACCACAGGTAATAAAATATTTGATTATGACCATTACATCTACCATGCATGTTCTAATCCCAGGCAGTTCCCCACCCCTGCTGATTTTAAATATATCTCTGGAGATGGATAGGTAGCTTAAGTTGAACCTGTCAATACCAGGTAAAATAGTGGCATTCAAAATGATGACAGTCCCTTGACTGATCTTCAGGATGAACAACTTTTCTGTCAATCCCTCCATGGATCAGTCATCAAATTGACCAGCTTTTATGTACCTTTTTATGGGAGAAAGGGAGACTGACAGTGAGTAAAACATTCTCAGAGATCTTTCACATAAAGGAGGACAGAATGTGGACCTGTCAGATATCACAAGGATTAAAAAGGGCTATAGTCTGGCTTCAGGAATCTCAAAAGGAAGTTCCTGTATGGGTACAAGCAGAAAAAACACTACTGGTGGAGATCCTGTTGAGCATAACACCACAGAAACACTACCCAAAGGAACAATGCTGTCATCACTGATGAGGTATACCAGGAAGGCATGGCAGAAGATGGTAAAGTTAAGTTCATGGGGAGAGGTAAGCTGGGAATCTAGAAGCCTTTGTGGCATAACCCCAATCTGCAAATTAGTAGCCAGGATATCTACTGAAACAGCTGGGCCAAAAGAGGAATTCCTACCCTTGATCAACTTATATGCCCACAGTCAAGAGTCCTGAAGTCCATCTCCCAGCTGAAGGAGCAGATTGGTCTCCCTCATAAAGACACCATGGGTGAATAGACAGTCAAGCAGAAGGGTCCAGGAGGCCTAACTTATAGGCAGATCTAGAAGCATCACTCCCAGACCTGCAACTTCAAACAATTAGGTGGAGCAAGGATTTAAATGGCTCACTACAGCCCAACTTCTGGGGAAGTGCTGGCAAACAGCGCATAGGTGTACACATGACCAAAAATACCAACTCATGCAAAAACTGTACTGGGTAGATGACATAGGACCCCAGCCTAGCTGGTTAAAATTGCAGTTAATATACCAAATAAATGCTGGTGTTAGCATTCCCATGCAGACATTGCCCCCATACAATGGACATGGCCACAGGTTAGGTAGTTCTACAACTCAGTATGAGCAAGGCAACAGAAGTCATGGGGTAGGCCATATCTAACTTCCCCCTGTTCTGGGTGCTGGGAGACTTGGATCAGGTACAAGAAAGGTCACTGAGACATAAAGAACTGTCATGCTCCGATGCAGCAACACCAACACATTCCACTGGTACTTTCCTTCATTTAAAGACCCCGTCTCTTCACAGGACCATCACTAGGAACTTTCCCATCCTGCAAACTAACCCTAATATCGAAGTTTCCTTTATACAGCCAACAATTGTCTCCTACTGGAGATCATCCAACCTTCATAATCTCCTGGTACATAGCAACCTTCATACTCCTAACAAAACAACTAATCCCAGGCTCCTTGAGAGGAATTCTGGGACC
The DNA here is from genome assembly GCA_016271365.2 of Neoceratodus forsteri. Lineage (NCBI taxonomy): Eukaryota > Metazoa > Chordata > Ceratodontiformes > Ceratodontidae > Neoceratodus > Neoceratodus forsteri. Next base: position 686,664,062 of record CM057449.1, read on the forward strand.
CCTACAGGCTCACAGCCCCTTACCTGCATACAGTATGTTGGGAGGCCTGGGCCCCTCTTGGCACTGGGCCCTGGGAATTATCCCCTGTTTCCCCACCCTCTCAAGGGCCCTGACTATTCCTTCCAACCAGGTACCAAAGCTTGTAAGAGAATCTACTGTTGTACTGTTCCTGAAAATATATTTCTAGTGTCACTGAAATTCAATGTCCCACAGGTGTTTTTAACATAACCAAGGAGTTTTCCAGCAATATGATATATTGTATTCTTTGCTTGAAGGGTGCATCTTTCTACATTAGAGAAACTGGCAGACTCCTGGCTGACAAATTGAGGGAACATTACAAGGTAATCAGGAATGGGATATGGATAAACGCATTGTATTCCATTTTGCCTCCAGGGATCACAATGTCAATGATGTTTCTGTCTGTGTGCTTCAGCAGGATTTCTGAGATGTGGACCAGAGAAGAAATACAGAAACCAAGCTACTTATCTGCTTAGGTCCCCACTAGCCCTCTGGTTTAAATAACAGACTTATTTTCTACTAACATCTTCAGCCACTTTATGATTTAGAAATATAGACAATGATGGCATAAAAAGACCAAAGGTTCATCTAGTCTACCCGCAGTTCTTATCTGCCCCAGTATCTATTGTCCATATGGGGTTTTATCACTCTTAGTCCACCCCCACTACCCTCCCCATTGCTACCAATTTGAGCAACCACTAAACCATTCACTCTGTTCCAGCCATGCTTAAAACCATTTACAGTCATCATGCCCACCACCTCCACTAGCACACTGTTTTATGGCTCCACCACCCTTTCCATAAAATAAAACTTCCTCACACCCCTCTTACACCCTTCCCCCTACCAGTTTCCACTTGTGACTGTGGGTTCTTGACCCTGTACTCCTATTAAATAATACCCTACAGTTCACCTTATTTATCCTCTTCAGGAACTTGAAACTATCATATCCCCCCCCAACTGGTCTCCAGTGAGTATATGTTTAGTGCTGTGAGGTGACCTTCAAAAGAGTTGTCCTGCTGGCCCTGAATCACCTTGGTCACCATGCATTGCACCATCTCCAGCCTGTCCCTGTCCTTTCTTATGTGAGGACTCCAGAACTGAGAACAGTATTCCAGGAGTGGCTTCATCAGTGACTTTTATAGATGTAATAATACCTCATTTTTCCTGCTGTCAATACCCCTTCCAATACACCCCAACATTCTATTATCCTTATTATAGGCCTTGTTACACTGGCTTGATTGTTTGAGGGATTCTCTAATGATAACCCACATCCCTTTCCTCTGTCATGGTGCTCAGTTTAACCCCTCCCATCCAGTACTCTATCCTGTTTTTTTTTTCCTCTAGGTATATAACCTTGCATTGTTTGGCATTGGCTTTCAACTGCCAAACCTCAGACCACAACTGTAGCATTTGTAGATCCCTCTGCATCTTTCTGACCCCTTTGATCCTGTCTATAGTATCATATCACAGAACTTCATGTCATCTGTGAAGAGACATAACTTGCCTCAGATGTTATATCCAATGTTGATAGTGAACGTACTGAAAAGGACAGGACCTAGGACAGATCCCAGTGGCACCCCACTCTCGACCTCTCTCTCTCTCTTTTTAGGTCTGCAGTGGGCAGAGCCCTGCAGTCCTATTGCTTTCAGAAAGGACTCCTGAATTTCTTGCATTGTTTCCGAATGAACAACATGCCAGGCTTACTTTACAGTTACCTCCCCTTGCACTGTACTATTTTTTGCTTAAAGAGACAGTTTTACTGCAGTGCTTTTACCATATGCTGGCTCCCTCTACTGAAGTCATGTGTTCATTTGTTCTTCATATGTGAACTGATTTAGTGTACCGAGCCTTAGTTTATTCATAGTATCAGCTTGTTTTATCTCTTTGTGTACTGCAATATTGCTGGTGACTGTTACATGTTTTCAAATGAGGAAATGATGTAGTATGGGGACTTATGTCAATCAAGTGATTTAGGGGCAGGCTTTACTGGTGCACGTGACTCCCAGCTGCTGTGTGTACACAGATGTCTTGAGCCATCTGGGATGCCATAACTCTAGGTGCTGTCAAGCTTTGCCTATCTATTGAAACTGCTTTACCCATTATGCAGCTGGCACCACCCACTCTGACAATAATCCCCCCATACCACAGCACTGCTAAAACACTAGTGTTGTGTTGCATGATGGTGATGGTAGTGATCCGTGACCTTAGGTATGCCAACATTTTGCCAACAGATTTGAGCAACCAGTGACTTGTGACATGCCAATAAAGTTTAGCATTAGGGTACTATATTTCACAGGTTATGGCAAAGGGGCCATGGCAAAACAAAAGTAAGACGCAACCCTGGAGTGACGCAGCATTCAGAACTGTGACAGAACTTTCAAAATCAAGGGGGGAAAACAAATTATACCATGATGGGTGGTATTTTCAGAATTTTACAGTGTATGTATGCAGCTGAAACTGGATGAGGGTTCAATGAAACAGTGTGTGGCATACATATCCCACTTACAGTATATGATAGCAAGCGGCTGTTACATTACTGAGAGAAACTGTTACACTCTGTACTGATGTATGGTCCTGCAAATCCTTTTGTAGATGGCTACTGAAAACCTTCTAAAAACACACTGATCAGAATATATGCAATTATGTATGTGTTATCCAATGTCCCTGTTACTAAGTGGGTCACATCATCAAAGCCAGAAATTGATGCTTTGCAGCTTGATGATAACCAGGATGTTTTCTTGGCCAAATAGATTTAAAACTTCAAAATGCAAGGAAACTGATAGGTGACAAATCCCACAATAGTTAGACAAAGTCAGAATTCCATACCTAAAAGAAACAGTGCAACAAGTATTATTCTATGAGGTGCAGCACACTATTTTTGGGCTTGCATGCAGCCATTAGCTGGATGTTTTCTTTCTATCAGACTAGATTCATTGCCAAAATTACACTGCATGCAATAAGATAATGGGAGTTGGAAACTGCTTTGATGTTCCTTCTGTGACAAATAATTGAGTTTTCTACATTACTGATGACCATCAGTGCATGTCACCACAAATTTTTGAAATCATGAGTAATGACATACAGTGGCTATCACAAACAGTGTAACTGGAGCACCATTACAATACTAGCCACAGTCTTCACAGTTCTGCTGGTGTGACTGGAGCACCATTTCAAAACTGACCATGGACTTCTTATCTCAACAGGTGTAAAACCATCAATTGATCCAGAGTGAAATAAACAAAGAGTACATAGAGTGCATGGCTCTACAATAAGTACCATTACGGCACTTTCAGAAACACAAGTACTGCACCCTAGGTCTCCAGTCATGTGATACAGAATCACACATGCTCTAAGCCCTCTTGCACACACTCCACAAACAACTACCCACCCCAACCAACCAACATTACACACAGCATCACACATGATGCATGTGTATAGGCAGAAATGTTTTCTTTTTTTTTAAATTCAATATTTTATTGATTTTACATTCCACATATCCAGAGAGAAAGCTACAGGATTGATTGTGCACAATATTGGCCAGGATAGATACAGAGTAGCATACATCAGACTGTCTCTGAAATCAGTAAAACCAAAACAATACCAATACCCCTATGAACCCTCCCCAACCCCCCTCTTTACTCCCCCCACCCTCCCCCTGGAGTGTGCCTCATAAACATAACAACACAAAAGAAATTTGTGAATTAGAGAATAACAGTCGGCATTTACCAGAGATGAGTAAGACCACTCAATTAAGGTAAACAGAGACATGTACCTTAAATATTTCAATTTAAGTATAGGGCATATAATTTACCCCATTTGTGATTAAATACATCCATACAATTCCGGGAGCTAGCTATCATTCTCTCGGTATTGAAGCAAAGTGACATCTCCTTCAACCGTTCTTCATGTGTTATAACTAATTGATCCACCGAATGCTTGACAACCAATCTTTTAACCAGAATAGAAATTAAGGCCATGTGAAATCTACATTCTTTAATATTAATGGTCAAGATCATCCCAAGGATACACATCTCTATAGTAAATAGGTCTCCTAATCCCAATAAAGGGTCTAGGTTAGATTGAATAGCATTCCAGAATGGAGCCACTTTGCTACAATGCCAGAAAATGTGAATCAGGTTCCCTTCAGGTAAACCACATCTGGTACAGATTAACACAGTAAGCCTACCCAGCTTGGCTAGCTTAACCGGAGTGTAGTACATATTATTTAGAATATGGTACTGAATAAGTCTGTGTCTATCTTGGGTAAGATAGCTATGTAGGTCCTTTCAAACCTGACTCCAGTTGGGACTAACATCAGTCAGAAGGGAAGCCAAAACTTTAGAACCCAGAAGAGCATTCGGGAAATTGATTCCCAAAAGAAAAGAATAAATAGCCGATATACCATGGGGTTTACTGGCCAATCTCTGTACCTGTTCCAAAAAGGGCTTAACTCGAGATTGTGATAGTGCGATTCCAAAACTGGACACCATAAGGTGTCTCAACTGAAACACTTTGAAAGTATACTTCTGAGGGATGTTGAATTTAGCAATTATGTCTGGGGATGACAGGAGAGCGGTTTGACCATATAGGTCCTCTACTGAAACTTCCTGTAACTGAGGAAGCCAATCTGGAAAAAGTAATGAGCCCCCAATTTTAATATTTGGATTCTGAAAAAGGAGTTGAGCCATGTTTTTTTTATGTGAAATATTGAAAAAATTCCAGCATTGTGCTAAAACCTTAATGGAAACTCCCACCACTGAGTCTTGTATGGAGTTTGGTAATGCAGAACAAGGAGAGAAAAATATTCCTGTGGAATTAAGGCCGTGAAGAGTGAGAAGTTTCCTTTCTAATTGTAGCCAAATAGGTAAGTAACCATCACTTGTATCTGAGAACCATCTTCCCATTTTGGACAGATGGCTTGCCCAATAATAAAAGTTGAAATTAGGGAGAAAAAGCCACCTAATTCCTTAGGGAGGCTAAGTTTGGTGAAAGAACACCTGGGAAATGTGGGAGCCAGAGATTTAATAAATTTAGGGGATAAAAGAGATGAGGGAGAACATTCACTTTAACAATGCTGATAAGACCCCATATTGAGAGGGGGAGGCTCTCCCATCTTTGAAGGTCCTGTTGAATGTTTGTTATTAAGTCATCTAAATTAAGCTTCCTAAAGGTCTCTGGGTCCTTGGTGAGATGAATGCCCACATATTTAATAGAGTGAGGGGACCACTTCATGCCTAGATGGGCAAAGTTAGCCTGGTGGGTAAGAACGTTTAGAGGAAAAATTACAGTTTTTGACAAATTTAACTTATAATTGGATACAAGTCTGAACTGTCTAATAATTTGTAATGCATGTGATAATGATTCATCGGGATAGGCCAAATGGAGTAGGATGTCATCAGCATATACTGAGAAGGTTAAAGACTGTTGAAATATTGTACAGTCCTTGACCTGGGAAGCACACTTGAGATTACATAGAAGGGGTTCCAAATATAAATTGAAAAGAAAGGGAGATAAGGGGCAGCCTTGCCTGGTGCCTGTAAATAAAGAGAACCTTGGTGAAAATACATCATTACAATAAATTTTAGTAGAGGGAGCTTGATAAACCGCCTGTATCCATCTAATGAAAACTGTTGGAAAGCCCATTTTTTTGAGAGTAGCCCAGAGAAACTCCCAGTTTACTCTGTCAAAGGCTTTTTCTGCATCTAACGAGATTAAAGCCATGGGAATCTGGGAGTCCAGGGCAGCCAGGAAAATATGCGAAAGGGTCCATAGGTGATCAGCTGATGATCGACCCTGAAGAAATTCCACCTGCTCAGGGCTCAGCAGATGAGCCCATACCCTCTTAATTTTGAGATACAAGATTTTTGTTGGGATTTTGATATCATAGTTTAAAAGCGAGATTGGATGATAACTGGCAGGATCATCATGTGGTTTGTCGGGTTTCAGGATAAGAACTATTGTGGCTTCCAGCAAGGAAGGGTCCAGAGTATCTAAAGTGAACATATATTCAAATAAATTTAAGACAAGGGGGGCTAATTCAGTGGAAAAGGTTTTGTAGAAATTGGAGGGAAAGCCATCTGGTCCTGGCAATTTATCCAATGCAAGCTCCCTAATCACCTCTTCTATCTCCCCCAAAGTGATTGGGGATGACAGAGTATAGCAATGTTGTGGCTGAAGGGATGGGAGGTCCAGACTATCCAAATATTGCTCTGTGCTTGAGGGTGTGGCCTGTGCAGGAATTTTACTATACAAATTTTTAAAAAATTTTTCAAAAACCTGAGAGATATCACGTGGGGAAGTCTTAATGGAGCCATCTGAGGCCAGAATAGAGGGGATGAGCAGTGAGCTCTCTAATGCCCGTAACTGAAGGGCCAACATTCTTCCTGGCTTCTCGCCTTGATCAAAGTAGAGAGCTTTAGTTTTCAAGATGGCATATTCCGCCTTTTCTTTTAATAAATCTGCATATTCGTCCCTAAGTTTCAACAGGGTTTCCAAGAGACCCGGAGGGGAAGAGGTAGATAAGATGTTTTCGGCCTCCTTGATTTGGTTTGATAGAGAAATAATTCTTGCCTCCCTTTGCTTTTTCTGCTTGGAAGCTAACTTAATGAATTCCCCCCTAATACAACATTTAAAGGAACACCATAGTTGATCGGCCCTTCTAATAGAACCTTTATTGGTTCCCATAAAAAGTGAAATCACATCCTTTATGTGAGAGATTGTGTGTTCCTCTTTTAGAAGTTGTGTGTTCAACTTCCAGGTAGTATCCCGTTGACTACATGGATCAGGAGAAATCACTATCCATGCCATTGAGTAATCTGATATGACAATTGGTTCCATACCAGTTTGGTGAAGGCTAGCTAAAAGTGAAGAGCTAGTTAGGATATAATCCAGATTAGACCAAGACTGATGAACCTGGGAATGAAATGAGAAGACCTGACCAGAGGGATTGAACAGGTACCATGGATTGCACAGACCCAGTAGTCCCATAAAATCCCTTAGGGCTTGCTGCGGAGGGGATAGGGGTTTTAGTGGCCTATATGTTCTATCTAAATCTTGCTTTGGGGGTATATTCCAATCTCTCCCAATGATTAACTTGGAAGGCAAAAATCTACTCAGTTTATCTGCCAGACACATGAGGAACTCTGGACTACCTCTCACTGGGCCATAGACTGCACCTAGAACGACTGTATTGTTATACAGCGTGCTCTTGACTAGAATAAATCTGCCTTCTGGATCCAAGAGAGTTTCCTCCACTACAAACGAGACATGCTTCTTGACCAGAATTGCTACCCCCTGCTCGCAGATGAACCACAGGCAGTAAAGACTTGGGAGAACCCCTGTCTACGTAGCCCATTTGTTTTGGCAGCAAGAAGGTGGGTTTCCTGTATCAAGAGGATGTCTATGTTTAGGAGAATGCAATTCTTGAGAACTTGATATCTTTTAGTCATGTCTCTTACTCCTCTAACATTCCATTTGGCAATTTTAATTGTTACTGCAGTCATCATCAACTCTTTCAAAGAAATAATAAACCCAAGTCAGTAAGTAAAAACATAACCCAAGAGGCACACTCCAGTCCTCTCCCCTACCCTCCCCCCTTGAACAAAGATGGAGCCCAAATTAGAGAACATATGCCAATATGCATCAGTGTATGTTAGCAAAGCTGAAAGAATGAGATAATATAATTATGTCCTTTTAACTCCCAACATTACTGCATCCAGAAAAATAATCAGCCTTGAGAATTTGCCCTCCCCCCACAACCCGCTCAAACTATATTCAGAAGGTCCCTCTTTGAAATTAATTCTCAATATGTAAATCTCCAGTACAGAGGAACCAGCCCAATAGGCAACCTTCCCCTGAGAAGCTATAGCTCCATATATGTACCAGGTCTGAGCATTGGTGCCAAAGACTACCTCAGTAAAATATATCAGAAGTGGCCAACAGCTGGCTTGCCCTTTAAACCTCTCCGGGAGTTCACCCTCCCCCCCTTGTCTGATGCGATATGCAGTTCTCCCAAAGATTGCTCCATCCCAAAGCCATCTGCCCACCACCCCTCCAAAACAGAAAATAAAAAACAAATGTAGATTAATCCAGATAGGAGAGTGATTGGAGAAAGTGCAGAAATAATTCAGAGAAAGTAAAAATGAGACATCTGGATGTAGGCTAATCGTCCTACACGAAATCGAGAAAATTGCCCCAAATGAGATTAAATATATCCAGAAAACTCGTGAAACAGACCTCCAGGGTTAGAGATCCCAAACAAAAAAAAAACACAGAAAACAATTCCCCCTTGTAGCTTAACTTAATAAAGTTAATGGGAATGAGAACACTCTCAGGAATGGGGAAGTAATCGGGGGACCTGAAACTGATGGGACTAACACCAGAACCGTCCCCTTCAGCGGCGCTGGGAAACGCGCGCCAACCAAAAGGTTCCTACCCCCCTACTGGGAACCCCCAGCAATCACACTGCTACCCCAGGCCTGCTAGGCCTCAGGACTCCCCGGCAGCCCCTCAGAAACCAACCTGAGGAAAAAAGAAGAGAGAGGGAAGAGGGAAGAGAGAAGAGAGAGAGGCAGAGAGAAGGAACACCAAACAGGTATGCAGTCCACTCCAACAAGATAAAGGCTTAAAAGCCTGAGATATCTGAAGTGACAGTTCAGCCAGTCTTAAATAGATTAGGTAGCTTGATTGTGAGATCCGCAGTTGCCTGCTCTGGAGTTTCATAAGAATGCCAGATTCCTTCAATAGCCACTTGCAGTTTAGCTGGGTAAACCATCTTGAAATGGATTCCTACTGCTATTAACTTGCTGACCATGGGATGGAATGCTGATCGCTTTTGGCGAGTTTTGAAAGGTAGATCTTGAGTAATCCTCGACTTCGCATTACCCCATAGGTTAAATTGGAGCTCCTTAGATTTGGAAATGACATGCTGCCTCTCTAGATAGCTAAGGAATTTCACTATTATTGGACGTGGTGGTGATCCAGGTGGGAGTTTCGGCTTGAGTGAGCGATGGGCCTGTTCTATATGGTAGTGCGGGCTTAATGGAGATGGGCCCACAATCTTGACCAGAAATTTCTGAAGGAAACCAATAGTATCAGGGCCCTCTTCTGTTTCAGGCAGGCCTAGTATCAGGACGTTGTTCCTTCGACTTCTCTCCTCCAAATCCTCGGTTTTCAGTTGCAGCTTCTTAAGTTGGAGTCGGAGCTGAACAATTTCAGGATCCATTTTCTCCTTCCACCTCTCCAGAGAGGTGGTTCTCACTTTGGCATCTCCCATTCTTTGTGACAGGGAGCTTAGGTCACTGTGGAGTGATTTTAACTCTGCCGATATATCCTCGAGTGTCTCTCTGAAAGGGAGCAATTCTTGCAAAAAATGTTCCTCCGTTAGAGGATTCGTCGAGAAGCTGGAAGCACTTGACTTAGAGGTACCACCGGAGCTCTGATGTTTTGATTTTTTAGCAGTTTTCTCTGGGGTAGCTGGAGTAGTATGCTTGATGGAGGCCTGTTTCATCTCGGCTTCCATCCCGTTGTTTAATACCAAATCTCTTGTCTAGAAAACGCTCCTTTTGGCACTCGCTGGTGTTCCGATCTCTAGTACAGCGTATATCTAAGGTCTGGAACCATTTCTGCACCTTAAATGAAGAAAATTAAACCTTTCAATGAGGTTGATAGGCGGGAGCTTCAGGTCAATGCTGTCTCTAGGTGCCCTGCATCACGTGACCTCCAGAAATGTTTTCTAATAGTGATGCATTGCTTGGCATTTTTGGTTGTCTGGCTCCTAAATCCAAAATGATCTGGTAGCTGTAGGCTTTGTGTGCTGAAGCTTTAGCATACAGTTTCCATGAATGGCAGTGAGGAGTGTGTGTGTGTGTGTGTATGTGTGTGTGTGTGCGCGCACGCTGGGGGAGGCATAGACTGTTCATTGAACCAATTCAGGCCAGTAATTTATATGAAGGATAACCAAAAAACATCACTTTTTGGCAACAGACATTTCTGATGGTGGACAGCAGCGCCACACTCTTGAACAATGTATCCAGTCAAATCCGGGATACAAGCAGATCTCATTCCTCGCGCTGCAATGGGATGATGGAAAGAAATAAATGGAAAAAAAACCTGCAGCGAACACCCCAGCTAGTAGTAATAAAACTATGCTTGTGCTGAATATATTCATTGGCAGAAACATTCCCTCTCCATCAGAATGAGCAAGAAATTCTGTCAGTGACACTTACTCTGTCGGCAGCTATGGGATGGCTTGATGGACTATACTGTCTCACAAAACCTAAGGAAAACCAAACATTTTTGCAAGTTTCCCCAGCTTGAAACATGATATCACGTTTTATAAAATACGTGACTCTTACTACTACAGAGACAGTTATAGACGATGTCTCACCTTACTATTTCAAGGTACGGTCTCTTTAAGATTCTCACTCTCTTGATTGACACTTTGCCTCCTACCAGGTAACTGCCACATCCATGAGCCGTCCATTCTGTCCTCATCCACGGTAAACTTCAAAGCAGATGAGGGTTTTACCATAAAAAAAGAGCTGATTTAACAAATACATTTAAACAAAGATGTAACACAGCCCGATCTATCTTCTAGCCACTCCAGTACTAAAGGAATCAAAACCACGGTGCTATACATTACCTCTTTAAGTCACAATCCATATATGTTGTGACTGTGACCTGCTGCTGCCTCTCTGTTTTGTGACCTGCTCCTTCTCCTGGCCCCCTTCCCCCAACCCTGTGACCCAGGGAGCTAGTGCAGAAGTGCTGGCAAGCTTTCATCTGTACCCCCTTGCCCCACACCTATAGCTGTTTTTTTTTTCAAGACTGGTATGCTTGTGCCCAAAGAGATCTAGTCTGTGAGGGGATGAGCCAGCCAGTGTGGGAGGCCCAACAAGCTGTGAGCACAGTGGTAGCAATAAGTAGCAGCATGCAGCAGCACCAGCTGGAGTCAGTCTGGTCCGAGATTGTGCCAGGAATACCAGAAGCAGCTGCGGCATCACAACACTCCCTACTCCCATGCCTGCCACCTTCCCCTCAGGTGATCTGATCTAGCAGCAACACCAGGGAGGAGGACTGGCAACTTGGAGTAAGAACAAGTGAGGCAGGAGTGGTGGGTCAGAGACCAGAGAGCTGAGTGCTCAGAAGAAAACTGAATGTGCAGCAGCAGTTACTGATGCCAAATCTCAGACATAACACTGTTGGGAGAGGGAGTTTCAAAGTTGCTTGACCCTGGTGTGAAGCGGTGCACATTTGATTGAAGCTGGGATTTAAATGTGAGCAAGTGGAGAGAAAAGCAATAACGTAGCTACAGGTCTTGAATGGAGACACAAGTGCTGTAGACAGGACATTGCACCCCTGGAGCAATGTTGTCACCTGTGTGCAGATACTCCTTGAGAGGTATCAGTGCTTCCTGTGACCCCAACTCCCTATACCCTCCCTTCTCACTCATCGCTCCCTCCCTCCAGTGCACTGTGTGCGACTAGTGCTTCAGTGTTTCCAGTAATGGACTGGTGGTAACCGTCCTTGCACTGTCTCATGCCTGCCCGACTCAGGTCCTGTTGTTTACCCTCTAGTCCCTTTACATCCCATCCTGCAGTTGAAACAGTGGTGTTTCACAGTGTTTACCATGATCAGCGGCATCACTGCGGGACAAATCAGCCAGTCAGGCGCCAACAAGGACTTCAGTCAACAAGCAGTGACAGAGATGGAGGTAGTGGCAGCTTGATGCATGGTACAGCTATCCTCTCAAGGATGGGTATGGGAGGAGGTTGGGGTACAGTGCAAGGGTGGATGATGTCAAACAGGATAGGCCCAATACCAATCCATGCAGCACCTCACTAGTGGCCCTCCAGCCCTCCAGCCCCCCATTCCATCCCATTTATCAGTACTCTTTTCAGTTTTATTCAGTTGTTTTTCCCTTTGAATACTGTTGCCCAGCTCAAATGTTTTGAAAAAATGCCTAATTGCACCAAAGACTGCCTTGCTGAAGCTTCTATTAACTGTGGATTTTCTTTCAACTACTCTGGATGGAGTCTATTATGAACTGAAACATATCAGGGTCACTGTTTCCTGGGGTTCATTTATTGCACAGCTATAAACTTTCTCTTACATATTGCTAATTACAAGATCTAAAGTACTGAGCTTTTCCCCTAGTGTGATGCTGCACATGTTCTTCTAGGTTATCATTAATTATAGTATTTAAGAACAATTTACCTATGTGCTGTTGCATTATTTTCCTTCCAATTCATATCTGCATGACTTAGGTCTCTGATAGAGATGACATCTCCTAGCTTGGTAGCTGCCTATAATTCCTGTCTGATTTAGTAACTCTTTTCTTTGTCTGAGCTGGAAGGTCTATAATACCACCCAGTGTGAAGTTCTTTACACCCTCAAGCAACATTTAAATCCAAAGTGTTTCTGTGATGGGAGTCACATGTGCTTGTTTTTCAGTAGACTCAGATACCCTTAAGTCATTAAGTACATATATGGCCACCCACCACCTCATCTGTTTGCTCAGTCTTTCCTAAATAACCTGTATACCTTCATATTTTCCCCTCAGTGCCATGTTCCTCACCTCAGGTCTCAGCTACCACAATGATATATATGCTGTTGGTTATGACTATTACTTCCGGTCCTTCTCTTTTGTCATTCAAGCTGCTAGCATTCACTGTCGTTGCCTTCTTTCATTTTGCATACCTGCAGTTATTAATCCCAGCTTGCTAAATTCATGATGCTCAGAATTACACCTCTCTGTCTTTAGTTTATTTTGACCCCTTTCTGATCGGGTGGAGTCTGCCCTGCCTATGTAAGTCTAATCTATTGAGAAGGCATTTCAGTTTCTCTGGAAACTTAAGATGTCCCTCAATAACCACCTCCTTAGCCATGTATCTATTTAATCAATTTACTCCTACCCTGCACTTTGGTACTACCACTTTACATTTCTGCTTAGCAGTTTTTTAATGCTTTTAGCTTTTATTTTTTAATTTGGTTTGTTTGAACTTTTATTATGGTTGTTATTTCACTACTGACCCAATACTGTTCTTTACACCTGGAGTAAAATACCAAGGGTAAAACAAAACCACATAAATCAAAAGTGGCATGCTTCAGAAAATGGCAGCAGAGACTTTTCTTAAACAGTCCAAAAATCCCACTAGTTTGGTTGAGTTTATGATTCTACCAGGAAGGTTCCATTGAGCAAAAGCTGATTTGCAAGAATGTTCTGGCTCAAAAAAAAAATATGCAAAGCATAACAAAAGCTATAACACTATCATAAATATTAAACATATAAAAAGATACAGTACGAAATTACAAAAACATAACCTCAAAAAATAGTTACAGGTATATTTTAAGTTAAAATACAATAAACTGTTGATCCTAGGGAGAGCAACTAATTAATTAATCTGTAGAGATCTTTGAATATTGTTCCATGACCAAGGACCAGGACAATGATGATACATTGGTATGACTTGACAACGGACTATAAAATGATATATTATTCACATATCTGTGTACAATGACAACTTACAGATAAACTCAAGCACATCTGACCAGTTACTGTATAGCCAGTGAATGCAAAGGGCTTTGTGAATAACATTTCAAAGGTCAAAGGCCATTGTTTTCAGAACTTTAATGCATGGCAACTGGATGGTGCTAGAACACAGGAAGTAATATCATACCCTTAAAAGGTTATTAGTTGGCATTTGGGATATCTTTAATCTTTTGTATTTATTTAGTTATTGAATTTTGGTAACCAGATGGGTCCATTGAAACCAGAGGTCCCTTTTTCAGGGGCAACCTACAGATCTTATTTAATCTTATAACAGTGACATTAAAGCAGCTGTATTTTTAGTCAGAAAACAAATTTAATCTTACTGGTTTTTAGCATTAATATAGTTCAGACATGATTTGATTGATCATCAGTGCATTTTTGTTGTCATGAAATTTTTTAAACCGCTTTTATTACCAATTTTATATTATTAGTGATGGCCATCACTATCAGTTTTTTTAAATCCTTTCCCTGAGGTTACCTTTTAGCTTTACATAATGGATTCTTACTGAGAATGTATTAGGAGGGTCCTAGCACACATTTCTGATGGTAAACAGCACCACACCAAAATGTTTAATTTGCTTAAGGTGGGTGTGGCCAGATTGCAAGGACTTTTACAAATTTCAAGTCCCCATATCTTAGTTCAGGAGTGAAACACAATGAAATAACAGATGTATTAATGTTTTTGCTAAAATACATTATTACTAACAAAATATTGTTGAATGTTTTTTTGGTAAAGATGCTGCTGCTTTAGAAATCAACTTAAAAACAAATACATTCTATTTTGTTACATGATATATACACTGATTAGTAAAACAAATAAAAACCAAATGGCACCTACTGGTTGTGTTTTATGGCTGTCATTTGAGTAATTTAAGTTGTGTTGTGTCCTTTCTTATTGCAGGTGTGAACAAGACAGAGAGAGAGAGATTTCTGCTAGTGAAGGGTGAATGGTGAGATCAGAACCTGAAAGATAATAAACTAAGTGCAGATTTTGTTGACATTTTATCTAAAATAGATTTCTAATAGGGACAAAACCCATCTTTAACAATTGTATGACAGTCCTGCCTCTAAGTGTTTATCACAAAACTGCCAAAAAAGCATCCACAAATCTTTAAAATATTTACAGTGGTTATACCCTCAACAATAAGAATGTAAAAAATACAGGATCAACCTTATTTTCAGAATCATAGTGATTCGGATATTAATGCATATTTTAAAAAGAAAAACTACTGAGGTATAAAATGTACCCTCAAATACAGGTTATGGTAGGCATTGTTTCTTTTTTGTGTAGTATTAATTGTGAGAAACATTTAATATAGCAACATTCTTGCTATACGCAGCTTGTGATGTTTAATGAGCTGGGTGGCACCTATGGAATATTCTCAAAGAGAACACTCCATACCCCAGTTTAAATTAAATGAAATTTGCTTCACTTTTCATTAATGTGGGAAAAACTGCTTGTATTCAGCTTAACATAAAGTTCTTGCAGTTCAGTCTCTAATTGCTGTCTTTATCTGCATCTGACTAACAGAAATCTCCTACTGCCTGTACACCCTTCTCACTTTGTTGAGCTCAGCTGTTGCTTGTTACAACTCCTTCTCCCCCAGAGAGATAGCCAACAGATTAACTATTCAATACAGTGGGGCCTTAAAGAACAACCACAGTCCCTGACAAAGCCTGCATTGTCTGTGTGACAGGGTTGTGAAGAAATTTATGGGTGAAAGAAGTGTGATGGACATACACTCCATCACATAACCTCCCCCTCAGAGTCATGCCCATTGCCCCCTCTGCATGGGCCATAAGAGACCCATCCTCCTGACAGAAAAAATCTGCATTGCCGTGCTGGGTACCTGCCCAGTGTGGCATATCAAATGAGAAAGGCTACAATGCCAAATACCATTGGGTGACTTAGACATTGGTATCTTGCATAGCATGTAACCACTTCAGGAGGGTGTGGTCAGTGATGAGGATGAACTTCCTTTATAGGAACATAGGAGTTGTGTCAGCAACTGGGGACTGCATGGTCCCATCTAGTCTGCCTGTGTTTCTGCCCCCATCCCTATTTAGACTGCACCCTGATGTATCCACAATATGTGTCCCATGCTAGTTTGAACTTGCGTACTGTCTTTGATTCCACCACCTCCTGAGGTAGGCTATTCCATGGGTCTATGAGCCTTTCTGTAAAGAAGTACTTCCTGAGGTTGCTTTTGAACCTGCCTCCCACCTGACACAAGACGTGCCCCTTGTACATGCATCACAGTTTTTGCTGGAAGAGGTTTCCTGCTTGCGTTTTGTTGAGTCTCTTAGCGTGCTTTAATGTTTCGGTCATTTCCCCTCTGCTTCTTCTCTGCTCAAGGGTGTACAGATTTAGTTCCCTGAGTTTTGCCTCATATGGCTTATGATGCCGTTGATGCACCATCTTTGTAGCCCTTCTCTGTACCATCTCGAGGTGGTCTAAGTCTTTTTTGAGGTGAAGCCTCCAAAACTGACCACAGTATTCTAAATGTGGCCTCACCAAGGACCTGTAGAGAGGAATGATAACCTCGCTCTTTCTACTAGTAATCCCCTACCAATGCAGCCAAGGATGCCACTCGCCCTCTGTGTTGCCTTTTCACACCATTTTCCAACCTTTAAGTCATCCGCAAAGACCACTTCAAGGTCTCTGTCTTTGTCTTCTCTAACTGATGCCCTCCCAGTGTGTACTTTATCCCTGGGATTCTTTTTCCTATGTGCATAACTTTGCACTTCTTGGCATTAAACTTCAACTGCCAATCCCTGGACCATTCCTCAAGTTTTTTCAGGTCTACTTCCATACCTTTCACTCACTCCTGCATGTTTACTGTGTTACAGAGTTTTGTGTCATCTGCAAACAAGCACACCTTCCCCTTCAAGTCGTTTGTAATATCCCTGATAAATATGTTAAAGAGGATAGCTCCCAGCACAGACCACTTTGGAATGCCACTGGTCACTTTGCCTTCTCTTGATAATGATCCATTGACAAGCACTCTCTGCATCCTATCTTCAGCCAGTTGGTGATCCAGTTCAGTTCATTATCTTATGACTGACTCCAGCATGCTCTAATTTGTTGGCTAGCCTTCTGTGGGGGACAGTGTCAAAGGCTTTCCTGAAGTCCCAGTGCACAGTGTCCACTGCTCTTCTCTGGTCGACTGCTCTGGTGACCCAGTCGAAAAAGTCAACCATATTGGTTTGACAAGAGCGTTCTGCTGTGAAGCCATCTTGCCTGGGGTCAATCTTTTTGCTATACTCCAGGTACTTCACTATCTTCTCCTTTAGCAATGACTCCATCATTTTTCCTATCACCGAGGTCAAACTGGCCAGTTGGTAGCTTCATGCCTCCTCCATGCTTCCGCTCTTGTGTAATGGTACTACTATTGCCCTTTTTCAGTCCTGAGGTATTATTCCACTTTCCAGTGACTTGCTGAAAAGCTCAGTCAGTGGTGTGACTAGTTCTTCCCGAAGCTCCTTCAGCACCCTAGGGTGGATGACACCTGGCTCCATTGCTTTATCTACCTTGAGCCTATTCAGCTCTTCTAGGACCCTTTCCCTTGTGAATGGTCTTGTGTCTGCTCCTGTGGTGTTGTGTACTAACCTACTTAGTGTAGGACCCTCCCTGCTGTCTTCTATGGTGAAGACAGTGCAAAAAATAATTTAGTAACTGCTTTGTCTTTGTCTCTGCCATCTTGCTTTCCTTTGTTGCTAACCTGACTATTCCCCTCTACTCTTTCCTTTGTCCCTTATAAATCTGCAGAAGGTTATGCCTCCCTTCTTGACCCCCTGTGCTATTTTCTTCTCCACCTGTGCTTTTGATCTCCTAACTGCCTTTCTTGCTTCACTCAGCTTGTTTTTGTATTCTTCTCTGTCTAATTCACTTTTAGTTTGCTTATGTTTAGCAAAGGCCCTGCTTTTTTCCTTGATTTTGGTTGCCACTTTCTTGGTGAACCAGAGTGGATTTTATTTTCTTTTGGATTTGGTGATCCTCCTAGTGCATGTAACTGTAGCTGAATTTAAAGCAGTTTTTAAGGCCTCCAAACAGTCTTCTACACCTTCTGAGTTTCTGCCATCTAGCATGGATGTGACTATACGTTTCATTTCAGGAAAGTTAGAGCTCCTGAAATCTAGAACATTGGTTTTAGCATGACTGGTATCTTCTACCTTGTTCACAGTTAACTGGATTGTTCTATGGTCACTGGTCCTCAGATTGCCCCCTATTTGCACAACTGAGACTTTTCTGCTGTTTATGAGCACCAAGTCCAGTATTACTTTGTCTCTGGAGAAGGAAATTCACCAGCTGGTGTAAATCTGCTCCTTGCAGTGCAAACAGGAAATCTTTGCTATGTTTGGAGGATGCTGTGTATGAGGACCAGTCCACATCTGGCAGATTAAAGTCCCCTACCAGCAGCAACTCTCCCCTGTCTGCTGTCATCAAGATGGTCTCCATGAGCTCTATATCTATATCAGCTTCCTTGGATGGGGGTCTGTAGATAACTGCGATCCAGATTGGGGCCTTCTCTCCATCCCCAAGGGTAATCCAAAGTGCCTCTACCTTGCTTTGCTTCCTTTGGATTTCTGTTTCATTGATATTCTCTTTTAAATACAATACTACCTCCCCTCCCATTTTATCTTCTCGATCCTTCCAGAATAGCATGTACCCCGAGATGGTGACATCCCATGTGTGGTTCCCAGTGAACCATGTTTCCATAATGGTGACCAATTCTAACTGCACTCCTGTCATCAGGGCCATGACTTCAGGAATTTTGTTCATCAGGCTACGAGCATTGATGCACATTGCCTTCCAACACTGTTTATTCTGGTTAGTTGAAGGCTTACAGTGGCTCTGTTGCATATGTGTTTTGTGTTGCTTGTTGTGTGTATGATAGCGTATGTAAGCTGAACTAGTTGGTGATGGTGGAGGAGCACAAGGTGACCATTGTGGTGTACTGAAATATATCTCAAGAATATTACAGCTGTAGTAGCAAATACTTAACTTCCTGAAAAGGCAGTCCCCTAGTTCCCTCGACTCTCATGAGTCTTTGCTTTGCACTAGGGAATGCCTTTCGAGGTTAACAGCCCTGCTACAGCATTAGACTACTGAAGACTTGTGAGAGTTGAGACACTAGGGAACTGCCTTTCAGGAAGTTAACAATTTGCTACTACAGCTGTAATATTCTGGAGCTATATCTCAGTAAATTACTTTTTGAATAGCAGAACTGCTTCATGTTTATTTCCTCTTTGAGCACATTGCTGCTATTCTTTGGAGCTTTTGTTTTTCGTGGAGGTAAGCCACCTCTCATTGCAGCGCTGCTCAGCCTAGTGTTGATTTTGCAGTGTTTTCTTTTGGATTGTTTTTTGACCCTTGTGGTGTAAGGGGTGCCTGTGCCCTCCCCCGCCCACTAGTTTAACTGACCAATATGCACGTCAACCTTTTAACCAAGCACTTGTGTACCTTCGTCAGAGAGGTGCAGGCCATCAAATTTAAAAAAACTCCTGTTCCCAGAAGTCCTGCCAATTACTGATATACTGGTGACCTTTTTTCCTTGCACCAGTTCCTCAGCCAGGTGCTAAAATCAGTGATGCCCTTTTCCCTGATCTTCTGCCTGCTGTCTCCCTTATTCCAAACAAGCAGAATCTCTGAGAAGGCGAGACTGGTTGAAAGAGAAGAATGTTTATTGTCCAGCCTGAAGATATTTTGTTTAGTTCCTCCATTGACCTACTGACTAGGTCATTTGTACCAATGTGGAGAATGACATGAGTGTTCTGGTACACTGCACGTACAATCCCCTTGATGAGGCTTTTGTTCCTCCATGCTGATGTCACTGGGAGGCACCTGACTGCAACTGAAGCATGGACCTGCTGGAGGTGAGGTTCTATACCCCTAATCATAGAGCTGCATATTTTTAGAACAGGTTTCTTCTTTTCTGATTTAGCATGTTTAATGGTGGGGTTATGCAAGTTGCAGAATCATTGACGCCATCTATGCAAGTCACTCTGGGAGATAGTGGTGCATATCTGTTTGATGTCAAAATAGGATTGGAACTCCCCTTAACACAGGTAGTACTGTAGGGTGACTACCACCCACTTTTCACCAGACACTCTTTTTCCAGTGTGACATAGCAATGATCCTGGGGAAACATTTTGAGGGACATATAGGATGGGGTGAATCCCATCTTCAAAGCCATGTGATAACATTGCCCGCACCCCCACCTCAGAGGTGTCTCTGTATAAAATTAAGTGATGGATGAAATATGGACTCCATTTGATTGGCCCCTTACACAGCAAATTTTTGATGGTCTGAAATGCCATCTGACACTCAGGTGACCAACACATCTTATTTGGGGCACTTTCCTTCATCAGGTCAGTCAGTGGGGTACCAAGGGTTGAGAATTCCAGAATGGACTGGTGGTAGCATTCTGCAAGTCCAAAAAAGGACCTAACATGCTTCTCAATAGTTGAGATGAAGCCATCAGCTAGGGACTTTACTTTGTTGATAACAAGGTGTACCTGTCCTTTCTCAACAATATAGCTAAACTCTTTAGTCTCCTGCTACCCTAAAGTGCATTATTAACACTGGCTGTTAGACCTGCCTCCCAGAGTGATTGAAGTACCATGGACACATCCTTCAAGTTGCTGTCCCAGTTAGGGCTAAATATGACAACATCATCCAGGTACACTTCTGCATACAGTCCATGGGGACAAAAGATGCAGTCCATCATTCTCTGGCTGGTGGCCTCAGCTCTATGTTATCCAAAGGGAAGCACAGTAAATTGATATAGGCCAAATGGAATGGCAAAGGCCATTTTCTCATGGGACTCAGGAGCTAGCAGGATATGCCAGCACTACTTGATCAGGTCTGGGGAATTAATGTAACAAGCCTTACCCAGTGTGAAAAGTTTATCTAACCTTGGCACAGTGTGTGTGTGTGTGTGTGTGTGTGTGTCTATTGTAACATTAGTAATTTACAATATTTTTACCCCAAATTCCTCAGTTGCAGCCCTATTGGCTCTGGTCAGAGTTTTTTCTTTTTGTTGTTGTTGTCCTTGCCTAGGAACCCATCCCCTGACCCACCAATACTACCACCCACACCTAGGACTTGCCCAATATGGAGATCAATCCAGGAATGCCTCCTCTGCATAGGGCCATCAGGAGGAGCAGCTCCATGGAACACATTCAGGATCCTGGTGGTGATGAACTATCAGAAGAGCCCCTTGGCTTACCCCTAAAGGCAGGGCTATGGAGCCAGCTGAAGTGATGGATGGTCATGGCTGCGTTGCTGGTTAGGATGCACTATGAGTGGCACGGGGTCAGTGGATCTAGTCATAACAGGTGGCAGCGGCAACAGATTTTTGCTCTATACCCCCAGGGGATGTGATGTGCAATGACATAAGTTCCAAAGGGCAATGTCAGCACATCCCACCAACTCAGCAGTGCCAGCAGATGATCATTCCCCCAGCCTCTGCTGGGGGATAATTGTGCACTGGGCACTCTCCCAACCCTCCTCCAGAAGAGTAGAAATGTCCCTTGGATGCTCCACCTTCTTCTCCCCAGCCATTCCTCCAGCTTCTCAGGTCCATTCCTGAACCCGAGGCATCAGCGTCAGAAGCGGACACTTTGCCGCTATGCCAGTGGGCCAGCATGACCTCTCTCACTTCTGATTTGACTGTTTACCACCTCCCTCTGCCGTCTTTCCTTAAACCAATTTCCTACCCATCTAACTATGTCCCTAACCACTTGAGTTTGTCCTATCTATCCCAGCCCCTGTCTGTATCTTTCATATGTGCATGATACATTTGCATGTGTGGGTACACTTGTATGCAGTTCCACCTAGTGTGCATGTGTGTGCATACTCATGTGGGCATTCCTGCTATGCATGCATATCCTTTTTCATTTAATCCTGATGTTCCCATCTCCTTCCCATACCTTCATTACCTTTCAGCCTTCATACTATGCTCTATTAATTAGTCTCCACTTGAGGACTCCTTAGCTCATTCATTCCCACCATGTCTCTCCATCCCCATCATCATCCTTGTTTTCCAGCTTCTATTCTTATCTTGGCTATTATCACTTATTTCCTAGATTCCTCCTGTTTTCTTTCCATTCATATACTGCATTCCCCTTGTTTCTCCTAACATATCCACTACCTTGTTGTTTTCTCTTTTAGATAATTCCTTAAAGAAGATCTATGGTTCAATGTCTGTTCTAACTCTATTTTCATTTTCTGGGTGTATTTAATATTACCTTTTTGTTTTGTTATACTCAACAACCATGGAAGCCAAAAGACAGATGATCATGAGATGGAAGCAGCCATAGAGTCCACCTATTACAGAATGGGAGGTGGGACTGGCAAGGACCATGAACTTTCTTAGAGTACTGCAAAGAGCAAGGGACGCAATGTCTAAATTAGAGAACATGTGGACACCTTGGGTGCACTACATCAGTAAATAAAGGGGCTAGAATAGGGTGGGCATTAAGGGGGCAGAAATGTTTCATTACTCTTTCTCTGTCCTGGTCTATGGACATACAGTATGAGGGGAAGCACAAGTACATAAGTGAGGTGACAACATAATGGGAGATTCAACTCCTTATAGGTCATGCAGATGCTGATGAAAAGAAAGGAGGGACATCAGAGAATACAACTATACCAAGGGATCAGCACAATGAAACTGAGTATAATCAGGCCAAGAGAACTATAATTAAATCCCAAAGGACAGTGAGGTACTCCTAACAGCATTTGTTTATTAGATATGAGTAAAGTCAAACTCAAAAGGGATGTTGTTTTTGTTAACTCAGTCAACAGAGTTTTGTAATGTTAAAAGGCATGCTTTCTTGTTGTTTGGATATTTGGAGTTAGGTTACGAACTTGTACTGTAACAGTACTCCCTTCCAATCTGACTTCCATCCTCTACCCTCTACCTTTACCTCCCTACTCAAAATCACTGGCCATATCCATTTGCACATGGATGTCAGTTAAGTTCACTGACATGGCCAAAGTATTTAATACAGTAAATCACTCATTGTTCCTTGCAAACTTGCAGTATTGTGTGCCTGTAACTCCTTGTTATGCTGGTTCAAATTTTACAGAGTTAAATTTGGAACATCTGTCTCCCCTCAGCTCTCCATTTCTCTGTTTCTTTAGGTACCCCACAGTTGTCAGTCCTTGGCCCACTTCTCTCTTCTTTTCTGTTTTTATAAATGCTTTAATGAGTTCTGTAACTATTTGTAAATTCCAGATATAATGTATGCTGATGATACCATCATCTTCTCCTCTGGCTCCTCATTCCCCTCCATTGGGATATCACTCCAGATCAACTTTAACAACTTTTTTTTTTAATTCAATATGTTATTTATTTTTTTAATTTGAAGTATTCTGTTACAAATAAGGTTTTACAAATTGACTTTTACAATGACATGTTATATATGGCCTTGAGTTTACATCGGCCCAATAAAATAAAATAAAATTTAAAAAGAAAATAACTATTACACTATCTAAGTACTCTACACTTGCCTAATAAACTACAAAACTACTATACCTTCCCTTCCTCCCCCCTTCTAACTTAAACTAAGTACTGTAATTACACATTTTACCATAGTGTAGTGTAGGAGTCATTATACATATATTCTCCTATTTCTTTATACAGCTTATGTAGTAGCTAGTATTATTGAGTAAAACGTACCCAATTTTTTATTAAAACTATTAGTACAATGTCTAAGACTTGCAATTGTTTTTTTCTAATCTCAGGTTAAATAATAACTCATTAAGCCATTCCGAATACGAGATTAGTTGGGAATCTTTCCAGTGTTTTAATACCAGCTTCTTTACTGAATATGAAATTAAAGAGATAGCATGCCTTCTGTCTGATACCAAAATTTGAGAGTAATTCCCCAATACACAAATATCAGGTTCAAAACAGTCATCTAGGCCCAAAAGGGGGTCCAGATCAATTTTAATTCTTTGCCATAGGGGTTCTACTTAGGGGCATTCCCAGAAAATATGAAGGAGAGTTCCCACACCAGTACCACATCTATTACAGACAGGTTCCTGTTTTATGACTAATGTGGCTAATTTTTCTGGGGTGAAAAATATGTTTTGAAGTATATAAAACTGAATAAGCCTTAATTTATCATTTGAGGTATAAGAATATACAGCTTGCCATAATTTGTCTCAGTTAATCTGTTTATCTGGAAATTGACTTGCCCAGTATGGGGATATTTCTTGAATCTCCGGGAATATGACTAGATACAGTTCTGCTGTTACTTTGGAAACAGCATGGGGACTCCATGCTAGGATACATAATGTATTGATAAAATCTGACTTGTCTATATTCAAAACATTTGTTCCAAGCTTGGTAATTAATAGGTGTCTAATTTGGAAGCATCGGAAAATTTGAATAGGTGGAAGATGAAGGGAAACAAGCATATCTGGTGAGGATTTGAGTTTACCATTGGTTAGTAGATCTGTGATTTTTACTTCAGTTTCTAGTTGTTCCTTTTTGGATTTTAAATATTGACCCTGTATTGTAAAGTTTGGTTTAGATATAGAGGCAGAGATATATCTTTGATATTATTATATTTAAGGACTTTACACAATTGGGCATGAACTTTTAAAGATGTATGTATTAATTTGTTAGATTAAATTGACCGGCCAATTTTAAGAGTAATATATAATAAACTTATTGGTGAAATTCCGCTTTGTTGGATTAACTGCCGTTCAATTTTTAACCATACTGGCAGATACTTTGAGTCACCTAGGGAATCACTAGGAGGATACCATCTGAAATATTTAACAATATGACTCGCCAGATAATAATAAAAAAAGTGGGAGAGCTTAAGGCCTCCTTTTAGTTTAGTTACGCATAGTTTATTATAGTACCTTCTTGGTGTTTTTTTCTTTCCAAAGAAATGCAGAAATAGTTTGTTGTAATTTCTGAAACCAGGACTGTGGAAGAAAAAAGTTAAGCATATTTAGTGGATAGAAACTCTCGGAAGGACATTCATTTTGATTACATTGACTCTACCTTGCAAGGAAAGATGAATAGGGGCCCATCTCTCTCTAAATCTTGTTTTATAACACTTAATAGATTGTCCAAATTCAGTTTTTTAATCTGAGACATATTCGGACTTATTGTGAGTCCTAAATATTTAATTTGAGTTGACCAGTTTAACTGAAGAAATGCCAAGTGTGTTCGATAGGTATGGGAATTTAATGGCATAACTGTGGATTTATCTATATTCAGTTTATAATTGGATAATCTTCCAAAGGAATACACTATGGCCACTATTGCAGACAGTGAAGTTTCAGGATTTGTAACATGTAGCAGAATATCATCTGCATACACTGAAAGACGCAAGTCCCATTCATCTATTTGTATTCCCTTTACTAATGGAGAGTTTTGAAGATGATATAATAGGGGTTCAAGATATAGATTAAAAAGTAACGGCAACACGGGGCATCCTTGACGTGTACCAGAATTTAAGGGAAATGTATCAGAAAAAAGCCCATTACAGTAGACTTTTACTGTTGGGCATGAATAAAGAGTTTGTATCCATTGAACAAACAGAGATGGAAGGCCAAATTCTTTTAGGACTTCAAACAAGAAGGCCCAATTCACCCTATTGAATGCCTTCTCTGCATCTAATGATATCAAGGCCATTGGGTAGAGTGCTGCTCTAGATGCAGAGAAAATATGGCATAACTTTCTGATATGGTCTGCTGAAGAATGGTCTGCCACAAATCCCACTTGTTCCTGGCTAAGTAATGGGGTCCAAACCTTGGCAAGTCTGTTAGCCAATATTTTGGTAAATATTTTTATATCATAATTCATTAAGGAAATTGGCTGATAATTAGTAACTAAAAGGGGGGATTTGCTTGGTTTGGGGAGTACTACTATGACAGCTTCTAGTAAAGAAGGATCCAAAAGTCAGAATCACAAATAAAGTTAAACATCTCAAGTAGGATGAGTGAAAGTTGTTCTTTGAATGTTTTATAAAACCTGGGTGGAAAGCAATCTGGGCCCAGGGCTTTATCATCTGGTAATGCATCGATGACCTCCATCACTTCCTGGAGAGTTATAGTCTTTTTAAGGACGTCCACTTGCAATTGTGGGAGAGTCGGAAGTGGAATATTTTTAAGATACTCTTGAATATCTAATATTTGAGGATTAAAATCTTGAAGGGAGTATAGAGATCTATAGTAGTCCTCGAACTCTTTTATTATTGACATTGGAGTGGTAAGCATAGAATTGCCTTTCAGAGAATTTGACGCCACTACAGTCCTTGACTCTTTTTGTTTTCTTGATCGAAGAGCTAACAAGTGACTAGCTCTATCACCTTGCTCAACATATTTCGCATGGGTTTTAAATAGTGCGTATTGCACCTGGTCCTTTAGTAGTTCTGAATATTGGTTTCTAACTTTTGTTATTTTTTCTAGGAGGTCTTCTGAATACATGTCTAACTGCTGATTTTCTAGATTTTTTATTTGAGCTAGAAGTGAGGTAGAGTGTGATTCTCTTTTTTTTCCTAATGGATGATAGCCGAATACATTCGCCTTTAACCACACATTTTAGAGCATTCCAGAATTTATCAGTATCTGTTATGGTATCCTGGTTATACAGCAGAAACTTATCAATTGTTTCTTTAAGGGAAAGCACAATTTGATCCTCCTGAAGTAAGTGTATATTCAGTTTCCAAGTGGTACTTTTCATATTTTGAGTAGAAATAGTGCCTTCCATCCAGATAGGTGAATGATCAGATATGGTCCTTAGGGTTATACCACACCCCATAAGACCGTCTAAGAAAAATTTTACTATTTACTAAAAAATACTCAATATGGGATAGGTATTATGTACTGGAAAATAGAACGTATATCGTCTCCCATTCGGATTTATTAATCTCCATGGGTCAATAAGATTATATGATGCCATAAATTCCCTAGCTGCTCTCTGTGTTGGTGAGAGATTAGAGTTTCTACAAATCAATTTATCTAATTCTGGAGAACAGACTAGATTCCAGTCTCCTGCTAGGATTATGGGTATATGTGGGAAAGAACTCAGCACATTCGAGAGAGCCATGCAAAATTCTGGTGAGTCAATATTGGGACCATATATAGATCCTATCAGCACTTCGATATGATTTAAAAACCCTGTTATAAATATAAATCTTCCATATCTGTCAGCTTGGCACTGTTGCAGTCTAAACTGCATGTTTCTGGTTACAAGGATGGCTACCCCTCTCTGTGCCGTGGCATTACCAGCAGCAAAAACTTGGCCTATTTGTTTTCTCCTAAAAAGGTTGCCTTCATGTTCTAAGAGGTGTTTTTCCTGTAGTAACACTATATTACAGTGTAAAGATTCAGGATGTGTAAGGATTTGATACCTTTTAACTCTATTGTGAGCCCCCTTGATGTTCCAAGAAATAATGCTTACGGCCATATTGTCTTATTTATATAAAAGAGCGAAAAAGGGTATACCCTGTACTGGGAGGAAACTGTATGTAAATATAAACAAAATGGATTTACCCAGGTTATATATGGCTTGGAATCACAGTAGGTAACATCGTAACTTTGAGATCTTAAAAAAAAACAAAGCTGCACACCTAGACTCCTTTTTAGAAAATGTGTCTTATGTAACAAACTACTAACAATACCCCAACCTATCATATTCCCCACCCAACAAAAAAACTCTATTTTCCCCAGTCCTATCAACTGCCCACCCTTTAATTGTTCCATTGCAATCTTTTTCAGCCACCAGTTAGTTGCCTACCTTCACCCCACCCCCTCAAGTTAGAAATACCCCATCTTAATACCCCATCACTTTGTTACTTATTCCACAAAACAATATAGAAAATTATTATAGTTTTGACTATAAGTTACTTCACTAATGGCTTCAAAACTTGCTATAATCCTCTAAAAGGAAAAATATTAAATATTATGTCTTTGTACTCAGTTCAAAAGTTATATTTATGTTTAGCCTAATGATCAAGAGGCATCTCCTCTAAGGCATTCTGATCTTGACTACTGATTCCTGTCACATGAAAGTTTCTCCACTATTTCTGAGGTAAACCTCCATCAAATGACTACATTCCCATTTAAGTAGATGTATTCCAAAACACTTTCCTGTGTCTTCACTTAAACAGATCCAGGTACAGTTTTTTGAGTTCAGATGTTGCTGTACTTACTGAGTCAAAAGGGATCCACTGCCCATCTTTATTAATATGCAAAGTTGCCGGATAATGCATACAAAAACAGATTCCTGCAGTGATGATCTTGGAAACAATAGGGTGCATTTCCATGCTTTTCTGCCTTACCGAGAGTGGTAAATCCTGCACGATTCAGATTTTTTTTCCTCCCAGAAGACTTCCCTGGTTTCTCTTGCTTTGTTCAAAATTACTTGCTTGTCCAAATAATTCAGTAGCCTAAATATCAGGGGCTGAGGAGGGGATCCAAGTGGAGGTGTGGGTCATAATGCCCTGTGTGCTCTTTCTATAATGTAGACTGGGCCATTAAGAGAAGGCCTGGCCACCCTGGTGCACAGTTTTTGTATGAATGCAATGGTGTTAGTGCCTTCTTCTCCCTCAGGTAATCCGAGGATCATCAAGTTATTGAGTCTCGACCTTCCTTCTAAATCCTCTAGTTTGTCTTCTGTTTTGAGAAGTCGGTGTCTTAGTGATGCTATTTTGGGATCAAGATGGGCCCTCCAATCGTCTAGTGAGGAAATACAGGCCTCGTTGTCTCCTGTTCAGATTGAGAGCTGCGCCATCATGCTTTTGAGCATACTTAATTTGCCCATGACCATTTATAGGGATTCTTGTATTGGTGCTAATCCCTCAAAAAAAGTTGTCTCTGTTAGCAAGTTAGAAGATTGTGTTTCTCTTGGGCCACCCACTTTAGAGCGTTTTGCCAGCATTTCTTTTTCTGGTGAAGGCGGGGGCATGTGTTGAGCTTGTTCCAGCTTCATTTCTCTTTTTTAAGCATTCCCAGTGTAATTGTCAGGTCTTAAACTGATTTATTTCACAAATACAAGTTCTGTTCTTTTAGGCAGCAGAGTATCTATCAATCAGTAGCAATTGCACAGCAAAAAGAGGGGGTTTTGAAGCGAGGGGTAAGCGGTGCCATAGAAGGCACTTCTAGCTGGCAGCCATCACAACCAGAAGTCCCAACTTTAACAACTTACAAAAATAGTTCCTTGCCAATCAGCTTGCCATGAAACAAAAGAAAACTGTTACTATGCTTTTTGCCACTATCTGTTGCCTATGCTCATCCCATTCTGCTTTGAAGTTACATTCCTTATCAGGCACCACCATGATTCTGTAATCTCTTATAAACACCTGGGTGTGATCCTTGACCAACACCTCAACTAATCTTTCCACACAAATGACATTGTGATAAAGTGTTTCACTAAACTCAGGACAATATACAGAGTGAAAAAGATATCTTCCTCTTAGCTCCAGGAACATTGTAGTTGAATGCTCTATCTTCCCCTCTACTTGACTATGGGGATGTGGTAGTCTCTGGAGCCTCCAACAATGCACTAGCTAAGCTCTCCCTCCTTTCAACATCCTTTACAGATTTGCTCTGGCTTGACCTCCCTGAACTCACAACTGTACTATAAACAAGGAGCTAGATTGGGCCCCTCCTCCATCAAGGCACTTTCTCCACACTGCCCTGCTTGGCACTAAATATTGGTTGGGCAAACTACTAGAGTACCTCAGGGACATATTCATCCCTGCCGCCAATTCATCCTGTTCCTTTTGGTCAAAGGAAGGTAATAGATTCCTAATCCCTCACTGGAGACACAATGTGGGCAAAGCCTCTATTAGATATAGACTTGCTCACATATGGAATAGTCTGCCTGTCTCACACATGTCCTTCTCCAGCCTTCAGCTGGTGAAGGCTAAATTCAGGGAGCATTTCAAGGTCCCACCAACATGTTACTATTGCCCTAGAGGTGGCACAAAATAGCTTCCTTTGGGGGTACCTAGTGTGTTAGCCTTGTCCTGGGTACTGCCCTGATCTGACTGAGATTGAGCTCATGCTCCTAGCTTTGTGTTATATACTGCCTTTGATTTTGCAGCTTGTTGTTACTTGCTATTTGTTGCATTTACTGTGCTGTGTATTTTGTTCTTTTGCCATGAGGGCTTTGTACTTGTGTCCCTCAGTAACATTCTGAGTTTTTTATTTTCAACTGCATTCTGTAGTCTGCATGTATTTTTAACCTGTCTACTTTTGTATAACACGTGAGGAATTACCTGCATTCTCCAGGGCTTGAAAACTCCTTTGTACCTTTCCATGGCAGATGCTTGCATATCCTTCCCTTATTATAGCTTTGTTTGTTTTGTTTGACTAATTATTTTTTTTGTCTTGATTGGAATTGCCTGTATTATGTCTCCTTGATAATTCCCATTCCCTTCCCCAGGTTGCAGCTGGAAATTAGCCCTATGGACTCTGCTTGCTTACCTGGTACAATATGTTACAACAAAATAAATGTAACTTAACAGAGGGGAAATATGTTACAACTAAAAAAAAAATAAATGTAACTTAACAGAGGGGAAATATGTTCCAACTACAACAAGCATTTGTCAATGCCGAATGTTAACTTGCTGGCATTGGCATTGGTAATGCAGGTGTTAGAAATGCAAACTAGGAATGGCAGTGAAGTATTGAAGTAATGCCATTACCCCCCCCACAGGGACTGAAAGGCGTTGGGAACGTGGCTTTGGGTTGGCAATAATGCTGATGCCATTCCACCTCACCCCATCCTGCAGAGAGCGACAGGTGTTAGGGTGTGCATTGGGGTCTTCGGCCTTAATACTCACCCAATTCCATAAGGAAATACACTGATATGGGTACAATATAGGAGAATGGGGTGAACATTAGGGTGAAGGAACCCAAGGCACACCTCAATGCCTGTCATTGGCTGTAGGGTGGGAGGGTGGGGTAAAATTCTGTGAACATTATGGCTGACAAACCCAAGTTACATCCCCGACATCTGTCAGTCTCTACAGGGTGGGTGTATGATTGGAAACCTTAACGCCCCAGGTGTCTGTTGGTATTTTCACTCCAAATTTTCACCAGTGGCATTTTGGGACCGCACCTCATAAACAGCGGAGCTATAATTTCGTTACTCAATCCTGAGAGGTGATTTTGTACAGCAACTGTTCCATTGGGAGCCACAGGTGCAGAAACACATTTTGGGCAGGATGCCAAAAATGACAGCTATACTGTTCATGAGGAAGTGTAAAAAAAGTGGCAATGTTGAAAATCTGGAGAGAAAATATGAAAAATTTGTAAACTTATAAGTGTTCATAGAAACTGTGCAATGCACACCCATAAAGCAGTCATTTTGGGGAACTTTTTTACTAAATTTTCAACATGGGCATTTTGGGACCTCTCCTCATGAACAGTGGCACTGTGATTTTGTTACTCTGTCCTGAAAGTTGATTTCACACAGCAACCACACCCATTGTGCACCACAGGTGTGAAAACATATTTTGGGCAGGATGTGAAAAATGACAGCTGTACTGTTCATAAGGAGGTGTGCAAAAATGGCAATGTTGAAAATCTGGAGTGAAAATATTAAATATTCTTGAAGTTACAAATGTGCATGGAAAATGCACAATGCACGCTCATGACATAGTCATTTTTTGAAATTGTTCCACTAAATTTTCAACTTAAGCATTTTGGGACCTCTGCTCATGAACAGTGTCACTGTGATTTTCTTAATCTGTCCTGAACATTGATTTCCCACAGCGATCGTGCCATTATGCGCCACATGTGCGAAAACACATTTCAGGCAGGATGTGAAAAATTACAGCTGTACTGTTCATAAGGTGGTGTGAAAAAATGGTAATGTTGAAAATCTGGAGTGAAAATAGTAAAAATTCTTGAACTTACACGCGTGCATGGAAACTGCGCAACACACACTCGTAACATAGTCATTTTTTGGAATTTTTTCACCAAATGTGCAACATAGGCTTTTTGGGAGCCCACCTCATGAACAGTGGCATTGTCATTTCATTAATTGGTCCTGAAAGGTGGTTCTGTGCAGTGACAGTAAAATCACCTTTCCGGACTGAATAAAGAAATGACAGTGACTGATTTCATGAGGTTGGCTCCCAAGAACCCCATGTTGAAAATTTGGAGCAAAAATTTCAAAAAAAAATGGCCGAGATATCCACCTAAGTTGAAAACCCCCATTTATGCCATTATACAGCTTACCGGCATTTCTTCAGTTCACGGTTGGCTTTAAAGAGTGAAAACGTGTTCCCGGTCGACTGAAGATCGCCATGCCAACCTCCAGAGGTAACTATGGGGTGAGGGGGTTGTGGGGAGATGGGTTGTGCAGAGGGTGGATGAGGGTTGGGGAAGGGGGTGCCTCAGACAATGAGGGACCGTTTTCTTGTTTTGCAGGGAAAAAAAATTGGGGGGAAGGTTTTTATTTTTACAGGTGACACTTTTGACATTTGGGCACCTAGTGTGCCACCTGGAATTTTGTTTTTGGTTGGGACTGGAGCTGACAGAGATTGGGCACCACATCAGCAAATAAAGCATGTCTGTGTTGGGGGGGGCCTGATGCCAAGGAGGATTGGGCACCCCTGTTGGCAGATGTATAAAACTGGGGGGGGCATTATGCCAAAAGGGATTGGGCACCCCCATCAGCAAACAAATTCAACTGGGGAGGGGACATGCTGACCAGGGGATTGGGTACCCCTGAAGTCGGCTTTCTAGGGATTGCGAAAGGCAGACAGTGAGAGCTGTGATTATTGAAATGTTTCACAAGGAATGGCATGTAATGGAGGCATGTCAGATCTGCCACTGCAATGACGAGCCTGTCTCTCATTGCAACGGCAGATTTCTTTCAAATTGGTGGCATTCTCTGAAACTGCTGTCATCGATAGCATGCTTACTCGTTGGCGGTTGAGGGACACACTGGCTAAAGCATCCCCTGGATTCACCACAACACTGACACGCCTTTGAAAGTGCTAGTACGGTGCTACTATTGCAAAATGTTGCTTGTGCATTCTCGGAAGCCAGCACAAAAAATATGTGTAACTTAACAGAGGGCTATCGGGTTAATAAAGTAATAATGCACAACAGGATGGGGGTCTTTAAAGGTGGCGGTGTTATATGCACCCAAACACTTGCCAGATTTGCCATTTCAGTTATTTCAGTGTAATTCTGAAGCACTCATCTAAAAGATGAAATTTGTCAGGTACAGTGGTAGTCATACAAATGTTGCTCAGTACTGAGGTATACCTAGGTATACTGAGGAAGAATCACATTACAGTCAATGCAAATTAGCCTCAGTATACCTAGATATACCTCAGTACTGAGCAACTTTTATTTGACTACCACTGTATACAGAGACATGCCATGTGTTAGTTAACTCCACACCTACAGTACCACCACCCTCTGGTCCTGTCCCCCAGCCAACGTTCTACCCATGTGGTCATCTTCTCACCAACCGTGAGATACACCAGCTTCCTGACCAACCTCTTGTGGGGAACAGAGTCAAAGGCCTTGCAGAAATCCAGGCAGAGGATGTCCACTGCTTGGCCCCTGTCTACTGTCTTAGTGACCCAGTCAAAGAAGTCAATCAGACTTGTTTGACATGATTTGCCTCCCATAAACCCATGCTGCCTTGCATCCTGGGCAGCATTCACCTCTAGATACCCCACCAACCTTTCCTTAAGTATGGGCTCCATGAGCTTGCACATGACTGAAGTCAGACTGACCGTCTGTAATTCTATGGGTCATCTCATAAGACCACTCTTATGGAAGGGCACCGCACATGCTGTTTTCTAATCCTGCAGTACCTTACCTGACTCTAGTGAACTATTGAACAGGCCCACCAGTGACCTCACAAGCTCCCCTGCCAGATCACTCAGTACCTTAGGGTGTATGCCATCTGGGCCTAGTGATTTGTTCACATTCAATGCAAGCAGCCCCTCCCTCACTTTCTCCTCCTGTATCACCACGTTCGTGTTCCCCCCCCAACACTCTTCTTCTCCCACTTGTAGAACCCAGTCTGCCCTCTTCCCTGGTGAATACTGAGCAGAAATTTTCATTCAGTACCTCTGCCTTCTCTCTCTTTTCTCCTCAACCCACTCCTTCCCTCCTCAGAGCTTAACAATCCCATCCTTCTTGTCACTTTTCTTGCTTATACTGCGAAACAAGGCCAATTCCCCCTTTTTAATTCCCTCAGCTATCTGCAGTTCATTTTGTTCCTTAGCTCTCCAGACTACCTTCCTTGCCACACTGGCAAATTTTCCCTATCCACCCCCCTCTTTGTCCTTCGCCATCTCCTTTAGACTTACCTCTTGTCCCTTACCACCCTGGTGACCTCAGAACTGAACCAGTTGGGTGCTTTGGCCCTTGAAATCTTCCTCTTGAGCTGAACACACTCCTCTGTGGTAGCTATTATTTTTTTTCTATAATAATGGACCATTTCTGATCCACCCCATATCTGCTCTGATGTCCACCAGATGCCTCTTTAGCACTTTGTCCACCTTCCTAAAGTCCGCCCTCCTAAAGTCCAGGATTTTGGTCTTGGTGTTTTCTCTGCCCACATCCAACCAGAACCACACTGTGGAATGGTCACTACTACCCAGGGGCTCCCTGACCATTACTTCCTGTACATGGTCCTCATTCATGAGCACTACTGTAGATCTTGGATTGTCCCCTCCCTGGTGGGTTCTGTGACACCCTGAGTCAGGAACTGACTCTGCAGTCCTTCAGCTTTTAGCTCAGCTGCATATCACAAAAATAGTAGACCACAGTGGGAGCAAAGAAGCACAGATTGTGAACAATTCCAACTTTAATGCCGGTTTATAAGTCACACGCAGTATATTAACTGTCCAGAGAGCCTGATGTACTTGTAAATCTAGGACTTAGTGGTATTCTGAAAGATGTAGTGTGGGAAGAAAATGTCTGCAGCACCAAGAAGGCGTGATTATTGTTATTTCAATGGGATATATCTGAAACAAAGAAACACATAATTTGTCAGCAGATAAGGACATCTTGGCCCACCCATTCTGCCCATTTTTCTCCACCTACAGTGTCACTGCAGACCCTACTTGATCTCCAGCTCTTTCTTCCTCTACCATTCCTTTCCACTAAGATTCCCTTATGACTGTCCCATGCTTTCTTGAACTCCACCACTGTGTTTACCCCCCACTTCAGTTAGCAAGCCATTCCAGGAATACACCACTCTTTCAGTGAAGAACGACTTCCTCGCATCTCTCCTGAATTTGCACCCCTACCAAGTTTCATAGCATGTCTTCTTCCTTGTTCTTAAGCACCTCTTTTTCGGAAACATACTTTCCTTCTGTATCTTATTTACCCATGTGAGGCATTTAAAAGTCTCCATCATATCTCCCCTCTCCTTCTTCTCTTCCACAGTGTACATACTGAGTTCCTTTCATCGCTCATCATAGGACTTTTGATGCAAACCCCTCACCATTTTTGTTGCCTCCGTTGGACTGCTTCCATTCAATGTCCTTCCAGAGATGTGGCCTCCAGAACTGTACACAGTATTCTAGGTGAGGTCTTAACCAGTGACCTATAGATAGGCAACTCCATCTCCTTTCTTCTGCTGGTGATACCTCTCTGTATATTCCCCAGAATCCCACTAGCCCTCCCAACTGCCTTGTTGCTCTGCCTGGACACCTGTAGGTCATGAGAGAGTATTACCCCAGGTCTGTTTCCTGCCATATACTATTAGAACGGTGCCATCATTAGGGCATTGTAATGTTGGTGCTGCAACCAGTTTGCATTTCATGCTGGCAATCTGGATTTCACAGCACTTGCCATGGATGGTACTGTATGGGTTTTGCACCCCTTGCCCCATACACCTCCAAAGTGGAGGTGATTATATTATAGTTTGGGGGGGTCAGGCAGCACAATGGCCAAGCGTGATGATCACCATCGGCATTGTGCTGGTGCCCTAACGTCCATCAATTTTTTTGTTGTCACACTGGCATGGGTGAACCCTTTCCTGCTTGGTGGTCATCAATAACACTCCCTCCACTTTGTACTCTCCCCATGAGTTTGTGTGCCCCAAGTGCATTATTTTACAATTTTTCACATTGAAACCCAGCTCTCATAGCCATGAACACTCTTTAAGTTTTCTCATGTCTCTGCTTATCCTTTCCACTACCAATAAGTGCCCACACTTCTACATACTTTGGTGTTATCCACAAAGAGGCAGATTTTCCCCTCAAGCCCCTCTGCAATGTCACTTATAAAGGCATTAAAGAGAACTTGTCTCAGCACTGATCCCTGAGGCACCCTGCTGGTCATTCTTCCCTCCTCCAAGTGAACTCTTTTTACCACCACCCTCTGCCACCTTTCCCCTAACCAATTTCTTATCCAGTTTACCACCGTTGGACCCACTTCTGAGCTACCCAGCTTGCTTATGAGTCTACTGTGTGGAATGGTGTCTAAAACCTTTTTGAAATCTAGGTAGACTACATCCAGCACTCCACCCTGATCTAATTCTTTGGTCAGCCAATCAAGGAAATCTGTCAGATTTGTTTGATGACCTCCCGTCCATGAATCTATGTTTTCTTGGATCTTATAACCCACTGAATTCAAGCTATCCCACTGTCCTGTCCTTCAGCATTGTTTCCATTAACTTTCCCACCACTGACATCAGGCTGACAGGCCTATAATTGCCAGACTCCTCCCTGATACCACTTTTGTGAAGTGTGACTACAACTGCCTTCCTGCAGTCCTCTGGAATCACTCCCATTTCAAGGGAGTTGTTAATTAGAACTGCTATAGGTGCAGCAGGTACTTCCCTGATCTCCCTTAATACCCTAGGATGTACCCTGTCTGGTTCCATTGTTTTGTCCACTTTCAGATTAGTGAGTCACTTTAGGAATCTTTCCTTTGAAAAAGGACCAGTGTCCACCTCCCTCCCTCTTAAGCTTGCATTACTTTTTTGTGACCCTTCCCCTTGTCCTTCCACTGTGAACACCTAACAAAAGTATTTATTCAGGATGTCTTCCTTTTCTTGGTTCCCCTCTGCACATTTCCATCATTCCTTTCTAACCTTACAATCCCTCCCCATGTCTTTCATTTTTCACTTACATACCTAAGAAATATCTTGCCCCTTTAATTGCCACATGGGCTATTCTCTCTTCAGTTTGTGCCTTTGCGCTCCTTACTGTTTTACCTGTTTCTCTCTATTTCTCATGATACAGCTTCATATCCCCCTCCCTCTGTGTCTCCTAATATCTTTTGAATGGTACCCTTTTAGCCTATTCCTTTTCAACCATGTCTTTCAAGAACTATAGTGGCCTCTTTTGACTCTTACTTTTACTCACTTGCTTGACACAGAGGCTTGTTGCCTTCACTATAGCTCCTTTTAACTTTACCCACTGCTCATCTACTCCATCTAGGTCATTGTCCCCTGCCAGATCATCCCTGAGGCATTCACCCATTTTTATAAAATCTGCCCTCTTGAAGTCCAAGACATTCGCCCTTGTGCTGTTCAGTTTCAGAGCTGTCCTTATGTTGAACCACACTGTACAGTGATCACTAGTCCCCAGGTGACCTCCACCCTGACGTCTGCAATACTGTCCTTGTTAGTGAGTACCAGGTCCAGTATTTCCCCATCAAGACTGATTCATAGACTAGTCGCCTGAGGAACACTCCCTGTATGGGGTCCAGGATGTCCCAATTTCTTGTTGAGGCTACAGCTGGGAGGCTGAAATCTACATCTGACAGACTGAAGTCCCCTACCAGCAACACCTCCCCCTTTTCTGCCATCTTGCCAATGTCTTCCATCAGTATCTTGTCTAACTCCTCACCCCATGTTGGATGTCTGTAGATCACACTAGTGCAAACAGTGGCACCATTCCCCTTTCCAGTGTGACACACAGTACCTCTGTACCCCCTCAGTATTCCCAGTATCTCTGTCACTTTTATGCTTTCCCTCACATAAAGTGTCACGTCTACTCCATTTCTTTCTACCCTGTCTTTCTGAAAACAGTATAGTCTGGTGTGACCATGATCCAGTCATGACTATCAATGCAGCATGACTCGATAATAGCCACATTATTCAGGTCAGCCTCTGCCATGATGGTCTTTCAGTATGAAATCTTATTTCCAAGACTTCTAGAATTCACACACATGGCCTTCCACATTTTGTTATAGTACCACTATGATTTTTACTGCTCTTTCTTTCCTTTTTGCCCTTGTTCCTTCCCCCCTCTATTTTTAATGCTCTCATTTCCATTCTCCTTCATTTCTACCACCCTACTTCCTTTATTAATTTGCACTCTGAGGTATTTCGCTCCCCTCAGGTTTTCCCTACTTCCTACTGTAGCCTGTGGGGGAGCAGTTTCTGCCTCCTCTTTTTCTTTTGCCAACACCCCCCCCCCCGGCTAGTTTAAATGTTCATCGAAGTAACATTTAAATCATCCACTGAGGACAGAGGTTCCCCTTCTGGATGGATGCTGGCTGTCACCCCTGTAAAGGACCATATTCCTACAGGTTGGATCCCAGTCCCCAATGCAGCTAAACCCTTCCTCTCTGCACCATTCTTTCAATCCTGAGTTGAAACTCCTGAGGTGGAGATCCCTCTCCTCCCCCAGCTTTTGACAGGCAGCACCTCTGTGAAAGCCCCTGAATGTCCTACTTGCCTAAGAACTCTCTCAAGCTCCCTAAACTCCCCATGCACTGTCCCAGCTCCATCCCTAGCCAGGTCACTAATCCCCAGGTGAACAATGACATCCAACTCCATCTCCCATCCTGCTGCCCTAGTGATCCTCAGGATCCACTTCCAACCCTCTGGGCTATAGCACCTTGTAGGTCCCCAACCTCTCTTTTCCCCACTTCCTATTCCCACATCTATCCCCCTCACAATTGAATCCCCAACCAGAAGTTGCTTCCTTCTCCTCTGGGGTCCTCTACTACCCTTCCTGGGGTGCCTGCTGCAGAGACCCCGACATCCCCTCCAGTCCCTACTATGTGTGACTCTTCATGGCAGTCTCACCCCATAACAGTGGTGTATGAATTATGTAGTGGTACCAGTTGAGAAATGTGCCTCTAACCCACCACCCCACCCTTCCAGAGACCACCTTATTCCAGCCACTCTTCCTCCTAGGCACTCTCTGAGGTAATGGTGCCAGATTTGGTGGCCCCTGGTTGGAGGAAGAGGTTGCCCACATCCTAGCCAACTTGGTCTGGAGTTGAACAACCTCCCCCCTCAACTCAGAAAGGTGTGTGCAGCTGGGGTTGCACCACAGTCTCCAGAAGGTCTCTCTGAAAACTGCTGCCCCACAGACACTGCACTGCACCACTGTCAGCATTCTTAATTCCTACATGCCCCTGTGTTATTTGAAAAAGATTATGTAACCTTACACTTGACAAGGGGTTACTAGTTTTCCTCTTTAGTTGTTTCTTATGCCCCTTGTTCACCTACTGTCATATCTGGCCTACCCTTTACCTTCCACCCATCCATTATGTATTTTTATACCTGCTAGGGTGTTTCTAGTTCTTACCCTTTTGTTATTTGTTATACTCCTTGAATACCTACCCTAGACAGGGTGTTGCTGCTATTCCCTGTTTTGACCTACTCTTTACTTTCCACCCATCCCTTATGTACTTTTACCCTTGAATAGAGTGTTTTGTTTGTTAATGCCCTTGATCACGTACCCTAGTTAGGGTGTTGCTCTCATTCCCTGTTTTGACCTACCCATTACCAGACACCCTTCCCGACAGTGAATGCAACAATAGGAGTGAAGAAATGCCTTACCTTGGCCACCAGAAGATTCCTCTACTTCCTTGCTTCCTCCAGCTGATGCCTGCTGACACCTTAGATGCCAGTCTTGCACCTGTTCTACTCCTTTGCTGTTCCACTCACTTGCTGGGATATGAACATGATAGGAACAGAGGAGGTAACTCTCTTTTTAAGAAAGTGAGCTACCGTAAAGAACAAGGAGGATATCAGGGGGACCAGCAATTCCACCCAGTCTATCTGGTTAAGCTGATAGAGAAAAAAGGGGGACAAAAAAGTCATAATGGGAGCAAGCACAGAACTGCAAATAGCTCAGCTCAGCTTATCAGTTGAAGTAGTGTTGCATACTTTGGTGAATGTTAAAGTTCAGAAGAGAGATCTTGACAACATTACCTATTATGCTGCCATAAATATTTGAGAAAATGTTGCCAGTAATAATTATTGGTATTTCCACTGTAAATTTAAAACTTGTAAACCAATTTTTTTCCAATGTCTTCAGATGACAGGATACATTAACACTGAATTTGCAAAACAAATTTCTGATTTATGCCTGTAAGGGCAGAGAAGTTACAGACATCCACAGTTTTACAACATTTTCACAAATGTTTTCAAACAATCACATGGTGAAATTTTGAAGCCTTTTAACTTAAATATTTCTGCACCAAATCTCTACATATTTAGGAAATTCTACACCTACAGAAAGGTTTGCATCCTCATTTTCACATATGTAGCTCCAAAGGTGACTGAGTTTTAAAGGGAAAATAAACACTGCAAGAGTCACTTAAATCATGAACACCCATGAAAATATATTTCAAATGAGGTACTGGACTTACCTGTAGGTGCCAGGAGTACTGAGATATGAATACCTGAATCATCTGTAAATTAAAACAAGGTAGCAGCCATTTCATTGAATCTTGAGACCAACATTGATGTCACTGAGGGGCAAGCTGTAATTAACAACATGCAGCTTGCCCCTCAGTGACATCACTTTCTGTTTTAAAATAGCTTCTGCCATTGTTTGTTTTACAGATTAATTAGATGTTCATATCTCAGGACTCCTGAAACCTACAAAGAAGTTCAATGCCT
Source organism: Neoceratodus forsteri (assembly GCA_016271365.2). Lineage (NCBI taxonomy): Eukaryota > Metazoa > Chordata > Ceratodontiformes > Ceratodontidae > Neoceratodus > Neoceratodus forsteri. Next base: position 686,704,472 of record CM057449.1, read on the forward strand.
CATTTGAAATATCTTTCCATGAGCTTTCACAATCTGAGTGACCCCTGCAATGTTTACTTCTTCAATAAGCCAATAAATATGTGCCCCAACAAGTAGAATGACAGATTTTGAGCCCCTATAACTTTGAAACAATTCATCAAAACGTCATGATATTAAGCATGTCTTTAGGTACGCATCAAAATGAAATTCAATTAGTATGTGAAATTTTGACAAAATTCCATGGAATTTCATGGCATTCCAGAATTTTCTTATTCTACACAGCACTATTAGTCACCTAATACAAACCAGATTTTGTATATAAATATTTAGTCAGTTGACAGCAATAGTACGCACTCAGTAGGAAATGTAAAAAACTTGAATATTGCTTCCACTGCCTGAATGAGACTACATAGTTCTCTGGTTGGCTACCACAGAGTACGAAAGCAAATGGAGCTGCTGACGTGCTCAGTTTAAACATTGAAATGTGGAGGGGGTGACAACATCATGGTGACATCACACAGAATGGACCACAACTTGTCATAGCCAAAGGAAATCAGCAGATGCTGATTACTGCAGTAGTTGAACAGCAGCTCACTGTGGAAAGTCTTCCAGAAAGCAAATGGAGCTGCTGATGTGCTCAGTTTAAGCACTGAAATGTGGAGGGGATAAAGACATAATGGTGATGTCACACAGAATGAACCACAACTTTCCATAGCCAAAGGAAACCAGCAGATGCTGATTACTGCAGTAGACGAGCAGCAGACTCACTGTGGGAAGTCTGCCAGATGCTACAGCAGATCATCTCCCCCCCACCCTGCACCCCCGATGGTCCATAATTTTTGGAGCATTTAATAATTTATCTATTTATTTATTTATTTGAATTGTGCTAACCTGGTGGGCCCATGGAGACAAGGTCCCTTTTTCAGGGTGAGCCAGGGGAGGGGTAACAAGGGGAGCCAAAGGAAGTGTACACAGACACTTAACAAGTAAAAGGGGAATGTGTGCAGACACTTCTTCAGTGTTAGCATATAAAGCAATTAACAATTAAAAAATGCAAATAAACAGTGGACAATAGATAATTAAAGTACAGACAAAATATTACGTCAAACATCAAGTTCATACTGGTGGGGGAGTTTCAGTCTTCTCTTAAAATATAGTAGGTTGGAACTCAGCCTACAGCGTAACAGAAGAAAATATGAGCCAGAGGGGGATGGGACGGGAGAAGATAGTGGAGAGAGCAGGGGTGAGGGAGAAAGGCAGAAAAGTGGGAAGGCAGTAGAGATATTACAAATTAGTGACAGCTGCAAGTAGGAGGATGAAAGAAGATTTTCTTGTAGAGTCTCTTAAAGTAAGAAAGAGAAGTGCAGGAGAGTAATTTGTGTGGGGGTTTGTTCCATTTTTGATGTGCAGCAACATGGAAGAATCTGTTGCCTATGGCTAAGCAGAGTATGGGGATACTTAATATGGAAAGATGAAAAGATAAAACTGTCCTAGAGAAGGATTTCAGTGAGAGGAGATTGGAGAGGATGGGGGGAGAGGAAGGAAGGTGGATTAGTTTGAAAACAGTTCATAGTACTGGGAAATCCATTTTGACCTCGAAGGATGGCCAATTCAATATGCAGAGAACATCACAGTGGTGTTCCTGAGAGCGGAGGGCCACAAAGTGGGCAACTCTGTGATAGGCCTGCTTAAGTTTGGCCCTGGCTGAGTAAGTGATAGGGACAGCAGAGAAGAGCCCAGGGAGAAGAGTAGTTGAGGTCTTTCAAGCATGGGGTGAGAGATAGGGGACAACGCGGTATAATACACTGAGTTTTTGGTTTGTTACCTTGATGACATTTGTTGTGTATGATTCAAGTGATAGATGCACATCCAGAGTCAGTCCCTGGTATTTGAAGGAGCTCACTTCTTCTAGTGGCTCACCAGAGGAGGTGTGGATTACCGGCAGGGGCTGTGAAGTTATATCGAAGGAGGTGTGATGGAACACCATTGTTTTATTTTATTTTTAATTCAGGACCAACAGATTCTCCTTGAATCAGTATTCCAGCTTCTGGAAATCATATTGAAGGTCAGTCTTAATGGAGGAGAGTATCCATGTTAGACCTATATAGAATGGCATTGTCTGCCTATAGCTGGACTGAGGCCCCACAGCAGTTCATAGACAGCTCACTGATGAAGATAGAGAATAGGAGGGGCTCAAGGATTGATCCTTGAGGGATCCCATCAGTGATAGGAGATAAGAAGGAGTGAAAACCAGACCATTTAACACATTGTGACCTACTGGATAGGTAGTTAAAGAACCAGGTCAGAGAGGAGTGGGTGATTAACTAGAACAAAGGCCTTCATAAGGTCAATAAAGATGGCCCCTGTGGCCCGTCCAAGATCCATGGCCTGATATAAATCTGAGGTGACCTTCAGAAAGGCGGATTCAGTCCTGTGTGATTTTCGAAATCCATGTTGGTGTTTGGTGAGGGCACTGGTTTGCTTGAGAAAAGGGTAGAGTTGGTTGCATATAATTCTTTCCTGTATCTTGGCGATAGGACAAAGGATAGATACAGGTTGGTAGTTCCCAAGAAGGTTTGTTGGGCCGGTTTTATGAACTAGGACAACAATTGTGGTTTTCCATTTGTCGGGGATAGATTGGGTTAGGAAGGATCTGTTAATTAACTGTGTGATCAGCCGAGCAAGCTCAGGGGCTCCAGTTCTGAGGAGGAGAACACAAATGAAAAAGCACTCCAGAAGCCAAAAATTGCACACCAAACTTAATAGCATGGGAGCAATGAAAACCCGCAGCATTCTACCCCAACGCTTCATGTCCACTCTGGGACACTTTGTCAGGAGGCGGGGTCCCAGTGCTCAAGGTCTTCCTTTTATTTTCAAGATCTTAACGTAACAATGCACTAAGAGCAGCTAAAGATATAAATACAAAAAAAAAAACTCATTGAGCAACAATAGGGACCTCATATACCTGGGGAATTTTACAAACCTATTTACCAGACATGTTGAAAAACAGCTTTAAGTACCTGCTCTAATACATTGGTTGACATTTTGGTGGACCAAGATCAGGAGATATATGCTGATTTAATTAAAGAAATTAATGAAGTTAAAACACAAGTACTATTATGTAAAGACAATACCTTGTTCAAAATGTATGAAGCGAGTTTAAGTAAAAAAATGGTTCTACATGAGAAGGAAATTGTGGAGTGCAAGCAAATCAAATTAACTAAAGATATGAAAGATTACAAAAATAACCAAATTTTTACCTGACAGAGACCCAATAGATCTCTAAGCAGGGGGAGATCTAGAACGCACTCGACGTCAAGGGGGAGAAACTACAAAAAATAAAAATAAAAATCAAGGGCAAAAAAGTGATTTACAGAGTTCTTCTAGTACTCCACAATCTCAGGGTAAACAAGTAAGGTTTTTTTTTTTTTACCCAAACAAAACCGGCAGGAAACCGGGGAAAAGAATCAAGGAAAAAACAGAAAACAAGATGTCTTAGAAGAGGAGGGAGTAAATATAGAGAGAACTCTGGTTGAGAATCTCAGGAGCAGGACACTCAAGTGATGAATTTGAGAAATACTGTCTTAACATCAGCCCAGACTAGAGTCCTGAATCATGGTCTTAGTTTCATTCCAGACCCTAAAGTGAATGAGTTTAAAATCTACTGTGATCTGAGATTCTTTTTCAGAAAGTTGAACTTAAAAGCTTTTTTTGCAAAAACTGCAAACATGGGTGGATTTGATTCTCAGGAAGTTTGTATGAGCCCCATGGACCTTCTGACAAGGCAGACATTAATTAATTTATTGATGGAATCTTATTCGAATACAAATACATCTCAAATTTTGTTTAGTTGTTTATTTAAATCTAGGATTACAATTACCTTTGAGCCAAGGCTCTTTACAAAGGTTCCATGTCAGGAGAGTACATACATGTTAAACAAGGGCATACAACATTAAAGAGAGCATACAACCATATTCATTAGTTCAGGTACGGCATCATGGTAAATAGGATACATGAATAACACATACAAGGAATCATTTCAGAAACCTAGAAGAAATCAGGGAGGAAGGGTGAGAGGATAGGGGCATGGCAACTGAAAAAGAGACTAGAACAGCTCATGGCATTGTCAAAGAACATCAGAGGGGGGTGGTTGATCATGTCAAATTTTAGATAGTTCTGATACAAGATTGGATTTTGAAAACTTGGACTCTGATTCTGATCTCACTCTACTGGCAGCTTTGGATATAGAGTTCAGAGATGTTAACATCCCAGCCCACTCCACCCCTTTTAAGCCCAAGTCTGTGTTTAATGCTTTGTGTCCCAGTTCTCCAGAGCTTATTACTTGCCAAACACTTGTGATGCAAGAGTTTAATAAAATGTTTACAAGGAAATGGGACAGACAAAAATCAAATCTTTCACAGGAAGAAACTCAAGCACTTGATGAACTTAGGGGAATGGATCATATAGAATTCAAACAAGCAGACAAAGGGGGGGAAATTATTTTGATGGAGAAACATAATTGTGAGGCTGAAATTTTCCTACAGCTGGATGACCAGGAAAGTTATCATAGGCTAACTGAAGACCCAACAGAGGGCCTCAAAAGGAGACTTGATTCTTTTCTGGAAACTTCCTTAAGAAGTGGGGAAATAACTGAAAAAGAATACCTCTTTATGAGGGTTAGCCATCCAATAACCCCCACTATCTATGTCCTACCTAAGCTACACAAGGACCAGACCAACCCCCTGGATGGCCTATTATTTCCAGTAATGGATCTTTAACAGAAAAAAATATCCATTTTTGTTGATCATTTTCTAAAACAACTGGTAGTTAACCAGTCATCCTACATTAGGGATTCTATGGATATTCTGCAGAAACTAGAGGGGTTGTTCAGGTCCTGTGATTTTTTTGTGGCTGGTTATTGATGTAGTCAGCATTTATACTAATATTCAACATGATTTGGGTATTACTGCTATTTATTACCATCTTAATAATAATTTCAAGGCTTCTAACTTTCCTAAAGATTTTATTGGGGATGCTCTTGCTTTGATCCTGACATGTGACTATTTTTGTTTTGACAAAAAATTCTATCTATAGACAAGGGGGACTGCCACGGGGACCACTATGACCCCCTCTTAAGCCAATTTATTTTTGGCAGGGTGGAAGGGGACCTTGGTGTTCGACCGTGGCAGAAACCCCTTTCTCCGCAATATTCATTTATGAGGACATTATCGGGACGATATCCTTGTTATTTGGAGAGGAGATGCTAATTCTGCTATCTCTTCTGTGGAATTCCTGAATGGGAATAAAATAGGATTACAGTTTACCTCAAATATGGATTTACAATCTATTTCTTTTTTTTATATTAAACTTCTGGGAATAGATGGGCAACACATACATACAGAAACTTTAGAAAGTCAACATCAGGCAACATGTTGTTGCATACAAAAAGTGCTCATCCAAAAAATTAAAAAAATCAATTCAATATGGACAATTTATCCGTTTAAGACAGAATTGTTCCTGATATGAGGATTTTGAGAGGCAAGCTTTGTAACTTAAGGAACACCTCTTACAGAGGGGATGTACAGATGCAATTCTATCCTCAGCCTTTAATAGGGCTAAGAATTTAGCTAGGAAGGATATATTAGTACCTAAAAATGGAGAATTGGTTAAAGAACAGATAATAGCTTTTATTACTGAATATAATTCTTTGACACCTGAGATTTTTAGGGTTGTTAAGAACTGTTGGCCAATATTAAAGGAAGATCAAAATTTGGCTAAGGATTTTGGTGAAAGCCCTATGATTGCGTATAGAAAAAGCAAACACCTTGGTGATATGCTAACCCATAGTTTTTATTCTAAACCAGTACAGACAATTCATCCCACATGGTTACCACCTGTCCCAGTGGGTAATTTTCATTGTAGTAGGTGTAACATCTGTTGCTACTGTGTACAGTGTAACACTTTTAAACATCCAAGCTTAAATAAGAGCATTTCAATCAGGGAATTTATTTCCTGCACAACTAGTTATGTTGTATATACTGTTCAGTGCACCTGCCCTATGCTTTACATCAGACGTACCAAGAGACCTCTTAAAGAGTGCATGCAGGAGCACATACATGCTATCCTGAAAACAGAACCTGATACACCCATTGGGGTGCAGTTTGCATTACATCATAAAGGGGATCCTGTTGATTTTACCTTTATGGGTCTAGAGCATGTAAAATCATTAAAAAGGGGTGGGTACAGGCTCAATTTTTGTTACAAAAAGAATCTAGATGGATCAACATGCTTAAGACTTTAGCCCCTTTGGGACTTAATGATTGTTTGGATATTACTCCATTTTCATAGATTTGCTACTGTACTGGTAGTCTCTATTTTGGAACCTAGGAAAAACCTTCTCCCCCCAAAAAACACTCCAAAAATAGTAAAATATCCATTTGCTGGCTTGTAGAGTGCATTATTTATTCTTGCTATGCTTGGCTTTATGCCTGGAATTTTTTCCAGTTACGTGGCTTTAAATTTTTAGCCATCAAAATGAAGTACTATTAATGCAACCTGCAAGCTATTTCATCTGGTTTAGTGTCTTTGGTTTCTTTTTCTTATTAACTTTATTCATGTGTTCTGCTTATTTCCTTCATTCTTGGTTTAGCATGTGAGTTTGACCTTTGGCATCTGTCATTAACATCCCAGTCTTGTGTGGTGCCTTTTATAATGCATTTTATTCTTTATTTTCTTTAGTTTAAATATTGTTTAATATTACAAATTTCACTGTATGGTGTTTGCTATATGAGGTCCCTGTTGCTGCTCAATGAGATGTATTTTTATATATTCATATCTTTAGCTGCTCTTAGTGCATTGTCAATTTAAGATCTTGAAAATAAAAGGAAGACCTTGAGCACTGGGAGCCCGCCTCCTGATGAAGTGTCCCGGAGTGGACATGAAGCGCTGGGGTAGTGTGCTGCGGGTTTACATTGTTCCCATGCTAATAAGTTTGGTGTGCTCATTTTTGGCTTCTGGAGTGCTTTTTCTTTTGTGTTCTCCTCCTTTGTTGTATCAAGCACCCGCTCACTTTATGTAGTGCAAAGGCACTTGTGTTTGGACCCCCAATTCTGAGGAATTTAGGTGGCAAGGAGTCAAATCCCAGAGAACTATCAGGGTTGAGGCCCGAGAGGAGTTGGAGGACTTCCATAGTTGAGGTAAGTTTTAAGTGGAAGAGTGGATGAGAGGATTCTAGAGGTGAGTGGAGTGGAGCAGAGTGGGAAGTTGTTAGACCCACTTTGCATGCTCCTAGGTCTGTGAAGAAATTATTAAAACTGGAGGATCTCTCCAGAGGTGAATGTGTTAAGTTACCATTCAGATTCATGGTATGGGGGGGGGTGCTCCTCTTGTTGCCCTTGAGGAGGGCATTTATTTGAGTCCAAAAACTTTTGGGGTTGGAGAGATTTGAACCTTGTAAAGAAAGCAGATAGTCCCTCTTTGATTTGTTAGTTTTGTCATTTTTATGCAACTTTAAAAACCTTTTTATGCAACTATAAAGCTGTACCAACATAGATCATAACCAAGAAACATGGTTAAGGTTATTTGAAGCCAGAGGGGAAGGCTTAAGGACTGACAAGGGCTGCCATAGACCAAGGCTGGTCTAAGGCCTCACCATCACATATCAATTCTGAAAACACATAAAATATCAGTATTATACTGGTGCAGTAGCCCCAGTATAGTTTGAGTTAGTGCGAGCATTTAATGTTAAAAGCCACTTTTTGCACGGTAATACCTTTGAGCAGGTTCAGCAGATCTGCTTGGAATTTTGCAGGCATCTTTGGAATGGACATGTCTATTGGTGTACCAAATTTGGTTTGAGTCCCTTGTGTGGATTCTGAGATACAGAGTGTTAGAAAAAAAAAGAGATTTTTATGTGTTTTGCTGTTTTTTTGTCAACCTATATCTCAGCAATGGCTGCAGCAACAGGGCTGAAATTTTTGGGGTTGAAAACTTGGGCCTCACATGTGTGCCTTTTGAAGGTTTGGTGAAAAATATGAATCCATTCAAAAGTTATTAATCTTTCTTTTTCCCATTATTTCCTATGGGCAAAAAATCCGTCATAGGATTTTATGCTGATGTTTAGTAATGGGCATATGATTTTATGTCGGAGCAGCTGTCCAGCATAGGATTCTATGCCAAAGGGTACAGGTGCAGGTCAGCACCACCACCCCCAAGAATGACTGTGGCACACTGGGGAGCACACTCCCAGTGTCCCCTAAAAAAGAAAACAGTCCCCTGATGTGATTTTTTAACTTTGATGCAGAATCCTGCATTTTGCCATTTTTGATGCAGAATCCTGCATCGAAGTACTACATTTCACTGACATCAGGGTGCCCAGTCCCTGAGTCAGCATTTGTATTCCACCCCTACTACTGTGGCACATTGGGGAGCCCACCTCCAGTGTGCTGAAATAATTAAATTACTATTTTTCTGACACCGGGATGCTGACTCTCGGTGTCAGATGTCTCCCCAAGCCCACTTCCATTGCCGACACGGGTGCCCAATCCCCCTGTCAGCATAACGTATCCCACCAACACATGTGGCACACTGGGAGCTCATCTCAGTGTGCCCACATTTACTTTACCTTTTCCTGTAAATAAAGAAAACCGTCCCAATGTCTTTTAAAATCTGAAATAAAGAAATGGTCCTCGTCATCTGCCCAGTTCCCTCCCCATCCCCACCCTCCCACTAAGCACCCACCTCCCTGCACCCCCAACCCCTTATCCATGCTTACCTCTGGAAGTCGGGAGCAGAGATCTTCTCTGGACTGGGACATGTCTGCACTCTTCAAAGCCCAGCCACAAACTGAGGAATCAAGGTAGGCTTGTATTATGGCTCTCAATGGGGTTTTCAACTTAGGTTGATTTCTCAGCCATTTGTAGGAATTTCTACACAACATTTTTAACACGGAGTTCTTGGGACTCCACCTCATGAACACTGTCACTGTCATTTTGTTATTCAGTCCTGAAAGGTGATTTCGCAGTCACTACATGGAATCACCTTTCTGGACCGTTAATGAAATGACAGTGCCAGTGTTCATGAGGGGAGGTTCCAAAAAGCCCATGTTGGAAATTTGGTGTAAACATTCCCAAAAGTGACTGCGTTATGAGTGTGCATTGTGCAGTTTCTAACCACATTTGTAACTTCACCAATTTTTTATATTTTCACTCCAGATTTTCAACATTGAGATTTTTTTCATACCTCCTCATGAACAGTGTAGCTGTCATTTTTTACATCATGCCCGAAATGTGCTTTCGCAGCTCTGGTTCTGAATGGCACAGTTGCTGTGTGAAATCAACTTTTGGGATATACTAACAAAATCTCAGTGCCACTGTTCATTAGGTGGGGTCCCAAAAAGGCCATGTTACAAATGTGGTCCAAAAATACAAAAAAACACCTGCGATCCATGCGGCCATTGAAATTTCATGACACACATGTGCAACTTTTACAAATAGAAACATAGAAACATAGAATTTGACGGCAGATAAGGACCACTTGGCCCACCTAGTATGCCCATTTTCCTACCTAACAGATAAGCTGCAGATCCTAGTTAACCAACAGCTTACTTCCTCCTACCCCCCACTAGGACTGCCTTATGCCTGTCCCATGCATTCTTGAAGTCCCCCACTGTTCTTGACTCCACAACCTCATCAGGAGGCTGTTCCATGCATCCACAACCCTCTCAGTGAAAAAATACTTCCTCACATTACCTCTGAGCCGTCCCCCTCTATCTTCAAATTGTGCCCCTTGTTCTTGCACATCTCTTTTCTGGAAGATGCTACCCTCTTGGACTTTGTTAATTCCTTGAGGTACTTGAAAGTTTTTATCATGTCCCTCTCCCTTCTTTACTCAAGGGTATACATATTAAGCTCCTTTAGTCTTTCTTCAGTATGTCTTCTGGTGCAGACCCTGCACCATTTTGGTTACCCTCCTCTGAACAGCCTCCACTCTGTCTATGTCTTTGCGGAGATGGGGTCTCCAGAACTGCACAGTACTCCAGATGGGGTCTCACCAACTGCCTGTACAGAGGAATAACAACTTCCTGTTTTCTACTATTGATGCCTCTTCCTATGCATCCCAGTATCCCCCAGCCGTCCTTACTGCCTTCTCACATTGCTTGCCCACCTTTAGGTCATCTGATATAATTACCCCCAGGTCCCTTTCTATTTTTACTGTTGTCAGTATCTCACCCCCATTGTGTACGCTTCCCCTGGGTTTTTGTTTCCCATGTGCATTACCTTGCACTTCTTTGCATTGAATCTGAGCTGCCATACATTTGACCATTCCTCCAACCTTGCCAAGTCCCTTCTCATCCTTTCCACTCCATCTTGTGTATCAACCCTGTTGCAGATCTTTGTGTCATCTGCAAAGAGACATACTTTTCCTTCCAGTTCCTCTGCAATGTCACTTATAAAGACATTAAAAAGGACCGGTCCCAGTACGGAACCCTGTGGTACCCCGCTAGTAACCCTCCTTTCTTCACTGTGAACTCCATTTACTACTACCCTTTGTGTCCTGTTGTCTAGCCAATTTTCTATCCAGGCTACCACCTTGGGACCCACTCCAAGGCTGGCTATCTTGTGTATTAATCTTTTGTGTGGGACTGTATCAAATGCCTTGCTAAAATCTAGGTAGGCCATGTCCACAGCCCCTCCCTGGTCTACTACTTTGGTCACCCAGTCAAAGAAATCTATTAGATTCGTCTGACATGACCTTCCAATCGTGAGTCCATGCCTTGGGTCCTGTGCCCACTGGCCTCTAGGTACTCAACAATTCTTTTCCTTCAGAGTCATTCCATCATTTTCCTACCACTGAGGTCAAACTAACTGGTCTGTAGTTTCTGCCTCTGTCCTGCTCCGACTTTTGTGAAGAGGAATCACATCTGCCCTCCTCCAGTCCTCGGTACCACCCATCCTCCCATGATTTGTTAAAGAGAGTAGTCAGTGGTGTCACTAGTTCTACCCTTAGTTCTTTTAGAATTCTTGGGTGAACCATCAGGCCCCATTGCTTTTCCACCTTCAATTTTATTAGTTCTTCAGAATCCTTTCTTCTGTAAATGGACTGGTATGACCCCTGTCTTCAGAGTGTTTCTCTTGTTTGGTTTGGTAACTCCCCTCTCTTCCTTTGTGAATACTGAGCAGAAATATTCGTTCAGTATCCCTGCTTTTCACTGTCACCCTCTACCCACATTCCCTCCCCTTTATTAAGCTTCAGTATCCCTCCTTTGGTCTTTCTTCACTCCCTAATGTACCTATAAAAGGTCTTATCCCCCTTCTTAACAGAATTGGCTATCCTTTTCTCGGTTTGGGCCTTTGCTATTCTGACTGCCTTCCCAGCCTCTTTCTGCTTTAACTGATAAAGTTCTCTGTCCTGCTCCTTCTGTGTTTCCTTATATTTCCTGAATGCTGTCCTTTTCTCCTTAACCTTCCCTGCCACCTCTTTTGAGAACCATAGCTTTTTTCCTTCGTTATATTTTATTGATTTGCTTTACACAAGGCTTGTTGCCTCTGTGATGGCTTTTGATCACTCCCATTGTTCCTCCACCTCCTTCTTGCCTGTTTGCTAGTGCTTTTCTGAGGCACTCTCTCATTTCCTAAAGTCAGCCCTCCTAAAGTCCAATACTCTTGCTTTTGTATGGCTTGACCCTATGGCTGTGTTTATCGTGACCACACTGTTTGGTGGTCGCTTGTTCCCAGATGGCTACCCACTTCTAAATCTGAGATTCTTTCTCCATCCCCATTTGAGAGTACCAGGTCTAAGATTGCTCCTCCTGAGTGGGTTCCAATACTAGCTGTCTGAGGCATGCCCCCTGTAGGGCATCAAGAATTACCCTGCTCTTGGATGTGCCTGCAGCAAAGGTGCTCCAGTTAACATCTGGCATATTCAGGTCCCCCATCAACAATATCTCCCCTTTTTCTGCCATTCTAAGAAAGCCTTCTATCATTTCCTTGTCCATTCCTCCCTGAGATGGGGGTCTGTATACAACCCCCATGCGGATTGTGGTGCCATTTCCTGTCTCCAGGGTGACCCAAAGTGCCTCATCTGCTCCCTGTTTACTCTTTAGTTCTGTTGCCTTGATCCCTTCCTTTACATAGAGAGCTACTCCTCCTCCTCTTTTACCCTCCCTGTCCCTCCTATAGATTTTGTATCCTGGTATGTTGACATCCCAGTCATGGTTCTCTGTGTACCATGTTTCTGTGACTGCCACAATATCCAAGCAACCCTCTTCCATCAAGGCCACTAGTTCACGGAGCTTGTTACACAGACTATGGGCATTGGTACTCATCACCCTCCACTTTTTGATAGCCTTACCCCTTTTAGCCCCATTTCTGTCCTTACTGCCTTTGCCTTTTTTTACATTTAAATCTGTTCTGCTCCCTAATAACTTCTGTACCTTGGTGTTTACCTCACTAATCACCATGTTTTGTGGGGGGAGGCTCGTATTTCCCTGCTCCTTTTCAGTGTCTCCCCCCTTGGCTAGTTTAAATGCTTGCCAATGAAGCATTTAAACCTCTCACCTAGGATCCTGGTTCCCCCGGACAGATGCAGACCATCGCACCAGTATAGGTCTGCATCCCTCCAGGTGGCTCCCCAGTCCCAAATGAAGCCAAAACCCTGAGCTCCACACCAGTTTTTCAACCACTCATTGAATTCCCTGGTGAGAAGTGCCCTAGCATCTCCTTTGCCATAGACAGGCAGCACCTCCGAGAAGGTTACCATATGAGCTACTTGGCTAAGGCCCCTTCCCAACTCTACAAACTCCTCTTGCACTGCTCTGCTCTGATCCCATTCCTAGCCAGGTCATTTGTCCCTATGTGGACAATGACATCCAGCTCCCTACTTCGTGCAGCTCCTCCCACGATCCTGAGGATTCACTTCCTATCCTTCCAAGCCGTGGCGCCAGGAAGGCACCTTACCTCCCTCTCCCCTTCCTCCCCCATTTCTACCCCCCTAATGATTGAGTCCCCCACCAGGAGTTGTTTCCTTCCCCTGTGGGGTCCCATGCCACCCTCCTGTGGGTCTCCTTTGTGAAGGTTCCCAGCATCCTCCTTCATCTCCACTGCAGGTGCCTCCATAGAGGAACCACTATCCACCAGAGGAGCGAATGAATTGTGGAGAGGTACAGCTGGAGGGATGCAACTCTGTTCCACCGCCCTCTCCCTCCTTGAGCCCACCCTGGTACAGCCTCTCCTCTTTCTTGGCAACCTCTGAGGTAGTGGCATTGGCCCTGGTGGTCCCTGGGTGTGGGAGGAGGTTTCACAAATCCTAGCCAGGTCAGCCTGGAGAGGGGCAACCTCCTCTCTCAGACCAGAGAGGTGCCTGCAAATAGGGCAGCATCGCAGCCTCCAGAATGTCTCCCAGAACACTGCTTCCCCACAGCCATTGCACTGCACCACTCCTATCATGTCTTATTTTGTGTCCTCGCTACTGTTTCTCTGGATGCTTATTCTCTCCTCTCCTTACAACTCTCACCCTTCCTGTTCTGGGACAGCAACTTCCTATCTTCTTCAGTAGCCTCCTTCTTCCTTGCTCAATATCAGACCACCAGCAGCTGGGGGGGAGGGTGAGCTACTTTTTTCCTTTAGGGTTGACAAAACCAGTGTTTCTCTATGATCCTTTCCTTCCTACTGCCAAACAGGAAGTTGCTGTTGACAGTCAAATCCTGTGGCTATAAAAGTAGAACTGGCTTTGGGTGGGTGGGATAGAGGGCAATTAGTAAGAAAAAAGGCTAGCAACAGGAAGTTGTAATTTGACTCACCTGCTTTTATAGTGTCTAAACCACACCCCCAGGTAAGCTCTCTTTCCTCCTAATGGTTTAGCAAAGTCAGCTGATACAGTACCCTTCCCTGCACAGAACACACACACTGACTTTTTTTTCTTTCTTTTTTCTAACCCTAAATAAGACCCCTTCTACTTCTAATAAAGTAATCTGTCTACTTAATCTTAACAGACACTGACTCCTGCTGAGATATAAGTTTTAAATTAATAAGAAAATGTAGTTTTTTTTAGTTAGCTGCTTTCTGCTCTACAAGCAAGGCTAGCAACAGGAAAATATTAATATTTTCACTCCAGATATTCAACATTGCCAGTTCTGCACACCACCTCATGAACAATACACCTGTCATTTCTCATATCCTGCCCCAAATGTGTTTGCACAGCAGTGGTTCAAAATGGTGCAAATTGCTGCTTAAAATCACCTTTTGGGACTGAGTAATGAAATGAAAGTGTCAGTGTTCATGAGGCAGGGTCCCAAAAAGGCCATGTTGAAAATTTGCAGCAAAAATACCAAATAAAATCTCACAAAACTGGGATACTATTATACTATGTCAAAAAAGTAAGGAAACTAACAAAAACTTTGTTTAAAAGAAAGTTAGGGTTCTACACATAGGTCTTCCACCAAAGTGATACATGTCAAGAAATTGGATGTTAGGGTTTACAACTGTTCTACCTTCCCCTACCAAACCCTACCATTGAAACCATACCCCCACCCTCCACAAAATAACGAGCATCTGGGTGTGATTTAGTTGTGGGTCCCACCCTTCCGCTCAACGCCATCGACACTATCCTTGCTCCACCACCATCAGCATCGGAGTGTGCCTGGGTCATAAGTCTTCTCCACCCTTCCCAACCCTACCACCACAACACTAGGCCTCATATCCTTCACACTAACGATAGTGTGCCTAGGTTGTGGGGACCCTAATGCTCACCCCCATTTCATCTGTAAGGTACCTGACATGGTACAGTATAGGAGAAAGGGTGAGCATTATGGTCTATGACCTAAGGCACACCCCAACACTTGTTGGTGTGTGAGGGTAGTGGTATGTTGCACTGGTAGGGCTGGAGGTGGGTGCGCCCATGATTCTTAAGGCACACCCCAATGCTTGTTGGTGTGGAGGATGAGGGTGGTGTTGTGATGGTAGGGTTGGTGGGGTGGGTGGGACCCATGACCCTAAGTCACACCCTGATACTTTTTGGTGTGTGGAGGGTGGGGGTGCAGTTTCAATTGTAGGGTTTGATGGGGGAGGGGTATAACAGTTGTAAACCTTAACATCCAATTTCCTGACCTGTATCAGTTTGGTTGAAGACCTATGTAGAACCCTAACTTTCTTTTAAATGACATTCTTGATAATTAATGATAAATAAAAATGATGGCACTAGGCAATACAACACAGGTGTGCTGCTAATTTTTTTATGTATGGATGGAGGGGTTGCTAGTTATATTATTTTGACTATTCTTAGACATACATTTCTTTAAATTAAGAAAATTTTGCACATTCTGGCCATTTGCTCTGAATTTTGAAGGGCAGTAATATGCTTTTTAATGCTGAGAGGTTGTGAGGTATAATGTGAGGGAACCCAGGGGAACATAAATCCAGGAGTGATGTTAAAAGTCTGACTCAGTTCCAACTGCAAAATGAGAAGGCTCTGCTACTATGTAAAATGTGTATCCTTAAATGCATAACATGGAATAAATAAAATGTACAAATGCAACATATAATGATGAAACCTATCTCCAGACCCCTGTCAAGTACAGTACGTTCGATACTAGATCAAAGGTGATGGGTTCCCTTAATGAATTCTTTCCATTTCCAGCTCTGAAAGCAGACTTCTTATTAGCAGTTCGCTGGGAATGGCCAAAACCAGAAATGTAAAATTTGCAGTTCAACCCATCCCAGGAAAAAGTCTGCAGGGTACCGAAGACAAAACATCTATGATGCAATGGTTTAGATTGCATAGAAATCTATGCCATTGCATTCCAGCTGCTTTACCTTCCCCAGCTCCATTTCAAGTAGATCCCGGAAGGTAACTGAATCCGTGCCCCATAAACTTTTTTCCTGTTTTCCAATAAGTACAGGATTTTTACATCACAATAATACAGCAAGTAAACTACAACTAAGCCACTCATTATTCTATATCCCTTATAAGGCTACTGCATTAGCATCCATATTGGCTCTGACCAGGAGCTTGCTGGAGACTGGCACCACTGTTGCTCTTTCCAGTCTGTTTGTACTACTGCTCTGGTTAGTGAGTGTATCATGACATTATGTAACATATCCACTAATGCTTCTGCCAGTTCTTTGAAAGTTCTAGGATGCATAGTGTCAGACCTCAGTGACTTGTTTGAATGTAATTTATTTAATCTTGTCAGCAATTTTTTTTATTATTTATTTCTGGTATTACTGCTTGGACACTGACATCACTTTTTGGTTTCTGAATCTCACCTCTGATGAAAAACAGAACTTTTTTTTTCTGTTCATATGCATTATCCTTATCTGTGTCACACGCCTTTCCATTCAACACTATCAGCTCTACTAATAGGTATATGTTTGTCTAGTCTGCTTACCTAGTAAACAAAAGCTAAATAAATAAATACTCTCTTGTCCACCTAGTTTGTGGTGTTTATGTACCTGTAGAGTGTTTTGTAATTATTTGCTGTATTCATTGCAGAGGTAAGAAAAGTGACCAAAGGGAGAAAAATGGAGACTACTGTTTGAAACAGGAAAGTGAAACTGATTTTTTCCTGTGGCTTTAGTTGGGGGGCTTGAAACAGTGGCACAGGAGAATAGCTTTAAAGTGTACTTCAGTTGGGGGTCAAAGGTTCAAGGAACCCCACACTTTAGTTTGAGTTTCATGAAACTTTCAACAAACCCAAACAAAAGTATACGGTTGTGCTGGATTAAACAAATGTTCTTAACCAATCAAATTAAATGATTTTTTTAAAACCTCTACAGCCCCCACTGTTATGTCACATCTACCTGCATTTCCTGTGTGGTAGATGTAGAAAATACCATTCCATGCAGAGGGGGAACTAAATCATCAATGTATTTTTTGTCTATCCAATACACCTAAGTTTGGCTAATACTGTGTTTTCAACATATTTCCTTGGTTTATGAATAGGGCACCTGCCCTGTTAATGAAGCTTCCTCTTTTGTTCCACAGGAAATGATGGTGAGCAGGCTGAACAGAGACTGAACCATGTCAATGCTTGTGCACAATGCGCAATATTTGCTTTGGTGCATCTGGCCAAATCTGACACTTGTTGAAGTGCAGCAGCCAATATTGAACCTTTTCCATGGGCAATATTATAATTATGTGTCCTGAATCCATACCAAGATTCAAGCATGCATGGGATAAAGCATAAAGAAACCTTAGTGGTAAGGAAGGGGGGGGGAGGTAAAGCTGGAGCTCAAGTAGGGTCTGCAGTGCTATAGTACACAGGGAAAAAGGATACACTAGGTGGGCTAAGTGGTCCTCATCTGCTGTCAAATTCTATGTTTCTATTTTTCATTAAAAAAAAAGGAAAAAAAGCTGAGAAATACTCCCTAAGTGGCCTAAGGAACTCATCAGCAAAGCTAAAATAAAATCAAAGAAAACCTGGAAAAGGCACCAGACTGGAATTTATGGAGGTGGTTGACCACATGTCTGAACATACCACCAAATCAATGGCTGTGTTTGCTGTTACTTACCCTTAAGTACTGATTGGTCATCACGATATGGTGTTCAATGAAAGAGATGGTTATTTAATACATCAGTATGTAAACAAGAGCATATAGACTGAGAACAAATACGTAAATCTATCAATAATCTGACACTGTTGAAAAATATGTACGTTTCTTTTCTGACCAAAGCCAATATTTGGTAAACACAAAAAAAAACACTTTTTAAAATGCAAATTTCTGGGGAAATTTCATCGCAATCACTATAATTGTATGCAGTTCTGTTTGAGAAAAAGAAGGGAACCTGAGTTCACCTGAAAACTTCCTCAGTTTAAACATCACATTCAGACAATACTTGTCTTAGTAAATCTTCCTGAAAGAGTCTCAACGATAATTATTTTGGAGTGGTACAATATAAATCTTTAAAATAGTTTAATCAAATGACTCCATCTGTTATGCTGCCTCAGACAGGAAGCAACAAAGCTAATGAGTTTTGTAATTACTAAGATGCTGGATAATTAGCAGATTTGGACAGCAGCAGGTGCTGAAAACTTGCCGCCACAATTCATTTAATGCAGTATTATTACTAAAACAAGATAACAAATCAGCCAGCTTCCTCTGTTTCTCACCCGAGACCAACTCTGTGTGGAGTTATTTAATAATCTAACAATTACATTAGAAAATAGGAATCAGAAGTGTTTGCCTATTTTACATTCATGTCTATGGCAAGCCTGCCTAAGGAAACAATTAACAAATAAATAGATGGACCACTAGTAGTTGCTACTCCAGCATGCTTCAGGCACTTCTTATCTGTTGTCTATTTTCTCTGACAAATGCCGCTGGCTGCCTTGTTACAATGCTACCCTTGAACTGTATTAATCTGTACTCTGTTTGCAATGTCCACATTGTTGTAATGCCTGTCTTGATGTTCCCCATAATTTGTATTTCTCTGACGTGGAACCTTTGTAAAAGAGCCATGGCTCAAAGGTATTTGTAATCCTAGACTTGATAAATAAATAAAAACAAAGAGAAGGCACATTTGTGTCTTGAAGTACATTCTTTATGCAGTAGTAAGTGGAGAGAGGAGTTTGTCTTTGTTTTCACAGCACTTCATAAGAAGAACATAAGAACATAAAAAAGTGCCAGAAGAAAGGGACCTTGCGATCCATCTAGTCTGCCTATGAAAGCTACCCACTCCCAGTTTCTTTACTGCCTTAGGTTTCCATGGTGCCTATTCCATGCTAGGTTGAACTCCTCCTTTGTCTTCACTGCCACAACCTCAGGGGATAGACTGTTCCAAGTATCCACCACCCTTTCTGTGAAAAAAAACTTTCTGTTGTTTGCTATGAAACCTCCTCCTTTCATGCACATGTTGTGCCCTCTTGCCAGTGTATTCATGTTTTCCCTGATGAGATCCTGTGTTTGCACTGAGTTTATACCTTTGAGGCATTTAAATGTCTCTATCATATCTCCCTTGTCCCTTCTGCTCTCCAGTGAGTACATCCAAAGATGGTTTAATCGCGATTCATTCAGTTCTTCTTGTAGTCCATGTATTATCTTCGTAGCTCTCCTCTGCACAGTTTCCAAGTGATCCTAGTCCTTTTTGAGGTGTGGTCTCCAGAACTGGATGCAGTACTCCAGGTGAGGTCTCACCAAGGACCTGTGCAGTGGGGCTATCACTTTGCTTTTCCTACTTGTGATATCCCTTCCTATGCATCCAAGAATGCTGCTAGCTTTTTGCACTGCCTTTTCACACTGCCTGGTTGTCCTTAAATCATCAGATATGAGTACCCTCAGATCCCTCTCTACCTTAGTTTCAGTCAGCTGCCCCCCCAGTGTATATTTCCAGCCTAGGATCTTCCACCCCGGTGCATAACTTTGCACT
Organism: Neoceratodus forsteri; assembly: GCA_016271365.2. NCBI lineage: Eukaryota > Metazoa > Chordata > Ceratodontiformes > Ceratodontidae > Neoceratodus > Neoceratodus forsteri. The sequence continues at coordinate 686,723,813 of CM057449.1, forward strand.
TCTTGGCATTGAATTTCAACTGCCACTCTTTTGACCATTCCTCCAGTTTTTTTAGATCAGTGATCATTTATGTGACCCACTCTTGTATGTCCACTCTGTTGCAGAGCTTGATGTCATCTGTGAACAGGCATACCATTTCTTGCAAACCTTCCATGATGTCTCTGATGAATATGTTAAATAGAATTGGCCCTAGCACCGATCCATGGGGGACTCCGCTGGTCACCATTCCTTCCTCTGACAGAGTGTTGTTTATTACCACTCTCTAGGTTCTCCCTTGGAGCCAGTTTCTAATCCAACCAACTATTTTCTATCTCACTCCTGTGTGTTCCAACTTATGTGGAACTCCTATGTGGAATGAAGTTGAACGCCTTACTGAAGTCCAGATATAGTACATTTACTGCTCCTCCTAGGTCCATCATTCTGGTCACCCAATCAAAGAAATCAATTATGTTTTTCTGACATGACCTCCCCACTGTAAAGCAGCTCTATGATACTGGTTCGACAACACTTCCATTGATTGGCATTGCAGCGACAGGATCTAAGTTGCGGTCGACATAAATCCCGATTGTCTCCCGGTCCATGTTTTCATCATGGGGCTTTGCCCCTCTCACCCTCCATGCAGGGAGCTCTGCCCCATATCCCCCCATACTTTAGAGTATCAACTCAGAGTCAGAGTTAATTTGGGTAGAGTGTGCAGGACCAGGAGACAGTGTGCCACTGTGTCAGATGCACCAACACAGCTACCTGTTGGCGAACTGTCAATTTTGGTAAACAGGTGTGTAGGTCACTGTGTTGGTGTCACTAATCCTGGCACATACATTCCCTGTGAAGCCATGCTGCTTTAGGTCTATTTAGCTAATTGCTTCTAGATGCTGTACAATTCTTTCTTTCAGTAATGTTTCCATGATTTTTCCCACCACTGAGGTGAGGCTAACTAGACGGTAGTTTTCAACTTCTTCCTTGCTGCTGCTTTTGTGCAGTGGTACCACCGTGGGTCTGCTAATGGGGTGGCACATTCTTCTTTGAGTTTCTTTAGTATTCTCGGATGGATACCATCAGGTCCCATAGCTTTGTCAGCTTTTAATTTTGCTAGTTTTGCTAGTTCTTTTACGACCCTTTCAGTTGTGAAGGAGTTTGTGTCAGCTTCACTGGTGCGGTGTATTGGTCCACTTCCATGATCCTCCTTTGTGAAAACTGAGCAGAAGTATTCATTTAGAACCTCTGCCTTTTGTTCATCAGTTTGAACATTCTGGCCCTCCCTAGTTCTCAACCTCATGATACCTCCCTTACTTTTTCTTTTCTCCCTTATATATCTGTAGAAGGTCATATCCATCTTTTTAGCCCCTTTTGCCATTCTTTCTTTTGCTCCAGCTTTGGCTAACCTAGTTGTCTTCCCTGCTTCCTTGAGTCTTGCTCTGTATTCCTCCATGTTGCTTTCTTTCTTAAATTCTTTGTATTTCTTGAAAACTCTTTTCTTTACATTATACTGGAAGCTACTTCTTCAGTAAGTCAAAAAGGATTTTCCTCCTTTTAGATTTACTTATTTGTTTTGTGCATTCTGCTGTTGCTAGATTGATTGTGTTCTTTATGGCTTTCCAGGTTTCATCCACGTCTTCCCCCAGCTACAACTTTTAGATGGTTCCTAATGTATGTTTTCAAATTTGTTAAAGTCAGCCTTACTGATGTCTAGGATCTTCAGTTTTGTGTGATTATATCCTCAGCTCTTTTGACTGTGAGCCAGACTGACTTATGGTCAATTGACACTAAATTGATTCCCACCTTGACGTCCATGATTCTGGTGGTGTTTGATAGTACAAGGTCCAGGATTGCATTTTTTTCTGCTGGGTAACTGCACCAGCTGTTTTAGATCTGCCTGTTTGAGAGCCATGAGGAATTTGTTGCTCCTGTGTGTAATTCCATGAAGGAGAACCAGTCTATGTCAGGCATACTGAAGACTCCAACGAGCAACAAGTCACCTTTATTGGCCATCATTAGGATGGTTTTCAGCATTTCTTTGTCTCTGTCTATTAGGTGAGATGGAGATCTGTAGATCACCCCCCTTTGGATGGGAGACTTTTCCCCAGCTACGAGGATGATCCATAGGGCTTCAGAAGAGTGTGTCATCTATACCTCTGCAGCCTTGATTCCTTCCTTCTCATAGATGACAACACTGTCTCCCTTCTTCCTTTTGTGATCTCTTCTGAACAGAGTTTACCTAGGGATAGTAACATCCCAAGAATGTTTTTTGTTTAGCCAAGTCTCCATTACAGTGACCCAGTCCAGGTTTGTCTCTGCCATTAAGGCAGTGAGGTCTGGTACCTTATTTACCAAGCAATGGGCATTGACACAGAGTGCCTGCCATCTTTGGTTTTCCCCGCTCACTGTGTCCCACTTTTATGATGCTGTCTGATTTGATTGGCCTGGGCTGTACCTGTTTGGTCCTTGCTTGTGCCTATTGCAGTGTGATCTGTTACAGAACAAGTAGGTGATGGAAGAGAAGCAACTGCTACCTTTAGCACTGCAGTGGGAGCTATTGCCCTCTTACCTTCCTCTAGTTTAAAAACTTTTACAAAAGCAGTGTTATATGGACTCCTTGGAAGATCTTAGTGTGAACCCTTACCTTTATGCCTGATTAAGAGATACTGTGACTTATATGAAACTAATTCAGCATTATTTTACAATATGTTACATCCACTGTAACATATATTACATTCACTGTAACATGAATTCAAATCAGAAAGAAATACTATGATCTAACTGTATGAATGAAAACAAACCTACCAATCGAGTGCCTCATAAAAATTTTGTGAAATTTTGCACTCTCTTCAGTAACCTGAATGATGGCATAATTTGAATTTAGGTACTAATGTGGAGATCCTAATACCAATCATCTGCACTCTGCCTTCCTCAGCTCACCCCTAGCCATATAGAAAAGTAAGCACTGTCTCACCCCACACCCACTAACCCAATGAATGTTTCTTTTTAAAGGTGACAGGAAAGGTAAAAACAGGATTTAGTGACATTGTAGTCCATACCAATATGCATTATCACAGTGGCATTCCAATAAGTACTCAAAAAATAAAATTGTAGTTTACAATGTGAGTGCAAAAATGACAATTTCTGCAGTCCTTTGTGCTTTGCCTTCTGTTTGTGTTTGTACGGCTGTGGGTGGAGCCTACTGCTGTTTTGGCAAGTCTTGCCTTAAAATGGTCAATCATGGAACCTTCCATTGGACTTTTGGAAGTATCCTTCTGAAAGTCCAACGGAGTTTGAAAACACTTCACCACAATCGGCAGCTACAGAGTAACAGCCGCACTATTTTGTCTGTTAGTTCTGCTTTTCGGGGCAAGAACTGTGCATGTGTGACTCAAGTGCATATGCAGTTCTGCTGACACCACTATCTTGTGAATGGCAGAATGCCATTCACCATACCTACACATGCGCAGTTGCATCACCACTGCCATCTTTCGGATCGCACTCCTCCGGCACCCTCCCACTGATTCCGTCCTCTCCACTCCCTCACAGCACTGGCAGCAAAGAAAACCCTCCTACTCCCTCTGTCCTCTTTGTTCCCTCCATTCCCCATCCCTGCATCAACATCGGGTGCCCAATCCCCTTGTAAGCATCATGTACCCCCCCAATTCATGTGGCACACAGGGAGCTCACCTCAGTGTGCCCAAATTTATGCTTTTTTTTCCCTGTAAATAAAGAAAATCATCCCCTGACGTCTTTTGTTTTTTACACCTGTAAGAAAGAAAATAGTCCCTCATTGTCACCCCAGTTCACCTGTCCCATCCCCACCCTCCCTCCGAGCACCCACCTCCTGCACCCTTCACCCCATACTTACCTCCGGAGGTAGGCACTGTCACTTCTCTGGACCGGGACTGATCTGCACTCTTCAAAGCCAAACCGCAAACTGAAGGATCAACGGTAAGCATGGTATAATGGCAGCCAATGGGGTTTTCAGCTTATGTTGATATATCAGCAATTTTAAGGAATTATGGCCCCATATTTTCAACATGGGGTTCTTGTGACCCCATCTCATGAACACTGTCACTTTCATTTCATCCCAAAAGGTGATTTTGTGGTCACTGCATGGAATCACCTTTTGGGACCAATTAACAAAATGCAATTGCCACTGTTCATGAGGTGGGGTCCCAGAAAATTCCAAAACATCACTGCGTTATGAGTGTGCATTGCGCAGTTTCTACATGCACTCCTAACTTCACCAGTTTTTAATATTTTCACTCCACATTTTCAACTTTGCCATTTTTGCACACCTTATTATTAACAGTATAGCTGCTATTTTTCACATTCTGCCTGAAATGTGTTTTCACACCTGTGGCACAGAATGGCACGGTCGCTCTGCGAAATCACCTTTTGGGACAGGTGAACAAAATGACAGTGGCACTCTTCATGAGGTGGGGTCCCAAAAAGGTCATCTTGAAAATTTAGTGAAACAACTCCAAAAATTGCCAAGTTACACCCTGGCATTCAAAATGTTGTACGCACACATGTAACTGGTTATTTGGCAGCTCACCACAGCTGTATCAGCTCTGGCTAGAGTTTTGTTTTAGTAGAGGTGATTGACCCATGTTGGTGATGTTTTAGCATGTATGACTGGGGTTCTCTACCCCCAGACAGATACAAATTCAGTCATATTTGGTGCATGCACTTTAAGTGCTGGTATGGTACTGTATGCAGTTATTTGCACCAAATTTTGGTTAGCTGCAACTAGCAAAATATGTGTGTACTATATTTTGGGGAAAACTAGCTACAACTTGCATTTTATTAATAAGGCCATCTTGAGCAACACCAAATTTTTATTGTGTGCTTTACAAGCAATATCTTATTACTTGATTCAGCAGACATGGTGAAAAACAATCTCATTGTGTCAGTCTGTTCTCTCATCACTGTTATTCTTGCATCTACTGTATATATTAACAAATTCATTTTCACAGTCACATCCTGCTCCAAGTAACACAACTCAATGCCCACTGTCTGCTTACCTGATACACTATGACTGCTCACAGTAGTTTCCAGGAGTTGTGACTGACCTTATGGATGCTCAGATATATGTCCTGCTTGTTTTATACAAAAGCTGTCACTACAGCTTCTAAGTTCTGCCCCTGGCACACTGCTAAATGAACTGCCACATGCGCTAGACTCCTGCCCCTGCTAACAACACAAACTCTGGTCAGAGCCAACATAGCTGCATCAGCGATTTATGAATTCTCATGGGGCAGAAAAAAAATCCAGCCCACTGTACCCAAGCTTGCTGCTGGAGCTCAGTGCACATGGGTGACTTCACTGTCACAGTTGTTCATGTGCGAGTTCACTTCTGCAGTTGCAGTGACATCATGCATGCTCACTGAGCTCCGGCAGACATCTTGGGCATGGCAGATTGTTCTGCCATGAGCTCAGTGTGCATGCATGACTTCACCACAACTGCAGAAGTGAACTCACGCAAGTGCAACTGTGCAATTGAAGTCATGCATGTGCACTGAGCTGTGGCAGATATCTCGGGCACAGCGATCTCTTTTTTGGGGGGGCCTTGTGGAAGTGATGGGCAAGCAATAAAATAGTGTGCTGACAGAGGGGTGGCTACAGTGGCTGTGGAGGAAAGGAGCAGTGGAAACACAACAGTACTATACATCAGTGACCGCAGCAGTATGGAAGACAACCGCAGCACTGTGGAAAAGCAGAGAGATGGAATCCAGTCACATACTTTCATCATCCCTTCTCTCTTATACAGTAATAGCAATACATCAGCATGGTTCCGCCCATGCAGCTGTAAAAAAAATCAAGCTCTTTTCATATGCCTACCCCTTGTAAACTCATATGGGTTCCAGTCCATAAAGTTGTTTTCCACTGTGAAATACGCAGTTTCTATATATTTGACTCTACAAACTTGACCATTATTGATACCTGGCCCACTGTCTTGTAATTTCCCAGGTTTTCCCTATCCCTACCTGATTATGGTGTGTACTGTGTTCCTTTATGACTTTGTTCTATCTGTTACACTGTCCTCCCCTTGCTTTCTGTAAAATATTACTAATTATTGAATCCAACTTCTGTCTGAATTCACTAGCTCCCCACATATTTCAGATATAGACCATCCTATGCAAGCAGTCCACTATTTTCTCGGAATGATCCCAAGTCCCCTAAAAAGTGGAACCCCTTTTCTTCAGACCAGCCCTTTAGCATGTGATTTTATTCCTTTAACTCTGCCCTGCATATATCACCAGCAGCACATGTTGAGAAGGCACTGGCATCTGCTATCAGGCAAACAAGCATGTTTACATCTCAGCGTTGCATGACTTCAATATAGGAAACTTTCTTTATAAAATATGGGAAATAAGAAAGAACATGAGATGTCAGGGAAACAAAAGATCCAAACATTGGGAAAATTACTGCTTTTATGCAAGCAAAGTATGCAATTGACTGAGAAGCAAAGATTAATACCAAGTTCTCCTTTAAATGTTTTATCATATGTGCCAGCAACACTATTGCTATGTCCTCAACTCTTTCTCATAATGTCTTAATTGAAAGAATAAATATATCTCTCATAATGAGGGACACTTGAAAAGCATAGCCATGCAAACAAGCAGACAAATGGACATAGACAGGCTAATAATACATAGACACATAGACAGACTAATAATGTGCATGTGATAAATGGATGAATAGACACCTGACAATATGAGGTCTAGGATAAGTTTGCATACAAGAAATGAGTAAATATCCAGAAACTGTTGAACTGTATTTCCAAAGAAATGTAAGCAGTTTCTCAGAATTATCTATCTAGAGGTGATCAATCTGAAAAATGAAACAAACTTTTTAGCATAATTCCAATAAATAAAATAGCCATCAGACTAACTCACAGGCACCAATGCTTGTACCTGGTCTAGCTTCAACAGACATTTGTAAAGTAGCTTCCCTATTTGGCTTGATAAATCATCAAAGGACCTGGTTAGATACCAGAATGCTGACCTTGAACTGAATGTCTCTGCTTCAAAGATACACTTTCATTATTTTTACAGATATTTATTACAGATAATTTTAAATAAGACATTTGATCAAACAAAAAAGGACTGTAACCACTATCAAGTTAAGCAATGGAAAACATCTCAGAGAAAGGGAATTTTAATTAAGAACTGCATACAGTAGAATTTCAATTTGGTTTTCACTGTACTTATTTGTTAGTCTCTGTGTTTTATTATTTATTGTGAATGCATTTATTTTATTGTCTAGTCTATGCAAAGCTTGTTGGGATATAGGTTGCTTGAAAGTAACTATGTAAAACACATTTGTACTAAATTGTATTCCATACATCTGCATTAGATTTTTAATGGCATGCAGTATTTGCTTTTCAGTTTCAAAACAAGGTTACAGAGAATGGTGATTGCAAAGTATGAGGGCAGATCAATTCACCTGCATTTATTTAATATGAATGATTAACCTGACATAATTTGATTAAAAAAGTCCTCAAAGTCTCAAATGAAATAACTGTGCATAAACACTCCCTTCTGGCGAATTGTGTAGTATGGGAGATTTCAATCACAACTGGCCATCTCCCTCCCTCAACATAGCCTAGGCAGATATAACCACCTTAAATCTCTCCCAGATCATCACAGAGCCTACCCGCACAAACCATAAGACTGTCAATCACTCTCTTATTGACTGGGCACTGGCCTCCCACCCTCACCATATCTTCAAAGCTGGCCTACTACCCGACTCCATAAGCGACCACCTCATCACTTACCTAGTCTGGAATATCCACTGACCCAAACCCCCTCCAAATTTCTGCTACAATGCTCCTATAAATATCTAAACCTTACCCCCTGCTGGAAGACCTACCTCCCACCAACTGGGGACCCTATACCACCATCAGTACTATCGATGATTCCCTCGTACATTGTTGCAACGTATTCCTCAATGTATGGGATAAGCATTCCCAACTGAGATGCATCAGGGTCAGGGGAGACCACCTACCCTTAATGACTCCTGAGCTTATAGCTTGCCAAAATGCCTGTGACAAGGCTTGGAAATCATACAAATCCTCACTCCTCTCAAATGATTATAACACCTACCAGATGCTCTGAAATAAATGCACCAAAGCCACTCGGCTAGCTAAAGCTGACTACTTTAGCTCCACCTTTCACGCCAATATAAACACACCATCCAAATTCTGGAAAGTTACTGTATTCACTCCCTCTTCTCACCCCCATGGCTAACCCCACCCCCCCTACTGCACATAAGTGACACACTTCTCTCTGACCCTCTCACAGTCACCACCAGCTTCAACACTTACTTCACCTCATGAGCTTCTACTCTCCTCACCTCCCTACCCACTGTTGCTCCTCTTGGTCCCCTCACGGAAACTACGAAACCACTTGGGCCTAACTCCTTCTCCTTCACAAACATCTCTCCTACAGAGGCTCTGAATGCCTTACTTGCTCTCAACCCCTCTAAAGGCAAATCTCCTGATGAGCTGGACAACAACCTACTCTACCTATCTGCTCCTGCCATTGCAATTTGGCTTACCAACCTCCTAAACCTATCTTTTGCCATGGCAACTGTTCCTATGGATTGGAAATATGCCGTTGTTCTACCCTGCCTAATGGAGGTGATCTCTCCTCCACTGCAGACTACTGCCCTATCTCCTTTCTCCCAGCCCTCACGAAACTCCAAGAACACCTCATGCTCTCCCAGCTTTCCAGTTTCCTGTCTGACTCCAACTTCTTCATGCCCTACCAGTCTGGATTTAGGAAGAACCACTCCACTGCCACTTCCCTGCTAAGACTTTCTGACAGTATCCTCTCTGGAATGGATAGAGGTCTAATCACCTCAGCCATCTTTGTTGATCTAGTGAAAGCTTTCGACACTGTCTCCCATCCTCTCCTACTAACTTGCCTCACTGCAGCCAGACTATCACAGTCTTCCACCAACTGGTTCAGTACTTGCCTGATAGGCAGAACCCAATCAGTCAGAATTTCAGATTCCACCTCTCCTCTCCTCTCCTCTCCTCTCTCTCCTCTCCCTCTCCTCTCCTCTCTCTCTCCTCTCCTCTCCTCTCCTCTCCTAAATACCAGTGTCCCTCAGGGATTGTTAGTTGGCCCTATCCTTTTTCAATCTTTCTCAATGATCTCCCACTAATCTGCTTGTCCTCCTCTATTCACATGTATGCAGATGACACTGTTCTATATACCTCTGGCCACACCCCTGTTGAGGTTGCTACCAACCTTCAGGATGACTTCAATAAAGTTCAGCTCTGGTTTAGCTCTCACCAACTCTCTATTAACACCAAAAAGATGGTCTCCATGACCTTTGGCACCAGGCAGAGAATATCCAGGCTCACAGCCCTCCCAAACTTCCACACCCTTAACAGAATGGTCCTTTAGGATGCTACTACTTTTAGGTACCTAGGGGTATTGCTTAACCAACACGTATCCTTCTTTGCACACTTTGATGCTATTCTGAAAAATCTTCACCCCAAGCTGGGTGCACTCTACAGTAACCGAAGTAGATTCCCGCCAGCTGCAATATGTGAAATTGTGCAGAAGATTCTGCTATTTACCTTTGACTACTGTGATGTAGTCTACAGTGCCTCTCCCAAGTCTACTCTATCCAGGATGGACCCCCTTTTCAATGCTTTCTGCTGCTTTGTTCTTGATGCCCCACCACGCACCCATCACTACACACTTTACCATTCACTGGTTTTCCCCTCTCTTGGAAATCATCGACTACTCCACAGCACAAAATGTGTGTCAAAATTTTGGCTCAGATCCCTCCTGCTTTACCTCTCCTCCTCTATATCTTCTCCTCCAACCCCCTCTCATGCCCTCAGATCCTCTGACTCTCGGCAACTGTCAATCCCTCACCAACGGACCTCAGCAGGCCAAGCTGCCTTCTCCTACCGACTCCCTAAACTCTGGAACAACCTCCCACACCAAATTCATCACTTCTCCATCATGCATTCATTATCCACCACCCCGTCCAACTATTATGTGGTTAACTGCTTCTGTGCCTGATACTCTGCCCCTTCCACCCCTTCATCACCTATTCCCTGACTCGCCTCCCTTCTCCCTGCCCACCTGCTGACTCCCATCCCCACTTCTTTACTCCCCAGCCTAAAAACCACCAACCCTTCCTGTGCCCACCCTCTCATCTACCCCTCCACAAGCAGCCTGACCAGCGGTGCTTAGCAATTGCTATGAATACTGGCTTATTATTATTTTTTTTAACTGATGCATGTCTGTCCTTCATACTGTACTTAATTGTCGATGTTCTCATTGCCTTAATGTCTTGTCTCTATTGAGTATTATGGCTGTTGTAACCCAGTCTTGTTTTTAACCTTAATCCATGTTGTACCATTATGTAAAAGGAAACCTAAATGTTATGTTATAATGCCTTGCGTAATGTAAGCTATAATTACATGTCACACTGCTTTTTATTTTTCTCCAGTTGTAACCCTACCCTCCAAGGTCACACCGTGAGATGAGCATCTTGTTGCTCAGTGTGCCTTTCCTGGTGAACAATTTCAATAAATAAATAAATAAAATGGCTGTGATGTCTGTGATTTTTTTTGTTGACCCCTAGGAATATTTCCTGGCTAAGTTCATCTCTATCACTCCAGCTAAGAAGAGTTTGTCTATTGATAAACACATTTTCACCATAAAAGTGAATCCCCTGAATTTAATAAAAAGGCATGGGGAACCCCTTGCTACATTTATATGGGATACTCTGGGAATTTAAACTGTAAAAATGGTTACAGATGATACGTCCATGTGTTGGGCTGCTTTAACTTCATTAAGGTGTTTGATGATATCCATGCCCTACATATCAGGACATGGAGCAACCCCATCCCCTCAAAAAATAACAACAAAACCAAAAAGGAACATAGCCCTTGCAGTAATACAAAAGGTGGTTTTCCCACAATGAACATTTTTTCTTGAAGGGATCTCTTCCAACAGAGGTACAGAATTTACCTACAGTACATATTTAAGTGCCTTTATGGATCCAAACTGACTTAAGTAAAGTGAACAAATTCCTCCCCGCTTTCCTAAAAATTAATATGATGCTGTGAACATTTTGCATTTCAACAGATACTACAAATAGGGAGAAGGCTACACATGATTCAAAATACAAAGACAGCTCTTACAAAGTTGACTAAAGAAGTTTGTTTCTGATCTCATTAAAGGATACCTAAACAGCATTTTGACAATGAGCTATTCAAAAATCTGACTCCGTAGGTGACTAAAGGAAAGACTGCTGTATTCATTAATGCTATAACTACATTTATATAATGAACCTACATGTGGTTCCAGAACATTTGAAACTTGTAAAATCAGCCTTCCAATTTAAAAAAAACCTGTCTTACCTGCTTCCTAAAATGGCTGCCAAAGGTGTTATGTGATGACATCATTGGAGCCAAAGTCAGAGAGATATATTTGGCTTTCTATAGTGCTAACTAGTTCCTTTTCCCATTTGTATAGAATTGTTTCACCCAAATGGTCAAAACCATGTTCATTATTTTGTATATGGTCCTGTTAATTTTGTTTACTTTAACATGCCGAAAATGTGTTTTAATTCAACTGACTTTCTCTGTGGCAAACCACAATGCAGTACAAATCTTGAATAACCTGGTGGTCTAGTGGTTATGGTGGATCCAGTATGCTACAATGGGGGAGCTGGGGTGGTGTGCGTGCTTAATATGCACATTTTAAAATTTTTATGTTGATTGTGCGCATGCGCAAGAAACATATTACGTCAGCTTTCTCCACAAGCAGGTTGTGGAGGCTTGGCACTGTTGTGCTCAATGCCCCCACAGCCTGCAAAGGCTTGTCCCCCATCCCCCAATGCCTTGGCACACTGCTGCTGACACTAGTTCAGCCAGCGTGCCACAACTTTCAAATCAGGGCCACCTGCGTCATTGCAGCGTCAATACATCCGCTGCAATGAGGGAGCAACTCATCATTGCAGGAGCGGGATGTAGGATGTCTGGATAGCCTAGAACACGGTAAGCATGCCACCGTTCACAAACAATATAACCCCCCACCATGTTTTTAGTTGTCGACGGGGGCCCCAATCCCTATCAGCTTTGGTGCTCCTGTGTTTCTTTTGTTGCTGATGGGGAAGCCCACTCCTCTTTGGCATTCTGTAACCCCCTCACTGTTGTTCCTGCTGACAGGGTGCCTAATCCCCGTCAGCTTTGGTGCTCCCATGTTTTTATTGTTGCCGACGGGGGAGCCCACTCCCTGTCGGCATTCTGTAAACCCCCTGCTTTTGTTCCTGCCAACAGGGTGCCCAATCCCCGTCGGCATAATGATACCTCCCACCCGTTTGCTGACGGGGGTGACCCCCGAAAAGAAAGCCTCTGCTGGCACACTGGGAGCCCACCCCAGCATGCCAGATGCCCCTGCAAAGGAAAAAATGGTCCCGCAATGTCTGTTTTGTTTTTTTCTCCTGAAAAAAAGGAAAGCATCCCTTGGCACTTGCCCTGCCTCCCACCCGCAACCCACACCCACCCACTGCACACCCTGCCTCCCCACCCCCCACCGCATACTTACCTTAGGAGTGCAGCTGACGATCTTCAGTGGACTGGGAACACGCCTATACTCTTCAAAGCCGACCGCGAACTGAGGAAATGCCGGTAAGCTGTGTAATGTAATACATAGGGTTTTTTCAACTTTACTGCATATCACAGGCTTTTTTGGGATTTTTACCAAATTTTCAACATGGGGTTTTTGGGACCCCTCCTCATGAATTCTTGAACTGTCATGGCGTTAATCGGCCCCGAAAGGTGATTTCACGGTCACTGCGCGGAATCACCTTTTGGGGCCGATTAACGAAATGACAGTGCCAGTGTTCACGAGGTGGGCTCTCAAAAAGCCTATGTTGCAAATTTGGTGGAAAAAATCCAAAAAATGACTGTTGCAATATTTTCTTGCCAGATACATTGGCATTTTGTCACACCTTCTTGTGAACAGTACATCTGTCATTGTTCACATCCTGGTGGAAATGTGTTTTTTCACACTTCCGGCACAGAATAGCTCGCTCACTGTGAGAAATCAGTGTTCAGGACAGATTAAAAAAATGACAGTGACACTGTTCATGAGTAGAGGTCCTGAGATGGCTATGTTGAAAATTTGGTAACGATACTCCATAAAATGACGGTGCTACGAGTGTGCGTTGCACAGTTTGCATGCACGCTCATAACTTCGCGAATTTGTAATATATTCACTCCAGATTTCCAACATTGCCATTTTCCCACACCTACTTATGAACAGTAAAGCTGTCATTTTTCCCATCTTGGCCGAAATGTGTTTTCGCACTTCCGGCACAGAATAGAGCGGTCGCTGTGGGAAATCACTGTCCGGGACAGATTAAGAAAATGAGAGTGATACTGTTCATGAGCAGAGGTCCTAAAAATGCCTATGTTGAAAATCTGGTGATAATAGTCCATCGAATGACTGTGTTACAAGTATGCGTTGCACACTTTCCAGGCACCCTTGTAACTTTGCAGATTTGTAATATTGTCACACCAGATTTTCACCAGTGGAATTTTTTCACACCTCCTTATGAGCAGTACAGCTGTCATTTTTCACATCCTGACCAAAATGTGTTTTCACAGTTCTGGCGCAGAATAACACGGTCACTGTGGGAAATCACTGTTCGGGACAGATTAAGAAAATGACAGTGGCACTGTTCATGAGCAGAGGTCCTAAATGCCTATGTTGAAAATCTGGTGACAAAACTCCATAACAAGACTGTGTTACAAGCGTGCGTTGAACTGTTTCCACGCACCCTTGTAACTTCGCAATTTTGTAATATTTTCATGCCACATTTTCAACAGTGGCCTTTTTCCACACTTCCTTATGAACAGTACAGCTGCCATTTTTCACATCGTGGCTAAAATATGTTTTTGCACTCCTGCCGCAGAATAACATGGTCACTGTGGGAAATCACTGTTTGGGACACATTAAGATCGAACGAGTGAGAGGGGGAGTGACCGCGCTCAACTGAGCTCTGTCAGGACTGCTGTGGATTTGTTTGTGGGCAGAGAAAGGGTCCAACGCAAGAGCCCAGTACAAAAGGGCAGCATGCAGCACTGGGAGAAACAGAATGAAAGAGTGGGTGACAGAGGAGGAGTAAGTGAACTCACTGGCGCTCTTTCAGGACTGCTGCGGATTTCTTTGTGGGCAGAAAAAGGCATTAATGCAGGCAGGGGCCCAGTACAAAAGGCCAGCCTTGAGCGGTGGGAGAAACAATATGAGCAAGTGAGACAGGGGGACTGAGTGAGCACAATGGAGCTCTGTCAGGACTGCTGTGGATTTCTTTTTGGGCAGAAAAAGGTGCCAATGCAGGAAGGAGTCCCGTACAAAAGGGCCGTTTGCAGTGCCAGGACAAACACAATGAGCGTGTGAGAGAGGAAGACTGAGTGACCTCAACAGAGCTCTGTCGGAACAGCTGCAGATTTGTTTGTGGGCAGAGAAAGGGCCCAATGCAAGAGCCCAGTACAAAAGGGCAGCCTGCAGCACTGGGAGAAACAGATTGAGAGAGCAAGTGATGGAGGGGGAGTGAGCAACTTCACTGGAGCTCTTTCAGGACTGCTGCAGATTTCTTTGTGGGCAGAAAAAGGTACTGAGTGAGCTCAATGGAGCTCTGTCAGGACTGCTGCAGATTTCTTTGTGGGCAGAAAAAGGCACCAATGCAGGCAGGAGTCCCGTACAAAAGGGCCGCTTGCAGCACCAGGACAAACAGAATGAGCGTGTGAGAGATGGAGACTGAGCGACCTCAACAGAGCTCTGTCGGGACAGCTGCAGATTTGTTTGTGGACAGACAAAGGTGTCAATGCAGCCAGGAGCCCCGTACACAAGTGCAGCCTGCAGTGCCAAGAGAAACAGAACAATTGAGTGACAGAGCAGCAGTGAGCAAACTAAACGGAGCTCTATTGTGACTGCTGCAGATTTCTTTGTGGGCAGAAAATGTGGCAACGCAGGCAGGAGCTCAGTACAAAAGGCCAGCTTGCAGCACCAGCCAAAATGGAATGAGTGAGGAAAGAGCTCAATGGAGCTGTGTCGGGACTGCTTCAGATTTCTTTCTGGCCAGAACAAGCTGCCAATGCAGGCAGGAGCCCAGTACAAAAGGGCAGCTTGCAGCGGCAGGAGACACAGAATGAGCAACGGAGGGAGGGGGAGTAAGTGAGCTCAACGGAGCTCTGTTGGGACTGCTGCAGATTTGTTTGTGGGCAGAAAAAGCCAGCAATGCACACAGGGGCCCAGTACAAATGGGCAGCCTGCACTGGCGGGGAAACCAGAATGAGCGAGTAAGAGAGGGGGAGTGTGCGAGGTCAACAGAGCTCTATTGTAACTGCTGCAAATTTCTTTGTGGGCAGAAGAAGGTGGCAATGCAGGCAGGAGCCCAATAAAAAAGGGCAGCCTGCAGCTCCGGCAAACACGGAATGAGCGAGTGAGAGAAAGGGAAGGGAGCAAGCTCAATGGAGCTTTGTTGGGACTGCTGCAGATTTCTTTGTGGGCAGACAAAGGCACCAACAGAGGCAGGAGCCCAGTACAAAAGGGCAGCCTGCAGCACCAGGAGAAACAAAATGAGTTAGTGACAAAGGGGAGGAGCAACAACAGAGCTCTGTGGGCACAGCTGTGGATTTCTTTGTGGGCAGAAAAAGGTGCCAATGCAGGCAGAAGCCCAGTAGAAAAAGGCAGACTGCAGCGCCGGGAGAAACACAACGAGCGAGTAAGAGAGGGGGAGTGAGCGAGCTCAATGGAGCTCTATCGAGACTGCTGCGGATTTCTTTGTTGGCACAAAAAGGCTGCAATGCAGGCAGGAGACAAGTACAAAAGGCCACCCTGAAGCGCCAGCAGAAATGGAACGAGTGAGGGGGAGAGAGGGAGAGTCAGCAGGCTCAAAAGACCTGTGTCAGGACTGCTGCAGATTTCTTTGTGGGCAGAAAAAGCCACCAACAGAGGCAGGGGCCTAGTACAAAAGGGCAGCCTGCAGCACCAGGAGAAGCAGAATGAACGAGTGAGAGAGAGGGAGTGAGCCACCTCAATGGTGTTCTGTCGGGACAGCTGCACATTTCTTAGTGGGCAGAACAAGGTGCCAATGCAGGTAGGAGCCCAGTACAAAAGAGCAGCCTGCAGCACCGGAAGAAACAGACTGAGTGACTGATAGAGGGCCAGTGAGCGTGCTCAACAGACCAAAGCAAACAACATTCAGCATTGACAAATGCTTGTTATTAAACCTTTATATTTTCTGCTATTATTTTCTAGTGCATTTTTGACAGAACCTACAAATGTAATCCATAGTTTGAATGTAAACATTTGTACAATCAATAAATCAGACTTCTTCAACAAAGTAAAATGCAGCAAATACATTACTATGTGGGGGGGGGGGGTGCAGCCACATCCTTCACCACCCCCTAGCACCACCACATTTTTGTAGCAAAGTTCTTGTGCAGTCCAATGTTATAGTTCATACTTTCTCGAAACTCAAATATATGCTTGTCTTGTCTTCCTTTTCATGGGAAACAATAATAATAATAACAAGAAGAATCAGCATTTATGTAGTAGTCTTCATACACATTGTATCCCAAAGTGTTTTACAAGCAATACTAGACTGGTAGTGAAGTGACTGAATGTGTACTGGCAGCCATTTCATGCATTAATATCCACACACAGCCTTGGACAATTGTGTGAACTGGTTTTTATGGGAAGGGGAATGTTGTCCAGGACAACGGGGTCAGGTAGTGATCAAGGTGCTTGCAGCCCCACATCTTATTTCTCAAAGTAATCTGCTCATACTTCTCTCCTTCTGTCTTCCTCCTTCCCTGAATATAGCAGTACCTTGCAAGAGTGGTCTTCTTAGTCCCCCTCTGGTATTCATTCTTCACTATTCCTCCTCACTCCGAAACAGGTGAGCTTATCACCCTTCTGCATCATGAATGCAAGTAGTACAGTCCCCATCTTATTTTGACATATCAAATATAAACATATCTTTCCAGTAAGTCAGGCTCATAGCAGCAGGGAACAAGGGGAATGATGGGCTTTCCTATCCTTAAAATATCTAGGCTACCTTTGATTAGGCACTATTAAATGATGGGTGTGCACATCGTTATGAATGTCATTTAATAGTGCGTAATCATAGGTGGCTTAGATCTTATATGGGTAGGAAAGCTTATTTTTCCACATGTGCAATGCTGCTATCAGCGTGGCTTACCAGAAGATCATGTTTATTATTACTATGTAAATGTAACACGGGGAGACTGTACTAACCACATTCATGATGCGGAAGTGTAGTGAACTCACCAGTTTTTGGTGTGGGGAGCAGGTGAGAAGAATGAATTCCAGAGAGGGACTGAAGAGGCCATTCCAGAAGGGTACAGCTATATTCAGGTTAGTTGAAGATATGAAGGAGGAGGACACTGAGCAGATCAATGTGAGATCTGAATTGTGGTGCTACCAGCATCGTTAAAACACTTCCTGACTGTGGCTGACAGTAGGCAGTGATGACAAATACTCAGAGTGGCAGGGTGCACCTAAACTGTTACTTGAATTCAGTCTAGGGAGGTTACCCTTGGGTGGGGGGGGGTGTTGATGTTTGTTAGGACAGTATTGAGGGAGTTGTGTATAGCTCATTCAAGATTTGGAAGGGAGGAATCCAGCCAACTCGCACTGTGGAGTAGAGCACAGAAAAGTACTGGAGAAGAATTGCTGGTAACTGTCCTGTGGGGTTCTGCAGATCACAGGTAAAGGAGTAGACTGACACTGGAAGTCAGGTGGATTCGCTCACGGTATTAGTATGCCTCTCCTGCTATTAATATTGTTATCCATTGTAAGTGCAGCCCTTATGAGGGCATGAACAGCAGTTTTTCTGGGGGGTCATGATGCTTACTGCTTGGCCTTCCAGGAAGACCTAGTTATTGGTTAATGAGGTGGGAAAAAAACGCAACAGGGAACTCTACATACTACCGTCACTGCGCAGAAGGGTGGTGATCCACTCAATGTTTACTGTGGGAGCAGAAGTCAAATATTGAGAATGTGCACTGGAGAGTGATTTGGGAGGCATTTTTTAACAGTGCCAGCTGATGATGCGTATTAGTATAGGTGTGCACAACTCTCTGAGGTACAAGATTACAATCTGAGGTGTGATAATTCTCTTCATGAGACTGCAAGCTCATATGTGGCCCTAGGCAGTACTAAGAACAGGGTATGGATGGTGGGGTGTTCAACAGAAGGCAGGCTAGGTGCAGGAGGTTCACATGGAAAAAAGAAAGCCTTATTTGTGGATTAACAAGAGAGCATGAGCTTTGGAACTAAACAAGACCAGTATTGAGCTGTGTGACCCTCAGCAAGTCATTAAACTTCCTTGTGCTCCCAGGCCACATCTGTAAACAAGCTTTCAGCTTAGTGTGTCTCTCCTGGTTAACAAAAAACAAAATTCAGTGAACCATATAACCACTAGATCATCAGGTATTTGAAGTGTTGTACTGTAATGTAGTTTGCCAAAGAAAAATGTCAGCTGGAATGCAAAACATTTTCCGCAAGTTAAAGTAAACAAAACTAACAAAATCATAGCCTAACATGTGTACTGATCAAAATAATCCATGAGGTAATACATGGTGTTGATCATTCTGGTACAACAATTCAAAATAAAGAGGGAAAGAAGAACTAGCTAGCACTATGGAAATATATGTGGATCTCTGTCTCTGGCTCTGATGATATCATCATGACTCATCCCTTAACACACTTGGCAGACATCTTAGGGAGAAACTAAGGCTGTTTTTTGAAAGTGAAAGGCTGATGTTTACATTTTTCAAAAGCTATGAAACTGCATTTATGTTATTTGCATAAATACTGTTTTAGCATAAATGTAAACAGCAACCTTTACTTTACTTCGTGACGAAGCCAGTTTTTGGAATTTTCAGTTTTAAAAGACTGCTTGTTTAGGTACCCTGTAAACAAAATGATACAAACAATGACCATATTGTTGCACATGTATTGTTCGGTTCTTTATAAAATCGCTCGCAAATGTTCACACATTTACTTTGATTTGAACAAACCAGTTAGTGACTAAAATGCATGAGGTACAATGGAAAATTAGTGGAATTTGCAAGTATGACCCCCCTTCCCCATCCATGCATGTTAATAGAGTTGTTAACATAAGCAACAAGCAGTAACTAAAAGAAAGAGACTTCACCATGTAGTCACTTGATTAAAGTGCTGAAAAGATGGAGTACTATGACAGGGACGATGGAAAAGGACATACAAGAAAAGAAATAAAACTGAAAGCATGACGTATTGTGTTAAACAGTGATTCTTATTTGTGCAGAGGTACTGTATTTTTGTTAAAGTTTGGGGGCCAGATTTTCAAAGGGCCCTTAGATCCACGCATGCTGCGTCAAACAACCAGCTTGTGTCAGATCTAGGTGCACCAAATACTGTGCACTTTATTTTGCAAGAAAAGCCTTTTTCTATGACAAAGTTCCCCAGACTGATGCAAGAGATCCACTACGTCAACAAAATGATGCAAGGGACAAGAATGACGCAAGTTGCCCCAAAATGAATAATGCACGTTGAGTCAAAAATGGTGCAAGCTGAGTCAAAAAAATGACTCAAGGAATGAAAATTATGCAAATTGAGTAAAGAAAATAGTGCAATCCGAGTCAAAAAAATGACTCAAGGGTCACAAATCAGGCAAATTGAGTACAAAATCGTGCAAGCCGAGTTGAAAATGGTGCAAGTTGAGTAAAAAAATGACTCAAAGAATGAGAATGATGCAAGCTAAGTCAAAAAATATGGTAGATGAAATGGCCAAGACTAAGCCCCAAAATGTTGTAAACTAATCCTGCAGGAGAATACTGGCCTTTAGTAGTAGCATAGTCAGGTCTGACAACCTGCTGTAGGCCTCTTTAAATGCTCTAGTGTCCCTTAGACCAGCTCTAGCTGGTCTAACAGAGACATGAATCCTAAGCACAAGGCCAGGACTTGCAGTCTTTGAAAATCCCAATTAAGGAGATGGTGCATCATTTTGGTGATGCAGACATCCCTTCTGACATGGCGCAGCCATTTTTGTGGCACAAGCATGGTGCAAGCCACTTTGGTGCAAGTTCTGTTTTTGATGCAAGTACCATTTGAAAAGCAGAATTGGTGCAAGGTTTGATGCATCCTGCTCCTTGCATCAGTTGTTTTTGATGCAAGCGCCCAGCGTCATACTCTGGCCTTTGAAAATCCAGCCTTGGGAGTACTAGCTGGCCCAGTGGTGCTGAGGGCTGAGGCACTGGATGCCTTACCTCATGCTACTCTGGTGATGTGTGTTCAGGAATGAGCACAGGCCTCCGGGGGTTGGCAGGGAAGGAAAATGATCGATCATCCAAGGGACTGCTCTCCTTCTCTGGGAAGGGGGGACACCAGTGGTTGGCGTTCGACTGGCCCCTAGCAGATGCTGGGGGCAGTGTGCTGACACTGCAGAAGGGGGTAGAGATGGGGCAGACATCTGGAGGAGCACATGCATGCTCCCTCCAGCTGGCATCATTGTACGCCTCATCTCACTGGGAAGAAAAATTAGGAGAAAATCATTGCCACAGCACATGAAGGAGGGCATCTCACAGGCCCCACTCCCGGCGAGCCATGGCACTGACCACACTGGATCCAGTCTCCGGTGAAGTTATGGAACCCCACCAGCCCCATCAGGGGGAGTAAGCACTGGGGGGTACTGGTCAGAGCTGGCTGGTAGACACCAGGGGATGGGGCTGGGGGCTCCCTCATGAGGTAGGGACCATGGCAAGAGGTGCAGAAAAGTAGTAGCAAAAAAAAGTTTGGGAGTATTATGTCATGAAACAAGTGTATCTGGTCCCACAAAAATTTGAATTTGGGATCAGGAGCTTCTAGAAAGCTTGATGACTTACTTAGAGTGCAGCAAATCTTAAGAAATTCAGCAAAGGAAGTTTATACAAGCAGTTGAGAGTTTTATACAAATGTGCACTAGGAGGAAAATACCAGTAACACAAATAAAACAAACAAAAAAGTGAAAGATCTAAAAGGAATGGAAATAGTAGTTATGGTGATGATGCCTGGTTATGGTGTTTTCTAAATTGATAGAGCAGCAGGAAAAAAAAATAAGTAACTGTAGAAAATAAAATGGTAACAGACCCATCAGTTAAATGGATGAAAACCCACAAATCTTCTTTTTGTTGAGCCAAACAACTTTTTTTTTTAAATGCCAGACTTAAGAAGAAACAATAGGTAAGTGAGTCAAATGTAAAACATATCTCCAGCCATTGCCCCTCTCCCAAGCTACAAGTCTATGTCTGAAATCCAAGGCTGGTGTAAACCAGAAGGAAACAAACTACACTTTATTAGGAAAGAAAAAGAGTTTCCATTTTGCTAATGAAAGTATGATGCTCTCTATATTATAAAGGCAAACCTCTTTACTGTGTGAAATAAATTATACTGCACTTTCTTGACAAACATGGTCAGTCAGGTGCAGAACCCCCCAGAGCCACTGATTATAATGGTCATAATTGGGGCACACACTAAACAGAAATATGCAGCCTCTGTCATCTCCCATCACTGAAGAAATCACAGACCATAACTATACTACAAAAAATATGTAAAATTTGCATAAAATAACAGTTGAAATCAAAAATCAATACAATTTCGGATAGAACTGATTTTAAATAAGAGGCTGTTTTATTTAGTTCTTTACTTCTTGAAGATCACACTAGTGACAGACTGGCAATTTTAAATCAATTACCCATTTCCAGTATTACAGCCCCCTTCTATCTCTCTCTCTCTCTTTCTGTCTTTCTCTTCTTTCTCTCCCATTTTTTCACCTGCCTCCTGCCTTCCCCATTAAAAATGGCTGAGTCCCAAGCTTGTTTATTTTTTTAATAAAAGCATGCAGTCTGGCCAAAGTGTGTGTGTGTGTGTGTGTGTGTGTGTGTGTGTGTGTGAGTGTGTAGTAAATAAATAGATACATAAATAAACACACAAACAAAGGGATGATAATTAAGCAATAAGGCATGATGGGGGGAGGTTGTGGTGGGATAATGGTCCACCTCGGGTATGTTGAAGCAGGCTGCCAAAGGCAGAGTGCTTCCACCACCCAAGAAGGGCCTTTATCCCACCACCAATCCACAATGCCCCTTCCCCCCTCAGAGTGGCTTATTGCTGTTATGAAATGGGCACTGCAACAAATAACTGTATTAAATGAAGAGGTAGAAGCTGCTATGTTTGGAAAACTTTTATCAAGGATTTTTATTATGTTTACACAAGAAGGACATAAAATAGTCCCTAACAGAATCCATAGGATTGCTTACACATTTTCTTAGACATTTTTTAATCAATACAATATTAACTTAGACTCGTGGCATATTGTTAATAAATAGCAGAACACAATAAATAAATACATAGAGAAGACAGCAGTGACAAAATAGAGAACACAACAGTGATGTTTTGATAACATGTTTAACAAGTACAGTACAGCAGCTGTATAACAAACTTTAATTGAAACTAAAACAGCATAGACAGTGCAGTCTTGACTGAAACAGCATAGGTTTGATGTGCTAACACAACCGGATGAGATGATATGAGATGATGCTTGTGTAACTTGATTTGCTTTGTGGCTTTCTGCCTCTCTATCCATGGGATATACAACCCTGTAGGGGTATGATGCAAGGAACCCTAGAGAAGGGTTCCCCCACTACAGGTGCCATAGGAATGAATGCGTTGGCTAAAGGTAGGTTATGAAGAAGCCCACTGGTAAAAGAGACGAGCTGCTGGAGGAGGACGGGAGGATGGTGAGCAACAAAAAATGAATTCTGGTGAGGCCCAAAGTTTGGTGATCTTTTAAGCCCGATGGGGGAGTGACGTTGTTGCTCCACCCATCGAACCTCAGGCTTAAAGCCCTTCCATTCGATGTGCTCACACAACTGGATGAGATGATATGAGATGATGCTTGTGTAACTTGATTTGCTTTGGGGCTTTCTATGTCTCTAACCATGGGATATACCACCTTGTAGGGGTACAACACAAGAAACCCTAGAAGAGGGTCCCCCCCTACAGGTGCCATGGGAATGAATGCGTCAGCTAAAGGTAGGTTAGGAAGAAGCCCAAAAAGAATACCCAAAGATGTTGAGCTTTGTAGAGGCGAGGATGATGAATGAATTCTGTGAAGATAAGGGCTAACCTCCTAAGGAGAAAGGGGAAAGCAGGGGCCACCATCCACCTCCATCCAACAGTGGAACCTAACTAACTAACCTGAACAAAGCACTAACTCTAACTAATATTATGAGCATTGGCACAGAGGAGAGGAAAAAACCCCTTTGAGAAGGAAACCTCTGGGATTCCAAGGTCTAGGTTGCCTTCCCTCCAAGCTGATGATGTTTGATTTGTAGAAGTATGTCAGTAAAGAGAAAGATTCATTAATGAGGGATATAAGTAGAGAGGATGTCGATGGGGGAAAAAATCCAAAGAAGTGAAGGATGATGATGGAATAGAGAAAATTCCCCAAAGAAAGCACAGATCGAAGAGGGAACAAGAAGCTGCATGCAGATTGAAAGCTGTTTGCAGACTGAAGAAGGGGCATTAGGCAACAATGAATACTGATGGTGATGATCACCGCAGTAGGGTGGCAGGTCAATGAGGTAGCATAAGATCCAATGAGAGGTATGATTGATTGAGCGAGGTGAGTAAGTAGACAAATGAGGCTGATAAGGCATGATTATGTGATGTGAACGATTAGATCCTGATGTTGTGCACGATGAGTAGCATCGGATTCAATGATGGAATGCTCGAGTAAGCAATGTAAATAGATAAACCTTGAGGCAAGGAATAGAGAAACTTTGAGGTAAGGATGAGTGAATGAGGACTGGAGTGATGAACCTGATACATGCGCAGGATGGCCGCGGGTCGATGAGTCAGGATGGTTATGCCCAAAAAGAAATATCAATTGCAGGCCTCAACTAGAGGGAATCCTTAATGGTCGATATGGAAAGCGAATAAGAGGAGACGAATGAACTTGAAAATGAACTTGAACGAAGATATCATGCTCTATAGAGCGAAGTGAGCAATGAGGCTCCTCAAAAGGAGGCAGACACCAAGGTCAAGAAGGCATGTCAGGAACCAGAGGGTATGCGAACCAGAGGGTATGAGCTCAGGATGGGTGATCAAGAGGAGCCAAATTGGTGATGTGCGATGAGGAGGGAAGCCATGAGTGGAAAAAATCCATGATGGCCAGGATGTGAATAGGCGCTAGGCTGAGAAAGGTAACATAGGAACGGATGAGGTACGATGATGGATTGGCTCCATGAAGGCAGGTATTGGAAAGCGAGGTATGAAAGGATAAAGGATGGTAGGGAGGTCAATAGGGTGGCATAGAACCCAGCTGGTACAGGATGAGAACTGCAATAGGGTGAGTCAGATTAGGTGGCATATGATCCATGACAGGTATACCCAGAGAAATCTTGATAGCAGGTCAGACGGATCAAGTGAATAGCATGGACGTGGCAAGGCATACTGATTGAGAAACTGAATTAGAGAAGCAGATTGAGGTGAGGTATCAGTGAGCAGACACTGAGGCTGATGAGGCATGCTTGATTGCGCAATGAATCCTTGATGGCTGATGATGGATGGAATCAGGAACCTGATACATGCGGCATGAGGGCCGTGATCGATGAGGTGGGCATATAGGTATGGATCGGTAAGCCCAAAAAAAATATCGAGAGCAGGATGGAGACAAGATATGCAAGGAACAGAATGGAGGGAAAAGACCAAAGGAAGCCAAAGCTGCACAATGAATGAGTAATAGAGACATGGCAGGCAGTGAAGTAAAGGCAGGAGAGATGAGCAAAACAACCAGAAAACAAAGCGTGGATGCTGAACAAGAAGGAATGAGCAAACATACAGGAAGAGAGCAACAAGGGAATGAATGAAGGTGCACCGCTCAGAGCAATGAAGGCACCATAAGCACATAAATGCACAATAAAGCACAGAAACTGCGGGAACCCAGCTAACTTGCGAGGGAATGACAGGACAGGAGAATCAGGGAGAGTGATTTACAGTGAGAATCACACAGAAATGACAGAGCAGCACATATAGCCCTAAGAGCAAAGTACCAATTGAAATCAGGTATCATCCAACTCAATTCAGGGCAGTCGCTGTAAGCACTAAAACGGGGAACAAACTCACAGAAATGCTGTGCCATTTCGTAGAGAGAGAGAGAGAGAGATAAACCCACTGACACCAAAGGCAGAAGAGAAGCTCATTACTGAATACAGGCAGGATGAGCAGTATCAGGTGGGAAACAGCAGCAGAAATTGAAAAGAGAGCCTCAAAAGTGGAAACAAAGACATGCGGTTCAACCCAGCGAGGTTCACCAGCCCATGACAAGCTGCTGCAAGATCCATGTCTCGGGAAGGCCAGGTGACCCCTGTACCTAGCCATGGCCAAGAATCCTGCAGGCACAGTCCCCGATGCAAGCAACAATGTTCGGGTACTACAGTGTGGCACATACCTGAAATAAGCTGGGTCGGGGGCCAGTGCAGGCTGCAGAACAACTGGCAGGAGCCAACATGATGAGCAGATAGCGTCGGATGGAGATCAAAGACGTGGGTGGGATTTATGAGGCAGAGAATCACAGATGGCTAACCGTTCCTCTCCCCCGCCATTGAAAGACATGGTGCCGGGAAGAGAAATGGCAGAAGCGAGGGCAGCAAAAGAACCTGGAGCCATGGGGGGGGGGACAGAGGAGTGCACAAAAATGCCGACAGAGAGCCAACAGGACGAAGTAGCAGGAGCTGCAAGAAGAGAGATAAGGGATAGAAAAACGGGCCAAAGAAGGGAGAAAGAAACCAACCAGCAGCCGCTGAAATGAGGGGAGTAGAGACAAAGCAGGAATCCATACAGAGAGTAGGAGAGCAGCGCCTCTAGCTGCAATAATGAAAAATGAATCCTGGTGAGACCCAGGATTGGTGATCTTTTAAGCCAGATGGGGGAGTGATGTTGTTTCTCTGCCCATCGAACCTCAGGCTTAAAGCCCTCCCATAGTGCAGTCTTGACTACTTTGCAGCTGTATTTCAAACTACGAGTTCATTTAGCTGCATAATTGTGCATTTAGTTGAACTTTGCCCTGCAATGTGCCTATATTAATGCAACTTTCAAAAGGCACTGTAGAGTATTAGGTACAAGTCACGGTTCACTTACTGAGGTAAGCTTCTATTGCTGCTGCCTTTGGTGGTTTCTCTTACTGGTGCTAGAGTGAATTTGGGGCTCACAGAAACATTGTGGTTCTGGTCTTCGGGAGGTGCAGCATTTCTGGGTGATGGTACTGTTTCTCTGTAGGGATTTGAGGAAAATGGCACATTAGTCAGGACATGGAAGTGAGTAGGAGGCATGAGGGAGTCCTGTGCAGTTCCTGTCGGAGGCAGATCCAGGTTGTTTTTGTCAGTGGAAAATGGAGTACTGATGGATGCTGACACTGATGGCTCGCTACAACATGGAGAACACTGCTGCGTGGTGGATGGATCCAGGACACTTATAGCATTGGATGATCGTTGACCCGCTAACATTTCTGACCACATTCTGCCATCTTGCAAGCTGGAAGCCCAGTAACTCCTAAGCAAAGATTCAGAGCGGTGGCCGGTCATGGACATTATTTGCCAGGATTCCAGACTGGCAGCAGAAAGCAGATTAACAGCAGTGCTACGTAGGCTGTGATTGTAAAGGTGGGTACATCTGCCAGTCTGTGGATTCAGGCTAACATTGTGGTTAAAAGCTTTTTCCTCCCATGATTTCTTTCATGAACCAGATGTCTTTGGTTACAAACTATGCTTCAGGGATGCAGTGGGCATGTAAATAAAAGGCAGGGGTATCACGCAGGATTTTACTTCAGTAGAGCAGGAGAGATATGATTGGACACAGAGGATTATCTGGTAACTTGAGCATAAAACCTCTATTTATTCATCATGATGATTCATAGGGATCTGCAAGATTTTTGGTATTTATTTATTTATTTAGTTATTTATTTAGATTTTGATAACCGGGTAAGCTCACTGAGACCAGAGGTCCCTTTTTCAGGAGCAATGCAGATTAGTTACAGACAATAATTACATATATTGGCAGGAGTACACAGTAGTGCATACATTGGTAGGAGCACACACTAGCTGGAGCATACATTGGATAAGATATAGAGTACATTACAGAGCATTTCAGTTACATACAGATAATAACATGGCAAATAAATCAGACATATGACAGAGCATGCCAGTTACATACACATAATAACATAGCAAATAAATCAGACATATGACATCTTAACTAACAATGCTTTAGGGGAAAGGTGGTAACAGCAATATGCAGGATATATTGCCAGCCGGTAGGCTGACTGCCATGGGACAAGCAAGTTTCAGCCACCAAGACTAAGTTCAGGGCTAGCGGTTACAGCCACAGAGACTAAGCTATAGCAGGTATACTTTCAGGCCGGACTTAAAACCCTGAATAGTACAACAATTAGCCAAGTCAACAGTGAGAAAGTTCCATAAATGTGGGGCAGCGTACCTGAAGGAGCACTTTCCATAGTTAGTTAGGACATGAGGGATGTCTAGGGGATAGCCAGTGGAGGATCTCAGGCCCCGGACCTGAACTTTGGGATTTAGCAGCCCACGCAGTTGAGGAGGAGGTCCAACAGTGGTAAATTTGAAGGTCAGGCTAAAAGAGGAGTAAGCTAGTTTTTGTCACGTAGAAGGCCAGTGGAGATCAGCAAGGATCTCACAGTGGTGCCTTCTTGGGAGGGGAGTTGGTGGCGAAATGAGCCACCCTGTGGTAGAGCGTAGTAAGCTTTCTTTGTTCACCCTCCCTTAGGGAATGCAGCAGGGGAGCCCCATAGAGGAGGGAGGGGAGCTGAGTGCAGTTAGATATGGCGCAACGAGCCTCGAGAGAAAGAGAGTCACCTAGCCTATAGAGAAGTCCTAACTTCTGGTGGGTGGACTTAACAAGAGAGTCAATATGAGGCTGGAAGGTCATCGCCTGATCAAGCAGGACTCCGAGGTACTTGATCTTGTCTGTGATCTCTATTCTCTTCCCTTGCAGTATGAAGCTGAAAGATGCCACAACGGTCTGAGCCAAGGCATCTGGACCCAAACAGGACTGCCCTCTTTTTTTCTTCATTCATTACAAGTGAGTTTGAGGAGAACCAGGCTTCCAGTGCAGCAAGACCGGCCAGGAGGTTGGCATTGATTACGCTAGGAACTGGATCACTGCAGTAGACGACAGTATTATCTGCATAGAGGTGGTAGCCTCAATATATGTCATAGTACAGTACTGGAGCCTGTTTTCATCTGTTAATATTTCAAAACTGCTAGGTTTGAGTACCCAGAGTCCTTCTCTGCTGCAGTAGGCAAAGAAATGCTGTACATCCAGCCAGACATTTCAGACCAGTCCCGCTACAGTGTTAATGTTCAGGGCTTCACTTGATCTGATATTTCTTGGAGTACTGATGCAGGTATACAAGGATGGTGACAAGCTTTGTCTTTCCCCTGTCATCTTAGAGTTTTTAGGATCCAAAGAAACACATGGTTTGTTAGAAGTAATGAATTCTGTGTCCTGCATTAAGCTGAAACCACGGCTGCGAGGCGGATTGTTTAGGTAACTATGCCAGTTCTGAGAGAGACATACAGTATGAAGAGATGCTCTACATTTTGCCACTGCTATTTCTAATTGAGCCATGTAGATGTCTTAGCAATAAATTTAGTTCTTCTTTTCCTACGGTTTCAAAGTTGACCAACATTTTTTTTTCTCTGAGCCAGTCACTCACTTAGTTAATGGCCCACGTTGTTTGCCACATAGTGTTGGCTTCATTCCTTGTCAGTTCCAGATTTGACGGCTCCATTTCTGAGGCACTGACATGACAGCTCCCTGCTGTTGAAGTTGCTTCATTATTAGTTACCAGGCTGACTGGTTCTTCTTGTTGATTTTCATTTTCTGTTTCTTGACTGCTGTGATTCATCAAGAATGTCAGCAAAGACATCAAAGTTTGTCAACATTTGTTTTTCTGTCAGGAAAAAAAAACGACGACTGCCAAATGGCATGTTTGTTTCTGTCAGGAGAGGTGATTTAGTTATGAGGTCACTCTAGTACCAGCATGCTGTTGTACTGGGATATTGGCCCTGGTCAGCTGGCTACTTTACCAATCAGAGACCTTGATTTTTTTATGCCCATTTCATAATAAAGAAAAGATTATTCTGTAATCTGACCATGCTTCTGCAAGTGGACAGTTGGGCTGGCATTATAGCCTCAAGGTTAGAGGAACAAGGTGTGAACAAGCTTGATACATCCGGCAGACCAGACCTGAGTTTGATTCTCACAACCTCCGCTTGCATACTGTGTGACTCTGAGCAAATCACTTAACTGCCCAGTGCTCCGAGGCCACCCCTGAAAACAGGCACTTGTGCCTAGTGGGCCTTACTCAGTTACCAAAGACTAAAAAAAAAAAAGTTGTGGAACGGGTCGGGGGAGGAGCAAGAGCTGAGAGATGTGGGTGGGAGAGTCCAGGGATTGGGAGTATAATAAAAAAATATCACTGTACTGTACATTACTGTACATTGCTGGTGGAGTGGGTTGGAAGCAGGTCTTTGATTCTTTGTTTCAATGGTACAGAGAAAAGTGAGAAATGATATGATAATAAATAAATAAATACATACATAAATGCATAAATAAGTTGTTTTGCAATCCAGCCATTCTGTTGTGGAGTGGGTAGGGGGAAGTGATGAGAGGTTGGGGTAGGTGGTAGAGCACCAGGGGTTAGGAGTATAATACTAAAAGAAACTTAGTTGTATTGGATCCTGCTCCTGATCATGGTGGAGCAGGCTGGAAGGGGGGGGAGTGGGTACTGATGCATTGATTTGGTAGGAGGCAGAAAAAGAAGAAACAAGGGGATGATAATAGGAAAAAACATCACCACACCACCGTTATGTCATATGATTTTTTCAAGGAATCTTTTTTTTATCTTTTTTAGACTGCTTCTTTTATTTTTTTATTTATTCATTTATCATTATTATTATTATGATTTTTTGGGGGTTGTCTGTACCATGGTGTACTGGCTCTGGAATCGGACTTATTGTGCCATGAAAGTGTTTTCTGTGAGCTGAGTCTGGAACCCATTCTGAAGTCCATACGCCACTAAGACTGGAAGTGTTGCTTTTGGATGCTATACCCTCACAGTGCTTCTTTTGCAACTGCAAGTATACTATCCAGAAGTTCATATACGGCCTTCCTTTTGCACTGTTAATGAAGCTATTAGCCTCAATATATATTAGCCTATAGATCTGTAGTTGCATATATTTCGAGGTAGGGCAGTCTGGAACAAGAATAAGTCCACTTCCAGTTACAGTTTGCTGTAGTACAGATAACCAAAAAACATAACGTAAAAGAAGCTGTCTAAAAAAGATAGGAAAGGGAATACCCCAAAACATCGAAACACTGCACTTATGCCATGTGACGGGTCACTACTGGCACGGAGTAGAGATTTTCATAGGATCCTTTTTTGCTATCTTTTTTAGACTGCTTCTTTTATTTTTTATTTGTTCATTTATTGTTATTATTAATATTTTGGGTTATCTGTACCACAGTGAAATGGATCTGGAGTTGGACTTATTGTGCCTTGAAAGTTTTTTCCTGTGAGCTGAGTCTGGGAGCAATTCTGAAGTCCATTAGCCACTGAGACTGAGAGTGTTGCTTTTCGGGGCTACTTCCTCACATTGCTTCTTCTGCAACCACAATTTTGTTATTCAGAAGTTCACATACTGTCTTCTTTTTGTGTTGTTAATAAAGCTATTAGCCAAAAGATAAATTAGCCTATAGATCTGTTGTCATATATATTCTGATGTAGGGCAGTATATCTCTGCATCTTCAGAATGATGCAGAAGCACCTAGCAATTGATTCTAAATTGAAACTGACCCACAGCCAAGCATTTGAATTATTATTTCTTTTTAAATTCCCTCTAATAGGCTTTCACTAGCTACTGGGTGCTTAGCAGTAAGATGCAGTCAAGTTTCTTAACAATGGGCATATAAACAGCCCTGTCCATAAAACCACCTCTTCAGCTACAGTATTAAAGCATTATGCGCATGTGCGATACTAAATGCTAAAGTACCACATTAAAATAGTGCGCCATTGCTGGGGGGCAGCTCAGCAGAGGGGAACTCCGGCCACAGAGGGTAGGTAGAGGAGACACAACACACCACCAATGAAGGGAGTACTGTGGACAAATGACCGCTTTACTGTAGGAGAGGACTGGGACTGAATCCGATCATGGTCCCTTCTCTCTCCCACAGTGATAGCAAAACACCTGCAGGGTTCCACTCATGCAGCCATAAAAATTAAACTTAATATCACCTACTGCACATGCACAGAATTGCAGACATTGAAAATAATTTGTTGCAACACCCACCTTTCGACTTGCAATTGAAACAGGTCTTTGGTGCTAAATTCAAACCCACCACCCCCACCTACATACATAGACACACACATATACACACACACACACACGCACACACACACATACACACACTCACTCACTCACTCACACAGACACACACACAGACACACACACAGTCCTGATAACCTTAGTTTTCACCAAATAGAGCTAAAAGAGTTAATTATGCAACGTTCTACTGATTCTTTTCCTTGGGCCATAACTAAGGTAATTTTGCCTGTTTTACTTTTAAAAAGTTAAATAATTTTATTTATCAATTTAAAGTTTGGTGACCAGAACACAGAAAGCACACTGAGCTGCAAACTAGGGAAGGGGATATAGCAGAGAGTGAACAGCAGCAACAGATGTAATGCAACAATGAATGCATGTACATGAACAATAGAAGCAAGGTACAAGTAATGAATTCCACAAAAAGAAAAATAATGCAGTAGAAAATATGCAAAGTACATAAATTATGTGGATAACAAGGATCAGAGCCAGGGGAGTTTGCAGTCTACCGTACATATGGCAAGATGTTTGTAATAGAATCAAGGTGGCAAAACCTTCAAATTACCAAGTACTGTACAGGGAGTTTTAGGCTACTGTATGCAATAGTTCAGAGGTAAAATGGATAAATAGGAGAGAGAGTGAATAATAAGTGGGTTGTTGTAATGCACAGAGAAGAGGAAGATGGTTAGCTACAGGTGCTTGCTTTGCAGAAGTGTGCCAGTAAGATTAGTTTGAGAGAATGTAGGGAGGATGAGAACTGCATGGGGAAAGAGAGGTTGTTCCACAGTGTTGGAAAGCAGATAGGGAAATCGGACTAGTCAGCTACAGATTTAAACCAATGGATATGAAAAGAAACATCACTTGCTGTCAGAGGGAGTAAGAGGATTTGATAAGGGTTTGGATGAAAATAAGTGTAAGCTGGAACAGTGCAAGCCTGTATTTGGCCAGGAAGAGGGACAGCATGACAGAGGCCAGACTTCTAGGGAGAGGAGTAAGATATCTACAAAGAGAGAGCAGTGATGGATGAGAGACAGAGCAGTAATGGTGAAGTGGCAGAAGAAATGGAGAGGGGGGTTCAGCAAAGTGTAGACTTTGGGGCAGTGCTGCAGACTACAACTGTGTAGTTAACTATAAGAGAGATACTATTGAGGATGATCTCTCAATGGACTGATAGAGAAAGGCAAGATTTGCTTCAGCATGGCACATCAGACTTAGAGGGAAGTGTCTTGTACATGGATCAATGTGGGTGGAGTAAGGCCATCCCTGAATCCCTACAAGGGACTTTTCTCAGGCAGCTAGCCAAAGAATCCACAAGGGACAGTGAATCAGAGAGAAAGAGAGATACAAACAAGGTGGTGAGGGAAGCAAAGGCACAGACAGTGCAAGGAATCACCAAAGCGGTCACTAAATAAAGATAAGATTTTCTTCAGATACATAAGTGAGAAGAGCCTGGCAAGGGGAAGAGATAGTGAAGATTAGAAAGGTGGTGAGGAGAGATTGCACAGAAGACGACCAAGAAAAAGCAGACACCATGAACAGGTACTTCTGCTCCAACTTCACAGTGGAAAGAGGGGCAGACAGACCAACAGGAAGGGGGGGGGAGGTGGACACAATCCATTTTCAGAAGAAAGGGTCTGGAAGGGACTTGCAACTCCAAAGATAGACAAGGCTATGATACCAGACAGGATACACTGAATGGCTATAAGGGAACACAGGGAGGTGCTTGCTGCCTCACAGACAGCCTTGTTCAACAGCTCAATGAAAAAAGGCATAGTTCAGCAGGACTGGTGATGAGTGGAATTGATCCCTCTACACAAGAGCGGCAGCAGGGAGGAGGCTATAGGCAAGTCAGTCTTACTTCAGTGGTAGTGAAATTAATGGAAACTGCTAAAGGAAACACTGGTTGAGTATCTTGAATCCAGTTGGTGGCAAGACCTCGAGCAATATGCATTCATGAGATTGGTGTCATGCCAAAGTAATCTGAAGGATTTCTGACTGGGTGACCAGGGAATGAGATCAGGGGAAAGCAGTGGATGTGGCCTATCTGGGCTTCATCAAGGCCTTAGATACTGTGCCCCACAGGAGACTGATAAAGAAACTGAGCAGCATGAGGGTGGAAACCAAAGTGGTGAACTGGGTTTGAAACTAGTTAACAGATAGGAGACAGAGAGTGGTGGTAAATGGCACTCACTCAAATGATGGCAGTATTACAAGCGGGGTGTCACAGGGTTCAGTACTGGGACCAATCCTCTTCAGTGTCTTAATAATACATTGCTGCCACTGTACAGATGTTACTACCACTGTATAGATTGCTGGTCATGCCTCACCTGGAA
Source organism: Neoceratodus forsteri (assembly GCA_016271365.2). Taxonomy (NCBI): domain Eukaryota; kingdom Metazoa; phylum Chordata; order Ceratodontiformes; family Ceratodontidae; genus Neoceratodus; species Neoceratodus forsteri. The sequence continues at coordinate 686,757,644 of CM057449.1, forward strand.
TACAGAGTCCAATTCTGGAGGCCTCGCCTCAGGAAGGACATTGGCCGGGTGGAAACAGTACAGAGAAAGGCGAACAAAATGATTCAGGGTCTGCAGTACATGTCTTACAAGGAAAGACTTAGGGAACTGAATCTGTACTCCTCGCCACATGACTGAAATTTCTGATCTGCATACTTTTAAATTGGAATTGTATAATCATTTATATGTCTGTTGTAGTTGTTTTTAGGTAATTGTGATTTTGTATTTTGTTTTATTTTGTATTGTTTGTCTTTATTGTAAATTCCACAGGTATTTGTTGTAAATGGGGATTTTCCTCAATCAGATTAACCTGTATAAAAATACATTTTAAACAAACAAACAAACAAACTCCTTGGAGCAGAGAAGAGAGAGAGGGGGCATGACTGAAACACTCAAGTATATAAAAGGCATTAACAAGGTACAGGCACAGGAACTTTTTCACTTCAAGAAGGGCTCCAGGATCAGGTGACATGACCTCAGGTTGCAAGGAGGGAGGGAGGTTCTCTACCAACACCAGGAAGTTTTTTTTCACAGAAAGAGTGGTGGACACCTGGCACAGCCTGCCAAAAGAGGTTGCGGGGATCAACACTATGTGGGGATTCAAGAATGCATGGGATATACACAAGGGAGTCCTAACTACAAAGGGTAACTGGAGTGTCAAAATAGGTCTAGAAAAATGGACAGACTAGATGGACCTAGCCGTCTCCTTCTGTCCTCAACTTCTATATTTCTCTGCTGAGAAACTGGAAGGGAAGGTGTGACTTTCTGCAGATGATACCAAAATTCACAATAAGGTGGACACTCAGGAGAGGGTGAAGATAATGAGTAGGGATCTTGGGAAACTGGATGAGTGGTCTAAATCATGGCAGTTGAGGTTCAATGCCAAAAAGTGCAAAATCATGCATTTAGGAGATAGACACCCAGGTGCTGAATATAGGATGAGATGGAGGTACTCACAGTCACTTAACAGGAAAGTTACCTTGGCGTTATCATATCTGATGACCTCAAGGTGGTGGGGCGGGGTGACAAAGCAGTGAGTAGGACTAGAGGGATGCTGGAGTGGATAGGTAGGAGTAAGTCCAGCTGGAAGAGGGAGGTGTTTCAGCCATTGCATCATTCATAAGTGATATCCCACCTGGAGTACTGTGACCAGTTTTGGGAGCCACACCTCTGAAAGGACATAGTAAGTATGGAGGGCATGGAGTCATTTTGGAGAAAGCAAAAACAGTGCGGCAACCAATGCCGCAAGCAAAAGGACATGTACTGCAATATCATCAGGTAAAACATTGACCTGACACAAACAGCGTACGCCCTTTAAAACAATGGGCTTCTTTGTGATTTTGTGGGGGGGCTTATCACCCGCACTCCCCAACATGGGGGCTTTGTCCCACACACCCCAGAATCATTATAACAAACTCTGGCTGGGTGGACTTTGGGAATGGGAATACTATGGGAGGGGGAAAAGTTTCTTTAAAAAAAAAATAAAAGCCACAAAAAGTTGCAGCACAGGCAGACCTGGTAGGAACTGAACCACAGTCCTAGGTCTCTGTTTCCACCGTGTGCTAGTGCCTTAGCCACTCCACCATGGGAGCAGCTCAACCAGCACCCTAGCAACATGGCAACCTGATACTTCCGTGTTTTCAGTGTACAGTGACAGGTGTAGCGGTAATTTCCTACCGCTGTTCTAATCCTGTCACTGTAATTCCAGGTGCACTATACACAATGCAGTTAATACCACGTTGTCTTTCTTGTGCAGTATTGACCAGGTACCAAAAGGAGGCAGTCAGGAAGAAGGCAACTAGAATAGTGCAAGGGTTGCATTAGAAGCCCTATGAGAAGAGACTGAGCAGTCTCACCATGTACACCCTGGAACACAGGAGTGGAAGAGGTGACATGATAGAGACCTACACATATCTCACAGGGGTACACAGGATACAGCAGTGGACTCTCTTTCAAATGAGAAGGAACACCAGCACCAGTGGGTATGCAATGAAGCTGGTGAGTGTGAGTTTAAAAGAGATATGAGGAAATATTTCTTCACTGAATGGGTGGTAGATGCCTTGACAGACTGTCAGCAGAAGAGGTGGAGGCAAAAACGGGAGGGCTTCAAGCATTTGTAGGACAGACATAGCAGTGTATTAGAAAACAGGAGTGAAGGACGGAGGGTCACTGGAGACCAGTTATGATCTGTAGAGACAGATTAGGCAGTGAACATATGGGCAGATTAGATGGGCCATGTGGTCCTTTTCTGCTGACAAATTCTATGTTTTTATATTTCTAAGCAGGTTGCCATCCAGAGTCTTGAAGACAAGGATATGTTAGAGCCTTGTTAGTCTCTGTATGGTGCTAAAAGTCAGGAAGACAGACTTTTCTATGGCTGCGTGGGTGGAACTCCGCAGATGTTATGGCATCACAGGAGGTTTCGGAGAGCACTGTAGAAGCACGTGACCTGATCACTGTCCTGTGTGCTTCCACAGTGCTCTGGTGAATGGCCACTGGTGCTGCTTAAGTGGTCTTTCCCATTTGCAGGCCACATAAACACACACCCTTAGCAGCATTCTACTTTTTCTTCCACAACTGTGGAAGTAATGGCCACTGTGCCCAAGATGGTAGCTCCAACTCAAACTGTCAACTATCTATACAGTGGCAACACCACCTCCCTTCTTCTGCTGGTCATACACCTGTCTAATCACCAGGGGACCCCACTGGCCCAACCTACTGCCTCGTCGCATGGCTTTTTCACCATGAAGTCATCAGTTATGATTATGCACAGGCCTCTTTCCTGCTTGGTGACCATAAATACCTCTTCTGCCATATCATAGTCTGACTCTGAGTCTGTGCACCCTAGGTGCATGATTTTGTATTTTTTCATATTGAAATCCAGTTGTCATACCCTTGACCACTGCTCAAGTTTTCTCAGGTCTCTGCACATTCTTGCTACCCTTTCAGGAGTGTACAGCCTATTGCAGATTTTGATGTTATCTGCAAAAAGGCATACCTTCCCTTTCAGCTCTTCTGGAATGTCATTTATAATGGCATTAAAGAGGAGTGATCCCAGAACTCAGCCCTGAGGTACTTCGCTGGTCACTCTGCCTTCCTCCGAGTGAATTCCATTTACCATCGCCCTCTGTTTCCTCTCCATAAACCAATTTTATACCCAATGTGCCACCTTAGGACCCACTCCTAAACTGTCTGGTTTTCAAATGAGCCTTTTATGTAGTACAGTGTAGGAGGCCTTGCTTATGTCTAAGCAGGCCATGTCCACTGCCCCACCCTGCTGTAGTTCTCTGGTCACCCAGTCAAAAAAATCTATCAGGTTCATCTGACATGACCTCCCCTTCCCCTTTGAATTCATGCTGCCTCAGGTTTTGTAACCCACTGGATTCAAGATTCTCCACAATCTTTTCCTTCAGCCATGACCCCACTTCTTTCCCTACCACTTATGTCAGACTGACAGACCTGTAGTTGCAGTCCTCTTCCCTGCTACCGCTCCTAAGAAGTGGAACCACATCTGCCCTCCTCCAGTCCTCTTGAACTATTCCTGTTTCCAGTGAACATTGAATCGGGCTGTCTGAGGTGCAGCCAGTACTTCCCTGACTTCCTTCAACACCCTTGGGGTAGAGGTGTACCTGCCTGGCCCCATAGCTTTGTCCACTTCCAGATTTGCAAGTCCTTTTTCATAATCTCTCCTCTTTGAGTGGGGTTATGTCTACCTCCCTATTCCTTGTGTTCCTGCCTTTTTTGTGGTCCATTCCCTTTCCCTTCCACCATGAAGACTGAACAGAAATAATTGTTCATGATACCGGTATCTGCTTCTACCTTATCCTCATCTGCATAGTCCCCACCCCACCACTTTTAATCTCACATTTCCTCCCTTTGTCTTCTCCTTTTCGCCTAATCACTTATGTACCTAAAAAAAATCTTGTCCCCTTTAGTTATAGTTACCCCTTTGGCTATCCTTTCATCAGTCAGCACCTTTGTGCTCCTCTTTCCCTGATTCCATCTGCCTTCCCTGGTACACTTCTCTACCCTTTTCCCTCTGTGTCTTCTTTGTAGCTTCTGAATGCTACCCTTTTAGCCTTAACCTTTTCAGCAACTTCTCTTGAGATTGTATGTTTAGGTGAACAGTTGGAAGACAGCAAGTTTTTTTTCCCACACCTTAGCCAGGTAAGGGAGGAGGGAGATGAGGCAGTAATTGCCTGGGGAGGAGAGTCACCCCCTTTGAAGAGGGGGTATTTCAGCATGCTTCCAGAACTGGAGGATGGACACAAATTGGAAAGAATCTGTAAGAGATCTGTAAAAGCCCTAGAGTATTCATAATTAACTTATATTTTACTTATACTGAACAGGACATTTGACATTAGACAAAAACATTCAGTGTTAAGTAACTTAACACTGCATGTTTTTGTCTAATGTCCTGTTCAGTAAAAGTAAAAAGTAAGTTCACTCATAACAAGAGTGAGAGTGTTTTCTTAGTTAATGAGTGTGGACTAATTGTGAATACCCTAGAGGGTTTTTACAGATCTCTTACAGTTTTAAACTCCCTTAAGATCAGCACCTAAGTGGCTTCATTTAGGACTGAGCATTTTGGAAGCAGTTTAGTTGTGGCATCCCTAACATGAGCACAGACAGAACAATTTTGGAAATTTTGTATTGGAAATTGGAACGAATTTTGGAAAAAAAGGAAGACTGAAGGGCAGTGATGGCCAGCACAGATAGATGATGGAGATTAATATCCCGCCAATCAGGGCCATACACTTAAAGCCACAGTACAACGGAATTGGGCAAAAAAATTTACCCTACCTTGTTTCAGTATAAAAGATTCCAGGCATCCCCCAGTTTTATTTGGTGGTGAAACACTGCAGTTTCAGCAACATTTGAGTATTTTATTTATTAATATTCTAATTTAGTTTTTTTCTCAAGAAAAAGACATGGCCACCACATTTGCATAATAAATACCATTGTAGTCTTGGTAAGTGTTACGATTAAAAATACTCAAAGTGCATAACATTGGAGGTACCTAGAAAGTATATTAGACAGATATGGTAATATTTTAATTAATTGTAGCTGAAACTGGGTTTTGGAAAAACATTTTTGTTGCACTATTGCTATCAGAGGAATTAAGAGAGAGTAAGACAGTGAGGGTGGTCTCAGAAGAGACTGAGGAAATGGAAACTAATGCTGAGGTAGTGGGTGTGGTACAGGGCACATTTTGGGGGAACAGAGCAGGCAGGATGAGGAGAGGGGAATGAGGAGAAGTAGATATGACACAGGATGTGAAGAAATTGATAAAGGTGTTGCACTACAAAAGACAAGAATCCTAGAGCAAATGCCCTGAGGCAAGGGTTACCCTGGAAGGGCATATGGCTATACAGCCACATTTTAAAAAGAAAAAGACAATTTCACCCAAATAATGCAAAGCATCATGGAAGTATATGTAAATCCCCATGAAGGGTTTGGTCTGGCTCAACTTTCAGGAGAATTGCATAGTGCCAAAAGGCCTCACAGTGCAACCAACAAAGGCTAAGAACAGCTGACACAGACATGTGTTTCATCCTCATTAGGACTCATCAGTGTGCCATATCTGTATTTCAGCCTAGAGGAAGGGAGCCAGCCTTAGGATGGTCTTACTTGTTTCGGTCATGGGAAGCCCACAATAGAGAAGCAAAGAAGGGGCACTACAAAATACAAGAACCCAAGAGCAAATGCCCTAAGGCAAGGATTACCCTGGAATATGCTTCCTATGATGTTTATCATTATTGGGGTATGCACTGTGTTTTTCATTGAAATGTGTCTGTATAGCCAATACTTTTCCAGTGTAACCCTTGCCTCAGGGCATTTGCTCTGGGGTTCTTTTCTTTTTTAGTGCTTCTCCTTTGCTTCTCTCTTGTGGGCCCCCATGACCTAAACAAATAAGACCCTCCTAAGGCTGGCACCCTCCCTCTGGGCTGACATACAGATATGGCACACTGATGAATCCTAAGGAGGGGGAAACATGTGCATGTGTCTGCTATTTTCAGCCTTTGCTGGTTGCTTACTGAGGCCTTTTGGCACCGTGCAATTCTGCTTAATGTTGAGCCAGTCCAAATTCCTTCATGGGGATTTGCATATGCTTCCTATTATGCTTTATATTATTGGAACATGTGTAACTGTGTTTTTCTTTGAAATTTGGCTGTATGACCAATACCCTTTCAGTGTAACCCTTTCCTCAGGGTATTTGTTCAGGGGTGCTTGTCTTTTGTAGTACTTCTCCTTTGCTTCTCTATTGTGGACTCCTCATGACCCAAACAAGTAAGACCCTTCTAAGGTTGACTCCTTCCCTCTGGACTGAGATACAGATATGGTACACTGATGAGTCCTAATGAAGACAAAGCACATGTCTGTGTATGCTGTTCTCAGCCTTTGCTGGTTGTCTTGTGAGGCCTTTCGGCACCATGCAATTCTGCTTAATGTTGAACCAGTCCAAATTCTTTGTGGCGATTTGCATATGCTTCCGATGATGTTTTGCATTACTGAGGTATGTGCAATTATGTTTTTCTGATAATGGTGTTGGTCAGCTCAGTTGGACCAGAGAGCTGAAATCTCCTAGTTTGAAGATGGAAAAGGCAGATAGGTGCAGGGGCAAGGGAGTGACTAACCCTTCAGAGCCAATCAGGGGATTTAGGGTTGTTGTTAAGGTTGTAGGCAAAGTAAATTTTGTTGGCCTCCCTTGTAGCCATAGTGCTGTCATTACGTAGTTGTTTGTGTCTCAGCAAGTTCTCAGGTGAGCCTGAAGACTTTGTGAAGATGCCAGCCAGCTTCACAAGCTTTGAGCAGGTTAAAAAAACATAAAAACATCGACAGAGATGACAGAAAAAGACCACTGGTTTATCCAGTCTGTCCACAAACCCTAACAAACCCAGGACCTATTGTCCATCCAGGATTATAAGCCACACTATCAACCCCATGCTCCTTGCCCTACCACTATGACCCTGAGTAACCACTAAGCCCTTCACTCTGTCCCAGCTGTGTTTGAAACCATTGATTGTTTTGGTGCTACTCACATCAGCTGACAGTTTGTTCGACGGATCTGCCACACTTTCTGTAAATAAATCTTTCCCATTTCCCTCTTGAACCTCCTCCAAATCAGTTTCCACTTGTGTTTTTGATCTGCTACTTATACAAAATGGCTCCTCACAGATTATCTTGTTCATTCCTTTCAGGAACTTGAAGGTCTCCATCTCTTCTCTCTTGTCTGCTCTCCAGTGAGTATACAGTGAAGCCCACCAGGATGAACCACAGCACTGCAGAATTCTGCAGTAGAGTTGCTGCAGCAAACAATGCAATTTCAATGGTAGTTAATCCCTTTTGTCGTGCAGTAAGCCTCTGACACTGCGTTTCATCCTGGCTGGTTTCATTGTATGTCAGGTGCCTTGAACCAATCCACTTAAGATCTGCCATGCTGACCCTGAATCATTTTGGTCACCTTATGTTGCATTGTCTCCAGCCTGTCCTTATCTTTCATTAAGTGAGGACTCCAGAATAGGCACAGTACCTCACCAGTGATCTATATAGAGATAGTAATACCTTCTTCCTTTTGCTGTCAGTACCCCTTCTTATACACACCAGCATCCTGTTTGCTTACTGTAGGTCTTGTTACACTAGTTTGTTTTAGAGTGCCACAAATTGAGGATTCACACAGGCAGGAAAAAGAAACCTGTCAATGTCCAACAAGAACAGTTAGAGCCCAAGGGAAGAATATTTAATACAGATGTATGGCATTCATAGTTTGGGTCTTGAAACAAGACCCAAACTAACAGATTGGATATGAAATCTATTACATTTGAATGAACGAGCCAATGAGATATTTATCATGAAACTCCAAAATCAGGAGTATAAAAACTGTGCCCTGTTGTACTGACTATCTTATAGTACAACCCAGAGAATCTGGAATCATGAAAGGATACTATATGAGAAAGGTATTTATGTTTATCCCCCACAACTGGTTCCAACTTTTGTTTCAAATGTCAATTTTGATTTAGACCAATCAAAAGAAAATCAAATGAAAGAAAAGAAAAATAAGGAATGGTTGCAGAATCTTATGAAAGTAAATGATGAGCAAAATAAGAACAGAGCAAAGGCTTCGGAAACCAAGACCCTATCGCTTTTCGCTTTTCGGGTGGGAGACTGAAAATATTCAATCTATAGGCTGTATCAAAAGAGATATAGGTGGCTTTCTTTCCTGTGCCATGGGTGTGAATATTAACAGAAGCTCAATAAAATATACTCAGGTTCATTCATTTACTTCAAAATACCCACAAATTGACATTACTTTTCATTCAAGCCAAATGGTAGTTTTAGTACTACAGGCATCACATGACCTGGATGAGTAAGCAGTCTAATTAACTAATATAGAATCAGTTTCCAGAGATACATCTCAAAATAAACAAACTCTATCCAGAGCTGATAGGGCTGTGAAGCGCTGCCAAGTGAGCAAAGTTACACATGTGCGTAGAAATTATCCTACGCCCCAGTGTAACTCTGCCATTTTTTTTGAGGTGTTGCACCAAATTTTCAACATATCCTTTTTGGGATCCCTCCTCATGAAGAGTGCCAGTGTTATTTTGTTTACTTGTCCCAAAAGGTGATTTCACAGAATGAATGCACTATTCTGTGCCAGAGGTGCGAAAACACATTTTGGGCAGGATGTGTAAAATGATAGTGGACCTATTTTGAAGGAGCTGTGCAAAAACGGAGGTGTTGAAATTGTGGAGTGAAAATATTAAAAATTGGCAAAGTTAGAAGTGTGCATAGAAACTGCACAATGCACTTTCATAATGCAGTCACTTTTTGGAAACTTTTCACCAGATTTGCAACATGGGCTTTTTGGGACCCCACCTTATGAACAGAGGCACTGTCATTTCGTGAATCTATCCCGAAAGGTGATTCTGCACAGTGACTGTAAAATCACCTTTTGGGACAGAGTAACACAATTACAGTGACAGTTTTCATGAGGTGGGGTCCCAAGAACCCCATATCTAAAATTCGGTGCCAAAATTCCTCAAATGGCTGATTTATCGACATAAGTTGAAAACCCCATTGAATGCCATTATAGCATGCTTACCTTTAATTCTTCAGTGTGCGGTTCAGCTTTAAAGAGTGCAGACGTGTCTCGGTCCAGAGAAGAAGATGGTGTTGACCTCCGGAGGTGAGTATCGGGTAAGGGGGGGGTGTGGGGAAGTGGGTGTTCAGTGGGAAGGTGTTGATGAGGGAGGGGGACTGGAGTGATAATGAGGAACCATTTTCTGTTTTACAGAAAAAAAACATGGCAGGAGACAGTTTTCTTTATTTATGGGGAAAAAAGAAAGAAGGCAGATTTGGGCACAATGGAGTGGGCTCCCAGTATGCCACATGAGTGTGAGGGGTGGGTACATCATGGTGACATGGGGATTGGGCACCCCAATGTCAGTGGGGGGGTGGGTGAAAGGGGAAAAAAGGGCACACTGGGATGGGCTCCCAGTGTGCCACATGAGTTGGGGGTGCACATAATGCCAACATGGGGATTGGTTACCCCGATGTCAGTAGGAGGGATAGTGATAAATATTTGGGCACACTAGGGTGGGCTCCCAGTGTGCCACATGTGTTGGGTTGCCACATAATGCCAACACGGGGATTGGGGAACCCGACGTTGGCATGGAGGCAGGAACAGAGGGAGCAGGGAGGACAGCAACAGTGGGAGACTGCGAGAGTTGTTTTTTTTTTACTTTGTTTTCCAGTGCTGGTGGCAGTGATGCAATTGTGGATGCATGGCACTTGGGCATGCGCAGTTGCAGCGAATGGCATTTTTCTATTCACAACATGATGGCACCAGCAGAACTGCGCATGCACGTGCAGTTCATGCCATGGAATGCGGAAGTAACAGCCAAAATAGTGCAGCTGTTATTCTGTAGCTGCTGAGGTGGAGAATTTCAAGCTCCATTGGACTGATACTTTTTATTATTTCATTTTTTGTTGACCAGATAAGTGCACTAGACAAATCTTGCCTATTTTCAGGCACAACCAGGGGAAGGGGGATAGAGATGAATGCCAACTGACCTTGAACCAGATTAAGCTGTTGGTGGTATATTTAGTGAATGAGGGAAATTTGGCCAGGACACCAGGGACATTCCCCTACTCTTTTCGATAAGTGCCATGGGATCTTTAACATCCACCTGGACTACCACCAATCCAGGAAGATGGGACCTTGGTTTAACGTCTCATCTGAAAGACAGCACCTCAGAAGTGCAGCACCCCTCTCATGCTGCACTACAGTGTCAGTACTGGGATATTAACCCAAGTGCCAGATGTGGGAACTGAACCCACAGCCCTCTAATCTCCCAGCCTCAGAGGCGAGTGTGCTACCTACCGAGCCACTGACATTACTTCCATAAGTCCAACAGAAGGTTCCATGATCGGTTATTTTTAGAGCTACTGAGTGATCCCAAAATGGTTGTCGGCTCCGCCTACAGACCTAAAAACCAGGTATGAGAGAGAACCCATTCCACACTGGAGTATCTAAAAACAGATTGACATATAGGAACCCAAACAAGGGATAAAAAGCTGGTCATATTAACATGGAACATAGAGGGCCTGATTTCCAAGTTAGCAGACCAGGAATGTAAACAGTTCCTCATGAAAATAGACGTGATATGTCTGCAAGAGACTTGGATGATGGTGGATAATTCTTCATTATTACCAGGCTATTCCAGTTTCAGAATTCCAGTGATAAAATATAATAAAATTGGGAGACCTATGGCAGATCTGGTCACATTTATAAAAACTGCTCTCAATTGTTTAGTTACTAAGATTAAGATTCACTTAGAGAGCTGTCAAGTTCTTAAGATTTTAAATGACAGGTTAAAGCTTATCTTAGTCAATATTTATATAGTGTAAGTGCAAGCTGTTAGTGTCAGTGGCTCAGCAGGTAGCACACTTGTCTCTGAGGCTGGGAGATTAGAAGGCTGTGGGTTCTATCCCCACACCAGGTACTTGGGTTAATATCCCAATACTGACACTACAGTGCAGCATGAGGGGGACGCTGCACTCCTGAGGTGCTGTCTTTTGGATGAGATGTTAAAACCGAGGTCCCATCTGTCTAGATTGGTGGTAGTTCAGGAGGACGTTAAAGATCCCATGGCACTTATCGAAAAGAGTAGGGGAATTTCCCCGGTGTCCTGGCCAAATTTCCCCATTCACTAAAAATACCACCAACAGCTTAATCTGGTTCAAGGTCAGTTGGCATTCATCTGTATCCCCTTCCCCTGGGTCATGCCTGAAAATAGGCAGAATTTGTTCAGTACACTTACCCGGTCAAAAAAAACTAAATAAATAAAGCGCAATTGTATACGGATTTCAGAAGCTGCTTAAATGTTGTTTGTGGGACAGTTCAAAGGTCAAAACAGTTGTGCTATTGTTCTGGTGTCACGTCGATAGTAAAAAAACATTTCTGAAAAGCCCTCAGAAATCACTCCCTCTCCCAAAGCAGCCTGTCAAAGCATAGTTCAAGAAGGAATCACGGTCTGTATCATGAACTACTCGAAACAGGAAAAGCGCCGATGAGTAGCTGTGATCACTGACTCCAGTGATTCTGACTATGTAAGCCATGTTAAACAAACTACAGTGGTAGCCACATACATTGGCAGCTATTTCCAGATATTTCATGAAATTTCTGAAGAGTTTCTCTCTGCCATCCCTACTGTGGAAATGCAGAAAGCAGGAGATATTTCTGGAAATATCACAGACATTTCAGGAAATAACTGGCAGTGTCTGTGGCTGCTACTGTATGCAGTAATTCCTGTCTGACTAATTTGTAAATGAAAGCAAATGCCAACAAGAAGTATGGTTAGAAGTCTGAGCGGGGGGGGGAGGTGGGGGCGCGGCTCAGCACTAATCACATTATCTCTCATTTTTTTCTCCCCGAGAAATTGTCGATCTGACTGGGAAAGGGGATCCTTAGAACTCGTCTCAGTGAAGTTGTCAATTCTGTGTACAATCGAGCTTGTCCATATACTATATAAAATAGTTTATGGGTAATCATACACAGCAAGGCTGTGTTTCCATCTCAGGTTTGTGATGACACCATGGGACTTCTCAAGCTTTGCTCTCAAGGTTCCTATGAAGTCATCATAAACCCTTGACTGAAACACAGTCTTGTTGAGTATGATTACCCATACATTATTCTATATATTTTACCCAAAAGGAAAATCAATAGAGGGGAGTACTGGACATTGCTCAAATTGATGACAGAGGAAATAACAGATACTTACGAACAATGTTCAATAATAATACAAGGGGATTTTAATGCCAGAGGTTCTCAAAATAACTTAAAGGGATATATTGGCTGTGATTATTTAAAATTAATAAATGTAATTAATAAAAATATATCCTCTATAAGGAACTCCCGTGATAAAATAAGCAATCAAAATGTGAAATTATTATCAGAAACTATGAAGGATCAACATTTTTCTGTTTATAACAGTAGAACAAATGGGGACACAGAGGGTGATTACACCTACAGTATAAAGGCCCTCTAAGCTCATCTTGTATAGATTTGGTATGGGGTAACTTGGATGCCTCAGCTGCCATACTGGACTTAGAAATCCAGATAAGAACAGAATCAGCTCATTTACTGGTCATAAAATCATGGGACTGGAGACATCCTGTAGATAACTGAAATGCTTCTTTAGACACACAAGGAATTGTGATAATTAAAATGAGAAGAATGTGCTGGCAAGGAACTGAAATTAAGAAATCTGAAGAAATGTTAAATGCAGATCATTTATTAAACCGCAAAAATAATTTAGCAGAGATAAACCACAGAGAGATTACAGAATGTGGAATGATATAAGTTTCTATATAAAACCTTTCTTTTATTCAGTTTCATTGTATAAAAAGGAAATAAAACCTGGTTTAACTTCAATTGTAATAAAGCAAAGAGGAAATTAAATGGTTTAATTCAGCAAAAGAAAAAAATGGGATCAAAAGAGACCAATAAAACATTAAATAAAGCAAGGAAAGATTATAAAAACTATTAGAATCGGAAAAATCAAAATATTACATGATTATGTTGGAAAAACTAAGGAAAACAATAATAAAGAATGATACCAAACAGTTTTGGACCCTGGTAAGCAAAGGCTATGATAAATATGCAAACAAGATCGAGGCAGCTATTACCCCATTAAATTGGGAAGCTCACTGTAGAAAGTTATACGTCTCTCAAGAGGAAGAAGATATGCAGCTTATTATTAAAAAATGATACTGTTAAAGGTTATCCCAAAGTATTTTACATAAATAAGATGGAAAAAAGAAATGTCCTAGATAATGTATCCAATAATAAGGCCCCAGGTTCTGATGGAATCCTTGCAGACATATGTAAAATATTCAGTTATTGGTGGATCCCTGTTTTGCACATATTTTATAATCATTGCATATAGGAAGATCATTTCCCTGATTCCTGGAAGGGTAGCAAAATTTGTCCCATTTTTAAAAACGGAAATACAAATGACCCGGCCATGTATAGGCCAATACATCTTCTTGATGCTTCACAAAAGATCTTTGGACAAATTATCTTAGATCGATTACAGCAGTGGGCAGAAAATAACAATCTGATATCTGAAACACAAATGGATTTAGAGAGAATCATTCAACTACACAACATTGTTTTGTCTTCTATCGTCTCATGTGGAAATATGTGACAATCCAAAAATTGAAATAATTCTGCTGATTTATCAAAAAACCACTTTGATTCCGTAAGCAGAAAGATATTATGGAGAAAGTTAGAAAGGTATAATATTCCTCCAGATTTACTAGATATACTAATAAGACTTTACAATAGCACATGGCTAAGGGTTAAATATAATCACGATGGGAACTTAACAACTAAAATCAATTCAAATTTAGGAGTGCGGTAGGGTTGTCTGATAGCTCCATTTTTGTTCAACATTTATATGAACTCGATTCTTAAGTCTCTGGATAATCCTGATTTTCATTCACCAAAAATAGGGTAACATGAAGTTACTTTATTAGTATTCGCAGATGACGTGATTTTGATTTTGACTTCTTTGTTGGATTTCAATGAAAGGTGACCCATTTTTCGGACTTATGTAAAAAAAGATAAATTGGTAATAAATATGGGAAAAACAAATATGGTAGTGTTTGGGAATAGGTCTAGTAAGCAATATGCCCTATATTTTGATATAATTAAAGTAATTATGACAGCATATTAAGATTACCTGGGGTTAAGCTTTGTGAATAACTTATCATGGACCTTCACATGTACAAATTATGTTACAAATTTAAAGTAATCTTTTATGGCATTCAAAAAATTCCATAGGAGACTGGGACAATCTTCAATACTAGGATTAATTATGGTAATTAACACTAAAATAAAAGCTGGAATCCTATATGCTACTGAAATTTGGACTCCATCTAACATAACATCTTTAGAAGTAGAAATAAACAAAATATATAGTTATCTTCTGAAAGTTCAGCAGTCAGTACCTGTAGAAATTCTAAGGAGAGAGAGTTTGGTCAGTTTCCTTTAAGTACCATGGCTACAGAAAGAAGAATCATATTTACATTATAGTTATTTCTCCTTCATGATAATCGGCTTTCTTGGATGTGTCTTGAAGAACAAATAAAGTATCATGGCATGGAATTCACATCTAATGTAATTAAAACCATACATGAAGTATGCAGTAATCCATCAGCAGTCCTCTCTGTCTATCTGCGAGCTGCTGCACACTGTACTGCTACTTGGAAAGACGAAGAAGCTACATGTTGTATGCACATATAATCCCCACAGGGGTGGACTTACCCACCTCCTGGATACCATTGGTCCTTCTGTTGGGGATAATGAACTTTTGATGATGTGAACTCAAACTAGACAAGAAGTAACTCCAAGCAGTTTAAACCTCTGTTGGCGAGTCTTGCCCTGACTCAGCTTATCCAGGAGCCCACTAGATGGGCTGCTAAAGGTGGCACTAGCTCCCTACTGGACTGGGTCCTATCTAACTGCCCAGATAGGATCAGCTCAGTTGGAACCTTACCAGACTCCATCTCAGATCACACCCTGGTGTTTTGTGTGTGGAAGGTCCCCTCCCCAAAAATTCCCCACAAAATCATTCATGTTAGGGATTTCTCTAAGTTTGATCTGGGGTCTTTTCATGATGATCTGAGGACCACTGACTGGTCAGGAGTGCTCAGTGCCCATGACCCATCTGCAGCTGTCTCCCAGTTTCTCACTGTTTTCAGTGCCCTGTAGGACAAACATGCCCCCCTTATTAGACCGAGAGTGAGGGGGACTGCCACAAAATGGCTGCATGGGAGCCTCCTAGCCCTTATGTGTGCAGGGGACAAGTGTTGGGCTCGCTTCAAATGCACGTTGGATCAGTCCATCTTCCAACAGTATAGGAAGATCAGAAACGAGTGCAAAAATGCCATCAGGGCAGCAAAAAGTGAATATTGTAAATCTGCCCTGCTTAGCTCTGCTGAGGACCCACAAAGGTTCTGGAGGAACATAAAAAACTTAGTTGGTGGCTCCTCCAACTTGGGAGTTTCTGATATGATTATTGGAGGGTCAAGTTGTAATAATCCACTCATGATTGCTAATGCTTTAAATTCCCACTTTTCAGAATTGCCCGTGCTTACCTCCTTTTTCCCTGCTTCAGGGGATATTAGAGGTCCTTCAGCCACTGTCCCTCAGGAGGCTCACCCCTCTCACCCATTATTTTATCTCAGGGCTGTGTCTGTCAGGGAGATGCAGAGACTTCTCTCTGGTCTCTTCCTACACTCCAGCGCTGGTACCAAGATAACATGGAGCCCAAGCTTCTGTACCTGGGTGCTCCCTACATCGCCATCCCAGTGGCACATATCTTCAATCTCTCCCTTGCCACTGGTGTTATCCTTGGTATTTGGAAAGTAGCAAGGATTGTTAATGTTCCAAAGCAAGGTAACCCCAAAGTCCTGGACAACTATCATCCAATTGCCATCCTGTCAGCCATTAATAAACTCTTAGAAAAAACTGTGGTTGAACAGCTTACAGAGTATATTCAGACTCGTAAGTTGCTGTCTCCTGCACAGCATGGATATCGTAAAGGGTACAGCACTACCACTGCCCTTGTCTCTGTCACTTCCATCAGGGCGGCCATGGACCAGGGCGAACTCTCTGGGGCTATATTCATTGACTTATCCAAGGCCTTTGACCTTGTAGACCATGCATTACTCTGCTCACAGATGCAGTCCTTAGGCCTGTCCCCCCCTGCCTAAGAGTTGGCTGAGAAACTACCTCCAGGGCAGAACAAAGCAGACTAAATTCAACAAGGTCCTCTCTAACCCCACTCCGGTGACCTCTGGTGTCCCACAGGGATCAGTTTTGAGGCCCCTTCTCTTTTCTGGATTTTTTCACAACCTTCCTGCTGCTGCTTCCTACTGTAATGTCACCCTTTATGCAGATGATCTTGTCATCCTTGCACATTCCCGAGACATTGGGGTTCTTAACCTTCAGCTGAGTGAGGCCTTTAAGAATACTCAAGTCTGGATAACATCCCACAAGCTGGTCCTGAATCTGAGAAAAACTCAGGCCATGCTCTTTGGGTCAGCAGCCAAGATCAAGGCCTCCCCTGTCCATCTATGTGTCAGTGGTGTGGATTGCTCTCCCCTCCTAACCACAGTTTCAATAAAATACCTTGGGGTTGCACTTGACTCCCAACTCAACCTGGGGAGTCACATCCTAAATGTTTGTAGAACAGTAAACTGCAAACTGGGTCTTTGCTTACAGGGCAAAGAAAAATTTGACGTCTGCAGCTCGCTTGGCACTGGCCAAAGGTGTGCTGCTCCCTTTACTAAGCTATGGCCTTCTCCTGTTCGCAGGCACCTCCAAGGTCCACCTTGCCAGGTGGAACACAACCTATAACAACATCTGTCGCATTGCCCTGGCTGTCCCACATCTCATCCACCATTGTAAATAATACAACAAACTGAGCTGGCTTTCCCCGGCCAATCACTTGAAATATGGGCTGGGCTGCTTTGTAGGAAAGGTGCTCAGCACGGGCACCCCACTGGGACTTGCGCAGCTTCTCATGCCTGCTATATCCTTCTCCTACTCCCTCAGGTCTCAGGGTCAAGCGGTGCTCAAAGTTCCATATACGTAAACCCTAATGGGGCATAGGGACTTTGCTACATGTGCCCCGAGGCTATGGAACTCCCTTCCTGACCATGTACGTTCCTCTACCTCCCAACTGTGTCTCTGGAATTCCCTGTGGGAGCACTTGAAACTGTCCTCGGTGTGTGGGCGTCCCAAGCCACCCTAACCAGTTCTCCAAATTGGCCTCATTCTGACCCACTGCCTACTGTCCTTCAATCTCTGGGTAGCATGTGATTGATCACCATCTGCTTACAAACTAAGTGGCCCTGGTGAATAGGGTCACTCATGCAATGTAATTCCCATTGAATGTGTTAGTCTATTTATTGTGTATGTATATGTATAGTTTACCTATTACTGCTCACTGTAGACTATCTATGTTTATCTTGCTCTCTTGTAACTCTATACATTGCCCCCTCTTGTTGTTATGTACCTTGTTTGAACCTGTATTTTCATTGTACTGTCCCGGGTCGTACCTGAAAATAGGAATACAGATTGTCTAGGGTGCCTACCTGGTCAACAAAAGCTAAATAAATAAATAAATATTCTTCCCTCGGGTCTTGGAAATACATTATATGAAATATAAAAACTTCCTTTTTTCCCAAATCAAACAAATGGTAAAGATTAGATTAAGAGATGATATTGTTCAACAAGATCTTGCAAGAATGAATGATGTGCATCAATTTAAATGGTATAAAATAATAAAAACAGATCATAAATAGGAGCCATATTTAACTATTCTTAGAAACCTCTAACAAAGAAGGCTGCTAACTAGACACAGATTTGAGCTTTATAAAGCAAAATATATTTTCCACGATCAGAAAAGATCAGGTACAAGTGGCCCAAACTGCAGTTCTCACATGGGAGTAGTAGATGATCTTAAACATATATTATTACAGGCACTGGGTCATAACCGTGCATGATACTATGCCGCATGGCAAAATTGCGCTGTCAATACAGCGTGATTCTTGCCATGGCATATCTCTAATCTGTGGGGGTCTGCCCCACACACCATTATGAGGGCTGCACTCCTGAACCCCCTAATATAGATTCTCAACTCCGGGGTCAAATTGGGGAATGCACAAAGGTTGAAAAAATAAAAGTTTCTGGGACTGGAATCAAACCCAGTCCCAGAAGCACTGCCTGGGTTACCTACTGCTGTGGCTCAGTCCGTTGAGTCACAGCAGCTGGTCAGCAGAACCCACTCCCAGCAAAAGGCACATATATCCACAACCTTCAAGTCTTTTGTAACTATTACTGTCTGACTTGAGCTACTAAATAGCCTGCTAGTGTTTCAGTTAATTCCATTATTTGCTCCTTGAGCACCCTTGGATGCATCCCATTTGTCTCTGTGGCCTTATCTATCTGTAGGGCTGCTAGCCCTTTCTGAAATATTTCACTGGTGAATGCTTGCTGCCTCATCTCAGGGATCCCTTTACAGCTGCATTAATGCCACTCACTGGCAGATGTCCTCTGTCTTCCCTTGTGAATCTAGAGCAGAAGCAGTCATTAAGAAAGGCTGCTTTCTTCCCATCCTCCTCAATTACCCTACCTCCTTTGTTAGACTTATATTTCCTTCTCTCTTCTTTATTTTTTCCTAATATAATAAACAACTGTTTTCCCCTCCCTTGACCCCCTCAGCAATACTTATTTCTGTGTCTGCCTTTGCTTCTCTGACTGCCCTCTTTGTTTCCCTTGTTCTTATTTGATACTCTCACTATTCTTCTTCCCTTGTTTTTCATTATACATGGTAAAGGTTTTCTCTTGTGGCTCTCACTGCTTCCCTGATCCTTCCAGAGACCTATACTGGTCTCTTATATCTTTTTGATTTTGATTATCATTCTCATGCAAGACTTGGTTGCTATAGGAATGCCCCTCTTTATAGCCCCCCTCCCCATCATTTTCTCACATCCCTAATGCTGTCAACTCTGATTATCTTGTCCTGTACCAGCTCCTTATCTGGTTGGAGTCTGTCCTTCTGAAATGTAGGACTTCAACCTTTGATGAGGGTTTACTTGTCCCAAAGGGTAGGTCAAACCATATGAAGTTATGGTTGCAGGACCCTAGTGGCTCCCCTACGCTCATTCTTCCTATTACTTCCACTTCCACACTGGGGAGCACCACGTCAAAAATGTCAGTCTGCCTAGTGGGTTCCTTAACTAGCTGCACCAGGAGGCAGTCCTGCAATATATCCAGCAGGGCTTGACCTCTGGAGATCCTGGTTGCTGAAATAATCCAATCACTGTCTGGTAGGTTTAAATCTTCTACCACCACCACCACCACCTCTCCCTTTGTCACCTCCCCTTTTTAATTTTTCCCCTAGTTCAATATCTCTCTCTCTCTTCTCCCTGGAGGTCAATAGATCACCCCAAGAATGTTGTGAACTGAACTCGCAGTGCTTCTGTTTCCCCACTACCTCCCCCCTGAAGTTTCTACTTTCCACTGCCTTTATGCCTTCCTGACATATAGGGCTATACCTTTTTATCTTTTCCTCTGTCTTGCCTTAACATGGTGTAGCCTAGGACTGTCATGTCCCAATCATTATTCTCTGTAGCCCAAAGTTCTGTTATGACTACTAGATACATCTCAGTCTCTGCCACCATTGCCTGGAGCTCAGTAATTTTATTTCCTAGACCCCTAGTATTAAGGCAGACCCTTTTCCATCTTTCTCTTGATCTCCTCATGTTTTTTTCTAGTCCTTCTCCCTTATTCTTCCATAGTATTCTTATGCTTTTATTGGTTACGCTAAATGTAAGCTTAGACAGCCAGCCCTCCCTCATTGACCTCTTTCCCCTAACCTAATTTAAACTCCAACCTTACTGTTACCCATCTTGCTGCTACTAGTCCCTTTTTCAGGAGAAGCCCTAGTTAGGTTCCCCATCTGGTCTCCCTTCCCTGTGGTTCCCTCAGCCTCTGTCTCCCCTGCAGGCAGTTTAACTGCCCAGTGTCATCGTCAAATGTCTGCTCAAGAGCACTGGCCCCCTCTGTCATCAAGTGATGGTCATAACCCTTGAAGACTCAGATGTCCCAGAACCCAGTCCCCTGAAAGTGGTGCCCTCCTCATGACACCAACCCTTCAACCACCCATTAACCACCACAAGCTTTTCCTTCCTTCAGTGACTAATGACAATGAGGAATAGCCTTTACAGAGAGCCAAGAAAGGTAGGATCCATGGACACAAGACCTCTTAAGTGGAGCATATTTGTTCAATTTTGCAATGAATTTGGATATGTGTTGGGGTATCATGCCAATGATTACACTGGGAATACTTGTCAAAAACTAGATTTTTTTTGAGATAGGACCATAGAACCCATCACTGTGATTTATATAGTGAACCTGGGTTATTAATTCTTGAAAACAGAAGGAAGCTGATTTGGGCTAACCAAATTTAAAAATGTTAAATTATAACAGGCCTACATACTTGTATGATAAATCTGAAAAAACTGAAAATAAATACAGCCTAAGAAATATAAATCTGAGAAAATGTAAAACTCTAAGGCTCCTAAATAAGTATGGAAATATGACTTTCCCTGTTATCGCAATGACACTGTGGAGTTCAATAAAAAACTCTATCAAGATAGTACATTGTAGCTTGAAATTCTTCATTGCTGAACTGAAACATGAATTAAAAACTTGGTGTATGTGCAATGGATAGAGTTTTGATAATGGCATATTGAATCAGGTACATAGATATATTGTGTGTATGTATATTATTAAATCTCCTCCTTTCATAGAACTTAGGAAAGCTTTTGTATTCTGTTAGTTTTGTATGTGACTGTACTGAATAGCTGAATGTTTTAATTCTGTAACTTATAAGTATACTTTATTAATAGACAGGACCATCTCGTAAATATGACCTCTGGTCCTAATGATGTGTTTTGCCAACAAATCCTGTATAAAAATAAAGATTTTTACTACTACTACTGGAAATGAGGAATTTCACACCACAAAGAAATGTTTATTGAACTAGCACATATACTGCATTACCATTGACAGCCCAGCTTCAGAGTACAAAAAATTATCAATTACTTTTCCTCGGGAAGTACAAACCAAACAGGTGTGGAGGCTTTAGTATTTGAGTTCTGGGTTTATAGTTCCTCACTCTCCACTTCTCATAATTATATAGACTTTCTATTAGCTGTTATCTTACAAAACTCAGCATATGTCCATACTAAGGTAATTAGATATTCAGGTATATTACTGCATTGTACAGCCTTACACCATTCTTCCAGTCTAAAACTGCACATCTTATACACATAGCCCTTGCTAGCTCTAATTTTATTCATATGTTCAGCATTAGTGTTGTGTGAAATTGGAAAATTTCGCCCGATTAAATATTTCATGTTACTCACACATTTTGCGAAATATTTCACAGGTCAAAATGCAAAATTTTGCACACAGAGCAAGTGAAATATCACTCTTGAGACAGTGAAATTTGTCCTGAGTGAAACTTCGCTACCTGCAGGTGAAATTTTCTGCACTAATGACTCCCTGGTGTCTAGTGCCCCCCCCCCGGTCATGCACCGGCCCAAATTTTTATTAAAATTAATTCTCCCTGGTGTCTAGTGGTCCCTCTGGCCAATCGCCAGCCCAAAGTGAATAAAGCAAGCCCCCCCAGTTAACTCATTATTTTCCTTGATTGCCTCAGAACCCCCAATCCTTAAAAAAATGTCAATCCCCACTCCCTGGTGTGTCTAGTGGACCCCCACCCTGTCATCAGATAGTACCGACCCTGCTCCCCCCAGTACCCCAGTTGGGCTACTGACACAGCCCTCCACTCATGTCCATGGCCAGCAGCCTGACTGAGCTCTTCAACGAATGAGCACATGCCAGGCCAGCATGCGCTCATTCACTGAAGCACTCAGTCAGGCAGCCGGCTGTGGAAGTGAGTTTAGGGCCGTGCCAGTGGCCTGATGTACTGGGAAATGTGGGTGGGTGCTATCTGATGACAGGGTGGGGGTTCCACTAGACACCAGGGTGTGGGAATTGAAATTTTTAGGATTAGAGGTCCGGTGGATCAGCAAAAATAATGAGTTATCTGGGGAGGGGGCTTGCTTTATTCGCTTTGGTCCAGTGATTGGAGGGGAAGGACTACTAGACACCAGGGAGAATTAATTTTAATGGAAATTTGGGCCAGTGAGCAGCTGGGAGGGACCACTAGACACCACCAGGGAGAGAATTTGTGGTGGATGAAACTGCGGGTGAAATTCTGCCACAATTTCATGAAAGATTTCACGTGGTGAAATTGTAAATTTTGCCACAATTTTCACCTGCGAAATTTTATTTTGCAACATCTCTAGTCACACTTTTTTCATAGTAATAAGCTGTGCACCTTTAAGTGGTACCAAATGCACACCTTGACTCTACTCCTTTTTTACTACATAAGGCATGGTTCAATATTATCACTCATGTTCTCATAAATCATCCCCTTCATATACAGACCCTATACCCTTTCCTGCACCTTAGACTTTGGTATCTGCTCCTGATAGCAATTCTGCTCTCTGGTGACATACAGCTAAACCCAGGGCCAGTTAACCTCGCACCTAACTCTATTAGCAATGCAAAAGGACTAAGAATTGCTCACCATAATATCAAGATTCTTGAGCACAATTTCTCTGAACTAGAAGCTTGGACCCTCCTACACAAACCTGACATCATTTGCCTAACTGAAACCTGGCTCAAACCCTCCACCCCTGACACTGGGTGCTCCCTCCCATCCTACAGTCTAAGGCAGGACTGACCTGCTGCCAAGAGGGGTGGTGGCACAGCTATTTATTTTAAAAATCACCTTCAGTTCTCAGTCATAAACTCTCCTCCCCTCCTGCACTGTGAAGCTCCCAAGCCCTATCCTTATCTAAACTACAAAATTCAAACCTGCACCAATTGATCTCCGAACCTACAAGGACTGCCCCCCACTCCAACTCCAGTACATTACTGGAATGGATAATGACTAATCACCCGGAACACGTAGTCTTCTCAGGTGTGCTAACTGATGCCATCACAGACCACTCCCCTACTTTCTGTATCTGGGGTAAACAGAGGACAGAACCTACTCAACCCAGGTATATCTTCTTTCACAACTATATCCATTTTGACTCTCATGTGTTCTTACATGATGTGGCTTGCATTGACTGGTCCTCTCTCTATGGGTCTAGTGATACTCAATCTGCTCTTAGTATCTTTCTGACCCACTTCCAAGTGCTTCAGGATGAGCACTGTCCCATAGTAATGCACCGGGTAAAAACAGGCAAACCAGGAGGCTGAAATCTGATCTACTCTGTAAACTTCACCAAAGATACAAAAACTGGCTCTGTTTCAGTTGCACTGGCCTAGCTGCTGACCTCATCACTTATAGGACTATGCGCAACACCTGCAAAAAGGAGATCAAACAGGCCAAAAGCTTCTACTGCAAAGACCTCAATGAACTCCTTCAGAGACTCCAGGAAATTCTGGTCCCACATCAAATTATTCCTTGGCTCAAACTTAACCTCTACCCCTAATGAAATGGTGCTAAATGGAGTCCATTGTAACAATCTGTGCACTGTTGCCAATTTTTTTCAATGACAAATTCTCCGACTCAACTAACTATACCTCTACCTTCCCCTCCAACTTGACCTTAACATATCCGACAAATGCCACTGGACAACATTTTTTCTTTAAATCTGTTTCTAGACTTGATGTACTGAAATTGCTTAATAATATCTCACAGCATATGTCTTCTGGGTCTGACAATCTCAAACCCAAACTTCTTAAACTAGCTGCACCACTCATAGCTGCTCCCTTAGCCAAAATCCTTACCCTCTCCTTATGCCAGGGTCAAGTCCCAGAAATCTGGAAAATGGCAAGGATTACCCCAGTCTTTAAAAATGGCAACCTAAAGGACCCTTCAAACTACAGACCAATTGCTATCCTGTCTGTTCTCGGTAAAATCCTTGAAAAGCTTGTAGCTAACCAAACTATCACATTTCTCCAGGAAAAGGACCTACTAAACCCAGCCCAGCATGGTTTCCAAAAGGGTCATAGCACTACCACTGCCCTACTCAAACTCACATCTGACACCCTGATGGCCATGGACTCTGCCTCCCTCATGGGGACCATTTTCATTGATATGACCAAGGCGTTCGACCTAGTTTTTTTTCATTTATTTTTATTTATTGAGAATTTGGAAAATACCTTTGAGTCAAAGACTCCTTTTTGAAGGTTCCACGTCAGTACAGACATAACATGATAGAACAGTACAGAGCAATCCAAAAAAGGAAAACAGGTATGATACAAGAGATACAATAACAAGTTAACATTTAGTATAATAGTAGATTCATGGTGCTAGTTTCAATGAGCAGAGTCATATTTAAGCTCCCTTGGAGGCTAGTTTTGAGGGTTTCAGACCCCTCTACTCCATCTTCATTGCCACTCTTCAGTCACTAGGTTTCTTTCCAAATGTTATGAACTGGTTCAAAAGCTACCTGACTGACAGAATGCAATTTGTGAAGTACAACTCCACCTTCTCTGACAAGGCCATGACTAACATTGGAGTGCCCTGGGGGTCCATACTTTGCCCTCTGCTGTTCTCTATCTTTATTAACAGCATAACCTCAAACCTCATGAAAACCAGCTCCTTGTTGTATGCGGATGACATAGTGCTCTACACTTGCACCAAATGTATTGAGGATATAAACCTGAGGCTCTCCCATGACTTCCAACTACTCCAGCAGTGGCTGGTCAGACACAAACTAGTCCTAAATGAAGCAAAAACCCAAGCTATGCTCTTCGGCTCAAACCTTAAACTTCAACATGCCCAGCTCAAGTTTAAAGTCTCTATGGCTAGTGGCACCTCAGTAGAAGTTGTTAACTCTTTTAAGTACCTGGGGGTCACACTGGATCCACTACTAAACTATGATCTTCATGTTCAGAGGACCTGCAAATCTGTAAACTCAAAACTTGGAGCTGCCTATAGAACCAGCTATGCCCTCACCCCATCTGCCAGGTTTACTGTAGCCCATGGGATACTCCTACCATCACTTAACTATGGGGCAACCACCAATATTTCTGCAAGCAAATCAAGTCTTCACAAATGGGATGTCACCTACAATAGTATATGTTGCTATACATCATCCTCTCATCGGCTGAAACACCATTGCCTCCTCTACTCTGACCTTGGATGGCTCTCTCCGTAGGCGTTGAGGTTGTATTCTTTCAGCTCCATCATCAAAATTATGATTAGGACTCAAATACCTAAACCTCTAATGAAATTCTTCCAAAGCCAGGTCTCCTGCTATGACCTTCACTCTGCTGACAATGTCCCTGTCCATATCCCTAAATATACTACCACCAAGGGCTCTAGTGCTTTCGCCTGTCAGGCCCCCCAGTACTGGAACTCCATCCCTCTAGCCACTCATCATGCTTCTTCCCACACCTCCTTTCAGAAAACACTGCACAACCATCTCATATCTTTTTGTAGCTGCACCTGCTTCAAACCTCCATAGGTGTAAGATTCTATTCTGACTCCCCTCGCCGCCCTCTTAGCTTGACCACTTTTCAATTTCAGCACTTTCTTTAAATTCAACAGGGTACTCCCTCACACTGCTGTTGTTGCACTTCATCACACACCCCTCTGTCTTTTTCCTCCACTGCAACTGCTACTACATTCTTCCCCTTACTTTCTTCTTTCTTCCAGACCAGCTCTGGTCATTGGAAGACTACCTCTACGTTCCTTCTCTCACTATTTCCTCCTCTCAAAGCCACCCAGTTATTGTCTACCTAACTAGGTGGGCCAAGCGGTCCTTATCTGCCATCAAAGTCTATGTTTCTATGTTTCTAATGAGAATCTGAATTTTTTTCTGTAATTTATTTCCTCCTCATGCCAGTATTAGCCCTAATTTTTATTGCAATTGTCTTACCTGTTATACAGCATTACCTATGTTACTGCTTGCTTGTATGTACCCATTACTTTAACTACTCCTAAAAATGTAATGTTAAGATAGTTCCAGAAGTTTGTTTCATACTCTCCCGGATTGAGCCTGCAAAATAGTCTTTAAGCACTAATTTTTATTGCAATTGTCTATGTTGTTAATACTTACCTGTGATACTGTATTACTTATGTTACTACCTGCTTGTATGTACCCATTACCTTGACTTCTAATAATGTACTGTTACCGTCAGTTCCTGAAGTTTGTTTTTTGTTTTATACTCTCCTGGGTCATGCCTGAAAATAGTCATTATTATGGCTAAAGCACCTACCCGGTAAACAAAAACTAAATAAATATATATATATATATACAGTTTGTGTATATATATATATATATATATATATATATATATATATATACACACACGTATGTACTATATGCTGTATATCTTTCACTCGCTGGCATAACAGGCATACAATAACAATTTGGTCTGTTGCATAGTGTGTAAAAAGCATAACTGTTGGTGATATTGGTCTAAAAATTGCCACAAAGCAGCAAAGAACTATAAAAATTAAGACAGCTTCAAATATTACAAATGCCTTAAATGTAAATTCTAGCCGTATATTGGAGAGAACCAAGTTGTCATCATTTAGTAATCAATCCAGTACCTGTCTTGCTTCATGCATACTATTACTGATCATAATCATGTGATGGTCCTTGTGAGCAAGAAAGGATTTTAAAGATTTGAAGACATCCTAACTATGGGACCTCAAAGACAGGTACATACTGTTCAACGCTGGTAAAGGATGAGGCACTCCAAAGAGTGGTTTCCTTGTACAGGGGCAGAGGAGCAATTACAGTGGTACCTAAAAGGGTTTTATACGTATGACTAAAACAAAAGTTAAGCATATGGATTGGACACTGTCTAGAGCCAAGCAGGAAAAAGTTGTGTTTAATAACCACGCAATGCTGTCCTCCTATATTACATGTGACCTTTGCTTGTGGTGCCCTCCATTTGATAAGACACACTGGGAAAGTGAAGCTGCCGGGTATCCTTGGACCCTCTGTTGTTGGTATGGGCTGACCAATAGTATTGGAGTATCCACGTACAGGTGTGATGATATCAAACATATCACAATGGCAAAGATATTGATAACCTCTGAAATCATAGCAGGCTGTATGAGGGGTTAGAGAAGCATCTATATTGGTGGATACTGTGAGTGCTGACAAATCAATGGCCTAAAAGATTATCTAGAAGGGAAGGAAGGTCCAAACACTTAAGTGACCTAGACTGGACAAACATTTGTGAGGTTTTAGTGTGACAGATTGCACAGATGCAGTAGACCATGTGATAGTCGCTGAAAGCATCTGGTAGGGTGAAAGCAGAAATGAAGTGGTCTGGGTGAGGGACATGGTCCAGTTTATAAGGCAGTAATTTGTGGAGTTGGGGATGAGACAGATGGGCTCAGTAATGAGCTGCATAAAATTGAGGGACTTAATTTGGTGAATATTCTGTTCTGCCAAGGTGGAGAGCCAATTTGTATTTAGAGCCACATGGACTATGATCTCACCAGAAGCCGAGAGGGAGGAAATAGTTCAGAGCATTGCAGGACAAGAGTCAGACTTAGATTTGGGGAAGGAGTATAACTGTCACTGATGAAAAGACTCAGCTCAACTGAACTTTCTTTATTTATAAAAAAGCGCAATTCAGCAAAATATCAAAGTGCTTGTACATTGATTTAAAACTTTAAAATTAAGAATGTCAATAAATAAATAAAAATGTAAATCTATATTGACAATTCTTCCAAATTCTGGAAAGCAAGGTTATAAAGATGTGGTTTTAATGAAGATTTAAAACTCTCCACAATCAGGCACTCCCTTATCTGATGAGATAGAGAGTTCCACAGGATAGCGGCCACAAACACAAATGCCCTAGTACCTGAGGTCTTCAAACAAACTCTGGGAACCTCTAGCAATCCCTCATCAGTTGAGTGGAGTGGGCGAAGATGGTGGTGTGGAAGAGAAGATCTTCCAGGTAACACGGTCCCTGTTTTTGTAGGGCTTCATAGGTCAGCAAACCAACCTTGAAGGTGATCTGCCACTGAATAGACAGCCAGTGCAGGCCACAGAGCACATGTGTGACATGACAATATCATGGTCATCCAGTCAACAGCCTGGCAGCCACATTCTGCATCAGATGCAAGTGGCAGATATCAACCTCCGATAGCCCTAGGTACAGTGAGTTACAAAAGTCAATGTGGGAGGTCACAAAGGTGTGGACCAGTGTTGGAGGGTCATCAGGCGGGACCAAGTGCTTAAACCAGGTGATATTCCTCAGATGGTAAAATGAGGTCTTGACGACGGATGACACCTGAGATCTAAGTGTCAATCCTTCATCAAAAATAATTCCCAGGTTTTGCACATGATCAGAGGTCATCAGTTAGCTACTTCCAAGCCAAAGCCCAGAATGCCACTCAGCTGAAAGCCCCACTTCCCAACAACCCGGGTCTACAACCAACACCTTGGTCTTGTCAGGGTTCAATATTAGCCAGTTGGCACTCATCCAGTCATGGATCTCAGTGAGGCAGTTGTTAAACATTGAGACAGTGCCATCCAGCTCAGCCACAAAGGACATGTATAGCTGAATATCTGCATAGCAGTGAAAACTCACTCCTTACCACCTTACAATGTCTCCCAATGGCAGCATATACACTGCAAACAACATGGGTGGTAAAACAGAGCCCTGCAGCACTCCACAAGACAGAGAGACCAGGTCAGAGGAATAAAACCCCTACACCACTCTCTGAAACCTTCCAGTGAGGAAAGAATGGAACCACCTGAGGACTGTACCAGACAGTCTGTAGATCAGCTGCAGGTGCTGTAATAATACACCATGGTCCACGGTGTCTAATGCTGAAGAGAGATCAAGAAGAACCAAGATGGAATGGCTCTTCCGATCTCTCGCTATCAGGAAATCATCAAGTACCCGAACTAGGGTCATCTCAGTGCTGTGCCTCTTCCAAAATCCAGACTGGAGAGGATTGTAGATATCATGGATGGTAAGATGGTTCTCCAGCTGCAGCGCAAATGCCTTCTTAATAACCTTACTTACAAAGGGAAGGTGAGACAGGTTTGTAGTTAGCAAGACAATCTGTGTCAAAAGAGGATTTCTTAAGGAGAGGTGTTACCACTGCCTCCTTCTATGTGTCAGGAAACACAACTGTCACTAATGAACACCAGACTATCTCTGCTAGGACAGGGCCAATAGCATCAACGCACCCCACAAGAGGCAGGTTGGGCAAAGATCCAAACTACAGCAGGTCAGCCACATACTCCAGATGATCCTCCCAATATCCACAATCGCCAAACCGATCAAACTCAGACCAGACAAACTGAGGGGCTGCAGACTCCCACCGACCATCCCCACAGCCATTGGAATGAGCTGCACATATCTCATACCTTATGTCAGCAACCTTATCTACAAAGAACTGAGCAAACTTGTCACACATCTCTTGTGGCAATGTTCTCCAAAACTGCAGACAAGCTGGCTTGCACACTCTTTCAACAGTTTGGAAGAGCTGAGCTGGTCGATTCTGTGCAGTGGTGATCTCCCTGGACAGGAACTCTGCCTTCTTATGGGAGATGGCTGATTGATCACCAGTATAATGAGCCATCAATCCATGCCTGTCGCCATCAAGACCTGATTTCCACCAGTGTCATTCCAGCCTTTGTCCCACTCGGCTCAACTCCCTCAAGGTCCCATCAAACCAAAGGGACCAAGGGTGGATGGTGAGGGGGTGAATGCAGAGAGGAGTGATGGAGTCCAGAGTATCAGTCACAGCCTTGTTATAGGCCTGTAACAGACTCACTGGGTTTATGCTTGCACATAGAATGCCCGATAGGTCCAGCACAGC
Organism: Neoceratodus forsteri; assembly: GCA_016271365.2. NCBI lineage: Eukaryota > Metazoa > Chordata > Ceratodontiformes > Ceratodontidae > Neoceratodus > Neoceratodus forsteri. Next base: position 686,787,640 of record CM057449.1, read on the forward strand.
CATCAGGCTATCTGAGGTTAAACACCTTAAAGGGCGGTACTAGACCATCTCCATAGGAGCAGGCCTATAGGGGGGAGCCTGTAAATTGAACCCTATAGTGTGATCGTCAGACCATCCAACTGGCTCCACCACCAGGTCAGAGGTCTTCATACCCAGTAGGAAAACCAAGTCCAGTGAGTGACCATAAGTATGGGTCGCAGAGGTAATAATCCATCTGAAGCCCAATGAATACATAAGTTGGAGAAAGTCCTGACCAAATTTCAAGAGTTCATCATTGACCTAGGCATTGAAGCCCCCATAACCATCCATCTGGGGGACTCCAACACCATATCAATGACTAAGTCCATGACTTCCTGCAGGAATTGCTTCTCAGCCTTGGGAGGAAGATAGATGAGAAGAATTCTGCACCCCACCCTTGCACCTATGATACACTCAAAGGACTTGGTCTCCCCTACTGGCACATCTACAAGGCCCAATTCTGTTTTAAAACATATGGCTGCACCCCAACCCCTAAGATCCATCCTCGGGTGGTCTATCACCAAGAACCCAACTGACTCATTAACAGGGCCAGCATTATCATCCAGCCAGGTCTCAGTGATGCAAGCTAGGTCAGATTACTCAATAGAAGGTAGGGCAGGGCCCACAGCTCAGCACCATGGACACAGCGGGGAGGGAGGTGTGCACAAGTCCCTTCACAAAAGAAAGGGTCCTACAATATCTCGCTAAGCTCAGGGTGGACAAAGCAATAGGACCTAATGGCATACATCCAAGGGTACAAAAGGAGCTAAGGGTGAAACTAGCAGAGCCATTAGCATAACAGTTTAGTGAGTCTCAGAGCACAGGAGAGGTACCAGAAGACTGGAGAAGGGCTCATGTGATCCTGCTCCACAAGAGTGGTAGCAGGGAGAAGGCATGGAACTACAGACCAGTCAGTCTTACCTCAGTAGTGGGCAAGATTATGGAGGCACTCCTTAAGGAAAGGATAGTGCAACACCTGGCATCCATAGGATCACAGGATCCAAGACAGCATGGGTTTACAACAGGAAGGTCCTGTCAAACTAATCTCATAGATGTCTTTGACTGGGTAGCCAGAGTGGTGGACCAATGGGGTGCAGTTGATGTCACCTACCTTGACTTCAGCAAAGCTTTCAATACTGTTCCACGCTGAAGATTGATTAATAAGCTGGGTAGGCGCGGGGTGGGTCAGAAGTTGGTCAACTGGGTGGCAAACTTGTTGGTGGGCAGAAAACAGAGTGGTGGTAAATGGTATACATTCAGAAGAGATGCAAGTCACAAGTGGGGTATCTCAGGGATCAGTCCAGGGCCCAGTCCTCTTCAATATCTTCATCAGTGACATTACAAATGGACTGGAGGGTAAGGTTTGCCTGTTTTCAGATGACACCAAGATCTGCAACACAGTAGATGATACAGATGGGGTGTGCAGAATGAGAAGAGATCTGGAAAAACTGGCAAAATGGTCTGAAGAGTGGCAACTGGGGTTTAATGCAAATAAGTGCAACATAATGCACATAGGGAAGAGAAACCCTAAGCTAGCTATAGGTTTGGAGGGGAGTTGCTGGCAATCACAAGGGAATAAAGACACTTGGGCATCATCATCATCATCACAGATTACCTGAAATCATCCAAGTAGACCACTAAAGCAGTTGGTAAGGCTAGAGGGATGTTGAGGTGTATTAGTAGGGGTATCACAAGTCATAAGAGGGAAGTAATAATCCATCTTTACAAGACACTGGTTGGTTGCCATCTGGAGTACTATATGCAGTACTGGGGACTGCACCTGCACAAGGATATTAACAAAATGGAGGCAGTCCAGAAAGGGGCAACTAAAATGGTGCAGGGACTGCATCAGAAAACATATGAGGACAGATTGATGGAGCAAAGGAAGGAGAGAGGTGATATGATCAAAACATTCAAACATCTTAAGGGCATTAACAAGGTGAAAGAGTCTACCATGTTTCAATATAAGAAAAATAGCAGGACAACAGGACACAGCATGAGACTAGAGGGAGGCTGATTAACTCATTGCCTCATAGAATACGCCTGTAGGTGGCAGCAAATGTACTGCAGTGTGTCCCAGAACAACTAAAAAATCACCTACAGACTTCCTGTGTGCTCTAGTAATGTCTGGAGATGTCAATCACATGTTTTAATATTACTTGCAAGCCAGAACTGATTAGAAATGACTGCATGGCACCATTAGAAAGGTATTGTTGTGTTGAACAACTTTGCCACTGACACTTTGTGTGTATCATGTTCACTTCAGGAGTTATTCACATTTGTTTATGACACGGTGTCTATGGTAGACATTTTGTCCATCAAGAACCACCTAAGCACTTTGAAGAAAACACACATTCTGGGTATTTCAGCCAGTATAAACCAAAAACCGAATTGAGCACAATTGATTGCATAGCACCGTTGGATAGGCAATTTTGTGTGGAATAACTTTGCCACTGATACGTTGTGTGTATCATGTATACTTTAGGAGTTATATGCATTTGTTTATGGTATGGTGTGTATGGTTCGGATTCGTCCCTCAAACCTCACCAATGCACCTTGACTAAAATGGGGAAAAATTATATTTAATACTACAGAAATAGCTGGTTTTTTACTAACAAATTATTAAAACTACATCTAATATCTGGATGCTTAATTTGGTGTTGATATGATATGTATTTCCCAACAAAAAAAGGCTTACGGTGCATTTTTTTGTGGAACAAATTTTTTTTATTTTTGCAGTTTCGACCAGCATAGAAAAAAATTAAATTACCTATTATTACTTGCACACCACCGCTGGAAAGGAAATTTAATGCTGAACAAGTTTGCCACTCATACTTTATCTCTAGCACTTCTGCTTTTGTGCTATTAGCATTTGTTTGCGGCATGTTGATTATAGCTTGATTTTGCTTAGAAATGCCCAGGATTCACTTTTAACAGTATGCAAGAGACAAGTGCTGCAACTTCAGAGAGCTCTTGTGGAGGCAATGAGTTAAGGGGTAATGTGAGGAAGTCCTTTTTCATGGAAAGGGTGGTGGATGCATGGAGCGGCCTACCTCAGGAAGTGGTGGATATGAATACAGTGCATGGCTTCAAACATGCATGGGATAGGCATGAGGGAGCAATACAGATGAGTATGAATAAATAGGCCATTGACAGAGTAAATGCCTGTGGCACATTCATAAGGAAGAAAAAATGGGCAGACTGCATGGGTCTTGTGGTTCTTATCTGCCATCAAACGTCTATGTTTCAACAAGATCAGCAATCACTGCTGTCTTGTTCTTGATAGACCTGGCATTACGTAACACCACCCTAGTAGGATGGACTACTGAGGATGGCAGTATTATCTGCCCCCCCCAAGGTGGAGCCCTTGGATGTGGGAACCAAACAGGGAAGACCCCCTCTCTGGAACCCATTTCACCCCAGGGTGTCTTCTAGTCCCCACAACCCCAATCTGCCCATCCGGCTCCCCTCTCCCTCCAGGTCCATGGCCCTTCCCCCTACACCTCCTCCTTACTATCCCCAAAGCTCGACACAGGTCATACACCTCAACAGGCAAAGGGGACAGTCAAAAGGATGGAGGCCATGGAGCTCAGAGGGAGAGTAGAGCCTGACCGGGAGAGATCTCTGCCAGCACCTACTGTACCTATGGGAGCTCACCACAGCAGTTAAACAGCAAATACACAGGAACAAATACAGAAAAAAATAAAACAAATCCAAAACAAATACCCCAAAATATAAAAGCTATATCCGTAATCCCTCACAGCCCCCAAAAGAAAATCAAACCCTTAAGAAGATGTAAGGTCCAAGTTCACTGGTAAGTAATAGCTAGTGTTTGGGAATGGAGCTAAGCATGCCAGAGCTTCAAAAATTGGTATTTGGGAGAGGTGGGGATCTCATCCCCACCATCAGCCAAAAAGGTTCAAGTTCAAGCTGCTGTACTCCCACAACAGTAGTCAGAATGTGCCAGTCAAAATGAATAAGATACCAGTTCCATAGGGCCTCCCACAGCCTCGCCAGTCAAAAACTTGTTAAACTTTCAGACTACCCAAAGACAATGACACCTCTCCAGATATCCACAGTGTCTCCCACAGCCAGATATAATAACTGCACCACTGCAACAATAGCCACAAAAGCAATGCCCACCTGAGGACGGTAACCCAGAGTGAACAGCACCCCAAAATTAGGGGTCCCAGAGGTGCAAGCTCACTGGCACCTGCCTCAGGGGCAACCCTAGGCAATTAAGGCAACACCGCCCACTGGCCAGAGACCCCAATGCCCCTTCACAGGGCTAACCACCCCCGAAGTGCTACCCCAAGACAGCAACCACACCCCGAAACAGAGGAGGATGGGCAGTCTACAACAGATCTTCACAGGGACCAAGATAGAGCCAGAGCCCCTTAAGCCATGACCCGGTTAGCAGTTAATCCAGCCCAGGCCACCAAAGGATCAGGGCCCCAGAGTAGAAGTCGTCGTCTGACAAATGCCTCTGGATGGCCCTCCAAGGCAGACATGAGTGCTACACCCTCCGGTGACTGCTTCCACCACCTCCACCCCAGGAGACTTCAGGCCAGACCACCACTTCCCAGTCAAAACAACAGGGCCCTAGCAAAGTCAACAACCAACTTCAGAAGCAAAATTCCTGTAAAGCAGAGATCTTCAGATGTAGACTTTTGTGAAAGCAGAGGTCTTGTAATGCCATAGAGCAGCAGCTAAGCGAATCCACGCCAGAATCACACATATATACATACATACATGTAACACTAAAGTGAAAAGACGCTAACTTGCAACTAGTGTGCAAAATAAAGGCAAAACAAGACTAGATTTGGTCTCAAAATGTTAAGCACCTTTTATTAAATAAAATGCTCACAACTCACCCCACCAGTGTCAGGCAACGATCGTTTCACCCTTGTGACTGTGGGCTTTCTCAAGGCGTGGTTAGTATGGCTACTGTCTCCCTTATTTATACTTCCAATTTTAAAGGGGCACAAACATTTTACATTTTACATAGCCACATCACATTATTTACACTTTTTACCACTAACTGTCAGCAGAAAAAAAATCAATATATAAGACACTATATTACTTTAAAATACAAAGTACATCAAGCACATGTTTTAATCTAAACCTAAACACACATGTAGTATAAAGTAGGAGGTCATATCAAACTGCAAAAGGTCAACATCAATATTTAATACATTTTATCAACACCATTCCAACATCTAAAGGATATATATATATATATATGTATATATACAGTATATATATATATATATATATATATATATATATATATACATATATTCTATCACCCTAAACCTTATTATTCTAAGAAGGTCACTGGGTCATTATGCAAATGTACACTTAATGCAGTGGGAAAATACTGTTATTTTTGACTCTGAATTTAACTTGTTTTTTGACAAAATTGATATTTGCAAGTGCTTCATAGACAATTTGTTTTTTGTGTGGAAAGGGTCATTGTCTGAGTTAAATGATTTTGTAGAATATCTGGAAAAATCAAATGAAAACTTAAAGTTCACTGTTACTGCAGATTCACAACAGATTATTTAGATTTATGTATCAAAAAAGATAATGAAGAGGGATCGTCATAAAACTCTTTCACAAAATTACTGATAGGAATTCATTGTTATTTAACAAAAGTTGCCATCCAAGACATTGCATGGAAAATATTCCTACTGGACAGTTTTTAAGGTTGCAGAGAAATTGAAGCATGGAAGAAGATTTTAAAGAAGGTACTATATATTTGGTAAAACGATTTAAGGAAAGAGGCTGTAGTGATAGCAGTATTGAAAAAGGAATTATGAGAGTAGCAAACAGCGATAGAAATGAGTTACGAAGCAAAAAGAATTACAATGTTAGTGGTGGAAAGGGTTCTAAGAGAACATGTAATTGTGTTACTTTTTATAATTTACAGGCACAGCAATTATATGGGATCATAACTAAGCATTAGGAAGTCCTAAAGACTGGATCTAAGTTGAATGTCATTACAAGACACCCACCCTGAATTGTCTACAAACAAGCCAAGAACTTGGGAAATCAGATGGTGCATAGCCTTTATAAAGCTCCAAACACAACCAAAGAAAATCAAGGTCTAACTAAGGGGACATTTTTGCAATTTGTTCTTGTTTAGCACTTTATGTGGGCAAAACCATACGTAATTTTAAGAAATGGATTGAGGAACATTTAAATGCAATAGCACATGATGATGTAACAAAAACTTTGGCTCTGCATAAGAAAGTTAACAAAATGATGGTAAAAAAACATGATTTTTTGTTTACTGCTTTTGAGAAAGCAACGTTCGGACCAAGGGGTGGTGATTTAAATAATGATCTTTTGAAAAGAGAAACTTATTGGCAATATGTCTTGAGAGCCAATAGCTATCCAGGCTTAAATGAGGCATTCCAGCTGGCAATTTATTTAAAATGATTCTGCAAATTTGTCTAGGACAACAAAAAGGGTATGGTTTAAATTTATGTAATATAAAATAAAGCAATGTAGTATTTATTAATGTGATATGTTTGTATGAGTGCCTGTATGATTATGTTTAGGAAATAACAGTTATGGATATAGGCCCAGATATTCAAAAGGGTTGCGCCATGCGCAATAGGGTTGCGCCTGCGCAAGTCCGAACTTGCTCCATTCTGCAATATTCAGCAGGAGGCAGTTGCGCCACTGAAAACAGGCTGAGCAACAGCACAATGCAAATGAATGCATGCTGAACTGGAGGGGGAAGAACCATGCATAAACTGCACAGCCCGATATTCAGCCAGGCTGTGCAGAGTTGTGCAGGCGCAACTCAACCTGCGCCTGCACAACTTTGAGCCAAAAAAGGCTTAAGTCGAGGGGCCACCCACAGGTGAGCTGCTGCATTGCAGGGCACAACACAGCAGCTGCCACCTGTGGCTGACCCTCAACCCACTCCTGTGCCCCCTGCAGCCCGATCACGGGCAAAGAGTAAAATCCCACCACCACTCCCCCACTGGCCCGATCAGCGGGCATAGCTTTTAATCCCCCACCAGCCCAATTGCAGGCAGCAAAGTGTCTCCCACCAACATATCCCTGGTGGTCCAGTGGACGAAGATCCTGATCATGCAGGATTAGTAGTAACCCCACCTCCTGATTATATCCCTGGTGGTCCAGTGGACCGAAGATCCCGATCGCGGGTTGAGTAGTAACCCCACCTCCCGATTATATCCCTGGTGGTCCAGTGGACGAAGATCCCGATCACGGGATGGAGTGACAAACAACCCCCACCAGCACATCCCTGGTGACCTAGTGTCCCCCACCCCACCCACCCACGAAGCCCCTCCACCCGTTCCTCCCCACAGCCAGTGGGTGGCAGCATCCCACCCGCCTGCTGCCCGCCGCCTGCCGACTGGCTGCCGGTAGGGCTCACCGCCCATTGGTGCAGGCAGAGCCAATGGGCGTGCAGCCTACCGTACAAGACAGTCTAGATTTGTGAATGAGTTCATTCACAAATCTGGACTGTCTTAGACGATATAGCTGCATGCCCATTGGTTCTTTGCTCTGCACCATCGGGCGGCAGCTCTTACCGGCAGTCAGTCGGAGCGGTGGCGGGCAGCAGGTGGGTGAGATGCTGCCGCTCACCGCTGCAGGGGGGAGCGGGTGGTGGGCTTGCGGGTGGGTGGGGTGGGAGACACTAGGTCACCAGGGATGTGTTGAGGGGTTGTTTGCACACTCCATCCCGCGATCGGAATCTTTGGTCCACTGGACCACCAGGGATATAATCAGGAGGTGAGGGGCTTAATACTCAATCCCGCGATCAGGATCTTCGGTCCACTGGACCACCAGGGATGTGTTGGGGGTAGGGTGTTTCTTTATACCATCCGCGATCGGGATTTACAGTCCACTGGACCACCAGGGATGCTTTGAGGACACATTGCTGCCCGCGATCGAGCTGTTGGTGGAGGAGTACACTATGCCCACAATCCGGGCCCAGTGGGGAATGAGGGATTCTGCACTGTTTTGCCCGTGATTGGGCTGCAGGGGGCATTGGTCCCCGATGGCTGCTGCCTGGCAGGGCGTCAAGCGCAAGTCCTCGGGGATCGGCACACCTGCATGCTAATGGCATGCAAATGGGGCCATAATCAGATGCAAATGGCCCCCTCTGTGCCTTGAATGAATTATGCCCCATTTGCATTTCACCTGTTGGATATCAGGATTTTGCGCATGGCGCAATGGTACTTGCGCCATTGCAAGTTGAATGCTCCCTTCTGACAACTTGCGGTGGTGCAAGTTCAACTGCACCATGCACAGTGGCTGTGGCGGGGGGGTGATATTCAAAGGAGTTGCTCAAGGCTGCAACTCCTTTGAATATCACTCTGGACACACCCCTGCGCAACTATTTTGTGCAGTGCAAGGGCTTGCGCTACAAAATAGCGCAGTTTGAATATCCGGCCCATAGTCTCCATTGTATATTATGTATGTAATCAATTAATGTCCTATACATTTCTTATGACTATTTAAGCCCCCTTTTTAGGGCTGTAGGCAGAGCCTATAGCCCTTTTGTGAGAGCTTTTTAGCTCTGAAAACAGCCGATCTCACAATCTCTTCCGTTGGACTTTTGGAAGTATCCTTCCCAATGGAGCAGAAAGCCCTCCACCATGATCAGTGTACAGAATAACAGCCTCAATATTTTGGCTGTTCCTTCTGCATTCTGATGCATGCACTGCACATGTGCATGAGTAGCACGCATGCGCGGAGTAGTGCACATGCACAGTGCTGCAGTGCCACCATGTTGTGTATGGCACTATGCCATTCACTGTTTTGTGCCCCCCTCCTGAAGTTATGCCCATCTCATGTCACACACTGGGACCCCACCCCAGTGTGCGGAATTTGTTTTGTTTCTGTAAATTAGAAAACAGTCCCTCGCTGAGTTTTTTTTTCTCCTGCAGTGCCCCCTGCCCACGTTATGCCTGACACTGGGGTGCCTAATCCCCATGTCAGCATTCCTGTAGCACATTAGGAGGCCTCCCCAGTGTGCTGAAATGTTTTGTTTTGTCCTTTTGCTATAAATTTGAAAACGGCCCCTTATTGTCGGTTTTGTTTCCTTGTGAAAATAAAAACAGTCCCTCATCTTCGCTGCAGTCTCCCTCCCCCCTCCACCCTCCCACTGTGCATCCACCTCCCCACACCCCCTTTACCCCATACTTACCTCCAGAGGTTGGTGCTGTCATCTTTTCTGGACCAGGATGCATCTGCACTCTTCAAAGCCCAACCACAAACTGAAGAATTAAAGGTAAGCACGCTATACAGCCATTCAATGGGGTTTTCAACTTATGCTGATATCTCAGCCATTTTTTGGAATTTTTGCCCCAAATTTTCAACATGGGGTTCTTAGGACCCTGCCTCATGAAAAATGTCAGTGTTATTTTGTTACTTGGTCCTAAAAGGTGATTTTGTGGTCACTGCACAGAATCACCTTTCTGGACAGAGTCATGAAATGACAGTGCCATTGTTCATGAGGTGGGGTCCCAAAATACTCATGTTGCCAACTTGGTGAAAAAATTCCAAAAAATGACTGTGTTACAAGTGTGCATTGCGCAGCTTCTGTGCATGCTCCTAAGATCGCTAATGTTTAATATTTTCAATCCACATTTTTAACATTGCCATGTTTGCACACCTCCTTCACAACAGTGCAGCTGCCATTTTCCACAATCTGCCCAAACTGTGGTTTCGCACCTGTGGTGCAGAATATTGCATTTGGTCTGTGCAATCACCTTTCAGGACAATTGAACAAAATGACGCTGGCACTGTTCATGAGGAGGGGTCCAAAAAAGGCTATGTTGAAAATCTGGTGCAACACCTCCAACATATGGCCAAGATACACCTGGGCATTGAATCATTTCTATGCACATGTGTAACTTTCGTCACTTGGTAGCGATTCACAGCCCTATCGGCTCTGGCCATAACTTGTTTCTATATGCACTGATTAATTATCATGGTGGTTACATTTTTGGACATCTACAGTGTTCCATAACAACAAAGGTAATAATAATAGTAATTATAGTAGTAGATTTATAATATAATATTCTACTTACAATATACATAATGATTGACTGTTTTTTAAACCTTAGAAATTGGATAGCTGTACTTCTGAAAGAATAATAGATATTTATGTTGTTTTGGAGCCCTTTTTCATCTATCGATATTAATGTGGTATTATAAGTCCACTTTGCACTTTAATAATTTGTATTTATTGAAATTTGACATTTTGCAACATCATGTGACCTTCTTAGAATAATAAGGTTTAGGGTGATGGAATATATATATATATATATATATATTAGAAGTTGGAATTGTGTTGATAAAATGTATTAAATATTGATGTTGACCTTTTGCAGTTTGATATGACCTCCTACATTATACTACATGTGTGTTTAGGTTTAGATTAAAATATGTGGTTGATGTATTTTGTATTTTACAGTAATACAGTGTCCTATATCTTGATGCTTTTTCTACTGACATTTAGAGGTGAAAAGTGTAAATAATGTGATATGGCTATGTAAAATATAAAATGTTTGTGCCCCTTTAAAAAAGGATGTATAAATAAGGGGGGTAGAAGCCGCACAAGCCACGCCTTGAGAAAGCCCACAGTCACATGAGTGAAACGATCATTGGCTGACACCGCTGGGGTGAACTGTGAGAGCATTTTATTTAATTACAGCTGTTTAACTTTTTGAGACCAAATCTAGTCTTGTTTTGCCTTTATTTTGCACACTAATTGCCAGTTAGCCACTTTTCACTTTAATTTTAAAGCCAAAACCATGCAGACTCATCACCTCCTAGTCTACCTGATCAGCGGCATTTGGTGTAGTCCTCAGGCCATAATCTACTCTTCACTGCTTGCAAAGATCCCAGAAAACTCCTCGATGAATCTATAGGTGCAGGGGTCGTGGTCTCTGGCAAGAACTCCTCAGTAAATCTGGAGATGCGAGGGTCACAGACTCGGGCAGGAAAGTAATAAAAAAAATGGCATGGTAAAGCCCAGTGGTCACCGCAAGTTGGATGATCATGGAAATTCGACAAAACACACAGCAAGTAAATAATGCTAGCGCTAACAGTAGTTAAAAGTGCTAGCAATTTGGCATCTAAAATTTCTTTGGCAAGACAAAAGAACACTTTCTGAAGATGCTCAGTTATTAAAACTATTAATAAGCCCCCAAATCCCCCAAATGCAAAAACCTTAGTAATCTTACTAACAGATTCCCTAATTAAGATAGCTAAAGCAGATAAGTAACTGAATCTAAAGTAACAAAATAAAATCTTCTATGCTGCTGCTGCTTCAGGCAGACCAACACCAGTCACCATCATGTCGTCCCCTTCCACATGAGACATGTAAGCAGGGGAAAGAGAGCCTACACAGCAGGAGTTCATGGGAAGAGGCAATGGCAGAATGATACACAGCCTCAATGGTATAGGCTATGGCATATACATATATAGAAGAATTCCACCACCATGCTGCCCATGGTCCTGTCTATGAACTGTTTAACCAGAGGCATTGACTCCTATCTTATTAATGTGGGCTTAGATCCAAGTTTCTGTATTGATCAGGAAATCAGGATTTGAGTGTTTTGCCCTCTGCTGTTTATGGTCAAGCTTGGGGACTCGACTCCTTGGGCTCAATTCTCAGACGATTTTGTATGTCACAAGCCCCAGGTGTGCTGAATACATGGTTCATGGAGCTTGTGGCATTCCCCCAGCTGGATCTCAGGATTCTCAGTCCCCTAGCCACTGGTGTGCCACATGCTGTGAGTTAGACCAGCTTTCGGTGGTCTAACTTTGTGGACCTTTTTATGGGGTTTGTGCCAAATATTCGGCACAAGGCACCATAAAAAGGGCTAAGTGTCGCAAATGCATGCAACCTTTTAGATTCTGACGCAAGGTGCACCCTTGAGATTGGCACAGCACAGCATTTGATGCAGGGCTTGTGCAAGCCCTGTATCAATGTATGAGAATCTAGCCCCTTATTTTTATATGTAAAATGCTCAGCCCTTTGGGAAGGGTTGGAGTGGGAAGGAGAGGGACCAAGGTTTAGCGCCACATCACCGGACAGCAGTAGCATAAGGGCTGTGAAGAGCAGAAGGGTGTAAGTCTTGGACTACTAACTAGTACTAGAGAATGGGTGGAGAATAGAGGGAATGATGATAATAGAGCATCAAGACTAGGAGATGGGAAGGGAAGGAGAACTGGGTCATGCAGGGGATGAGCTAGTGGAGTTTTTGGTGGCAGGCAGGGGGAGCCTGCAGGCAAAGGTCCTATTAGGGGTCCCATAGGTCAGTGTCTTGCTAAGGTAACCCACATTGTGGAGTACTATAGGCAGATAGGCATCCTGGTGGGTGCAGATCTAAGAATCAATGGTAAGCAGATGTGTTAGCAGATTGGAACGGCAAGTAGAAGGTCCACAGATATGTGTCCCAGTTCAAGTAGATGTCAAGCAGATCTGACTGAATATAAGACCAGTGCATCCCAACAAGCTGTACTCCATCAATTCTGAGCTAAGCCACTAAGTAAAACTCAACACTGTGCTAAAGTCACAGTGTCAAATGAGTATACTAGAGTCCCAGCCCAGAACAGATGGGATAATGGGAAAACGCACCATACAAACAAAGCTAAATATGGTGCTAGAGCTTTTGAATGACAACACAAGGTACAGAAAACTCCCTTCTAATCCAATAAATGTGTTTAAGGGTGAATTACGTGAGCTTTTTGAGAGGGCTGTACAAATGGGAGCCATTAGGGGTTGTAGGTTGTGGGTACCACTTGATGCCAGGGACTGAAGTGTTCTTAATGTGGATGGGGACTGGAGAATGGGGGGTGCCACTGGACACCAGGGAATGATGTGTTCTTAATGGGGATGGGGATTGGAAGTTGGGGGATGCCACTAGACACCAGGGACTAAGGGTGTTCTTAATGGGGATGGGGATCAGAGGTTGGGGGGGTGCCACTAGATAGCAGGCAATATTGCAGTTTTATGGGGATAGTGATCTGAGGTTGGGGGTGCCACTAGTAGTAAGTAAAGTAAGTAAGCATTTATTTATACTGCACCCAACCCCTGAGGCACTGGGCACCTTAAAAGGCAAACAGGACATAAAACAACAATGCATATTACAATAAATTAACAGGGTCAGTAATAATCAGCAGTTTAAAATGAATAAATAAATAACAATAAAGGCAGTGTAGTAGCTAGTTAAAAAATTCTCTATTAAAAAGGTGTGCCTTTAGACCCCTTTTAAAAGCCTCCACCAATGGTGCCTCCTTCAGTAGACACCAGGGAATGCATTTTTCTTAATGCAGATAGGGATCAGAAGGTGGGGGTGCCACTGGACACCAGGTAATATTTTCCTTACTACAGGGATGGTGATCAGAGGGTGGGGGTGTCACTGGACACTAGGGAATATTTACTTTACTGTGGGGATGGGGATCGGAGGGTGGAGGGTGCCAATAGACACAAGGGAATATGTACTTTACTATGGGGATAGCAATGGGGCATGCAGGTGTTACTGGACACCAGAGAATATTTACTTTACTACAAGGATGAGGATCAGGAGGGTGGTAGAGTCACTGGAGACCAGGGAAAATATACTTTACTATGGGAATGGTGACCAGAGGGTGGGGGTGCCACTGGACATCAAGAAATGCTTGTGCTGTTATGGGTAGGGGATTCAGAGGGTGGGGGTGCCACTAGACCAGGGAGCAGGTGTGCTACCCCAACCATCAACTTGGTTGTTGGCTGCAGTGTCTCTGCTTGTCACTAGGGTTGACCTATTCTAAGTGGTAATTGCACTGTGCAAAAAGGCCAGCACTATTCCTTTTGTGCAGTGCAAATGGGCTGAATATTGTGCTATGCACATATTCATGTCCCCGCCTTGCACACCAATCCTTGCACATGCCCTATCCCATTTAGCATGCGCTCCTGACCCCTTTGAATATTGTGGTGGCACAAACTTCAGTATATAGCATGCAATCACTTTGCCCACTGGGCACAGTTTTAAATATTGGGCACCAGTTGTTTTGTCCTGAAAACAACATGCACACAAACAGTGAACATGCTACTAACTACCCTAGTGACTCCCAATGGTGAAGTAAATATTTTGCATTAAAATTAAACATATTTTAATTTTTTTTTCTAAAATATGTATGAATCATAGAAAAATAGGAAAAGAAGTCATTGGCAGATAAGGGTGTCTTGGCCCACCTAGTCTGCCCTATATTCCCTGCCTACTGTGCCACTGCAGACTCTGCTTGATCTCTGTTCTTCACCCTCCCTTACCTTAGTTCTAAGGTCTCCTTGTGTATATCCCATGCATGCTTGAATCCCGTTACTGCTTTAGTACCCACCACTTCTGCTGGGAGGCTGTTCCACGCACCCACTATCTTCTCCATGAGGAAGTATTTCCTCACATCTCATCTGAGCTTCCCCCCTCCAGCTTCATAGCATGACCCCTTTTTCTGGAGCATCTTTTTCTATGGGAAATGCTACCTTCCTGTACTTTATTTATACCTGCGAGGTATTTGAACATTTCTTTCATATCCCCCTTTCCCTCATTTCCATTACAGAGTACATATTTAGTTCCATGAGTCTTTCCTCGTACGGCTTTTGACACAGGTTCTACACCATTTTGGTAGTCCTCCTTGTACCACCTCCACCCTATCTATGTCCTTCCAGAGGTGGAGCCTCCAGAACTGGACACAGCACTCGAGGTGGGGGTCTTACCAATGATTTATACTGGGGTAATACAATCTCTCTCCTTCTGCTGGTGATGCCCCTCCGAATGCACCTGAGCATCCTGATGGTCTTCCCCACTGCCTTATCACACTGCTTGGCTACTTTCAGGTCATCAGAAATGATTGCTCCTTAGGCCCTTTCCTCTTTTGTGGTTGTTAATATCTCCCTGCTCAATTGGTATGTTGCCCCTGGGTTTTTGTGCCCCAAGTACATGATTTCGCACTTTTTGTGCATTGAAACCCAGCTGCCATTGTCTTCACCAATTTTCCAGCTTTTTCAGATTGTCCCTCATTCTTTCAACCCCCCCCCAGTGTATCAACTCTGTTGCAGATATTTGTGTCATCCATGAACAGGCATACTTTCCCCTCGAGCCTTTCCACAATGTTGCTGATAAAGACACTGAAAAGGACTGGGCCTAGTACTGATGCCTGTGGCGCCCTGCCTGTCACATTGCCTTCTCCAGAGTGGACCCCATTTACCACCACCCTCTGATTCCTATTGCTTAACCAACTTCTTATCCAGTTTACTACTTTTGGACCTACTCCTAGGTTGCCCAGCTTGCTTACCAGTCTTCTATGTGGAACGTTGTTGAAGCCTTACTGAAATCCAGGTAGGCCACATCTACCTCTCCTCCCTGATCCACTTCCCTTGTCATCCAGTCAAAGAACTCAATCAGGTTTGTATGGCAATACCTACCCCCTGGGAAACCATGTTGCCCTGGGTCCTGTAATCCACTGTTTACAATGTATTCCCCAATCCTTTCCTTCAGTAAAGATTCCATTACTTTACCCACTATCAAAGTTAGGGTGCCAGATCTGTAAAGTCCTGCCTCCTCACTATTTCCACTTTTGTGTAGTGGGACCACATTTGCCCTTTTCCAGTCCCTCAGAACCTCCTCTGTTTCTAGTGATAGGTTGAACAGAGCTATCAGAGGTGTAGCCAGCACCTCCTTGAGCTCCCTCAGTATCCTAGGATGCACCCTGTCTGGTCCCATTGCCTTGTCTACTTTTAACTGCTCTAGTTCCTTGAGGATTCTCTCCTCTGTGAAAGGACTAGTGTCCACCTTCCTTCCTTTAATACTCTTGTCCCTTATCTTTGGCCTGTCACCTACCCCTTCCTCTGTAAATACCGAGCAACAGTAATTGTTAAGTATGTCCACCTTTTTTTGATCCTCTTCCTTTCAAACCTCCCCCCCTTCCCCTTTTAGCCTTACAATCCCTCCTTTGGTCTTCCTCTTCTAGCTTATATATCTAAGGAATGTTGTATCCTCTTTTTTACTGATTAGGCAATATTCTGTTACGTTTGCACCTTTGCGCTCCTAACTGCTTTACCTGCTGCTCTTTGTTTCTCCTGGTAACTCTGCTTATACTCCTCCTTCTGTGTCCTCTTGTACCTTCTAAATGCTAGTTTTTTTTTCACCCTTACTTTTTACACTACTTCTTTAGAGAACTATAACTGTCTCTTTTTTCTCTTGCCCTTATTAACCTGCCTGACACAGAGATCTGTTGCCTTTTCAATGCCCCTTTCACATATGTATATATCTGCCCATTGCGTAAGTGCAATTAGGCACTTCAGAGTGTTGGTGGTTGTACCACAACTGCACTTCCAGGGGAGAAGGCACTCACCCTGTGGTCTTGTGCCTTACTATGCCCCAGAGGTTTGCAGTTGTTGCACATCTACCTACATACCATCATGTCTCATTGCATGCCAAGTAGATGGTCTTTTATAGCAAGGAAGGAAACTGTTCTCATTCATCAGAATTCACTACTACTACAATTTTAACAGTAGGAATGCTGATTGGTTTTCTAGTCCACAGGCATGACCTCTAGAGTTGCAATTCCCATATCCATAAGGGGTGATTCTGAGTTAATTGTATGTGTTTTTTAATTAAAGTTTTCCTCACTAGGATACTGTAGACCAGTTAAGATAATGTTATCTTTTTTACAAGTACTATTCATCCTAAGCATTCAGAAAGCAAGAACAACAGATGATGTTACTGTATGTATGGATATGGGGCACCTCCACCAGCTGACATTGGTGACAACGTGCTATTGCTGTTGTCCCTGAAGCTTGCTGCAGGTTGTAACAATTTGGCATTGGTGGCAACCCCTCCTTAGGGAATTAAGAAAAGAGAGCTCCTCATTTGTAACGTACTCTACACAACACACTGCCTGAACTCTTTTATCCGTGTGTGTATATGGCTGTGCTCTGTACTGTGTTTGTGATACTGTGTTAGTAATGAGCACCCAGAAACACAGAATGGCAACAAAGGCAGTTCGTCCACACTATCGATAGGTCTTTTATTTGTGCCCTGTTAATAACATAGAGCAATATTCAGAACCGTTTGAGCAGGCTTTCTCTATCAGTATGTGCTACTACTGCTGTCTCTGCATACAGTCTCTGTGACTGAAAGTATTATTATACTGCAATGTTGGCAGTTGTCATGCCAACATATGGATCTCAGTGTGTACTGCCTTTGTATATCATGTTATGTGTTCACCAGTCGGAGCATGCTTTATAATAAAATGGATTCCTAGCTCCCTGAAGTGTGTGTGCTGACCCCTGAATCTATGACATGGTGTCAGAAATAATTAAACCCTGCTGAAACCAAGAAATAACATGGAACAATTCAGACCACCATCAGCCCTTTCATAAAACTACAAACTATCAAGGTACACTGATTTTAAGGTTGGTGCAATTGCGGGTGGCCAGCCTGAGACACAGGAACGACAGGAACAGATGGAATTGCACTTGAGGAGAGGCAAAGACTCTGAAGTAAGTTTAGATATTTATTAAGATGTTAAAATGGTGATCATACAAAAATAATAAACCTTGGAAGATGCCAAACAGAACCCCAGTGCTTTGACCGGGATGGTTTTCGTCAGAGGGGGAAGCCTCAGGCCTTAATGCAGCATTTAAATAACACAATGTGTAATTGATTTATAATTAAACAATAATGCACATCAGGGTGTGTTGTTCTGGGATAACATCATGCCTTGTGTGGTTCAGCATGAGGCCAAAGGCTGAGTGCAACTAACAGCAAAGTGTGATATTATCCCAGCACAACACACACCCTGGAGTGCATTATTGCTATTATAAAATGGCTCAAGCATAAAAATTAGGAGACAAGGTTCATTTATTTAGTTTTTAGTGTTTTATTTGAATAAAATGCCATGCAACCTTTCACCACAAAAAGTAGTGCATCACTGTTTTGTGCTTAAAATAGATGTGTTTAATAAATAAATACTTTTCTGTTTAACTTTTTCTTTTTTCATGCATTGACTGTGTAATAAATTAAATAAGTTATCTGTAATACAATAAATAACTGTATCCAATTTATGACGTAACTAACTGTTTAAGAAGCTTTGGAATAAATAAGTTAACATTTAAAATGCTTTTCAATAAATATGTTAACTGTCAATGTGTTAAATATTTTGCCTGAATTGGTAGAATTAACTCACTACTTGGTGAACTTAACTGTTAACTGAACATTAACAGCATTGAACTGCTTTGTTTACTTATGCTGGTTGTAGGTTCATTTTGCAGTTCTTGTTGATTTGCATTCTTGTGCTTCATTTGTTGTAAATGTTGAATACACACATCAAGTTGCCGATTATGATAGTGTGTGTATTCATTTGTTGTTAGAGGAGGAGAGTGACGTGCTGTTCACTGTTGCCGCTGGTTGGTCGGCAGTACTGTTTCCTGTAGCCAGGTCATTTTCTCTGTCCCGAGGTTCAATGCTCTGCAGTGCAATCTGTTGGAGGGTGCCTGTAGCTGTTCTTATTTGGATTTCTGTGCTGCCGGCATTTCCTTCATTGGAGTGGACTTTAGTCATACCTCGGATTTGTTCTTTGGAGAGGACTGAGGAGCTCTGTTGTATTGCAGCTGAGGAGGTATGTGCTTCTGGTGAGTGGGCTCCGGAGAGTAGCTGGCTCCATGTGCTGCAGTTTTCCAGGGCTGCTGCCCAGTAACTCTGGAGGGAGGTCTCTGCTCAGTGGCCTGTTACGGCCATTATTTGGCATGCCTGTAGCCCTGCATCGGAGAGGACTTGAATAGCCATTGCCTGTAAACTGTGATCTATATTCACTGAGGGCAGCAATGCAGCCTTGCAGATTTTGGGGAGTGTTGTTGCAAGGCAGTTGATCCCCATGGGCTATAACATATACCAGATGTCTTCCTCAGCCCAGGGTTTAGCTGGTTTTCTCTGTGGGTGCATGTAAAGGCTTGGCACATTTGGGGGCAGTTTGCTGACATATTTTTGAAATGCATGGAATGGACAGAATGGGTGTCGGGGAAGGGAAAACATATAGCCTCTGAGGATGTCTTGCCTTCTTTCCATTATTTTCCCATGGTTTTATGTTTTTTCATTAAAGGACACTGTGAGGTATTCCTGTCCAGTGGGGTCTATGCAGATTTCAAAAGTCAGGTTCCAACATTCTTTGTCCCTTGCGGCCGCGTCTTGTGAAGTGCAGCTGTATCTCTAGCCAGACGTGGCATACTAGACCCTCGGGGGGGTTCTGCTGACAGTGCCTCAGAGTTCCATAACTGCTCTAGTTCTGTGAGAGGGATGGCTGGATGGTGCTGTATCCAGTCCATCCCCTGTCTCCATAGATTTTTATGTTTGCTTGCGCACATGCGCAAGAAACATTATGTGGCAGCTTAGGAGAGAAGTGGGTTGTGTAAGTATGGCACTGTGGCAGACAATGCCAGCACTGCATTTGTGGGCTTGGCAGTGTTAACCCAATGCAGGCCCAGTGTCCTGATGACACAGGTTCTGCAGAAGTGCCACCAAATTGAAACAATTTCACTGCTGCAATCAGGGGCCACATCGTCATTGCTGCATCAGCCATTCTGCTGTAATGAGGGAGCAATCTGTCATTGCAGGGCAATACCTTTCCTGGTGTAACATTCCCATCAACATGGCAGGATAGCCACTACCTCAGAGCCCCAAGAAAGCCAAAGGGGGTGCCCAATCCCTCTGTCGGAATGCCCCTGACCCAGTTCATTTACCGACGGGGAGTCCACTCCCCAGTGGCATAATGTGCCCCCCATTTGTTGTGTGCTGAGGGGGTGCCTAATCCCCCTAGACATCGTGCTCCCCAAACAGTCTTTTTTTGCCAATGGGGGGCTCAATCCCCATCGGCTTCAGTCCTCCCTCCCTCAAATCACAGTTGACATAATGGGAGCCCACCCCAGTGTGCAAAAAAAAAAACCTGAAAAAAAAACATTCCCGCAACATCCTTAGTTTAATTTGTGGCACTGAAACAAAGAAAATGGTCCCTCATGATATCCTGTGCCCCCTCCCCAACCTGCACCCACTTTATGCACCCCCACCTCCCCACTCCCCCCTCACCCCATACTGACCTCCGGAGCCAGGCGGGATGATCTTCGGTGGTCCAGAAACATGTCTGCACTCTTCAAAGCCGAACGCAAACTGAAGAAATCTGGGGAAGCTGTATAGTGGCATAAATAGGTGTTTTCAACTTATGTGAATATCTCAGCCATGTTTTTGACTTTTGACATCAAATTTTCAACATGGGGTTATTGGGGCCCCTCCTCACGAATCCAGTTATTGTCATGGCATTATTTGGTCCCGAAAGGTGATTTCTCGGTCACTGCACAGAATCACCTTTCAGGACTGATTAACAAAACAACAGTGCCACTGTTCATGAGGTGGGCTCTAAAAAAGCCTATGTTGCAAATTTGGTAAAAAAAATCCAAAAAGTGACTGTTTTACGAGCGTGTGTTATGCAGTTTCCACGCACATTCGTAACTTTGTGAATTTTTAATATTTTCATCCAGATTTTCAACATTGGTATTTTTCCACACCTCCTTATGAACAGTAGAGCTGTCATTTTTCACATCCTGGCTAAAGTGTGTTTTCGCACTGCCGGCGCAGAATAGCACAGTTGCTGTGAGAAATCAGTGTTCGGGACAGATTAAGAAAACCACAGTGAAACTGTTCATGGGCAGAGGTCCTAAAATGCCTATGTTGAAAATTTGGTGATGAAAGTCCATAAAACGACTATGTTACAAGCATGCATTGTGCAATTTCCACGCAGCCTTGTAACTTCGCAAATTTGTAATATTTTCACTCCAGATTTTCAACATTGGCATTTTTTCACACATCCCTATGAACAGTGCAGCTGTCATTTTTCACATCCTGGCGGAAATTTGTTTTCGCACTTCCGGGGCAGAATAGTGCGGTCGCTGTGGGAAATCAGTGCTTGGGACAGACTAAGAAAATCACAGTGACTATGTTCATGAGCAGAGGTCGTAAAATGCCTATGCTGAAAAGTTGGTGACAAACATCCATAAAATGAATGTGTTATGAGTGTGCATTGTGCAGTTTCCATGCACCCTCGTAGCTTCCCAAATTTGTAGTATTTTCACTCTAGAGTTTCAACATTGCCATTTTTCCACACCTCCTTTTGAACAGTAGCACTGTCATTTTTCACATCCTGGCTGAAATGTGTTTTCGCACTTCCAGCACACAACAGCATGGTTGCTGTGGGAAGTCAGTGTTCAGGACGGATTAAGAAAATCACAGTGACACTGTTCATGAGCAGAGGTGCTAAAATGACTGTGTAGAAAATTTAGTGACAAAAGTCCATGAAATGACTGTGTTATGAGCATATGTTGCGCACTTTCCATGCACACTCATAATTTTGCGCATTTGCAATGTTTTCACTCCAGATTTTCAACATTGCCATTTTTTCACACCTCCTTATGAACAGTACAGCTGTCATTTTTCATAGCATTCCTGAAATATGCATTTACACATCTGGCGCAGAATAGCATGGTCACTGTGGCAAACCAATGTTCAGAACAGATTAAGAAAATCATAGTAACAGTGTTCATGAGCAGATGTCTCAAAGTGCCTATGTTGAAAATTTGGTGAAATAATTCTACTAAATGACTATGTCATGAGAATGCGTTGTGCAGTTTCCACATACGCCCAGAAGTTCATTTTTAATATTTTCACTACAGATTTTCAACATAGCCATCTCTTCACACCTCCCTATGAATTGTACAGCTGTCATTCTTCACATCTTGCCCAATCTGTGTTTTCGTACATCTGGCTCAGAATGGCACGGTCGCTGTGGAAACTCAAAGTTCAGGGCACATTAACAAAATCACAGTGCCACTGTTCATGAGAAGAAGCCCCAAATGCTTTCATGAGGTGTGGGTCACAAAAATGCCATGTTGAAAATTTGTAGTGCAAATACCAAAAACACCCGTGGTGTTAGGGTTTCTAACCATAACGTCCCACCCTGTACAGACTGACTGCCATCAGGGGTGTGCCTTTGGATTGTCAACTGTAATGCTAATGTCATTCCACCCCCACCCCACCCCCACCCTGCAACCAGTGACAGGCATTGAGGCGTGCCTTGGACTCTTTGGTCCCAGAGTTCAACTCATTCTCCTATACTGCACCCATTTCAGTGTATGTCCTTATGGAATGGGGTGACTGTAAAGCCAAACACCCCAAGGCACACCTCAACACTTGTCGGTGTCTGCAGGATAGAGTGAGGTGAAATGGCATGAACATTATGGGTGATGACCCAAACACATAACCCAATGCCTGTTTATCTCTGCAGGGTGGAGGTGGGGTTGGCGTGAAGTTCAGTACTTCACTGTTACTCCTAGTCTGCATCTGTCTAACTCCTGCATTCCCAATGCTAACACCAGCAAGCAAACATTCAGCATTGGCAAATGCCTGTTTATATCTGCTATAAAAACATTGTTGGCAGATTGGAAGTCTGCATCATTCATCACATTTATGTTTCTGCTTATGGGGGGCTCATTTAGGAATCTGTTTATTCCCACCCTGATTCCGATATAGCTACTTATGCTATATGCCTCCCCAGATAAGTTCCTCATGGAGCCATAAAACTGACAAAGTACATTGTTTAAATCAGCTGTGGAAATGCTCTGGAAGTTGCTCTCTGTATTTTTTTCTTGTAGCCAGTCTAAGACTACTTTCATGGCCCTCAATGTTGCTCTTTTTGTGGTGAGTTCATTCCTTTCTCTCTCCGGTTCTTGAGGTGCAAGTTCAAGGGTGTATTTTCTTTTTCTAGCTGTTTCTGGTTTTTGTTGACTGTTACTTTGTAGGTTGCCTTCTCCAAACCAGTTGTTGATGTCTGTCATTGTGAAAAGATGAAAATCTATCTGTGGTATTTCTGTCATTTTTGTGGGTAGCTCGTTTGTGCTGAAGCTTTGACAACTGACAGGCACGCTGCGTAGTGATATTTTTTTTTCTTTTGCTTTCAGTTGAGGCTCAGAGTCTGTTGGGAATACATCCATGATGTTGTACTGAGATAACATCACAGGTCCAGGAGTGTCTCAGCCAATCAGGTTTGAGGATTTATTTTTGCCTTTTAATTAAATAATCATATAACATGCTGGACAGTTTGAACAATTAAAAAACCCTGTACTCGAACTGTGCTGAATGTGAAAAATGCTCTGTCCACTCACCTATTAAATGTACAACACTTTGACAGCATATGGTGATACAATTGAAAACAAAGAGAAACTCTAAACCATGAAGAAAGGAATGTTCAAGCTGAGCTGGTCTCAGCCACTATATTATAACAATAAGTTAGCTTTTAACAAGATTGCAGTATTACAGTAGCCAAACTTGTCAGAACAATTCCCAGAAATGTTTCAAAAGTATCTATGAAGTATTGAACAGTGTCAGTACATGATTCATTTGAAATTACAAACTATTTCCTTTGTAAAAATCAGGAAATTTACCATTATATGAGTGACCGAGATCTGAACGGACTAACAAGTATTCACTGCCACTGCCAAATACCTACTGGGTCATAATGTCACACGCTTAATAGTGTATGACATTATGGCTAACTCAGTACAGCATAGGATGCTAGTGCTACTGGTGCAATACCACGCATACTGCTGTACACGGTATTGCACCAATTGTGCTTTCCCATGCGGATATAGACCTCTGCTGGGAATGGGTTCTGTCGAGCAGCTGCGTTGGCTCGCAGGACTGACTGTATCAGCAGCGTGATTTTGCCATGAGGCATAATGTCTTGCGACATCATGACCCCATGCCTTCCAAATACTATTGCATGCCCAATAAAGCAGACATTACTGTAAAAATAAGTTTAGTCTTTTTTATCTGTCTAGGACTTACAATACAGGAGTGGCAGGAACCACTAGTACTTTCTAACATGCACTCTTTGTGCTCTTACATAAATTGTGGCATTTCATAATATGTACAGCTTGATAGGATAAAGAACATGACACTACAAAGATTATTAAACATCATAACAAACTCCAAATTATAGCAACAGTTAAACTATCCCCACAAATAAAAAATGTTTCAGTTTCCAAATCTGCAGTTGTTAACATATCTTGTTGGAAGCACTACTTGCTCAGGAGGGCCATACTTTTAGGCACTCATAGTTACAGGTACCAGTGATGTTGCTAAAGGAGCACCGACTTCAAAGATCAAAATGGAGTTACAGAAAGAAATTATAAGTACGGTATCCGGGAGGTCAAGGTAGAAAGTGATGCATTAAAGAGAAATCTCATAACATTAAGTAGATAAAAATAAGAAATTACCAAAAAGTTTTGGGGGAAGGTAGGGAATTGAACAGTTTTTTTAAAGGACTGGAAAAACAGTATATTATATAACGAGAATAAGGAATATGGTAAGTTTTTTCTATCCCCTTGTGAATTACAGACAAAAAAGTTTTTGGGACAATCCCCCAAAGGAATGCTGCACTTGTACAATATAACTTCTGGGAGAGACTGCAAGAGCCAGGGGTGAGACAGTTGCTCAGTATATACCAAAGGTAAACAGCAGGACAAAGAAATGTGAATTTAGGACCAAGCAGATGAAATGTTGAGACAAGACTGTTTCTGGTATTATATGTGGGAAGCTTAAAGACAGCCTACTGTGCAAATGTGATTTGAATTTCAAGAAAGCAGTCAACATCTGCCATGCATCAGCAGACAGTAAAGCTCAATATGAAATGACGACAGCAAGGAATGGATGGACCTGTAAAGGTCCTGACCCTTATTATCAGGCTCAGGAGCTGGACCAGAGTCCTAATTAGTTCTGATTTAAATCAGAACCTTTAGGAAATTAATGGTATTTCCTTAAAACAATTATAAAAATGTGCTGAAAAAAAACACAAGGTATTTTTCTGACCTGCACATGATAGTCTGTTTTTTTCACGTCATTCTGTGCATTCTTCTGCTCTGTCTCAAAGAGATTCCACTTGTGCTTCATTCCCGTGCACTGGCTGATGGACCAACATCAGGACCCTCATAACAGTAAAAGCATCCCGCATCACCTGCTGTCATGCGTATGTATTAAATACAGTATACGTCCAGCTCCCAGCCATAACTCAGTACACATGTTCCCAGCCCAGTCCATATGGTGACACCCACACTGACAATGCAGTGCATCCCTGCACCCATCTGCTGACACCCTTCCTGCTACAATATAAATATCTGATGCCATGCTCATACTCTGTCCTCACAGCAAGCATCTGAGACTCCCCTCCTTAGTCCACAATAAAGAATGTGAATGACACCTTCCAGTTCACAGTACAAGCATCTGATGCCTCAGTCTATAATACAGTCAGACAGGCAGGAAGAAAAGAGTGTGCATGGAGGCCAGGAGTCCTGTACAGGGATGGAGTGGCCTAGCTCTTAAAATGAAACAAAACAACAGAAATGTTCTGCACTTGAGGGAAAATGCATGCACCAAATAAATCCAGGAGTCAATAAAGTCACTGCTTCACTTGTTAGAGCTTTGTTAGGGGGCACTGCTAATGAGGGAAGATCCAAGGCTTGTTTGGTCTGCTGGAGCTTCCAGTGCCTTTCTGTATGCACCACTCTAACAACAATAAAGTTTGAAACAGCTACCTTAATCTGCCCTGGATTTATTTGGTGCATGTATTTTTTCTCAAGTGCAGATCATACCTGTTGTTCCATAAACAGTCATCTGACACCCCTACCCTATCACACTGCAAGAGTCTAATTCCCACCATCCCCAAGTGCCAACCTGCATATGCCCTCTGAACTGTACGACATTATAAGGGAGGACCCTCATTTTACAGTATCCCTCATAGAAACATAGACTTTGATGGCAGACAAGGACTGCTTGTCTCATCTAGTCTGCCCATTTCCCTACCTACAGGATAAGCTGCAGATCCAAGTTAACCAACAGCCTATTTCTTCCTACCCCCTACAAAAAATTGCCTTATATCTGTCCCTTGTATTCTTGAATTCTCCCAAAGTTTTAGACCCCACAACCTCCACAAGAAGGCTGTTCCATGTGTCCACCACCCTCTCTGTGAAAAAATATTTCCCCACATTGCCCTTGAGCCGTCCCCCCTCTGTCTTCAAATTGTGTCCCCTCATTCTTGCACATCTCTTCTTCTGAAAGATGCTACCCTCTTGGACTTTGTTGATTCCACTGAGGTACTTAAAAGTTTCTATCATGTCCCCCCTCTCCCTTCTTTCCTCAAGGGTACACATATTAAGATCCTTCAGTCTCTCCTCATATGGCTTCTCTTGCAGACCTTGCACCATTTTAGTTGCCCTCCTCTGGACTGCCTCCATACTGTCTATGTCTTTGTGGAGATGGGGTCTCCAGAACTGGATGCAATACTCCAGATGGAGTCTCACCAACTGTATTTACAGAGGGATAACAACTTCCTATTTTCTGCTGGTGATGCCTCTCTCTATACATCCCAGTATCCCCCCAGCCCTCCCTACTGCCTTCTCACATTGCTTGCTAACCTTAAGGTCATCTGATATGCTTACCCCCAGGTCCCTTTCCATTTTTGTTGTTGTTACTACCTCTCCCCCCATTGTGTAATCTTCCCCTGGGTTTTTGTTTCCCAGGTGCATTATTTTGCACTTCTTTGCATTGATTCCAAGCTGCCATACTTCTGACCATTCTTCAACCTTGCCAAGTCCCTTCTCATCCTTTCCACACCTCCTTGTGTATCAACCCTGTTGCAGATCTTTGTGTCATCTGCAAAGAAGCATACTTTTCCTTCCAGTCCCTCTGCAATGTCATTTATAAAGACATTAGAAAGGACTGGACCCAGTACTGAACCCTGCGGTACCCCGCTAGTAACCCTCTTTCTTCGGAGTGGACTCCATTTACAATTGCCTTCTGTGTCCTGTTGTTCAGCCAATGTTTTACCCAGGCTACTACACTGGGACGCACTCCCAGGCTGGTTAATTTGATTATTAATCTTTTGTGTTGGGCTGTGTCAAATGCCTTGCTAAAGTCTAGGTATGCCATGTCCACAGCCCCTCCCTGGTCTACTACTTTGGTCACCCAGTCAAAGAAATCAATTAGATTTGTCTGACATGACCTTCCCACTGTGAACCCATGCTGCCTTTGGTCCTGTGCCCCACTGGCCTCTAGGTACTTAATTCTTTCCTTCAGAACTGATTGTATCACTTTCCCTACCACAGAGGTCAAACTGACAGGTCTGTAGTTTCCTGCCTCTGTCTTGCTCCCACTTTTGTGAAGGGGAATCACATCTGCCTTCCTCCAGTCCTCTGGAACCACACCATCCTCCCATGATTTGTTAAAAAGGGTAGTCAGTGGTGTCACTAGTTCTCTCCTTAATTCTTTTAGAATTCTGGGGTGAATACCATCAGGCCCCATTGCTTTGTCCACCTTCAGTTTTAGGAGTTCTTTCAGAACTTTCTTCTGTAAAAGGACTGGGATCAACCCCCTATCCAGAGTGCTTCTGTCAATTGAATTAGGCACCTCCCCCTCCTCCTCTTTTGTGAATACTGAGCAGAAGTATTCGTTCAGTTTCCCTGCTTTTTCACTGTCCCTCTCTGTCCGCCCACCGTCCATTCTATTCAGCCTCACTATCACTCCCTTTGTCTTTCTACGCTCCCTGATATACCTATAAAAGGTTTTATCCCCCTTCTTAACCGAGTTGGCTATCTTTTCCTCAGTTTTGGCCTTTGCTATTCTGACTACCCTCCCTGCTTCCTTCTGCCTTAACTGGTACAGTTCTCTGTCCTGCTCCTTCCGTGTTTCCTTATACTTCCTAAATGCTATCTTTTTCTCCCTAACCTTCACCTCCACTTCTTTTGAGAACCATAGTGGCTTTTTCTTTCATTTTGATTTGTTTATTTGCTTCACACAAAGGCTTGTTGCCTGTGTGATTGCGGTTTTGATGTTTCCCCATTGTTGCTCCACCCCTCCTTCTAGCCTGCTTGCCAGTGCTTTTCTAAGGCACTCTCCCATCTTGCAAAAGTCAGCCCTCCTGAAGTCCAGAACCCTCACTTTTGTATGGCTTGACTCTGTAGCTGAGTTTATCGTGAACCACACTGATTGGTGGTCACTTGTTCCCAGATGGCTACTCACTTCTAGATCTGAGATCATCTCAATATCCCCATTTAAGAGTACGTCTAAGATTGATCCCTCATGAGTGGGTTCCAAAACTAGCTGTCTGTGGAATGCCACCTGAAGGGCATCGAGAATGGCCCTGCTTTTGGATGTGGCTGCAGCAAAGGTGCTCCAGTTAACATCTGACATACTAAGGTCCCCCGTCAACAGTATCTCCCCTTTCTCTGCCATCCTAAGGATGCCTTCTATCATATCCTTATCCATTCCCTCCCCCTGACATGGGGGCCTGTATACAACCCCTGTGCAGATTGTGGTGCCATTTCCAGTCTCTAAGGTGAGCCACATTGCCTCCTCTCCTCCCTGTTTACTCTTTTGTTCAGTTGCTTTTATCTCTTCCCTTACATAGAGAGCTACTCCGCCCTCTCTTCTCCCCTCCCTGTCTCTCCTGTAGGTTGTGTTCCCTGATATGTTAACATCCCAGTCATGGTTCTCTGTGTACCATGTTTCTGTGACTGCTACGATATCTAGGCATCCTTCGTCCATCAAGGCCACCAGTTCAGGTAGCTTGTTGCCCAGACTACAGGCATTGGTACTCATTACCCTCCACTTCTTGATGTCCTTATCCCTTTTTGCCCCATCCCTGTCCTTACTGCATTTGTCATTTTCTCCATTTACCCCTTCCCTTCTCCCTTTTGACATCTCTATGTTAGTGTTTACCTCACTTAGTACCCTGATTTTTTTGGGGAGGCTAGGATTTCCAAGCTCCTCTCCAGTGCCTCCCTCCTTGGCTAGTTTAAATGCTTGCCAATGAAGCATTTACAGCCTCTGCCCATGCTGCTTAACTGTTCAACATAAGGGCAGACATCTGTTATTATACCCCTTAGAATTGCTCCGCCCCAAATGAAGAAGCAGCTGTCCACATAAAGAAGTTGCTTTTAAACTCAGACTTTAAAGGCAGCAATTCCTACTATTCTCATGATTTCAAATCAAACTTAAACTGTACACACATAAAGGCATTTGTTTCCACGGTATTCAGAGTGGGTGTTTCTGTACTGAATAATGTGTCTAAGAGAGCCTAGGTCCCCCATTGTCCACAGTTTTAAAATGAAGCTGCTTTTTAATGGTGTTTCTTGTTTTTGCTTTTTTTTCTTCATTAGAAATGTTATAATTTTGTATACTTATCTGTACTCAGTTGCTCCCCCCTCAAAAAAAATGGTTATTTTAGCCTTTTATATTTGACTTTTTTCCTTCTCATTTCAGGTGTACATTACATTTTACAGGCCAATATGTTTAGGTTGCTTTTCCTGTGGCCATTTAGCATACACAGGACACCTCCACCCACATGAAGCTTTAATTTACAAATCCTTTTGAAAACAGCATACCCTTCCGTAGCAGCATGGCATCACATTCAACATTGCTGTGCCAAGATTAATGTATGACAGCCTTATCACTTTAAGACCTGCTGGGTCTCTCTTGCAGAGCCCTCCTGACTGGCTGACACACAGACAAACTCTTGTGTTTGTTTCTACTGCAGTGAAAAATGACATACTGTAACTTCAAGCAGATTGCCAGGGAGGGCAGACTTAAAATACAGCCCACTAAGCAATCAGACCTGATGTAGCAGTTTGAATATGTCAATATCCTCTGGGCTGTGCTACATTATAGGACTTTCTGTACCTGTGCAGTATCATCTGTTATACTGCTGACACTGGAATGGTCCTGAATATCCCACCTTCTGCTTTCTGTGATCTACTTTTCAGGCTGATTAGCATGCAACATGTGCATGCATGACAATGACTGAACAACAGACAGGTGCAGCATGCTGCCACAGGAGCTGTGTTGTACCCTACAGGCCGACATGACTTGCCAGGCTGTAACTAGACACACTGGTATCAGGTGTAGGGGGGTCATAATAAGGAAGCAGGAAATAAAAAGAAAACAGATTTTGGATCAGAAATGAAGTGATTTTTTGAACAGGCACAAGCAGCAAAAAATAAAAGGAAATTGTTTGATTGTCAGTGGGTAGTAATGAAGTCTAATTTTAATGCTAAACACTTGGCAAACCTGGACAAGGTACTCAAATATTACTGCCTATATTTATCCAAGTCCACCAGGTAGCACATGATCTGGATGGGGGTTGATCGTGAACATTTCCATTCATCCATCCATGATGACAGCAGGCAACCTAAGAGCAAAGAGTGTTAGTGCCATTCAACTTTTATCGCTAAGGTGTCTGGCATTTCTAAGTAGAATGGAAAACCCAAATACTATGCCAAACATATAAAGATTTGAAGAAGCAGTGATGAAGATAAACCCTGTAGCATGTGTAGAAGAAAGCAAGAACCATCTAGTACTCAGCTTTTGGGCAAATATGCTGCAACTGCAAAAATCAAAACTACTTTAGAAAGATGTGCCATAATAAGAAATCAAATCAGTACCTGAGGGCAGTGACTCTGACAATGATAATCTTTGAGGAGTTGATGATAGGTAGTGTGCACGACTCAGTAATATAATCAAAGATTTTAAGTAATTTCATTGCATATACTGTTAAGATACCGCTACAGAACCAAACAGTAATCTTATCTTCCATTGAATATCCTGCTTTTAATTGTGTTATGTGGTTTCTCATTTATTTATTAAACAGGTCATAACTGTATTTAGATAACATTTATTGTAACCAACATATGCTCTTTGTAATGATCTTTTTTATGGTCAAACAAATGAACTTGAACTTGAACTAGTGTGCATGAGGAAGGTGAAGGTGATCACACATTACACAGTTAATAATGTAGCAGGCACTCCAGTGCTCTTTAAGGTGGACATAGAAGCCCATATATATGTTCTGCCACAAAGAGTCCATAGCAAACTGGCCCAGTGTGGTTACCTAGAAAAACAAAAGACAGAACAATTTTGACTGCTTATGTTGGTTTTAAGGTAACATAATGAATCTCTAAGACTAGGCTTAGATCCACATAACCTGTATGTAGCTATCAAGTAGGAATGCTTACATATTCCTACTCTTGAGGAAATTCAGAGTTGTCTGAATGGTTAGAAAATGTTTACTATTCAGGATAAAAAATATGGATACTGGCGGGTAAAACTGAATAAGCAGTCATCATTCCTTTGCCCTTGTAATACACCATGGGAATGATGCAGTTTCTTGAGAATGTCTTTTGGTATTAAATCTACCAGTGCCATGTTCCAAAAAAAGAACCAGAAGGTCTTTGCAGATATCATCAGTATACAAATCATAGTGGATGACACTGTATGATCACAGTCGGAGGGATGATTGTGAGCATGACCTAATACCATGCCAGATTATGGACAGAGCACAGTCTAAGAGTATCAAGCTCAGCAAAGATAAAATTCAATTTAATGTCAGTTAAGTGAACTACATGGGCAATATGGCAGCAATGGTGCCCTGAATTGGCACTGATCCCCGAGCAGACTCGACAGACCATATGGCCTACTCTGCTGGCTTCTTAGTATGTTAGTATGGTGACTGCAGAAGGACTGATACCAGATGACTCAAAGATAAAGGCAATTGGGCATGTGCCAAAACATGAGTGTAAGCAAGATTTGTAGTGCCTCCTAGATGTGGTGAAATACCTCTTAGTACATACCCAAGGAGTCTGCAATCATGGCCTATGTCAGAGCACTTCTAAAACAGGATGCAGTGCAGCAGTGGCATCCTGAATATGACCAAGTCAGAGACAGTTCAGGATATCCTCAGCTCAAGGTCAGTCCTCAGGTATTATGTTGCATAGGGCACACGGTCATAATGTCATGGTCAAAACTGCACATCACAACAATGCCACATAGAAAACAGTGTGTGGCAAAATAAGGTCTGGAGAATATGCTGGCCTTACAATGAATGCACACACTGTTAGGGACAATAAGAAATGTTTGTTTATGTGGGGGCCTTCCCGTACCATCCACACCCCCAAACTAATATAACTTACTCCAATGGGGGTGTGGACTGAGGGCAAAAGGGAATACTCCGAGTGGGGGCACTTAATTTTGTTTGGGTAGAACACACAAAATAAATCATGAAGGACTGGGGAATCAAACCTCAATCCCCAGGATACTACTACTACACCAGGTGCATGTGCCTTAGCCACTCCACCATGGGAGTAGCTCAACCAGGCACAGCACCTGTGTCCTCTTCAGACCTTCTTCCAGTTTGTAGAGTGCGACAGCGGTAGTGGTAGTGACCTACCACTTATCCCTGTCACTGTAATGCATTTTGTGCTATAGACCATGTGGTTTTTCATGCGCTGTTTCAGCAGTGATATACTGACCCTTGTACCCTATATAGAAACCTCTTACAATTTAGTCAGCTGCATCACATTTTGGAGTTGTAGCCTACTTGATGCAGGAGGGTCAACCCATTTCATATACATCCAGCACCCTCACATTAGCAAAAATAAATTATGCTCAGTTATGAAAAGAGCTCTGGTCAGTTGTTTTGCATGTAACGGGTTTCAAAAAGTTTCATCAGTACATATATGGTAAAGAGGAAGAGGTAAGGTTGAGGCTTAAGCATTACTACCTGTAAGGAAAACATGTACCTGGAAGGTATATGTACAGTATATAGCAGACACATTACCAAGATCAGTGACAAAAACACTGCTACACAGAGACCATAGCCATGGCACTGTTGAAGATGGGAAGGTGGTAATCATGACATTGTGGAAAATAAACTAGTTAATGGGAAACTGGAAGAGATAAGAGTAGCTATGGCAACTGATCAGACACTGCAACTCCTTGCAAACGTTATTAAGTCTGGCTGCCCAAGACATTAGATGTATGAGAAAGACTGTGAAACCCTATTCATCCATGTCAGATGAGATTCATATTTAGAAAGATTTAGCCCTTAATGGAAACAAACTGGTCATTCCAATGGAGAATGTGAATGACATACATAGCACACTGCATGACAGCCACATAAGGGAAGAGAAATGTAAGCCAGAGCAAGAAATATAATGTATTGAAGAGGCATGGTTCATGACACTGAGATACTGGTTAGGTAATATTTGACATGTGCAGATTTCTAAAGAGATGCCTAAAAGGAGCCACTAAAACCCTATCCTGTTTTAATCGGCCATGGTAGAAGGTATTTAAGTTTAGGGTACAGGATTAACTTATATTACTGTAGTGGGCCACTTTTCAAAGTATCCTGAAGGTGCACTAACACACTGTTAAAATTATTAACTAACCAGACTATTATAAACATTGAAGTATGTTGCAGCATGTCACAGTATTCCTAAAGAGATTGCCAGTGACAACATGCAATTTAGAACTAAGAAGTTCCAAAAATGTATTCATGACTGGAAAATCAAGACTACAACATCCATCCCTACCTATCCACAATCTAGAACATTTAGTCTTACCCGTTCACAATGTGATGTTATGCAGAATGAACCATACAAGTCATTGAGCTGCGTCACAGAAGGGTGGGCAATGATTGGCGGGACCCATGCTGGAAAATAAGAGATTCACTTTGGCTGACAAGTCATATTCTCTAGCTAAGCATCAATGAACAGGGTGCTGTGTTGCAAGATTCCTGTAACCCACAATCTGCTTAAGCCTTTGTTGCTTTGAGATGCAGTTAAGCAATTAAAGAAATGTCATGTACACCAAAAACACTACTATGACTATGCTGTTAGAGCACTTACGACTGTCAAGCAGGAGCCTGCAGTACAATCAGAGTCAGTTGAAAACATACATAGAAGCCTGCTATAGGAACTGGCATCACCCTTTTTTCATGGTCATACCTTTTGTTTAACCCAGAAGGACAGCAGGAAGGAAGAAACTGGTACCACCAGTTGGAGACAAATGAACCACCTCCCACCAATGTAGATTCACACTACTATAAACTGTTTGACCCAGTGCCATATATGCAGATATTTGGGATGATGCATGATACCAGCATTTTTTTTCTGGCGCTGCGGATGATCAACAAACTGAAAGTGTGGCTTGAAAGGTAAGTAGCACCAGCAAGGTAAGCAGCATTTACAAGGCGAGGCAGGTGAGAATGCCTTCCATATACAAGGACTAAATGTTATCTAGTGGTCAAATGTATGCTCTGCGGATGTGATTTGCTAACCGCCTCTGGTCCCAGCATTGATAGCAGAATCACTAATTCCATACGGAGGTCTTGGTGTCATTAAAGTTACTGAACCATGCATACTGACAAAAATATATTTAGTGTACAATTTTAGGTCAAACACCTAGTTAATGTTTCATTACACACCAGGCATTAAATCAAAATCCTATAACATAATTGATCAACTAACCCATGAGTAAAGCTCCAGTCAACATGTTTACATAAACAAACTACAGAGAAATAAATACACCCTCCTCAAAATTCTAAATGTTACATTTTGTCATCCATCTTGGATTTTACACACTAATAAAGGAATCAACTAAACTGTAGCTTCAGACTTGCTACAATGAAGAACGTGATAACATGTTCAAGCCACTAATTGCCTAAGAAATTAACATTAATGAAGTAACATTTCTGCCAGAAATGATTTCATCTCCCAAACAGTCATTAAATCTGACTCAAAACTTACCAGGAACTGCTGTTCCCAAAGTCTGAGCTGAAGCTCCCACCACAGTCACTACTGCCACTCCGGAGCTGCCTCAAAATTCCTCAGCTTGTGCGGGTACAGTACATTCCCATCAAGCCACACAGACATAAAGAAGAGATAAACAATGAAGTTAGAGTTCAGTTGTAATGAAGCAATGACTATAAAACAAGCAAAATGTGCACTAAGTGTTTTCCAGACTGGCGAACAGAAAAAAAAAGATCGCTGTCAAAGTAAAATCAGGACCACTATCACAAATCAATAAAATATTCATACTCATATAAAACTCATCTGACAGTGAATATGACTTATGTAGTTGTGTTAGCTTGTGATCAGGCCTGCATCACCACATTAACAACACCTGCATCAGCTGCACACTCAGCTTTATGAATGACACAGCATTTGCAGCAGTAAACAACATCTTTAAGGGCATTGTAAAAAAGACTAAAGTGAGAAGGCAAGAATAAAACATCACATTACCTTCACTTGAGCCAGACTGAATTACATTACCTGAAACAATCTTATGAACTTT
Source organism: Neoceratodus forsteri (assembly GCA_016271365.2). NCBI lineage: Eukaryota > Metazoa > Chordata > Ceratodontiformes > Ceratodontidae > Neoceratodus > Neoceratodus forsteri. The sequence goes on from CM057449.1 coordinate 686,822,919, forward strand.
TGCCCAGATGCCTACAGTAGCTGGGCCTTGTTAAAAAACATATGGTTAAATCTTGATGGGCTTTATTAAGAAAGTATGGTTTGAAATGCAGTTATGTATGGCCCTTTGTAGTAACAAGGGTATCCGCTCCTTTTCACTTATCTTTCAAGATAATAATTACCTAATCAAGTGTCAAATACTTGACCAAAATGTGCAGTGAGCACACTAAACATCATTCAAAGACTTTGGAACCCATAAAACAAAACACGTGAGGGATTCCTCTTTTAACAGCCTGGGAATCCACTGTGCCCCATACCAAGATATCTTAAATATATTTCAAAGTTGCCAGCAAATGCACCCTTCTTATTCTGCGACACCAGCTGCCAGACCCAAAAAAGCACTTGATAAGTATTTGATAACTGTATGGGACATGGAACCCATGGTTGCAACCCACCTAGGAAGTATGCTGTCAATAATTTGCAAAGAAGCAGGCCTGCAGAAAATCTAAACAAACCACTCAAAGAGAGCAACTACAGTCACCCTACTATCCAATGCAGGGTCAGGTGCAAGAGAAATTACTGTATGTTAGTCACTGAACATAAAAACAAAGCCTCACTATGAAGCTGCTGGAGGCCCAATATCACTGATCAGTCATCCCAGGAGTAGCGTTTTAGCAGGAGGAGGTGATAAAAATGTGTGTTATTAAAAGTCAGTTACCACCTTACAGAACCCAACCAAACAGTAATTTTTGCCTCAGCATGAAAACACACCATCCATGATCTCAACATTTATCACAGCACCTACGTACCTTCAAAACTGATCCTTGGCTCCATGCTTCTGTCATTGCCAAGGAAAACACCTGCTAAATACAACTATAGTATATGGGTGCTGCCTATTGTGAATGGATTTCAGCAACTGCTGAAATCTTGTTGTAATACAGTTCAAAGGTCAAAAAAGTTGTTGTACTATCGTTCTGATGTCACATCGATAGTACAACAACATTACCCATGACCTGCTGCCTGATTGGCTCAGATGACGCCTCTAGAAAAAAAAGCAAAAACATGGCGGCGCTGATGTAGAGGCCTGAGCAGCGAGCCACCGACTTAGAAGTCTGGAATTGGGACACGGAGAGCCATACATGGCTCCCTTTCTAAAAACAATTGCTTTCTTTTTTCTCCCCAATTGTAATACTAATGATGTGCACAGGAGAAACTGAGGAGCAGAACAGAGCATAAGTGGAAACAGGCACAAGCAGAAGCACCAGAGGGAATGGGAGCAGTGCCTACGGCAAGTAAGGAAAAAAAAAATGTAAAACAAAAAAACCCATATACTATAAAAAACAGTGGATGGGTGAACATCCACAACTAAGTCTGTGTCCCATCTCGGGCAGTTGATGACATCAAAGAGACCTCCCGAGCTTCGCTCTCGAGGTCTCTGTGATGTCATCAACTCCCTCGATGGAAACACAGCCTTGTTGTGGATGTTCACCCATCCACTATTCTCTATATATTACTGCAGCCAAACTGTTGAACAAAAATTCCAGTTCAAAACTGATCCAGATGCCATGCAAATTGCTCTTGCCTGAACCACAAACAGGATCATTATAGCAAATTAAACAATGATCCAAGCAGTTTTTACAGAAATTGACAAAAATAACTATTAAATCTGTCATTCTCTTCAATGCAAAGCGTGCTTCTTTCTCCGAACAACGCCACACCATGCACTGAAAACCTTCAAGCTCATACAAGACCTCAAACAGAGGCTATAGCTCCTCCCTGCATACCACACCTCACTCACTTTGTCAGCCATGGGACAATGCAGCTCTGTTATCAAACAAAATAAAAGGGTATTGTTCTCTGCAAAACTTGGAAAAAATGCAAACTGCAACTACAGTTCCTGTTAATCTTTCTTAGCAAAAACGCAAACGGCACATTCTGTTCTTGTTAATTTTTCATTGAGGTATGTGAATTATAGTGAGAAGATGTTACACTAAAAATATACCACCATTGTAGCACAAGCCATTTATTATTTTAGCATTTGTAATTTAATATATTTGTGCAACAAATTGCACATTCTGTTCTATTACTATCTAATTTAACACATCTAAAAATAATTTTGTATGTACACCTTGTTTTCAATTATCCTATCAATTGTTAAAAACCTTACTGAAAAAAATGAAAACATCATGCCAAGCATTCCATTAAAAAGCAAGTAAAACCAAGAACTTCATTTTCAGCATACAGTAGTAATACATTATCTTCTTCTACATAAAAAGAGGTTTGCAACCACTTTCTTGTACAAATCTGTTATGGTATCACCATAGCTATCATATAATCACAATGAGACCATCCAGGCATTGGTAATGGGGAATTTATTCACTTTTCATGTGGCTAAAGTCACTCAACCTTTAGCCTCCTGGCACACCACGCTAGGCATTGATAAAGCGCCAATACCCTATGTCTTGTCATGCCTTACTGCTCATAGTAATACTCCAGGGTTCAGCAAATTAATCACTACTGGCATCAGCAGGGCACAAATCTTGTATGATTCTAAAAAAAGGTGAATTTTGGGACATTCCAGTCTTTTTAACTGAAGACATTTACATGAAAATGTACTTTTCCCCCTTAGACTTTATCTGTCCCTTCTGTGTTCCTACTATGAGATCATCATCCTCTGCTTGTGACATCAAGAGCATGTCCATGGCAACAGGTTGTGAAGTCACAAGCAGAGGATTATGACTTTACAGCAGGTGCAAGCAATGTGAACAGACAAAGTCTAAAGGAAAAATATCCTGTTTTAATTAAAATAGTGATAGTGATAAAAAGGAAGGTCCTGAATTGCACACTTGGGGGGATTTCATGTAACTGAGTTCTGTTAATGCCAACTGAATCTTTTGCTGGAAATTGGGAAATCTTTTTCAGTGTTTTCTTATCATGTATTGTGTTTCATTTGCATAATAGTCAGCTGATAGTGATCAAAGATGAGGGATACAATTGCCTCGACTATCACAGCCCCATTGACAATCATATTTAATAGGTCACTAAACTAGGGAGCGGTGCCACCAAATTGGAGGATGGCAGAGGTAGTACCAATCTATAAAAAGGCTATACAAATAATCCCCCAAATGATAGGCCAATTAGTATTACCTCCATAGTGGGGAAAGTGTTGGAAGCCATAAGCAAGGATATTATTATACCTGAATGTAACACACCTGGCTACACTGATAGACTCCAACATGGATTTAGGATGGGTAGATCCAGTAACACAAATGTTATCGGTTTTTATGAGCCATTAAGCAAAGCCATGAATGAAGGGAATTTGGTGGATATCATTTATCTTGATTTCAGTGAGGTTTTTGACATTGTGCCTCATGACAAACTTATTTCTAAGCAATTAACACACTGCACTGGCATAAACCCATCAGTGATCAGCTGTATAGAGAACTGTCTGTCTGACCATACCCAGAGGGTAAGACTAAATGGGTTCCTTTTCCATGAAAGGAGTATCACTAGTAGAGTGCCCCAGGGTTCTGATTTGGGTCTGGTGCTCTTTGATTTGTTTACTGCAGACTTGGGTTTGAACATTGCAAGCTAGTGAAACAAGTTTGCAGATGATAGCAAACTGGGAGGTATAGAAAATAGCTACAAGGAACACTGTAGTTCCCAGAGAGATCTGGATCTCATGTCCTGTTGGCCTTATGAATGAGGAGGGAGGTTTAACAAAGGAAAGTACACAGTAATGATCCTTAGAAAAAACAGCCCATGCTGATACTATTATTTGAAGTACAAAAATAGACAAGTTGCCATATTGGTCCTTGTAAGAACAGATCCAGAAGCAAATGGTTTGATACCTTTTATTATACCAACATCGATGTTACAAAAAGAAAGCAATGTCTAAGCTTTTGGACCAACCAAGTCCTTCCTTAGAGACTTATTCAGACCAACCAAGTCCTTCCTCAGAGACTTAAGTCTCCGAGGAAAGACTTGGTTGGTCTGAAATGCCTTCTTTTCGTAACATCTATGTTGGTCCAATAAAAGGCATCAAACCATTTGCTTCTGGATCTATTATCTGAAGGGCATTCAGTTAAATACTGCCACCTCAGAAAAAAACTCTAGGTATAAAAATAAATGCAGACTTGAGGTCTAAGGAACATATACAGTGGCGTGAAAAAGTATTTGCCCCCTTCCTGATTTTCTCTATTATTGTATATTTGTCACACTGGATGTTTTCGGGTCTTTAGACAAAATATAATATTAGATAAAGGGAACCTGAGTGAACAAATAACACTTTTTTTTTTCACTTATTTCATTTATTTAATGAAAAAAGTTAACCAACACCAACTGGCACTGTGTGAAAAAGTAATTGCCCCTAGTTAAATCAACCCAATTAAAGGGATAATTAGAGTCAGCTGATTGAACACAGCCAGGCTTGATTACAGCCAGCCCTGCTCAATATAAACCTCACTTATTTTGGCCCTTACCATCAGAGTCACATTGCAGCAATAAAGATTCAACAAGCACATTATGCCATGATCAAAGGAAGTTCCTGAAAAGATCAGAAAAAATTTGTTGCCCTCTGTCGTCTGGAAAGGGTTACAAAGCTATTTCTAAGGCTCTGGAACCATCGAACCACAGTGAGAGCCATAATCTCCAAATGGAGAACACTTGGAACAGTAGTGAACCTTCCAGGAGGGCGGCCTGCCAAAATTACTCCAAGGGCACAGTGTAAAATCATCCAAGAAGTCTCAAAGGATCCTAAAACAACATCCAAAGAACTGCAGGCTACTCTTGCCTCAGCTAAGGTCAGTGTTCATGACTCCACAATCAGAAAGAGAGACTGGGCAAAATGGAGCCTTCATGTGAGGAAGTAGCAAGGCGAAACCACTGCTAACTAAGAAGAACATAAATGCTCGTCTCTCATTTGCCAAGAAGCACCTGGATGATCCACCAAGCCTTTTGGGGAAAATGTTCTATGGACAGATGAGTCCAAAGTGGAACTTTTGGACAACATGGATCCCATAATGTACGTAGAAAGCAAACACAGCATTCCACAGTAAGAACGCCATACCAACAGTCAAACATGGTGGTGGTAGTGTGATGGTGTGGGGATGCTTTGCTACCTAAGGACCTGGATGACTTGCCATAATTAAAGGAACCATGAATTCTGCTCTGTACCAGAAAATTCTTAAGGAGAATGTCCAGTCATCCTTCCGTCAGCTGAAGCTGAAGCATAGTTGGGTCATGCAGCAAGACAATGATCCAAAACACAAAAGCAAGTCCACATCAGAATGGCTAAAAAGAAGTAAAATTAAAGTTTTGGAGTGGCCTAGTCAAAGTCCAGACTGAAACCTAATAGAGATGCTGTGGCAGGACCTGAACGAGCAGTTCATGCTCGAAACCTACAAATGTTACTGAATTAAAGCAGTTCTGGCGAGGAAGAGTGGGTTAAAATTCCTCCACAGCGATGTGAAAGACTGATATTGAATTATAGGAAGTGTTTGGTTGCAGTCATTACCAGCTAAATGTGGCATAACCAGTTATTAAGTGTAAGGGGCAATTACTTTTCACACAGTGCCAGTTAGGTGTTGGTTAACTTTTTCATTAAATAAGTGAAATTAAAAAAAAAAACAAGTGTTATTTGTTCACTCAGGGTCCCTTTATCTAATATTACATTTTCTCTAAAGACCTGAAAACATCCAGTGTGACAAATATGCAATAATAGAGAAAATCAGGAAGGGGGCAAATACTTTTTCACGCCACTGTAAATGAATGGTTCTATAAATCTTATGTTCTGTTGAATAACATCAGAAGGCACTTTAATCACAAATCTAAGGAAATAGTCCTCTCACTATATGTCATATAAAAGACCAATTACAAACAGACTGTTATTCTCGGTTCGGGAGGGGTGGGTCTGAACCAGGGTGACTTGAAGCAAACTGGAAACAATTCAGAGAAAAGCAACAAGAATGATGGTGGGACTGGAACATTTTCCATATGAAGATAGACTTCAAACATTATTCCTACACAGTCTATTTAAGAGACATATTACAGGGGTCCTTTCATTATTTAAAACTCTTCAGAAAGATAATGAGCTATTAAATGATCTAAATATCATGTTTAGGAATTAAACGCATGATACCAGAAGCCACCTGAGGTAAATTAAGAACACAAATTTTAAAACTAATGATAGGAATTGGAGACTGTATTAGTAGTAGTAGTAGTTGTAAAAAGTTTATTTCTGATATCAGAAACAGGATAACCCAATTCAGCAGCAGCTAATTTACAGTGGGGTTCTACTGTACAAAAATATCAGTTTCATTCTTAAAAATGCAATAACATACATACAACTGAATTCATACATAAACAAATACAACAATTTACAATATGTGCAAGTCTCTCAAATACAACAGCTTTTTGGAGACAGTGCAACCCTTTCAAGTCAAGATCTTAATACATTCCAAGATGTTTTGCTAGTACATGACCTCAAGTGCCCTGGCAATGAGTTCCACAATTTTGGTCCCTCATATACATAGCAATGTTGGCCCCTCGTTGTTCTTATAAATGGTACCCTAAAATTTATTTCCACTGCAGATAGCAAGCCATCCTTAACATTCCACTCCTCCAAAAACTCTATTAGATATCCTGGTGCTTTTTTAAAATAGCAGCAATGAGTCAAACAATTCACATACATATTTTGCTGTTCCACCAGGGATATCCAATTTAAGGCATTATAAGGAATGCAATGATGTATATTCCAGGGTGCATCCAAGACAAAGTGCGCATATCTATTGTAAATAACATCAAACCTTCCCAAGATGCCTCTAGCAACCCAATTATACACAACATCACCATAATCAATATGAGGAATTATCATTGAATTTACCGTTTTTAACCTGGCATCAAATGAAAGACAATCTCTGTGTTTATACAATACCTCCAACTTCTTGTTCAATTGTTGTATCAAATTGTCAATATGGAAGTCCCAATTACAATGGGGGTCCATCCAGTCTCCGAAATATTTGTAACAATCCACAAGGGCCAGGCTACACCCATCCAATGTTTTTATATCTAAATCCAAAGATACTTTTTTTATTTGAAAATAGCATTACCTGTGACTTTAAAGGATTTAAGACCAACCCATGTTCCAAAAAATATGTTTGCAATATATTAAATTGTTTTTGTAATTTTTCCTGTATGTACCCCACAGATTTTCCTTCAAGATACAATATTGTATTATCAGCATACAAATGGTGTCGGACATCATTCATCAGGTGTCCGACACCATTTGTATATATATATATATATTAAATACAGTAGTAGCCACAGACATTGCCAGCTATTTCCAGATAATTTGCGAAATTTCTGATGAGTTTCTCTCTGCTGCCCCTACTGTGGAAATGCAGAAAGCGGGAGATATTTCTGGAAATATCACAGAAATTTCGGGAAATAGCTGGCAGCGTCTGTGGCTACTACTGTAAAACAGGTCCTAACACTGACCCCGTGGTACACCAGATTTGATATTTAAGTAACTGGATATGAAATTATTGCCCAGTTTAACCCTCGGTTGCCTCCCATTCAGGTAGCCATGGAACCAATCCAGGGCCCCCTGGCTGAGGCCAACAGATCTTAGGCTTTCAATCAACATGAGATGGTCTAAAGCCTTTGACAAATCAATACATATGGCCCCAATCAGGAGGCCCTTATCTATGGCCACCTGGATGTCCGACACAACCTTAACGAGTGCAGCAGTAGTGCTATGTTGTGCCCTAAAACCCGACTGGCATTTATTGTACTTTTTGTTACTTTCAAGGTAGCCATTTACTTGAGAAACCACAATTTTTTCAAACACTTTGGAAGTGACCAAAAGCATTGATATTGGTCTATAGTGCCGTATATCATTTTTCTGACCTCCCTTAAACACTGGTATCACTCCTGCCTGTTTCCAGGCTAATGGGTAGGTATCAGTATTTAATGAAAAATTAAAGAGATCAGCCAATATTGGAGCTACTGATGGAGAAGCAATTTTAAGCAAAAAGGATAGAATCCCATCTGGGCCTTGGGCCTTATTTAAATTCAATTTCAATAACTCCTTAAAAACTTGATCGGGGCAATATTTTGAAAGCAAAACAATGGTCCATTTTCTGCCCTCTTTTATTGGTCCTTTTTTTGATGTACTATGCCAGGAGAAAAATATGTATTGATCTGAGAAGATCCCATACCTATAAACATCTTATTTAATATGGCAGCTGCCCCATCTGAAAGTTTCAATGAGTCATTATCTACCATTAAAACATTAGGTAACTCTGAGATCTTATTTCCTTGTAATTTATTAACCATATTCCAAAAGTCCCTAGGTTTTTTAGACTGCTCAATTCCCAAACCTGTTAAATAAAAATTTTATTTTGCTTTCCTTATTTGTGTAATATACAAATTATGTGCAGCTCAGTATTTTTCCCAAAGCACTCTCTCATTTCTTTTCTTTGCTAACCTTCATACTGCATCCTTTTTTATGATAGGTACTTAACTACACAGTGTACCAAGAGGAATTATTCTTTTTTACTTTCCTACTTTGAATAGGTGCAAAAGTGTCACATACAGATATAAATTCACAGCAAAAATACGACCAAGCACTATCTATATCAGGAATCAGAGTCAATCTATTCCAGTTTCTAGGAAACTGTATTATACACAAATAATTGTAAGAATATGAAAAACACTACCAGGAGAAAGATAATTAGTAGCAGTACTATTGCTAGTTTTAAACATAGATTAAATGCTTACATGGATGACGGACACTTAAATTAATATTTCACTTAATTTTGGGATAGTGATATATTGACATCCACGTCTGCTACTATCTCAGTTACTCCAAGTATGAACCTCAAGTATGATCAGGAGAAAAGAAAGATTATAGTAAGACCAGAATGATTAGGTAAAAGTGAAGTTTGTTTCTTTGCTAGTTACATTTTAAGGGAGTACCATTTACATCAGTTTCAGGTTAACAAGCATTGTTCAATTCCAAGAATATTTGCCTGCAAGTTTTATTAGTGAAATTATTATGCTTAGTAAGTGCCTGTGGAGAAATTCATTAGCAAAAAAACAGGCTTACAGTACCTTTTCCAGTGGAATGCAGGAACCCTGAGGATATGAAGAATCTACAAGGGACCTGAGAAGCAAGATTAGAGGAGGAAGAGGAGACTGTAAAGGTCAGAGATCTTAAAGAAAGGAGAGAACTACTGTGAAGAGATATAAATAAATAACAAAGATATTCATCGAAGTGGTAGACAGCTGATGTCCAACCAGACGTGGGGAAAAACATTTAACATCAATTTTGGGGTAAGTTATGTTCACAGTGATTTGTTAAAAGAATAGGAAACCCTGGGGTCACATACACAGTCACAATTAAGTTATGCAAATGTTTAAAACAACTGCTGTGGATGACTGTTTTAACTCTCACCCCTTTATGCTACAGACAAAGGGGTTGTGAGCCTTACCCTGTACCATATCAAAGAGCATTGTGCTAGCACAGAGAAAGAGGTGGGTCTATCATGCAGATAAAGCACTGCACTATGCACAGCCACTTCCTAGCCCCTTGCACATGTTAGCACCTTCAATATCAGTAGAACTGTGTAAAGCAGTTCTACTAGGGTGGCGGAGGTATGCAGTGGTTGAAATGGTAATGTCTGTGAGGAAGAGAACAGTGAAGGACTAGAATTATAACAGCCATGTGTGGGGTAAATGCACTAGATAGAATGGGGTTCTACTTGACACATGGGGTCAGATTTTTAAAGTGGATTGGTCAAGGGGTCACAGGACCACCAGAGATGATCATAGAGCTACGAAAACTATTACAGACTCAACCCTCAGGTGGACAACAAGGTACAGTGTTGAGTGAGTGTTTGAATGAGTGAGGCAGTAGCACCTCATGTAATGATGTGTGGGCATGTCATTGTGTCATGGAACTGGTGCAATGCCTTGACTAGATGTCCATGGTGTTCACAGGTTTCAAACCTGCAGGAAGAACAAGCATTTGTGAAGCATCATCCAATCCAGTCCAATCCAATGTTACTTTTAAACTGCCCATCCAAAAAGTTTTTGTTTATTTATTTATTAATTGAAATGTTTCATCAGGAAAGGAACACGTAGCAACCAATTGCTCGTCTCCCGGTACGTCCAGGGGGTGGTCAGGGGGGAAGATAATAGAATAATACAATATATCCAGTGAAAGCAGTAGATACAATTATGTACACTAATCATGGAACATAATACAATAGGGCCCAGTGTAATCAACAGCTCATCAAATATTTGTAATCCTAGATTTCAATAAAATAAAAATAAAAAAAATACAATGAGGCTATTTTTTTTTTAATAAAACAAATCAGATAAGTGGCAGACAGACTAGGACTGGGGAACGGGTGTGTCTAAAGATAGCAGAGGCACTAGAAAAAGGAAGAAGTGAAGACAAAAGGGTAGATTAAAGATTACTAATAAGGTAAAGAAAAAAGTGCAGTATGTTGGCATTAGTAAAGAATGGGAAGGTGCATAATAAGGTGGGCAAGGGCTATGAGAGGGTGAGAGGTGTGAGAAGGGATAAGGTAAGGATGTCAATCGAGAGGAGTAAGTGGTATTCATTGCAAATAGGAGGGTTAATGGAGGAAAAGAATATAGAAGGAGTGTAGTTGAGAGTGAGGGTGAGAATGAGAGAAAAGAGTGGGGGGGAGGAATAGGATACATGCTTGAAGCAGGAGCAGTTCAGAGAGAGGTAGTTGTGCAGGGCAGTGGAGAGTGAGTACAGTGAGGAGGAATGTCTAATTTGAGGTTGCAGGTGGTTCCTTAGTTTGGGGAAGCAGAACAAGAAAGTGGACTGACCTGCTGAGGTAACACATCACAGGATGACTAGAGTGTGCATATCGTGAGATCTAAGTGAGTGAGCTGGGGGGAAGGATGCTGATAGTGGAGGAGAAGTAAGATGGAGGAGAGCCAAGCTAGAATTTGGAGATAAACTTAGCACAGTGAGCAAGGTGCCAGTTGTCTAGTGAGGGAAAGGCAAGGGAATGGTAAAGGTCACAGTGATGAGTGGTGAGGGGAGTGTTCAGAGCAAAGCAACAGAAGGAGTTGAAAATGGTATCCAATCTGGATAAGGAGGACTTGGGAGTGGCACTGTAGACTACATCACAGTAGTCAAAAATGGGGAGGATCATTTTCTGCACAAGTTCATGCCTTACCAGTAGAGATAGGCAGCTATGGTTCCTGTATAGGGCTCCTAGCTTGGGACGCAATTTTTTCAGGATGGCGTCCACATGGGCAGAAAAGTTGAGGTGTTGATCAAGCCAAACCCCAAGATATTTAAAGGAGGAGGTGTCCTCTAGTGTGATCCCATCAAGGGTGTGGAAGGAGGGCATGGTGGAGAGCCTAGAGAACCTCTGCCTAGTGCCAAAGGTCATGAAGACAGTCTTCCTGGCATTTAGTAGCAACTGATGTGAGACAAGCCAGAGTTGGACATTGTCAAAGTCCACTTGGAGTCTGTTTGCAACATCAGTAGGGGACTGGCCAGAGGTGAACAGGTCCACATACATATGGATGGAAGAAGAGGTATAGGCAAAGGGAAAGTAATTTAGAAATATAAAGAAAAGTAGTGGGCCAAGCGCAGAACCCTGTGGCACTCCAGTATTAATAGGGAGTGGGGGATATAGAATCAGCAGTTTTAACCGATTGAGACCTTCCTACAAGATATGCCCGGAACTAGTTTACAGCAGAGTCAGATAGGCCTGCTGCAGTTAGGTTGGTTAGCAGGAGGGGGCGAGACAGTATCAAATACCTTTGCAAGGTCAGTAAAGATGGCAGAAGTGATCTGGCCACTATCCATCCCACAGAGGATACAGTCAGTGAGCCTGATGAGGGAGGAGGTGGTGGTGGAGTGATCCTTCCAGAATCCAGATTGGAAGGGAGTGAAGAATGAGCATTTGGATAGAAAGGTAGAGAGTTGGGAAAGGACAATGTGCTCTTGAGGTCTGGCCATGGTAGGGAGCAAGGAGATAGGGCGATAGTTACCTGGAGAGGATGGGTCACCTGCTTTGGGCAATGGTAGGATAATTGCGTATTTCCAAGCATTTGGAACTGCAGCAGATGAGAAAGAAAGGTTTAGCAGATCAGCTAGTGGAGCTCTGAGCACTGTACAGAGTAACATCATCAAACAAATGTAAACATATGAGCAAACATTATGACAATACAGAACATACATTGAAAGTATTAATAGATACATAAAAAAAAATACCTTACATATTTAAAAACATTAACATTCAGAAAATTTAACCAGGATTCAAGGCAAACTTAACACAGAGATTATCAAGTAAGAGTTAGTGTAACCCCCACCCTCCTCCTCTTCTTGTCTTCTCTTCTGTCTTCCCAGGAACACCTGTAAGAAAAAGACAAAACAAAACACACTCCTAATCTGCATACACAGTCTATCTAAAACCCCTACCATACAAAAACACTGAACAATCCCAAAAAGATTTTTTAGAAAAAGGTAGAAAAACAGTATTTACTTTAGAGTACAATAATGACATTATTTACAATACACATTAGGGGGGGGTGGAGTGCCCTAAAAGTCCCAACTAGTGACCACAAGGCCCGAAGGCTAGTCCAATAAAGAGTCTCTCCTGGGCCGGAGCCCCGTGAAGCACAGTTCTAAAAGGCCAAAGTCCCAAAGGGGAGAGTCTTTGCGGACAGTTCACACATTTTGAAGTCTGTAGTGTAGGGTGTGCACTGCAATGTCATAAAGATAGAAAAGGTTTCGGACTTACCAGCCATTTGTAGTACAAGAATCTGCATGAACCTGGTCCACGGCCGAAGACACTCCCTGGCAGCATTTCTTCTGATATAGCTGGGCGGACATCTTCCGGGAACCACAGGAGGGCACATCTTGAAACAGCTGGGCTGATGTCATCTATGGAGACGGAACCTTAGAACAGGAACAAAAAGAAAAACAGCAGGTCCGACATCATCCGATTACCAGGTGATGAACAGGAAACAGCTGGGCTGGTGTCCTCTCTGGATCTGAAGTCATCTGGTGGGCCAGTAGATGGTTGCTGAACAGGACAGTACACTGTAGACTGATGAATGTGGAGCACCTGAGTCCTGGTTATTCATATTGGTGGATCAATAAGGGCACTTCACAGTCTGATGTGGCAGTATTGACTACCACTGCTTGGCTCTCCATTTTGTAGGCACAGGCTTAATTGCTGGGAGGTCCTTGCACTGAGGCCAATAGTACCGGGGGTCAGGGGCTTGAATTATTACCCTGTCTGGGCGCACATAACTCACACAGTGGGAGATTTCACGTCCTTCTCCGTCCACTGTTCTCACTCTGTCCATAAACAGTGTCCTGCCTCTCTTCCACTGCGTATGCTTTTCGTGGAACAGTCTATTCTTTACATGCTGGTTGGCCCCAGGATGCACATGTTTCATTGCTTCATCCCAGATCCAGGATTTCCTGCAGTCCTCAATCTCCTCCCAGACTTTTCGAGGAAAGGTAGGAAAGGTCATACCATAGATTTCATTGGCCTTTCTACGAACCAGTCTCTCCTCTTTACTTGCTTTGGTCAATCTGAGACCGCTGGCCTGGCTTGGGGGTGGCCAGTCCTGGTTCTGCCAGCTTCGCATCCTCAATGAAATTAAAAATGGATCCCTGACTTCTTCCTCTTGTAAAGTCAGGGCAGTGGCATCACCACCTTCTTCAACACATTCCTCCGAGGCAAGATCTTGAGGCTGTGTATCCGTTCCTTTCTCACAAGGCCACATAGGTTCCCCCTCATCTTCCTCTTCACTGAGGATCTGAGCCCAGGAGTGAGCAGTCGTTCTCACCCCTGAGACTATCCATTCATCACTAGGAGCGGAGGTCGACACCTCCCATTCAAAGGCCTCCCGCATCTCATCTTCACCTAAGAGACTTGGGCTAGGCCCCCCAGGGGTCTATTGATGCTTTATCCGAACTTTCTTTCTGAGATCCAGCATCCAAAACTTCAACTTCAGGTTCAGTCTCTAACTCTGCACCCTCTAGCTTTGTGCCACACTCCCTCAAGGGACCTTCTTCCATAGGCTCTGCCTGGTGCTGTGTGCTGCCAATTGCAGATTCCTGAATTTACGTCCATGTGGGGGCCAAAAGAATTGGAGGCGCTTTATACAAGCCATATTTTTGTAGGCATCCAGCACAGTGAGGAATCATGAAGACATCCCTTCCAGCACTCAAGCATATTTGGCATACACGCACTGGATGATTAGGAATTGCCACATCAGGAGGCAGTTGCCCTCCATAGCACCACTTTTCAATATCTCTCAGTCTATTTACTGCTGCTGTTACTGCAACCCGGGCATGATCTGGGTAACGAGCTGGTCCTGAGGCCATGACTGCAGAAAATAAACAAAAGTTCACTGTAACTGAAAGTCCCACTTAATGAACACACTCTGTAGCTTTAAATGGCTCCTCTGCTGCTGTGTTTGCTTTACTACCCCACCCTGTAATGGCGGCGGCAGCACTCCTGTGCATCAACATTTAGAATCTGGGTCAAGCCACTGCGCACTCGATTTACACCAGCTACTGATAACTTTTACTCAAACTGCACAACTTGCTCTGTTCTGGCTTTACACACATTCACAGGATTTTCCTTGGACTTTTCACATGCTGGCAACATTTATTTAATTCACAGTCCCTTAAAAGCTTCAGGTTTCAGCACAGGATTGCCTGCTTCTACTAGTGTTGCATTTTGCTACAACCCACAGTCTCTCTCTCTGGCTGCAAACTGAGGCTAAATTCAACTTCCATGCACACATTCAATGGCTTTACAGACTTGCACTTGCTGGCAGGACTTCACACAGTCATTACTTGCAAAGCGACTACACTGCTGCACACACATTTTATATGGCATTACTGAAAATCACTGTTTGAGCAGTTTTTGGGACATTTACTTACTGTTATCAGTAGCAGCTTGCTGCGATGAGGTAAAACGGCATGCAGCCAGTTTTTTAAAGGCCTGAACACAAACGGGCGGGCAGTCTCAGTGATCGTTGTTTTAACCACAAAATTCACTAATTTCATGATCGCTTTTCGGGTTGAGCCCGATTTTAAACTTAAAAGTCACTTTTTGAATGTTTACAGTGCTTTGAATACCTCGCGATGCTCCTCCACTGCCAGTACATGCACTACACTCTGTCTCCCTCTCGAATGCTGAGGCAGTCTCAGAAGAGCTGGCTGAGGGGCGGGACTAATGGCAATCTGACCAACCACATGACGCCATGCAAATGAGCCTCTTCTTCCTCGTGAGGGCTCCTCTCCTCACGGCGATCGTTTAGCAGGCAAATTTAAACTGTAAAATGCACCTTTTTTTTTTTCTTCAACTGACTCCACGGTGGGAGCCCATTCCAACCATGTAACATTGCCATTAACTCTGCAGTCTCTCCATTTACACAGAAAGCATTTCCAACGTCCAGGACATAATTTCTCTGTTGCTACCCCTAGTTTTCCACACTTTCCTTCACAGAATTCATTTTAAAAGCATTTCAACATCCAGGGCACCATTTCTCTGTTGCTACCCCTAGTTTTCCACACTTTTTTCTTCACAGAATTCATTTTTAAAAGCATTTTAAACATCCAGGACACAATTTCTCTGTTGCTACCCCTAGTTTTCCACACTTTTCTTCATAGAATTCATTTTTAAAAGCTGACAAAAATGCTGTAAACAATTTTAATGATGCAGGACAAGGGCACACTCTTTGGCTTTACAGCTCCTTGGTAAACAGTTGGCATTTTTTAAACAGCAGCACAAGATTCACAGCACACAGCAACACACTAGGGAAATTGCTTCAGCTTTTTGGGCTACCCACTGCCAGATAGCCAAAACGCTAGCCCCCTTGCCCAAGCACCTTCCTTCCCGAACAAATCCAAAGCGGTGCCTCCATTTTTGTAACCCCCACCCCTGCCTTTTAACCAAAATGACAGGTGGCATGCTGTTGGCGCTGGCAGCAATACCTGGTGGGGACCTGGGTTCGGGGAGGATGAGGTTACCTGCCACAAGAGGACCTAGGTTTGGCTACTCTGCACAGGGGCACCCAAGTAAATCCGACTACAGGAAGCAATAACTGTAATGTCCAGAACCAGGATTCGGATTTTTCAGAGTGACTTTTATTCATAACTAGCCGAACACAACAAAGCACAGATGGACCCCCAAGGGGCTACGTTTACTGATAATGCAGATTGGAGACTACCAGGCAGTCCACTTAAAGAATGAACCCATTTCTACTAATTTCAGGCTCTGGACCCACCAGGCACACAGCCCGGACTTGCATGCACTTTGGATACACAGCCCGACTGGCCCAGCTCCCCTGCCGGCCACTTGACTGACGGTCCATTTAAAGAATGAACCCAATTTTACTTGTTGTGGCTCCCCACACCACTTAGAATCTGTGACCCCTAGAGAGATTTTACCAAGTTGTGGCTCCCCACACCACTTAGAGTCTGTGACTCCTAGAGAGATTTTCCCAATTTGCAACCCACGTCTGGGTACCTACCTCATCACTGGCCAGGTGCATGAGGCAAGTAGCAATCACAGCAGAAATCCGTAGAGGTGGACATGGTTACTAAAGATGGGGGGTTTGCCCACCTCCAGCTCCCACAGCCCATACCCAGCCATTTCTCTGGAGAAACTAAAACTTTGAAATTGTAGATTAAACGGATGGACTGTAGCACCCCCTCTACAACATTACTTGAATTCATACAGACTTTAGATTTTGATACTACTCCATTTGTTTGTCCTAGTACAATAGGCCTTCCAAATAGTAGTCCAAATCCCATACTTCTTCACATTTTCCAAACTGAAGAAACACATTGTTTGCCCTCTCAAATTAGAACAAAACACTCACCCTTTTGTTGCAGGTGCCCCACAGGCGAAGTACAACTTCTTTCACCTTTAAGACCAAACAGAAACTGTAAAAAAGGCAGCTTTCTTCCTTTAGCAGACATTAGGGGATTGCCCCTGGAATCCACATGGGGATACTTTACTTTCTCTCCCCTCCCAGAGGGAGGGGGCACTGAGACATGGACAGCGGTCTCCACCACTTGAACTGGACACTGACCTTCTTTTTCAAAAGGTAAACAGGAACTCACTTCCTTCTCCCTCAAAACAAAACATAGAAACATAGATTTTGACGGCAGATAAGGACCACTTGGCCCACCCAGTCTGCCCATTTCCCTACCTATTGGATAAGCTGCAGATCCTAGTTAACCAGCAGCCTACTTCTTCCGACCCCCACCCCCTAGAATTGCCTTATGACTGTCCCATGCATGCTTGAATTCCACCACTGTTTTTGACTCCACAACCTCCTCGGAAGGCCATTCCATGCATCCACAACCTCTGTGAAAAAAACTTCCTTAAATTACCTCTGAGCCGCCTCTATCTTCACATTGTGCCCCTTGTTCTTGCACACCTCTTTTTGAAAGATGCTACCCTCTTGGACTTTGTTGATTCCCTTGAGATACTTGAAAGTTTCTATCATGTCCCCCCTCTCTCTCCTTTCCTCGAGGCTATACATATTCAGCTCCTTAAGTCTCTCTTCATATGTCTTCTGGTGCAGGCCCTGCACCATTTTAGTTGCCCTCCTCTGGACAGCCTCCATCCTGTCTATATCCTTGTGGAGATTGGGTCTCCAGAACTGCACGCAGTACTCCAGATGGGGTCTCACCAACTGTCTGTACAGAGGGATAATAACTTCCTGTTTTCTGCTGGTGATGCCTCTCCCTATGCATCCCAGTATCCCCCCAGCCCTCCTTGCTGCCCTCTCACATTGCTTTCCACCCTTAGGTCATCTGATATGACTACCCGCAGGTCCTTTCTTTTTTTTGTTGTTAGTATCTCACCCCCATTGTGTACTCTTCCCTGGGTTTTGTTTCCAGGTGCATTACCTTGCACTTCTTAGCATTGAATCTAAGCTGCCATACATTTGACCATTCCTCTAACCTTGCCAAGTCCCTTCTCATCCTTTCCACCCCACCTTGTGCATCAACTGTGTTGCAGATCTTTGTGTCATCTGCAAAGAGACATACTTTTCCTTCCAGTCCCTCTGCAATATCGCTTATAAAGACATTGAAGAGGACCGGTCCTAATACTGAATCCTGTGGTACCCTACTAGTAACCCCCCTTTCTTCAGAGTGGACTCCATTTACTATTACTCTCTACGTCCTATTCTCCAGCCAATTCTTTACCCAGGCTGTCATCTTGGGACCCACCCCCAGGCTGGCTAACTTGTATATTAATCTTTTGTGTGGGACTGTGTCAAATGCCTTGCTGAAGTCTAGGTAGGCCATGTCCACAGCCCCTCCCTGATCTACTACTTTGGTCACCCAGTCAAAGAAATTTATCAGATTTGTCTGGCATGACCTTCCCGCTGTGAATCCATGCTGCCTTTGGTCCTGAGGCCCTCCGGCCTCTAGATACTCAACAATTCTTTCCTTCAGAAGTGATTCCGTCATTTTCCCTACCACTGAGGTTAAACTAACAGGTCTGTAGTTTTCTGCTTCTGCCTTGCTCCCACTTTTGTGAAGGGAATCACATCTGCCCTTCTCCAGTCCTCGGTACCACCCCATCCTCCCATAATTTGTTAAAGAGGGTAGTCAGTGGTGTCACTAGTTCTACCCTGTTCTTTTTAGAATTCTGGGATGAATCCCATCAGGTCCCATTGCTTTGTCCACCTTCAGTTTTAAGAGTTCTTTCAGAACCCTTTCTTCTGTAAATGGGCTGGTATCAACTTCTGTATCCAGAGTGTTTCTACTGTTTGTTTTAGGTACTTCCACTTCCTGTAAATATTGAGCAAAAATATTTGTTTAGTATCTCTCCTTTTCACAGTCGCCCTCTGCCCACCCTCCCTCCTCTTTATTAAGCCTCACTAGCCCTCTCTTGGTCTTCCTTCGCTCCCTGATGTACCTATAAAAGGTTTTATCCCCCTTCTTAACAGGGTTGGCTATCTTTTCCTCAGTTTGGGCCTTTGCTGTTCTGACTGCCTTCCCGGCTTCCTTTTGCTTTAACTGATACAGTTCCCTGTCCTGCTCCTTCTGTGATTCCTTGTACTTCCTGAATGCTCTCTTTTTCTCTTGAACCTTCACTGCCACTTCCTTTGAGAACCATAGTGGTTTCTTACATCGTTTCATTTTGTTAATTTGCTGCACACAAAGGCTTGTTACCTCTGTGATGGCAGTTTTTATTATTCCCCATTGTTCTTCCACCCCTCCTTCCTGCCCATTTGCTAGTGCATTCCTTAGGCACTCACCCAGAAGACAGAAGACTGACTTTGAAATCTCCCAATGTTCTATCTCACTCCCTCTGCTGCAGATTCCAATGTGGCTTATGCAGCTGCGACAGTTCTATGGTGATGCCATCTCTCAGTCTCAGCTGAGACTGAGAACAGAGTGAGACAGTGTGAAACCCATTTAACTGGAGTTTCACAAGCTGCCTTCCCTGCCTACCACTAGGTCTTACTGGGATTCTAGTAACCCCGGGTAACAAGGGGTTACATTAGTAAGGCAAGGCAATTTTTATTTACAGGGCACCCATTACCAGATGCTCTGGGCACCTTATAATTAAAAACATACAAACGTAACACAAGAATACGACTACTAGCCACATATGAACACATAAAATCACAAGACTAACAAAAATACTTAATTATCTCAAAATCAGGACAAAAACCAGGCTAAAATCAGCTAACTAAAATAAAGTAAGTTAACAGAATCAAATCTCAATGTCCGGGAAAGCCAATGAAAAGGGGTGGGCCTTGAGACGGCTCTTAAAAACTTCGAAAGAGGGTTTAAAGTGGATTGGTCAGGATGTCAAGACCTATCTTGAACTTCAAACAAAAGGGGGTTTAATTACATTGTGGCTTAGCTGCCAGTGGAGATTCACTCTGCAGCACCTCTATCAAGGTTTTTTGGATCACAGTTTTCAAGGATGGTGGAATCCTGAGTTTCTCTGAATGTCAAAAAGTCTGCTTCCCCTGAATGGACAGCATACTGTTATCAGGCCCTAGTAGCAGGGCTCTTAGAGTAGAATTACATTTTCCTTATCATGCCAGGGCACTTATCCTGGGTTATACTGCAGATTACACTTTTTACTCTGGAAACACAAAAGTTCTTTTTTGTATAACAAATACAAGTCTAAGAGAACAACTTCCCTACAGAGGGCTCCACTTCCCTGTAAAATACAGGACGTCCTGTAGATCTGGGAGCCTGACCCCTGAAGTAGTCATAGATGACCAAAGTTGGCCTTGGGGGAGATTTTTGGCTCACTTACAACCTCAAGTGGGCAGATTGCCAAACTACAGTTCATGCTGTTTAGCTTATTTGCATTTTGCAGCTCATTGGAAACATTGCTTCTTTATACACAATATTACAATCTTATTAAATAATTTTTGTAAATGATGAGAATGTGGTTCAGCATTCTCTGTTCCAGAATGCAAATTATGAGAACTTGTATTTGTTATACAAGAAAAGAGCTTTTGTGTTTCCAGAGTAAATAGTGTAATCTGCAGGATAACTCAGGATAAGTGCCCTGGCATGATAAGCAATGGGGCCAGATGAAATTCACCCCAGAATTCTAAAAGAATGAAGCAGAGAACTAGTAACACCACTGACTACCCTTTTTAACAAATCATGGGAGGATAGTGTGGTACCTGAGGACTGGAAGAAGGCAGATGTGATTCCCCATTCCAAAAGTGGGACCAAGATAGAGGCAGGAACTACAGACCTGTCAGTTTGACCTCTGTGGTAGGGAAAGTGATGGAATCACTTCTGAAGAAAAGAATTGTTGAGTACCTAGAGGCCAGTGGGGCACAGGACCAAAGGCATCATGGGTTCACAGCGGGAAGGTCATGTCTGATGAATCTAATTGATTTCTTTGACTGGGTGACCAAAGTAGTAGACCAGGGAGGGGCTGTGGACATGGCCTACCTAGACTTTAGCGAGGCATTTGACACAGTCCAACACAAAAGATTAGTAGTCAAATTAACCAGCCTGGGAGTGGGTCCCAGGGTGGCAGCCTGGGTAAAACATTGGCTGAACAACAGGACACAGAAGGTAATTGTAAATGGAGTCTACTCTGAAGAAAGAGGGGTTATTAGTGGGGTACCGCATGGTTCAGTACTGAGTCCAGTCCTTTTTAATGTCTTTATAAGTGACATTGCAGAGGGACTGGAAGGAAAAGTATACATCTTTGCAGATGACACAAAGATCTGCAACAGGGTTGATACACAAGGAGGCGTGGAAAGCATGAGAAGGGACTTGGCAAGGTTGGAGGAATGGTCAGAAGTATGGCAGCTTGGATTCAATGCAAAGAAGTGCAAAGTAATGCACCTGGGAAACAAAAACCCAGGGGAAGATTAAACAATAGGGGGGAGGTAGTAACAACAACAAAAATGGAAAGGGACCTGGGGGTAATCATATCAGATGACCTTAAGGCTGGCAAGCAATGTGAGAAGGCGGTATGGAGGGCTCAGGGGAAACTGCGATGTACAGGGAGATGTATCACCAGCAGAAAACAGGAAGTTGTTATCCCCCTGTACAGACAGTTGGTGAGAGCCCATCTGGAGTACTGCATCCAGTTCTGGAGACCCCATCTCCGCAAGGACATTGACAGGATGGAGGCAGTTCAGAGAAGGGTAACTAAAATGGTGCAGGGTCTGCAAGAGAAGCCATATGAGAAGAGACTAAAGGAGTTTAATATGTATACCCTTGACGAAAGGAGGGAGAGGGGGGACATGATAGAAATGTTTAAGTACCTCAGTGGACTCAACAAAGTCCAAGAGGGTAGCATCTTTCAGAAAAAGAGATGTGCAAGAACAAGGGGACACAATTTGAAGATAGAGTGGGGACAGCTTAGGGGCAATGTGAGGAAGTATTTTTTCACAGACAGGGTGGTGGGTGCATGGAACAGCTTTCATGAGGAGGTTGTGGGGTCTAAAACTGTGGGAGAATTCAAGAATTCAATGGACAGACATAAGGCAATTTTTGTGGGGGGTAGGAAGAAATAGGCTGTTGGTTAAATAAGATCTGCATCTTATCCTGTAGGTGGGAAAATGGGCAGACTAGGTGGGCCAAGCAGTCCTTATCTGCCATCAAAGTCTATGTTTCTATAGAACGCTATTCAACATTGTCCATTAGAGAGGTGACACATTGTTTTTAAATGTCCCTTAACGATTCAGTTCATGTTCCCAGAGTAGCTACAAAATTTCAAACTTTGATCAGAAAGAACATTATACACTTCTTTTAGTGGTTTAGAATTTTTTAGAAGACTGGTAGAAGTATATACAATAGTAATGCTGCAATCAAAAACCTGGCAAACTGCCCTCGTTCTCACTGAGAACACGCACCTCTGCCTAGTGGGCCTTACCCGATTACCAAAAAATTAAATAAATAAAAAGCATAAACATAGAGGTTAATGGATGGGCAGCAGTTAACAACAATGCTGTATTTATTTGGCCAATCAGATCAATACCTTTGAGCACAAATGTTCATTTATAAAGGTTCTACATCAGGCTCAGAGTGGTACAAAAGTTCAGGGTACAATATATTTCAGTTACAGATTGGTACAACAGTTCAGGGTACAAATAGTAGCTAGGTTACAGTAGATATTGCGCAAAAGAGAAGCAACCAATGTAGGCATTATCAGAGCACACAGGACAGGACATATGAGGCATAATAACCCACAGTGCTGATAGATTAACCATGTTGTCTAAGTATAGCAAGAGTGGTGCGAGTTGTTATGAGGGACAGGATGGGGTGTAATTGCTTGGGACAGCTACAAGGGCCAGGTGAGAGTGCACTCAGTAGATACCTTTTGAATTGTCTAATTTTTGTGAGCCCTTGAGGTGGCATATCCAGATCATTTAACTACTGAGGGTCCCTGGCTGCAAATGAATGCATGTCCAGGCTAATTCTGCAGAGCAGGACAGAGAGATGGCCATGGGTCAACCTCCTGGTGGCACAGGCATTTTGTGAGGGGGTAAGAAGAGTTTATATCCCAGGGGAGGTGAGACCCAGGAGTGCTTTCACTCCCAAATGACAAGTCTGATATTTTATCCTATTAGTAAGGGGAAGCCAGTTTGTGAGGGCATAAAGTGCACAGGTGTGGGTGGTTTTGGCTGATCCAGTGACAAAGTGACATGCTTTGTTTAGCATTATTTTGACCCTGTTTAGAGTTGTTTCTGAGATGGCCCCATAGACCAGGATGCCATAATCAATCCTAAGAAGGATAGAGGTAGTGACAACCAACCTTCTGGCCTCGGTGGTAAAGTTAAGCCTCAGCCAATAGAGTGCACCAAGTTTCCAATTGTAACTGCAAACCAGCTGATCAATGTGGGTAGTGAAGGTAAGTGTTTGGTCAATTGTGACACCCAGGTACTTAAACATGACAACCTTGTCTATGGCAACTCCCATTGCATTGATGATGGTGAGGGGAGGGACCTTGTTTCTTTTCTGTACACTAGAGAAAAGCATTATCTTCATCTTTTGGAGTTTAGTACTAATTTGTTCAACAGGAACCATTGTTCTAGTTATGCAAAACTGAGTTGAAAGTCATGTGTGAGGGACTCCTGGCTGGGTACACTAGTACTAATGACTGCGTGATCTGTGTATAGTAGCATCCTTGATGCAGGACAGGTTACCTGTAGGGTACTGATGAAGAGGCTAAAGAGGAGAAGTCCTAGGACAGAGCCCTATGGGATTCCTTCTGTGACTTTCCTTCGGTCACAGCAGACTCCATTAATCCTGACTTGCTGTGCTCAGTCAGTGAGGTAGCTACTAAACCATTGGACAGTGTCAGCAGAGAGACCAAGTGGGTGTAGCTTAGTGAGTAGAACTGTATGGTTTGCCAGGTCAAAGGCCTAAGTTAGGTCAAAAAAGACAGACCCCTCCAGATGTACTTTATCTAGGAACTCATGGAAGAAGTTAATGTATTCACTTCGAGAGGTTGCCATGACAACCTAGTAAACCTCGAGAGTGAAGGTCATGGCAACCTAGAGAAGTGAATTCAGTGTTATTGTTAACTGATGCCCATTCATTGTCTTATATAGTGTATGGGTACAGTACAATATGAATTCACTTCATACAGAGTTTTACTTTAGTTTTCTCCAAGTAAAAAAAATGTGCTTCCAAGCTCCCACCCAACCAAAGAATGAGTCACATTCCATCCCAGCCCCCAACCTCACAGACTAAATGGACCCCTGATCTCACAAACTAAATTTTTTTTTTAAATAAATGTAAACAAGCCTGCTGTTTAATAGGGAAATGTGACCTTAATTTCCGTTACTTTGGTGGTCGATCCTCACTCTTGGGTCTATGCCTAACCATCACGGCCATTCCCCAAAGTATGGTGCTTTACTAACACTCATGCGCAAGCACATTTGATGCTGTTGTACCATCAATGTGACATACTTAAAATGGTAAAACAGAAAGTTTATGCCACATTGATGATACAACAAGTTTGTCTTTCAACAGAATTTATCCCATAATAACATGCTACCATGCACTATAAATAAACTACCTGTATATGGGGCTGTGGGTTCTGTTGGGAGGTGGGCAGGATTTCTTAGCAGGTGGAATTGCTTTTTTTTTTCATGGGCTGTGGGTTCAGTTGCAAGGTGAAGCAGGTGCAATTGCTCAGGGAGGAATTGTTCATTTTGGGGAGGGGTTCCATAACAGGCAGGTGAGATTGCTCAGTGGGTGGGATTGTTGTTTATTTTTTGAGCTGTTGATTCTGTCAGAAGGTGACTGGGATCGCTCAAGGGGATGGATTGTTAATTTCATGTCTGTGGGTTATATTGAGAGACAAGCATGATTGCTCAATGGGTGGGATTTTTCATTTTGGAGGCTATGGGTACTATCATGATGCAGGCAGAATTGGTCAGTGGTTCTGATTGTTGTGTTTTTGGGCTGCATGTTCTTTCAGGAGGTGGGTGGGATTGCTCATTGGGTAGAATTGTGTTATGTTCTGTGGTGTAATCTGTGGCGATGTACCAAAAGTACGGTAATCCAGGGCAATGCATAGCGTCTACGCAGCTAAATGAGCTGCAGAAAGAAGGTAGTAGGTGGCACTTGCAGCCACTCAGTATTGGCTACAACATAGATAAGGGATGAAGGCACAAGAGAGGAAGAGAATGAAAATGCATCAGAAGACATTACAAGTTCTGTACATGGATAGAGGTGGCTGGTCCCTTTGAAAAGTGTGCTTGCAAATCCAAACCTGCATCATCAACTAGGACAGTATCATTAGTTGTAGAGAAGGAGAGGCTCATTTGCAAATCCTTCACTGACTCACAATCTGACACACCTCCACAGCCCCTTTTTCTTATTCAGATGCTCCCAATAGATTTTCTTGCATTCTGTAACCAGACATAAAAAGGTAGATATGAAAGAAATATTACTACTGGTAGCTGTAGTGCCATCATGTGGATCTTAATGTGTACTTCATTTGTATATCATGTTAAGTGTGTTATCCAATCACAGCAAGATGTTTAATAAAGTGGATTTTGGCTACCTAAAGTGTGTGTGCTAACTCATGAATCTAAGGTAGTCTTCTACTTGTGACTTATCAAAACGCCTTGCAGCTAACAATCCCAAACTCATAAACAACAGTCCATATATAGTAACTGAAGAAATTCTAACCTCATCTCCTTATATTAAACCCAGAAGGTTTTAGTTATATCATTCAAAACTACAAGCTCACATGCTTATTAAGATTGATCTGCCATGTGTCTAGGAGGGCAGATCATTGATCTGCCCTTCTAGACACATGGCTTTCATACGAGTGATTATCATTGCCCTCTCTAGTCAGACAATCAGAGATATTTTTACCTGTTAACAACATGAATTAAAATCCAGAACCTTTTTAGCAAGCACTCTGAATTAATCTATCCTACTGCTAACTCTGTATACACGTTAGTCATGCCACCACTATCATGGGCTGGAAAAAACAGGTTGACATGCAAACTAATG
This sequence comes from Neoceratodus forsteri, assembly GCA_016271365.2. NCBI lineage: Eukaryota > Metazoa > Chordata > Ceratodontiformes > Ceratodontidae > Neoceratodus > Neoceratodus forsteri. The sequence goes on from CM057449.1 coordinate 686,848,926, forward strand.
AGATGGTGATGGCAATTCTAAGTAACTCATTTAAACTAGGGATGGGTGAACCAGCTTTGCCACACTTCTGAACCTCTCTTCAGAAATACCGAGCCTTTCATGGCTCAACCTAAGTTGCTGAATTGGCCTAGTTTAGAAGTGTGCTCCAGTCCAGCAGATTACAGACAGCAGCCTGTTCCATGGACAACAGGGCAGAGTACAGCAATTGAAAAAAAAAAGCAGTGTTTTTACGTGCTCTCTACAGCATTCTCCCGAGTCCCTGGACTGCCACATTACCAGCAAAGGTAAACACTTGTGATACTGGAACACTGAGGGAAGCCAACCAATTAGTCTTTTGTCTGTGCTTGACTCGTGTGCTAGCCAGTCCTGTACGTTAACCACCACGGGGTATCCTGTAGGAAACAGTGTACCCAGATCATCTGGGGCTTTGCACTGAAAGCAGACAGTTTTGTGTGTGTGTGTGTGTGTGTGTGTGTGTGTGTGTGTGTGTGTAAGCTCCACAATAAGAAAAAAAAGAAATGTTTTTCTTCCTTACTCAGAAACAGAAAGAGAGAGAGAGAGAGAGACTGCAGACATTGTAGAATACTTAACTCCACAGTAAACAAAAGAAACATTTTCATTCCTTAGTCAGAAAGACAGAGGGAGAGTAGAGACCAACAAACTCAACAGCACACAACAGCAGAGTGCTGATGCTGAAGAGTACTTAACTCCACAGCAAAATGAAAAAGAAACATTTTTCCTTAGTCAGAAAAAGAAAGAGAGAGAGAGAGAGAGCAGCAAATTCAACAGCAGACAACAGCAGAGTGCACACTGCAGACAATTTCTTAGTTTTGGAAAAACTAAAGGAAACAGGAAAGGGATTAGGGGTACTACAAAAAGTATGTCCTGCAGTGCCATGAGGCAGGCACAGTTCTCATAAAATAATCCAGCAACAAAAAAAATGGTGGTAGTGAATGTGATATGTTAGGTTAGGTATTAATTTCAGTCTGTTTTTTTTTGCAAAATCAACACAATTAAAACAAGCATTTGTCAATGCCGAATGGTGTCATGCTGGCACTGGCTTCGGGAGTGCAGTGCGGAAACACATTTTTGGCAGGATGTGAAAAATGACAGCTATACTGTTCATAAGGAGGTGTAAAAAAATGGCAGTGGTGAAAATGTGGCATGTAAGTATTGCAAATTTGCGAAGTTACAAGGGTACGTGGTAAATGCGCAATGCACACTTGTAGCACAGTCATTTTATGGAGTTTTGGCACCAAATTTTCAACATAAGCATTTTAGCACCTCTGCTCATGTACAGTGTCACTGCCATTTCCTCAAACTGTCCCAAAAAGTTATTTTGCACAGCGACCTGCTATTCTGCGCTGGACATACGAAAACACAATTTGGGCAGGATATGTGAAATGACAACTGTACTGTTCATCAAAAGGTGTGGAAAAATGTCAATGGTGAAAATCCAGAGTGAAAATATTACAAATGCACAATGTCACCAGCATGCGTGTAAACTGCGCAATGCATGCTCATAACACAATCATTTTATGATGTATCGTCACCAAATTTTCAACATAGGCATTTTAGGACCTCTGCTCATGAACAGTGTCACTGTCATTTTCTTAATCTTCCCTGAACACTGATTTCCCACAGCAACCGCGGTATTGTGCACCGGAAGTGCGGAAACACATTTTGGCCAGGATGTAAAAAATGACAGCTGTACTGCTCACAAGGAGGTGTAGAAAAATGACAATGTTGACAATCTGGTGTGAAAATATTGCAAATTCATGAAGTTACGAGCATGCGTAGCAACTGTGCAATGCACGCTCGTAAAACAACCTTTTTTTGGATTTTTTCTACCAAATTTGCAACATAGGCTTTTTGAGATCCCACCTCATCAACACTGCCACTGTCCTTGTGTTAATCGGTCCCAAAAGGTGATTCCATGCAGTGACTGTGAAATCACCTTTCAGGACTGATTAACGTCATAACTGTGACAGAATTCATGAGGAGGAGTCCCAAAAACCCCATGTTGAAAATTTGGTGCAAAAATTCCAAGAAATGCCCAAGATATGCATCAAAGTTGAAAAAACCCTATTTATTCCATTATACAGCTTACCGGCATTTCATCAGTTCGCGATTGGCTTTGAAGAGTGAAGATGTGTTCCCAGTCCTCCAAAGATCGTCGCGCCGAGCTCCGTAGGTAAGCATGGCGTGAGGGGGGGTGTGGGGAGGCAGGGTGTGCAGTGGGGTGGGTGTGGGTGGTGGGTAGGGAGATTACGAGGGACCATTTTCAGTTTACAGGTACTAAAAAAACAACATCATGGACGGTTTTCTTTTTTACAGGTGGATTCTTTTTTGGGTGGTATGGTAGCCGATGATGGATTGGGCACCCCTGTCAGCACAGAAGAAGGAGGCAACATCATGCCGACGAGGAGCACACATTAAAGCGGGAAAGGGGGAATGATGCCGACAGAGATTGAGCACCCCCGTCGGCAAACAATGAAAGCAGGGGAGACACATTCTCCCAATGGGGAGTGGGATCCCCTGTCGGCACATACTTTGAGGGGCAGGGTAAGCTGACAGGGGATTGGGCACCCCCGAAGTCAGCAGTTTAGCGGCCACAGTGCCACCATGTTACTAGCTGGTGAGCACGTAGAACACTGCGTGTGATGAGCTTTGCTCGCATTGCAGCAGACCTTTCCTTAGATGTGCTCGCCACATTAGTATGCATGGTGTGGTGCCAGCAGGCAAGCTGATTGGGAAATGAGGGACGCACCTACTGGTGCATGCCCTGCATTCGCCCAACAGCGACCTCACCTCCAAATCTGCACTACTGCAAGATGTTGTCTGCGCAAGCACGCCAACATAAAAAGGGTTAACTATCACTAGGGTACAGCATCCAGCAACTAAATAATTATTTTTCTTCTTGAAAAATATATTTTTGCAAAAAAATAAAAAAAAATAATAAGTATGAATTAATTAGGGGAGCAGACAAGACAGGAGGAATCTGTCTGAAGGTCATAGTGCCTCATTAATTTTGAGGGGGGACTTATAGTGCTGTACTGTTTTTGAAAGGTGGGTAACCCCCACGTCTCAGTCTGTGTGTTGCCCATCTCTCTACCTGAACTACTACTAGGTCATAGTGGTAAATAGATTTTGAAGGCGGGGTTGACATATCTCAGAATCTGCGTTGCCCATCTCTGTGCCTGAACAGGTTAGGAAGAGGTTAGGTAAAATCAGTCTGTTTTTCTTGCAAAATCAACAAAATTGAAAAAAAAGTGTAAATACCACTAGTGTATAACATCCAACAACGTAATAATTATTTTTCTTTTTGAAAAATATATTTTTGTAAAAAACTTAAAAAAAAAGTTATTAATAATAATAAACTTTATTTATATTGCGCCTTTCCAAAACCAAGGCGCATTCCAAAAAGATTAAATACAAACAGAACAAACAGACAGTAATATTAAAACTGTTAAAAACAAGTACAAAACATTAATCAAGGCCATATGCCTTATTCCATAAGAAGGATTTAAGAGCCTGTTTAAAGCTCCCCACAGTCGAGCACTCCCTTATCTGACGTGGTAGAGAATTCCAAAGGGTTGGTGCCGCAAACATAAAAGCCCAGGCACCAACTGATTTCAGTGTGACCCTAGGAATCTCTAGCAACCCCTTGTCGACTGAGCGGAGCGACCTCACCGGGAGGTAAGGAATCAGGAGATCTTTCAGGTAGTCAGGGCCCAGATCATGTAGGGCTTTAAAAGTCAGTAATCCAACTTTGAAGGTGATCCGCCACTGGACTGGTAGCCAGTGCAGATCCAACAGCACTGGAGTAATATGTGATGTTCTAGGAGTACCTGTAAGTACTTGAGCTGCGGAATTCTGCACCAGCTGGAGGTGGTGGATATCAACCCCTGGAAGCCCAAGGTAAAGTGAGTTGCAATAGTCCAGGGGTGAGGTCACAAAGGCATAGATCAAAGTTGGCAGTTCACCAGACAGAACAAGGTGCTTGATTCTGGGGACGTTTCTCAGATGATAAAATGAGGATTTTACCACTGCTGACACTTGAGATCTTAAGGTCAGTCCAACATCTAAGATCACCCCCAGATCTCGCACCCATTCAGAGACCAGTACCTCGACATCCCCACAAAACACCCCAGAGGGGAGCCGGCCACAGGTCCCCCATCTGACGATCTGGATCCAAAACCAACACCTCGGTCTTCCCAGAATTCAACTTCAACCAACTCTACCTCATCCAATCTTGGATTTCCTCCGGACAGCTATTAAATATCGAGACAGCTCCTTCCTGGTCAGGTGCGAAGGACAGATACAGTTGGATATCATCTGCATAACAGTGAAAACCCAACCCATATAGTCTCACAATGTCTCCAAGGGGAAGCACGTACACTGCAAACAACATGGGGGACAATATAGAGCCCTGAGAGACCCCACAAAAAGTAAGAAGGGATCCGAGGAAAAAAACCCTGACACCATCCTCTGAGATCTTCCAGTGAGGTATGATGTGAACCATCTGAGCACAACCCCAGAGAGACCACAAATACAACTCAGGCACTATAAAAGAACCCCATGGTCGACAGTGTCAAATGCTGAAGATAGATCCAGTAACACCAGGATAGACCGTTTTCTCTGGTCTATCCTCAGAAACCAAGAACTAATAAGTGGAGCAGCCACAACAGGAGGACTCTGTTTGAAGAACATAGTGCCTCGCTAATTTTGAGGGGAACTTATAATGTCATACAGAATAGATTTTAGGGGGGGTGTCACCCACATATTAGACTCTGTACTGCCCATCTTTGTGCTGCCCTGAAAGCTCATGTTATAGACTCTGTGTTACTCATCTAAGTGCCTGAACTACTACAATGTACAGTGATAAGAGTGAGTATTATTGAGAGGCTCAATATGACTGACTCAATAACACCACTTGTACTGAGAACGAGTGGTAGAAGACATCGATATATCCTATATAGCAAGTGTAGAAGGGAGCTACACTCACTACAGTAGGATATAGGACATTGTTTGGCCAAGCTCTGCTGAGCTGGCCATTTAGTGTAGCACTATATGGCACTGCCTGTGATGCCAGGAGACCTGAGTTTGGGTCTGGTTTCAGACATAAAAGTTTGTTACTTTTTTAAAATATTAACTTTCCCCTTGGTCCACCCCCACCATGGAGTTGATTATTTTCAGTTTCCGGGATGCGGGAGGCTTGCCCCCTGCACAGGGCGGTGTGGGGGGCCCATTTCAATTGTTGTTTGTGATGCAGTAAGTGACCGTCGCTATTTGAGATGGTTGCTGTAATATCAATGTCCCTTTTGATGTTGGACTTTTATTTCTTTGGGCTTTGTGGTTGGCTGAGTTTAAGACTCACTATTATCACATAAAACCATTACTGCTAGGTCATAGTGCCATACAGATTTTGAAGGGGGGGTGTCACCCACATCTCAGACTCTGAACTTCCCATATCTGTGCTGCTCTGAAAGCTTATGTTATAGACTCTGTGCTGCCCATCTCTGTGCTGCTCTGAAAGCTCATGTTATAGACTCTGTGTTGCTTATCTCTGTGCTGCCCTGAAAGGTCATAGTGCTGCAGACTATCTGTTTCCCATCTCTGTGCCTGAACTACTAGTAGGTCGTATAGTGCCTCTCGTAGTTTGAGACGGGTGTGTCACATCTCCGACTCTGTGTTGCCCATATCTGTGTCTGAACAAATACTACTAATTAAGTAATTAAAAGCTGAACCCCAAAAATGGCTTGCGAATAAGAGTCTGTTTAGGAAATGGAACATGTGGCCAACACTAGCAGTATGACTGAAATTGATACATGTAACAATAAAAATATTTCCTGAAATCAAATTCAGACAAAAAAGGGAAATTCACTGCTGTTGATATAATTAGGACAATTGATAATGAAGCAATACGACCAGAAAAAGATGAAGAATGTAGGTGAATCCCCTGATTAAAGTAGAGCAGCAATGACAGCCTGTTACCCAGTTAGAATAGCACTACATGAATAGCACCAGTCTAGAGAGCATTACTTTGTGTAGCGCTAGCACAGACAACAAGAGGGGATTTAAAGCACTTTCAGTAACCACTCCTCTGGCCACTGTCCATGGTGCTTATGATGCACCAGGATCCAGGAGGCTAGCTGAGCTGCTTCCATGGTGTGGAGGGCTGGGGCATCAAGCAGCTCAGCCAGCGGCATTAGAGATCAAGGTTCTAATCCTGGTCACCAACTTTTTTGTGCTCTCGAGACTTAGAATGTTTTACATGGGGCTGTGGAAACAGTTTTCCAAGACCCCACAAATTTCAACTTTCCCCATGATCTGCTCCCCCCTGGAGTGAGAATCCTTCAGTCTGGGAAGGGCAGAGCCCCTTGCAAAAACAAAATTGATGGCATTATTACAATGCTATTGTTGCCAATGACATTGTGGTCAACACAATTCTGACCCTGTGGTGTCAGCATTGCCAGAAAAATCAGATAAAAGTAAAACACAGGAAAGGGTAACCAAAACAGTTAAACCTCGAAATAAAAAGTCAGTGACTAAGGAAAGGCTCTGTCTAGTACCACTAGACAAAGCACTCCACAATGTGCCACTCATGCATATTCAGCTCCTTCATCAGAAAGCAGTGCCTCTGATGAAGAAATAAATCTACAAGAACAAGATTACAATGACGATGATGTATCACAGTTATGCTTTTCCAAAGGTGATGAATTGGAATGTGATACCGATGAGGTAGAGGATGCCACCTGGGTTCCCAAACCCAAAAAGGAAAAACAAAAACACATACAGCAAGCACCACCACTAGCCATAGCCAGTAGTGGAAACAAAAATCAACAGCAATCATAGTAGCTCTTCTGGGGAGAGCCACAGTGTGCATGAATCAGGATCAGAAACAACTGCCACCAAAATTGCTGCAGTTCCTGGCATTACAACCAAACATTCCATCTCCATTGACTGGAGCTATTTTCATATAAGGCCCAAAACAAATGTTTTGCTGTCTGCAGCTTTTGTCATTAGGAAGTTAGAAGGGGGAAAGTGAGGGGCCAGTTCAGGACAACATCATTAAAAAGGCATTTGCAAAGAGCACATCCAGCAATTTGGCTGGGCAGCAGTTCTGAGCAAGAGAAAAACATCTGTCCAACAGACAATAGTGATGGTGAAGAGACTGACAGATGGTAGAAAAAAAACATGTTCAATTTCATAGACACAAGTATTTAGACAAGCTATAGCTTTGTCACTGCAATGTCGTGGTTTTTGCCCTCCTACATGAACTAAACAACAGACCATTACTGCGATGCTTGAACAAAAAACTACTTACAGTAGATCACAACAAATAACATTAAAAATCAATCAGTTAATAGCTGAATTTATTGCCAAGGACCAGCAGCCATTTTCTGTGGTGGAAAATTATGGTTCTGGCACCCTTTTAAAATATTTTGCTCCACATTAGAACATACCAGGCCGTAAATGTTTTGCAACTGTCACTGTTCCCGAAATGTATAAATGTATTCAAAGTAAAATAAAATTTGGACTTAAAGGGGTCTATTCATTTAATGGATGTGAATGCCTGCACCACGTATCTGAGTCATGCAGGCATTCCTATGCCTGAATGCCGCACAGTGGTGATCTGCCCACCCCAAGTGGCATTCATCATGGGCATGCTAGTACCCTGTGTGCTGGATCCCACAGCTGCTCGAGCAGCTACGTGCCAAGGGCAGGCCAGGGGTGGGTCAAGGCAGCACACCCCAGGGTGGGTCAGGGCAGCACACCCCATGCTGCACCCATGCACAATGGCACTGAGCACCCTTCCAGGGTTGCAAAATTTACTTGAGGGGTGACCCTGGTGTAACTCATTACATGCCACTTCACAAGTTAACTGTGCCACCTGGGAGGGCTGGGGCTTGTCATTTGGGCAAACAACTAGTGCTTATTCACTGTACAATGTGTGCCATCCAGGGATTTACTGCCTGCACGGAGATGAGGATCCACTATAGGATCCAGGCTCAGAATCATTTTGGATGCCCACTGACATCCCATGCTCTGCCCCCAATGCCACAATCCACCACCATGTGACATGCCAAGGGGGCGGGGACATGGCAAGGTGTCAGACAGTCATGAATGCCGGCTGCTGAATGCCTGGGCAGGGGTGTGGAGCAGTGCAAGTGGATAATGTGCAATTTGTGCATTATTCACACCCATTAGTGAACAGTCCCCAAAGAGAGTGAATGTAGTGCTATGCACCTGACCACAGGCATGTGGACGAGTTCTCAAACCACTGATTATATGTGCATCACAGCACAATGGGTGTCTCAATTGTCTTCAAACACCACCACAAGCAGCACTGTACCCGAAGGAAGACAAAGAATAGCATCTCTTTGCTTTAGCATGTTTGGAAAGCATCATATCATTGAAAATATTTTGGAAGAGTTTGTGACAACATTTCTCAGTGGTTAGAGCCCCTGGGATTCAACACTGGACTTCTGGTTTCAGACAATGGCACCAATATTTATCAATCAATCAATCAATCAATCAAACTTTATTTAACCAGGCATGACACCATTGAGCAAGCTCATTTTCAAGGCGGTCCTGGGCAGAAATAAAAACAGATACATAGTAAACAATTGCATACAAACAACTGTAACAGGCCTGTATGAATAAGGGATTAACAAAAGCACATAATAAATACAGTACCATAAACAAGCATAACAAAAGTTTTCCTTGGTTAGGATAGCTCAGCCCTAGTCGCCCACCAGAGTAAGTTATCCGGTGAGGCTTCTGGAATGAGACTTGGGGTTAATTGAAGAGAAGAAGAATCGTGAGGCAGGGGGGAGTGGGGCAGGAAGGCAAGGAAGTGGTCTGTGGGGGGAGTGGCTGACTATACAATTGCAATATAAGGAGTGAACCCGTATAGGGGAGAGGAGTTCTTAGTATTCTTAGTGCATTGAAACATGGTGGTTTTACTCACACTCCATGCTTTTCACATTCATTAAATATGTTAGTACAAGCTTTTTCTTTCCAGTGACAACAGTACAGTAACACTTATGGGAGCTGCAAAAAAAAATCTGTGGCCATTTCAGTCACTCTGTGAAATCTCATGATATCTTGGCTAACATCCAGAAAAAAAAGTCTTGCCAATATAGTAATTAAAACAAGATGTTCTGACAAGTTGGAACTCAATGTTTTACATGTGTGAGACGTTTTGTACAAAAGAAAGCAGTCCATGAATATACCATGGAGCATGACATAGCAGATGGTGTTGTGCTGAATTCATTCCAGTGGGGCCTCATGGAGCATCTTACACTGCTCTTGACTCCTTTTGTGGAAGCAAGTCAACAGATTAGCAAAGAGAATGCTGCTCTAAGCCAGGTTATACCCATCATAAATTTATTAAACAAGGAACTCCGGAGGCTGTGTAGAGGTTTTGAACAAAAAGGAGACAAATCTGATGTATCCCTTATGGACCGACTGATAGCAATTCCAAAATTACAGAAGACTTCACAGTATCATGACAGACAAAAAATTTCTTCTTTCAACTCTTCTTTATATCTCAGTGACTCTTATGTTGGATAGAAAAACATGCTGATTTCAACAACTGCACAGGAAAAGCAAGGAACTGTAGCTGACAGTACAAGGGAATCACATGATGTGAATGCTGCATCTCATGATGCAACATGTATTGGGATGATAGCAATAATTTCCACTTAGTGCCACCATGTAGTCCTTCATCAACATTAGGTATTCCTGCACAAAGTCTTCTTTCATGGCCCTTGAAAAAGGCATGTCATTCTGAAAAGCACAAGGATGACTCTCACACTTTTTGATCAAAACTCATGGAAACTGATAATTTTTATGTGTATGTCATGGAGCCACCTTCTTTATCTTTGTCTGATATTGCGGATGCCTATTTACGAGAACCACTCATTAATATTATTGATGACTCTTTTGAGTACTGACTGGAAAAGGAGAAGATCTGGCATGCATTATCTACCTTTGCTACAAGGCTTATTAGTTGCCCTCCTACTAGTGTTTACTGTGAGCGTAAATTTAGCATGAATGGAAATGCTGTGTCTGGCAGCCACACAAGGCTTATTCCTGAAAATGTACAGCACCTTACCTTCCTAAAAGTCAGTCTCAATAAATTTTCTTACCAGTTCAGTGAACAGTATCAGGAACATACTGTAAAACCGATTTTGATAATGAATAACTGTAACAGGTGCCTCATAATTGGGTGCTTCCTTGGTGGAGTTTGAAGATGATGGTGATGGCATTTAATTTTAATGATTTATTCCTCTGAATTCAGAGGACAAAGGTCAGCAACCATAACAGAAAGAAGTAAAAAAAAATTCCTTCTTATGAGGTCATGATGAATGTGAAATGTACTGCTATATGTGTTTTTCACATTCAATTTGGGAACGCAGCAGGAGTTTAATTTGTTTATTCAGCAAGTTAAAAAATACCAACAGGCAGTGAATTGCTGGACATCTGAGGTGGAGGGCGGCACCAAGGGGGGCACACAAGGAAAAAAAAATACTTTGTTCATGACCACCATAACTGCTGGCCATTGTGGACCTAGGATCCCAGATTGTGCAGATCCCTAACAGCTTGATGACAAGGGGAGCAGTGACAGACCTGGGGACCGGCAGGTAGGCTTTATGGCAGGAGTAGGTGGCAGTTGGGGCCAAACAGCTCTATAAAAAAAATTATACCATAGTTGACTGCTCATGGCCACCATGAGTGCAGAACCCCACAGTCCTTGGCTCCCGCAACGTGTAGATCCCTGCCAGCTTGATGACAGGGGGAGTGGCGAAGGGGCTGGGAACTGGCAGGTGGGTTTCATGGCAGGAGTAGATAGCAGCCAGGGCTAAACAGGGCTTCCAAAAAAAATAATAATATATGCCATACTTGACTGAAATTATTATTTGTGGAAGCTTGTAGGATATATACAAAAAACTGCAATGCCAAGTGTGTGTGTGTGGGGGGGGGTGAGGGGCAAGGTCAACCAGATAAAAAGTAAGTTGCAAACCAAAACTGATGAAGATAATTGGCCAGTTAATCAGTAGTGTGTGGGACCCATGAGGTTTGCTATAACACCAAGTAAGCAAGCAAAATAATTGCAAATAAAAAAAATAGCATCCCAAGTCAAAAAGGTAGGAAGGATGGCTGGGGCCCCCAACACATCCTGCTCATGCTGCCTGTTTCCCACCAAACAGCATGCCAAACTCAGTGAAGGTCTGCACTCTACTCTTGTCTTCTTTTTCTCTGTCTTGCTCTCTCTCTCTAGATTGCTATTCACTGCATCTGTAGCAGTGGTGCCCATCGGCTTTAACATTTTTTTCACAGCTGTGGAGATTTCCACAGAAACACAACCTGCAAGCTGCTTTAAATTGTGCCAGTCATAAACCGGCTCCACTTTTGAGAATATTGTAGCTGCAGGAGAAACTGCGGTTCCACAAGTGGCAACCCACTTGCGTCGCGTTTTTCCTGCAGCTGCAAGAATTTCAAGAGTTTTGTGAATTTAGACCACTGTTTCCGATGTTGAAATGACACAAAAATGCAGACAGAATTTTATTTTTAAAAGTTACATGTTATTTATTTATTTGTTTGACAGAGGACTCTAAAAGAGTAATACTGATGCGTTTCTCATACTCAAATAGACTAAAAATAGGACTACAATTCATCAGAGTAAATCAAAATATATCAGAACTTTTTGGAAATAATCAGTCTGAATCAAAACTGGGTGTCAGCTAACCTGCCCATCCCTAGTATAAAATGCTGTAACTTGTAAAAGCTTCTGACAGAAAAGATGGATACAAAACAAGATATCTGGCTTATCATCTATGCAGACAAATTGATTTTCTGTAATCTCTTGTGGCTGATGCACTGACTGTGGAGCGGCAGTCTTCTGGGAGACATTCTGGAGGTTGCAATGCTGCCCTATTTGCAGGCAACTCTCTGCTCTGAGGGAGGAGGTTTCCATCTCCAGGCCAACCTGGCAAGGAGTAGGGAAACCTCCCCCACCTAGGGAACCCAAGGGCTTCCACCGCTGCCTCAGGGGTTGCCAAGTAAGAGGAGTGGTTGGACCATGGCAGGCTCAGGGAGGGTGAGGGTGATGGAACAGAGGCACATCCCTCCAGCTGTACCTCTCCACAATTCATACACCGTTCTGGCACAGCGTGGTTCCTCTACGGAGGCACCCACAGTGGAGACCAAGGAGGATGCTGGGAACCTCCACAAGGGAGACCCACAAGAGGGTGGCATGGGACACCACAGGGGAAGGAAGCAGCTCCTGGTGGGGGACTCAATTATTAGGGGTAGAACTCAGGGGAAGGGGAGAGGGAGGTAAGGTGCCTACCCGGTGCCAATGCTTGGTGGGACAGGAAGCAAATCCTTTGGATTGTGAAAGCAGCTGCACAGAAGAGGGAACTGGACATCATTGTCCACCTAGGGACAAATGACCTAGCTGGGCATGGGATCAGAGCAGTGCAGCAGGAGTTTGTGGATTTAGGGAGGGTCCTTAGACAAGTAGTATGCATGATAACCTTCTCGGAGGTGCTGCCTGTCTATATCATGGGTGAGGTTAAAGTTCTCCATACCAAGTGATTCAATGAATGGTTGAAAAACTGGTACAGAGCACAGGGTTTTGGCTTTATTGGGGACTGGGGTTCCACCTGGAGGGATACAGGCCTATACTGGCATGATGGTCTGCATCTGTCCAGGAGGGGAATCAGGCTCCTAGGTGATAGGTTTAAATGCTTCATTGGTAAGCTTTTTAACTAGCCAAGGGGGAGGCACTGATAAGAAGCAGGAAAATCCCAGCATCTCCCCACAAAACAGGGTAGTTAGCGAGGTAAACACCAAGTCAGAGAGGTCAATAGGGAGCAGTACTGGGGAAATGGAGAAAAAGGCAAAGGCAGAAAGGGCAGGGATTGGGCTAAAAGGGGTAAGGCCATCAAAAACTGGAGGGCGATGAGAACCAATGCCCATAGTCTGGGTAAAAATCTTCTTGAAATAGTGGCCATGATGGAAGAGGGACACCTGGATATCGTGGCAGTCACAGAAACATGGTACATGGAGAACCATGACTGGGATGTCAACATACCAGGTACACAATCTACAGGAGGGACAGGGAGGGTAAAAGAGGAGGAGGAGTAGTTATCTACATAAGAAAGGGGGTCAAAGAAATGGAAATAAAGGGTAAACGGGGAGACGAAGAGGCACTGTGGGTCACCTTGGAGACAGGAAATGGCACCACAATCCACACGAGGGTTCTATACAGACCCCCATTTCAGGGGGAGGAAATGGACAAGAAAATGAGAGAAGGCATCCTTAGAATGGCAGAAAAAGGGGAGATATTGTTGATGGGGGTCCTGAAAATGCCATTTGTTAATTGGAGCACATTTACTATAGCCACATCCAAGAGTGGAGTCATTCTCGATGCCCTGCAGGGGGCATGCCTCAGACAGCTAGTGTTGGAACCCACTCGTGAGGGAACAGTCTTAGACTTGGTACTCTCAAATGGGGACAGAAATAGGATCACAGATTTAGAAGTCGGTAGCCATTTGGGAACAAGCAACCACAAAAGAGTGTGGTTCATGATAAACACAGCTGTAGAGACAAGCCATACAAAAGCGAAGGTACTGGACATTAGGAGGGCTGACTTTGGCAAAATGGGTGAGTACCTAAAGAATGCACTAGCAAATAGGCAGGAAGGAGGGTGGAAGAAAAATGGGGAAAAATCAAAACTGACGTCACAGATGCAACAAACCCTTGTGTGAAGCAAATAAAACAAAACGAAGTAGAAAAAAAACACTATGGTACTCAAAAGAGGTGGTGGGAAAGGTTAGGGAGAAAATGATAGCATTCAGGAAGTATAAGAAATCACAGAAGAAGCAGGACAGAGAACTGTATTAGTTAAAGCAGAAGGAAGTACAGAAGGCAGTCAGAATAGCGAAGGCCCAAACCGAGGAAAAAATAGCCAAATCAGTTAAGAAAGGGGATAAAACCTTTTATAGGTACATCAGGGAGTGAAGGAAGACCAAGGGAGGGATAGTGAGACTTAATAAAGGGGAGGGAAGGGGAGGTGGGCAGAGGGTGACAGTGAAAAGGCAGAGATACTGAATGAATACTTTTGCTCAGTATTCACAAAAGAAGAAGAGGGGGAGGTACCTAAAAAAAACAATACAAGCACTCTGGACAGTGGGGTCAATTCCAGTTCATTCACAGAAGATAGGGTCCTGAAAGAACTCCTAAAACACAAGGTGAACAAAGCAATGGGACCAGACAGGATTCACCCCAGAATTCTAACAGAACTAAGGGGACACCTAGTGATGCCATTGACTACCCTTTTTAACAAATCATGGGAGCATAGTGTGGTGCCTGAGGACTAGAGTAGGGTGGATGTGATTCCTCTTCACAAATGTGGGAGCAAGGCAGAGGCAGAAAACTACAAACCTGTTAGTTTGACCTCAGTGGTAGGGAAAATGATGGAATTACTTCTGAATGAAAGAATGTTTGAGTACCTAGAGGTCAGTGGGGCACAGGACCCAAGGCAGCATGGATTCACAGAGGGAAGGTTATGTCAGATGAATCTAATAGATTTCTTTGACCGGGTGACCAAAGTAGTAGACCAGGGTGGGGCTGTGGATATGGTCTATTTAGACTTTAGCAAGGCATTTGACACAGTTCCACACAAAAGATTAATAAACAAGTTAGCCTGCTTGGGAGTGGGTCCCAGGGTGGTAACCTGAATAACAAATTGGCAGCACAACAGGACACAGAAGGTAATAGTAAATGGAGTACAGGCCTGCTGTAGTTCGGATCCGGGCCCAAGTCGCCTCCTTTTCGGGTCTGTTGATGTCATCGGCCCGGTCCTGGATAAGATAGTCTGGAGCTCATTGGAGGCAGGTGAGTTTCCTGACTCCCTGAAGGTGGCGGTCATGACACCCCCTCCTCAAGAAATCCTCATTGGACCCGGACTGTCTTGCCAACTACAGACCCATCTTGAACCTGCCCTTTGTGACAAGGTTATCAAGAAGGTGGTTGTGCTACAGCTGGATGACCACCTTACCATCCATGACGTCTATGATTCTCTCCAGTCGGGTTTTAGGAAGAGGCACAGCACCGAGACTTCCCTGGTTGAGGTACTTAATGATCTACTGATAGCGAGAGATTGGAGGACTCACTCCATCTCTCTGCAGCATTTGACACTGTGAATCATGGTGTTTTGCTAGAACATCTGAGGGTCATCTATGGATTGTCAGGGACAGTCCTCAGATGGTTCCAATCATTCCTCACTGGTAGATCCCAGAGAGTTGTGTCAGGAATTTATTCCTCTGATGCATTCTCTCTGTTATGTGGGGTACCTCAGGGCTCTGTGCTTTCGCCTATGCTATTCACGGTGTACTTGCTGCCATTAGGAGACATTGTAAGGTGGTATGTTTTGAGTTTTCACTGCTATGCAGATGATACTCAGCTATATATGTCCTTTGTACTTGACCAGGATGACACTGTTTCGGTGTTTAACAACTGTCTCACCGAAATCCAGGACCGGATGAGTGCCAACTGGCTGAGGCTGAATCCTGACAAAACTGAGGTTTTGGTGGTGGACACAGGTTGCCGGTTAGAGGGGTTCTCGAGGGGGCAGGCCATAGGGCTTTTGCTCAGTGGTCGCCACCTCATGCCCTCCGAACAGGTGTGGAGTCTGGGCGTTATTTTTGACCAGGGGTTGACTTTAAAATCTCAGGTCTCATCTGTCGTCAAGACCCCATTTTACCATCTGAGGAATATCGCCTGGATTAAGCATCTTGTTCTGCCCAGTAATCTCCCGACACTGGTCCATGCCTTTGTGACCTCCCACCTTGATTACTGCAACTCCCTCTACCTTGGGCTTCTGGGGGTTGATATCCATCGCTTAAAGCTGGTGCAGAATGCTGTGGCCAGTTTGTTGACTGGGATATCTCGGTCCAGCCATATTACACTTGTGCTGCGTGGACTGCACTGGCTGCCTGTTCAGTGGTGGATCAGCTTTAAGGTTGGCTTGCTGACTTATAAAGCCTTACATAGACTCGGACCAGGTTATCTGCAAGAGCTCCTTTGTCCCTACTGCCCCCTCCGACCACTCCACTCTGCCGATGAGGGAATGCTGGAGATTCCCAGGGTTTGTTTGAAGACCTCTGGGGCTTATGCATTTGTTATTGCGGCTTCTACCCTGTGGAATTCTCTACCTCATTGGATAAGGGAGTGCCTGACTGTGGAGAGCTTTAAATCTGCTCTTAAAACTTTTTAATTCTCTCTTGCTTTTTCAGATGATTAAGTTTTGAAATGTGTTATTTATATGGTTTTAAATCCTTGTAAAAGTGCTTTGATATTTATTGAATTGTGCTTTCAAGAAATAAAGATTATTATTATTATTATGAAGAAGAAAGGGGGGTTACTAGTGGGGTACCACAGGGTTCAGTGCTGGGACCGGTCCTTTTTAAGGTCTTTATAGGAGACGTTGCAGAAGGGCTGGAAGGAAAGTATGCCTCTTTGAAGACGACACAAAGATCTGCAACAGAGTTGATACACAAGGGGTGGAAAGGATGAGAAAAGACCTGGCAAGGTTGGAGGAATGGCCAAAAGTACGGCAGCTTAGGCTCAGTGATAAGAAGTGACAAGTAATGCATCTGGGGAAAAAAAACCCAGGAGAAGAGTACACAAGGAGGGGGATACTAACAACAACAAAAATGGAAAGGGACCTGGGGGTGGTCATATCAGATGACCTTAAGGTAGGCAAGCAATGTGGGAAGGGAGTAAGGAGAGCTGGGGAATACTGAGGTGCATAGGGAGAGGCATCACCAGTAGAAAACACCAGGAGAAAACAGGAAGCTGTTATCCCTTTGTACAGACAGTTGGTGAGACCCTATCTGGAGTACTGCATGCAGTTCTAGACACCCCATCTTCGCAAGGACATAGACAGGATGGAGGTAGTCCAGAGGAGGGCAACTAAAATGGTTCAGGGTCTGTAACAGAAGCCATATGAAAAGAGACTAAAAGAGCTTAATATGTATATCATTGAGGAAATTAGGGAGAGAGGGGACATGATAGAAACTTGCAAGTACCTCAAGGGAATCAACTAAGTCCAAGAGGGTAGCATATTTCAGAAAAAGAGATGTACAAGAACAAGGGGGCAAATTTGAAGATAGAGGGGGATGGCTCAGGGGCAACGTGAGGAAGTATTTTTTCACAGAAAAGATGGTGGAGGCATGGAACCACCTTTGTGAGGAGGTTGTGAGGTCAAAAACAGTGGGGGAATTCAAGAATGCATGGGAAAGACATAAGGTAATTGTAGTGAGGGGTGGGAGGAAGTAGGCTGTTGGTTAACTAGAATATGCAGCTTATCCACAATAGGTAGGGAAATGGGCAAACTGGGTGGGCCAAGTGGTCCTTATCTACCATCAAAGTCTATGTTTCTATGTATTTTAAATCATTTATGTTTAGGTGCCCAATTGGGGCTAGAAGGGAGTGCCCACCATTTCTTATCTGCAGCATTGACCTCAGTGCTGAAGACAGTCAAAGGGAGACTGCCTTCTAACTCTGATTGTGTAAGTAAGAATCCTTGAATTGAGATGACAAACACAGTGGCCTGCAACAAATTGGTTCATCTACATAGCGGATGTGCTGCTTTCCTTGTTTTGTATCTCACTTTGCAGTTGGGAACTTTTTCAAGTAACAACTATTTACACACATACCTATGGAGTCTCTGCCAGACACGGGGTCATAATGTGGCAGGACATTATGCCGCATGGCAAAATCGCGCTGCCAATACACAGCACGATTCTTGCCATGTGACATATCTCTTTTTTCTCTGGGGGGCACTGCCCCCTCACCTCCCATTACAGGGGTCTGTGCCCCCAACACCCCAATATAAATTCTCAACTCCGGATGGGGGTTCAAGTCGGGGAGCACACAAAGTTTAAAAAAAAAATTTTATGTTTCTGGGACCAGGAATCAAACCCAGTGCCAAAAGCACTGCCTGCATTCCCTGCAGTCTGTTGAGCCACAGCAGCTGGTCAGCAGAACCCCCTCCAAACAGAGGTCTTATCCTCTGCCTGGGAGAGTGAGAATGGTGCAATACCGCGAACAGCAGTATACACAATATTGCACCATTTGCTCACTGGTGCAGCGCTGTACTGGGTTAGCCATAATGTCATACGTTATTAAGCGTGCGACATCATGACCCGGTACGTCTCTGCCACCACCTTGATTGTGTGCATGGTCTCGCTTGGATTCTAAAGATGGTGGCATGCTACTACCGTGCATAATGTCTCCTTCTAGTGGTTTGCAACTCACTTCCTCTCAAGAGTAAATACCATTCCCACAACTGTCGTCTTCTTGTAATCCAGCCATTCAAAGGATGGCAACATCCATCAGCTCTTCCCAGTTTCTGAGTGTTGGCCACAAATGAATAATGCAATGCAGAACAAGAAAAGTAAAGCTTCAGAAACAGGGTCCCTTGGGACACAGTTATTTTACAAAAAGTCATTAGTTAGTCAGGACATGTTTTTGGCATAGATTGCTTTGTTATCAGGTTTTCTTTCAATTCAGTCTTGGAATTCACATTTAAACTCCCACTTTTTTTTGTGTTGTTGACATTTAAAAGAAGACATTGCTTAATGGAATGCCCTAATAAAATAATAGTGATATAGTAGGAGGGTATTTTTTTGACAGCTTCATTTTTCCTACTTTTATATAATAGATTAAACTCAATAAATCAAATAGAATGACAGAACGATTTTCAATTTGCAGAGCTTGGACTGCACAGCAAGAGGCCACCTCCTGGTAACCTGCAAGCACTATGTAACATTACCGAGGCTCTGGGTTAAGGACCAGCTCCCTCAAGTGCACAGCTTGTTTAAAAAATGCAGCCTGACATTATTTGAACTTTTCACTTCACATAGCATGACTGGTAAGCACCAGGATGTGCTGAATGTCTAGAAGGCATTCAGCTTGATGATGGTGAAAAACATGAAGGCTAGGTAAACAGTTCTTTAAAAAAGTCCTGTCCTGTGTACTGGAGAGAGGTGCTCAAATTCAATCCAGCACATCTCTACCTCCTATTCTGATTAATGCTTGGACATTTCTGCTTCTATATTGTTTGTTAGTAAGCCCCAACAGCTACATAACACCAAATTAACTGATGGAAAAATAGAAGTACTGCTGTTGAAAGGCTTAGAAGATTCACATGAAAACCTAATTGGTTGAGAATTCAAAACTGAATTTCAAGTTGAGTAGGTAGTACGACACCTACCTATGGCGAGTAAAGAATTCTCTAAAACCGCATTTATGGCTTGTGAGCATTTGTGATCCACTTTTCACCCTTTAAAGTTTCAGAGAGGATGATCGCTAGTTTCACTAACCTGAATTCCTGGTGTTCTGTCTGAAGTACTTCTTAAAGTCTTAAAATTGAATGAATAACACTTGACATCTGAGTATGTCCAGTGAGGCTTTCTCAGCACACTTTACGTCTGCCACTGCTACAGGATGTGGTGGTTTACTGACTTGAACACAGTGAAACAAACCAAACCCACCCTATGCAAAGTACTTCAGTGTGTGCTAGAGAGGGCTATTTCATATGTACAGGTAACGCTAGATTAGGCACCATTGTGCACCAGAATGCAGCAACATTTATGTCACCAAGGATGTACAGTATTAGTCAAGTCAGTGACTAGACCTGAAAGGAAAGGGAAGAGATGGTCTTTGTATTAACTGAGCTTTGAAATTAAAGGCTGTCTGTTTACTGTTTTGTTTTAGTTTTTCCTTCTATTTTTACAATTTATTCAATCAGGATAGCCAATCAGAGATGCAAAATCTCACTTTCACTGCAGTCCTCCTCTACCCTTTTACACAGCAAAGTAAACGGGAACACTGGGAGGTTAAGTGACTTGTCCAAGGTCACACAGAGAGTATTTGGAACGAGTAACATTTGAACTTGTGATCTGCTGGTTCATTAACCACTAGACCACACTGCCTCCTAATGACATAAGCATAGGCCAGTCTTCTCAGTAGGTGTTTTATTGAGACAGGATTCACAGGAAGCACATTTATTGTTCTACTGATGCCGTCAGCTATCCTCATTTGAAATTACAAGTGATATGCTCATGCAAACACTACAGAATGATTAGAAAAAAAAAACAAAGCTATTGCCTAGGTTTAGTGGGGGTTGTGGGCAATTCATGACATGTATCCCAATGGGCACTACTAAATTTGAATTCCTAAAGCATCCTTCAGATGTTCATTTCTTTGCTGCTTGGTGCAGCAGTTCCATCCTCTCTGACTACTCTGACTACTACCTACCTGCTCAGGAGGACTACTTGCCGGCATCCAGTACTACTGCCTCCTCTGTTCTGCTATCAGTTTGGTAACGCTCGGCATTCTAACCAGTTGTGTTTGCCACTACCTGCCATCCAGAAATAAGTTGGGCTCACACTCCAAACAGTTCCAAAGTGAAACGCCACTCTGTGTATTAGTTAACTATGACCTTTAATTCACAAAATACTATAAGCAGCAACAACATCAAACTCTGGTGCTTCTACTGCTTTTATTGTTTTGTGGATTAAAAGCCATAGTTAACTAATACCAAGTGTGATGTTTCAATCTGGAACTGTTTGATGCCCAAGCCCAGCTTCTTTCTTGTTGTGCATTGTGGTTTTTTTTTTACCTGTGGCTCAGCTTGTGGGGACTGGTGGCTGCCTCTTTCTCCTTTTTCCACTGCTTGCCATCGCTTATTACCATGGCTGCTTCCCCGTTCCTGCAGTTTTAATTGAAATGGGCAGTGTTTTTTGCTCCAGCTATATTCACTATTTTCCTGGCTGCTGGGCCTTCCCACCTGCTTCATCCTGCAGCCACTTCTTGTAGAGCTGCTCATAGCATTCTCCATCTCTCCACTCAGTGGCCATCCAGCTGGGATCTCTCATTTCTTTCTGTTAGTGAGCCATTACTTCTCTTCTTACCACTTCCACACCGCTGCACTGTTTTCTCTGACAACAGGTTGTGCTGTTTGGGGGTTCCTCTGTTGTCTTTCCTTTCCTGCATTCCGTGATGCCATCCAAGTGTCTGCTTCCTGTCTGATGCTGCCTGTTCTTTCTTCTTCTGTGCATCCTACTCCTGCCATGCTGGGCTCAGCCTTCATTTGCTGTCTTGGCCATAAACTGCTGTGGCAGTGCTTACCTTCTTGAAGTGTTTAGGCCTCCTGATCATGAAGTGCTCCTGACTGGACCTTCAATCCACTGCTCTGATCCCAGTAAGTTAATATCTCAAGTCTACCCTGACATTAGTCTGGACCTGCTCCTGAGTGGACCTTAAATCCACTGCTCTGCTACCAGTAAAGTATGTCCTCAAGTCTACCCTGACATTAGTCTGGACCCGCTCCTGACTGGACCTTCAATTCACTGCTCTGCTACCAGTAAGTTACATCATTAAGTCTACCCTGACATTAGCCTGGACCTACTCCTGACTGGACCTTCAATCCACTGTTTTACTTCCAGTAAGTTACTTCATCAATTCTACACTGGCATTATTCTGGACCAGCTGCTGACTGGACCTTCATTCTACTGTTTTGGTCCCATTCAGTTATGTCCTCAAGTCCACCCTTAAGTCTGGACCAGCTCCTGATTGGTCTTTCAATCCACTTCTCTGCTCCCAGTAAGTTATGTCCTCAAGTTTACCCTGACATTAGTCTGGACCTGCTCCTAATTGAACCTTCAATCCACTGCTTGGCTTCCAGTAAGTTATGTCCTCAAGTCTACCTTGACATTATTCTGGACCTACTTCTGACTGGACCTTCAATCTGCTACTCTGCTTTCAGTAAATTATGTCCTCAGATCTATCCTGACATTAGTCTGGACTACTCCTGATTGGACCTTCAATCCGCTGCTCTGCTCCCAGTAGGTTATGTCCTCAAGTCTACCCTGACATTAGTCTGGACATGCTCCTGACTGGACCTTCAATCCACTGCTCTACTCCCAGTAAATTACATCCTCAAGTCTACCCTGACATTAGTCTGGACCTGCTCCTGACTGGACCTTCAATCCACTGCTCTGCTCCTATTAAGTTATGTCCTCAAATCTACACTTGCAATAGTCCAGATAATCTCCTTGGGCCACAACACTCATATTTCACACTTGGAAATGGGGTGATTTCTAGGGACTGGAGGAGAGCTAAGTTAGTGCCCCTGCACAGACGTGTCAGTGGGGAATATACAGGAAACTTTAGACAAGTCAGTCTGACGTCTATAGTAGGAAAATTGCTGGAATCTCTCTTAAACAAAGTGTTTGTAGAATTGCTATTGTCAGACAACCCCCAAGATAGCAAGCAACACATGTTCACGAGGTGAAGGTCATGCCAGACAAACCTGATTGAATTTTTTTGATTGGGTGATGATTGCAGATAATACTGGACAGGCGGTTCACATACTGTTCTTTACCTGTATTTTAGCAAGGCCTTCAAGTCAGTACCATGCTGGAGGCTGATTAAGAAGCTATGAGATCTTAGTGTGGACAAGAGCAACAGTGAGGGGAAGAAAGCTTGCTGATGGGATGAACGCAGAAGGTGGTCATAAACAGAATACTCAGAGGTTAGGGAACTGACAAGTGAAGTGATCCATCAGTCCTGGGCCTGTCCTCTTTAGCATATTCATATGCAACATAGCGATTGGAGTCCAGGGGAAGATCTGCTTCTTCACAGATGACACTAAGCTCAGTTCTAGGTTGTCAGAGAGGAGTTGGGCAGAACAATGAAAGGACTTCAGAAAACTAGAACTATGGTCCAGGATGTGACAGTTGAAATTCAGCACCAAAAAATCAAGGTAATGTAGCACAAACATGAAAACTAAATACTTGAAAGGAGAGGGTTTTTAATAGAGAGAATGGCTAAGGCAAGAGATCTGGGGATGATACTCCTAGACAGCCTGAAAGTGTCACCCAGTGCAACAGAGCAGTAGATACATCTAACAGGATGCTGGGGTGTATGGGAAGAGGGGTCAGCAGTAGACGCGTAAAAGGTGATCCTTCTCTTGCATAGGTCCATGGTTCAACCCCAGTTTAAGTACTGTGTGAAGTTCTGGAGGCCACACTTGTGGGAGGACTGTGACAGGGAGGAGGCAACAGTCGGATTTGGAGTGGAGGAAGGAGTGGGGATAGGCATACATGGTGCCGACTATGAGCTGTAAAAACACTATTGTGCTCTGTAGCCATATGGAGAAATTTGAACTAATGTATTAAATTGCTGCCGGATTAGTTTTTTCTTACTTTTCTAACTTGTAGCCAGGTGGATCCATGGGACTCGGAGAGCTGAGGTGGTTGCAGGACTAAGGAGGCGGAATCAGACTGCACAGCTAAGGACTGCAGGAACACTGTACAGAGTAGGTGATCTTTTATTTGACTTGTCTGATTTAGAGGGGTGTGCACAAATGGAGCAAAGTATTAAGGGACTGGGCTGCTAGTTCATGGAAGGGGTTTGATTGTATCACGAGAGACTGAGGCAGCTGGGCGACCTATAGGAAGCAAGAGGTAAGGGTGCCACACTTAAACAAAGGAATGGGGCCTTTAAACACTGCTAGGCATATTACTTCATATGGAGTCAGATTTGAAGTGGAGGAAAGAGTGGTGACAGGCGTACGGGGTGTCGACTAGTGGCTGCAATAGTGCTATTGTGTTTGGTAGCCATATGGAGCAGTTTGAACTAATGTATTAAATTGCTGCTGGTTTAGTTTTTACTTACTTTTTTAACTTGTAGCCAGGTGGATCCATTGGACTCGGAAAGCTGAGGCAGTTGCAGGACTGAGGAGGAGGAATTGGGCCACACAGCTGAGGACTGCAGAAACACTGTACGGAGGGAGGTAATCTTTTATTTGACTTGTCTTATTTACAGGGCTGTGTACAAATGGGGTGAAGTATTAAGGGCCTGGGCTGCTAGTTCATGGAAGGGGTTTGATTGTCTCATAAGAGACTGGGGTAGGTCCAACCCACCCTAATCCATCCCTCCCTCCACGAGCTTGTCTCCCTTTATAGTGAGGCTGCTGCCTCCTGATTGGTGGTAAAGGTGACTTCCCTCACAATCTCAGTTCTCTACTAGGACGACGCAGATTATAATGTAAAAGAAAACAAAAAAATATATATGTAATAGTTATCGGGATATAGTACCAGCATAGGGGGAATAGAACAAGGTGATGTAATGAGGATATTTTGCAGCTTAGGGGGTACTGGGGATCGGGGCAGGCAAGCTTCAAGGTTGGAGGAAGGAGTGGGGATGGGCATTGGGATGGGAAGAATGAGTAGGAATAGTGTCAAATGGGCTGTAGGAAGGATAGCTGGCTGCAATGGCTGCGGGGCAGCCATCTTCTTAAAGACTGCATGGAGGGCGGGGGGTAAGTGGTGTGTAGGCAGCTTGAGCAGCAAAAGGAGGAAATTTCATGGTTGAGAAAGGAGCTGTGGGGAAGGGAGGAAAGGGGCTGGAGGGCACCTCTGGGGCCAAGGGACCATAGGAAGGCTTACTCAATTGGCGCAGCCAGTAGGCTCAGAGTGGAGCAGGATGGTGGAGCAAATGAACCAGAACCACCGTACCATCAAGAGACACTAGAGGAAGGGACAGGAAGATCAGGAGCTTAAAGACCACAGCAGCAATAAGTAAGTAGGAAGAAAAAATTCATAAACAAACAGAGGAAAGAGTAAGTATTCCAAACAACAGTTAAGAGGCTAGAAATAAGACATGATGGGAGTGGTGTAGTGAAGTGGCTGTGGAGCAGCAGTCCTCCGGGAGACATTCTGGAGTATGCAGTGTTGTTCAATCTGTAGGCACCTCTCTGGGCTGAGGGAGGAGGTTGCTCATCTCCAGGCTGAGTTGGCCAGGATTTGTGGGACCTCCTCTCCCACCCAGAGATCACCATTGCTTCAGAGGTTGCAAAGAAAGAGGAGCATTTGGAACACAGTGGGCTCAGGGAGGGTGAGGGTGGTGGAACAGAGGCACGTCCCTCCAGTTGTACCTCTCCACAATTCATATGCCATTCTGGCAAACTGTGATTCCTCTATGGAGGCACCCACAGTGGAAACCAAGGAGGATGCTGGGAACCTCCACAAAGGAGACCCATAGGAGGGTGGCATGGGACCCCACAGGGGAAGGAAACAACTCCTGATGGGGGACTCCATTGTTAGGAAGGTAGAAGTGGGGGAGGAAGGGAAGAGGAAAGTAAGGTGCCTGCCTGGCACCTTGGCTTTGAGGGACAGGGAGCGAATCCTCAGGATCTCCGAAGCAGCTGCAAAGGGGGGGGAGCTGGATGTCATTGTCCACCAAGGGACAAATGACCTGGCTAAGAAAGGGATCAGAGCAGTGCAGAAAACCTTTGTGGAGTTGGAGAGGGGCCTTAGACAAGTAGCACACACTGTAACCTTCTTGGAGGTGCTGCCTCTTTATGGCACAGGTGAGGCTAGGGTGCTCCACACCATGGGATTCAATCAGTGGTTGAAAAACTGGTGCAGAGCTCAGGGATTTGGCTTCATTAGGGGCTGGGGGTCCACCTGGAGGGATGCAGGCCTATACTGGCATGATGGTCTGCATCTGTTCAGGAGGGGAAACCAGGATCCTAGGTGATAGGTTTAAATGCTTCACTGGCAAGCATTTAAACTAGCCAAGGGGGAAGGCACTGTAGACGAGCAGGGAAATCCTAGACCCCCCAAAAAATCAGGGTACTAAGTGAGGTAAACAACAAGATAGAGATGTTGATAGGGAGAAAGGCAGGGGTAAATGGAGAAAATGACAAACACAATAAGGACAGGGATGGGGCAAAAAGGGGTAAGACCAGTAAGAAATGGAGGGTAATGAATATCAATGCCCATAGTCTGGGCAACAAGCTCCCTGAACTGGTGGCTTTGATGGAAGAGGGATGCCTGGATATCGTAGCAGTCACAGAAACATGGTACACAGAAAACCATGACTGGGCTGTTAACATACCAGGGTACACAACCTAAAACAGAGACAGGGAGGGGAGAATTGGGGGTGGAATAGCTCTCTATGGAAGGGAAGGGAAGGGATAAAAGCAACTGAACAAAAGAGTAAACAGGGGGAGAGGAGGCACTGTGGGTCACCTTAGAGACTGGAAATGGCACCACAATCCGCACAGGGGTTGTATACAGACCCCCCCATGTCAGGGGGAGAGAATGGACAAGGATATGATAGAAGGCATCCTAAGGATGGCAGAGAAAGGGGAGATACTGTTGATGGGGGACCTGAATATGCCAGATGTTAACTGTAGCACATTTGTTGCAGCCACATCCAAAAGCAGTGCCATTCTCTATGGCCTTCAGGTGGCATGCCTCGGGCAGCTAGTTTTGGAATCCACTGGTAAGGGAGCAATCTTAGACCTCAGACTCTCAAATGGGGACAGTGAGAGGATTTCAGATCTAGAAGTGGGTAGCCATCTGGGAACAAGTGACCACCAAACAGTGAGGTTCACGATAAACTCAGCTACAGAGTCAAGCCATACAAAAGTGAGGTTTCTGGACTTCAGGAGGGCTGATTTTGGCAAGATGGGAGAGTGCCTTAGAAAAGCACTAGCAAACAGGCTAGAAGGAGGGGTGGAGCAACAATGGGTAAACATCAAACTGCCATCACAGAGGCAATAAGCCTTGTGTGAAGCAAATAAATAAACCAAAATGAAAGAAAAAGCCACTATGGTTCTCAAAAGAGGTGTCGGTTAAGGTTAGGGAGAAAAATATAGCATTTAGGAAGTATAAGGAAACACAGAAGGAGCAGGACAGAGAACTGTACTAGTTAAGGCAGGAGGAAGCAGGGAGGGTAGTCAGAATAGCAAAGGCCCACACTGAGGAAATGATAGCCAACTCGGTTAAGAAGGGGGATAAAACCTTTTATAGGTATATCAGGGAGTGTAGAAAGATGAAGGGAGGGATAGTGAGGCTGAATAGAATGGACGGTGGGTAGCCAGATAGGGACAGTGAAAAAGCAGGGATACTGAACAAATACTTTTGCTCAGTATTCACAAAAGAGGAGGAGGGGGAGGGGAGGTGCCTAATCCAATTAACAGAAGCACTCTGGATAGGGAGGTCAATCCCAGTCCTTTCACAGAAGAAAGGGTCCTGAAAGAACTCCTAAAACTGAAGGTGAACAAAGCAATGGGACCTGATGGAATTCACCCCAGAATTCTAAAAGAATTAAGGAGAGAACTAGTGACACCACTAACTACCCTTTTTAACAAATTATGGGAGGATGCTGTGGCACCTGAGGACTGGAGGAAGGCGGATGTGAGTCCCCTTCACAAAAGTGGGAGCAAGACAGAGGAATGAAACTACAGACCTGTCAGTTTGACCTCTGTGGTAGGGAAAGTGATGGAATCACTTCTGAAGGAAAGCATTGTTGAGTACCTAGAAGCCAGTGGGGCACAGGACCCAAGGCAGCATGGGTTCACAGTGGGAAGGTTTTGTCAGATGAATCTAATAGATTTCTTTGACTGGTTGACCAAAGTAGTAGACCAGGGAGGGGCTGTGGACATGGTCTACCTAGACTTTAGCAAGGCATTTGACACAGTCCCACACAAAAGATTAATAGTCAAATTAACTAGCCTGGGAGTGGGACCCAGGGTGGTAGCCTGGGTAAAACTTTGGCTGGAAAACAGAACACAGAAGGTAATTGTAAATGGAGTCCACTCTGAAGAAAGAGGGGATACTAGTGGTTACCGCAGGGTTCAGTACTGGGTCCAGTCCTTTTTAATGTCTTTATAAGTGACATTGCAGAGGGACTGCAAGGAAAAGTATGCCTCTTTGCAGATGACACAAAGATCTGCAACAGGGTTGATACACAAGGAGGCGTGTAAAAGATGAGAAGGGACTTGGCAAGGTTGGAGGAATGGTCAGAAGTATGGCAGCTTGGATTCAATGCAAAGAAGTGCAAAATAATGCACCTGGGAAACAAAAACCCAGGGGAAGATTACTCAATGGGGGTAGTAACAACAACAGAAATGGAAAGGGACCTGGAGGTAATCATATTAGATGACCTTAAGGTTAGCAAGCAATGTGAGAAGGCAGTAGGAAGGGCTGGGGGATACTGGGATGTATAGGGAGAGGCATCACCTGCAGAAAACATGTTGTCATCCCTCTGTACAGACAGTTGGTGAGACCCCATCTGAAGTACTGCATCTAGTTCTGGAGACCCCATCTTCACAAGGACATAGACAGGATGGAGGCAGTCCAGAGAAGGGCAACTAAAATGGTTCAAGGTCTGCAAGAGAAGCCATACCAGGAGAGACTAAAGGAGCTTAATATGTATACCCTTGATGAAAGGAGGGAGAGGGGGGACATGATAGAAACTTTTAAGTACCTCAGTGTAATCAACAAAGCCCAAGAGGGTAGCATCTTTCAGAAAAAGAGATGTGGAAGAACAAGGGACACAATTTGAAGATAGAGGGGGGACAATTCAAGGGCACTGTGAGGAAGTATTTTTTCACAGAGAGGGTGGTGGACACATGGAATAGACTTCCTGAGGAGGTTGTGGGGTCTAAAACTGTGGGAGAATTCAAGAATGCATGGGACAGACATAAGGCAATTTTTGTGGGGGGGGGAGAAATAGGCAGTTAGTTAAATAGGATCTGCAGCTTATCCTGTAGGTAGGGAAATGGGTAGACTAGGTGAGCCAAGCGGTCCTTATCTGCTGTCAAAGTCTATGTTTCTATGTGGATGATGGTCAAAAAAAGGGAAAGAAAAATACCTTGGGTAGAACAGAACTGGAATGCACAGTACAAAGAATCAGGGGAGCCTCAAGGCAAGGTGAGATAGAATGGCAACAGGTTCTCAATGCTGGCTAGCCTGAACGAGCAGGGGGCAGGGCATCTCAAAAGGGAGGTAAATGCAAGGGGGAGGAGAAATAGCACAGGGGTTAGCAGCCAGGTTGATGGCAAGGTCAGGGTGTCAGGGGATGAAAGTAGGACAGCGGAGGCTAAGGAGGATGGTCGGGGGAGAAGGCAATGGGGAAGGGGAGGAAGCAGGTGATGGGCTGAGGGTGAATGAGGGTGATAATGTTGATAGGAATAGAGGGTTGGAAGAGCAGGTAAGAGATGTAAGGAGGGGGAGATGAGGCTGGGCCAGTGGGTGGCAGGACAAGGGTGGGGGTCAGAAAAGCTCCAGATCTGAGGAAGGCAACAGATGAGGGAGGAGGAATAGGCAGAGCAGGAGGAAACTGGGACATGGGGAATGAGGACTCACATGGGGACTGTGGCCATATCAGGGGGGACCATCCAGGAGGGGAGCATGATGGAGGCAGGCTCTAAGGAATGGGATCAGGGATACAGGAGCGGGACTGGGGCTGACAGATCCTGGTAGACAGGAGGAAGGGTAGAAGCACTATACCAGTGAGGGAAAAGAGGCAACCTCTGGGGGGGAGCACAAAGGAGGAAACTGGGACAACTAGGGGTCTATGACAAGGCTAGAGGGGTAGGACAGTGAGAGAAGGGGCAGAATGATGGGAAGAAAGTTGGGGCAGCAGGGATTAGAACAGAGAGTCATCATACTGGGAGACTCCATAGTGAACTGTATCAGATGGGGAGGCAAGGGAGCCAAGAACAGTTCTATTTGGGTGGAATGTATGCCAGGTATGACAGCAAGAAGAGTGGGACAACGTCTCACTTAATTCGTAAGAAGGCAGAGTGTGAAACCCCACATAGTGGTGCACCTAAGCACTAAAGATCTGGAGGGTAACACAGTGGAGGAAGTACAGGACAGACTCAGGAAACTGGACAGGTTATGCAGCACTGAATGGCAAACAGTTGCATTCTCTGAGGTCCTACCAGTACCCAAGGCAAGCACGTCCAGGAAACAGAGGATCATGGAATTTAATGTATGGCTGGCAGAATGGTGTGGAACTATGGGGTTTGGATTGATGGGGGTTGGGGTGCAACATGGGATAACAAGAATCTGTTCTTCCCAGATAGTATCCACCTGAGCAAAGAGGGTTCCAGTGTACTGAAACAGAAACTGGGGAAGTTCATTACGTCCAAATATAATTTAAACTGATTAAGGAGGTGAAGGCTTAGCCTTGGACAGCAGACAGAGCTACAAGGAGATGGAGGCCATGTGCCTCCCCCTCTAGCTAGCGAGAAAGAGAAGTTGGGGCACTCAAAAAGCAGAGGAGGTAAAAAGGAGGAGGAGGGCAATTGGGGTAAGCAAGGGATCCTGCTGGAGGGTGGTTTCCCTAGACACAAGGATCTTGGGTAAAAAACTACCTGAGCATCAAGCATTAGTGGCAGAAGGGTAGGTGGATATAGCTGCCGTCACCAAGACATGAGGCAACCAGCACCATGGAAGGGATATCATGGTACTGGGATATGGACTGTATCATAGGGACAGGACAAAAGGGAAGGGTGGAGGGGTTGCTTTATTTGTGAGGGAAGAGATAGTGAGTAGTAAGGAGGAGGGTGAAGAGGGTAGGCTGGAATCTTCATGGTTTCAACTGCAGAACAATAATGGTAAAAAGGTCAAACTGGGGGATGTGAACAGACCACCCTCACAGTCAGAGGACATTGACAGAGAACTGGCGGATCAGATATGGAAACACTGTAGAAGGGGTGGCACTGTTGTAGTCGGGGATTTTAATCTACCAGGGGTGGATTGGAGAACCATGTCTACCACAAGCCCTAGAGAACAGGTAATTCTGGATACCATCTAAGATGTATTCCTGTCGCAAAAAGTGGAGGAGCCGACAAGGGAGGAGAACATTGTGGATCTTGTGTTGACAGATGGAACCACATGCAGGGCATTGGCACTGAGGACTCCCTAACAGGCAGTGACTACCATACAGTGTGGTTCTCCTTGGGTATGGGTAGGGAGGTGACGTCTACAAGAACCAGGACAATGGACTTCAAAAGGGATAACTCCAGCAAGATTGGTGACATCCTGAGGAGGCATTTGGCTAGCATCTGCCCAGACATGGATATCAACCAGAAATGGGCCATCCTGAAGGCAGGTCTGGTAGTGGCCACAGATGCCTGCACAAAGAAATGCAGCAAGAAGACAGGGACCAAGAAACCAAGTTGGTGGTCCAAGGAGGAGTAGCTAAGAGTGAGGAAGAAAAAGGTCTTCAGAAGATGGAAGGGGTCCAATAGGGAGTTGGACAGGGAGGAGTACACAAAGAAAACCAGGGAGGTGAGCAGGGTTGTGAGGGCAACCAAGGCTTCAAAGCAGCTAAGACTTGCACAGGGGATAAAGGAGGGTGACAAGGCCTTCTTCACATACATAAGAAGAAGAGGAGCTGCAAGGAGCAAATCACCAGGATTAGGAAAGATGGAGGGTGAGTGGAGAAGGGGGTTGAACAGTCAGACGTGCTCAGTAAGTACTTCAGTTCAGTTTTTACCAGGGGGAGAGATGGACTGATCCTGCAGGGGCATGATAAAGAAGATGGGGAGATCCCTGTGAGCAGAGTGCTTGAGGGCCTTAAGTCACTGAAGATGGACAAGGCACCATGGCTGGATGGGTTACACCCTAGAGTCCTGAGGGAGCTGGCTGAAGTCCTGGCAGCACCACTGGCAGACTTCTTCATTACCTCTCTGCAGACTGGGTGCATGCTTCAAGACTGGAGGCTGGCACATGTGGTACTCCAGCATAAGACCAGTCCCAAGGATAAGCCTGGTAACTATAGACAAGTCACTTTTACATCCATTGTGGGTAGGCTCATAGAGACTATCTTAAAGGAAAAGTTGGCGACTTTTTTGGAGGTGAATGATCTTATGGATGACAGACAGCATGGGTCCATCGCCATAAGATCATGTCAAACAAACCTGGTTTACTTTTTTGACTAGGAGACAAAAGCACTCGATAGCGGTCAGGTGGTTGATGTCCTGTATCTGGATTTCAGCAAGGCCTCTGACTCTGTTCCTCATGACAGATTAACTAGTAAATTGAGGAACCTGGGAGCAGGGGAGAAGCTGGTTAAGTGGGATAGAAACTGGCTGAGGGACAGACGTTGGAAGGTGGTTGTGGGGGGGGACTCTCAACTCCCAGGGCAGTCACTAGTTGTGTCCCACAGGGTTCAGTGCTGGGGTCAGTGCTGCTTAACATCTTCATAGCTCATATAGCAGTTGGGGTTAAGAGCAGGATCAGCTTATTCACTGATGACACCAAGATACTGTAGGTCCAGTGGTGGATGTGGTGGAGGGAGGAAAAGATCTCCAGGAAGATTCCGTAAGGCTTGGGCAGTGGTCAGACACTTGACAGCTGGATTTCAATGCTAAGAAGTGCAAGGTCATGCACTTCAGAGCCAGGAATCCAGGTTACAGTTACCATTTGGGAGGGGTACAGCTATCTGTCTCTGAAGAGGAAAAGGATTTGGGGATAATGGTCACAAGGAATATAAATCACTCATCTCTATGAAGGAAAGCTTCAGCAAAAGCCAATAGAATGCTGTGTGCATTGCTAGAGGAATAACCTCTAGGAGGGAGGAAGTCATTCTGCCACTGTACAGATCACTGGAGAGGCCGCACTTGAAGTACTGTGTGCAGTTCTGGAACCCATACTTAAAGAAGGACATCAGGCTATTAGAGGGGGTCCAGTGGAGGGTGACAAAGATGATCAGAGGAATTGAGGGGAAACCTTATAAGGATAAGTTGAGGGTCCTAAACATGTACTTACTAGAGGAGAGAATGGAAAGGGGTGACATGATCAAAACCTTTAAGTACTTAAAGGGTATAAACAGAATTAGTACAGAGGGCATGATTTGATTAAAGGGAGAGGGGCTGAGTAGGAGGCATAGAATGAAGTTGGAGGGGGGTAGATTCAGGAGAGATATGAGGAGGCACTACTTCACGGAGAGGGTGATGAAGGGATGGAATGCACTTCTTGAAGAAGTGATATCTCTTAAAACAGTTGGAATCTTTAAAAGAGGGTGGGATAGGGTCAAGGGCAAGGTACTAGTCGGTGGGAAGTTGAGAAGAGAAGGGAAGGCAGCAAGGGTTGGGGGGGGCAGCAGCACAAGTGTAACCTGTGTGCTGCACAGTGAAGCAGAACTTGATAGACCACTTGGCTTGTATCTGCTGGCATTTTCATATGATCATATAACAAAATGAATAAGGCGCTATGAGAGAAAACATATGAGAAAAGGTTGCAAGTCTGCAACACATACACTGTGGAGAGAGAGGACATGATAGAAATACCAAACTATCCCCATGGGATAAACTGTATAAATTGGAATGAGTTGTTCACGCTAAACTCCTGCAGTTGGCTTGGGATGTTTAGAAGGAACACCTGAAAGTACTTTTTCATGGAAAGAGTGCTGGACAGGGGGAACACACTACCGAGTGCGGTGGTCTGTGCTAAAATAGAGGGGGGAATTCAAACAAGAGTGAAACAGGCACATGGGTCTGATGAGATCTGGAGATGTGATAGTGGGGGAGGGTAACAAGGGGATGGATGGTCAATAGTGCCATCACACATGTTTGGCAAGGTTGGGCAAACTGGATGGGCTGTTGGGCATTTTTACGTTCGCTTGCACGCATGCGCAAGGAACTTCTTGGGAGAATAGGACACTTTGGAGGTGTGACTGTCCTGTGCAATCCATTGCTCCATTGAGCAGGCGTGGTGGTCCTGCACCAATGGATGCGGGTACTGTGTACGACAGCAGTGGTCTTCACTTCAAAGAAAACCACCGCCGTGATCAGTGCTGGCAGCGCCTCTGTATGAGCTGCCGAAACAAAATACGTCTAGCTTCCTCATCCTGTTGCTGTCCTGGCCGTTGTTTTATTTATGGCTAGGCATGCAGAAATATACAAATATACAAAACGACAAGGGAACTGTTATAGCCAATGGGGGTGCCCAATCCCCCGTCGGCTTCAAGTCTGCACGCCCCCCCCCCCAAAGCTTTGGTGCCACGCTGGGAGTCCACCCCAGTGTGGCAAATCTTGTTTTGGCTGACGGGGTGCCCAATCCCATCAGCTCCACGCCCCCAAACAGCTTTCCTGCTGCCATGCTGGGAGCCCACCCAACGTGGCAAACGCCCCGCTGCATCTGAATAAAAAAACAAAACTTGTAAATAAGAAAACGCTCCATCGCTGTCTCCCACCCCTTCCCACAACCCGCACCCACCCACTGCGCGCACCCCGCTCTCCCACACCCCCTCACCCCATACTTACCGAGCTCGCGCGACGATCATCGGTGGACTGGGAACACGTCTGCACGCTTCAAACCCAACCGTGAACTGAGGAAATGCTGGTAAGCTGTATAATGGGATAGATAGGGGTTTTTCAACTTTATTGCATATCTCAGGCATTTTTTGGAATTTTTGCACCAAATTTTCAACATGGGGTTTTTGGGACCCCTTCTCATGAATGCTGTCACTGTCATGGCATTATTCGGACCCAAAGGGTGATTTCACAGTCACTGTGCAAAATCACCTTTCCGGAATGATTAACTAAACGACACTGCCAGTGTTCATAAGGTGGGCTCTCAAAAAGCCTATTTTGAAAATTTGGTGGAAAAATTCCTAAAAATTACCGTTTTATGAGCGTGCATTGCGCAGTTCCTATGCATGCTCGTAAGTTCATGAATTTTCAATATTTTCACTCCAGATTTTCAACATTGCCATTTAACCATACCTCCTTATGAGCAGTACAGCTGTCATTTTTCACATCCTGCCCAAAACGTGTTTCCACCCATGTAGCGCACAATGGCGCAGTCGGTGTGTGAAATCAATGTATGGGACACATTAAGAAAATCACAGTGACACTGTTCATGAGCAGAGGTCTTAAATTGCTATGTTGAAAATGTGGTGAAAAATTCTAAAAATGACTGTTTTACGAGCGCGCGCTATGCAGTTCTTATGCACGCCGAAGTTTGTAAATTTAAATATTTTCACTTCCAGAGTTTCAACATTGCCATTTTACCATACCTCCTTATGAGCAGTGCAGCTGTCATTTTTCACATCTTGCCCAAAACTTGTTTCCGCCATGTAGCGGCACAATGGCACAGTCGGTGTGCGAACTCAATGTATGGGACACATTAAAAAAATCACAGTGTCATTGTTCATGAGCAGAGATCTTAAAATGGCTATGTTGAAAATGTGGTGAAAAAATTCCTAAAAATGACTGTTTCACGAGCGTGCATTGCGCAGTTCCTACGCACGCCATAGGTTTGCGAATTTTCAATATTTCCACTCCAGATTTTCAATATTGCCATTTTACCACACCTCCTTATGAGCAGTATAGCTGTCATTTTCACATCCTGCCCAAAAGCTGTTTCTGCCCATGTAGCTTACAATGGCAGTCGGTGTCGAACTCAATGTATGGGACACATTAAGAAAATCACAGTGACACTGTTCATGAGCAGAGGTCTTAAAATGACTATGATGAAAATTTGGTGAAAAAATTCCTAAAAATGTCTGTTTTACGAGCGTGCGTTGCGCAGTTCCTACGCACACTCGTAAATTCACAAATTTTCAATATTTGCACTGCAATGACTTCCAAATACCTAAACAGCACATGGAAGCAAGCAACATTCGGCATTGACAAATGCTTGTTTTTTACCTGCTTCCTCCCTCTTTCTTTCCCTCCTTCTCTTATGGCCTAAGTGTTTCCCACTAAACAGGTTAATGTTTACTGAGCAAATAACTCCACGTTGCTGTGATATATGTAACCCCTGGTTTATGATAAGTAAGCAGCAGTCCTTGTTGTGAATTAGCAGCAATGCTAGAAGGTGTAAACAAGTTCAGTGAAAACAGCCTTGCATGGTTAATCTAACATGGCAAAGTAAATGATGGATACATTTCTGTGTTATTGCACAGTGCCTCTTTCCTCCAGAATTTAACTGTAAGTTAATGTACCTCGGAAACTGGAAGCCTACATGGCTTGTTAATGCGTTTAGGTATTAGCTAGTTCTAACGATGCATACAAATGCACTTGTCTCTGTAGGCTGCAGGGAGATTTATGAGTCTTTTGCCTTCACTAGCTATAAACACGGAGAAAGAGAAAATCCCAGGCTCTGTACGATTTAGTACCTCAACAAGGCCTTTTTTTCCTTTCTTTCTTGCTTAAAAAGCAGTGTAGGAGGAAGATTCTACAAGGTCCGCAACTTTTCCTAAGCGCTATGTTTTGCCCACATCTAGTTTGGGCGAGAAAAAAAAAGCATGTAAGACAAAAGTCTTCAAAGATCATTAAAGGTGCAAATAAGTGCATATTTTACTCCTACGGAAAGAAGAAGAACTTGACTGGATTCAGCTTTTTTTTTTTTTTGGAAAGGGCGAAAAACACTTCCTAAAGGAAGGGTCCTTAGTTGTGGTGTGAAACTTCAAGCCAAAGATCGAACAGAGAAAGGTGCACCATACATGCATACAAAAGTTACGAAATGTTGTAGAGCTAAATCTCTCTATCTACCTAGCTAGCGATCTTCCTTGACATAGTCAATACGCTAGTACCCAAGATTAGAGTTTATTACCTGCCCAGAAGTCTATTGAATTACTCTGGAAGCGTTTGTCCCCAAGTGTTAATAAATATTAATAGCACCGATATAAAATGTATTTTCCTAGGACATTAGTTTTTTCTCAACATGTACATAAACCTATAAGGACATTGAACCATGTGTTCTGATATTTCTATTAAAACGATAAGTGGATGTTTAGCTAAACGCACTATTATTTTTTGTTTTGCTTGGGCTTAAAGGCGAAACTACTTAGAAGTAATTATCTGTAGTACGGCAGTTTTTTAGGTGCAAGTAACAGAAATTAATACTCAACAAAATCTATGAATGTGTTCATCCTGTTTACAGAGCTCAATAGTCAAATGCATCAATTAGAGGTTATGTTATTTGCTCATTATACAATATATGTTCTGCATCTTAGATATTTCAAAGACAGAGTGAATGAAAAGTTTATTTAGACAAAGTGTATTACCTACTGGGCAT
The DNA here is from genome assembly GCA_016271365.2 of Neoceratodus forsteri. NCBI lineage: Eukaryota > Metazoa > Chordata > Ceratodontiformes > Ceratodontidae > Neoceratodus > Neoceratodus forsteri. The sequence goes on from CM057449.1 coordinate 686,885,855, forward strand.
TTTGACTATTATCTATCAAGTGGTAGTTCTTGTTTATATGACTAGATTCTGTGTTATGCCTTTAGGAACATGCTGTTTGATAAACAGCAGGACACAAAGCCTGTCTGCAATATGTATCTCAGCAATCAAACTGTCTTGAGCAAACTTTTCTGTATGTAGGAATTGGACAAACTATGTTTCCTGTGAAGTTCATTTTTCTCTGAGATGTTCATGATGTGATTATATAGCAGGTCCCTATGAGCGTGCATGGAAATAAGCATACAATTGCAAATCACACTTATTAATGTGTTTACTGTTGTCAGCGTTCTGAAATACTACACATTTTAAGTGCATAAGGCCAAGATATACACGTCCAAAGTAAGTTAAGTAAAACACTATATTCATGTCTTACATCATCACACTGCCGTACATATATTATTTCTTAGTGGCAGATCACTGAAATTCACTGTGTTATAAAAGTCACAGATATAATGGTATATCTGTCGAATGTATTATTAAACTATAAATGTACTAAATAAATAAAGATTCAAATAAATTATGCGAATATGTTATACAAAATCAAGTGTCTATAAATGTATGTTAATTTTGTTAGCTCAGTGAACAGTATCAATTTGGTTTTACAGTAATGAAGTCTGTTAGTGCTAGCATGAAACTTGCCTGTAAAGTGTTAAATGTGTGCATATTGTCATCTTTCAACAATTCCTTTAGAAAACACCATCTATTTAACATTTTTCTTGCTACAGAGCACCTAAAACAAATATGGAGTATTATTTAACTGGACATTCGCGGTGCAAGGGAAAAACTCCTTATATTTTAATGAAGGGCCGCCTACATTGTCGAATTTTTATAACATACGTGCATATATGGCTACTGTTGTATAGCTTCCATGAAGACTGGATTGAGATTTTAGGCCAATATATTCAAACTCCAGAATGGATTTGCTTGTAGAGCTGCCCTACAGAATGATTCATTTTTCAAATTTATAATTTCCAAAAGCCAGAAGTCAGCTACTCTTATATTGCCATAAATAATCCAAAATGATCTTGTATTAAGCAAATAATGATTAGCTCTGTATGAAAAGCATGCGAGTTGTATTGTTTTTATGGCAGCCCTTATCGTTTGTTGTGACCTTTGGCTTAACAGAGCAATAACTCACTGGAAAATGAGCAATCATCAGTCTCGAGTGCTTCAAATACCTCACAATCTTTTCTGCGCTCTTGCCTCCTGGCTTGCATTGTTTGTGGCTTCCAAGAACATCGGTGGCAACGAAATTCGAGTTTGGAAGCAGGCCTTCTGTATAGCTCCCACAAGGAGGTCGACTATAGTGTAAATCTACAGATACATGGATCAGCAGCAAGGTGTCCTCTGCTAAGTGACTGAACAGTAGTGGACTAAACTGGTTTGCTCACGTGGTACACGTCAACTTCCAGCTTTGCTGCTTTCTTTGCTCTACTTTTGTCAAAACAGTAAAATACTTTACTAAAAGGTTAACTCGTGATGTCAAGAAAAGCAACTTTTCAGCTTGCTTAACCACTGGTTCTATTTAACCAGCATACCGGTGATGTGTAGAAGCTAAAGAGGTATCCACCTAATGGGGGCCAGTGTAGTTGGGGTTGGGGTGGGGGCTGCATCTTTCTAGTAGATGGCTGAAGCTGCTGTAAGGTATTAGGCTAGCAACAATTAAAAGTACTAATAATATATTTGTAAATGTAACTGAAGTCAGTTAACAAGTGAGAGTCAAATTGCAGTACTAGTTTTGTTCTTAATGCCATATGTCAATAAATATGGTCGATCATCAGCGTGTTTAAAAATCGTTGCCCCCACCCCGGTTATTTTTTGATTGTACACATTGGACTGATACTCCGAATGCATCAGGATGGTGCTGTCTCACATATCTAATAGAAAACAGCACAGTACCCAGCCACAATATATTGTTTACCATGGTAGGCTTAACGCGAGCAGGAGTGTGTTTTTTTTAACTTAAATACAGCACACCTTGCTTCGGAAATGAAACTGGGAAGATCATTTGTATGTTGATGTATGTGCATAAGCTACATGCTGACACTATTATAAACACAAACATAACTTTTTCTGGCCATGCTATTGCTGAGCTCAGTTCTTGCATCAGGTATGTTGTGTTGGCATTACTAGAGAAAGGTGGACACTAGGACTCAACACCCATAGTTCCGAAGCACACCCACCCCCTCCCCAGCAGCTCACATGCCTCCAACCTTTACTTATAACGGGATGAAAGCCTATTTAAAATTATGGCCTTCATGGGTTCCCATAGCTCCAAGTGGCCATAAAGTATTCGATCACTGCATCTGTTTGTTGTTTTCAAGTATTACTAGACCCCGAACTTAAGCAGTTAGAAATTAAATTGGGTGAAGGGGAAACATGAAAATGAGTTTCTCCTTTTCTTTACAAAGTTTACATGTTGTGCAAGTATTCCCCAGATGATCCAGTTCTGAAGTTAAATCGAGGAGCCACCTTGTGACGTAATATGAGAAATGCCTTTAGTAAAGGAGCTGACTGGAAGCCAAGCAAGCAAGACTACACAGAGCAGTAGAAAGGATATACATCAGTTACCAGGCTTGGCACAGAGGAAAAGGGGAAAATGCACTGCCAACACTTTTAGTTTCCACACAGAGGACATTGTAAATGTCATCTCCACCATTGTATTAATAGGCTTTCGAAAAGAATGCCTGTATCCTGTGTAGCAAAACCTTAGAAACACGTTTAGTATTTTTCTTTTCAAAAATTAATATTTTAACAGTCCACTGCAGTTGTCACAATACATGGGAAGTTGTAGAATGCTAAATTTTTAACAATACAGAATTATCGAGCGGTGGTACAAATTCCCTTTATAGGGTATATGTTGAACAGTTAAAAATGATAATCTATCTTCCCGCCATTTAAGGGACTGCCAGTATTTATTTATTTTTTGGTCAGGAAAATGGAACACGAGTCGATTATGCTTTTTATGTTTTGAACAATCGATTTAGTTTATGGAAGATCACACTTTTTTTGCTCCAGGTTAAATAGATGCTATGTAGTGTCAGCTAAACCTTTAAAACATTGTATTTTCTGGACACAACTCAGCTTTAATTTAAAAAATTGTCTCTGTTCATCTTCAGTCTTTATTACTGAGGATTTTTGTATGGAAACTGTGTTTTTGTGTCCCACCTCATGCTTCTGATTTCCCCTCTGTGAAGAGATAATCCTCTGTGGATCGTAAGAATCTCCACAGCAACTGATTGTGATATCACAGCTACAGTAATTCGGAATTCAGTAGAGGGACGGGGAGGAACAGATGAAGTCTAGGGAAAATATCCAATTTTCATGCAAATGTCCTTATTGTTTATAAATGAGGGGAGATGAATGTGGAAACCCTAATAAAAATAAGCTGAATTTTTTCTGAACATCATCATTCCTGAGCACTGAAGAGCAACTGTAAGACATATTTATCAAAATATGTGTAGCACCTATAACTATTAACTCTGTCTTTCCCACATCTCTCTCTCTCTCCCTTTCTCTCTCTCTCTCTCTCTCTCTTTTTCTCTTGTCTCTCATGCCATCACATAATCATGAGAGTGAAGCTGTGATACAACATGTCACCAGAAGCATGATATTTTTTTCTTTCCCCTTTTGCTAATTTGAAGGTTTTCTTCCTGACAATGCATGGTGGAACAATACTGGACCTGAAGGCTGACAGTTCTAACCCTCCCAATACATCATCAACCCTATGGCCTCTCTCTCTATCTCTGTGACATCACCACTGATTGAAATGAGCCAATCACCTGCATGTCTCTTGTGATGTCACAATGAGTAAAATCACACTGTCGATAAGTTATGATGAGGAATAGAACTAGATATGTCTGTCTACATAAAATTCAGTTCTTTACATCACATAACACTATCAGAAAACCTTGTAATGATAAATGTTAAAAGAAAAATACTGATGAAATAAAAAATAATAAAGGACTGCTATTAAAAACGAATAGTGTGTCTGCTATTTTTTGGTGCTACTAGGTTTTTAAGTGGTTAGGCAAATGCTGCTCCACGGTCTTTCCCTTAGCCAGTGCTTCTCTGGGAAGTTTACAAGTTTGTGTGTTCTCTGAGATGTGTCTGAGTGTCATCTCATGTAGTTTAGGTGAGAGGAACACAAAACAATGCTGTGTGGGTCTGTCTGCCCAAACTATGCCAGGTGATGCCCTTATATACTGTAAAACTCATCTCAACACACACAAAAACATAAATAACTCGCTATAAATAGAGTGATCTATAATAAGTTTAGTATTCCAGGTTTTTATTTACAAAATAAACTGTAATGTATCTTAACATTGGTGAACCAGGGATGGCTGTACACATGATAAGATGCCCTGCAGATTTGAGTGCAGATTGCCTGCAAGCAACCGGGTTAAATGATTTATAATAACAAACTATTCATTTTGAAATTAGTTCCTTTGTGACCAGGGAAAACAGTGCTGCACATTCCAAGTGATTCTGGAGTGTTCTGTGTGCAGAGGGAGTTTCAGAAGCCACAACCCAGACTGCTTAATCATTTATTATAAAGGCGTCTAGCCATCTACCTGAAAATTCAGGGGAGGATTTACATACGCCCATGCCCCTTTTTCAGATGCAAGTGTGGAATTCCTCCCAAAAGGTGAGACCACAAAAAGTTGGTCTAACTTTCAGGACTGAGTCCTGCGGGTGAGTCCAAAAAATGGTTATGGTAGAAAGTGCATCCAGATGTCTGTAAATAGAACACAGACATCTGAACACATCTGTGTGGCTGCAGCATGTCTCCAAAACATGGATACAAAGGCTGAATCCAGGCAGCTGAAAATTCCACCCCTAGATCTTTGTCAATTACAGTTTACATACACCCGACGCTTATTCAGAAACTAGGTTTGCATTTGAGGGTACTCAATGAGCATAATAAATGTAGAAACATAAAAATTCTTGGCAGATAAGGCTCACTAGGCCCATCCAGTCTGCCTGTAAGCCCTACACTTGTTTGCGGCCTCTGAACCCATCTGGTCAATGGCCTCTCCCCTCTCCCCCCAACCTCTAAGGTTCCCTCATGCCTGTCCTAGGCATGTTTAAATCCTTCCACTGTCTTCACTCCCATCACCTCCTGTGGCAGGCTATCCCATGTATCCATTACCCTCCATGATGAAAACTTCCTCACATTTCCTCAACTTGACACCTTCTAATTTCATATCATGCCCATTGTTATTGTATTCGTCCTATACTGGAAGATGTCTCCCCTGCCCCTATTTATGCCCTTAAGGTACTTGAATGCTTTTATCATGTCACCCCGATCCTCCTCTCCTCCAGCGAGTACATATTGAGGTCCTTTAATCTCTCCTCATATGTTTTCTGGTGTAAGCCCTGTACCATCTTTGTTGCCGTTCTCTAGACCACCTGTACCCTGTCAATGTCCCTACGAGGGTGCAGCTCCATAACTGCAGACAGTCCTTCAGGTGGGCTTCACCAGTGTTTTGTACAATGGCATCACCACCTTCCACCTTCTGCTTGTGATGCCTCTGCCTATAAACTCATCATACTACTGGCCTTCCTGCCACCTTTGTGCTCTGCTTAGACACCTTTAGATCATCCAAAATTTTATTTATTCATTGAAATGTTTCACTAGGAGGGCACACTGAACAACAAGTTGCTCATCTCACGGTGCAACTATTAGTTTTTAAATTTACTGTCAGAGTCTAGCATATAACTAAATGAAAGCTCTGACAGATAGAAAAGTAGCTTTTAACATGCACTGTGTGTGATGTTTGTGTTGTATTGAAGCTAGCTAGTGCAGGTCAAAACGCAAATGTTTTCTCATGTTTTTCCGCCTCTGTGCTGGCGAAGTTTGCAAGTGGCTTTGCCAGATGTTTAATATTTCTATGTAGTGCAGGTTAGATATCTAAATGGGTGAGCTTTATGGATGCAGTTTGACAAAGAAAGGTGAAAGCCTTTTTACTGGATGCACTTTATTGAATGTGAGGTTTCTTACAGTTTCTTCTTCTGATGTTTAATAGCCGCATATGCAGCTATTGTGTCTTGCTTGGTATTTAATGGAATAAATGAATGAATTGGTATGAGATTACTGGGTATTATGGAAAAAAACATAAAAATACATCACTTCAGTATCTGGAAGAATAGGACTGAAGTATATGTTATTAATGCACGTACTGTACATTAGGTAGAACTTGAGTGGATTCTTTTTTAATAACCAGACTGAGAGTGAGTGTCTGAAGTAAAACAAACTAAATAACGTGTATACAGTAAAAGTGTCTGTGTTGAGAAGGGAGAGTGAGGGACAGTTGATAGAGACATGCTGTTAAATAGAAATCATGTGAAACTGTTGAAATGGTCTACCTGGCTATATTGGCTATATATGTGTGTGTGTGTGTGTGTGTGAGCACGCGAGCGAGTCTGTATGCGTGTGAATTTAGTGTTCATGAAAGGTACTAGATTGATAGCACTGTAACCTGAAGTCCTCTGTTTATCCACGTGACAGGTAGAGTATGGGCAATCACAGTGCAAGCTTGCACACACTGCCCCACCAGTGTGCCTCAGCCCTGCCATGGAGGGACCACCACGTATGCAAGACGGTAGTTCAGCTGTATTTACATTCAGTCCTTGGCCTCTCAAGTGAGACTGCCAACACGGTTGCATAGCCTACGCATGAATGCATTTTACAGGTTAATACATACAGGCCCTGTTCAGATCGACCGTCGAGCCGAGGGGTGAGAGAAAGTCTGAGTCAGCCCAGCCTATCCTAGTTCTAGTGCTGTAGTGACCGTCTGTCATGACATCGGATCATCGAAGACTGGGATATAGTAAGGAGAGTTTACGGGATTTCTAGAAAGCTTACAAGATTTCTGGAATTGTGGTAGAGGAGTCATTGGCTGCTGCTGCTGCCTGCTGAGATCGACCGTCGAGCTGAGGGGGTGAGAGAGTCAGTCCAGCCTAACCTAGTTCTAGTGCCATGGTGACCATCCATTACAACATCGGATCATCGAAGACTGAGATAGGGTGAAAGCGAGAGATGAGACAGCCGCTGCTGCATAGGATCGGAGTGAAAAGTTGGACTACTAGAGGAGACTTTGAGCTGAGGCAAGTCCCTTATAATCTTCAGGGAGGGTTGAGAGGTATAAGGCTGGCTGAGCACTGCCCGAGTGTGGTTACAGTGGGTTATTTATTATTACTTTAGTCTTCTAAGTGGCGGCAGTGTGGCATGGCGTGGCGGGGGACGCGCTTCAAACAGAATGGGTCGGACAGCAGTTTTGTGCTTCCTGCTTCCATCATGAAAAGCATTTTGTGGTGCTTCGGCTTCATGCAAATCAGAGCTTTTTTTTTGTTTGTTTAGTTTATTTAATCTTTGGATGGCGTTTGTCCTGCTTCCACGATAAGAAGCATTATGTCAGTCGGATGACCGATCCAAAAGAGCAGCGGAATGCTGGGGGGTGTAATGGATCTAGAGTACCTCAGTTTTTGATGTGTTGACATTATAGACTGTGAGAGACCCAAATGTAAGCAGGACCTGCCAAAGACTTGAAAGTGAAATCTCTGAGTTCCACAGAGACACCAACAGATTATATGCATGCAGAGCTAAGGTTTGATGTCTATTGCCTAAACAGGGATCCTGTAATCTGGATGGGACCTGACAGCTTGGTGACAGGTTCCAAATATAAAGCTAATAAAGGGCATCCCTGACAGGTGCTGTGGTGTAATGGGAGGGATTGAAACATGACCATTAACTTTAATATATGCCTTGGGCTCGTGATAAATCACCTCCAGAATTTTGATGAAAGAGAAGGGATTGGGTTATACAGCAAGCCAGCCAGTTACAGCTTGCTATGTTACAGCCCTTACTTCCCTGGTGATAGCAGCTTACTGAGCTTAGCAGGCATCAGACAGTGTGTCACTGGCAGTGCTAGAACCTGTGACCTCAGGCTGTACAGTATGTTCGTCACTTCATTTAGCAGCCCTGCCCTAGCAAGCTTACACAAGTATTCTTGCCTTTTAGGCCTTCAGATCTTTTTGCTATTCCATGTTTGTCACCCAGGCACTTTTTTTTTTAAAAATTGTTCATGTACATGGGGGGGGGGGATGAGGCACCAGAGTGCAGACAGGATCGGGTCATGATGCTTGCCACAGTAAAAGGTAGCCAGCAACAGTAAAACCAGAGATTTTTTTATGTTCTATATAAATTCTAACAATGTACAGGGGTCAAAATTGGCACCAGCCCACTAGCCAAATGCTGGTAGATTTTCTTTTGGGATAGTAAATAATATTTCAGTAAGTACACTACCTGGGCCAATGGAAATGTCTTTGGGGCTAATAGATTTTCCCTGTCATCAGCCCTGCTGGCTAGAGGCTGCAAAACTTAATTTCAAGCCCTGATGTATTACTGCCTCCTAAAGCTTTGTATATCTTTTCAAAGGCTGGCTGCCATCCTGCGTCTGTGAAGCAGGCATCTAAAAAGAAATGTGTATTGTTAAAAGATGCTTACAATGTTCCTTTAGTTGTTTCTGCACCTGGCACACATCTTGCCACACGGATGAAATCAGAGCTACAGGGTATATCAAGGCTAAAACCCTTCTAGCAAAAATAAGATATGGAGATGAAACAATAAAGTATTTATTTTTAAGGGTGCAAAGATAGGATAAACCAGTGTAATGTACTCACTGTAAAATTGTTACAATATTTTTCTTGAGCTCCATACCTCCTTTTTGCTACAAGGGTTTTAGCCCTGCCATACTGTGTACCTCTTGACTGTCTTGCTGTTTACCTCTGATTTCAGTCACTGTTTTTTAGTGGAAAGATGTGTTACATACAGAAATAAGGGAAAGCAGTACACATTTCTTTTTCGATGCCTACTTTACCAACTGTAACTAAAAGCCAATAGTTTGATCATTATTGGGGTTGTGGCTAGTGGTGTGGTGGCATGGCTAGTGGTGTGAATAGACCTCTGTGGAACTGGCTACCTTGACATGGTACAGAGGCTTGTCGCAATGCAATATTGTAACTAAAAGCCAGTCTGTTACTTTGACAACTGTTGGAGGTGTGGCAAGTTGTGTGGTTGCATGGCTAGTGATATGTGAATGGATGACTAACTTGGTGTGGTAGAGGCTTATAACTAAAAGCCAGTCTGTTAGTCTGACAATTGCTGGTGGTGTGACTAGTGGTGTAGTGGCATGGCTAGTGGTGTGTGAATGGTCTGGCTAGTGGTGTGGCACCATGGCTAGTAGTGTGTGAATGAACCTCTGTGTGACTAGCTGCCTTGATGTGGTACAGAGGCTTGTCATCATGCTATGTTGTAACTAAAAGTCAGTCTGTTAGTCTGACAATTGCTGGTGACAGCATGGCTAGTGGTGTGCTGGTATAAAACACAGGAAATGACGCTTGCATCAGCTGAGATGGCACAAACAGGGCATGGACAGTACGGGGAAGGGGAAGCTGGCCCGAACGGGGGGGGGGGGAGTACCAGTGAGTCCACTTGACGTGCAGATCTGAAATTCCTGGCTACACCACTGATACAGGGCCCTTATCAGAGGATTTTTTTTAACTTTTCAACTGTCACATCGAAAAAGTAACCAGATGCTGTATATATTTATAAACAAGCACACATAAAACATACAGGGCCCTTACCTGAGGGACATTTATACGTTTACACAGGCTTACTCTCTTTTAATAAATGTTTTTTAAAAGAGTTGCATTAATTTAAAGGATTTATGGATAAAGACATGCATGTTAAGGTAAATGAAACAGGTACTTAAAGGTAAATACCCATAGGGTACTTCCATGCTTGAAAAGTTTTGTTCGCCCCATCCTCCTCAGAGGTTGTACTTTAATTCCTGCCTGTATGTAAAGTTCCTCACTTGTCCCATCTCCATCTCTCCCTCCCAGCTGGTTCCCCGAGAACACATCCATCCATCCATCCATCCTGGATTCCTCCCCATATTCCATCGGGCCCCTACCTGAAGCAGCAGGGCAGCAGCACACTACGGTTCTGCAGGCGGGATTCAGGTGAGACAAACTCACGCTCCAGGCTCTGCTCTCTCACACTCAGGGCTGGGCAAAGTGCTTGGTACAGCTCGGTGCTGACACTACGGGGCCAGTACTGTTCACTGCTGCTGGCTGTCTGTAGCTTCTGTCCCTCTGTCCATCTCCGCTTTTGTTCCCTGAAACTTCCAACTCAGGTCGCAAATGGGAGCAGCGAGAGGCTGCAGCTGTCCGATAAGGATGGTCCTCCCCTGCTGTGCGCAAACAAATGTTTCGAACCACCAGCCCAGTGAGCGCTGAGCAACGATGAACCAGCACAGGCAAGCAGGGATACATACTGCCACAAGAATCACTGCAGAGGCAAGTCAGTGAGAAACTTCAGCTCCACTAGAATATGGGAACTTTGAGCCCTTTGACGGAGGGGGAGGCACCCATTCCAGTGACAGCCAAGCCTGGTACTCCAAAGCATTGACTCTGTGTGTGACAGTTGGATCTGCTGGTCCCCACAACCGCTGCTCTCAGCCTCTCCCAGTGACCAGTGGTGGGCACAGCGGGGGGAGACATCAGCGCACACATAGCGGTCACCATTCCTAACCTGACAAGGGAACTGGGGCTGGAATCTCCCGCTTCCCGTGATACCTACCCGATGCACCCATACCACTGCTACCAGGGTTTACACATCCATTACATCACAGCGGGGTCTGAGGAAAAACAAGTTGCATTTTAACTGCACCTTTTAAATGGATTAGAATGTGAGATACTGACACAAAAACGTGGGATGTCATTGGTCCTCAGAAAGTGATGGATTGGCCCTCAAAATGTGGGACAATGGCCCTCACAATGTGGGACACAGACACCCATTAAATGTGGGATAGTGGCCTACAGCATGTGGGACACTGACACCAAAATGTGGGAAACTGAGACTCAGAAGGTAAAACACTGACACATGCAACACTAGCCCTCCCAATGTGCAACACCAAAAGAAAGGAGATTCTGGCTCAGTACACTGGAATCTAGTACCATTGCTTAGCAGGTTTACTTTTGCTTTAGCAAAAGAGTTATGAATTCCTGCTTTAAGAGTTTCCAGCATCTTCTTTGCATGGGCAGTACCTTTTTCATGTGAGACACAGTAATACTTGGAGGTAGAATGAGGGTGATCCCTCATAAAGTGGGGCAATTGAAAGAGTATATATTACAGGAGAAAGTGATACAGCTTGAGTTTAAAGTTTTAGCACTCTTGACTTACATCACATCATCTGGCACCTTCTTCCATACATTTACCACTCTCCATGAGTAAATAAAAACAAATGCTTCCTTGCTAACTAATCCTCCCCTTCCCACCACCCCTGTATGCCCTCTTGTCCTTCAGTCCCAAATACACTGTATTGCCCTGATCAAATCAACTGTTCCTTTTTTTTACTTATATTTTTAATACTCCTCTCTGGTGCAGCCAATATCCTCCACGTCTTGCCTCCCCCACAAACGCCTAATGCACTTACCCTCTGTCTTTCAACTTGAGCTTTCTGTGGCAGAGTACTGCCAAGCCTGAAAAGCACCTGTAGAAGAGAGGGTTGGGGGTGGAGGAGAGAGGGGAGAGGGTGATATATATATATGTATATTCAGGGATGTCCAAGACTTTGCCTTACCATGTTTCTGTCCCTCCTACAATTTGTTTCTGTGACTGAACAGTGGGTAACACAGTTACAGACTTGCTCTTCTGCAGACAAAGTATTTTACGCCAATACTCTTAGGCTGCCTGCTTCAGGGGATAGAATCAATTGTTAAACTGTGGCCCTCATTTTACTTCTTTGTCACTGATTTTTTTAAGCCATGTCCAAGTGCCACACACCACTGCAAATACCTGCAAGCGAACATTCGGCATTGACAAATGCTTGTTCTTTCATCATATTCTGTGTTTCTGTTTCTGCACTTTCATGGGGTCCTGGAGAACATAAATATTTCGAAGGTTGCCCCTTACATTGTGCTGCTCATGTGCCCAAACCTTCCAATGGCAAATGTCCTGCTAAAGAAACTAGGGGCTCATGGCCATGATTTAAAATAAGTAGATATACCATAGATTAAAACTTGCCAAGAATCATTAGAGTAATTTTAGAAAGCAAAACAGGTTTATCCCAAACTGGGAAATAAAGAATTAGAGGAGAGCTTCTTTTGTTTTTTTTGCACCTCTCAGCTCCACGCTAGCCTTCCCTTCAGGTCTTCCTATGTCCCTCACTGCCACACTGCCTTGAAGCAGCCACCCATCACCCCATATTGCAGCCCCCAGGTAACCCAGATGTAACCCTTCGCCGGGTGGGTCCCTCTCCTCCAAGGGGGAGGGCACCGGTGGGGCAGCCAGCACAATTATTGGCCCAGATATGACTGGGATGGTCCATGCACTGCTCAAGGTCTCATGGCAGAGAGAGCTGGCAACCATCATCCAGTCAGCTTTGGGGCTCTTTTCCCATTTGCTCCCCAGGGCATGGTGTTCCACTAATGTCAGTCATATGCTGACATTCACCACGCCCCATTAGTTAGTGGGACCCTATGCATTGCCATGCCCTCAGCCTCCGCTAGGGGTCAGCAAGTGCCGGGTCACTTCCCGGCCTCCCCCAAGAGAAGGCGAGCCATCAGCCAACGCTCAAGCCCTCTCTCCCTGGCTGGCCCTCCAGCACCTGGGTCCGTTCCCAAACCCGGGTTGCTGGAGTTGCAAGAGGAAATCCAACCACTGCGCTGATGAGCCAACTTGGAGAGCTTCTTTAATTAATTTATTTTGGAGAAATTTGCTAGGAAAGGTACACTCAGCCATAGATCATTTCCTCATGGGACCTGTGAGAAGCAAGCAAGCAAACTTTATTTATAAAATAGCACTATTCACAAAAAGACCATAGCGCTAACACAATAAATCATAAAACCACAGCTAAAAGATCCTTAAAAAAATTATAAATATCAGCATCAAAATATTATTCAGTCAGGAACAGCAAGAGTAAACAAATTTGCTTTCAATGCAGATTTGAAACTCTTCACAGTCAGGCACTCTCTTATTTGATGAGGTAGAGAATTCCACAGGGTAGGGGCCGCAAACTCAAATGCTCAGGCCCCAGAAGTCTTCAAATGAACCCTGGGAATCTCTAGCAATCCCTCATTGGCAGAGTGAAGTGGGCAGAGGGGCAGTATGGGGTGAAGAAACTCTTTCAGATAGCATGGACCCTGTCCATGTAGGGCTTTGTAGGTCAGCAAGCCAAACTTGAAGGTGATCTGCCACTGAATAGATAGTCAGTGCAGGCTATGCAGCACAAGTGTGACATGGCAAACTTGAGGGAGTACAGTCAACAGCCTACCTGCTGCATTCTGCACCAGCTGCAACTGGTGCATATCAACCCCCAGTAGCTCATGGTACAGGGAACTGCAGTAGTCAAGGTGGGAGGTCACAACGACATGGACCAAGGTTGGAAGGTCATCAGATGGCATTATGTGCTTCATCTGGGCAGTATTCCTCAGATGGTAAAATGAAGTCTTGACAAAGGACAACACCTGAGATTTAAGCATCAGCCCCTCATCAAGAATAATACACAGATTTCACACCCATTCAGAGGTCATCAGCTGGCAGTCTCTAAGCCAAAGCCCAGATGGCCATCCAATGGACAGCCCCCCACCCAAAGACCCGGGTCCACCACCAGAACCTCAGTTTTGTCAAACTCAACCAGTTAGCAGTCATCCAGTTTTGAATCTCAGAGAGGCAGTTGTTAAAGCTCAAGACAACTCCCACCTGTTCAAGCACAAAGGACATGTATAGCTGAGTATCATCTACGTAGCATGGCAGCATGGAACACAGAACAGGGGACAAGAAAATAAACTACAGAAAATAGATTTCATGTACAGTAGAGTGCTCATTGCATGTTGTACAAGAAACATATCAAAATATTTAAATGATTTAAACTAGGGGAGCTCCTAGTCATAGTTGTAGAATCAGAATTCTCTGATTCCAACTTTTTTTGGAATTAGGGATTTTTGGAATTAAAGGACAAAAATCTTAACTCCGAAAAAATGGGTTACAATTAAAATCAGAGTCAGAACTGGACTTTTCTGATTCCACATCAGATTATGACTCCAATTCCCTCAACATGTCTCTAACACTAAATACTAGGCCTTGGCACCACCCAGATACGTAGTATCTCCTCCCCCCTCACACAACAAAAATAATCATTCCCTTCCCCCACCATAATAACACTGAAAGTGTGTAGTAAATATAATACTCAAAACCAACAGAAGGCATTTTGCAGGATCTATCAGCTGGTACCACAATGTAAACAAGCATTTGTCAATGCCGAATGTTCATTTGCAGTTATTTGCAGTGGCGTTTGGTACTGGTATTGGCTTCAGAGGAGAGAGGAGGCAGCAGTGAGAGCAGTGGGTACTGCATGGTGGAAGCTGCACTCTTAATGGCCCCAGGACTTATCACTGAGGTACCCTGCTGGTCACCCCCCTCATCCCAGACTGAATCCTATTACCACCACCCGCTGCCTCCTATCTGTCAGCCAGTTTCTAACCCAGTTTATCAGCTTGTGCCCCGTGGCCAGACTACATATCTTGTTAATCAGCCTTCTATGTTGGATGTTGTTGAAGGCTTTGCTGAAATCAAGGTATGTGACATCAACTGTCCCTCCCTGATTTACTTCCTTAATGATGCTTTAGGGTTTCCAACCCTAACACCCCACCCCTACCCTCACCCTGTGGAGAATGACAGGCATTGGGAGTGTACCTTTGGGTTGTCATCCATAACACTCTCGCCATTCCACCCCCACCTCACCCTGCAGACACCGACAGGTATTGTGGTGTACCATGGGGTCCTCGGCCCTAATGCTCAGCACATTCAATAATTAAATAAGCTGAGATAGGAGGGGGCGTGGTCTGGCCACTGGGAAGATGGCCACCTAGAACGAGAGCTCTCGCCTGTACAGCAACTATCCGCGCTCCATCACCGCAACCCCGTGGAGTCATCACCAAAAACAATGACTTTGTGAACGGGTGACATTACTTCTCCCAGACGGCACAGTTCTTAAGTGAATTTTGGGTCAGATCATATACATACCTCGTGCCGTGTTTCCGCGAGCTCTCCCTCGGCTATTAGTAGGCTGATCAGGCCTAGACTATGATCCTAGCATTCTCTGATATCCTGGCACTTGGCAACCTTGCACTACACAACATCAACGGCGATCGTGACCGGAATGTCTCAGTGAGAAGTGCTATTACTCGGGGTGCAGCTCCGATTACCTGAAGATCAGGATAAGCTTGCAAAGCAATACCATGGCACCAGGGGATCCCTGCAAACAGGACCAGCCGATAAACATGGGGGAATCATTACAGCATATCACCAGGTTACTGGAGAGGCTAGTCTCCAGAGTAGATGACATAAGTCTGTCTCTTGAGGGCACTGTTAAAGAAGTGAAGCATCTTCAGGACAAAGTAAATGTGCTCGAGCAAAAAGCTGAAACCGTTTAAGCGTTTCAGTCGCAAGTTTGGCAAAGATTGCAGCAACATGAATGACTGGCAGTACTATGAAATAGAGCAGAAGATCATGAAAACAGGAACCGCCGTAACAGCATAATAATTATTGACCTACCAGAGGGGGTAGAGGGGCAAGCGATGGAGACCTTTTTAAATCAAAACACACCACTGATGCTGGGAGAGAAATGGCATGGCCTGGTTGTAGTTGAAAGGGCTCACAGGGTCGCTACCTGGCCTAATAAGCAAACGGAAACACCTCATCCAAATGTGGCATACTTACTACGCTACTCAACCAAGGAAAGGATTGTAAGAGCAGTTAGAAACCTGGGAGAATTACATTGGCAAGGTACACCTATACAGTTTTATAGAGACTTTGCGCATGAGACTACTGCTAAAAGAAGGGCTTTTGGCCCCATTGAGAGATGGCTGTATCAAAAAGATTTCGGTTTTAAATTCAAAAATATCACCAGGCTTTGGGTGTCCAATGGTGGCCATGAAGTCACAATGGGGTGCCCAGCTAAGTTGGAGTGCTGGCTTAATTGTGTATGACCTACTCTTCATTTTCCAACTACCATTCCCAGAAGGCTTTGGGAGCCATCTCAAACTCCACCCTCAACTAGGAACTATCTTGCAGGTACAACATACCCAGGGACTCTGTTTCTATGGGACCGGTGCAACTTTCTGGCAATTCCCTGGGTTGAAATGGCATCATGAGAAACCAGGTATCTACATTATCCCCAAATATTCAACAAAACCCTTTGGCTACACCCCTGAACCAGTGATCAGACTCCTCCTTTTCAAAAGCTAGACACCGGACAAGAAGTAGGCACCAGCAGTCACCAAGTAAGGTTCCACCAGCCAAAATTGCCAGAGAAGACCCTCCGCATCTTCCAGACTTGGAGATTTTTAGTGAAGCCTCTAGTAGAGGATCAGATGCAGAACATCAGGCGGACTGGGCGGACTTTCCAGATACTACATTGATGGAAGCGATGGACACTGTTGTAGCAGTGAAACCTGGAATGATCTCTTATGCCGCAGCAGCAGCTAAACCTTCTATAACCTCTTCTACTTCCCCTCGGGGGTCCCCCGAGCTGGCCGAAGTTCACACTACTTGATCTTAATTGAAACTGCTAACTGCTAGAATATATGTTGTAAATGATGATATTGTGCTGTAAGGCGCTAGGATACCTTGAGAGCTATTTAAGGAGGGATACCTCCCATTGCTCCCCCCCCCCCCTTTTTTATTCCCCTCTCTTCCATCCTATGCTCACAATTAAACCCACAATTTAGGACAAGCATGCACTACTTGGATCGGGTAGCCTTATATTCCTCCAAGGACAGGACAGAGTTGTCCTACCCTCTCTCTCTCTCTCTCTCTCTCTCTCTTACCTCCGGTCATGCTGATCCGAGATCATCTCTAATCTGTACTACCTGCAACTTTGTTTTGCTGAGCTAGGGAGGTGCTCCCCCCCATGGAGTTGAGGCGATGAACCTTGGATGGTCACCTGTTATGGGCCTACTCTGCCTGTGTGACCACCCATATTAGTTAACCCCGTGTTGAGTGCTGGAGTTAGCATAGCAGAAGGGTGATTGATACACCCTCAATTGCAATAATCTCCACTCTCATAGTGTTAAGATTAGATAGGGCGTGCTTAGTGCCAACAGTTTAATTGTTTCATTGGACCTTTGTTTTGGTCCTATTAGTTTGTTTACTAATTGTTGTTATTTCTCTGATCATTTCATTGCAGTCATTCCACACACCAAGCTAAGTTTGTAAGGAGGTTCCTGGCAATGCTTTCATCTCCACCCACTTGTTTGCTTGCGCTGACCGTGTTGCTTCACATAGAAACATAGAAACATAGAATTTGATGGCAGATAAAGAGCGCTTGGCCCACCCAGTCTGACCATTTCCCTACCTAATGGATAAGGTGCAGATCCTAGTTAACCAGCAGCCTACTTCTTCCTACTCCCACCCCCTAGAATTGCCTTATGACTGTCCCATGCATGCTTGAATTCCACCACTGTTTTTGACTCCACAACCACCTCCGGAAGGCCGCTCCATTTATCCACAACCCTCTCTGTGAAAAAAACTTCCTTAAATTACCTCTGAGCCGCCTCCTCTATCTTCAAATTGTGCCTCTTGTTCTTGCACACCTCTTTTTGAAAGATGCTACCCCTTGGACTTTGTTGATTCCCTGAGGTACTTGAAAATTTCTATTATGTCCTCCTCTCTCCTCCTTTCCTCGAGGCTATAAGATATTAGCTCCTAAGTCTCTCTTCATACGCCTTCCCGTGCAGGCCCTGCACCATTTTAGTTGCCCTCCTCTGGACAGCTTCCATCCTGTCTATGTCGTTGTGGAGATTGGGTCTCCAGAACTGCACACAGTACTCCAGATGGGGTCTCACCAGCTGTCTGTACAGAGGGATAATAACTTCCTGTTTTCTACTTGTGATGCCTCTCCCTATGCATTCCAGTATCCCCCCAGCCCCCCAATACCCATAGGGTATTGTATCCCACTACTATACCATAACTACAATTCTCTACCCCTTCCCATTGGCACAGTAAGTACTCCTTTTGTCTCTCTCAGGCCTGAAATGGTATTGTCCCCCTCTTCATCCCAGACCCCTAGGTGGGTATCTTGGAATGTTAAGGGGCTCAACCACCCCGTTAAAAGAACTGAGGTTTTACAGTACTTAAAATCATTGCGGGTGGATATAGCTCTCTTGCAAGAGACGCACCTCTTAGAAAAGATGACTATGTGGTTGAAGAAAGCCTGGGTGGGGGAAATCGTGGCTAGTGCTCCCCCTACCAAGTCTAAGGGGGTTGCTATCCTCATCTACCGTGCCTCTAACTGGAAACTAGATGGTGTTAAAAAAGACAGACAGGGTAGATGGGTGCTGGTACGGCTACATACAACCGAGGGTTCATTGATTTTGGGTAATCTATATGCCCCTAATGGTGAACACACAGATTTTTTTCCAGCCGTGAGTCAGGCAATTTCAGATCTTCAACCTGATGGCCCCCCACTTCCTATACTGCTAGGTGGTGATTTCAATTTGGTAGATGACATTTTCTTAGACAAATCAATCCCTACACAGCAGGCCGCTCCCAAAGCTAGACAATCTCTCTGGGATCTGCAGGAGGAATGGGCACTAACAGATGTTTAGCATAGGGAACGCCCTATGGGCAGGGACTACTCGTTTTATCCCCCCCCTCACCAAATGCACAGCCACATAGATTATTGGTTAGTTAATGACATAGCCACAAAGGACATTATGGGCACTGGGATCGGTTCAATACTAATCTCAGACCATTCACCGGTTTGGCATGCATATGCCCCCTCTAAACATACCACATGCAAAGTGCGATGGCGCTGCAATCCACTGCTACTTAAGGACCCAGCTTTTGGTCCTATATTATCACAGGCGACGAAGGACTACTTTGCCCTAAGCTCAAACTGTGGCATTTCAGCCAGCATAGTCTGGGACACCTTTAAAGCAGTCTTGAGGAGACGCATTATCGCTTTCGCAGCCACCAAAGACAAATGTCGCAAAGCCAAGTTACTCTGTCTGCAGACAGACCTAGCCAAACTGGAACGACCGTTTAAGGCAATCTCTCAGGCTAATATAGACAACACCCTTTACCATAATATTCTCAGTCTCAAATATCAGATCAACACCATATTACTGCAAAAAGCTGAGTGGCTTATTCTGAGGTCCAAGCAGAATTTCTGGGCCAACAGGGAGAGATCCAGGAAGTTGCTGGCTTTTCATCTGCGCAACCAACAAACTGCCACAAGGATCCACTCATTATGCACGGCGTCGGGTGCTGTCACATCTACCTCAAAGGCAATTAACCACACAATGTGCGTGTTTTATGAATCCTTGTACCAATCTTGCACTATGGTTAGCCCTGCAGACCTCCCTCGGTGACTGTCGACATTCTCCCAGAATACCCAGCTGCCTGTTCTGTCTGCCGAACAAAGGGCCCATCTGGATGCGCCTCTAATGCGGGAGGAACTATGAATCACACTTTCACAAATGGCACATGGGAAGGCTCCCGGGCCAGATGGCATGTCTGCAGAGTTGTACCAGGCTTTAGGATCTGATATACTCTCCCTTTTGCAATTGGCGCTGCAAGATTCCCACAACAAGAGCCTTCTACCTCCATCCATGAGGGACGCACTCATCATACTCCTGCCAAAAAAATCCTCTGACCCACTGGATTGTGTGAATTTTCACACAATTTCCTTGCTCCCAGTGGATACCAA
Source organism: Neoceratodus forsteri (assembly GCA_016271365.2). NCBI lineage: Eukaryota > Metazoa > Chordata > Ceratodontiformes > Ceratodontidae > Neoceratodus > Neoceratodus forsteri. The sequence continues at coordinate 686,905,651 of CM057449.1, forward strand.
AATATTAGCTAAAGCTCTAGCCACTAGGCTAACAGAGGTACTCTCTGCAATTATCCAGCTGGCGCAAGTGGGATTTATGAGAGGGAAACCGGGTGCGGACACCACCCGTCTATTGCTCAATATTAAGTGGTTTGCATATAGAGCCCACCTACCCATGGCAGCCCTGGCAATAGATTTCACCAAAGCATTTGATTCAGTAGAATGGGGATATCTCCACGAAATTCTGTGCAAATATGGTTTTGGGCCTAGTTTCAAACAGTGGATACTTACTCTGTACAATTCCCCCATGTCATGCATCTTCACGAACAGTGAGATCTCACCCCCTTTTCCCCTCCATCGGGGTACTAGACAGGGCTGCCCCCCTCTCTCCACTGCTATTTTTGATGGCCTTGGACCCCCTTATTTGGGTTATTGCCACTCACCCAGCTATACAAGGAATTCAGGTGGCAGACCAAACCTACGTGGCCAAGGCTTACGTGGACGACCTTCTTCTGACACTTACCAATCCACAGCAAGCAATCCTCGAGGTTCTCCAGGTACTGGAGGAGTTTGCTAAGCTGTCAGGTTTCACAATTAACCCAAAAAAAACAATTATAGCACCACTGAACTCCCATTGCATGAACGAGTGCACTCGAGGCACTGAATTGTCTTGGGCAGCATCCGGCTTTAATTATTTGGGGATCCAAATTACATATAATTGGGCAGCACTTGAAGTGGTCAATTTTTTCCCCCTTTACACTCAACTGACCACCGGTGAAGAGATGGTGAAACTCAAGTTATCACTACCGGGCAGAGTCACGGCGATACGTATGTTATTTCTACCCCAACTCGTTTTTCTGTTTAATAACCTGCCCCTGCGCCTTTCCCCTAAACTTTTCCAATCATTAGATAAATTGGTCTTCAATTTCATATGGGATAATAAGGCACCAAGGTGGAGTAGACTAAAAACTAGGGCACACTGGGTTAGAGGTGGTTAGTATGCCCTGGTTCCAAGGCTACCACATAGCTTGTCTGGCGGTGCAAGCAACCAGATGGTTGGTTGATCAGAACATGGAAGATCCCCTATGGGTCCAGTTGGAAAAGGCAGTCAGGGGCCCTGCAACCGTTTATAACTTATTGACTTTGCACCCCTGTAGGGATGCGACACTCCCCCCTACTATCATAGGAACTGCAAGAGCTTGGAAAACATTGTTTGCTAAGTCTCATACTTCAACACAGTTCTGGCGTCACCAGATTCAATTTACCCCACTATGGAATAACCCACTCATCCAGACTGAAGGTGCAGTGGTGAACTGGCAGTCCTGGGGACACTTGGGGGTCAGTACAATCTCCGATGTTCTTAGTCTGGGTACCAAGCTTGTTGCACCCTTTGCGCAACTGCAGGAACAATTTGCACTACCTAAAAAATACTTTTGGTGGTATTTACAACTTCGCAGTGCTCTGACACCCCTCCTTAGCACTAAGAGGGACACAGAAAGTGGCAATGGCTTAACAATTTTCCCACCCTCAAGACTAGAAGATGCCTAATGGGCCTTTTCTATCGTACCCTGTGAGACTCGCAGAAGGACCCTACACAATCATGTAGACAGAAGTGGGAAGGAATCTTAGGAGTAAAGATAGCAGACAAGAAATGGCTCTCTCTCTTTAAGACTCTACACACAGCCCATAAAGACACAAATAGTCATTCCATACAGTTGAAAATCCTACTGTTTTGGTATCACACTCCAGAGGTATTGCATAAGCGGGGATTACTTAACCATAGCCACTGCTGGCGGTGCTCGCAACCTGGTGCCCACATCGAACACATACTTTGGTCCTGCCCTTCCCTTACCACCTTCTGGGACATGGTAATCAAAGACATCTCACAAGTTGTAAATACCCAGATTACCCTGAATGCTTCTACTGCATTATTGGGTGATATCTTCACCCCCTCTATGGGGATCCTCCCCAAGCCGGGTCAGCATTGGGCTCTCTTGGTTATCTTAGAAGCTAAGCGGCTCCTACTTATGCATTGGCACCAACCTTCAATACCCTAGCAGAACAATGTGGCATGCAGCGGTGGCTCGTCTATCGTTTTTTGAAAAACCTTCCTCTTGCAGTCTGGCAATGGATGGGCTTTTCAAGCAAAGTGGGGACCGTAGCTGAGGTCTGAATTTTTGAAGATACCAAGCTTACCCTAGAGTACAGGACAGATGAGCTTAGCCCTCGTCCTCCCCCCTTTTCTTTTTTCCCTAGCCTCCCAACATGCCTTCTCCCCCCCTTCCTTTTTGCAGTTTTCTATTGAGATACTTTCTTTTATCTAGCTATTTTGGGTGGGCATAGAAACCAGGCGACAGATGAGAGCACTGAGCCCCATGGACATGGTTGTGTTGATGGCAGCGATATAAAAGAGTATAATATGCTGGAATCATATATGTAATTGAACAAGAGTACATACTAGGTGTATGGTATTGTACAGATTCTGTGTGTTAAGAAGATTTGCATGTATGAGCATAATGACTGCACTATGTGTCTGTGTAATCTTAAAAGTTATAATCAATAAAACATTATACGACAAAAAATAAATAAGCTGAGATATGTGCAGTATAGGTGAATGAGGTGAATGTTAGAGCCAAAGACACCAGGCACACCCTGATGCCTGTCACTGGCTGCAGGGTGGGGGTGGAATGGCGTAAGCATTACAGTCGATAACCCCAAGGAACACCCCCGACACCTGTCAGTCTCTACAGGGTGGGGTATACAGTTGGAAACCCTAATGGCCCAGGTGTTTGTTGGTATTTTCCTCCAAATATTTAACATGGGCTTTTGGGACCCCAAGTCATGAACAGTGGCACTATCATTTTGTTACTCAATCCCGAAAGTTGATTTCACACAGCGACTGCGCCATTTGATGCCATAGGTGTGAAAACACATTTTGGGCAGGATGTGAAAAATGACAGCTATACTGTTCATGAGGGGTGTTAAAAACTGGCAATGCTGAATATTGAGTGAAAATATTAAAATTTGCCAACATTACGCATATGAGTAGCAAAATTTCAATGACTGCACGTAACTCAGGCGTGTTTAGGTATTTTTGTACCAAATTTTCAACATGGCCTTTTTTGGAACCCCACCTCATGAACAGTGACAATGTAATTTTGTTAATCCATCCTGAAAGTTGATTTTGCACAGCATTCTGCACCACAGGTGCGAAAACACATTTCAGATAATGTGACAGCTGTGCTGTTCATGAGGAGGTGTGACAAAATGGCAAAGTGGAAAATCTGGAGTGAAAATATTAGAAGTTGGCCAAGTTACAAGTGTGCATAGAAACTATACAGTGCACTCTTGTAATGCGGTTATTTTGGGGATTTTTTTCACCACATTTTCAACACGGGCTTTTTGGGACCCTCATGAACACTGGCACTGTCATTTCATTAATCGATCTGTCATTTCATTAATCAGTCCCAAAACATGATTCCTCGCAGTGACCATGAAAAAATCACCTTTCAGGACCAAGTAACAAAATGACAGTGCCAGTGTTCATTAGGTGGGGTCCCAAAAAGGCTATATTGAAAATTTTGGGCAATATTTGAAAAAAATGGCTGAAATATCAACATAAGTTGGAAACCCCACTGATAGCCATTATACAGCGCTTCCCTTAATTCTTCAGTTCATGGTTAGGCTTTGAAGAGTGCAGACGTATCCCAGTCCAGAGAAGATCGCAGCCACTGACCTCCAGAGGTAAATATGGGGTAAGGAGGGATGGGTGCTCAGCGGGAGGGCCAGGATGGGGGAGGGGCGGAGGACGGGGGATACGATGAGGGACTGTTTTCTTTTTTTTCAGGTATAAAAAAAATGTCAGGGGACCATTTTCTTTTTTACAGGAAACATAAACATAGACTTTGATAGCAGATAAGGACCGCTTGGCCCACCCAGTCTGGTCATTTCTAAAGGAAGGTTATAGATTTGGGGATACTGGGAATGGGCTCCCCAGTATCCTGGAATATTGTGGGGGTTATAGATATAGGGACACTGGGAGTGGGCTTCCCAGTGTCCTTCAGTGGCTGCGCTGTTTTTTTTTTAATTGCTGACATGGTGATTGGGTATTCCGATGTTGGCTTTAACAGAAAGCCACACTGCAATTAATGTTGAGGTGTGGGGCAGAGAAGTGAGACCAGGAGAAGGGAGAGAAAGCTGCACCGTGGCTAATGTTGAGGTCGGGAGGGGCCCAAGAAGTAAGCACTGGGAGAGAAAGCTGCACCATGGCTAATGTTCAAGCCTTTGGGGGAGACAGAGGAGCGAAGATGGGGAGAGAGAATACTGTTGCCTTAACTCTGGCCATGCGCATTACCTGCAACAGAGACAAAAAGGGAAATTATTGCAAGAGAGGTCATACATAACGCAAGAATGCCCGGAACCTCCAGTGCCCAAGAGACTGGATCTCTTGCTCCAACCACCCTTGGCTCTGAGCATTCATTGCTGCTCCAATCCAAAATAAATGGGAGCTAAACTCCCGTATCTCCTAGCCAATGTGCTGCACAACTCATTTCAGAATGTATCAGAACTGATAAGCCGGCACCGGCCTCCCAGCCTCATGACGGAAAAATGCTTCTCCCCATGCTGTGCCGGGAAGGCTAGTATATATGAATGAAGATTGTCTTTCACTAGCCATGACTCCCCAGGGTAACCTATACCAGCAGACAGACCCTGTCTGCTCCACCTTAGACTTCCAGAGATGGACATAGACACCTCCTGCCTGAAATACCACATCCTCCACCAGCAAACCTAGTGACCTCCAAGACTGTGCCCAGCTGGGTCAATTCCGACACCCTGAAGGTCCCACAATAGGCCACCAAAAACATGGTCTCAAACAATCTCACCTCATAGACGTTCCAACATACAAACAGTAATGCCTCCCAAATCTAAACCAGTGTCACTGGTCTAATAGGTCACCGTCATCAGTCCTAGTCCCTAGTAACCTTCTCCACCCTTCCAGCAATTTACTCACTTTAAAAGCCCTGGTGTTGTTGTTCACACCCATGACCCTGGCCAGCCAGGAGAGCCCTGCCAGATGCCAGCCCACTGAGCCCAGTGACAGACCATGCTCCTTAGCCCACACTATGTAATCACAGAGCTGATCCACTGGGATAGGCCAGGTATCCGGCCACTCAGCCACCTCCTGTACCTGTATATAGTGCTCTACTGCCCTGCAGAATGCTGCCCTTGTCCCTGGTGTGATAGAATTACCTATGCATCTCCAAGCTTCACGATCACCACCTCCCAGAGGAATAGAGGGACCTTCCATGGCTGATGGTCTGCCATAGGTGCCAGCTCCCAGAATCTTTGCCACTGTGAACAAGATAAAGCATCCACAAAGCCATTATCCACCTTGGTACATGCACTGCCTGAAATTGGATATTAAACAGTAAGCATTTTAACACAAAAACCCACATGAGATCCCCCATAGGTCCCTTTGGAGCAAGCTGTCTCTTATTAGTGTGCACCACCCCCATGATGTCTGACTGAAAATGGATCCTCTTGTCTCTTAACCTCTGGCCCCAAATGCACAGTGCTACTACCACTGGAACAAATTCTAAGAGGGTGATCTGATGGCCCAGCCCCGCCTCAAGCCACTCCTGCAGCCACTGACTGATGCACCACTCTCCCTGGACATATGCCTCAAAGCCCAACCCTCCAGCCATATCCGTGAACAATTCCAAAGATACACCATCAACTGGCTCCTGTCACAGGGCTATACCATTGAAGTGATTCAGGAAGGTTCTTCAAACATGATGGTCCTTTCTGGAACTCAGTAATAATCTGAATCCAGTGGAGCTGCTACTTGCAGCCTTGGCCCTGATTAGCCAAGCGCTGCATAAAGGACCTGCCATAGGAATAACTCTGCATGCAAAATTAAGGTGCCCCACCAGCTGCTGTAACTCCCACAATGTAACCTTCCTGGTCGACTCTGCCTTACAGAGCAACCCCTTGAGAGACTCCAGCTTGTTGGGTGGCAATCTGCACTTCTGGTGCTCTGTGTCAATCTTTATGCCATCCACCAGGTGGTGAGAAGCAGTTCCTGCAAGAAGTAGCAGACTTTGTTGTCGGTATGGTGTTGGAGTCTCCCATATTGATGGTGCTGGGTGACTTCAATGCCTGGATTGACGACAAACTCTCACAGTTTGGTCAGGACTTCCTGCAACTTATGAACTCGTTGGGCTTCACACAGGCAGTTGCCTCTGCGACCCATGATCAGGGCCACTCTTTGGACCTAGTCTTCCTCCTGGGAATAGAGACCCTCCGACTTGGTTGTGAAACCAGTAGGATGGTTGGACCGCCACACTATAAGGTTCAATTTACAGACCCCCCCCCATTGGCCTGCCCCTGTGGAGATGGTCCAGTACTGCCCTTTGAGGGGTGTTACCTCAGATGGACTATTGGAGGAGCTGGATCTATCGGGATTACCAGGTGCAATAGAAAGCCCAGAGAACCTGCTACGAGCTTATAATAGGGCTGTGGTAGGGGCTCTGGATATAATAGTTCCTGTCCAGGTTTGTCCTCTCTCCCTGCACCCTCGGGCCCCTTGCTTTGATGGGACCTTGAGGGAGTTGGGGTGAGTAGGACGAAGGTTAGAGTGATGCTGTCGGAAATCGCGCCTTGATGCCGACAAACTTAGATTGATGGATCATTATAAGGACTATCAATAGGCGATCTCTCATAAGAATACAGAGTTTCTGTCTGGGGAGATTGCTGCAGCTCGGACTCAACCAGCTCAGTTCTTTCAAACTGTGGACAGACTGTGCAATCCAGCCTGTCTACAAGTTCAAAGATCATTGTCACAAGAAAAGTGTGAAAAGTTTGCTCACTTCTTTGCTGATAAGATTGTTGGCATCAGCAGGGAGAACATATCTATATACTCCCAATTCTGAATCTGCTGATGGACTTTGTCCAACAAGTACATTCCTACTGGCATGTCCATCCCCATGAAGGAGCTGGCTGACTGTTGTTGGGGTAAAGCAGGGGTCACCGCTGCCTCAGGCGGCAAGGTGTTTACCTTATTCGCTAATGCCACCACCATATCTGCCAACTTTGCCAGGCTGTTGCACAGGTCCCCCTGCAGTAACTACCCTGCTATCTCTGACATCATTCAAGGACCCTTCGGGGCCCCACCCTTCACAGGGGACATGCCACCCTGTTAAACTGCTTCTGCTTTACTATCAGAGCCTTCCCCTTGGATAGCCTCCAACACCTCTCTGACCATCCAGGCTCTTACCTGAAGCCCCTCCAACCCCCTTTACCTGTAGCCCTGGAGAACTTCCCAGGAGGCAAGTTATCCCTCTTCATCATCCACTTCTTCAGAGTTGAATCCCCTGACATTGATGGATCATCCAACCTGTCCAAGCATGCCTTGAGCCATGCCAACCCCTTGTGTCTGTAGAACTGTCACACTTGCTCTTTGATGGCTACCTGTTGCTTGGCCATAGTAGTCTTCTGCCAGGAAGCCATAGCTCTGAAAAAACAACTCTGCACCCAATGTGTCTCGATCCACTGGAAGGAGGAAAGAGAGGGAGATGCACTAAGGAGGCAGACTAAATATATCCACTGTCTCCTCCCTCCAGTTATGCCATCCCTCCCTAAGGGCGGCCTGTTGGGGATCTCCAGGGCATTGCCAGGTCCATTATTCCCCCTAAGAGGAGGACCCCCAATCACTCACCCAGTTCAGGGAGGGGGGCCCAGGCAAATGGCCAGCTGCTGCAATAAGCTGGCAGCTTCTCTAGTTTAGAAATTGAGCTCTCTCATTATGCCTCCCTGTATGCTAAGGATGGCAGCCCTCCAGATGAAGGTAAGGTATTGACTTTTTTGTCTAAAGTGAATTTACCTGCTTTGCTTCCTTCTCAGGTTGCTTTCTTGCAGCAACCAATTACTATGGATGAACTTCAGAGTGCAATAAAATGGGCAAAGGCTGGGAAATGTCCAGGGACAGATGGTTTCCCTGTAGATCTTTATAAGAGAGATACATTGCAAAAACATCTTGCTCCCATTCTTTTGAGGGCTATGCAAGCAGAACATGATGGGAAACCTCTGCTTCCTTTGTGGAATCATGCAGTTATAGCTGCTATTTTAAAACCTAACAAGGATCCTATTCAGGTAGAGTCTTATAGGTCTATCTCAATGTCAAATTCGGATTATAAGCTCTTCACCTCGACATATGCAGCTAGACTTGAGGGCCTTCTCCCACCCTTGGTGGACCGGGTCCAGGTGGGTTTTGTGCAAAAGCGGCAGGTTCAGGACTATGTCCAAAGAATACTTCTCTTGCTTGAACGTGTTACTAAGAGATCTATCCCCCTGGTCCTGGCTAGCTTGGATGAGGAGAAGCCTTTGACCGTGTATTCCAGTCCTTTTTGTGGGCAACTTTACAAAGTTATGGTTTTCCTCTTTCTTTTATTCATTTATTGAAAGCTCTTTATGTTAATGCCTCTGCATATGTGTGAATGAACGGTCATCTCTCTTCATCTTTTAATCTTTATAGAGGGACATGACAAGGTTGCACCCTCTCCCCTCTTTTGTTTGCTCTTTATGTAGAGCCCTGTCGGCCCTTAATCGACAGTCAAAGTACATTGAAGGAATCCCACTGGGAGTAGGGATTATAAAATAGCTCTTTTTGCAGATGATATTTTATTAACACTTACCAACCCGACTAATTCCTTGCAGGGAGTCACCAAAATCCTTGAAGAGTTTGGCTGGATTTCATCTCAATAAACTAAAAACTGAAGTCGTAGCATATCATTATTCCCCTCCAGATATGACACGGCAACTTTACCCAGAAAGCTAGTACTGACTAATGGGGAAAGGATCACAAATCTCCTGGTAGAAGGTTACCTGGGGGCCAATGACCAACACATGGTATGGTTCAATTTGGTCACTAGAACTAAATCATCCCATTCCAAGGCAAAAATATGGGACTTCAGAGGAGCTGACTTTGAAAAGATGGCCAACAGAGTTAAGCTAGCCCTGGCAAGAAGAAATACATGTGAGGGGATACAGGAAAAGTGGGCAAGCATTAAGGATGCAATACTTGAAGCAACATCCCATTGTGTTAGGGAGAAAAGAAGAGCAAAAAAAGGAGGAAACAACTTTGGTTCTCAAAAACAGTAGCAGAAAAGGTCAGAGCCAAAAGGTTGGCCTTCAGGAAATATAAGGGAATGCAGCAGGACAAAGATAGGGAGGCATACCAAACTTCCCTAAGGGAAGCAGGGAAGGCACTAAGGCAGGCAAAGGCCCAAATTGAGGAAACACTAGCATGGACAGTAAAAGAAGGGGACAAGACTTTCTATAGATACATTAGTGAAAGGAAAAAGTCCAGAAGGAGTATTGCTAAGATCAAAGGGGATAAAGGGGAGTGTGTGGAGCAGGAGGACCAAGGAAAAGCATCTATCTTAAATAGAGAATTCTGCTTAGTATTTACTGAGGAGAGGGTAGTGCAGGGCCCACAGCTCAGCACCATGGACATGGGGGGGGGAGATAGAGTTCTTTGACTGGATGACCACAGTGGTGGAACAAGGGGGTGCAGTTGATGTTGCCTACCTTAACTTCAGCAAAGCTTTCTATACTGTTCCACAAAGGAACTTGATTAATAAGCTGGGTAGGATTGGGTTGGGCCAGAAGTTGGTCAACTGGTTGGCAAACTGGTTGGCGGGCAGAAAAAAAAGAGAGCGGTGGTAAACGTTATACAGTCAGAAGAGATGCAAGTCACAAGTGGGGTACCTCAGGGATCAGTCCTGGGGCCAGTCCTCTTCAATATCTTCATCAGTGACATTGCAGATGGACTAAAGGGTAAGATTTGCCTGTTAGTAGATGGTACCAAGATCTGCAACAGAGTTGATGATACAGATGGGGTGGGCAGAATGAGCAGAGAGATGGAAAAACTGGTAAAATGGTCTGAAGAGTGGCAAATGGGGTTTAACACGAAGAAGTGCAACACCATGCACAAAGGGAAGAGAAACACTGAAGCTACCTATAGATTGGGAGGGCAGTTGCTGGAAATCACAAGGGAAGAAAGAGACTTGGATATCATCATCACAGATGACCTGAAATCATCCAAGCAGACCACTAAAGCAGTACGTAAGGCTAGAGGGATGTTAGGGCATATTAGTAGGGGTATCACAAGTAGTAAGAGGGAGGTAAAAATCCCTCTTTACAAGACACTAGATAGGCCCCATCTGGAGTATTGCATGCAGTACTGGAAGCTGCACTTGCACAAGGACATTAAAAAAAAATGGAGGCAGTCCAGAGAAGGGCAACCAAAATGGTGCAGGGACTGCATCAGAAAACATGAGGACAGATTAACAGAGCTCAATATGTATACCCTAGAGCAAAGGAGAGAGAGAGGTAATATGATCAAAACATTCAAACATCTTAAGGGCATTAACAAGGTGAAAGAGTCTAACATGTTTCAATATTAGAGACGTAGCAGGACAAGAGAACACAGCATGAGATTAGAGGGAGGCCTATTAAGTTCTTTTTCACAGAAAGCGTAGTGGATGCATGGAGGCCTACCTCAGGAAGTGGTGGATATGAATACAGTGCAGGGCATCAAACAGGCATGGTATAGGCATAAGAGAGCAATACAGATGAGTGTGAAGAAATAGGCCATTGACAGAGTAAAGGCCTATGGCACATTCATAAGGTAGAAAAAATGGGCAGACTGGATGGGCCTTGCGGTCCTTATCTGCCATCAGCTTCTGTTTCTATGTTAAAGTGGACTAGGTCTTCTATTGAGTATTTGGAGGTTTAACTTCCTAAATCTTTCGTTTTATTGGAAACACTGAATTTAGAACCACTTATTCATTCTATCAAGGATAATCTTCAATGCTGGCCCACTTTGCCGCTATCTTTTATGCGTCGCATTGAAGTTGTTTGCATGACTGTTTTGTCTAAGAGTCTCTTTTTTTTTCACAATCTCTATCTATAACCTCATCCCAAGCATATCTAAAGGTCTGGTGTCAGTTCATCTTGAATTTTGTCTGAAATGTTAAGAAACCTAGAGTACAGGCATCAATTCTATTTCTACCACCAGCACAGGTGGGCCTGGGTCTCCCCCAATTTTGAATTCTATGCTCATGCCTCTCAATTTCGGATCCTTTGTTGTTGGGCCAATGTTTCTTATTTGGCACACTGGAAGGATATTGAGATGGCTCTTAATGATCTCTATAACATTGATGGGATATATTTTGCTACCCCTAAGCTTCAGGCTTCTTTGCCACATTTCTATGATTTCTCCAAGGAGGTACTAAGGGTATGGCATAAATATCTTCAGTTGATCTCCACGGTGGAGGTGTTCCTGGTTACTGCCCTTAACTATGACAATCAAAACCCTTTTCAAACACTAGATGCTTTTATTCCAAAGTGGTCTAGATTGTGTCTTAGTTATTACCACCGGCTTTTTGACTCCAAGGGCCGTCTTACGTTTGCCACTCTCCAAGCTAGATATGGTTTACCCGATAGGAATCATTATAGCGATTATCAGTTACGTTCATATCTAGAGACTTTGCCCTTTGTTTCATTGGTCCCGGATATGTTAGGCAAACCCTGGATTCAATTATTCATGGCTGCTCACAGGGTACTCATCAGGAACATCTGATCTCTGCTTTGTACACTGGGATTAGGGAAACCAAGTCTGATTCGTCCTGAACAATATACATGAAGTGGCTTCAGGAATTAGACATTCCATGCTCTTGGGAAGAGTGGGAAATGTCAGCTCTTCCTAGCTTCTCATTAGCATTTTCTCCCTATTTAAGGGGATTTTCGTGGCAATGTTGATCAAGATTTTTCTTAACTCCCATTCAGGTAGCAAAATATAAATGCCCACGAGCAGCAAGTTGCTGGAGTCAGTGTTGTGAGAGAAGGAAAGATCAATCTCATGCATTTTGGTTCTGTTCACTTTTGGTACCCTTTTGGAGGGAGATCTCTTCAGTCCTCTTTCAAATGTTTTATGTTGACCTTGTTCTAGATGCTAAAATTGTTATGCTACATATTTTTCCACAGACCCTACTGCTTCCCAGTGGTCATAACAAATTATTATTGGCATTAATTTTATAAGCAAAGAAGGCTTTAACTAAATTTTGGCTCAGAACCCAAGTTCCTGACCAGAGAAACTGCTTTGATATTGTTAATTTTCTTTATGAATTAGAGAAAGATATATATATATATATATATATATATATATATATATATATATATATATATATATATATATATATATATATATATATATATATATTTATATTTAAATAAGGAGAACATTTGGAGGCCATGGATTAACAACCAGTTTTCAGTCTCTTCTTCATTTGTCCCATGAAGAGAGGAAAACTTTTTTTTTCCCTCACTTTTCTTTTTCCTTTTCTGACCTCTCACCCCAACTTAACTGTAGATAATTTGGCAACTTATTTTTGTTTATATACATGTCTCCTACTGAATTTATTTGGGGTAGTGTACCCTGTTAGTATAAGATTGCTTTTTCCTAATTATCTCCTCTATAAGCATCTTTTTCTGTATTGTATATTTGAAATTTAACTTGGTAACTTGGTAGGTGTAGACAAAGTATGCCAAGGCCCATTTAATTGTCTCCCACTCCTAGTGGGTTTATTTATTAATGTAATGTTTACCATTTGACAGCAAATGTGCATCCAACTCCTTTTTGAAGGAACTAAATGTAGTTGCTTCTGCCACATGTTTTGGAAGACTATTCCGTATATGAGAAGAACTTAAAGTAAAAAACTTTAAATGTCAACTTGTTTTTGTAATATTCAAAAGGATTTGTTTGACATGGGATCTTGAATTAAATGTTTTATAATTCCTTATTATATTACATTGCTCCATTTGGGATGTGTCTTCCAATATATGATATAAAAATAATAGGTCTCCCCTAGTCCGTCTCAGTTCCAGTGAATACAAATTTAATGCCAATAATCTATCCTCATATACCTTATTCTGTAATCCTTTTATGGATTTGGTTAAATGTCTTTGAACTCTTTCAACTTTCAGTACACCTTTCTTTAAAAAGGGGCTTCATATAGGGGAACCGTAATCCAGAAGGGAAAGTATATAGGTTTTGTAGAGTTTAAGCATACACTTTTTATTCCTTGATATGAATCCTTTTTTGATGGAGTGAATAATACCATTACATTTCCCTATCATTTTTGACATATGCATATTGAATGATAGTTTTGGATCTATCCAAATACCCAGATCCTTCTCTAGATTGCTAGTTTTTAACATTTTGTTATTCAAAAAGTAGGGATACTTGGGGTTATTTTTTCCGAAATGAATCACTGCACACTTATTTTCATTGAATTTCATACCATTTTGTCTACCCCATTTTTTTATTGTGCTTAAACTGTTACTTAGTTCTTCAAAATTACCAACAGTCGTAACTTCCCCACCTATTTTGGTATCATCAGCGAATTTCATTATATGGAATTTGACCCCATCATTCATATCTCTAATATACAACCCAAACAATAATGGACCCAACACGGATCCCTGAGGGACCCCACTAGCTGCCCTTCCCTCCTCTGAAAGCACATCACTAATATGCACCCTCTGTGTTGGATCAGACAACCAGTTTCTAATCCACCTTATTAAAGTTATATTTATACCAAGTTTTATCAATTTGTTTATCAAATTATAATGAGGGATGGTATCAAAGGCTTTTCCCAACTCCAAAAAGATTACGTCCATAGGTTTACCTCTATCCAAATTAACACTAATAAAGTTATAGAAGGCCAATAGATTAGTATTACAGGTCAGTCCTCTTTTGAACCCATGCTGTGTAATATCTTGCAGTTTTAATCTTGAGATGTCATTTTCTATACTATTTTTAATCAGTCTTTCCAGAATTTTACAACAGACGGACGTCAGGCTGATGGGTGTATAATTAAACAAACATGATTTATCACCTTTTTTTATGAATGGGTACAACTATAGCCTTTCTCCAATCTAGGGGAATGTCACCAGTGGAGATAGATTTATTAAATATTAAAGTCAGAGGCTCAACTAATACGTCAGCAAAATTTTTCTAAACAATTGAATCAATATTGTCCGGTCCTGAGGAAGAAGATGTTTTTATTTTAGACAATTCAAGCCTAACAGACTCATGACTAACACAAATGGAATCTGAATTACTTGCACCTATAATGTTTGTTTTAATCTTTTGAACCTGATAAGTAGTGACAAAATACTCATTAAACCTATCCGCTATTTCTTGGTTATTTATTATAGTTTCCCCATTTACTACCACTGAAACAACCCTTTTGCTTTGCTGTTTATTATTATTATTTATATAAGCAAAAAAGGCCTTAAGATTTTTGTTTGTGGCTAATTTATTTTAAAATTTAATCTTACCTTTTTTTATAATAGTTTTAAGCAAGTGCTGCTGTTTTTTTATAATTAAGGAGATTAATGTCTGTAGGATGAATTTTATTTCTTTTAAATGCTTTATTTTTCCTCCTTATTTGTTTTTTTTATATCCTTATTAAACCAGTGAGGAATAAATCCCTTACCATTATGAGTTTGTCTTGTCGGAATAAGATTTGTTATAATTGTTTGTATTTTATTTTTCAAATCCTCCCACATGGAGTTTACACCTAATTTACAAAATGCATCCCCCCAGTCTAATTTTCCAAATACATCTTTAATTTTGTTCCAATCTGTTTTTTTTGTAATCAAAAGATAATGTACATTTACTGGTTTGATGTTTACCAGTTCCAATAGTGCATTCTTCAATATTATGATCACTGGTACCCAAATGTGGTAGGATGTTTATTTTACCAATCCTATCAATAGTATTAGTAATAGCCAGATCCAGTATATTAAGTCCCCTAGTTGGAGCTTCAACCAATTGATAATATCCCTGAGTGGTTATAAAGTCAATTAATGTTTTTTCAAATATTGTACTCCCTTTACGATCAATCCATGAAATACTCGGGGTATTAAAGTCCCCCAAAATTAAAAAATCCCCCAAATTGGCAACTTTATTAATCTCCTCCAGTAGATTATTGTTTAAAAAGCTGTTACTATTCGGTGGTCTATAACAAATCCCTAAATAAATTTTAGACAAGTGGGGAATAACAATACTTAGCCATAGATGTTCAGGACAATTTTCAATATACTTGTTTAGTTTAATTTCCTGGCTGCATATTGACTCTGACACATAGCAGCATACTCCACCACCCTTCCTACCTTTACGATTTATGGTATACAGTTGAAATCCTTGTATATTGTTTGACCAATTGTTACTTTTATCCCGCCAGGTCTCTGTTACACATATAATATCCACCTTATGTTTTTTAATTCGAATTTTAAGTTCGCTTAATTTGGAATTATTCAAACTGCTTGCATTAATAAGCCAAATTTTCAATTTTTTATACTTTTACTTTTTAAAGTTGATTGTATCTTTGATTTAGTAGCGTAGGATGATTTAATTTTTGATCCCTCATCGCCCCTATATTCTAGTTTAAATTATTCAGAATAATGTTTTCGAACATTCTACCCAGTTTATAAGTACCCTGTCGACTTAAGTGCAGTCCGTCCCAACTAAATAGTGAAGATGAATTATTGAAATTTTCCCAATGGGGGATGGTTTTGTAACCTTCATTTAGTGTCCATTTCCTTAGCCAATCATTTATTGTTTTGATCTTTCATGTTGTGTAATAATTTGCTCTGGGTACTGGAAGGATCTCAGAAAACCATATTTCACAATTTAATTCCAATAGAGTCTTACTGATATTTATGTAATCCTGTTTAATTTCCTCAATAGTCAATTTCTTTAAATCATTTGTTCCTGCATGTAAAATGACCAGGGGGTTATGACCTGAGTTACACAGTATATCTTGACACATTTTATCTATGTCTTTGATGCCAGCACCCCTAAAAGAAGAGCATGCAATATTTTGTTTGTCCGATCTGCATACAATTTTATCAGTATATTTAACTAATGAATCCCCCAAAATAAAAAATTGTCTGGATACATTATCAAATCCTTCAGTGTAATTTATTTTACTCTCTTCCTCAATGCTAGGCTGGGTCTTTTCTGTTGAGGGTCCCATTATACTAGAGTCAGCACTATCATGTCTGGATCCCAGTACCTGTGTCCTACTCCCATTAGTTTCCATGTGAAACAAGGATTTATTTGAATCATTTTGTTGGGTTACAACGTAATTGGCTTCAGTGGGTCCAATTTCCACCCCAAGATCAGGTTTGTCTACTTTGATAACGTATTAAATCTATTAGACAAACAGATATTGTGGTCTATCGCCTTCCTTCGGAATTTGGATTTATGGCCAATGGTAACTGTGGTCCATTCATCAACCTCACTAATGAAACAACTATTGTAGGACTCATTCCTCTTCCTCTTCTCATAGGTGCAATCTTTACCAGACACTTCTTTCTCGCACTTTCCATTACTGATGCCTATATTATCTTCCCTATTAGTTGAGGTAGCATTTGTTGATTTATTATTGTGGTTTTCTTGATAGTGTTCAATAACCGATAGCCTCCTGTGGAAGTCATCTAAATCCACTCTCAAGGCACTATTGTTTATACATTTATCACATATAAAGAACGGGGTTTGAGGAAGAGTAACAAACAATGCATACATAAGACAGGTGTTACATTTTAAACCTGTTTCTCCATCTAAAGTTATAATTACATCACTCCTGAGAACTTTATCTGGTATCTTATGTAAAGCTATAACTTCCGGTTCAGTTTCCAGTGCAATTAGGTCAGCCATACTAAAGACTATCTGAATTCTACTTTTAGTTATCAGTCTTTTGCAGTACTTACGCGTTATGAATCTTTATGTATTTAGGCCTCACTCTTACTCTCTTAAAACTCTTGACATGCGTGACATGCACAACGCGTGTTTTAGCGTACGCTTGCCCTGCTCATGCTCGCCCTGCTCGCTGCAGGGCTGTTTAAGTAGTGAGTGCTACCCGGAAGTAACTTCCAGTTTTCAGGAGTTCACTCGCTACTGTTAGCTTCCAAAATATATAATTCAGCACTAACAGTGATGGTATGGATGTTTTACCCCTCCTTTTAACAGTTTTACACAAAATTATATTAAACAGATAAAGTTTTAATATGGGCAATTGCCCGTGAGTCTAATGAAATGTACTCTTCCAGCTTGATATATGTATACATCAAGTGTTTTACTTGGATAATACCTTTCCAGTGTTCACTTATATGTATGTTCTATTCACTGTTTGATGTTGTACCTCTGTATCCTCCCTTTTATTCAAAACTTAGTAAAAATGTTATTATAAAAGAAATTGAGCTGTCTCTTGATTAAGGAAAGCCATACTGTCCAGTTCTGCTTCTATATAAACTCTAAACCTTCAGTGGGTCTTCATTTGTGACTTTCCTCATTTTAGGAGAAAACTCAGGCCTGTCATTAAGGACATGGGGCCCGATTCCAAAACAGGCTACGCTGGCATAAGCCAAAATACACCAAACCCCATGGCATATCTTGCGACTTACACCAAGAGGTATGCCAGCCTCTATTCCAGGAGGTGCCCTGTGCCAGTGCATCTGCGGGCTGTGACAATTGCAAGTTAGGACACTACTTACGCTGCATCTCACTGACACCTAGTGCAACTGTTGGTTACGACATGCACAAAGCCCAATTCCAGGTGGGTGGGTGTCGTAACTCACAGTTGCAATTCCTAAAGCTGCAGTCATGTAGGGAATCTACAACAGCTCAGAGCTGTCATAAGTGGCATCCAATGGCTGACACCATCAGATGCAGCCACATAGCACCACAGCAACAGCACCATGCTGTCCCCCTGGCCCCCACATCTACACCCCTGCCCCCAAAACCCCCATTGTGAGAGGGACCCATGGGGGTCCAGTCCAGTAGCATGCCCTGGATGCCTGTGCCATCGGTCCTGCCCCCCCATGCTCCCTGATGTGTGCTGCAGTGGTCTGGGGTGGGGGGCTCCAGTGGGGAGGCATCTGTCACTCATTGTGAGTTGCGACATGTGGCTGTGATATGCCATGCATGGGCTACTGCCACATGCATGGTGTATCTCACACGTCACAATTGCCGGGACCCTGCCACTTCTGGAATGCAGCATAGGGTCCCTTGCATAGAGGCAACTGGCGTAACTCACAACTGCATGCAAGTTACACTGGCCATCTTGGAATCGGCCACTAGTCTGTTCTAGATCTGTTTGGACAGACTACTAACTCCTGCTGCAAACACCACAGAGAGGCATTTGGTGAACATCCTTGAAAGAGTTGTGGTTAGTCTGTAACCAGAGTTCATTGTGTGTCTATTCCTCACTGGGATGAGGAAATATGTATTTCTTAGGTCTAGTGCACATAACAAAACCCCTTTTTGTAATGAGTGACTATCTGTAAAGATGCCAAGATGAACTTTTCATTCTTGTTATGCTTTTTGAGGCACCTAATATCTAGAATTGCCCACCACTCTTCATGTTTCTTTAGTGTAAGAAATTAAGAGGAGAAAAGCCATTTTCCAGTTGGAAGTCTGGAACTTTCTTCATTACTTTCAAGCAGATCAGTTTGTGTGCTTCCAATTTGCACTTCTAACTTGAATAGCTCTTTTTCTTGGAGCAATGCTGTTTTGACTATTTTTAGATTGTTTAATTTTTTGAAAAATTTCAAAAAGGTAGTGTCAGACCCTGTCTTATTATTTCTGGTACCCATATGTTTGTTGCTATTTTCTGCCACTCCTGGAGATAATAGGACATGTAACCTACTCAAAGAGGATCTGTCTTTCTTTTCTTTTCTCTTCCAAAAAAACTTTGACATAGCTTTAATGCATGTCACAGAAATATTTTTAACAGACTGGGACAGGCATGCCCCTTTCAAAAGATACCACAGTAAGATCTCTCTCTTCTCCTGGGTTGTAGTGGAGCTTTGTGTCCCCTCTTAAATGTCTGGCACGCCACCTGACATTTGTACAAAACCTACTGTATGTGCTATCCTTCTTTGGCAAAAGCAGCTTTGAGTCTATAATGCCTGACTGAAGCACTCTGGAGCTGCATAGACAAACTACCCATATTCTACTTTAAACATTCACAAAAATGATCTGCACCTCCTATTGTGATTAATGTTTGGACACGTCTGCTTCTATATTGTTTGTCATTATGCTCCAACAGCTACAGTATGCCAGATTAACTGATGAAAAAATAGAAGTACTAGTACTGCTTTTGAGAGGCTTAGAAGATTCAAATGAAGCCTAATTGACTGGGAATTCAAAACTGAATTTCAAGCAGAGTAGTTAGTGTGATACCTATCTACCGTGACTAAACAGTTCCCTAAAACCGCATTCATGGCTTGTGAGCATTTGTGATCCACTTGCCACCCTTTTCAGATAGGATGATCGCTAGTTTCACTAACCGAATTCCTGGTGTTCTGTCTGAAGTACTTCTTAAAGCCTTAACATTGAATGAATAACACTTAACAACATCTGAGCATGTCCAGTCAGGCTTCCTCAGCACACTTTAAGTCTGCCACTGCTACAGGATGTGGTGGTTTACTGACTTGAAAACAATGAAACAAACCAAACCCACCCTAGGCAAAGTGCCTGACTTTGTGCTAGAGAGTGCTATTTCATATTTATTTATTTATTGAACATTTCAGAATTAATACCTTTGAGTCAGACAGTAATTTTCAAAGGCTGCACATCATACGACAAACACAGGAGGCAAATAGATATAACATTGGGTACATACACTTCAAGCAAATAACATTGGTTGCATACACTTTGGGAAAAAAAGGCAGTATATACAGAGCAGTTACATGATAATATGAACAGGCAGTATAACAGTACCATTACATGATAATATGAACAAGTGGTTTAAGCTAACTGGCTCTTAACCTCGGCAGGGCTGGGCTGCATCAGGAGGATTCCTGAGAATGAGAGGGGGGAGCAACATGATTAGTCAAATGGAGGGGAGAGGAAGAGGGGAGGTTCCAGGGTGAGAAGGGCTAGGAGCAGTCACAGCCATTGGAGGTCTGGAGGTGACTCCTCAGCAGAGTTTTAAATCATCTGCGTTTTCATTCGGAGGTTATAGCACTAGGTAGTGAGTTCATTCAGAGGTGGGCTCTGTAGGAGAAGGTTTGCTTCCCAGTGAGGTTTGGAAGCGGGGAACAAAAAATGTGGTTTTAGAGGAGCTCCAGGTATTTATGGTAAGTGGGGCTGGCTGCAGTAGGGAGGAGAGCCCGGGGCAATCAGACCAGAGGAGATCTTTTTAGATAGGAGACAGGTGTGGTATCAGAGCTGGTTGTCCAGGTTCAGCCAGTTGAACTGTTGGTAGAGTGTACAGGTGAGAGTGGAGTGGTTACACTCTAGAACAAGATGGCAGGCTTTGTTTAGGGTAACCCACAGTCTCTGGAAGGATGTGGTGTCAGCAGCCACGTAGACTAGGATACCGTACTCAACTAGTGCAAGAATGGATGAGGAGACTGCAAGGCGTAGGGCAAGAGGGGTGAGGCAATGTTTGATGTGGTAGAGTAAGACAATCCGGGTGTTAACAGCTGAGCAGAGATGATGACTGTGACTGTGGAAGCTGAGGGTGGGGTCCAAGAGGATACCAAGATATTTAAAGGAGGTAACCTGGTCTAGAGGCAGCTGCTGGTCATTAAGGATGTATAGGGTGGAGTTCTTATGCTTACTCTGAGGGTTGGTGCATAGCATAACTTTAGTCTTTTTATAGTTAAGAACTAGTCAGTGGTCTGCAAAGCAGGCCTCCGCATCTGAGAAAGATTTTTCAAGAGAGAGTTGGAGTTGAGAAGGGTCTTGGTGAGATGTGAATAGAACCGTATCATCCACATAGAGTAGAAGTTGGCCAGACCAAGAGGATGGAAGGGCATTCAGAAAAAGGCTGAAGAGAAGAGGTCCAAGTATGGAACCCTGAGGGACTCCAGATAGGACAGGGAGAGAGGTGGAGAAAGCAGCACCAATACTGACTTGTTGCATTCTTCCAGACAAGTAGTTGGAGAACCAGGACAAGTCATCAGGGGCGAGTCCGATGTTGGATAGGGTGATGAGAAGGAGGGAATGGCTGACAGTATTGAATGCTTTCGATATGTCCACAAAAGTTGTCCTTATTATGTGACCTTTGTCGAGGGCCAAGTGCAAGGAGGAGGTGAGTTTCAACAAGACAGAAGTGGTACTATGCCCATGACAAAAGCCATATTGTTCCGGACAAAGAAGATTATACTTTGAGAGGTACTCTGTGAGCTGGTCAGAGGCAATTCTTTCTAGTGCCTTAGATGGGGGGGAATAGAGATGGGACGGTAGTTACTAGCAAAAGCATGGTCACCACCTTTGTGAGTGGGAGTAATGATGGCAACTTTCCACTTAGTTGGGAAGGACCCAAGGCAGAAGAAGCGATTGAGGATGGAGGTGAGGGGGAAGGACAACATCAAGGCTAACGTGAACCAGTTTGACATCCAGAGTGTCTACCACTGTGGTGGGCATGCCCCAGTGCCTTTAGGATATATGGCCTGGCTTAATGGGGAGAGACTATCCTGAAGTAAAAGAGTGAGGAGGAGAGGGTTGTAGGGTGTGTGGTCAATTTAGGGAGGTCAAAAATGTGGGGCAGGAGTATGCTGGTGAGGTCAGAAAAGGAGGCATTTAGAACATCAGCAATGTTTTTGGGGTCAGTAGTGGCAGAGTCATTAGTGACAATGGCGGGAAGGGGGGAGATGTGGTATTCCCATTCAACTCTTTTAGGTTGTTCCAGAATTTTCTACCCTCACCCTAGGTGGAGGTGATGATGGATTTGTAATGTTCTGCTTTGGCATTCTGAGTTTCCCAGGCGAGAGGGGGTGGTATCTTGATTTACTACAAGAGTCATCTTAATTTGTCTATGGTGTCTCATCAGCCATCCTTCCTGTCTTTGTGTGAGCTGCTTCACTCTGTCCTATTACTTGAGAATACTAAGAAGGTGCACATCGTCTGCACAGACAATCCCCTCTAAGGAAGGCCTGCCTGGGTTATCCTATCTCCTTGATACTATTGGTGCTAAGACTGGGGATAATGATCTAATGATCTAATTTAAACTGGTGAGGAGGAAATTCTAAGCTGTTTGAACTTCTGCTTGCTGGTCTTTCCTTGTCTCAACTTATTCAAGAGACCACTAGGTGGTCTACCAATGGTGGTACTAGCTCCCTCCTGGACTGGGTCCTATCCAATCAGTCAGAGAGGTTCAGTTCCATTGGTACCCTTCCTGACTCTATGTCTGACCATATCCCTGTGTACTATGTATGGAAGATCTCCTCCCCAAAAATCACCCACAAAATCATTCAAGTCAGGGATTTTTCCAGATTTGACCTGGGGTCATTTCACGTGGATTTGAGGCTCACTGACTGGTCTGTGGTGCTTAATGCTCAGGACCCTTCCACTGCTGTTAGTCAGTTTCTTTTCACCTTTTGCACTCTGCAGGATAAGCATTCCCCCCTTATCAGGCGGAGAGTAAAGGGGTCTGCCACAAAATGGCTGCATGGGAGTCTCCTAGCCCTCATGAAGTCTAGAGACAAGTGTTGGGCCAACTTTAAGGCCATGATGAACAAGGCCATATTTCAGCAATACAGGAGGCTCAGAAATGAATACAAAAAAGCAATCAGGGCAGCCAAAGGTGAATACTGTAAAACTGCCTTACTCAACTCAGCTAAGGACCCTAGAAATTTCTGGAGGAACATTAATGGTTCCTCCAACTGTGGGGTCTCTGACCTGCTCATGGGTGGGTCTAATTGTAACAATCCACTTACTATTGCCAATGCTTTCAACTCCCATTTCTCAGACCTGTCCGCCTTCACCTCCCTATTCTCCGCTGATGGGAGTGATAGCCATCTCCTGGACCCCACTCCACAGGTGACCCGCACCTCCCATCCATTATTTTACTTTAAGGCTGTGACAGCACTAGAGATGCAGAGACTTCTCTCTGGTCTCTCCCCACATTCTAATGCTGGCCACAATGGCATGGAACCTAAGCTCCTCCATTTTGGTACCCCTTTTATAGCCTTCCCAGTGACCCATATCTTCAATATATCCCTTGCCTCTGGTGTCATCTCTAACATCTGGAAGGTGGTGAGGATTGTCCCTGTTCTCAAACAGGGCAACCCTAAGATCCTTGACAATTATTGACTGATAGCCATCTTATCAGCTATCAGTAAACTTCTAGAGAAACTTGCAGCTGGGCAACTCACAGATTATATCCAGACCCATGAGCTACTGTCCTCTGCACAGCACGACTTTCAAAAAGGGCACAGTATGTCCTCGGCCCTTGTCACTGTCTCCTCTGGAATCTGGGCTGCCATGGACCAGGGCAAACTTACAGGTGCCATGTTCATTGACCTATCCATGTCTATCATGTCTTACTTTGCTCTCAAATTCAGTCCCTTGGTCTGTCCCCGCCTGTCTTGAGTTGGTTCAGTAATTACCTCCCGGGCAGGCAGCAATTTACCAAATTCAGCAAGGTCCTCTCGGGCACCACTCCTGTTAGCTCCAAGTCCCCCAGGGATCAGTCCTGGGTCCCCTTTTCTTCTCTATATTTGTCAACAATCTACCAGCTACTGCTACCAACTGTAGTACTGTCCTATACATGGATTACCTGGTCATCCTCAGCCATTCCCGGGACACTGGGGGTCATCAACCATCAACTGAGTGAGGATTTCAGAAATATCCTGTCCTGGGTAATGACTCACATGTTGGTCCTCAACCTAAAAAAAAACTCAGGCCATGCTTTTTGGGTCCCTGGCAGAGATTAAGGTCTCTCCTGCTCCTCTGTGTGTTACTGGTATCAGTGGTACTCCTCTTCTAACCACTGACTCCATCAAATACCTTGGGGTGACACTGGACCCACAACTTGACCTTGGATGCCATATCCAAAATGTATGCAGAGCTGTCAATGGCAAACTGGGTCTGGCCTACAGAGTGAAGAAAAATCTTACATCTGCTGCTCATGTTGCATTGGCCAGAGCAGTGTTGCTTCCCTCTCTTTGCTATGGACTTCTTCTGTTTGCACACACCTCCAAAGTTCACCTCACTAGATGGAACACAACCTACAATAACATTTGTCACTTTGCACTTGCTGCCCTTTGCCTCACCCACCACTGTGATCTATATGACAAACTCGGATGGCTCTCCCCCCCTAACCACATGAACTTTGTCCTGGGCTGCTTCATGGGCAAGGTGCTCAGTATTGGCACTCCCCCAGGGCTCACTGAGCTTTTCAAACCGACTGTCTTTTTTGCCTACTCCCTCAGGTCTCTGTGCCCTGGCTTTCTTAAATTCCCTATCACCCATACGCAAATGGGGGGCAGGGATTTTGCTTCATGTGTCCCTAGGCTATGGAACTCCTCTCCCACTCAAGTCCACTCCTCCCCCTCCCACTCAAACCTCTGGAGCTCCCTTTGGTATCACTTGAAACTTGTGGGTGTCCTAGACCTCCATAGCTAGTTACAGTCCCCTGCACCAGACTCACATGTCCTTCCTGGCACCCCTCTTGCAGCTCCTGCTGATGCAGCCTGTCTGACTGGACTCTGAGGTGCATACAATGTATTTTTTCTCTATTTCAGGAGATACTCAGATTGTGGCTCTGTTTGTGGCTCAGAGCCTTGTATACCTTGTAAAATTGTACTGTTCCTAGCCTTGATGTCTCTATGTATATATATTCCTGTGCATATCTTAACTGTGCTTGCTGTCTACTGGTTATGTTCACATGGTTCTATTTTGACTCTGTATACTGCCTAACTTGTGTCATGTTGTCCTCTGTATGAACTTGTATCTCACTGTGTCTGTATCTCATTGTAGTCTCCCGGGTCGTACCTGAAAATAGGCATACAACTTGTCTAGTGTACTTACCTGGTCAACAAAAGCTAAATAAATAAATTTGTTTCTGAGAGCATGGTACAGTTGATGATCGGCTGGCTTATCAAGGGCAATATGCCAGAGGAAGTCACGTTAATGCATAAGGTCGAGAAGTGAACAATTAATCCAGGGGGCAGAGGGTCCTTCAATGATGGTTTTCTTGAACAGGGCAAACCTGTCACAGGCTGAGGTGAAGGTGGAGATAAAGTAGTCTAAGGCATCATTAACATTCGTGGCCTTGCAGATAGGGGACACACCAAGGGAGCTGAGGTGGTGTTTTAGATTTTGGAGCATCCTAGGCTTAAGATGCCATTGAAAGATGAATTTAGGTGGTTGTTTTTGCCTCTTACTGGACCAGTTACAGGTTACAGGAGAGTGGTTACTTAAGGCATTAGGTAGCACTGAGACACTGGAGATTTTGTAATGGCAGTTTGTTAATATCAGGTCCAGGAGGGTAGCAGTGCTAGTTTTGGGGTTTAGTCTGGTGGGGGTGGGTACAATTTGTGAGAGGTCCATCACAGTGATGGCATCTTTGAGGGGAGCTACATTGTTGGAAAGCTAATTAAAATTGACGTTTCCAAGGACTAGGCATTCAGATTTGGGTAGCAGATTTTAGAGGTATTTGAGGACTAAGAGAAATGCAGGTTTTTGGTTTCTGGGAGGGATATACACAGCAGTGATATAGAGAGGGGCAGTGGCTTTGTGGGGGGAGAGTTTAACAATGAAGGCCTGGGCCACATGGTTGAGGTGTGGTAGGGCAGGGCAAGGCACTGGAGAGATGTAAGCAGGTAGATGACACAACCACACCCCCTCATGCTTGCCACACCTGTTGGACCGTATGACTGAGTATCCCGGTATGGAGATGGCGGAGTCTGGAATGGACTTGGACAGCCAGGTTTCTGCCAGGCAGAGTATATATACAGAGTATACTGGCAGTTGGGGGGAGGGCTAAGCAGGGAGAATAGGTACCGGAAGTGGAAATCACAGCAGAGAGAGTGAGGGAAGCCCTCAGCTCCCTTAAGACGGAGAAAGCACCGGGGCCAGATAAATTACATCCCAGAGTGCTGAAGGAACTTGCAGATGTCCTGGCGAAACCCCTGGCACAGCTTTTCACCATCTCTCTGAGGACAGGGTGGGTGCCCCAACACTGGAAGGTGGCACATATAGTGCCTATCCACAAAGGGGGATCAAGGGAGGTGGCAGGGAACTACAGGCCTGTCAGCCTGACATCGGTGGTGGGCAAGGTGATGGAGGCCATTGTCAAGGAGAGGCTGGGGGGGGACCTGGATAAGTCAGGGTGCCTGGATGATAGACAGCATGGATTCATCCCGGGGAAATCGTGTCAGACAAACCTGGTGGAGTTCTATGACTGGGTGACAAGTGCCTTGGACCTGGGTAGACCAGTGGATGTCCTCTTTCTAGACTTCAGCAAGGCATTTGACTCTGTTCCTCACGTGGGCCTGTTGGATAAGCTGGGAGAAATGGGGGTGGGGAACCAGATGATCAGATGGATAGGCAATTGGCTCCAGGACCGGACCCAGAGGGTCGTAGTTGGTGGGATAGTCTCATTCCCAAGGAGGATCATCGGATGCATCGCTAGGGGGATCACCTCCAAAGGAGGGAAGTGATACTCCCTCTGTATAACTGCTTGGTGAGGCCGCACCTTGAGTACTGCATGCAGTTTTGGAGGCCACACTTAAAGAGGGACATTAACCTCCTGGAGAGGGTCCAGAGGAGGGCAACCAAAATGATTTGGGGCTTGGGGGACAGGACCTATGAGGAGAGGCTCAAGAGCTAAATATGTACACATTGGAAGAGAGAAGGGACCGGGACATAATAGAGGTCTTCAGGTACATGAAGAGGGTAAATAGGGAGGAACAGTCAGGGTGCTTCGAAGGAAGGAGGAAGGGCCACTAGAGGCATGGATGGAAGCTGGAGGGGAAGATTCATGGGAGAAAGGAGGAGGTGCTACTTCACTGAGAGGGTGGTGGAGCCATGGAATGCACTGCCAAGGGGCTGGTGGAGGCAGAGACAGTGGAGGGTTCAAGAGGGGTGGGACAGGTACAGGGGAAGGGTTCTGGAAGCAAAATCCAATGCAGCAAGAATATCTGGAACTGGGAAGGGAGCAGCCAGAGAAGGCAAGGGGGACAGCAAGGTCAGCACCCAGGGTGGGGGCTGACCAAACGAGCAGACACGAAAGACCGTTAGGCCTATTCTGCTGGCATTTTAGTATGTTAGTATATATGTACAGATAACTCTAGATTTGGCACAATTGTGTACCAGAATGTAGCAACATTTATGTCACCAAGGAGGTACAGTATTAGTCATATTAGTGACTAAACCTGAAAGGAAAGGGAAGAGATGGTCTATGTATTAACTGAGCTTTGAAATGAAAGGCTCTCTGTTTACTGTTTTATTTCAGTTTTTCTTTCTAGTTTTACAATTTATTCAACTCGAATAGCCCATCAGAGATTCAAAATCTCATTTTCTCCTCTACCCTTTTACACAGCTAGGTAAACTGGAGCAATGGGAGGTTAAGTTACTTGCCCAAGGTCACAAAGAGTATGTGGCACTAATGAGGTTTAAACATGTGATCTCCTGGTTCATTAATCACTAGACCACATTGCCTTCTAATGACATAACCATATGCCAGTCCTCTCAGTGGGTACTTTATTGAGACAGGATTCATAAGAAGCACATTTATTGTTCTGCTGATACTGTCAGCTACCCGTGCCTGAAATTACAAATGATATGCTCATGCAAACACTACATAATTAATAGAGCAAAAACAAAGCTATTGCCTAGGTTTAGCGGGGGCTGTGGGCAATTCATGCCATACACCCCAATAAGCATTACCAAATTTGAGTTCCTAAAGCATCCTTCAGATGCTCATTTCTTTGCTGCTTTGCACAGCAATTCTGTCCCCTCTGACTACTGCCTACCTGCTCAGGACTACTCACCAGCATCTGGTACTACTGCCTCCTTTGTTCTGCTACCAGTATGATAACCCTCAGCATTCTACCCAGTAGCGTTTGCCACTACCTACCATTCAGAAACAAGATGGGCTCACACTCCAAACAGTTCCAAAGTGAAATGTCACACTGGATACTAGTTAACTATGAGTTTTGACTTTTAATCCACAAAATATTAAAAACAGCAATGGCGCCAAACTCTGGTGCTGGAGCAGCTTTTATTGTTTTGTGGCTCAAAAGCTGTAGTAAACCAATACCCGGTGCAGTGTTTCACTTTGGAACTGTTTGGCGCATGAGCCCAGTTTGTTTCTTGTTGTGCATTGTGTTTTTTCACTTGTGGTTCCGCATGTGGGGACTGGTGGCTGCCTCCTTCTCATTTTTCCACTGCCTGCCATCACCCATCACCTTGGCTGCTTCCCCCATGCCTGCAGCTTTAACTGAAATGAACAGTGTTTTTTGCTCCAGCTCTGTTCACTGCTTTCCTGGCTAGTGGGCCTTCCCACTTGCTTCATCCTGCAGTCATTTCTTGGGGAGCTACTCACAGCATTCTCCATCTCTCCACTCAGTGGCCATCAAGCTGAGATCTCTCATTTCTTTCTATTAGTGAGCTGTTACTGCTCCGCTTACCACTTCCATACTGCTGCACTGTTCTTTCTGACAACTGGATGTGCTGTTTGGGGATTCCCCTGCCGTCTCTCCTTTCCTGCATTCCTTGATGTCCAAGTGTCTGCCACCTGCCAGGTCCTGACTGCTCTTTCTCCTGCTGTGCATCCTACTCCCACCATGTTGGGCTCAGACTTCCCCTGCTGTCTTGGCCATCAACTCCCATGGCAGAGTTTCACCATCTTGAATTGTTTAGCCTTCCTGATTGTGGAATGCTCCAGATTGGACCTTCAATCCACTGCTCTGCTCCCAGTAAGTTATTCCCTCAAGTCTACCAGGACATTAGTCTGGACCTGCTCCTGACTGGACCTTCAATCCACTGCTATGC
The DNA here is from genome assembly GCA_016271365.2 of Neoceratodus forsteri. Taxonomy (NCBI): domain Eukaryota; kingdom Metazoa; phylum Chordata; order Ceratodontiformes; family Ceratodontidae; genus Neoceratodus; species Neoceratodus forsteri. The sequence goes on from CM057449.1 coordinate 686,934,497, forward strand.
TCCCAGTAAGTTATGCCCTCATGTCTACCCTGACTTAATCTGGACCTGCTCCTGATTGGACCGACAGTCCACTGCCCTGCTTCCAGTAAGTTATGTCCTCAAGTTTACCCTGACTTTAGTCTGGACCACTCCTGATTGGACCTTCAGTCCACTGCTCTCCTCCCAGTAAGTTATGTCCTCAAGTCTACAGACTGCTCATCATTGGGCCTTTAGTCCACTGCTCTGTTCCCAGTAAATTATGTCCTCAAGTCTACTCCGACATTAGTCTGGACCTGCTCCTAACTGGACCTCAATCCACTGCTCTGCTCACAGTAAGTTATGTCCTCGAGTATACGCTGCCATTAGTCTGGACCTGCTCCTGACTGGACCTTCAGTCCACTGTTCTGTTTCCAGTAAGTTCTGTACTCAAGTCTACCATGGCATTAGTCTGGACTGCTCCTGATTAGATCTTTAATCCACTGCTCTGCTCCCAGTAAGTTATGTCCTCAAATCTTCCCTGGCATTAGTCTGGATAATCTCTTTTGGGCTCAACACTCATATTTCACACTTGGAAATAGGGTGATTTCTAGGGACTGGAGGAGAGCTAAGGTAGTAACCCCATACAGAAGTGGGAGTAGGGAATATACAGGAAACTTTAGACAAGTCAGTCAATGTCTATAGTTGGGAAATGGTACACTCTGTCCTAAAGGAAAGTTATGTAGAATTTCTGGTATCAAACAACCTCCAGGATAACAGGCAGCATAAGTTCATGATGTGAAGCTCATGACAGACAAACCTGATTGAATTTTTTCGGTGGGTAATGATGATGGACAATAATGGACAAGAGGTTCACATACAGTACATTACCTGGATTTTAATAAGGCCTTCAATTCAGTACCATGCAGGAGGTGGATAAAGAAGCTATGAGATTTCAGTGTGGACAAAAGGGCAACAGTATAGATAGAAAGCTTGCTGATGGGATGAACACAGAAGGTGGTCATAAACAGAATACTCAGAGGTTAGGGAACTGACAAGTGAAGTGCCCAATCAGTCCTCTGTCTGTCCTCTTTAACATATTCATATGCAACATAGCAATGGGAGTCCAGGGGAAGATCTGTTTCTTCACAGATGACACTAAGATCTGTCATAGGTTGTCAGTGAGAAGTTGGACAGAACAATGAAAGAGGACTTCAAAAAACTAGAAATATGGTGCAGGATGTGACTGTTGAAATTCAGCACCAAAAAATCAAGGTAATGCAGCAAAAACATGAAAACAAAATACCTGACAGGAGATCAAAAAGATTGCAAATGAGAGAATGGGTAAGACAAGAGACCTGGAGGTGATTTTCTTGGACAGCCTGAAAGTGTCAGCCAGTGCAGCAGAGCACTAGATACAGCTAACAGGATGCTGGGGTATATGGGAAGAGGGGTCAACAGTAGAAACATAGACCTATTTATTGTACAGAAATTGTTGAAATTGATGTATTATATTATATTGTATTGCATTTTATTGTATTTTATTGTATCGTACTACCTTCCTTGTCTCCTGAGTTGTGGCTGAAAATGGGACATATGTTTCAGTCCAACTTACCTGGTTATTAGTAAATAAATAAAAATAACACTGAGAGGTGATTCTTCCCCTGTATAGGTCCATGGTTCAACACCACATTGAGTACCATGTGAAATTCTGGAGCCCACACCTGTGGGAGTAATGTGACAGGGTGGAGGCAGTGAAAAGGAGGGTGAATAAAATGAATACGACACTATGGGAGAAAACATATGAGAAAAGGTTTCGAGTCCACAACACATATAATGCGGAGATGCTGAAGGAGAGGGAAGACATGATAGAGATGTATAACAATCCCCATGGGATAAACTGTGTAAACTGGAATGAGTTATTCATGCTAATTCCCAGCAGTTGGCTGGGGTATGTTTAGAAGGAATGCCTGAAAGTACTTTTTTCATGGAAAGATTGGTTGACAGGAGGAACAGATTGCCAAGTGAGGTGGTCTGTACTAAAACAGAGGGAGAACTCAAAAAAGAGTAGGACAGGCACATCTGTCTGATAAGATCTGGGGATGTGATAGCAGGGAGGGTAACAAGGGGATGGATGGTCAGTAGTGCCCTCACACGCTAGGCAAAGTTGAGCATACTGGATTGGCTGATGGACCTTTTTCACTCATCATATTCTGTGTTTCTATGTTTCTGCACCTGAATGGGGCCCTGGAGAACATAAATACTTCAAATGCTGCCCCTTGCACTGTACTGCTCAAGTGCCCAGACCTTCCAATGGTAAGCTGTTGGTTAACTAGGATCTGCAACTTATCTGTTAGGTAGGAAAATGGGCAGACTAGGTGGGCCAAGTGGTCCTTATCTGCCGTCAAATTCTATGTTTCTATGTTTCTAAATGTCCTGCTAAAGAAATTACGGGGTCATGGCCATGATTTAAAATAAATAGATACATTGTAGATTACAACTTGCCAAGAATCATTAGAAGAATTTTAGAAAGCAAATCAGATTTATCCCAAACTGGGAATCAAAGAATTAGAGGAAAGCTTCTTTAATTAATTTATTTTTTGAGAATTTTGCTGGGAAAAGTACTCTTAGCCATAGATCATTTCTTCATGGGACCTGGGAGAAAGATGAGCATGGAACACAAAACAGGGTATAGGAAAATAAACTACAGAAAATATATTCCATGTAGAGTGCTCATTACATGTTGTACAAAAAGCATATAATTTGGCAAGATGCAGTAGATTTAAACAATTTAAACTAAGGGAGCTCCTAGTCATAGTTGTAGAATCAGAGTTATCTGATTCCAACCCTTTTTTGGAATTATAAGACAGCAATCTTAACTTAGAAAAATGGGTCACAATTAAAATTAGAGTCAGAATTGGACCTTTCTTATTCCACATCAGATTCTAACTCCAGCTCCCTCAGTATGTGTCCAGCACTAAATACTAGGCCTTGTCATCACCCAGATATGCAGTACTCCCTTCCCCCTCACACAATAAAAATAATAATTAACCTCCCCTCACCGTCATAGCACTGAAAGAATGCAGTAAATATAATTCTCCAAACCAACAGAAGGCAGTTTGCAGGATCAGTCAGCATGCCACAATGTAAACAAGATCTAGCTAGAGTGGATAGGGATGTGAAGAGCTACCAAATGATTAAATATATTTTCTTGTTGGTGCCATATAGTGCTGTTTAGTCACAATCATCAAAAACTGGCATGCTGCTAATTTCAGTCCTCTTGAATTTATTTAGTCAGAGTACATGCTGCTCATGCTGCTGCCGCTGTGTGTGTGTGTGTGTGTGTGTGCATGCATAGGAATCAGATAGCTAACACAGGCTGCAAATTACATTGTCTGTAATCTAATACTGAAGTGTGAGGTTCAGAGGTTCAGTAAACTCCAGACAATTTATGATGAGTTAACCCCTAGGTTGCCAAAAGAAATAGAATAAATCTATTAAACTGAGCTGGACAGGTGATAGAAACAGCAGTTTAAAAGTTTTTTTTTTGTTAATATCCTGAGAAGTTCTGAGGTACAATACAGTAGTGTCCCCAGCGCAGCAAACAGCAAAAATCAGAGGGGGAGTGCAATGTTTTACAGCTGTGGAGGAATACATCCAAATATCCAGAAAGGGAGTTCCAAGATCAGTCATTTTAGAGCTACAATCCCAATAGTGCTATAGGCTCCACCCACAGCCCTAAAAATCCATTCACAATCATCAAGTCAGGCAACATTGATTTGTGGATACAAAAGGACCCAGAGTATGGTCATAGGACTACAAGCATATGTTTTCTTGTAATCCTATGGCTGTATCCTGGGTCCTTTTGTATCCACAGGCTGATGTTACCTGACTTGGTGATTGTAAATACTCCCACCCTCCTCACTTCACTCCAGCTATCAGCCTCCTCAAAGTCTAGTAGCATAGTAGACTAATCAGTGGCACTATAGTCTTATGGTGATTTCACTTTTCAATTCGGACTTATTGTATGGTGCCCCTAGTACTTTTTTTCTGACATGTTTGGGTGGTGTCAGAGAGATGTTTGAATCTGTAGGTGGTAAAAATGTTAGTTCCATTGGCTCTAGCAGGGGTTAGTATGATGACCAACACAACCCCTCCCAGCACCTTAGCTATTGTCATAGAGTGAATGAATAAGAGACAATAATGCATGTTGCAATATGTAATGGTATACCGTCACTACAGCGACAACTTTACAGTGACATGGTTAGTGTCAACAACAGTGCCATGTTGCCATAATGTCTGCCTGGGGCCCTGGCACCCTTTCCTAAGGTTCTGCACCACATCCCAAAATCAGCACCATCTCTGAGTTGATAATCATAAGTGGGAGGAGCAGGGGGCATAGTTCCCTGCATGGGGGTTGTGGGTGGTGCAGCCCCCCACAAAACAACAACTTTTAACTCAGCAGCACCATGCCAACCACAATTGTGGTTGACGTAGTGCTGTTAGGGAAACGTTGCATCGACAAGGAATTGTCTATGAGGCATCATAGATCCATATGTAATAGTAATGAGAGAGGGCTGGGTTTGCCTTGGACTCCATGACAAGGTTTTTGTTTAGTAGTTAATTTTCAGATCACTTTTCACTTCTCAATTTCAGTATTTAGCTTTGTTTCCATTTAAACACTCATTTAAGTGCAATATGGTAAGTATTGTTTTTTTTTTAATTCACTGCAATTTGTGAACTTTCTTTGGGATCTATGCATTTGTTCATTAAAATATCTTGCTTTGCATGATTTTGAACCCATGACTTCAGTGACCTGTTCAGTAAAGTTATAAGAATTGGACATCGGGTACTTCAAAACAAATACATTTTTTTATAAGAGCGCCTTTCCAAAAGATCAAGGCACTGTACAAACACATAAATAAACATAAACATATCAAAATTAGAATTCATTAAATCAGATATTTATAATTTATAGCAGACCTATATAATAAAAATATCCCATCAGTTGAGCTTATCCGAGAATGTTAGGCTAGACAAATAAGTTTTGAGGGCTGATTTAAAACTCTGGATGGTCAGGCACTCTCTTACCTGATGATGAAGAGAATTCCATAGGGTAGGGGTTGCAAACACAAAGGATCAGGCCCCAGATGTCTTCAGGCACACTCTTGGAATCTCAACCAATCCATCATCGGTGGATCGGAGTAGGGACAAAAGAGATCTTGCAGGTAATGGGGTCCCTGTTCATGTAGGGCTTTATAGGTCAACAAGTCAACCTTAAAGGTGATCCACCACTGTACTGACTGCCAGTGCAGTCCACAGAACACAGCCCTAATGTGACTGGTCCTAGAAGTACCAGTCACCAGTCTGGCCACCGCATTCTGCACTAGCTATAAGCAGCAGATATCAACCCCCAGTAGCTCTAGGTACAAGGCATTGCAGTAGTCAAGGCGGAAGGCCATGAAGGCTTGGACCAATGTTGGAAGATCATTGGGAGGAACCAGGTGTTACACTCTGATGATATTCCTCAAATGGTAAAAACGGTATACCGTTTTAACAGCAGCGCTCTTATAGTGACACTGTTACAGCAACAGCAACCCACTGACACCCCCAGTGTTGACCGGGTTGCTGGAGTGATGCCAGAGTCATCGACTCTGGAGTTTGGTCATTCTCCCCTGATATCCCCCAGAGTTGGAATTCTAAGTCCGGTGGGAAGGGGGACAGCCTCCGCATGAACACCGCAGCATGTGTCAGTGCATTTTCCTGTCTGAGAACAGAGTCAGCAGCGTCAGAGATATTGGGGACCATGTGTCATTGTAGGGGATGTGCCCAACATTCCTGTCACCATGGCAACATAGAACCTGGTAAAATGAGGTGTTGACAATGGCTAACACCTGCGATTTCAGAGTCAGACCATCATCAAAAATAATGCTTAGGTTATGTACTGTATTGAGGTAGCCAGCTGAACACCCCCAAGCCAAAGCCCAGAAGATTGTCCAGCTGACAGACCCACCTCATGATGATCTTGGTCCATCACCAACACCTTGGTTTTAGCTGAGTTCAACCTCAGCCACCTAGCACTCATCCAGTCCTGGATCTTGGAGAGGCAATTGTTAAACACCAAGATGGCATCATCCTTTTTTGGGTACAAGGGACATGTACAGCTGAGTATCATCTGCATAGCAGTGAAAAATCAGACTTTACCACCTAATGATGTCCCCTAATGGCAGCATGTACACACTGCAAACAACATGGGTGACAAAATGGAGCCCTGCAGAACCCAGCAGGATAGGTGGAGAGCATCAGAGGAATAAATCCTAGTTACCACTCTCTCAGTCCTACCCTTGAGGAATGATCAAAACCATCTAAGGACCATATCTGACAGTACACAGATGAATCACAAGTGCTCCAATAGCACACCATGGTCCACAGTGTCAAATGCTGCAGAGAGATCAAGGAGGACCAAGATGAAACAAGTCCTGTGATCTCTCACTATTGGGAGATCATTTAGTACCAGAACAAGGGCTGACTCGGTGTTATGCCTCTTCCTGAGATAGCTAGAATTTGAAACAACAGGCGAAGAAAGTTTGAGTAAGAAAACCTTTTTAAAATATAGAAAATATCAGCGTTGAATGTTTCACAGCTTCAATAATTGGTAATAAATGGAGCATGGAGTAACCCATGTTAGATTCATTCTTAGCCTAAATGAGCCGTATGAAAGAAGCTAAAGGCAAACATCCTTTTAGTGCCTGAAAATATTATTAAACAGTTTAAAATGAGGTAACAAACAAGTTTAATGGTATTGGTAGTGCATTCCATATATGGTTAACTAATTTAAATGTGTAGAAAGCTGATGTTAAAGTTATGAATTTTAGAATTCAATTTAAGCAGTGAAATTTAAGAAATAAGCAGATAGTGACGTGACAGACGCTTAATGAGTAACTTATGAATAAGAGCTCAATGTTGTGTATTATACGCTAGGAAAACATTGTAATTACAAGAAGAGATGTAATTATAAATGTACCATTTATGATTGAAGTACATGGATGGAACTATTTAACAACCATAGAGATATTTGGAAAGATTAATGCTTTAAGAGTTATGGGAAGTTTAAAAATGGTATGAAGAAAACTATCACATATAAGAAGTGGAGTGGATGTCATGTATATGAATGTTTTTTAAAGTTCTAACAATGAGTTGAAGGACCATATTCTTAGCGTATTGCACATGTTAATAGATTCAAATTAAGAGTCAAATATGGAAACTAGTCCAAACTTGTATTGTTCATGGTATGAGCTTCTTTTCTTTTTTGTTCATTATATCTTATTATTTTTTGTATTTTACAGAAAAATAACTATAAAAAGGTTCCAATTTATGAGAATAAAAATAGAACATGAGTTTCAAAAGAGGTAAATTATAATACATTAAAAACGATTGAATTAATAATTAAGTGATTTAACGAATGAAAATTCATTTTTTCTTTCACTTTATTTTTTAATTTATTTTTCCTTAAAGTGAACATCTGAGACGATTTCACCTCAGCAAGACATGGCAGTCGTTTTTTGGCCTCAATTGGCAGTTATATAAAGTAAGGAAAATATAGTTAATTAAATTTAGGTGGTCCTATTTTATTGGAGGTATAGTAATCAGTATATAAGTTGACAATTTATTTTGCATGTATAATATCTAAAAATGTTAAAAATGTGTAATATAAGATAGGATAAAAAAACATATATTGTATATTATTAAAAAGTAAATGTTCAAATAAATGTGAATGGTTCCTACAGAAACAAATAAGAAACTTAATTTAGAATATTTTATATGTTTTTACAGTTCCCCTGAAGAAACCTAATTTATTAGGTGAAATGTTGGGATCTTTCAAAAAACTAAATATATTTTTCAAGACAAGAATCAATGGTGTAAGAGCTTCTGTTGCTTATGAGCATGCCACTCATCTTTGTTGTTCTTCCTGAATCCAGACAAAAGAGAATCATAGACATCGTGGGTAGAAAGATGATAATCCAACTGCAGCACAACCACCTTCTCAATAACCTTGTCCACAAAAGGCAGGTTAGAGACAAGTCTGTAGTTAAATGGACAGTCCTGGTTAAGGGATGGCTTTTTTTGGAGCGGTCGCACAACCGCCTCCTTTGGGGGATCAGGAAAGACCCCCTGTCCAATGAACTCCAGACTATCTTGGCCAAGACCAGGCCAATTTTATCAATGCAGCCCACAAGGACTTGTCCTGATTTACTTAAGTGCTTCTAGCACACAGAGGGTCTTTTTATGGCTATAGGTGGCACTTACAGCTGTCTTGCTTTAGCTTTAAAAATGAGATACTGAAGCACAATATTTTGGAGTTTTCAATGTATCCTTCCACAACCACAAATCACTATGCCAGTTGAATGAAATACTCTTTTCTCTCTGTTGAGTAGACCAGTTGCAATGCTATTGTTTTAGCTTGTTTGTCTCTTTCTTGTCTCTCTCCTCATGCCTGCTTTAAGTGTCCTGACAGCTAGTACATATCTGATTATATGAGGTTTTTGTTGATTTGTATCTCCTTTATATTCAGATAATCCCTTCACAGCTTTTTTTGGCTGAGGACTTTGTGTTTAAGAATCACATTTCTGCTGTGCTGTGTTGTGCTATGCTGTACTATGCTACTAATCAGTGCACCTCCCTCTCGTTACTGATATTCCAAAGTTGAAGTCAATGAAGCACAAAGCAGTGAAGGATCTATAGTCAAAGACCTAATAAAAAAAAATAGTTCAGTGAGATTTATTTTTCAATCCCTCTGCTTTGCATTGTGATGTGAAGCTAAATAGTTTCTTGTGTGAATGGTCACCTCTGGTGTGGGTGGTAAAGGGTGATCCCAGTGTTATAAATGTGGAGAGAGAGAGAGAGAGAGAGAGAGAGAGAGAGAGAGAGAGACAGCTAGTATTTTGCAGTTGATAAGGTTAACCCATTGTTAACCTAACAAAAAAGAGCACATGCCAGGTTGCATGTGATTTACCCAAAATGAATACAGTGGTACACAAATAAAAAAGGTCACAGATTGTAAGAAGCATTCTTGACTGTGTCATTAGTGTATAGACAATGTATGGATTATTAAAACTAAATAAATGAATTAATAAAATCCAATAATGTAGATAACCCAACATTGGTATGGAACTGCATAACATCATATTGCAATAATTTCATACAATATGTACCTATCATAGATTACTGCTCACAGTTTTGGTGAGCATTAAACATTACTATTACTAATAGGAAGACAATTGTATTTATTCAGAGGAAGGCAACAAGAAAGGATTTGGAATATAAGACATATAAAGAATGTTTGAAACTCCTCAGACTACATTATTTATTTATTTTTAAAAGTTTCACCAGGAAAGACTTTCTGAGCTATAATAGCTTGTTTGCAGATGCATCCTGGGGAAAGGGGAAAAGGGAACACAAGTTCGAATACACGATCCAAATAAAAAATATACATAGAGCTAAGTCTATACATACTATGGAATAAATTTAAAGCTATACCAAACATTTTTGTGGGATAGGCAGGCAGCACTTGCACCCAGAATATAGTCTATCTACATATACACATTATACATATACACATATATATATATATGTTTTTAAGCATGTACACATGGGCTTACTTTTATACTCATATACATATGCACAAAGCATTTCAGCACAGATACATTTTACTTTTTCAGCACTTGGGGTAGTAAGTAGCACTGTCAGTGGCTCAGCTGGTTGCACACTCACCTGTGAAGCTGGACGATCAGAAGGCTGCAGGTTCTATCCCCACACCAGGCACTTGGATTAAATCCCAATACTGACACTGAATGAAGTGCAGCATGGGGGGGGGGGGCTGCACTCCTGAGGTGCCATATTTCAGATGAGATGTCAAACTGAGATTTTGTCTGCCTGTTCTGGTGGTTATTCAAGTGGATGTTAAAGATCCCATGGCACTTCTCAAAAAGAGTAGGGAATTTTTTTATTATATCTTCAAAATCAAATATTACAAACATGTTTGGTTCACTCCATAATAATACACAAATCAAAAAGAAACAAAAATAAAAGATGTCTTCCAGTAAACCTCTATTCAAAGTGCTTCTCATCAAAAAAACATAAGAATCTTAGTAATAATGGAAAAAAAGCAAATTAGTATTATATTCATACTAAGTAAATTGAGGAAGTAACTCTTTCTACAACAAGTAAATTTTATCACAGTATTATTTTGTATCTTTAGTCTACAAACCAATGAACAAACAGAAACAAAAAAAGGAACCAAGGTAATCTTGATTCTCATATAATGATTATAATACAATCAATGAAATTATAAGGCCCATTTGGGAAACCAGATGCTAGTAGTGCCTTGCGAATTAATTCTAACTATCTTAACCATTGAAAAGCATCCCACCTCGTATGCCACAGAATTGTGCTAACTAGTGAGTGTTCTGTTACTTTAACATTCATTAATTATTTTTGAATAATGAACACCAACTCAAGTGGAGTGATGTGCTGCTGTTGTAATACCAGATTACATCTGGATTGCCAAATACAAAATACAAAAACAAGCCCTCATTACCTTCACACTACTAGCCTCATAATTAAACCAGTCCTGGAGAATAGTACCCCTATATAACATAGCTGGTGTTAACTTTCAAAATGTATCCATTTCCAATTTACATAGAAACATAGACTTTGACAGCAGATAAAGACAGCTTTGCCCACCTAGTTTGCTCAATTCCCTACCCATTGGATAAGCTGCAGATCCTAGTTAACCAACAGCCTACTTCTTCCTACCCCCCACCAGAATTCCCTTATGTCTCTCCCATGCATTCTTGAATTCCCCCACTGTTTATGACCCCACGACCTCCTCAGGAAGACTGTTCCATGCATCCACCACCCTCTCTGTGAAAAAACCTACCACACATTGCCCATGAGCTGTCCCCCCTCAATCTTCAAATTGTGCCCCCTTGCACATCTCTTTTTCTGAAAGATGCTCCCCCCTTGGACTTTGTTGATTCCCTTGAGGTACTTGAAAATTTCTTTTGGGTCCCCCCTCTCCTTCCATTCCTCAAGGGTATACATATTAAGCTCCTTTAGTCTTTCTTCATATGGCTTCTGTTGCAGACCCTGCACCATTTTAGTTGCCCTCCTCTGGACTGCCTCCATCCTGTCTATGTCCTTGTGGAGATGGGGTCTCCAGAACTGTATGCAGTGCTCCAGATGGGGTCTCATCAACTGTCTGTAGAGAGGGATAACAACTTCTTGTTTTCTACTGGTCATGCATGTCCCTATACATCCCAGTATTCCCCCCAGCTCTCCTTACTGCCTTCTCACATTCCACATACAATTCCCAGAAAGCTGCTACAGTATATAAGTACTAAAAAAAATATAGCTGGTTCACAATTTCTCATTCTGTAGGACATGTATCCCTTGGGCAATATCTTTCAGCCATATCCTTATATTTCTGATTATTATTAACATTAATTTTCCCTTGCACCCCTAGCCATACTATATCCCACATGTTATCTGCTTTACAAAACTCTGTCAATACCATCACTATTGTTTTCTGTTCATGAGTGGTGGGAAAGGACTCAAATGGTTGTTCTGAATAGTGGTTCCCATAACAGTTTTGTATAAAATCTTCCTCAGGGTACTTAAGAATTCAAGGATAGTCACCTGCCATTTCTTGATAATAATTAAAATAATTTGTCCAAACCACATTTAATTTCTAAACTCACTTATTTTTATGCCTAAAAGCATTTGCTTGCCAAACCTGTAAAATTTTCCTTAAGGAGGAAGCTGCCAGTGAAATCCATTGAGCCCCTACATGTCGTGGAATCAGTGTCAAATTCACATATGAAAAATACTCAGCAAAAAAAAACAAAAAACACTGGATTCAACATTCCAACCCCTCCCTCTTTTCTATCTAAAAACGTAACCACCCTTTTCACTGGATTTAACCTACTGCCCCACAAACATGAAAAAAAACATTATTACAGTGCTATTTCTGACTGTTTTTGAATTGGTTATACATGACTTAGATGCAAAAATACTGTTACCAAAAAGGTTTTAACCAGATAAACCCATTTCTTTTCAATAGAATTGTACCAGCAGAAAAAGACCTTTCAGACCATTGAGTCTACCTGAGATAGCCCCGCCCTTCCTCCCTTTTATTTCCTTCCCCTCTGCCCTCTCTTCCTTCCTAGTCCCATGTAGTTATCCCATGCTCTTTTTAATTTTTCCACTGTATCCACCTACACCATGCACTTCGGCAACCTGTTCCAACCTGTTTTTGCTCATGTGCCAGTGATTCCATCTGTTTACCATCTTCTGTCCTTTATCAGTTTGTATGTCCCAATTATATTTAGAAATATTGCCCTGGACAAAATAGATACTTAACACTTTGCAGGGCTGAGTGTCAATATCTATGTCTCCTATGGTTCCTTCAGAGTTTCCTGTAACATGTATAGGTATACAGTGACTTTTTTGGGTATTCACATCTGCTCCAGATACTGCAGACCATAACTGCAGCAACTTACTAGCCACTATGCCTGATTCCTTATCCTTGGAGACAGGGAATGGCATCACAATCTGCACAGGGGTTGTATACAGACCCCAGTCTCAAGGGGAGGAAATGGACAAGAAAATGATAGAGGGCATTCTCAAAAATGGCTGAAAAATGGGAGATACTGTTGATGGGGGACCTGAATATGCCAGATGTTAACTGGACAACATGGACTGCAGCCACATCCAAGAGCAGGGTCATTCTCGATGCCCTACAGGGGGCATGCCTCAGACAGCTAGTGGTGGAACCCACTTGGGAGGGAGCAGTATTAGACCCGGTACTTTCAAGTGGAGAGAGGATCACAAATTTAGAAGTCAATAGACATCTGGGAACAAGTGACCACTGCACAGTGTGCTTCACAATAAACACAACCATGGAGACAAGCCATACAAAGACAAGGATAATGAGCTTTAGAAGGGCTGACTTTGATATAATGGGTGAATACCTGAGGAATGCATTAGCAAATGGCCAGAAAGGAAGGGTGGAAGAACAATGGAGAACAATCAAAACTGCCATCATGGAGGCAACAAGCCTTTGTGTGAAATAAAGAAAACAATGTGGAATAAAAAAAACACTATGGTTCTCAAAAGAGGTGTCAGGGAAAGTTTAGGAGAAAAAGGCTGCATTCAAAAAGTATAAGGAATCACAGAAGGAGCACGACAGGGAACTGTATCTATTAAAGCTGAAAGATGTGGGGAAGGCCCAAACTGAGGAAAAGATAGCTAACTCAGTTAAGAAGGGGGATAAAACATTTTATAGGTACATTAGTGAGCATAGAAAAGTTAAGGGAGGGATAGTGAAGATTAATAAAGGAGAGGGGAGGTGGGCAGAGGGAGGCAGTGAAAAGGCAGAGATACTGAATGAATACTTTTGCTCAGTATTCACAAAAGAAGAAGAGGAGGAGGAGTTTCCTAAACCAAACAGTAGAAGCACTCTGGGTAGTGGGGTTAATGCCAGTTCATTTACAGAAGAAAGAGTCCTGAAAGAACTCCTAAAACTCAAAGTGGACAAAGCAATGGGACCTGACGGGATTCATCCTAGAATCCTAAAAGAGCTAAGGGAGGACCTAGTGACACCACTAACCACACTTTTTAACAAATCATGGGAAGATGGGGTGGTACCTGAGGACTGGAGGAGGGCAGATGTGATTCCCCTTCACAAAAGTAGGAGCAAGGCAGAAGCAGAAAACTACAGACCTGTTAGTTTGACCTCAGTGGAAGGGTAAATAATGGAATCACTTCTGAAAGAAAGAATTGTTCAGTACCTAGAGGCCAGCGGGGCACAGGACCCAAAGCAGCATGGATTCACAGCAGGAAGGTCATGTCAGATGAATCTAATTGATTTCTTTGACTGGGTGACCAAAGTAATAAACCAGGGAGGGGCTGTGGATATGGCCTACCTAGACTTTAGCAAGGCATTTGACACAGTCCTGCACAAAGATTAAAAATCAAGTTAGTCAGCCTGGGAGTGGGTCCCAGGGTGGTAGCCTGGGTAGCAAACTGGCTGCTGGCTTGGGTTCCTGAAGGTCATAGTGAAAGACATTCTGAAGAAAGGGGGGCTACTAGTGGAGTACCTCAGGGCTCAGTACTGGGTCCAGTCCTCTTCAACGTCTTTGTAGGTGACATTGCAGAGCATCTGGAAGGAAAGGTATGCCTCTTTGCAGATGACACAAAGATCTGTAACAGAGTTGATACACAAGGAGGGGTAGAAAGGATGAGAAGGGAATTAGCAAGGTTGGAGGAATGGTCAGACATATGGCTACTTAGATTAAATGCAAAGAAGTGCAAAGTAATGCACCTGGGAAATAAAAATCCAGGAGAAGAGTACACAATAGCAGGGGTGGTACTAACAACAACAATAATGGAAAGGGATCTGGGTGTAGTCATATCAGATGACCTAAAGGTGGGTAAGCAATGCAAGAAGTCAGTAAGGAGAGCAAGGGGGATACTGGGATGCATAGGGAGGGACATCACAAGTAGAAAAAGGGAAGTGGTTATCCCTCTGTACAGACAGTTGGTGAGACCCCATCTGGAGTACTGCATGCAGTTTTGGTGACCTCATCTACACAAGGACATAGACAGGATGGAAGCAGTCCACAGGAGGGCAACTAAAACGGTGCAGGGTCTACTTCAGAAACCATATGAAAAGAGACTGAGAGAGCTTAATATGTATACCCTTGATGAAAGGAGGGACGGTTGGACATGATAGAAACTTTTAAGTACCTCAAGGGAATCAACAAAGTCCAGGAGGGTAGCATCTTTCAGAAAAAGAGATGTGTAAGAACAAGGGGGCACAATTTAAAGTTAGGGGGGATGGCTCAGGGGTAATGTGAGGAAATTCTTTTTCACGGAGAGAGTGGTGGACACATGGAACCGCCTTCCTGGAGAGGTTGTGGGGTCTAAAACAGTGGGGGAATTCAAACATGCATGGGACAGTCATAAGGCAATTATAGTGGGGAGTTGCAGAAAGTAGGCTGTTGGTTAACTAGAATCTGCAGCTTATCCAATAGGTAGGGAAATGGGCAGACTGGGTGGGCCAAGTGGTCCTTATCTGCTGTCAAAGTCTATGTTTCTATGTTTCTTTACCAGGAACTTCAAATCATCCACATATGCAATAACTTTCATGTGTTCCTGCCAGGTATTGTGCACCCCTCTGATGCTGGGGGAAGAGGAGATTATTCTAATAAAAGGGTCCAAAGTAAATAACAGTGGGCTTAGGGGGCAGCCCTGTCTAACCCCTGTCTTGATATCACATTTTTGACCCATTTGTTATCATAAGACCCTACATAAGTTTTGACATAACATGATTGGATCCAATTTATAAACTGTCTGGGAAACCTATAAGATTGCGTACACTGCCACAAAAACCATGGTGAAACTTTGTCAAAAGCCTTGGACTGGTCCAGGTTAATTTAGAATCCAGCTACTTGGGGGGACCACATGATGCAAGCTACCGGATAGTTGCTCGTCTGTATAGCTCCAGCCTCCTGTTTCTATATTTTCGTTCTCTGGTATACTTTTTCGATCTCTAAACCTTGAATTTTGACTTATTCTGGTTCCCTATAACTTTGTGCTCTTGCAGGGCGATTTCGAGAGAGAATGGATGTTTACATGAAAAAACAACAGCAGAAACATACCCCGTCAGTTACACCAGAGGAGGCCTCAAAAAAATCCCTGGCCTCGAGTGGAACAGAAAAGGGAGACTTTCTGAATCTAGGGGTGGATCAAGAGCCACTCACATTGTCCAGATTTTTGGAGGAATTTAAACCTTTCTGAGATGAGATCAAAGAGATGGCATCAGAAATTAAATCGCTCATGAGAAAAATAGAAGAAATAATGCTCGCTACCTCAGACAACACAACTAGGATCTTCTCTCTAGAGAAACAAGTCGAGAGGTTCGAGCCTGAGATGGCAGCAATGCGTCAGAAACTGTCTAGATTTGAGGTCAAGATTGAAGACCCTGCAGGTCATAGCCAGAGAAATAATGTTGTGATCCTCGGGTTACCTGAGGGAGAAGAGGGCCAGAATACCATAGCTTTTATCCAGAAGTTGGTCAAGAAGATTGCAGGCCCTTCACCATTTGGGGCTAAATATATTATTGAGAGAACTCATAGGTCATTAAGACCAAAGCCCCCCCCCCCCCGGAGCAATGCCCCGACCTATAATCTGTCATTTCTTAAATTTTTAGTGCAACAACATTTCCTGTACAAAGTGAGAACTCCAAGAAGTTCGCTGGGAGCAAGTTAAGCTTAGAATAGTGCAAGATATCCTGAGTTCAGTCCATTTGAAGCGAAGGGTTTTCATCCTGTTGTCTCAAAATTAATAAGTGGCTGGTACCTTAAATCAGATGGGATAACCGTCAGGCTACAGGTACTGCTGGCTGGTCCTCGCTACCTACCAAGATCTGGAGACAGCGTTTGCTGGTTTAAAATTATCACTGCCAGATCTCTTCAGGGACACATGAAAGGCCTTAGGGCTTTCCCGACAAGATGAGAACCACTTTGAGAAGGCTGGGTATTCATGTAAAGGGATCTTCTGGAAAGCAACCATTACACATTCTTGGACTCTCATTTCAGCTGAATATGGGGCAGAAAGGACTTTCTTTTTCTTTTTACAGCAATCTAGTTGTGGATGCATACTCCTATTTGTCTTGTCTGGGTCTGGGGTTTCGGGCCCTTTGGTTTTATAAGTGTTCCAATCATGAAAGTATATTCCCGCTTATCCTGTCTGGGTCTGGGGTCTCAAGTAATCAAGTGATTTCTCCCTAGTTTTTGTATTGGCAGAAAATAATGCCTATTTAGCAACATCTGATCTCCCCCTCTCCTGTGGAAGTTTAGTGAGGAAGGGTTTGGTGGAAGGCTTTAGCCTTTTGGGAAATCCAATTATAAGGGCTGAGATGTCCCTTCCTCTGTAAGGCATCAGGGTGCTGTTACACACTCATAACACAGGAGGGAGCTTGTGCCCCATGCTTGGGAAGTGCCAGGGCTCCTAAAGTAGGAAAGAAGCTGGGACTTATTGGGACAAAGGTGCAGTAACTGGGAGGAGAGGATCGGGGGCTTGTCCCTATAAGGCTGGAGAGCCTGCTGAGATGAAGGTCCGTTTAATGCATGTTATGCTTGGCTGAGGCCGACTTCCCGATTTTGTGCCATGAAGCACCTTATCACACTCAACAAGACATATGCCCTTGTAAGCCGTGATGTTACTGGGGGCGATGTTTTATTGATATTGGTTTATTTCTAATAGCCCTTATTAGGGGACAGGTGGTAGATACAAGGGCTTGTATATTGGGGACGTTGCGTTCTCTCTCTTTTATTTGTTGCTGGCATTTCAAGAAAGGGGAAATGTATTATAAAGAATATAGGGTTTGGGATGGCTGGGGCTGGGGAGTGTGCAAACAGAGCATTGCTGAATGTTGTTAGCTTATAAGAGGGGTGGTTTGGGAGGATGTTTTTTTGGATTATGTCTTGGAGAGATGGCTGATGTGGATTGTTCAGGGGGCAATTGGGGGGGAGGGACAGGAGTTCAATGGGGGGTGGGAGACAGGCACAACAGATTCAGGGGAATAGAATCGCCTGTTACATGTTAGTAGGATATGTTAGATATTTTATCTGGATTATATCTGATGTAATAGACGGCTCAAAATCTTAATATTGCTACGTGGAATGTGAAGGGGATCAGGAAAAAACTGAAACAATATCAGGTACTCAAACACCTGAGTTTGTTACGTGCCCAGATAACATTCATACAAGAATCTCATTTACTGGATTCCGAAGTAAAACAACTTCGAAGACAACAGATAGGTCAGGTTTTTCATGCTTCAGAGGAAACCAATAGTTGTGGGGTCATGATACTGATTAGTAGAAATATCC
This sequence comes from Neoceratodus forsteri, assembly GCA_016271365.2. Lineage (NCBI taxonomy): Eukaryota > Metazoa > Chordata > Ceratodontiformes > Ceratodontidae > Neoceratodus > Neoceratodus forsteri. The sequence goes on from CM057449.1 coordinate 686,952,406, forward strand.
TATTTGTCCCTTCTCAGGTATTTAAGGATTTGGAAGGCAGATATGTCTTAGTGCAGGACACTATTTGGGCCATGCCATTGGTTTTAGGTAGCATATATGGTCCCAATACAGACGATCCCTCTTTTTTTATTAAATTGATTTCCATGATTATTCCTATACTCCCTATTCTAATTATATTAGGGGGAGATTTCAATTTAGTTTTGGATCTGAATCTGTATAGATCAAGCATTGGACTGAGGGGAACAACACCTGGACACAGGGCCTTTAAGGAGATGATGGATCAGTGCGGATTGTGTGATGTCTGGAGGGTTACACATCCTAATATTAGGGAATATACTTATCGTTCACCAGTTCATGCCATGCAGTCTTGCATTGACTACCTATTAGTTTCTCATGAGCTCTTGCCAGGGGTTCTATCCACCTCGATCCAATCGGGTCCAATATCGGATCATTCTTTAGTTTTGGGTAATCTGGCTTTTCTTAATATCCCCAAAAGAGAGACCAGATGGAAATTAAATGAACAATTACTAAAATATGAAAAGTATAGAAGTGAGGTGAAAGATCAGATAGAGTTTTTCTTTTCCATCAACCCAATAGACAGTGCAAGACCGGATATTTTATGGGGAGCCTTTAAGGCTTATATAAGGGGTATTCTCATTAGTCTAGCTACAAGAAGAAGGAGGGCACAGGAAACGGAGTTACTCTTTTTATTGTCTCAGATACAGGTACTAGAAAGTATACACCCAGATATAATTTCTCAAGAGGAGTCACAGAAGTTATTAATATATAAAGATAAGTATCTGGGAATGTTAAGAGAGAAGGCTGAGTTGGCAATAATCCATACAAAGGCCAGTTTTACAGATCAAGGAGAAAAAGCGGGGCGCCTCTTGGCTTTACACTTAAAACAACAAGAATCAGCAAGATTTATACCCCCAATAAGGTCTCAGTCTGACGGGACCCTGAAGGTATCCCCCTCAGAGATAGTCCTGGAATTTGCTACCTTTTATGAACAATTATATAGGGACATGGAAAGTCCCCCATCCATTCAAAAACTGGATGAGTATCTCAAGGAAGCTCATCTTCTGTTACTATCTGACTCTAAAAATAAATTCATATCATCCCCTTTATCACAGGAAGAAATAGCAATTGTTATAAAGGACTTGCCTATGGGTAAAGTCCTGGGTCCAGATGGGTTTTCAGCCTTATTTTATAAAGCTTTTATGGAGCAACTACCTCCTGCGTTGCATCGGCTCAATTTGCATATCTTGTCTGGAGAGGTGGCAGATGCACATCTGTTTGAGGCATTGATAGTTTTGTTACCTAAACCGGACAAAGACCCAGAAATGGTTCAGAGCTATAGGCCAATATCTTTGCTGAATCAAGATGTCAAAATTCTCCCGAAGATAATGGCAGATAGACTAACCCTGGTTCTTCCAGATCTTGTGAGTATCTCTCAAGTGGGATTTATGAGAGGATGTGCATCTTCAGATCACCTGCGTACTCTCTCCCATGTCTTCTCGGAGTCCGGGGATGCCACATATCCTGCGGGGTTGGTCTCCCTGGACGCCGAGAAGGCATTTGATCGGGTTAACTGGACTTTTCTTTTTCAAGCCCTCAAGGCATTTGGATTCCCATCCATGTTCATAGATTGGATCAGGGCAATTTACAGGTCTCCTACAGTGAGGATTTCAGGGAATGGAACCTTCTCCAAGTCCTTCACACTGTGGTCAGGAATGAGGCAGGGATGCCCTCTCTCTCCATTACTTTTTAATCTTTACCTGGAACCCCTTATTCAGCATATTCTTAATAATGAAGGGATACAAGGTATTCCCATTAGGAATGAGGTAGTGAAAGTAACAGCGTACGCTGATGACCTTCTCCTACATATAGCTAATCCATTATTATCTATTCCGAATATGCTAAGGGAGGTTGATAGATTTAGTAGTTTCTTGAATTATAAATTAAATTCCAATAAGACATCCTTTTTCCCTCTTAACCATAAAGTCTTTAAGACCGACATTATTTCTCTGGGACTATGCTGGTCACCCAGCACTATTAAATATTTAGGCATAAAATTAATGCATAATCCCTCTTTGTGGTTTAAGGAGAATCTGAACCCCCTTTTGCAGGGGATCACCCAAGATTTAGAGAGATGGGATAAACTCCCATTATCTTTATGGGGTCATATTAATATTATTAAGATGAATGTGTTTCACTGTTTATTTTATCCTTTGTCACATCTTAATTCATTTGACCCCCTAAGTTGGTTTCAGAAAACACATAAACTCTTTACTAAGTTTATTTGGTTGAACAAGACCTCCAGGTTGGCATACCACAAGTTAGCTGCACCTAAGAATGAGGGGGGGTTGCGGATTCCTTACTTGCCCATTTACTACTGGGCTAGTCGTTTGGCTAAATACTTGAGATGGGTAAGGTCAGGTCCAGATAACATGAACCTGGTTTGGCTTAAGTTTGAGTTAGATTTTTTCCAATCTATGAACATGGACCCCCTGACTATACTTTATTTAAAAATTTCTCAGATGCAAGATATTAATAAATGTCCCACTATCATGACCTCACTAAGAGTACATTCGCAATTGTGCTGTTTCTTGCGTTACAATCAAAGTAATGATCTCGTCCAATCTATTTGGAATTCCCCGGCTTTCACTATAAACAAACAGAAAATTTTCTGTTCATGGTTCCCTCACTTAGGAGCAGGGATAGTAACTTCATTTCTGGATGAAATTGGTGAGTGGCTTTCATTTTCTCAGTTGATACACAAGTTCAAAATACCTGAGTCTCAGACTTTTAACGTGTTTCAACTGAGACACTTGTTAACCATGGTCTTTGGGGCCACTCCACCCAGTCCACCGACCTTTGCATTGGTATCTGAACTTTCCCCTTTACTAGTCTCTTCTGGTGTGATTTCTAAGATTTATCAAGTCTTGTTCCAATGGAGGTTTGGACGCGATGGTGACCCCACCAACTTCTGGGTTTCATTTTTTCCCCACTATACTTTTAAGTGGCCCGTCCTCTGGATGTACTGTCATAAATATGTATCCCAAGATAGATTGCATCTCATGCAGTTCCATATCTTGCATAATTTATACTATACCCCAAACTGGTGAAATGGGGCCTTCTTGATACCGATAGGTGTAGTAAGTGTTCCCAGGATGCAGGATCACTTTTCCATTTTTTTTGGTCATGCCCCCAGATAGTATCACTTGGGGAGCAAATAAAAACCAATCTGGACCCTTTACTGGGTCTACAGGACTATTTTACACCAGATATTTGCCTGTTGCGGGATCTCTCCTCCATAAAGGTTAAAATCCGGAGATTTCACATATCTATGGTGGCCCTTTTGGTCAAAAAAGTCATTCTCAGGCGTTGGAAGGAAAGGTCCGGCCCAACATATCATGAGTGGCTCCATGAGATCTTAGCAAATATATGCACAGACAAGGCTATTGCTAGCCTTCAAAACAGGCTACATAAGTATAAGGATATCTGGGATCCCCTTCATACTTTAATTATGGTGGCTATGAAGTAGTGTGTAGCCGAGGTTACCATCTTAATTACTTTGGTATAGGGAGTTAGCGGGTGATAACAGTGTTAGAAGGAACTGCTGTGCCGGGAAGGGGGGAGGGAAGGGTTGGGGGCAGTATGATCTGATTTATTTTATGAATTCTATGTCAAGTGCTCATTACTGCCTCCTGTAATGTGAAAAATGTGGTGAATAAACTTTGAATTGAAAAAAAAAAAGAATCCATCTACTTTTCCACTCACCCTTTTATCGATAGTTTCCCTGATTAAGAATAGAGCATCTGTTATTCTTCTGCCAGGAATGGAACAATACTGGGATAGATGCACTATTGATTTTAACAACAATGATAAATGTGCACTTAAGAATTCAGACAACATTCTAAAATCTGTATTAAGAAGAATTATCTGTCTCCAGTTGTTCATGTCAGTTCCGTCTCCTTTTTTATATAAAAGGTTAAAAAACCTTCATGCACTTGATCATTTAACTGAAAGTCAGATATAAAAGTTTGAAAAACCTATAGCAATTCCTGTGGCATTAGAGTCTGCAATATTTTATATAACTCATCTGGCAACCCATTAGACCCAGGTGCAATCCCCCACCCCCACCCCACCTAATTTCAAGTGAGATATTACTGTTGACAGCTCAGATGCTGAAAGCAGTTGTAACAGCTGCCTAATTTGTGCACATGTAAGCTGTGGTACATCAGCTGCTTGTAACATTTGTGAAAACTATGGGCTATGCTGAATTGGATCTTCTTGCTGACTCCTCATCTGTTTTTCCATTTCCCTCAATATGCCCCGATTGTCAGAAATTAAGTTGCCAAATATGTCCTTAATTTCCTCTATCTTTTTATTATGTAACCTGGTGCAGCCATCAACAAATGGGTTTGTTTGGTATTTGGACCCCTGTGTTCCAAATCATTGTTCTCTAGTCAGTGACTTCTGTCTGTCATATTGAAACAGAAACATTTCTTTATTAACTGCCTCTATTTTCATAGAGTAATCTCCCCTTTGCTCTGATTGTAATGATACCAATTCAAGAAATTAGGTCCTTAAGTGAGGTTAATTATTATTTTGTAATATTCCTTTATGTTTTGCCACTGCTTTAAAAAAGGCTATAATACAGAGTTTAGGGTCTGCCAACCATTGTAATGGGGAATCATATACTGAAAAAAAAACAATTGTCTATCCTTAGTAAGAATTATCAAATCCTGAAGAACTTTGAGATCTTATAAATGACTGGCATTCAGTCTCCAGATACCACTCCCCTCCACTCTTGGAGGTGAATTGGAGAGATAAATGCATATTAGGGTATAATCTGAAGTTGTGGTGAATCTCTTTCCTACTTATTTGTGTGCCAGCATCTACTTGGAGATGTCATGATCTGAAGTCTCCACTGTAATCATTTCTGTATATATAAGGAGAATCAGATTTGTAATAAATCACAAATCTATTAGGGTGGATAATGACCCTTTAAAAAAGTGTGCTCCAGTTTGCATTTTAGGGAAGCCTGAGCATCTTTTAAACCATATTGTTTTACTAATGACTAGAGAAAATTAGTAGCATTATAAACTTTAGCTGTTGTAGTGTTTTTATCAGATTTTAGCAAACCAGTGTTAAAATCCCTCCAAATAAAACTTGTGTACTGGTACATAAAAAAGGTTGTACCAATTTCAGAAGATCCACTCTAACTGCCTTTGTTTGGGGAGCATACAAGTAAAGTTCCCTGTATGCTTAATCTTTAAATCCTGCATCCAGTAACAGGGCTCTACCTGTAAACACATCTATTAATTTGTGAACCTTAAGTTTGGGGTCAGTGAAACATACACCTAAACCATTACTTTAATCCTCTCCAACAGACTGATGTGAGTCACCTTGATACCATTCATTTTAATCATTTGAAATATCCATTAATAATCTAAAGCTAGTTTGCTGTAACAAAAAAATGTCATATGCCATTCGCTGCAAAAGAGCAACAGTTGTGACCCTCTTGACCTCCGACTTTATGCTGTTGACATTGAGACTGGCAAGCCTCAAAGAAGGTATAGGGTTATGTTTGAAGAAGACCTAATTTCTTCAAACTAGCTCTAGTGATCCTCTTCTGTCTGGTCGATTTGGCTTTCACAGAGGACTGCTCCGGGGCCTCAATAGATAAATCATTCTGAGAGGAATGAATGGAAACATCTGAGTCTGCCTCTTCCATCTGCTCACTCCAACCTTGTAATACATCATATTAATTGTTCAATGACACAGGGTCAGATGTCTGAGATACCAATTTGAAGGTTCCCTTTTTTGGAACCTTTCTTCACAGTTTGAAACAATTCTGGATCTTGTATGCTGGGTCCAGAGTCGGGGGGGGCATGCTTATAACTGGGTCAGAAAAAACATCTTGTGGGGGAGTAACATGATGCAAAGGACTGAATAGCAGCACTCATTGGAGCTTCTGCCTCTCCACCCCTGAAATCCCTATTAAACCTCCTTTTTGGCACAGGGATCTGTGTTTTTTTGTGTGCTAATTGCCATAGCCATTAGAGTCAGTTTGGTTTTTCTGGAGATAATGGAAGCTGTGATGCAAAGTGCGTCACCCCAGCACCCCCCGCTAAACACCCTGGACAAAAACAATACGTGCTCCAAGGCTTCTGCTTCCTCTTCTAGGCATTCTTCTACTTCAACACTGGGGCCAGTGCCTCTTTCGGAAGACTGCTTCCTGGCCAAATTTCTGCCTTTCAGGCTGAGCTTCAGAACTTTTCCAAGGAATTATGGGCAGTGCAGGTTTCAGTGGAGGACTTAACCCATAAAGTTGGAGACAATGAAGCTTGTATTGTGTTGGTGGAGGAGTGGAAAGATCAAGTTGATCTAGAATTGTCAGCACTCCAACAGAAGTATTCTAAGCTGGAGGCTACACTTAAAGACTTAGAGGGTCAGAGCTGAAGAAACAATGTCATGATTATTGGATTGCCTGAAAAATCTGAAGGCTCCGACCCTCTCCTGTTTGACCAGAAACTGATTTCTAAACTGGCTGGACCTTCACCATATGGCCCTACATATTTGATTGAATAGGCTCACCAGTCTTTGTGCCCCGTGTCACTGAACAGAACTCCTCATCAACCTTTTATTCTCCACTTCCTCAACTACCTTGATCAGCAGCATGTATTGGTAAAAATGAGGGATTTGAAAGAGGTGACCTAGGATTGATCTTGAGTCAGAATTGTCCAGGATCTACCTAGCTCCATATGACAACAAAGGGTGAGCTTCCACCCCATCATAACTAAATTAATAGTATCTGGCTTAAAGTTTCAGATGTGGTATCCTGCCTTTCTTCGAGTCCTAATTAATGGCTCTTGGAAAAGTTTTGAAGCCCATGCAATGTGGCTGAATATCATAAGCTCTTGCTGCCTGACCTATTTAAGAAATGTGGACTCTGTTAAATAGCCAGCTGCAGGTCTCCTTGTTCCTGGGCTAAGTCTGCTGTTTGTAATTTGGTATTCCTTGTTCGAACTGCAACTAAGCATCGCATTGACATGTTGAATATTACTACCCCGTCCTTTTTTGGATTGTTTTGTACTACTGGTCCATTTTGCCTTGTTTTCTCCTTGCAACTTGGGATACTGGCACATGGGGCATCAGGAGATTGCTCTCAATCGCTAGCTGAAGCTGCACTCCTGGTTTGACTCAGCATTTTGAGTACTGAAGAAATGAACCTAGATTGAGCCAGGAACTTTGCCTGGAGTGCCTTTTCAATCTTTCTCTGCTTTGGCCTGATTTAACCTTTTTGTATACTGGTGTTGTGGTCCTGGTCCGATACAGGATTCTTGCCCAGAGCACCCTTCACCTATTTCCTGCATTGGTCCAATCCACTATCTTAACCTGCTGGAGCTGCGATCCTGGTTCAACTTAAGACAATCATGTGGAGTGTTTGTCAGTCTCTTCCTGACTCTCAATTAAGACAGCCTATTGATTAACCTGTTTTTGGATGCTGGAGGGGTGGCTTCTCATTCAGGTTTGCCTGTTTTTGCCCTGAACCCCGATCATCAACATTTGGATCCTGTTCCTTACTTAGATGTCCTGGGAGCGGTCTTGGATGTTTTATCCATTTTCTTCAGCTCCCTGGCAGTTCTCTGTGGAACTGGGTTGTGACTGGTTTTGAATACTGCTTGTCATTGATCAGCTTCAGTGGGGACTTACAGTACATCCTTCTACAGACTTCCCTTAAAATTAGTGACTGGTATAGTGATGTTCTTCGATGCACTTTCCTGGTCCGAATTTGGATGATAGATCGAACTATTGCATCGGAGCTGTGAATTGTTCTGCTGTAGTGTTTTTCCTGCATTTGCTTCAATGGGGGGAAACAGACTCGGAGCACTGTAGAACTCTGTTTTTGAGGACTGTATGGACCTCGCTCCTATCTTAATGATTGCTGGCTACCTGAACTTTTATTTCTGACCTATAGGGTACCACTATTTAGCTTACTTTACTATCTGACAATTCCTTCGGTGGTGACTGCAGCTCTTTCTGTTTTATAGGTTTGCTCCTATAAACCCAAGATTACCTTGGGGCATTTTTGCTATGTATATTTTGTTAGGTGGGAGAACCTTAACTCCACCTGATATACTGTTTATGGCTGTTATCTTATTGTGTGAGTGTCTCCATTGGAGTCACACTATGAGATCAAGAGCCTGGTTATTCTCTGGGATATTTTCCTGTGCCTGTTTAGATATTATGCCACACTGTATCATATTTATGCCTTTTTCCTTTTTTCCTTTTGCAGGTGGTGATCTGCATGAAAGACCTTATTCTAGGGACATGGGTGGCTATATTTGTTAGTTGTGGCAAATATCATGTTAAGCTTTATCCATTTAATATGTAGCTTGTTTAACTGTTAGCACTGATCTATTTACTTGTGGAAGTTATATGTGACCTTGGTTAATGGTCCTTTGTTCAGTCTGTTCCTCTTGGGCTGATAGGATTTTAAGTTAGTCAGGAAGTTCTTTACTGTTAATGTAATTTTGGAACTCTTCATTCTAGCGGGGGTTGTTGTTATGTAGCTACTTAATGGGGTTTCTGTTTGGTTGACTTTAGGGACCATCATTAGCATCCTGGTCCCTTTTCCAGGTACTAGTTTTAATGGACACATCTAACTCCTTTATCTGGGATTTTGTGTGTGAGGGGGGTGCTGCTGGAGTGTAATGGTTGGTTTGGGTTCATCATAGGCTGGTTCACATGTGTTGTATTCAGTAACTGGTCGTTTTTTGGTGAGGTTAACATACGTTTAATTCTGGGTGATATTTTTGGAATCAAACATGAAGGATGGTCTAGTTGTGGGGAGTCTGATTGTTTGGGACAGTGGAGGGGTCTGTGCTAAGCTTGTTTGTGGGGTTCTGTTTGGTGGGAGTGCGGTATGGCAGAGTGGCTCTCTGGGTGGAGTTGTAAATTTATTCAGCTGACTGCCGGATGTTTCAATTTCTTTCTCTCTGCATACATGGACTATGGCTAAGGTAATTAAGTTTGCTTCATGGAATGTTAAGGGAGCTTTTGCCAGAGTAAAATGATATCAGATTCTTAAGCATATGCAGCAGCTTCAGTGTGCTGTTTTCTTCTTACAGCAGACTCACTTACTGGAGAAAGAGGGTATACTATTTCGGAGACAAAATGTTAATCAAGTGTTTGCTACCGATGACAGGGGTTGCTGTCCTCCTTTCCAAGTGTTTTCAATTTTCCTGCAGTCAATGTATTGGGGATCCTCAATGCAGATTTATATTTCTCAAAGGTGTTCTAGACTGCACTGAAATCCTGTTGTGATGCATTTATGGGCTGAATGCTGATTCTCCCTCTTTTTTTTCTTAACTATCCTGGCTGTTAGCCCCATTCCTCTTTCTCCCTATGATAATAGGGGGTGATTGGAATCTTGTTTTTACCCAAGACTTAGATAGGACAGATAGACCTGGATCTGGCCTGTCCTCTGCTCAGCTTTCTATCCAGAAGATGGTTGATGTTATTGGACTCTGTGACCCTTGGCAGGTCCTGTACCCCAACCTTAAGGAGTTTACTTATCACTCCTTGGTTCATGATTCCTCCTCTAGAATTGATTACTTCTTAATTAGTCAGAGTCTGGTAGAGGTGTGCTGGGCAATAGCCCCTCGGTCTTCTCTGACCATTCCTTAGAGTGGCACACTCTTTCCTTGACTTGATCTTGTCAGAAAAAGTCACTATGGAAGCTAAACAACCAACACCTGAAGGAGGATTATGTTGTTTCCAGAATTAAGGATCAGATTTGGATTGTTCAGCTCTACTAATGTGGACTCTGCCATGAAAATTGACTTGAAGTGGGGAACCTTAAAATGTTTTATTAGAGGGGAGTTCACATGCCTTGCCTCTTCTCAGAAGCATTAAGAGGGAAGAATAAGTCTCAGACTTGTTTTCCAGGATTCGAAATGTAGAGAAATATTTGACACCCACTACTCCTGATTCCTGCCACCTGGAGCTCATTTCCCTCAGAGATCGGTATGCAGATCTTCTACGGGAAAAATTGGAATACACCATCCTTAAAACCCATGCTAAATATACCAACCAGGGTGAAGAAGCCAGGCACCTTCTGGCGCTATGACTTAAGAAGCAAGAATTGTCCTGGCTGATAGCAGCTATTCAATCTGCTGGTACTGGGGTTTTAAAAACTTCCCTGGAGGACATTGTTTCCAAGTTTGAAATGTATTATTGATCACTTTATGGTCCCTTGCCCACCTACCCCCCCTTCCTTAGAGATGGTTAGGGATTACTTGGCCCCTATTCCCCTTCCTACTTTGACTGAAGTCCATCAATCTCTTTTATCTACTCCGATTACAGAAGAGGAAATTCTCACTGCCATACATTCTCTACCATTGGACCAAGTTCCTGGTCCTGATGGCTTTTCCATGAATTTCTATAAAATATTTGTAGCTGAGCTAGTACCCTGGTTGCTTCAGCTATTTCATTACATGTACTCAACCAGCCTTTCAGATAAGTCTCTGCTAGGGGCACTGATTGCTCTCCTTCGAAAGCCAGGGAAGGTTCTGGAGAAGGTCACTAGCTATAGGCCAATTTCTTTGCTAAATTACTACATACAAATTTTGGCAAAGGCTTTGGCCTCCAGGATCGGTTGGGTTTGATCTGATCTTATCAGACCTGAACAAGTGAGTTTTATGGCTACTCACTCATCAGCGGACAATCTTCATAAGCTCACCCACATCTTTTCCACATCTAGGGATTTGGATATACAGTACCTGCTGCATTGGTGTCCCTAGATTCAGAAAAGGCCTTTAATAGAGAGGAATGGCAGTTCTTGTTCACCACTCTTGAGCGCTTTGGATTTCCCCCTTCATTTATTAAATGAATTAAAGTGCCTTGCTCCTCCCCTGGTGCCCAGATCTACTGTAAAAGATTCCTGTTCTCTACTTTTCCCCTGTATTCAGGTACTAGACAGGTACTAGACAGGGATGCCCCCTTTCTCCCCTCCTCTTTAATCTTTATCTGGAACCCCTTCTCCATTAACTGAAATATAATCCTAATGTCACCGGGATGCAGATTGGCTCCTTGAACCTGAAGTTTCCACTTATGCAGATGACATTTTATTACATGTGTCATACCCCAAATCTGCCATCCCAGCTGCCCTGGCTACTATTAATGAGTATGATTCTCTATCTAATTGCAGACTTAACCTGGACAAACTATGGTTATGCCCCTAAACTCCCATGATTTTAAATCAGATATTTTGGCTTTTGGTATGACCTGGTCTCTCAGGCAACTTAAATATCTGGGCATCCTCCTTTCTAGGACAGAAAAACAAATGAAGAAACTCAATTTCACTGACCTGATCTCTGTTCTTCAACAAGATTTGCAGAGATAGAAATTACTTCCATTGATGCTTTGGGGCAGGATCAATGTGGTGAAGAGGAACGTTCTGCCCCACCTCTTCAATCTCAGCAATGTCTGGTTGCCCTTATCATGGTTCAAGAAGGTACGTAGTCTTATACTGAACTTTCTATGGCTCTGTAAGACACCTCGGCAAGCATATACTAAACTAGCTGCCCCTAAAGACTGTGGATGCCTTCAGCTTCCTTACTCCGGCCTCTACTACTGGGTGAGCCATGTGAGTAAATACCTAAGATGGTGTAGTCTGGTGATGAATTTTTCCACCTATTCCCCTCTCTGGCTCACATTAGAGAAGGAACAGATAACTCAGGTGGGACTCTCTCCTCTGAAATTATTGCATAACCTCCCTAAAGATTTGCCCAAGAGCCTTCCCCATTTGGTTATTGGGGTATCGGTTCAGGTTCATTCTCAATTTTGTACCTTTATGAAGTATTGCCATAGGAAAGATTTGTCTCAACTTATTTTTAGGAATCTGAATTTTAAGATTGAACATACATATGAACATATGAAGAAGCCAGCAGAAGTAGGCCATTTGGTCTATCTAGTCCACTCATATTGCAGGGTACACAGCTTGAGCTACTGTCCCTGCCCACACCTCCCATCCTCCCTACCCATGATACTTACCTTTCCCCTATGCCTATCCCAGTCTCTCTTAAAGCTGCCCACTGCCTTCAAAGAGATCAACTCTTCCGGCAGCGCATTCCAAGTGTCCATGACCCTGTCTGTGAAGAAGTGCTTCCTGACCTCCCTCCTAAACCTCTGACCCTCCAGCTTAAGACTGTACCCCCTCATGTTATGGTTGCTACTCAGCTTAAAGAAACTCTCCTTATCCACCTTATTTATCCCTTTCAAGTACTTGAAGGTCCCAATCATGTCACCTCTTTCTCTCTCTCTCTCTCTCTCTCTCTCTCTCTCTCTCTCTCCTGTTTTCCAGTTTTCAGTGCCCTAAACCTCTCCTCATATGCCTTATCCTGCTGACCCACTATCATCTTTGTAGCCCTCATCTGGACTTTCTCTAGCAGGTTAATGTCCTTTTTCAGGTGTGGGCACCAATACTGAACCCCATACTCTAGATGAGGCCTTATCAGGGACCTGTACAGGGGAAGTATAAACTCCTCGCTCCCACTACCTATCCCCCTAGATATGCATCCCAGCATCTTGTTTGCCTTTGCTGCTGCTTTTTTGCACTGCATGGAGTGCTTCAGGTCACTAGTGATTATCACTGTCAGGTCTTTCTCTTCTGATGCAGATATTCAGACTCCACCCAGGTAGTAGTCTGTCCTGGGATTCTTGGCTCCAATATGCATAACTTTGTATTTCTTAGTATTGAAGTCAAGCTGCCAGATCCTGGTCCACCTCCCCCAGCATTTCCAGTATCCCTTCAGTTGTGTCCACTGTCCCACAAAGCTTGGTGTCATCTGGGTATAGGCACATTTTGACCTTACTGCCACCCCCAATGCCACTGATGAAGACACTGAACAACTCTGGCCCCGTCACCAAGCCCTGTGGGACCCCACTAGTTACCTATCTGGTGCAAGATAACTCTCTCCCTACAATCACCCTCTGGATTCTGTCCCTCAGCCAGTTTTTCACTATCTGGACTTCTTTTCCCCAACCCTGAGATTCACTAACTTCTTCTTGATCAACTTTTTATGGGGCACAGAGTCAAAGGCCTTGCTGGAATCAAGATAAAGGATGTCTATCTCTTGGCCCCTGTCTATTGTCTTAGTGACACAGTAAAAGAAGTCAAGTCAAATTTGTTTGACACAATCCCCCCCCCATGAACCCATGCTTCTTCACATCCTGGAGGCCATGCTCCTCTAGATATTCTACCAATCTTTCCTTTAGTATGGTCTCCATTAGCTTGCCCACAATGGAGATCAAACAGACTGGTCTGTCATTCCCTGGGTCATTTTTGGGACCGCATGTGCTGTTTTCCAGTCCTGCGGTACCACACCTGACTCTAGTGAGCTATTAAATAGGTCTGCCAGTGGCCCTGCCAGCTCTTCAGCCAGTTCCTTTAGTAGCCTTGAATGTACTTTGTCCAAGCCTGATTTGTCCATCTTCAATGCCAGCAGCCCCACCCTCACTCTATCCTCCTCTGTCACTACATATGTGTTCCCCTCACCCCCGCTCTTCTTTTCTCTTCTGAAGGTACTGGTCCATCCTTCTCTCTGGTGAAGACAGAACAGAAGCATTCATTTAGTATCTCTGCTTTTCCTCCTGTTATCCTCCACCCACTCCTCCCCTTTCTTAAGCCTAACAGTCCCTTCCTTCTTGTCCCTTTTCTCTTATTTAATTCCTTCAAATATCTGCAGCTCCTTCTGTACCTTTGCTCAATGGACTTCCTTACTTGCCTCACTAGCCAACCTTAGACAATTTTCCCTACCAATTCTCTTGGTTTTCCTGAATATTCTATATGCCAGCCTCTTTTCCTTTACTGCTTGGATAACCCCAGAACAGAACCAGCTGGGTACTTTGACCCTTTATTCGTCCTCCTGACCCTAATGTACTCATCTGTGGCAACCAGTATTCCTTCCTTAATGAAGAGAATGTCATCCCTGTTACTTGGTTACTCTAACTTGCAAACATTAAGGTGTAATGCTTACTCCATACAGGAAGGTGTCTGTCTTCTGGTGACATAATGAATTTTTTCCAGTTGATGGGGTCTGTTTTTTTTTAAGGTGTTTCAGCTCAGGCATGTTATTATGCATTGGTTTGGGACTGACTTTGGGACCAAAAACATTTCTGAGTTTCTGCAAGCATTAATAGATATAGCTTCAGCGCCACATTTCTTTCAAAAATGTATGCAGTTCTTTTTCTAGGTTATTCCCATGGTTGGATGGAGTTTGCCAACATTGGAATGCTCGGTTTCTGCAATGCTTCATCAAATGGGGGAAAATTTGGAAGGACACATACACTTACATGTCTCTGGACAAGTTGAGGCACTCAGTTTCACATTTTGCATGACCTATATTTTACCCCTGTCACATTAGCAAAAATAGGTGGCACTCACTCTGTCTTGTGCACACGATGTGGGCTAGCAGAAGGAACGTCTTTACACATTTTCTGGTACTGCCCTAAAGTTGCCCCCTTATGACAGTTAATCCGGAATAAAGCAGACCCCCTCCTTGGGACTGATAGTTATTTTTCACTTGATATTTGTATTGTGGAGACTATTCTGGAGTTGAGGTGAAGGAGCATTGATATTATATGGCACCGATTGCTCTCTCAGGCAAAACATTTGTGCTTCACTGTTGGTGAGAAGATGCTATGCTATCTTATCAGGATTGGTTGCAGGAACGTTTATTTAACATGAGTGTCGAGAAGATGATTGTGAGTTTATGTAATCATTTACATTTCTTTAAATAAGATATAGGGTATGTTGCACACCTTATACATTGTACAAGTTCTTTACTGATCTCCCTGCTGTGTTGCCTAGCAATCTGGTTTGGGTTCCTTCTTTTTTGTTTCTTTGAGCCAGTGGCTGTTTGTGACAAGGTTACAGTGCCGGGGTGGGAGGGTTAGGGCCATTGGGTTGTTTGACGGTTTTGTTCTTGTTGTTGTGTTTTAAAGATCAAATGCCACATATTTTTTTTTGCTACTTTATTTCTGCACCCCACCCCTGGTCCTGGTCGGCCCTCATTCGGCTGCCATCCATTGTCTCTGCTCCTTCAGGACCTCACCCCTGTAACCCCCATGGCTTACTCCCTGTAGCAGAGCAGCAGGAACTCCCACCAGCTGACAGAATCCAGTTTGGGGCATTATCTCCAGAGACAGAGTGCAACGGGGATGGTCATCAAGCTGCAATGACCAGCCACCAAGGTCTTTTCTCTTTTTTCTTTCCCCTTGTGGGAGCCAGGTGTGCAATGACACCTGCAGTGGGCTCATGCACGCACCTGCGCATGGTCCCGCCAAGCATCTGCCATGCTCCTGCCCACTTGTCTTGTGGCTGCATAGCACAGAGCCCCAGTCTCCACCAGGAATCAGGTGTACACCAACTGCAAGTTACCCCCCTCCCTAGAGATGGAGAGCTATCCATTAGATGCTCAATCCATCTCCTCCCCACCAACCCCGGCGGCCCGCGCTCATTCCCAAATGCGGGTCAATGGTGTGGTGTGAGGTGTGGCGTACAGCACCTCAGCCCTCAGCACCACCAGGCTGGCTAAAATGCCACATATTTAAGAAAAGCTTGAATTCACTTGCATTCAAGTCCCTGTGTCATGATTAGTGTTTCCTGAAAATATTATGCTGTTTGATTTTGTGGTATTCTGTAAATCAGCATCTGTTAATGTGCTCGGCATTAACTGAAAACTGTTAAGATTTTTCTGTACCTATCAGTGACTGATGTCATAATTTTTGTCCTGCCTGTTGCTTCTGCAACTAAATCCCTGATTGACTGAAGAAGCTGTTGCAGTTCCTGGCCAGACCTGGGTTTGAATCCCACAGCTTCCACTTGCATACTATGTGACCCTGAGCAAGTCACTTAACCTCCTTGTGCTCCCAGGTCGCTCCTGTAAAAAAGCTTTCAGCTTAGTGTGCTATACCTGGTTAAACAACTAAAAAATAAAAAAATAATAAAAATAAAAAAAGGTCCCAGTCAAAGCAGTCTGCAGAGCTAATTGTTTTCACTCAAAGTTTGCTACTTACCCATCTGGTTTGTGTTCAGATTGATTAGCTTAAAATCTATCATTCTGTTCTAATCATTTGAGTTTCACTGCTGAACTGAAATGGTATGAATGAATGTCTATGAGAAATTACCTCGTCTGTATCACAGCTGTCATTTTTTTCTAATCAAAACTCTCCATTGTTTTCTAGCTATATAACACAAGGTTGTGTAATGGATATAAAATACATTTAAAGTTTGTTAATTCATAGAAGCATTGTGTCTGTAATGTAGCTTCCAAAACAGGTTCATGTGAGAACAATTTTGTTTTATGTCACATTGACAAACAGTTGTCAGCCACACTCTGCTATTTCAGGATCATGTGCAGTATGAACATATAAACTCCAGTTCTTTGAGGGTTTCTGTGTGAAAATACATCATGTATGTGTATAACTAGAAATATTGTGTGGCATCCTGATGCCTCTATCTTCTTCCCCTCAGTTGAGTGTGCTGCACCCTGCTTCGCTCTGTCCCCCACCACCACAGTCATGGTCAATGCATCCTGTTGCCCCCATTCCTATCCCAACAGACAGGGCTGCTGTGCTCTGCTAAGCCCTAGAATCCCAGATTCTCTGCTTCCACAGTTGGGGTTGCTGCAGCATGCCACCCCAGGCCACCAAAGGTGGTGGTTTTGCTGCACTTTGCTACCTACTTCCATTGCCCCAAATGGGCAAGGCCACTACACCACATGCATCCCATCTCACAGTCAGGGCTGCTGTAGCTTGACACCTCACTGTGTCCTACATCACAGTCAAGGCTTCTGCACAGTGTTGTCCTCTGTCCCCTGCCACCACTGTGCCCTGCTCTACCATAGATCCTCTTGCCTCTACATTTAGGATTGTTGCACCATGCTGCTCCCTGCTACCAGAGTCCTTGGCTACACTACCCAAACTGCTCAAAAGAAAACAAAAATACTTTTATCATGTGTTATAGGGTGGGGAAAAGGGGGTAGCAGGATGCAGCAGCCCTAACTGTTTGGGCAGGACACAGGGGAGGCATCAGGGTACAGCAGCTCAAACTGTGGGACAGGGTGCAGTAGACACTCCTGTTAAGGACAAGGGACATGGGCAGCAGGGTGTAGCAAAGGATCAGAATCTGGTGGCAGGGGGCAACAGGGAGAAACTGCCCCAACTGTGGTGGCAGGGGACAGGGTGCAGCATATGCCCTGCCTTGTCCTATGGTGAGTGGCAACATTGAAAAGCAGCCCTATCTGTAGAGACATGGGGCTCTAGGGCACAGCAGGCCACAGCAGCCTTGACTGTATAGACAGGCGAAGGGTGCAGCAGCCTTGGATGTGGTAGCAAAGATAGAGGACAGCATGGTGCAGATGATTCGACCATGTGGCAGGTAGTGGTGGGCGAAGTGGCCCCCATTCGCTCCGTGAAGTGATCCGCGGAGTGAAGGAGAATTCGCGGAGTGCTCCACAACGCAAAGTGGAGTACCATTTGTAATGCGAAGTCCACTGAAAACAATGACTTCACATTACTCCGCCTTCCCAAACCACTACTCCACCAATTCTTAAGGTGATGTACATTGAAAACAATGTACTTTGCCTTGTTTTTAAGCTCCAAAGGCGATTTGCAGTGTTTCATGGGATTTCAGGTCACATGGGCTCTAGATTGTTCTGCACAGCCTCAGTTTGGGGTAGTGTGTGCAGGAAGCTGTAGGAGACAATCTGCTCTGAGAGCTCTCTGCAATTCAAACCTTCAAAAAGCTGTTAAAAAAGCCTTTTTGAGTAATTTTTTTTGCTGAAACTTTAGTTCATCGATTATAGGAAACCATCCTGTGCTCATATCATCAAGTGTTTATTGTTTGTGTGTGGATTTTGAATGTTAATGTACAACATTCAGTCTGTGTACTGAGAGACCGTGGAAGTGTGCTTTGGGGGAAGGGTGTATCTGTGGTGTTGGTTGATTAACTTGGAGAAAAAGACAGTGCTTTCTGTTTTGGTGATATTTTTCTTGTTTAACTGTGTTAATGTACACACAGTAATATTTTCAATATTTCTTGCCATTTTTTTGCTGATTGCTGTGGTGCAGCAGTGCATAATTTTAGTTTGTTTAAAATATGTGGTTATATTACTGAAGTTTTCAATTTGCTATGCATTACTTAGTGTGTGTGTGAGTATGTGTGTGACGCATGTCATCAAATCAGACACCTTTTATTGTGCCACATAATAATTTCAGCAATGTGAAGCTGCTATCCACTGCAGCTGCATGATTTTTGCACTTCTTTGTGGTATCTTTACTGGTACTGGTACTAGTGACTGTTACTGCACATAACAATGCAGAGTTTTGATGAGAAGGAACAGACAGATGTGATACTGACAAGTTAAGTTCTCACAAACATACATTCATACCACTTCAGTTCAGCACTGCAACTCAGATTATCAGAACAGAATGATAGATTTCCAGCTAATCTATGTAAACACAAACCTGATGGGTTAATAACAAACTTTAAGTGAAAACAATTAGCTCTACTGACTGCTCTGACTTGGAACTACTACAGCTTCTTCAGTCAATCAGGGACTTAATTGCAGAAGCAATTAACTAGATAAAAATGATGTAATCGCTCACTGATAGGGACAGAAAAATCTTCACTGTTTTCAGTTACTTCAGAGCACATTAACATATGCTGATTTAAAGAAAACCACAAAACCAAACAACATGATATTTTCAGGTGCACTAATCATGACATGGACTTGAATTCAAGTGAATGCAAGCTTTTCTTAAATATGTGGCATTTGATCTTTAATTGTTTTTATGGATTGTCCTTGGTTTTGTTGTATGTTACTGTTGGATTTGCTTTAATAAAGTGCATCAAATTAAAAAAAAAGAAAGAAAGAACGTACACCTGTATGGTTTGACTTGAACTCACTACAGATACACTAGACATAGATGGTGAACTAGGCTGTTCTACAAGGGACTCATGGGACCTAGTTTCAGATGCCTCATTTCGATTAGAATGAGGCGGTGGAGGTTTTATGTGCCCTGTTTGACAGTACGGTGCTTTAGCCTGATGCAGATAAAAATCCTGCTCTGCAGATTCTGCAGAATTTTGTGCTGCCCATGGGAAAGTTCTGAAAGAATGTTCATTGTCTCCACACAAATTGCAAATAGGAGGAACAGTACACATGCCAGCTATATGACCCCGTAAATCACAATAAAAACAACTCATTTGGTTACAGTCTGTGTTCAAATGGTTTAAATATCCACACTTATAATAGTTCTTTGGCTGGCCAGGGTGAAACAAAATACCTCAGTCCCTCCCAAAAAAGAAACAGTTTGGTAAATGACAGATCCCCTGTTCTATATGTTTCAGCTGTATCCAGCACATCCACCTCCCAGTCCAAAACCCATTATCATCCATTATAGGGTTCGGTGCCCCATGAATGTCACATCTCTTTTCCAACCAGAAGATGATGTCATTCACACTCGGTCCTTCATTTCTAAATAAGATTGTCGCAGTTTTAACAGTAGGTTTGATAATCGGTATGGCAACAAAAGGTTGCCATATAGGGGTATACTTCACAGTGTAATATAACCTCCAAAATTTATCCAATAGAGCTGCAGTACAAAAGCTGATATCAAAATTGGTTTCCCCTACAAATGTGTACACCTCTGCAGGGGTGAATTCCAAATAATCTTTAATCTTAGCATACTAAAATAATAATGATAATAAGGGTTTTATCCACTAAGTGCCTGTCCGGGTACCTGCTCAGAGATTCCTTTATACCTAAGTCTCACCACAAACCATCATTTAGCTGGTTTGACAGGTTGCTGAAACAGACTTGCATTAGTGGCAGCTGGAATAGTTTTGTGCCCTGGGTCCTTATTTTGAGTTGCCTCCCCCCCCCCCCATTTCCACCTCTTTATTTTTCAAAGGATCCTCACCAGTACCTGTAATATTTGGAGTGGGAAACTTCATAAAACCTTCTATTTCTGGCACCATAGCTGATTCAGTCAGTCTTCCTGCTTCAACATCCACATTTCTGTTCTGTTGTGAGCTGGTATTTTCAGCCTCTGACACAGCAGCTCTCTTCTCCAGCACTCCTTCCGAGTGCTCAGCTGAATCAATTCCCACAGCTGTTGGCACTTCTGTGTGGGCCTTCTTGGAAATGGGTGCACTCACTTCTCCTGTATCAAGTACTTTCCACCATTCTGGTGTGCCCAGAATTGGAATGCTTTTCTCTGGATCCACTGGCCATTTAAAAAAGATCCATTCTGCTTTATTGAGCCCATCTTCAGAGGTCCATTCTGTCGAGAACATAAAATCACTGGACATCAATATCTAGCAGTGTTCTACTAATGTTGTCAGCTGCATCTGTGCAGGAAGAATCATTAATAAGTAATTTCAGAGACCCAGAAGTAACTCTTTTGCTAGATAAGCCAGTTGGGCTCACTACTGACCTTTTCCATTTATGCTCCTCCTCAAGTTTTAAGCTTATCATGAGAAAACTCTCTTTTTGTCTTCAACACCATTTCCAACAATAGCTTCTTTTTTCCTCCAGATCCTTTTATACTTTCCTTTCTTCCTCTGATATCTCCTCAGTAATTTCCATTTGCTTGCCAGGGAACAGATTTCCCTCTTCTGCTGCTCTGCATCATCTGTAGAAACCATTTCATCCTCAGTGTCCATATATTCCGTAGCTTCAATAGGTACATAAGATTCAGGTTTCAAAGCTGTCTATGCCTCCCCTGGGAGACAACCTTCCTCCTCGACCACTTGTCCTGCACTGGGATCCTCCATTCTCCTGCAGATAGACAGTGCCTCCTGCAAAGAGTGGGGGTATTTATTAGGTTAAAGAAATTAAACAAAATAACATCACAAAAAAAACTACAAATTACAGTGTTGTCAGTGTGAAAATCACATATAAAGAAAAACATAGAAATCAAATTATTGCCAAATACAAATAAGAAACACAAAAGGGAAAGGGAACATTGTTTAACCAGGAGTAGCACACTAAGCCAAAGCTTGTTTCCAGATGCAACCTGGGAACACAAGGAAGTCAATTGACTTGCTCAGGATCACACAGTATGCGCCTAGGTGGCTATGGGATTCAAACCCAGGTCTCCATATCTGCAGTTCAGAGCCTTAACCCACTGCACTATATTGCCTCCTAATATGCTTAATTCAGCTTACAAACAAAATAAAGAAAAACTCATAAACAAATCATGTCTGATAATATGAAATACTGGGAAAGTCCTGAAACATTCTATAATAGGCAATCATGTAATTGGTACATCTGAACTAGTAATCCAAGGCATATTTCTTCAGACAGTATTGAGCCATCTGCTATTCAGTGATTTAGCTTCTGAAAAATAGATATTCTGCAGTTCAGTAGTAATTTTGTTAATCATTTCAGTATGATCAGTCTGCTTCTGCTGTAATGTGAATATGCATCATACATTCCAGATACACCATTTTATTACAGTAAAAATCAAATGGAGTGTGCTCTTATTCCATTTATTTACAACCTTCATATAGTGCCCAAACATTATGACCTCATGAGAGACTGCAGAGAACCAAGGTTCCTACCTCATTTGAGATAGGGTCATCCAGAACTCCTTCATATATGTACAAGAAAAAAAAGATGTTCTATGGTTTCTGTTTCCTGGTTGCACTGTAATCTATGGCATATTCTTTCCTCCATCTGTTTATGTTTATGATTTGCCCCTGCATTCATTTTTGTATGACAACTTGACCAGTGTAAGTCCCACATTTTTTTCAGGTATCCTTTTTTCTTTTAATAAATGCAATAATGAGGGGAGATATCATTCAGGACATGAAGGAAAGGTAGTTTCTCCACGGAGATGTGGTGAATGGATCCAGAAATATAGTTCTTTTCTATGTTTTGTCAGTACCATTCGATAAGTTTTTTTTCAAATTTCTAATTAAAAAAAACCTCTGATATATTCAGGTGTTGCTATAGACCGTCGGAGAAGTCCAATATGTCCTTGCTTCCACTGATGGAACCACTGTAAGGAAGAAGAAACTAGAAAGGGGGTCCACACTTGTCCAGTATATACTATGAGAGGTTTTAGATTAGTGATAAAAAAATACTATAGAAAAATGTAATGGGATTAACCATCCCTAAACCCCAATGGGGGATAGGAAGATATGTTATATTTCTTTTTATGGGGTTTAGCCTGCTGCCCCATACAGCTTGAAAAAAATATTCAACACTGTATGGTTGCCTCCAGAGTTTTGGGTGGGGGAAAACATATAACTAATATATAAAAAAGGGGTAGTAAATAAGATTTGTTAAGATATACTCTTTTTTGCTTACTAAGCTGCCATTTATTCCTTTTGGCTACTAATTGTTTACCTTGTTGTATTTTTGGTTCCCATTTAAAAAAATTAGAAATATCAGTATCATAAATTATATCCAATATTTGTATAGATTCTGTAGTTATTTCTATATCTGCTATATGAGTATCTGCAAGATTTTTTCTTCCTAGCTGTTTGACAGAGCTTTTGACGCGATTAAGTGTAACTCTTGAATAAGACCTATATAGTTTACAAATCTGATTAGCTGCTTCATTAGAGTTTGTATCCTTTACTAATAGGCAGAGATCATCCACATATGCAATTTCAGTGTGTGGCATTGAGATTGCTTCTGTGCTAAGTCAGCGTATATCTGGTGATGAGTTTAATAATCTTAACAAGGGGTCAATACAGAAGATATAAAGCAAGTGGCTTAAGGGTCAGCCTTGTCTAACTCCCCTAAGAACTGGAACCATAGGACCTTTTGACCCATTTACAATGGATGTGACAGTAGCCATTCTATACAAACACCTTATCCAGTCAATACATTTATCCAGTATGCAGTATGCCCACAATACTTCCCAAAGAAAATCATGTGTGACAGAATCAAAGGCTTTCTGTTGATTAAGAGAAACAATAAAACCAGGCAGTGCACCCTTTTTCCCATATTCAAATAATTCTCTCAAATGATCTATAATCTTCCTCTCAGGAATTGTACATGCTTGAACTGTTGATATCAAATATTGTGCTACCTGTAAAAGTCTTGTATTTAAAATTTTGTTAGTACTGTATCTTGAAGTCTGAATTAAGAAGACTTATTGGCTGCCAATTGTGAATATCATAGTTATCTCCTTTTTTTGTAAAGGTACAATAAATGTACATTAGTCATCCTAAGAGATGGTGACTGAGTACTAAATACATGATAAAAACCAACTAGTTCTTCTGCCAGTTCTGACCACAAAAGGTTGTATAATTCAATTGTCAGTCCATCTCCCCCAGGAACTTAATCCAGTGGAAGAGATTTAATGGATATTTCTATTTTTGCTGGAGTTATAAATTGTGTTAGGTATACAGCACCCTCTGGTGAACAAGTAGGATGTGGAAATTGTGAAAAGAGATCTCCCATGTCAGAAGGTTGTGTGGGTACAGGTTGATAAAGCTGTAAAGTATGCTGTGTTACAATATGTGTTATATCTTGAATAGCAGTACATAATATATGATTACTGTCCCATAATCCACCTAGTTTTTTTTGTTTGTTGCTGTCATAACAATTCTCATATGGACAA
Source organism: Neoceratodus forsteri (assembly GCA_016271365.2). Lineage (NCBI taxonomy): Eukaryota > Metazoa > Chordata > Ceratodontiformes > Ceratodontidae > Neoceratodus > Neoceratodus forsteri. Next base: position 686,976,070 of record CM057449.1, read on the forward strand.
ATCTGTCCTTTCTTTCCCTGTTTGCCAAATTTCTGCTGATGCTGTAAGTGCTGGGCCTGTTTTATGTGAAATTCAGTCATTCCATTTAATGTTGGCTTGCAGGCACATGCGCAAGCAACATTTTGTGGTAGTAGCACTGTACTAGCATTTTCAAAGGTGTGTCAGTGTTGTGGCAAATCCAGGGGATGCTTTAGCCGGTGTGTCCCTCAGTCACCATCAAGTGAGCATGCTGCTGATGGCAACAGTTTCAGAGAGTGCCACCAACTTGAAAGAAATCTGAAAGCTCATCATTGCAGTGGCAGATCTGACATGCCTCCACTACATGCCGTTTCTGGTGAAACATTTCAATAAACATGGCGGCGGCTCCTGCCGTCTGCCTCTTACAATCCTTAGAGAGATGACTTCGGGGTGCCCAATCCCTCTGTCAGCATGCCCCCTCTCCAGTTCAGTTTGTTTGCCAAAGGGGGTGCTCAATCCCTTTCAGCATTATGCCCCCCTAGTTTTATTTGTCTGCTGATAGGGGTGCCCAATCCCCTTCTGCATCATGCCCCCCCAAACACAGACATGCTTTCTTTGCCAACAGGGTGCTCAATCCCCTTTGGCTGATCTTCCCAAAAAACAGGTGGCACACTGAGGCCCACCCCAGTGTGCCCAAATGTACTTGTGAAACCTGTAAAAAAAACAACCTTCCCTTGATGTTCTCCCCGCAAAACAGAAACCGATCCATCGTGGTCATGATACCACCCTCCCCAAACTGCACCACACCTCCTCACCCCTCCACCCCATACATACCTCCAGAGGCCCGAAGTGGTGATCTTTGGTGGAGTGGGAGACATCTGAACTCTTCAAAAGCCGACCGCAAACTGAGGAAAATCACGGTAAGCTGTATAATGGCATCAATGGGCGGGGTTCAACACAGGTGGATATCCCACGTTGGAGGCTATGACTCCAGCTGGGTACTTGGTGATACACGGCCCGAGATTGGACCGCAGGGGTGGAGGGTTGCAGTCTGTTTCAAGATTGAACTGGGCCTCATGAGTGTGGTAATGGGGAAGACTGAGGCCTTTCAGTGTACAGTGGTAGCGGGTGTAGGTGTTCGAATCATACTCATCTACCGTCCACCCGGTGATGGGAAACGCCTCTTACAGGAAGTGGCAGACTTCATCATTGACATGTCATTTGAGTCACCCAGATTGATGGTTCTGGGTGACTTTAACGCCTGAGTCGACGATGAACTCTCGCAATTTGGTAATCACTTCCTCCAAATAATGATTTCTTTGGGCTTCACACAGGTGGTTTCCACCGCTACCCATAAATCTGGACACTCCTTGGACTTAGTCTTTCTTCTTGGGATTGATACTTCCAATTTGGGGGTGGAACCAGTGGCTTGGTCAGACCACTACACCGTGAGGTTCAGTTTTTGCACCCCCCTGAGAAGGCCTACCCCGGTGGAGATGTTTAGGTACCACCCTTTATGGGATGTTACTTCTCATGGCCTTGCGGTGGTTCTTGACCCCTCGTCCCCCGCATTAGAGAGCAGTAATCCAGAGACCATGATGGTGGCCTATAATACAGCTATTACAGTGGCTCTGGATTCTATTGCTTCTGTTCGTGTACGCCCCTTATCCCTTTGCCCCAAGTCCCTTTGGTTTGATGGGACATTGAGGGAGATGCGGAGACAGGGGTGAAGGTTAGAGCATTGTTGGTGCAGATCTGCCCTTGATGCCGACCACCTTAGATTGATGGACAATTATTCTGTCTATCAATCTTCAATCACCCATAAGAAGGCAGAATTCCTGTCCAGGGAGATTGCAGATGCTAGGAACCAAGCAGCTCAGCTTTTTTGAACGGTAGACAGACTGTGCAACCCAGCCTGTCTGCAGGTTCAGAAAGCCTTTTTGCAATTAGAGTGCGAGGAGCTTGCTTGTTTCTTTGCAAATAAGGTGGCCAAATCAGGGTGGATCTGCATTCAGCAAACTCTAAGGGGGATGCTGTTGGACAATGTGAGTTCACAGTACCTCAGATTTCTTGGAGTTCCTTCAGTCGACCTGACTTCATGGATGCCATGAGGATCATCCATAATGTACATTCTACAAGCTGTAGTTTGGATCCTGGACCGACCTCCCTAATGTTGGGTTGTAGTGATATCATAGGTCCAATCCTCATGCGAATAGTCTGGTGCTCCTTGGAGATGGGTGAGTTTCCTAGCTCCCTGAAAGAGGCGCTGGTGACACCTCTCTTGAAGAAAGCTACTTTGGACCTGGACTGTTTCACAAACTACAGACCCATCTCAAACCTATCCTTTATTGGGAAGGTGATTGAGACGGTAGTGGTGGCCCAATTGGAAGACCATTTAACCATCCATGACATCTACGAATCCTTCCAATCTGTTTTTGGTAAAAGACATAGCACCGAGACTGCGCTGGTTCGGGTGCTTAGTAATCTCCTAAGGGCGAGAGAACAGAAGAGACGTTCTATTCTAGTTCTTCTTGATCTCTCATCAGCCTTTGACACCGTGGGTCACTTGGTGTTGATAGCATGCCTGAGGCAGATTTGTGGAATATCGGGAATCGTCCTCCCATGGTTCACCTCATTCCTCACCAGGAGATCACAAAGAATTGTATCTGGGTTTTTTTCCTCAGACCCAACTCCTTTGTTGTGTTGGGCACCGCAGGGTTCAGTGCTGTCTCCCATGTTATTCACGGTGTATATGCTGCCCCTCAGAGACATTATAAGACAATATGAGCTGAGGTTTCACTGTTATGCAGATGATACCCAGCTATACCTGTCTTTTGCCCCTAACCAGGATGGAGCTCTCTCGGTGTTTAACAACTGTCTGAAAGAAATCCAGGACTTGATGGACTCTAATTGGCTGAAGTTGAACTCAGAAAAGACAGAGGTTTTGGTGGTGGACCCTGGTTGTCAGATAGAGGGGTCATCTGTTGGTGGGCCCTCAGGAATTTTTCTTGGCTGCATTTCACTCCCGACCTCTGAACTGGTGCGTGACCTGGGGGTCATCTTGGATGATAGGCTGACACTGCAATCAAAAGTGTCAGCAGTCATCAAGACTTCCTTTTACCACCTTAGGAATATCACCAGAGTTAAGCACCTTGTTCCATCTGGCACGTTACTAACGTTGATCCACGCCTTTGTGTCCTCACGTTTGGACTACTGCAATTCCCTGTACTTTGGGCTTTCTGGGGTTGAAATCAGCTGCCTACAGCTAGTGCAGAATGCAGCAGCCCAGGTGTTGACTGAGACAAGTAGGTCCTGTCATATTACCCCGGTGCTGTGCGAACTGCACTGGCTACCGATACGGTGGCGGATCGCCTTTAAAATCAGTTTACTGTCTTTCAAAGCCCTACATGATCAGGGTCTGGCCTATCTAAAAGAACTTCTGGTTCCTTACTGCCCTGGCCGATCGCTTGGTTCGGCTGATGAGGGGTTGCTAGAGATTCCAAGAGTGAGTCTTAAATCTTCAGGCTGCAGAGCTTTTTCTTACGCCGCACCCGCTCTTTGGAATTCTCTACCATGCCAGTTACGGGAGTGCACCTCCGTGGAGGAATTTAAGAGGGGTTTAAAAACCCATCTTTTTCAAATAGCTTTTTTGGAATACTGATTTTTTTTGAAATGTTGACTATATTGTGATTTTATTGTGTTTTATATTGAATTTTATCATTTGTGTTGTTTTATTTTGTATAGCGCCTTGATAATTGAAAGGCGCTCTAAAACGTATTATTAAATGTATTATTATTATATCTCAGCCATTTTTTGGACTTTTTGCTCCACATTTTCAACATGGGGTTCTTGGGGCCCCACCTCATGAAATCTGTCCCGGTCATTTCATTATTTGGTCTCAAAAGGTGATTTCACGGTCACTGTACAAGAATCACCTTTGCAACAGATAACTAAATAACAGTGCCACTGTTCATGACGTGGGCTCCCAAAAAGCCTATGTTGTAAATTTGGTGAAATAATTCAAAAAAAATTACTGTGTTATGAGCGTGCATTGCACATTTTCCACGCAAGCTCATAACTTTGAGAATTTCTAATATTTTCACTCCAGACTTTCAACATTTCCATTTTTTCTGACCTCCTTATGAACAGTACAGCTGTCATTTTTCACATCCTGCTCAAAATTTGTTTTCACACATCTGGTGCACAATGGCACGGTCGCTGTGGGAAATCAATGTACGGGACAGATTAAGAAAGTCACAGTGGTAGTGTTCATAAGGAGAGGTCCAAAAAAGCCCACGTGGGAAATTTGGGGAAAAAATTCCAAAAAATGACTGCATTACCAGTGTGCATTGTGCATTTTCTATGCACACTTGTAAGTTCGCCAATTCTTTATATTTTCACTCCAGATTTTCAACATTGCCATTTTTGCATACCTCCTTATAAACAATACAGCTGTCATTTTTCACATCCTGCCCAAAACATGTTTTTGCACCTGTGGTGCACAATGGGTGTGGTCGCTGTGCAAAATCAACTTTCAGGACAGAGTAACAAAATCACAGTGCCCCTGTGCATGAGGATGCCCATGTTGAAATTCTGGTGAACAAAATCACAAAAATGACCACGTTACGGTCGTGTGTTGCACAGTATCTATGCACGCTCATAAGTTTGCAAATTTTTCATATTTTCTCTCAGGATTTTCAACTTTGCAATTTTTGTATACCTCCTCATGAACAGTACAGCTGTCATTTTTTGCATCCTGCCCGAAATGTGTTTACGCACCTGTAGATCCCAAAGGTGCAGTTGCTGTGTGAAATCACCTTTCAGGACTGAGTAACCAAATGATAACACCACTGTTCATGAGGTGGGGTCCCAAAAAGCCACTGTTGAAAATTTGGAGTGAAAATACAAACAAACACATGGGGCATTAAGATTTCCAACCATACACCCACCCTGTAGAGACTGACAAGCATCAGGAACGGAACTTGGGTTCGTCAGCCGTAATGTTGGCAGAATTCTACCCCACCCCCCCGCATCCTATAGTCACTGACAGGCACTGAGGTGTGCCTTGGGTTCTGTCACCCAAATGTTCACCCCATTCTCCTATATCGCACCCATCTCAGCTTATTTCCTTATGGAATGGGGTGAGCATAAGAGCTGCAGGCCCCAATGCACACTCTGACACCTGTCACTCTCTGCAGGGTAGGGTGAGGTGGAATGGCATAAGTGTTATGGCTGACCCAAAGCCACACTCCCAATGCCTTTTCGTCTCGGGGGGGGGGGTGTTGCCATTACTTCAATACTTCACTGCCATTCCTATTTTGCATTTCTAACTCCTGCACTACCAATGCCAATGCCAGAAAGCCAACATTTGGTATTGATAAATGCTTGTTTTATGTTAGTAATTTGTGTACTGAAATTTTGACCAGTTGTGTAGGAGAGAGTTAATAGTTTCTGTAAATGAATTTTGTCTTTTAAGTACTTGCTATAAGCTTTACTTTAGAGGGTTCTGCTATGTTGTTATAAAAGGCATGTAATGTCTGAGATTATATCCTCCCACCATAGAACCAGGGCATCATCTATAATGTATACAGATTTGGGAGCCATTATGAAGGACATTACTGTTTGTGTAGTGTCAGAGTTCTGTAATAAAGAAGAATTAAATTTCCAGGTGCCAGGACCATGTAGGGGTGTATTTACATTACTTAGTTTAATGTATACTATGTTGTGGTCTGAAAATTCTGCCACTTGTGTTTGGGCTTTCTGAATTAATAAAGAAGGAGTAATACAAATAATCTATATGTGTTGCTAATGGCCTTTTGTGAAATGTTTGGTCTGGTTTTCTGGTGGCTAGTAGGTATGCATTCTGTAAGCTGGTATTTTGTACCATTTTCTGAAGAAAATATATGTCACAATATACCTCTTTAGTTCTTGTGTTCTTCCCTTGGACAGCCAAAGAAAAGTCACAATTAAAATCACAACCAAAAATAATATTTTCTGTGGAATGGAGATAAGGTTGCACTGCCTGGAAAAGTTCCACTCTTTCTGCCTTTGTTTGAGCAGCATATATAATAAAAAGTCTGAATAAAACATTCTGGATCTTAACATCTAATATAAGCACTCTTCCTGGTACCAAATCTATCAATTTTATAAGTTTAAAGGAGATGTTAGAAAACAACATGGCAACCTCAGAGCAGGTATCTACCCCTAGGGACCAATAGGAGGGACCCATATACCATTGTGAAATAGCCTGCGATAGTTCATGTGTGGTGTGAAGCTTAGTGTCCTGTAGGAAAACAGTTCCTGTCCTTAGAGATTGTAGATGTGAGAAAACTGAAAGTTTTTTTTTTCCCCTGGGAGCCTTAATGCTATTAACATTAACATTAACAGTAACATTAACAGTAACATTAACATTAACATTAACATTAACATTAACATTAACAGTAACAGTAACAGTAACAGTAACATTAACATTAACATTAACAGTGTACCATTAAAAGAAGAGAGAAACAGAAGCAGCAGGGAGAGTACTAAATTAGAAATTTTAAGGGGGCTTAGATTTGTTGCTTCTAGTTTGCCTGGTGAGTCTTTACTTGACTTTTGCATTTGAGGGTTTGGAGGAAGAATCAGATTTATCAGAAGTGGGGTCCTTCCTGTCAGATGTTATCTCAGGTAATGAAGACTAAACAGAGGAATCATCTGAGTCATTCCCCAAGATACCTGTCATATCAGTCTACACCTCTTATCTACAGTATTAGATACAGGGAGTTCCATTGTTTTTGGGACATTAGGATGGGGTTGTGTCCAAGGCTTGGCAGAAGACACCAGGAGATAGGACTGCTGTGTGACTGAACTTCTCTGCTGGGACTATATCGCCCTCCTTCCCTCCCCTCCACCTCCCCACTCAAAGCCAGTTCTATTTTTATAGGCACAGAATTTGACTGACAACAGGAACTTCCTGTTTAGGGGCAGGAAGTGAGTGATCACAGAACCACGAAGGACCCACCATCCTAGAAGGGCAAGAGTAGCCCTCCGGCCCCCTCTAGCTGCTGAAGGTCTGCCTCTGAGCAAGTAAGTGGTCTGCTGCGAAATATAGGATATTCTTGTCTCAGAACAGGACAATCAGGAGCTTAAAGGGCACACAGGCAGAAAGTAAGGAGAGAGAAAAAAAAACAGAGGAAAGAGTAAGGATTACAAACAGTTAAGGGGCCAGAAATAAGACATGATTGGAGTGGAGCAGTGCAGTGGCTGTGGAGCAGCAGTCTTCTGGTAGATGTTCTGGAGGATGCGGTGTTGTCCCATCTGCAGGCACCTCTCTGGGCTGAGGGAGGAGGTTGCTCATCTCCACGCTGAGTTGGCCAGGATTTGTGGGACCTCCTCTTCCATCCAGGGACCACCAGTGCTACTGCTGTTGCCTCAGAGGTTGCCAAGAAAGAGGAGTGGTTGGACCACAGTGGGCTCAGGGAGGGTGAGGGTGCTGGAACAGAGGTGCATCCCTCCCATTGTACCTCTCCATAATTCCTATGCCATTCTGGCAAAGTGTGGTTCCTCTATGGAGGCACCCACAGTGGAGACCAAGGAGGATGCTGGGAACCTCCACAAAGGAGACCCACAGGAGGGTGGCAGGGGACCCTGCAGGGGAAGGAAACAACTCCTGGTGGGGGACTCCATTGTTAGGAAGGTAGAACTGGGGAGGAAGGGAAGAGGGAGGTAAGGTGCCTGCCTGGTGCCATGGCTTGCAGGGACAGGAAGCGAATCCTCAGGATTGCCGGAGCAGCTGCACAGGGGAGGGAGCTGGATGTCATTGTCCACCTAGGGACAAATTACCTGGTTAAGAAAGGGATTAGAGAAGTTCAGGAAGAGTTTGTGGAATTGGGGAGGGGCCTTAGTCAAGTAGCACGCACGGTAACCTTCTCAGAGGTGCTACCCATCTATGGCATAGGAGAGGCTAGGGTGTTCCGCACCATGGGATTCAATCACTGGTTGAAAAACTGGTGTGGAGCTCAGGAATTTGGCTTCATTGGGGACTGGGAGTCCACCTGAAGTGATGCAAGCCTATACTGGCATGATGGGCTGCATCTGTCCGGGAGGGGAACCAGGATCCTAGGTGATAGGTTTAAATGCTTCATTGGCAAGCTTTTAAACTAGCCAATGGGAAGGCACTGGAAAGAGCAGGAAAATCTAGCCCCAAATAATCATGGTAGTAAGTGCGGCAAACACCAACATAGAGGTGTCGATAGGGAGAGGCAGGGGTAAATGGAGAAAGTGACAAAGGCAAGAAGGACAGGGATGGGGCAAAAGGAGTAAGGCCATCAGGAAATGGAGGGTAATGAGTACCAATGCCCGTAGTCTGGGCAACAAGCTCCCTGAGCTGATGGCCTTAATGGAAGAGGGATGCCTGATATCGTAGCAGTCACAGAAACATGGTACAGAGAACCATGACTGGGATGTTAACATACCAGGGTACATAACCTACAGGAGAGACAGGCAGGGAGAAGAGGGGAGGGTAGCTCTATGTAAAGGAAGGGATAAAAGCAACTGAACAAAACAGTAAACAGGGAGGAGAGGAGGCACTGTGGGTCACCTTGGAGACTGGAAAGGCACCACAATCCGCACAGGGTTGTGTACAGACCCCATGTCAGGGGAAGGAATTGACAAGGATATGATAGAAGGCATTCTTAGAATGGCAGAGAAAGGAGATACTGTTGATGGGAGACCTGAATATGCCAGATGTTAACTGGAGCACATTTTCTGCAGCCACATCCAAGAGCAGGGCCATTTTTGATGCCCTACAGGTGGCAGGCATTAGACAGCTAGTTTTGGAACCCACTCGTGAGGGAGCAATCTTAGACCTCCTACTCTCAAACGGGGGCAGTGAGAGGATCTCAGATCTAGAAGTGGGTTGCCATCTGGGGACTGTTCTGCCAACTCAAACCAAGCAGCTATTTACTCACTCACACTCACATACACACAATAACAATACAATAAGTACAGCAAGCCAAAGCTTTATTATAACAAAATATAATACAAAAGGTTATACATCACTGATTCAATAAAGCATCATCCAAGCCCTCTTCCAATGGCTGGGAAGCCCCCTTGTCAGCCTGGCTAGGAGTCTCTTGAACCGAACTGGCCCCACAGCGATGCGCCCACCCTGCAGGAGAGGCTTCAAACCAGGCATCTGGAAAGTCCCATTTTATATGTTTTATCTGGTATTTAGAAATGCTAAACCACCATGTCCTAAGCACTGGCCAGGTGCCCAGAACATCACGAGTTCAGCATGACAAAACCACTTATTCTCATAATAAATAGTTGGCATTCGTCAGATCATCATGCCCCAAACACTGGCCAGGTGTCCAGAACATCATGAGCCAAACAATGCCAGAGATTCCAAAAGAAAAGTCTCATAACATCTTGTACAAAACATCTTATATAACTATGATTAAGCATTAGCATTTCAAATGGAATAATATCATACAAAATGGAGTGACAACAATCAACACAATACATATATATATATATATATATATATATACACACACATATCTTTCGGTCCTTTGATTATTGTGAATACAATTTGTATGAAAATGGCATCATAAAAGGTTTATCCACATACAGTCTCCTAATTCCATAGGATAAATAACAATTCTACACAGTTAAAACAAACAATATCACTGCAATTATTAAAATCGGATGGATCAATCTGTTCAATACTTTAGTGGCAGAAGGAGATCATCCAGTAAATATGTCCCACCAATGGTGAATAGTTTCAGTTTGTATTTTTGAGCCTAATTCAATCACTTGGTCTGCCACTATCACGGTTTGCATTTGGGTTTGGATCAATGTTTTATTCCTAATAACTTTATTAGAAGATACCGATATCCAATTAGTGACTGGTATCCATTGCTTAAACACGGTCCTCCATATAAATTCATTATTCACTTTGTGCTTTGTTCTTTTGTGTTAATGCATATATTTTTTGCATAGTGCATCCTGTCCAATTAATAAACTGCGATATGTTCTAGAATGTGCTTAACTGCAAAGCTTGTGACATATTAAACAATTGCAAGAATTCTGCATCGTAATCTAACGTTAACTTCTTGGATTAAAAACAGTAGGCATCCATTGCGCTTGTAAATTAACTAACTGTGATACATCTGTCCTGCCACTTTTAACTTGTTCGCTAATGATTCTATATCTATGCTATTCAATATTCCCACACCAGCACCAGTGCCACCTAGTAATGTATCATACCAAGCTCGTCTATTTCTACACTTATGACTAGAAGCAAAGGTTATATTAAAATTAATAACCTTCTTTTGATACTGTTGCGCTACCGATATGCAAGTAGATGGCACTTTAACCAAGCTATCATTACTAACAATAGGATGATTTCTTAATACAGTAATATAGTCTACCCAAGCAGTTCTATTTTCTATTACAGTTGCATTCATGCAAAACAAAGTATTTACATTAACTAGTTCAATGGTTTCGTTAAAAATGTCTGATTGATTCATGCAACAGTCTCGTCCTCGGTGAGGAGTTATCATGCACATGTCTGATAAGTTGCAGCATTTAATAGCAGTCTTATTCTGCAAAGAGATTTAATCTGTTTCATAGGCATATTGTACATATAATCGTCCTGGGCCACCAGTTGTCATCCAGAGATTGACCCCTGGTGAAAATGTCATGTTCAGTACCACACACTTCTGTCTGGATGGGCAGCTAAAGTTCCCCTGGGGTCTATCTTTGGTATCATTTTTCCAACTCTAGGTTCCTTTACAACCAGTGTCATTACAGTTAACCCTTTGAATCCTTCCTCCAGGGGTAACTAGCTCTGCCAAATGGACCATAAGACACACCAGCATTCCTTTTAAAATCCATTGCTGGACCTAGAAAGACACAAATTTCATTATTCTTGAAGATAACATTTATGTGCAGGCACGTAGTCCCATTTTCCTTTCCCTGATCTGATGACTAGCACAGTGTTTTCCTTCCCCATGGCTATCACTTCAGCCAGCTCCGGTGGGCCATTTGGACTAGTGATCCACAACCTAGCTCCATTATAAAATTGTCGGTGGATCCAAACCCTTGTCTTCTCTTACTGTCAAAAGTACGAGGCCTCCCCTTAGTAATCAACAACTGTGCAACCCGTCATGTGGCTGGATAAGAAAACTGAAAAGACAATGGACATACATACACAGCTCTACCCTCCAGCGTAACTGATTACTTACTGAGGGCAGAAACCCCTTGTACCAATAATAGGTGTGAGATTCAACTGTTTGAACTAGAGAAAACAGAAGGGCTTGGGCTGGGTTATGCTGTTAAAATACCTTGGGTCTTTTCTAAAACCTGTAAATAAGAAACAATTATTGGCAAATACACATTTTTTTTTACCCCTTTGGGGGAACAGTGATGTACCTTGCAACCTTTGTGGGTATTACACTGGAAGGGATGGAGGAAGGGTAGCTTCCCTCCTCCAAGCTCCTACTGGTGGAAGACACAGCTTGAGGTGCAAGAGACAGCTCGAATACTGTAGCAATAAAAGGTTAGCTGAAACACAGACAAACAACAAAACAAACACACACCAGTTTAAAAATAAAACAAGATTATTTCCATAGGATAAAAGAAGCCAAGCGTCCCTGGGTTCCCTTATCCTAAGCATGACAAAATGTCCAGATTGATGGTAATACCGTACGTACGTATCTCTTAGAATGCATTTCAAAAAAGACAAAAAAAATGATTACACCATGGTCACATAAAAACAAAAGCCATTGTTTTTAACTGTAGATGGTAAACTCTCAAAACAGCTGTAATAGTCCTTTTTCAAATCGTACTATATATATATACAATAAAAATATGGGGAGATGATGAATAATTCTCCCTTCCAGCTGGAGTATTGCCTGTGTTGGCTGCAAGTCAGAAGCAGGACGAGAAGAAAAGTTTGTTCCTCTTCACTTAGAATACTAGTTTTGCAATAAAAAGTCAAATTACATGGTTCACTCTTGGTGTGCTTTCAAGAAAATACATTTTGTGTGAAAGTTGTGCTTTAGGCATGAAATACACATCAAGTTTGAACTGGTAGTAACATAAAATGTTGAAACACAAGAAGGTCAAATAACGTGCAAAGGTCACAGTGTGCATGCAAGGTCATTCAAACCCAGCCATTCCGTAGTGTCCTTGAACACCACCAATATTAAAATATCTTTAAATAACAATAGAGCACACAATTAAACTGCTGGCCAAGACAGTACACACACATACACATACACAAAAAGAAATACTTAACACAAAATAAGACTGACATTGTTTCACACCGATTTGCTGAGGTAATGCCCATAGTTCCATTAGAAAACTGTACCTGGTTTAGATATATGTGCTGCCTCCTGCCTGTCTTGTAACACTGACAATTTTTAAACCAACACATTTATACATATTGCCATGCCAAATCTTTCTAGAACAAAACACTTAAACACATTTTAACTCCGTTAAAATGCAGTACAACATACCATCTGTAAGTGAACACATCTCGTATAACATGATTACACCTTTTGGCACATAACTAAAATAAGGCACTCTGCCATTTTGCAAAAAGTTTCTGGTTTTATGATAAAGCCATTTATAGCTGTTAACACATTACATTTTCACCTAGCAGTGGCTTGGCACGTTGCTTGCAAACTACAACTCTTTCTGCACATTGCAATCTATATGACGTCATAACTCTTCACCATCAACACTACCTGCTCCACCAAACAAAAGTTCTTCACTGACCCTATCTAGGCAGCACAAATGTTCCATTAAAAATAAAGCCAATTAAAACAGTCAGCTATGAGGCAAAGAAGCTTCTTCTTTCTTTTTTTTTTTTTTACTGTAACATGTTGTGCACTGAAGGCAGTCAATCCTATCTCACAACCTTGACAACAGAACATAATTACAGAACACAGATATAAGCTAGAAAATATGCATGAGAAAGACAGAACATTACCTTGTTTAGTATACGTATTACAGAAATAAAACAGACAGACATAAAACAACTTTAAATAAAAAAATTCAGACTTACCGGTGCCAAGGTATTTTTTCTTCTTTTCCGATACACTAGTCTGAGTAAGAAAACTGACTGCAGGACCTTCATGATAATTTCAAACACTGCAGCTATTAACCCTTTAAAGGTTTTAACCCTTTCAAAGGTTTTCTTTTGGCCATTTTAGTAACCTACCAAACCAAGTCTTTTCCAGAGCTCTGGTTTGTAGTTTAAAACAAAACAAACAAAAATCTCTAACAGTACTAGGTTGAGATCCATCTGGTAGAGGTCCCCAGTACTTGGGTTTGGGATGAAATGTTTCAGCCTCTATAGGAGGCAGGGAACTTGAAATTGATACAAAAAACTTGAAACTACACAGATAGGCAACATGGGGGGAGGATTTCAAATCATCCTGTCTGTAGTCACCTACTGTGCGTACATCCACAGTAGTTTATTTTCCTTTCTCTAGATGTTGCTTATCTAACTTCACTTAATCAGCCGCTGCTTTTCTCCTAAAAGCAGCCTGAACTGTGAAAGCCATCATTGGCTCTAACAGTATATACTTGCAGCAAGCACAAATTACAAGTACAAAGGGCAGTTGCCCTTGCTTGTTTGAGAGACTTTTCCTTAATACATCTTTCCACATATTCTTTCACAGTTTCATCAAAGAGAAAAGATAAAAAAAAGACTATCCTTTTTCCTAAAAATAGACATTTTATTTTCGAATCCTGCCGACTACGCCAAAAATGTTCTGCCAACTCAAACCAGGAAGCTATTTACTCACTCACACTCACATACACACAATAACAATACAATAAGTACAGCAAGCCAAAGCTTTATTATAACAAAATATAATACAAAAGGTTATACATCACCGATTCAATAAAGCATCAACCAAGCCCTCTTCCAATGGCTGGGAAGCCCCCTTGTCAGCCTGGCTAGGAGTCTCCTGAACCGGGAACTGGCCCCACAGCGATGCGTCCACCCTGCAGGAGAGGCTTCAAACCAGGCATCTGAAAGTCCCATTTTATATGTTTTATCTGGTATTTAGAAATGCTAAACCACCATGTCCTAAGCACTGGCCAGGTGCCCAGAACATCACGAGTTCAGCATGACAAACACCACTTATTCTCATAATAAATAGTTGGCATTCATCAGATCATCATGCCTCAAACACTGGCCAGGTGTCTAGAACATCATGAGCCAAACAATGCCAGAGATTCCAAAAGAAAAGTCTCATAACATCTTGTACAAAACATCTTATATAACTATGATTAAGCATTAAGCATTTCAAAATGGAATAATATCATACAAAATGGAGTGACAATAATCAACACAATACATATATATATATATATATATATATATATATATATATATATATACACATCAGGGACAAGTGACCATCAAACAGTGTGGTTCACGTTAAACTCAGCTACAGAGTCAAGCCATACAAAGTGAGGGTACTGGACTTTAGGAGGCTGACTTTCGCAAGATGGGAGAGTGCCTCAGAAAAGCACTAGCAAACAGGCTAGAAGGAGGTGTAGAGCAACAATGGGGAATTATCAAAACTGCCATCACAGAGGCAACAAGCCTTTGTGTGAAGCAAAGGAACAAATCAAAATGAAAGGAAAAGCCACTATGGTTCTCAAAAGAGGTGGCTGTGAAAGTCAGGAAGAAAAAGATAGCATTCCGGAAGTATAAGGAAACACAGAAGGAGCAGGACAGAGAGCTGTATCAGTTAAGGCAGAAGGAAGCAGGGAGGGAAGTCAGAATAGCAAAGGCCCAAACTGAGGAAAAGATAGCCAACTCAGTTAAGAAGGGGGATAAAACCTTTTATAGGTACATCAGCGAGCGTAGAAAGACAAAGGGAGGGATAGTGAGGCTGAATAGAATGAACAGTGGGTGGGCAGAGGGGACAGTGAAAAAGCAGGAATACTGAACGAATATTTCTGCTCAGTATTCACAAAAGAGGAGGGGGAAGTGCCTAATCCAATTAACAGAAGCACTCTTGATAGGGGGGTCAATCCCAGTCCTTTCACAGAAGAAAGGGTTCTGCAAGAACTCCTAAAACTGAAGGCAGACAAAGCAATGGGTCCTGATGGAATTCACCCCAGAATTCTAAAAGAATTAAGGGAGGAACTAGTGAAACCACTGGCTACTCTTTTTAATAAATCATGGGAGGATGGTGTGGTACCCGAGGACTGGAGGAAGGTGGATGTGATTCCCCTTCACAAAAGTGGGTCCAAGACAGAGGCAGGAAACTACAGACCTGTCAGTCTGACCTCTGTGGTAGGGAAAGTGATGGAGTCACTTCTGAGGGAAAGAATAGTCAATTACCTAGAGGCCAGTGGAGCACAGGACCCAAGACAGCATGGGTTCACAGCGGGAAGGTCATGTCAGATGAATCTAATAGATTTCTTTGACTGGGTGACCAAAGTAGTAGACCAGGGAGGGGCTGTGGACATGGCCTACCTAGACTTTAGCAAGGCATTTGACACAGTCCCACACAAAAGATTAATAGTCAAATTAACCAGCCTGGGAATGGGACCCAGGTGGTAGCCTAGGTAAAACATTGGCTGGACAACAGGACACAGAAGGTAATTGTAAATGGAGTCCATTCTGAAGAAAGGGGTTACTAGTGGGCACCACAGGGTTCAGTATTGGGTCCAGTCCTTTTTAATGTCTTCATCAGTGACATTGCAGAGGGACTGGAAGGAAAAGTATGCCTTTTTGCAGATGACACAAAAATCTGCAACAGGGTTGATACACAAGGAGGCGTGGAAAGGATGAAAAGGGACTTGGCAAGGTTGGAGGAATGGTCAGAAGTATGGCAGCTAGGATTCAATGCAAAGAAGTGCAAAATAATGCACCTGGGAAATAAGAACCCAGGGAAAGAATACACAATGGGTGGGGAGGTAGTAACAACAAAAAAGGAAAGGGACCTGGGGGTAATCATATCAGATGACCTTAAGGTTAGCAAGCAATGTGAGAAGGCAGTAGGGAGGGCTGGGGGTATACTGGGATGTATAGGGAGAGGCATCAGCAGCAGAAAACAGGAAGTTGTTATCCCTCTGTACAGACAGTTGGTGAGACCCCATCTGGAGTACTGTGTCCAGTTCTGGAGACCCCATCTCTGCAAGGACATAGACAGGATAGAGGCAGTCCAGAGGAGGGCAACTAAAATGGTGCAGGGTCTGCAAGAGAAGCCGTATGAGGAGAGACTAAAGGAGCTTAATATGTATACCCTTGAGGAAAGAAGGGAGAGGGGGGGACATGATAGAAACTTTTAAGTACCTCAGTGGAATCAACAAAGTCCAAGAGGGTAGCATTTTTCAGAAAAAGAGACTTGCAAGAACAAGGGGACACAATTTAAAGATAGAAGGAGGGCGGTTCAGGGGCAATGTGAGGAAGTATTATTTCACAGAGAGGGTAGTGGATGCATGGAACAGCCTTCCTGAGGAGGTTGTGGGGTCTAAAACTGTGGGAGAATTCAAGAATGCATGGGACAGACATAAAGCAATTCTTGTGGGGGTAGGAAGAAATAGGCTGTTGGTTAACTAGGATCTGCGGCCTATCCTGTAGGTAGGGAAATGGGCAGACTAGATGGGCCTAGCGGTCCTTATCTGCCGTCAAAGTCTATGTTTCTATGTTTCTATGTTTCTAAGGCTGTCTATGTTGTGTAGCAGGTTTACTTATCCCTCACTCCTTGGGTACTGTATGTGAAGGGGGTGGCATCTCACTAGATGTAGGGGGAGGTAGATCATGTGCTCTTTCTGTGGCATCAGTCATGTCAGTATCCTGTATTATGGCAGGTTCTGGCTTTTGTAATGCGGTAATCATTGGAAGAGATTCTATCTCCTCTGACCCTATGACCTTTTGGGGGGTCAGCAATGGCATCTTCCCAGACTGATTCTTCATTGGTGCTAGGCCAGGGGTGGTGGGTAGTAGTGTATCCCTCTGAGCTACAATTCACTATTACATACTGCACTGGTGTGTTCCAATTCATTGCATAAAGTGCACTTTAATCTGTCACAGAGACTGCTAATATGACCTGTTTCATCTCTGTGATAGCATGCTTTAGGTTGCCCTGCATAGATCAGGACACCCCTATCACATCCCCAAAAAAACAATTTGGAAGATGTTGCAGTCCTTCTTTAGTAGTATTCAATACTTCCCCAATCTTCCAGCCCCCAGTCTAACTACTTCCCTCATTGAATATTGCTTCTGGGTTACCAACTACTGTACATTTTTGCTTGAGCCAGTATAGGGGGTCAGTCACGCTGACCCTCTCATTTCTGAAAAGAACAGTAATAGTCCTATTAGCTTGCTTAGTGAGTGGTATTACTTGGAAGGGAACCCAGAGTGGAGTGATTTTTTAGATTCTGATATAATGCCCAGAACTTATGAAGTCCACTGGTTAGTTTAAAACTAACATCAAATGTTGATTCCCCCAACACACGGATGAGGGTGCATATTTCAGTGGCTGAGAAATGCATAGAGTTTTGAAGCAGGTTTCTGGCAATATGTGCAAATCAGAAATGTATACTCTGCACTCCAGGCATAGTGAGAAGTAAAATCACTTTATTTTTACTGTTTCAGATATTGCTGTAAACACTTTCAAAGTAGTGTAATAATTACATATGGAATCCACATACCTACATACAAGACAACCCAGCACTTTGATGCCTTCAAGGACCTCTTCATCAGGGGTGTGGCTATAAGTGCATGGTGACAATATATAGCATTCATTACTTGTGCAAAACATTAAAGGTGTTAATTAAACCCTTAAAGTGCAATTACATCCAAAAACAAGCAGAAGGTAGTTTATGGTGAGGCATCTCTTGCTCAGTTGGCTCACAACACCACTGTCACACTGTATTTTAATTGAAAGGAGAAATTCTCTATTAGGCGCATACAGTGGTTGCCAACTGGGCTAGAGATAGCCCCACAAACAAAACCCTATACACATCACTATATTACTCATCTAAAAGATTTCTGAACATGTGGTTGAACTAAATATCACTGAAGTATTTACAAATTACTTCATTTATGTTAAAAATCATCCTAATGAGGTTAAATCCATGATTTTAAGTATCTATTAATGCATAAACATCTTAATAAATTCCATACCTCTACTTCATTAAATGCATGGACATCAACAGGAAAAGAGAAACACTCAGAACAACTTTAATAAAACTAAAACAGAGCACAATCCCTTCTCCAAAAATTATCATGCTGATTTATATTTCAGCTCAGTGTTGTAATTTAAATATATTCTCACAGTCATATCATTATATTTTACTGTTTATGTTTTTCTTTTTATATTTTTATCATTACTGATGTTTCAAAACCCATTTCCCTTATTGTCTGCATCTTTACTTGAATAATTTTTTCATATTAAGGTCTATGAAGACTGAAATGCAACTCCTTTATTGATTTTTAGTTTTTAATCAAATACCTAAAGCACTAAAAATAAACATGCATATCATTAGATTTAAATACTGTCCAATGTCGCTATGTTGCATCTCTCATTTACAGAAAAGCCTTGCATTCCATAACTTCATTAAAGCCTAGTGTTTTAAGCATCCTAAAATTGAAAATGTTTCTTGCTTCCTTTTGGTCCAAAATTTTTTCGGTTCCCTCCTCTGAGATTTATGGGAACATGATCAATAGCCATATATTTAATCTCATGCTCTCCTTCCCACCGCACATGTAAATGGTGCATGATAAGGTGAGCCAAGTCATTATTAAAGAGGAGTTTTACCTCTGGGGACAGGGGATGTATTCTGCCATTGTATAGGGCTTATGTGAGGCCACACTTGGATTACTGTTCTCCCCTGTGAAGCCCATATCTCAGATGAGATGTGAATAGATTAGAGGGGGTGCAATGGAGAATAACTAAAATGGTCTCAAATATGTGCAATAGAAGTTATGAGGAGAAACTGCAGGAATTGGGTATGTATTCTCTGGAGCCGAGGAGAAGAAGAGGGGACCTGCTATTTATGCACAACATTTACACTGATGAGGAACTACTCGTTCAGTTGGATATGTCTTATAGTAGGAGTAACTGCAATCTCAGAAGTCACAAATATCAGTTGACATTAACATGCTCATGAACAAATAAAAGGAGATTTTACTTTACCCAAAGAATAACCCCTTATGGAATTCCCTTCCATGTTCGTTATTGGTGAATTACAGACCATATTGAATTTAAGCATGGTCTCGATACTTTAATGTTATGAACAATTCATTGATGTACTAGCTTGGCTGGAGACATGCTCATATGGGCCATCAGCCTTCTGTATATGCCTTCTTAGTATAATTCTTAGTATTCTTAGTATTTCTTATTGCACGGAAATGTCCCTGCCCTCTTTCATTTAACTTTCTGGTTGTCTGCCCAATATATGTTTTTCCACAACTGCACCATAATGCATAAACAACATAGGTAGTAAAGCACAAGATAAAATGTTCAATTTGTAATGATTTTAAACCTTTTAAACTCTGATTTTCAAATACTGCACCCTGAAGTGCAGATTGGCAAGTCACAGAATTTTTGCACGGAAAAAAACTTTTGGTCTCAATGGAAACCATGTATGTGGTTGTTCTACCTTTTTAAATTCACTGTGAACTAACAAGTCCCTGATACTTTTACCCCTTTTAAAAGAAATCAATGGTCCATTTGCTTCAGTTTCTCAGAGGTCCTGATTGATACCCAAAAGGTGCCAGTTTTTAGTATGATATTTTGCAGGTCCATAGACAAAGGGCCATAAGTAGACATAAAACTAATCTGCTGTCCTGGAATTGTTCTATCTTTATATTGTAATCAAGTCTTTCTTTCTACTGCCATAGCTTGATCTAAAGCCCCATTTAAAACAGATTCAGAATAACCTCTCCCTCTTTATCTTGAGAAAAGTTCATCTTTTGCTGTTAAAAAATCAGAATCAGATGTGCATATGCTTTTTAACCTAATGAGTTGACTATATGGTAAGCTGTCTATTAAATATTTTGGGCGTGAGCTACATGCATGCAGAAATGTGTTCTCTGCTGTAGATTTATGGAAACTGGCTGACTGCACCACTTCATTATGGAGGCTTTTTAGTGCAATGTCCAAAAAATTAATACAACTGAAGTTGAATTTTAAATGTAAACTGAAAGCCCACTGCATTGTTATTAATCTATTCCATAAAATTATTTATCTCTGTATGTGGACCATCCCAAACAATAAGTATATCATCAATGAAATGCAGATATTTAATAATTCTGTTTGAAAAGGGATTTGATTTGGGATCAAATATAGCCCCCCTCCCACCAATCCATAAAAAGGTTTGCAAACGAGGGGGCTACAGAAGACCCCATGGCTGTCCCTCGATTTTGCAAAAAGAATTGTCCTTCAAACAAAAAATAATTACTTTTAAGAATTAAATCCAAAGCTAATTAAATAAAAATAACCAGATAACTTGAAGTCGAAGACTGCAAAACTTGCTCTATTGCACTAATCCCTATCTGGTGCTCTATTGAGGTATAGCATAAAAGCACATCCACCACCAACAACATATAGATGTCCTTCCACACAAAGTTTTTTAATGTATTCAAAACAGCCATAGTATCCTTAACATACGACTTTAATTTTACCACTTTCTGCTAAAGGTAACCATCTAAATATGCTGACAGTGGCTCAAATAAAGAGCCACTGCCAGATATTATCGGGTAGTCTGAAAGATGCTCTACATCTTTGTGTAGTTTTGGAATATGGTAGAGAATTGGAGACATAGGTTTTTCCACAAATAAAGCTTTACTTTCCAAATTAGAAGTCCATTTTTCCTCTACTGTCAGATCCAAAAATTGTTTTAATTTTTCTTTGTAGAAGGTTGTGGGATCTCTAGTGAGTGTTTGGTATGTCAAAGGGTTTAATAGCTTTCTATATGCTTCACTTCAATATGGCGATATGTAGCGTGCCAGGAAATGTATCAAGTCCACCTTTATAAATGAGCCAAACCACATTGTGTCATTTTGCAGGAAATACAGGCTGTCTGAAAAAGAGGCTTAGGACCTGGAACTTCTTGTACCTGGGCCAGGTGTAGAGTCATTATTAAAAGTCTGTTTATTTTGAGGCCTACTAGATCTGGAGGTGGAAGGACTGGGCTGTACTGGGTTTTCTTCAGGAAGACTTGTGTCATCCATGCCCTCAGAGCTGTCCCGACAAGGGGGTGGGTGGGAGTTCTGGAAGGGCAGTTGTGGGTTCTGAGTTAAAGTCAAATCTCCAGATAGATTTAGGGGTGACACAGAGCCAATGATAATGTCACCCACAACAGTTTCCATGCCCTGGTTTATAACTTTGCAATCACTTTGATCAGAGCTGTTGGAATTATGGTCATTCAGTAATGTTGGCTCTCTCCCAGGGATTTTGATGGGAGAGGAGCCAGAAACCCATTATCCTCTCTGTTGGGATTTTTCCCAACCAGCTGCTTGAATGGTAGACTCAACAGACCATACAGTTGGTTTACTGGTTTTCTGTTACGTGCTTGAGTCTCGTCTTAGGCCAGACACTTCTGAGTCTGTTTTTGCCATTCCATACAAGACTTCTGCAACTGCCTGCTACTTTTGTCTTCTAAATATAAATAAAGGTGCATCAGCTTTACCTGCCATGAAGTAAAATGCTCTCATTTTGTTCAAGCTTGTAGCAGTAGATTCCTGTATCAGAGGCACTGTGGGCAGCATCTACTCTGGTGCTGAGGCTGTGCCTGAGGTTTGCAGGTGTGTCAGAGCAGCTGGAAGGGCTTGCTTCACTGGTGCAGACTATAGTTTTTGCTTGAGCTGCTATAGCCACCTGAAGTTCATTTTCACTTCTTTTGAATCATTCCTCCTCTGCTGCAAGTAGCGCTTGTTGCTCCGTTGCTGTGTTCGCCTGCACAGTATCTTGTCTGGTTCTCTGAACAGTGGTTCATGTCAGTAGTAAGCCTGAAGCCTCCTGACAGTCATTCTGTGGTAAGGTGTTACTGACTGTGAAAACATTCTCCATAGTAGTGTGTTCGACAACATGCCACTCTTCCATAATTTCCAACATTTGTGCCTCTTCTTCAGCTGAAGGTATGGCATCCAAAAACCACTCGGTCTCTAAAGCTGGAGTGGCAGAACAGGAGACCAACTCCTCCACCTCCAGCATGTCCATACTTTCTGAAGAATCAGCTGGCATGGCCATCTTGGTAACCAGAGGTTCCCCTACAGGCGAGTAAAGGATTTTCCCCAGTGTCCTAGCCAAATTTCCCCCATTCACTAAAAATACCACCAACAGCTTAATCGAGTTCATTTTCAGTTGGTTACCATCTGTATCCTCCCTCCCTCCCCCACCAGTTGCCCCTGAAAAAGGGACTTCTAGCCTCGGTGGGCCTATCTGATCAACAAAATTCAATAAATAAGTAAGTGAGAAACCTTGTCAGAATAGAGGGATGGGGGAGTGACAGATGGTTGGTAGATTAGGTGAGCCTTCATCCCTCCATAATGCATGCTCAGCAAGGAGATTGGCAAGGGATAAAGGCGGAGCAGTGAGGAATAAAATGGGAAACAGAATACTGGCACAGAAGAGGTGGGTGTGGCTAACTTAAGGAAATAGTGGGGGGAGGATTGGGAACAAAAAGGGGGATAGGAGGAGGTGGTATGAAATTGTGGAAGTGAAGAATTAAAGAGGATTGAAAAGGATGGGAGGAGGCAAGCCTTACCCCCAGGAGTGGAACACCAAGGGTATGAACACTACTTGATGTAAACCCAGCTAGTGCTATAGGCTATCAGCATGCCTAGATAGGGATAGAAGGGGATAGAGTAGTGGAAATAGAACAGAAGAGAGGGTGGGGGGGTAATGAAGGAGAGGTGGGTCAGGTTCATATGCAGGATAAGGAAATATAATGTCAAAGAAGATAGGACAATGAGTGAGTAGACAGGGCAGAATGGATATCAAAGGGCAGGGAGCTCCACATTTTTGGAAAGTGATAGGAGAAGGCAGCTCTCCCTGAAGTGGAAGTACAGGTAGGGAGGGAAAGGATCCTATAGGGGAAGTTGCGCAGGGAGTAGGTGGGGGTAAATACTCTGCACAACAGGCATATTGAAGATAATGTGTTGATGTACAAAATCATTAACAAGGAGGATCAAATGGAACAATTAAATTTAAAATTTTAGAATGAACTAAAAAGTGAGGGGACATGAACAACAAATTAGGCAGAACAATTTTAAAATAAGCAAGCATAAGATTTATTACATACAAAGGACATTAGACATTTGCAATAATCTGCCTTCTGAAGTGATAAATAGCAGTCAGATGTTTATGGCTGTGTGGGCCAAGGCCCGCCAATGTTATGCCATCATTAGATTTGAATAAAAGCACTGTGGAAGCACATGACTGGACTGCTGTCTGGTTTGCTGCCGCAGTGCTCCAGCATAGTTTCCAATGATTCTGTTTATGCAGCACTTCCCTTCTGAAGGCCACACAAACACATTCACTTCCCAGTGCACTACTTTTCCTTTCCACAATTGCAGAAGTTACGTCCGTCATGTGCAACATGTCGGCGCTGACTTAAACTGTGCATGCGTGCATACATACTGTAGTCATGTCAGCACTGTCATGTTGAACAAGGCTTACTCTGGGGCAAACTGCACATGCACGAGTATCACTCATGTGCTCTACTATAATTGCTCTAGTATTAGTTACGGCTGACTCCAGCGCAGTGAGAGCACCGCATATTCTTTTCAATGCCCTTGCCATTCCTATAAGCTCTCCACAGCCGCATCAGCTCTGACCACAACTTGTTTTAATAGTAATGAATATGAAAATTTATGATACTGTATAAATTTTAGTATGTCAGTTTAAAAACATTGTACTAAAACTTGACCTGTTACATTACTCCACCCCATGACAAAGCTTGAAAGTAAGATGCAGTGCTGGGACATTTGTCAACACTTTTCAGTTGCTTGGTTCCTCTACTTTATCAACAATTTGAGCATTTTGGCTATATTTGTTGTTGGATATTATTGAATGCATCATTCAGTTATTTTTGTCTGCATGAGTGTGTTCTCCAATGCAATCAGACAGGCAACCTCTGTTAAGTGTGGGCACTCTGTGAGTTTGGTTTTAATCTGGTGTACTGGTACCCTTTGAATCAAAGATGCAGTTGTTCAATACAAGGACTTTTCAAAAAGCCACTGGATTTCCTTCATATGTAACCTAGCTTGTGCCACCATAGCTGTAATTAAAGATATGAGGCCTAGTTACCCAAGGAATTTCTATACAATTCTGTAGGTGCCCACCTGAAAAAAGGCTACATGCTGTACTGTTTTAGGAACTGAGCTCTCTCCTGAGAAAGAAAAGCCATAGTGTCTGCTTCTATAAACTCTAAAATCTCAGTGGGTTTTCATTTGTGACTTTTCTCAGTTTAGGAGAAAACTCAGACCTGTCATTAAGGATGTAGTCTGTTCTAGAGCTGTTTGGACAAAGCACTAACCCCTTTCTATAAAGTGCTGCAGCCACCCCAAACTGGCATTTGGTGACTACCCTTGGAGGATTCGTGGTTAGTCTGAAACCTGAGGCATTTGCCTGAACTGATACTGGAATATGCCTGCACTGAATCTTAGGTTCATTGTGTGTCAGTTCCTCACTGTGATGAGGAAATGTGTATTCCTTAGGTCTAGTGCACATAACACATAAAAACTCTCTGTAAAGATGCCAATCTGCACTTTTCATTCTTGTTATTCTTGTTGCGGCATATAATATCTTGAATTGCCCACCACTCTTCAGATTTCTTTGGTGCAGGAAATTAATGGGAGAAAAGCCATTTTCTAGTTGGAAGACTGGAACTTTCTCCATTACTTTCAAGCAGATCAGTTTTTGTGCTTCTAATTTGCACTTCTAATTAACATACTAACATACTAAAATGCCAGCAGAATAGGCCTAACAGTCTTTTGTGTCTGCTCGTTTGGTCAGCCCCCACCCTGGTTGCTGACCTTGCTGCCCCCCTCGCCTTCTCTGGCTTCTCCCTTCCCAGTTCCGGATATTCTTGCTGCATTGGATTTTGCTTCCAGAACCTTCCCTGTACCTGTCCCACCCCTCTTGAACCCTCCACTGTCTCTGCCTCCACTAGGCCCTAGGCAGCACATTCCATGGCTCCACCACCCTCTCAGTGAAGTAGCACCTCCTCCTTTCTCCCTGAATCTTCCCCTCCAGCTTCCACCCATGCCTCTAGTGGCCCTCCTCCTTCCTTCAAGCACCCCGACTGTTCCTCCCCTATTTACCCTCTTCATGTACCTGAAGACCTCTATCATGTCCCCGGTCCCTTCTCTCTTCCAATGTGTACATATTTAGCTCTTGAACCTCTTCTCATAGGTCCTGTCCCCCAAGCCCCAAATCATTTTGGTTGCCCTCCTCTGGACCCTCTCCAGGAGGTTAATGCCCCTTTTTAAGTGTGGCCTCCAAAACTGCACGCAGTACTCAAGGTGCGGCCTCACCAAGCAGTTATACAGAGGGAGTATTACTTCCCTCCTTCTGGAGGTGATCCCCCTAGCAATGCATCCCAGCATCCTGTTGGCCTTGGCTGCTGCCCTCCTACAAGTCTAACTTGAATAGCTCTTTTTCTTGGAGCAATGCTGTTTTGAATATTTTTAGATTGTTTAATTTTTTTAAATTTTCGAAAAGGTAGTGTCAGACCCTGTCTAATTATTTCTGGTACCCACATGTTTGTTGCTATTTTCTGCCTTTCCTGGAGATAATAGAACATGCAACCTCCTACTAGAAGAGGATCTGTCTTTCTTTTCTTTTCTCTTCAAAAAAAACTAAACTTGGTGATGTTGCTTTAATATATTTTACAGAAACATTTTTAACAGACTGGGATCAGCATGCCCCTGTTAAAAGATGCCTCATGAAGATCTCTCCCTTTCCCTGGGTTATAGTGGAATTTTGTGTAATAAAGCAGCAAAAAGTCACACCACTTGGGAGACCAAAATAAAGGCAATATACACTTTATTTTATAAAATAACACCGCTACACTGCAGCAACCACAACAGGTGTGTAAAAAGCAAGGTAACCTCTACTGGTTTCACTCAGTTAGCATCATCAGGAGGATAACCAGTCATAGTACATAGACCATTTTATAGCCAATGAAATTATCAGATTTAAAGTGACATACACATCATTAAAAACAACGAATCCACATAGCATAATTACTTATTAAATTATTATGTACTGCCTACACCTAAGAAAACATGTCTAAAGTTTCTAAAAATCACAAATTATTTCCATCATATATATTATCTTTAGTGTAACGTAATTCATCTAACATAATATTTTGTTCATAAAAGTAAAAAAACATATGTCCAAAAAATCAGAAAATGGACCATAATTAGATGAATACTTTCACTTTATCACCTTGAATTCATTATCCAAAATGAAACTTAGAACATTAAGAGTAAGGACAGGATGAAACTGAAGGGAAGCACCTATTCCCAGTTATTTGTAAAGAAAACACACAAGGCATCAAAAACTGAACATAAATAAAAAATCATCATTATATATCTATTATGCTTAATGTAAATGTTGGAAGCAAAAAATACCAAATTATCAAAGCAAAAAATATGTATATCCAAATATGTACTGTATATACAATCATAGTCAGCCAGTCATATTAGTTCTACTGGTTCTAGTCCCACCACAGGTATGGATCAAAAGACATGGTCTCATAAAAATAATTATCTCCCTCGCCTGATACATGTCAGCAAATCAATTCTATCGAGACAAGGAGATTTTAGAGCTCCTAAAGTGAAAATCCAAAAGGATTCTCGTTGCAACAGTTTTTCTTCCAAATTCCCACCACGTGGCTCCAACCTGACTCTTTCAACATTACAGAATTTTAAAGAATGGTTGCTGTCCCTTGTATTATTAACATGTATAGCCAATGCATTCTTGGCATCATTGTTAATAATAGAACGGAGATGTTCACCAATTCTAATTTTGAACTGCCTGCTGGTTTTGCCTACATAAAATGCACCACATTCACATATTGCTAGATATATCACACTACTACTAGTGCAGTTGAAAAACTCTGTAATCTAGAATTCCTTATGATTATTACATGAAGTGAATGTATCAGTTTTTAAAATCAGGGAACAATATTTACAGTTCCCACAACTGAAATTCCCAACAGGTAAAGGTGGTAACCAGGTTTTTAATGACGGTTCCTCCTTATTTTTCAAATGACTATGCACTAGTCTATCCTTCAGATTTTTACCCCTACGATACACAAAACAAGGTTTTTCTTTGACATCACGAATCAAGAGGGGATCAGTTTTCAAAATATACCAGTTCTAATTAATAACATCCTGTACTTTATGCGAGTGTCTAGTATAACTAGTCACAAAATTCATCCGAGATAACACAAGTGAAGCAGGTTTAGCAGTCAATAGAGTGTCCCTCTTAATATCTAAAGTATCTAAAAATGTTTCATTTACATGTCTGGGGGAATAGCCATGTATAATAAACTTATTGCACATATTACTACCCTGGACCAAAAAGTCACTATCTTCAGAGCAATTCCTACGAGCCCTATATAGTTGGGCTTTGGGTATGTTTCTGATCATGTGATGTGGATGGCAACTAGAAGCTAATAATAATGAATTTCAATCGGTTTCTTTGCAGAACAAATCAGTTCTC
The DNA here is from genome assembly GCA_016271365.2 of Neoceratodus forsteri. Classification (NCBI taxonomy): domain Eukaryota; kingdom Metazoa; phylum Chordata; order Ceratodontiformes; family Ceratodontidae; genus Neoceratodus; species Neoceratodus forsteri. Next base: position 687,003,735 of record CM057449.1, read on the forward strand.
AAAGTACCATCCAGGTTTTTAGAAATCTTTAAATCCAAAAAAGAAACACTATCCAAACTACTCTGTATAGTGAATTTAAGGTTAGAATCCGTGGATTCAAGAAATCTCACAAAAGCTTCAAGTTCTATCCGTGTGCCAGTCCACACCATGAAGATGTCATCAATAAAACGATGCCAGATATCAATCTTGTCACAATATAAATTATTACTGGCATCGTAGACATACATCTTCTCCCACCTACCCAAATAGAGGTTGGCATAATTCAGTGCAAAGGTTGCTCCCATAGCTGTCCCCCTTAATTTGTCTATACAAGTCACTACCAAAAAGAAAAACATTCTTGGTTAGTACATGTTCACTGCAGTCCAATAAAAACTGTTTTTTAGATTCAGTGATATTCTGATCCATGGATAACCAATAATCAAGTGCCTGTATCCCACCTAAATGAGGGATATTAGTATAAAGGGCAGTAATGTCCATTGAAACAAGATGCCACTCCTTCTCAATCTGCATCTCACCTAATATGCCTAACATCTGAGTGGTGTCTCTAATAAATGAAGGCAAAGAACTAACATAGGGTTTAATGTGTGCATTTTGTGTCCCTCTTAAATGCATGGCATGCCACCTGACTTCTGTACAAGGTCTACTATATGAGATATCCTTCTTCAGTAAAAGCAGCTCTGTGTCCATAATGCCTGACTGGAGCACTCTGGAGCTGCACAGGCAAACTACCTGTATTCTACTTCAAAAATTTACAAAAATGTAAACAACACTACCAGATTCTGAAAAGTTGCTTTTAGCCCCTTTTCATTATCTACCCCATTTCCTTTCTAAAGAACAGGGGTTACCACATTACTGGCCCCCTTGAAAGTGCCATTATCTTTAAAAATGATTTTGCCAACTGCAGAAATCCTTTATCCTGACCACACTATTCCTAATGTTTCTCCCTCTCTCCACACCAGTTCCCACTTTCTGACTCCATTGTCTTTTCCTCTTATTACTCTTCTGTTACTCTGAAGGACCTACAGAATTAGATTCCTCTTAATATGATAGCCTGGATCCAGGTCTTGTACACAAAGCTGCTCCTGACATTGTCAGCCTGATTATCATCATCTTCAACTTCTCCTATGGCTGTGTTCTTCTTCAGCCCTGGAAACATGCTGAGGCCATTCCCCTTCAAAAGGCTGGCTAGGGATGTCTCCTTAGATGAGATTTACAACTGATCTCCATCCTCCTTGCCCCTACTAAAACCTAGGAATGGATGGTTCAGTAAAAAGTCTCCTACTTTCTGAAAGCCTCCTCCTTCCCAGCTCCCTTCCAGCTTGGGTTCATGCAGAAACATTCTACCCACACCTCTCTCCTTCAGCTGACTGACTTCCTCTTCAAGGGGATGCATCAGGGCCCCCTAACCACCATCATTTTTGCCAACATTTGACACTTTTGCCCACCCTGTCTTCCTGTGGAAGTCAACTACTGCTGTGCTAACTGTGCCTGCAAGTTTTACTTATTTATTTACTTAGCTTTTGTTAACCAGGTATGCACGCTAAACAAAACAGATGCCTATTTTCAGGTGCGACCCTGGAGAGTACAAAGAAGGACATGTTCATACAGTGAAACACATAGCATCAGGTAAAATAACACAAGCAGTTAAGGAGTAAACACAGTTACAGAAGAAAGTGTACAGAGGACAAATTGGGAGCAATTCTAGAAAAATGTACTGGTCTGACTTGGTCCTGGCACTGAGTAGGGCAGCAGCAGCAACCTCATGAAAACAGTTATTTAATTTAGAATTGTGGCGAATGCCAGTGATGGCGGAATACATGTTACATGGAACAGACAGACCAGCCCTACACACAGAAGCCATTAGAGGGAGAGAGCGAGCTCCATTATACACTAACATTTTCATTATACACTAATGTATTATGGAGATCACTTTCTCCCTCTCATGGCTTGGGTTCATGAAGAAACATTCCACCCTCATCTCTCTCTCTTTTAGATGACTGACATCCCAACCATGTATTATGGCATTTTATACCACCCTGCTCAGCACTGTCACTTTATGAAAGTTGTGGCCAAACCCTCCACCCCCCCCCCCAAAAAAAACACTTTCTTTTTTTTTTTAATTTTTTAATTAAGTGGCTTGAGAGGCGGAAGGTTTGGTGATGACACACTCATGCACACACACACATGGAACAAAATGGTAGTACTTATTTTCCTTAAATAGACAGTTTCTATGTTTCTGTGTTACTGTATCTACTATTGTTCCAAACATGCTTCCAAGTTTAAAATAAACAGAATCTTGCAGCACTGGTCTGTGCCTCTATTTCTGCCATTGTGTCTTTACTCATGCTGGTTAAAAAGACCACCCCATGAGTCTGTTTATTTAACAAAACAAGCATGACCGAAATGGCTGAATCAACCAGATGAGTAAATAAATAATTAATAAAGTGGCTTGGGAGGTTGAGGATTTGGTGATGACACACATAGGGAACAAAATGGTAGTACTGGTTTTTAGGGCTTCTGTGGGGCAAAGCCCTGCAGTCCTTTTGCTTTGAGAAATTGGACCATGCAAATGAACAACATGCTGAGGTGACAAAAAAAGTCACCTCCACCTCAATCAGTCTACTCATACTACTATTCTATTCTTTCAGCAGTTTGTGACCCCCAACCCCTCCATCCAACCCCCCTCAGCACCCAGCACCCCACACCCCCAGATAATCCCCGGCCCCTCCACTACCGTGCATCCCTGGGTTTGTTTTTTTCTTTCTTTTCTCCATATATAATTGCTACTGTTAAAATACTGATCACATCTATAATCGACTATTCCCTCTCCCCTTTTTCTATCCCTATATCTGTCCCTTCCACATTCCTTTGACCCTGGTTCCAGCTCTAAATTCTCCATACTGTATCACTACATATCTTTTTATATTAGGTTTTATTTGTGTTCAGTTCACCTGATATGTATATTTCCTTACCTTTTTGAAAAATTGCATCCTACCCAAAACTAGCTGTATCTTCTGTTCCAAACATATACTACTGTCAATGCCACCTGCTGATACTTTGTGTATACTGTATTATTATTTCTCACTTTATTTGTTTTATTACTATTTTCTTGTGTGTTGAATCCCATCTATAGTGTCCCTTGTTAACAAACCCAGGTCCACCTTGAAAATGAACTTGCTCAACAGTGATCGCCTGGTTAAATAAAGACTTTGATTGATTGATTGCTTGCTTGATATGTTTTTATAGTTTTTGTTGATGCCAGCCAACTCTTACAGTAGGTGGAAATAAAAAAAACAACAAATGCTGAGGTGAGCCCTGTCCCATAGACACCCCCCATAGGTAATTACCTCAGCCCCCCCAAAGTGCCTGCTTACCAGTAATCCCGGTCCAAATCCTTGCAGTTGGGCGTGTTCAGGACCACCATTGTTGGGCTGAGGCAAGCAGCGAGCAATGGCCTGTGAGAAGACCTGGAAGAAAAATTATAAATAAGTGCTGTGTCAGGGGCAGAATTGGTAAATGTAATAAATTAAAAAGTAATTATGTGCTCCTTGTCCACCACCATACCAGCAGCACCAGCCCTGAGAGTACCCTGGACCTGACATAGCAACAACACCAGCCCCAGCCCCAACAGCACTCCCGACCCAATGCAGAAATGATGGCACAGCTGACGGGGTGGGATCAGTAGGCAGAGGATTCTCCTCAGCCAGCACCATCTCCCCTCCCAGACTGAGTTAATGTAAAAACTGCCAGCATACCTCGTAACTACTGCTGATTGCAAGGACTGTCTCTCATTTTATCAATAAGATATTTGCAATTTTGTTTGCATCCCCCAGTGTCCTGAATCCCTTCCCCCATTCCATTATGGTGCAGCACAGTTCCTTTTTATACAATTTTTTTTATTTCTGCCATCCGACTCTCCCTCTCAGCACCTCCCCCAACATAACAGTGACACTGAGGGTGCCCAGTGTCCCCAACAAATCCTCAGTACTTTTTTATCTTTTTGTTGCCTGTGAAGAGAAAAAAATGTCCATTGACTTCTTTTGCATGTTTTCTTACCTATAAAAAGAAAACTGGCCTTTGATGTCTTTTGTGTCATTACAGTCCCCCACCCCCACCCCTACCCCCAAACCCTTACTTACCCATGGGGAAATCCAGCGCTGTCATCCTTTCTGGAGCACAGACAGGTTTTCACTCTTCAAAGCCACACCACGAACCGAGGAAACCAGTATGTGGTACAATGTATTTCAGTGGGGTTTTCAACTTAGTGCAGTAACTTGTTTCTGAGTAGTAGTGTAATATAATAAGTTTTAGGTATTATCTGGAGTTTTCCACAATTGAGCTGACCACCAATTTGCCAGCTAGCCAAGTTGGGCTAGTTGCTGTCTTTCAGTGGCCACCAATTTACATCTCTCTTCTGACAACTGGATGGGTCGAGGCCAAGGCCTCTGTCTCCTTTGGCATTGCTTATTGCCCTGATTCAACTTTCAGGCCACTCTATGTTTGAGTTATTTTTACTTACCTCCATCGGTCCTGTAGCCACCATATGGCATCGAAACCATCCATTGCTGAGCCCAACCCAAAATGGCCACTGGGAGAGCATGAGATAATAAAAATGGGTGTCCAATCCCCCAGTGTCCTGAATCCCCCCCCCCCGTCCATTACGGTGCAGCATGGTTCCTTTTATAATTTTTTAATTTCTGCCTTCTGACTCTCCATCTCAGCCCCCCCCACCAAATATAACAGTAATACTGGGGGTGCCTAATCCTCCAGTGTCCCAATAAATCTTTTTTTTTGGTTTGTTTCCTGTGAAAAGAAAAACTGTCCATCGATGTCTTTTGTGCCATTACGGTCCCCCTACTCCTACCCCCAAACCCTTACCCACAGGGAGATCCAGCACTGCCGTCTTCTCTGGAGTGCAGACACATTTTCACTCTTCAAAGTCAGACTGTGAACTGAGGAAACCAATGTGTGGTACAGTGTATTTCTATGGGGTTTTGAACTTAGTGCAATAACTTGTTTTTTCTGTGGACAGTTTTCTTTTTCCTGTTGCAACTTTTCCCACCTTGTTTTGTAGGCGATACTGACAGTTTACAGAAATTCTGGGGCCACTGGTGACTGGGCAAGGGGCAGCAGGGGAGGGGAGTATCCTGTGATGTCACCATCCAGAGAGAGAGAGAGAGAGAGAGAGAGAATAAGGAAAGTGAAATTATGGGAGCATTAGATTCTGAAGGAAAATATTGAAAGATAATCATTCCTGACTCCCAAGGAGCATGATGTCACTTTTGACACACAACTTACTTTTGTGACTACATAAGGTGGTGGGGGGAGCAGGGAGGTCACTGAAATTGTCAAATGAAATCTCAATATTCTGAGAAGTGTCCCACTGCTGAAAAGTTACCTCACTAAACCTCTAAAAGTGTCATATCGGAGAGAGAAAAATCTAATTTACACTATTGTCCATAGTTATCAACCGAAACCAGAGGTAAAAAATTTGATAAAGAAATGGGTCTGCAAACCATGTGGGAACTGTCGAGTTTGCAACATGGTAATTAAGGGAGACATTGTCCTCAATCCACATAAAGGCAAAAAAAATAGTGAGGGGTTATCAATTGTGACAGTGAGGAAGTGATAAATCTACTTACATGTTCATGCAGCAAATTTTATGTGGGCCATCCTAAAAGACAGTTTAAATTATGCCTGAATGAACACGTTAATGCTATCAGGAACAAAAATCTAGAATACACAAGAGCCACTATATACACAGTATTAGGGACAAATTTGCACATGCAGTCAAAACTATTGGGTTGGAGAGGGTGAATGAAAGTGTGAGGGGAGGAGACTTTATGAATAGGAAAGAGCAGGAGTGGGTCTACAGACCGGGGGTTGAGGTGTCCAGAATTAAATGAGAAATTTAAGCTGTCACCATTTGTACTAAAAAAATAAAATATGGAGATTAAACGGTTACTATTTCCATAACCTCTCACAGCTGATTCTGCCACCATGGTGGGAATCGGTTGTGCAGAGCAACGCGAGACAGCAACTGTATGCTCAATAAGAGGTACAGCAATGCTGTACACTGATTGGTGGAGGCAGTTCCACTATATTTTATAATGAACTCTATGGGGCATTGAGAGTACTCAAAGGATAGCACCTTATTTACTTAACACTTACCATGCATTGCAGAGTATTATATTTTTAGAGAATAGTCTGGCATTTGTAATTGATAATACAGTACTATTTTTTTGTTCTTTTGATAACCAGATAAGGCCCACTAGGCACACATGCCTGTTTTTAGGGCCAATCTGGGAGCATTGGGGTGATTAAGTGACTTGCTTGGAGTCACACACACAGTATGCAAGTGGAGGTTGTGGGAATCAAACCCAGGTTTGCTGGATGTACCAATTAAGCTTATTCACAGCGTGTTACTCATACTTCTAGGCTATACTACTAGCTCTAACCATCAAATGAAGAAACCTATGGAGCCCTAAGCATTTTAAGGACAGCACCTGTTTTAGTTAATGTGGTAGTAATTTTAAATGTATTTCAGAGTACTTTTGAGAGACGGTGCATTTTTAACACTGGACAGATTATCAATTGTCATGTCTACATTGCTAACATTACACAAATATGGAAAAATATGAGGCATGTTATATTCAATGGACAACACCCAGTTATGTTTATGCTATGGCATTTTGTGGTGCACTACAGAGCACTATAGATAGCTGTAACCCCCCGCCTCTCTACTTGCTCTCACCAAAAATGTATTAATTTATATACAGTCTAGCTCGAGGATTATACAGACTGGTAAAAATACATTCATTTAGAAGAATGTGTGTGTGTCTGCTTGAATTTTTATGTCTTATAGATTGTTTTCACTTTGAAAGGATGCCACTTCATGAAGATAATTTAAAGTGACAGCAACAAAGTATGAGAACACAGGATAAATCAGTCTTAAACTTGATGGACTTTTAATCATGTTGTGCTCTTGTGATTTAATGCAAAGTTTGGAGTGTTTAGTATGTTTTTAGTGGACAGAAAGTCAGATTTCATATAATTTATTAAAGTATGCTCTAAATGATGTATTTGAATTTCTTGAATGCTCTTTGATTGGTAAATTCAGTGAAGACATAATCTAGATGATATATGAATAGAGCACATTCAGAAGTCTGACCTATTGTCTCACAAAGCCCCTGATTGGTTGGACAAACTGTTAGCAGTTGTGATGTCTCTAGCATCACACACCTCTTTCACCAGTCTGCTGTGTTTTACTCTACCAACCATCAAGTAATAAAAGTAGCTTGGCAGAAGACACCAGGAGAAAGGACTGCTGTGTGACTGGACTTCTCTACTAGCACTAAAGAAGAACTCTTGTACTTGGACCTTTAATTTAGGGTAAAAAAAGCAAACTAACAAACAAAACAAAAAAAAAATAATGTGTTTGTCTGAGTTAACTGAACTGAATGGTTATCTGAACAGTTACCTAGGTGTAAATCTCAGGTGATTGAAAGGACTTCATAGCTGTGAGGTTTAAATTACTTGTAGAAAGATCTAGTAAGTAGGGGGAGTGGCTTAGCTAGAAGGAAGCTACATTTAAAGACTGCCTTAGAAAGATTCTAACAGTAGCTTGGCAGAAGACACCAGGAGGAAGGACTGCTGTGTGACTGGACTTCCCTACTGAGACTATATTGCCCTCCACCCTCCCACCCAAAGGAAAGCTAGTTCTACTTTTATAGGCACAGGATTTGACTGACAACAGGAACTTCCTGTTTGGGAGCAGGAAGTGAGTGATTACAGAGCCACCAAAGACCCACCATACTAGAAGGGCAAGAGTAGCTCTCCGGCCCCCTCTAGCTGCTGGAGGTCTGCCTCTGAGCAAGTAAGGGGTCTACTGAGAAATATAGGATATCCTTGTCTCAGAACAGGACAGTTAGGAGCTTAAAGGGCACACAGGCAGAAAGTAAGTAGAGAGAGAAGAGAAAAAAAAACAGAGGAAAGAGTATGGATTGCAAACAGTTAAGGGGCCAGAAATAAGACATGATGGGAGTGGTGCAGTGCAGTGCAGTGGCTGTGGAGCAGCAGTCTTCCGGGAGATATTCTGGAGGATGCGGTGTTGTCCCATCTGCAGGCACCTCTCTGGGCTGAGGGAGGAGGTTGCTTATCTCCAGGCTGAGTTGGCCAAGATTTGTGGGACCTCCTTTTCCATCCAGGGACCACCAGTGCCACTGCCATTGCCTCAGAGGTTGCCAAGAAAGAGGAGTGGTTGGACCACAGTGGGCTCAGGGAGGGTGAGGGTGGTGGAACAGAGGTGCACCCCTCCAGCTGTACCTCTCCACAATTCCTATGCCATTCTGGCAAAGTGTGGTTCCTCTATGGAGGCACCCACAGTGGAGACCAAGGAGGATGCTGGGAACCTCCACAAAGGAGACCCACAGGAGGGTGGCAGGGGACCCCGAAGGGGAAGGAAACAACTCCTGGTGGAGAACTCCATTGTTAGGAAGGTAGAACTGGGGGAGGAAGGGGAGAGGGAGGTAAGGTGCCTGCCTGGCGCCATGGCTTGGAGGGACAGGGAGCAAATCCTCAGGAATGCCACAGCAGCTGCACAGGGGAGGGAGCTGGATGTCATTGTCATCCTAGAAACAAATGACCTGGCTAAGAAAGGGATTAGAGAAGTGCAGGAAGAGTTTGTGGAATTGGGAAGGGGCCTTAGACAAGTAGCACGCACGGTAACCTTCTCAGAGGTGCTGCCCATCTATGGCGTAGGAGAGGCTAGGGAGTTCTTCATCATGGGATTCAATCAGTGGTTGAAAAACTGATGTGAAGCTCAGGGATTTGGCTTCATTGGGGACTGGGGGTCCACCTGGAATGATGCAAGCCTATACTGGCATGATGGGCTGCATCTGTCCAGGAGGGGAACCAGGATCCTAGGTGATAGGTTTAAATGCTTAATTGGCAAGCATTTAAACTAGCCAAGGGGGGGGGCACTGGAAAGGAGCAGAGAAATCCTAGCCCCCCCCAAAAAAATCACGGTAGTAAGTGCGGTAAACACCAACATAGAGGTGTCGATAGGGAGAAGGGCAGGGGTAAATGGAGAAAGTGTCAAAGGCAAGAAGGGCAGGGATGGGGTAAAAAGGAGTAAGGCCATCAGGAAAGGGAGGGTAATGAGTACCAATGCCCATAGTTTGGGCAATAAGCTCCCTGAGCTGGTGGCCTTGATGGAAGAGGGATGCCTGGATATCGTAGCAGTCACAGAAACATGGTACACAGAGAACCATGACTGGGATGTTAACATACCAAGGTACATAACCTACAGGAGAGACAGGCAGGGGAGAAGAGGGGGGGAGGTAGCTCTCTATGTAAAGGAAGGATAAAAAGCAACTGAACAAAAGAGTAAACATGGAGGAGAAGAGGCACGTGGGTCACCCTGGAGACTGGAAAGGGCACCACAATCCGCACAAGGGTTAGGTACAGACCCCCATGTCAGGGGAGGAATAGACAAGGATATGATAGAAGGCATTCTTAGAATGGCAGAGAAAGGGGAGATACTGTTGATGGGAGACCTGAATATGCCAGATGTTAACTGGAGCACATTTGCTGCATCCACATCCAAGAGCAGGGCCATTCTTGATGCCCTACAGGTGGCAGGCCTCAGACAGCTAGTTTCAGAACCCACTCAAGAGGGAGCAATCTTAGACCTCATACTCTCAAATGAGGGCAGTGAAAGGATCTCAGATCTAGAAGTGGGTTGCCATCTGGGAACAAGTGACCATCAAACAGTGTGGTTCATGTTAAACTCAGCTACAGAGTCAGCTTTCAATAAAAGTGAGGGTACTGGCCTTCAGGAGGGCTGACTTCTGGCAAGATGGGAGAGTGCTCAGAAAAGCACTAGCAAACAGGCTAGAAGGAGGTGTGGAGCAACAATGGGAAATCATCAAAACTGCCATAACAGAGGCAACAAGCCTTTGTGTGAAGCAAATAAACAAATCAAAATGAAAGAAAAAGCCACTATGGTTCTCAAAAGAGGTGGCTGTGAAAGCCAGGAAGAAAAAGATAGCATTCTGGAAGTATAAAGAAACACAGAAGGAGCAGGACAGAGAGCTATACCAGTTAAGGCAGAAGGAAGCAGGGAGGGAAGTCAGAATAGCAAAGGCCCAAACTGTGGAAAAGATAGCTAACTCGGTTAAGAAGGGGGATAAAACCTTTTATAGGTACATCAGCGAGCGTAGAAAGACAAAGGGAGGGATAGTGAGGCTGAATAGAATGAACGATGGGTGGGCAGAGAGGGATAGTGAAAAAGCAGGGATACTGAAAGAATATTTCTGCTCAGTATTCACACAGCAGGAGGAGGAAGTGCCTAATCTAATCAACAGAAGCACTCTTGAAAGGGGGGTCAATCCCAGTCCTTTCACAGAAGAAAGGGTTCTACAAGAACTCCTCAAACTGAAGGTGGACAAAGCAATGGGGCCTGATGGAATTCACCCCAGAATTCTAAAAGAATTAAGGGAGGAGCTCATGAAACCACGGCTACTCTTTCTAATAAATCATGGGAGGATGGTGTGGTACCCAAGGACTGGAGAAAGGCAGATGTGATTCCCCTTCACAAAAGTGGGACCAAGGCAGAGGCAAGAAACTACAGACTTGTCAGTTTGACCTCTGTAGTAGGGAAAGTGAGGGAGTCACTTCTGAAGGAAAGAACAGTTGAGTACCTAGAGGCCAGTGGGGCACAGGACCCAAGGCAGCATGGATTCATAGTGGGAGGGTCATGTCAGATGAATCTAATAGATTTATTTGACTGGGTGACCAAAGTAGCAGACCAGGGAGGGGCTGTGGACATGGCCTACCTAGACGTTAGCAAGGCATTTGACACAGTCCCACACAAAAGATTAATAGTCAAATTAACCAGCCTGGGAGTGGGTCCCAGGGTGGTAGCCTGGGTAAAACATTGGCTGGACAACAGGACACAGAAGGTAATTGTAAATGGAGTCTACTCTGAAGAAAGAGGTTACTAGTGGGGTACCTGGGGTTCAGTATTGGGTCCAGTCCTTTTAATGTCTGCATAAGGACATTGCAGAGGGACTGAAGGAAAACACACCTCTTTGCAGACGACACAAAGATCTGCAACAGGGTTGATACACAAAGAGGCATGGAAAGGATGAGAAGGGACTTGGCAAGGTTGGAGGAATGGTCAGAAGTAAGGCAGCTAGGATTCAATGCAAAGAAGTGCAAAATAATGCACCTGGGAAAGAAGAACCATGGGGAAGAATACGCAATGGGGGGAGGTAGTAACAACAACAAAAAAGGAAAGAGACCTGGGGGTAATCATATCAGATGACCTTAAGGTTAGCAAGCAATGTCAGAAGGCAGTAGGGAGGGCTGGGGGTATTCTGGGATGCATAGAGAGAGAGAGGCATCACAAGCAGAAAACAGGAAGTTGTTATCCCTCTGTACAGACAGTTGGTGATGCCCCATCTGGAGTACTGTCTCCATTTCTGGAGACCCCATATCTGCAAGGACATAGACAGGATAAAGGCAGTCCAGAGGAGGGCAACTAAAATGGTGTAGGGTCTGCAGGGTATGAGGAGAGACTAAAGGAGCTTAATATGTATACCCTTGAGGAAAGAAGGGAGTGGGGGACATGATAGAAACTTTTAAGTTCCTCAGTGGAATTAACAAAGTCCAAGAGGGTAGTGTCTTTCAGAAAAGAGATGTACAAGAACAAGGGGACACAATTTAAAGATGGGAGGGGTGGTTCAGGGGCAAGTGAGGAAGTATTATTTCACAGAGAGGGTAGTGGATGCATGGAACAGCCTTCCTGAGGAGGTTGTGGGGTCTAAAACTGTGGGAGAATTCAAGAATGCATGGGATAGACATAAGGCAATTCTTGTTGGGGGTAGGAAGAAATAGGCTTTTGGTTACCTAGGAGTTGTGGCCTATCCTGAAGGTAGGGAAATGGACAGACTAGATGGGCCAAGTGGTCCTTATCTGCCGTCAAAGTCTATGTTTCTATGTAACTTAAGGAAAAAAATGTTTGTGATCCTTGGAGCAATGATTGAGCACCCTCCATTAGTACTGTTTGGAATTGATCTCATATGGCAGAGGCACCACCATCCTAGTGCTGATCTCGACCTGCAAGAACTCTATGTTAATTCCATTTATAACATACTCTGCACAACCCTGTATAGCGGACAATGTAAGCTCCACTGTGCCCCTGTTAGATACAGCAAACTGCCTTCTAACTGCTTAATTGTCACTTGATCATTCATTTGGTTTATCTGGCACACTAAAGTTCTCACTTGGTATCTGTTACCTGACACCTTATTTCAGGGGATTACTCCACAACACACATTGCCTTCCCCATAATCTCCCCCTCTCCCACATGATGGTTTCTTATTTGTACTCCTAGTATGATGGTAGTTTCTGGCTGTGTGTGGTCTCAGCATTGATTTTGCAAAGGTGACTACCTAAAAGAAGAGTGTTTTGATGAACAAGTATCTTACTGATCATGTTTACTGCTTAGCCCCCTGATTGCCACTTAGCATACAGTAGGTACTGTACAGCAAAATCTTGCCAGTTATTTTCACTGCTGAGTCCACAGTCTGTAAACAACTGAGTTTGGTTAGCACCGGCCACAGGGGTTGAGATTTTTATGTTACAAAACTGTTCCATGGTGGTGGCAAGATTTTTTACATGAAACTGGGGGATTCAAAAGCTTTTTGTTAACATTACTTTTGTTCCCACAACATCTCTGTGATCCAGCCACTAGGAGGTGCTGGGATTGTACAGCCAGCTTTGGCAGGCATGAGGAAAAAAGTATAAACACACTTGGGCTGTTTGGTGGGAGTCCGGCACAGCACAATTGATGTTTGAATTAACCTTCATCTTTTATTTCTTTTCCATACTGCAGCTCTCCAGCTCTACTTTACTTGCTTTCCCTAACTCTCCATGTTCTGACCATCAGTGAGGTCAGCATCCCAGTAAAATGCTGCATCAGACAGTAGGAGGGGAAGTTGAAACAAATCTGGAGCAGGTGGTGACCTGTTTGGGGCGTTTAGGATAGAGCATTTAATCTTTGTAGGGCATTTAGAATTGTAACATCATAACTAAAATTGGTATGTAGAATGGGAAGCTAACACAAGTCTGAACTGTTTTCTATTTAGATTTTGTAGCAGTAAATTTAAGTTTACAACTAACCTTCTCTTTCTTTCCAAAGATGCAATGGATAATTGGGATGGAATCCAGCAGGTGTTGGTCATGTGATCCACATGGACTAATCATGCAGACTTTTTTTTTTAAAGCAGCTGAGTTAAGAGTTTGCTACACACAACTGAACTTTGCTAGTGTCACCCACATGGGATCACATACTTACATTGCAATGCTGTTTGCTGGTGGGGGCCATTTTTTTTTACATAAAGTGAGGATTTAAAAACGTTTTGCTAATACTGATTTTGTTCCCACAGAATCTATGTGAGCTAGTCACAGGAAGGTATCAAGACTTCTATAGCTAGCTTCAGTAGGCAATAGAAAACAACATAAACACACCTGGGCTGTTCAATGGGAAGTCTGGAATGGACAAGTGATATTTAGGGAGCTTTTAGAAAGCAGCTGAGGTAAGAGCATAGAACTGAACTTGGCTAGCATCAGCCACGGGGAATTGTATACTTACCAGACAAAACTGTTTGGTGGTGTGGATGTGTTTTTGGTATAAACTGGGGGATTTAAAACCTTTTTGTCAACATTGCTTTTCTTTCCATGGAATCTTTGTGAGACAGCCACAGGGAGGTACTGAGGCTTGTACTTCCAGTTTTGGTAAGCAGAAGAAAACAGCATAAACACACCTTGGCTGTTTGGGGGAATTTGTTGGGGAACACATGATTTTTTTTATTTCTTTTTTCCTACACTGGCAGTTTGGAGGAGTTTTGTGGGGAACAAGTGATATTTTATTTATTTATTTATTTTTTCCCACACTGCAGCTCTCCAACTCTAAATCGCTAGCTTTCACTGACTCTGCATGTTCTGGCCATAAGTGAAGTCTAAATCCAAGAGCAAACCTAACTTGAAAAGTTGGAGGGAAATTGAAACAAGTCTAGGGTGGGTGGTAAGCTGTTTGTGGAGTATAAGGCATTGCATTTAATCTTTGCAAGGCATTTAGAGTTTGTAAGGCATTTAGAGTTGTAACAACATAACAACATAACCAAAATCGGTAAGCAGGAGATGAAGTTAACACAAGACTGGGCTGTTTTCGGTTTGCATTTTAGGTCAGCACACTTACTTTTGTAAGGGCTGCATGTATGTGGAGCCCTACAGTCCTCTTGCTAGGAATAGGAATAAAGCAGCTTGTGAATGCACAATCTCTTGAAGTCACCTCCACATCTGTGCACCATGGACCTTTCTGCACTGGCACTACTTTTTTGTTTACTCGACCCGGATGAATATTCATTTTTATACATTTGTGAACCAGAGAGACAAAGGGACAGTTTCTCACTCACTCACTCGCTCTCTCATTCTTGCTCTCTCTCTCCCTCTCCTCTTTCCCTGGACTCCATGGCTGTTATGCTGTAGTTGACGGGGCAGGGCAATAAGTGATGGAGAAACTGGATGGGGCTGAGGTTGCCCTAGTAGAGGGGGACAGTTGTTTACTACTTAAATATTTAATGCCACAACATAAAACAAAATGCACAATATCAATGTCAGATCCCAATTCCTACCTCTCCTTTTTTGTAGGTGATAATGATGGTTTACACAATCTCTTTGTACAATGGTGACTGGACAGATGGCAGCAGGGAAGGGGAGCATCCCATTATGTCACCATCTGCTGCCCAGGGCAGAGCTCTGGATGCATAGAGCTCTCAGGTGGCAGCAGCAGCACCCACTACTCAGCTTACCCAGCAGCAGGAAGCCTGGTAGTTGCTATCCAGTGGAACTGAAACAATGCATCACTGGAGAGGTCACCATAGTCCATCAACTTCCCATACCCTACCACTCACCTGTGGACTTAAGGAAGATGGTCATTACACCTTGCCCACTTCTTCTCCCTCAGGGCATAGATAGCTTTCAAGCAGCAGAATGCAGGAGGCAGATGCCTCTGAAGGAGCACTAAAGGTGGTGAGGGCTGCATCCTTCCCCAGGAAGTGCTAAAGCGGAGGGGCAGCAGTCGATTATGAACTTTGGGTGTGGGACTTTGGTTCTGAACCTGGGCAGCATGAGGCTGAGGTTGCCCTAGTAGAGAGGGACAGTTGTCCGCTACTTAAATATTTAATGCAGCAACATAAAACAAAATGCTCAATATCAATGTTAGACCCCAATTCCTACCTCTGCTTTTTTATGTAGGTGATAAGGATGGTTTACAGTAACTCTGGGATCAATGGTGCCCGGACAGAGGATGGCGGGGGGGAAGTATCTCATGATGTCACCGTCTGCCCCTGGAGCAGAGCTCTGGATGAATAGAGCTCTCAGGCGGCAGCATCAGGTCCCACTACTCAGCTTACCCAGCAGCTGGAAGCCTGGCAGCAGCTGTCCAGTGGAATTGATGCACAGAAAAGTCCAGTATGTATGTGCAAGTATAAATTAGATTTACATTATTAGATAACATATAATGCAACACAAGTGACACACAGTAGATTACGTAAATGTCCAACAAAACACATATGGCTGCTTCTTTTTATTGTGTGGATGGGGTGAGTGGTGAAGTGGCCTGCAGTCACCAGCTCCAGTAAATATTAGATGACAAACTTAAAGAAAGCTATTTCCTGTACTGTACATAATGGGTCCGACCATGTGTTGAGGCATTGGCTCTTAATCTGGCACATAAATGCCAATGACTTTATTGCATCTTGTATCAACAATGACGAAAGCCATATGTGAAAGCAATTGATAATCCCATGTTGATATGTCCTGTGAACACCCCAAATCAACCTCAAACCCCCACTGGCATCTCTTTCCAGATGCACTTCAAGTGATAGAATCCTACACACATTAATAAAACTAGACACTGATGCACTTTATTGTGATGTGACGTTTGTGATTACCTAACACATGACAGCATTCTCCATGGGTTGCAATGAAATCAGGTCTCTACGTTTTATTGTACTCTGTGTTGTTGTGTTACTGACTTCTGTTTGCAATCTACATCAGCACATCCTTAGTTGTTTGGGATTGCAAATTAGGGTATTCAGTGCAGATACTGTAGGTTACCCATGGGCAGGGGTTGGACAACCACTGCCAAGCACATCAGCACTCATGTGGTGCCTGAAAAATTGAATGTGGATGTAGTTTCCATTTTTATGGCTGCAGTGGGCATAGCCCTTCAAACCTCTTGCCATCAGTAAAGGACTCCTACATTCTGTTTATTCCTTTTGACTGAAGGACATGTTAGAGTGCCAACATGGTACCCCATCAAATGATCACTACTAGAATAGCGCTGCACTATACGGAGCTTGTCTGGCAAGTGCTCACACAGACAGCGAGAGGGAATTTACAGGCGCTTGCTGCTAACTGCCTAGTTTGCTGTCGAAGGTCAGTAACAGGATTTTGCAATCAGGACACTGGGGATTGGACACCCCAGTGTCACTATTATGTTTGTGGGGGGTGCTGAGAGGAGGGTTGGGTGGGAGGGCTATGCATAATTAAAGAAAAATAAATTGATCACTGACAGTAAAACAGTGCAGTGCGGAGTGCTTCACAGACATGGGAGAGATGTGAGGAAGATCCTGGGGATCGCCAGGAAGGCAAGACAGGAGGGTGAGCTGGATGTCATTATCCACTTAGGTACTAATGTTCTGGCAAATGTGGAGCCTAAGGAAGTTCAGGAAGAGATTAGGAAATTGGGGAGGGGTCTCATGCAAGTAGCAACATCTGTCACCTTCTTGGAAGTACTACCTGTGAGAGGCATGGGAGAGCATAGGGGTGTACTTACCAGGAACTTTAACTCATGGTTGAAGAACTGGTGCTGTGATGAAGGGTTTGGATTCATTGGTGACTGGGGAGCCACCTGGAGGGATGGAGGCTTGTGCAAGCCTGATAGCCTGGAGGGTAATCCAAGCACTCAATGATAAGTTTAAATTCTACATGGATAAGTATTTAACTAGCTGGGGGGGGGTGGCAAGCCAGCAAGAGGGTACCTAATGGCCCACCCCCACAGCTAGCAGTGGAGCCAGTGAACAGGAGGAGTGGATATCTCTATAAAGCAGTGTGCAAAAAATGGAGATAAACAACTAAAGGGTGGATACACAGAAAGGGGGCAAAATTCAACAAAAGGGAAGCCAGCAGGAAGAACCAGGGATAAAGGACAAACAGTGAGGGGGCTGGAGTAGAACAGTTAAACAGTCCAGGAAGTTCACATCATTGAAAGCCATATGTGCCAATGCCAGAAGCCTTAGCAACATGATGGAGGATCTGGAGGCTGCCATGGTGCAGTCAGACCGGGACATTGTGGCCATCACAGAGACCTGGTGTAATGATAACCACAACTGGGAGATGGCCATACCTGCCTACAACATATTCAGAAGAGACAGGGCAGGCAGGAAGTGAGGAGGAGTGATACTTTATGTGAAAGATGGCATAAAGGCCAGAGAGATCCAGGAGGAACAAAATGGGGGAGAGATACTGCAGGTTAAGCTGGAAAGGAAAACGGGGTCAGCCTTCTGCACAGGGGTGGTCTACAGACCACCAGCCCAGGAGGAAGAAGAAACAGATAGGAAGCTGATGCTAGCCATCCAAAGGATGGCAGACAAGGGTGAGGTGGTGCTGGTTGAAGACTTCAGTATTCCAGATGTGGACTGGAATCTCCCAGCAGCAGCATCAACCAGGAGCAGATTTATCCTGGACTCCCTTCAAGGTGACTTCCTCAAGCAACTGGTCATGGAACCAACTTGGCAGAAGGCAATACTGGGCCTCATGCTTACAAACAGGGACAGTGTGATGGGAGTAACAGTGGGGGAGCACCTGGGGAACATTGACCACCGGTCCCTGTAGTTTGAAATTACAGAAGGAGCAGAACCAAACCGCACAAAAACACGTATCCTGGATTTTAGGAGGGCAGACTTTGGGAAATTGGGGAGATGCCTAAAAGAGGCATTAATGGGAATTGGGAGGGAATTAGGGGTTGAGGAACAGCAGACAATATTTAAAATGGGGATTACAAGAGCAACAGAATTATGCATTAAGCAGGTTAGCAAGGAGAAAAGGAAGAGGAGGCCATTATGGTTTTCCAAGGAGGTAGCAGAGAAAATGAAAGCCAAAAATATTGCATTCAGGCAATACAAAAAGACACAGGCAGAAGGAGATATGGAGAAGTACCAGGAGAAGCAAAGGGAGGCAAGGAGATCAGTAAGGGAAGCCAAAGCTCAGACAGAAGAGTGCATCACAAAATCAGTGGGTAGAGGGGGCAAAACCTTTTATAGGTACATAAGTGAAAAAAGAAGGGCAAAGGAAGGGATAGTGAGACTGAAAGGAGGATGGGGGCAGCATGGAGGATGACAACAGTAAAGCTGACATACTAAACAGATATTTCTGTTCAGTCTTTACTGAGGAAGAGGAGGGTAATGGGTCTGCAGGGAGTACAAGGGGTGGGAATGGTGCAGAAATGGACACAAGTCCCTTCGCATGGGAAAAGGTCCTAAAGAAACTGGAAGGAATAAGAGTCAATAAAGCAATGAGGCCAGATGGGGTGCACCCCAGGGTCCTAAATGAACTAAGAGAGGTGGTGGCTGAACCTCTGGCAATCCTGTTTAGCCAATCTTTGGAAACAGGGGAGGTACCCAAAGACTGGAGGACAGCAGAAGTAGTCCCCTTATACAGAAGCGGGAACAAAGGGGAAGTGGGGAGCTACAGACCAGTCAGCCTGACATCTGTACTGGGGAAGATCATGGAAGCACTACTGAAGGAGAGACTGGTGGAACATCTGGTGGCCAGTGGACTACAGGACCCAAGGCAGCATGGTTTCACCTGGGGGAAGATCATGCTAGATCAACCTCATTGAATTCTATCTGGACTTCAGCAAGGCCTTTGACACTGTGCCACATAGTAGGCTATTAAACAAACTGGGGAATGTGGGAGTGGGCAGGACAGTAGTTCAGTGGGTAGGTAACTGGCTGGGAGGCAAGACACAGATGGTGGTGATACATGGCTGTCACTCTACAGAGGGAAGCGTGACCAGTGGGGTACCACAGGGATTAGTGCTGGGACTGGTCCTATTCAACGTCTTCATCAGTGGCATTGTGCAGGACCTAGAGGGCAGAATTTCCCCTGTTTTCTGATGACGTGAAGCTCTGTAACAGAGTGGAAATGCCAGTGGGAGTAGACAGAATGAGGAGGGACCTGCAGAAGCTTGAAGAATGGGCAAGGGTTTGGCAGTTGAAAATCAATGCTAAGAATGGCAAGATAATGCATATGGGGCACAAAAACCCTGGAACAACATATCGGGGGGGGTGAGAATATAGCATGCACCAAGCAGGAAAGGGACCTTGAGGTCATCATCTCTGATGACCTCAAAGTAGGGAAACAGTGCGACAAGACAGCAGGTAAAGCAAATAGGATGCTGGGGTGTGTAGGCAGGCAGTGGCATCACCAGCAGGAAAAGGGAGGTCATAATTCCATTATACAAGACACTAGTGAGTCTCCATCTGGAGTACAGTGTACAGTTCTGGAGGTCTTACCTACGTAAGGACATAGAAAGGGTAGAGAAGGTTCAGAGGAGGGCAACAAAAATGGTACAGGGATTGCATCACAAGTCCTATGAGGACAGGCTGAAGGATTTGAATATGTACTCCCTGGAGGAGGGAGAGAGGGGATATGATAGAGACATGCAAGTACCTTACAGGGAGGAACAGGGTGCAGGAATACACTATTTTCCAGTGAAAAACATGTTCCAGGACTAGAGGGCATGGGATGAAGTTGGAGGGAGGGTGATTCAGAGGAAATGTGAGGAAGAATTTCTTCACAGAAAGTGTGGTGGACAAGTGGAACACCCTGCCAGAGGAAGTGGTGGGGGCTGAAACAATCATGGGATGAACATAAGGAAATTCTGGGTGTCAGGGGTAAGGGGCAATAGACTTCTAGAAAAACATAAAGTGAACTTACAAGCTCAAATAGGCAAACTGGGTGGGCCATAGGCCCTTATCTGCCGACAGTGTCTATGTATCTATGTATCGATGAGGATGCCAAGGCAGCACCCTACAGGGATGCCTTGCAGATGTGTAGGTTGCTGACCAGCCTGAGTACATGGGGTTGGCAAGAAGGGACTGGGACCCAGCAACAGATGTACACAGCCCTGACATCTGCCCCATAGGTGCCACTTACCAGAACACCATAGGCAGGTAGCAGTGGCTGCAGGGTGAGGGGTGCTGGGAAGGATGAGACCAGTCCCTGTGCACCAAGACAGTGCCCTGGTACTCAGCCCCCTATATGGAGGTAGGCCGCTGCCCACCTATGGTGTTGTGGTACGTGGAACCTATGGGGCAGGTGCTAGGGCTGCATGCACCTGTGGCAGGGTCTCGGTCCTTTCTTACTAACCCCATGTTTGCAGGCTGGTTGACTGCCTACATATCTGCAAGGCACTCTTACAAGGTGTCACCTCAGCACCCTCCCATTACCACTGTGCCCCTGTCACTCCTTATGCAACCCCCCCATGCTCCTTATGGCCCTGGTCCCTATCTTGCAGCCATATTCAGCCCCTCTCCACTTTCTCATCCCCTTGAGTGTTCTTGTGGATGGGGGAAGTTAACAGATCCTTCTGTCAAACTCTTCTGGTGTGCCACTGCTTCAGGGAAAACCTGCGGATGCAGCAAATCTCGGGTGTTGGGCACAGGGACCCTCACTTTTTTAAAATACAGTGCAGTGTCCCTGATGCATCTTAAGATTACTGCAGCTCTAGATCACTGCAAATGGTGGTGCTCTCAGGACTCTCAAGCTCAATGTGTGCAGGTGGGATGGCAAGACAAAATGATTAATTACAACAAAGAACAGGAGACATATTTATTTTCACAGTCTCAGTATGTGATGTCTGTGTAAGCTTCTCATGCATCACTCTTGAGGTTTATAAATATTATACACCTCAGGTAGATGCAAAACTCACAATACATTGCTTCCTATGCATCATTCTATATATTGTATCAATAACATGAGTTAAGCAGTGTGAAGATGGCCTTGTGTGCACTGTACTGGACATTTGGTAAGAAGTGGGAATTTTAGGGAACTAGTGCAATCAACCCTCAGTTTACAAGTTTGCTTAATTCACTAGAAAAGAAATATACTATAGAGAAACAATTGATAAATAACTGTGATCCAAGTATTTTTGCAAACCTTGGGTTTAAATTTCTAGCAACAGAGTCTATGTATCTATCTTTGCTATTTGAAATGTGAGATGCTGAAAGATTCATTTCCTTGTGAACCACCCTTTAAATTCCTAGTTAGAACAATAATTACATCTGTCTCCTATATTTTGGTGGACTTTGGTACCTAGAACACAGCGTCATTCTCTTCTTTATCTTGCCAGTCACACTTCTGTTGCCATGATTAATTAGGAGACAACACTAATTTAAGAGTCAAAAGGGAGTATTTTTTTAATCTTAATTCTAATGAACTATAACCTTTTACCATCTAATATCTAATGATGATTGGACCGAAGTGCTTTATATATTTCACCACCCTATTTGGACTGACATTTAATTTGCTTAATGTTTTTCTTTACATATCTCATTTTATAAATCGGGTAAGGAGTGGGCATAGTGTATCACCTTAACTAAGGTTGAAGGAAAACCTGAGTTTGCTGTCACAAGTGGATTCTGCTTCTACTGAAGTCCTAGGAAATAGAAAGGTAATAAATAAATATTAAATTGCAAGTTCTGCCTTACAGATGTCGGCTACATAAATCATAAGGAGCAAGTGGTTATATGTGTTCTGTAGACTCATAGGGCCTGAGTCTTAAAGCTCCTCAAATGGGGCAGGGGATTGGCGCCACATGGAATGGCACAAAGTGCTGCTTGCTCCAAATGGTACACCAGGAGCAATTCTCAAACACAGCCTGTATCAACTGCAGGCTGTGTGCACCACAGAAGGCTTGTGTCATCCTTGCAGCACAAAATGGGCTGTGGCATGGTGCTAAGGGGCATACAGCAGACACAAACTTCCATATCCCCTAGTTCGGGATTCTGTAAACCATCCCAGATCGTGAAATTCTAAGTACACTTAGACTAGCCAGGTACTTAGAACTGGGGGTGGTTCCAGAGAATTGGAGGAGGGCTGATGTAGTCCCTCTCCATAAAAGTAGGAGCAGGCTGGAAACTACAGGCCAGTCAGACTGTCCTCAGCAGTGGGGAAATAAATGGAATCACTGCTAACGGAAAGGATTGTGATGTATCTTGAACCCAGTAGTGCACAGTATCAGAGGTAGCATGGATTGATAGCTGGAAGGTCTTGTCAAACTAATCTGGTAGATTTCTTTGACTTGGTGACCAGAGAATTCGATCAGAAAGGGTCTGTGGATGTGGCCTACCTGGATTTCAGCAAGGCCTTCGATATGGTTCCAAATAGGAGGCCTGTAAACAAGTTGAGCAGCCTGAGAGTGGGTCCCAAGGTGGTAAACTGGAAAATAAATTGGTAAGGGATAGAACACAGAAGGTAGTGTTAATCAGAGTTTAATCTGAGGAGAGGAGGGTAACCAGTGGGGTGCCACAAGGATCAGCTGTGGGGCCAGTCCTCTTTATTGTCATAAATTACATTGCAGAGGAGCTGGAAGGGAAGGTATGCCCCTTTGCAGATGACACTAAGATCTGCAACAGGGTGGACACTCCAGGTATGTGTGGAAAAAATGATGAGGGAACTAAGAAAGCTGAAGGAGTGGTCAAGAGTGTGGTAGCTAAGTTTTAATGCAAAAAAGTGCAAACGTATGCACTTGGGACGCAGAAACCCAGGGGAGGAGTACATGATGGGGGTTCTGACAGCCACTGAACAGGAAAAGGACCTGGGGGTAATCATATCTGATGATGTAAAGGTGACCAGCCAATGTGAAAAGGCTGTGGGGAAAGTCAATAGGATGCTGGGGCGCATAGGGAGAGGTATTGCCAGCAGGCAAAAGGAGGTGGTGCTACCACTGTACAAATCATTGGTGAGACCACATCTGGAGTATTGTGTCCAATTCTGGAGGCTGCATCTCTGGAAGGACATAGACAGAGTGGAGTCAGTTCACAGGGGCAACCAAAATGGCAAAGGGTCTGCATCTAAATTCATATAAGGAGATATCGGAGGACCTCGACATGTATACCCTAGAAGAGAGGGGGGGGATATAATAGAGACTTTCAAATACCTCAAGGGCATAAATAAGGTACAAAAGGGTGGCATCTTTCAGAAAAAAAGATGCTCAAGAACAAAGGGTCTTGATATGAGGCTGGAAGGGGGGCAGACTCAGGGGTAATGTGAGGAGGTATTTTTTTCACAGAAAGGGTGGTGGATGCTTGGACTAGTCTTCTAGAGGAGGTGGTGTGGGGAAAGATGGTGGGAGAATTTAAGAATGCATGGGATAAGCATAAGGGAACTCGAACAATAGGAAACAGATGGTAAGCTGTAGACCAAGTAGGGTTTGTGGTATTGCAGTATATAGGGAAAATGGGCAGATTTAGTGGTCTGAGCGTTCCTTATCTGCTGTCAGTTTCAGTGTTTCTATGTGTCTTTTGTTAGTGCACATGCACTACTCATGAAGACCTCCCTGGGTGGGAGGGAACATGTGCTGTAGTCCTCCCGATCCACTTTTATTAATATTAATCTTGTCCCTGGTGGTCTAGCAGATCCCCCCAGCCCCGTTACCCTTTTATTAAATATAAACATGTTCCTGATGGTCTAGCAGACCTCCCCAGCCACAATCCCCTTTTTTTAAAGTTAAACACATCCCTGGTGGCCCGGTGGCACTGAGGGTTGAGGCACTGGATGCCACACCTCGCGCCACACCAGCAACCTGGGTTCAGAAATGAGCCCGGGCCATCGGGGGTCAGCAGGGGAGGACTGGGATTAAGCATCTGTAGACTGCTGTTCCAGTCCTGGGGTGGGTTGGGGAATCTAGTCGCTCTGTAGCGGCTCCTGGGGATGCCCAGGGGCACTACAAGTGCTGGCAATCTGGAGGGGAAATGCGGCAGACATCGGCACACTGTGCCTGGAAGTCATTGCATGTCCACGCTCCAGGGGACCAATCAGTGGAAAATGGCTGGGTGTGACCATGCAGCTTGATGGCCACGCTCCGAGCTGCCTGGAGGACTTTGGTGGAATCCTGTCGGGGAGGGTCCGAGGCTGTCCCAGCTGGCTGAGGCAGAGGGGGAGCCCTCCAGCAGGATGGCAAGACGGCAGTCCCAGATTCTCCTGGGTGCAGCCTGAGCTACCCTGTTCTCTGGGTGGGCGGAGCCGGCAGCTGGATGCCCCAAGCCGGTATTGTGCTGCAGCAGGTGGCAAAAAGCATTACATTAAAAAATTAATAAATAAACACATCCCTGGTGGTCTGGTAGACCTGCCCTAGCCCCAATCTGCCCATATAACAATAGACATTGTTCCATGGTGTTTTAGTGGACCCCCACCCTCGCATCCTGGCAGGCAGTGCTCCATCAACCCCGCTCCCCCATCCCAAACCTGAGCTGGTGACTGACACAGCCCTCTGCTCACCAACACAGCCAGCCACTGACTGAGCTGTCACTGAACATGTACTGTATACAGTATGTGCGTATTGCTTGACTGCTCACTGGGCTGTCCATCACTGAGCATGTACAGTATACATTATGCGTTCAGTGACAGCTCAGTCAGCGACTGGCTGTGGTGGAGAATGGAGGGTTGTGCCAGTTGCTTGCTTGGGTTTGGGATGGGGGAGCAGGGTGGTGGAGCACTGCCTGCCGGGCTGTGGGGGGTGGGGTCCACAGGAACACCATGGAATGATATTTATGCTTATATGAGTGGATCGGAGCTGGGGGGGTCCACTTGACCACTAAGAAAGCATTTATGCTTAATAAAAGGGGATCAGAGCTGGGGTTGTCCACTAGGCCACCACGGATGTGTTTAAGTTTAATAAAAGGGGATTGGGTGGAGGGGTCTGTTAGACCACCAGGGATGGGATTAAGATTAATAAAAGGGGATCAGGGATGGGGGGTCTGCTAGACCACCAAGGACATGTTTATATTTATTATAAGGAGACTGGAGCTGGGGGGGGTTCTCTAGACCACCAGGGATGTGTTTATATTTATTATAAGTGGATCAGGGCTGGAAGGGGTCCACTAGACCACCAGGGATGTGTTTCTATTTCATAACATAAAACATAGAAACATAGATTTTGAAGGCAGATAAGGACCGCTTGGCCCATCCCAGTCTGCCCATTTCCCTACCTAATGGATAAGCTGCAGATCCTAGTTAACCAGCAACCTACTTCTTCCTACCCCCACCCCCTAGAATTGCCTTATGACTGTCCCATGCATGCTTGAATTCCACCACTGTTTTTGACTCCACAACCTCCTCCGGAAGACCGTTCCATGCATCCACAACCCTCTCTGTGAAAAAATACTTCCTTAAATTATCTCTGAGCTGCCCCCCCTTCTATCTTCAAATTGTGCCCCCTTGTTCTTGCACACCTCTCTTTTTGAAAGATAAAAGGGATCAGGTTGGGAGAGACCACTAGCCACGAGGGATGCCTTAGACTGGAGCACGGCCACCCTGCAGCTTGCGGTAGCCCATCCAGATGAGCCATCTGTTTGGCGCATAGCCACAGTTGCTGAGAGCTGTTGGAATTTGCCTCCAGGACCCTACCTGATAGAGAATCAGCCACAGGGTCTCTTGAGCACCAGCAAACTGTGCAAGTCACCTGTGACATGGCTTGCTCTGACTTTCGAGAATTGGGCCCATTGTTAACGTGCTCTGAAAGGAAAGGTCCATGCAATGTAGTGGGGGTGGCCACATTTTCTTACCCAAAGAAAGCTTAAGGGAATCATATGTGACCTGTTTAAATTAGGGTTGTCAGAACTAGTCCTAAAAAGATTAGCACCCTTTTAGAGGCAAGGGGGTTTGTGTCCTAATTTACAACACTAATGGGTTTTAAGTTGTATGGGTTTGAAATACTAAATAAAATGATTTTTTATGGTTGCATAGCAGCTATTGACATACTGGTATTATATATCAGAGTGAGAGGACTTGGAAGCACATGACTGGATACCTAGACTGTGTCCTTCCACAGTGGAACTGAAGCACATGCGATCCTTTCCTTTGACCACAGTGCTGGTCCCTTCCCCCTTCTCCAACCAGGAACACTATTTTATTGTTCTCTGCTCATGTCCAGTGCACTTCCAGTGTCAGAGCTATGTGTAACCCCCACCCTCCAATCATCGCATCCATTATGAGTAATGTTTCCCTGGTGTCTTTTGGCACTCCAGCCATCTGATCACTGTCCCCATATTTCTATATGTTTCACTGGTGTCTAGTGACACCCCTGCCCTCTGACTGCCATCTCCATATTTCTGTAATGTTTCTCTGGTGTTTAGTGGCACCCCCACCCTCCAATAACTGTCTTCCAATATGTCTGATGTTTCCCTGGTATCTGGCAGCATCCCCTCACCCTCTGATCACCATCCCTGTATTCATTTTTGAATTGTGAGCTGTAATAAAGAAAACCATCCCTCGCTGTTCTTTTTCTTCTTTAAACCTGTAAAAAAGAAAACATTCCCTCACTGATCTGGCCCCTGTCACCCTAACCTCCAAACCTCTGATCACTGTCCCTGTTACATATGAACAGGTTACTCATCTGTAACAGTAGTTCTAGGAGTGGTATATGTTGTTCATCCACATTCTTTGGCATGTCCCTTTCCCCTTTAAATCTTGCCAGAAGTCTTCAAGCTGGCTCCTCCTACCCACCCGGGTGGTATATACCTTGGCTGTGCCCCATGACACCAGATCTTAGCCCACTTGAAGCAAGGTGATGCGCCTAAAGCTGGGGAGATCAGGTGAGTGCGTGTGGATGAGCAACATATACCACTCCTAGAACTACTGTTACAGGTGAGTAACCTGTTCTTCTAGGAGCTTGGATATGTTGTTCATCCACACTCTTTGACAGACTCCTAGCAGTTCTCCAGGAGGAGGGAGGCAAGGTGCACACATCCTACTTAGGAAACAGAGATTGGAGAACTGAGGTCCCAAAACCAGCATCCCTACGTGACTCAAGGTCGATGAGGTAATGGGTAATGAAGATGTTTGCTGACTTCCAGGTAGCAGCCCAACAGATTTCCTGGATAAGGATGTCCCTGGAAGTAGCCATCGATGCAGCAGTATGGCAGGTAGAATGAGCTCTTATCCCTCTGGGAGGCTCCTTGCCTGCCAACTCATAGCACAGACCTATGCATGATGTAATCCATCTTGCAATGGTCTGTTTGGCTGCAGGTCTGCCACAAGCAGCTTCAGCATAGGTGACAAACAGCTGGCGATCCGCTCCCTGAATTTCTGCCATCCTCTCCTTGTAGTAGGAGAGAGCACATCTAAGGTCCAGGGTATGGAGCCTGTAATCGGAGTCCGAGGTGTAGTTAGGGTAATATACTGGCAGAGTCAACACCTGGTTAGGTGAAACTCTGACACCACATTTGGTAGGAATTTCAGGTGGGAGCACAGGACAACTTTGTCCCTGTGAAAGACCAGATAAGGGGAGTCCACCGAGAGCACCTGGAGCTCCCCTGTCCTTCTGGCTGATGTGATAGCCACCAGGAAGGCAGTGTTCCATGACAAGTCCGAGAGCTGACACTTGTGCATGGGTTCGAATGGCTTGCCCATGATCTTTGCCAAAACCAGCAAAAGATCCCATGGAGGTGGAGGTTCATGCACTGGAGAGGATATGTGATCCAGGCCTTTGAAAAAGTGCCCTACCACTGTCTCCTATGACAATGTCTACTGACCGGCCCATGCCCGGTAAGCAGAGATTGCTGCCAGGTGCACCCTAAGGGTCGATGACCGAAGACCCCCCTTTGGAGAGAGACCAAAGGTAGTCTAAAATGTGAGCCACAGAGCAGGATAAGGGGTCCAGACTCTTACCCTGACACCAAATGGAAAACCTTTTCCATTTGAAGGCATAACATTTCCTGGTTGATTCCTTACAAGATGCCTCCACCATGGTGTAGACATCCTCAGAAAGACCCAGAGCCTGGAACTCTAGCAGCTCAGATACCATTCTGTGAGGTGCAGGGAATGAAGATCCGGGTGGAATACCTTCCCCTGGTTCAATTATATCAGGTCCGGGTGTGTACAAAGTCGATCCGGGGCCCTGCAGCTGAGGCTGAGGAGATCTGGATACTAGAACTGGTGGGACCAATCTGGGGCTACCAAAATCACATTTGCCTTGTCCCTCCTCACCTTGAGCAACACCTTGTGGATCAAGGAAAATGGAGGGAAGGTGTAGAGGAGGTCTGGAGTCCACGGCCTCGAAAAGGTATCCCCCTGCAGCGAGCCCTGCTGAGGGGAGTGGGCATGGTACAGCCTCAGCTTGGTGTTCTCCCTGGAGGCAAACAGGTCCACCAACGGTTTGCCCCAATGGGAGAACAGATTGTAAGCTACCTCTGGTTGGAGAGACCACTTGTGGGATGTCTGGCCTATGCGGCTGAGAGCATCTGCCAGTTGGTTTGAGACTCCTGCCACATGGATGGCAAGGAGATCCACCTCCAACCAGCTGATGAGGGTCCAGATCCGGAGCGCCTCCTTGCATAGCAGACAGGAGTGCATGCCACCCTGTTTGTTGAGGTAGTACATGGTTGTGGTATTGTCTGTCTGGACTTGAACCACTTGACCTCAGAGCTGAGGAGCAAAAGCTGACAGTGCCAGTCTGACTGCTCTGAGCTCCAGCAGGATAATGTGGCATCAGGACTCCTCGGGGGTCCAGAACCCGTGGGCTCTGTGGTCCCCCATGTGGGCTCCCCAGCCCATGACAAAGGCATCAGTCGTGAGGAAGACCGTCGGCTCGGGGCAGACAAATGGGATCCCTTCCTGCAGACGACTTGGGGCGGTCCACCATTGGAGAGTGTCCCACATCTTCTGGGTGACAGTGACCAGCTGGTTGAAAAGACCCTGACACTGAGTCCACTGAGTGGCCAGCTCCCACTGAAAGGGGCGCATGTGCTATCTGGCCCAATGGACCACTGAGGTGCACACTGCCATATAACCCAGAAGGCACAGGAAGTCCCGGGCAGGGCGCAAGTGCCCAATCAGAAATGATTGGGCAAAGGAGGAAGGAACCTCTGCCCTGTCCACTAGAAGCCGAGCTCTGGCTTGATGAGAGCTGAGCTCTGCCCCGATAAAGCCCATCATCCGAGAGGGCACAAGTTCCGACTTGGCCTTGTTGATCAGGAGGCCTAATTGGGAACAGGTTTGGAGGGTCAGGTCCCTGGACCTCTCCACCTCCTGCAGGGAGGAACCCACCAGGAGCCAATCATTGAGGTAGGGGTATATCTGAAACCCTTGACACTGTAAATTGGCTGCCACCACTGCAATGCATTTGGTGAAGACCCAAGGGGCTGATGACAGTCCGAACACCATGGCTCAGAACTCGTACAGGATCCCTTCGACCATGAAGTGGAGGAACTGTTGGTGGGATGGATGGATTGGGACATGAAAGAATGAGTCCTGTAGATCCAGTGAACAGAACCACATGTTTCGCTCCAGAGATGGTATGATCTGGTTCAGAGTTACCATCCAGAAGGTGTGAGACCTGAGATATTGATTCAGGTCGTAGAGATCTAGGATGGGGTGCCAATCCCCCATCTGCTTGGGCACCAGGAAGAACCTGGACATGAAGCTTGGGTCTGTAGGAAGATCCAGCACTGGAGCTACTGCCTCCTTGTGGAGGAGCTGAGCAATGTCGTCCCAAAGGGCTGACTGAGTGCCAACTGAGATCATTTCCTCCCATGGGGCACGGGCTTGGCAAGGTGGGTACTGCTCGAACTCTAGAGGCAGTCCCCGACTGACCACTTCCAGGACCCACCCAAAGTGATACCAGAACAGGCAGAAAGAAGGTAGTGGAGCCAGCCCCCCATGGCAGCACCCAGAAATGGCATGACAGGAGTAGGGGAGGCCACCGCCGACCAGTCACTGTGCAGGTTTAGAGGAGGAGGAGGCTCCTGGACTGGCACCTCAGCCTCCTTTGTGGGGCTATTGGGGACCCTGCTTGGGCCTAGAGTGCCAATCTTGAGCCTGCTGTTGCTGCTGATGCTGCTGACCTCCCTGGAAGGGAGGCCATCTAACCACAGGAGAAGAGTGCTGAAAAGGCTTCTTCTTGCACTTCTGCTGGTTTTGGCCCGAAGAACTCTTTGCAGAAGTGGCATCCAAGGTAGCATTGGCTCGCTATATGCACTGGAGGTGACCTGCCACTCCCGGACTGAAGAGATCAGTGCTAAGGAAAGGTGCATCAACTAACTTGTGCTGAGTATCCACTGGGAAAGAGAATAATCTCAGCCAGGTCCTGCAGTGAGTGGCCACTGCGGCTGCTTGCGAACGGGCACATGAATCTCCAATGTCCAAAGCAGTCTGGAGCTGCTGTTTAGCAACAACATGGCCCTGGTCATGGACTTGCTTAACCGTGGTCTGCCTGTCCGCTGGGAGATGAGGGAGGACTTCATCTAGCGACCCCAAGAGGGTGTGAGAGAAGTGTGCAATGATCACTGCTGAGCTGGCCTGATGAAGGCCCAAGGATGAGGCCACATATACCTTCCGGGCAGAGTGGTCCATATTTTTGGACTCCTTGTCCGGAGGGCAGTCAGTATCTGCTGAGCTACCCGTGTGTCTAAACACTGAGGTGGTCACAAGGCTCTCAGCTGAGGGATGCTCAGTGAAGCCCACCAAGGATTCCATGGGTACAGTGTACTTGTGAGCCATGCTGGCAGATGGAGCTGGGCAAGAGGCAGGGCACTGCCATAGCTCCAGGGCTGGGCCAACAATGCTTTGGCCACTGGGAAGGCCTCCATCGTGGTATCCCCCCCCTTAATGATATCCGTGAGAGGATATTCCCCCTTCTTTTGAATAGGCTGCAAGGGCATATTGGTGGACTCAGAAATAAGTTGAAGGATGCCCTGGAAAGAGGAAGGACCTTCCTCCAGGCCTGTCACTAACAACTCATCATCAGGGTGTGAGTGAAGACCAGTGGTATCCGAGTCCGAGGAGTCGGGATACAGGGGTCTCCCGCCTATGTCCCCTTTAATACGCTGAGGGCAATCGGGGACAACAGTGATGGACAGACGATGGGGCAGGCCCGTAACTGTCTGATCCTCCTTCGATGGTGCCCCTCCCTGAGGCTGCTTAGGCGGTGGCTCCACCAAAATTGGTGGGTAGACTGGAACAGGCCAAACAGGAATGTGTGCCAGTCCTACTGGAGGAAGAACCGGAGTCTTCGGTTCCGGAGGTGTCAGTGTCTGACTAAGAGACTGGGGCCAAGTAATGGCTGGTGTAGCCGTGTAGCCGGCTTTTGACCAGTCAGAATTAGCTGTTGCCACATGAGGTCCTCATAACATTGACGGAGCTTCTGTTGAAGTCTCTCCTCATCCAAGGAGGATGAGGATCAGTGGTGAAACCTCTTCCAGGAATGTTTGTGACCCTTTTTTGAGGATCTGGGTCCTAGTCCTTAATCGAGACCGACGGTGTCAGCTCTGTCGATCGGGAGAGGCTGGATTCAGTGAAAACTGAGGTTCCGGCTCCTGTCCTTTGATTGGGATACCCAAAGGACGAGTCTCATCGGGGAAAGAAAGGATGGGCGTCCTCTTCAAGAGTCGTCGAGCGGAGTCGGTGACAACGGCTCGATCAGGTTGAGAGAAATCTTGGCCTGTTCTGCCGTATCCTCAGCCTCGGCGCCTTGGCCTGATGGAAGGTCCGAGAAGCTGGCAGCCTAGGAACCAATCTCAACTGAGGTCAAGACTGCCAGGTCCTGAGAATCAGATTGCTCTCAGTCCCAGAAATGTCTTCTTCGGACAGAAGATGATGATTTAGGGTCCTTGTCCCTTTTCTTCGGTTGGGAGGAGTATGAGCCCAAGGGTGCCTCACCCTTGGTAGGGAGAGACTGGCACAGCTCCTGAAAGGACCCACAAAAAGTGAAGCCCAGGTTAAGCAGCACGAAAATACTTCAACTGGCTGAAGCTCGAGCAGCTTCCTCTTTAAAAGCCGCCATCTGGTCAAGCTGCTCGTCGGATGCTGTGGCCACTGAAACCGCCCACCTGGCCTCCTTAAATTTCACCAGTGGATTGTGAAGCTCTGGTCTCCCTAACTTTAGGTGCACCTTGCAGTCATCCAGGAAGTTGGGGTGAAAGGCCAGACTGATGGTGCAAGCGGTGGTGCCATGCACGACACCCAAGCAATAAACACACGAGAGGTGGGGATCGGTGCACTACATTTTCTGTCCACAAGGACACCAGCGAAACCTGGGGGATGACTTTTCCTCCATGTCTGATGTGCTCGGATCAGAATCATAAACTCTTATGAGTTTCAAAGAAAGCAAATGCGGTGAAAACCATCGCTTAGAATCCAGGACCTACAGTACTTGTAGAAGTAGAATGAGGAAACCTGAATCTTCCAGCAGAAAGGAAGATCTGGCATCATGGGGCAGAGCCAAGGTATATACACCACCCGGGGTGGGTGGGAGGAGCCAGCTTGTAGACTTCTGGAAAGATTTAAAGGGGAAAGGGACATGCCAAAGAGTGTGGATGAACAACATATCCACGTTGCTAGAAGTAATGTTTCCCTGGTGCCTAGTAGCACTCCCCAGCCTCCGATTGCTGTTTCCATGTATGTATCATTTTTCCCTTGTGTCTATTGGCACCCTCCATCCTTTAATTGCTGTCACTGTATTTAAATAAGGCTTCATTGGTGTTTAGTGACACCCCCACACTCTGATAACTTTCTCTACATGTTTACAATGTTTTGCTGGAGTCTAGTGTCACCCTCTCACCCTCTGAGCCCCATCCCCATATTTATGTGATTTTCCCTGGTGTCTAGTGGCACCCCCAGCCCTCTAATCCCTGTCCCCTTATGTTTCCCTGGTGTTAAGTGGAACCCGTGCCCTCCAATCTCCATCCTCCATATGTTTCGCTGGTATCTAGTGGCACCCCCAACCTCCATTTGCCATCCTGTGAGCTGAAATAAAGAAAAATGTCCCTTGATTAATTTTCCTTTTTTTAAACCTGTAAAAAGGAAAATGGTCCCTCACCGATCTGACCCCCGCTACACTGATATCCCACTCAGCACTCACCACCCCACCACCCCCAGTACCCACCTCACTGACCTGAACAGGTCACAGGCGAAGATCCACCCTGTGATTGAAGATCCATCTTTCTGCTGGAATCAGTGACTGTGAATAAGGTAAGTGTGGTTCAATATATTTGAATGGGGTTTTCAACTCTGAGGCATAACTTTGTCATTTTTGCATATTTTCACCACAAATCCTCAACACTGTCTTTTCAGGACCTCACCTCATGACCAGTGGTGGTGGAATTATGCAAATCAGTCCTGAAAGGCAATTTTGTGGTCACTTGGTGAAATCACCTTTTGGGCAGGATTTGACAGTTTTCACCACCATTGTTCCTGAGATTCATAAGAAGGCTATGTATGTAAAAATGACAAAGTTACAAGCGTACATTGAAATTATGTGATGCTGTTTCATAACTTTGGTAATTTAAAATATTTTGACTCCAAATCTTTAGCATAGCCCTTTTCTCACACCACCTCTTGAATGTGACTGCAATTATTTTTCAAATTCTGGCCAAAATGTGTTCTCACATCTGTGGCACAGAATGACATTTCAGTGGTACAGAATCACATTTCAGCAGGTATTTGAAAACATTTATCTATAATGTTCATGAGGCGGGGTAATAAGAAGGCTTTTCTGATAATTTGGTGTACAAATATGGTAAAATGTCCAGGTTATGGCTGAACGTTGCAGTATTTCAGTGTTTACTCATAACTTTGTTAATTTTCAACATTTCGATTCCAAACTTTCAACATGCCCACTGTTCCAAACCAACTCATAAATAGGACAGATGTCATTTTTTTCAATCTTAGATGAGATGTCTTTTTGCACTTGTGCTGCAAAATTGCATTTTGGTCAATATACTGTGAATGCTGCATGTCATGTTTGTAAGAGCAGTCATACAATACTATATTGAATATTTAGGGTAAAAATTGAAAAAAAAGAGTGACTGTGTCAAGAGTGAATGTACATACAATGAATGTATGAAGACTGAATCTGTCAAGTGTGAATCAATGTTCGAAGAGTGAATGTGTGAAAAGTGAATGTGTACTCTAATCTCTAATCTCTAATCTTGCTAACTACCCAGCGTGCTATGGTATTGCCATACCAGTTACAGATGTTATGCTATTATGCTCTGTATCAATGACAAGGACTGTAACCTATAACTAATCTGTATGTATTCGGTAACCTTTTCACTGCCTGTAATTCTACATGCAATGTCTTTCCTGGTCGCCCCTGAAAAAAGGACCTTCGGGGCTCAGTGGGCCTACCCGGTCATAAAAATTTAATAAATAAATAAATAAATATTGTGTGTGAAGAGTGAATGTATAAAGAGTAAAAGTGCCAGGTTCTGCACTTCTGTAGGCAAACAGTCGTCCTATTGTGCACAGTCCAAAGAGCCCTGCACATCTGCTTCTGTTCACACATCAACAAAATCTTCAGTTTTCCTCAAGTCTGAAGCCCCTCTCACTTTTATGACTGCATCAGTACCATTATATTGCAGCCATATTGGATCTGACCAGAGTTTGTTTTTGTTTAGATATTTCACCAAGAGGAGCAGCAAGTCTGGAAAAAAATTAATTACTGAAAATTGCAACCTAAAATGCTTCAGGGTGAGACAATATTAGAATTTGCTGCTCATGTGCAGATGTACCAAAAGCATGGAATTGTGACACTTGGTATTTGCATTTTGAAAGGCACAATATGTTTCTCTTGCCAGCATGTGCACTAAGACAATATTACTGCTGTGCTGAGAGAAAAGTACTTTTATTTATGTTTTTTTATCTCAGTGTCTTTATCTGTTCTCTCGCCTTAGTCCTATACACAAAAGAGTTCAAGTTCTAAAGAAGATTATAACCCAGAATGATTTGCAAAGTTCTACACCAGAATCAGACAACAGAACTTCAGTGGGTCCTGACAACCCTATTTACATTTGATGCGCCTGCGCACCAAATATTTTGCTATAGTGAATAGGGGTTTCAGGGTTGTGTCACTGCCGAGCCCATTACAGTTCAAAATAGTAGGGGCTCCGCAGTCTAGACCATTGACCATACAGTGTGGTCATGGCACCACTCGTTGCTTTTAGGGCAGAAACATATTGTACTTGGAAAGGACTAAGTTGCTGCAATCAGAGAGGGCTGGGTCCTTTGATCTGCATGAAGCCAGTCAACTGCAAACTGCTGATTGGCTTTAAACATCAAGAGACTATCAGCCAGGCAGAGGCACTGTCAGCTTTCTGCATTTTTTACTTTCTTGGCAAGTTGCCATATCTAGCACTAGCATCTGCTTTACTTTATTTTCATATTTTCCCTGACCAAACTGAAACCCCAGTGGACTGTTCATTAGGATTGTGCATGTTGAACATGGCTGCAAAGTGCCAGTAATGTTGCGCTTTCCCAAGTTTGATTTTTTTCCAAGTGGTATATTTTAAAGGCATTATGTGATAGGGTCCAGCTTCCTGAGTGCCATAAGTAGCTAGTTTATAAAAACAAGCACTATAACTTCAGTAAGTTTAGGTGCGAAATGTAAAGCCGTCACTCTGGGCATGTGCATTAGGAGTCACGCCTTTACATTTTGCACCTAAATTCAGCATGTTAGTATGAGGGCAAGGCAGAACAACAAATTGTCTCAGGGTGGTGAAGGAGGCCATTTCTGAATAACAGAAAGAAATCCTGCCTCCCAGCCCCCAATGCCAGCTGTCCACTCCACCGCTACAAATACAGTCTTAACATCTGACTCATAGCTCTCTCACTCCCTTTAGCCCCTGAACTCCATTCCACTCACTCACTCACTCACTCACTCACTCACTCACTCACTCACTCACTCATATCATTTGCACATCCTTTAGACTTTCTAAGGTTTCTGGAAAATGGGCAAGTATTTGTTTGAACCATACATCAGCACCAAATGGCCATGTGGAGGCTGATACAAAGGAAGACTGTCCATTCAAAAAGCAGTAATACAGTACTTCACAAGTTAAACAGCCTCTTCTAACTACACTTACTGTCTCAAGCCTACTTACTCACCAGACAATCACCACTTTTTCTCTGCCAGCTAGAGATGCAGCAAATTTTAAATGCACTGGCGCAGTGGACATGAAGTGACCACTTCACATTGGAGGAGCACAATGAGAAATGACCACTGTAAAGTGCTCACTTCGCCTTCTCATTATGACTTCACATTGTCGTTCTGCCTTGACACAAAGTAAGGTGAAGTGACAACAAAATAGGCAGCCCCCACACATCACATGGCTTACAGTACTGTAAGTCACATGCTTTAGCCAGGCAGGAAGGAAGTGAGTCAGAAAAGCAATTACTTTCACTTTCTCCTTTGCAGTTGTAAAAGGGTGGGTGCCTTTTTGGTGAAAAAGGAAAGCAGTTTGTTTCCTAGTGATTTTGAGCAGAAAAAAATAGCTTTTTTAAAAGCTACATCTTTATTTAGTTTTTGTTCTCTGTTTGTCATTGTTTTTTTGCTACTGAATTTTTTTTTTATCAGTTTTGTTTTGTGTGTGTGTGTGACTGTGTGTGTGCATGTCTGAGAGTGTGAGACTGAGTGCAGGTGAAGATTAGGTGTCATTGATAGTCGGGGACTTGTGTGCAATGGACCTAGGACAAGGAGAGTCAGTGGCCCATGGGCGTGAGCAGAGGAGAGGAGTGCGCACATGTGGGGGCAGTCGGGTGTTACTTGACCACTTCCAACTCTTGGGTGTTGCTTCCTCTCCTATGAAAGCAGTAGCAGCAGCACCAGTGCCACCTGTGGCTGCACATCCACCTACTCTGCCATTACCACCACCACCAGTAGCAGCTGCAGGGGCTCCAGCAGCACCCCCTCCACCACCTACTCAGTCGCAGGTGGAGCCCCAGGTAAATGTAGGTGGTCCAAGCAGTATATTTGGCCCCCCAACAGCTACCCAGTGTGGTAGTTTTTTAACTGTGTAGGGGGAGACAGCACAATTGTGGTTTGCCATCTGTGTGGTGTGCTGGGGTGCCGTGGCCCCAGGGACACATTTGTGGATCAATGGGCAGCACACACACATATGGCAAACCACCACAATGTGGAGTGGCAGGCTACCACCGAAGGGGCCAGGTGTCCACCTCCTGGCCCTTCTGTGGCAGTGGCAGTGGCAGAGGATGCTGGGGATGAAGTTGTACCTTTCCACCGCAGCAGAAGGAGGGCAACTGCAGCAGCTGCTCTACCACCACCACCACTACCTGGGTTTCCAGATTCAGTGGACCCCACCACAGCACCTGCAACACAGGCCAACATTGCATTGGTGTGGGCAGCATTCAAGGAAAACAATGAGAGGGTGGGTGCTGTGCAACAGCAGGTTGATCAAATCCAGCAATAGCAGCTTCAAATAGTGACAATGCTGCACCTGCTGCTCGAACACCACAGCATCCCCCATTAAGGGATTTTTTTTTATGGACCCCCCCCCCACTACTGTGCTGTACTGTTTTTGTGTGTTTTTTCTTGTTGTTTTATAATAGACATGTTCCTTACTGTTGTTGCAGTGCCACAGTAATGTTGACTTTTTGTTTTGGAGTGCTTGTGGACAAGCTGTTGTGAGCAGTGCAAGTATGATGTGTAAAATTGCTTGTGTGCTGTCAGTGTTGTGTGTGTGTGTGTGTGTGTGTGTGTGTGACATCAGACATTGTGCAGCGTGTTGCAAACATATATTGCTGTTGCTGACTTGTTGCAGTGTTTATGCTATAAAGAATAGTGAGCAGAATAACATATATTTTATTGTCACCATCTTCATCAGTGGACTAAGTGATATGATACTTTTCCAAAAGGGATCTGGCCAGAGTGCACCTTAGCCACATTATATTCTGCACACATAACTTTTAGGAGAGCATGTGTTTTTTGTGCTATGATCTCCGCAAAGTCATGTGTACACTGTGAGTGACTGAGGTGCACAGTGACCCGATACTTCTGAAAAAATATCATATCACTTAGTTCTCTGGTGCTGATGGTACCAATAAAATATACATCAGGTGTTCTTTGTTATCTTTATTCTTGATACTGCAACAATTCTTACCATATAATGTTTTACTTGGGATGTGATGACAAATGGTTGTGCTCTGTGATGTATGGCATTGGCAGGGGGTGGAGTGTGGATGTTTGATGAAGATGGTTGCACAGGTAATGATGACAAACCCAGAAATGCAGTTGTTTTGCCAGATTTGCCAACCGGGGTTGATGTACCACTTGCACTAGACATACTGCATTCACCACCACCATAAAACTGCTACTCTCACCAGCACTGGACAACATTTCAAAGTTATTATGCTCCTCCACCTCATCATGCCTGTAGTAATTCTCTGCTCTTATTACTTCACTACTGCACACGTTTAATTTCCTACTGGACTTAACAGTCATGGAAGGGATAACATGCTCATTATGGTTGCTGACAAGGGTGAACGCCCCACTGCGGTATTAGCTGCCATCTTGTGCTGGGTTCACAGTGCCATGTGCCTATTCTTAAGATACGTATGCTGACCTGTGCCCAGATGGTTCCCCTTTTTATCTCAACTCACACGTACATGGCAAGCCTGGCAGATTACAACTGACTTATCATCTGCATCTTGAACAAAAAAATCCCAAACAAGGGATTGTGATGCTCTACTTTTAACAAGCCCATGATGCTGCTTGTTTAACTCTGTTCTCTTAAGCACTGAAGTGGGGGGGGTACATGATGTTTCGGGCACTGCACACCTGGACTGCAACTGACCACCATGACTACCTATCATTATTACTGGGTCATCATCATCAACTGAAACTGGTAAATCACAAGTTTTTACAGGGGAGGGGATTACTGCAAACAGACTCAGACACAGCCACCTTGAATTTCTTTTTCTCTGGTTCCCAACTGGGGTCAATTACATCATCATCATATTCATCAACATCACACACATCCACATATTTTGCTTGGATGCTGGCATGTGGACTGCATGTTGCAACAACAGCAACATCATCATCATCACATTCATCATCATCATCTACACCACCATCACCTGATATTTTTTCACCATATTGTGAATCATTGCATGGAAAATGCATGACATTAACTGTCACAGTGGACAGAATATCACATTGTATGCTATCATTGACATGATTATCAGAATCCTCAGGTTCAGTTACTGGGATGTTATTGGGAAGTATGACATCATCTACACTGCCACTGCCTTGTGGGGTTCCGCAGGGTTCCATTTTGGCACCCATGTTGTTCGCTGTCTACATGCTGCCATTGGGAGACATTATTAGGCAATATGGCTTGGGTTTTCACTGCTATGCAGATGACACCCAGCTATATTTGTCCTTTAGCCCCGGGCAAGAAGATGCAGTCTCTAAACTTAACAACTGTCTATCTGAGATCAGTGATTGGATGAGTGCCAGCTGGCTAAGGTTAAACCCGGATAAGACTGAGGTGTTGGTGGTGGACCCAGGTCTTCGTGAGGTGGGTTGTAGGGCTGGTCTTCCCTCGGGCATATGGATCGATGGGGCCCAGCTCTTGACCTCAGACCGGGTGCGTAACCTGGGCGTTATTATTGACGACAGTTTGACGCTGAAATTCCAGGTGTCATCTGCCGTCAAATCCTATTTTTATCATCTGAGAAATATCGCTCGGGTGAAACACCTTGTTCCTCTGGCTGACCTCCCAACATTAGTCCATGCCTTTGTTACTTCTCGCCTTGACTACTGCAATGCCCTGTACCTAGGGATGCCGGGGGTTGATATCTGCCGCTTGCAGCTGGTGCAGAATGCTGCAGCCAGGCTTTTGTTGGGGACATCAATGAGGAATCATATTACGCCTGTGCTGCGCGAACTGCACTGGCTGCCAGTTCAGTGGCGGATCACCTTTAAGGTCGGTTTACTGACCTATAAAGCCCTACACAAACAGGGACTGCGACATCTGCAAGATCTGCTTGTTCCCTACTGTCCCTCCCGCTCACTCCGATCTACCGACGAGGGATTGCTAGAGGTTCCCAGGGTTCGTTTAAAAACATCTGGGGCACGAGCGTTTTCTTATGCTGCCCCTACCCTGTGGAATTCTCTACCTCGTCGGATACGAAGCTGCCTGACCGTTGAAAGCTTTAAATCAGAGCTGAAAACCTATTTATTTCAAAAGGCTTATGGGGAGTAGCTACTGCACTGAATTGAAATTGAAATTATATTTTATTGTTGTTTGTTACGCTATATGTATGTTTTATATGTATTTAATTATTGTACAGCGCTTTGATTTCGAAAAGCGCTTAAAAATAAACTTTTACTTACTTTACTTACTTACTTGCACTGCTTCACACTCTGTATTTTTGGATATGGTACAATGGTCAGAATTCGAACTTGAGGCACCAATACTCATACTACCACCACCACTTACACCACTAACACTAACACCACCGGCTGGGAAAACATCATCTCTTCCAACTATGATTGAAGCTACTGATTGGGCTGTAAAAAACATTGCAGGAGAAATACCTTTCCTCTCATCAGCAATGTACTTCAGTGTCTCCGTACTACCACACCCACAGACTATCTTACTG
Organism: Neoceratodus forsteri; assembly: GCA_016271365.2. Lineage (NCBI taxonomy): Eukaryota > Metazoa > Chordata > Ceratodontiformes > Ceratodontidae > Neoceratodus > Neoceratodus forsteri. The sequence continues at coordinate 687,044,490 of CM057449.1, forward strand.
GCAGCAGTGCCATGGCGAGAACCAACTCTGCTTGCACATCTCTTTGCAGCACTTTGGGGGATCAACAACAATATTATAAACAAATTTAGATTTTGGTATGTTCACTCTCTGATTGGGGGGACACTGGATGTGAAGCCAAAAAAACAACTGTGGCTTCAGCAACAGATAGAGACTGTCATGCAATGAAAACAGTAGCCAGTGGTGCTGATGAGGTCACAAACAATCCAATCTGGTAAAAAATTTGTTTTGCCGGTGGGGGTGGAGAGAAGCAGATTTTTATGGCAGTACAAGCAGCAAAACAAAGAACAGATACCACAATCGCAGTACAGAATCAAGCAGCTGCAGTGAATAGCAGGTTCACACTGCCACGCCTGCAATTACACTAGTCTGTGGCACAATAAAGGTGTATTATTTGATGTCACACAACACCACACACACACTCACACACACACACACACACAGAACAGTTTATCTACAATGGTGAATGAGTAATGCGTAGCAAATTGAAATGTACAGTAATATGCCACATATTGTAATGTAAACAACCTGAAATTTTGAACTGCTGCACCAGATCCACACAACACACAATCTACAAGAACATTTCAACAATTACTGATAATATTACTGTGTGTACATTAATACAGTCAGTTACATAACAAAAATATAACCAAAAAACAAAGAAATCACTATTTCTCCAACTTAAATCTACCTACACCACAGATGCACCCCCCAAAGCACACTCTCATTGTCTTTCACTACACACACTCAGTGTTGTATATTAACATTCAAAATCCACACAAAAACAAAAATGCTCGAGGATATGAGAACAGGTGGGTTTCCTACAATTGATGAACTAAAGTTTGAGCCCCCAAAAAAATGCAAAAATGCTTTTTTAATAGCTTTTAGAAGGTTTCAATCACAGACAGCTCTTGGAGCACACTGTCTCCTACAGCTTCCTACACACACTACCCCAACTGAGGCTGTGCAGATCAATATAGAGCCCATGTAACCTGAAATCTCATGAATCACTGCAAAATTTGCCTTTGGAGCTTAAAAACAAGACAAAGTGAGGTGAAGTGCATTGTTTTCAATGCACTTCGCCTTAAGATATTGGTGGAATAGTGGTCTGGGAAGGCGGAGTAACGCAAAGTCATTGTTCTCATTGGACTTGTGTTACTCATTATAGCATGAAGTACTCCGCTTTGCATTGTGGAGCACTCCACAAATCCGCCTTTGCTCCACGGATCACTTTGCGGAGCAGATTGATCCCACTTCGCCCACCACTACTGCCAGCCTACATTCTGCTATCCATGCTGTCTATATGAAAAACAGAACTATGGAAGGTAAAACAAGTTGGAAGTGACAGGTGTCAGTCTACAGAAACCTTATAACTCATTGTTCCTATACTGTAACAACAGTGCACAGTGAACTTTACAGTTTATGCAAAATGCTGTTTGACCAAGAAGAACAGGACAATTGAAGGAGACTTACATCAAATTAAAAAGAAATATGTACTTACAGTATATGGACTTTCAGTCTTTCCCAAATAGTGCACTAACCTCACGTTCAGATTGGCTAAGGCTATTATAGCACTACAGTGCATCTGTGAGAGTGTGCACATCAGTTTTGTTTTTTCAAATACAGGCTGCAGTGCACAGTGGAGATTCTGGTACTATAATACAAAACCTTTGATTCATTATGGCTGTGGGCAGAACCTACAGCCATCTTGCTGTCTGTAGCTGGAAAAATGGAGTATCATGGAACACATTTTTTGAGTTTTCACTGTATCCTTTCACATCTACAAATCACTATTCCAATTGAAATAAAATACTCCCTTCTTTCTGTTTAGAATGTTGGAGACATAACTCCAAGTATCTTATAAGATGGACATTAGGAAACTGAAATAGCTTGTTAAATATTGGTTGCCTATTATACTGGAGATCCTCCCCCTTGAAATGCAACAACAAGCACATATAAATACTTAGCATTTAAACATTTTCTTGCTACTAGCTACAGTTGGGTAGGCATTCTCTTTGAAGAAAGATTCATACCTCTTAAATGTCACCCTTTTTCAGAAAGGAATCTCCAAAAACGATTTACACTGTTTGTCTAACCTCTTAAGACACTATCTGATAAGCACTGTCTCAGACATATGCCAGGTCTTCTGTAAACTGTCCAGGATAAATATATAGAAATCAGCTGGCATGTTTTATTATGCTTTTTTGGGGAAAAATATATTGAGCTACAGCACACACACACACACACACACACACACACTCTGTACACACCATCCTCATGGCCACAACATTCAGAATAAATACTACAATCTAATATGTTATTAAACAATAAAGAAACTGTTTATGTCAGCAAACACAGTGAAGTTCTGTTTACAGTAGATTTACTTTAAATATTTCTTATCCAGTATGTTGTATCTTGGATAGCAGAGGGGAGATGCTACATCTCGTTGTCATAGGGATCTTCATTTACACATTTTAGTACTTTATTTACTCAGGATGTCCCAGATTAGATGCAGTATCTTGTTTTCACTGGGGTCATGATTTTACCATTTTTATAATGTATTTATTCAGGGTAGCCAAGTTCAGATGTAAAATATTGTTTTCAGTGTGTTTTGATTTTACGCAATGCACCATAATATAGTGTAGGTGTACAGCTTCACTGAAAATAAGATGCCATGTCTTCTGTGAACTATCCAGGCTAATTATATTGCAATCAGCAGACTTATTTTAGAAAAATGCATTGTAAAAATGTGTAAAAGGAAGACCACATTGAAACTGCCTCTCAGCAGATCTGCATTGTGCAAATGCATTAGAAATAACGGGTAAAAACATCCCAAAAGCTCTCCACAGTCATTTCTGCTCTGACCAGAACTTGTTTTTCTTTAGTTGACAGTTTAATTGGGATGTCAAATATAGTGTGGAACAGATATTGTTTGAAAATGGGATCATAAGATAGAATATATCAGCACATGTTGCTATCAGTCACAACCTACAAACTGTGATTGTGATCTGTACCCAAATGCAATTTGTGTGGCACAATGTTGCAGATGAAATTCTACATGTGATCACTTTTTTTTATATTTTCTCCCCTCTTTTTGCCCCTCCCTCACCTTCTGACCAGGATCTGCAATGGTCACGGTGCCCCCGATACTTCCACTGCCTAATTAGCCACTTTTAATCCTCCCCGATTACTCCTGGCTTGCCCCTCAGGAGGCAGAGCACAGCACCTTGGCAGGAATCAGCACCATGTATTTTTAACTGGTTGAGGAGTATGTGGCCAGTCGGCTTATTGAAGCCTGGAGCAAGGCATCATGGAGACGTCTGGTGAGGGCGAGAGTTTTTTCCCCCTGTTTGCTTTGGTGGAGACGTGCAATGATGCCAGCATCTGTCCCACCCCAGTACCTCCCCTCATCGACCGTGTGTCAGTGCTCAGGGCTACACATCCAGCTTCCACTAGGTGTCACCCTTGCACCGATCACTGAGACCCCCACCTCTCTGGAGAAGGAGAGCAGTCCTCAGGATGCTCAATCCTTCTCCCCTGCCAGCCCTCTGATGACCCAGGCTCGTTCCTGAACCCGGTTCACCAGTGTCAAGAGCTGAACCCCTACCGTTGCACTGACGGGCCAGCTTCTACATGTGATTTCAATAACACTGTTCAGCAAGATGCAAACACTTCATTTTATAGACTAATATAATGATGTTCTCTTACCCACATCCCTTTTTTTATATTAAAATATAATGTTGTGTAGTGGTTGAAGTCTTCCAATAACATGTTTGTTTAAAAATGGGATCTCATGAGAGATCACATCCACCATTTTGTTAACAGTGTCAGTTGGTAGTATCAAGATAAGCACTATACTGTACTGTGTCAATACTGAATGATACTTACTAGTGCACACCCCACCCTCTGGGTCCCAGTGGGCAGGTGGCACCAGGAACCAGTGACACAGGGACATCAATCTGGGGTTTTGGGATTTGGAGCATTTAGACTTCAGCTTTTTTTTCCACAGTTATGACATACCCGCAGTACATGATGAAACTGACCCAAAATGACTGGCACCCTCTATTTTTTATTAAATGCAGCAGAGCATAAATAACTAAATTGTTCTATCCCACATTCTTCCCACATGGCGAAGTTGCTGCCATCACAGATCTGATGCTTTAAACCCTGACTTTTTCTAAAGGCCTGTGTAACAAACATGGGTACATAGCATTTGAGGGGAGAAGGTTCACGTTTACTGATTTTTTTTTCTTTTTCTGCCATACTTCAGATTTTATTTTCTATAGTATCATTCGGAGTTCACACTTGACAAGATGTGGAGTGGACTGAAGACCAGACTGGAACACGATGTGCAGTAGCATCCTGAAGTAGCTAGATGGCACCAGGAACCAGTGACACAGGGACATCAATCTGGGGTTTTGGGATTTGGAGCATTTAGACAAAGCACATCTTCTTGACCTGGAAGGACACTACTTCTTTATTCATCTGTGAGCTGTGTGAAAAATTCTACAGCGCACTTGCAAATTCTATATTGCACTTTGTGCTCACAACAGATGGAGGTGAACCTTACAATTGTCTTTGGTTTGTGGCAGATATTCAGCAGGAGGAGGCTACTTCTAACTGAAAGGTGAAATAAGGAACTTAGAATTATCAGGAAAATACAGTCTTTCAAGCAACAGAGGGAGGTGGATCTAGCTTTACGTTTGTTACAATTCTTAAGATTTTCAGTGCAGGAAGAGTTTAAAGCACAGCTGACTTATTTTGGGGCTGACTGCTTTCAGAGCACAAACCACCAGGCTGTTTTGGGGCTGGGGAGGTTTACTTGTGTTTGACTTGGATGTCTGGATTTTTCCCTGTTTGATTAGCAGGGTATTTTCTCTGTCAAATTATTGTGTAGGGCATCTTTCTTACAGGAAGGCACTCATTGCAGCGGGGGGTCAGAGCTTTTAGCTGATTGTTTTGTGAGGGCACAGTTCAGGCTCAACCCCTTCCCACCCTCACCCCACCCACACCTGGAAATAGTTCCTTTATACCTGGGGTCCTGACATCATTTCCTTAAGAGTGCAAGGTGCATATCACTGTCATATCCTCTCTAGCACATTGCACTGACAATATAAGCATACACATTGTATAATATATATATGTCTATATAACAAACCAATCACACACAAACACACACACAAAAAAAAGTAGATAAACATGTGGGGAGTAGTGCAATGTAATGGCTGTGGGGCAGCAGTCTTCCAGGAGTCTTTCTGGAGGCTGAGATGCTGCCCTATTGGCAGACAACTCTCTACCCTGACGGATGAAGTTGCCCATCTTCAGGCCACACTGGACAGTAGTAAGGGAACCTTCCCCCAGGCCACACTGGACAGTAGGAAGGGAACCTTCCCCATCCAGGGAGCACCAGAGCCACCACCACTACCTCAGAGGTTGTGAAGAAAGCACAGCAGTTGGACCACAGTGGGCTCAGGGAAAGTGAGGATGGTGGAACAGAGGCACACCCAGTCAGTTGTTCCACTCCACAATCCATATACCATTCTGGGGGAGCATAGCTCCCCTATGGATGCACCTGCAGAGGAGACTAAGGAGGCTGAGGACAACTGTCACAAGGGAGGCCCACAGGAAGGAGGCAGAGGACATCACAAGGAAAGGAATCAGCTCCTGGTGGGGGACTCAATTATTAGGGGGATAGAACTGGGGGGAGCAGGGAAAACTGAAGTAAGGTGCCAGCCTGGTGCCATGGCTTGGAGGGACAGGATGCGCATCCTCAGGATCACGAGAACAGCTGCATGGGAGTCTGAGCTGGATGTCATTGTCCACCTAGGGACAAATTACTTGGCTCATCATGAGATTCGAGCAGTGCAGAAGGACTTTGTAGCATTGGGGAGGGGCCTAAGACAAGTAGCACACACAGTATCCTTCTCTGAGGTGCTGCCTGTCAAAGGCATGAGTGAGGCGACGGTGCTTTGCACCATGCAGTTTAATGAATGGTTGTAAAAATGGTGTGGAGCACAGGGGTTTGGCTTCATTGGGGACTGGAGTTCCACCTGGAGGGACACCAGTCTATACTGGCAGGTTGGTCTGCATCCATCCAGGAAGGGAACAAGTCTTTAGAGCAATCGGTTTAAATGCTTCATTGGCAAGCTTTTAAACTAGTCAAGGGGAGAGGCACTGATAAGCAGCAGGAAAATCCCAGCCTCTCCATACAAAACAGGGTACTAAATGAGAAAAAGACCAAGGTAGAAAGGTCAGTGGGGGATGCTGCAAAAGAAGGTAAAGCCATCAAAAAATGGAGAGCAATGAGTACCAATGCCCATAGTCTGAGTAACAAGCTTCCTGAATTAGTGGCCTTGATGGAGGAGGAACATCTGGATATTGTGGCAGTCACAGAAACATGGTACACACAAAACCATGACTGGGATGTAAACATACCAGGATACATCTTCTACAGGAGGGACAGGAAGGGTAAACGAGGAGGAGGAGTAACTCTTTACATAAGGGAAGGAATCAAAGCAACAGAACAAAAGGGAAAACAGGGAGGAGAAGAAGCACTGTGGGTAAATTTGGAGACTGGCAATGGCACCACAATCCGCACAGGGGTTGTATACAGACCCCCTTCTCAGGGGAGAAAATTGACAAGGAAATAATAGAAAGTTTACTTAGAATGGTAGGAAAAGGGGAGATATTGCCGATGGGTGATCTGAATATGCCAGATGTTAACTGGAGTGCAGTTGTAGCAGCCACTTCGAAGAGTGGGGTTATTCTAGATGCCCTACAGGGGGCATGCCTTAGACAACTAGTATTGGAGCCCACTCAAGAGGGAGCAATCTTAGACCTGGTTCTCTCAAATTGAGATGAAGAGAGGATCACAGATGTAGAAGTGGGTAGCCATCTGGGAACTGGTGACCATTGAACAGTATGGTTCACAATAAACACAGCAATAGAGTCAAGCCATACAAAGGCAAAAGTACTGGACTTTAGGAGGGCTGACTTTTCCAAAATGAGTGAGTGCCTAAGGAATGCACTAGCAAATGGGCAGGAAGGAGGGGTGGAAGAACAATGGGGAATAATAAAAACTGCCATCACAGAGGTAACAAGCCTTTGTGTGAAGCAAATAAACAAAATGAAACGATGTAAGAAACCACTATGGTTCTCAAAGGACGTGGCAGTGAAGGTTCAAGAGAAAAAGAAAGCATTCAGGAAGTACAAGGAATCACAGAAGGAGCAGGATAGAGAACTGTATCAGTTAAAGCAAAAGGAAGCTAGGAAGGCAGTCAGAACAGCAAAGGCTCAAACCGAGGAAAAGATAGCCAACTCAGTTAAGAAGGGGGATAAAACCTTTTATAGGTACATCAGGAGCGAAGGCAGACCAAGGGAGGGATAGCATGGCTTAATAAAGGGAGGGAGGGTGGGAAGAGGGTGACTGTGAAAAGCAGAGATACTAAACAAATATTTTGCTCAGTATTTACAAAGGAAGAGGAGAGGTACCTAAAACAAACAGTAGAAACACTTTGGATACAGAAGTTGATACCAGCCCATTTACAGAACAAAGGGTTCTGAAAGAACTCTTAAAAGTAAAGGTGGACAAAGCAATGGGCCTGATGGATTCATCCCAGAATTCTAAAAGAACTAAGGTAGAACTAGTGACACCACTGACTACCCTCTTTAACAAATCATGGGAGGATGGGGTGGTACCCGAGGACTGGAGGAGGGCAGATGTGATTCCCCTTCACAAAAGTGGGAGCAAGGCAGAAGCAGGAAACTACTGACCTGTTAGTTTAACCTCAGTGGTAGGGAAAATTATGGAATAACTTCTGAAGGAGTGAATTGTCGAGTATCTAGAGGTCAGAGGGGCACAGGACCCAAGGCAGCACGGATTCACAGCGAGAAGGTCATGCCAGACAAATCTGATAGATTTCTTTGGCTGGGTGACCAAAGTAGTAGATCAGGGAGGGGCTGTGGACATGGCCTACCTAGACTTCAGCAAGGCATTTGACACAGTCCCACACAAAAGATTAATATACAAGTTAGCCAGCCTGGGCGTGGGTCCCAAGATGACAGCCTGGATAAAGAATTGGCTGGAGAATAGGACACAGAGAGTAATAGTAAATGGAGTCCACTCTGAAGAAAGGGGTTACTAGTGGGGTACCGCAGGGTTCAGGATAGATCGGTCCTCTTCAATGTCTTTATAGTTTACATTGCAGAGGGACCGGAAGGAAAAATATGTCTCTTTGCAGATGACACTAAGATCTGCAACAGAGTTGATGCACAAGGTGGGGTGGAAAGGATAAGAAGGGACTTAGCAAGGTTAGAGGAATGGTCAAATGTATGGCAGCTTAGATTCAATGCTAAGAAGTGCAAGGTAATGCACCTGGGAAAAAAAAACCCAGGGGAAGAGCACACAATGGGGGGTGAGATACTAACAACAACAAAAATGGAAAGGGACCTGGGGGTAGTCATATCAGATGACCTTAAGGCGGGCAAGCAATGTGAGAGGGCAGCAAGGAGGGTTGGGGGGATACTGGGATGCATAGGGAGAGGCATCACCAGTAGAAAACAGGAAGTTATTATCCTTCTGTACAGACAGCTGGTGAGACCCCATCTGGAGTACTGCATCCAGTTCTGGAGACCCAATCTCCGCAAAGCCATAGACACGATGAAAGCTGTCCAGAAGAGGGCAACTAAAATGGTGCAGGGTCTGTACCGGAAGACATATGAAGAGAGACTTAAGGAGCTTAATATGTATAGACTCAAGGAAAGGAGGGAGAGGGGGGACATGATAGAAACTTTCAAGTACCTCAAGGGAATCAACTAAGTCCAAGAGGGTAGCATCTTTCAAAAAAAGAGGTGTGCAAGAACAAGGTGGCACAATTTGAAGATGGAGGAGGGGCGGCTCAGAGGTAATTTAAGGAAGTATTTTTTCACAGAGAGGGTTGTGGATGCATGCAACGGCCTTATGGAGGAGGTTGTGGAGTCAAAAACAGTGGTGGAATTCAAGCATGCATGGGACAGTCATAAGGCAATTCTAGGGGGTGGGGGTAGGAAGAAGTAGGCTGCTGGTTAACTAGGATCTGCAGCTTATCCATTAGGTAGGGAAATGGGCAGACTGGGTGGGCCAAGCGGTCCTTATCTGCTGTCAAATTCTATGTTTCTATGTTTCTATGGCACCAGGAACCAGTGACACAGGGACATCAATCTGGGGTTTTGGAATTTGGAGCATTTAGACTTCAGCATATTTTTCACAGTTATGACATACCCACAGTACATGATGAAACTGACCCAAAGTGACTGGCACCCTCTACTTTTTATTAAATACAGCAGTGTTTAAATAACTAAATTGTTCTATCCCACATTCTTCCCACATGGCGAAGTTGCTGCCATCACAGATTTGATGCTTTAAACCCTGATCTTTTCTAAAGGCTTGTGTAACAAGCATGGGTATGTAGCATTTGAGGGGAGAAGGTTCACGTTTACTGATTTTTTTTTCTTTTTCTGCCATACTTCAGATTTTATTTTCTATAGTATCATTTGGAGGTCACACTTGACAAGATGTGCAGTGGACTGAAGACCAGACTGGAACATGATGTGCAGTAACATCCTGAAGTAGCTAGCTTGGCTTACTGAGGTGAGGTAAGGTAAGAGAAGAAATTGTAAATTAAAAACCAAAATGTGCATTTTGGCACCAAGCACTTGTTTTAGTTCCCTGCCTTTGTGATCTTTACTTTTATGCTTTCTGTTTTCATAAAAGGGTTAAGTTTGTCTCAGCCTCTTTTACTTTATCTTAACAAGACAGATACAATTTTCTACAGATTACCATCAGCACGGTCTACATGCTGACAAAAAGTCACCACTCCAGATAAATTTATTGCCCTTATCTCTGTGCCCTTTAATCCCCATGGCAAAAAGAAACATGAATATAAATAAAAACAAACAAAGGCAAGGCATTGAAATGGTGGAACTGAATGAACCTGAGCCAAGTCTGTGATTCCCGTACCATGACTGTGATGTTGTACTACAGTATACAGCACACTACAAAATAATTACAAAAGGCATTGAGGCCTAATGGCTAAGGCACTGAGAAGGGAAATGGGAGACATGCATTTGAATCCCACCACATCCACTGGCTCCCTGTCTGACTTTAAGCATGTCACATGAGCTCTCTGAACTTCAGCTCTCTCTCTCTATCGCTTTGCTGCAACCAAAATATCGCACATCAGGTGAGCTATCCAGGATAAATATATTGTGAAGCATATTTTTAAAAATGTGCCCTTCTATAGAAAAACAACTGGGGCCAGATATTCAGAAATGTGCCAATGGCTGGCACAAGTCTGGCACAGCGCAAATCCGATGTGCCATGGCACAATAAGTGCCATATTCAGAGGTTGCACATGGCGAAATGCACCAGCGCAACATGGCTGATTATATAGCAGAGATGCACCATGGTGCAACCAGATCTGCCCCATAGTGCACAAAGAGCAGCCACAGGCAATGGTGGGAGCATAGCAGCAGAGTATCAGAGGGGAGCATGGCACAGGAAGAGATCCAGAGACAGTGTCAGGGAAGCACAGTGGCAGGCCACAGGTGGCCACCACCAGCAGGGCACACACAAGTACCCAGACACCCCCACCCTGGAACACAACAGTGGCACAGAAAGCTGGCAACAAGTGGCACCAATGGCCAATGGAGGGCCACCAATGGAGACACCCCCCCGCCACATGCTGTGCCCCCACCTACCCAGACCCCAGCAAGCCACACCCAGGACCATGCTGCCAAGCACACACGTGCCACACACCCCTGACAGCCACCCCATGGGCACCCCAAGGCACAGCCACCGACCGAGGGGCAGGAAACCAGCACTGTAGGACACACCACAACACACAGCAGTGCACTGCAAATGCATGACCCACACACCGACACATGCACACCACACAGACAGACACCACACCACTGCAGCATGGCTCCCCACACCAGCTGCAAAGCAGACACCGACACAGACAGGTAAGTCAAAAGAATTGTATTGTATAAAATTATTTATAACAGCAAGGGGTGGGAAAGGGTAGGAAAGTGAGGGAAGGAGACAGGTAACAGGGACTATGCAGTGGGAAGGGGGATGGATGGGAGAGGGACAGCAGGGGAAATAGGGAAAGGCTGGGGATGAACTAAGGGCAGCCACGCCCCACCGCCACCTGGCACCTCCGTCTCTGCTGTTCGGCCATCATCAGCCAGCGAACCTGCTGGACCACCTCCAAGGTGGTGGAAGTTATTAGAATTATTTGGTGCAGCAGCCGACAGTACAGGGGCAGCCTCAACCTCCACCGGATACTTATGACAAAGGACAGGACAGTTGATCAGTGCAAGGTCCCAGGGTACCATGCCCACCCACAGTGTGCAATGGGCAGCGGGAACACACACCCCTGGAGTGGCACCCTGGCCACCCACAGGGGGTGGGCCAATGCCTACCAGCAACCCAGCATGCCATGACAGTGCACAGAGGCCACCCGACTGTGCAGCAACAGTCAGACAGCACAGGGAATCAGCAGCACCACTGCAACACCAGTGGCAGCTGGGCACATACCCACCCCACCAACAGCTGGTACACATGTGCAATGGCCACCCCACAGTGGCATGCACCATGCACAGTGCACAACACACAGCTGCTATGGTACATGGCACAGGTGGCCATGGCTGCACCCATGACCCCACCGACCACCCTGTAATGTGCACAGGAATGTAACAGTGCCTACCTGCCCGCTGTGGCACCACCACTGCTGGGTCCTGCTGCGGCCTGCTGGGCTGGCCCAGATGCTCCTGCTGCTCAAGCTCAGTGCCGGTCTTCAGGTCCTGGGAATGGAACAAAGACAGGTACACATCAGAGTACACCCACAGCATGTGCCTACCACCTCACCCCTGTGCACAGCATTTACCCCTGCCCGACATGTCCCACAAGGCTGTATTGCAACACAAGCTGTGGCTGGCAATGCCACACCACAATGTACTCAATGACAGTGTACTCCTCTGCAGGGCATGCCAGGCAGCCAAACCATCACCACAGTACAGCACTAGGGCACACATGCAGCTTGGGATGACTTACCTGGCCGTGGCACGGCCCCTCTGTGGACGCTTGCCTGCAGCTGTCTCAGGTGCTCTGGGTCCCACCACATGAGGTCTCCATACCAGTGGCAGCATTGCTTCCTGGTTCTGTCCACCCCAGTGTACTGCACCAGGCTGGCAGCGATGCCGTGCCAGACCTCCATCCAGGGCTGTTGTAGGGGCACCTGCCCAAACAGCCCTGGTGTACGTGGCTGCACATAGGCTACCAGATTTATCAATTCTGTATCAGACCAGTTACGGGCCCAGTGAACTCCCCGCTGTGCCATTATACCGACAGAGATATGTGGAGACAAAATGGTGGCCAGAGGCGCATGTGTGCACCTCGTGGAGGCATGCACTGTGTCCACCAATTGCTCAATGCTGGAGATGTGCGACATGGGAGTGGCCTGACAGGCATGTGGTGGTGGAGTCCCAAGGGGTCAGTGGGTCACAGTAGGGGTCAGGGGTCAACCGGAACACTGTGCGCTGGTGCACAATTGCAGCCATGGTGCACAATTCACCATGGTCCCTATTGCACAGTGGGTGGACAGTGCGCAATAGGTGGTAGCACACCGCTGGACAGATGCACACTATGGTCCTGTGCATTGTTCATGCCTGGACATTGCGCCGTAACTTGCTCTAGAGCAAGTCCATTGCGCATGGAGCAAGTAAATGATATTCAGTTGCCACATACAAATGAGCTCATCAGCCAATTCATGGTGCACTGGGGATATTAGCATATCATCATCATTGTGCCAATGCTCATTTGCATGCGTTGCACCATAAAAGCACCTACCTTGTCCCATAGCCACCTGTTTTTACTAACCTAGCTGTACCTGCTCAAGACTAATAGTCTGCTTAACCAATGTATGCTTACCTCTCAATCTTATCCAAATTACTGTAATAACATGTGAATACCAAACCTGTAACACTGTTATTGTTAACAAAGTAATTACTGCATATATCTGCCTTAAACTGTGACCGCTGTGTTGTAAAAAAAACAAAAAAACTGTCATCTATAATGATGTAACTAAATGTTGTACTGTGTTTTGTCCTCTTTGTGACAAGGTACCTTTGGAAATGAGTCTCTGCCTCAAAGGTTGTAAACTGATGTATGAATAAATAAATGAAAAATAAAAGCACCACAGACCAGCACAGGCCATGGACCGGTATTGCAACCATCTGAGGTAAGTTACGCATGCTGCTGAGCCCAGCCAGCACGGTAGGATGGATGGAGTAGTTTGCTGCTTACACTGACACACATGTCCATGTCCACAGGTAACACTATGTCAGAGCGTGAAGGGAGTAAGGAGCGTGGGTCTGCCTGCAAACACAGGCCCAGCTTTACTAAGGCAGAGGCAGATGCCCTGTTTGAGGCCTACCTCGACAGGGAGCCACTGCTGAGTGGTGCCATAGGCACACCACAGGCCATGGCTGTGGCCTGGGAGGAGGTGGCGGCAAGTGTCAACCAGCAGGGCAGCCACCAGCGGTCTGTGCAGGAGTGCAGTAAGAAGGTGGGCACTGACAAGCGGTGCATCAAGGAGAAGGTGGCGGCCATCCGTGCAGCCTGGACAGCCACCAGAGGGGGGCCTGCTGATGTGCCACAGCTCCTTGCACAGGAGGAGCTAGTGGCAGCCACCATGCACTGCAGCACTGTCGAGGATGTGCCGGGTGGAGGATTTTAGATGGTTGGAAGCTCATCACTGCATGGTATGTATTTTGGGTATGCACAGCAGGTGGTGGCCGGGGGATGGGGCCTTGCATCACTGACACATCTGTTTTCTCTTTCAGCACCAGCATGCCTGCATGCAGAGGATGGGGCACCAGCAGCAGCCGTAGAGGCAGGGCCCAGCCCCAGATAACCAGCCATCCACATTCATGGGCATCTGGGGGCCTGATCAGCTGTAGCACACCACTGCTGTCCAGCCGGATGTCCTGGGAATAGGGTCGGATGAGGCCCTGGCTGTGTTCCTGCAGGATGCCAGCCATGGCATCCTCAGCGTGGAGACACAGATCGGGGTGGGGGTCTGACACCGATGATGACCTGACCATGATCCTGGACAGCATGGGTGGTGTTGTGGAGAAGACGCCCATACCAGGTATTTTCTCAGGCAGTGCACCCAGTGGCCTGCCAGCGGTGGGACAGCTGCCCGACACCACTGCAGGTGCTGCTGTGTGTACCACCATGGCAGTGCCATGTGGTGGTGGTGGTGTGGACACGCAGGTGCTAGGCAGAGTACAAGGGCCGGAAGAGTAGCAGTGGCAGGCAGCAGGGGCCATAGGGCAGCCGGACATGGGGTCCACTGCTGGGGCACCTGATAGGGACCCACCCCATGGGGACCCCACTGTGCAGTGTCCACCTGAGTGGGGGGCTGTGCAGCGTGGGTGTACACCACTGGAGGGACGGCATCCCACCCAGGCTCCCCTGGATGCCAACCCATTGGCAAAGCACACCCATTTGCTGTGGGCCTCTGTTGAGCAACAGGTGCTGCTGGTAATTGGGGTGCATGCACTGCATGTGGAGGTGCTCCAGGCAGCCAGGCAGTGCGAGAGAGGCACTGCACAGCTCCTGGAGGCTATACAGTACTTGCGGGAGGACACAACCGCATCCCAAGATCACATAGCCAATGCAATCATGGATGGCTTTGCACTGCTTGCTGCTACAGGGCATGGTTGGCCACCTTGAACACCCCATAGTGCACTGTCCACCCCACAATCCTGATGTTGAGCAACACCCTCCCTGTAGATGCTTATACCCCCTTGAAGGCACTCAGCCGAGGCGCTAGGGGTTCTCACAATTGGTGGAATAAAGACAACAATTGGTTGCATTTAATTTTCATTTTGCTGTGGTTTTTGAGCGCTACAATTTGGAGATATACTGGAGTTTTTGAGGGTCACCCTTAGTAGTGAACTCCTCTCAAGCATGAGCGCAGGTATGGTGCATTTGGAACTGGATCTGCTGCTGGCATCCCAGGCACGCCTGGGGCAGGCCTATTTGGGTGCCTACACACCCCTGCGTGGACCTGGTCATGGTCCCACAGTACAACCCCTAGGGGGCTGATACAAACACCCCCTGTGGCTAATGTGCAGCCTGTGGCTGCTGATCGGCCTCGGCACAGCTGCCCCTGTGACCGTGGTGGCCATGGTTCCACACGGTGGACCTGATGTGTGTGCTTCCCTGGCTGCAGTCTGTTGCCGCTACCCTGTGCGTGCATGGGCGGTGTGTGTGTGTGTGAATACCACAGGTGTGGCACCTGTGTGTCATGCCACATGGTACCTGTGTGCATGTCTGCCTGGCCACTGGCCCATGTGGTGTGGGTCTGATGAGAGCAGATCTGCACCAGTTGCACTGTGCACCGGTGCACTGCATCTGATCCCCCACCTCATGCCAGCGCCTGGGCACGTGAGTGTGTGTGTGCTGCTGTCCGCTGCTGTGTGCAGTTGTGTGTGGCTGTGTGGCACTGTCACCTCCACCCCTGCACCATACCTCTGTGTGTGCATGCGCATTGCCATGCACACCCCTACCTGTGTGCTGTACCTGTGCGTGTCTCCAGTGCGTAGGTGTGGTGCCACCTACCTGCATGCACCAAAGTGCTCCTGTGTGATGGTGTCTCTGTGCTGGTGTGCCATCCTCTGCAGCCGGGGATCCCTCCACCGGGGGGGCAACTGGCCACCACCCTCTGGCCCATTGCCCTCGTTGTCCCCCCTACTGTGCCCCTCATCAGCCTTGACAGCTATCCCATGGTCAGTGGCCATATTGTGCAGTATGCAGCAGGATGGGAATTGGCCACAGGCTTTTGAGGGTCTGTACTGTAGGGCACCGACAGACCTGTCTAGACAACGGAACCATGTCTTCAGCATCCCAAATACATGCTCAATGATGTTCCACATGCTGGCGTGTGCCTTATTGTACCATTCTTCTGCTGGGGATGACGGGCGCTGATAGGGGATGAGCAGCCAGGGCCTGAGTGGATAGCCACTGTCACCTGTGTGGATAATGACATGGTTAGCCCTGGCCTCTGTTACTGTGCCCCTTGCCTATCCCTGGCACCCTCTGCATTCACCCACCCTGCCCTCCCTATCCCATGCCCTGCTCTGCCTGGCACCTCTTGCCCATCCCATATTCACCCACTAGGTGGCCCATAGGGATGTCCCCATACTCAAACCTGTGGCACAGAGCAGAGCTGTGCCAGATATATACATTATGTGCACTCCCAGGGTGTGTGGCATGGACATTGGTGATGCACCCCTTGGCATTGCACACCACCTGGCAGTTCACACTTGGGAACCATTTCCAGATCATCTAGGCAACACCCTTAGGGCCAGGTGGCATGCAGATGCCCATGTAGGTGCAGTCAATGGCCCCAACCACACCAGGCATGAGTGCTACACTATGAAAGTCCTGCACAGTTGATATACGCTCCACCTGTGTGCTGGGGAACTGGATGTATTCCGAAGCATGTGGCAGCAGGGCATTGAGGAATTGTGTGAGGAGGCATGACGTGGCTGACTGGGTTATGCCTGTAGTGTCCCCTGTTGGTCTCTGGAAGGTGCCCGTTGTGAGCAGGCACATGACTGCTGTCGCCTTTGTCTCCACAGACAATGCATGGCTCCATCTTGTGGGTGCCTATATCTCCTCACTGCACAGCTCACACAGCTGCCTCAGAATGGCCCTGTTCAGGTGATACCAGCCCACAATCTTCATATCAGTGTAATTCTCGAAGGTGGTGTGGGCATGGTACCACCTGTTCCTGGTGTCCCGCCGATGGGCCCTTCCATGGCCACATCACTGTTCCTCCTGCCTCCTCACACCCCTCTTTACAGCCTCCATTAGAAAGGGTGCACTGGCCATAGCCCATGATGTCCTGTCTCCCCCTGGGTGGTCAGCTGCTGAAGGCTCTATGCCACCCCGGTGCACTGCGTGGCACTTTGCCTGCCTCACCCTCTCACTTTCTCTGACCCTGGCTCACTCTCCACTGCCACGTCTGTCCCACACCCAATGTGGCTGCCTGTGCCAGTCACTCTTTCCCTCACTGGCTCTGTCTCCCTTGCTCTGTCTCTTTTATGGTCTCTCCTCCATCTCTTGCCACTTTCTTTCTCTCTCTCTCTCTCTCTCTCCCTGTTCCCTGGCGCAAGTGCTGTCTGTGTGCTTGTGCCCTGAATTTAGAGGCTGAATTCTGCTCGGTGCAACAAGGGTTTGCTCTACACTTGCACCATGGTTCCACAGTTGAATATCACACTGTGCCGCATATTCATGGGCACGCCCCCTGCTCTTGCGCATGCATTCAGTATAGTTGTGCACTGGTGCAATCGGACTTGCGCCGCACAGTGACTCCTGCTGAATATCGCTCCTTGGTGCAAGTCTGCACTTGCACCAGCACAACTCAGTTGCGCAGCTTTGAATATCCCAGCCCCAATATTTTATATAATTCTATTGCCTTTTCCAAAACCCCTCTGTATCCGGTATGCAATCTTTCATAATGTTCACACATCATTGTTACTATGTGGTGTTTTGTGTATGAAGTCTTACATTTGTCTGGATCATCACTGTAAACATGTTTAGTTCCTCTTGGACTTATCCAGTTACCAAAAGCAAAGAAACAAACAAATAATTAAATAATATTTAATACTCGGTAACTCGTGGATTATTTATAAGGCATACTAACATGTAGCCATAACAGCTGCTCAGACTGTCATAGGATATTCTAGAAAAATTGACTTATATAATTCTGTTAAGCATTCGACTAGACTAACATACATAAGTTAACTATATTAAATTATTATTAGTGGTGGGCAAAGTGAGGAAAATTAGCTTTGTGGAGTAATCCGTGAAATTCCACCTCTTTCACAGAGTGAAATGTGAAATTTCACCTGGCGAAACGGCAAAATTTTGCATTGTGCATTGAAATTTCAGCATCTACGGCAAAATTTCACCTTCTGTGATAACATATCTCACATGGAAGATGGAATTTTGTGGCAGAAGGTGAAATTTCACAGTGGTGAAATTCCACCTAATGGGGAAAATTTTGCGAATTACTCCACACAGTGAAATTGGCTACTTCGCCGCCACTTCACCGGCGGAAATTAAATTCTCTGCATCTCTAATTACTACAGTATATATTTATAAATAATAACTGGCCATTAATTCTTTTCAGTGGTGATGGCCAGTTATTCTTTGCCATAATAACTGACCGGTTATTACAGCAAACACAAGGACCCACCTATCCCTGCATGCATCTATTTTGAATATTCAGAGGATCCTACTGGGTATGCTCATGGCAACAGCTTCCCAGATTGTTCTACACTAACATCTGGAACCACGTACACATATTATAAAAATATGTATAATTTCCAGAGAAACAAGACCCCTTTACCCACTGGGTCTGCAATAACACATGTCCTTGTCCATACAGTTATGTAGCTGTGGTATCAATTGTCATGTTCCTTTCCATTTTGGTATGATTGCTCTGACACTTTCCCCGTTCCCAACAAGACTGCAATGACACAAAAATCTTAAAGCTCAAATCTGAACCTGAACCTTGACCTATTTTAATATGAAAACACGAAATCAGCCTACTGTTACAAGCATCACACAGGCACTGCCAAATGCTTGTTTTATTGCTGTTACCCTTACCATACAGGGGGTGGGATATTCAAAGGTGTTGTGCATGGCGCAACAGGTTTGCACCATGTGCAACCCACCAATGCACCCAGGCGTGATATTCAATCAGGCAGGCTGCGCTGCACAAACCCCGGTGCGCCGGGGCGCACTTGTTATGTATGCAGCGCAAGTGCGGGGGGTATGCCCATGCATATGCGGCACATCCCGATATTCAGCCCAGGATATGCGGTGCATATGCAGGCACAACCCCGCCTTGCGCCACTCAGGGGAGCACAATATTGCACCTGTACAAACAGGGTACAAGTCGAGGACACTCACAGGTGGGCTGCCAAATTGCTGGGTGCAACATGGCATCTGCCTGCCGTGGGTAGCCTCCCAACCTCTCAAAACACTGACCCCAAGCTCCCTGCCCAGGAAGCGTTGTGGCCCCCCTGCCCCATCACCTGATCACGGGTTTCTGTAAAGGAACACCCTGGTGGTCCAGTCGACAGTACTCCGTCATCCGATCGTGGGCATGTACAGAAGTAATCCCTGGTGGTCCCGTGGACCACATTCCCTTGCCCAATCTTGGGAATGTAAAGGATTAATCCCTGGTGGTCCAGCAGACCAATCACCTTTGCCTGCTTACGGGCATTCGTCAAACCCCCTGGTGGTCCGGTTGTACCCCCCTCCCCACCTGCCCGTAGTCCCCTGCCACCCTGCACCCTCCTGGTCAGTGGCGGGTGGTAGCTCCCACCGCATGCCGCTTAGCAGCCACCGACTGACAGCATACAGTAGGGCTGTATGCTTAGTCCACTGCGTGGGCTAATGGCATGCAGCCATACTGTACTCACAGTCCCGACCTGTGAAAGAATGGTCATTCACAATTTGGGACTGTGTAGTACAGTATGGGCTGCATGTCTACGGCCCACGCAGTGACCAATAGGCGCATAGTCATACTGTACATTGTCAGTCAGTAGGCAGCTGGGCAGAATACAGGGGAGCTGCCACCCGCTGCTGACTGGAGGGTGCAGCGGTGGGGACCACGAAGGCAGGTGAGGAGGGGGGTAACACTGGACCACCAGGGGGTTTGATGACTGCCCACGAGTGGGCGAGGGTAATCAGTCCGCTGGACCACCAGGGATTACTTCTTTACATGCCCATGATCGGGCACAGGAATGCAGTTCACTGGACCACCAGGGAGTATTCCAGTTCATGCCCGTGACGGGGCGATGGGGTTGGGTCCACTGGACCACCAGGGCTTCTCCTTTCACATGTCTGCGATCAGGTGAAGGGGTGCGGAGCCCACCGAGGGGCCGGGGGCATTGGTCCCCAATGGCTACAGCCTGGCAGGGTGCTATGTGCAAGTCGCCGGGGATCGGTGCACTGCATGCAAATGAGGCCATAATGACATGCAAATGGGCCCATTTGCACCTTGCATGCATAATGGCCTCATTTGCATGCTTAGGGCTGAATATCACTGTTGCTGCACCTAGCGCAACTGCACTTGTGCTGGCACAGCCCCCTGCTCCCCTACTGCCACTTATGCTGGTACAGTGCCACTGCACTGTGCGCAGTGCATGCGTCCTCAGTGCCATATTCAACAGTGCTGAGCCATGGCGCAGCACCATTTAATATCGCTGGGCCATGCCCTGGCTCTTCCCAGTTGCCCTGCGCCTAGGCTTGCACCCCTGCCTGGCGCAGTCTGAATATCTAGCCCAGTATGTTTAAAGTGGGATTGTGTTCAGATAGCATTCACCTGCATTTGTATAGGTCAGATACTGCTGTATGAAAGAATAAGTAAAAACATAGAAACAAAGACAATGACAACACAAAAAGATCAAAGTTCATCTAGTCTGTCCAGAGTTCCTTATCTGCCTGTGAACTATTGTCCATACAGGGCTTTATTCCTTCTTGTTCACCCCACCCCCACTTCCATCCCTACTCCTAGCGACCTGAGCAACCACCAAACCCTTCATTCTGTCCCAGCCATGCTTGAAGCCATTGGTGGCCCTGGTCCCCAGAACGTCCTCACATTTCTCTGAAACCTACCCCCAGCCGGTTTTCACTTATGACCTTGGGTTACTGATTTTGTACTCTTGCTAAATAGTTTTCCACAGTTCACCTTATTTATTCCCTTCAAGAACATGGTGGTCTCTATAATACCTCTCCTCTCTCACTAGGGCTTCAGTGAGAACATGCACAGTGCTTTGAGATGATTTTTGGTAAAATCTACTCTATTGGCCTTGAATCATCTTGGTCGCCTTGCATTGCATCATCTCTAGCCTGTCCCTGTCCTTCCTTAAATGAGGACTCCAGAACTGGGTACAGTATTCTAGGTGCAGCCTCACCAGTGACCTTTATAGAGTTAGTAGTACCTTGTTTTTCCTCCTGTAAATACCCCTTCCAATACACTCCAACATCCTTTTAGCCTTATAATAGGATAGAGGGAGCTCTCCTGACCAATCAGAGTGCTTCTTTCCTCTACTCATGAGACAGTCTTATCCTGTGAAGAGCATCTCATGCACAGATGCCCTTGAAACAGGCATGTTCTGGGACAGTTTAAAAAAAAACATATTTATCACGCTCAATCAATAATATAATAGTATGTCCACCAACACCACTCATTGCTGGAAAAGTGTGATTTCTTGTGCATTCTGCTTAAACCAGAACAGCTCAGCTTTGCTTCTCTATTCTCTCTCAAGCAGAATGTGTGTGAAACCACTCTTATACAACAACCAATGGCTCTAGGGGACATATAAATATATGCTATAGGCTTTATTACACTGGCTCGGTTGTTTGAGGTAGTCACTAATGATGACCCCCCAGTCCCTTTCCCTTGCTGCAGTGTTCAGTTTAACCCCTCCCATTCAGTACTCTGTCCTGTTTTTTTATTTGTCTAGGTGCATAGCCTTGCATTTTTTGAGCATTCACTTACTTTTGTTGACCTGTCTGCATCTCCCTGATTCCTTTGTCACAATCTTCCCTACTGTAAAACTTTGTGTCATCTGTGAAGAGACACAACTTGCCTTGGATGCTCTCTCCAGTACTGTTGATGAACATACTGAAGAGGGGACAGGACTCCGAACAGATCACTGTGGTACCCCAATCGTGACATCAGAGTCTTCCGATTTGACCCCATTTACCACCATCCTCTGCTGTCTCTCTTCAACCAGTTTCCTACCCATCTAACTATGTCCCTAGCCACATGCAGGTCCTCCAGCATCTTCAGCAATCAGGTTGGTCTGATAAGACCTCACTGCCACAAATCCATGCTGTTTACCATCATGATGGCACACATCTAGATAATCCACAAGGTCTTCTTTGATCATTGACTCCATCAGTTTACCCACTACAAAGGTAAGGCAGACAGGTCTGTAATTCCCCAGTTGCTGCTTGACCCCCCCCCCCCCATTGTGTAGCAGGACTACATCTGCTACTCTTCAGTCTTTCAGAACTACCAATGTCTGAAGTAAGCTATTGAATAGCCCTGTTAGGGTTTCAGCCAGCTCCACAGCCAAATCCTTGTGTACCTTTCGGTGCATCCCACCTGATCCTGGGGCTTTATCTAACTTTAGGGCTTCAAGCCCCTTCAGGGCCCTTTTTCTTGTAAATACTGGCTGCCTCATTTCAGGGATGCTACCAACAACCATCTTGATGCTGCTTTCACACTGGAGCACACTGTCTTCCTTTATGAAGCCAGAGCAAAAGTAATCATTAATGACAGCTGCCTTTTGCTCATCTTCCTTTAGTACATATCCCCAAACCACTTGTAAGCTAACAATTGCCTCTCCCTACATCAATAACATATCTGAAGAATTGTTTTTGCCCATCCTTGACCCCCTACACAACATGTACCTCTATGTCTGCCATTGCCTCCTTGACCATCATCTTTGTTTCTCTAGTTTTTATTCGGTACTCTTCCCCATTCCTTCTCCCCTTCTTTTCCTTGTACCTGGTAAAAGTCTTTTTCTTGGCCCTTACTGCTTCTCTGACTCTTTCCAAGGACCCTATTGGTCTCTTGTACCAGTATTGTTTTGTAACAATCCTCATGCATGACTTTGTTGCCTTGAGAATGGTCCCCTTGATTGCCCCCCACCCATCTTTTCACTACACCTCTGATGCTTTCCATCGTGGTCAGTTTACCTCAGACCCACTCCCTCATCTGGTTGATGTCTAATCTTCTGAAATCTAGGACTTCAGTTTTTGATTGGGGCATTCGGGCCCCGAGGGCCAGACTAAACCAAATAGCATTATGGTCATCTTGCACTGTATGCAATTGGGCCTGACATCTGGTATACCTGGTCACTGGAATGTCCCAGTTAATAACCAGCAGGTTCAGATCACCCATCAACCTCACATCCCCTTTCTTCAATCCCCTTGCAGTTCTTCACTTGAGCTCCCTATCTCTCTCTCTCTCTCTTTTCCCCTTGTTTTGGTGGTCTATGGATCACCTCTACCCATATTTTCTTGCCTCAGGGAGCCATGAGCTGAATCTCCGGTGACTCTGTTTCCCCTTTGCTTTCCCCGATGTGTCAATCATCCACAACCTCTATGTCCTCCCTGACATATAAGACTGTCCACACCCTTTCCCTCTATCCTTTTTAAACATCGTATAACCTGGGACTAACAAGTCCCAGAATATTATTCTCTGTGATTAAAGTTTCTGTGATGCCTGCTAGGTCAACCTCATTGTCTGCCACCAATGCTTGGAGTGCACTGATTTTATTGCCCATGCGTCTAGCATTATAACAGACCCCCTTCCAGTTATCTCTCTGTTCTGTTTTTCTGTATTGTGATCCAACACCTGCACCCCTACTTATTCTCCTTACCTTCCTATTTTTCCTATTGCTTGCAGATCCTGTCTTCCCCCTTTGCTTCACAACTACTCCTTTTGAACCTCAACCTTATTTTTATGCAACAAAGTTATCAATCAGTGCAGGGCGCATCTAGCTAGGTTCCACTTCCTCATTTCTTACCATGGTTCTCCTAGCGTCAGTGCTCCTGGCAGTCAGATTAACTGCCCAATGTAGACATCAAACTTCTGCTCCAGTGCACTGGTCCCCTCTTTTGTCAGGTGAACGCCATCATCTTTGAAGAGCCTCCTGTCCCAGAAATCCTCCCAGTCCCTCACAAAATGGTACCCTTTCTCCTATAACTATCACTTTACCCACCAGTTTAATTACTCTAGCACTTCACTCCTTACTCTATCTTTCTCTTAACTCCACTCCGCACAGAGAAGAACTCTGAAAAGGTCAGGGAGGCCATGTGTGCCTGCAATCTGTCCCCCAGCCTCTGAAAGTTCTGATTCACCTGCTCCACAGGTTGATTCATCAGATCATTGGTACCCAAGTGTACCAGCACCCCCTGCTCCCCCCTCCCAATTTGCTATCCTCACTAGTCTGTCTATTTCCTGTATGGCTGATGCCCTATGAAGACACCTCAGCATCCGCCACCCCTCCCCCCACTCGCCACCCTCTGTACTCCCCTGATCATAGAAACCACAATCACTAAGGCTCATTGAGCTACCTTCTTCTTACTCTCACCCCTGTGTGCCTCCAGGTCATCACTCCTATTTCTCCCAACTAATCTAGGGTCCTCCCAGTGGAGTCAGGTGCCTGAGTCTCCTCCAGGGGTGCAAGGCAGCAATTTACCAGGGGCATGGTGTTGAGCTGATTTACCTCCTTGTGACAGCCCCTGTCACTCTTTCCCTCCCTTCCCTTCCCCACCGCTCTCCACCATCCTGGACCAGTGGGTCTCTGGGTGAATGGTGGTGTGGACTGTGGGCTCCAGCTGAGCTGGTGACATAGGAGAGAAATCTTTACCTTCGCTGCTTCCAGCTGAGCAAGGAGCTATACAAAGATCCTGCAGAAGGGCAGTGACCCCTTCTCCAGAGTGTAACACTGGGAAACAGTACCCCACAGTCCCTGCAACTGAAATGCTCCCCACTAAAATTCATGAGCTTTAGCTGGCTCTATCCTTTTGATCTTCCTATTGCACTGTCTTGTCAGACAAACTGCTATCTGACAAGGTACCACTAGCAACAGAACAGAGTGTGACAACAGTATATGATCACATTTCTGCTATCTATTTAGCACTAAACATTATTAGAAGCAGTTAATGACTTTTTGGAAGCAGTTCCTGGGCTTGTTTCTGCTTTAGTGTGATTTTGCTAGTGCTGCATGATGATTGCCCATCTTAAAAAAGAACTACACTGAATCTGTATGGCATTGTGACTAGGAAGAATAATGTTTAGCAACTGTACTTGAAAGACAGTTTGATAATAAAAGGCATAAGAAAGCAGCAAGTTGATAAATCATGTGCTCTAAGTTGCACTATCAGTCACACCTCTAGTGCCACTGCTAAACTGTCTTTTGCAGAAAAAAAAGAAAACAATTCCAAGTCTGTGAGTTACACCAGAAACATACCCCCTTTCCCTACAAGAGATCCATTCCCTGGCACATCAAGCAGGGTACAAGGTAGTGGCAGCACTGTTATGAAAAACAAACAAAGATAATCTGTGATGTCACCTGCAGAGCGACTGAAAGGATGACTATATATACTCTGTTGCACTACCTCATTCATCACATGACTCAGCATCGAGCTCAGACAATAATGTGAGATGGTAGCAGCTTTATACCCAATGGTCATGAGTCTGGGTCATGTGATTCTTCTGATACTGATGTGGTACGAGACAGAAGTTCCACCAGAAAACCTGAAGACAGGCCATCAGGGGAAATCAACAGAAATGGAGGTGGCAAAGAGGATACTGTCTGCCTTGCTGACATCATTATTTTACATTAGGAGGAAGATGTCCCTGAAAACAATACTATAACTAATGACAACACTGCTAGTACTAACAGGTATCTATGCCAGGTGGAAAAACTAAGAAAGCCACTTCCTGGGTGTGGAGTTACTATTAAATTGATTAACGAAATGCTCGTTGTGCAGTATGCACGATCTGTAAAACTGGTATCAAAAGGGGGTGACAGTAAAATTACCTTGGCACATCCACTTTAATAAAACACTTAATGAGAATGCACCCAGTTGCATGCAGCAGAAAAGACTGGACATCAGTGTCTGGTAAGACCAAGCATGAGACAGGTGACAATAGCCAAGAAGGTGTTTCTTCCTTATCAAAAAGTGATGACATAGCCAGCTATTTTCTGCTCCACTCTAAAAAAGCAAACAATGTAATTTTTCATCTTTGTCACCATCACTATGTGGTATCTTTGCACCTATCAGGTCCCCTAAATTACTTACTGTCCATTCCTCTTGTAGCAGACCATGGCCCAAACCAAAACACTTCATCATGCAAGAGTCATTTCAAAGGGCATGTAAATATGAGCACATTTATCCAGTTGCCCAGTAGTTAAATATGGTAATGAAATAAATAACAGTGCTGAACCTGCATCTCTTCACATTTGTTTAATGTGTTGATTTTAATCAAGTAATGCAGTCTGCAGTTGCACAATATCAGGTAGCATTCTGAAAATATGTGCCACCAAATCAGTACCAAATTTCTATTGTGAACTGCATGATAAAGGGGCATAGGCCTTAAAGCATGCAGCAGTGCCACAGATACATATTACAACTAATGGGCTCTATGACAACACACCATGTAAACCATGTGCATTGGCATAGCTAAGTCGCAATGCTATGGAGCAATGGTCATGCGGCATTCATGACTGGGGCACACAGCTGGCATGAGCCTGATCACCCAGTTGCACAAACAGCAATGCACCTGGAGTGGGTGGGGGTGTGCTGGGGGCACACCAGCAGTATGCGCCATGTACCATAGTGAGTAGTGCTGCATACTGTGTGCATAGGGGGCTGGCTGGTATGCCAGGGGAGCCCTGTCATATGTGCCCGTATGCACCCAACCCTCACATACACTGAACAGCTGAACAGGCCCGTGAGCAGTTGGCAGTGCCCCCACATACAGCATGGGCTGGCCCCAACCCTGTACCTCCCTGGCAGACACCCTCACACACATAAAGGAGCTACCCCCAGCCCCCCGATGCTTAACCCCTCACCCACACCATGGCTGCACTGCCGTGCCTAAGTGGCCCATCTCCAAGTGCTGGCATGGCACCCAATATGGAACAGCCAACCCCCAAAACCAATGACCCCCAACCCATACCTGTGGTCAAAGTTTTGTGAGCTGGACAGCCAGTGGCACAGCCCTCTACACACTTCCATGGCATGCAGCCATCTGACCTATGCAAGGGCATGCAGCTGATGTGTACCCACATTTGGCAGATGGCTAGAGGAAGTGGGGGTGTGCAGAGGGATGTGCCACTGGCCATCTGGCTCATGGAACCGTATCCACAGGTACGGGTTTGGGGTGGTAAGGGAGGCACCACAGAACACCTCTGTAGGGTCAGGGGTACAGAGTTTGGGGGTCACCTGCATGGGGCAGCAGGTGCACCTATGTGTAGTGTGTGCATGAGGGGGGTGCCTTGCTGCACGGGCGCCAGTGCTGCCTTGGGTTGGGGAGGGTGGTGGGGGTGGCCTCTGTACTCTGGGGGCATTGCCAAGGTTCCAACACCTGATGGGGCATTGCCACATGGGTCCAGATGTCCACAAGTTCAATTCATGCACCTGGACCCATGCCAAGTTGCGCAAGGGATCTACTGAGGACCCAGGGTGGGCATTTGATTGGATGCCCAGCTGAGTCCGCTATGCCTCCCCCAGTGTCCCTGCACAGACCTGCACAGCAGGGAGGGTGGGGCCATGGACAGGTGGTGGCCAGTAATGATTACTTGCCAGTGCGCACCTGTCCGCAGGTTTGGAGCTACATGAGCGGGTTACGCACCTCCGGCATGTAATACCCACTCATCAGTGCATAGGGCCCAATATGTGGAACAGCAGAAAATCTTAAACTGCATAACAGTCACTGATCACTGGGCATCCTTTTAAATTCACCTGCCTCATCCTCTGCTGGAACATGCCCACCACAACATTTAAGAAGCAGGTTGCCTTCTGTATTACTAGTTCTGAGTCTAAAGTTCACACTGCAGTGAACTCCTTGCAGGAGTTAAGAAGACAGTTGCTGAATGTTTTACTCATCATGGCCTGTGTCCAATGTTTTCGGTATACAATAATGGGGCTAACATTGTATGTGCTGTGAGGGATGAAGAATATGTGCCCATACAGTACCTTGCTTTGCTCATACACTCAGTTTTGTGGTGCATGATTTTCTTAGAGATGACACAAGAATTCAGAATGCATTGAGTGTTCCACACAAGTTATGTGGACGTTTTAGTCATTCTGCTAAATCATGCAAAATATTGAGGCAGCTACAAAAGGACAATAACTTTCTACAAGATCAGTTAAAGCAGAAGGCAGTCACTAGGTGGAATTTCACCTTCAACATGATACAACAGCAGTGTCAGTGGCTCAGTAGGTAGCACACTCGCCTCTGAGGCTGGGAGATCAGAGGGCTGTGGGTTCAGTTCCCACATCTGGCACTTGGGTTAATATCCCAGTACAGATACTGTAGTACAGCATGAGAGGGGTGCTGCACTTCTGAGGTGCCATCTTTCGGATTTGACATTAAACTGAGGTCACATCTGCCTGGATTGGTGGTAGTTCAGGTGGATGTTAAAGATCCCATGGCACTTATCGAAAAGAGTAGGGGAATTTTCCCGGTGTCCTGCCCTAATTTCCCCTCGTTCACTAAAATAAAATACCACCAACAGCTTAATCTGGTCCAAGGTCAGTTGGAATTCATCTGTATCCCCCTCGTGACTAAAAATAGGCAGGATTTGTCTAGTGCACTTACCCGGTCAACAAAAAATGAATAAATAAATAAAATAAAATACTTTGTCAGTGACATCCAGTGATAATAGTAACCGAATATAGGCGACCGTCAAAATGGTGACTCCATATTTGGCGCTATTGGGATGGGCTACCCACAAAGGCAGAAACTACTTCTACCATGAGGGTAGGGGAAGGTGACTGGAAAATGGGATTGGGGAAGGGGAGAGATAGGGAAGAGGGTTATCAGGAGGGACTGTGCCTGCTGCCACTGCGCCAGCCACGTGGTGTGGTGGTGAGGGAGATTGCCCCCGGCACAGCAGGTACTGGGTTTAGGGCTGGGGATGGGAGGGTTTAAATTTTGCCACTGCCTGAGGCTCCTGGACTTAATTTTTTTTTCAGCTGAATTTATGGCCCCTCCCTGACATGCACCCCACTGGAGTTAGGAATCCTAATTAAGGGGAGTGTGGGGGGCACACGTTCCTCCCCCTGCAAAAACACTTTAGGTTGCCGAGTGTTGGTTTGCTATTAAGTGTATATTGCCATTTGCTTTTCAGCAATATACACTCACCATAATAGCAAACGCTGTTTGGATTTCACTGTTATGACATAGAACCTTGTCAATGTAAAGCAGTGCATCAGTGCACTATGGAACATTCAACGGTGAAAGAAGAAGTGCTGTTCAGTTCAAGTCAGTGGATCCAGATTGCATTATTGCTCCACAATCTTCAACAATCTGAGTATAATATTTAGGAAATGAGTGCAGACAGTGCCAGTCAGAGTCAAGTAATGTCCATGATAGTCATTCTTAGGAATAAACTAGAAAGCAGAAGGCAACATTTCTTCAGGTAGACAGTGCTGTTTCTCTTGTTAAACAGTTTACTAATGTAGATTTCTGGAAGATGACCCCAACATATCAATGATGTTAGAACCATAACAACATAGTCTGGCCTGAATGTTAGACCCTTGATCTGAGGCAAGCCTGGTGTTCTTTCTCCTATTTCCTCTATTTCCCTACCAGTTGAGTATGCACACCTCCAAAGCTCACCAACAGCAGGAGTAACATCCAATGGGAGCAATGACGATCATGACATCTGGTCAGGGCTACATTATATTGGTAGAGACAGTAGTTCTTTCACTGTTGGCCAAAGTCAGGGGACATAGCAGGGGTGGAGCAGGATATGTTCAGGGATCTGGGGAGGGGCCTGAAGCAGGTATAATGCATAGTGGCCTTCTCTGAGGTGCTACCTGTACAAGGCTGGGGAGAAAAGGAACACTGCACTGCTGTCTTCAATAAGTGGTTGAAGACATTGTACAAGTGGGAGGGGTTGGGCTACATTGAGAACTGGGTTCCTACCTGGAAGGATAAAGGCCTGTACAAATGGGATGGCCTCCATCCATCCAGGAAGGGAAGAGCAGTTCTGGGTAGAGGGCAAAATGCTACTTCAGTGTGAATTTAAACTAGCCAAGAGGGAAGGCAGAAGAAAGGAGGGAGGCAGTGAATGCTCCCACCCATGATAATGGAGCAGCAGTGGAGAAAAGCTCAGAGTACATACATTCCCTAGGGTTGGTGTGGAGTAGGGGCAAGGAGGAGGGACAAGAGGGTCAAGGGGTGGAACTAAGGCTGAGAATATTTCAAGGGAGGGTGGGCAGAGGGTGGATAAAATGGGGAAGGACAGTACCCGTGGAAAGAGAATGGTGAAGGATGGGATCAGAAAGGGAGGGCAAAGTAGGGTCAGGGAGAGATAAAAGAAGTGGAGAGCCATGTCTGCCAACTCAAGAAACCTGGGAAGCAAATTGCCTGACCTCAAAGCTACTACTGAGGAGGCAGACCTGGATCTGCTGGCCATAACAGAATCATGGTGCACTGACAACCATAGGTGGGAGGTGGCCATGCAGGGTTACAACATGTTCTACAAGAATAAGTCAGGGAGGAAAAGGGGGGCTTGTTTTATATTTAAGGAAAGATATAAAAGCTATGGAAATACAAGGCGGTAGTAGGGAAGAAGAGAGGTTAGAGGTCCTTTGGGTTGGAATAAAGGCATGGGCTGGGGCCTTTATTCGCATGGGGGAGTTGTACAGGCCACCAACACTGGAGGAAGGACTTGGACTGGGATTCAGGGAAGGTCATAGACAAAATGGCAAGCAAAGAGGAAGTAGTAATTATGGGTGACTTTAATCTGCTGGATGTGAGCTGGAACATTCTGGCAATAGCTACAGCTCAGAGCAGGGTCATCCTAGACTCCCTGAAGGGGACTTTTTCTCAGGCAGCTGGTTGCAGATCCCGCTAGAGATGGGATAATTGGTGACTTTAATCTGCTAGATGTGGACTGGAACATCCTGGCCACAGCTACAACTAGAAGCAGGGTCACCCTAGACTCCCTGTGGGGGCCTTTTTCTCAGGCAGATGATTACATATCCCACTAGAGATGGGGCATTGCTGGATCTAGTACTTATGAATGGGAAAAGCATTGCTGACATCTCAGTGTGTAGCCCCCTGGGTACTAGTGATCATCATACAGTGTGGTTTGGCATATGGATTGAAGAAGAGAAAAAACACACTAAGACGAGGGTTCTGGATTTCAGGAAAGCAGATTTTAAAGAAATTAAAGACTGTCTTAGGAAATATCTTGAATGGGGTAGATAGCTGAAGGGGGTGGAGGCACAATGGAATAGGATAAAGGCGAGAATAACTAAGGTAACAACAAGCTGTTGAAAGATAATAAGTAAGGGTAAGAGGAAAAAGAGGACACTGTGCTTCTTGAAGGAGGTGGCTAAGGTGGTATGGGAGAAAAAACACAACTTTCAGGAAGCACATGTATACCCAAATGGAGGAGGACAGGGAAGTATATCAAGAGAAATAAAAGGAGGCAGGAAGGAAGGTAAGTACAGCGAAAGACTCAGACTGAAGAAAGAATCACCCAGGAAGTCAAGCATGAGAATAGGACTTTCTTCAGACATGTAAGTGAAAAGATGAAGGCAAGGGATTGTATAGTGCAGATAGGAGACCAGGAAGGGGGAGATTCTGCAGTGGTAGACCAAGAAATAGGTAAAATTTAGACGAATACTTCTGCTTGGTCTTCACAGTGGAGGGATGGAATGTCCAACATGCATTAACAGGCATTGGGGGGGGTACATACAAGTTCAGTCATGGAAGAAAGAGTCCACCAAGTATTTGAAGCCCTAAAGAGAAACAAGGAGATTGGGCTGGATGGGATCCACCCAAGGCTACTTAATGAACTGAGCAAGGTGCTAGCCAAGCCTCTGGCAACACTATTTAGCACCTCATTAGAGATGGAGTGGTTCCACAGAAATGGAGTAGGGCTGATGTGGTCCCTCTGCACAACAGCGGCAGCAAGGAGGAGCCCAGTAAATACAGACCAGTTAGTCTCACATCAGTGGTGTGGAAGTTAATGGGGTCCACATTGAAGGAGAGACTGATGGAGTACCTGGAGATATATGGGCTGCAGGACCACTGGCAGTACAGTTCCACAGGTGGAGGTCATGTTAAAAAAATCTCATAGATTTTTGGACTGAGTACCTAGGGAGATGGATGAGGGAAGAACAGTGGATGTAGCCTATCTGGACTTCAGTAAGGTCTTTGACACCATACCACACAGGAAGCTGGTAAAGAAATTTAGCAGCCTGGTGGAGGGGAGAAGGTGGTGAGTTTGGTATCTAACTGGTTGAAAGAAAAGCAGAGGGTGGTAGTAAATGGCAATCACTTGGAGTACAGGAGTGAGTGACCAGTGGAGTACCACAGAGATCAGTACTTGGCCCTGTCCTCTTCAATGTCTTCATAAGTGACATTGCTGAGGAACTGCAGGGAAAGGTATGTCTCCTTACAGATGACACAACAATCTGCATCGGGGTGGACACCCAGGAAGGATGAAGATAATGCAAAGGGATCTGAGGAAACTAAAGGAGTGGTCTAATGAGTGGCAGCTGGGTTTTAATGCCAAAAAGTGCAAAGTCAGGCACCTAGGGTGGGGAAACCCAGGAGCTGTGTATCAGATGGAGGGAAGGGACTTTCATTTACCAAGCAAGACTGTGACCTTAGTGTGATTATTTCTGATGACCTCAAAGTGGTAGTAGTAGTAGTAAACATTTATTTTTATACAAGTAGCAGTAGTAAAACATCATTGGGTAGAGACCCATTTTCAAGATGGACCTGTGGCAAATTACATATAAAATTTCCACAATCATCACATAAATAACATACTTAAACAACATGTGTCATGACAACAGCTTACCTATTAATGGCAATTTTCCCTTTACTGCCTTTATACAGTCACTCGGGGCCCATGAACAATCCAGTATACAGAATACATTAATGACTACAAACTTTTAAAAAATACAGCAATATCCAAACTTTACAAAATATATGCTACAATCATTAACTATCTCATCTATTCATGCATAAGACAAACACTTCAACCATTGCACATACAATTCATTTTTAAATCATATCCAATAACTTTCATAAAAGGTTTTTTTTTTAATTTTTTTCTTTTCATTGTCTATTAGAGCCCACAACTTAACTATTTTTGATCCAAAAGTAATTTTTCCAAATCTGTTAATTGGTTTAGGAATGACAAATTTATTCCCCCCATTTCCTCAAAGGTTGTGATAATGTTTATAGGTAACATGAGACAATTCATCTACCAGGTATCTAGGGTGTTGACTATGTACCACCCCATGGATTGTTCAATCCATTTTTGATCTCTTTTTTGCTCTGTGAGACCACTGAAGTAGCATGTACATATCACAATGATGAAGATGGTATCCACAGTTTAGAACAAATCTAGCCAAATTGTTGTATAGCACTTTAATGGATCTTAATTCTGTCTTATTGGCCATGCCATATACATGGCTTCCGTAATCAATACAAGGAATAATCAATTGATTTATAATATCCCTCTCATTTTCTGATTTAAACAAAATTAGTGTTAGCTTTCTTATTTTGTAGTTTGATTTTAGGTTATCATTCTTTATTAATTTTTATTTGTTTCCTTAAAATGAGGGAATGAGGCAAACATGATGAAACATAGAAGTTGATGGCAGATAAGGACCGCAAGGTCCATCCAGTCTGACCATTTCTTTTTCTACCTTATAAATGTGCCATCGTACTTTGTTGTCAGTGGCCTATCTATTCATACTCATCTGTATTGCTCCCTTCTGCCTATCCCATGCCTGTTTGAAGCCCTGCACTGTATTCATAGCCACCACTTCCTGAGGTAGGCCGTTCCATGCATCCACCACCCTTTCTGTGAAAAAGAACTTACTCACATTACCCCTTAATTGGCCTCCCTCTAATCTCATGCTGTGTCCTCTTGTCCTGCTATTTTTCTTATATTGAAACATGTTAGACTCTTTTACCTTGTTAATGCCTTTAAGGTGTTTGAATGTTTCGATCATATCACCTCTCTCCCTCCTTTGCTCTAGGGTATACATATTGAGCTCCATTAATTTGTTCTCATATGTCTTCTGTTTCTGTCCGTGCACCATTTTGGTTGCCCTTCTCTGGACTGCCTCAAAGTGAGAGAAGGATCTATTGCATAAGTGAGGACATGTGGTGACAGTTTCTGTCTATAATGTTAAAAAATTGCAGGCTTTTATTTTGACTATTGGGGCATGGCTGAAGCCACAGCCACAAGCGAGTGAGTGCTGGTGGCTGTCAGGCAGCATGGGGGGGGGGGCGTGATGAATGGAGATCATGCTCAATGATATTCTTAAAAAAGGTATGGACATGTTAATTTGGGTTTTACACAGCACCCAACATGTGCAAGCAAGTGCCATTGACCACATCAAATGAGCAAACGAGGAGAGGTGGAAATCAGCAGATGGAAGTATAAACAAGATCGGCTGATGGGCAAGTGGATGGGAATACTGGAAACAAAAAAAAAGTCTCCCTGCTTATCTGTGGCATCTCTTCTTCTTAGTAGAACTGCCTGCTTCTGTCTGGGCTGCACATGAGGACTGTTGGTGGGGAGGGTTCCGAGTGAAAGTGAGTGAGTGAGCAGCAGATAGGGGCCAGCAGGCAGGGGCAAATCTCTGCAAAGAAAAAATATCAAACAACATACATTATTTATTAACATACATTTGTCAATGCCAAATGTGATATCAGTATTGGATGTGCAGGAGTTAGACAGATGCAGAATAGGAGTGGCAGTGAAGTATTGAACTCACCCCAATCCCACCTCCACCCTGCAGAGATGGACAGGCATTGGGGTGTGCCTGTGGGTCATTGCCCATAATGCTCATGGCATTTCACCTCACCCTATCCTGTAGACACCGACAAGTGTTGAGGTGTGCCTTGGGGTGTTTGGCTTCACAGTCATCCCATTTCATAAGGACATATGCTGAAATGGGTGTAGTACAGGAGAATGGGGTGAAGCTTGGGACTTAAGAGTGCAAGGCACACCATGATGCCTGTCACAGGCATCATGGTGGGGGTGGGATGGCATGACCATTACAGCAGGTGATCCACAGTTACACCTCTGATGCCTGTCAGTCTGTACAGGGTGTGACATTATGGTTAGAAACCCTAATGCTCTGGGTGTGTGTTGGTATTTGCACTACAAATTTTCAACACAGCCTTTTTGTGACCCCACCTCATGAAAGCATTTGGGACCTCTTCTCATGAACAGTGGCACTGTGATTTTGTCAATGTGTCCCGAACTTTGAGTTCCACAGCGACCGTGCCATTCTGCGCCAAATGTGCAAAACACAGGTCAGGCAGGATGTGAAGAATGACAGCTGTACCATCCACAGGGAGGTGTGAAGAGATGGCAGTGTTGAAAATCTGTAGTGAAAATATTAAAAATGCTCGAAGTTCCGAGCGTACATGGAAATTGCGCAACACATGCTTGTACCACAGTCATTTAGTGGAATTATTTCACCAAATTCTCAACATAGGCATTTTGTGACCTCTGCTCTTGAACACTGTCACTATGATTTTCTTAATCTGTCTGAAACTTAAATTTCCCACAGTGACTGTGCCATTGTGCATCAGATGTGAAAACACATATTTCAGGCAGGATATGAAAAATGACAGCTGTACTGTTCATAAGGAGGTGTGGCAAAATGCCAATGTTGAAAATCTGGAGTGAAAATATTACAAATTTAAGCACTTCCGAGTATATGTAGAAACTATGCAACACACACTTGTAACACAGTCATTTTATGGACTATTGTGACCAAATTTTCAACATAGGCATTTAGGTCTTCTGCTCATGAACAGTGTCACTATGATTTTCTTAATGTGTCCTGAACATTGATTTCCCACAGTGACTGCGTTATTCTGTGTCGGAAGTGCAAAAACACATTTTGGCCAGGATGTGAAAAATAAAAGTTGTACTGTTCACAAGGAGGTGTGGAAAAATGGCAATGTTGAAAATCTGGTGTGAAAATATTACAAATTTGCAAAAGTATGAGCATGTGTGGACACTGTGCAATGCATGCTCGTAACACAGTAATTTTATGGACTTTCGTCACCAAATTTACAACATAGGCATTTTAGGACCTCTGCTCATGAACAGTCTCACTGTGATTTTCTTAATGTGTCCTTAACACTGATTTCTCACAGTGACCATGCTATTCTGTGCCGAAAGTGCAAAAACACATTTCAGTCAGGATATGAAAAATGACAGCTATACTGTTCATAAGGAGGTGTGGAAAAATGACAATGCTAAAAATCTGGCATGAAAATACTACAAATTCGCAAAGGTAAGAGCGTGTGTGGAAACTGCTCAACGCTCGCTCGTAAAACAGTCATTTTTTGAATTTTTTCCACCAAATTTGTAACATTGGCTTTTTGAGAGCCCACCTCATGAACACTGGCACTGTCATTTCGTTACTTGGTCTCGAAAGGTGATTCTGCACAGTGACCACAAAATCACCTTTCGGGACCAAGTAATGCCATGACAATGGCTGAATTCATGAGAAGGCATCCCAATAACCAAATGTTGAAAATTTGCTGCCAAAAGGCACAGTAACAGTAAGTAAGTAGAGAGAGAAGGAAGGGAAAAACAAAACAGAAAAACAAACAGAGGAAAAAATAAGAATTCCAAACAATAGTGAAGGGTCCAGAAACAAGACATGATGGGAGTGGTACAGTGCAGAGGCTGTGGAGCAGCAGTCTTCAGGGAGACATTCTGGAGGATGCAGTGTTGTCCCATCTGCAGGTACCTCTCCGGGCTGAGGGAGGAGGTTACTCATCTCAAGGATGATTTGGCCAGGATTTGTGGGACCTCCTCTTCCATCCTGGGACCACCAGGGCCACTGCCACTGCCACTGCCTCAGAGGTTGCCAAGAAAGAGGAGTGGTTGGACCACAGTGGGCTCAGGTAGGGTGAGGGTGATGGAACAGAGGTGCATCCCTTCAGTTGTACCTCTCCACAATTCCTATGCCACTCTGGCAAAGTGTGGTTCCTCTATGGAGGCACCCACAGTGGAGACCAAGGAGGATGCTGGGAACCTCCACAAAGGAGACTCATAGGAGGGTGGCATGGGACCCCACAGGGGAAGGAAACAACTTCTGGTGGGGGACTCCATTGTTAGGAAGGTAGAACTGGGGGAGGAAGGGGAGAGGGAGGTAAGGTGCCTGTCTGGAGCCATGGCTTGGAGGGACAGGGAGTGAATCCTCAGGATTGCCAGAGCAGCTGCACAGGGGAGGGAGCTGGATGTCATTGTCCACCTAGGTACAAATGACCTGGCTAGGAAAAGCATCAGAGCAGTGCAGAAAGAGTTTGTGGAATTGAGGAGGGGCCTTAGACAAATAGCGTGCACGGTAACCTTCTCGGAGGTGCTGCCTGTCTATGGCATAGGAGAGGCTAGGGTGCTCCACACCATGGGATTCAATCAGTGGTTGAAAATATGGTGCAGAGCTCAGGGATTTGGCTTCACTGGGGACTGGGGGTCCACCTGGAGTGATGAAAGCCTATACTGGCATGATGGGCTGCATCTGTCCAGGACGGGAAACCAGGATCCTAGGTGATAGGTTTAAATGCTTCATTGGCAAGCATTTAAACTAGCCAAGGGGGGAGGTACTGGAAAGGAACAGGGAAATCCTAGCCCCCCCAAAAAAGTCAGGGTAGTAAGTGAGGTAAACACCAAGATAGAGATGTCGATAGGGAGAAGGGAAGGGGTAAATGGAGAAAGTGACAAAGGCAAGAAGGACACGGATGGGGCAAAAAGGAGTAAGGCCATCAGGAAATGGAAGGTAATGAGCACCAATGCCCGTAGCCTGGGCAACAAGCTCCCTGAACTGGTGGCCTTGATGGAAGAGGGATACCTGGATATCGTAGCAGTCACAGAAACATGGTACACAGTGAACCATGACTGGGATGTTAAGATACCAGGGTACCTAACGTACAGGAGAGACAGGGAGGGGAGAAGAGGGGGAGGAGTAGCTCTGTATGTAAAGGAAGGGATAAAAGCAACTGAACAAAAGAGTAAACAGGGAGGAGAGGAGGCGCTGTGGGTCACCTTGGAGACTGGAAATGGCACCACAATCTACACAGGGGTTGTGTACAGACCCCGATGACAGGGGGAGGGAATGGACAAGGATATGATAGAAGGCATTCTTAGGATGGCAGAGAAAGGGGATATACTGTTGATGGGAGACCTGAATATGCCAGATGTTAAATGGAGCACATTTTCTGCATCCACATCCAAGAGCAGGGCCATTCTTGATGCCCTACAGGTAGCATGCCTCAGACAGCTAGTTTCAGAACCCACTCTTGAGGGAGCAATCTTAGACCTCGTACTCTCAAATGAGGACAGTGAGAGGATCTCAGATCTAGAAGTAGGTTGCCATCTGGAAACAAGTGACCATCAAACAGTGTGGTTCACGTTAAACTCAGCTACAGAGTCAAGCCATACAAAAGTGAAGGTACTGGACTTCAGGAGGGCTGTCTTCGGCAAGATGGAACAGTGCCTCAGAAAAGCACTAGCAAACCAGCCAGAAGGAGGAGAGCAGCAACAATGGGGAATCATCAAAACTGCCATCACAGAGGCAACAAGCCTTTGTGTGAAGCAAATAAACAAATCAAAAAAAAAAGAAAAAGCCACTGTGGTTCTCAAAAGAGGTGGCGGGGAAAGTCAGGGAGAAAAAGATAGCATTCAGGAAGTATAAGGAAACACAGAAGGAGCAGGACAGAGAGCTGTACCAGTTAAGGCAGAAGGAAGCAGGGAGGGAAGTCAGAATAGCAAAGGCCCAAACTGAGGAAAAGATAGCCAATGCAGTTAAGAAGGGGGATAAAATCTTTTATAGGTACATCAGGGAGCATAGAAAGACAAAGGGAGGGATAGTGAGGCTGAATAGAATGAACGGTGGGTGGGCAGAGGAGGACAGTGAAAAAGCAGGGATACTGAACGAATATTTCTGCTCAGTATTCACAAAAGAGGAGAGGGAGGTGCCCAATCCAATTCACAGAAACACTCTTGATAGGGGGGTCGCTTCCAGTCCATTCACAGAATAAAGGGTTCTGAAAGAACTTCTAAAACTGAAGGTGGACAAAGCAATGGGTCCTGAAGGAATTCACCCCAGAATTCTAAAAGAATTAAGGGGAAAACTAGTGAAACCACTGACTAACCTTTTGAACAAATCATGGGAGGATGGTGTGGTACCCAAGGACTGGAGGAAGACGGATGTGTTTCCCATTCACAAAAGTGGGACCAAGACAAAGGCAGGACACTAAAGACCTGTCAGTTTGGCTTCTATGGTAGGAAAAGTGATGGAATCACTTCTGAAGGAAAGAATTGTTGAGTACCTAGAGGCCAGTAGGGCACAGGACCCAAGGCAGCATGGGTTCACAGCAGGAAGGTCACGTTAGACGAATCTAATTGATTTTTTTGACTGGGTGACCAAAGTAGTATACCAGGGAGGGGCTGTGGACATGGCCTACCTAGACTTTAGCAAGGCATTTGACACAGTCCCACACAAAAGATTAATAGTCAAATTAACCAGCCTGGGAGTGGGTCCCGGGGTGGTAGTCTGGGTAAAACATTGGCTGGACAACAGAGCACAGAAGGTAATTATAAATGGAGTCCACTCTGAAGAAAGAGGGGTTACTAGCGGGGTATCGCAGGGTTCAGTACTGGGTCCAGTCCTTTTTAATGTCTTTATAAGTGACATTGCAGGGGGACTGGAAGGAAAAGTATGCCTCTTTGCAGATGACACAAAGATCTGCAACAGGGTTGATACACAAGGAGGCATGGAAAGGATGAGAAGGGACCTGGAAAGGTTGGAGGAATGGTTGGAAGTATGGCACCTAGGATTCAATGCAAAGAAGCGCAAAATAATGCACCTGGGAAACAAAAACCAAGGGGAAGATTACACAATGGGGGGGCAGGTAGTAACAACAGCAAAAAAGGAAAGGGACCTGGGAGTAATCATATCAGATGACCTTAAGGTTAACAAGCAACGTGAGAAGGCAGTAGGGAGGGCTGGGGGTATACTGGGATGCATGTGGAGAGGCACCACCAGCAGAAAACAGGAAGTTGTTATCCCTTTGTACAGACAGTTGGTGAGACCCAATCTGGAGTACTGCATCCAGTTCTGGAGACCCCATCTCCACAACGACATAGACAGGATTGAGGCAGTCCAGAGGAGGACAACTAAAATGGTGCAGGGTCTGCAAGAGAATCCATATGAGGAGAGACTAAAGGAGCTTAATATGTATACCCTTGAGGAAAGGAGGGAGAGGGAGGACATGATAGAAACTTTTTAGTACCTCTTTGGAATCAACAAAGTCCAAGAAGGTAGCATCTTTCAGAAAAAGGGACATGCAAGAACAAGGGGACACAATTTAAGAATGGGGGGGCGGTTCAGGGGCAATGTGAGGAAGTATTTTTTCACAGAGAGGGTAGTGTATGCATGGAACAGCCTTCCTGAGGAGGTTGTGGGGTCTAAAACTGTGGGAGAATTTAAGAATGCATGGGACAGACATGAGGCAATTCTTGTGGGGGGGGTAGGAAGAAATAGGCTGTTGGTTAACTAGGATATGCGGCCTATCCTGTAGGTAGGGAAATGGGCAGACTGGGTGGGCCAAGTGGTCCTTATCTGCTGTCAAAGTCTATGTTTCTATGTTTCTAAAAATCCCAAAAATGCCTGAGATATGCACCAAAGTTGAAAAAACCCTGTTTATGCCATTATACAGCTTACTGGCATTTCTTCAGTTTGCAGTCGGCTTTCAAGAGTGCAGACGTGTTCCCGGTCCACCGAAGATTGTCACTCTGGGCTCCGAAGATAAGTATGGGGTGAGGGGGGTGTGGGGGAGGCAGGGTGTGCAGAGGGTGGGTGCAGGTTAGGGTAGAGGCCACAGAACTCAGCGAAGGACCGTTTTCTGTTTTACGGGTTTAAAAAAAAAAAACATTGTCTGACTTTTTTTTTTAACAGAGACATTTGGCACACTGGGGTGGGCTCCCAGCGTGTCATCTGAGTGTATTTTTTTGGGAGGGCTGTAGCTAATGGGGGATAGTGCATCCCTTCAGCACATACCAAGGGGAGAGCTATGGGGGTTGGGCACCTCTCCCAGCACACAACAAATTGGAGGGGACATTATGCCGATGGGGAGTGAGATCCCCCATCAGCAAATTGAACTGGGAAGGGGGGACAGAAGCCGATGGGGATTGGGTTCCCCGCCAGCAAAGAAAGTCTTTTGGATGGTGCATGATGCCGAGGAGGATTGGGCACCCCTCAGCACACAACAAATAGGGGAGGGGTTTACAGCATGCCGATGGGGAGTGGGCTTCACCGTCAACAAATGAACTGGGTTAGAGATAGTAAGGTACCACCCTGCAATGATGGGTCACTCCCTCATTACAGCAATGGATTCCTTTCAAGGCGGTGGCACACTGGCTGAACTAGTGTCAGCAGCAGCATGCCACCGCATTGGGGAAAGCAGGCGAAGCCTCAAAAAGCACGGGGGCCACTGGCCCCCACAGTGCCACACCTCCAAAACCCTGCTTCTCTCCTAAGCTGTGATGAAATGTTTCTTATACATGCTTGCAAAAAAACATAAAAAGTGAGATTTTTGATTTTATTTCTTTTATTGTGTGTACAGTGTTCTTACTGACAAAGAAGCTAGTGTGTTAGAGAATTAGGCCATTACATAGTCTGGTTAAGTGTGAGAAAAAATGGCAGCTGTTAGTGGCTCAAAGATTTCTCTTATGTCCTGCATCCAGGCTGGCAGCACTTGTTTTTAGGGTACCATGGGCATACTGGATGGGCCATTGGTCTTTTCTGCCATCATTGTCTATATTTCTATGTTTTCAGCCATGCATTAGAAGAGTCTAAGGATGCAGGACTTTCTCTTGCCTTTGTATTATGTGTGGTTCATAGCTCAGTGCTTATGTAACATAGTTGAATGATGAATATGATTGATGGATACAGAGGCCAGCATAGAGAACAATGTTTACTGGATAATAGTATAGAATGTATTGTGCTTAGCTACTTGGATGCTTGAAAGAGTCGTTTGATAATATTTGAGGGTTTTGGCTTTTCTCTGTATCCCATCTGCAGAAAGGAGCTTGATTGGAATTGTAGAGCCCAAAAAGAATAAATATCAACGATTGTTCTATAACTAAATGCTGAAGAAGAAGTGCATAATTTAATGATAAGAATAGACGATCACCTCCTCCAACTCCGGAGAGTATGACCAGTAGCACTCAGGAGAGGAAAAACCCCCTTGGGGGTAAACCTCTGAGGACCCATGGCTACTGACCTGCCCGTCCTTCTGGGCATACTAAACTAATTAATCACTTAAAATCTGAATTCTAATTATAGAATTCAATTCATATGAACGGATCTTAAGAACAAACTGAATTAAAGTGTCCAGTAAAGTAATTCCTTCCAATAAAGTCTGAGTCCAAGAATCCATATATAATTCAGAATGATGGAGAGTAATATATTGAAGAACCGACTTCCATACTTCAGTTGATAGAGGGCATAATCCATGGAATTGAATGATGGTGGATGAAGTTGATGACTGACGAACTCAATACAGGAGACCAGAAGATATTTGCATCCAAGCTTTGACGACAACGAGGCAAGATAATATAAGTAGTACAATTTCCATGATTCTAATAATAGAGAGCTCGTATGAGACGAGGAATGGGAGAAGGCTTGAGGCCAGGCTACCGACTGAGGAATCCAGTCCTGATAAGTGAAGTATGATCTTAGGAACTGATATGAAGGCAACATCTGTATAGCCGAACTGGAATAGTGGCAAGCTGTCGAGGACAAATGGAGACACTGGTACAGGTATGAAGCATCTGCGTAGTAGTATATAGAGCCCAAAGAAGAAACAAATCCGCTGGACTGCTACTCCAAGTGAGAGGTAGTATGAGCAGGGATTGCACCCACGAAGCCAGATGAGAAGGAATAGGCCATGGCAATCAGCCCCTGAGAAAGTGCAGCTGAACTGAGAGCTGAAGAGGTAGGAGAGAGGCGGCTGATTCCAGCATGTGAAGCACAGCCAGACCTAGGAATGTCTGCTGGCAGAAATCAAGCATGGAAGGTAGTCCTTCAGTGATGGACAGCAATTATGTGCTGCAGAGGTACAAAAGGCAAGTAGCTCCAGGTAACAGGAATGCCGCCACACCTAAGAGGGCAGCTAATAGAATAAATGTGTCATACATCCCCCAGGAGATGCATCTTGAATCATCTTTGAGCATCGCAGTAGTGTAGCAGTAGGCAGACATTGAGAATGAATGATGCTGAGGACCGATGTATCCAGATCAAGGAAGGAAGGGATCACATGGAAGAGACTGAGGCAGAGATATGGCAACTGGACGATAGGAATTTCATTCAAAACTGAAGGTAAGCAAAGTTCACGGGAGGAGAACCAGACGAGACCAGAAGAATCCCAGATGTAGAGAACTGAAGAGGCGGAATCAAATGAAGTAGTAATGCCCCCTGTCTGAAGTTGGGAGAACATAAGCAGGAGAAAGTCCACAGGAGACGCCAACCAAGTCCTGGAAAGAAGCAGCCGGAATTCCAAGGCTGAGGCGACAGGGCAAAACATCCAAGACAGCAACTCCGGAAGCCTCTGAATGAGCACTGAGGCAATCTGAAGGCGGTTGAAAAGGAGGACCATCCAATGAGTCGAAGAAGTAGACGTCACCAGGCATGCAGGGGAAGCACGGGCGAGATGGTAACTA
The DNA here is from genome assembly GCA_016271365.2 of Neoceratodus forsteri. Lineage (NCBI taxonomy): Eukaryota > Metazoa > Chordata > Ceratodontiformes > Ceratodontidae > Neoceratodus > Neoceratodus forsteri. The sequence continues at coordinate 687,088,131 of CM057449.1, forward strand.
ATGTCCTGAAAGGTGAAGCATCAGGGAGTTCATGGCTGAGGCAGCAGAAGCAGGTATGCACAAGTAGAATGGAATCACCGGGTTCCGAGCTGGGTGAGGCTGAAGGAGAACAAAAGCAGGTGAACCTCCCAGTCCGAAGGGTGAAGGCAGGTCAGAAGCAAGCAAATTGGCAGGTAGACTGCCCAGCTCGAAAGGCTAAGGCAGGTCGTAAAAGTAGGAATTAGCAGGAAACCTCTTAGCTCAATGGGCGAAGGCAGGTCAGAGAAGCAAGCGGTAGTAGGAACCTCCCAGCCCGATGGGCGAAGGCAGGCCGAAAAGCTGAGAAGCTCCAGGCTTGAGCTGAGAGAGCAAGCAAGTGTAGAAGTAGGCAAACCTCCCAGACCGAAGGGCGAAGGCAGGTCACAGAAGCAGTTGAGTAGTAAGTAAACCTCCCAGCCCAATGGGCGAAGGCAGGCCCTAGAAGCAGGTGATCGGTAGGTAAACCTCTCAGCCAGATGGGTGAAGGCAGGTCAGAGAATCAGGTGATTAGTAGGTAACCCCCCCCCCGGCTTGAAGGGCGAAGGCAGGATGGAGAAGCAGGATGAGTAAGTAATCCCCCCAGCCTGATGGGAAAAGGCAGGTCGTAGAAGCAGGCGAGTAGTAGGTAAACTTCCCAGTCCGATGGGCGAAGGCAGGATGGATATGCAGAATATTAACAGTAAACCTCCGAGCCCGATGGGCGAAGGCAGGTCATAGAAACAGATGATGAAGTAAACTTCCCAGCCTGAAGGGCAAAGGCAACAGAATGGCAGGGAGCAGCTTGCGAAGAATGTAGAACAGCCAATAGCGAGGTTATCCAGGGTGAGAATAGAAACAGTATGTCCCAGTTGTAGAACTGCCAGGGCTCTGGAAATGCTACGCAGGCCAATCTCATCATGATAAGTAGAAACATGGCCAATTGAGAAGTCAGAATTCAAACAGCAAATACAAATGGATCGTCGTATGAGGCAATACAAGTAGGGAACTTAGCAATATCTGAGGCGAGCTAAGTTAACTAATTCGATTGCTAGCACTGTCTAACAAGTGAGACAGGAATCAACAATAGCAGTACACACACAGTTCATAGGCACGCTCCAGCGTGACAGTGTAGGGTATATGCAGTACCTGTCATCCATTATAAAGTGCATACACAACAGATTAGAATAGGAAGTCCTGTAAACTGCTGGGAAGGAAAGGTAGGATAAGGCCCAATAAATGACATATGCCCGGTTGAAGCATGCTGGAACAGACCATAGCATGCAGTAGCAGTATGGCGATCCTAGGGTGTAGAGAGGTTGCATGAGTCCCCATGGAAGCACGCTGTGGTAGGAATAGTGAGGTGAGAGTAAGGTAGCTGGAATAGCAAAAAAAAACAAAAAAAAACAGATTTACATAGAGTCTTCAGGAAGGGCTGACATCCAAATACAGACAGCAGCAAGCGGCACAAAATGCAGCAAGCATCCGACAGTGTAAATGGGCAAATTAAGGCACAAATACATAAAAATGAGAAAAGCAGCTCTGAAGCACAACGCAGACGGAAGGTCCAAAGTGGAAACAAATTTAGCAGGCAGTCGAGGCATACAGACCAGAGACTTCAGCAATTCCAGGACACCTCAGCCGTCCCCATGACATCAGGAGGAGACAACAACTCCGGTTTAGAGAGATGGAGAGCTACGCAGCACTCACACGTGAAGGAAACTGCCTTGAATACGGAGAGCTCAGCTGCCAATTAGGGTAGCGGAAATAGGAACTGAAGACATGCAGCAAGCAACGGAAGTCTTCGGAGAAGGCAGAGTCTGAGAAATGTAGTCCTGCAGCTGAGTAAACAGCTGCAACTAAGTAGCATCGAAGAGGGAGGCAACACACGGACGGAAGGAGGCACCAGTAGGGATGACTGCTAGCAAGGGGAATGGGCGAGTCGGAGTCGGCCGAACTAACTGAGCGATGTCGCGGCAAGGACCAGGAACCTCTCCCCAGGAAAACACACACACAAGGAACGGGCAACAAACCACTAGAAAAGCAGGGCCACATGAGGGGGGAGGGGCAGAAAGAATGCAGACCAACCGGGAGGAGTGGGAAAGAGACAGAAGGGAGATGAGAAACCCAGCCCCAGCAAACAACGGAATGAATGCGACTCGTTCTAAGCAGAGCGGAGTCATCTGCCTTATTTAAATAGGTTGTGGGGGAGGAGCTCTTCCCCCACATAATCACGGGCTACTCCCTACAATTGTTATTCTTTTCTCCTCCTTCCTTTTTATGTTGCTGGCACGCATGCACAAAAAACATATTGCATCAGGTTGCCAAAAGCAGGTTGTGGAGACACGGCACTGTTGTGGCCAATGACCCCACAGCCTTTAAAGGCTTGGCCTGCTTTCCCCAATGGTGTGGCGTGCTGCTGCTGACACTAGTTCAGCCAATGTGCCACAACCTTGTTCAGCCAATGCGCCATAACCTTGAGAAGTTTTAGCTGCTGCAATCAGGGACCACCTCGTCATTGCAGTGTCATCCGCTGCAATGAGGGAGCAACCCCTTATTGCAGAGCTCCCTTGCATTCCGTAGAAGCAGGTGTTTTTGACACTGTTCCACATAGAAGATTGATAAATAAGCTGGGTAGGCTCGGGGTGGGTCAGAAGTTGGTCAACTGGGTGGCAAACTGGTTGACGGGCAGAAAACAGAGAGTGGTGGTAAATGGTATACAGTCAGAAGAGATGCAAGTCACAAGTGGGGTACCTCAGGGATCAGTCCTGGGGCCAGTCCTATTCAACATCTTCATTAGTGACCTTGCAGATGGACTAGAGGCTAAGGCTTGTCTGTTTGCAGATGACACCAAGATCTGCAACAGAGTAGATGATCCAGATGGGGTGGGCAGAATGAGAAGAGATCTGGATAAACTAGCAGAATGGTCAGAAGAGTGGCAACTGGGATTTAATGCAAAGAAGTGCAAAATCATGCACATAGGGAAGAGAAACCCTGAAGCCACCTATAGGCTGGGAGGGGAGTTGCTAGCAGTCACAAAGGAAGAAAGAGACTTGGGCATCATCATCACTGATGACCTAAAATCATCCAAGCAGACCTCTAAAGCAGTAGGTAAGGCTAGGGGGGTGTTAGGGTGTATTAGTAGGGGTATCACAAGTCATAAGAGGGAGGTAATAATCCCTCTGTACAAGACACTGGTTAGGCCCCATCTGGAGTACTGCGTGCAGTATTGGAGCCACACCTTCACAGGACATTAACCAAATGAGGCAGTCCAGAGAAGGGCAACCAAAATGGTGCAGGGACTGCATCAGAAGACATATGAGGACAGATTAACGGAGCTCAGTATGTATACCCTTGAGCAAAGGAGGGAGAGAGGTGATATGATCGAGGCATTCAAACACCTTAAGGGCATAAACAAGGTGAAAGAGTCTAACATGTTTAAATATAAGAAAAATAGCAGGACAAGAGGACACAGCATGAGATTAGAGGGAGGCCGATTAAGGGGAAATGTGAAGAATTCTTTTTCACAGAAAGGGTGGTGAATGCATGGAATGGCTTACCACAAGAAGTGGTGGCTATGAATACAGTGCAGGGCTTCAAACAGGCATAGGATAGGCATAAGGGAGCAATACAAATGACTATGAATAGATAGGCCACTGACAGAGCAAAGGCCGATGGCACATTTATAAGGTAGAAAAAGAAATGGGCAGACTGGATGGGCCTTGCGGTCCTTATCTGCCGTCAACTTCTATGTTTCTATGTTTCTATGTTTCCCCTTCTGTTTGCAGAGAGGGTGCCCAATCCACCTCAGCATCATGTCCCTCTGTTTTTTTTGCAGACGGGAGTGCCCAATTCCCATCGGCATGTTCCCCCCCGCAAGTTCTTGTGTGCCCAATCCCCATCGGCTCATGAGACCCCCCCATACCAGTATGTGCCGACGGGTGTGTCCAATCCCCGTCGGCATAATATCACCCGCTTTTGTTGTGTGCTGGACGGTGCCCAATCCCCATCGGCATGATGTGTTCCCTCCCTTTGTTGTGTGCTGATGGGGGTGCCCAATCCCCTGTCAGCTGCAGCTGCCACCCCCCAAAAAAAGAGTCCATTAGCATGCTGGGAGCCCACCCCAGTGTGCCACATCACCTGAAAATAAAATGATCCTGCAATGTTTTTAATTTTTTTTGCCTGTGTAAAAAGGAAACGGTCCCTCACCAGTATCCCTGCCCCCCTCCCTCAACCTGCGCCAACCCGCTGCGCAACCTGCCTCCCCACACCCTCCTTACCCCATACTTACCTCCAGAGTCTGGCGCGATGATCTTCAGTGGACCAGGAACACATCTGCACTCTTCAAAGGTGACTGCGAACTGAGGAAATGCCGGTAAGCTGCATAATGGAATAAATAGGGTTTTTTCAACTTTGATGCATATCTCAGTAATTTTTTGGAATTTTGGCACCAAATTTTCAATGTGGGGTTTTTGGGCCCCTCCCCATGAATTATGCCACTGTCATGGCGTTAATTGTCCCCGAATGGTGATTTTGCGGTCACTGCATGGAATCACCTCTTGGGACCGATCAACGAAATGACAGTGCCAGTGTTCATAAGGTGGGCTCTTAAAAAGCTTATGTTGCAAATTTGGTGGAAAAAAATCAAAAAAATGACTGTTTTACGAGTGTGCATTGCACAGTTGTTACGCACGCTCGTAACTTTGCAAATTTGCAATATTTTCATGCTAGATTTTCAACATTGGCATTTTTTCACACCTTCTTGTGAACAGTACAGCTGTCATTTTTCACATGCTGGCTGAAATGTGTTTTCGCACTTCTGGTGCAGAATAGCGTGGTCACTGTGGGAAATCAGTGTTCAGGACAGATTACGAAAATGGCAGTGACACTGTTCATGAGCAGAAGTCCTAAAATGCCTATGTTGAAAATTTGGTGCCAATACTCCATAAAATGACTGTGTTACGAGCATGCATTGCACAGTTTGCACGCGCGCTCGTAAGTTCGCAAATGTATGATATTTTCACTCTAGATCTTCAACATTGCCATTGTTCTGCACCTCCTTATAAACAGTACAGTTGTCATTTTTCAGATCCTGGCTGAAATGTGTTTTCACCCTTCCGGTGCAGAATAGCTCGGTTGCTGTGGGAAATCCATGTTCAGGATGCATTATGAAAATGACAGTGACACTGTTCATTAGCAGAGGTCCTAAAATGCCTATGTTGAAAATTTGGTGATAAAGGCCATAAAATGAGTGTGCTATGAGCGTGCATTGCGCAGTTTCCATGCACGCTTGTACCTTCGCAACTTTGCAATATTTTCACTACAGATTTCCAACATTGCCAATTTTCTACCTCCTTATGAACAGTGCAGCTGTCATTTTTCACATCCTGGCTGAAATGTGTTTTCGCTCTTCCAGCATACAATAGCGCAGTTGCTGTGGGAAATCAGTGCTCGGGACACATTAAGAAAATTACACTGACATTGTTCATGAGCAGAGGTGCTAAAATGCCTATGTTGAAAAGTTTGTGATGAAACTCCATAAAATGACTGTGTTACAAGCGGACATTGTGCAGTTTCAGTGCAGTCTTGTAACTTCACAAATTAGTAATATTTTTAGCCACGTTTTCAAAACTGGCATTTTCCACACATCCTTATGAACAGTATAGCTGTCATTTTTCACATCTTGGCTGAAATGTGTTTTCACACTTACGGCGCAGGATACCGCAGTCGCTGTCAGAAATCAGTGTTTGGGACAGATTAGGATCGAGCGAGTGGGGGGAGGGAGTGACCGAGCTCAACTGAGCTCTGTCGGGACTGCTGCAGATTTCTTTGTGGGCAGGAAAAGGCACCAACACAGGCAGGATTCCAGTACAAAAGGGCAGCCTGCAGCGCCGGGAGACACAGAATGAGTGAGTGAGAGAGGGGGAGTGAGCGAGCTCAACAGAGCTGTGTTGAGACTGCTGCAGATTTCTTTGTGGGCAGAAAAAAGCAGCAATGCACGCAAGGGGCCCAGTACAAAAGGGCAGCCTGCAGCAGTGGGAGAAACAGAATGAGCGAGAGAGACGGGGGGGTAAGCGAGCTTAACGGAGCTCTATCATGATTGCTGCAGATTTCTTTGTGGGCAAAAGAAGGCAGCAACGCAGGCAGAAGCCCAGTACAAAAGGACAGCCTGGAGTGGCGGCAGAAATGAGATGAGCGAGTGAGAACGGGGAATGAGCAAGCTCAATGGAGCTCTGTTGGGACTGCTGCAGATTTCTTTGTGGGCAGAAAAAGGTGCCAACAGAGGCAGGAGCCCACTACAAAAGGGAAGCCATCAGCACCAGGAGAAACAGAACGAGCAAGTGATACAGAGGGAGTGAGCGACCTCAATGGAGCTCTATCGTGACTGCTGCAGATTTCTTTGTGGGCAGCAAAAAGGCAGCAATGCAGGCAGGAGCCCAGTACAAAAGAAGCTTTGAAGGAACTGAACATGTACTCCCTGGAGGAGAGGATGGAGAGAGGGGATATGATAGAGACATACAAGTATCTTACAGGGAGGAACAGGGTGCAGGAAAACACTATTTTTAAGCGAAAAAGATGTTCCAGGACTAGAGGGCATGGGATGAAGTTGGAGGGAGGACGATTCAGAGGAAACATGAGAAAGAATTTCTTCACAGAATGGGTGGTGGACAAGTGGAACACCCTGCCAGAGGAAGTGGTGGGGGCTGAAACAATCACGGGATTTAAGAATGCATGGGATAGACATAAAGGAATTCTAGAGGTCAGGGGTAAGGGGCAACAGACTTCTAGTAAAACAAACTGAACTTACAAGCTCAAATGGGCAGACTGAGTGGGCCATAGGCCCTTATCTGCGACACTGTCTGTATCTATGTAAAAGGTCAGCCTGCAGCTGGCAGAAACAAACAGCGAATAAGGGGTGGCGAGCTCCAGCAGCTGTGTCAGGACTGCTGCAGATCTCTTTTAATGGGCAGAAAAAGGCCTGCATAATGACAGGGCCCAGTACAAAGGGCAGCCTGCAGCAGCGGAGACACAGAACGAGCAAGTGAGGGAGGGGAGTGAGTGAACTCACAGGAGCTCTGTTAGGACTGCTGCAGATTTCTTTGTGGGTAGAAAAAGGCAGCAATGCATGCAGGGACCCAGTACAAAAGGGCAGCCTGCAGTGGTGGGAGAAACAGAACAAACAAGTGAGAGAGGGGGGGTGAGTGAGCAAGCTCAGCAGAGCTCTATTGTGACTGCTGCAGATTTCTTTGTGGGCAGATGAAGGCAGCAACACACGCAGGAACCCAGTATAAAAGGACAGCCTGCAGTGCCGGCAGAAACAGAATGAGTGAGTGAGAGAGGGGGAGTGAGCTAGCTCAATGGAGCACTGTCAGGACTGCTGCAGATTTTTTTTGTGGGCAGAAAAAGGTGCCAACAGAGGCAGGAGCCAACTACAAAAAGGTAGCCTGCAGCGCCAGGAGGAACAGAATGAGCAAGTGAGACAAGCGGAGTGAGAGACCTCAATAGAGCTCTGTCGGGACAGTTGTGGATTTCTTTGTGGGCAAAAAAAGGTGCCAATGCAGGCAGAAGCCCAGTACAAAAGAGAAGCCTTCAGCAGTGGGAGACACAGAATGAGCGAGTGAGTGAGGGGGAGTGAGCTCAATGGAGCATTGTCGGGACAGCTGCAGATTTCTTTGTGGGCAGAAACAGGTGCCAACAGAGGCAGGAGCCAACTACAAAATGGTAGCCTGCAGCACCAGGAGAAAAAGAATGAGCGAGTGAGACAGGCAGAGTGAGCTACCTCAGTGGAGCTCTGTTGGGACAGCTGCGGATTTCTTTGTGGGCAAAACAAGGTGCCAATGCAGGCAGAAGCCCAGTACAAAAGGGAAGCCTGCAGCAGCAGGAGACACAGAATGAATGAGTGAGGGAGGGGGAGTAAGTGAGCTCAATGGAACTCTGTTGGGACTGCTGCAGATTTCTTTGTGGGCAGAAAAAGACAGCAATGCATGCAGGGGCCCAGTACAAAAGGGCAGTCTGCAGCAGTGGAACAAACAGAAGGATCGAGTGAGAGAGGGGGAGTAAGAGAGCTCAATGGAGCTCTGTTGGGACTGCTGCAGATTTCTTTGTGGGCAGAAAAAGGTGCCGACAGAGGAAGGAGTCAACTACAAAACAGCAGCCTGCAGCGCCAGGAGAAACAGAATGAGCGAGTGAGACAGGGGGAGTGAGCGAACTCAACAGAGCTCTATCATGACTGCTGCAGATTTCTTTGTGGGCAGAAAAAGGCAGCAATGCAGGCAGGAGCCCAGTACAAAAGGCCAGCCAGCAGCGCCAGCAGAAATGGAAGGAGCGAGTGAGAGAGGGGGAGTGAACAAGATCAACGGAGATGTGTCGGGTCTGCTGCAGATTTCTTTGTGGGTAGAATGAGCCACCAACACAGGCAGGAGACCAATACAAAAGGACAGCCTGCACCAGTGGGAGACACAGAATGAGCAAGTGAGGGAGGGGGAGTGAGTGAGCTCAATGGAGCTCTGTTGGGACTGCTGCAGATTTGTTTGTGGGCAGAAAAAGGCAACAATGCACCCAGGGGCCCAGTACAAAAGGGCAGCCTGCAGTGGCAGGAGAAACAGAACGGGCGAGTCAGAGATGGGGGAGTGACCCACCTCAACGGAGCTCTGTCGGGCCAGCTGCAGATTTCTTTGTGGACAGAAAAAGGTGTCAATGCAGGCAGGAGTCTAGTACAAAACAGCAGCCTGCAGCACCGGGAGAAACAGAATGAGTCAGTGACAGAGGGCCAGTGAGTGAGCTCAATGGACCAATGCAATCAACATTCGGCATTGACAAATGCTTGTTTATGTTTGCATGCGTGCATGTGCAAGAAACATGTTGCAGCAGCTTGCTGCAGAAGCAGGTTGTGAAGGTGTAGCACTGTTGTGGCCAATGCCCCTGGTGCCTTTTGAGGCTTGGCCCACTTTCCCCAATGCAGTGGCATGCTGCTGCTGACACTAGTTCAGCCAGCGTGCCACCACCTTGAAAGGTTTTCACCACTGCAATCAGGGGCTGCCTTATCATTGCAGGATCAACCATTCACTGCAATGTGGGAGCGACCCATCATTGCAAGGTGTACCTTGCTGTCCCGACCCAGTAATTTGTTGACGGGGAGCCCACTACCTTTTGACACACTGTAACCTCCTCCCCATTTGTTGTTTGCGCGAGGTTCAATCCTCCTCGGCTTCATATCCACCCACAAGTCTTTTCTTTGCCAGGGGGACCAATCCCCATAGGCTTCAGTCTCCCCGTTAAATCTGCCGATGGGGAGCCCTCTCCCGTCGACATAATGTCCCCCACTGATTTATTGTATGCGAGAGGTGCCCAATCCCCTTGGCTCTTCCCTAATATGTGCCAATGGGGGTGCCCAATCCCTGTTGGCTCCAGTCTCCCATGCCAAAACTGCGGGTGGCATGCTGGGAGCCCACCCCAGCATGCCAAAGTACTGCTAAAAGGAAAATGTCCTGCAATGTCTATTTTTTTAAACCCTGTAAAGAAGAAAACTGTCCTCGACAGTCTCCTGCCCCCTCCCCCAACCTGCACCCACCTATGTGCCTTTACCTCCCAAACCTCCCACCCCATACTTACCTCCGAAGCATGGTGCGACGATCTTCGGTGGACCGGGAACACGTCTGCACTCTTCAAAGCCAGCCACGAACTGAAGAAATTTTGCTAAGCTGTATAATGGTATAAATAGGGTTTTTTCAACTTTGGTGCATATCTCAGCCATTTTTGGGAATTTTGGCACCACATTTTCAACTTGGGGTTATTGGGACCCCTCCTCATGAATTCAGCCACTGTCATGCCGTTATTCAGTCTTGAAAGGTGATTTTGCGATTACTGCACAGAAACATCTTTCGGGAGCAATTAACGAAACGACAGTGCCAGTGTTCATGAGGTGGGCACTCAAAAAGCCTATGTTGCAAATTGGGTTGAAAAAAATCCAAAAAATGACTGTTTTACTAGTGTGCATTGCGCAATTGCTACGCACACTCGTAACCTCGCGAATTTGCGATATTTTCACTCCACATTTTCAACATTGACATTTTTCCACGCCTCCTTTTGAACAGTATAGCTATCATTTTTCACATCCTGGTCAAAATGTGTTTTCACACTTCCGGCGCAGAATAGTGTGGTCGCTGTGGGAAATCAACGTTCGTGACACATGAAGAAAATCACAGTGACACTGTTCATGAGCAGAGGTCCTAAAATGCCTATGTTGAAAATTTTGTGATGAAACTCCATAAAATAAATGTGTTACGAGCGTGCATTTGTGCAGTTTTCATGCACCCTTGTAACTTTGCAAATTAGTAATATTTCATGCCAGATTTTCAACACTGGCATTTTTTCACACCTTCTTTTGAACAGTGCAGCTGTCATTTTTCACATCCTGGCCGAAATGAGTTTTCGCGCTTCCGGCACAGAATAGTGCAGTCACTTTGCAAAATCAGTGTTTGGGACAGATTAAGATCAAGCGAGTGAGAGAAGGGGAGGGACTGAGCTCAACTAAGCTCTGTTGGGACTGCTGCAGATTTCTTTGTGGTCAGAAAAAGGTGCCAATGCAGGCAGGAGCCCAGTACAAAATAGCAGCCTGCAGCGCAGGGAGAAATGAAACGAGTGAGTGAGAGAGGGGGAGTGAGTGAGCTCAGCGGAGTTCTGTCAGAACTGCTGCAGATTTCTTTGTGGGCAGAAAAAGACACCAATGCAGGCTGGAGCCCAGTACATAAGGGCAGCCTGCAGTGCCAGGAGAAACAGAATTAGCGAGTGAGGAAGGGGGAGTGAGCGAGCTCAACGGAGCTCTTTCGGGACTGCTGCAGATTTGTTTGTGGACAGAAAAAGGTGTCAGCGCAGGCAGGGGCCCAGTACAAATAGGCAGCCTGCAGCACCAGGAGAAATAGAATGAGCGAGTGAGAGAGGGGGAGTGAGCCAGCTCAATGGAGCTCTGCTGGGACTTTAGAGTTGCCCACCGTCCCACCCAGTGTCCTCTATGGTCCTATATTACAGCAGGGTCTCTGGAGTGGAGACAAAGCAATGATTGGATACTTTTAGGATTGCTGTAATAATACAGATTTAGTTGTTCAGTTTATTTCTCTAATTGAGCGAAATACCTAGCAATCTTGTTATGATTGCTGTAATAATACATATTTATTTGTTCTGTTTATTTCTCTAGCTGAGCTGCGTAATACTTAGAGTGCAATAGGAATTCTAACTGGGCTAATTGAAACTATGTGAGAGCTAAGAACAAAAAGTATGGCAGCTGAGGGGTGAAAAATGGACAAGGAGGCTTTAGGATTGCTACAGTAATACAGAATCTAATGGATGAGATTTGAGACTGAATTAACCCGGTTGGCAAGGGGGCAGTAGGTGACTAGTATGGGGGGGACAGGAATTTAAGTAAATAGGGGCCTAACAGTTGTAGGGTACAGAACCTGGGAGTAAGAGCCCATAACATAAGATGGGGGCCAAAATAGGGCAGGTGCCACATGTTCAGTAGGGCGAGCATCTTTGGAAGGGTGGTGGGGTGCACAGGGTGTGGGTCCACCATGATCCTGGACTGGGCTTGGAGGATGGGGGGGTGTATGGTCTGTAGATGACTGGCTAGTTTGAGGGAGGAAGTGTGGAGGTTAGGGAGGAGTCTAAGTGGCAGGGCAGATGAGAATGGTAGGCATCCAGGTTGGGGAGGGGAATAGGGGATGGCAAAGGGGGACAGAGGAAGAAAAACTAGGGCGTGAAACTGACCCCAGTATCAGAGGCACTAACAGAAAAGAGAGGAGAAGGGAGAGGTTGCTCCAGGCGAGGGGGCTCCTGATGGGGGAGAGAGACCACAAGGAGTACCAGGGGAGAGAGCAGATGGCTGCAGGTAGGGAGGGACTAGGATGGGACCAGGGGGCTACGGAGGGAACAAGTAGGGGGAACCAATAGGGAAGAGATGTAGGAGGGGTGTCAACTGGGAATAGATTCAAACCTCTGCTATGGGAGAGAGAGGGAGCAGGAACATATTGAAGGGGGGGAGGACAAGTGGGGCATGAGAGGGATGGCAACAGGTAGGGGAAGAGATAGCGAGGACGAAAGGGTAGAATGGGGATAGTAAGGAAGGAGGGGTGGTGACTGGAGGACAGAAGGCTATGGGAAGGGGGAAGGATGGGCGAGGCATCACTATGGGGGTAGAAGACAATGGGGGCTCTAAATCGACAACAGCAGGGATAGGAGAGGGGTTGGAAATCAGCAGGGGAGGAGGGGAGGTCGACATGCAGGGGCGCCGACAGCGCTGGTGCTCGGGTGCTTAAGCACCCACAAAGTTTAAATGAGCACCCTCAAATTCTTGTCCTCCTATACCTTGCCTTTTCATTTCCCCACTTCCCTGCCTGCTTGCCTGATACTCCGTCGTCCATCCTTCCACATGCCAGCCCAGCCATGACCCTGGACCTGGTCCACAACTTTCACAAATCAGTCCCCCCCATAGCAGCAACCTGGCACTGGTGCAAACAACTCACGACGAATGACAGTTCAGCAGGCAGCAGCTGTCACATAAGTTTTCAAGCCTGCTCTGAATGTGATCCGCTTGCAGCAGCAGCAGCTGCATGTTGTTCTTTGTCCCCCCCCCAGCGGCAATGCGATGGACGCATACACAGTCGAGAGAGACCAGATGTGCAGCTCCTTCTTCTGGCTCGAGTCCCAGTAGTCCCCATTTATACCCGACTCTTGATCTGACGATTTCCGAAATTCCTATCCGACCCAACCCGAACCTGCGTGCCGTGCACCTACTGTACTCCGATGCTTGCTGCAACTGGCTCCTCCAATCACCAGGAATGATACAGATAGACACATGACTCGTCAAGGAGACGGTCATGTGATGCAGGTAGAGAGCAGCTTCAACTGAGAGCTGCATATCACATGCAAGGAGTCAGTGAGTTGGTCAACCGTTAGCATGCAGTGAGGATCCATCCATTGCTGTGTGAGTTGAGTGAGGAGCAAGTCGCATTTTCATGTTGTCATCGTCGTTGCGTTGGTCAACCGATTCTTTAGCTAGCTAGCTAACTAAGGGACCAAGGGTACTGTACCCGCCCTGTTGAAGACAGGCAGAACTTAGGCAACATTTTATTACAACTTAAAAAAAAAAATTAAAACTGCAGTGCTAGACAGTGTTCAGTTTGGTTGAGTTTTTGTGACAGTCACACTGTAGCCTCTGGCAAGTGGCAACACTGCAGTGCAGTCTCACCAGTCGGTCAGGGAGCGAGGACTCAGGACAGACTAGTAAAAGCAAACAAAAACAGCATCGATTTTACAAAAAAATTCTGCAGTGGGTTCGGGCTAGGGCCAGGCTCAGGCTGTGTGTGTCGGTGGTGTGGGTCGTCTTTCGTCTGCAGCAAAGTTAGCCAGCCGCAGTGGGGGGGAGTCTCAGTCTGGAGAGGAAGGGAGAGTTGCTGCTTCAGTTTGAGTGAACTGAACAGTCAGTTGGTCATTGTTTGATGACTGTGACACTGACGTGCTGCAGCCTAGTACTTCTGTCTAGTCGTGCCCGTACCACCAGTGGCAGAGCCTGATCATCCAAAAGTGAACAAAATCAAGTCAGACAGAGTGTAGGTTTCAGAGAGGGGTCTGCTGTGCCATAATATTATCCAAGTGAATAGGCAGTGCTCTGTCTGTGGGTGCTTGTGAAGTCTGTGTGAGAGGGTGAGCAGCTGAGTCTTATCCAGCCAGTCACAGTCCTCCTGTCCAGTCCATACCAGTGTCTGACCGTCTGAAAGAAAAAATACAAGTAAAATAGTAAAGTCAGAGTGCTGATTGCACAGAGGTGTCTTCTGGGCCGTAGAGTCCAAGTGAATAGGCAGTGCTCTGTCTGTGGGTGCTTGTGAAGTCTGTGTGAGAGGGTGAGCAGCTGAGTCTTATCCAGCCAGTCACAGTCCTCCTGTCCAGTCCATACCAGTGTCTGACCGTCTGAAAGAAAAAATACAAGTAAAATAGTAAAGTCAGAGTACTAATTGCACAGAGGTGTCTTCTGGGCCGTACAGTCCAAGTGAATAGGCAGTGCTCTGTCTGTGGGTGCTTGTGAAGTCTGTGTGAGAGGGTGAGCAGCTGAGTCTTATCCAGCCAGTCACAGTCCTCCTGTCTAGTCCATACCAGTGTCTGACCATCCAAAAGAAAAAATACAAGTAAAATAGTAAAGTCAGAGTGCTGATTGCACAGAGGTGTCTTCTGGGCCGTATAGTCCAAGTGAATAGGCAGTGCTCTGTCTGTGGGTGCTTGTGAAGTCTGTGTGAGAGGGTAAGCAGCTGAGACTAACCTAGCCTGTCAGTGCTGTTATAGTCCTCCTACTGTCCTGTCTGGACAGTCTCTACCAGTGTCTGACCATCCAAAAACCAATAAAAAAAGAACAAAATAAATCAGACTATTAGGATTTAAGAGGGGTCCTTGTGTCAAAAACAAAGTGCTATGAACTGATTGTCTAGTGTTATTCTGACCTCCACTGACTTTAATGTTTTAGTCATATTCTGTCCAGACCAGCAACTATCAGTGTAACCTATTCTGAATCAACACAAGAGAAACACACACTGTAAGTTAAAATAGACAAGTTTATTAAAAAATGGGCTAAACAGAGCGAGGCAAGCAGTACAACAGCAGCACCATCAACAAGTGACGTAGCAAGTTGTGAGACTGAAGCTGAGGAAACAGCAGCTGCACAAGTTCACATTGCTAGGGATGTGGACGTGGTTGATGTTGAGGAGCCATGTAGCAGCAGCAGCACTCTGTAAAAGAAAAAACAAGACAGGAATCATTAGTAGTCACCAAGAAGAAAGGCAGAACCTTTCAAGAAAGGTGGCTTGACTGGTTCAAATGGTTGCTGTATGATTCCAATAAAAAAAAAGCCTTCTGTTCAGTGTGTAAAGAGGCAAGAGAGAAAAAAACTGCTCACATTTTCCACAAAAGCTGATGAAGCATTCACAGTTACTGGTTATAGTGCATGGCATAAGGCAATAGAAAGATTTGAATCCCATGAAAAAAGTGGCTGCCACAGTGAGACAGCCCAAATAAACATGATAGCAGCCTATCTAAGATGGCGGCCACGCTGGGTCAGCCACTGAAGACTATCAAGAGTTACTAGTTTAAGTCTACTATTTAGCGTCTAGTGTTTAGCGTTTAGCGTTTGATTCAACATTTGAAGTTATGTTTTTTAGTTTTATTTTAATCATTTTATTTTAACCGCATCATTAATTGTGTTTATTTGCAATTTGGATACCTCATACCTGACCTTTGCTACTGCTTTTTTGGACTTAAGGATTGATTACATTTGGATTCTCGACTTCTGTTACTGTCTGGTTGGAATCAAGGATCGAACATACAACTGTGTGGATTAATTCTGGTTTGCTGCGTGTTTGCTTTGTTTGTTTTTGCAATTCACGCAATCTCGCCAGGTTAAAGGCGTTCTGGCTGCTTTAAAGTTATCTTAGAAGGGATGGAGTTTGGTGTCGGAAGCTGCATTGGAAGTCATGGATTTGTCCACAGTCTTGTAGCAAGGATGGCCCATTTTAATCAGCGGGCTTAAACAAGATTTGTTCTCCTGGAGACGGTCTAGCGGAGACTGGCCTGAAGATTCTTCGAGTATTACAGGAGCGGCTGCCGCCGTCTCAGTCTTCGACTGGGCAGGAGTCACCTCAGTTTCTCCCTAGGGAGCTGGGAAGACCATGGTATCTCCTAAGCAGCCTGGGGTCTAGCTGTTAGGCTGACTGCCGAGGCGTCTGTAGCCACTGGTCGTCGACCGGCTGGGGGTGTTTGTCTCCGCTAAGTGGATGGACTGGTGTGCTTGACTGTGATTATCTTTTTGAATAGCTGCCTGCCCGGAGTCTTTCGGCTTTTTGACCATGCTGCAAGGACTTTTTGCCCGGGGTTTGTGCTAAAGAACTGCCTGACCTCCCTTGGATTCAGTGTGGATCTCTGCTATGTGACTGGGTTTATCGGAATAACTATCTTGCCTTCCCTGGTTTTGGATTTTGATCTCAACTTTTGCCTGTGCCTGGACCTGTTTGAGAACTGACCTCCTTGTTCCTTTCTGCTCCTGGACATAGGGGTGGTGAGATTGCGGTGCATATTTATTTTGTAATTATGTATTAATGCCTGGTTTCATTTTTGAATGGTCCCTCACCATGTGAGAGGTGGTAATGGGGGAATATACAATTTTTTTGTCAATCTGAATTGTTGCACGTGAGAGGTGCTGCATTGAATTTCAAATTATAAATCATTGTTTTTCTTTAGTTGTTAGCTTGGGTTTGGTATCCAGTTGCATTTGCTCACATTGACACTGTGTTATTTGGATAATTTGATATTACTTTATTATTATTATTTTTATATTTTTTTTATTTTGGTTATTTGTGGGTTGGGGTTTAAGTTGTGATAGGGTGGGTTTTATTTTATATTTTATTATATTGTTTGTTTTATTTTGCTCCCCCTCTGTGAGAGAGAGTGGAGAGTGTTTTATTTTAGTTTGATATTAATAGGTTTTTGTTTATTTTTGGTTTTTGTTCTGATTAATTATAATGTGTTGGACAGGCGTAGAGGCAGTTGGGCATTATTCCCCCACTAGGCTCAGGGAATTACACCCTTTTGAATGCTCACCATTAACATCCGACACCTATTTTAGGTGTTGTGCATTGGGTATCCTGAGGAAGCATAGACGAAGGTGGAGAGCCGGGCCTGGTGGGGGACAGGAAAGGGGAGGACGGATTGGGGTTTTGGGGTCCAGGAGACGCCCTGGGGTGAAATGGGGTCAGGATAGAGGTTACTCTTGTCTTGTCCCCATACCCAAGGGCTCCAATTTAATTGGACAGGTGCTGAGGTCTTCCCCGACAGGCTCATCCCGCCTTGGCGGTGTTATGCAATGCCAGATCAATTAAGAACAAGACAGCTATTATTGCTGATCTTGTTGATTCATTTGATCTGACTTGCATCATCGAGACCTGGCTGGATGAAAATCCAGGCCCTGTATTGGCCTTGACAACTCCAGCCGGGTTCTTGGTGATACACCAGCCAAGTCTGGATCGTAGGGGCGGGGGTGTGGCCATTATGTTTAAATCTGAGCTGGGCCTTGTGGATGTGCCATGGGGAAACACCAATTCCTTTGAATATATCCTGGGAGAGGGTGCAGGCTGCGGGATTCTCCTCATCTACTGTCCACCAGGTGACGGCGAAGTATTCCTGCAGAAGATAGCAGACTTCATCGTCGACCTGGTGCTGAGGTTTTCCAGACTGATACTTCTGGGTGACCTCAATGCCTGGGTCGATGATGAACTCTCTTCTTTTGGCCAAAATCTCTTCCAGCTAATGAACATTCTGGGCCTGACACAGGTTGTTACCTCCTCTTCCCATATAGGGGGTCATTCATTGGATTGGTTTTTTCTCATGAGTATGGAGTTCACTGATTTGGGGGTGGAACCTGTCAGTTGGTCTGACCATTACACCATAAGGTTCAGCTTCAGGGCCCCCTCTAATAGGTCTGCCCCTACGGAGATGGTTCAGTACCGCCCTTTAAGGGGTGTTAATCCCAATGACCCAATGGCGGTGCTGGATCTATCGAGCTTTTCGGGTGAATGCATGAGTCCAGATGATCTAGTATTAGCTTATAATAAGGCTGTAGAAGATGCTCTGGATAAAATTGCTCCTGTTCGTGTTCGGCCTCTCACCCTCCATCCAAGGAGCCCATGGTTTGATGGCTCCTTGAAGGAGTTAAGGTGAGTTGGCTGAAGGTTGGAGAGAGTTTGGTGGAAATCGGGCCTTGATGCCGACAGGCTTAGATTGATGGAACATTATGATAGCTATCAATCAGAAATCACTTGTAAGAAGGCAGAATTCCTGTCCAGAGAGATTTCTGTGGCACAGAATCGACCGGCTCAGCTTTTCTAGACCGTGGACAGACTGTACAATCCAGTCTGTCTTCAGCCCAGAGAAGCTTTTTCTCAGCTAAGATGCAAGGAGTTTGCTCGGTTCTTTGCGGATAAGGTTGCCAACATCAGGTCCGGTATCGGTCCAACCTTTCCTATGGGGGATTGCGGTGGTCGACTAGAAATGGCTTGTCCCCGGTCTGTCTGGTTAGACTTTCACCAGCCAGAATTCAGGGACATCGTGAAGATCATCCAAACAATGCGACCAACTAGTTGTAGTTTGGATCCAGGTCCTACACCATGGTCCTGTTAGTAGGTTGTGTAGAAGCCATCTACCCAATCCTTGCAGACATTGTCTGGAAATCCCTGGAATGGGGGCCTTTTCCTGACCCCCTTAAGGAGGCAGTAGTTTGACCAATCCTTAAAAAATCCTCCTTGGATCCAGATTGTCTAGCTAACTATCAGCCTATCTCTAACCTGCCATTTGTTTGTAAGGTTATTGAAAAGGCAGTTGCATTGCAATTGGATGATCATCTTATATCTCACAATGTCTACGATACTCTAGAGTCTGATTTCAGGAAAAGGCATAGTACAGAGACTGCCCTTGTCCGGGTATTGAGCGACCTCCTTATGGCCAGAGATCGAAAGACCTGTACCATTCTGGTCCTTCTCGATCTATCTGCTGCATTTGACACCGTAGACCATGGAGTGCAATTGGAGTGCCTGCGGGTCTTCTGTGGGCTGTCTGGTACAGTCCTCAAATGGTTTCGTTCTTACCTCACAGACAGGTTTCAGAGAGTTGTCACTGGAATTTATTCCTCTGGCGCTCACTCTCTGTCTTGTGGGGTACCACAGAGCTCCATTTTAGCTCCCATGTTGTTTGCAGTGTATATGCTGCCATTAGGAGAAATCATCAGGCGATACAGTCTGGGTTTGCACTGCTATGCAGATGATACCCAGCTGTATCTGTCCTTTCTCCCCGGTCAGGGTGATGCACTCTCTGTTCTTAACAACTGCCTTGATGAAATCAGACTTTGGATGAGTTTGAGCTGGTTGAGACTCAATCCGTACAAGACTGAGCTATTTGTGGGTGATCCAGGTCATCCGGGGATGGGTGTGGGAGCTGGACAACCATCAGGTTTATTACTTGGTGGTGTACCGCTCCCTACCTCTGAACAGGTGTGAAATCTGGGCCTTATTTTTGATGACGGTCTGACTCTGAAATCTCAGGTGTCAGCTGTTGTCAAATCCTCTTTTTACCATCTGAGGAATATCGCCCGGGTGAAACATCTGATTCCCCCGGGTGACCTTCCAACATTGGTCCACGCCTTTGTCACTACTCGTCTGGACTACTGCAATTCCCTCTACCTAGGGCTACCTGGGGTTAATATCTGTCGCCTTCAGCTAGTGCAGAACATGGCAGCCAGGCTTTTGACTAGGACTTCTAGAACCAGTCATATTATGCTTGTGCTCCATGAACTGCATTGGCTTCCTGTTTGGTGGCGGATCACCTTTAAGGTTGGTTTACTAACCTTTAAAGCTCTACATGATCAGGGACCTGGTTACCTGAAAGATCTCCTGATTCCCTACTGCCCCCTCCGTCCTCTCCATTCCGCCAACGAGGGATTGCTGGAGATTCCCAGGGTTTGTTTGAAGTCATCAGGATCTTGTGCCTTTGCCTTTGCGGCACCAATCCTGTGGAATTCTCTACCTCGTTGGTTAAGAGAATGCCCAACTGTCGATAACTTTAAGGTCACCTTAAAAACATATATTTTTGAATTAGCATTTTCAAATTGAATTAACATTTTATAAGTTATGTGTAACATCTTGCTTAATGTAGATCTAATGATTGTCCTTGTGTTCTTAGCTCTGGTTGATTTTAAATTTTTGGATTTTATTAATTTTAATCTTTGTACAGCGCCTTGGTCTTGAAAGGCGCTCTATAAATAAAATTGAATTGAATTGAATTGAGGCTGTAATGAAAACACATGTTAAGCAAAATGTGTACAGCATTATGTCTGATGCCAGTAGGCAGCGAGCAGTAGATGCAAGGATTGCACTTTTAAAAATGATGACAACTTTAAGATTACTGGCCCGACAGGGGCTTGCTATCAGGGGCCATACAGATGAGAGTTCAAATTACATGCAAGTGCTAAAAGTGCGAGCCACTGATTGTCCACAGTTGCAGCAGTGGTTGTTAAGGGATAGCTACAGGTGGTTGTCTCATGACAAATGAATGGAATGCTGGACATTATGGGACAAGATGTTCAAAGCACAATTGTTTCCAAAATCAAAGCAGCTCAGTATTTTGCTGTAATGATGGATGAGACAATGGACATTACTGTTCATGAGCAAGTCTCAATATGTTTTTGATTTGTCACTGAGGATTTCAGAATTGAAGAAGCATTTTTAGGATTTCATGAAACACCAGCTGTAGATGCTGCTACACTATTCAGTATCCTTAAAGATGTTTTGTTATGTTTTGACTTGGAAATAAATAAATGCCGGGGTCAGTGTTATGATGGAGCTGCTACTATGGCTGGTATTCACTCTGTAGTGCAGGCTAGGCTAAATGCTGTTGAGCCTAGGGCCCATTTCGTACATTGTTTGGCACTTTCCTTGAACCTTGTAGTACAGGACTGCATCAGCAAAATACAAGAATGTGGAGACATACTAAATCAGTTATGAGAACTCATAACATTCATTAGAGACTCTCCAAAACAGCTAACTTTTTTTGAAAACATACAAAGCGGTATAGATGACACTAGGACTGGCTCTTTATGACCATTTGCTCCAACAAGGTGGACAGTGAGGGCAAATAGTTTAAATTAGATTCTAGAAAACTATTTAGCATTACTGGAATTTCTGGACAGTGTGTCCTCAGAGAATACTCGGGAGTGTGGGGCAAAAGCAGGAGGGTTCTTGGCACAGCTACGATCATTTAAAGAATTTTTCTTCTTGAGTCTTCTCTTAAAAATTTTCTTTCACTGTGACAGCATAAACACAGCCCTTCAAGCAACCTCTCTTCAATTTCTAAAAGTTAAGTGTATGATCCAAACTCTTCTCGACACTGTGCAACAATACAGAGGGCAGTTTGACAACTTCTGGAGTACAGAGGATGGAAGAGCTGAGGAACTGCAGTTAGATGAACCAGTTCTTCCACGTCAACGCAAAGTTCCACGTTGTATAGATGATGGCTCTCAATCAGTTACTGATGCATCCCAAAAGACCACTTCAGGAGAATATTTTTCCAAGTGATTGATCAGGTTGTTCTTTCAGTCAAAGATAGATTTCAGACTCCAGCTCAGAAGCTTATGTTACATGCAGAATGATTTGCGATAGGACAAGGGCCATTAGATTCTATATCTAATTTTTATGGCAATGACTTAGATGCAGGGCGTCTGCAACTACACCGTGACATGTTCATTGACATTGCAAAAGCTAGTGGGAAAACTGTTGATTCATTGCAAGATGTGTACTGTGTCATCACAGAAAAACAAGCCATTCATGATTTACTGCCAGAGTTTGTAAAATTTATTCAGATCTTACTGACAATACCATTATCAACTTGTACAGCTGAGCGTTCTTTCTCAGGACTCAGGAGACTAAAAACATATCTTAGATCAACAATGTCACAGAGACACTTAAATAGTGTTGTTCTGCTTCACATTCATCAGGAACACACTGATGCATTAGACTTGGACAAAATAGCTGATGAGTTTATTAGGAGAGCAACAGTTCGTAAGAACGCCTTCTATATGGTTAAATAATGTGTAATCATTCATGGCATTTTCAGTTATGTTTACTATTGAAAATCATCAGCAACTGTCTCTAGCAACTTACAATTACTCCTGCTTTTGACCTGGCTACTCCTAAAAAATTGAAATACCATTACACTGACACATGCTTCCCCCTTCCCATGGTCATTTCTGAAATGAGCTCTGCTCATAGTACCTTTCCCGGTTATCAACTTTAAAATAAATAAATAACATGCTAAGTGAATCCTTTGAGCACCTGGTGGCATCAAAGAGCCATTCAGGGCACTCTTTCATGTCTTCTTGCACCACCTGGAGGTATCAGAGACTTCCAATGGAAGAGTGCCATGGAAACTGTTGATACCAGGTGCTCTAAAATACCCTTTGTGATTTAAGATACAGCATCACCACTCCACAGAGTGCAGGAGTGCCCTCTTTGTTGCTTCCATGTGCTGCAAGAAGACATGGAAGTTCCTTGCCTTTCTGCAGCACCTGATGGAGGTAAACTAAAATCTTAAAGAGCATCCTTTTACAACACCTGGATCATGCATCAAAGAGCCCTCCAATGCAATCTTGCACACTGTGGAGTGGTGACACTGTCTGCAACCTAAAATCACAAAAGACATCCTTAGAGCACCTGGGGGCATGAACTGGCCCTCCAGGGCACTCTTCTATGTCTACTTGCAGCACCTGGATGCATCTAGGAGCCCTCTAGGGCATTCTTATACCCTGTGGAGTGGTGGCACTGTACCCTAAAGTCACAAAAGGCATCCTTAGAGCACCTGGGAGCATCAAAGAGCCCTCCATGGCACTCTTCCCTTGGAGGGCTCTTTGATGCCTCCAATTCTGAAAGACATTTAAGAGTGCCCAGAAGAGCTCTTTGATGCCTCCAGATGCTGCAAGTAGACATGGAAGGAAGAGTTTCCTGGAGGGCTGTTTGATGCCTCCAGGCTCTAGCTGCTGCAAGATGACATGGAAGTTCCTTGTCTTTTTCAGCACAGAATGAAGGCAAACTAAAATCTCAATGGGCAGTCCTTTTTGCACCTGGAGACATCAAAGAGCCCTCCAGGGCACTCTTGCACCCTGTGGAGTGGTGGCACTGTCTGCAACCTGCAATCACAAAGGACATCCTTAGAACACCAGGGGGCATGAAAGGGCCCTCCAGGGCACTCTTCTGTGTCTTCTTGCAGCACATAGAGTTATCAAACAACCCTCCAACCTAGGGAAGAGTGCTGTAGAGGGCTCTGAAATGCCCCCAGGTGCTCTAAGGGTGTTCTTTGTGATTTTAGGGCACAGCACCATCACTCCACAGGGTGCAAGAGTGCCCTAGAGGGCTTTTTGTTGCCTCCAGGTGCTGAAAGAAGACATGGGAGAATGTCTGACTGGGGATCTTTTATGCCTCCAAGTGCTGCAAGAAGACATAGAAGAGTGCCCTGGAGGGTCCTTTTATGCCCCAGTTGCTCTAAGGGTGTTTATTGTGATTTAAGGTTGCAGACAGTGCCACCACTCCACAGGGTGCAAGAGTGCACTGGAGGGCTCTTTGATGTCTTCAGGTGCTCAAAGGATGCCCTTTGAGATTTTAGTTTGCCTCCATTTGAAGCTGAAAAAAGACAAGACTCTTCCATGTCTTCTTGCAGCATCTGGAGGTGTCAGTGAGCCCTCCAGGGCACCCTTGCATGCTGTAGAGTGGTGGGACTGTCTGCAACCTAAAATCACAAAGGACCTCCTTAAAGCACCTTGGAGCATGAAAGGGGCCTCCAGGGCACTTTCCTATGTCTTCTTGCAGCACATGAAGGCATCAAAGAGCCCTCCAAGCCAGGGAATAGTGCCATAAAGGGCTCTGTGATGCCCTGGTGCTCTAAGGATGTCCTTTGCGATTATAGGGTACAGCACCACCACCACTGAACATGGTGCAAGAGTGCCTTAGATAGAGGACTTTTTGTTGCCTCCTGGTGCTGCACAAAGACATAGAAAAGTGCCATGGAAGGGTCATTCATGCCCTCAGGTGCTCTAAGGATGTCCTTTGTGATTTTAGGTTTCAGACATTGCCACCACCCCACAGGGTGCAAGAGTGCCCAGCTGGAGGGCTGTTTGATGCCTCCAGCTGCTAAAAGGATGCCCTTTGAGATTTTAGTTTGCATCCACCAGGTGCTGAAAAAAGACAAGAAAATTCCATGTCTTCTTGCAGCACCATCCTGGAGGCATCAAAGAGTCCTCCAGGGTACTCTTCCATGTCTTCTTGCAGTTGCAACACATGGCTGAGCCTGGAGGCATCAAACAGCCCACGAAGTGCACTCTTCCATGTCTTCTTGGAGCACATGGAGGCATCAAAGAGCCCTCCAAGGCACTGTTGCACCCTGTGGAGTGGTGGCACTGTCTGTAACCATCACTAAAGGCATCCTTAAAGCATGAGGGCATCAAAGAGCCCACCACCTAGGCACTCTTCCATGGGTCCTTAACTGGAGGCATCTAAGAGCCCTTCAGGATACACTTGCACACTGTTGAGTGGTGGCACTGCGTCTGCAACCTAACATCAGTACTCTGACATGCTTGCAAAACTGAGAGCATGGAAGATGCCTCCAGCCGGGCACTCTCTTATTGATCTTAGCACCTGCTCAGGCATCAAATAGCCCCCAATGGTACCCTGGCATCCTCTACATTGGAGTAATTGTGATGGTAGCACACTCATTCCAAAATGTATCAAAATAACCACCAAAATGCACCAGAAAGCATGAAAAACCTTATAGCTTATGGGGGCCTAGGTGGCCCCCAGACCCCCGGCCTTTTATTAGGACTCTGAGCACCCATAAACTTTTTAAAAACTTGGCACCCCTGTCGACATGGGAAGCCCAGTAGGAAATAATCAGGCTGGAAAGGTGTTCAAGGGGGATGGGATGAATAAGGCAGAGAAAAAGGGTGAGGCAGAAGTAGGGGGTACAGATACAGCAGATACAGAAGTCACTGAGGGAGCAGCTGGCAGGGGTAAGGGGCAGGGAAGAATGAATACTGGGGTGGTGGAAGGGGCATTAGAAGGGAAAGGGGATAAGGGACGGGGGGTACTTGTCCTGGGGGATTCTAAACTGAAAGGGGTGAGATGAGGTGGTAGGGGGGAAAGACACAGCTGCATTTGGGTTCAAGCTATCCCCAGGTTGACTGCAGGAGGGCAAGTCAGTCACTGCCCAAGTGTGCAGTGTGGAGGAGGAAGAAACCTCATTTAGTGTTACATGTGGGTACAAACAACTTGGTGTGGGGGACTGTGGAAGTAGTGAAGGGGAGGTTCAAGTAGTTGAGTAGGCAGTGTGATGTGGTGGGGGAGTCGGTGGCATTCTCGGAGGCACTGCTGGTACCATGTGCAAGCATGGGGAGGAAGGGTAGGCTTGAGGAGTTCAACAAGTGGCTGAGGGATTGGTGCCACACCAGAAATTATGGGTTAGTGACTAACTGCAGTAGGGTCTGGGGGAATATTGACTGGTACACGGGGGACAGGG
The DNA here is from genome assembly GCA_016271365.2 of Neoceratodus forsteri. Taxonomy (NCBI): domain Eukaryota; kingdom Metazoa; phylum Chordata; order Ceratodontiformes; family Ceratodontidae; genus Neoceratodus; species Neoceratodus forsteri. The sequence goes on from CM057449.1 coordinate 687,113,265, forward strand.
TACACTTGAGCAGGAAGGGAAGGGGAGTATTAAAGGCAGGATTAGAGGGGTATATCTCTACTAAGGTGGATTTAAACTAGTGGGAGGGGTGTGGCCAAAGGACTGAGGTTGGTAGAAAGGTCCGGACAGGGGAGCCTGATGAGCTCACCCTCCTAGATATAGGTAAAGGTGGCGGCATAGTAACCCTGGGAGGGTGCAGGCAGAGTGGTCTGAGTGTAATACAGAAGGCACCACCAACTGATAAGAATAAGGAGAAGAAAGGGTGTGGACTACCGGGAGGAGGGACACAGGCCAAGGAGGAGAAGAGTGACGAGAAGTAGGGGTATAGGTGGAAGGTGGTCTGACTAAATGGCTAGAGAACTGGTTACAGGGGAGAGTGCAGAGGGTGATGGTGGGGTAGCTCTCAGCACCAATAGCAGTGACAAGCAGGGTGTTGCAGGGGTCAGTGCTGGGCCCGGTGCTATTTGGGCTCTTTATCTCTGAAATAGCACATGGACTGGGGAGCAGGGTTAGTCTGTTCGCACATTATACCAAATTGGGGGTGGTGGTGGACGAAGAGGATGGATGGCAAAAACTGCAGAGGGACCTAACCAAACTACAGACATGGTCAGTGGAGTGGCAGCTAGGATTCAATGCAAAGAAGTGTAGTGTGATGCACTTCAGGGCTAAGAACCAGAAGATAGACTATTGGTTGGGGATCACAGAGGAGGAGAAGGACCTAGGGTTGTTGGTAACTGGGAGCATGTACAACTCGGCCCAGTGCAGGAAAGCAGCAGTGAAGGCAAACAGGATGCTGGGATGCATCGCAAGGAGGTTCTCATCCAAACACAGGGATGTGATCCGACATCTCTGCAGATCATTGGTCACACAACACCTAGAGTACTGTGTGCAATACTGGAGGCTATACCTGAGGAGAGATATAAAGTTACTGGAGGGGGTGCAAAGGAGAGCAACAAAAACATTAAAGGGGATGGAAGGAGAGGAATATAAAGTTAGGCTGATGGAGCTAAACACGTACAGACTGGAGGAGAGCAGGAATGGGGGATATGATTTAAGCGTTTAACTACCTGAGGTGTTAAATAAACCTAGCACTGAGGGGGTGTTTAAACTGAGGAGTGGAAGAGAGACGAGGGGGCACGGACTGAGGTTGGAAGGGGGTCGTTTCAAGAGGGAAATGAAGAGGCACTACTCCTTTGAGCGAGTGGTGTCTAGTTGGAATGCGCTGCCAGAGGGGGTCGTAACATGTAGAACAGTCAATAGCTTAAAGGAGGAGTGGGACGAAGCAAGAGAAAGAGTCGGGGAAGGGGCTGGGAAAAGTGGGGGAGGAACTGAGGGGGAGGAGGCTGGGGCAGCTACAATCTAGGGTGCTAGCTGCACACTCGGGCAGACTTACATAGACCGATTGGTGTGTTCTGCTGGCAGATTCGTATGTTCATATGTTCGTATGTATGTTAGTATGTAAAATCACAGTGACACTGTTCATGAGCAGAGGTCCTAAAATGCCTATGTTGAAAATTTGGTGACAAATGTCCATAAAATGATTGTGTTACAAGTGTGCATTGTGCAGTTTCCACACACCCTCGTAACTTCGCAAATGTGTAGTATTTTCACTCCAGATTTTCAACATTGCCATTTTTCCACACCTCCTTATAAACAGTACAGTTGTAATTTTTCACATCCTGCCCGAAACATGCATTTACACATCTGGCGCAGAATGCCATGGTTGCTGAGGGAAATCAATGTTTGGGACAGATTAAGAACATCATAGTGACTGTTCATTAGCAGAGGTCACAAAATGCCTATGTTGAAAATTTGGTGAAATAATTCCACTAAATGACTGTGTTATGCCCATGCATTGTGCAGTTTCCATGTACACTCGGAAGTTTGAGCATTTTTTATATTTTCACTACAGATTTTCAACATTGCCAACTCTTAACACCTCCCTATGAATAGTACCAGCTGTCATTCCTCAAATCCTGCCTGATCTGAGTTTTTGTGCATCTGACGCACAATGGCACAGTCGCCGTGGAAACTCAAATTTTGGGACACATTGACAAAATCACAGTGCCACTGTTCATGAGAAGAGGTCCCAAATGCTTTCATGAGGTGGGGGCCACAAAATGGCCATGTTGAACATTTGTACTGCACATACCAACAAATGCCTGGGGCATTATGGTTTCTAACCATAATGTCCCACCCTTTGCAGACTGACAGGCATCAGGGGTGTGCCTTTGGATTGCTGACTGTAATGATCATGCCATTCCAACCCCAGCCACTGACAGCCATTGAGCTGTGCCTTTGACTCTTCGGCCCCACAGTTCACCACATTCTATATTGCACCCATTTCAGCATATGTCCTTATGGAGTGGGGTGACTGTAAAGCCGAACACCCCAAGGCACATCTCAACACTTGTCAGTGTCTGCAGGATAGGGTGAGGTGAAATGGCATGAACGTTCATGGCGACAACCCAAATGCGTACCCCACTGCCTGTCCGTCTCTGCAGAGTGGAGGAGGGGTTGACGTGAAGTTCAATACTTCACTGCCATTCCTACTCTGCATCTGTCTAACTCCTGCATTTCCAATGCTAATACCAGAAAGCAAACATTCAGCATTGACAAATGCTTGTGTTCTTTTTCTTCCTTCCCCTTCTCAAGCTATTTTCACCTCACCTCCTCCCACTATTCTAATAGAGTTTTTGTATCATTATACAGCAGCTTCTTTATGTGGGTTCCATCACTCTGTTTTTCTTGTGCACCTTTGTTTGCTGCTTGAATATTTTTATTATTCATTCTCCACAAGCTGTATGTATGGATCAAGTGGCACAGTCATTTTATTTTAATAAGACATATGTTTTTTAAAATTCCATTTTGTGTACCTTCTTTTTTCCCTACCTCTCTTTCTCCTCCTCCAACCCCTTCTCCCTTCCTTCCTTCCTTCCTTGCTTCCTTCCTTCCTTCCCTCCCTCTTCCCCTTCTCAGCTGCCCCCTCCACTGAAATTGTGAACTATCTGGCAGTGACATTTTATTATGGACATATTTATTTATGTTTAGTTTTACTGTTTTATGTGCATTTTGAATTCTTTGACAATCCTTTTTGGGTGATCCAGGTTGTCTTTTCAAATGCTCCACATATATTTGAATAGTATAATATTCAGCTTCTCAATCTCCTTAGACTATGACAAGTAATCACTATGACTTTTTTCACTTTTTATTTTATTCGCACTCATTTTGAATTTCACCAATGAGATCTGCTTCACTCACCCTCCCTTTTCAACTCTTTTCTTGACATTTGTCTGAACTATTGAAGAGACCCTTTACTTAAAAACGTAGTCACTTGTTTAGGCACATATTACCTGTTATATCAATATGGAATACTTTGTAATAAGTATACACAGTGCATAAAATGACTTGTTAGACACAGTGGGCCCAACTTTCCAGGGATTATGCAGGGCTTGCATTAAGCCGTGCATCAAACCCTTCTTTTGGTGCAGCTGTGCAACCTTTACCACAAATGTGCCCAATTTTGGTAGGTCAAGTGCAGTTATGATACTTTACCAGATTTACTTCAGCTTGCATGAAACATTTGGTGTGGGCCCCATAAAAAGGGTACCCGAGATTGCTGCAAACTAGACCAGAAAAAGTTTGTCTAAGTTGCAGCAACTGGCAGACAGGATCGAAAATCCCAATCGCCAGTTGGGAGAATGCTGCAAGTCCTGTGCACTGTATGTTCGGTGCACCCAGGGCATGTGTCATTCGGGGTCATTTGAAAATCCAGCCCAGTGTCTATAAAACATTTGTCATATAAGTGGGCTTGTACCGGGGTTTCTCACCTCCCCTGATTGAAACGTATGGTTGAGAGGTGAAGCACTTGGGTTTGCATGCCACACTACACTACTTGTTCTTAATAAATTTGCACCGAACCAGCTATTTATCAGCTTACTTTTTCTGCCCGTGTCTGTTGGAGCATGTCCCTCTCTGCTGCCAATCTGGCAAAATGGTGCCAGCTTATCTTATTACATTCTCGTTTTCTTCTCATGTATTGCCCCTTCAGGAAGCTGCATTGTCTGTACTCTTCTTCAAGCCCCCTCACTCACAGGCAACCTTCCTATCTAAACACAAATTGTCAATATGGAACTTGAGTGCACAGGGGCCCTCGCTACTACAACTGACTATTGCCCCCCCCAAAAAAATGTCATTACACTGTCACCTACCACCCACTGGCACCATGGGATTAATTTAGGCTTTGCCAGCTGCAGCTTTCCTTTTCGAGAAAACGGGCTCCACAGCCCACCATAGGGTCTTAGTGGCTGTGGCCACTGTGCTGAGCACTCTTTGGTCAGACAAGCTGTGCCTCCACTGGCATTCTCTGACCATGGCTATCTGATTGTGGGTCTGCAGGCTTGCTCTTGAAACCAGATCAGCCACATGGTAGTGCAGTGTGCTAGCTATAACCAGACCTATTGCTGGGCCTATTTCCATTTTTGATGGTGGACCTGGCAATGGAGCAGCTACTGTACTTCTAAAACATTATAAACATCAACCCCCTTCCCGAGTAAAATAAAACAGAATGGAAACTAGGTATGCTGATGTTTCTGCTTTTTGAACAGCCAATAGGATTATTAAAAAAGGTTGACAGAGTACTGCAACCTTAAAGTAAGAAGAGGTTAGTAGAATTTCATTGTTGGTGTTGCTGTTATTGATTTTGCCTCCTTTCTATCTAGTCTGTGGTCAGACTGTAATGCATGTACAGTGTCTTGCTGTAAGAAATGCTGATAGTGCAAAAATATGACTTTGATACATGGTGTGCTTTGCTTTCAGAATGTGATATGTGATCCATGCTTGCTGACTGTCTACCTAAAAGCTACGCATCAGTAAACATTTAAGCCATACCTCAATAAACGTTTAAAGAATAATAAAGTCTGCCCTGCAAGCTTTTGATTCTCTGCTGCTTTATAGCTAGATGATTCCATCAGTACGGACAAGTAAGGACACATCAAGCATGGTTATAGTGCTTAATGAACAACTGACACCTCGACACCTCTGAGAAAATTAACATTTAGATGTAAGCCTCCTTCCCCGCTGTTTAATGGCCTGATGTTGAAGTCTAACGAAGGGTGGTTCTTTCTGCAGAAAACACATCCAGTAAGAATAAAAAATGCCATATACTTGGGTCCGAGGTGTTTTCTCAGTAGGTGGTCTTTCTGCATGGCCTAGGTGGAGGCAGACTTGGGGGTTACCATCCGGAGGCTGTGGAAGCAAGCTGTTAGGTGTGCACTCAAAAAAGTCCTTTTAAAAAGAAGGTGACTGTCCACTCCTTGTATTAAAATAAATAAAACAAATTTAATTCAAACAGGCAGAACAACCAATAACTATTGCCAGGAGCAGAGGACATGGTTTTACTGTAGGCGCAGGCCTTTACTCTCTGTGACACAGAGCCACAGCAGTAACTTGTGGTCGCACTGACCAGAATTACAGAATCCCCACAGGGCCATATAGACTCCTGAAACTTGATGGAAGGAGCACATCCAAATACCAGCCATACACTACTTCCCAGGCCTTCTTTCACCACAGGGCTCCGTTCCCACAGGCCACTCAACCTGCACCTTGAACTGCAGATGTAGACTCATCATGGCTCCTCTCTATGCTCAGATCATCCTCCCTGCATACTAGGGCCTCAGTGGCTGGGCTCTCAGCATCACTACCATGGTGCAGGTGACCTGGCAGACCCTCTGACCACACTTTCTTGCTCTCTATGGGCTAACAGCTAACAGGCGGTGTGCCACACTGGGATGGGGAGGTGGGCTGCCACCACTGCACTCCTCACAATGGAGGCTGCCACCACTGCACCATCCCCACTTCCAAACTCACTCCAGCTGAATCTTGGCCTTCCCACCCTAATGCTGCGGTGCACGCAGGTATTCCAGCCACTTCTCCCCAGGCCGCAACTCCCAAAAATTGTCCTGTCTCCAACTTTGGCTGCAACACCCTCCATCCACCCAACTCAAGCTCTTCTCCAGTGGACTTTCCCCTGATGGCCGTTGAGACCCCGACGGGGCCTAGGCCTATGCCACCAAGGCCCCAACTTGGCTTCTCTGATCTCCCGATCTGTCAGCCCCTGATGGCGCCAAACACCAGCCTTAAATTCCTGGTGTGGTGCAGTCTCCACCCAATGGGTGGGCCAGGCCCCAATACAACCTAAAAAGGGAAAAAAGGCAGAGAGGGCTTCTTCAGTAAGCATCCCCGACAAGAGTTGCTTACATAGACAAGCAATATCTTTTCACTGAAGTATTGTTAGTGAGCCAGACCAGTGGCTCAGCAGAATAACTACTGTCCATTGTGCTGGCAACTAGGTTTGAGAGCAGACTCAGGCTGCTGGGAGTTGGTCAGGGGGAAATAATTGAGCATTCAAAGGACTGCTCTCCTCCTTGGGGATAGGAGGCTTGCCGCTCCAGGTAGAGGCCTGGTGGTAGTGCAGACTCAAGCGATCAAGATAGGCAGGGACATGACTGATAGCCACCTGCTCACCCACAGGAGAAAACCTTTATGGAAAACAAATGTATATGTATTTAATGGAAGCCTTTGTCTTGTTGTTTCTTATTAAATACATTGGCATAAAAACCTGAGTCTTTAGTGTACCCGAAGGAGAGAGCAGTAACTCTTGGTAGGAAATGGTGGCATATCACATGGGTAACAGTCTTTATCTGCCCTTAACTGTAACACAACTCCTACTTGAGGCCACCCCTACCAAACTGTTCCCTGGTAAGGTGGGGCAGGCAATAACCTCCAAAGTGACTACTGCATCTAGCTCTGTATTTGGTGGAACATCTTAGTGAGAGCACCCCCCCCCATGTGTAGTGCAGAGTCCCAAGTTTCAAATCTCCCCAAGCCCCTGCAGGCATGGCCCACTGATGCACCTGCTATGAAGTCAATGCACGCCCTGCTGATAACTGCATCAGAAATACTAGCTGAGCCCCTTCACAGCTCTTTTATTCTGTGTGACCTCCCTCATACTGCAACAGCCCCTGGCACCACACTGTCCTTGATGCTGCTATTACCCCTGGCTTAGAAAGCCCCTCCATGTTCCTCTCTGTGATGTTTTTCATCCATTTGGCTCTGGGGGTAAACAGAGCCACCTTTGTTGATCAATAGATAGATCTCAAGTTGCACCACAGTATACACAAATTGTTTACCCCACATGGCAACTTGGAACTGGCATTAAATAATTTAATTGTAAATCCCATGACATCATCATTTAGTCTGATTAGTAGTTTTATGCTTCTTTATTCTAACACTGCACATTTTAGAAGTTATTATGGGACACAGAGCAGGATAGGCATAACGTCATTGTGGAAAGCCTGCAGACAGAGCCCCAACCTGCAGCTCCCAGTTTTTGATTTAGGCCTAGTTTCAATCAGCAATCTAAGTCAGTTATCATGGTCAGCATAACTCAGTGTAATCATAGCTCTGTACAATTCCCTGACCATCTAACAATGGGATTGACTGTAACATAATCTTTATTGGGCAACATATATACAGTTCAGCTGTTACACTTCTGCCAAACTCTCAGTTTGCTTCAATAACACTTCCCCATTGCTTTAGGTGACATTAACTGGAGAGTAACCATTATGTTTGTGGTTCCCCTTGCAACTGCAAGCAGGATGAGGATATCAGGGTGTACCCAGTCCTGTTAGGTATAGAAGGAAGTGATTGGTGCCTCTGGTGAAGTCCAGTAAAGAAATATACCTTTGCTGAACCACACACATGAACTGAGATATATGGTTACCTTGAGCGGCCTGCTGCTTGCTTTCATAGGGCTCAGAGTCAGTACATATCTGTCACAGCCAACAGCCGCTTACCATTTCCTGAATACCAGGTCCATCCTTTGCCTCTGAGGTTCATATCCTCAGGCTATTTGTACTAATCTTCCACAGATACTCAGCTCCTTTACACAACAGGCCTCTGACAATTTGGGAATCTCAACTGCAACTTCTCCACTGTTTCAGAATATCCAGGACAGTTGGTGTGAAAGTCATCAAGAGGCCGTCCTTGAGGGTGGACTTCCAACAGGCCCCCTCTTTACCCAGTCTTGGACCACAATCCGGACCTGAGCCTCCAGAGATCCACACCAGAGGGAGCCAGTGACACCTGGACTTGGGAATCTCTCCACCATCCCTGGGCCCACAGGCCCCCTCTGGCTGGTCACAGCTAGAGAAGCACGCCCTGAGGTGCTACAGCTGGAACTCTGCCTACTGGCATGCCTGACTGGAGAACTGAGACAAGAATTGCTTTTAGCTGCCAAAGCCCCTATTTATTTACCTCACAGTTCCTGGAACTGTCCCATCCAATAAGTAATGGCATGTGCAGCTGGCACGTAGACATTCAGTCGCCAAGCATAATCCTTTTTGTAATAAACAAGATGTACCTTATTAAACAGTCAGAACATTTCATACATTGGAACCCAAGGCTAGACTTGACCCTTGAAGTGCACTAAAGCATGGCACAATCCTTTTACTATTGGCTATATAGCTAACCCCTTTAGTACATTATATAAAACAATACCTGTGTCCTCATAACTCCTGTTTTGACAACCTGGTTATATAACTGTCTTTATGCATGCATCTATTCCTGCTGCTTATTCTCCACTTAAGTATTAATCCTATCTTTGTGAGTTCTCAACCTGCTGACAAGGTGGAGACTGTGGACAGGATTATGCCTTCAAGTGGGAAATATATATTCACAGCAGATGAAGTCAAAGTCATAAAGAGATACAGGACAACCAGGGAGGGGGCTGAAGTAGAACAGTTAAACAGTCCAAGGAGTTCACATCATGGAAGGCCACGTGTGCCAATGCCAGGAGCCTTAGCAACAAGATGGAGGATCTGGATACTGCCATGGTGCAGTCGGACCTGAACCTTGTGGCCATCACAGAGACCTGCTGTAATGATAACCATGACTGGGAGATGGCCATACCTGGCTACAACATATTCAGAAGAGAGAGGGCAGGCAGGAAGGGAGGGGGAGTGGCACTTTATGTGAAAGATGGCATAAAGGCCACAGAGATCCAGGGGGAACAAAATGGGGGAGAGATACTGGGGGTTAAGCTGGAAAGGAAAATGGATCAGCCATCCACACAGGCATGGTCTACAGACCACCATCCCAGTATGAAGAAACTGACAAGGAGCAGGATGGCAGGCAAGGGTGAGGTGGTGCTGGTTGGAAACTTCAATATTCCAGATTTGGACTGGAGCCTCCCAGCAGCATCAACCAGGAGCAGATGTATCCTGGACTCCCTTCAAGGTGCCTTCCTCAAGCAACTGGTCATGGGAGCAACTTGGCAGAAGGCAATGCTGGACCTCGTGCTCACAAACAGGGACAATGTGATTGGGGTACTAGTGGGGGAGCACCTGGTGAACAGTGACCACCAGTCACTGTGGTTTGAAATCACAGAAGGAGTGGATCCAAACTGCACAAAATCATGTATACTGGATTTTAGCGGGGCAGACTTTGGGAAAATGGAGAGATGCTTGAAAGAGGCCTTAATGGTAATTGGGAGGGAATCAGGGGTTGAGGAACAGTGGGCAATGTTTAAAACAGGGATTACAAGAGCAACAGAATTATGCCTTAAGCAGGTTAGCCAGGGAAAAGGAAGAGGAGGCCATTATGGTTTTCCAAGGAGGTAGTGGAGAAAGTGAAAGCCAAAAGGATCACATTCAGGCAATACAAAAAGATGCAGGCAGAAGGGGGTAGGGAGAAGTACCAGGAGAAACAAAGGGAGGCAGGGAGGTCATAAGGGAAGCCAAAACTCAGACAGAAGAGCGCATCACAAAATCAGTGGGTAGAGGGGACGAAACATTTTACAGGTACATAAGGGAAAAAAAGAAGGACAAAGGGAGGGAAAATGAGATTCAAGGGGGAGGATGGGGGCTGCATGGAGGCTGACAACAGTAAAGCTGACATACTGAACAGATATTTCTGCTCAGTCTTTACTGAGGAAGAGGAGGGTAATGGGCCTGAAGGGAGTACAAGGGGTGGAAACAGCACAGAAATGGACACAAGTCCCTTTACACTGGAAAGGGTCCTAAAGGAACTGGAAGGAATAAGAATTGATAAAGCAATGGGGCCAGATGGGGTGCACCCCTGGGTCCTACAGGAATTAAGAGAGGTAGTGGCAGAACCTCTGGCAATCCTGTTTAGCCAATCACTGGAAATAGGGGAGGTACCCAAAGACTGGAGGACAGCAGATGTAGTCCCCTTATACAAAAGTGGGAACAAGGAGGAAGCGGGGAATTACAGACTAGTCAACCTAACCTCGGTAGTGGGGAAGATCATGAAAGCGCTACTGAAGGAGAGATTGGTGGAACATCTGCTTGCCAATGGACTACAGGACCCAAGGCAGAATAGTTTCACTAGGGGGAGGTCATGCCAGACCAACCTCATTGAATTTTTCAACTGGGTGACAAGGGAGGTGGATGGGGAGGACACTGGACATGGCTTATCTGGACTTCAGCGAGGCCTTTGACACTGTGCCACATAGAAGGCTATTAAACAATCTGGGGAACATAGGAGTGGGCAGGACAGTAGTGCAGTGGGTATGTAATTGGCTGGCTGGCAGGAGACAGACTGTGGTGGTAAATGACTGTCACTCCACAGAGGGAAGAGAGACCAGTGGGGTACCACAGGGATCAGTGCTGGGACCAGTCCTATTCAACATCTTCATCAGTGACATTGCACAGGACCTAGAAGGCAGAATTTCCCTGTTCTCTGATGACACAGAGCTCTCTAACAGAGTAGACATGCCAGAGGGTGTAGACAGAATGAGGAGGGACCTGAAGAAGCTTGAAGAATGGTCAAGGGTTTGGCAGTTGAAATTCAGTGAAAAGAAGTGTAAGATAATACATATGGGGCACAAAAACTCTGGAAAAACATATCAGTTGAGGGGTGAGGATATAGCATGCACCAAGCAGGAAAGGGACCTTGGAGTTATCATCTGTGATAACCTCAAGGTAGGGAAACAGTGCGACAAGGAAGCAGGTAAAGCAAATAGGATGCTGGGATGCACAGGCAGAGGCATCACCAGCACGAACAGGGAGGTCATAATTCTACTATACTAGACACTAGTGAGGCCACACCTAGAGTACAGTGTACAGTTCTGGAGACCTTACCTATGTAAGGACATAGATAAGGTAGAGAAGGTTCAGAGGAGGGCAGCATAGATAGTATAGGGATTGCATCACAAGTCCTATGAGGACAGGCTAAAGGATTTGAATATGTACTCCCTGGAGGAGAGGAGGGAGAGAAGGGATATGAGACATACAAGTACCTTACAGGGAGGAACAGGGTGCATGAATACACTATTTTCCAGTGAAAAAGATGTTCCAGGACTAGAGGGCATGGGATGAAGTTGGAGGGAGGGCTATTCAGAGGAAACATGAGGAAGAATTTCTTCACATAAAGGGTGGTGGACAAGTGGAACACCCTGCCAGAGGTAGTGGTGGGGGCTGAAACAATCACGGGATTTAAGAATGCATGGCATAGACATAAGGGAATTCTAGAGGTCAGGGGTTAGGGTCAACAGACTTCTAGAAAAAAATAAAGTGAACTTACAAGCTCAAATGGGCAGACTGGGGGGGCCATAGGCCCTTATCTGCTGACAGTGTCTGTGTATCTATGTATCTATGCAAAGTTACAACAGTCCTGTTTACATGCAAATAGTACCAACAAACAAGGACTGTTTTGAAATATTTTACTAGCATTAGCAGCTCATTAAAGCAACAGTGTTGTGAAAAAAAACTACTGTATGATCTCCTTCCTCCTCCTTCTCTCCCAGCACCCACAGAAAAAGGATATATGGCCCCACAGGGTGCAGCTGGTACAGCCCTCCCTTTACCTTGGCTGGGCATCATCTAATGAATGAAACTGTATGCTCACAGAAGTAATCACCTGCTTGTGAAGTGCCGGGGTATATGATCGGCTATCTGGTTGGGGTAAGGCATGTTTTCTGTACCTTATAATTTTTATATACTGGGATTGCACCTGAATTTATGCCCTGTGGAAACATATTGTATTCTACACTTTAATCTGAGACACATTTGTCATCAATAAACAAGATGAGGAGAAATCTTAGTGTAACAATTTATTTTGGGCAATATGCAATCAGCTGTTTCTCTCTTTGGGGGCTATGCATCATTGTGGGGCCAGGTATGTGTGATTCATGTGTATCTGGCCTATGTAGCTCTGCACCTGTGGATAAGAGCATGTTGCGCAGCATGCACTAACATGCACCTTCGTAGGGTACCTGTCTGTGGCCACACCTGACTGGCGTACTGCTATGTGGGGTAAGATCTAGGGACACAGGCGGGCATCCAGTCAGATGCCCGTCCTGTGTCCTGGAATGGATACCCTGCTCCACATGAGCAGGGGATCTCAGAAAGGTGCAGCAGACAGAAATTTGAAACGTTGTGCAAATGGCTGCCTCCAGCCCTCCCTTTCCAATCAGTGGGCTGGGGCAGCACCATAGGAGGGTGTTGTGTTTTCCCACTACTTACAGGGATTCTCTGGGGGGGTGTACAATGGATATGACAGGGTCCCTACTGCCATATCCTGTGCCCCCCCTCTTGCCTGTCACTCCACACCTTTGTGAATTGTGCAGTGTGGGGAAAATCACAGACCCCCCCTCCCGGACTAGCCATTTGCATAGCTGCACGATCAGCTGCGGGGATCGAGTGTGCAAGGGACATGCACCCTTCCTTGAATACTGCTGGGAGTCTACTGGACCCCCATTTCTCAGCATTCTGTCTTAGGGTTGCCTATACACTGCACTGTACATAAACTCCTATATGTAGAGATACCATGCAAATTTAAGTAGCCTACCCCAAGTGCTAGCCTTTTTGCTTATAAAAGGAATGGTGTTCTGTCTGATAACTTGGAATTTTCACCAAGTCCTGGGTTATCACTGTCCCTGTATCACAAAGTACAAACATGCCTTTGGTTAGGTTTTTAAATGTTTTCATTTTCACGACTTCAGGTGACGTCACTGGGGACTGAGCTGCTAGCTCAAGTTGCTCTACTGCCCACCTCTGTAAAATCAAAGTCAATCCTTGGCTAGACCATGAAAATGCCAGCTTCAGACATCAGAATTCAACAAATAAGGATAGCTGTGAAGCAACAGCTAAAATAATTTGGGGCTGATAGCCCCCAGCCAAAGTGATCCACGAGGCATCAGGAAGATAGCATGGCAAGCCTACCTTTGCAAAATCCAGAAATGCCAAATTTCCTCAGTGATCGGGAAGAGGAGGAGACCAGCTGCACTATCACTTCAAATAATTTTATTACAAAACTTCAAAAAATAGGTTGTACCTTTCATTCTATATATTCTGAGACCCATCAGGAGCTACAGGATTTGGGCAAATGCACAACAGGATGAGAACAGGGCCTTACAGACGTCTGTAAATAAAGCAATCACCACAACTCAGCCCTGCTCTACCTGTACCACTGGGAGAAAGCAATCACCACCAAACTCAATGATCTGGAACAGCGCTCCAGAAATAATAACATCAGGCTGCATGGCGTGTCCAAAGGCACAGAACAAGGTGAGATGGAAGCTTTTACCTCATCGTTCTTGCTTGAGTTGCTTGGCTGTGAGAAATCCACCAGCCTACAGAATGAAAGGGTGCACCACTTTTTGGTGCCCAGGCCCTCAGACTCCAAGGCTCATCTGCAGTCTATTGTAGCCTGATTTTGTTGATTACTCTACAAAAATGAACGTACTTTGAGCTGCAAGCTGCAAGAAAGAACTGGTGTTTGGAGGCTAGAGAATCTATTTGGAGCACAGTTTCACACCCCTCATCATGGAACAACGGCAGGAGATCCTTCAGACTATGCAAGAGGGAGGGGGTGGGAGATAGGGGAGTGCATATGAGTGAGTGGGGGCAGTTGCAGTGTAATGCACTGAAGTGCTACACACTCGACCAGACTAGATAGACCGAATGGCCTGTATCTGCTGGCAGTTTCGTATGTTAGTATGTTTGTAAGAGCTAAGAGCCAAAAATATGAAAGCTCAAATCTTCACCCCAGCACAGCTCAAAATTTATCTCAATGGGTGACCAAAGTTCTTCAGGTGTCTAGCCCATGCAACTCTGACTCTCTGACAACTGGAATAAATGGTGGAAAATCCGATCAGGGAGAAGCACCAGGGGAAAAAGAACTGCGGAGCATGCAACAGATTTGTCAGGGACCTAAAGGCTATCAAGATACCTCATCCCCTGTGACTACTCAGAGCTGGGAAGCTATAGAAACATGCAAATCGACATGATGAGGGGATGAGACTCCCTCTGCCTCCAAGCAGACCGGATGATTTGCAGCTTCTGTGAGTAGGTGCAACATTAACTCTCTTTGCCTCTGGTGAGCTTTTGCCTGTTGCAGATTATTTTTCTGTCTGGTCAGTGGAATTTCAGCCTCATGAGGACCATTTTTCTTTTTCTGGACAAATAATGTAAGTGTGGTCCGGGGTTGTGTGTAATGTGCTCCTATCTACTGGATGGGAGCAATGTGCTGACTGATTCTCATTTCCACTTTACAGGACACATTGTGTTACAAAACCTTAATGTGTGAAGCTGCTTTACTAGCTCTAAATCTTCCTTTATTTGTTCTTTCAGAATTGAGTTTCACTGTTGGTAAGTGGGTTCGTAACCCACACTAAGTGAACAGTCGAGATGCTGTGGGTATAATGCTGTAGGAATGTTTGTTATTATAAAGATGACATAGTAGTCTGTGCATTTCTCTGTTGTGACTCTTTAAACTATTACTCTTGAATTAGTCTGCTGTTGGTGCTCCCTGGCCTTTGAGAGGTGGTTTTTGCCTCTGCTGCAGTGGCCCTGTGTAAAGGCCACTACTTATATAAGTGGCAGTGGTAGTGGCAGTGGCTCAGCAGATTGCACTCTCACATCTGATGCTGGAAGATCAGAAGGCTGTGAGTTCTATCCCCACACCAGGCATTTCGGTTAAATCCCAATACTGACACTGTAATGCAGCATGAGAGGGGTACTGCACTCTTGAGGTGCTGTCGTTCAGATGAGATGTTAAACCAAGGTCCCATCTACCTGTTATTGTGGTAGTTTAGGTGGATGTTAAATATCCCATGACACTTCTTGAAAAGTGTAGGGAATTTTTTTATTAATAAAGAACTATATACAACTCAGTGGCGTAGATTGCTGGGAGGGGCAGAGGGAGCAAGCTGCCCCTCACCCGAGAAATTAGACCAAGACTTTTTAAGGAGCTCAGCCACCATTTTCTGATTATCTTTTTTTTTTGTTGTTTAAATATTGAATGGGCTCAGGGATATGATATGCCCAGACTGGCTGCAACTCTTTGGAGGCACCATGTCTCATAAACAAAACTATCCCCTTTTCCAATTTGCTGCAAGCCTGCATGTTACAGCCAATCAGAGAGTGCAACAAGCTGGCGACATCACGTGAGCAGTACGCCGTTAGTGGCGTGCCATTTAGTTGTCCATGTGCCTTCCACAAAGGAGCAGCAGCACTAGCAACATCCATATAGCATTGTGCTGGGAAGAGATAGCTATTCGAGGAGGTAGAGCAGCAGTCATTGGTTGTCTCTCTGTCAGGGGTCACCAGTGTCTCAATCAGTCTAGTGTTCCAGCCTCCTTCTGTCCTGAACAGTCCGGTTTTAATAAACCGCACCCAAATCCTCCGACTACCTACTCTCTGTGTCTTCAGTGCAGCCAGCTGTGCTGTGGAGCCTCCCGCTGCCACCTGAGCCTCCCATCCCCAATTTCCGAGAGCCAAGGAGACTTGCTGCTGCATGGCCTTTACCACTGGACAAACCAGGCGGAGGAGCGAGTAGTACAACTACAGTGAGTCTGAGCCACAACCGGGCATGCCGGCACACCCTGCTCCTGCATCCAGCAGGCCATAAAAAAATTTACTGTGTTGTCGTCGCTGAGTCCCACACCACGCCCATTGCCCACCAGTTTCACAGTCCACCAAGAGGGATTATTTGGGTCAGTGAACAGCCAGGCCCAGATCGGATTCAGAACAGTGAAGAAGCCGGCGATTGTGTAGGATGTAGCGGACCCATGATGTGGCACGTTCATCTGGTGCTGGAAAAAAATGAGTTACTGTCTCATCGGGGGATTAATCGGGAGAGGAACGGGACTTGGGAGAGACTCAGCTACCTGACCTGCCTTCTTGGCCTTGCTGTGCCCCCTGCTGTATGCTGCCCTGGCTGTGCCCTTATTGATTTGGTGAGTAACTGTGCTGCAAGCTGGTTGGAAATTAATACCATTCACATCCCAGAAATGTGTCTTTTGGGGGGGTTTGGGCCATGGCCATGTGTCTGGGTGATGGGTGGAACTTAAGGTTTGCTGTCAGCCTGTCAGTATATCTAAGGGGTAGCTTCTGGCTGTATTTCTTTGGGGGGGATTTGCTGGCTGTTGAAGAGGCTGTCCATGTTGGTGGGGTGGGGGGGCCTATTTGTTTGGTATGGTGTGGACACTGGTCATGTTTGTGGGGTGGGGATACTTAATGACTGTGCTGCTGGTAAGGTGGGGTTTGCTGGGGAAACTCACTGGACGGTCTGTGTTTGGTGGTGCTGGAGGGATGGTCTGTTTTGTGAGGTTGGGTTGGGGGGGATGGTCTGTCTGCTTTGTGGCTGACTCACTGAGATGATGGTCAGTGTTTGGTGCTGAGGGAGGGCCTATGTTTGGTGGAGCTGGGGGGGGACAGTCAATGTTTGGAGCTGGGGATGGTTAGCGTTTGGGACTGGGAGGGCGGTCAGTGTTTGGTGGGGCTGGGGGGACAGTCTGTTTTCTATTCTGGGGTCTGGTGAGGTGGAGACACAAGCCATGGTGATGTGGGGACACTGGCTGTGATGGTGGGGTGGTGACACTAGCCATTGTTTGGTGGACTTGGCTGGCCATTTGTCTGGGGGGACTGTCCATGATGGTGGAAAAGGTGGATTGTCCATGTTTGCCTACTGGGTGACTTGGGGAGGGGGACTGTCTATTTGCTGGTCGGGTGTCTGGGGGGTCTTTCCATGTTGGCTTATTAGAGGGGGAAGGGTGAATGTCCGTGATTGGTGATCAGGTGTCTAGGACAGACTATCAGTGTTGTTGGGGAGAGGGAACTCTCCGTGTTTGCTAGACAGGTGTTTGCGGGATTGTTCATGTTGGTGGGGCAGGGTACATTCTGTGTTTGCTAGCTGTGTGTCGGGGGGGTGGGAACTGTCCTTGGTGGGGCATGTGGGGACCATCCATGTTTGCTGGCTGCCTGGGTGTCAGGTGGGACTGTCCTTGTCGGTTGGGAGGGGGACATTCTATGCTCGCTGGCCCGGTGTCTGGTGGGAAGCAGGGACTGTTCATGTTTGCTAGCCGGGTGTCTGAGGGGACTGTCCTTGTAGGTGGGGTGAGGGGGGACTGTCCATGTTTGCTGACTGGGTTTCTGGTGGACTGTCCGTGTTGGTTAGGAGGGGGGACATTCTGTGCTTGCTGGCTGGGTGTTAGCATATAAACATAAGTAAATGTTAAAACATAATTTCCACCTCATCCTTTACCTGTCAAGGGATGTATCTCACTGACCTGTGCCCGCAGCTAGCATATGAACATTAGTAAATGTTAAAACATTATTTCCCCCTCATCCATTACCTGGCCGTAAAAGTAATCTTTCACTTTTTGGATTTCTGATCGTCCACTGTGGAGTGATGAAACCATCAGATTCCTTGGCCTTGCTGTCTCTGTCTTCATTGCCTGGCAAACACAACCAAAGGGGTAGCTTTTTGTATATTCCCCGTACAGTGTTACAAGACTAGCAAAAAAATCTTGCACTAAAACATGCATCTTAAAGAAATGATTATACTACTACCTGGCTATTGTTACAGCAGCTACTGACTGGACATGATTTTTTTGGGGGGGTTGGAACACTGGTCATGTGTGTGTGGGTGGGGTTGTGGATTCTAGTCGTGTGTGTGCATGTGTAGGTGGGGTTGGGGACACTAGTTCTGTGTGTGTGTGTGTGTGTGTGTGTGTGTGTGTGTGTGTGTGTTAGGTGAGGTTGGGGACACATCGTGTGTGTGAGTGGGGCTGGAGACATTGGTTTGTGTGTGTGTGTGTGTATGGGTGGGAGGGTTGGGGACACTGCTGGTCATGTGTGTGTGTGTGTGTGTGTGTGTGTGTGGGGTTGGGGACTCTGCTGGTCGTGTGTGTGTGTGTGCGGGGTTGTGGACACTGCTGGTTTTGTGTGTGTGTGTAGTTGGGGACACTGCTGGTCGTGTGCATGTGGGGGGGCTGGGGACACTGCTGGTCGTGTGTATGTGTGGGTGTGGTTGTAAACACTGCTGGTCATGTGTGGTGGTGGGTGGGAGGTTTTGGACAATGGTTGATCATTTGTGTGGGTGTGATTGGGAATACAGGCATTGTGTGGGTGGGGTGGGGCACTGTTTTGTGGTTGGGGTGGGGGCACTGGCATTGTGTTGGTGGGGCGGGGTTGTAATTGTATACCAGTCAAACTAAGCTGACTGGTAGCTCAACATCTCTCTTTACAGACCAAGAAAGAAATGTAAACAAAATGCAGTATAAAATGTGGTTTTATTTATTTTTGTGTGCCTGTGATGGGGAGGCACAGACCTGGATGCCTGGAGCGGATACCAGATAAATGAAGCTGTAAATGGTGTTGGTTGGGAGGGGTGGGGAGAGTGGCTGTGCTGGTGGGTGGACACTGAGTGTGGAGAGTGGCTGTGCAAGTCCATCAGGGTGCAGTGAGTAGCCGAGCTAGCCAGTCTAGGTGGAGATAGTGGCCATGCAGGTTTGGGGTGGGGAGAGTGAGCTGTAGATTTTTGCAAGGACATTTAAATTCACGGTTGCTTGCTGTGCCTTCTGCTACCCTGCCAGCTTTGTGCTGCTGACCAGGGCAGACTGGTACGCTTGCTGAAAAAAATGGTTCTGGCCACTGGTAATGTAGAAGGGAGGGGTGGATGTGCATACTGGCATAGAAATATTTTTTTTCAACATGTATGCCAGTCTGCTGGGAGATCCATGCCATGCTTACCTCCCTCGTACAAGTGGCTTCTGAGCACTAAAAATAAGTTTCTATGTCAAAATTAGGAACTGTTGGGAAGTATGAAATCCTATAGTATAAAAATTGTGCATGTTTATGTAGTTTCACCTTACTGTGTGGTTCAACAAGGTGTTCCGTGGTCTCTCCTCCTTATTTAGCACCCTTCACTGTGACCTAGCCAGTCCCCCCCAGGGCAGTGGGAAGGTCTGTTGTTTTGTGGTCTTTTGCTGGTTTGTTGGGCATTGTAAAATGCATTGTTTCATTTACTGTGTTGTACTGCCTGGACCTGCTTTACCCTGTCTCTATCCTGAATGTAAACATGGTATAAAAAAGTTCATGTTTGGGTGGTGTGTGTGTCTGTCTGTAGATGAATAGAGACACACACTCAGACAAAAAATCTTTATTAAACCACATCAGACTGCAGCAACCATGTTTCATTTGTGCCCTTCAAAACTGTCAGATGAGACAATTTTGAAGTAGTCTGTGAGGGAGGGAGCATCCGTGACAACTTGGGTTACCATAACCGGCCCACCACACACTGTCATAGGTGATGCTAATAAAAACCACCAACCAAGTATTTACCTTTCAGGGTGGGTCCTGCATGGTTGTGCACAGGTATGTGGAGTCGTCATTCCAGCAAACTTCCTGTGGTGTCTGTTCTCTTAGGTTGTCTGATGTGACCTCTTTTGTGCCAGGGCAGTCCATGTTTGCTTAGATGGTGTTGTGTAACCCTGAGCATGGACAGAGATGAATATTCCTTAGGTGCTCATGGGGAGAAGAGTGGTATGTGTTGTGGTGTGACCACATCATGCCCATGATCATCTTGAACAATTAGGGAATTTACATTGTTCTGTTGCACCGTCCCAGGTACATCAGCATGCTTGTTAAGAGCACCACCTGAGGGATATCAGCAAGTCCCATGTTTGTGTTACCCCCCCTCCCCTCTTCCCTCTCCCTATGACTCTGGCACTTCTTATTTCTCATCTATTTTCTCTGACAAATGCCGATGGCTGCCTTGCTTACAATGCTACCCTTGAATTGTATTAATCTGTAATCTGTTTGCAGTGTCCACATTGTTGTAATGTCTGTCTTGATGTTCCCCATAATTTGTATTTCTCTGACATGGAACCTTTGTAAATGATCCTTGGTTCAAAGGTATTTGTAATCCTAGACTTGATAAATAAATAAAAATAAATAAATAAATAATAAATTGTGTATGCAATGCTTACTTGCTTGAGGAGAGTATTATCTTCTTTGTTTACCTTACCTAACCAGATTCAGGCATTGGACATTGAAAAATATGGGATGGGATGGGAGACTGCGTAATTAACTTGGTAACAAAGAGAAATGTTAACACTGGGTGCAAGTAAGCAATAATGCCCGACACGGCGTGTGTCATGCTGGGATAACGGCACACCTCAGGTGGTTAGGCAACAAGTGTATCCAATACGTAAGGCGTAATGTTATCCTACCATGACACACACCCTGGGGGGCATTATTGCTATTATACAATAGCTTGTTGTTATACAGAATTAAAAAAAATAATTTTAAAGATGTTTTATTTGGTGTGGAAAAATATTTTTTTAAGAGAAGATACAAAAAAAAACGCACTAATGCTAACGATCATCAAGAGGTTCACAGAGAGGCTGAGACTAGACCTGTGATGATGTATTGGAATAACATCATGGATCTAGTCCAAGACTGACCAATCAGAGGCCAGCATTCTTTATTGGCATTGAATAATCACATTTTTTATGTAATTTATGTAAATAAGGGCTCATGCTGTGAGGATGCACATGTTGGGATGTTTCCCATACCATCCATGTTTATAGGTATACTGAGGTGGCACAGCCATTTGCTGTACTTCATTGAAACTTGCTTTTTTGCACTCCTCAAGGGTGGGAAGGCTAGCTCAAGAAGACATTTCAAGAAGTTCAGGATCCACCTATCAGGGCTGACTTGGAAGGGTTATGTAAGAAGCAAAGGGGGTGAGAGACTAGTGAGCTATCAACCTGGAGGTTGAGGTGGGGGAAATATTAGGTCAAGACTGATTTGAATTGAAACTGAGGCAAGGTCGTGTCCTCTTGAGAAAGAAGTTAAGTTCCTTACATATTTTCAACTTTACAAGTAGGTCCTCACTCCCAAGGCAGAAGAACGTAGTACTGAATACAAAACAGATCTCAGATCTCGGACAGTTTTTCTACTCTGGTCTCGAGAGGAGTTGGGCCTAGAGTGGGCTGCAATAAAAGTGTGGGGGGGTGCTGACACTTGGCATGGGCTGGTCCCTCCCATGAGCTACTCAGCTGTAGTCTTAAATGTTTTTGGGCATTATTTGATGCTGGTTGATTTGTTTGCGTTACAAAAGCCACCCGCCCTCTTCAATGACGTGATACGCGAAAATCAGGACTTTTTTGTTACTTTGCCCCCCCATAAAAATAACAAACTATGCCCCTGATACAACCATATGTACAAGCATGTAATAAAAAAAAAGAGAGAGAAACAAAAACATCATATAACAATCAAACATTGAATCCCTGAAGATCACCTCAGTAAATCAGAACAATTAATTATAAAAATATGAACTCCACTCAAATCCCAGCTTCCAACACATACAATACAAAGAAAATATGTAGGGCCAACAACCCCCCCATACCCACACTAAGGTATAATCATAATTTGTATATACATAAAGAATCAACGTAACCATTTAAAAGCATCCCAACAGGTATGCCACAGTTGACGATTCAGTCTTATATTCAGCACATTTGATAGTCTGCAATTCTGTTTGGATTAAATGAAATAATTCCAGATGTGTAACAAATTATTGCTGTAGCACCAATGTACTACGGACTTGCCAGATCCAATACACCAGGCAAGCTATCACAACTCTCAATGAGCTAGTATCATACTTAGACCAACTTGATGGAAATAAACCTTTAAATAATATAGGTGGAGACATACCCAGAAACAACACTGAACCACACTGTGTAGACAATTCTTTCCAAAAACTGGTAACATAAGGGTATGAGGAATACAAATGGTCCATCATCTCCAGTTCCATGGAACAAGAATCCCTAGGGCAATATCCTTCAGCCATTTCCTTATGCTTTTGATTGGCCTTAACGTTAATTCTGCCATGAACCCCCAGCCACACCACATTCCACATATTTGCAGGTGTACATAGCTCACTCAGGAGTACCCCCACCACTCTTTGGCCAGAATCTGTTTAAGTGGGAAATGGTGGGTCATAAAAAAATTTCCTAATATCTGTTTATACACTAATCACCTGGATGTCGTTAATAAAAAAACTGAGAGATATTCAGTTGTTTTAAATAGTCAAAACATTTAACCCAAAACTGAGGAACTTTCTGGATCCTTCAATTTTTATAGAGAAATACCATCCCTTGCCAATCAACCATTAGTTTCCTCAGGGATGTAACCCAACCAAGCCATAGTGCTGAGGCCTGACATATCAAATGTACAATATTTGCTGAGAAAAAAACACACCAAAAGAAAACAATCAGGTTCAGCATACTGACACTACCCTCCTTAGGATCTAAATATGTGATGGAACGTTTGATGTAGTTCAAATGGGACCCCCACAGGCAAAAAAAATAAAATAATATAACCTAGTTTCCAGCACTTTTCGAACAGGGTAAACATAACTCAAATAAAGGAATAGTGGTATTAAAAATGTTTTAATAAACTAAACTCACTTTAATTTAGCCATGTGCCAGCAATTCCAATGGGCCACCATCTGCTGTTCTTTCCCAATCTGAAGGGCCCAATTAAACCATGGCATATCCTCATGTCCAAAAAAGACACCCAATATTTTACATGGTTCAGAAGTAACATCTACCCCTCCCACCACCCTCTGGAAGGACATTGTCTTCTGTATAGAAATACAGTGGCTTTTCTGAGTCTTAATCTCTGCTCCAGATACAGCAGAGGGAGTCCTAACCAAGTCCCGAGCCACTGTCCCTGAAACAGCATCGGCCACAGTAAGGACTAAATCTGCTGCATAAGCAATACATTTAAATGACAACCCAATATCTGGTTGCACTCCCATAATGTATGGGGAGAAGTAAAGTATCCTAACCACGGGGTCTAATGTCAAGATATATAACAATGGGCTTAATGGGTAGCCCTGCCTGACCTCCTTAAAAATCCTACATTTCTGACCGAGCCATTTATTTTCATGCAGCCTAATAAAAGCTTCAGAATAACGTAACCTAATCCAGGCAATGAACTGTTGCAGAAAACCATATGCCTGCAGGCATTGCCAAAAAAAAACAAACATGAGAGACCCTATCAAAGGCCCTTGTCTGATCTAAATTAATCAGAAAACCACCCAGCACCCTTTACCATAATTTCACAGAGAAAACAATTAAGCTTCCATAATTTTCCTCCCTGGAACCGCACAAAATAGAGACCGATGGATTATCG
Source organism: Neoceratodus forsteri (assembly GCA_016271365.2). Classification (NCBI taxonomy): domain Eukaryota; kingdom Metazoa; phylum Chordata; order Ceratodontiformes; family Ceratodontidae; genus Neoceratodus; species Neoceratodus forsteri. Next base: position 687,136,778 of record CM057449.1, read on the forward strand.
ATGTATTATACAATACTTTCGAAAGCTGACTACTCCGGATTTTAGCAAACATTTTAAAATTGGTATTTAATAAAGTAATCTGCCTCCAGTTCAGAAGATCAGTCTCATCCCTTTTTTAAATAAATAAATAAGTAGGCCTTCAAACATTTGTGTATTAAATGAAACTTCTGTCAAGAAAGATTGGAAAATTTTAACCAAATTTTGTGGCATAATTTCCATTAAGGCCTGGTACAGTTCACCTGGTAGTCCATCTAATACAGGTGCAGTTCCTTTTTTTAAGGATTCTATAACAGCTGACAGTTTCTTCACTGACACAGAAGCCAAAAGCTGTTCAGAGTGTTCAGCACTAATCTGGGAACATGAGCGGCTAGAAGAATTTGAACAAAATAAACAATATTTGCAACTGGGTTAGCCTGTTGCTCCATTATTTGTCATCTCATTTCCCTCAAGACCCCCTTATTATCTGTGAGCAAGTTACCTGCCCTATCTTAAATACCTGACATCTTGTTTTGTTGAACTCAGAAACAACAGTCATCAAGAGGGGTGGTCTGACACTTAGAACCCTGAGTGCAAAAACATTTGTTCCATCACCAAGGATTTGTATCTATCATATTGCAGATTAAACATTTCCTGTTTATGTGCCACTATCTGATTATTCAAATCCACTCACTGCTCAACCTACTGTGACACCAGTTCATACAACTGTGTCCACAACGTAACTTAATTTTGTTGCTGTTCAGCACCTCTTTGAGTTGCTGAAGTTTGTAATAGGGCTATGAAAAACAACTTAGTATCCTCCCACCAAGCCATGGCTATGGGGGAATCATACATGAAATCCACAGATTTCCTATCATCCAACAACATAATAAGTTCCTGCCACATCAAAGGATCATGTAGTAAACTGGCATTTAACCACCAAACCCCCCTACCCCCCCCCACCTGGGAGGGGGTGTTGATGAAACCGTGATTCCCATTATAGCATGATCCTATGTTTCTCCCGAGACTGTTTCTGAAAAAGAGAAGGGAATAAATTTGGAAACCAACCAAAAATGAATGTGCATTGACAGAGACCCCTTAAAAAAAGGTATGAGCAGGTCTCTCAAAAACAGAGGCCTGAGCATCCTTCAGACCACTTTGTTTGATCAAATTTTGAAGAAAGGCCATATCACTGTAAGTCTTAATCTTCCATGCCTGGATATCTGAAGCCAATAAACTAATATTGAAATCACCCCCCAATAAGACCATTTTACTGGTGCATGGATAGGGTTGCACCAATTTTAAGAGCTCCACCTTAAGTGTTTTGATCTGAGGTGCATACAAAATGATTAGGCTATCAGCACGATCTTCAAACCCCACATTTAGTACAAAAGCTCTCCCTGGGGAGACATCAACCAATTTGTGAACCTTAATCCCAGGGTTAGCAAAACATATCCCCAGCCCACTACATGGATCCTCCCCAAGAGACCAATGAGATGCCCCCTTACACCATGCATGATGCATCTTGAACCTTTCCAATATCCTCTATTGTCCTAAGCCGGGTGTCCTGTAAAAAAAAAACATCATAATGCAGTCATTGTAGAACAGCGAATGCAGTATCCCTCTTAATGTCAGATTTAATGCTGTTCACATTTAGGCTAGCAAACCTTAATCCTGAAATCGAATTATGCTTAACGGGAGTCTTTTTTTCTTTGAGCTTGCCCTAATCACCCTCTTTTGTTTAACCACAGGTTCTTGAACAGGCTGGGGCACCATACTCTCCTTAGAGGTATCAGACACTGAGGAATGAGAAGAAGTGTCAGAATCAGCTTCTTCCATCTGGTCGCTCCAATTTTGGAGAACAACCAACGGATTATTAACAGGTAGTCGGCCTCATGCAACTGGTGGCCTGTGCTTCCATGAAGCACCCTTCAGCCCCTTTGGAAATGGCTGAAAAACCATCCGTCGAAAGGTCAGGCTCAAAGCAAACCAAAGCAGGTGGGTGGGAGAGGCCGGGGCATAACCTCCTCATATTGAGAAACAACTTCTATAGACATAGCATCTTGGGCCTCCTGGATCTCATGGACTACAAGGTTTTCTGGGGGGGGACTAGATGGAACTGTCAGCATACTGTCCTCTTGTACCTGTGAAGCTACTACAGGAAGAGAACAAGTTTGGGAGGGACCTCCTGTTGTATAAGGTCTCTTCACATTTCGTAAGTAATATTCTTGTTCCAAGGACTCCTCTGAATCGTGGGCCGCCCACGGGCAAGAAAGGAAAGAATGTTCATCATCCCCACACAGATTACACACTGGGGGGGCAGTACATAGGTTTGCTGTATGTCTAAGTTCTCCACACTGAAAGCATCTGATCTGGGTACAGTCTGAATTGAAGTATGTAGAAGAGCCACACCAATAGCAACTCTTTGGTTGGCCAAGTTAAAATAAAATACCACAGACCCTCACTAGGAAAAATGAGTTTGGAAGGTGTCTGATACCTTCATCCATATGTTTCAACTGAACTCTGAAGGTCCAGCCCCCAGTCCAAAACCCATTATCATATATAATGGGGTTAGGATGCCCCTAGATGTCACATCACTTCTCCAGCCAAAACACAATGTCATTTATGCTAACCCCCTCATCGTTGAACAAAATAGTCACCATTTTCACAGAGGGTTTGATGATTGAAATAGCATAACATGGTTGCCAATCAGGAGTATCCTTCAAAGTATAATATAACTTTTACAATTTGTCCAGAAGAGCAGATGAACAAAAGCTCATATCATAGTTACTATTCACTGGTGAGTGTATGAAGGCAAACACCTCAGCTGGGGTAAAATGCATAGAATCCTTCAATAAAATTATGCTCATGAAGTGTCTCTCAGGGATTTTACTAATGCCCCCTCTAAATCTTATTCTGGCCACAAATTGCCTTTTTTGCAGCCTTAGCTGGCTGTTTGAAAAGGTTGGCATAGCAGGGGGTTTTATTCCAACCCCTATCACTTTGAGTCTCATGGGGTGGAGCCCCCCTCCCCCATTTTCAAAAACAGTGTCACAGTCAGTACTATCTAAAGTTACCTGGTCTCCATGGAAGCTGGAGGCAGCATTCTGAGGAAGTTCCACACCAGTCAGCAAGCCTTTTGACAGACTAACTTCCCTAGTATCCAGCTGTCACACCTTGCTGCAGTCCATCGCAGTTGGAATAGGAGCAGCTGCTCCCTTGTCATGTGTAAGAGCCACAGCTGGCAAGACAGATGAAACCTCAGCCGTCGGAGCAGGGCCTTGAGCCAGCCCTTGGACAACCACCAGTGCACTTCTTTTCCATTTGGGTGAACCCAGGATAATAATCTTTGGGTCAGGGACCCAGAGACCATTCACAAAAGACCATTCGGCATGCTGCATTGCCGATTCTGGGGACAATTTGGCAGAGGAGGTAAAATTGCAAGTGAGCATTTTCGGACATGTGTCCACTGCTGCTGGTACTGCCTCCAACCCCTCTTCTGTCTCCATAGGTAAATGAGATGTCCCAACAGGGTGAGATGTAACCCATTTCCCTGGCAAGGATTTAGGGCTGACTGCAGACTGTTTCCTTTTCTTTTCTTTTTCTAGTTTAGTTTTTTTATTTACTTGGAGCTCTTTCTCTGCCTCTCCTATCATGTCCAAAAGTTGTTTCTTTTTAGTATCCAGTTGCTGTTGTAATTTCAGCTCTTCCTCCAAAATCTCCATTGCAATATCCATATCTGCTAGCACCGACTGTGCTTTCTGTACATCAGAATCCTCAGGCAGGTCTGCATCTTCTGCAGACACCATTTCCTCTTCAGAGTCCATATCAGTTTCATCAGTGACCTTAACCAGTGTATCCGGATTCCCCTTCAGCACAGCTGAAACATCTCCTGCAGTGCAGTGCAGCAGTGCATCCTGGATTGGGCTCGTCCATTCCACCCACAGGAAGTCAAGCCCCCTGCTGGCAGAGATGGGGACATTTTTATTAACATTCAAATCAGATATAAGAAGTGAAAAAAACACATGAAAATCTTGAAAATTTACAACAAAGAAAATAACTGTACGAAAGGAAAGATAAACATAAAGAGAAAAAACAGTCATAAACTGAAGTTATAATGTGGGAACATAACTTTTAAAATGAAAAAAATAATGCATAGGCCCCAAACTGAACCCAAAATATCTAATGCAGTCTAAACTATGCAATGAACCAAAAAAACATGAGGGATTTGTTTAGTGATGTAATCAGCCATCTAGTTATCCCACCCAATCAATACCCTTCTATAACTGTGCACAAAGGAGAGTCCCTCAATGAATGTTTTCCACCTCATGCAAAGCATCCAATTCAGCTTGTATATTAAATAAGACATTGTGAAGAGTAACAGAACCTTGTTTCAAAACCCTTTGACACTGTACATGCCATATGGCCCATTTTATACAGGCAAAAATAACAAAAACAGTGATTTTATGACAACGTAACCATGGTGCCATCAATTGGCCATAAACCAAGGCATCATAAGTCATGTTTCTGAAGCCAGAGGTATTCCAAAAGGTATCTAATATTGACCAAAATCCTTTGATAAAGTGACACTGGAAAAAAAGATACACCATAGTTTCTGACTGATCCATACAGCCATCACAATCACACAATCAATCCTGAAGTTGCTTATGTTTGTGGTTACCATGGGCATTTAATTTATCATGTCCACAGATCCACATTATATCCTGCATTTTTTCAGGAACTCTGTGTTCTAACATACATCCTAACAATAAAGATACATCAAGAAGGGGGCCAACCTTAAAAACAGGTGTTTCAAAGGACAGTTTTTCTACTACAGTAGCATAAAACTTTTTTCTCAGGAGACATTCAAGAACCTAGTCATTTCTATTTTCCACAGCCTTATGTATTTTAAACAAGTTTGAACTGGTGCTGGGAGGAAAAGTTCCTCCCTGCTCCATTTCCCTTTCCCCCAGGCTGTAAGAAAATACTGCTCCCATAATTTCATAACAGATGTACCCATCCCTAACTGTCCTAGTATAAGTGATATAATATTTGAGAAGAAACAATTCCAAAGAAAAAAACAAAGGCTACACCATATTCAAACTCCCATCCTTCCAGGCTCAGTAGGTGTGGTACCTTTCATTGGATTTAAGTGACCACCCCATACTAAAGAAAAGGACAGACCCATTATTTTAGACTGCATTTGAAAAGGAAGAAGGAATACATGAGAAAGATACAGACAAATTGGAACTATATGATTCTAATAAAAAAATCCTTTTTTTCTGGTCATTTTCCACATTTTCCATTTTTGGATTTTAGCAGCATCATAGACAGTATCCCAATTACTTCACACTGCATTCAGTGACCCAAAGTAAACTCCCAAAACTTTAATTCTACCCTTAATGACTGGAATGATAAAATTTGGATCTTCTTTTGCCATCCCTAAAGCCAGTACCTGGCTTTTCATTGTGTTGATCTTAATACCTGTGACCAACCAATTTTGTTTAAAAACCTGAAGAGCTTTCATTGCTGATGGCAAATCTGCAACCAACAAAGTGCAATCATCTGCATATGCAGTAATCTTTGCCATGGACATTCCTAACTTATGCTGTATAGGAAGAACCATATCATGTGCTTCAATACATCTTAAGAGAGGGTCCAAACCGAAGACATTCAGTAAAGGCCTGAGGGGACAACCTTGCCTCACCCCATTTTTGATGTACATCGGAATTCCTAGATATCCATTTATCAAAGGCCTTACTTGCACTTCATGATATAATAATCATATGAGAGCTATGAAACCTTTTGGAATACCATATCTCGCAAGACTATCTCAAAGATATTTATGTTTAATGTTCCACAGTAAAAATATAACCATCCAAATTCATAAGCATAACCCATTCCATTACTTCTCTAATAAAGATAAGATTTTGTGTGATGTTTTTCCAAGGGATTGCACACAATTGTGCTCCTAGTATAACATCCTGAGCAATCCTAGCCAAACAAGCTGTTAGAATTTTCACAAAGATTTTATAATCCGCCGTTAAAACTTATAGGCCTCTAATTGTGTATATCCTTGCAATTACCCTTTTCATATAAAAAAACCATAATTGAGCAGGCCCAGTGGCGCTGAGGGTTGAGGCGCTGAATGCCACACCTCACACCACGCCAGTGACCTGGGTTCTGGAATGAGCCTGGGTCATCAGGGATCAGTAGGGGAGGACTGGGATTGAGCATCTGAAGACTGCTCTCCTGGTCCTGGGGTGGGTTGGGGAATCTCACCACATTGTAGCAGCCCCTGGAGATGCTCAGGGGAGCACTACTGGAGTGGGGGACAATGGAGGGGGAACATGGTGGACTTCGGCACGCTGTGTCCGGATGTCATTGTATGTCCACATTCTGGGGGACCAATCAGGAGGAAAGTGGCTGGGCACGACCATGCAGCTTGATGGCCATGCTCCAAGCCACCTGGAAGACTTTGGCAGAGTCCTGTCAGGGAGAGACTGATAACAAAGCTTTGCATTATTTTTTGTCTTTTGTACAACTGCAGCAGATCATCAAGGGTGATAGGGATTGTCTGGAGGCTCCAGTCTCCCAGAGATCCTAGTTGTTATAAACAAGTTATGGTCAGAGCCAATACAGCCTTGGAGAGCTTTTACAAATGGCAAGAGCGCTGAAAAGAATATGCAGTGCTCTCACCACACCACACCACAGTTAGATGTAACTGATACTGCTGTGATTACAGAACTGCACATGTGTGATACTTATGCATATAAAGTTTACCCCAGAGTCAGCCAAGAATAACATGGCAGCATTGACATGACTACATATGCGCGATACTCACATATGCATAGTGTATGTCTGCACTGCCATGTTGCACATGGCTGCTGTCAGTATCTCAGTAAAGCTATCCTGTGTCAGTGCATTGCACGCAGATGTAAACGTGGGTAAAATAAGACCCCACTGAAAATGAGATACTGCATCTCAGCCAGGCTAACTTGTATCAGTACATTGTAGAAATGGGTAAAATTAGGGCTCCCCAGAAAATGAGATCCTGCATCTCAGCAAAGCTATCCCATGTCAGTGCATTGCCAAAATGGATAAAAGTATGACTCCACTAAATATGATATACTGCATCTCAGTCAGGCTATCCTTTGTCAGTACATTGTAACCATGCTATAATACCATCAAGAGGTTCTGGAGACATATGAACATTGAGAGCAAAGCTTGAGAGATTCCAACATATTTTCAGAGCCTCTGTGATTTGTATCAGGTGAGGTTTACCATTTAAAATAAATAACATAAAACAGCCTTAACATTTGTTATAGTTATTTTACTGACATGCATAATGAAGTCAGTTATGTACATGTATTGATTTGAGCATACAGGACAATGTACAGGAGTTTTGTCCCAGTTTTACATGGAAATTCAGGAAAAGGGAGGGTATCCTACAGGGAAATGCTTTGTTCAGTCTTGGAACACTGCAGATGACACCACTATGATTTCTTTGTAATTCTCTAGGATGCCCCTTGCAACCTCTGAAAACCTCTAAAACATTAACTGCCTAGCAGTTACCCTTCCTACAAGTATAAAACCATGAGAGTTCCAATGCCACTAATTAGATAGATCCTGAAAGGGTTAACATAAATCAACTCTTCAGAGGAAATACTGTAAATCATTGCTACACACATACACACATTGGAAGAGATGACCAAGAAAGTAATTTGGACTGCTCTGCAGTTAGATGCTGCTATCTGTTGGAAATCATGTCAGTAAATTATTATTCTCCAAAGATAGCAAGTCACATTGCAATAATAAAGCTGAAAAAATAGTGCTGGAATTGGTCTACTAAACAGAGTCAAGAGAGTATTTCATTTAACTGGCAAGCTGGGGAAGGATACCCTGAAAACTCCACAAATGTGTGCCATAGTACTCCATTTTTCCAGTTACAGACATCTAGATGGCTGCAGGCTCCACTCACAGCCATAAAAGTTTAAAAAGTAGTATACACAATTTGAGGAATTCCTGACACCACTCTTGCAGGTGGCTTCTACCTAAATATTGAAGGGGAAATGAGCACCTGAATCTTGGAGACAGGCACAGATAACAGTCTTGCCCAAACCTGGGAAAGACCCCAAACATTGCATTTCATATAGACCTATATCCCTTTATCCAGTCAATATGAAAATATTCACATCTATTATGGCAAACCAGATGCAGAACAGTGTGCAGAGCTTGGTGGACCTAACCAAACTGGATTCATTAAAGGAAAGGCCTTACAGGATAACATCCATAGGGTCATTAACATATGCTCATCCCAAAAGACCTCCAGACATTTACAACAAACACTTTCCTTAGATGCCAAAAAGGCATTGATAGGGTGAGGTGGAAATATTCTTAAAGGGATCCTCAAAGCCATGAACTTTGATCCAGGCTTCCAGGCCTGTATTAATGCCCTATACAGAGAACCAGAAGCTGTTGTGAAGGTAAACAGGAATTAACTCAATGAGATTCCCTCTCGCCCGAGGGACAAGACAGGGCTGTCCCCGTCTCACTTAGTTTTTACACTCTGTATAGAGCCTTTGGCAGTTAAAGTGTGGGAGACAGAGACCATTAAGTGAATAGTGGTTGCAGGGGAACAACATACAATCTCCCATTATGCAGATGATGCCTTGTTGCTTTTAAGACAACCAGAGATATTGGGTCCATGTCAATTCACTCCCACCAATTCACTCTGTGACAACTGGCTCCAGTGACAATTCACTCCTGTGACAACCCGCCCCCATGACAATTCACTCCCTATAGGAGTTAATTAAATTACTGGCTTGTGGGAAGATTTTCTTTACTGACAGCCAGTTTTAATGGAGCAAAATGAAAATGCCATTTACCCAGACATTGTTCAGTAGTTGGAAACATGCCTGGCGCATAAGGGGTCTGCAACACAAGGCATAACTGTGGGTGGGTCAAGTTGAAGGGAAGAACAATTCAGGAATCAAAGGTAAAGTGCCTGCAATGCATAAGGTACTGCTTTCTATTTTTCAAAGAATCTTGCAACTTTTGATCAGCATCCTGAAATGTAACGAGATGGGGTCCCATGGAGTAGAAATAGGCAACAGCAGACCATCAGCTCACCGGGGAATAAGCCCTGTATTGCTTTTTGACATTGCAAAACAGTCTACCAATTTTCTGCACTCTATCCTTTCTCATGCACTCCTAATCCTGCATGCCCCCCTCAGTAGCTCAGCACTTGCCTAGGTAAAAAATTAGTTTTTGTGTGGAGGTAAGTCCCATTATCGGGAGAGGAGTTAAGGATTAACAAACATTGCAGCTGTGATTAAAACACTGGGCAACCAACCTGAGAGGAGAGTTGGTTTCATAAATATAGGTCAAAGTTCATTCTGCATCAGAGCAGCTTTTATTGTGAGAGTTGAAATTTTCTGTGTTCTCCCCCTGAGGTGGCTTCACTATAATTGTTCATTGACTGGCAGCTAGTTGGTCCGGTGAGTGAGTGGGTAGCTTCAATTTCTCATGCTCTCAGGTATTACAGGGTGAGTGAATTGATGGGAGCGGAGAGTGCAGGGGATGAGTTTACATTGGAGTATATTGACTGGAGCCAATTGACGGGAGTGAATTGATGGGAGCAAATTGTCATGCTCCCAGAGATATCACTCCCGGCCTTAAAGGAGGTTCCGCAGGAGTATGGCAGGGTCTCCAGATACAAAGTAAATTATGCCAAGTCAGAAACAGTGCTTATTAGTAGTAGGTTCCCACAATAAAGAGAGATTTCCCTTTGCCTGGACTAAAAACAATACTATTCGTTACTTGGGAGTACATATTACTACCAATGTGAGTGAGTTATTTAAACTAAACTATGAGAAACTACTGACAGAAATTGTATCAGACCTGAATCACTGGACTCGCTTCCCTTCTCTCTGGTAGGTAGAGTGGAAGTTCTTAAAATGAATGTCTACCCAGGTACCTTTTCCTTTTTCAGACATTACCCACTGAGATCCCAAGTCATTTCTGGAAGCAACTTGACAAAAAATTTCAGGTGTTTATCTGGGCAGGTTAGTACCCCAGAGTGCAGCATTGAAGGCTGTCCCTCCCCAGGGAAGAGGGAGGCCTTAGCCTGCCTGACTTTCTGGTGTATTATTTGGCAGCCCAAACCCCTCCCCTGATTACTTGGGCCAAACAGAGCGTAGAGTCCAAGTGGTATTCCATGGTGAGTACTAATGTCATCTCAGTGCTACTCTGTGCACTTCTTATCATGAAAATCACTTCCGCATGGAAGAGGCAGATATCTAATAGGTGGGTGTCTCACTCTCTAACGATTCTACAAAAACTCAGGTCCCCAGCCTACAAACTCAGTGAAATAGGCACACTTACTTTAATTATGGGGGTTCTGGCTTTTGAGCCAGGACTCACAGCAAAGGCTTCTGAAAGTGGAATAGACATGCACTAATGAGATATGAACAACCATTGTAGGGTGACCACAGTGTGTCATTCCAATGCCTCCAAACTATGTATTCTTTAACTAAGGTGGACTTCTACAGGCTCTCGCAGGTGCACAGTTACCTGTTGGAGGCTGATAGACTCCAGCTTATTAAACATGATAGGACACCTTGGGAGGATTTTTTTGTACTGGTCCACAGTTCTTAAGGATAGATCAAAATACATCTTTTTGATGTTCAATCTGCTTTTAAAAACTGGAAGGAGTACTTTTCTGAGCCTTAGTGACAAATGGCAAGAGGAGGCCAGGGCCTCTATTTCTGACAGAGTATCAGACTCACAAAGTTGGAGGGAATTCTGCTGGAAGATAGTTACTAGGTTTTTTTATGTCCCAATGATCACCAGGCATTTGGGGACCTCAGCAACAAACAGATGTTGGTGAAATTGTGGTGAAAGAAGTATATATTTTCATATGCTACAGGCATGCCAGAATTTGGTGGTCTTTTGGACCCAAATCAGGCAAGAGCTCTCCAAGATTTTGGGGGTACAGATTCCAGATGCTTATCTGCACTTTTTATGGGGGATTAGGGTCCCAAGAATACCAACCCGGACAGGTGGAGGAGTTTTCTAATGTATGGTCATAGCAGCCCTTAAGACTTTGCTGTCACATTGGTTAGCTCTGGTAGTACAAGGGGTAGTCAAATGAAGGGAAAGTGTCCCAGATTTTTAAGATGGAACAAATTACAGCAAAACTCCGCCTGACAGAGGAAAAGTTCATGGAAGCATGGAGAGTCTGAATTTCCTACATGAACCTAATTTAGATTTGGTAGGGCAGCCAGCACTTTAACACTTCTCCAAAGGGGGGGAAGAATCAAGTCCAGTTTGGTCCTATGACTGAAACTCTGAGAACGCATGGGGTGCATACATACACTTGTAATGGCATATTTTTCTTTCCTAGTTACTGTTCTATGTTTATAACTGCTATTAACAATTTTAGGTAATTATTACATATATACATTGTTAACCTGCTTTGCCTAATTTTATCTATTTTGGTCTACTATAAGTGGAATATCAGCTACCCTGGACTGTGTGTGTGTGTGTGTGTGTGTGTGTGTGTAATTTATTAACTGGACCAGGCACCTCTGTGAGGACATTAAGGATAAACCAAGCAGTTAGGGCCTTCCACATAAAATGGGGGATGCCCGGTGGCGCTGAGGGTTGCGGCACTGGACGCCACACCTCATGTCATGCCAGCGACCCAGGTTCGGGAATGAGCCTGGGTCATCAGAAGTCATCAGGGAAGGGAGAGGAGTGAGCATCTGAGGGACAACTCTCCTCTTCCAGGAGGGAGGGGGGCATTCTCCCGGTGCTTGACTGGCCTCTGACGGAGGCCAGAGGAACAGGAAGTGCAGAAGCATGTATGAGAGAGGGCTGGGAGTGGTGGTCATTGGCATAATGCCTTGACATCAGGGTGCTGGCCACTTCCTCAGAAAGGGGAAAAAACACAGCCAGAGCACAGGTAGATGGGCACCAAGAACACCAACCCTAATGATGACTGCCTGCCTGACCACCAGGGGACCCCAATGAGACATTGAAGCATCGAGACATTCAGGTCCTGTCCCATACCCGCCTGGGGGGGGTATAGCCATGGCTCTATGGGGGGGAACTCCTGGGGAATCAGGTAAGGCAAGTCACGGGGGTGGTGGTTGGTGTCTCCCGAAGAAGCGTAGCTCCGGGGTGTGAAGATGAATAAACAGAAAGTAGAAAAAAAAAAATGGTGGATGCCACACTAACTGTGTATAATGCAGCCACAACAAGGAGCAAACATTTGGTTAACCTTTATCTATGACCAGTACACTATCTACAATGTGGTCACATGGTGGAGGTGCTACTCAGCATGTTTTTTTTAGTTACATGGGGGAGGGTGGGATATCTGAGAATATTTTTATTTATTTATTGAGATCTTGGATAGTACCTTTGAGTACAAGCTCATTAAACAGGTTCTGTGTCTAGACAAAAAAGCTATAACCAATGTAAAACATAAGCAAATTACAACACAATTGTGCTTGAATGACAAAGTAGAGCAAGCACAGTATGTACAAGGTCATTGGCTGATCACAGTAGACAGTCTCGTAAGTTACAGTAGGAAAGCATTTTTACAAAGGCTGTGTTAGTAGCCATAGTCAAGTACACTAAATAAGGTATTGTTACAAGGTTATAGGAAGAGAAAAGGAGAGGAGTGAGGAGAATAGAAGAGAAGAGAAGAGAAGGAGAAGAGAAGAGAAGAGAAGAGAAGAGAAGAGAAGAGAAGAGAAGAGAAGAGAAGAGAAGACAGGAGAGGCAGTACCTTGGGAGGAGAGATGACAGCTGAAAGTACAGGGGAAGGAGTGAAGGAAAGAAAGGAAGCAGAATCATAGGGTTGAAGCTGGGGTGGAGTATAGGTTATAGGGCAACTGGAGAGAAGGGAAGGGGGAGGGTGAGCAGAGAAATGGATGTGGGTAGGTGGGAGTGGAAGAGGATGGGTAGGAGGATGGTGGAGTGGATGGAATTTGAAGGGAACTGAGAGCAGAGGTGAGATAGTAAGAGGCTGAGGGGCACAAGAATAGAAGGCACTGCAGGAGTGGGTTAGCGTAAGGTCAGAGGAAGTCCAGAGAACATGCGTAAGAAGTTATTGGAAGCAGGTACAGCTGACATTCTCTATTAGCTGCTGTCTCAGCAGTCTTTTGAAGGGACCAATCGAGCATAGCGAGGAGATGTCAGGCTGTAGAGAGTTTAGCCACCCAGGGGCATGGAAAGCAAAGGACCTTTGACCCAAGGAGGTGCGAATATGTTAACACACGAAATACAGTCTGTATGCACCTCCATTTGCAGATGGCAGCAGGTTTCACATAGATTAAATGTATGTATTTACCTTTGGAGTTAATAAAGCTGAGTTAAAAAAAATGGTTTCGTTTATTAGATGGAGCAGAGTGGCAATAAGGTAGCATTCATAGTAGGCTCCATAGTAGAAGTATTGTGGTGGCAAGTGGCAAGCCAGTATCTTAAGTGAAGAACCATGAGGATTAGTCATGCATCTTATTGTGCACTAGCCTGTCTTCTTACAGTATGCCAGCTAACTGCTAGAGCTTGTTGACTAAATGACTTGTGTAAGAATGTGCATGTGCAGCATTGTTTGTGTGCAGTGCCACCTGCTGACGCTTTAACAACCATGCAGATAACAGTGTATAATTTCAGCATTTGAATACAGTGGCACCAACTGACACCAAGAATTACGACTCGTTGTAGCTTAGGCCATTGTGACAGAAGTGCCTGGTTATCTTTAGCCATGATGGAGCAGGATGCTGGGCATCACTGTCTCCAGAGTATTGGAGGGGCATTGCAGGGCCATGATGCTAATGGATTAAGATGATTTGCATACCTGTAGTACAAGTCAAATTTATGACCAATAACCAACCCAAGATGGACTGATGTTCTGCAAAGAAGGAGGAGAATGGTCATGTCAATGGAAAGGGAAGTCAGTGGGATGTAAACTATAGGATAGGGGACGTAGCTAGTCCAAGGGTCATCAGTGATAGAAGTTAGATGCATAGGTACAGCAAGGGAATGGCAGCTGGGCCAAGTAGGAAAAGTATAGTAGATTGCCAGCTGGAACAAGAAAGCATACAGGGGCAAGTCTCACTTGAAAGCGTGGCATATGGGAATCATGCCCCACAAAATGGACTGGTCTAAACACCAAATACACTCAGAAGTCCAGAACTTAGAGGACTTCACATAGACCTGGTGGGAGAACAAAATGACTGGGGAACCAAGGGGGAGAAATCTTGGCTCTTCCAAAGGGACAGGTCCTCCAATGAAAGGAGTAGGTGGTTCTCTTCTGAAGAGAGCTTGTCTGTGAAAAACAAGGAGGAAATCAGTATGACAAGCAGGTCCAGAGAGTCCACTTGACCAAACACAAAGAAAAAAGCTGTGGGGGGTGGGATGCAAAATAGTCACCCAGAAAGCAAATACAGGAATAAAACAACTCAGCACAGCTAAATGGATTCAGTGGTGATAAGAACTTGGTGAAAGTTAAATTCCACAGGTGTAGTTCTAGCGGCATTACTATACCTTACCTATTATGCATCCATGAATTTTTAAGCAAAGTTTGACAATTAGTAATTTCTGAATTTTTCACAGTAAATTTTAACCTACTAAACAAAATGTATCCAGTTTTATTTGATTCTAGGCCTATTTACACTACTGGTCAAAATTTTTAGAACACCCCCATTTTTCCAGTTTTTATTGAAATTTACACAGGTTAATGTCTCCATGTACTCTGAAATTAAAGCATAGAACAAATAAACAACTGGAGATAAAAAATAAATCATGGAATCATTTTGTTTAACAAAATTTAATCTAAATTTTTGACTCATCAAAGTAGCCACCTTTTGCAGATATACTGTAACCGCCGAACACACTTGTGGCATTCTTCCTACAATGGACATCAAATATTGTTTGGAAGTTCTTCCCAACACTGTTGCAGAAGTTCCACAAATGTGTTGCACTTGTAGGTTGCTTTGCTTTCACCCTTCTGTCCAGTTCATCCCAAACCAGCTCAATGGGGTTTAAGTCTGGAGACTGTGCTGGCCATTCCATGATTTGAAGCCTACCGTCTTGTTCTTTTCCTTGAAGGTAGTTCTGACATAGCCTGGAGGTATGTTTTGGGTCATTGTCTTGCTGTAGGATGAACCCCTGACCAACTAGGTGTAGACCAGAGGGTATTGCATGGCACTGCAAAATGCTGTGGTAGCCCTTTTGGTTCAGGGTGCCAGTCATTCTGTGCTGTTGTCCTGTGAGCCGCCTATCAAGCAAGCTGTTGACTCTCAGAAACTTGTCTTCTGATTTTGTTGTGGCTTTGGGTCTGCCAGACTTCCTCCTGTCAGAGTTTCCTCCAGTTTCCAAGTGCCTTTTGATGGTGTAGGAAACTGTACTCACTGACACCTTGGCTTTCTTTGTAATTTCTCTACAGCAGTTTTTGCTAACCTAACCTCTAGCGGTTTACCGCTTACCTTTGTACCATTTCAGGTTATTCACTGGACTTGAATTGCTTAAATTTCAATAAAAACTGGAAAAGTGGGGGTGTTCTAAAAGTTTTGACCGGTAGTGTATCTTGGGTATACATGCCAAATGTGGGGTGCATACCTGCAACCATAGTGAAGCTAAAATGTTCCAAGTATTTTAAAAATGTACTTACTTTTTTTTATCTCCCTCTCCCCCACCAACCCCCTTCTGCCTGCTGCCTCAGTCCCATCACCCACTAAATACAGGACTTACCCCTTCTGCTGCTTCCTACCACCATGGGTGAACATATGCCATGGGAAGTGATGTGGGGCATGCAGAGTTCCCAGCATCATCCTCTCTGCTGCAATGTTTTTTTCTCTCTTTTTCTCCATGACCAAGGCTGGAATATGTTTTGTAGTGTGCACGAACTGCATTAAGATGCAGCACACCTCTGCGCCTGCTCCCAGTCAAATAGGTATGTACTGTAACTGCTGCTGTGCCACCTACAATGTGGCAAGTGGCAATCAAGCAGCAGTACATACTGTTCCCCCTCCCTGAAGTAGGAGAGCTATCAGTGGATGCTCTATTTTCCTTCTCCCTGCCAGCCCCCAGAGACCCTGGTCTGTTCCCAAACCTGGGTTGCATGGCAAAAGGTAAGGCATCCAGCACCTCTGCCCTCCTCGCCACTGGGCCAGTGCAATATTCACACAGTTTAACAAATTATTAAATTGTGAAATTTGAACTCCTGTAAGCTACAATTTACTTAACCAACAACCTCCCTATTTAGCAGTTTCTGTGTCTCTTCCAAGACAGTATGCACATACATTTTAAAATGTCTATCTCTGAAGGTGGTTAAGTTGTAAGCAGAGAAATATTTTTCAGAACTTCTTACAAACATAATAAATTACCAGCCTTGGATCCCCTATTATTTCCATACCCTTCTACCCTTCATTTAAATGCCATGACATTTGCTATCCTTTTGTCGTTCTTTACAAAACATAAACATGCCAAATTTTAGGTTTCTAGCTGTATGAGTGATTGAGTTATGACCAATTAAACCATTTTGAAAAATGTCAGGAAACTTCATGAAATTGGGTGACATATGCAAATATCACCCAGCCCTAGTATCAAAGTTAGATTTTCTTTTTTTTTTTTATGCATTTATTTTTTTTTCCTTCCATTTACCCAGAGTGTGCCTTTCCTTCAGGCTTTTCAAAGGACTGGATTCTGCTGCTCCACTAAAACACCCATGTCTGTTAGACTATTGCACATCTCCAGCCTCTCTAAGGTCCGCCATTGTTCCCATGAAGTCAGGCTTTAGCTTAATGAACATCTTTTCCTGTTTTTTCTCCCAGACCTCCATCCCAGTGCATGCATGCTATGATGTCCTGCAGGCCCCGGTAACATATTATCACCCATCGGCGCACCTTCATGTTGACCTCCGATGGCAAAACGAAAAAAAGACCATTCGCAACATTCGCTGTAATGGTCCTTTTCAGTGCTTCATTTCCACCAGTGTTCCACTCCCCCCAACTCCGACCTGGAGTTGATAATCCTAAAGTCCGGGGGTCTAGGGACAGTGCCCCACAGAAAGCATCGCCATGGGCAGCACAATGCCTACGTCAGTATTGTGCGTCACTACTGTGGGGGGTCAGCATTTTCACTGTTGACCTCCCTTGGTGCTTTTGTCACCCATACTGCATGAGGCACCTGTGTAAAGCCTGTCACCAGGATTTGTTGCATGCACTATTGATGTAACACAAACCTCATATTCCAATAGAAGAGCATCCAGGGACAATTTGAATCATCCTACCACCCTCTGCTCATGATGTTTTTTCAACCAATTAGAATTTGTTTAGGAGTAAAGATGCCTCCATTCATTCATGCCATTACTGAGATGCTCTGCACTGATGGAATGATATTCTTTGTCTACAGTTGTGATGCAGCAAAGCTTTTCTCCACCGGTAAAGTTCAGACAAAGTCAGCAAATCTGCATATGGAGACTGTTTTTCGAAGTTGTTGCCTTAAGTCAAAATTCACCCATACTGACTTTGCCTTGCAACTTCACTGTGCAGCTTCACCTTTTGGTTTCTTAAGGCAAAATTGCTAAAAGAAACAATCTGGATCCCATGGCACAATTTGTACAGGTCATATGGGACATCCCAATCAGGCAGGAAACAGGAAGTGAGAGGTCTGATTTCAGTTTCTCATCAGTGCTTGAGTAGGTCAGACAGCTACCAAAGCTCTTGAGAAGCAATTGCTTGAGAAGTTGTACAAGTTACTTAAAAAGTTTAAAATGTGATAATACTCAGTTCCTTGTTACTTCTATCTGTTCCTCCTGAGTTTAATTTCTTGATAAATATTTCTGTTTTGTAATTTGTTGTTGTTTTCTTTTCAGTATCTCTCTCTATCTCTTACCCCATTTTTTCTTTTTCTTTTTTTTACCTCATCGCAGCCTTTACAGGTAGCAATGGCAGACAAGGGAGAAGTCTGTGGGAGACACATAAGGTGTTATGGGCTAAGGATTCATGGTGGCAATGGTAGTGGTGGCATCTGCCTAAATAGGGAGATGTTTCACCCAGGGAGGGAAGCAACTGGGGCATCAGTTCCACCACCACCACCACCAGCAGTTCATGATGAGGAGACAAGTGCTTCCCCAAGGGACAGCATGCAGCAGAAGGGGCAGATGGAGAAGAAGCTGCAGCAGCCTGAGGCATCTGACCACTCCCGCCTCATGCCAACACCACCACCAGCAGTGCCCCTCCCTCAGCACAGCTTAAAATAACCCCAGGCACACCCCCAGTATTCCCAAGGAGTTTCCCTGTTTGGGACTTCTTCACCTCTGTGCCTGACAACAGCAGTATTGTGAAATGCAAACTGTATGGATGAGAGGTGTGGAGAGGCAAGAAAGGTACCCATCTGGGTACTGGTGGACAGCAAACGCACCTAAATGGCTACCATAAAAGAGAATGGGAGGCCAGGCTACATGAGGAAAGAGAGGCAGAGGGGGATGGCGGTCAGGTTGAGGGGGCAAGGCATGAGATGAGGAGGCATCCACTGTCCCGGAGGAGTCCATCATGAGCACAGGGCAAGTCCGAGTCCAGCATGCCTTCAAATCCAGTTGTGGCAGCTCCACCAGTTCACCACTGACTGCAACATTTGCAGTTACCACACAGGCAGACTTGGCCATGGTGTCAGCAGAGATCGCTGACCTCTTCCATGATGTTGCTGAAATTACAGTATGTGGGACATGCGAACCTTCCTAAACATCAATGAGAACATTAGGGGTAGGGTGGAAATAATAGCCCTAATCTGCTGTGCTGAAGCAAAGGTATTGTACAGGAAGCACAAATAAGCAGAAAGGCACATGGACAGTCAGTCTGAAAGAGACTGAGAGACAGACTGGTGTGATGGGATTGATGACAGATACAGACATAGACACAGACACATCATCCAAGAGAGACAGAAAGGTGGGTCACCTGGAGTAAGCTGTCAACCAAGTCTGCACATCAGGGGCAAGCTGGGCAAGGGCAACAAATCTCCAAGTCCAACATCAGGGTAGCACCTGGGAGCATAAGGCTTAGTTGCTGTCAGTAGAGGAATGGCACTCTGTTTTATCCATGCAGCTCCAATTAGAATTTACCAGAAGGAAAAAGTGCTGAATGACCACATTCACATTGTAAGCTAAGCCTGAGACTTTAAAGCATAACAAATAATGATATGTGACATTGAAACACTGTAGAAAAAGCAATCACACGCATCATTTCATCACAGGTGCTGAGTATTTGGCTCAAATGGGATTTAAATCTGTGAACTCCAGAGTCCCAAGCCAGTGCATAAACCATTAGACTACAATGTATTTGTACTGACCAGGCTACACAAAACTGGGGACTAATCACACTAGTCTAAGGCAATATATTCTTATTAAAGTTACTTACTGTATGTATGCATGGCCACAGGATCAGGTCACAATAATGGGATTGTTCTA
This sequence comes from Neoceratodus forsteri, assembly GCA_016271365.2. Lineage (NCBI taxonomy): Eukaryota > Metazoa > Chordata > Ceratodontiformes > Ceratodontidae > Neoceratodus > Neoceratodus forsteri. The sequence continues at coordinate 687,156,231 of CM057449.1, forward strand.
TTTACTATAGCAGCCTCTTTGCTGTGTCTGTGGAGAGGCATCAGACAGCCCACCTAATCTAGATACATAACTACACTTTTATATTACACCATAAGATAATCCAATGTATGTAAACTGGCATTTTAGCAGTCGAAGAAATGGGTGAAGCACTCTCTTCAAACCTAGGATAAACCAAAGAGGAGTGTGTCCTGTGTGTGTGTGATGTCCAAATTCAAGATACGTTCCGTTTGTATGTATCAGAACAGAGGCATTTAAAAGGTGTTTTATTTCCAGCAAATTTTTTATTTTGTTGATTTAATTATTTGGAAACCAGGTAAAGCCCACTAAGCACAGATGCATCTTTTTTAGGGATGACCCAGGAGCACTGGGAAGGTTAAGTGATTTGCTCAGTCACACAGTATGCTAGTAGAGGTTGTGGGAATCAAACCCAGGTCTGTCTGTTGGACATACCAAACTCATTCACAGCTCATTACTCTAAACTCTAGGCTATACTGCCATGACTAATAATAATACTAGTAGCACAGCATTAAAATAAATGGTAGTAGTTAAGAATATGAAAGCCCAGAACTTATGTCCATTCTGCAGCATGAACACAAAACAGTCAAGCCATATCATAAGCAGCAATAGATGAACTGGTAATGCTTTTGGAAGGAGGGGCAAACAGTGAGTGTTCCCCTGCAGGCAGTGCCACACTGAAGACTGGATATACCTATCTATCTGCAGTCGAACAGTTCCACCGGGCTGTGGTGTCAGAAACTACATTGATATCCAACGCATTGCCACCAGTACAGTGACATCCATAAGAATGGCATGCAAAAGAAAGACCAACCCCTACAACAATGCACACCACAGCATATGGGAAATGGAAAAGTGTGTCTGTTTGCAGACAACACAAAAGTCTATAACAGAGTGGACCCTCCGGGGGGGGGGAAAATGGGGCAAGATCTGGCCAAGCTGGAGGAGTGGGCAGAAAGGTGGCAGCTTCAATTCAATGCAAAAAAATGTAAGATAATGCACATAAGCTGTAGTAAACCCAGGGCTACATACAGGCTTGGGGAGAAAGCACTGCAGGTTACAGAGCTAGAAAAGAACCTGGGGATTTGAATTTCAGATGCCCTAGAGATTTGGTATCAGTGCGATCGGGTGGCAGGAAAGTGACATGAATACTGGCTTGCATAGGGAGGGGCTTCACCAGTAGGAAGAGGGAGATGATAATACCACTCTACAAGGTGCTAGTCATATCACAGCTGGAGTATGGCATGCAGTTCTGGAGGCCGCACTTGCAAGAAGACAAGGATAGGCTGGAGAGGGTCCAGAGGAGGGCAACCAGAATGGTCCAGGGGATTCAGGGGAGGCCATATGAGGAAAGGCTGGAAGAATTAGGGTCTGTATACACTGGAAATTAGAAGGGTGAGGAGATAGAAACCCTCAAGTATCTGAAGGTACAATAAAGTGAGGGGAGGTAGCCTCTTAAGGCAGAGCGAAAACACAACCACCAGAGGTCATGCATTCAAGCTGGAAGGGGGTAGATTTCAGGGGGACGTCATGGGGATTAGTTCTCAGAGATGGTGGTAGGTCCATGGAACAGATTACCTGGATGGGTTATAGGGATGGATACAGTGGACAAGTTCAAAAGAGCATGGGACAGATATATGGGCCTAAACGGAAGAGTAAGGGTAGTACAGAGAAATAAATGGTAGGAGGGTGGGAGGAAGTGGGACATTTTTGGGCTGACTAGATGGGCCTGTCGGTCCTTTTCTGCTGGCAGGATTCCATGATATATTGGAATGCTCCACTCCACACCCCACTCCCGAACTAAAGATTACCAACTCCACATCACACAGACAGTGGAGAAAAGGGCAGTTCCTCCGGCAACACAACAACCCAAGAATGGCACTAGAGGATGTCGGCAGTTACTGTTGTCAAAACAGGATTGGGGGAACCACATATGACTACCCATGCATTAAGAAACACATTCCCACCCACCGCACTGTTCACCCCCTTCTCAAGTCCCCAGCAGCACCCAGTCTATTAAAACACACAATCCCAACCACTGCACATCCTGTTCACCTCCCGATCATTTGCCACCGATACTCCTCCCTGCTGACAGAACACACCTGTCAACATCAATTCCCTCTTGCTATATTTACCATCATTGTGCAGCTGTCACTGTAATGGATTCGATGTGTCGGATTCGATGTTCTAAGGGTATACCCTATCAGACCTATAAAGTATACATTCATTAACTCAGATTATTAAATGTTGCTAGAGGCAACGCTGGATCTACTGTAAATGTTCATGTAGACCCTTCTGATTACATGAGCAAAGTGCTCACAAACATTAGACAAACTAACCCCATTTAACAGAATTCATTGAACTACAGAGAGATATAGATAGAACACAACCCAGGTTAGAATCCCACTCCCCCAAAAATAATAATATCATAAAATACAGGAAGGACTCATTCGGCTATAAGGGGAATCTTTAGAGGATCCTACAAGAATCATTGGTGTTCTGAGCAGACATGAGCCAAAAAGGCAAACAACGTGGACTCACACCTCACATAAGTAGACGGCCACCTTGCCATGCTGGAGGAGAATGTAATCTACATTAAGACCACAAGCACAGATCATAGAGTGAGAAGGAGATGGCAATAATCACCAGCAGAAAATAGGAAGTTGTCATCCTTCTGTACAGACAGTTGGTGAGACCCCATCTGGAGAACTGCGTACAGTTCTGGAGACCCCATCTCCACAAGGACATTGACAGGATGGAGGCACTCCAGAGGAGGTCAACTAAAATGGTACATGGTCTGCACCATTAACCTTACAAAGAGAGACTAAAGAAGCTTAATATGTATACCCTGGAGGAAGGGGGATATGATAGAAACATTCAAGTACCTCAAGGGAATCAACAAAGTCCAAGAGGGTAGCATGTTTCAGAAAAAGAGATGTGCAAGAACAAGGGGGCACAATTAGACGATATAGGGGGATGGCTCAGGGGCAACACGAGTAAGTATTTTTTCACAGAAAGGGTGGTGGATTCATGCAATGGCCTCCCTGAGGAGATTATGAGGTCAAAAATAGTGGGGGAATTCAAGAATGCATAGGACAGACATATGACAATTATAGTGGGGGCTGTAGGAGGAAGTAGGCTGTTGGTTAACTAGGATCTGCAGCTTATTCAATAGGTAGGGAAATGCACAGATTGGGTGAGCCAACCGGTCCTTATCTGCCAAAGAAGTCTATGTTTCTATGTTTATGTTTCTAAGAATAAAGCCTGTAAAAAAATGTTAGGATTTACAGGCTCCCGGGAGTTGGGAAGCGGAGGTGAGACAGAGTTCCATCTGTGCACTGTGATTACTCTCGGAGATTAGGCAGCTGTCATGCTGTTGTCACCCTCTCCCATTCATCTCCTGGATCCCTGAATTCTGCCAATGAATTCTGTTATGTTTTTTCCATTTGGGACAGCTCAGCACAAACCATTATACACAAGGACAAGAGCATGTGCTATAAAAGCAAAATTATACAATGGCAAGAGAATTTCTCGTTCTCTGATTGGTCAGTGTGTGCCTGGGACAGTGATGTTATTGAACAATAGCATCACTGTTTTACGTCTAGGCACACAGCTGACTTCACAGCACTGAGTGAAACACTTCCCTCCACAAACAAGCCACCACAAAGCATACAGTTCCCTGAACCCGTTATATCCACCCCAACATTCATCCATATGGCAGTTCTGTCCCTCACCACTTCACCATTCAGAGGACTTTAAAAAAATGGCACAAGCCTACAAAATATATTTCATTTGTTTCCTACAATGGAGCAGCCTCTGTGAACTGCGTGGCACAGTCCGTAACTGCCAATTGTGCGGTTACCGGAAGACGGTCTGTTCCGGCAAATCACACAGCAAAATAATAATTCTGCTGAATGAAACCTACGCACCGCCCCTCTACCCCAACAGTGATCCTACTGTAGTCAATCGACTTGTGAATGTCTCTGGAGAAAAAAACAGCATTTACATCTTCTGCCCGATGCCCAAACAGTCTGACCGCTCCATAGACAGGATCATTCAGGCAGTAGCTCAGGCAGCAGCTCCACCTTCTGGTGGAAAAATATAGTGGATTTCTTTTTTAAAACATATACCTCCATATATCAAAAATGGGGAAAGAAAGGCAAAAACTGTTTTGTTTTTTACAATTATTCTTTTTTAATTAAAAATCCAGCCATTGTATAATAGCAATAAGGCACTCTACGGATGTGTGTTATTGTGTAATAATATCACTCCTGGGGTGGTGGAAGCACTCGACTTCGCCTCGTGCTTTGACCCACCCAGAATTGACTGATAACACAATAACACACACCCTGTCATGCCTTATTGCTTAAGCATCCGTTCTCTCTCTGTCCATTTGATACTGCATTAATTCCTCAATACTGTGACTATGAAAAAGACATGTCGTTCTTGAGAGAAAGCCAAAAACATCAGTACCTACAAAACAGGGTACTACATGAGAAACAGACCAAGGTAGAAAGGTCAGTGGGGGATGCTGCTACAGAAGGTAAAGCCATCAAAAAATGGAGAGCAATGAGTACCAATGCCCATAGTCTGGGTAACAAGCTTTCTGAATTAGTGGCCTTGATGGAAGAGGAACATCTGGATATCGTAGCAGTCACAGAAACATGGTACATACAGAACCATGACTGGGATGTAAACATACCAGGATACATTATCTACAGGAGGGACAGGGAGGGTAAAAGAGGAGGAGGAATAACTCTCTACATAAGGGAAGGAATCAAAGCAACAGAATAAAAGGGTAAACAGGGAGGAGAAGAAGCACTGTGGGGCAATTTGGAGACAGGCAATGGCACCACAATCCGCACAGGGGTCGTATACAGACCCCCCTCTCAGGGGGAGGAAATGGACAAGGAAATTAAAGAAAGTATACTTAGAATGGCAGAAAAAGGGGAGATATTGCTGATGGGTGATCTGAATATGCCAGATGTTAATTGGAGTGCAGTTGCAGCAGCCACTTCTAAGAGTGGGGTTATTCTAGATGCCCTACAGGTGGCATGCCTTAGACAACTAGTATTGGAACCCACTCAAGAGCAAGCAATCTTAGATCTAGCTCTCAAATGGAGATGGAGAGAGGATCACAGATGTATAAGTGGGTAGCCATCTGGGAACTAGTGACCATCGAACACTATGGTTCACAATAAACACAGCAATAGAGTCAAGCCATACAAAGGCAAAAGTACTGGACTTCAGGAGGGCTGACTTTGCCAAAATGGGTGAGTGCCTAAGGAATACACTAGCAAATGGGCAGGAAGAAGGGCTGGAAGAACAATGGGGAATAATAAAAACTGCCATCACAGAGCTAACAAGCCTTTGTGTGAAGCAAATAAACAAAACAAAACGATGTAAGAAACCACTATGGTTCTCAAGGGAGGTAGCAGTGAAGGTTCAAGAGAAAAAGAAAGCATTCAGAAAGTACAAGGAATCAAAGAAGGAGCAGGACAGAGAATTGTATCAGTTAAAGCAAAAGGAAGCTGGGAAGGCAGTCAGAACAGCAAAGGCCCGCACCGAGGAAAAGATAGCCAACTCAGTTAAGAAGGGGGATAAAACCTTTTTTAGGTACATCAGAGAGCGAAAGAAGACCAAGGGAGGGAGAATGAGGCTTAGTAAAGGGGAGGGGATGTGTGCAGAGGATGATGGTGAAAAGGCAGAGATACTAAACAAATATTTTTGATCAGTGTTTACAAATGAAGCGGGGGAAGTACCTAAAACAAACAATAGAAACACTCTGGATACAGAAGTTGATACCAGCCCATTTACAGAAGAAAAGGTTCTGAAAGAACTCTTAAAATTGAAGGTGGACAAAGCAAAAGGGCCTGATGGGATTCATTTCAGAATTCTAAAAGAACTAAGGGTAGAACTAGTGACACCACTGACTGCCTCTTTAACAAATCATGGGAGGATGGGGTGGTACCTGAGGACTGGAGCAGGGCAGATGTAATTCCCCTTCACAAAAGTGGGATCAGGGCAGAAGCAGGAAACTACAGACCTGTTAGTTTAACCTCAGTGATAGGGAAAATGATGGAATCACTTCTGAAGGAAAGAATTGTCGAGTACCTAGAGGCCAGAGGGGCACAGGACCCAAGGCAGCATGGACTGACAGCAGGAAGGTCATGCCAGATGAATCTAAAAGATTTCTTTGACTGGGTGACCAAAGTAGTAGATCAGGGAGGGGCTATGGACATGGTCTACCTAGACTTTAGTAAGGCATTTGACACAGTCCCACACAAAAGATTAATATACAAGTTAGCCAGCCTGGGAGTGGGTCTCAAGATGATATCCTGGGTAAAGAATTGGCTGGAGAATAGGACACAGAGGGTAATAGTAAATGGAGTCCACTCTGAAGAAAGGGGGGTTACTGGTGGGGTACTGCAGGGTTTAGTATTAGGACCGGTCCTCTTCAATGTCTTTATAAGTGACATTGCAGAGGGACTGGAAGGAAAAGAATGTCTCTATGCAGATGACACAAAGATCAACAACAGAGTTGATGCACATGGTGGGGTGGAAAGGATGAGAAGGGAATTGGCAAGGTTAGAGGAATGGTCAAATGTATGGCAGCTTAGATTCAATGCTAAGAAATGCAAGGTAATGCACCTGGGAAACAAAAACCCAGGGGAAGAGCACACAATGGGGGGTGAGATACTAACAACAACAAAAATGGAAAGGGACCTGGGAGGTAGTTATATCAGATGACTTAAAGGTGGGCAAGCAATGTGAGAGGGCTGTAAGGAGGGCTGGGGAGATACTGGGATGCATAGGGAGAGGCATCACCAGTAGAAAACAGGAAGTTGTTATCCCTCTCTACAGACAGCTGGTGAGACCCCATCTGGAGTACTGTGTGCAGTTCTGGAGACCCAATCTCCGCAAGGACACAGACAGGGCCGGAAGCTGTCCAGAGGGGCAACTAAAATGGTGCAGGATCTGCACCAAAGACATATGAAGAGAGACTAAAGGAGCTTAATATGTATAGCCTCGAGGAAGGAGGAGAGTGGGACTTGACAGAAACTTTCCAAGTACCTCAAGGGAATCCTCAAGAGAGTAGCATCTTTCAAAAAAAGAGGTGTGCAAGTACAAGGGGGCACAATTTGAAGATGGGGGGGTGGCTCAGAGGTAATGTAAGGAAGTATTTTTTCACAAAGAGGGTTGTTGATGCATGGAACAGCCTTCTGGAGGAGGTTGTGGAGTCAAAAACAGTGGCTGAACATAAGCATGCATGGGACAGTCATAAGGCAATTCTAGGGGGTGGGTGTAGAAAGAAGTAGGCTGCTGGTTAACTAGGATCTGCAGCTTATCCATTAGGTAGGGGAAATGGGCGGACTGGGTGGGCCAAGCGGTCCTTACCTGCCATCAAATTCTATGTTTCTATTATTGCTACTGTATGTGTGTAGCATAATACTTGGCAGTTTCAATTAAGCATGAATCCAGGCAACAGAAACCTAAATCTTCTTATCTATGGCCTTTTGCATTTAAATTGTGAAACATGCGAAAACCTGCAGATGGGAAAAAGTAAGGAATTAGCATTTTTTAACATGTTATTTTTAGAAATACATACATATTTTTCTGCAGGCACTTTTTCTTTTGTGTTATTGTTTTTGTTAACAAAGTATATGTGAGGAGATGATAAAATGTTAATCTCTCTGATTACTAGGGTTCGCCTCTGTTATAACATTTCTGCTGCTTTACTTGTGTTAAAGAAGTAACAACCACTTTTTCAAACAAGTCAGGTTAATGCATAGAATGGCAGATGGAAAAGGATTTAATTTATAACATTATTTGATGAAGAAAAAGACAAAGACTTATACAGTCCCACTATGCCCCCCATCCCTCAGGTGTGTCGGCAGCAAAAGCATTACAGCCCCCATCCCTAGGGTGTGACAGCAGCAGTAGCAGCAGCGCTGTATCCCCCATCCCACTGCAGGGGTGACAGCAGGACTACAGCCCCCATCCCATTGCAGGTGTAATGGCAGTAGCAGCACTACAACCCCCATCCCACGGCAGGAGTGATGGCAGCAATGGCACTACATCCCCCATCCCACTGCAGGTGTGATGGCAGCAGCAGCAGTAGTACAGCCCCCATCCCTCAGTTGGATGGCAGTAGGAGCAGCAGCACTATGAAACCTATCCTGCAGGAGTGATGGCAGCAATGGCACTTCATCCCCCATCCCACTGCAGGTGTGATGGCAGCAGCAGCAGTACTACAGCCCCCATCCCTCAGTTGGATGGCAGTAGGAGCAGCAGCACTATGACACCTATCCTGCAGGAGTGATGGCAGCAATGGCACTACATCCCCCATCCCACTGCAGGAGTGATGGCAGCAATGGCACTTCAGCCCCCATCCTACTGCAGGAGTGATGGCAGCAGCAGCAGTAGTACAGCCCCCATCCCTCAGTTGGATGGCAGTAGGAGCAGCAGCACTATGACACCTATCCTGCAGGAGTGATGGCAGCAATGGCACTACATCCCCCATCCCACTGCAGGTGTGATGGCAGCAGCAGCAGTAGTACAGCCCCCATCCCTCAGTTGGATGGCAGCAGCAGCAGCAGCACTATGGATGTCATCCCTCAGGTGTGACAGCAACAGCAGCACTAAATGGGGAGCCAAAGGAAGTTCAGGAAGAGTTTGGGAAATTGGGAAGGGGTCTCAAGCAAGTAGCTACTTCTGTCACTTTTTCAGAAGTACTACCTGCGAGAGGCAAGGGAGAGCATAGGAGTGCATGCACCAAGAACTTTAACTCATGGTTGAAGAACTGGTGCTGTGAGGAAGGGTTTGGATTCATTGGTGACTGGGGACCGACCTGGAGGGATGGAGGTTTGTTCAAGCCTGATGGCCTGCATCCATCCTGGAGGGGAATCCAAGCACTCAATGATAAGTTTAAATGCTACATTGACAAGCCTTTAAACTATCAAAGGGGGGTGGCAGGCCAGCAAGGAAAGTACCTACTTGCTCACCCCCCACAGCTAGCAGTGGAACCAGTGAACCAGAGGAGTGGCTATCTCTGCAAAGCAGTGTGCAAAAGATGGAGATTAGTGCCCAAGAGGTGGATATGCAGAAAAGGGGCAAAATTCAGCAGAAGGGCAGACAGCAAGGAGAACCAGGGATAAAGGACAACCAAGGAAGGGGCTGGAGTAGAACAGCTAAGCAGTTTAGGGAGGTCAAATCATAGAAAGCCATGTGTGCCAATGCCAGGAGCCTTAGCAACAAGAAGGAGGATCTGGAGGCTGTCATGGTGCAGTCAGACCTGGACATTGTGGCCATCACTGAAACCTGGTACAATAATAACCATGACTGGGAGATGGCCATACCTGGCTACAAGATATTCAGAAGAGACAGGGCAGGTAGGAAGAGAGGAGGAGTGGCACTATATGTGAAAAATGACATAAAGGCCACAGAGATCCAAGAGGAACAAAATGGGGGAGAGATACTGTGGGTTAAGCTGGAAAGGAAAATGGGGACAGCCATCTGCACAGGTGTGGTCTATAGACCACCATCCCAGGAGGAAGAAACAGATAGGGAGCTGATGCTAGCCATCCAAAGGATGGCAGATAAGGGTGAGGTAGTACTGGTTGGAGACTTCAATATTCCAAATGCGGACTGGAACATCCCAGCAGCAGCATCTACTAGGAGCAGATTTATCCTGGACTGCCTTCAGGGTGCCTTCCTCAAGCAACTGGTCATGGAACCAACTTGGCAGAAGGCAATACTGGACCTTGTGCTCACAAACAGGGACAGTGTGATGGGGGTAACAGTGGGGGAGCACCTGGGGAACAGTGACCACCAGTCATTATGGTTTGAAATCACAGAAAGAGCAGAACCAAATCATACAAAAACACATATCCTGAATTTTAGGGGGCAGACTTTGGGAAAATGGGGAGGTACTTGAAAGAAGAATTAAGGGGAATGGGACAGGAATCAGGGGTTGAGGAACAGTGGGCAGTATTTAAAATGGGGATTACAAGAACAACAGAATTATGCATTAAGCAGGTTAGCAAGAGGAAAAGGAAGAGGAGACCATTATGGTTTTCCAAAGAGGTAGCAAAGAAAGTGAATGCCAAAAAGATTGCATTCTGGCAACACAAAAAGACACAGGCAGAAGGGGATAGGGAGAAGTACCAGGAGAAGCAAAGGGAGGCAGGGAGGTCAGTAAGGGAAGCTAAAGCTCAGACAGAAGAACACATTGCAAAATCAGTGGGTAGAGGGGACTAAACCTTTTACAGGTACATAAGTGAAAAAAGAAAGACAAAAGGAGGGATAGTGAGACTGAAGTGGCAGGATGAGGGCCGCGTGGAGGGTGACAACAGTAAAGCTGACATACTGAACAGGTATTTCTGCTCAGTCTTTACTGAGGAAGAGGAGGGTAATGGGTCTGAAGGGAGTACAAGGGGTGAGAATGGTGCAGAAATGGACACAAGTCCCTTTACACGAGAAAGGGTCCTGAAGGAACTAGAAGTAATAAGCAATGGGGCCAGATGGGGTGCATCCCAGGGTCCTTAAAGAACTAAGAGAGGTGGTGGCTGAACCCCCTTCCCTACCCTCGAATACCCATCTCCAATACTGTATTTTTTTTTTAGGAAATTCCCTGGTGGTCTAGTGAGTAGCAACCTCTGCCGTTCCCTCCCCCCATCCCAACAGGTAGTGTCCCACCCTGATCTCCACAACCCAAAATGGAGTGGACCACTGGCACAACTTTCCACTCTTCTCCACTGCCGGCAGCCTACTGAGAAGTCAGTGAATGAGCGTGGCACTGGAGGAGAGTGGAGGGCTGTTCTGGTGGCCCACTCTGTTTCAGGTTGTGGAGATCAGGGTGGAAGACTACCTGTTGAGGTGGAGGAAGGGTGCAGCAGGGGTCACTAATCACTAGACCACAAGGAAATTAGTTGTAAAAAATACAGTAATGGAGATGGGTATTACTATTCAGGGATAGGGAAGGGGGTTTACTACCACTAGATAGGGAAGGGAGTTTACTACCACTAGACCACCATGGAAAAAAAATATATATATATATATATATGTATATTACTTATACTGGGGATAGGGATTGCAGTGGCTGGCGGTGGGGTTAACTGACCACTACGAGGGAGATACTGGCAGTGATCGGTAAGGGGAAGGACCTCTAATCACCGGGTTTGTTTTTTTAAAATACATGTCAGATGAGTGGGTGGCCAGGACCGCTAGCCTAAAGTCCATGTCGAGTGGGTGAGTGAGTGATTGGGGGAGGACCCGCTAGCTATGGGGCGGCATTGCTATCGGGTGGGGGCAGGGACTGCTAGCCATAGGGGGGTGTTAATGTGGTTGGAAGTGGCAGAAATGGGGTGAAATTTCATTCCAAATTTCAGATGTTTTCCGATCTGCCACAGGCGGAACATCGTAAACTTCAGCGTAAGTTGCCATATTTCCATGAAAGTTCTGCTAAGGCGGAAATGGCAACTTTTGCACACCCCTAGCCAAGAGCGACAGAACTCTCACTCAATATTAATACAAATACAGCACAAGTATTTCTTTCAACAGGGGAAATGTGCCGTTCCCTTCAGCTAAACATCTACTTGAACTAATGAATGCAATTTTGAAACAAAGAATCAATTTCTTCTATATATAAAGCAATAAAACCACTACATGGTGACCAGGCCATTAAAATAAAGATGGGGTGGATCCAAGAAACTAATAACACTAGAAGAGACTGACTGGCCCAAAACTTTCCAATCAGATCTGCAAACCACCTGCTCATCTTTTTGGCAGGATCTCGCCTGGAAAGTCTGAGTCCGCTTCTTCCGTACTCCTGTCATTCAAGGTAAGTGGAGCACCCACTTCTCCTCAGCTTGCTGGAGGCATTGTGGAGAATCCAAGGCTCATCATTCCCATGTTTTTGGGGTGAGTCCAGTACTGACAGCTTTCTGGCATCAGGTCATGGCTCAGTTAAAGGCATTGTTTACTACAGAAGCCCACCTTTCTTTTGAAAATGTAATTCTGGGTGTTCCTCCAGCAGGCTTGATGGGTAAGGACCAGTTATACTCATGGACCATACTCCTGCCTGTGGCTTACAAGGCCATTGCCAGGAAGTGGCTCCAGGCGGACCCACCAACAACTTAATCCTGGGTCTCTGTTATTCAGGACATACAGGATATGGAAAAATTAATGTATAAAGTGAATTTCCGAACAAATATTTTTATTCACAGAAGGTCAGCCTGGTTGCTCTGTGATGACTCTGGGAACCAGTTACAGCCTCAGTCTTGATACACTGCCCCTGCTCTAGTGGTATAGGCTCAGGAGTTAAAGTAAGGGCCATACTAACACTGATGGCTTTACCAATTTTAATGTAGTAAAAGATCTGCTGGGTTGCAATACTTCTTATACCAGGATCTGGCTTCATCCCTGGATTCAGCTGCTGGTGAAGGGCAGTGGTAACCCCTACCCCCCCAGGTCCGATAGACTGCAATGGCCAAACACGCAGCAACTGACAGGAGGTGGTCAATGCCTTCAATAGGTTCTTTACGGACCTTGAAATCTACGTGGTGGATTCCCCTTCCTGAACTATGGAGCAGCCACGCCCCGAGAGACCGAACCCTCAGCACCCACAATTTCACCAAAGGCTAACATATCCAAAAGAAGTACTCCCTCTATGAAAGAGCATTAAGGCAAAATGCTCAGCAGGCCCTGATGGCCTTGACCCGAGATTGCTCAGAGCTGTTGCCTCTGCCATAACCTTACCCATTATATGGCTCATCAACAGGTCCCTGCTGGAAGGAGTTGTGCCTAACAAATGGAAACAGGCTTATGTGGTATCCATCCACAAGGGAGGCTCGAGGGAGCCTATTGGTAACTACAGGCCTATCTCTCTCATGTGCATCCTAGCCAAGCTCCAAGAGCAACTGGTCTACCTCCAACTCAGAGACTATATGGAAGTAAACCAGCTGCTGGTGTATACCCAGCATCGGTTCAGTCAAAAACATGGGACTGACACAGCTCTCATCAAATTCTCCACAGATGTTCTTAAGGCCCTTGAAAATGGCATCCCCACCAGGGCTATATTTATTGATCTGACCAAGACCTTCAACTTGGTGGACCCCAACCTGTTGGTATCCAAACTAAGTCTCCTTGGCCTTGATAGGCACTACCTAACCTGGTTCAACAGCTACCTATCCAACCGCTCCCAACAGGTCAAGTGGAGAGGCGCCACATCTGAATCACTCCCTATCAGGGAGTGGGTACCTCAGGGCTCTATCCTGGGACCCTTCCTGTTCTCACTGTTCGTAAATGATCTCAGCAATTACTGTGGGAGCAGCTCTGTGATCCAGTATGCAGACAATGCAGTACTTTACAGAACCTCGAACAGTGCAGCAGACCTGAGACACCTACTACAAGTGGATTTCATAATCTTAGAATGATAGATCTTGGATAACAGGCTGATGCTAAATGCCAGAAAAAACACAAAAGCCATTATGTTCAGACCAAGACACCTAGGCCCTGATAGAAGCCCCTGCTCCCCCTCATGTCCACATCAGGCTCACCCATGGAGGTAGTGATGTCATTCAAGTACCTTGGCTTAGTGCTGGGCCAAGACTTCACTCTGAAACCCCACATGGATCTGATTACCAAAACAATTCACCAAAAACTAGATCTACTTTACTGGCTGAATGCTCAAATGATCCTTGAAACCAGGATTACCATTGCAAATGCCATTCTCCTTCCCACTCTGACTTATTCAGCTCCAGTCATGCATTCAGATGCAAAACAGGAGCATCGCAGGATGCAAATGCTATGTAATAAGATTGCATGCTTTGCCACTATATCCAAACGGAGATGCCATCACTGTGAAGTACTGGCCTCCCTAAACTGGCTATCCCTTTGCCACCAGCTACAGTACCCTCTCCTGTGCAACATCTACAAATTAATTAATGACCACCCCCAGTAAGCCTCATTGGTCTGCTGGCTCCCAAGCTCTCGGATAGACATCTCCTTAACTCTGGCAAGAACCTACTGGAGGAACCCAGGGTAAGGACTATGACTGGCAGCAAATCCTTCTCTCATGCTGCACCTGCCCACCTGCAGAAAGCCAGTTCCCTGGGAGTCTTCTGTAAAGGGCTGAGAACCACCTGCTGGACAACAGCAAATCTATTTTAATTGTATGTTGTAATAGCCATAGTGCATTTTCATTCTGGTTGATCAATAAAACTAACTTGACTTAACAGGGCACTTTGCTACCGGATCAGAATAACTAAACTGCCTGAGAATAGACTGGTTAAGCAGTGCTTTTTAGAAAAATTAAAATGGGAAAGACTGGACTTGTAAAAATCAGTTTGGTACAAACGTGTGAAAAAACTCATTGATGAGCACGTACTAACTTTTTCTCCACTTTTCTTTTTTTATAATTATATTTTATTAGCAAATTTTTTCATTACAGGGGACAAACAGTTACAACATATTTTGCATATACTCCGAATGTTACATGAGCTGTCCCCATCCCCCCTTCCCCCCACCCCATACAGCAGCAGAGTCCGTACAAAAATAGAAAAATATTATATAGTATCACAAATCAAGGATCATTGGTTATAATGACTCGTTTACCTAATCTGGCCATGATTAGCATGTGAAGGGGATCCCAAGTATTCTTATACCACTGCAACTTATTATGAAGGCTCGCTATCGCTTTCTCTGTACGTAGATTAGCCAAAATTTCATTAACCCATTCCTGATATGTAGGGCTTACAGTATCCCTCCAATGCTGAAGCATGATTTTTTTAACAGATAATGGATCATGGAGATATGAAATTTCCTGATTCTCACCTTGATAGAGGATAGATCTCCCAACAAACATACATTTGGGGTGAAGTAATCCTGCAAACCCAATATGGGATCTAGGTTAGTCTGTATGGCTACCCACAAAGACTTTATCTTGGGGCACGACTAAAAGATGTGAAGAAGCGTGCCATTCTCTTGACATACTTTGGTACAAGCCCCCAAACTTATAACAGGGGTATAATACATGTTATGCACAATGTGATATTGCATAAGGCGGAGTCTATCCTGAGAGACTTAATTATGGCAAAACTTCCATAAAGCTGACCAATTGGGAGTATACTGAGGAAAAAAAGAGACCCAGAGCTTAGTGGGGCCTTCATATTTCCCATATTTCCAATAAAATAGGGCACGATATATTTTGGAAGTAGCGTCTGGTGACCCCAACAAGGTGGAGAGATCAGATACAAACAAAAAGGCAGGTGGGTGAGGAGGGATGTTACCAAGTACTGTAGAGAGGAGATGCTTTAATTGGACCACCCTGAAGTGAAAAGCTAAGGGAATGTCAAATTTTCGAATTATATTAGAAACTGAGAGCCATTCCCCTGCTTCATCCAGAAAAGTAGAGATTATCCCATCCCCAATTTGGGGTAACCATTTACGAGATATCATCGTTTTATTTAAGACAGGTCCAAGTTTGGAGAATACTGCAAAAATGAACAAAGCTGCGTGTGAACTCTAAGGGGTGTTCGAATAGTGGGACAGCTAACGGTGTCAGGAAGGGACGCTATTGTAAGGTAGAACATTTTCTGGGGGTCAATGTTCTTAGACTGAATCAGGTCTAACTCAATTTTGAGCCAGACCGGTCTTAAGTATTCCGGACCCGGATTCACCCAACGCATATACTTTGCAATGTGACTAGCCCAGTAATAAATTGCCAGATGGGGGATCTGCAGTCCTCCATCCACTTTCTGAGCAGCTAGCTTATAGTATGCTAACCTGGCTTGTTTATTAGACCAGATGAAATTTGTGAAAATTCCATGCACTTTCTGAAACCACAATAATGGAGTAAAAGAGTTAAGGAGCGAGAGGGGATAAAACAAGCAAGGAAAAACATTCATTTTAATTATATTAATGCGACCCCAGAGAGAGAGAGGGAGTTTAGACCATCTATTGAGATCCTGAACTATCACTTGGGAAAGAGGCTCCAAATTTTCTTTAAACCAGGAGGAGGGGTTACGCATCAAATTAATACCACGGTATCTGAGAACACGAGGAGACCAGCCAAGACCAAAAGGAGACAAGTCGTTTTTGAAAACCTTATGATTAAGATGGAAAATGGAGGATTTAGTTATGTTTAGCTTATAGTTTGAGAGAGTACTGAACTTGGCGATTTCCCTTAGCATGACAGGAATAGATGTTTTTGGGTGAGATAAATGAAGGAGGAGATCATTAGTGTAAGCCGTGATGTTCACCACCTGATTAGCTATCGGGATACCACTTATCTCTGGGTTATTGAGAATGTTTCGGATAAGGGGCTCTAAGTATAAATTAAATAAGAGAGGGGAAAGAGGGCATCCCTGTCTGGTACCAGAGGACAAAAGAAAGGGTTTGGACAATGTTCCATTGGCGGAGACTCTGGCAGAGGGAATTTGTTATGATGCCCGAATCCAGTCTATAAACTTGGCTGGGAAACCAAATACTTTAAGGTCCTGAAAGAGGAAATTCCAGGTGACATGATCAAATGCCTTCTCGGTGTCCAATGAGACCAATCCTGCAGGAAAGGCAGCATCCCTGGACCCCGAGACAATGTGTGACAGGGTACGTAGATGGTCAGCTGATGAACGTCCCCTCATAAACCCCACCTGAGACATATTAATCAGATCTGGAAGGACCCGTGTTATTCTATCAGCCAGTATCTTCGAGAGAATTTTAACATCTTGGTTCAATAAAGAAATTGGTCCGTAGCTTTGCACTAGCTCCGGATCTTTATCGGGCTTAGGAAGGAGAACAATCAGGGCTTCAAACAGATTTGTATTTATTCTTACACCAGAAAGAATGTGACAGTACAACCGGTGAAAAACTGGTAGTAATTGTGATCAAAAAGTTTTATAGAATAAAGCGGAAAAACCGTCTGGTCCTGGGACCTTGTCTGAGGGCAAAGCCCCAATGACCTTTGATATTTCCTCCAGAGATACTGGGGAAGATAGAAATTTCCTCTGTGGTTCAGATAAAGAGGGTAGAGAAGAATCCCTCAGGTAGGCCTCGAGCTCTTCTAAGGAAGGAGGGTTGTCCATGTCCCTATATAAGTGCTCATAGTATGAGGCAAACTCTTGCACAACCTCAGAAGGGGACACCTTCAGGGATCCATCTGCCTGGGCCCTAATTGGAGGTATGAATCTAGCAGATTCCTTCTGCTTTAACCTCAAGGCCAACAGGCGACCTGCTTTTTCCCCCCTGATCAGTATAACTTGCTTTGGTGCTAATAATAGATAACGCTGCTTTCTCCCTCAACAGATCTAAGTATTTATCTTTAGCTACCGAGAGCCTCCTCATATCCTCTTCCGAGGCATTAGAGGATAATTTGGTTTCCAGAGACCTAACTAGAGATAATGAAACTAGTAGTTCTGCCTCTTGAGTCTTTTTTCTTTTTGTGGCTAGGCTAATAATAATCCCTCTCATGTATGCCTTGAAAGCACCCCACAACATATCAGGTGCCATGCCCTCAGAGGAATTAGTGGAGAAAAAGAAATCGATCTGCTCCTTTATTAGGTCATGGTATTTAATATCTTTGAGCAGTTGACCATTTAATTTCCATTGGGTTTCTTTATGGGGAATATTAAGAAAAGCCAAATTGGAAGTCACCAGAGAGTGATCTGACACTGGACCTGGTTGAATCGAGGCAGTTAGGACCCCGGGCAGAAGAACCTGAGAGAGAAAAAGATAGTCAATGCAAGACTGGGTTCTGTGCACAGGCGAATTGAAGGTATATTCCTGTCCTTAGGGTGTAGTACACGCCACACATCACACAGTCCGCACCGATCCAGAATGTGCCTAAGGGCCCTCTGTCCAGGCGACAAATCCTGCGACCCACTACCAGACCTATCCACTTCAGGATCAAGAACCAGGTTGAAGTCCCCACCCATAATTATACCAATGGGAAGCATAGGAAGGAGTGTGGAGATAAGCTTCATATAGAAGCACAGATCATCCACGTTAGACCCATAAATGCTGCCAAGTAGAATTGGCATCGACCAGAGACTCCCCTGGACCAGGACATATCTACCGTCCGGGTCCCTGAGAACTTGTTTAGGGACAAAGGGAATACCTCTATTGACCAGAATCATAACCCCACAGCTATTAGTGGACCCCAAAGCAGAAAACACCTGCCCAATTTGTTGCCTCCTAAGTTGCAGAGATTCACTTTCCAGTAAATGAGATTCTTGCAAAAATGTGATCTGAGAAGATAATAAGCTTAAATGTTTTAACACTTGGTATTGTTTAACTTTTTTCCTTATCCCCTTCACATTCCATGTAGCAAAATTTATACTACTGGCCATCTAAAAAAAGAAAAAGGAGACTCTTATGCGAGATCTAGGAATTACAACAATCAGAATTAAGTAACCAGAACCCATGTTTGCTGCTGTGTACCCCTCCCAACCCAACATCAACTTCCCTCCCACCCACATTCCCGCCCCCAAAATATTCCAAACACGCCCAACAAACAAGTAAAATGAAAATCGTCACCATAATATCACCCCCCCACCCCAACTGCCACGACCAACATTCAGCACAATACCATTTTCCTTCCTCCCCCTCCAACCTCCCAAACATGTATCCAAAAACCTAGCCCTAATATGTGAACCTTCTTATACAAACAATGGTCAGTAACAACAAATTGAAGGTAAAGATAATGTAAGTGATAATAGACAAGTACTGGACTCCTGACATCCAGGAAAACAGAGAGCGAGAGCAAAAGAGGGAAGAGAGAGCAGCCACCACTTGGGAGCAGTCCAGATAACTGGAATACCCGAGAAGGAAACAAGCAATGTAAAGCATAAGAGCAGAATATGCTATCATAACTGCTGCCACTAGCAAGACTGAAAATTTTCCCAGTGACATATATTAGCCAAAGAACTAAATGCTCCCAAGTAGTGGATCTCCATCTGTTCCCTAGCCCCCACTGTTATCTTTCCCCAGGAAAGGTAAGTTCCCGAGACAAATAAAGGGATTGATCCATCAAAACTACTGCAAGAGCGCCCTCTGGGGATATTATCTTGAAAGAGCTAATACCAAGAGTTCGCTCTCTCAACTAGTGCCCCAGCAATCAAAAACACCAAGCCTGAGGGCCTTCTCTATATCAACCAGATCATGAGAAATAATTTGGTGTCCATGTAAAAGAGAAACTGGAGAATGTGAGCCATGTGAGAAAAAAGGGAACTTCCTCCCAAACAAGACACAACCCCCCAGAGACAAAATCCTGAGACATGAAGCTGCTCCAAAACACTGAGCGCTGAGATGCAAAGCACAAAGGATCAGAATTCCAATGAGAACAGTCCCCTCTGTCGTGACATTCAGGAACCTTCGAGACCAAACAGTTATTCATTCCTCTTTCTACACAGTAGCACGAGAAAATTCCTCTCCCTTCTATCGCAGGACAGGATGAGACCAACCAACCAGATCAAGTGTCCCGAAACAGATCAGGCAAAACAGCCTTAAGTTCCACAAGAGCAGTTTCAGGATTCTCGTATGTTGACCAGGTACCATCCACTAGTACCTGTAATCTAGCTGGATACCCCATTCTAAAGTGAAGGCCTGCTGCTATAATTTTCTACACAATAGGATGAAAAGCAGTGCGCTTCGCCCTGACCGACCACGGTAAGTCTTGGGCAATTCTGAGCCTGGCATTTTCCCATTTCACTTCTTGTAACTCTCTCACTTTTGCCAGAAAATGTTGTCACTCCAGGTAATTTAAAAAGTGACAAATAATGGGACATGGTGTTGATCCTGGAGATGGCTTGGGTCGCAGGGACCTATACGCCCTTTCAATGATGTACTTAGCCCCGAAGGGAGAGGGGCCAGTGACCTTTTCCATCAGCTTCTGCACAATTTTGAGCATGTTCTGGCCTTCCTCCCTTTCTGGAAGGCCCAAGATAACAATATTGTTTCTTGGGCTGTGGCCCTCTAAATCTTCCAATTTAGTTTCCAGATTAGAAATCCTTTGCCGCATAGCTACGAGACCGGGATTGATTTTTTCCACTTACTTCTCAAGAGAGGAGATTCGAGCTGCATTATCTGAAGTTTTCATCATGACCTCTTCGAGTTTTTTGGAAAGGGATTTAATTTCAGCTGAGATTTCTTTGATTTCCTCCATGAAGGGTTTAAACTCTTCCAAAAATCTGCTCAAAGTTAAGGGTTCTTGCTCAGTGATCAGGCTTTGAAGCTCAGGTTTATCCACTGCACTTGAGGCCCTAGATTTTTTCGGGTCCTTCTCGGGAGTGACCGGCGGTGTGTGCTTCTGCAGAGGCTTCTTCATGTAGACCTCCATAATCGATGAAAACAAGCAAGCAGGAGCCCGGGATATTTAGAAGGTGATAATCAGTTGTCTTTCTGGTTTTAAGGGAGAAATAATGATCAAAATAGCGATTATTTGCAGTTAGGAGGTTTGAGCTATGCAGAGGAGCTTCTACTCGGTACCCTGCATCACGTGATCCCCCCTCCTCCACTTTTCTAATCGAGAACTATTACTCTAAGCAATCAGTACAGACCATATATTAAAAAGAAAATTGTAAAACATTATAAAGATAAAGACCTGGCATTAGTTAGGAATTCAAACTATGCCAAATGGTACAGTACTAATGACTGTTACATTGAATAGAGATTTTATCTGGACCTACCAGAGGACCTAAATCAGCAAAAAGCCTTCATTCAATTCAAATTTGAATTGTTTGAATCAAATATTAGGTCTGCAAAATATGACAAATCTGACAATCCGCCTGATTTACTGTGCTACTGTGCTACTGTGTGGCGTAATGAGAATGAAAATTTGGTGCATGCTCTTCTGAAATGCAAATGGTATAATAAGGCTCAATATAAGTGGATATATTCAATTGATAGCACATTAACACATACTGATAAAACTATTTTGATGGTACTCCTAACTACAGATGAAATGTTTATAATACAAAGAGTAGCAAAATACCTTATGAAAATTGTGAAAATCAGGAAAATGATGGTGAAAAATATTGCTACAGCCTAGGATCTAGGAATAATTCATTTATTTATTGAATGTTATTTATGTCCAGAAAGTATTGCATTTATGTCTTGTAATGATTGTTTTTAAATGACTGAACATTAAAATTACTACCCATTTCCAAGGTATTGTTTTATTGTTCATATTTCCTGAATTTTACATTGTATTAAATTGTCATTGTTACCAAGGCATTATGTGCTTGTCATATTTGTTCATATTTACTGCACTGCACATTGTAACCTAACTGGGGCAGTTCACACTACTTATATACTTAGTTCATACCTTGCCCATGTTGTACTCCCTTATATTCCTCCTTGCTGTACCCTCTTCCCCTTCTTACATGTAAACCAAGAAGCAAGCTGTCGGCTGCTTACTGAGTATTCCTGGACAAATGCTTTTGAAATGAATAAATAAATAAATAAATAAATAAATAAAATAGATTTGAGTTGCAAATTTCTGATGCAGTTCCCAGAATTTCAGATCTAGAAATGGAATTTGATTACTTTATTCACTGTAAATCAGCCCTGGGGGCTATGGAGGGTGTGGAGATCCTGGGAGATGAGTGGAAAGCTTAAAGGTGGCCACCACCTCAAAGTGCAGCACAATTTGGACAAACAAACAATTAGACAGTGCTGAGCCAGATAGAACTGTGTGTATGTAAACAAAACAAAGCAATATTTTAAATGTATGGTATGAACATTAGTATTTATGTAAAGCTGCTACTGAATAAAAAAGTTCTATGCAAATATTATCCCTTTCTCTTTCTCATAATTTCATGTACAGTTAAACAAATATGAAAGTTAGGCCACCCATGTAGTCAGACTATAATTCATTAATTCTATCACCAGATTATGGTTTCCTTTAATAAATCACTTGAGCTTTGCTATTGTGGCTTTGATGTAACTGGCACCACTTGATAGTCTTGTAATACATAGCTACCTTCTTTTATTTTTAATTTGCTCTGTGCAAAGCAATGAATTAGATATTGTATCAGTTTATGATTTCACTGTAATTATTGTAATACTGTATGTAGAATACCGTAGAAGAAAATCAGTCACTTTTTTTAAAGTGCAACTCAAACCATGTCCATTCACTAATTAGTTTCAATCCAGCTTAGATTGCTGTCTCACAAAAAGCAGGGAATGCCATTTACTGCATATGTTTTTCCCTGTGCCTTAAGAAAGGCTCCATGGCTATCTGCCTAGCTGTGTAATTACATTTTTTAATTTACATATAATTCAATTCAAATGTTGCTTATTAGATATGATCCAATTCTGATGTAACTCCTAAATTTAATTTATCTAATGTAAAACTAGAACTAGCAGTTTTTGGTTTTCTTTTGTGTTCTAAGGAACCCTGTAACCCCACACCTTCATATCATTTTGGTCCATTTGCTCTACATTTCTGGTAGGAGTAGGGAGATTGAAAGTAAAATGTAATTCTCTGTTTCCAAACCATTGTACACACTGGTCAGCAGAGAAAGGGATGTGTTTCCCTTTGAAATATCTCTTGCCCCAGGTTGAGGATGGGTAGCTCTTACTTTTGCATAGCTCACCCCTGGTGACGAGAGAGAGAGAGAGAGAGAGGGAGAGAGAGAGATTGGCAGGAATACACAACTGCAAGTAGAGAGAGACTATCTTATTTCTAGTATGATGCAGGGTGCTCACATAAGTTTGATGGGTGTGCCAGGTCCAGCCCACTTGTAACCAGCCAGAATGGTCTCCAGTTTCAGGCCATACCCCTGTGAGGTAGGTGTGGGACTTGGGAAAAAGACCAATGTGAGCTCAGGTAGATGACTTTCAATGCTTTCTTTGCCATGGTACAGTGTCACGACCTTTGGATCTCTTGTCCATCCATCGTGCTATAAAATTGTAGCCATATCTGCTCCCAGCTGCCCAGCCATATTAAGAGAGACAGATGTGGCACAATGAAAAAGTGGCCAACAGTAGATATCTTTGAGGAGGGCAGTGACAACCATTCTAGTAGATACAGTATGAAAAGCTTATGGAAGGGCCTGACCCACTAGTTAAGAAGGAAACAGTACCATAGAAAGTTATAAAAAGAACTTCTAAAAGAAGTCTTATTAAAAGAATTGCATAACACAGTAGTGGTATGGCATGTTGCTGGCCTTATTTATGTGGCAGGAATGAACTCATTGTAACTGAGCAGGGTTAGTGCTACAAATATACTACATACTGATAGTTCCTTTTTAAATAAGGTTATTTGATATGTACTGTATTTCTTCAGTATGTAAAGTGCTCAGAGTTTGAAGAAAATGCACACTGAAAATAAAACTCCTAGCCAATCCTAGATCTTTTTCAAAGGTCATATACTGTACCAAGAACTGAATTTTATATTTATGATAGTTTGACCAAACCCCCTTGGTTTATAAGGACCAAAACTGACTTGAGGGCCAATAGTGTACATTTAATTTCATGTAATGTTTTTGATATTCTGTGTTTTCACCCATGTTTTCCATCTGGTTCCCATTATCCCTCACCCTGAAGGTGGGGACACCTTGGCTGACCACTTTTGTTCAGCCAGGAGCGTGAGCAAGCAGTTACCTTCACAGCCAGTGACTGTACAACTGTGTGATAATCTATCTGGGACGAGGCACGTGAATGTCAAATGGCTTGGTACATCCAGCAGACAGACCTGGGTGTGATTCCCACAACCTCCAGTTGCATACTGTGCAACTCTAAACAAGTTACCTACCTCAGCAAGGCTCAGTTGGTAGCACATCCGCCTCTGGACCAGAAGGTCGTGGGTTCTCATCCCACACCTGGATTGGATTTGCACCTTAAAATCGCTGGCATCTAAGTGCAGTATTAGGGGGTGCTGTACTGCTGGGGTGTGCCGTCCTTCAGATGAGATGTTAAACCAAGGTCCCTTCTGCCCATCCTGGTGTTGTCCTGGTGGGTGCCCAGGTGGAAGTAAAAGAACCCAGGGCACTCTTCATAAAGAGCAGGAAACATGCCCGGTGTCCTGGAAAACATTCCCCTTCCCATAAACCAGTTCATGCAATTATCCAGGCTGTGTGTGGGTGATGATGTACGGAATGGCCGCCATCACACATTCAGTCACTTCACTACCAGTCTAGCATTGCTTGTAAAGCATTTTGGGATACTGTGTATGAAAGCGCTATATAAATGCTGATTCTTCTTCTTCTTCTTCTTCTTCACCGGTGCTCCTGGGTCAGCCCTGAAAACAGGCACCTGTGCCTAGTGGGCCTTGCCCAGTTAACAAAGAATAAAAAGGACTTGCACCTTCCCTTCCTGGGAGCTGAGTGATGCTGTGATACACCCAACTTCCAGGTGCCACCAGCATGGGCTTCGGGGATTTGAACAAGGACCTCAGTCTTTCAGGTACCAGTGTGACTTGATGTACAGTAACTCTACTACTGGACTGGTCCCATGTCATTTTGTTTTTAAGGAAATAATACACTGCCTAAAATTAACATAATTTTTGAAAGTAGTGACCTGTTACTTTTTATGTTTGCTTGCACGCATGTGCAAGAAACATATTGCCATCATCGGAAATTTCGGAGGTGTGTCACCTCCTCCTCCAATTCAGGCAGTGTGCTGGCAGGCGCGGCCCCTGTAAGCCAATGCATTTTGGAGCTGTCTATGACATGCTCCAAAATGCAGTGGCATACAGTTGAAAGGGTGAGCTACGCTTGAGTGAGCAGTGATAAGAAGCTGCTCACGTCACTCCCCAGCCGCAGGTACACGCGTCCAAGACGCAGTGTATAGTCGACGGGTGCCCAATCCCCACCGCTGAGCTGCATCGCTCTCCCCCAGTAGTTGGTGGCTATGCTGGAGCCCACCCCAGCGTGGCAATCAGTCATTTTGCTGACGGGGTGCCCAATCCCCGGGCTGAATGCCCCCAGTCCTTGTCGGCATGCTGGGAGCCCACCCCAGCATGGCAAACGGTCCCATGAGGTTTTTTTTTTTATTTTTTTGCCGACGGGTTGCCCAATCCCCTGTCGGCTGAACGCCCGAAAGTCCTTGTGCCATGCTGGGAGCCCACCCCAGCGCTGCAAACGGTCCCACAACATCTTTTTATTTTTTTGCCTGTAAGAAAAACGGTCCAGCGGTGCCTCCCGACCCCTCCCACAACCCGCACCCACCCACTGCACACCCAGCCTCCCCACACCCCCTCACCCCTACCTACCCAGACTCCAGCGCGACGATCTTGGTGGACGGGAACACATCTGCACTCTTCAAAGCCGACTGCGAACTGAGGAAATGCCGGTAAGCTGTATAATGGGCTAGATAAGGGGTTTCAACTTTGTGCATATCTCAGCCATTTTGGGAATTTTTGCACCAAATTTTCAACATGGGGTTTTTGGGACCTCTTCTCATGAATGATGTCACTGTCATGGCGTTATTTGTGCCCGAAGGGTGATTTCATGCAGTGACTGAAAAATCACCCTTTGGGCCTGGCTACCACCATGACAGTGACATCATTCCTGAGAAGGGGGCCCAAAACCCCCATGTTGAAAATTTGGTGCCAAAATTCCAAAAAATGACTGTTTAATGAGCGTGTGTTGCGCAGTTCCTACGCAGGCTCGTAAGTTCACGAAATTTCAATATTTTCACTCCAGATTTTCAACATTGTCATTTTACCACACCTTCTTATGAGCAGTACAGCTGTCATTTTTCACATCTCACCCAAAATCTGTTTCTGCCCATGTAGCGCAGAATGGCGCAGTCAGTGTGCGAAATCAATGTACAGGACAAATTAAGAAAATCACAGTGTCACTGTTCATGAGCAGAGATCTTAAAATGGCAATGTTGAAAATTTGGTGACAGAATTCTTAAAAATGACTGTTTTACAGTGTCGTTGCACAATTCCCTGCCTCGTGGGTTTCGAATTTTCAATATTTCCACTCCAGATTTTCAACATTGCCATTTTCCACACCTCCTTAAGAGCAGTACAGCTGTCATTTTCACATCTCACCCAAAACGTGTTTCCGCCCATGTAGCGCACAATGGCGCAGTCGCTAGTGCAAACTCAATGTATGGGACACATTAAGAAAATCACAGTGTCACTGTTCATGAGCAGAGGTCTTAAAATGGCAATGTTGAAAATTTGGTGACAGAATTCTAAAATGACTGTTTACGAGTGTCGTTGCACAATTCCATGCGCTCGTAGGTTTGCGAATTTTCAATATTTCCACTCCAGATTTCCAACATTGCCATTTTACCACACCTCCTTAAGAGCAGTACAGCTGTCATTTTTCACATCCTGCCCCAAATGTGTTTCCGCCCATGTAGCGCACAATGGCGCAGTCGGTGTGCAAACTCAATGTATGGGACACATTAACAAAACCACAGTGACAGTGTTCATGAGCAGAGGTCTTAAAATGGCTATGTTGAAAATTTGGTGAAAAAATTCCTAAACATGACTTTTACGAGTGTGCATTGCACAGTTCCTATGCATGCTCGTAAGTTTGCAAATTTAATATTTTCACTCTAGATTTTCAACATGTCCATTTTATTAAACTTCCTTATGAACAGTACAGCTGTAATTTTTCATATGTCACCCAAAATGTATTATCACACATGTAGCGCACAATGGTGCTGTTGGTGCGCGAAAGCAATGTTTAGGACAGATTAAGAAAATCACAGTTACACTGTTCATGAGCAGAGGTCTTAAAATGGCTATGTTGAAAATTTGGTGACAAAAGTCCATAAAATGACTGTGTTATGAGTGAGCATTGTGCAGTTTCCACGCATCCTCGTTAGTTCATGACTTTGTAATATTTTCAGTCCAGATTTTCACTAGTGGCATTTTCAACACTTCCTTATGAACAGTACAGCTGCCATTTTTCACAACATGGCCGAAGTGTGTTTTCACACTTTCAGTGCAGAGATGCGTGGTCGCTGTGGAAATCATTGTTCGGCACAGATAAAGAAAATCACAGTGACACTGTTCATGATTGGAGGCACCAAAATGCCTGAGTTGACAATCTGCTATAAAAATCCCCAACCTAATTATATAACGGTGTGCGTTGCACAGTTTCTTTTGTACTGTGACTTCACCATTTTTTAAATATTTTACTACACATTTGCAACATAGCCATTTTACACCTCCCCATGAAAGAGTACAGCTATCATTTTTACATCCTGTTCGAATATTTTGCACCTGTGGTGCCAAATGCCGTAGTCACTCGTGCATAAGCAGCTTTCGGCTACCAAACTGATATTCCCCTGTTCATGAGGTGGGGTCACAAAACAAACATGTTGAAAATTTGGAGTTAAAATACCAATGAATGCCTGATGATTAGGCTTTTCAACTAAATACGCCCAACCCTATAGAGAATGACAGGAATCAGAGGGGTGTGACTTGGGATTCTTGCCTGTGATGCTCATACCATTCCACACCCTGCAGTCACTGAGAGGCATCGAGGTTTGCCTTGGACTCTTGACACCAAACTTCACCCCATTCTCCTATATCACCCATCTCTCCTTATTTCTAATAGAGTAAATTAACGCATAAGGGCCAAAGACCCCAAGGAACACGTGACACTTGTCAGTCTCTGCAGAGTGGGGTGTGGTGAAATGGTGTGGCCGTTATGCCTGATGACCCAAACGCACACCCCAATGCCTGTCACTCTCTGCAGGGTGGTGGTGGGGTTGGCTTCAGTTCAATACTTCACTGCCATTCCTATTACGCAGCTCTGTAACTTCTACACTACCACTGCCAATGCCAGCAAGCAAACATTCGGCATTGACAAATGCTTGTTAGAACTGCAGTACTTTTTCTTTTCTCTTATGCTACTGTAATTACAGTTGTTGTCTGACAGTATTAGTGCAATGTGTGGAACAGCAGTCCATCTGGAGGCTAACATCTAATTCTGTTCCCATTCATACATCTTCAGCACCGTCACCACAATGACAGCGACATTGCAAGTGGTGAAGAAGAGTTACTCAGCTGTTGCAAGACACAGTGGTGGTGATGAGGTATGAAGGGGACTAGAAGTAGATAAGCCAGTTATTGGGTAAAAAGTACCGATCTTCACATTAAAACCAATACAATTATAATCAAAAAGAAAAATATTTCACTGATAAAAAGTAACAACTAGCTGTTTCAAAAATTAATAACTTTTGCTTCCTACAGTTTAAGACTGCTAGTTCTTTAATGATGTTCCAGTTTACTCAGGGAAGCCGGACTACGATGCAGCATCGGGGAGATAAAGTTATTTGTTCAAGGTCACACAAGTCAGTGTCTAGGGTGGGATTCAAACCTGGGAACTCTTAGCTAATAGTCTGTATTTTAACTATTGGACCACGAAATCTCCAACAAACATTTGGAATTGTATACTTTTTTAAAATGTATATTTGTTTACAAATGACTTATACGGGTCCTTGGACATTGCCATTACTCTGCTAGATTTGCAATTTAATTTTTTGAGGTACTATGCGAATAAACTAATTTATAATGATATATACTGTATAATGTATAACATTCTTTTTACTCTCATGATCACTTTTGACGGGTACTGTACTTTAGTCTTCAAAATAATCAGTCTTACATTTTTGCTGTAATAAAAAAAATCTATAGAACTTGGTCTTGTAGCGTTCAGGCCATCTTTATCTCTATGCTCAAGTCTTGCAGGTTTTGCAAAGCTGACTATCCATCACTGGTATGTATCTTATAACAATGACTGACTGCACTGTTAGAGTCTCTTGAATTAAAAAAAAAACATGCTCTTTGGATGAGATACTGATACAGTTTTCTTATCTCATTATGAAACATAAACTAGCCACCACTTGCAGTGGAAGGGGAATCTCTGAGTAATTTCCATTTCCATGTCAGTGAGAGGTATGTTACAGTCAGTCAGAGGACGCTGCTTACAAAATGGAATGTGGAGAGAAATCATACACTTGAAATGTGTTTCCAGGGTTTTGTCACAGAGGGAGAAGACTCAATTACTAAAGAAACAGAACTATAAATACTTCAGCTTTCACAGTGGTAAACCACTCATGAAACATTTATCATTCAAGTGACTGGCAACTTACATTGTCTTTTTATCTAAACCTTTTTCAGTACTGTAAATATTTTCCTGATAACTTTCTGCTCATGGAATGACTATGCTTAAAGGAGAAATACAATGCAGTTCATGTTCTGCACACATACTGTATATTGTGCTCCATTCAGCACTTTCAAAAGGAAACACCATATAATATTTGTGACAATTGAGTTAATTCAGTCTCCATGCTGGTAAGAAGCTGTGGGGGGATGAATGTCATTGTGAGGGGAAGGGAGGGTTGCAGTAACAGAAATGGAACAGACCAAAACAATTATGTTTGAACAGAAATTACAGTAATAATGCCTTATGCTGGAAAAATAAACCTCACTTTTATCTTTAATAGCTCATTGGAGGATTGTCAGTCGTGCCTTGAGCTGCACTGAGTTTATAACATTTCAGCATTTCATATACCCCTCCCTTTCATTTCTCATGTCAATTTGCACTTGATTCCTCTCTCCATACTCATCACTGTTCCCTCTACACCTCTCTTTCTTCTCCTTGCTTGAGGATAGACTCTATCCCCACTGTTTTCCCTTATCTCATGTATCCCTAAACTCTGGCTTGGGTCCTTCCTTTCTCAGCCCCCCCCCCATCTTCTCCCTTTCCCTTCTCCTACTACCACTCAGACTGTGACCCCACTCCGCTCTTCTTTGTATAGAACCTCTGCCAGTCAGGCTGCTTTCTCACATACTGTAGTGTTTCCTTGCTTTGATTCAGCCTTCCCCAGTGCATCTGTTTCAAGGTCCTTCATCATTGCCATACATAGCATGTCTGTTCCTCGTCATACCTCTGCCATCTAGTTCATCCTATCATTCCTTCATTCCTGGTGTGTCTGTGTGATGAGTTTTCTTAAATTGGCAACTGATAGCCAGTCCAGTGATGCCTAGGGCAGAGGTGTCCATGCCTCACTTGCCGCCACACTGGTACCCCAGGTTTGGTGATGGACTCAGTTCGCCGAGAACTGGCTGGGGGAAGGTGGAATGAGCAACCAGAGGATAGTGCTCATCCTCTGAGGGAGAAAGTTGAGGTTTCTCAGCACTGGTCTGACCCCTGGTGGTTGCTAGGGGTTATCAGTGCAACCGCAAGGCTGGGGGGATCACTGGCTATCGATGCCTTATGCATGGTAGCATGTGTGGGTGTGTCTACAATAGCATTGCACATCTGGCCCTCCTCTTGGAACAAGGAAAATGGCCAAGTGCTGCCTGGATATCACTCTCCTGTAAGCTCTGCAGGGGATTCTGAGAACTCTCTACCACTCTGGATCTGTTTCATTGACAGGAAGTACCAGCCATTGGATCCACACCATGAGGGAGTCAAGTCATGAGGAGGTTTGGGCCAAGGGCTCACACCAGATCCATGTCTCTAGTGGCAGAGCGCTGCTGTCAAACTCTGCCATAGGAGGAGAGGGTAACCCATGAGGGATGCCTGGGAGGAGATAAATCCTTGGATGCTGGGTGCCAAGGCTGGGGAGGCTGGTAGAGGGTTCAGCAGCACCACAGCAGGAGCATAAACAAATTAACTAAAAAAAATGGCAACTGACTTGAATACCTCTTTGTACAATGCAGTTTTTTTGCTTTTTGATGAATCTGTGAAGTTGTTTACTACATGAATGAAGTTTAAAAATGAAATAAGCTCCATTCTGAGGCTTCCTTTTGTGACTTATTTATTTAGTTTTTGTTAACCAGGTTAGGTGTGTTAGCCAAAGTTGACTATTTTCAGGCATGACCCGGGAGAATACATACATAAAATGAGATAAGATTATACTATACATAGTATATAGTACAGGTAGGTTAGAATACAGATCAAGTCAGACAGTACTAGAGATAATACATATAGCTATGAAGAGATAGCAAAAGTGACAGTACATGCAAATAACTGAAACTGGACTAAGTGGCAGCTATAATTCTTATTGAACTTTGTAACAACAACAAAAAAAATCCTCAAAACCTTTACTGTTTCACTTCTGGGTACTTGCACAGGAGGCATCAACACATACAGGAAGTATTCCCATGAGTCTCAACTTATTAAATTCAGTTGTGTTTGTGAAGAAAATGTGGAGGAGTACAAGTAGGTGGTACGAGCTGCATGGCTGGGAGACAGAATGGATTTTATATTTGCTAATACTTTCATGGGGAGAAGAGGGATGGCTGAAAGGTTTAATAAAACAAATCTGGACCACACAGTTAATGACATAGTGGGAAATTATAATTCCCTCAGGGTGGTCTATCAATCTTCAGAGGGCAATATTACCCTCAGATTATGACTTCAGATAACATTATCCACTATTGATCAATAGATCATCTCTTGAGGTTAATAGTTTTTCATTATATCTAAGCTCTAGTCTACATTTGATATTATTTGCAAAAAACTTTGTTAATGCACCAGTTAGAGTTCAACTTAATCCACAAAAGCAGGGAAATGTGGCATTAGTGTTTCCAACTGTCACTCCACACCCTCATCCTCCCAAGTAGCAAATGGAAAGACATTAGGGTTTGGGGTCTTGCTGAATCAGTGGTGGGGTCTTCCTTAGGGTTGCTAAGCCAAATGCTCACACCTCCCCCGGCCCTTAGTCTTCTGTCTGAAGCACAGGGTACAGCTTTAAACCAGTGCCTCACAGAGATACACTCTTCAAAGGTCGAGAAGTATGTCTTCCACATGTTGCCAACGCAGTATGTTGTAGCTGTTTTCACGCAAGACCCTGCAAGAAGAAAGGAGATCACATCTGACATTGCTTGTTCAAGGAACAGTGTGGGAATTAGGGTTGGCAACTACAAGGAAGATCATAACAGCCTGAGAATTTGCACAGAACATTTAGGACCTGTAATATTATATTTGGCTCGTAATGAGCTATGATTTAGTAAGTATGTAATCAAGGAAGTAAGTAAGTAAAGAAGGTAAGTGTTTTATTTACTGTATATGGCACCCTATCCCACAGGCTCAGGGCACCTTAAAAATGCTGTACACTTTTGTAAAACGGAAAAACAAACTCTTAAAGGAAAACAGTCATTAAAGTAACGCTCCCACCCCCAAAAGCTGTACCCGATGGTTAAGCTTTTAGCATAGAAAACAGCTTTTTCTGCTGTTTACTTATTTAATTTTAATTTTGTAAAGTCCATGATTACCAGGCGTGGCAGGCGTGCGACTCCATTTCATGTAATGGTGCAGCACTGCACCTCTGTAGCCCCCATAATAATGTATTGTGGCGAGCAGTGCAGCCACACCATTAGATGGAATGGAACCGCACAGCATCTGCCATGTTTGGAAATTGCAGACTTTACAAAATTAAAATTAAGTAAGTAAACAACAGAAAAAAATTGTCTTTCCTATGTGAAAAGTTTAATGGGGGGGTACAGCTTTTAGGGGTGGGAGTGTTACTTTGATGGCTGTTTTCCTTTAACTACTTCTGACATTAATTATTTATTCAAACTTTATTACAAGTAAACTAAAATCAGTACACATATGGCACAGATCCCATAGGTAACCTGACTCCTGACATGGATAACCAACTTGTCAAGAAAAGCCAGTGAAAACCAATGGTGCTTTGACCCCTTCTCAAATTGATCTACTGAAGGGGGGCTTCGCTCTAATACAATGGCAATGAATTCTACATAAGCACAACCACCACCACAAATATATGGTTACCAGACAGCTTTATATATGATTTAGAGAGCATTGGAAGGCCTAACTCAGATGAGCAGAAAAGGTGGACAGGAGCATAAGTATACAGGAGCTCATTCAGGTAGCCTGGGCCCAGATTGTGTAGGGTTTTGAATACTAACAAACACACACACCACCTCACCTGCAGTCAGTGCAATGTCTGCAACACTGAGAAGATATCCTTGGAGTGAGACACTCAAGCAATCAGCCTGTCTGCAGTGTTCTGCACCAACTCAAGTGACGTGTCAAACCTGACAGCAAGAGGCACAGAGCATAACAATAATCCAGCCTAGATGTAATCAAGGCATTAACTAGTGACTTTAAATCTTCAGGTTCCACACAAGGTTTGACTCAGACAATACCCTTAAGATGGAAAAAGTCACCACAGATCCCCACTGATACCTGAATAAGTATCAACTTACAGTCCATGATGATGCCAGATTCATTACCTTTTCCAAGGTAGTGAGAGGGTCTGCATTCAGATGTAACCCAGTCACATCCCCTCCTATACGTGCCATCATCTGTGGACCCATATCCACTAAAAGCATTTCTATCTTGTCTGGATTCAGCCCAGGGCTGTAGGAAACAATAAGGCTGGTAAGGCCATGGCCATACCACTTTTCGTCCCCTAGTTCCAAAAAAAAAAAAAAAATTGCAGAGCAGACTGCAGAGTGACTCCTTGCAACCGCCCACTCAGAAAGTAATGAGTTAAAACTTCTATCACTCTGTTGCAGTCTGATATACAGAGCCATGTGGCAGGGTGGCAGCAGAGAGCAGCTCATCACTTTTTGCTTTGTTTTGTCTGTGGGGTGCTGAGTCTCCATTGATGCAGCAGACTGCAAACAGACAAGAAAGGACAGTCTGCTGAGGTTCTTCATGGAGGATGGAGATTGTTCAGCAGATCAGAGAACATGACATCAGACCTGATTGGTGATTCATGTCTTTGTTCATGCTCTGTCTGCTAGAGCTTGTTTGGTTGTGTGGGAGGTGGCAGACTGATTAGTGTGGGCAGCCACAGCATGAGTAGAAGCAGCTCCGAGACCAAGTTGTCATTTCCTTGTGTTGCACATCATGCCCGTTTTGGGGCTGGTTGATTTCTGATTCTGTCAGCTGATAAAAACTGACTCACTCTCAGTCTTGTGTGTGTGTTATTGATCAAAACTATAAAAAAAAAAACAGTTCTGCGCAAGCACTTATTACACACCAGACTGGACATTTGGGAGGGGGGCTGGGATGCTGGGGGCAAGAACAACCAGGACAGGAGGGGACTTGGAGGAATTTCGTTTGTGAGAAAGAAAGGCAGCAGCAGTGGTGGTGGGTGACTGAAACTATACCAGGGGAGGGGGATCACATAGCCTCAGAGGCAGGTTGACAGCCTCAGGCAAGCTCAGTACTGATTGAATAAGTTTTAGAGGGGGCAGAAGAACAGCGAGAAATGGACAGGAGCAAAGAGAGAAAAGAAAACACTGGTGGTGGAGGTGTACTAAAGTGAAAACAAAGTTAGATCTCAGGCCATGGGAGAGGGGACAATCTGTTTGCTTGGCTCAGAGGTGGTGCTGAGAGAGAACAGACTGAAGGAACAAAGTGAGGGAAGCTCAGAAAACACTGACCAGAATGCAGCAGCTGGTGGAGTACTACTGAAAAAAACCCTCCCTACTCTAGAGTCCCTGTATCTAAAATAAAAAAAAAGGAGACTTGTTTGGCTCAGTGGTGGTGCTGGGGAGAGAACAGAAGGAGCAAGGTGGGGGAGGTAGACACTGGAAGGTAGTTGGTCTGCCTGGTCTTAGGGCCTGCTGCTGCAGCTGGTCGGGGGGCAACTCGCTGACCAACAACGCCATTATCCACCCATTCACCCCATGATAAGCAGCATTATTACCGTGTCCTGTGCGAAATTGTGAAATACTCTTATATAAAGGCTAGAGGCAAGAGGGTGCTAGGCTTCCAGCAGCTCTGGGGGTCTAGTTGCTGTGTGGTGGGTTTTGGGGCCTTTTTTTGAATTATTAAACACACTTTTGTTGTGTCTTTCCAACCCCTGACTCCTGGAAAAACATTATTCTTTCCCCTGGAGTCAGGGGTGTAGGACAACCTGGTTGCCAATCTCCCACACCCCTGGGGAACAAAAATTTTTTTCTCAGGAGTCAGGGGTGGGAAAAACGTAACTAAAGTGTGTTTAGTCTTCAATAAATGCCCCCAAACTCCCAACAGAGCATCCACACCACCACAGCTTCTAGGGATTTAGTGGACCCCAGATCCCCAGCCTTTATACAAAAATGTGTCACAATACATTGTACTAATGCTCATCATGTGGTGGGTGGGTGGTTGATGGCATTGTTGCTTATTCAGTTGACCCTCTCCAGTTGCAGCTGCAGGCTTCATGGCCAGCCAGAGAGTCCCACAACCCTAACTCCAGTGGATTTTTTTTTCTCACAGGAATCAGGGGTAAGAAAATCACAAAAAAAGCCTGTTTTTTTATCTTCAATAAAGGCCCCAAAACTCACCACAGAGTGTCTAGACCCTCGGAGATTCTGGGGGCCTGGTGGTCCCCAGACACTCAGCCTTAATGTCTTGTATATTGACATTATGGCATTACCACTTTCAAAATGCTTCCTATGGGCCGGATTCAATCTGCAGCTGAAGGCCATCAAACACTGATATCAGAAGGTTGACAGCATGTCTCTCTCTATGGGTAAATGACAAACATAGTTGGGTATTAGCATAGCTATGAACCCTCAGAATATATAAATAAATGACCTGCTCAATGGGCAGCATATATACCTCAAACAGCGTGGGAGAAAGACTCGAACCCTGAAGCATTCCACAGACACTGACAGCAGGGTGTGAGGTGACATTTTCCACTGCAACCTACTGCTCCCAGCTAAACAGAAAGGATACAAAACATTTCAAAACAGTTCCTGTAAGTCCCCTAAAGTGCCTACAATGATTCATTAAAGTCCCATGGTGTACAGAGTCAAATGCTGATGAGACATCAAAGAAAACACAAATTGTTTTCCCTCTATCCCAAGCCTGAAGAAGGTAATGTTGCACCCTGATGAGTGCTGTCTCTGTGCTGTGTCACCTTCTTTACCCCGACTAGAAAGGCTCATAGATGGAAGACTTCTCCAGAGATACCTAAAGCTGGGTCACCACTATCTTCTTGACAACCATCCCCGTAAAAGGCAAGTTTGATACAGGTCTTCAGTTGAAAAGGATGTCAGGGTACAAATATATATTTTAAAGTGAGGCATTCCCTCCTTCCTGTTCAGTGTGTCAGGGAAGCACATTTTATAAAGGAGCATTTGATTATCTCTGTAATAACTGGCCCAGGACCTCTCAGCAGTCCACCAACAGATGTCCTGGGCCTGCTCCAGCATACAGTTAGTGAGATGCAACTCAGAGATTAACTAGATCACCTTTCCAGCAAGTATTGGTTAAAAAGCACTCCAGACATATGGGGTGCCCACAATCAACTCTGGTTGGCTAATACTGGGCCACAAAAATGCCCTCAGGAAGATCCCAGATCTGATTGAGAATACCCTATTAAGAAAGAACTAACAAAACTCCTCACACTTTTCTTTGGGCACTCTGCCAGACTTTAAACAGACAGGAAGTAATAATCTGCCTGCAGTGTGGACGAGTTGGACTGGTCTGTTCTTCCTTGGAGCAATCACCCATGACAGAAAATCTGCCTTTCTCGGGGTGTCTGCCACTTGATACTCTTTATAGTGAACTCTCAAGGTCAGTTTGTTATCCATTAATCCCAGTCTCCTCCAAGAAAGCTCCAGTATTTGCCCTTTGGCCTTCAACAACAGTAGCTCTTCAATATACCTAGAGCAGCTATGGTGGGGGATTCTCATATTTATTGCATGTAATTGTTTTCTGTTGCAGTGTTTCACATGTACCTCAACCCCTACCCCCATTCTAGGCACACCCCTCTGTAAATGGTGTATTAACACCTCCTTAGTAAGACTTTGAATCTTTAAGCTTTAGTTCAAGGACCTTAGACATAAAAAGGCTTTGGCACATATTGTTTGCTCAGGAAGGATTCTTGGGATTTGTCATTGTATAATGATTTTGTTGAGCCCTACACTCTTTCATCTTAATTTTCCTGAGCATTCTCCCCTACCCTCCTTACAACCAACATCACCTTCCTTTCCTCTCTCTAATTTCCCATTCCCACCACTTAGGATTTGAACTTCTGGCTGCTGTTGTCTGGCCCACCTATTGCCTGCAGTTCTCACCACTAGACCATCCCACCAGTACTTTATTTTGGCTGATTGCATCTATCCCCACCCCCTTTTTTTTGCTGCTGTTGGTACCTTCTATCATTCTGCTCTACTCTGTTCCCCCCCTCATGTAATTATTGACTCCTCCAGATGGCGCAACCCCTCTTGCCGCTTCTCTTCTCTCTGCTGCATGCACCTTTTTGTTTATGTTACTTCAAAACTTGTGTATTCTAAAAGAAAGTGAATAGTGCAGTTCTGACAAGGTTCTGTGTGAGCCCCCTAGTCTGTAGTAGAAACCCCTCTGCAGCGATCAAGGATGAGATTTAAACTCTCCAAATATCTTCAAGCCTGTCTTTCTCCTCTAACCTCATTTTCTGTGCTCTCTCTTTGTCTAATTAACTTCCACACTTCACCTTTGGACCCCAATCTTACTTCCCTACTCCTTCTTTGTGCAATTAACCTCCCCTCTCTACCCTTACACCCTAAGTTTAGCCTCTCCTCCACTTCCTCTTAAACTATTATCTCCCTTAACCTATCCCCACTATGCATCCCTCCAACCTCTTTCTATTTGTCCTTCTACTATCCTTCTGCCTACTTTCTAACAATCCACTCCCTCCTGCCTCTGTTCTCACCCATCACTACTCTCCATATCCAACCCTCTCCCCCCACCCTGCCTCCACACTCTACCATCTCCTCCTCCAGCCTCCCTCCTCTTTCTCACTCCCCTTGGTGTCCAGGTGCCTCTTTCTTCCCATCTGTCTCTTCCTGGCTCCATTTTATGCATTTCAGACTGTCTTCTCATCTTTACCCTCCTAGCCATCCTTCTTTCCTCCTTACCACCTTTGGCATCCCATTTTCTCAATCAAGCACTTACTTCCCCTCCTACTCCTTATAGCCAGTAATGTTGAGCCCAACCCTAGCCCAGTCAATGTTCTTCCCTCCAATCTTCCCAAAGGGCTACAGTTGGCCCATATCAATATCTGCAGTCTCCTTCCAAAAATAGACCTGCTTCAACCTCTAATCAACTCTCTCCTACCTGATTTCCTCATTGTTTTTGAATCCTGTCTCTCTCCCAAAATGCAGGATTTGGTCATCACAATCCCAAGGTTTACCCTTACCCACCAAGACCACCCAAAAAAGGGCCATGGTATTGCTATCTACCTCTCTGCCTCTATTCAGTTCTCCACAGTACTATCTGTGTCCATCCCTGTTGCATACAGTATGAACTCCTTGTTCCCAAACTCTATCCCTTTCTTTCTCTCAGTCTATGTGGCGGGTGTGTATTGCTGCCCAGGCCTATCTATCACACTGATCTCTGAGATTCTGTCTACCATAACTGCTCTTGCCCCTTCTCAGGATCTCCTCACCCTGGGTGATTTCAATATCAATTGGCTCTCACCTCCAATTGCAAAATTATGCCAAAATGTAAAATTTCTGCATCTCTCCCAACTCATCTCGGTCCTGACCTGCCTAAACCTGAAATCACAAAACCACTCTCTCCTGGGCTGGGTCATCACCAACAATCTGCACCTCATCATTTATGCAAGTACTCTCCCTGATGCACCCAGCAACCACTACATGGTATACTATGTACAAACAATTAATCGCCCTAAAGTACTCCCAAAAATTATCCATATTTGCTCCTTTCTATCTCTAAACCTATCTACCCTCCATGCTGATCTACAGTCTACTGACTGGTCACCAATATCTAATGCCACTGACATTAACACAGCCCTAAATTACTTCCATACCAAATCCATACAGATATGGGATCTGCATGCCCCTGTACACAAAATCAGGGTCAGAGGCTCCCACCTCCCCTGGATCTCAGCTGAACTTATGGCTTGCAGCGTGCTACTGATCTGGCATGGAAATCCTATAAGGTTTTTGGCTCCTTTGCTGACCTACACAGGTATCGCACCCTGAGGAATTTTTGCACCAGGGCCACTAGGTTAGCCAAAGCTGAGTTTTTCTCATCCTCTTTCCAGAGGAACTTGAGTCACCCCTCAAAATTCTGGAAAGTTATCCATGCCCTATTCTTCCACCTCAACCCATTCTGCATCCCCCTTATTAAATTTAAGGGCCTTCACAGCCTCTGACCCTCCATCTATGGCTGCAGTCTTCAACACTTATTTCACCACCTGTGCTTCTACCCTCCTCTCCTTCCTTCCTCCTTCAACCTTCCCCACCCCTCCACTCATCCTCCTCTCCTCCCAACCCCTTCTCCTCCTTTCTTATTTTCTTCCATTTCTCCATCCTCCTCCCTGAAAGCCCTTCTAGACCTAAACCCCTTACAAAGCAGTTGCCCATATGGGCTTGGCCCTAAGCTCCTACATCTCTATGCCCCTGCCATTGTCTCTCCTATTGACTCCTTAACTAAGTCTGTCCTGCCACTGTCCTTAAGTATACAGTAACCCTTCCTCCGTTCCCCTGGGTCCAACTACTGTGACTGTATTTTGCACTTATTGTATTCAGCTACTTGAACATTGTGAGAACTCAGGTTACCTAACTTCTTCCACTGCATATTGCACTTATTGTATATA
Organism: Neoceratodus forsteri; assembly: GCA_016271365.2. Lineage (NCBI taxonomy): Eukaryota > Metazoa > Chordata > Ceratodontiformes > Ceratodontidae > Neoceratodus > Neoceratodus forsteri. The sequence goes on from CM057449.1 coordinate 687,195,747, forward strand.
CCTATGTATTTCTATTAATTTCTGTATATTTAATCCACCTCTGTACTCATTGTATTTCTCTGTATGTCAGCCTGTGCAATTGTATATATCTTTTTAGAATGTTCTTATGCTTTCACTCTCCCCTTTCCCCCAGGATACATATGGAAATGAGCTATGTTGTGCTCAGCATGTTTTTTCATGGTGAAACGCTTTAATAAATAAATAAATACATAAATAAATAAAATATTTTATCAATATAACACAAGGTAGTTGAGGGCAGCAGTAAGGGTTTTGTTACAGCCATCCACATACATCACACACACCTGTAACATATTTGAGCAGTCCGATACTGCCATGAGCTTAGAAGGCTCAAGATTCTATTTCCAATGGTATGTTTAGGAGTCCTGATAAGAAAATGTACAGCATCATGATCTGACCATGTGATCAGATCAAACTTGAAATCAAGGTAAGTAATTAAGCAAGGCTTTATTTCTTAAGCACCCTTTTCCTGGGGCTCAGGCGCTGTACAGGATACAGGCAAAATAAAATGAGATTATAACTAAATTATGAGCAGATTAAATTAAACACTGACAGATATAACAGCTGAATTAGTAAGAAGAACAAGATTGCAACATCCCAAATGATTCTCTGAAAAGATGCCTCACCTCAAGTTTCAAGTTTCAAGTTTATTGGTTGACTTATCATGCCATTACAAAAATGTAAATAAATAACAAACAAATGTTTAATAACATTTTTAAGTATAAATACATTTTTAAATATAAATATCAACATGTAAAAAGCCACAGTGAAGAACCCACAAGAGAAATATCCATTATAATCTTTCTATTTTGTTATATTGTACATTTCTGGGAGAAGTTAAGTCCACCCTTGGGGAAGTTTCTTTAGCAAGCTCAGAATGGGTAAAAAACATGTTATCCCCATCTATGAGAGTAAACATGATATCACAAATCTGGGAACTTTAAAAAACGTATTGTGCTTGTAATCTCTGATATCCTGAAAACCAGGACTGAGGTGCTAAAAGTACTATAAAAGGAAGACATCTCAGGGTTGACCGATAAATGCACAGTTTTGCAGACCTGAACATTATTTGATTTTATGACTTTTAGATAACTGTACATGCTCAAAACAAAAGAAGTGGAGTTTGCAATGGGAAAGTGGTGCTCCAGACAAAATAAGTCACACTTTACCACACAAATCTGGCACACACAAACCTCTAGTACAAGGGCACCAGTCTTAAAAACATAATTTATTGCAGCATTAAAATAAAATAAAAAATACAATAGGCTATGCTTGCCTGATGCATTTCGGATGATGATACATCCTTTATCAAAGGCTAAGATATGAATGATTTAAACAGCAATTAAATACAGACACTTGTTAATGTCATTATGACATAGCAGCAGTCAAAGTACAATTTGATTGGTTAAGATATTTTTTTTAAACTTTTTTCACTTAAACAATAATCGCTTGATACTGTATCACAACACAAACAGGTTCATAACAATAGACATCACACACTGTATATACATATTTATACAAAAGTGGTGAGTGATAAATGAGTATGATAAAGACATGTATTCTCCCTGTGGTGACATCGCCACAAGTGATAAATCATGTTGTGACATCATGACTGTGAGAGATATGTCACTGCTGCCTGTAGCCAACTCAGTTACCATGGCAAAACATTCTCAGGTGTTTCCTATACTCTGTCTCACTCCCAACCCATTGCTGTGATACTTTCAGTTTGACTGCAGCCAGAATTCAAAAGCACACAGCTTCACAAAACAGTTTGTTTCCCACTGCTGCCTGCAGATAACTCAATAACCATGGCAAAATATCATCACCTGTTCCTCACATTCTGTTTCACTCCCAGCCTATTATTGTGATGCTCTCAGCTTGACTGCAGCCAGAATTCTAAAGCACACAGCTTCATAAAACAGTCTCTTTCTCACTGCTGCCTGAAGCTAACTTACTTAGCATTGCAAAACACACTCAGCTTTTCCCACAGAGTTTGTAACACTGCCACACACAGAAACAGCCAACACAGAAACAGCAACAGAACACAAAAAATCATAGCAATACTTCTGAAACTCATACCCCTGTTTAATAAGCAGAAAACATGATGTGCAGATCATGTGCTATGGAAAATTTCTTCACTCCTGCATCATGAGCTCTGGATACTCTCACTCATGTATCTGGCACTCGTGAGTATCCAGAGCTCACTCTGCAGGAGTGAAGATATTTTCCATACCACATGCCTGCCCATCATGTATTCTTTATTTACAAGCTCATAAATCTACAATCATTTCTATAATAACAAGGAATGGGGGGATTTTGTATAAAAGTAAGAAATGTTGGGCGATAGAATATAGCTGTATCTCTCAATCTAGGGATACTTAGGGTGTTTATACTTGGGAAAATCATTAGGGGTGCTACACACAGGGAAGGAGGTGAACTAAAATCATTCTAGCATAGGAGAGGGAACAATTCAATGTTTAGGAAAGATACCTTATTTTTTCTTAGAAAATGGGTATGCTGCAAAGATCATAAATGCAGCATTCTGATTGGCTGAGAGATGCTGGCACCAGGGTTGTTATTTCTTAACAATGGCCCGGTGTAAAACAAGTTCCTTTTTTTTGCCATCAGTGCCTACCTTATATCCTTGTGCCCAGACCTTAGGTATACGCTGCCAAGCACGTGAAAATGCCAGTCCCTCACACAACCTGACTCCGTACAGAACTCAGCTTCCCCAAAAGACATGCAGACGTCAGAAGTCAACTTTGAACTTATCTCGGCAAAACAGTTAAAAAAAATGTTCGGAAGTGAGAAAGTAAGTGATAGCAAACAACCAGCCAAAAAATAAATAAAAAAAGAAGTAAGTGACCGTTTCAAAGATTTAAGTGCCACTGAGGTAAACAAACTAGAAAGAGACCATGAAGGGCAAGCCACAAAATGGTAGACAATGTGGGCGGTCCAAGTTTTTCAACAGTGGGCGGCGTCTGAACACATAAGTTACAATTTAAAGGCAGACTCCCTTGACAGCATAAATTCTCTGCTCAGGCAATTTTATGCAGAAGCATGAACGGAGTCAGGAGAGCTATATTCAGTCAGTGGCTATTGCTCTCTCCGTGCTGGTCTATCATGATACCTAAATTCACCAGAAATAGGGCGCAATGTATCACTAGTAACAGACCAACAATTCAAAACATCCAACAATGTCCTGTCCTCTATCCTCAAACAACTTTGCAAGAAACAGCAAGACACAGCTTCCCACCATCCACCTATCACTGAGCAAAACCTGAAGAAACTCCATTTGTCAAGCACCCTCTCACGCAACACTGCACCAGGGTTAGTCAGGAAAGTATGGTTTGATGTAAAAATTCATATGTCACGCCGTGGACGAGAGGGCTTAACAGACCTTACTCCACAGTCATTTACAATAAAACTAATGAAAATGGGCACAAATATATAACTTTAGCCATAACCTGAAACAAAAACACAAAAAACCCTGAGCCCAACAAAGAATCTCAAAGAGGCTTCATTTATGAGAGACCAGAAGACCCATTATGCCCAGTAAAGTCCTTCCTTAAGTACCTCAGCAAAATCCCAACAGACTCAAAATGCTTCTACCTTCATCCTAGAAAGCTCCCACAAGACTACTTAGACAAGGAACCTACATGGTACATCCATGAACCTATGGGTAAAAACTTCCTTGGAAACTTCATGGCAAAACTAAGCAGTGAAGCAGAATTGAGCCAAAGATACACTAATCACAGTATCCAGGAAACTGCAGTTCAACTCCTATCCAAATCCAAATTGTTAGAGAGAATAGTCTCTGATCAGATTAAAAGTTATTTGAATGAATATTCATTATGGTCCCCTTCTCAACATGGTTTTCGGCAGGGACACAATACTGAGACTGCCTTGGTGAGGTTCACAGGCCAGGTATATAAAGCTTTAGATGAGGGAAAAGTGGTGGCTGCTGGTTTTGTGGACCTCACCAAGGCATTCAATTTGGTAGATCATAGAAAGTTGTTATTGAGTTTATTAGAGGTAAACTTTTCTAATGAAGTTATACTATGGATTAATGATTATTTAACTGGTAGGGTGCAGAATACTACTTTGAATGGTGTAACCTCAGATAAGGAAAATTGATTTGTGGTGTTCCACAGGGTCAGTTTTAGGTCCGTTGCTTTCTTTATTTTAAATTCTTTATCTAAAATATGTAGGGCTACAGAACTTATTTTATTTGCAGATGATGCAGTTTTATTGTGCTTTGGTGATACGGAACAAACTGTGCAACAACAGTTACAGATGGAATTTAGTTCATTGCATAGCTGGTTTATTAGGCATAATTTGGTCTTAAATCATGTTAAAACTAAATTCATGGTTTTTAGTAATGTTAGATCTAATGTGAATTTTGATTTGATTTTAAAAGATAATTATGGAAATAATATTGAAATGGTTTCTGAAATTAATTACCTGGGCTTGGTCATTGATTGTAATTTATCATTTGATACACACATTCAGAAATTGATTGGGAAATTGCATCAAAGATTAGGAATGTTAAACCAGTTAAAAAAGTATTTAACATATGAAGTTAGGGTAATTTTGGTTAATAGTTTGCTGTTTTCAGTTATTGATTATGGTTTAGTAATATCTTTTTACATCAGAAAGAATGCGTTATAAACACAATAACTTATCATAATATTATTCGGTTTGTAACAGGTCAGAATAGGAGAACTCATCATTGTTTACTTTATAAATCTCTAGGGTGTCATTCATTAATTGATAGATTCAGATTCAGTATATTAGTTTTACAAAAAATTAATTTAAAATTTTCGAGTATTATTTGTGAAATGTTTCCAAAGATGGTAAATGAAATTAGGACAAGGTCACGGATAATTTTAAGTATAGGATTCCTTTATGTAAAAGTACATTTGCTCAGAATTCTTTAACATATTATGCAGTAAAACTATATAATGATTTACCTAGTCATATTGTACAATGTATTACAATTCCGGTATTTAAGAGGGTTTTAAAAAAAATTTTTGTTAGATGAATCAAAGTGTTGTTGTTAAATGATATTGTATTATTGTATGTTTGTAAATGTAATTGTTATATGTTTGTTGTTGTGACTGGGCGCCAGTGAAAATGGGCAGATTGTTGCTCACTGGTTATACAGAATAAAAATGATTAAAACAAAAAAAACAAATAAAAACTCCTGTCCAACGCAAGACTAGCACCAAGACAGATTGTCAGTGTCACAGGACACTGCTCAGAGTCAAGTCTTGCCAATTACTGGATGGCTTCCTCCACCGACAGAGAAAACTGGAGCAATATCCTTGGTGGACACCAGAAAACACCAACTGATCCAGAAATCACAGAACAGTCTTCATCATCAAACGAACCGACAACAGCGCCACCTGCACCATCCAGCACACACGCACCACTACTTCCAGAAATAAAATGTATGATCTACATTCTACTTTTTTCTCTTCTCTATATATATAATTTCTACATTGTTTGTACATTATTTCCCATACTAACCTATTTTTCTGTTTTTTCTTTAGCATTCCTGACAATCCATTCAACTTGGTACAGTGCAGCTTCCCAGGACCAGTTAATTTCATAAATTACCAAGTAGAAGAAACACTACATCTTACTTTTGTTCTCTACAAGTAAAATTACAGCCAGGATTAATAGCATTTCAGTTTATTTCTCCTCCCAGTCCCCAAAGAGGGACTATTTTTTCAACCTACTTCAAAACAAGTTTAAAGTTCAATAAATTTACTCATTCAATTGTAAAATGCACTTCCTTGTCTCACTGTGGTTATTCCATTTCTAAGTGTAATAATACCCTCAAGGGTGGGCATTATGGGATAACGGACCTTCCAGGGGATATAAGGCCCTCCGCCTGTGGCATTGGGCCTCATTATGCCCTTGGGCAGTCCGTTATATCCCAATAATGCCCACCCTCTCGGGTTTTATTATTTACTTAATGAATGGCCTTAAATAAAAACTAGAATTTAAAGTCGTTTTTTTGACTGCATCCAGGTTCACAACCCAAAATGCTTCTTGTTAAGTAATACTTCATTAAAATTGCCTCCTCTCAGTTTTGGGTTAACTTTATCTATCCCCTCGAATATAAAGTCATGTCCCTCCTGGTTTCCCACCCTAACCATATGTGCCGCTGTTGCATACATGATATCCCCCTTCTTATTGCTCTAATGTGGTCACTGACTTGCATTTTCAAACTTTTTTTCATTTTCCCCACATAAAACACTCCACAGTCATATTCTGCAAAATAAATGACTCCTTCGGTATAGCAAGTTATTGCAGTAGCTGACATACATTGTATTTCTTTCCAGTGCCAGTGCTACAAAAATCACTACCTTTCTTAATGTATTTACATACAGAGCATCTTTTGCAGTGGTGACATCTCACTGCTTGATGGTCCAGCCATGTTTGCCTTTTGCCTTCCACAAAATGGCTATGTATTAATTTATCACCCAATGTTGGCGCTTTTTTATATGCCATTCTCAGTGGATGCTTTAAAGTTTCTTTAAGACCTTGGTCACTTCCAAGTACTCCCAATGTTTTTTTTTTATTATCTTCTCAAACTCCCATGCTTGCATTGAATATGAGGTCAAAAAATTAAACTTATTCTTGCTGGGGTTATCTCTTTCTTTTTTCCAGGAGGCTTACCCTATCTTGTTCAAGAGCAAAATCTCTACCTGCTGCAATATTCCCTTCACTGTAACCTCTCTCTAATAAATGATTGCTCAGTTGATCTTTCCCCTTTGCATACCATTCCAAGTTACTGAAGTTCCTTTGAGTTCTTAGGAATTGCCTCTTGGGAATGTTTTGAATAATGTGCCTAGGATGGCAGCTCTTTGCTAACAAGATAGTATTTCCATCTATTTCTTTCATGTAGGTATCAGTAGTCACATTTTTGTCTGTTTCTTTACTAATGGAAATGTACAGAAAATTGATAATTTCCTTCACTTTCTGTCAGTCTAAAGTTTGGGTTTGTTTCTTGCATAAATACTACAAATTGCTGTAGCTCTGTACACCCCCCTCCATATTAAGAAACATATTGTTGATAAAATATCTTCATACTATAATCATGTGGAAAAAGGATTGTTAGTGCAATCAAATATGTATTTATTTTCCCATTCCTCAACATATATATTCGCTATTGAGGGGGTACATGTAGCCCCCACTGTAGTCCCTTTCACTTGCAAATATTGTTCTCTATCAAATAAAAACACATTATTCCTTAATAAATATTCAAGTAACTTCAATAAGAAGTCTGTAGGTGGTTTAACTCCTTCCCCGTTATCGAAAAATGTTGCTACAGTATCCAAAGCAGCTTCGTAAGGAATGTTTGTATATAAAGATTTTATGTTCAACATCACAGGCATACTTTCATCATCCAGTCTGAGTTCCTTGACCAATTTTAGAATATCTGTGGTGTCCTGAAGATATGAGTGGAGGATACTTACATATGATCACAAAACATAATCTACATATTGTGACAAAGACTGCATGAGTTAACCAGTCCCACTCACAATGGGACACCCAGGCAGATTAGTTGCAGATTTGTGCAATTTTGATGACACATAAAATGTAGCTTTAATAGGTGACTCAATTCTTAAAAAGTCTTTCTCTTTCCAATTAATATAACCTTTTTCAAAAGCTGCTTGGATGGTTTCATATATTGAAAATGTAAAATCAGCTGATGGATCTATGTATAGCCTTTCATTAAAATCTGTGTTTTCCAATAGCGTTTTGACTTCCTGCACATAATACAATTTATCCATCAGGATAACACACCCAACTTTATTTGATTTCTTAATAATAACTTCATTGTCATTTTGTAAATTGTCAATTGCTAGTCTTTCTTCTTTGGTTAAGTTATTATAGGTTAGTTTCGGGAGGTTATTGAATAATAGTTCTAAATCACTCTCTAGCAGCTGTTTGAATACACTGATGGCCATGCTCTGTGAAGAGTTAAAAATAGAGGAGAGTCGAAAGGCATACTGATTGTCAATAAAATCTGTTGGACTTTCTTCAATCATTAAAATATCACTATCTTCCCTACTTCTATTAAAGGGCAATTTAGACTCACATTTCTACATGCAACGTTCAAGTTCACCACTATATGAAATTGATTTATTGGGGTGGTTGGTGTGAAGCTAAGCCTTTACTAAGCAAGTCAATTTCATGTTCCGTTCGAATATGCTTAGAAAGGTTAATTACCTGGGACTTCAAGTTCTTATCTTTATGCAACACCATCTTTCCCTGCAACTCCTGAAGTCCCTGAAGTTCTGTCACTGAAATTGTCCTCTCTCTCATCCGATTCTAACTCTTTCCCCTCCTTGTTCTCTTAAATTTATTTGATTATTTTCTCTTAGTGGATCCTGCAATCTGGGGCTTCACCAGGGCGCATCCTCTACTAGATGGTCTCTCTAAAACTGGTGCTGGTAAATTTGATCCTTCTGTTCTGATATTTTTGCAGTACTGAAGTGAAAGAAACATGATGGCTTCATTTTAGAATACCTGTAGGATTTTCTTTCAGGAATAAACTTTGTCCAGTTCATAGTCTGCCAGTAAAGCCTAAAGGTTAGAGGAACGAGGTGTGAACAAGCTTGATACATTCAGCAGACCAGACCTGAGTCTGATTCTCACAACCTCCACTTGCATACTGTGTGACTCTGAGCAAGTCACTTAACCGCACAGTGCTCCCAGGTCACCCCTGAAAACAGGCATTTGTGCCTAATGGGCCTTACCTGGTTACCAAAGACTAAAATAAAAAAATTAAAAAATCCTGCTTATCTCTAACGAATTTAGTTTGTTTCACGGCTTTCAGTTCTGCATCTGGATGCTGGATCGATTGTGAATGAAGTATCTTCCTCAATTTCTAATTCCTAGAAAAAAAGCACTTTTTTCATGTTTCATATTATTATACTTCCTGAGTAGCTATTTCCATTTTTTAAGGAATTAATGTCCTGACTTTTTAATATCAAATGAATAGGAAAATGGTCACCTTTGGGCATTTTAAAAACTTCAAAAAATTTACATATGGGAATTTGCCTATGAGCCATAAAAAAATAATCTATAATGCTGGCCGCGATGGTTAAAACTACATAAATGTTGCAGGTGAATATCCTTCCACAATCCCATTCAAAACACATAGTCCTGTATTTTCAAAAAATTTCAAGAATCTTCTGCCATTCCCATTTACAATAGCATCATGGGAAAACCTTTGGCATATTAATTCCTCTCCTGCCTCTGAATAGGAGGCTTTATTACCAATTCTTGCATTAAAATCACCCATAGGTAACACATGCAAGAGTATCCCTACAAGCAAATCTCCATCAATGCCCATGTTTCTTGTAGTGCTATAACCTGAAATTGGCTGATAAAAAACCTAAACTGATTGTCTGCTAAATTCTTATGAATCTTGGCTATATTTCATGATAAAATACCTTTTTTTCTCATTCTTGGAATTGGAAAAAAAATCTGGCCTCTGTCCCTACTAACATTCCCACCTATAATATTTTCTTGAAGCAGAGATATAAGTCAGTCCTCCTATAATCATGCTAGAGGACTAGATCTATTTTCTATTGGTATAGAAATCCCTTTATTCTCTTTAGATTCTTCCCTGAAATCTGGACCTTTATTTTTGTATTTATTTATTTTTTAGTTTTTGTTGACTGGGTAAGTGCACTAGACAAATCCTGCCTATTTTCAGGCACAGCCCAGGGCAGGGGGATAAAGATGAATGCCAATTGACCTTGAACAAGATTAAGCTGTTGGTGGTATTTCTAGGTGAGGTTTTAAGGAATTAGACTGAAAAGGGAACTTTTCACAAATCAAAAGGCCTATATTATCCAGCTTGTGGGCCTTTTCTAGTATTTGTGTGTGTAAAATGTACTCCCCAATACCCACATCTATCTTGCCACAATTATTAATTCCTTCATTTTTCCAGACCCACTCTACCCCTTTATACCCCAGTTTATACCTGTAATTGTCCTCAAAAAGTACAGTAACATACTGTATTCATTAATGTAGCCTGTGTTTCCTGATAAGCAGCTGCTAACCCATAAATAGCACCAAATGAGCCTGCACACTCTCTAATTTACCTGACCTTGCTTTCTTTAATATGTTCTCTACAAGTTCCTTTTTTAAAAAATTGTCTGGCACTTGTAAAGTTTTCTCTTGCTTCACCCCAAAAATGTGGGAATAATTATAAGAGTTTCAACTGTCACTGCTAGATGTTCAATCCCGAAGGCCTATCTCCAAATCCAAGTACTATTATCCACGGTTATTATGACAAAAATTGGGGCCTCAGGATCTGAGTTGTCCCTCATTGAGAGAATTACATTATTTCTCCCATTTGGGATCCCGAGTTCAACCTCCAGGAGTTGGAAAAGTAGCTTTTATTGTGTATCTTCAGTCTCATCCCTGCATTTAAAAATGCTCTAGATTTTTAAAATTGCCTCAATCCCTGTCAGTCAGATACTAGGGGATATGCCCCTATTTTCTAATTTCTTATTTTCCCTGGGACTCTGTATCTGTTCCATTTTTTTAATTACCAAGTTGTTTTCTTCATTTTGTACTTTGGTTTCCCCTATGGAATTTGCCATTGGCATTATGAAATCCAGAACTTTTTCAGGTTCTTGTGATCTCTTCCTCAGCTTTTTCCCCCTTTGTGTGTGTGTGGGGGGTAAAATCCTTTTCTGTTTTTCTTTTATGTGTTTATACCAAAAGGTTTTTTAGATTGTCTTTTACTTACTTTTGGCTCCCTTGTACTGGTAATGTTCTGCAGAATTTGTTTTGATTTTCCTTTCTCCTGTGATTATCGCCTAGGAAGTGATTAACAAAAATTTGATTTTGAGGTGAGTAGTTGTCTTGGTCTTCAGAGTTTTTCCCCTTTTCTCTCCCTGTGGATTTCTTATTCTTAGATTATATTTTCTTCCATTTATGTAGTTTTTGATTAGTAGTTTTGGCTAATCTTGGGGAATGCAGAATTTTGCCTCAAAGAAATTTTCAACTTCTGTGACTGAGTCACTACTCAGTAGTATGGGTATACCGTGATGAGGGCGTTGGGGAAAGGGTGCTGACAATAATGGTGACCCACTCCCCAGCGCATCCCTCGAGGACTATGGTAGGGTAGGGTGGCTGGATGGGGGAGGTCGGTGAATATAGCTATGGGATGTTGCTATATGTATGCACATTGAGGGGGAGTGAGCATGCACAGTGAGGGGCAGGAGGGGATGTGAGGGATTATGCTGTGGTGGCTTGCCGAGCCAACCCCATGGCATGGTGGGTAGGTTGCCTACACTGGTTGGCAGGATACTGGGTTTGGGTCCAGGTGCTGGTGCACTTTTGTTGTGCCTGGCCTGAACCTTTTATTTTTTAAATGTTTTCACTGCCACTGACATGCACCCCCTTGGAGTTGAGAATCCTTTAGTAGGGGGTGCAGGGGGGCAGCTGCCCACATAAAACATTAAAAAAGTAAGTCCCCAGTGCCTTTTTGCTGTGTGCCAGGGTGTCAGAGTGCCAAAAAATGTTTTGCCACTCTTGACTTCTTGATAATGGCGATTCCCTTTAGGCTATAACTGTTATCACATAGAACCATAATGCATCTTTCATAAGAGTCATAATCAGAACCTATCCTAATTTGGATTAGGTTTGAAAAAATTCCTGATTAGGGCTTCCTGATCTGCAATGGTTGATTTTACTACAGAACCTTCTTCCCAGAGTACATGTAGCTGTTCCAGGGTTAGCACATTTGCCATATGTTGGTCTGCAAATGGCTGTACTAAATCCTGTGAAAAAGGAGCAAAGTAATTTATCACAGGATCTGGGGGTCCTTCCTGAATGGCCTGAATGTACTGAAAGATTAACTGGGCCTTTTCTGGTCCTATAATTTTAGGTGAGTCTACCATAGAATCATATTCCATAGGTATATCCAATAGTTATTGATTTGGTAAAGGGCTCCTATTCAAATTCTGTGGAAGAGGGAGGCAACATGTGATGCAGTTCCCTATGCGGTACCTTAAGAGGGTCCATACAAAATTCTTTTTTAAGTGTCCTACTGTTTCATCATCCTTATAAAAAGTAAAAGGCAAAGAAGTATTTTATCATTATTTGAAGCTTCTGGGCATAGGACAAGATAATAATTTCCTCCATCCCTAGTTTCACCCCTGTCTGTATTTCATTTTTTTCCCTATCTGTGAGGTGGATGTATAAATACATTTTCACTTTAAAGCTTGTTTTATCTTTTTTGTGATCTTTACTGTTATCCAATAGTCCCTCTTTTAAGGTTGCAGTATCTTTCCTCCTCTGATTTTTCCCTAATTTTGTAGCATAGTGCATTTTAAAGAAAGCCTTCCCCTGCCCAGAATTCTTTTTGGTTTTTGTTGATTTGGCTTTCTTACCCTCATTCTGTACTTTTTTCATTACTATTTCTGAATTTGAAAATGTGTTCTGTCTTGTATTGACCACCATGTTTGCTGCAAAGTATGTGCAACAAAAGCGGTTCTTATAGCATCAGTCTGTTCCTCTTCACTGAAATTCATATTGACCCAAACTCACCTGATGTGTATTAATAATAAAATATTTTTAAAAGACCCAATTTTCCAAACAATAAAATTCTTAGGTTCAACCACTGAGGCCTGACTTAACTTAAAAAAAAAAATACCCGCTATTTGTACTTCTATGAAACTCATGTAGCCAAAAGTGCAGATGCCTTCATTCATAAGTCTCAGAATTCAGACATAGAGACCACAGTTATTGCAGCCCATACTGCCCAGAGAAGTTGAGTACAATAAAATGCTTACAGAAAGTATTAACAATTACACTTCTTGCTGGACATTTTATGTAAATTTTAAGCCTAATGTTCCAGTATAATTAATATTAAGATAAGTTAAAAATCTCACAGTTCTGAGTCTGAGTCATAAAATAAACATTTACAGTAGCTTCACCACGTTGTTGTTGTTGCATCACAGTTCACCTGAGTAGCTTCTCTTTCTTTAACTACACTCCTGCAACATTGAATATCATGTGCTGTTCTCCGGTTTAGACTTAAATAGACACAAAACTTCATTCCCCATTTCGAGGAGACAGTCCCGATCCTCAGTCAGGTAACTTGCTTTAAAAAGGAAAGGGAAATATATAAAACATGTTATCCACTTTTTAGCTCAGTTAAGCCTGAACACCACCCACTTCCTGGAAGAGAAAGGGACCACTTAAAAATATGCATAATTATTTTGAATATAATTCCTTACCATAATAAAACTTTTTTGTGAAGTACAGCCCTTTTTTTCTGAAGGCTTGAACTGCTGCCCTACAAAACTGGATAGAATGCCAGAAGCTACAGTATCCTTATCGAATTTGTGATGGTTGGCATTTGATTTGACATTTACTAAGGGTATTATATTCAGAAATGCTCCAGAGGGAGGCGCAAGAGGGGCACAGTGAAACTCCACTGCACCATGGTGCAACGAGCACGATATTCAAAAGATGTGCATGACAAGATGCGCACGCGCAACACGGCTAAATATCACACAGATACACCACAGCGCAACCAGGGATGTGCCAGGGAGCAAGTCAGGAAGAGCAACAGCGCAACCAGGGATGTGCAAGAGAGCAAGCCAAAAAGCACAACAGCAGCAACCAGGGATGCGCAAGGTGCAGAGGTGCATGCGCCAGAACACAAGTGGAATGGCAACAGGCACAGCAGGGTGCAAGCCACAGGGGTGGAAGGGCCCACCATCAGCGTGCAGAGTGTGCCAGGAGAGAGCCATGGTAGGCACATGAAGGCACACTGCCAAATGTGCATGGGGCAGCAGCATGCCCCTGACCATGCGCACCATGGTGGCACATGGAGGCAGGGTGGCAACAGTGGCCACAGGCACACAGACACTGGCAACACCCCACAGGGAGGCTAGAGACATGCCACCTGGACCACAACCAGCAACACACAGGCAAGCAGCACACAAGGCACATGCCGGCGTCAGTGCTGCCACCAGTGCAGTGACCGTTCCATCATCAATGCCACCTAGAGCATGGTAGTAGTGATCTGCAGGATCTGTGGCAGGAGTCTGGTGTTGACATCAGGGCCATGGACATCTAGTAAAAAGGAGGAAATATGGTATGAGTGCAGGTCCGGAACACAGTAGCCCACCCACCGTGCACAGCAGACATCAGTGACATGCACCCTGAGATAGCACCCAGCCACCCACAGTGTGTGCTACCAACCCAGCGATCCACAGTCATGCAGTACACTGCACACCAACACCACCCATGCACCGCACACCACCGCCATTGCAGGGAGGTGACATGGCTAGGCAGCAGGAAGGCAGTGGCACAGCCTGGACCCGGGTGCACCCACAGCCCAACTGCAGTGGCCACACACTTGTGTGATAGCCACAGCATGGTGCAACAGTCACTGCAGGCAGTGCACAGCTGGAGTGGCCTTGTGCACAGAGGGCTATGTCCACCCCACCCCACCCCCACTGCCCACCCCTGCACAACAATGTAGCATGAAACTGTACCTACCTGTATGCTGTGGTGCACCTTGTGCCTGTCCGGCAATGCTGCCCATGCGGCCTGCATCCTGCACATGGGCTCCTGCCGAGGCACTCCCTGGCCTGGTCATGGCACCGGCCAGTCATGCTCTCCTCTGATCCTCAAGGCCTAGGAAGGAAACATGGATACAGACACATCAATACTTGGCAAAACCACAGGCCCCCCACCCCAGCACAGTGTGCCATCTGCCAAGTGTGGCATTGGCGTGGTGGCACAAGGCACCCACAGTGTGCCACCATGGCCATTGGGATGCACAGCCCCAGCCCCTCCAGGCAGCATGGTGTGACAACATGACTGCCCCACAGACCACTGGTTGGGCACAGACATGGGCACAGTGCACTTACCTGGCTGTGACATGGCACCCCTCTGGACACGTGCCTGTAGAGACCAGAGCTGCTCAGGATCCCTCCACTGCAGGTCCACATAGCAGTGCCTGCATTGCTCACCACTGTGCAGGGCACCTGTGGCCTCCTCCAGCCCACTGGTGACCTCCTGCCACACCTCTGTCTGTGGCCTGTTCAGGGGCACCTTCCCAAAAAAACTACCAGCATGTGGCTACACAAGGGCCACAAGGTTTACCAGCTCCACCTGTGTCCAATTAGGAGCCCTGGCACTGCTACGGCTTTGGCATGGCTGTAACTCGGTGGGGAAATCAAAATGGTGCCCAGTAGTGCATGTGCCACATGTGCTATGGATGCACGCCTCACATGCTGATGTGCTGCCAGTGCAGATCGTGTAGCCATGGAGATGCACAATATGGTCAATGCAGCACAGGCACATGCTGCAGAGCTCCCAGGGGGCCAAAGGGCAACCGTGGGGTCAAGGGTTGGCACACGCACCCTGTGTGACAGTGCCATTGGGGCCCACCATGCATGGTGCACGGTAGAGGCATGTGGGTTCCACGGTGCATAGCCTAGTGGTGCATGGTCATCATGGCACCCATAGAGCAGGGCCACCTTCAGCAACATGGCATCACAGCGCCATCGGCACAATGGCACTTTGGCACCATAGGCCATACAGTGCATGAGCACCACATGTATGACAGTGGCTGAGCGCTGTAATGCCTATGGTGCAGTGTGTGTAGGGTGCACATGCACGTGCATACAGTGGGGCCTTTTGTGCACATCACAATGTTATGCCATGACTTGAGCATGCGCAACTCCATTGCACAATGTGCAACTTCATGATATTCAGCCAACATATGCAGATTAGCCTATTAGTATATCTGCGATGCAACTGTGGCATTTGCATGTCATTACAGTCATGCAAGCCCTCATTTGCATGCAATGCACTATAAAGGCACTGCCGGATGGCACAGGGTATGGACCAGTACTGCATCCTACAGAGGTAAGAGGCACGCTGTGGTCGCATAGGGTCAGTGGCATGGGAAGATGGTGTGGGTATCTGCAGACATTTAACACATGTCTCTCTACACAGGACTGAGCATGACCGATCATGAGGAGGTTGAGAAGAGTGGGCCTGCATGCAAGTGCAGGCCTAACTTCACCAGGGCAGAGACGGATGACATATTCGAGGCATACCTGGACCAGGAGCCACTACTGAGTGGCTCAACAGGCACTCCACAGGTCTGGGCAACAGCATGGGAGGGTGTGGTCCATGTTGTGAACCAGCAGGGCACCCATCAGAGGAATGTGCAGGAGTGCAAGAAAAAGGTTGGCACAGACAGGAGGAAGATTAAGGAGAAGGTGGCAGCCATCTGTGTAGCGCATGCCACCACAGGCAGTGGACAGCCTGTTGTGCCCCAACTGACACCGCAGGAGGAGTTGGTTGCAGTGTCCATGTGGCACAGTGCCCTTGAGGCGTGCCCGGCAGAGGCTTCCAGACTGGAGGCAGCCCATCACTGCATGGTAGGTATGGTTGCAACGGGAGCAGGGTGGCTGGGGGGGCGGGGTGGGTGGCAGCAGCACTAATGCAACTGTGTTCCCTTTCAGCTCCTGAGCACCTGCTCGCAGTGGCCAAGGTGGGGGTGTCTGCCGTGGGTGTGGTCCTGGACCTGGAGATCCATCCTTCCATCTCCACCGGTGTCCGGGGGCTGGATCGCATGCAGCCCAGCACCGCTGTACATCCAGATGCCTGTGTCATAGTCGCGGATGAGCCCTGGCTGTGTTTCAGCATGGCGTCCAGTGTGCCGAGACACAGATTGGGGTGGGGTCCGGGACCGATGATGATGAGAGCATTATCATGGACAGTGGAGTTGTGGTTGCATGGGAGGCACCCATACCATGCAACCACCATCGGCAGTGCAGGCGGTGCCCTGGGGTAGTTGCCTGCCCACCGGCCACTACCCCCGCTGTCACCATGGGCACCACTGGTGCAGCACAGGCTGATAGTGGTGTTGGTGGTGCAGCTGCAATGGTGGCGCCATGTGCACAGTGGCTGGTGGGGCAGCAGCGACGGTTGGACGGTGTCATGGGGGGCAGGGTGTAGCGCCCACCAACAGTGCACTGTATAATGAGCTGCCCCAGGAGGGCCCCACTGGGCAGAGCCCACCATCGTGGGAGGCTGGGCCACTGGGTGGGGCACCCCCTGTGGGTCAGCACACTGCCCATGTGCCCCAAGGCGCCGACCCCTTTGCCGAGCACACCCGCCTGCTACAGGCCTCCATTGAGCAACAGACGCTGGTGGTGGCAGGTGTGTGAGTGCTCCGCGCAGAGCTGCACCAGGTGGCAGAGCACCGTGACAAGAATTTTGCACAGCTCCTGGCATTGAACATGCAATTGTGGGTGGACACGACCGCAGCCATGGATTGGCTCACTGCTGCAGTCACTGATGGCCTGGCACCACTGGCCTCCCTGGTACATGGCCATCCACTGCTTACACCGCGGAGCGTAATCTCCACCCCTTGGTCACGGTGTTGTGTGACTCCCTCTATGTCAATGCTGGGATCCACTGTGGGCATTCCGAGCACGCCTGGAGTTGGCATGTTCGGGGACCTGCAGACTCCTGCGGGGACCCGGTCGCATTCCCGCACTGAGACCCCTGGGAGATTGTCACAGACACCCCTTAAGGCAGTCACATGACCCTAGTCTGCTGTGCAGTCATGGCGGGGCCATCTACGTGTCCACAGTGGCCATGCAACCATACTGCGATCCTGAGCCGCCTACCTCCCCATCTGCTGTCTGCTGCTGCCCTGTGTACACATTGGCGTGGCATGTGCATGTACATCCCTTGGACGTGGCAGCCATTGATGACACCGCACATGGACCCTGAGCACACCCACCTGGCTGCTGGCCACTGTGGCATGTGGATGATGATGCCAGCAAAGGGCTGACTGCCACTGTGCACCGGTGCTCAGCGTCTGGCACACACCCGGTGCCCGCTTCTGGGTGGGGGCATGATGGGTCCTGTGTGCATGTGCATATGTGTGTGTGTGTGTGTGGAGTGTGTGTGGCTGTGTGGGTGGTGTGTGCAGAGCTGTGCTGCATGCTTTCACAGTGTCAGGTCCCATGCCAGTTTTACACTACCCACCTACCGTCCCTGTCACAGGGCCTGCCCATGCATGCCTGTAAGCTGTGCCATTGACCCTGGGACATGTGTGTGTGTGGACATGTTCATCTACCTGCAGGCTCCAAAATTCTCCTCTGAAATTGTGTCCTGGTGCTGCTGTTCATCCTGGTCAGTGGCTGCTCTCTTCACCTGGGGGGGCTGCCCACCACCGCCAGGGTCAGCTGCCGCGTCGCCCCCACTACTGTTTCCCTCATCTGCCTCGACAGCCATCCCACAGTCAGTGGCCATGTTGTGTAGTATACAGCAGGCCAGGAAAGGCCACAGGCCTTTGAGGGGCTATACTGTAGGGCACCGACAGACCTGTCCAGGCACCAGAACCATATCTTCAGCAGGCCAAACACTCACTTGATGATATTCTGTATGCTGGCGTGTGCCTCATTGTAGTGCTCCTGTGCTGGGGTCGATGGCCGCTGGTATGGGGTGAGCAGCCAGGGCCGGAGTGGGTAGCCACTGTCACCTGTGTGTAGAGATGTCTGGTTAGCATGGTGGACTGTGTCGCTGCACCCCCCCACAGTCCTGGCCACACCCCCTGGCACTCCTACCCTAGCATCCCCAAACCCTGCCCTGTTGTGCCCGGCTTTCTGCTTCTGCAGCATACTCACCTACTAGGTGGCCAGTGGGGATATCCCCACTCCCAAGCCTGTGGCACAGTGCTGACTGGTGCCAGATGAAGGCATCATGTGCTCCACCAGGGTGTATGGCACAGACATTGATTATGTGCCCCCTGGCATCGCACACCTCCTAGCAGTTGACACTGGGGTAGCCCTTCCTGTTGATGTGCACCACCCCCTCTGGGCCAGGTGGTGTGTAGATGCTGACATGGGTGCAGTCGATGGCCCTTGGCATGCCAGGCATATGTGCAGGGATCAACCTTAACTTATTTTTGCACTAGCCAGTTGGGCTAGTGAACCCGAAATTGCACTAGCCTGCAGAAGTTTGCAGTAGCCTGCACTCAGTATGGTTAAAAGTGATTTGTTAAACGAAAGGCAAATAAAATCACATTTGTCCTGCCAACAGTCTGGACACCTACCAACTGATTTTGCACAGTGCCTTTAACTACAAACCACACATACACTATATCAGGTTCTGTGACTGAAGATTCAGCGGTTCTGTCACTGATGACTGAAATGAACTTTGTTCCCATAATTTTTTATCATAGCGCCATGCGTTCAACCTCAGCTACATAGTGGATAAAGTTGCAGGCATATTTGTCATTCTGATATGCTGAACCGATACCTAGCCCTTTCATATCATCAAGGCTACACATCTACACAAAGTCTGTGTAAGGACATCCTTGCTTAGCAATTACATGGCATGTGTGAAACAGTTTATCCAGAAGGTTAAGCATTGCTTCATTCATGTTCTTCAGCATTCCCTCCACATTACTTGTCCCTGGAGTAGCAGTGCTGGCATCCTCCATTTCCTTTGCTTCATTGATATTATGGGATGAGACAGAGTCGAGCTGGAAGTAAACTGTGCTGAAATGAAAATTATAGTTATTGCCCACCTTGCCCAACTGTATTTCATGTTTGATACACAAATGGCAGAACATCAGATCATTTGCACCATTATACCCCAGCCAGTCATATTTTTCTAGTCAACATTGCTGGAACCGACGGCTTCGCTTTGTCTTTTCATACTCATGATCTTTCATTTGTTTGTCTTTGTCAGCATGCTTTCTATTAATGTCAGCTGGGTTACTGACTTCTTTAATATATTTCCACATTTTCAGATTTGTAGTTAATAAAGTTGTATCATGAAAAGTGTGTGTCTTTTTCTTCCCTTTTTCCTTCCTTTTCCCACCCCGGCCACATATCCCAGAAATGCTTGATTGTCCCAGTTCTATTAAAAAATGTTCACCAAAAAAAAGTAAGGATAAATTCAACAGCTTCAACCCATACTGTTATTTATTTATTTTTATTCTTTGGCAACCAGGCAACTCCCATTGGGCACAAGACTCATTTACAGGGGTGGCCTGGGAACACAGGGAGTTTAAGTGACTTGCTTAGGGTCACACAGTATGCAAGTGGAGGCTGTGGGAATTTAAACCCAGATCTGCTGGATGTACAAAGCCCATTCACAACCTGTTGCTCACCCTGTTAAATTCTCTCCAGTTTTCCTTTCCAGGACAGCCATGTATTCTGATGTGCTTTGACCACCTTTTTGATAACTGAACTGTCAGTACTTGTGGTATCCTCAATATTACATTGTGTTCCCTTTACCTCATCAGCTACTGCTGTTTCTTTACAAGTGTCTAAGACATCAAATTCCACAATTTCAGACACACCATTGCATGCTATGTATTCCAATGGCCTGTAAAGGTGTAGCTAATATCATGGAATGTTCAGGTTGGTAGTATAAAAAATGAGAGCAGCAGCTGCCGAGCACTTAGGAGAGAAATAATCAACACAGTGACAAAGGCAATGAAATGTGAAAACTAATTTGAAAAAGTGGGTCTAAAACATATGAGAATATAGGAAAAACAAAAAGGAACCCATTACAGCATATAAAGGTATAAAAGCTGTTTCCTATGATGGCAGTAAATGACCATACTTAAAATTCAGAGTAGAAAAGATTAGATTGATTTACTGCTAATGGTCTTAATGGCCATACTGTATACCTCCTAGGCAGACTGGTTTTACAAACAAAGGCCTGAGACTAGTGACATCAGAACTTTCTTTGTTACTTGGGCATGCATGCAACAGTGAATGATTTGATACAATCAGTTTTAATACCATCTGAGCACTCAGAATGGCCCAAAAACTGGACTACATTTAATCAAAACCAGATGACCGGATATGAACTCTGAAAACCAGATTATCCAGTCTACAACTGGAACAGGTGGCAACCCTTGAACTGTGCTGCTCCTGGACACAGTCACAAATCTGCCTGCCATGAGTATAGAGCTAAACAAGAAAGGAAAAGGAGGAAGAATCTGTACCAGCAAAATATAAAAGCAGTAGTTAGTATAAAATGAAAGTTTGTAAATGCACCACACACAGACATCTGTTTTTTAGCGCTATTTGACTGAATATAGGGCCATTGATACCCAGTGCTAAACCACCTAGTGCTGGGAACACTTGGCCCCCAAAATAGGGTAGCACAATGGCTTGCTCCCACTCTAAATATCCCATATCCAAACAGACCTATGCAAGTGAGCCTATTGGGCATGCAAGGTGCTAAGGGCTTATTTGCATGCTGCTTATGGGCTTATTTGTATAGGAAGTGAGGCTGTACAGCATTGTGCCACCCATCAAATGCCCATTTTCTTAGAGCCATCCCTGGTTCCAGTGGCACCCCTGCTCCTGCGGATCACCAGCCCAATAGAAAGAACATGTGTCCTTGGGGTCGTGGGGTCATGTGGTCCTTCCCCCCACCAGTCACAGTCCTGAAGCTCTAACGTAACATGGCCCTGGGGGCTAATGTTCCCCCCACTTGCACCCATGCCTATAGCGTGAAATAGTATTCCCTGGTGGCTAACAGTCCCTCTTCCCAATTGTACCCATGCTCACAGTTTGACATAGTATTCTCTGGTGGCTAGTGGTCACATCCATTCACCTGAACCCATCCCTGTATTGTCAAAAAGAATTCTCTGGTGGCTAGCTGACCACCAACCCCAGCAGGTAGTGCTCCACCACCCCACTGCCCCCAATCTTGATCCCGAGCCAACGGCCAGCACAGCCCTCCTCTCACAACAGTGTCTGGCTACTGACTGAGCTGTCACTGAGCACATACTGTATACAGCACGTGCTCAGTGACACCTCAGTCTGTGGCTGGATGTGGTAGCGAGAGAAGGGCTGTGCCAGTTACTAGCTCAGGATCGGGATGGCAGATGCAGGGTGGTGGGGCACTACCTGCCAGGATGGAGGGTCTGTTAGCCACCAGGGAATATTATTTCACATTATGGGCACGGGTGTGGGTTGGGCAGAACTGCTAGCCATCATGAACATTTTCCATTAGAGCTTTGGGACTGCGATCGGTGGGGAGAGGGACCACTAGCCACCAGGGACTGAGTTGTTTCAATAGTGAGTGATGATCAGCGATGTGTGGGGGGGGACCACTGGACACCAGGGAATTTCACTAATGTACATTTGGCCATTGATCAGTGAGGGGGGTCCACTAGATGCCAGGGACTACTGTGTTGGGGTGGAGGAGACACCGCTGCATTTCGTCCACCATCGCTAAGCTTGCACTGGAGTAAGTCACAGTTTTGATTGGCGGTATGTGCACTGTGCAAAGGGACCAAGTAAAATGGCCTTGCACAATGCACATGCTCTGAATATTGAACTGCACCAATCTTCAGGTCCCTGCCCCTTCATTTACATTGCGCCCCATTCTGACTATTACCCGGGTGCAAACTGTGCTTGCCTGTGCTAATGGGGCTTTTTAATATTGCCCAGCTGGGCAAAATCTGGTTTGTGTGGGCAAATTCAGTTTTGCGCCTAGGTACAGTGCTGAATATTGGTCCCCTGATGTCTGAGGGTGGCTACCAAGAAGCTACTGCACTGGAATCTGCAGAGCCTCTCAGATAGGGGCACGTCCTTCCTCTCAGTCCTCCTTTACTCCAGTCCAGCAGCACATGAATACATCAACCTAGAAACCTCAGAAAACACAGACAAAAAACTTTATTCAAGCACGATTATCCTAAATGTCAGCTGTATGTCAGGTTGTAAGTCTTATGACATAAATGGCATACGATCTGAAAATGAATGAAATGCTGAAAAGCTTTAGCCGGTAGGTCTCCTCCCAGCAGCAAACCTTAAAAGCAAAAGCAAAGACATCAAGCCCCAGTGGGAAAGCCAGGTCCATGGTATTGCCCTGCTGTTGAGTTGCAGAGAAAACTACCTGTGTGAGGCCCATCAAAATTATTTTGATGAAGGAATTGTAGACTAAACACCAAGAAGTTATTGTCACCCAAGGGTTGAAGTTACTCAGCACCAACCAATCTTCTATGAGGCTCTAATGCCAGACTGGCAAAAAAAGTTCAAAATTCCTGGGGATAACCATTCTTATGCCCTGAGGCAATACATGAGAAGGATCCTGCAACCTACACCCATGTCACCCCTAATGGCCATATATTATTATTATTAGTTTTTTTAAATGACATGGCTCCTTCAACTGGGTATCCTGTGAGATCAAAATCAGATCTATAACAAGTGCCCCCCCATTCTCCCATCATGAGCAATGCACCACAGTGTATCCAGGAGGCACAGGGCCTGAGTCCTCTCCAACCAGGTCTCTGTGATGAATTCCAGAACAGTACAGGAATCTGCAATGGAATCCACTATCAATACTGCCTTATTCCTCAGTGATCTGGTGTTGCATAAAATTGTCCAAAGGGGAAGAGCTGTCCTGATTGGCCCTTTAGTTACCTCTTCTGCTGACATATCAGAGGCACATGGGGTTACACAGGATCCAGGCAGGGAAATCATCATTTGGTTCCACTCTCTCTCCCTGGGCATCTCTTTGTCCTACTACTGATTAGACCATCTCCACCATATCTGCCATCCAAGCCCATGGCCATGGCCATGACCTCTCAATTTGAGGAAAAAAGGCACTAACAGTAGGGACAACGAAACATTAATTGTCAGTAAATTATACATTCCATTTTGCAGGCAATTTGAACTGTATTAGCAATATATTACATTCACAATGAAACTAACATTTTAAGAAGCTACAGTAGTTTAAAACTAATTGTCTTTCTGGGCTGTTTACGAGTTGATAATGCATGCAAAGTTAGTTAAATGCAGTCTGTACTGCAGAATGAATAGGGTAAGAAGCTAAATTGATTCTCCAAGGTCCCCAAGCAAAGGCCATCAAGACCACTGACCATGCCTTTCCTTGTATGTCACACTTCACCCATGCAAAGTACTGTAAAGTTGTGCACAACCCTAAAGGATTAAAACGGCTGCATACTTTAATGAGCAGAAACATTAAAGGGTGATGGATTCTGCCTGCATTTTCAATTGATAATGCAATTGCTTCCAGGAGTTCTTGATACTGATATGGCTGCAATATTAACAATTCATGGGGAAGTCAGGCTCCTTCATGTTGGGCTACTTAGCCAATGTAGGGAATGATTGGCAAAGTTTAGTATACATGAACAATGGTTGGAAACTGATGAATGATAAGGAAGAGTAGATACTGTGGTTGTCTGGAAAGCACGTATTTGAGAATAGAAAAAACAGAAAAAAAAAACAGTGCATGCAATGTCCAGTTTACATGATAAAGATATATTTATTGGTGCAAAGGATGCATAGGACCTGCTTGTCAACTACCCCCATGTATTGCATGGCTATGCAGCCTCCG
The DNA here is from genome assembly GCA_016271365.2 of Neoceratodus forsteri. Lineage (NCBI taxonomy): Eukaryota > Metazoa > Chordata > Ceratodontiformes > Ceratodontidae > Neoceratodus > Neoceratodus forsteri. The sequence continues at coordinate 687,220,188 of CM057449.1, forward strand.
TGTGTCTGGAGGGGAGGGGAGGATGTCTGAACAGAAACACAGTGATTAAGTACCCCATTCAATCAAATAAATGTGCAAATGCATTTTATAGTCACAGTGTTACAAAAGTGCTAATTTTCCAATAAAATCTCCAAATTAGAACATGGTAACTCACCACAATACATATAATTGCATTAAATTTATTTAGTTAAAAGTACCTTGCTTTTGTTCCAGTAATTATCTATGGACTTAGTTTATCAACTGCACTGAGGTGTTCTTTTTATATTTTAATGTTTTATTGTTCTGAAAAAACAAACAAATATCACACATGTTAAACAATAAAGAAGGAAAGAAGGAAAGTAGGAACAATAGCCTCACAGAGTTTCATTCACACCTGCACTCATGCATGCAATCATACACACATGCTCCCACACCCACCCACAGCAACCCAATCACACACACAAACGCATTGCTGCATCCACACATAGTACCAAAGAACCACAGACACAGTCCCTCCAAAACACACACACCAACCCGCTATCACTGCTCCACCCCCCCAACCACACATGTTTTGCTGCGTCCACACACAGTACTTCACCAAGACCCCAGACACAGTACCTACCACACACACAAACCAACAGCACTGTGCCCCACACCCCACATACACTTTGCTGCATCAGCACACAGTACCTCAGTCTGCCCCACAGACAAACACCCTACCACAGACACATGCCACCCACACAGCACTCCACCCACCACCAACACGGCACTGGGTCCCACAACAATAGTAGCTTCAAGACCAATGAATCCATCACTGTGCTTAAGAACTGCAATCATTCCCTGGGAGTGAGTGGCATTGGAGCCTATAGTTTTATGCTAATTATGCTGCATCCACATTCTGGTCACTGAGGCCCATAAAGGCCACCCTTCCATAACACCACACACATACAAGCAACCGCACACCATCATCAACACTATTTACTAACAACAGTCTTACCAACATGTACTCACACACTCCCAGAACCACCCACTCCAACCCAGCCAGACAGCACTCTGACCTCAACAACACACATACAAGCCATGCCGCATCTGCATACAGTAACGTCACTCCAACCCACAGGCACAACACCTCACACACATACACAAACCACATGACAGCACTGTGCCCCAACAACACACTCCCACCTGAGTTCACACACAGTATCTCACTCAGACTCAAAGACACAACCCCTCTCACACACACACCACCCGACAACTACCCCCCAAGACAACACAGACCCCCACCACACACATACGCCTTGCTGCATCCACACACAGACCCTCACTCCGACCCACAGGCACAACTATTCACACACACACGCACACCACCCAACAGCCCCCACCCCACCCCAAGATGGAACTGGGTCCCACAGTCACAGTATTTTATCTGAACACACACAAAGTGAAATTGGCTAGCTTTTCACTAACAACCAATGCTGAATGTTGCTTGCTTGTATGTGCTGTGTAGGTATTTGGAAGTCAGTGGAGTGCAAATATTGAAAATTTGCAAACTTACGAGCGTCTGTAGGAACTGTGCAATGCACGCTCATCAAACAGTCATTTACAGGAAGTTTGTGACCAAATTTTTAACATAGCCATTTTAAGACCTCTGTTCATGAACAGTGTCACTGTGATTTTCTTAATGTGTCCCATACATTGATTTCACACACCGACTGCACCATTGTGCGCTAGATGGGCGGAAACACATTGTGGGCGAGATGTGAAAAATGACAGCTGTAGTGCTCATGAGGAGGTGTGGTAAAATGGCAATGTTGGAAATCTGGAGTGAAAATATTGAAAATTATTAACCTATGAAATGTAAGGAAGTGGCAATCTAGGCTCAGAAACAGTCATTTTAGGAATTTTGTCACCAAATTTTCAACATAGCCATTTTAAGACCTCTGCTCATGAACAGTGTCACTGTGATTTTCTTACTGTGTCCCATACAGTGATTTCGCTCACTGACTGCGCCATTGTGCTCTACATGGGTGGAAACACGTTTAGGCGAGATGTGAAAAATGACAGCTGTACTGCTCATAAGGAGGTGTGGTAAAATGACAATGTTGAAAATCTGGAGTGAAAATATTGAAAATTCGCAAACTTACGAGCGTGGGTAGGAACTACACAATGCAGGCTCGTAAAACAGTCACGTTTAGGAATTTTTCCACCAAATTTTCAACATAGTCATTTTTTTTTGCCATTAACTTTTTATTAAACATTTATATACATCATCTTGCGGAGACAAGTAAAAAATAACAAATACAGTACATACAAAATAAAACATATGTCCAAAAGTTCTGTAATAGATACAAACACAAACAGCCTCCATAGAACCCCCACCCCTCCCCTACTATCCCCATCCCCCCTCCACCTCCCACACAAGGTCCTGCTGCCAGATACAGTCGATGGAGTTTCAACCACATAAATATATTATGTATAAGCTATTACCAGAGGGTCCAGATTTTCTCGAAAAGGGTAACTGATTGTTTAAAATAGCGATCATCCTCTCAGTCCTAAGGCTCGAGAGGAATTCCGCTAACCATTTGGGTAGGAAATCCTACAGCAGTCCTTCCAGTGTTTCAACACTAATTTTTTCACTATGCGGAGATCAGAGTTATATGAAATTTCCTCACTTTAACAGAAACCTGACATATCACCTAACAAACACACTTCAGGACAAAACATATCCTCTAATCCCAGTAATGGATCGGCCTTACTTTTATCTCATTCCACAATGGAGTAATTTTAGGACAATACCAGAAAATGTGGAGAAGGTCTCCCCCTTCCATATCACACTTATAACATTCAGAACCCCTTACTAAATTTAAGTCCAATAACTTCTGAGGCGTGTAGTAAATATTATGTAATATCTTAAACTGCATTAACCTAAGATGATCCTGTCGAACGAGTTTATGGCAATTCTGCCAAATCCGTACCCAATCTAAGGTTATATTAGGGAATACCTTGGCCCAGTATGAGCTTGGCGCTAGATTCTCCTTAAAGGCCCAATGGAACAACACTAGATAAACCTTAGAAATAGCCTGTGGAGTTCCCACGAATGGCCTAAGATCCTCCCAGAATGCAATACGGGGTGGATAAATCGGATGACTTCCAATTTTCTGAACCAATGAATGACATAATTGATATATTTTGAAACTAACCCTGGGTGTCAAGTCAAACTTCTTCATGATCTCCATCAATGAGATTACGCCACCACCTGAGTTAATGAATTCTTTCAAGGAACAATCAACCAGGAAGGGTAACCAATTCTGTTTGATCGTCCGATGCCCTATCTGCCATTGAGGGTTTCCCCAAACAGGCTGTTCACTATCTAGAGTTTCTTCATATTTCAAAAAGTTACATAATTGATTGTGTATTCTTAGGGAAAGTCCAATGGGAGAATTTTTTAATAGAGAGGAAGTAGGCGGGTAGGTACATGGAATAGAGCTCTGGGATTAATGTCAAAGCTCTTAATAAAGTTAATTTCCAAGTTAACCCATAATGGAATGTATCCGGAGGTTGAGATATTATCCTCACAGTGCATCCATCTCCCGTACTTATTCAGATGCGCTGCCCAAAAATAAAGTGCAAAGTGAGGCAATCTCAAACCTCCTAAGTTTTTGGGCGCAGCTAACTTGAGGTACGACATCCTGGCTTTTTATAACCCCAGACAAAATCAGCCAATTCCCATGAAGTTTCTTGAACCAAGAGGGGGATCCAAACATTTAGCATGTCGTATGGGGTAGAAAAGCCTGGGAAATATATTCATTTTTATGATATTGATTCTACCCCATAATGACAATGGTAGCTGTGCCCATCTTTTTAGGTCTAATTTGATGTTGTGAACTAAAGATTGTAAGTTCAATTGACGTAGTCTATCTTGGCTACTTGCCAAGGTGAGGCCTAGATATTTGAGGGATTTAGCATTCCATCCTATACCTAAACCCTCGATATCCCATCTAAATAACCTGTTATTCAAAGGATAAACAACTGTCTTGTCTTGGTTCAATTTATAGTTAGCTAATACACTAAAATTCTGTATTACTTTTAGTAGACCGAGAATGGATCTGTCAGGCTTCTATACATAAATTAGCAAGTCATCGGCATAGGCCGTAACCTTGATTGTATGTCCCCTTATATTAATACCCAAAATTTCAGGAGATAGCACTATGCACCTTATAAGGGGTTCCAAGTACAAATTAAATAGTAAGGGTGAAAGGGGGCATCCTTGTCTCGTGCCAACATGTAATGTGAAGAGCATGAAATAGCCCCATTACACAACTCTGGCAGTTGGTGTACAGTGCCCCTGATCCAGGCCACAGATTTCTCTGGGAAACCAAATCTGTCCATCACCGCAAACAAGAAGCTCCAGTGGACCTATCAAAGGCCTTCTCGGCATCCAAGGAGACCAACGCTTATCGAGTTCGGGCCGGAGGCCGAGAAGACATGTGCCAATGTTCTAAATGGTCCGATGGGGATCTACCTTTCATAAAGCCTACTTGTTCTACCCTTATCAACTTTGAGATTATTTGGTTAATACGATCAGCCAGTAACTTAGCCAGGATCTTAATGTCGTAGTTCAACAACGAAATTGGTCTGTAACTAGCAGGATTTTCAGGTGGCTTATTAGGCTTAGGGATCAGAACAATAAGTGCTTCAGCTAGGGAATTATCTACTTCTTTTCCAGATAGAATATATTGAAAAAGTCTAAGTAGTAATGGGGAAAGCTGAGAAGAAAATGTTTTATAAAAATTGGCTGAGAACCCGTCTGGCCCGGGTGTTTTGTCTGGTGTTAAACCTTTAATGGCCGTTTCTATATCCCCCTGTGTTATCTCAGCATTGAGAAGTGCTTGGTCTGACTCGTCTAAGCTAGGGAGGTGTAGTTTCTCAAGAAAAGACAAGATCTCCACTTCAGCTGGAGGGGACTGCATGCCACGGTACAAAGATTCAAAATACTTTCGGAAAACTTGGACCATGTCCTCCGGGGTGGTTTTGATAGTACCATCCTCTTCCGAAAAAATCCCTTCGATTAAACGAGAAGACTCAAATTGTGTATTACGCCTTGCCAACAACTTACCCGACTTTTCTCCCTGATCCACAAATTTTGCTTTAGTTTTGATAATAGCTAATTCGGCCTGCTCACCTAATATTTTAAGATATGCATCTTTACCCTCGCTAAGTTTGTTTTGTCTTCCTCACAGAGTACTAGTAACATAGCTTCTAGAAACCTAATCTGGTTTAATAGCACCGCCATAGTAGCCTCCTTTTCTCTTTCTTTGTACCGCCTGGCTGATTAATAAACCTCTCAGGTATGCCTTAAATGCACCCCAAAGAATATCTGGCAACCTCGTCTTTCTGATTAAATAGAAAAACTCCTTCATTTGCGCTGACAAAATTGAGTTATCTTAGGAATCCTCAAAATTTGATTATTTATCTTCCATCTGTTACTTTTATGGGTAAGAGAAGGAAGGAAATTGTGAGTCCACTGCAGAGTGGTCTGAGAGGGGCAGCCACAATTGCTGAGTTAAGAGTCCCCGGGAGCAAGGTGCGAAAGGAGAATATAATCATCTGAGAACCAGATCTATGAGTGTGGAAATAAATGTGTATCCCTTTCCTCTGGATGAAGGACCCTCCAGACATCTGCTAGGCCCAACTGATCTACCAATTCTCCAAAAGCACGAGAAGCAGGGGTAGGATATAATTGGGTCCTGGAAGATCTATCAAGTGAAGGATCTAGCACCGTATTGAAATCTCCACCTAGTATCATGGGAAGATGACTGAATGGTTGTAGGGCCTTTAATAGCTCAACCAAAAAATCATGGGAGTCCGTATTAGGACCATAAACTGCCCAAATCAAAATGGTCATATTCTGTAATTTGCCCTTCACTAGGATGTACCTACCCTCATTGTCCTGAATTACCTTAAAGGGGGTAAAGTACAATGATCTATGAAGTAATATCATGACCCCTCTGCTTTGCGTATTACCCTGAGATGAAAAATCCTCCCTATCTGAAGTCTCCGATAGCATTGATTTCTTCTTGCAGTAAATGTGTATCTTGCAAGAATACTACCTTAGCCTTCACGGTTTCTATATATTTCAATATCCTAAATTGTTTAGATTTATTCCTCGCTTTTGACATTCAACGAAGGAACTTAATAGCAATATCTGTCCCCATTTCTTATCACATTGTTATGCTATCCTGCGACAGTATGACTAACAAACAAAAACAATAAGCTTGCAGGCCTTGTGTACCTCCCCTTACAACAAAATCCAATATCCCTACAAAAATACCCCCGCCTATATGCCACCCCAACCCATTTCTTTGTCCCATTTTACCAACTAATCCCAACAAGCCTCCCAGCCCACCCGTCCCCTTTTCCAACTTTGTAATGGCCCATGATACCAGCCCACTAAGCTCACCAACCAAGCCCTCCCCGCTCCCCCTATATCAATGAAAGATGACTCCCCTTCTAACACTAGGAACTACAAAACAAAGAGAACAATATTAAGCTAACCAGCCTAAACCTACGTTGAGGTTGACATTAAAACCATTTTCTTCCTTCCTCACTATGATTATTCACTATGACCAGAGAGGAAACAAGATGCCCCTCATTAAGCAAAAAACTAAAATTCCTTCTGGGAGTAACATGCACCCAGAAAACACAATCCTCCACATCTTGAAGAAATGCTCCCATTTACTAGAACCCAGTTTCCCATGTTTGCTTTAACTCCGACTTCAGATTAGGAGGGAGCAGCAACCTTAAGCAACCCACCTGTTATCCCTCCACGTAGTGACCCAATGCTGAATTAACAGAAACTGGCTAAAATTTACAACCACACTTAATGGGTGTGAACACCCTGACGAGTGTGCAAATACTAATTCCAAATCTACATGAATAACGACACAGGCTCTCAATAATACATGGAGGCTGGTGAATACACAAGAGTAGAATAAAAAAAAAAAAACATAAGGTCCAATGTTAAGTCCCAAACCAGTAGGCTCTTCTCGGACAAGAACAGCAAATGCTCTTCAATATCCTGAGGGTTAAACCCTTAACAGTCCGGATCTTCGCATCCTGAAACAGAATCGTTGAACATCAAACTGCTCCCTGGAAATCCAATAAGAGAACACTCCATTTCAAGGGTCCTTAAACAATGCTGGAAAAAGTTCATGGAGGGCAGAGGCAGCCGACTCTTGGGATTCAAAAGTCTTCCATTCATTATCGATGCAGACTTGGAGTCTTGCCGGGTATCCCATACGGAATTTAATTCCGGCTGCTATTAGTTTTTTAACCAGTGGATGAAATGTAGCACGTTTCTGCCGAATGGAAAGTGGCAAATCCTGCACCACTCTGATTTTGGAACCTTCCCAAAATATGTCTTTAATTTCTCTCACTTTGTCAATGAGCAGCTGCCTCTCTTGATAGTTTAGAAAATTAAAAATAAATACTCTGGGAGGACGATCCGGGGGTGGTACTGGGCGTAAAGCCCTATGGGCCCTTTCAATAACATAGGCTGCACCGAACTGTGAGGGTCCTGCAATTTTTTCTGTTAATTTTTGAGCAAATTTAATGGGCTCAGTACCTTCGGCTTTTTCTGGCAGTCCAATAATGACAGTGTTATTATGCCGATTATGGCCCTCTAAATCTTCCACTTTTAATTCCAGCTTCTGTATTCGATGTGCCATCTTGTTAACCGAGGAATCCAGTCTGTCTGTGTGGCCCTCCAATGATTTAATGCGTGCGGCCCCATCAGATGTTCTGCGCGATAGCTCCTCAATGGCAGTCGTGATATTTTTAATGTTCCCAGACAGATCCTGGACCGCGTCCTTTAGCGGTCTTATTTCCTCAAGAAACCACGTCAGGGAAAGAGGCCCTCGGCAATACAAGACTCCCCACCCCTGGGCTGGCAGCCAAGGCGAGAGCTTTGTTTTTCGCGGCCTTCTCTGGGGTGCGGGGGGTGTGCCGGAGGCAGAGGTTTGCTCATCTCGACCTCCATAAACGATCTCGGTGTGCAGCTCTGGCGTGTTACTGGCAACAAGCGAAAAGATTATGTGTTAGAAGGAGTCGGAAAAGGTTTAAAGATCGGGTGGCGAACGGAGCTCGCAAGCGTAGCTACTCCGTGGTTCCACATCATGCGGATTCCAACATAGTCATTTTAAGACCTTCTGCTCATGAACAGTGTCACTGTGATTTTCTTAATGTGTCCCATATAGTGATTTCAAGACACTGACGCGCCATTGTGCGCCACATGGGCGGAAACATGTTTTGGGCAAGATGTGAAAAATAACAGCTGTACTGCTCATAAGGAGGTGTGGTAAAATGACAATGTTGAAAATCTGGAGTGAAAATATTGAAAATTCATGAACTTATGAGTGTGCGTAGGAAATGTGCAATGCGCGGTCGGAAAACAGCCATTTTTAGGAATTTTTACACCAAATTTTCAACATAGGCTTTCTGAGAGCCCACCTTATGAACACTGGCAGTGTCATTTTGTTAATCGGTGCTGAAAGGTGATTTCACGCAGTGACTGTGAAATCACCCTTTGGGCCCGATTAATGCCATGACAGTGAGAGCATTCATAAGAAGGGGTCCCAAAAACCCCATGTTGAAAAGTTGGTGCAAAAATTCAAAAATGGCTGAGATATGCAGCAAAGTTGAAAACCCTATTTATTACATTATACAGCTTACGGCATTTCCTCAGTTCGCGGTCGGCTTTGAAGAGTGCAGACATGTTCCTGGTCCACCGAAGATCGTGCGCTTGAGTCTGGGTAACTATGGGGTGAGGGGTGTGTGGGAGGTTCAGTGAGCAATGGGTGGGCGGGGTGGGGCCCAGACAGTGAGGACCATTTTTCTGTTGCAGTTTTTTTTTTGTAAAAAAAAGAGGACGACAAGATGCTTGCTACTGGCTGGGGTGGGCTCCAGCGTGGCACAGGGGCTGTTTGGGGGTCCATGGAGCCAATAGGGATTGGGCACCCCTGCACGATAGCATCTGTTGCCACACTGGGGTGGACTCCAGCGTGGCACCGTGTACTCTGGGGACAGTGGAGCCGGCGGGGATTGGGCACCCTGTTGGCTATATGATGTGTTGCCACACTGGGGTGGGCACCCAGCATGGCATGTGCAACTCTGTTTGGGAGCGCAGCACAGCCGATGGGGATTGGGCACCCTGGTCGGCTCTCTGTGTGTGTGGGGCGAGCACACAGTATATGTGTGTGTGTGTGTGTGTGTGTGTGTGTGTGTGTGGGGAGTGCACATGAACAGGTGATATCTTATGCTGCTCGCTGAAGCATAGCTCCCCTTTCAACTGCACTCCACTGCATTTTCGACTGCTGTCATAGACAACTCCAGCAGCGATTGGAGAACTGCAGCCACACCTGCAAACACACTGACTGAATTGAAGAGAGCTGCCACCTCCGAAAACTCGGATGATGGCACTTATGTTTTCTGCACATGTGTGCAAGCAACATAAAATGTATATAAACATTGTGATAAGCCTCTGTATCACATCAAGGCAGCAAAGCCTCACAGAGCTCCATTCACACCTGCACTCATGCATGCAATCATGCATAAAATTCAGGTCACTATGTTAGCAACACATACACACACGCTTCCACCCCCACCTATAAAACACAATCCCACACACCAATACACACATACATTGTTGCATCCACACAGTACCTCAGACCCACAGACACAGTCCCTCCAACATAAACACACAACACGACATCAATGGTCTCCCCACATACACACACACACACACACACACACACCTTGCTGAGCACACACATAGACCAGCACTCCCACCCACAGGCACACTCACTCACACATACGAGCGCGCACGCACACACACACACACACACACACACCCTGTACAGCAATTCCCCCACCCACACCCCAAGATGGCACTGGGTCCCACACCAATAGTATTTTATCTGGAAACACACAAAAAGAAATTGGCTGGCTTTTAGTTTCAATGTTTAATAAACATTTTGGTAAGCCTTTGTACCATGTTAAGGTAGCCAAGCCTCACAGAGGTCCATTCACATCAACACTCATACATGCAATCATGCATACAATTCTTGTCTCTGTGACCCATAAAGGCCACACTCCTACAACACCACACACCCACCCACAACCACACACAACCCACCACAACACCACCCACAATACTACCACCAACACTGTTCACCTGCAACAGTCTTACCAAGACATACACACAGAGTCCCACAACCACTCACACCAACCCAATCCAACACAGTCACACATGCCTTGCTGCGTCCACACACAGCAACTCACTGTGGCCCACAGACACAGTCCCTACCACAAACACCTCCCAACACATGGCGGCCTCCCTCCACATGTCTTGCTGTGTCAACACATTACCTCCTCCGCCCATAGACACACACACACACACACACACACACACACACACACACACCACCTGAAGCACTGTGCTCCCCCCACACACATGCCTTGTTGCAGCCACACACAGACCCTCACTCTGAGCCACAGTCACACTCACTCCCACACACAGAACCCATACAGAATTCCCCCAATCCAAAATGTCAATGGGTTCGCACCAGTCTTGCTACGTCCACACAAAGTACATCACTATTACCCAAAACACATTGCCTACCACATACACACACACACACACACACACACACACACACACACACACACACACACACACACTACCTCATACACAGACTCACTCAACGCACAATCACCCCCTTCATCACACGCAAATTGGTGATGAGGAAACTGTAGATCCATTACATGCGGTATTAAGTGCAGTGATGCATGCAATGTGAGGGGTAAGAAAAAGCAGTGGAGTACACACATTCATGTAATTAGAGGTGTAAGGTCACCATCATGGACAATAATCACCATAACAACGGTTCTCTAAGGTCCTGCTTGGAGAATGGGTGGGGAGTTAAAATGGGGGTGCAGTGGAGGCACAGCAATATTACATGAACTATAGCTAACCAAAAACATGTTGAATAAATTAAAGGGGAAAGGCACAGTACTTACTGTTGTGAATACTGTATAATGAAACACAAATGTCTTCAGGCTTGAAGTGTGCAGAACAAACAACCTCATGTCCAGTAGGAGCAAATGTCAGTATTTCAGAATCTGTCTTGCCCAATGCCTTCAGCCACTCATGATGCAACTTAGCATCATTTGGTAGCCTGTGAAAGGATACTTTCACACCATGATTTCTTTTCCCAGTGGTGTTACCACAATCAACAGACATGCATGTAAGCATTTTATATGAATAAAAATCACAAGGAAGGACATCTACACATAAGACACAGATGAATAACTGAAGTAGACTGTGCCCAGACACATGACACTAGTACAGCAAAATGAATAAGCAGTTTTTATTGGTTGGTCAAACACAAGTTAATATAAACATTCCTTTGAAGCAGGAAAAAGAAAAGACAGCAATTAATAGACACTGATAATGGTGGGAAAAATTAAAGCCTGTCAGAAGTCATCACTACTCTCAGTAATATTGTCAACTATACAGACTATACAGACAGCAGTCAACAGTGAATGATTCCAGCTCCAATGCCGACACTGTGCATTTTGTGGTGACCTGAATGCCATGTATTAGCTAAAATATTGCACAGTCACGACAGCATTGCATATGGTGATGACGAACAAGCCACACCACTACAGAACTCAGAGTAACAACAAAATCTGTGACATAGTTGGTAAATAACTCAGGATGCAGGTCAGTGAAGAAAGTTTAGAAATGGAAATAACATACTCCACAAATGAATGAGGTGCATGAACTCCCAGAATTCAGCATGGCATTGCCCGCAAGAGAGGAAGAAGCTGGACTTCTGTTTAGGAGCAGCACTGAATATTCAATAGCTAAGATCCAGAGTGCAAGCTGTATATATATATATATATATATTATTCTGACCATCTCAGCAGTTAGTTTAGTGGAAAATCTTGTTCCACTCACAATATATTGTATTTTTAAGGGCTATAAACTTTTACATGCTTTTTTTTTTAGTGAAGCACCTGTTTGAACCTTATGTGCCCTGGTTTAATTAGAGTTATAGAATTTCCCTTATAATTCTTTTTCTTCTTTTATATAATAATTTTGGCAAATGCAGTTTATTTAACTAAGTTTGATCAGAACTATTTTCGCCCTCTAAAAATAGGATCCGTTTATTGTGCCTGCTTTATTTTTAAATTGTATTACATGCTAAAGATCCTGCTGTGCCTATATATTATTTATACTAGCTACAGTTGGTTAAATTTAAGTTATTTTATACGAAATTTGGGTTACATACACCACTGCCCTGATTCTGGTTTTCTCCCATCCTGCTCTCTTGTGTTGAATGGTGACTCCTCCTAGAAGCAAGATGTGTGGTTTGGCTGGACAAAATTGCTAACAACTCAATACGAGGAGGAAAACTTAAAAGAGTCAGTGAAATTACTGTGGCCCAGGTGGACCAAGGACTCGATTGTCGGTGGCTACCACAAGGAACTGTTAAAATTCCTGGAACTATTCCTCTGATTGGGTAGCATGATAAGCCAGATTTGGTTCTGTTATTCAGCACAGTCCTTTGGGGCAGTATGTCTAAGAAGTGCATTGACTGCTGAAAACTCTTATTTCAGTTATTAAGTGTTAAGTAAGTGCAGCACAGTATTTAAAGGCACCGTGTCCTGATTTGCACATTTATATTGGAAGAGCCCTGTTTAGGAGGTACAGTCTGTGAATTCTAAGCCTAGATAAAGACTTTTCCTACTAACATTATCTCAGTTATAGGTACCTGACATGTTCCATTATCAACTTGTGTTCCTTTGTTTAAATTATTCATTTTTAGTATTTATAATTTGCATAGTGCTGCTATTTATCAGGTGTTTTATATAACAGTGCAACAATTATCTTTTTCTTTCTTTTCAGTGCAATATGGTATTAACCAGAAAAAAGTTAGCAGTATTAGAAATGGAAGTAGTATCTGAATATATTTCCCCTGAGGGAGTACGAGACAAGGTTGTTACTATTGTTAATTCTGACATCTCATTAACAAATGATGTCATAAAACAGGGATTAGAGGATCGGGTGGGAAAAATAAAAAGACAAGAATCAAAAAGCTAAGCATAAGCCAAGGAGGAACATAGTTTAGCTAAAAATAAGAACAACAAAATATAAAAAGACTTAGCAAGCCTGACCAAGACACTTTTCACCAGGATAAGCAGTCTAAAATTAGTGATCTTTTAAAAATAAAAAATAAGCAACCTAAATCACCTCTGGGTTTAGAACACCCAGAAACAGAGTTTAACAGGAACCCATAGAATTTTTCAGGCTGTCTTCTACTCCTAAACTATTTGATCCATCTGTCTTAAATAATGACACACAGGATAATATTGTTGGTGACAAAAGCAAATTAAATAGCATGGAAAGTATAGGAAGCCAGATAACAATATTGAGACACTTGGGGTGGAGGAGCAGGCCTGATGATCCCATCCAGGCAATGGATAGAGCTGAGGTCTTTCTTCAGTTGAGCTACAAATTAAATAGTTCCAGCTCCCTTGCTTTCTATCCGAGGCCTGTATGCCAATATAAGCTAGAAAGAATCCAGGACCTCAAGTCCTTCATACAAATTTAACTGAAGTAATACATGAATTACAAACTACTATCTCTGATCTGAAGAAATATGATTCAGTCATGACCACAAATATGGTGGCTCATCAGAAGCGATAGCAAATTATCCTTTTGCTCTTAGTAAAGAAGTAAAGATTTTATGAAAAACCCTTATGCTTCCCATCTTATTATTCTGAATCAAATGGTGGGCATACAGAATGAGATGGAAACCTTTAAACAAAATACAGCTATAAATAGCTTTAAACTAGAAGATATCATGGAGAAACTGAAAACAATTGCTCTAGATCCCCCACGCTCACCATCCTCTCAGCGGAAGAACCTGAACAAATACGACCAGACTTTTCAGTGGTAGTAATTCCTATTTCTCCAGATAAAACTAATATATATATATATATATATATATATATATATATATATATGGAGACAGACAGAGAGAGAGAGAGAGAGAGAAAGAAAGAAAGAAAAACAATCACAGATAGTTTCAGCAAGTCTGAGGAGTGAGGACCTAGACTCACAGATGTCTAAAAATGTGTTACAGAAAGCACCTGATACCACTAACTTAGTGATTCATGTCAAGCAGGGGAAAAATAAGGAAGCTCAAATAGTTGATCATAGTTAAGAATCTGTTGTACATACAGTAAATCTAAAAGAACATCCTACTCCTTCTAAAAAGTTACCAGATAGGTCTGTATCAAACTACCAGAATCCTTTACTGGTTCAAGGAAATGATGTACATAGTAAACACACTTGCAAAGAGATTCAATTAATTTGAAGGTAAACTCAAGGCTATAAGACTGGATCTGAAGAAATGCCTCAACTCCCTTGCTAGTGTAAATGAATCTAATCCTACTGTGACTTCTCAGGGACAGCCTACAAAGAATCCACAGAGGATTGATATAGATAATTGTCCAATATTATGCTTGTATGTATGGATCTATAGGGGAAGTTGATAGATCAGATGCAGTGAACAAGAACAAGATTGTGCACCTTTTAAGGGAAGCCACTGGAACACATGGAAATGGATTTTGCTCAGGGTTGGAGGGATAACGATGAATTTGGTATAAATTGTGTTTATCTGTTCTGTACATATCTGAGTCTGGCCAGCCTATTTGGATAACTTATGATGCTTTGGGCAAACTTTGTTGTCACCTAGATTTTGTAAATAGAGACTTATTGAATAGGGCTAGGACTGTTAATGTGACTGTAAATTCACAAATTAGCATTTTTGGTTACAAGATCTTCCCAAAAGAAAATGAGGGTAAATTTAAAAAATGTCCATTTAAACTTGTTTGTGCATTTTCTACATATCCCTCCTGGTACCACAAAAATTCTTAAAGTGCATACATATACCCAAATAGATATATTATTACAGACTCAGGACATGGCAAATATAATCTTGAAAAAAGTGTCACTACTGGATGAACTGGGTATACATATAGTTAAGAGCGAAATGCTCACTACAAATATTGGTGAAAAATTGAAACCAGAAGTAATCAGTATGCCTGTCAAAACATTTTCAATATTTGATCTCCTAGAATTCCAGAACAAACAGACCTTAAATTAGAAAATATCTTGCAAGATCTATTTGTCCATACTGTACACTGAATATTCCCTACTACCAGCTAAGTTGTTTGCATCAAGGCATATCAGCTAGACACAGAAAATAACCAAGTAGTATTTAATATTACCTCCTGTGATGCATATAATAAGCTCCTTGCTTTTACAGACCTATTAGATAGGATGGGTATATATAATAGACTGGAAAGCTTGGGGAGAAAAACTCCTGCAGGTCAATGAGGAACCTGCAAATAGTATCCATCAAACTGAGGCCAGGAACTAGCTGGCCATTTAATTGCCCCAGAAAAACAGCCACATTTTAACATCTCTACTAGAAATAGATTTTCAGCACTTTCTGACCAGGAGTCTTGACTCAATAGAGAAAGTCCTCCAAAAGAGGTATTCAGTTTGGAAACAAATTCTGAATGGACACTACTATCATGGACTATTTCGGGGTTTGTAAATACATTTATAGATTATGATTGGATAAGTTTTTTACATAACCATCCCATAATTTGTCTCCAAGAGACATGGCACTCTGATATTACAGATGTTACCCTGAATGGGTATTCCTGTTTTTATCACCCTGAGAGCAAACTGACAAAACAAGGTAGAGTATTGGGTGGCCTGGTAACATGGGTTAAAGTGGACAGGAATCTGGATGTCCATTTGATAGCCAGCTATATATTTGCCCAAGCCTTTTTAATAGAATCTCCTAGCCTTTCTTGTTGCCTGTTAACTGTCTACATTCCACCAATGAACTCCAAATACTTCTCCTCCTCTATGTGGGAAGATCTGGACTCCCTGATTCATTTTAGTTGGGCAATGACAGAGTGTGAAAATATTCTGATATGTGGTGACTTCAATGTGCATATAGGAAACTTCGATGGGTATGCTGGGCTCTACGATGCCGGTTCAACAACCCTTTTGTCGACCGGCATCTCGCCAACAGGAATCATGTTGACTGCAGGTTGTGATTTACATGACTTCTGTGTGCCTCCCGGTCCTTTTTTTTATTGGGGTGCTTCACCCCCGGAACCCCCAATGTGGGGGGCTCTACCCTCACCTCCATATCTAGGATTCTCAACTCCAGTTGGAGTTGATTTGGAGCTGGGCTGCAGGACAGGGAGGCAGTGTGCCCCTGTTTCAGGCACACCAACAGAGCGGCCTGTCGGCAAAGTGTTGATTTTGCCAACAGGAGTGTATTTTGCTGTGTTGGTGTCACCGTACATGGCTATTACCAGTTTGCTGACAGTGATATACATAGCTGGTTATTTGAAAATGTGCAGCTCCTCTTTACATCAAAAACGTAACATTTCAGGAAATAAATTGATAGATATACTTATAGCTCATAATCTTGCCCTCATCAATGGTTTGATCACAGGTGATCATAAAGGACTTTCTTATTGCAATACTATGGGTGCTTTCACACTGGATTTTGCTTTTGAATAGTACAATGGAAAATGGTCTTCACTGACGATCCTAGAAAAAGGGTAAAGTGATAATTTTCCTCTGATTCTAAAATGGGGAGGTAATTGTGTTACCAACCAAACAGAGCATAAAGCCTTTGAAATCAGAAACTATGCTAAAATAGATAGGACCCTGAGAATATGAGGTACATTGTTAGGATAGTGAAAGATGCTATTAACAAACTAAAGCCACTGTTGAAAAGGTCTCACAGTAGAATCCATATCTGAAATTATCACAGTGCCTAAATAACATCAGGAAATCAATTTCAACTAAACAAAATGCAAAATGTGGATATAGGGTTCCCACCACCTGGTTTGACAATGAATGCCTCAATAGGAAGCACGCTCTGATAAAACTTGTCAGATATGCCAAAACTCAAAAGAAAAAGGAGTGCCTTTAAATTATTAAATAAAGCAAGAAACAATTACTGATATTTTCTGAAAACCAAACGCAGGACTTTTCAATTAAAACAATGGGAAAAAATACTCTCAGTAATTCAGAATAATGATCAAAAACCTCTTGGTTATTGGTAGCCAAGAGAACCAACAATAAACAATTGGATACCTATATTCCACTGGAATGATGGGTTAACCATTATACAAATATTTTCTTTGATCCTGGTCTTGAGGACCTACTAGCCCATAGGGAAATAGACATAAATAGAACTCAATTTAGTCCAGTAACTTATCAGGAAGTTTACTTAACGATTGCTAAACTTAAAAAAAAAGGCCCCAGGGCCCAATTTAATCTCTGCAAAGGTTTATTTGACTGCCCTCTCTTTCTGGGCAAAGCTATTGGTTCTGTTTTATAACCTATGAATATTAAAGAGTAGCTGCTTAAACTAGAAAATATCTCTGAATACCAAGCTGGGTTTCGGGCAGGATACAGTACCTCAGATAACTGCTTCATTCTTTTTCCACTTACTAGAGAAATAGGTATTTTTGAGAAAACAAAAACTCTTTGTAACCTTCGTTGATTTCAGTGCTGCATTTGACAATATTTTGCATAGTAGCCTATGGAAAATTATGCTGCTGAAAGGCTTTCAACCTGAACTACGTTAGTATCATAAAAGAGCTCTATAGAAACATGGGCCCAGATAAGAGGAGGGGCCATGGGGTAATATTCTGTAGAAATTAGGACCAATAAAGGGTGAGACAAGGTTGTGTCATGGCTCCAGCCCTGTTTGCATTTATATAGACCAGTTACTTGTAAAATTGCTGCTTTCCAACTCGATTCACCAACAATTGGCACAAGGCCATGTCGGCACTGTTCTCGCTGATGACTTAGCCCTGTTTGCAAACAAAATTAAACATATTAAATGACTATGCAAATATGTACAGTCTACAGATAAATGAAAATAAAAGTCAGGTTATGGTTTTGGTTCTAAGGATACCTCCAAAAGTTGGTTAGTAGAGAATAACAAATTAAAGACTGCTAGTACATACGTATATCTAGGCCTAATATTTTCAAATACTGGGAACTGGGGACAGCATTTAAAATCCCAATCTGTAAAGCTCAAACAAATGACTGGTGCTCTTTTGAAATTTAGCATCAGATATGGGGGTCTTACAGTTACACCCTTACTAAAAGCTGCACAAGCTAAGTATATTTCCCAGACCCTACATCTACGTGAGATTTGTAGTAGTAGTATAGTAGTAGTAGTAGTGGTAGTAAAAGTTTTATTCTGATAAATTTCAGAAAAGGATAACCCAATTCAGCTGAAGCTCATTTACAATGGGATCCCATAGTACACAAAATCAATTCCACAGTAAAATTTGCAAAGTACAAAACATAAACATACAATACAATTAAATACAGTTGAGACAGAATGATAAATAACCATGCCTACTCAACGTCGACAAGATTTTGGTATCTTAATAGTGTCTGAAAAATAGATTTTAATATCCCCCCAGGATGTATTACTGCTTTGCAATCTCAGATGTCCAGGTAGGCAATTCCGTAGCTTAGGGCCTATATACACAAAACTAGAGCTGCCCCTAACAGTTTTCATAACTGGCACCACATATTCAATAGTCCCTGAAGTATGCAAACTCTTCCTAATGTATCTTTCCCTTATTAGTTCTAACAGGTACCGGGGTTATAGAAAAGTAAAACCACTAGAAATCATACTAAATAAACTGCTTAGAGCAGATCTTGGCCTTGGGGGCTCTATGCCCACTCCATTAGTAAGAGCTGAACTGGGTTTTCCCAGCTTGGAAGCCTCCTCTGTTACTAGATTAACAGGTTACTGGATAAACATTACCAGGATGGACCATCACAGACTACCCCAGGAATGTCTTAGGGAAAAAACGAAATGGAAAACTATAGGTTGTAAACAATCTAACTGGTATCAATAACTTCAAAATGCTCTATGTGACCATAGCTTAAAATATTTGAAAGGGTATGTGGAAAAGGGCATTAACATCAGCCTGAAATACATAATTTACTGTATGAATAAAGTCATAAATAACTTTAAAGCAAAAGATTGTGAAAGCATATCTAAATTAAGGACTGCAACCTGGTTGGTGAAAAATAATATTTTGCATGTCCATAGATTTTATCTGGATGTACTCTTTGATGTTGATTTAAAAACTCTCTTTACCAGGTACAGGCTGGAACTCTTTAAAAGTAATGTTCTTGCAGCTAAGGTATAAGAAGTTGATGGATCATACAGCTAGTTACTGTAATTGTACTAGACAAAATATAGAGGACTTATTCCATGTAGTATTTATCTGGCCTTGGTACATCAAGCCACACACTTATTGGCCATTACCTGCTTGGTCACAAATTGGAACCTCAGACAATAACATTCTCTTAGAAATTATGTTGATGGTGCAGTATGAATTTATAATAAAACAAGTAACTAGCTACTTTAAAGCCATTTCTAGCATATGTAACAAACTTGATTAATTATTCTATTTGAGTTAGCATCTGTCCTGTCTTAAAAATTGTGCACTTGATCATCTATTTGTATTATGCTTATTCCTATTTTTAGGGTAAATTTTTATATACAGTATTTATGGATTGTTGTACTGGGCTGTTTTCCTAATGATGTATGCTGTGCAGACTTGCTGTAAATTGTAAGTATTTTATTCTTTGTAATGGTCTGTGACTGGATAAATAAAATGTATTACTATTACACCCCAAAACAGGTAATTGGCTCCTGATTTGCACAGCAAAGATTGCAGCTCAGGCTGCTCTGGGAAAGTTTAGGCAAGCTGGTGACCAGGGGAATCCCAGATAGGGTGAGAACATATTAGGAAAAAATTTAGAGGTGATGCAGGTTTCAAGCAGATAGAGTGGAAGCCTAAATGAATAAATGATGGGGAGATGCGGGCTTCACCCAGATGGAGTAGAAGCCTTAATGAACAGATTGGGAGAATAGCAAGGGCGCTCCACCCCAGGGCAATATGGTAGGCTGGTCTACAAACAAGGGCTGATCTCAGCGTCCTGACAGATGCTGCTTGGTTGTGGAAGAGGGCGGCTATTTAGATCCCCTGCAGATGCTCTTCCCCAAAACAATCTGAATCCTGATTGGCAGAGCAGAGATTGCAGTTTCCACTGCTATGGGAAAGTTTAGGTAAGCTGGTAATCAATGGAGAAGCCCATGGTAGCAAGGGCTCTCAACCCCAGAGCAAGATGGGGGGGGGGGCTAGTCTGCAAGCAAGGACTGATCTCATTTTCATTTTCATTTCATTTCAGGGTTAAGACTCATTGAACAATGTTCATTTACATTGGGACCCATTACAAAAACAATACAAGTTACACAAATATATACATCATGCAATATACAAAATATTATAAAATAAAAAGAAATCATTACATAGTAATAATACATGTAGCTCTGCAATAAACACCAACATATACTATATAAAAGTTCAGAAACACTTTGCATCCTTACTGTCTTGCTGTTGTTTGCATGGCACTAATAGCCACCTTTGAATATCAGCTAGCTGGGATGTAAAAAAAAGGTTGATTTCATTAGATTGAAAGTGAAAATAGGATGTCGGAACTCACTAAGCTATTCTAAGTAAAGAAATTGTAGAAAATGGCATCAAGCTTTATAAAACAGGAGAAAACATAACATCACTAATAATTAAAAATGTGCTAACCTGGAGTTAGATGTTGACACACAATTTAGTTTAAAATACTAAAGCTGTGTAAGAGCTACTGACCCAGGAAAGATCTTGAAATAATTCAAGGATTCAGCCTTGGTTTGGAGTGCAATGGGCAACTCTCGACAAGCCCCCAATTACTAGTTAAACTATACATGCTTGAGACTCTCAGATTTTTTTGTTGCAGCCATCTCCCTCTCGTTCATTCCATACCTTTCACAGCCAGGTAACTGCTTCCATGGCATCTGTGCCTTTGTAATCTCCTCAGCATTGTTGTGTCATTGTTTGTTCAGTGGCTTCTTTTCTGCACCCGTTCTTTCAATTTTCTCCTCTGCCTTTTCTGTGGTCTGTCTGGTCACTTCTGGTCAGTGCCTCTGGGCTTTTGTGTTTTTTTCCATGTTTTGATCTTATTTCTTTCCAGCTCTACTGCCTCTTGTATATGGCCTACAAAAATCTTGTCCAGGATAATTCACAGTCACTGGCCTAGTACTATTTCTCAAGGGTTCCTTGTTTCTCTGCCTGCCCTGGCTTACTGCTTTTGTTATCCAGTGTTGCTGTTTCTAGTCCTGCCTACAGTATTTGCCAATATCTCAACATACGAATGTACTATGCTGTTGTTCCTCCAGGCATCCATCCTTCAAGCTTTAGCTATTGACTATAGATCACAGTGAACGATAGGGTAAAACAGGGCAGCCTGGATGGACCAATGGTCTTTTTTTGCAGACACTATCTATGTTTCTATGTTTTTTACTTTCAGAGTTTTCCTTCCTTCATACTTTGCCTCTCTCCTTCATGGCCCGTTCTGGTCTCATAGACTAGAAAGCTTGATGTGCTCCTGTTGCCTCCCATTCCTGCTCTGGGAGGGTGAAGCCCTCACTTAGTGAAGATCCATTTAGCCAGCCCTGCAGACTGACATAGAAGCACCTCCTGGTATGCATACACCCTGGCCCAGCATCTTAAGGGTTGGGTTCTCACCATGGGGGCTTCTTTAGCCATGCATACTGACTTAGTGGCACCTTCTTCTGTTGTATCTATGGCTTCTTCTCCCTGATGGTGAGGCCCTATCATGGGAGTTTCTTCAGTTGTGCAGATCAATTTAGCCAGACCTCCAAGCAAGTGTCCCTGGATTTGCCTATAAGTCACCTAGTCTTACTCTGTTCCTCTTTCTTTTAGTTCCCTTATTTCAGCAATACGATAGTCCCTCTCTGTGTTGAGGCTGGCTGACCTCTGTTCAGATGTTGCTGCATCCTCAGTTCACATTTTGTGGGTTGTGTTTCTCTTAGAGAGAGAGAAGAGGGCCCCTTTAGCTTTGTCTGAATACGTGGCAGCACCTTATAGTGATATTCTGTTAGAGGGATAAAGTGAAAGTCCTTTCTATTTAAAGTGTTTTCCCAAATTGGATCCTAAGTTCAGAAACATTCAGAAGCATCTGAACAGCCAGTAATTCCATCCTAAGCCTTGAGAGATGGTGACCTGCTGTAGGCCTTGGTTTCCTTGAGGTTTCTTCTACAAGGGTTTTATTCCTCTCCTCCAAGTCAATAGTCATAATATAATGATTTATTTTCTGCTGAGGGTTAGGGCTGTATTGTGGTTCTCTTCCCCTTAATTTTGTAGTCTGTCAGTTCTATTCAGGCTATGTCTCTCCTCCTCTTGGGAAGTGTTTCATCTTTCAATGTTGTCTTAGGGCTTTCTTACCTAAAGTGTCTTTGGTCTTGTGACTTCATCCCCACAACACCTTGAGGGGCAGAATGCTTCTATGGATTTCTGAGTCTTTGTGGTACCCCACCAGGGTGGTAATCCCTTTAGCAGGACAGAGGGGGCATAAACAAAAGTTCAGATATGTTGTACAGGATACTTCTCCCTAGGAGGTGGATCATGGTGATGTAATGCATGTGACCGGTGGTTAGGTAGCATGAGGAAGCTGCACTCCTCCCCTCAGGCTCAACGCATAGAGAAAGCAGGAGGAACGCTACTTCTGTTTAACTAGAAGAGAAGGAGAACTTCTCTGAAGTTGGCTTCTTTATCTCTCCAGCTCAAACTGTGTTGATTTCTCTCCAGAGTCCATCAGTCGAGTTTTTAATAACTCTATTAGAGCTGCGACATTGGCGATCCAGCAATAGTACTATCGGATTTGGTCTGAAAGTGTGGTGATTCAGGGTTTTAAATAATTGAGTAGCAGTTTTTTTCTTGGGACAATATTAGCTGTACAGAAAGCATTTATATAGGTTTTCTAGAAGTGTTATATATGTTAAACACAGTGAGGCAAGTGCTATGCATTTTCACAATGTTTTAGAACTTTTATGAGCAAAACGCTAATCAATTTTTAGAGTTAAATAAAACCCTGTGATTGAAGACGAACACCAGCCACAGCTTTTGAAAGGGCAAGGCACCAGACTTTAAAAAACACTCAAATGGAGCAGTGGTCTTAGTGATCCAGGAGCAAGACTCTCAGACTTGGTCTGAAAGGATGGTGTTTTAATAAAAAGCACTAACCACAGCCTTCAGAGCTGTAAGTTAGAATATTAGAGAATGGCTCGAACAGAGGTGGCAGACTGAAAAGAAACCTCCCAGATCAGACCAATTAAGGGATGAGCCCAAGAAAATCAGAAAAGGAGCAGCACCTAGACCCAGAGGCAAAAGAAAAAGGATGAGCAAACAATGAGACAACAGGTGGAACAAAATGGAATTAAATCCAGAAATAAGTGATAAAAATCTGGAGGAACATGAAAAGGAAAATGGAGAGTGACAAGAGAAAAAAACACAGAATGCCAACTCAGGAGATGTATTCCTACACAACCAGGCCAGATATGCAGACAGAATAAAAAAAGTTGTCAGAGATAAGTACCAAACTTTTTAACTTTTCCCCTTTTCCTTCTATAATGACTTAAACTGGCCATATTGCTTGCTGTGAAAGGTGGAAGACGGTCTGGCCTGAAAAAATCCAGTCTCAAAATGAACTTTCTAAACAGACCCAAAGAAGATGAAGAACAAAAATAATAAAATATTTTGTTAAGCGGGGTATCATACACAGCACATGTCGAAGTGAGAGATGAATATAGAGGTGGCCAAAAAAAAGACACTCAAAGGTATTTAAAAGCTCAGAAGTTAAACAAACGTCACCAGTTAAAGAAAAAAAAAAGAAGAGATTCTGGGTCAGAATAAAAAGGGAACAGAAAGGAATGGGGGGGTGTGTGTGTGCCTGCACTGTGAAGGTTGTTAAAAGTAGGGCTTGAAGTGTAAATTAACCCTGCACAAGCATCCTGTTGGCACTTACAAAATCATCTGAATATGCCACTGTGCCATGTATGACTGCCACCATCCCTCATTTTCGTGTAGGCCTAGTGTCAGAGCTCATCATGAGCTGACAGTTTTGGATCAGGCTAACTGAGCCTAAAAATGTGGCACCTGCCACAGTTACACACTCTTCAGTATGCAAAGCAGAGCTAGCCTGGCCCACAGCCTGCTAGCTTCCTACCAACTGTTGGAATTCCATTGCAATATTGATCTTTGTCATTGCAATCAATTGTGTCCTGTTTGTTTTCCAGACGAGGATTATAAAAAGAACATGTTGTAATGCACAGTTAAATATATTCAAAACACTGTGTGATGTTTAAAAATACAGTTATAAAATGTGACATTATGACTACCAACAGTACATTTAAGACAGTGATGTTTAAGGATGCGAAATGTGCGTTTGTAGCGTTTTTCAATTTTCCTGTGAAAACTATAATAATATGCATCCTACAGTATACTTACTAATTTATCAGCCCTATCCCAGTCATTCCTGAAAAGAGCAACCATGAGCAGTGCACTCACCGATTAACAAATAAATTGATCTGAACAAGACAAAACTGGGAAGGAGGAAGGGTGATGAAAGCGCTTAGCCGTGCCAATTGAACATACTTTACCAGCAGCATCACAAAACAGGGAAGTATATAAAATGCACTTTGCACTGCAGCAAATTAATTAATGATTTTTCATAAGGAGGCAGACAGCATGATAAAGGGACATTTGTTTGCTTTGGAAGTGTCCCTGGCAACTAGTCTGTATAATAGTTATGAATGTTGTCGGATGTTAACCAAAACACAAAAGCCATCTGGTAGAAGCGGCTGTTGAAAAAATTGGGAACCTATGTAGCTCACTAACAACTGCATCACATATTTAACTAAATCAAACCTGTCTTATCTTCATTGTGTGACGTGAATTGGGTGTATATTTTTGTGTGCCATTGTTGCCTGCCACACATCCATAAAGGAGTCTTTAATCAGCACAGGTTGGTTAAGGTATAAAATAAAGCCCTAGAGGTAGAGAATCAGAAACAAACATGCAAAAAAAAAAAAAAAAAAGACGTAACACGTGAATGCTGTTGCCTGGGTGCCTGCCATTTACAGTACTTGTGATAACATTAAGAAAATCATAGCAAAAGAGTTACATGAGGGCTCGATGTGTCAGATGCTATTAAGAAAACTCGGTAGTTGGACTGAGAATAAGTGGCGGAAGTAGCCTGTCAATGCCACCCAATAGCAGCAGCAGCTGGCTGAACATCTATGGGACTAGCCTGCGTTGTTTCTCTTGAGGTGTCAAGGGCTCCCGATGGGCACTATTAACACACTTCCACGCTGGCCTTTATTGCCATTTTTTTAATTCCTACTTTGAGATGAGTGAAGCATGGTGGCAGAGACTCCCGATCCCTGTCTTTTCGGCTACCATCTTTCCCCAGACAAGCCATTTGGTGAGGGGGAGCGCTCAGGTGCTTGAAGCATGGCATGCAGCAGCACTAGCAAAGATGGTTACTGCCACCAAGAAGACAGGGAGAGTGATGTCCTCTACTGCTGCCGTCGCAGCCACTCTCTTCTACTTTCTCTGCGTGACAATAGGGAAAGTTCTTGGTACAGTAGTGCTACTGCAAGCAGGAGAATTACCTGCTATCATACAGTACCTGTCGCCTTTATTTGGAAAATGTATGCACCGGTTTACTAGATTGCTGCTTCAGAATTTCGTAATCAGAGAAGCAATTAATGAAAAAAAAAGCTTTCTTTGTGTTTGTTTGAATTATTAAGTCCCTTCTCTTAAAGAGGACAGGAAATTAATAAAACAATGGTGTCCCACCAGGAGTGTCTGTGATTATTTATAGTAAGTGACATATGTTCAACTAGTCACTATCTATATAAGTCTAATTCTTAACATTTTATATTTAGCCAACCTATAGATAATGTCAAAATGGTTGTTACTGGATCAGCCCATTTCATATTTCCAGTTTTCATGTCGGATGAGTGAGCGTGGCAGCTAAATGCTGATGTTGCCATTCATGAATTCCATGAAGTCAGGCAACTCGCGCTTGGTGGGACACACTTTCCTGAAGCTGTCAGAAACTGACAGCAACCAGGAAGTGAAGTACTTCTTTCTTGTGGGTATTATGTTTACCATTTATATGTTTTACTGTTACAGCTTAAATAAATACTTTTACCAGTTCTGAAATTAGTAATTCTTTTTTCCCTGATTAGACAAGTTGTTCATAACAAGCATTCTATTCACAATTAAAGAAAAGAAAAAATGAAAGAAATGTAAAAATCACTATCCTTTTTCCAAACTCTGTTGTAGCTATTCCGTTATTGAGCAGTTGCTTGTGGACCTAAAGTAACACAAGGCCGAATAACCTATAGCAGCTTAATGGGCAAAGGTATTTTCTGCACTGTGCATGAATGTATGGCGGGGACATTTCTTATTCCATCATTGTCTCCGCTTTGTGGAATCGGCATTGAACTTACAGCAGCATGTTTTAGCTTTGCTGCAGTCCTAGCTGCCGCTGTGAAGCCAAAGGGATTGCTCAGTAATGAATTTTATACTCACTGTCCAAAATCTACCGCAATGATGAAATAACCACTCTCCAGTTCAAGAGCCCATTCTCACAAGAGTATGCTTGAGAGATGAAGCATCTCAAAGTAATACTTAGCCAACTATTCAATCCAGTACTGCGATGTTCACGCAAAATACCATGGCTGTTTTGCCCCCCTGCCTAGTGTACAACACCTTTACTGGCAATTAATTTGGCTGTTTAGTATGTTTGCTTTCTGATCGTAGACATTGCATACTAATATCACTCCTGATACATGCTTCCAGCATGGAGTCACCTGTAATGGCTGTATGGACAGTTGTTGGACAGATGTGCCAGCAGAATCTCCACCTCCCAACCCTCTTACTACCACCAACACCAATACAGGAGCCCCTAGTTACCAGTTCATCACTGTGACAATTTCACCATCGCTTTTATCTTGATTTGTAACAACCTCCTTATTTTTGGCAAACATGGAACTTATGCAGGCATGACTGATAGAATGCCAGAGCACTTTCTTCATGTTGGCTTGAAATTTCAACAACACCAATTGAACATTTGTCAAGGAACTTACTTCCATTCCTTTCTCCTGTAACTCTGCACCGTTTACGCCATGTCAGCATCATCTTTCTAATCAGCAAACAAATAGCTCACTGCCACTTTGACCCCCTTCCCTAAACATCCCTGTCAGCAACCCTGTCTGTCACAGATCCTGCAACTGATTTTAATTCTATGTTATCACGGGAACAAAACTCTGCCAGTCTTTATTGCAACAGATTGGCCCCAGTGGTTGCCATGTTTTGCTCACCAAAGTATTCACCTTAATCTTAGTTAATTCAGGCTTCCCACGTGTAACTCTGTATACTTGTGGGAACATTACTTGCCTCTGTGGTTTCATTATCAAGCCTCAGTTTTTTATGTGAACACTGAGTGCACCACTGTGCTTGTCTGTTTCCCATGTGCTTTCACTATCCTTTGCCAATCCATTCTCAAGCACAGTGAATGTGATGGGACAGTCCTCATTTAGCCTTCTTTATTTGCACAGAACTGCATGGCGCATAATAACAATCTTGCCACCTTGGCCTGATGCTTAGCCCCCGATAACAATCTTGGCACCCAGTCCCAGCACCTCCCCCCCCACCACACACCTCCATAACAGCCCACACTGTAGTTAGGATGAAGATTCGTACGGGGGTAAGTTCTGGTATATGTTGTACAATATCAGCTGTTTACTTATCTATTATGTTTGCTGACCACATGTATATTATGCCCTATCATTTCTTTTACCATCCTGTTTGGAAAGGACACATTTGGAGCTAGTGGCACGAATTCCCACTTCAGGCATTCCACCACGTCTTTGCTACATTTCATCTTTTATTCAGTAAGATGGTTTAGGAAGTGTCATGTTTCAGAAACAGATTATCTTTCCTTTTCCTTTCATGGCAAAATATCTAATTACAAGATCTCACACTGAATTCAAACTTTTTACTTTCATTTACATTTGTGGAGGGATGTTCAACTGGACATGAGCATGTTTGACCTGTGGTAGCCAGACAGACATAAAATTCACAATTTGATATAGTTCAGCGTGTGGCGGGATAAACTCGGAAATAACAGAAAAATCACCTCCAACATTACACGTAATAGCAGAGTCATTGCAGATCACTGTAGTTAAGAACAAAGCAGATGAAAAATGCTGCTGTGAGGATGAAGCTTTTTTGGGGGGGGGTGCGGGCTAAAAATGGAAGCACACAGAAACACAAACACACAGCATATATTCTCTGTTCCAGTTATATGTACAGTAAGTATATTGAAAAGCAATAAGTCAGAAAAATGTCAATACATCAAAAATCGCAGCTGGATGCCAATTCATACACCCTGATTCTCACACATTGCTTCTAACAAAACTGTACAGTTTAGACAGTCTGTATAGCAACTATCTAAAGAAATCGGCAACAGCACAGAATGTAGGAACGGAGACAGTGTCTCAGCACATCCATTCAATCACTCACATGCAGGCTCAGAGCCTCAGTTTTCCTTACAGTAGGCGCTTTTAAAATTACTTCCAGTACCACACACATCTGAATAAAGGACACTGAGTTTGAGGCAAAATATGTTTATTTAGATAATTCAATGTTAAAACAGCAGTAAACTCATAAGAATGATTAATTCTTGTCCCCTTTAAATCATGTTTGCAGTATAGCAGAGCCTTCGGGAGGGATCAAAAAGGATGAGAAATTGTATCCCAAAAATTGTATACGCATCCTGGACAGTCTCTTGGATGGTTATGACAACAGGCTGAGACCTGGATTTTGGGGTATGATCTGAAACAATGAAGTGTCCTCCTGTGTCTGAGCTTCTAAATGTCATTTTGTATGTGTGTTATCGTTCATGAAACCCAACTTAGTAAAATGTTGGCTAATATATATTAATAAGAACTAGGCTATGAAAATGGAAGTGATATGAATTTTGAACAATGCGGAGCTGTTGTATCTTGATGTGGTGAGAGGACGGAAGATCTGCCAGGTTCAACTGGTTAGGACCTAATTGCTCATTTAGTCTAATAAACATTGTGCATAGAGAACGCTGAAAGGATTCAAGATCTGATATGGAGCAGGTTTTTAGAGGATTCAGTCCATAATTATGTTAATTCACTATGCTATTCTTCACAAATGACCTTTGATGCTTTTATAACATATATGCTGTGTGTGTATGTGTGTGTGTGGGAGGCACGCTGCTCACTGAAGCGTAGCTCTCCCTTTCAACTGTAGGGCACTGCATTTTCAACTGCTGTCATAGACAGCTGCAGCATTCATTGGAGAATTGGGGCTGCGCCTGCAAACACACTGACTGAATTGGAGACGAAGGTACCACACCTCCAGCTTCGGATGATGGCACTATGTTTCTTGCACATGCGTGCAAGCAACATAAAAAGGAGAGCAGCACCCAACTCAAGTAAAACTGTGCAAACAGGCCAGGGGTTAGAGATATGTAAATTTAAAGGCTTAAAATAAAGTGATAGAAACCCAAGTTATCCGAGTATTTTTAGTATTCTGATGATAAAGAAATAGACTCAAATATTAAACAGTAAGAAGAAGCATAAAATAAAATTAAAGATAAAGCAGAAACTAGTCAGCAAGAGTAGATTAAAGACACACCACCAGTATGGGCACAACAATAATAAAGAATTTTAATCTGCTACAGACATCTG
Source organism: Neoceratodus forsteri (assembly GCA_016271365.2). NCBI lineage: Eukaryota > Metazoa > Chordata > Ceratodontiformes > Ceratodontidae > Neoceratodus > Neoceratodus forsteri. The sequence continues at coordinate 687,250,025 of CM057449.1, forward strand.
TAGATAAACTGCAGCTACTTCCTGACTTGTTACAAAGTTTATCAAAAACCACTGTAAGCATGGACTTAAAGTTAGAACAAGGAGCCAAAAGAATAAATGAATTAGAAGCAAGACATTCAAAATTAGAAGATACCATGGCTCCAATGATACAAGAGGTTCAAACACTACATAGGCAGTATGATTCCTTTAAAAACAAAAATGAATGACCAAGAGAATCAATCAAGAAGGAAAAACATATGCATTTTTGGGTTATTACCTGAATGGGGGAAGAGACCTCTCACTGAATGATTTGCTAAGGGACATTATATAAAAAATGTGGAGCTTTGAGCCTGATTTATCAATAATAGAGTGCATTGACTTACACATGGGAGGGAAGAGGGAGGACCAGACCTGCATTTGCAAAAATGCTGACATCAGAAGGGAAGCTTAGAGTAATGCAGGCTTTCTATAGAACAAGCAATTTTAAATATAAAGAGCAGGTTGCCGATTTAAAATACGATTTCTCAAAAGCATTTTGGGACAAAAGGAAGCAGTTTGGAGGGTACAGCAAAGACTGTGGAAAGAAGGGATTAAAGCATATGTGATTTTTCCTTCCAGATTGAAAGCATTGCTTAATAATCACAACTTGTTGCTGGCCCAGTGGTGTTGAGGGCTGAGGTAGCAATGCCTTACCTCCTGCCATGCCGGCAACTGATGTTCATGGTACGAGTGGGTCATCAGGGGCTGGCTGGGGTGGGAGAGGATCAAGCATCTGGAGGACAGCTCTCCTCTCCTGGGAGGGGCGGCTTGGAAGTCCTGCTGAATGACTGCCCCAGGTGGAAGCTAAGGACTGGTGCGGTGAGGAATCTAATAGAAGAGGCTGCCTTGGGACCATGTGCGTGAGAGCACTTCCATGGTTGTTCAGCGACATATGTGCCCTGGTAATGGGTAAGGGGAGAAAAACAGAAAACTGCCCAGTGGTGACAGAATGAATGGTCAGCCCCTCGCAGGCTCTGCACTGGTGGCTGGGAGCTGTTTCCATAAGCCAGGGGACAGCAGAAGGTAAGACCACCCGGGGGAGCCAGATGATGGGGCTGGGGGGGGGCAACTGGGAAGGAGAAATACAATAGGGGAAAAAGAAGTAATCAAAATTTGTTTTACAATACTGTAATTGAAGCAATTGAAGACTTGAAGATTATTTGCCAGGAATGCTTTCCGCTTTTGAGCAGGGATAGGTGGAAAAAGAAGAAGAACAGAAAGAAGAGTACAGAAGACTGCAGAGGACCTGGAAAGGATAACATTGGACTGAACAGTACTGGACAGATTGATATGGAAAAAACATGATTGAAAAAGGGATGTGCAGTGGAATTCGGGGCAGAGGGCAAGCCACAGTCAAACAATTGTCCCAAGTGTAAAGAAGGGTAAGCCAGACCAGGATCATTGGCATAAAGTGAGGTAAATGGGTGGGAGGGGGTGAAGGGGGTGCTTGGGTGGGTGAAGGAAAAAATCACAAAAAAACATAAGAAGGAAACAGGACAGGATTAGTCAAATAAAGGTTAAGACATATTTAGAAAGTAGGGCAGATGAGATTTTGATACAAGAAGACAAGAGATTTTAAAGGGACAACTTGGAATGTAAATAGAGTAAATTCACCAATTAAATGAGTGAGAATTCTATCTAGAACTTAAAAACTTGATCTTGACTTGGTTAAGCTCCTGGAGACCTTTTTAAACAGTAAAGAGATCGAAAGATTTAAAAAAAGATGGTCAGGACAAATGTACCATTCACAAAGTACAATTTAAAAAAGTGCATGGGTGGCCCTACTATTTCATAAGAACTTTAAGAGGAGGATAGTTGATTCTGTAATGGATAAAATGAGAAGAATAGTGTTGGTTAGAACTGAATTAGATGGGATGGAAATTATTTTTGGATCAATTTATGCTCCCTTTAATGGTTATGATAATTTTTTAGCTGAAATAAGTAAATGTCTTTATAACTGGAATTATGATAAGGTAATACTTGGGGGAGATCTTAATTGTACATAAGAACATAAGTACATTGAACCTTACTTTAGATAAAACTTTAGCTGGCTCTAAGTGGGACAAATATAAAGCAAGGCTATTGCAGGGGTTTCTGGAAACACACAACTTGGTGGACCTATGGAGAGGTTAAAATGATAAAGAAAGAGGCCCAGATATTCAAAAGGGTTGCTCCATGCGCAATAGGGTTGCAGCAGTGCAAGTCTGAAAATGCGCCATTCTGCGATATTCAGAGGGAAGCAGTTGCGCCCCCCAAATCACGCTAAGTAATAGCGCAATGATAATGAATGTATGCACAACTGAAGGGGGAGGAACCATGCATAAATGGCACAGTGCGATATTCAACAATATGTGCCATGCAATGAGGGAGCAAGAAGAAGTTGTAGCGATATGAGAAATGAGCAAAATAAAAGGAACAAGGGAGAGTGCAAGAACCTACAGAGAAGGCACATGAGGCTGAACCATAGAAGTCAAACTGGGCAGGAGGGACACACAGGGCAGGCCAAGGAAGGGCACCCTCAACAGAGAGGCACAGGGAAGGTGTGGGAGACACAGCCAGTGCAGAAGGGGAAGTGCAACACAGCACAGAGGCCACAACATTTAGGTGTTCCTGGTGCGGGAAGTAGCAGCCAGGACAGCGGGGAACATAGAAACAGCTGTCAGGGGTGAACACAAGACAGAAATGGCCAGTGCCACCATCCAGATGGAGGCAGTAATGAGGGGTGAGAAGGTGGGCGGCAGGGGAGCACAGCGTGAGACCCTTGGTGGTATGCCCTCAACAGGCAGTACCGAGCCTGCACCAGCTTCGAGCTGTACAGCGATACTGAGATCGTGGACTGGTACCACCTGAATCAGGCAATTCTGAGGTGGCTCTGTGAGCTGTGCAGTGATGTGATGCAGGCACCCACATGACGGAGCCATGCTCTGTCAGTGGAGACTAAAGTGACAGCTTGCATGTGCTTGCTCGTCACGGGTACCTTCCAGAGACCAACAGGGGACACCACAGGCATAACCCAGTCAGCCAGTCATGCTACCTCACCCAATTCCTCAGCGCACTGCTGCCACATGCTGTGGAGTACATCTATTTCCCCAGCACACAGGTGGAGTGCACAGCAAACATACAGGAGTTCCACAGGGTAGCACATATGCCTGGCATGCTAGGGGCAATAGACTGCACCCATGTGGTCATCCGCACCACCTGGCCCCGAGGGGCTGCATATATTATCGGAAGGGCTATGCTAGCATCAACTGCCAGTTGGTGTGCAATGCCAGGAGGGCATAATCAATGTCTGTGCCATGCACCCTGGGAGCACAAGATGCATTCATCTGGCACCAGTCAGCACTGTGCCATAGATTCGAGAGTGGGGACATCCCCACTGGCCACTTAGTGGGTGAGTATGCAAACCACATGGACAAACTTAGGGCTTGGGAGGGGCATGGTCAGAGGTGACATGAGTAGTGGCCTACATGGCCCGGGGCAGGGTGATGCTGATCACCAAACTAATCTTCACCCTCTACACACAGGTGACAGTGGATACCCACTCCGTCTCTGGCTGCTCACACCATACCGGCAGCCTGCGACCCCATCGCAGCAACACTACAATGAGGCACATGCCACCACACGTAATGTCATCGAGTGGGTGTTCGGTATGCTGAAGGCGCATTTCCGTTGCCTGGACACCTCTGGCAGTGCCCTACAGTACAGCCCCTCAGAAGTCTGCAGACTATTCCTGTCCTGTTGCATCCTGCACAACATGGCCAATGAATATGGGATAGCCGTACAGGTCAAAGAGGGGGACAGCGATGGGGACGATGAGGACGCCGGTGACAATGGTGATGGGCAGCCCCCCTTGGGCGATGGGACCCCCGACTGCCCCAGCTGGCACAGCTGCACCGGGACACCATCATGGAGGAGCACTTCAGCCAACCCAGGTAAGTCATGGGGACATGTGCAACCACCAGTGGCAAAGGCACAACCCACAAACACGCATGGACACACACCAGGAGTGCATGCCATCAAGGGAAGTGGCCAGGCATGGAACCACACACACCGCCAGGGATGGGCGAGGTCTAACATGGCAAGCGGTCACACACACACACGCAACTCACCAGACATGCACAAAGGGTAGGAGGCATGCCGACCCAGAATGCCACCCCTAGCCACACACATGTCCACAGACCACCATGCCCACTGCCTGCCATTGTGCGTGTGACAGACGCTGGGCACCATTGCACAGTGGTGTACAGCACAATGCAGGCATCATCATGCACATGCAACTGTGGACAGCAGCCGGGAGGGTGTGCAGATGGACTGTGTGTGTGCGTGCAGGGCCGGGTACCCATCCGTGTATTGCCTGCTGAATGACACAATGCACACAGGGCAGCATCAGAAAGTAGCCACGCTGGCAGACAGGTCAGTCACGCACCACAGTGCCATGGCCACCATGGATGCGTAGGCGTCCCTGCCAAGACCTGCCAGCAGTGACAGGCTGACCACTGGCCTCATGGGGTGGCACCGACGGTCCCCAGGGGTTCCACTGTGTGAATGCAACTGTGCTCGCGGGTCTGCAGCACACCGAACATGCCTGCACCAGGCATGCTCTGGATACCCACAGCTGGACCGGTGTCAACAAGGATGGTGTCACACGACGCCGGGAATGGGGGGTGGACATTGCACTGCGCTGTGTCTGTGACGCATGGGCAAATAACTGTGTGCCCACTGTGGCCATGGCAGCTGTGATTGTCTGTGTCAGCCTGTCAATGGCAGCGGTCACATCCTCCCGCATTCCGGTCCATCCCTGCCAGGAGCAGAGTGGTGTCTTTGCTGTGACGCTCCTCTGCCTGGTGCAGAGCCACACTCAGTGCATCCACCGCCATCACAAGCTGCATCTGCTGATTGACTGATGCTTACGAGTATACAGGTGTGCTCATCCAGAGGTCATCTGCCTGATTGGCATGCTGTCCCTCAGGGTGTTCACGCCCTGATGCTCATCACCCCTTGAGGGTGGGTGCTGCACACCAGGGCCAGGCCTGGGCATGTCCACAGGCAGTGCACTGACGCCACCCCCTGACACTGTACCCCCATGCCCATTGGCCAACTGCTGATGCTGCCCCTCCGGCTGCTGCTCCCCAGGGCTCAATGGTTCCGCCACAGTGGCTGCAACAGTCCCACTGTGCTGTACACACACCAGTGCTGCCCCACCGGTGCTGACAGGCACAGGCTGGGACTGTGATGACACGCAGGCCTTCTCGGCGGCACCACCCACAGCCATGGCCGTGATTTAACCTGCTGTGTGGCCATCCTGTGGCACACACATGTCACTGCCCATCATGTTAGTGACATCATCATCGGTGATGGATCCGGCACCCGCCCGAGTCTCAGCATGCTGGCATCCGTGGGCGGCTGGCACACCGGGACATGGGTAGTGCCTCCTCGAACCTGCTCCACCAACATCAGTCTGGACATCCAGGCGGGTCCACTGTCGCCCTGAGCGCGTATTCCTGTGGAGGTGGATGGGCCTCCTCCATCTCCATGTGACCGGCCTCAGTGGGAAGCCACCACCACTGACCCATGCAGACGCTCAGGAGCTGTAAGGGAAAACAAAGTAGCGTTACTGCATGTGACCTACCCTGCCCCCCCAATAGACAACCCATGACCTACCATGCAGTGATGGACTACCACCCATCTGGAATCCACCACCCAAAACACCCTCAATGGAGCAATGCTGCATGCTGCCAGCAACCCGCTCCTCCTGTGGGGTCAGGTGTAGCACCTCCAGCTGTTCCCCACCTGTCGCAGACGTTGCTGCCCTGATGGCAGCCACCTTCTCCTTAATCCTCCACCTGTCTGTGCCCATCTTCTTGCACTCCTGCATGGAGCACTGGTGGCTGCCATGCAGGTTAACAGCACGCGCCACCTCTTCCCATGCAGCAGCACAGGCCTGTGGTGTTCCCTGGCGTCCGCTGAGAAGCGGCTCCTGGTCTAGGTAGGCCTCGAACAGGGCATCCATCTCGGCCTTAGTGAAATTTGGCCTCCTCTTCCTCCCGACTCTGTTCCTCTTCCTCCACAACATGCTTGGTCATGATTCAGCCTGCAAGAATGACAGTTGTTACCTGTGACTGTGCAGTCCCATGCATGTCCCAAAATCCACAGTCCACACTCCCAAACTGCATGCAACTCACCGCAATAGACTGCAGTAACCGACTATGGCCAGTGCAGCCCAATGTCGCACTTTTATAGCGCAACCCATGCAAATGAGGCGAGGCGCATCTATAAGTGGATGCAAATGCAGTGACTGCGCCATTGAATGGCTGATTAGCTGATTTGCATATGCTGGCTGAATATCGCGCTGTTGCGCTTTACGCAATTGTGTTGAACATGCTGAGCAAAGGGCGCAGTTCTGTGACATGCGCAGTACACACCTAACTGCAAATGCCCGGGTTGATGACGCAGGCGCCTGCCATGCTGTTGACGTGCTGCGCATGGGAGCCAATGCAGGGCACGGCCACCATTGTGCCAGTGGCGCTGCAGCGCTGTTCACCTATATGGCGCTGTGGCACTGGGGCATCATAGGCGCACTGGGGTAACAGCGCAGTAGGCCGCTAGAGGAGGTGGCACACAGGCACCCAATCGTGCTACACCCATTGGGTTCCAATCGTGCTGTGGCTGTCCATGCGCCAGAGACCCTTGACCCTGTGCCCTATCTTTTCCCCCTAGACACCATGCGTCAGGCATGGGTGCACCACTATCACGCTGTTCGGTGACAGCGCAATAGGGAATGGCAGTGCTGTACCGCGCGGCATCTGCACTTGGCAGGACCGTGCTGCAGAGCACCATTTTGACTGAACTGAGCAGCAGAGATGGTTCGGAGGCGTGCTGTGCAGTACAGCCAGGTGGAGCTGGCAAACCTTGTTTCCATTGTGGAGCCACATATTGGGCATTTATTTGGGGAGGCACTCCTGGACAGGGCTAGGAGTCAGGTGTGGCAGGAGGTGGACAATGCCCTGGAGGGCCACCAGTATGGGGTGAACTGCAGAGCAGTGCCACCACTGATATGGGGACCTGAGGCGGAGGGACCCAGACCTGCTTGCCCAACTGCGGGCATGTGCCAGGAGGGCACGGTGCCATGGCCAGGTAGGTGCAACATCCATACACTTTTATCATCAGTACAGGTATCATGGCTGCATGTGTCTGGCACATGGGGCCATCTGGTGTTGGCCGTGGTGGTGTTATCGGGTATGGGGTGGGTGGGTCTGACTGTGTGGGATTGCACACACATGGGCACATGGGGGCGAGGGACTTTGCTACAGGATTGTACTGATGTTCCTTTCTCCATGTTTGCACCTTAAGCCCAGAAGAGAACAGGCTGGTGAGAGAGGAGGCACCACCAGGAGGACGGCAGGCCCAGAGGGTGAAGGTCCACAGAGGCACAGGACCAACCTGATGATGGTGAGTGCCTTACATCCATGATTACTATTGCATGCTGTGTAACAGGTCGGGCAGCTGGGCATGGCCACCATCCATTGACACCACTGCCATGCACACAACTTATTACAGTCAGCACTGTCCAGTGGCACTGCATGTCTGGGAGTGCGTCAGTGGTGAGTCCAGCCATGCACCGGGCACATGGCTGTGCCACTGCCTCATACCACATAGCCAAGTCACTGTGCGGCCACGGTGGTGCTGTGCAGGACATGGGCGTGGGTGTGTGCAGTGGTCCACATGGCTGTGGCTGTCTGGGTAGGCAGGTCTTGTGGACACGGGTCACTGTGGGTGGTCACACACCATCACAGGTGTGGCATATGGCTGTATGCCATGCACAATGGGTTTTGCTGCAGGGTCTGGACAGTCACACGTATTGACTCTGCTCCCTTGTCCTAGGTGGACAACACTGGATGGCCCTGGAATGGGGCATACAAGAGCTTCTGCAGCTGGCATGCAGCGTCCCTGGCAGTGTTGGAGCGCATGGGCGGCATGGGGTCCAGAAGAGGAGAAGAACCCGGAGACGCCACAGGCGTGGAGAGCGGGGCACAGAATAGGCCCTCCATGACCCCCTGACACCCATAACCCCCTGAACCCACCCTCACTCCCCTTCTTACCTCTCCCATTTGCACACCCCTGCCCCATGCCCGCCCCCACCTGGTTTGTGGCCCTTTCCCCCACCCTTGTCTATATTTGTACATATGTTTGAGAGTTGTTATTTTTTAATACATACATTTTGTTATAACAACTGTGGTGGTCTCTGATTTGCAGCAGGCTACAGGTGCTCAGCTGCAGTGGTGTGCATGGTGTCAGGGGTGGTGCATGCATGGGCGTGTGTGTGTGTGTGTGTGTGTGTGTGTGTGTGGAGGTGAACCGCCTATGGTGTGGGCAGGGGGATCAGTCACTGTCTGTGGTTTGTGTGTTGTACTCTGTGCACTGGATGCCTGTGTGCAGTGGTCCATGGGGCCTGCACTGTGTGCATGGCACCCCTGTCAGACCATCCATGGCCTGTGCAGCTGACACCCTTGCATGTCTGTAATATGCATGGTCTGCTGGCATATTAGTGGTGGCTGTTGAAGCCAGTGCTGGGATGGGATGTGTCCTTGGGAGGGTGTGCAGTGTGCTGTACCACTGGAGGTGGGGTCTGGGGCATGTCCTGTCACATGTGGGGTACCTCGTGTGCTGACGCATGATTGGTCTCTCAGCTGTACCTCGGGGGGAATGTGCAGGGCAGCACTGTGTATGCATCTGTTGCATCACTGTCTGCTGCCGCCCACTGCAGGGTGCCCATGATGGGGCTGCCTTGCATGGCTCCATGGTGCACAGGGTTGCGTTGTCACAGTGGGGGTGGTGGCATGCATGGGGTGTCCTGCACTGTTGGGTGCTACTCCTGGGCAGGGTGCATGGGGATCATGGTGCAGGGTGTGCTCTGCATTTGTGGGATGGTGTGGTACGGGGTGGTCGGCCATCCTTGTGTGCCGGTCACAGCTTGCCAGGGGTGTGACGGGCACCATGGCTCAGTGTGGTTGGTTGTTGGTCTCCATGGGCCAGTGGTTATTCCAGCCCTCCCCCAGTTGTGCATTGCATGGGGTGTGGGGGGACAATGTCTGTTCTGCTGTGTGTTCCTCTGCCCATCTGTGGCATGGGTGGTGGGCTCCTGCATCCCTGGTTGTGCTGTTGCATTGCTGCCCTGCTGCTGGGGGGGCATCCCTGGTTGCACTATGGCACATCTGGACTGCTCAGCTGAACATCTCTTGTTGCACTATGGCGCATCAGATATGCTCAGCTTCACCTCTCTAGTTGCGCTATGGCACAGGTGGTGCGATATTCAGTCGTCGGCCATAGGCGCATCTTGGCCTGCGCGGTTTTTGAATATCGCACTTCTTGCACATGGGCGCAGTGGACTTGCACTTGCTCCTGCTGTTACGCACTTTTTGGGAGCAGTTTGAATATCTGGGCCAGAGACTATACATTTTATTCAGCTAGACATACTGTAGAATGTATTCAAGATTGAAATATATTTTTATGTCTGTAGAACTTCTTATAAACAGTTTAGGCACTACAGCCAAGATAGAACTGTTACTTATTTCAGAGCATAACCCTGTGAGTTACAATACAGCACTAACAATTAATAGCAAAAAGACAGACACATGGTGATTTAATAATAATTTTCTAAAAGACTTAGGGCCAGATATTCAAAGCTTTACGCCTGGCAAAAAGTCGTAGCGCTGGAATAGCGCTGGATTTTTGCCAGGCTACAATATTTAGAAGCCCTAATAGCACCGGAGCGGTGTGATAGCGCCGATGCTAAAAGTAAATGTATGCAGGGGCGGAGAGTTAGGAGTGGCCAGGAATGCCGGCAGGTCAGCATATTAAACAGACAGTGCCATACTACAGGCATTAGCGTGACCTGTAGCACAGCACCAAGTATTGCTGGAAAAAGCTGATGGTAATGCTGAGGTGTCAATCCCCCCTCCCCATCATGATCCCCTACCCCCAGGATCACCGAAAATCACATAAATCCATGGTGGTTTAGTGGTCTCCCTGTTCCCCAGCATGATCCCCGACCCCCAGTAACCCCAAAAATCACTTAAATACCTGGTAGTTTAGTGGTCCCTCCATCCCCCTGCATGATCCCCGGCCCCCAGTAGCCCTGAATATCACATAAAGCTATCGTGGTTTAGTGGTCCCCACCCTCCTCAGCATGATCCCTGACCCAGGAAGCTCCAAATATCACATAAATCATGCTGGTTTAGTGCTCCCCCAGCGGAAGTGCAATGCCCATAGCCCATACAGTGCATATGTATGGAGCCAGCGACTAGCTCAGCCCTCCTCTCACCACCACAGCGGCCACTGACTGCAGTATGCATGAGCACTACAGAAATGAATTCAGTAGCGCTCATGCATACGCGCAGTCAGCAGACGGCCCGTGGTGGTGAGAGGAGGGCTGAACCAGTGCTGGCTCTGTCACATATGCACTTTATGGGCTAACTGGTATGGCACTTCCTGGTGGGGGGGCCACTAGATCACCAGGTATTTAAGTGATTTTGGGGCTACTGGGGGATTGTGCTGTGGAGGTGGGGGGACCACTAAACCACCATGGATTTATGTGATTTTCGGGGCTACTGGGGGTCGGGGATCATGCTGGGGGTGGGGGAACCACTACACTACCAGGGAAATTACTGTTTGAAGTGGCTACCGGGGGTCGGGGATCACGATGGGAGGGGACAACGTCATACCTTCCAATCATTTGTCACTGAAATGTGGAACATGGACCTTTTTGACACTCAAATTGAGGGACAACGAGGACACAGACCTTCAGAATGAGGACATATCCTGAAACATGGGATACAGGCCAGACCACTGTGAAACTATAGTGTTTACCCTGTACAGACTATATTTGAGTTAGCATTTTACACTTCAGTGTTTCTGCTTTAAGGTCTGATGTACAGCACATTCACTGTGTGGGTGGCACCTTTTCCATGAGAGCGCAGCTGAGGACAGAGCAGTTTTAAGAGGCCAAATGAGGCTGTCCCTCATAATGAGGGACACTGGATAGGTATGGGGGCTGTCCTCCAGGGCATGTTTGGACTCAGGTAGTGTCGATATATATCTATAGATATATACCTATACATACACACACATATACATGTGTGTGTATATATATATATATATATTATATATATATATATATATGTGTGTGTGTGTGTGTATTTACCTGTATATACATGGCTATTTATTTATTGATGAATATCGGATACATACCTTTGAGTCAAAGACTCCTTTACAAAGGTTCCACATCAATTGAGTAAAGAAGCAAAACAATAAATAGTTCAACATGTATGAAGACAACAGTGTGATTAGAGGTAACAAAAGTATCAAGTACTACAGTCAGTACAGTATCAAACATGGTTACAGCTGGTCGAGACATTGCAGCTAGTAATACAATGGTACATAGAGTTACCAGAATAGGAGCAAAGGAGCAGAGTAGGAGCTAACAAGAACGCACACTACATGGCGGTGGCGCAGCCATACCCTGGTGGTTATTTGCAATTTCAGGCAGGACCATAGGAGTCCATTGTCATATATATGCACGCTTTAGGGTGGCAATACCAGGGAGGTAAATATTCTGATGAGATACTGTAGTCCTGAGAAAATCAGGAACAGCTATGTGGCTCTGTAGTCCATTCTGACTAACAGGGGATACTGTGGGCATGCCTTGGCCTGCAGCATCCAGTCTGTACTTCCATTATGACCAAAAGGTGGAGCTGTGTGTTCCATGCAGTAGCACTAGGCAAACAGCATGGTAATGTATGCTAAGCAGCGCATAATGAGATTCAAAAGTACCTGTTGCCCACAGATTACTAATTAGGCTCATTTGCATGGGAGCTTTGAATATGGCTCACGTTTGCCCAGGCTAACCAGTTTGCACCGGGCTACTGTTAACACTGTGCTATCAGGTTAGCCCCAGAGCAAACAACACTTCAACATAACACAGTTCTGCAGTGTGGCTTGATTGTTGTTTGCAGTAGATGTGAGACATCTCTGTGCAATCACACACAATGTTCTCCACCTGCAACACTGGCTTGCTACAGAGTCTAATGAACTGCAGTTGCAGTGTGCACTTTCTTGTTGCTATATTCAGTGCTGTCTTATTCCTGGGCAATTTTGCCTGCACTCCAGAGCCCTGTTTGCCCTCCTTTGCTTGATATATCCAGCTGGTTTTGCACTGGGCTATTCCTTTTGAATACAGCTTGCTTTCTGCTCTGGCTAAGTTTGCCCACAGATCAGTGCTAATTGAGCCCCAGGGTAAAGTTTTGAATGTCTGGCCCTTACACTTTAAACAAAAAATTAATAAGGCCATAGACAGCGTTATAATAGGCAACTCAGTCATGCAAGAGTATATTTTAGTCCGTTGGGACCACTCTTAAAGCTACAGTAAGGGGCTATATAATTTCAGAGGCATCATGAAGGAATAAATTAAGAATACAGACATTAAAGGAACTATAAAACCAACTTAAAGAATTAGAGAAAACAGTCCAAAAGGGTGAAACTTCCAAAGACCAAGAACTAACTCTACTTAAAAAGTTAATAAATGTGACAGAAATAGCAGAGGTCAAATATAACCGGGCAAGCATAACTGGAACTGGAAAACAAATAGTGCAGTAGTAGGGAAAATACTAGCAAAAATAAAGCATGCATTAGAAAAAAATAGAAATAACCTCAATCAAAAATACAGAAGGGCAAGTTTTGGCCAAGGAAGATGAGGTTGTGAATGAATTTTCAGCATTTTTCGATACTATATACTTCTGAATGGCAGTTTACGGAAGAGAGAAACTACATATTATAAAAAGATGGTTTAAATAAACAGATCTAGAGGCAAAGAATTTAACTTAGACCATAACAACTTTAGAAATTACAGAAACAATGCACAATATATCAAAAGCGAAATGTCCAGGATTGGATGGTTAAACGCTGAATTTTATCTGGCTTTTGAATCCACCCTGGTGCCTTTGTTGGAAAAACTATATAACCAAATATAAACATTACATGGATTCCCAACTCATTTTCAGAGCCTAGCTTTCATTGATACCAAAGCAAGGAGGAAAAGATAATAGTAAAGTTGAGAATTATAGGCCAGTGGCAATTCTCAATGTTGATTTCAAAATATACACCAAAATCCTAAATAATAGGATTTTCCCTATAAACAAAATTATACACCATAACCAGACAGGATTTATTCCTGAAAAAATATACAGTCAGGACTGCATAAGACACAGTTCATTATTGAATATTTAATGAAGTCGAACACACCAGCAATGTTTTTGGCATTAGATGCTTCTAAAGTTTTGATATTGCTGGAGTGGAAGTATCTTTATGGGGCACTGAGAATTTTCAAATGTCCAGATACATTTATTGAAAATATTAAAACTATATACAGTACACCTTTAGCGCAAATAAAAGTTAACAAGTCCCTTTCAGATTACATAGAATTCCATAGAGGAGTAAGGCAAGGTTGCCCTCTATTGCCAACCCTATTTATTCATTGGACTAGAACTATTACTTAATGAAATAAGAACAAACAATAACATAAAAGAAGTTAAGATAGTTTCACATAAGATCAAATTAAATGCATACACAGTTGATGTATTACTTGACCCAGAAACAAGTTTACAAGAAATGAAAATAGTAATAAACAGGTTTTCTAAGATTGCAAGGTATAAAAGAAATGAAAAAACAAATCTGAAATGATGACTTTTAATACAGATCAACCTGAGAACTTAGAAAAATCATAATGGCAAATGTACAGACAAAAGGAATTAAATATCTGGGAATCAACATAAACAGCAAATTAAAAAGTTTTTGCAGTTTGAGTCATAAAGAATTATATGACTCTTTACAGGATGGATTTATAGGGTGGAGTAAAATTCCTCTATCTTTATGGGGCAAGATTCAGTCCATTAAGATGGTGGCAATTCCTTTTCTATCATACAGGTTATAAGCAATTCTTAACCCAATACCTTCTAGATGGTTTAAGCAGACAAACAACTTAGTTAAAGATCAAATGCAATGTTTCATTTGCACAAGAAATACAAAATCACACATACCCTCATAATGCAAATCACCACAGTATATTTATGCTGGTTCAACTCTAAGCAGAAATGCATGGCACCAAAAGGTCTCTCGCACAGTCTGCAAAGAGTGCTAACCAAAGATGCATACAGGTGTTTCCTCCAACCAGGACTCATCAGTGTGCCTCGTCTGTTTGACACCCCAGTAGAATGAACCAGCTACCCTAAGGTGGTCTATCTGGGTTTTGTTGTGGTGAATCCAATAAAACCAAAAAACATGCTAAAAGACAAAGAACTTCAGCATGCAAGCACTGAGGCAATGGTTACCCAAAAGGACACTGGCTGGGAAGCCAAGTTTCAAATAAATACAAAATCACACATACACTCCATAATGCACAAGAAGTGCCATGGGCTATATACCTAAATCACCAGAGTATATTATGCTGGTTCAACTTTAGCATAAATGCATGGTACCAAAGGTCTCTCACACAGTCTGCAAAGGGTGCTAACAGAAGACACATACACTTGCTTCATCTGTTTTATTTACAGTCTTGACACCTTTTCCAATAAATTACACCACCAGTAATGTTTATTCTAGTAATTTTCTATTTAGTTGTCTGAGTCTATCATTTTTACTCACTTTTTATCGTGCCTGTTTCATTGTTTATCTGCTGGATGTTGGCATGCAATCTTTCCTGCCATGATGTGCATGTGAGACCTGTGACATGAAATGTGCTGTCATCAGGTCATGCCGCCTAATGCCAGCCTGCTTCCCGCTATGTGCCACATGAGTTTATTAGCAGTGAGTGCATCTGTCATAAAAAATGATTAGTATATAACATTGTTTGTAGTTGGTGCCATTGTGCATATTTAAACTTTTCAGGCATAGTTTCAGTACTTGTGGTCCCCTACTCTATTCATTCAAATCAGAAGATTGTAATTTCAGTGGGACCATGTTTTGCCGCTCTCTCAGTTTGTGTGTGGTAATTCACAATCTCTATAGGAACACAGTCCTTGTGGTAACACCTGCTTAGGTGACAGGGCTGGGAGGTGCTTAGATTTATGACTGCCATTTACATAGTTTGACCTTTTTTGTATATTTCGTGTTTCTGAGGTAAAATTATTTTAAGTCCATATGAACCGACATCACAGTATGCTCATAATATTCTGATGGCATCACATTTCTGTCAGTCACATAGTCGTTGATCTCTATCTCAATCTAAATTGACAACAGCAGGGTGCTTCTAAAAATTTGTTTTTATCCACATGATTAGCACTAACCTGTGTAATCGATCAGTTCACACTGCAGTTTATATTTTCCATTGTAAGTTTTCCTTCATAATGGGCTACTGTTATTAGCTAGACAGCAGTTCCTCTCCTGACTGCAGGGTGTAACATGACAGATTCAAAAATTGGAAACATTGACTTGTCCATCCAGGGACCCACCATGAACTTTTGTATGTGATATTATCTCACAGTCTGACTGATCATCATCATTTTATCATACTTTGAACTGATATGAACTCTAACTTTGTGTGTCTATTAATCATAAACCCCTTGCATTCATAATTGATTTCCTACTAATTGACTGATTTTGTCCCATTAATTACTATCATGTACCTGTGCTGCAATATTTGTCTAACTGCTTCTGTGTTATACTAATATTGAGTTTAAATTACTGCTAACATACATAGATTGTACCATTGTTTTCTATAAGTGCATACACCTGTGTATTATTCTTTGTTATACCTTGTAAAGGTGTGGGAAATACAGATGGACACAACACAACTAATTTGGGTGCAAGTCACTCTTTTCTTAGCAGGATGGTTATTTTTTGTCATAAACAGCATATAACTTCTTCACAATAAAAAGCAAAGGAAAACAATCAAAATACATCAAAATGGAAGGATTTGTAACTTCTCTTTTTCCATTCTCCGATTAGTGTAGCGTCAGACTATCCTAGTCCTCTGTCTACACTCTGTCAGAAGAAACTGACCCTATCTGACTTCAGTTGCTACAGGTAGCCTTTTATACCCACCAATCTAGGTCAGGTGACCATGCATCACACAATATAAAACATTTTCTTCTAAGCCCTTTTTAATTTTATATAATGCTAGCGAGCTTCTTATATGCTTCTAGTAGCAGATCTGTTTTCATATTATTAAAAGTCCTGCCAGAGTGAACATTTTCTACCAGGTAATGATTGACTGCTGGATGAATATAAAAGTGGCCACTAGAGGTGCTGCTGCCTATAGACATCCACATTCAACACACAGACTCTGGTAAGAATAGACCTATTTGCTTAACTATAGGTAACACTTGATAAAAAGGTCTACATAGAACTTTTCTCTAGTTCAAATGGATGTCTTGAGCTCTGGGTTTCTTGTAGAACAGCCCAGCAAATTATTACTAATAATATACTTGTTTCGCATGAATGTACATTTTTAAATATTTTTATTTTATTACTTATTCTGGTACCAGGTATAGACATGGAACAAAATTTCTGTCTGTGTCCCTTACAGCATAACAAGAAGGTTTGAGAGAAAGGAGACCTGTAACACCCCTTTTTATTGCAGGACCAGGGACACTGACAGCTGAAATGTCAAGCTGACAGCTTGAAATTTCCTGGGACTGTTCAACACAGTTCATGAACTTTCCAGGATGAATGCTATTATACCTAGATAAGTGCTTAGCTACAGGGAGCACACAGGCACAGAACCAGACACAGGAAACTCTTTATTCTTCTCTGGTTTTGCAGCGAGGTTTTGCCATAACTGAGCAAAGCACAAGATGGGGAAGAGAGGGAGGGAGAGCTTATACCTGGCAACTGTGGTACAAATCAAAACAAAGACTTTCATCTCTCTGGCTAGAGATTTGCCCATAAGTTATCACTAGGAGCACTTTCAATTCTGAGCATGCTTCAAAGGGACAGCGACATGGCGCTGCTAACAGAGAGGCAGCAGCACTGAAGGCCTCATGCCTGCAAGACATATTCTTTTCATTTTGTAGCTCTTTTTAACTTATTCAAATTTTCTCTGTTACTAATCAAGTTCTATACTTACGGTAACATTAGGGATACAGAACAAATAAAAAGGGAAAGGGGTTGCCACTTTTTGTACACCATTTCTCAGCATTTTACTGCGCTTTGATTTAATTATATTCCTGTCTTCAATAAGTGCATACTTAATTCTTAACATTATGTATGGCCACTTTAGCCATTTAATCGTGTTTTAACTGAACAGCTGAACACAGAACTAATGTCCCATTTAACTGAAGACCAAGAGGTCACTGCAAGTTGACCTCCTTATAATGGACCCATAGAAAAAAAAGAGAAAATAAAAGGGAAGATTGAAGAGCTGTCTTGTGTCGGGAGGTGGCCTGTCTCCAGACAAGAAAAAGAAGGGATAGTGTTAGAAGAAGGAAATATAGAATGGTTGCAACCAAAGAAAAGATAAAGGGGTCCTACTGCAGTAGCAGGGACATACTCTGTCACACTTACCCCCCTCCCTTTTGAGAAGGAACTGTGCAATACAAGTTACCCTTCCTATATTCCTGGAAGGGGTGGAACTTCTGCCCACCCACTCTCAGAAGTTCCATCTCAGGGTCCCATTTCAAGCTTACTGGCACCAGATCAGCTGTATTGATAGTACTACATACCCTGGGACATCAATTCGACTTCAACTTTTAGATATAGGAATGGCACTTTTGCCCTTAAATCATAAATACATTATTACAACAACATCAGAATACCCCTAAGGTATAACACCTCCTATGTCGGGGGATTTGTGAAGCTCCAGCCCACCCTCTCTGTGAAGCTCCATCCCAGGGTCCCATTTCAAAATAACATACTTTGGCTACACAACCACACATACAGTGTAGCCAAACATTAATGTTATATATGTTGCATCAATCAAACATTTACCCTGGAATCTAAAATCGTAGCATGTACTCATTCAGTTCTATCTATCAAAACAGTATACATAGTTATGTTTCAGTGTTCATGTCCTCAGCCCTGCTCTGTATCATGATAAATAGTCAGCATTGGTATGTTCACTACCTTTCCTATGGGTAACAGTAAAGCTATAGGGTTGTAAAGCCAAATACCAATACATAATGTGTGGATTTTTTTCTTGCATTTGCTGTAACCAACAAAGCGGGTTGTGGTCTGTCACTACCTGAAACTCAGTACCCCAGAGATAGTACTTCAGCAAATCAATCACCCACTTGAGTGCTAAATGCTCCTTCTCAACAGTAGCATATTTCCTTTCTCTTTCGTGTAGTTTCCTACTAATAAATATTATAGGGTGTTCCTCCCTCTGGATGTGCTGGGTCAGTACTGCTCCAATACCCACCCTGATGCATTGGTTTGTACTTCAACATTGGTTTGTACTTCAAATGGTCTGCTAAAGTCTGGATTCATAACACTGGGTATGAACATAAACTAGCCTTAATGTCTCTAAAGGCTACATCACACTCTGGGGTCCACTGTACTTTGTTAGCACATCTTTTTCTGGTCAAGTCTGACATGGGGCATGCCATAGTAGAGAAATTCAGAATAAATCATCTATAATATCCTGCTAACCCTAAAAAGGCTCTCACTTGTTTTTTTGTTGTTGGGGGCAGTACTGTTTGTCACAGGGGTCACTTTGTCTATTTCAGGCTTTATTATTCCATTCCCTATGGTGAATCCTAAATACTTTGTTTCAGTATTAGCCAGAGCACATTTTGTGGGATTTATTGTAACTCTTGCCTCCCAGATGGTGGATGTCACCTCGTCAAGGTGGTGTATATGTGTTTCCCAGTTGGGGCTAAACACCACCACATCATCCAGGTAAGTGGCACAAAAGTCCATATGGGGCCTGAGCATTTGGCCCATGAAGCACAGGAAAGTTGCAGGTGCTCCATGGAGACCAAACTGCCTATTTCTTCCTACCCCCCACAAGAATTGCCTTATGTCTGTCCCATGCGTTCTTGAATTCTCCCACAGTTTTATGAGAGCAATATAGTCCCAGCAGAGAAGTCCAGTCACACAGCAGTCCTTTCTACTGTTGTCTCCTGCCAAGCTATTAGCAGAATCTTTCTAAGGCAGTCTTTAAATGTAGCTTCCTTCTAGCTAAGCCACTCCCCCTACTTACTAGATCTTTCTGCAAGTAATTTAAACCTCACAGCAGTTAAGTCCTTTCAATCACCTGAGATTTACACCTAGGTAACTGTTCAGATACCCATTCAGTTCAGTTAACCCAGGCAAACACAAATTTTTTTTTTGTTTTGTATGTTAGTTTTTTTTTACCTTAAATTAAAGGTCCAAGTACAAAAGTTCTTCTACTTTAGTCCCAGCAGAGAAGTCCATTCACACAGCAATCCTTTCTCCTGGTGTCTTCTGCCAAGCTATGGAAGCTGGAAGCTGGTGTCAATGGGATCTGCCAGTAACCCTTCGTTAGATCCAATGTGGAAATATATCTAGCACTACCCAAACATTCTACATATCATCTATTCGGGGCAAGGGGTACCCATCAAAAAGAGAGACTGCATTTACCTTCTGAAAATCTAAACAGGTACTGTGTAACATCTTGCAAGGGTGCTACAGACTGTGTGACTATCAAGCCCTAAGTTTGTGCCATTGCTCCCCTCTGCTGTAATTTCTTCCTGATTGATTCCATCACTCTAGCAGCTGAAGATAGAAGGATGGGATTTGCTGAGAGCATCAGTGGAGGAGGAGGGGCAGTGTGAGTTAAAAGGAGCATGCCGCTTATAGCTCGAACGCTGTAGCACGAGTGTGAGTGGCATGATGGCCACTCAGTATCGAAAAAGCTGACTATTTTGTTTAGACTCTAATGTTAAATGGGAAGGTACTGAAGTGGTTTAAAAGTTAGTGTATTTTGGTCAGGCACTTTTAAAAGTAATAGTTTTAAAAGCTACTAGTCTGCTTTTTGCCAGATTTAGATAATAGGATATATTTGTAAAAGGCTCTAAATTATCTTTAACTCAAGTTCTACATAATTGATACCCAAGAAAGGTTTGTTTGGTTTGGGTTACACAATATAGCAATTCAATGATGTATTATACAGGAGTAGTACGTTCTGTGGTTTTGCTGTCGTGTTCTACTCCTTGCATGGTTTGGTGCAGAAAATCCACTGGGTAGAAGAAAATTGGATTTATGACAAGAGGCTTCAATTGGAACCACAGAACAGAGATAATAAACAAGAGGTCTGTAAAATGGTACTTGGTCTTATGAGAAAAAAGAAGTTGGAAAATTAGGACATTTTTTGAATTCTAGGAAATTATATTATTGTTTGCATCTTTTAATAATAAAAAGATTACAGGAATCAGGGGATGTCGAAGAGAACCAGGACCTTTAGATAATTTAGAATCAAAATGGTTAAAAGCAAGAGTGATAAAAATGGTACATTTAAATATCTGCAGCCTTATGTGAAACAAAACCAGGAACTGGAGGCCTGGATTATGATACATGAACTAGACTTAATGTTGACAACAGAATCCTGGCTGAAACCTAAAATAAATAATAATTTTATAGGAGTTTTGGGCTATAACCATATATGAAAGGATAGACCAGGGAAGGGGGGGGGTAGCATTTTTTTATGAAAAGCACCTCGAGGTAAAGAAAATATCTACCCCAGTATTGGATTCAAGATGTGAGTGTTTTTTTATAGAAATGATAATGGGTAAAACAAAGAAATTGAATATGAGATGTGTTTATAATCCTCTAAACTCCAAGATTCAGGGATTGGAAGAATTAATTAAAATGTTGGAAGGGTATAGCAAAAAGCAGTTAATTGTAATGGGGGATTTTAATCTAAATTGGTGGGGGACTGAGGTAAATAGATATAGGAAGTTGTTACAAGGAGTAAATCTTGAACAAATTATAACAGACGGAACAAGATTAAATTATAAAACAAAGCAATTTAGCTTAATTGATTGGGTATTGGTAAGTAATATAAAAAATAATGGTGTCTCAGGGATATTAGCTGATGTAATTAGTGACCACCATCCAACTTACTGTGTTTGGGGGAATGGGAGACCAAAGAGTAAATATCATATTGTAGAAAATCGGACTTTAAATGAGGAGAATCTGTTAACTATTAAACAATATCTTTTTCTGGTCAGTTGGAACCAATTAAACAGTATTAAAGATGTTAACAATGCAGTAGACCTACTTTCTGAAACTTTTAATGCAATTATTGACAAACAAGCTCCAATAAAGAAGAAAAAGGTAAGGGGAACTCGAAATAAATGTTTAAGCTCAAAACTGTTTAAATTATTGAGGGAGAGGGATGTAGCTAACCAAGTATATAGAAAAAATAGGTTAGAATCAGATAGGAACCACTATAGACAGTTGAGAAATAGATGCAAAAAAGAAATAAAAATATCTAAGGTTAAGTTTTACAGAAATGAATAGGTCACTACTTTCCATGATAAAAAACAGTTTTGAAGAAATGTGAATAGTCTGCTGGCCTCTAAGAAGAGAATAATATTAGTAGTTTAGTTAAAGAACAACAGGTTATTACAGGGAAAAAGGCTATGGCAGACTATTTGAATGAAAAATTTACTGATTTAGATGAGTATCTTTTAGAATTTTGGGAAAGGGTTAGGTCCATCATGCCTGAACAAAGTAATAAGTTACTAAAATGTTATTTTAAGAAAATTACACGGAAGAAGTTTACCTGGAACTATCAAAATTGGATGAAACAAAGGGATCGGGTTTTGATCAGTTAGAGTCAAGAATCTTAAAAATAATGGCAAATGAGATAGCTAAACCAATGCAGATAATTTTCAATATATCACTTGAAACAACAATTGTTCCAACTATATGAAAAAAGCAAGAGTAATACCAATTTTCAAGGGGGGTCAGGCAAATTCTGTGGCAAATTACAGACCAATTTCTCTGCTATCTATAGTGGGAAAAATTCAGGAAAAGTTGCTGCATCTCCAAATTGTGGAACATCTAAACAAATATCGGGTGCATATGGATGCACAATATGGCTTCCAGAGGGGGTGTGGTACGGCAACGGCCTTGGTCAGGTTCACAAATGACTTGCAAGAAAATATGGATCGGCGAAGTATATGGGTGCGGTGTTCATGGACTTGCCTGAAAGGCCTTCCATTTAGTAGACCACCAGATATTAATTTCTAAATTGAAAGTGATGGGATTTGGGGGACCAGTGATTGAATGGTTACATGATTACTTGACTCTGAGAGTACAACAAGTTTGGATAAATGATACTGTGTCTGACTTTAGAAAAGTTAATTATGGGGTACCACGTGGATCAATATTGGGACCTTTGCTGTTTTCCCTGTATATAAATGAAATACCCTCAGTATGTCAAGGTTCCTTCTTAATTTTGTATGCAGATGATGCAGTTTTATATATAGCTGATACAAATATTGATATGATCAAAACAAATTTAGAAAAAAATTACAATGAAATGATGGAATGGTTAAAAGTAAATAGATTATTTTTAAATAAAAAAAAGACTAAGAGCATTTTTTTTTGTATGCCTGCAAAGTTGAGGAGGATGAGGGATGATTTTAAAATAATGGATAATGAAGGATTTTGTCTTGATATGGTCACTGAATTCCGTTATTTGGGTATGACTTTTGGTAGTCACATTTCTTTTACTCCTCATTTAAATACTGTGACCAAACAGATAGATAGCAGAATTGGTGCTTTATACACAGTAAGGGATTTTCTAATGGATGACACAAGGAAAACTGTAGCAGTAGCATATCTGCTGCCTATATTGGATTATGGAGGGTTGATGGGGGGTCAGAAAAGGTAAAACAGCAAGATACAGCCTCTACAATTCCATATGCAAATTTGCTTTGAGGGCCAGACATAGGAACATCATTGTAATTTATACAGTAGGTTGGGTTGGTTACCCCTAGAGCAAAGAGATACCATACAGGAGTTATGTTTTGTGCATAAATCACTTTATAGTGTTGTGTATAACCCTGTGAATAATTTGTTTACTTGAAGAACAAATTCTAGACAGCTTAGATCTAATTCCTCTGTTTTGTTGGAATTTCCTCTTTGTAAAACTTCAAAAAAACAACACTCTTTAAATATTGTGCTACTGATAGCTGGAACAAATTGCCTGATGATTTAAGAAATAGAGAAAGATTAAACTCTTTTAAAGTATCTTTAAAAAGACACTTGTATTCAGGGGTGGGAGGTAAGTGTACTTAAGGGTCTATTTACAAGTATCATATTTATATAACATAATCTATTTTAGGATTATACCAAAGTAATGATATACCATGTATATTACACTGCTAGGTGTTGTTTTACTGTGCCTGTCTGTTTGAAATGTAATTTTGTTTTGTGTATCGGTCAAGCCTGTAAAAGGCCATGTGGCTCAGTGCTTTTACCCAGTTAACAACATTTTAAATAAATAAATAAAAATAAATCTAAACAAAGATGAATGCTCCCTCCTTTTTATTAACCACCACTATGGGGATGATCATGCACTCTTTGAGTGTATGATGATCCTAGATGTTCTAGCTTTTCACCTCCTGTATAACTTCCTTTCTTACATGTGTGGGTAATCTGTAAGGTTTCTGATGAATGGGCCTATCTTGTGTTATCCTGATGTTATGCTCAAACCCTAATGTCCTCCCTGGAATGTAGGTAAAAGTGGCAGCATGTCTTTCTAAAACCATTTGAATTTGTTCAGCTTGTGAGTTTGTCAGGGCCGGGTTTATTTTTACCTCCAGAATATGTCTGGGTTTTTCTAGCCTTTGATAGGCAACATCCAATTCTGTTTCCTGGGTTTCTGTGTATATGTAACAGCCAAGGTTGGCTTGTGGCTTTATCTCATGCCATTCTTTAAGTACAGTACAAGTCACATTAAACTGTTCCATCAACTCATTGGTGTAGCATTTTTTTTTGTGATTCTACTCCAATGGCAACTTGAATTGTTGAAGCTTTTAATTCTTTTCCAACCATTCTTCACTGCCTATTCAACTCACTTGTACCTGTTTAGTGATATGGCAGTAGCTGTTTTACAGTGTTTATGCAGTGCATTTTCATGGCATTGTTTATAAGTATCACAGCATTCCTTAAGAGCATTGTTTATAAATATCACAGCATTCCTTAAGAGTTGTTTAGTCTGCCTTCTGAAATGAAACTCATAAGTACTCAGCTGAAAATAAAGCTTATAGTCCTAACAGCTAGTTGCAAACCAATACTAAACTTTTACTAATTCATTGAATTAAACACTGCACTGATTAGGAAACTCATTGAACAATGCTACACCAGTGAGTTGAGGGAACAGTTTAATGTGACTTGTACTGTAGGTTTGCATGGTATATCTGCATAGGGACTCTCCTATTTGGCATTTCTATTTCATAGTTCACAGGGCCTACTTGTTGGTTGATGGTGTAAGGGCCCTGCCACTTCATCAGGAGTTTATTCTCAGTTGCAGGCAGTAGGAGTAGCACTTGATCTCCTGTCTGAAACTGTTTAGTCCCCACCCCTTTATTGTAAAAATACTTTTGCTGATTTTGTTTTCCTTGTAGTGACTGATGTGCCAATCCTATATATTTTATCAGTCTTTCCCTTAATCAGTCAAGCATTCTAATACCCCATTATGTCCAATGTTCATATTCGCTTCCCAATGTTCTTTAACTACATCTAGTGATCCTCTGTGATTACATCCATAGAGTGGGGAAAAGGGGGAAAACCCCACAGATGCCTGAGGGATTTTTCTATAGGAAAATAGCATGTACTGTAGGAATGTGTCCCAGTTATTTCCTTCCTCATTGACATATTTATTTTCTTTATTATCTGGTTGAATCTTTTGACAAGATCATCTGTTTGGGGTGGTACAGAGAGGTTCAAACTGCATGAATTCCTAATAAGCGATATAGCTTGCTTAATATTACAGAAGTAAAATTACTTCCCCTATCAGTGAGAATTACTTGGGGGATTCCCATATGGATAAATACTTCTGCCAATTCTTCTGCAACTCTAGGGGCTGTAACTGTCCTCATGGGAATGGCCTCAGGATAACGAGTAGCATAATCGCATATAACTAGGATGAAGTGGTTTCCCTTCGAGCTAGTTTCTAAGGGGCCTACCACATCCATATCTATACGTTCAAATGGTTTGGCTACAATTGGGATATTTTTGCAGGGGTACCATGTCCTTTCATCTTATCTGGGCAACTTTCTGGCAGTCAGAACAGCTATGCACATAATCAGCAACTTGTTCATGAATCCTTCCCAAAATCGATTAAGTATTCTGTTCATGGTGTTATCTTGACCAATGTGCCCTCATAAGGGAGTGTCATGTGCTAGTCTGAACACATCATTTCTGTATTTTTCTGGTACTAGTAACTGGGCCACTATTGCTCCATTTCTAGGATTCTCACATTCCCTATACAGTATCCTGTTTCCTTCTATATACTTGGGGGCCACAACACTTTGTTCTTGTCCCACCTGTAACAAAAAAGGGTTTAAAGTTTTATCCACTTTTTGTTCCATTTGCATTGTCCCTTCTTCACATTTCAGCAATTTCATGTTCCCCTGTTTTTCTTGCCAGTCTCTTTTTTCTTTCCTCTTTAAGGTTTCACCTTTTCTGTCTTTCCCTGGCTATTCAAACAGTTCCTCAGAAAAGGAAGACACTAGAAAGTTGTGCCTGTTGCTTGGTCTGGGCTCTGGTAGTGATTGCTACAGAATTGATTGTCCTGCATTACTTTCTAGCAGTGCTGAAAGTCTGGATAATCATGTCCGATGATAATCGGTACTGGCAGTTGTGGTACCAATCCTACCTCTAATTCATGAGTGTTACCTTTTACTGTCATTTTAAGAGGTATGGTAGGATAACAATGCATTCTCCATGAATGTAAGTCACTGCTGTTCCTTTTCCTGTTTTATTATTTATGTCCACTAAATAAGCTCAAATAAGTGTCTGCTGACTATCAGAGTCAATAAAGGCTCATACATTTTGTGTTCCACCTCCACAGTTGCTAATGATTGTGCCCAGTTTGCCACTGCTAAATGTCGATAGTCTCTTTTACATTTGGACAGTTCCTTATTAAGTGCCCTTTTTTCTGGCAACAGTGGCATGTGATCTCAGAAAGGGGTAACCTTCCTATTTGCTCTTGGCTCCATTCAGTTCTATCAGTATTTACAGTAGTAGAAGGTCTTACCAGATTCGTGGAGGTGGATGATGATGAGCCTCCTTGGATGTTCTTTGCCTTTAAATGTCTGGCCGCCAAGATGTCCTCTGCTAGGGCAATCATTTTTTTGGCTCCTTCAGGTTTATGTTCCCTTACCCATAGTTGGACATCTTGGGGAAGTATTTTAATAAATTGCTCAATTATAATGGCCTCCATGAGTTGCTGGGTCATCGACGTCTCTGGCTGCAACAATTTATAACTGAGGTCCTTCAGGCAAGCAAATGTCTTTCTTGGAGTATCTGTAGCTTGCATTTTAAGATACCTGAAGCGCTGATGATATGTTTCAGTATTTATATCATACATCTTAATATCTCTCGCTTAACATGCTCATAATCCTGGTCCACTTGTATATCTAAGTGACTATATACCATCTGGATTTACCAGTCAATTGAGGGCTAGACAAACTACCCATTAGTTGTGTGGCCACCCACATGTTTGTGCTACTCTCTCAAATGTTGTTAAGTGGGCCTCTATATCATCATTGTCCTGAAATTAGGCCACAGTAATGTCTCTAGATCTGTGATTGTGATCTGCTGTATCAGCATGAATGGCTTGCAGCACTTTCATTGTATCAGTCCATTTTGCATCTTGCCGCCATTGTTCCACTTCCCTCTCTCTGTCCAGTTGGACCTGGCAGACACAAAGCCACTTTAACAATTCTCCCAAATCTTCCTGTGGAGCATGTTCCAGATCTGGACAAGAGGTATTTACATTTTTCTTACCCTTCTAAGTCTCTGAGAGCTTATCGATGGGATCCTCTTCCACTCTGTCACTGAGGTCATCATCTTCTAAAGGTTGTATCTTCATCTTTGGCCTTGAAGCCATATGCAGACCTGGTAGTAGCGGTGCTCCAGTCTGGGCAGCTATCTTCCTCATCAGGGTGCTTGTCACTTGGACAACCTCTGCCATGTGTCCACCTGGGATACCTGATGGTATCCATCACAATGTCTCCCATCCCTGGCAAGACACTAGCAGCTGTAAAAGGACTGGGATCGACCCACCCCTATTTAGAGTGCTTCTGTTAATTGGATTAGGTACCTCCCCCTCCTCCTCCTCTTTTGTGAATACTGAGCAGAAGCATTCATTCAATATCCCTGCTTTTTCACTGTCCCTCTCTGCCTACCCATCGTCCATTCTATTCAGCCTCACTATCCATCTCTTTACATAGAAACATAGAATCTGATGGCAGATAAGGACCACTTGGGCCACCTAGTCTGCCCATTTCCCTACCTAATGGATAAGCTGCAGATCCTAGTTAACCAACAGCTTACTTCCTCCTACCCCCACTAGAATTGCCTTATGTCCGTACCATGCATTCTTGAATTTCTCCACTGTTTTTGATTCTGTGATCTCCTCAGGAAGGCTGATCAATGCATCTACAATCCTCTCTGTGAAGAAATACTTCCTCACATTACCTCTGAGCTGTCCCCAGTCTATCTTCAAATTGTGCCCCCTTGTTCTTGCACATCTCTTTTTCTAAAAGATGCTGCCCTCTTGGACTTTGTTGATTCCCTTGAGGTATTTGAAAGTTTCTATTATGTCCCCCCTCCCTCCTTTCCTTGAGGCTTTACATCTTAAGCTCCTTTAGTCTTTCTTCATATGTCTTCTGGTGCAGACCCTGCACCATTTTGGTTGCCCTCCTCTGGACAGCCTTCACCGTGTCTATGTCTTTGTGGAGATGGGGTCTCCAGAACTGTACACAGTACTCCAAATGTGGTCTTACCAACTGTCTGTACAGAGGGCCAGCAACTTCTTGTTTTCTACTGGTGATGCATCTCCCTATGTATCCCAGTATCCCCCCAGTCCTCCTTACTGGTTTCTCACATTGCTGGCCCACCTTTAGGTCATCTGATATGACTACCCGCAGGTCCCATTCCATTTTTGTTGCTGTCAGTATCTCTCCCCCATTGCGTACTCTTCCCCTGGGTTTTTGTTTCCCAGGTGCATTACTTTGCACTTCTTTGTGTTGAATCTAAGCTGCCATACATTTGACCATTCCTCCACCCTTGCTAAGACCTTTTTCATCCTTTCCACCCCACGTTGAGTATCAACCCTGTGTCATCTGCAAAGAGACATACTTTTCCTCCCAGACTCTCTGCAATGTCACTTATAAAGACATTAAAAATGACCAGCCCCAGTACTGAATAGAGCAGTACCCCACTAGTAACCTCCCTTTCTTCACTGTGGACTCCATTTACTATTACCCTCTGTGTCCTGTTGTCCAGCCAGTGTTTTACCAAGGCTACCACCCTGGGACCCACTCACAGGCTGACTAATTTGTTTATTAATCTTTTGTGCTGGACTGTGTCAAATGCCTTGCTAAAGTCTAGGTAGGCCATGTCCACAGCCCCTCCCTGGTCTACTACTTTGGTCACCCAGTCAAAGAAATCAATTAGATTTGTCTGACATGACCTTCCTGCTGTGAATCCATGCTGCCTTGGGTTCTGTGCCCCACTGGCCTGTAGGTACTCAATAGTTCTTTCCTTCAGAAGTGATCCCATAATTTTCCCTACTACTGAAGTCAAGCTGACAGGTCTGTAGTTTCCTGCCTCTGTCTTGCTCCCACTTTTGTGAAGTGGAATCACATCCACCCTCCTCCAGTCCTCAGGTACCACTCCATCCTCCCATGATTTATTAAAAAGGGTAGTCAGTGGTGTTACTAGTTCTTCCCTTAGTTCTTTTAGAATTCTGGAGTGAATCCCATCAGGCACCATTGCTTTATCCACCTTCAGCTTTAAGAGTTCTTTCAGAACCCTTTCTTCTGTGAAAGGACTAATACTAACCCCCTATCCAGAGTGCTACTATTGACTGGATTAGGTATCTCCCCCTGCTCTTCCATTGTGAATCCGTAGCAGAAATATTCATTCAGTATCCCTGCTTTTTCACTGTCGCTCTCTGCCTAACCACCTTCCTCTTTATTCAGCCTCAGTATCCCTGTATTCATCTTTCTATGCCCCCTAATGTACCTATAAAAGGTTTTATCCTCCTTCTTAACTGAGTTGGCTATCTTTTCCTTGGTTTGGGCCTTTGCTATTCTGACTGCCTTCCCCACTTCCTTCTGCTTTAACTGTTATCTGCCCTGCTCCTTCTGTGTTTCCTTATACTTCCTGAATGTTATCTTCATCTCCCTAACCTTCCCAGCCACATCTTTTGAGAACCATAGTGTTTTTTTCTTTCATTTTAATTTGTTTATTTGCTTCACACAAAGGCTTGTTGCCTCTGTGATGGCAGTTTTGATGTTTCCACATTGTTGCTCCACCCCACCTTCTTGCCTGTTAGCTAGTGCTTTTCTGAGGTACTCTCCTATTTTGACAAAATCAGCCCTCCTGAAGTCCAGTGCCTTCACTTTTGTATGGCTTGACTCTACAGCTAAGTTTATCATGAACCACACTGTTTGGTGGTCGCTTGTTCCCAGATGGCTACCCACTTCATGATCAGAGATCCTCTCTCCATCCCCATTTGAGACTACCAGGTCTAAGGTTGCTCCCTCCTGAGTGGGTTCCAAAACTAGCTGTCTGAGGCATGCTCCCTGTAGGGCATCGAGAATGGCTCTGCTCTTGGATGTGGCTGCAGCAAAGGTTCTCCAGTCAACATCTGGCATATTCAGGTCCCCCATCAGCAATATCTCCCCATTCTGTGCCATTCTAAGGATGCCTTCTATAATTTCCTTGTCCATTTACTCCCCCTGAGTCGGGGGTCTGTATACAACCCCTGTGTGGATTGTGTTGCCATTTCCAGTCTCCAGGGTGACCCACAGTGCCTCCTCTCCTCCCTGTTTACCCTTTAGTTCTGTTGCTTTGATACTTTCCTTTACATATAGAGCTACTCCTCCTCCTCTTCTTCCCTCACTGTCCCTCCTGTAGATTGTGTACCCTGGTATGTTGACATCCCAGTCATGGTTCTCTGTGTACTATGTTTCTGTGACTGCTACGATATCTAGGCATCCCTCTTCCATCAAGGCCACCATTTCGGGGAGCTTTTACCTAGACTACGTGCATTGGTACTCATTACCCTCCATTTTTTATGGCTTTATTTCTTTTTGCCCATCCTTGTCCTTACTGCCTTTGTCTTTTTCCTCCATTTATCCCTGCCCTTCTCCCTATCGACTGCTCTATCTTGGTGTTTACCTCACTAACTACCCTGATTTTTTGGGGGGGCTAGGATTTCCCTTCTCCTTTTCAATGCCTCCCCCCTTGGCTAGTTTAAATGCTTGCCAATTATGCATTTAAACCTAGGATTCTGGTTCACCTCCTGGATAGATGCAGACCATTGCATCAGTATAGGTCTGCATCCCTCCCGGTGGAGCCCCAGTCCCCAATGAAGCCAAATCCATGAGCTCTGCACCAGGTTTTCAACCAGCCATTGAATCCCATGGTGTGGAGTACCCTAGCCTCATCCATGCCATAGACAGGTAGCACTTCTAAGAAAGTTACTGTGTGTGCTACTTCTCTAAGTCCTTCCCCAACTCCACAAACTCCTGTTGCACTGCTCTGATCCCATTCTCAGCCAGGGCATTTGTCCCTAGGTGGATAATGACATCCAGCTCACTTCCCCTTGCAACTGTCTTTCTACGCTCCATAATGTACCTATAAAAGGTTTTATCCCCCTTCTTAACCAAGATGACTATCTTTTCCTCAGTTTGGCCCTTTGCTTTTCTGACTGCCTTCCCTATTTCCTTCTGCCTTAACTGGTACAGTTCTCTGTCCTGCTCCTGCGTTTCCTTATACTTTCTAAATGCTGTCTTTTTCTCCCTCACCTTCCCCGCCACCTCTTTTGAGAACCATAGTGGCTTTTTATTTTGTTTTGATTTATTTGCTTCACACAATGGCTTTTTGCCTCTGTGATGATAGTTTTGATGTTTCCCCATTGTTGCTCTACCCCGCCTTCTTGCCTATTTGCTAATGCTTTTCTAAGGCACTCTCCCATTTTGACAAAGTCAACCCTCCTGAAGTCTAGTACCTTCACTTTTGTATGGCTTGACTCTGCTGCTGAGTTTATTATTAACCACACTGTTTGGTGGTCATTTGTTCCCAGATGGGTACACACTTCTAGGTCTGAGATCCTCTCAGTCTTCCCATTTGAGAGTACCAGGTCTAAGATTGCTCCCTCCCAAGTGGGTTCCATCACTAGCTGTCTGAGGTGTGCCCCAGTAGGGCATCAAGAATGGCTCTGCTCTTGGATGTGGCTGCAGCAAAGGTGCTCCAGTTAACATCTAGCATATTCAGGTTGCTCATCAACAATATCTCCCCTTTCCCTGCCATCCTAAGGATGCCTTCTGTCATATCCTTGTCCATTCCTTCCCCCTGAGATGGGGGCCTGTGTACAACCCCTGTGTAGATTGTGGTGCCATTTACAGTATCTAAGGTGACTCACAGTGCTTCCTCTCCTCCCTGTGTACTCTTTTATTCCATTGTTTTTATCCCTTCCCTTACAGAGAGAGCTACTCCTCCCCCTCTTCTATCCTCCCTGTATCTCCTGTAGATTGTGTACCCTGGTATGTTAACATCCCAGTCATGATTCTCTGTGTACCATATTTCTGTGACTGCCACAATATCCAGGCATCCCTCTTCCATCAAGGCCACCAGTTCAGGGAGCTTGTTGCCCAGGCTATGTGCACTGGTACTCATTACACTCCATTTCCTGATGGCCTTACTCATTTTTGCCCCATCCCTGTCCTTTCTGACTTTGTCATTTTCTCCATTTATCCCTGCCCTTCTCCCTATCAACATCTCTCTATCTGGGTGTTTACTTCACTATCTACCCTGACATTTTTTGGGGGGGCAAGGATGTCCCTGCTTCTTTCTAGTGCCTTCCCCCTTGGCTAGTTTAAATGCTTGCCAATGAAGCATTGAAACCTATCACCTAGGATCCTGGTTCCCCTCCTGGACAGAGGCAGACCATTGCACCAGTATAGGCCTGCATCACTCAAGGTAGGCCCTCAGTCCCCAATGATGCCAAACCCCTGAGCTCTACACCAGTTTTTCAACCACTGGTTGAATCCAATGGTGTGGAGCATCCTAGCCTCACCCATGCCATAGACAGGCAGCACCCCCGAGAAGGTTACCAAGGTTATCAAAATACTTCAAAATAAAAGGATTTGTAACTTCTCTTTTTCCACTCTCTGATTAGTGTAGCATCAGACTCTCCTAGTCCTTCACCTACACTCTGTCAGAAGAAACTGACCCTATCTGACTTCTGTTGCAAGGAGGCAGTATAACGCAGAAGTTTGGGGCTCTGAGCTGCAAACCTGGAGACCTGGGTTGAATCCCACAGCCCCCACTTGCATACTGTGTGACCCTGAGCAAGTCACTTAACTTTCTTGTGTTCCCAGGTCACACCTGGAAACAAGCTTCGGCTTAGTGTACATTTCCTCATTAAACAATTTCCCTTCCCCCCTTTCCCCTGTTGCTACAGGTAGCCTTTATACCCACCCACCTACTGTAGGTCAGGTGATCAAGCATCACACAATATAAAAACATTTTCTTTTAAGCCCCTTTTTAATTTTATATAATGCTAATGGGCTTCTAATACACTTCTACTAGTAAAATCAGTTTTCATATTATTAAAAAGTCCTGCACAGAGTAAAAATATACCAAAAAAAAGGTGGAAGGTTTTCCACCAGCTAATGATTGACAGTTAGCTGAGTATAAAAAGTGGCCACTGGGGGCTGCTGCTGCCCTACAGACATTCACATTCAACACACAGACTCTGGTAAGAATAGACCTATTTACTGAACTATAGGTAACACTTGATAACAAGATCTGCATATAACTTTTTTCTAATTCAAACAAATGTCTTGAGTTCTGGGTTTATTGTAGACTAGCCTAGCATAATTATTACTTATAATACACTTGTTTTGCATGTATGTATGTTTTTAAATATTTTTATTTTGTTACTTATTCTGGTACCAGGTATAGACACTGAACAAAAATGCTATCTGTGTCCTATAGAGCACAACAAGAAGTTTTGAGAGAAAGGAGACCTGTAAAACCCCTTTTTATTGCAGGATCAGGGGCACTGATGGCTGAAATGTCTAACTGATGGCTTGAAATTTCCTGGGACTGTTGAACACAGTTCACCAACTTTCCAGCATGAAAGTTATTATACCTTGGTAAGTATCGCTTCCACAGGGAGCACACCAGACACCAGAAAACTCTTTATTCTTCTCGGGTTTGCAGAGAGGGTTTGCCTCACAACTGCGCAAGGCACAAGATGGGGAAGAGAGAGGGAGGGAGAGCTTGTACCTCACAACCACAAGTACAAATCAAAACAAAGACATTTGTTTCTCTGGGCTAGAGATTTGCCCATAAGTTATCACTAGGAGTACTTTCAATTCCAAGCGCACATCTAGGGACAGCGACAGGTGCTGCTAGCAGGGAGAAGCAGCACTGAAAGCATTATGCCTGCAAGACATATTCTTTTTCATTTTGTAGCTCTTTTTTAACTTATTCAAACTTTCTCTATTATAAATCAAGTTCTATACTTGTGACGGCATTAGGGATACAGAACAAATAAAAAGGGAAAGGGGTTGCTGCTTTTTGTACACCATTTCTTAGCATTTTACTGTGCTTCGATTTAATTATATTCCTGCCTTCAATAAGTGCATACTTAACTCTTAACATTATATATGGCCACTTTAGACAAGTAATCATGTTTTAACTGAGCAGCTGTACACAGAACTAATGTCCAATTTAACTGGAGACCAAAGGGTCACTGCAAGTTGACTTCCTTATAGTGGACCCATAGAAAAAAAAGAGAAAATAAAAGGGAAGAGTGAAGAGCTGTTTTGTGTCTGGAGGTGGCCTGCCTCCAGACAAGAAAAGAGAGGGATAGTGTTAGAAGAAGGAAATATAGAATTATTGCAACCAAAGACAAGATAAAGGGGTCCTACTACAGTGGCAGGGACATACCCTGTCACATACCTGTATTGCTGAAACCCAAACTGAATAAGTGAAGAAATAAAAAATTTGAAACAAAACACATAATGCCATATTGCTGTGCAATTGGATGCACGAATGGTAGTGGTTGTGGCAAAAGTTTCTACCACTTCCCTAAGGATAAGATCCATCATAAGCAGTGGGAGAATGTGGTTAAACATGTTGGATGATCACCATATGACCAGACAGTTATATGTGCAGATTATTTTGCACCTGATCAGTTTGCCATACCAGTGAGTCTTCTAGACAGCAAAGGGTTTAGCCCAGGTCAAAGACACCTAAAAAGTGATGCCCGTCCATCAATATTTGCATTCAGTGTCTTGAAGCCTCAGCAGGAGAGCTCAGTTTGTGAGAAGAGGAGACATATTGAGGTGAATTTTTTCCACTACTTACTATAATTGTTTGTTATTTATTACATGATATTACAGCAAAGTGATTTGTGATTTATTTATCATTCAATTTAACAATGTAAATCAGAGCATCAGGATAACTTGGTGGTGCTAATTCAACTTGAAACAAAACCAACTCCCCTCATAGCACCCACCAAAAATAAATGGAATCAATGGTTTTATATTTTTTAAACCATTTATTTTAAAAAGAGCAGTACAAAATATACAAAAAGAGAACTAATGTTTTGCAAGGACAGCACCCTGCTTCATCAGAGTTAATTTTCTTTCCCCATACAGCACATTTTTATACCAAACTCAGTACATGCAATTAAAATGTAGCACTTGTACTTTGACTCACTACAATTACATGGCTTAAACAAATTAAGCCAGGAATATACTTCAGTTGCAGAATGGTGAAACCCACATTATGTTTTGCAACTCAGCATTACATATACAATTATGTCAATCACCAGGATTTAAAATTAAATCCTCACAGTACATACAAATATAAAGTGCATACTACGTTATCCATTTAAATTACATAAAATGTTCAAGTATTTTTATAAATTAAACATTTAGTAAATGCACAATAATTAAATACAATTATGCATGTATCTTCCTTTCAACTGGCAATCAGCATTAAATATAAGCTTTCAATAAACATTATCACATACTTTCCTTATATTTCAACTGTGGAGCATCATTTCATACAATCATTAGATTTAATTATAAGATTAGGATAGAATCACATTATACAAATGATTACTAGTCACTTTATCGACCCTTTTAAGTATATTGCAACCATCAACTCTATAGATTATAGCAGTCATTTATTACATCATGTACTTTCTTTTATTCCAAAGACACATAGCTGAAATATGCTTACTTTAAAGATCTCTTTTTGATCAACATATGCTCAGAATTTACTGTATAAACTTTAGCTCATTACCTTACGTGCATATATCTGTATCCATGCAATTGTATTTAAATGGCACTACCTCCTGTTGAACCTATTGCTATGTTCTGGTGCAAGTATCTTGTCACTTGCGATAGTTTTATGTTATTATGTTGTTATTATTACTATGTAATTGTTTTGTACATTCACTCAACTTTCAATGTCTTTACCCTGTTGGCAATTGTTTTGCCCCAGGTCCATCTTGTAAATGAGCTTGTTTCAATGATGTTCCACTTGGCAAAATAAAGATTTTGATTGATTGATTGATTTATTTGGGTTCATTTGTCATAAAATGGTCCTTCCAACCACTGCAAGTGATGCTATTGATGATGTCATTGTTAACATCTCTAATGTGTCTATGTATGTAAGGAGAGTGAGATAATCAGGGAAACAACATTTAATTAATTTGATTTATTTTTTTATTTAAGGTAGTTATATTTTTAGGGCCCAATTGAAGTTGTTTTCTTTTTACAGTATAAAGGTGGCAGCTATGTTTGTGGTGGAAGATCAGTTCTGGCTGTGGGGAGCTAACTGAAATGCCTGTGTTCCAATGCCCATTGATCTGGGTCCCATACTCTTCACTGCTGAGCAGTCCTTTTTTGTTTTAAGCATGTGTAAACCATATTTGACACATAAATAAGAACAAATAAGATTACTGGATTTTACCCTGCCCCTTTACAACACACCATAACACCCCCCCCCCGTCATGCCTTATTGTTTAAACGTCTAATCACTTTGATGGTCACATACTTTAATGTATGTATTATTCAAATAATGATTTCACTTTCAATATTATTCCCTTTCCAACAGGATGACAAAGCTAAAAAATGACTGCTCTCCACATGAGGAAAGTACTCAGGAGGGCCGATTTCGGGATGATGGGGGAAGTGATAAAGGTGTACCTGGCCAGAATTCAACACAGTATGGGCACTAACTAGAGATGGGAGTTCATAAAGCTAGGGATAGTGGAGGCAACCAGAACCTGCAGCAAGGCTCAGAGTAAGAAGGCTAGAGCAAAGAAACCTAGCTGGGTAAGTAAGGAGGTCATGGAAAAGGTAAGGAGGAAAAGAGCTACCTTTAGGAGGTACAAGAAAACAGGGAGGGGGAGAGGACAGGGAGGAGTACCTGAAGGAATCGAAGGAGGTGACAAGGGCAGTAAAGGCAGCCAAGGCATCTACAGAGCTCAGGCTGGTGCAGGGCATTAAGAAGGGGGAGAAGGACTTCTTCAGGTACATCAGGGAGAAAAGGAACTGTAATGACCATATAGTAAGGATTAGGAAGGGGGGAGGGGTTGGGTGGAAGCAGGGAGAGATAAGGCAGAAGCACTAAATGATTACTTCTGTTCGGTATTTACTAAGGAGAAGAGGGAGGTGATACCCAAGGGGGAAGGAGGGCAGAAATAGGTGGGTTGGGGGTGACAGACAGGGAAATCATGGAGGGCAGGGTTCTGGAGGGTTTAAGGGCACTGAGGGTGGACAAGGTGCCAGGCCCAGATGGCATCCACACCAGAGTACTGAAGAAGCTGACAGAGGTCTTGGTGGGACCTTTGGCAGAACTATTTAATGCTTCACTACACTCAGGGTGTGTACCTCAGGACTGGAGAATGGCTCAAGTGGTGCCCCTCCACCGGAGATGCCCCAGGGATGAACCAGGGAACTACAGACTGGTGAGCCTTGCATACATTGTGGGTAAGCTGATGGAAACTATGCTGAAGGAGAGGCTAGTGGCATTTCTGGAAGCCAAAGGACTACAGAACAGCAGACAGCATGGCTTTGTATGTGGCAGATCCTGCCAAACCAACCTGGTGGAGTTCCATGACTGGGTAACTAGGCAATTGGACAGTGGCCATGCAGTGGATGTCTTGTACCTGGACTTCAGTAAGGCATTTGACTTAGTGCCAGATGGGAGGCTAGAAAGTAAATTAGAAGGCACAAGGGTGGGTGTTACGCTGCTGAGATGGGTAGGGAACTGGCTTCAGGGAAGGCAACAGAGAGTGGTGGTGGGTGGGGAGCTCTCATCCCCAAAGGTAGTGGCAAGTGGTGTTCTGCAGGGCTCGGTGTTGGGACCAATGTTGTTTGGGATATTCATTGCAGACATATCATTGGGCATTAAGAGGAAGACCAGTCTGTTTGCTGATGACACCAAGATGGGAGCAGAGGTGGACAACCTAGGAAGATGGCAGGAGTTGCAGTATGATCTGGAAAATCTGGAAACCTGGTCAGACACCTGACAACTGGGGTTCAATGCCAAAAAGTGCAAGGTGCTGCATTTTTGGGAGAAAAACCCAAGGAGGCATTACTGGCTGTGGGGAGTGCAACTAGCAGAGACAGAGGAGGAGGAGAAGGATCTGGAGGTGCTCATTATGGGGTCAATGAACACCTCAGCACAATGAAGGAAGGCAGCTGCAAAGTCCAACAAAATACTGTATTGTATTGCAAGGGGTATATCCTTGGGGAGGGGTGAGATGATTCTGCCACTGTATAGTTCATTAGTTAGACCACACCTGGAGTACTGCATGCAGCACTGGTGCTAGAGATGGGCAACGTGGCCTCAGTTCGTGCTGTGGAGTTATTCACGGAGTGAAGACAAATTTGTGGAATGTTCTGCAATGCGAAGCAGAGTACTTTGTGTTATGATTAGTAACGCGAAGTCCATTGAAAACACTGACTTTTCATTACTCCGCCTTCCCAAACCACTACTCCATCAATTTTAAGGTGAAGTATATTGAAAAAATGTACTTCACCTCACTTCACCTTGTTTTTAAGCTCCAAAGGTGAATTTTGCAGATATTTGTGGGATTTCAGGTCACATGGGCTCTAGATTGTTCTGCACAGCCTCAGTTCGGGGTAGTGTGTGTAGGAAACTGTAGGAGACAGTCTGCTGAGAGAGCTCTCTGTGATTCAAACCTTCTAAAAGCTATTTAAAAAGCCTTTTTGAGTAGTTTTTTTTTTTTGCTGAAACTTTAGTTCATCAATTGTAGGAAACCCTCCTGTGCTCATATGATTGAGCGTTTATTGTTTGTGTGTGGATTTTACATGTTAATGTACAACATTCAGTCTGTGTACTGAGAGACCGTGGAAGTATGCTTTGGGGGAGGGATGTATCTGTGGTGTAGGTACAGTAGATTAACTTGGAGAAAAAGACAGTTATTTCTGTTTGGTGATATTTTTCTTGTATAACTGTGTTAATGTACACACAACAATATTTTCAATAATTCTTGACATTTTTTTGCTGATTGTCGTGGTGCAGCAGTGCATAATTGTAGTTTGTTTAGTAATTACAGCAATGTAAACCTACTATCCACTGCAGCTGCATGATTTTTGTGCTTCTTTGTGGTATCTTTACTGCTACTAGTACTAATGACTGTTACTGCAGTACACTGCCCCAACCCACCCCAACTGGCAAAGGTATTCTTTTCCAGATTTGAATTTTGATGGTGAGCACTGGTTAGGTATTGTGTCTTTGCATCAGCATCTCTTCAGTGCACAGCACAATTTTAATCTGTCTGTGCATTTGCATCTCTTTAGGGTCCAATCTCCATCTGTAACTTAAGTAACAGTTGTTTCTTTGGCTTCTCTTCAGAGTACTGGACTGGTGTGGCACATAATTCTGCATGAACATTGTACTCATTAATATGTGTTTTTAAGCCAGGACCATCATCATGAGTCACTCGTAATACAAATCACATTCTTCATCATCACGGTCACAAATGCAGTCACAAATAACAATTCACAATCATGCCATGAATCACAAAATACATTTTTTTACTGGTTACTTGGATGTATTGTAAGCCTGTTTTGTAATATCTCTCCAAGCTTCACTACCCCATCACTGTACTCATTAATGAGTTTATAAGTTGGGGAGTTTTCTGCTACAGCTCATTGGGGAAGTACAGCCATAGGCATTCGCGTTCCCAATACAGTCCCATATTGATTATCTCACACTGAATCACGTTCTTCATCATCATGGTCACAAATGTAGTCACAAATCACGATTCACGAGCACGTTACGAATCACAAAATTTATTTTTTTACTAGTTACTTGGATGTATTGTAAGCCTGTTTTGTAGCATCTCTCCAGGCCTCACTACCCCACCACTGTACTCTTTAATAAGAGTTTTTAAGTTGGGGAGTTTTGTGCTACAGCTCATTGGGGAAGTACAGCTGTAGGCATTAGCATTCCTTCCTGTACAGCATGTGAGTTACAGTACTGTAAGTAGTGGTGGGTGAAGTGTCCCCAATTCTCTCCGTGAAGTGATTCACGGAGTAAATTGGAATCTGTGGAGTACTCCGCAATGTGGAGTGGAGTACTGCGCTTCAAAATGAGGAATGCGAAGTCCATTGAAATCAATGACTTTGCATTATTCCACCTTCCCCAAACCACTTCTCCACCAATTTTAAGGCGAAGTACAGTAATTCGCATCACTTCACTTTGTAATTGAGCTCCAAATGAAATTCTACAGTGATTCATGGGATTGCTGGTCACATGTGTTCAGCTGGAGACAGTTTGATCTCAGAGCTCTGTGATTCAAAACATCTAAAAGCTGTTTAAAATGCCTTTTTGAGTCATTTTTTTTCCTCAGAATTTAGTACATCGATTGTAGGAAACCCTTCTGTGCTCATATCATCGAGTGTTTATTGTTGTGTGTGGATTTTGAATGTTAATTTAGAACAGTCAGTCTGTATGCTGTGAAGTGTGCTTTGGAGAAGGGGCGTACTTGTGGTGTAGGTACATTAACTGGGAGAAAAAGGCAGTCTTTCTGTT
This sequence comes from Neoceratodus forsteri, assembly GCA_016271365.2. Taxonomy (NCBI): domain Eukaryota; kingdom Metazoa; phylum Chordata; order Ceratodontiformes; family Ceratodontidae; genus Neoceratodus; species Neoceratodus forsteri. Next base: position 687,290,342 of record CM057449.1, read on the forward strand.
TTGGTTATATTTTGTTGTTCAACTGTGTTAATGTACACACAGTAATATTTTCAATAATTCTTGACATTTTTTTGCTGACTGTTGTGGTGCAGCAGTGTATAATTTGTCTGTTTAAAACATTTGGTTATATTACTAAAGGTTTTCAATTTGCTATACATTACTTGTAGTGTGTGTGTGATGTGTGCCATTAAATCAGACACCTTTGACTGTGCCACAGAGTAATTGCAGCAGTGTGAAACTGCTATCCATGGCACCTGCATGAATTTTTTATATTGCTTTGTGGTATCTTTACTGGTAGTGGATTGTTACTGCTGTGCACTAATCCCCCAACTGGCAAAAGGTATTCCTTTCCAGATTTGGATTTGTGACTTGTGAGCGAGCACTGGTTAGATGTTGTTGTGCCTTTTCATATGCATCCCTTGAATGTGCAGCGCAATCTTAATCTGACTGTGCATTTACATGGCACCATTAATTCTTGGAGACTGCCTTTCTTGTTACGCCCTCATTTCACTTCATCAGCACTGGGGAATTTTCTGAACACAAGACAGTAGCATTTTGGGGATGCACATTAATTCTGGTGACTCTGTGTGTGACCACTGCACAGATGACTGAGTGCACCATTAATTCCAGGAAACTTTGCATTTCTTGTTACACTCTCATTTCACTTCAGCTCAGCACTGGGGAGTTTTCTGGACACAAGACAGTAGCACTTTGGGGATGAACATTAATTCTGGTGACTGTGTGGGTGGAGTTCTGCCAATATTGTTGTCACTGTGCTTTACTTCTTGTTTAAGGCGGAATGACAATGCAAAGTAATAGCAAGGTGAAGTGAGCCTTTCCAATGGGGCACTCCACTTAGCAAAGTGCCAATGCGAAGTGCCCATGAACCGGCGGAATTTAAATTCACTGCATCTCTAACTGGTGTCCATATCTGAAGAAGGACATTAAGTTACTGGAGGGGGTGCAGCGCAGGTGACAGAGATGATCAAGGGGCTGGGGGACTTACCATATGAGAGGAGGCTAAGAAAGTTGAACATGTATTCAGTGAAGGAGAGGACGGATGGGGGGGATATGACTGAAACCTTCAAATACATGAAAGGAATAAACAAGATAGGGACGGAGGGGCTGTTCAAAGTAAGGGAGAGGAGGGACACCCGGGGTCATGATATGAGACTGGAGGAAGGCAGCTTCAGGACGGACATGAGGTGACACTTTTTTACAGAGAGGGTGGTAGCAGGGTGACTGCGTTACCTGCTGAAGTGCTATCCAGTAGAACAGTGGACAGCTTCAAAAGGGGCTGGGACAGGGCAAGGAGGGGGTCAAGGGAGGAGAAGGGTTGGAGGGAGGGGCAGCTGCAGAACAAGGGGTGCTAGCTGCACATTCAAGCAGATTTGATAGACCTCTAGGCCTTTATCTGCTGGAAAATTTCATATGTTTGTATGTTCATTAAATTTATTGTCTTTCAGAGTGCTCTGCCCTTGCTGTTTCAGACATGTTCTGTTTGTCTGTCCAGCTGCCATGTTTTTCTGAATTGTTTTGTTGGCAGTATGGTGGTGATCGAACAGACTTGTGCAGCTGGTCACGGATGTACCTGGAATAGTCAGCTAACTATGGGGACAATGCCTGTTGGCAATCTTTGCACAGCAGCTCCTATATTATTTTCAGGCTGTGGCCAGTGCAAATGCTGAATTTGTTTAAATATTTAAGAATATATTTTATAGAATTAAAGGGCTGGCAGTATAGCCTAGTGGTTAGAGTAATGAGTTGTGAACAAGCTCAGTACATCCAGCAGACCAGACCTTGGACTTATTCTCACAACCTCCACTTGCTTACTGTTTGACTCTGAACAAGTCATTTAACCATCCAGTGCTCCCAGGTTGCAAATAAAAACAGGTACTTGTGCCTAGTGGGTCTTATCCAGTTATCAAAGACTAAAAAAAAAAAAAGATACCTGGGATATTGATTATAACATATAACCTGATGCAAGCTACATATTTGATCCCCTCAGTATGGAGACTGTGGAAAAGGGAACAGAAGAGAGAACGGGATATATTAGGTGATGTGCCAGCATGACTAGGTGGAGCTGCACAGTGCTGTTTTCCAGGCCATACAGCCAAGTTCAGTTCATATTCTGTCATGGCTCTGACACGCTCAAAAATAATTGATGTCCAACTTATCCATGTGAATGTTAGCTGCTGAAAAAGTTATCAGTATTCTTTCAAATGTGTGCACTTTAAAATGTTTTACATAACCTTTCTGTTAATTGTTCACAAGTAGTTTTATTGTGTGTCCATTTAATTCTTCCACCATCCAAGAGCAATGAGGTCAGTAGCTCCAATGCTAGGGAGTTAGAAGACTGAAACGTTCCATAACATTTCTTATGTCCTGTGACATAAAGATCACAAGTATGACAACTGACAGACATGTCAGTGTCAAGAAATACGTCTGAGAGAATATGAAGGATGTCATTCATTGGTTTGATGTATGGCATGTTGCCAAAGGTATGATTATGTGTTTATTTGTGTGATGCTTGCATCCTTGCACATAAATGTATGCATGTGGGTATATAGTGTATGGTGGAATGCGGTTGTGTATGAAAAGCAGTACATCACAAAAAGTTGTTCTGCTGCAGTAGTGACATACTCACTAACGCAGAATGACTTTTCGTTCTGCGTTAGTGAGGACATCATAAGACAAGGGACTCCAGCAGCAGTTGTGATTCATCCCTTGAGCTGCTGTATGACAGCTGCATATGCGTGTGCTTGGCAGTGGCAGTCAATCAAGGGTGGTCAGCAGAGTTGAACTAAAATGGGGAAAAGTGATTTTTTTTTAATTTACAGTCACCATACACTATATAGAACATTGTATGGTAACCATAAACTACTCAGACATTGCTTTGCTCTTGAGGTCAGCAAGTCAGCATTGTATCCACTCATTAGAAGAATAGTCTTATGGTGTATGGTTACCCATTCACTATCCTATATGTTATAGCATACAACCTCCATCAACTGTATTTGTGAGGTAGTACTATACGCACAGATCTGAATTTGTTTTTTGTAGTTGGATGAGACAGATATGTCAATGAGCATTTGTTACCACAGACATTTAGGTAACAGTTCCTACTTGAATGGTGCAAGTAACATTCATATATATAGTAGTGCATCTTCATAACATGTGGTTATTTTTTTTTCAAATCTTGTTGCAATATTACCTTCTATTTACTGTTATTGTATTTAATACATATTAGAAATTATGAGAAACAGCTTATCTCCCTGTTTTTTTAATGGACAATTCATCCAAAGGTTTAAGTCTAATTGACTCTTATTATCCAAATCTAGGTATCAAGCAAACACTTTTGGCTAGAGGTAAGCAACGCAACTGTGAAATACTGACCTATTGGGGAAAAGAGATCAGTAACCACTTGAACTGGTGCACCAGTACAAGTAATGCTAATGGACCATTAGTACTTGAAAACTGGATGTCAATATTGAATCATGTGTCCAAGATTCACACAAACCATTCTGATATCTTCTTGTCATGCGAACATGGTGAACTTGAGGGGCACTGTTGGATAGATACAGATTAATAATGAATATGCTACTAGTTTGTTATAAATGAAATCGTGGTGCACTACTTACTTCAGTTAATAACTGGTGAACTACCATTCAAACTAACTGTGGTTGGTCAAACTGTACATGGTGACGGTGGTGGTGGTGGTGGTGGTGAGGGGTTACCTCACATAACTCCTATACAGTGATTATGGAAACTTCTATGTGAAATTGAAAGCAGACATAATTAAGCATTTTGTTTTCACCAGGAGTAATGCATATGAATGTCACTTATTAATTCTGAGCACAGAAATGTGGACACTGCAGTAGGTCTAGTAGCGATGCGGTATTGTCGATGCCATTGTGTAATATTACTGTTTGACACACTCTTACCTATATTAATAACATTTTATGTTATTAACTGTGTACAGAAACACATGGCTATGTGGGTAAAAAAATAGTACGCTATAAGATGCTCACCTTGCTTGTATACAGCGACTGCAGTGATTAGTTGTTTTTTAAAAGCAGTAGTAAGTTACTGTTAATCAGGTTGTGAATATTATAATTCACAATACATGCACTCTCTTGTAAACAAGGAGCAGAGCACATAAGGAACTGACTGTCATTGCTACAAACAAACTACTGTGTAAAGATATTCCAAAATTGTCACCTGGTGAGCAGACATCCTCACTAGAGGCATATCATAAAGTGGTGATCTTTTTTGCCCCAAAAAGTACTCACTTTTTTGTGACTCAATGGAGGCAAGGTATGTGCCAAAGAATGATAATATGAATGTAATTTTTAACCCAGTAACTTCATCAGCCAATACTGTGTGACGTTACATTCTACCAAATGTATATTTTTTTCTAAATGTTGTGATCTCAAAAATAATGTTGGTGCACAGAATATTTGAATGAGACGACAAACATATAGTCGATTGAAGTTCAAATATGTTTTAAATTGTATGCATATTATAAATAATATGTTTACTAACATTACTTATTATTAATACAGAGAATACTAATTTCTGTGTTGCATTTCAATGAGAACTCTAACAGGGAATGAGGCCTTACTCAACAAGGATAACTCAAACAGGGTGCCTCTTTTCCCAAGTCACAAGGTGGGACACCAGTGGTCAAGGAAGTTAAGGTCCCACCATCATACAGTAAGAAACAATGTGTTATACAGATATGCATTCTGTTCGCAATGCCCACTGAAATAGGTGTATTTTGTATATCTTGCTCCTACCCAAACCGCTCTGTTACTATGTTAGCAGTTTAAAGTTATCTTCACTAACATCTTGTGAATATATAATCTTTGTTTCAGACACTACTTATGTAGAGCAAGCTATAATTAAGTCTGTCATTAGTAATACAAACAAAGTATTGGATGTCACCATTCTGTTTGTGAGGTTGGTTATGTGGTTACGCTGTTTATCAGATTTATGGAGAGATTGGAATTATTTTATTCAATTGTAAAATTAAGCAATAATTTATCATGTTACAGATAACCAAGGTACAGTGCATTAGATCTCATTTGGTTGAAATCTCATTACAGAATATGTGAATAGACTCCTAAATGAGGTATTCACCATACAAACAGAATTCCCAAGTTACAACATTGGCAAACATGGTCAGGATTCAAGATCTGTTCCACCACCCCTTGCCTCAAAATTTGTAAAGCTAGTCAAGGTAGAACTGGTGTCCAGGCATCATAGTCAATTCAATCAAAGTTTTACCTGAAGGTAAGGCATTGAGATAGTTTATATACAACTCATTCCTTGTACTTTCTCTTCATATAAAATGGTTACACAACTACAAAGCACATACCTATATCAGACGTAGCTACTAAAAAATGTACTGTAATACTGTCAGTGTATTATGATTGTGGACAGTAACAGGATGTTACATAATATGTGGTGGATTCACAAAGAGATGCTTTCAGTGCATCTCAGTTGCTCCAGCACAAATGAGATGCAGTGAGCCCAAACTGAAGAGGCTCCTGGCGCATCCTCTCTGTGAATACCATAGTTGCACCCAACCTGAGATGCACCAGTGCATCCCCCGGTCAGGCTGGGGAACTGATAGGGCAGTGCATCTCCAGATTCACTGTGCCAAAGGTTGGGATGTGCTGCGCCAAAGGTTGGTATTCAGAACCCCATACATGCAAATGAGGACATTAAGCATGGAAGGCACAATGGGGCCATTTGCACGTCATTATGGCCCCATTTGCATGAAGCTTGCATGGATGTCCTTTCAGAATCATGACTGGGTGCAGGTCCGAGATGCACTGATGCATCTCCAATGCGTTGGATGCATCCCTTTTGTGAATCCACCCCATTTATGATATTTATGCATTACTGTGGAATACTTGTAACTTTTTAAAATGTTTTATAGTTAATGTATTGTACACTTGTTTGAAAATAGTAAATTAAGCAATAAGACATAACAGGGGGTGCATTTTGGTGGGATAATGGCCCACCTCAGGTGTGTTGAAGCACAAGGCATTGCCGAGTACTTCCACCACCCGAGAAAGGCCATTAGCCCACCGTAACGTAGTCTATGGAGTGCCTTACTGCGATTATGAAATGGGTAATTTGTAGATAATTTTATGCCTTTTTTAAACATATTGGGCCAGATTCTAGAAGGGTTACACCTGGCGTAACAGCAGTTGCACCAAGCAGAATGGTGCATGTAGCAACTTATGCCAGCAGTTGCAACATGCGCGATTCTACAAAGTGGCCTGTGACATGTCACAGGCCACTTGTGTCAAACAGCTGTTATGTCACATAAACCCCCTGCGACATGGTGCTAAGGGGTTTATGGCAGCAATTGCGCCCCATTCTAGAAGGGCAGCCACAAAGTGCCCACATCATGATTCTACAAGAACCCCCAGAGGAGATCCAGCAACATAAGTTATACCAGCATTTAGCTGGTATAACTTACAGATGCCCCAGGGGGTCCTGTAGACCCATCAGCTGTCCAGTGGACAGTGCAAAGTTTCCCTCTCCCCAATGCCCACCACACCCCAGAGGGTCCCCATAGGGCTACCCATACCCCCAGCCCCCTGAAACAGCCATTGGCAGCAGCCCAGCAGGGCGACACTCCCATCCCCCCACCTGTGCCCCAAACTGCGAGTTGCCTGCCGCATATGAGGTGATAAGCCAGCCCTGGTAATGTAGTGGTACCCCCCCAACTGTAAAATAATAACTAAAGAGATCCTGTTGCCTTGGTAGTCTAGTGGTCCCCCACGAACTGTACATGAATTAAAAAAGAAGATATCCAATTTTTCTGGTAGTCTAGTGCCCCCGGAACTGTACATGGATCTAAAAGGAAGAGATCCCATTTCCCTAGTGGTCTAGTGCCCCAGACTGTACATGAATATAAAGGAAGGATCCCATTTTCTTGGTAGTCTAGTGGTCCCACCCAGCCATGCCAGCCCACCCAGCACCCCCACCCATACCCAGCTGGTGACTGGCACAGCCACCTCACCTCCACAGCCAGCCACTGACTGAGTGCAGTATTAGCACTACTGCACAGACCACTCAGAAATTTATTTCTGAGCGCATCTGTGCAGTAGTGCTGATATTGTACTCTGTCGGTGGCTGGCCATGGAGGTGAGAGATGGGCTGTGCCAGTCACCAGCTGGGGACGGGCAATAGACTACCAGGGAAATGGGATCTCTTCTTTTTGTATTCATGTGCAGTTCGGGGGGGGCATGGGACTACCAGGGAAATGGGATCTCTTCTTTTTATATTCATGTACAGTTCTGGCGGGGGCACTAGACTACCAGGGAAATGGGATCTCTTCTTTTATGTTCATGTACAGTTTGGGGGGGCACTAGACTACCAGGGAAATGGGATCTCATTATTATTATTCATGTACAGTTCAGGGGGGCACTAGACTACCAGGGATATGAAACATATTTAAATTTATACTGTTCAGGGAAGGGGGCACTAAACTACTGGGGTATATGCGGCTGGCGACTCTGGATCAGCCACAGATGGGGGTTGACCAAGCTGCCCAGCTGTTGTGGCTTGCGACATGTGATATGCTCGTCAGGTACGCCCACAGTTCGGCGTACCTGGTCGCATGTCATAAGTCACAAGACTTAGCTGGGATATCCCTGCCCCTTCTAGAATAGGGTGGAGGGTCAATGTCACAGTTGTGGGTGGCTCAAGTTGCGTTCTGTGACAACTTGCACCACCCTTCCAGAATCTAGCCCATTTCTTTCAGTTGGCCCATTATGCAGGGATAATGACACAGCTGAAAGCTGCTCTTGGCCAATCAGGAGTCATCATTCTTTATACCCATTCCATAATAAGTTTTAATCCTTATCAGAGTAACTCAAACCAGTTCTTTTAGGATGTTGGACCATTTTATAACAGAGATGAGCCACTCACGGTTGTGCATTTCAATGATTTTTATGCACTTACCCTGGGGCATAAGAGTAAGTGTATTTGGCATTGTGCATCAGCACCCCCATGGGCATGCATTATAAAGCAGCTGATGCTATTAGGACAACTTTAACAAAACATAATATTTAGACACAGCTCAGCTTGCAATTCACATCAGTTCTGTATTTCTCCTCTCTGTTGTTTATTATTGATGTCTTTTGCATGAAAATGAGATCTTTACTCCTGAACAGTTCATCTATTCTTGTTGCTTTCACCCTACCTAAGGTCATAATGCTCTATTTGTGACATCACAATTACCCCCCCCCTTGTCAACAGACTGTGATGTCACAACAGAGGACTATGACATGAAGTAGGGAGAAAGCTAAAAAGGTGGATGAACTCTAAGGGACACAGAGCATGTTTCCATGCAAATTTCCTGGTAATAAGTAATGGTGAGGAAAGGTCTATTGAAAACATATAGCATGCAAGCTAAATTGTATCTAAATGTTATGTTTTTCAAAGTTTTCTTTGAGGCATCATCAGCTCTTTAAAATCATTTACAAACACACTCTGTTGTGGTTTATTACATACATAGTACACGCCATGGCAGGTTAAGAAACTATAAAACAGATTAACATATTCTGTGGTGTCCTGCAGGCAGAGGGGGTGGTGGAGTGCGGACCCTAGATGTCACCAGTTTCATACAGTGAAGCAGTTTATCAATGCTGGTTCATCATCAGAATGCATCATTCCAGTCATTCAGCAGTGCAAAGGATGGAATGTTGACAGGAAAAAATACATGAGCTGTTGTGTTCAGGTTGCACATGACAGTGTAACATTGATTAATGTAAGGCTGTTGCAATCCTAACAGCCAATCAGATTGCAGATTTTCCAATATCCTTTCTATAATTTTCTTTATGCACAGTTTTGCTAACCTATGTTGTACTATGTCTTCTGTTTGGTAGGTCTGACACTTCCATGGAAGAAGAAGTGAATGAGGACTGTCAATGAAGATCAATTTATTACCAACGCTGAACAGTACTGTGATTAAAAATAATGCCATATACATGTAGTTTGTAACTGGATACCCCAGATGTAAAACTACCATTCATGCAGTCAGAGTTTTGATGTTTGTCACATAATAGTTACTTTTATTAGAAATTGTCAAATGATATTTAAGTCCCACAAAATGTGCTTGTGTACTTCTCACTTCTTGTTATAAAATGGGCTTCTGAAATAAAACAAATCACGATCAGCCCATTGGTAGAGGAGTGTCAGGTAAGCGTTGTTTAATGCCATAGGAAACCAATAGCTGGCATGCTGTTCTTACTACGGCAATACAAAGAGAGAAGCAGAACAAAATAGGGTTGCATGTTGAAAGTTAATTGATGACTGACATCAGTACAGATTTGGTTTCAGTTGTTTGTTGTTAAAAAGTATTCAGTAGATTGTAAACATAATTGTACATTTGTAATCACAACAATGAGAAGAAAATCTGATTCATAAAACTGTTAATTTTAGCAAAGATTTGAAGGCTAAACTAATTTATTGTGGATGAATAAAATACATTTTCAATGAATTTAAAACTGGCTAGGTATTTTATTTTGTTCTGAAAATGGAGTTGTCTTGTAACTGCAATATTCCCCTTCAGGCCCATGGGTATACTGTGCATTAATTCACTTCCCAGCTGGTTGGAGGTCACTCTGACTCCACCCTCATGCATCACAATGCACCTGGGGAGTGCATCAATGCCTAGTATTCCCATGGCCTGCCGTGGGGTGTAGCTTTCATAACACATTGCATGGTGACAAGACATTTATTTTGTTGAAATACATTTTTTTAAATGCATACAAACAGGAATAAGTGTGCAGCTTATAACTTTATTAAGTTCCCAATAGAAGCATAAGAACTTTTATTCAACCAACTGTATAATTATTATTTGTTTGACATTCACAAAACAAGTTATGCATAAAAATTGCATCAACCAGATGTGCTGTAATCAGAATATGAACCGTATGCATACAAAAACTTTATTGTGGAATCATAAATTAATTGACCACATAGTTAACATTGTTGATACAAACAACACTTGAAAAAACATTGTCCTGGGTACTGAAAACACCTGTAATTCTCAGATAGGAGTTTGTCGTGAATAGCAATAATGGTACATGATGGCAGGACCTTGCTGTTGCCATACCCACATCATTGCCAGATCCGGTACATGAAACGTCTATAGGCCATGTAATGGTAAAGTCTAGGAGAAAGAAAATGGAAATATTATGTTCACACAGCACAGTTTTACTAATTTATTCCTAAAAAAATATTCTACAGTCCTGTTTATTGCTGTTTATATCATGGGCATTAATGAAAGTTAACATGAATACATGCCTTTTGACATGAAGTGTCAGCTGACCATTCATTAATGCCCCATTAGACCCAAAGTTGGAATGCGGATCAAAAAAAATTTTGATTTTTTTCACTTTATATTGCGTAAGCCAATGTTATAAGTAAGACAACATACTCCACACCATGGGTGTATAGGGCATTAATGCACTAACCAGCTGGTTGAAATCACTCTTGCTGTGCACTCGTGTATTCACAATATGCGCCTGTCAAGCATTAATATCCCAATACACCCATGGTCTGGTGTGGATTATATTGTACATAATACTATTAAATAAATGAAGTATGCCATACCCTATGACAGACAGGCATGAGGGCTTGTCTGATTGACTTCAGTCAGCTTTGAAATGCTTTAAGGCCCTGATATACCCATGGGCTGTAGTGGGCTATTGCAAGTATAAAATGGGTTATCTATCTGTAAAAAAAGCAAAAAATCAGAAGGTTTTAGGATCGGCATGCCAACTGTTGGCCTACCGGGGCACTAATTGAATGGTCAGGTGACACTGTGTGCACAATAGAGAGTTGTCATTGCATCTTTCATTAATGCCCATTTTATAATAAGCACGCATTTGTCAATGCTGGATGCTTACCACTGGTATTAATGTTGTACCGGGTCAAGGTGCAGATCCTGGGAAGTGCTAGAAGGCTAAGGGTTGGACCTGTGGGGGGGCAATTATGGTGGGTCAACAACTGACACACTAAAGGGAATTAAAAAGAATAAAAAACACAGTTTTCACCATTCTCTGCTTGGAGTGGGGGCGCTCAGTGTAGAGGTTCTTCTGCCGCAGTGCTGCTGTATTCGGGTGTACTTCGGTGACTTCAGAAAGGAATGTGGCTTCTATTCCCTCGGTCTGGTGTGAGAACATCATAAAAGTGAACTTCAGGCTGTGGTAGAGCTGTGCTCTACTTTAGGAATAATTGGAGCACCAAGGGACATATTTTTCTAACCTCTTCCCTGTTCTGTCTTAGTAGTCTGCTGCAGCAGTGCCATTTTCCTATCCTATTTATGTACCCATTTTATGCATCTGTAGATTGGCTACCTACTTAGGTAGTCTCCCCTCTCGCTATTCTTTCTCTTACATATTTTTTCCTTTTCTGTCCATACCTGATGCTAAAGTGCCTGCCGTGCTGGATAAAATGCTTGATATGCTAATGAGTAAGAACAACTACTTAAGAAAGTGCTTATAGTGCTTTAGCAATCATAAAGTGCCAAGCATGTTTGCTGACTGTTGATATAAATGAAGTGCAGAGGGTACTTTGTAGTGACATTATTTGCTGTTTAAAATCCTGATTCTAAAATGCCTGCAGTGCTTGAATTCAGGACAGAAGCAGACTAGCTGGAAGAAAGCTTGGACTTAATGAAAATAATGTGCATGGTAAAAGATAAGCCATTGTATGACACAGACATTAACCTTTCCCTGCTCTGAAACAGACAGAATGAGATCAGCTGTGCTTGCTGAAGGAGCCAATTTATGAATGTGACAGTCAGCACAATGTTTTGATGTCCATGCACTCCATGCCTCTGCAGCACATTATTAGACTGGCTGATTATTGGTCAAGCCCCTAAACAAGACCAACAGAGAGAGGATTTTTCAAATGAGAAGGGGGAGGGACACAAGAGGGCATGGACTGAGATTGGAGGAGGAAAGATTCAAGACGGAGATGAGGAGATATTTTTTCACAGAAAGAGTGATGGCCAAGTGGAACACCTTACCAGAAGAGATAGTGTCCTGTAAGACGGTGGGCAGTTTCAAGAGGAGTTGGAACAGGGTCAGGGGAAGAGATACTAGGAAGGGGGGATGGGAGCTGCAGCTGTAAGATGAATGGATAGCTACATGCTTGATCAGACTCGATAGAAAGGCTTGTTTCTGCTGCCAATTTAGTATGTTCATATTAGATCACTGCGACACATCTCTCAGAGCCCTGTACTGTACCAAAATGCTTTGCCTAGTGACAGGCATAAAAAAAGCTAGGATAAAGTGTAAATATACGTGAGTGGAACCACTGTTGTGCACATTTGATATAGAAACCCTCCTTTCTTTAAATTGAGCAGCATTTACCGCAGCCATCTGTCTTACATTCCTCAATCTGTTCCGAACCCAGTTTATCACCTGCAGACCAACTCACATGCTTGCAAGCTTGTTAACAAGTGTTTCAGGTGTAACGGTATTGAATGCCCTATGGAAAACCTGGTAGATAAATTCCACAGCTATCACATGACCAATGTCCTTAGTCACACAGTAAAAAAAAAACAATTAAGATTTGTTTGACATGTCCTTCCCTGTGGAAATCTATGTTGTCTTTGATCCTATTAATAAGTATCACCACCGGTGGCAATATTAATATTATATGATGTAACTAATCCAGTCACATTTCCGTGTCCATTTCTGTTTTGTGAGTTCACTTTGGACTCTGTCTTCTGTAAATCGACTAGTGTCCATCTACCTAACATATGTGTTCATGATTCCTTACTGTGGTACCTCACAATCTGCATTTGTGAGTGCAAAGCAAAGATATTTGTTCAGTATTTATGCTTTTTCATTTTCCAGTATATGCACTATATTTTGACCCCTGAAGTATTACTATACCACACCTGGGTTTTATCAGTTCAGTGATGCACCTATTAAAATTATTGACATATTTCATTACCCCCTGTGCTACATTTGAATTTCTATGAATTTTCTTCATTATTATCTTCATTATTATCAAAACACTTGGAATAAAAATTGCTGTAATGCATATTAAAATTTAAACTTACTAATTTTGAGATTCATTGTCCTCAACAGGACCATCTATCTCAATGTATTCATTGAGGGATGAGAGCACCACATATTCATTAAGACATAGTAAAGTAAAACCAAAATGCTGGATAATACATTACCCCATCATGAGCATGAAATTCAACAGTGATTGCACTATAATACCAACAGCAGCGGTTCTCCACTGTAGTTGGCATGGTGACACATCTTCCACACTGACACCTGTTAAATAGAGTATCACAGTAATTAGCATTGGGAATAATCATTACAGCTTAAATAGATATACTTTCATAATGGTCAAATACAAGTAGCTTCTGGTTTGTCAGTAAACTTTGTATAGGCCATATGCTAATATCTGAGAGATATACTGTACATGAAGGGCCTAGTCACATATGGTTCAACATGGAGACAAGCAATCAATCAAATCACACAAAGGAAAAGGTATATAGGAAGGTGGCTGGGCAACTATGCACAACCAGTGTGTTGTGCCACCGAGGTGTTCTGATTCCTTGTGACATCGAGAGTGAAGCTCGAGACGTCCATGGAATCAGATCCCTGAGGTGTCACAACACACTGGTTGAGCATAGAAGTTTCCCATCTTCTATTTTATATAGTGTATGGGCATCCATGCTGATTTTGGACATTGCACTTTGTTTCCATGAACTGATGGTTGGGGGGGTGGGCACTTGAGGGTTTGTGGTAGGTTCAAATTACTATAAACCAAATGAGCAAAAACTGCTCATTTGCTATAGACCTGACCACACAAGCACAGTGCTTTCTTGTTAAGAAATAAAGAAACTGCTTACCATATCGCAGAGTTTCTTTCCTTTATTAAGTGCAAAAAGTGGTAAAACCAGATGCTAGAAAGTGCAATAATAAAACAAGGTGGGGGCAGATCACATCCGAACAATAATAAAAGCAAACAACTGATGGCACCTAAAACAGTACACCATAGCCATACAATCAGCCAGCGGCCATGCAGAGCAGCATGCACAGATGTGCTGTATACTATGTGTGCAGATCAACTGACGTTTCATCAACAGGCTTCCTCAGAGCTGATTGGCCATCATTCTTCCATCTCTCTTCATACTCCTTCTTATGAATATTCATACTGACATATACAGACCTTGTGAATGTTTGACTCTCATACTTACACATATATACACATATATACCTCTATGTTTCTATTTTTCTATGTTTCTATCACACACAGAACAACGTATTATTTGACACTCTTATAAATAACTGACATGGGGCATTTCTTCATTTAGATCCATTGGCTGTAGAGTGTCTAAGGTGTGAATCCAGTAACATTCGTGTTGCAAAAGTTTATTTACCAAATTTCCACCTCTCACCCCAAGTTCCACTTTTTCAATACCAAAAAAGCATAAACTTGCTGGTGATCCATGCTTCATCACTTGATAGTGCCATGCCATTGCATTGATTTGGGACCCCATCCTAATCGCAGATTTATGTTTTGTCACTCATTCTCTCAGTGTTCTGCTGGTTTGACCCACATATCGAAGATCACACAAACACATCAGCAAATAAACAACCCCCACTGCTGAACAGTTAATAAAAGACATGATTTTGAATTTCTTCCCAGTTCTTGGATGTTTAATTTCATCAGAAGTCACTGTGTTGTTACACTGGGCACAATGCCACATTTATAATTGCCTTTGGGAGTACTGGGTAGCCATGTGCTCTTTGGTTCAGCAGATTTTAGGTGCAGACTATGTGCTAGTTTATTATGTAGGTTGACACCCCTTCTATATGACACTCTTAACATTTTGTTTTCAAATCATGTTGTGTTTTGTACTATGTGCCAGTGTTTTTTTAATATTTTAGAGATGGCCCCACTTTGATTACTAAACTTTGTGACATAAGAATGCCACAAATGTGGCTATTCTGAAGAAATAAAACATCCAAAAACTGGGAAGAGGTTCAAAATCACCTCTTTTATTAACTGTTCAACAGTGGGGGTTGTTTATTTGCTGATGTGTTCGTGTGGTCTTCGATATGTGGGTCAAACCAGCAGAACACTGAGAGAATGAGTGACAGAACATAAATCTGCGATTAGGATGGGGTCCCAAACCAATGCAATGGCACGGCACTATCAAGTGATGCAGCATGGATCACCTGCAAGCTTAGGCTTTTCTGGTATTGAAAAAGTGGAACTTGGGTGAGAGGTGGAAATTTGGTGAACAAACTTTGTGAATGTTACTGGATTCACGCCTTAGACACTCTACAGCCAAGGGGTCTAAATGAAGAAATACCACATTGTCAGCTATTTATAAGACTATCAAATAATAGGTTGTAATAGGTTGCAAGCCTTGCTTGTAGAGCAGAAAGCAGCTAACTAAAAGAACCTACATTTTCTTATTAATTTAACACTTATATCTTAGCAGGAGTCAGTGTCTGTTGAGATTAAGCAAACAGATACTTTATTAGAAGTAGACGGGGTCTTATTTAGGGTTTAAAAAAGAAAGAAAAGAAAGAAAGTCAGTGAGTGTTCTGTGCTGGGAAGGGTTCTGTATCAGTTTACTTTGCTAAACCAGTAGGAGGAGAGAGAGCTTAATTAGGGGTGTGGCTTAGACACTATAAAAGCAGGTGACTCAAATTACAACTTCTTGTTGCTAGCCTTTTTTCTTACTAATTGCCTTCCATCCCACCCTAAGCCAGTTCTACTTTTATAGCCACTGGATTTGACTGCCAACAGGAACTTCCTGTTTGGCAGTATAAAGGGAAGGATCATAGAGAAACATTGGTTTTGTCAATCTTAAAGGAAAAAAAGTAGCTCACTCTCCCCCCCCAGCTGTTGGTGGTCTGACAGTAAGCAAAGAAGAAGAAGAAGGCTACTGAAGAATACAGGAAGTTACTGTCCCAGATCAGGAAGGGTGAGGGTTGTAAGGAGAGGAGAGAGTAAGCATACAGAGAAACAGGAGATGGGACACAAAATAAGACATGATAGGAGTGGTGCAGTGAAATGGCTGTGGGGCGGCAGTGTTCTGGGAGACATTCTGGAGGCTGCGATGCTGCCCTATTTGCAGGCACCTCTCTGGTCTGAGGGAGAAGGTTGCCTGTCTGCAGGCTGACCTGGCTAGGATTCATGAAACCTCCTCCCCCACCCAGGGACCACCAGGGCCAATGCCACTACTTCAGAGGTTGCCAAGAAAGAGGAGAGGCTGGACCAGGGTGAGCTCAGGGAGGGAGAGAGTGGTGGAACAGAGTTGCATCCCTCCAGCTGTACCTCTCCACAATTCATTCGCTCATCTGGTGGATAGTGGTTCCTCTATGGAGACACCTGCAGTGGAGACCAAGGAGGATGCTGGGAACCTTCACAAAGGAGACCTACAGGAGGGTGGCATGAGACCCCACAGAGGAAGGAAACAACTCCTTGTGGGGGACTCAATCATTAGGCAGTAGAAATGGGGGAGGAAGGGGAGAGGGAGGTAAGGTGCCTGCCTGGTGCCACGGCTTGGAGGGACAGGAAGCGAATCCTCAGGATCGTGGGAGCAGCTACATGAGGGAGGGAGCTGGATGTCATTGTCCAGCTAGGGACAAATGATATGGCTAGGAATGGGATCAGAGCAGTGCAAGAGAAGTTTGTAGAGTTGGGGAGGGGCCTTAGACAAAGTAGCGCATACAGTAACCTTCTCGGAGGTGCTGCCTGTCTATGGCAAGGGTGATGCTAGGGTACTCCTCACCAGTGAATTCAATGAATGGTTGAAAAACTGGTGTGGAGCTCAGGGTTTTGGCTTCATTGGGGACTGGGGAGCTACTTGGAGGGATGCAGACCTATACTGGTGCGATGGTCTGCATCTGTCCAGGGGAGGAACCAGGATCCTAGGTGAGAGGTTTAAATGCTTCATTGGCAAGCATTTAAACTAGCCACGGGGGGAGGCACTGAAACAGAGCAGGGAAATCCCAGCCTCCCCCCACAAACAACAGTAATTAGTGAGGTAAACACCAAGGTGGAGAAGTCATTAGGGAGCAGGACAGAAGTAAATGTAAAAAAAGGCAAAGGCAGTAAGGACAGGAATGGGGCTAAAAGGGGTAAGGCCATCAAAAAGTGGAAGGTAATGAGTACCAATGCCAGTAGTCTGTGTAACAAGCTCCCTGAACTAGTGACCTTGATGGAAGAGAGTTGCCTGGATATTGTGGCAGTCACAGAAACATGGTACACAGAGAACCATGACTGGGATGACAACATACCAGGATATACAATCTACAGGAAGGACAGGGAGGGTAAAAGAGGAGGAGGAGGAGTAGCAATTTATGTAAAGGAAGGGATCAAAGCAACAGAACTAAAGAGTAAACAGGGAGCAAATGAGACACTCTGGGTCACCCTGGAGACTGGAAAGGGCACCACAATCTGCACAGGGGTTGTGTACAGACCCCCATGTCAGGGGGAGGGAATGGACAAGGATATGATAGAAGGTAATCTTAGAATGGTGAGAAAGGGGAGATACTGTTGATGGGAGACTTGAAAATGCCAGATGTTAACTGGAGCACATTTGTTGCAGCCACACCCAAAAGTAGGGCCATTCTTGATGCCCTACAGGTGGCAGGCCTCAGACAGCTAGTTTAGGAACCCACTCATGAGGGAGCATTCTTAGACCTCATACTTTCAAACGGAGGCAGTGAGAGGATCTCAGATCTAGAAGTGGGTTGCCATCTGGGAACAAGTGACCATCGAACAGAGTGATTCACATTAAACTCAGCTACAGAGTCAAGCCATACAAAAGTGAGGGTACTGGACTTTAGGAGGGCTGACTTTGGAAAGATGGGAGAGTGCCTCAGAAAAGCACTAGCAAACAGGCTAGAAGGAGGTGTGGAGCAACAATGGTGAATCATCAAAACTGCCATCACAGAGGCAACAAGCCTTTGTGTGAAGCAAATAAACAAATCAAAATGAAAGAAAAAGCCATTGTGGTTCTCAAAAGAGGTGGCTGTGAAAGTCAGGAAGAAAAGATTGCATTCCAGAAGTATAAGGAAACACAGAAGGAGCAGGACAGAGAGCTGTACCAGTTAAGGCAGAAGGAAGCAGGAAGGGAAGTCAGAAAAGCAAAGACCCAAACTGAGGAAAAGATAGCCAACTCAGTTAAGACAGGGGATAAAACCTTTTATAGGTACATCAGCAAGCGTAGAAAGACAAAGGGAGGGATAGTGAGGCTGAATAGGATGAACAGTGGGTGGGCAGAGGGGGACAGTGAAAAAGCAGGGATACTGAATGAATATTTCTGCTCAGTATTCACAAAGAGGAGGGAAAGTGCCTAATCCAATTAAAAGAAGCACTCTTGATCGGGGGGTCGATCCCAGTCCTTTCACAGAAAAAAGGGTTCTGCAAGAACTCCTAAAACTGAAGGTGGACAAAGCAATGGGTCCTGATGAAATTCACCCCAGAATTCTAAAAGAATTAAGGGAGGAACTAGTGAAACCACTGGCTACTCTTTTTAATAAATCATGGGAGGATGGTGTGGTACCTGAGGACTGGACGAAGGTGGATGTGATTCCTCTTCACAAAAGTGGGACCAAGACAGAGGCAGGAAACTACAGACCTGTCAGTCTGACCTCTGTGGTAGGGAAAGTGATGGAGTCACTTCTGAAAGAAAGAATAGTTGAGTACCTAGAGGCCAGATGGGCACAGGACCCAAGGCAGCATGGGTTCACAGTGGGAAGGTCATGTCAGACAAATCTAATAGATTTCTTTGACTGGGTGACCAAAGTAGTAGACCAGGGGAGTGGCTGTGGACATGGCCTACCTAGACTTTAGCAAGGCATTTGACACAGTCCCACACAAAAGATTAATAGTCAAATTAACCAGCCTGAAAGTGGGTCCCAAGGTGGTAGCCTGGGTAAAGCATTGGCTGCACAACAGGACACAGAAGGTAATTGTAAATGGAGCCCACTCTGAAGAAAGAGGGGATACTAGTGGGGTACCGCAGGATTCAGTATTGGGTCCAGTCCTTTTTAATGTCTTCATCAGTGACATTGCAGAGGGACTGGAAGGAAAAGTATGCCTTTGCAGATGACACAAAGATCTGCAACAGGGTTGATACAAGGAGGCATGGAAAGGATGAGAAGGGACTTGGCAAGGTTGGAGGAATGGTCAGAAGTATGACAGCTAGGATTCAATGCAAGAAGTGCAAAATAATGCACCTGGGAAACAAGAACCCAGGGAAGAATACACAATGGGGAGTAGTAACAACAACAAAAGGAAGGGACCTGGGAGTAATCATATCAGATGACCTTAAGATTAGCAAGCAATGTGAGAAGGCAGTAGGGAGGGCTGGGGGTATACTGGGATGCATAGGGAGCGGCATCAGCAGCAGAAAACAGGAAGTTGTTATCCCTTTGTACAGACAGTTGGTGAGACCCCATCTGGAGTACTGCATCCAGTTCTGAAGACACCAGCTCCACAAGAACATAGACAGGATAGAGGCAGTTCAGACGAGGGCAACTAAAATGGTGCAGGGTCTGCAAGATAAGCCTTATGAGGAGAGACTAAAGTAGCTTAATATGTATACCCTTGAGGAAAGAAGGGAGAGGGGGACATGATAGAATCTTTTAAGTACCTCAGTGGAATCAACAAAGTCCAAGAGGGTAGCATCTTTCAGAAAAAGAGATGTGCAAGAACAATGGGACACAATTTAAAGATAGAAGGGGGCAGTTCAGGGGCAATATGAGGAATATTATTTCACAGAGAGAGTAGTGGATGCATGGAACAGCCTTCTTGAGGAGGTTGTGGGGTCTTAAACTGTGGGACAATTCAAGAATGCATGGGACAGACATAAGGCAATTCTTGTGGGGGTTAGGAAGAAATAGGCTGTTGGTTAGTTAGGATCTGTGGCCTATCCTGTAGGTAGGGAAATGGGCAGACTAGATGGGCCAAGCAGTCCTTATCTGTCATCAAAGTCTATGTTTCTGTTTTTCTATGTTCTTAATTAAAGCACACATTGTTTAAAAAAGTGATGTCATACACTTGGGTACATGTAAAAATTATTCACGCGTGAAATGTCAGATGTCATGCATGTGACAGGGACATCGTTAAACAATCAGAAGTTACTATATTTTTACATAGATCAAATATAAAGAAATAAAAAAGTATTCACTGGGCTTATTTCTGTGTTGTACTTTATTAAAGCACACATTATTTTATAAAGTGATGTTATACACAGGTATGCATGTAAAACGTATTCATGCCTGTGACATCAGATGTCACACATGTGACAGGGACATTGTATACTCTAAAATGATTACAAATTTAATTTCATGTGCATTTTGTAAATACACACACACACACACACACATATATATAAAACACCACCACAATGAATTTCTATTTTTTTTGTTTTCATTAAAATGATATTCTATGTATTAGAGTTTATTTAAAGCTGTTTTAAGTGTCTACCTAGAGATACATAAATTGATACACTTCTCCAGCCATAAATGGATAACAGGTGGAGACTTAACTATTCCTAAACATGTCACAATTCCTGATGTCGTCCTCATTTTTTATGGTAATAGTGTGAAATGGCTTAGTCTCTCCCCTTTTTTTTTGAGAAGGAACATCTTTGATGTCACATTTGTGAATACATTTTACATGTACACCTGTGTACAGTATAACATCACTTTTTGAAACAATGTGTGCTTTAGTAAAGTACAACACAGAAATAAATCCAGTGAATACATTTTTATTTCTTCATTTATGATCTATATAACAGTGCAGTAACTTCTGATTGTATAACAATGTCCCTGTCACACATGTGACATCTGATGTCACACGCGAGAATAATTTTTACACGTATGCCTGTGTATGACATAAATTTTTTAAACAATGTCTGCTTTAATAAAGTACAACACAGAAATAAACCCAGTGAATATTATTTCTTTATACATGACCTATGTAACCTGCTACTTTCATCATTAAATTTAAACTTAATAATGAAGTAAGTCTATGAGGCATTAGATAGAAAACAGATTTTGTTTACAGCAAAAAAGCTAACAAAATCCAAGAGCCTCATAGTTACAAATATGGCTGAGGTGATTGCCAGATTCACCAGCAAGACTAAATGAGCAACATACATATCACAATTAAATAGAATTTGGTAAAATCCCAATTTCAGGATTAATGGATAAATGCTGGGCAATAAGGCTTAGAAAAATAAAGGAATCAGAAAATGGCAGGATTTGTTTGAGAAAGGAACTAAATTCCAATGGGAATAATTCAGAGAAAATTACCAATTAAACAACCACCAATGTCTATATTTTAATCAACTTAGTAGCATATACACAAATGACTACAAACACTGGGGAAAGAACACCCAATAACAAAAGTGATAGAGGAGGAATCAGCAAATAGTTTGAAAAATAAGTCAAAAAAATGACATGCTTGGTTAACAAACATGATAAAAAAACTTTAAAGTGTTATATAAAGCAGTATTTCTGAAATGGGAAAAATAACTTAATCAACCATGAACAGAACAAAAATGGTTGATGGCTTGTAATTCAATTTCAAAATATAAACTCACTAGAGACAGAGCTATACAATATAAAATTCTAAATATAGCATACTTTTCACCATGTAGGCTGCATAAAATAAATCCAGAAAGTGCAGATATATGTTGGCATTGTGGGACAAACAAGCCAGATATGTTACACCTTCTATGGGCATGCCAGCTGAGTTTTTCTTGGTGGACTCAGTCCTTTTAAATTTTGGAAAAAACAGGTTTTACATTTCCACAGTGAGAAGATCCTAAATTTGTGATTTTGGAAATGTTAAGTTAATGCAGAATTAAGTCAAAACATAAATCAATTTTGAAAACTAATATTTTGGCAATTAAAAGATTGCTTCTTAAAAGCCGGAAATGCGACCCAAATCAGAGGCCTTTACCAAAAGCGGAGTGGAAACAATTTTTTCTAAGCAGTTTATATAATTATACATTTTTTGGAGACTTCAAACCCCTGTGGAAAAGTAAAGATATCAAGGATTGAGTCAAAGAATATTTTATTGTTTAAGGTCATAACATTTAGTATTTCAATGTCTTCTATATATATATGGAAATTATTGTATATGCTGTATGAGTTCCACCTGTCAAATGCATGAAATAAGATGATGCATTAACCAAAAGAAAGGAATTATGATTATATGGCTATCCTGTCCTATATTTATGTTAAATATGGAAAATAATTTTTATTTGCAAAAAACAAGTTGTTCAAATATGTTGTACAAGCAGTTGCATACTACTACAAACCATCTCTATCCTCACTTGTTGAAACTACACATTCCTATGTAAGACCAATGGCCCTTTCAACTCAAGGGCTTTGTCCATGGTTTGGAGGGACAGTTGGTGACTCTTGCCATAGCCACTCCATCCAAGCAGTATTTAAGTAAGCAATAAGACACAAGGGGCTGTACATTAGACATTTCTAATGCATGGCCTGGGATGCAGTGGACTCATGCTTTTATCCAATGGCTGTGCATAAGAAATGTCTAATGCACACCCTGAAGTGTTTTATTGCACTTATAAAATGGACTGCTGTTTTTTAAATGCATATAACAATCTATTTTTATGTTTATACAGAAATAATTTAAAATGTGTAATGTAATCGGTTATAAACTAAACTCATCTGCCTCCAGGAGAGAGCTACATTTCTTCACCTTAGGACTTTCATGCTACTGTGGCCACTATAGCTGTAGCTCCCCAACTCCACCCCCCCCCCACACACACACACACAATGTACATTTGAAACTGATGGCCTTTTTTTGTTTGCTTTTTCTTTAAAGTTTACCCATAGTTTCCATATAATTGTAACACTTCCTGATTGTGGAGCAAGTGAGTGGGTGGCCAAGCAGCAAGTGATTAGACCCAGTGCGGGGATGGTCAGGTGGAAGGAAAGGTGCTAGCATGGCATGAAGACTGCTGGTAAGGGATGAGAGACAAAAATATACACAGAGCTGATGGATCTGTGTTTAATCTGCATCACTTGAACCTTACTGCTGGGACCTTTGACTGTTCTACAGTGTGTGCCATTGTCAGCTGTATCTCAGCTGTTTTCATGTTTTCATTAAGGAAAAAGTGATCATGGTGGGTGGGGAGCATACATTGGGCTCTATCTTGTTTTAATTAAGGATTAATTGGGAAACAATTATTCAGTGATGTCACTCTTGGTGAGAGATGTACGATAGTGAAACACAGTGTGTGTGTGTATGTGTGTCTGTGAGGCATCAGGCTGTTTCCATGGGCTGTTTGAAGTTTTTGAAATGCCAACTATTGAACTTTGGAAAACTGAAAGCTGTAATGAGCTGACTGATTTTCATTTTGGTGTGTGGCATAGCAGGAATAGTAACTGAATTTAAAAAAAGCCTGCTAATCTACAGTGAGTACTTTTTTGACTATGATATTTTCAGTTTGGGCAGGTTCGTGGTTAGCAAAAGAAAATGGCAGCAACTCAGTAATGAACATTCTATTTGTCCTCTTAATACATAATTTTTAAAAATGCGGTTGTGGTTACATGAACTTGTTGCTAGCCATGCACTAGACACTTCTAACACATAGCTAGCAACTAATCAAAACATGTGATTTTCCCTGCCCATTTTATAAGCAGTGCATACTCAAGCTTGCTTTGGAAACTCAGATATCTTGCTGCTACCATCCTCCCCCCCCCAGGACTGCTTCTCTTTTCTTAGGGTTGGGCCCTCTTCCCAAAGGTCCCCTTGGTGCTGGATCTTGTCCTGTGTTACCTCTAGGGCAGAACCTTCCCATGAGGGTTCCTACCTCTTTGTGGCAAATGACAGAGTGATAGCCCCTGTCGAAGAGAGAGAGAGAGAAATTATAAGTCAAAGGTCAATTATGTTGTACTAGAAGTCACATACTAGCAGATTACTTCAGTCATCCCTTGTAACCAGTTCTATGTTCCCCAAGAATTTTCACATAAGGAGTCCTACAACCCTTTAAACATTTATTTATTTTGATTACCAGATGAGCTGACTGGAACCAGGTTTCTTACAGGAGTGAACCAATTACAAGGTACAGCGCATGCATTTCCTGTCCTAAGTGATTATGTTATCCTCCAACGGTCTTGCATGATCTTTTGATTCTTTTCCTCTCTGTTCTAAGCAGTTCAGCTGCACTAATGTATTAGCCATGTCATTTACTGTCTTACTGCAATGCTGATTTGTACCTCTGTCCACCTTCCCTACCCTCTACCCCTGACTGATTCTGTAAATGAAACTACTTTGTTCTCTGTACTGCTCATCTGCTCAAATAATTAATCAATAAGGCACAACAAGGTGTGGGTTTACCCACACCTTGTGTGGTGTTTCACGAGGCACAGCTGAGTGACTTAACCACACAAAAAGTGGGTAAATACCCCAATAACCCACATCCTGGAGTGACTTATTGTGATTGTACAATGGCCCAATGTGTAAAATAAATTTTAAATGTGCTTAAGTATGTGTTTTATAAATGCCATTTCTCAGCCAAGGGTTATTACAGGATATACCACAGTCATGTGATATGTTTTGACCAATGATGTTACAGGATTTTCATACCCCATTGTATAATTTCCATTATTTATTTCATTTTTTTTATTTAGTTGTTTAACCAGGATTAGCACACTAAGCTGAAAGCTTTTTTACAGGAGTGACCTGGGAGCACAGGGAAGTTAAGTGACTTGCTCAGGGTCACATAGTATGTAAGTGGAAGCTGTGGGATTCAAACCCAGGTCTAGTCTGCTGGATGTCACCAGATTTGCAGCTCAGAGCCTTAAACCACTGCACTATACTGCCTGTCTTATACAATGGTGTGTGAAAATCCTATAACCTCATTGGTCAAAACATGTCACATGACCATGAGTAAATCCTGCACAACACACAGCTGAGGAATGGCATTTATAAAAAACATAATTAAACACATTTTACATTTGTTTTACACAGGGGTCCATTGTATAATCGCAATGAGGCACTCCATGGTGTGAATTATTGGGTGATTTACCCACTTCTTGTGTGGTTAAGGCACTCATTGTGCCTTGTGACACACCACAGAAGGTATGGGTAAATCCCCAATAACCCACACCCTGTTGTGCCTTATTGCTTAAATAAATATGTACAGACAGAGCATTATCCAAACTTACATACAGTATAATACACTGGATGTTATGTGTTATACAATGGCATGACAAGTAAGACAGAATAGCAGCACTGCGATTGGTTAAGGCATCATACAAGACTGTTGATTAATGCCTGGTATACCTACACTTGGCATGCCATGCAGTGCCCAATCTTGATTCTATGGCATGCAAGGGCAAATAATTTGTAAGTGCAAATCAATGTGTTTACATTTACGAATCCCCAACTACCACGCTTCTCTGATGTGACTGGCTACATTGGCTGCACAAAGCCAATTCACTTTATTGCAGCCCAATGCTATCCCACATGTATCCCAAATTTAATTACAGGGTTTAGCTTATGGCCCAAAAAAATTAAGCTGCAATTCAGTTTTAAGCAGCAAACACCTCATTGACTGAATCCAATTTCAAACAGATATCCCAAATTTATTTACTGGATTTAGCATGTGGCCGAAAAAATGAAGCTGCAGATACCTAATTAACTAAATCCATTTTGCTCGAGATTATACAATTACTCAAAACAGTTGCAAACCATCATTATTTATTTCATACAGTATTCCACTTGTCAGCAATTTATTTACTTTGAATACATAAAAAAATACATACATACATAAATACATACATTACTATACACAGAGGCCCAGATATTCAGAAGGGTTGCGCATGGCGCAACAGTGTTGCACCATGCACAACTCACTGATGTGCCCCAGCGCGATATTCAAAGGGGATTGAGCCTGGCACAAATCCCGATGCGCCGGAGCGCATCAGTAATGTATCTGCGGCGAGGTGGGGCGTGCCAATGCATACCTCGCACATCCCAATAGTTAGCCCAGGATGTGCTGAGTCCATGCATGCACAACCCCTGCTTGCGCAGCACACAGATAAACCAAAAAATAAAGGAACAACAGCTGGCCACCTGCAGGTGAGCTACCGTATTGCAAGGCGCAGCACGGCAGCTGCCACCTGTGGGTGGCCACCAGAGCTTCGGCTGCACCTTCATGGCGGCACCCCCCATGCCTGATCATGGGCATCTGTAGTAGAATATAAACATCCTATATCCCTGGTGGTCCAGTAAACCGCTAGCAGCCCGATTGTGGGCATATGCTGTAAAATGTCAGTCCTATATCCCTGGTGGTCCAGTGGACAGCTTGCAGCCCAATTGGGGGCTTAAGTAATAAAATTAAACTGTCCAATATCCCTGGTAGTCCAGTGGACTGCTCGCAGCCAGATTGCAGGCATATGTAGAAAATAATGCTACCCCAAAACAACCCTGGTGGACTGGTGGTACCCCTCTCCCCACCTGCCCACCGAGCCCCACCAGCCCGCTCCTCCTCCGGTCAGCGGCGGGCAGCTGCTCCCCACCCACTAGCTGCCTCACCGCATGCCGACTGACACCATACAGTAGGGCTGTATGCCCATTGGTCCACAGCGTGAGCTAATGGGCGTGCAGCCCATACTATACTACACGGTCCAGATATGTGAATGAATCCATTCACATATTCTGATTAATAATAATACGGTAGGGGCTGCATGCCCATTGGCCATGCTGTGGACCAATGGACATACAGCCTTACCGACAGTGTCAGTCGGCAGGCGGCGGGCAGTGAGCGGGTGGGGAGCTGCCTGCTGCTGGCTGGGGGGAGCAAGGTGGTGGGGCCCAGTGGGCGAGGGGAGGGGTGTACCGCTAGTCCACCCAGGGTTTTTGGGGCAGCCATTTCCTACATATGCCCGTGATAGGACTGAGAGCAGTCCACTGGACCACCAGGGATAATGGTCGGTTTAATTTAATACTTAAGACCATGATCAGGCATGTAGAGGTCCACTGGACCACCAGGGATATTGGACGGTTTAATTTAATACTCAAGCCCGCGATCAGGCTGCAAGTGGGCCACTGGACCACCAGGGGATATAGGACTTACATTTTACAGCATGTGCCTGCGATCAGGCTGCAAGCAGTCCACTGGACCACCAGGGATATAGGACGATTCTATTATTCAACTTATGCCCGTGATCGGGCAGTGGGGCAGTTTGCCACGCTGTGTAGGAGGCATCAGTCCCCAATGGCTGCAGCCTGGCAGGGCGCCAGGTGCAAGTCACCGGGGATCAGTGCACCTACATGCAAATGGGGCCATAATGACATGCAAATGGCCCATTTGTGCCTTGCATGCATTATGGCTCCATTTGCATGTGCACTTTTGAATATTGCAGTTTTGCACCTAGCGTAACAGAACTTGTGCTAGAGCATCCCCTTGCTCCACTCTGGCCACTTGTGCTGGCACAGTGCCACTGCGCCATGCCCACTGTGGGTGGCCAGGGTGCGATATTCAACATTGCTGTGCCATGGCGCCACTCCATTGAATATCACTGTGTCAACGCCCCTGCGCAGCCAAGTTGAGCTGCACCCAGGCTTGTGCCACAACCTGGCACAGTCTGAATATCCTGGCCAGAGTAAACAGAAGCAGGCCATTATAATCCATCAATCAAGATAACCCAAATGAGATGTACTGTAACAATGTCATTTTACTTTATACCCAAGTTTCCATCTAACAGTGCTGAAACTCAAGTAACTTGCGCATGGTCAACCAATGTGCTAGTAGCTATGGTGGGATTCAAGCATGAGGATCTTTGGTTCATGGTTCTATGCTCCAATCAATGAACTATAGTAGATACTAAAGGAATAATGCCCGACAGGGTGGGTGTTATGCTGGGATAACATCCCACCTCAGGTGGTTGGGCCTGAGGCCAACGGCCGAGGGCGTCCAACACCTGAGGTGGGATGTTATCCCAGCATAACACCCACCCTGGAGGGCATTATTCCTATTATACAATGGCTCAAATGTGTTAAATGAAGAGAAAGATAAGAAAAAGTAACTTTAAATTATTTTTTTATTGATTAAAATGTGAAATATCCTTCCATTGCATTAAATAGTTCTGTTTTTTAAGTTGTAAATTGGTTACAAATATGTGAATAAATTAAGTATTTTTAACATGTGAAAGGTACACAACATTTCTCAAACTTAATAAAGTTTTATACTATTTTATTATTGTGAGAAACACTGAAGACTTCAATTTTGGTTGTTTAAGATCGATTTAGAAACAGCTGTAGGAAACTGATTGTGGTTTACAGGTTAGTACTTTAATTTAGGAGCTAACAGGTGAGTAGTTTTAAATTCAGTTAGAAGCAACATGAAGGACGAATTAGAAGGAACATGAAGGAGGAAATGCTAGTTCATTTACGGCTTGTAAATATTAAATACACACATGCTGTTGCCTTGGATGTAAAATTGGTTGCTGTTGCTCGTAGTTTGCAGGGCAGTATTGCTGTTTTCTTGCTCGATGCAGTCTGGTGGGTGTTTCTTGGTGGTGGGATGTTTACTGTTGCCATGGTGTGATCGAGGTAGGTGTCGATGGTAGTGGTTCCGGCGCCATGACGTTTGCTGTGTCGCAGGGTCAAGGCATGGATCCGGTGCTTCCTGTTGTACCTGATATGATAGCACTCCATTGGGATCTTTGTTCCAGCGTTGGGCCCCAGTAGCTTTTAAGAGATGATTCCTGTTTGTGGCCAGTTACGGTTATTATTTGATGGCTCTCTAGTCCGGCGTTACTTAACAATTGGATGGCCGTCACTCGCAAGGAATGATTTGTGTATGTGTGTGGGAGCCCTGCAGCGTGGCACATTCTCGGCAGCATGGAAGACAGGTAATTTTTGCCAAGGGGCTCCAAGGTATACCAGACTTTTTCTGTTACCCAGGGACTGGCAGGCTTTTTCCTAGGATGCAAAAAGAGGCATGGGCTGTTGCTGGGGAGTTTTGAAATTGATTTTTTTAGGAGAGCAACTGGGCATTGAGGATGGCCTTGTATAGCAAACATTGTGCCCCTGTAGCGATCGCGGTCTTTTTCTAGTGGGTCGCAGTGATTCTTCGTTTTTTCATTGAAGTTCAGCGTGGCATATTCAAGTCCGGTTTCTGTTGTTTTAAAGTCAAAACTGGAGGGTTGTAGTTGTCTTTGCCCCTCGCAACCGCGTCTGGCAAAATGCAACTGAACTTCTAGCCAGACTCGGCGTAGAAGTCCTTCGGGGGTTTCTGTGTTGAGTGCCTCGGATTGTCTGAGGAATGACAGTTCGGTCTCCGTGAGGGGAGCGTGGTGTTGGGCCTTGTCCTTTCCGTCCCGTCTGAGGCTTTTTATTTGGGCTGTGAAAACGTTATTTGCAGTCTGAAACTCTGTGTGGGTGATTATATTTATGTTTCTTGACAGCGGGGGCTCGTTCAGGTAACGGTTAATCCCCGATCTCAACCCGATGAAACTGCTTATTCCGTACTGGGCTCCTTTGCTGGTTCTGACTGAGGCATAGAATTTCCGTAGGATTTTATTTAAGACAGTTTCGGTTACTGTTGCTAAGTTAACTTCGGTACCTGTTTCTTTGATCCAGTCATTTAAGACGTTAATGGCCCACACAGTTTGCCGCCTTGTGGATGGTTCATTCCTGTCGCATTCAATTTGATCTAGCTGGATATCGTGGATTTCAACATGCCTTCGTTTTTCTTTTTTCTTTTTGGGCTCAGTATTTTCTTTGTCCTCTGAAAACCATTCATCTATTGTTGCCATTTTGAACAAATTGAAATTTAGCTTTGGAAATGCTGACATGAGTCTGCTTTATTTTGTTTAGTATTTCTGTCAGAGTGGTCTTTGACAGCTGCTGTGTAGTGATCTGTCTTTTGATGTGTAGTGATGTGGTTGACAGCTGGCTGGCACTACAGCTGGGATGTTATGCCAGGATAACATCCCTGCTGTGGGTGGGCAGCTGACCAATCAGAGTCCAGGAAATTTTCTTGCCATTGTATAATATATTATGAATGTACTTAAATGATGTTCTTGAGTTCAAGTGATGCTACACTACTGAGCTTATATTGTATACTGTACCACTAAACTGAAGTAAATCTGCTATTCGCTTAAGTACTGGCACTAAATTTGGTTCTAATGTTCCAACATCCTGTCTGTATGTGTTTTTACATAGGTTGTTCCTCTCCCTGCCATTGTGCAGGGATAAACCTGTTAATAATGGATATTTTTTGTTCGAGAGATTCATCATAATTCAGAAGGCAGGGGATTTTTTTATTCCTCAGTTTCTTTCTTGTTTCTCCCAGCTCCCCCCAGCATGAGCTGCATCCTTTAGCCTTGCAGTGCATAAAGTCTCTGAAGAAGGAGAAAGCTCCCTGATCCATCAGCAGAACTTGTCATCAACCCTTCACGACCAAAGTGATGCCCTCTGGCAGCTGGCTGCAACCTGTCCTGCCTCCTTCCATACTGACTTGGGTCTGCTCTCAAACTTCAAGTCATACACAGGGTAAAATAATGCATTGCTGCTGGGCCATTGGAGTGGCCCTGTCTAGAACTAACTGGTGAGGATGAAAATCGCTGGTTGGTTCACTCAATCTTCTGAATTAAAAGTAAGGCATTCTATTGGTATTAACATTTCATTATTGTTCAAATCAGACAAGAGGACAATTTATATTTTCATCTGCCAGTGACATATTGTGTTGGCAATAACACAGTGCATTATGTTGTTAACATTTATTATAGAAATGTTAATTAAAACAGCCCTTTAAGTTAAAACTACACATTGCATTCCTTACATGCCCTGAATTATCCATCTTGCCGTTTGGCAGGTAATTAAAATGTGCTGAGGCAGAGTTTTTACGCTAAAGCTGAATTCGATTAAGACATTTCCTGGCTATAATAGCAAAGGCCTGAAGGCTGAACATACATTTATAGGCTAAGATGATTCATTGTGCATGCAGTAGCATAATACTTATCCTGTAGATGGAATATAAGCATCTGTACACCTGGAAATGACAGAAAAGTGTTCAGGGAAGCACAGATTTGAAACAACACCTCACCCTGTTTCATAAACATCAGTTCCAAATGAAGTATGCCAATGAAGAGAAATATCAGAAAGCTGGTAAATTAACTGCTTCCAGAAACAAGAGCACTCAGAGGCATCAGTTACAGAGAGTGACTTGGTGGGATAACAAGTCCCCTAAACAATTTTTTCTGATTACTGACACTAAGAAACAGTCATTGTTGAACTAGAGTTAAACAAGCATTTGTCAATGCCGAATGTTGCTTGCTTCTATGTGCTGTTTAGGTATTTGGAAGTCATTGAGTGCAAATATTGAAAATTGCGAACTTCTGACGTCGTAGGAACTATAGCATAAGCTAATAATAAAAAAAACAGTCATGTTGAAATTTTTTCACGAAATGTTCAACATAGCTATTTTAAGACCTCTGGTCATGAACAGTGTCAGTGATTTTGTTAATGTCCCATACATTGGTTTGCACACCGACTGCGCCATTAATATAAGCTACATGAAGTGACTGCGTTTTGGGCAGGATACGAAAAATGACAGCTATACTGCTCGCAAGGAGGTGTAGTAAAATGGCAATGTTGAAAATCTGGAGTGAAACTATTGAAAATTCGCCACAAACCTACGGCGTGCGTAGGAACTATAGCACTTACTCGTAAAACAAGTCATTTTAGGAATTCTTTCACCAAATTTTCAACATTGCCATTTTAAGATCTCTGCTCATGAACAGTGACACTGTGATTTTCTTAATGTCCCATACACTGAGTTACGCTTTCGACTGCGCCATTATGCGCTACATGGGCAGAAACATGTTTTGAGCAGGATGTGAAAAATGACAGCTGCACTGCTCATGAGAAGGTGTGGTAAAATGGCAATGTTGAAAATCTGGAGTGAAAATATTGAAAATTTGGCGAACTTAAGGGCCCCTGCGTAGGAACTGCATAACCTTAAATAAAACAGTCATTTTAGAATTTTCACCAAATTTTCAACATAGCCATTTTAAGACCTCTGCTCATGAACAGTGTCACTGTGATTTTCTTAATTTGCCCTGTACATTGATTTCGCACATCGGCTGCGCCATTCTGCGCTACAAGGGCGGAAACACATTTTGGGTGAGATGTGAAAAATGACAGCTGTACTACTCATAAGAAGGTGTGGTAAAATGGCAATGTTGAAAATCTGGAGTGAAAATATTGAAATTTCGCGAACTTACGAGCCTGCGTAGGAACTGCGCAATGCACGCTGGTAAAACAGTTATTTCTTTGGAATTTTTGGACCAAATTTTCAAAATAGGATTTTTGGGACCCCTTCTCATGAATGATGTCACTGTCATGGCGGTATTCTGGCCCAAAGGGTGATATCGCAGTCACTGCGCAAATTTGGGCCCCAATAACGCTGTGACAGTGACATCATTCATGAAGGGGTCTAAAACCCCATGTTGAAAATTGGTTGCAAATCCCCAAAATGCCTGAGATATGCAATGAAGTTGAACCCTCTATCTACCCATTATACAGCTTACGGCATTTCCTCAGTTCGCGGTCGGCTTTGAAGAGTGCAGAAGTGTTCCTGATCCACCGGATCGTCGCGCCGGGCCGGAGGTAAGTATGGGGTGAGGGGTGTGGGGAGGCTGGGTGCGCGAGTGGGTGAGGTGCGGGTTGTGGGGGTCGGAGACACGCCCGGGACCGTTTTTTACAGGTTTAAAACAACAAAAAAAGACTACTAGGGCGTTTGCCACGCTGGGGTGGGCTCCCAGCGTGGCACAAAACGAGGGGCGTTCAGCCAGCGGGGATTGGGCACCCCGTCGGCCAAACAACTGATTGCCACGCTGGGGTGGGCTCCCA
Source organism: Neoceratodus forsteri (assembly GCA_016271365.2). Classification (NCBI taxonomy): domain Eukaryota; kingdom Metazoa; phylum Chordata; order Ceratodontiformes; family Ceratodontidae; genus Neoceratodus; species Neoceratodus forsteri. The sequence continues at coordinate 687,323,285 of CM057449.1, forward strand.
GCGTGGCACAACTCTGGGGGAATGACAGCAGCTCAGCCCGTGAGTTGGGCACCCGCCGGCTACACACCTGGGGCGTGCTGGGAGTGCGCATGCCTGCGTGGGGGCTAAAGCTTATCGGTTCTCACTGGGCGTAGCTCCCCTTTCAACTGTATGCCACTGCATTTTTGGAGGCGTGTCATAGACAGCTCCAAAATGCGATAGCTCTGAGAAGTCGCACCTGCCAGCTCACTGACTGAACTGGAGGAGGAGGTGACACACCTCCGAAATCTCCTATGATGGCACTATGTTTCTTGCACATGCGTGCAAGCAACATAAAAATGACCAGTAGTCAAACACAATTACTTGAAAATAATTTGGAAATGGGGCACTTCGTAATCTGAAACATGCTGTAGAGTTGCATGGATACTATATGTGCAGTTTAGAGTAGTTACAATAGTAGGAACTACAGTAGCAATGGAATGGGAGTGAATAGTGAACATTCTGAATCCATATTCAGGCTAACCAGATCAAACAGTGTTCCGGTAGCACACTATAAGAGTCTTTGTATATGTTGGCAATTTAGACAGTACACTATCTGCAAAACTCTAATGCAACCCCCTCACTACAATGTCCCTGGATTAGGAAATGATAACCCACTAACCACAAAGTAATTATAGACGTCATTTTTTTTAATTCACTGCTACTTATATGCCATACACTTTTTAAGGAGTGTGCTACTCAACAGCCATTTCGAGGCTATGCCTCTTCTTCAGGCCTTGAGCAGCACAACTCTCACGTGTACGTTCTGTCACATACCATTGTTCCAAACAGACATTTTACAAGCTCAGTAGTTTGTTATTTCGAACTTGTCCTACATTCCCTCTCAAGCGGTGGGGGAAAAATGTGCTCAGAAATAAGCTGCACCCAGCAGGTCCTCAGGGAGTATCACATTCTCTGTGTGCAGGATTGCAGGCTGTCAAGAAGCAGGCACCTTAAATTTGTTCCCATAGACGCCATATGGTGTTGGAACCATCCATTGCTAGATCCGACCCAAAATGGCCACCGGGAGCAAATGAGTTAAAAAGTGTATGGCAAAAGAGTAGCAGTGAATAAAAACATGAGGGCTCTACTGTAATTACTTTGTGATAAGTAGGTCATCATTTCCTAACCCAGGGATATTGTCTTACGGCCTGCTAGGAATAGACGCCTCCCTACTTTTTTTGTTTTCTCACAGGGGTGACCCTCTGGAACTCCTTTGCCCTCCCTATAATGTACCATTTTGTATATATTTGTAAAATAAATTTCCAGAGTAGCATGACTCTCAAGATACAGTTCTATTAATCAAATGTGGAACACTGTGCCCTGTATTCAAAAGGTTTGAGATTGGCACAAATGACTAGTGTTAGAAATTACCATTTTAGCACTCGTGTCCCATATTCAGCTGGTAGCACTGCACCTGTTATTAGTGGTGGTGCCGGACAGCAAAACTAACATACAGCACCTTGAAAGTGGGGTAGTGATGTGTATATTCAGTGCAATGCTATATTCAACAGTTCAGTGCTGTGCTAGAGGCTTTTATTATGGAATAGCGCAGCCCAGAATAAGCACTATAAAAAATTTGTCTTAACCCAGGGAAAACCCCAGAGGTGGAGACTCACCCACCTGAAAACAAAATGGCACACGTCATTTACTGATGCAGGTAGTCATGCAGGATGAGGACATGGCTAATGCCTTCCTGGGCCCAAGTGCAGTTACTGGAGTTGCTGTGCTACACACAGATATTACCATCCATGAGTCACATTCAAAGTCCTCAGTGATGAACAAATCATGGGTCAGTACTGGCTCGACAGGACCATGCTCATGCTGCTTTGTGAGCTGCTACATAACCAGCTCCAGGCAGACACCCACCACAGCCATGCAGTGTCTGTAGAGGTCAACGTGACAGCAGCACTCTACTTCCTAGCCAGCGAAACATTCCACCTACTGGTGGGAGATGCCACTGGTATCACACAGTCTGTGACCTTGTACCTATTGGGACAGTTCCAAGATGTCCTGCTGGCCCATACTAGGTAGTTCATTGTATTCTACACCACACCACCAGAGCGAACAGCAGCCATGCAGCAGTTCTACTGAGTTGCACATTTACTGGTCTTACTGGGTACCATTGACTGCACCCATGTTGACAAATAAGCACTGGCAGGTGATGGAGGTCTATATGAATATACAGGGCTTCCACTCCCTCAACTGCCAGGTGGTCTGCAATGCAACAGGGTGCATAATCAGTGTCCTGTCATGGTATCCCAGCACTGCCCACATCTTCATATGCCACAACTCCATCCTGTGCCAGAGTTTTCAAGGTGGAGATATCCCTAGTGGGCACCTGGCTGGTGAGCATACACCAAAGATCTCTCCCCACCAGCTGCCAGTAATTTCATTTACCAATGCTCTTTACCTACACATTGGACAGAGCATATCCCCTGTGTCCCTGGCTCCTAACACATCTCCTATGACCCGTATCTGTTGTACAGGACAGGAACAACATGGCACACATTGTTACATGCAGTCTCATCAAGTGGGTCTCTGGCATGCTCAAGATGTGGTATAGGTGCCTTGGCCATTCCAGTGGTGATCTATAATACACCCCCCAGAAGGCCCTGGCCATATTCCTTGCATGTTGCATATGCTCAACTCAACCATGGGGTATGCTTGCTGGTCCCAGAGGGAAACACTGCAGCAAATGCAGATCCAGCACACCAGGGGATGCAGGAACAACTTGAGAAGTGTGACCCCAGGTTGGCCAGGAGGTGACAGGAGTATAGAGCCTGCCTCATCACAGACCTCTTTAGACTCAGACAGTGAGTACAGACCACCCAGAAGACTAATGTTTTCAAAAATGTATTAAGGAAATGATAATGTTCAGCAAAAAAACAGTGATCATCACAAATAACAAAGCCATCCAGGTGGGGGAGGAAGGGAGCTGAAACAAAATAGGATGCAAACTAGGTGGGGGGAGTCAAAGAGGGGGAATGAACAACTGAAAAGTCCTTCCTGGCAGGTGGGGAACATGGGTAATATGACAATGGGCATGATGTGGCAAAAAAAGGGGAATAGGGTTGGGAGATAAATATGTACCTTAGGTACATCTAGTACTACCACCACGAACACAGACGTTGCTCGAGTGATGTATTTGGGAAGTTTTCTGGGGGTCATCATCCAGTCACTGGGGGACAGGTGTGGGGACAATTCTAGCTGCCCATGGTCTTATGGGGTACTGAAGCCACAAAGGAGCAGACCAGGGGTAAGCAGTGTTCTGGGTGTCCAGACATGCCTAGTGTCTGGCTGACCTCACTACAGGGGGTGGTGTGACACTGAGGCATCCACCTTGGGGTGACACTCCCCCCACTGGAATGGTTGGTGTTTCAGTCAGTCCCTTCAGTGCCTGAGACCATGGCTGAAGCCTCCAGCATAGTGGCAGTAGGTTTCTTGAAACCAGCATCCATGCTGGCAGACAGGAACTGCTGCAGTCCACCCAAGGCCACCAAGTGCTCCACATGGCAAGCCTTTGCATGCTGTACATTGTCCTGCAGAATGCAGCATATGTGGCCAAATTCAAAATGCATGACTTCTTGTGCCCCACCAGCTGTCTCCAGCTGTCTGCAGTAGCTGTCTATTGGCCATCTCTTGTTGTCTGCATGAATGGCCCTAGGGACAGGGTCAGGGTGCATCCTGGGCCATTGTGTGGCCTGGGTTTGCACAGTGTTCAATGCTGCACTCTGTTCTTTTGGCCAGGGTGGCACAGTGGTGGCTGGTCCAGTGGGATTGGACTTGGTGGGGGCAGGTGGGTGGCCATGCTGGCAACAGGGTCCTGGAATTGCATAGTGTTGACTGGGCCAGTGTGATTGGCCTGGGGGCAGGGCAGTAACAAGCAGAGGTAGCAGGTCCTGGGGTTGCACAACAGTGACTGTGCCAAGGGCAATGGGTAGGAGTGGAAGGGCAATGGACATGCCAGGAAGGGGGGTGCTGGGCCCTATCAGTAGGGGGATTGATAGGGACAGGCAACCCCTCTTGGTCCAAGCTAGACCCCTCTCTCCTCCACTGCTCCACATACATATGTCATCTATTTCCATATCCTGGAAAGGAGCAGGGAAATCCTAGTCCCCCCCAAAAAAATCAGGGTAGTTAGTGATGTAAACACCAAGATAGAGATGTTGATAGGGAGAAGGGCAGGGGTAAATGGAGAAAGTGACAAAAGCAATAAGGATAAGGATGGGGCAAAAAAGGGGTAAGGCATCAGGAAATGGAGGGTAATGAGTACCAATGCCCATAGTCTGGGCAACAAGCTCCTGGAACTGGTAGCCTTGATGGAAGAGGGATGCCTGGATATTGTAGCAGACACAGAAACATGGTACACAGAGAACCATGACTGGAATGTTAACATACCAGTGTACACAACCTACAGGAGAGACAGGGAGGGGAGAAGAGGGGAAGGAGTAGCTCTCTTTGTATGGGAAGGGATAAAAGCAACTGAACAAAAGAGTAAACAGGGAGGAGAGGAGGCACTGTGGGTCACCTTAGAGACAGGAAATTGCACCACAATCCACAAAGGGGTTGTATACAGACCCCCATGTCAGGAGGAAGGAATGGATAAGGATATGATAGAAGGATTAGGTACTAATTCCCGCCGACTATGTTCCCGAAGATCGAAATCCCGCCCTCTAATTCCTGACTAAAACATTGCCCGAACGCAGATATTCCCGTTATTGAAATTCCCGACACAATTCTATCAATGGGAGTCACAACACAACTCATCTTACCACTCTCAGTAGTGAAAATACTTGAGCAGCAGCGTCCTGCGATACAGCACAAAGTGATCAAAGTGATCCAAGAGGCTCTTGGCTCCATACTAACATCAACGGTTCAGGCAATGGTGATTTATAACTATCCGGATTTTGCAATTTTGGCATTTTAGTCTCAGGATTTTGGTCAGCGGGAATATGGTCGGCGGGATTTAGTATGGTTACCTGATAGAAGGCATTCTTAGGATGGCAGAGAAAGGGAAGCTACTGTTGATGGGTGACCTGAATATGCCAGATGTTAACTGGAGCACATTTGCTGCAGCCACATCCAAGAGCAGAGCCATTCTCGATGCTCTACAGGTGGAAAGTCTCAGACAGCTAGTTCTGGAACATACTCATGAGGGAGCAATCTTAGACCTCATACTCTCAAATGGGGACAGTGAGAGGATCTCAGATCTAGAAGTGGGTAGCCATCTGGGAACAAGTGACCACCAAACAGTGTGGTTCACGATAAACTCAGCTACAAAATCAAGCCATACAAAGCTGAGGGTTCTGGGCTTCAGGAGGGCTGACTTTGGCAAGATGGGAGAGAGCCTTAGAAAAGCACTAGCAAACAGGCTAGAAGGAGGGGTACAGCAACAATGGAGAAACATCAGAACTGCCGTCACAAAGGCAACAAGCCTTTGTGTGAAGCAAATAAACAAATCAAAATGAAAGAAAAAGCCATTATGGTTCTCAAAAGAGGTGGCGAGGAAGGTCAAGGAGAAAAAGACAGCATTCAGGAAGTATAAGGAAATACAGAAGGAGCAGGACAGAGAGCTGTACCAGTTAAGGCAGAAGTAAGCAGGAAGGGAAGTCAGAATAGCAAAGGCCCAAACACAGGAAATATTTGGCCAACTCGGTTAAGAAGGTGGGTAAAACCTTTTATAGGTACATCAGAGAGCATAGAAAGACAAAGGGAGGGATAATGAGGCTGAATAGAATGGACGGTGGGTGGGCAGAGAGGGACAGTGAAAAAGCAGGGATACTGAATGAATATTTCTGCTCAGTATTCACAGAAGAGGAGGAGGGGAAGTGCCTAATCCAATTAACGGAAGCACTCTGGATGGGGGAGGTCAACCCAGTCCTTTCACAGAAGAAAGGGTTCAGAAAGAACTCCTAAAACTGAAGGTGGACAAAGCAATGGGGCCTGATGGAATTCACCTGGAATTCTAAAAGAATTAAGGAGAACTAGTGAAACCACTGACTACCCTTTTTAACAAATCATGGAAGGACGTTGTGGAACCTGAGGACTGGAGGAAGGTGGATGTGATTCCTCTTCACAAAAGTGGGACCAAGACAGAGGCAGGAAACTACAGACCTGTCAGTTTGACCTCTGTAGTAGGGAAAGTGATGGAATCACTTCTGAAGGAAAGAATTGTTGAGTACCTAGAGGCCAGTGGGGCACAGGACCCAAGGCAGCATGGGTTCAAGCAGGAAGGTCATGTCAGATGAATCTAATTGATTTCTTTGACTGGGTGACCAAAGCAGTAGACCAGGGAAGGGCTGTGGACATGGCCTACCTAGACTTTAGCAAGGCATTTAACACAGTCCCACACAAAGGATTAATAGTCAAATTAACCAGCCTGGGAGTGGGTCCTAGGGTAGTAGTCTGGGTAAAACTTTGGCTGGACAACAGGACATAGAAGGTAATTGTAAATGGAGTCCACTCTGAAGAAAAAGGGGGTTACTAGTGAGATACCGCAGGGTTCAATACTGGGTCCAGTCCTTTTTAATGTCTTTATAAGTGACATTGCAGAGAGACTGGAAGGAATAGTATGCCTCTTTGCAGATGACACAAAGATCTGCAAAAGGGTCGATATACAAGGAGGCATGGATAGGATGAGAAGGGACTTGGCATGGTTGGAAGAATGGTCAGAAGTATGGCAGCTTGGATTCAATGCAAAGAAGTGCAAAGTAATGCACCTGGGAAACAAAAACCAAGGGGAAGATTATACAATGGGGGGAGGTAGTAACAACAACAAAAATGGAAAGGGACCTGGGGGTAATCATATCAGATGACCTCAAGGTTAGCAAGCAATGTGAGAAGGCAGTAGGGAGGGCTGGGGGGATACTGGAATGTACAGGGAGAGGCATCACTAGCAGAAAACAGGAAGTTGTTATCCCTCTGTACATACAGTTGGTGAGACCCCATCTGGAGTACTGCGTCCAGTTCTGGAGACCCCATCTCCACAAGGACATAGACAGGATAGAGGCAGTCCAGAGGACAGCAACTAAAATAGTGCAGGGTCTGCAAGAGAAACCATACGAGGAGAGACTAAAGGATCTTACTATGTATACCCTTGAGGAAAGGAGGAAGAGGGGGGACAGGATAGAAACTTTTAAGTACCTCAGTGGAATCAAAAAAGTCCAAGAGGGTAGCATCTTTCAGAAAAAGAGATGTGCAAGAACAAGGGGACACAATATGAAGAAAGGAGAGGGTCAGGGGCAATGTAAGGAAGTATGTTTTCATAGAGAGGGTGGTGGAGGCATGGAACAGCCTTCTTGAGGAGGTTGTGGGGTCTAAAACTGTGGGAGAATTCAAGAATGCATGGGACAGACATAAGGCAATTTTTGTGGGGGGTGGGAAAAAATAGGCTGTTGGTTAACTAGGATCTGCAGCTTATCCTGTAGGTAGGGAAATGGGCAGACTAGGTGGGCCAAGCAGTCCTTACCTGCCATTAAAGTCTATGTTTCTATGTTTCTATGTCCTCTTCCTCATCCTCATACTTCTTCTCAGTGCTGGAATCTGACTGTATCCCAGCACATTTGGTCTCAGTGGCAGACACTGCTGTAATGATCCCAGACTATCCTTCAGGATGGTGTCCTGAACAATGCTCTGTGCTGTAGAGAGAAGAGAAAAGAGAGATATTGCAAAGTAATGTATGTACCAGTGTGCTGACAATGGCAGCATGAAGGCCCAGTGCAATGTGTATTACCACCCATGCCACCTTTGAAATACAGTGCCATATATCCCACTGCTTTACATACCACATACTCCATTACCAGTGATCACACAAGTAATGACACATTTGGCACAGTAGGTGATTAGCCCATAGATGGGAACCCCACCAGGATACCGGAATACCAGTATATGACCTACACACATTGTGTAACACATCCAGCAGTCAGGGGTTGGCCGGGGTACCAGGAGTTGACTGCAAAACTGATAAAGTGGCAAACCTGAGAAATTAAAGAATTGGGACCAGGGTGACACATGCATGTGTATATTCCACATAAAAGTGATACACTAGCTCTATATGTTCCCCCTTAATACACTTGCAGTCCACCAATACTGTATCCAAATAGATGATAAATGTAAAGAGCTATAGAAGGTAAGACATGACATGAAACCCAGAAGATACAGGGGAACACATGAAATGATCAAGGCTTCCTGGTGGGACTGTCCAATCCTGCAGACAGGTACACCATAACAAACAGGGCATGCAGCAGTAATGTCCACATAAGTGGTGCCCTGTGAACCATGCAGGATGCATGCATGTGCTTATGGTAGGATGTGTATGCATACCACAGATCTGTGCAGTACATTTTGTGCCTGCACACTTTGCCTGTCCATCTCAGACCACCAGAACTTTCATTCCCCCATGCACACCTTAACACCACAAGTGTATGTTCAGTGCACACACACACACACACACACACACACACGCACACTCACCCCCTGTGATGAGGCTAACGCTGTCATTCACATGTCTGCTGGTCCAGTCTGGCTGTCCTAACCACCTTCTGGCATACCTGTCACCTCTGCTGAGGCAGGGTGGAAGCCACCACCTCTTCAGTGGGGGCTGGGGGACAGCTGTGCTGGGGCCACCACCGTTGGCCTGAAGGTCTTGAAAGGCCTTTACCAAGACCTGCTTTATCTGTCTTTCCAGGTCTGTCAGCCTTTTATTTACTTCCTAAAGGGAGCAGACTATCTCCAGATGGCATTACCAGCCACTGTGATGTCTAATCAGGCACTCCTTATTTTGGCCCTTGTCCCCCCCCCTTTTATTTTTGAGGCTTTCCCATGCCACATAGGCCTTGGCTAGGGCCAGCACTTCCTCCTCCATGAACTTGTGCTTCCATAGTCGCTCTGCATCATCCATGGTCCCTGTTGGAAACAGGGAAAACAAACAGCACTGAGCATTGCATACACACAGCAGAGAACAGAGCAAAGGTACAGTGGCATGCAGGCCTTGATGACCCCTGGCCGAGACACTTATGTTCTCCTGCATGGCCAGGCCCAATACACAGCTAGCTGCCTGAAAAATGCAGCCCTTGGCCATGTGCAGGTACAGAAATGGTCTAGTCCTGATATAGCATAAACACAGTGCTATGATCACCCAAGTCTCATTAGCTTGGTGTGAAGGTTGTTGACACATATCAAGCAGGACATGTTGGTAGACAGGAGGAGAGCACTGCACCAATGAGACACCTGATGGTCAGCAACAGAGACAGATAACCTGGTTGACCTGGTGGTGGCCTTGGAGGACCACCTCCTGGGCAAGGGGACTGAGGATGCAGACCAGTCCAGGTGTGAGATCTGGTCCTGTGTGGAAAGGCACCTGGCAAAGTGCATGGGTCAACAGGATAGGGTACCAGTGCAGGCACAGGTTTAATAACTTGTTGCACAGGGAACCGCAGTGCCTGCAGCAGCTCTGGGCAATGGTGGAGAGTGGCACTGTTTCATGTCAAATGAGTACAGATGACGATATGCATGGTTGTTATTGTGTCTTATGTGCAGTACTGTTTCTATTATAATGTACTTCTTGGATACTGTCCCAAAGGGAATGTGCACTGTACCTGTGTCTCCCTGTTGTGTCCACTCTGCTCTATTGGAGCTGCTCCACTGTATAGCTGGATCTTACTAACACAATGACATGGCGTGCAGTGGCATGGTGGACGACAATGTAATGATGCATGAGGTCTACATATAGCTATGTTGGCAGGTGTACCGAACAGCACATTACAGAGGCCACCATCTGCTCCCTCTGCACTGTCTGTGTTATGTAGTATGGGTGCTGGTGTGCTTATGCTGCATAATGCATGGTATACTACTACCTTGCACTGGGTGCGCCACTCTTGGTCCTGCCATTGTGGTGGGTTACACCTACAGTTCAATGTCCTCCCCTACTGCTGCACACATATGGTTCCTTTACCCCAGTTATATGTGAACTGGGGCTACATGCATCTTGCTGTGTACTATAAGGTGTCACGGCCTGTAGGACACACATATAGGTATGTTGTATAGTGGTGGTGAGAACAGCTGGATAAGAGCACTGTACAGGTCTTGCATACACTGTGCTAGGCCATAGCTGCAACAGTAGTATATAGCGTTCTGGTTTACTCTGGATAATGGCAGACCTGTCAGTATGGAGTGCCATGGCTGTGCACAATGGTAAGACATGATAGTGCACAGTCCTGTCTATCTCCACTATGCACATGTGACTGCTGAAGCACTGTACTGATATATTGGTGTGTGTGTACTGTTTAGGGTTTATGGTACTGTGCCATGTGTTCTGCTGCATGCTACTGGTCACATCTCTGTTGTCCTCCTCCACAGACACCAGGGTCCACAGGGCCAAGCCAGGGAACAGGAGTGAGGCCACCAGGACCAGTAACAGTTGGAAGAAGTGCCCAGCCATGATGGAGTCAAGCGTGGCCAGCCCACAAAGGAATGTTCTGTGGACACACATATATGTAAGTACACTGCATTGTGGGTTTCGCCATCTGGGTTGCATATCTACATTATGCTGCATGTTTCTGTGGTTATAAATGGATGTCAATGTGTTTCTCACCAAGCTGCACACATGCCTGTGGGGGCAACACCTATGCAGGTGTAGCTGGGGACATGGACACTCACCAGGCCCTTGGGGAATTGTCCCATAACTGATACTGTGATGTGTCCAGGTCTGTGCAGTCTACTGTTTTTCTTGTTATTGTGGAAGACATACTATCCTATGTGTGTACTGTGCATTGGCATGAATTACACAGTGTGGTGGCATTTCCCCTGTGCTACAGTCTTGGTACACCAGGGCATTGACAGTAATGCTGTCAGCCATGGGTGGTACACCAGTCATTTTCAGTTGGGTCTGTTGTTCCCTTGGTCGGGACTAGGTATACATATATGTCTGGCAGAGGTAGGCATGACCCACTGTCATACCTGTATACCCTTGTGACATGCTGTGTGCGTTATACAGTATCCATAGCAGTATGCCTGCATCAGTGCCATCTCCACTGCTGTATGCACCAATTGTCATGCTGCTACATCTCAACAGAGCTGGCCTTATGTAGCATTAGGACAATGGCAGGGGAAGGCATTGATGAGTGTTGATTGTACCTTACCATATTTGGTCAACATTGTGGTGCATAGTCGGTGGTGTCTAACCAGCACAATGAGAGTATAATTATTCTGCAGTAAACGGGCAGGGCCATGCATGCATTATGGCATAACTGAGTATTTCCAGGGCCAATGTCCTGTACTGGCTCTGTTCCCTCTACTAGGACATGATCAGCATCTGCTCGGATGGGGCTGCCTTTAGGTGGCTGTGCATCTTTCAACAATGTTGTGCTGAATGTGGGACAAAGTATAAGCTGCCCACCCTTGTAGAACACTGCTGCACTGTCGAGTTACCCTAAGGAGGTGTATACAGTGTGGCAATAGAGATGCTGGAGGTGCAATACAAGGTAGCAAGCCTGTGGCAAAATTCTAATAGACTCAGAGGTAATGCACTCAAGAACCACAGCTCAGAGTCAGATGTTGATGCAAAAGATTATTGCTGTTTATTAAAGGGAAACATTAAAAAAGGCACAGCTTTACTCTGGCACTACAAAAATGCTTGATTAGTGCTTTCAGACAGTATTTTTTAAAAGAAATTCTCTCTAGTTGCTTTATTAGTGATTTAAACAGTGGCCTTCAACTTTGACTTTCTGGCAGCCACCATTTCATGAGTAGCAGTGAGCCTCCTGAGCTCACTTTATGCTAATATGTCTTGCCAACCAATAGCAGGGGTCAAACAGGCATATTAGCATAAAGTGAGCTTAGGAAGCTTAGTGCTGCTCATGAGATGGTGGCTGCCAGCAACAGAAAGTGGAAGTTGTGGGTAGCTGTTTTAAATCATTTAAAAAAGTTATTTCTGTCAGATAGCATTAATTGAGAGTTCCTGTGGTTTTTGAGGAAAGCTGTGTCTTTTCCATTGTTTTCCTTTATACTCTGACACTGGCAAAAAAGTAAGAGTTGGTTAGAGGACAACCATAGCTCCAGTTCTTCAGCTCAAACCGGCCTTCATCAGGGGCATGGCAGCACCATTTATCTCTTTGTTTAAATCCAAGTAATTTAAAGGCACAGTGTCGCAATGAGGATCCATGTGGAAGTTTATTCACATCCATATTGCCTCTTCTGCCCCATAGGTTTGCTGGAGAGACACTCATACAGTGTAAATGGATTGATATCTACCAGTTGTGCTACGACCTATTTAATCTTGATAGTGTCCCTGTAAGGGCTTTATTTGTACAAGGTTGCTTATGTTTTTGTTGTCATCAGCACTGTTTGTAACTTGGCTCCTCTGTACTTCTTTCTTTCTACTATAGCACCTCCACCCCAGCACACACGTCAATCACATACCCTGCTTTGCACTGTTTCTCTCACTATCTATATCTTTATTGAGTTGCCATAGTTTCTATATATCTGCAAATTAATTTTGGCAGCAAACAGTGCAAAATGTTTGATATATGTTCCATTTGTTAATTGTGACACTGTGCCTTTAAATTTACTTGAATTTAAACCAAGAGATACATGGAATTGACATGCCTCCTGAGGAAGGCAGGTTTTGGCTGATGCATCGGTGCTATGGTTGTCCTCCAGCCAGCTCTTACTTGTTTGTCAATATCAGGGTTTAAAAAATTGTGTTACTCTTTTTCATCAACATCTAATTCCCAGTTGTGGTTCTTGAGTGCAATACCTCTGTGTCTGCTGATGTGTTACTCTGCCTGTTGCACACAGTGCTCATGATGGTGCCATACATATACAGCTGTGCTGTGTGTACCATGTGTGTGCATATGCCTCGGCCTGCTCCTGCAGCCAACCAGGATGACTCATGGATATCTATTGTCCTGCACACCTGTGTTGGCTTGTGTGCTGGATGCCTGGTCTGCACGGCACTGGGTGTGTGGGTACGACTCCTAGGCACTTGTACCATTGTACACTGCCTATCGTGCTCTGGCTTGGTGCTGCTGTTGCTTGCCTGCTGTATCATGTGTCCCTTGCACAGCTCAGTCATTCTATGTTGCAGCTCAGCACACTCCTTGTATGTGCAGTTCTCTACTGTTTGGGTCCACAGTTCTGTTTTTGGTATGCCACGTACATACCACTGTAGCTGTTGCACTCCCTCCAACTATGTGTGGCATGGTGGCCCACGTATTGGCTGGTTGTATGTCTGGTACACATATTATGCCACTCATGTGGCCTTCGTTTTGTGTGCACAGCTGGCTAAGTTCAGTTTATTTCTTTCCATCGGTGCCTGGAAGGATGCAGGAAGGCACCAGGATGCAATGCTTGGAGAGGGCAGAGATGATGTTCTACAGCACCAGGCCCGCCTGCTGCAGGTGCTCATTTGTAGAGATGTGCTGAAGTTTTAATTCATTTGCAAAGTTGCCATGTACTGTCCGAAATTTGAATTTGCAGAGTTTTGCAAAGTTTTCCCTGCCCTCAGCACTTTAACTATGCCCCAAATCATAATGTTTTTCCTGTGAAGTGTGGAATTTCACCACAAACTGTGGAATTTTAAGCATCCTCAGGGACTCCCTGTGGATGCTTTGTTAACTAAACAAATAGGAGGTGGTTGGTGTCGCTTGTTCTTCTGTAAGAGGTTTGATGCTCACAACTGGTAATTTTTTTTATGCACTTATTTGATTTTTGTGGATTGTTTTATGTACGGTTGGAGGTGCTGGAATCTACTTGTTTCTCCACCAATGGTGCAGTACATTCAAGACTGGGCAGTGGCACTACAGGTGAATATAATGCAATGATGATGGTGTAACAGAGACTGCAAGTGGGTGACCCCACCTGTTGCAATTGGCAAACATTAAGTGAGATGACACCCAGCTAGATGGGGGTACTGGGAGTCAGGGTCAAGGGGAGGCTTGGCAGGAGCAAGACAGGGCAAGCAGAAGTTTTAGCACACTGTTCCTTAAAATATAATACAATTATACAAACTGTGGCAGGAAGACAGAGCTTCAGGGGCACCATTCTCCGTTGAAGTCGGTGCTTTATTTATGCAAATTTGTTGGCTCCTAACAACTCTGCTACAGAGTTATTACAACACTCCTAGAGCCTGCTTTAAATAGTATAAAGCAGGAAGACTGTTGCAAAATTCTACAGTAGTGTTAGCTAAGGTCACCATACTTTCTGAATATTTGCATGTCAACCCTGCCCCCTCCCATATAAGGTTGATGTGGGTTTAGTTACTACACAGGGAAGTACTGTTACCCCATTTGTGCATGGCACAAAAGGAAACAAATCAAGGGGCTGTTACTGTGGTCATTGTGACTCCTTAGCAACTGTCTATTGCAACTAAGACCTCTGCAGGAAATAGAATATTTATTAATGTTACTATTCCCTTCAGTGAGCACCGAGTCATATAGAGTTACAGTATGTGTGTTTCCACTTTAAAATATCATGCAGTATACAGTATAATGTGGGATGTCTTTTCTGTGACACAGAGAGGTCCAGGGCCAGTGTCTTTTATAATGTGGGACCATCTGGCCCTCATACCCTTGCTCATTTCTTACTCCTACACATAGCCTGGCTGCTGGACAAGCTGCTTTCTCCTGAAGTCCCCATTCCCTCTGGAACTCCTTTTCTTCTTAGAGTCTTGTCTCTGCCTCACAGCTGTCTATCAAGAGGCAAGCCAGGAAACAGATCAGTTCTACTTCTGGCTGCTCCTTACCTTAGTAGCCAACTGACCCTGGTTGTCCAGTTCACTCCATTGTGTTTCCATAGCCTTGCTACCAGAAATGCCAGCTCCCAACCATCTATTTTTCAATTTATCCTTTTTGACATTTCATTGCAGTTATTTAGTATCAGCAGTACATTGTTTTTTTTCTCTTTCATATAGCTGTTTGCCCCCAAGCTGTCAACCTTCTCCTACAGCTGGGTCTCTTGAGCCAGCAGCTTCCAGCTGTATCTGCCACTCCCCTGATGTCTTGACCAGTAAGGATACATTCAAACCTTATCCAAGAGTGTCAGCAACCATCATTCTGATGGCTCAAGGTATATTGTTTTTTTCTTCTGGTATCCTCCCTCTATTCCACCTACCTCCTTCAGGGTGCCAGTCAGTGCTCTGATAAGTCTTATGAGCCCTCAGGATTTCACTGTGGAGGAGACAAAGCCCTTGGCCCTACCACAGAGGTCACTGCAGCTGCAGAACCAGTGCTCTTTCCATCCCGTCAGGAATCCTTGTCACATGGCTGTGACACCCAAGTCTCCCCCAGGCTGCCCAGCTACTACTCCCAAACCTGGATCACCAGTGTGGCAGCATGATGCACTGCCTGTGGACCATCAGACAGCCAGCAGTACTTTTTTACCAACACTCCATCACTTGATCATGGTGCTCCAACAGCTTTGTCACTGACCCATCCAGTGACCTTGCTAATTATCCACTACTTGGGTGGTCTACCAGTTAGGGTCACACAGGGCCTGAAGGGGAGGTCAAATGGTACAAGGCTTTTTCCTCCTGTTTCTGCTTCCTGGGACATAGGCATACAATGACACAAGTGCATGCTTGTGCTCGATGGCAAACATACATGCTGCATCCTCCGACATCTCCACATGTCTGGCTGATCTCACCATCACTGCCAGATGGCCTCTATCAAGTGGCATTAAAGTGGTAGGATTCAGAATTCTCCCTCCACAAGGGATTAGAGCAGTCCTTGTGATGTTCAGTCCTCCTTCATCCAGTCAGGCCATGAACAACCCTGGTCCATTCTGAAAGCCAGATCATCGGTGTGGCAAGCAGTAAGGTGATCAGCACCTCAGCTCACCATGCCACTGGACCAATCATAGTAGAGTACTTTGCTTGGAATGTAAAATTACTGTAGCTTTTATTGCTCTGTCATGCCTGCTCCATGTACCCTCTCTGTTCACAACTCAGCTTGTTCTCCTGAACAAAATGTAAGGTAAGAAAATGGGTCAGTGAATTATGCAAGACTGCTTAATTTCTGCCACACATTGCAGGATCAGTAACCTGTTCTCTGGCCACAGACTTGCAGGATACTGAGGCCCTTGAGTGTACTGAGACTTTACAGTTTAAACAGAGAGCTGGATCACTCAAATACTTTGGAGACAGCATACCATGATGCCTCCTGGGAGACAGTGATTGTGTACATGTTTTCTGGAATCCCACACTAGAGGTGATGGGGGTACGAACATCACAGAGGTGAGGCATTCAATTCTTGAGGAGTTGAGGCTTTGGAACTGGTTGTTAAAGCATCCCCTCACCATCCATCCATCCCAGCCAGAGGAACGGTGCAGCCATAAGAGACCAGAACATCTATGAGGGTGAATGGGGGAGGCAAAACAGGAAAACATGTACTGAAAACATGAACAAAACTAGGAAGTTAATGATCAGAGAGTTCACTGTACAGTAAGAAAAAAGAGGAAACATTCAGAATTTTGTAAGTCATGTGGTCATATTTAGTGGGTGATTTTTTTTCCCTAAAGGCAGCTGGAATGAAGAGTAAATTTGAAAGTTTTTCGGTTCTTAAAGTTTCTACAAAGAATTGATACAGTATTAGAAAGAGAAACCATTAGAGACAGCGTTAGACTAAAATTCCATCTAGTCCTTACAGTGCAGATAGGCAGGCAAAGGATGGATAGAACCTTTTGTGAACCCAGTGCCTGGCTCTGGCTCGGCTGTACATCTGTAAGTAATCAAGAGTCAAGCTAGACCCAATACAACAATAATCAGGACATGGTTTTCAGACTGAACCCAGCTAGTGCACTGCTGGGAGCCTGTAACTCTAACTTATGAGGAGCACAGATGTGTATTGTTGTCAGAGCCCATGGATTGAATCATGTTTTGGCTAGAAGTTAAGGTAATTTGCTATGAACAAGCTTGGCACATTCAGCAGACCTGGGTTTGACTCCCATGCCCTAACTTGTATACTGTGTGACTCTCACTTAACCTACCCAGTGCTCTTATGCTCCCCCTGTAAACTGGTCCTGTGCCCAATGGGCCTTACCTGTAAATACACACATATCAACCACCTGCTTAGTGAAGAAGTTGACTTATACCATTGACAAAATGGTAGAAAGGGGGGAGGTGCTGCTGCTGGGGGACTTCAGTCTGCCAGAAGTAGATTGGAGCCTTCCTGCTGTGGCTTCATCTAGAAGCAGGGACACCCTGGACTCCCTGAAGGGGGTGTTCCTCAGACAACTAGTCAGTAAGCCCACTCATCATGGGGCACTACTGAACCTTGTCACCTGGAACCAGTACCAGAACCAGAACCAGAACAGGTGCCAGAACTAGATGCCAATGCCAGGGTTCATATGACACAACAATATGAGTATTCAATTTACATGTATATTACAAAACAGATCTGGGGTGTGTGGGCATAACTCAAGCATTTTTCTATTGTTATTTGTTTATTTAGGAGTAGGGTACTTTCAGACGCACTAAACTACATAAGCGTAAACTACATGACAAGACATGCTCACATATGAGAAAGATTCATTAGAAATGTCATGGCAAAATCATTTTCTTCTTTACCCAGCAAAAGCAATGAGCAAATAACTATTTTATATGCCCAGCAGTCTTCTTCTAGTACAAATTCCCGGTCTGAGAAACATAACCAGCTAGCCTAACTGAATTACACAGCAATGCTAGTACTCCCATCACATTTATTCAAAGCTATATTCTAACTAACCTGTATCATAACTTCTATTTATTTATTTGCTTTTGGTAACCGGGTGAGTGCACTAGGCATTGACATACCTATTTTCAGGCACGACCCGGGAGACAGACAGTTTAACATACAAAATGAGCATACATGTGACACAGCACATGAGATTGGTGAACACGGTGAGGATGGAAGCAGTAACATTCAGCTTCAGTTAATTCAAAGAGTAAGTCACATTGGAATGTTAGAGATAATATTACAGTAAGAGGCAAAAACAGAAATAACATTTAGGTAAAATACACAACTATAGTCAAAACCGTAAGTGAAAACAGGCATTTGCAAATAAAAGTTGGGTGGGGGGGGAGGTGGGGATGAGAGAAACAGAACAAGAGAGATAGGTAGTTAGAGAGGTAAGGAAATGGTGTACAAGAGGAAGGTAGTTTACTGAAAGAGAGGGTGGGGAGAAGAAATAGTCTAAGGGGGATTAAAGCAGGTACATTGGCTGACTGTACGCAGATGTTCCCGGTGACGTGATTTAAAGCTAGCATGGATAGGTGCTCTATGAATATTTGGAGGTAGCGAGTTCCAGTATTTTGGGGCCATATGTGCAAAAGCACATGTACCCATATTAGTTTTACATCTGGGAATGTGGAAAGGGGCTAGGTCAGCAGATCGGAGCCCATAGGACAGAGGGTGACAGTGGAGCAGACAGGCGAGTGATGATGGGATGCCAGTGCAAACAGTGTTATCAATAAGTGACCCAAGGGACTGGAGTCAATGGGCAGAGGAGCTACGCCAGTTTAGGTCAGAATAGAGTTGGCAATGGTGTTTGAAATGAGGGGATGCAGAGGCATAACGGCAGATATTGTTATAGGTGGTGTCCCACTTGTGGAGGGAGGATTTAGAGGCAGATAGGTACGTGACTGATCCATAAGCCAGGGCAGGGACCAGAAAGCCTTGAGCCACAGCTAGTCTAGCCGATGGGGTAAGGGCATAGCTAGTGCAGTAGGCACCACCTAATTTGGCGTTAACAGATTTGCAGGTGTTAGTTATGTGTAAGTGAAAATCAAGGGATTCATCCAGAGTAATGCCCAGGTATTTGAAGGATTTTGTGCTAATCAGTGTGGAGCCAACAGCACAGGTGATTTTTAGGGTATCTGGGTTTATTTTAAGTTTGGCAAGTGATCTAAAGAGCATAGAGTGTGTCTTGCTAATATTAAGAACGAGTTTGTTCTCTGTTAGCCAAGACTGAATAGTGGAGAAGTCTGAGGCAAGAGGTTGGTTGAGGTCAAATGTGTTTCTTGCACTGTGATAAATCACTAGGTCGTCTGCATAAAGCAGAGTTGAGCAGGTGGAAGCAAGCAACGGGATGCCATTTATGAAGATAAAGAAGAGCAAGGGGCCAAGTATGGAGCCCTGGGGCACTCCAACATGAATAGATGAAGGATCAGATGTGGCTGAATTGAAAACTACGGCCTGCGTCCTATCGGACAGGTAGTTGTTAAACTAGGCCACTACATCAGTAGAGAAACCTAGGGAGCAGAGTTTTGAAAGAAGGAGGGAATGGTTTACCAGGTCAAAAGCTTTCGTTAAGTCAATGAAGATAGCACCTGTCAGGAGGCCGAGTCCAAAGCAACAAAGATATCATTAGTGAGTTTGAGAAGGGCAGTAGACGTACTGTGTCCCTTGTGGAAACCATGCTGGGAGCTAGACAGAAGGTTATACTTCTGCAGATAGTCTAGGGTTTGGGTTGCTACAAGTTTTTCCAGGATTTTACTAAAGAGGGAGAGGATTGCTGTAGGATGGTAGTTCATGATTAATTTGGGATCACCCTTTTCAGGAATGGGTGTGACCTTGGCTATTTTCCAGATGCTGGGGACTGAGCCGTGACGTAGAGATAGATTGAAGATTTTGGTTAGGGGAGAGGCTATAAGTGGGGTGGCAATTTTTAGAAGCCTGGGTTCCAGCCCATCGGACCCTGAACTGGTATTGTCTGGAGCTGAGAGGAGTAGTCTCAGAACTTCAGTTTTTGTAAAACTCCAGAACCTGAAAGGAGGATATGTGAGTTGAGGTTTATCATTGCTGTTGGGGGAAAAGGTGTGTGCATTAGGCAAAGAGGCCTGGTAGCTGGTGAGGTCAGAAAAATGGTGGCTAAAAGAGTTTGCTACAGTAGCTGGATTATTGCAGTGTATGCCGTTAATCAGCATATCATTTGTATGTGCTGTTTGATTAGCTCCAAGGAGGGTTTTTATGGTAGCCCAGAATTTTTTTGAGTCCCCCGCTGCTTTAGTTAGCAAATTTTTACAGAAGGAGCTTTTGGCTAATCGTATTTGCCTTTTGCATATGTTTCTCTGGGCTCAGTAATTATTATAATCGGCCAGAAGCCCAATGATTTTGAAACAATGCCACATTTTGTCCCTGGCCCTAATCCACACAAGTAGGTCTTTTGTGAGCCATTTTGTCTGTGATCCACGGATCTGATGAGTGACACAGGGAGCATGAGTGTCTTGGAGCACACAAAAGCAGGCAAGGAAATAGTCTAATGCCAATTGTGCATTATTTGAGGTGTGAATGGGAGACCAGTCAATCAATGTGAGATCATGTAAGAAATTTTCTTGGTTAAAGTTAGCCAGGTTTCGGAAGGTGATAAGTTTTGGAGGTGGAGAAGGTTTACTAGTAGCACGCCAGGTGCAGTAGATTGGGGAGTGATCACTAATTGAGTCAGTTAGGGTCCCAGCACATGCTATACTGTCTGGGCAATTTGTAAGGACCCAGTCTATAAGAGTACTAGCCTGAGGAGGGGGGGCATGATCCTGGTAGGGTCCGTAATTAATTGGTGGAGGTTTCGTCCTTGGACCATGGTATGCGAGGACTGGTTTGATTTACTAGTCCAGTTCAGGTTCAGGTCCCTGAGTATGAGGACTTTGTTTTGGCCAATGGTCTTTTCCAACCGAGATAGTAGTTCATCCAACCCAGCTCTACCACCTGCATGCATGCTGCAAAGCATTTCCCAAGCAGTAGTCTTATTGAACTTATAGTCCTGACCTCTAGTATTTTACATCTAAAGCTATCAGTGTATGAGTTTATCAAATTTCTTACCACTTTGTGGGACCCTGTCAGAAAGCCTAGCCAAAATGCCTGTTAACACACTCAGCAGCAGCTTCCCAGAAGTATGTTCAGAGTATCCTCCTGACTTAGTAAAGGTCTGGGATTTTATAGTCTTGTTGGTGGGGGTATTTCAAAAGAGTCTTTCTAGAAAGAAATGCAAATGGACTTACACTCTAAAAAAGTGTTACCCAGTCATTTCTGTTTCTTCTCCTACTTTGGTTAAAGGACGAATTATGTTTGCACTATGCGGTTAAAGGTGCAGTATCTGCCAAAGGGAGAAGCTATTTTCTAAGTTTTGTGGTCAGAAGTGCAGTGTCTTATCCCTCATAATATTTCTGGTAGCTAACTCAGTTCACTCTAAGTGAATCTGTAGCATGGCTGCTTTCTGTAACATGGCTGAAATTAAGGTTGCTTAGGCTGTGTAAATTTTCAAGGTCCACTGTTTGCTGACTTTGGCTGGATTGGTCCAGGTCCTTGGGAAGTGGCTTTCCTGGTATCATTCCCCTGTCATGTGACTGTCTGGCTTAGAGAAGACAAAGGCCAGGATAGGCACAGACAGAGGATAATTGATATTCCAGGTTAAAGTCAAAGATTTTATATATGACCTGTAAATGTCTTCTGATGTCAGGGGTATTACACTATGTTGTCTTTATCCATTTAAAACATATGTGACAATTTACAAAAGGGGTATAGTTAAATGTACAACCATAGAAAGGGGTACAACATTTCCAAACAGGTGATTGTGTTTGTTTAGAGTAGAAAGGTATGTGGTGATCAAGTATGCATAGGTGTATAAAGGTAACAGCATCAAAATCATCCCAAAAGATGTTGTCCATTTTAATTCTAAGCAGCGTTGACAGCGCTGTGCAGTTCTTCATTCTCTTTGGTTAGAGGACAGACTTCCTTGAGTCCTCAGAATGGTGTTGGTGATAAGGAAGGGGATTGGATTTCAGCATTTTTTGATGTCTAGGTTGCAGACATAGGGTACCATACTTTCCCTGTAAGAAAACAGCAAATGTTAGTGCTACTAGGAATGCAATAACAACCAATATGTCTCAGTCATGTCAAGAGACTTCCTACCCCAGGTATAAGGCTCCCTATGTAGGATGAATTTATAGAAATGGCATTCTATAGGGTTCCAAGCTTATTGATTCATATAAGATTGTGCTGAGTGAAGCTGTGTAGAGGTCTCATTAAAATCAACTGATAAGGTTTGAGTTCCAGAATTTTCTTTCAGCAGCAAAAAATCTTTGAGACCAAAAGGAACCTCAGTGAAATGCAAGGGTGAGACTGCTGGGGATGTGGTGTATGCCCCAAAGGGGGCTGGGAAGAAGTCAAAACTACTGGCAGTGAGGTGAGTTGAGAATGTGAGCAACACCGATGATGGACATTTAGGTGTCAGACCACATTTAGGATCAAGAATGCTGTAAGAACCATTTACTATATGAAATATTGTGTTAAACTGAAAATTAATATTGTGCATAACAATAAGAGAACAGTTTTTAGATAGCTCACACAATTCATGAGGCCTCCTGGAACATATATGGACATACAGTAGTTATGCCAGTTAGTACATTGTTCCCTGGAGAACCCTTTCCAAGTGAAGTCATAATAAATAATGAAGTCATAGACTGCTTCCATTTTGCATGCATGCTGTAGTCAGGTGGATAGAATCCTATATTATAGAATGAGAAGCCTGTACCATATTGGGTTTTGTAAATGATTAGTTCTCAGATAAACTCTAGGTGGGGGTACTCAGTTGCAGACAAGGAATGATAAAAGTATGTATTGGCAGGATAGGCCATGGTATCAATCTCCTTATCAGGCAGAGTCATTGCAAGAGCTACTCAACAATGTTTCAAAAAACTGAGGTCCCAGAAGCTCAGTTGGTATTAACCTATTTTGTAAGTTAGAGTGTGAGATTTCTATTAATCAGTGTAGGTAGACTATATAGCATGTTGGGCTTCTATAATACTTTGCAGGCTAATAGTGAATGATACTTCAATTCCTTGGGTTAACTTCCTGAGGTTACTATCTCTGTTTTAGATGGCCAGTGTGATGGAAGAGGAGGTCTTAATTGAGCTATCTATAACCTACCTTTGCTGGTATACCTGGTAGGTGTTATAGAGTCCTAGAGTTGCTAGAAATTCTATAAACCTTTTATTGCATTGTTTTGGCTCACCCCAAAAATCACCTAAAATGTTAAAGTAGTATTTGATTATACTGTACCACCTAGTTCCCTAAGCTGCTATACTCTGCAATATTGAAACTCATTTGTGTAACCCCTAGGCGGCACTATTCTAAGGGCTACTGCCCCTGCCTGTATGATTAGGCACAGGTAGATGGGCCTGAGTTATCTAATAAGGTGCCTCCACCCAGAGGAATGGTATTGGGGTTGCTTATCTGCCCTGGTCTAGCCCTCTGGGAAGCTATAACCACCCAACAACCCTCCTAGTGGCCCAGTACCTAAAGAAGTAGTGAATTCACAAACTGTACAGCACAATAATTATCTGCACACCCTCTTCACACTTACCACCAGTGTGGGATCTTCAGCAGCTTCCCTGGGGACCCCCTGGAAAGTAAGATTATCAATACAGCAGTACAATTTTACTACTGTAACCCAACTAACAACATGCACACTAGCCAGGTTAAGCATAAAACAAGACAATCAGGTTTATTAAAGGGCAGTGAATAAGGAAGGGGCGTGAATCTAGGCAAAAGATTGGCTATCTGATTTAGTTCAGTGATTCCATGCATTATCCATTCCAACTTGACAGTCACACAACACTGGGTACCCAGGATGGTAAGTCTGGCTAGCCAGAGACTTTGCCCAGGGGTGGCCAAAGTTGCCGCTGATGTTGGGGCCCTTGATGGAAAGAAAAGCAGTTAACATGCAAAACACCCAGATTATTTGTAATCCAAGCTGATTGGCTTAGTCCATTGTAAACCCAAGAAATTGAGACAATTAAATGATACCACAATTGGTTTAAACTCTCGTTGTAGGGAGCTACTCTGATTGTACTCATGCTACCAGGAATTTGCTGCAAGGCAGGCGATATTAAGAGGACCTTGTGGTGATGGTAGAAAAGCATGAGGAAACAGGGCTGACATGACACACCTCTTCATGGCCTTTTCTCTAGGTGGTTGCAACCTGCATGTTGTTGCTGCACAGGAGCTAGATCCCTGAGCCGGTCTCTCACCATGACAGTCTCTGGTGACGGAGTAGTGGCCTTGGGTGAAGTGGCAGGGCCCAGGCAGGATGAGCAGCCTGATAAAGATCGTGATCTTCTGTAGGTGAAGCCTCCAGCTGGGTAACAGGTTATTTTCTGGGTAAGTTGGTCTTGACCCAGGAAACACATTCAGCACATTTAAATCAACAGCTACCTCGAAAATCAGTTTGGATGTAGTCCAGCTGCAGTTCAGCAGCTTTACTGAGCAAGCCTTCTGATCACAGTCTATCTCGCCCTCATGCTGGGCCAATCGTTTCAGGTGCAAGTCTTTGGTCCAAATCGCAAGTTGCACCAGCACTTCTTCTTTCTATCACAGTTCCAGACTGGAATCGGAGAAGTTCACCTTCTGCTAAATGCAATTCACAATCAGGAGAAAGGTGGCAGGCAGGCAAGTTAGGCCTCTTCCCACTAGTTCCCCTATACTCCTTCTTGGAGCCGCTGCTCGAAGGTTTGAGCTGCTCTCACTTCAACCTCCAAATCTAACTGATCCACTGTCTTATAGCAAACAGGGCATTTTTCTTGAAAATCCAAAGGTTCAGTTGGCTGCAGGAGCTGTCAATCACAGTAAAGGCTCCCCCTCAAGGTGCATTTAGGTGCCAGCTGAAAACCTACAATTCTACAGAATTTCCTTCCCACAGAACACTGGGGTTTGGATCCATTTTAGATCCCCAGTTGTTCTATTGGTCCACTTACAGGAAGTCCCAGACCTAACATGGTGACTTCCATCCAGATCGATGATCGAGCTGCAATTAAAGCAGGTTAGACAAACATCTCTATCTCTAATATTACAGCAGATAAACAGTAAATATGCAAAGTTCCTACATAAGCTCCCTCTGCACAAGTAGCAACTGCAGAATGGAGCAAAACAACACATTGTCTGGCTGGACACAAGCCCTAAATCTCTCGGACCCTGCACAGTCCATTTTCTAAATGCAGTCAGATTAGCTAGTCTCTTAAAGAGACAGGCACGGAGCCTTAGGCTGGCACTCTCATGCAAATACACAGAATCACACCAAGATGGGCCACCAGCCTGACAGTGGGCATTAGGGGCCCAGGAAGACATTAGGTAAACCCCAAATTGGAGGGGGGGTTACACTCTTCCCTGCCTGGAAAAACATGGCATCCACGTCAGGTCTACACATACTATAAGATCCTATATAGAAAATACTATATGTAAATGCATGCATGTTCTATTGGTACACTATTAAATAAAATCTGATGCATCAGTAAAATAACTAGATATGACTACAGCATTACTGTACATTTTACTTAGTAACAGAGTTTCATAAGAACATATTTTCATAAACACCTTTCATAGGCATGTTAAGAGGTTCAAGTATTTTGACATATCACTTTTACAACCCTTGTTTGTACTACCTCCTGTACACTAACCCACATGGCATGGGGCCTTTCCCTATCAGCTACACTTGGGCTGCATGAGGCAAGGGCATTAGCACACTGATTGGAGGGCTTCACTATTAGCTTTGAGGTGGCAGAGTAGCCTAGCTTTGGAAGAGAGTTTTCAGAAATGTATGACCCTTTGTGAACTACATTCAATGGGAGGTCTAAAGGCCTTCCTGGAGAGTCATAACTGAGGTGCACTACAGATTTTGTGGTTCTTCCAGACTTTCTAAGAGAGGCCGGCGCATGCTCACTTTCAACATTTGCACTTGGGTTGATTAGTCCCGGCTCTTTGCTGTTCATTAAATCAGCTTCTGATGAAAGGGATACCTCTACACTGGCTTTCTGTTCTGGAATAGAAACACTTTCCACTTCTTGTTCAATTAGTTTAGGTTCAGTAGAACTTTTTTTATTACTTTGCTCTGAAATTCCAGGTTCGTCATCAAGAGCAAATTCCATGGAATTTAAATCACGTAACACATTGCTGATGCTATCAGAATCATCATTTTCATCTGTATTATTGTCCATCATGTTATCAGAGTCATTAACTTCAGATATTTCAGTTTCATCTGGTATGTCATCAGCTGTGCTTTCCTGGTCAGAATCTACCCCTTGAGGCTCAGTTCCACAAGACACAAGGAGTCGACTATGTCTGAAGCTACACTTTGCATCTCACTTTTGGGGGCACAGGGGCTGTGGAGAAAGCTAGAAGGTTAGACAGTTCTGGGGGTCCAGCTTCACCTTCCATATTACACAGGGGGGTTCCTTGAAACAACTGACTCAGTTTGTCAGACAGGTAATAAGTGGCTTCACACTTGTTGTCATCAGGTTCAGACTGGCAGTTGATTTCATTTAGAACATGACTGATGGAAGGCCTTGAATCTTTAACAACTGGAGGAGAGGTTAATTGTTTCTTTTTAGTTGCAGCTCAAGTTACAGTCACGGGACGGACCGTATCTTGGAGTGCAGAATCAATGATGATTTGCCCAATTGGTAATAAATTATTTTTGTGCATTGTCTTTACAGCTTATGGGTCATTCTCTGGACACACTTCAGTTTCTCCGGCTTGCTGACAACAATGTACGGGGTGTAATGCCAACTGTTGGCTATCTTGTGTTTTCCATGTAGTCCTAAATTTCTGAGTAAGACTCGATCCCCAGATTGCATTTCTTGGCCCTTAACATGCCTGTCATGCCTCTCTTTGATTGCTAAATTTCATTTGGCCGCCATGGTGTGGGCTTACTGGTAGGCATGGTTTAGCTGAGCTTTAAGTTTCTGGACATACTGGAGGTAATTCTCTGCTTTGACTCTGTCAGGGGACACTCCAAAACAAATGTCTGTTGGTAACCTTGCTTCCCGACCAAACATTAGGTGGTAGGGGGAGAACCCAGTTGCATCACTTTGGGCACAGTTATAGGCATGGACTGACATGCTTATCTGCTGACTCCATCTCAGCCTTTCTCTGGGATGATGTGTTCCCAGCATGTCCAGTAATGTGCAATTGAATCATTCAGGCTGTGGATCCTCCTGAGGGTGATAAAAAGTAGTTCTGGATTTTCACATCCCACCCCGAGTGAAAGCATTTCTTTAATTAGATGGCTTTCAAAGTCTCTTGCCTGATAAGAATGGATTCTCTGGGGGCCACCATAATGGGCAAAAAATGTTTCTATTAAAACTTTTGCCACAGTGGAGGCCTTTTGGTTTTTGGTTGGATAGGCCTGGGCACAGTGAGTAAAATGGTGAGTCACAACCTGCACATTACCAATGTTCTTTTGATCTGGCTCTAAACACAGAAAATCAATTAACACAAGCTCCATGGGGGCACTGGTGGAGATGCTAACTAGGGGTGCAGCCCCCTGAGGCTGAGCTTTTTTTTCAGGCAATGGCTGCAAGTTTTGATTTGAGTCTCAATGTCGGCACCCAGTTTGGGCCAGTAAATATGAGCACAGGCCAGGTCAGCAGTCCAGTCACAACCTAAATGCTCCATCTGGTCATGGAGGGCTCTTAGGACCAAATGTTTAAAAGCTATAGGTAATACTAGCTGTTGCTTGATAACTCGACCTTGTTTATTGGTAATCTCTCTGTAAAGCAAGTTGTTGTGCAATTTCAACCTTGTCCTTTCTCTGAACAATAGAGCAGTTCTGGGATCTGAAGAGCAAAGGTTGGAAACCTTCTTTTCAGCATGAAGGGCATCCAACACTGGCTTGATCATAGGCTCTTGGGATTGAGCCCATTGTATATTTTCAGGAGTAAGTTGAGACAGGGTACTGCGATACAAAGCTGCAAGATGGCAGTAAGCCCCAGGAACATAAGTATCAGGAAGGCCCAGACAGTCTACCAGGCAATCAACAGTTTCAGAGGAGGGGTGTTCATCTTTATTGAACTTTTGACAACAAGTTTTAACAGATTGTTTGGACAGTCTTACCCACTCAGAGGTGGAGTCAGGTCTCAAGAGGGCCTCAGCATCAATGTGATTTAAGCCTGGTCAATACTCTACTGAATAGTCATATGTGGAGAGGGCCGATAGCCATCAATGCCCAGTGGCATCTAATTTTGCTGAGGTCTGAACATAGGTAAGAGGGCTTATGTCAGTTTTCACCAGATTTTTTCCACCATACAAATACTCATGAAATTGATCTACAATGGCTCACTTTAATATGAGGAACTCAAGTTTATGGAGAGGGTGGTTCTTTTCAGATGGTGTCAGGCTCCTGCTAACAGATGCCACTGAGTGTAGACCTTCCCCTGATACAGCACAGCACAAAGTCCCATTAAACTGGCATTGATATGTAACACATAAGGTTTGGTGGGATCTGCATAGGCATGGGTCAGTTGGTAGATAATGCGGTAAAAGGCGACCTCTCACTCTTGAATCCACCTTGTTCCAAAGGGTTAATTTGTTCAAAAGTAGACATTCTCGTCTTTTTTAACAACACTGCTTTTATACTTGCAGTTTGTTGGTGGATAACCTTAAGTTAAGTTAAGTTAAGTTAAGTTAAGTTAAGTTAAGCAAAGGGTGGATGACTTTAGTATAATCTTTCACGAATCGGCGATAGCAGCTGCAGAAACCCAAGAAATTTTGCAGCTTCTTAAGATTGTTAGGCTGTGTCCAGGTGGTCAGGGCCTCTACTTTGCTTGTATCTGTTTGAATCCCTTCAGATGACATGATGTGGCCAACATATTTTACAGACTGCTGGAAGAACTGGCACTTGTTGATACATAATTTTAAACCAAAATCCTCCAACTGGTCTAGAACCTTAATCAGGCGAGTCTCATGTTCTTTGAAGATCTGGCCAAACACAATAACATCATCTAGGTAGACAAGACATTCTAGTAGATTCATGTCCCCCATAGCTCACTCCATCAACATCTGGAAAGTGGTGTGTGCTCCCAAAATGCCCTGGGGCATGTGCAGAAATTTATAAAAACCCAAGGGGCAGATCAATGCTGTTTTTTCCCCTATCTTCTGAGGCCATTGGGATCTGATAACACCCACTCTGGAGGTCTAGCACAGAAAACCACTGACTCCCACTGAGGCAGTCCTTTTTTCTCTTGACAAAGCTGGGCTAGCTGGTTGAACATATGAGCATTAGTGTCGATCAACAATGCAATACCATCATACATTCCAGTTGGTGAGCACACCAGGACCAGAGTCTGCACTGGTTCATCCACACCAGCAACTACAGTAGTGAAAGATAACCAAATTCATATGTATCCCTGGTAAGGTTAGGATTTGTCAGTTATCCCCCACACATGCAGTCCTTCAGGGGCAGGAGTGGGAGGTTGGACAAGTGTTGGTGACCTGTGAGCCACTGCCTAGCAGAGCTCAGGTGGAGATGCCATTAACAGTCACCATGGTTTCCATGGATGGACCCACCATCTCAGACCAAACTGGAGAGTCTGTTTTGTGGACTGGCCCACAGCAGTTCTGGAGAAGAAAGACTTTCGGGGCCGGCCTGGTTGGGGTTTTATAATGCTTTGTCAGACTAAATCGAGCAGCATGGTAGTGACTCTCCGTAGATCTTTGGGAGCATTGCAAACACATTGGGTGTACCCATCCTCTCTGCACTGGTAACAAAACACCTTGCCTCTGAGGTCAGCAGAATGGGTTGGCTCTTCATGGGGTTTGTAGTGATCAGTAGCTGGAATCCTACTCTCTTCTTTTGGCTTGGATTCTGGTTCAGCTCTCCCACGGTCCCTCAAGGGGGTGGGTGATCTGGTGGCATAAATAAGATCCCTCACCATGGCTCGCAATTCCCTCGTCTCTTCCACCAGGGTGGGGTCAGTTCGAGGTTCAGCAGCAATGGCATTGGCTCCACACTAACAGGTGGGGTCTCACTATTAGGATCAGTCTTAGTGGGGCAAGGGCCAGGACATTTAATAGACTCGGCCGTAGCTTGCTGGCTGGGTCTCAGTTCTTCCAATTCTTTCAATAGCTTACTGACTTGTTGTGACTCAGAGGGGGCCTCTTTCTCAATAGGTCTGTCAGGGGACGGTGCAGTTTGCGCAACCCCTGCATACAGTTCCCAGCCATCTTCATCATGTTCAGCCTCCCAGATTTCATTAATCAACCAACAGTATTCAGGAGGGTTAGCTTTTCTATCTTGAAACTTTAACTTCAACATGAGCACACTAGAATAATCGGCAAACTTAACAATATGTTCCAGCCTGAAACGATTCAGTTCACTAGCTGAGATACCCCCTTTACGATGGGCCCAATACACAGCCCATTCTACTTGGGTCACAAAAGCAGACAATTTCTCATTCTTCTACTGTTTAGCACATTTGAACTTCCACATCAAATCCTCTCCGGATTCAGTACTACCAAATACCCTTCTAAAGTGGATAAGTACTCAGCTGCAGAGGCTCCGGATTAGTGGACCGAAGGAACCGGATGGATTCCAGTGCAGGGCAGCTCAAACTTTCCATGAGTCTCTTGTTTTTCCCCGTCAGAACACTGCTACACTTGGACCAGAGGGGTGGCATAGTCCATCTAAGTTTCCAAAGCATCTTCCCCCACATGCGTGGGAACAGCACCTGAAAACAACCTGATCCTGCAATAAGAGTCTAGGTGCACTGAGGAGAACACAATGGGGATGTCACAGCAGTGGGTGCCAGAGGGGATGCTGGAGAGGCCAAGGGAGACTGAATGGGGTAACCTCCTTGGAGTCCTCCAAAGCCTTCCACAAGTACTTAACTGTCCATCCTTCAGCAGCTAACAGTCTCAATAATTTGTCCTTAATTCCTTCTACTATCACAGAACCCCCAGGGGAAGACAGGTCACTGTATCAATGAATGACCCTCCATGCCTTCTGGGACCACTCTGGCATAATAATAGGAGGTACTGTCTTGGGCTCTGTGGGGAGGCTACATGAAATGAGGACCACCATAGTCTGGACAAACAGGTCTCACCCACGTACTTCAACTTTCTGCGGGTGCTTGACTTTCCCCACAGTTTCTTCTATAGTGTCATTGGTAGTACCCACTGGGATATCTAGTAGTAATAATGCATGGCAGGGGTCGACCCCTTCAGCCTCACTCCACCCCATCTTTTGATGCACAACCAGCTTGAGGGGGGAAATTTCCCACTTGGGCATAGTGAGAGCCTCCATTTTGAATTTTCGCCTACTCTTTCAATTGCATGAAATTACACCATTTGGCCACTGGGGCGCTAATCTCAGTGGTGCCTCCAAGATGTAACCCCTAGGTGGCACTATTCTAAAGGCTACTAAAGCTGCATTCATGCCTAGGCACAAATTGCATGGCCTGAGTTCTCTAACAAGGCGACTCCACCCAGAAGAATGGTATTGTGTTTGCTTATCTGCCCTGGTACAACCCTCTGGGAAGCTATAACCACCCACCAACCCTCCTAGTAGCCCAGTACCTAAAGCTGTAGTGAATTCACAAACAGTATGACATAGTAATAATCTGCATAACCTCGTCATGCTTACCACCAGGGTGGGATCTGCAGCAGCTTTCTTGGGAATCCCCTGGAAAATAAGGTTAGCATTGCAGCAGTACAATCTTTATACTGAAACCCAACTAATAATATGCACACTAGCCAGGTTAAGCATAAAACAAAACAATCAGGTTTATTTAGGGGCAGTGAACAAGGAAGGAGTGTAAATCTAGGCAAATGATTGGCTATCTGATTTAGTTCAGTGACTGCATGCACTTTTCATTCCAACCTGACAGTCACACACCAATGGGTACCCAGGATGGTAGGTCTGGCTAGCCAGAGGCATTGCCTGGGGGTGGCTGGCATTGCAGCTGATGTTGGGGCCCTTGATGGAAAGAAAAGAAGTTAACATGTAAAACACCCAGATTATTAAATTATTTCTGCCCAGTCTCTGTCATGTGGGGTTCCCCAGGGCTCGGTGTTGTCCCCCATGTTGTTCGCAGTATATATGCTGCCGCTTGGAGACATTGTAAGAAGGTATGGGCTGAGGTTTCACTGCTATGCAGATGAAACCCAGCTCTACCTATCTTTTGCACCCTACCAGGCTAGAGCTCTCTCGGTCTTTAATAGCTGCCTCACTGAAATCTAGTGTTGGGTGAGTTCAAGCTGGCTAAAGTTGAACTCGGAGAAGATGGAAGTAATGGTTGTGGAATCGGGTCATAGGGTAGAGGGGTGGGAGTTGGTCCTCTCTCAGGTTTATTTCTGGGAGGTGTCCAGCTCCCTACCTCTGAACAGGTGCGGAACCTGGGAGTGATTTTTGACAATGAACTGACACTTCATTCTCAGGTGTCGGCAGTTGTCAAACTTTCCTTTTACCAGCTTAGGAACATCACCAGGATTAAGCACCTTGTTTCACCCATGGATTTACCAATGTTGGTCCACGCATTTGTGTCCTAATGCCTGGATTATTGCAACTCCCTTTATCTAGGGCTTCCTGGGGTTGATATCCACTACTTGCAGCTGGTGCAGAATGCTTTGGCCCAGCTATTAACAGGTACGTCTCGTGCCTGTCATGTTTCGCTGGTGCTGCATGATCTGCACTGGCTGCCAATTCAGTGGCAGATCACCTTTAAAGTTGGTCTTTTGACTTACAAAGCCCTACATGGACAGGGTCCAGACTACTGAAAAGAGCTTTTGGTTCCCTACTGCCTTATGCAATCTCCCCGCTCAGAGGATGAGGGGTTGCTAGAGATTCAGAGGTTTTTTTTTTAAATCATCAGGTGCTTGTGCCTTTATGTATGCTGCTCCGACCCTTTGGAATTCTCTACCTCACCCACTTCATCAGTGTGCATCCGTGGAGGAATTTAAAAAGGCCCTAAAGACCTATCTATGGTCGATGGTCTCTTTTAATTAATACTGTGATTTTAGGAACTCAGATTATTATGTACTGGTACTTAGACAGTGTCGGCAGATAAGGGCCTGTGGCCCACCCAGTCTGCCCATTTGAGCTTGTAAGTTCAGTTTATGTTTTCCTAGATGTCCGTTGCCCCTTACCCCTGACCTCCAGAATTCCTTTATGTCTATCCCATGCATTCTTAAATCCTGTGATTGTTTCAGCCCCCACCACTTTCTTTGGCAGGGTGTTCCACTTGTCCACCACCCATTCTGTGAAGAAATTCTTCCTCATGTTTCCTCTGAATTGTCCTCCCTCCAACTTCATCCCATGCCCTCTAGTCCTGGAACATCTTTTTCGCTTAAAAATAGTGTATTCCTGCACCCTGTTCCTCCCTGTAAGATACTTGTATGTCTCTATCATATCCCCTCTCTCCCTCTCCTCCAGGGAGTACATATTCAGTTCCTTCAACCTGTCCTCATAGGACTTGTGATGCAATCCATGTACCATCTTTGTTGCCCTCCTCTGAACCTTCTCTACCCTGTCTATGTCCTTACGTAGGTAAAGTCTCCAGAACTGTACACTGTACTCCAGGTGGGGCCTCACTAGTGTCTTGTATAGTGGAATTATGACCTCCCTTTTCCTGCTGGTGATGCCCCTGCCTATGCATCCCAGCATCCTATTCCCTTTACCTGCTGCCTTGTCACACTGTTTCCCTACCTTGAGGTCATCAGAGATGATAACCCCAAGATCACTTTCCTGCTTGGTGCATGCTATATCCTCACCCCCCAACTGATATATTGTGCCAGGGTTTTTGTGCCCCATATGCATTACCTTGCACTTCTTTGCATTGAATTTCAACTGCCAAACCCCTGACCATTCTTCAAGTTTCTGCAGGTTCCTTCTCATTCTGTCTACACCCTCTGGTGTGTCTACTCTGTTACAGAGCTTTGTGTCATCAGTGAACAATGAAATTCTGTCTTCTAGGTCCTGCACAATGTCACTGATGAAGATGTTGAATAGGACTGGTCCCAGCACTGATCCCTGTGGTACCCCACTGGTCACTCTTCACTCTGTGGAGTGACAGCCATTTACCACCACCCTCTGTGTCCTGCCGCCCAGCCAGTTACCTACCCACCACACTACTGTCCTGCCCACACCCATATTCCCCAGTTTGTGTAATAGTCTTCTATGTGGCACAGTGTCAAAGGCCTTGCTGAAGTCCAGATAGGCCATGTCCACTGCCCTCCCTGATCCACCTCCCTAGTCATCCAGTCAAAAATTCAATGAGGTTGGTCTGACATGACCTCCCCTGGTGAAACCATGCTGTCTTGGGTCCTGTAGTCCATTGACAACCAGATGTTCCACTCTCCTTAAGTAGGTCTTCCCCACTACCGAGGTGAGGCTGACTGGTCTGTAGTTCCCCACTTCCTCTTTGTTCCCACTTTTGTATGAGGGGACTACATCTGATGTCTTCCAGTCTTTGGGTACCTCCCTTGATTCCAGTG
The DNA here is from genome assembly GCA_016271365.2 of Neoceratodus forsteri. Classification (NCBI taxonomy): domain Eukaryota; kingdom Metazoa; phylum Chordata; order Ceratodontiformes; family Ceratodontidae; genus Neoceratodus; species Neoceratodus forsteri. Next base: position 687,357,535 of record CM057449.1, read on the forward strand.
ATCGGCTAAACAGGATAGCCAGAGGTTCAGCCACCACCTCTCTTAGTTCTTTAAGGACCCTGGGGGTGCACCCCATCTGGCCCCATTGCTTTATCAACTCTTATTACTTCCAGCTCCTTCAAGACCCTTTTTCGAGTAAAGGGACTTGTGTTCATTTCTGCACCATTCTCACCCCTTGTACTCCCTTCAGACCCATTATCCTCCTCTTCCTCAGTAAAAACTGAGCAGAAATACCTGTTCAATATGTCAGCTTTACTATTGTCATCCTTCTAGCGGCCCCCATCCTCCCCCTTCAGTCTCACTATCCCTTCCTTTGCCTTTCTTTTTTCACTTATGTACCTGTAAAAGGTTTTGTCCCCTCTACCACTGATTTTGCAATGTGTTCTTCTGTCTGAGCTTTGGCTTCCCTTACTGACCTCCTGCCTCCCTTTGCTTCTCCTGGTACTTCCCCTATCCCCTTCTGCCTGTGTCTTTTTGTATTGCCTGAATGCAATCTTTTGGCTTTCACTTTCTTTGCCCTCTTTGGAAAACCATAATGGTATCCTCTTCCTTTTCCTCTTGCTATCCTGCTTAATGCATAATTCTGTTGCTCTTATAATCCCCATTTTAAATATTGCCCACTGTTCCTCACCCTGATTCCTGCCCCATTCCCCTTAATGCCTCTTTCAAGTATCTCCCCATTTTCCCAAAGTCTGCCCCCCTAAAATCCAGGATACATGATTTTGTGTGGTTTGGTTCTGCTCTTTCTGTGATTTCAAACCACAATGACTGGTGGTCACTGTTCCCCAGGTGCTCCCCTACTGCTACCCCCATCACACTGTCCCTGTTTGTGAGCATAAGGTCCAGTATTGCCTTCTGCTGAGTTGGTTCCATGACCAGTTGCTTGAGGAAGGTACCCTGAAGGAAGTCCAGGATAAATCTGCTCCTAGTTGATGCTGCTGCTGGGATGCTCCAGTCCACGTCTGGAATACTGAAGTCTGCAACCAGCACTACCTCACTCTTGTCTGCCATCCTTTGGATGGCTAGCATCAGCTCCCTATCTGTTTATTCCTCCTGGGCTGGTGGTCTATAGACCACACCTGTGCGGATGGCTGGTCCCATTTTCCTTTCCAGCTTAACCCACAGTATCTCTGCCCCATTTTGTTCCTCCTGGATCTCTGTGGCCCTTATGTCATTTTTCACATACAGTGCCACTCCTCCTCTCTTCCTACCTGCCCTGTCTCTTCTGAATATATTGTAGCCAGGTATGGCCATCTCCCAGTAATGTTTATTATTATACCAGGTTTCAGTGATGGCCACAATGTCCAGGTCTGACTGCACCATGACAGCCTCCAGATCTTCCATCTTGTTGCTAAGGCTCCTGGCATTGGCACACATGGCTTTCCATGATTTGACCTCCCTAGACTGTTTCGCTGTTCTACTCCAGACCCTTCCTTGGTCGTCCTTTATCCCTGGTTCTCCTTGCTGTCTGCCTTTCTGCTGAATTTTGTCCCATTTCTGCTGATCCACCTCTTGGGCACAAATCTACATCTTTGGCACACTGCTTAGTAGAGATAGCCACTCCTCTGATTCACTGGTTCCACTGCTAGCTGTGGGGGGTGAACAAGTAGGTACCCTCCTTGCTGGCCTGCCACCCTCCTTTGCTAGTTTAAATGTTTGTCAATGAAGCACTTAAACTTATCATTGAGTGCTTGGATTCCCCTCCAGGATGGATGCAGGCTGTCAGGCTTAAACAAACCTCCATCCCTCTAGGTGGGTTCCCAGTCACCAATGAATCCAAACCCTTCCTCACAGTACCAGTTCTTCAACCATGAGTTAAAGCTCCTGGTGCATGCACCCCTATGCTCTCCCTTGCCTCTCGCAGATAGTACTTCTGAGAAAGTGACAGAAGTAGCTACTTGCTTGAGACCCCTCTCCAATTTCCTAAACTCTTCCTGAACTTCCTTTGGCTCCCCATTTTCCAGGTCATTAGTACCTAGGTGGATAATGACATCCAGCTCACCCTCCCAACTTGCCTTCCCAGTGATCCCCAGGATCTTCCTTCCATCCCTCCATGCCATGGCACCTGGTAGGCACCTCACCTCCCTGTCCTCCCCCTCCTGTGTTCCTAGCTGGACCTCTCTTATGATGGAGTCCCTCACCAGGATTCACTTCCTCCTCCCCTGGGGTCCACTGCTCTCCCTGCTGAGGTCACCTCCTTGGCTAACCTCCACATTCTTTCCTTCCACTTCTCTGGGTACCTCTATTTGGTTGTGCCCATTTGCCAGTGTGGCACATGAGTTCTTGAGTGGAATAGGATATAGGATGTGCCTCTGCCTGACCACTCTAACCCTCCCTGAACCCACTGTCATCCAAGTGCTCCTCGTTCTCGGCATCCTTTGAGGCAGTTGCATTGGACTGGGTGGTCTCTGGATAGGGGTGATGGTACTTTTGACCCAGTTTACTTTCACTCTGAGTCTGGCTACCTCATCCTGCAGTCCAGAGAGATGCACACAGATAGGGCAGCACCTCAATGCCCAGAAGGTCTGCCTGTATATGGCTGCCCCACAACCACTGCATTGCTCTACTCCCCACATTATACTGCTATTCCACTACTTGTCTGTTACTGAAGCTCTCCTAGTTCCCTTTTTATTACTTTACTGTCCTAAAAATCCTGCCACTGATCCTCAGATACTTTTCTTTTTAAAAAAAGAAAATAAACCAATAAATAAATAAATGAGTCAAAACACTTGTGCTGAGGGTGGTCTTCTTTGCCCTTATGCCCCTCCTGCTCCACACCCCTTACTATCCCTGTGTTTAGCTCCTGTCAATCAGATTTAACAGGGCATGTAATTAAGAGTTGGGGGAAAGGGAGGGGTGAAAATTTGAAGCAATTAAAGACAGCAAAGAAATACACCTCCACTACATTTCAAATTTTCAACAGCCCAAAAACAATTCTAAGTAAAGACAGCAAAGAAATTACAGTGTCACTAAAAGCTCGCAATCTAAGTTTAAAAGAAAAATAGCAATTAGCAATTACTGTAAAGCACTGAATTGAATGTGTTTCCTTCCCCTTTTGGCTTCTTCTGAGAAAAGAAAACTCACTTGCTACCTCAACTCTGACCAAGCTCCACCTCCAGTAATCATGTAGCTGAGGTCAGAGGCCAGACAATTAACACCCCTCACCCAAACTACAGGGCAAGTCAGACAAGCCAAGACTAAATTTACAGCAATTAAAGACAGCAAAGAAATACACCACCACTATGTTTTACATTTTCAACAGCCCAAAAACAATTCTAAGTATAGACAGCAAAGAAATCACAGTGTCACTAAAAGCCCACAATCTAAGTTTAAAAGAAATATAGCAATTACCAGTTACTGTAAAGCACTGAGTTGGATGTGTTTCCTTCCCCTTCTGGCTTCTTTTGAGCAAAGAAAACTCACTTGCTACCTCAACTCTGACTAAGCCCCACCTCCAGTTATCACATAGCTGAGGCCAGAGGCCAGATAATTAACACCCCTCACCCTAACTACAGGGTAAATCAGAGAAGCCAAGACTAAATTTGCAGCAATTAAAGACAGCAAAGAAATACACCACCACTACGTTTTAAATTTTCAACAGCCCAGAAACAATTCTAAGTAAAGACAGCAAAGAAATTACAGTGTCACTAAAATCCCACAATTTAAGTTTAAAAGAAAAATAGCAATTACCAGTTACTGTAAAGCACTGAATTGAATATGTTTCCTTCCACTTTTGGCCTCTTCTGAGAAAAGAAAACTCACTTGCTACCTCAACTCTGCCTGAGCCCCACCTCCAGTCATCATGTAGCTGAGGTCAGAGGCCAGACAATTAACACCCCTCACCCAAACTATAGGGCAAGTCAGAAATTTGCAGCAATTAAAGACAGCAAAAAAATGCACCACCACTACATTTTAAATTTTCAACAGTCCAATAACAATTCTAAGTAAAGTCAGCAAAGAAATTACAGTGTCACTAAAAGCCCACAACCTAAATGCAATAGAAAAATAGCAATTACCAGTTACTGTAAAGCACTGAATTGAATTTGTTTCCTTCCCCTTCTGGCTTCTTTTGAGAAAAGAAAACTCACTTGCTACCTCAACTCTGACTAAGCCCCACCCCCAATTATCATGTAGCTGAGGTCAGAGGCCAGACAATTAACTCCCCTCACCCAAACTACAGGGCAAGTCAGACAAACCAAAACTAAATTTGCAGCAATTAAAGACAGCAAAGAAATGCACCACCACTACATTTTACATTTTCAACAGCCCAAAACAATTCTAAGTAAAGACAGCAAAGAAATTACAGTGTCACTAAAAGCCCACAACCTAAGTTTAAAAGAAAAATAACAATCACCAGTTACTGTAAAGCACTGAATTGAATATGTTTCCTTCTCTTTGGTTTTTATTTATAATGTTGTTGGATATTGTAAGGCGCCTTGATTTTAGAAAGGCATAATATAAATAAACTTTTATTATTATTTGAAATCTGAGACAGTTGGCTCAGTCCTTTGCAAACCCAAGAAATTGAGATAATTAGATGGTAGCACAACTGATTTAAACTCTCATTGCAGGGAGCTACCCTGATTGTATTCAGACTGCCAGGAATTTGCTGCAAGGCAGGTGATCTGGAGACCTCATGGTGATGGTAGAAAAGCATGGGAAACATTGTTGTGCACTGCTTATTTGTAAATGTTTTGTATAATTTGTATTGTTGTGTGTGTCTTTATATATATTTATTGTAAACATATTTTTGGCTATGTAAAAAAACCCAAGATCATGTATGAAAACTGTCCTTGGCTCATTACATTTACCTGGTTAGCAAAACCTAATAAAATAAATAAATAAATAAATAAAAACAGGACCAACATGACACACCTCCTCTTCATAGGCTTTCTTCCAGATGGCTGCAATCTGCGTGTTGTTGCTGTGCAGGGGCTGTCTCCCTGAGTTGGTCTCTTGCCGTGACAGTCTCTGGTGATGAAGTAGTGGCCTAGGCCGAAGTGGCAGGGCCCAGGCAGGATGAGCAGTCTGGTAAAGTTTGTGATCTTCTGCTGGTGAAGCCTCCAGCTGGCATTACAGGTTCTTTCATGGGGAAGTAGGTCTTGACCCAGGAAACACATTCAGCTCATTTAAATCAACAGCTACCTCAGAAATCAGTTTGTATATAATCTGGATGCATATCAGCAGCTTTATTGAGCAAGGCCTTCCAATCCAAGTCTATCTCGCACACAAGCTGGGCTGATCGCTTCCGTAGCAAGTCTTCAGTCCAGATCTCAAATTGCACCAACAATTCTTCTTTCTGCCACAGTTCCAGGCTGGAATCGGAGAAGTCCAACTTCTGCTATAGGCAGTTCACAAGCAGGAGAAAAGTGGCAGCCAGGCAAGTTAGGCCTCTTCCCACCAATTCCCCTATCTTCCTTCTTGGAGCCGTTGCTTGAAGGCTCGGACTGCTCTCACTTCAACCTCCAACTCTAATTGATCCACTGTCTCGTGGTATACAGGGCATTTCCCTCATAAATCCAAAGGTTTGGTTGGCTGCAGGAGCTGTCTGTCACAATAAGGGCTCCCCCTCAAGGTGCATTTAGGTGCCAACTGAAAAACGTACAATACTAAAGAATTTTCTTCCCACAGAATACTGGAGTTTGGATCCATTTTAGGTCCCCAGTGGTTCTATTGGTCCAGTTACTGGAAGTCCCAGACCTAACATGGTGGCTTCTATCCAAATGAATGAGCTGCAATTAAAGCAGGTTAGACAAACATCTCTATCTCTAATATAATAGCAGATAAACAGTAAATAAGCAGAGTTCCTACATAAGCCCCTTCTGAGCATGTAGCAATTGCAGAATGGAGCAAAATAAAACATTGGCTGGCTGGACACAAGACCTAAATCATTCGGACTCAGTGCAGTCCATTTTCTAAACACAGATTAGCTAGCCTCTTAAAGGGACAGGCATGGAGGGTCAGCATGACAGTCTCATTCAAATACACAGAATCATACCAAGACAGGACTCTAGCTTGACAGTGGGCATTAGGGGCACAGGAAGACATTAGGTAAACCCCAAATTGGAGAGGGGATACATTTGTGATTCTCTGACTTCCACAGTTATCTTTAACATACTGTTTTGCTAGCAAGGTTATATTATTAAAATGTAAACCTTCATAAAAATACAAGGGATGCTGAGGAACACATGCACAAGTCACGTGTCCTATATACTGCAAACTACCACCCTAGCAACCTCAGGTAAAAGTAATGCAGCTAGTGGAAGCAAGAGAAGTGCTTGGATTGGGTGCACTCAGGAGTCAAAAGTTGCTGACATTAACTCTCTCTGCCCAAAGGTACATTCCCTTTTGCCCTCTCCTCTCATCACATAACAGACTGGGGTGGAGTATACATATGTTGTTTACTTTTCTGGTATTTTCCTGAGGTGCAGAACAGAAGTAACATTCCTCACCAGTGTGGATTGTACTAATTGTCATGCTGTCTGTATGTAAAGCAGACTGAACATTTTGGTATGTGTTTATAGTAGGATTCATGAAGTTGTATAATAGGTCAGGACAAGCAAGAATAAACTGATACTTATTAAAGGTGGTGTGGGTTACCCAGATCGGTTGATAATCTGGAATATATGTTTGGGACATAGTTTCATGCCTGTGTTTGTTTTTTAAACCTATACTGAGCACAATCCATAGGTATCAAAATACATTTTTTTCTATCTGGAGTCATCAAAATTAAGATATTGAAAGGTAAAATCAAAGTTTGGGATGCTTCGGCAGTAGAGATAGAGGAGATATTGTCAATGTCCTGTTTGATGGAATTTAATAAAGTACCTGTGGGTGAATTAGGGGAATTAGAATTACTAGTCTGGTGGTGTAGCTAGATTCACCAGCCAGCTATTTATTTTTTATTTATTGAAATGTTTCGCCAGGAAGGCACGCTGAGCAACAAATTGCTCATCTACTGGTACGACCTAGGGGGGTAGGGAACAATGGCATAGAATACAGAGAAATGTTAAAATGTTGGAATACAATTTCTTACTTGCATACAATGAGAGCAGGAGGGATTACAGGTGGATCACACTGGCTAACAATGCAACAGTTGAGTACAGTAGATTGGAAGATACATATAGCAAATTGGCAACAGTTGGTGACAGTTGGTAACACTGGAATACATATAATAACTTGACAACAGTATGTAGCATTAGATGGTAAGGTGACACACTAGTAATTGGTAGCCATAGGTGTAACATAGATATTCAAGATTTACAGTGATTGGAGTACAGTGAGGAAGAATAGAAGGGGAGAACAAAAAATTGTGGAGGGCAGAATAGAAGAAGGGAAAGGAAATTTATCGAGAGACACAGGTAGAACATGATTTTCAAGGCAAACAGAGATGACAGGGTGGAATAAAGTACATATAAGAGAGGTATGGGGTAGGTTATAAGTGCTTAATTGAGTGTAGGGGTAGGCCAGTGTTAGGCTATGTTAACCAGAAGGGGGGTAGGAGGATAGGAGAGGTAGAGTGTGGCAGGATGATGAGAGAGAGGTATTGTAGGTGAGGGGTATCAAAGGGGGGAAAAGGGGGAGATGAAATTCAACAGTATCTTGTTATCCCTATCTAGGCAGGGCAGTGGACAGCCCTACTGGTAGGACACAGGTTATAGGCAATGAAGGTTATTTATACATAGTGATGCAAGGGAAGGGGGTGATTGGGGGAGGGATGTTTCGGGGGTAGCAGAGGTCAACTATAGTAGGGAGGTAGTACCCCACTAGTGTGCTGGGTGATCCTGCCTGCAGAAGGCAGTGATCTAGCAATGACTGAGGGGGTGCAGCAAAAGGAGAAATAGGGGAAAGGTTGTTGCCCAATGTGTGCTATGGATCCTGCCTGCACAAGGCAGTGATTGAGCTCACAGGAGGGAGATAGATTAAGGGTAGAGAAAGAAGGGGAGGAACACTTTAGGAGGAGGGAGAGTAGGGGACTTGGAAGAGCATGATCAGAGGGAAATAGGAGTGGTGGGGAGTAGGCATATGGTAATATGGGCTATGGGGAGATGACAGGGTATTAGGGAGGGTCATGGCAGGCACTGGAAGGGGCAAGGAAGATCTTAAGGGCAGAGTTAATAGAGTAGCAAGAGGATGAGTGATGAATTTGAGGGGGAAGTTAATTCCAGATTTTTGGGAGGTGATAAGAATAATCGGATTGGCCAATAAGGGTGGAGCAGCGAGGGACCACCGGGGTACATGAGTCAGTGGATCTTAGGGAGTGGGAAAGAGGAGGGGCAGTTGTAAAGGCAGGGGAGAGATAGTAGGGTAGTTCACCCAGCCAGTGCTTGGAGGTGAATTTTGTGTAGTATAGTATATCTTTATTGGGTCCACCTGTACCTTTACAGATATTACTAATGGCTGTCCTCTGTAATATAGTGTACATGACAACTGGTCATAAACAATTATTTTATTGTTAGACCATGGTGTATCATAAAGTGTGGGTGGACAAAATAAGGTGTTCCGATTACAGGATCTGATCTATCTGTGTTATAAAGTTTGACACCTTGTAATAATAATTACTAATCTGTGTAACATTCCCTATAGGGGTTGTCCACATGTCTCAGTACAAGATGTGTATAATGAACTTTAACCACACAAAATATGACAGGAGGGAACTAGAAGGGGAAAGGATCAGATCTGTTCAGTACAGTAGTTGCTTCTTGTTGTTTTTACAGGGTTTCTTATGGATTTTACTTGGTAGAAGGTTATTTTCTTTCTTACTACTTCTAAGGTGCTAGCAGGATATTGTTTTTGGGACTGTTGGAAGTTTGAAAACTGTTTTGGTGGCTGTAAGTGGGCTCATTTGTTGGATGTTTCACTGGGTAGCAGGCTGCGCTGGTGGAGGCCTATTTCTTCTGATTTAAAACCTATTTGGTGAGACTTACTTGGGGCTGTTTTTTTGGTTGCAGGGCTTGGAGGGGCAGACACAGGGCTGATACAGTCTCGAGAGTCAGGTGTAGGCCCTAATCCCCCCTCCCTTCCCAGAGCTCTGCTCATTTATAGGGGAACACCTGCCCTGCAATTGGAGGAAAAGGCTTCAGGTGCAGCTCATGTAGTTCTAGCCACTGGGGGTTGGATTTAAAGGCTGGGAGAGAGGAGCTTAGGGAATTGTTCACTTCCCTTATAAGTTTACTGTGTTGTACTGCACCTAGTAACAGAGTTACCAGTTTACTGTGGGACTGTATCTAGGATTAGTGGGTGATCTGATTAGTCGGTTGGGGTGTATCTTGGATTAGTGGGGAACCTGGTGGCTCACCCAAGGAAATCTACTTGGAGGGGGATGGGACCGCATGTCATTAGGGCCGGCATCTTTGGGAGGGTGGTGGGGTGCACAGGGTGTGGGGCAGTCATGATGCTGGACTGGGCTTGGAAGTTTGGTGGTTTCCCAGTGTGCTACCAGCTGGCACAGCTTAGGGAGGAGGTTGCGGGGATTAGGAGACAACTGGGGGAAGGGGGAGGTATGGTTGGGGAAGAGGGCAGAGGCTGTCCCACGGGGTTGCACCAAGCACTAGGGGCAGGGACATAGGGAAAGGAGTGCAGGAGACTACTCTGGGGTTACATAGGGACCCTGGCAGAGGGGGTCCAAAAGGAAGACACTACCAAGAAAGCAGGCAGGTATCTGGAGACCCTCACAGAGGGGGACCAGAGGGACAACATTCTCAGGGAAGTAGGCAGATGGCTGGGGCTGGACAGAAGGAAGCAAGGTGGGGAGGTGGATCAGACCTTAAGCTCAGTAACCGATTCAATTCTCTTCTTCTGTTTGAGGATAAGAGGGGTGATGTAGCCATGACAGGGGTGGTTTGAGATGGAAAGGGAGTGGGGGGCAGGAGGCAGGAGCCAGATAGCAGGAGGAACAGGGGGGAACCTGGAATGTGGGAAAATGGGGGGGGCAGTGGATCAGAGCAGGAGGAGCAGGGGGAAGAGGGAGGAAAGCGCAAGGAGAAGGACCATTTGGGAGAAAAGGGCAAGGAGAAGTACCAGAAGTACAAGGAGGTTACAGTAAAGGGAGCTGGGAGTTTAGGCCAGGGGAGCATGACAAGCAAGGAAGGGCTGAACGGAGATGGGAAGGAAGGGAGGACTAGCCAGGCTAGTTTAGCAGCTGGGGGAGAAGGACCAGTCATGAGCAGTGGGATAGGGTAGCGAGGTACAGAAGGATATTCAGGAGGAGGAGAGGCATAGGATCGGAGGGGAGGAGGTGGCCAGGGTAAATAAGGTGGGGGTGGCAGGTGGCACCCAGATAGGGGAAGGAGCAAGGAGCCGGCTGGGAGAAGGGGCCGGTAGAAAGGATGAGGGACTTGGAAGGGGGGGATGGAGGAAAAGGAATGGTCAAAGTGCTCCTGTTGGGGGATTCTATGATCAGGGGTATCAAATGGGATAGGGAGGGAGAAGCCTGGCCAGTTAGAACAAAATGCGTCCCTGGACTACCAGTGCACAGGGCCAAGCACGAGGTATATCAGCCGGCAAACGATTGTGGGGGTTCCTCGAAAATACTGGTCCACCTGGGTGCAAATGACATTGAGGGAAATAGCAAGCTAGAGATACAGGCAAGGTTCAGGGAGCTTGCCAGGGTTTGTCATGACACCGGATGTGATATTTCCTTCTCAGAATTCCTGCCAATGTCAAGGGCTAGTGGGGAACACAAAAGGAAGATTAGGGAGGTAAACCAGTGGCTTAGGGAGTGGTGTGAGGTCAGAGGGTATGGGTTGATGGAGGATTGGGGGGGAGACCTGGGAGGATAAGGGTCTGCATGCTACAGATACTGTATCTCCATCTCAGTTTGGAAGGGGAGGGGAATCCTTAGGTTGAAAATAGAGGGGTTCATTGGCGAAAGGTGGGGTTTAAACTTGTGAAGGAGGGAGGGATGGGAGAAAAGGCTGTCGAGGGGGTCTGATAAAGGAGGGACTCTGTCTCCACCCGGGAGCTGGAGGAATGCGGGAAAAGACCAACTGGTAAGGTGCAGACCAGGGGAAGATGGAATCCCCATGGGAACACGAGCAGGGGAAATGGAAATATAGGGAAAGGGTGGATGGTAGTCCTACTAAATGCCAGGAGATTGGGCAATAAAATGCCTGAGCTCCAGGCTATGCTAACTGAGGGAGGGGTGGATGTGGCAATGGTCACTGAGACCTGGGCTACTGCAGGACATGACTGGAACCTGAACCTGGAGGGTTACACTATGTTCAGGAAGGATGGGGGAGGGAAGGGGAGGAGGGGTAGCATTAATAGTCAAAAACTGCATTGGCACATGGGGAGTAGAGGAGGTGGAGGGAACCGTGAAGGTGATTTGGATCACTGTGATAACAAGGGGGGGCAAGAGAGTAAAAATAGGAGTGGTGCATAGGCCCCCTGCGCTGGCAGAGGAGCTGGAGGAGAGTCTGTTGGCAGATGTTGGGAGACACTGCAGATTGGGCGGGGGAAGGGTGGTGGTGTTGGGGGACTAAAACATGCCAGGAACAGACTGGGAGACTATGACATCCTTGGAGGCCAGGGAACAGAGGTTGTTGGATGTCTTTCAGGATGCATTCCTAACTCATCAGGTGGGGGAACTGACCAGGGAGGCATGGGTATTGGATGTGATTCTGGCAGACAGTGACCAGATTGGAGGCCTAGAGGTAAGTGACCCATTGGCAGGGAGCGACCATACCACGGTCTGGTTCCGCCTGGACCTAGGAGGGTTAGAAGACTGCTCAAAGATGGAGGTAACTGACTTCAGGGGGGAGGATTTTAAGGAAATGGGAAGGATCCTTAAGGAGTATTTGGATGTGATTGGGCCAGACATGGACGCTGACAGTAGGTGGGAAATCATCAGGAGAGGGGTGCAGGATACTACCAGCACCCGTGCAAGAATAAGACAAAAATGTGGTAGGGCCTGAAAACCCTGTGGTGAACCAGGGAGGTTCAGGAGGTGGTGAGGGGAAAGAAGGCAGCCTATAGGCAATTCAAGTGCTCAAGGAGTGAAAGGGATTGAGGGGAGTACGAGCTGATGGCTAGAAGGGCCACTAGGGTAGCGAGGGTGGCTAAGGCAAGGAAGGAGCAGAACCTGGCCAGGGAAATTAGGAGAGGGAACAAGGGGTTCTTTAGATCCATTGGGGAAAAAAGAAGGGTGAATGGGCAGATTAGCAGGATTAAAATAGGGGAGAGAGATAGGCACACATGGGGGAGCAGGCTGAGGTACTAAATGAGTACTTCACCTCAGTTTTCACCAAGGAAAATGTGGGGGCGCATCATACATGGGAGGAGATGGTTATACTGGGCAGGGGAATTCTTACCGATCGGCGGGTCTGGGGAGGGGGGGAGGCATCTCTGGCAGGAGGTGGAAGGCTAAGCAGGTGGACGAGGTAACGGAGGTGGAAATCATAGCAGAGAGAGTGATGGAAGTCCTCTGGTCCCTTAAGACAAAGAAAGCACCGGGGATGGATAAATTACATCCCAGAGTGCTGAAGGAACTGGCAGATGTCCTGGCGAGACCCCTGGCGGAGCTTTTCACCATCTCTCTGAGGACAGGGTGGGTGCCACAGGACTGGAAGGTGGTGCATATAGTGCTTATCTACAAAGGGAGATCAAGGGAGGTGGCAGGGAACTACAGGCCCATCAGCCTGACATCGGTGGTGGGCAAGGGGATGGAGGGCATTGTCAAGGAGAGGCTGGGGGGGACCTGGAAAAGTCAGGTGCTTGGATGATAGACAGCATGGATTCATCCCATGGAAATCAATTCAGACAAACCTTGTGGAGCTCTATGACTGGGTGATGAGTGTCTTGGACCTGGGTAGACCAATAGACGTCCTCTTTCTAGACTTCAGCAAGGCATTTGACTCTGTTCCTCAAGGGGGCCTGTTGGATAAGCTGGGAGTAATGGGGTTGGGGAACCAGATGATCAGATGGATAGGCAATTGGCTCCAGGACCAGACTCAGATGGTTGTAGTTGGTGGGATAGTCTCATCCCCAAGGAGGGTCATTAGTGGGGTCCCGAAGGGATCAGTCCTTGGGCCCCTCCTGTTCAACACCTATGTCTCTGACATAAGGACAGGTATCAGGAGTGAGATGAGTCTCTTTGCAGATGATTCAAAACTGGGGGCTGTGGTGGATGGAAAGAAGGGGAGAGTGGGCCTACAGGTGTACCTGGAGGCTCTGGAAAGATAGTCTAGAAAGTGGAAGCTGAGGTTCAGTGCAGAGAAATGTAAGGTACTGCACCTGGGGGCCAGAAACCCGAGCCAAGTGTACACTCTTGGGGGGGGGATGCTACAAGTCTCGATGACTGAGAGGGACCTGGGGATGGTGGTGGATGTCAAGATGAACAACTCAGAGACTTATAGGAGGGCAGTGGCCAAGGCCAACAGGATGCTTGCTAGAGGGATCACCTCCAGAAGGAGGGAAGTGATTCTCCGTCTGTATAAGTGCTTGGTGAGACCGGACCTCGAGTACTATGTGCAGTTTTGGAGGCCACACTTAAAGAGGGACATTGAACTCCTGGAGAGGGTCCAGAGGAGGGCAACCAAAATGATTTTGGGCTTGGGGGATAGGACCTATGGGGAGAGGCTCAAAGAGCTAAATATGTACACATTGGAAGAGAGAAGGGACCGGGGGGACATGATAGAGGTCTTCGGGTACATGAAAGGGGTAAATTGGGAGGAGCAGTCAGGGTGCTTTGAAGGAAGGGCAACTAGAGGCATGGGGTGGAAGTTGGAGGAGATTCAGGGAGAAAGGAGGAGGTGCTACTTCACTGAGAGGGTGGTGGAGCACTGACCAGAGGACTAGTGGAGGCAGAGATGGTGGAGGAGTTAAAGAGGGATGGGACAGGTACAGGGAAGGGGTTCTGGAAGCAAAATCCAGTGCAGTGAGAATATCCGGAACTGGGAAGGGAGAAGCCAGAGAGGGCAGGGGGGGGCAGCAAGGTCAGCTTCCATTGTGGGGGCTGACCAAGCGAGCAGACACGAAAGACCATTAGACCTATTCCGCTGGCATTTTATTAAGATAGTATGTTAGTATATTAATATGTTAGTAGGTAGTAGCCAGAGAAAAAATTGCAAGCTCAAAAAAGTAATAAACATTATTTTGAGACTGGTTTTAACAGTGCAATACAAACAGTGTTTTCAAGTCCTTTATGTAATATTATTGTAGTATTTGAATTTAAAATCTTAATAATGTTTGTAGGAGAATGGTATCTTGGTTGAAAAGATTTCTTCTTTTTAAAATGTGTTTTCCAGACCACTAGATCTCCCACTTTTGGAATCCTTTCAGGAGTGTGTGTGTCTTGATGATGCGGCTGATAATTACACAGTCCAATTTCTCATGCAATATGTTTTTAAGCAGTGTTTTATCAACAGCTGGAGGGGCTGAAAATGAAGCAGAGGCTAGTGACAGTGGAGTGTTCATTTTTTGGCCATTGCACAGTTCAAATGATGTAAAGTTTGTTGCTGAATGTGCTTGATTTTTTTATCCCCATTAAAACCTAGAGTATCAAATCTGTCCATGTTGTGCCTGTGGACGGCAATGCTTTTGTTAAGGCAATTATAATGGATTGGTTCAGACCTTCAGCTTTCTCTGAGCCTTCTATCTGATAAGGGACATGAAATAGCTATTTGCCCCCAAGGCTTTTGCAAGTGTCTTTAACTATGTCACTTGCAAAATGTCCACCTCTGTCTGTTTCAATACTGCTGGTTACCCTGTTGTCTGGGATGAGTGTTTTTAAGCAGTGTTTAATGACTATGGTAGCTGTATTGTCATTAGAACGGAATATAAAAGGGTAGGCAGAAAACTGATTTACCACATAGATACATAGATACATAGACAGTGTCGGCAGATAAGGGCCTGTGGTCCACCCAGTCTGCCTATTTGAGCTTGTAAGTTCAGTTTATGTTTTCCTAGAAGTCTGTTACCCCTTACCCCTGACCTCCAGAATTCCTTTATGTCTATCCCATGTATTCTTAAATCCAGTGACTGTTTCAGCCCCCACCACTTCCTCTGGCAGGGTGTTCCACTTGTCCACCACCCATTCTGTGAAGAAATTCTTCCTCACATTTCCTCTGAATCGTCCTCCTTTCAACTTCATCTTATGTCCTCTAGTCATGGAGCATCTTTTTTACTTAAAAATAGTGTATTCCTGCACCCTGTTCCTCCCTGTAAGATACTTGTATGTCTCTATCATATCCTCTCTCTCCCTCCTCTCCTCCAGGGAGTACATATTCAGTTCCTTCAACCTGTCCTCATAGGACTTGTGATGCAATCCATGTACCATCTTTGTTGCCCTCCTCTGAACCTTCTCTACCCTGTCTATGTCCTTACGTAGGTAAGGTCTCCAGAACTGTACACTGTACTCCAGGAGGGGCCTCACTAGTGTCTTGTATAGTGGAATTATGACCTCCCTTTTCCTGCTGGTGATGCCCCTGTCTATGCATCCCAGCATCCTATTTGCTTTACCTGCTGCATTGTCACACTGTTTCCCTACCTTGAGGTCATCAGTGATGATAACCCCAAGATCCCTTTCCTGCTTGGTGCATGTTATATCCTCACCCCACAATTAAAGAATGTTTAAATCCTCCCTCAGCAGTTGGTAATGGTCCAATAAAGTCCATACGTACTCTGTCTCAAATTCCAGAAGGAGGAATATGTTGTTTGTTGTCTCCCCTCTGTATTCTACTTGGATTGTTGTGTATACACAGAATGCAGTCATGTACATAGATCAGATGTTTTTATTTTTAGTTGGCCACCACCAATTGTCCAATGAAGCTGCATTGTTTTCAGCCTGAAACATGTAAGCCCCCTGTGCCTAGCTGTGCTTGTTCTATTAAGATCCCCTCATATTAATAGGAGGGATCTTTTTTGTGACTTTCCAGATCCAGTTGTCTCCGACCACTGGAGGTGTCCACTTCAGATATGGTTCTGTCCTAGGTGGAGGCATTGATCTTGGGGCTGGCTGTTGCAGTTGACTTCGAAAGTTGCAGAGATGCTCATCTTTGAAATTGACATCCTCCGATGGGTGGGGGTTGGTTACACCATGGCATTGTCCTTCTGGCCAGTTAGGAGTTTGGCTTGGTCGTGGGTCAAGACTGCATGACTGTCTACCAATGTAGTCCAGTCTTTGTTGCAAGCCTACTTTGCTACTTTATTTGCCACTGCATTTTCTTCAACATGTGTACCCCCTCCCGATTATGTCCCCTAATACGGACTACCCTAAAGTGGGAGAGTAACTCTTTTAAAGCAACAATAGTCTCCCACCATTTTTGATGGGCTAAGGGTTAATGTCTATGGTCTGTGAAACCAATGTTAACCCAGCCAGCTAAACAGTTAGTGCTAAACGCTGATATGTCAGGGTCTGAGTTAGCCTGTCTATTCACTTGTGCCGCATAGGGGGATGAATCAAATGCCAGTCCAGCGGTGGCAAAGTGAGAGTTAAATTCTTCCAAGATTTGGCTACTATCTTCAATGGTCACATTGCTTTTAATAATTTTAGAAGGTAAAGGTGAGGCCACTGGTTTACCTTTCATTGACTTCAAGGTCTTCCAAATTTTCTGTGCATCACCCTTGGCCTGTTCTAGCATGGACACATAGTAATTGGCTTTGACAGAATGGATAAGCTTGATGCAAGCATTCTTCGAGGTTTGAAAAGCCTGCCAGTCTATCGTGCTTTTGGTATGCCTCACCTTTGCCCATAGCTTGTCATACTCAAAGAGGGCAGACTTGAGCTCTGGGGAGAACCAGGGATGAGAAAACTTCCGCTTCCTGACTTTAATGATCTGTGCGTGTTTATTTACTATATGGATAAGATTCTCATTTAGGACTGTGACTGCCTCATCTGAAGTTGTGGCGAGGTATAGGCTCTGCCACCTAATCTTACTAAGGTCGCTTAAGAAATTTGCTGGTAGAATTTTTCTGAATGACCATTTGGTTATAAACTTGGTCTGATTTTGTGCTTTGGCTTGAGACCTAGTACATACTACTATTTCATGGTCACTCATGTTGTTGTGAAATACTGCTGTACAGAGGAGTTTGTTAAGGTGGGTAGTAAGAATAAGGTCAAGAATGGAGCTATTCTCAGTGCTAACCTTATTTGTCCTAGTTGGCTTGGTCACTTCTTGGGTAAGTCCCAATTCATCGCATAGCAATTTGAGGGTTTGAGATCTGTGTGTGAGCCAGTTAAGGTTAAAGTCTCCAAGGATTAAAACTTCGGTATTCGCGGAGGCAGTTAAGGATTTCAAGGACTCCAAAATGTCTGTACCCTATAACCACCTAAGATTGTAATACATTCCTTAGATGGTAGGTGTAGTTTTAAGGGGATTAATTCACATTCCTTGTGCTTAGTGCTGCAAAGGATTTCACTAACTGGGAATTTAGTTTTTACATACATAGCTACTCCCCCTCCTCTGGATACTGTATCTGCTCTGTACAGATTGTAACCCAGGAGAGAGACTTGTTGGTCCAGAATTGATTTTTTTAACCAGGATTCCGTGATGACCATGAGATCGGGCTTTGTGTGAAGGGCCCAAACTTGCGGTTGGTCAATTTTTTTTGTAAGGCTTAGTATATTGACTAACATTATTTTAAGGCCTGAGGCCGCCGCATACTCTGTTGGTGAGCTAAACGGTGAGCAAGGGCCTGAATTTATGTCGACATTGCCTGAGCAGAGTAGGAGCAGGAGGAGTAATTTCTTAAGTGTATAAGTGAAGCACCTAAGCTCTTTATTCCTTAAGCGACGTTTGTTGTAATCTAGAGATGTATGTGTGACATTGCTGGAGGGCTTTAGTGAGAAGTGATTCTGCATGTAAAGTAAAGGGAGTGCAGAAGCCATGAGTGGTGATGGGAGCTGCAGATTTGAGGACATTGGCAAAAAGACGGGCAGGTGCTGGGTAAGGAAAGGAGCAATGGCAAGTGTCTTGAGTGGTATGATATAGTAGGTCAGGTATCATTTCAGAGAATGGCTCCTCGATGGTGTACAGAGTAGGAGGTACACAGCAACAGAGCAGCAGAAAGCTAAGAGTGTAGTAAGCCATAGTTTGGGTAAAAAAAGAACAAAAAAGGGGGGGCAATGAGTAAGAATGTCTACAAGAGAGAGCCTTTCCAGGGCTAAGGGAGGAGCCCTAGGGATAGGTCCAAATATTACCCAATAGGAAGAAGGAGGAGCCCTAGAGATAGGTCCAAATATTGCCCAATGGGAGATGAGAGATTCTAATTGAGGTGGGGCTAGCATGTATTGAATGGGGGCCTGGGCGGGGGTAAGGGTGGGAGAAAAACCCAGAGGGGAAAGCAGAGTCCTTTAGGTGGAGGAGAGTTAAAATTGGAAGCCCTTGTCTCCTGACCAGTCGGGGCCACTCAGCAAAAAGGCACTCAGCTTCTGATAGGCTGTAAGAGGTGCCATACCTTGAAGGGAGTGGAATCCGGGCTGGGCTGCTTGGTCAGCAGCTATGAAATTGCCGCTTGACTGCTGGGCTATGGGAGCCAGTTGGAGCAAGTGCTTTCCCCAGTCACGGGGAGCCGCTGGAGAAAAAGGAGAGAAAAGCAGGATTTATAGGCAGCTGGGGTGCAGCAAGGTCATGTAGCACAGAAGCAGAAGATTTGTGAGACAAAGGAACTACTTGGAGTGGGAGCCAGAAAGGAGGGGGCAGTTTAACAGCCTACTCTAGCTTAACTGGGCTGTAATCACTTGCAAACAGTAACTTAGCAAAAAATAGCTGTATTTTCTATAACAAACACAACTGATTCAGTAAGGCAGTTGTTCTAAAAGTTGTAAAATCAATCCCAGAGGGGAAAGCAGAGTCCTTTAGACGGAGGAGAGTTCAAATTGGAAGCCCTTGTCTCCTGACCAATCGGAGCTGCTCAGTGAAAAGGTGCTCGGCTTCCGATAGGCTGTAAGAGGTGCCGTACCTTGAAGGGAGTGGAATTCAGGCTGGGCTGCTTGGTCAGCAGCTATGAAATCGCTGCCCGACCGCTGGGCTATGGGAGCCAGTTTGAGCAAGTGCTTTCCCCAGTAATGGGGGGGCATATGAAGGGAGTGGAATCCAGGCTGGGCTGCTTGGTCGGCGGCTATGAAATCACTGCCCGACCACTGGGCTATGGGAGCTGGTTGGAGCAAGCATTTTCCCCAGTCATGAGACGGCCACTTGAAGGGAGTGGAATCTGGGCATGGCTGCTTGGTCAGTGGCTATGAAATCGCTGCCCGACCACTGGACTATGGGAGCCGGTTGGAGTGAGTGCTTTCCCCAGTCAAGGGGGGGCGACCAAGTATGATAAGAACTTTGGTGGGGGTAACACATCTGCACCCAAAGACTTTATTTGCAATAACTGAAATGAGCCAGGTCATACTGCAAGAAACTACCACAGTAAGAAGAGTGACACTGGAGCAGATTTGTCCTTAGCAAATTGGGGCAAGTATTTAAAAGATGTGAAGGTGGGAGATAAGACTGTGAAGGGACTAATAGATTTGGGAAGCAGGCAGACAGGCCCTAGTGCATATTGAAGTGCTGGGAAAACAGTGTCCAAAAGGACCAGGTACTGGTGTCATCTTCATCCACGGGGGATCCATCCTAATTCCTGCAATAGAGAATACTGAATGATGAAATCCCGAAAAAAAATATTGAAAAAACAAAATACAGAAATAAAATAAGACCAAAAATCGAAAGACAGAAAATCCATGCAAAAGGTATAGGATGATGAAATGGATGATGAAATAATTGAATATATACAGTATTAACTAGTCTTGCGACCTCCACGTAGGTACTGGACAGAGTAATGTACTGAAATCAACTAAGAAGCCTGCAACCTCCACGTAGGTGCAGGAAAAAGTAAAGTAATTAGCCCCGTAACCTCAACATAGGTACAGAATAATACAACATTTTGAATTTTAAAGTAATGAGCACTGTGACCACCACGTAGGTACAGGACAATGAAAATAAAAATGAGTAGTACAGCTACTGCTACCTCCACATAGACTGGGTTCTTTCAGATAGTGCTGTTTTCTAATCCACCTGGTTATCAGACTGGAGACAATAAATTATATTATAGGCATGAGCTGATGGGACAGAAAAGAGAGTAGTGTACAGCATGAGTGAAGGCTGAGCAGTAAAATATAGGTGATTCAGTGGTACAGTGTAAAGAAAAGGGGAAGTAATGGCACCAGGAAGTACAGGCGAGTTAGAACAGGACATAATGGAGGAGGAATGAAAGGTGTCCTGGAAGCGAAAAAGAAGTTGAAGCCCCCCAAGAGAAAAAGGTAAAAATGGAAAAGGATACAGAAACAGAAAGAGTGAGAGTGCTCAGGAGTGAGAGGGAGCCCCTGGGGTGATGGAGAAAACAGGGAAGGGAGCTCCCAAATGGGTGAAAGGAAAGAAGGAGAATGAAACAGCAGGAGGGGAGTAACAGCAGGGAAAGGGAGAAAAACAGAAATGTGGACGAGGATGGCTGGGGAAGAGCTAAAGAGCACCGAAAATGGAGCCAAATAGAGAGAAACACTGACCTGAAGGAAGAAGAGAACCGGGGCGAGACGGCAAAAAGTCAAGGAGCGGAACAGAGGAGGCAAAGAAAGAACAAAGTGTGCAGCAGAAGCCTACAATGCTCAGCTCAGCATCTCAAAAGGATGTAGGCAGCACTCACTTGATGAACAATAAAGATGGAGCTACTCTACTGGCCTTGCAAGTAAGTTGTTTATATTTCAGTATTTTGTAGGTCGGGATTTCAAATGTATCGGGAAATTGGCTGTCCGGGAAGTTTTGCATGGTAATTTACAAGTCTGTATTTTTTAATACCGGATTTAGTACCTAACCCATCCACTGGGACACTCAATATGACCCCAACAGCAAAGTGACTCTGACTATCAATGGGATGTCTCACTAAATGAAAGTGGGGTAGTACTTAAGTTACCTGTACCTGTGATTATTAGAAATGACTTTCCAGGATTTACCAAGTTAATCAAAGAGGGAGTAAATCCTGATGTTTCAGTAGCTGTGGTGAGAAGAGCTCAGGTAAAGAAAATCTCAGATGGTGGGGACTCTTTTCCTTTTGCTGATTTTGATTCAGACTTGTTTCAGCACAGCTCCAAGATCCAGAAGTCCAAGAAAGAAAGACGACACCTGAAGAAGCAGTGGAAACAAAAGACTGATGGACATTAGGGGCTAAAATATGAAAATGCTGAAACTAAACTGATCACTGATAGTGATTTTCTTTCAGAAGAAGCTAACAATACTTCTCTCCAGGATTATTTTAAGCAGTTGAGGGTGAAACCAAAACAGGGTGAAACCAATACAGGGTGAACCTATGTTTAAAAAGAATATAATGGGCTGCTATACAGAGTTTGGGTTAAATCTCAGACACAGGAACAGATAGAACAGTTGTTTATACCACAAAAGTATAGATCTGAGTTGTTACAGATAAAACATGATAGCCCTATGGCTGGTCTCTTGGGGAGGGATGGCACCCTTGGCAGATTGCTGTACAGATTTTATTGGCCTGGAATTAATGAAGATGTTGCTACCTATTGCAGTTCTTGTGCTGAGTGTCAGAAAGTAGCCCCACTGAGTAAAAAAACTCCCCTTATCACCCTCAGACAGACAATCTTGTTGAGCTTGTGAATCAAGCCCTAAAATGCATGCTAAAAAGGTTTGTAAAAGGAGAAGGGAAAGACTGGGACCAATACTTACCTTAGCTGCTTTTTGCTTACAGACAAGTGCCACAGGCATCAACAGGTTTTTCACCATTTGAAATACTGTATGGTAGACAACCTAGAGGGCCACTAGAAGTAATAAAAGGAACATGGGACGATAGTCCCCATCAAAAACAGTCTATTACATCTTATATGTGTGCCCTGAGAAAGAAGCTAGAAAAATATGTTGAACTTGCCCATAGTAATCAGGAAGAGGCCCAAAACCAGCAGTAGGTGTATTATGACCATGGGGCAAAAGAAAAAGTTTTTGAGCCAGGTGAAAAGATTTTTCTACTGTTACCCACTACAGAACATAAACTGTTAATGAAGTGGCAAGGGCCTTATAAAGTGCTTAGATGTACTGGCACAGTTAACTATGAGACTGAGACCCCTGATAGGAAAAATCCTACTAAGATATACCATGCTAACCTCCTTAAGAAATTGTTTCAAAAAAACACCAAAAGCTGTTTTACTGATTTTACCGGAAACTAAGACGATATTGATATTGCATATGACAGACTGGAACAAACTGTAAGTGCTGATGCTGTCAAGGTGAATGTTTCTTTATCCCCCAAACAAACTGCATAAATTCATAACTTGCTATAGATGTTTAATAGTTCTTTTACCACAGTACCAGGCCGAGCAAAATAGGTCTAGCACTCTCTGGGTCTAATGTCAGGGCTGCCTATATCCCATGCATTATGGTTACATGGTTGGTACTGGTTGGATCTGGGGGGAGAACCTCACATTTTGCTTGTAATTGGCTATATGATGTGGATTATAGTTCAGTCCTGAAAAATACCCTTTGGTTGGATAGGGAGGGAAGTATACACAGAAATTGTTACATTTGGAAGTAAAGTATTGTCAGTAGAGCCTCTGGGGGGTTGAGTCTGGTGAGATTTTGGTCTGGCTTTTGTGCTGATGTTTCTTTATTTGACTTTAATACTGCTTCCTCTGGTTTCCCTTTGACAGACATGAATTGTACTGCTTTAACTAGGTCTGCCAAAGAGCTTTTCTCATACTGTATGTGTTAGTGAAATTAAATTTCTTTGAATTTGTGGCTTGCAACCATTAACAAAATGGTTTACCCATGCCACAGCGACAGTCATCAGAGACATCCCTGACAGCGACAGCCGCAGTGTCGGGGATGCCTCCATGTATCCATCAGGGGGCTGTGCCTCTGAACCACCCCATGTGGGTGGCTCTGCCCCTCACACCCCCTGGTCTCTAGGATTCTGACTCCAAGTCAGAGTTGGACCGGGGGCCAAACACCCAGTGAGGCAGTCCCAATCTCCATACAGACCATGACAGCGACAGGTGGATTTTGCCCAATTCCTGTCCCTGTGGTGGTCTTCGCGATCTGGGAGTCACTGCGGCAACGATATACATAACAAAACATATCATACATTCTTTGCCATTCATATCTAGCTTATTCCCTGCATTAAAGGAGCTAATCCTACCAAGTCCACAATGAATTATCCAAGTTAACTCCTAGATTTTTCTCTTTTTAATCTTTTTCAGCACAACAATGTCACAGAAGCCAGTACCAGAACCAGGTCGATGCCAGGGTTCATATGACACAACAATAAGAGTTCTCAGTTTACATGTATGTTACAAAATAGATCTGGGGCATGCTGGCATAGTGTAACTCATATTTTTTTTTTATTATTATTATTGTTATTGTTATTTTTGTGATTAGGGTTCTTTCATATCCCATAAACCACAGAAGCATAAACTACATGAAAATACTTGTTCACACATGAGAAAGATTCACTAGAAATGTCATGGCAAAATCATTCTCTTCTTTGCCCAGCAAAAGCAATGAGCAAATGACTATTTTATAAGCTAAGCAATGTTCTTCTAATACAGATTCCTGGTCTGAGAAACAGAACCAGCTAGCCTAACTGAAATACATAGCAATGTTATAATTCCTATCACAAACAGTTATTCAAAGCTACATTCTAATTAGACCATTACATAACTTCTGTATGCATGTTACAAAGCCTTTCCCAAGCAGTAGTCTTATTGAACCCACAGTCCAGACCACTAGTATTTTATATTTGAAGCTATCAGTGCTAGAGGCAAGAAGCTTATCACATTTCTTACCACTTTATGGGACCTTGTCAGCAAGCCTTGCCAAAATGCCTGCTAAGACACTCAGCAGCAGCTTCGCAGAAGCATGTTTGGAGTGTCTTCCTGACTTATCCAAAGTTTAGGATTTTATAATCTTGCTGGTGGGGGTCTTTCAAAAGGGTCTTTCTAGAAAGAAATGCAAAGGACTTGCACTCTAACAAGTACCACCCAGTCATTTTTATCTCTTCTCCTTCTTTGGTCAAAGGAGAAATATTTTATCACTTTGTGGTTAAGGGTGCAGTATCTGCTAAAGGAAGAAGCTATTTTCTAAGTTCTGTGGTCAGAGGTGCAGTATCTTATCCATCATAATATTTCTAGTAGTTGTCTTAGTTCACTATAAGTGAATCTGTAACATCGACACCTTTCTGTAACATGGCTAAAATTAAGGTTGCTTAGGCCTTGTTAATTTTCAAGGTCCACTGTTAGCTGTCTTTGCCTGGCTTGGTTCAGATCCTATGGAATTGGCTTCCCTAGTGTCAGTCTGGTACTCACTAACTGAAACTGTGTTGAAGCAATCAGGGTGGGAGGCCATCTAAGGACCAGTGATCACTGTACGGTGTAGTTCAATATAAGGAGAGCAGTGGAATCCAGCCACACATGGGAGAGGGTCTTGGACTTCAGAAGGGCAGATTTTATAAAGATGGGTGAATGCCTCAGGGATGACCTGGTAGGGGGATGACCTTGGGGTAAAGGAACTGTAGGTAAAGCGAAAATGGGGCATAGAGAAAGCAACAAACCTCTGCATCAAGCAAAACAAAACAACACTGTAATAGTAAATGCAAGCTGAAACTAGAGTTAGAATCGATGTTTTGACCATACAGTAGGTCTTCTTCAGGTATCATCTCTCTGTGAGATATCAGTGGAAAATGAAAATAGAAGTTATGATTACCACCATAGTATGTCTTTTTTTACCTCCGCCCTTGTCATATCTTTGCTAGCATGTGTGCATAGTACATTTGCATGTGTGGCTATGCCTGCCCACACTTCCATCAAATGTGTGTTTGCGTGTGTTGAGTGGGCATACTCATATGGGCATTCAAGCTATATTTGCACATCTATTTTCATTTTCCACAGACATCTGTATCTTTGTTTCCTTCCTCACATTTGTCACCTTTCAGTCTTTTTCTTAGGCCCTGTTAATTAGTCCCCACTTGCGTACTCCTCAGTTCATTTACTCCTACTATTCTCTCCAGTTCAGGAGACCGCATCTCCAAAATGACATAGATAAGGTGGAGACAGTTTAAAGAAGAGCAACAAAAATGGTGCAGGGCCTTCATCAAAGATCACACAAGGAAAGATCAGGGGAACTCAATATTTATACCATGGAGGACAGGAGAGAGAGGGGTGACATGATGGAGACTTTTAAGTACCTAAAGAGAATAAATAAGGTACAGGAGGACAGCATCTTTCAGATGAAAAGAGACTCGAGAACAAGAGGACATAACCTGAGACTGGAAGGGGTAGACTAAGGGGTAACATAAGAAAGTACTTCTTCACAAAAGGGTGATGAAGGCATGAAACAGCCTCTTAGCAGAGGCAGTGGGAGCGAAAATGATGGAGAGTTTAAACTGCATGGGATAGACATACGAGAAACCTAGTGGGTCAAGGGAGGAGATAGGGCTGGAAATCAAGTAGGATCTGAGTCTTTTTAACCAGGAAGGAAGAAAAGGGTTGACTGGATGGGTCTTACAATCCTTATCTGCTGTCAAATTCTCTGTTTTGATGTTTCTATTCCCTTTCATTCCCATCATTGCCTCTTTGTTTTCCAGGTTCTGTTCTTGACTTGCCTATTATCACTTTTTCTCCAAGAGCTTCCCCCATTTTCTTTCCTCACATATACAACCCTTATTTCCCCTTACCGCTCCACTAACTTTGTATTTTTTTCTTTTAGATGATTCCTGAAGAAGACCTACTGTGTGGTCAAAACATTGATTCTAACTCTATTTTCTATTTTCAGCATGCATTTAATATTACCATTTTGTTCTGCTTCATTTTGTTACAATAATATTTGACTCCTCGTGAGTCATAAGTTTAATCTGTTTGGGATGTGGAAGTATGTTGGGGATATATAAACATGCAGTTTAATTTTGTGAGCTGTATAAGATGGAACACTTTGGGCTAGGTATCCCCTTTATGGTATAGCTGTGATAAGTCATTTTCACAGCTGCATTGCAAAAGCTATGCATGATGTAGTGCAATTACTTTGAAAAGGGGCCCTGGTAGCACAGTACTGTGAATGCACCACAGTTGTGTCATTCCACCTCCATCTCAACACGAGGTCTCTGTTCAGTATATTGCGGTTGCTTCCTCCCACTCCCCGCCACGCTATTTTCTTGCTTCCGACCCTGCTGCCTGCAATGGGAAATTAGTGCTGAGTTGTTTTTTTTTCCATAATACTATTATTGGGGAAAAAACATTTTGAGCTGCTCAGCTGTATTTTCACAGTGCACAGCACTGAGAGTTTTACACTGTCAAAACAAATCATGTCAGAAGAGAGCTGAGCAAGCCATGGTCATAAAAATACTTAGAAATATCTAAGTGTTTGCCCAGTATTTCTCTGTAATTTGCTGATGATCCATACTTCATTCTCACAAAGCTCAGTGACAACATAGATGCTCTCTGCATTGCCATGGATACAGCACTCTGTTCAGGTTACCATGGTTACAGTTGTTTACAAAAGTGAAAAAAAGACTCAGATGGTGGCAACTGCTGTTTGCAATACTGCTGCTTTCAGTCTTACCTGCTACAAGGGGTGCTGAGTTTGCGCTGTGGAAATGCTTCTCTTTTGTTGCATTTGGTGGATCTTGCTTCACAATGGTGCTCTAACTAGAAAGATGGTGAGGAAACTGGAGAGATATAAATCTAGCCCTGCTGACCATGAACAAGGGATTGCATGGTGGCCTGCAGAATGTGAGTGGTGGTGGGGAACAAGAGGTGGGAATGATGGGTCACAGGTGGTGAGGGGCAGTGGAGCAACACAGGGAGCAAGAGGTGGGACACAGGAGGTCACAAACAGTGGGGCAACAAGGGGGGATAGTCACAGGGCAGTGCGGGAGGCAACTGGTAGCAGAGGACTGAGGGGGGAGCCATTGGCTGTCTTTCTTAATTAACTTGAAAGGCAGCAGGGAACCCAGACAAGTTTGAACCTATAGCAGTAAGATTGGTAGGAGACAATTTGAAAGATCTGTTCCAACACTGAGTTTTTATATCGGGTCCTTTGGTAAATTGGCAAGCAAATAGTTAGGTGCAGAATCATTTTCAAGGTGTGCTTACTCATCTATAAGACCCTACATGGATTGGGCCCTGGCTACCTGAACGACCTTCTGACTCCCGCCCATCCCATGCACTCACTTCGCTCCTCTGTTGAGGGCCTTCTAGTGGTTCACAGAGCCTGGCTTAAATCCTCTTGAGATTGTTGGCTTGAAGTGGCAGGTCCAGTATTGTGGAACTCGCTACCGAGACTTTTGAGGGAGACCCTAATGGTGGAGGTTTTTAAGCAGGGCCTAAAGACACATATTTTTATTAAACCATTTTCAGACTGTCTATAGAGAAATTAGTAAACTGCTGCAATATTTTATTTAAACTTGGATCTTCTAAATTGTTTAATTTATTATCTGTTTTCCTGTTTTCATGTTTATTTATTGATGTATGTTTGCCTATCTACCCGTACAGCGCCCAAAGCCTCCAGGATGGGGCACTCAAAAAAAAACTTTACTTACTTACTTACCTCTTCACTGTCCCAGATTATGAGGGTCATCCCTTATTTTACCCCTCAAAATGACTCTGCCTTTCATTCATCCCTCATGGAAAAATGTTCTTTCCTCATAGAGAATGTGCTGTAAATTCAGTTTTTAAAGCAGCAAATCATAATACTCCAAGATGTTAAATGTAAAATAAATATTGTACAAGTAAACACAATGATTTCCATAGTGTTCTGGGCTTGCATGTTCATGTTTGGGGAGGTGCCCCTCATTATGTTGGTCAGTGCCCCTCATTATCCCTCATATTGAATGTCCGTGTCCCTCATTTCAGTGATAAAAAGTTGAGAGGTATGTTGATGAGCAAGCGGACATTCTTGGTCAGCTGATCAAGTAAATAAGCCCACTGTAGCAGGATAGCGAGTCACAGTGGGGCGACCTGAATCTGCAATCAGCTGTTACACTGGGTTTGCTAGAAGGGGCGGTGGATAATTGGATCAGACTGGCATTCTCTGTATTGGGTTCAAGCACCCACACCCACAGCAGCAGTAAGCCCAGACCAGACCAGTAAGCAGGGTGGGCTGTATTGTATACTTCCAGTATTGGATCTGTGCGGTCTTAATCAACTGGTTCTGTCATTGTGATTGAGTTTTACTTTTTCTCCCCATGGGGTATTCTAGAGCTTTTCCCAATACTGCAGCTTACTGAATAATGGAGTTTTTGACAGTCTTACTCCTCCATTACCACTAACAAGCCATCCATATCCAGCAGGAAGGAGAGTCTCTTGAGTAATTTATGGGGTGGCAGCAGGGATAAACTGGGCAGCAGCTAACAGGAGCTCACTTCCACCACCTCTTAAAAACTGTAGGACAGTTCCACCATCTCTGTCATTTTTATCCATTAACTACTATATGACAATTCCACCACTTAGAAATGACAGTTTCACCAGTTAGAAATCTGTAGATAAAGAATTCCCCCACCTAAATATTTCCAGTTCAACTACCGGATGGTAGACAGCCTAACTATTTTATGAAGAATGTTAGAATCTTGCTCTGCTGTTTAGAACATCTCAGGCTTGCAGAGGCTCTCGGTTTGATAGCCCTGCTAAGCATGAACCAGGGATTGTGTGATGGCCTGCAGAGTATGAGTGGTGGTGGAGGGGGTAGGGGAGTGAATGATGCATCACAGATAGTGAGGGCTAGTGGGGCACCACAGGGAACAAGATGTGGGCCACAGGTGGTCACAAACTGTGGGGCAACTAGGGGGGAGAGTGGCAGTATAGCAGTGTAGGAAGCAAGTGGTAGCAGAGGACTGTAGGGGAGGCATTAGCCCTCTTTGTAAAGTTTTGACTGGTTCTGGACTAAAGGCAAATGCAAAACATTCCACCAGATGACTCTCTTTGTAAAGTGCTGACTGGCTTTGGACTGAAGTTGAATGCAGAGATATTCCACCAGGTGAAATACAACCAGCAGTAGGACATGGGAAGGGAGCAGATCTGTACAAAATTGGCATTAAACAACTAAAAATATGCTGCTAGATTGTTTTTTGCCAGTAAAACATTCTGCTATGTAGCCCTGCTAGCACATTCTAGATAAGGCATCCTCTACCTCTTAGCTTGCGGTATGTA
Source organism: Neoceratodus forsteri (assembly GCA_016271365.2). Classification (NCBI taxonomy): domain Eukaryota; kingdom Metazoa; phylum Chordata; order Ceratodontiformes; family Ceratodontidae; genus Neoceratodus; species Neoceratodus forsteri. The sequence continues at coordinate 687,386,663 of CM057449.1, forward strand.
CTCATATGCTCCTGAGCTATCACTGAAGTGAATGCTTATGCTACACTAGAAACTGATAAAATGCAGTCTCTCTGTCACAGTGTGAGAAAATATTGACAGACTGTGAAACTTGCCTGAAAGCAACATAAAGTGAGCTTGGCCTTTGCTGCCTTTGAGTATAGATTAACAGACACTTTTCACTACAGCTTTATATCCATGGGCACTATGGGGACATGTCTGCCTTCCCCTGCTTAATGCCTACCTCATTTGTACAGCATCTAGTTCACTACATCAGGCCAGTGGGCATGGTGGATTTCTGCAGTATCATTACAGCAGCCATTGTGGCTCTGACCAGAGTTTCTTTACATAACAAACTGTTATAAAATATTCTTTTTACCTCTTTTTAAAGAGGGGATCAAGCCAAACATACTACATCACATACTTAGAATCAACATATCTCCAATATGTCTTGTACCAAAAGTGAGATCTCTAGGTTATTTTTTTTTAAGTTACAATGCATTTTGTAACCCTGATTTCACTGCTTAGTCCAGAAAGCTGGTTTCATTGAAAAGCTACTGATGATGTCAGCTTCAGAACTCACAGGCTAGTTCTCCCTGCTGACAACTTTATAGAACCTATTACTCCAAACTTTAAGAAACTTTAGTTGAAGTGACTATTTGAAAAAAAAAATATTCACACTGGGATGGGTGCAGTCCATGCTTTTCCAGAATGTTCAAATGCATGGTACTGAACTTTACAGTGTAGCAGAGAGGTGGTTTTGGAATACAGCAGTGAACATAGATTTGGAAAGTCAAGGTTATGCACAATTTTAGAATATTGCAGTGATGAGATTTTAGCATGTGGCAGGGTTGCAGTCTTGGAAAGTAACAAGGATTCAACTTCAGAATCCAGTCTGGATTTGCAATATTGGAATGTAACAGGAATGATTTCAGAATGTGGGCGGACACAATTTTGAAATGAAGGACATGCAATCATGGAATGTGGTGAGGACACATAATCTTGGAATGTGGCAGGAGCACACAATTTTGGAATGCATCATGGACATGCAATCGTAGAATGGGGGGAGACGTATCATTTCCGAATGAGGGACAAACAATCTCAGAATGTGGAGAGTGTTCACAACAGTGAAATGTAGCAGGATGCACAATCTTGGAATATGGTGGGAATGAACAATCTCAGAATGTGGCAGGGACATGCAATTTCAGAATATGGTGGGAAGTGTAATCTTGGAATGTGTTTAGGAAATACAATCACAGAATGAGGTAGGGACATGAAATTTCATAATGGGGGATACATAGATACATAGACAGTGTCGGCAGATAAGGTCCTATGGCCCACCCAGTCTGCCCATTTGAGCTTGTAAGTTCAGTTTGTTTTCCTAGAAGTCTGTTGCCCCTTACCCCTGACCTCCCAGAATTCCTTTATGTCTATCCCATGCATTCTTAAATCCCGTGATTGTTTCAGCCCCCACCACTTCCTCTGGCAGGGTGTTCCACTTGTCCACCACCCGTTCTGTGAAGAAATTCTTTCTCATGTTTCCTCTGAATCGTCCTCCCTCCAACTTCATCCCATGCCCTCTTGTCCTGGAACATCTTTTTCGCTTAAAAATAGTGTTTTTTCCTGCACCCTGTTCCTCCCTGTAAGATACTTGTATGTCTCTATCATATCCCCTCTCTCCTTCCTCTCCTCCAGGGAGTACATGTTCAGTTCCTTCAACCTGTCTTCATAGGACTTGTGATGCAATCCATGCACCATCTTTGTTGCCCTCCTCTGAACCTTCTCTACCCTGTCTATGTCCTTATGTAGGTATGGTCTCAGAACTGTACACAGTACTCAAGGTGGGGCCTCACTAGTCTTGTATAGTAGAATTATGACTCCCTTTCCTGCTGGTGATGCCCCTGCCTATACATCCCAGCATCCTATTTGCTTTACCTGCTGCCTTGTCACACTGTTTCCTACCCTGAGGTCATCAGAGATGACAACCCCAAGATCCCTTTCCTGCTTGGTGCATGCTATATCCTCACCCCCAACTGATATATTGTGCCAGGGTTTTTGTGCCCCATATGCATCATCTTGCACTTCTTTGCATTGAATTTCAACTGCCAAACCCCTGACCATTCTTCAAGTTTCTGCAGGTCACTTGTCATTCTGTCTACACCCTCTAGTGTGTCTACTCTATTACAGAGCTTTGTGTCATCAGCAAACAGTGAAATTCTGCCTTCTAGGTCCTGCGCAATGTCACTGATGAAGATGTTGAATAGGACCGGCCCCAGCACTGAACCCTGTGGTACCCCACTGGTCACTCTTCCTCTGTGGAGTGACAGCCATTTACCACCACCCTCTGTGTTCTGCCCACCCAGCCAGTTACCTACCCACCACACTACTGTCCTGCCCACACCCATATTCCCCAGTTTGTGTAATAGTCTTCTATGTGGCACAGTGTCAAAGGCCTTGCTGAAGTCCAGATAGGCCATGTCCACTGCCCTCCCCTGATCCACCTCCCTAGTCACCCAGTCAAAAAAATTCAATGAGGTTGGACTGACATGACCTCCCTGTGAAACCATGCTGCCTTGGGTCCTGTAGTCCATTGACAACCAGATGTTCCACCAATCTCTCCTTCAGTAGTGCTTCCATGATCTTCCCCACTACCGAGGTGAGGCTGACTGATCTGTAGTTCCCTGCTTCCTCTTTGTTCCCACTTTTGTATAAGGGGACTACATCTGCTGTCCTCCAGTCTTTGGGTACCTCCCCTGTTTCCAGTAATTGGCTAAACAGGATAGCCAGAGGTTCAGCCACCACCTCTGTTAGTTCTTTAAGGACCCTGGGGTGCACCCCATCTGGCCCCACATAATTTTATAATGCATGACAGTGGAATGTGGTGAGGATGCACAATCTCAGAATGTGGTAGAAACACAACATTTTGGAATGAGGGAGATTCAAGATCAAAATGTGGTGGAGTGTGTAATCTCGGAATGCTGTGGAGACATATAGTCTCAGAATTTGGCAGGGATTTGCAGTCTTGGAATGTGGTGAAGAAGCATAATCTTGGAATGTGTCTGGGAAAGTCAATCTCAGAATGTGGTAGGGACATAGCATTACAGAATGGGGAAATACATGATTTTAGAATAAGGGACATGCAGAATATAGCAGGGATACACAGTGTTGAAATATGGGTACACATACTTTTGAAATGAGGAGCATGTCATCTTAAAATGTGGTGTGGATAAGTAGTCTTGGATTGTGGTGGGAACACATAATGTCAGAATATGGTGGGACATGCAATATCAGAATGTGGTGAGGATGCTCAATCTAGAAATATTAACAGGATATAACACTGTCGGAATGTGGCAAAACACACGATTTTATACTGAAATTGCTTGTCTGTACTATATTCCAAAACTGTATGCACCCATCATATTCCAGAACTGCATATCCTGCCACATTCTAACATTCTGTGTCCTCACCTTGTGTGTCCCCACCACATTCAGAAATTACATATCCTTGCCACCTTCCAAAACAGAGCATTGATGCCATATTCCAAAACTGTGTCAAATCTACATTCTGAATGTGAGTATCCCTGCCACATTCTGAAACTGTGCATCCCCACCACATTCCAAAACTGTGCATCAATGCCACATTCTGAAATTGTGTCAGTCCCACCTTGCAAAATTGTGCATCCCCGTAACATTCCAAAATTGTGTGTCCCTGCCACATTCCGATATTGTGCATCCCAACCGCATTCTACAATTTTTTATCAATGCCAAATTCCAATATTGTGAGTCACCTCCATTTTCCAAAATTGCATGTCACACTGCTGCATTTCATCATTGAATGCTCCCCACATTCTGAAATTTCATGTTGCTGCCTGATTCTGAAATTGTGCATCACTGCCAGATTCCAAAATTGTGTATTAATGCAACATGCTGAACTCGTATCACTGCCACATTCCAAAATTGTGTCACCATCACATTCTGAATTGGTGTATCACTGCCACATTCCAAAATTGTGTCACCATCACATTTTGAATTGATGTGTCACTGCCACATTCCAAAATTTTGCATCCCCACCACATTCCATCATTGCAAATCCTTGCCACATTTTGAATTTGCATGTTTCTGTCATATTCTGACACTGTGTATCAATAACACTTTCCAAAATTGTGTGTCATGCTACATTCCAAAATGCTGCATTACTGCCACATTCCAAATTTACAAATCACCCCAACATTCAGAAATTGCTTATCACTGTCCAATTGCAAAACTGCATATCACCACCACATTCTGAAACTGTGCATCCACATCCCTACCACATACTGGAATTGTGCATTGATGCCACATTCTGAAATTGTTACTGTTACATTCTGAAATTATGTGTCACCATCACATTATGAATTTGTCTGTCATTGCCACATTCCAAAACTGTATATCACTGCTACATTCTGAAATTGCACATCATTGCACATAACCACCTAATTCCAAAATTGTTACATCACCTCCACATTCTGAATTTGCATGTAACTGCCACATTCCAAAATTGCACAATCCTGTCACATTCTGAAACTGTACATTGATGCTACATTCTGAAAATGTCACTACTAAATTCTGAAATTGTCACTGCCACATTTCGAAATTGTCTGCCACTGACACATACCAAGCTAGTGCATCCCTACCACATTCTGAAACAGTACATCATTGCCATATTCCAAAACTGAGACACCCCCACATTCTGAAACAATGTGTCAACTCTGCATTCTGAAACTGTGCCTCCCCACCAGATTCCATAATTGCATGTCCCTGCCATATTCTGAAATTGTATATTTCTATCACATTCTGACATTGTGTGTCCTGTCATTTTCTGAAATTGTGTGTTCCAAAATTGCGTGTCACCACCACATTTTGAAACATTGTTTCCCTGTCACATTCTGACACTCTGTGTCCACACCATGTTATGAAATTACAAGTTGCCACCACAAACTGAAAATCTGCATCACCACTTCTGAAACTGTGCATCACCACCACGATACAAAATTATGCATCTCTGAAATATTATATAAAACTACATCCCTGCCACTTTCCACATTCTGTGTCTCCCACAATTTGAAATTGTATTGCTCTGCTACATTTTAAAAATTTGTGACATCATATTCCATATTTCAATGTCCCTGCCAAGTTCCAAAACCGTGCATCCCAGATGCTTTCTGAAATTGAGTGTTTGCATTTTTGCTGAATTCCAAAATTACAACTTGAGGTATTCTGAAATGTTATTCCTGCAGTATTCTGAAATTGCACACAATTCTGACATTAAAAAGTCATGTTTGCCACTTCATTCCAAAACCACTTCCCCACCACTTTCTTAAGTGCCTTGCATTTGCACATTCTGGAAACACATGATCTATGACCACCAAATATCAGCTTTCCATTTTTAAATGTTTACAACAACGTAAGTTTTATGTGACTTGGGAGAAATAAGACTTATAAGGTTTCTGAAAGTGGAAGAATAGGCTGGGAGTTCTGGAGCTGACTTTTTTGACCTTGCAGAAAAATCAGGATTACACAATGGCTTTTAATTTTTCTTTTTACACAAAACAAAACTAGAGATCTCATTTTTGATATGAGGTTTATTGGGGATCTGGATCCTAATTCTGAACTAACTGATTTTGTAACATGGCATAAAAAAGAAAAATGAAATGAAACACTCATATAGGTGCAAACACACCATGTGGTACAGTAGAAACCATGGTCTAATACCATAGTAGATCATGGTTTGTATTGTAATACCTTGGCAATCCATTACAAGTAAGAAGCAGTATACAAGTGAAAGCAATATGCAAATAGCTTGCAGTGTGTAGTTGTCCCAAGTTGTATTTACTAAGAATTTTCCTGGCACAGAGTTTTTGACTTTTTCAAGATTGTTCTATGTTGTAACTACAACACAAGTTCATGAGTTACTAAAGATTGTACATTTAAACTCCACATATACTGTTAATTATGCTGCAGCAATATTTCTGTAGAAGTGAACAGTTACATACTGTTACCATCCCTTCTGATCTATTGCTTTCTACGCAACTGTGGTCGCAATGCATTGTGGATGACTGAATAACATTATCTGGCCTAGCCCTTTCTTGGTGAATACACAGTGGTAAAGATGAGCATGCAGCCTCTATAACCAAAAGCAAAAATAACAGACACTGAGATAAATAAAGCAAAATTAAAGAGAGAGGATACTTCTGTGGGTGAAAAGAAAAATAAATTGAGAGAAACAAAATAAATCAAAGAAACAAACTAACAATAGTAGTGAAAACAAGTATTTGAAAGATGAAAGCAGTAAACGTTATGTTGTTCTATGTCCTGCTGAGTTAGGTAGTTTAGAGGGAAAAAAAAGTGAAAATAATATTCCACAAAATAGTAGTTGTTCAATAAAGTGTTTTTCAGATTGGCTTAGTTCAGTACATTTGGAGAAAAGGTGCGTGAGTACTAGGATTGTGTGACAGCCACCTATTGGTCTGCAAAGGAACTGGAGAAAGAAAACTAAAATGTACCATAGCACACTCCCATCATGCAGTGCAGCCCATATCTTCTAATACATAGAGAGGAAAATCAAAGCACCTACAATAGAAAGTGAATTGCAAGTTTTTGAAAAGTTGTAAAATATGTTTTGATGTTAGAAAGCTTAAAGCTTGTAATGAAAGTTATTTTAACAAAAGTGAAATAGTAGCCACAATATTTCCAATAGGTGTGTTCAAATTGTTTTCAAGTATATGTACATCATGTTTAATAGCTCAATTTATAGTAATCTGAAAGTAAATCAGTGTGATTGTACTCATTTATTGAAAGACTATTAGTCATACACTCATTGCCATGTTACAAGCGGATTAAGCCACTCGAAAGGATGGGTCTACAGTCGAATTAATCCATGGTTGGTTGGTTGGACCCACTCGGCCTTTGGCCTCGTGGTCCAACCCCCCCAACCATGGATTAAATACCACAGTAGACCCATGCTTTCTCGTGGCTTAATCCTTACTTAGAAATTGTGGCTGGAACCCCCCATTTTAATGAATGTAATACTTGTAATGACTAATGTTGTTGATCCATAAAGCTAAAATGTAACTGTAACATCTAATGATCCTTAAAACTAGAAATTGATACAATTTCTAGGGAACTGTACTGATACCTAACAACTGCTTGAAACAGAGAAATAGGGAGTAATAGCTACAAACACAGAAGAAGAGAAGACCTCATTTATTGTAAATGCATTCAGTAAAGTAGCACAGTCATGGAAAATCATGGCAAGTTCCTTTATGAACACTGAACTGGAGCTGTGTGCAATCTATGAAGGAAAGTATGTGATCACATATACGGGGATTCTGACATCCTTTCCTAATCACTAGACACTAAGTGAGCAGCATATGAAGTCTAAGGAAATAATAAAGAGAAAGAAAACAGAATTAATAGTATATTTTTTCATTAATCAAATTAAATAGATACATTATTCATTTCCCCCTTTGGGGCAATTAAAGTTTAATTTTCAGTATATACCTAATATGCTGTTGTACACTTTACTGCTGTCCACAATAGTGACCTTGCAGGGGGAATCTATCAAAGTGAAACTTGCTAGGTTTCTACATTTGACTGCATGAGTGATAAGAGACTTAAAGAAGAAATGGATGTTTCTCCATTTAAAAGAGACCTATTGCTCTGTGTTTTTTTTTACCTTAGAAATATGAGACATGAACTGATTTAGCTAGTAGTCTAGAAAATTAAAAGTGTAAATGTCTGCATATCTTGATTTGTGAATGTGCTATAAACTCTTCACTTTGCTTCTGTTTATCTTCTCTTTAAATTGCATATGCTGCTAATCTTGAGTCCAGCAATTAGGAAAGAACATCAGAATCCCCAGCTGTGTGATAACATATGCTTCCTCGGAGATTGTGCTGAGCTCTGGTTCAGTGTTCTAAAAGAACCTTATAATGGATTTCTATGGAAATGCTACAACACTGAATTAATTTAAATGATTAGGTGAACATTGCTTCAATGCTTGCAGTGGTTTCTCCCTATTACTTTTTTGAAACAGTTCTTATGTATCGGCACAATTCCCTAGACAGTGAATCAATTTGTTGTTTTAAACAGCATGAGAAGTAAAAACTGAGTATGGTGCTTTTAATATTCTCAAATGTTACAGTATATAAGCAAAGGATAATATTCTACTGTATGGAGCAGTACTTAAGAACCATCCCTCCTGTTGATTACTCTTAAACATTTTATTTTATTTAGAGTGCTTAAAAAATGTAAACTAGGCATTGAAATATTTAAGGCTACAGGGCAGGATTTTCAACCCCCCAGAAACTGGCATTGTTGTGGGGAGAAATTGCTGCAAGTGAGGCTTCTCTTGCAGAGATGCAGTTTTTCCTGCAGGCACCCTATTTTCAAAGCTGGAGCTGGTTTGTAGTAGCATAGTAACTGAGGGCACATAAGGACTGCAAGGCCCACCCAGTCTGCTTGTATTCTCTGCCTGCATATGTAGCTCAGTGGCCCTACTTGGCCAGTGACTTTAGCTTCTTCTTCCAACCTCCAGGGTTTCATAGATACATAGATACATAGACAGTGTTGGCAGATAAGGGCCTATGGCCCACCCAGTCTGCCCATTTGAGCTTGTAAGTTCAGTTTGTTTTCCTAGAAGTCTGTTGCCCCTTACTCCTGACCTCCAGAATTCCTTTATGTCTATCCCATGCATTCTTAAATCCCGTGATTGTTTCAGCCCCCACTACTTCCCCTGGCAGGGTGTTCCACTTGTCCACCACCCGTTCTGTGAAGAAATTCTTTCTCATGTTTCCTCTGAATCGTCCTCCCTCCAACTTCATCCCATGCCCTCTAGTCCTGGAACATCTTTTTCGCTTAAAAATAGTGTTTTCCTGCACCCTGTTCCTCCCTGTAAGATACTTGTATGTCTCTATCATATCCCCTCTCCTCCTCTCCTCCAAGGAGTACATGTTCAGTTCCTTCAACCGCCTCTTCATAGGACTTGTGATGCAATCCATGCACCATCTTTGTTACCCTCCTCTGAACCTTCTCTACCCTGTCTATGTCCTTACGTAGGTATGGTCTCCAGAACTGTACACTGTACTCAAGGTGGGGCCTCACTAGTGTCTTGTATAGTGGAATTATGACCTCCCTTTTCCTGCTGGTGATGCCCCTGCCTATACATCCCAGCATCCTATTTGCTTTACCTGCTGTCTTGTCACACCGTTTCCCTACCTTGAGGTCATCAGAGATGACAACCCCAAGATCCCTTTCCTGCTTGGTGCATGCTATATCCTCACCCCCAACTGATATATTGTGCCAGGGTTTTTGTGCCCCATATGCATTATCTTGCACTTCTTTGCATTGAATTTCAACTGCCAAACCCCTGACCATTCTTCAAGTTTCTGCAGGTCGCTTCTCATTCTGTCTACACCCTCTGGTGTGTCTACTCTGTTACAGAGCTTTGTGTCATCAGTGAACAGTGAAATTCTGCCTTCTAGGTCCTGCGAATGTCACTGATGAAGATGTTGAATAGAACCGGTCCCAGCACTGATCCCTGTGGTACCCCACTGGTCACTCTTCCTCTGTGGAGTGACAGCCATTTACCACCACCCTCTGTGTCCTGCCACCCAGCCAGTTACCTACCCACCACACTATTGTCCTGCCCACACCCATATTCCCCAGTTTGTGTAATAGTCTTCTATGTGGCACAGTGTCAAAGGCCTTGCTGAAGTCCAGATAGGCCATGTCCACTGCCCTCCCCTGATCCACCTCCCTAGTCACCCAGTCAAAACATTCAACAAGGTTGGTCTGACATGACCTCCCCCTGGTGAAACCATGCTGCCTTGGGTCCTGTAGTCCATTGACAACCAGATGTTCCACCAATCTCTCCTTCAGTAGTGCTTCCATGATCTTCCCCACTACCGAGGTGAAGCTGACTGGTCTGTAGTTCCCTGCTTCCTCTTTGTTCCCACTTTTGTATAAGGGGAATACATCTGCTGTCCTCCAGTCTTTGGGCACCTCCCCTGTTTCCAGTGATCGGCTAAACAGGATAGCCAGAGATTCAGCCACCACCTCTCTTAGTTCTTTAAGGACCCTGGGGTGCACCCCATCTTCATGAGAAGGGGTCCCAAAAACCCCATGTTGAAAATTTGGTGCAAAAATTCCAAAGCATTTCCTTATGTCTGTCCCATGCATGTTTGAATCTTCCCACTGTGCTAGCTCCCACCACCTCCTGTGGCAGGCTATTCCATGCATCCACCACACTTTCCATGAAAAAAAATATCCTCACATTCCCTTTAGCCAGCCCCTCCAATCTCATATCATGCTCTCTCATCCTTGTACATCTTTTATACTGAAAGATGTTGCCCACTTGCACTTTTTTTATGCCCTTAAGATACTTGAAGGTTTCTATCTTATCTCCCCATTCCCTCCTCTCTTCCCAATTCCAGTGTATATATATTGAGGCCTTTTAATATCTCCTCATATGTGTTGTGTTACAATCCCTGTGCCATCTTAGTTGCCCTTCTCTTAACTGCCTCTACCCTGCCTATGTCTTTATGAAGATTTGGCCTCTAGAACTGTCCCCCATACTACAGATAAGGCCTCACCAGCATTTTGCATAGTGGCATCACCACCTCCCTTCTTCTGCTAGTGATACCCCTTCCTATGCACCCAAACATGCCACTTGCTGTCCCCACCACCTTGGTGTACTGTTTGGCCACCTTTAGGTTATCTGAGATGATTATCCCTAAATCTCTTTCCTCTCTAGTAACTATCAGTAACCCACCCACCCACAGCACTCCACAGGGTTTCTACACCCCAGGTGCATGACTTTCCACTCGTTTGCATTCAATTTTAATTGCCACACCTCCAACCATTTTTCCAGCTTCCCTAGGTCCCTTCTCATTTTCTCACCACTCTCTGGTGTGTCTTCCCTGTTGCAGATCTTGGTATTATCTGCAAATAGGCAAACCATCTCTTCCAGTCCTTCAGTGAAGTCACCAAAGACATTAACAAGCATTTGTCAATGCCGAACGTTCGCTTGCAGGTATTTGCAGTGGTATTTGGCACTTGAACATGGCTTAAAAAAATCAGTGACAAAGAAGTACAAGCATTTGTCAATGCCGAATGTTGCTTGCTTCTATGTGATGTTTAGGTATTTGGAAGTCATTGGAGTGCAAATATTGAAAATTCGCGAACTTAGGAGCGTGCGTAGGAACTACGCAATGCACGCTTATAAAACAGTAATTTTTAGGAATTTTTTCACCAAATTTTCCACATAGCCATTTTAAGACCTCTGCTAATGAACATTGTCACTGTGATTTTCTTAATTTGTCCCATACATTGATTGCATATCCACCAACTGCGCCATTATGCGCTACATGAAGCCAGGCTGCTTTTGGCAGGATGTGAAAATGACAGCTGTACTGCATATAAGGAGGTGTGGTAAAATGGCAATGTTGAAAATCTGTAGTGAAAATATTGAAAATTTGAAACTTACGAGCGCAGTATAGAACCGCGCAACGCACACTGTGAGTTGAAATATTTAGGAATTTTTTCACCACATTTTCAACACAGCCATTTTAAGACCTCTGCTCATGAACAGTGTCACTGTGATTTTCTTAATGTGTCCCATACATTGATTTCGCACACCGTCTGCGCCATTGTGCACTACATGGGCAGAAACACATTTTGGGCAGGATGTGAAAAATGACAGCTGTACTGCTCATGAGGAGGTGTGGTAAAATGGCAATGTTGACAATCTGGAGTGAAAATATTTAAAATTTGTGAACTTACGAGCCTGCGTAGGAACTGCTACACATGCTCATAAAACAGTCATTTTTTGGAATTTTTTCACCAAATTTTCAACAGGGTTTGGACCTTCTCATGAATGATGTCACTGTCATGGCATTATTCGGGCCCAAAGGGTGATTTTGTGCAGTGACTGTGCAGTGGCTGTGAAATCACCTTCGCGCCAAATAACGCCATGACAGTGACACTATTCATGAGAAGGGGTCCCAAAACCCCATGTCGAAAATTTGCGCAAAATTCCAAAATGTCTAAGATATGAAATAAAGTTGAAAATGCCCTATCTAGCCCATTATACAGCTTACCGGCATTTCCTCAGTTTGCAGTTGGCTTTGAAGAGTGCAGACGTGTTCCTGGTCCACCGCAGACCATCGCGCCAAGCTCCGGAGGTAAGTATGGGGTGAGGGGGGTGGGAGGCAGGCGAGTGGTGGGTGCGGGTTGTGGGAGGGGGCCTGGGAGAAGCGCCGTGGGACTGCTTTTCGATTTACAGGTTTAAAAAATAAGATTTGTCAATGCCAAACGCTCACTTGCAGGTGTTTGCAGTGGTGTTTGGCATGTATGGTGCTTTACCTTAATGCCCTGTGCGATTGCTGGTATTTGCACAATAAATTGTCAGCATGACCTTTTTGTTACCCCCATTGTGCGCTACATAGGCGGAAACACGTTTTGGGCAGGATGTGAAAAATGACAGCTGTACTGCTCATAAGGAAGTGTGGTAAAATGGCAATGTTGAAAATCTGGAGTGGAAATATTGAAAATTCGCAAACCTAGGAGCGTGCGTGGGAACTGTGCAATGCACGCTGGTAAAACAGTGACTGTTAGGAATTTTTTCACCAAATTGTCAACATTGGCAGTTTAAAACCTCTGCTAATGAACAGTGACACTGTTATTTTCTTAATGTGTCCCATACACTGAGTTCACACACCGACTGTGCCATTGTGCGCTACATGGGCAGAAACATGTTTTGGGCAAGATGTGAAAAATGACAGCTGCTGTGCTCATAAGGAGGTGTGGTAAAATGGGAATGATGAAAATTTGGAGTGAAAATATTAAAAATGCACAAACTTACGAGCGTGCGTAGGAACTGCACAAAGCAGACTCATAAAACAGTCATATTTAGGAATTTTTTCACCAAATTCTCAGCACAGCCATTTTAAGACCCCTGCTCATGATCAGTGTCACTGTGATTTTCTTAATGTGTCCCATACATTGAGTTCAAGACAATTTACTGGGCGTATTGTGTGCTACATGGGCAGAAACACATTTTGGGCAGGATGACAATGACAGTTGTACTGCTCATGAGGAGGTGTGTAAAATGGCAATTTGAAACTCTGGAGTGCAAATATTGAAAATTCGCAAACATACGAGCGTGCGTAGGAACTGCGCAACGCACGCTCGTAAAACAGTAATTTTTAGGAATTTTTTCACCAAATTTTCAACATAGTTATTTGAAGACCTCTGCTCATGAACAGTGTTACTGCGATTTTCTTAATGTGTTCTATACATTGATTTCGCACACCGACTGCACCATTGTGTGCTACATGGGCGGAAACACATTTTGGGCAGGATGTGAAAAATGACAGCTGTACTGCTCATAAGGAGGTGTGGTAAAATGGCAATGTTGAAAATCTGGAGTGAAAATATTGAAAATTCGTGAACTTATGAGCGTGCATAGGAACTGCGCAATGCACACTCATGAAACAGTCATTTTTAGGAATTTTTGCACCAAATTTTCAACACAGCCATTTTAAGACCTTTGCTCATGAACAGTGTCACTGTGATTTTCTTAATGTGTCCCATACATTGATTTCGGACACCGACTGCGCCATTGTGCACTACATGGGCGGAAACACATTTTGGGCAGGATGTGAAAAATGACAGCTGTACTGCTCATGAGGAGGTGTGATAAAATGGCAATGTTGACAATCTGGAGTGAAAATATTGAAAATACGCGAACTTACGAGCCTGCGTAGGAACTGCGCTACACATGCTCGTAAAACAGTAAATTTTTGGAATTTTTGCACCAAATTTTCAACTTGGGGTTTTTGGGACCCCTTCTCATGAATGATGTCACTGTCATGGCATTATTCAGGCCCAAAGGGTGATTTCGCGCAGTGACTGCGCAGTGGCTGTGAAATCACCCTTCATGCCCAAATAATGCCATGACAGTGACACCATTCATGAGAAGGGGTCCCAAAAACCCCATGTCGAAAATTTGGTGCAAAAATTCCAAAAAATGCCTGAGATATGAAATAAAGTTGAAAATGCCCTATCTAGCCCATTATACAGCTTACCGGCATTTCCTCAGTTCGCAGTTGGCTTTGAAGAGTGCAGACATGTTCCCGGTCCACCGCAGATCATTGCGCCAAGCTCCGGAGGTAAGTATGGGGTGGGGTGGTGGTGAGGCAGAGTGCGCAGTGGGTGGGTGCGGGTTGTGGGAGGGGAGCCTGGGAGAAGCGCCGTGGGACCGTTTTCGATTTACAGGTTTAAAAAAAACAAGCATTTGTCAATGCCGAACGTTCGCTTGCAGGTGTTTGCAGTGGTGTTTGGCATGTATGGTGCTTTACCTTAATGCCCTGTGCGATTGCTGGTATTTGCACAATAAATTGTCAGCATGACCTTTTTGTTACCCCCATTGTGCGCTACATAGGCGGAAACACGTTTTGGGCAGGATGTGAAAAATGACAGCTGTACTGCTCATAAGGAAGTGTGGTAAAATGGCAATGTTGAAAATCTGGAATGGAAATATTGAAAATTCGCAAACCTAGGAGCGTGCGTGGGAACTGTGCAATGCACGCTGGTAAAACAGTGATTGTTAGAAATTTGTTCACCAAATTGTCAACATTGGCAGTTTAAAACCTCTGCTAATGAACAGTGACACTGTTATTTTCTTAATGTGTCCCATACACAGAGTTCGCACACCGACTGTGCCATTGTGCGCTACATGGGTGGAAACATGTTTTGGGCAAGATGTGAAAAATGACAGCTGGTGCTCATAAGGAGGTGTGGTAAAATGGCAGTGTTGAAAATTTGGAGTGAAAATATTAAAAATGCACAAACTTAATAGCGTGCGTAGGAACTGCACAACGCAGACTCATAAAACAGTCATATTTAGGAATTTTTTCACCAAATTTTCAGTACAGCCATTTTAAGACCCCTGCTCATGATTAGTGTCACTGTGATTTTCTTAATGTGTCCCATACATTGAGTTCGCACACCGACTGCGCCATTGTGTGCTACATGGGCAGAAACACATTTTGGGCAGGATGTGACAAATGACAGCTGTACTGCTCATGAGGAGGTGTG
The DNA here is from genome assembly GCA_016271365.2 of Neoceratodus forsteri. Taxonomy (NCBI): domain Eukaryota; kingdom Metazoa; phylum Chordata; order Ceratodontiformes; family Ceratodontidae; genus Neoceratodus; species Neoceratodus forsteri. Next base: position 687,401,797 of record CM057449.1, read on the forward strand.
GTAAAATGGCAATTTTGAAAATCTGGAGTGCAAATATTGAAAATTTGCAAACATATGAGCGTGCGTAGGAACTGCGCAACGCACGCTCGTAAAACAGTAATTTTTAGGAATTTTTTCACCAAATTTTCAACATAGCCATTTTAAGACCTCTGCTCATGAACAGTGTCACTGTGATTTTCTTAACATGTTCTATACATTGATTTCGCACACCGACTGCGCCATTGTGCGCTACATGGGTGGAAACACATTTTGGGTGAGATGTGAAAAATGACAGCTCTACAGCTCATAAGAAGGTGTGATAAAATGGCAATGTTGAAAATCTGGAGTGAAAATATTGAAAATTCACGAAGTTACGAGCCTGCGTAGGAACTGCGCAACGCACGCTCGTAAAACAGTCATTTTTGGAGTTTTTGAAATTTCCAATATGGGTTTTTGGGACCCTTTTCATGAATGATGTCACTGTCATGGCGTTATTTGAGGCTGAAGGGTGATTTCACGCAGTGACTGTGCAGTGCCTGCGAAATCATCCTTCGGGCCTGAATAACGCCATGACAGTGACATCATTCATGAGAAGGGGTCCCAAAAACCCCATGTTGAAAATTTGGCAAAAATTCCAAAATGACTGAGATATGGCCATAGTTGACCCCCATCTTAGCCCATTATACAGCTTACCGCATTTCTCAGTTCGCGGTCGCCTTTGAAGAGTGCAGACGTGTTCCCGTCCACCAAGATCGCCACGCCAGAGTCCAGAGGAGTATGGGGTGAGGGGGTGGGAGGCTGGGTGCGCAGTGGGTGGGTGGGTTGTGGGGGTTGGGAGACGCGACGCGGGACCGTTTTTGTTTTACAGGTTTGAAAACCAAAAAAGATGACGTGGGACGTTTGCCACGCTGGGGTGGGCTCCCAGCATGGCAGAAGATGGCTGGGGGTGCCGAGGAGCTGACGGGGGATTGGGCACCCCCATCGGAAAAAATAAAAGCAATGTTTGCCACGCTGGGGTGGGCCTCAGCGCGTGGCAGCAGGATGGCTTTGGGGCCACGGAGCTGACGGGGATTGGGGCACCCCATCGGCAACAATGTTTGCCACGCTGGGGTGGGCTCCCAGCATGGCATGAAAGCTTTGGGGGCAGCTTGACGGACGGCGCTGGGGAGGAAGCGCTGCGACGGAGGGGGCAGCACCTGCATGGCAGCGGTGTTTTTCTTTTGGAAGCAGAGGAACACCGGGCCACATACTGAGCTGCTGCACCCATTGGCGGACTCGCCACGCCTGCTCAAGGGAGCAGTGTATTGGTGGGAGAGGTACACCCCAAGTGTGCTACTTCCCCAAAAATGTTCCTTGGCGCATGTGCACAGCGAACGAAAACAGACGACGTGGGATGTTTGCCATGTGAGGTGGGCTCCCAGCATGGCAGAAGGATGGCTGGGGCCGTGGAGCCAACGGGATTGGGCACCCCCATCGCAGACAACGCAGAACAGGATGTTTGCCATGTTGGGGTGGGCTCAGCATGGCAGAAGGATGGCTGGGGAGGGGGAGCCGATGGGGATTGGGCACCCCCATCGGCAGATGATGTAGGACGTGGCCACGCTGGGTGGGCCCCAGCGTGGCAGCAAAGATTGGGGAGCAGATGATGCGGAGCTGTGTATGACAGCTGTGGTTTTTTTTTTGAAGAGAAGACCACTTCTGTCATACACAGCACCGAGTCCGATTGGTGCAGGACTGCCATGCCTGCTCAATGGAGCAGGGGATTGCAGGAAAGGGGCACACCTCCAAAGTGTCCCATTCTCCCAAGACGTTCCTTGTGCATGTGTGCAAGCAAAAAAAAAAAAGACTGGCCCGGGACTTATCCTTGAGGCACTCCACTGGTCATCTCCCTTTCTTCAGATTGGATTCCTTTTACCAACACCCACTGCTTTCTATCCCTCAAGCAGTTTTTAACCCAGTTCTCCACTTTGTGGCCCATCCCAAGGCTACCCAACTTGTTGACCAGTCTTCTGTGAGGAACAGTGTCAAAGGCTTTGCTGAAATTGAAGTAGGCAATATCAACCCCCCCCACTGATCCACATCCTTCATCACCCAGTCAAAAAAGTCTGTCAGATTAATTTGACATGACCTTCCTGCTGTGAATCCATGCTGCCTCAGATCCTATGTTCTGCTGAATTCTAATTGCTCCACAATCCTTTTCTAAAGCAGCACCTCCATAATCTTTCCCACTACTGAAGTGAGGCTGACTGGCCTATAGTTACCACTTTCCTCCCCACTACCACTCTTGTGGAGAGGGACCACGTGTGCTCTCTTCCAGTCATCTGGAACCACACCTGTATTGAGTGACTCACTAAACAGGGCTCCCAGCTGTGCTGCGAGCACCATCCATAGTTCTTTTACCCTCCTAGGGTGTATACCATCTGGTTTCATTGCTTTGTCCACCCTCAATTTTGAGAGTTCCTCCAGGACTCTCTTTTCTGTGAATGAACTGGTGTTTACCTCTCTCCTCCCTGTTTCCTATGCCTAGTTGTGGATGCTGTCCCTCCCCCTCTTTAGTGAATACCGAACAAAAGTATTCATTTAGTATTGTTTCTTTATATCAGTCTCCCTCCACACCCACCCCTTCCTTCCCTCTCTCTGAGTCTTACAATCCCCCCGACCTTGCTTCTTTCACCAATGTATTTATAGAAGATCTTACCCTCTCTCTTTACCATCTATGCTAATCTTGCCTCCATTTGCTCCTTTTCGCTCCTGTCTATCTTCCCTGCTTCCTTCTACCTCGGTACACCACCCTATCCTCATCCTTCTGTGACCCGTTTATTACTGGCTCCATGATTTGCAGCAGCTTGCAGCCATTTTTTGGTGCAGCTGAGCCAAAATATTATACCCAGTTGGACCAGGCATAACATCTCCCACAGCTGCACCTGCCACACATGCAGAACATGTGCTGAAGAAAGGAATCTTCACAGGGGCGGAGATTTTGTAACACAGCAGTGGCTGCAGAGTGGGACATAATCATAGAACAGCTGACTATTGGGCCCACAGTTTTCTGTATTTATACTAAGTAGCTAATTTTTTAAAAAGACATGAAATTAGTGACTGTATTTTAATGGTATACTGCGTTTTTCAGTTGGTCTAAAAATGCACATTAACAGGTAAGCACTGCCCCCTGAGGAAGTGCATGCATGGCACAAAGTGCTGTGTATGTTTGACTGTGTATTGAATCCCAAGTTCACTTAATAAAAGATAGTCAGCTGTACTGTTACTAAATGGCTCTATAGGGATGTACTATCCTTTATGAAAACCAGAGGTAGATGCTAGGCCTCATACAAAGTCTCCCAAGCAACTGTGCACGTCACCACATAGAGGAGGCACACAAAAGTGTGCTAAAGGGCTCTCTGTATGGCTAACAGCAATTTCTTTAGAACTACCCTGATAGCTACTGCTTGTGACCAATGGAATTTCTAACAGAATATTAGGAGCTTAATGGTGGTTCTTCAAAACAGCATTCTAGAAACCTCCTCCTGGAGGGGTGAATTGCAATAACCCACAGACCATTGCAAATACATTCAGTTTCACTGATCTCACTGCTCTAACTTCCAAGTTCCACACCCCTACTATTCTGGACTCTCCTGAGCCCTCCCCAGGTTGTCCTCCCCCGTACCCCATTTTATTTCAAAGTGGTGAGTTCAGGTGAAACATGTAGATATTTTAAGCAATCTGTCTCCCCTATATCAGTACTGGTCATAACAATCTGGAGCTAAGACTTCTCTGTTTGAGTGTATTAGTCCTTGCCCTCCCTGTTTCTCATGTTTTTAGCATGTCTCTACTCTTGGGCACTGTTTCAGATGTCTAGAAAGTGGCTAGCATAGTCCAAGATTTTAAGCAAGGGGATCTGAAGTATACAGGGAACTACCATTCCATCACATTGTTATCTGTCCTCAGAACACTGCTTGAAAAACTGGTGGCAGTTTAGCTAACTGAACATCTGTTCTCTTATAACCTTGTATCTCCTAAGCAGCATGGCATTCAGAAAGAGCATAGCACTGTGACAGCCCTTCCTGAAGTCTTCATCAGCTAAGTGAACATCTGGTCTCTTATAACCTTCTATCTCCTAAGCAGCATTTCTTTCAGAAAGAGCATAGCACTGTGACAGCCCTTCCTGAAGTCTTCATCAGCTAAGTGAACATCTGGTCTCTTATAATCTTCTATCTCCTAAGCAGCATGGCTTTCAGAAAGAGCATAGCACTGTGACAGTCCTTCCCGAATTCTCCAGCAGCTAACTGAACATCTGTTCTCCAGTAACCTTGTACATAGCACTATGACAGCTCTTTCTGGAGTCTCCATGAAAATCAGGGCCACTATGGATCAAGGCAACCTAACGGAGTCTATCTTTGGAGACTTATCTAAAGCCTTTGCTCTGTTTGACCATAGACTCCTATGCACTAAGCTCCACACCTTTGGTCTATCCTCCCATGCTGTTGATTGGTTTGCAAACTATTTCCAGGGTGGAAAACAGCTAGTCAAATTAAACAAGCCCTATATTAACTATGTCCTGTTAGCCTTGTGGTTCCTCAAGGGACTATTCTTATATTTACTCACTTTTCTTTTTTTTTTGTAATTTAAAGTTTATTCACACATTTTCCACCATAAAAGGCAGCATACAAAGAAGCTGACAGAGATTCATTGATACATAGTAAAAAGATGCTGCCTCCCACCTCCCCTTACTGCAGTAACCCATCTCAGTGCCCGTAAATGCTGAGCCTCTAATCAAAAGACTGCATAGAAGCATCAAGCCTATTGTAGGCTTAGTTTGGAACCAGAGAGATTAGTGAGTGAAGGGGATCCCAAATTCTAGCATAAACTGTCAGTCTGTTATGTAGGCTGGCTATTGCTTTTTCTGTGTGCAAATTGGATAATACTTCTCTTACCCATTCCTGGAAAGATGGGGAGGACCTGTCTTTCCAATGACGGAGAATTATTTTCTTAGCCGACAAGGCGACCATGGATATGTGAAATTTACACACCTTGACTCTAATAGAAGACCGGTCCCCCAACACACATACCTCAGGAATAAAGTATTCTTGAAGGCCCAACAAGGGGTCTAAGGAAGTTTGGATTGAAACCCAAAAGGTGGAGATACTTGGACAAGACCAAAGCATATGAAAAAGTGTGCCCTCATCTTGCAAACATTTATTGCACTTATTAGAGTCTAAGTAGCCCCACTTATGAAGCTTAACCGGGCAATAATATAAGTTATGCAATACATGATATTGCATGAGACGCAGTCTATCCTGAGAGATAAATTTGTGACATGACTTCCAGAGAGAATACCAACCTAGCTGCAGATGGGGGAGAAAGTTACTCCAAAATCTTGATGACCCAAATGGGCCCTTGAATTTTTTGTGAAACAAAACCTGATATACTTTAGAGATTACACCAGAAGACCCAGAAAGTGGGGATACCTCGGGTATCAGAGAGGAGATGCTCTGAGAGGGAAAAGTACTCCCCAGGGTGATTACCAGTAAATGTCTCAATTGCAAGACTTTGAAGTAAGAAGTCGGGATGTGAAATTTCCTAACCATCTCCTCCACTGATAACCAATGCCCCTCACCATCTGTAAAGGTCGAGAGCTTCCCCTCTTCGAGTTGAGGCAACCAAAGATGGGAGATTTGATTCTTGTTAATAGTAAATGATGGAGAGTTCCATATAGACTGGGCCAGGTCCAGATGAGGAGAGTACTGCAAAAAGGAACATATCTGTAAGTAGACCTTTAAGGGGGTCCTTATTATGGGACAGTCTACAGCCATACTTACTTGAGATAACTTAAGGTAAAATAACATGAGAGGGTCCAGATTTTTGGCCTTAATTGCATCCAATTCTATTTTGAGCCAAATGGGTTGTGCTTCCTCTGGGCCTGGAGATACCCACCACAAACATTTTGCAAGGTGACTAGCCCAATGATATATAGCCAGATGGGGGATTCGCAACCCCCCTTCCAGTTTAGGAGCTGCCAGCTTATGGTAAGCCAAGCAGGGATACCTATCGGCCCAGATGAATTTAGTAAAAATACCATGAACCTTTTTGAACCAGAGTAAAGGAACAAAGGCATTAAGAAGGGACAACGGATAAAAAATCCTAGGAAATACATTCATTTTAATTATATTAATTCGGCCCCACAGAGAGATAAGGAGTTTAGACCACCTCTCTAGGTCATGTGTAATTCCCTGCAGTAAAGAATCTAGGTTTTCCTTGAACCATACTAGGGGGTTACGTGAAAGTTTGAGACCCAGATACTTGAAAGACCTGGGTGTCCAGCATAGCCCCAGGGGACTAATATCAGTCTTAAAAACTTTATGATTTAATGGACAAAACAGGGACTTACTGGCATTCAATTTGTAGTTAGACAGAGTGCTAAACCTTGCCACTTCACTTAGTAAGGCCGGGACAGAGGATACTGGATGGGACAGATGTATTAACTGATCATCAGCATATGCGGTGACTTTCACGTCATGCTGCCCAATTCTCACTCCTTGTATGGAGTCATCATTGAGAATGTTTTGGATAAGAGGTTCCAGATATAAGTTAAATAACAAAGGAGAGAGGGGGCACACCTGTCTTGTACCTGAGTGAAGTGAGAAAGAGTGGGAAAAGGCCTCATTCACAGAAATTCTTGCCAAGGGTTTTTTATAAAGGGCGGCAATCCAGGAGATAAACAGAGAATGGATGTGGAAAGCCTCCAAAGTGTGAAACAAGAAATTCCAGTTTACATGGTCGAATGCCTTCTCAGCATCCAAGGAAATCAAGCACGCAGGGAACTCCTCATCCCTGGTAGCCGAGAAGATGCGCAACAAAGTGCATAAATGATCAGAAGATGATTGCCCTTTCATGAATCCAACCTGGTTCGTACCTATTAACCCAGGAAGAACCAGAGCCAACCTGTTGGCCAGTATTTTAGAGAGAATCTTAACATCCTGGTTTAAAAGAGAGATGGGTCTATAACTTTGAACCTTAACAAGGTCTTTATCAGGTGTGGGAAGCAGAACAATCAGGGCCTCATAGAGATATGGATCTGTCTCCTACCCAGATAGGATTTGTTGAAATAAATGACCAAGTATTGGTACTAGAAGGTCTCGAAAGACCTTGTAAAATAAAGGAGAAAATCCATCTGGACCAGGGACCTTATTGGCAGGCAATTCGCTAATAACCTTAGCAATCTCCTCCTGAGAAATAGGGACAACCAGAGTTTCACCGCACCTGTCAGGAAGAAGGGGCAAGTGGGAATCTCTTAGATAACCTTGTATATCTTCTGGGCAGGGAGGGTGCTCCATGTCGCTATACAGTTTAGAATAATAAGCAGCAAATTCTTGAGCTATTTTGTTAGAAGACATCTTAAGAGTTCCGTCTGCTGATGACCTGATAGGCAGGATAAATCTCATTGATTCTTGTTGTTTAATATGCAATGCCAGTAAATGTCCTTCTTTTTCCCCCTGATCGGAGTATTTAGCTCTGGTACGAATAATAGCTAGCTCTGCTCTCTCTTGAAGTAACCCCAGATATTTATCCTTTAATTTCAGGAGTTTATGAATATCCTCATCTAGGGGATTAGCCGGAGGGTTAGCTTCCAGAAATCTGATTTGAGATAATAGGGATTTAAGGTCTTCCTCCTGCTCTCTTTACCTACCAACCACCATGCTAATCAGTATCCCTCTCATGAAGGCTATAAAGGCCCCCCACAAGATATTAGGTTTTACACCATCTAAAAGGTTTAGTGAAAAAAAAATCTATTTTTTCCCTAATAAGTTTGCAATATTTAACATCTTTAAGGAGTTGATCATTGAGCTTCCATCTAGTTTCCCTGTTAAATGAACTGAGCAATACCAAATTGCATACTACCAGTGAGTGGTGGGAAATTGGGCCAGGTTGAATCGAGGAAGTTTTCACCCCGGGCAGGAGGCACTGAGAAATAAGTAAATAGTTCATGCGGGACTTCGAGCCATGTGCCATGGACCTATAGGTAAACTCCCTAGAATCAGGGTGTAAAACACACCAGATGTCGCAGAGCCCACATTAATCTAATAAATCCCTGAACGCCTTCTGCCCAGGGGTAACTCTGCCTAGGCCATTGCCCAGTCTGTCTAAGTGAGAATCAAGTACTTGATTGAAATCTCCCCCTAAAATAATTTTAATGGGAATCATTGGGAGAATGATAGATATAAGACTCACAAAAATATGGGGTCGTCCAGATTAGGGCCATAAACACAGCCCAATAGAATTGGGACAGATCAGAGGGTACCTCTGACCAAAATAAACCTACCCTCAGCATCTTTGATCACTTGCACAGGAGAGAAAGGGATACTCCTGTAAATCATGAGCATGACCCCACAACTATTTGTGGTGCCCTGGGCACTGTAAATCGATCCCACTTGTTGCTTCCTTCATTGCAAAGCTTCCCCTTCTAATAAATGGGTTTCTTGCAAAAAAGTTATCTGTGAATTGAACAGACTTAAATGTTTAAGAACCTGAAATTGCTTATGTTGCTTTCTGATCCCCTAAACATTCCAAGACACAAATCTTAACTCATTCACCATCCAGAAGAGATATCAAGCTGAAATAATTATACTCAGCACACGAGATGCAAATCCTCCTTACATATAGCCCCAGAGTAACTGCAGTAAAGCCCACCCTATTCCCTAGCCCACCCAGAAGTAGATACTGCCCATCCCCTCTAACCCCCTTCCCTCCAACTGTGCCCTAGGCCCCCCACACTCTCCCCCCAAACTGTCACAAGCAATGTTCAGCACAGTACTGGTACTAATCCCTCTACTCCAGCCCTCGATAATGAACCTTGATATTTAGCACTGCTGCACACAGATCACAGCCTTCAGAAAACAAGCCCTGTCAGTTGTACCCCCAACAAGGGAAAACAGTCCTTGGCCTTCGCCTCAGTCCAACCAAGGCATGGGTATAAGAAACATTAACATAGGGGGGCTTTGATAAGACCATCACATCACCCACTCATTCGTGGTATCCCAGATTAAAATCGGAGGTGACAGGTTCAGCAACACCTGGAGGGAGAAATGCCCCAGCTCATGTTAAGAGCGAGAATTAAAATGGGAAAGCTGAAAATGTTCGACCGGAGGAAAAGGTATAAAAGCTACCTTTCTCCACTACCAGACAGTATCCGGTAAACAGGGCCTCCCTGAAAAATTGAGAGTGCTGCATCCCAGCTAAGTAGTGCCCCTGCTAAATCCCTCATGAGCAAAGTTTCCCTGCAAGTCCCCAGAGGTAGGAACACCCTCTAGCGGTCGATTCCCTGGCCCAAACCAAGTGGAGAGCGAGATGGAGAAAGCCCAGGACCATCCCAGCAACAGCCCAGAAGGAAAAAATGAGAAACTAGCCCACAACCAAGCTGGGCCCTTTCAACCCCCAACAAAAATAGCTGCCTAAACACCTGGCTCACAAACCCCCAAGAAGGCCCCAAACCCCAGTGTCCTTTGCATCAGACCACTATGGGCCCATTACAAGACGGAAGGAAAAGAAAGGTCAGGGCGGTCTGCGGTGATTCCCCAAGTCCACTGCAAACTATGCAGTCGTCCAAATCTTCACATTCTTAAAATTTCTCCAAGGAAAGAAAAACAAGAGTTCTAGTTCCTGACTCCACGTGACACTCGACACAACACCACCACTGCTCAAGGGTCCCTGAAGAGATCTGGCAGCATGGACTTAAGACTCCTCAGGGTTTCTTCAGGGTCTTCATAGCTTTTCCAGGATCTGTTATTTGAAATCTGTAATCTAGCCGGATAACTCATTCTGAACTTCAGGCCTGCAGCAATTAGCTTAGAAACAATAGGGTGAAGTGCCTTGCATTTCATGCGGGCCGAGATGGGTAGATCTTGAAAGATTCTCAGCTTTATATGTTCCCAGTGAACCTCTTGCAGAGCACGCACTTTTTGTAGAAAATGTTGTTTCTCCAGATAGTTCAGGAACCGGCACACGATAGGGTGGGGGGGGTTCCTCAGGGGGTGGATTAGGCTGTAAAGCCCTGTGGGCATGCTCTATAATGTAGCCAGAGCCAAATGGAGATGGGCCTGCCACCCGCTCAACCAATTTCTGAATAAATGCCACAATGTTTTGGCCTTCCTCTCCCTCCGGTAAACCAAGAACAACTACATTATTTCTTCAGCTCTGACCCTCTAGGTCCTTGAGCTTGGCTTCAAAATGAGACAATTTCTGGTGCATCAAAACCAGTTCAGGGTCAAAACTACCAATTATTTTCTCTATAGAAGCAATTCAGGCTGCGTTGTTGGAAACAGACAATGAGAATTCATCTAACTTTCTGGATAACGACTTCAAGTCCGTTGCCATATCCTTCATTTCCTCTCGAAAGGGTTTGAATTCCTTGAGAAATCTGGCCAACGTTAGGGGTTCCTGATCACAACTTTGGCTCAGAAGATCAGAGCTAGAACCACCCGAGGCCCTGGATTTCTTAGGGGCTTTCTCGGGAGTTGCTGGAAGGGTATGCTTCTGTGGGCCTTTTTTCATATAAGCCTCCATCCGCTCGAGAGATAACCAGACCAGATTGCAATAGCTATTGTACAGCACAGAATCTTAGAAACATGAGAAAATGTTAAATTAAAACTCCAAAACAAGCTAAATAAAAGACGGGAAGCGGGAGCTGCTTGAGGGAGCTGCTACTCAGCACTCTGCATCACGTGATCTCCTATTTACTCACTTTTCATGAATGATCTCCCCTGAGAACCTGCCTTTAGCAGCTCTTCTCTTTATGGAGATGACCTGGTACTTCTTATTTGTTCCAAGGATAACACTTGTGTTAATTCCCAGCTTAATGCTGACCTTTGTTGCTTTCAGTGCTGACTGAAAACAACAGGCTTGTCATGAATTTGAAAAAGACCTACGCCATGCTCTTTCAGTCTTCAACAATGGTTAAATCCTGTACTGAACCACTAACACTATCCTGTTCTGATGGCTCACTCCTCCTGTCCATCCAATCCTTTAAATACCTTGGGGCCACTCTGGATCCCCCATCTTGGCTTCTCCCTACACATTCATAATGTGTGTAGGGCTCTAAATATTAAACTCTACATTGCCTACAGGGTCAAGCACATTTTAACCTCTTTGCTTGGCTTGCCCTAGCCAGATGATTTCTTCTCCACAGTCTTACATATGGGCTTATACCTTTTGCATCTGTTAGCAAAACATTTCTGACAAAATGGGATACTACTTGTAATAACACTCATTACAAAAAACTGCATTAATGCATCAGTTAAGGTCCAGCATAACCCCAGATATGTAGGAAAATGTGGCATTAGGGTTTCCAACCTTAACTCCACCCCCCTCAGCAGCAAAAGGACAAGGCCACACAAGCAGCCACGGGCAGCCATCATCAAGTAAGGCAAGCACATATAACTGTTTCAGATGACACAAATTCAGTGGCCCTAATGTGCTACCTTTGTGGATTTCTATCTGTGGTTGCAGAAGTGCAGCCACAGAAGTGCCTGAGTTCTGTAGACAAACACAGTGTTGCAATTTGGTTATCATGGATTTATATCTGTGGCTGCAGAAGAGTGTGTGTATGTGCTCCAGTGTGCATGCTGCAGATACAAATCCATGAAGGCAGTACCAGTCCAATGGCACAGAGGCAAGGCATCCGCTTGTGGAGCTGACATCCTGGGTTGGGGGATGGACTCGTGAGTTTGAGGGCCGGCCCGGGGGAGAAGGATTGAGCGTCCTAGTGATGGCTCTCCTTCTCCGGGGAGGTAGAGTGTCCTGCACTTTATAGACCTCTGGAGGAGGCTGGGTGTTGTGCCATGGCCAGTGCTGTCAGTTAAGTAGGGCAGGGCAGACATAGGGCACAGCCCCTGTACATCACTGCACACCCTGCCCTCAGGAACCAGCATCACAAAACAGTTGGTGATCCTCCTATGATGCCCACCCCAGTCCCACTGTACCCCCCCATGACTCACAGTGCCTACTGAGATAGTGTTCTGTCAGTCTGGTCGCCCCCACCGCCCCACCCATGGGGGGCAAGACCAGAGAGCCCTGACAGTGGCTGTGATGCCACTGGTAATCTGGATGGGTTTCTGTGGGTGTGGGTTGTCTCAGTGGCCCCACCTTGTGGGGGCAAGCCAGGGCTGTGGCCAACCATGGTGGTCACAGTGGGTGGGGTGGAATCTGGAAGGGTATGGATGGAGGTTAGGGATGCTGTGCCCCCCAAAAAAAGTCCGTGAAGGTATCACATCAGTGCTACTGAATTTGTGTATTCTAAATACAATTGTATGTTAAGAGGAAGGGCCCCTTTTCCCCTTCCTGCCTTTGCTGCCTCTTGAAAATTTCCTTCTTGCCATCTCCCTCACTATGCTTTCCGTACCTTGCCACCTCTGCACCTCTATTTCCAAATCTTCTGTTCTTGTCCCTCTTGTCCCCTACTATGCTTGTGCCTTCTTCAGCTTGTGCCCTGGGGGATTTTCCTCCACTCAGTACCTCCCTTCCTGTTGCTTCAGTCTGAGGAGGACAGACATTGAAGGAAATGTATGATTTATACCTAGAGAATTTCCAATGCTGACTTAAAGAGCTAGTGGAGCCAAAACAGGCAGACAGGAAAATAATACAAATTTTAAGTAGTAGTCAGTTGTAATTTTTTATTTCTGAAATATTTTTCTTTTTCCTTTTGCTCATCAGAAAGTCTTCTGTGTGATAATTTTGTGCTGGATGTGTGGAACAGCTCTTAGCCTGGCAGCTGACATACCTAACTCTGCTGCCCCACACTACAACATCAGCATTATGATCTTACTGACAGTGACATCTCAGATGAATGACCTGGAAGTCCTTCACTTGCTTTTCCTAAGTAGCAGTGACGACACAGTCAGTGAGGTCACAATGCTGATGACATAGTGTGGGGAAGTAGAGCAAGATATGTCAGCAGCCAGGCTAAGTGCTGTTCCACACATCACACCTACTAACATCAGGTAAACAATCTTTTAATTAAACAAAGGAAAAAGAAAAAGTACCTCACATATAAAAGGTAATAGTTGGCTGCTTTTAAAATCTAATATTTGTTTTAGGCAGTGCACTAACTCTTTAAGGCAAACAAAATCAAAGATGACAACAACGTAGATGTCTTCCTACCAGTTTTGCCACCTCAGATTTATGTCCATCTCTGGAATCTCATTGCACCAGATGACATCCTGACTCTGACATGTGTGTAAGTCACCAAGACACTTGCATGGAATTTCAAACTCCAGACCCTTATCATTGCTGAATGTTACACTTTTCATCATCGCAACCAGGAGGAGGGGGAACCTACTGTATTGCCAACTACAACATTGCATTGAAGCATCTGACATGCATCTCTGCACTTGGCCAGTCCCTGGATGAGGCTATCTGGGATCGATTTGTCTGTAGTCTAAGAGGGGAAGCTTATCGCAAAAGGCTTTTGTCAGAAGCAGACATAAACTTCAAGTCAGATTTTGACATTTCACATGCTTTGGAGCTCACCCAAAACAGCTCCAGGGCACTAGCAGGACATTCTGAACCATAAAAGAGTGGGGTTCACAAGGTCACCCATACATCGGAACCCAAGGGACATTCCACATCACGAAGTGGTCAACCACCTGTATTTCAGCAACTCCAAACATTTCAGAAGCCAGCACCACAGGGCACTTCCACAAGGTCAAAACAACTGTGTTACTGATGTGGCGGTAACCACCAGCTAAACACAGGCTGATTTCAATATGAGAAATGCTATGGCTGTGGAAAAGTGGGTCACATACAGAAAGTGTGCAAAAGTACACTATGGACTGTGTAAACATGTGGGTCCCAATAAACAGATCGTACCACCAGACTATGATGCATAAAAAATGCATACTTCTGCGTTTATCATTTTATTTTAGAAAAACACAAAACCAAAAATCACTAATCTAATATTTACATAAAGGGAAAAAAAATGATGTTATTTCTTCATATCAGTTCAGACATCAGGATATACTGCTTGCTTCAGATGCTATAAGGAAATTTCTGTAATCTCTCCTTCCTCAGATAATGTGAAAGACAGCACATTACCTCCTTGCTGAGATCCTTCTCTCACCTTGGTCAGAACCCTACTGACCAACCTATCTGTGAGATCCTTCTCTCACCTTGGTCACAGCGAATCTGATTAAGCCTCCTTTTGGAGGGTTTATATAGTAAAGGGAAGGGTGTGTGGTTTTCACAGCGCCCCTCCTCCTTAGTGACATGAATTCCCCTGTATCTATATAACCTGCCATTTCAGGGGCAGCTTGCCCTATAGAAGGACCTTTCCAAATGAAACAGAACTCTAGGTAACAACCTTTCTTTACAATTGTATATGGTTAAACCAACTTGTTTTGGAACAAATAGCCGGTTATAACTTTTGCATGGACAGAGAAATGAGGGGCGCACTCTCTATCTGTCTCCATCAAAAGTTACAGCCTTTTATTTGTCTTTTGGGTTCATAAAGGGAAATACATACAATATGAAACTATTGAAGTATCTATGCTTTGTTTCACATAATATGGTACTCTATTCTTTAGACATGCTTTATTTCCTTCCCAAATCCTTTGTTTTACATTTCTAGACCTTTTATTTATTTTCTTCCAAACAGTTTATCTGGCTGCAGCACTTTCAGCAAACAGCTTAGCAGGCTGCTGCACTTTCTGCCGATCCCCTATTGAGAAACTCAGCCTTCTAGAACACAGAAGGCTTTACTGCAACAATTACAACTCCCTTTTTAAAAGAAGAGCTTTAATACTACAGGTTCTATGGCATTTTCCTACAACCTGAACTTTGTTTGAGTTGCCTAAAACATTTATTTCACTGTTTACAGCAATTCTACAGCTTCAGCTTTCCTTAATGACTAACTGGCTTGTAGGTGAAGGCTGTCTTTCATAACCCAGCCCTTACTCACATTATGGCTTTATTTAAGTGACACAGCTCCCTTTTGTATTCTTAAACAAGATGCAAGCTTTTGTTTTAATACCAGAACAAAAGTGATAGTAAAGCAAAGTAGAGAATTGCCAGGTTGGCCACCCTGACAAGAAAATTAGGATAGATTGAATAAGCAGAAGGAAACAGGATAAAGTGAAAGCAGAAACCCAAAAGGGGGGGGTTATTTGCATCTTCTCTGTGTCAGTTTTCTCTTTTCAAAACTGGCCCTCCTGTCACACTCCTCCCACCACAAGAAGTCAACATACTATTAGTTATGTTGACTAAGACCTCTCACCCTGTGAAGGGTTGGAACTTCTACCCACCCTCACCAGAAGTTCCCCCCAGGGACCCTTACGATAAACAGTTTTCAAAAACATTTATTCAAAAAACAATACTGTCATTCTTTGTTCCTTGGGGTTGTGCCGTCAAGGCACTTTATAATGCCATCATTCAGTTTTACAGCAGGATCACTGGCAGGATCAGCACCAAAGCGTGATAGGAAATCCACGTTCTGATGCTGAGAACCAGTTCTATGGCACACAGTAAATTTGTATGGCTGTAGAGCTAGATACCATCGTAATATGTGAGCATTCTTGTCTTTCATTAAATGCAGCCAGCATAAAGGGTTATGATCTGTCACAATTGTAAACTGGTTTCCCCAAAGATAATATTTTAGGGCCTCTACTGCCCATTTGATGGCCAAACACTCCTTTTCAATTGTTGAGTACTTTCTCTCTCTTTCATGTAATTTTCTACTAAGGTATAAAATGGGATGTTCCTCTCCCTGACTATGTTGAGTCAATACTGCCCCAATGCCTGTGTCAGAGGCATCTGTCTGCAATTCAAACGGCTTAGAAAAATCAGGACTACATAATACTGGGGCTGAGCACAAGATGGCTTTAATTTTAAGAAATGCCTCCTGACAGGCTGGAGTCCACTTTACTTTATTTGGAAATTATTTCTTTGTTAACTCTGTAAGATAGCTATGGCAGAAAACTCTGGGATGAAGTGTCTATAGTAGCTTGCCAAACCAATAAAAGACCTAACATGGCGCTTTGTGGTTGGTATGGGACTATTAGCCACTGCTTCAACTTTGTCTACTTCAGGTTTGATTTTCCCCATGTCCAATAATAAATCTCAAATAAAGCATTTCTGTTTTAGCTATGGCACATTTTGAAGGGTTTATGGTCATTCCTGCATCCTGGATACTTTGTATTACTCAACTGAAATGAACTAAATGAGTCTCCCAGTCAGGGCTATAGATAACAACATCATCCAAGTAAGCAGCACTGTAACTTTTGTGAGGTCTTAGCACAAAATCCATATACCGTTGGAATGTAGTCGGAGGTTCATGCAGGCCAAATGGCATTGTGGTGAACTGGTATAGGCCAAGTGGGGTACAAAAGGCAGTTAATTCCTGAGTTTTTGGGGCTAAGGGAATCTGACAATATCCTTTTGTTATATCCAAGGTACTAATGTATTTTGCAGACCCAATCTGGTCCAGGAAATCATCTATACGTGGCATCGGATACCCATCAAACTCAGATACTTTGTTTATTTTTCTAAAATCTAAGCATAACCTGATGCCCCCTTCTTTCTTATGCACCACTATCAATGGAGAGGACCAAGGGCTGTGTGAAGGAACTAACACTCCAGCCCGTTCCATGGATTTTATTTCAGCCACTACTTCTGGCCTGATCTTTTTGGGTAGTCTGTATGGCTTTTGGTGAATGGGCTTATTTTGTGTAACCCTAATTTCATGGACCACACCCTTAGCCAGCCCAGGTTCCTTCGTGAATGTGCCTGAGAAATATTTTAAAAGGTGATCAATTTCTAATCTCTGTTCAGGGGTCAATTCAGGACTGAGATGTACGTCCATGTCCTTAATAGCTTTATCAATTCTGTCATAAGCTATGTCTAGTTCTGCTGTATCAGGATTTGTTTGAATAAATAGTGTTGGTGACTCTGGTTTTTCTATCCATTTTCTCAGTAGGTTGGCATGATATATTTTCTTCACTGGCATATGTCCTGGCATCTCTATGGCGTAGTTTACTGTGCCCACCTGGTGTAAGACAACATGTGGCCCTTGCCACCGCATAAGTAATTTATTCTCTGTGGAAGGTAACAATAGTAACACTTTTTCACCTGGAGAAAATGTTGTATGTTTCAAACCTAGGTCGTAATGTTCTTTTTGTTTAAGCTGTTTCTGGTCAACATTTTGATGAGCAATAGTCACATACTTTACCAATCTTTTTCTCAGGGCAGTCATATACTCCAATGTATTTTTACAGGCTACATTAGTCCCTTGCTCCCAATGCTCCTTTACTACATCTAAGGGGCCCCTAGGGTTATGCCCATATAGCATGACAAAGGGTGATAGCCCTGTAGTAGCCTGAGGTACCTCTCTATATGCAAACAGCAGGTAAGGCAGGTACTTGTCCCAATCCTGGCCTTCCTCTTGTACATACTTCTGCAGCATACATTTCATGGTCTTATTAAAATGTTCTACTAACCCATCAGTTTGGGGATGGTGTGGTGATGTTCTAACCGCAGATACCCCTAGTAATTTGTACAGTTCCTGTAACATGATGGATGTAAAATTATTCACGCGGTCACTCAGGATAACCTTAGGTATTCCCATCCTGCTAAAGACCTTTGCCAGTTCCTCTGCAATATGAGGGGCAGTAACCGTCCTCATTGGTATTGCCTCTGGGTACCTGGTGGTATAATCACAAATGACTAGGGTATACTGATTCCCCTTATAACTTTTTAACAAGGTCCCACTACATTCATTGCAACCTTATCAAATGGAGTAGGTACCTAGCGTATAGGTTGCAGGGGTACAATATATTTTTTCCCTCCCTTGGCAACTAGCTGGCACTGTGGACAGGACCTACAATAGGCTGCCACGTCCTGATGGATCCCTGACCAAGTAAAATGAGAAAGGATTCTTCTGACTGTCTGATCTCTCCCTTCATAACCAGCCATGGGGATATCATGAGCCAAATGCATGATTTGTTCTCTATACGTTTTAGGCACAATTAGCTGTTCAAGCTTCTCATTAGTACCAGGTTCAACAGTGACGCTATACAAAATATTATTTCTTTCAATGAACCGTGATTGACCCGGGGGTCCAACCTTGTTAACCTGCAAATATAAAGGGGTTAGTGACTCACATTTTTGTTCTTGTCCAATATCTTTTATTAAAGTCTCTGGAATATGAAGTGGACCCATAGCCTGGTGTTTGTTATTCCAGTTCTTCTTCTCTTCTCTTCTAGTTCTTTTAGACTTTTTGATGTTACTATCAGTTTCAAAATAATCAACCTCAAAATGTAAAATGTCTTGCAACTGCTGGGTTTTCGTCTGAGACCTGGTCACCACATTAACAGTCTCTGAAGTGGTTTTCTGCTGTTTCAGTAAAAGATCAAAATGTGGAAAGTCTTGTCCAGGAATAACAGGTACAGGGAGTTGTGGAACAAGGCCTATCAGCATGTCATGACATTCATTATTTACAGTTATTTTAAGATGTGTGGTAGGGTAATGGTGTACATCCCCAAGTGTACATCAAACAGTTGTATTTCAGTCACTGCTGGGTAGTTTGGGGGCTAGATCAGTTCTGATTAAAGTCTGTATACTGCCAGAGTCCAGCAAACCCAATGTTTGCTGTTCCCCAATACCCACAGAAGTTATATACCCAAAATTGGATTGGGCAAGATGTGCTGGGTCAGACCTTTTATTGGGGCAGTTTCTAACAATATGCCCTTTCTCACGACAACCATGGCATATTATGTCTGTGTATGGGACTATCCCACTTCTCACCCCACGATAGAACTGTAACTGTCTCTGCTTAGAGGAAGTATTAAATGGTGGTCTTACCAGTATAGTAGATGGTCCTGGATGGCCTGGGTCATTTCCGGCTTGAGTGCTCCATACAGCCAGATAATCTTCTGCCAGCTTGATAGTATTTTCTGCTGTTTTGGGTTTATGTTAATTCACCCACAATTGCACATCCTTAGGTAAAATCCATATGAACTGTTCAATTATTATGAGTTCCATAATTTGATCTACAGTTCTGTTGGTGGGCTGTAACCATTTGACACAGTAGTCCCTTAAACAAGCATAAGTTTCCCCTGGCATGTCTATGCTGGACATTTTCTGGGACCAGAATCTTTGGCCATAGGTTTCTTTTTTAATATTATACCTCCGCAGAATTGCCTCTTTCACTTTGTCAAAATTAGAACTATCAGTCCAATCTAGATGGCTGTAAACTAATTGGGCTTGGCCAGAAAGGTGGGGAACCAAACGAATCACCCATTGATCCCTGGGCCAGTTACAAGTTTATGTCACCCTCTCAAAAGTAGTCAAATGGACCTCAATATCATCCACTTCAGTCAATTTATTTAACTTAATGTCTCTAGGCACTGACCTTTCGGTCTGACCCGGGTCATGTCCTGGATAGCTTTTAATGTTGCTGTCCATTTCTCATCTTGTCTTCTTCTTTCTTCTGCCTGTATCTTCCGGTCTTCATCCCTCTGTCTCTGGTCCTCTTCTCTCTGGCGCTTCATCTCCAGCTGACTTAAACAAAGCCATTTCAGTAATTCACTTGGATCCTCTGGTGCTGGGGTCATCTGGCCTTCCTCCTTCTTAGGCTCACCAGCTGCAGCTGTGGCTCCTTCTTCCATCCTTCTTGGTCTGGTTGCAGGTTCAATTCCTGGTAACAACTGAACACCAGTCTTCAATCGTACAGACCTCGTCAAATGTAATGCATCCAAATCCTCCGCTTCTGGTTGTTGCAACTGTCAGGGTATTTTCAGTGCAACACCCCCTCTGAAGTACCTTCTGGCACACCAGAGGTTGAGATCCCACTTCTGACACCAGTTGTAAATGTGTGGGTCCCAATAAACAGATCATGATGCATAAAAAATGCATACTTCTGCATTTATCATTTTATTTTAGAAAAACACAAAACCAAAAATGAATAATCCAATATTTACAGAAAGGAAAAAAAAATATGTTATTTCTTCACATCAGTTCAGACATCAGGATATACTGCTTGCTTCAGATGCTATAAGGAAATTCCTGTATTCTCTCCTTCCTCAGATAATGTGAAAGACAGCATATTACCTCCTTGCTGAGATCCTTCTCTCACCTTGGTCAGAATCCTACTGACCAACCCATCTGTGAGATCCTTCTCTCACCTTGGTCACAACGAATCTGATTAAGCCTCCTTTTGGAGGGTTTATATAGTAAAGGGAAGGGGGTGTGGTTTTCACAGCACCCCTCCTCCTTTGTGACATCATATTCCCCTGTATCTATATAACCTGCCATTTCAGGGACAGCTTGCCCTATAGAAGGACCTTTCCAAATGAAACAGAACTCTAGGTAACAACCTTTCTTTACAATTGTATATGGTTAAGCCAACTTGTTTTGGAACAAATAACTGGTTATAACCTTTTCATGGACAGAGAGATGAAGGGTGCGCTCCCTATCTGTCTCCATCAAAAGTTACAGCCTTTTATTTGTCTTTTGTGTTCATACAGGGAAATACATACAATATGAAACTATTGAAGTATCTATGCTTTGTTTCACATAATATGGTACTCTGTTCTTTAGACATGCTTTATTTCCTTCCCAAATCCTTTGTTTTACATTTCTAGACCTTTTATTTATTTTCTTCCAAACAGTTTATCTGGCTGCAGCACTTTCAGCAAACAGCTTAGCAGGCTGCTGCACTTTCAGCCGATCCCCTATTGAGAAACTCAGCCTTCTAGAACACAGAAGGCTTTACTGCAACAATTACAACTCCCTTTTTAAAAGAAGTACTTTAATACTACAGGTTCTATGGCATTTTCCTACAGCCTGAACTTTGTTTGAGTTGCCGAAAACATTTATTTCACTGTTTACAGCAATTCTACAGCCTCAGCTTTCCTTAATTACTAACTGGCTTGTAGGTGAAGGCTTTCTTTCATAACCCAGCCCTTTATTCACATTATGGCTTTATTTAAGTGACACAGCTCCCTTTTGTATTCTTAAACAAGATGCAAGCTTTTGTTTTAATACCAGAGCAAAAGTGATATTAAAGCAAAGTAGAGAATTGCCATGTTTGCCACCCTGACAAGAAAATTAGGATATATTGAATAAGCAGAAGTAGACATGCTGCCCCTGGGTGGGATCATTAGGAAGTATGGTCTGAGTTTTCATTGCTATGCTGATGATACTCAGCTATACTTTTCCTTTGCCCCAGGAACATCTAATGCAGTGGATGTGCTAAACATCTGTCTGACCGAGATAAGTGACTGGATGGCCTCCAGCTGGTTGCGACTGAACCCTAACAAGACGGAGGTATTGGTAGTGGAGTCGAACAGAGTTCGTGATATGGAGGTCTCTGATTCAGCAACTGGACTTGTTCTTGGGGCTGTCTCATTGAAGGCCTCCTCTACGGTGCGTAGTCTTGGAGTGATTCTGGACAGGAACTTGACCATGGAGACTCAAATATCTTCCGTGGTTCGTACCTGTTTTTTTCATCTCAGAAACATTGCCAGGATTAGGCTCTTGTTCCTTCTCTGGACCTCCCTACCTTGATACATGCCTTAGTCACATCTAGGCTGGACTACTGTAATGCGCTCTATCTCGGGGTCAGAGGAGGACTTCTCCACAGACTGCAGCTGGTGCAAAATGCAGCTGCCTGGTTATTGACTGGGCAGAAAAAATTTTGCCATATTACACCGGTACTGCGTGGATTGCATTGGCTGCTGGTCAGGTGGAGAGTCCTCTTTAAGGTGGGTCTTCTCACCTTTAAGGCCCTACGGGCAGGACCCTGGCTACCTGTCAGTCCTCCTGACACCTGTTCTATCGGTCCGCCTCTTGATCCTCCAGTAGTGGCCTCCTGACCGTTCCTAAGGAGGCTGAAGTCAGCCGGTGATAGAGCTTTCAGCGCTGCGCTCCGCCCTATGGAACCTATTACCAACTATGGTCAGAGAGGCCTCGACTGTAAGTATTTTTAAGATCCGCCTGAAAACCTTCTTATTTTCTCAGGCGTTTGATGTTTAGACTACATTAGACTATGATGTACTTATTATTTGTTATTTCACTTATTTTCTGTATTATGCTCTTTTAAAAATTTGTACGGCGCCCAGAGCCTCCGGGATTGGGCGTCTTTTAAAATAAATTTGACTTGACTTGACTTGACTTGACAGGATAGAGTGAAAGCAGAAACCCAAATGGGGGGGCGGGGGTATTTGCATCTTCTCTGTGTCAGTTTTCTCTTTTCAAAACTGGCCCTCCTGTCACAGACTGCTCAGGCACAGTATGTTACAGACTCAACTCCAGCCACCAAAATAGAAGATGAGATGTTGCCACTGTTCACGGTCCATGCAACACAAGCCAAAGAAAAGGAAATTTGCCTCCAAATTGAGTTTGCTGGAAAACTGGTTAGCATGCAGTTTGACATCAGAGCATCAGCATCTCTTGTGCCATAGCATGTCTACAGAAAGAAACTTCACTACCCTTTGCAACAATTGCATATGTAGATCTTGTCTTACACTGGAGACCACATCCCTGTGTTGAGTAAGATTCAGGTACCAGTCACCTACGAAGGAGGAATGTGGACCTTGCCTATGGTGACAGTGCAAGGGGAAAGACCTACATTACTATGAAGAAACTGACTCAGTAAGATCAAGTTGAACTGGGAAAAGATCTTCAGCTTAAACATTGTGACCAAGGCACCACAAGATACACTGAAGAAGGTACTGGACAAACATGGTCCTATTTTCTGGGATGGCTATGGCACAATCTGGGATTTCAAAGCAAAGATCTGAGTGCAACCTGTAGCCTCTCCAATTTTCCACAAGCCTTAACCAGTACTCTACATCTTAATGGAAGTGGTAGAGAAGGAAATGGATCATCTTGAAAGTCATAGTATCATGTCACAAGTAGATAGGAGTGACTGGGCTGCCCAGGCTGCTCCTATCATCATGGTGCCAAAGCTAGACAAAGCATTGAGGCTGTATGGTGACTACAAGGTTACAGTGAACTATTGTACACAGCCATACCCATTACCCAATAAGGAGGACTTGTTTGCCATACCAGCAGGTGTAAAGTTATTTGGCAAATTGGATTTATCTTTTGCAATTGGAACCAGAGTCAAAACCGTATCTAACCATCAACACCCACACAGGACTTTGCCAATATAATCGCTTGGCCTATGGAGTTTCCACAGTGTCTGAAATTTTTTCAGAACTCAGTGAACCAGATGCTGCACAGACTGGACCATGTAATCTGCTTTATGGATGATATCTTGGTAACAGCACCCACAGTGGAAGAACATCAGACAATCCTAGATCATGTCCTGTCCAGGCTGCAGCAGTATGGACTGAGAGTGAAGCTAGCCAAATGTCAATTTCTGCAAACCTCTGCTGAGTACCTAGGCTACTGGATCAACACCCAAGGCCTACATCCAACAGAGAGCAAGGTGGAAGCTACAGCCAAGGCACCTCACCAACAACTGTGACTGAGTATTAAGATCCATCTTAGCCCTCTTCAATTACTATGGATGGTTCCTAGCCCATTTGTCCACAATCTTGCAACCACTCTGTGACTTGCTACAGAAAGAAGCTTAATTAAATTGGTCACAACAGTGTGAGTAAGCATTCCAGGCTTGAAAGCAGTGTATTCTAACCAGCAAGTAGTTAGCACACTATGACCCAGCCAAACCTCTGAGGCTGGCATGGGATACTTTCCATATGGAGTGACGGCCATTACCTCTCATGTGTTACCTACTGGAGAGGAACACCTAAGCAATTTGGCTTCCAGAACCTTGTCCCCAAGTGAAAGAAACTATACTCAGACTAAGAAAGAAGCCTTGACCATATTTTTTGATGTCAAGAAGTTCCATAAGTACCTGTATAGATGGATATTCACTCTGCTAACAGATCACAAGCCTCTATTGGCAATAATGGGACCAAAGACTGCAATACCATCTCTCACAGTACTCAAGATGCAGTGATGGATCCTGATGTTGTTGGCTTATGACTATGACATTGAGTACAGACATTCTCAGGATTACACAAATGTGGATGCATTATCAAGACTGCCATGCAAAGATGCTACAAAGAAGGAAGATGATGGATCGGTATTCCCCCTTTCACATCTTGAGTAATTACTTATTACTTCACAGGATAAAGTCCTAGATTTCACCTTAAATTGTTGGCCCAACTTCACAAGAGACCAGACTCTCTGACCTTTCTTGGACAAGAAGGACCAGTTGTCCACAGAGCAAGGCTGTGTTCTGTAGGGAGTTTGAGTTGTAATACCTCCCAAGTTCTGCAAGAGGTTACTTTCTGACATATTGTACAGTACATGACAGTCATCCTAGAATCTTTTAGATGAAGGCATTGGCCAGAGGTTACCTCCAGAGGCCAGGACATGATCAAGATATCTGGCATCTTGTCAACCAATGACTTGAACAGGGGCCATGCTGTGGTTTTGCTCTGCTTTGGCTTCAGCAAGGCTTTTGACTCAATGCCTCTCAGATGCCTGCTGAAGAAGATGGAGGACCTAGGTGTGGCTAAGATCATAGTGAACTGGGTAGATAACTGGCTGAAGGGGAGTCAGTAGAGGGTTGTGGTCAATGTGGTTAACTCAGAAGAGAGGGAGGTCATGAGTGGGATGCTACAGGGATCTGTCCTGGGCACAGTCCTCTTTAACATGTTCATCAGTGAAACTGGTGAGAGAATCCAGGGTAGATTGTGTCTCTTTGCAGATGACACTAAGCTCTTTGGGAGGGTGGACAGTGATGAGGGAAGCGGGGAAATGCAGAGTGATCTACAAAGGCTAGTGACATGGTCTAAGGTTTTTTAGTTGCAATTTAATGCCAAAAAGGCAAGGTGATGCACCTATGGAACAAGAACCCCAGAAATGAGTACTGGATGGGTGGAATAAGACTCAGAACTGTGGCTGAGGAACAGGAACTAGGAGTTATCATCTGTGACATCCTCAAACAATTAAGCCAGTGTAACAAGGCCTATTGCAAGTCAAACAGGATGCTGGGGTGCATCAGGAGGGTATTAACAGCAGAAGGAAAGAGGTAATTCTATCACTTTATAGATATTTGATGAGGCTTCATCTGGAGTACTGCACCCAGTTCTGGAGTCCTCACCTCAGGAAAGACAAGGACAGGCTGGAGACAGTGCTGCAAAGGTTGACTAAAATGATTCAGGGCCAACAGGGCAGATCTTACTAGGAATGCCTTAAGGCACTGAACATGTAGTCACTGGAGGGCAGAAAGGAGAGGGGGGATAGGATAAAAACCTTCAAGTTCCTTAGTGGAATTAACAAAGTGAACTGTAAGGAACTTTTTAGCTTGAATACTAGGTCTTGGTCAAGGGGACATTAACAGAAACTAAATGGAGGGCAGCTCAAGAGGGACATATGGAGAAACTATTTTGCAGTGATGATGGTGAAGCTGTGGAAGTCTTCCAGCTGAGATGGTGGGTGCAAAACCTATTAGTGACTTCAAGCATGGTTGGCCTGTATGAAGGGTACTGTAGTAGCTAGGGGTGGCAGAACCAGGGCAGAGATTGGGGAAGTCTAGGGATCTGAAGGGACAGTAGGTCCCAGGGCTAATAGGGAACTCAGGCAGACTGGAGGGACCATTGGTCTTTTCCTGCCATCATTGTCTATATTTTTATGTAAAAATACTACCAATATCTTGGAAATTTGGGGTCACAATCTGACAAAACAACAATGTTATGTGTGAACATTTTCTTACCCAGTCATGGCAAATCACTATTAAAATTCAAATGTTTAGTTTAATCCTTTTAACTGCTACACTATCTACTTCTGTAGCAGCTAAACAGCCAATACAAGCAAGCAAACTAGCATTGGTCAGTGCTTGTTTGCAATGTTGAGACCATCTGAACAATGCTGGTAGCATCATTCTGTGTGGCAGAGGGAGTGATGAAGTGCCACAGATTATCTTATAGGCAGAACAATAACTGTGGGGGGTATGTGTGGTTTGGAGAGTGAGAAATAAAGAGCTGCAGAGCAGTTTTGGTGGTGGGAGAGAGAGAGAGAAAGAGAGACAGAGATCCAGGATTGGCGGATTAAGAAAGCATGAAAGAGTGACAGGAGCACCAGTGATTGTGGCTGTAGAGAAGGAGAAGGCAAGAGTGTTGTGTAACATCTCTATCATTCCCAGGATAGACAGAAACAAAGCACTGAAGAGCAGGCAAGTGGACCAAAAAGGAAGGGAAACATTGGTTGTACAGTATGAAGTACAAGCTGCACAAGAAAAAAAGTTCCAGCATGCATTTTCCAGCCCAGTGATCTGCAAAGTACTTCAATGTGAAAAGCAGCAGAAAGACATATAGCGGGCAGAACTGTGGTAGCGATTAGGTATTGTAAAGCTATGATAGGCGGAGGATGGCTAAGCTCTCCAAAAACTCTTTCAGAGCTTAGACCAATCACAATATTTTTACTAGCCTTTGGCAAGCAAACATAAAAAGGATGGAGTTACTATAAAGAAGTAACAACTGCAACGTGGAGCTGACATGGATCATGAAGAAATATGACCTGAAGAAAAACATCATCTCCCAAACATAACACTTAAGGATGACATAGACAACAAACAATAAAGTAAGCCTGTGCATCCAAATAAATCAAGTGTATCACAACCCCGAACAAGAACAGGCAGAACAATAACATAACTATATGAAATATGAGAAAAAAAGGATAATTCAAAGATTGCAGAGGTTTTTTTTTTGTGTGTGTTTCAGAAAGCAGTTACCCCCAAATAGCCAAGTTGAGAAACAAACTTCTTACTTTCAGTGGAGTCCTGCTTCTAGCCAATTTTACAGCTGCAATGACTGAAGCACAGAATGAACAAGTTACTTTCTCAAGGTCACAAAGTGCATTAATACATTAGCTGTGATAAGATTTGAATCTGGGATCTCTTTTCTCCTGTTTCACAGTGCTTTGCTGTGCTACTTGAGCAAACTGCCTCCACAATAGAACAAAGCAGGTTAACAGCAGCAAATGGGAGCCATACCAAAAAAAAATAACACTATTACATGACAATATTTTGCAATTAAGTAATGTTGTCACAACAACATTGTGATCAATGAATCAGTTGGGCCACAGATTGTCTGACGCACTTCCAACAGTCAATATCTAAATTGGGTAATACATTATCACATGCTGTTTAAGAATCAATGTGGGAATTAAATAACAATGATAAACAACAGAACAGAAGTTAATATCAATGAAAACAGAGAAGACTATCTATATCCAGAGGTCTAACAGTGAGTCACAGGCATTGCAAATGCAGTCGGTACGCTCAATTCACAGCATGAGATCATAGATCTTCATTATCAGTCAGCACATACACATGCATAATCAGCTTCCAATGCAGTACATGAAGTTCAAAATACAGGAAACAAGACATTAGATTTAGATTGAAAACATGTTGAAGATATGAAAAAGTATAAGATAAAAATGAATATAGTCAGATAAGGCACCTGAAAAGAACCATTAAACATGCACAAGAGAAATAAAATCATAGTAAATAATTTAAGGTATGAGGAACATTGTAACGTGATAAAATATGATAAGAACCATGCTCCTGAGATTGACATGCTGAGAACATTCTACATGAACCAGAAATTGTGTCATCATTAAAGGACGACCAGGACAGTCACAATATTTTGGTGTGCTGCGAAACACCAGGTACCATTAGGATAACTGTTCATTTTTTCAGAGAATCTTTGTGCAAATAAAACTAAGTAAAATATCAAGCAACTTAATGTTGTCTTTTTCTAACTTCTACCTCTAAGATTTGCAGTAAGAACCATCCACATGTGTGCCATGTTATCTCAGCTACAGTATATGCTATCCTCTCAATATTGTTGAACTTCTTTCTGTATCATCACTCATCAATCACTTATCACTGAACATTAGGCAGCGAAATGCATGATGGAGAGAAAGGTAAAGCAGTTTAAAGTGTCATGATTTAAAGGATTCTATCAATATTTTGCACATGCAGGGATAAATAGCCACAGATATTTCCCATTTTGGGTTCACACTGAACAGCTAGCCTAGTATGCCCACCAGTGTTTCTTAGACAACAGACATGCATCTACAGTATACCAACAGTGCATTTATTAATCCATTCAGGTGAGGGATGTGCCTTGAGATGTTGTACTTTACAGATTCTGAATCAGAGTTACAGTATGAGGGAGAATCTTTGTGGCTATTCACTATGCCCAGTGAAGAACACATACTGTGCAGTACATATTGCAGTAGCATTTGAAACATTCGCATATACCACCCTCTATGCCAAAATATATACCGCTGAGTAAGCTGCTGCCCATTGCACATCAGCATCAGCTTCTGGCATTAGGTGCTGTTGAAGGAACAGTTTCCAAAATGTGAAGATCAGAGAAATAAGCACACAAATTGAGGATGTTTTATCATCACTCACCATCACTGGCATATTGCTTCCTGGTAGAGCAGCCTTCCCTGTTTCTGTTCATCCCCCCTCTAATCCCCCTGGGAAGAATGCCAAAGGTCAGCCTTTTTTCATGTGTTTGAAAGCTTTGGGCACATCTATGTAAATGTTGTGCCCATGAATAGGAAATTGCAGAGCCCTTTACTAGTGCAAACAATTACCCTGGCCTTGATATATACATGGGCCCAGATATTCAAACTGTGCCAGGCTGTGGCACAAGCCTGGACGCAGCACAACTTGGCTGCGCAGGGGCATTGACTGGGCGATATTCAACAGAGCTGCGCCATGGCTCAGCATCATTGAATATCGCACCCTGGCCACCAGCAGTGCACATGGCGCAGTGGCACTGTGCCAGCGCAAGTGGCCAGAGTGGAGCAGGGGGATGTGCTAGCACAAGTTCCATTGCGCTAGGCACAGCAACCATGATATTCAAAAGTGCACATGCAAATGGGGTCATAATGTATGCAATGCACAAATGGGGCCATTTGCATGTCATTAAGGCCTCATTTGCATGCAGGTGCACTGATCCCTGGTGACTTGCACCTGGCACCCTGCCAGGCAGCAGCCATCGGGGACCAACAACCCCTGCAGTGCGGCAATGTGCCCCACAGCCTGATCGTGGGCATTTGTAAAATAATAAAGATTCCAATATCCCTGGTGGTCCAGTGGACTGCTGTCAGCCCAATCGCGGGCTTAAGTAAAATAAAAAAGATTCCAATATCCCTGGTGGTACAGTGGACCGCTGTCAGCCTGATCGCGGGCTTAAGTATGATAACAAAGAATCCAATATCCCTGGTGGTCCAGTGGACCGCTGTCAGCCTGATCATGGGCTTAAGTATGATAACAAAGAATCCAATATCCCTGGTGGTCCAGTGGACCCCCTCCCCCCCCACTGATCCCCACCGCCCGCTCCCCACGGTCAGTGGTGGGTGGCAGCACCCTACCTGCCTGCTGCCCTGCACGCCCGCCATTGACACCAGCCGATGGGGCTGTATGCCCGATGGTCCTAGCGTGAGCCAATGGGCATGCAGCGATACCGTACTACACATTCAGATATGGATCCATTCACATATCTGGAATGTAGTATGGTATCGGGCTGCATGCCCATTGGCCTCATGCTGTGGACCAATAGGCGAGAGCCCTAACGACGGTATCAGTCAGTGGGTGGCGGGCGGCAGGCAGGTGGGTGCTGCCACCCACCACTGACTGGGGGTGGAGCAGTGAGGATCAGTGGGCGGGTGGGGAGGGGTCCACTGGACCACGACATGGATACTTGTTATCACACTTAAGCCCGCGATCGGGCTGATAGCGGTCCATTGGACCACCAGGGATATAGGATTCTCTGTTATTTTACAAATGCTCATGATCGGGCTGACAGCAGTCCACTGGACCACCACGGATATTGGAATCTTCCTTATATTACAAATGCCCGTGATCAGGCTGACAGCGGTCCACTGGACCACCAGAGATATTGGATTCTATTGTTTCATACAAATGCCCATGATCGGGCATGGGGGGGCACCACCATGGAGGTGCAGCTGGAGCTCGGGTGGCCACCCACAGGTGGCAGTTGCCGTGTTTTGTGCCCTGCAATACAGCAGCTCACCTGTGGGTGGCTGGCCGTTGCTCCTTTTTTTTTTTGGATCAACTTTGTGCGGCGCAAGTAGGGGTTGTGCATGCATGGCTCAGCACATCCTGGGCTGAATATCAGGATGTGCAAAGTATGCATGGGCATGACCCCCCACCTGTGCCTGCATACATTACTGATGCACTCCGGCGCATCGGGATTTATGCCAGGTGCAATTCCCATTTGAATATCGCACCGGGGCACAACCCTTTTGAATATCTGGACCCTGGTGTTCATTTATAATGCATGACAGGGTGTGTATTGTGTTGGGATAACATCACACCTTGCGTGGCTGGGTGCAAGGCTACAGGCCAAGAACATTCAACAGCAAGGCGTGAGATTATTCCACAACAACATACACCCTGGAGCTCATTATTGTGATTATAAAATGTCTTGTTTGATTAAAAAAAAGAATAAAAATGTTATTAAAACTACATTTTTTGTTATTTTTCAAATGGGTAAGCGCACTTAAAAAAAAGGTAGTGTTCATTATTTTTATTTTTTTTTACATCTTTTTCCCTCCAGTCACCAGTCCTGAGGCATTCCTCAGGCATCCCAGCTTGTCCCACCCAACCTGAGACACCCCTTTTCTTCAGGTCCCCTGGGAACCCCAACCTGGCACCCCAAAATGCCATACACCACCTGGCTTATACCCCCAAGGGTGGGGCCACTCACCACTTACCTTAGGCACTTCTCTAATCCAGCTTGGTGGTCTGGTGTTGGCTGGAGGATACTGGGACTGGAAGAGGTGGGGTCCAACAGTGGGCATGGGGCTGGCATGATGTCATCTCCTTCAGGAGACGGGGTGTTTCCTTTTGTGTGTGTGACTTTGTGATGGTCACCGGAGGCACAGATGTGCAATGACATCCGGTGTGAGCTGAGCGCGCTCTCACACCCGTCTCATGGACATCCGCCAATGCCTCCACCCCCTACATGCGCAAACCCTGGCTGATGCACTCCCAGTCTCCACTAGGAGTAGTTGCTG
Organism: Neoceratodus forsteri; assembly: GCA_016271365.2. Classification (NCBI taxonomy): domain Eukaryota; kingdom Metazoa; phylum Chordata; order Ceratodontiformes; family Ceratodontidae; genus Neoceratodus; species Neoceratodus forsteri. The sequence continues at coordinate 687,432,856 of CM057449.1, forward strand.
CTGGGGAGTTGTGAGCCCACCCTCCACAGGAGAGGAGAGCTGTCCTCCAGACGCCTGATCCACTTCTCCCTGGCCAACCCCTGGCAACCTGAGTTCACGCCCAGGTTGTCAGCATGGTGCGAGGTGTGGCGTCCAGCCCCTCAACCCTCAGAGCTACCGGGCTAGCTAGAAGTGCTCATTATTTGTTTTGGCCAGTAGGTGGAGCTGCTGTGGTGCTACTTTGGTTCTGGTTCCCTAACATTGCTTCCTTTGTAGAGACTTGATTTTTTCCGCTGTATACTGTGTACTAGGGCTATGCGAGTCAGCAAATTTGATCTGACAGGCCAATTTCAAGCCAGGCCAGGCACAATTTGAATTGGCCCAATTTGGCCCAAAATCAAATGAAGGATTTGAAGGTCAAAATACATTTTATTTTAAATGTCTTCTCATGTACTATTAAAATATGCTGTTAAAATGCATGAAAAGCTATGAACAATAACTTTAAGCAGAACCTTCATAATGAGTGTGGCAGGGTACCTTACCAAGAGGCATAGAGTCAGACAAACTCCTTCCTTATCTACTGTTCTAACCCCAACCCACCCAATCCTGCTCCCCTAAGTAGTACTTCCCACAGTGGCACTGATGGTGGGGTCAGCAGTCAGAAAAATGAGAGAGCTTTGCTGCTACTGCATTGCTGAGATGGAGAAAAACCTGAGGAAAACACATATCATAGCTGGCTAGGCTATGGAGGACACCACAGCATACCCAGTGGAAACATAAACCTTCTTCCTCCACTGTTCCAACCCATCCACTCCTGCTCCCCTATGTAGTACTTCCCATGGTGGCACTGATGTTGAGGGAATGATGATGATGATGGCAAGAGAGCTTGAGAAAAGGAAAATAAGTAGTCAGCAGTCAGAAAAATGAGAGAACAAAAAGCCAAGCCACTGGCCGGGCGTGCACAAGAGAATAATCAGAACAAAAAAGCCAAATTTCCTGCACTACCCTCTGAAACAGATTACGAGCAAACACCAAAGAGATGGTTTTACTGCTCCTTACTTTTTGCATGCATTTTGCTTATCAACCATTCTCTACTCATTCGCCTTTTTGTATCCCTTGATCTATGCTGTTTCTAATATCTGGTTATCATTATGTTTGTCTTTTTATGGCCACATCATTTTCCTATATAAATGTATATATGTATGAAAAAAACATTACCTGTTTACTTGTGTTTTACATTTAGACTGTATAAATTGTGTTATTATTTATAGCTGCACTGGTTAATTAGGTTGTAGACAAAAATGCTTCATGAAACATTACTATATAGCCATTCTCTTCTTTTTCTGTTGTATTTTTTCATATTTTTAGTGGGTCAGACCTGTATATTTGAGTTTTTATTTTATTTTATTAATGAGTATCACTTTAAGTATGGGGTTTCGATGAGGTGTAACAGCAACAGGTGAACACTCCCTGATGATGCCGTGAAACAAAACCAGTAGGAGGCTTGTGGTTTCCACTGTGTTGTTCCTGAATGGGGACTTGGCACATTTCAGTATGTTTATGTTGAATTATTTTACATGCCTTATTAAAGAGCAGTGAAATCATCTCTTTGGTATTTGCTCGTAATCTGTTTCGGTGGGTAGTGCTGGAGTTTTGGCTTTTTTGTCCTTTTAAATAATTCCATATACTTCAGTTACACATAGTAAATGAAGAGAGGCAGAAGGGAGATTTCATGTCTTTGCAACACATACTAAGGCACTGATTCTAGAATTGTAGGTTTATCTTCAGGTATTATGCTTGTAATTAAGTCAAGGCAGGTTTATTTTCAGAAATGTTAACTGTTCAACATGCTCTGGGTCCAAACTACTCCGAGCAGAGGATGCAACATCACCAGCAGTACTAAAGATGTGCTCTGTTGGCACACTTGTAGGTGGACATCCAAGATATTTGACTGCAACTTGAGCCATGGCTTGCCAGACTGAGTGCTTGCATTTCCAATATATAAGAGGGTCACATTTAGAGTTGGTCTCTTGAGTAGAGATTAGGTCAAATTGGAAAATTTCGTTCTATGAAATATTTTGTGAAATTCGCGCAGTTCGCAAAATATTTTACAGGTGCAAAATGTAAAATTCCTCCAATGAAATGTGGAATTTCACCAACCTCAAGCAAAATTCCACCATTTGCAGGCAAAATTCTGCATTTTGCCAGCCAAATTCTGCATTTCATGGGTGAAATTCCACATTTCTCCGGCAAATTTTTGCATTTTGCACACTCAAAATATTACACAAAATGCATGACTTTCACAAAATATTTTGCGGGGTGTAATTCCTGATTTTGCCAGAATATCACAGCATCTCTTCTCTTGAGGTTCTGTGAGGTAAGTCCTGGAGAGCTTTGATAATATTTGCACCTTTATCTGTCGCAGTCATACCAATGGTAAGGCCCTGGGACACAATCCATTCTTGCCTCAGTTTCTCCACAACTACCCTTATATTTACTGCAGTACGCTCAGTGTCTAGTGGAGACACACTTGGTAGTGCCATACCCCTGCACTCATCAAGAAGCAAACCAGGTTGACTGATATTTTTGGTCTGTAGTGCTGATAATGCTGCAGACTCTTTAAATGTGACCCAGTGAGCTGTGAGAGATAAGTAAGCATGTGGCACAAAGCTTGTCCAGAGGCCTGTCGTAAAACCAACAAATCCCCCCTCTACTTCTGTCAATTGACTGGAAATTGCATTCCTCAATGCATCATATATTTCTGGAATGATACAACTGGAAAACGTATGTCAAGAGGCATTTGATACTAGGTTGTAATTCCTGTAACAGTCACCAAAAACAGTGTGTTCTACTTTGGCATATGGCTCCTAATCAAGTGCTACAATCTCCGCAATTAGGCAGTCAACTTTTACAACAGTTTGATGACCAGGTTGCAATTTGTTTCTTGCAGCAAATGCTGCCTTTAAAGTTATTTGTGTGTGTGTGTGTGTGTGTGTGTGTGTGTGTGTGTGTGTGTGTGTGTGAATTCATCAGGGTGCAATGCAGTTTGAAAATGTGCAGTATTTATTTTTTGAGGAATATAATGGGATCTTGCAGCATTTTCTCCTGCTGAATGTGGTGAACCATCCTCTGCACACTGTGAAATAACAGATTTGTTATCTGGCTCTGTAAGCAATGTGGGAGTACTGCATAAGTATCTATTGTCATCATCATCAAAAAAGTCACCCTCATCATCCAAGTCACCATCATCATTGTCATCATCAAGATTCACATTATTTTTCTTCACTGCTGGATGCTGGCACTGGAGATGTCTAATCAGTGCAGTCGTACTGAGGTTACGTTCTGCCTTCCCCCTGCTAAATCTACTTTTGCAGTGAATGCATACTGCTTTAAAGGAATTGTTCGGGCATACAAAGAAATTATTCCACACTACAGAATAAGTTTTCCTGCCTCTTTTTCCTGGTACTGAATCAGATACTGGCTGTGCCTGTGAAGTGTTAGACAATGCTGGAAAGTATCTTTGAATGCTACAAGCTACACGTTGATTTGCAGTGACACTTGTAGCAGCAGTATGTGCATTCTCTACAACAGATTGCGGTGGTGCGCTGGTGGTATTACACAAGACAATAGTTGTATTTTTAGTTATTGAGAATGAAGAAGTGGAGGACGATGCCTGGTTATTATTATTATCATTCACATCGGTGACAGAAGGGGAAGAAGATTTGCCTCGGAAGATATCATCATCATCACCATCATCCTTATCACCTCCTCCACTACCACCAAAGTCTGAAAGCTCACCAGTAACATTATCTACTTCCACATTAGATTCATGTTCAACTGCAATCAACTCAAACTCATATTCATCATCATCATCGTTCAAAGAATTATCTCTGGCTCTTCCTGTTGTTACTGCAGTATTTTGGGTAGTTCCTAGCTGTGAAGCTGCTAAGCTTTTTGCACAAATTATTCTTTTAAATCAAGATAATGTGCTCTTTTACAGGTATAAACAGCCTCTTGGGCTTAACCATGGGACCAGATCTTGTTTGGGTTACATTAGCTGAAGACATGGTGCTGTCACTTTCCTCAGAGCTAGATGTATTGTTCAGGGGGGTGTTTTTGGCCTACTTTTCTGAGTCCACTGTTCTCCATTATTATTGAGTATTATTACATTACTTGAAGAAAAAAATCCTGTCACTTTTTTTTATTTGCCTTAGTGGGATTCAGGCAGCTGGCCCTTTGCCCCAGCCTCCTTCCCTACGCCATCCAAGAACCGATGAGTGCTGTCTTTTTTTTGATGCTCAGTATTTTCTTTCTTTAGCTAGTGGAGATTTAAAACAATTATGGCATATATAAGCCTGCTGCTTGTTTTTGCTGCCTGTCTAATATTGTTTTTTTTCTTTTGAAAATCACCAAGAATAAAATTACAAGATGAATGAAGCACAGCAAAGTGCTCTAATCTCTCAGCTCTCTCAGAGACACACAAGTCTGCCTGCCTATAGCCAACAAAAAAGTTTATTTTATTTAATTTGCCTCTGAGATCATGAAGATACCATATTCTGTAGCCCTGTACCTCCAAAACTGAGACTGCTTCAATCTCTGCTCTATTAAACTATCTTATTTATTTTTTAAATCCAGTGATTAAAAAAAAAAGCCTGAAGCTGCATTTCCTGCCTGGTCATGAGGTGAACTGGGGTGATCAAAGAAGAAAAGGAAAAAAAAAATCACAACGTGCTCTACTGCTCTTACTGCTATCTCTGATCTCTCAGAAACACACAAATATGCCTGCTACCCACAGCCCAGTGCCACACCTATAGTAGCCTGCAAAACAAAAAGTAAATGTTTTTATTTTTAGTTTGCCTCTGAGATCAGGCACAGCTAGCCCTCTTGGCCTCCTGAGGCTCCACCCCTCCCACCCTCCAAACTGGGACTGCTGCTTTTGCTGCTCTCTTTTTTTAAGCCAGTGATTTAAAAAAAATAAGGAGAATTATTATTAATATTCAGTACGTGACTGCTGATGATTTCTGATAAACAAGAAAAGAAGATTCAAGAATTAAACAGAGTCAAGCATCACAAGGAATGTGCTCTGCACACTGCTCTCTCAGGCACACACTGACGTGCCTGTCCAAATCCTGCTGCTGACTGGTTCCTGCATGACATGAGATGGATTATATTACCTCTCAACATCACCATGCCTGCTCCAATCAAGCATCAGCACACAGCAGCAGGGTGGCAACAACCAAAAGCAGCTATGATTGGACTGCAGTTACTACAGTCACATGATCACCTGTTTTCAGTGACGTGAGGCGTGTACGACATGACGGCCAGGTTGAGGCGGCTGTCATCACTCATCACCATCAGTACAGTAAGTGAAGTAGTCCACTCAATGTGCACTTCCGTACAGCACAAAGTTCAAGTCTCCTCTCCAGTCAGTGCGACGGATGCGATACCCCCCCTCCCACTGTACAGCAATACTCCCCCCACTGTGCGCCTGCATGGCACCATCTCCGAATGCAGCGATACCCCCATCTTTAAATTGAGCTGGAGTGCTGCGGGAGTGGCTGGGCTGCATTCTAAATGATGTTGCTGCTGCTTCTGGATTTTCAGGTTTCCTTTTTGGGTTTGGCAGTCTGAAACCCTATTAGGACCATTAATTTGAACACTGCCAAACCTAAATAGCCTGAACTTGTGACCTGATCTGATGCTCAGCACTACTGTGTACCCCCTCCATCCGTATTTATCAAAACGTTTTTTGTTGTGCTATATGTTTCTCTCTTAGTTTTCATCTTTGTTTTGTGAAGCCAGAGATGCCAGCCCCCATCATCTCAGCCTGCACATTACAGTGTCACTTTTGGACTGTCTGTGATTCCCCCAGTACAGTTGGTGACTGTTTTGTACCCGGAGATGATAAAGTGAGAGAAATAAAGAAATTGTAAGTAATTAATGAACAGTGTGCTTCTGAACACACATGCTCACCACTGCTCAGTATGTTTCTGGAATGTGACTTAAGTGCAGTGTGCTTCTAAACACTTGTGGTCATTGACCACGAAGTCTATTTGAGAAGAGACAACTGATAGCAATCACAATAAGTAGTGGTGGAATGGAATACAGTGATGGATTGGTTGTAACATTACATTTACTTTTATTTTTTTGGGAACACTGAACCGTCTTAATTGTAATGTCAGAAATAAAGGTTATGAACAGTAAAGCTTTTTGGGTTTGGCAGTCTGAAACCCTATTAGGACCATTAATTTGAACACTGCCAAACCTAAATAGCCTGAACTTGTGACCTGATCTGATGCTCAGCACTACTGTGTACCCCCTCCATCCGTATTTATCAAAACGTTTTTTGTTGTGCTATATGTTTCTCTCTTAGTTTTCATCTTTGTTTTGTGAAGCCAGAGAGATGCCAGCCCCCCCCCATCATCTCAGCCTGCACATTACAGTGTCACTTTTGGACTGTCTGTGATTCCCCCAGTACAGTTGGTGACTGTTTTGTACCCGGAGATGATAAAGTGAGAGAAATAAAGAAATTGTAAGTAATTAATGAACAGTGTGCTTCTGAACACACATGCTCACCACTGCTCAGTATGTTTCTGGAATGTGACTTAAGTGCAGTGTGCTTCTAAACACTTGTGGTCATTGACCACGAAGTCTATTTGAGAAGAGACAACTGATAGCAATCACAATAAGTAGTGGTGGAATGGAATACAGTGATGGATTGGTTGTAACATTACATTTACTTTTATTTTTTTGGGAACACTGAACCGTCTTAATTGTAATGTCAGAAATAAAGGTTATGAACAGTAAAGCTGTACTTTTGAGCTGCAGTCAGTCTGTTTGGGGTGGGCGAGGAGAGGTGATGCTGATCAGAACAGGGAGAGATGAAGCTGATTGCAGTTACAGTTTCAGGGCAATATTATGCTTGCTTTTTTTAAAAATGTAATACTGTGAATTGTAATGTGTTCTTGAGTTACACTGCGCACGGTACATTTTTTGCAAGGTATTTTGGATTGTTCAGTTTTAGTGCCTCGCAGGTATTTTCATTTTCAAAAAGATATGAAGTACTGGCAGAAGCTACAGCAGCCATTTCAAATATGGACAACTTAAACTTGGTGTGTGGACTGATATGTATAACATTTAATGTGGTCATGTGCATGCTGGGACTACATCTGTGATGTTTTACTTTGAAAACATCACAGGTCTAGTCCTAAACTGACTAATCAGTGCCCAGGGATTTTCTTGCCATGTTATAATAAAGAAATAATGTATGACAGGGTGGGAGTTTTGCTGAGATAACATCCTGCCTCAGGTGGTTTGGCCTGAGGCCACAGGCTGAGGGCATGCAACACCCAAGAAGGGATGTTATGCCAACATACCTCCCACCATGGAGTGCATTATTCCTATTATACAATGGCTCATTTGTGTGAAAAGTAAAATAAATATATATATATATATATATATATATATATATATATATATATATATATATATATATTTAAAAGTATATTTTAGTAGTTTTTTAATGAGTAGGTATACATAGGAAAAAAAATACTGCAGATTTTCAGTTTTGTCCTGCAGGTAGAGCTGCTGCTTCACAACTCCTTCCCCACACTTTTTGTGCCCAGGTCTTACTGAGTTTCTTTGCTTTGCCAGCCCCTCACCCCATCCCACCTGAGCCCTGAAACTGATGGTCTCCACTTTCACTTAAACTGCTCCATGATTTTTATGTTTTGAAAACAGGAGACACTGGAAAACTTATGCTGACTGTGTGTGGGGTGGAAGGGAAACAGAGCCGAGGAAAGGTACGTGGAGCACAGTGCTTTAAACAGTGCATGCACTATCTTTATTTTTACAGTGCTGTCAGTTCCTGTCAGCAGGTCATTGCAGGGAAAAACATATGTTCTGTGTTTTTAAAAACATCCGCTCCATCCGCCGGTTCAAAGGAAGATGGGGACAGCACAGTTTCCCAGCATAACTCCCACCCTGGAGTGCATTATTCCTATTATACAAAGGCTTGTTTGTGTGAAAAGTAAAAAATATTTAAAAGTATATTTTTATTCTTTTTTTATGTTATCTTGCATGTGTGCAAGCAGCACCTTGCAGTAGTAGCACATTCAAAGGTGTGTCAGTGTTGTGGCAAATGCAGGGAATGCTTTAGTGGGTGCATCGCTCAGCCACCAATTAGAGAGCATGCTGGCGATGACAGCAGTTTCAGAAAGAGCCATGAAGTCGAAAGAAATCTGCCGCTCCAATGAGGTGCAGTTTCCTCACTGAAGCGTCAGATGACAAGGCTGTGTTACATGCCTTTCCTGGTGAAACATTACAATAAATATGGTGGTTCCTGCTGCCTGCCACACAATCCCACAAAGCCATCAGGGATGCCCAATCCCCATGTCAGCATGTCCCCCCCAGTTCAATTTGTTTGCCAATGAGAGTATCCAATCCCCATCAGCATCATGCCCCCCCACACACACTTTCTTTGCAGATGGGGGTGCCCAATCCCTGTCAACATCACGTTCCTCCCAAAACTCCTGGCACACTGGGAACTCACCTCAGTGTGCCCAAAATAATTTTATTTTACCTGTAAATAAAGAAAACCGTACCCCAAAGTCTGGTTTCTTTCTTTTTACCTGTAAAAAAAACAAATGGTTCCTCATCATCCCACCATGCCCCCTCCTCCAACCAGCACCCATCCTCTGTGCACCCCACCTCCCCATACCCCCCTCATCTCATACTTACCTCTGGAGGGCCAGCATTGTGATTTTCTGTGGAGCAGGGACACATCTGAACTCTTCAAAAACAGACCAGGAACTGAAAAAATTGCGGTAAACTTTATAATGGCAAGCAATGGGAGATTTCAACTTAGGTGGATATCTCAGCCATCTTTGGGAGTTTTGATACCAGATTTTCAACATGGGGTTCTTGGGACCCCACCTCATGAACATTTGCACTGTCATCTCATTACTCGGTCCCAAAAGGTGATTTCATGGTCACTGCATGGAATCACCTTTTGGGACCAATTAATGAAACAACAGTGCCACTGTTCATGAGGTGGGGTCCCAAAAAGCCCATGCTGCAAATTTGGTGAAAAAATTTCCCAAAAATCACTGCATTATGAACATGTGTTGCACAGTTTCCATGCACGTTCATAACTTAGACAATTGTTTATATTTTCACGCCATATTTTCAATATAGCCATTTGTTCACACCTCCTAATGAACGGAACAGCTGTCATTTTTCACATCTTGCCTAAAATGTGTTTTCACACCTGTGGCACAAAATGGCTCAGTCACTGTGGGAAATCAACTTTTGGGACAGATTAATAAAATCACAGTGCCACTGTTCATGAGGGGAAGTCCCAAAATGCCTTTGTTGAAATGTAGTTAAAAAAATCCCCAAAATAATTGCGTTACAGGCGTGCATTGCGCAGTTTCTACGCACCCTTATGACTTCACCAATTTTTCATATTTTCCCTCCAGATTTTCAACATTGCCATTTTTTTTACACCTCCTCATGAACAGTACAGTTGTCATTTTTCACATCCTGCTCAAAATGTGTTTTCACACCTGTGGTGCCAAATGGGGCAGTCACTGTGCAAAATCACCTTTTGGCTAATGAAATAATAATGCCACTGCACATGAGGCGGGTCACAACAAGCCTATGCTGAAAATGAGGTGGGGTCACAACAAGCCCATGCTGAAAATTTGGAGTGAAAATACCAACAAACATCCAGGGCATTAGGGTTTCCAGCTGTAACACCCCATGCTGTAGAGACTGACAGGTGTCAGGGGTGTGACTTTGGATCGTCGGCTGTAATACTCATGCCATTACACCCCCACCCCCACACTGCAACCAGTGACAGGCATTGAGGTGTGCCTTGGAGTCTTTGGCCCCAAAGTTCATCCCATTCTCCTATACTGCACCCATCTCACCATATTTCCTTATGGAATGGGGTGAGCGTAAGGTCCGAACATCCCTAGGCACACCACAACACTTGTCAGTGTCTGCAGAGTACGGTGAGGTAAAATGGCATGAGTGTTATGGCCAGTGACCCAAAGGCACACCCCAATGCCTGTCAGTCTCTACGGGGTAGGGGTGGGGTTGGCATCAGTGCAATACTTCACTGCCATTCCTATTATACATCTCTCTAATTCCTGCACTACCAATGCCAATGCCAGCAAGACAACATTCGGTATTGACAAATGCTTGTTTAATGAGTAGGTATATATAGGGAAAAAATACTGTAGATTTTCAGTTTTGTTCTGCAGGTGGGCTGCTGCTTCACAACTCCTTCCCCACAGTTTGTGTGCACAGGTCTTACTGAGTTTCTTTGGTTTGCCATCCCCCCTCCCCTGAGCCCTGTAATTGATGGTCTCCACTTTCACTTAAACTGCAGCATGTTTGTATGATTTGAAAACAGGAGACGCTGGAAAACTTATGCTGATAGTGTACAGGGGAAAGGGAAACACAGCCGAGGAAAGGTACATGGAGCACAGTGCTTTAAACAGTACATGCGATGATGGTTTCTTTATTGTTACAGTGCTGTCAGTTCCTGTCTGCAGGTCATTGCAGGGAAAAATATTCTGTTTTTAAAGACATCCACTCTGTCCGTTGGTTCAAAGGAAGGTGGGGACAGCACAGTTTCTTTACTGGAGCACCAACTGCACTGTGGATGGACTGCTGCAAACTGTAATTGTTTGTGAAGGAGATTGTGTTGACATCGGCGAGGAAGGTAATGGGTAAGCCTCATGTGAAGGAAACAAAAACAAACAGAACAGGACAGAAATGTGGGGATTTTGTTTTGTTTTTGAAGTTTCTGGGGAGTGGAGTGCCGATTGTTAGTGGGGTGGGGACACTGATTGTTAGCAGGATGGGAGAGCATCAATAATGAGCAGATGAAGTTGCTCATGGGGACGGTTGTGGAGCAATTTTTCTCAAACATTTATGCAGTCCTGAGTGTACTAGGACTACAACCAGGATGTTATGCTGGGATAACATCCCGGCTCCAGTCCCAGTCTGACCAATCAGGGAACAGAATTCTTTCTTGCCATTATATAATACTTATCAGCTATGATGAGCATGCAATGTTTGAGGATGACAAAGGACCATGTGGTCCATCAGGTTCCTACCCATGCTTACTAAGCAGGTTGTATGCTGTGACTCTGTATTCAGTCATGAACTTGTGCAGGACAGCTTTAAACATCAGCACCATTTCAGCTGGAACCATGGAATGTAGAAACAATAAACTATTCTGTAGCTTGACTACCCTTTGAGAAAAGTAATGTTTTCTTAGGTCCCTTTAGGACTTACCAGTTTTGGAGTGTGCTGTCTTTCAGGATGATAGTTCAAAAGACATTCACTTGATTACTCTGTGCTTCAAAAGAAAGGATAGATAGTGGGAATAGTAGCAATGGAGCACTCCCACATCATCAGTCTAATAGTAGAGGAGATGATGGGTAGTGGCATTGAGGTACTGTTACTTCATGTACAACATTTCTTCCTCTCTCTGCCCATTCCCTATTTCTACTTTTCTCCATTCCTTCATAGACTTGGGTCAAGATATGGGCTGGGTGTGCATCCTACTGTGTCCGGTCCTTGTGGGGTTTTGCATCCCAGAGGGTTGTTAGGTTCCTCTGCCTCTCTTTAACAGTGTCCAGCCCTTGTGGGGCCCTTGTGGGGTTTGCATCCCAGAGGGTCATTAGACCTGCCTCTGTCACTCCCTCTACCATACCCACTCCACCTGTTTCCCCTGCTCTCTGTCCTTTTCACTCTTACTCTTCTCCATACCATCACAGGCTTTACACCTAGGACTAGGGCTGGGTTTAAATCGAACCATGTCCAGTCTTTGTGGGGTTTTCACCACAGAGGGTCATAGGTTTGCCTCTTCCTCTTTCTCTACCACTCTCCCTCTTCCCCCCTTCCTATCCTTCCCTCCACTCACACACTCACATTTCCATTCCTCCCTACTCCCAATTCCTCCCTCTGAGTCTTGAGAAAGCACCACTCATGCAAAAACATCTGACTGGGAGCGAGACTTTGTGGGGAGGGGTCTGCTAAAGGCCTGGTGGCAGTCTGTTCTTCCATTTGGATTTATCTCAGTGTTTCAGCAATTGGATGCTTTTATTGAGTAAATGAACTTTTACTGCATCCAATGTATACCTTACCTTACTTTTCATCTGGAATACTTTCTTGGATGGAGCCCATGTTGCTGATTTCTAACTGCATTTGGAACATCATTGGACAGCATCAACAGGACAAGAAGGGTCATCACTGGGTACATAAAGTTCAAACAGACAAGTGAATGTGGTTACCTATAACTACTGCAGGTGTGCAAGTCTGAAAGGAAGACAGAGTATAGGGTGTTAGACAGTTGACTTAGGAGCATGAGGCAGAGTAGAGGGAGACAATCAGGCAGTTCAGGAAAAATGAGACAATTAGGTAAGTTACAGCACAAGAAAATGTGAGATAATGGTGAAACTGCAAGGAGTCTATACACTGTAGCACTTGTAATTTGTTTGTCTTCCTCTCCAGGGGTTCATCTGCAATAATTATCACGAAATACAGATCCTCAAGACAAAGATAATAGACCAAGCAGGCCAGCCCGAGATCTTATGGGAGATAGGAAGATAAAGTTGACATGCTTGCAGACAGCTGTCATGAGATATGTGTCATGTACAATGGAGAAGTGAATGAAGAGAAAAGAGCCAGATGCAGCAGAGAAGGGTTCAAATAGGGAGGAATAAATGGGAGAGCCAGGCACAGCACAGCCAGGGTGAACAAACAAAAACAGACAGGTGCACAGGAGAACGTTGCCACACTAAAAATTGGAAACCAACAAAGTAAAAGGAAGAGGTGTGCAACATAGAGGATAATGTATGGTCGACCATCTATGACAAGCATGGGTAGCCATTAAAAGGTTGTCAGTGCCAATTGTTTAAACCTCGGGATCAAAGCACAAGAGATTTTCATTGCCATCGCAACCTTGAGACGGCTACTCACGCTGGTTATGGATAGCAGACCATACATTGTCTTTTATAGTGTATGATCCACTCTCCTATAAAAATCTAGTCAGATTCATGCCTTTGTAAAATAATGTGTCCTTACTTTACTGTTTTTTATCTGTAAGATGCTCTCCTTCACTCTAGCTCTCACTGTCATGGCCACTCTTAAATGGTAGAAGTTTGTGTATCGCGCAAGCGCAACCCCATTCTAAGTTGTTATGCTGTACTATCTACTGTATGTAGCTAATGCAGTATAACAAACTAGCTGACATTGGTAGTGCAGCATAACAAAGTTTTAGAAGTGATGGATTTTAGCACATAACAACATTCCATCATACACTATATAGAGGATAATGTATAGTCTACAATCAATAACAAGTGTATGTTCTCATCGAGAGGTTGCTGTGGTGACAGTTTGAACCTCAAGAGTGAAACTCAAGAGGGTCGTCACCATGGCAACCTCGAGATGTTTTATATACTTGTTACTGATTGTACACCATACATTGTCTTTTACAGTGCATGGTCTACAATCAGGAGTTAAAAGAATAACATTTTAAGTCTTACTTTGATGTTTTTAAAGTCAGAGGCGCTGCACTGAGCTATCACTCTCACCGCTGTGGCCACTTCCTGTTTAGCGATGGTATTGGGATGCACATGCGTGAGTGCATTCTGTGTTGTTATGCTGCAGTAGCTACATTGCTGGTGCATCATAACAGCTATGATGTTGTAGCTACTGCAGCATAACAACTCTGTACAAGTAATGGATTTTCATATGTAACAACATTCTACCATACACTATAAAATAAATAGCTGAGATGCTAGCAGGATGCTGCTAGTGCAAAAATGTATTGTGATCATAGGGGGAAAAAAACTAACAGCACTGAACCTCAACGCTTCAAATCCCTGCAGATTCTTCCTTTTGGGGGCTTGTTCACAATGCCTCATATTTAGGAGGACAGTTTAAAGCTACATCACTATTTTATAATATACTGATAAAATATTGTTTTTGTTGTTATTACACAGGCTGAAAAAACATAGTGCAAAATAATATTAGCAAAAGTGGGATATAATGGAGCCATCCTCATCAACAAACAAAATTTAATTAAATAAATAATTTAAAACAGATACTGCTCCATGGAACAGGGGCACAGCAGCAGATCAGAGCAGGAATGATTTTCTAACTTTAGTGGACAGAGCCACGGCACATACTTAACACCAAGAGGACACTGCTAGGTCCCAATAGAGCCAAAAAAAGCTCCTGTTAATGACAGCAACACCAAAATACTCTGTAGATCCTCAGCTTAACTCTGCACTATGGGTAAAAATGGCCTTCATCCATACTTCTGCCATACTTGCTCTTCCTGACCCTCCCCATGCCGAGCTCCGAGCATCCACAGGGCAGCCATGCTCCAGGCAATCCCAGAGATGCATTTGCCATGCACCAGCCTAAAAACCAAGCAAACCATCCAGGTTGACAGAGTGCCATACCTTATATGAGAGGTGGGTGCCACCACCATGCCACCACACTACCAACCAAACACACCCCTCAGGACTCTCCATGGCTCACCCTGCTGCATGAGGCGGCCAACTTCTAACTCCTGGACTGCAGCTCCCACAATTTCAAGGGGAGCTGGCACACACCAAAAACTGCTCTCCCGAGCTACTCCCAGTGCATAGCTCCCAACCGAGGACTTGAGTGACTAACCACCAAGGCCCCTGCCACCTACTGTTCTCCTCTCATCCTCCTGATGGCCTCTCCCTTTGGTGCCAAAACCCAGGTCTCAAATATCCTACAAAGGTCTGAAGCCCCCACCCATCCTGCAGGCAGGCCACAGCCCTTTCCAAAAAAGGGCAAAGTGGAGGAGAACGGCTATATCGTAAGCACCCTAACAAGGGGGTGCTTACACTTTGTTGATCTGTAGTCTATCTGTTACATCATAGGTAGGAGGCAGACATTATGATGTAACTTAAACAGATGGATAGAGGTGGATAATGTAAAGACACTGTCTGCCAGCATTAAGACACATTGTCATCTGACTCTGTGGTGCTGGGTGATTGGGGTTTGCTTGGCAAACTGGGAACCCAGGTTTGCATCAGAACTCGGGACAACAGGAGTGGATGCTGGCAGGGAAGGTACAGAGCATCCCTGAAATGTTCTCCTCCTGGGGTGGTCTTGAGCCTGAACCACTATTGAGGCAGCTACTGGTGGCCTTCAGTGGCAGCGCACATTTGTGGTGTGGGTGACCAAGCTCCACAGGGGCATTTGCAGTATGCCACAAGCATGTTACCATACTGGGAGGACAGGGCATTGGAAATAGAAAATATGGCCACCTGGCCAACCAGATGACAGTGGCTGTCCCCTCACCTGCTGTGAGGCCTGGAGGTGTCCAAGCTGCACTCCCACCATGCCTGATGAGGAATGAAACACCCCTGGGCATGTCTCCTTTTCCAGTCATGACCATGGGAGGTGGGCCCCCTGATGAAGGAATATGTTGGGTCGACCAGACCACGGCAAGATGGGGACAGCAGATGGCAATGGGGGGGTCCGTGGCAGGATGGGCATGGATACTTGAAGCAGTGGCCAGCCAGGAGGAGCTGAGGGATTAAACAGATCAAGAAAGAAAGAAAGAGCATTGTCAACTCACATAGTAAGGGAATGTCAGTTCAGTGGTGGAGATTTAATTCTGTACACAGATACTCTACTACATCACAGTGGGAATCTGGATAATTACCTGTTTTTTTGCATGTCTCATTCCAAGAAGGCTTACAGCATAACTCAAATGATCAGGGTGCTGATGGGGGAGGGGGTGACCCAGTGACCATGATCCTCATGGGAACAATTGACACAGAGTAGGCTGATTGTCTGCAGCAAAAATTGTTATCTAACCTAAGCTTTGTATGTGACTAATGGCAATGTAACTCCCCTTCTATTGTTCTGCATCCCTCTCTTGATGCAATCCAGCCTACATTTACAGTTAATCTACATGAATATTGCTGTGCACTGATTGTATTGTTTTATCGTCCTGGCTACAACAACCTCAGGATTTTTCTGATCTGATGCATTAATCTCCTTACAATTTAGTGCACATCTTTCATAGCCTTCTTTGTCACCCCTGATACATAACTTTACCCAGGGCCCCATTTTCCCTGCTGCAATTTGGGTCTAAGTCCTGCTACAAGTCCACCTATTGCCACAGAATTTCTGTGGCATTAGTTTCCTGTTTCTGCAGAAGTTCTGCAGTGGCAGAGGGAGACTTTGGCAGCAGACAGGGACTCCTCCCCTAGCACCCAGGTAGGAGAAAAAATGTTTGTTTTGGCCTGTGAATAGGGCAGGTCATCAGTTAACTCCTGAGTTCTTACATATGCAGTATTAGAAAGTAAAGCCACTACATACATATCAGCTCCATCACCCCCCCAAACCACCCAGAGAGCCCCCAGGGTCACCATAATTGAAATAGTAATATTCTTACCAGTTTCTATACTAAACAGTGATCCTTATCCTTATAGTTTTACCACCAAGCCAGAATGTCAGTTTCTTGCTCCAGGTAGTGCTTTGTGTGAGCAAAGCACTTCTGGGATAAGAATCATTGACTTTTATTTTGATGGCCCACTCTCTCCTCCTGGACAAGTTGAGCTCTGCTGACCTCTCAACTCCTGCTGTAACTGGTTTCATTCCTACCTCAGTCAGTACAGGTGGGAGGCACCCTGTGGCCTCCCCTTCCTATTCAGACTTGGGTCCCACAGGGCTACATTCTGGGTCCCATCCTCCTCTCCATTTTCCTGATTAATCTCCTTTCAGCATGTGCCAGCTCGCATATCCACATGTATGTTGATAACAGTTATCTACACCTCTAGAACCTTGACCACAGCTGTGAAGGACTTGCTCCAGCATGACTTCCACAGCATCCTTAGCTGGTTCCAATCTAATGAACTCTGAGTCAGTGTTAACAAAATCTGTGTCCATGACCTTTAGGGTCTGCCAAAAACTGGCTAGGCTTTTCCCTCTCTCTACCTCTTCCACCCTGGATGGAATCCCTCATGAAGTGGTTTCTTCCATCAAGAACCTTGGTGTGTGGCTAGGTAATAGACTTGACTTTTCTGCCCAAATTGATGCCATTGGTTCTATGCTCCACAACAAACTTGGTGCCTTGTACCATAACAATGACTGCTTGTTTCCACAGATGTGCCAACACCTGGTTGCAAAAATCATTCTCTTGGTTTTCAACTATGCGGATGTGCCCTATGACATTGTCCCCTCCTCTTCCCTCACCAGACTGGACACCCTATGTAATGTCTTCTGTCACTTTCTACTAAATCACACCCTCAGACTCATAGTTGTTCCCTCTACTCCTCCTTGTACATTGCCCCTTACCATCACGTTGCCAATCCCACTGTGCTGCCTTCATCTCCAAATAATGGTTTGGATCCTTCCCTTCATACCTCTCCTCACTCCCCTCTCCCCACCCATCTCCTCTGCCTCTTCCTCCCTCCACTCCATGGATCCTTGCACTTTCGCACTTCCACACCCACACTCCACTGCTGGACAGTCTGCCTTCTACTACTACTACCTTACCTGCCTCTGGAACCTGCTCGCCACTGATGTCCATTTCTTCCCTCTCTCCTATTTCTCCTGGCACCAGCTAAAACATGTCCATGCACCATCCCACTCCTGACTGCCTCCACATGATCCAGTCCTCCCAAGTGAGGCCAGTATATCTCAACTGGCAGGCTATTACCTGGGTTCTACTTCCAGCTTGGCAGAGAACACCAGGAGGAAGGAGTGCTGTGTGACTGGACTTCTCTACTGGGACTAGAGAAGTAGAACTCTTCTACTGGGACCTTCAATTTAGGGTAAAAAAACACAAGCAAAAAAAAGTGAGTGTGTTTATCTGAGTTAGCTGAAGTTAATGGTTATCTGAGCAGTTATCTAGGTGTAAATCTCAGGTGGCTGAAGGGGATTGTCATTTGAGCAATTTAATTACATGTAGAAAGATCTATTAAGTGGGGGGAGTGGCTTAGCTAGAAGGAAGCTAGATTTACACATTGCCCTAGATAGATTCTGCCAGAAGCTTGGCAGAGAACACCAGGAGGAAGGAGTGCTGTGTGACTGGACTTCTCTACTGGGACTATATTGCCCTCCTTCCCTCCCCTCCACCCTCCCACCCAAAGCTTGTTCTACTTTTTTAGGCACAAGATTTGACTGGCAACAGCAACTTCCTGTTTGGGAGCAGGAAGTGAGTGACCACAGAGCCACCAAAGACTCACCATCCTAGAAGGGCAAGAGTAGCTCTCCGGCTCCACTTAGCTGCTGGAGGTCTGCCTCTGAGCAAGTAAGGGGTCTACTGAGAAATATAGGATCTTCTTGTCTCAGAACAGGACAATCTTGAACTTAAAGTGCACAGAGGCAGTAAGTAAGTAGGCAGAGAAGAAAAAAAAACAGAGGAAAGAGTAAGGATTCCAAACAACAGTCAAGGGGCCAGAAATAAGACATGATGGGAATGGTGCAGTGCAGTGGCTGTGGAGCAGCAGTCTTCTGGGAGACATTCTGGAGGATGCAGTGTTGTCCCATCTGCAGGCACCTCGCTGGGCTGAGGGAGGAGGTTGCTCATCTCCAGGCTGATTTGGCCAGGATTTATGGGACCTCCTCTTCTATCCAGGGACCACCAGGGCCACTGCCATTGCCTCAGAGGTTGCCAAGAAAGAGGAGCAGTTGGACCACAGTGGGCTCAGGGAGGGTGAGGGTGGTGGAACAGAGGAGCATCCCTCTAGCTGTACATCTCTACAATTCCTATGTCATTCTGGCAAAGTGTGGTTCCTCTATGGAGGCACCCACAGTGGAGACCAAGTAGGATGCTGGGAACCTCCACAAGGGAGACCCACAGGAGGGTGGCATGGGACTCCACAGGGAAAGGAAACAACTCCTGGTGGGGGACTCCATTGTTAGGAAGGTAGAACTGGTGGAGGAAGAGGGAGAGGGAGGTAAGGTGCCTGCCTGGCGCCATGGCTTGGAGGGACAGGGAGCAAATCCTCAGGATTGCCGGAGCAGCTGCACAGGGGAGGAAGCTGGATGTCATTGTCCACCTAGGGACAAATGACCTGGCTAAGAAAGGGATCAGAGCAGTGCAGGAAGAGTTTGTGGAGTTGGGGAGGGGCCTTAGACAAGTAGCACGCATGGTAACCTTCTTAGAGGTGCTGCCTGTCTGTGGCGTAGGTGAGGCTAGGGTGCTCCACATCATGGGATTCAATCAGTGGTTGAAAAACTGGTGCAGGGCTCAGGGATTTGGCTTCATTGGGGACTGGGGGTCCACCTGGAGTGATGCAGGCCTATACTGGCATGATGGGCTGCATCTGTCCAGGAGGGGAACCAGGATCCTAGGTGATAGGTTTAAATGCTTCATTGGCAAGCATTTGAACTAGCCAAGGGGGGAGGCACTGGAAAGGAGCTGGGAAATCCTAGCCCCCCCAAAAAAGTCAGGGTAGTAGGTGAGGTAAACACCAAGATAGAGATGTCAATAGGGAGAAGGACAGGGGTAAATGGAGAAGGTGACAGTGGCAATAAGTACAGGGATGGGGCAAAAAGGAGTAAGGCTAACAGGAAATTGAGGGTAATGAGTACCAATGCCCATAGTCTGGGCAACAAGCTACCTGAACTGGTGGCCTTGATGGAAGAGGGATGCCTGGATACTGTAGCAGTAACAGAGACATGGTACACAGAGAACCATGACTGCGATGTTAACATATCAGGGTACATATCCTACAGGAGAGACAGGAAGGGGAGATGCGGAGGGGGGAGTAGCTCTCTATGTAAAGGAAGGGATAAAAGCAACTGAACAAAAGAGTAAACAGGGAGGAGAGGAGACACAGTGGGTCACCTCAGAGACTGGAAATGGCACCACAATCTGCACGAGGGTTGTATACAGACCCCCATGTCAGGGGAAGGGAATAGACAAGGATATGATAGAAGGCATTCTTAAGATGGCAGAGAAAGGGGAGATACTGTTGTTGGGAGACCTGAATATGCCAGATATTAACTGGAGCACATTTGCTGCAGCCACATCCAAGAGCAGGGCCATTCTCGATACCTACAGGTGGCATGCCTCAGACAGCTAGCTTCGGAACCCACTCGTGAGGGAGCAATCTTAGACCTCATACTCTCAAATGGGGACAGTGAGAGAATCTCAGATCTAGAAGTGGGTTGCCATCTGGGAACAAGTGACCATCAAACAGTGTGGTTCGTGATAAATTCAGCTACAGAGTCAAGGCATACAAAAGTGAGGGTACTGGACTTCAGGAGGGCTGACTTTGGCAATATGGGAGAGTGCCTTAGAAAAGCACTAGCAAATAGACTTGAAGGAGGGGTGGAGCAACAATGCGGAAACATCAAAACTGCCATCACAGTGGCAATAAGCCTTTGTGTGAAGCAAATAAACAAATCAAAATGAAAGAAAAAACCACTATGGTTCTCAAAAGAGGTGGCGGGAAAGTCTGGGAGAAAAAGATAGCATTCATGAAGTATAAGGAAACACAGAAAGAGGAGGACAGAGAGCTGTACCAGTTAAGGCAGAAGGAAGCAGGAAGGGAAGTCAGAATAGCAAGCGCCCAAACTGAGGAAAATATAGCCAACTTGGTTAAGAAGGGGGATAAAACATTTTATAGGTACATCAGGGAGCATAGAAAGACAAAGGTAGGGATAGTGAGGCTGAATAAAATGGACGATGGATGGGCAGAGATGGGCAGTGAAAAAGCAGGGATACTGAATGAATATTTCTGCTCAGTATTCACAAAACAGGAGGAGGGGTAGGTGCCTAATCCAATTAACAGAAACATTCTTGATAGGGGGGTCGATCCCAGTCCTTTCACAGAAGAAAGGGTTCTGAAAGAACTCCTAAAACTGAAGATGGACAAAGCAATGGGGCCTGATGGAATTCACCCCAGAATTCTAAAAGAATTAAGGGGAGAACTAGTGAAACCACTGACTACCCTTTTTAACAAATCATGGGAGAATGGTGTGGTACCTGAGGACTGGAGGAAGACGGATGTGATTCCCCTTCACAAAAGTGGGAGCAAGACAGAGGCAGAAAACTACAGACCTGTCAGTTTGACCTCAGTGGTAGGGAAAGTGATGGAATCACTTCTGAAGGAAATAATTATTGAGTACCTAGAGGCCAGTGGGGCACAGAACCCAAGGCAGCATGGATTCACAGTTGGAAGGTCATGTCAGATGAATCTAATTGACTTCTTTGACTGGGTGACCAAAGTAGTAGACCAGGGAGGGCCTGCAGACATGGCCTACCTAGACTTTAGCAAGGCATTTGACACAGTCCCACACAAAAGATTAATAGTCAAATTAACCAGCCTGGGAATGGGTCCCAGGGTGGTAGCCTGGGTAAAATATTGGCTGGACAACAGGACACAGAAGGTAATTGTAAATGGAGTCCACTGTGAAGAAAGAGGGGTTACTAGTGGGGTACCACATGGTCAGTAGTGGGTCCAGTCCTTTTTAATGTCTTCATAACATGTTTTAATAAAGCTACATGGACTCTGGGTTTCTCAACTAATTTATTTTACTTTCTAGGATGATTGATGTGGAGCTTGAATTGAATCTTCTTTTGGTATTTTGGTATTTGAAATCATACTGCAGAGCAGACATATTGGGCATTCTAGTTTATAGTAAATTAACTATGAACATTTCTGCTTTGCCTGGCTGCAAAGATTTTATTTTCTTTCTCTCCCCATGTTTTTGTGTAGATGGAATTAGATTAAGTGTTACACATTCAGAAGTATCAGCATCTAAAAACAGTAACCTAACCTAGATGATCTTATAATGTTAATTTCATATAGAATAAAGTATGAGTTGGTGTGTGTAAACTTCAAGTTTAAACACCACCCCATGTTTTTTTTGATATAATTGCTGGAGTTTCCTTTTTTGCCACAGCAATTATATAAAATAAAAAGATATTCCTGTGCAGCTGTGGTCCAGTTAGGTTTGTGTGTGCAGTCCACGGTTGCTTTCATTTTCTTTATTTAAAAGATTTGTTGTATTTACTTTTTGGGGATGGCAGCTGAAATTTTAGTTTTTTTTATTTCATGTCACTTGATTTTTTCCATAGTTACTTACCTCTGAGTCCAAGTGGCAGTTACATCTCCAGAAGAAAGAAAAGTTGGCCAGTGGTTGGAGAGGAAGCGCTGCGGCGGGTGCATGTGCAGAGTGAGGGGAAAGTGGGTGTGTTCTGCCATTATAAACCCTCCTTTATAATGGCAAATTATGCCATGGTTTCCCTATGGGAACAAGGAAGAGCCAGTTATTATTAAATCACTAAAGTGATCAAAGGGAATCCCTTTCCTCCTTTCTTATTGGGTTGAACTGTGTACCTCTTGTAATAAGTTTGATGCTGATGTATTGTGGTGTTAGCCATTGAAAGCATATAATGGAAAGAGGAGCTAGACAAATCTACTTTTGTTGCAGCTCAGCCTGAGTCATGGCTGACACCAATATTACACTATATGACGTGAATTTTTAAGTTGGTTTATTGTAAAGGTAAAAGCCACATCAGCAAATCTACTATCTTGTGGCTGTATATTTTACACAGCAAAAGTAATTTACTTTTTTTAAAAAGATAACATTGAGCTGGTCCAGTGGCGCTGAGGGTTGAGGCACTGGCCACCACACCTTGCACCATGCCAGCGACCCGAGTTTGGGAGCAAGCTCAGGTTGCCATGGGTCAGCTGGGAGGGAAGGGTGAGGAGTTAGACTGAGCTGTTGACACACAGCTCTCCTCTCTGAAGGAGGGATCTGGAGTCTCCCGGGCTCTGGGCTGCCATATAGTGGATGCTTGGTGATAGCACCAAGCCCTGTGGGAGACTTGGTGTTAGGCTAGGTGGGGGGAAGGGTTTGTCACCAGAGCCACATGGTATATGATCACCTCCATGGGCATGCACAACTGTGTTCTGGGGTCCCAGCAAGAGGAGGGAGAAAAACAAGAAAATGCTGATGTCTCCCCATTGCCAAAGCAGGCAGGAGATGGCAATGGGGGAGCAAAAAGCTCTATAAAAAAAAGATTACAGAGTGGAACTTCCAAATGATGCACAATTGAAAACTAACTTGCAGAGCCATAACTTTTTAAATCTAGTAGGCTGTGAGTATTTTTCTTATTTTCATAACAACGAAAGATTTAATCAACATCTATTAAATCTTCCTGGCTAGTTGATCTGATAACAACCTTAGCGTACTCTAATTTTTATACTGTAAGTGACAACAGAAATGATAGGAAGGTTGCTGATTGAGAATACAGGTGAAAATCTGAACATTTTGCAGCACCTTGGGAAACTTAGAAATTTGAATAAAGTGAGAAATAAAAGGGTGTAAGTATTTTAATTAATTTTAAAATAGCCCAAACTTTTAGAAAAAGGTTATGTTTTCAAACATAACAGTTGTTTTTTTTTTAATTTTATATGATTAATTTGGAGACAATACACAGAGAAACCATTCTAAATAGGTACATATTGGAATTCTAATTGTTTGGGGAATATTGGAACTGTATATGAAGTTTTCTGTTTTCTGGCACTGCCAGCACTTTGCTCAGGTACCCCGATGGTTTTATGTAGAGAGTTTAAGTTTCAGTTTAAACTTTTTTATTTTTTTTTTTATTTATTAAACTCTAGGGCCCAGATATTCAAAAGGGTTGCGCATGGCACAACCTACTGATGCGCCCTGCTGCAATATTCTAAAGTGAAATGTGCGCCGCACAAATCCTGATGCACCAGAGTGCATCAGTAATGTTACTAACGTATGCTGGCACAGGTCGGGGGGGGGCATGCCCATGCACAACCTGCACAGCCCGATATTCAGCCCGGGATGTGCAGAGTCATGCATGTGCAACCCCTACCTGCTCCTGCACAAAGTTAAACCAAAAAAAAAGGAACAAGTGATGACCAACCACAGGTGAGCTGCCACATTGCATGGTGCAACACGGCAGCTGCCACCTGTGGGTAGCCACCCGAGTTCCTGCCGCACCTGGCGGCGCCCCCCATGCCCCATCATGGGCATCCCTGGAGTGAAATCCCCCCAGTCCAATATCCCTGGTGGTCCAGTGGACTGATAGCCACCCAATCGCGGGCATCTGTAACACATAACAGACCCATACCACCCTGGTGGTTTAGTGTACCCCTCCCCACCCGCACTCTGAGCCCCCACTGCCCGCTCCCCCGTCAGCGGTGGGTGGCAGATCTCACCAGCCGTGCCACCCGCCACCCACCGACTGACAGCCGGCTGGCACACCCATTGGTTCACAGCGTGAGCCAATGGGCATTCTGTGCTTCCATATCGTATTACTAGTCCAGATATGTGAATGATCATTCACATATCTGAACTGAGTAGTATGGTAAGGGCTGCACACCCATTGGCTTACGCTTATGAACCATCGAGCGCAGCCCTACCAAGCTGTCAGTCGGGTGGGCGGCGGAGCAGGCAGGTGGTGCTGCCACCCGCTGGGCTGATGGGGGCAGTGGGGTGGTGGGGCTCAGTGGGTGGGTGGGAGGGGGTACACTAGACCACCAGGGTGGTAGGGGTCTGTTATGTCTTACAGATGCCCGTGATCTGGCAGCGATCAGTCCACTGGACCATCAGGGATATTGGATGGGGGGGACTATACTGATGCCCGTGATTGGGCACATAGAGGTCCACTGGACCACCAGAGATATTGGACGGGGGGACTATACTGATGCCCGTGATTGGGCACATAGAGGTCCACTGGACCACCAGGGATATTGGATGGGTTTTTTTATATTACAGGAATGCCCGCGATTGGGCTGCAGGGGCCGTCGGTCCCCTACGGCTGCAGCCTGGCAGGGCGCCAGGTGCAAGTCGTCAGAGATTGGCCCACCTGCATGCTAATGGCATGCTTATGGGGCCATAATGAGATACAAATGGCCCCCTGTGCACCTTGCATAAATGATGGCCATATTTACATGTCCCCTTTTGAATATCGCAGGTGCTGTGCATGGCGCAATGGCACTTGCGCCAGTGCATCTCCATGATCCACTCTGGCCACTTGCGTTGGCACAGTGCCACTGCGCCATGCACAGTGGGGGTGGCCAGGGTGTGATATTCAAAGCTGCTGCGCCATAGCTCAGCTCCATTGAATATCACCCAGGCCACACCCCTGTGCAGCGAAGTTGAGCTGTGCCCAGGCTTGCACCACAGCCTGTCACAGTTTGAATATCCGGGCCATAGATTACAAATACCTTTGAGCAGGAACTGCTCATTTACAAAGGTTCCATGTCAGAGGATAGAGGGTAAACATTCTTGCAAAGGTTGACAATGATAGACAGACTTTAAGCACGGCGAAGGCTAGGCTAAGGATACATTCCTACTTGGAGAGAGACAACAACATCAAGATAAATGCAGGTTACCAAGTGAAAAATAACACATGAGCTAACCAATATTAGCAAACCTGTTGTGCACATTTTGGATTATGCCATTACTAGGTATTTTAGTGAACTGAACTAGTTAGTACAGCAGCTGGTGGCTACCCCAATTGAAGCAGGATTCTTTATTTGAAACAGAAAGCGCAGGTGGAAGATTTAAGTAGTGAACATCAAATTGCTTTTTTATTGCAAAGCTTCCTGTTCCTTAGTGTGCCTGCACTGAACTGGTTAAACTCTGATAAACTATATTATTGAAAAGCAGGCACATAACTTTCATTGTTAATTTATATGTACTGTAATTGTTAGGATTTCTGTGTTGTATTTTGTGCATTGCCATTACTTGCAATAACTCCAGCTATTAAAATGTATTGTGTTTGTTGAATATGTCTTAGCTTGAGGTGCTATAATGGTCTTAACAAGAGTGTAAAATAGATAAACATAGAAGTAAAATCTTCAGGAGAAAAGGAAAATGGAAATTTTATTTTATTTATTTAAGATTTCATGACCAGGAAAGGCACATTGAGCTGAGGCTCATTCCCAGCTGCTACTCAGGGAAGATGGAAACACAAGATAAAGCAATTGGATAATATTTGAGAAAAAAAATAAATCAATACACAGTAAGCAATATTAACAAATCAGGTAAAAAAATATACACATTTGTTGAGAAGAAGCAAGGAAAAAAAACAAAATATATGCCCAGTATACAGAACCAGAAATTAGAAACAGTGTACAATAACAATACATGAAATATATCTAATAAGAAAACATGGTAGGGAACCTGCCAGCTACAGTAAAAAATAAAAAGCAATACCTAAGCTAGTTTGAGAGATGAACTGCAACCAGCTTAGGGACAAAGGGGAGACAATAGCAGAGTCATGTGAGCTAAACAGTATTTGGGGGGGCAGCTCTGGGATAACAAGTGATTTTTGTGAGCACTGTGCACATGGGGAAGGGGAAAGTCTGAGGAGTCTTTTGACTGAAGAGACAGAAGAGGATAGGCCAAGGTCAGTGGAGAGCATGTTCCACAGTACGGGAAGTCTGTAGGAGAAGGCAGACTGGCCTGCAGCCAATAGGGGCAAAGAATACTGAAAGTGCATGGGTCTCTATGATAAAGGGAATACATTGAGGTATTTGCTTGAGAGATGTGGGGGGAGATTCCCAAATCAGAACTTTGCATCGAGGGAGGTGCAGTGAACCATCCCTCTGTGAGACAGAGGAGCAAGGGACAGAGCAGAATACAGAAGACAGTGATGAATGATGGAAGGGGCAACACTGGCAAACTGACAGAAAGAATTCAGGAGAGTATCCTTGTTTAGAGAGGGATGTGTCAGGGGCTGTGTTGTAGACAATGTCTGTGTAATCAAGGACTGGTAGTATCATTTTCATTACTAGCTCCCTATAGGTGGGAAGAGAGAGAGACTGTCCTTGTGAAGGTATAGGACAGTAAGGTTTTGTCAGAGTTTAAAACAGGTAGGATCAATGTGGGTAAAGAAATCTAAGTGTTTGTCCAGCCTGACCTCTAGGTATTTAAAAGCTGGGACAGTGTTGAGGGGGATCCATCCAGTGTAATGAAAACTGGTGTAGACTGGAGGGTAGACAGTTTATGCCTGCTGCTGAATGTCATGATAGTGTGTTTTTTTTTTGCATTAAGTTTAAGTTGATTAGTCTGAAACCAAGACTGCACACTGTTGAAGTCTTGTTGGAGAAGGGACTGCACACTGACAGTCGGGGGACCAGAGGTCAAGATGACAGTATCGTCAGCATACATGTGCATGTGGGAGGAGGTGCAGATGGAGGAGAGGTCATTAATGAACAGGGAGAATAGGATGGGGCCAAGTATAGAGCCTTAAGGGACCCCAAATAGAATGTAAAGGGGGGGAGTACATAACCTAGTTGGACAGCTTGCTTCCTGTCTTGTAGATAGCAGCAGAACCAGTTAACAGTTGGAGCTGCTAAACCAGTAGAATTCAGTTTGTGAAGGAGGAGGGGTGGGAGACAGAATCAAAAGCCTTGACCAGGTCTATGAATATAGACAGCAGTTATATGACTCTGGTCTATTGCTGAATAAACAGCAGTGTCAGTGGCTCAGTAGGTTGCACACTTGCCTCTGAGGCCGGAAGATAAGAAGGCTCTGGGTTCCATCCCCACACCTGGCACTTGGGTTAAATCTCAATACTGACGCTGTAGTGCAGCATGAGGTGCCATCTTTCAGATGAGATGTTAAACTGAGGCCCCATCTGCCGGTTCAGGTGGACGTTAAAGATCCTATGATACTTCTCGAAAAGAGTAGGGAAATTTGTTTTTATTGAAAAACTTGTAAATAATCTCATCAAATACATAACAAAACATAAAGAAACATAATTAAATTATTTTCTTTTTACAAAAATGAAGTGATAAATACAAACTCTGTTTGTTTTAAAATATACAGCACAAAGAAAAGGAAAAAAAAAAACAAAGAAAAAAATTCTTTATTTAATAGGAGCATCACTATTTGTTACCCATGGTAAATTTCTTCATATTTGTAACGGTTGTCTCTGATTACCTCTTCGTACTCTGTTTTATAAATATCTCTTTGGGCTTTTGTAAATTTTGCTAATAATTCATTATGATTTATACATTTCTGCCGTAATGTAAATATGCATCTTGCATTCCAAGTAAACCATTTAAAAGTAACAAAAACTAAATTTAACATGCTTCTATCCCATTCCCTCCATTCCCAAGTATAATAACCATATAATCCACCTTTGAAAAACAAGATTCTTTCCAGTGTAAGCCTGTAAAAGCCCAAAAATCTTTAATATATGTACAGGTGAAAAATAGGTGTTCCATGGTTTCCAGTTCTTGAATACATTTCTGCCTGGAACACATTATTTTCTTTAACTGTTTATGCTTTTGGTTACCTTTTATGTTTAATTTCTCAGTACAGCATAACCAGTTAACATTCCACATCTTTTTTAGTATAAGTTGGACTGTAATAAATGTTTGAACTGAAGTTAAATAAGCCACTGGGCATTTTGGAAATATTATTGGTTCTATAAAATTGGATTTTAGAATTTGTTTATAAATGTATTTTTTTTTATTTAGTAAGTAGAGTTTGGTTGGTCAAGTTCCAGGATTTTAGTTTAACAAACACTTAACTTTAGGTATATTGGGGCTTGCATGTTTTTTTTAACTATCCTTAAACTTGCAGTTGTCAAGGGGGTGAACCAAGTGGAAATCAGAGAAAATAAAAGACCTACCCAATATTTTCCTGAATTCTGAAATAAAGGCCTGACGTTTGTACATATAAATTGGCAATAGAAAAAAAAAACAATCAGGTTAACCATATTTAGCCCTCCTGTTTTTAGTGGTAAGTATATTTCTTTTTATGGGGTTCAGGCGGCTTCCCCATACTGTCTGAAAAAAAAAATACTTAGGATTGTTGTTTCCCTAATCTTTGGTGGTGGGAAGATGTTGCTAATAAATAAAAAGACAGGTAGAAGATGTTTTAATTAAAAAAAATATATATTTGCTTTACTCATTTTCCATGCATTCCATTTTTATACCATAGCTTTCTCTTGTTCAATTTTTTGGTCTCAGTTTAAAATGTCCATCTGTTCTTTGCCATAATGAATTTGCAGAATTTTTATTGGTTCTTTTGTTAATTTTATTCCTGCAATCTGTTCTTGTGTGTCTTGCTGAACCCCAAATTTCTTGCATATACACCTGGTCATGTTACATTGAGCCCTTGAGAATTCCCCATACTTCTTACAATATGCCAATATTTCTGTTATGGAAAGTTCATCCTTGACTAGTACACAAATGTCATCTGCATATGCTAAGGCAGTGAAAGGTAAAGGGTTGTCAGATAACTGTATTGGGAGAATGTTTTGACAAGAGTTTAGTTCCAGTCAGTAACATCACAGAACAAAATTAAGTGGACAAAATTAAAGTGACAAAAACAGTGTGACCATCAATATTGGTAGCACAAAATGTAGCATACCAGAACAATGCAAGCCACACGACACGCAGTAGCAAACAATGGCCACTGCATGGAGGCACTGCACTGGAACACACAGCAGCAGGCATCCGTGCACAGGAACAGCACATGGGTGCAGGGAGATGGAACAGGGCAGGGTGCAACCACCACTGGAGGAAGCAGGCCATTGGACACCTAGTATGGTAATCTAATGGCACAGGCACCCACATGGTGGGGTACCCCCCATCCAGAATGCTGAGTGATGGAGAACGTGCACCTCGGTAACCACTGGAGGACAGGTGGACCATGGCCTCCATGTGAATGGCCGTATATAATGCAAGGTGCCAGGAATACAAGCCAGCTTGTCTCCAGCAACACACACAGCACACAGGACAGGGGAGATGGTATGCTGGCTTGTGCTTCTGGCCCCTGTGGTTCTAGTGCAGTGTCTCCATGTGGTGAACTTTGTTTGCTACCTGCGTGTCATGTGGCCTGCATTGTTCTGGCATGCTTCACTTTGTGCTGCCATTATTGATGGTGACACTGTTTTTGCCACTTTATTTTTGTCCACTTTATTTTGTTCTGCATTGTTACTGACCGGAACCCAGGAGTTTGAGGTTCTCATTAATGGGTCTATACAGAAGACGTATAGGAGCAGGCTGATTGGACAGCTCTGCCTCACACCTTTCTGTATTGGTATAAGTGGGCCACATTTGCCATTTACAAGGGGGGGTGACTGTAGCTGTTGTATGCAGTATTTTTAACCAGTCTATAAAAATTGTGGGGATACCATACTGTTGTAAGGTAAACCATAAGAAACTGTGGCTCACTGTGTCAAAGGCCTGCTGCTAGTCCAGTGATATCACAAAACCTTCCAGACCTTTCTTGTTATTTGTTTCAAAAATATATCTTAATAAAAGTAATTGGTCTGTAACAGACCTATCTGGTATTGTGCATGATTGTGCTGGTGTTATTAAATATTTTGCTATTCTGAGTAATCTAGTATTTACAATTTTTGTGAGAATTTTAAAATCAATATTCAAAAGGCTAATTGGTCTCCAGTTTTACATCTACTGTTTATAACTTGCTTTATGTAAAAAAATGAGGACACCTTCTGCCATTTCCAGAGGTATCCCTGAAGTTTGTAATAGAAAATTAAATACTTCAGCAAGTTCTTTAGATATTTCTGTACAGAATAATTTGTATAATTCTGAAGTAAAACCATATTTCCCTGGTGCCTTTCCATTATTTAAAGAAGAAATAGCATATTCTACTTCTGTATGATCAACAGGTTTTATGTCTTCCTCTATTTCAGCTGAATAATGGGGGATTTCAAAATTCCTGAAACAATTCTGCAAATTATTTGTGTCAGTTTTTCCTTGTTTAAATAAGTTTTCAGAATACTGTGAAACCACTTCCACTATGGCTTTAGGCTGTGTTTGTTCCTGATTATTTAAATCAAAAATAGACTACATTGTTTTTTTTTTTATATTCATTCTTTACAACTGGTAAATGGGCATATTGTAGCTGTCTATCCTTGTGTTCCAAAAGATTGCTGCTTTTTAAGGCCTCCTCCTTGTTTATTATGGAAGTCACTCATAGATAATTTGATTGTTTTTATTTGGTCTGTAAAATTATGTTTTGTAGTTTGTGCCAAAGTCATCAAATGCTGTAATTGCTGTCTGTTTTCAGGTACTGTAAATAATCTCTATCTCTATTTGTGTGCTAAGTGATAGTAGTAACTGCTTTAATTCTGTTTCTGTATCCATCTACCATTGGACTTGGATCTCCCTTGGATTAATTTTTCCCTCCGGACTTGTACGACTGTCTCTTTTATGGACCTGGACTGTCTTGGATTTTTATTGTATTTGAGAAGCTGCTGTTTTTGTCTTCTATTGACTCTGTTCTGGTCTTCGGGGTGGTGAGAGGACCCTGGGTCCAAAATTTTTGTTTATTTATTTATTTGTTATTTGTTTGATTTTCCCCTCTGTTGTGAGAGAACTGGAGGGGGGATTTAAATATTTGTATGTTTTTTATTAGGCAGTGAGAGTGCCTTTGTACTCTTGCTCCCTGGTGGTGAGAGGACTGGGGTAGGAAGGGTCTGTTTTGTTTTAACTTATTTTTTGTGGTTTTTGTTATAATTTATTGATTTAATTTGTCTATCAGTTAGTTTTAGGTAGTGAGTGAGGTTTTTTGTTTTGAATAATTTTGGTGGTGGGTTTCTTTTTATTTTTATTGTTTAATTTGGGTAAGCAGCGTCATGTGCTGGCCTTCCTCCTCCACGGTGGTGCATTATTCCCCCTCCTCTCTTAGTGCCCTCTGCTCCTTCTGCACTCCTCCCTTGCAGTTCAAGACTTATCAGCATTGTAGGGCATTGGAAATTGCTCATGGGAGGGTGGGGGGTGGGGAGCTGTGAACAGGGGTGGGGGAACGAGTGGAGTCACCGTGTTGGGGTTATTAAGTCCAGAAGGCACCCTGGGGAAAAATGGAATCCAGAGCGAGGTCCGCCCTGTCTGGTTTCCATACCCAAGGGCACTACTGATTACAGTAGGCAGATAGGCCCGACAACCTCCGAGGTTTGTCCAACTCAGGCGGTGTTATGCAATGCCAGATCTATTAGGAATAAAACTGCTATTGTTGCCGACCTTATTGGTATGGCTGATCTGGCTTGCATCACCGAGACTTGGCTGGATGAAAATTCTGGCCCTATAGTGGAGGCCATGACTCTGGCTGGGTACTTGGTGTTACACTGCCCGAGATTGGACCGCAGGGGCGGGGGGTTGCAGTCTGTTTTAAGACTGAATTGGGCCTCTTGAATGTGGTAGTGGGTGAGGCCGAGTCCTTTGAGTGCACAGTTGTAGCAGGTGTAGGCATTCAAATCATTCTCATCTACCGTCCACCCGGAGATGGGAAACGTTTCTTACAGGAAGTGGCAGACTTCCTCGTCATGTCGTTTGAGTCACCCAGATTGATGGTGCTGGGTGACTTTAACACCTGGGTCGATGATGAACTCTCACAATTTGGTAAACACTTCCTCCAACTAATGTCTTCTTTGGGCCTTACACAGGTAGTTTCCACTGCTACACATAAATCTGGACACTCTCTCAACTTGGTCTTCCTTCTTGGGATTGATGCATCCGATATGGGGGTGGAACCAGTCGCTTGGTCTGACCACCACATCGTGAGGTTCAATTTTTGCACCCCCCCTGAGAAGGCCAGCCCCTGTGGAGATGGTCAGGTGCCACCCATTATGGAACGTTACTCCACAAGGCCTGGCGGTGGTACCTGACCTATCATCCCTCGTGTTGGTGGGCAGTAGTCCAGAGGTGCTCGTATGGGCCTATAATGAGGCCATTATGGTTGCCCTGGATTCTATTGCTCCTGTTCACGAGCGTCCTCTTTCCCATCACCCTGGGGACCCTTGCTTTGATGGGAGTCTGAGGGAGATGTGGAGACAAGGGCGAAGGTTAGAGCATTGCTGGCGCAAGTCCGCCCTTGATGCCGACCGTCTTAGATTGATTGAACATTATACTAGCTATCAATCTGCAATCACCCATAAGAAGGCAGAATTCCTGTCCAGGGAGATTGCAGTTGCTCAGAATCGACCGGCTCAGCTGTTCCGAACTGTAGACAGACTGTGCAACCCAGCCTGTCTGCAAGTTCGGAAAGTCTTTTCGCAAATTGAGTACAATGAGCTTGCTCGATACTTTGCAACTAAGGTGGCTGACATCAAGGTGGACTTGTGTCCAGCAACCTCTAAGGGTGATGTGGTGGGAGTGTGTGAGAGCACAGGACCTCGCTTCTCCTGGAGTTCCTTTTGTCGACCTGAGTTCATGGATATTATGAGGATCATCCACAGTGTGCGCCCTACAAGCTGCGGCTTGGATCCTGGACCGACTACCCTAATTCTTGGTTGTGTAGACATCATAGGTCCAGTTCTGGTGCAAATTGTCTGGTGCTCCTTGGAGTCGGGTGAGTTTCCTAGCTCCCTGAAAGAGGCGGTGGTGACACCTCTCTTGAAGAAAGCTTCCTTGGACCCAGATTGTTTTTCCAGCTATCGACCCATCTCTAACCTTCCCTTTATTGGGAAGGTTATTGAAAAGGTTGTAGCTGCTCAATTGGATGACCATTTAACCATCCATAATATCTACGAATCCTTCCAGTCTGGTTTCTGTAAAAGACACAGTACCGAGACTGCACTGGTTAGGGTGCTAAATGATTTTCTGAGGGCGAGAGATCAAAGGAGATGTTCTATCTTGGTTCTCCTTGATCTCTCTTCAGCTTTTGACACTGTGGATCACATGGTGTTGCTATCACGCCTGGGGCAAATTTGTGGAATGTCTGGAACCATTCTTAAATGGTTCGAGTCATTCCTCACTGGGAGATCACAAAGAGTTGTGTCGGGGATTTTTTCCTCTGGCCCAGTCTCTTTGTTGTGTGGAGTGCCTCAGGGTTCCGTGCTGTCTGCCATGTTATTTGCAGTGTACATGCTGCCCCTCGGAAACATTATAAGATGGTATGGGCTGAGGTTTCACTGCTATGCAGATGATACTCAGCTATACCTGTCTTTTGCATCCGACCAGGATGGAGCTCTGTCGGTATTTAATAACTGTCTGGGGGAGATCCAAGACTGGATGGATTCTAGTTGGCTAAAGTTGAACTCGGAGAAAACTGAGGTTTTGATCATGGACCTGGGTGGTCAGATTGAGAGGTCGTGTGCTGGTGTGCCATCTGGAATTTTTCTCGGTGGTGTGTCGCTTCTGGCCTCTGAACGGGTGCACAACCTTGGGGTGATTCTTGATGATAGGCTGACTTTTCAATCCCAAGTGTCAGCCGTCATCAAGACTTCCTTTTACCATTTTAGGAATATTGCCCGGGTTAAGCACCTTGTTCCGTCTGACTCTCTGTCAACATTGGTCCACGCTTTTGTGTCCTCGCGCCTTGACTACTGCAACGCCCTTTACTTTGGGCTTTCTGGGGTTGAAATCTACCACCTACAGCTCATGCAGAACATGGCAGCCCGGGTTTTGACTGGGACAAGTAGGTCCTGTCACATTACCCTGGTGCTGCGTGAGCTGCACTGGCTCCCAATCTGGTGGCGGATCACCTTTAAAGTCATTTTATTGACTTTCAAAGCCCTTCATGATCAGGGTCCATCCTATCTGAAAGACCTTCTGGTTCCTTACTGCCCTGGCCGATCACTCCGCTCAGCCGACATGGGGTTGTTAGAGATTCCAAGAGTGAGTTTGAAATCTTCTGGCAGTAGAGCATTTTTTCATGCCGCACCCACTCTTTGGAATTCTCTACCACGCTGGTTATGGGAATGCTCCTCCGTGGAGATTTTTAAGAAGGAGCTGAAAACCTATCTTTGGAGAATGGCCTTCTCGGAAAGTTAAATGAACTGTCTAGTGTGTGAAATTTTATTGTAATTTATTATGCTTTTAGAACATATTTTATATTCTTTATGGTTTTGATGTTTGTATTGTGTGCTGAAGCTTTTATTGATCTGTTCAGCTCCTTGATATAGTGAAAGGTGCTATATAAATAAAACTATTATTATTATTATTATTATTATTATCATGCATATCCCAGACAGATTTCCTGATGATACAACAAATATTGTAACTGTTGCATAACTTCTGCTTTTTTTAAAATGGATTAATTTAGCCTCCAGATGTCAATACCATGGCTGAAAGATTCCTGTGCACCTAAGGTAACAGTTATAGATTATGGGCTGGATTCACAAAGCTTTCTGAAGGTGCAAAACCTTTCCTAAGTCCCCAAAACTGCTGTAGCTATGGAAACAAAGGGGAACTTGCACTGAGTGCTATTCACAAAATTGTCTGCAGCTGCAGAAAAACAACACTAAGGACTGTGGAAAAAAGTGCAGCTGTGGAAGTCCCTGAGGAAAAAAAGGTGTGAGGTAAGTAAGGCAGAGCACCTGAAAGGCTAGTCACAACCAGTTTTTTGAGAAGCTGTGGAAAAAATGTTACACACAGTGGAATGAGTTGTAACTCTCCCTCAGCAAACTGCAGTTGTGCCCCAGCAATTGGAATCAATTAAGGTGGAGGTGAGGCACAGGTAATAGCATCCCAGATAGTATAACTGTGGCTGCTATAACAGCAACAAAAGCACACATTGCCATGATATGGAAACAGGCAACAACCACCAGACACAGTGCAGCCCCTGACAGAGCCCCACAGGCAGTAGAGCCTGTCCAGCCTGCAGTGAGTGATACTCCTGCAGGCAACAGGAACACCCCAGGGAGGGGGGACCAGCAGTAACAGTTGGCCACTGTGATGCCATGGTATTGCTGGTACCTGTGGTGTTGCAGTGGTCCCAGTTGAAGGACTGGTTGCTGGTCTCTTTGTGGGTGCTTTCAGCTTCATTCTATGGCAGCCCTGTTAAAGTCTGCTGTTCCAGCTAATTAAGTTCACCTGTTGCTATGCCTCCTAAGCTATTTCTGGAGCTGTGGATCCGCAGTTGTGGATTTTCAGCACATGCACAATTTTCACAGCTGCTGAAATTCTGCAGCTGCGGGGATTTTACAAAATTCCACACCTGCTCAAAATTTCTTTATGAATATCACGCAACTGCATTTCCACAGTGCTACAGGCTTTTTTCCTGCAACTGCAGGATTTTTGACTTTCTTTGTGAATCCTGCCCTATGTATTTTGGAACAGAGATATGAATCAGTGGAACTCTTGTTCCATAGAAAAAAGGGCAGATAACGACCACTTCCCACTAGTAGTAAAGGCCAAATTTACAAGTAAAGATCTTAATAAAGCAGTATCATTACCACCAATTAAATTAAGAAATCAAACCAAAATTAACTGGCAACAACTGTCAGAGAATCTTATACAACAAATAACTGAAGCTGTTATAACTCCCCTGATGCAGTCTGTGAATAATAATAGGCAGATCAAAGATAAACTACCAAAAAGTCTCTCAATACTAAAAACAATATTTGCAGATGCAGCAACAAACACTGGTTTGAGAAGGGTTAAAGAGACCTGGTTTGATTCTGACTGTAGAAGAGCTAAGAAAAAGTTAAATCAGGTTATTATTTATTTATTTATTATAATTTTGGTAACCGGGTAAGTCCACTGAGACCATGTAGTCCCTTTTTCAGTGGCAACCCGGGTGACAATGGTGAACAAAGTACAATATATAAATACAATAATAATATACAGGATAGAGAGATTTAACAATGTTGCAAAAATTATTACAGTGGAAAGTCAGGTAAGTAACTTAAAACAGATCAGGCATTACGCATATATAAATTAACAGGATAACTAATATACAATATATACATAGCAGGAACACGAGAGCAGGTGGATTACAAGATACATCTATCAGAATAAGATAGAGTGGGCATTAATGATGCTATAAGGGTTATTTAAAGCAATTGCAGAGGAGGGGGGTTAGTAGAAAAGAGGCAAGCTCTTTTTAGAAGGAGGATAGGGTGGGGCAGGAGAGTAATTTGGGGGGATTCCAAGCAGAGGGAGCTGAGAAGGTGAATGAGCGCTTACCTGATAGACATTGTGTCTTCTGGATTGCTAATAAGGATAAGGAAGTAGATCTAAGTGTGCGTGTGGGTGATTTTTTGTAAATAATTTCCCTTAGGCAAGGAAGATTAAAGAGCTTGGTAAGTTTGAATATTAGATCCTATAGACATACACAAAATAAGTATGGCTATAGTGAATTAAGTCACTTTGGGAATAAATACAAGAATTTACTTAAGCAAAAGAAAAAAAGAGTATCAAATGAAACAATTGGACAAGATGCTAGCAGGTTTAGAAAAAATGATGCCGATTCATATTGACTGATGGTAGCCAGAGGAACTAGCAATCTCAAATATGACATAGATTGTTATATTCCACTAGACATATGGCTTACACACTATTCAGACATTTTTTTATGATCCCAATAGTAATGTACAGCCAAATAAGGATGTAAACAATATGTTATATTTTAATTCACTTAAGGTAATTGAAGTTTACTATGCAATAAGCTTGCTGAAAAAGAGGAAAGCACCAGGACCTGATTTAATCCCAGCAGAAATATATTTATTGTCCCCCTATATATGCGCAAGGATACTTACAAAATAATTTAATGAGTGCTGTTTTGCTCTGAAGTTTCCACCTTCTTGGAAAGGTGCAATCGTGATATTAATTTATAAGAAAGGGGATAAGAATGATCCAAATATGTACAGACCCATATCACTGCTTGATACCATGGGAAACATTTTTACCAAAGTAATTTTGGCTAGACTAGTTGATCAAGTTAATAATTTGTGGGGGGGGGGGTTCTCGGAACAACAAGCAGGATTTCATGCAGGCTTTAGTACTATTGACAATGGCTATATTATCAGTCATCTATATGAAAAAATACGTCAACCTGCGAAAACAAAAATTATATGCAGTTTTTGTTGATTTCAGCTAAGCTTTCAATATGATATCTTGTTGAATGTTATGGGAGCTAATGTTGGAATGGGGAATATCCTCTGATATAGTGGCTATAATTAAAGAGCTATATACAGAAATATGAGCTCCAATAAGGTTGGGAATCAGTGGTAAATACTCTGTCAGGTTTCCTATGAATAAAGGGGCAAGACAGGGATGCCTCCTTGCCCCCCCATTGTTCTGTATTTTTATTAATAAACTATTACTACAGCTAGAAGAATCACGCACAGATTTACCAAAAATTGTTTCAAAAAAATGTGCCATTTTGGCATATGCAGATGATCTTGTGTTATTTTCATTAATCAAATCAGGCCTATCTGCCAAATTAAAAATCTTGCAGACATATGCAACCAGTTACAATTTTAAAAATTGCTGATACCAAAATGCAAGTTATGGTTTTTGATGATAAAAGTACCAAAACAAGCTGGTATACAGGGGATAAAAAACTGAAAACAGTAAATACATACAATTACTTAGGATTACAAGTGTCCAGCAATGGCAATTGGAACAATCACATTAATTCATTAAAAATAAAGCTTAAGCAGAGCACTAGCTCATTAACAACATTTAATTGGAAGTATGGTGACAATACCTTAAAGCCCCTCATTATAGTTGCAAAAGCAAAATATCAATCATAAGCCCTGTGTGGTGCAGAAATATGGGACATGAGTAACTTTGATCCCCTAGAACTCACTCTTAATGAATTATATAAAATATGCTTGGGTTTTAACTTCTCAGTCCCTGCCTCAGTAGCTAGGGCTGAGTTGGGGCTTCCTAGATTAAAAGCTCTATTTCTGGCCAAAAAAATCAGTTACTGGATTAATCTACTACAAATGAGTACAGAAAGACTGCCAAATCTTTGTTGAAAGAGAAGTATCTACGACATACCTCTGGGATTATGAAGTCCAATTGACTCAAAAGGATTCAAGATATAAAAAAGAAACAAGTCTAGACTGTCTGGAGAGCCTTTATGATAAAGGCATAGTAATAAACCTAAAGTACCAGAAGTATGTTACCCAAAGGTGAATAAAATATTATATAGCACTGTATTTGGACAGTATAACTAGGTAAAAAAATTACCCCATGGCTTAGACAGAATGATGTAGCGCATAAGTACAGATCCTAGTTGGATATTTTGACAGATCACAAATCAAGAACTGTATATACTAAATATAGATTAGAGTTATTTCCCAGTTCAGTGCTTTATGCAAGATACAATAAATTAACTTCTACACAAGCTAGACTCTGTCTCTGTAAGAACCAAGCTGTGGAAAACTTGTTTCATGCTATATTCAATTGTTCATGGTACAATAAACATAGAAACATAGAATTTGATGGCAGATAAGGACCACTTGGCCCACCTAGTCTGCCCATTTCCCTACCTAATGGATAAGCTGCAGATCCTAGTTAACCAACAGCCTACTTCCTCCTACCCCCCACTAGAATTTCCTTATGACTGTCCCATGCATTCTTGAATTCCCCCACTGTTTTTGACTCTACAACCTCCTCAGGAAGGCTGTTCCATGTATCCACAACCCCCTCTGTGATGAAATACTTCCTCACATTACCTCTGAGCCATCCCCCTCTCTTCTAATTGTGCCCCCTTGTTTTTGCACATCTCTTTTACTAAAAGATGCTACCCTCTTGGACTTTGTTGATTCCCTTGAGGTATTTGAAAGTTTCTATTATGTCCCCCCTCTCCCTCCTTTCCTCAAGGTTATACATCTTTAGTTCCTTTAGTCTTTCTACATATGTCTTCTGATGCAGACTGTGCATCATTTTGGTTGCCCTCCTCTGGACAGCCTCCACCATGTCTATGTCTTTGCAGAGATGGGGTCTCCAGAACTGTACACAGTACTCCAGATGTGGTCTTACCAACTGTCTGTATAGGGGCCAACAACTTCCTGTTTTCTACTGATGATGCCTCTCCCTTTGCATCCCAGTATCTCCCAGCCCTCCTTACTGCCTTCTCACATTGCTGGCCCACTTTTAGGTCACCTGATATGACTGCCCCCAGGTCCCTTTCCATTTTTGTTGTTGTCAGTATCTCACCCCCCATTGTGTACTCTTCACCTGGGTTTTTGTTTCCCAGGTGCATTACTTTGCACTTTTTTGCATTGAATCTAAGCTGCCATACATTTGACCATTCCTCCAACCTTGCCAAGTCCCTTTTCATCCTTTCCACCCCACCTTGTGTATCAAACCTTTTGCAGATCTTTGTGTCATCTGCAAAGAGACATACTTTCCCTTCTCCAGTCCCTCTGCAATGTCACTTATAAAGACATTAAAAAGGACCAGCCCCAGTACTGAACCCTGCGGTACCCCACTAGTAACCCTCCTTTCTTCACTGTGGACTCCATTTACTATTACCCGCTGTGTCCTGTGTTTTACCCAAGCTACCATCATAGAACCCACTCCCAGGCTGGCAAATTTGTTTATTAATCTTTTGTGTGGGGCTGTGTCAAATACCTTGCCAAAGTCTAAGTAGGCCATGTCCACAGCCCCTCCCTGGTCTACTGCTTTGGTCACCCAGTCAAAGAAATCAATTAGATTTGTCTGACATGACCTTCCCGCTGTGAATCCATACTGCCTTGGGTCCTGTGCCCCACTGGCCTCTAGGTACTCAGCAATTGTTTCCTTCAGAAGTGATTCCATCATTTTCCCTACCACTGAGGTCAAACTGACAGGTCTGTAGTTTCCTGCCTCTGTCTTTTGTGAAATCCAAGGAAAAAGTGGCTGACTCCACTCTGGGATAGTATACAGATGACAGATAAAAATCAACTATTAAAAATAGCTTTTACAACAAGCGATTAATATATAATTAGGAAAATGGCTGGGTATCTAATAGAAATATTCAGAATAAGAGCTAAGTATATCAAAACAGATTTGCATATCTGAATACAATGGTTTATGCTTGACTAAACCAAGTAATGTTAAATACGAACATACAATGTGTCAGCAGAACAGCCCTACTGGTCTATCAAAGTCTGCTCGATTGTGCAGCTAGCTCCCAAGCAAGCAGCTGCCCCACCCCATCCACATCCTCTTGACCTCCCTTTGTTGTCCTCCTCGTCCAGCCTTACCTACCCCTGTACTCTGTCCCAAGCGTTCTTAAAGCCAACCACATATTTGCTTGATATCACCCCTTCTGGTAGTGCATTCCACCTCGCCACCACTCTCCAATCAATTGTGCTGCTATTTTGTGATTGACTTTTAACCACTGTCTGAATTTTGTATGCATAATGTATTTAT
The DNA here is from genome assembly GCA_016271365.2 of Neoceratodus forsteri. Taxonomy (NCBI): domain Eukaryota; kingdom Metazoa; phylum Chordata; order Ceratodontiformes; family Ceratodontidae; genus Neoceratodus; species Neoceratodus forsteri. The sequence goes on from CM057449.1 coordinate 687,473,937, forward strand.
ATATGTCAATATGTATATGTCTATATGTATATGCATTTTACTTTTTGCAAAGGTTAAAAGATCGAACAATAAACTCGACTTACTTCTTCCTAAGTAACATATAGTTCTGAGTGGACTGAATATTCTACAACTTTGGTACCAACAGACTGAATTGGAAGTGTTATATTTATGAAAATAAATCAATCCTTGTTGCAAGATTAACTTTATGAAAAGTTAGATCTGCTCTATTTGTTACCAATCAATCAGGTTTATTGTTCGACTATAAAATCCATCAACAAGTACATATACAAACAATAACATATATAAATACATATACAAACACACATATAAAAAACTGTACAAAAAATAAATACAATAAATCTAAGTTGTTCTATTTAAAATCCAGACAGTGTAATTACATTACTAATTTTCTTTTTGATCTTACTTGCCGCCTGGAAAAATTTTGCTACTCTTAGAACAGAATCTGCATCTTGTGTATTTATTAATATGAGAGTCAGAGTTACAAAGTCCACATTATACTTATTGTTTACAAAGGGATCCAGCCAATACAGTTGCTCTTTATTGTACCAGTCACAATGCCACATAACATGGATTAGGTCTTCAAGTCCTCCAATTGTACAATTACAGTTTTCATCTGTAGTTTTTTTTTATACCTAAGTCTAAGAACACTACTATCAAGCTGTTCAAATTTATATATGGAAAATGTTCTATGCAGAGTAGGATCAGATAAGATATCAAAATATGGTTTATATCCAAATTTGTAATTATAAAAAGCGAACCATTTAGAATAGGCAGAGTTTTTAATTAATCCTAAATCTTGTTCTTTCCAATAATTACCTATTTTTTAGTAACATATTTATTATATTTGGTGCTTAGTTGAATACACTTACTAACATGCCCCGCAAGAATTTCCAATTTATATTTTTTCAAAAATTGAACAATCTTTGTATACCAAAAACCCTGTCTATATCCCATATCGAACCACTTCCTTTTTTCCTCCATACATAAAAGCGTTACTCTAGTTGTTAAGAGTCTAGTTATCCGAATCCAAAAATTAACCTGTCTAGTATCACATAAAGCGTTAATATTAATAATTCCTAGTTCAGATCTTATATAGGAAGATGGGCATGACTTCCCCACTCCCAATAGGTTCCTTAAGCTTTTAAACATAGGGGTAGTAAGTTTTGCCATATGGGGAACATTCCATATTTCAGTACCATATAACAATTGTATTTCAAGTTTCGATTTAATTACATGTATGAGGGGCTTAATACTGGTTCCACCATATCTATAATTAAAAGGAACTAAACCCTGCATAGTTTTAGTTGAATTTTCTACACATCTTTGGAACTGATAATTCCAAAGCCCATTATCACTAAATGCAACCCCTAAATAAACATCTGTTTTCACTACTTCTAAGTTATTACCCTGAAGGAACCAAACTCATTTCTTATCTCTACCTTTAGGGCTAATAATAAGTACTTTAGTCTTAGAAAGATTGATTTTCAAATTCAATTCTCTAGATCTTTTATCAAGTATTTAAATTTTTTCTTAAAGCCTTTTCTGCATCAGGGAAAATAAAACCATGTCATCTGCATATGCAAGAGTTGTGCATGGTTGATCCTGTATTTTTTAAAAATCCATAATTTGATTATTTAATTCTGTTAATAGCCCATCAATATATAATGCAAATAAAGTAGGGGCCAGGACACAACCGTGTCTGACCCCTCTATTTATTTCAAAAGGGGCCTAGAGTTGTCCATTCAAACTGATTCATATCTGTGCCCAGTTATTCATATAAAGATTATACATAATACTAACCAGTTCTTTGTCTATGCCACGATTCAATAGAATATCCCAAAGCTTTTTCCTGGATATGGTGTCAAATGCTGTCGAGTAATCTACAAACATTATATATAATTTTTGCTTCCTAAGGCGTACATATTTCTCTACTAGATGGTACAGTATATAAATATTATCCAAAGTTGAAAATTCCTTCCAAAAACCAGATTGGAATGGAGAAAGCCCACCTGTACCTTGTATAACTTAATTTAGTCTTGCAAGAATTATCTTAGAAAAGATTTTTTAATTATTATCCAATAAACTAATTGGTCTATACATAGCAGGGTTCACTTTAGCTCCCTTTTTATATATAGGTATTATGTGTGCTCCTTTCCAAGCATATGGAAATTTATTTTCTTGTATACATTTATTATACAGAGTGGTCAACACTCTACACCATAAACCAATGTTACATAAATATACTTCTGCTGGAATATTGTATGGGCCAGGTGCTTTTTAGCAATTTCAATGAATTAATAGTGAAATACACCTCTTGATAGGTGATTTCAAATTTTTTCTAGCTTTTTATTTTATTTATATTATTATCCAGATTTGGATCCATAAAAATCTGGGCAAAATAATTAATCCAGACAGATTCTGGTATATAGATATCCATATCTTCTTTAAAATGTGTGTTACCTCTCACTACCAATTGCCAGAAACCTTTTTGATCTTAATTTATAATCACTTTATTCATTTCTTCCCATTGTTTATTATAATATTTTTCCTGTTTATCTTTCAGGAAAGCCTTATAATTTTTCTTTGTCTGTTTGATAACCCTCAGTAAATCTTTATCTTTAGACCTCACATATTGTTTATTTAGTTTTCTTAATTCTTTTTTATACCTTAAACAATCTTCATCAAACCGTCCCCTTCTTCTGTTACTCTTAATATTAACAATAACTTCTAGCTCATTCCTTATTCTCTCAAAGAGCTCATAGAAGTTATTGATCAGTTTTTCAGCAGTATATAATTTCAATAATTCTAGACTTTCTATTAAAAATTATTTATTAATTAAATGCAAAATATTATAAGTGCCTCTGTTCTCCATATAATTTTTTTGTTTGTTCTAATTTGTATCTGAATCATTTGTCTGGGTACAGATAATTGTTTAATTCCTTTTATTTTGCTCTTAAGAATAATAGGGTAATGGTCACTCTCTGATCTTAAATTAACAGTCATGCTTTCCCAAAATTCTATTGAACCTGCCCATAGTGCCAAATCTATTACAGAAGATCCTCTACTAGAAAAATAGGTACATTCACCCATTTGGTCTCCTTTCACTCTCACTCTTCCATTCAATGGATATAGATTGAACTCCTTCAATAAATTAATCCATGCAATGCCAGCTTTATTAACTTTTATATCTTTAGTTACTCTTTTATCCCAATAATATGGGGTATTGCACATTGATAATAAAAGTTATCTCCCAGTCTATCATATTTGCCTATATGGGCATTTAAATCACTGAGTATTAAAATATCTATTTCCACAAATTTACTTATAGTTTCATTCAATAAGTCACCCAATTGTTCGCATATAGTCACACTATAAGTTGGAGACCTTTCTGGGGGTACATACCCATATTTTACTATTAAACTCTGACTCTCATACTTCAACAAAACAATAATAAAATTCTCACTGGACACAACACATTCAATAGACGAAAAGCTATTAACATTTATATATGTAGCAATCCCACCAGAATTCCTCCCACACTTAGCATACCTTTTCCCTGGCGTATGTAAAACTTGATAACCATTTAAATCAATCAAATCATTAATACCATGCCATGTTTCCTGCAGACAAATCATATCATAAATAGTTATAAAATTAAGCCAGTCATCATCCTTTTTTCTATCTTTTATGCCTGCAATATTTTAGGAGATAAATTGGTAGCTATCACTATTGCTTATATTAAAAATAGTTTCAGAATCTGAAGTAATTTCTTTATTAATTAAAGTTCCTAATGCCACTGGTTGTCAGTCTGAATAATCAGCTAATAGCTGAAATTTATTATTGAGTGGAATTGGCAGAACATCGTAACTTCTATCTAATTTCCCATAATGACTATCCAAGATTTTCGACTCTACTATATTCAAGCCCATAGCATCTAATATAGATGCTTTCTGTAGAATTGAATCAGCAATTCCACTATTCCTAACTTGGATATTAACTTGAGATCCCATTCCTTCTCTTTTTACAGATAATATCCCATCCCTTCCTAACCAGACTTGTAGAAAATTCTTTAGTAAACTACATATCTCTCTGGTTAATTTCCTATCTGTTTCTCTATATAAATCATTTAAACCAAAGAGCACTAACTCTACAATATTTTATTCTGAGTTATTAAACTGAGGGACATGTATATTAAATAGATGCCTATTAGGGAAAGTAAAAATAATCTCTTTATCCTTTTGGTTTATGCCATTAGGCTCAACACAGTTGGCCATTCTAGGTGAATGTAAATAAATATCAATTAACAATACTGAATCAACTCGCATGAATTTAACCTCTAGAATCTCCTCTGGATCAATATCCATATCCAACTCCATTTTTAATTTTTCTACCAATTTCCTTATTTGGTTTTCACCTTCTAGTTGTGTCCATTCGCTTGGTGCAAAAATCCTAACAACTGGTATAGAATTCACAACTTCTACTGGATTGCATATAGTTACTTGTTCATCCTTTCTTTCATGATTATCATCTTGATATACCCCTTCATTTGAAGCCAAAACCTTGACTGTGGGTGTAGAATTAATAAATTCTACTAAGTTACATTTTGCAGGTTGCACCTGTAAACAAGCTATCAGCTTAGTGTGTCTCACCTGGTTAAACAACTGGAAACAAAAATATGTAATTTCTTTTTCCAATTGATGGAGATGTGTAATCAATTGAGATTGAATAAATGGCACACTAGTTATTACAGTGGCTTGTAGGTCTGATTTTAAACTAGTTTCCTGTTTCCCCTTAACTATCAACAGATTGTGTTTTAATTTTTCTCCAGTTAAAACTTGAGGCTCTTCCATAATTGAGTCTGTCAGTGCTAGATTGGTTTTAGAGACCATTGACTTATTTTCGTTACATTTAGTCATTTTCCCTGGCATATTAACTACCAATTGAATGGATTTTGATCCTTCTCCAATTAAAGCTTGAGGCTGTTCTGTAATTGAATCCATCAATACTAAATTAATTTTAGAGACACTTGTCTTCTTTTTCTTACATTTAGTCCTTTTCCCTGACGTATTATTCTTTCTACCCTTTTTGTGTCCTTTTTTTTTTTTTGTAGTAGGACTATCAGGTATATGGATACTATCAAAGTCAGGCCTACTCTCAATAATCTTCCCAACAGTGTTCCCCTTTTCTCTACCTTCTTTGATTTCCATAGAATCAGTTAGAATTGCTCTTATTTGTGCTATATCATTTCTAACTGTTTCTATTATATCTTTATTTAGTAAGACTTGTTCCATCACCAGTATGTTTGCTGTATGTTGATGGGACAATAGAGCAATTAATTTGTCACTCAAATAACTTGATTGATAGTCATACTTTAGCTCTTCATCAGGATTCATAACAGATTCTTTATAACATTTTTTATGACATTCTTTACATAACTCTGTTGTATTATTGTGCTCATCAAACTGTTTTAAACCTGTAATTATACCCTGCAAATCCCTTGAAACTTCCTCCAACATAGTCTTCTCTTTTATTAGATGGCATTCATTGCTCCAAAGTTCTGGAGTTGTTTCATGAAGGCTGATTGGGGAAGCCATTGTGGAACTAATTAGAGATTTATTTATCTCAGTTGTCTTTATGTCACTTATAAGTGAATGATTTAATTCAGTTTCAAAATGTCCACTTGTTATACCTACTGCTCCTTCAATTAGGAATAAGTCAGTTATAAATCTATTATCTGACATCTGTGTCAATGGTAAAGTAGAGTTACATAATTTACTTGTCAGAGTGGAAGTTCTGCTAAGATTAGCACCCTCTTTAATTTTGTTTAAATGATCTGTAATTTTGGTCTGTTTTATCTGCTTCACGAGTCGCATATTTACAGAAGATGAATCATTTAAGGGAGAAAGATTTGGATTATTTATTCTTTGAAGTCTGGTTTTAACCATAACAAACACAGATCAGCACAGAGCTCTGATATCAAAGCCACCAAATCCTAATTATTAATTGAGACTAAAATGCTCAAATATACTATGGAAGTAAGCACAAAATGAGCTATAAAATATTGCACTTTTCACTGATATCTAGTTTACAAAATTAGTCAGTAGCCTTAATTTCCAGTTCTCTAGATCTCTAGTTCTCAGTCACAAATGGCTCAATCACTTTTCAAAAGTAATACCAGTTCAAGTAATCAATTGACCAATTTCCAAAGTATGCATATGTTGCACTCTTTGCTTGTTGTTGAGCTCTACAGCAGTTAAGATCAAGCATAAAGCAGTTCTTGATATAATGAGTTCAATAAGTCCAGAGAAGTTTTCAGGTTTTCAGGAATTATGAATTGTCCAAAGTTATCCAAAACACAGTGTTAATTCTCCTTATACTCTGTCCTTTTACTTTTGTCTTTAACGAGGTTTCAGATCTTAAGCTAAGGTTTCATAATTGAGGCATTCAGACAATCACGTGGATTCCACCATTCCTGCAATCTTAAGCTAAGATTTCATAATTGAGGCACTCAGACAATCACGTGGATTCCACCATTCCTGCAATCAACACACTTTGCACCAGTGGCACTCACACCACTTCTTGTTCTCCTCACGGTTGTTTCCCTTGGTTAAGCTTCTGTGGGCCTGTCAGTATCTCACCACTCATGTAGCACTTAAGCTTTGTGCCCTTTATAGTTCACATCTATGCACCAGCAGCACTACCACACACCGAGACAACGTCACCGGTCTTGGTCTACGGGTGAACACTACCAATCTATTTGTTTTAAATTTATAAGCATCAACTAAATCTGCAGCCTGTATAGTGTCTTTTAAAAATGCCATTTCACAAAAAAAAAAATTTGTAGTTGATCCCTTCCCTCTATCTTGTATGGATAGTCCACAATTGAAGGTCCCACCCCCATCCAAATAATGTTTTGGGAGGAAAAAAGTAGGGCTGTAGACACTGGAAGTGAGACTCTATCTGATTTTGGTTGGGGAGCATATATATTTATAATTCTAATATATGCTCCATGAAGTTTAATGTCAAGAATCATTGCTCTCCCAGGAACAAAACCAATTAGCTTTATTAGTTTAACAGTCAAATTATTAAATAAAATCCCAATCCCTGTACATGCTTCAAAACCTAACGACCAATAGGACATTCCTGTATACCATTCCTTCATAGCTTGTCTTATTACACTTATTGTGTGTAGCATGGTGTCTTGCAATAGGAAGACATCCACTGTATTAGATCATAAATGTGAATATACCACCGCCCTATTTTTTTTATCACATCTATATTTGTGTGCCTCTGCAGCACCACCAGTGGGGGCATCCAGCCACTGACCCCAATGACCTGGAGAGCAGCAGGCTCACTCACATGATGGCGGTCCAGTGTGGCCACCCCAACCCACTAGATGGCCTCCCCTTACCTCTCCAAGCCAGGCTGGACAGGATCCCTCAGTGCAATTCCATGACAGTCCTCTGGGTTGCTTTTCCCTGGAGCTGGCAGTGCAAAGATGTGCTGCGCATGAGCAGATGTCTTGCCATGCTCCACCCCTTCTTTGCACTGCAACTGTGCTGCCCCCAGTCATCACCAGGGACTGCTGTAGTGTGACGTGCTTCCCCTAACCCACCCCAGAGGGAGGAGAGCAGTCCTGGGATGCTCAATCCATCCTCTCCCCTGCCAACCCCCTGGTGCCCCGAGTCCGATCTCAAACTCAGGTCACTGGTGTGGTGCGAGGTGTGATGTCCAGGGCCTCAACCTGAATCGCCACTGGGCTGGCTAATATACCACCCCTCTTTTAACCTTATTCTTTATACTATTCACATTGATGGTACAAAAGGTTAAGGGCTGCATCATAGTAAGTTAACAGTGGCTACATACTATTAGTCTCTTCATGGTGGCTTATTTTTTGCTTGATTGTTTTTTCTCCCTTCTTGTTTTTCCTATTCTTTTGTGTTCCTTTTGCCTTTCCCTCTGCTTCACTAACTTCAGTTTCTGAAACTGGCTCTTGTCTGCCTAAACTTGCCAAAGACTCTTCAGAATCATTGTGTGAAGTATCTGGGTTTCTTTGCAGGGCCATATACCTATTGGAGGTGATTGCTTCAGATGTTTTGGAAATTTTGGGTACCTTGGGGGACTGACTGCTGCCATGCCTGCTTGCATCTTAAATTCACTGTCTTCCCTTTGTCTGTATGCTGGGGAAGAGGGGTGGCATAGATGTTTCTTCTAGGGCAGGCTGTTCTGTAGGTTCTCCTGCCATCACTTCCTCAGTTCATACTGTATTCTCTGCCTCTTCTACCATGTCATTCTCCAAAGGTTCATTTCCCTGCCCCTCATCCCCTGTAGTGATTCCTATTTCTTCCTGTTCTGTTTCCACCTGCTCATTCCCATGTTCCTGGCTTTAAGTTCCCTGGGAAGGGGGGTTGGGATGGGGTCTGGGAGTAGTGGTTTTAGAGTGTGCTCTCTGGGCTATTGAGATCAACAAACATTGTTCATCTAGGTCTGTTGTGTCTGGCAGACTATATGCTGGCCAAGGGCTTGAGGTGTATGTGTGCCCTCTGTAGTCACGAAGATTGCAAATATGCTTGCCTCTGCAGTGATTGCTGGTGTGTCCAAATGCATTGCAGAGGGTGCATCTAAGCTTATCACAGGCACTGTTAATATGCCCTGGTGAACCGCATTTACAGCAGGTTTTGGGCTGTCTTGCATAGAACAGAACCCCCCATCCCTCCCCAGAAAAAAACAGTTGGGGTGGTACTGCAAACCTGTATCCTTTGATCTTAGTATCACCTGGATTCTCCAGCCTCCTGTTCATATTCTGTCTGAGTCAAAGATTGCCTCTGGGTGACATACAACAGTACAGCATTGTTTAAGCCAGTATGTTAAATCTGTCACACTTACCCCATCATTTCTAAACAAAACTGTAATTGTTTTGTTGGCTGGCTTTGCCTAGGGCATTACCTCAAAGGGAGTCCATAGGGAGGTATTCCTTACTGAATGGTATAGAGCCCAACATTTTTCTAGCCTACTTTTCATTTTAAAACAAACATCAAATGAGGCCTCTCCCGATATATGAATAAGTGCATATATCTCTGCTGCATGAAAATGCATAGTTTCTTTCAACCATTTTTATGCTACAAAAAGCCTATCTGGAAATGTTTCCATTCCCCCTTTATAAAGCAATCTTATGGCATTATGCTGTTTAGCTGGGTACACAGGTTCATGGAACAAAGACGCAAATGGTCTAGACTGTTGTCTGGTTTGTTCAGTTCCAGAAGTAATATGTTCACTTTCCTTTCAGTTTGCACCTTGTCCTGGTTCAGCGGTGCTTGATGAATCAGCTGTTTCTATTGTTTTTTGCGTCAGTTCCCCCATATTTTTAGTGATAGGCTGCAAGTCTGTGCCCACCGGCCAATTTCCTAAATTTAGAATTGGGTTCTGTGTTAAGTGCAAATCTTGTGTCAGTTGCAGGGGTGAAACAAGTTGTTCAATTTGTTTGACCTGGCCAGAGTCACTGTTTAAAATGTCATTACTAAATGTTTTAATGTCCCTGTTCATCATGATTGAAGGTGTTCTTACCCCTGGTATTCTGATTGGCATGAAGCCAGAAATCCAATCACCCATCAGTGTGCGAACCTAACCAGCATTTCATAGGGCTTTGTCCACAGACCATGGTTCACTGTCCATTGCAGAGCTGTCCACCCAAGAAGTCAGAGTTTTTTCTCCTTTTCTGGTAATAGTAACTTCTTTACTTGTTCTTGCAGAAAATAAAAACACTGTAGCTTTTTGATGGTTCTGATCTCTTTGAAGTACAGTATCCAATATAATCTCTGGTTCTGCTCCATGTTCCAATCCATCAATCGGAGTGCTAGTTGCTATGGGACTACCTGAGACAGTAGTCTGGTTCCCAAGGAGGGCTGCTCCAGTATTTGTGATGACCTTGTTTTTGATGAACTTTTTAGCTAGTTCTTGTTTTCACTGAAGAAAGTGCTCTTCCTCTAAATGCAACATATCTTGCAACAATTCACTATCAGTAACAATATTAGGGTTATCACTGTTCAAACCTTTAGTTCTGCTTGCATCAGTCTCCTGCAGCTCGGTAGAAGGGTGCTCTGTGTCCACACCTGATCCTTGGCTCAGAAATCTTCTGTCATCTGGGAGCCCTGCTGAATCAAAAAAAACTTCAGTCTCTGGAGGGTTCATGGCAGGAGAGGAGACTTGCTCCCCTGCCTCCTGCATGTCCATATTCTCTGCAACCTCATCCAGAGTGGCCATCATTCAATGGCCAGAGTTTCCCTTACAGGTGAGTAGGGGAACTTTTTATTTACATGTATACATAACCAAAACCAAAAAATACAACATAGGACAATCTCCATACCTTCTGGTTTAAAAACATAACAAAACCAAAATCCAAATTCTTGACAGTTTTCCAGATTTAACATTTATACATGCAAAAACAAAAAAAAAACACATTTCAAACAACCCACATTTATGACACTATTTTGCTTGACTTTCTCACAAAATCCTTAGTCTCTCCTTTCCATTTTTAAATACAACTGTTTACATACCTTTTTATAACATACCTTCACCCTTCGAGCATTTACAGTGACACTTTTGAACACATTCCTTTCTGCCATTTACACCAATAAGGAAATCAATTATACTATAAACCCTTAAAATAAGGAAATATTTTCCAAAATGGAAAACCATATATTAATTTATTCATTCATTTTAAACTTTCATATTTATAACACAAATCTGCCAAATTACTGGTACTTTTGAAAAAACCTGAACCCTTTCTACCATATATTTACCTTAGATTTTGGATTTGACTTCACATCCTTCCAAAACACTTCTTTCAAAACTAAATCACGTAATTTACATATACTGTAACATCATATGCCATTTGTTTTTGTTGTAACACCCACTGATTTCTTGCATTCCACAAATAATATGTTATACTTGTGAAAAAAACAGTTAAGGTCCCTTTATCATATTGCTCTGGCATATTACTATAATCGCCTAAAATTAGCTGTTCATATGTTAATTTTGACAACCACTTTAAGTCCCATCTATCAGTAGAAAAATTCCAAACACCTTTAACATACTCACATTCAAGAAAAAATGTGGCATTGTTTCTACCTTAGCTATGCAGTTAGGGTATGGGCACATTCTTTCTGATAACACTTTATTCTTATGATTACTTCTAATTTGTAATTTGCCATATGCACACATCCATAGTGTATCCCGCATTTTTTATGGCACTCTATTCTCATTTAGTTGATTACATACTAACTTGACCTTCGATGGTCTGCAGTTTTTTAATTCTGGGTGCGTGAAACCCATATAGTCCATTATCTCTTCATAATTCCATTTTCTTGTTTTTCCTAAAATGTCTTTCCTTTTAACCTTCCATTTGGCCAATTTCTGTACCATTGGCTTAAAGAAGTTTGGTACCTTATATTGTTTTGCCAGTTTTGGAGGTATATCATCCCAGGCACCTAAATATTCCTCTAAAACCCTTTGCATCCAAATTTTAACGTGTGTTTTCTTTTCTTGTAAAACCAAATTTAAAGATTTTGCCCAATATAAAGTATGAAAAAATACGATTGGATGCACCATATTTAGTCCTCCTTTAAGTTTAGACAGGAAGCTGAATTCTCTTTTGACTGGGTTGAGTCATCTACCCCATAACATGTGAAAAAATATACTCATGACTCTTGTTTCCATTTGTATGGGTAGAGGAAACACCGTACTAACATAAAGTAATATTGAGATTAAAAATTGTTTTACTACATGTACCCTTTTTAATTTTGATAAATTCCAGCTCTTCAACCTTTGAACTTTTAAGTCACACATTTTCAGACTCTCTTCCCTATTTTGCTGAGCCATATTTCCCTCCCCAAAAAAGCACCCCTAGAATTATTATAGGGCTCTCTGACAACCTCATTCCCACAATCTGTTCTATATTCTCTTCTTTTGGACCTAAAGCCAACCCTTTTGATTTTCCTGCATTTAACTTCACCCCTGACACTTTTTCATACATTTCTATCTCATAGAAACATAGAAACATAGAAGTTGATGGCAGACAAGACCCATTCAGTCTGCTCATTTCTTTTTCTACCATATAAATGTGCCATCGTCCTTTGCTGTCAATGGCCTATCTATTCATACTCATCTGTATTGCTCCCTTATGCCTATTCCATGCCTGTTTGAAGAGCTGCACTGTATTCATAGCCACCACTTCCTGAGGTAGGCCATTCCATGCATCTACCACTCTTTCTGTGAAAAAGAACTTCCTCACATTACCCCTTAAGCGGCCTCCCTCTAATCTCATGCTGTGTCCTCTTGTCCTGCCCTTTTTCTTATATTGAAACATGTTAGACTCTTTCACCTTGTTAATGCCCTTAAGGTGTTTGAATGTTTTGATCATATCACCTCTCTCCCTCCATTGCTCTAGGGTATACATATTGAGCTCCGTTAATCTGTTCTCATATGTCTTCTGATGCAGTCACTGCACCATTTTGGTTGTCCTTCTCTGGACTGCCTCAATTTGGTTAATGTCCTTGTGAAGGTGTGGCCTCCACTACTGCACACAGTACTCCAGAGGGGGCCTAAACAGTGTCTTGTAAAGAGGGATTATTACCTCCCTCTTCCAACTTGTGATACCCATACTAATACACCCTAGCATCCCCCTAGCCTTACCTACTGCTTTAGAGGTCTGCTTGGATGATTTCAGGTAATCGGTAATGATGATGCCCAAGTCTCTTTCTTTCTTTGTGACTGCCAGCAACTCCCCTCCCATCCTATAGGTGGCTTCAAGGTTTCTCTTTCCTACGTGCATGATCTTGCACTTCTTTGCATTAAATCCCAGTTGCCACTCTTCCGACCATTTTGCTAGTTTATCCAGATCTCTTCTCATTCTGCCCACCCCATCTGGATCATCTACTCTGTTGCAGATCTTGGTGTCATCTACAAACAGATAAACCTTACCCTCTAGTCCACCTGCAATGTCACTGATGAAGATATTGAAGAGGACTGGCCCCAGGACTGATCCCTGAGGTACCCCACTTGTGACTTGCATCTCTTCTGACTGCATACAATTTACCACCACTCTCTGTTTTCTGCCTGTCAACCAGTTTGCCACCCCCAGTTGACCAACTCTGACCCACCCCGAACCTACCCAGCTTGTTTATCAATCTTCTATGTGGAACAGTGTCAAAAGCTTTGCTGAAGGCAAGGTAGGCGACATCAACTGCTCCCCCTTGGTCCACCACTTGGTTACCCAGTCAAAGAAATCTATGAGATTAGTCTGACAGGACCTTCCTTTTGTAAACTCATGCTGTCTTGGATCCTGTGCCCCTATGGATTCCAGGTGTTGCACTATCCTTTCCTTAAGGAGAGCCTCCATAATCTTGCCCACTACTGAGGTAAGACTGACTGGTCTGTAGTTCCCTGCCTCCTACCTGCTACCACTCTTGTGGAGCGGGATCTCAAAAGCCCTTCTCCAGTCTTCTGGGACCTCTCCTGTGCTCAGAGACTCATTAAACAGTTCTGCTAATGGCTCTACTAGTTTCCACCTTAGCTCCTTTAGTACCCTGGGATGTATGCCATCAGGTCCCATTGCCTTGTCCACTCTGAGCTTAGTGAGCTCTTGTAGGACCCTTTCTTTTGTGAAGGGAGTAGTGCTCACCTCCCTCCTCCCTGTGTCCATGGTACTGAGCTGTGGGCCCTGCCCTACCTTCTCTTCAGTAAATACTGAGCAAAAAGTATCTATTTAGGATAGATGCTTTTACAGGGTCCTCCTCCTCACATGCCCCCTTTTCTCCTTTGAGCTTAGCAATACCCCCTCTTGACTTTCTCCTTTCACTAATGTATCTATAGAAAGTCTTGTCACCTTCTTTTACTGTTTGTGGTAGTGTTTCCTCAGTTTGGAACTTTGCCTGCCTTACTGCCTTCCCTGCTTCCCTTAGGGCAGTTTGGTATGCCTCCCTATCTTCATCCCGCTGTGTTCTCTTATATTTCCTGAAGGCCAGCCTTTTGGATCAGACCTTTTCTGCTGCTGTATTTGAGAACCAAAGTGGTTTCCTTCTTCTTTTGCACTTCCTTTTCTGTCTAACACAATGGGATGTTGCTTCAAGTATTGCATCCTTAATGCTTGCGCACTTTGCTTGTACTCCCTCACCTGTGTTTCTTTTTGCCAGGGCTAGCTTAACTCTATTGGCCATCTTATCAAAGTCAGCTCCTCTGAAGTCCCATATGTTTGCCTTGGAATGGGATGATTTAGTTATAGTGGCCAAATTGAACCATACCATGTGATGGTCACTGGCCCCCAGGTGACCTTCTACCTGGAGATCTGTGATTTCTTCCTTGTTAGTTAGTACTAGATCTTGGATAGCTCTGTCTCTTGTGGGTTGTTGTACCAGTTGTTTGAGGCCCTCCCCCTGCAGGGAATCCACCATGTGTCTAGTTCTGGCAGATGTTCCTGCTGGTATTGACCAATCTGTATCCGGCATGTTGAAGTCTCCCATTATCAGAACTTCCCCTTTAGCTGTCATGTTTTGTATATCTTCTAACAGTAATGTGTCTATATCCTCTCCCAGTCTGGAAGCCTGTAGACAACCCCAGTTCTTATGGCTGACCCATTTCCTGTTTCCAGGGTGACCTACAATTCTTCTGGCTCCTTATGTGTATTCTGAATTTCTGTAGCTTTGATATTTTTATTGACATACAGGGCCACTCCACCCCCCCTTTTGCACCTTGGTCTCTTCTGAACAGTACATAGCCAGGTACTGAAGTCTCCCAAGTGTGGTTACTGGTAAACCACGTCTCACTAATTGCTACTATGGCCAGTTTAGCCTATGACAATATTGCCTGCAGGTCTGGGATCTTATTTCCCAGGCTGTGAGCATTTGTGTACATGATTTTCCATTGGCCAGATTTCGGTGTGTTAGTTGTTGGGTGAGGTCTAGCATTTCTCCTGTGCTTCGTATGGGGAGACAGACCTTTTTTCTTACCTTGTGATGCACATGAACTGCAAACATGCTGAATCTCTGTTTGACTACTAGCTGAGGGGAAGGGGTGTTCTTCCCATTTGACGTATGGGATCTCTCCTAACATCCTTTCCCCACTCATGCTATCCTTTATGAAAACACAAAGATCATCTGCATAAGCAATTCTTTTTAACATCTCCTGCATCTGAATTTCTTTGATTCCTTCAATTTCTGGGCTTGCTATTATTCTCCTTACTAATGGATCCAAAGCAAAAATATACAACAATGAGCTGAGAGGGCAGCCCTGCCTTACACCAGTTTTCACTTGTACGAACCTTCCTTCTCTTCCATATAATAATGATGTATTTTCTGCTTTTCCATTTAAGATTTTAATCCAAGAAATAAATGTTTTAGGAATTCCATAGTATGATAACACATGGAAAAGATATTTATGATCCACTTTATCGTAAGCTTTTTTTTGTCTAACGTTAATAAAAACCCTCCCCTTTTATGATTATGACAATATTCCTTTACATCACTTATAATGGATAAGTTTTCTTGTATTTTCATTCTTGGAATAGTACTCATCTGAACCAGATGTATCAAATATTCTGCCACTTTTTTTATCTTCTTTTGTAAAATATGTGTCAACATTTTAAAATCTGAATTTAGCAGGCTGATAGGCCTCCAGTTATCTATCTCCCACCTATTTCCTGATTTATGCAAAAAAGATACTATTCCCTTTGCAAAATTTGCTGGCATTTCTTTTGATTCATTCAAAAATATATTATACATGTTTGCCAAGCAGGGTGCCATACTGTCTATACATTTTTCATAAAACCCATTTGGTATCCCATCCTTTTTTAAAATTTCTAACAGTGTCTTCTACCTCTGAAATCATTATAGGTTGTATAATTTCAGTTTTTAAAATGTGTGGGTATGTGGGAGGTATTACGTAGCTTAAAAAGTCTTGAATTTATGCTTCTGTCTTATTAATTTCTCTGTTAAAACTGTCTAAGAATTTTTCCAGAAAACCCTGTATTTCTTTTGGATTATTTAGAATTTGTCCATTTACGTCTTTTAAATTTGCTATTTGAGAATGTATCTTTTACTTTTTACAGGATTCACATGAATCCAACTGAGGATTTTTTTGTGTTCCATACACTGTCTCTGCCTGAAGTGAAGAGGCTCTGTCATATTGACATTTTCTCATTTCCATCTTTATTAAGTTAATTTGTTCCAAGTCCTGTTTTTTTTTCATTAGTCACAGAATAAAGCTTATATTGCTGTGTTCTTAGATTTAAATATGTGATAAACTTTTTTTGTACTTTCATTTTCCCATATTTAGAACACCATAACTTTGTCTTTTTTTGTCTCTTCCCACCATTCCTTTATATTTTCATATAAACATATCACCGAGATCTGAGCTGATATTAGATCCCTCAGTTGCCATTTAACATCAGGATCTTTTAAAATAGCAACATTAATCTTCCATCTGTTATGACCTTCTTACATTTAGATCTATACTTATCACTGTAAACAATAATAAATGGCCTGACCATTCAGCTGGGACTACTGCTGTTTTAGTTACTCTTACATGATTTGAAACAAATCAGGGTGACCTTCCCACCACCTGGAAAACAGCTTATGTTATCCCCCTGTTTAAATTGGGAGATCCCAGTGACCTGAACAATTATAGGCCAATCTCCATCCTACCAACATTGTCTAAGTTACTGGAAAAAACAGTGAACACCAAGCTTAGAAACTACCTGGAATCAGCAAACTTGCTCAGTCTACTACAGTCAGGCTTTAGGGCGAAACATAGCACAATCTCGGCCTTGGCTAAGGTTAAGAATAACTGGCAATGTGAGTTGGACAGCAAGAACTTTGTCTGTGCAGTGTTCCTGGACCTAAGCAAGGCCTTCGACACTGTTGATCACGACCTGCTCCTCACGGCCCTCTGGCTTATTGGTTTGGATTCTTTATCTACCACTTGGTTCGAGAACTACCTCTCAGGCCATTATCAGCAGGTAAAAGCTGAAAGTTTTGCTTCTAAAACCTCTCCTGAGGGGTGTACCACAAGGTTCCATCCTGGGCCCATTGCTGTTCACTATCTACATAAACAGGATTGATGCCGCCATAAATAAATCCCAAATACACCTCTTCATGGAAGACATTGTGCTTTATGCTAGTGGTCCCTCTCCTGACATGGCATGTACAGCCCTCTAGAATGATTTTAATTTGCTGCAGCACCAGCTCTTAAACCAAAAATTGCTTTTGAATGCTAAGAAAACTAGAGCTATGTTCTTCTCACCCTATCCCAACCTACCTAATCCAGTCTTGGCTGGAACTCTCCCCTCAATATCCACTGCCCTGGGTGAACGGTTGGAGTATGCAAATCAATTCAAATACTTGGGTGTATGGCTCGACTACATACTCTCCTTCATAGTACACATAGAAGAACTAACAAAGAAGCTTCATCAAAGGCTTGGCCTTCTCTTTAGGATAAAAAATCTTCTCCCATCTGATGCAAAGATGAGACTAGTCCAAACTACCTTCCTACCCCTGCTAGACTATGTGGATTTTCTCTATAGACAAGGACCAGTCAGCACACTCTCTAAGCTTAATATGCTCTATCATAGAGCCTTAAGGTTTTTAGCAGATCTTCCTTACTCCACCCACCACTGTTTGTTGTTTTCCACTGTAGGTTGGTCTTCTCTTACCCTCAGACATCACAGAAATGCTATCTGGACATACAAAGCTATTGTCAACAAACTACCTGACTACATCTCTGCCTGTTTACCACTTTGCATGCTAAGCATATATGCCCTGAGAAGTGCCTCCTATATTACCTTAAAGGTAACAAAGGCCAGATCCCACTTTGGCTGGGCTTCCATCAGCCATGCTCTTCCCAAACTATGGAACAATCTGCAAAAAACCCTGAAATTAGAACATAAAGTCAGCACCACAACCTTTAAATCACTTTATTCACAGCACAGTACAGAATCCTGTGCTTGCTACTCTTGATCAAATGACTCCCCTCTTAGGGTGTCCCAGGATCACTCTCATCTTGGCCAGTTCCTGGACTTTTATCCTAGTTTCTGCATGGTCATCTCCCTACCTCCCTTCCCCTCCTTCCTCCCCTTCTCTCTATCTCTTCACCTCCTGATCTGTTGACTCTGAACTCAGCCTCTGCTTGGTCCTCTCCCTTCCCCTTCATTGTTTCTTTTCTCCTCCTTATCGTTTACCCACTGTTCCATTCCTTATATTATACCCACTCTCCCCTTTACCCTGCGCCCCATCTAGTTCCCCTCATCTGGTTCTTCATTTCTGCACTCCTGGTTCACATTCCCTCTCCTTAGGCCTCTGACTTTTACACACTCCACTTCTTCCCTACTCATCTGCCCCTATTCCAACCCCCTACTTGTGCCTAAGGGCCCAGTCAAATTATCATGGTGTTACAGGGCCCAGTTGATTTGTCTTGATGCTCCAGGGTCCCAGTCAAGTCATCATGGCCCTTGTCACCCCATCTTCTCACAGCTGCCAACCTTATCTGTATTAGTGTTACTAGCTCAGTTTATTATCTGCAAAATATTGTGTTACTTATCCTGTACTTGCTTACAATTTATTATCCATGCTGTTGCTGAGCAAGTCTGTGTATTCTATTTTTTGTGTATTATCTTGTTATTTTGTATTTGTGCCCTCCCAGGTCCACCTTGAAAAGGAGCTTGCTCAATGGTGTCTGCCTGGTTAAATAAAGATTTTGATTGATTGATTGATTGAAAAATGTAATCTATTTTTGAAGTGAAGTTTTTCCTAACGTATGTATGTGTAACCTTTGGGTTAGTCTGTATCATAACGTCCAATAAATCTGTGGCTTTTATAAACTTTTGAAATGCATGTGAGTCACAGTATACTTTTTTTCCTTGTTTTTCTCTTCCTGCAACATCTTTTGTGCAATTAAAATCCCCGTTAAAAATCATCTTTTGCTGTGGCCAAAAATGGCTGCACTTGAAGAAAAAGATCCACTCTTTCAGCTTTCAATTGTGGCGCATAAATATTCAAAAACCTACTAGGTCTATTTTGCCATAACCCATCCATAATCAACACTCTTCCAGATATTAAATCTACTAACTTTTGTAGTTTAAACCCTTGTCCCAAAAAGAGAATTCCCACCCCATCAGCTCTGTCCTTCCCGAACAACCAGTAAGATGGTCCCCATACCCAGCTGTGTCTAGCAGTCTCCATCTGTATAAATGAATCCAACCAAGTTTCCTGCAAAAAAATGACATCTAAGTTTAAATCATGCAAAACTGAAAACATTGCATTTCTACACCCTGCATTCTTTATGCTGCAGGAGTTTAAAGAAGAGACAGAGAAACTATTCATTTAAACCCAAAGGTAAAATTCCTGTTTCTACTTCTTTTTTTCCTTTTTACCAAACTACTTTTTTTCTGATTGTGTGGGTATAGGCATTTCTTTTTTCTCTCCA
Source organism: Neoceratodus forsteri (assembly GCA_016271365.2). Lineage (NCBI taxonomy): Eukaryota > Metazoa > Chordata > Ceratodontiformes > Ceratodontidae > Neoceratodus > Neoceratodus forsteri. The sequence continues at coordinate 687,493,428 of CM057449.1, forward strand.
GGGTTTGAAGTATCTGAGAATTGATCCTCTAGCTCAGTCACCCCTTCTACTTCAGTATTCAAAACATTAATGGGGTTTTCTGTTTCTATCCTCTCCATTTGCTGTTGAATCCTCAGGTTTCTAAAACTTATCCTTAAAGGAAGTGCACTGTCCTTTAAAGGATGAGGGGGTCTTGTCTGGCACACTCTCTTCTGGTAATTTTTGTGGGACCCCTAAAACTGCCCCCACATTGTTCTCTGTAGCCTGACTTGCCAGCACTACCCCCAGTTCCAAATCCTGCCCCTCTTCCTCCATTCGCTCCACTTCTGGAGTTTCCTGACCTGTATTTGATGAAGTTTGTCTAGTTTCTTTTCTCTTTGTTCCTCTGTTTTCTGTTGCTGTGCACTCTGATTCCATCTTCTCTCTGAGAAACCTGCCTCCTGATGTTGTGCTTTTTGAATTAAAACTTCAGGGTTTACTGTATTTCTTGCATTACTTGCAGCCCATGGGCAATCCTGATACATATGTCCAAACTTCTCGCATAAGTTGCACCTTGAGTGATTTGCATGCTGCATGCTAACGTGGTTGAATTCATGACATGTCCACACCTTAGTTTATCACAAGCTTTTGACAAATGTGTTCTTGCCCCACATATGTAACACACTTTTGGGTGCCCTAGGTAGAACATCATTCTTCTGTCCTTACCCAAGAAAAAGCTGCTTGGCACATGTTCACCTCCCTCCGATCCCTGTATTAGTTTCACTGTAAATTTCCATACTCCAGTCCAAAATTGCTCAGAGTCTATGACTGCATGCGGTACACTTAAAACCTCACATTTTTGTTGTAACCAAAACAATATATCACCCACATGCACATTTTCATTTCTAAACATAACTGTGACTGTCTGTATCAATGGTTTGGTTAGCAGTATAGCCATGAATGGAACCCATAAGGGGAAAACTTCACTTGATTATAAAGTGACCAGAATCTCTCTAGGCTGTCTGGATGCCTGAAACTAATGTCAAAATTATCCTCCCCTGATATATGTATAAAAGCATATATATCAGCAGCTGAAAACTTCATACTTTCTTTAAGAAGTTTTCTTCCCACATAGAATCTATCTGGCCTTGGATCTAGACCACCCCTATATCATAACCTCACTGCATTTCTCCTTGGCAGACATTGAATCCTTGATAAAAGGTCTGCATATCTTGGCCTTGATGGTGGATGGGTTTTGGGGGGGAGTTGTATCGGACTTATCTTGTTGGGATGATCTGTCTCCTTGCTCTTGTTCAAAGTTTCTTTCCACCTGACAATCATTTGTTCCCATTTCTGTGCCCTGTGAGGCTTTTTCCTGTGACCACTCCAAAATGTTTTCCTTCTCACTCTTAAAAATGCTGCATGCAAAACCTGAAGCCCTGCCCCCACTCTCCATTTCTTTCTTTTTGTTTTCCTTTCTTCATCTTTTTTCAAACTTTTTGTGCTGCTATAAAGTTCTGCATTTGCTGAAGGCTCTTCTTCATTTGTAAGCAACACATTTTCCCCATTCTCAACTTTGGCCTTACTTTGACTTTTTTGATTCCCCACAGGAAATTAGAAAGTTTTACCTGTGCCTCCAGTTTGGCCCAAATTCTGTCTCTCCAACAGTTGTCTGTCCTCTCCCTCCTGTGACATATCCCAATCCATATCTGAAAACCAGGTCCCATCTTCATGCAGTTTCCATCCCGCTCCTTTAAGAGCCTTCTCTGGTGTCCAGTTGTCTTCAGTTAACTCAGTTTCCTCATCTTCTATATTGAAAGCACTTTTTATCGTTTCCCTCGTTGTTTTTTGTGGCATGTTTTCTCCTGACATGAACTCTCCAGCTACTGAAGCTGCTTCTTCTCTCCTACAGGAAGTGTCAACTTCTTCCTGTGTCTTGGCATTTTGCCGCTCTGGTGTGCTGTCATTTTCTTCCTCCTGGCTCCCTTTTCTTTTCAAATTAGATTCCTCTTTAGTAGCATGCACTTTGCCTTGTAAAACTCCTTCTTTACCAGGTGCCTCATCCTGTATTTTTCTATGGCATGATAAAGCTGATTTTCTCTTTTTGTACCTCTCCTCATCTTCTGCAAGCTCTGTCAAGATTTTCTGTAGTCATTCTTCAGTCTCTTTCTCCAACTGTAGTGTTGCTCCTGCAACATCACTCTCTGCAGTTTCTTCATAACACTCTTCCTTGTCCATCTCTGCAGGTAAACTGTTTTTTTCCTCAGAATTGCTGGTCTGAATTACATTTTTACCAACTCCATTTCCCTCTGCAGCCACATCTATATCTCCTTCTCCTGCCATGATCATCCCAATGCTGTGCTCCTCCAACTCTGCACATACAGAGGAATAGCACCCCCTACCACAGAATAGGGGAATTTCCCCAGTGTTCTGGCCAAATTTCCCCATTCTTTAAAAACACCACCAACAGCTTAATCTGGTTAAATTTCAGTTGGTTACCATCTGTATCTCCCCTCCAGTTACCCCTAAAAAAGGGACTTCTAGTCTCAGTGGGACTACTAGATCAACAAAATTCAATAAATAAATAGTCTGTAACCTGTAACAAGGATGGTTGAGTGCTGCTTTTCTGAAACCAGATTGTATAGGAGCGAGGATATTATTGGTGGAAAGGTATTCAGAGAGCCTAGAATGAATGAGAGACTCCTGTAGTTTGGAAAGAGATGGGAGGAGTGAAATGGGCCTATAGTTCCAAGGGGTGGAGTGGGCACTTCCCTTGTGGAGAGTTAGCACATTTGCAAATGTCCAGGCTTTTGAGACAGCAGAAGTTTTGAGGGAGAAGTTTAGGATATGGGCTAATGGGGAAGATATGGCAGGGGGTGAGATGGGAAGGAGCTGGGATGGAGGCCTTCAGCACTGGTTTTGTCTGGGTCTAGAGCAATAATGGCAATGTACACTTCTTAGGGGAAGATTGTGGAAGTAGAAGTCAATAGGGGTGGGGGAGAGGCTGGGGGATAGGGGAGGGATTATCGGGAAGTGCGCAGGTGGTGAAGAACTTGTTGAAAATCTCAGCTACCATGGTGGGATCAGAGACAGGGGAAGCCATCAATTTTGAGGACTGGGGAGGAATGTTGAGTAGGAGGATCAAGGAGTGATTGAATAACTTTCCAGAATGATGCAGGAGTGATTTGTTCATGCTGTAGGTGGGATTTAAAGTATTTAGACTTGGAGAGGTGGATGGTTTTGGTGCATTTGTTTCTAAGCACTTTATAGGTTTTTAGGTCAGCCTGGGATAAGGATGCTTTGTTTTGTGACCACACTTTGCCCCTGGCTCTGCATTTGTTGAGAAGATCGGATGTTATCCAGGGGTGATGGTGATGTTTTACTCTGTTTTTTAATGGTGAGCGGAGGTTCCAGATGTGGGTAAGTGTACTATCAAAGAGGGATAGGGCAGAGGGATAGAGCAGAGATAGGGAAATCAATTAGATGAGTCTTATATAAAAGATAAAGGGCCAAATTAATACGAAATGGAGAAAGAAACTAGAAAAATATAAATAAAGTAAAAAGAAAAAAGCAAAACAAGGAACAATGGTCAGTAAGGGAAAGATGGGAAAAAAATCAAATCTATGCAGTACTTCAACCCCCAAAACTGACCAACGAGAAAAGTCAAGGAAAGCAGTTAGTTTAAATTCTTCTAATTCTTCACTAAGTAGGAGAAGAAATCAGTGTGAATCTCATATTAGGTTCAATTAAAAAGGTCTCAAAATGGCCCAAAGATATTAAAAAACACACAGGAACTATACCCACCCTCCCCAATAGAGTACCAGTGGCAACCTTTTCCAGGCTCACAAATTAACAACATGTCTTACAATGTGCTTGAAAAATCCCCAGTACTAAAAGATACAGTACATAATAAAAGTGAATCCATAATAATTGACACAAATGAAGACCCACTAAAATCATACCACAACTTTTTAAATGTAGAAACAGTAAATCTGTTTAAAAATGAACACATGGCTAATTTCTTGATGCTGGGGCAACTACATTTAATATGAGAGGAAATTCTAAGCATGAAAAATGCAGTGGTGCATCGGGAAGCAGATTTGAATAATTTTCAGATGTTATTGAAAAAGAGGAATGGGGGCTGAATCCAGACACTTTTACTGAAGATAGTAAACCTTTAGTTCTAGTGCTGTATAGCTTAGCAAACCAGAAAGGAAATGCTGGATACAAGGAAAAGACATGTAATGTGCCAAATAAAAGTTACAAAAAGGTCAAAAAATCAAAAAGAGTAAAAGTAAGGAAAACAATAAAATCACCAACTTACTGAAGCAAGCAGGTTAACTCTAAAGTAGATACACTGTGTTCCTGTAGATGTACAGCAAGGATGAACAGAGATTAATAAAGAAAAAGAAAGAAACCCAAAGAATGTTCAACAGGAAAAAAAAATAGGAATGGTTATGACAGAACAAAAAGATAAAATAGTTTTAATGGTGGAGAAGGTGTTTTACAGATTCATGGACTAATCAAAAGACAAGATGAAACATCAGTATTTTATCTTATGTTTTGACAAGGGGATTGTCTCACAGAAATCCTAAGGGGGGGGGTAGGGCTCAAGGCAGACTAGATGAATATTTGGTCCCCATCTTTTATCAATTTCTAGTCTTCTATGTTTCATTCAGATTGGTATAATTGCTGTTTGGAAATACGGTATGTCAATAAACTGGAGATCAGATAACTATATAAAATGATTTTATAGACATGTGGCATACAATAACATGGGCAAGATTACCCTTTCATCTTTGGATATTGTGTGTGCACTTTGGAGAATCAGTGGGGAACTAGAGAATTTAGGAATATACATAGAAGAACTTATCCTTTTTCATAATATGTACCAACCATTTGAGGAAACTGAATTGACTCCAGAAATGTCTATTCAAAATAGGACCCTGAGAAACATCATATATGTCATAGAACCATACAAATGAATGCTGGAAGAAAAGTAAGATGAAGCAGGAACTTTTGAAAGGCAAGAAAATATGCTTACATTACATGGGCTACCTAAACCAGTGAAAGAGACCAACAGCTTTCAGTTTGTTCTTTTCTTAAAAATCTTCTCAGAGTTGAGACAGGATACAAGATTATTATCTGAGTATAAAGGCAATGAGGTGTCACAGGTTTGGACCAAATAAACATGAGAATCAGAGATAGAAAGTTATATAGTAAAATTCTACAGGAAGCATCTAAGCTACAGTAGATCAGTTAGGGGACTTGATAATCAACATACATGAACAAGGGAAAGCACAAATCAAACAGGTCTCAAAAACTAGTATCACGGAGAAAATGCAAGTTAACAGAAAGAATGAGTAACAAATATAGAAACACTTTGGAAAATGTACCAGTGATTAATATACTACACAAAAGCAATTTGCAGCACTGGAAGAAACACCAGCATGAAAACAATTAAACCAGAATAGCCCAATGCAGGGAGTTCTTAAAATTTGTTCATGGAATATAGCACAAAAATTGCCAAAACTGACATGTAAGCAAAGCCTAGAGTTTTTTTTTGTTAATTCTTATCAGTTCTTCTCCTAGAATAAATCTGGTTCATAGATGATAATTTTGGGATGCAAGGGTTTTTGCCATTTATAATTCCTGCTCACAAGGGAAAGAAGATGTGAAGCCAAGTGCATGGATAATCACACTGTTAAAGAATAACAAGTTGTTAAATAACTGCAGAATTCAAAGAATTTTTCAGTCTTATAATAATTTTCTCAGTATCTTAATGTAAATGGGGACGTGCATGTGATCATAAATGTTTACATGCTTCCTTTACCTCAAAATATATTAAACTCCAAGTTTTAATAGAATGGGAGAGACTTCTCTCGCAGATTGAGCCAGATATTTCAGAAACAAAAATAGTAATAGCAGGAAATTTAGCTGCTGCTGGGTGCAATATGATTGGAAGAAACAATATAAAACAATATAGAAAATATACTAGAAGGAATCTGTAATTCTCAAATGTTTCCAAATAGAGTTATGAAAGATAAGAACATTTAAACAGATGTACCCAAACAAATACAGGAATATCATCACATGGACTGTTCATCCTTAATGGAAGATTATATTATGATATTCCTGGAGAGTTCACCCATATGGGGAATAGAGGTTTTTTGACTATTGATGTATTCTTGGTTAAAATAAGCTTTTTCCCATACCTCCAAACATATTCCACAGTTGAAAGGTCATACGGTGATCACTTGCCAAAATTTCTGAAGTTAATTTGAGCCAAAATGTAGTATAATGAAACATAATGAGGAAGTTCTCAAAATTATAAACAAAAAAGGTTATACAGTAGAACACAGTAGAGAAGATAAAGGATGATTTTTTTTCTCAAAAAACAATGTTGTTGAAAAAGTAAGTCAACAGATTTTTGAAATGGAAGAAGTTCCAGTTATAAAAAGTATAAATTAACCTAGAGTATATAAATCATATTATACAATTAGTGACATAATAAAAGAAAGAAATATAAGGGGGAAAAGGAAAGGTAAAGAGATAAACTTGGTTTAATACAATATACATTAAAGAAAAACAAAAGGTTAATACAATACTTAGGAAAACAAGCAACTCAAGAACAACTTTAGACAACAATAAACAATTGAACAAACAAAGAAAACAGTATACTGTGAAAAAAAGGTTCTGATAGAAAAAAACAGGCTTATACTAACTCACTGTGGAACATACTAAATGAAACAATTATGGACAATGACCCAAATACTCTCTGGCCATTTGCCACAAAAAGAATATTAACTCATGAAAAAAATATCCTAGCAACTATTCATCAATCTTTATGGTTACATTTTTTCAAGAGTACATTTTTCGATCAAAACAGTGAACACGTTTTTGCTCTCGAAAATCTTAAGGAAAATTAATCTCCTGTTTTATCTTCCTTAGAAGAAGTGGTGCTAGCAACAGAAAATCAAAAAACATTTAAAGCTCTTGGTCCAGACATGCTATCAGCAAATATTTATAAGGGCCATCCAGTGTGGTGGGCACCTGGTCTAACTCATCTTTTTAACAAAATGTGGTGCTCTGGGATATTCCCAGAGTCCTGGAAAGGAACCAATATTGCCTGATCTATAAAAACTAGGATTTTTCTGCAGATCCTTTAATGTACTGGTCGAGTCCTCTCATCAATAATGCTCAAAAAATGTTTGTGAAAATCATCTTGGATAGATTGTAAGATTGGTTAATGTATGCTGAGACTCTTACAGATCCCCAGTTTGGTTTGAAACCAAACAGATACAGAATTGATAGTTGTATGATATTTTCTCACTTAATGGAAAAATATGTTAAAATAAAAAAGGTGCCTTATACATAGCATATATCAATTTTCACAAGCTTTTGATACAGTGGCTAGAACTGTACTTTGGAAGGAGATATACAGAATAGGTATTTCTTGCCATCTACTCTCAATAATTGAAGCACTACATCATGACACATGGGCAAAAGTATGCTACTCTTTATAGGTGTATTAAAAGAACACTTTAAGACAAATAGAGGTGTCAGGCAAGGATGCTTACTGGCAAACACTATACTCAACATTTATATCAATCCTATATTGCAAGAAATAAAGAAATCTTACATAATAAAAAAATATTTAATGAAAACTGGTTGTCTCGGATATGCGGATGACTTCGCAATGATGTCTGTTATCTGACTCAGAAATGCAGAGAAAACTCTAGCCTATAGAGGAGAACTGCAAGTGTTTGAAACTGTAAATCAATACCTCCAAATTTCAAGTAATAGTCATTGGTAAATATAATAAAAAATGCATTTGGTTCATAAATAAAGCAAAACTTGAAAAGGTTCAACAATATGATTATTTATTGATTTATTTTTTGGGAAAATCTCAAATGGACAGACCCCATTAATATATTACAAGGAAAGCAAAAACTATAATTGGAACTCTAAATTGGTTTGATACACAGTATGGGGGTAAGGCAGTTAAAGATAAGATTCATGTCCTAAATACAAAACTAAAAGCCTCAGTTTGTATGGGACTGAAGTTCTGGGGTTAGAAAAGACTAACAATTTAGAAAAAATAATTAAGCATATCAAAGAATTCTACAAGTACAAAAGTCCTCCCTGATACCATTGTTAGCAAAAAAAACTAGATTAAATTTAATTGAACTGACTCGTTTATTATTTATTTATTTACTTATTTAAAATCATGGTAACCAAGATATGCACACTGAGCCAAGGCTCTTATCATGTGCAACCCAGGGGCACAAGTGTAACAAGTGGTTATAAACATAACATATCAGAACATTATACTCATATTATGCATTAAGAGGAAGTTGCTGGGAATAGAAGAGGCAGAGGGTGATGGAAGAGAATAGATAGGGGTGTGGAGGAAGCAGGGCAAAAGCAGAGGGAAGCCTGGATGTGGCGGATGTGTTTCTTAAAAGAAAGGAAGGAAGAGAAGTTACAGAGTTGCAGAGGGAGATGATTCCAGAGGAAGGGCAGCCTGTAAGAAAAAGCAGATTGACTTGTAGAGGTGCGAGGGTAGGGAGAGGGAGAAGGAGAAGGAATGAGGGTCCCTGGTGTGGAGGTTATAGGAGGAGGGGGCAGCTGGTGACAACTTGGATGAGAGATAGGGAGGAAGTAGACTGAACCAGAATTTAGCAATGAAGGTTAGGGAATGGGTAGACCACCTGAGGGGGAGTGGGAGGCAGGAAAGGCAGGATTAGAGACTACAGTGGTAGGTGCAAGGGTGGGGGGCATTTGTGGTGAAGTGGCAAAATGAGTTCAGAAGCCTGTCAAGCTTGGAAAGTGAGGAAGCTGAAGCAGTTCTGTAGACTACATCAGCATAGTGAATATTGGTAGGATCATTGTTGAGACCAGTTCCCGATGAATAGGGAGGGGGAGGGGGAGGGAATCCTTGTTTTGGAATAGTACTCCCAGTTTTAGACAGACTTTGGAGCATAAGGAGTCAATGAGGGCAGTATAGTCTAGACAGTCCTCAAGCCAGGCCCCGAGGTATTTGAAGTCAAACATGTAATCAAGTGGAGTACCATCCAAGGTGGTATACACCTGTGGTGACAGGATTCTGGCTAACTTTTGTGCAGCACTGAAAAGCATTGCAACCATCTTTTCATTGTTGACCTTTAAGTGATTGACTTGAAACCATGATAGCACTTTGTTTAGGTCCTGTTGGAGTGTGGCATGGATGGAGGCTGTGGATGGACCCAGGGTGAATAAGTGTACATGTGGATGAGGCAATTTGTTCACACAAAGGGATATTGTTTATGAACAAAAGAAACAAGGATAGGGACCAATATTGACCCTTGAGGAACACCAGCATGGATTTGGAGGGGAGAAGAAGAGGACTTATCAACCTGCTCTGATTGCTGTCTATTGGAGAGATGTGAGGTAAACCAGTTTACTGTGGTGTGGACCACTCCAATGGAGTGAAGCTTATTTAGCAGGAGGAGGTGGGAGATGGAATCAAAGGCTTTGGCCAGGTCCACAACAATTGCAACTGTGATGTGTCCCTGGTCCATGGCTGTTAAAATATGATCAGCTACCCATAGTAAGGATGATGTGGTTGAGTGGTGTTTTCTAAACCCTGATTGGAAAAGGGAGAAATGACCAGTGGATGATAGGAAGTCAGACAGTCTAATAAGCACTAGGGATTCCTGCAATTTGGCAAGAGCAGGGAGGAGGGAGTTTGGTCTGTAATTTCCTGGAAAAAAAGGATCACTGCTTTAATGGTGGGGCAACAGTTTTGAGACCTACCATGCCTGTGGTACAGTGCCAGAGGAAAAGGAGATATTAAGTAGGTATGCCAGAAGAGAGGCAAACACAGGGGTTGATAGGCAGAGGAGCTTTGGGTGAACACTATTTGGGCTGGATTTGCTTGGGTTTAGGGATTTGAGTGCACAGAGGACCTATTGGGGAGACTGGAGAAAAATGTAAACCATCCTGAGATGGGGAGGGGGAAGGAAAGTGGTGGAGTGGATGGGGGTCAGAGAGTGCATTCAGTAAAATCTTATTGAAAGTGTCAGCTACTGTGGTTGGGTCAGAAATATTCAAACCATTTAGGTTAAGAGCAGGGGAAGACAACTGGGTTGGAGGGTCAATAAGGGAATGGACCACTCTCCAGAAAGAGGCAGGGGATGAGGAGTTTCCATTGAAGTGCCTTTTGAAGTAATCAGACTTTGCAAATCTAATTGCTTTGGTACAAAAGTTTCTGAGAGATTTGTATCACTGCTGATCATGGAATGACTTTGTAGATTTATAGTACAACCAGGCCTGGTCACGGAATTGACACAGGGCAATGAGATTTGACATAATCCAGGGAAGGGGACATCACCTCACTCTGGTATTTACCAAAGGGGCATGTATGTCCCAGACCTGTGTGAGGGCAGATACAAAGTGGGTTAGAGCAGAGTCCACATCCTGGGCAGAATAGGCTAGGTACCAGTTTGCATGGGCAAGATCACAGAGAAGAGCAGTAATGTCAATTGAATGCAGAGAGCAGACTTTCACATATTTAGGAGTGGATTTGGGGAGGTGTATCTTCCTAACACAGTAAGTGATACAGTAGTCACTTAGTGCATCTGATAGGAAACCTGCCTCAGTTCTTCAGTGTGGGTGGAAGAAAAGTACCCAATCAGTGAGAGAATGGTTGGAGGAATGTGGGTTGTAGTGAGTCAGTTCTGAGATCAGCTGAAAGAGGTTGAGGGACTCAATTTTTAGGATGGAGGCCCTAGAGGATGGAGAGAGTCAGTTTTGACTAAAGTCACCAAATAAGATAAGCTCACCAGAGGAGGTCAGATTGACTATAGAGGATATGAATGTGACCAGTGAGTCAGAGGAAAGCAGAGGAGAGACATACAGTGCACCGACATGGATGGGAAGTGAACCTGGGAAGGATAAAAGAACAATAATGAGTCTGTGGAAGGAAGGTCAGGATTCATGCAGGGTGATGCAGCAGGACAGAGACTGTTGGATGTAGAGGGTGACCCCACCTCCACACTTGCCATTGTCCTGGTGGAAGAGTAAGAACTACAGGATGGCAAGGGAAGAGTTGGGGGTCTTAGCAGACAGCCAGGTTTCAGAGACAAATAGGATATCAAGGGAGTGTTATGACATCCAAACTATAAGGAGGTCTAATTTTGGAAGAAGGCTTCTGGCATTTAAATGGTAGATACAGAGACCATTTGAGGTGCAGACTGATAGAATGGGAGTAGAGAGGCCAGGATTCAGTTCCACATCACCTGAGAGGAGAGGCAGGTGGCTGAGGATGCGGAAGGCTGCTTGGTCCTTGCACCCTCTAAGGCTGAGAGGGAAGGAGGGTGACTGACATGTGCACCAGAAAAGAGTGCAGTGGCTTATTTATGTGTGGGGGGTAAGACACTTCAGAGCGTGAAAAGTTCAAGGGCAAATTGATGAGGGGGAGGTGAGGGAGGGTTGTGGGGGGCTCTTACTCTCTTTGTAAATCAACCTATCGCTCCCTACTGCTACCCTTTCACAAATCCCTTGCTGGACAGAATGCATTTTCTTTCTACTTACCTAATACCTGGAACTCTCTTCTACTAACTATTCACTCTGGCTCCTCCAAACATTCTCTTTCCTTGTTATTCTAAGAGCCCACACCACTCCATCCTGAAAATCCCCATATCCCTATGTCTTGCCCCCTTCCTTTTCTCTTTTCCCTACCCTCTACCTGTCCCAATCTCCTGCACCTCTCTGCACCTCCCATTTCCCATGTACATTATTCCCACTATTCTGGCATCCACTTCCTCCTCCCCCGCTACCTTCTCCACTCTCCTCCCCCTCCCCTTATGCTATCCCCATCACTTTGTCCTCCCTCCCCAACTCTATACTTGCTATTCACAACCTAATCCATCTCCCCACTTCTCTTCTATCCCTACACCTGTCTTCCTCTCCTTTCTTCCTTTCCCCTCTAACATCTCTCTACCCTCCCTCCCCTCTTTCCTCTCTCATTTGCCATTCTTGTTGCTCCTCCCTGTGGCCTCTTCCTGATTTAATAACAACTTCCTACCCCTGTTCTGTTTCATGATGCATAGTCTGTGAGTGCCTGGTACCTCACACTCCTGAGGTATTCAATTGAATTGTTATTAATTATGCCTATACAATACTGTGAATTACTGGACTTTGCTGTCCCTTATTGTATTACTATCTTACTGTGCTTTTTGTTTGTTATTATGTACTTATCCCATCCCTCCAGGACACATCTGAAAATGAGCTTTATGGCTCAGTATGCCTTGCCTGGTAAACCTCTTTTAAATAAATAAATAAGAAGGGGGACAGGCCAGGGAGGATGGGACAAGAGGAGACATGGGAAAAGGCAGGGGGTAGGAGACAGGATAGGGAAGGAAAATAATAGGCATGCCAAACTAAGAAAAGGTTCTAGCATTTTTAATGGGTGGTAGTGACAGAGAAAATATGTATAGGAAGGTATGAGTTGAGAGGGTTTTGTATACCTGTTTGTAACTGATGTGGAACCTTTGAACAAGAGCTCTTGTGTTCAAAGGTGTTATCTAATCCTCAGATAAATAAATAAATATGGTGTTAGGTAGGAATGTCAGGCACAGGGGAAGGTGCGAAGTAGTGAAGAGACTGTGGGGGTTTGAGGGGGAAGGAAATGTAACGGTTCAAGTTTCATGTGTGAGGTAAGGGGATGGAAGTGGGGGGATGGAAGTGGGATGTCATTGTGGTTTGAAATCACAGAAAGAGCAGAACCAAACCACACAAAAACACGTATCCTGGATTTTAGGGGGGCAGACTTTGGGAAAATGGGGAGATACTTGAAAGAGGCATTAAGGGGAATGGGACAGGAATCAGGGGTTGAGGAACAGTGGGCAGTATTTAAAATGGGGATTATAAGAACAACAGAATATGCATTAATCAGGTTAGCAAGAGGAAAGGAAGAGAGACCATTCTGGTTTTCAAGAGGTAGCAAAGAAAGTGAAGCCAAAGATTGCATTCAGGCAATACAAAAGACACAGGCAGAAGGGGATAGGAGAAGTACCAGGAGAAACAAAGGGAGGCAGGAAGTCAGTAAGGAAGCTAAGCTCAGACAGAAGAACACATTGCAAAATCAGTGGGTAAGGGAAAAACCTTTCAGGTACATAAGTGAAAAAGAAAGACAAAGGGAGGGATAGTGAGACTGAAGGGGAGGATGGGAGCCACGTGGAGGATGACAACAATAAAGCTGACATATTGAACAGGTATTTCTGCTCAGTCTTTACTAAGGAAGAGGAGTAATAGGTCTGAAGGGAGTACAAGGGTGAGAATGGTGCAGAAATGGACACAAGTCCCTTTACACGAGAAAGGGTCCTGAAGGAACTGGAAGTAATAAGAGCTGATAAAGCAATGGGGCCAGATGGGGTGCACCCAGGGTCCTTAAAGAACTAAGAGAGGTGGTGGCTGAACCTCTGGCTATCCTGTTCAGCCAATCACTGGAACAGGAAGGTACCCAAAGACTGGAGGACAGCAGATGTAGTCCCCTTATACAAAAGTGGGAACAAAGAGGAAGCAGGAACTACAGACCAGTCAGCCTCACCTCGGTAGTGGGAAAGATCATGGAGCCACTACTGAAGGAGAGATTGGTGGAACATCTGGTTGTCAATGGACTACAGGACCCAAGGCAGCATGGTTTCACGGGGGAGGTCATGTCAGACCAACCTCATTGAATTTTTGACTGGGTGACTGGGAGGTGGATCAGGGAGGGCAGTGGTCATGGCCTATCTGGACTTCAGCAAGTCCTTTGACACTGTGCCACATAGAAGACTATTACACAAACTGGGAATATGGGTGTGGGCAGGACAGTAGTGTGGTGGGTAGGTAACTGGCTGGGTGGCAGGACACAGAGGGTGGTGGTAAGTGGCTGTCACTCCACAGAGGGAAGAGTAACCAGTGGGTACCACAGGGATCAGTGCTGGGACCGGTCCTATTCAACATCTTCATCAGTGACATTGCACAGGATCTAGAAGGCAGAATTTCACTGTTCGCTGATGACACAAAGCTCTGTAACAGAGTAGGCACACCAGAGGGTGTAGACAGAATGAGAAGGACCTGCAGAAACTTGAAGAATGGTCAAGGGTTTGGCAGTTGAAATTCAATGCAAAGAAGTGCAAGATAATGCATATAGGGCACAAAACCCTGGCACAATATATCAGTTGGGGGTGAGGATATAGCATGCACCAAGCAGGAAGGGATCTTGGGGTTGTCATCTCTGATGACCTCAAGGTAGGAAACAGTGTGACAAGGCATCAGGTAAAGCAAATAGGATGCTGGGATGTATAGGCAGGGGCATCACCAGCAGGAAAAGGGAGGTCATAATTCCGCTATACAAGACACTAGTGAGGCCCCACCTGGAGTACAGTGTGCAGTTCTGGAGACCATACCTACTTAAGGACATAGACAGGGTAGAGAAGGTTCAGAGGAGCAACAAAGATGGTGCATGGGTTGCATCACAAGTCCTATGAAAACAGGTTGAAGGAACTGAACATGTACTCCTGGAGGAGAGGAGGAGAGGGATATGATAGAGACATACAAGTATCTTACAGGGAGGAACAGGTGCAGGAAAACACTATTTTTAAGCGAAAAAGATGTTTCAGGACTAGAGGGCATGGGATGAAGTTGGAGGAGGACGATTCAGAGGAAACATGAGAAAGAATTTCTTCACAGAACGGGTGGTGGACAAGTGGAACACCCTGCACAGAGGAAGTGGTGGATAAACAATCACGGGATTTAAGAATGCATGGGATAGACATAAAGGAATTCTAGAGGGCAGGGGTAAGGGGAAACAGACTTCTAGGAAAACAAACTGAACTTACAAGCTCAAATGGGCAGACTAGGTGGGCCATAGGCCCTTATCTGCCGACACTGTCTATGTATCTATGTATCTATGTATCTATGACTGGTTCAAACATCACTCAGAACAGAATAAAATCAGTGACTCCCTGGGTGGGTAGGAGAAGGGGTGGGTGGGTAGTACTAGGTGGTGCCATGAAGCAGCACCACTCTCGCCATTCTGATGGAGCTGGAGCAGTACCTGTGAGTTGCCTTTGTGAAGTGGGAAGGGTGGCTTCCGAATCAAGTCTTCACAACCTACTGGTGTTCCTGGAAAGCTTCGGGAGTGTGCTGGGCATAATCTGCAGGAGAAGCAAAATATATATAGGAATTAGAGGTCAGTCACTGGAGAGAGGTGAGCTTGGGAAGGGGACTGAGAGGAAGGCACTGTGGGGAGAAGCAGGTGAGTAGGGAGAGAGAGAGAGAGAGAGAGAGAGAGAGAGAGAGGTGGGGTGGAATTCAGTACACAGCAGAGTACACTATAACCGAGGCATAAAAGCTAAAGAGTGCAAACCAGAGCAAGAACAATTAATACACACATGAGGGATTTATGTTATAAGGGCAAGTCCCTTATTGTGCCACTCACAAAGAGCGACATAAAATCGTCCACATCAAAAAAGTGACTTAAATGTAGGGAGACCACCTCAAACAGCCACAGTCCTCTGGAAAATACAATGCTTCTTTTGTTTTTTGAGGGGGACTATGCCCCCTGCACCTCCCTTTGCAATAGACAAACCCACCGCACCCTCCAAAATAAAGATTCTCATCTCCATGGGGAGCAGACTTAGGAAAAGATAGAACCCCCCCCAGCAAAATGTTTACCTGCACCCAAATCCGGCACCACAGGTTCCCGGGCAGTGGCTCAAGCCACTACACCACATGGCCAGCTCAGAAGGACTTGGCCAAATCTATCTTTGTATCCCCTTTCTCATGATTGTAGTGCATACCCCTCAGCTCATTATACCCATTCAGTGATCTTTTTCCCACTCGCTCTACATGGCAGTGATATTATTGAGTCACTCATACTGAGCTGTTCAATAATACTCACCTATATAGGGTGTTACCACACATGAGCAATGGGCAGAGTAGATGACTAAGCTGAGCTGTCATGACTAACGTAACCACAAGGGGATCAGTGGACAGGCAGACAAATAAATTTAAGCACAGTGTGTAATTAATACAATTACAATAATCCACAGATGAACTGATAAATTAAAGCAACTCATAAGATGCTACACTATCTTGAAGTACTGGTTTGTTAAGGTGGTAAATATGCCTAGAAAATGTACGCGTGACATGTTTCAAGAAAAATACATTATCTTGAGAGTGCAGTTTCAATGCTTGCTGTAATTCAGTTCAACATGCTCTCGTGCTATCTACAACCCTCTACTTTCATATGAATTCAGATGGAAAAAAATGGAAAAAAATAATTCATGATATATTGTTTTCACACTTAAATATGTCCAAAGACTTCTCAGTATTTGGCTGATGCAAGCAATTACAGTATCAGCAGTAGGTATGAGCCTGAAAGGATAGACTCATTGGACTCATATATTATAAAATAGTGGACTTGGAGTTTGGCAATAGTGAGAAATGTTATCATTTCAGAAATATCTTGCATGGTGGGCAGGGTTTATACATTTGCTATCTCACACAGCTCTGCCTGAAAACACACACTGTATCATTTTTCTGACAAAAATGGTTGCAATTTAACTGCAAAATCCATCCAGCATATTGCTTCTGTCTACAACTTTGCTGCATGCACTGGGTACACAGCAAAGGCAGCATATTTATTTGTGTAAAAAGGTATCAAAATTGCAATCATTTTTCATTTGGACAGCATTCCTTTAGGATCAAAATATGCAAAATAGGCCATTGCCAACGTTTTAAGCAAAGCAGGACCCTTGCCATATAGATTATGTTGGAAGGAAGAATCGCAGCACCAGGGGTTTTGGCTTTTGAGGGTAAAAGTTTGGAGCCCATTTCAGTATCAGTGTACAGCTTACCCAATGCTACACAAAACCTCCAGTTTGTGTTCTGTTTTTGCAATGCTTGAATCAACAACACGTGGAAACATTTTCATATGAGATCTTGACTAATCCGGGAAATTGCTGCAGTGGACACATCCGCTTCAATCCAAATGTAAATCTAGATAAACAGTTGGAATCATACCTATCCCAGATTAATTTTCTTGAAGCACTGAAGGCCAGCTGCCATTTAAGATTTCGGGCAGATGCTGTTCCAGTATTGCTGTCAATAATTGAACTGTGGTAGATACATTTGATAAGCTAGACAGGAAGCATTTGTTTTTGATTTTGAAAGTTAGTTGTTAAAACAGAAAACAACTTTGATAGCCACTGCTGATGCTTGGTGTTTGCTTTTTGCACAGAAAGTTCCAACTCAGGAACTTCTTTGGTCCGAAAGCTAGAGCACTTTGTTCTTTTCTGTGTAACATCTATGTTGGTCCAATAAAAGGTATCAAATCATTTGCTTCTGGATCAACTCAGGAACCATTACTAAATATGCTTAACCTGTGGGAGTGTGTGTGCTGTCATTTATAGTCTCCCTTAATCCTGTCATCAGCTCTGTTATCAGACTAAGCTCTCTAAAATAAAGCAGAGAAAGCATCCCTCACACAGAAAGCATATCTTAACAATAATTTTAACTTCAGATTGGCACAGCCTGCACCTCCTCTTCCACTCTTATACAGGATATGCACAGAATAAGCATCCACAAAACCATTTACTACAGTGTGCCAGAACTCACTGAGATGTGTGTGTGTGTGTGTGCTTGTGTGTATGAGAGAGAGAGACAGTACACCCTCAGCCTAGCTACACAACTGGGCACAAGGTACCGGAGCTCAGCAGCAGCCTAGCCATCCCTGCTCTGAATACTATACACGAGTAGTAAAATTGTAATGATTGACTGCCAGCATTCAGGAGAGAAGAAGAAAAAAGCATCAAAGCAAGCTGCTGTACAATAAAATCAAACCACTGAAATCAGTGCAGGTAATATTCGGAGCAACACAGCAAAGCAGAACTGCAGTAAAAAATGATCAGTGCTGACAAAACGTACGTAGGTAAATGCAATGTTTTATTGAGAATCAAACAGAAAACCACAGCACAAAACTAGTAGTAGGAGATTAACTCTATTAATTTTGTGTTGTGGTTTTCATTTTCGGTTCCCAATAAAACACTGCATTTACTTCCCATAAATCTTGCCAGCGTGGTGATTTTTTAGCGAGATTTTGTTTTGCTTTGTTGTGGCTTGTAATACAGCTCTGCTTGTCTTCAGCTTCACTGTGCCAAGATCCCCTTTGATTGTTAATATTTGGAGCAGATGGGTTATGATGCACTTACAATATCCTCAAGACCAAAAATCTGAAATTCATCCGAGTCCAGCAATTGCTGCCTGAGTATCAGCATGCTGAATGACATACTTGCTTTAGCTCAGGGAACTCTTGCAGAACCCTGTAGTGGGCAGCCACAAAGTGAACTGTCATAGAAAATGCATTATGCTCTCAAACAATGCATAAATGTAAAGCAGACAAAAATACATTTGCTTCAAATAATGATTCATTAACTCAAAGAGACTTTTCCCTGAAAGCTTTGCCAGCAAATGGACTGCTGCACCTAAAAGGTTCATCTAGTACTGCCCCATGCCCCATAGCTGCACCCAACTCTCTGTCCATTGCAACACTTAGCAGCTAGCCTGCCAGTCCTTTATCTCTTTCCCCTAACCCTCTAGTACCCACTCTTTCTAATCCCCACACCTCTTTCCCCTAATCCTCTTACACCCACCCCTTACCTACCCCAACCGCTTCTCTTGCCCTTACCCATACTGCCTCTTATTCTGTTGCCTTACCCCTGGACAAGGCATCCTGGACTGATTCCCTTGTTGACTTCCCTTGGTAGCTAGCTAGGTCTACCATGCTCTTCTGCAATGTGTTGTTTTTGCACCTCTGATTGTACTGTTAGCCATCCTATTTTGTATTAGAATGCTTTGTAACCAATCTACCACTCCAGACCTATTACTCAATTGAACCTGTAAATGTTCATTACCCTGTGCTGTCCTTGACACCAAATGTTCACGTATGTTTAGTTTTAATATGACATGGAACCTTTGTAAAAGAGCGTCCAGTTCAAAAGTATTTATAATCTGAAACTTCAATAAATAAATAAATAAAGATAAATAAATAAATACCACAGATTACATTGCTGCAGGAAAACATTTTTTAATTAGAAAACATACAATAAATGGACACACCAAAATGTCATTTTATCCTCTGGGCTACTAACAGTAGTTGATTCATTTTTCTTAAAGTACCTGCAAAAGCAAACGAGAAGGTGTTTTAACTCATTTGGTTCTAGGCAGTCCTGAATGAAATAAGACTCTCAGTGTTGTGTGGGCCTGTGGCTAAGAACAGTTCTTGTAAAAACTCCAATTAACATGTTCTAACTTAACCAAACAGAAACAGTGAAGTAGTCTAATAAATCTGCCCATGACAGTATTGGAAATTTCCCTGTTACTTTCCCCAAGCAGAAGCTCTACAGAGAAAGAGAGATGAGACCAAGTGTTGTGTGGTTGGAGAAGAGGTGCATTGCATTAACCCAGGACTGGATGTCTGCTACTTCTTCAGCTGGTGTCAGGTGACCTTCTATTATCAGAGGAGCAGTGAAGGGCAAGATTTAGCCTTAAAAGGGGTGGAGAGAACAAGAATTAAAAATGTAGTTTGCTTCATTACAGGTGATGTGCCAATGCACTTTAGTTGAAGGCTTATTAGTGGTGGTGATGGGATTATGGTTTACAGACATCAGGGTAATTGTACAGGGAGGCAGGGAGGGCTGTGCTGCAGTGCAACTGTGAAAAAGGCTTTGAAATTCTCACAAATTATGGGATGTTAAAGGCTCAGTCAGCTTGATTGCTTGAGGGATCACGTCACACTGATTGTATCAGGGAGCCTGTTCAGTTCAAACAGCTTTCTGTAAAAAAAGAGGGATCAAACTAAATATACTGCATACAACTCATCACAAGAATATGTAAATATTTAGATAGATAGATAGATAGATAGATAGATAGATAGATAGATAGACAGCTCCATACATACATATACATACATACATAGATGGACAGATGGACAGACAGATAGATAGATAGATAGATAGATAGATAGATAGATAGATAGATAGATAGACAGACAGACAGACAGACAGACATCAGATATGATTTCAGAGATTTGGAACAGTTCTCAGAAAAAGTTTATTTCTGGGAATTGTTCCTGATGTCTAAAATCATATCTGATGTAATAGCTGAGTCAGTTTTATTAAAGTAGGCAGAGTTCATGAGCTATGTGGGAATGTTATAAAATTGCCAAACAAGTGATTAAGAACATTTTTCTTTATCACTTCACACCGATTGTTTCAGTTCTAACAGCTTTCCATCAAATTAACAGCCAGTATACAACCCTCCGCAAGAATAGCTGTCAGTGCCAGAAATGAAAATAAACATTACAGTAGAAAACACTCACATCACAGCATACGAAAAATTGAACAAAACTGTTATAATCATCTAAAATAACAAGTATGCAGAGCAGCAGCAAGTAGCTATTAAACAGCAAACACAGAGAACAAACCACAGTGAAGAGATTTGATTTGCACTGCATCTGGGTGCCACCACACAAAACGTATCACTCACATTAGAACAACATTCACAGGAAATAGCCAGTCTGCAGACACATCTGCCACCACAGTTTTAATCCTCATTGAAAAATAAATCTGTAAAAGGAGTTTACTACTTTTCTGTTTCTCACTTCTACTTTTGCGCCTCTTGGACCTTGGCTAACTCCAAGATCTTCTTAAACATTAGCTGTACCCTAGCTATTAGACTTAAATTGTTTAACACTGCCATCAGCCTAAACCACCTACTGACCTCCTGATCTTAAACTAATAAGTTAACCCAATCCCATTCATGTGGAACTCCACCACCTCTCCCTAAGCAATATTTGAACCCATTAACTGTCTTGGCTGACTGATCCGAAGTCAGCAACACCATCACCTAGGCCACTCAATCCATTTTAGTAGGCAATAACTCTGATCCTCTTGTTTCTTTGTAGCCTACACTCACTTCTTAAAACAATAGGTACACCCAAGTAACATTGCTTTTATATACAAATCTTGACTCTATTAAAGTGCCTTCCCACTCATCGCATAAGAGTTTATACCCCTCCCTTGAATTTAACCCCACCACTGTTGGGACTTGAACCCAAACCTATGATACAATGACCACATCATAGTCAGCAACCCTTACCTCTGAGCCACCCAGAACTCTTGTATCTTCAAGTAATTCAAACTACAAATACCTCAACCCAACCCACCACACACTTGGTACAGCCCCCCCCCCCCAGTACTTCCCACTGTTTCTGATACTCCCTCTTTCACTGTTGCTCCTACAATCTTCTACCACCTTAGTCCTCTAATACCCCTGTTGGACACCCTGCCTTGACCCCCCCCAAACAAATTGCAAATTATGGCCTTCTGTAAATACTTAACTTTATTAGCTCTCTTCCTAATTCTCCTATCCCTTGAATATCCAAAAAAAGATACTCTGATTTATACATATACAGCCAATGCTACATTAACACTGTATCATAAAACTGGCACTAGTAATGCCCCCACTCCTAACTATGGTGGGTTGTACACTCCAGCCGGTTACCTGCCCCTCAACTGATGGGTCATGATCACACATCCTGCTTCCATACCAGGTACAACAAAGACGGGCTGTAATAGTAATGTTAAGTGGAAAGGTAACCTGATATATCTTAAAAGCTTCCTGCTATACCTCACTATGATGCTTCTATTTATCTCTAAAAATATCCACCTTAACCCTGGACCACCCCCAAACACCCTCTTGGTAGTAGAAGCAATCACCAAGCACTAAAAATAGCATAAATTAATATCTGTAGCCTAGTGACCAAATTTGACCAGCTCCAAGTATGGGCAAGCCAGCACAATCCAGATGTCCTTTCCTTAGTGGAAATCTGGCTCTCACCCAAGGTCTCTGATGTATCAATAGCTCTAAATGGGTACACCCTCTTCAGACTCGACAGATTAGGGAACAGAGGTGGCGACTGTGCTATCTATGTTAGAGATCATCTGTGGTGCCATGCCCTCCCTCAAATTGACACTGGGAATACTGTGCAAGCCCTAGCAATTAAGTTGCTGTGAATTGCGCATAGTAAATCCCTTACAATTACCTCAGTATACATTCCCCCATCCCCCCAGAGATCAAGCTGCAGGTTTCCACAAAATCATTGAAGACATAAAACTAATTAAGCATAACTGGGAGGTGGTAGTCCTAGGGGACTTCAACATAAACTGTATGTCACTTGAGGACATCCAATACAAAGATGCCCTATCTTGTATTAACCTCACTCAAATGGCTGACTCATACATCAGGATCAACTACCGTACAGGCTCCAGTACCCTACTTGATTGGATCCTCATGAATTAACTGGACCAGATCTCCAACACCACAGTCCAAGCTGATTCACTTAGTAATCACTCCCCTGTCATTTGCCAATGGGCCAATAAGGCCTCTAACCCCCCCCCCCAAAATTCATAATGAGTTGCACCGTAAAGCATGGGCAGGTAAATGCACTCAAGGCCTACCTCAAATGTATAGACTGGTCCACCCTCGATTTTGCAATAGACATTGACTAGGCATTGCATTATTTTATTACTAAGTTTAATGAAGCATGTGACATCTATGCTCCAATTAGAAAATGCAAAATTAAGGGAGTCCACAATTCCTGGATCCCCCTCCTACTGAATCTCATGGCCACCAGGGATCATCTTTGCCATACAGCCAAGGTCACTGGCAAACAGGCAGATTTTCAGAAATATAAAATGACCTGAAATGCCTGCACCCACAAGATCAGACTCACAAAAGTGCACTATTATAGGGACTGCCTCACTAATTCCTAGGGAGATGGCCAAAAATTCTGGGAAAAACTGAAGGAGCTTACTGGTAAATATAACAAGACATCATCCTCCATGCTACTTGTGAATGGGGCAATCACCCAGGGTCCTAACACCATCGTCAATACCTTCAATGATGCTTTCACGTACTTCAGCAGCATACTGCCATCTGATCTCCCTGATGCATCTGATGTCAATGCACAAGGCCCAAAGACACCATGCAACGAGTTCCCTACACATTCCCCCCCCCATATTAAAGCAATCACTGTGCCCAAAGCCAGAAAATATCTCCTGCAGGTACTAGGCAAATCTAGACACAGCAACAACACGCTGGACCTTAAGATACTTACCCTTACCCAGGATGATTTGCTTCTGCCGCTAACAAATCTTATATCGTATCATATATCATATCAACTTTATTTATGAGCGCTGTTCCAAAAAGATCAAAGTTCTGTACAGTGAGCAACAAAACCATATAAACAATAATAAGACAATTAAAACCAATTATAAAATAGTTTTGATTATAAAATAGCAATGAACTAATTATTATTAAGATCTGGATAAGCTAGGTGGAACAGATAGGCTTTCAAGGCAGTTTTAAAACTCTCAATGGTCAGGCACTCCCTGATCCAATGAGGTAGAGAGTTCCATAGGGTAGGGGCCACAAAAGCAAAAGAACGGACCCCAGAGATCTTCAGTCGCACCCTGGGAACCTCTAGCAATCCCTTGTTGGAGGAGCAGAGTGAGCAGAGGGGGCAGTAGGGGCAGAGAAGATCTTGCAAGCAGTGCAGACCCTGTCCATGTAGGGCTTTATAGGTCAGTAACCAAATCTTGAAGGTGATTTTCCAATATACAGGCAGCCAGTGCAGGCTATAGAGCACAGGAGTGACATGGTAAGATCTTGATATGCTAGTTAACAACCTGGCTGCCTCATTCTGCACTAGCTGCAATCAGCAGATATCAGCCCTCAGTAGCCCTAGGTATAGGGCATTGCAACAATCAAGCTGTGAGGTTGCAAAGGCATGGATCAGCATTGGAAGATCACCAGGTGGGACTAGGTGCTTAATCCAGGTGATGTTTCTCAGATGGAAAAAAGAGGTATTAATGACAGCAGACACCTGAGATTCTAATGTCATTCTGCTATTGAACACAACACCCAGATTTCGCGCCTGGTCAGAGGTAAGCAGCTGATCACCCCTGAGCCAGAGCCCAGATGGTTGACCTGCCGGCAACCACAAACCATGGTGTCTTGGCTACACCACTAATACCTCGGTCTTATCTGAGTTGAACTTCAGCCAGTTGGCACTCATCCAGCCCTGGATCTTGGAGTGGAAGCTGTTAAGTACCAAGACCATTCCACTTTGCTCGGGTACAAAGGACATGCAGAGCTGAGTATCATCCGCATAGCAGTGAAAACTCAGCCCATACTGCCTTGTAATGTCTCCCAAAGGCAGCATGTACACTGCAAATAGCATGGTGGACAACATGAAGCCCTGCAGAACCCCACATAACAGAGAAAGAGGGGGGTCGAGTTATAAATTCCTGACACTACCCTCTGAGTTCTGCCAGTGAGGAAAGATCAAAACCATCTGAGAACTGTACAAGATAGCCCACAGAGAGTCGCAAGCACTCCAGTAGCACCCCATGGTCTACAGTGTTGAATGCTGCAGAGAGATCGAGAAGAACCAAGATAGAATAGCTCCCCCGATCCCTCACTATCAGGAGATCATTCAGCACCTACACAAGGGCAGGCTCTGTACTATGCCTCTTCCTAAACCTGGACTGGAGAGGACTGTAGACATCATGGGATGTTAAATGGTCTTCCAGCTGCACCACAACCACCTTCTCAATAACCTTGCCCACAAAGAGCAGGTTAGAGATCAGTCTGTAGTTCACTAAGCAGTCAGGGTCGAGGGAAGATTTCTTCAGAAGGGGTACTACAACTGCCTCCTTCAGGGAGTCCAGAAACACCCCTGTCTCCAACGAGCACCAGACTATCTCAGCGAGGACTAGGCCAATGACTTCATCGCACCCAACTAGGAGGCACATTGTGCCCGGATCCAAACTACAGTAGATTGGGTGAATACCCTGGACCACCTGCTCAATGTCCTCAATCGCCAACTGGAAAAATCAGACCAGACAGACTGGGTGCCTGCCAGTTCGTGCCGATCTCTGCAATACCCATTTGAGGGTGCCGAATGAATTTCCAACCTGATGGTGGCAATCTTATCGGTGAAGAACCGAGCAAATTCATCTCATTTAGCTTGTGAAAATACTGTCCACTGCTGAAGACAAGTGGGATTGAACAACCTGTCAACAGTCTGGAAGAGCTGAGCAGGTCAATTCCTCACCACAGCAATCTCCTTGGACAGGAATTCTGCCTTCTTATAAAAAAATTCTGATTGATTGTCTTTATAATGGGCTATCAATTTAAGTATGTCAACCATCAAGCCAGATTTTCACCAGCATCACTCCAACCTTTGACCCTCTTGCCTCAGCTCCTTCAAAGTCCCGTCAAACCAAGGGGACCTCGGGCAAAGAGTGAGGCGGCAAACACTGACAGGAGCTAGAGAGTCAAGGGCACCTGTCACCACCTTGTTATAGACTAGTACCAGTTTCCCCAGCTCTCTGCATACACTCATCATGCCTGATAGGTCCAGCACTGCAATAAGACCATCAGGGGTCAAACTCCTTAAACGGCAGTACCAGACCATCTCCACAGGAGCAGGTCTGAACCTTATAGTGTGTTGGTCCAACCAACCAACTGGTTTCACCACCAGATCAGTGATCTCCATCCCCAGAAGGAAGACCAGGGCCAATGAATGACCATGACTATGGGTAGCAGAGGTAACTACCTGTGTAAGGCCCAACAAATTCATTAGTTGGAGGAAGTCCTGTCCAAATTGCAAGAGTTCATCATCAACCCAAGCGTTGAAGTCCCCCAGAATCACCCATCTGGGGAACTCCAACACTAGGTAGATGATGAAGTCCGTGACTTCCTGCAGAAATTAATTTTCACCCTCGGGTGGATGGTAGATGAGAAGCATCCTGCAACCTACACCTGCTCCCACTATGCATTCAAAGGATCTGGTCCCTCTCACTGGGGTATCTACGAGACCCAGATCCAACTTAAAGCAGATGGCTACTCCCCCACCACTATGATCCTCTCTCGGTCGATGTATCACTCAGTACCCAGCTGGAATTGCTGATTCCAACACTAGGCTAGCATTATTACCCAGCCAGTTCTCAGTGATGCAAGCCAGGTCAGCTGTACCAACAAGATCAGCTATAATAGCTGTCTTGTTTTTTATTGACCTGGCATTGCACAACACCGCCCGAGTGGGATAGGTGGATGACGTAGACCAAGCAACTTGCCCCACACAAGGTGAAATGCTTGGGTATGGGAACCAGGCAGGTGGTCCCCTTTCCTGGACCCATTTTGCCCCAGGGCGTCTTCTCATCCCCACCACTCTAATGTGCCCACCCTGCTCCACTACCCCACTTCCTAACTCTCTTAGCTATCTCCAATGCCCAGCAGTGCCCATACACCTCCACCAGCAGAAGAGGACAGTCAATGGGATGGAGGTTCCTGGGCCTGGTGGGAGAATAGTGCCTGACCACTGGTAACCTTTTCCAACACATAATAACCCACAACTTGACTGACCACACTCAGCAGCATGAAAATTCACTACAGCCAAACAAAATTCACACACGCACACACTCACCAACCACACCCCACATGCACAATAAAGTAAAACAATATCCCGCAATGCCCCCTTTTCGCCCCAACAACTTTAGTATGGGATAATGAAGAAATAAATAGTCCATTAATCAATGTTGAGTTTCTGGATGGTCTCTCTGAAGTCAGATTTATATTTGAAAAGAACCCAGTCCAAAGTGCTCATGAACAAAAGTCCTTGGATCTCCCACCTCCTTGGACTAGTGGATGTCCATAACCAGACTTTAAAAACTCCCACTCCTGAAGATTGAGTAATTCAGGACTCTCACTCCTGAAGATCCAGAAATTCAGTACTTATGAGCAAAACAGAAATTATGGCAGTCAAATCAAGGAGCTTCCATCTCCTAGGGTTAGGATGTTAATTTCTAATTCTTTAAGGACTCACACTCCTTTAAAGCCATAGACCAATATTAGCACTGCCCCATATCAAATTATAAATGAATAAGTTATATCCATGATTTATCCCGAGTGCCATCTGTAAGTACCATCAGAGGTAAAGATTTTACCAAATTCTGCAGTCCATGACAGAGATCAGAAAATGTTGCTGATGTGCTCTTCCATTTTACGTAGAACCCTTCCCCCAGTATTTAGCCCTCTCCCAGGACCCAGCTGCTGTTGCAGATGCCCACTGGCCACTGTACAGTGGAATAGAAGCTAAGTGGCAGCAGCCGCCCTTCGGCTGCTACCTCGCAAACCACAATCAGGTCAAGGGACCAGCCCAGGAAGGAAATCCCTACGCTATTCCTCACGAGAGCCCATTACCAGATCTCTGGCCAGTTCTCAGCATCCAGCTCTCCAATGCCTGCTCCAAAACTCCAGCCTCAATGAGCTCCACCAGCAGGACTCCCTCCTGACTCCTCAACCAAGCAGGAAATGGGTCACAATTCGAACAATTGGTGGCAATCTCTGAAGCTGACAAAGGGGTAGGTAAACAAGCAAAATGAATGCTGAGGGCAAAACGCTAATACTCGTTGTTACAATAACCAGTATAGCTCTTCCGGATGTAGTCAGTTTCATTTTCAGTTCAATCCGGTCCATAAAACTTGACAAGCATACAGTATTAACAGTCCAAATAACTACTACTATTAAATTCACAAAACTTGGAAACACCAATTAAAATAAGTTAAAACAAATTAGAAAATGCTACTCTCTCTCAGCCCTAATGGTCAGCCCAGCACAGCTGCCACCATCTGAAGACAGTGAAGAGCTTCAGACATGCATTTATCTCTCTGGCTGGGTCAATTCCCCCTGATTTGGATAGCCATAGTAGTCACCCCAGTCCTCAAAAGTGGAGACAGAGCAATACACTCTAATTACTGCCCAATATCGATATTGCCTTCCCTCTCAAAGGCATTAGAAAGAATAGTTCCTGACCAACTGGGTGACTATTTGGAAAGGAATGGAATACAAATGCCCACAGCAGCATGGGTTCTGCAAGGGGCACAACACTTCCACTGCCCTATTGGAGTACTCAGGTTTCCTGCATGGGACCATAGACAGTAGTCAGGTAGCCAGGTCAATTTATATCATCTTAACCAAAGCATTTGACACTGTCAATCATAAAACACTACTTATTGAACTCTTCTCTGTTGGCCTCTCCACTGAAGCTGCAGGCTGGTTTCAGAGCTACCTTAGCAATAGGCCCCAATGAGTGAAAATAGATGGTACCCTTTCCAACAGTCATCACATTCTCACCGGTGTTCCTCAGGGGTCAATTCTTGGCCACCTTTTATTCAGCCTTTTTATTAACAAACTTCCCTTAGTCTGCAATGAACAAATTCTTCTTTACACTGGTGATGCTGTTATCTTCTCCAAAAGTCCTGACTCGCTCCAACTTGAATCTCACCATCAAAATGACTTTACCACTGGAGAAGCTTGGTTTATCAAATACAAGCTTCTAAAGAACTATAAAAAAACTAAAGTAATGTTGTTTGTAAACCCCCATAATAAGCATAAGAACTTTCAGATGTCAATCCTGAATAGCCTATACACCCTAATTGAATAAGTACATACCTTCACATATCTAGGCAACACTCTGGACAGCACTCTATCCTTTGCACAGCACACAGAGCAAATTGTTAATGTTGTCAATGCTAGAAATGGCCTACTATACAGGCACCATCACTGCCTGACCCAAGAGGCAGTGTCACTTGCCATAAATTGCTCCATACTGTCCATCATTGATTACGAGTTAGTAGTTTATGATGCAGCCCCTGACTCCACCCTCAAAAGGGTTTAGTGTTGCCCTTAATAAATCCTGCAGGCTTCTTCTTGGTTCTGATAGACTAACCCACACGTGTAACCTCTATGCACAAACCAGTTGGCCTACCCTACAAGGTAGAATATGGTACCAAGTGGCTTATCCCTACTTGGCATCAAGAACCTCCTCTCCACAGAACTCAACTCCCACCGCAGAGGAAGCATTGCCAATCGCTTCATGTCCCCTTCTTCCGTACCTCACAAGTGCAAAGATATTTTGCATACTGTGCACCACTATGGCTTAATGAACTTCCCCAAAATATAACCAATGAGTCCAAGCTGAAGCCATTTAAGAGAAAACTCCACCTACACCTCACCTGTCTGAGCAGCTGTGACTGCTAGCTCCTGCTCCTTTCTTTAACTACCTTCCTCCTTCCCACTACACCCTCTGGCACCCAACTCTCCTCAAGGGTGCCGGAAGATGGTAAAAGCTGAGGGGGCTGAGAATCAAAACGGCACTTATAAGGGTACAAAGGGCACTTTTTCTATACTAGTGTTTGCCATTCAGAAATAAAAAGTGGAGTGGCTACCGCCCCTTCCGCCCCGGTTCTGGCACCTATGACTCTCCTCCTTACCTACCCTTCTTATCAACATCTCCTTTCCTCCATAAAGCACTTATCCCTCCCCCACACACACCTCTTTTCCTACCCTTTCTCTTGGAGCTTAGACAAAGAAATAATTATTCTGATTGAAGCTCTTGAGCATATACAAATAAACATTTATTCTGCTTAAATACTTCATGCTCTGTAACTCTGTAATGAAATTGTATGTAATCCTTGTATTCTTCTGTTTGGTTACTGTTGCCCTGAAACACTGCACTTATACTGTTTACACTGTCCCAATCTTGAAATTTATGTAATGTGTTATTGTTTGTTTGACATGGAACCTTTGTAAATGAGCTTCCAGCTCAAAGGTGTTATTCCAAGAGCTCAATAAATAAATATATAAATAAATGAACAAATGAAATATACAGTATGTAATATACAATATAAGAGGCAAATAACTAGTGAACCATATGACTCATTTCCTGTCCTCCTTAAACAAGGTAGAGTTCAGGAGACTTGCAGAAGAGCTATAAATAAACAGACAAACAAGTAATTGCAATCCTTATTTTTTCATATATATTAACTTCTCATACCAAGAAAACATTTCTATTGGCACACACTGTGTGTATTTTTTCCCCAGGGACTCCATTGTTATTTAGTGCATATAGGCTTAGAAGAGCAGTGGAGTGTGACAATCTTGAGACCCATCTCCATCCTCCTCACTCCAGCTTTTTCCATAGCCATACAGTAAGTCCTTTGCGCATGCAGTATTTAAACTACAGCCCATTTACTTTCACTTTCCCAATCCCCATTCAACGGCATTGGAACTGTTCTGTGCATGTGGTACGTTATCTCCAAGACTGACTGTGAAGCAGACTCAGAAACGCTATAAACACTATTTTTCAAATGTAAACATTTAAAAAAATGAAAAACTCCCAAGCATCACCCAACCCCCTCCGGAAATCCTTCCCCACCAACCTACACAACCATACAAAATTTCACAATTTAAAGATTTATCATTTTTAGGGCTGCATGGGCGGAGCCTGCAGTCATTTTGCAATCACAGAGTGAGGACTCTGCATTTTTTCCTTAATTAAAAAAAAAAGGATTCTCTCCACTCATCACAACCCTGCACCCTCTCGGGTACCCGTGCTCTTCTGCAAGCTAAACAGTTCTTCCCCACCCTTTCTCTTCCCATCACCAGTCTATCCCCTCCCCGGTGTCCATTGCTCTGCCTCGTTCCTCTCCGTAGCTCTTCCCCAACCCTTTATCTTTTAGGGGTATACAACTCATTGACTCTAAGGTCACTCTTCTGTTTGTCTTAATTAGCTTTATGTGTATTTTTTTAACCTGGTGTGAACATATTTTTCAGGACTCCCTTCTTCCCCAGTTTTGGAAGTGGTATGTAAAGAAAGACACATTGGTGATCGAAACTGAACATACTGTGTTGCATTGTATTAATTTATGAACACTTACAGGGTCCCCGTACTTGTTCTGAACTAATTGTAACATCACTACATAAAAAACGCAGAACTAGAAGAAAAAGACTTCTGCAACTGTTTGAGAAACGCTTCCCGTTCAAACCCATTAGTTCTGAACTCCAATCAAGCCCCACAGGAAATAACGTTCCAGCCCCACACGTCTTCATGGAACTATGTGTCCCTGGTTTGCAGCAGCTGGCAGAGTGATACAGTACAGCTTCCTATACCCGATTCATCTACAGTATATGAAAGGTATGAAGGATCATGACCACGAGGATGGACTGATCCCAGAGTAGGTCCAGAGGGACTATTTAGAGGGCTCAAATACAGGCATGGCTCTGTGGTGGTACTTACAGTTCAAGTAAAAAAAAAACTTTATTGGCATGGGCAATGGAGGCGTCCTGGAGGAGGGAGACAGAATGACTATTGCCAGCCTTGAACCTTCTGGTTCGGCTTCATAACGATACTATGTATTCATGTTATGTTTTCTTCAATTATTTAGTCCTGTCAGGCTTTTATTACATTGTTCATTTGGAGGCCATATCTATTTCATGCCCCAGTTTTAAGAAAGCACGGGGGGTAGTTCGAAATAGGCAGCATTTCCAGGGAAGTTTACATTTCTTAATTATCAATAAACATAGAACCCAAAAGTTTGATGTTTGCTTTCTGAGTTCTGTATTTATTAAAAGAAATGCACTGCAATATTACTATCAATTCTATTTTGCTTGTTTTTAAGTTTATTCCTAACAATGGAAGAGAAGCAATATACCTCCCTGACGGTGCCACCGGATTATATGCAGTATTGGTCAGTGAAACTGAAGTACAGTCCAGAGCTATTGCCACATATTAAAGTACCAATGGTAGTGAGAGGTGTCAGGCTCTCCTATGCAGAACCCCATTGGAGATGAGATGTGGCATCTCAGCCCTGCTATTCTGTGTGAATAAATTGCTTGGATGCAGTTCATGAATGGTATTGGGGGCCTTGACAGACTTCTAAAATTGGGTGGCATGTGCCCCCATCATTGCCTTTGTTCTAAAAAGGGGTGGGGGGGGTTCACCCAGAAGACTATGGTGTCAAATGATGCATTTTAGAAGCACAATCTGTCACATGCACAGCAACTCGGCACACACACACACACACACACACACACACACACACACAAACTCTCTCTCTAGTCTCATTGTTTTATTATTAGGGCTGCATGGGCAGAGTCTGCAGTCCTTTAATGATCACAGAGTGTGCACTCTGCATTTTTTCCTTAATTAAAAAAAAATTCTCTCCACCCATCACAACACCACCCCCTCTCTGGTACCTGTTCTCTACTGCAAGCCAAACAGCTCTTCCCCGCCCTTTTTCTTCCCATCACCAGTCTGTCCCCTCCCCAGTGTCCATTGCTTTGCCTCTCTCCTCTCCCTCCTGCTCTAAAAAGAACCCCCCCGCTACCTCCCACTGCACTGTACCACCCCCACCCCGCTGTTCCCATCCCCTTACTACAAGCAGGATGTATTTATTCAATATCACCAGTATGGAAGCATCTGTCTGAAACAGGACAGGGGTGGGGCATTTATGCAATTAAGGTGTAATTTTTCCAAATTCAAACTGTTGAATAAAAATGTAAACTTTGACCACGTAGCTAGCGTGCCCCCAGATGTATAACAGAGACCTCTTTAATGAAATTCAGCTGCTCTTGTATTGCTCAGCAACATACAGTATGCAAGTGTAGCCTATGGGTTTGCTGGATGTTCCGAGCTCATTTACAGCGTATTACCTTTACCTCTAGGAAATACTGTCAACCCATGTTGATAGCAGAAGTGATGATATTTTGAAAGTGTTATAATCACAGTGAGCTAATTTTCTACACTATAAGCAACTGAAACTCAGTGAGCTAATTTTCTACACTGTAAGCAATTGAAGATCAGTGAGAACAGCTATGGAGAGTGCTATATGTTTCTGTTTCATTCTTTATGTTTCAGCAATGCAAGAAGAAAGATACAGTGAGACAGAGAGATTCTGCTGAGAAAAATATAGGTTAAATGACATATAAATGTTGTTTCTGGACATAATGGCCCAGATATTCAAAAGAGTTGAGCCATGCGCAATAGGGTTGCGCCTGCGCAAGTCCGAAAATGCGCCATTCTGCAATATTCAGCAGGAGGCAGTTGCACCCCCCAATTCACACTGAGCAACAGCGCAATGATAATGAATGCATGTGCAACTGAAGGGGGAGGAACCATGCATAAATGGCGCAGTGCGATATTCAACAACATGCACCATGCGCAATAGGGGAGCCAGTGGAAGTTGTGCCATAGCGGAAATGAGCCAAAATAAAAGGGAGCAAGGGAGAAGCACAAGAACGCTACAGGGAAGCCACATGAGAGCCAAATACAGCAGGAAATGCTGGGCAGCAGGGACACACAGAGCCAGCCAGGAAAGGGCACCTGGAAGCAACAGGCACAGGGGAAGGTGTGGGGAGCCACAGTGCAGAAGGGGGAAGTACACCACACAGCAGTGAGGCCAGCACCGGCAGGTGTTCCCAGTGCAGGGGAAGTATCAGCCAGGACAGTGGAGGGAATAGAAAAACAGCTGCCAGGGGGGTGAACACAAGCCAGGGACATGGCGAGTGCACCATCCAGATGGAGGCCATAATGAGGGGGGGTGAGAAGGCGGGCAGCGGGAAGGGGCGTGGCCATGGAAGGGCTCGTCAGCAGTATGCCCCCAACAGTCAGTACTGAGCCCGCACCAGCTTCGAGCCGTACAGTGATACCAAGATTGTGGGCCAGTACCGCCTGAATTGGGCAATTCTGAGGTGGTTCTGTGAGCTGTGCAGTGATGTGATGCAGACACCCACACGATGGAGCCATGCCCTGTCAGTGGAGATGAAAGTGACAGCTTGCATGTGCTTGCTCGCCATGGGTACCTTCCAGAGACCAACTGGGGACACCACAGGCATAACCCAGTCGGCCACGTCATGCCATCTCACCCAATTCCTCAGTGCACTGCTGCCACATGCTGCGGAGTACATCCATTTCCCCAGCACACCGGTGGAGCACACAGCAAACATACAGGAGTTCCAAAGAGTAGCACGTATGCCTGGCATGCTAGGGGCAATAGAGTGCACCCATGTAGCCATCCGCATACCACCTGGCCCCAAGGGGGCTGCATATAAAAATCGCAAAGGCTATGCCAGCATCAACTGCCAGGTGGTGTGCAATGCCAGGGGGTGCATAATCAATGTCTGTGCCACGCACCCTGGAGAAGCACACAATACCTTCATCTGGCACCAGTCAGCACTGTGCCACAGATTCAAGAGTGGGGATATCCCCACTGGCCACCTAGTGGGTGAGTATGCAAACTACATGGACAATCATAGGGCCTGGGGGGCATGGCCAGAGGTGACATGGTTAGTGGCCTACATGGCCCAGGGCATGGCGATGCTGATCACCAAACTAACCTCCACCCTCTGCATACAGGTGACAGTGGATACCCACTCTGTCCCTGGCTGCTCACACCCTACCGGCGGCCCGCGACCCCATGGCAGCAATGCTACAATGAGGCACACACCACCACATGTAATGTCATCAAGTGGGTGTTCGGGATGCTGAAGGCACATTTCCATTGCCTGGACACCTCCGGTGGTGCCCTACAGTACAGCCCCTCAAAGGCCTGCAGGCTATTCCTGGCCTGTTGCATCCTGCACAACATGGCCAACGAATGTGGGATAGCCATCCAGGTTGAAGAGGGGGACAGCGATGGGGCGATGAGGACGCCAGTGACAATGGTGATGGACAGCCCCCTCCTTGGGTGACGGGACCCCTGACTGCTCCGGCTGACACAGCTGCACCGGGACACCATCACAGAGAAGCACTTCAGCCAACCCAGGTAAGTCATGGGGCCATGTGCAACCAACAGTGGCTAAGACACAACCCACAAATATGCATGGACGCACACCAGGGGTGCATTCCATCAAGGGAAGTGGCCGGGCATGGAACCACACACACAACCAGAGATGGGTGAGGTCTAACATGCCACGCGGATGGACACACACACACACGCAAAACGCACCAGACATGCACAAAGGGTAGGAGGCACACTGACCCAAAACGTCACCCCTAGCCACACACATGTCCACAGACCACCACGCCCACTGCCTGTCCTTGTGCATGTGTCAGATGCTGAGCACCATTGCACATTGGTGTACAGCACAATGCAGGCATCATCATGCACATGCAACTGTGGATGGCAGCCGGGAGGGTGTGCACATGGACTGTGTGTCCACGTGCAGGGCTGGGTACCCACCCGTGCAATGCCCACTGAATGACACAATGCACACAGGGCAGCACCAGACAGTAGCTGCGTTGGAAGACAGGTCAGTCATGCGCCACAGTGCCCTGGCTGCCATGGATGCGTGGGCGGCCCCGCCGAGACCCGCCAGCACTGAAAGGCTGACCACTGGCCTCATGGGGTGACACCGATGGTCCTCCAGGGGTTCCACTGCGTGAACATGACTGTGCTCGCGCAGGAGTCTGCAGCACCCCAAACATGCCTGCGCCAGGCGTGCTCAGGATGCCCACAGCTGAACCTGGTGTTGACAAGGAGGGTGTCACATGACGCTGGGAACGGGGTGTGGACAGTACACTGCGTGGTGTCTGCGACACATGGGCACATGACTGTGTGCCCATTGTGGCCATGACAGCAGTGAATGCCTGTGTCTGCCTGTCAATGGCAGTGGTCACATCCTCCCGCAACCAGTCCATCCTTGCCAGGATCAGAGCGGTGTCTCTGCTGCGACGCTCCTCTGCCCACTCCAGAGCCACACACAGTGCATCCACCAATGTCACAAGCTGCATCTGCTGGTTGACTGATGTTTGCAGTATGTAGGTGTGCTCATCCAAGAGGTCATCTGCCTCCTTGGCATCCTGTTCCTCAGGGTGTGTGCAGCCCTGATGTCCAGCACCCCTTGAGGGTGGGCACTGCACACCAGGACCAGGTCTGGGCATGTCCACATGCAGTGCACTGACGCGGCCCCCTGACCCTGTACCCCCAAGCCAATTGGCCGACTGCTGATGCTGCCCCTCCAGCTGCCGCTCACCAGGGCACACTGGTGCTGCTGCAGTGGCCACAACAGTCCCACTGTCCTGTACACACACCAGTGCTGCCCCACTGGTGCTGACAGGCACAGGCTGGGACTGTGATGACACGCAGGCCTCCACGGCAGCACCATCCACAGCCATGGCTGCGATGTTACCTGCTGTGTGGCCATCCCATGGCACACATGTGTCACTGCCCATGCCATTAGCAGCATCATCATCGGTGACGGACCTGGCACCAGCCCGAGTCACAGCATGCCGGCATCCATGGATGCTGGCATGCTGGGACATGGGCAGGGCCTCCTCCACACCTGTTCCAACAACATCAGTCTGGACAGCCAGGCGGGCCCACTGTCACACTGAGCCACGTATACCTGTGGAGGTGGAAGGGCCCTCCTCCATCTCCATCTAACTGTCCTCAGTGGACAGGCCCACCACCGCTGACCCATGCAGATACTCAGGATCTGTAAGGGAAAACAAAGTCGCGTTACTGCATTTTACCTACCCTGCCCCCCCAATAGACAGACCATGACCTACAATGCAGTGACAGGCTACCACCCGTCTGGAAGCCACCACCTGGAACACCCTCAATGGCACTATACTGTATGCTTCCAGCAACCCTCTCCTCCTGTGGGGTCAGGTGTACCACCTCTGGCTGTCCCCCACCTGTCGCAGCTCATGCTGCCCTGATGGCAGCCACCTTCTCCTTTATCCTCCTCCTGTCTGTGCCCATCTTCTTCTTGCACTCCTGCACGGAGTGCTGGTGGCTGCCATGCAGGTTCACTGCATGCGCCACCTCCTCCCATGCAGCAGCATGGGCCTCTGGTGTTCCCTGCCATCCACTGAGAAGCGGCTCCTGATCCAGGTAGACCTCAAACAGGGCATCGGTCTCGGCCTTGGTGAAATTAGGCCTCCTCCTCCTCCCACCACTGTGTTCCTCCTCTCCCACAACTCGCTCAGTCATTATTTAGCCTGTAAGAATGAAAGTTGTTACCTGTGACTGTGCAGTCCCATGCATGTCCCAAAATCCACAGTCCACACTCCCAAACAGCATGCAACTCACCAATATACTGCAGTAACCGACTATGGCCAGTGCAGCCCAATGTCACACTTTTATAGTGCAATCCATGCAAATGAGGCGAGGTGCAACTTTAAGTGGATGTAAATTGCAGTGCTGCACCATTGAATGGCTGATTAGCTGATTTGCATATGATGACTGAACATCGTGCTGTTGCGCTTTGCGCAATTGTGTTGAACATGCTGAGCCAAGGGTGCAGTTCTGTGACATGCACAGTACACACCTCACTGCGCATGCCCGGGTTGCTGACGCAGGCGTCTACTGTGCTGCTGACGTGCTGTGCACGGGAAGCAATGCAGGGCATGGCCACCATTGTGCCAGTGGTGATACAGCGATGTTCACCTATATAGCGCTGTGGCACTGGGCCATCATAGGTGCACTGGGTCAACAGCGTGGTAGGCCACTACTGGAGGTAGCACACAGGCATCCAATCATGCTACACACATTGTGTTCCAATGTCACTGTGCCTGTCTGTGCACCAGAGACCCTTGACCCTGTGCCCGACCTTTGCCCCTAGGTGCCATGCATCAGGCATAGGTGCACCACTATCGTGCTGTTCGGTGACAACGCGATAGGGAATGGCAGTGCTGTACCGCACAGCATCTGCACTTGGTGGAGCCGCGCTGCAGATTGCTATTTTGAGCCGACTGAGCAAGTGGAATGGCGCGGAGGAGGGCTGCATAGTGGACCCAAGTTGAACTGGCCAACCTGGTGGCCACTGTAGAGCCACTTTATGGCCCACTGTTTGGGGAAGCACCCCTGGACAGGTCCAGGAGCCAGGTGTGGGAGGAGGTGGCCAATGCCCTGGAGGAGGCCACAGGAAGGGGCCGGATGGTGGAGCAGTGCCGCCACAGGTATGGTGACCTGCGGAGGAGGGAACTGGACCTGCTTGCCTGCTTGCGGGGACGTGCCAGGGGGGGCATGGTGCCACGGCCAGGTAGGTGTTACATCCACACACCTTTATCTTCCATATGGGTATCATGGTTGAATGTGTCTGGAACATGGGGGAGGGACTGTCCAGTGTTGGCTTTGGTGGTGTTATCAGGGTGTGGGGTGGGTGGGTCTGGCTGGGTGGGAGTGCACACACATGGGGGCAGGGGGACTTTGCTACAGGATTGTACTGATGTTCCTCTCTCCATGTTTGCACCACAGGGCCGGAGGAGAGGCATCTGGCCAGGGAGATGCGGCACCAGCAGGATGACAGGGCCGCTAGGATGGGCGACGGTCAACAGCACCTGAGAGACCGGCCTGATGATGGTGAGTGCCATACCTCCACGATTACTATTACATGCTTTGTAACAGGGTGGGCAGCGGGGCATGGCCACCATCCATTGACACCACTGGCATGCACGCAACTTGTTACAGTCAGCACTGTCCAGTGGCACTGCATGTCTGGGAGTGCGTCGATGGTGGTCCGTGCATGCACCGCGTACATGGCTGTGCCACTGTCTTCGCACCACATAGCCATGTCACTAAACAGCCATGGTGGTGCTGTGCACGACTTGGCTGTGGGTGTGTACAGCGGTCTGCATGGCTGTATGTGCCTGGGTGGGTGGGTCTTGTGGACGTGATCACTGTGGGTGGTCACACACCATCACAGAGGCATGTACCACAGCCATATGCCATGCACAGTGGGTGGGCTTTATGGGGCTGTGCATTCACACCTATTGACTGTGCTCCCTTGTCCTAGGTGTTCGCCAGCTGCAGGAGATAAGGGAGGCATTGCAGGAGATCCTCAATGTGGGCCGGGCATCGTTGGAGATCCTGCAAAGGATTGACCGGCTTGGGGTCTTGAGAAGACACCTGAGGCAGAGCAGCCAGAGCGGGGAGCTGGGCTCCCATTGCTCATCCCTCTGCCCCTGATATCCCCTACTCCCCTGGACCCACCCTCACACCCCTCCTTTCCTGTCCCATTTGTTCACCCCTGCCCCTTACCCATCCCCACTTTGTTTGTGGCCCTCCCCTCCACATTTGTACATAGTTTTGTAAATAGTTCCTTTTGATATGTTTTTTGAATACAAATCTTTTGATATGAATACTGTGGTGGTCTCTGATTTGGCAGGGCTATAGGTGCTCAGCTGCAGTGGTGTGCATGGCGTCAGGGGTGGTGCAGTCATGGGTATGTGTGTGTGTCCGTGGGGAGGTGACTATGGTGTGGGGGTAGCTATCAGTCAGTGTCTGTGGTGTGTGTGTTGTGCCCTGTGCACTGGATGACTGTGTGCAGTGGTTCATGGTGCATGCTCTGTGTCCATGGCACCCCTGTCAGCCCGTCCATGGCCTGTGCAGCTGACACCCTTGCATGTCTGTGACCTGCACGTTCTGCTGGCATGTCAGTGGTGGCTGTCTATGCAGGCAGCCACTGTACCCATCACAATGCTGGGTTGCCTCCTGTCATTGGCGTGGTGCTTGTCTGCCTCGGGTGACACTGTGGCCTCCGCAGTTGTTGTCCCACCTCCATGCTGTGGTTTGTGTGTGTTGCAGGGGATGTGCACCACTGTCTGTGACTTGTGCTCTGGGCAAATGATGGTGGCGTACAGGTCCACAGTGCCTGCACAGGGTGGCTGGCACTCCTGTGCCATGGAGGACTGCAGGCTACTGTTACGGTTTCCATGGGCCCATGCTGGGGCTTGGTTGCCCTTCTGCGTCCCTGTGTTGTTGTGCCCTTGGGTATGGGTGGGTGTTTGTCCATGCACTGTGTGGCATCTGGTGTGGTGCATGCTTCCACGCACCACTGTGGGTGTCTGCGCTGGCTGTTGTGGCCAGTGCTAGGTTGGGGTGTGTCCTTGGGAGGGTGTGCAGGGTGCTGTACCACTGGTGGTGGTGTCCAGGGCATGCCCTGTCCCATGTGGGGTACCTTGTGTGCCGACGCATGGTCGGTCTCTCAGCTGTGCCTCAGGGGGGCTGTGCAAGGTGGCACTGTGTATGCCATTGTTGCATCGCTGTGTGCTGCCACCCACTGATGGGTGCTCATGGTGGGGCTGCCTTGTATGGTTCTGTGCTGCATAGGGTTGCATTGTCACAGTGGGGGTGGTGGCATGCATGGGGTTTCCTGCAGTGGTGGACGCTGCTCCTGGGCGGGGTATCAGGTGGTCATGGTGCAGGGTGTGCTCTGCATTGGGGGGATGGTGTGGCACGGGGTGGTCAGCCCTCCTTGTGTGCCAGTCACAGCTTGCCAGGGGGTGTGATGGGGCACCATGGCCCGGCTGTGGGTTGGTTGCTTGTCTCCATGGGCCAGTGGTTATTCCAGCCCTCCCCCAGTTGTGCAGTGCATGGGTTGTGGGGGGACGATGTCTGTTCTGCTGTGTGTTCCTCTGCCCATCTGTGGCATGGGTGGTGGGCCCCTACCTCCCTGGTTGTGCAGTTGCATTGCTGCACTGCTGCTGGGTGGCATCCCTGGTTGCACTATGGCACCTCTGGACTGCTCAGCTGAACATCCCTTGTTGCGCTATGGTGCATCAGATCTGCTCAGCTTCCCCTCCCTAGTTGCGCTATGGCACAGGAGGTGCGCTATTCAGTCGTCGGCTGTAAGTGCATCTTGGCTGGCTCAGTTTTTGAATATCATGCCTCTTGCGCATGGGCGCAATGGACTTGCGCTTGCTCCTGCTATTGCGCACTTTTTGGGCACAGTTTGAATATCTGGGCCTATGTCTCTAAGTATAAAGTACAGTATCTCCATCACTATCTTTCTCTGCCTACATAATGGTAAGCATAGCATGTAAAACATGCTAACCTTGCACAAAAAAAAAGGATCTCATTTGCTATAAAAGTCACATTTTCAAAATCTCCTCATTTCTGCTGTTATATTATCTTGTCAGTTTTAATGTGCATGTGAGTTATGTCTGTGGGGGGGGCGCGATGGAATGTGCAATGTATAATATGATGTATAACAGGACTCTCAAACAGACACACACACACACACACACACACACACACTCTCACTCTCTCACTCCACACTTGATAATACCCTAAATGAAAAAAAAAAATATGGAAGCTTTTAGTTTACAACTTACTGTAACATTATGAGGCTCAGTCCTGTATGCTTCAGCATGGATCTATGAAGCTGGTAGACCTCTTAGCCATGAAGACATTTATTTATTTTAGTTTTTATTTTTATTTTTTCCAAATGCAACAGCAGAGAGAAGTCAGAAGAGTTGGCGGCAGTTACAGACATCGCTCATTTCTCTTTTTTCACCAGGAAAAAAAAATGAGTGACAATCTTGTGACAGAAAAAAAAGTGGAGTCTTAACATATTAAACTGTTGTCTTCGTCCACACACAGAAGTTACCTTACCCCACTGAGACTGGAGAGCAAATGAATGACAAACAATGAGCTTGTCGGAGGCTGCAAATACAAATCACTTAAAATCAGTGTGGCTATGTCTCTTTTGACCTTTTTGTTAGCTTACCAAAGAAAAAATAATGTCCCTTTCCTTTGCAATGTAAGGGGCTCAGAAACTGCTGGCTTTAAACATGTGTTGTTTTTGGGGTTTTTTTGTAAGCAAACAAAAAGATCAAAAGAGACATGGAAACATTGCTTTTAAATGTTGCTTGTTCAGAAACAGCATCTAAGGCACAGTGCACTGCAAATATGTGGTGATAGGCTGGTCAGTCCCAGAATAATTGTTCTGCTATAACAAAGTTGTTCACTAAAGACGTAACACAACCACAGTGTGACTTTGGTTTTGTAAAGATTTTAAAGCAAGCTTATTAAAGCTCAGAACTGTATGCTTCAGCATGGATCTATGAAGCTGGTAGACCTCTTAGCCATGAACATGTTATGCATTTATTTATTTTTTATTTTTCCAAATGCTGCAGCAGAGAGAAGTCAGAATAGTTGGTGGCAGTCACAGACATTGCTCATTTCTCTTTTTTTGCCAGAAAAGAAATGGGTGACTATCTTGTGACAGAAAGAAAGTAGAGTTTTAACATATTTTATTCCCCAGCAAAGTTTACTTTTGTCTTTGTCCACACATAGAAATTACCTTACCCTACTGAGACAGGACAGCAAACAAATGAGCTTGTCGGAGGCTGCAATTACAAATCACTTAAAATCAGTATGGCTATAGAAACATAGAAACATAGACTTTGACGGCAGATAAGGACCGCTAGGCCCATCTAGTCTGCCCATTTCCCTACCTACAGGATAGGCCGCAGATCCTAGTTAACCAACAGCCTTTATCTTCCTGCCCCCCCCACAAGAATTGCCTTATGTCTGTCCCATGCATTCTTGAATTCTCCCACAGTTTTAGACCCCACAACTTCCTCAGGAAGGCTGTTCCATGCATCCACTACCCTCTCTGTGAAATAATACTTCCTCACATTGCCCCTGAACTGCCCTCCTTCTATCTTTAAATTGTGTCCCCTTGTTCTTGCAAGTCTCTTTTTCTGAAAGATGCAACCCTCTTGGACTTTGTTGATTCCCCTGAGGTACTTGAAAGTTTCTATCATGCCCCCCCTATGTCTCTTTTGACCTTTTTGTCAGTTTACCAAAGAAAAAATAATGTCCCTTTCCTTTGCGATGTAAGGGGCTCATAAAATGCTGGCTTTAAATGTGCTTTGTTTTTCTTTTTTTGTAAGCAAACAAAAAAGATCAAAAGAGACATAGAAACATTGCTTTTAAATGTTGCTTGTTCAGAATGGTATCCAAGGCACAGGGCACTGCAAATATGTGGCGATGGGCTATTCAGTCCCAGATTAATTGTTCTGCTATAGCAAAGTTGTTTACTAAAGATGTAACACAACCACAGTGTGACTTTTGTTTAGTAAAGATTTTAAGGCAAGCTTATTTTTTAATCCCCTCACCAATCAGGTTCTGCATCGGGTCCCCTGTTTTTGCTCCTTTATCTCACTGGCAACAGGTTCTGTATTTAGATGAAAGGAAACCACTTTTGTTAGAGCTGTGGAGTCTGTCAGTCTAGGGAGATTATAGGCAGTGGCTCAGCCAGGCAACAGACTAGAGCGCCCTTCTCTTTAAAGGACACAGGCAGTCTCTTTCACAAGTAGTAGCAGTAGCTAGCTACAAGTAAGGGATGAATGCTGCCTGATCAACTTTTATACCCCAGCATCTACAGTGCTGTTTTCAGGGTGAGAGTACCATCCAGACTGTGTGCTTCACACTGGTGCTGGGATTTCCAGCTTCAAAAGCCCACTGCAGCAGGAAAGGTGTGAATTGTCATTGGTGCCTGCCTGATGCTCGGGGGGCTGGCTGTGGCTGGGGTTTCTATTATTCTCTCATCTCTGACAGACAGTGGGAGAGGGACAGCAGCAGGAGAAGTGCACATGAACCTGAATCTCAGTATCTCTTTCCTCCTTTTTAGGGCTGCATGGGTGGAGCCTGCAGTCCTTTAAGGATCACAGAGTGAGGACTCTGCATTTTTTTCCTTAATTAAAAAAACCCGGATTCTCTCTGCCCATCACAACCCTGCCCCCTGTCTGGTACCTGTGCTCTACTGCAAGCCAAACAGCTCTTCCCCACCCTTTCTCTACCCATCACCAGTCTATCCCCTCCCTGGTGTCCATTGCTCTGCCC
Source organism: Neoceratodus forsteri (assembly GCA_016271365.2). NCBI lineage: Eukaryota > Metazoa > Chordata > Ceratodontiformes > Ceratodontidae > Neoceratodus > Neoceratodus forsteri. Next base: position 687,536,966 of record CM057449.1, read on the forward strand.
TACTCCTCTCCGTCCTGCTCCAAAAAGAAACCCTCCCACTACTGCCCACTGTGCACTGTACTGCTCCCACCCCTCTGTTCCCATCCCCTTACTACAAGCAGGATGTATTTGTTTAATATCACCACTACGGAAGCATCTACTTGCATACAAAATGCCTGGAGACAGCCAGAGCCACAAGCAGCCTTCTTTACCTGTCTGGGGTCAGGCAGATAACTAATCTTGCCCTGAAAAGGTGAGCCATACCAGATCACTGGCTCCCAGTCTCAGCCCTGCCTGGGACTGGCCAGGAACACTGCCTATGCACATCTGAATGGTCACCGCTAGCACTGAGGCATTCAGCCCATCAGCCAGTCAACCATTCAGGAAGTCTCATCATTTGTTCCTGCACTAATTGGATCCCCTACCTAATATGGTTGCTCTCAGCAGCAACAGCAGCATTCCTGGGGCTTCACTCCTCTCACTCTCCTCCAACTCAAATCCTTCAGGCACAGATTTTTTTTTCTGTTGGTCCTCTCACCCTCCCTGAGATGGACTACAACCTTTGAAATCCTATGTGTCACCATGAAGAGGGGAGCTGCTTGAGTGTTTTTGTCTGGGGTTATCAGTCTGGATTCATTGCCTCTCTCCTGTGCCCCGGTGTCTATTCCAGCTCTCCCAACTAATGGCAGCAGAGGCTGCTCTCTGGTTGCTTCTCTCACTAACTTTCCCTTAGGTGCTCTCTTTCTTGTGCTCTCGTTCACCCCTCTCTCTCTGTCCGTGAGTCTGCGAGTGTGCCTGGGCATATGGGAACAGTGCATGGGGCCAAGCTCAGGATGTGTGCACATGGACAGCTTTGAGGAGTACAAAGTGGACACACACACAACCTTTCCCTACACATAACCACAAATTTATGATTTTCATTACCTTCCAGGTTTTTTTTTTCCACAGTATACTTCACTCTATTCTACAGGACAGTCTGAAAAGCTAGGTAAATAAATTAAAGTGATATAAGGTTAGTGTGTGTGTGTGTGTGTGTGTGTCATGACATCCCATCATTCCCAATTATAGATATCCTCCCACCCAACCCTCCCTCTGTAACCCTCCACCCACACCCACCCCCAACACATGCAGCCCTGTTAGCTCTGGCCAGAATTTGTCTAGGTAAGAGCAAAAATTCAGAAAAAAACACAATTGAAATCAATGAATAATTAAATGTTTTCACACTTTAATATGTCTGAAAATACTAAACCAATTTACATGAAACATTCAGGGATTATGGATTTTACCATGGGAAAAAAACTGAAAGTTTCATATAAATCTGTAAACAAAAAATCGAGTTTAACATAGAGCTCGCCAGTCACCCTAACTATAGCACGCCCTTATAATGACTGTACAGTAAATGGGTATTATGAGTTCCTTACTGATAATTTCAATTGTGTATAGTCTGTGTCCATTGGTTTACAGTTGGGTTTTCTTCTTCAGATTATCTTTATTTTCTGGATTTCCAAAGATAAACTGAGGAAAATACAACTACCAAACTATATGAGCTGACACACAAGCAGGAACTTTAACCCTTACACTTCAGCTTCTACTGATGCATATTTTCCATCTGACAGCCCAGTCCTTTACTTTTTGTGGCATCATAACTGTTTTCTTTGCAGCTGATTGTGACGTCAAAGAGAGGATTATGACATCAAAGAATGAACAGCAGGCTTAGATGAACTGAGAGACACATGACCCAGATTTCCAGCAAATATCCAAAATAATTAAAAGATAAAGATTTATACAGAACATTTTTAAAACATGAGATTTTTGATGCGGAGGTATGCACCAGCTCACTAGGAGTGGTAGGACAAATATCACATCAGTAGGAGTGTTTTTTTTTTCTGGGATTTTACCTGCTTCTCTTTTCCCAGACTTTGCTCCAGACAGGTACTGGAAGATCAGTTATATTGCAGGGGTAAATGAAGGTGAAGATACTCTGTGACCAGTTGAGCACGTCAGCCAATAGGGAAACAGAAGGAAGCAGTTCCACACCATAACAAGATCTAGCCAATATGACTGGAAAGTGATACTGATGGTAATGAAAAATATGTACTGCAAGAAAGATGGTACCATGACAAACACATACTACAGTATGTGTGTTTTTTGGGCAGCACAAGCATTTGGACACTAATCAAAATAATAATAATATCTGTATTTATTGAGCGCCTTTCAAATTATGAAGGCACTTCACACAAATGCAAACAATTAATTAAAAACATTATTAAGATCACAGCAGATCAGGAAATGCCTTAATCCATGAAAACATTTTCAGTGCCTGCTAAAAGCTCCCCACAGTCCTGCACTCCCAAAGCTGATGGGGCAGAGAGTTCCAGAGGGTTAGGGCAGCAAACATAAAAGAGTGAGCCCCAGATGAATTCAAAATAACCCTCAGTATCTACAGCAACCCCTCATCAGCCGAGCGGAGCTGTCGCACAGGGGTGTAAGGAATCAGAAGCTCTTTCAAGTAGTCAGGACCAAGTCTGTGTAGGGCTTTGTACGTTAACAAACCTACCTTGAAGGTGATCTACCACTGAATTGGCAGCCAGTGCAGATCGTGCAGCACAGGGGTAATATGAGATCTCCTAGATACCCCAGTCAATAAATGAGCAGCAGCATTCTGCACTAGTTGCAAGTGTTGGATATCAACCTCAGGAAGACCTAAGTAAAGGGAATTGCAATAGTCAAGGTGTGAGGTCACAAAGGCATGGACCAATACAGGCAAATCACTGGACGGAATAAGGTGCTTGATCCTGGCAATGTTCCTAAGATGCTAAAAGGCTGACTTCACAACTGCTGATACCTGATGACGAAGGGTCAGCCCATCATCAAGTACCACTCCCAGGCCGCGCACCCGTTCAGAGGTAAGGATCTGAGTGCCCCCCAGAAATAAGCTGGAGGGAAAATCAGTCCTCAACCCCTCTATCCTGCATCCTGGGTCTACCACCAAAACCCTAGTTTTACCTGCATTCAAGTTTAATGCACTGGAATTCATCCAATCTTGGATTTCAGCAAGGCAGCTATTAAATGCGGAGAGAGCACTAACCTGGTCAGGGCCAAAAGACAGGTAGAGCTGGGTATCATCAGCATAGCAGTCAAACCTCAGCTCATACCATCTTACAATGTCTCTGTGGGGCAGCATATACATGGCAAACAACATGAGGGAGATTCTACATGTATGAGACTCTAACTCCTACATCCAGATTGTATTCCCTCTTCACAAACCAGAGGTATTATAAAGGGATCAGATTTTCATCATCTGATTGATCTGCACATTCCAACCTCCTTTTTTCTTTTTGATATATGTACAAGAGGGAGGGTCATTCCCCCTTCCCCCACTCTGCAACAATCCAGATTGGCTCAGGAAATGAGGATACCTGAGGATGGAAGCAAGGTAGGAAAATCATGGGGCCTGCTTCTGCTTCCAGTTTTCCATTTTCTGTTATCATCCCTGCACTGGATCATGCAAGCCAGGTGTGCATGCATGGAGGCATATGCACACCCATGTAATCCCACAGTTCCCTCCTTTCCTTGCCATCCTCAGACCTGCATTATCATCACACCTCCACCTGGTGGCAGTCATTCAGTGGGAGAGGCAGTCCTCCCTCTCTGGGAAAGCAGAGAAGTCCAGTGGAGCCTCAATCCTTTCCCGTCCTGGCCAACCCTCAGCACCCCAGGCTTGTTCCTGAGCCAGGGTTTCTGGGGTGACAAGAGGTAAGGCATCCAGTGCCTCAGATCTGCACACCACTGGGCCAGCTACTAATGTTATTTCTATGCCAAACTGTAATTTAATTACATCAACAATTACAGTATGACCACATAAACAATTGCAATGGACTAGATAGGTTGAGCAGTGAAAATGGTTGCAGTTTAAAGGTGGCATGAGTGATTCATAGCTGAGCTTGCATTCCAGTAAAAAAGTTTTGGCAGTTACAAAGTGAGGAAAAAGTAGTGGACGTTTTAATGATTAAACTTCACAGTGGGAGATTACAGAGGTCAGATGGGGACTGGTATGCTCATGTGTTTTAGAAAACAAATCTCTCTTGATAGAATAATCATCTTGGAAATTAAGCATCCCCAGTTACACTATTCAGTTATATCTGTACCGATATTAATCACCAAATGAGATATTTACAAAAGTAGTGCAAAAAACAACTATATCACGCATTTCCATTCCATGCCATGCATATACGCTAACCCCATGATAGAATGTTCTATAATTCTTTAAAAAGTATTCTCTAAATCCATTTCAGTGAACTTCACTAAGGGGTAATGTGACTGCACTGGCTATGATAAACTAATAAAAGTGCAAAGTGCAAACATTCCCCTTTAAGAACTGCACTAATAGGGTCCACAGAACACAATAAAAAAGGGGGGGGGATGTAATAAGGACATGGAGTCAAATTATCAATATAATGGGTGCTGCAATGTTGTGAAAAAAGTTATAAAAAGAAGGTACTAATAACTGTGGACAGTGATGCTGTTAGTGCAGTTCTTAAAGGAAAATGTTTGTGCTCTTTAAACATTTATGGTCACCAATGCTGTCACCTTGCCCCTTAGTGTTCACTGAAATTGATTTAGAAAATAGTTTAAAAACAATGAGAGAACATTTTTTCATGGGGCGAGTGTAAATGCATGGCACAAAAAGCAAATATGCGATATACTGTAGTTGTTTCTTGAGTTACTGTAAAGGAATGCTGGACAATTTCTGTCCATGATAGCAAAGCAAGGATAAAACACAATGGTGTGTGTATGTGTGTGTGTGTGTGTGTTTGTGAGAATTTTAAAACCTAGGAGGAAACAACATTGCAATGATTGATTGAGCACAACATTGCTAACCCTTACTGCCTACAGACAGAACTTGGTTGTTATGTAAAGGAATTCAGGACTAATGACTGATATGTGACTTGACAAAGTACAGTAGGAGAGATGTTGCAACTACAAAGGAAACACACTTTGTTTTTTCTTGTTTTTTGGGAAGGGACTTTGTTAGCTGGTGTAGTTATCTTGTGTATGACACTGTGCTGCAAGTCCAACATGTTATTTGGTGGGAAAGAATGTTTTGAATTGATGCTGAGTCCCTTTATGAAGCAAGATGTCTGCAAGGCTCCGCCTACTGCAGCCATAAAAAATACTGTAATTTTGGTCGCAGCATAAAGGTGACATGAGTGATTTATAGCTGAGCTTGCATTCCAGTAAAAAAGTTTTGCCTGGCACAAAGTGAAAAAAAAAGTAGTGGATGTTTCAATGCCTTCACTTTACAGTTGGAGGTCATAGAGGTCAGAGGAGGACTGGTATGCTCATGTATTTTAGAAAAACAAATTCTCACTTTATAGAATTATTATGCTGGAAATTAAGCAACCCCAGTTAAAGTATACAGTTATGTCTGTACCGATATTAACCACCAAATGAGATATTTACAAAAGCAGCACAAGAAACAACTTCATTACACATTTTCATTCCGTGCCATGCATGTACATTCACCCCATGACTGAATGTTTTATAATTCTTCAAAAAATATATTCTAAATCCATTTCAGTGAACTTCACTAAGGGGTAATGTGACTGCTCTGATAACCGTAAACTAATAACAGTGCAAAACATCTCCTTTAAGAACTGCATTAACAGGGTCCACAGAACCCAATAAAAATGGGGAAGGGGTACAAAAATGGGGGAGGGGTACAACTAATGCAACAAGGACATGTAGCCAAATTATCAATATATTAGGCACTGTGATTTTGTAAAAATAGCTTAAAAAAGAAGGCTGTAACAAGTGTGAACAGTGACCCTGTTAGTGCAGTTCTTAAAGGAAAACTTTGCATTCTTTATATGTTTATGGTCACCAATGCTGTCACCTTGCCACTTAGTGTTCACTGAAATTGATTTAGAAAAGAGTTTTTAAACAATCATAGACCATTTTGTCATTGGGCGAGTGTAAATGCATGGCACGGACAGGAATTGTATGATATACTGTAGGTGTTTCTTGTGGTACCATAAAGGAATGCTGGACTATTTCAGTACATGGTAGCAAAGCAAGGCTAAAACACAGTGGTGTGTGTGCATGCGTGTGTGCTTGTGTGTCTGAATTTTGGAACCTAGGAGGAAACAACATGGCAGTGATTGATTGATTGAGCACAGCACTGTTAACTCTTATTGCTTGCAGACAGAACTGGGGTGTTATGTAAAGGAATTCTGGACTAATGACTGATATGTGACTCTGGCAATGTACATAAGAGAGATGTTGCAACTACAAAGGAAACACTCTGTTTTTTCTTGTGTTTTGGGAAGGGACTTTGTTATCTGGCATAGTTATCTGGTGTAGAAGACTGTGTTGCAAGTCCAACATGTTCTTCAATGGGAAAGAATGCTTTGTAGTAATGCTGACTCCCTTTTTGAATCATGATGTCTGCAGGGTTCCACCCACTGCAGCCATAATAAAATATTGTTTTGAATTTTGGCACACAGAGAATTGCAAAGGTCAGTGCCAGCATACAAGGAGTAGTAAGAGAAAGGACACAGCCGTAGGAGTGTTTTTCTATGATTTTACATGCTTTTCTTTTTACTGCCTTTGTTTCAGACAGGAACAGGAAAAGCAGCAGTATTGCAGGGGTAAACCAAAGTGGAGATGGGTTGTGACCATGTTAACATGTGCAGACAGTAGTGGAGTGGAGTGGTAGGAAGTAACTTCACACTGTAAATTAGAACCTGGTTCGGGCATCACATCTCATGAGTGGTCCATTATGTGAGTACTACAGGGAGACTGCAGGGCTGCAGGGGACTCTAGTAGTTGGAGCCAAGAAGCAGAGCCATTAAGGGAGTGTGGACATAACAGGAAAATGTAACTAGGAAAGCAAGGAAAGAGGGAAGCAAGGGGATGTGGTCAAAAGTAAAAGGTAAAGCAGGCAATCCATACCAGGCATGAGATAACAAAATAAGGGTTTCGTAGAAAATCCCTATCTAGAGTACTGAAACAAAGTACATTGTACATTGTACACAGGCTGTGTGGGTCTATGTAAAGGTTTCCTCAGAAAAACTCTATCTAGGATATCATAACAAAGAATAAATACTGTCGGCTGTGTTAAAGTTTCCTTTCCTAAAAACACCCTATCTAAAGGTATGGTATCAAAGTAAATTGTATATAGGCTGAGTTATGCAACACTTGATTTGAATGAATGGTGTGGAGAGGAGGGTTTTGATTTCATGGGGGACTGAGGCCCCACCTGTATGGATGTGGGCCTATACAAGGGTGATGGCCTGCATCCATCCAGGGAGTGGACCAGGGTTATGAATGAGAGGTTTAGATGCTTCATTGGTGAGCATTTCAACTAGCCAATGAGGGTGTGTGGAGGGATGATCGGAAATAAAATAAGCCCCCCCCGCCAAAGAACACAGGAACTACAGGGGAACTCATGTGGACTGTAAAGCAACAGTGGGCACATGTCAACACAAAGACAAATGGCTGGGAGGGTCTGCTATTCATAATGACAAGGAAGGTGATCAGAAAATGGAGTTACATGTTCGGGAACAGACTCAGGTCGGCGGGTGTTGGTGGGGAGAGGGAGGATTGAGCCTCCCAGTGGATGCTCTCCTCCCACTGGGGAGGGATACGAGGGGTGTCTAGGTGTACCCGATGTCCTTAAAGAGCCAGTGGAAGCACAGGCTCTCAAGGGCTCTGGCAGCTCCATTCAGCAGAGTCAGGAAGGGGAGACACCGTTAGGCGCTTGGGAGAAGGCGTGCACCAGCACGTCACCTCTCTAGATGTTTGTCCATGCACCCGCATCTCGGGGTTGAGGTGAATAGAAAAACAGAAAACGCCCCTCACAGTCCTAGATGAAGACTGAGCGGTGCCTCCCAGGAATAACTGATTCACGGGTAGACCCCCCTGTGCCGACTCTCCTCAAGTAAGGTCAGTGAAGAATGGGCGCTTCCTCACCCCACCCAGGGGGGATAGCTGGGAATCAAGGTAATACAGAGGAGAGACCGGGCACTCTAGGGGCAGATTCTGTATCGGTGATCTGAGGGGGTTGATCAATGGTCTGAAGGAATGAACAGGGAGGGTAGCTCAGGCGGATAAAACAAAGTGGAAAAAAGAAAAGGGAGTTGCATAATGAAGCAATGCAAGGGAGGGACACAACAACCTGGAGATCCATGTGTGTAAATGCCCAAAGTCTGTGTAACAAGATAGGAGCCCCTGAGGCTGCCATGGCAGAATCTGACCTGGACTTTGTAGCCATCAGGGAAACCTGGTGTAATGAAAACCAGAGCTGGGAAATGACCATACCAGGTTACAATCTATTCAGGAGGGACAGAGTAGGCAGTAAGAGGGGAGGAGTGGCTCTTTATGTGAAAGAAAGCATAAAGGCCACAGAAATTCTAGGGGAAGAGAGGAGGTACTGTGGGTTATACTACAAAGGAGAAATGGGACATCCTTTCACACAGGGTTAATATACAGACCACCAGCTCAGGGGGATGAGGTAGATAAGGAGATGTTACTAGCAATGGAAGGGATGGCACACAAGGGAGAGATGCTACTGGTTGGGGACTTCAGTCTACCAGATGTGGATTGGAGCCTCCCCACAATGGCTACAGCTAGGAGCAGGAACATCTTAGACTCATTGCAAGGGGTATTCCATAAACAGCTTGTCATGGAACCCACCCAGGAAAGGGCACTACTGGACCCGGTGCTTATGAACGGGGACAGTGTAAAGGTGTTACAGTGGGTGAGCACCTGGGGAACAGTGATCACCAAATGGTGTGGGTTGAAATAACTGGGGAAATGGAAACAAGCCACACAAAAACAAGAATCCTCGACTTTGGGAGGGCAGACTTCGGAGACATGGTCAAACACCTAGCAGAAGCACTGACCAGAGTAGGGGGAAGGAAGGGGGTAGAGGAACAGTGGGAGGTAATCAAATCAGGGACTGCAGACTGCCAGTAATATTTTTTTTTATTTATGTATTTATTAGCTTTTGGTTACCAGGTAAGTGCATTAGGCAAAAGACCTGCCTATTTTCAAGCACAACATGGGAGTGTACAACATGCAGTAGTCAAAATATAAAGGACAAGTCAGGCATTAGCACAAAATCACAGGACCACCATACAGGGCAGACTAACAAAGATACAGAGTAAAAACACCCATGTATGGGTGGGTAAACAACAAAACATCCAGAATATTACATAGAGATAAGTATGAGTACATAAACAATGTTAGACTTAGGGTAAGCAGAGGAACCCAAATGGAAATTAGGGGCAACTGCAGACACCAGGAGAACTCAAGTATGAAAAAAGTGCTTTTTTGAAAGAGTGGTGAGATGGGGAATGCTTAATGTCATAAGGAAGAGAGTTCCAGTATTTGGGAGCGAAGTGTGAGAAAGCTTGCTCACCCATTTTTGCAGAGCAGGGAGGAACGGTAAGCAGGGGAGCAGTCGATGACCTAAGGGGATGAGCTGGGGTAATGGGTTGAAGCATAGCTGCAAGTGCGTCAGGATGTGGAGGACATGATAAGGAATCAATAAGGTTACCCAAAGCATAGGAACGCGTGCCACCAGGAGACAACCAGTTTAATGTAGAGTAGAGATGGCAGTGATGGGTGAGCCGGGGAGTAGTCAGAGCGAATCTGCAAATGTTATTGTATGTGGTGTCCCATTTATGTAAGTCTGCTACTTTGGCCTGAGAGAAGACAGGAAGAGCACACGTCAGCCCCGGAAGCAAGACCCCCCACCTGAGCTAAAGCGACACGGGCAGAAGCAGTAAGTGAGTGACGAACCCTGTAAGCAGCTCCAATCTTCGAGTTGATGTGTTGACAATTCCAGTTGATATGTGAGGTGAACTGGAGTTGGGGGTCAAGAGTCACCCCTAGATATTTAAAGGTGATTGTGTTGGTGAGTACAGATCCATCGGGGCATTGGACCCTCAGGTGTTGGGATTCTACATTGACCTTCCTTAGGGACCCAAAGAGCATAGCATGGGTTTTAGGTAGATTGAGAATTAATTGGTTAGAGGAGAGCCAGGCCTGGATCTGACTAAAGGAGGATGATAGATGGTCATTGATATCACTAATAGATGCAGAAGTGGTATAAAGTAGCAGGTCATCAGCATACAAGATAGACTTACAGTGGGCGGTGGAGGTAGGGATAGAATTAACAAAGATGGAGAATAGCAATGGGCATAGTATTGAACCCTGAGGAACACCATGGGAGATGGCAGAGGGAGATGAGTGGGCTTTGCAGAAGGAGGAAGTTTGGAATCAACAGTCAAGATAGCTTTCGAACCAGGACAAGGTGGGATGGGTAGCTCCAAGGTCCTGAAGTTTGCACAGCAGAAGGGGATGGCTCACCAGATCGAATGCTTTTGTAAGATCAATAAATACAGCCCCAGTGAGTTGCCCATTATCCACGTTAGTCTTAACATCACTGGTAAATAGAGTAAGAGTCATTGTGGTACTGTGTCCAGGCTGAAAACCATGCTGGATAGGAGACAGAAGATTGAACTTGGTCAGTTGGGAGATGAGCTGGCCATGGATTGATTTTTCAAGCAGTTTGCTTAGGGTGGGTAGTATAGCAATAGGCCTGTAATTATTTAGTCTACTTGGATCGCCTTTTTTGAACACAGGAATAATCCTGGTTGGTTTCCATATTAGAGGAACTGCTGAGGTGGAGATAGAGAGGTTGAGTAGTCTAGTTACGGGGATTGCTAATAGAGCTGCTGCCAGTCGAAGGATCCTGGGTTCAAGACCATCTGTACCCACGCTACCATGAGGAGAGAAGGAATTGAGGAGTTTTAAGACTTCAGCTCTAGTGACAGGAGTAAGCTTCAGGGGGTTGATGCCAGAGGGGGATTGCAGGGAGAAGTAGGAGAGCCAAGAGGAGAGGCATGGGGAAAGGTAGGGAGCACTGTGAAAATAGAGTTAAAAGCTGTGGCAATGGTAGAGGGGTGGTTACAGCTGACCTCATTTACCAACATTTCCCTCGGAATCTGCGTCTTGTTGCTTCCAATAATTTTGTTAATGCTTGCCCAATATTGTTTAGGGTTAGATGAGGAAGAGTGAAGTAACTCATGGTAGTAGCTACTTTTGGCCAACCTAATGTCCTTCTTGCAGGCATTTATTAGGACATGATATTCCTCATAGTCAGTAGGCAAGGCTGAGGATTTCCATTTCTCCCATAGCCTATCCCTTAGTTTTAGGCACTGGAGTAGAGGGCACCTAAGCCACTTCATGGGTTTGCCCCAACCCTACGCCACTGTAGTGATAGTGACATATTTGTGAAATGTTCAGTAGCTTTGTTGACATCGTTGGTGATAAAAATGGGGAACCAGTCAACCAGACTAAGTTCCAGAAAAAAGGCTGCAGTGTCCAGACGGGCAAAATTTGAGACGGTTAGAATTTTGGGAGGATAAGTAGGGGTTGAAGACTACCATCTGCAGTAGATAGGACAGTGATCAGTGATAGAGTCTGCAAGGACACCAGAGGAGTTTATACGATCCACTCTATTGGTGAGTATCCAATCAATGAGCGTGCGACTGGAGCCATTAGAGGACACTTTGGTAGGAGATACAATAAGCTGAGTAAGGCTAACTTTACTAAGGGTGGAAGCTAGGTAGGAGGCATTCAAGCCCAGCCGGTCCAAGTTAAAATCCCCAAGGCAGATAATATCACTTCTGAAGGGAACCACAGCTATTAGGTCAATGAGTTCTGCGAGACCAAGCTTATTGTTTCTCGGAGGGGAGTAGATACTTAGGATGTGGAGTTTCTCTGAGCCTCCCAATAGGAGGATCAAATGCAGTACTTCGCCTTGACTTAAACGATTAACTGGTGCAAGAGACATATTGAGGTGCGGTTTGAAATACAGCACCAGGCCACCCCCTCTTTTGGATGAAGGACGGTCCACACAAAGTGAGTTGTAACCAGGGAGAGCACATGCTGAGTTTGGGATAGAAGACTTTAGCCAGGTTTCAGACAAGGCGAGGATGTCAGGATTGTTAACGTGAACCCATGCTTTGAGCTCAGGGAGATTGGCTACCAGGCTCCGGATGTTTATGTGGGCAATGGATAGACCAGGGGGTTTGGACACTTGAGGTAAGTGGACTTGAGGAGGTTGCATGTGCGACCCCAGGGGGCCAGGGTTAGGCTCAATGTCACCAGAAAGTGTGAGGGATAGGGTCGCTATCCAGATAGTGGCATGTAGGAACATGCAAGAGGCACAACCATGGTAACAGATTATCTTTCTGAGCAGAAATCTAATTATGGAACTGATAGGTTTGTTACTGAGGCCCAGAGGAGGTACTTGATCGATGAATTTGTGCAGTAACATGTTTGAGTAGGAGAAGTCATTTTGGGAGGCAGCAGGGATGGTAGAGGAATTCTCAAGAATTAGTGATAAAGAGTCAAGAGCTAATAATGAGAGATAGAATAGGAGGCAATTAATCAGGAGCGACATCATTAGGCTGTTGGGTAGGACAGGAGGAGAAGAGAGGTGAAGTGAACAGGGGGAGGTGGGAAGAGAGTCCTCAGTGAGCAGAAATACAGCTTACTGTGGCTTGTTTGGATAAAGACACAAAATTAAGTACATGGGGACCTCTAGTGCCGAATAGTTATAAGCTGCAGATGAGAAATTAGGGAGATAGAGAAATTCACATCAACACTGCACGTGACACTGTGCATGTGAGAGCATCGGCTATATAGTCAAAGCCAGCTAAAGGTGGGAGGGTATTGGGGGACAGGCAAGGAGCAGCCTTGCAGCGGCTGCGGGGTGAATAAAGGACCCCTTTTCCCGAGCTGCAACCAGGATCGGCCCACGCTCAGTGGCAGAACAGCAAGACTCTACGACTCTGCTTCAAGCTGCACAACTCCTCTGCACAAATCCCTCTTAGGGGAGTAGCCTTGCTGGCTGCACAAATAATCAAGTACAAGAGATTTTTACTGTCAGGTGAGCTGCCAAAGTAGCGAGAGAAACCCTAAAGTCTTGCCCAAGCAATGTAATACGGAGTCCCACAGCAGGCAGCCCAATCGTATTTGGATTGCTTGCAAGGCGAGGGGTGCTCCACTAAGTCCGTGGCATGGACAGAAAAGCTGCCAAATTCAAAATCCTCAGCCACAGTCACACAAAGAAAGAGAAAAATGCCGGGTCTTCCATGGTTCTGCAATAGCATACCTTCACTTTTCCATGACTCGGCTCCTCCGGAGGCGGCTAGCCCAGGTAGGCCAGCGGCTAAGGAGAGAGAGAGAGAGAGAGAGAGAGAGAGAATAAGAGGTAAGGTTAAATAGCAAGGTACTTAGGGGGAGGAGTAAATAGCCAGGAGGGGGCAGGGAGAGTGAGGGAATAGTAGGTAAGAGAAGGTAAGGTAAGCCCTGGAACTCTACAGATTACACTGTGCTCAGGGGAATTATATCTTACATGGTATTTCAGTACGGGTGGTGTACTCAAACTATACTAAGGGAGAATTTCAAACAATAAATTAAAGCACTTACATACTCTACAAAATCATATCTCCCACATTCTGCCTACTCAAATTCAGTCAAATAAAATCAAAGCCCACATTTCAGACTACTCCAAACACAGTCTATTACATCAATTCCCTCCAGACAGAGTACCCTCTTTGGTACATGCAAATGCACAGAGAATAAAGCACCGTAGTCTGAAATACAGGACCCCTTTTCCCGAGCTGCAACCAGGATCAGCCCGCGCTCAGTGGCAGAACAGCAAGACTCTATGACTCTGCTTCAAGCTGCACAAATCTCCTGCACAAATCCCTCTTAGGTAAGCAGCCTAGCTGGCTGCACAATTAATCAAGCACAAGAGATTTTTACTGTCAGGTGAGCTACCGAAGTAGCGAGAGAAACCGTACAGTCTTGCCCAAGCAATGTAATACGGAGTCCCACAGCAGGCAGCCCAATCATATTAGAATTGCTTGCAAGGCAGTTTTACACTGTAAAATTCAGTAGACTGCAGTTTCAGAGCAGGGAGCCCTGTTCTTTTCTCAAATTACTCAGTGCACTCCAGGTAGCAAAACCACGAGGGGCGCTCCGCTGACTCTGTGGCACGGACAGAAGAGGTGCCAAATTCAAAATCCTCAGCCACAGTCACACAAAGAAAGAGAAAAATGCCAGCCCTTCCGTGGTTCTGCAATAGCATACCTTCACTTTTCCATGACTTGGCTCCTCCGGAGGTGGCTAGCCCAGGTAGGCCAGAGGCTTCACTTTTCCACGACTTGGCTCCTCGGGAGGGGGCTAGCCCTGGTAGGCCAGTGGCTAAGGAGAGTGAGGTAAATCACTGTAACTTTACTCAGTGATCAGGAGAGTAGGATGGGCAACAAGACAACTCCCACCCCCTTAGACCCCCACATACCAATAAAGCAAGTGTATAAATCACTGTAGATTTACTTAGAGTGATCAAAAGAGCTAGACGGGCAACAAGCTGACACATACCCACTCTGACATCCACACACCAAGTAAAGCAAGCACAGTTTGTCAGACTGAAAGAAATATATTTATATATCTGAATTCAGTAAATTGCATAGGCTTAATCAGAGTGATCAGAAGGGTAGCACAGGCAGCACACACCCTGGTAGACTTCACAAACACACCAAGAGAAGGTGCCACACAAAGTGAGGAAAACATAGTTTGGCTGATTGCACAATTTCTTTTACTTTAATAAAGCACCATAGGTTACGCAGAGTGATCAGAAGAGTAGGATGGGTGACACACACCCAGATAGACTTCACAAACACACCAAAGAAGGATCCAGCAAAGTAAGGCGAGCACAGTTCACCTGAGTGTAACTGTTTTTTTTTTAATTCAGTAAATTACTGCAGGCTTACTCAGTTATTAGAAGGGTAGGACAGGTGGCACACACCCAGGAAGACTTCACAGACACAAGAAGAGAGGCTCCTGCCCAAAGAAAGGCAAGTGCAGTTCAGCTGACTGCCAGTAGTATTTCTTTTTTAATACAGTGCTGTAAATCACTGAAAGTTTACTCAGAGGGTGAGATAGTCAGACTGCGCCAGGCAGGAGCACAAGCCTGGGTGCATAGCAACTGGATTGAGCCAGGGCATAGTCCCAGGTGATATTCAATGGTGCTGCGCCATGGTTCAGCACCATTGAATATGGCACTGGGGGCACCCGCACTGTGTATGGCGCAGTGGCACTGCACCAGCACAAGTGGCAAGTAAGGAGCAGGGGGATACACCAGCACAAGTGTGGCTACGCTACATGCAGCAACCGCAATATTCATTGCTGGACATGCAAATGAGGCCATAATGCATGCAAGGTGCAAAGGGGGCCATTTGCATGTCATTATGGCCCCATTTGCAGGCGGTGCACCGATCACCGGCGACTTGCACCTGGCGCCCTGCCAGGCTGCAGCCATCGGGGACTGACGCCCCCTGCCCCTCGGCAGTGAACACATCCCATCGCCCAATCACGGGCGTAACAGAATTATATCCCTGGTGGTCCAGTGGACCCTACCCCATCACAGGCATAATAAAGGTAATTCCCTGGTGGTCCAGTGGACCTTACCCCATTGCCCGATCATGGGTGTAATACGAATACATCCCTGGTGGTCCAGTGGACCTGCTTCCCTGCCCGATCACAGGCATATGAATAAATAAAAATTCCCTGGTGGTCCAGTGGACCCGATCCCCTGCCCGACCATGTGCGTATGAATAAATACATTCCCTAGTGGTCCAGTGGACCTGATCCTCTGCCTGACTGTGGGCATATGAATAAATAAATTCCCTGGTGGTCCAGTGGACCTGATTCCCTGCCCAATCATGGGCATATGAGTTAATAAATTCCCTGGTGGTCCAGCGGTATCCCCCTCCCCACCCGCCAACTGTGGGACCCACCACCCAACCCCCCCAGTCACTGGCGAGCAGCAGCTCCCCACCCACAAGCCGCCTGACCACCCGCTGACTTACACGCTATAAATGCGGCTATGCGCCTATTTGGTCCACTGTGTGGCCAATGGGCATACAGACTGTACTGTACTACCTGATCCTGAACTGTGAATGAACTCATATTTCAGGACTGTGTAGTACGGTACGGTCTGCATGCCGTTAGTACCATGCAGTGAACCAAAAATGTACAACCGTACTGTATGCCTGTCGATTGATGAATGACGCGTGTGGCTTGTGGGTGAGAGCTGCACCTACAACTGACTGGGGTGGCTGGGTGGTGGGTCTCATTGGGTTGGTGGGGATGGGGTACCACTGACCACCAGGGAATTTATTTATTCATATGCCCAAGGATCGGGCCGAGGATCAGATCCACTGGACCACCAGGGAATTCAATTTCAATGTATATCCATGATCGGGCAGGGGAGCAGGTCCACTGGACCACCAGGGATATATTTTCATTACGCCAATGATAGGGCAATGGGGTAGTATCCACTGGACCACCAGGGATATTATTTTTCAATGCCCGTAATCGGGTGAGGGGGTCCACTGGACCACCAGGGATATTATTAATTTATGCCCACGATTGGGCAAGGGGGGGTCCACTGGACCACCAGGGATATTATTATTATTCTATGCCCGCAATCAGGTGAGGGGGAGGTCCACTGGACCACCAGGATATTATTCTATGCTGTGATCAGCCAAGGGCGGGCACGACCCCCGGCCTGTGTCTGGGGAGGTCGGGTGGCCATATACAGCAGACGGCTGCCGTGTTGTGCCCAGCAATAAGGCAGCCCGCTTGTGGGTGTCCCCCGACATGCTCCTGCTTTTTACAGGCACATCTTTTCACCCCCCTTTGCAATGCAAGGCGGGTTTGTGCCTACATATGCACCTGACATCCCGGGCTGAATATCTGGATGTGCTGCATACGCATGGGCACACAACCTGCACTTGCGCCGCATACATTATTGGAGCACCCTGGCATATCGGGAATTGCACAGTGCAACAAACCCCTCTGAATATCACGCTGGAGTGCATCAGTGGGTTCTGCATGGCGCAACACTGTTGTGCCATGAGCAACCCCTTTGAATATCCCACCCAGAGTGATCAGAAGAGTAGTACAGGTGACAAAATCACACAGGCATCCTGTAAAAAGAGTGAGTCAATTTAAGCGAGTCAGTATGGGCTAGTCATAAATAGTGAATGTAAATTGAGTGAACTGGATTAAATGGCAATAGTAAATATCAGTGATGTTTTGCATGGTATTAGTAATGAAGGCAGCTAGTATCGGAAGCATGTAAGTAGTAATTTGCAATGCAAGATTTGATGTGGCAGTGCGGTGAAGAGGGTAGGTACACTACCTCTGTGTTCAGTTATGTGTAGCAGGACTGGCAGTAGGATTTTTTGTTTTTCGAGGGATTGAAATATTACAAGCTTTGGTTGCTGTATTCCTGATCCCCCACCCTCTGACTGTGTTCTCCCCACCCACAGGTTGCTCCCCCAGTTTCTCCCCCTGCTGACTTCTGTCACCTGTGAAGTAGCTCTCCTCCCGAGTTTTCCCCTCTCCCCATTACCTCCCCCCAGTGTTGATTATATAACAAATGGGGGATGCGGGAGGCACAGACGGCCTAGCCCCCTGCATAAAAAGTGTGTGAATATCGCCCCCTGGAGAGCAAGATAGGAGTAGTTGCTGTCTCTGCTGTTTGCTGTAGTGCACATTGCCATTTATACTTTAGCCAATGTGCACTCACTGTTATTGTTGTCGCTACTTTAGAGTCATTGTAAACACATAAAACTACCTACACGCACCCACTTAGACACTCACACTCAAAGTAAAGCAAGCGCAGTTTGGCAGACCTAAAGAAACTTTTCTTTGTAATTCAGAAAAGCACAGTAGGCTTACTCAGAGTTATCAGAAGGATAGAATGGGTGGCATGCACCTAGGTAGACTTCAAAAACACACAGAGAGAGGCTCCCACACAAAGTAAAGCAAGCACAGTTAAGCTAACTGCCAGTAATATTTTTTTAATATAGTACAGTAAATCACTGTTGATTTACTCAGGTGATCAAAAGAGTAGGATGGGTGACAAGCCAACACACACCCACTTAGACCCCTACGCACCAAATAAGGCACATGCAGTTTCTCAAACTGCAAGAAATATAGATATATTTTTTAATTCAGTAAATCACTTTAAGTTTAAATTTACTGATTAGAAGGGTAGGACAGGTGACACACACCCAGGCTGACTTGACAAACACAGTGAAAAAAGCCCCCACACAAAGTAAGGCAAATGCAATTGAAATCTATTTCTTAGTTCAGTAAATCACTGTATGTTTACTCAGAGTGATCAGAAGAGTACGCTGGGTGTCAAACACCCAGGTAGACTCCCACACACACCAAGAGAAGCTCCATAATCTACAGATTGGCTAACTGCAAGTAATATTTTTATTAGTTCAGTAAATCACTGTACGTTTACTCAGAGTGATCAGAGGAGTACGATGTGTGGCGAACACCCAGGTAGATTCCCACATGCAGCGAGAGAGGCTCCCACACAATGTATGGCAAGGTCAGTTTGGCTGGATGCAAGTTATATATTTTTTGTTACTTCAGTAAATCACTGCTGGTTTATTCAGAGTGATCAGAGGGATAGAACAGGTGACACCCACCCACATAAACGCCCACACACCAATTAAAGTAAATGCAGTTCGGCAGATTGCAAGAAATAATTTCTTTTTACTTCAGTAAATCACTGAAGGGTTTACTTAGAGTGATCAAAAGGGAAGGATGGGTGACACACACCCACTTAGACACCCACACACAAAATAAAGCAAGTGCAGTTCATCAGACTGCAAGAAATATATATACAGTATATTTTTTTTACTACAGAAAATTTCTGTAGATTTACTAAGAGTGCTCAGATGGGTAGGATGGTTGACACACAACCACACAGACATCAACGTACCAAGTAAAGACAGTGCAGTTCAGCAGACTCCACTAAATTTTATTTTTACTTCAGTAAATCACTGTAGGTTTAAACTGAGTGATCAGAAGGGTAGTACGGGTGACACACACACACTGATTAAAGCAAGTACAATTTGTCAAACTATAAGAAGTATTTTTTTTACTTCAGTATATCACTGTAGATTTACTCAGAGTAATCAGAAGGGTAGGACGGCTGATACACACCCACTCACCAGTTAAAGCACCCGCAGTTCAGCAGACTACAAGAAACAATTTTTTTTCACTAAATCACAGTAGGCTTACACAGAGTGATTGGAAGGGTAGGATGGGTGACACAAACACAAAGTAAAGCAAGTGACGTTTGTCAAACTGCAAGAAGTATATATTTTTTTACTACAGTGAATCACTGTAGGTTTAATTAGAGTGATCAGAAGAGTAGGGCAGGCAACAAACATCCACTTAGACACCCACATGCACCATGTAAAGCAAGCACGGTTCATCAGACTGCAAGAAATGTTTTTTTTTACTTCAGTATCCCTGTAAGTTTACACACACAGCACAGCACAATCATTTTTATAACAGAATCCTTCTCTAGTTGATAAATTGTACTGATGTACAATGTACTCAGTACAAACTAGTATTTACATATACAGTCTCTTTCTAATGGAACTCGACCTCCCTGACTGAAAGACAAAACACCCACAGCAGCTCTTCCCTGTCTCAGTGACAGTTCCAGCTGTGTGCTGTTTCAGTTACTCAGACAGAGAAAACCAGCTTCAAGCACCCTTTTATTGGATGTGCTGTGTTACGTATACTGTAGTTTGTTAAAAAGTAGCTCATGTGACGTAGGCAGCAACACCAGCAGTTAGAAAGAATGCAGTTTACTCTCTCTCTAATCTCTCCTCTTAGTCTTAAGTCCTTCACTCACCGTCCCCCAATGTCATGTCATTGAGCATGTGTTGTACCTCATTACTTACTCCTCCTCCCCTAGTCCTCAGCTCACAGTGCTGCTCTATCTCACCCCCTCCTGTTCCAGGCAGCAATTACCCTCACAGTCCACCTGCTGGTCAGTGATTCCTCCTCCAGCAATCACCTAGTCTCTTTGCTTCCCTTGCCAGTGCATGCCCAGCTGGCCACTAAGCTACTCAAGCCAGTCCAAGCCACAGTGGTAGCTGCTTGGACACACCAACCATGGCAATAGCCTTGTCATGAATACACTTCACTCCAACCCACCACCCTTGTCTTTTAATTAGTCCTGTATGATCATCGCACTGGCCCTGCGCAAAAACCTGGAAACAAACTGAACAGCACATTCAGTACTAGAAAAATATTTAATGTAGCTGGCACCACTTTGTCTATGTGGGGCTGGTCCCAACATTGTGCATGTGCACACTGCCGAAGTCTGGCAGATGTGAACATAGGCAAACAGACTGATCATCATTATAGTACTACAATGGTGTTCCAGTTTCAGAAAAGGTAGCAGAATGTCATTCTGGATCATTCCGTCTCACTTTCATCACTGCATACATACAAAACATATATACATAAGTAAATAGAGTGTGGCCAGCCACCATGCCACGCAGTAACTTGCAGTAAGTGGCATGTCACAAAATACTGCATGACAAAAGGGCTTAATTGCCATTGAACTACATTGCTCCCTGCATTGTACTGCAGTAGTTTGTGATATACTGCAGCATTACTGTGTTTTCTCCTTGCTGGCATCACTGTACATGCAGTACATACATACAAACATCATCAATCAATCAATCAATCAAACTTTATTTAACCAGGCAATTACATCATTGAGCAAGCTCATTTTCAAGATGGCCCTGGACACAGAGGACACTTTTGCTTACGGTAAACAACACTTCATACAAAAGTAGACATTGGTACAGGCAGTTACAATATACAAAGTCAGCTCTTGGATGAATCAGACATGTAAAGCAAGTGCAAATATAGACATTTAAAGTGCAACGTATACAGGTTGTAGCTTAGAGAGTACAAGTGAGACGAGGAAGGAGGGACATAGAGAAGGGCAGTGGGAAGAAAGGGTATCAGACACATAGTAGAAAGGGAAACTAGGGCAGCCTAATAGAAGGAGGCTCCCTGCAAAGCTAAATGATGGGGGGGGGGGTGGTAGCCCTAAAGGGATGCTGGCTGACACAGGAAATAAGCGGCCCAGGACTACAGAGGTTATGGGACTCAGTTGAGTGGGGTAAGGCTTTACCTGAAACAATCACATGCCATTTTCAGGCCTCTGTAGAGCAGCCCCCTAAATTTAACATGGCTGGGCAGCAGGGAGATTTTAAGTATATTTTGCATGCTATTCCAAAGTGCTGGTAACAAGGAGCTAATGGCAGTTGGGCCAAGACATGTCCTTGTTCATGGTAGCTTAAGGAGGACAGAGGAGGAGTTCCTCAGTCCATAGGCACCCTTTGAACTTTCAAGCAGGTCACAGATATAGGGTGTTAGTTTGTTGGACAAAGTCCGGAATAGCCACACGAGGGCTTTTATTTGTCTCCTTGTGGAGAGGGATGGCCAATCTAATGCTTGGTACAATGAGCAGTGATGAGTCTGCAAGGGCAAGTCAAGAACAAATCTCAGTGCACGATAATAGAGTGTATCCAGCTTTTGGAGTGCATACTGGGGGCAATGGCTGTATAGGAAGTCGGCATAGTCAATCAGGGTAAGAAAGGTTGTTTGAACCAACTGCTTTCCAACTTCCAGGGTGAGTAGGTATCTTATGTAGTAGAAAATACTGAGGTGCTGCCTTAGCTTTTTTATTAACTCACTTAGATGTACATCAAAGGTGAGTTTGTTATCCAACCAGACTCCCAGATATTTAAATTTATCCATTAGCTTTAGTGATTCATTAAGGAGGGTAATAATCTGTCGGGTCCCAGGTAGCCCTGTATTGTGGGATGGAGAAATAATCGTAGTTTTTGTTTTCTTAGCATATAACAAGAGCTTTAGACTCAGCAGGTTGTGCTGGAGGATGATAAAATCCTGCTGTAGCTCCTTGTACGCAATGTCCAAGGAGGGATTGGTTGTGTAGAGGACCGTGTCATCTGCGAAGAGATGAACGTTTACAGCAACCAGACTAGAGTCGATGCAGTTGATGTAAAGGGTGAAGAGGATAGGTCTTAAAATGGAACCTTGCAGAATGCCTCAGGGCAGTAATTTTAGTGGGAAGAATTCCCCTTGGGCTTTAATTTGCTGTTTACGATTTGTGAGGTAGCAGCAGAACAACTTTACTGCAGCAGAGGTTAGAACGATGCTACTCAGGTAATCAAGAGTATGGAATGATCAATCGTATGAAATGCTTTGCTGAGGTCAAGGAAGAGTGCATAGATGTGCTGTTTACTGTCCAGGGCTTTTAGCCAGTCATTTGACACTTTGGCAAGAGCACAGATGGTATTGTGCTTAGGTCTGAAACCTGACTGGACTGGATTAAGGATTTTCTCAGGATCCAAATACTCCCTTAAATGAGAGTTTACAAGTTTTTCAAGTAGCTTGGATAAAACAGGAAGCAACGAAATAGGCCTGTATTTGTTCAAGTCAGTGGGGTCTCCTGACTCGAATAGGGGGATAATGTGCGCGGTTCTCCAACTAGGCGGCAAGTCCCTCGGGATAATGAGCTGTTAAAGAGATGGGTAATTGGAACTGCCAGATAATAAGAACCTGCTTTTAAGAAGAAGGGTTCAAGCAAATCGGCACCAGCACTCTTTTTGGTGTCCAGCGAGAGGAGCAGGCCCTCCACCTGTTTGTAGGAGAGAGGCTGGAACTTGAAGAGGGGGCGGTTGGAAGTGGGGGGCTGTGGTTGGTCTAGTAGCTCTTCTAGCAGTGCTTGTGGTGCTCAGTTTACTTACAGGTGACGTGTTGAATGGGAGGCCTGCAGTGGTGAAGTGGTTATTGAGCTAATTGAGGATCTCAGACCTATCTGTGTAGGAGGTGTTATTTGCCACAATTTTGGCTGGTAGTGGGGTGGCAGGGGAATGTCCCTCAACCTCTCTCAGTATCTGCCAAAAACTGGTGGAACAGTTTTTGTGTGCCTCCAGGGCTAACTGGAAGAACCATTGTTTTTCCAACCTTACCAATTTGGTGCAGGCATTTCTGGTTACCCAGAGGAGACTCAGTCTGAGTCAGACTGCGACTTCCTAGACCTTTTCCAAAGGGTGTCTCTATGCTGTAAGGCCCTCTTAACTAGTGGGCTAAACCAATTAGGTGCATGTTTCCTGGATTTGATTTTCCTTAAGGGTGCGTGTTGGTTGATAACGTTTACTAGCAGGTCCTGAAAGATACAGAATGCTTTAGACACAGAGGGTGTAAAGTAGAAATCCTGCCACTTTATGTTCCTGAGATCTGTCAGAAAGGCCTGGAGACTGAAGTATGTCACAGCCAGTGTGCATCACAAGATATTCTGAGATGGCTTTGTATTGTTCATACAACTTCTCTGCCATGTATAAAGTGGAGTTCCACTGGGTGACAACTTCCAGCTTCAAGAGGTGCTGAGGGAGGCTGTTTCACATCTGCAACTGCCGAAGTTGGTCATGAGCCTTTGCTGATCGTGAAAAGTGAGAGCAGATATGGCAAGCAACTGTCAGCATTTCCTTTACATCAGGGTGCTGCAGAAACTCCTGCACCACAAGATTTAAACAAGGGCCATGCATGGAACATGAAAAAAGCCACCATTCATGATGCATTTCATCACATTTGACCCATTGTCACTTGCTATGAACCCAGCTCTCAGGGACAGAGGGTTCAGCCACTTGTCAGTTTCAGTCAGTACCACATCCAACATGTTTTCACCAGTCTGTGAGCCGGTTACATTGTGCATAGCAATCGTTGCATGCTGTCGAATTCCAGGAAGATTGCTACTACGACACTTCACCTTACTGCACTGATTATTCACACTACCAACATCACAAACAACCCCCAGCAACTGCACCCAGTATGCAGTTAGACACAAATATGAACTCTCCACTGTTTTGCCACTCATCCACGTATCCATACTTAAATGGATGAATGGAGAAGAGGAATGTTGAAGGGCATGTCTTACTGAGTCATACACAGTACAGAACAACTCGGTGGCAGCATGGGTCGAAAAGTATTTCCTGGATGGGACTTTCCATTTTGGACAGGCATGAAACCACCAGACCCCAACATTCTCCACAAAGGAGAAGGGCAAAAGATCAATTGCCAGCATTTCAGCTACAGCAGCATCAAGTTCACGTGACACTGTATGATTGGGTGGGCATTTCAGCTTATGCGGAAAAACACTCTGTAACGTGGACTGATTTAAACGTTTTACACAGGGTATGATGACAAATGGTTCTACTCTGCGAATGGCAGGGGGTGGAGTGTGGACATTTGATGAAGACGATTGCACAGGTGATGATGACAAACCCAGAAATGCAGTTATTTTGCCAGATTTTCCAACCTGGGTTGATGTACCACTTGCACTAGACATACTGCATTCACCACCACCACCACCAAAACTGCTACTCTCACAGCACTGGACTACATTTAAAAATCATTCTGCTTCTCCACCTCATCATGCCTGTAGTAATCCTCTGCTCTTATTTCTTCACTACTGCACCCATTTAATTTCCTACTGGACTAAACACTCATGGAGGGGGATAACATGCTCATTATGGTTGATGACGAGGGTGAACGTCCAACTGTGGTATTAGCTGCCATCTTGTGCTGGGTCCACAGTGCCATGTGCCTATTCTTAAGATGCGTATGCTGTACTCCTCTGCCCAGATGGCTCCCCTCTTTTTACCTTGACTCACACACATGGCAAACCTGGTAGATTGCAACTGACTTATCATTTTTGTCTTGCATAAAGAAATCCCAAACAAGGGATTGCGATGCCCTACTTTTAACATGTCCATGATGCTGCTTATTGAACTCCGTTCTTTTAAGCACTGAAGTTGGGTGTGTGCTACGTGATGTTTTGGGCAGTGCACACTTGGACTGCAACTGACCACCACGACTACCTATCATTATTACTGGGTCGTCATCTTCATCATCATCACCATCAACTGAAACTGGTAAATTACAAGTTTTTACGGGGGGGGGGGTTAATGCAAACAGACCCAGACACAGCCACCTGAATTTCTATTTCTCCGGTTCCCAGCTAGGGTTAATTACATCATCATATTCATCAACATCAACCACATCCACATCTTCTGCTTGGATGCTGGCATGTGGACTGCATGTTGCCACCACAGCAACATCATCATCATCATCACATTCATTATCATCATCAACACCACCATCACCTGATATTTTTACACCACACTGTGAATCACTGCATGGAAAATCCATGACATTAACTGCAGTGGAAGAAATGTCACATTGTATGCTTTCATTGACATGATTATCAGAATCCTCAGGTTCAGTTACTGGGATGTTACTGGGAAGTATGACATCATCTACACTGCCACTCACTTGCACTGCTTCACACTCCACTATATTTTTGGACATGGTACACTGGTCAGAAGTGGAACTTGAGGCAGCAATATTCATACTACCACCACCAGCAACTGCACTAACACCACCGGCTGGGAGAACATCATCTCCTCCAACTATGAATGAAGCTACTGATTGGCCGATAAAAAACATTGCAGAAGAAATACCTTTCCTCACATCAGCAATCCACTTCTGCGTCTGCATACTTTCATGCCCACAGACAATCTTACCACTGGCAGCAGTGCCATGGCGAGAACCAACTTTGCTTGCACGTCTCTTTGTGGGCATTTTGGGTGATCAACAACAATATTCTAAATAAATTTAGATTTTGGAATGTTCACTCTGCATGGTGTGGGGGGACGCTGGATGTGAAGCCAAAAAAATAACTGTGGCTTCAGCAACAGACACAGACGCAAATTCACAAGTGAAAACAACACCTTAACTAACCAGTGGTGCTGAGGTCACAAACAATCCAATCTGGAAAACAATTCCTTTGGCCGGTGGGGGGGGGGGTGCACTGACTGCAGATTTTTACGACAGTGCAGTGCAAGCAGCAAAACAAAGAAAAGATACCACAATGGCAGTACAAAATCACGCAGCTGCACTGGATAGCAGGTTCCCACTGCTGCACCTGAAATTACACTGTGGCACAATACAAGGTGTATTATTTGATGTCACGCACCAGATCTACACAACACACAATCAGCAAGAAAATTTCAACAATTACTGACAATATTACTGTGTGTACGCTTAACACAGTCAGTAATATAACAAAAATATAACTGAAAAATAAAGAACTTCCTATTTCTCCAACTTAAATCTACCTACACCACAGATATGCCACTCCCCAAAGTACACTTTCACTGTCTTTTACTACACAAACTCAATGTTGTACATTAACATTAAAAATCCACACATATACAAAAATGCTCGATGATATGAGCACAGGAGGGTTTCCTACAATCGATGAACTAAAGTTTGAGCAAAAAAAATTACTCAAAAAGGCTTTTTTAACAGCTTTTAGAAAGTTTGAATCACAGACAGCTAGCAGAGCACACTGTCTCCTTACAGCTTTCTATACACACTACCCCAAGTTGAGGCTGTGCAGATCAATATAGAACCCATGTGACCTGAAATCCCATGAATCACTGCAAAATTTGCCTCCGGAGCTTAAAAACAAGGTGAAGTGAGGCGAAGTGCATTGTTCCTAATGCACTTCACCTTAAGATTTGGTGGAGTAGTGGTCTGGGAAGGCGGAGTAACACAAAGTCATTGTTTGCAATGTACTTCACGTTACCCATTATAACACGAAGTACTCCACTTCGCGTTGCAGAGCACTCCTCGAATTTGCCTTGGCTCCACAGATCACTCTGCTGAGCGAAGTGAGGCCACTTCACCCACCACTAATAAAGAGAGAGAACAAGGGTAAGGGAATATGTATTGGGAATACTGCAATGCTTGTCATACCCTTTAATACGCCACACTGTTTCTCCATAAGTGTTAAGTTCACAGTCTTAACTCTTGGCTTTCTCACCATTTCTCTGGAGCAAGCATTGAAAGGAATATGGGTATCTGTCACAATTAACAACCTCATCAGCTCCTCAGAGTAATAAAAATCATGGTAGTCAGGTGGTTATCCATGGATGCCTTAAAGATTAGTATAAATCACAAAATCACACACAGTAATGCTTCAGACCTTTAGCATGACCCAACTACATGGGTATAGTCTGCCCTTATACTTGGTACCTTCTTGCTTGCCATACATAATTTCCATCTTGTATGAACTTTGAAACTGTATTTTCTCTGCAACTGTACCCTTTAGTGGCTTTCACTCTGATGTCTACTGGAATTGAATTATTATTAATTTGTAATGGGAACTGTATGTACTCTGTACCATATGTACTTTGTAAACATACCCTTTTATCCCAGCCTCCCCCACCCCCACCCCAGGTCTCAAATGGAAACGGGCCCAGGGCTTTGTGTGTTTACCTGGTAGAATAAATTTTCAACAAATCTGCAACTAGGAGGCAGTATAGTGAAGTGGTTTAAGGCTCTAAACTACAAATCTGGGGACATCCAGCAGATCAGACCTGGGTTTGAATCCCACAGCTTCCACTTGCATACTGTGTGATCCTGACCGAGTTACTTAAATTCCCTGTGCTCCCAGGTTGCTCCTGTAAAAAAGCTTTCAGCATAGTGTGCTACTCCTGGTTAAACAACTAAAAAAAAAAATTATTATATCGCAGTTTGGATTATAAAATATTTTTAATTTGGTACAACTGCTTGTCACTTTTGGGTGTGGGGAAACAACACTGCATAGCATTTCAAAAAGCATTGCAATCCACGAAATGAGGGTGAGAGAATGCTGTTGCAATGTGTGTGTGTGTGTGTGTGTGTGTGTGTGTGTGTGTGTGTCTGTCTGTAGGGTCAACAGAGACCATTGCTGTGTCTAAATGCACTTTGCAATCCAGCAGAGGGAGGGAAAGTAGCGAATGCTGCCACTATTAGGTTGGGGGGGCAACACTGTAGCCCCAAACCCTCTATAGTTCAGGAGATGGAACTGGAGAGAAGTAACAAATGAAATTCTTGATATACAACAATACTGCCATCACTGCACCAGCCCTGTTGGCACAAGGCAATACTTGTTCTTTATTTTTTTTCTATATCCTTATAATCCTCCAAAAATCTGTGGAACAGGTTATACAAACCCACATTGTGAAAACAACCTTTTCTTTGGAGACAATGTCTTATCATCATAGTACTTCACTATCTGAAAAATAAATCATGAAAAATGAAAAAAGTCTTTGTTATGCAAACACACAACCTCTGCAAGAAACCATTTCCCAATATTGTAGGACTTTGTTAGTTTTTTAAAGATTTTTTGATATTGGAATTTTTTTCTCAGATACAAATTTGCCTTTAAAACATCTAAAGAAACAGTAACCATGGAAACATTTCTGCATTATGCATATGTGATAGAGGTAAAAGATAACATAGTCCTATGAACACCCCTTCTGAAATGCTTTGAATGTCCAAACCAAATAAATGGGTGCACAAAGGCAAACTGATTTTATTTATACCACTATAAACATTCTGTACATCTGTATGTCAGGCATATTTCTAATATAACAGTTTATTCAAATTGTCCACATTATACACAATTCAGTCTTGTATTGCATTTACTCTTTTTTTCCTTCTTCTCGCGGGGTCCAGATGCATCATTCAGCCCCTCGCCACTGACCATCAATCTTCCCTACCTGTAATTTAGCTAGGTCCAGATGGCACAGATCAGACACCTAGCCCTTCTATCTATCCCACCTCCCCCCCAATCACATCCAGTTGCCTACCCCTGACCCATGTGCCCTTCCCCGCCCTGCCTGTTCCTCCCTCTATTCCTCTAGGTCCCCATCCTATCCCTAATTCCCTTTCCTTCACCTCCCATTTCTTTTCCTTTTAGCCCTTCTCCTCCTTTTCTGATCTATCCACATGCTCTTTCAGTACCTTACCAGTACAACAGGAACTGTTCACATGCCCCAGGACCCGCTCCTTGCTTTGTGTGGCACATGTTCCTCGCCCTTATCTCCTGTGCCAGGGAGGGTAGGTGGGAAATGAAAAATCCCAGCAGAAAGAGGGTGGGCAACCCTCAATCTAGGCTTATAAAGCCCCAAAGGATCCCTCCATGCCACACCCCTGGGCCAATCCAGTGTCCCCTCAGGTGTACACATCATCCCCTTGCACCTGTCCATCATGACTTCAACTGGCCCTCCCCCTTATTCCTCCTGTCAATACTCGTGACCTCATTAGGCTCCTCCCCTCCTAGCCCTGTCTGTTCATTTCTCCTTTCCCGCCCCCTCCTACCTCATCCCCCCTTCCCCCTCCTCTAGTCCCTTAAGCTTCCCTCATTTCCTCTGGGCTGCCATCAGACAATTTAGGTTGCCTTTAATTGGCAACCCTACTTATCTCATAGCTTTGTTCTGTGTATACCTAACAGGTTGCTTTTCCCTGATGTTGAACTGCAGTACTATTATATGCACACAATTTTTACTCAAAAACATCCTGTGCAACAAACACCACACCATGAATCAGAATGAAGTGAGGTACAGTAGACATGATATTTGCTGTATATTAAAAAATAAGCTGCTTCACTCACTGCATATAAACTTTAAAAAATGCATGTTTTTGTTCCTTCACACAGTTTAATGGTTACAGATATCACCAATGCTTTACTCTGCAAGCTTTCTCGGTGGTGGAGTGCCTGCACACTTCAAAATTATAACACAATTTCAATCCCAACTTATGATCTAAATATACTTAAAAATGATAATGTTTTGGTTCCTTATGTGCTCTAGAGTAAGTGGGGTCTGATGCTCAGGGCACTGGCTTGTGAACTAGGAGTTTGTTGTTTATTATTTTGTAAGTGGGAAATGCCCACTGGGCAAAAGGCAGGGGTGACCTGGAAGCACAGGGCAATTAAGTGGCATGCTCAGTGTCACACCATATGCAAGTAGAGATTATGGGACTCAAACGCAGGTCTGTTGGATGTACAGGATCAAACTCATTCACAGCTCATTGACATGAGGCTTCAAAATGGGAGTAGCTGGTAAAGTGGGTGGTTTTAGTTATTAATCATAATATCAACAGATCTCTCCTCATTCCACCCACACAGTACTTTAGATATCTCCTGATACTGTATATACTGTTCTGTTCTGCCTGATCTGACTCAGCTATTGTGTTATTTACCCCCACCCTCCACACAAAAACACACACACACACACACACACATATACACAATCTCTCTGCTGCTCTGAGGAACCTCAGCACTCGATAAACTGATGCCTGATCTCATGCTGAAGGGTCTTAAATCCTGATCTCTGTCTACTGACCATGGATCTCTTTCCTGGTCTTTTCATTTTCAAATTATTAAATCTCAGCAAGTTCAATCAATCAATCAATCAATCAATCAAACTCTTTATTTATCCAGGCAAGCATCATTGAGCAAGCTCATTTACAAGATAGACCTGGTTAGCTCCAGGTCAAATGGCACAATGCATACAGAGATATTTACAATAGAGCCAAATTACACAAGCAAAAAACAATTAATGCAATTAATGCAAGTAAGTACTCAACGTTACATCAGTCATATCAATTCAGAGTGCTTCTGTAATATTTAAGAGGACATAAGATGAGGCTTAGTAAGAAAAAAGGCTTAGTAGTTCAAAAATTATTATTACAGATGTCAGTTAATAAAAGTGCAGGATTCGATGGCCTCGAGTCTAGATTCTTGAGGCTGATTACTAATTTTATTCATCATCCATTATCAAAAACATTCAATCTTTCTTTAATTACAGGTGAGTTTCCTGAGCTTGGAAGCAGACAATCATTAAAACAGTACCTAAATCTGCTTCTTCTCATGATTTAGACAGTTACCAACCCATGTCTATACTTTCTCCCTTTAGTAAAATGTTGAAGAAAATCATTAATGGACAACAGACCGAACATCTCAAGACTCATGGACTTTGTTCCCAGAGCAACGTGGCTTTCGAAAACATCACAGTACTGGTACTGCTCTTGCCTGCTTCACCAATCATGCTTTAAGAGGTATGGATTTGGGTCAGCTGACTGGAGCAGTATATATTGATTTATCAAAGGCTTTTGATTTAGTAGATCATGCCATGCTGCTCCGGAGACTAAAGGACACTGACCTAGCACAGAAACCTTGTCCTAACCCTGAGTTGCTTTAAGTATAAAAACTGCTTTTTATTAAACATTTTACTGACTGTATAGAATTACTGTGTGAGCCCTGTTCTCAGGAACAGGAAGACGGTGAGTAGTTTTTCAGAGATACTGTGGAAGCTACAACTTGCCATTTGTATGTTTGTTCCTGTATTTACTGTATATTACTGGGGCACATCCAGATACTTAGCATGCCTTTTTAAAAGCTGTCTTGTCATTTTTATACCCATTTTGAGCTATTTTGCCTTTTGCCTTGCAGCGTGACCCCCGGAACACTTCCACATCACATGACTGCAATATTAGATCAGCCTGCGGTGAGCAGGGTGAGTGCGCTCACTGCCGCATGCAGAGACATGTACGTCTGCCGTGTCCACTGGGGCAGCGGAGGAAGGGGGAAGACCATCTGCCATATCCCAGAGTTGTAAGTACTATATATTGTAAATAATATTCAGCACTTTGAATTGTAATGGAGGAACCTAATAACTATTGTGCTTCCTGCCAAATGTTTGGTCGGGTCACAGAGATCGCAGACTTTGTATGTGATAGAGGTCTGCTATTACAGACACCACAAATGGAAATAGTTCATTTGCAATCAGCAAGAGCAGTTAGCCCCAAAACTGAGGCAGACTATATTGACCTGATGTTGGGTCAGATAATACCAACAGACATTCCCAAACATCCAGTTGTGACCCCCACGGTAGAAAATGATCCCCTCAATATAGCTGCTCCTCCTTTCTTGCTTTCTGATGAACCAGATAACTGGTCAGTAGTTGCTAAACATAAAACAAAATGTAGGGGAGGGCAAATATTTAACAGTGCACC
The DNA here is from genome assembly GCA_016271365.2 of Neoceratodus forsteri. NCBI lineage: Eukaryota > Metazoa > Chordata > Ceratodontiformes > Ceratodontidae > Neoceratodus > Neoceratodus forsteri. Next base: position 687,568,871 of record CM057449.1, read on the forward strand.
TATAATACCACTATATAACACCTATGAAGTTCTCTCTCAAGAGAGTGCAGAAACTCTGCAGATTTACTATACACACAATACGTTAGGGAACAGCCTAGTATCCAGTCATCCCCTTAAATGCGCTACAATAAAAAAATATGAAAATAAAGTCCCCGGCCAGTATCAAGGTCTCCAATCAAAAGCCAGGAGATATAAACAGCAGTATTAATGATGAAAAACTAGCTACCCTATGTATAAAAACTGATCCCCCTGCCTAAAAACAGGAAAATCTTCATAATTGAAGACTCTATTATCAAACAGATAGACTGTGCAGTGTGTAATGTGGACACATTCAACTGTACATGCTCTAGCCTAATGGGGAGGTAGAGTCTCCAACATTACTACTGTAATTAAAGAGGTACTTGAGGGGGTAGGAGAAAATCCTCTGTTTGTTATACATGCTTGAACAAATGACATCAATAGAACCAGTCTGGAGGATCTTAAACATAACATTATTGTACTTAACAATGTGCTGGCAGACAAGGAGACTCTTGTCTGCTTTTTTGAGATCTTACCAGTTCCAAGGGCAAACATTTCAATTATTAACAAAATGAAGGCCTTCAAATGACTAGCTCAGGAGATGGTGCCTCCAGCAGGGAATTCTATGCCTTACCCACTGGAAAAACTTCTATCAAAGGACCCTCCTTTTTTGCTGAGATGGTCTGCATCTCAGCAGAAGAGGAAGTACTTTACCAGGGAGAAGTATTGCATCAACGATTAACAATCTTTTAAACTAGAGGCTGGGGGAGAGACCGGGCATTCTTCCTGTTCTCTAAAAAATTCCTCATGCAAACCTACAGTTTCCGAGGTTTTATACTTGAATGCCAGATCATTAAATAGGCTAATTATGGACTTATATCCATAACTGAAACTTGGTGGGACCCTAATTCCACCTGGATAGCAAATTTACCAGGCTATAAATTATACCATAGGGATCGACAGAGCCAAACCGGAGGAGGGGTTTGCCTTTATGTCAGGGAGGACATAGCTTTCTTTGAACTCCCACAGTCTAATGACATAGAAGCCCTATGGGTGTATATCCAGATAAAGGGACAACCCCAGCTGTTAGTTGATACCTGTTATAGGCCCCCATCAGCAAACTCTAATTATACTTCTTTATTATGTAAAGAAATATCAACTATGGTTGCTAAAGGTAATATTCTAATTTTAGGCGACTTTAATATGCCCGCAATAAATTGGACCTCCTTATCTGGTATCACCCAAGGTGAAAAGGATTTGGTTTCACTTATTGTAGACTTAGGATTGGAGCAGGACATCACCGAGCCCACTCGGGGTATATTAGATTTAGTGATAACCAATATTGGGAATAACATATCAAGTACCTGTATCAGGGATTCCTTGGGTACTAAAGACCACTGCTCAATTTCATTCTCATTAATCTTCAACTCCCAACAGAACCTAAGTCACTCGGAATTAAAAAATCATGACAATGCTAATTTTGGAGGCAGTATGGCGCAGTGGTTTAAGGCTCTGAGTTGCAAATCTAGAGACCTGGGTTTGAATCCCACAGCCCCCACTTGCATACTGTGTGAACCTGAGCAAGTCACTTAACTTCCTCATGCTCCCAGGTTGCACCTGCAAACATTAGTGTGTCTCAATTGGTAAAAAAAAAAAAATTATTAATGAAGAACTATACACAATTCCTTGGGAAGAATTTTTAACCCCCCTTTCACTTGAGGAAGCCTGGAGGTATCGAAAATCAATGATCTACCATCTAGAAGAATCTTTTGTCCCCACTAAAAAAAAAAATAATAAACAGGGGAAGATGCCACTGTGCATAAATAAAACCATAATGAAACAAATTAAAAGCAAACAAAGGCTATTTTCTCTCCTAAAAAAGAGTGAGGGTGTTACTAAGGAACAAATACTACTCAAATATAAAAATACAGTAAAAGACTTGAAATTTTCTATTTTACAGTCTAAAAGGGTAATCTGGAATTCCATTTGGCACACTCCAAAGACAGCTACACATCCTTGTTTTCCTATCTTAATAACAAAAAAGGGACTAATAGGTATCTTAGTCCTTTAATAGTTGAAAACTCTATAATATCCTCTGAAAGGGAATTTCTGATGCCTTTAATGAGCAGTTCTGTTCTGTTTTTTTCCAAAAGGAGGATACCAAATTAAATCAGTATACGGATAGTCCTCCCACATTCTACACTATCTCTGAAGCTGATACACTTAAGGCCTTGCAATCACTTAAAAAGATATCAAGTCCAGGACCTGATAATATTAACCCAAGATTTCTGTCAGAGATAGCTGAGGTTACATCCAAGCCCTTAACCCTTATCTTTAACAAATCACTTCATGAAAGTCTTATTCCCCAAGACTGGGCTAATGCCACAGCCATACCAATCTTTAAAAAAGGCAACCATACTAAGCCAGAAAACTACCATCCTATAAGCTTAACTTCTGTTAATGGAGAAAATTACTAAAGTAATCTTGGAAAAAGAAATAATCACCACTAATATAACTGACAATACACAACATGGATTCAGGCAGGGGTATTCCTGTACAACTAATATGGTATCCTTTTACAATTATATAAGTGAGGGACTTGATTCTGGTAACCCCATGGATGAAATCCTGCTTGATTATAGCAGGGCCTTTAACAAGGTGCCACATGGTAAACTTATTGATAAAATGCTGAAACTAGGATTTTCCCAGATGGTAGTTAAATGGATCACCTGTTGGCTGTTCAATAGACAACTAGTCAGAATAAATTGCATTCTTTCTGACATGGCAAGTGTGACCAGTGGGGTGCCCCAGGGATCAGTCCTTGGATCAACCTTGTTTAATGTTTTTATTGGTGATATGCAGGTTAGTGCAGGCAACATCCTTTCAAAGTTTGCTGATGACACTAAGCTAGGGGGAACAGTAAATACAGTTACTAACAGGTCCATACTTAGGAATAACTTATAAACCATTGAACAATGGACAACCTCTAATGGGATGATGTTCAATCCTGACAAATGTACTGTATTACTCCTTTGCAAAAATAACCCTAGACAGAGCTATCTCCTAAATGGTACCCCTCTTAAAATTTCATTAAACGAGTGGGACTAAGGAATGATTGTCAATAACAAACTGTCCTCATCTGACCAATGCATTAGGGTAGCCAAAACATCTAATGCATTGCTCACTCATTTCAATTGTACATTTGTCTCCAAAACCAAGGAATGTATTATTCCTCTTTACAGGACCCATGTAAGGCCATGTTCCAACTACGGACCTCCTTTCTGGAATCCCTATCTTAGACAAGATATAGACAGAACAGAGAGACTCCAGGGGAGGGCAAAAAAACTGGTTCCTCAATTGGCTAATAGCAAGTATCATGTTAGACTGCAGGAAACTGGGCTTCACTCCCTTCAAACCAGATGAAGTAGAGGTGACTTGCTCTTTCTGTATAAAATCTGCAATTCTCAGGATCTAATGTGGCAATGTTGTCTTGAATTCTTCAAGAGAAAGATTGTTCCATAGCTTCATAACAAACGGATTGATGTGGCTAAGTCTAGAACCAATAAAAGGCAAAATTACTTAGTGGTAAGAGCTCCCAGACTGTGGAATAGTCTGCCACGATACTTGGACGACAGAAACTCCTTTTATTCATTTAAAAGAGGGCTGGATCAATGGATTGAGTCTACTAACTCCTGGCTGTAACTTTTCCCACTGAAGTGGTGAGGAACAATCTCGGTGGGCCATGGCCTTCTTTTGTTCTTCAGAACCAAGTAAACCAAGTAATGGATTTGTAGTTACCTTACAAATTGTCCATTAAGGGATTGTTTTGCAGGGGAGAATTTGCAGTCACATATTTCACAGTATGGAGTCCCACAAGGTTCCATTTTGGGACCCCTGTTGTTCTTGATTTTCATTGACTCAATTTCTAATATACCTTTGTCATCTAAATTACTTTTTTACACGGACAATGTTATCTTGTTTACCAGCTCCACAACAGTTGATGTAGTTCATCTTTCACTAAGTCAAGATTTTTCTGCTTTAAATAAATGTTTTTTGTACCACTGATTAATGTTAAACACTAAAAAAACTCATTGTATTCTGTTGGGCTACAAACCAAAATTGGCTACGGCACAATTATTACAAGTGTTTGATATTGCTGGAACCTCATTGCAACAAGTTTCTGAAACAAAATATTTAGGAGTTTTTTGGATTCTAACTTAACGTTCTCACTTCATATTAGTAAGACAGTAAAAATCATAAATCAGAAACTTGGGGTATTATGTAAAGTCAGGGATTGTTTAACTAGAGAAGCAAGGGAAACTATATCCAAAAGTGTGTTATTATCTACTATTTATTACAATTATTTTTTTTTTCTAGACTGGGAGCTAAGAATTTGGATCTGGTTAATAAAACATTTAATTCTCTATGTAGATTTGTGACAGCTAAACCGTGCAGGATACATCACTGTATTCTGTATGATGAATTGGGTTGGTTGCCTCCTAAGTTCCAATTTTTATATAACTTGGGTCATTTATTGAACAATACTATAAATGTAGAAAGTAAATCTCCCCTTTATGCTTTGCTTGAACCAAAGGATGAACAGCGAACCCGTCACTCCTCTTTTTCATTATGCCTGGTTTTACCTAGAATTTCAACACGTATGGGTGAGCAGGCTTTTTCAGTTCTAAGGTGAAAATTATGGAATTCACTGCCCCAGCATTGTGTAGATGCTTTTAGACAAGTAAATTTAAAAAAGGACATATTAAGTCATTTACAATCTCTAGCAGAATGTAAATGTTTTTAAGAATTGTATTTTGCTATTTGTAATTGTTTGTGATGTATTGTGAGTAGATATCATCACAGCTTCACTTATTTTGGAGCTCCGGGTTGCTCCTGAAATTGGGCTTTGGCCCAGTGTGCTTACCCAGTAAATAAAGTGAATTGAATTGAATCTCCCTTATGCTCTGCCCATACCTCTTAATCTTTTATCAGTGGCATAGGGACATGGACACTCAAAATGAGGGACACTGACCCTCATAATGGGGGACTCATCCTCAAACACAGATATATAAGCTCAAAACACTATGGAAACCATTGGGGTTATTGTACAAAGTTTAGTTTTGATTTAGCATCTTAGAAAAGTATGCAGTTTTGCTTTAAAATCTGAATTTACAGCACATTCTCTGTATTGCAGCTGCTTTTCCATGAAGGATGGATGAGGGGCAAAGCAATTTTGAGGGGTAAAATGAGGGACATCCCTCAGGATCAGGGACAGTAGAGAGGTGTGGCTCTGACTGATCTCATTGACAGATAAACTGCTGTCTGATCTCAAGCTGGTTCAGGTAGATTCAAATCATTTCACTGAAAATTAGTCTCCAGCATGCAATAGCTTACTTTCATTCTGATTGTTAGTCATGTTGAAGATGAGTAGCAACAGAAGGCTAATGTGGGTGAAAGGAAGTCACCGTGTGACCTTGGACAAAGTGTTTAGTCTCCTAGTGCACCAGGCTGCACAGCTGCAAAATGAATAGAAGCAGAACCCAGCTGGAAACAATATGTTGCATGTCATCTGGCTTACCATGAGGAAATTAACTGCAAAAAATCAAAAAAGATCACTTCCTGTTAGTGGCCTAAATTATTGATTAACATTATGCCATTACATCAGTGTAATATAAATAGTTATATCAAAATAGCAGATTTTGTATTACATAAAAACTGTTTTAGTTAGTTATAGCTTTTTAACATTTTGCATATCTCAGCATTAGTTCATTGTCGGAGCAAAATAGCAGCATTTCCAGTTGTCTGTTTAGGGGCACAAGTGACCTAGCAAAGTACAGTAACTTCCCAGCCATCTTTTCCATTGATTTTGCTACTGTACCTAGGATAGAAAAAGATAACAAGTCCTCTGGGACTCCAGGTCTATTCCACAGATGGTTTGCTGATAGTTCTTTGACTCACCTGGGTCATTCGGTGTGTGAGCAATAAGGCACAAGAGAGAATTGGTTGTCTGGGTTTTGAGTGCACACCCATATGAGACCATTGCATGAGCTAAATGTCTCCAGCACCTAGAGGTACTGCATATTAACCCCAGACAACCAATGACTTGGTTCCATGTGATAATAGCACTGACAAAACAGCGAACGTCAAAATAGCGACTTCCACTGCCAAGAACAGCTACTACTACCTGTTCGTTTGACTGTTCTTCCTGGCATGAAAACTTGATACATGTGCGGAAGGCTGTGCCCCCCACACACCCCCATCTTATATATTCTAACACCATGCCACTCATTGATTTCGGAAGAGAATTACATATTAGGAATACTTTAATTCAGTCACTATTATCTGCCTGTCGCTATTTTGCAGTTGCTATTGTGTCATTTGCTATTTTGTCAGTGCTATTATTATGGGATATGAATGGCTTGAAGTATTTTATTGCACATAGAAAATGGGTAAACTAAGAAACAATTTAGAACCAAAAAAAATTCCAACTTTATGTGATTAAAAACAAATATTTTTTCAACGTAAGTAAAAAAGCAATAGGAAATGACATGGTGAGTACTGAGGTCAGATACTTGCACTCCTCAGGTGCACTGTGAGGCACAGGGCATCACTGAGTGCCTTCAACCACCTGAGAAGTACCCTTTTCCCACCACATTTACACCCTGGAGTGTTTATTGCTATTTATTCATTTATTTGATGCATCGGAATACAACCTTTGAGTCAAGGACTCTTTTGCAAAGGATCTTTGGCAGGATTACATAGGACAGCAATTTACAAATACATAATTGGGATATTACACAAAAATGAAGGTGAAGTTGGACATAGGTACACAATAGATGATACCTATCTGCAAGCAGGCCCAAAACAAGCCATAGTTAAACAGTTTATACAGGTATACAAATTTATACAGAATGGTACAGCAGGCCAGTTGGGCCCTAGTTATACAAAGAGAACACCACTGACATAAAGATCATGGGTTTAGGTGATCCAACATTGTGATACAATGCAGGAGGTCTAAGCTGTCTTACAGAGGAGTCCGGACTCATGGGCTCGAGTCATTAGCAATCACATGTGGAGTGCTTGAATAGGTAGCTCTTTAGGGCCTTTTTAAATGGCCTGAGGGTGGGTAGTTGGGTGATAGATGCTGTGAGTTCATTGAGACATAAGGGGGCCTGGTAAAGAAAAGCCCTTTGACTCAGCAAGGTTCTGCAGTGAGGAACAGAGTCGGAGGACCTAGCAGTGCTTCTGGGGTTTCAGGTATGGGTTGCAATGGTAACCAGGGAGTCGAGCCCAGGAGGGGTGGATTTGAGAGATATGTTTTCGGCAAGAATACAGGTATAATATTTGAGTCTATCTGCTAGGTTCAACCATCCTGCTGACTTGTACAAATTACAAGTGTGGGTCAGTCTGTCATGCCCAGTGACCAGTCTGCAGGCCTTATTCATGGTAGTCTTAATCTGCACAGGGTAGTCTTAATCTGCAATAGGGAGGTTGGATCAGCTGAGCCATAAATCACCAGGCTATAGTTGACTAGGGAGGGGACAAAGGAGGATACAGCCATTTGGAGGGCCTCAGGGGAAAGGAAGTGGCTGTGTCAGTATAGCATGCCCATCATGGTGCTGAGCTTGGATAATAGGCCTTGGATGTGGCCATGATAGGAGAGAGGGGTATCAAGGGTTAGCCCTGATACCTAAAAGAGTGGACCTGCTCAATGCGGATATTCCTGGAATTACATATGTTTATGGATAGGTTGCAGTGATGGTTTTGGTGGTGGGTAACAGTCATGGATTTGGTTTTGTTACAATTGAAAACTAATTTGTGTTCAACAAAACAGGATTCTATGGTTCAGAAGCTCACTTGGTGCATATTTTGGAGTGTGTTGGGGTTGAGATGACATTCAAAGATAACAGCATCATCCACATAGAGGAGTATTTTACCTGGACAGAACAGAGGAAGGGGATTTAGGAACAGGCTGAAAAGGAGGGAACCAAGTATGGATCCTTGGGGAAATCCAGAGAGGACAGGACTGTGAAAAGAGAGGGTGGAGCCGATCCTGGCCTGTTGGGTGCAGTTGGTAAGATAGCTGGCAAACCAGGATGCTACCTCAGAGGTAAGACCCAGTGAAGGGAGGGATTGGAACAGTAAGGTGTGATTGACATTGTCGAATGCTTTGGTAAGGTCTATATAGACAGAACCTACTAGTTGTCTGCTGTCAAGGGCATGATGAATGAAGGACATGTAGTAAAGTAGAGCAGTAGTGGTGCTATGCCCACTGCGGAAGCCGTGTTGGACAGGGGAGAGTAAGTTGTGGTAGGAGAGATAATCAGTGAGCTGGTCGGAGATAACCTTCTCCAGAGCCTTCGAGAGGGGGGGCAGGATGGGAATTGGGACAATAGTTATTGGAGGCAGTACAGTCTCCACCCTTGTGCAAAGGTGTGATGACAGCACATTTCCAAGCAGATGGCAACTGCCCAAGATAGAGGGATAGATTAAAAATTTTAGTAAGAGGGGGAAAACTTCGTCAAGCATCAGCCTTAGCAATTTTAGGTCGAGAATATCACCACTATGCCTGGAATTGGTGATAAAGTTAGATATATATCTTTTAGCATAGCTGGGGGAGATAGTATTGAATCAGAAAGGGGGAGTGCATTTGATGGGGCTGGATGGGGATTGGTGGTTGAAGAGCTGTCAAAGAAGTTTGAGGGCAGTACTTTGTTAAGATCTGAGAATGCACTGTTAAGGGTGTACGATGTTTAGTGAGTCCTATTATAAAATGAGTGCAAGATTTTGGAGGGTGGGGTACAAAAATGCACACAAATAAATAATAATAATAAAATATATTTATTTAGCACTATTTAAACAAGTATCAAAGCACTGTACAAAAAGTTAAAGCCATAAATAAACAATAAAATATTTGAAATACATCAATAAGATAAAATACAACAGTTTTCAAACACAATCCCGAAAAGCACAGCTGAATAAATAAGTTTATAAAGCCATCTTAAAGCTCTCCAAGGTCAGGCACTCTCTAATCCAATGAGGTAGAGAATGTCACAGGGTTGGGCTGCATTCATAAATGTTCTAGCACTAGATGTTTTCAGTCGAACCCAGGGAACCTCTAGCAATCCCTCATCAGCTGAGTGGAGGGGTCGGAGAGGGCAGTAAGGAACCAGGAGCTCTTGCAGGTAGCCAGGACCCAGTCCGTGCAAGGCCTTATAGGTCAGTAAACTGACCTTGAAGGTGATCCGCCACTAAACAGGCATCCAGTGCAGTTCACGCAGCACAGGGGTGATATGACTGGCCGCAGCATTCTACACCAGCTGCAAGTGGCAGATATCAACCTCTGGAAGCCCTAGGTATAGGAAGTTACAGTAATCAAGGTGAGAGGTCATAAAAGTGTGGATCAGCATTGGAAGGTCATGAGATGGAACAAGGTGCTTAATCCGGGAAATGTTTCTCAGATGGTAGAAAGAGGATTTGACTATAGCCAACACCTGCAAATGCAGTGTCAGTCCATCGTCAAATATCATGCCCAGATTCTGCACCTGAACAGAGGGCATGAGCGGGCTACCCCCGAGCCACAGCCCGGAGGCAGACCATGCTTCCACCCTCTCTATCCCATGGCCTGGGTCCACCACCAGTACCTCAGTCTTCTTGGGATTCAACCCTAGGCAGCTAGCCCGCATCCAGTCCTGGAGATCTATGAGGTAGCTATTAAAAACAGAGATTGCGTACTCCCGGTCCTACACCCCTTTTGATCCCACTGCAGTGGACCATTTTTTGCATAATATACAACTTCCATATTTGGAGGAATATCAAATCACTTTTATAGTGGCCCCCCTTTCGTTTTCTGAAATATATACTGCTATTGATGCTCTGCCACTGAATAAAACACCTGGTCCGGATGGATATACGGCTGAATTTTATGAGGCCTTTAAACAGCAATTGGCTGCTGTTCTGTTAAATACTTATAACTATATCTACGAACACAGCATTTTGGATCATTCCCTCACAGAAACCACCATCATAGTCCTCCTTAAACAAGGAAAAGATCCTCTCTTGGTTTCTAGCTGTTGTCCTATTTCCTTAATAAATGTTCATTTTAAAATATTGTCGAAGATCTTGGCCACTAGATTAGCAAAATGATGGCATGGTTTAATAAGTCCGGAGCAAGTGGTTTTGTGGCAGGCCGACACTCCTCAGACCATATGCGGAAACTCTCCCACCTTATCTCTGCATCCAGGGACTCACAGATACCTGCTGCTCTGGTGTCCCTGGATGCAGAGAAAGCTTTTGATCATGTTTCCTGGGATTATCTGTTCTATCTTCTTCCTAAATATCATATTCTCCAGCAGTATATTTAATGGATAAAAGTCTTATATGCTCATCCCATGGCCCATGTGCTATGCAATGGCATGCTTTCTAATGTTATTACTTTGCAACAGGATACCAGACAGGGCTATCCTCTTTCGCCTCTCTTATTTAATCTTTATTTGGAACCACTCATTCACTGTTTGAATACTTCTCATTTAGTCTCAGGTATTATTACCAGTATAAGCTTTCAATTTATGCTGATGATGTACTCCTACATATTTTACACCCCTCAACTTCAGTTAAGGCCATTATATCCATTATTGATCAATTTGGTAGTTTTTCCAACTATAAACTCAACTTAACTAAAACAGAGGTTATGCCCTTAAATATTAGTACATTTTCCTCGGAGATCTCCCAGCTCAATTTAAAATGGGTTAAAGATAATCTAAAATACCTGGGGATTTATCTTTCTATTTATAGTTCACATTTGAAACACCAAAATCTAGATAAAACTATTTCCCAGATTAGCACTGACCTTATTCAGTGGACAGCACTTCCTCTTACACTGGGGGGGGCGTATCAATATAATAAAAATTAATGTTCTTCTCCGGATATTATGCCCTCTGTATATGACCAATCTATATCTTCCCAAATCCTGTTTTTTCCAGGTAAATCGTATAATATCTAATTTCATATGGCGCAATAAAAAACCAAGGAGAACTACTACTAAACTTCAGCGTTATAAAGCCAATGTAGGACTGCAATTGCTGGATTTTCTTCTATATTATTATTCGATTTCCTATTTAATTATTTTACATTGGATTAAAGAGGCTCCATCCAACTCTGTCTTAACATATATTCCACAGTGGCTACAACTTGAACGATCCTTTGTGCCTCTCATGAATTAATATTAGTACACTTTTATCTGCTCTGCCTAAGAATATTCCCAAAGATTTACTCAGCACACCTATCAAGACAACTCTTGGGGTTCACGGTATGTTAAGTGCAGCACTCCAGATATCACTGGTGAAAGATATCTCACAACCACTCTTTAGGAACCCAAATTTTAAGATTGATGGTAAACCCCTTAAAGAAAGTTTTTGGCCATTTAGTCCCCAGCTCAAAGTAGTTGATCTATTGAAGGATTATAAATTGTTGACATTCCAGGAAATGCGGGATAAATATAAGGTACCCCCTGGTTTCGGCTTTAAGTACTTCCAATTATCCCACATGGTCCTCGCCCATTTTAGAACGTGACTCTGGGATCCATACTTAACTGGACCTTTGTTACAAGTTATTTCTTCTCCTCCAGTATCCCACTTAATTTCCTACTTTTATCATCTTCTAAGAGAATCTCTGGAATCACTTAACTGCCAGCCGACATACTCATGGGGCTATATATTGCACACTCCTTCCTCAGAAAAAAGGCCCTGGTCTAATATATGGCGACATCTGTACCAAGATGTGAGATGGGAGAGGTATCGTTTGTTACAATTTTTCATAATTCATGATTTATATTACACCCCAGTCAAGTTATTTAGGATGGGTCTACTTCCTTCTAATCTTTGCTCTAGATGTGGGAAGCTTCCAGGTACTTTACTACACATATTATAGGAGTGTGAGAAAATTTTGCCCTTTTGGCTGGATATCAGAGCTAACTTAGACCCCTTGTTGGGTCTCCCTGATGCATTTGCACCTGACATTTGTATCTTGGGCAATTATGGGACAATACTACTAGTGTAAGCATATGGCCCTCATAGCATTATGCGCTAAGAAAGTAATTATGCATCATTGGCTTGATCAATTCATACCTTCTAGAACTGAATGGTTAAAAGAAATCCTCTTCACTCTCCAGGCTGAAAAGCTTATAGCCCAGATGTCGGATAGACTTCAATATTACAATACATTGTGGGACACTCTTCATACTTTGTTAACAATTTAATTATTTGCGTGTATGACATAGTTTTGTTATAGCTTGGTTTGTATAATTGGATACAGGACTCTCTTCACCAAGCTAGGTGACGGTGTGTATCGGGGTGTGGGGGTGGGATTTGGGTAGGGTGGGGGTGGGAGGAAGGTATAAGGTGGAGGCTGTTTATCTACTTGAATTGTAATTGAGTTTATCATAATATGTTTAATTTTCTCTGTTTATGGAGATCTATGTAATCTTCTATTATTTTCTTTCTATGTAACTTCTACATAATTGCGTATTATACTTCCATGTATAACTGTATTTTCTTTTGGTCCTCTGCCTTTGTAATATATAGGAAACTTAGTAAAGCTTATTAAATCTGAAAATAAAAATAAAAACAGAGACTTCACTATCCTGGTCGGGGCAAAAGACAGATAGAGCTGGGTATTATCTGCATAACAGAGATACCACAGCTCATACCATCTTACAATGTCTCCCAATGACAGCAAATACACCACAAATAACATAAGGGACAGCACAGAGCCCTGAGGAACCCCACATGGCAATGAGAATGAGGATGAGGCCAAGGAATAAATCCCTGACACCACTCTCTGAGTTCTACCAGTGAGGAAAGATCTAAACCAACTGAGGACCATACCCGACAAGCCACAGATGTCCCTCAGGCACTCAAGCAGACTCCCATGATCCACGGTGTCAAAGGCTGAAGAGAGATCAAGAAGGACCAAGATTGAAAGGCACTTCTGATCTCTAGCAATCAGGAGATCATTGAGCACCCGAACCAGAGCGGTCTCCATACTATGCCTCTTCTGAAAACCGGACTGGAGGGAATCATAGATGTCATTGGTGGTTATCCAACTGAAGAGCAACTACTTTCTCTATCAACTTCCCAATAAAGGTGTGTAGGGCCCGGATCAAGACTACAGTAAGTAGGCCACTCACTTTGGACAATCTGTACAACATCATAGATTGCTGGCCGGTCAAAGAGATCCCAAGAAGACCAATGTGTAGTAACCATACACTGACCACTGTAAACCCCCAAAGAGTGTGCTGAATGAATCTCAGCCTTAATGTCAGCCACTTTATTGGCAAAGAACTGAGCGAATTTGTCACACATATCTTGTGAAAATGCTCTCCGAATCTGAAGACAGGCTGGATTGCACAGTCTGTCCATGGTTCGAAAGAACTGAGCTGGTCGATTCTGAGCTACAGCAATCTCCCTGGATAGGAACTCTGCCTTCTTATGGGAGATTGTTGATTGACAGACTCAATAATGTTCCATCAATCTAAGTTGGTCAGCATCCAGGGCGAATATCTGCCAGCAACGATCTAGCCTTCTCCCCACATGCCTCAACTCCCTCAAGGCCCCATCGAACCAAAGGGACTGAGGGCGGAGAGTGAGGGGGAGAACACGGACAGGAACTATGGAATCCAGGGCATCCCCCACAGCCCTATTATAGGCTTGGACTAGGCGCTCTGGACCCTTGCTGGCATCCGTAAATCCAGATAGGTCAAGAACCGCCAAGAGACCAGTGGGAGTAACATCCCTCAATGGGCGGTATCTGACCATCTCCACAGGGTCAGGCCAATGGGGGGAGCTCAGAAATTGAATCTTACAGTGTAATGGTAAGACCATCCAACCGGTTCCACCACCAGGTCGTCAGCTTCAATTCCCAGGAGGAATACCAGGTTGAGTGAGTGACCATGAACATGGGTTGCAAAGAAAATGGCCTGTGTGAGACCAAACATATTCATAAGTTGAAGGAAGTCCTGACTAAATTGTGAGAGTTCATCATCGACCCAGGCATTGAAGTCACCCAGCACTTAAGCTGGGGTGATTCCAACACCATGTCAGTGATGAAGTCTGCGACTTCCTGCAGGGACGCTTTCTCTCCCCCGGGTGGACGGCAGATGAGAATGAACCTGCACCCCACACCTGCCGTTGCAGTACACTCAATGAATCTGGAACCCTCAACTGGAACCTCTGCAAGGCCCAATTCTATTCTAAAACAGATAGCTACACCCCGCCCCTGTGGTCCAATCTCAAGTGGTGTATCACTGAGAACCAGGCAGGAATAGCCACCTCCAAAATCGAACTGGCATTTTCATCCAGCCAGATCATGGTGATGCATGCCAGATCAGCTGTTCCAACAAGATCAGCTCTAATAGCTATCTTGTTCTTTATAGATTTAGCATTGCACAACACCACTCGAGATGGATGAGGTTCCGGAGCCGTCAGGGCTACGGGCTCTGAGATATAGGAGCCTTTGGCTATAGGAACCTGATAAGATGGAACATGATCTGGGACCCATTTTGCCCCAGAGCATCTCCTGGACTTTACCCCAATTCGCCCCCCCCGCTCACTCTTCCAGCAAGGTTCAGAGCCTCCAGCCCTCCTTCTCCTTTTACTCATGATCCCAAGAGCCCTACACCGCCCATGAACAGTGGCCAGGAGTGGAGGGCAATTAAATGGCAGGAGGCCCCAGAGCTTGAAAGAAGAGTAGTGCCTGACCGGGAGAGCCAAATGCCAACACATCCTATTAAAGCCAGAAAACCTGGGACTAATCCACCATGCAACAAAAGAACCCCCCCTCCCAAAAAAACAAACAAACAAACAAACAAGTAATTAATAAACAAAAGCAGTCCAGAAGTTGTGGAAATCAACAGGAACTCATTTTAAACATTGTAATTATTTTTTTTTAAACTTCAATTACCCAATCAGGATAGTCCTTTAATATCCAAACATTGGCATGACATATTACTTTCAAATATTATGCCCAATAACATGCATTTTTTTGTAATTTGCCCATAATTTCTACAATCACCCAATGTACCTGTTTCTTCACCTTTCCTCCATCTTCTTTCTATTTTTTATGGACATCAAAAAAAAAAAAATACCAGAAAGTAAAACTGTAAGTACTACAACACTTCATTTATAATTTGTGTATGTGTTTGTGCAAGAAGAGTAGTAGATAGGAAAATAACAGTATTTCTTTTTTAATTTAAGGAGTTTTATTTTTAGGACCTAGTTGAAGTTTTTTTAAAGCTATAATGCACAACCAGGGGTTGGATAAATAGTTTGTTAATAGCCCCCTAGGTGTGTATTGTAGCACGAGGTGCAGTCCAGTGCCATATTACCCCATGGGGGTGATTAACTGATTGTTAATCTTACTCCTGGGAGTACCTAGTTTCTATTATGAAAACTGATTTCAAAATAAAAGTGTTAGAAGTCTACCTTTTGAATGTTTTCCTCATTGAGATGGAGATTTCTAACAAAGCAGTTTATCTACTAACAGTTTACGAATGCTGGTTCAGAACCAGAATGCATGATTCCAGTCATTCAGCAGTGCTAGTGAATAGAATGCTGACAGGAAGAATGCATGCACCATGGTAATCAGGCTGTACAGTATATGACAGTGTAACAGGTTAATGTGAGGCTGTTGGAAAGCTGACAGCCAATTAGAATGGAGCATTTGCATTTTTTTTTTTTGCAATTACTATATAAGCCCCCTCATTTCTCCAGCACTGTCACATTCTGAGACCCTTTTTATAATAGTGAGTACATTTTCTCACCTTTCAGACTTCTTACTAGGCCCTGTTAATTGGTCCCCACTTGAGGACTCCTCAGCTCATTCACTTCTACAATGCCTTTGCATACCTATCGTCACTTTTTGTTTTCCAGTTTCTATTCTTACCTTGCCTATATCACTTTTTCTCCTAGATCCTCTCACTATTTTCTTTCCTCACATATATATCCCTTATTTCTCCTTACCTTTACACTAACTTTGCTTTTTTTTCTCTTTTAGATAATTCCTGAAGAAGAAGACCAAATGTCAAAATGTCGATTCGTACTCTATTTTCTATTTTAGGCATGCATTTAATATTATCATTTTTGCTTCTTTTCTGATTTTGCCACTGCTTGTTAGCTTGGCTGCTAAAAGCCCAGCAGCATCTTGATCTTCGCTACAGTGTCAACATCATGGCTGCATGAGGTTATAACTATTGCATTTAACAAAATTGGGCTCCCACATGCGATCTGAATGAAATCAAATGGCCAGATTTTAAAAACAAAACAGCTGTGCCTACAACACCCACTGCTTCAGTACCCCTTCATTGGAAAATTACAGCAGTAATGTGCACCTGAGTATACTGTATTGGTTTCAGCATATTGTAATGGCCACAGTAATTACTATGGCAATGTGTACCTTAAGGAAGTTCAACACTGAATTGTTACCAGCTCACCTCAACAACAACCCTGTTCAGGGTTAGCATTTTCAGTCAATTCTAACCATTTGCCTGAATGCCATTATGTTATCAAGAATGGACTTTTGCAGGCTGGCCCACTGGTGCAGAGGTAGGTTTACCTCTAGTGGTGCCAGCGACCTGGGTTGGGAAATGGACTCGGGTAACTGGAGGGCCAACCGGGGGAAGAAGGATCGAGCACCCATCGGCCAGTCTCCTTCTCTGGGGAGGGAAGAGTTGCCTGTCCCACTACTCTACCACCACCTGGGTGATCACAGGTGGCAGTGCAGCTGGGACAGTCAGTCAGAGGGGAGGACATAGGCCGGGTGCTGGAGCGACTGCATGTCATTACGTGCTCTACCCCTTGGCTCCCCTTGTGTGCCTACGCCCTCAGGGGGTGGCACCAGAAAAATCAGGAAAAACACCCCGCAGTGCTCCCAGTAGATGGAGCTCCTGGACCCCATCTCCAATGTCCCTACCCGGTGTCAGCACCAGCATCCCTGATGGAAATACAGACACGTCAGTGTGTAAGGGTCCCACCCCGTACCCCCCTGGGGGGTACAACCAAGGTTCCATGGGGGATAGACTGCACTGGTCACAGGTTAGAGGAGCAGAGACATACAAGACCACTGGAGACTCCCAAAGAAGGGGAGTATGGTGGAAAGAAGGGGGCATAAAGAAAAAAAAAAAAAAGAATGGACCTTTGCAGTCACACACCCATGATTGCCACAAAATTATCTGAGTGGATCTCTGGCTCACTAAAGAAAAGGTCTCATGTCCATGTCCTACTGGAGGCAGATAAGAATTCTTAGTACATTAACCCTACTGCTGCCTGTTAATAACACAAGGAACTGTTGCTGTGGAAGACAATTTGATCTCCTGGAAGGCTTGGCATTTTACAGTAATTGGTTTAACAGAAGCACTCAGCGGTTAACTCGGCTTTATTCAGCAAAGGTTCAGAAGTCACTGTGAAGCAGTAAATATAAAGACACAGCTGTCAGGCACTGATTTGGCTTCTGTGGCATTGCTATGGAGATCCAACAATCTTGAGTGAATGTCACTTGCCCCATATTAGCCCTGCCAACAGCATGTGTATTTTCAAGCAGGTGATACAGTAGATTGTTTTCTTTTGAAATACTAGCCAGCTGCCATCTACGGTGATGCCTGATGGCATTCTCTTCCTTCATTGTCCCTATAGAATTTTGACACAGTTGTCAATAGTTTTTCCCCTGTCAACCACCTAGGTTTGACAGCTTTTCTGCACTGCAGAAAATGATGTACATTATCCAATATACAAAATGTATGTATTTTCTTCCTTGAGAAAGCTGACAAAAAAATAAAAATATCATGGGGAACTGGCACAAAAATATATACATTGACCTACCTCCTCCCTACCAAAGGGAAAAAAACAACACAAGAAAATGTAAAAGGAATGGGACTTCCTCTACAACACTTCTACAAAGCACCCAAGTATACAGCTTAGGTACTCAGTAGCTGATATTATTACTGTCATTATTTTATTTGAAACCTCTAGTACAGAGAAAAGTGAACTAAATAGGGGATATCTAATAGCACTTCTCAAAATATGAAATGTATCTTCATGTGTGAAGGCACAAGACTATGGCTCATAATTGGTGGAGCCCCAAGTACATTATGAAAGTTGTGCCCCCCATACAAGTGATGATAAACTGTGTACTTTGAGTCAGTCCATTGCATATTTGTTTTATACATCATCAGTTTACTGGCTATCACTTTTAAATCTGCCATGTGAAAATATTTAACTGTTTCTTTTTGTTTTCAACTACCGACTTCAGTGCTACACAGAGCTATTGTGATGTCATCAGCACTGTAAATGCTGTTCTTCAGTTCAGTATTCCATTATGATGTATTGATGTATCAACATAGCAACTGTGATCTACTCAACAGCAAATAGATCATTTCATTTTTTTTATTTCAGTTTTTGTTAACCAGGTTAACAAAAATTAAAATTAAAAAAATGAAATGATATATTTGCTGTTGAGTAGATCATAGTTGCTGTTTTGATGTACAGAAGCAGTCCAAGTGAAAAAGTAAAATATACATTAAATTATTCCAAATGCCCCTATTAACCTGGGGACCCTGAGATCGTCATTTGACCTCCTTGTGCTTCAGTGGTGAAAATGGGTAGAAGCAGGGCTCCAATGAAAATAAGACATTGCATGTAGCTGGGCTTCCCTAAAGAAACAAATTGAAAAATGATATTCATTCCACCCATTCTCGATAGTTGCTCAGCAAAACGTTGCAATTAATGTTTGCAATGACTACACCTAATGATTTCCTCTGCCTCTGCAATTTGTACAGTAGGTAATTTGGTATCATTACAGCCATGTATTCTATAGGTATAGACTATTTCATACATAGAATGGATGACTGGATGGATAGATGGACCTGTGTGAAGCCTATAACTGGCTGCTTCCCTCAGGATTCCGATGGTAAGGAGATCGTAAGAGCATACACAAAGTGCAAGTGGGTGACATCTTTCAGCATAGGCAGTGAGAAGGACAAGGGAGCATTACATGAGATTAGAGGGAGACAGGATAAAGGGGAATGTGAGGACATTTTTTTTCACAGAAAGAGTGGTAGATGCATGCAAGTGGTAGATGCAAGCCTACCTCAGGATATTTTGGGAGCTAGCACAGTGGGCGGATTCAAATATGCATGGAATAGGCACAGAGAACACTAGAAGTAGGTATTAAAGGCTAAAGCCAATGACCAAGTAGGGCCAGCAGCCACTGATACAGGCAGGGAATATGGGCAG
Organism: Neoceratodus forsteri; assembly: GCA_016271365.2. NCBI lineage: Eukaryota > Metazoa > Chordata > Ceratodontiformes > Ceratodontidae > Neoceratodus > Neoceratodus forsteri. Next base: position 687,588,172 of record CM057449.1, read on the forward strand.
ACTGGGTGGGCCTAGTGGTCTTTATCTGCCATCAAATACTATGGGCCCAATTCCAGAATGGTGTACACCAGAACAAGCCGAGTTACGCCAAACCCCATGGTGTAACTCGCAACTTGTGCCATGCGTTACACAGTCCCTATTCCAAAAGGCACCTTGCACCATGTTGGCTGTGGGCTACACCAACTATGGGATACGGCACCCACTATGCTGCAATCTGCAATGACATGGCACAAGGGTGGGTTACGGCAGCAACTGTGTGCTAATCCAGAAGGGCGGCTGCCGTAACCCACATCTGCAATTCCAGGAGCTGCACTTGTGGAGCTATCGTACAGCACTTGGGAGATGCTCTAAGGGGCATCCATTAGTGCCACCTGACAGATGCCCACTCTGCAGCACTGTGGCAAAGGTCCTGCTGTGCTCCCTGTGCCCCCACTGACATGACCATGCCCTCCACCCCCTCCGAATGTTGGGGACCCCTGGGGGTCCAATCTCCATTGCGCCCCCACGGACTCCTGTGCCACCTGTCCAGTCCCCCCATGCCCCCGGTGCATGCCGTGGTGTTCCAGGGTGGGGGGGCTCCGGGGGAACAGTCTGCAGCAGGCTACAACTTGTGACATGTGGGGCTATTACACCATGCCAGTGGCAGTAGCCTACATGTGTCACAAGTCGCACATCATAAGTGCCGGAACACTGCCACTCTTAGAATATGCTGCAGGGTCTGCAGCATAGCGGTGAATGCCACAACTAGCATATGCCTGCGAGTTGCGACATTCATCCTGGAATTGGCCCTTATGTTACTATGTTGTATCTCTGGTTGACTCTTTCTCTGCCATCACCTCACACTCCTCCTCAGGTGAACTCATCCTTCTCCTTGAGGACTTCAATATTAATTGGCTCTCCACAGCCTTCAGGCCAAGGTCCCTCATGACTGAGTCCCTGAATCTCTCCCAGCTCATCACTGTACCCATTTGGCTTGATCCCCACTCCCCTAGTCACCTTTGTTCTGGTCTGGGTTCTTTCCTCCCACCCCACCACATTGTTGCAGCAGGTATTCTGCCAGACTCCTTCAGCAACATTTTGGCAACCACTGCATGATGTTCTGTGTCAAGAAAGTCTGCAACCCTCCCTCCTCCCCTAAGTACGTCTGGTCTAGGTCCCTTTGGTTGCTTAACACTGATGCTTTCTTGAGTGACCTTGCTGCAACTGCAACTAACTGCTCAGCCGCCGTCTCTGCCCCTGACATTGGCATGGCCCTTTCCCTGTTACAGTCCAAATTTCTTTTCATCTGGGACAAGAAATCTTCCCACCATCTCTAGATTACTCCCAAACTGACTGATCAGTGTAAGTACCATGTTCATGCATGGGCAGGTTACAAAATTTCCCACTCCCTGCTTGACCTCCTCTCTTACATGGTGCTTAGTAATTCATGTACTAAGGCTGTCCAGAAAGCTAATTTCACCTATTTGAGGGCCAACATCCAGAGCAATCTTAACTCCCCAGCCAAATGCTGGGGATTGATTCACTCACTTTCTGACCCCCATGCTCAGTCCACTCCCCCAGTCCTCATGGTTAATAGTTCACCTGTATCTGACCTTCCATCTATAGTAGCTCACTTCAGTGAGTTCTTCACTACTTGTGCTCAACCTCTACTCCCTCCAGGCTCCTCTCCTCTCCCCTGCTCCACCCTCCTCCCCATCCCCGGTTTTCATTTCCCCCTTGTTACTACCCAGGAAACCTTGCTTGCCCTTTCTTCCCTAGGCCTGTCTAAATCTAGCCCTGGTGGGTTGGATTCTAAACTCCTCCACCTCTGAGCTCCTGCCATTGCCCACCCCCTTATTCACCTTGTCATCCTCTCATTCTCCCTCTGTGCTGATCCTTTATCTTGGAAGACTGACAAAGTTCTCCCCTTTCAGAAAGGAGGTGACCCCTCATCTCCTGACAACTTCCTTTCTATCTTCTCCCCCCTTCTTTTGCAAAGCTGCAAGAAAACCTTTTTTCCCATATAGATCGTATGCCACTTTGGTCTGAGGGGTAGCTTATCAGCCCAGTCCCCGCTACCCCATGCTGGTACCTGTTTCCCCCAGCACTCACCTTCAGTCATGTGTTTTCTACCCCATCAATTCCACTTTATGATGTGGCTAGAGAGGGGAGGTCCATCTGCTCCCCCGGTACAGAAATCCAGAATGGACCATCAAGGAGTACTGGACAATGGTATGGGCTTGGGATCAGTGGCAGGGCTTCATTAAGCCTCCTGACCACCATTGTTCCACATTTTCTCCCCTTCCTGCAGTGACATGGGATATGCATGTGTATGGAGGAGCACATGCATCCTGGAACCACAGTTCCCCAACCCCTGACCCTAGTTAGCTGCTTGTGCTTTGGCACTAACACCAAGCCTCTACCTAGTGGCAGCCAAGAGCTGAGTCAACTCACCACCCCAATCTGGGAGAGGAGAGCCACGACTTGATCCACTCCCAGTACCCCTCCCCTCCCCGCTGACCCCTGGCATCCTGGGTTCATTCCCAAACTCAGGTCACTGACGTGATAAGAAATAAGTCGCTAGGTGCCTCTACCCTCTGCACCTCCTGGGCTGGTCTCGCTGCAAGAAAAACCTGTCTGCACTAGGCTTACTGACTTCTTCTATTCATCCAACTTCCTTTCCCCTTTTCAGTCTAGTTTTTGGAAGCACCACTCTGCTGTTTCCTCCCTTCTGGATGTTACTGGCTCCATCCTCACTGGGATGGATCAGTGGCACATCACAGTGGCTATTTTCATCAATCTGAGCAAAGTCTTTAATTTAGTAGCCCAAACAGTCCTCCTGGACAAGCTGAACTCTGCTGGCCTGTCAGCTCCCATTGTTAAATGGTTCTGCTCTTACCTCATGGATCATCAACAGTCAGTACAGGAAGGAGGTATCCTGTTACCTCCACTATCCATCCAGACTGGGGTCCCACAGGGATCATTGTGGGTCCCATCCTTTTCTCTATTTTTCTGAATGACCTCATTTCGGCCTGTGCCAACTCACATATCCACATGTATGCAGATGACTCAGTTATTTTTCACCTATGGCCCCTTGACTGCAACAGTGAAATGCTTGCTCCATAAAGACTTCCACAATGTCCTGTGCTGGTTTCACTCCAGCCAGCTCTGGGTCAACACTAAAAAATATGTGTCCATGACCCTTGGCACCTGCCAGAAAATGGCCAGGCTTTCCCCCTCCATGTCTTCTCCAACCTGGATGGCACTGTCCTTGAACAGTTTCATCCTTCCAGTATTTCAGTATGTGGTTGGATAGTAAGCTTGACTTCTCTGCCCACATTGATGCCATGCACCCCAAACTTGGTGCCCTGTACCACAAAAACAATGATTGTTTCCTCATGTCCACCAGAAGCTTGTTACCCAAATGGGACTCCCAGTCTTCAACTAAGTGGATGTGGTCTATGGCCCCGCCCTGCCCCGCTCCCTTCTTTTCCCTTGCCAGACTGGACAGCCTCTGTAATGCCTTTTGTCATTTTGCTACCAATTTTCTCCCTCGAACTGACCACTACTCCCTGCACTAACCATCATCCTCCCACTTTCACACCTCCAGTCACACTGTGCCTCTTTCATCTCTAAATACTCATTTGGATCCCTGCCCTCTTACCTATCCTTACTTCTCTCTCCCATTCCCTCTGCCTCATACTCCCTCCACTCCAGGGATCCCTGCACCTTCTCCGTCCCTCTCCCCTACTCCTCTGCTGGGCAGTGAGCCTTCTTCTATCACCTTCCTTCCCTTTGAAACCTGCTTCCTTCCTCCCTCAGTCCCCCCCGCCCCCTGCTCCCTCAGCACCAGTTAAAACTCCTCCCTGCCCCCAGTTGCTCCTGTCACCCCTCTCCCTGACCCACCCCTATTGGACCCTCTACAATCCCTGTTGCTAGGAGCTACCTCAGCCTTTATCAGGTCCCTTCTTATTCTACATCTGCACTGCCATCATTCCTTCTGCTCCAGTCTTACTTTTTACACATTAAATCCCCACATTGTTGTACCTTGCTTAGCCATGTTTTTTATTTACTTATTTATTTGTTAACCAGATAGGGACAGTGGACCTAAGGTCCTTGTTCAGGTCCGACCTGAGAATAAAACATAATATGCAACTAACAAAATACAAATCATCAAAACAAGACAACATCATTAAATAATACATTTACAGGCAGCATTTTCCAATAAAAACTGCTTAAAAATAAACTTAGAACATGGAAGAGAAGTTGCAGAACAAAGTGTTATAGGTAGTGTGTACCAATATAAAGGTGCTGCAATGGAAAATGCATGTGATCCTCTTATTTGCATTTGTATCATGTTAAATTGTACTCCGCCATTGTGATTGGTTGACAGTCCATGGCACTCCAGACATTACCTCATGTGTTTCAGCCCACCTGATAGGCTAGTGATGCACATGACCCTAGGATCAAATTTCTAGCATATCCAGGTCCCAGAAACCCCTGCTCTCCAGTTCAAATCGTGCATCTGATCAGGCAACAAGCACACCAGGATCCCTGTCTGCTCCACATCAGAAAGGTAGGCCTCTGAACTATAAAGAATATATGCATATTTGTAAAATGGTTTCCAAAGAGAGTAAAAGATAGCAGCCCACAGCTAGGTTAGCAAACCAGCTATGTGCCTCAAACTGTTCTCAGTCATTTCGAATGTTTTAACTTCTCACTTCTGGGACTCTACAGCAAGGCCAGCATTCCAGAGTAATTATATTCTACTACTAGCATTCCTAGTCAGACTTATACCCGGATAATTTTATTGAATTGTGAGTTCACTGCATTGCAAAAAAGACATCATGCCTTTTGTCAATCAGTTTAATTATCTACATGCAAACTGTATACTAACTCCACTGTTTCATCGATTGCAGTAAATGTTTAAAGTGAGAAAGGATAATCTGTATGACTGACCTGTTTTGATAGTAAATGTGGTTCTTTAGCACCGCGCCACGCACGTGGTATGCCTCGCGGCCCCATCGCCGCTCCCGAGGTAGTCATCGGCGCCGCACGGGGTTCCCCCCCTCTCGCACCTCCCAGGTCCTCTACTTCCGAGGCATGTTGCCTTCAGGGGAGTCTCTCCTTCCCCAGTCCCCGTTTCTCCTTTGGGGGCTCGCCCTCTCAACAGCACTGTATGCGCCTCCGCAGGCCTCTGGCCTACTTCCCAGCAGCGCCACGCCATCCCCAACCATGTTGTCGCCGGATGTTCGCACAGCTTCATCCTCAGGCCTCCTCTCTTCAATGCCCACTGCTCTGCCCCATGTTCGCTCTCAGCAGCTGGAGGGTTAGTGGGGATTGAAGGGAGCGATCGTCCGGCATGCCCCAGACTCGTGGCCTACATCCGGGCCTCTCCCTCGCTCTGCCACAGGGGCTGGGACGGGGGCGGCTGGGCCCATCTGTTCTCAAGGCGGTGGCCTAGGAAAGCCTACTGGAATGGGCTTATGGGGGGGTGATCTCATGCCTCGAGATTTCGGCAGGCGCATTAAGTGCATTTTCAGATACCTCCACTGTGACAGCGTGTTGGAAGATCCCCATATATGGGGACTGAGGGCGCAGCAGAAAACATTATACGAAGCCCGTGGGGGCCTTTCGAGACCCGCAGAGCCTCACTACAGGGGGCGCTTACCTCCTATCTGGTCATGGGAGTTTAGACTCCCCCCAACTCAACACAGCTGGAATTAGAGGGGAGGGGTGATCAACAGGAATGAGAAACTGTTACCAAGGCCACAAAAAAAAAAGTCCTTTCTAGCATTTCTATATGAGGTCCCTCACATAGCGACCTTCATATATTGACTACAAGCTACAGTTCTCCACACCCTACACATGGGTCCCTCTTCTAGCGACTGCGGTGTCATAGCTACGACCTTATGGCCTACATTTCAGTCTCGGCACAGGTCCCTCCCTGTAGCGGCCTGGTGCTCACCATTATACTGGAAGTCCCTCCCTACAGCGACAACCGGTCTGTCCTCCTATACAGGAGGGGTCCCTCCCATAGCAACCCCACTGAAAACGAGGTGCCAGACCATACAGATTAGGCTGATTACTAGGGGCCGAGTGTCCCCCACAGTGCATTGCACTAGCCCTAATCATATGCTTCCCTTCTTCTTTTTCACCAGATGGTCAAGGCCAAGAAGTGTTCATCTTGCAATGCTACTCTTTTGCCTCAAGTGCCAGGCCCCCTATGCTCCACCTGTTTATTCGACGACAACGACTTATCAATGGAGCAATCTCCAGTCATGGGTTCCACCAATCCGGGCCCCAGCGGTACCACCTGGATGGACCCCGGTTCTCTGCTGATTCAAAACCAACAGGCCACAGTCGCGATGATGGAGAGCCAGCAGAACTTCATGCTGAAGATAATGGAGAAACTCGAATCCCTTACACAGCACAGAACTACAGTGCTGCTTCCGGAACCTGACAAGGCAGGGGGGCCCTTGGAGGAACACCCGGACCACAAAAATACTGCACCAGACAATCCTTGGCCAGACCCCGGAGAAGATAAGGATATCCCAGAGGAAGAGGATGGACTGGACACCGTCGGAGAGGACATGGAACCTCAAGCGGTTCCGTCCCTTACTTCAAAATTGTGTTCATTCTACATGGTACCAGGCCTCATGAAAATTGTCAAGGCCACCATGGGGTTTGACATCCAGGAGAGTAAACCTGAGTCCAAACTTGACCCCATGATCCAGCAGAAGGCGACCACCTCTGAGACTTTCCCTGTGTGCCCAGCTATTAAGGACGTCTTCAACAAAGAGTGGCAATCCACGGAACCAGGCAGAATGTCAAATAGAAAAAATTTGGACAGAATGTACCCAGTTCAAGAGGACAAGACCGACATCTGGTGCAAAGCCCCCACTATTGACCTCCAAGTGGCGACGCTCAGTAAGAAAACAATCTTACCATGCGGCACAATAGCTCTAAAAGATAAAATGGATAAGAAGGTAGAGGACATGCTAAAGAGGGCATTCGAGGTTGAGGGAACTGCAGCCAAAGCTGCCACAATGGCCATTTACACAGCTCGGGCACAAATCCGCTGGCTCGAAGAGCTCCAAGAGCAAGCAAACCCAAAGTCCAGAGAGGCAGAACTTTTAGAGTGCACTCTCGATGCGGCAAAATATCTGGCGGACATGGTGGTGGACACCCTGCGACTGCATGCCAGGGCCACAGCTATCACCAATCGTGCCAGGAGAGCATTGTGGCTGAAGTTGTGGGACACCGACAATGAATCAAAGACACTATTGCAAAATTTACCCATGAAGGGTAAGCATGTTTTATGGGAGGGCCTACAGGACTTTCTAAAACCAAAAGAGGAGGAAAGAGACCTCCTAAAGAACAAGGCAAATTACATCTACTTCCAGTCCACAAGGCAGAGGTTTGGAGGGGGAACAGACTATACCAACCCCGCAGGGACACTCACTCACAGAGCAGTTCCTTTCGAGGCAGAGGAACATCCCACAGTTACTGTAGTCCCTACTCCCAAGCTTACCAACCGTTCTCCTTTAGAGCCCATGGCCAAAAATTCGGGGGAAGAGGTAGAGGCTACAGGGAAAAACAGCAATGACTACGTACCCAGAACCATTCAGAGTCAGGGAATGTACCCCCCCATGGGACAAAGACTGTCACTGTTCAAACATCAGTGGATCAACTCAACCTCGGACAGGTGGGTCCTAGAGGTAGTATCGAGGGGGTACTCCATAGAACTGTCCCATGCCCCCATCCCTCACAGGTTCTTAACCTGCCCAATTGCCAAAAGGAAGGCAACTCCGCATCAGGTCCAACACATCCTGTTGGAACTACTGAAAAACAGAGCCATCCAGTCCGTCCCCACGCATGAGCAGAAGCTAGAGGTGTACTCCATTTCCTTTCTCGTGCCCCAAAAAATGGGAGAATTACGCCCCATTCTGGATCTGAAACACCGCAACCAACACGTGGTGTGCCACAGGTTCAAAATGGAGACCATACGATTAACTCTACGCAGCGTCCGGTTAGGCGACTACCTCACATCCATAGACCTGAAGAACGCATACCTCCACATTCCTATCATACCCAAGCACCAACAATTCCTCAGATTCCACATATTGGGCCACCACTACCAGTACCAGGCCTTACCTTTCTGCCTCACCTCAGCACCAAGGGTGTTCACCAAGGTGTCCATCATTCTCGTAGCAAAACTCAGGGAGCAGGGGCTAGATATCATACTCTAATTGGATGACTGGCTCATTCGAGCACGTTCCAAGGAGTGGGCACTCCAAGACACTTCAACCGCCCTTCAGGCACTCGAGGAACATGGCTGGAAAGTGAACAGGGCAAAAAGCCATCTGGTTCCCACCCAACAGATCGAACATCTGGGGGCACTAATCAACATGTCCCAGGGATGGGCAAAACTCTCTCAGTCAAGGGTATTCAATCTGATAGTCCTGGCTCGTCACATGAGATCCCACCATCAGACAACCATGGGACGTGTAGCCCAATTGCCAGGGTGCATGGCATCGTGCATAGACCTCATACCCTGGGCCAGATGGCACATGCGACTGCTCCAGACATACGTCCTCACTCAGGGCTCCCCAAATGAGCACAATCTACGGGTCATCGTCCCGCTACCACTATCGGTGAGACATTCCCTAACATGGTGGACAGTGAAGTCCAACCTCACCAGAGGGGTACCTCTAGAGGCATCTTACATGGCCACAATAGAGACAGATGCAAGCCTATCTGGCTGGGGAGCATGCCTGGGCAACTTAACAGCTCAAGGCCTATGGTCACCAACAGAGGCCAGATTATCCATCAACATCCTGGAGATGAGGGCCGTATCCCATGCCCTCAAGGTGTTCAGATCCTTCATCTATGGCCAGTTGGTGCTGATACGTTCCGACAATCAGGTGACGGTGGCCTACATCGCAAAACAGGGCGGCACCAGGAGAAGAGCCATGCTGAGGGAGGCAATGTCAGTCCTCAGTTGGCTCAAACCAACCTCTGCCATCTCGGCGCAGTGCACCTCGCAGGCAAACTCAACGTGTGCGCGGATAGGCTCAGCCGGCAACAGGTTCACCCAGGGGAATGGCGGCTACACCCCGACCTCTTCCAGTTGACTCAGGAAACATGGGAACTGGTGCCCATGGACCTCATGGCAACAGCAGAAAATGCACAGGTCCAGGCATTCTACTCATGGTTCAGGGAAGGTCGCTCCCAGGGAACTGATGCCCTATCACAACCATGGTCTCGGGAACATGCGTACATGTTTACACCCCTCCCCCTAATTCCTCAGGTACTACGTAAGATCTGGGCATCTCGCTGTACCATCATCCTAGTGACTCCCTACTGGCCACAGAGAACATGGTTCGCCACGGTACTCGAAATGACTTTAGCCAGCTTCCAATTGCCCTACCGAATGGATATGCTCTCACAGGGCCCAGTGATTCACCCGGCCCCGCAAACACTGAAACTCATGGCCTGGCTCCTGAAAGGAGGAGACTAATGAGGGCAGACTACCTTGACTCTGTCATATCGATGATTTTACAATCTACACAGGCCTCCACCACTTCCACCTACAGTAGACAATGAACCATATTCACTAAGTGGTGTCGAGAACAGGGTAAGGAACCTGAACAAATGGACATTCCAAACATTCTGTTATTCCTCCAACAGGGAGTAGATAAGGACCTGTCCCACTCATCCCTCAGAGTACAACTGTCAGCAATTGGCATGGCCACGGGGCCCATTGGGGGATACAGCCCGGGAACACACCCCGACGCCCTACGCTTCCTAAAAGCAGTAGAGGTACTCCAACCCAGTACCTGACTGACCATTGCACCATGGGATCTCCCACTGGTGCTTGACTCCCTCAGTTCAGCTCCTTTCGAGCCACTCCACGAGGTAGATCTATTCTGGGTCGGTCTCAAGGCATGCTTCCTTGTAGCCATTTGCTCAGCGAGGCAGATTGGAAAACTAGGGGCACTATCTTGCAAAGAACCCTATACCGTGTTCACCCCTCAGGGGGTCCACTTACGGACAGTCCCAGCCTTCCAGCTGAAGGTATCCAAGGCATTCCATAGGGAACAGCCCATCGAGTTGCCCACATTTTCTGGAGACACACAACAGGGCGTCCACCTGATTCCACATCACCTGGATGTTGCCATCACACTATCCATCTACATAGCTAGAACGCTGCCCCTTCGTAAGACAGAGAGATTATTTATCGTCACGAGGGGACAGAGACAAGGCAAGGCAGCTTCCAAGTCCACAATCGCTGGATGGCTCAAAAGGACCATCCAGGAAGCTTACCTAGCAAAACAAATTACACCACCTCAGGGGATCAGGGCCCATCCCTCTAGATCAGTAGCCACATCCTAGGCAGAAAGGGCAAACGTGTCTTCAGAAGACATATGCAGAGCGGCAACATGGACCTCCATCCATATGTTCACCAGACACTATAGACTCGAGCAGCTGTACAACATACAGCCCACTTTCACCACACAGATCCTCTTAGCAGCAACATCCACCTCTCACTCATAGACCACTCTGTTTCCCTCCCTGGGGTACTACACTGCTACTTATCTACCCATGAGGTAATGTCTGGAGTGCCATGGACTGTCAACCAATCACAATGGGTGTTTAATCACCTTGTAAAGGTGATTGTGTTGGTTGACATCCATGGCACTCCAAGACCTTCCCAACAGAGTACTCAGAGTGATTAGGACCAGAAGTCATTTTCAAACAAAGCTCAGGAGGGAGTATGATACATTGAGATTTTGACAGTCGACCTATTAGGGGTCGAGAGTAGATTGTAAATAATAAGGGAATAAAAGCGGGCCTGTTGGCCACCCCAACTTCCGTTTTACGTTGCTTCATTATGTACAATTTTTGTATTGTTCTCTCTTGCACTTGCTTTCGCACTTTACTAACCTTGATTTCAGCTATGGAAGATTCGAACTGAAGAGCAGGGGTTTCTGGGACCTGGATATGCTAGAAATTTGATCCTAGAGTCATGTGCATCACTAGCCTATCAGGTGGGCTAAAACCCATAAGGTAATGTCTGGAGTGCCATGGATGTCAACCAACACAATCACCTTTACCAGGTGAGTAAACACCCATTTACCTTGTACCTGTCACTGATACTGTGCATGCTTGATTGCATTTTCCAATTCCCTGCCCCTGGAGCGCAACTAGAAACAAAGCTTGGTTCAGTGTGCCTATCCCAGTTACCAATTTTAAAACAAACAAAATCATTAAGTAAATACATACATACATAAATTCTCCACGAGTCCTTCCTGACTAACATTCCTCCACTCAATAAAACTCAGCCTAAAGCAACTGTCTGTGACTTTTTGCAGAATATTGTTGAGCACAAAAATGCTGAACTACCAATATTTAAATTGTGGTTTTGTAAATCAGCTTACAGAGAAAGCTCTTTATAAAAGCATATTATAATCTGTCCTGATTTCAAACATTTTAACTGTGATATTGCTTCACTGCTTCTACTTTCTAACCTACTGCATCCTCATGAAAAGTACTTTGCCTTGATACAGCAGTTCCGCAACAAAAAATGGAACAGAGATGAACATCAAAAAGTGTAAGTTAAATACTCAGTGCAACTCTGAAGTGCATGTTTCTCCTTATGAAGCAATCCTTACAATTCACTTTGAATAGGACATGCAGATTGCTTCACTTACAAAGCACATCTCACAGTAGAAACTGCTGAAGTTGCAGCAATTCATTCTGTGCTGCTCCATGATGATGGATTGTTTCTAAAGTAGGCACTTCTCAGGAAAAAATGCAATGTACAGATTTTTGCAAAAATAATGTAAAATCGTCACAATGGTATTTTGCAACATTGATTGGCATGAAACAGGGACTTCATGAAATCTCTGTGAAGTGCAAATTATCACACTTTGTGTAACCTGAAGAAGGGCTCTGTGTAGCCTGTATGTTTATTTACTGAAAATGTCTTGTTTGTCCAATAAAAAGTATTAAATCACCTAAATATTCATCTTGTTTGTACAAAGATCAGTCTGGCTGCAGACAATTCTCTGAACACTTTGTGTAAAATTTTGTTTGCAGATTTTAAATTTGCCACTTCTCTATCCCACAGCATGACACTGAAAAGTGTGCTGTATATATGGGCCTTATGCAACATTTTACAGAGAGTCAACAAGGCTTCCAAATGTTGCTTCTGCCAGCCATTACAATCTGGTAATAATCTACATTGTACAGTATAGATTATATTGTTACCATTCACAAATTCACAGAAACATATGTATTTTTCAGGTAGAAAAAAGTCAGAGGTCCATCCAGTCTTCCCTGTTGCTACTTAACCCGTATCATCTGCCTATTGCTGTGCATGCACCATGATACCCCCTACTGGCAATGCTACCCCCCTCCCCTTGAACATGGTATACTTTAATTGGGAGCATGACAATTCACTCCCGGCAATTCACTTCCTGACATTTGGCTCCTGACAATTCACTCCTGAGACAATTCGCTCCTCCTCAAATTTGCACCCATCAATTCACTCCCGGTACTCCCGGTAATTCCTGATCATGGACCCTCTTGTTTGCTGTCCTTTGTTTATTCCCCCCTCTATTGTTTGTCCTGTCTCAAAGAGGAGTTGTGCCCAAGCTTAAGCAAATGCCTTCTTTCCTAATACTTCTCTAATAATTCCTGTTAGTGACTGTCAGTACTAGTGATTAAAATCACAGTGAACAGTAAACAATATTTTCCTGAGAAAGTTAAACTGATTCACCTGAAACCCTGTATTCCCCATATACCTGAAAAACCTGAAACCTGATGTTCTGTCGTGCACACTAAAAGCTTAATTTAAAAGCTGAGCTGAGGACTCCATATGAGTATCTGTACACTCCTGCTCATGCCCTGTGCACAAAATGCTTTAAATGAACTGCTACTGCTACATGAAAAAATATCGATTTACCTGAAACCCAGCATACCCTGTAAATGTTTCTAGCCAATGTACCTGAACCTGAACACAGCCTTCTTCCCCTGCAGATAAGTTGAAATGTCACGCATATTGTACAGTTTACATCTTCCACAACTTGCAGGCAAATATTAAAGGAGCTGGGAACTAGATCCATGAGGTACGGCTTACGCTCTGGTTTTAAATAAAGTAAAAACTCTGGCTGAACTGCAAATTATATTAACAGTTCCACAACTTGCAGGTAAATATTAAATGAGCCGGGAACTAGACCCATGAGGTACAGCTTACACTCCAATTTTAAATAACTCTTCTCTGAACTATGCATCTGGGTAGCAAATAAAGTAAAAACTCTGGCTGAACTGCTGGTTGTATTTAACAGTTCCACAACTTGTAGGCAAACATTTAATAAGTCAGGAACTGTTGTGAAATAAATTCCAAAAGATTTCATCTGGCTTTGAGAACTGCCTGTCAAACACTGCAGCTTGTACCGGGAGTGAATTGATGGGTGCAAATTTGAGGAGGATCGAGTTGTCTCGGAAATGAATTGTCTGGAGCCAAATGTTGGGGAGAGAATTGTCATGGACCCACTTTAATCAGTCCCAGATATCTGTTCCCCATCGTAAACATAAACACATAGAAACATAGAATTTGATGGCAGATAAGGGCCGCTTGGCCCACCTAGTCTGCCCATTTCCCCACCTAACAGATAAGCTGCAGATTCTAATTAACCCACACCCTACTTCCTCCTACCCCTCATTAGAATTGCCTTATGTCTGTCCCATGCATTCTTGAATTCCCCCACTTTTTTCGACTCCACAACCTCTTCAGGAAGGCTGTTCCATGCATCTACAACCCTCTTCATGAAGAAATTCTTCCTTACATTACCTCTGAGCCATCCACCCTCTATCTACAAATTGTGCCCCCTTGTTCTTGCACATCTCATTTTCTGAAACATGCTACCCTCTTGGACTTTGTTGATTCCTTTGAGGCACTTGAACGTTTTTATCATGTCCCCCCCAAAATCCTCCATGGTTTTTCAACTCCAACACTTCACCTGGTGAACTGTACCCCACCCTACCCCACCCACAAGTCTCTGTATAAATAAATTATTTTCACATCCCTTCTGAGCCCCCATGAGTTTGTAACCATGCCCCCAGTGGTGAAGCCCTTACAATGCTTGAACAGTTGCTGGCTTTTAACTTTGTTGTTGCCCTTCATAAATTTGCATTTATGGTGTGGAGCTCAGCCAGCACCTTTTTGGAGCAGAGAAGCCATTCTTAAATCTAAAAGGCTGCAATATCACCAAGCTCCATTCTCAAATGGAGGAAATTAGGGTAGGAATCTGATGACCCATGACTGTCTCCTACCAATAGCAAGCAAGCAGGAAGTACTGTACAAGTCACATTAAACTATTAATCCAATGAGTTGTTTTAGCATTTCAGTCCGAGTTGCATACATGTTGCTGGATCCAGCACAAAGCCCTGCACAAACTGTTTAGATTTAAAACTCAGTTTTGCATTGCATTCTGACTGGACTGCTGATACATTTCAATTGAGTTCGAAAACATTTTACAAACATTGAACTTGAGCCAGTTGAACATTGAAAAGCAATGCAGTATGAGTTGCCAATGCATTGCCAACTGTAAAAAACAATACTAAACCAACCCACTGGTGGAACAGTTTAATGTGACTTGCACAGTACTGTAGGAAGCTGTCTATAAAAGAATCCACTCCCAGCATGTCCCACTCACATGCATGGCCCTGAGTGTGAGTTGAACAGAGCAGGAGGTGAACAGGATTGGAGTCTTGTGCATTGGTAGGCATCTGCAGATTACAGCAGGCGTGTAGGAACTCTGCCAGTCCACTGAGGCAAAGCACAGCACCTGTTTGCTTGCTGCTGCTTGTGTAAGGGACTACTAGGACTAAAAGCACCTGTGGAATGGGAATAGAAGTAACACCCTATCTAAGGCAAGGGTAAATGAGGATTAAAGAAGCACAAAAGGAAAACACCCTATCCTGGGTCAAGTAACAAAGTGAGAAAGCAAAATAAAAAAAGGAGAAATTTGTAACACCTTATCTGGAGTTAGGATACAGATTTCTTTCCAGTATCATAGTGAGTATAGGAATCGGAATGTCAGGATTGGTGCAGTGCAGTGATTTTGAGGCCCAGTTTTCAGAGAGCCTTCTGGAGACTGAGATACTTCCTCAGCTGCATGTACCTCTGTGGGCTATAGGAGGAGGCTGCTAGCTAGTTTGCTAGGATTTGAGAGACCACTTCCCCCACCCAGCAGCAACCAGGTCTACCATCATTGCCCCAGAGGGTGCCAAGGAGCAGGGCTGGCTGGACTATGGTGGGCTCTGGGAGGGTGGGGGTGGCAGGCTGGAGGCATATTCTTCAGCCAATGCCACTACAGAATCATTTACCACTCTGGCAGGAGGGAACTGCTGGGAGGAGGCTCCCATGGTAGTGGTCAGGGAGGATGTGGGGGTCCTTCCTAGAGGAGGCCTCAAGATCAGAGGAAGAGAACCCCAGCAGAAGAGGAAGCTTGTTCTGGTAGGGGACTTAATCATTGGTAGGTAGATTTGGGAACAGGAATGGAGGGAAAGAGTGTGGTAAGCTGCCTACCCGGTGTCTTGGCTCAGAGGAATGGAAAGCAGATTCTAAGGATCACTGGACCAGTGGGGCATGGGGGAGCTGGATGTCATTGTCCACCTGGGGATGGATGACCTGGCTAGGGATTGAGTTGGGATTGTGCAGGGGTTTAGAGAGCTGGGGAGGGGTTTTAAGCAGTTAGAAGGTTCAGTGGCTTTTGCTGTGATGCTGCCTGTCTATGGAAGGGGGAGGATAGTGCTCTCCACACCAGGAGCTTCAACTCATGGTTGAAGGAATGGTGTAGAGAGGAGAGATTAGGCTGCACTGCAGAGCAGGGACACACCTGTGGGGATTAGGACCTATACAGGGATGATGGCATACATCTGTCTAGAAAGGGAATCACAGCCTTCAATGGATGGTTTAACTGTTACATTATCAAATATTTTAACTATCCGTGGGGGTGGTAGAAGAAATCAGGAAGGCATAAACTGCCCTCACACATACTGAAACAGAAAAAAGGGAACACTTGAGGAGAGGTAAATCTCCCGGGTGCAAAATAAAGCAAAAAGCAGAATGGTAGGAAGGAAAGAGGACAGGAACATGACCTGTAAAAGTGAAAGGAAAAAGAGGCAGGGCAAAAAGGAAAAAAGGGAGGTCACAGGCAGAGTGGTAACACAATGGAAGGCCATGTATGAATGCAAGAAATCCAGGAAATAAAATTCTGGACCCAGAGGCCATCATGGTGTAGGCAGACCTGGATATCATGGCCATTACCAAGTCATGGTGCACAGGAAACCACGACTGGAACATGGCCATATCAGTATACTGTGTTCAGGAAAGATAGGGTGGGGAGAAAGGGAGGAAGGTGATGCTGTACATAATGGATGTCATAAAAATGACAGAGATACAGGGAATTCAGAGGGGGTGGAGTGGTTGGAGGTACTGTGGGACACCCTAGAGATAAGAAACAGAACTCCTATTCACACTGGTGTGATCTACAGACATCCAACACGGGACTAACCTTAGATAAGGCACTGGTGGAAGCCATTATTGGCATACTGGCAGAAAAAGAGGAGGTGCTGCAGGTGGGGTACTTTAATTTGCTGGATATGGATTAGAGCATCCCAGCTACAGCTTCAGCTAAAAGTCATGAGATCCTGCACTCCTTCCAAAGGTGTTTCTTGGGGAACTAGTTAGGGATCCCACTTGTGATGGGGCAATACTGGACCTGGTGCTCACAAACAGAGACTGGAGGATTGACGATAGAGACCTTCTGCATTAAAGTGGAATGACTAATGATGCAGGCAACTATATACCAGTCAGCCTGATGTCTATAATGAGTAAGTTTCTGCAAAGCTCAGCGGAAGTAAGAGACCATTGGATCATAAAATTGGAAAACCTAAAATCCACAGCTCACTGCAACAAGGTCATGAGGAAAAATAAGATGGGAAGGGGAATCAGACTCAGAAGCCAGGAGATGATCATTCCAATATACAGATCATTAGTATGACCACACCAGAAGTACTGCACAAGGTTCTAGAGTTCTAGAGTTCTATATCTGCTTAAGGACTGCAAGAAGTTGGAAGCAGTGCAGCAAAAGGTGACAAAAATGATCCAAGGCACTGAAGAAAAGATGTATGAGAAGAGGCTGCAAGACCTTAATAGGTACACCCTTGAAAATAGGAGGGAGAAGGGGAGACGTACACATATCTGCACAGGATAAATTGGATGGCTTGTAAAGACATCTGTCTTGAGCCTGAAAACAGGTATGCGGGAGGGGGGGTTCACTGAAACTGTTAGGAGAAAGATACAAGAGGGATGTCTGTAAGCACTTTTTCATGGAAAGAGTGGTGGACAAGTGGATCAAGCTGACGTAGGTGGTAGTGAAGGTCAAATTGATGAGGAGCTTCAAGGAAGAGTGGGCAGGCACATGTCTATTGTTGTTGGGAAGGGTGCAATAAGGGGGAGGGATGGGTACTAGGTCCTACATAGTGTAGCTAGGCAGGATGGGCAGACTGAATGGGCCACTGAGCATTTTTCTGCCATCATTTTTATGACTGTCTGTTTCTATGTTTCACAGTACTTCAGTTTTGCCCTTACCGTGGATCTGTACAGGGGAAGGATCAGCCTCTCATTTCTTCTAGAGAACCCCTTTCCATATGGTCCAGCATTCTGTTTGCCTTTCTGTATGCCTTGTTACATTGTATCTTTTTTTTTTTAGTTGTCCATGATGATTACACCTAGATCCCTTTCTTCAGTCATTAGCATTAGCTTTCCTCCCTCTAGTCAGTATTCCGGCTTGTGATTCTTCCTGCCAACATGCATGACCCTGCCTTTTTGGCATTGGACTTCGGCTGCTGATCACCAACCAGCTCTCCAGTCTCTCTAGGTCCTTTTTCAGATCCCTGATACCCTCCTTACATTCCACTACCCCCAACAGGTCTCAAGGCTTACACACGTCAGGCAGAGGATATCCATAGTGTCATCTTGATTTATAACACCAGAGGCCAGATAATAAATCCCTTTAAATAGCTTGGCCAAACAACAACCAGTTCTAAAAATAAACTATTTGCTGCAACTTCTATTTTTTCTCTGCATTCTCATAAGTTGGTGTCCGACTAATGCACATGCACAGAGTCACAACTTCCCTTTACAAACATCAAATCTGATGGGTTAGAATGCTAGTTATAAAATAAGAATACCATTGCAAAGGTCAGTACACTCCATAGTTTCATATAACGTATTATTACACTATGCCTCAAAAAATAACGAAGTTGTTCATGAACATGTTTAGTCACAGTTCAGCACCAGATTTAAATCATAAGTTTGCAGAGCCACCCAGGTCCCCTCATCAGATGCAATAGTAGAACAGAATTAGCTGAATTTATTAAAGTTACATTGTTTCAAAGTTTATGACAGGATAATTTAGGTAAGGTGATAAGTATTAGTTGTGAGGGTAGATAGACAATAGAGAAGAAATGGGTCTTGCCATTAATTATTTTGCTCAAGTCTAGTTTTTAAAAAGGAGGACTCGGCTTATCTAGGAGGTCAACCTATCTGTGAGGATTGCAATGATGAATAATTTCTGTTGCTCTGTAAAATAATTTTGTGTCCAGTTCTGGCCAAAAAAACATATTCTGTTCATGATGCTGGTCACAAAACACATTTTCCATCCAGTTTGGGTAGCAAAAGAATGTCTATATATATATTTTTTTAATTCACAAGGTAAAGGGGGATTGGTTTATACAGTATGTGAGGTCATCTTATTGGCAAGTATATACAGTAAATTCAGCTTCCTATATTCAGAATGCTATTGCATCTCATAAAGGGACTTGTATGGCCCTGAAGGCTTGTGTCTTATGTTATCTTTGTACAAGGCATCCAGTGCATTGGTCCAATAAAAGGTATCAAACTACTCAGTGACTTTTATTGTAAAACAAATAGCTTTTTAAAATACTATTTGTTTTTGCAGTTAAACTTTTTTTTTTTATTTTAAGGTAAATATTTTCACAATACAGTATCAAACTATCCAGTGACTTTTGTGGTAAAACGAATATTCCTCATCAGTCGAAAGGATCTGCACCTATCTCCCATTCACTGCTGATACTAGCTCTACAGATATACCGCTAATCTATCAATTCCAGTAACAACTGTCTGCTTCTCTCCTGACTTTTTATTCTTGGTAGTGCATAAGCTTGCTTGGTCCCCATTATCTAGTTACCTCATTGTAATGCTGCCTAGTTGTGCTGGCCTTATTAATTTCAAGTAATCACTATGTAATATCTACTAGAGCAGCACACACAGCAAATCCTCGAGTCTGCAATTTGTCTACCACTCCCTCCCACCCCACCCACCCAAGTACTGAACAGACACTTGCTGAATGTTAACAAGAGATTGGAAACTGCATCGGGAATTGGGGTATCACATGAATACAGGTCGGTAACACAGCCAAGCACTAGGGAGCTTTGCATAATTAATCACTAACAACCATACAAGATACTACCAGAATCTACTAATTGCACTCTGCAAAACCTAACTAAAGCAACACTGTAATGTAACTTGTGACTGCTATACCTAATCTCTGGTGACAGCTAAATGCACTGGGACCTCCCTCTTTTACCATTTTCCCCTGTATAGCCCTATCCTGTTGCTGCGCTATTCCACTCACAGCACTTACTCCCTTATCCCTTTCCCATTCCTGCCCTCTTTTCATCCTACCTCATCCCCCTGCTTCCTTTACCCCTCCACTCCCACTTCCCCCCTTCTCCTCTGTTTTCTCACCTTGTTCTCTCCCTCTACCACCGCCTCCGTGGTCGCCCCCGTGGTCTTTCCTGCTTAAGCTTCACTGTGGAATCTCCTTCCTTGCTCTTATTTTGCTCCTTCCACCCCCCAATTCACCCCCTGTACTTCTCTTCTTGTAATCCCTTTCACCCCTCTTCAGACCAGGCCACTGGCTGCACTAAACACAATATTTATCTTGTCATATTGTTCTATTGTTTATGTAATTACTTTTCTCATGTTGTACTATTTATTGAAACCATTGTAATTTGCTATTATTATGACTTGATGTGGAACCTCTGTAAAAGAGCCCTTGGCTCAAAGGTCTTTCCCATTTGTTAAATAAATAAATAAACTTTAGTGTACCACCCTGTCTGACAAACTACAAATACTTGTTGATAGCCCTATCTTTAGTTGGGCTGTGTTGCATAGTCAAGCTCTAAGTAGTACACAATGCATTAATTCTTTGAAAGCCCTTTGTTAGGGCAAGATTGTACCAAAGAGAAAACACCAGAAGCTAGCTTAGTTAAATTTTGCTTTGTTAGGTATTGTAGCTAAGACTTAAACTGCCTGTTTCCCAAGCTGGTTAACCCCCTTTATCTAGGTGATATCTTTTATATTTTCCAAATAAGCATAGCAGTACATAATATCTAATGTGTTAATATGGTATTACTGCAACTTCCCCTGATCATATAATGCTTCCTACCATGAAGTGCTATGGCATAACAATAGTGCTATTGTATACACTTGTACTGCTTTGGGTAGATAAGGTGCCCATCTTAATAGATGCACCCCAGCCGAGTAATGGGCCATCCCACCCTCCACCTAACTGGTACTCCACCTTGGTGGCAAATGCTGATGACCCCTTCCTTCTAATAATTCGTGGTCTAACCAAGAAGGGCACCTGCTACAAAATGTTCTATTCTCGCCTGTCTCCTAGGTGATCATGGGCCTGTAACCCTCCCAGCTTATGCCTTAATTAATGCCCCTGTACATACCTTGCCCATATTTTCCCTCTTCTCTCTGGAGATGTCGAGCCTAACCCTGCCCTGGTCCCTGCCACCCTGGCTCCTAAACCTATCCTGTGGCACAACATAAAGGTCCTTAAAATTTCCCATGTCAACATTAGAAGTCTGCTCCCAAAGTGAGATGAACTGCTAGCCTGGGTTATGCACTTCCATCCTGATGTTCTTGGCATGTGGCTAAAGTCATCCACGCCTAAAAATCTGTGCACCCTCCAGGTTATACTTTTATTTGCCATGACTGCACTAGCCCTAAGAAATAAGGGAGTGCACTAATATACTATAGAGCCCACCTCCAATTAACAGCCCACCCCCTCTCACTTGAAATGCCAGTGGAATGCTGCTATTGTGTGCTCACTTTAGGAGGTGTGAAAAAGCTTCACCTCTTTTGTGTCTACATTCCCCCTACCAGGTGTGCTGTTGTACTATCCTCCCTGATACAATCCGTTAGTCCTCTAGTCAAAAATAATGATTCCTCATGTTTGGCGATTTTAATATAGACTGACTACATGACTGCAGTGAAAAAGTCATATTCCCTTTCCAAATGCTCAGCCTCACCCATATCATTACACAGCTCACTCAGCTCTCAAATAACAATAATACGCGAATGCTAATTGACTGGATCCTCACACCCCAGCCTGACAGACTCATAACCTTGGGAGTCCTTGGTCATGCCCTTAGTGATCACTATTCTATCTACTGTGTGAGGCAGGCAAAACGGCCTAGAGCCCCCCCATAGGTTCATACAATTTCGAAAGTATACCAACCTGGACCCTGACCTATCTAGACAGGCCATAGCAAACACAGACTGGTCATATCTGTACAAAGCCATGGACATAAACTCAGCAGCCACTTTCCTCACCACCGTTCTAACTTCCTTGCAAGATAAGTTCACCCCTATCAGTAAGAGGAGGGTGAGAGCACCTCAAACAAAATGGCTTGACTATGAGCTTCCAACAAAACTTACAGAATGGGATAACAGATGGGAGGCCTAGAAGGCCTCTGAATTCCCTTCGGACTGAGCTATTTATAGAGTTGTGCAACTCATATAAGAGGGAGGTTAGAAACAAAAAAAGCATCCACTGTCAAGAATTGTTTGGTGCTACAGCCCTAAACCCCAGGCAGTTTTGGCACTGGGTAATAAAAATGCTCACCCAACAAGGCATCCACACTTCCCTCTGACATGTTATTAAACAGAGTGCATTGCAATAACAACTCAACCATTGTCAGTGCCTTCAACTTCCTCTTTGCAGATCTGTTCTCACATGGGGATATCTCCTCTGAAGGGCCTCCTACAGCCTCCCACGCTAGTAGCTATGCAGCGTCATCATATGCTCAGTCTCAACCTCCCTTCTACTTCTTGTGTGTCAGACTCTCTGAGGTCCAAAAATTCCTGATGAGGATTCCTGACTCCAAATCAGCAGGCCTCGATGACGTTGAACCTAAACTCCTGAAAACTGCCACAAAGGAACTTGCTTCCCCAGTAACTAAAGTGATCTATCTGTTCCTCTCGACAGGCATAATGCCTGACGCATGGAAAACCACACAAATTGTCCCAGTCCACAAGAAGGGAGACCACTGCATCCTCAGCAACTACAGGCCTACTGCCATCCTACCTGTTTTGAGTAAAAGCCTAGAGAAGGTATTGGCTCGCAGCCTACTGCTTACCTTACTAAGTATAATCTAATGTCCCATGGTCAGCATGGATTTTGCAAAGGGCACAGTACCACCACTGCCCTTCTTACCCTGACAAGTAGTATTTCCAATGCCATGGACATTGGCACCTTCACAGGTGCCATTTTTATAGACTTAATGAAAGCCTTTGACCTTGTCAATCACACCCTACTCATCAACAAACATGCTGACCTAGGTATTTTTCAAACTGCTCTCCCATGGTTTTGACATTGTTTGACTAATGGAACACAGAGGGTCTTGTATGTATCCTTGTTCTCAGATCCTGTGCCTTCCCTGACAGGAGTCCCACATGGCTCCATACTTGGCCCTCTGCTGTTTTCTATGCACATAAACAGCATTACTCACTGCTTACATCACTCCTATGCCATCCTGTATGCTGATGATCTAGTCCTCTATACCAGTTTAAAGCAAATTGACCAACTAAATCAGAAACTGACAGTGGAGCTCTAATCAGTGCATACCTGGCTGTCACTAAATAAGCTCATCCTCAATACCTCAAAGTCCCACTCTATGCTATTTTGCACTGCCCCCAAACTTAGAGCCTGCCCCTCCCCCCTTATCTATCATTTATCACAATGATACAGTAGAACCAAGCTCCTCTTCCTTATCATATCTTAGACTCATCCTTGACCCTTCTCTTGACTTTGTGGCACATGTGACTAGTGTCAGCAAATCTGTAAATTCCATGCTCGGTGTATTGTACAAAGAAATCTGGGACCTGACTCCACTAGCTCGCTTAGCTATTGCCAGGGGTATACTACTCCCCAAACTGCTTTATGGCACCCCAGCATGCTACTCAACTACTAAAACTACACTCCACAAATGAGACATCACCTATAATAACATTTGTCATTTTGCATTGTAGACACCTCGACTCACTCACCACTACAGTCTTTACAATAAATTAGGCTGCCCCCCCCCTGTCATCTCTGTGTGACCATAGCTATGGTGATCTTATCTTTAATATGCTAAAATATGAACATCCTAGATCCCTCACATCTGCTCTCTGGCCAGTAGAAAATTACTGTCTCCTTAGGTCAGCAGATAATGCCCACCTAGCTCTCCCAAGGATTCAGTCTAGAGTAGGCACAGCATCCTTCACCTACTCCACCTCAAACTATGGAATGCCATTCCCCCTGACATTCGACAATGCCCCTCCTCTCAATCATTTCACATCAAATATCGGGGACACCTCCTCAACCATGCACTCTGTTTCTGTCTCAGCACTTGAGTATCCTCCCTACCTACTTGCACCAAGGGTTCTGTACAATCAAGTATTATGTAGTCTATAATTGCCTTCAGTTATATTTGACTATATGCCATGTATCAGTCCTGCCATTGTATGTTCCTGTTTTAAATGCATCTTCATGCTATGTGCCCTATTTCCATAACATACCTTGTTGTATCAAATCTTCTTACCATATATGTATCTTCTCAATATGTATTTTCTACAGTATTGTACTCTACAATGTTTGTATTTTTGGTTTTGTACTCTCCTGGGTCCCATCTGAAAAATAGGCATCATATTGCCTTGTGTGCCTACCTCTTACACAAATGCTAAATACATTATTGAGACATACAGAGTATGCTAAAGATCAGTGCATTTTCTTATACCAGACACATTGGAAAATGAAAACATTTCCTAACAAGCAAAGAGGCTAAAAGATAGCAGATAAAATAAAAATTATTCATTGTTCCAGTAGACCATCAGTTCATTGTTCCATTCGAAGGTTAGGTGACCATGATATAATATCAAACACTTCCATTTTATTAAGTAGAATTTGACTTATTTTCCCATAATTGACTGTACTGCTCACCAGCATGTACCATTCTGTAGCTAAAGGAATTCTGTCAGTGTTCCACCTAGGACAACTGCCAAAATACAAGATATCTAAAATTTACTGATGCAAATGGGCTCGGGAAGAAGGCCCAGTATGAATAAGGAAGGGGAAAAAGGAATATCCCAACCTGAAATTAGGCTGAAGCATGTCATGAAAACAGACCCTGCTTTTGTGACTTGTGAACGTGCTTTTGTGACTGACAAAACCCCTTTCATGAGATAGAACCTCACTTTTGTGACAGTCTTAAAATGAAAAAAGTCTTGATGGTTTTATAGAGTTATGTCTATGAACATGCAGCTGAAATCTGCTAAATATGCAGCTACTTCATGCATGACCTGCAGAGAAGCATGTGAAGCAAGCTGTACTGTAGGTCTAGAACAGTGCACATCTTTATGCCGCTACTTCATGCGTGGCATGTAGTGCCACACACAAGGAAAGCTACAGGTCTGGTGCAGTGAGCTGTTCATCATGGTGTGTAAGAAAGGTGAAAGCCAAAAGTGTCAGTTGTTGTATACCAGGGCCCAGATATTCAAACTGCACCACAAAAGTGTGCAACAGCAGGAGCAGGTGCAAATCTAGTGCGCCCATGCGCAACACGCATGATATTCAAACACCGCGCAGGTCAAGATGCACCTGCACCACACAACTGAATATCACGCCAACTGCACCATGGCGCAACCAGGGATGTGCAGTGGTGCAGGTCTGATGCACAATAGCACAACCAGGGATGCATAGTGGAGCAGGGTAGCAGCGCATCAGCACAACCAGGGATGCACAGGGACAGGATGCAGGGGTCCACCACCCAAGGTAGATATGGGCAGAGGAGCACACAGCAGAACAGACATCGCCCCCCACACCCCATGCACCACACAACCTGAGGAGAGCTGGAAGAATCACCGGCCCATGAACACCAGTAACAATCCCTCAGCCAGGGCATGGTGCCCCAGCACACCCCCTGGCAAGCTGTGACCGACACCCAAGGATGTCCAGCCACCCCGTGCCACACCATCCCACCAATGCTGAGCACACCCTGCACCATGATCCCCAGACACCCTGCCCAGGAGTAGTGCCCAACAGTGCAGGACACCCCATGCATGACATCACCCCCACTGTGACAATGCAACCCTGTGCACCATAGAGCAATGCAAGGCAGCCCCACCGCGAGCACCCTGCAGTGGGTGGCAGCAGACAGCAATGCAACAACTGCATACACAGTGCCACCCTGCACTTCCCCCCCTGAGGTACAGCTGAGAAAACCGACCACGCAACGCTGCACACGCTGCACTTAATACATATGACTGGGCATGCCCCTGAGCCTACCACCACTGGTACAGCACCCTGCACACCCTCCCATAGACACATCCCATCCCAGCACTGGCCACAACAGCCAGCATAGATACCCACAGTGTTGCACGGAAGCATGTGCCACACAGGATGCAACACAGTACATGGACAAACACCCACCCATACCCAAGGGCACGCCAACACAGGGACACAGTAGCGGGTCAATAAAGCCACTGGCGTGTGGCCACAGAGCAGTGTACACATGGCTGGCACCCCTCCATGGCACAGGTGTGCCAGCCACCCTGCGAAAGCACCATGAAATGGTACACCACCAGCATGCGGCTGGAGCACAAGTGACAGACAGTGGAGCACATCCCCTGCAACAGACTCAAACGAAAACATGGAGGGGGGACAACAACAGCAGAGGCCACAGTGCCACCCAAGGCAGACATGCACCAAACTAGTGACAGGAGGCAACCCTCATTGTGCCGGGTACAGTGGTTGTCCAGCATGGACAGCCACCACTGACATGCCAGCAGATCATGCAGATTACAGACAAGCAAGGGTGTCAGCTGCACAGGCTGTGGACCGTCTGACAGGGGCGCCATGAACACAGTGCATGCACCATGGACAACTGCACACAGTCATCCAGTGCACAGGGGACAACACACAAACCACAGACAGTGACTGATACCTGCGCCCACACCATAGGCGGTTCCCCTCCGGAGACACACACACACACCCATGCCTGCACCACCCATGACGCCATGCACACCACTGCAGCTGAGCACCTGTAGCCCACTGCAAATCAGAGACCACCATAGTAGGCATAACAAAACAAATGTATTATATAAAGGTCCAAACAACTATATACAAATATTTACATGGGGGGGGTGAGGGCCACATACTAGGTGGGGGTGGGTAAGGGGCAGGGATGAACAAATGGGAGAGGGAAGACGGGGTGTGAGGGTGGGTCCAGGGGGGTAGGGTGAATCCGAGGGCATGGAGGGTTTAGCGTCCATCTGCCCCATTCCCCACTTCTGTGGTGCCTCCTTGTCCTCCGCCTCCAGACACCATGCTGCTCCAATCGCAGGAGTAACTCCAAGGACGCCCTCGCTATCTGCAGGAGTTCCTTCATGGCCCTCTGTAGCTGCATCAGCTGCCATCCACCTAGGACAAGGGAGCAGAGTCAATATGTGTGAATGTCCATCCCCCTGCAGCCCACCCATTGTGCATGGCATACAGCCATGGGCCAAGCCCCTGTGATGGTGTGTGACCACCCACAGTGATGGTGTCCACAAGACCTGCCTGCCCATGTGCACACAACCATGCAGACTGCTGCACACACCCACCGCCCAAGTCCCGCACAGCACCACCGTGGCTGTACAGTAACATAGTCGTGTGGTGTGAAGGCAGTGGCACATCCATGTACCCGGTGCATGCATGGACCACCAGCGATGCACACCCACACATGTAGTGCCACAGGACAGTGCTGAGTGTACCGTGTGGTGTGCATGTCAGTGATGTCAATGAATGGTGGCCATGACCCGCTGCCTATCCCGCAACACAACATGCACAGAATATCCTGGAAGAAAGGCACTCACCTGCATTGACTGCATCCGGGCGCTGTTGCTGGATGGGACCGGCAGCCCGTGGCTGTTGCCCTGCATCCCTTGCCTCCCGGCATTGCCGTGCCTGCCTGGCTCTTTGCTGCTCCTCAGGGCCTAGGGTGCAAACATGGAGAGGGGAACATCAGTACAAACCAGTAGCAAAGATCCCCCCGGGTGTGTGTGATCCCGCACAGCCCAGCCATGCTGCAACCCCACCACCACTACCACCACCACCACCACCGCCCACACTGGACTGCCCCCCTGTGTGGTGGACACATGCCCACTGCGATACCCGTACAGATGCAACCAGTGTATGGATGGAGCACCTACCTGGACGTGGCACTGCACCTCACCTGGCACATGCCCGTAGATGGGCAAGCCCATCTGGGTCCCTCTGCTGGAGGTCCCCGTAGCAGTGGTGACACTGCTTGGCTGTTCAGCCAATCCCTGTGGCCTCTTCTAGTGCTACTGCCACCTCCTCCCAAGCAGCACTCCTAGCCCTGTCCAGGGGGTCATCCCCAAACAGGGTCTCAGCATGGGGCTCCACAATGGCCACCAAATTGGCCAGCTCCAGTGGGCTCCAGATAGCAGCTCTCCTCCTTGCCATCACTGATTCAGGTAGGATCACAAAATGGTGCTCTGTAGTGCATGTCCGCCAAGTGCAGATGCTGCGCGGTACAGTGCTGCCATTCCCCATCGTGCTGTCACTGAACAGCGTGATAGGGGTGCACCCATCTGGATGCATGGTGCATAGGGGGCAAAGGTCAGGCACAGGGTCAAGGGTCTCTCACACACGGACCGCCACAGCGCGATTGGTACTCCCTGCATGTAGCGCAGTTGGGTGCCTGTGTGAGATGCCCTGTAGTGGCCTACGGTGCTGTGGCTCCATGGCACCTACGGCGCCCCAGTGCAAGAGCACCATACATGTGAACAGCGCACTAGCACCACTGGCACAGTGGTGGCCATGCCTTGCACTGCCTCCTGCGCACAGCACGTCAGCAGAGCGGCAGGTGTTGGTGTCAGCACCCCGGGCATGCACGGTTCAGTGTCTACTGTGCACATCACAAAGCTGCGCCATTGCCTGAGCACGTTCACCACAATTGCGCAAGGTGCAACAGTATGATATTCAGCCGGCATATGCAAGTCAGCTCATCAGCAATTCAATGGCACAGCTACTGCATTAGCATCCACTTAAAATTGAGCCTTGCCTCAT
Organism: Neoceratodus forsteri; assembly: GCA_016271365.2. Classification (NCBI taxonomy): domain Eukaryota; kingdom Metazoa; phylum Chordata; order Ceratodontiformes; family Ceratodontidae; genus Neoceratodus; species Neoceratodus forsteri. The sequence goes on from CM057449.1 coordinate 687,616,662, forward strand.
TTGCATGCATTGCACTATATAAATGCGACGTGGGGCTGCAGAGGCCATAGTCTGGTATTGCAGTCTATTGTGGTGAGTTGCATGCTGTTTGGGAGTGTGGACTGTGGTGTGTGGGAGATGCATGGGACTGCACAGTCAGAGGTAACACATGTCATTCCCACAGGATCAATGATGACTGAACGTGAGGTGGAGGAGGAGGAACAGAGACCTGGGAGACGGAGGAGACCCAACTTTACCAAGGCAGAATCAGATGCCCTGTTTGAGGCCTACCTTGACCAGGAACCACTGCTCAGCAGACAGGGAGGAACACCATAGGCCTGTGCTGCGGCATGGGGTGAGGTGGCGCGTACCATCAAATAGCATGGCAGCCACCAGCGGTCCATGCAGGATTGCAAGAAGAAGGTGGGCATGGACAGGAGTAGGATGAAAGATAAGGTGGCTGCCATCAGGGCAGCACGGACTGTGACTGGTGGGGTACAGCTGGCCATGCAATGCCTGACACCACAGGAAGAGCGGGTTGCTTGCAGCATGTGGTGTTGTGCCATCGAGGGTGTTCCAGGTGGTGGCTTCCAGACGGGTGGTAGCCCTTCACTGCATGGTAGGTCTTGATCTGTCACTGTGGGGGGGGGAATGCCACAGGGTAGGGCAGATATATTAATGCTACTGTGTTCCCTTACAGCCCCTGAAGATCTACATGGGTCAGCGGTGGTGGGCTTGTCCTCTGAGGGCGATACCCTGGACACAGAGGAGGGCCCATCCACCTCCACTGGTGTCTGAGGGTCAGGATGACAGTGGGCCTGCCTGGCTGTCAGGACTGGAGCAAGTGCGGAGGAGGCCAGGCCCATGTCCCAGCTTGACAGCATCCATGGATGCCAGCATGCTGAGACTAGGACTGGTGCCAGATCCGTCACCGACGATGATGGGGCTCACATCATGGACAGTGATACGTGTGGGCCGCAGGATGGCCACACAGCAGGTTATAGCATGGGCATAGCCATGGGTGGTGCCACCGTGGAGGCCTGCATGACATCACAGTCCCAGCCTGTGCCTGGCTGCACTAGTGGGGCAGCACTGGTGTGAGTCCAGGACAGTGGGGCTGTTGCAGCCACTGCAGTGGCACAATTGAGCCCTGGAGAGGTGCGTCCAGAGAGGCAGTGTCAGCAGTCAGCCAATGGCGAAGGGGGAACAGTGTCAGGGGTGGCATCAGTGCACCACCTGTGGACATGCCCAGGCATGGCCCTGGTGTGCAGTGCCCAACCTCAAGGGGTGCTGCCCAGCACAGCCACGAACACCATGAGGGACAACATGCCGATCAGGCAGATGACCTCTTAGATGAGCATACCCGCATACTCCATGAATCAGTGGATCAGCAGTTGCGGCTTGTGACGGCGGTGGATGCACTCAGTGCAGTCCTGCGCCAGGCAGAGGAGCAGTGCAGCAGGGACACCAGTCTGCTCCTGGCAGGGATGGACTGGCTGCAGGAGGATGTGACCGCCGCCATTGACAGGCAGACACAGGCATTCACAGCTGTCATGGTCACAATGGGCACACAGTTATTTGCCCATGTGCCACAGACACCACGCAGTGCCATGTCCACCCCCCATTGCCGGTGTCATGCGACACCATCCTTGTCGACACCGAGTTCAGCTGTGGGCATCCTGAGCACGCCTGGTGCAAGCATGTTCGGTGAGCTGCAGACCCCTGCTCGAGAACGGTCACGTTCCCACAGCGGCACCCCTGGGGGACCGTCGGTGCCACCCCATGAGGCCATTGGTCAGCCTGTCACTGCTGGCGGGTCTCAGCAGAGCTGCCCACACATCTGTGGTGGCCATGGCACTGTGCCGCGTGACTGACCTGTCTACCACCATGGCTACAGTCTGACGCTGCCCTTTGTAAAGTGTGTTGTTCAACGTGCAATGCACGGGTGGGGTACCCGGCCCTGCACTCACACACACGTTCCATGTGCACACCCTCCTGGCTGCTGGCCACTGTGGCGTGTGCATGATGATGCCTGTGTTGTGCTGTCCGCCACTGTGCAATGGTGCCCAGTGTCTGAGACTTGCACAGTGACAGGCACTGGGCATGGTGGTCTGTGGACGTGTGGGGCTAGGGGTGGTGGTTGGGTCCGGCGTGCCTCCTACCCTTTGTGCATGTCTTGTGGGGGTGTGTGTGTGTGTGTGCATGTGACTGCGTGCCATGTTAGGCCTTGCCCATCCCTGATGGCGTGTGCAGTTCCATGCTCAGCCAATTCCCTTTACGACATGCGCTCCTGGGGTTTGTCCATGCGTGTTTGTGGGTTGTGCACTTGCCATTGGTGGTTGCACATGGCCCCATGACTTACTGGGTTGGTTGAAGTGCTCCTCTGTGATAGTGTCCCAGTGCAATTGCGACATCCGGATCAGTCGGGGGTCCCTTCGACCAATGGGGGGCTGCCCATCACCATCTGCGCCAGCGTCCTCATCGTCCCCATCGCTGTCCCCCTCCTCGACCTCTACAGCTATCCCACAGTCATTGGCCATGTTATGCAGGATGCAACAGGCCAGGAATAGCCCACAGGCCTTTGAGGGGCTGTACTATAGGGCACCGCCAGACATGTCCAGGCAATGGAAATGTGCCTTCAGCATCCCGAACACCCGCTCTATGACCCTGCGTGTTGTGGCATGTGCCTCATTGTACCGTTGTTGCGATGGGGTCGCGGCCCACCGGTATGGTGTGAGCAGCCAGGGACGGAGTGGATATCCACTGTCACTTATGTGTAGAGGGTGGACATTAGTTTGGTGATCAGCGTCGCCCTGCCATGGGCCATCTAGGCCAGTACCCATGTCACCTGTGACTATACCCCTCCCAAGATCCATATCCATCTGCATGATTTGCATACTCACCCACTAGGTGGCCAGTGGGGATGTACCCACTCTCGAACCTGTGGCACAGTGTAGACTGGTGCCAGATGAAGGCATCATGTGCTCCCCCAGGGTGCATGGCACAGACATTGGTTATGCACCCCCTGGCATCGCACACCACCTGGCAGTTGATGCTTGCATAGCCCTTCTGATTAATGTATGCAGCACCTTCCGGGCCAGGTGGCGTGCAGATGGCCACATGGGTGCAATCAATGGCCCCGAGCATGCCAGGCATAGGTGCTACTCTGTGGAACTCTTGTATGTGTGCTGTGCACTCCGCCTGTGTGCTGGGGAAATGGATGTACTCCGCAGCATGTGGCAGCAGTGTGCTGAGGAATTGTGTGAGTAGGCATGACGCGGCCAACTGGGTTATGCCTGCTGTGTCCCCTGTTGGTCTCTGGAAGGTGCCCATGGTGAGCAGGCACATGACAGCTGTCACCTTTGTCTCCTCTGACAGAGCATGGCTCTGTCATGTGGGTGCCTGCATCTCATCACTGCACAGCTCATAGAGCCGCCTCAGGATCGCTCGGCTCAGGTGGTACCGGCCCACTATCTTGGTGTCACTGTAGTGCTCGATGCTGGTGCAGGCTCGGTACCGCCTGTTGGGGACATACCACTGACAGGCCCTTCCACGGCCGTGCCTCCCTGCTGCCTGCCTTCTCACACCCCTCATTACTGCCTCCATCTGAATGGTGGACTGGCCATGTCCCTGGCTTGTGTTCCCCCTGGCAGCTGTATTCCCGTTCCCCCCACTGTCCTTTATGCTACTCCCCCTGTACCAGGAACACCTCCATGATTTGGCTGTCCTGCCCACTGTCACTGCCCTCAGTCCACTGTGGCACTTCCCTTTGACTCCTGCACAGTGGCACAGGCTCCCCACTCCTGTCCTGTTCCTGGTTGTTTCCAGGTGTGCTCTGTCCTGCTCCTGCCTAGTCCTGCTCACTGCTACCCTCTGCCTTGTTGCTGTCACCTCACTCCCACCTCTGACTTCCCTGTAGTGTTTTTGCACCTCTCTCTTTCCTTTTATTTTGGAACATTTCCACTATCGTGCAACTTCCAGCTTGCTCCCCTATTGCGCATGGTGCATGCTTTTGAATATTGCACTGCGCCATTTATTCATGGTTCCTCCCCCTTCAGTTGTGCATGCATTCATTACCATTGCGCTCTTGCACATTGCGATTTTGGGACAAAGCTGCCTCCTGCTGAATATCGCACATTGGCGCATTTTCAGACTTGTACTGGCGCATCTCTTGCGCATGGCACAACCCTTTTGAATATCTGGGCCCATATGTTTTTCAAAAAGTAAGGAAATAAACTGAAAAAAATTATTCATGCATCTATAAGCATTGAAGAGTAAGGGAAAGGTTATTTCAATAGAAGTTGCCACCAGGGCAGCCTGCCTCGGAGGCAGCACTTTACTGTTGCATTTATTCTTTCTCACATTTATGTCCCTTTTTCTACACTGTGTATTTACTGCTCTAACTCCATGCCACCATGGATCACCACTCTAGTGAGATTCTGACAAAAGAAAGCTAAGGGGATCTTGTTTAGATTCAAATTCACAGTATCTTGTTCATCAGGCTGTAGACCTTTCCACCACACCACCCAGCTGGCACAGCAGCAAAACTTACTCTTTAGGTGTAGGCAGTTAAACCTGTCTTGGAGTCAGACCTAGCCATAATATATTCCTCCAAAGCAGCACTCAGCCTCAGAGGCAACTTTCATTGAGAGAATTCTTCCCTTGCCATTGAAGCACATAGACCCAGATATTCAAAACTTTGCCCCGGGGCTAAAGTAGCACTGCCCAGTGGGCAAACTTAGCCGGGAGCAAAAAGCAATCTATATTCAAAAGAAATAGCCCTGGGCAAACAGCCTCTAAATATAGCATGGGAATGATGCCGGGCAAACTGGGCTGGGAGTACAGGGCAAACTTAGCCCTGGAATAAAACAGCTCTGAATATAGCAACCAGGAAGTGCAAACCACAACAGCAACACAGTGCATAGCAACGTGAAGGTAGGTAGAGGTGAACTATGTGGCCAATGTGCGTGCCCACAAATGCATGGACCCAGTACAGCTGCAAGCAGTAGCTCATGTGAAAGTGCAGTGTGCAAAACTGTGTATAAGTCCCCGAACCTTTAGTGCTGCGCTAACATGTTTGTGTGGATTTAGTGCGGAGCTAAGCCGTTTGCCTGGAGCACACACGTTTGCCCGGTGCTAAACTTTGCCATATTCAAGTGACATGCAAATGAGCCTACTTAGGTAGTCTCTGGGCAAACATCTAGATTAGCATCTCATTATGCCCTGATTTGCATGCAGTTTGCCCAGCGTTACTGCAGGGTCCCACAGCTCCACCTGTAGGTCATTCTGGAAGTATAGGGGCTGGCCAGGTCTACCCGCAGCTCCACCTGTAGGTCAGTCTGACAGTGCATGATGGTAGCTGCAGGCTACATGTATGCAGTACAGCATAGCACTGTATACCCCATGGGACAACACAGCATAGGCACAGGCGGTGGTGGTGATGCATGCAACTGTCACACTGTAGGGCATGCTACAATGCACAGCAGACACCACGATAGCAGGGGTGCCAGTAGTGTGAGGGACACAGCACTGCCTATGGTGTGTAGGATAGTGATGACCACTGCACTGTACACAGTGACAAGCCCACCTTGCAGGTGTTTACTGACAGTGGACATTACTGTCACACTGTTGTGTGACCCACAGATGCTGCACCTCTGGCATGGGATGCTCATAGTGACATATACATGGCCAGCTCTGTGTGCTGTGGTGTATGTACAGCTGTGCGGTATGTGACTGGGGGAGGTCATGTACGATCTGACAGGCACACTGGTATTGGGGTATTCCCAATACTGGCCCATGTGCACTGCATGCTGTGTCCCAGCCCTGTGGCCGCACTCAGTCTGTGGTGAGGCCTGGCTACCTGTACACCCTCCCCTCAACACCCACCATGCTCACAGTGCTGCATGTGTGTGCTGGTGTCTGTTGGTCACCACAAATGTATGGTGTGCTGGTGTGTGCTACCATGGTGGCCCCCGGGAACCAGGTAACCACATACTGCCTAGCATGGCTGGGACCGGTGGCAGCTGTTGGCATTATTCTGGTGCCATCAGTGAGCAGCATGTTTCCCCCATGTCTGGCTTTTTCTGTGTTTCATAGTTATGTGACCCCTAGATGGCACTATCCCAGGGGCTACTACCCCTGCCTGATTTGCCACTAACAGGTTGAGGGGCCTGGATCCAATGGCGGGTGCCTCCACCCAGAGGTCAGGGTTTGCAATAGTTAAACTAACTTGGCCACAGCCCTCTGGGACACTGCAACCCCCCTTTCTTCCCACTAGTGGCCCACACAGTATATCAGAATTACCTTCACAGTATACACTTACCCCAGGACTGGTTCAGGCACTGGGACCCCTGTAAAATAAGAAGATACAGTGCAACAATCACAGTACAATACTTTAACATAGACAAATACCTCAGGCAGTATAACTTGCTGAAACAAGCAGCTCTGATTTATTTAGGGGGATATAACAAGGACAAGGGGAAATCAGGTTAATTAGCTTATCACTTTACTCATCTACGTATGACTCTGTGCACAGGCCTATCCCTACCAGTTACTGTCCCTGGGTACCCAAGCCCTAGTGGCTAGTCCAAACCATGGCAGCTGGTAGGGGCCCTTTCACACAGAGAAAAGAAAAATTAGTTAAACAGTCAGCAGTACAGTAATTCCATTTGGATTCAATGTGGCAATTCAACAGGGAGGGACCCTGAATTAGTACTCACGACCTCCAAACAAGATAGGGTCCTTCAACGTCAGCAGAGCTACTCTTGAGCTCCACGAGACTCCTCACACGTTTATATGACAAACTGAAACAGGCAAAAGTCCTTTAATGGCAGCAGGATTCACTTGAGCAACAAAAGCCTCCTCACACATTTATATGGTAAATAGTAACAGGCAAAAGTCCTTTAATGGCAGCAGGATTCACTTGAGCTACACAAGCCTCCTCACACATTTATATGGTAGACAGTAACAGGCAAAAGTCCTTTAATGGCAGCAGGATTCACTTGAGATACACAAGCCTCCTCACACATTTATATGGTAGACAGTAACAGGCAAAAGTCCTTTAATGGCAGCAGGATTCACTTGAGCAACACAAGCCTCCTCACACATTTATATGGTAAAAAGAAAGTACTATACCAGGCAGGCTGCTTCTCTATCCCGATCGCAATTACTGCACAATACCCGGGAGAACACACAGCAGATTCAGTTCCTGACAGACCGAGCGCAATTCAGCAATTTCTCCAGTCTTCTACAGGGTGAGCCTGGTTTCTACTCTTCAGATATCCTTTGATTCTCTTCACAGGACAGATTCAGTCCTAACAAGCAGTTACACAAGCTGCAGACCGGAACTCGGGCCTTACACGCTGCTTTCCGACTAAAACTGCACACCGAAAAGCACAGGGCTCCTTCCCTCTTCACTGCCAGAGCTCAACTCAAACTCCAGCAGACAAAACCGGGCACTTCCTTTGAGTTCCTCCCAGTTCTTGGCTGGATTGGCTGTCACTCACAATAGACTGCCCCTGTTGGTCCAAAAAGGCGCCGAAGTCCAAACTACATCTCCCAGAGTCACTTCCCATACAATCCTCTTGTGGCTGGCTCAGATTACGAGTCCAAGTTCTGATTCGTCCAAGGTACCATTTTAGAGCTACCTTAACCCACACTGATTGGTCCAGTTCAGCAGTTCAAAACTAGAATGGGGAACTAGGCAAACACAGTTCTGACTGCAAAGAAAGCAGGTTAGACAAACTGTATTTTCATTATTACTCTAAATGATTTCTGGCAAACAGTTACATCTTTCAGATAGGTTCCCTTTGCACTCCTAGTGACTGCAAAATGGAGTGAATTGCAGCAGCTTGAGTGGTACTCAAGCAGAGAAACACACAGTCCCCCCATACAAACTAATTATGTCTGCAAGCAGACAGCTCTTAAAGAGACAGTACCAGAGGCTCTAAAAACACTCACAGATAAATGGCTTAAATACCAAACACCATTCAGACTTGGAGCATTCAAGCAAGCTCCTGGAAGTCTTTTGGGAACCCCCATTTGCAGGGGGGTTACAGTTATACGTTAGGGTCATGCAAGGCCGCACTAAAGCCACGCTAATGCTGCGCAATGCCACAATGTCTCGCAAAGCTGGACTGCCCAGGGTTAAGACCAGCTTTTCCTGGGCGGTAATTTGTACTGCGCAAATTGTCATGGTAAGTCATGGAAAACCGCTTTGTGCAGCGCTAGTCGCTGAATATAGCAGTGTACCTGTATTCATGTTCAGTTTGCCCCTTGTATATATTATGATTTTGCCCAGCAAGAATGCAGTTTACGTGCACTATTTGGCCTTTTGAATATAGCAGATCCATGCTAAACCCATGCAAACGGTTTGCACCCTGTGCAAAGCTTTGAATATCTGGATCATAGTGTTTAAAGTAGGGGAATGAAAAATTAGAGCACAGAGTCCCTGGAACCTGGACAAACCTATGGTGTTTTTTTTTTTTTTTTTGTAGTTTTTTACCCTAATATTAACGCTGTTTTGTTGCTCAAAGTAGAATAGTGACAGATCAGTGCTGGCATAGAGGTTGCCAATATTAGCATAAGGCAAGCAATTTTATTTATAAGGCACCGAATCCCAGAGGCTCTGGGTGCCGAACAAAAAAAGAACATACAGTGGTTAATTAAAACAAATAATAAAACCTCATTAAAACCATAACAAAATTAAAATTCAACAGTATTGAAAGGTTTCCAGAGGTCAATCTTCAGGGACTGGCCAGAACGAAAGATGGCATCAACAGTCAAAAGCCAGGCTGAAAAGGTAGGCCTTTAGCCTCCCCTTAAACACCTCAATTGAGGGAGCTTCCTGGACAGCAGATGGAAACAAGTTCCACAGGGATGGCCCAGAGACATTAAAAGCACGATCTCCAGAGTTTCTGAGCCAAACCCTGGGAATGTCCAGAAGGCTCCTCACGGAGGAGTGGAGGGAGCAAGCAGAGGACACCAGTATCAGGAGATCAGACAGGTATCCAGGACCAAGCACATAGAGGTCCTTGCAAGTGAGAAGACCCACCTTGAAAAGGACCCTCTACCTGACCGGCAGCCAGTGAAGAGCATGCAGGACCAGAGTCACATGACTGGACCTTGAAAGGCCTGTTAGTAAGCGGACCGCTGCATTCTGCACCAACTGCAGTCTGAGGAAGGTCCCTCCTGTGACCCTGAAGTACAGAGCATTGCAGTAATTGAGCCTCGAAGTCACAAATGCATGCACTAGAGTCAGCAGGTCCTCAGGCGGAATGATGGGCTTAATCTTGGGCAATGTTCCACAAGTGGTAGAAACCACTGCTGACTACAGATGACACCTGATCTTCAAAGATCTAGACTACTGTGACATGGTCTATGGTGCTGCCACTAAGTCTTCCCTGGCCAGACTGGACACCCTCTTCAATTCCTTCTGCCATTTTGCCCTGGATGCCCCCCCCCATGTACTCATCACTGTGATCTTTATCATGCCCTATCCTTCCCTTCTCTTACAAACAGGTGAGCCTCCTACTGTGCTAAATTCACCTCCAAGCACTGGCTGGGTGAGCTCCCTTCTCCTTTATAACACCCCCCACTCTCTCATTCCCTTTGATCAACAGACTCCCATACACTGGTTGTCCCCCGCAGATCCACCCAAATTGGCTAATCCAGTTACTCTCACTGCCTCCTAAAAATGTGGAATTCCTTCCCCCCCAAATCCAGCACTCATCCTCCACCTACTCCATCAGCTCTGCCCTCAATAATTATCTTACACCTAGCTATTCCTACCTTCATTTTACCCTGTGCACACACAAACACCCTCTATCCCTTCTCCCTTTCCCCCTAATTGCTCCCCTTACTGGCCTCCCTTAATCTCTCACAGAATGTAAAGGACCCTGAATGCTCTCTATGGGTCCCTCTCCTGCCACTCAAGGGGCTTGTATCTCTCATTTACTCCCTTCCCCCACCATCTTAAAGGGGTCTTTCTTGGACACTGCACTATCTCCTTCTCTCTGGTCTCCCCCAGTCCCCTTGCAGGGTTCCTAGCATCTCAAAGGGGTTTCCAGGGGCATGACTCTTCTCCTTCCCCCACCTCACCCCCTCCCCTTTCCCCTTTCCTTTCATGTAAGCACTTGTTTACTTATTAACCCGGGACTTATTATTGTCCACTTTTTCTACATATTATGCACAACACTGTTGTAACACTGTTTGTAACACCTGCCTTACAACTATATGTAAATGTTGTTCTTGTAACTTGAATGTATAATGTCTCATTCCATTTGTGCCCCTTCCCCCCAGGTCGCACCGGGAGATGAGCGACTTGTTTCTCAGTGTGCCTTCCTGGTGAAACATTTCAATAAATAAATAAAAAGGTCAATCTGCAATCAAGGATCATACCCAGATTCTGCACCCTTGGAGAAACCACCAGTGGCACAGACCCCAGAACAAGTCCAGAGTCAGCCCCTGGTGGCAACCCATCACGTCCATAACCAGGCTCGATCACCAGCACCTCAGGCTTCACTGGGATGAGTTTCAGCCAGCTGGAAGCCATCCAGTCATTGATTTTAGCCAGAAAGCTGTTAAGCACGTTGATAGCTCCAGATGTTCTGGGTGCAAAAGACAAATATAGTTGAGTGTCATCTGCATAGCAGTGAAACTCCACACTATATTGTTGAATGATCTCACTTGGGGCAGCATGTACAGTGCAAACAACACTGGCAACAAGATCGAGCTCTGAGGTACTCCACAAGTCAGAGGCATTGGGAAGGAGGAGGAGAAATTCCCCATCACCACTCGCTGCACTCTGTCTGACAGCTAGGACTCAAACCATTTGATGATGGTACCAGTGAGTCTGCAAAACTCACAGAACTGATCGAGAAGCACATGATCCACAGTGTTAAAAGCTGAGGAGAGACTGAGAAGCACAAGAACTGACCTGTCTCCTCTATCTCTAGCCCTGAGCAGATCATTATGCACTCTCACTAGAGCAGTTTCAGTGCTATGTCTGGCCTGAAAACCTGACTGGAAAGTCTCATAGATATCCGAGGACACCAGGCAATCCTCAAGCTGTTGTGCCACCAATTTCTCAACAACCTTGCTCAAAAACATCAGGTTGGAGGTTGAATGGTAATTCGCCAGGACATCTGGGTCGAATTAAGATTTCTTAAGGAGGGGCTTCACCAATGCTTCTTTCAAAGCAACTGGGAAGACCCCCTCCACCATCGAGCACCTGACAATCCTGGTGAACACGGAAACAAATGTATTGACACATCCCATTAAGAAATGCATTGGTGCTGGATCCAGTTCACAAAACGTGTGCTTCAGCTCCAAGATCACCTTAGTCACTTCAGACACCTCCACTGGCCTAAACTCCTCCAAGGCAGACTGAGTGCCTCTGAAACTCCCAACTTGATCCCTGCGAGGCAAAAGCCTCCCTGGTAGAATCCCCAACCTCATGGCTGACACTCTGTCGGAGAAAAACAGAGCAAATTCTTCATATAAAGTGATTGATAAAGCTTTTTTTGACCAAAGACAGGCAGGATGTAAAAGCCTGCCCACAGTCTGAAACAGGTGAGATGGTCTTTTTTCCCTGCAGCAATTTCCTTGGACAGGAATTCTGCCTTCTTACAGGAAATTACCTCCTGGTACTCAACAGAGTGAGAACATAGGGCCAACCTGTTGGCCTCCAGCTGGATCTTCCACCAGCAATGCTCCAGCTTCTGACACCTGATTTTCATCACCTTGAGATCCCCATTAAACCAGGGGGATCTCAAGAGAGAGTATCTGGGTCATATTCAGACTGGTGCAATGGTGTCTAGAGTTTCAGCTACCATCCTATTATAGGTAGCCACCACCTCTCTAGTATCAATCGCACATGCTGCATCAACCTTAGATAGGTAAGCTAATGCCAACAGTCCCTCTGGGTCAACACCCCTTAAGGAGCGCTAACTGACCATCTCCACTGGGGAGGGACCTTCGGGGGGCCCCAAAACTGAACTCCATGATGCAATGAACAGACCAAATGACCTGATTATTCTTGAGGCTATCAATCTCAAGACCCAGCTGGAACACCAAATAGAATGTGTGGCCATGTTGATGGGTAGCAGCAGCAACTGCTTGTGACAGGCCCAGTGACTGCATCAACTGGATGAGGTCATAACCAAATGCAAGGATTCGTCGTCGACCCAGGTATTGAAATCCTCCAGGATTAAACACCTGCTGGACTCCAACACCTGGTCGATGACGAAGTCCACTACCTCCTGCAGGAATTCCCCCACCACCCCAGGGGGTGGTAAACAAGGAGAATCCTGCAACCTGCACCTGCATCCCCAAGCATGATGACACACTCAAAAGATCAGGTGCTACCAAATGGGTTCACAGAGAAGCTCAGACTGGATTGAAAAACAATGGCCACTCCCCCACCCCTGCGATCCTTCCTCATACAGTGCACCACAGTAAATCCAGCAGTGATGGCAGCCTCAAATACTGGGCCAGCATCATTGCCCAGTCATGTCTCCATGATGCAAGCCAGGTCGACAGAAGAAATCAAGTCCGCAAAAATAGCAGTCTTGTTCCTCATTGACCTGGCATTGCAAAGTACTGCCCAAAGAGGATTAGAGGATGCAGTCAGTCCTCTAGTTACCTGCCCACTCAGTCTGGTGGGAACCCTGGGTACGGAACCCAAACACGTCAGGCCTCTCCCTAGGCTCCGCTTACACCCAGGACATCTCCTGCACTGGACAACCTCAGTGCTGCTCACCACCACCTCCTCAGCTGCCCTCGGCACACAACAGACCACTCGCCTCCTAGTAATACTGACCTCCATGCGGTGCCTTGCTGCAGTATCAGAAACTGGGAGGTCATGAAGGGGCAAAGACTGAGGAGCTAAGAAGCAGCATGGGTGATACGGGGAGGCCATGGCACACACACATCTCCTCCCTGGCAAGACCAGTCCTGAGAGAGCACTAGATGGTTGTATAAAAGTGCAATGACAAAGGGAAACACTCACCACTCACAGCAACCACACTCCCATCAAACACACTGAATGTCCCAGCAATTACTCACAGTTACTCAGTTACTCAATTAACACTAACCACTCATACCCCATCAACTGCTCACCCCTCTCAAACCACAAATGTCCTCCCCCCAACAACCCCCCAATGCCTAATATACAACAATAAATTATTTAAAATGGGGAGAGATCAATAAAGTGCAATGTGCTTAACAATTAATACCAATCCACTGTAAGGATTGGAACAGAAACTTTTTGGTCTAAAAATAATATCATGTCCAGAGGGCAAAAGCCGTCAGTCCACTCCAGTTGTTGAATTCTGGTGAAACCAGGTCCATTACTGAGGAAAGTACAATGATGAATCACTTAGACTACTAAGACCAGTAGATTTTTAGAGGGCCAGTTTTAAATGGGCTATGACAACACACTTCTCTCACCAGTGGAATGTCCTCACCAAAAAGTCAATATAAGGTACTCATCCTTACAGAATCAACTGCAAACTTTGGTTAGGGACCAAGTTCTGTTCTCACTAGCACTCCATCAGGGGCCAAAGTTCTGCAGTCAGAAGAAAGCACATACGCTAGGCAAAATACTGGGATAAAAAACTCGCACGGCTACAAATTAATATCAACCAGTTCATGGAAACCATACAGTTCATGCCACTGATCCACAAAGTGCAGCTGTAGTGATACCCACCTCCAATGGCGGGAGAGAATCAGCTTAATGAAGGAAGACCAAGATCAAATAGAGGGCCACTCCTGTCGGGCCCACATTCAGGTCCGCATCAGGCAAAGAACAATGGGAGACACTCGGGAAATTCTCGAGAGACAGCAGAGCTCTCACCTCACACAATGCTGACTACCCCCACTGCTAACCACCACTCCGCCTGCCAGCTGAACACCAGCTTCCTCTCATGAGACCATTAGAATCCTTCGCAGGATGGCCCAAGTTGTACTCCTGTTCCAGTCTGAACAGTGTTCTCCACATGGAGAGGCCCCTCGGGATAAGCAGAAAACATGCCTTTTTCATCCCAGTTCTCTGTAGTGCCCTCACCTCCATGGACTGCGACAGGTGAGAACCCAAACTTCAAAACTGGCACTCCACTAGGAACGTCTTCTGGAATAATGAATATAAGTTACAGCACAACACTTGAACCACTTAAACCCATTCTAAAAAAGAAAAAAAAACTACAACTGCTATTCTAACTCACTTCTTCAACTCTGCCTATCGCTCAGTCCCTGTACTAAACTAAATCATAAAACATACAAAGCAGACAAACAGAAATATTAAAATCTAACTTCCCCAAAATTCTTACAAAGCTCTCCTGAAAATGTTATCAAAGAGAGCATAAATGCTATTAGACAGGCAAACATAAGCGCAAATCAAAGCCCATACAGACTGCAGCCCAGCGTGTCCGCCATCACCGAAAAGGGTTCACACTATGAAGCTGAGGGGGAGGTCTCAGAGGAAATGTGAGTAAATATTTCTTCAGGAGAGGGTGGTGAACACCTGGAACAGCCTTGCAGCGGAGGTGGTGGGTGCCAAAATGGTGATGAGATTCACGTATTCATGGTACAGATACAAGGGGACCAGTGTAGTACGCACTGCATCACATGATCAGTTGTATGCTGGCACAGGTGGGGGTGTGTGTGCCCATGCATAACCTGCACAGCCCGATATTCAGCCCGGGATATGCAGAGTCATGCATGCGTAACCCCTACCTGAGCCTGCACAAAGTTAAGCCAAAAAAAAAAGGAACAAGTGATGACCACCCACAGGTGAGCTGCCGCATTGCAGGGCGCAACACGGCAGCTGCCACCTGTGGGTGGCCACCCGAGTTCCTGCCGCACCTGGCAGTGCCCCCCCATGCCCCATTGCGGGCATCCCTGGAGCGAAATCCCCCGTCCAATATCCATTGAACACCATAACAGATTTGCCAAGATTTCAGGAACTCTGTACACTAATTCTTCATTTCCCTACTATGTGCACTTTGTGTTTCAACCCTAATATACCGTAAGCATTAGCACAGTTCTTTTCAATATTTTAAATAGAACATAGCATATACAGTAAATTCTTTGTAAAAAAAACTTAGCACACCAGTTAGGGTAACTTAATGCCACAAAAGTAGGGAAATGTGGCATTAAGCATTACCCTGACTCCCACCCCACCCACCCCCACTCCCCTTGAAGCAAAGAAAAAAAACATTAGGGATTCCTAAAGAATCACTAAAACACCTTAACCTCACAAACACTCAACTTACAACTGGCATAGCCACATTGTTTTGTAATTATTAATGCACAATCATTCCCTGACATTTAAAAACTGATAAAAATGCAAACATGACATAAAAAAAAACATAAACATGAGTGATGAAACCTTAATCACGCACCCATGAAATACTTATGTTTTTGTCACTTGGGATTTTTAGTATTGTAACTGTTGTTTCTGTTAAAAATAAAAACATGAAATTTGACGGCTGATAAGGACCGCTGGGCCCAACAAGTCTGCCCATTTCCTTACCTGTTTCATATATCACAGATCCTAAATGATCTGCAACTTACTCTCTCTATCCTATCGCTAGAGTTCCTTTATGTCTGTTCCATTTGTTTTTAGATTCCCCTACCATTTTTGCCCCTACAGTTTCTGCCAGGTGGCTGTTCCATGGATCCACCACCCTTTCCATGAAAAAATGCCAGTCTCGGTTTTCTGCTGCAGCATGCCTCCAGCCAGCAAAGGGTTCCAAAGTTGGGTGATCCTCATATTCCTGCCTCTCACTTGTGAACATAAATGAGTCCAGTAGAAGCTCCCAGTTCATTGGAGCTCAGGACCAGACCCTGTCGTGGCACCAGCCAATCAGACACTTCATGAGAAGAGTTCTTTCTCTTCTTAGCTCTACATTCTGAAGTCAAGCAGGCTTCCATGTAATGGGCTGGAGTTCTAAGGGCCACAGGACTAAGGCCATCAAGGAGTCTGCCTGGAATCCACCATGAGTCAGCCATCAGCCATCCATGCAACTCCCCAGGCTTGCAGCCTCCCTACTCTGACAGATATGCTCCATAACCAGTGTACTCTGCGTAAGACTTTGTGAGCCTAGTATGCCTAAAAGTGTTCTCTCTGTGCTTATCCTGTTTACACTTCATATAGATTGTGCTGTGTAGCCATGCTGTTTGCTAGCTTGTCCATTTAGCTTTCATGTTCTGATACCATGTTGATTCCTGCATCATTAGTTTCATTGTACTATCAGTGTTGTTGACTCAGACTATTATCCTTTCTGGGTGCACACATAGATTTCTAACACATCATTTTTACAGAAGCAAAAAATTGTAAATAGGGAAAGTAGTAGAAAATATATATGTGGGTTCTCATGTATTTGTGTGTATGCTTGTGTGGGGTGTGGTCACCCTGGTGCATACCTAGCATTCACATAGCACTTAGGCAAAGTCTTGGAAAATAAAGCAGGGCATAAGAGATATAAAAGCTGTGCCTACAAGGGGGATCAGGAAGTGCAGCCCTGATTAGTGCAGTGGTGGCTGCTTTATGTGCAACAGGATTTCTTCTTTAAAAATGACAAAGTAATGAGTAAAGTTCAGCATGCATTAAAAATACATTGATGACACTTTCCTGGTTTACTGACACCTTTTTCTTTGGGTGGATCTACACTGAACAGTGCTGTGCAGAATGCGGAATTCTGCAGGTGAAATTAGCACGGAATGATCCTTCCATCGGTGGAATTTCCAGAGGAAGTTTGCTGGTTCTTCAGCAGAATTCCACCTACTGTGATCTGTGGAATTATATACTGAGGAACAGCATTTTACCACAGAAAATTATTCTGCAACAATTTCCACAGAAAATATTGAGATCCATGGAATAATATTCCACAGAACAGCTTTGTGTCTGATGAAAATCATTCTGCAACTGTTTTCTGCCACGTAATTCCATCATTCCATTTCTGGCGAAATTTGGTGGAATTTCGGCAGAATTTTGAAAATTCCATGGAATTTCTTTCTGCTGAAATTTGGAAATTCCACACAGCACTAACGCTGAAGTACCATCTGTAGATAAGTGAGGAGTGTGGGGGGTGCTGAGTAGGTGTCAGGTGTGGTAGGTCTGGGTGTCAGAGATCAAGGAAGGACTGTTTTTTTCATTTCAGGTTTTTAAAAAACAAAACAAAAAACAGATCAGCATGGAACAGTTTTATTTTTAATTTTTTTCAAGATGACCGACACTGGCGATTGGGCACTCCAGTGTTAACAGATTCTTTGGTGGCACCAGGGGTATTTTAAAAGCTATATACAGTGGCCCAGATATTCAAACTGCGCCCAAAAAGTGCACAACAGCAGGAGCAAGTGCAAGTCCATTGTGCCCATGCGCAAGAGGTGCGATATTCAAAAACTGCGCTGGTCAAGATGAGCCTACAGCCGACTACTTAATATCGCACCACCTGTGCCATAGTGCAACTAGGGAGGTGAAGCTGAGCATATCTGATGCACCATAGCACAACAAGGGATGTGCAGCTGAGCAGTCCAGATGTGCCATAGCGCAACCAGGGGAGCCCCCCCAGCAGCAAGGCAGCAATGCAATAGCACAACCAGGGATGCAGGGGCCCACCACCCACGCCACAGATAGGCAGAGGAACACACAGCAGAACAGACATCATCCCCCCACACCCCATGCACTGCACAACTGGGGAAGGGCTGGAATAACCACTGGCCCATGGAGACCAGCAACCAACCCACAGCTGGGCCATGGTGTCCCATCACACTCCCTGGCAAGCTGTGACCGGCACACAGGGAAGGTCAACCACCCCATGCCACACCATCCCATTAATGCAGAGCACACCCTGCACCGTGACCCCCAGACACTCTGCATAGGAGCAGCGTCCACCAGTGCAGGATACCCCATGCATGCCACCACCCCCACTGTGACAATGCAACCCTGTGCACCACAGAACCATGCAAGGCAGCCCCACCATGAGCACCCATCAGCGGGTGGCAGCACACAGCAGTGCAATGACTGCATACACAGTGCCACCATGCACAGCCACCCGAGGTACAGCTGAGAGACTGACCATGTGTCGGCACACAAGGTACCCCACACGTGACAGGGCATACCTCGGACCCTACCACCAGTGGTAGAGCACCCTGCACACCCTCCCAAGGACACACCCTGACCCAGCACTGGCCACAACAGCCAGCGCAGACACCCACAGTGGTGCATGGAAGCATGAACCACACCGGATGCAACACAGTGCATGGACAAACACCCACCCATACCCAAGGGCACACCAACACAGGGACACAGTAACGGGGCAACCAAGCCCCCAGCATGTGGCCATGGAAACCTTGTACACATGGCCAGCACTCCTCCATGGCACAGGAGTGCCAGCCACCTTGCGCAGGCACTGTGGAGCTGTACGCCACCAGCATTTGCCTGGAGCACAAGTGACAGACAGTGGTGCACATCCTCTGCAACACACACAAGCCACAGCATGGCGGTGAGACAACAGCGGAGGCCACAGTGTCACCCGAGGCAGACATGCAGCACACCAGTGACAGGAGGCAACCCAGCATTGTGATGGATACAGTGGCTGTCCTGCAGGGACAGCCACCACTGACATGCCAGCTGACCATGCAGGTCACAGACATGTAAGCGTGTCAGCTGAACAGGCCATAGACGGGCTGACAGGTGTGCCATGGACACAGAGCATGCACCATGGACCACTGCACACAGTCATCCAGTGCACAGGGAACAACACACACACCACAGACAGTGACTGATAGCTACTCCCACACCATAGTCACTTCCCCACGGACACACACACATGCCCATGACTGCATCACCCCGACGCCATGCACACCACTGCAGCTGAGCACCTATAGCCCGCTGCAAATCAGAGACCACCACAGTAAGCATATCAAAAGAAATGTATTTGAAAACATCAAGCAAAACTATGTACAAATATTTGCAAAAGTTTGGGGAGGGCCACAAACAAGGTGGGGGTGGGTAAGGGGCAGGGTTGAACAAATGGTAGAGGAAAGGAGGGGTGTGAGGGTGGGTCCAGGGGGTTGGGGAAATCAGGGGCATTGGTAAGCTCAGCAGGAGCCCCGCTCCCTGTTCTGGCTGCTCCTCCTGCCATGACGCTGTCTGACACCCAGCCTGTCGATCCTTTGCAGGATTTCCAGTGACTCCCTAGCAACATGTAGTATCTCCCGCAGTGCCTCCCTGATTGCCTGCAGCTGCTGTCCACCTAGGACAAGGGAGCAGAGTCAATAGGTGTGAATGCACAGCCCCATACAGCCCACCCACTGGGCATGGCATACGGTCATGGGACATGCCTCTGTGATGGTGTGTGACCACCCACAGTGATCGCGTCCACAAGACCTGCCCACCCAGGTGCACACAGCCATGAGAACCGCTGCACACACCCACCAGCCAAGTCCTGCACAGTACCACCATGGCCATTTAGTGACATGGCTATGTCGTGCAAAGGCAGTGGCACAGTCAGGTACCCGGTGCACGCATGGACCACCATTGATGCACTCCCAGACATGCAGTGCCACTGGACAGTGCTGACTGTAACAAGTTGCGTGCATGGCAGTGATGTCAATGGATTGTGGCCATGCCCTGCTGCCCGCCCTGTTACACAGCATGCAATAGTAACCATGGATGTAAGGCACTTACCATCGTCAGGCTGGTCCCTCTGCCTCTGTGGACCTTCGCCCTTCCTGGAGTGACGGTCTTCTTGCTGGCGCCTCCTCTCCCTCGCCAGCCATCACTCATCTGGGCCTAAGGTACAAACACGGAGAGAGGAACATCAGTACAGTCCTGTAGCAAAGTCCCCCTGCCCCCATGTGTGTGCAGTCCCACACAGCCAGACCCACCCACCCCACACCCTGATAACACCACCACAGCCAACACCGGATGGTCCTTCCCCATGTTCCGGACACATGCAACCGTGATACCCATATGGAAGATAAAAGTGTATGGATGTTACACCTACCTGGCCATGGTACCGTGCCCCTCCTGGCATGTGCCCACAGGCAGGCAAGCAGGTCCGGGTCCCTCCACCTCAGGTCCGCATATCTGTGGCAGCACTGCTCTGCCATCTGCCCCATTCCTGTAGCCTCCTCCAGGGCATCAGCCACCTCCTGCCACACCTGACTCCTGGACTTGTCCAGGGGTGCCTCACCAAACAGTGGGCCAACAAGTGGCTCCACAATGGCAACCAAGTTTGCCATTTCTATCTGGCTCCACTGGGCAGCTCTCCTCCGCTCCATCTCTATTGCTCGGTAGGGTCAAAATGGCACTCTGCAGCGCAGTTCCACCACATGCAGATGCTGTGCGGTACAGCGCTGCCATTCCCTATCACGCTCTCACCAAACAGCGCAATAGTGGTACACCCATGCCTGACGCATGGCGACTGGGGGGGAAGGTTGGGCACAGGGTCAAGGGTCTCTGGTGCACGGACAGCCACAGCACGATTGGAACCCAAAGCGTGTAGCACGATTGGGTGCCTGTGTGCCACCTCCAGTAGCGGCCTACCGTGCTGTTGCCCCAGTGTGCCTATGACGCCCCAGTGCCATGGTGCCATATAGGTGAACAGCACTGTAGTGCCACTGGCACAATGGTGGCCGTGTCCTGCATTGCCTCACATGTACAGCACTTTAGCATCGTGGCAAGCGCCTGCGTCATCAACCCGGGCATGCGTGGTTAGGTGTGTACTGCTCATGTCACAGAACTGTGCCCTTGGCTCAGCATGTTCAAAACAATTGCGCAAAGCGCAAAAGCGAGATATTCAGCCGTCGTATGCAAATCAGCTAATCAGCCATTCAATAGAGCAGTCACTGCAATTTGCGTCCACTTAAAGTTGCGCCTCACCTCATTTGCATGGGTTGCACTATAAAAGTGCGACATTGGGCTGCACTGGCCATAGTCAGTTACTGCAGTCTATTGGTGAGTTGCATGCTGTTTGGGAGTGTGGACTGTGGATTTTGGGACATGCATGGGATTGCACAGTCACAGGTAACACCTGTCATTCTCACAGGCTGAATCATGACCGAGCGAGTTGTGGAAGAAGAGGAACAGAGTTGTGGGAGGAGGAGGAGGCCAAATTTCACAAAGGCTGAGATGGATTCCCTGTTTGAGGCCTACCTGGACCAGGAGCCGCTTCTCAGCAGATGCCAGGGAACACCACAGGCCTGTGCTGCTGCATGGGATGAAGTGGCGCATGCTGTGAACCTGCATGGCAGCCACCAGCGCTCCGTGCAGAAGTGCAAGAAGAAGATAGGCACAGACAAGAGGAGGATTAAGGAGACGGTGGCTGCCATCAGGGCAGCACAATCTGCGACAGGTGGGGGACAGCCGGAGGTGCTATGCCTGACCCTACAGGAGGAGAGGGTTGCTGGCAGCATGCAGCATTGTGCCATTGAGGCTGTTCCGGGTGGTGGATTCCAGACGGGTGGTAGCCCGTCACTGCATGGTAGGTCATGGTCTGTCTATTGGGGGGAGATAGGGTAGGTCACATGTAGTAACACGACTTTGTTTTCCCTTACAGCTCCTGAGCATCTGCATGGGTCAGCAGTGGTGGGCCTCTCCACTGAGGCCAGTCAGATGGAGATGGAGGAGGGCCCATCCACCTCCACAGGAATACACAGTTCAGTGCAACAGTGGGCCCACCTGGATGTCCAGACTGACGTTGTTGGAACAGGTGTGGAGGAGGCCTTGCCCATGTCCCAGCATGCCAGCATCCACAGATGTCAGCATACTGTGACTCGGGCTGGTGCCGGGTCCATCACCGATGATGATGTTGCTAATGTCATGGGCAGTGACACATGTGTGCCACAGGATGGCCACACAGTAGGTAACATCGCAGACATGGCTGTGGGTGGTGCCGCCGTGGAGGCCTGCATGTCATCACAGTCCCAGCCTGTGCCTGTCAGCACCGGTGGGGCAGCACTGGTGTGTGTACAGTACAGTGGAACTGTTGCAGCCACTGCAGCGGCACCAGTGAGCCCTGGGGAATGGCAGCCAGAGGGGCAGCATCAGCAGTCGGCCAATGGGCTTGGGGGTACAGTGTCAGGGTGCGGCATCAGTGCACCACCTCTGGACATGCCCAGGCCTGGTCCTGGTGTGCAGCGCCCACCCTCAAGGGGTGCTGAGCATCAGGGCCACGCATACCCTGAGGGACAGAATGCCGATCAGGCAGATGACCTCTTGGATGAGCACACCCACATACTGCAAGCATCAGTCAATCAGCAGAGGTGGCTTTTGATGGTGGTGGATGCACTGAGTGTGGCTCTGGAGCAGGCAGAGGAGCATCGCAGCAGAGAAACCACTCTGCTCCTGTCAGGGATGGACCGGATGCGGGAGGATGTGACCGCTGCCATTCACAGGCTGACACATACAATCACAGCTGCCATGGCCATAGGGGGCACACAGTTATTTGCCCATGTGGTACAGACACCGCACAGTGCAATGTCCACCCCCCATTCCCGGTGTCGTATGACACCATCCTTGTCGACACCTGGTTCAGCTGTGGGCATCCCAAGCACGCCTGGCGCAGGCATGTTCAGTGTGCTGCAGACCCCTGTGTGAGCACGGTCACTTTCATTCAGTGGAACCCTTGGGGGACCATCGGTGCCACCCCATGAGGCCAGTGGTCAGCCTGTTAGTGCTGGCGGATCTCAGCGGGGCCGCCCACGCATCCGTGTCAGCCAGGACATTGTGGCGTGTGACTGACCTGTCTCCCAACATGGCTACTGTCTGATGCTGCCCTGTGTGCATTGGGTCATTCAGCAGGCAATGCATGAGTGGGTACCCGGCCCTGCACACAGACACACAGTCCATCTGCACACCCTCCCGGCTGCTGTCCGTAGTTGCGTGTGCTTGATGATGCCTGCATTGCGCTGTACACCAATGTGCAATAGTGCCCAGCATCTGACACACGCACAATGACAGGCAGTGGGCATGGTGGTCTGTGGACATGTGTGTGGCTAGAGGTGGCATTCTGGGTTGGTGTGCCTCCTACCCTTTGTGCATGTCTGGTGCGTTGTGTGTGTGTGTGTCTGTCCACGTGCCGTGTTAGACCTCACCCATCCCTGGTGGTGTGTGTGGTTCTATGCCTGGCCACTTCCCTTGATGGCATGCACCCCTGGTGTGTGTCCATGCATGTTTGTGGGTTGTGCCTTAGCCACTGGTGGTTGCACATGGCCCCATGACTTACCTGGGTTGGCTGAAGTGCTCCTCCATGATGGTGTCCCGGTGCAGCTGTGCCAGCCGGAGCAGTTGGGGATCCCGTCACCCAAGGGGGGGCTGCCCATCACCACTGTCACTGGCGTCCTCATCGTCCCCATCTCTGTCCCCCTCTTTGACCTGTACGGCTATCCCACATTTGTTGGCCATGTTGTGCAGGATGCAACAGGCCAGGAATAGCCCACAGGCCTTTGAGGGGCTGTACTGTAGGGCACCGCCGGAGGTGTCCAGGTAACAGAAACATGCTTTCAGCATCCCGAACACCCACTCAATGACATTACATGTGGTGGCGTGTGCCTCATTGTAGCATTGCTGCAATGGGATAGCGGGCCGCCGGTATGGTGTGAGCAGCCAGGGACGGAGTGGGTATCCACTGTCACCTGTGTATAGAGGGTGGAGGTTAGTTTGGTGATCAGCATCACCTGGCCCCAGGCCATGTAGGCCACTACCCATGTCACCTCTGACCATGCCCCTCCCAGGCCCTATGTTTGTCTGTGTGGTTTGCATACTCACCCACTAGGTGGCCAGTGGGGATGTCCCCACTCTTGAATCTGTGGCACAGTGATGACTGGTGCCGGATGAAGGCATCATGTGCTCCTCCAGGGTGCATGGCACAGACATTGATTATGCGCCCCTGACATCGCACACCACCTGGCAGTTGATGCTAGCATAGCCCTTTTGATTTATGTATGCGGCCCCCTCGGGGCCAGGTGGTGTGCGGATGGCCACATGGGTGCGTCTATTGCCCCTAGCACGCCAGGCTTACGTGCTACCCTGTGGAACTCCTGTATGTTTGCTGTACACTCCGCCAGTGTGCTGGGGAAATGGATGTACTCCACAGCATGTGGCAGCAGTGCGCTGAGGAATTGGGTGAGGTGGCATGACACGGCCGACTGGGTTATGCCTGTGGTGTTCCCTTTTGGTCTCTGGAAGTTACCCATGTTGAGCAAGCACATGCAAGCTGTCACTTTAGTCTCCACTAACAGAGCATGGCTCTGTCGTGTGGGTGCCTGCATCACATCACTGCACAGCTCACAGAGCCACCTCAGAATTGCCTGATTCAGGCAGTACCGGCCCACGATCTCCATATCACTATACAGCTCGAAACTGGTGCGGGCTCGGTACAGCCTGTTGGGGGCATACCGCCGACGGGCCCATCCACGGACGTGCCCCCTGCTGCCCGCCTTCTCACCCACCTCATTACTGCCTCCATCAGGATGGTGGCACTGGCCATGTCCCTGGCTTGTGTTTAGCCCCCCGGTAGCTGTTTCTGTGTTCCCCCCACTGTCCTGGCTGCTACTTCCCCTGCACTAGGAACACCTGACTGTGGTGGCCTCACTGCTGTGTGGCACTTCTCCCTTCTGCACTGTGGCTCCCCACACCGTCCCCTGAGCCTGTGGGTTTCACGTGCCCTTTCACTGTCCTGCCATATGTGTGTGTGTGTGTGTGTGTGTTGCCTGTGTGGCTGGCTATAGTTCAGCAACTTGTGGCTTCCGTGTAGCATTCTTGTGCCTCTCCCTTGTTCCTTTTTATTTTGGCTCATTTCCGCTATGGCGCAACTTCCGCTTGCTCCCCTATTGCGCATGGCGCATGTTGTTGAATATCGCACTGCGCCATTTATGCATGGTTCCTCCCCCTTCAGTTGTGCATATATTCATTATCATTGCGCTGTTGCTCAGCGTGATTTGGGGGGCGCAACTGCCTCCTACTGAATATCGCAGAATGGCGCATTTTCGGACTTGCACTGGCGCAACCTTATTGCGCATGGCGCAACTCTTTTGAATATCTGGGCCAGTATGTTAAAAACATCAAACTTGTGAAAGCTTGTACCTTGGGTCAGACTCTACTGGATCTTTGAGTTTTAGGTTACAATTGTTTTTGTTGTCATTGGTGAGCAAAAATAAAACTCTTGATTTGGGTGAATTTTTTTTAGTATTTTTCCACCTCTATAACTTTGTCCCCCCCCCAACTGACTGATATAAAATGTTCAGGACCAAGAGACCCTGACCCAGACCCCACGCCTGCCAAATTACAGGCAAATCGGTCATTAAGGTGCAAAAATCAAGGTTTAACATAGAAGTGCTTCCTCAACCCTAATATGCAGGCATGAACGCACCTTCAAAATAAATAAAATGTATATATATATATATATATATATATACACATATACAGTATATAGATAGATAGATAGATTCCATACCTTTGGGGTACATGTTTTCTAGCTCATATCTTGGGGCTACATTTAGAATATTTGAACAAAAAAATGTTGTTTTTTTTTATACCCTGATGGTGATTGCTGTACGATGTTGCATTCTTGGGTAACTCCAAAGACAAGGTAAATTGAGTTCTATTTTATAACAGGTCATATCAAGCTGCTGCTCTATTATTTACTTTTTTTTTACACTTTCTTTTATGCTTCTCTCGGTCAGGACATCTCTCAGAGTAGCTTTTTCAGCAAGACACCTCTACTCCCCTGCCTGAAGCTCTCTTCCCCTCCAGCACCCCCCAACCAGACATTCCAGCCCCCTGGATCACCCCCCAGGTGAGGGCTGACCTTTCCTACCTGGCAGCCTTTCTGACATTAGAGGGTCCATCCGGTGTGGGGGCTCGGTCAGCCTTCAGGGAGAGATCCCGATGATGGGGATGTGGGTGTCTGCCACTGGAGCCCTCGTCACCTCCTTAGACTGAACAAGGATTTTTTTTGTCTTGGTTGACCCTCGGAGTTCGGACATGCAATGACGTCAAAGGCATTATGTACCAACATCCACCGCAGCTCCGCCCCCACATCTGCAGTGCTGCCTGTTCCTTGAGATGCCCCCAACCACTTTCAGGGGCCAACCAGGAGTGACACAGTCCCCAGATCCCTCACCAGGAAGGGAGAGCTGTCCTTTGGATGCTCAATCCCTTCCCTCCCCTGCCGACTCTCGGTGGCCAGACTTCGTTTCCAAACCTGGGTTCACCGGCATGGTGCGAGGTGTGGTGCAAGTGTCTCAACCCTCAGCACCACTGGGCCAGCTCTATTTTTTTATATTTTAAAAATATATAATTTATGATGTTCCTAGATACTTGCCCACTAGTGTATAAGCATATTTCTTAGACAAGGACAATTCTGCTTTAGAGCAATCTGAATGACCTCCAGGTAGCTCATTATTTTACTGCTGCAGGGTGGAGCTCTGCAGACATTTTGCTAGGACAGTAGAAATAAAGAGTTCAACCAAATGTCTAATGGACTTTATTTAACTGGAGTTTCATAGCAATCCCTCCTCTCAGCAGTCTGTTTACAGCACTAATCTTTCTCTGTTAGTATTTCCCAGTGAGGAATATTGTTCAGGTTTCTCAGATAAACACAGAAACACAGCTTTAGGCAGTAATTGCTTTGAAATATTTTGGGAGCATATAGGATAAATTGTTTTATGGATAGTGCTAACTCCACTGATTTTCACAATATAAGTATTTTCTAAAAACGAGGTCTGTTTTATAAAGAAATTTGCTCTTGAAAAAGTGTAGCATGAAACAGAATGTTCCCACTACAGAGCTGATTGCATTCTTGGCAGCTGTAACTTGAGCTGTCTGTTGTCTTTGTCTGCAGTTAACCCTTTGCGGTTCTGGTTCCAGCTCTGCTGCTGGCTTGTCAGAGCATCTTAGAAACGAAGACCATGAGAAGTCCTTTGTTTGCGAGCTGCTGCTGCTTTTGTAGACCTCTTTTTAATGCACACTGAGATATCTTTGAAAAAAAAAAATTAATGTGCAATAGCCAGAGAAAGTGCTGGCTGACTTCATAAAAGTGAGATTTCCTAGCTGCCTCCTCCAACTCACTCTGCATCCTATGAACTAAGCATAATGTTTGCTGATTACAGCACATCATAGATTATTATGAATTTATGTTTTAAAATATCATTGAGCAATGTGGAATATTGCCTTTTCCATGTAGGACAGAGGGTTTCTGAGATGTAAAATGAGTGACGTACCCTGAATTGTGTGATAGTTGAGAGGTATGCTGAGCTGGGCTATTCAGGGTAAATAATCCCCAAAAAAAAATATCCAAAAAAGTCCTATGCATGTAATTAAAAGTGGGACATCGGTGGTGCTGGGACACCATGAAATTTCTAGTGCAAAAATGATGAACCTGGAGTCAATGACTGTGGAGGCTTTTAGGTTCAAATCCCTCCACTACTTCTGGTTAACTGTATGACTTTCAGCAAGGTACTGGACCTCCCAAGGCTTCCAGTGGATCCTGTGAACTTAGCTTCATGACACGCCATGCTTCACAATCTTCTGTCTCTCACATAAAAGTGGGGCACACTGGATATCCGATATGTGAAAAAATGTGAGACGCTGTCCTTCAACACATGGGACACATGATTAAATGGAGCTACAAGCTCAGATGTGGGAGATATGGAACAAGCCTCAACTATAGTACCTGGAGAAAGAAAGGAGGGAGAATCAGCATCAATAGCAACTGGAGTAAGCCGATTGTCTGCAAGTTAACCCCTTGCAGTCCTGGTGCCAGCTCTGCTAAAAAAAAAATAATAATTAATATACTAATAATAATAATGACATAAAACACAGACCCCTTTGACAGCTCACCCAATCTGCCCTAATCACCCTGATCCATTGAAGCTAGCTGATTGTGTACAAGTTAACCCCTTTCAGTCCTGCTCCCAGCTCTGCCACTCAGCAGTGCCACCTCTTCCTTTGCAAAGAAGCAGCTGGCTTGTCAGACCAACTTCACAAGAAGCCTTAATGATTCAGGCATTCTGCCCCTTGCCAGACTTTGATGCCTGTGAAACTTATGTCTTGGGCAAAATGTATTTTTGCACTTTTGGTGCTAAATGATGCTTCAGCTAAGATTTGAACATTTTTACCTACCGGGTTCATGAGGTGTGGCGATAAGAAGACTGTTGAAAATTTGGGGTTAAGATCTTAAAAAAACAAGAAAGTTATGAAGCAATGTTGAAATTCGTCAATGTTGTCTTATAAATGTACTACTGGTATTTTGCCAGATTCAGACTCCATATTTTCAACATGGCCTTTTTTAAACCCACATCATGAACAAGGCAGGTGTAATTCATCAAACTCCCTCCAAATTATTATTTTTTTGTTTACTATACTCAGAGCAGCTCGAAAGTAATTTGATAACTGTGAAAGAATTCTGCAATGCTGCTAAACCCTGGCCTCAGGGGCAACAGCAAAGCACCGTGCCTGGGGTGAATGCAGTACCACATTATTTTTATATGGGCCACTTACATCACATAATAGCAGAAAAAATAATGGGGAGAAAAGAGCTGAAACAGAATCCACAGCTTTTGAGTGCTTATAAAGGAATGTTTATGTTTTGCTTTACAGTTAGTGACTATTGAGTAACTGGGTGTTGTCATGGAAGCAGACACACCTTCCCCCATCACCATGTTATCTACTATGGCTGTTTTGATCTGGCTGAATAGGTAGGTTCTTCATTCCCACTCTATGTTCTGTGCTAGGATTGTTTTGATCTGGCTTTATAGGTAGGTCTCCCCTCCTCCCCATTCTGTGCTAGGGCTGTTTTCATTTGGCTGTGTAGGTAGGTTCTTCATCCCTTCCCCCACCCCCATGTTCTGTGCTAGGGCTGTTTTCATCTGGTTGTTGTAAGCAGACACACCTTCCCCCCTCCCCATGTTCTCTGCTAGGGCTGTTTTGATCTGGCTGTGTAGGTAGGTTCTCCCCCACCATGTTCTCTGCTAGAGATGTTTTTATCTGGCTTTATAGGTAGGTCCCCCCATCCTCCCCATGTTCTGTGCTAGGGCTGTTTTCATCTGGCTGTATATGTAGGTTGTTCACCCACATCCCCATGTTCTGTGCTAGGGCTGTTTTCATCTGGCTGTATATGTAGGTTGTTCACCCACATCCCCATGTTCTGTGCTAGGGCTGTTTTGATCTGGCTCTATAGGTGGTTTCATCTATTACACTAACACACCTGACAGTTTATGTGTAAACCTTTCAAATACCACTGAGTTCTACAGACATGCTGGGATGGTCTTATTAAACTATCTTCAAGCATGTTGTATTTTAAGTATCTATTCATTATTATTAACTATTATATGACAGTGAGGTCCAGTTGCTAGCACTCTCACCTAGGAGTCATTCTCATAGTAATCATATGTCTCACACATAGAACTTGTTTTTTTTTCAATACAGCCTTCATTGTTGATTTGCATTTGTGCATTAAATTACCCAGTTGAGCTGTATGGGCACAGTCTACCCTGAATGCTCTCCACACTTGGATTTTTGAGACTATTTTGAGTTTTAGCCAGCGTCCAAAAAGCACCACCCCGTATCACAGTGCAAAAGCATTCTTCGTTTTTTTGGTGGGACATAACACTATTTACATAAAAGTATTCTGTTTTAGAACACACCCACTGACAAAATCAGAAACAAAAACATCGGTAGAATCAGTGTGTGACAGGGTGATTTAAAAAAAAAATCTTCACAGTGACAATTGATGACTCTTTCAAAGGCGTGCTAGGGCGAACAAGTTTTGAAAACAAAAAGCAGCAGTCCCTAATTTTGTTTTTTATTGTGTATGTTTGTGTTCATGAAATACAGTATTTTTATTGTGTATGTTTGTGTTCATGAAATAGAGTACTTTTACATATACAGCCCACATGGCTATACAAGGAGAAGGGGAAATCATCTCCTAAAAATCTCAAATAATCTTCTCGGCTGATTTAACTTGTGTTTACCTGACAGTGATATGTGCAAGTGCACTGAACAGTCTAACATGCGGATGCCACTTTTTGTTAGGCAGTGAAACCATGAATCAATGTGCCAATTTTTTATTTTAAAAATCTATAGATGTCATCACTTAGCCTATTATGAGTGATCTAGCTGTCCTGCAGGGAAAACACTTTTTCGTGCTCCAGTGAGAGTGCCACCTATGCAGAACAGCTGATTGCTTTTTGCCAGTGTTTATGTGCAGCCAAACATAGATGAAATTCCCATTCTAGTCCCAATTACTTCTGTGTTTCCCTACACATTAACCCCTATGTAGAAGCATATATGTCTAAGCCCCATAGCTGCACACTAGTCTAGAGCTGGGACTGGACTTGGTAACAGGTAGGATAACTGACCTCAGGAGAGGTGTCTGTATCTGAGCTCAGCCCTCTGATCACCCCTTACACTTATCCTCAGCAGGGCACCCAGCTAAGCCTTTCCCGGAGTAATTGTATCAGCACTCCACATTCCACTGACCTGTCTGCTCAATGGACCCGGCAGATTTCTTGGGGCAGTTCCTCACTTCCCCTGGCAGTTTTGAACAGAGACCACTTTGATAGAGTATTTACAGAAGTGTAGGGAAAATACAAAATATACAAATGTAGGACATTTTTGATCATGTGTGCACCCGGTGTGTGCCTAGCATGCCATTAAAGAATTGGAAGTCGGACTTCCGGTGACATCACTCCCTAAATGGCAGCCTAGTTCTTCTGGCTCCTGATCCTCCCTAACAAAAATTTCCTGCAAACAGAGTTTTCCTCACTGAAACTGATAGAATTTGCTAGGAGACTAACTGAAGATGCCTAAAAGAGGTGAAAGGAACCTTTTTTGCCTGACGAGGGGAAAGATGAAGGCGGGTTAACGGATGGGGACTCAGGCAGTGAGAGATCACAGGCATCGGCATCCTCCCACTGCAGCAGAACCAGCACAAACAAAATCAGTTATCACGGGCCACAATTCAGAGGCAAATGTCAATGGTCCTTTCAGAACTATGGGATTTTCGCAAAGAGATGCGGTCAACAGTATCGGCCTTACGTACTGATATCTCAAAGTTGGAGACCCGACAAGAAGCCCTTGAGGTACAGGCCGTGGAGGCAGATGACAGAGTAAACGTCACAGAATGAGCAATCTCCCAGTTACACCAGGAAATTCAAGATCTACAGGCTAGGGTGGAAGATGCTGAAAGTCACAGCAGAAGAAATAATCTATGCATTTCTGGCATACCAGAGGGAGCCGAGGGTCCAGATATGCTTAAATTTATAAGGCAATTCCTGCAAGACTCCATACAACTCTCCGAACCTCTGACTTTGGAGATGAAACGAGCCCACCGCACGCTTGGCTCGAAATCAAAGCAGGGTGCCCGCCGCCGTACCATGTTAGCTTGGTTCCTTAGATTTCAGGAGAAAGAGGCAATCCTGCATGCTGCGTGGAAACAGGGGGAGGTTCTCTACCAGTCTCATCATATATATATAGAAAATGACTATGCCCCTGAAATTATGAGCCATAGGAAGCAGTACATACTGATCATGCGGGCACTCAAGGCTGCGGGACTGCGATTCCATACTCCGTATCCTGCCAAGATTGTGATCCAGTTCTCAGATGGTCTTCAAACCTTTGAATTGGCACTGGCAGGTAGCGCAGAGCTCAAGAATTGGCACATTTACGTACAGCAGAGCACAGCCATCCAGAAGCCTACCCTAGCTTCTAAACTGTCACAGCGACTCTGGAATGCGGGAACGAAGGATGCATGCAGAAGACAGGGTCAGGAAGCTATCAAGCAAATCACTGATTCACTGCTCCAGCAATCACAGAACTCAGACACTGAATTGACCACCACGAAGCCTAACAACAAAGGTTCACCATGCCGAGGCTCCACTATAAGCTCCCAGTAAAATGGGGAAAGGGACTACATGATAAAGGTCATGGTCTACAAGGTCATTGGGGAGTGAAGACTTTTGGGGAATGCTTTCCCCTTTTCCCTGCCTTCTGAGTGGCTGGAGTTGCTCAGCCCCAAACATTAACTTCCAAAAGCAGATTGAAGCATCTCTGAATAAGCAGATAAGTCTCAGTCCACTAAAGCTTCATACTTTTGCTTTCTCATTAACAACTGTAAGCCTAGCGGCCATTTTAATTGCTCCTTATAGTAAACATCTGTTCTGATTCCCCCCTTCCTTCTACAACGGTACTATATTAACATTCTTATTTAACAAGGTGAGACGTGAGACTCACTTCTCCCTCCACCCCCCCATTTCCTGCCTATGCTATAACCCTGTACTATTAACCCTGGGACTGAAACCATACCTAACATTTACTAACCACCTACTCTGAAAGGTAACTCTAGGGCTGAATAGGCCAAATAAGGTTTTACTGAAGGCTTGCTTTACGATGATGTAATGACTGCCTACAAACTTGTTAATTAATTGGGTGGGCATACAAGAGGATGGTTGCCCTTGCGTACCCCCTTCTTCCTTTTTTTCTTTCTTCCCCCTTTTTTTTTGATTTGTAAATTTCCCTCCTCCCTGACCATCCTATATTCCACCACGCCAGACCCTTCCCCCTTATTCTTTTTTCAGAGGATAAAACAAGGACTTTGACCCTGATAGTTTAAGGGGCATACCTTCATTTGGGTTTGAGTGAAGGCTGGGGGGTTTCTCCCTTCATGTTGGCTCCCCTCTTTATCTCACACTCCTCTTTAAATACTATTATATACCATAGGTGAGGATCAGGGAGGGTACTGATGTCACCAACACCTATCCCCTACCCCCATACTGCCACCAGGGTGTCACATGCTCTCAGCAGTATCGAGAGCATAGGTGTGTGTCTCGAACATGCACCGAGGTCATGATATATGACAATATGGAAGCACTTCTTCTAAGTCAGCTGTTCAATCTGACTTTGTTGGCCCAGTTGGCCCCCATGGTTAAATTTGGCCAGTTAAATTATTTTTGGCCAGTTAAATGTTCGACACAGTTAGAGGAGAGTTATCCTCGCAGTATTTTACACAGCCAGTCACAATTCCTTTTAGAAGTAAATGTTCGTGTTAGTGTCAGTAAACTTATAATCCTGAGTTTGGCACAGGTAAAGTCATTTCAGGTTATTCAACAGTATATGCAATGTCTGGGGAACCCTTACAGATCTTTTCATTGAATGTTAATGGGCTGGGCAGCCCGGTTAAGAGAACTAGAATGCTCTCTCTATTTAAAAAGACACATGCAGGAATAATATTTATGCAAGAAACACATAGGAACAAAGCTGAACATGGAAAGTTTATTAGGGGAGGTTTCTCACAAGTTTTTTCCTCCTCCTTCCCTAGTGGAAGATGGAGGGAAGTCACCATACTGATCTCTAACCATACTCCTTTTAAAGCTACCTCTAAGTGGGCAGATCCTGAGGGCCGCATGGTGATAGTCCGGGGCTTATTATAAGGTATAGATGTCACTCTTGCCAATGCGTATTTCCCCCCTGGCTCCACCCAGCAAGCACTCCATTCCCTTATGAATAAGGTAGTTCAATTTACTAAGGGCACTCTAGTGCTGGCAGGAGACTTCAATATCTCCCCCAATCCAAGTGTAGACTCCACAGGGATTATAAGAAGTAGACAACCAGCACCTCCTAAATTCTTTGAGAGGTTTATACAGGAGATGGGCTGGGTTGATATATGGTACTCCCTTCATCCTAGGGACAAGAGATATACTTTTTATTCGGCTGTGCATGGATCCTATTCTAGGACAGACCATTGCTATACACAAAAGGAATGTTTGGATACCATTAGGGCAGTAACAATAGGAGATATTGTCCATGCTGATCATGCCCCAGTTATCACCACATGGAATTTTAGTCTTGAGAAGCAAAATACACTGTGGAGAATGAACCCTGTCCACCTTAAAAACACCCAATTTTGAGAATTTCTGGAAGAGAAAATACAGGAAATCCATAGGGATAATTCCCTCCCGGAGATCCCCATCACCATTAGATGGGACACGTTGAAAGTGGTCTTATGGGGTCACCTTATTCAATATTCCTCACACCAGGCCAAGCTGCGAAGGGAAAAACAAGCTCAGCTGGAGGCAACACTACACTTCTTTCAGACCGCCCATCAACAAGGCGATAACAGTGATGGCTCAGTTAAATCAGACTAGGCAGCAGCTGGAATCCCTTGTCCAACAGAATACAGAGGTTGCCCTAGCCTTTTTAAGGCAGAGATATGGGGAGGTGGGACTGAGGGCCTCCCGCCTACTTGCCTACAGGATCCGCAGGCAACGTCAACTTGCCACTATATCATCTATTAAAGACCCCTCGTCAGGCATTATTTATTCTAAAACTGACCAGGTCACCAACATTTTCTGTGTTTGTTACAAATCACTGTACACGCCATACCAACCAATAGATCCTGGAGACATTGGAACCTTCCTTTCACCCTTGAACCTTCCTAAATTAGATGAGGACCAAAGATCCTCCCTGGTCTCCCCTATAACATACCCTGAACTGAAAGCGGCTATCTCCCGCTCCAAAACCATGAAGGCCCCTGGCCCTGATGGCTATGGAGCAGAGTTTTATAAACAGTTAGAACAATCACTCTCCCCTACCCTCCTAACAGCCTATAATGATATACTACAGGGTGTAGCAAACCCCCCTCCCAGCTGGTCTTATGCTGTAATTTTCCTTATTCCCAAACCAGGAAAGGACCCTCAAAATTGTGCATCTTTCCACCCAATTTCAGTTCTAAATGTTGACTATAAATACCTGATGTCGATTTTGGCCAAAGCCTGGATACGGTCCTCCCCACAATAATTAACCTAGACCAGACCGGGTTTGTCAGTGGTAGATCTACCACAGATAACACCAGAAGGGCCTTACATTTAGTACAAGAAATGCAAACTGCAATAACACCCTCTGTCCTTCTCAGCCTAGATGCTGAGAAGGCATTCAATAGAGTCGCATGGCCCTATTTATTCACTGTAATGTCAAAGTTTGCCCCCCCCCTTATTTCCCTGATAAAAAAAACACTTTATTCCTCTCCCCAGGCCTGTGTAAAAGTCTCAGGACACCATTCCCCCTATTTCCCCTTATTTAGAGGCACCAGCCAAGACTGTCCTCTCTCCCCTGGTCTATTTGCTATCTTTATTGAGCCCCTGGCACAAGCCATTAGAGATTCCCCGGGGATAAAGGGAATGCAACTGGGAGGTACGGAGCACCGCCTGGCCCTCTACATGGCTGATGTCTTACTTTTTTTAACGAATCTGCTTCAATCAGTCCCATCACTGTTTGAATGCTTAGATCACTTCGGCAAATGTTTGGGGTATAAACTTAACACTACCAAAACTGAAGCACTAACTTTTCACTTTCTCCCTTCAACATCATTTAAGCAAAGGTTCCCCTTTTGCTGGGATTTAGAGAAATTAAAATACTTAGGAATTTACCTTTCCCATCAGCCAGTAGATACTATTAAATACAACTATGATCTGTTTACAACCCAACTTAAGACAGACCTAGAGAGCTGGAATATACTTCCTTTGAATTTATTGCAGAGGGTAGAGGTTATACACATGGTGACCCTACCTCGAGCCCTCTATCTTTTCCAGAATGTACCAATTTGCATTTCAAATAACACATATAAGGCCTGGAATAAACTCATCAGTAGATTCATATGGGCAGGCAAATGGCCTAGAGTGAGAACCCCCATCTTGTACCTCCCCAGGATACAGGGTGGGCTAGCCCTCCCTAATCTTAAACTTTATAACTGGGCCTCTCATCTCTCCTTTATTGTGTGCAGATTGGCTAGGCCTAACCCTGCATTGTGGAGGGAGATAGATGAGGACTTATTGCCCTTTAAGCAGTTTATTAAATCCATGACTCACCGAATGCCTCCTCCCCGACTACATGACCCGGCCTTAACAAATCCCTGGATTATTCACCAATTGAAAACCTGGAATGTCATATGTAGACAGCTGTCCTTGTCCCTATTTCTTTCACTCATCTGCCCTATTTATCTACTGGAGAACTTCCAGCCAGCACTGAATGATCATACATTTGCTACATGGGAGCATTTGGGGCTCACCAATCTTACTTAATTTCAAAGTGGAGAGTTTAAATCCTTCCTGAACTTAAGTCAGATGCATGGCTTGAGGCGACAAGATTTCTTCCGCTATCTGCAATTAAGACACTTTTTTTATTCCCTTCCAAATCGGATAAGACAATTTGAAAGCTCTTCCCCTCTGATTGTTTTTATTCAACAACTCGTCCATGCTGGTAGTACCCCCCATTCTAGCTCTACCCTCCACAAGGCACTGGGGACCACTCTAGGTATGAATACCGATAGCCTTTGTGCTAAATGGGTTGAGGAACTTGGTTCCGACATCCCAAAGGAAAACTGGTACAAGGGCTGTCTCCCGATAGCTAAACTTACATATTCACATAGTTGGAGGCTGTTTTCATGGCAGATAATTACCAGGTACTTTCGAACCCCCATAATCACAGCGCATTTCAATCAGGTACATTCAGGGGCCTGTTGGCGACACTGTGGTGACTCCAGGGTGCACCATACCTATATATTTTGGGCATGTCCCCTGATACAGACCTTTCTTGCTCTACTACAGTTGGAGCTGAGATCCCTCTTTGATACCTCACTCACCTTAACTGCAGACTTATTTATCCTACATATTTTTCCCCCAGAGCTTAAGGGCCCGTTCACAAGATACCTCCTGGGGGTGTTTCTGGTAGCAGCCAAAAAGGCACTGACCCGTCACTGTCTCACCCCTAACCCCCCTACCATCTTAGAGTGGAGAGAAATTACTATTCAGATCTGTAGCTCAGAAAGAATCTCCTATCAACTAAATGATAAAACTGACTTGTGCTCATTGAAATGGTCCAGATGGGCACTTTATATTATGTCTAAGGATCCCTCCTTTGTCCCTTAAAGTAGAGTCAAGGGGAGTGGGGCTACCAAGGGAGTGGCATCCCTTCCCCCTAAAATCTGATCAAGTAAACCCTAGGTTACTATACCATTCCCTCAGATAACTAAGAATGGGTTTTGCTCAGCCATATAAATTAATTACGTGGATTATTACAGCCTGAAGCTTTGTTTTCTCATTATATACATGTAAATTACACCAACAGCTGTGCCTAATGAATGTATTTATTATTATTAACTATTTAAACCGCTCCTTATATGTATTTACAATTTCTTTTTTTAGTATATCCTTTACCTCAGACATGACACTGAACGAAGTAAAATAATAGTGTTAAGCTGAATGATTTATCTTGTAACCATAATCAATCTGTGTATTCAGTGAATTGTGACTGTCTATGTACCCCCTTTTTCCCTTTTTTTCTTTTGTACCCCTTCCCCCCAAGTTGTAAAAAATTCGGAATAAAAATTATAATAACAAAAAAAAAAGAATTGGATGTCTCTATAAAGTTTATCTTTTGCTGTTTTTGAGGTATTCTAGCAGCCTGTGTTGGTGATGCATTTACGTATTTTTCCCATGCATCTGTCTTCTGGTCAAATTTTACACTTGGCTGGGTTATCATCCAGTCATTGATCATCTCCTCCTCCTCCTTATCTGAGAAGAAATAGGTGACCCCGACATAGAGCTCATCCTTCTCAATGCCACTGGGGTCCCCTGTGGACAGCTTTGCAGGGTCCCCCATATACAGCTTACTATAATTTAGATGGTGATCTGATCCAGTTGATCTCCCATCAATGATGGCACAAGGGAAGTCAGGAGGAGGCAGCCAATCTAGAATCTTAATGTACAAAACACTTCATACCTGAAACACTGGAGTGTTGTTATTGGTTTATCAACTGCAGCCAGAGCACTTACAACTTCAAAGAGCCACAACCCCCAGGATTATTATTATAAGAACCATGTGGGAAAGGGTAAGGAGGTCAAATTGCAAATGGGCGCACAAAGCAGTGTAACCCTTGGAAACCTGGGCACAGACTTTTGTGACACCCTTGCTTATAAAACTGTTACAGGCAGGCAATAGGGGTGTCTCAGAAGCAGTGACTGAGAACAGAGGAGCTGGTGGGGGTAAAGGGCCATCTCGGGACTGTGTGATGTCATACATTTTAGGGGTCCAACCCCAGAGCTATTGTTCCAGTATGTATAGGCTTAGGTGCAACACTACCTGGTTATTGATGTTTTGCAGGGCTTGACCTCTGATGGTAAACTGTGCATACATCAGTGTATGGTTATTATAATACTGTATATGGGGAATTGAAGGAGGCAGATATGCAAATGTGTCTGAGGGAACAGATTTGTGTTACTGCTGCTGTAAAGCTGTGCATATCCCCATGTACAATATAACAGTTGTCATACATCGAAGCATGCATGATTTACCATCAGAGGTCAAGCCCTGCAAAACATTGATAACCAGGTGGTGTTGTACCTAAACCTATGCATAAAGGACAAAATAGCTCTGCAACGGCATCCCTAAAATGGAACACAGCACACTTCGACAAGAAAATCTACCAAAGTAGACTATATCAATTAAAGCATTACATTTTACATTTTACATTACATTTCTCAAAACTAGCAGCCAACAAGACCCTAAACAATACAGTTTCACGGCAGGTAGGTCATGCTAGACAAATCTGCTTGAGTTTTTTGACTATGCTACAAAAATAGTGGACAATGGTGGGGCAGTAGATGTGGTCTACCTACAGTAGACTTTAGTAAGGCCTTTGACTCGGTTCCACAACGAAGGCTGGTAAAGAAGCTTGATCACACAGGGATTGGTCCAGAAGTAGTCAGATGGGTACAAAAATGGTTACAAAGCAGAACCCAAAGGGTACAGGTTAAAGGAATGCAATCAACGGAAGGCAGGGTGACCAGTGGGGTGGCCCAGGGCTCAGTGCTGGGGCCTCTGCTCTTCAATGTTTTTATAGCAGACATTGCTGCCAGACTGGAAAGGAAGGTGTGCCTGTTCACAGATGACATCAAGATATGTAACAGGGTGGACACTTCAGAAGGAGTGAGCAAGACAGAAGCTGACCTCAAGAAACTAGAAGAATGGTCTGGAATGTGGCAGCTGAGACTGAATGCCAAAAAGTGCAAGGTCATGTACATAGGAAAGAAAAATCCAAGAAAGAAGTATTACCTAGGACGGAGGTGAAA
Organism: Neoceratodus forsteri; assembly: GCA_016271365.2. Lineage (NCBI taxonomy): Eukaryota > Metazoa > Chordata > Ceratodontiformes > Ceratodontidae > Neoceratodus > Neoceratodus forsteri. Next base: position 687,655,773 of record CM057449.1, read on the forward strand.
GACTGGTGGCCTCAAACCAGGAACGAGATCTGGGAATCATAACCTCAGATGAATTGAAGGCTAGTAAGCAGTGGGAAAAAGCAACATTGAAGGCCAAAAGAATGCTGGGCTGCATTGGGAAGGGAATCATGAGCAGGAGGAGAGAGGTGGAACTACCACTGTATAGATCGCTGGTCAGGCCTCACCTGGACTACGGAGTCCAATTCTGAAAGCCTCACCTCAGGAAGGACATTGACTGGGTGGAAACAGTACAGAGAAAGGTGACAAAAATGATTCAGGGTCTGCAGTACATGTCCTACATGGAAAGACTTTGGGAACTGAATATATACTCCCTGGAGCAGAGAAGTAAGAGAGGAGACATGATTGAAACATTCAAATACATTAAAGGCATTAACAAGGTACATGCACAGGAACTTTTTCTCTTCAAGAAGGGCTCCAGGACCAGGGGACATGAACTCAGGCTGCAAGGAGGGAGGTTCTCTACCAACACCAGGAAGTTTTTCTTCATAGAAAGAGTGGTGGACACCTGGAACAGCCTGCCCCAAGAGGTTGTGGTGGTCAACACTGTGGGGGTCAAGAATGCATGGAATAGACACAAAGGAGCCCTGACTACAAAGGGCAGCTAGACTGTCAAAATAGGTCTAAAACAAATGGACAGACTAGATGGACCTAGTGGTCTCCTTCTGCCGTCAACTTCTATGTTTCTATTTTTTGAAGGACTTCTATAGCAAAAGGGAAAAAAACTAAAACTTTGTTTCATGTTAATGCACAGCAGGTGTGTTGGCTCTGACCAGAGCTAGTTTCAGATAGCCAAGGATATAGTGCTGTGCAGAATTTTCAAATTATGGTGGAACAAAATTCTGCAGAATTTTCAAAATTATGCCAAATTTCAACTGAATTTTGCCAGAAACAGAATGGTGGAATTCAACAGCAGAAAATAGTTGTGGAATGATTTTCTGTGGAAAAAGTGCTGTTCTGAGAAAATATATTCCATGGATCACATTAGGTGGATTTCCATAGAAGAACCAGTGAAATTCTGGAGGAAATTCTGCCAGAGGAATGGTCATTCCACACTAATTTTGCTGGCGGAATTCCACATTTCGCACAGCATTACAATGATATGGCATGGGGTCATAATGTCACAAGACATTATGCCACATGGCAAACTTGCACTGCCAATACAGTGCAATATTGCCATGCAGCATAAGTCTTTTTTCCGTGGGGGTCCAACTTGGGGAGCGCACAATTTGTGGAAAGCAATAAAATGTCTGGGAACAGGAATCAAACCCAGTCCTATACGCAGCGCCTGGGTTCCTGCTGCTGTAGCTCAGTCCAGTGAGCCATGGCAGCTGCCCAGCAGAACCCATTCCCAGCAGATGTCTTATCCTCTGCATGGGATTGTGTGAATGGTGCAATACCTTGTACAGCAGTATACGCAGTATTGCACCATTCGCTGTCATGGACAGCACTATTTCAGGTTAGCTATAATGTTGTATGCTATTGAGCGTACGACATTATGACCCAGTAGGCAATGATATTCAGATGTGTTAAAGAGCTAGTGGACTGGTACTGTTGTTTTGAATCAAGAGATTGTATTTACAAACAAGAACTACTCTAATTTTTATTTTGAATTTCCAATATGTTCATCTGATCAGTGGTTTTGATGTATTTTATCATTTTTCAGATTGCAGGCTTACTAAGCTGTTCAGATCAACATTGGAACTATCAAAACTGGAAGTGACATGTTTGAGGGAAAAGAAATGAAGGCCCCCCCCCTTTTTCTTTTTGCACTGTGCATGTACTCTCACTCATGAAGCCTGTCAAAGTTTAGCTTACTGTCTGCATTTATTAATTATTTTACTGTTTCTGTCAGACCTTAATATCTTGCTTGTACATTTCCCCTAGTAGCAGTGAATTTTGTGTTTTTACCACCATTTTAATTCATTTTAACTGACCATCGTGTTTTTTAGTTCTTGATAAAGTTTAGCTGTGTTTGTGTTGAATACTGTACTGAGTAACATGTTAACATCTGTGTAAAGTATACTGCCTTTTTGGTTAGTCTATGTTTGAATGAATGTTTCTGTTGTGCAGTAAATGTGTTCTCTGTCCAAATTACTGATTTTTCTTTCTTGCCCATACTTATATGTGAGCCTAACTTAATGAGCACAACTTACTACAGTAGATATGCCAAAGAGTTGTGTGGTTTAGGGATGCAAAATCGCAGCCAAAGATGGAGTTTTTCTTCATTTTTTTCTGTATGTAGTTCTTGGATTCTACAATTTGTTAGCTTTCTTTGTTTTAAATATGAAAGGCTACAACCGACAATGTATTTACTAGAGGACTGTCATAATTTTAACCAGCATTACAGAATCAGTTTCCTACCCCAACACACAAATATAAAAAATTACTCAAGCAGCAGAGAGGTACACACATCTGTATCACTAAGACTGATTTTCTGATTTATGAATTCAGGTTATTATTTTATAAGGATTTAGGACAGTATAAATACAAAGTGGTTACCAGTTTCATTTTCAAGCAGCATATCCAGTCTCGCTCAATTAGTAAATGTACCAATAGGTTCATGTATTCTTATACGTATCCCCCCAATACACACACACACACACACACACACACACACACATATGCTCAACCATTCACAATACTATGTGTTTTTGTTTTGGGGGAGCAGGACTGAATACATTTTCAGACATCTAGACTATAGTGTGTGCTCTGGTCAGTGCTTTCTCCCACTATCACACACTACCACGTTCGTACATAAACACACCCAGGCATCGGCAGCCCTGATGTTTCTTCTATTTACTATTCAGCAGCACTGAGTAAAGTTCAAGTTATTTAGATTTCATTGTACAGTCAGGTCCAGTTTTTTCATACACTCACTCATGCAACTGCCTGTCTTACACAGACACACACACACACACACATCAAACACAGACAACACACACACACACACACACACACACTTGGTCTTGTTAGCAATCTATAGCTATCTGTCAGATGTGATTGCCATGCATCTCCCAATATGAATCACATTATTTCTTATTTCCTATGTTAACCACATATTTGCCAAAAAATACAGCTGAATGAGCGAGAGAGAGAGAGAGAGAGAGAGGTTATAGATAGCAGCAGCATACATCAATGCCCCATTTAGTGTAATTATTCACATGCTTCAGTTATTTACTCTTTGTAGTCTGATGATGAGGGTGAGCGGGATAACCATGACAAGGGAATGTGGCTGCATGTTGTGATGGCAGCCCTTTATGTATATGAGAAGCACCATTCAGCATCAAAATGCTATCCCTTATCCACTTCACTCAGAATGTTCCACCTTGCTAATAGAAAAAAAATGGAAGCTCTAAGAACATCATCCTGGCAAGAAGGCTTCATTGAATTGTGCTACCCCACAAAAATACCTTTTATGCTAAACAGCTATATTTAAAAAAAAATGTGATTACCATAGGAAATTATATGATTCATATGTATAGATGGCTGTCTCATCTGAAAGACAGCTACAGCTGGCTAACAGGAACATGTGTGTGTGTGTGTGTGTGTGTGTGTGTGTGTGTGTGTGTGTGTGTGTGTGAGAAAGTGGACCTGACTGCACATTGCAATCTAGATAACTGCACTTTTACTCAGTGCTGACCAAAAACTACATAGAAGAAAGATCAATGCTACAGGTGCCTCAGTGTGTGTGTGTGTGTGTGTGTGTGTGTGTGTGTATACAGTGCTAAGCAACATCAGTGATTGCACATAAACAGTTTGAAACTCATGCTGGGGCCAAAATGTATGACCTGTTAATGTAGATAAATGGATGGCATCCAGGTGATGTACTGTATGTCATTATTCATGTTACCCAATGTAACAAGCCAACAGGAAAAGGGTGCATCATTAGTCAATGAACATTGCTTTCTTATCAAGCTGAACAAAGACAGGGACATAACATAGTGCTGATCAGGAACAGGAGTCTGCATTTTTGACAACTATTACAACAAGCAACAAGAACATCTATGGATGTATTACACAAATTGTGAAGTACTTTACTAACACATTTCCTAACAAAAATTTGTCATTACCACCCCTATCCAAAACAATATGCCATTCCATTTACCATGCTCCATTCAGTGTCATTTTAGATTCCTAATCCCTAATGACTACTGGTTACCAAATCATGTCTTCATAGCAATTAAAACTGAAAAAAGAAAGACACATCCAGCCTTCATATTGCTTTTCTATTTACACACTTCTTCAGCTTCTCTGGATTTATCTATGAGGTTGATGAGGATCTACCATAGGAAAAAAAATTATGTAAGTAAGAAAGCCAACATAAACATATGAAGAACAGTGGAGCACTCTCTGGAACCTCTGTCAATTAAAATCAAGGAAGTCAAAGCACAGGAGTTATGCAGGAGACCAAAAAGAACACTGTGTTCCGGTATGGAGATGGTGCAGATAAAGGTTAGCAGTCCCCACAGTACACACTGCCATGGAAATCGCACACAACAGCCCATAAGATTCAAAGGCAAATGCTTGATGAGTTCAACAAAAAAGGTTTATTGCTGGCAAATGTCAGCCCATTCAGGTCAACAAACATAATATGAAGCAAAATGAAACAGCGTGCACACATACAGGCACAATACTCCAGCGCTTCACTCACTGGAGCTTCCTCATGGAAACTAATTATTTCAGGAAAAAAACTTCAGAGTACAGGAGTGTAAAATAAAATGTTCTAGCAGGGATAAGTAATACCTTTGAAATTAATTGGAACCTGGAATCATTGGTTCCTGGCATGCATCTATTTTACCAGCATGCTAAACGAATGCCCATCTTGCTGGAGATGTTTTGGTCATGATATTTAAAGGACATTCTTTTGCCTTGTCAGCATACTGTATTTGATCATGATACCCTTAAAATACTTAATGAGATTTTCCAAGGTCTGATGGCTAAGCCATCTTCTTTGCTTCTTAATCATCATCTAAGAAGCCACATGGCAGTGTTAACACCTAAGAGAAGCATAGGAGGCCCTGGGCTGTATCTTCAAAATGGTTTAGTTACTGCAGGTTCTGTGTGCACTGGATACAAGTAAGACAGGATTTGCAGAAAAAAACTGTGGATTTTCCATCTCTGAGTTACATTGACTCACTCCCTTTAGACCACATTTCGATGGTGTAGTTTGCATCTGTGTTTGGGCCACTTGCATGCCTCTTGTGGTTGCTTGTGGCTCATCGTAGCCACAAGGTACTGCAAAACATTTTTAAGTACCATAAATGTGCTTGGAACTGGAAAATTGTGTGCAGTTGCTGCACTTGAACGTGGTACACCAGCATCGATAAAGTGCTTGACTATACTTTTAGCCACAGATACTGCAACTGCATTAGAAAATCCAGTCATGTGTTTTGAGTAGGTGATGTTTGGAATCTGTTTTTTTTTTTATTTGAGGAAAAGAAACTTGGGGAGAGTAAGGTCCTGCCCTGATGTGGCTTGGACCTTATCCAATTGACTAAGTCTGAATTCATGAGACCAAAGACTCCTAAACTGACTTTGAGGTATATTATCCATAACAAATATCTGTACTTGCACTAGTCCAAATTCAATGTGTTTATGAATTAAAAATCCCCTGTCTCACTATAAATGCAAACTTTCAATTGGAAAAACATGCATCACTCCTTCCCAGTTTCTCTGGTAAACAGATAAATAATTTTCTTAGATATTCAAAAATACCAGCTTCATCTACTACTAAATTACATTTTCTATCCCTTTGGGGTCCTACTGGTTACTTTATTGGCTTTTATTCTTTATTTTTTTATATGCTTTAAAACAGATAGCTGGCAAAATGGGAAGGGGGCTTGAAGCTGGTGAGAATTTGTCTGTGTGTCCTTCCCTCAATGCTTGACAAGGATGTATGGAGTGGGTTGGGAGGGGCATGGGAAAAGGGAGTGTCAGATCAGGAAGATAGAGCCACACAGGGTTGGGGGAAACCTGGTCTGGAAGGGAAGAGTAGAGAGGTTATAGAAGGGATAGGATACTGAAACCCAGCCACTTTGTTTCTTTCATCTGGACAAAACTGCAGTGAATTTGCAGCAACAATAGGACAAGGTGGTAAGCCAATTTTGATAAGGCAAGGGGATGTCCTTTTTACAGTAACAGAGCATGGTTAGAAAAGAGTAGGTAGATGCCACACTATAAATGAGGAAGACTGTGTTGTGGGGAGAGCTTTTTAATTTTTTGTTAGAGGGCAGCTACAGCTGGTAGGCCAGATCTGCATGATAAAAGGTGCTGTGAAGACAGGGCAGCCTTCTGATAGTCTGGTGAAACAGTATTATATAGTCAAGTGGTACTGTAATGGAGCTTAAGGAATGGGTAGATTGGTGAGGCAAGGAGCATTAATAATAACCAAGTGCAGTTAGGAACAGGTGGCACTCCAGTGCATCAGAGTGAGTACTCATAGAGTGAGGCACAGAAGCAAGGGGCACTCCTTGTGTGTGGTGGTGGCACTGAAGTTATAATGAAAATAAACACTAATCAGCCCAACTGGCAGGCACTGTGATCCTGGTGCTGACAGTCCTGACAACTCAAGGCTCGCTGGTAGCTATGAGAAGGAAGGGAGTGTGCCAGGAGGCACAAGGTGAGTTGGACCTCACGAGGTCCATGAAGTTCGTGGGGGATGGCAGTAGTGTTTGGTGGCCACCTTGGTGGAAATGGGGAGGTGCGGATTCACCTCACTAGCAAGGGTAGAAGCCTACTGAGTCATAATGTTGAACGCTGAAAAAAGAAGTTATGCCACATGCAAAAATCGTGCTGTATTGGCAGCGCGATTTTTGCATGCGGCATGTCTTGCGACATTATGACCCCATGCCACAAGGGTAGACGCCAGGGTCTCTTCCTGTACAGGAACCCCATCAATGATTGGGGGCTGCACAACTGCAAGGGAGTAATAAGTTGGGAGCTGCTGCATTCACAGAAAGCCCTCAGGTACAGACACACAGTGCATTGCAGTTAGATGAGCTGTGCAAAGAGGGCCCTTAGCAGTAGATGAATGTTGGGACTGGGGGCCTTTTATCTGATACATTAATGGTAATCCAGTAATGGCTCCAGCAAAAATGAGGGGCACAGGAGCATGGTGCTGCACTTGGGCTGGGCTCATGTGCACAAGCAGCCATCTGAGAGCTGCTACATATGCACACAAGTGAGCAGCCATCTTGTGCACAACATTTCGGAGCAATTGCAAATTTCCTTCTGATAAATCTTTCAAGGTTGTAGTGCAGATGAGCTGTGAGCATGCACTTTTACTGATCTCTCTCATAAACTGACCTGCATTGAATCACAAGTGTGTAGAAAAAAAGAGCGTGAGGTTGGGTTACAGAAACATACAAGCATATGAAGGTACAAGGAAAATAAGGCCTTGGGGTCTGTAGAGTCTGTTCATTTTGTGGAGCCACCTACAGTATGTCAGCTAAGGACCCCTCCCCCTCCTTAACTGATACTTCCCATTTACGGGTACACCCCTTTTGACCATCGCTTTACCCTTACCCTGTCTCAACCTCTTTTGAAGCCACTCACTGTTTCGAGTGATACCACTTCCTCAGGGATCTTGTTTCACTCCACTACCACATTCTTTGTGATGAAATGCCTCCTAGTCTCCCTCCTGAACCTCTCCCTCTCCAACTTTAGATAATCCCCCCGCTGTGTTTTTGTTCCCACTAAACCTGAAGAGATACTCCTTGTCCACCCTGTTTACACCTTTCAAATACTTAAAGTCTCAATCATGCCCCCCCCATAGTAAGCTTTTCTAAGGTGCGATACAGTCAGGAGGTTCAGATTATACAGTGAATGCCATACTGACATGTATTACAGATCAGTTCCTTATCAGAGAGACAAGTGAATGTAGCTTTTAATAATAGATGACGAGTTTGTGAAAGATAACACAGACAGATTCAGAATGGGGTATATTGCTGTGTTTTGAGCTTTGCTGCAGGGGAACTATGGGATTCATTATGTGATCTATCTTTACAGAGAGGGATTTATGATTAGAGAAACAGCAGAGCTGACCGGTCAGCCTATTTTACGCATCCATGAGTTGAAGTCATTTTATAACATGAAAGGGTTGACAGCCTATGCAAGTAAATCGAAACAATTATTTGCCAGAAGTTATTTCAACATTCACAAAGGCTCTCCTGATATGAAAACACTGGCCAAGCAGCTTAGGGCCTATGGCAGATGGACGCCACCAGCAGGGGACATTGCAAACGGGTTTGATTGTGGAGCAGGCACTGGTAGCAAGCTGGGCTGCCACGGCAAGGCCCTCCCCCTGAAAAGTGTTTTAAGAAATATGGATGGTACAGGGATACCAGCAAGAGATTCATGTTTGCCAACACAGCGTGGCCCCTTGTAAACAAAGAGCTCATGTATACAGGGACTGGTTGTCTGTGTTTGTGTTTTTCAGCTGCTAAATGGAGTACAAGATGCTGGGAAAAGAAAAGGGAGTGGAGAAGAGTGGTATGGATGAGTCTGAGAATCAGCTGGAGGCAATGGTACAAGCAAAAGACAAGGTCTGGATAGAGGTCTGTTTTGTAAACTCAAGGGGGGGAGAATTCAAAAAGCCAGCAAAGAAACATAGAAATAGAATTTGTCAGCAGATAAGGGCCACATGGTCCATTTAGTCTGCCACTCTTTTCCCTGCCTATACTGCCACTGCAGAACTTACCTGGTTTCCAGCCACTCCCCCAACCCCCCCATACACACACACTTTGATACCAGTTTTCCTTTATACTTATCCCATCTAGGAGGCAGTATAGTGTAGTGGTTAAGGACACTGAGCTGCAAACCTGGAGACCTGGATTTGAATCCCATCAGCCCCCACTCACATACTCTGTGACCCTGAGTGTCACTTAACATCCTTGTGCTCCCAGGTCACACCTGGAAACAAGATCTGGCTTAGTGTGACTTTCCTGGTTAAATAATTTCCCCTTTCCATGTATGCTTGAAGACCACCACTGTTTTTGCCACCACCACCCTACTGGAAGATTGTTCCAGGCATCCACCACCCTCTCTGTGAAGAAATACTTCCTCATACCCTTCCTAAACTTCCCCCATCCAGCTTCATTGTGTGCCCCCTTGATTTTTTTTCACCTTCTTTTCTGAAAAATGCTCCCTTCCTGTGTTCCTCCTTATTTTTGTACATCTTTTTTTCTGAAAAATGCTTTCTTCCTGTTCCTTTATAACCCCCGAGATGCATTTAGAGGTCTCTATCATGTCCTCCTCTCATCTCTTCCAGAGTGTACAAGTTTATATCCCTTAGCCTCTCCTCATAATAAATTTGGTGCAGCACCTGCACCATTTTTGTTGCCCTTCTTTGAATGGCCTCTACACTGTCTATGGCCTTTCTGAGGTGTGGTTTCCAGAACTGGACACAGTACTCCTGGTGTTGCCTCACCAATGACCGATGCTATACAAACACTACCTCCCTCCTTCAGCTGGTGACACCCCTCCCTATGCACCTTAGCATCCCACTGCCTTTCCCTACTGCTTTGTCAAATTGCCATGCCACCTTAAGATCATCCATTATGATCACCTGTAGGTTCCTTTCCTGTTTGGTGACCATCATTTCCTCCCCAGTTCTACATAGAATTTGATAGCAGATAAGGATCTCTTGTCCCATCCAGTCTGCCCATTTCTCCCTACCTACACTACTGCATCAGACTGTTCCTGATCTACAGCTCTTTCTTCCTCCCCCCTTCCTTTCCACTATGATTCCTTTGTGCTTATCCTATGCATTCTTGAACCCCAGCATTGTTTTTGCCCCTACCACTTGCACTGGATGGCTGTTCCAGGAATCCAGCACTCTTTCCATGAAGAAGTACTTTCTCACATCTCTCCTAAATCTACCTCAATCCAGCTTCATAACATGTCCCTTATTCTTGAGCACACTTTCTTCTGAAAAATACTCCCCTCCTGTACCTTATCTACCCCCATGTGGTATTTGAAGGTCTCTATCATATCTCCCCTCTCCCTACTCTGTTCAAGGGTGTACATATTGAGGTCCTGTAGTATCTCCTCATGGGGCTTTTGATGCAGACCCTGCACCATTTTAGTTGCCCTCCTCTGGACCACCTCCACTTTGTCTATGTCCTTCCAGAGATGTGGTCTCCAGAATGGAACACAATACTCTAGGTGTGGTCTTACCATCGAGCTATACAGAGGCAACATTACCTATACACCCCAGCACCCCACTTGCCCTCTCTACTGCCTTGTCACACTGCCTGGCCAGCTTTAGGTCATCCAATATGATTACTCCTAGTCTATTTCCTACTTGGTGGTCATCAATACCACTCCACCCATTTTGTACTCCACCCTAAGTGCATTATTTTGCACTTTTTCACATTGAAACTCAGATGCTATACCCTTGACCACTCCTCTGGCTTTTTTAAGTCTCTTCTTATCTTTTCCACCACCACCACCACCCTGGAGTGTCCATCCTATTGAAGATTTTGGTGTTATCTGCAAAGAGGCAGACCTTCCCTTCCAGCTCGGCTGCAATGTCAATTATAAAGACATTAAAGAGGACTGATCCCAGCACTGATTCCTGAGGCACCCCACTGATCACTCTCCCTTCCTTGGAGTGAACTGTGTTTACCATCACCTTCTGTCACCTAACCCCTAACCAATTTCTTATCCAGATTACCACCTTTGGACTCACTCCTAAGCTACCCAGCGTGCTCACTAATCTCATTTGTGGAACAGTGTTGAATGCCTTACAGAAATCTAGGTAGGCCATATCCACTGTTTCACTCTGCTCTAGTTTCTTGGTCACCCAGTCAAAGAAGTTCATCAGATTTGTTTGCCAAGACCCCGTAAAGCCATGCTGATTTGGGTCTTGTAAACCACTGGATTCAATATATTCCACAATCCATTCCTGCAGCAGTGACTCAATTAACTTTCCCACAACCCATGTCGGTGGTGGGAGGCAGGAGAAGAGCCTTTGGGACTTCCACTTCTTCCTATCACTCCCACAAAACCAACCCTGCTGGTGGATCATGTGGGACAGGAGACAGCACCTAGCCAACTGGTGATCAAAGCATAGGGTAAGAAGAGGGCAGCAGTGCCATGGCAGCCAGTTTACAAGAAACTGGTCACCAAAGCTGGCCTGTAGGTGCAGCAGTAGGGATTCCGCTTGAGACACTGGTGACTCGGGTTCGGGAACGGATCTGGGTTATCAGAGGGCCAGCCAGGTGAGAAGGATCGAGCATTCCTGGACTGCTCTCCTTCTCGGGGGGGGGACTGAGCGTTCGGTGTAGTGGGTGTTCTACTATGCACTGACACCAAATAGGACCACCAGGGCGGTGTGGATGCTGGCATCATTGCACACCCCCTCCTTGCCTACAGGGGGAAAAAACACTATGTCCCTGGCCATCTCCATGAAGGCCTGCCCAGGGCCTCGATTAGCCTATGCTGCCAGCTCCCGAACTAGTTACTAGCATCTCAGCGCAGAAAGGACCACAGCACTGAGACCCCCACCCTCTGGGGGGCAAGCCAGGGGTGACTGGGGAGTGCAGGCAATAGGCGGAGGTGGAGGCGAGGGGGTCCATGACCAGGACGGACACTGACAGCTCGGAGGCACACAAAACAAAACAAAAAAGAAACTGGTCACCAATAAAATGATGCAGACCAGTAGGCAGCAGAGGTTACCAGCACTGCCACTTGATATAGAACAAGGTAGGCCCAGTTTTAGGGATTGGAGTCTGGAACAGATGAGGGCATTGCTGATAAGCACATTTGAAGGGGGGTAAACCAAGAGAGGAGTGGCATCAAAAAGGTTCAGGAGCAGCAAGGGAAGTGGATCAATCCCTCTGGCCAGACCAGTGAATCATAGAGGGGAACAAAGAAGGCAGTTGTCAGAGAGGATGGTGCCTGGCTCGTCACCTGCACAAGGAGGAATGGCTCTGGTACAGTTGCCGGTCCTTGCCTTGCTGGGGAGTTGCTGGGCAGAGGAGACCTGGTAAGATTCCATCAGGTGAAGCCCCTCCTCAGTCAAGTAGCCCTCTGACACCAAGGGGACTGCCAGCACAGGAGTCAGTCACCCAGTCTGGGGGAAGAGATGGGGGGGGGGGCACCAGCTATCAGCACTGAAACAGAAGATCCGACAGCTTCTGGCATACTTGGAAGAGAATGTACATGCTTGGGAAGGGCCTCCTCAGTGTCAGTGCCCCCCTAAACAGGGGTGGAGTGCCAGTAACTGGTGCTGGGATCAAGGTAATGAACCCTTTTCTAGTGCATCTAACTCCCACAGTGGACTTTGTAAGCCTGTGAGAGCCTACTATGTTGCACCCCATTGGAAAGCTGCTTTCACAGATTTTGGGTGTGAAATATGTGGACATATTCTCACTTCTTAATCATAGAAACATAGACTTTGATGGCAGATAAGGACCGCTTGGCCCAACTAGTCTGTCCATTTCCCTACCTAGAGGATAAGCTGCAGATCCTATTTAACCAACAGCCTATTTCTTCCTAGCCCTTCCCCCCACAAAAATTGCCTTATGTCTGTCCCATGCATTCTTGAATTCTCCCAAAGTTTTAGACCCCACAACCTCCTCAGGAAGGCTGTTCCATGCATCAACCACCCTCTCTGTGAAAAAAATACTTCCTCACATTGCCCCTGAACTGTCCCCCCTCTATCTTCAAATTGTGTCCCCTTGTTCTTGCACATCTCTTTTTCTGAAAGATGCTACCCTCTTGGACTTTGTTGATTCCACTGAGGTACTTAAACGTTTCTATCATGTCCCCCCTCTCCCTCCTTTCCTCAAGGGCATACATTTTAAGCTCCTTTAGCCTGTCTTCGTATGGCTTCTCTTGCAGACCCTGCACCATTTTAGTTGCCCTCCTCTGAACTGCCTCCATCCTGTCTATGTCCTTGCGGAGATGGGGTCTCCAGAACTGGATGCAGTACTCCAGATGGGGTTTCACCAACTGTCTGTACAGGGGGATAACAACTTCCTGTTTTCTGCTGGTGATGCCTCTCCCTATACATCCCAGTATCCCCCCAGCCCTCCCTACCACCTTCTCACATTGCTTGCCAACCTTAAGGTAATCTCATATGATTACCCCTAGGTCCCTTTCCATTTTTGTTGTTGTTACTTCCCCCCCATTGTGTAATCTTCCCTTGGGTTTTTGTTTCCCAGGTGCTTTACTTTGCACCTCTTTGCATTGAATCCAAGCTGCCATACTTCTGACCATTCCTCCAACCTTGCCAAGTCCCTTCTCATCCTTTCCACGCCTCCTTGTGTATCAACCCTGTTGCAGATCTTTGTGTCATCTGCAAAGAGGCATACTTTTCCTTCCAGTCCCTCTGCAATGTCACTTATAAAGACATTAAAAAGGACTGGACACAATACTGAACCCTGCGGTACCCCTCTAGTAACCCCTCTTTCTTCAGAGTGGACTCCATTTACAATTACTTTCTGTGTCCTGTTGTTCAGCCAATGTTTTACCCAGGCTACCACCTTGGGACCCACTCCAAGACTGGTTAATTTGACTACTATTCTTTTGTGTGGGACTGTGTCAAATGCCTTGCTAATGTCTAGGTAGGCCATGTCCACAGCCCCTCCCTGGTCTCCTACTTTGGTCACCCAGTCAAAGAAATCAATTAGATTCATCTGACACGACCTTCCCGCTGTGAACCCATGCTGCCTTGGGTCCTGTGCCCCACTGGCCTCTAGGTACTCAACAATTCAGGCAGCCTGGAGGAGGGAAAGATAAAAAAGACAAGGATGAAGGGGTAGGGATGAGATGACAAGTACAGATCTGTAGCACTTGGGAGCACAGGTCAACCAACAATATTTGCAATATTTGTGGGGACAATAGAACAGGTGGCCCTGGAAAAGGTATGTGGTCCTTGCATCTACTACAGCAGAGTCACGGCAATGCATGCCAGTAAGCCTTGGTATGGTTGGTCACAATATGACAAGGAGTTTGGTTGATGAAAGCAACCAGATCTAGCTAGACCCTGGAGTGTGTTAGATATTACACTGCTGTGAGCCATTGAGCATGGTGAAGGTGTCCAGCACACAGACAGTGGTTTCCCAGTCAAAAAGGCTCCTTCAAAGAAGAGAGGGGGTGTAAGCTTTTATCACCTGGGAAGGGCCCAAGTCTTAGAGTTATTATAACTACAACCAAGGCATATGTCAGATGGAGCAGTGCAAGTTCAGTTCAAACATGAATGCATGGCCTGTGGTCGGCTCCATTCTTTCATGTAGTATGAACGAGGCAGTTCTAACCCCCAACCATTTTGGAAGTGGTACAAGCAGCCTCCCAATACAAATAAGGATGGATAGACTTAGGCCATGGTTAATTCAGTACTCAGACTGGGCTGCTACCATTCTCTGATGAAGGGGTTCTCAGTAGGTTTTAGAATTTCGTATGAGGGCCCTCAATGGCATTATGAGGCTAAGAACTTAAGGTTCACCAAAAACCTTGTCAGAGAAAAGCTTACCAAGGAATTGGGAGGAGGAAGGATCAGCAGCTCCTTTTCCATCTCACCTTCACCATTATTGTGAGTATCCCCAATCAGTTTAGTGCTCAAGAAAGCCCTGGGTGAGTTCAGGACGATAAACCACTTATCTTGCACAGAAGAGGATTCTGCCAATGACTTACATGGCAGTGTACTATGCAATATTTGACAGGGTAATAGAGGTGGTGAGGGCAGCAGGAAAAGGGTCTTGCTGGAGAAAGTGGATCTGAAATCTGCAGTCAGGTTATTACCAATTCACAAGGGGAGAGGGATCTACTGGGGATGAAATCTGAAGAAACATAGAAGTTGACAGCAGATAAGGAACGCAAGGCCCATCCAGTCTGCCCATTTCTTTTTCTACCTTATAAATGTGCCATTGGCCTTTGCTCTGTCAATGGTCTGTCTATTCATACTCATCTGTATTGCTCCCTTATGTCTATCCCATACCTGTTTGAAGCCCTGCACTGTATTCATATCCACCACTTCCTGAGGTAGGCCGTTCCATGCATCCACCACCCTTTCTGTGAAAAAGAACTTCCTCACGTTACCCCTTAAGTGGCCTCCCTCTAATCTCATGCTGTGTCCTCTTGTCCTGCTATTTTTCTTATATTGAAACATGTTAGACTCTTTCACCTTGTTAATGCCCTTAAGGTGTTTGAATGTTTCGATCATATCACCTCCCTTCCTCCTTTGCTCTAGGGTATACATATTGAGCTCCGTTAATCTGTCCTAATATGTTTTCTGATGCAGTTCCTGCACCATTTTGATTGCCCTTCTCTGGACTGCCTCAATTTGGTTAATGTCCTTGTGAAGGTGTGGCCTTCAGTACTGCACGCAGTACTCCAGATGGGGCCTAACCAGTGTCTTGTAAAGAGGGATTATTACCTCCCTCTTCCAACCTGTGATACCCCTACTAATACACCCTAACATCCCCTAGCCTTACCTACTGTTTTAGTGGTCTGCTTGAATGATTTCAGGTCATCGGTGATGATGATGCCCAAGTCTCTTTCTTCCCTTGTGACTGCCAGCAACTCCCCTCCCAGCCTAGAGGTGGCTTCAGGGTTTCTCTTCCCTATGTGCATGATCTTGCACTTCTTTCCATTAAACCCCAGTTGCCATTCTTCCAACCATTTTGCTAGTTTATCCAGATCTCTTCTCATTCTGCCCACCCCATCTGGATCATCTACTCTGTTGCAGATATTGGTGTCATCTGCAAACAGACAAACCTTGCTCTCCAGTCCATCTGCAATGTCACTGATGAAGATATTGAAGAGGACTGGCCCCAGGACTGATCCCTGAGGTACCCCACTTGTGACTTGCATCTCTTCTGACTGTATACCATTTACCACCACTCTCTGTTTTCTGCCCATCAACCAGTTTGCCACCCAGGTGACCAACTTCTGACCCACCCCGAGCCTACCCAGCTTATTAATCAATCTTCCTTGTGGAGCAGTATCTAAAGCTTTGCTGAAGTCAAGGTAGGCAACAGCAACTGCTCCCCCACTCTGGTTACCCAGTCAAAGAAATCTATGAGATTAGCTTGACAGGACCTTCCTTTTGTAAACCCATGCTGTCTTGGATCCTGTGCTCCTATGGATTCCAGTTGTTGCACAATCCTTTCCATAAGGAGTGCCTGCATAATCTTGCCCATTACTGAGGTGAGACTGATTGGTCTGTAGTTCCTTGCCTCCTCCCTGCTACCACTCTTGTGGAGCGGGATCACATGAGCCCTTCTCCAGTCTTCTGGGACCTCTCCTGTGCTCAGAGACTCACTAAACAGTTTTGATAATGGCTCTGCTAGTTCCACCCTTAGCTCCTTTAGTACCCTGGGATGTATGCCATCAGGTCCCATTGCCTTGTCCACCCTGGGCTTATCGAGTTCTTGTAGGACCCTTTCTTTTGTGAAGGGACTAGTGCTCACCTCCCTCCCCCCTGTGTCTGTGGTACTGAGCTGTGGGCCCTGCCCTACCTTCTTTTCAATAAATACTGAGCAGGAGTATCTATTGGATAAATGTTTTTACATGGTCCTCCTCCTCCTCACACGCCCCCTTATCTCCTTTGATCTTAGCAATAACCCCTCTGGACTTTCTCCTTTCACTAATGTGTCTATAGAAAGTCTTGTCTCCTTCTTTTACTGTTTGTGCTAGTGTTTCCTCAGTGTGGGCCTTTGCCTGCCTTACTGCCTTCCCTGCTTCCCTTAGGGAAGTTTAGTATGCCTCCCTATCTTCATTCCACTGCGTTCCCTTATATTTCCTGAAGGCCAGCCTTTTGGCTCTGACCTTTTCTGCTACTGTTTTTTCCTTCTTTTTTTGCACTTCCTTTTCTCTCTAAGACAATGGGATGTTGCTTCAAGTATTGCATCCTTAATGCTTGCCCACTTTGCCTGTACCCCCTCACCTGTATTTCTTTTTGCCAGGGCTAGCTTAACTCATTTGGCCATCTTATCAAAGTCAGCACCTCTGAAGTCCCATATTTGTGCCTTGGAATGGGATGATTAGTTGTAGTGGCCAAATTGAACCATACCATGTGATGGTCACTGGCCCCCAGGTGACCTTCTACCTGGAGATCTGTGATCCTTCCCCTGTTAGTCAGTACTAGATCTAGGATAGCCCTGTTTCTTGTAGGTTGTTGAACCAGTTGTTTGAGGCCCTCCCCCTGCAGGGAATCCACCATGTGTCTAGTTCTGGTAGATGTTCCTGCTGGTGTTGCCCAATCTGTATCTGGCATGTTGAAGTCTCCCATTATCAGAACCTCCCCTTTAGCTGTTATGTTTTGTATATCTTCTAACAGTAATGTGCCTATGTCCTCCCCCTACATTACATAAACAGATGCATGTTCAAAGAGTGCACAGTATCATGCACAGTGTTCAAGTGCATCAGCACCTTTTAGCAGTGGGAAGCAGTGATCAAGGTGGACTGGACAGAGGGAACATCTTGTTTGTGATGAGGGTGGGCACTCAGGAATGTGGTGACATACTGAAGGTACTTCAGAACATGTGTACAGACATTGGGTAGCCACTGGCAAAGGCCAAGATGGAAGGCTCCTGCACCGTGCTGTCCTTTTTGGGGATTGAGATAGATACCCAGGCTACTGATTTTTGCTTGCCAGACGATAAGGACAGGCATTGCAGGCATTATTGGCCAGAGTGTCAAGGGCACTCAAAATCACATTGAGAGAGCTGCAACAGTTTTTGAGGAACCTCAGTTTCACTTGCAAGATAATTCTGATGGGGAGGACATTTTTGAGGAGAATGGCAATGGTAGGAGCCAACTGCTGCAAACTATGTCATAGACTTCAGATAATGGAGAATATGAAAGAGGATTTGGAAGGTTGGATGACCTTTATAAATTGCTATAATGTTGTGTCACTTTAGTTGATGGTCACTGTTAGCTAAGAAAGTAAGTACTACACAGATGCATCTAGGAGTTTGGGCTTTAGTGCATACTTCCAAGGAGCCTGATGCACAGAACAGGCCAGCAGGTGGGAATCAAGGTTGGCAAAAAAATGTCACCTTGTTAGAATTTTTCTTGATAGTAGTAGATCTCTGAATGTGGGTACCCAGTTCTGGGACAAAAAGGTAATTTTTCAGATGGATAACATGGGGTGGTACATACTATTAGTGGTCAATTGGGCCAATAAGAGATCTCATGAGGGTGTTCATTTTGAAGTGTTTAATGTCAGACATTCATTTAAGGCATTACATGTGCCTGGGATGGATATTGATATCACTGATGCCCTTTCTCATTTACAATGGCAAAAGTTTGGGAAGCTGTCTTCAGAAGAGAAGGAACACTTCAGGGTAATCTTAGCCTTTCTCTGGGAATTGGTGAACCAGAAGCCTGGGAGTTTATTAGGAATGCATTAGCACTGAGCATGCAATCAGCATATAGGAGAGGGATGAGGAGTTTTTGAATTTAAAGAGGCCCAAGGATGGATGAATGTGTGGCCAGTACTGGTGGACCAGCAATGCCAGCATGTGTTTCAGAAAAAGTGTGATGGCTCACACCAGTAGTAGTGGACCAATAGCTGTCTGGTATAGCCTGGTTTTCAAAGGTCATGGGGTTCAAGGGCAGCATGTGAGCTTTTTGACTTCACAATATGTTGGAAGGATGGGTATGAGGAACACCTAGAAGGATTAACCCTTGTCATTTAATTAGCCCATTTCACCCATTTCAGAAATATTAGTATTAAATTGCCCATTGGCACAGTGGTAGTACTATCACTCACGATGCTGACAACCCAGGTTTGGAAACAAGCCTAGATCATTGGGGGCCTGTTGGGAGAGGAGGATAAAGTATCCCAGATGATGCACTCCTCTTCCAGGGACTGGGGATTGCTGGTCTTGATGATATATTGACACATGGGTGACCACAGGTGGTAATGCACATGGGTGGCATAGATGTGGGGATGGGACCTCTGATGGTATCATACTCCTCACGTTTGTGTGCATAAGCTTATGACACCACTAAGTTGATGTCCCAAGTAACAGTGCAAGGAAAACCCCAGGCAGGGCAGCATGAAGGACTCGACACTTGCAGGCCCCACATCAGTGGCAGAGTGCTCTCCTGTGTGACCCCAAATCAGTTCTGTTAGTGAGGTTGTGGGGGTCCACTGACCCCCACCAGAGTGGGATAAGCCATGGGGGATCATGCCCAGTATGGAAAGTAAGCCCCTGAGGATCTGGGTAACAAGGCTGGTGGTTCAGACTGGAGAAATATCCTGCACTGGTGATAAACAGCACTAACAAAAAAGAAACAGTATTGTTTTAAACAGCCTATTTGGTGGCCTTGTGCTGGGCATTGCACGGTGTCAGAGTTGGAGTAATCTAATAAGGCAGACAGAATGGAGGTGGTCTTGGCATACAAACTGGTGGCCTTGACAATAGAAGGAGTGTTTCTGTGGATCTGGAAGAGCATAACGGACTGTCTGGTTTTGGGTTGCTAATGCAATCTGTGAATAACTTTGGGAACAGCATGGGACATTAGGTCAGAACTGGAAAAGTAGATAAGCCAAAAACCTTGGGTAGGGGCCATTCCTTTGTCATGAAGACAGAACCACTTTCACAAGATTTCAGTTTCAATACATCCTAGGCAAGGTCATGATGGGTTTGGGTTGAATATGGCTGAGTTCAACACCCAT
The DNA here is from genome assembly GCA_016271365.2 of Neoceratodus forsteri. Taxonomy (NCBI): domain Eukaryota; kingdom Metazoa; phylum Chordata; order Ceratodontiformes; family Ceratodontidae; genus Neoceratodus; species Neoceratodus forsteri. Next base: position 687,675,430 of record CM057449.1, read on the forward strand.
TCCTTTCATATAGGAACAGTCATGAATGTGAGGGCAGTAGGGTTGTCAGACAGACAGATAAAGGCATTGGGCCGATGGAGGTCACAGGCCTTTAAAGAGTATATGTGCCCGCACTTGCTGTAACTATTTTTGTGTTTACTGACTGGTGGCAGACCTCAGACACAGCAGGTTTATTTGCAATCACTCTTTTATCCACTGGGCAGCAAGAAGAGCCAGGCAAAGGCCAGGAGGCAAAAAGCTCTTCCCAGTGGAGATTTGTCTGGTATTTGTTCTGCTTCAACCATTGTTATAGCTATGTGTCTCTCCTTGGAGGGTGGTGGAAGGCGGGGAGGTAGTTTGGTCATTGTTTGGACTACACAATGTGTGACTATTGGATTATGTATTTTTGTTTATGTAATCAATAAAGCTTATTTAATTGCAAAAAACAAAAAAGCTCTTCCCAGACCTTTGGCAGCAGCGGGTGCAGTGGATGGGGCACAAAGGAAGCAGTGTAAAGACTTTATGATGTGGGTCATGGCAGAGGCCCAACAGCAAGGCCCCTTGGGATGTTAATTGTTCTCTTGGGGTGCAATGACGGAAGGCTGGTGAAGTCAGATGAAAGATGACCACCATTTCGTATGACACTGTTGGACTGGGGTAAAATTGATGTGGTTACACACTGCACAATGGCCACAGTTTTGGCATGCAAAATTGCTGGGGTTGAAAACAGTGATGGGGTTCAAAAATACTTGGGACAGGCACACAGGAATCATAGAGGGAAGGAAGGGGGAGGAAAATATCAAGTAGGGCCTGTGGCAAGAATGAAGGTAGAAAAAAAAAAAGAGCAGACTGGGTGGCCAAACAGCCCTTATCTGCCATAAGATTCTATACTAACATATTAATTGCCTGCAGATTAGGCCTCACAGTCTATTGAGTCTGCTCGAAACTCAGATCCCTAGTTGGGTACTGAGGCCTCCCCCACCTTTGTGTTCCAGAAACCCCTATCATCCATCCCCATGCCCCAGGGCCAGGTCTTCCCCTGATACTTCCCCTTTCTGTATCTGTCCCACCCTCTTTTAAAGCCCTCCACCGTAGAAGTATGAACCAACTCACCAGGCAGCTCGTTCCAAGGTTCCACCACCCTCTCAGTGAAAAACCTCCTCCTCTTTTCCCCCCTCATCCTTCCACCTTCCAACTTCAAACCATGCCCTCAGGTGATACCTCCCTCCTTTAGTCGAAAAATACCCTCCGTGTTTACCCTATTTATTCCCTTGAGGTACTGTACTTGAAGACCTCAATCATATCCCCCCTGTCTCTCCTCTTCTCCAATGAAAACAGGTCGAGCTCCTCAAGTCTTTCCTCATACGTCACATCCCCTAGTCCTCTTATCATCTTGGTAACCCTCCTCTGAACCCTCTCCAGGAGCTGTATGTCCATCTTCAAGTGCGGTCTCCAGTACTGCACACAGTGCTCTCAAGGTGTGGTCTAATCAGACCATTGTACAGTGGCAGAATCACTTCCCTGCTCCTCGAGGTGATCCCCTTTGTGATGCATTCCAACATCCTGTTTGCTTTGACAGCTGTTCTTCTGCAGTGCTCAGAGTTGTTCAAACTTGCATCCACCATGACCACTAGGTCTTTTTGCCCCTGTTGAGGCCTCCAGTGCCTCCCCTCCCAAGGTGTACTCATGTTTAAGGTTCCCCCACCCAAGATGTAACACCATGTACTTGGAGGCATTGAAATTTAATTTCCAGGTGTGAACCCACCTGACTAGGGTCTCCAGATTCCCCTGCAGGGCCAACCTCCCCTCTTCCCCCTCAGCTACTGCTCCCATCTTGGAGTCATCAGCGAAGAGAATCATTTCACACTCTATTTCCTCCCTGATGTCAGATATGTATGTATTAAACAGGATCGGACCCAGAACCGAGCCTTGTGGTACCCCACTACTGACCCCTCTATGTTTCAGTGTTTCTATGTGAGGGATCCTGCAGCAATTGAGATGGCTCATAGGGTGGACAACATGTCTATGTGCAGTTTTATGGACTCAATTGTGCTATGGCATGATCAGATTGTTACCAAATTGCCACAAGTATGTACAAAAGATTTGTGCATTTGTCTAATATAGGTATGGATTGGGTTTTAGCAGATTTGCAGGGTGTTTTGGAGAAGTGTTAGTGTGGCTAGCTTTTGGAGGGATAGACTATAGTCATCCTGTGACAGCATGATAGTCTCACAAGTAGTGTACAAAGGGGCTAATAGGGGAAACCTGCCACTGACACAGATGGGTTCATAGTTGCTGGCAAGAGGAAGGACCCCAGTGATGGAAGCACTATGGGCCAGCCAGAGGATAACATCCTTGGGTTTTGGCCTATATATGTAGCACCCTGTGATGGGAGAGGGTGCACAGCATAGGAGCCACTCCTTACGTTTTGGAGGCCATAGTCCACTAGAAGCTGTGCTTCTTTTTAATAATTGGTGGATCAACCTGGAAGGTCCTCTGTGGGTAGGCGGATTGATCAGTGGAAGGTTTGGACCATCTAAACAGAGGTTGCTGACACTACAGAGCTGCACACATCACACTACTACTCCTTGGATGTTTACAGCTATGGCCAATTCTTCCAAAACACTGTATGTCTCTTCCATTCGGTGAATGGAGGTAAGGGACCTATTAAAACAATTGTTTTATTTGTTATTTTTACTTCCTGGGTGATTTTCATTTCATTATTTGTTGCTGTTTTTATAAGTCTTATCCTTCTTTTATTATTTTCTGTAACCCTTTCCATCCTCCTAAATATCAATGCTCTGCACATAAGTTAACCACTTTCCTTGCTTTGATTATTTTGTAAACATCCTTGTTCATCCCCTGAGGTGTTTTCTTGCTAGTGCTGCACTGATGATGACTCATTAGCATGCATACCTCTTATGTATACACCAAATGTTTCCTTAAACACTTTCCATTCTCCTTGATATCTTCCCTCCTAAAATCTTATCTAATTTCCCTAGGTATATTTGTCTGTTTTCTTTTCCTGAATGTGTTTTGCTAAAGTTTAAATGTTTGTCATCCCATTGGTCATGAGATAATCCTATTTTGAATCATAATACACTTATAGTTATGATTACCCAAACAGCCCCTCCACCTTTATCTCTTATCATCTGTATTGCTTATCAGTAAAATCAGGACATAAATGCCAATGGCTCCTTTTCTAGTTTTGTCTTGTACAATTTGCTTAATTAAGGAATCAAGTCTTGTCCTGTACCCACTGATATAACCAATTGGCTTATCTTCACCATGTCTGCTGCAGTCAGTGTGTGAGCAGTGGAAGTACTACTTTGGTTACAAGCAGCATTCCTGGAGGTAGGTTGGCCCAGTGGTTAGAATGCAGAACTGTGAACCTAGAGACCAAAGTCTGAATCCTAAAATTGCCACTTACTCACAGTGTGACCCTACGCAACACACAAAACCTCATGCTTGACCTCTTGAACATATTTCAGTGCTTATTGGATCTCCACGTCTGCTATAGATAGTATAAACAATCTTTCTCTTCCCTCTCCAGAACTTTAAAGCACCTTGGGATGCAGTTTATATGAAAACTGCAACATAAAGCCACAATGTTTTCCTTTTTAAAAGGGAAGGGTTGGTCAGGTCTCTCATTGTCTAAAAGATCATGTAAAGCACTTTCAGACAGGTTTTCTCTGTTGCAAAAAAACATTGTAACATACAGTAACAGAATATTCTAGGGTGGAAGGGACTTGGGAACCATCTTGTTCAACTGCCCTCTCATACAGCAGAAGTAACATACAGTAGTAATGTATTTTAGGGTGGAAAAGACTTGAGAACCATCTTGTTTAACTGCCCTACCATATAGCAGTGAGCAGCAACTATATCCCAGTTTGAATATGGACAAACCTCCAAGCTTATCAGCCAGAATGCTATCCTTACTCTTGTGGTAAAATCACAAAGCCATTCTCCTTAAGGAATCTAGCTAGTCTAGCTTGGAAAGACTGAACAGTACTAGCCTGCACAACCTTATTACAATAGGCAGATAATTCCATATGTTACCAACCTGCTATATGAAGTTATGTTTTCTAATTATTGCACTTATCCTGCACCCCATTTGAGTGTATGTTCTCTAGTGATAATTGCACTTTCCAGCTCAAACATCTGTGTATAATCCACCCTGTCTATCCCCATTAGTATTTGGAACATAGAGAATAATGGATGGGTAGGTGGTTATAACGAGGATTTTACACGCACACTCAAAGGTGGGATGCCACATAAACCCCAAGAGTGAAGCATGAGGGGATTTATTAAGGCATCCTACCCTGAGGGTGTGTGTAAAATCTGAGTTTTACACACCTACGCATCCTTTATTTTGTATAATTGCTGGGGATCATTTTTTCACCACAGCAGTTCAATGGCCTATACAGGCAGCATAGTGTTATGCTTGTGCAACTGTGTTACTTTGGTTTTGGCTGTTTGTACTCTCTATTCCAGAGGAATTACCACCCTGTAAGGGTACCAAAGGCAAGGAACCTTGAAGAGGGTTCCACCCCTAGAGGTGCTGTGGGAGGATTCCCTTGGCTAAAGGTACCTTAGGAAGCATCCAGATGAGAGGGGCAATGCCACTGGAGGAGGAGGGGAGGATGGTGAGGCAAAGAAAAAGTGCTTCAGAAGAAGGCTGAGAGGAACTGCTTATCAAACTCAGGAAAGGGTAGTGACTGGCTGCTTGTCCATTGAACTACAGGCCCACCCTTCCAATTCAATGGCCTACACAGCCAGTACAGTGTTATGCTTGTGCAACTATGTTACTTTGGTTTTGGCCATTCGCACCTGTAAGGATACCAAAGGCAAGGAATTCTGAAGAGAGTTCCACCCCTAGAGGTGCCTCAGGATGATTCCCTTGGCTAAAGGTACTTTGGAAGCATCCCCCAAAAGAAATGTATTGGCATAAAGAACAATCAGAGCCATAAGGCAGGGTAGAATAGGCAAAGGCAGCTTGAGAGGTAATGAGATGCGCAGATGAGCAAATGGCATGAGTACAATGATATGTACTGGAGACTGAGAGGGCCTCCTAAGGAGGGAGGAAATGGCAGGTAGGGACACCATCCACCTCCATCCAACAGCAGAACCTGCCTAAAGGAACTAGGAAACACTAAATACGGCTAACTAACCTTTATGACCTGAGGCACGGAAGAGAGAAAAAAATCCTTTGAGGAGGAAATCTCTGGGCATCCAAGGCCTAGGTTGCCTTCCCTCCAGGTCTGGGATATTTTGTTTAGTGATAACTCTGCTGCTGTGATTTGGAAACCCAATTAAAGAGAGGTGGAAAATATTCTAATTTGCAGGAAAGCTCTCACTTGATTCCTCTAACGGGAATGCCGTGGAAGGTTGCAAGTACTACTCTACAACAATGGGCAACCAAAGTGGGAGGAGGAGAGCAACGACTGCAGAGGCACTCACCTGGCCTACTCACCCTAAAAACAAACCAGGTGAACCAGAAGCAGTCATGGGGAGAATAGCTTTGAAGGGTGCCTCTGAACCTGCTCAGGCAGCTAAAGGAGCCCTGTGAGAGCCCAACCCCTTCACCACTGGTCTTAAATTCTACAACTTGAGGTGCTGTTGCTACTGTTGATGACTGAAGGTCCACCTGGAGCAAGAACATTCCCAGCTATGGTCCAGGTGAGAAGGATCCCGCCCAAGCTTCACATGCTCAAGCTGCAGACTCTGGGTGCAGAGCGAGACCATTGGCTGCAGGGTGGCCCTGCACCATGGAATTAATGGTCATGGTTGGCATGTCCCAGAAAATAAATGAGGAGGAAAGCTAAATGAAGCGGTGAGTGCTGAGACGTTTATGTAGGTTGGACGTGTTAGTAGCAAGCACTGAGCAAATTCATTTGTACATAGAACTGTAAGGCAGAATAGCAATGGTTGGACCTGCACATCGGTCTGTAAGACAGTGTAGCAATGGTCAGACCTGCATGTAGATCGGAGGAGCAGAAAATATGAATCAGAAGGGGCAAGCCAACCAACCTCACCAAAGAAGCCAATGAAAAGGTGACAAATACTTGGATGATTTTAGCGGTTGAGGCAGGATTCAAACATGAGGTAACTAGGCTGCACAGGGCCATGGCTCTTCAACACCCCCCCCAGGTCAACCACCACAGGAAAAACAAGAATGTTATGGAAAAGCGCCATGACTCACAAACAGAAATTAAAACTAGTTTACACCACGCCGACAACCCAGATTCAAGAATGAGCCTAGGTTGTCAGGGGTCAATAGGAGAGGATCCGACGACAGCTCTCCTAGCCCTGGGGAGAAGGGAAGGATGCACACCAAGCTGTGCTGGTCCCTGGGAATGCCCGGTGATACTGCAGTAGTGTGGATGCCAGTGGGGGGAAGCACGGCAGACGTCTGTACGTCAGAGCGCTGATGTCCTTGCACGTCCGTACTTCCAGGGGAAGCTAAATGGAGGAAAAAGGCAGCACAGATCTGCGGCAGCTTGATAGCTGAAGTTTCACTGGCTGAAGATGCCTGGGAGGCATGTGCCGGTAATGGTTCCTCACCAGGCACGGGGGCTACAGGTAGGGTCCCCGGGTCTGCCAGCTGGGCATGAGAGCTTCGGGGTCAGAGATGGCATGGTGGCTGGATGTAATGCAGGACTGTGGCTGCAGGTGAGGATAAAAAAATGTTAAATGACAAAAAAAAAAAAAATAGTTTACGGCATTAGCAGTAGCCTAGCTGACCTCCAGAGTATAATAGGAGCATGTAACATAACAGAGCAGCATCAGCACTGAGTAACTATGAGTCATAGGGGTATCAATTAGAACAAACATAGAAATTGTAGGAAGGTAGCGCTCTGAAGCAACAAATTGGCTAGACAGTGCAGTGAAAACAGCAGCAATGAGGTACGTGGTAGGAGTTCAGGAAGCAGGATTGAGCTGCATGGGCTAGGGTTCAGACCGAGCCTGAACCAGGTGAAAATAATTAAGGTGCATAGCATGGAGCAACAGCAGAGAAACAAATTGAGCAGAGTACACAGAACCTTTGCAGTTGCAAGTGTGAGGAATGGGAGCAAGCAGCATGAGTTCTGGAGTAGCAAAATATAGACAAAGACAAGGAATCTAGAAACAGAAGCCCCCAAAAATGAAAATCACCTGAACAAGACACACAAACATTGAAGCACAGAAACAGCAACACAAAGAAGCACACAGCCGGAGGCAGCAATACAAACCAAATGCAGAAAAACAGAATCTCAGCAGAACCAAGCAGGCCAAAACACAGCAAGATGGGGGGCAAGCCCCAGCAGGCTGCAGAGGAGACAACAGACTGACAGAGCCTCCAGCTGCAAAAAAAAAAAGTGCTTCAGAAGGAGGCTGAGAGGAACTGCTTATATAGCTCAGGAAGGGGGAGCGGTTGGCTGCTTGTCTATTGAACTACAGAACCAGCCTTCCAATTACACAAAATAACTGGATTTGTCTGTGGAGTCGAGCTGTGGATCATTGGGGTTTCAACACGGTCCGTGGTGGCTTGTAAACTGAAGCAGTGTTATGCACTCACCCCCATACATTGTTAGATACTGAACATACGAACGTACGAAATTTGCCAGCAGATAAAGGCGTAGAGGTCTATCAAGTCTGCTCGAATGTGTAGCTAGCACCCCTTATTCTGCAGCTGCCCCTCCCTTCCACCCTTCCCCTTCATTAACCCTCCCCCTTGTCTTGTCCCATCCTTGTTTGAAGCAGTCCACTGTTCTACTGCATACCACTTCAGCAGGTAACGCATTCCACCCAGCCACCACCCTCTCTGTAAAAAAGTGTCGCCTCATCTCCCTCCTGAACCTTCCTCGCTCCAGTCTGATATCATGGCCCCTGGTGGCCTTCCCCTCCCTTACTTTGAACAGCCCCTCTGTACCCGTCTTATTTATTCCTTTCGTGTATTTAAAGGTTTCAATCATGTCACCCCTGTCTCTCCTCTCCTCCAGTGAGTACATGTTCAACTCCTTCAACCTCCTCTCGTATGATAAGTTCCCCAGCCCCTTGATCATCTTTGTCACTCTGTGCTGCACCCCTTCCAGTAACTTAATGTCCCTCTTCAGATACGGATGCCAGTACTGCACGCAGTACTCCAGGTGTAGTCTAACTAATGACCTATACAGTGGCAGAATCACCTCCTCCTCCTTGAGGATATACCCTTGCAATACAACCCAGCATTTTGTTGGCCTTTGCAGCTGCCTTCCTACATTGTGCCGAGTTGTTCATTGACCCTGTAATGAGCACACCCAGATCCTTCTCCTCCTCTGTCTGGGCTAGCTGCACTCCCCTAGCTGGTAACTCCTCCTTGGGTTCTTCATCCCAAAATGCAGCACCTTGCACTTTTTTGGCATTAAAGCCCAGTTGCCAGGTGTCTGACCAGGTTTCAAGCTTTGCCAGATCATCCTGCAACCCCTGCCATCCCCCTAGGTCATCCACCACCGCGTCTACCTTGGTATCATCAGCAAACAGACTGATCTTGCTCTTGATGTCCCATGGTATGTCTGCAATGAATATCCCAAACAACACTGGTCCCAACACTGAGCCCTGTGGAACACCGCTCGTCACTGCCTTTGGGTGTGAGAGCTCCCCACCCACCACCACCCTCTGTTGCCTTCCCTGCAGCCAGTTTCCTACCCATCTCACCAGCTTTGCACCCGCCCCTGTGCCTACTAACTTCCTTCCCAGCCTTCCATGTGGCACTGAGTCGAATGCCTTACTGAAGTCCAGATACAGGACATCCACTGCATGGCCCCTGTCCAGTTGCCTAGTTACCCAGTCATAGAACTCGACCATGTAGATGTAATTGCTGGCTTCCGTCTTTTTGCCTCACAGAGAAAAAAAAATGGCAACATGGTTCAAGTGTTGAAGTCCTTTCTTGGAAACACAAATTTAAAAAATACCTTTTAGAGAAAGTTGAACTCCTCTCTTGAAAATGTCCTTGTATAGTCAATTTTGTAAAGTTATCATAAGATTTTGCTTGAGATTTGTTTTCCCTTTGGGTTTGTTCGGTGACAGGTTGATTAGGTAGCTGACATGACCTGACATATCATATGGTTTCTATGGAGATCCAAGAAAGAGAGTGTTCAGAATACTGTAGATTTATGTAGTGTGTTTTTTGAAGAGCAAGGTACATTGATTTGTTTTAAATAAAAAAAAAAAAAATAACTTGTCTGGACTGCTGCTACACTGAGAACTGATTTACTGCCACTACCGAGAATGTAGCCATGGAGGTTGATGAGGTGTAGCGAGAGGCTACAGAAGGAGCAGGTGGAGCGTGTTCGCCGTTATAACCCGCGGGATATAATGGCAAATTATAACCTGCTCCTTCTGCCAGAAAAAGAAGAAACCAGTTATTACAGTGTAATATTATCCACCCAGCCTTCTCTTCTGTAAGTATAATCATTTGAACATGTTCAAGCTTTCATCTTAGCTGTCAACATCTTCTAAGTCACTTATTAGCTTGATTGCCCTGTGCAGGATCTACTCTATCTCTTCAGTTACCCTTTTTGTACAGCAGTGACCAGAACTTGATGCAGTACTCCAGGTGTGGTCTAACCAAGGCCTTTTATTAACAGAGGTTCACACTCTATGACCTGCTGTGTACTTCCCTCCTTTTGGGGTTCACAAAACAATACTGCTGCTTTTTATACTGCTTTGAGAGTATCCCTATTTTTTGATGCTCCACCCTCATCTTCTATCTTTTTTTAAGCGTGACATTTATTGTATTTTTAACAAAACATTACAGACTAACCACATGTCTTTTTCTATTTTCTGTTCTTTATTTGATAATCTACAAATGTGACATTTGATTAGTCCTTCCTGTTTCCTGAGGTACAAAGTGTCCTTGATTCTATTGAAATGTTCTACCAGATATCTTTACTTCACAGCATGATTCATTCAGCAAACAAGTCTAGAATTCAAGCCCCCTCCCCAGTATGAATTTCTTCTCTAAATGTTTGTGATCCTGTTGCTAACAGAAGTATGAAGTTTCTAGCAGAGAAAAAGTTCCAGGGTCCAACCAGTCTGCCCAAGTTATCCTCTAGTGATCTCCAATTATGCATCAACATTAATTCTATTAATCTGCTAGTAGCTTATACCTCATACATGTATTATCAGTTAGTGTTTATGGTGTACTGTTTCATATATTTCAATGGCTGACTACCTATGAAAATAAAATGCATTATGAAAAAACATGAGTGGTCTTGTTTATTTTGTCAACACCACCACCACACACCATCATGTCAGATACTATTCTCAAACTGAGCATACAGTAATTTGCCCCACCACACTTCAACATAAAAATTCTGAAAGGTTCTTCTCAGTCTACGGTATTTTCTTAGTATATAAAAGTCACTCATGCTACAGTATTAATATTATTTTTTATGTATTTCTGCTGCATTTTCTTTCCTCCCCATCCCCACTCTGGGTTCTTTATATCCTTCACTTCCACAGAATTTCAGACAATAAAATTGTTTATGCAGTCAAGCATTGTGGTTGTGGCTTTTTATAAAAAAAAAGCTGAAAGACTGCACAGTCTTGATTTAAGAAAAAGAGCGAGAGTGGTATTTTCCAAAGTCTCTTGCATCTTGACCTTTTTTGGGGAAAGGATTAAATGAGGGCACCCCCTCTCCACCCTTCCTCCCCCATCCCCTTGCCCCACCTCTCCTCATGTCCTCCACCCTCAGCCCCCTCTCTTACTCTTCCCAGCCCACCCTCCACATCCCTTAACATACTAACATACTAAAATGCCAGCAGATTAGCCTAATTGTCTTTCGTGTCTGCTCGTTTGGTTAGCCCCCACCCTGGGAGCTGACCTTACTGCCCCCCTTGCCTTCTCTGGCTTCTCCTTTTCCAGTCCCGGATATTCCCGCTGCACAGGACTTTACTTCCAGAACTCTTCCCCTGTTTCTGTCCCACCCCCTCTTGAACCACTCCACCATCTCTGCCACCACCAGCCCCTTGGGCAGCGCATCCATGGCTCCACCACTCTCTCAGTGAAGTAGCACCTCCTCCTTTCTCTCCTGAATCTCCCCCCTCCAGCTTCCACCCATGCCCTTTAGTTGCCCCCCTCCTTCCTTTGGAGCACCCTGACTGCTCCTCCTCATGTAACCCCTTCATGTACCTGAAGACCTCTATCATGTTCCCCGGTCCCTTCTGTCTTCCATTGTGTACATATTTAGCTCTTCGAGTCTCTCCCCATAGGTCCTGTCCCTCAAGCCCCAAATCATTTTGGTTGCCCTCCTCTGGACCCTCTCCAGGAGTTCAATGTCCCTCTTTAAGTGTGGCCTCCAAAACTGCACACAGTACTCCAGGTGTGGCCTCACCAAGCAGTTATACAGAGGGAGTATCACTTCCCTCCTTCTGGAGGTGATCCCCCTAGTGATGCATCCCAGTATCCTGTTGGTCTTGGCTGCTGCCCCCCTACAACTCTGGAAGTTGTTCATCTTGACATCCACCACCACTCCAGGTCCCTCTCAGCCATTGAGCCTTGTAGCATCCCCCCCCCCCAGGTGTACACTTGGCCTGGGTTTCTGGCTCTCAGATGTAGTACCTTGCATTTTCCTACATTGAACCTCAGCTTCCACTTTCTATACCACCTTTCCAGAGCCTTCAAGTCCCCCTGTAGGGCCACCCTCCCCTCCATCCCATTCACCACTGCACCCAGTTTTGAGTCATCCGCAAAGAGACTCATCTCACATTTGATACCCTTCCTTATGTCAAATATGTAGGCATTGAACAGGAGGGGCCCAAGGACCCATCCCTGAGGGACCCCACTAATGACCCTCCTTGGGGATGAGACTATACCACCAACCATGACCCTCTGGGTCCGGTCATAGAGCCAGTTGCCTATCCATCTGATCATCTGGTTCCCCACCCCCATTTCTCCCAGCTTATTCAACAGGCCCTCACGAGGAACAGAGTCAAACGCCTTGCTGAAGTCAAGATAGAGGACATTCACCAGTCTACCCAGGTCCAAGGCACTCGTCACCCAGTCATAGAACTCCACTAGGTTTGTCTGACACAATTTCCCTGGGATGAATCCATGCTATCGTCCAGACACCTCGACTTTTCCAGGTCCCCCCAGCCTCTCCTTGTCAAGGCCCTCCATCACCTTGCTCACCACTGATGTCAGGTTGACAGGCCTGTAGTTCCCTGCCACCTATCTTGATCTCCCCTTGTGGATAGGCATTATATGTGCCACTTTCCAGTCCTGGGGTACCCACCCTGTTCTCAGAGAGATGCTGAAAAGCTCCGCCAGGGGTTTTGCCAGGACATCCGCCAGTTCCTTCAGCACTCTGTAATGTAATTTATCCAGCCCCGGTGCCTTCTCTGTCTTAAGAGTCCTGAGGGCTTCCCTCACTCTCTCTACCATGATTTTCACCTCCGCTACCTCGTCCCCCTGCTTTTCCTCCCCTCCTGCCAGTGATGGCCCCCTCTCCGACCTGCCGATCGGCAAGGGCCCCCCCCCTCAGTTTCACCATCTCCTCCCATGTATGGTGCAGACCCCTCATTTTCCTTGGTGAAAACTGAGGCAAAGTACTCATTTACTACCTCAGCCTGCTCCCCCGGGTCTTGTGCCCATCCTTCCCCTGTTTTAATCCTGCTAATCTGCCCCTTCACCCTTCATTTTACCCCAGTGTATCTAAAGAACCCCTTGTTCCCTCTCCTAATTTCCCCGGCCAGGTTCTGCTCCTTCCATGCCTTAGCTGCCCTCACGACTCTAGTGGCCCTTCTGGCCATCAGCTCATACTCCCCTCGATCTCTTTCACTCCTTGAGCACTTCAAATGCCTATAAACCGCCTTCTTTCCCCTCACCACCTCCTGAACCTCCCTGGTCCACCAGCAGGGTTTTCGGGCCCTACTGCATTTTTGTCTTACTCTTGCACAGGTGCTGGAAGCATCCTGCACCCCACTCCTAATGATTTCCCACCTACTGTCAGCGTCCATGTCTGGCCCAATCCCATCCAAATGCTACTTAAGGATCATTCCCATTTCCTTGAAATCTGCTCCCCTGAAGTCAGTTACCTCCGTCTTTTTGCAGCCTTCTACCCCTCCTAGGTCCAGGCTGAACCAGACCATGGCATGGTTGCTTCTCATCAATAGGTCCCTTACCTCCAGGCCCCCAATCTGGTCACTGTCTGCCAGGACCACATCCAGTATCCATGCCTCCCTGGTCGGTTCTCCCACCTGCTGAGTTAGGAACATGTCCTGAAAGACATCCAACAACCTCTGTTCCCTGGCCACTGAGGATGTCATAGTCTCCCAGTCCATTCCTGGCATGTTTAAGTCCCCCAACACCACCACCCTTCCCCTGACCAATCTGCAGTGCCTACCAACAACTGCCACCAGACTCTCCTCCAGCTCCTCGGCCAGTGCAGGGGGTCTGTACACCACTCCTATTTTTACTCTCTTGCCCCAACTTGTTATCAAGGTGACCCAAATTGCCTCCACGGTTCCTTCCGCCTCCTTCACTCCTCTTATGTCAATGCAGTTTTTGACTATTATTGCTACCCCTCCTCCCCTTCCCTCCCCCCGTCCTTCCTGAACATGGTGTAACCCTCCAGGTTCAGGTCCCAGTCATGCCTTGTGGTGGCCCAGGTCTCAGTGACCTCTGCCACATCCACCTCTCCCTCAGTTAGCATCACCTGGAGCTCAGGCATTTATTGCCCAAGCTCCTGGCATTTAGCAGGACTATCTTCCACCCTTTCCATATACTTCAATTTCCCCTGCTCTCGTTCCCATGGGGATTCCATCTTCCCCCGGTCAGCACCTTACCAGTCAGCCTTTTCCCGCATTCCTCCAGCTCCCTAGGGGGGGAACAGAGTCCGTCCTTTATTTGACTCCCCTCGACAACCTTTTTTATCATCCCTCCCCCCTTCACAAGTTTAAACCCCACCTTTCACCAATGAACCCCTCTATTTTCAACTTAAGGATTTCCTTCCCCCCCAAATTGAGATGGAGCCTATCTCTAGCATACAGCCCCTTATCCTCCCAGGTCTCCCCCAATCCCCTATCAACCCATACCCTCTAGCCCCACACCACTCCCTGAGCCACTGGTTTATCTCCCTAATCTTCTTCTTGTGTTCCTCACTAGCCCTTGGCACCGGCAGTATTTCTGAGAAGGAAACTGTGCATCCTATGTCATGACAGACCCTGGCAAGCTCCCTGAACCTTGCCTGTATCTCTAGCTCACTATTTCCCTCAATGTCATTAGTACCCAAGTGCACCAGTATGTCCAGGAAACCTCCACAATCTTTTGCCAGCTGTTATACCTCATGCTTGGCCCTGTGCACCGTTAGTCCAGGGAAGCATTTTGTTCTAACCGGGCAGGCTTTCCCCTCCCTATCCCATTTGATACCCCTGATAATGGAATCACCCAACAGGAGCACTCTGACCACCCCTTTTCCTCCATTTCCCCCTGTTCCATGTCCCTCATCCTTTCTACTGTCCCCTCCCCCCAGCTGGCTCCTTGCTTCTCTCCCTATCTGGGTGCCCCCTGCTGCCCTCCTTATTTCATTCTTGGCCACCCTCCCTCCGATCCTATGCCTCCTCCTCCCAGTATCCTTTGTACCCCACTATCCCCCTGCCACTGCTCACAACTGGTCCTTCCCCCACATCTGCTAAACTTGCCTGGCTCATCCTCCCTTCCTTCCTGTCTCCATTCAGCCCCTCCTTGCCTGTCGTTGCTCCTGGCATAAACCCTCAGCTACCTTTACTGTATCCTCCTTGTACTTCTGGTCCCTCTCCTTGCCCTTTCCTCCTAACTGGCCCTTCTCCTTGTGCTTTCCTCCCTCTACCCCCTCCTCCTCCTCCTGCTCTGATCCACTGCTACCCCCATTTTCCCACGTTCCAAGTTCCCCCCAGCTTTTTCTGCTATCTGAACCCTGCCTCCTGCCCTCCACTCCCTTTCCAGCTCTAACTGCCCATGTCATGACTACATCACCCCCCCATCCTCAAGCAGAAGAACAGAATTGAAGCAGTTACTGAGCTTAAGGTCCAAGCCACCTCTCCCCCTTGCTTCCTTCTGTCCATCCCCAGCCATCTGCCTACTTCCCTGAAAATGCCGTCCCGTTGGCTCCCCTCTGTGAGGGTCCCCAGATACTTGCGTGCTTCCTTGGTAGTGGCCTCCTTTTAGGCCCCCTCTTTCAGGGTCTCTATGTGACCCCAGAGTACTCTTCTGCACTCTTTTCCCTATGCCCCGTCCCCTAGTGCTTGGTGCAACCCCGAGGGAGAGCATCTGCCCTATTCCCCAACCATACCACCCCCCTCCTTCCAGCTGTCTCCTAATCCTCTCAACCTCCTCCCTAAGCTGTGCCAGCTGGTAGCACACTGGGCAACCACTGAACTTCCAAGCCCAGTCCAGTATCCTGGCCGCCCCACACCCTGTGCACCCCACCACCCTCCCAAAGATGCCAGCCATAATGAGGTGTGGTCCCATCCCCCTCCAAGCAGGATTCCTTGGGTGAACCACTAGGTTCCCACTAGTGCAAAATACACCCCTACCCACTAATCAGGTCACCCACTAATCCTAGGTACAGTCCCACAGTAAACAGGTACCCCTGTTACTAGGTGCAGTACTACACAGTAAACTTATAGGGGAAGTGCACAACTCCCTAAGCTCCTCTCTCCCAGCCCTTAAGCCCGACCCCCAGTGGCTAGAACTACATGGGCTATATCTGAAGCCTTTTCCTCCAATTGCAGGGCATGTGTTTCCCTATAAAGAACCGAGCTCTGGGAGGGAGGGTGGGACCAGAGCCTACACCCGATTCTCACTGCACCTCCAAGAACTAACAATTAAGAAAATCTTTCAAGTCTCCTTACTCTCCCAGCATCCAGCTAGAAGCTTCTTCCCTTTTCCCCTCTGACTGAAGACTGACTGAGTTGGAAGTCCCACCTTACTTTTAAACAGCACTAATCCCCTGTAATATGATACCTGCACTTACAGGCCAGATAGCAACTTTTAAACAACCACAAACACCAAATAGTCTGCAAGAAACACACAGAAAACCAGCTAAGAAAATCTTTCAAGTCTACTTACTCTCCCTGCCTCCAGCTTTTAAACACACACAAATAGCAAATTGTCTGCTGGAAACACGAAGAAAAAAGCTAATAAAATTGTTCAAGTCTCCTTACTCTTCCAGCATCCAGTTAGAAGCTTCTTTCCCCTTCCCCTCTAAGTGAAGACTGACTGAGTTGGGAGTCCCACCTTACTTTCAAACAGCAGTAATCCCCTGTAATATGATGCCTGCACTTACAGGCCAGATAGAAACTTTTAAACACCCACAAACACCAAATAGTCTGCTATAAACACACAGAAAACCAGCTAAGAAAATCTTTCAAGTCTACTTACTCTCTTTGCCTCCAGCTTTTAAACACACACAAACACCAAATTGTCTGCTGGAAACACAAAGAAAACCAGCTAAGAAAATCTTTCAAGTCTTACTCTCCCAGCATCCAGCTAGAAGCTTCTTCCCCATCCCCTCTTCCTACACCCTGTGCCCTGTTTTCCTGTGCCTGAAACTGATTAGTGTAATGTATGTCTTGTTTTACGTTGACTGTCCATTATGATTTTGTGTCCATTATGATTTTTGTACCTCCTGTTTACACTTTATTGTACCATACTTTACTGTCCTGTTTAATCTGTTGTCCTTTCTACTGACCTGGAACCTTTGTAAAAGAGCTCTTAGCTCAAAGGTATATAAATAAAAAAATTAAAAATATATTTTTTTCTCCTGCAAGATCTGGGCATGTCAGTTGGAAAGTCACAGCAAGCAAACGTTTTTAACAGGGTTAGTTTGAGTTTAATTGCAAATGTTTTTTTTAAAAACTCACCCATAAAGCAGTCTGGGCCTTGTTCCTTTCCATTTTTGATTTGCTTGATGATTCTGCCAAGTTCCATCATTATGAACAGCCATCCAGCAGGTTTCTGTTCTTTCCTGACAGTAGTAGGAGCGTTATCCCTGACAGGAAGGAATTTATTTTTTTCTTTTTTTGCCTATCTTTTGTCCATTTCCATAATAGGATTTGTACAGTAGTAGGAACGAAAGTAGGAAGCAATCTCTGGTGGAATATGGGCCAGCACCAATGGATTGTTGGCATATCTAAATGTCCTGGTTGCTGTTTGCAGCCCTCCCCTGTTTTCATAATATTTCTGATTCTGCTTGGTTGGTCATTGCTCTTTTTAACCCTTCTCTGTCTTTTTTAGCTTTTAAGTGTCTTTGTTATTGCCTTTTTCCTTATGCTCTTGTTCTTATACAGCTATTTTGCCCTTGATTGGTTCTGTATTGCTGCCAATGGTTTCTTTCTGTCATGGTGAACGATATTATTTCTGCTTTCAACACTGATTTTAATCCATAAAAAATTATCTGGCCCACTTCTGTATCTAACTTTCATGAGAAGATAGTCTTTCCTTTCTCATTTTAGTTTGAATAGACTTACTTAACAAAGTAACATTAGGAAGCCACAGTGATATTTTCTTTTGTCCCCATATGTGTAAGTATAGAATAGAGGTGTTTGTAATAAGCTGATTCTGTTATGTTTTCAGTGCATTAGGTTATCATAATTTCAGATTCTGAGCTCAAAACTGTTCTGATGCCAGTTAACATGAACCGTTATATTAACGATTTTCAAAATACAAATGAGAACAATCATGAGGTACTGAAAAGCACAAAATACACTGCAGTCAAGAACAGTAATAACATAATAGGGCATTGGTGTACAAATTTTATTTATTTAATTTTGGGATACAACCGTTTACCTCAAAGCTCGTTTGCAAAAGTTCTATGTCAAGGAGAACAATACAGTGGCAGACAACTATATTGGGTATACAGCAGCAAGTATGAATTTACAGAGCACAGAACATCAGTAGTCAGACCAAGTATAAGTAACACTATACAATAATATAAAAATATGACACATACAGTAGATGAACTATAAAAAAATAACGGAGGGTACGGAGATCCATAGGCCAGCACCCATAGATGTGGGGCAATAGTATCAGTAAAGTGAAGATGGGAGGCCAGAAAGTGAGAGACACGTATAAGTGGTTAGGGAGGAAGGGGGGAGGAGGTTCCATGGGGAGGGAACAGGGATAAAGGTGTGCAGTTGAGGTTGGGTAGGCAGTGTGGAAGAGGAAGTAGAAAGAGGAGGCTGGTGGCAGGGAGATTAGGGGGATGTAAAAGGGTCAATTAGAGATCCTTGGAATAAGGATGGGGTCAAGTCAGCTTAGCTAAACAGAGGGGACAAAGCAGTCTTGAGGGTGAAGAGTTTGAGGTCATTTAGCAGTCACAGCTGCTGGAGGTAGCTAGGTAGTGCTTCAGTTCTTTTTTAAAAGAGTTGATGTTGGAGTTTGCTAGTTCAGCAGGGAGTTCATTAATCCAATGTGGGGCTCTGTAAGCAAAAAAGTGCTGAGCAAGAGAGGTTCTCCTCAGCAGTACAGATTGTGAGCATCATGCAGCACCCCAGTGCAGTGCTGGGTTGTGAAAATTGCAGTAGGTTGCAGATGGCAGGTGGGGCGAGATCAAGAAGCGCTTTCATTCCTATGAGGCATACTTAGTACTTTACTCACCCTTGTAGGTTTGACCATTGTGTTTCGGCATACAGCTTGCACATGTGGCTGAGCCTGTCGGCACCCTGGATGAGTTGGCAGGCTTTGACGAGTGCTGTTTTGACATGCTTTAGGTCCATGTCAGTGGCAGCACTATATATGATCAGCCCATTGTCAATAACTGACAGAAGTGAGCTGGTGATGGTGAGGCTCAGGGCAGCAGGGGTTAGGTGGCGTCTGTGCTTATATAGGACTACAAGTTTGACATTGATAGTCCTGACTACACTGTCAATATGTGAAGAGAAGGAGAGGGAGTCATCAAAACGTACTCTGAGGTACTTGAATGTCCTTAATTGTTTGAGGGCTTAATTTTTTTATTGACTCTATTGAGACTGAGTTTTTTCTTTTTAGAATGTTGGCTGGTGGACAGCATTATTTTAGTTTTTTTTATAGTTGAGCAGTAATTTGTGCCTGGTGAATCAGTCCTCTAACTGGTAGAAACTATTTTACAGGCCCTGGGAGGGAGGGCCTAGTTTAAGTTGTGATTAATGATTAGGCCATCGTCCACGTAGAGGATCATTTTAAATGTGCAAGCTTCAGGGAGGGTATCGAGAAATAGATTTAACATCTAGGGTCCCAGGATGGACCCTTGGGAAACCTTCCTGAGGCTGGACAGCACAGAGCCTATCTTCACGCATTGTGTTCTGTCTGAGAGGTATTTAAAAACCAACTGACAGAGATAAGGGGCAGACTGAGTTCTAGTAACTTTTCTAGCAGGAGGTGAATATTGAGCCCACTAGATGGCCGCTATCAGTTGCATCGTGTAGGAGGCTTGAGAACTCAATTAAGACAGTGTTAGTACTATGGAATTTGTGGAACTCATGTTTTTGGGGGCATTGCAGGCTGTGTTTATGTAGATACTCATTCAATTGGTCTGCTACTATCCTCTCTAGTGCCTTTGACAATAGTGATAGGATGGAGATGGACCAGAAATTGGAGGTACTTGTGTGGTCCCCGCTCTTGTGTACTGGTGTGACAAGAGCCACTTTCCAGAGGTTCAGGAAGTTACCAAGTGTGAGGGACTTATTAAAGATTTTGGCAGTTGGGGCTATTACCTCATCAAGTGTGAGTTCTACCATTTTTAAATCTATGTTGTCACTGGTCAAGTGTGTTTTTTCCACTGCCCTTTGGCCTCAGAAATAGTAATGCATTTGAGATAGAACTGTGGTACATTGTTCACTGGCTGAGTTGACAGGTGGGGTCTAGGAGCTGAGGGGGCTTGTGCTGACAGATAATCGGTAGGTAGGATGGGACTGAGGTCTGTGACTGCCACATTAAAGGCATCAAGAATGGAAAGGGGGTCTTTAGTGAGAGTGCCATTGACATTTAGATGTGAAGGAGGGTTGGTCCTGCCCAATCAAGTCTTTAATGTTACCCCAGAAACCCTTACTGATACCTCAGTTCCTTTCTAAATGGCTTTTGTAGAAATTAACCTTAGCTAGCCAGATTGCTTTTGTACATTTATTTCTAGCTGCCCAGTAATTTTGAAAATCATGTGGTGCTTCTGTGGCCTTCACCTTATGCCAAAGGTTGTCTCACTCTTTCATTTGCTCAACCAAGGCCCCTGTGACCCACCCATTTAATGCACCCCTCACTTTCCTCTTTCTTATTGGTGCAAAGATATCACAAGTGGCATTAAATCTGGAGATGAAGAAATCAAGGGCTAGGTCAATGTCCTTAAAATTATCAAGAGGCGAACAGTTGATCCGGGCGAGGTAAGTTTTGAAGGAGTTTAGGAGGCCTCTAAGGAGTACTCTACTGGTGATGATCGTGGGGGAAGCCTTCATCCCTTTATTGGACCAATTGCAGACAACAGGCGAGTGGTCACTCAGGGTATCAAGGAGAACTGTGACATTGGACAGCTTTGAGGGGGAATTATACAGGACCCAATCTATGAGGGAGCTGGTACCAGTTTTGTAGTTGATTCTTGTTGGGTCTCTAACCAGTTGGAAGAGGTTCACACTGGCAATCAGATCCTGTTGCAGGGTGGATTCAGGGAAGAGTCAGTTTATGTTGAAGTCACCCACCATTAGTAATTCATTGTTCTGCTTCACGGTCTTAGTGATGTCAATTACTTTATCGAAGCTCGATTTTGCTTTTCCTGGTGGCAGGTAAACTGTGGCAGTTGTAATGGACTTGCATTTGGCAGCACCAAGTAAAAGTTTTGCAACCAGCAGCTCAAAGTCGGCAGCTCTTGCTGACAAGGGGAGCACTAGGCCTTGAAGTGGGCTCTTTATATAAACAAGACTCCCCCCTCACCTTTTGCTGATTTTGTCTTGCCTGTAGATGGTGTAATCTTCTAGCATGATGGTTGAGTTCATTATTTTGGGGGAGAGCCAGGCTGACGTGAGGCAGATGACATCAGGCCTATGCTGGGTGACCCAAGCCTGGAAGAAAGTGAACGTAGACAGGAGGCTACATATGTTCAGAGATGCAATCATAATATGCCCCTGTTTCTCACTGCTTCCTACCCCTGCGGGCACTGACCCTGGGTAAGGGTGGATGTTCCCAGAGAACAGCATGAGGATTAGGACCAACTTTTTTTTAGATACTTTTGGTGTAGAATAGCACTTTTTTTCCTGAGTTGTACAGAATTAGGGTAACTTGGTAGGGAGGGTAACATGACGGTTACCGACAGGGTGGAATAGTGGCAGTTTGATGCCTCCCTCAGTGGCTGTTTCCTGCACATGAGGCAGAGCAAATTGGGGATGAGGGACTTTGTCAGTGTGTGAGACCTTAGTGGTACCTGTGGGATGCCAGAGTGGATGACTCATTATTGTTGCATGCTCTAGGGCATAGCGGGAGGTTATGGGGGGGGCTTGGAGATGCATCAGTTAATATTATTAGCAGTGCAGCAGCTGCATGGTTAGTGTCTGCATTGTTCTCATGCAAACTAAAGGGTGACAAGAGTGAAAGGACAGATATGTAATCTGCATTAATAAGCAGACTACAATGGGACAGTGAGGCTTATGTTGCCCCTAGTGGCCCAGTGCTGTTACAAGTAGGGATGCAGCAAAGTTTCAATTCGTGGGTGAGTATGCAGAAAAGTCTGCAAATTCGCCCCATGGAGCACTTCGCATAATTTCCGAAAATTACCCAAAATTCACCATTTGTGACTTAGCCTTGCTTTTGCGGTTTTTAAGTGCAATCTGCACTTAAAAAAACCCAAAGCAAGTAGAGGTGAAAAATGGGAACTCTCCCAATACCACCCCCAATCCATCCCTGGTGTCTAGTGGACCCCCTAACACAGTTACAACAATCGCCCTCTTGCCCCCATCCCCCCCACACACACACACACCGATCGCCAGCCAGTTGGCCAAATGTAAAAATATTAATATTTTTAAAATTAATTCCCATTCCTCATGTCTAGTGGACCCCCCCCAGCCAGACACAGTTACAACAATCACCCTACCTCCCTGAGAAACACCCGACCGATCGCTGGCAAGTTGGCCACAGTCCACATGTAAAAATATATTTTTTTTTATTAATTTCACCATTTCCTGGAGTCTAGTGGCCCCCACTCACCCCATCCAGACCAGTGCCACACCTCCCCGCTCCTCCACAGTTCCCCCCCCTGAGTAGGCCACCGGCACAGCCTTGCACTCACCAAAATGGCCGGCAACCCGACTGAGCTCTAATGAATGAGTCCGTGCTTGTACAAGCATGCGCTCATTCACTGACAGCTTGCGGTCTTTTGTGCAGCTTTTCAGAGAGTTAGAGAACAGATAGGGACTGCTCCAGTCACCAGCGGAGGTGGGGGGTGGGATGGGGGCAATGGTGTTGATCCCCCATCCCACCCCCCTGCTGGGGACCGAAACAACCACCTCACATTCTCTATCCCTCCTGAAAAGATCCCCAAAAGACCATGAGCTGTCAATGAATGAGCGCATGCCTGTACAAGCACATGCTCATTCATTAGAGCTCAGTCGGGCTGCCGGCCGTGGAGGTGAGTCAAGGGCTGTGCCAGTGGCCCACTTGGGGTGAACTGGGGGGAGCAGAGTAGTGTGCAGGTAGTCTGGATGGGGTGGGGTGGAGGGGGGTATCTGGCCTCAGTGAATTTGGTGCATTTTGTGTATTGCATTTCGCTTATTGAGCACAATACGTGAAATATTCCTCCGAGCGAAGTTTGGCGACTTCACCCACCTCTAATTATGAGCAAATGGAAAAATCAATACTTTTTTTTAATAATTCAGTATATTTTATTGTCATTCTCATATAAACAACCAAACAACAGTATATAGGCATATGAACTACCTTTTGTCTTACTAAACTGCTCAAATCTAACCCCCTTTACCTCTATGCTATTTAAGACCTGCTCTGTCTTCTTCTCTCCAGCTGCCTGCCCCTGAACAGGGCTGCTTCAGCTCACCCATGGTCGGCTGGCACCCAGCCAGCCACCGATCAAGACCAGGACACCCGCCTGCAGCTCCTTGGAAGGTACGGGACAGCGCAGCCAATTGGAACACGGGTGCTTCCAGCAAACCCACTCTGATTGGCCGGAGTTTTCCCCTACTATAGACACCTGGCACTTTGTTAGATTTTCGATAGAACTAAGCACATTTCAACTGTGTTATTAGAAGTTTTTCAACTGTATTAGCTGGATTGTAATTTCTACTACTGTTTTAAAGTGCTTACACCTCTTCTGTCTGACTGCTCTTCCTGCAGCCCCCCATCCAAGCACTCTGCCTTGGTGCCGATAAGTCTAACTACCTTTTTTTTTTTTAAGTGGCTAGTTTTCCATTAGCAGGTTATACAGACCTGCCACTAGAGGGATTCTTGGTCTTCTACATAAATCACTGTACTCATTCGTGGGCAATATGGCCTGCATTATCATTCTACTTCTTTCCCGGTGCTGCTACAAGGGGTGGTTGTAGTTGAGGTTCTCCTGAGCTTCACTCAACAGGCTGACAACTTCCTTAAAACTGCCTGTGCGACAGCTCTGCAGCTGAAAGCAGGAAGCCCTCAGTGTCTGCCATCCTCCCTTCAGACTCAAGTCAGATAGACGCTGAGCACCCTATTATTACCTACGCTGTGCTGTCATACCGATAGATACCGATAGAATCCTCTGCAGAGAGCCAGCACGCCTGAGCACCCTTGATTGGTGCTGCACTGCCATAGGGGGATTGTGATCGGTACACCCACTTGTCTGCTTTGCTCTGATTGGGGCACCTTCTCTATAGCCTGTTACAGTGTTTCCTTCTTAATTCTGACTTCTCAGCTCTCGCTCTGACCTGAAATTTTCTCCCACCCCACCACCCCTCTCCCAGGCCTCCTTTAAATACACTCATGATCCGCCTCCTATATCATATTACTGCTTCATTGGCCTAGTTTTGACTGCTGCCAACCTATGATTGGTATCTGAGTGTGGCCAATAAGGCTGCCCTGTGTGAATATCTCTTGAGCCCCGCCACTAACTAAGCTGCTCCTGCTCTCCTTGTTCCCCTTCTGCTGTATTTTCTCATCTAGGTTTTAAGTGAGTACCTAGGTGGGTAAATTACTTGCCTAGAAAATATTGCACTAATACAAATCATGAGACCACTCAATCTGGGACCATGGCTCTCCTTATTGTGTTTTTATTGCTCCTAAGGTGCAGAGTTTTCAGCAATACAGTGCAATTCGAAGTACCTCAATGCAATTCAGTTCTCCAATGTACCTTATCAATACCTAATGTTATAACAGTCTACCGTGCCGACACTATGTCATTCTCCTCTCCCCTTTTAGCCTATTCCCCCCGGTTAGCCTACACCCCTTGCTACTGTCCTCACCTATGTCTACCCAAGCACTTACATTGATCACATTCAACTGTCATTACAGTGGTCCGCCTCTTACATGTGTATGGGTTGCCGTGAAGAAATAAAAGCAGTCTCCATTCTTATAAGCTCCTTAAAGAAAGTTATACTTCTGCTTCTTCTCTGCTCAGGAAATGTGGAGCTCAACCTGCCCCTACAACACCTCGCCTATCGGGGTTTTGCTGGGCCACGGGTCTCAAATGATGATGGTCAACATTTAAGCTCTGCCTAAAAACGTGTACAGCTGCAAGCCTGGCTGCACACGTTAACCCTGACCTTATCATAATTACTGAGTCGTGGTTAAAAAGACTTAACACTGATCAACAAATATCACTGCAGTGCTACAATTTATTTACAGCAGATAGAAGTCTAGAGGCGGGTGTGGTTATCTACGCCAAATCTAAGTACTTGGTCACTAATATTAGTTGCAAATCTCTAGCCAAGAAATTTGAGTTCGTTTCGGCTGAGCCTTCATCTCCCTCCTCAGAATGTATCACTATCCTAGGTGGCTATAGACCCCGTCTGGTGGTGATGAAGTCCTTAATCTTTTGAAATCCATGTTCGTAGATGCAAAACTGAAACAATATTTCTAGGAGATCTAAATATGGACTGGCTGTCACCTAAATCACATGGCCTCAAATCCCTTTGTGACGAGCTGGGTCTTGGGCAATTAGTCAGTGAAACTACTAGGAACAACACTCTAAATACTGCCAACAGTTCCATTCTAGATGTGGTACTAACCACCCATCCACAAAATATCTCATTCGGCAGTGTTTCACAACGACATGAGCGATCATGGAATTGTTGCTTGCATAAGATCTCAAATTAAGGCCCGGCAGCAACCCATCTTTATAACAAAAGATCCTTTTCAAATTAGTGCAGTAAACTTCCTATCTGACCTGAGCATGATCAGATGGCAAGATCTCTACCTAGCCAAAGATGTCAACAAGGCAGCTTACATCCTTAATGACAAACTCACTACAATAATAAATAAGCATGCCCCTTTCATCAAAGTAAGGGTACGGAACAATTCCAACCCCTGGTTCACCTCGGATCTCAAGGCAGCCCTTATAGCTTGAGATAAGCTCTGGGCTAAAGCTAGACATTCCAAAGAATCTTCGGATTGGCAGGCCTTTAGAACAGCCAGGAATAACTGTGAAAAACTTCGCTCTGCTAAAGCTAACTATTATATTTCTACTCTCGAGCAAGCTAAAGGTAACCCTCATAAAATATGGAAGACTATCAAAGCTATAGAAGGATGGCCCATGGCCCCCTCTGTCCCAACAAAGATAGTTGCAAGTGGCAAGATTGTGGAAAACAAGTCCCTAATCCTGGAGGATCTTAACTCCCACTTTGCCACAGCTGGATTAGCTTTTGACTCTTCACCTTATGCTGGTGCTGCGGTGAGCCAGCATACCCTTCCCCCTACATCTAGTCCTGCACCCAGCCCCTTCCAACTGCACGAGATAACTTATAAAGAAGTAGAAGATTCTCTTCTTATTCTCTTCTTAACTTAGACACCAAAAAAAGCGCAGGGGACGATGGCTTGGAACCCTTTTTCCTAAGGTCAGGCTACACCCATCTCACTGCCTCAATTCTCCACATCTTCAATCTTTCCATTACATCTGCTACTGTGCCGTCCTGCTGGAAATCAGCACATATCCTCCCTCTATTTAAATCTGGTGACCCATGCAATGTAAACAACTATAGGCCTATCTCCATATTGCCTATCCTTTCTAACGTTCTCAAAAACTGATCCATATTCAGTTAAAATCTCACTTGAAACCTTCTCTCTCATTAACCCAGCTCAATCTGGCTTCCAGGCTAATCATAGCACAATCACTGCACTAGCAAAAGTAACCAATGATTGGATCTCTGCTATAGATGCTAAGAAGGTAACTGGTGCAGTCTTTTTGGACCTCAGCAAAGCTTTTGATACTGTTGATCACAAACTATAAGTCAATTGCCTTGCAAAGTTGGGTGCCACATACCATACCACCCAGTGGTTCTCTAGCTACCTAACTGGAAGATTACAAAAAGTAAAGGCGGAAGGCTTTTTTTCTGCTGCCTTGCCAGTTGCAAGAGGAGTCCCCCAAGGATCCATCTTAGGCCCTATCTTGTTTTCTCTGTACATTAATGACTTAGATGCTAACATATCTACGTCCAATCTGCACTTTTTTGCAGATGATACTGTGTTGTATACTTTTGGCTCATCGTTATCTGAAGTCAAGGGAGTGCTTCAAGCGGACTTTGCACAACTTGAGCATAATCTAATAAAGGCAAAGCTTCTGCTCAATGCTAAGAAGACTAAAGCGATGATATTCTCCACATTATGTGTCACAGGCCCCCAATACCCTTGCCCAAGACTTCATTGTCACCACTAAGCTGAGCCTCTGGAAGTTGTAACTAAATTTAAATATCTAGGTATCTGTTCGACAATAAATTATCTTTCAATGACCACGTTGAAGATGTCTTTATAAGGTTAAAAGCAAGGTTAGGTTTCTTCTACAGAAATAGGCCCTTTTCCCCTATAAACTGAAACAAGCTAGTACAGGCCACTTTTCTCCCCTTACTCGACTATGGCGATGTAATCTATTCCTCCACCACTCTTGCAAATCTAAGTAAACTGGACATCCTTTATCACCGTGCGTTACAGTTCATTACCAACTCCCCTTACTGTTCGCACCACTGTGACTTATATGCAGCTGTTGGTTGGACATCCCTTACTACTAGACGCCTGCTCCATGCTGGGCTATGGACTCTTAAACTGCTCCTGCAGAAATTATCAAGCTATCTCTCTTCCCTTATTAGTATCTCACATAGTGCATACTCGTTAAGAAAATCTGACTTTATTATGCTTGACATACCAAGGACGCGGACTTCCTTTGGTAAATGTGCTATTGCATATGCCCTTCCCTCCATTTGGAACCAATTACAAACTGTACTGAAACTAATCTAGCACAGTTTCAATAAACTTCACAAATCGCTAAGTTCAGCCAAAATAAAAGACACCTGTAACTGTCATTAAGTCTCTTCCTTCCCCATGTGTGCCATATTTATCCACTGGTAAGGTATAATTGATTTGTCATATTAACTGCTTTCCCTTAGCCTTCTCCTGGCTTTATCTGTGCTTACACTCCACTGCTACTCTATCAAATCACTCCTCCCCCATATCAGTTGTAGACTGTTGTTTGTTTTAGCTGCCAAAATATATGTATTGCAACACCAGTCATCATGTTTCCATTTATCAGTATGCAACCTGTAAATCGCTTGCCTGTCATATTAATGTTTACCACCTGCGGTCACCCTATGTGGTACCCTTGTATGTATATCCAGCCTGTATCATGTAACGTGCATTTCATGTATATACTGTTATTACCTATCTGTGTTTGTACTTTAAGTGTTTATGTCACAGGACCTCCTTGTGAATGGGCTTGCTCAATGGAGTTTTCCTGCAATAAACTTGAACTTGAACTTGAACATCTAACAGGCAGTCCAGAAATGTTACCTGCAACACAAAACATCCTAATTTAATACAAATTACAACTACTAAACTACAAAAAAATAAATAAATAAAAAAGGCCCCCCAAAACCCAATCCCTCCCCAGGCCAAGCAAAGTCTCCAATAGATAGTCTGGGAGTGGTCTCTTTATCTGGTAAGTAAGTTGATCTTAATTAAGGCTTCCATACAGTTAGTAAAGCATCTAAGAAACCCCATTTGTTGTGGTATATATGTTCCCTATTAGTCAGTGAGGCAATATGCCTTTCCAATTGTAGTGCCAGCAATAGTTATTTATGCCATTCTGTTACAGAAGGGGGTGACTCATCTTTCCAATGTCTCATAATTAGTAATTTGTTTGTGGCAGAAATCAAAGCTATATGCATTTTCCTCACTTTAGGAGTACCAGGTGGAAAACTATTCAATAAGCAGACCTTTGGAGTAAACAGAGAGTCAAGCCCAAGGAGTGGGTCTAATGACCTCCTAAAGGCTTGCCAAAGAATCTGAATCTTGGGACATGTCCACAGCATGTGGTAGAGAGTTCCTGGGAAGTCAGCACATCTTGGGCAAATAGGGGAAGGGAGTCTACCCAATTGATAAAGCTTGATAGGATCTATGGCCTGCAATACTTTATATAGTTTAGAAACTGCATGAGGTTGGTTTGCTACCTCGGTAAGAGAAAGCAGGGACAATTTTGAAGCTGGTGCTTACAGCCTTTGCCCCAGGAAACCTAGTAATGTGTTTTAAGCTGCATATATTTAAAATTCGAACATTCTTGGCCCTTAAAATGGAGCTGGAAAGAATGGAATGGTAGGATGCCATCAATAGTATATACATCATAAAGTTTTTTCCCGGCTAAGGGGGGGGGGGCCAGTAAGATCAGTATGGGTTTAAACCCAATTTTGAAATGGGGGTTACCCAGGATCGGCTGATCTAGGAAGACATGCCAATTAACGGAGAGATGAGTTTGGAGTTGATGCAAAGCTCTGAGGGACCAACCAATTGGGGTGTTCTGTAGTGGTCTAGGGAGTAGTTTAGGCATAGTATATATCAGGGAAGCCAGGGAGCAATGATGTTGTTCAGCCATATGCCTCTCTATGAGGAGCCAAAGAGGGTATAAATGTGGAGGTCTCCAAGGCATGTTTCATGTATCCAGTGAGCCAGCCTACTAACATGGTGAGCACAGTAATATGTGAAGAAGGAGGGAGCCGCCAGACCACCTTGAGATTTTGGGGCTGTAAGTTTAAAATAGGCTCATTGAACTGCCTTCCCCCCCATGATAAAGGAATTGAGCAGTTTCTGAAGTTTAAGGAGCCAAGTTTTGAGGAAGAAGATACCAAGCATGCTCAGTGGATACAAGAAACAAGGGAGTACATTCACTTTAACAATATTAACTCCCCTCCACAGTGAGAGGGGAAGAGCACCCATCGGTCTAGGTCTAATTTAAGGATACTCAACAAATCTGAGAAGTTAGCCTTCAACGTGGTGGACATGTCTCTGGACACCCGAATACCTAAATAAGTCAGGGTCTCTGCTTCCCATGAGAGGTTACAGGTTGCCACATTGTGCCAGGAGACGTTGGTATTCAGGGGAAATACCTTAGTTTTGGAAAGGTTGAGCATGTAGTAGGACACCTTAGAAAATGTAGCCATCTCTAATAGAAGCATCGGAATGCTCACCTGTGGATCTACTACATGTTGCAGTAGGTCATCCACATAAGCAGAGATGACTTATCTGTGTTCTCTTATTTGAATCCCTTTTAGTTCCGGGAGTGAAATGAGTTTTCTAATCAGAGGAGCTAAATAGAGGTTACAAAGAAGGGGAGACAGCGGGCATCCCTGTCTGGTGCCCCGGCCTAAAGGAAAGGGGGCGGAAAGGATACCATTGCACCAGATATGGGCTGATGGAGAAGAGTATAAAATTCAAACTCATTCCAGGAAAGCCTCAGGGAAACCAAAATGGTCCATGACCACAAAGAGAAAGTCCCAAGAGGCACTGTCGAATGCCTTCTCTGCATTGAGGGACACAAGAACAGCTGGAGTATCTGAGTCCCTCGACGCGGAGAAGAGGTGTAACAGCTTACACATGTGGTCCCTTGAGGATCTTCCCATCATAAAACCCACTTGTTCCTTACAAATGAGACCACCAATGAGGGGTCCTAACCTATTGACAAGAATTTTGGCAAGTATCTTGATGTCTGAATTGAGCAGTGAAATGGGTCTGCAATTCTCAGGGTATTGAGGGTCCTTGCCAGGTTTAGGTATGAGAGTAATGAGAGCTTTCAGGAAATTTGACTCTGATAGACCATTTTCAAACTAAAAGTTGTAGACTTCTGCATGTAGGGAAGCAAGTTCAGGAAGGTAGGCTTTATACAAGTTGTTAGGGAAGCCATCAGGTCAAGGGGACTTGTCAAGGGGGAGCTGCTCGATGACCTGTTCTACTTCCCAGATAGCAATACGATTACCCAAGGTAGATAATTTAGAGAAGTCAGCAGAAGTGAGATATGCAACAATATCCTATTAGAAGGGTGTTCAGTTGCGTCATCGGAGTAAAGAGAACAGTAGTATTGCAGTAGACCTGCTGTTATCTCCTTGGGGGCAGTGACCATTGCACTGTCTTCAACAAATTTAAGACCCGGGATAAAATTAGAGGCTTCAGCTTGCTTGATCCTAATAGCAAGCAGTTTGCCCACCTTTTCACTTACATCAAGATATTTAAGTTTAGTACGATTCAAAGAAAGCTCTGCCCTCTGGTACTTCCATTCAGAGTATTCAGCTTGCAGACTATGTAGTCTGGTCCAATCTTCCTCTTGGGATTGGGGGCCAAGGGAGAGTTCTAGGTTTCTGACTGAAGTGAGTAATAATTCTGCTTGCTTTTTAGCTTGCCAGAATTTTATGGTTGCAAGACAAAGGCATTCTCTCCTTAGGGTGCACATCAGAGCTTCCCAGACTATGTCAATTTTCAATTCAGACCCCTTATTAACATCTGTGAAGTGGGAAATAAAATTTCTGATCTGTGAAAGGGAATCCTGTCTCTAGAGAAGTTGGGTATTCAGGCACCATAAGGTATCCTTTCTGATATCAGGCCCCAATATAGACGTGATATAGACAGGCGAATGGTCAGACAACCTTTGCATGGATACTTGTGTCCACTATGCCAGGTAACACAAATGAGCTGATTAAAATGTAATCTAGTCTGGAGTACATACTATGGGGAAGTGAAAAGAAGGTGCACTGGCAGGTATCCAAGTTTACCACCCTCCAGACATCTATCAGATTTACCCCATTCATAAGATGTATCAGAGCAAGCTGGGCAGAGACAGGCCACCCTTCAGAGGGCCTGATCTATCTATGTTGGATTGCAGGGCAATGTTCCAGTCACCTCGTAGGATACTTAGCTTAAGAGCTTTTGAGGCAACTAAGCTGAGCAGATGAGTAAAAAATTGAGGGGAGTCTAAATTTAGGCCATAGATTGCCCCCAGGAAAAAACATAGAAACATAGAATTTGATGGCAGTTAAGGACTGCTTGGCCCACCTGGTCTGCCCATTTCCCTACCTGATGGATAAGTTGCAGATTCTAGCTAATCAATGGCTTACTTCCTCCTACCCCCCACTAGAATTGCCTTATGCCTATCCCATGCATTCTTGAATTCTCCCACTGTTCCTGACTCCACAACCTCCTCTGGAAGGCTATTCCATGCATCCACAACCCTCTCTGTGCAATACTTTCTAACATTACCTCTGAACTGTCCCCCCTCTTTCTTCAAATTGTGCCCCCTTGTTCTTGCACATCTCTTCTTCTGAAAGATGCTACCCTCTTGTACTTTTAATTCCCTTGAGATACTTGAAGGTTTCTATCATGTCAGCCCTCTCCCTCCTTTCCTCAAGGGTATACATATTAAGCTGCTTTAGTCTCTCCTCGTATGTCTTCTCGTGCAGACCCTGCACCATTTTGGTTACCCTCCTCTGAACAGTCTCCACTCCGTCTATATCTTTGCTGAGATGGGGTCTCCAGAATTGCAGGCAGTACTCCAAATGGGGTCTCACTAACTGTCAGTACAGTGGGATAGTAACCTCCTGTTTTCTACTGTTGATGCCTCTGCCTATGCATCCCAGCATTCCCCCAGCCCTCCTTACTGCATCTTACATTGCTTGCCCACCTTTAGGTCATCTGATATAACTACTTCTAGGTCTCTTTTGATTTTTGTTGTTGTTATTAACTCATCCCCCACTATGTACTCTTCCCCTGGGTTTTTGTTTCCCAGATGCATTACCTTGCACTTCTTTGCATTGACTCTGAGGTGCCACATATTTGACCATTCCTCCAACCTTGCTATATCCCTTTTCATTCTTTCCACTCTACCTTGTGTATCAACCCTGTTGCAGATCTTTGTGTTATCTGCAAAGAGACATACCTTTCCTTCCAGGTGCTCTCCAATGTCATTTATAAAGTCATTAAAGTGGACTGGTCCCAGTACCGAACCCTATGGTACCACGCTAGTTACCTTCCTTTCTTCACTGTGGACTCTGTTTACTATTATCCTTTGTGTCCTGTTGTCCAGCCAGTTTTTTTATCCAGGCTACTACCTTGGGACCCACTCTAAGGCTGGCTAACTTGTATATTAATCTTTTGTGTGAGACTGTGTCAAATGCCTTGCTAAAATCTAGGTAGGCCATATCCACAGACCTTCCCTGGTCTACTACTTTGGTCACCCAGTTAAAGAAATCAATTAGGTTCATCTGACATGACCTTCCTGCTGTGAAATCATGCTGCCTTGGGTCCTGTGCCCCACTGGGCTCTAGGTACTCAACAATTCTTTCCATCAGAAGTGATTCCATCATTGTCCCTTCCACTAAAGTCAAACTAATTGGTCTGTAGTTTCCTGCCTCTGCCCTGCTCTCACTTTTGTGAAGTGGAATCACATTTGTCCTCCTCCAGTCCTCAGATACCACCCCATCCTCCCATGATTTGTTAAAGACAGTAGTCAGTGGTGTTACTAGTTCTACCCTTAGTTCTTTTAGAATTCTTGGGTGAATCCCATCAGGCCCCACTGTTTTGTCCACCCTCAGATTCAAGAGTTCTTTCAAAACCCTTTCTTCTGTGAATGGACTGGTATCAACCCCATTCAGGGTGTCTCCCTTGTTTGGTTTAGGGACCTCTTCCTCCTCTTCCGCTGTGAATACTGAGCAGAAATATTCGTTTAGTATCCCTGCTTTTTCACTGTCACCCTCTGCCCACATTCCCTCCCCTTTGTTAAGTCTCTGCATCCCTCCCTTGGTCTTTCTTCACTCCCTAATGTACCTATAAAAGGTTTTATCCCCCTTCTTAACAGAGTTGGCTATCTTTTCCTCAGTTTGTGCCTTTGCTATTCTGACTGTCTTCCCTGCCTTCTTCTGCTTTAACTGATAAAGTTGTCTGTCCTGCTACTTCTGTGTTTCCTTATATTTCATGAATGCTATCCTTTTCTCCTTAACCATCCCTACCACCTCTTTTGAGAACCATAGTGTTTTTTTCCTTCATTTTGTTATTTTGATTTGCGTCACACAAAGGCTTGTTGCCTCTGCGATGGCTGTTTTGATTATTCCCCATTGTTCCTCCACCCCTCCTTCTTGCCCATTTGCTAGTACTTTTCTGAGGCACTCTCTCATTTTCCCAAAGTCAGCCCTCCTAAAGTCCAATACTATTGTTTTTGTATGGCTTGAGTCTAAGGCTGTGTTTATTGTGAACCACACTGTTTGGTGGTCACGTGTTCCCAGATGGCTACCGACTTCTAAATCTGAGATCATTTCTCCTTCCCCATTTCTGAGTACCAAGTCTAAGATTGCTCCCTCCCAAGTGGGTTCCAGCACTAGCTGTCTGAAGCTTGCCCCTGTAGGTCATCAAGAATGACCCTACTCTTGGATGTGCCTGCAGCAAAGGTACTCCAGTTAACATCTGGCATATTCGGTCCCCCATCAATAATATCTCCCCTTTTTCTGCCATTTTAAGGATGCCTTCTATCATTTCTTTGTCCATTTTCTCCTTCCTAAGATGGGGGTCTGTACACAACCCCCATGCAGATTGTGGTGGCATTTCCTGTCTCCAGGGTGACCCAAAGTGATTCATCAACTTCCTGTTTACTCTTTAGTTCTGTTGCTTTAATCCCTTCCCTTATATAGAGAGCTACTCCTTCTCCTCCTCTTTTACCCACCCTGTTACTCCTGTAGACTATGTATCCTGGTATGTTGACATTCCAGTCATGGTTTTCTATGTACCATGTTTCAGTGACTGCCACAATATCCAGGCATCCCTCTTCCATCAAGGCCACCAGTTCAGGGAGCTTGTTGCACAGACTGCAGGCATTGGTACTCATCATCTTCCATGTATTTTTTATGGCCTTACTCCTTTTAGCCCCATCCCTGCCCTTACCGCCTTTTTCTGAATTTATCCCTGTTCTGCTCCCTACTGACTTCTCTACCTTGTTGTTTACCTCTTTAACTACTGTGTTTTGTGGGGGTAGACTGGGACTTTCCTGCTCCTTTTTGGTGCCTCCCCCTTGGCTAGTTTAAATACTTGCCAATGAAGCATTTAAACCTGTCACCTAGGATCCTGGTTGCCCCCTGGACAGATGCGGACCATTGCACCAGTATAAGCCTGCATCCCTCCAGGTGGCTCTCCAGTCCCCAATGAAGTCAAAACCCTGAGCTCCACACCAGTTTTTCAACCATTCATTGAATCCCATGGTGCAGAATATCCTAGCATCATCCTTGCCATAGACAGGCAGCACCTCCGAGAAGGTTACCGTACATGCTACTTGTCTAAGGCCCCTCTCCAATCACAAACTCCTCTTGCACACTCTGATCCATTAACAGCCAGGTCATTTGTCCCTAGGTGGACAATGACATCCAGCTTCATCCATGTGCAGCTGCTCACGATCCTGAGGTTAGCTTCCTGTCCCTCCGAGCGTAGGTGCCTTGCAGGCACCATACCTCCCTATCCCCTTCATCCCCCACTTCTACCCCCCAATGATCAAGTCCCCCACCAGGAATTGTTTCCTTCCCCTGTGGGGTCTCATGCCACCCTCCTGTGGGTCTCCTTTGTGGAGGTTCCCAGCATTCTCCTTGGTCTCCACTGCAGGTGCCTCCATAGAGGAACCACTCTTTGCCAGAACAGCTTATGAATTGTGAAAAGGTACAACTGGAAGGATGCACATCTGTTCCACCACCCTCTCCCTCTTTGAGCCCACCTTGGTCCAACTGCTCCTCTTTCTTGGCAACCTCTGAGGTAACGGTGGTGGCCCTGGTGGTCCCTGGATGGGGAAGAGGTTTCACGAATCCTAGCCAGGTCATCCTGGAGACAAGCAACCTCCTCCCTCAGACCAGAGAGGTGCCTGCCAACAGGGCAGCATCAAAGCCTCCAGAATGTCTCCCAGAACACTGGGGCCCCACAGCCATTGCACTGCACCACTCTCATCTTGACTTATTTGTGTCCCCTCTCCTGTTGCATTGTATGCTTACTGTCTCCTCCCTCTATGTATTTTTACACTTACTTTCCTTCCGCATATGTGCCCTTACAACTCTTGCCCTTCTTGTTCTGGGACAGAAACTTTCTGTACTCTTCAGTAGTCTCCTTCTTTCATGCTTGGATTCAAACCTCCAGCAGCCGGGGGGGGGAGAGTTATTTTTTTAGGTTCCTTCAAGGTTGATGAAACTAATGTGTCTCAGTGATCCTTCCCTTCCTACTGCCAAACAGGAAGTTCTTGTTGTCAATCAAATCCAGTGGCTATAAAAGTAGAACTGGCTTTGGGTGGGGGTGGGAAGGAGGGTAGTTAGTAAAAATCTGTAGTTCTTAACTGCTGTATCTTGCTCTGAAACCATAGTGTTCTCTTCTGTTAAAAACAGCAGGAAGCTGTAATTGGAGACAGCTGCTTTTGTACTACTAAGCTGCTAAGCCACACCCCCAATTAGATTCACCCTCTGATCTGACTCATTAACTTAAGCTGATACAGCCCCCTTCCTCAGAGAAACACACAGTGACTTTCTTTTCCTTTTTTTTTTTACTTAAATGAGACCCCCTTCTTCTAATAAAGTATCTGTTTGCTTAATCCAAACATGTACTAACTACTGCAGAGATAGAAGTG
Organism: Neoceratodus forsteri; assembly: GCA_016271365.2. Taxonomy (NCBI): domain Eukaryota; kingdom Metazoa; phylum Chordata; order Ceratodontiformes; family Ceratodontidae; genus Neoceratodus; species Neoceratodus forsteri. The sequence continues at coordinate 687,711,456 of CM057449.1, forward strand.
ATTTTATCGTAAAAAATCTGTAATTCTAGACTGTTGTATCTTGAATTGGTTGAGAATCTAATTTCCCATGGAGAAGTACATAGTGACCATTGGGGTCCCAGATTTCCTGCTCCATCTTAAAGGGAACCTGTTTGGAGATCAAGATGGCTACACCCCCATGATTTATGGATGTGCTAGACCTGTAAACTTGCCCCACCCAGGTCTTACAGAACAAAGGGACATCTTCCCTGTGGGTATGCGCCTCTTGCAAGCAGGCAATTCCTGCTCTCAGGTGCAGTAAATGTTTAAGTATCACTTGCCACTTACACCTGTCCTGGGCTGCCTGTACATTTCAACTTTCTATCGTATAGGGACCACTTATGTCAGTCTCCTTAAAGGGGGTAAGGAAGGCTCTAAATGGAGATCCTGAGGGCTGAGCAGTCAAAGGTCTGTAGCCTTTCCAACAATCCTTGGTCACAGTACCTACCAGTGTCAGTGATCTTGGAGATATATAGCATATTGTGCCATTCCCATCCATGTTCAAAAAATTATGCCTGGCCACCATCCCCTCAGAAACCAAATCAGCATACATAATCTTATGTGCAGGTCCCATGTGCCCTGAAAACCCCTCCCCATCCCCCGCCCAATCCGCAACAACATTAAACTTGAACTTAAATACCCCTTTTCCCAGGATTTATGCGGGAAAAGAGTAACCCCAGTTCTAAACAACTGAACCACTTTTCACACACTGCCAGCTGATGTTTATTTATTTCATTTTTGTTGACCAGGTAAGTGCACTAGACAAATCCTGCCTATTTTCAGGCACGACCTGGGGAAGGGGGATACAGATGAATGCCAACTGACCTTGAACCAGATTAAGCTGTTGGTGGTATTTTTTTAGTGAATGAGGGAAATTTGGCCAGGACACCGGGGAAATTCCCCTACTCTGCTGCTGCATTGCTGCCAGTAGGGGGACAGGCCATTGCCAAGATGACCACTCGGAGTGGGCTACTGAAGGAGGAAGACGTCTGCATAGTGGGAGAGTTGGCCTCTGCTCCCACTAATGGCAATAAGGAGGCTTTTGCTCTTAATATCACAGAGATTGACTCTGACATGGAGTTTCATGATGCAGTGGTACATTGGGAAGATTTGTTTAAGTTGGCAAATAAACAGGAGGAATTAACTTCAAGGCTGGTTAAAATCATAACGCCCGACTATGGATCTAATGAAAAAAGAACGGAGTCCTTTCTGGGTAAGGAAAACATGACCACACACCAGCAAAATCACAAAACTCTCCCTGATAGCAACGCGGCTGCTTTGGCCGAAATCTCAGCTGAGCCAGCTCCCTCGGGGGGTTCCGAGGGGTGCGGAGAATTGATACAGCTTTCATCTATGGCGAGGGGTCTCGCTCACACTAAGGAGCATTGTGAAAACAATGTTGTGACTCTAAAACATGAGAGCTCACTGCGAGCAGGTACTGTGCCTTTGATTATGTATAAACCAATGTCAGTGGTAACAGGAGAAAGGGAAGCAGCTCGCTTACCGTTTAGTGGCGTGAAGCAGTCTGCAGATGCACAGTTTTTCTCGACGTCTCTTCTATAGGAGAACCCCGGCGTTGACAGTTGCTCTGATAGTTCTGTCAAAAATTCGGCAGTTTCCACAAGTACTGAAGGCCCCGTAGGGTGCGGTCACATGCCGCAAAGCCTCGATTCTACACCTGAGATGACGATGGCATTTCTGGCTCCTATACAGGCTGGCAGTAAAATCGCAGAGGAAAGCGAGTGCCTACAGCCTGATACAGTATCGGATAAACTGCAAAACAAAAGTTCATTGAAAGCAAAGCAAAACACACTTTATCAAGGGTTGCCTAAAACCACTTTTACACAGAATGAGTCTGCACCTTTGAGTAAATTGACTGGGTTTGTTTTAAAAAACGCTATCAATGAGGATTTTCCAGTCCAGTCTGATGTGATATATCAATCCTCAGCTATCTCCCAAAAGGGGGTTACTGAATTTTTCTTTCCCAATAAGACTGTTCCACTTCAAACAAATCCTGATTCCACACAATCGGGTTGGGGGGTCAGGACCTCCTTGCCTTAAGGAGAATAGAACTCGGGAATCCTGGTCTCCGGGTAAAGCTCTTAGAGAGGCTGGCTGGAAGCAGGCTTTAACAGGTGACTGGAAGCCTGACCCGGCATAGGATGTCGATTTGGCTCTCTCACAACACTCTCCGGAGTGGAAACCAGCTGTGCAGCAGAAAGATGTGTTGGACAGTCTCAACGAGGAAAATAAGGTAGCCAAGGCATTCACACTTCCCCTGACAAATTTGGTGCCAGAGGTACAAGCTTTCCTACTCTCCTCTCCTCATTTGAACCTAGTAAAATCATCTCAGGAGCCTTTATCCTCTTCACAAGAGCCCTTGATATCAAAACCTCCTCCACAGAAGCCACTGATGTCAGAATTATTTTCAAATTCAAAGAGGGAAGCAGCGCCCCGATGAAATGCTGTTCAGCTGCGCTACAAAGGGGATTTGGAGGTCAGACCAGACAGATACTACGTGGGGAAAACTCTGCTGAAAGATTCTTTACATTTCACTCCTAATGACGTTTATGCTTTTATTAATATCTCTGGGGAGGATAATTTCGATATAAGCTTCCGGACACAGCATGCTTTGGACTTATTTTGGGATAGGTATGGTCAGGTAAAGTTCTATCCCACATGGACCCCTTTTCTGGTTATTCCTTTATCAAAATCTTTAATAAAATATGTTACAGTCATGTTTAGGAATGAAGGGGTCCATGTGGAAGACATTTCCTTTTGGCTATCTCAAAAATGTGAGGTTTTGAGCGACCCTGAACTCATCTTAGATTCCGAACAATTTTGGACGGGGGGCTGGAAGTACAAAATTAAATCGAGGCAATCTGAGTCAGGGATAGAGCATATTCCTAATTCTTTTCTGCTTGGAAGGGATAGGGGTGTGTGTTTTTACAGCGGACAACCGCGCACTTGTTACAAATGTGGGGCTAGGACACATCTCTCCAGTGTTTGCGATCAGCCACATTGTGACAATTGTGGGGAAGTGGGGAATTTAACCATGCATTGTAATAACCAGTCTCGATGTGATCTGTGTGAAGAACAAGACCACATATTCCGGGTATGCCCTTGAGCTGCAAAAAACAAAACTTCCTGCATAAACTCAGATCTTCTCATTCAGAAGGCTCAGGATGCTGCAGGTCCTCCCCCTTCCCCCCTTCTACCCATGCACCTCGTCCTATACCCCCTCCTCCAAAAAAGCAGAAGAGTCTTCTGGCACTGTCCTTTCCAGTAGCAAGCCCTTGAAGGATTCTGACAAAGTTGAGCAAACAACTGTTTCAGGCTCTATGGAAATTAAAAAGTCTTGCATGGGTCCTCCTGACCCCTTGGAATTTCCTCCTGTGTGCTATACTGAGGTGGTTGTGGAGGTTGCAGGAGAAGAATCTAAAGTTTTGGGCCCAGGGTTAGTTTTGCCTAAAAGTAGATCCTCTAGAAATTTACATCCTAAAACGCCTCCTCCGGTGTCTATGATAGAAACAAGCAATTCTTACGCTGCCTCATTTACCCCATGGGGGGACACGGAGATGGATTTGGGGGATTCAGATTCTCAAAAATCCTCTTTATCCACCTGATCACAACCAGTGGATAACTATAAAGAGAAGAAAAAGAAAAAGAGAAAAAAATAGAGGGTCTGTTTTTTCATCTCTATAAACAGGAATGAGATTGGTTTGGGGCTCTTTAAATACCCATAGTTTGCTAAATGCGGCCACAAGGCAAGCTCTTTTTCATTATATACATGAGCAACATATTTCTGTGTGTTTTTCACAGGAAACATGGATGCACTCCATAGACCAGCTTTCTTCTTTCAAACAGGATTGGGTTTGGGAACCTTCTTTTTGGTCCTTTGGCATGGATACAGCAGATGGCATAGGCATTTTGTTTACCTCATATTCCTTTAAGTTGCATAATTTAATTGATCTTATCCCAGGCAGAGTACTGATAGGAGATGGGAAATGGTATGACACGTGTTATCGCTTTATCAATATTTATAACCCTCAAACAAAAGCAGGTAGAGTAACCTGTCTAAGAGCTATTCAACCCTTTTTGGTGACAACAGTTAGGGTGCTATGGGGGTTTTAATTGTACAATCCGGGACTCACCACAAAATAAGAAAATATATTGTGATTCTAATGCGTTAGACAATATTATTAAAGTAGCTGGTTTACTCAATTGTAATACTTTTCTGTCTCAAAGACCTCGATATTCTTTTACAAAGGGAAACATTTTTTCCTTGATCGATTACATGCTAGTCTCCCCTTCTATGCAAGTTACATCTTTCAAAATGATTCCTTGTGAATTTTCGGATCATTCATTTCTGTTATGTAATTTTCAGCTGTCAGGTTTCCCTGAGTGTAGACAAGTTAGGTGGAAGCTTAATAACTGCACACTGGAGTTACCTTATATACAATCTGGGGTGAGATATATCTTAAAAGCTAGATTATCAGTAGCCTTTCTGTATTCTGATTTAGGGGATTGGTGGATAGAGACTAAGGCAGATTTACGTAATTGGTTTAAGAAACAAGGGGTACGGACGAAAAATCATAATTTTTTAAAATATTTGGCCCTTAGACAACAACTGCAGAGACTTACAAAGATAACTTATACCTCTCGACTTGATTATTCTGATCAAATTACGAAACTAAAAGAGAATATGAGGGTTTTTCAATATAATAGAGCAAAAACCTTACAAGCCATTCTTTCTAATGGTATAAAAAAAATCTCCTATAGGGGATCCATTTGAGATCTGTAAACATTTGAGGGATTCCTCTAATATTGACTCACAAAAGAAGCCCAATGACACAATAGCCACCTCAGTTGTACAGCTAAGAGATTTAATTGTGGAGCATTTTTGGACTCTAGAACCTACTTTTCCAATTTCTGATGCTTCAATGCTTTCCTATTTAAGGACTATCAGTGTTCCCTCCAAATTAATCGAAGCTTCTGAATTATGGGATTCAATTTCTCAAGAGGAAATCTTAAGTGTAATAGGAAAATTGAAATTAAATATTTCCCCAGGAACGGATGGCCTTTCTAATAATTTGTATAAAGTTGTTTCGATTGAGCTGAGCCAATGTCTGCTTATTTTATTTCAGTATTTTATTAAGAATATTGTAATTTTTCCCTCCTTTTCTGAAGGGCTGTTAATTTATGTATTCAAATCTGGGGACAGACAAAACATTAAAAACTGGCGGCCGATCACCCTTCTCAATTCAGATTATAAAATTTTTACTAGCATTCTGAATAATCATTTGAAAAACTATGCCAGATGGGTTATTTCCCCTTACCAATTTAGTGGATTACCAGATAGACGGGTTCAATCAGCACTTATGATGATACATGATGTTATTGAACACCTCTCTGATACTGGTATTACGAATTGTATGGTTGCTGCGGATTTAGAAAAAGCTTTCAACAGAGTTTATCTACCTTTTATGTTTTTAACTCTAGAACATTATGGGGTCCCTTCGCAAATGGTTACGTTAATTAAGAGATTATATGAATATAATGTTGTGTTCCCATTTTTGAAAGGCTGTAAGGCTGAAGGTTTTCGGCTACACACAGGAGTGCGTCAGGGTTGTTCCCTCAGCCCCCTTCTTTATAATTTTGCATTAGACCCACTATTGCAGAATTTAATCTCCACACAGCTATGGAGGGGAATTTCAGATAATTTATCCAAGGATTCCCAACTCTTGGTACAGGCATATGCAGACGATTTAGTATTGTATTTTGCTGATAAGTCCCCTGTACATAGTTTTTTTAAACGCTTTTGACACCTTTTCAAAAGTCTCTAATGCAAAACTGAATTTGCATAAGACAAAAGGGTTATTTATTGCAGCAACAGGTCCCAATGGGGTGCTGCAGGAGGGTATCCTTTTTTCTAGAAACCCTCTTAAAATTTTGGGGATCCAGTTTGGTCCTCAAAATACGCCAGCAGAAACTGGGAATCAGCTCTTCAAGTGGTGGAGAATAAGGTGAATAAGTGGAAACAGTGGAAGTTGTCAAAACTGAAACATATACATGTGATCAAACAGTTTCTTCTACCTTGTGTGCAGTATGTAGCCATGATTTTCCCACTCCATGTTCATCTGGAAACTAGAATGTACTGTCTATTTTTTCAAATGCTTTTGGGTAATCGATTAAATCCGGTAAAGAGATGTTATACTTATTTGCATAAAAAAATAGGAGGACTTGGAATGGTGGACCCAGTAGTTTTTGTACATTCTTTATTTATTATGTGTTCAGTTAAAAGTGGATTAGTTTCAGAAATATGGGCTGAGGAAACATGAATTCAAGGTCACTGGGCAAATATTTTTAAATGGCGCATTTTGCCCAATTGAATCCTCACATTCATCTCCCGCAGTATTTTCAGCCTGCTGCACAAAAATTATACAGATGGAAAATTCAGAAAGAAACCATCCTGAGTAATGATATGAAGGGATTTTACCAATTAATGATGGTACAGTTACTTCCCCCAGAGCCAAGCTTTAAGAATTGCCCTTCTGCTCTCAATTCTAAGGTATTGGCCCAGTTAAATAATCTCAGATTGCCTCATTCTCAATGGGAAACTCAGTGGTTAATTTTTTATGGTCGCCTGAACGTTCGGGGTAACGCTAAGTATAAGGCCTTAAAGGAAAGGAAGTGTCCATATTTGGACTGCATAAATGTGGAAGAGTCGATGGAACATTTTTTTCTTCAGTGTTCTTATGCTAAGGGTTTATGGGCCTATCTAGCAACATTATGGGGTTTCAACTGGCTTAATTCTTTGTCATATGAAATTCTGATTTTAGGATGTTATCCGGTAAGCCTTTTTCATTTACATGAGGGGACATTATCATTATTTTTGGGTTGTTTACGATATTATTTATGGCAAGCTAGGTGCCAATGGGTTATATATCAAAGAAAAATGCCCTATATCTGTGTTAGTATTTTGGTTGCTAAGGAACTCTCAATAATTTATTCCCAGGATGCACAAAGGGTAGCTCCTGCTATGCTTTTGAAATGGTGAAAAGGTTTTCTTCATTTTATTAAGTTTAAATAATGCAGGTTATCGTCTGGAATTATTTTCCTTTTTTGTGTTTTTTTTTTCTCATTTGTAGGTGTTTTTGTTTATTATATGTATTTACCTACTCTGCATTATTACCTTTCTGTTTTAAACTGACAAAGTTTCATTGTGTTGTTTTGCTATGTTTATTATTTCAATAAAAACTCCCCTACTCTTTTCGATAAGTGCCATGGGATCTTTAACATCCACCTGAACTACCACCAATCCAGGCAGATGGGACCTCGGTTTAATGTCTCATCCAAAAGACGGCACCTCAGAAGTGCAGCACCCCTCTCATGCTGCACTACAGTGTCAGTACTGAGATATTAACCCAAGTGCCAGATGTGGGAACTGAATCCACAGCCCTCTGATCTCCCAGACTCAGAGGTGAGTGTGCTACCTACTGAGCCACTGACACTGTTTTGGCACTAATCTGAGGCTACAACTCTCCCTCCACCCTCCTCCTCCTGCTACACCAGAACTCTAGAAAGATAAACAGGAAGAAGAAAAAAAAAAACTGCTAACAGTCACATGCGAGTTAAGCCCCTAGTGTCTAGTATTATATATAATCAGGTAGAATCCAAAAAATACGATGCATGGCCCATCGCAATAACAAGCTACTGCAGAACCATACAGAGGCCAACTATGTCCTTATAGACAATGTTCAGGTCCATCTCTGTGTGAAAGCAATGTGGAACCATCCATTCTTCAGTATTGCCATAGAAAATAGGGGAAAAGGTGGGAAATGAAAAAAGGGGGAAGAATAATCAGGCAAAAGTAAAAGTCTCAGTCTGCTGGCTCAGGTGATCTCTGGATCCCATTCTTGGAGGTCGAAAAGGCCAAAGTCTGTCAACTTTGCTAAACACACAAAACTGTGATGAGCCTGTGAGCAAAGTCATTGAATTTGTAGTGGGCTGAATCAAGTTTGGTATTCAGCCTTGCAGTCCCAGAGAGCAGATTATCCACTTTGGCCCCCCACATATCAGAGTTTGGTGCAGTCTGTGAAGACTGACAAAGAAATCTTACTCTAAGGCCAGAAATGTCACCTGCCCCTAATAAAGGACTGCTCCAGAGGTAGGAGCCAAGCAAAATCGAAGCAATTCAAGTACACAGGTTAGGAAGCTCCTCCCACATAGGCAAGGTGTTCTCATTTGAACAAGTTGGGGAACAAAATCTTTAACTCTTGGGCTGCTTGTTCCTTGGATTCTAATGAAAGCCATTAGTCTCCCTTCTTTACCTGAAGCACCGCAGGGTATCTCATGTGGAAGAACTTTCCTGCAGCTATTAACCTGGAAACCAAAGGGTGCATCTCTTGTCATTTCACCCGAACAGATTGGGGTAGATCTTGTGTTATACAGAGCCTGTGTCTCTCCCATTGTACCTCCTGCAGCTCCTTAACTTTAGTTAAAATATGCTGCTTGTCTAAAAAGTTAAGAAGCTTAAAAATAAGGGGCCAGGGTGGAGAGCTAGCTGGAGGCAGAAGGCGAAAGGCCCAATATGCCCATTCTATAATATAAGTTGCACCATTCGGCGATGAGCCCGCGACCTTTTTGCAGAGTTTCTGCACAAACAGGATAGAAGTATTCCTCTCTTCTCATTTGGGTATCCTGAAAATCAGAAAGTTATTCCTTCTGCTCTTCCCTTCCAGATCCTCTAATTTTTCTTCCAGCTTCTTGAGTCTCTGGCCCAGGGTCATATGGTCTTGCTTAGTCCGGAGTTGCTGCTTCTCCAGGAAGATGAGCCGTACTTCCGAATTGTCAACACTGATGGTAAGTGCATTGACAGAAAATTTTATTTGATGTAAATCATCTGAAATGTTGGAAATCGCTACTTGCATAGGCTGCATTAGTTCAATAAACCTTTCTTCTGAGATGGCCGTGGAGGCTGCTGAGGGTTTGGTAGTACTCACGGCCTGCTGATTGGAGTGTTTTGTGGCCTTTTCCTTCTCCAGTGTTGGGGGAGGCGAGGATCATGGAGGCACTTTCTTCATGTAGACCTCCATTTATTTTAGTCAGTACAAGTCTAGAGGAGTTCCAGTAATGGGCACTAGTATGTCCAAACATGTTAGAGAGGAAAAATAACCACTAGAGACAGATTATAGCAGGAGAGGTATGAAGCTACAGGAGACTGTTGCTGATCCTCAGACCACCATCACGTGACCATCGGGAAAATTGATACTTAAAAAAAAAAGTGAGAATCAAAACAATGAAAACATGCCCAGCCTATATCCAATCATGTGACCTAGGTTGACTATAAAGGTATGTACCCACCTAGGATGGGTGGGGGGGGGACTGTACAAGAGGGTAACAATAAAACAGAAGCAGTCCAAGCAGTTCATGTAAAGCAGGGACACAAATTACTAAAGCTAAGTTCTATACTGCACAGGAAAAAATGAAGCTGTAGAGGGGCTGTATGGTGAGTTACTGCAAGCACAGCAAGCACTGGAGAGCAGTGGGAATAGAAACATAGAAACATAGAAACATAGAAACATAGAATTTGACAGCAGATAAGGACCGCTTGGCCCACCCAGTCTGCCCATTTCCCTACCTACTGGATAAGCTGCAGATCCTAGTTAACCAGCAGCCTACTTCTTCCAACCCCCACCCCCCAGAACTGCCTTATGACTATCCCAAGCATGCTTGAATTCCACCACTGATTTTGACTCCACAACCTCCTTGGAAGCTGTTCCATGCATCCACAACCCTCTCTGTAAAAACTACTTCCTTAAATTACCTCTGAGCCACCCCCCCTCTATTTTCAAATTGTGCCCTCTTGTTCTTGCACACCTCTTTTTTGAAAGATGCTACCCTCTTGGACTTTGTTGATTCCCTTGAGGTACTTGAACGTTTTCTATCATGTCCCCTCTCCCTTCTTTCCTCGAGGCTATACATATTAGCTCCTAAGTCTCTCTTCATATGTCTTCGGTGCAGACCCTGCACCATTTAGATTGCCCTCCTCTGGACAGCTTCCATCCTGTCTATGTCTTTCGGAGATTGGGTCTCCAGAACTGCACACAATACTCCAGATGGGGTCTCACCAGCTGTCTGTACAGAGGGATAATAACTTCCTGTTTTCTACTGGTGATGCCTCTCCTATGCATCCAGTATCCCCCAACCCTCCTTGCTGCCCTCTCACTTGCTTGCCCGTCTTTAGGTCATCTGATAGATTACCCTAGGTCCCTTTCCATTTTGTTGTTGTTAGTATCTCACCCCCATTGTGTACTCTTCCCCTGGGTTTTGTTTCCCAGGTGCATTACCTGCACTTCTTAGCATTGAATCTAAGCTGCCATACATTTGACCATTCCTCTAACCTTGCCAAGTCCCTTTTCATCCTTTCCACCCACCCTTTGCATCAACTCTGTTGCAGATCTTAGTGTCATCTGCAAAGAGACATACTTTTCCTTCCAGTCCTTCTGCAATGTAACTTATAAAGACATTAGAGGACGGTCTAATACTGAACCCTGCGGTGCCCCACTAGTAACCCTCCTTTCTTCTGAGTGGACTCCATTTACTATTACTCTGTGTCCTATTCTCCAGCCAATTCTTTACCCAGGCTGTCATCTTGGGACCCACTCCAGGCTGGCTAACTTGCATATAATCTTTTGTGTGGGACTGTGTCAAATGCCTTGCTAAAGTCTAGGTAGGCCATGTCCACAGCCCTCCCTGATCTACTACTTTGGTCACCCAGTCAAAGAAATCTATCAGATTCGTCTGGCATGACCTTCCGCTGTGAATCCAGCTGCCTAGGGTCCTGTGCCCTCTGGCCTCTAGATACTGACAATTCTTTCCTTTAGAAGTGATTCCATCATTTCCCTATCACTGAGGTTAAACTAACAGGTCTATAGTTTCCTGCTTCTGCCTTGCTCCACTTTTGTGAAGTGGAATCACATCTGCCCTCCTCCAGTCCTTGGGACCACCCATCCTCCCATGATTTGTTAAAAGGGTAGTCAGTGGTGTCACTAGTTCTACCCTAGTTCTTTTAAATTCTGGGATGAATCCCATCAGGCCCCATTGCTTTGTCACCTTCAGTTTTAAGAGTTCTTTCAGAACCCTTTGTTCTGTAAATGGGCCGGTATCAACTTCTGTATCCAGAGTGTTACTACTGTTTGTTTTATGTACCTCCCCTCTTCATTTGTAAATACTGAGCAAAAATATTTGTTTAGTATCTCTTCCTTTACAGTCTCCCTCTGCCCACCCTCTCCCCTTTATTAAGCCTCACTATCCCTCCCTTGGTCTTCCTTCACTCCCTGATGTACCTATAAAAGGTTTATCCCCCTTCTTAACTGAGTTGGCTATCTTTTCCTCGGTTTGGGCCTTTGCTGTTCTGACTGCCTTCCCAGCCTCCTTTTGCTTTAACTGATACAGTTCTCTGTCCTGCTCCTTCTGCGATTCCTTGTACTTCCTGAATGCTTTCTTTTTCTCTTGAACCTTCACTGCCACTTCCTTTGAGGAACCATAGTGGTTTCTTACATCGTCTTGTTTTGTTTATTTGCTTCACACAAAGGCTCGTTACCTCTGTGATGGCAGTTTTTATTATTCCCCATTGTTCTTCCCCCTCCTTCCTGCCCATTTGCTAGTGCATTCCTTAGGCACTCACCCATTTTAGCAAAGTCAGCCCTCCTAAGTCCAGTACTTTTGTCTTTGTATGGCTTGACTCTATTGCTGTGTTATTGTGAACCATACTGTTCGATGGTCGCTAGTTCCCAGATGGCTACCCACTTCTACATCTGTAATCTCTCTCACCATCTCCATTTGAGAGAATCAAGTCTAATATTGCTCCCTCTCAGGTGGGCTCCAGTACTAGTTGTCTAGGCATGCCCCTGTAGGGCATCTAGAATAACTGCACTCTTGAGTAAGCTGCAACTACGCTCCAGTTAACATCTGGCATATTCAGATCACCCATCAGCAATATCTCCCTTTTCTGCCATTCTAAGTATACTTTCTATCATTTCCCTGTCCATTTCCTCCCCTGAGAAGAGGTCTGTATCTAACCCCTCTTGGCGTGTGGTGCCACTGCCTGTCTCAAATTTACCCAAAGTGCTTCTTCTCCTCCCTGTGATCTTTTGTTCTGTTGCTTTTATTCCTTCCCTTATGTAAGAACTACCCTCCTCCTCCTCTTTTACCCTCCCTGTCCCTCCTGTACACAGTGTATCCTGGTATGTTTATGTCCCAGTCATGGTTTTGTGTGTACCATGTTTCTGTGACTGCCACGATATCAGATGTTCTTCCTCCATCAAGGCCACTAATTCAGGAAGCTTGTTACCCAGACTACGGGCATTAGTACTCATTGCTCTCCATTTTTGATGGCTTTACCTTCCAGTGCTGCATCCCCACTGACCGTTCTACCTCTGTCTTTTTCTCATTTAGTACCCTGTTTTGTAGGGAGAGGCTGGGATTTTCCTGCTGCTTGTCAGTGCCTCCCCTTTGACTAGTTTAAAAGCTTGTCAATGAAGCATTTAAACCGATTGCTCAAAGGCTTGTTCCTTCCTGGACAGATGCAGACCATCCTGCCAGTATAGGCTGGTGTCCCTCAGGTGGAACCCCAGTCCCCAATGAAGCTAAACCCTGTGCTCCTCACCATTTTTCAACCATTCATTAAACTGCATGGTGCCAATTACCCTCGCCTCCCCATGCTTTTGACAGGTAGCACCTCAGAGAAGGAAACTTGTGTGCTACTCATCTTAGTCCCTCCCAACTCTGCAATGTCCTCCTGCACTGCTCTAATCTCATGATGAGCCAAGTCTCATTTGTCCCTAGGTGAACAATTCGTCCAGCTCGGAATCCCTTGCAGCTGTTCTCGTAATCCTGAGGATCGCTTCCTGTCCCTCAAGCTATGGCACCAGGCAGGCACCTACTTCATTTTCTCATCTCCCCCAGTTCTATACCCCTAATAATTGAGTCCCCCACCAGGAGCTGCTTCCTTTCCCTTTGGTGTCCTCTGCCTCCTTTCTGTGGGCCTCCCTTATGACAGTTATCATCAGTCTTCTCTGCTGGTACACCCATAGGGGAGCTATGCTCCCCCAGAATGGTGTATGGATTGTGGAGTGGAACAATTGACTGGGTGTGCCTCTGTTCCACCCTCCTCACCCTCTCTGAACCCACTGTGGTCCAACTGCTGTGCTTTCTTCGCAACCTCTGAGGTAGTGGTGGTGGCACTAGTGCTCCCTGGATGGGGGAGGTTCCCTTTCTACTGTCCAGTGTGGCCTGGGGGAAGGTTTCTTTACTACTGTCCATTGTGGCCTGAAGACGGGCAACTTCCTCCCTCAGGGCAGATAGTTGTCTGCAAATAGGGCAGCATCTCAGCCTCCAGAAAGGCTCCCGGAAGACTGCTGCCCCACAGCCATTACATTGCACTATTCCCCACATGTTTATCTAGTTTTTTTGTATTGTATTTGTATGTGTGCGTGCGTGTGATTTGATTATATAGAAATATATATATATATATATATATTATACAACGTGTATGCTTATATTATCAGTGCAGTGTGCTAGAGAGGATATGACAGTGAAATGCACCTTGCACTCGAGTAATGAATGAATCAGGGGAAAGTATAAAATTCAAAAGGTGAGCAGTGCAGCTATTATTTGCATACCTTCAGGCTCCAGGGGTAGTTGGGCAAGCTGCTGGCCGCAGGTGGAGGTTGCTTTTCTGCAGAGTGAAGATCTTCTGGGAGCCCTTATAAGGGTCTGTGCTTGCCCTAGAGTCCTTCAGGCTCTAGGGGAAGTTGGGCAGGTGGCTGGCTGTAGTTGGAGTTTGTTTGTCTGCAGAGTGAAGATCTTCAGGGAGCCCTTATCAGGGGCTGTGCTTGGCATAGAGTCCTTCAGGCTCCAGGGGTAATTGGGCAAGCAGCTGGCTGCAGTGGGAGGTTGCTTGTCTGCAGTGTGTAGATCTTCAAGGAGCCTTTATCAGGGACTGTGCTTGGCCCAGTGTCCTTCAGGTTCCAGGGGTAATTGGGCAGGCAACTGGCTGCAGGAGGTTGCTTGTCTGCAGAGTGCAGATCTTCAGGGAGCCCTTATCAGGGACTATGCTTGGCCCAGAGTCCTGAAGGTGAAAGACATCAGAGAACCAGCACTGGGGACAGTACAAAGGGGTTAGCATATACACCAATCCAGCTATGGGAGGTTGGCTAGATAAAAAAGGAGAATATTATATACAAATGGGGATTATAAATACTATATGTTCACTGAGTCAAATGGAACCATGAAGTAATAACAAGGTGGGGTTGTACAAGGATTATATGAACTCCTATTGCTGACTGAGATGTGCCTTTTTTAATTGGCTGCTATTATGTCTAGTTGTATGCTGGGGGGCATACAAACTGAGATCTAATTAATCAAATTTAAATCTGTTACCCTCAACGGAACTCAAGTAATTTTTTTTTTAATATATCTTCTGACTACACCTTTCTGACTGAACATAGAATGTGTTTATAGTGAGTCAAGGGTGCAAAGGGTAATATATCTGTTTAACTTATTTTATGGTGGCTTAGCTTCTCAGTTTCTGAATTACATGCCATACTAAAATTTTCATTTTCAGCCATTTTGGTTTTTAGCTACCTGTCATTTTTCAAAATACTTCAACTGTCACTTGTTCAACCTCCCTCATGATCATCTTGGAATGTTTCCTTGTAAACTAGTTCTTGCAGTGACCATTCATTTAAGGAGAGTGAACTTTCACTTTTTTACTGATGCACACTGGATAAACATGGTGGACCTCGCCAATAAACTATACCTGCTTCTAACCTTGAGAGATTTTTTTTTTAGTTTAACTTAACCACTTTTATTTTCTTTTGAGCCACACAACCAGCTTGTCATTGACGATCTGGTTTCAACTTATAGCATGCAATGATTTGGCAAGGATACTAAATCACAAGAAACTTCATATACTGGTAACCCCATTCTTGTTTATTTAAAAAGGAGAGGAATTAGGAATGTTCAGCTTGTCATCTACATGCAAGGACAAATTTCAATAACTGATTCTTTCCTACCAACATTTATTGTGGAGTTCTTGATTCCATACCACGTGGAATGTTGGATTACCTTGGAGGTTTCCATATTTTTTAATTGATTTCCTTTAAATTTAATGATTGAAGGGCACTGCTATGTTTATTTATTAAATTTATTTATTTATATGTTTTTCATACTTCCTTGCTCTAAGGTATTGGAGATAATCTGATTGTTGCATCTACATTAAGGTTGTGAAATATTTTACTGCAATAGCCTGCAACTGCATTATCACTAACTAGCTGTTTCATCTCTAAGTGCCGTAATTTCCTTAGATGCCAATATACTTTTCTCAATGTAGTGTCCAATTTTAGGCCTCACTATAATAGCTACTAAGGGAATGTTTTGAACTGTTCACTTATAGAGTAAGAAGGGTACAGGAAAGAGAGAAATATATATATATATATATTTTTTTCAATTCACACTTTATTCACAAACTTTCCACTATACAGAAGGCAGTGATACAAACGTGAACAGACAAATAGTAGTACAATCCAACACTGCCCCCCAACCCCGCTACCCCCCCCGCACAGCAGTTTCTTCAAGTGTTGTAGTAACTAGCTATCCATAATAATCAAATACTTAATAAGATAGCAGGTAAACCAGTTACACACTAAGTTCTAGCAGTGATGATTAAAGTGTGAAGGGGATCCCATATATTCTTATACTTTTGTAGCCTATTTTGGAGGCTTGTTATGGCCTATTCTGTGTGGAGATTAGCAAGGATTTCATGTGTCCATTCCTGATATGTTGGACAAATCCCATCTTTCCAATGCCTGAGAATAATTTTTTTAACAGAGAGTGTGATCATAGATATATGAAATCTCCGAATTTTAACCTTAATAAAAGACAAATCTCCCAAAAGACAAATATCCGGAGTAAAGCAGTCCTGTAATCCCAATAAGGGATTCAGGTGGGTTTTAATTAAATCCCATAGTGAAGCTATCTTGGAGCATGACCAGAATATATGAAAAAGCGTCCCAGATTCCCGGTAGCATCTAGTGCACCTATCAGTATCGAGAAGGCCCCATTTTGCCAGTTTGACTGGTGTGTAGTACATATTATGCAAAATATGAAATTGCATGAAACGTAATCTATCTTGGGACACATATTTATGACAGAACATCCAGAGAGCCAACCAATTGAAAGTGGACTGAGGAAAAATGGGTTCCAAAAACTAGTGAGACCATTACCACTCCCAAACCACCATTGATACAATACCTGATATATCTTGGAGATAACCCCTGGGGATTCGAGAAGAGAAGAAAGTTCAGATACCAAAGCAAAATCTGTTGGGTGGGGAGGGACTTTACCAAAAACCGTGATTAACAAATGCTTCAATTGACAAACCCTGAATGACTGAGAGTCTGAGATATTGTACCTTCTGAGAATCTCAGTTACTGGGAGCCAAGCCCCCCAAGTCTTCCAAGAATGAAGAAGCTATCCCCTCACCTAACTGAGGTAACCATGTACGAGAGATTGTCTGCTTATTTATGGTGAAAGCCGGAGAATTCCAGATAGACTGAGACAGGTCTGTCTCAGATTATAAGATTATATCTTAGAAATGAACACAGCTGCAAGTGGACCTTTAATGAGGTCATGAAAGTGGGGAATTTACTAGCATTCTGTAAGAGGGAGACTTTGACAAAGAGCATGGTTGAGGGTCCATGTTCATAGCCTGGATATAGCCTAATTCAATGTTGAACCAGGCTGGTCTCAAATTTTCTGGACCCGGCCTTACCCATTTCAGGTATTTAGCAAGATGACTAGCCCAGTAATAAATTGCCAAATGAGGAATCCACAACTCCCCCCTCATTTTTAGGGGCGGCTAGTTTGTGATATGCCAGCCTGGAATGTTCATTAGACCAGATAAAATTACTGAAAAGTATATGCATTTTCTGAAAAAAGGAAACAGGGAGAAATATATTTTTTAACTATTGCTTGTCCTGTCTCCTGAAGGGAGAAGGGATTCACTTTTACTTAAGTAGACATTCAGGAATGTGCTTGGGGAGTTTGCATTATTGATACTGCTTTGGCATTTAGCTAATATTTCAGCACAGTCAAGGGTAAAATGTACTGCACTGAGAAATATCAATGGGTTAGGGCGTTTAATGTTTGGCAAGTTCCTAAATAACTTTTTAGATAAAAACAATCTACTATTTTAACACTCTTCTCCATTGTTCTTCTCTTATTTTTCTTTTCTCTTTCATCTCTGTTCCCCTAAGGCAGTGGTGTCCATTCAGCTATTACAAGGAGGAGATTTGTCTCCTTTATGGTCCAAAAAATGGTTGTAATTACAGTATGTATACTAACAAAAATGGATCCAGATAACACTATTACACTGGTTTCATGGAATGTCAGGGGGTTGGACCACAAACTGAAATGCTAGTCTGTATTGCGATATGTTAAGAAATTTAATGCATCGATTGTAATTTTACAAGAAGTGCATCTCTCTAAAAGCCATCATTCACTGATGCACAGAGAATGGATTGGGCAAGTGTTTGAAGCAGGCAATAGCTCCAAAAGATCAGGGGCCAGATATTCAAAAGTTTGCCTGGATGCCAATCCTAGTTTGCGTGCACAAACTGGGCTTTGTGGGTATCCAAGAGCAGCAAAAGGAAGGAGGCAGATGTTAAAACTCTTCTACTGGGACTAAAGAACTAGAACTCTACTACTGGGACCTTCAATTGGGGAAAAAACAGACAAACAAAACAAACTAGAGTTGGCGTGCTTGTCTGAGTTGGGGGAAGGGAATTGTTATCTGTGTTGTTAGCTAGGTGTAGAGAAGAGCTCTGTGTTGTTAGCTAGGTGTAGAGAACAGCTGTAAATTAGGGAGTGTGACTTAGGCAACAGAAAGCCAGGTGTTTGTATTTAAAACTTCTCTGGTTAGCTTTTGACAAAGAGCAGCAAGAGGAAGGAGACAGCTGCTAGAACTCCTCTACTGGGACTATATAGCCAGCCCTTCCTCCTTTCCACTCCTCCACCCTTAGCCAGTTCCACTTTTATAGGCACTGGATTTTACTGACAACAGGAACTTCCTGTTTGCGAGAAGGAAGGGAGTGATCACAGAGGTACAAAATACTCACCATCCTAGAAGGAAAAGAATAGCTCTCCCTCACCCCCTAGCTGCTGGAGGTCTGTCTCTGAGCAAGTAAGAGTCAAGTCAAGTCAAAGTTTATTGGCAGGAATTAACTTCATTGAGCAGGCTCATTTACAAGGAGGTCCTGAGGCAAAGATGTGCAATACACTTACAAAACAATATACACAAAGAGCAAATACAGTTGTAGCACAGCAAAACATGGTGATGAGCAAAATCAGCAATAACAGCAAAAAGACAACATATTTTATATATATACATATGGAAAATATATACATATGTACATGCATACACACACGTGCATACAGAGGCGAATCTCAAGAGAGGAATGTCTTGGCATAGCGCACATATGTGCAGAATGTAGGACACTGCAGGTGATAAGGAACAATATCAGGATAAGTGAGGTGATCAGGGAAGTACTGACAGTATGTAGTAGAGTTACAAGTAGACCAGGAGTCTACCAGGATAGGCAGGGTTCAGGAGAGAGGAGATCAGGACAGTGGGGTTTGGGTAATCAATAGTATGTGGAAGAGAGGGAGTGGTAAGGCAGGGAGAGCCGTGAGCAGGATAAGAGGGGAGGTGAGAGCAATGGGAAGGGTGGGTGGAAAAAAAAAGGCAGAGACCTGAAGGCTTACTGGGGTGGGTGAAGGGGGAGGGAACATAGAGAGAAGAAGTAAGAAGGAGACTACTGAGGAATACAGGAACTTCCTGACCCAGAACAGGAACGTCAGGAGCTGAAAAGGTACAGAGGCAGTAGGAAAGTTGGGAGAAAAAAACATAAACGGAGAGAGGAAAAAGTAAGCATATAAAATAACAGTCAAGGGGCTACAAATAAGACATGATAGGAGTGGTGCAGTGCAGTGACTGTGGAGTGGCAGCCTTCCAGGAGACATTCTGAAGGACGCGGTGTTGTCACATCTGCAGGCACCTCTCTGGGCTGAGGTAGGAGGTTGTTCATCTCCAAGTTGAGTTGACCAGAATTTGGGGGACCTCTTCTCACACCCAGGGACCACCAGAGCTGACATCAATGCCTCAGAGATTGCCAAGAAAGAGGAGCGTTCGGATCATGGTAGGCTCAGGGAGGGTGAGGGTGGAGGAACAGAGGAGCATCCCTCCAGTTGTACCTATCCACAATTCATATGCTGTTCTGTAACAGCATGGTTTCTCTTTGGAGGCACCCACAGTGGAGACCAAGGAGGATGCTGGGAACCTCCACAAAGGAAACCCAAAGGAGGGTGACACGTGACCCCACAGGGGAAGGAAACAACTCCTGGTGGGGGACTCAATTGTTAGGGGGTAAAACTGGGTGAGAGAGGGCAGAGGGCAGTAAGGTGTCTGCCTGGCACCATGGCTTGGAGGGACAGGGAGTGAATCCTTAGCATCGCAGGAGTAGCTGCATGGGGAGGGAGCTGAACATCATAGTTCACCTAAGGACAAATGACCTGGATGGGAATGGGATCAGAGCAGTGCAGGAAGAGTTTGTGGAGTTGGGGAAGGGACTTAGACAAGTAGCATGCACGGTAACCTTCTTAGAGGTGCTGCCTGTCTATGGCATGGGTGAGGCTAGGGTGCTCCGCACCATAGGATTTAATCAATGGTTGAAAAACCAGTACAGAGCTCAGGGTTTTGGCTTCATTGGGGACTAGGGGCCCACCTGGAGGGATACAGGCCTATACTGGCAAGATGGTCTGCATTTGTCCAGGAGGGGAACCAGGATCCTAGGTGATAGGTTTAAATGTTTCATTGGCAAGCATTTAAACTAGCCAAGGGGGGAGGCACTGAAAAGTAGAAGGGAAATCCCTGCCTGCTCCCCCCTCCAAAAAACAGGGCAGTTAGTGCGGTAAACACCAAGATAGATAAGTTGATAGGGAGAAGGGTTGGGGTAAATGGAAAACTAGGCAAAGGCAGTAAGGACAGGGATGGGGCTAAAAGGGGTAAGGCCATCAAAAAATAGAGGGCACTGAGTACCAATGCCCATAGTGTGGGTAACAAGCTTCCTGAACTAGTGTCCTTGATGGAAATGGGATGCCTGGATATTGTGGCAATCACAGAAACATGGTACACAGAGAACCATGATTAGGATGTCAAGATACCATGTAACACAGTCTACAGGAGGGTCAGGGAGGGTAAAAGAGGAGGAGGAGTAGCTTTCTACGTAAGGGAAGTGATCAAAGCAATGGAACTAAAGGGTAAACAGGGAGGAGAGGAGGTACTGTGGGTCACCGTGGAGACAGGAAATGGCACCACAATCTGCACGGGTGTTGTATACAGACCCTCTACTAAGGGGAAGGAAATGGACAAGGAAATGATAGAAGGCATCCTTAGGATGGTAGAAAAAGGGGAGATACTGTTGATGGAGGACCTGAATATGCCATATGTTAACTTGAGCATCTTTGATGCAGCCACTTCCAAAAGCAGGGTCATTCTCGATGCCCTACAGTGTGCATGCCTCAGACAGCTAGTGTTGGAACCCATTCGGGAGGGAGCAATCTTAGACCTGGTACTCTCAAATGGGGATGGAGAGAGAATCTCATATTTAGAAGTGGGTAGCCATCTGGGAACAAGTGACCACCAAACAGTGTGGTTCAAGATAAACACAACCGTAGAGTCAAGCCATACAAAAGTGAGGGTACTGACTTCAGGAGGGCTGACTTTGCCAAAATGGGAGAGTGCCTTAGACAAGCACTAGCAAACGGGCAAGTGGGAGGGGTAGAGGAGCAATGGGGAAACATTAAAACTGCCATCACAGAGGCAACAAGCCTTTGTGTGGAGCAAATAAATCAAAACGATGGAAAAAACACTATGGTTTCCAAAAGAGGTGGTGGGGAAGGTTAGGGAGAAAAAGATAGCAGTCAGGAAGTATAAGGAAACACAGAAGGAGCAGGACAGAGAACTGTGCCAGTTAAAGCAGAAGGAAGAGGGAAGGCAGTCAGAATAGCAAAGGCCCAAACTGAGGAAAAGATAGCCAACTCGGTTAAGAATGGGGATAAAAGCTTTTATAGGTACATTAGGGAGCGAAGAAAGACCAGGAGAGGGATAATGAGGCTTAATAAAGGGGAGGGTGGGTGGGCAGAGGATGACAGTGAAAAGCAGGAGTACTGAATGAATATTTCTGCTCAGTATTCATAAAAGAAGAGGAGGTGGAGGTACCTAAACCAAACAATAGAAGCACTCTGGATAGGATGGTCGATACCAGTCCATTCACAGAAGAAAGGGTTCTGGAAGAACTCCTAAAACTGAAGGTGGACAAAGCAATGGGGTCTGATGGGATCTAAGGGGAGAACTAGTGACACCACTGACTACCTTTTTTAACAAATCATGGGAGGATGGTGTGGTACCTAAGGACTGGAGGAAGGTGGATGTGATACCTCTTCACAAAAGTGGGAGCAAAATAGAGGCAGGAAACTACTGACCTGTCAGTTTGACCTCAGTGGTAGGCAAAATGATAGAATCACTTCTGAAAGAAAGAATTGTTAAGTGTGTAGAGGCCAGTGGGGCACAGGACCCAAGGCAGCATGGAATCACAGTGAGAAGGTCATGTCAGATGAATCTAACAGATTTCTTTGACTGGGTAACCAAAGTAGTAGACCAGGGAGGGGCAGTGGATATGGCTTACCTAGACTTTAGCAAGGCATTTGACACAGTCCCATACAAAAGATTAATAAAGAAATTAGCCAGCCTGGGAGTGGGTCCCAAGGTGGTAGGCTGGGTAAAAAAGTAGCTGGACAACAGGACACCGAAGGTAATAGTAAATGGAGTCCACTCCGAAGAAAGGGGATTACTTGTGGGGTCCGGTCTTTTTTAATGTCTTTGTAAACGACATCATACCTCTCAACCCTTTATCACAAAAATGTGTGACAAGATGTGTGACAACTGGACAAAATGTGTGACACATCATCAAAGATGACACTGCAAGTTCAGAATACTGTGGAAATAAGTGCACTGATGTTTCTAATGTTTGCTGATAACCTAGCATCTTATATTATTATACATTTCTGCTTAACAGTCTCAGTGATCAGTGTGGAATGTCATCTTCTCAATGTGGGACAGAGGGTTTCTGAGGGATAAAATGAGGGACATATCTCGTAATGTGTGACCGTTGAGAGGTATGAGTGACATTGGAAGGAAAAGTATGCCTCTTTGCAGACAGCACAAAGATCTGCAACAGGGTTGCTACGCAAGGGAAGGGGAAAGACGAGAAGGGACTTAGATTCAGTGCAGAGAAGTGCAAAGTAATGCACCTGGGAAACAAAAACCAAGGGGAAGAGTACACAATGTGGGGAGGTACTATCAACAACAAAAATGGAAAAGGACCTGAGAGTAGTCATATCAGATGACCTAAAAGTAAGCAAGCAATGTGAGAAGGCAATAAGGATGGCTGAGGGATACTGGGATGTATAGGAAGAGGCATCACCAGTAGTAAACAGGAAGTTGTTATCCCTCTGTACATGTACAGACAGTTGGTAAGACCCCATCTGGAGTACTGTGTGCAGTTCTGGAGACCCCATCTCCACAAGGACATAGACAGGATGCAGGCAGTCCAGAGGAAGGCAACTAAAATGGTGCAGGGACTTCACCAAAAGCCATACAAAGAGAGACTAAAGGAGCTTAATATGTACACCCTGGAGTAAAGGAGGGAGAGGGGGGACATGACAGAAATGTTCAAGTACCTCAACAAAGTCCAGGAGGGTAGCATCTTTCAGAAAAAGAGATGTGCAAGAACAAGGGCGCCCAATTTGAAGATAGAGCGGGAGGAGGGTTCAAGGGCAACATGAGGAAGTATTTTTTTCACAGTGAGGGTGGTGGATGCATGGAACAGCCTTTCTAAGGAGGTTGTGGGGTCAAAACCAGTAGGGAAATTCAAGAATGCATGGGACAGACATAAGGCAATTCTGGTGGCGGGTAGGAAGAAGTAGGCTGTTGGTTAACTAGGATCTGCAGCTTATCCAATAGGTAGGAAAATGGACAGACTGGGTGGGCCAAGCAGTCCTTATATGCTGTCAAAGTCTATGTTTCTATTCAAATGCCCAGTTACTGCAGGCAAACAGGGTTTGTGCCCAGGCAAATTGTGGAGGGGATGCAATGCAAACTGAGGGACAGGGACCTGAATACTGGCATAGTCTGATATTCAGAGTATTTGCACTATGCAAGGGTGTTCTGTGCAGTCCCCTTGACAAAGCAAATACCACAGACCTAAACCATGACTTAATCCCTTGCAACCCTAGCAGTTGGGAGAGGAAGTGCATTGGCCTCACCGACCCCCAACACAGTAGTCCTTGGTGTCCAGTGGTGCCCCCTCCCTCCAATCTCACTCCTGTATGGTTACTATCATGTCCTTGGGGCATAGTTGTACCTGCCCTCTGATTCCTCACCTGTATAGACAATATTATGTCCCTGGTGTCCAATGGTCCTTTCCCCAACCCGCACCCATGCCCAATGACAAGGGACATCTTCTCTGGTGTCCAGTGGTCCCCCTCCCTCATCTCTTGTTCACCCAATACTAAAGTTAACTTTCCCTGGTGTCCAGTTGTCCCTCCCTCCACCCAATGTCCACCCAATACTAAAGCTAACTGTCCCTGGTGTTCAGTGGTTCTTTCCCCAACCCAATGTCTGCCCAATACTAAATATAACTTTACCTGGTATCAAGTGATCCCTCCCCCCACCAGATGTCGTGCCCACTATGAAATCACAATTTCTCTGGTGTCCAGTACTCCCTCCTCCACCTGAACCCCATCCCTGCACTGAGTAAAGCCCCCCCTCAGCTTGTCAATTCTACACCCCCACAGCAATCCCCAGCTCACCAATCCATGCGGCATGCCATTTGCAAGTAAGTCCCCTTAACAAAGCTCTGGCCCCATTCCCGAACAGTGATCTACCCCCCCATAGCACCTCCCTCAGTGGTGGTTAGTGGCCCCCCCCACCCATGGCACCAACAACCCACCCCCCCGGTCCCCAGTTCCTGGTTATTGGTGCCGCAGTCAGTGGACGATGAGTGACACAAACCAGGGTTTTATTTAACTCTAAAAATTGATTAGCTTTTTGCTCATAAAAGTTTCAAAACATTGTGAAAATGCATAGCACTTGCCTTACTGTGTTTAACAAACATAATGCTTCTAGAAAACCAATATGAATGCTTGCTGTACAGTTAGTATTGTCCCAAGAAAAATCTGCTAATCAATTATTTAAACCCCTGCAACCTTCCACATACCACCTCAGCTGTCCGCCATCTGACAGGACCAGAGACTGCACTGCTTATTTATAAGGATCGCTCTATAAATTAGCAGTACGCTCCCTTCTCCTGTCAAGTTATCTTTACTATTGGGGCAACATTGGGTTGGGATAGGGACCACTGGATACCAGAGAAAATTATATATAATATTCGGTGGATATCAGGTGGGGAAAGGGATCACTGGATACCAGGGAAAGTAATCTTTAGTGTTGAGCAGACATCAGGTGGGGGAGAGACCACTGGACACCAGGGAAAGTTGTCTTTAGTATCGGGCAGACATCAGGTGGGGGAGAGACCACCGGACACCAAGGAAGTTGAGATTTCATAGCAGGCATGGCATCAGGTGGGGGGGACTACCAGTACCAGGGATAGCTCTCTGGGAGCTGGCAATGGAGGGGTGGCACTGGGCAAACAAGCCTCAGTCCCCATGAAAATCAGCCTATAATTGGCATGCAAATGGCATCTTAGCACATTGCATGCCAGTGGTCTGATTTGTATGGATCCATTTGAATATCAGAAATTTTGCACTGGTGCAGGGCATTGTGGCACCTTATTTTGGGTGCCATGTCTGCCCAGCACTAAGTGGCCTAGCACTGGGCTGCCATGGCCCTATATTCAGTTGAATAGTGCTGGTACACTAGTCCACTGAATAGAGCATCTTCAGGCACACGGGCTATTGCAAAGCACAGTATGTATTTTAGCACTCTGCTTTCCACAGTTTTGAACATCAGGCCCCAGGGGTCATAATTCTACTTAAGAGGAATCGTAATCTCCAACCATGCCATGTGATGGATGGTCCTAATGGCCACTTTTTAATCTTAAATGGAAAATTAGATGGTGAATACTTCACATTTGTAAATATTTATGGTCCTACCTCTGCATCACATGACTTACTCAATAGAGTTTTCTCAAAAACAGAAATTTTTTTGGACAGTACAGTCATTCAAGCTAGAAAAACTAATGTTGTCTTAGACCCAACTCTAGACAGATCTTGTTATTGTCCCCATAGATTTAAGGTGGTTAAAAACCTAGAAGACTTGGTTAACAACCTACTGTACAAATTGTTGATGCTTGGAGGATTTTAAATCCATTAGTAAAATAATATGTATACTGGTATCAATGCAACCAATCTGGGTCATGGAGCAACCAAATCAATGTCCTCAGGGATTTTATTAACAGAATAAAAGTCAGATAATTTCTGATCAATGCCATGTATCTTTGAATTTTAAAATTTCTGCTAACTCAGAGAAGACTAGAAGGTGGGAAACTCATAAAGTTTTTGTTTGAAAATCCTGAAATTGTATCAAAAATATGACAGCTGAATTTATGGAGGATAATATCCCAGAAGACACTTCCTGGAACAATATTTGGGATTAGAGATGCAACAAAGTTTGATTCTGCTAGTGAAGCTCCAGCAAAGTAGCCAAATTCGCACTGTAGAAAATTTTGTGAAGTTCGCACTTTGCCATGTAACTTCACCTTGTAACTTCACCTTACATTTGTCAAAGTGAAGTCAGCAAAAAAAAGGCTCTGTGACATATTTCACTTTCTGCAAGTCACATGGGACACTCCAGTCAGGCAGGTAGTGACTGATTTGGTTTCATTTTCTGAGTAGTGGTGTGTTAGCTGACTGTAGTGTAGCAGACTGAGTCAGTGCCAGAGACATCCAAAAATTAAATAAATTGAATTTGTTTTAAATTAGTTTTATAAGAAATCTTTAGTTTATTTTTCTGTACCTTATCTGTTGAGTGATCTTTGTTTATGTTTTCCTAAGTTTTTACCAATTATGGCAATGACAACAGTGTCATCACATGAAAGCTTTGTGGCTGTACTGTATGTCGGGGCAAGAAAGGCAGCCAGTTGGGCACTGGTGGGCAAAGGACCCACCTTAATGTGCACCACTGTGCTGAGTGGTATGCCAGGCAGCGTGAGGTAGCAGCAGCAGCAGGCAGTAATGGGTGGGATGTTGTGGAAGGGGATGGTGGGCAGCATGATGTGGTAGGTTGCTGTGAGTCGGTGTGACAGGAGGACTCACAGTTCACAGCCATCATGGCAGTTTGCAGCACCTGCAGTCCAAGGGGCCCTGCCATCATCAGACCCTGCAGTTGTAGTCACATAGATGGACCAGTTGACAAAAGCAAAGAGGGATATCCAAAAAATGTTATAGAACCAGAAAAAAGTATTAGAGACCCAGGAAAAAATTCTTAAGATCCTGGAGGAGGTGTGCGGTGATGGTGGCAGTGCCAGTGGCACAGAGTAACTTTTTTTCTTATTTTTTTTTTTCTGTCTCTGTCTCTCTGCATCATAGTTTATTATCCCCCAAAACAAAAACACAAAAAAGCTTTTATATATATATATATATATATATATATAGAGAGAGAGAGAGAGAGAGAGAGAGAGAGAGATGTATATATCTATATATATCTATATATATAGATATATATATTCTATCCTCTCTATCCTCTTGGTAAAGGGGTACTGTCTGCCTTTGGGATCAGTTTTGAAAGGCTAGTGATGACGGTCTCTAGTGCAAGATTTAGCAGTATACAATACATAACTAGCTCCATATTCACAGAGAAAAGCTTCAAAATATTACATTTTTGCCAGCCTACTGGAAGTATGTGCTGTGCATGTTCATGAGCTACAAGGGCACAGAGCAACAGAGAAACGTTCATAAAAGAGTTACTTTTTTTGTCATACCTGTAAAAATGGGCTTATTCATTACTTGTGGCAGCACAGAGTAGTCCAATGTTAGTTCCATTGAAAAATGAGCACTGGAACCTATTTGATTTTGTATTAAAAAATTGAAGCTGTGAATCTGAGCATGTGCATTACTGAGTAAGTAATGGACATGGCATGCTCAGAATTGTAAGCGATTTTTTTCTACAAAATAAAATAGAGTTGCAGCACCATTTTCAATGGGATATGATAGGCTTCTCTAATGGATAAGCCATGTCCCATTTTACAGGTATGACTAAAAAAAGTAACTCGTTCATGATTAAGTTTCTCCATTGCTCCATGCCCTTGTAGCTCATGGACACATGGAGCACTTATTTCGGGCAAAAATAGTACATTTGTAGCTCATCTCTGTGGATATGGCACTAGTTAGATATTTTATATTACTAAACCTTGCACTAGAGACCTTTATCACTAGCCTTTCAAAATCAGTCCCAAAAGTTGACAGTGCTCCTTTAAGGTATCTAAAACATTTATTTCTCAAGGTTATTGTGTTATAGGGTCCCTATTTCTTACAGCCCATTCCCTTGTTGTGGGGAAGGGGGGTGGTTGAGGTAAGTTGGGGTTTGTTTAGTTTTTGCTATTTTATTTATTGGTTTGTTACTGTTTTAATTTTTACAAGTTATGCTTATTGTCATATTATTTTTTATAAGATGTCTCCTGCTAGCCACAAATGTCAAGTAGTGTCCGCGTTAAAAAACTGCTTTCCTGCTGCTATGTGATGATGTTGCAGTGTTGTGCAAGATAGTGCAACTGCCCAGAGAAGTCGACAAGAATCACACATTAACAACATTCCTGAGAGGTTAAACTTAAACCTTGTTTTAGTGCTTAACATATCTCATGCTAGCCACAAATGGTAAATAGTGGCCCAAGTTCCAAAATGGCTTTCCTGCTGCTAGGTGCCTCCCGTTGCTGTGCTGTGCAACTGCCAAGAGAAGTCGAGAAGAGTGATAGGAGAAAGTGTTGGAAGGAGTGAAAATATCATTCTTGTCTGTGTCTTGAAGATTTCTCCTGCTAGCCACAAATGTTAAATAGTAGCCCAAGTTCCAAACTGCTTTCCTGCTGCTAAGTGCCTCCTATTCCTGCGCTGTGCAACTGCCCAGAGAAATCAAGAAAGATAACATGACAAAATGTTTCCTGAGAAGTGAAACATAATTCTTGTTGTAGTCTTGAACATTTCTTCTGCCTCTGGTAGCCATAAATGTCAAGTGGTGGCCAGTGAAAACTGCTTTCCTATCGCTAGGTACTGCTGTTGCAGCAGTGTACAACTGGCCAGAGATGTCGAGAAAAAATCACAATAACATTTCCCGAGAAGTAAAACATAAGTCTTGTTGTAGTCATGAGCATTTCTCTAGCCGCTACTAGCTACAGATGTCAAGTGTGGCCACAGTGGAAAACTGCCTTCCTGCTGGTAGGTACTGTTCTTGCAACAGTGTGCAACCAGCCAGAGAAGTCAAGAAAAATGACATGAGAAAATTTCCTGAGAAGTGAAACATAATTCTTATTGTAGTAAAGAACATTTCTCCCGCTGCTATTAACCTCAAATGTCAAGTGGTGGCCACGGTGAATAGCTGCTTCCAGCACAAGAAATGGACGAGAAGGATGAGTAGGAAATGTTCACTGTGCTGTGTGAAGAAATTGTCATGATGATGTCTATAGATAGTGGTGCTGGACTGCTGGTGTTGCTCCTGCTGTTGTTGTTTGAACATAATTGTGGGAAAAAGTATTTAAGAAATTGAGAAAGAGAAGTTAGACCTTTGTCTTGATGTCCAGAGTTGAGACAACAGTTGAAGGAGATGTTGCCGTGCTGCTGCTATGTGCTGCTGTGGTTGCTGAGAAGTACTCCTGCCTGGTGTGGCTGCTGTATTACGCATACCACACAAGTAAGTAATGTATTTTTTATTTCTTTTCTTTGTGTGTGTGTGTGGGGGGGGGTTGTTATTGCTACTACCTGAAGTCTAGTATGTTCGTACTGCTTTTCCATTAATTTCCAGGTATGGGTGATGACATCAAGCAGCTTCATAGCTACAAAATGGATATTGGCATTCACCACATTTTCCAACCAGCATGGTAAGTATAGGGTTATTTTTTTTTTTTCCGAGGGTGGGGTTAAGTCTGTAAAGATGTGTGGATGTGACAGTAATTGTTTTCTGTTTGTGTTGCTCCTTTTTCAGGTACTTTTCAGCATCTGTCTGTCTCTTGCTGCTGTGAACACCAACATGCGATGTGACCTTTATTTTGGTGTGGAATTTTTCACTTTTGAGAACCAGACCATAAGGTAAGTACAGTATTGTTTTTTTTGGTGGGGGAAGGGGGGTTAAGACCTTATTACCAATGCTAACCATTCCTTCTTAATTTTTTCCTATTTTCAGGAATGCAATACTGAGAATCTGGCTGCTTGCTGCATGGGTCCAGCCTGTACCTTTTTTGACTTAGCAGTTTTAGCAACCACAGAAGATAACTATTTTTTTTTGGGTGGTAACTCACTCATACAACTTTTGCAGATGTTGTAGTAAATGTTCTCTGTCATTATTCCTCTAATTATAGAACATTTTTCTGATGTGTCTTTTGCTGTGCTGTCCGTGATTGACCGCCTCCAGGAGCAGGTGTAATGTGGACGATGGATCATCATGCAATGGATGGTTGCTGGAGCTGCGCTGAGGTCAGGAATGATACAGCAACACGGGAGACCTGCGAAGAAAAAAAAAAAAAGAGTATTCAGACTATTAACTGAAGTGCAAAATGTGATTGTGGCTTATGGCCGCATGGGGTGTAGCCATAGTGAACTCCTCATCTTACGCTACCACAGTACCTATACCCACTGTGAAGAACACAAATAAATTATTTTTGTCCAAGCCTGCACAGATGACACTGTATCTGTACTCTGTACTCAGCTGCTTCCCTTCCTGTACAATGCTGTCACCTGCAAATAGAAACGCTTAATTACAATTAATTACTTTGTCTCCAGATGTGTCCACTGACCACTGCTGGTGCTGGAACCATGCTTACCTGTAAAAAGGTAGAAGAAAAAAATTATAACAATGAAGAAAAGTAAATAGTAATGACACTTACCTGTACATTAGTGATGCTTGCCATGTTGGCACCAGCAGTGGCCTTTATCCAGATTCCTGGCATTAAATGGTGTGCTGATGGTGAATCCTGCAGGGAGACAATAGGAAAAAAAGAACATTGTAATATCATTCTGAAATAAGGTGGAAGGCCTTCGCTGCTGCACAGCATCATCTGCATCCAAATGGGGACGGTGTCCTTTTCCCAACTGCATCACCTATGATGAAAAAGAATAAAGAGGAATTGTCCTTTTCTTAGCTGCATCACCTGAGATGGAAAAGAATAAAGATAAATGTTCCTTTTCTCAACTGCATCATCTGACCTGTGACTAAAACAGAGCCATTACTTTGCCTCTATTTGGCCATTGTGATCTCTGCAACGATGAAATCTGCATACCATGTATGGAGCTTCTCTACATCTGTACGCCTAGAAGTAAAAATTATTCAGTTAGTCTCCAAATGTTTCCACTGCTGGTGCTGGAACAATGTTTACCTGTGAAAAGGGTGAAGAAAAAAATATAACAATTCAGAACATTAAATCGTAATGACACTTACCTGAACAGCAGTGCTGCTTGCCATGTTGTCACCATCATTGCCATTTATCCTGATTCCTTGCCTCGGATGGTTTGCTGATGGTGAAACCTGCAGGAAGACAAAAGGAAAGACAGGAAATAGTTTTGAAGTAATTTCTGCATAAGGTGGCAGCCTTTCATTCTCTGTCTGCTCAGGCCAAGGACTGGAATCAAGGGATAAGTACTGTGAACACAACTGAAAGTGACTTACCATCACTGCAGACAAAGACAGGACATGGAGGTGGAGCGGAGGTGTTTTGATGCTTTGATGAGCCAGCTATCTGTAGGGTTGGCTTGAAGGCTAGCAAGTGGGCTGGCTGGTAGCAAACAGTTGCATCAATGTGGAGGCAGTGGCCAAAGTTCTTGCTGTCATCATGGCTGAGTGGTTGTAGGCACACTGGAGGATGAAGAGAAGGAAGAGGTGGAGGATGAGGCAGCGTTGATGTAACTGTCATTTAATCCAGAACAAGCGTGATCTTATCTGCCTAGTTAGTTTGTAGCAGCATTTGTCAGCAGTATGACAGTGGAGGTCCCTGCTGTTAAACTGTCTGATATAGGCAGGATGGAGCAGAAGGAGGAGGAGGAGGAGGAGGTGGTGGTGACATTTGTTCCTGGCTGGAGCATGCATAATGATTCACCTAATAGTGGTTGCATTTGGTAACGTACTAGCATGGTTCGGCAATAACAGTATTAGTGTGGTGAATGAAGTTGCTACAGTGACTGGCCTGGTGGACACGGACAGGGAGGAGGTAGAACTGGAAGTGGAGGTGATGATGTTTACTGCTGCTAGCTGGAGCAGGGCATTGTGTCTTGACATCTGAGGTAACAGGACAGAGGTAAGCAAAATCAAACTGAACAATGGCAGACAACACCTCCCCCAGTAGGGTCAGCAGTGTCTGTGGACAACTACTCTAGTAGTAGTTAATAAAATGACAGTTTTTTGTGTTTTTTATCCAGAATGGGGATTAAACAATTGGGTAACGGAAGGGGTAAGCAAAATCAAACTGAACAATGGCAGAGGACACCTCCCCCAGTAGGGATCAGCAGTGTATTTGAACAAACACTGTGGTAGTAGTTAATAAAATGTACTTTGTTAACATAGAACGGGGACTAAGCAACAGGGCAACAGAGCAAGGGTAAGTAAATTTAACTGAATAACAGCAGAGAACACCTCCCCCGACAGACACTCAATAAAAGAAAATTATGGGTCAGCACACTTTGCATCATAATAAATTAAAACAGCTTACTGAGTGGAAAAGGGGAGATGGATACGTCCTCCTTCAGCCTTGTTCCATATCATCCTGGAAGCAGCCTTCACAGTCTTCCAGACTAGAGTGGTCACTGGATGGGAATTCTCTCTGCACTGCTGCTTCATCCATTTCACTGCTAGTAGAAGCCTTGGCAGTGCCGACATCTTCCTCACCAGCACCAACTTCATATGGCAACACCATCGACTTCACTGTGTTATGTGGAATGTGCCCCTCATTCATTTTTATGAATGTTAGCATGGAAACATTTCTTGGGTGACAAATTGGTCCTCTTGTTATGCACAATAGCCTTAGCCAAACTAAACACACTTTTCACACTAACACTGAATGGGGGGCAGGTATTTTACAGCAACTGATGCCAGTGCTAGCCACTCAGTCACTTTGCTGCTCCAGTACAGCAAGGGCTTGTCAGTAATGCCAAGGTAAATTGCGTCCCCCAAATAGTCCTAATCCATTCATTGCACTGCTCTGATCCTGCTACCTCATCATTCTCTTCCTCCTTTTCTTCCATGACTTCCACTCCCACCTGATATAGAACATCCCATGTGGGATTATTTGCTTTTTTCAGCTGTAACTTGGAGGGTTTCTCAGATGGTTTCCCTGTGAGTTGCTGGTGGTAGCAACACCTGGTCTCTGTGCATTTTGTGCCTTCTGTGCCTTTTGCCTCTGTGCACCATATACCCATCTAATTGTGTAATCAGTCAACTTTTGGACCCGCTCATGACCTCCTTCAATTATTGATGACAGGCCATGTTTATAGCATGGATCCAGCATGGTAGCCATTGAAAATTCATCTAACCCTAGAATGCCAGAAATATGCGTATTGCATCCAGCACATGGAGCATGTGTTCCTTTAGTTCACAACTTTTACAATCCCCAAGTGCCTCCATCCCTTGCTGGACATTTACCAGTGTCTACCTCAGCACATGTACAAGGGGAATTGATTGACTTATACAGGCAGTGTCCCCACTCACTGCCTGTGTTGCATACTCAGATGGATGGAGAATGCTTATTAGGCCATCCATGTGGTGCCACTGCTCTGTTGTTAGAGCCATGGAAACTCCTGCACTGTCCCGGGTGGTGTAGAGCAGCAGGTAGTCTGAGACTGCCTTATACTGTTCATAAAGCCTCTCTAACATACACAGCATGGAGTTCCACCTTGTCACAATATCCAGCTTCATACAGTGGTGAGGCAGATGGCTTTTCAGCTGGAGCTCCTATAGCTGATCACGGGCCTTTACAGAATGGGTGAAGTGCATACAGATGCGACCAGCAATAGTCAACATTTCCTTAATTTCTGCATAGTTGAGAAACAGCTGCACAACCAGATTAAGGCAGTGTGCCAGGCAGGGCACCCTGAAAAAAAGACGATCACTAATGTACTTAACAACATTGGAGCAATTATCACTAGCAATAAACTCTGCTTCAAGTGACTGGGTATGAAGCCAATCATCAGTCTTGGTGAGCAGCACATGAAGCATTTTCTCACCCATGTGAGTTCCGGTTATATTTTTCATAATGAGTGTACAATGCTGCTAAATCCCCTGTGTGCTGCTACCACCACAGTTTTGCTTCATGCAGGTTTTGCCATGCCTCAAATCAACTACCACCCCAGGTACCTCTGCCCAGTGTGCTGTGATGCATGAATAAAAGCTTGAAGCTGTTTGGCCACTGGTCCACATATCCATGCTCAGATGGATGTATTCTGATAAAGAATGCTTCAGGTCATGTATTAAGGACTGTTACTCTGTCCCGTAAAGTTCTGGCATGGCACATTTGGAAAAATAGCTTCAGGATGGAGCCTGCCATTTGGGACAGGCACAGGCCATCCACCTGCAGAATTCAGCATTCTTCACAAGAGAGAACGGCAAAAGATCGATGGCCAGCATTTCAGCCATGGCTGCATTTAACTCATGTGCAACAGCATGATTGGGGGGATATTTTGAGTGTCGCTCAAACATACTCTTTAGTGTGGGCTGCACCTTTGGGGTTGGTCTACCAAACTGCTGGACTCATGGTGGCATTTTTTGTTCTTGTTGGGGTAGTAGCAGACTCTTGGGAAGCTGACATGAAACCACTTATTATTTTTTTTTTTTTGTGCTGTGGTGTTCTACTTTACTGACTCAGGGGAGAGGCGCCACCACTGCTGGTATGCCCACTGCTAGAGAAAGCAAAGGATTGCTCCTCTTCCCTCCCCCCCCCACTCAGTCCTGTTTCCTCCTAGTCTGTTGCACTGCTGGCACTTACATTTAACTTGCTGAGGCAACTGGCACCCTCTGCATTGCCTTCCTTCTGGTGTTGCTGCCAGCGCAACAGATGCCTGTTCCTCAAGTGTGTGTGTTGGACACCAATGACTAGGTGGCTGCCCTTTTTACACCTACTAACACATGCTTGACACAGCAAACATATTGAGATGGTCTCATCAGCTGGATCAAGCATGTAAAAGTCCCAAATTAGGGATTTGGAACTCTGGGTTTCACATGGTGGTGGGACTGGGAGAGCTGAGCAGAGGGTGTGAAAACTTGTGTTTTTTGGTGTTGCTTTCAACACTTCCATAATATTATGTGGGGGACTTGGGTGCTTGGAGACATGCTAATCCCATGACCCTCATCATCTGAATAGGCTGCATCACCCTTGGGCTTTCCCTCTCTGGATCCCATAGGGGATCCAACAGACCATCACCATCAGCACCATCGGCACAGCCACTGATGTTCTCCTTTTTGTCCATAGCGCCGTCTTCTTCCTCAGCACCTTATTCTTTCTCTATGACCATCTCATCAGTGGGCTGACTTTCCGCATCACCCTGATGCACCAACTCTAGCTCCACACTATCACAACCACCAACACCACCAGAGATGGGGACACTCACACCAACAGCATCCTCTTCCTGGACTACTGTTCCTGTACTGGTGTCTCCCTTCTTCTCAGTTGCATCATCCCCCACCAGATGGATGCAACAGATCTGACTGGAAAACATTTCACTACGCTTATGCCACTTCTGCTAACTAGTCCTTTGCTGGTACCTGCCATGGGACCAGAGCCCACAGAAGACATTGATGCAGACATACTTTTGGTTTGGGGAACTGCAGTACTACTTTCCCCCACAGTCTTCTTTGCTGCCTCGTCCCCCCTGGCACTGCTCACTTTATTGGACTATTTCTTTGCAGGCATTTTTATATGCTGGACAGTTACACACTGGAAATGAAGCCTGCAGTACTGCTAACTATGAATCAGGTATCAGCACTCTGTAAAACTATAGTAGTCTATTAAAACTACACAATTTTTTTTCAGAACAGGGATTAACCCTTAGGCTGCCTACAGAATTAGAATGCATAGTAATTCTGGACTGATACTGTATATCAGTTTGGGGCATAGCAAGGGTTAAACAACACATGGTAACAGGGCTGGGGTAAGGGAATTTAAACCAAACAAAGGCAAAGAACACCTTATCCAATCAGGATGGAGCCAGAAATCTTTGGAAAACTACTCTATTAAAATGTACTTTTTTATATAGAATGAGGATTTAACAATGGGGTAACAGGGCAAGGGTAAGGAAATCTAACTGAATAACAGACACACCACACAGCAGAGAACACCTACCCCCAATAAAAGAAGTTTAGTGATCAGCAGTGTCTCAGGACAACTGCTCTATAAGTAGTAACCACTATTTAAACCAAAATTATGAAAAGATCTAAACAAAAAAAAAAGATATCTAGCAGCACTACAACAAATAGTATATTTTGGGAGTAACTGGCTCTCAAAAGAGATAGTTTTAAAGGTTTTAAATGTTTTTTTTTTTGCTGTGATGCACGCCACAAAACTGCTGTCCTACTGTCTCAATGATAGACTGTGCTAGAAACTGCCTCCATGTGATGTTTGACCTCAAACCCCATAATGCATTGCAAAATTCACCTTTTGGGCCACACTTCACCGGCAAAGTTCATAAAAATCCGCACTTCTCAATGACAGAATAATTTGTTAATTGCAGAAAATCCATGAATTATTTCACAGGGCAAATTTTTTTTTCACTTCACCCATCACTACTTGGGATTGCTTAATGTGCTGTCTAAGAGGATCCCTCATTTGCATCGTATCTGCAACTAAAAAGCATAATTTGAAAAAACAGAGATTCTTTACAAAATTCGGAAAGTGGAAAAATAGTTACTAATAACCAGCTCTAAAGAAATATGGGATCAATGGTCTAAACTTAAAATGGAATACAATGAAATTATAAGAAGTGAAGCAACATTTTATATTAGGGAAGCCAAGCTTAATTATATGGATTCTGGTCCCAAGGCCTCCAGATTACTGGCAATCAGACTAAAGCAGAATAGTCCGGTGACTAACATTACAGAAATAAAAAAATACTGCCAATGGTAAGAGCACTTCTGGTCATAAATTAATTAGGCTTTTTATAAGTTTTGCATGGATCTATATTATGCAGGAGATGATCCCCCTAATGATTCCTTAAACAAATTATGTGATAATCACCCTATTGTGTTATGTTGTATCCATGACACTCCAGACATTACCTCATGGGTTCTCAACCCACCTGATAGGCTAGTGATGCACATGTGACCCAGATCAAATTTCAGAGCATAGCCAGGTCCCAGGAGTCCCCATTAAAGTTCCTTAACATCTGAAGGAGCATTTGAATAATGATATATCATATTCAGAGATCACAGAGGTTATAAAACAAACTAAAAAAAAAAAACAAGGCTCCGGGACCAGATGGTTACTCATCTATTTCCTTCAGGGCAGGTCCCAGAGGGTGGTGCTGGGGAATTATTCCTCAGGCCCGATTGCCCTGCCCTGTGGAGTGCCCTAAGGTTCTGTCCTTTCCCCCATGTTGTTTGCAGTGTACATGCTGCCCCTGGGTGAGGTCATAAAGTGATATGAGCTGGGTTTTCATTGCTATGTTGATAATACTTAGCTCTACCTGTCCTTCACACCTGGAAGATCTGACACAGATGACATGCTGAATAAATGCCTGTTAGAGATCTGGACTTGGACATAATTTAACTGGCTGGGGCTCAACAAAGAAACATAGAATCTGTTGGCAGTTAAAGGACCATATGGCCCACCTAGTCTGCCCATTTCCCTACTCACTGCTGCAGCCCCAGATACTGTTTGATCTGCATCTCTCCTGCTCTGCACATCTTCAGGGTACCCTAATGTCTATTCCATGCACTCTTGAACCCCCATATTGTTTTTGCCCCACCACATCTGCTGGAAGGCTGTTACAGGGCTCCACTATCCTTTCCTTGAAAAAGTACTTCCTAACATTTCCCCTGAGCCTTCCACCCTTCAGCCTCATATGATGCCCCCTTGTTCTTGTGCAGAGTTTTCTCTGAAATATGCTTTCCTCTGAACCCTGTTTATTCCCCTATGGTACTTGAAAGTCTATATCATATTTCCCCTCTCCCTTCTTTCCACCACTGAATAGATATTAAGGTCCTTAAGTCTTTCCTCGTAGGGCTTCTGATGCAGTCCATGTACCATCATCATTGCCCTCCTCTGGACTGCCTCTATTTTGTCAATGTCCTTCCAGAGATATAGTCTCCAGAACTGGACACAGTATTCCAGCTGAGGCTTCAACAGTGATCTGTACAGTGCCATCACCACCTCTTTCTTCCTGCTTGTTATGCCTCTCCCAATGCACACCTATATTCTGTTTGCACTCCCTGCCACCTTTTCACACTGTTTGGTCACCTTCAGATCATTAGATATGATAACCCCCATGTCTCTCTCCTGACTTGTGGTAGCCATAATTTTCCCACTCATCCTGTACTCCTCCCTTGGATTCCTGTGACCCAGGTGCATGATCTTGCACTTTATAGCATTATGTGTGGTTCATAGCTCAGTGCTTATGTAACATATAGTTGAATGATGAATATGGTTGCTGGATACAGAGGTCAGTATAGAGAGGACAATATTTACTAGGTAATAGTGTAGAATGTATTGTGCTTAGGTACTTGAATGCTTGAAATGAGTCGTTTGATAATATTTGATGGTTTTGGCCTTTCTCTGTATCCCACCTGTAGGAAGGAAGCTTGGTTTAGAATTATGAAAGCCCCAAAAAGAATAAGATATCAATGATTGTTCTGTAACTGAATGCTGAAGAAGTCATGCATAACAACTTAATGATAAGAATAGATGATCACCTCCTCCCACTCCAGAGAGTGTGACCAGTAGCATTCAGGAGAGGAAAAAAACCCTTTGAGGGAAACCTCTGAGGACCCATGGCTACTGACCTGCCCGTCCTTCTGGGCATACTAAAGGAGAGAGATCCTAATTAAACTAAATCAATCAGCCAAATCTGAATTCTAATTTGTAGAATTCAATCCAGATGAATGGAGCTTAGGAAAAAACTGAATTGTAAATGTCCAGTGAAGTAATTTCCTTCTAATAAAGTCTGAGTCCAAGAATCCATGTATAATTCGGAATGATGGAGAGTAGATATATTGAAGGACTGTCTTCCATACTTCCGTTGATAGAGGGCATAATCCATGGAATTGAATGATGGTGGAGATGAAGTTGATGACTGATGAACTCAATACAGGAGACCAGAAGATAGTTGCATTCAAGCTTTGATGTCAATGAGGCATGACGAAATAGAAGTAGTACGACTTCCAGGTTTCTAATAATAGAGGGCTTGTATAGTACAAGGAATAAGAGAAGGCTTGAGGACAGGCTATCGAGTGACGAATCCAGTTCTGATAAGAAAAATATAATCTTTAGGAACCGATATGAAGCAATGGCTGTAGAGTTGAGCTGGAATAATGGCATGCTATATAGGATAATTGGAGACACTGGTGTGAGGCTATGAAGCATCCAAGTAGTAGAATAAGGTGAGCCCAAAAGGAAAAAAGTCAGATCGACTGGTAATCCGGAGCGAGAGGTAGTAGGAGCAGGATTGCACCAACATAGGCAAATGAGAAGGAACAGGACGTGGCAACCAGCCCCTGAAGAAAGTGTAACTGAACAGACAGCTGGTGAGATGGAAGAGAGGCAGCTGATTCCAGTATGGGAAGTGCAGCTAGACCCAGGAATGTCCACTGGCAGAAATCCAGCGAGGTAGTCCCTCGACAATGCGAAGGAATCCATCAGCTGTAGAGGTACATAATCGCATGGAAGAGACTGAGGTTGAGATATGGCAACTGTACAAGAGGAATAACATTGAGAACTGAAGGTATGCAAAGTTCGAGGTATGAAAAGCAGACGAGACCCGAAGAGTCTGAGATGGAGATAACTGAAGAAGCGGAATCCAATGAAGTAGCAGTGTCACAGGCCTGAATTCGGTAGAGCACAAGCATGATTATGAAAGTCTGCAGGAGACGCCAACCAAGTGCTGGAAAGGAAGCAGCAGCAATTACACGGCTGAGGCAACAGGGCAAAACATCCAAGAGAGCAACCCTGGAAGCTGCTGAATGAGCACTGAGGTAGTCTGTTAGCATTTGAGTGTGAGGACCAGCCACTTAGTCATATAATTAGGAGTTACAAGGCAGGTAGGGGGAGCAAGAGTCGAGATGTTAACTAATGTCTCGAAAAGGTGAAGCAGCAGTGAGTCCATGGCTGAGGCAGCAGGAGCAGGTAGGCATAAAGTAGAATGGGAATCACCAGGCCCCGAGCTGGGTGAGGCAGAAGTAGAACAGAAGTAGGTGAACCTCCCAGCCTGAAGGGCGGAGGCAGGTTAGAGAAGCAGGCGAGTAGTATGTAATCCTCCCAGCCCGATGGGTGAAGGCAGGTCATAGAAGCAGATGATTATGATTAATAGGTCAGCCCGATGGGCGAATGCAGGTCGTAGAAGCAGGCAAGTAGTAGGCAATGCTCCCAGCTCGATGGGCAAAGGCAGGTCATAGAAGCAGGTGATTATTAGGCAAATTTCCCAGCCCGATTGGTGAAGGCAGGTCATAGAAGCAGGAGATTATGATGCAATAAATATAGGAACAAAGGATCTCTGGGCCCATAGGGGCACAGGTCCCCAGTATGGAGATATCGCAGAAACATGTAAACATAGGTAGAAGAATGCCAATTCATGAGGAGCTCAGTAGATAGTAATGGCAAGTTAGATGTGAGGACCTCTAAGTCCCGGAGGGTGTAGCAGGTAACAGGAGCAAGTAATGTAAGTAAGTGAACTTGTTTAAATTGTAGTAGTAAGCAAGCTGTATGATGCAGACGCAAAAGCAGGAAGCAGGCACAAGTGTCCAAATAAGAGAAGATGAATGTCGAAACATCAAATGCTAATCCATAGTCAGAAGCTCCAGGGCTGGCAGTCACAGCAGCAGGCAGACGTTGGAGGTAGGAGCTTGAGCCAAGGAATGCGAAGTAGCAGTGCAACTGTAAAGCAGATTTATAAAGTAAAATGACTCTGTAGCCGAGGAATCCTGTAGATCGAGGATGGTAGGGATTGCAGCAAAGATCTTGTCAGAAGAGTGGGCAACCTGCCGAGGCAACGAACATCTGGAATCTGGTCTACAATTGAGGCAAAGGTGCAATCACAGAAGCAGTGCAGGCATGCATGGTCGAGGCGCCGAATGGAATCCAGAAGCACACTGAAGGAGAAGGTCTGAGGAACCATAGAAGCCATGATAAGCTATATATAGTAAGAACCGCTGGAGGTCAAAGTAGTTAAGGAGTGGTGCAGGAGCCGAGGAGCCATAGGCTGTGGAATAGCTAGGAAGGGAAGCATCACACCTTCCGAGTCCCCAACATTGAGCCAGAGCATAGCTTGAAAGTCATGTGAATGGCTAGAATGCGGAGTAAAGCCCTACGTAAACAGAACATGTCCACGAAGTGGGCCCAAATGTAGGGACAGGGAATGGTCCAGCAGTGGAAATCAACAGAAGTAGTCCGATATCCAAAGTAGCATAATGAATAACTAGGAATGAGCCAGCGAAGGTAACAGCGAGCCAAACAGAGCACCAAGCACAGGGAGAACTGGTGAGAGGCATGCATACCTCCCAACAATATCAAGGATGTCATCAACTGTGCCTCAAAAGTACCCCATCCCCTAAAGTTCGTGCCCACAGTTAAACCAGTATAATAGATAATGAGCGATTGGGAAGCTGGAAGGAGTGGATATGTAGCGGTTTGTAACTGGACTCATAGCCAGAAAACAAGTGAGAAACTGGCTGAGAAGCATATCATCAGTCACTGAAACCAAGATAGGCTAGATATAGCAATAATAGAGGGAACAAGTTGTGCAAACATCCTATATCGCATGGAAGGTAAATAAGGTAGGAGCAATGAGGGCAGCCGAGTTGAACTGTGGGACACAGCTAGAGTATGTAATACAGATGTCATGGTAGCCTGCCCAGCTACAA
Source organism: Neoceratodus forsteri (assembly GCA_016271365.2). NCBI lineage: Eukaryota > Metazoa > Chordata > Ceratodontiformes > Ceratodontidae > Neoceratodus > Neoceratodus forsteri. The sequence goes on from CM057449.1 coordinate 687,752,869, forward strand.
AGCAAATGAAGATCCCCAAGCATTGCGTAAACAAGGCCAAATCAAAGTCTCCTTACAAATGACAAAATACACAAGCGGGCAGAGGTACCTGAAATATCCATGTCAGGGCAGCAGCAGACGAGATCCAGCAACAGAAAGCGACAGCGAAGCTAATCGTGGAGGAATGAGCCAGCATGCAATCGTAACTGCAGACTACAAACAGAGGGCATTGTTCAAATCGAATGGTACACAATAAGGCCAGGCTGAATCCCAAACATACGGAACTGATAGCTGCAACATCCAGAAGAAGAGAACGACCAAAGCTGTGCAGGCAATGAGGCCAACGCTAGTTCTAGGAGGCTCCAGACTGGTTTCTAGGTAATCCGATGTCGGAAAAGCAGAAGAAGCGGAGGGCAGAGTAGCGGCGTGTCAGAGCAATGCAGGAGGCTCAGGCGGGAGAGCAGTCCAGGCAGCGAACGGCTCTCAGAAAGGCTAACTAAGTGGCGGCAGGGACATGGCTGCTTGGAGAAGACAGAAAGCAACACACTAGGACAGCGGAAAGAATACTGGCAAGGAGGAGAAGCAACAGCGGCCAAAGAGCGGCCTCAGAAAGCTCCCGACAGAAACAGTAAAAACAAACACCAGTAACAGGGAAAAAAGGTGGTTGGGGGGAACAAAGGATGAAGAAACAAGCGAGAAAAACAGGAGGAACATGGGGGGACAGGCAAGCAGCCACGAACCTGCCACAGCACACTAGCGAGTGCGACTCGCTCTAAGCAGAGCGGGATTCAGCTGCTTCATTTAAATAGGCTGTGGGGGAGGAGCTCTTCCCCCACATAATCCCGGGCTACTTCCTGCAAATGAAACTGAACTGCTAGACACCGGACCACTCCTCTAATGGTCTTAGGTCATAGAAACATAGAAACGTAGAAGTTGACAGCATCTAGTCTGCCCAGTGTTTTTTTATCTATTTCTACCCCCCCCCCCAGCTTCCCTTTAGTGTGAGGGCACGCTTGTGTCTATCCAACACATTCCTGAATCGCCCCATGTGTTTGCTCCAACAACCTCTGGGTGCAGACCATTCCATGCGTCCACCACTCTCTCTCTGTGAAGAAGAACTTCCTGACATTGGGGATGAACCTCCCTCCTGCTAACCTAATATCATGTCCCTTAGTTCTACTGCCCTCCTTGAAGGTAAAAAGTTCCTTTGCCTTCACCTTGTTTACATCTTTTATGTATTTGAATGTTTCGATCATGTCCCTCCTCTCCCTTCTCTGTTCCAAGGAATACATGTTCAGCTGACTCAATCTATCCTTGTATAACATGTGGTGCAATCCCTGTATCATTTTCGTCACCCTTCTTTGGACAATCTCTTCGTGGTTGATGTTCTTTTTAAGATGAGGCCTCTAAAACTGGACACCATATACCAGGTGTGGCCTGACCAGTGCCTTACACAATGGAAGGACCACCTTCCTCCTCCTGCTCGTGATTCCCCTTCCAATGCATCCCACCATTCCGTTGGCCTTAAGTGCTACTTTTTTGCACTGTTTTCCCACTTTCAGGCCTTCTGAGATCACGGTTCCAAGGTCACACTCCTGGCTGGAGGACGCTGTTTGTTCTCCTTTCAGGTAATACACCTTCTTGGGATTTATCTTTCCTATGTGCATGACTTTGCACTTTTTGGTGTTGAATCTCAGCTGCCATGCTCCAGACCTCTCCTTGAGTTTTTTTTAGGTCTGATTGCATCTAACCTACTCCTTCAGTGGTGTCCACCCTGTTACATATCTTGGTGTCGTCTGCGAACAGACACAGCTTTCCCACTAGCCCTTCAACTATATCAGCTATGAAAACATTAACGAGCAGGGGCCCCAGCACTGAGCCCTGGGGCACTCTGCTGGTCACCCTGTCCTCTGTTGAAAGGGTTCTATGTGATAACGGTGACTGCCATTACGGTGAAGTCAGAGCTCCAAAAATCAATTTTGGCGCTCTGACTCTCCAGTGCACAACAAAACAGTGCCAGGTACTTGTATATTTTATGTTTATGTAGGGGGCTAGGCCTCCACACCCCCTGTAAAAAAAAAAATTTAATTTGGGCGGGGCAGCAAAAATGAACCCGCACCCGGACACGAATCTAGCACCCTAACCACCGAAGCTGCGAGCTGACCCACAACAGCATGGGGCTGGCTCTGCAGCCTACTGCAGTGCCACCCCTCACTTCCCATCCCACCCTTCACCATGTGTGCTTGCTCCCACCTCCCCCAATGCATGTGTACATGTAGCGACTTCCTGTTGCTACAGGTCACCCTCCCATATGGTTGCTCTTCCTCATCAGTAGACACTGTGATGGGCACCACAATTGAGTTGCCCTTTCACAGGTCACTCAGTTGTGGTCACCCACATCACAGGTTACCATTGATAGTGCTCTATTTACCTGCACCTTCTGAGTTCTGTTCTGCAGCCAATTTTGTACCCACTTTACCACTTTTAGTACCACCCCTGTGTGGTCTAACTTTTTTTATCAGCCTTCTGTGTGGGACTGAGTCAAAGGCCTTGCTAAAATCTAAGTAGACCATATCAACTGCCCCAACTTTGTCCATAGTCTTGGTAACCCTGTCAAAAAACCTGACTAGATGTGTTTGAGATGACCTCCCTGCTGTGAATCCATGCTGTTTGGGGTCCAGCTGCCCGCTGGCTTCGAGAAATGCTATAATCCTCTGTTTAAGCAGCGACTCCATCAGTTTTCCCACTATAGATGTGAGATTTACTGGTTGGTAATTTCCAGATTCCTTCCTGCTGCCTGATTTGTGTAGTGGGACTACTGTTGCTCGTTTCCAGTCTTCGGGTACCACTCCATGCTCTAGGGATTTGGTAAATAGTTTGACCCATGGGGCTGCAAGTTTCTTCCCCAGTTTCTTTAAGATTCTGGGGTATATCTCAACCAGTCCCATCTCCTTGTCCACTCTCAGTTAGATCATTGCCTCCAGAACTTGGTCCTCCGTGAAGGGGCTAGTGTCCACCCCGGTCCTGGAGTGCTGTGCTTTGTTAGTGCTTAGCCATTTCCTGAGTTCTCCTCAGTAAATACTGAGCAGAAGTACCAGTTGAGGATTTCTGCCTTCTCTAGGTTGTCCTCTGTATTTTCCCTTCTCCTGTAGCAATCCTCATTATCCCCCATTTTTCCTTCCTTCTTTCCCTGTTATACCTAAAGAAGGATGTGTCCCCCTTTTTTGCTCTGTCTGCAATCTTTGCTTTTGTCTGGGCTTTAGCCTGTCTTATCCTTTTACCTGCTTCTTTCATTTTTCTTTTTTATGACTCCCAGTTGTTTTCATTCTTAGTTTGTTAGTATATCTTGTACTCCTTTTTTTTCTTTAACTATGGTTACTACTTATTTGGAGAACCATAGAGGATTCCTTCTTCTTTTGCCTTGCTGACTCTTCTGGAACACTGGTCTGTGGCTGCCTTGATTGCTCTCTTTAGTTTGTTCCACATAACTTCAACCTCATCCTCCTCTTATTGAATTAAGTTACTGTAGAACTGATTGAATTAGCGATCGCCAGACTTCACTGATGCTACTGCACAGGCATATTCACTTCTGATTGAATTAGCTTATCAGCAGTACTAGACAGTTAGTTAGCATTAGTCTGATTATAATAGTGGTCCATTTAAATTAGCTGATTTCCTCAAAGAAGCGAATACAGCGAAAATAAACTGAGTGCAATTATAATCAGTTCTACAGCATTCTGCAGTGCAGTTCTCATGCCTTGCAAGTCAGCCTTCTTAAAATCTAGCACTTTGATTTTTAAATGACAGGTGTCCCCCATTATGTTTACTTTGAAGTTGACCATACGGTGGTCACTGTTTCCTAAGTTCTACCCAACCTCAATTTCTTTTGCCCTCTCACTGTTTGTAAAGAGCAGGTCTAGGATGGTGCACCCCTACAGGTCGACACCTGGACAGCGGAACACAAAAAAAGACCATTACAGCGACAGTCGCTGTAATGGTCCTTTTTTGGTGCTTTGCTTTCCGACAGTGTTTCGCCCCCCTGGACCAACTCTGACCTGGAGTTGATAATCCTAAATTCCGGGGGGTGCAGGGGCAGAGCCCACCGAATGGGGGGGTGGGGGGATGCAGCCCTCCACAGAAACCACTCGCTGCATGGGCGGCACAATACCTGTGTCGGTATTGTGCTGTTGCTCTGGGGGAGGTCGGCATTTTCACTGTTGACCTCCCTTGGTGCTTCAGGTCTAGGATGGCATCTCCACTTGTTGGGCCTTGAACTAGCTGATCTAGTCCTGTGCCCTGTAGGGCCAACACAGATTTCTTGCTTCTAGTTGTTGCTGCCATTTGAGAGCTCCAGTTTATATCTGGGAGGCTGAAGTCCCCCCATCGGTATTACTTCACCTCTGTCAGCCATTTTATATTTGTCCTCTAATACAGCTTTGTCCACACTTTCCCCTTGATTTAGGGGTCTGTAAATGTCACAGATTCTGAAGGTTGTCCTTCCACCTGCCTCAGCTGTCAGTTAAAGTACCTCGGCCTCCCTGAGGATCCCTGCACTTCCTGTGGTTTTAATTTCCTCCTGAATGTAAATAGCTACCCCTCCCCCTTTTTTCAGCCTTCCTGTCCTTCCTGAACAGGTTGTATCCTGGTATAGCTGTGTCCCAACTGTGGTTTTCCATGAACCAGGTTTCTGTCACAGCTACCCAGTCTAACTTTCCTACCTCCATCATGGCCGTAAGATTTTGTATTTTATTTGCCAGAGTACTAGCATTCTATAGATACATTAGTGAAAGGAGAAAGTCCAGAGGGGGTATTACTAAGATCAAAGGGGATAAGGGGGCGTGTGAGGAGGAGGGCCATGTAAAAGCATTTATCCTAAATAGATACTTCTGTTCAGTATTTACTGAAGAGAAGGTAGGGCAGGGCCCAGGGCTCAGCACCATGGACATGGGGGGGGGGAGGGATGTGTGCACTAGTCTCTTCACAAAAGAAAGGGTCCTACAAGAGCTCGATAAGCTCAGGCTGGACAAGGCAATGGGACCTAATGGCATACATCCCAGGGTACTAAAGGAGCTAAGGGTGGAACTAGCAGAGCCATTATCAGAACTATTTAGTGAGTCTCTGAGCACAGGAGAGGTCCCAGAAGACTGGAGAAGGGCTCATGTGATCCCGCTCCACAAGAGTGGTAGTAGGGAGGATGCAGGGAACTACAGACCAGTCAGTCTTACCTCAGTAGTGGGCAAGATTATGGAGACACTCCTTAAGGAAAGGATAGTGGAGCACCTGGTATCCATAGGAGCACAGGATCCAAGACAGCATGGGTTTACAACAGGAAGGTCCTGTCAAACTAATCTCATAGATTTCTTTGACTGGGTAACCAGAGTGGTGGACCAAGGGAGAGCAGCTGATGTTGCCGACCTTGACTTCAGCAAAGCTTTCGATACTATTCCACATAGAAGATTGATTAATAAGCTGGGTAGGCTTGGGTTGGGTCAGACGTTCTTCAACTGGATGGCAAACTGGTTGACGGGCAGAAAACAGAGAGTGGTGGTAAACAGTATACAGTCAGAAGAGATGCAAGTCACAAGTGGGGTACCTCAGGGATCAGTTCTGGGGCCAGTCCTCTTCAATATCTTTATCATTGACATTGCAGATGGACTGGAGGGTAAGGTTTGCCTGTTTGCAGATGACAACAAGATCTGCAACAGAGTAGATGATCCAGATGGGGTGGGCAGAATGAGACAAGATCTGGATAAACTAGCAAAATGGTCAGAAGAGTGGCAACTGGGGTTTAATGCAAAGAAGTGCAAGATCATGCACATAGGAAAGAGAAACCCTGAAGCCACCTATAGGCTGGGAGGGGAGTTGCTGGCAGTCACAAGAGAAGAAAGAGACTTGGGTGTCATCATCACAGATGACCTGAAATCATCCAAGCAGACCACTAAAGCAGTAGGTAAGGCTAGAGGAATGTTGGGTGTATTAGTAGGGGTATCACAAGTCTGAAGAGGGAGGTAATAATCCCTCTTTACAAGACACTGGTTAGGCCTCATCTGGAGCACTGCGTGCAGTACTGGAGGCCGCACCTTCCCATGGACATTAACCAAATTGAGGCAGTCTAGAGAAGAGCAACCAAAATGGTGCAGGGACTGCATCAGAAAACATATGAGGACAGATTAAGTGAGCTAAATATGTATACCCTAGAGCAAAGGAAGGGGAGAGAGGTGATATGATTGAAACATTCAAACACCTTAAGGGCATTAACAAGGTGAAAGAGTCTAACATGTTTCAATATAAGAAAAATAGCAGGACAAGAGGACACAGCATGAGATTAGAGGGAGGCCAATTAAGGTGTAATATGAGGAATTTTTTTTTTCGCTGAAAGGGTGGTGGATGCATGGAAAGGCCTACCTCAGGAAGTGGTGGATATGAATACAGTGCAGGGCTTCAAACAGGCATGGGATAGGCATAATGGACCAACACAGATGAGTATGAATAGATAGGCCATTGACAGAGCAAAGGCCAATGGCACATTCATAAGGTAGAAAAAGAAATGGGCAGACTAGATGAACCTTGCGGTCCTTATCTGCCATCAACTTCTATGTTTCTATGTTTCCCCCTTCCCTTTCCTGTGGTTGTATGTATGTCTGAGATGTTCAGGGGGGTGATGACTAGCTCACCGATGGTTGGGGTGTGGGCAGTCACCATCTCCCCTTTGTTTAGTTTAAATACTCCGTGTAAAGATTGAATTGTTGCCCAAGTGCTCACACACCCTCCCTATTTAGGTGCAGGCCATCATATTTAAAAAATTCTCTTTCCCAGAAATTGTGCCAGTTTCCAATGTATTGGTATCCCTTGTCCTGGCACCATTACTTGAGCCATGAGTTGAACTCAAGAATTTCAGTCTCCCTGACTCAGATTGTGCCTGCCCCTTTTTCTCACACTGGCAGAACTTCTGAGAAGGCTAGTATGGATGAAAAGGAAGACAATTAGTTGGCTAGATCCTCAAAGTGTTTTTGGGCTTCCTCCACAGTGTGATTGCCACGTCATTCGTTCCAAGGTGCATTACGACATGTGCTATATCCCCTGCTTTAATTACTAAGCTTTTTATGTTTAGTGTGCTTTTTCGCAGTGGCTCTGGGGAGACACTCAACCGCAAGTTCACTCTATCCATAGTGATTTAGGTGGGGTTCCACTCCGTGGATCATGGACTCCCTAATTATAAGTAGTTTTTTACTGTTACGTCCTTATGCCTGATGGTTTTATTTGTTTTTTGTGCATTGTCAGTGTGCTTGTTAATGTTGTTGCATTTTGCCTTGTCTAAGGCTGGTTCCAATGATGTGAACCTATTTTTGGCTGGAATGGCAGAGGTATGCCCCTAGATAGGGATTTCTTTCCTGAACCCTCTTTGACAGTTTTTCCTCCTTACCACCTGCCAGTCCCTGGAAACTGCATCATGTCCTGGTCCATGACTGATACCCTGGCCCTGGTGGTATGGAGGTTGTTGTGGTCTGTTTTGAAGTTCCTTATACTGTAGTTTATGGATTGTGGTCCAAGCATCCTGTAACTAGGCTTTGAGGTCCACGATGACCCAGCAAGTATCGCAGTGACCTGGCTGTTGGTGGTAAGCCTTAAGTACAGTACCCCACAGTTTTCACAGCTATGCCCATTTATTTATTTATTTTTGTTCTTTAAAAAAAAAAAAAATTTTCTCATTTTTTCCACCCCTTCCCGTGAGTCCACTCTGTTGCAGATCTTGGTGTCATCTGCAAAGACGCACACCTTTCCCTCTGGACGCTCTGCAATGTTACTAAGAAAGACATTGAATAGGACTGGCTCCAGCATCAATCCCTGTGGCATCCTGCTGGTCACCTCCCTCTCCTCAGATTTCATTTCATTTACCACCACCCTCTGAGACCTGTCCTTAGCCAGTTCCCAACCTACTTTACTACCATAATACCCACTCCAAGGCTCCACAATTTATTTAGCAATCTCCTGCATGTGATGATATTGAAGGCCTTGCTGAAATCCAGGTAGGCCACACCCACCATCCCTCTCTGATGAACCACCCTGGTTACCCAGTCAAAGAAATCTATAATATTCGTCTGACAGGACCTTTCCGCTGAGAATCCATGCTGCATTGGATCCCTATGCCCCATTATCCTCCAGAAACTTCACAATCCTCTCATTAAGTAAGTAAGTAAGGATTCCATTAGTTTCCTCACTACTAAGGTCAGGCTTACAGGCCTGTAATTGCCTGCCTCTTTTCTGCTTCCACTCATGTGGAGAAGGACCACATCTGCCCTCCTCCAGTTCTCAGGTACCTCCCCAGTCACTAGTGATGCATTGAAAAGGGCAGACAGTGATTCCGCCAGCACTTACTAACATACTAAAATGCCGGCAGAATAGGCCTAACGGTCTTTTGTGTCTGCTTGTTTGGTCAGCCCCCACCCTGGGAGCTGACTTGCTGCCCCCCTCTCCCTCTCTGGCTTCTCCCTTCCCAGTCCCAGATATTCTCGCTGCACTGGTTTTTGCTTCCAGAACCCTTCCTCTGTACCTGTCCCACCCCCTGTTGAACCCCTCCACCATTTCTGCCTCCACCGACCCCCTGGGCAGCACATTCCATGGCTCCACCACCCTCTCAGTGAGTAGCACCTCCTCCTTTCTCCCCTGACTCTCCCCTCCAGCTTCCACCCATGCCTTCTAGTTCCCCCTTTCTTCAGAGCACCCTGACTGCTCTTCCCTATTTACCCTTCATGTACCTGAGGACCTCTATCATGTACCCCGGTCCCTTATCTCTTCCAATGTGTACATATTTAGCTCTTTGAGCCTCTCCCCATAGGTCCTATCCCCAAGCCCCTAATCATTTTGGTTGCCTTCCTCTGGACCCTCTCCAGGAGTTCAATGTCCCTCTTTAAATGTGGCCTCCAAAACTGCACACAGTACTCGACGTGCGGCCTCACCAAGCAGTTATACAGTGGGAGTATCACTTCCCTCCTTCTGGAGGTGAGCCCCCTAGTGATGCATCCAAGCATCCTGTTGGCCTTTGCCGCTGCCCTCCTACAAGTTTCCAAGTTGTTCATATTGACATCCACCACCACCCCCAGGTCCCTGTCAGCCATCGAGACTTGTAGCATTTCTCCCCTCCAGGGTGTACACTTGGCCTGGGTTTCTGGCTCCCAGGTGCAGTACCTTGCATTTCCCTGCATTGAACCTCAACTTCCGCTTTCTATGCCACCTTTCCAGGGCCTCCAGGTCCCCCTGTAGTACCACCCTCCCCTCCTCCCAATCCACCACCGCCCACAGTTTTGAGTCATCCGCAAAGAGAGTCATCTCACTCCTGTTACCCCTTCTTATGTCATAGACGTAGGTGTTGAACAGGAGGGGCCCAAGGACCGATCCCTAAGGGACTCCACTAATGGCCCTTCTTGGGGATGAGACTATCCCGCCAACCATGACCCTCTGGGTCTGGTTCTGGAGCCAATTGACTATCCATCTGATTCCCCACCCCCATTTCTCCCAGACTATCCAATAGGCCTCCATGAGAAACAGAGTCAAACGCCTTGCTGAAGTCAAGAAAGAGGACGTCCACTGGTCTACCCAGGTCCAAGGCACCCGTCACTCAGTCTTAGAACTCCACAAGGTTTGTCTGACATGATTTCCCGGGACAAATCCATGCTGTCTATCGTCCAGGCACCCCAACTTTTCCAGGTTCCCCCCAGTCTCTCCTTGACAATGCCCTACATCACCTTGCCCACCACCGATGTCAGGCTGATGGGCCTGTAGTTCCCTGCCACCTCCCTTGATCCCCCCTTGTGGATAGGCACTATATGTGCCACCCTCCAATCCTGGGGCATCCACCCTGTCCTCAGAGAGATGCTGAAGAGCTCCGCCAGGGATTTCGCCAGGACATCAACCAGTTCCTTGAGCACTCTGGGATGTAATTTATCCGGCCCCAGGGCTTTCTCCATCTAAGGTGACCTGAGGGCTTCCCTCACTCTCTCTGCCGTGATTTCCACCTCTGCTACCTCGTCCTCCTGCTTTGCCTTCCCCCCCACCTGCCAGTGATGCCCCCAGACCAGCTGATTGGTAAGGGCCCCCTCCTCAGTTTCACTGTCTCTTCCCATGTAGATGCAGCCCCCATTTTCCATAGAAAACTGAGGTGAAGTACTCATTTAGTACCTCAGCCTGCTCCCTCGGGTCTTGTACCCATCCTTCCCCTGTTTTAATCCTGCTAATCTGCCCCTTCACCTTTCATTTTTTTCCCAATGTATCTAAAGAACCCCTTGTTCCCTCTCCTAATTTCCCTGGCCTGGTTCTGTTCCTTCCTTGCCTTAGCCACCCTCACCACCCTAGTGGCCCTTCTGGCCATCAGCTAGTACTCCCCTCGGTCCCTTTCACTCCTTGAGCACTTGAATTACCTATAGGCCGCCTTCTTTCCCCTCACCACCTCCTGAACCTCCCTGGTCCACCAGCAGGGTTTCCGGGCCCTACCGCATTTTCGTCTTATTTATTTATTTATTTATTTATGAGATTTACCAGGAAGGCATACTGAGCAAAATGCTCGATTCCAGATGCGACCTGGGGGCCGAGGCCCGGTGCATTACATAAAAGTTTGTGCATTACAATAGTAATTAGAATACATAAAGTGTGCACTTGGAGACTTAAGTCAGGGAGTTTTCAGATAGGAGACAGATGTAATAGGACAATTAAAAACTCTAGTTCTAATTGTACAACACGTAACAGAATCAGAGATTGATTAAATTAACAGGAGCAACTGGAGGAGAAATGTGCCTTGAGTAGTCGGGATCGATGATAGGGATTTTGTGCATGTCTTATGGGGGCAGGTAGGGCGTTCCAGATCTGTGTTATTCTGTAGTTAAAAGCTGCCTGCCCCTTGGTAGTGCACATAAATGGGATGTGGAATAGTCTTGGGTCCGTACCTCTTAGGGAGTATGCAGGTGGCGGTTGTTGGGAGAGGGTAGATGCCAGGTAGGCAGGGAGGGAGAGAGACCAGTATTTGGCAGCGAACCTGGCGCAGTTTATTAAATGCCGATCGTGGAGGGATGGCAGGGTTAAGGATCTGTATAAAGTGCAGTGGTGGGTGAATTGCGGGCAGTCAAGGGTGAAACGACAGAAAGAGTAGAATAAGGTGTCTAGGCTTGCCAGGGCAGACGCAGGAGCGATAGTGTATATGATGTCACCATAATCAAGTACGGGAAGTATCATTTTTTGGACTATAGCATGCTTCGCTTGGGTGGGGAGGCAGTTTTAGTTACGATAAAGTGCTCCCAGTTTTGAGAGCAGCCTCTTGTGCAAGGATTCAATGTGAGAGGCAAAATCTAGGTGCTGATCAAACCGGATGCCTAGGTATCTATAGCTAGTGCATTGCTCAAGGGTAGACCCATCCAGGGTTACGAACGGTGGGCAGGGGGGTTGGCGGGAGAGTCTTTGTTGGGAGTCAAACGTGACTGACACAGTTTGTATTGGGTTTAAAAACAACTGATTCGACATAAACCAGTGCTGGATGGCAGTGAAGTCCTCCTGTAAGAGAGATGCCACTCTACTAGTAGTGGGGCCGGAAGAGTACAGGACTGTATCGTCCACATACATTTGGATGGAAGAATGAGAGCAGGCAGAGGGGAGGTCGTTTAGAAAAATGGGGAATAGTAAGGGACCCAGGAGTGAGCCTTGGGGGACACCTGATGTGACTGGAAGGGGGTTTGAGGTGTGTGATGCAATTCTGACAACTTGCATTCTGCCCAAAAGGTAGTCCTGGAACCACTCTATCGCTGGGGGTGCGAGCCCAGCTTTGACAAGCTTGGAGAGGAGCAGGGGGTGTGAGACGGTATCGAAGGCCTTTGCTAGGTCAATAAAAATAGCCGAGGTAATATGAGCTTTGTCGATGCCGGTGACAATGTCCTCAGAGACTCAAAGCAGGGAGGTGATAGTAGAGTGATTTTGGCGGAAGGCGGATTGGAAAGGCATAAAAAAGGAGGAGGTGTCTAAGTATGGAGACAGGACAGGACAAGTCGCTCCTGGAGCTTGGCTAAAATAGGTAGAAGGGAAATGGGTCTGTAGTTTCCTGGGAAGGAGGGTTCACCGCCTTTTGGGAGTGGAATAACCATGGCCAATTTCCATGCCACTGGTAGCTTGCCCAGTGAAAAGGAGAGGTTGAGAAGTGCAGCGAGGCTATGGCAGGGGCAGACAAGAATAGCATCTTGGCATCCAGGGACGTCGGGCATTTGCCTTTATTAGGGTTCAGAGCCCATAAGGAGCGGAGGACTTCTGCTGGGGTAACTAATTGAAAAGAGAATGACTGGACTGGTGGTGGTGTGAGGGGGTGTGGGGGCGATGGGGGTGACTGGGGTGTGCTTGTGATTGAGGGAGGCTAGAAGTTTGTCTACGGCTAACTGCAAAATGGGTATTAAAAGCTTCGGCTACGCTGATGGGGTCAGAGATGAGGATGCCCTGATCTGGTAGGGTTGGGGGTGGTGGTTGTGTTGGGGGGGAGAGCAGGGATTTAAGAGATTTCCAGAAATTGGTCGGATGGTTTAGGTTAGTGCAAAAAGCCGATAGGAAATAGCTCTTTTTGGCTTGGCGGATGGAGGTTGTGCAAGCATTTCACAGGGATCTGTAGGCAGTAAGGGAGGCCTGGGTGCCCAGTTTCTTGTATGCTTACTCTTGCGCAGGTGCTGGTAGCATTCTGCACCCCCCTCCTGATGATTTCCCACCTACTGTCAGCATCCATGTCTGGTCCAATCCCATCCAAGTGCTCCTTAAGGATCCTTCCCATTTCCTTGAAATCCACCCCCTGAAGTCAATTACCTCCGTCTTTGTGCAGCCTTCTACCCCTCCTAGGTTCAGGCAGAACCAGACTGTGGCATGGTCGCTCCCTGCCAAAGGGTCCCTTACCTCCAGGCCTCCAATCTGGTCACTGTCTGCCAGGACCACATCCAGTATCCGCTCCTCCCTGGTTGGTTTCCCCACCTGCTGAGTTAGGAACGCGTCCTGAAAAACATTCAACAACCTCTGTTCCCTGGCCACCAAGGATGTCATAGTCTCCCAGTCTGTTCCTGGCATGTTTAAGGCCCCCAACACCACCACCCTTCCCCTTCCCAATCTGCAGTGTCTCCCAACATCTGCCACCAGACTCTCCTCCAGCTCCTCCACCAGTGCAGGGGGTCTGTACACCACTCCTATTTTTACTCTCTTGCCCCTCTCCTGTTATCAAGGTGACCCAAATCGCCGCCACAGTTCCTTCCGCCTCCTTCACTCCTCCCATGTCAATGCAGTTTTTGACTATTATTGCTACCCCTCCTCCCCTTTCCTACCCCTGTCCTTCCTGAACATGGTGTAACCCTGCAGATTCAGGTCCCAGTCATGCCCTGCAGTGGCCCAGGTCTTAGTGACCACTGCCACATCCATCTCTCCCTCAGTTAGCATCACCTGGAGCTCAGGCATTTTATTGCCCAAGCTTCTGGCATTTAGCAGGACTATCTTCCACCCTTTCCCTATACTTCCATTTCCCCTGCTCGTGTTCCCGTGGGGATTTTGTCTTCCTCTAGTCTGCACCTTACCAGTCGGCCTTTTCCTGCATTCCTCCAGCTCCCCAAGGTGGTGGAGACAGAGTCTCTCCTTTATCAGACCTCTCTTGACAGCCTTTTCTCCCATCCCTCCCCCCCCTTCACAAGTTTAAGTTTAACTGAGTTCCTTTAGTACTCTAGGGTGGATCCCATCTAGCCCCATAGCCTTATCTGCTTTTATTTTCCTGAGTTCTTCTGGGAGACTTTCCTCTGTGAATGGACTGGTGTCTACCTCTTACCCCGGAATACCCCTCTTAATGAGTCTCAGTCCATCACCCTCCCCTTCTCTGGTGAGTACTGAGCAAAAGTATTTGTTCAGTATCTCAGCCTTTTCTAGGTTGTCCTCCACCCTTTCTCCTCCTTCCTTCTTCAGCCTAACAATCCGATTTCTGGTCTGTTTCCTCTTGCTAATATATCTGAAAAAAGGTCTTGTCACCTTTCTTATTAGCCTGGGCTATACCATCCTCTGTCTGTGCTTTAGCCTTTCTAATTATTTTCCCAGATTCCATCTGCTTCTCCAGATATTGTCCTCTGTGTTGTATTTTCTTGTATCTTCTGAAGGCTCTGTTCTTTTCCCTTACTTTCTCGGCCACTACCTTTGAGAACCATAATTGCCTTTTCTATCTTTTACTCTTGCTATACATTTTGACACAGTGACCTGTTACTTCTGTTATGACTGTCTTGAGTCTAGACTACTGTTTTTCCACATCTCCCCCTGTGCCTTCTGCTGCTAATGCTCTTTTGAGATTTCTAAACATCTCCTTAAAGTTAGATTTCTGGAAATCTAGGCCCTTTATCCTTTATGGCTTGCTTCATCCACTGTGGTTACCTTAACTCATTCTATCTGATGCCACAATTTTGGGTCAGGTTAAGCAATGGATGGTTCTGACGCCATATGGTGCTAATGGGTACAGTGGGTTAAACCATACTGTCCTGTGGTTGCTGGTACCAAGGGGACTGCCCACCTTCATATCTGTGATCCTGTCCCTGTTGGTCAGGACCAAATTCAGTATAGCCTCCTCTCAGGTTGGTTCTGCTGCAGGCAGTCCTAAGTTTGCCCTATTCAGGGCAGTAATGAAGTCCCTGCCCCTTGCTGTATTCACAGACTGAGTGCTCCAATCTACCTTAGGCAGGGTGAAGTCACCCATTAGTAACAGTTCCCCTTTAGCTGCCATTTTTGGGATGGTTTCCACAAGAGCTTCATCTGATTCCTACCCCTGAGGCCTGTAAATCACTCCAGTGCAAATGGCTGTTCTTTTTCCCACCTCCAGGATGACCCACAGTGCCTCTGCTCCTTCTTGTAACCCTTAAGTGATTTAAGCCCCTCCTTCACATACATAGCTATCCCCCCTCCCCTTCTCCCTTCCCTATCCTTCCTAAAAAGTGTGTACCTGGTATAGTTATATCCCAGTCATGGTTCCCTGTCTACCATGTTTCTGTAATAGCTACTATGTCCAGGTTTGCATCTTCCATTAGTGCCATTAGGTCTGGGACTTTGTTCCCAAGACTACAGGCATTTGTGCACATTACTTTCCAGCTTGTGCGCGCCCACCCTCCTTTTCCCTTTTTTCAGCCTTGTGATGTTTTTGGGTTCCATCTTCAGTCCTCCCCACAACTGTATCTGCTTTATTTATCGGGTTTGATAGTGTCCTTGTGCAAATTGGATTCTCCCTTATTTCAGATATGTTATGTAGGAGGTGGGGATACCTTTATCCCCCTTGACTGATTTTGCCTCCCTTCTTGACTAGTTTAAATGCTCATGGAGGAAGCATTTGAACTTATCAGTGAGAACACTTTTGCCACCCCCAGATAGATGTAGGCCATCTGGTGAATACAGTCCTTCATTCCTTAAGGTGAGATCCCAGTCTGCAGTGAAGCCATACCCCTTCATCTCTGCACCATTTCTTCAGTCATATGTTGAATTCCACAGTGTGGATGTCTTGACCCTCTCCCTTGCCATGGACAGGTACAACCTCCAAGAAGGAAACAGAGTGTGCTGCTTGCCCAAGACATTGCCCCAACTTCCTAAATTCCTCCTGTACATTTCCTACATCTGTTCCCTCACCTGCCAGGTCATTTGTCCCCATGTGAACAATGATGTCCAGCTCCCTCCTTCTTGCCACTGCCCCAGTAGTCCCTAGGATCTGCCTGTTCTCCCTCTGAATTGTTCCACCAGGCAGGCACACCACCTCCCCCCTCTTCCAGTTGCAGCCCACTCCCAGCTTTATCCCTCTAACAATGGAGTCTCTGAACAGGATTTGCTTCCTCTTCTCCTGTGCATTCTCCTTCCCTTTGCCCTTGGGGCTCTGTCATGGATGACCCGCTAATCCCCCTTAGTGTCCACTTCTGGAGATACAATGCAATTATCCTGCTCTGCCAAGATAGTGTATGAGTTTTGAAGTGGCACTGGCTGGAGATGTGCCTCTATCCCACCTACCTTACCCTTCCTGAGCCCACTGTAGTCCATCCATCCCTCCTTACTGGCATCCTCTGTGTGAGTGGTGGCAGACATGGTGGTCCCTGTGTTGGGGGGAGGTTACCCAGATCCTCAGTATCTCTGCTCAGAGTCCTGTACTCTTTCTTCTGCCCTCAACACAGAGAGCTACCTACAGATAGGGCAGCACCACAGTACCCAGAAAGTCCTTCTGAACACTGCTCACCCACAACCACTGCATTGCATGACACTCATCATTTTCATTAGCCTATCCTTTGCCTTACTTGTCTGTCCCTTTTTTCCTTCCTTCTTATTCCCCTGTTTACTTTACAGCTATGTACTGTCAATAATTGTTAATGGTATAATGTATGTGTATGCAGTCAGCTGGCACCATGTGATGTCACAGGCCATGGGTATAAAGGAAGTGATGTGCTAGGGGTGAGTGGGTGTGGGGAGGGTGGGTTGGACCCCTCTGGACCATCAGAAACAATCAGCTACACCAGCAAAAAAAAAAACAGAAACAATCAGCTGCACCAGCATAATCCCCTAAACAGGTACCTTTACAAATGAAGCCAAAAATTACCCTGCTATCAAATGAAATCAACAATAAGCACCAAAACAAGCAATAAAATCAGCAATAAGCAGTTACTTCCTTGAAATTAATCTGTTGCTTTCCCCATCTACACTCTTGTGAGAAGCCAAAAAGCAACCTGCTACCACTAATCTGACTCATCCCCGCCAACCCAGGGAATACTGAAGTATTGGTGGTTGAGCTGGGTCGAAGTGGGGGGAGTGAGTCTGACAGAACTAGGGGCATCCCCTAAAGTGAAGGATTTGGGAGTTGTGTTGGATAATGAGCTCACACTTGATGCTCAGCTGTTGGACGTTCTTCAGATCGGTTTTTACCATCTCCATAACATCGCCCGAATTAGGTCCCTTGTCCCCTCAATGATCTGGAGTGACAAAAGACTTTTTTATTTGTTTGTTTTATAGCCTCTATGATCTCTTAACATGTAATATCTTTATTCAAAGTTATACTAAAGGAGCTCCTGTATCCCTACATCTCAAACCGCTCTCTCAGATCAGCAGGGGAGACCATCCTGGAAGTCCCCAGAACAAGACTAAAATCTTCTTGGGACCAGGCGTTCAAAATGGTGGCTCAGGTCCTGTTAAGTTCTTTGCTGGGGTACCTCTGGAAGGTGCCCTCCTTTGAGATATTTAAAAAGAACATACAATCTTTCCTCTTCCAAGTGGCACTCAGGGCCTGAGATTTATATATTTCATGACAAGCAGTATTTTAATTATTGATTTGAATTTTATTTATTGGATTTTATTATTACTTATTTTTATTTTGTTATAATTTCTTATGTATTTATGTGGCTGTTTGTCTATTTTGTGCTGTAAGGGTGCCCTGAGCCTACAGGGAAGGACGCCCGAAAGAAATAAAATCTTCTACTACTACTACTAATTTTTATCACACATGTAGTCCAGAGCAAGATCCAATTCTGAGAGAAGTATTTAAAGACATCTGGTCAAAAGGCCATTTCTCTTAAGATATGACTAGGGGCTTAGTATCTCTAATTCATTAGCCTCATCAAACTCAAAATCAGTTACCGAGCAGATGTGATAGACCAATAGGCCTTCTTCTGCTGGCATTTTTCGCATGTTCATATGTTCATGAAAAAAGGGAAAGACCCTTTATTATGTTGTAGTTATAGACCCATCTAAGTAATAAACACAGATGTTAAAATGCTAGCCAAAATTCTCTCAAACAGATTAGAAAGTTATACCACTGCTAATCTTTCCCTAACAAACAGGCTTTATGAAAGGCAGGGTACCGTGTCCTCTAATAATATTAGAAAATGTTTCATATTATGCAAATGTCTAATGAATCTAAAACTCCTTGTGGGTTACTATTACTTGATGCTGAAAAAGTGTTTGAATAATCTGGCCACATATTATAGAAGTATTACAATCATATGGATTTCCTGATACCTACAGTATATAAATTGGATAAAATGTATTTATAATATTTCTAGCTCTGCTGTCATTACAAATGGGGGGGGGTATCTCACCTTATCTTGAGATCAAGAGAGGTACCAGACAAGGATGCTCCTTTCCTGCTTTTATTTAACCTGTCTGTATCTCCCCTTATAATGAAATTAGTAAGTGAAGATGGTATTTAAGGCATAAAAATGGGACAAAGGTGATATCTGGTATTGGTTTATGCAGATTATATATTAATTACTGTCCCAAAACCTAGTACATCATTCCTTAAAATCCTGGAGATTTTACATAGGTTTGGTGTTTCCTGAAGATATACCTTGAATAAGGAAAACCAAAATCCCTTTCCCTAAAGAATCTCTGTAAAAAGGAGGACATCCAGAATAATGGACTTGTTTAGGCACATGAGAGCACAGACTATCTAGACATTAATTATTCAGGTCCATTCCCAAGCAATCACCAAAAATCTAGCAAGGGTAAAGACCAGTGCATTGAATTACCTTACAAGATGGCATAAGTTGCCTTTGGGCATGTAGGGAAGGTTGGCGGCTACTAAGATGAATCTCCTGCCCAAGATTTTATATATCTTTATCATGCTTCATTGTTGTATAAATAAAAGCTATACAGATGGGCTTAATGCTCAGATTTCCAAATTTATATGGAGTTACAAAAGGAATACAATTGCTTATTTTAAATTAACTAGAGTCAAAGACAAATGAGGTTTAAAGACCCCTGACTTGTATCTATGCTGTCTTGCAGCAAGAATGTCACAAATGTCCAAGTGGCTTCAGGAAAGCTCTGATGGTTGTTATGTTCCAGAATGGGTTGAGACAAAGAAGGAAATCCTTTGCGATCAAGATACAGATCTGAAATCCTTGATTTTTGCTAAATCTCATAAAACAATTTGTAATAAAGTAATCTCTGACACACAAACAATTAAGGCAGTTCTTTTTTTCCTGCTGAAATTCAATATGTACCAATTAAGATCTCAACCCATTTGGAATAATCCCAACTTTTCTCATAATGGTTTCCTTCTAAACAATCTGATGTGGAAGCAAAATAATCAGTCAAGTCAAAGAAGTTGTTTTCAATAGTTCCTTCATTTAATGTAATGACTTAGTGAATAAATGTAACATTCCATTCATAGACACTAATATACTATATATATATATATATATATATATATATATATATACATATATATATATATATACACATGATTAAAAATGTAATACAAGCTAAAACTGATGTCACTTCTTGTACTAATGATGCCACAAAAACATTTATCGGTTGCTTACAATTGTCTCCTCCTATGTCCTCATTATATGACTTCTTAATTTATTCTATTAGAGGGAGAGCTCTTGTAACATCCAGATGGTGGTCACATACATGAGGGGGGTGTACAGGTGCTTGGAGATGGGGGAACATTTGGTGTTTTTCAACCAAAGCATTTAACATAGTTAGTCTTAAATTATTAGTTTAAGATTATCCACAGACTGTACTATGCCCTCTATCAGAAGTTTAAAATAGGACTAGAATCTACTCCTACTTTCAATGAATGTAAATCTGGAATTGGTAATCTCATACATATGTTTTGTGATTGTCCCATTATTAAAAGACATTGGAGTGGAGTGAAGGAAGTGTTCAAGGAAGACCCTGAAATGTCTGATCATCTTAACATACAAACTACTAATATAGGTCACTTTAATAACCTAAACACTTGGACAGATGAGCAAAGGTATTCATCACTTCTAACTGGGGCATCATTTAGATATTTGACATCCCCTCCATTCAAGAGTGGAAAAGTAATCTTATAGAAAGTCTTAGAACTAAAAAAATAGCTCTTTCCATAAAGGACCAAGGAAACAAATTTGACAGAACGTGGGGTGTCATTTCTAAATCTGTTTGCCCTACTGCAACTAACAGGGCTCAGCAATATACCTAGCGGGATTTGTCTGTTCCATTGTCTCATAACTTCAGAAATTCCATTTTCCTAGTATTCAGCTGCCCTTCTCCACCTTCAGTTAACACACATTTCCCAATGTAATGTGTCTGATCTATACCACTACCCACTTTTCTCTCTTTTTGTCTCTTTTATCTCCTTGCATCTAGTAACTGATTCATTAAGTTAGGGAATCCCTAGCTTAATGTTATCAGCATGGTTCAGTTGGTAGCACATCCACCTCTGGGTCAGAAGGTCATAGGTTCTAGTCCCACACCAGGGATTGGGCTCATACCTAAAATGCTGGCACCCAAGTGCAGTATTGGGGGGTGCTGTACTGCTCTGCTGGGCTGTCCTTCAAATGAGATGTTAAACTGAGGTCCCTTCTATCTATCCTGGGGGTGTCCAGGTGGAAGTAAAAGAACTTAAGAAACTTTTCACAAAGAGTAGGAGACTTCCCCAGAGTTCTGGCCAATATTCCCATTCCCATAAAACCAGTTCATGCAATTGCCGAAGGCTGTGTGTGGGGGTTGATGTGCAAAATGGCTACCATTGTACATTCAGTCACTTCACTACCAATCTAGCACTGCTTATAAAACACTTTGGGATACAATGTGTATAAAAACTGCTATAGAAATGCTGATTCTTCTTCTTCTTCTTCTTCTTCTTCTTCCCTTGTGTTTTCTTAGTGCTTTTTCTTTCTACTATGACTCTATATCTTACCTCTATATTTCTTGCCTCTGTTTTCTAGCTGTTATAAGTGAGCATAATATCTTAAATTCTGTTTAGGATATCATTAGACTTTTGTCATTATTAGTAGTTATCTAGCATAGAAGTTATTCATAGTTATATGAATAAGATGTATTTTGATGGTGCAAGTTTAGTTTTTAAATAATTTTTTGTAATGTTTGTTAGCATAGTGTAATATGTGTTTCTCACATGCAAGACCCCCAAATGGGCTTACTGAGTGAGGGCTACAGCTCTAACACTCCACTGCTGGCATTCTGCAGTGGTCCTTTATGGGACTTGGGCCAGTCAGTCTATTGGGCTCCATGGCCGTGGCCACAGACTCTCCACTGTCTTTTCCCCATGTTCAGATGGGGCCCAGCTCCTGACATGTTCCTGCCTCACTGAGCATAAAAAAATTACAGTTACTTGTCCTGGAGGCTGCTACAGATTGGAACTGGCTGAATGTAAACCAGCATGGTGGCCCACACTTTACTAGGCATGCTCAGCCACTGGGAGAAAGATCTAAGGGATTTACGGCTCCCAAAGTTGTTTCTGGCTATGGCCAGTATTTGAATAAGTCCCCAGCTTCAGGGCAGGCAGTGGCGCTAAGTATCATTATCGGAAAGCCTCCGGCTTTGGGGGGGAATGTATTCTGCCCTCATAAGGGAATAATGAAATAAAATAATAGAGGACTGCATTTGGGTATACTGAAAACAAAGATGGCAGCCCCCATGGGACTACAGACACAATGGGTTGCTGGGAAAAGGCCAAAGTGCATTGAATGTGCTCAGGGCTGGAACAGCCAATCAGCAGAGATCTGTTGGAAAAAGCATAAGTAAGACTGCCAGCCAACCAAAATGGGACAGCAGCCAGAGTTGAAGTGCAGTAAAGACTGCTGTGGGCTACCAGCCCTATGACTGCACTTCTACCGCCAACTGCCTGTTCACCCACAGCTTAGTTTAAGTAGGCAGAGTGCCTAAGCAAGTACCTTGCTGCTACAGAAATTAAAAGTGGTTTGGAGTTGCTGAATTCTGGAGCTGAGTGGGGAAATAGTGGAAAAAGTCTGAAGCTGCAGTGTGCCAGTATAGCCTGTAAGGTGCTGCTGGTTGAAAAGCATTGCAGCCTTGAACCAAGCCTGAGTACCTGAGTCCCTGCCCCAGAGGCGTAAGTGTGGAAAGTGCAAATTGTGGTGTGGGGAGAGCCTGAGTGAGCTGAGGCTGGAGACTGTGCCAGAGCTCAGACACCACTATGTAAAAGAAGCTGCAGTGAAAGTGCTGGGAATAGGGACTGGCCAAAAGCCCAGCCATTAATTGTGTGTCCAGAGTGTGCAACAGAGGGGTCTAGGTGACTACACCTTCTCTGTCCCTAGACAGAAGAAGAAGAGAAAGAAGATCAGTGGAGGAAGACAATGAGAGGCCTGTCTGGTGAATATTGTCTACAAATGTCTCTAAGGTGAAGTTGGCAAGGCCAGGCAGGTGAAGACCAGATTTCTTCATTTCTCCAGTCATCCAGATCTTATGGTGCACCACCAACAGGATACCTTCATGGTATCATACCATAATTCAATCTGTTGGACCACCCCACCTGTGAACTTTTGAACTGTAAGTACCCTGAGCTGTGGCTTTGGAGAGTATTTGATTAGCTAGCTAGGTAAAAATCAAGGGGTTAGGTCCTGGGCAGGACTGCGTTCAGAAACTTGAACCCAGACCTGAAGTTCAGCAAATGTATCTGTCTAAAAGCATTGAGCAATAATATAAGTTTCCTAACTTGAGCACCAGCATCACTTCAAGTAAGGTACCCAATGCATCTAAGGGACATTGGCCAGGGTGAGGTGGGGAGTTTTAAGATGTGTCATTCTTTACTGTCCTTGTTGTTGCTTAGCCTCTCAATTTTCCCTTTCCCTCAAAATAAACATGTTGTTGGTTGCATGTTATATCTTGTTATTGTGCTTCCTTGTGAATGGGGGGAACTTGTTGGGGAGATTCCTGTTGTGTGTTGAGTGTCGGGGGGCAGCTCATGTATTTTCCTGCTGGGTGGTAACCTGTTATTTGTCCACAGGTATCCCCTGACACTTCCTTGGGTGGAGGCACTGTGGCAAACCTTTTGTCCACTGTGGAACCCAGGCTAGGCCCCTCAAAGGTGTGTGCAGTGTGGAACAGAGGACCCTAGAGCAGCCAAGGTGAGTGAAAGGGCTATTACACATGTCAATTGTGTTGTTGTTCATGAAATTGTTTATTTATTATTTACACAGTTTTATAATTTATGCTGTTAGATTTATATATTCAAATTTTATTGACAAAAAAGCAAATATACTATAAATTCAGGGAGGGTTGCAGGGTTGATGAAAAGGAACTGAGCAGAGATGCAAATTGAAGAAGGAGTCCCACTTCTTATAATAGATGTCCAATTTACCAGAAGTAATGAAGGACAGTCTTTCCAGGAGGGCCAGTTTGGATAGTGCTGAGTACCAAGACAGCAATGAAGGAATAGACAAACATCTACAAGACATCGGTAGGAGTGTTTTTATGCCTCCATTAGTGTGGCAAGGAGCCAGCATTGCAGGGGTTTGGACAACGTGGAGAGCTGGGTTGGGATGCCTAAGATACACAACTCAGAAGAATTTATAATCTGCATGTAAAGGATGCTAGGGCACTGAGCCAGAACATTCTGCCACCACTTGGCAAGCTTAGGACAGCTCTAAAGTATGTGGAGAACTCCTGCCTCTGGAAGTATTGCCAGCATGAAGAATGTGATGTCAGGTGAGAGACCTTAAACCTTGGGCCATTTTATACCAACACTGAAGGATCTCAAGTTGGATTAGATGACTCTTGACATCCTAAATGCCATATGCACCATAAGAAGTCCGTCAGACAATTTGGGAGGAATTCATTGGATGTCTGAGATCCCGTTCCTACCTTACTTTGTCTGACTCAAGGATATAAGAATAGGTGTCCCGTATAATAGCATAGGTGCTGCCGGTCCGTGCCCTGGAGCTTGAGGAGGTTGTAAGTTTAATTAACCAGGACCAAGGGGACTGGGGAGGGAGGGTTTTCTGATGTCAATTAAGGCGCTGAGTTTGGTATTGAGCACAAAATCAGAAATTCCAGTTCTGCCTCCAACCGTGGAGTATGATTACAAATCCCCCACCCAGCAAGCAAAAAAATTAGCCCAGGTTGGCACTGAGAAAAGCCCTGCTCACACCTCCACCTCGTACACCAATTCCCTGCCCCCATTCTGGTAGCTGGGGGTTATCAAATTCAGGTGAGGTCAGTTAGGTGAGTTGGCGCACAGCGCTCACTGCTGGGATCCATCTCCTGTCCTCCTGAAGAAAATTCCCCTCTAGCCCAACCATTACAATAGGAATCTTTCACACTACTGCATGCCCGTCTACCAATCAAGCATTGCCAGTTCTAGTGCCTCACCCCAGCTGAAAATGACTAGTGACCCACAGTTCTACTGCCTATGCACACTGCCCATTATCCTAGTCTTTCTGACTGACTCTGAAGAAGAAAGATGTATTATACAAAAGTCGATGATCTCTGGTGCTCTGGATCAGATATCCTTAAGCTTAAACTTAGCAGTGAAGATCACTGATAGAAAATGAGGACATTCTTAAATGTAGATCTTGAACTTAGAAGTCAGGATAGGCACTTGGAGTTGAGCCCTTATCTCTAGTGACATAATCAGCTACCTTGATCTTCACTGAGCATTATGGCCATCAGGAAGCACGGAGAAGTTAACCTAGCCTTTGCTCAATCGGTGCTGATCAAGTCTCCTTATCCTCCATTATTATCTGTGCTCAATCTTTGCCTCTCATTTCCAATTGCCAAGCTCAAGCTCACTTTTATCACTTTCATTATTGCCTGTTATAGGTCCCTTACCCACCTCCATTTGTCTGGCAGCCACTTCTCCTCTATTATTTGTTAAATCTTCCTTTAGCGTGTGAGGATGCCACACCACCTCCAGCTACGGTTAACCCAGGAATGAGTGGCATTGTTTTAGGCTGTCTAGCACTATGTATGTATGTGTGTATGCATGTATGAATGTACAGTATGTATGTATTTATGTATGTATGTATTTATTTATTTATGTTTCCTTTGGTAACAGGGTAAGGCCCACTAGGCACAAGTGCCTGTTTTCAGGGGTGACCCAGGAGCACTAGCGTGGTTACGTGACTTCCTTAGAATCACAGAGTATGCAAGTGGAGGTTGTGGGAATCGAATCCAGTCTGCTGGATGTAAGAAGCTCGCTCACAGTTCATTACTCTAACCCCTAGGCCATACTGCCAGCTGAAAATGCCATAAGATGGGAGAATGGGAGGGGTGAGAGTAGGAACCACAAATGGGAAACAGGCATGCTAGAAAGTTTCAGAGTCCATAATGTGGTAAGGACTTCAGGTCTGATGGCATCCCAGTTATCTGAGGGACTCAGTACACACTCTCAAATCAGGAGGAAAGTCCTTTATAAGTGGACTTATAGAGGCTCAAATCTGCTACAGATAACTCAAACTAGAGTTAGTTAAATGTGCAATTCATTTTAACATTAAAAAGTCTTCCCCTGCTGGTGTTATCAAATGATTAGCTCACAAATATTCAGTTTGGGGATTTTGCCTTCTTAGTCACTGAACATTCTACATGTCTTTAAACTAAATGACTGTCAGACCTTTTTGCATTGCAAAGGGCTAGAGGTCATTTTCTTCTTCTCTTCAAATGTTCCTCTGGCCTTCTCACTGTATGCTGTGAGATTTGGACTGCACCAGTGATGGTTGAATTGTCAGCAGAGTTCTAGCATCCAGCAGGTATCTGATGTCTTCTGCTAGGGATCAATTGCCTTGGCATTTCATGCTTCTGGTACTTCAAGTGTTGTTGATTTTTGGTGTCAGTTTCCACGTGGCTGTATGCAGATCTCTCCAATATGGTGGTGTCCATTGTCAGTGCCTCTGTTCCCTGCTTGTAAATCATGAATACTGCCGATAGTAAATTTGAAGAAGAAGAAGAATCAGCATGTATATAGTACTTTTTATACACAATGTATCCCAAATCACTTTACAAGCAATGTTAGACTGGTAGTAAAGTGACTATGTAGTGACAGCCATTTTGCACATCAACACCCACACACAGCCTTGGAAAATTGCATGAACTGTTTTTATGGAAGAAAGGAAATGTTGGCCAGTACAGGGAAATTCCCTCTGTGAGGTGGTTCCCTTACATCCTGGCATTCTGCCAAGATGGCCGTCGAAGGAGGGTCTGTGGAGGACATGGAAGTGTTGGAGGCAGTGGAGTTGGTCTCCTCCCCTGTCTCTGTTCTGAGAGAGACCACGTCTTCTACGAATATTGTGCTGCAACCTGCTGAAAGTATTCCTTCTGAGTCTTTGGCTACTTCCCTTTCTACTATTGTGGATGACTGTGTGAAGAGTTTAACCACAGATCCTTCATCTATTTCCCAGACTGTGCCATCGACATCTTCTAGCCCTTGCTACGACGGATGTATGTGAGTCATCTCCTGCTGTTTCTATGGATGTGGATGTGTTGCTTCAAGTTGAAGAACAGCGCTATTTTGCTGCTAGACAACGCCTGTTTGCCTTTAAGACTCAGCCTGGTTTTGTGCCTGCTACTCATGACTCACCATATGGGAATGCTCGTTCTGATGTCTCATTCTGACAATTCCGTATTCTTTGTATGTTACTGCGGACTCTCCCCACTCACGACCGCCTGCACAAACTGCACCTCTCGCTCTGCTTCCTTCGGGAATTTCTTCTACACAGGTATTTTCTGCTTCATTACCTGCTTCTGCTCTCCCTGATACCTCGCAAACTATGGACTGGTCCGTTGAGTCGGCTGTAGAAGCGGCGGGGTGGGAGAAGGACCCAACCGTAGGGACTTGGCGTTCTGGTTCTTCCCCAATCTGTACTAGGCCACCTAAGACTGACAAACTACTGGCCCCTCCTGCTTTGAAAATCTCTAATGATTCTATTGATTTTTCATTGCCAACCGAACTCCTTCTGACTCAAAACCCGACTTTGCATTTTGGTCCTACTACCTCGACACCTTGTGTTTCACCAGACTCCTCGGACCCTGAGTCTCACCCTACTCCTGCTATTTCCACTATTTCTACCCCTAAGTCATATGCTGCATGTTTTCAACCCCCTGTACATCAAGCAAAGAGACAAAACGCTGTTCGGCTGCAATATTCGGGGGGCATATCTGACTTTCCTGACCGTTTTTTCTAGGTCGCACCCTTTTGAAAGATTTCATGCAATTTGCTGCTTTTGAAATACATGCTTAATTCATGCTTCTTCAGAGTCTCATTTTGATGTCAGTTTTAAAACTGTCACTGGTTTAGAAAAGTTTTGGAGAAAATATCAGGAGCTTAAGACTTCTCCCTTATGGTCACCCTTTACTGCCATTCCCTTAACTAAACCTACTCAGAAAACTGTTACTATTCTATTTTGTAACGAGGGTGTGTCTCAATGATATTACTGTATGGTTGAAGCAAAGATGCACTGTACTTTCTGACCCAGAGGCTATTTTTGATTCTGAGAATCTCTGGACTGGTGG
The DNA here is from genome assembly GCA_016271365.2 of Neoceratodus forsteri. NCBI lineage: Eukaryota > Metazoa > Chordata > Ceratodontiformes > Ceratodontidae > Neoceratodus > Neoceratodus forsteri. Next base: position 687,780,094 of record CM057449.1, read on the forward strand.
GTGGAGAGTGAGGGTTATGCTTCGCACTTCGGATATTGGGATTCATCATCTACCAAATAGCTTTATGCTAGTGAAAGACAGGGGAGTTCTTTTCTACCCCAATCAGCCAAAAGCATGCTACAAATGTGGCTCTCAGAACCATATTAGTAGCGTCTGTGACAGGATTAAATTCTCTGTTTGTGGTAACATTGGCCACACAGGTTCCCAATGCGTAGATGAACCTCTTTGCGTCCTTTGAGACGAACTGGGGCACACTTTCCAGACTTGTACTTGGGCAGCTCATAACTCCCTGACTCTTGCTGATGGGGAACAGCAACACTTGATTATTACTGTTGCACAACGCTCCCGTTTGTCTGACACTCTTTCTAGACCTCCACGCATAACCCCCCCCCACTCCCTTGTGCTTGCTATTGACCCATCTTCTATTTTGCATGGACAACCTGCTTGTATTTCTTCTTTGAAGCCACAGGCCCCTGTTGTTGCTCTCCCTCCCCCTGCCAATGAACTTGCTATTTCTACCTCGGAAGAAGTACCTGTTCCCGTACTACCTAGTACTTCTGGGACTTCCATGGACCCCTTCCCCCGAACCTTTTATTAGAGTAGCACAGGTATCAAAGAGAGGGACTTCTCTTTCCTCTAAGGCCGTAAAATCATCTATTGTGACTCATGTGAATAAATTTGAGGTTTTACGCCACGCTCAGGACAACACAGACTCTGACACGTCCTCTGTTCTCTTTTCCCACCCTGATGTAACTACTGACACGGAAGTAACCATTGACAATGTTGGTTCTCAAAAAAGGAAAGCTAAGGCAAAACTGAAGTATAGAGAAGGTACCCCTAGGAAAGGTAGGCCCAGGTGAATTCTGTTTTTTTTGTTTTCACTTTACAATTTCCTTTTACACATGTCTTCTGCTTTCTCAGTGCATAATGTTAACGTTAACAGTATAAAAAAGCACGCTAAAAGGAATGCAGTTTTTTCTTTTTTGTCCGGCTTGACTGCTGGCCTCATCCTCTTACAGGATGTATGTTTCCATACTCTTCCAGAAATTTCCAGGGCCACACATGCCTGGACCTCTGGACTTTCTTTTTGGTCCTTTGGACAGGACTCTTGTTCCAGTTTGGGTGTTTTATTTAGTATACCTGATGTTACTGTCATCAAACTATTGGATGTTCACCCAGGTCGGCTTCTTTTGTTAGATGTGTTGCTTTTTTTCTGTCCCTTTCCGAATTATCAATATCTATGCCCCCCAAATAAAAACTCATAGGATTGAACTATTGAAACTAATTCAGCCTTATTTATATACTTCAATGCATGTGATTTTTGGGGGTGATTTCAATTGTGGGTTGTCCATCAAAGATAAGTCTTCTACTTCTAAGACTACTAAGCTGTCTTGTGACACAAATTTTCTATAAAAAATTGCTTCATTCCACAGATTTACAGGATGCATATTTGTCCTATATGGGTCAGCATACTCCTACTTTTCACAAGAGCCCCCTTGCAACCTGTATTGATTTTTTCTTTATTTCTTCCCATCTCCAACTTTCTGATGCTGTTATTCAGGTTTCGGAATTTTCAGACCATAATTTATTGTCTATTTCTTTAGGCCCTTCCCTAAAATCCCATTTTGGTCCTGGCATTTGGAAACTGAATACTTCCCTGTTATCTGATTCACGATTGTTATGTCACCTGAATGATTATATTCACAATCGGAAGTCTGTATTTTTTTTATATGATGCCCCCTGGGTTTGGTGGCAGGATACAAAGTCTGGACTCTGAGCTTTATTTTAAAATTATAGTAAACATCACCATGATTCCCTATACTTTCTTTATCACATAAACAGATGGCAACTGCAGAAATTACTTACTTTGTTTCATGAAACTGGCCATGATTTTTCCACCCAAATTAGTAATCTTAGGAAGCGCTTGATGGACTGTCACCTTCTGAAGGCTACTTCTGCCCAACATCAACAGCATTTTGGGACCTCTGGTACCTGTGACACTGTATGTCCATATGCTTCTATTCGTAAAAAAGTGGAGAGCAAAACCTTTGATACACTGTTTGAAGACACTTTCACCGAACTTACTGCTATTTTGGATATCAGACACCGTGTTACTTGTTATACACAACAGCTATTTGGTCCCATGCCCCCCCCCCGCATCCATTATAGACTACCTTTCCTTTTTACAAATCCCTGATGTACCCTCCTCTGTTGTAGACATGTTAAATGCTGAGATACAAGCACACGAAATTAAAGCAGTAATCAGGTCTCTACATCCCAGAGTGACACCGGGCCTGGATGGTCTCTGCAGTGAGCTGTATAAATTGTTTTCTACTGACCTGAGTTTTGAATTGGCTGCAGTTTATAATTCCGTACTACAGTACAAAAATCTTCCTTTAGACTTTAACATGGGTTGTTTGTTTTATTTACATAAAAAAGGTGATAGAAGATTGCTCTCCAATTGGAGACCTTTATGCCTCTTAAACACTGATTTTAAAATATTGACCAAAATCTTGGCTCAGACTTTCAAAATTGGCTACATAGCAGTTTCTACTGCAATCTTTTATGCCCTTGAGATGCGTGACTGTCTATTTTAGGAAAGTTGAGGCATTAATCAGTGTTTCGCGTAGTTTTATTACTGGACCACGACAGGCTTGATTCTGTACATCATGACTTTTAATGGTCTACTGTTCGACATTATAAAGGCCCCAATTATACCCTTGCCAAACTCCAGTTGCTATACTGCTCTGCAACTATTGTCCCCCTCCAGTTAATGGATGGAGAGGCCCTATGTTTCCTCTACACAGAGGGGTTAGACAAGGCTGCCCCCTTAGTCCGCTTTTAATGTTTTCTTTTTAGATCCCTTGCTTCATTCCATTAACACAGCCCCAACAGTTATGCCTTTTCCCTCTGCCCCCATTCCATTTTGGCTTATGCAGATGATATGAGTCTGATGGTGGCCAATGTTGTTTCTGTAAGTTCTGCATTATGGCATTGTTCCAGGTTTGGGGCTGTTTCTGGTGCGGCCCTTAATCTTGATAAATGCTTAGGCTGTAGGCTGGGTCTCCCTATTCTGGGTGAGTCTACTGTTGACCTTAAAATTTGTGAAGAACCTATTAGAATTTTGGGCATTTTGTACGGCAATGGTCCTTTGGACGTCCTTAACTGGACACCCAAACTAGAATATGCTCAAATGATGGTTGCACATTGGAATTCATGGCAGATGAGTAAAAAAAAAAAAGGATTTATATGATTAAGACCTATTTGCTTCCCCTATTTCTCTTTCTGGCTTATGTTTCCCACAAGACAATTTGAAACCAGATTGCTTAGTCTTTTTTTTCACGCCCTATGGGGTAGCTGTCTGAACCCCATTAAGCGCTAGATTACATATCTACCTATTCGGAATGGAGGCTTAGCCATGGTCCAACCTGTTTTTTTTATACTAGTTTTTTCTTGTTCCATAATATTAGGCCCCTGCTGATTAACCGAGATCGAGGATGGGAACATTGGTTTCTTGAATCCTGTGGTCCTTGGTTTCACAAATGGGAACTCAATAAATTGAAATTTTGACGCATTCCACGCAGATTTCAGCTTATGTTAGGGACATTTTTTTTCATTTGAAACAGTGGCAGATTACCGGCTGTATGCTAGTGACTGTCTCTAGGGAAGCATTATATAAACATTTAGTGGACCGCATATGTTTGGATATTGTTCTTTTTCCCAAATGTTCTACTCAACATCTCCCTGCTTTGCTCACTTTACTCCATAATTCTAGGGTTCCCCAAAAGATGTGGGACTTACATTGGCTTAGTTGCCATGAACGTATCAACGTTAAATACAACCATAAACATAAAATGCTACAGGATAGATTTTGTTCCAGACCTGAATGTCAGCAACAGGAAGAAACTATTTCACACCTTTTTTTTTCTTGTACATTTATTACTACTTTTTGGACTTTATTGGCTGCTAGATGGCATGAACCTTTGTTTGTTCTCATTAATTATGAAATGTTGATGTATGTTTTTCCCCCCTCTTGGTCTCATTGGAATGTTAACACGTTGAATCTGATTTTTGTAATCATCAAATGGCATGTGTGGAATGCTCGATGTTTATTTAATTTGCAGAATCAAGATGTGCCCCTTCTTACTATTATTCAGAGAACTGAACATGATTTGAAGGACGTATATTTTTCTGAGGCAGAACGTTTGCCATCTGACTCTTTGTTGGAACTATGGACACTATTACCTTGGATTACTGATTCTGATTTTCCTGTTACATTACTATTTTGTGTATTATTTTTTCTCTGTATTTTTTTTTCTATTTTCTGTTCTGTTGATATTCAATAAAAACTTCCCCTACTCTGCGGCAGGGGTTTTAGTTCTGTCTGTCTGTGGGCTAGAGGATCCCAGTGAGGTTTTGGATGGAGGAGGAAAAGGAGGTGTGCGGCAGACCTCTGCGAACTGCCCACAAGAGAAACCCAAAGTCAGGAAGTTGTGGGAACAGAAATGCAAGCATCTACAGAGAACAATACATTGAGAATGCTAAGAGACCAAGCTTATCTAGAAATATCTCTCTGCATGAACAAAAATAATGGAGCAGTTGGCATCAATCAAAACACAAGGTGGCACAAGTAAAGCACAGGACAGAGGAGGAGGAGAAGAAAAGAAAGTGATCTGAGAACTCATCTTCCAGTTCTATGACTGCAGGTCCGGCAAAACATTTTGTTTTTGGCACCATGAACAGTAACCCGGATTCAGCCAACGGGACCGCACCCAGTACGAGCAAAGAGGCTGTGGTAGCGAGCACAAAATGGACACTGGGAGATGCCTTGTGGAAAGCAGAGTGATTTCAAGGTGCTTCTGGTACCTGGATCCTGGACCCAAATGTCCCAATACCTGGTGGAGAACACGCATCTTTGTCTGATATGGAGCATGAAATGTTTACCGAAACACTGGAGTCCCTGGATGAAACAGAGCAAGGTATGTCACAGGGGGAAAGATCAGAGGCAAGTGATGATCACCCAGGGGCCCAGTCTGCTACAGGAGGTCCCGAGCAAGCCAGCCCAAATGAACATACTGAGGGAACACAAAACGGTCAAAATCCAGAGGGGGTAACAACATCTTATGCAGGTCTCTTTCACAAACAAGTAGACCTGGCTAAAAGAAGGAATGTGGAGAGACTAAGATTTCTGGGGGCAAAAGAAGAGATACCAGATTGGTTCTACATTGGCAAACTCCTAATAAAACAATCATTGAACTTCTCTCCATCGGAGGTTTATACATTAATCCATGCCCCAGTGGAAACAACTTATGACATTAGTTTCCAAATGTCGGAACTTTTAGAAAGGTTCTGGTGTAAGTACTCAATTTTAAAAATGAACCCTTTATGGGTCCCTTTCTTTGTAATCCCCCTTACTAAACAACCATTTCATGTAGTCACAATACTTTTTAGAAACAAGGGGGTAAATATAACAGATATGATTTTCTGGTTAGAGAAAAAATGCACCTTGCAAGGTAATCCAGAGCCTATCATTGACGATGAGGGCTTCAGGAATGAGGGGTGGAAAATTACAGTATGGTTACAACAGATGCTAAATGATGCGATTCACCTTCCATATAGTTTTTCCATTGGCAGTGACAAAGGATTCCTATTTTATCTGGGGCAGCCCAGGACATGTTTCAAATGTGGGTCCAAATGACACATTAGTTCTGATTGTGAAATACTAAAATGTACACATTGTGGGGAGCTGGGGCATTCCAGTGTCCACTGTTTCAAGACACCACATTGCAACCTCTGTGAAGAAGAAGGCCATGTATTTACTGACTACCCATGGGCCTCAAAAACAATGAGAACATGTATTTTGTGGTCCAGGATTTTTATATCCATAAGGCTTCTAAAAGAACCCCCCTCACCCCACCCAGTTCTGAAAGAAAAGAGTCTTCTCCTGGTCAGGACACCCAAGCCCAGGAGGAATCCAGGACCATCCACCCGAGCAGAGGCAAGAGGCCCGGCCCAAAACCCACAACCTGAAACAGCACAAAGTATTTCTGAAATGCCACCCCCACCTCCCACGGAAACAACTGAGGAGTTTACAGAAGTTATAAAAAAGAAGGGTGGGAAGACAAAGAAATTAACTCCCTTATGAGCTTCTGAACAAATGCCCACACCTGCCTTAAACAGTACTGAATGAATGAATAAAATCTTTATTTACAGAGCGCCTTTCTAAAAACCATGGCGCTGTACATATGTCAAGCAAAAGGAAATTATTTAAAATACGTATAACAATCTAATGTTTAAAATCCATAAAATTACAAAATCATAAATATAAATCAGCTTCAATAAAATCTGAGTATGCCAGTCTAAATATTGTTCAAACTAGTCTGGAAATGTTAAGTGAAGTAAATATGTTTTTAGTGCCATTTCAAGACTCTGGATGGTCAGGCGTTCTCTTACCCGTGTTACAGTTGGGAGAATCTGAGACAGAAGGGGAGTGTGAGTCTGCAACTGGAAATTCTGCACAGTTAGGAGGTCATTCTGATGCAGACAGGTTTCTTGATGACCCACCATAAACTCAATAGAGAAGAATGGGTACAAGAGCTGCGAGCCCAAAGCCACCCTGAACTGCAGTTGTTTGTTCTGTCTAACGACTACTATGGATTGAAAGTGGCATCATTAAATGCCAACAGTATACAGTCAGAGAAAAAAGACTCAGCACTTATGCAAATTTTGATAAATTTGACTTGGATATTGTTTTTTTATTTCAAGATGTTAGAGTATGCACTGAATCAGACATAGGTAAAGCTTCTGAGCGATGGATTTGGGGTCCCAGCTATTGGTCTATGGGGGAGGAACTATGTACAGGGGTGGGATTTGTTTGTTTTTTTTTCCCTAACATACAAGCTTTCCATATTGTAGACATCCTTCCAGTACACACTTTTCTATTAGATATAAAAATGCAGAATATGGAATTGAGACTAATTAATGTGTTTGCCCCAATTAAAAACGGCAAGAATAGAATTATTTAAACTAATCAAACCTTTTTTTTATTTTTAGCTAGAAACATAATATTAGGAGGTGATTTCAACTGTAGTATGTCACCACTTGATAGAGGATTGAAAAGAACAAAAAATTATTGTGACACAAATTTCTTAATAGACTTACATACGAAAGCAGATTTAACAGATGTTTATTCATGTTTATATGATTATCCACCTAGAACATACCACTGTGGGACTAGATCCACTAGAATAGGCTGTTTTTTGTTTCTTCCAAGAATGCAGATGGGAAGCTGATAACCAGGAGGATCAGGCAGACAGAGTAGAACAGCAGCTTTTGGTCACAAATGCTCAGAGAGTGCCTGTCAATAGGGTAGATTCATTTATCTCCCCCCTTCCCACCTGCAGGCAACAGGAAAGAACAGTTGTGGGTTAAAAAAAAGGATGCATTGTCTCATTAACTTGGGGGTTCATGACCAGTATAATTCCTTTTTGGGTAACTATTGCAGTGATTAGTGCAACTGATGGTGTATTAGGATTCATGTACATATATTTCCTTTTAAGTAGTTACTTTTCTCCGGGGATTTAATTCTTAGGAATTTTTGTTTAGATTCCTTAGACTGTTTCTGTAAATGTATTATTTCTATTATATACTGACAATTTATTAAAATCTGTACATATCTGACTGCATAGTCTCAATTTCATGGGGGTCCTTGACTAGTACTTCTTTGTACCTGGCACTTACACTGACAATTGATATTATCATGTATAAAATCTTGTTACAACACTGAAGACCTTAAGGTTTCTGGAACATAATAGCTGGTTGAGAGTATGTTGGGAATATATCTCCAGCTAGTTGTACATTCATCAGAGTGATACACTTACTCACTTTGGGCAAACATCACTTTAATCCTTGTATATGCCATGTAAAGATAATTTCTGTTGTTGTAATTTTTAGGGCTTTTTTTATTTTTTACTTGCTAATATGTTACATTTTGGTATGTAATTGTTTTATCCAGGGTCATTTTCTTGTCATTGGTCATATTCTCAAATGAACAGAGTTCTGAGCAGAGCAGAAGCTGGCTTCTACTGGTTTGCTTTTACCTCACTATTGAAGCATGTGTCTTTGGGAGTTTTTTTCACTTGACATATAATTTAGTGAGTAGAGAATCCTAGTGATTTGTTGTGCATTAGACTGATACATGATATAATATATGTGGGTTGAACTCTCTGCCGGCTATTATCTCTGGACAACCTTTGACCTTTAAGTTTGGTTAAGCTGAAAGCACACTTAAGATAGTCAAACTCTCTGACATCACTTTAATTATGTTTTGAATGCCTGTTTTAAACCAATGAGAATTAGTTCTGTTTTTTTCTGCATGTTCCAAGTGTTAATAATATGGGATTTTCTAAATAACTGTCATTAAGCTTCCGAAGAAGGACTTGTTGGTCCGAAAGCTAAAGCCAGTCGTTCTTTTTGTAACATCCTTGTTGGTCCAATAAAAGGTATCAAACCATTTGTTCTAAATATATAAAGAAATGTAACCACTGAGTTAGCCTGGTCTCTCTTAGCACTAAAACAATGTCTTCATTAACCATCTGCACAATAAACGTAAACAGTATTAAGAATATAGCAAAAGAAAATAAGATTTTCTCACACTTCATTTCAAATAAAGTTGACATTATGTTTCTTCAGGACACAAGAATATTTACGACCACAGAGGCATCTGAGGCCTCAAAACACTGGTACACAGGGCCTTCCTACTGGTCATTGGGCACTGAACCTTGTTCTGGAGTAGGATTGCTTTTTAGCTCAACAAAGATCAAGGTATTAAAACTGATAGATTTAATACTAGGCAGGGAGGGCGATGATCTTAGACGTGAGTTTAAAGAAGGCAGTATACCAGTTAATTAATATATATGCACTTCAAAACAAATCAGAAAAAGTAACGCTACTCCAAACGGTACAACCCTATCTTTTTAATCCACATAACATCATATGGGGAGGGGGATTTTAATTGTGGAATATCTATAAATGATAGAGGTAGCACAGCCAAAACAAAAAAAATATTTTGCTATATGGCATGTCCAAAGAAGGCGATACAAGTATCAGACTTAAAGGATACGTATGTTTCTTATACATCTATGATAGTTCCAACTTTTCATAGAGGAAACCTGACAACAAGAATAGATTTTTTCTTCATCACAAAAAATGTTCATATAGCAAATACAAATGTACAACCAGTAGAATAGTTGGACTATGCAGACTTGCATCTCCAGATAGGGTATCAGATAAACAGTTCACATGGACCAAGTAGTTGGAGATGTACCCTAGAATTAATAACATCACCTGAATCTATACAAGAAATTAAATACCTTGTTGAAGCCAGAAAATCCATATTAGTAATGTATGATGACCCAGTGCAATGGTGGACAGATACAAAACAGGGTATGATAACTTTGTTAAAAGAAATAATTAAGGAAATTAAAACTAATGAATATATACAATATATAAAAAACAGACAACAGTTACAAAAACTAGTTACTTTATCCTATACAGTATCACATGACTTTACAGAACACATTTCTTTGCTAAAACAAAAGATGCAGCAATATCATGAACAACAAGTACATAAATTAAAACAACAACATTGGCACATAAGGGAAACTTAGTACAATCTGTCCTTTTGATAGCTGTAATCATAGGATCAAGAAAATAATTATGGACACCGTTGCTAGATATGAACCAAGTGCCACATTCAGACAAAAAAACCTTACTGAATATAGAAACACAGCATGTGCTGAAACTTTATAAGGAACAGCCAATTAACTCCTCAAACTTTCAGCATTTATTCTCTAAAATTCAGATTCCAGAATACCCTGTAGAAGTTAAACAATCCATAACTCAGGACATCACGGATGAGGAAAACAGATTGGCTATATCATTGTTACATAATGGGAAAGCCCTAGAAAAGGATGGACTGACATCTGATGTATATCAATTAATAAAAGATGATATAGCACCAGAACTGGCTAAAATCTTTAATCACGCATTTACAGTCTACCCACTTTCCTTTACAAATGATTAAAGTTATACTATTTTTTTACATAAATCTAGAAACAAAAAGGATTTACATATCTGGAGACCCCTAAGCCTACTGAATATAGATTTTAAAACTTTTGCTAAAATTCTACAGAACAGATTACTAAAGGTAGCTTTGCACACTATCTCCCATGAACAGTCTTGCTCGATTCCAGGAAGGTCTGTGATGGACCAATAATTTCTTTAAAGAGAAATCATAGAAAGAGATAATATTTCAGGGTTGGAAGATTTTCTGATTTCTTTAGACCAAAAGAAAGCATTTAACACCATCAATCACGAGTTCTTATGGTATTGTTTACAACAATATGATATTTCACTAAAATTTATATCATGGCTTCAGAAAAAATATAGAACTGCTACAGGTTAATGGCTGGTATGGATCTATGATACCAGTAAAAACAGGGGTTAGACAGGGGTACCCATTAAGCCCGCTATTATACATATTCTGCATAGACCCATTATTATGGGCAATAAATTCAGCAAATAGTACACACCCCATTCCGTGTGAAGGCGATAGATTGTCATTAACAGCATTAGCATACGCAGACGATATCTGTTTTATGGTTCAAGATGAACAATCAATATCCCAAGCTATAGCACTGTGTACTGAATATGATACAATTTCAGGGACAGTGTTAAACACTAAGAAAAGCATTTGTAGAAGTTTTAAAAACACACATACAGAAAAGCACAAATAGCAGGTATCAGGCTTACTAAAGACCCTATCAAAATATTGGGAATCCAGTTTGGACAGGCAGAATTAGATTTCCTTAATTGGGAAGGGAAAATTAATCAAGGGAAACAGTCCAGCAAATGAATAAATGACCCTTATGTAAATCAAAAAGAATACACTTCATCAAAACATACCTGTTACCCATCTTTCTCTTTGTAGTTGCTATATTTCCACCACCAAGGAAATTGGAAGCATCGTTACTCACTGTATTTTTCCAGGCAGTTTGTGGCAGCCATCTGAACCCAATAAAAATAAATATTACATACTTACCTGTAAAAAATGGCAGATTAAACATGGTAAATTCTATTCTGTCTTTCTATACAATTTTTTTCTCATCTAACTTATGTCCTTTAGTTTGTCACAATAATAAGTGCTGGGTGGAATTTTTCACAATCTCCACCATGCCTTTGGTGTCTCAGTGGCAAAGTGGACTAATAAAGGTAATAAGGAAGTCAGCACTGACACCAGATTATGTAAGATAAGTATTTGTTATAGCTGTGTGGAATGGGAAAATTCAGAATTGGTGGAATTTCGATGAAATTTCACAAAATCCCACAAAGTGTCACAGAATTTCATCTGAATTTTGTGACATTTTTAAAACTTAGTAATTTGGTTATAACTCAGTGGCCATTCAAGCTAAAGCTCTGATGTTTAGAATATATACTCTTTTGGCCTAAAGCCACAAACCTGCCAAATATCATATTTGGTAGGATAGTTTCAAACTTACAGGTGCTCAATTATTGTCATTTTATTGTTTGTGAGAAAAAACATTAACATTTTTTATCTGCATATACCTTAACCAGCTATTGGGTCAGTGATCTTAAATTTGGCATGATTTCTTGATCATATGTGTTCTAACAATGTGCCGGATTTCATGACAATATGACGCATTGTCTTAAAATTATATGTATTCAAAATCTGTCCTTTTATTTTTTTCAGAAAATGTCATGAAAAAATGTAATTTGCATATAACCCATGCATCTTTGGAGCTAGACATTTGTAAATTAGTGTGGATAGCCTTTTTGTAATGCTTATAGAAGTATCTAAATATGGAAAGAATTAGACACAAGATTTTTTAAGTTACAGGGGTTCAAAACTTTACTATGTAAATATTTGCAAAACTTTGTGAAAACTATCAAAAATGTGGATGTTTGTAACTTCTCTGCTCTTGCATGTATAGGGTTAACATTTGATATGCATATCCATAGTCTGTGTATCCTGGTGTCTAACACTACTGGATAAATTGGATAAGCAGTTTTAATTTTGCAGAAGAAAAAAAAAATATTAGTAACATTTTCTCACATATTTATGATAGCATATTCTGTAGATGAAGCATCCAGATTTTGTTTTGTGGAATTTAATATTAACAATGCACATATCACTACTTTATTTGATAAGCTGGGCTGAGATTTTTGCAGTCCAGCTGTTCCTCAGTGGGTGATTACCGCCCCCTTCTCTTTTGGCTAGCTAGATTGACTCAGTAGAACTACTGATCCCACTGATATCCTCTTTGTTCTTTACAATGACAAACTCCCTTAAAATGTGAGTCACCTACTCCTTTTCCTATTGACCTGCCCTGTTGGAATAGCCAGAATTCTTTCTCCCTGCTGCCCAAGACACTGTCTTTCCCCACTACATCTTTTTGAGTACCTTTAAGTCCTAGACATGCATGTACACCAGGCTCCCTGGATCATAAATTTACTGGATGTGATCCTTAAATATCCTGCCTTCAGGTTGGAATTGTTGACACTCTGTGTTTTTTTTGCTCCAACCTGGGAGTCTAGTACTGTTGTGCTACCCAGCTCAGCTGTCCATTTCTTGGTGAAACTGTGCATCTAACTCCAGAACCTGGTGACCCCCTGTACTACCTTATTCTTATACCCCTATCCTTTAATTATAACCTCCCTAGATAAGGCTGAATGAAATTAGAAAATTCCAGTTTTGTGGAATTGTTCATGAAATTCTGCAATTTTCACAAAGACTCTTGGGATTTGACTTTAAGTACAGACGTTATTTTACAATTTCTTGCAGAAAGCAATTAATAAAATTGGCACATCCAGTCTCCTTGTAAGGTCTATAAACCTACCAGATATAATGGTATTGCATTCTCTAGTTTTAAAGTTTCAGGGGTTTATAAATTTGTAGCTTACATTCTTGTAAAATTAAATCTTTAAACATTGTGAAAGTTTTATTTCAATCCCATTTAAAGCTGAAAATATTAACTTTTTCGGAAATGACCATGTGGTGTAGTAGTTTAACCCTTAGACTGCCAACTGAATTAGAATGTGTAGGAATATTGGACAGATATATCAGTCCATGGCATGGCAAAGTTTAAATTTGGATATGTAGTTTTAAAATTAGAAGGAACAAACAGAAATTTAGATTTTGGCAACTTGTTAGGCAGGCTATAACACAGTCCTAATTAAAGCTAGAAATCTGAAACTATGTGCATATACAAATGTAGTGATAATCTATATACCTGGCAATTTATTTAATATCTCAATGAATACTATTTAAGTTATACTAAAATTACAGAAATCCAAATTTTGACAAAATATTTGGCTACCTATAATTCAGCTCTCATTAAAGCTTGAGAATGAAAACATGGGTCAAATATGCATTCTACATGGCTCTCTAAATCATGATATTGTGGAGAAATTTGGATATGAAATTTTAAAATTATCTTAAAATAACTGCAAATTAAATTTTGATTGAATGTTTGGCCACCCTTAATGCCAACCCCTTTAAATCTACAGCTCTGACATTTGGTACACATTTGTAAGCCATAGGTTACTGATTACATTCCAAGTGTATCGTTATTTGGACATGTACTTGTAAACTTATAGTGAAATAACTGAAATTGAAACTTTTATGAAATTCCACGGAATTGTCATGAAAATTCAGTAGAATTCCATGGAATTGGAATGGTCATTCTGCAGGTGGAATTTTATATTCTACACAGCTTTAGTATTTGTAAAGTTTAAAATGTGGGGCATAACAAGCCAAATGTTGCAACTCAATTCTAGGAAACAAATCTATACAATAGTATTAGAATCACATTTCTCAAAGACAACAGTATTTCCCTTGTGCCCAGCTTCAAAAGTAGTATCCTTAGAAAAATTTATTAGAGAAAAAAGAACACAAGAGAAAATGAAGGATGTACATTGGCTCTGTTGCCATGACAAATTAAATATAAAGACAAACCAAAAGCACAAGCAGCAAGATTTCATCTGGTCACAGCGCCTTCTCATACTTATTTCCCAGCTCTAGGAACTCTCTCCCCCTCAAACTTCACGCTGCCCATTCTCGCTGATCCCTTGCATTTCTCCTTCAGAAACACTCAGCACACCGCTGCAACTGCAACTAACCCCCAGTATACCTTCCCCTATTTAAGTTCCTTCTCTGCAAATGCAACACCCCTCGCATTCTGTTGCCTAGTTCATTTAGTTTATTCCTTCCTCCCTGCCATTCTAGCTTCCCACCACCCTTACCACTAATTCATACTATCCCGCTTCTCTCCCTCCATGCCCCCTTACCCCTCTCTCTCCCCTTTGCCTACTCTACTTTCCTCCACCAGCTCCCCATCCCCTTGCAGGGTTCTCTGCATACTGAAGGGGAGAAGGCTCTGGCTTCCCCACTCCCTCAATCACCTCCTCAACTCTCCCATAATTACCACTCCTCCTACCCTACCCCCTTCCTCTTGTACTTTCATCTGCCAGCTCCCCATCCTCTAGCAGGGTTCTTTGCATCCTGAAGGAGGTGAAGGGGTATCCTGTGAGGTAGGCACATGGGGAAAGGCACCATCCATAACAGCAACTCCTTCCCGGCACAATCCCTCATGGTGATGGGAGGATAGGGCGACCTGATGAGGGGTTGGGTGAACTGGATGACAGGATGTCGCTATGTGTACGCTCATGCAGGGGGGGAGCGAGCACGGTGAGCGTGGGCTGGGAGGAGGTGGAGGTGCTGTAGGGGGTGGCACTGCGGTGGATTGCTGAGCTATGTCGTGGTGTCAGGTGTTGGCTAGTGGTTGGGGTGGGTGAGGTACCAGGTTTGGGTCTGGGAGCTGGTGCGATTTTCTTGCACCCCACCTGAATCTTTATTTTTTAATGCTTTCACCCCCCCGACATGAACTCCCCTGGAGTTGAGAATCCTTTAGTAGGGTGGTGTGGGGAGCAAAGCCCCCCATGAGGGGGGTATGGGGTGGGCAAAATACATGTCCCAGTGCTGTTGTCCTGTGCACAGGGTTGTCAGAGTGCTGAAAATGTTTTCGGCACTCTGACTGTGCAATAACGGTGATCGCCTTTAGGCATTCGCTGTTATCACATAGAACCGAGTGAAGACACCCTCTCACCAATTTTACCCCCAACTCTTCCTTAACTGCCCCTACCCACCCACCTCATACTATCCCAATTAACCTTTCATCTAGTCCTTGTTCCCTCTTTCCCTTCCCCCTTCCTCCCCTATCTTTTCTACTATAACTCTCTTGTCCCCTTGCAGGGTTCTCAGCACCCTGGGGGGAGTTAAGGCTTTGGCTTCTCCCTCCCTCCCTCCCTCCCTCCCTCTCCCCCACACACTCACACCCTAGTGCCTTGCATACTAGGCTAATTAAGCTAGCACTTGGTAACTATCTTCCCAACTTAAGCACTTACTTCCTAAGGCCTTCCTAAGGCCTCCTCACACTCTCAGAGTACTAACGTTGTAATCTGCTTCCAGTCTCTCCACACTGCTCTTTTTTGTTACTATCACCTGATATAAACCTGCTGTCATATCCAAAAATGTTTGCTGCTCTGCACACCATGATTCTTTGATGTAACTTATGTTCATGTTTTTATTACCCTGGTCTGTAACTAAAATGCATTTTGATCTGTACGCTGCATGTGTACTTAATTATCTACTACCTGGTTATTGCTGTAATGTCTATGATTCTTTTTCTCTGTTTCTCACAAATGTTGTCTCAATCTTCTTCCTATGTAACCCCCCAGACTCTTCTGGAAATGAGCTGTTTACAGTTCAAGTTGCTTTCCTGGTGAATCTCTTCTAAATAAATAAAAAAGAAGAGAGGATGTGTTCATGAATAACAAACGTGAAACCATGATGCATTTATTTTTTTCATGTACTGTACATATATTGCAGGATTTTGGAAATTAGTAGCAAACAACTGGCATGAAAATCTTTTTGCTAAAATTTCATATGTTGTATTAATCTATGGATGTTATATAGGTCAATGGGGCAAGTGGGATAAAAGCACTTTGAATATGGTTCTAGCTGTGTGCAAGTGGCATATATGAATACTAGGTGCTTATACATATTACAACAAAAACAGATCACACAAAATAAATTAATGAACAAGATTACACATGAAATAAGAGAAATTTATTATAAAGAAACATTACATAAAACCCAAGCATATTTAGATAGAGTTTGAAGAAATTTACCATCGGTTACAGACTCTGACTTTCCTATTTCTTAGAATGTACTAATTTCTAACTCAAATTATGAAGATACAAGGTAAAGAACATCTAATAAAATTAGAAAAAAAAAGATGAACTATGTAAGGTACAGATGTTTGGGTTTGACAAAATGGAGAAAAAGATAATGAATTTATGAATCATTGGAAATCACATTTTTGTTTCACATGATGGTATTTATGAGAATCTTGGGTCTGTTTTTCACAATTATGGTGAGATGTTTAACATGTATGTTGTTTGTTGTTTGGATTTCAATAAAAACAAATTCCCCTACTCTTGAGTAGGGGGTACCATCAGTCCAAGATGGTGGAGCAGGAGAATCATTTGGAACTGCGCACTGGAGAGGAAGGGTTGGAGGTTCAAACCTCAGAAACCCAGGTGGATAGACAGAACTCTGAGGATGACTTTAATATGGAATTTGCACAGACTTCTACAGGACTATATGCCATACCAGACCAGTGAGAAAAGCAACAAAAAACTTACATCTGAGAGGTTTGGAAGTCACTCCAGATTCATGCATAATGTGGAAAAGCATGATTGATGAAGAGCCCTGCTATTGGCACAGCTACAAGAGGAGAAATGATGCACAGCAGTGAAAAAAAATGGCACTTATTACAGGGAAAGCAATCATGGTTTCAACTCCTGGTAATTCAACAGTGCAGCATGAGTTGGCAGGTATGCATGGCAAGATTGACAAGGAGCTGCAGTCATCCCACAATGAAGCAGAGAAAATGTTGCCAACTAAAGGAAACAGAGGAAAACCTATAATACACAACGAGAAAGATGCACCCTGGTCCCCAGAGAAAGTGCTGAGGGTGGCAGTGTGGGTGCAGTCCAAATCCAGTGACTGGATCCCAGATAACATGGATGCGGCAGTACAATGTTAAAGATCACTGCAGGGCACACCACAGAGAGCAGAACACACTGGTGCAGGAGAGTGGCGAGAGCAGTGGCACACAAGTACAGCAGGGCAAAGAAATGGACTGGACATAAACACACAAATCCTTCTTACACTGGGTAAGCCTTCAACTACTAATACTGTACCAGATTCTGTGGCTGCCTGTGCTATAGACAGGGAGGGTATGAAACAATGACAGTAGGAAATGACTCACTGGGGAGTACAAACAATGTAAACCAGCAGCAAAATGAGGGATTTACTAGTGTGGAAAACACAAGAACTGAAACTGGGCATGTTGGCAACTGCATAGGGGGTGCACAGGGAGAGTTGCCCAAGATAACAGTGATCACCCAGGACCTGACAATACCAACAGAGTGCATAGACAATATTCTGATTTTTTTAAACCAACTGGAGAACCAGCACCTTGTAGGAATGCAGTGTGCCTGATTTATAAAGGAGGTTTAGAGCAACCGCCAGATAGGGTTTGTGCAGCATGAAAATTGATCAAAGACTCTATGAAGTTCTATGCATCCGAAATAAATGTTACGATACACACAGGAGACTCTAACTACAATATTAGTTTTAAACAAATACAGAACTTGGACAGGTTTTGGAAACAGTACAAGTTAAAAGATAATGCCTTGTGGCTCCCATTTCTGGCAGTTCCACTAATAAGACTAGCCTTAAGAACTATTGCCATCATGTTTCACAAAGAAAGCATCAACATCACAGACATCTTGTATTGGCTAAGGCAATGCTGTGAAGTGTTGGATAAACCTGAGCCGATTATCAGCTCGGAACAGATTTGGACTGGAGTGTGGAAGGTCCAAGTCAAACTGCAGCAAACTGATTTTGGAAATGCATACTTGCCAAATAGCTTTTTGTTAGACAGGGAGAAAGGTATGCTATTTTATGCTGGCCAGCCCAAATCTTGTTTTAAGTGTGGGTCCCTGTCATATTTTAGTAATGTTTGTGATAGTACCAGGTGTGCCCATTGCATGGAGTATGGTCATGTGAACACAGCATGCACTTATGCTTTAAGGTGCAATCTGTGCGACAGGCAGGGACATTCCTTTTCAAAATGTTCATGGGCATCACATGCTAGAGGAACCCATATATCCCACGAGGATATCATCACCAGAGCACAACAGCAGAGTTCAGTCAGGGCATCAGAAAGGCACATGGAAGAGATAAGAGTGCAGTCACAGGCCCAGGCCCAGCCAAGTGCGCAAGACCCCCCCTCCCCCAACAGGAAGAAGCTGGGCCCAGTACGTCACTCAGGAACAGATTAGACACTGGAGAAGAACATGATTTAGAGACAGTAGACATAACTGAAGAATGTGTTGAGAAGCCTGAGTCTGAAGCAGTAGTGCAGACCCCTCGAGCCAGATCCCACCACCCACTCCTGAATGCCTTACCATTGTACGTTTAAAGAATAGGAAGAATCATGATCCACCTCTACACCTAGGGGAAAAAAGAGTGATATTGTTTTGCAGAATAGATTTTGAGCATTGAATAAAGGAAAGGAGTTGGGGAATCAGAGCATGATCCTTTATCAGATTTGGATGAAATGAAAATCGAGAATGCTACAAAAAAAAACACCCAGAATCACTAGATCAGTTGCTAAGTTAGGAAAAACATCATGAGGTAGAAGACTAGATGTGCTTGCAAAGGCACTTAGCTTCACCTGAGCTCTTTTCTTCTAGGTTTGCTAGTAAGGATAGAGCAAGGAAAAACATTCTCAGAGCAAGGAAAAAGATTAAGGCTTCTTTTTGCTAGACAGATTTACCATGTGTTACTATTTTCTTTTGTGCTCGCAAGATTTAATACTGTTTTTTGCTTACATTTTACTGCTGTAATCTTCTCTGATTCAAATTGCTGTTGCAGGGTATACTTTCTGCTGCATTACTACATGGTATACCTACAGATTTGTTACTGTTTTGTGCTTACAAATTACTGCTATAATCTTCTCTGATTCAGATTGGTTTTTGCAAGGTATATTTTCTGTTACTGCTTTATTTTTCTCTGTAGCAAAGTTTTTTTTGCAAGGTATATCTCCTGTGAAATTGTTACAGGTGGTGCTTACAGGGTTTACAGTTTTATCTATCATTAGGCTAAGTTTTCAGGGCTACTGCATTTGTTGTTGGTGGATTGTTTCTGCTATTACCAGCTTGTTTCTTTCATCCGTGGTTCTTCCTTTTCAGCAGGGGACGGGCCCAGCCACCCACCCCCATACCCAACCACCCCATACTACACTCGTTTTATAGAGTAGCACAGTCGTGACATTTCCTGTAGCAAAGCAGGAAGTGGAGGATCAGAGACGTATCCACACAGTGGCATCACTTACAGGGGCACAAGTAATTTAACTTGCTATAACAAGTTATACAAAAATAAAAACAACAAAAAAATCAAACTTTTGCTTTCATTTTTCTCCTTTCTAATTACTCTGACCAGGTTATAAACTTGACAACTTAACTGGAATGGATATTATTAACTGCAGGCACTGTGGGACACTTTTCAAAAGGGCAGCCAAACAGGATTTAGGACACTGTCCTACATGCTGGACCATTGGAGATCTAAGGGCTCAGATCCAGGCAGCATGGGGAGAGATTGAGTGCCTCATATAGCATATTCAGGAGGAAATATATTATAAAAACTGCCTGCCATTTCCCCAACATCCAATTGAAGCATCTCAACAGTAGAGGATAGTTGGTCCGGAGGCTGACAGGTGGTTAGGAGGGGCAAATCAGGTGCCCCATCACTCAATGCTCTCCAATGTATCGCTTTCACAAACCATATAAAAACTACAAACAGGTATCTGCCTCTATCTTCAAAATAAAACAAAGGGTAGAGGATGCTGCAGAGCAGGACACTGCTGCACAGAAGCTAGCACTACAAAACTCACCCAAAACAGGACCAAAATCAAAAAAAAAAAAAAAAGGAAATCCAAAACACTTCTTATCATAGGAGACTCTATGATCCAGGGAGTTTCTACCCACCTCCAGCCAGGGGGTAATGGTCAGATGTCTCCCAGGTACATCAGCATGGAGACACACTGACTGCATTGCTAAAATCATACAGGAAGCAGGAGAAAACATCAATGTACTGGTACACATAGGAACTAATGATCTTGCCAGCCAGTCAGGTGTGGAGACCAAGAGACACATGACCAGGAAGGGAGACAAACTGTCATCCTCATCTGGCATCTCCTTCTCTGAGATTTTGCTGGTCTGGGAGGTGGGGGGCAGATGGAAGGAAGGTCAGAGAAGGGGAGATAGAGGAGCTAAACATGTAGCTCAAGGGCTGGTTCCAGGAAAAAGGACACAAATTTGTAGGTAACTGGCAACAGTTTTGGGATTGAAAGTTCTTTAAATTTGATGGACTGCATCTGACTAAGAAGGGAGTCAGTGCATTGGGGCAGAAGTCTGACTTCTTTGCAGGAGAAAACATCGATGTCCTGGTACACATAGGGACTAACGATCTCGCCAGCCGGTCAGTTGTAGAGACCAAGGAACACCTGACCCGGCTGGAAGACAAACTGTCATCCATTTCATCTGGCATCTTCTTCTGTGAGATTCTGCCAGTCTGGAAGAGGGGAAAGATGGATGGAAGGTCAGAGAAGGGTAGGTAGGGGAGCTAAACATGTGGCTCAAGGGCTAGTGCCAGGAAAAAGGATACAAATTTGTAGGTAACTGGCAACAGTTTTGAGATTGAACGTTCTTTAAATTTAATGGACTGCATCTGACTAAGGAGGGAGTCAGTGCATTGGGGCAGAAGTTTGATGTCTTTGCAGAATATTTAAACTAGCCAATGGGGAGAGGGGTACAGCACCTGATACATTGAATGGGAAGAACATCCTTCCCCCCTCATCTAATGGATAAACAGGAGTTCAGCATGTTTGTAGTTCATTTGCATCACCAGTTAAGGAAAAAGGTCTGGCTCCCCATACAATATGCAGGGAAATGCCAGACCTCACCCAACAACTAATGCACCAAAATCTGGCCAATGAAAAATCATGTACACAAATGGCCGTAGTCTGGGAAACAAGATCCCAGACCTGCAGACATGAATGACAGAGGCTAAAGTGGACATAGTAGCCATTAGCGAGACATGGTTCACCAGTAACCACACTTGGGAGACTTCAGTACCTGGCTATGTACTGTTCAGAAGAGACTAAGGTGCAAAAAGGGGGAGGGGAGTAGCCCTTTATGTCAATGAAAATATCAAAGCTACAGAAATTCAGAATACACATAAGGATCCAGAAGAACTGTGGGTCACCTTGGAAAAAGAAAATGGGACAGCCATATGAACTGGGGTTGTCTACAGGCCTCCAGACCAGGGAAAGGACATAGACGCTTTACTGTTAGATGATATGCCCTAAACAATTACCTTTCCCTCAGCTGTTCCTGCTTTAATCCACCTTAATACCTATTCCCAGTTTCTGCCTTCTTACCATGATCCCCCCTAGCAGGGTTCTCAACATCCTGAAGGGGGAAATCAGGAAATGGCTACCCCTTCTCCTCATATTCAGTTCTTGCCTCTCCCCCTCTCTTCTCCACCTGTCCTTCTGGGTCACCAGTGTGCACAACCTAACCCCATCCTTTTTACTCCAACAGAACTTGTGTACTACCTCGAGCATGCTCCTGGTACACTAATGCACTATAAATGGTTCTATCACATTATTACTCTTTTGTACATTTATATGTTCTTTTCTATGATTTTGGACATGTATTGTAATTTACCCAATGTTCCACTACTGTTTATTGTACAATACCTTGTGTTCCAGCTGTTGCACAATCTTACAATGTGGTATTGTTTGTACTACCCACATACTATTGTAACTGATCATCCTTTACAACCCTATGTAACCCTTCCCCCCCAGGTCACACCATGAGATGAGCAACTTGATGTTCAGTGTGCCCTCCTGGTGAAACATTTCAATAAATAAATACAATATACAAAACATGACAGCTAAAGGGGAGGTTCTGATAATGGAAGACTTCAACATGCCAGATACAGATTGGTCAATACCAGCAGGAACATCCACCAGAACTAGACTCATAGTGGATTCTCTGCGGGGAAGGGCCTCAAACAACTGGTACAACAACCCATAAGAGACAGGGCTATCCTAGATCTAGTACTGACTAACAGGGAAAGGATCACAGGTCTCCAGATAGAAGGTCACCTGGGGGCCAGTGACCATCACATGGTATGGTTCAATTTGGCCACTAGAACTAAATCATCCCATTCCAAGGCAAAGCTATGGGACATCAGAGGAGCTGACTTTGATAAGATGGCCAACAGAGTTAAGAAAGCCCTGGCAAGAAGAAATACAGGTGAGGGGGTACAGACAAGGTGGGCATTAAGGATGCAATACTTGAAGCAACATCCCACTGTGTTAGGGAGAAAAGCAAGTGCAAAAGAAGAAGGAAACCACTTTGGTTCTCAGAAACACTAACAGAAAAGATCAGAGCCAAAAGGTTGACCTTCGGGAAATATAAGGGAATGCAGTGGGACAAAGATAGGAAGGCATACCAAACCTCCCTAAGGGAAGCAGGAAAGGCAGTAAGGCAGGCAAAGGCCCAAACCTAGGAAACACTAGCACAAACAGAAAAAGAAGGAGACAAGACTTTCAATAGATGCATTAGTGAAAGAAGAAAGTCCAGAGGGGGTATTTCTAAGATCAAAGGGGATAAGGGGAGTGTGTGGAGGAGGACTAAGGAAAAGCTTATATCCTAAATAGATACTTCTGCTCAGTATTTACTGAGGAGAAGGTAGGGCAGGGCCCACAGCTCAGCACCATGGACACAAGGGGGGAGGGAGGTGTACACAAGTCTCTTCACAAAAGAAAGAGTCCTACAAAAGCTCACAAAGCTCAGGGTGGACAAGGCAATGGGACCAGAAGGCACACATCCCAGAGTACTAAAGGAGCTAAGGGTGGAACTAGCAGAGCCATTATCAGAACAGCTTAGTGAGTCTCTGCACACAGGAGAGGTCCCAGAAGACTGAAGAAGGGCTCATGTGATCCTGCTCCACAAGAGTGGTAGCAGGAAGGAGGCAGGGAACTATAGACCAGTCAGTCTTACCTCAGTAGTGGCAAGATTATGGAGGCACTCCTTAAGGAAAGGATAGTGCAACACCTAGAATCCTTAGGAGCACAGGATCCAAGACAGCATGGGTTTACAACAGGAAGGTCATGTCAAACTAATCTCATAGATTTCTTTGACTGGGTAAACAGAGTGGTGGACCAAGGGGGTGCAGTTGATGTCATCTACCTTGACTTCAGGAAAGCTTTCAATACTGTTCCACATAGAAGATTGATTAATATGCTGGCTAGGCTCGGTGTGGGTCAGAAGTTGGTCAACTGGGTGGAAACCTGGTTGGTGGGCAGAACACAGAGAGTGGTGGTAAACAATATACAGTCAGAAGAGATGCAAGTCACAAGTGGGGTACCTCAGGGATCAGTCCTGGGGCCAGTTCTATTCAATATCTTCATCAGTGACATTGCAGATGGACTGGAGGGTAAGGTTTGTCTGTTCGTAGATGACACCAAGATCTGCAACAGAGTAGATGATCCAGATGGGGTGAGCAGAATGAGAAGAGATCTGGAAAAACTGGCAAAATGGTCGGAAGAGTGGCAACTGGGGTTTAAATCAAAGAAATGCAAGATCATGCACATAGGGAAGAGAAACCCCGAAGCCACCTATAGGCTAGGAGGGAAGTTGCTTGCAATCACAAGGGAAGAAAGAGACTTGCACATTGTCATCACAGATGACCTGAAATTATCCAAGCAGACCACTAAAACAGTAGGTAAGGCTATGGGGATGTTGAGGTATATTAGTAGGGGTATCACAAGTCATAAGAGGGAGGTAATAATCCCTCTTTACAAGACACTGGTTAGGCCCTATCTGGAGTAATGCGTGCAGTACTGGAGGCTGCACCTGCACAAGGACATTAACAAAATGGAGGCAGTACAGAGAAGGGCAACCAAAATGGTGCAGGGACTGCATCAGAAAACATATGAGGACAGCTCAATGGAGCTCAATATATATATACCCTAGAGCAAAGGAGGGAGAGAGGTGATATGATCGAAACATTCAAACATCTTAAGGACATTAACAATGTGAAAGAGTCTAACATGTTTCAATATTAAAATAGCAGGACAAGATGACACAGCATGAGATTAGAGGAAGGCTGATTAAGGAGTAATGTGAGGAAGTTCTTTTTCACAGAAAGGGTGGTGGATACATGGAACGGCCTACCTCAGGAAGTGGTGGATATGAATACAGTGCAGGGCTTTAAACAGGCATGGTATAGGCATAAAGTAGCAATACAGATGAGTATGAATAGATAAGCCATTGACAGAGTAAAGGCCTATGGCACATTTATAAGGTAGAAAAAGTGGGCACCCTCTTTGAAGGTATAGAGCCGAAGTGCAGGGGTCTGGACTTGCCATTTGGATTAAAATCACTTGCAGTATATTTTTCTGTGTCCTGGAGTGCTCATTACCTTGGCTTTTGTGTGAAGTATTGAGGTTTGCACCTCACGCTGTGAGCACCCGCTCATAGTGTTGCGCTGTTTTTCTGTTGGATTCGATTAGAAAAAGTGGGCAGACTAGATGGGCCTTGCTGTCCTTATCTGTCCTCAACTATATGTTTCTATGTTTCTATGACATTACTAGAGATTGAGGACCCTTGTGTTTTTTTTCTTTTACTATATATTCATGGGAACACTGATAGTCCACACTTTAAATGTCAATAACATAAAAAATTATAGGAAGTGTCTCGCCACATTTATGACTTTAAGGGACAGTGTAGTGCAGATAATTTTTTTTCAAGACACCAGGCTAAAAACACGGTTTGAAATGATGCAAGCAAATAAACAATGGACCAAAGGGCCAGTTTCTTAGTCAATTTTGGACAGACAGGTGTGATAGGGTAGGGATTTTAATAGCAAGTACAGGGTTTTATGTCACAGATTGATAGATGTTGTCCCAGGACAAGCAGTGATTTTGGACATGACCTATTTGGCCACAAGATTTAAGCTTATAAATATTTATACTACTCAAACCAAAGCAGCAAGGGTGGAATTGTTTCAGATTATACAACCATATTTGCATACATCTCGGTTTGTAGTGAGGGGTAGAGATTTTAATTGTGGACTTGAAAAGAAGGATAGAGGATTAAGGATAGACAAGATGTTTTGCGATTCAAACTGTTTGACAAAAATATTACAACAGTCCTCCCTGAGAGAGCCGAATCGAGTGGTACATAGTAAAGGAGGGCGTACCTTTACTAAAGGCTCCTTGCAGACTAGAATAGACTTTGCTTTTACTTCCCCACCCTTCTAATAAATGGTGCAGACTTAACATCAACGGAAATCTCAGATCATAAGAGACTTAAGATAAAGATACAATGGGGACAGATACCTCCAGTAGGTAAAGGCACTTGGAGGATGAATGTACAGGTACTGACAGAACCAGACTTAGTGAAGAAATGGCGACAGTTCTGGACAGCTATCGAGTCAGTTCTTTGCTTCTATGAAGATGTTCTGGCATGGTGGGAGGAGACCAAAGAAGCTATCAGGGACCTTCTTAAACAATATTCGGGTTAAAAAAACACTGCTACTTACTTAAAATATCTACAGCTGAGGTCTACGCTGCATAAAGCAATTTTCCAAGCTGAACAATATTAGTGTAATAATAATATATAGGATAAAGCATGGGTTTCGGTGTGTAACGAGAATTTACACACATCCAAGGGGTTTGATGCTACATAAACCTCGAGACCCATATTTTATTTTAAATAATTGTTGGGCTTCTCTTTTTCGCCTCAGCAATTATATAAAAAAAGACTGCTGTGCCGACGCAGTCAGATTACCTCGGCGCGCGAGGTCCACTTTCACTTTATTTAAAATATTGTTGAGGGGGTCCATCTGGTAGCTGTGTGGAGCATCTGAAGTAATTTTAGAAATTACTTACTGCCGAGTGTTTGTGGGTTTGCATAGGGGAACGGTTTCCTGTTCGGGAAGGACACAGCGAGCAAGAAGTTTGAGCATCCGCAGTGTGGGGAAAACCGTGCGTGTGTTTGCTGTTATAAATGCTCCTTTACAACAGCAAATTACACCACGGTTTCTCAATGGGAAAAAGGGAATCCCATTAATTATATAGAAAATAATATATGGGGTGGTGTGTGTAATGAGATTTTACACACACTCGAGTTATGAGATGCTACATAAACCCCGAGGGTGAAGCCTGAGGGGTTTATAAAATGCATCCCATAACAAGGGTGCATGTAAAATTGAGTTTTATACATTGCACCTCATATTTTATATTTTATAATTGCTGGGACGTGCTTTTTCACCTCAGCAATCATAGAACTGATCAGTTTTCAGGAAACCGTGGACCAGTTAGAAGTATTAGTGGGCCGCAGTCTGCCAAGTTACAGTCTCTGCTTATATGAGGTAAGAAGTGGTGGAGAAAGTAAAGGTTGCTGTGTCTGTATTTGTTCTGTTTGTTTCTGGTATGCTAAAACAGAGGTTGTGGAGCTGCAGTGTTCTTCGGCATGAAGAGGAGACCCACCGGCTCTTGTGTGTGGAGAGGAAAACTGGATGGTGTGTTCATTGTCTGTTGGTTTTCCTTTACCAGAATACATCTTTATTTTTTTTAATAATAAAAAAAAACAAAACGTTGTAATAAGGGATAAAGAAATGTGTCCCAATATTTTAGCCTAAACCTCATTTTGGTCTAAAACATAAGGTGTTTGTGTAACTAATATTGATCTATGAAGCTAGATCATATTAAAACTTGTGAAGCTACAAGTTTAACTGAGCCACAACTTGTAATATTAAAATGTTTTTTAATATTTGTATTGACCATGTGAGTAATGGCAGACAGGTGTCTTAAGTGTCTGCACAAACAGAAATACAGGGAGAGAGTTCAAATTATCCCTTCAGACTATTTTTAGTGTTTATTATTAGGACAGGCCAGAAAAAAGCTTGTATGCACATTCCTAAGTGCAAACCTATTTCCTCCTCCTAAGACCTTGATAACTGGTAATGACTACTATTGCTAGTCTTATATAGTAGTATAATTTACACTATCAATACATTTGTGCTGAGCTCATACATTAGCTAAAAAGAGAATTGCCTTTTAAGTTAATGTTTGTATTTGTCTTGTACCAATCATACACAACCATAGTACTGTCTTCCACTATATAAGCAAGCCACTATACACTGTTAGTTTGAAGAATTAAGAATTAAGAATTAAGAATAAAAAATGCACCACCTGTAATCTCTTGCTGTGATTATTGTTATAATCATTAAATTCTTCCGCCATCAGCCTCATCTCCATTCGTCTCCTTTCTAAGTATCAGTAATTGATAATTTACTTATGGGAATTTTTTACCTCCTCTACAACCGCCAACAGTGAGGGGCGTTACTCCTGGGAACAATGAACATCGCATACTAAAGGAACACTGTGACTGGCGCATGCATGATCAGAGGGAGACCTGGCACATGTCCGCTTGTTATAACGGCAAATTATAACTGGGTTTCCCTATGGGGAAAAGCACTACCCAGTAATTATAGCATTTTAATACATAATCTGAATCAGTAAATGAGACAGATTCAGTATGACTGAGGGACTTCTCTAAATCAAGAAATGCTGTTTGGGATGCAACAGAAAAAGCAGACCCATAACCCCTTTACTGACTGCCAGAAAAGAGTGGATAGTAGGAAAATGACAAGTTTAAAGACAAATAGTGGGCAAGAAGTGTCCATAAAGCAAGACATATTACAGGAGGTGAATGGTCATATGCACAACAACTTTTGTGTAGAAGGTGGACTTGACACTGACCCATCATTTTTGCACATTTAAATATTCCTGACTTGTCTAAAGCAACAAAATGTAATTTGGTACTTCCTATAACAGTTCAAGAAGTTGAAGAAAGTATTAGGATGCTTAATAAAAATATTGCCCCATGTCAGGATGGATTGAGCTCAGAATTATATCAGGCTTTTCAGGAACAACTGGCAGGCCCATTAACTGAGGTTTTTAATTACTGTCTCTTGACAGGTATCATTTCCTATACAGTGTTGCAATGATTAATGATTTGTATCCATAAGAAAGGTAATAAAACAGCTTTAAATAACTGGAGACCTCTAAGTCTCTTGAATGCTGATTATAAAATACTGACCAAAATTTTGACATAACATCTGGTTAAAATAGTGGAGAGTGTTATTAGCCCAATGCAGACATGTGCTTTGAAAAATCAGTGGATTCAGGATAATTTAATAGTGATACAAGGTTTGTTCTGTAGGGGGTATAATGAAACATAAAGTGGCTTTCTCCTGAGCATTGATCAGGAGAAAGCATTTGATAGACTGTCACACATTTATTCATGGGCAGTCTTAAAGGCCTATGGGATTCCAGAACAATTTACTAAATGGATTCCAAGTCTTTATAGAACAGCCTATGTAACTTCTTTGGTGAATAGTTGGTTTGGTGGCACATATATACTCAGATGGGGTGTACGGCAGGAATGCCCCCTGAGCCCCCTGCTCTACATCTTTGGTTTGGACCCATTGCTTTGGAATATTCAGGAAAGTGCAGATATAATGGAATTAGAACTTACACCACAGTTCCCACAGATAAAAGTCATGGCTTATGCTGATGACATGGTTGTAGAATTAGCAGGTGAAACCTCTGGATGGGAATTAAAAAGAGAAAAGGAAGAGTTTACCCTATTCTCAGCTTCAACGATTAATTATGCTGAAAGTGTAGGACTTCCTCTTGATGACTCAGAACAACAATTACCCTTGCAGGTAGCAGATAAATCTATAGATGCCACTGAGAAAAAAATATTGGGAATTACTTTTGGGACCCCAGATATGGGTTACAAAAATTGGATAAAGTGTATAAGAGCAGAGGAGCATAAAGTACAGGCCTGGAAGGGGAAGAAGATCTCAAAATTGAAAAGAACAGCTTTGATAAAAACGTTGTTGTTACCAGTCTTTGTATACTTTAGGTACTGTATATATATATATATATATATATATATATATATATATATATATATATATATATATGTATATATTCCCCCCACTCCACCACCAAAGGATTAAAAACAAGGATTTACAGTATATTCATTCAGGCCTTTTGGGGGAGCAGATTTAATCCACTGAAAAGGAATACAACATATTACATAAAAAAGCAAGGGGGTCTGGGAATGATAAATCCAGTGGCATTTTATTTTAGTATTTTTTTATTCACTAACATTAGAACCACCTGTAAAGCACAGAGACCAGGGTGGAGCGAGAGTATTTTGGAGTGGTGTGCACAACTCTGGACTGAATGGCTGGTGAATTCCCTTAAAAAAAATTAAAATACCATTCTTTCAGCCAGATTATGTCACTGAGGCTTTTAAAAAGATTAAAACAATGGAAAACAATGCACACTCTGTTGTCAACCTGTACCAGGAAACAAGTATATCAAGAAATCATGTTGACCAGTTTTAGTGAGTTGGTGACCTTTCCCTTCTGTCCTATAGAGGAACAAGGAATAGTGCTCGGGTATTTGAACAAAAAAAGAATCCCAGACTACGTGTGGGACATATTATGGATGAGTATACATGGCAGACTGGGGTGAAAAATTCACATAGGCATAAGCCACTTTCAGATAGGTATTGTCCACATGCTGGTTGTGAGACCATATAAGGAACACAAGAGCATCTATTTTTACAGTGCCCATATGCCACAGGGTTTTGGTCTGGTATAACAAATTATTGGCAGGCAACCATGTTTATAGGAATCACTTATCAAGAATTGGTTTGGGGTATATATGTGACAAATGGGACAATGATTCACAAAAGCACACTGCAACTAATAGGTATATTTACAATATAATGTATTATTTGTGACAATCTAGGTGTGCTTTGCTATTCCACCAAAAATAAGTCTTTCATCAGGAGGTTATACAAAATATAAGGAAGGCACTTCAGTCAATATACAGTATATGCAAGAGAGTAGAAAGTTTCCAAATGCCAAGGTGAGAACATTATGGAAGAATTATCAAAACTTTCTATCTACTTAGATCAAGTTTGAAGGAAACAAGAGAGGGGGGAGGGATACTATGAAAATTTTAGTTTTTTAATTTTATTTATAGTAATATAGTGGTTGCCTTATAAACAATTATTTATTGTTATGATATTAAAAATGAATGTTAGGACTATTGTTTAAATATAACATATATTGAACTGGTATTTTTTTACTTTTATTTTAGTCTTTGGTAACCGGGTAAGGACCACTAGGCACAAGTGTCTGTTTCGGGGCAACCTGGGATCACTGGGTGGTTAAGTGACTTGCTCAAAGTCACACAGTATGCAAGTGGAGGTTGTGAGAATCAAACCAAGGTCTGGTCTGCTGGATGTACCAAGCTCATTCACAGCTCATTACTCTAACCTCTAGGCTATACTGCCAGCCCAAAAAGTTATAAAGTTAACTATTACACAGTTCCAATAAGACCTTCTTTATGAGATAAAAATGATGGTTGTTATATGGATTTGCATAAGATTATGGATTATGTACCAATTTTGCTTTGTTTCAAACATTTGTATGTTATTATCAATAAAAATTCCCCTACTCTTACAAGTAGGGGGAACTGCTGGCCCTGAACCAAGATGACCGACCTGGGCATTGAAGTAGAGGGAGGTTCGATGCAGACTGTCTACCTTCCAATGCCTAGTGCTCTGACTACGCAGAGTGACTCCCTGAATGTGATCGTTTCGGCTTCTACACTGACTCCTGCTTTGCTGCTGATACCTGAAGTACATGAGGCTCCTGAACCCTCAGGAATTCCTGCTCCAACTACTACCTCTTTGCATTCAGATAACTTCTGACTTAGGGAGGAACCCTTCTGCTTGACCACTTGTCACAATAATGGTCCCATTTGCTCACACTGCAAGATTCCATAGATCAAGACCTGCCTCAGGATGCATCGACTATGGATTCATGGACAGTTAAGTCACTTGAGAACCTCATGTCCTCCTGACAGAATGTTTTTCTGGACTCTGCATGGCTTCCCAGTCCTTGGCCCCCACATGGACTTTCACCCTTGGTTATGGAGAGAATACAATCGACTTCCTTTCTCAAACCATGTCACAGTTCAGCTGCTGTGGACTCACAAGTGGAGACTGCTTTCAGCATGGGTGAGTCTTTGACTTTTTCTTTGACACAGTGGTCACCATTTCACAGTAGTACAACTACCTTTTCTTACACAGGAGAAGCAGCAGTTCCAGGACTGATACCCTTGCTATGCTCTAACTTGTCTGTTTCGGCAGCACCACCATTGAACCACCAGTCACAGGACTACAATCCACCATCAGTACTTTCTGGTGCACAGACTTGGCCAGTTGATCAGCCTCCCTTTGTATATTTCCCCTACCAGGATCAACATTCCAATTTACTTGGGAACAGCACCACTACTTCTATGGACACGTCCCAGGGTTCTTTCCGGCAATTTCAGGATCACAGTGTGAGAGTTCCATGTTGCAGTACCCCCTGCTTCTGCAGATTGTTGGAACTTCACTCCGACTGCTCCTGTTCCCTCAGGGACAGTTATGGATGGATTTACAGGTGGGTCCCACTGCATCCCCACAAGTGTCTCCACTGTGCAAGATAACTACTGCTTCAGGGTTCCCCCTGCTTTTCCGCCTCCAGCTCCCATTTTAGTAATCGTTGTAGACTCTTCCTCAGATGGGGTGATGGCTGGTGCATTCTTTGCCACCCCTCCATGTGAGTAAGTAGTACCTCCTACGACCACCATGCCTGGCTGGAGCCCTGTTAAAGCACTTCAAAAGGCAGGTTGGATTAATGAGCCTTATGGCCATTCCTAGTTCCCAGATCCAGCTCTTTTGACAGCTTAGCAAATAGATACCTGTGGGGGATCTTGCTCTGAGATGCCCCCTGGATCTGAACCCCATCAATCTGCTCCTCAACAATAACCCTTGCTATTGGATCATGGGTCCATTGATTCACAACTGAAGTCCCTGAGTACCTCTACTCCTGCTGCCAAGAAAACCATAGGGGTTTCCATTTCAGTCCCTCTGATGAGCACCCCAGCTCATCCTGGGACTTCTAGGACCCCGACGGATACCCCATTCAAGCTATCTGACCTTTTTGTGGCTCAGCCTGTGCCAGCTCCTAGGTGCAATGCAGTTCTTCTTAAATACAGTGAACCAGATGATCCCCCTCTGAACCATTCCTTTCTGGTTGAAAAACTCTTAATGGACTCCCTGGGGTTTGTGCCTGCTAACATATTTGTAATCATATATGTCTCCAGCTCTATCTTTTTTTTTTTTGCTTCCCCCAGTCAGTGCCCCAAGGAATCCATTCCTTGGGTCTCTTCAGCTGGGTCCTGACGTAGCGTGGACCCAGCTTCATTCTGCACGGGACTGGGATACTTTTGCTTTTGTTTTTTCTCCCGGTCCCATCCCCCCGAGGGTGCTGATGCAGAGGACTGATGTCTAGACAGGTGGTGTGCTTATGCATGTCACTGTGAAGTGTCCACAGCATCTTCCCCACCCCGACTGCCATGTGGAGAGCTGTTTATGCCCTGCCACCCGTGTTTCCACCAGCGACAATGCATGTGGGCATCGCTGCCCTGGAACCCGCTCCCCTAGAGGAGGAGGAGAGCATCCATGGGGATACTCAATCCTACCTCCGCCGACTGACCCACGGTGGCCCGAGTCCATTCCCAAACCTGGGTAACCAGTGTAACGCAAGGTGTGGCATCCAGCACCTCAACCCTCAGCGCCACCAGGCCAGCCTCTGGCTCTATCTTCTATGATATCAGCTCTTAGCTCCATTCTTCTCTGTACTGCTTTTGGACCAAGTATAATTAGTTACAGTATATGGAGCTCTGGTTGCCTTTTCAGGCCAACCCTCTTACCTGATCTACCACTGGCGCGGTGACAGTGATGTTCTGTAATGAAGGGGTGGATGTCAGTAACATTACCTACTAGCTGAAACAGCTCTGTGCTGTGCTGGATCACCCTGAGACTATTCTTGATAAATATGGAATCTGGACAGGAGGGTGGAAATACAAGGTTCAGCTCTGAGCCATGGACGCTGTGCTTACTCATCTACCTAATAGCTTTTTCCTTGGCAGTAACCATGGTAACTGCTTTTATTTGAGCCAACCAAAGGCATGTTTTAAATGTGAGTTGATCTCCCGCCTCAATAACGTGTGACCAGAGGCTTTTCAGTCTCTGTCTGGAGAATGGCCACGTTGCTTCCCAATGCAACACCAGTTGAAATGTAATCTGTGTCACATTGAGGGGTCATTCCTTCTAAGATTGCCTCAGGTCAGCTCATTACAAACCTTCGGGAACCCCATAAGAAGACCAGATAATTCCTGACTTGGTATCCTGTGTAAGTAAGTCTACTGAGCTTCCCCCTACTGCATCCTCTGAGGTCTTGACCATCATGCAGCTTCCCTCAGAACACTTACTGCTAGTATCTACAGTTGCTCCTTCTAATACATCATTGAAGGTAGATCCTACAGGCCCTGTTCAGTCAGGCTTACCTTCTGCGGCCACCGCGGAGAATCCCACTCTGCTGGTTCCTTTGGACCTTCCTGATGCTTTCTCTATGCCTTCCCTTACCTTCCTTTGTGGATGTGCCTCGTAGACGTTCACTCAGAACAGATCTCAGTGAGCTGGTCATCGAGCAGTCTGTACTGGGTCTCTTTCCCTCCAGAATAGATTTGACCCTCTCACCCCCTTCGAGGAACTGGGGTGATACAGATGCAGATATTAACTTGAATGCCTCTTTCACTATGTCAATTGGTCTTTCCGGTTCTCCAGACAGAAGACATCACCCTGACATGGTTGAAACATCGTAAGAGGAAAGACGGTTCCTCACCTGGATCTAAAGTAAAGTTTAAAAAGAAACACACCCACCCACCTTAACTGTGGTGTCTGACTTGCTGTTGGCATTAACTTTTTCCTTCTTCTTCTTCCTCCATTCATGAGGATTACAACACTGAATGTTAACAGCCTCAAAAGCCTTCATCATAGGGAGGTTATTCTCCAGGTTCTCTGGAACTCCCATGCTAACTTTTTTATTTTGCAGGATACGAGATTGAGTTACATGGCTGACATTGCTATGACCCAGAGACTCTGGACTTCTGGTATTTCTTATTTTTCCATAGGCATGGACCTGTGCTTAGGAGTAGTCATTTTGTTTAACCATCTTTCTCCTATTGTTTCTAGGATTGTTGATTGTTGTTGTAGGGCTTTCTTACCTGATTGTTGCATTGATCAAATTACATTCCATTTAATTGTTGTTTGTGCTCCCCAATCCAAATTTGAGAGAGTTGCATTGTTACAATTACTGCAGCCTTACTTGTGTACTTCTAGGACTATTATTTTTGGGGGGATTTTAAATGCCCTCTGCAGCCCCATGAGATAAGTGCACAGACAGATAAATTGTTTTGTGATTCCTTATGCTAACAAGCCATTTGTACTGAGTCCCACCTGGTTGATGCCTATTGTACACCTTACAGGTGGTGCTACATACTACAGGGCACAGTTTGTGACACATATAGATTATGTTTTTCTTTCACAAAGGTGCTCCATTTTACATAGAAACATAGGCGTTGATGGCAGATAAGGACTACATGGCCCATGCAGTCTGCCCATTTTTTCTACCATATAAATGTGCCATAGGCCTTTAGTCTGTCAATGGCCTATCTCTTCATACTCATCTGTATTGCTTCCTAATGCCTATCCCATGCTTGTTTGAAGCCCTGCACTGTATTCATATCCACCACTTCCTGAGGTAGGCCGATCCATGCATCCACTACCCTTTCTGTGAAAAATAACTTCCTCACATTACCCCTTAATCGGCCTCCCTCAGATTTCATGCTGTGTGTGCTTGTCCTGCTATTTTTTTTATATTGAAACTTGTTCAACTCTTTCACCTTGTTAATGCCCTTAAGATGTTTGAATGTTTTGATCATATCACCTCTCTCTCTCTCTCTCCTTTGCCGTAGGTTACACATATTGTCACCTCTCTCTCTCCTTTGCTCTAGGATATATATATTTCTGCAATTTACAGGTGAACATCTGTCCTTTGGCATTCTCAGATAATTTTCTGTTACGTTGCTCATTTTCTATTTTCTCCTCCATTCAACCTGGGAAATCTGACTGGAGGCTAAACACCATCCTGTAGGATTTTTCCTTTTAAACTAGGTTAATATACCTTTTGTGGGCCTGCACATTGATCCTGAATTGACCCTGATGTGCCTCTTTGGTGGGACCATACAAAGATTGCCATTGCTGATCTGGCAAGGAATGTCTCTAGAACGAAGGGCAGGTCCACCTACCTCATCTACCTTGATTTGCGTTATATGCTCTACAAGCTGCTTCAAGTACAAGTTGAAAATAGGGGGCCCCTGCACGCCCAAGTGCAGTTGGTTAAGGACCATATGAAGGCCTTTCAATATGACAAGGTGCAGTCACTGTCCTTTGAATAAACTTATGGTACCCAGAGTAAACACTTGACAGTGGATATTTTTCAGAGTTGTTTTCACAGGGTCAAGTAGAGATACATGGATTCCTTAACAGATTCAGTTGGTCTAGAACACTTTTCCCTCAAGGGGATGCTACAGGTGGGTCAGGTTTTCCTATGAGCTAAAATGAGAACCCATTTCCTTCTCGCAGATTCGGCCTCACAGATTTTGGATTCCTTGCACCTACCATGGGTGGCACTATTGAATAATCTGTTTCTTACTTAGCTGATCAAAGTTGTGGAAGTTCTGTCAGCTATCTGTTCCCTCGGCTCTAAAACTTCTCCCGAGATGGATGGTCTGACATCAGAGCTATACCAGTTGTTTCCCTCAATTTTTGCCCCGATTCTTACATTTGTTTTTAATTCCATTCTGGCTCATCAGACATTATCAGGCTCTATTACAGAAGCGATTCAAATTTTTTTATTTAAATATGGTGCTAGGAGGCACCTTTCTAATTGGAGACCCATTTGCTTCCTTAATACGGATGCTGAAATTGTAACAAAACTTTTTTGTTGCCGTTTGTCCCTGATTTTTCCTGCTATCATACACCCTCTCCAGTCCTGTTCCATCCATGGCTGTAAGATTCAGGGTAATCTATTATTGATCAGAGATTTGATTCATTTCCTGTCATTCTCACCAAGTGGAATATTTCCATTTTGTATTGTATCAGGCCAAATCATTTGACATGGTGCTTCACGACTATCTCTTTTAAGTGTTTTGGAAATATGGCTTCTCTAACACTTTTATAAATTGGGTGCAACTTTTGTATTCTTGTTCCCCGATTATTCCAGCTGTAAATGGATGGCAAGGATCCCATATTCAACTACATTGGGGGGATTGGCAAGGTTGCCTGTTAAGCCCCATCCTTTATATATTGACCTTAGATCCTTTATTGCGAGCTATGAGCGCTGCTCCCGCTATCTTAGGCATTCATTGCCCTTTTGCCTTAATAGTGGAAAAACATTTGGCTTATGCAGATGATGTCATTTTATTTATCCGGGATGTCCCCTCTGGTGAGAGTGCTATCCAGCTGATTACTGAAATTAGTTTGCTGACAGTGTCAAGAATCAATTATTCCACATGTCAGGTTCTTCCCATTAGGACACATGAGGTTATTCCTCCCACTATTGTAAACATTGCTGTCACTTTGGAACCAATTAAGATTTTAGGCATTTTGTTCAGTGGCTCTTATTTGCCAGACCTTAACTGGAGTCAGCCTTTGGAGGTTGGGGCTGCCCAAGTGGCACTTTGGAAATCTTGGCAATTATCAAAAAAGAAGTGGGTTTTTGTGGTTAAAACCTTTTTTATCCCCATTTTTCTCTGTGTTAATGCTGCTTTTCCCCTTCTGTCTCATTTTGAAATGCATTTATATATTCTTCTTTTTACCATGATATGTGGGAGTAGGCTTAATCTCATTAAAAGGGATATTCTTTATCTCCCGTATGACAGTGGTGCACCCTGTAGGTTTTTTTTTAAGTATTTTTTTTCATTACAATATTGTCCCCTGGGTTTCCAGAACTCCCTCCTTTTGGAAAGAGTGGGTGTTGGATTGGATGATTTCCCTCAAAGTGGAATGGAGTAGGCTGACTCCTTTTTTCTGGCAGGTTATCCATTTTCCTGCGTTTTTGGTACCTTTTTTGACTTTTATAAAAAGACTTCATTTATCTTGGGATTTAATTTGCACTCAGCATAGGAAAGCCTTTTATAAGGCATTGGTTCCCACTAATGTGAAGATCATGCCGGTGGTGCACTCACTCCTTAGACTTCAGGCTTTGCTGTATTTGAATGCTAAGTACTTTCTGCCCCAGTATTGGGATATTGCGTGGCTCTGTTGCCATGGCAAGCTCAATGTTAAAGGCACTAACAAACATAAAAGCCTCACTGAATGATATTGCCCAAGGGACAGATGCCAAGATACCTTGGAGTCCATTCACCAATTATATTTTGATTGCCCGTATATTCTTTCATTTTGACCATTTATGGGGACTACCTGGGCAGACCCCTTTTGGCATTCCCTTACCTATATTGCACTTATTTATGGATCAGTCACGGTACTGCCCTTCTAACACAACCCTTTCATGTCACTGTTCATTTTTTCCTGCCTCAAAGTGATGATTTGGAGGGTTCACTGTAAATTTGTGCTTCAGCAACAGTCGTTGGATCATCTTACACTGTTGCGAATAATGGAATCTGAGCTTTGCCAGCTGTGTGCTGTAGGACGTACTAAACTCCCCATGACGGTGTGGATTTGCTACTGGAAATAATGTCCATGGTCACTTTTTTGAATAATAACCTTGCTCCTGAGTGCCACTTGGGAGTTAGGTTTTTTTCTTTCTCGATTGATTATTGCAGCTAAATTATTCTTTAGAGTTCTTTCCCATACGACTGCAATTCTTGGGGTATATTCCAATCATATCATTTCCATGCTTTTATTTTTTTTTTTAAATTCACAGTTAATTTATTTTACAAACAAGCCAACAAACAAAGATCCAAATACAATCGTAACAAATAACCTTGAAGGCCAGTAAAACAGTAAAAAAACAACAAACCCAAGAAAACACTAACAAAGATTCCACACCGCCTCCTCCCTCCCCCAGGGGATGCCGCCACCAACAGTCAATAGGCCTAAGTAAAGTAGTTAATGTCCAGGGATGAAGAGGAAGAGAGAGGGGGGAAGCAGGGGAGGTGTCTGAATCAAATTTAATGATAATAATAATAATAGTAATAACTCAGAGGGGGAAGGAATATGAGGAACCCCGAGCAGGGTCCTAGTGGAGATACAAGGCATATAGTTTGCCCCATTTCTTGTGGAACGCTGACATGGCATGCCTGGAACTAGCAATCAGTTTTTCAATTTTAAAGCCTTGAGACATTTCCGCCACCCATTCCTGGTACGAGATTTCGGATTGATCCAACCAGTGGCGGAGCACTAATCTTTTAAAAGCCATCGAGATTAGGCCATGTGGTATTTTTCACTAATCTTAATACTGGAATAAATTCCTAGTATACAGATTTCAGGTGTGAATAAATCCTTTAACCCCAATAGTGGATCCAAACTATTACAGATGTATTTCCACAGTGGAGCAACCTTCTCACAGGCCCAGAATACATGCATTATGTTACCCTGATCCTTTCCACATCTAATACAAGTGGCAGAACTAGCTTTCCCAAATTTAACTAGTTTCACCGGAGTATAATACATGTTGTTAACTATGTAGAATTGTGTAAGCTTATTCCTGTCCAGAGAAATAAATCTATGTAAGTCTGTCCACAACTGGCTCCAGGATAAAGGAGATTTAGCAATCAATGGTTCCCAAACCTTGGAGCTGGCTAAAACTTCAGGGGTTTTGCTGAGAAGAAGATGCATAGAGCTTGGCTATGGTGGGATCACTTACCTGGGGTTTGAGCAGGTAGAAAAGGATTGTAACTTAGAAGTGATCTTCACCAAACCAAAATTCTTGGCTATGAGGTGTCTCAGTTGGTTTACCTTGAAGATACACTGTGGAGGGATATTAAATTTGGACATCAGGTCTCTGGAGGAACCAAGTGAGTCTTGAATATAGAAATCCTCCACAGTACCATTTCGGATTTACGGTAGCCAGGATGGGAGCAACCAGTGGATCCGAGCTAATGTTGGGGTTAAGAATTAATCGGCTGGGCTGGGTCCTTAGAATTGCGGATTCTAGCCGGTGCAGTATTGATTGAAAAACTCTTAACTGAGGTTCCAATCACGGAATTGCTCTATACGAGTTGGCAGAGCTGAGAGATTGCAATAAAAATGGATTGAGGATCTATGTTGTGATCACCAGAAGTTCGATCTCCAGCTGCAACCATTTGGGCCTATAATGAGTCGTTGGAGGGGAAAGCCATTGCCCATTTTGCCAGTTAGCTGGCCCAATAATAAATTTGAAATTGGGTGGCGAAGGCCCCGTTAGTTTTAGGCACACATAGTTTGAAGAAGGATCTCCTCGGTTGTTTGCCTTTCCAAATAAATTTAGTTAAGGATGAGTGGACTCTTTGGAAGAAGGATTTAGGTAACCACATATTTAACAGGCTTAAAGGGTAAAAAATACGGAAGTATATTCATTTTAATTATGTTAATTCTCCCGCCTATAGATAAGGGAAGGCTCGTCCATTTGTTAAGGTCACTCTGAATCCTGTCTATCAGGTCGTCCAAATTAAGTTTCTTAAACTTGTTGTTATCACGGGTTAGATAGATACCTAGATATTTTAGATGGTCGGGGGCCCATTTCATTCCGAAGTGGACTATGTCAGCCTGGAATACAAGTGGATTGAGCGGAAAGATTTCAGACTTGGACAGGTTCAATCTGTAGTTTGATACCTCGCCAAATTGTGTGACAATCTTTAATACCCCTTGGATAGATTTACAAGGGTTCGTGAGGTGCAACAGGATGTCATCGGCAAATACCGATATGGTGAGTGATTGATGGCCGATAAGACATCCTGTAATGTCAGGTGAAGACTTGATGCGCACAGTAGGGGTTCTAAATAAAGGTTGAATAAAACGGTGAAAGTGGGCAACCTTGACGGGCACCCGAGTATAGGGAAATCTGGAGGAAAACCCATTACAATAGACTTTCGCAGAGGGGAGCTATAGA
Source organism: Neoceratodus forsteri (assembly GCA_016271365.2). Classification (NCBI taxonomy): domain Eukaryota; kingdom Metazoa; phylum Chordata; order Ceratodontiformes; family Ceratodontidae; genus Neoceratodus; species Neoceratodus forsteri. The sequence continues at coordinate 687,820,484 of CM057449.1, forward strand.
TCACCCTGATCCACTGAATAAATTGTGCTGGAAAGCCCATCTTGTCTAAGGTAGCCCACAAAATTCCCACCTGACATGCGATCAAAGCCCTTTTCAGCATCTAAGGCTACAAGAGCCGTAGGGAGTTGGGATTCCTGAGCTGCATGAAAGATGTGTGTAGAGTCCTTATGTGGTCAGATGCAGATCTCCCTTGGACAAAGCCCACCTGTTCCACACTTAGAAGTGGTTGCCAAACTTGTTTAATTCGCAGTGAGAGGATTTTGGTCAGAATTTTGATATCGTAGTTAAGTAAAGAGATCGGTCTATAGTTAGCCGGGTCTAAAGCCGATTTGTTTGGTTTGGGTATAAGAAATTTCCATGCTTTTATGTTTTTTTCAGTGCTGACTCATTATTACTTGAATTTTGATTTTTTGTTTTCATTTCATTACACCCTTCCCCTTCTCTTAGTTTATATCTTTGTATGAGGTAATGCTACAGTCTTAATTTTCTTTTTTTTTTCTTGTTTCATTATGACTTGTCTGACTTGTACTATTATTAACTGATTTTTTTTCAATAAACAGTTCCCCTACTCTTGTCAGTAAGGGAAACCCTTGGCCATCTGGCAAAGATGGCCCCTTCTGTCTCAGAGATGGGGACGATGGAGATTGAGGGAGCAGGGCAGTTTGCCACCTACCCTTCTCCTTGATTGCTAGGGTGACACTACCTTTATTATTTTCTTCTGATGTGGAGATAGTTTCCATAGCTGAACATGCTGAGATGGTGATTGTCCAATTGGCTCTACTACCACCACAGAGGAGCTGGAGTTGCCTGTCTTGGAAGAAGACATACTCTGTTTTTCACAGGCTCTAACACAAAGAAAAGTGCAGCTTCTTCACTTGCTGGAGGAGGAAGAAAAATTATCCCATCGACGACATCAGCAGAATTGTGCTCAACCCTTGCCTGTACCAGGAACTGCTGCTACTGATTCTCCTTCTTTATGTGCTTCTGATGGGCCAGCCCGGCTTGATTTGACAGGTGTCTGTGACACAGCAGCACAAAAGGATGCCACCACTTCTCCCGTCTTGCCTGCTGCTGTGGCTATATCACTGCTTTCTCAGTCTCCTATGGAGCTGCTTCAATCTGGCAAGCAGCCATTGCCTTGTATTCTTCCTGATGTTGTAAAAGCTGTTCCTGTTACTATGATTGCATTAGACATTTCTGCTCTGGCCTGTTTACACTCTCCCAAATACCCGCGATGGTGCTTCTAGGGACTTCAGTGATGCACCTGGGGTTGCAGCTCCTGGAGAGACCTCTGCTGGGCAATTATACAGTCCTGCTCTTGACTGTCTTGCTATATTAGTGATTGAGCATCCCGCCTTGTTGCCCTGACCGCCTAATTCCCCATTTCTTATCCCTGTACCTTCCTTTGCTCTGTTGCTGATGTTCCTGCTCCTGTGCCTTTGTTACCTCTTGTTAATATGGGGGCCAGTACTTCGGGGTCTGCACCCTTGGGTCAGAGACTGGGCTTGCAACATGGACCTACTGCTGCCAGAAAGACTTTGGAAAAATAGTAATTCGAGGCCTCACTGCTGGATGCTGGCTGGCAGAAAGTTCCTGATGGGGTCTGTTGGGTGCCTGTCGAGAATCCCTGTCCTACCTTCCATGAGCATTTACAGCAACACTTGCCCTCAGTTTCTATGACACACTTACACTCCTACTTCTACCTTTGCTGAATCTTCTCAGGCACAGGTTTCATCCTACCTTCCCCCCCCCCATTAGACCTGATACAGGACTTACTTTCTGGCTCTGAGGTCAACACAGCAAAACATACACCTTACCAGGTGCAAAACCCTACTGCTGGCTCCAATTTCAGAGCCTTTCAGATGTCTGACCTCTTCTCTGCTTCAGGGGAACCACCCCAAGATGGAATGTGTTCCACCTGAAGGATTCAGGCGACCTTACAGAGGTGCCAGGCAGAGTTTTTGTTATCAGAAAACTTTGAAAGAGTCAATGAGTTTTTCTTCCTCTGATTTGTATGCTGGATTGCATGTTTCAGGGGATTGCATTTTTTGATGTTAGCTTCTGTTCCCTTTGGACTTTAGACAGCTTCTGGAATAAGTTTGATCAACTATAAAATGTTGAATTATGGTGCCCTTTTCAGGTTCAAACCAGCTATGAAGACTGTTACAATCATGTTTCAAAATGAAGGTGTCCACATTTCTAATGTATGTTATTGGTTGAAGCAGTAGTGTGAGTTTCTGGATGAACTGCATTCTATTATTGACAGTGAGCAGATACAGATGGGGGGGGTTGAAAATTCCAGGTGAAGCTGCAGCAAAATAACGAGGGTATCTGCCATCTTCCCAGTAGTTTCTTTCTAGGCAGTGACGGGGGTGTTTATTTTTACCTGGGCCAGCCCAGTCCTGTAATAAATGTGGCTCCAAATCCCATTTTAGCTCTCAATGTAACACAGAGAAATGTAATAATTGTTTGGAATTTGGACATCTTAGTCATACATGCCACAAGCACTAATAGAAGGTGGCTCAGGATCCACTCAAAACAGAGCTGCGTAAAAACATGAATAACAAAACATCAACCTTTCACATCACTCTAATGCTTTTTTCAAGAAATCCAAAAAGTGTCAAATTGGAAGCACCAAGAGTGGTCGTCAGTGAAAATGCTGACCTCCCCCACAGCGATGGCACAATACCGACGCAGGCATTGTGCCACCCATGCAGCAAGTGTTTTCTGTGGGGGGTGGGCTGTGCTGCACCCCCATGAGGGGGCTCTGCCCCTGCACACCCAGACATTAGGATTATCAACTCCAGATCAGAGTTGGTCCGGGGTGGAACACTGTGAAAGCGAAGCATAAAACAGGACCATTACAGCGACTTTGCAGTAATGGACTTTTTTATCTTCGCCATGGGTGTTGATCTGCAGGGTGCACCGCGTCAGGTTGACATGAAATATTGACATTTGTGTGTATGGGGTGCTACTAGTCTACATATGTCAATAAATGCTATGTTTTTATTGTTTCCTAATGGTGGAATTTTCCCTGAACCTAAAACATGCAGTTGTTTTTCATACATGTCACAACCCTTTCTGGTGTAATCATTGTGAAGAACAAGACTATCCTTCAGACGATGCCCATGGGCCTTCCACATCAAAGGGGTGGCTGGAATCAGGATGACATGGTCACTAGGGCACAGGCTCTGGAGGCTGCAGCAATCAGTGCTCAAAGATATGCCGCCCTTCCTTCTGGGCCTGTTGCTGAAATGTGTGAGGTTACCCCATTGGTTGCTGCTCCTGGTGTTTCCCAGTGTCAGGTCCCCACTACTCCTTCTCCTTTGCCTACAGAGATGGTGCAGATCCTCCCCCAAGCCCTGATGAAGAGTTACCTCCTCATCCATGTGGCTCCTCCATCCCAGAAGTGTTAAGTCCTGCTAATTCCCCTCTACCAAAGGATGCTGATACCTCCTCAATGCCCCACCCCCGACTGATGTTCCCATGACATTGGTTAGAACTCAGAAGAGAAGACTCTGGGGCTCTTGGAAGTCCCCCTTTACCACTCCAGATACACTGGTCCTTGATAATAGATTTGCTGCATTAACTATTGCCCCACAATGGGGGGATACGGATGATGAGGCAGAGGGTTTGGATGTTTTTTTCCACAGCCTCTTCTACTAGATAGCAAGGGTCTGAGCCTGAAGACACTTCTACATAAACTGTTCCAAAACACTGTAGAACCAGACCCCAAGTGAAGAAGTTGTTAGATCATCCCAAAGCTTCATAATGTGTCAGGGCCCTATCATTTCTTGTGTTTTTTTGAATGTGAATAGAATAAAACAACATAAGAAATGGCTGATGACACTTTCGGTGTTATCTACCCTTCCTGGAAACATTGTCTTCCTGCAGGACACTAAATTGAAAATCCTGCATGACTTGGCAGCCACAAAGTCACTGTGGCCTTGTGCTTGCTCTTTTTGGTCACAAGGTCATTATAGGTGTGATGGCGTGGGTATCCTGTTTCCTTCCTTCACTTTCCAGGTACAGTATCTGTTGGAACTTTTTCCAGGGAGGGCTTTGTTGCTGGATGTGTTAACTGACCACTTCCCCATCTGTCTCATTAACATTTATGATCCCCAAATGAAGGCAAGTAGGACTGACCTGCTTAAAGATATTTGGCTCTATTTGTGCACACAAAGAGCAGTTTTATTGGGGGGGTGACTTTAATTGCAGCCTACCTACTGCTGGCTCCCATCCATCCTCCTAAAAAGTATACTGTGATTCAGCCTTTTTACATGATATGATCTCAGTGGCTGACTTAATAGATAGTGCTGCAACTTTTCACCACAGTTTGCTTACATTTCACAAAGGCTTCTTAGCCTCACGTATTGATTTTTATTTATCTCACATTCTATTATATTTAAGATTGCCCCTATTGAGACCATTTGGCAGTAGTTTGTGCTGGCTCAATAGTGCATGATCTCCCCACTGTTCACACTGCATGGAAACCTAATACCTCTCTGTTGGATGACTCCCATGTTTCCCTGAAATGTTACCACTTATGTTGGGATAGGTGCTCTGTTTTTGGAGCTTATGATGATGTCCCTCAGTGGTGGGAGGATATTAAAATTGACTTCAAATGGCTGTTTAAGAGGTGAGTGTCTAGAGGATGGACAAATTTGTATTTTAAGTATCTTGACTTATGGACCCAATTACAAAAATGTATTTCCAATATGTTGTCCACTGGAGAAGACCTACTGGAGCAAAATGACATCTTTAAATGTGAAATGAAAAATATGCACCTTGCTAGAGACATCACCTTGTTGCAGGAAATTAAGTGTGGCACGCAGGGTAAAAAACAATCCCTGGATAGATTTAAGGCTTGCCAACAAAGGAATAATTCTTGTTATGTGTCTAGTCAGAGGAAGCCTGAGGTGGACTCAGACATCTTCAAAGGATGGGATTTTAAATTCGATACACAATTTTGTTTACCGAAGTTTTGGCACCTCTGATGTGCAGTCTCACCCATGGGAACTTTTGGATGTCTTGAATATCCGGTACCTCCCATTCTGGATGCTGTTAAGGCAGGTTCTGTGCAATCCATTATCATCTCAGAGGTTGAGACAGCTATTAATGCTTCATAGACTAATATAGCTCCTGGATCTGATGGGCTCCCCTTAGAATTCTACAAAAAAGTCAAGATGTATTTTTGCCTCACTTTACAATTTCCGTTTAACTATTTCTTGCAGATTAGAAGATTGGCCCTGTCCATGTTACAGGCTGCTCTGATTTCTATATTTTTAAAAAAGAGACAAGTCACTTTTACAGAACTGCAGGCCATAATACCTCTAGAATATGGATCAGAAGATACTGTCAAAAACTGTAGTCAATCAACTAGCTTCTATAACTCCCGTAGTGATTTTACCTACTTAGACATGCGCTATTCTCCTCTGCCATATCCAGGACAATTTGGTACTCATCCAGGAACTTTTTAGGAGAGGGGCTCGCAACATGGTATTCGGATATGTACTCTCCCTGGACCACTCAAAAGCCTTTGATCGTGTACACCATTGTTTTTTCTTTGCCACTCTGACTCACTTTAGGATACTGCCACTATTTGTCCATTGGTTCTCCACTCTTCATGACAAGGCCTTGCTAACCCCCCATGTGAATATCTGGTATGGCCCTTCTGTTATGGTTAAGAGAGGAGTGAAACAAGGTTGCCCCTTAAGCATTTGTATTTATGTCTTTTATATACAGAAGCTCCATTATTACATCTGTTGTATTTTAACCTACATATTAGAGGGATCAGGATGACCCCTGACCTCCAGGACCTTAAAATATTGGCATACACAGATGACCTCTGTGTAATTGTTCAGTATCATGCCTCTGGTGCATGGGTTAAATCTACCCATTGCTGATTATTCTGAAGCTTCAGGTTCTGTTATTAATTTTGGCAAAAGTGAGGCTGTCTCATTTAATATGGCTGCCGAACGTCCAACAGATCTTTGCATCGCGGGCATTCCAGTTCATTCCAACATGGTTAAAATATTAGGTATTTGGTTTTCACCCTTGACTCTGAGCACCTCAGCTGGACTTCTTGTTTGCAAATGATGGAACAACTATTAGCTCCTTGGAGGAACTATACCCTTTCAAAGAAAAAGTGAGTTAATTTGATGAAAACTTTGCTTCTGCCTGTTTAGTTTTTCTTATTTATAGTTTCCATGGAGACCAGGCTCTATAGTATCTTCTTTCAAGGTCTTTGGGGGTTGAGAATAAACCCTATTAAGTGGGAGGTAACCTACCACTCCATTCATGGGGGAGTGGCATGCATATGGTGAATCCACTTGTTTTCCTCTGTAGTGTACTCCTTAGTTGGAATTTCAGACAGGTGTTGGGTAATTCATCTGTGATTTGGACCTCAGTTGTTGAGGATTGGTTAATCCCAGTCCTGGACTCATGGGAACACAACATACAGTATATCCAGATACGAGGAAAGACTTTGTACATATTGTCCCCCCTTATGTTTCCTTAGCTATACAGAAACTGAAGACATGGAAACTCATATCATTTGATCTCCAGTCTAGAGCCAGAGTTGATTTGTATTCACATATTATTTCCTCTAATTTCTGTCATTTAGTTGATTTGACGTACTGCTCCACACTTTAAACCCCTAAGGCACTCAGTCAGTTAAATAACACATGGCTACCTGCCTCCATGTGGGATCTACCTTGGCTTGGAGTGCAGGGCTTCATTCTGGTTAAGAGTTCTAGGTACCACAAGAGTATGGAGGAACAGATATGCCCTACGGCCTCTTGTCCAGGAGTATCAGAAACCCAGTTTCACTTCTTCCTGGAATGCCCTTCTAGTTTGCAGTTTTGGCACTCCTTGAGTACTGCATGGCATGAACCTTTGTTCTCTCACTTGATATATCATGTTCTCATTTTGGGGATCAACATTGATGGCTAGACTAAGTACCACAAGGGCACTCTACAGGTTTGTTTAGCTATCTACAGTATAGCTATTACCTTTGGTATGCTAGATGTGCCTTCACAATCCAACAACAATTGACACCTCCACATGAAATTGTGAGTATAGTAACCCATAGTTTAAAGATGGTTTATCAGCATGCTGTACAAACACGAACAGTGCCCATTGTCGCTGCTTACTGGAAAAAATAACAATATTTTGTTTTCCTCCATAAGCGTGTATTATTGTAATTGTGTTATACAGTCCTTTCCAGGTAATTCCTTTATCATGACCCTGCTATCTCTTAAGTTACATTTTTGTTCCTTTATTTTCTCTTTTCTCTTCTTGAGCTCCCCAGGATTTACCAGGAGACTACTGTTATTTTATATTAGCTCCCTTTTTCCTTTGCCCAGCTATTCCACCTCTGTTAGATGACATGTACTCGCTTGCATTTATAATTTGTGTATTACTTTGCATTACTGTCTGCATGTTGGTGGGGGGGTTGGACTGTATGAAATAAGGAATACTTCCTCCTTTATGTACTTAACCTACTGAAAATGTAGTTACTTTTCTTTTTTTTTTCCTTTTGTTACCTTATTATGTTTATTTTATAGACTTTACTTTTGCTTCTGTATGTTTGATTTTTGCCCCTTAATAAAAGTTCCCCTACTCTTGCAAAAAGTGCCATGGGTTCTTTGGTCAACACCGGAGAAAGGTAGAAGGGACTGTGTGTTAACATCTTATCTGAAGCATGGCACACTGCGACAGTACAGCACCCCCCTACTACTGCACTCAGGTGCCAGCATTTATGTATGAGCCCAATATCAGTGTGGGACTAGAACCCATGACCTTCTGGCACAGAGGCAGATGTGTTACCAATGGAGCCATGCAAACTAATTTCTGAATACAGTATTTAAACAAGCATTTGTCAATGTCAAGTGTTGTTTGCTGTCATTAGCAGTGGAAGGGCAGGAGTTAGACAGATGCATTTTAGGAATGGCAGTGAAGTATTGAACTGACGCTGACTCCAACCCCACCCTGCAGAGATGGACAGACATTGGGGTGTGTCTTTGGGTTGTAACCCATAACAGTCATGACATTTCACCTCACCCTGCCCTGCAGACACTTACAAGTGTTGAGGTGTGCTTTGAACTGTTCAGGCTTTACACTCACCTCATTCCATAAGGAAATACACTGAAATGGGTGCAGTATAGGAGAATGGGATGAACTCTCGGGCCAAAGGGTCCAAGGTGCACCTTGATGCCTGCCACTGGCTGCAGGGTGGGGGTGGAATGACATGAGCATTACTGTTGACAATCCCAAGTCACACCCCTGACACCTATCAGTCCCATAGGGTAGGGTGTTATGGTCAAAAGCCCTAACACCTTGGGCATTTCTTGGTATTTTTACTCCAAGTTTTCAACATGGGCTTTTTGTGATCCCACCGCATGAACAGTGACACTATCAGTTTGTTAGCCGAAAGGTGATTTTGCACCATGACTGCGCAATTTGGTGCCACAGGTGCAAAAACACATTTCGAACAGGGTGCAAAAAATGACAGCTGTACTGTTCGTGAGGACTCCTCATGTGATATATCCAACTTGCTTAAGAGGGAGATTTGGATCAAATTAGGAGGGAGACTCACCTGCCAACTTGCTTAAGAGGGAGATTTGAGTCAAATTAGGAGGGAGATTGGCCTACTAGTAGGGAGATGCCGTAACGTCATGAGTTTATCCTTAAATGGCATCAAACAATATAAGAAAAAAGTAATTACAAAAATTAAATGTATTTCATTTTGTCAAGAATAAGCACTAAAAAGAATAAACAACTAGTTATATGAAGTTATCAGATACATTGTTCATCACTGATTTAATTTTTATGTGTCTTTATCTGCCCAAAGAACATGGATATTTTGGACAGAATTTTACTTAAGCAAGAGATTTTGTTTCCCAGGAGGGAGGGAGGGAGTTCAGTCAAAAAAAACAGGAGTCTCCTGCGTAAAGAGGGAGATATCACATGTATTGAGGAGGTGTAAAAAATAGCAATGATGAAAATCTGGAGTGAAAATATATAAAAACTGGTGCAGTCAAGAGTGTGCTTAGAAACTGCACAACGCACACTCATAATGAAATTGGTTTGGGGATTTTTTACAGCAGATTTTCAACATAGGCATTTTGGGACCTCCACTCATGAACAGTGTCACTGTGATTTTCTTAATCTATCCTGAACACTGATTTCCCACAGTGTCCGTGTTATTCTGCGCTAGAAGTGCAAAAACACATTTCAGCCAGGGTGTGAAAAATGACAGCTGTACTGTTCATAAGGAGATGTGGAAAAATGCCAATGTTGAAAATCTTGACTGAAAAGATTACAAATTAGTGAACTTTAGAGGGTGTATGGAAATTGTACAATGCATGCTCGTACCACAGTCATTTTATGGGCTTTGTCACCTAATTTTCAACATAGCCAGTTTAAGACCACTGCTCATGAACAGTGTCACTGTAATTTTCTTAATCTGTCCTGAACATTGATTTCACACACCAACCGTGCCATTGTGCGCTACATATGTGAAAACACATTTCAGGCAAGATGTGAAAAATGACAGCTGTACTGTTCATAAGAAGGTGTGGTAAAATGACAATGCTGAAAATCTGGAGTGAAATTATTAAAAATGCTTGAAGTTATGAGCATGCGTAGGAATTGCGCAATGCACACTCATAAAACAATCATTTTGGGGAATTTTTTCACCACATTATCAGCATAGGGTTTTTGGAGGCCTACCTCATGAACTGTGACACTGTCATTTTGTTAATCAGTCCTGAAAGGTGGTTCTATGCAATGACCATGAAATCACCTTTTTGGACTGAATAACAAAATGACAGTGACTGAGTTCATGAGGCAGGATCCCAAGAACCCCATGTTGAAAATTTGGTGAAAAAGTTCCCAAAAATGGCCGAGATATGCACCAAAGTTTAAAAAAAAACATATTTATGCCATTAAACAGCTTACCAGCATTTCTTCAGTTCGCGGTCGGCTTTGAAGAGTGCAGATGTGTTCCTGTTCCACCGAAAATCGTCACGCTGGGCTCCAGAGGTAAGTATGGGGTGAGGTGGAGCTGTGGGGAGGTGGGGTATGCAAAGGGTGGGCGCTGGTTGGGGGGGGCAAGAGAATCAACAAGGAACTTTTTTTTCTTTTAAGTCTTTTTTATTTTTTTAAGACGATGGGAGATTTTTGCCACACTGGGGTGGGCTCCCAGCATGGCACCAGGAAGTTTGTTTGGGGGCAGTGGAGCCAATGGTGGATTGGGTTCCCCTGTCAGCCATACAGTGTGCTGGGAGGGATGCCTGAGCCATGGAGGGTGCATTATGCCGACAGGGATTGGGCTACCCTGTCAGCAAATGAACTGGGAAGGGGGTCATGCTGACAGGGGGATCGGGTACCCCTACCAGCTTTTTTTTTATTTATTGAAATGTTTTACCAGGAAAGCACACTGAATGGCAGGCGGCAGCTTTCTGTTGGCTTCCTGGGGACTGTGAGAGGCCGGAGAAGCTGTTGCCATGGGGACACCACAAAATCAGCTGTTTTGGTAGCTTGTAGTGCACAAAAATAGCTGATTGCATGGTGGTGTGGCCAAATTTCTTGACACATTGTGGTATGCTCCCTAACTGCTGACTGACACAATGTGTTTTTGCACATGTGTGAAAGCAACACAAAAATGACCATTCCCTGGCCAGACTCACCATCCTGCATGTACACTAAGATCAGGATGGTACTATGCTGTTGGTCTTCAGAAATGTGCCACTCTAGTTATAATGCATAATAAGTCAAAATTATAACTACAGTGTGCACAACTAAAGAGTTACTTTGGAGGAGATTATTAAAAACTGTGTGGGGCTAGCCTTATGAGATGCAACATCAGAATAGCCCTCAGACACATAAACACACTACTATACACAGATACATACACGCACACACACACACACACACACACACACACACACACTCTCTCTACAGTACACATCCACACAGACACTCACATTACAGTATGGATACACCCACAATACATATAGATACACCCATACTACAGTACACACACACACACACACACACACACACACACACACACACACCACACACTTTGTTGGATTTTCCAAGAACTTGCAGTGCAGAAGTTGTAACAACTTTATTTGGATTTTCTGTGTGTTTGCAGCAGTTTGGCAGCTGTCAATGACTGCAGCTGTTTCGAGTTTGGGCCTGTGATTCTCCCTAAGCATTTTTACTTTGGCAAAAAACTAAAATACCACTGCAGTAATTTGTAAACATCTTTGGTAAACATTGGCCAACCATATATCAACACTTCCTCCAGCTAATGATATCGCTGGGCTTCACACAGATTGTTTCCTCAGCTACTCATAATCACGGTCACTCTTTGGATTTGGTTTTTCTCCTGGGGATTGAGACCTCAGATCTGGTGGTGGAACCTGTCAGTTGGTTTGATCATTACACCATGGGCTTCAATTTTTGTGCTCCCCTTCATAGGTCTGCCCCTGTGGAGATGGTTTGATACCGCCGTTTACGGGATGCGTGCCCTGAAGACCTGATGGCGGTGTTGAACCCCTCAGAGTTTCCTGTTGCCAGCATGAGCCCAGAGTCAATGGTTCTGGCTTATTATCAGGACATTTCCTCAGCTCTTGACTCAATTGCTCCTGTCTGTGTTCATCCCCCCCTCTCTCTCCGCCCTCGGGCCCCGTGGTTTGATGGGTCCTTGAGGGAGTTGCGATGTGTGGGACGGCGGTTAGAGCATTGTTGGCAGAAATCTGCTCTAGAAGACAACCACCTTAGTTTGGTGGGGCATTATCAGCTTTACCAATCAGAGATCTCCCATAAGAAGGCAGAATTCCTGTCCAGGGAGATTGCTGTTGCTCAGAATCGACCGGTTCAGCTTTTCAGAACTGTGGACAGGCTGTGCAACCCAGCCTGTCTCCAGCTCCATCGAGCTTTTTCACAAAAGGAGTGTGACAAGATCACTCAATTCTTTGCAAAGAAGGTGGCTGCCATCAGATAAGATATCCGCCAGACACACTCTATGGGGGATACTGTTGGTCAGCATTTGGCCACGGTACCCCGGGCCTCCTGGAGTTCCTTTGACCTGCCGAAATTCGAAGATGTTATGCAGATTGTCCAGGGGATGTGCCCTATATGCTGTAGTTTAGATCTGGGTCCATCCTCCCTTATTTTGAGTTGTGGTGAGATTGTGGGCCCATTTCTGGCTCAAAAATTCTGGTGCTACCTAGAATTGGGTGAGTTCCCTAGCTCCCTGAAGGAAGTGGTGGTGACTCCCCTTTTCAAGAAAGCTTCTTTGGACCCAGATATTTTTGATAACTCCAGACCTATCTCTAACCTTCCCTTTATTGGGAAGGTTATTGAGAAGGTAGTGGCAAATCAACTGGCGGACCATTTGACCATCCATAATATTTACGAACCTCTCCAATCTGGTTTTTGTAAGAGGCATAGTACCAAGACTGCTCTGGTTCAGGTGCTCAGTGATCTCTTGATGGCGAGAGAGAGTGGAGAAACTGTTCTATCTTGGTTCTCCTTGATCTTTCTTCAGTCTTTGACACTGTAGACCATGGGGTTTTGCTCGAGTGCCTGAGGTTCATCTGCGGACTGTCAGGTACAGTTCTCAGATGGTTTACATCTTTCCTATCTGGAAGAACACAGAGAGTTGTGTCGGGGATTTATTCCTCTGACCCTTTCACTCTGCAGTGTGGGGTTCCTCAGGGCTCAGTGCTTTCCCCCATGTTGTTTGCAGTGTATATGCTGCCCCTCGGAGACATTGTAAGATGGTATGGGCTGTGTTTTCACTGTTATGCCGATGACACCCAGCTCTACCTGACTTTTGCTCCTGACCAGGTTAATGCTGTCTCGGTATTTAATAGCTGCCTCACTGAAATCCATGATTGGATAAATTTGAGCTGGTTAAAGTTGGATGCCAGTAAGACCGAGGTTATGGTAGTAGACCCAGGTCACAGGAAAGAGGGGTTGAGGTCTGACCAGCCTTCTGGTTTATTCCTGGGGGGGGATCAGATCCTTACCTCTGAATGGGTGCGTAACCTGGGAGTGGTACTTGATGATGGGCTGACCCTTCATCATCAGGTGTCAGCAGTCGTTAAGTCTGCATTTTACCATCTCAGAAACATTGCCAGGGTGAAACACCTTGTTCCATCTGGCAATTTACCTGTATTGGTTCAAACCTTCGTGATATGTCGCCTTGACTACTGCAACTCCCTGTACCTGGGGCTTCCTGGGATTGATATCCACCACTTGCAGCTAGTGCAGAACACTGCTGCTAGATTGTTAGCAGGGGTAGCAAGAAGGATGCATATTACCCCTGTTTTGTGCAGTCTGCACTGGCTGCCAATACAGTGGCAGATCATCTTTAAAGTAAGTCTTTTGACCTTCAAAGCCCGCATGGACTTGGCCCTGACTACTTATAAGAGCTTCTGATTCCCTACAGCCCTGTACGACAGATCAGTTCGGCTGACGAGGGGTTGTTAGAGGTTCCGAGGGTTACTTTAAAATCTTCTGGGGCTCGGGCTTTTATGTTTATAGCCCTGATCCTCTGGAATTCTCCACCTCACCAGCTTCGGGAATGCACAACCATGGGGATTTTCAAGAGGGAACTTAAGACCCATCTGTGGTGTCAAGCTTTTATGATCTGAGGTTTTGTTTTTATTTTGACTTTATATATGTATTTTTCTGATTTTATTGTTTTTGTACAGCACTTTGGTGCTTGAAAGGCATTTAATAGAAAAAGTTTTATTATTATTTATTATTATGTCAACTTTGGAAAGAGATGAGTTTTCCAATCACTGTGATATGTAAAACCTTTTGGCTATCATGACACATACAAAGTTCCTTTCCTCAGGGACAATTTACCAAACATGTATTTTTTAATCCCTATCCATTCCCATGGATGAAAAAAGGAGAAAATAAAGCAGTCATGAAACAAAAATGTCGCTGTATTTATGAAAAAAATCATATCATAGAAATGCACAATGAGATAAAAAATCTGATACAGACATGAATGCTAAAGTCGCCACACATAAACAGATAAACATCAGTCTCCACTTTCAAGCACCTTAAACATCACAAAGAGTAATATCAAAATTAATCAGAGATAAAAAGACAAAGTAATAAAATGAGCTTTTTGATACAAGTCTGAAAAACAACCCTGTGGCAGCACACTGAGAAGAGAGATGTACACATTTGAAAGACTGAATTTTACAATTCTCTTTAGAGTGTATTGTAGCCGCCTAGTATCAGTGTGCTTTGGATCCTGAGTGAAGCATTTCAAAAGTCGCAGAGCACTAAACACTTTCATCTATATGGGTTAAGAGCCCAGCAATGTTCCTTACCATCAGGCAGTGATTGTGAAACTGCACACCCTGATGTCATGAACATTGAAGAACCTGCAGGAATAGTCAATATCCTGAAGTCCCATTGAAAGTGAGCTGCCTCAATTAAAGTTCATGGAAGACAGAGGAACTGTTTTACGGAAGTCCAACACTGTCAGGTAAGTGCCAATGCTATTTAAAAATGTGACTGTACAATGACAACATTTATAAAGGGCAATGGGGCTAAACCACTACTAAGGAATCTTGGCTTCTGAGAAGCATAAACAGAGCTGATCTTGAATCCCTATGGCAAGGTTCACATTTAAGTTTTATTTTACTTTGAAAGGGGCAGGCATCATAGCACATAGGTTTTTTTTCTTTTATTTATTTAAAAGTTGTGTGCAAAAATACAGGATAAGTTCTATGAAAAACAAGTCTCATTTATAGAACGTCTCAAGTCATAATACAACAAAGACAAAAATATTGACAACTGCATGGATTGTGTTTCTGTAGGAGTAATATTTTCAAACCATGTTTAAAAATTCCAAGGAAGGGTGAGCTTCTAAGCTGAGCAGACAAATTGTTCCAAGAAAAAGGGGCCCCATGTGAGAAACACTCTTTACTAAAGTGCATAGTGAGCGTACTCCTGACCACATCCCCTGAAGGTCATATAAATCAAATCCATTGCCTGCCACAAAAAGAGTCTAGTTATCGAATTTTTAAACTACACAGTCTGAAGAGAATGGAGTATCATGTTTCCAGTAATAGGGGAAAATGATAGTTAACAGACTTAATTAACCAGTATTAATGGTCTCCTCTCTAACTGCAGTTCAACTTGCCCAAAAGGAGAAAAGGTCCAAAATTAACAGGACTAATGTATAGGGTGGAAAAGGATCTGCTCTCAGTGCCTCTCATTCAAAAGACAGCTTTTAAACTAAAAGCAGCAGTCCATGTTACAAGCATTACAATTTTATTTCAAGGAAATATATGGGATCTTAACTGAAGTTAATACAGTATCATGAAAGAGCTCTTTTTGCTTTGTTTTTAGCTCAGACATATACACAGTATGAGTCTTTAATTATGGTAATGTACTGTGTTTTGTTTATTCTATTCTCTCTGATGCTCTCTGTTCACCTGCCATTTTGCATCAGGAGGAGAAAGAAGAGAGATAGACATACAGAAATGTTTCTCATGTTGAGCTGGGGAGGTCAACACAGACAGTCCTTACTAGACTCTGCATCTTTTCCAGGACAGAGAAGATGCTGAGCTCAGCAAATGTCTGCTGAGTTGAGTTTTAACATTATCATTATAGTTCTAAACAATGTAAAAGTGTATAGCACTAACAGTGTTGTGCAAAATTAAAAAATGTTGCCCAGTGAAATATTTCACATAATCTCCACATTACTGTAAATATTTCACTGGTGCAAAATATGAACCCCAACCCCCAGGCGAATTGCAGAATTTCACCTGCAAAATGCTAATTTTGCCACTCAAGGGCGAAACTCAACATTTGAGAGCTGGCAGGAAAAGCTTGCTATAAAAAAAAATCATTCACTCATTCATTGAAAAGGGCTCACTCTGGCTCATTTCAGAAAAGAGCTCAGGCGGGCTGCTGGTCATGTAGGTGAGTGGAGGGCTGTGCCGGTAGCCTGTGGGGGTACCATATGGAGGGGTGCAGTGGGGTTACTACTAACAGACAGGGTGGAGGGGGTCCACTAGACACTAGGGAAAGTTTTTTTTTTAATTACATGATTTGAAGATCTTGGCACTTATGGACAATAGGGGACGGGGTGAATCTCGGGGTGGGGGGATCATCATTCTTCATTTGGCAGTGATCGGCCAGGGGGGTGGGGCTACTAGACACCATTGAAATTATTTTTTTATTTTCAATTATGTAGGTAGGGGAAGGACTGAATCTCGGCAGGGGATTCTTCCTATTGTGGGCTGGCAATCAGCCAGGGGGGGTGAGACCACTAGACACCAGGGATGTGGGGTCTTCAGGAGGGGGGAAACACTTTTTTTAACATTAAACATGAAATTCTGCATTTTGCACTGGTGAAAGTCTGACAAATTGCGCAAATTTGCAAAATATTTTGCAAGGTGAAATTCCTGATTTTGCCAGAAATTCACTGGTGAAATAAAATGTTGCTGCATCTCTAAGTACTAATTCCTAATGTTACTTGTACAAACACAAAAAAATGTTTTTTAACTGAAAATAAAACTCATATAGACTGAAATGCAAAATTTAATATGAAAACACTGGCCCTTTTTTTATCTGGCAGAGCACCAGTATATATATATGTAGTAGCATTCTGAAAGCAATGGAGCACTGGGACTGCTCTGCTTTGAGCATAACAGTAAATTGGTGATTGGCTAGTAAAGCTCAGAGGAAGAAGATAAGCCTGTGTGTTGCTTAGTTGGCCACAACTCCTAAGAATGGCAAGAAACATTGCTGAAGTTGTATGTCTATTTGGAGTCACAAATAGACTGCAGACTGAAGAAAGGCTGATTGTGTGGTTTATATTCTCTTAGTCCTGATGGTCACTGCCATTACAGGTTGGTGATACTTCCCGCTGTAATGAAAGGGTGTCGTTTCAGAATATTGCCATTTATTTCGTGAAATGTAAGTCAAACTCTTTAGATGTGTGGTCCTCCAGATTCTTGTGTAAGCATTCAAACTTAATATATTTGGATTCACATTAACTTTTTTTTTTGGCAGGGACCTCATTTCACCCAAACCACAGAGGCAGAGAAAACAGAACACAATTGCTGTAATCATTAAACACAATCTACATAATTAAATTCCAAAGTTAGATGCACTAAAAATGTTATTCCCCGTTCCACTGCTCACCTCAATATAACATATTTCATTGATTAAAAAGTTATATTTTGGCATGCAACTTGTATTTCAGGGCAGCAATACTGGGGGAGTGCTGGGACACCGGAGGTATGTGAAGTTCTTCATTACATGGCTACATGGTGCACAGTTTGCATACATCACGGCAAGGTTAGACCAGCTGGTAGTTGGGGGGGGGGAGAGGAACCAACTGCTGTGATATGTGTTGGCACCAATAACATAGGCAGAATAGAGGTCCTGCAATGTAGATTTAGGGTACTAGGCAGTAGTCATAGGAGAAGAACCCCCAAGATCATATTCTTTGATGTATTACAAGTGTCACATGCAGTATGCAGACATCACGGCAAGGTTAGACCAGCTTGTGGT
This sequence comes from Neoceratodus forsteri, assembly GCA_016271365.2. Taxonomy (NCBI): domain Eukaryota; kingdom Metazoa; phylum Chordata; order Ceratodontiformes; family Ceratodontidae; genus Neoceratodus; species Neoceratodus forsteri. The sequence continues at coordinate 687,838,058 of CM057449.1, forward strand.
GGAGGGGGGGAAGGGGAACCAACTGCTGTGGTACATGTTGGCACCAATAACAGGCAGAGGCAGAACAGAGGCCTTCAATATAGATTCAGGGTACTAGGCAGTAGCCATAGGAGAAGGACCCCCAAGATCATATTCTCTGAGGTATTACCTGTGCCACATGCAGTGTCAGTAATTCAGTGGTTGATTAGGCAGTTGAATACATAGATAAAGGTTTAGTGTAGGAAGCAAGGATTTAACCTTTAGGCTGCCAACAGAATTAGAACATATAGGAATTTTGGACTGATATAACAGTCTGCAGCCCTGCAAGGTTTAGGTTCCCTGCACAATGGAAGGTGTTCCTGAGCAGGAGAAGCCAATACGTTACAGAGGAGCTTCTCTTAAGCCCAGAAGAGGCAGGGGTGTTGGTAAAAAAATAGAGTGGTGAAAAACATTGGGCGTGGCAGTGAGATGAATAGAAAAAGTATTGTCGAGCTGCCTTGAACTTAGAAATGTAGAAATCACTAAGTGATAGGGGATAACCTGAGAATGACTGGAGGATTTAGATAGGAAGGGGTGGGTTTTTACTTATTACAATGATGCTAGTTGGTTGAAGGGTAGAGTCTGGTAATTACAAAAGAGAAGATGTTGGTATTTGGGTGCAAAATTTGATGTTTCAAATGTACTGGAAACCCAATAAATTAGAGCCCTGCAATACATCAACTAGTGAGAGTGAATTGAATAAAGAGAAATTCAAGTTAGTTGTGTCTGAATAAAAATAAATTCACAGTCAATTGCTTTAAGGGGGTTATCATTTAGGTCATACCACTGTTCACCCTTGCATTTCAGTAGGTGATTCACACTTTATTGTTTTAATCTCACTCTTAAAATCTACTCATTTACAATGCATCTCAGTAGCACACTTTAAAATCTCATCTTAAAACTCCCTCAAACCTTTATCATTTTATTTTTCTGACCTTGATGTTTTGGGTTTCAAAATAAATTTTAGAATGATTCAGAACAAATGAAGTGCTAAGGGCTGCATGAATAAGGCCTTCAAAGGAGGCTACCTGGAGTCAGCCTGGGGTCGGCCATCAGCCACTGGCCAGCCATGCTGCTCCACACACATTAAATGGAGCCATGCTGCTCCACACACATTAAATGGAGCCATGCTGCTCAATACACATTAAGCGGAGCCATGCTGCTCCATACACATTAAATGGAGCCATGCTGCTCCATACACATTAAATGGAGCCATGCTGCTCCATACACATTAAGCGGAGCCATGCTGCTCCACACACATTAAATGGAGCCATGCTGCTCCACACACATTAAATGGAGCCATGCTGCTCCATACACATTAAGCGGAGCCATGCTGCTCCACACACATTAAATGGAGCCATGCTGCTCCATACACACATTAAATGGAGCCATGCTGCTCCATACACATTAAATGGAGCCATGCTGCTCCATACACATTAAATGGAGCCATGCTGCTCCATACACATTAAATGGAGCCATGCTGCTCCATACACATTAAGCAGAGCCATGCTGCTCTACACACATTAAGCGGAGCCATGCTGCTCCACACACAGTGTTTCCAGTCACCTTGTTGAACTCTCATACTACTTGGGACCCTCCTAAAACTCTAGACTTGTGGTTACTCCCTAGCTGGTGCACCTTGCATATTGCTTTCTCATAGCCTCTAGTGTTGGACACTTGCATTGCCTAACTGTACACTGCTCTGCCTAGCTATATATTGCACTGCCTAACTCTTTTGGTTTTCAAATTGCTTATCCTGGTTACTTCCTATCTGGGTCACTCTTACATACCGCCTCCCATATAACTGCCTGCTGAGGAATACTTGCATCACATAGCTGTAGATTACACTACTTAGCTGAATTTTGCAGAGTCCAACTCTTAAGCTTTAGAAATGGCTTATTGTGATTACTCCCTGTCTTTGTCACCTTTATGTACTGTTTTCTTCATAGCCACCTGCAGCTATTTATTTGCACAACATTGCTGCATTTGGCACTACCTAACTGAATATTGCACAGCCTAACCCTTAGGCCTCAGTAATTTTTATGGCTGTGGGTGGAGCCTACAGCTAGCTTGCCATCTGTAACTGGAAAATAGAGTATCGTGGATTGCATATTTTGGACTTTCCAATGTATCCTTCCATGCCAACTGAAATAAAATATTCCCTTCCTTCTGTTAAGAATGTTGGAGACAGATCTCCAAGCTGCATATCAGATGCCATTAGGAAACCAAAACAGCTTGCTAAATAATTGTTAAATAATGGTTGCCTATTAAACTGGAGATTTGTTAACCCCCTTCAGAATGCAACAAACTGCATATATAAATACTTAGCATTTAAACAGCTTCTTAATACCTTGGGAATGTATTCTCTTTCAAGAAAGATTCATACCTCATAAATGTCACCCTTTCTCAGAAAATTCATGATTTACACTGTTTTTTCTTAACCTCTACAGACATTATCTGATTAACACAATCTCAGACATATGCCAGGTCTTCAGTGAACTGCTTAGACTAAATATGTAGCAATCAGAAGCCATTTTCTACCATGCTTTTTGGAAATAAAATGTATTTAGCTACAACAAACACCCACACACACACACACTGTACACACCATTCTCATAGCCACAACATTCAAAATAAATATTTCATTCTAGTATGTTATAAAGAAACTATGTCAGTGAACACTGTGAAGTTCAGTTTAGAGTAAATTTCCTTTAAATATTTCTTATCCTGTATTTTGTATGTAAACACACACACACACACACACTCACACACCTTCTTCATGGCCACAATACTGCCGGGCGGCCTGAGTTCAAGTCCCAGCTGAGGCACTTACTCTTTCTGACCTCTGTTTGTATGTGTTCCATAAAATATACACACCTCACTGTTGTGTGATTGTTACAAGTAAATATTTGTGTTGCCATTGGGTTGTACATTTGAGCAAGAGTAATGTGCTCGGGGATAGCCTGGGTTCCAGTTGTCTAAGTGGTGCAGCTGGTTTGCACAATCGGAATGGTATTCTGGGCAGCCTGAGTTCAAGTCCCAGCTGAGAAACTTATTATTTCTCATCTCTGTTTGCATGTGTTCCTTAAAATATGCATACCATACTTGTGTGTGATTGTTACAAGTAAATATTTGTCTTGCTTTTGGGTAGTGCATTTGAGAAAGAGTAATGTGCTCAATGACAGCCCTGGTTCCAGGTGTCCCAGTGGCACAGCTGGTTAGTGCAATCGGAACGGTATTCTGGGCAGCCTGGGATAAAGTCCCAGCTGAGGCATTTATTCTTTCTCAACTCTATCTGTATGTGTTCCATAAAATATGCATGCCACACTCTTGTGTGACTGTTACAATAAAACAACTGTTTGCTTACATCAGTGACTCCAGTGAAGTTCATTTTAGAGAAGATTTCCTTTAAATATTTCTTATCCTATATTTTGTATCCTGGGTAGTGCAGGGGAGATGCTGCATCTCATTGTCATAGGGATCTTCATTTACACATTTTTGCACTGTATTTACTTAGGCTGTCCCAGATTAGATGCAATATCTTATTTTCAGTGGGTCATGATTTTCCCATTTTGATAATGTATTTCTTCAGGGTATCCTAGTCCAGGGCCCCCATATTCAAAGAAGATGTGCAGCGCATCCAGGTGGAAAAGGGAGATGTACCACGTAACTCCACCAATGCACTGCAGCATGATATTCAAACATGCGGGATGCACCTGCTGCAATGGAATGGGCCAGGGTGCACACAAATAGTATGCTGTGTAAGTCAAGGGTGCATTCCCATGCATAGGCCATGCTGTGGCACACTCAATGGGAAATTTACCCCTTGCAGCCCACAGCAGTGTGGCCCACAGCTAGGCCATTGATAGCTGGCCTAATATGGCCAGCCACCCACAAGCAGGCTGCAGAAATACACCCAGGTACACAGCAACCTGGCAGGCCTGGTGGACTAGAGATACCCCCTTCCATTCCTGATCGATCCAACTCCATTCCTGAAGAGCTCCAAAGTGTAGGGCCCCCCTGGACCCAATCATCCCAGTGGAAACCATGGTCCATATCCATAGCATAGAGGACCCCCACCCATCACCTTGTTATATAGACAACCCCGCTCACCCCATACCCAACCTGCTGTGGAGACTGACACTGCCCTCCACACCCTTCCACAGCCAGATCCCAACTGCACTGGACTCAGGCTGGTGACCTGCACTCCAGAATGACCCAAGTGGCCATACCATACATTGGGACACTATACAAGCTGCAGATCCACCAGTGTATACAGCTATGTGTATGCCCCTGGCAAACTGTAAGAGAGAATTGACATACCTCCAATACATGCCCTGTTGATGCTGTATCTTCCTGCTGTCATACACTCTAACCCATTCCCCCGTGTAACATGCCACCCTCTGGACTGCTGAGGTATCCTGGGTGCCATGGGGTGCAGTATCCTGCAATGCCATTTCAAGTCTACGCTCCAGGCTATGTATAGTGCGTTCGTGGTTCCCCAATTGTACAAACAAATGGGAGGTTGGCTGTAACATGACGTGTTCCGGGGCCTGTGAGAGTTAGTACTGCATTGGCTTTCACCTGCACTGAGCAGTGCAATGGCACCGGGATGATGAATCCACATGAGAGTGCCTGAGGTGTATGGCCACTGGGCGTTATCACCCACACACAGCTCATACCAATGTATGACACATTCCAGCATCCTACTGCTAGTACTCTGCCACCTGAAAATAAGATGCCATTTCTTCTGTGAACTATCCAGGCTAAATATATAACAATCAGCAGGAATATTCTAGGAAAATACATTGTAAAAATGTATAAAAGGAAGACCTCATTGAAACTGCCTCTCAGCAGATCTGCATTGTGCAAATGCATTAGAAATAATGTGTAAAAGCATCCCAAAAGCTCTCCACAGCCATATCTGTTCTGACCAGATTTTGTTATTGCAGTTACTCCCTATATGGGTGACCTTTACTTACTGTTCCTAAAAGCAACTTGTTGCTGTAAACTTGCAGAGCTGTATATTGATCAGCCTAGCTGAATTTTGCACTGCTTAGTTCATCGACTGCAAGAGTGATTACCTTTACAGACTGTAGTTCTGACAGTGCGAGATCTTTAACATTTTCCTTTGCTACTCAGCTAGTCCTCTGGTTTCACCTGCATCAGCCTTACCAGCCTGTTATTTATAGCCTACATTATAGCTTACTGACCAGGCCTCACACATGAATCGAAATGTTCTATGCTTAACCTTATTCAAAATGGCCACCTGGGGCTGAGTGAGTTAACCGTGTTTTGGTATTCATAAGCAGTATCTGTTCAGTTTAATTAACTCACTGCTGAGGGTCTGCCTTACAGTTACATTCTGCCTCCAACCTTATGACTACCATGTTCCTTGCACCGCTCTGCCTCTTCCATTCTACCTTAATTCTCTCACCACCTCCCCTACCCAGTTCACCTTCCCTCCTTCCCTCCTTCCCACTTAGCCACCCATCCTACCCCATCCATACTCCTCCCCCCTCCACCCATCTTACTTATTCAGGTCTCATCTCCTTCCCTCATTTTGGAGTTTCTCCACCGTGCCATCCTCTACTCTCACTGGCTCCCTTGCTCTCCTCCCTGCCAAGAGGAGGAAGTCCCACTCAAACCTTCTCCTCATCCTTTTGCTCCTCCTCCTCCTCCTCCTGTCTGGCAACATGAAGACTAACACTGCCCCCTCTATCCACCTCAACATCCACTTCTGCCAAGGTCTTAGCATCTTTCATCTTAATGCTAGGATCCTTCTCCCAAAGCTCAACCTCCTTCTTGTCAGGGTTTAACAATGCTCTCCCAATGTCCTCTGTATTTTTGAATCCTGGCTGTCCTCTAGATATTATGATTCTAGCCTGTCCCTTCCTGAATTCCATCTGTTCTGGAAGGACAGGGGTAAACGTGGAGAAGGCATTGACATCTATTTTTTTTTTATTGAGGTCTTGGGCAGATGCTCATTTATAGGTTCTACATCAGTTACATAGACAATACAATACAGATGACAGGGTTACATATGGTACAGGTAAGTTACAGGGTACAACAGCATTAAACAGCTTAGGCAGTATAGCAGCTAGCCTGTGTCAGAGGTTAACACCCTACTTGGAAGCTCCCAGAGGTGAGAAGAAGGAGAGGTTGCAAACATGGGTGGAAGGAGTAAGGTAGTTGGGAGTATGTGAGGGGTCAGGGAAGTGGGAGCAATGTAGTGATTAGTGGGTAGGTATAACTGAAAGTGCTGGGACTGGGGTCCCTCAACCCAATGAGTTGACAGGAGGTAAGTGCAGGTAGTTGGTTGATGCTACGGGAGGATGCTAATGGTAGCAGTCACATTTACTAGATTTTACTAGGTGCTGCTGGAGTCTGCATTTGAATGATCCAATAGATGTGGCATTGATGACGTCAAGAGGTAAGGTATTGGTCCATACTGGAGCACAACAGTAAAAAGGCATGCTGTGTCAGGGCTCTGCGACATCTGGAACTTTGTAGGTCTGAGTGGAGGCGTTCCTTGTGGGTCTGGTGCTTGACTGTAGAGTTAGGAGGTTCTGGATCCCTGTGGGTGGTTGGTTGAGGGAGCATTTTTTGGTAATGAGGCAGGTTTGGTAGTTTATTCTGTCCTTCAGTTGCAGCCAACCATCTATGTTTGCCAGAGCCTCTCCTGTACCATGGCAGCCAGAGAAGCAGTACCCTCCTCCCATATACTTCTCCTTGTCAAGCTGTCATTCCCCTCCTCTGTACCCATCTTTGTTGGGGTTGTCTATGACTCACCCAAGATCTCCCACTCCTCCCAGGCAGATTCTCTTTCCAACATTACCTCTCGTGCTTCCGAAGGTGAAGTCATCCTCTGTGGGTATTTAATATAAATGGGTTCTACCTTCCTTTCAAATCAACCATTCACAGAATTAAGTCTCTAAACCTTTCCCAGATTATTAATGTACCCACCCAACTCAATTACCACATCTTCAATCATACCTTCTTGGACTGGGTTCTCTCCTCCCACCTCCACTGCATTGTTGCAGCAAACATTTTGCCAGATTCATTCAGTAACCACTCCATGATATCCTGCTTCAGAAAAATCCAGCATCCCTCCTCCTTCCTAAAACAATTTGGTCACAGTCCCTCTGACCACTAAACATCAATGCTCTCCTGAGTGACCTCCCTTCAACAGATTGGTCAGCCATCCTTCTCTCTGCCACTGGTATTGATATGGCCCTCACCCTTTTTCACTCTATATTCTCCTCAGTCTGAGAAAAGCACTCACACCACCCCTGGATTACATCTGAGATTATTGACCTGTGCAAGTCCCGAGACATCTTCTGGGCCCTCAATAAATTATCCTACTTTCTGTCAGACCTCCTTACTTAAAGGGCCCTGAGGAATACTTTTACAAATGCTGTCTGGGCCAAGAAATTACTTTATTGCAAAGCTAATATCCAGAACAATCCTATTGCCCCCAGCTAAATCATTGAAGGTAATCCACTCACTTTTCAATCTCTCTGCCCACTCTACTCCACAATCCTCTTGGTCAATTAGTTTTTTACTACCTGTGCCATCCCTTCTCCCCATGGCCCTCCTTCCTCTCCTGTTCACATTTTCTTGCCCCCTCATTTATCCCCGAGCATCCATTTCTCCCATGTCACTATCCAGGAAACCCTGCATGTGCTTTCCTCACTCAGACTGTTAAAGTCTAGCCCTGAAAGGCTTGATCCAAAGCTCCTCTGCCTCTCAGCACCCACCATGACATCTCCCCTTACTCACCTGCTCAGCTTTTCATTTTCCCTCTGCACTGTTCTCCCATCCTGGAAGACTGCCAAATTAATTCCACTTCACAAAGGAGGTGACTCCTCCTCCCCAAGCAATTTCTGCCCTATTTCCTTCCTCTCCTCCCTCTCACAGTTGCAAGAGAAACTTGTCTATTCCTGACCTTCTGGCTGTCTCTCATCCTACAACTTCCTCTCCCCTTCCAGTCTGGCTTTGGGAAGCATCACTCTACCATCTCCTCCCTGCTGCACGTCATGAGTGCTATCCTCTCACGATGGATCAGGGGCACAGTATGGCTGCCATTTTCATTACTCTGGCCAAAAGCTATGACTCTGTGTATCATCCAATCCTGCTCTATAAGCTGAGCTCTGCTGGCCTCTCAGCTCCTGCAGTTGATTGATTCTGTTCAAACCACACTGGCAGGGACACTGGTTTACCATGACTGATAAAGGGAAAATTCTGTTTTGCAGATGGGAAAAAACTATATAGGCACCAGTGTCTGCAATACCAAAATCAGTTTTAACCGGTGTTCTATCCTTGTACCCTTTTGGTATGTCTATAAATATTCAGAATAAAAGAAGGCTAAGTATGCATCAAACTTAAATAAAGCAAACTGAAAAGAGTACAGGAAAGAATTTATGGAAAAATACAATTTCTGAAGGGTCACTGATCTGGTAGAAAAATGGCAAATTCTATAAAATGTGTTGCTTTTAAGAGTGTATGGAAATACCAAATTCCAGAATTTTACTGGATGGTCCAGTAAAAACCAAAAACCAGTGCCGTTGCTCACAGGTTGTCAGCAGTCGGTGCAGGTTAGCATCCTATCACCACCTTTTCCCATCCAGACTGTAGGCTCTCAGGGCTTCATCCTGGGACCAATCCCTTCTCCATTTTCCTCAAGGAGCTACCCACTGCCTTTGCTAACTTGCTTACTCCCCTATATGCTGATGACACAGTCATCTTCACCTCCAGTCCCTCCACCATTGCCATGGAAAACTTGTTCTAACAGGAGTTCCACAACATTCTGCACTAGTTCCAGTTTAACCAACTTAGGGTGAACTCTAAGAAACAGTGTCTGTGACCTTTGGTACCAGGCAGAAATTGGCCAGACTCCTGACTTGCCCTGCTTTCTCCACATTGGATGGCTCCCCCTTGAAGCAGTGGAGTCCTTCAACTGCCTCAGTGTATGGCAGGACAACAAACATTTACTTCTCAGCACACATTAATGCCATTCGTGCAAAACTCTGCCCCAAGCTCAGTGCCTTGTGCTGAAACAAAGCCTTCTTAGGTTTGCATGTCTGCAAGGAGTTTGGTACCTTGCTCTATGTCTTGGACTATGCAGATGTGGTCTATAGCACTGCTGCCACAACTTTTCTTGCCAGACTGGTCACCTTCTGTAATAACATTTGTCACTTTGTCACTAATCCACTCCCCAATACACACAATACACACACACACACACACACAGACACACACACTCACCACTGCTTCCTTTACTCCTCCTTATCCATCCCCCCTCTACCCTCATGTCACCAGGCTAATTGCACCTCCTCCATCTCCAAATATTGATTTTGTTTCCTTCTCTCCTACCTATCCTCACTCCTCTATCCAATCCCTGCCTCATGTTGTCTGTGCTCCAGGGACCAATGCACTTTCATCATTTCTCACCCCTGCTCTTCTGCTGGCTAAGCTGCCTTCTGCTACTAACTTCCCAGAATCTGAAACTTGCTATCCTCTTCCCTCTGCCTCTATCCCTCTTTTAGATCCCTCAGGCACCACTTGAAACTCATTTCCCACCTGATTCTGTTTTCCTTCTTCCTGGCACCCTCACAGCTTGGAGCTTATACTGTGCTCATTTCTGGGCCTCTGCTTGGGTCTTCCCTTCATGCCCTCTGGTTTCACTTCCTCACTGCTGTCACACTTCTTTCCACCACCAGGGTAGGTTGGCACCTCCTAATTTTGTCTCCTGCCAGGCTCAGTAATTTTGTTATTTTTTTTACACTGTACTAGGATGCTGTTAATTATTGGCATCTGTAACTGTGCTGTTATTATCGTGCTCAACATTGCTGTTGTATTTACTTGCACCTGTAAATGTTTCCCTGTTGCACTGTGACCACACTTTACTTATGTACTGATGGTTGCACCAATTTGTACTAGTAAGTTGCCATATGTATCACGCATCAGTTTTCTCCTGTTCCATTCCCTAGGGTTGCACCTGAAAAATGAACCTTGGCTCAAAGTGCCTTTCTCAGTTACCAATTTTCAAATTAATAAATAAATAAGAATTCTGAGGTTCTCTATGTAAGCAATAAGATACAATAGGGTGTAGGGTACTATTCCATCCTGAACCAGACACCCCGTGCACTGAGAGGTGGGAGGCACTTGCACTGAGTGCCTTCAACCACCTAGAAGTGCAGTTCAGAAAGAATATTCCACATCCTGATGTATTTTATTGCCCTTGTAAAATGGGGTCATTGTAAAAAAAATATATATAATAATAATAATAAAATAAATTTACCAGTGTGGTTCTAATCCTGAACTCCACTGTTTTGGAACTTTTTCCACCAATCAGGAAGTAAGATTTCCCCTACCAATTTTATAAAACTGTTTAAAAGAACAGAGAAAAGCCACACATTTAGAATATTCTTTCCACATTCATAATCTGCTAGTAAAGGTGTCAGACAGAAAAAGGAATGCCACTTTCCATATTACTGTATAAGCAGCAAAAATGTGGAATTCTACCAACCTGAAAAATATATTCAATCTGTTGCTCAGATCGTATTAAAAGATTAAAAAAACTTCATAGGTACTTACATCTTTTGAAAACATTTTCTCAACCACAATGAAATAAAAGTCACATTGACACATTAATGCAATCTTATCAATATAAAACATTTTACTAGAGCTTCTTTACATGTCAATAGCATGTAATATGACTTTTAGTCAGTTGATTATGTAGAACTCTTATCAAGTGATGACAATGTTGCACCAGTCCAGTTGCATCTTAGACCCAGCTGACTCACATCTGGCAAAGGTGGGATGGCATATGCTAGTGCCTGTGTTTGTAGAGCCTGTGAATTGTTCTTTGAGAGAGGATGTCTTCCCAGACTCTGTTAAAGGAACCATTGTGAAGACCTTTCTGAAGAAGACAAGTTTAGATACATATGATCTCATAAACTACAAACCCATCTCTAACCTGCCTTTTGTAGAAAAGGTTATAAAGAATGTGATGTGGTAGCAATTTGCCAGACAACACCTGGAAAAGTTTGAACTCTGTGAGCCTCTCCTTACCACGGCATGGAGGCTGCCTTTATCTGGGTCATGAATCATCTACTTTTGGCTAAGAAATGGGGAGAGCTATCTCTTCTGGTACTCCTTAATATGTCATCAGCATTCAGTTCTGTGAAACACTGGGAATTAAATGAGTGTCTCTGGAGTTTCTGTGGTTTGTCTGGCAAGTTTTAAGCTGGTTCAGATCCTTCCTCAAAAACCACCACCAGATTGTGATATTGGACAATTTCCAATCAGCCCTTCCCCCATAGTGTGTGGCATCTATCAGAACTCCATACTCTCTCCTTTGTTATTCACAGTATATACAGTATGCTTCCACAGGAAGAATTAAACTGAAGGTATAGCTTGAGTTTTCTCTGCCATGTAGATGATACTCAGCTTTATCTTTTGTTTAGACCTGGACAAGTTAATCTGATGCACGTGGTTGAGAAGACCATCATGGAGATCAGCAACTGGATGAGTGCTATCTCACTGAGACTCAGTCCCAGCAAAACCAAATTGCTTCTTCGGAGCTCAGATCGCTTGGTCATTGCAGCAAAAAGAAATCTCAATCTCCCTGTATTTGATAGAGCAATACTGCAGATGAAAAAAGAAGTTTGTAGTCTAGGGGTAATCTTTGATGGCCAGTTGACTTTAACATCACACATTTCTAATGTCATTAGAAGTGGTTTATACCACTTAAATAACGTAGCCTGGACCAAAGCAATTTGCACATACTAATGCAAGCTTTAGTTGCCACATGAATTGGTTACTGCCATGAGCTCTACCATGGCCTACCAGCTATTCAGCTTTGCTGTCTTCAGGTGCTCCAGAACTCTGCAGCCAAATTATTAACTGGCATATCCAGATTTAATCACATCACTCCCACATTGTGGGAGTTGCACTGGCTGCCAATAAGATGGCACTCAGAATTTAAAATCCTTTTGCAGGCTTGTAGGCCCATAAATAGACTGGGCTCCCTCTACATTCATGAACTACTGACAACCCATTAGGAGGATGACTGGGCACCAGAGTTCTCTGCTCAGACACCCAGAGGTTTTGTTAGTCACATCAGCAAGACTGAACTCTGCTGGAGACTGTGCATTGTCTGCAGCTGTACTAAGGCCAGCACCCGGTGGGATTCATGTCAAGTCTTAATATTCACAATGGATTTTTTTCAGTAGCTACATCCAAACAGAGAGGACACAAATTCTTTATACAGCATGTCATAATCTTGAATTAAAAGTTAATTTTTTATTAAATGTTTCCATTTTTGCATTAAAAAATTTCCTTTTCCACATAAATCTCATATTTTTCTGGTATCTTGCTATAGCCCTTAAAAACATGCAGAAATTTTTGTTCCATTAAGTAGAAAATCCAATTCTTAGTGAAGATAGATGTCACAATTCAGCATCAGTCTAATCTTAATTTTTTTATATAACTATTCTTTTAGAAAACCTTACGTTTAAAAAACACAATTCTTCCTCTATACAGTATGTCCTTAAAAATATTGCATGCTGTGAAAATAATTTGTATCCTCTCTGATTGATGTAGCTACTAAAAAAAACGTCCATTGAAAATATTAAGAATAAACATACATCCTTCAGGGTGCTGGTCCTAGTACACATTATGGGAAGTGAGAAGGTGGCTTGCCTGATTGGGAGGCAAGCCCTATCATCAACAGGCCCACCTATTAACCCAGTGCTCAGTGTGGGTGGGGGGGGTCTGGTCTGAAAATGGACAGGGAAGTAATAAGGAATATAGAAGAGACATTAAGGAGCGTGGCTAGATAAGGTCACAAAGAGGAAAAGGGGTGTAGGGGAAAGGCTTGGTGACATCACAATTAAGAAAAGATTTGGACTGGTGGAAAAGAAGAGAGAGAGGGCCATGCGGGGGTGATTTAAAAGATTGAGCAAGAAGAGAGGAGCACACAAATTCTGCTATCTTGCTTGATTAGATTGATTGATTGACTGGCAAGACAGCACATCAGTTTGGCAAATAGATATAGGCTTGGAATTGTTAAATTGCATTTTTTGTTTGATTTATTTGCAGACTATTAGTAATTTAAATCTTTAAAGTTAATTGATAGAATGTGGTTAAGGTTTTTTTTGTGCAAGCAGTGTGGTAGTGTTTGCTGAGTTCTGGAGCTGTGACTAACTTTTGCAAGATACAGGGATTTAGCAGGTAAGCTTCATTTTAAAAACAAAAAACAGCCAGATGATTTGTTGCTGCAGTGTGCGGGTGTCTATTCCTGATGATAGTGAGTGTTACATGGCCTGCTGCCGGGGTGCAAATGTCCTCCAGCTACTGACCAACTGAGAAGAAGCCTCATTTGGGCAAAGGGAGTAGTCAGGTGTTCTGGCCAGAGGTCCGAGTGGCACAAGGCTATGTTTGCCGCCTGGTATTTGAAGAACAAAAACATGTAACAAAGAAAGACTGTGGGGCAACGCAGAAGAAGCAGAATGCAGAGTTGTTCATCCTGTCCAGATCTCCTCTCGGCCTAGGAATATGCAGCAAGCTGTAGTGGCATGGGTGAGGAGGGGAAGGGGGAGTGAAGATTGATGGTAGTGGAAGGCTCAAAAAAAAAAAAAAAAAACCAGGGAGCTCTGGGAGGATAACAAAATATGCAATGCTGGTTTGCACAGCAAGTCCTGCAGCAAGTGCTCCTCCCAGAGATCGAAACCTGCCACTGCAGAGGAGGCTTGCACTGGTGTCATCCGCCTGACCAACCATGTGGCAGATGCCATACAATAGTGTGCTTTAGGTGAGCAGCCTGGGTGGGGGGGGTGAACAAAAGCAAAAGAGAGACTGGGAGCATGGAAACAGTACAGGTGAAAATTTTGAGTGAGGGCCTGACAGACAGATTGGTCAGCTGGGGGGGCTTTTAAGAAAATTAAGTGAGCAAGAACAGTGAGGAATTCAGCCACTATCTTGAGGATACAGGTGGTCACCATTAAAAGACAGAGTGTGCGGGTGAAGAAGTCAAGAATAGGCAAATGGGAGAATGGGACGAGTAGTTTAAAAAGCCCAAATCTGAAAAACAGCACAGAGCTGAGGAAGGGGTATGTACACAGGAAGATGTTTAGGCAAACAGAAGTAACCGGAACCAGAAATGGGATGGTGGCCACCAATTAAGGCGGCAGACAGCCGCCACATACAAGCAACATGCCACACGTGGTCCGCAGACAACTCTTACCATGGCAGATGGTGCAGTGGACCAGTGCGGACTGTTCTAAAGGCCTGCTTAGATGGTGACAGGGTTCTTAAAAGCTAAAACTGTAAATAATAAATAAAGCCAGCCCAGTGGTGCTGAGGGCTGAAGCACTGGCTGCCTTACCTCGTGCTATGCCAGTGACCCGGGTTTGGGAATCGACTCAGGTTGCTGGGGTGTTGGTATGGGGGAGCTGGAACAGGACTGAGCAGCCAGAAGGCAGCTCTCATTTCCCAGGGTGGTCACCACCCCCCTGTAGTCCCACTGTCACTGGGTGGAGGTCCAGTGCTTAGCATAGGTGGCAGGGGAGAAATGAAGGGAGGGCACCTTGAGACACAGTGTGCACAGGCCTCTGCATGTACATGCATCCAATGTAGGGGGTCAGGATCAGGGAGAAAAAAAAATGAAAAGTACCTATAAACTACTTATGGGAAGAAAAAAAATTATAAATAAAAAAGAAAACGGGTAACGTGTGTGGCTCACATTTTGGGCCACATCAGCGGCCACCATTTTAAAACATGCATGATGGCTGCCATCTTGCGACATGGGTATGCAGCCCCTGCAGAGACACTGTGGCATTTTAGGTGGAGAACAGGACAGCAAACAATAGTGCACACAGAAGGTGTATTCAGGAAAAGAACAAAAAAAAAAAAAAACTATAAATGAAAATGACTTAAGTGTGACCAATCATGTCATGAACTGAGTAGGCCACAAAGGATGCATAGCCCTATTGGGAATACAAGGACAAAGGGGGAGGGGGGGATTTATTCAATTTACTCAAACAAAAGGAAAGAAATGAGTCGACAAGGAGAATTAACAGGTGTATGTAGAGAGCAATGTAGTGAGAAGCTATTCAATGAGTAACATGCTGGGCTGTGTGAAAAAAAAAATAATAATTAAATGAATAAATCCATATAAAATGACACACATGACAGATACACAGATATAGATACAGGAAAATATGATATATACAGTATATATATAACTTTGGACATATATTGGGGGATTTGCGGAAGGTGACACCAAGGGGACAATGCTGCACCGGCCTTCCAGCAGGGAAGATAGGTGCCTTTGGGAATGTTGTGATGCTATAATTCAGATTATCATGTTTTTTGTGATTCTCCCACAGCTTTGTACAGACTCTTGTAGTGAGACAAGATGCCATGGCACCCTGAAAGAATGGCCAAGAGCAAAGAGGACTGTTATAGAGCAGTCATGGAGTTGGTAGAGAAGGTGAACAGGTTGTTGGAGGATGTCGGGGGGCAAGGGAGGGTGAAGGGGGAAGCAGAAGGCTGAAAAAGGGCACGGAAAAAATAAGGGCAACAAGAAAGTCCTGGTGGAGCCTCCTGTTCCAGAGCCAAAGGGACCAGCACCACCACCAGAGTAAGAGCCTGTTGATCCTGTTCCCACCTTAGCATCCAAGCCCTGACCGGAACCAGCTACCCTACCTATGAATCAACCAGATCCTCCTGTCCTGTTGGCCCCCACTGGAGTCCCAGTGCCTCTGACACCTGCTGGAGAAGCAAACCTCTCGTGAGAGGTGGTGTAGTGCAGTGCACAAATACAACTTGATATACCTGATGTACCTTCAATCCAACTGTTTTTAATTGTTTATTATACTGTGTAGTACCATTTGCCTGATACTGTCTCCTTAGTGAACAGTAGAGCATTGTGGGAATTAGAAGGACTAGCAATAGGTTAGTATACCTCCTTCCCTAAAGATACATCTCTCTACTAAGGGCACTGTTGTTTGCTGGTCTTTTTGCCCTTCTAAGGGCTTGTTAAGCCTTCAGCTGGTGAAAACGTGCTGAAATTAGCAAAACTTAGATATTTTACATCACGACGAAACTGGAAGTGAATGGACGCTTACTTCCAATTTTTCAGCTTAAAACCTGCCCCTCTTGCGAGCGGGGTGAGCGTGTGCAGGGCCGCGCATGGAGACATGCACAGAGACACGCACCTCTGCACATGTCTGCTGTGTCCGCTGGGCATGCTGAAACTGCTGACATCAGACAAATTTGGAAAAGTTAACTTCAGTATATCCTCTACTTAGTAAATATACACCCATAAAAATGGAAAGAGAACTTAGTAAGTGTACACAATGTTTGTTGTATAGTGAGGGAAACTTTGGGAGCGAGTATGTATGTACTAATTGTCATTTGATTACTACTCTTGAAGCAGAGGTAGTGTTCCTGCTTAACATCAAATTAGTTTCTACTGATATTAGAGAACTGGGAAAGTTACAATGACCTTATGGATGAAAAACTTCATTTTAATGAACATTCCTCTTTACTTTTAGGTAGTACTTCTATGTCTCCTGATGAGGAGACAATTGTTACATCTAGTACTAGTATACCCATTGCCTCTGCCCCCTCTTATAAGGTGGATGACTATCCACCTTCCCCTCATGATAACGATGATTGGGCTATTGTTACAAAGCCCTTTAAAAAAAGGAGGGGCAGTCAAATCTACAATAGTGCCCCTATTGAAACTCGTAATAGGTTTCAGCAATTGGCTGTATCAAATAATGAGGTGCTACATGATTTATCCTGTGCATCATCTCTTTTGATAGTACTGGCTTAAAAACATTTTGTAATCAGGAGCCAGTACCCATGAATACTTGTCCTAGCAAGTCTCAACTCACCAAATCACTACCTATTAAGTCAATCACTCCAGTGTGTATTAAACAATCAACTGTTTCTGCCCCTTGTACCCCTACTGTTTCAAAACAAGTGTTAGTCCTAGGAGATTCAATTATTAAACACATAGACAGGATGGAATGCAATAGCGATAAGAGCAACTGTACTTGTTCTAGTTTCCGTGGGGCCAGGGTATCTGACATTAATTCCACGATTCCTAAAATTCTACAGAATGCAGGGGAAAATCCACTGGTTATCATACACGCAGGTGTTAACGATATAAACAACACCCCATTTAACCAGCTACAACAGGACTATGTGGCGTTATATAACCTGCTACTGGATAGGGGATGTTGTGTTTGTATATCTGAAATTTTACCTGTCCCAAGAGCAACATCTACCATGATGCAGAAAATCAGAGCCCTAAATGAATGGCTGAGAATGTGGTGTTTTAAGCTGGATATACCTTGTATTACCCACTGGGAATCATTTTCAGATCGTTCTTCCTTGTTTTGCTGGGACGGTTTGCATCTTAGTCGTAGGGGTAGCACACTTCTGGGGAAAAGTATTACTACAATCATAAATCACTGTTTAAACTAAAGACAATGGGGGAGAATGGGTCTATTCCCAAGTCTCTGAATACTCATCAAAATATTATTACAACTAAATGTAAATTTCTAGCTTTGAATGCAAGATCTTTAAACCAAGTCAAATTAGCAGAACCTGAAACCAAATGTAAAACTTTAAATATAGGTGTGGTGGGAATACCTGAAACTTGGTGGGACGTATCCTCAATTTGGTCCAGAGAAATTCCAGGCTATAAGTTATACCATAAAAATAGATTAAATAAGCAAGGTGATGGGGTTTGTATGTACATACGAAATGACATTCCTTCTTTTGAAATATGTTCTCCCTACCCACTGGAAGTTATCTGGGTTAAAATCTTATTGAAGGAGCAGTCCTATATAACTATCGGTAACATCTATCGACTTTCATCTGCTGATTCTGATTACACAACTGATATATTTAAAGAGATTACACATTTCTCAGAATCCCAAGATATAGTAATATTTGGTGACTTTAATTTCCCTCATATCAACTGGGACTCATTCTCAGGACAGTCTTGTGCAGAGAAAGGATTAATAGATGTGATAGTTAGTCCTGGAATACAACAACTTGTTACCGAACCCACTCAAGGTTCTAATATTCTAGATTTATTATTTACTAATATAGAGCAACAAATTAGCAATTTACAAATTTGGGATCCACTTGGAACCAGTGACCATTCATCTATTCTTTTTTAAATTCAACAGCTTAAAACCATACAAAGGAAGTTACACTATACAAAAAAATATAATTAAGCACATTTTTCCAAAATTAATAAATATTTACAAAGCATAAATTGGGAATCTAATCTCCTTAATTGTACAACACAACAAGCTTGGGACTTTTTTTTACAAATATCATACATTATTTGGAGAATACTTTTATTCCATCTAAAAGGAAACTTAATAACAAAGGAAAAATTCCCCGTTGGTTTAACAGGACAATTAAAAAGCAGATTAAAATAAAAATTAAACTTTTTAGGAAACTCAAGAATAGTTCTGTTCCATATAAAACTATTCTATTGCATAAATATAAATTATCTGTTAAAAATCTAAAAAATTATATTAAATTGACAAAAAATAAGCTGGAATTTAAACTAGCGCACACAAAAGACTGTTATAAATCTCTTTTTTCTTATATAAATAGCAAAAAAGGTGCATCAAGGACCATCGGTCCCATTATAACCAATGGTTCTCCTTTATTTGATATAGAAACCTCGAATCTCTTTAATAAATACTTTTGTTCTGTCTTTTCTCAAAAATCATCTATTAGTACATCTAAAGTTCACCACGCAGATTATCATAGGTTTTATCCAACTGACATTTTACAGGTTATTAAAAATTAAAAAAAAAATACTAGTCCAGGTCCAGACACTATCCATCCATGGTTTCTTATCGAAACTTCTATAAGTATCTCTATACCATTGTCAATTATCTTTAATAAATCTTTACAAGAAAGTAATGTACCAAATGATTGGCGTTCAGCAATAGTTACTCCTATATTTAAAAAAGGCAATAGAGGTTCTGTGCAAAATTATTGTCCAATTAACCTGACTTCAGTGGCTGGTAAACTAATGGAACGGATAATGAAGTCTCTGATAGATCAAGATTGTAAACAATTAGGAATTTACGATTCAATTCAGCTTGGGTTTACTCCCAAGTATTCCTGTACCACTGACCTGATATCATTTTACAATAATATAAGTGCTCTTCTAGATGTGGGTATCCTTTCTGATGTAATTCTTTTGGACTTTAGTAGAGCTTTCGATAAAGTTTCACATGAAAAACTCATTAGTAAAATGCACAATTTAGGTTTGTCATCTGATATTGTCAACTGGACTTTAAACTGGTTGACAAACCGTTCTCAGATATTTAGAATCAATGACACCTTGTCTGATCTGGGAGGATGGGCTGGGGCAGAGGATACAGCAGAGAGTGGGGACATGGACAATATGGTGGACAGCAGGACATTTGCAGTTTTAGGCACCAGAGCATTTACGCTGAGTGACACACCCATAAATGTGTAGACATTAGAAGAATGGGTTCAACATTACCTAATAGGGAAGCAGCTCAACTACGTAGGGAGGGTTTTCAGTGGGGCTTCAGTTTATAATTTAAAGGGTAGAGGAAGGGGACCAAATCAAATAATTTAAAGTCTGTAAAGGAGAAAGAGGAATTGTTAGAGCAAAAAATAAGAAAGGAGGTAGAAGCAGGCAGAGTGGAAGGCCCCTTCAAGGTCCCTCCACTGCAGAAACTGAGGATTTCTCCTTTTAGTTTGGTCCCAAAGAAACAGGATGGGGAATTTTGGGTGATACATCACCTGTCTTACCCAGAGGGAAAATCTGTAAATGACCACAAAGATGAGACAAACAGCGAGGTCACATACACCACATTAGAAGAAGCAGTACAGTTGATAAGGACAATCCCAGGGGCATGGTTAGCAAAAATGGATATCGAGTCAGCTTTTAGATTGTTGCCAGTTAGGCCAGAAGATTGGGATTTGCTAAGTTTCCAGATAGGAGGGCAATACTTTTTTGATAAAGCCATGCCCATGGGTTGTTCGATTGCATGTACCACATTTGAGATATTTAGTATTTGGCTGCAGTGGGTTTTCCAAGAAATATATGGATACACATCTCTTATTCACTATTTGGAACATTTCTTATTAATCGGGGAAGGAAAGGAAAGGACAGGAACCATGCTAGATGACTTCAGGGCTATGGGTAGTGAACTGGGCATACTACTGGCTGCACATAAGACTGAAGGCCCTGGCTGGCGTTTGGAATTTTGGGGTATAGAAATAGATATGGAAGGGGAATTGTTCTGGCTACCTGACAAAAAATTGGGCAAGTTAAAAGCATTGGTGCGGGAGATCAAGAGGCACAAGAGAGTTCAGCTACACCAGGCCCAACAGCTGCTGGGTCACCTCAATTTTGCTTGTACAGCAGTGGAGCTGGGAGGCACATTTACACATCATCTGGCGAGATCCACCACAGGAGCGACTAGGCCACACCATTGGGTAAGTATAATAAAAGAGACACATGGCAGTATTTACATATCTGGGAGGTATTCCTACAGAAATACAATGGGAAAACATTCTGGCAAGATGATTGGGTCTTTAACATTGATCTACAACTATACACTGATGCAGCTGGAGGTATTGGGATGTGGGCTTATTTTAGGGGCAGGTGGCTAGCAGAACCATGGCTGGTGAAATAGCTATCCAGGGGATTACAAAGGATATCACTTTCCTCGTGATTTTTCCCATCTGGGAGGCAACACTGGTTTGGGGAGAGACTCTCAGGAATCAACAGGTCACATTCTGGTGCAACAACCAGGTAGTAGTTCAGGTACTGAACAAGAGGGGGGGCCATGTCTGAGATGGTGAAGAGAGTACTGAGACAGCTGGTGCTACAGGGCCTAAGGCTGAATATGTCTTTTAAGGCCAGGCATGTAGAGGGGGTAAATAACATCATAGCTGTCTGCCTCTCCTGTCTGCAGCTGGACAGGTTACACAACACAGCTCCAGAAGCAGAGGACATATGGACACCAGTAACCAACTTACAAATGGACGATTGACTGGAAGGAGCTGAGTTGCTTTTCCTCAACTCTTGGCCCCTAGAATGCTGAATGTGTACAAAGGTTCATGGCAGGTCTTTCAGACATTCAGAGAGAGCCTCGGACACGAGATAAGTGGGGTCATGACAGAGGACCAGATGGCAAAGTTTGTTGTACAGGGCTTGGGGACACAGATGGTGCATACCATGATGGTAGTACATTTAGCAGCCATTGGTTTGGCCTGCAGTTTGAAGGGGTGGTGTGACCCAACGAAGGGAAACTTAATAAGAATTATGATTAAGGGTTGGATGAGGATAGTGGCCAAACCGGTAGACACCAGATGACCAATCACAGAGGTACAGTTGGAGAGATTATTGGGAGCTCTAGGCAGGGTCTGCAGCTCCCACAGTGAGACAGTCCTGTTTCAGGCTATTTCTACCACGATGTACCATGGGGCTTTTAGTGTCAGTGAGGTTCTAGGACAGGGCAAAGGGGATGTGTTAGGGGGTTTAACCTGGGAAGACATTACCTGGGGGGCAGAGACCATAGGATGAGATTAAAGAAATCCAAAACAGACCAGGTAGGAAAGGGGGCCATTATAATCTTAAAGCAGCATCAGGATGCTGCAGTGTGCCCAGTGATATTACTGTTTGCGTACACGGCAGTGCGGCCAGAAGGTTCAGCACCATTTTTCATCCACAGTGGTGGCACTAGGGTTTCCAGCATGCAACTGATTAGAGTCATGAAGAAAGCCTTGGAGATTTTTCAGGGAAGACCCCAAGGGATTTTCCCTCACACTCCTTTAGGATAGGAGCTGCTACTGAAATAGCATCTCAGGGTGGGTCCCCTGAGGAGATAAAGCAAAATGGGAAATGAGCCTCTAATTGATTTAAGGGATATGTATAGAACACAGCAAAACATCAACAATAACCTTGTCTTTTTTGTTTTCCATGCAGGAACAATGAACAGAAGAATTCTGCAGTTTATTAAGCATTTGGATAAGAGAACTTAAGAGAAGGGGTAGAAGTCTGGCAGGGGGACCAAAAAAAAAAAGAAGGGAAGGGGGATGGGCATCATCCCGGGGGTGGGGCTGTGCGGGTGTACATGTTACTTATTGTTGCTTACATCTTAACAAGGCAAAGAAGGAGATTGGAGGTGTAGATCTGTGGACACGCCTTCATATTTTGGGCAAAAAAATAGGCATCCAGGAGGATTGGGGGGAGATACCTCTATCAGGACCCATGCCAAAATTAAGCTGACCTGGAAAGGAGTACGGGGGATGCGATGGGCCCAGCTGCTGCTGTTGCTGTGGGAAATGAAGACTGAACATCGGAGACCAGACATGGTTATCATACACCTGGGTGGAAATGATTCAGAAACTTAACCATGGCTGGACATTTTCTTGCAAATAAAGAGTGATATTGCTAGTGGTGGCTGGATGTCACATTAGTTTGGTCCGAAATAGTGCCTAGGAGATTGTGGCATAATACTCACAGTTGTAAGGCTATTGAAAGAGCAAGAAGGAGGATGAACATTAGGGTACCACCTTTATTTACGGCAGTGGGGGTGTCTTTGTATCAAGAGAGGGATAGAAGAAGGCATAGATGAATACTACAGGGGAGATGGAGTTCACCTCTTTGAGATGGGCTTGGCTTTTTTTAGCTCAGAAATGGCCGATGACATTGATTTACGGAAGAAAGAGAGACAGATACTTAAAAAAAAATACTCATAACACAGGGTTCGGGGGGGAAGTCTGCCATCCTTTGCAAGTGGGAGGCGGGCTAGTGAAGGAAAAGGGAAGGAGGGAGGCAGGGGAAGGGGGCATTAGCAGCATATAGGGCCTTTAGGACATTAACAACATGTATAATGATGGGAATGTAAGAATGTAATGGAGAACTGGATTCATGTAAATATGTTGTTAATATTGGTGGATGATTTTAATTGTGGAGTAAAATAATTGCCAATCTGAGCATCCATACAGCTGTTGTCCGTGTATTATTTGATAGGGGGAATCGGGGGACAAGGCAGCTTGCCTGATTGAGGTGCAAGCCCTATTGTCAACAGGCCCGTCTATCAACTCAGTGCTCAGTGTGGGTGGGGGTTGGGAGGTGAGTCTTGTCTGAAAATGGACAGGGAAGTAGTAAGGAATATAGAAGAGACCTTAAGGGGCGTGGCTAAATGAGGTCAAAAAGGGAAAAAGGGGGTAGGGGAGGGGTTTGTGACATCACAATTAAGAAAAGATTTGGTTTAGTGGAAAAGAAGAGAGACAGAGAGAGAGGGCTGAGCAAGGGTTTTTTTAAAAGGTTGAGCAAGAAGAGAGGAGCCCACAAATGCTGCTGTCTTGCTTGATTCCCACTCTCCCAGCCCTGAAAAGAAGGGGAAGAGAAGTGAATGGGAAGGTAGAATGAGAGCGTCTGCTGAAGGTGTGCAGCAGAGTGCCAGGGCATGCCGAAGGTGGACAGCATGAAAAGGAACAGTTTTTCAAGGAAAAGGGAAGGGGGGAAGCAGGGGAAGGGGGCATTAGCGGGCATATAGGGCCTTTAGGACCACAAACAGAAAAGGGTACAAGTGTACACTCATACCCTGACATAAGAAAATGAGGAGAACAGCCCCTAGATGTACATCCAGAGGGAGAAGAGATGAAATTAACAGCATGTATGGTGATTTGAATGTAAGAATGTGATGGAGAACTGGATTCATGTAAATATGCTGTAAATATCAGTGAATTATTTTAATTGGGTAGTAAAATAATTGCCAATCTGAGCACCCACACAACTGTTGTCTGTGTATAATTTGAAAGGGGGGGATCTAGGGACAAGTACCTGTTTTGTTATTTCTGTTTAGAGATCCGTCTGTGACACGTGCACCTCTGAGCTGTACCTGTGAGCTGGGAGACACCCTTTTTTGTACATTTTCTGCAGCTGCTCAGAGTCTCTGGAACACGGTACCAAAATCCATTCATTCTGCCTTTTCGGATGCAAATTTTAAATGTTAACTGATGACCTGGCTATTCAGGCAGACTTTCTCAGGGGACTGACGGCTCTGGCACTTTTAAGGTTATATTCAGAGCTGAATTTATATTCCTGTACAGTATTTGTTTTTATTATTTGATATGATGTATCATTTATTTGACGTGTGAAGTTTTATGAGCCCAGGAAAGGTGCTATATAAATACAGATCCTATCCTATCATCCAAGAAAACTCAGACTGTTCTCTCAAAGTGTGGTATAACTAACAGTATTGAACAAGTCTGGGCCTAACAGAGTAGCAGAAAACAAGTTAACTTTCGTTAAAGCACAGAACAAGTTTGCATTGGTATGGAACACAACATAGTTATTTGGGTGATTTCTGCTTTACAGTAAGTACTTGTTGCTAAATCATATCGTGTGTGCATTTATGTTTTGGTATTATAGGAGTTTTAGAAGTTTTCTTTTACTGGTGAAATCATAGTTCTTAGGTATTCTTTTGGTTTTAAAGGGACAGGTATACAGTACATATATTGTGGCGGACTCCTTTTTCCACTGCCCTTTACTGTTCCATTCTTAAATCTTCCTACTGAGGTCTGACAGATTAGCAGCTCAACTACAGTCAAACATGTAACAGAATAGCTCAGAAAAGGAAACGGAGACACAGTTTATCAAGAGTTAACTAGAATAGAGAGTGAAAAAAAGGGAGAAACTGTACCTTGATTCATTTTGAAGAAAAGACACATGGGCAGGATTTTCAAAACTCTTAGATCACTGCAAGCCTGGTGTGCCAACGATACGGCGCATGGGTCTTGCAGCAATCTAACGGGATTTTCTATCCTAATGCAGCAATTGCTGCAGGGTAGGCCAGCTTTTCCTGGTCTACCTTGCTGCACTCCTGGGAGTTGTTTTACGGAGCTTATGCCAAATATTTGGCGCAAACTGCTGTAGTACATGAATACCGTTGCAACTGCACCAGAGATTGCAAAATCAGGTGCAGTTACGGGGGAAGGGTTCGACACACTGCCAGAACCAAAGTGTTGTGGCGTAGGGTTGGATGCAAGCCCTGGGCCATGATTTGAAAATCCTGCCCTGAGTCAAAAAAGTACCTACTGAAAGGACAGGAGAACTGCTTAATATGCAAGAATGCTGGCTGAGGATAAGTGGGACACTAACAATCCAGTGATGTTGAGCTGGAAATCAGTGGGACTTCAACAAGTCCATTTCCAAACAAACAGAAACAGTGCTTTGTTCATACCCTGAGGAAAAGGGATAGGTAATCAGACAGCAAATGCAGCAAAAGGCTACAAGGAATCCTGGAATGGAAAGGAGAATCACAAAGTAAGATCATGTGGCCCAGGTGAATTTCATGGATTTCCAATGACTGTCGCACATTTGGGGACTACTGATCTTCTAGGATAATGAGGTAGACATAAAGGGAACCAGTGTGGGGAAAAAGAAGCCTGTATCAGGACTGAGCACTGAGCTACAAATTAAAGACTTGAACATAACATAAAGGCTTATTTTCATCTTTTTATCCTAAGATAGTTTGTGCTGTGAATAACGCAGTGAACTGAATTTAGACCACTTATTTTAGATTTCCAAAGTATTTCAGAATTCTTCTGGATTATATATGATACTTTTAAGATTTCATATTTTTATTATTTATTTTTATCAGGTGTATTCCAGTTCCTGGCCTAATAGCCTTCCAGTGCCATTGCAAACCTTCTCATGGACTTACTAGGTATTCATCACTTGACCAAGACCACAGTAGTGGTGGATGGCCTACCATGCTGGTCATTTGTGGCTTGCAGGGATGCTGGCACAATAGCAGTCTGGGCCTTTTTTCCCCTCCAGCTCCTGTTTTTGTTTTCTTCCCCAAGGGTGCTGGTGTGCAATACACACACACACACACACACACACACATGCATGGTGGCATGTGTGCATGCCATGGATCCACAACTGGTCACCAACAAAATCTTTGCCGGACGACCTTACAATGAAACTGTCATGTCAACCACATTTGCAATCGGCATATGGTTTCTCACTGAGAAACATGTTTTTCTTCAGGGGCTTCACCTCCCCCCCCGAGCCCCCCATGCTGCGGGGCTGTGCCCCTGGCACCCCCCACTAAATATAATCAACTGTGAGTCAGAGTTGATTAGGGAAGGGAGTGAAAGACCCCTGGAATACAGTGCTGGGGTCCAGCTCCAACACTTCAATGACCTGGCGCTGTAGTTGCTGTAGTGACGGTCGCAGTCGACTTTTCCCTGTAGGCAGTGTATACCGCATGCCATCACCTGGTGGCTACCCTGCTCCTTGCTGCAATCCCCTGGTGCTGTCTACTGGCCTCCACAAGGTGGCAGATGGACAACAGAAGGTTGTATTGATCTCTACCTGAGGGAGAAGAGCTGATCTTGGAACACTTGATCTTCCATCCTCTGGCCAGCCCCTGAGTGCCCCAAGTTCTTTCCCCTATCCAGGTTACTAGCACAGCAAGTGGCAGTGCTACTGCTGCACAGTTGAGATGGATCATTTCTAAGATTTCTTGTGTTATTAGCCCCCTTCCATAGTCAAATTAGGTGATCTTATTCCTTGTCTGCATGTTTTTTTTTCTAAACTTTATGTTTATTATTTTTTGAAAACAAACATACAGTCATATACGAGCATAGAATCACGGTACAACTTAATATTAATGCCATGAGGGTGCCACCCCTCTTAACATGCACAACAAGTTTGTCATATGCTTTAAGATATATCATCATTGTGGGGGAATGAAACCAAAAGGGAAATACATGACCAGTCTGAAATTATGCTGTTTATAAGTCCATGAACTGCAAAGATTGTTATTAATTATAACTATTTAAATTCCCGATTCCTTCTCCCAAAATGGGAAACGTTCCCCATGCTTTAATCAATAATATATGCACTAAATGTACAAACTAGTATTAGGTAAAAAGCTTTCAGCTAGAGCTCCACCACCACAAACCCTTAAGTTATCATAGAACAAGGCGCAATGCTGATTAATTAAACTAAAGGCAGATAGTTGTATTCTATTAAGTATGCAACAACAGTAGGTTGCCTATACGAGTTAGTATAACAACAAGATCAAATATCTGGCAATATGAACAATTCCCCACACAGGTGATCTAGACAATACATGGCTTCATCTTGTGTACATCAAGTAGAAGCCACATGGCTGCAGTCCCTGAGTAGATCAAAAAAAAACAAATGTCTTTAAAGGAGCCCAGTCCCAAATCAACCTCACCGGGAAGACATCAACTCAAAGTCCTCAAGCTGCAGTATCTTCTTCAGATGAAGATTCCTCCTGGTCCACTTCTCTCCGACCAGTTGCATCATTTCTCTACACCCATTTAGCTGCTTCTTGAGGATCTGAAAAAACAAAGATTTTGCCTTGATGAGCAATCTTGAGCCTTGCAGAAAAGATATGGCCCTGTGAGATATTAGTTTCCATCAGCAAAGCTCTAGTGCCATCAAATTGTTTCCACTTCTGGCAGGTCGCATAGGCGATATCTGGAAATAGTCGCACCTGTTTCCCATCTTGCATTAGTATCCTCTTCTGTTTTGCAAGAGCCAGCAAGTAATCGGTATCCCATATGCAAGGCAACTGTGATTGAGTGCTTTCAAACAGGGCGACTCAATCATGATGCTTTTGCACAGGGCTACCTGGCAGGGAGGGTGACCGGATAGGGGTTCAGTGACTATAGCAACAGGATGTCACTATGTATACATGCACGCAGGGGAGGGACCATGCCATGTGATGGGTGGAAGGGTAGGGAGGGTTTGTGGGGTGTAGTGCAGTGATGGGCTGCCAAGCTGGCCATGTGGCATGGTGCATTGGTGGCAGGCTGGGTTTGGGAGGGTGCCAAGTTTGGTTCTGAATGCACTGTTTTTTTGTGCGGGGTCGGGTGTTTTTTTTCTTTACTTTTACACACACACACACCCAACATGCACCCCCCCCGAGTTGAAAATCCTTTATTGGGGGGGTGCAGGGGTGAAGTCCCCCCCAGGGTGATGTGGGCGGCACAACCCCCCAAATAAACAATGGAACACCTGCATCTCAGGCACCATCTTGCTGTTCGTCGTGACTCTATGTCGCTGAAATTCATTTTCAGTGATCTAGACTTGCCCAAACAGCGATTGCTATTACACGGTCGCCATTATCACATGGAATCCAAATAATCTCTAGAGCCCATACCATCGGTAATTACTACCACTGCCCAGGGTGACTCAGGATTATTGGGTCTTCCCCTGGACGTGACTCGGTAGGCCTTTTTGATTTGATGGACTTGTGCCGAAGCTTCCTCTCCCAACTGTTGAATCAGCCATTCCTTCAGAAATAGGAGTAAATGATCCCCTTTACATCCCTCTGGTAGTCCTAGAATGCAAATATTTGCTGCCCTGGCCTGAATTTCCAGGGTTTCCAATCGGGCCTTCATTTGAGCATCCTCTCAGATAACAGCTGACATAGCACCCATTGCAGCATCAGCCCTTTTCGTGGCTTTTGATGAGGCACCCTTCATCGTTTCTACTGTGGCTTCCACTCCAGCAGCATGATTGGTCAAGGCATCGAATTTATCAGATGATCCCAATACCAATGTGATCAGTCTATTGAGTTTCAGTCTGAGGGTCTGGAAAGTTTCTTCCTGTGGGGTCTCTCCTGTATCGAGAGTTTGGCCTTGTTGTGACCAGGTGGCTGACGTGCTGGAGGGATTTTTTGCTCAGCTCCCTCATTAGCAGCTCTCTCTTTCCGAGCATTCCCCATTTAATCCAGCAGCCAGTTAGCGCTGTGCCAATAATTTTTTAGTTGAAGTTGGTAAGCAAAGTCAGCACTTCTGGATTTATTTATTGCAGTATTTACAGAGCTCCGGCTAAAAGTGACCATTCTGCTCAGACTCCACAGTGCCCCCCCCCAGCCCTAGTTTGCATGTTGAGGATCTCATCAGCAGTAACTAAATTTCTGCTTTCCCCACTACAAAGTATTCAAACCCCTTTGCAGTTTGTTTACTGGGACTTTGTCTGGCTTACTTAATGCATATCCTCAAAACCCCATAAAGACAGTGAAGCTCATGCATCAAATGAGGAGGCACTAATGGTGGCACCACGGGTAGAAAATACGCTGAAAGTTCGATCAAATCAAGGGACTTTGTTGAAAACCCCCATGGTGAAACAGCCAGAAGTTGGACAGAAAGTCTCACTGGGACAGAGCATGCATCAAAATTCAGAGAGTGTATAGAAAAGATTATGAAACAAATGAGTCATAAAAGGAAGCCAAGCAAGAGCAGATATTTGGCACCGAACAGTTAAACAGAGTCTCTCGCAATAAGAAAAAATGTCTCCTTACAATTTATTTGAAAACGTAATGTGCAAACAGTAGAAGTATAAGTTCTCAGCTACTGTAAGTGCTAGAAACCACACTGGGCGCATACAGATCATGTCACATCGAGACTAAGAAGTCTAACATTTTGATAAGAGGTTTCTGGGCTTCATCAGAGACCATGTGTACAGTACTGAAGGTTACCTTAAATAGAGAGCTCTCATACAGATAATAAAATAATTAAATATTAACCCCAAAATTGTTAGATGGATTGCATCATGGCAAACCAATAGAAAGCAATGTGTATGCATCAGAAGATTCACATCTAAATGGGGAGACATTACTAGTGGAGTCCCACAGGGGTCAGTGCTGGGACTGAGTTTAATGTTTTTATATCATCACTTCAAGTAATGGAGAGGTCATGGATGTGCAGATTCACAGATGATTATAAAATGGGGCAATAATAACTAACACAAAAGATATGGACACCCTCTAAGGAGAATTGCATCATATTGGACAATGGGCATTGGAACATAGGATGGCTTTCAACATCCATAAATGCAGCTGATGCACTTTAAGAAAAAAAATTGTTGTCACACATACTATTTAAGTGGAAAAGAGTTAAAACTTGGGTATATTAATCAATAAAGACTTTTTCATTTCACCGTCATGTTACTGATGTAACAGAGTGCAAACAGAATGCTGAGCTGCATACTCAGGAACATCTGTAGCAGAAGCAGTACAGTTCTAGTGGCATTGCATGGTTCATTGGTTTGACCGTTAATGGAGTATAGTGCTCAGTATTGGAGCCTGTATCAAAAGGGAGAAATCAGATGTTTAGAGAGTGTGCAAAGAAAAGCAACCAGAAAAATATGCAAACTTCCAACGCCTAAGTTATGAACATAGATTACAAGAGCTGGAAATGTTTACTTTTGAGTATAGAAGGTTGAGAGGAGAGCTATGTCTGATATACTCAGCATTTAAAGACAGGGATCTTTGGGGATGTTTAGGTTTGGAAAAGAGACTGTGTAATAGAATAAATAGCGGGCATAATTGCCAACTTAGAGGTGAAATATACAAAACAAATAAAAGAGGGGGGTGGATAAATCAAAGAGTAGTAACACACTGGAGTGGTTTGCCAAATGATGTGGTAGATAGTGAAAGCATGGATACTTTTAAAAAGAGATTAGATAATTACAAGATAAGTATTTCAATACATTGAAAAATGGCGAGTCTTATTAGCAAAAGATATTGACATGATACCATCCTATGATGAGTCCTATGACATACAGTAACTATTGTGTAAATAATATCAAACACACAGTTTAAACACATCATGGTCAGATAAAATGAATACGTACAAACTTAGAAACAGTTGAAGAATTAGATGTAAGTATATATCCTTTCTTGTAAGCTCTGATATATATTTGTTACAGCAAGCTCTCATCCAGCAAATGCTGAGTCTTTACAGTTATGCTTACAAAATAAAATAAGGTTCATTAGTGATACCTAATTTTAATTTTGACTAGTAAAATTAATAAATGTAGTTGTGGTTACTTTTTATAGAGGATGTATAGTTTTAATGTACAGGGGCCCTATTCCAAGAGGGGGACTCACATACGACATGGCGAGATACTCCAACCCATGGTGTGTCTGACTTATGCCAAAACATTCATCAGCCCCTATTCCAGGAGGTGCCCTGTGCCAGTGCATCTGTGGGCTGTGACAATTGCAAGTTAGGACACTACCTACGCCGCAGCCCACTAACACTTGGTGCAACTGAGGGTTACGACATGCACAAAGCCCAATTCCAGGTGGGCAGGTGTCATAACCCACAGTTGTAATTCCCAAAGCCACAGTGGCATTGGGAATCTATGACAGCTTGGAGCTGTCATAAGTGGTATCCAATGGCTGGCACCATTGGATGCAGCCATGTAGCACCATGGCAATGGCGCCATCCTGTCCCCCGGCCCCCACATGTACATCCATGCCCCAAACCCCCAATCATGAGGGACCCCCAGAGGTCCAGTCCAGTAGCACCCCCCGATGCCTGTACCATCTGTCCTGCTCCCCATGCCCCCTAAAGTGTGCTGCAGTGGTCCGGGGGGGGCTTCAGGGGGCCACCTGTCGTTTGCCACAAGTTGCAACATGCAACTGTAATACACCATGCATGGGCTACTGCCACATGCATGGCATATCTTGCATGTCGCAATTGCTGGGACCCTGCTGTTTCTGGATCCCTGGCGTAGAGGCGACCAGCGTGACTCGCAACCACGTGCAAGTTATGCTGGTCATCTTGGAACTGGTCCCCATGTGTACACTGCTCCTTTTGTGGGGGATGGTGATATTGATATATATATATATATATATATATATATATACACACACTTGGCATGTCTGGAAATCTACCTCACGTGACAGTGCATACCAAATATTTTGCAAATCTGTTGAACAGTTGCAAAGTTATTAAAGTGCAAAATTTGAGGTTTAACATTAAACTGCTTACTCAGCACTAACTATAAGGGTGTGACTGTTTCCCTATTTCATGTATATATATGTATGTATAACAAAAAAGCTGTGTATTCAGTTATCCATCTCCACATTATTATATGGTAACATGAAGGTTTTTGCATATGAATTCCACTTTTGCAAATAAGCAGTGATTTTATTTATTTATTGAAATGTTTCACCAGGAAGGCATACTGAGTGACAAGTTGCTTGTCTCCCAGTGCAACCTGGGGGAAGGGGTGGGGTACAATAGGAATGAGACATTAAACATTCAAGTTAGAAGATCAGCATTAACATATAGTTGTAAGGCAAGTGTTACAAACAGTGTTACAACACTGTTGCGCATAATAGGTAGAAAGAGTGGACAATAATAAGTGCCAGATTAATAAGCAAACAAGTGCTTACGTGAAAGAAAAGGGGGAAAGGAAAGGGAGTAGTGAGGTAGCGGGAGGGGGAAGTCATGTCCCTGGAGACCCCTTCAGGATGCGAGGAACCCTGCAAGGGGACTGGGGGAACCAGACAGAAGGGGATAAGGCAGTGTCCCAGACTGATATATTGTATGCATTTCTCCTTCAAAGACTGCCATTTTTCGTACATTGTCCTTGTACTAGTGGTAGAAATTACCCATTACAGGGTTTTATTATCTATGCTGCATTGACTCTACATGTTGGAAACATTTCAGCAGTTTGGCTAGTCAAAATTAAAATTGACTATCACTTACTAATATTATTTTATAAACATAACTCTAAATACTCAGCATTTGCTGAAAAAGATTGTGCTGTAATACTGTAGATATGTAACAGAGTCTACAAGAAAGGGGTTTTGCTACATCTAGTCCTACAACTTTTTTTAAGTTTGTACCTGCCATTTTCTCTGACCATGATTTTTATAATCTGTATGTTTGATATGAAAGTTAGTTGTAGTATGTCTTTTTAAGAGCTCCCTGTATAAGGAGACCTTCAGCACTGCACACGCTGTCTCTGATGAAGCCCAGAAGCCTCTAGGCGAAATGTTAGGCATGTTAGTCTTGATGCGATTGTGACATCATCTGTATGCTGTCAGCATGGTTTATCAAGGAAATGGTTTATAGTACTTATAGGAGAAGTCATGCTTCTACTGTTTGCGCACTATGGGTTCAATTTTAATAGAGCCCTTTGAGCGACACATGTTACATTTATTTTATTTTATTTATTGAAGAGAATCGGAATTACAATTCTTTGAGCCATAGACTCCTTTGCAAAGGCTCCACATCAGTACAGAAAGAACAAACATAACATTTACTGATAATATACGTAGGTACAGTATATACATTGCGTCATGGACCTGAGTTTGGATTTTAGGTCTTAGCTGTTACCAAAGGTAGTTTACAGAGTCGGGGGATCCTAAATAGAACCCTGAGTCAGATATTATAAACATAGTGATTGTGAGGCCTGAGGAAGTTGACAGGAATAAGGCACAGTGTCCACCTTAATGGTTGCAGTCACAGGTGGCTAATACAAGTAGGAGGTCCTTGAGGTCAGATTTCAATTGGCCAAGACTAGGGGCTAGGGAGATAGAGGATGGCATGCTGTTTAGCCAAAGGGGAGCACGGCATCGGAAGGACCTTTGGTCTAGGGCGGTCCTACAGTGGGGGACTAGGAGAGAGGTGCCAGTGGTGCATCTTGGGGCCCTTCTGTGTGGGATAGTCTGGATGAGGGGGTGGAGACCTTTGGGTGCTACATTCATGAGAATTTTTTTTGATTGGAGGGTGGTGTAGTACTTAAGCCTATCTTCAAAGCTGAGCCAGTTAGCTCACATGTGTGGGTGTCTCTAGCACTCCCAGTGACCAGTCTGCAGGCTTTATTGAGAGCAATGTTGATGCTGCGTAGGGTCATTTGGTCGGCAGAACCATAAATTGTAATGCCATAGTCGACCAAAGATAGGACAGAGGAGGTTACAGCAAGATGTAGGGCCTGAGAGAATAGGCAATGTTTATGCCTGTATAGGATCCCCAATCTGGTGTTTACAGCAGATGACAGGTGTTGGATGTGTATGTGGTAGGTGAGGGAGGTGTTCAGAGTGACTCCAAGGTATTTGAAACTTGAGACTTGTTCAAGAGGGAGGCTCTGGGAGTTAGAAATGAGTAGCGGGGCACTGCTGAATGGGCTTTGTCGGTGGGCAAAGATCATCAATTTCATTTTGTTGTAGTTGAGTACTAGGTGGTGTTCAGTAAACCAGGCTTCAGTTTCACTAAAAAAGCCTTGTAGGGTTGATTGAAGGGAGTTAGGATGGGGGTGCTTCCAGAGCAGTACTGCATCATCTGCATAGAGCAAGAGCTTCCCCTTGCAAGATTGAGGGAGGGAGTTCAGGAAAAAGGTGAAGAGCAATGGGCTGAGAATGGACCCTTGGGAAACACCCGGCTGGACTGGTCTTTCAGAGGAGAGGGTGGCGTTGATTTTAACCTATTGCATCCGGCCAGAGAGATAGTCCTTGAACCAGGATGTGGCCTCAGGGGAGAAATGTAGGGAGGGAAGGGCATGGAGCAGAAATGCATGACTGACGGTATCAAAGGCTTTGGTCAAGTCGACATATATTGCTTCTGCTATGGACCCCTACTCCAGGGCCTCATGAATGTATGAGGTAAATTCCAGGAGGGCTGTAGTGGTGCTGTGCCCCCTCCGGAACCCATGTTGTTCATTGCAGAGCAGCGAGTAATTGGTTAAGTAGTTGGTGAGCTTATCCAACATAATTTTTTAGAGAGCCTTTGGGGGGGTAGGATCGAGATGGGTCAGTAATTGCAGCTGCAGGTGGGATCCCCACTTTTCAGTATTGGGGTAATTATAGCTCTTTTCCATGGTGTGGGGAAATGGCTGAGGCGTAGCGACTAGTGAAGAATTTCTGTTAGATATGGGAGGGTTTCGTTCAGGGTTAGTCTGAGTATTTTGAGGTCAATAGAGTCACTGCTATAGCATGTATTCATCAAGGCTTTGGTGAGGTAGTGTTTAGCCTCATTGCAAGAGATGGTTCTTAGCTAGAAGAGAGGGGGTGCTGCGGCAGTAGAGGTGTCTAGGGGGCACTGGGAATTGGGTCAAAGAAGTTAAGTGGGAGGATGTGACTGAGGTCTGAGAAGGTGGTATTAAGGGCATTGGCTATGGCATTGGGGTCCTGGGTAAGGGCACCATCCACTAGAATCTGTGAGGGTGCCGGGGACACAGTTTTCCCACACAGCTCTTTTATATTGAGCCAGATTTTTTTCCCTGAGCCCCAGGTCATGGTGAGAGCATGTTTGTAATAAGTGGACTTGGCTAGCCATATGGTCCAGGTACATTTGTTTCTGGCCTCTCTGTAGAGTTGCCTGTCCTGGGGCAGCTGTGAATCCAGGGCTTTATGCCAGAGGTTGTCTCTAATGTGAATCATATTAAGCAGGGATTGTGAGATCCAGGGGGTATCCCTGTTTTTAAAAATATGCTTTGTGTATGGGGCAAAGATGTCACAGACAGCATTAAAGATGGTGATAAAGGAGAGGAGGGCAGTATCAATAGAGTGTGCGTCATGTATAGGTGACCAATCACATGAGATAAGGTATGATTTGAGGTGGGTGAGGGCACCTTTTTTGAGTAACCTCTGTACTGTTACTTTAGGGAGGCCAGGTGGGAGTTTATTTGACCACCGGCAGGTGACAGAGGAGTTGTCACTTAGGGCATCAGGAAGCACTCTAACCTGGGAGAGGTTCTTGGGGTGGTTGGTGAGGATGAGATCTATAAGAGAGGAGGACTCAGTTCTGGGGTCAAGTCTGGTGGGGGAAAGGATCACCTGAGTGAGGTCATAGGCTAGAACAGCGTCTTTGTAGGTGTCAGATGTGGGGGATAGCCAATTCACGTTGAAATCTCCCATGATAATGATCTCGCTATTGGGAGGGAGATGGGTGAGGCTGCAGAGTATGGAGTTAAAGGCTGGCTTTTGGTTAGTGGGGGGGATGTAGACAGCCATAATATATTGTTTTTCCATGATTGCCAAATGTGATTTTGATGGTAGTGGATTTGGCACCATGGGTCGTCGGAGGAAGGGAGACCAGAAGGGCTTGTAGCGTGGTTTTGACGTAGACGGCACACCCACCTCCTCATCTGCACAGTCTGTCAGTGTGAAAGATGGTGTAGCCACTGAGGGTAACAGAGGCATCAGGGATGTTTTTCGAGAGCCAGGTCTCTGATAATGCTTGGATGTCAGGGGTGTGTTGAGCGATCAAGCCTCGGAGAGGAGTAAATTTACTTAGGAGGCTGCAAATATTGAGGGAGGCTAGTTGTAGGCTGTCTAACTTGCCCTCTCTTGTAGCACCAGGAGTGTATGGCCCCGGGTTTGGATGCACATTGCCTGACAGTAGGAGGAGGAGGAGGGCAAGATGGAGATTAGCTTTCCTTAGCAGCTTGGGTGCAAGGCGATGGAAGTAAGGAGAGGTGTGGTTTTTAGCAGGTCTTACAGGTATACGGAGGGTCCTTAAGAGATGGGCTAGCAGTGCTGGGGTTAGAGAGGAATGGGGGCTGAGACTGGAGGGATCAGTGGGCATGAGTGGGTGAGATCCACTGGGGGTCATGGAGGCAGTGCCAAGTAAGTAGGAGGTATAGTAGGTGCAGAGTGTCTGTGATAGTCGGGGCTTGGGGGGGCATAATAAGTGGACAAGCAGGAAGCCAGTCATTGGGGTCCCATGTATGAGGCTCTTCAGCTGGGAGCTTGGTAAGGGGTGGTGTAGTGAAAGGGTGCAGTGTGGCAATAGTGACAAGATTCTGCAGGTAGATATGCATGTTGTTCCAGTGAGAGATATAGGATTGGATGGGAATGGTGGCCACTAGTGGTGAAAGAGTATAGGCTGCAGGTGGGAAAGTGGGCTGACTGGTTTTTACTGATCACGTGACTTTCACTATAAGATACTGAGTTTGACAAGGGTAGTGGTGGGGGCGGTGGTGCAGCCAGCACAGAGTGCCGGCGGGGCTAATAGAACTGCGTATCAGCACTCGGTTGAGAGGCAATGCTGTCGGTCCATACCTTCAGTGTGTTGGCGTGGGAGAGGGCGCATTACACTAGGGCTGCAGTGAACTCTGGGTGCATCAGAAGCCCTGCACCTAATTTTATAAATGGGGGAAGGTCCCTGCACCAAAGATCCAGGAGTTGCCAAAGCTGCAGGGGTGGGCAGGCATAAATGGTAACATGGTCCCAGGTGGGCACGGCCCTGCCACCTGCCTCATAGGTGCAACAAAGCACAACCCTGTAGGTAGGAGACAGCTTGCCACAATGTGGGAGGGTTGCACTAGCAGATTGTTGTGGTGCCTGGAGAATGTTCCCCTCCAACACTGGCAGCTGTCAACCTGCAGATACAGCTTCCCACCTACATGGTTGTGTGTTGCTGCTTCTATGGGCAGGTGCCAGTGTTGTGCCCACTAGGGGGACATGTCACTGTTCATGCTCTCCCATCCTCAATGAAGCTGTCCCATCCAATTGACTGTGTGGCCCTGCAGCTGGCTCCCCAACCAGGTACCACATCACAACCCTGTCATTCCTGCTGTCTCTCTGACACCCCTAGGGCACCCCCTTTGCTCCTTGTGCCCTGCCCCCCTACTTTCAGGCACCTCAAATGCCACAATGTCTGGCAGTGGCTCACGTCCCTTAGACCACCTCCGGGCTGGTCTAAATTGATCCTCCTGTTGCATCAATGGTCGGGCATCTACAATAGCAAAAAAGGGGATATTACAGCCCCACCATGGTGCAAGCCCCCCTTGCAACCTGGTGCATGGATACTTCCGTCACAAGGGAGGCACAGGGTGACTTGAATACAAGGCAGACTGAATTTGAAATTCAGGACTGCTGCAATGTTTGATGCAAGGTGCCACTTGCATCATACCCATTTGGTGCAGGCACCTTGCATCAAACATGTTGTTTTAAAAATCGAGCCCAGAGTTTCCAAATAAACAGGCAATACTTTTTTCTTATCGTGTGAGACTCTGTTTGATTGTTGGGTGCCAGATGTCTGCCCAGGCCTTACTGTGTTGTTTGTTTGAGTATCACAGTATATTTCCTGGGCAACTCTAATTCTGTTTTTGTTTTTTCTATTTTTGATTAACAGAAACCATCAGTTACTTAATCTCTAAAGAACCAAATGTATTGATCCCAGCAGTTTCATGGCTACAGATAGTAAGGTTTAAAGAAAGAGAAGATAGGAAGGATTGTATTAATTATTTTGGACTCAATCTTCTATTTAATATTTATAATAGAAAGGCAATATAAGATAAATTAGGATGGCAAACAGACTATTTGGGTTCCATTTTGGTCACACTCCCTGGAATGTTGAGTTATCAGCAGATCCCAGTTGCATTGGCACAAGAAAATGGCCTAAGTGAAGACAGACTCAAAGACATCTCAGGTTGCAATATTTTTGAGTCTGTCATGTCACCATGAATGCTGGTAAAACCCAGAGATATAAACCAAAGATTAATATCAATTGCTGAATATAATGGCAGAACTTTTCTGTTCTCCTTAAAGATTCACCAAATGCTTAGACCATTATTTTATCTTTACAAGGTTTATCGAACATCAAAGACGATAGTAAAACCCAGACATACAAACCAAAGATTACTGCCAATTGCAGATTATGGTCTTGATTTTCAAAGATCCCTTACAGTGATGCAAGCTATGTTGTTCTAGGGCTGCAGTGAACTCCAGATACATCAGGGACCATGCACCCAATTTTATAAAAGGTCGGGTCCCTGCACCAAAGACCCAGGAGTTGCTGCAGCCACTTGCTCCAAACATTTATCACACCTACAGAAAATGACATGGGGATTCAGACCCCCCCCAACCTGGCATCACAGTAGAGGAACCATGAGGGTTGGGGGTGAATATGCCTGCCAGGGCTTAGGTCAGAAGGAGCATGGGGTGTGTCCTAGGGGGTGTCGGATAGACAGCAGGAATGACAGGGTGTGATGTGGCGCCTGGGGGGTGACATTTGCAGAGCTATACAGCCAATCAGATAGGACCACTTTTTGGGAGATTGCCAGAGACAGATAGTGACATGCCTGCACAGCCCTGGCAGCCACCCCATAGGTACAAAAATGCAGAACTCTGTAGGTGGGAGGTAGCCTGCCACAAAGTGGGAGAGTGGGCACTAGGTGACTGTTGTGGTACCTGGAGAACCTTCCCCCACACCACTGGCAACCCTCAATCTGCAGCTCCAGCTATCCACCTACAGGGTTCTGGGTGGCTTTCACCTATGGGGCATGTGCCAGGGCAGTGCCCACCTAGACTCATGTCACTGTCCATCCCTGACAACCCCCCATGAAGTGGCTCATCTGATCGGCTGTATGGCTTTGTAAATGGCACCCCTACTGGGTTTCACATCACACCCTGTCTTTTCCACTATCTTCCTGACACCCCTAGGGTATTTTCCATGTTCCTTCTGTCCCTGCACCCTACTTTTAGGTCCCCTCCCAATCACCACAATGTATGTCAGTGGCACAATTCCCTTAGACTACCTTCTGCTGCTCTAACTTGAGCCTTCTGTTGTGTGCACAGCGGGACTTGTAAAATAGCAAAAAAGGGGATGTTGCAGCCCTGCTGTGGTGCAACCACCCTTGCAATCTGACACATGGGCACTTCTATCACAAAGGTGGTACAGGGAGGCTTGGGGGGAAAAGCATCCTGATTGCATCACAGCCTGCATTTAAAAATTGGGATTGCTGCAAAGTTTGAAGCAAGGTGCCACTTGCATCATATCCATTTTTGCACAGGTACCTTGCGCCAAACATATCATTTTGAAAATGGGCTCTATGATTGGGGAACTTCTGTTCTCCTGAAAGAGCCACCAAGGGCTGATCTCATTATTTAGTCTTTACAAGGTTTATCTAACAACATGGATGATAGTAATACCCAGAGATATAAAATCAAAGATTATTATCCACTGCAGATTATGATGGCTGAACTTCTGTTCTCCTTAAAGATCCGCTAAAGGCTGAACCCATGCTTTTATCATCACAAGGTTTATCTAACAGCCCCAGAGAAACAACGTCATCGCTTCTCAAGGCAATATGCAGTATGTTTAAGATCTTAGTTGGGATTTCATTATACAGTAAGGGGATTCAAGAAGCTTTCAGACAGGAAGGCTACAGTTGCAGCAATTGACATGGTCAGATATTTCCTGATATTTCTAAAGAGATTTTCTTTGGTGGCCCTGCATCAGTACTGTAGGCAGGAGGGGGATTTCTCTAGAGATATCACAAATCCAGAAACAAATGGTTTTATACCTTGTATTTGACCAACATAGATGTAACAAAAGAAAACAGTGCTTAAGCTTTCAGACCAAGCAAGTCCTTCCTCGGAAGCTTACATTTTAAGGTTGTTTTTTTGTTACATCTGTTTTGGTCCAATAAAAAGTATCAAACCTTTTGTTTCTGGATCTGTTCTTACAAGGACCAATACAGCAACTAACTAATTCTATGGGTCTAGAGATATAACAGAAATTTCAGGAAATACCTTGCCACATCATCTTCTCCAACTGTACAACTGTATTCAGGTAGATCTTGTCATAAAAGACCAAAAAGTTGCAAACAAAATGTTCGAGAATGTCTCAAAAATTGACCCACTGGGCATTCCAACTGTAATTAAGAATGACCATCAGCAACAGAAACTAATTGAAGAAAGTTGTTTTTTGAAACAAATAACAAAAAGAATCAAGGATTCTTAAACCAGTTTGGCCCTGTATCTACATCTTTTAACAACTTTCCTAGTGCCCCTTCTTAGTAATAGATTTGAGCTCTCAGTGAGTCATGCAACATATGCAGACTGACTATACTGTGACTTAAGAGCAGTCACTAATGGAAATAGAATTTTTAACTACTCTTCAGAAGACACATCAAGCTTGAAAGCTTCACTGACAAAGTCTACGGAAACTATTTATAACAATAATTTTATTTATGAGAAATGGATACACCATTGAGCCAGGGACTCATTTCAAATGGTTTGCAATATCAGCAGGGTCTGGTTACAGCTTGTAGAAGGCATAGTGCATTCATTATAATTTGAGTACTAACACAGATTTTCGGCACAGTTCCAACAATATTCAACATAACACTTATCCCTCAAATGGGAGAGGCAGTTTGTTACACAGTAACAGATATTTACCTTAAATGTATGGTTCATATGTATAGATGAACCCAATTGCATCAAACATATAACCTACTGTAGGTCAGTGCAGTGTGTAGTCAGTCCACACTACGGCGTCACCAAGCTTGCTCAGGTACTGCGAGGCCTATGTTTTGAGCAGTACAGATTGTGCTATCCATGTATAGAGTCAAATGTGGTAGTGGTGGGGCTGGACTGTGTGCATGTCAATAAATAGGTTGTTCCAAGTCTGGGGGATAGAATGGGAGAAGACACAGGAACAGGAGCCTGCTCTGGTGTTCATGCTGGGGGCAATGTTTTCCAGTCCCTCAACAGATCCAAGCCCTTCCTCAACTGGTCCAGGGCCAGGATGTACTATAGTCTGGCATGTTACCTGTGGTATATTTTGCATGAAGTATAGCAGATGAAGTCATCTGTGATCACTTATGTTCAGCCAATTCAATCTTCCATGAAGCATGTAATGGTGGCTAGTATATGGTGCATTTAGTACAAAATTAGCAAGTCTGCTATAGAAGACAGTGAGCTGGCTTAGGACTGATTGGTTGATCCCATTATATAGTATGCCCCCACAGTCCAGTAGAGGAGTAATCACTGTGTTCTCAATGTGCAGGCATGTAGAGGTAGGACAGCAACCCATATTACTGTACTGTACATGGAGCCAGTTTTTGAGCCGGGTATCTTTTATAGGATTTTTAACTTGTACATTCAGCCTGAGATGAGGGCCCAATCACATGCTCATATATTTGTATTCAGTAGTGAGTTGGAGATTATGGTGGTCTAGGGTAGTGATAACTATCTTTTAGTTAGTACATCTGAGTTTCTTCTGGAACCCAATATCTAGTTATTTTGTACAAAGAACAAATGGACCTTGTCAAAACTTTGCTGTAGTGAGGCTCAAACTGAGGGCATATTCCTCCTGTGGGTACCTAGGATGGTATCCTCAGCATATACAGTAGGTGAAGGTAATCACTCCCAGACTCACAGCATTAAGTCTTTAATGAAAAGTGAGAACATAATTAGGCCGAGTAAGGAAACTTGGGAGAGGCCTGATACAATGGGCTCAGGATCCAATTGTACCCCTTTAAAGGATACAATCTTTTGCCTGTCTAAGAGATCATTTCTGAGCTAGCTTGCCAAAGAACTGTTTAGAGTCAGGTCTATTGCAAGTAGCACCTTCATCCTTCAGGTACTGTGATAGGTGGGTATGTACACTTTGGATGTCCATGTGGGATATTGGACATTGAGGGTTACTATTGGGAGAGGACAAATTTCTTGACTTAGTTGGTTCACCCAGCCATTCTGGCTGCTACCTATCTGGTTGGTTATTAGTTGTTTAACTTGGAATCTTGCAGGCCTTAGGCCTAAAATTGGAGAT
Organism: Neoceratodus forsteri; assembly: GCA_016271365.2. NCBI lineage: Eukaryota > Metazoa > Chordata > Ceratodontiformes > Ceratodontidae > Neoceratodus > Neoceratodus forsteri. The sequence goes on from CM057449.1 coordinate 687,880,475, forward strand.
CCAGAATAGCAGGAGTTTATAGAAAAACAAGATATAATGCCTGTAAAGAGACCTGGGTTGATTATCTGAATTGTATTCCCTGCAGCAAATTTGGAGGCTGTGGAGGTGTGGCCTGAATAGAACATGTTTTTTGAATTTCCCATAACCACCACTCCACCATGACTGCAGTTCAGACTTAACCACTGCAACTGCTGTCTCAATCACCAGCCACCTGTGCTCCCCAAAGCCAGTATCCAGGACCAGATGGCCCTGCTCCAGCTGCCACCTCTCTTGCAGCCAATCAGGATTCTGATTTAACATAGGAGGTGTGGTCTAAAAAGAGCACATTTTGTTTGAATTCCCAATAGCTGCCACTCCACGGTGACTGTAGTTTGGATTTTGCCACTGCAACTGAGAGGCCATCAAGGGATCATGAGGGGTTTCATCACCCCCCCTCCCCCGATCACCAGCCACCAGCACTCCCCAAAGCCAGCATCTAGGACAGGGTGGCCCTAATCCAAATATGGCCTCTTCCACAGCTAGTCAGGAAGCTGCTTCAGTACAGGAGGTGTGGACTAAAAAGAGCAAGGTTTTCTGAATTTTCCATAACCTCTGCTCCACGGTGACTGCAGTTTGGACTTTGCCCCAACCACTGAGAGGACATCATGAGGAGCTTCATCACTCCCCCCTCACTGATTGCTTGCCACCTGCACTCCCCAAAGTCAGCATTCAGGACTGGGTGGCTCTACTCCAACTGTGGCTTCTCCAGCAGCCAGTCAAGAGGCTGCTTCAACACAGGACCTTGCTCCCTCTGATAATTCTCTGCTACACTAGTGACCCAGGGCACTGCCGGTAACTACTCTGGTGTCTGCTGTGGGTGGGTCTCCTGTGGGTGTCAGGAAAGGCAGCCAGAAGCCAAACACTCTGCCAATTATTAAGTAACATATGTCTGGACTAATTAAAATGTTTGTACTTGTGTGTAATAGGGCAAGCTATTGAAGTACAGTGCATAACTGGCTTGATTTGTAACTTTTCTGTGGTAGTACCATTACTCATCCGAATCATTGATTCACTTTACTGGCGCTTTTTATACACTACTATGATTACTGGTCTTCTTCTTGTACCTGACTATGTGCCTGGTATGTATTCCTATATACCAGTTAACTTTGATCACCCTGACTATACAATGTCCAATATTATAGTCAGCAAACAAACCAGATACATTAATAATAATAATAAACTTTATTTTTATGGCACCTTTCAAAACCAAGATGCCAAACAAAGTTAAAGCCACATAATCATAAAATTTCATGGCAATATAATCAACAAACATCTTAAAAACAGATTATCATAACATCTTAAAACTTTCCAACAGTTAAATACAATTTCCATCAGTTAAATATCATATGCTTGACTCCATAGCTAGGTTTTAAGTGCTTGTTTAAAACCCTCCATGGTCATGTGGGCACATAACCAACAGGGTAGAGAATTCCAGAGGGTAGGGGCAGCATACATAAATGTTCTAGCCCCAGAAGATTTCAAACATACCCTCGGAATCTCTAGCAACCCCTCACTGGCTGAGCGGCGCGATCGTCCAGGGCAGTGAGGAACCAGGAGCTCTTTCAGGTAGTCCAGGCCAAGTCCATGTATGGCTTTAAAGGTCAGAAGATCGACCTTAAAGGTGATACACCACTGAACAGACAGCCAGTGCAGTCCGCGCAGCACCGACAAAATATGTCAGGACCGTGAGGTACCCAGCTACAGCCATGCCACAGTGTTCTGCACTAGCTGCAAGTGGCAGATTTCTACCCCAGGTAGCCCTAGGTACAGGGAGTTGCAGTAGTACAAGCGCGAGGTCACAAAGGCATGGATCAGAGTAGGAAGGTCACTGGACGGAACAAGGTGCCTGATCCTGGAGATATTCCTCAGATGGTAAAATGAGGATTTGACGACAGCTGACACCTGATAGTGCAGGATCAGCCCATCATCAAAAATTACCCCCAGGTTCTGCACCTGTTCAGAGGCTGGTAGTGGCTCACCCCCAAGATATATACCCAAAGGTGAACCCCCACCCAACCTCCCTATCCGGTGACTTGGATCCACAACCAATATCTCATTTTTATCAGAGTTCAATTTTAACCAGCTGGTATTTATCCACTCCTGGATTTCAGAATGGCAGTTATTAAAGACCAAGACAGCTCCATCCTGGTCGGGGGCAAAAGAAAGGTAGAGCAGTGAAACCTCAGCCATAGCTTCTTAGAATGTCTCTAAGAGGCAGCATTTACAATGCGAACAACATGGGGGACAGCACTGAGCCCTGGGGAGCTCCACACGATAAAGGGACTGGAGCTGAGGAAAAAAACCCAGACACCACCCTCTGAGATCTTCCCGTGAGAAACAATATAAACCACTTGAGGACCATACCTGACAGTCCACAAATGAACCTCAGGCTATTAAGCAGTACCCCATGGTCCACAGTGTCAAATGCTGATGAGAGATCAAGGAGAACCAAGATAGAACAGTTCCTCCAATCTCTAGCCATCAGGAGATCATTGAGCACCCAAGCCGGCGCTGTCTCAGTACTATGCTTCTTTCGAAATCCGGACTGGAGGGGTTCATACATTGCATGGATGGTCAAGTGGTCCTCCAGCTGTGTGGCCACTGATTTCTCAATCACCTTCCCCACAAAGGGAAGGTTAGAGATTGGTCTGTAGCTAGTAAGACAATCTGGGTCCAAAGAAGCTTTCCTCAAGAGTGGTGTTACCACCGCCTCTTTCTGGGAGCTTGGAAACTCACCTGTCTCCAAGGAGCACCAGACTATTCAAGCTAAGATTGGGCAAATGACATCACTACAACCCAAAATTAGGAAAGTAGGTCCTGGATCCAAACTACAGCATGTAGGGTGCATATGCTGAATGATCCGCATGACATCCATGAAGGCCAGCTGACCAAAGGAACTCCAAGAAGAACCAAGATATACGGGCCGGCGCTGGTCCACTGCAATGCTCATAGAGTGTGCTGGTTGGAAAGCTGTCCTGATGTAGGCTACCTTATTTGCAAAAAATCGAGCAAGTTCATTGCACTCTTCTTGTAAACAGGCTTTCCAGACTTGTAGACAGGCTGGGTTGCACAGTCTGTTCACAGTTCTGAACAGCTGAGCTGGTCGATTTTGAGCAACTGCAATCTCCCGGACAGGAACTCTGCCATCTTAAGGGAAATTTTGGATTGATAGACTTGATAATGGTCTATCAATCTAAGGTGGTTGCCATCAAGAGCAGACTTCCACCAACAACGTTCCAACCTTCGTCCAAGTCGCCGCATCTCCCTTAGAGTCCTGTCAAACCATGGGGATTGAGGGAGAAGGGAGAGTGGCCAAACACGTATAGGAACAATGATATCCAGAGCCATCGTGATGGCCAAATTATAGGCCACCATGAGGGTTTCTGGATCACTGTTTACCTCTGAGAAGGACAAGAGATCCAGGACCGCCATTAGGCCTTGAGAATTTATATCTCACAGAGAGTGGTACCAAATAATTTTTACAAGGGTTGGCCTATAAAAGGGGGCACTAAAACTAAACCCCACAGTGTAATGATCAGACCATCCAAGTGGTTCCACCCCCAAGTTAGAGGCCTTAGTCCCCAGCAGGAAGACTAAGTCAAGGGAGTGACCCTGATTATGAGTGGCAGTGGAGACAACATGTGTGAGACCCAGAGATGTCATCAATTGGAGGAAGTGCTGACCAAAATGCGAGAGTTCGTTGTCAACCCAGGCATTAAAATTGCCCAGGACCATCAGCTTAGATGACTCAAACACCATGTCGATGATGAAGTCTGCAACTTCCTGGAGGAATCATTTCTCATCACCTGGTGGACAGTAGATGAGAACAATCCTACAGCCTACACCTGCAACTACGGTACACTCAAATGACTCACTCTCCCCTACTGGTACATTTGTGGGGTTAAGTTCGGACTTAAAGCAGACCGCTACCCCCCCACCCCTGCAACCCAATCTCAGGCGATGTATCACCGAGTACCCAGCTGGAACTGTGGCCTCCAAAACAGGGCTGGAATTCTCATCCAGCCAGGTTCGGTGATGGAAGCCAGGTCCACTGATTTAACAAGATCTGCAGTAATTGCAGTCTTGTTCTTAATGGACCTAGCATTGCATAACACCGCTGGAGTTGGGTGAACTTCCCGGGGATCCCTGGCCATCTGCCTACCATTATTAGTAGTGCCCTTAGGTATGGAAAACAGACATGACAGACCATGTTCCTGGTTCCATTTTGCCCCAGGGCACCTCCTGGATCTCACTACTCCGATGTGATGGCCCCCCTCGTTCATCTCCCGCTGTCCATGCCCCCATGCCCCTCCTCAATTCCTCTGCACTATACACAATGCCCTACAGCATAGATAAGTTGTAAACTGAAGTGGAGGAGGAGAAAAGGAGCAGAGAGCATGGAGGGTGGAGGATGAATAGCACACAGCTGCAGAGGCAGAGCTCCAACAGATTTTAAAAAGGGGACCCCCCTCAAGCTATCCAACTATAAACAAAAACACAAACCCAAAGGAAAATATTAAAGCAATATACAATCCTACAATGTAACCCTCCCCAATTAAAGAAAACTAAATATATCAATAAACACACTTAATGTAAACAACAAAAATGATTAATAAAACCTGAAACCCTTTATAAAAGACATGTCCAAGTCAAGAGGTCCTCTCACCACCAATCAGGAAAGGACAGTCCTCTTGGGAGCTCTCACCTCCCAAGATGGGTAGATTAAGCAATATCTCCTCACCACTATGCTGCTATGCAAAATAATATTGTTCATAAAGAGATTGTGTTGGAGTTACAGTCTTCCAGCCTACCGTATGAGGCCTTCTTGGCTCTGTCCCTTTATACAGCTGCAGGGCACAGCGCTGCAAGCCATCATGCTATCACTTGGGAAAAAGGGCATGTCACACTCCTAATGAAGCACACATTTATTTTGGAGTTGAAGCACGATCCCTTTGCTAGAAACACTCCGCTCTGCTTGTTTCTTTTCAGTAGACCACAGCTGTTCTTTTGTCTCTGCTCCCCCCTGCACCTGCACTATTTCAGAGTTCAAGTGCCAAAACAAAAATTAAAGCAAAACCCACTTGCTACTTTCTCAGCTCCTCCAGCACAGGCAACAGTAAGCTATGTAATAATTCAATGAGACAAAGTGAGAGATGAGGGATGGGGGAGAGACAGAGTGAGAGAGAGAGAGAGATAGAGAGATGCATTCCTAAGGCAGCACAGCTGTTGTTACAAGGGACCGGTGAATCAAAGCACAACTGCCTGAAAAAATCTCTCCCTGGTTCCCATGTAATACAATCTGTTTGTTTCGCCTCCCTGCCCTACTATATTATTAAGCAGAGCACCATGTGGTGCTGATATTATCCCTTAGGCAGCCAAGAGTTTAGAATGTATAGGAATTCTGGACTGACATATCAGTGTGTGGCACAGCAAGGGTTACTATGCAGACAGGAGAAAGTGGGACTGTCTCAAGGTCTTGTATTTATGTAAGTTTCAGATTTTTATCAGCTCAGCTGTCTAGATCCCAAACATTCTCTTTGTCTCTTTCTCTCTCTCTCTCTCTCTCTCTCCCTCCTCTAAACAAGCTTTCTCTCCTCCATATCTGAAAAACACTGGCAATTGCGGGAGGCAGATTTTTTTGTTTGTTTGTTTTGTTATTAAGTATAAAAGTTCTGTAGGTAGATTAGGCCTGGCAATGCTAAATGAGGAGATTTTGGGTGACTGGGTAATGTGGTGCAGGTGTTAGCCTCAATGTTTAAGAGGCAGACAGAGCTCACAACAGGGTAGAGCAAACAGGAAAATAGAGACCTGATTTAAATAGCCCACTCCCAGAATAGACGATAGTCAATTGTAAAGACTGCTTGATTCTCCACATGGTATGAAAAATCAGGAGTACTATGGGCTACTGAGGCAATTTTGATTAATTCAGTCATCTCCCTTTTAAGATTCACAAGTGTACTCAGTTTCAACGCTTCTAAAAAAAAGTAGTACATTTGAGGAACAATATACAAAAGTGCATATCAAAATCACAATTGTGGTCTCTCTGTACTCACTCTACAAATTACTTTTCTCACATCATGATATTCTAAAAAAACCATGTTTGTCAAGCATCCTGTGTCATCAGCTAAACTGAAAAGAAAGTGCCAGTAATTGAAATCTGATATCAGGCTGACAGAATATGATACCAAACCCCCCCCCCCCTTTTTTTTTAACTCATTGCTCAGATCATAGCCAGGACTAAACAGTAGCACTGCATCTCTGTCAATGTTTGCTAGCACTTCATGCTCACGGTTGGATCCATACCTCTCAACCTCCTGCCTCATAGATCAAGGACAAGGCTTAAAAAGCCACTCCGCATTTCACATGTGCTTTCATAAATAAGGTGTTTCATCTGTTGCAATTTACTAGAGAATACATGTTTTTCATTTTCAATGTTCCCTTCCAAGATTTATAGCATATCTTGGCAGTCCATCTAAAAGGTCTGTATAGAAAAATTGAAAACATGTGCCTCTATTTTGTTAAGCCCACAATGCATTTCTTTATGACATCAAAGTGCTCACCATGTCAGCAGACTGTGATATCACAAAAAGCAATTGTATGGTTAGCCAGGGACAGTCAGATACATTTTGAAGGCCTCTGTGAAACAATTGCTGCATTATCTACAACATTTAGTAGACTAACAGAAGGGGAATAGCAAAATAATGTATTTACTTGGGATGGCCCAACTGTCTTGAAACTTAATAAATTCAGGGGGGACTATATTCTACCCAATTTTACAGCAGAGATGACAAAAGCACAGCCACAAAATGTGCTCAGTGTCATGCAATGGGTAGGTGACACTGTTGAGATTTGTACCTATGATCTCCTGGTTCACAATTCAGTTAAACTGGAAAGCAAGTACCAGTAATTGTAATCTGTTATTAGGATGACAGAGTATGATAACCCCCTTCCCCCTTTATTTGTACTCATTGCTCAGATCATAGCCAGGACTAAAGAACATCATTGCATCTCTGTCAAAGTTTGCTAGCATTTCATGCTCATAGCTGGATCCATACCTCTCAACCTCCTTCCTCATCAGTCAGGGAAAAGGCTTAAAGAGCCATTCTGCACTTCACATGTGCTTTGATAAATAAAATGTTTCAGTCGTCACAATTTACTAGACAATACATAATTTTTTTCATTTTCAATGTTCCTTACTAAGATTTATAGTATATCTTGGTAGTCCAACTAAAAGATCTGTATAGAAAACAGTTGGAAACATTTGCCTCTACCTTGTTAATCTCACAGTGCCTTTGTTTATGAGATCATAGTGCTCACCATGACAATAGACTGTGATATCACAAACAGCAATTGTTTGCTAGCCTGAGACAGTGAGATACATTTTGAAAGACTCTGTGAAACAATTGTTGTATTATCTACAATATTTAATAGACTAATAGAAGGGGAATAGCAAAATAAATAACAAATAACTAGAAAACAATAAAGTGAAAACATAACCGGTGTAAATCTTGTGCTTGTAAACTTTTTATTATGATAGAGTTGCTCTTTAACAAAATCAGGTACAATGGACCAAAATCAGGGACACGTCTTCAAAATTGGTGATAACCATTCAAGAAGCTGGTAGAATAAGGACATTAGTGTAAAATACATTTCGTAAAGAAGAACAAGTGTGTAACATTAATGTTTGACATTATTCTGTACTTAATCCAGATTGGTCATGGAAACTCAGATTTTCAGAGGGAAAAATCTGAGGCAAAATCAGGGAAATCCCTGAAAATCAGGGACAAATGAGAGGTATGGCTGGATCTGCTCCCCTATCCTAATACACACACACACACACACACACACATATGCACACACACACACACACACACACACACACACACACACACACACACACTACCTTTTGTTATATGTATCACTTATTCCATTATGTAAGCTGTCTGATTGTATTAGACTGCTTGTCCAACATGAGCCAAACACTGGAGGATATCAAAGAAATTAAGATGACGGTACATTAAAAAATTGGATGGGATCTCATGAGCATGTACATCCAAATTAAATGGCCAACTGACTAAACCAGCTGCTAATTGAAGAATTTAAGGACTGACGCCAAAGTACTGAGTTAATGCAACCAAAATCATAAACAGAATTTGACTTTTTTGCAGTAATTGATTTATATTTTGCATTTTGATTGTAAAGTATTTGTTATCAATGCGTCGGTGGTAAACCAAAGTGTTGCTAACTGCTTTACAGTTCTGTATCAGGGGCTATTGTACTTCACACTGCAGACAGAAGCAGGATTCCACTAAAAATGAGATGTTGAAACTCATTTGAGATGTCTGGATAAATAAATTGTAAATAGCATTATGATGTTCTCTGTAATGTCAGCACCGCAGTAGTTCCATATTTCTATGCTGACATCATAAGTCCCCATCTTCTACTGAAATGACACATTTTGTGAATAACGGCCAGCATTCACAAAAAGCAGGATCCCTCTGAAAACACGATATTGCATCTCAGCTTGTCACTATTTTAAAATACATTGTAACAATGGGTACAATCGTGACCTCATTGAATAAGATACTGCATGTTAGCTGAGCTATCCTGGTTAAATACATTGTAAAAAATTAATAAAAACAGCACACCAGTAAAAATGAGACATTGCATTTTGATCTTTATGGTTTGAATTTTATTTTCCTGCTATTGCTGTGTAAATGTGGGACATTTATATCACAATACAAGAACAACTAAGTCACATATTAATTCGATATCTCTTATCACATTAATGCATTAGCAGCCAATGAGGCTCTGACCAGAATTTGTTCTTCTAGCCGATGACACTGAATCTTATCAGGGTCCTGGAAATCTTCCTGCAGTACCTAGGCCCCATGTCCCTGACAAGGTACAAAGTGCCTCAGGCTTGTCCATCTAAACATAAGGAGCTTGATTCTTAATATTGCAGAACTAACAGTGTGGGTTTATCACTTTCAATCAGATATTCTTGAAGTATCTAAATTATAGGTTCATAGGTAAAGTACAAGTTAGGAGGACAGAGATCTGCAAAAACTAGCCACTATTCAATGGTGATGCCTACATTTCTCACTGTCCATATAATCATCTAAAAAATTTTTGAATGCTTCTGCAGAGCTACTTGTCACACCATATTCTAGCAAGGAGTTCCATATTGAGACCACCTTTTGATTGTACCATTTATTTCCTTTTACAGTACTTACAGCTTCTCCTTTTATTTTTTAAGCTGTGTGACCTTGTTGGTCTATAATTATAATGCATACATAGTCCTGTGCTTTCCCAGGTCATTTTATTGTTTATGGCATGTATATGAGACACATATCTCCTCTCGTTTTTCTGTAGTCCATGGAGTACAGTTCTAATTCCCTTAACCTATCTCCATATGTTTTATGTTGCATGTTTTTGAATTTTTTTGTTTTCCATTGTACCCTCTCTATCAATTTTATACCACCAATACATTGTGGTGCACAGAAAGGCGAACAATGTTCCAAGTGGGGCCTAACCAGTGATGAGTACAGGCGTATGATTACACATAGATCCCTACTCTTGATATTTCCAAATATACATCCCACGATCCTATTACATTTGTTGACCATATTTCTGGTGTGTGTCAAAGGATAGAGCATCTGTAATAGTGACACCTAGGTCCCTTTCATTTATTGTTTTATTTTTGTAGTATTGTGTTATTTAATTTATAGTCCTTTTGGTGGTTGCTACACCCAAGGTGCATAATCTTGCACTTGTCTTCATTGAATTGCAGTTTATTTCTTGCTGCCCAGTGTTCTAGCTGCATTAAATCCTCTTGTAGTTGTTCTGTAGCTTTCTCATTGTTAATTGTGGCACCAATCTTGCTATCGTCAGCATATTTGCAAACCCATGTACTGTTCGAAGTTTGCATTGTTGGCACGAATATGTTAAAAAGGGTGGGTACAGCATTGAACCCTGAGGCACCCCACTGGTTACTCCACCCCACTCCAATATGCCACCCATGATATTATTTGTGGGTGCAAATAAATGTCCACTAGTTTCTCAATCAGGATAGCATGCGATAAGCAAAAATGAGTTTTACTGTTGTTTCTTTTTAAATATAATTGCATTAATTTTGATATGACATTTGCTTTAATATTGTTATTTATAGTGTCTTTTTCTTGGAGTTAACCCTTTCTATGTCTATGTTACTTAACTTTTAAAAGTGTCCTTCTGCAGCTTTTATTGTAGTTGGGTGTGTTTTTTATTTTCCTGGAAGTACTGTATTAAGGATTTGGAGTACCATTCTGCATCAATAGAGATGGCATATCCTTCCAAATGTGCTTCTCTGGCACAGAGAACAGCAAGAAACAGACACCCAACAAGAAGGAAAGCTGGTGTAGGGCAGTGTTAAAACTTAGTTAACACAGGCATACAAACAAAAGTTTACTGCAAGTAGAAGTGTAGTAGGAATAGCGATATGAATTAGAATGACATTTGGAAGTTGCAGCAAGTTTATTTGGAAAAAACAAAATCACAACCAATTAACAGAATTAACAGATATTTACTGTATGTTAAATTATAGTGTGTGAAGCGGGTGCTGTTTGTAAGAATGTATATTATTTATGGAATATTCTGATTAAGGGACAGCATAGCTGTCAATTGTGTTTACTAGGGACATCCCTTATTCTATTCTTCAAAGTTGCTTTGTCCATGATCTGTTACTTATTAAAAAGATGCTCCTGTCATAGAGAATATTCTATCAGTTCAGACTGTAAAACAACAAATGCATACTATTTTAAGATGGTAAATGCAAAATAGAGTTTGTACAAGTAAAAACAATGGTTTTCATGGTGTTCTAAGGTTGCATATCCTTCTTTGGGGATGTGGGTCAATGTCCTTTAGTGTGCCTTTGTTGAGTGTTTGTGTCCCTCATTGAAGTGACATCATATTGAGAGGTATTAAGAACAGTTTGGTATTTAAACATAAAGCAGGATAAATATTTGAATTCTGGGACTTTAATAATGAAAAAGTATAATGCATTGAGAACAGATACAGTTTTGTTAGAGGTCTTCTTTGGTTGTTACTTATAGTGGGTCTCATGTAATTAGTGTCAAAGAATCTTTTGTTTAGCAGCTGTGACATGCTGTAATCATTTTTGTATTGTTTAAAAGGGAAATGTAGACTTACCTCCCTATGATTCTGTAATAATTGTTGAATACAGAACGGTTTTCGAAAATCTGGTGCTATTTTCTCGAATGACTGCTTTCTGTAGTTTATTCTCTTATGATAGTGTTTTTTTTTTAGAAGTTTCAAAAATGCTGCATTTTGATTGTTTATGATGGAGGATTTCTAGTAAAAGTCCCAACCATAGGGTTGTCAGTCATATATACTTTTGAAAACTTTTTTTATGTGTTTGTGTTTTTTTTTTGCAAACATACTTATGGGTTCATTAACAAAGTGCTGTTGTGAAAATCTGTTGTATTTTTTTTGGGGGGAGGGAGTACAGTAATCACCACTTATATCGGTCACCGTTAAGTCGAACAATCTGTTTCAATGGACAAAATTAATTTGCCAAATGTCAAAAACCATATCCCCTTAATTAAAACATGTTGATACTGCAGCCTTGCTCATCGGCAATAATGGACATTCAGTTCCCAGTTGTCAGTTATTGTTGATGCGAGTGTTACACAGACTTCGTACAGGATTTGGCTTATCTTACTTAAATCTCAACTGTTTACATATCAACGATCTTTTAATGTGCCCAAAACCACATTTAAGCCACATTTTGCCCTTACTTTCTTCAGTTACAGTTCCTCGGCACGCGATGCTCGATGTCTGACATCACCGGGCGTTCCTTGTCCCCTAGCACTGACCTCATGGTTTCACATCCGGCATGACACCACTAACACATGTCGGTCAATTTGCCACATCCCCCCTTCTGTCAGCCAATGGGCTGCTGTTTTTTGAGCTTCAAAGGAGGCTCTAAAGATTACTGTTGCCATTGGAAACTGAACTATGGCATCCAAATCGAAGCAAAACCACTCTTACCCTGCAAGAAAAGCAGAGATGCTGCTTGAAATTGATTCAATGCTTAAAACAAGCATCTGTGACTTGGCACTGCACTTCAGCCACCCAAAACTGGTGATTGTGAAGAGAGTCAGACCAGCCGAGGAGCTACGCTTACTGCGTAACTCGCTGTCTGCGTAACTAACACAGATCGTACATTATGTAAAGGATGTAAGGATGGACAGAGCTTGGTGTATCAATTTACTTTTGAAAATGTCTGTATTTTCACAACTGGTTTTCTGGTCGCGGGCCAATGGTAATACATATATGGGTATGGAAGTGGTTTCACAAATATCAAAGTACTTTTGCAAAAATGGTTTTATTTTTGAAAACATATCTATTTTTGCAAATGGTTAGTGGGTCGATGGCCAATAGGAATACAGGTCTGGGAAAGAAAATACTTTTGCTTATGCTAAAATGCTGTATTTCAATTGGTTATGATGGTGTATTTCCGGTTAATGTCCCACCCATAGGTTGGTCAGTCACACATAATTTTGAAAACTTTTTTTTATGTTTTTGTGGTTTATTTTCACAAGCATACTTACAGATTCATTAACAAAGTACTGTTGTGAAAATCAATTGTTTTTTTGTTTACAAAAGCACTAATTATAGTTTTCAATTGGTCTATGCTATATATCCATTTATTTTCGAAAATGTCTCTTTTTTCGCAACTGGTTTCCCGGTTGAGTGCCAATTGCAGTACATATGGGTATGGAACTGCTTTTGCAAATATCGAAGTACTTTTGGGAAAATGGTTTTATTTTCAAAGATGTATCTATTTTCACAAATGATTACTGGATCGATGGGCATGCAAATATTTTTGCAAGTACTAAAATACTTTTGCAAATATGGATTTTCTGAGTGGTTTTTGCTTTTCTTTTGCAAAAGATTTCATCTGATTTAAGTTGATTTCTGCCTGAATGTTATGAATTATGAAATTGTTGTTTTTTTATTTGTTATGCTGTAAAAATGTATGCTCATGCATGAAGTATGGCACAAATTACATTTTTCTCTTTTTATTCTTGCTTTGTAGGTATCTTGTGTTTGTAGGTACAGATTACTGTACATGTGAAAGAAGATGCCATCTAGGGATAGAGTTTGGAGTCTACGTAGAAGTAGGAGAGGTCTGAGGTGTACAAACATGCAAAATGTTTTGCAGATCGCAAAACTAGTTGTCAAGCAGCCAGATTGTCCAGTGACAGAAAAGTGGTTACGGAAAAGCATGTACATCCACAAAAGGTTAACCATGTGTATTCACCAATAATGATTGGAAATGTGTGTGCTGAGACTAAACAGACTGGTATGAAAAGAAATAGGGCAACTGTGACACATAAAAAATGAATACAAAAATAATAATGGTAGTGGTATTGTTAGCAGTTCTGCTGCTAAAGTGAGATATTTCCATGTACTAGCTCATAAAGCTAAGACTGAATGGATTATATCTGCTATCATGAGATGAGCAGCAAAAAAAATAAAAAGGAAGCTTGTGTTGCTAAAACTGTAACTCCGTGTTAGGTAGTTTGTTTATGTTGCAGTGAATGTTAGAGCTTGGTTGTACAGGCAAATGATGTCTCAACTTGACTCATTTAAAAGAGTTTTGTATGAAATTAAAATGAAATTGCAGTAAGCTGAACTTCTCAATACAGACAACTTCTATGACATTTTCAGTGGTTGTTGGCAACATACAGAACACTCAGAGCCTTGCTACTGAGACGAGACATACAAGCCACTGTTGACAAGAACAGTGCTTTCAATGGATGTGAGTGAAAAGCACGTAACATTTTGCCTATACAAAGTGCTGCCACTGCACAGGATTTAAAGTAAGATGCTGTTATCCCAGTTGAGGAACACAGACCAGAATGTGCTGTGTGGGCTTGCGATGAGTTGTGTAGCATACAGCAAGCATCTTTTGATGAGGTCAAGAAGTTCATCAACCTGTTTGTCATCATTAAAAGCTCTAAACGGTATGAATCATTTGAGAAGATTGATCACTGTGACATCCATCCATATAGTGGACATATGAGTTGTTCTCTAATCTAGCCTGTTTGCAGACTAGCGTGTGTGACAATCGTCTTCATCATATGCACATGATTGCAGTGCATAATACAGCTATACGTACATTTGTTGCCAAAGTCTACCATGTCAGGCATGCAGTGAAGACATTTACCGAGTTAAGTCGGTTACTGACAGACGACATGGAAGGTGCATCTGTACTGATTAAAAAAGTACAGAGACAGACACCTTCTCGTGGTGTATCTAACATCTACACAGATTCAGTGGAAGCATATGCTCCTGTTGATGAGTCTGAAGTTACTAGAAAGTCTGGCAATAAAATTGCAAAATTTGAGTTGGCCAAAAGAGAGAAGTTTGAACATGCTTGTGTTTCTTGCCAACGTCTCCTTTACAAAAAGAAGGTTGTGGACATTGATCTGGACAAGATCAAGAGTATCATTTGGTGGCTTATCTGTTACTGTGGTCAGACTTTGACATGCCTAGAAAGATAGTCCTGTGCAACTACTGCTGTACTAAGATTAAGGAAAATGTCCTGCCACCAAGGTCCATACTGAATAATATGGAACCAGACTTTAAACTGCCAGAAATTGTCAAACTTAAGTTGTTTGAGGGGATTCTGCTACAAACAACAAAATTGTTTTAAATAATTTTGCATCTTTACACTAAGATGAAGAACATGCTGCAGAAAGAACTTGTCAAATCTCTAAATGGTACTATTATGTATGTACCACTTACTCTGCTGGAAAATGTTGACACCACTTCTCACGACAGTAGTCTTGTTATCTTAGTGAATGGTGTTCCAACAAAGTCCAACATGATTTGGCATCATGTTGTCAATGTTGAAAGAGCAAAAGAAGCTTTGAGGTACTTAAAGCATAAAAATCCCTGTTATGAGGATCTCAACATTGATCAGCTTTTGGACTTACATAGCTAGTTTTATGTTCTTGAAGCAAGGCAGGCAATGGTATAGAAGATGATGATGATGGGTACTGAATGAAATGTGTTTGAGCAGTACACTATTCACCCTCTCCATGGAAGAGATCCAGCCACCAATAACCTAGAATTGTACCAGATGAAGCAAGTTGAAGGAAGTTCTATCAATACCTGGGAGAGCACTTTGGAAGCATGATGCTTTCTGGATATATTTCCACATGGCACAGGAGGATATTTAGATGTACATGAGGCATAAGTCCTTGGTGCTGAATACCAGGCTTCAAGAGTGCTACATGCAGATGGAAAGTTCAGGAGGAACATTCAATACTTGTTCCACCTGTTGTGGGAGAGTAAGCTGAGTATGCTGTCTGCATCTATAACTCATACTTTGTGACTGACAACATCTCTACAAGGCATGGTAGCTGCAGAGTTCTAGCAGAAGTTGAAAGAGAAAGATGAAGCTCTGCAAGTCAATTTGAATTCAGTTCTGTCCTCTATAAGAGGTACAAAAGAGTATTGGTACCGAAGGCACTCTGAAGTGATGCACATGCTTCAAGAGTTTGGTCCAATTACTTGGTTCATTACACTTAATTGTGCTGAATACTCTTGGGATGAGTTGACTGATTTTTTGAAGTGGATTAATGCAGATGTTGATGGCATTTTGTCAATGGCACTTGAAGAGATGCCCTCACTTGACCCAGTGTCTGTTTCTTGGCATTTCCAGCACCATTTGCATGAGTTGTTGACCTTTATTCTGTCAAAGAAGAATCTGCCTCTTGGGCTAGTTGAACACCATTTCTGGAGAGTGGAATATCAGGCACGTAGAGCTCCCCACATTCACATGCTCTTGTGGGTTAAGGAAGCACCACACATTGATGACAGTTCTGACACTGAAGTGTTGAAGTTCATCTTGCAATATGTTACTTCTCAGATGCCAGACAAGTATGATAGTCCAGCACTGTGGATGCTGGAGTGCAAGTTACAGTGTCACTTCTGCTGCAAGTACTGTTGAAAGCCTGTGAAAAGTGGATCTCAGTGGTATACCAGGTGTCAGTTTGGATTCCCAAGGTGGGTGAGTGAACAGAGTCGCATGAATGATGTGTTCTCTGCAATGCACCATCATCTCAAAGCAAAATCAATAAAGAGTGTGTATGAGTTATACAGAAAGAGGGATGAGGTGTACATCAATGACTACAATCCTGTTCTTCTATTGATGTGGCAGGCAAACATAGATGTTCAGTTTGTGGCTGATAACTCTATGGATCTTGTGCAGTATGTTACATCATACATCACCAAACATGAGCAAACTTGCTTGCAGGAGCTTTGGGAGGAACTGCCAGACACAAACAGATCTATGATGTTACATCTGTGGTCCTTGGGTTTGAAAACATTGTTACATAGAGAGTGCAGTGTATATGATGCAAGTGACAGGCTTATTGGAACTTACCTCTATGGGAAGTTAGAGCCAATACGGTTCCTCACTGTGAACTACAAGCAGAATCAGATGCGTGTGCTACATTCAGTTGAACAGATTGAAGAGTTTTCATCTACTAGGCCTTCTTCAACCAACATTGTGAAGGATATCCTAATTGACAGGTACTATCCTCAGTGGCATGCTGCCATGGGAGATTAGTGTTTGTATGAAGTTGCCGAATGGTACGATTATGTTTCTGGTCTTCATACTAATCTTGAGAGACATATCTTTCAGGTGCAGGGCTTGGAATGTAGTCTGGTGAAGAGATGTAAACCATGGCTGATTGATCACTGCACGCTTAGTCTGGCAAATGATGACAAAAAGGAGCATTACTACTTTGCTCTACTTTCCCTTTTTAATTCATAAAGGGATGAATGCTCTCATAAAAGTGAGTGCAGTACTTATGATGAACAGCTCAATGTAAACTATAAGACATTCAAAACTGATGTATGTAATGCTTATATTCTCCACCTGGAGTTGAAGAAGGAACAGATGGAGAAGGTTAGATAACAGCCAGAGAAGGATACTCCTGAGAGTTCTCAGAAAAATGTTGACCCTGAGGGAGAAGGAGCTCTGGGTGCTCCACTTCTTTTTAATGATCCTGATGTGCTGAAGTTTGAGGTTCAAAGTGCAATGGAGCATGGCCTTCACTGTTGTGTTAATCCAGCACAGACGGAAGGACAGGTGAACTCTCAGCAAAAAGTGGTCTACTGTGGAGTGACTGACACTGTGAAGCATGGCATTCTCCATGAACAAAAGCAATGTAGTTGTTCTGACCATCAACTGGGTTTATGTGATAATGGCAAAAGCCTAAAGGTGATTGCCGTTATGGGAAGTCAGAGTACCGAAAATTTATTTTGCACAACAAAATGGCACCGGGGACTTAGTTTTTTAATGTTTTATGTGGGGTGCTGCGCCTGTCCCCCCATAAGGATTCTCAACTCAGGGGATGCATGTGGGGTTAAGCTGTTTTTTTTTTTAAATGTTCGGGCGGCACAACAAAATGCACCAGCGCCAGACCCAAACCCAGTACCCTGCTGGCTAATGCTGCCAACCCACCCCACCATGCCACAGGGTCAGCTCAAACCTGTCATGCACCACCTCACATCCCCTCCCGCCTCTCGCTGGGTATGCCCACTCCCCCACACACATACGTATGGTGACATCCCATCACTATATTTGCCGACCCCCCACCTGGCCACCTTACTCTACAGTAGCCCTCGAGACATGCGCTGGGTATTGGTCACCATTATTGTAGGTGCCCAATCCACAGCGATCATATCTTTTGCTACCACATCAACCAGTTTGGATGTGTGTGACTGGCTAAGCTGGTACTGGGAAAAATTTCCTGACTGAAGCTATAACAGCAGATATTAGGAAACATATTAATGACACTATCTCTGTTGCAGTTACTGCTCCAACTTGACTCATTGCATATAACATTGGTGGTATCACTTGTTTTCTGTTGGTCCCCTTTGAAAACTGTGTGAGAGACCTTTCGGCACCATGCATTTCTGTTTAAAGTTGAACCAGCAAAATATTCTGTGGTGATTTGCATATGCAGCCCATGATGCTTTGCATTGTGGGGGCATGTGTGATTTTGTATTTCTTTGAAACTTGGCTTCCCTGCCAAATGCCCTTTGGGGTAACCATTGCCTCAGTGCTTGCACACGGAGGTTCTTTGTCTTTTTAATTGTTTTTTGTTTTAATTGGGTTCACCACAACATAACCCAGATAGACCATCTTAGGGTAGCTGGTTCATTCCACTGGGGTGTCAAACAGATGAGGCATACTGATGAGTCCTGGTAGGATGAAACACGTGTCCTTGTCTTCTGTTGGCACCCTTTGCAAACTGTGTGAGAGGCCTTTTGGCACCATGCATTTCTGCTTAAAGTTGAACCAGTATAATATTCTGTGGCGATTTACATATGCAACCCATGATGCTTTGCATTGTGGGGGCATGTATGATTTTGTTTTTCACTCTACACTGGTTGTTTATGTTGCCAGAGGAGCGTGGTAGCAGTGGAGAGTAGAAGAAATTGCCAAATGACATGGCTGTGAGTCTGAGATGCATGTTTAGAAAAATACATCTTCTCATTATTGATGAAATTAGTATGGTGTCAAATGTGATGCTTGCTTGCATTCACCTTCGCTTACAGGAAATTATGGGCACAGATGATGACATTCCTTTTGGAGATAAGAATGCTGTGGTCTTTGGAGACCTGCAACAGCTTGTCCCTGTGGATGGTGAACATGTGTTCTCTGTCTTATCTGTTCAACAAGCAAAAAAGACAACTGGATGCATTGGTGGTATCAACTTATGGGAGTTTTTCACCTATGTCAAATTGTTTGAAAACATGAGGCAGAGTGTTGATGCTGCCTATAAGGCCTTACTTAATGAGGCTCAAATCAGAAGTTTGACACCATCAAATGTTTCTCTGTTGAACAGTCATATCATTAATACAGCTGGAGATTCCATGTCTGCTGCATGTGATGTGTTCTGCAAAATCTATTGCAGTACTCCACGTATTGTCTGTTTAATGTCATGTCTTAAGCAATGTGCTGATTTCAGTGCTATCATGTTGCAGAAAGAAGGGCATGAACTTGTTACTCTGCATTGTGTGGACTCTGTTGATGGCCTTTTAGTCAGAAGATGGTTCAGAAAGTTAATGAACACTAGGTGAACTTACATCTAATGTGTCATGCACAGCTGGCCTGGAAGCTGTTTTGAGTGTCTGCTAAAATGCATGTGTGATGCTTCAAAGGAATCTGGAAGTTCAACATGGTCTAGTCAATGGTGCCATGGGTCACATTGTTAGCTTTCAGTTCAACGTTGAAAAAACATTTGTGGAAGCTCTTGTTGTCAAATTTGACAATGTGGAAGTTGCAAAGCCCATTCACGGATGCACTGTGACGTTTCAGTTGATGAAAGATATATATGTAACCAGGAAAGTTTCCTTTTTGTGTTGCATATGCTGTGTCTATGCACAAGAGTCAAGGGTTGAGTCTGGATGCTGCAATGATTGATATAAGCCATGTTGTCTTTAAGGATGGCATGAGCTATGTTGCATTGTCACCTGTGAGGAGTCTCGCTGGATTGTACATCCTAAACATCGCAACAGAAAAGTTGCATACTGATAAGAGATCTAATTTGGCTGGTCTGCTCACTGAGGGACTTCTGTAGGTGGGATCAGAGTTGAGGAGCACTTCCCAATCAGCTGTTCTCTGCGGGCCAATCCTGGTAGCAACAGCACTTCACAATCAGCTGTTATCTGCAGGTCAATCCTGGTAGCAGCTCGTGAAAGGGGTCTAGCATCAGCCTAGGATTTGGTTATCTGTGTTACTAGCATGAATTTCAAAGTGTACTCTGTATGTTTGGAATTTTGATTTTATCTGAATGTGATAGAATTTTATTCTGTCTGCAATACTCCAGGCCCTTAGATTATGTTTCACCCCCTGGACTGATTTAACTAACTGGGTTACTTCATATGACTACAGTCAAACTGCAGAGATTAGGACTTTCCCTACCTCCTCCCACTCCTCCTACCTGCCTTTCACTCACTCTGTCTGTCCCCTATCCAGGTCTTTATTCATCCCCTAATTGTACCTATTTAACCTGACTTCTCCCTTCCTCTCTCTCTCTCTCTCTCTCTCTCTCTCTCTCTCCATAGCTGCTGGCCTACCTGGGCTAGCCATCTCCGGAGCAGCCGAGTCGCCGAACAATCAAGGTACGCTATTTGGGACACCTGCGGAAGAGCCAGTATTTTTCTTTTGTTTGCTTCTGGCCGAGGAGTCTGAATCTTTGTGCCTTTTTCCTTTGTCTGCTACTGGTGAACAGAGTGCTCTCCCTCATCTGCTTCTCACTATTAAGCTAACCAGACTGCCCACTTAACTGAATACAGGGCTGGGCTCCCTACCTATAACTTCGGTAGCTTGTTTATTTTAAATCCATAATTGCTTCATTTTACAAAGTTAACCTCAAGCTATATAAACTGGCTGGTCTGCTCTCCGAGTGACTCCCTAGTTAAATATCTGTGCAGGACTGGGTTCTCTTTCTCACAGTTTCGGTTGCTTGTTTAAAACCATAAATTGCTTGATACGAAATAAACAAGACAAACCGCAAGCCATCCAATTTGGCCAGTCTGCTCACTGAGGGACTTCTGCAGGTGGGAGCAGAGTTGAGGAGCACTTCCCAATCAGCTGTTCTCTGTGGGCTGATCCCGGTAGCAGCAGCACTTCTCAATCAACTGTTCTTTGAGGGGCCGATCATGGTTGCAGCTTGTGATAGGGGTCTAGCATCACCCCGCAGCCGCTATGCGGCTAATCCCTGCCCACCCCAATTCCCTCCACCACTTAGCTGGTGTTGAATATATAGTCGAGAATCTCATGTGAACTTCTGATGTGGGCTGTCCAAAAAATAAAAACTATCTCCCTAGTTTCTCATCTGCAGTTTATAACTGCTGGCCACTACAGGTCCCCTTATATTAGCTCTTATCACAGTACCTCTAACTGACTGCAGAAAGCTGTACTGCATGTGTTCTGGTCTCACAGAGGACTCTCACCCCACCACCCTCTCTACACCCTCTCCCCACTTCTCTTCCTGTCCTACTCAACAGCCCAAGAATGTTGCTCCTGATTAAATGCCTCCTCACCTGTCTTTCCTTACTGGCTCTAGACTCCTTGCTACTAATTCTTGGGAACCCCTCCACCTTCTCTGCTGCCTCCCAAAATGACTTCTTCTACTCAAACATGTTACTGTATAAATCCATTGATAAGATACCACCTCTGTGCCTCAGTTACAAACCCATCGGTTCTATTAATAGACTCCTGATCAGAAAGAAAACCTTTAACCACGGTTGTGCCTTTTGCATGTTCCTGCATGCCACGATCTGGATTGCAACACTATCCCTCACACTCTCTGGTAACATTAAGCCAAACCCTGGTCTTTGGGGGATTGAACATACAACATCCACAAGTCATCTCACCTCAAGTGCCCAAACCCCCTGGACTATCCTTCTCCCACATTAATATCCGAAGTTTGGCAGCCAGTCTCCCTGAGCTGGAAGCATGGGTACATGTTCATAATCCTGATATCCTTGCCTTATCAGAAACATGGCTAAAATCTTCAGTCCCTAACTCAGCATGTGCTCTCCCCGGGTACAACATGCTTCATGCGGACCATCCCATTTCCAAGAGGGGGCATGGCCTGGTGTTGAATTTCAAACTGCACCTCAATATATCTCTTGTACCAGGTACTCCCCTCAGTCATTGTGAAGTACTGCATTCGGTCCTCCGACTGGGAGGCACAAAGAAACTCCATATCCTAAATGTCTACTCCCCTTCGAGAAACAGTAAGCTCAGTCTTAAAGAACTCATTAACCAAATACTTACAGTATCTGCTAAAAGTGACATTATCTGCCTTGGGGATTTCAGCCTGGACTGGCTGGGCCCGAATGTCTCTCACCTAGTATCTACCCTTGGCAAAGCTAACTTGACTCAACTTATTGCATCTCCTGCAACAGTTTCCTCCAATGGTTCCACTTGCACACTCATCGACTGGATACTCATCAATAGAGTGGACCAGATTAGCTCCTCTGGAGTCCTAGCAGACTCCATCAGTGACTACTGTCCTATATACTGTACGTGTATGTGGGAGGCCTCTCCCCCAGTGTATCCTCCAAAAATTCTATCCTTCTCTAATTTTGCCATCCTGGACACAGCAGCCTTTTTGTAGGACCTCAGTCTGATTGACTGGTCCATTATTTTCATCACCAATGATGTCAACACTGCTACTGAATACTTTACCAATGTCTTATTATCCCTACAGAGGAGACATATCCCCACCTCTACACATAGGGTCAAGGGCAAATCCACTAAGTGGCTTAGGTGCCCTCTACTCCAGTGCCTAAAAATAAGGGATACACGATGGGTGAAATGGAAATCCTCTGCCCTGCTTTCAGACTATGAAGAATATTGGGCCTTAAGAAATGCCTGTAAGAAGGACATCGGGTTGGCCAAAAGTAACTACTACCGGGAGTTACTTCGCTCTTCCTCATCCAATCCAAAACAATATTGGGCACAAATAAATGAAATCCTTAGGAACAACAGGCTGCAGACTCTGAGGGAAATGTTGGTAAATGAAGTCAGCTGTAATCACCCCCTTACTATTGCAGAAGCTTTTAACTCAATCTCCACAACGCTCCCCACTTTCCCTCAGGCTTCTCCTCCTGGCTCTCCTATTTCCCTCCAGGACACCTCTGATGCCCCAGCACCTCTGAATCTTGCTCCTGTCACTAGATTTGAGGTCCTAAAACTTCTCAGATCCATCTCTCCCCATGGTAGTGCAGGCATGGATGGTCTTGAACCTAGGATCCTTTGGCTGGCGGCCTCCCTATTAGCAACATCTGTAACTAGACTATTCTACCTCTCTATCTCTACCTCTGCTGTTCCTCTCATATGGAAACTGGCTAGGATTATTCCTGTGTTCAAAAAAGGTGACCCTAACAAATTAACTAATTATAGGCCCATTGCATTACTGCTTACACTTAGCAAACTGCATGAAAAATTAGTTTGTGGCCAGGTTATCTCTCAACTGACCAAACACAATCTTCTGTCTCCTATCCAGCATGGTTTTAAGCCTGGACACAGCACCACCATGGCTCTTACCTTGTTCACCAGTGATGTTGACTTATCTGGAATGGATATCATTAACTGCAGGTACTGTGGAACACTTTTCAGAAGGACAGTCTTACAGGATTTAGGACACTGTCCTACATGCTGGGCCTTTGAAGATCTTAGGGCTCAGCTCTGGGCAGCATGGGCAGAGATTACGTGCCTCATATTTCATATTCAAGAGGAAATACATTATAAGAACCACCCGCCATTTCCCCAACATCCTACAGAAGAACCTCGACCACAGAGGGTAGTTGGTCCAGGAGGTTGGCAGGTGGTTAGGAGAGGCAAATTGGGTGCCCCAACACTCTGTGCTCTCCAACATATTACCTCCAAAAAACATATAAACACTACAAACATGTATCTTCCTCTATCTCTGAAATCAAACAAAGGGGCAGAGGACACTGCAGAGCAAGACACTTCAGCACAGGAGCTAGCACAACAAAACTCACCCAAATCAGGAACCAAAACAAAAAAAGCAAAAAGGAAATCAAAAAAACTTCTGATCATAGGAGACTCCATGATTCGGGGAGTTGATACCCATCTCCAGCAAGAGGTAATGGTCAGATGTCTCCCAGGTACATCAGCATGGAGAGACACTGACCGCATTGCCAAAATTGTTCACAAAGCAGGAGAAAACATTGACATCCTGGTACACATTGAGACTAATGATCTCGCCAGCCAGTCAGTTGTGGAGACCAAGGAACACCTGACCAGGCTGGGTGACAAACTATCATCCATTTCATCTGGCATCTCCTTCTCTGAGAGCCTGCCAGTCTGGGAGAGGGGGACAGATAGATGGAAGGTCAGAGAAGGGGAGCTAGGGGAGCTAAACATGTGGCTCAAGGGCTGGTGCCAGGAAAAAGGACACAGATTTGTAGGAAACTGGCAACAGTTCTGAGAGTGAAAATTCTTTAAATTTGATGGACTGTACCTGACTAAGGAGGGAGTCAGTGCATTGGGGCAGAAGTTTGACATTTTTGCAGAATATTTAAACTAGCAAATGTGGAGAGGGGTGCAGCACCCCATACACTCAGCTAGTGGTCAAACAGGGATTCAGCATGTTTGCAGTTCATTTGCATCACCAGGTAAGAAAAAAGGTCCGTCTCCCCATACAACACACAGGAGAAATGCCAAACCTCACCCAACAACTAACACACCGAAATCTGGCCAATGGAAAATCATGTACACAAATGCTCACAGCCTGGGAAATAAGATCCCAGACCTGCAGGCAATAATGTCAGAGGCTAAACTGGACATAGTAGCAATTAGTGAGACATGGTTTTCCAGTAACCACACTTGGGAGACTTCGGTGCCTGGCTATGTACTGTTCAGAAGAGACCGAGGTGCAAAAGGGGGGGGTGGAGTGGCCCTGTATGTCAATTGAAAATATCAAAGCTACAGAAATTCAGAATACACATAAGGAGCCTGAAGAACTGTGGGTCACCCTTGAAACAGAAAATGGGACAGCCATAAGAACTGGGGTTGTCTACAGGCCCCCAAACCAGGGGGAGGACATAGATGCATTACTGTTAGAAGATATACAAAACATGACAGCTAAAGGGGAGGTTCTGATAATGGGAGACTTCAACATGCCGGATACAGATTGGTCAATACCAGCAGGAACATCTGCCAGAACTAGAAACATGGTGTATTCCCTGCAGGGAGAGGGCCTAAAACAACTGGTACAACAACCCACAAGAGACAGGGCTATCCTAGATCTAGTACTGACTAACAAGGAAGGGATCATAGATCTCCAGGTAGAGGGTCACCTGGGGGACAGTGATCATGACATGGTATGGTTCAATTTAGCCACTACATCTAAATCATCCCATTCCAAGGCAAAAATATGGGACTTCAGAGGAGCTGACTTTGATAAGATGGCCAACAGAGTTAAGCTAGCCCTAGCAGGAAACACAGGTGAGGGGTACAGGCAAAGTGGGCAAGCATTAAGGATGCAATACTTGAAGCAACATCCCATTGTGTTAGACAGAAAAGGAAGTGCAAAAGAAGAAGGAAACCACTTTGGTTCTCAAATACAGTAGCAGAAAAGGTCAGAGCCAAAAGGCTGGCCTTCAGGAAATATAAGTGAACACAGCGGGATGAAGATAGGGAGGCATTCCAAACTTCCCTAAGGGAAGCAGGGAAGGCAGTAAGGCAGGCAAAGTCCCAAACTGAGGAAACACTAGCACAAACAGTAAAAGAAGGTGACAAGACTTTCTATAGATACATTAGTGAAAGGAGAAAGTCCAGAGGGGTATTGCTAAGCTCAAAAGGAGAAAAGGGCATGGAGGAGGAGGACCCTGTAAAGCATATATCTTAAATAGATACTTTTTGCTCAATATTTACTGGAAGAGAAGGTAGGCAGGGCCACAGCCTCAGCACCATGGACAAAGGGGGAAGGAGTGAGCACTACTCTCTTCACAAGAAAGGGTCCTACAAGAGCTCACTAAGCTCAGGGTGGACAAGGCAATGGGACCTGATGGCATACATCCCAGGGTACTTAAGGAGCTAAGGGTGGAACTAGCAGAGCCATTAGTAGAACTGTTTAGTGAGTCTCTGAGCACAGGAGAGGTCCCAGAAGACTGGAGAAGGGCTCATGTGATCCCGCTCCACAAGAGTGGTAGCAGGGTGGAGGCAGAGAACTACAGACCAGTCAGTCTTACCTCAGTAGTGGGCAAGATTATGGAGGCACTCCTTAAGGAAAGGATGGTGCAACACCTGGAATCCATAGGGGCACAGGATCCAAGACAGCAAGGCTTTACAAAAGGAAGGCTCTGTCAAACTAATCTCATAGATTTCTTTGACTGGGTAACCAGAGTGGTGGACCAAGGGGGAGCAGTTGATGTTGCCTACCTTGACTTCAGCAAAGCTTTTGACACTGTTCCACATAGAAGATTGATAAATAAGCTGGGTAGGCTCAGGGTGGGTCAGAAGTAGGTCAACTGGGTGGCAAACTGGTTGACGGGCAGAAAACAGAGAGTGGTGGTAAATGGTATACAGTCAGAAGAGATGCAAGTTACAAGTCGGGTACCTCAGGGATCAGTCCTGGGGCCAGTCCTCTTCAATATCTTCATTAGTGACATTGCAGATGGACTAAATGGTAATGCTTGTCTGTTTGGAGATGACACCAAGATCTGCAACAGAGTAGATGATCCAGATGGGGTTGGCAGAATGAGAAGAGATCTGGATAAACTAGCAAAATGGTCAGAAGAGTGGCAACTGGGATTTAATGCAAAGAAGTGCAAGATCATGCACATAGGGAAGAGAAACCCTGAAGCCACCTATAGTCTAGAGGGAGTTGCTGGCAGTCACAAAGGAAGAAAGAGACTTGGGCATCATCATCACTGATGACCTGAAATCATCAAACAGACCTCTAAAGCATTAGGTATGGCTAGGGATGTTGGGTGTATTAGTAGGGGTATCACAAGTGTCGTAAGAGGGTAATAATCCCTCTTTACAGAGACACTGGTTAGGCCCATCTGGGTGTGCATGCAGTAAGTGGAGGCCACACCTTCCCAAGGACATTAACTGAAATTGAGGCAGTCCAGAGAAGGCAGCCAAAGCGGTGCAGGACTGCATCAGAAGACATATGAGGACAGATTAACAGAGCTCAATATGTATACCCTTGAGCAAAGGAGGGAGAGAGGTGATATGATCGAGACATTCAAACACCTTAAGGGCATTAACAAGGAAAAAGAGTCTAACATGTTTAAATATAAGAAAAATAGCAGGACAAGAGGACACAGCATGAGATTAGAGGGAGGCCGATTAAGGGGGAATGTGAGGAAATTCTTTTTCACAGAAAGGGTGGTGGATGCATGGAACGGCCTACCTCAGGAAGTGGTGGCTATGAATACAGTGCAGGCCTTCAAACAGACATGGGATAGGCACAAGGGAGCAATACAGATTAGTATGAATAAATAGGCCACTGACAGAGCAAAGGCCGATGGCACATTTATAAGGTAGAAAAATAAATGGGCAGGCTGGATCTGCCGTCAACTTCTATGTTTCTATGTTAAAGCAAATATGGATAATGGACAACTCACCAGTGCCGTATTCATTGACCTTACTAAAGCGTTCGACCTGGTTAACCATCCCCTCCTACTATGCAAACTACAGAGCCTTGGTGCTACTCATCCCACCTTGTCATGGTTCAAAAACTATCTTGACTATCGTTCCCAAACTACCTCCTTCTGCAAAGTCCAATCATCTCCCTCTGCCATCTATTGTGGTGTACCTCAGGGCTCTTTTACTGGAACCATTGCTATTCTTCATCTTTGTTAACTCTATTCCGGCCTTCACCACCCACTGTAAATCTATCATGTATGCTGATGACCTGCTTCGTTATACTACCTCCATGTCTGTCAATGATATCAATACGTACCTATCATTCTCTTTCAGTCAGATCCAGGCCTGGCTCTCCTCTAACCAATTAATTCTTAATCAATCTAAGACTCAGGCCATGCTGTTTGGGTCCCTAAGGAAAGTCAATTTTGAATCCCACTACCTGTGGGTGCAATGCCCTGATGGATCTGTACTATCCAACACAAAGACCTTTAAATATTTAGGGGTGACTCTTGACCCCCAACTCCACTTCACCTTGCATGTCAATGAGGTCTGTCAACAAGTCAACATGAAGATTGGAGCCACTTACATGGTACGTCACTCACTCACTGCTTCACCCGGGTCTCCATAGCCCAGGGGGTCTTGCTTCCGGGGCTGAAATGTGCTCTTCCTGTCTTCTCTCATACTAAAGTAGTGGATCTACATAAATGGGACACCACATACAACAACATCTGCAGATTCGCCCTGTCTGCTCCCCGTCTCACCCATCACTGCCTTCTCTACTCTACATTGAACTGGCTGTCTCCCGATGGCCTATGCTTCTACACTCTGGGTGACCTTATTGATTCCTTATCCCATCCACCGAGTCCTGACATGTTTGCAGCTATGCTTAAACCTGTTACCCAAGCTCGTCATCTAAGGCCCTCGACTTCTCCCCTGCTCGCCGTTCCTCCTTGCTCTACTAGAATGGGTGAGCAAGCTTTCTCCCACTTTGCTCCCAAATTCTGGAACTCTCTTCCCTCTGACATGAAGCATTCACTGTCTCACAACTCATTCAAAAAAGCACTTTTTTATTACTTGATCGCTCCTGGTGTCTGAAATTGCCCCTAATTCCCACTCTGGTTTCTTCGGCTCAGTCCATGTCTATATTGCTAAGTCGTCATACCGAGTTCCTGTATAATTCTAATATTGCTAAGTAGGCATACCAAGTTCCTGTATAATTACCTGGATGGTTTGTTGTTACCTACTCATACATGGATATTTTTACTCTGTACCCTTGTTGACCACCCTGCATGGTGGTCCAGTGTTTCTGTGCATATGCCTGTCTTATCCTTTGTAAATTGTCCCCTTTATTGTTGTACACTTCTGGGTTGTGCTTGAAAATAGGCAGTTCTTTTGCCTAACACACTTACCTGGTTACCAAAAGCTAATAAATAAATAAAATAAATAAATAATTAAGTACAATCATTTGCGGACTCTGTTTCAGCCTCAACTGCCTCTGATTTCTGTGCCAGTGTACATTGAGAGACATCAACTCTGATGACCTCAAGATAGGGAAACAATGCGACAAGGTGGCAAGTAAAGCAAATAGGATGCTGGGATACATGATCAGAGGCATCACCAGCAGGAAAAGGGAGGTCATAATTGCACTATACAAGACACTAATGAGGCCCTACCTGGAGTACAGTGTCCAGTTCTGGAGACCTTACCTATGTAAGGATATAGACACGATGGAGAAGGTTCAGAGGAGGGCAACAAAGATAGTACAGGGATTGCATCACTGAAGGACTTGAATATGTAGTTCCTGGAGGAGAGAAGAGAGAGAGGGGATATGATAGAGACATACAAGTACCTTACAGGGAGGGAAAGGGTACAGAAATACACTATTTTCCAGTGAAAAAGATGTTCCAGGACTAGAGGGTATGGGATGAATTTGGAGGGAGGGCAGTTCAGAGGATATGTGATGAAGAATTTCTTCTCAGAAATGGTGGTGGACAAGTGGAACATCCTACCTGTGGAAGTGGTGGGGGCTGAAAAAATCATAGGATTTAAGAATGCATGGGATTGACATAAGGGAATCCTGGAGGTTAGGGGTAAGGGGCAACAGACCTCTAGAAAAACCTAAAGTGATCTTATGAGCTCAAATGGGCAGACTAGGTGGGTCATAGACCCTTATCTGCTGACAGTATCTATGTATCTATGTCAAATATCTGTGTACCCACAAGGTGCAGAAAACAGGAAACAGGGTGACAGAGATGAGTGTGCTGTTGTTACAAGTGATAAGATGCAGACTGGAAGTGATGTAACTAAATCACCACCAGCTAAGAGAGAGCACGGTTTGAACATTGTGCCAAAGTTTGACAACAGTGTTGGGATCAACTGTTATGCAAACTCTGCAATGCAAGCATTCTTGCATATGACAGACTTTATTCAGAGGATACAAACTTCCCAAAATACAGTGTTGTCTAAGATGCTCAATGAAATTGTGTGCCAGGTAGAAAAATGTGATAACAATGTCATTTCTTTGACCCCTTTATGTATTGCTGTGGAAAGTTATCATGACCATGGGTCATTTGTACAGAACATATAACAAAACGTGACAGAGCTTATTATGGCAATCATTAATGCTCTGCAGGATGACAACATCCCAGTACAACAGTACTTTACTGTGAGTTATGTGTGCACATACACTTGTAGTTCATGTGGTCATTCTGAAAGAGAAACTATCAAAGATATGCTATGGATTTCTCTGTATGTTCCTTATGCTACATCTCTTAAGTTCAGACAGCTCTTTAGCTGTGCAGAAAGTGGTCAACTGTGTCAAAGGTGTGGCAGACAGTGCACTGTACTTACTATAAGTTCCTGGTGTTTTGTAAGATTGCCTTAATTTAGAGGTTGAATGTGGAATTTTCCATCTACAAATGAATGGTAATCTTTTTTATTATGTGCAGACTTTTCTAATATAACATTTTATAGTCTCTAATATACAATATTAGACATACAGTCCTGTATATATGACTACTGTGCCTGCTATATGTGTTG
Source organism: Neoceratodus forsteri (assembly GCA_016271365.2). Classification (NCBI taxonomy): domain Eukaryota; kingdom Metazoa; phylum Chordata; order Ceratodontiformes; family Ceratodontidae; genus Neoceratodus; species Neoceratodus forsteri. The sequence continues at coordinate 687,910,785 of CM057449.1, forward strand.
CAGTTACTTCAATGTTTTCTTTGGTTCCATGTGATAACTGTGATCGCAGAAAGGTGATCGTCATTTGGGCGAGTGTACATCACCGAAAATCAATTTTAGCAATGTACACTCATGGAAAACATGAAAAGGGTGCCAGAGACTTTGTTTTTTCTATTTTTATGTGGGAGGCTATGCCCCACACACCCCCCCCCACTTAAGGATTCTCAACTCCAGGGGGTGCATGTTGGGGGTGCAAAAGTAAAAAAAAAATCCCCAACCCTGCGCAAAAAAATAGTGCACCTAGAACTGAACTTGGCACCCTCCCAATCCCAGCCTGCCACCAACCCACCACACCACACGGCCAGCTCGGCAGCCCACTGCCACACTACATCCCACAAACCCTCCTCCCTCGCATGGCGTGGTCCCTCCCCACCCCCATGCACATGTATACAAAGCGACATCATGTCTCTATATTTGCCTGCCGCCCTATCCGGCCTCCCCCCCTGCCAGGGAGCCCTGTGTACAGGCACCGTAATTGAGTTGCCCTTTTTGAAAGCGCTCAATCTCAGTTGCCATCATCACAGGCTACCTTTTTTTTTACAGTAGTTGGTTTTTCACCCACTCTAGGAACTCTGTCCTATTTGGTTTAATTTCAACTGCCGTTTTTCAAATATAAGAGTTCACATTCAAATGAAATAACTGGTGTTCTGTCTCTTTCTTTATTTGATCTTAGTACAGTTATCTATCTTAGAGTTTCATATATTTTATTCCTCTCATTTACTACTCCTTTATGTATTATTGTACAATGTACTGTGTTGCACAGACTGAAAAGTAGTGTGTTGTGGTATGGCATGACAAAATAATGGTTGTGGAGCAGTGGTGGGTTTGTATGAAACTGTGGTGTGATGGTATATGAACATTACATGTACAGTAGTAGCCACAGACATTACCAGCTATTTCTAGATATTCCATGAAATTTCTAAAGAGTTTCTCTCTGCTGCCCCTACTGTGGAAATGCAGGAGATTTCTCTACAAATATCACAGAAATTTTGGGAAATAGCTGGCAATGTCTGTGGCTACTACTGTAGCTTCCACTGTTGGCTTAAGAGCATCTTATGGTTAATCATATACAGAGAAAGACGAAGTAGCAGTAACACTTTGTACAGAAAATTATTTGGAGGTCAGAACACATGGTGTAGGGGAGTGTGGGTTTGCTCAGGACAACAGACTTATATTTGTCTGGAAATGCAAAGTGTTGCAAACTCTGTGGTACCAGAGCAAGGTAAAATTATTTTTTGTCTGGGGATACACGTTTCATGGTATGTATGTCCTGGCTTTGTTTAATTTAAGTTGAGTGCAAAAAAAAGAGGGAAATTCATTGCAAAAAACTTTGTTACTGCAACAGTTAGGGTGGCCACTAAAGGGACAAAAGTAGAGAAATACATTGTTATGGTTTCCATCCATAACTCTCCTTCCCACCCCTCCACACACACACACACACACACACAGGCAGGGGCAAGGCAACACAGCCAATCAGAGACAGCCATCATTAGGTAACAGAAAGAACATACAACTCTTTGAACATACCATAAGAGACATCCATCATCATGGTCCACCAACTGTATGAGTTCTGCTGCCATCCCAGTGTCTTGGGGGTATGCCTGCATGCTGGGCAACCATGGGGGATGGCCCACTGCATGCTGTGCACACCCAACTTCTCCCTAGAGACATGGGAGTGTAGGGTCCTCTGGACTCTGCACTCCCACATTTATTTATTTATTTACGAGATTTACCAGGAAGGCATACTGAGCAACATGCTTGATTCCAGATGCGTCCTGGGGGCCTAGGCCCTGTACATAGCATTTATAAGAACAATTACAAGTACAGTGATTGAAAATACAGAACATAACATATAATTTGTACAAAATTATAATACATTTTCAAGTACGAAGTACATAGGGTAACGATATAACGTATACTCTTGACAACCATAATACAGGAGTCTACAGACAGATATGCACATAATGGGAGTACTGCACAATATTTAATTTGTAGAGAGCTATAACTTATAACATTAGCAGGTGCAGCTGGAGGAGAAGTGTGCTTGGAGTAGTCTGGTACGGTGACCGGGATTTTGTGGTGTCTGATGGGCAGGCGGACATTCCAGAACTGTGGAATTCTGAATTTAAAGCTGACTGGCCTTTGGTCGTGCACAATGGGACATGCAGAAGTTTAGGGTCTGTGCCTCTTAAGGAGTACACAGGGGGAGGTTGTTGGGATAAAGTAGATTCTAGGCAGGGAGGAAGGGAGAGGGTCCAGAATTTAGCAGCAAACCTAGCGCAGTTTATTAATCTACGGTCATGGAGCAATGGTAGGGCTAGGGAGCTGTATAAAGTACAGTGGTGAGTGGATTGTGGGGAGTCGAGGATGAAATGACAGAAGGAGTGGAATAGGGTGTCTAGGCTTGCCAGGGTGGATGCAGGGGCAATAGAGTATACTATGTCGCCATAATCCAGAACCGGGAGTATCATTTTTTGTACTATGGTATGCCTCGTTTGCTTGGGGAGACAGCTTTTGTTTCGATAGAGTGCCCCCAGTTTTGGGAGCAGCCTCTTGTGCAGGAAGTCTATGTGAGGGGCGAAATCTAGGTGTTGGTCGAGCCAGACGCCTAGATATCTATAGCTAGTGCATTGCTCCAGGAGTGCCCCTTCCAGGGTTGTGAACGGGGGGCAAGGGGTTTGGCAGTAGTGTCTTTGTTGGGAGCCAAACGTTAGTGACACAGTTTTTTGGGGGTTTAGACATAACTGGTTTGTCTTGAACCAGTGCTGGATGGCTGAGAAATCCTCCTGAAGGAGAGATGCTACACTGCTTGTTGCGGGGCCGGATGCATACAGTACTGTATCATCTGCATACATTTGGATGGAAGAGTGGGAGCATGCAGGGGAGGCCATTTAGAAAATGGAGAATAGTATTGGTCCTAGGACAGATCCTTGGGGACTCCTGAAGTGACTGGAAGGGGTGACATTGTGAGAGGCCAGTCTGACCGCTTGCATCCTACCCACTAGATAGTCTTGGAACCAGTCTGTAGCTGGGTGAGCTAGCCCTGCTTCAGTGAGTTTGAGATAAGTAGGGATGTGAGATGGTATCAAAGCCTTGCCAGATCTATAAAATGGCTGAGGATGTGCCCTATGTCGATGCCTGTGAGGATGTCCCTGGTGACTCGTAGTAGGGAGGTGATGGTAGAATGGGATTTGCGGAAGCCAGATTGGAAAGGAGAGAAAAAGGAGGAGGCGTCAAAGTACTGGGAGAGTTGGGACAAGACCAGTCGCTCCTGAAGTTTGGCCAGAGTCGGGAGTAGGGAGATAGGTCTATAGTTGCCAGGGGAGGAGGGGTCACCGCCTTTAGGGAGGGGTATGACAGTGGCCAATTTCCATGATGTTGGTACCTTACCCAGGGAGAAAGACAGGTTGTAGAGTGTGGCCAGTGGGGTGGCTATGGCAGGGGCTGACAAGAATAGCATTTTGGCATCCAGAGACGACGGGCATTTGCCTTTATTGGGGTTCAGTGCCCATAGGGAGTGGAGGACTTCTGCAGGGGAAACTGGTTGGAATACGAAAGGTAAGACTGGGGTGAGTGCTAGGGGTGTGGGTACTGTGGGGGTGGGCCAGGGTGTGCATGTCCTGGAGGGAGGATAGAAGGGTGTCGACGCAACTGGAGAAATGGGTGTTGAAAGCTTCAGCAACAGAGATGGGGTCGGAGATGAGGGTGCCATTTACTAAAAGTGTTGGGGCAGGTGGTTGGGTTGGGAGAGAGCAGGATTTGAGGGATTTGGAAGTCCATAGGGTGGTTGGAATTTTGCTAAAGGCAGATTGGAAGTAGGACTTTTTAGCTTGGCGAATGCTATTTGTGCAAGCATTTTGAAGGGCTCTGTAGGTAGTAAGGGAGGCCTGGGAGCACAGTTTCTTATAAGTTTTCCAGGCATGGTCTCTGGTGTGACAAATTCTGATTATGTCAGCCGTGATCCAGGGGAGATGCGCTCCTCTAACTCTTTTTGTGCACAGTGGAGCGTGCTTGTCCCATACTTTTAGGAATCTGACTTTAAATGCATTAAAGGCATCATCAATGCAAGATGCCTCGGTGATGCAGGACCAGTTTACCCTTCCCAGGTCCTCCAGGAGCGATACTAGGTCTAGGGAGTTGTATGACATGGTGCGCAGTGTCTTGGGGGTGTGGGGGACTGAGGGGCTATGAACCTTCCTGATCAGGTAAATCATGTGATGATCGCTTATAGAGTTAGGAAGTAGGCCTGCTTTAAGGATTCTATGTGGGTGCGAGAAGAGGACCCAGTCCAGGAAGGAGTGTTTGTTCATCTTGTGGTTGAGCCTGGTAGGCTCTTTTATAAGATGCATGAGGTTTTGGGCCTTTATTTTAGTCTTCAGGTGGGTTTTGTCCGCACCTAACCAATTGGCATTATAATCCCCTGTGGCATGGAGCTCACCATCTTTAGCTAGGGACTGTAGCGTGGTTAGATGGGAGAGGATATCATCAGTGGGTGTGCATGGGGGGTAGTATGTGCTTGCCACATATACAGGGGAGGTATAAGGAAGTGACAGTTTAATTAGTGTGGAGTCTATATTTGCGGGGAGAGAGGGGATCTCCACAATAGTGAAAAGACGACTATTTGAGATATACGTAGCAGTGCCTCCACCTTTCTTTTTCCCTTGCCTGTCATGCCTTATAATTGTGTATTCTGGGATGGAGACTTCGGCATCTGTGTGATGTGGTTTTAGCCAGGTTTCGGAGATGGTCAATATGTCAGGGTATAGTGATAAGGCGATTGGTTGTAGTAGCGAGATTTTGGATAGCAGGCTGCAGGTATTTAGGTGGCGTATGCTTAGGCCTTTGGGGGGAGAGAGAAAGGGTTGGAAGTGATGGTTGGGTTTGGACCAGGGTTTACCTCTATGTCCCCTGACCGGAGTAGGAGAAGGGCATAGAGATGCATCATTTTTGTCCTGGAATAGGTTTTGTATGCATTGGTTTTGCAGCGAGGGGAGGAAGCTGATGGGTGATGGAGGGTTGAGGATTTTAGCAACGAGAGCCCAAGGTGGAAAGAGGGTGGCAGGATTGCTGCATATATAATGCCATAGTGGACATGAACCAAGTCAAGTCCCGGCAAGTGAGGGGAGGCATCAAGGTGTAGCTGAGTGGTGCACCGAGGGGGCAGGACCGGTGGGGGGGGTCCCTCATAGGGAGGGTAGTGGGTGGTAAGGAGGTTTCTGTTGCCATAGAGAGGCAAAGGAACATAGTGATAAACAGCATCCTGGCCAGGTATATGAAATTAGCTTTGAGAAGAATTGGCAGGTGCCCTCTAGTGGAGGCAGCTGATAAGCTGCAAAAGGAAAAGTGGGCTGATAGGTTTTATACAGTCATGTGACTATAGGTTTTATACAGTCATGTGACTACGGCCTCTACAGCCTATAAAAGGAAGAGCTCACCAAGGGTGGTGGGTGGGGGTATGGGTGGAAGCACAGAAGCAGCAGTGGACAAGCTTCAATAGTTTTAGCAAGGAAATCTGCAGAATCAGTTTGAATTTGGCACCTGAATTTGTGCTGTGCAGCCGTATCCCGCACCTGGTACTGGGGCCATGGTCTGCAAATGCATGGGAGGGCTGATGACTATTCTGGAAGTCTCACGACCCCTATGCAGGCTTCTGAGGAAAAAAGAGGGTTTATTTGAAAGACAGTGGGAGGAGTAAGATAACAGCTTTAGGTAAGTGATCAGACAATTGGAGCAGGGGATTTACAAATGGAATTGAATTACCAGTGTGGAGCAAGTAGGATTGAGCAAGCTAGTTCGGTGGTAGGGGGCCTTTGAGACCACGAGGTTAATGGCCACCATGATCCTGGCGCTGGCGTGGTCGTGCTGGTCTCTGCAGTGGCACAATCGGAGCCAAGGCAGCCTCACCACTCAAGCAGCTCAGGCAATGCTGCAGAGGTTCCCCCTTTAGTTTTTTTTTTTACTTTTTTTTTTTTTTTTAATATTAATGCTGCACAGGCTGTGTGTAAGTCTGGTCACAGAATCTGTAAGAAAATACTTGCAGGCTGTACAATTAAAGGCTGGAGAGCCCTAAATGCTGTGTGCTGCTAGTATGCCCCAGTTGCCTTAATGCGCACTGTACCCCGATTACCAGGGGAAAACCAACAGTCATGCAATAGTGATGTTTGCATGGCAGTGCAGTTCCTACGCTGTATCAAAATTAGTTTTGTGTTGGAGCACAGGGTCTGTAGGATTCTGCACTGTGACAGTAAGGTAATAATATGTTTCTATGCGAGTGCACAGTTCATAGGACCCTCCACTTGCACAACATAGAAAAAATATATCCGACTGAGAGTAGAGGCTTTTCAGGAACATGTGTCTGTATACCAGAAATAAATGTGCAGTTGTTAGTGCAGGGTACAAACTGTCCTATAGTTCAGTACCATGGAAAGTTATGTTTGCATGGGCCACTATGGTGTACAGGATCTTATTGTCCAGCAGCATATAACAATTATGTTTTCATGGGAGTGTAGGGTTTGGAGGAGTCTTCAGTTGCACTGCATACAAAAAGTATGTATGGGAGTGAGCACAGTATGTGGAGGAATGCACACCTCTATACACAAAAACAACAAAACAATTGTGCAGCTGGTAATGCACAGCTCAGCACTCTCTGCTTTGCTACTGCCTAGAACAATCATGTTGGTGTGGAAACACAGAGTCCAAAGCCCCTGCACTCCCACAAAATAGAATAAATATATTTGTGTGGGAGTGCAGATTTCTCAAGACTGTGTGTGCTTGCACAGCCTACAAGAAAATTACTATATGTGTCTGTGTGAGCAGAGTATCTGCTACAGCAAGTCATTTGAAAGCATATACAACTTGTTTAAGGATGGTGTTACAGGGTACAGATTATGGTGCAGTCTCATAGGACAAGTATATTATAAAAGAGTAGAGATACAGGGCAGAGAGGAACCTACAGTCACATAGTATTGGAAAATTGTGTAATGGTGGGGGCACAGGGTCCAGCAGACCCTGCGCTTCACCCCTGCATACATGATTTTTCTATGCATCTGTATATGTCTTAACAAAAATACGTTTCTAAATGTTTCTGGTCAGAAGTTTGGTGTACAGTGCATGCAGTAGGCCACCCCATGGTTGCCCAGCATGCAGGCATACCCCCAAGACACTGGGATGGTAGCAGAACTCATACAGTTGGTGGACCATGATGATGGATGTCTCTTGTGGTACATTCAGGGAGTTATGTTCTTTCTCTCACCTGATGATGGCTGTCTCTGATTGACTGTGTTGCCTTGCCCCTTCCCCTGCTTGCATGTGTGTGTGTTTGGGGGGGGGGTGAGGAGTTAGGATTGGAAAACCCTAACAATGTATTTCCTACTTTTGTCACTTTAGTGTAGCTGATAAGGCTGAAACTAAGCTTCAGCATTGCCTAGCCCTCCTTTCCCGGTCAACAAATAAAAAAAAAAAAAGTTCAGAGTATGTTGGACATTAGTACCAGTAGCAGTATTATGAAATGCAAACTGGTAGATTGAGTGACTGTGTCATGGTGCCCTCAGACTGGTGGAGTCTGAGCTTAGATGTGTGGTGAAGAAATGGCTCCCATCATGTTAGTGAGGTGGAATACCATTTGGACACTTTATGGGCTGGTAATGGCATCAACTGCAAATCCAGCATCTCATCATGGGAGAAAAAGCATATTGTTAGTTGTGATATAATTGGGATAGTTTATTTTAACATTGTGTATTTAATTTGTTATATTGCAACTTGTGCAATATTTTACTCATATGAAATGTTTGTATGTTTTATGTTTGTTTATTGAATGTTTGTTATTGTAACTATGTGAGATAAGCATAGGATGTCAATGTAAATGAGCGTGACTACTCATATGATGTAACATCATCCTGCTTACTGCTTTTCATAAACAAAACTAAAATGCAAATATAATTATGCTTTTACAGCTAGAGAAGAAGGAAAATGAAAAGAGTGGGAAATGGGTAATTTTGGGAGGTGAAAAAAGAAGACAACACAAGTGGAAAATGTTCTGACTTGAGGTACTTTACTGTACAGATTCTAGTAGGCAGGCTAGGCAGATGGATGTGTTTGGTTTACTAAATACTGCCGGACGGACATGAAATCTTCTGCCCTATGGTTGATGGCCTAGCACACTGGGACCCATTATTGCCAACAGCAGCTAAACAGGTAAACACTGTAAAATGTTCAAGTTCCACTTACACTTAAGTAATAATGTCAAATAATTAACCCCCAGAGATACTGACTGTGTGGCAATAGGCACAAGTGAATAAAGAAGAGACATTGTAAAATGTTCAAGTTCCACTTCAGTAATAATGACAAAAGATTAACCCCCAGAGATACTGACTGTGTGGAGTTAGGCACAAGTGAATAAAGAAGAGAAAAATAAGCTGTTAGCTTCACAACTGTCTTATGCCTCATTAGGAATGCATCTTTGTGTGGACAATTTCCCCTGATCATTCTACCTCCTGACAACATTTCCCTCATACCCTAAAAATACCACCAACAGTTTCACATGATTTAATATATCAAATTACATATGTATTTCTGCCCCCCCCCCAACCCGGCTGAGACAGAAAATAAGTAGAATTGACTGGCATGCCCTTCTGGTTGACAAAAAAAAATAGTACAGGATCAGATGGATATGGATACCAGTAGCAGTATCGTAAAATGCAGACTGACAGATCAGATAGTTAGATGGCAGAGGGCCATCATGCCCATAAGGTCAGATGGCAGACCTGGGTCATCATGCTCATAGGGTCAGATGGCAGACCTGGGTCATCATGCTCATAGGGTCATAGGGTCAGATGGTGGACTTGCCCCCCAAAGTTCTATCTAAACTGTGATTTTTAGGCTGAGGAAGGCTGTAAAAATGTTTTACAATGGATCCCATTTTTTGTGAGCCCAGCCCCCCCCTCCCACTTGGGAAAGTGACTCTGATTCATGGTGGCCTCAGACTGGTAGAGCCTGATCTTAAGTGGGTGGAAGAGAACTGACTCCCATCATGTGAGTGAGGTGGAATTCAACTTGGACACTCTGTGGTCCAGCAATGGCATCTGCTACAAATCCAGTCTCTCATTTTGCTCTCATAGCTGGAGAACAGAGTGGATAAAAAGAGGGAGAGATGGGTAATGGTGATAAGAAAAAAAGAAAACAGCGCCAGAGGAAACTTTTCTGACCTGAGGCACTGTACAGATTCAAGTAGGTGGGCTAGGCAGATGAATGGTTTTGCTTTGCTAAACACTATTGGCTGGACATGAAATATCCACCCCTATGACTGACAGCTTGGCACACTGGGACCTATTATTACCAACAGGAGCTAAACAGGTAATCACTGTAAAATGTCCAAGTTCCACTTCAGTGATACTTTCTAATAATTAACCCCCAGAGATACTGACTATATGGACAAATGAGGCACAAATGAATGAAGAAAAAAATAAGCTTTTAGCTTCAGAACTCTCCTGTGCCACATTAGAAAATCCTCTTTTTGTGAACAGTTCATCCTGATTATTCTACCAGCTGGACATATTTCCCACATTCACTAAAATGCTACCAACAGCTTCACATGATTTGACAAGTCAAATTACATCTGCCCATAGGGAGAGATGGCAGACCGGGGCCACCATGCTCATAGGGTGAGATGGCAGACCAGGGCTACTATGCCCATAGGGTTATATGGCAGATCAGGGTCATCATGCCTATAGGGTCAGATGACTAACCAGGATCATTGTGCGGATAGGGTCATTTTGGCAGATCAGAACATTCACGCCTATAGGGCCTGATGGCAGACAAGCCCTCCTCCACCAGGTTCTATCTAAAATGTGACTTGTAGGCTGAGGAAGGTTGTAAAAATGTTTTCCACTGGATCCAGTTTTTGTGAGCCCCCCCCACACAGGCTTGGGAGAGTGACTCTGTTTCATGGTGGCCTCAGGCTGGTGGACTTGAGCTTAGGTGGGTGTAGGAGAAATGGTTTTCATCATGTCAGTGAGGTGAAATACCATTTGGACACTATGATCTGGCAATGGCATCAGCAACAAATCCAGTCTCTCATCTTGCTCTCACAGCTGGAGAAGAAAGTGGATGAAGAGAGGGGCAGTTGGGTAATGGTAGGAAGGGAAAAGAAGGCAACACAAGAGGAACATTTTCTAACTTGGGGCACTGTACAGATTCTAGTAGGTGGGATAGGCAGATGCATGAACCATGGGAAAGACAACTAAAAATTTTTAAAGTTATTCTCTAAAAATTGTTACAGGTCTCAAAACTGACTCATGAACATTTGTGCTGCAGTGTGAATCCCAGGCTCGATAGTGAAAAGGAGCAAGGATGTTTTGCAATGTAATGTGGTCTGTAAGAGCAACTCATATTAGAAGTGGGTTGCTTTGGCTCTCAGGAAATGGAACTTGAAGTTACTGTAGGTTCATTTGATACAATGGAAAGGGGTAAACATAGCCCCCCATGTTCCTGCAATACAGGGGATTTGTGGGTATACAGCAGGAAGGATCCACTTGCTGATTGACTGCAGATGGGGAATGTTTCCTAATCACCTTTAAAAGGGAGGGGGGGTTACCATAGGTCAGAAGTTGCTCTGGGTACATCAAGGCCATCCTCCATCATACACAAGGTTGAATTAGCATGCTGTGCAACATGTACTGTATAGTACTAATTCATAGCAATTCTGCACCTATGGTACCCGGACATGTTCCATGACAAGCTGTAATTTGTTCAAGCTTACCGCGAAGTCTGGTGCTACTGCAGTTTCATAATCACTGTTGCCACTGGTAGGCTGATCCATATGCTCACCACCTGCTGGAAGAAGTGCCTCCTAATGTTACCCATGAGTGTACCACCTCCCAACTTCAGAGCAGGAATCCTGCTGGTGGACACGAGGTCAAACATCACCATCTGTTCAGACTTGTTGATACCTCTGAATATGTGGAAGAATAAGGATTTATTTCCCTTGCGTCAGCTTTCCTTTCTCAAAGGTGAGCATGTTAATGGTCACACACATCTCCTTATAGCTTTTGTACCCCTTACCCCTGCTCATTTGGGTGGCCCTGCACTGCATCCTCTTGACATCCTCTTTTTTCTGTGTGTGAATTTAATGCTTTTGAAAGGTGCTGGACTGATAGCACTGGAACCTAAAGCCCTCTGCTTTATCTCAGTAACAGGTACAACATGGGCGACCACAGTGCAAGATTCCCCACACGGCCCTGCCAATGTGCCTCATCCCTGCCATGGAGAGACCGCCACAATGTCCCAATGTAATTTATCATTGTAACATCTACAGGGTCTTGTAAAGGATCCCACTAAGAAAAGGAGAAAAGAATTTGGTTAATACAAATGTATAAGTATTGACTTTCCCTACTCATCGAGGGACAAGCTGAAAATTTTACAATCAGCCTATCCATTAAGAAATGCCTTCAAAGAAACAGGTTGAAAATGACTAAAGTAGAATCAAAGCACAGGTAAATGACTCTGACGTATGCAGGGGTAACAACATGTAACAGCTTTTCCCCAGCTGCAAGAACAGCCATTGATTTAAACTATTGCGTTTTAGCAAATGAATTGGTAATCACATATAATTATTTAGAACAACTGAAACAAGGGCATGTTGCATGTTGTGGTTGGATAAGAGAATGTAAGTTCTTGATTTGTTCTGTGTAATATGTGATTTTAAAAAAATTATTTTTGAGTGAAACAATAATTATGTAACAATTTTTAACTGATCTCACAAAGGATGATTTCTGTAAATTGGGCTTTTATCCTAGATATTGTTGCCTGCATAAAAATAAAATTGTACCTACTAGTTAGCTAATTCAAAACTGTGGTTTTGTGCAAACATAGAAACATAGACTTTGATGGCAGATAAGGACCACTTGGCCCACCTAGTTTGCCCATTTCCCTACCTAACGGCTAAGCTGCAGATCCTAGTTAACCAACAGCCTACTTCCTCTTACTCCCACTAGAATTGCCTCATGTCTGTCTCATGCATTCTTGAATTCCCCTGCTGTTTTTGACTCTACGACCTCCTCAGGAAGGCTGTTCCATGCATCTATTACCCTCTCTGTGAAGAAATACTTCCTCACATTATCTTTGATCCATCCCCCCTCTATCTTCAAATTGTGCCCCCTTGTTCTTGCACATCTCTTTTTCTGAAAGATGCTACCCTCTTGGACTTTGTTGATTCCCTTGAGGTATCTGAAAGTTTCTATCATGTCCCCCTTCTCCCTCCTTTCTTCTAGGCTATATATCTTAAGCTCCTTTAGTCTTTCTTCATATGTCTTCTACTGCAGACCCTGCACCATTTTGGTTGCCCTCCTCTGGACGGCCTCCACCCTGTCTATGTCTTTGCGGAGATGGGGTCTCCAGAACTGTGCATAGTACTCCAGATGTGGTCTTACCAACTGTCTGTACAGAGGGCCAACAACTTCCTGTTTTCTACTGGTGATGCCTCTCCCTATGCATCCCAGTATCCCCAGCCCTCCTGACTGCCTCCTCACATTGCTGGCCCACCTTTAGATCATCTGATATGACTACCCCCATGTCCCTTTCCATTTTTGTTGTTGTCAGTATCTCACCCCATTGTGTACTCTTCTCCTGGGTTTTTGTTTCCCAGGTGCATTACGTTGCACTTCTTTGCATTGAATCTAAGCTGCCATACATTTGACCATTCCTCCAACCTTGCCAAGTCCCTTTTCATCCTTTCCACTCCACCTTGCTTATCAACCCTGTTGCAGATCTTTGTGTCATCTGCAAAGAGACATACTTTCCCTTTCAGTCCCTCTGAAATGTCACTTATAAAGACATTAAAAAGGACCAGCCCCAGTACTGAACCCTGCGGTACTCCACTAGTAACCCTCCTTTCTCCACTGTGGACTCCATTTACTAATACCCACTGTGTCCTGTTGTCCAGCCAGTGTTTTACCCAGGCTACCACCCTGGGACCCACTCCCAGGCTGGCTAATTTGTTTATTAATCTTTTGTGTGGAACTGTGTCAAATGCCTTGCTAAAGTCTAGGTAGGCCATGTCCACAGCCCCTCCCTAGTCTACTACTTTGGTCACCCAGTCAAAGAAATCAATTAGATTTGTCTGATATGACCTTCCTGCTGTGAATCCATGCTGCATTGGGTCCTATGCCCCACTGGCCTCTAGGTACTCAACAATTCTTTCCTTCAGAAGTGATTCCATCATTTTCCCTACCACTGAGATCAAACTGACAGGTCTGTAGTTTCCTGCCTCTGTCTTGCTCCCACTTTTGTGAGGGGAAATCACATCTGCCCTCCTCCAGTCCTCAGGTACCACACCATCCTCCCATGATTTATTAAAAAGGGTAGTCAGTGATGTTACTAGTTCTTCCCTTAGTTCTTTTAGAATTCTGGAGTGAATCCCATCAGGCCCCATTGCATTATCCACCTTCAGTTTTACGAGTTCTTTCAGAACTCTTTCTTCTGCGAAAGGACTAATATCAACCCCCCCCTATCCAGAGTGCTTCTATTGACTGGATTAGGTAGCTCCTCTGCTTTTCCATTGTGAATACTGAGCAGAAGTATTCGTTCAGTATCCCTGCTTTTTCACTGTCGCTCTCTGCCCAACCACCTTCCTCTTTATTCAGCCTCAGTATCCCTGCCTTAGTCTTTCTTTGCTCCCTAATGTACCTATAAAAGGTTTTATCCCCCTTCTTAACTGAGTTGGCTATCTTTTCCTCAGTTTGGGCCTTTGCTACTCTGACTGTCTTCCCCGCTTCCTTCTGCTTTAACTGGTACAGTTCTCTGTCCTGCTCCTTCAGTGTTTCCTTATACTCCCTGAATGCTATCTTTTTCTCCCTTACCTTCCCTGCCACTGCTTTTGAGAACCATAGTGTTTTTTTCTTTCATTTTGATTTATTTGCTTCACACAAAGGCTTGTTGCCTCTGTGATCATGGTTTTGATGGTTCCCCATTGTTGCTCCACCCCACCTTCTTGCCTGTTAGCTAGTGCTTTTCTGAGGCACTCTCCCATTTTGACAAAATCAGCCCTCCTGAAATCCAGTACCTTCACTTTTGTATGACTTGATTCCACAGCTGAGTTTAATGTGAACCACACTGTTTGGTGGTCACTTGTTCCCAGATGGCTACCCACTTCAAGATCAGAGATCCTCTCTCCATCCCCATTTGAGAGTACCAGGTCTAAGATTGCTCCCTCCTGAGTGGGTTCCAAAACTAGCTGTCTGAGGCATGCCCCCTGTAGGGCATTGAGAATCACCCTGCTCTTGGATGTGGCTATAGCAAAGGTGCTCCAGTTAACATCTGGCATATTCAGGTCCCCCATCAGCAATATCTCCCCTTTCTCTGCCATCCCAAGGATGCCTTCTATCATTTCCTTGTCTATTTCTTCACCCTGAGACAGGGGTCTGTATACAACCCCTGTGCAGATTGTGAACCCATTTCCAGTCTCCAGGGTGACCCACAGTGCCTCCTCTCCTCCCTGTTTATCCTTTAGTTCTATTGCTTTGATCCCTTACCTTACATAGAGAGCTACTCCTCCTCCTCTTCTTCCCTCCCTGTCCATCCTGTAGATTGTGTACTCTGGTATGTTGACATCCCAGTCATGGTTCTCTGTGTACCATGTTTCTGTGACTACCACGATATCCACTCATCCCTCTTCCATCAAGGCCACCATATCAAGGAGCTTTTTACCTAGACTACGGGCATTGTTACTCATTACCCTCCATTTTTTATGGCTTTATTTCTTTTTGCCCCATCCCTTTCCTTACTGCCTTTGTCTTGCCGGGAAGCTATATAACTTGTGTGGCAGAGGAGTGGACCCTACACTGGTAGCTGCAGGCCCTGAAGCAGGAGCAGGCAGAGTAAATTTAGTAAACTGTAAAAGGTACAGGGAGGATTTGTGAAAGATTATTCAACAAGTATTTTTTATGGCTTGCTGGTGATATAGAGGGCACAGAAATGCATATTTATTTTTCATGTTACTTTTTTTTGCCCTTCACAGTAGGAGCAGTGCAGTATGAATTTAGTGGACTGAGAAAGGTGCAGGGGGAGTTTGAAGAATTTATTAGAAAAATAATTTGAATGCTACTGGTGTGGGGCACTGATGTCTGTCTTTTTTTTGTTGTTGCTTGGAATAAAAACTAAATGAAGTAGACTGCTGCTGGTCTCACACTGAGGGTGTGGAAGAGGGTTAAATGGGCCATATGACGGACATCTGCCATTGTGTGAAGTAGAAACATTAGAAAAAGAACTGGAAGAGAATGAGATACGGGGGAGGAAAAGGCAAGTAAAGATTCCACCATAGCAGTTCACCAGGTAACAGTTCTGTAAGTGGTGGTGGTGGAGGAGTCAGGAGAGTGATTGGGAGTCACAGTGGTGATTCAGGAGCTACATCTGAGAGAAAGACTAGGGCTAGGCATGTGATAGTCCATCCAATGAAACCATGGTTCATTAGTCCCCAGAAGATAATTAATTTCACGCCCGCTGCAAGCAACACATTTCCCAATGAGTCCCAGTCATCCAGTGCATCTGGTGATGAAAGCACCCTGAGCAAACCAAAAGTACACCGTTATCCCACTGTTCCTCCTTCTAGTACTTTGAGGTCTCCTACCCATGGAGCTACAGTATAAGAGAACAATTCCAGTCTGTAAAGGCAGGCCATCCCCATTCATCTATTCAGGACACTGTGGGCATGGACAATTGTCTGTCTACATTGAGGCACTATATCCCATGCCCCTGACCCAGCAGTAGTAGCATCACCAAGACAGTTCTGCTGCACAGTCATTGTGTGAGGAAGGTGACACTGAGTCAGGATCTGGCCCTGATACTATGTTATCTTGTCACCTGAGGAAAACAAACTGTTTCTGTTAGGGTAAGGTATACAACCCCATAATTTTAAAGACACAAGCCAGCAGACAACCAAAGCAGTTTACAGTAGAGGAGAATGCTAGTGAGAAGGATATGAAAGTGGATCTGTTGGAGCAGAGCAGTGGTGAAAGTGAACAGGAACGCTCAGGAACTCAGTTCCTGTACCTTTTTTGCAGCAGGAACAGAGTTCCTGTACTTCTTCCAGCTGACACTAGAACTGAAATTCTTAAACCAGCAACATAATGACAGTTTCTGGGCCTGTGACCTGAAATTAGGGTTTTCTTAACAACATTTGGCTTATACAACAATGCTATTTTCCTAGAAATACTTCAATATCTCTACCTGAATATACTAGTGCCTAAACAGATAGATGTGTCTTGACACAGCTATCCTTCAGATTGAGGATCGTCGTTCTACGTTTCATATTTGCCAATGCCTGAGTTCCTGTACTTCTTGTCTACCACTTGCACCACTGGAGCAGAGGGGTATGAGAGTGAGATGATAGAAGAAGAAGAAGAAGCAGAAGCACATGAATAGGAGACTGCAAAAGGACAGAGGAAAGCTCGAGAATCACAAGATCAAGACAGAGGGGCATGGGGAAGGGGAAGAAGAAGTTGAAGTGGAGGAGAAACATAGGAAAGAAGCAGGAGAGGAGGAAGTAGTAGAGGAGGAAAAACATACAGGGAGGAGGAGGACGATGAAGCAGAGTAGGTTTAAAGTTTGCGGTTTGTTACATTAACAAGTTCTGATGATGACTATGATACTTAGGCATGGAGGCTAACACAGAAAGAAATGGTAAAATAAAAAAAATAATGCAGAGGAGAAAAGCAAAAAAGCACGTTGGTTGTGTATGGAAATCTAAAGACCAGGCCCACCTCCAACCCCCAGGTGGTCAGCCCACTTTTAACCTTAGTGCAGCTGCTGCCAGCACTGCCTTTGCAGTGCATCATGAACAGCCACCTCATTCCACCATGGCATTAAAACAAAATCATCTCATAGTCATCACCCTATTGCTATCAATGAACCCCAACAGTCTAGCCATGTAGCTAAAAAAACAATGAGATCTTCTGGAGTACTGGAGTATTTTAGCAGTGACCCCACAAATCCAATGAAACATGTTGCAATCTGTCATGGAAAAATCAGCCAGGGTCCATCTACTGGGTGTCTGGGGACCAGTGTCTGGCAAATCATCTGAAGTGTGAATGGCATCTTCCTAACAGTCAAATTCCAAAGATTCACCAGGTAATCAATAGGTGTAACTATCTTAATGTGTTGGGGGGAGGTGGTACTTGGTATACCTGAACAGTTTAGTGGGAAATTCAGCACCTCCCTTGCTTTTTGTAAAAAGCTCAAAAAAACGAAATTTCTGTAAATGTTCTTTATTTGAAGTATATATCATTCTAATGTTTGCCCATTAACCTTCTTCTGGGGACTTCTGTTATATGAATTCTTAGGGTGATAACTTCTTTAAATTAAATACAGTAGTCTTGGTCAGCTGCGTGGCATGCTCTGCACCCCACCTAGTCAGAGTATCGACTAATGTTTGTCAAGCTTTAATTCATGTCTTATACAAACATGCTTGAATTTGCACTTGTGGTGTCTTGCTTGGCATATTTTCATTTACTGTCTCTGCATTGTTTTAGTATTATTAATTCATGAGCAAATATCCATCTTTTTTACAACCGCTGGGTGCTATGCACAAAGGGTGCGGAGTTGCTATGCACATGTATCGGGGCACAAAGGCACTCCACATCCACTGCACTCCCAGCATGATATTCTGCAAGGGGGGGTGCACAGACCCACCATACCCAATCCCCCCCATCCATGGCCAGCTCCGTACAGGGGGCATTCCAGGGGTGTTCCAGGACTGCGCAGGATTCACAACCCCGGAAGTGCTGGCTGCTGGGGTGCGG
Source organism: Neoceratodus forsteri (assembly GCA_016271365.2). Taxonomy (NCBI): domain Eukaryota; kingdom Metazoa; phylum Chordata; order Ceratodontiformes; family Ceratodontidae; genus Neoceratodus; species Neoceratodus forsteri. The sequence continues at coordinate 687,928,613 of CM057449.1, forward strand.
AGAGCAGCTCTGGTTATGCCAAGGAGCACCCTGACATAATCACCTATGCGTCCCCATGGGCACTGCCAGTGAGCCATCAGGGGATGGGATGGGGTGCACCCTGATGCCCCTGACTGCTGGGCTGAAGGGTGCGGCCAGGTGCGGCTAGACAGGGGAGCACACCAGTCTTTGCTGCAGGTGGCAATAGGACTGGTGGGCACTACATGGGTACAGGTACGTGCAAGTGGCATGCACAGCCCCAGACCCGTGCCACTCAGCACAAGGGATCCACTGTGTGCCTCATGGGGGCATCCTATTGCCTGGGATGGCGTCTCCTCTCCCAGCCACCCTGCACAGACCTGCACATGGGGGGGGCCATGGACAGGTGGCCGGAGGTGGTGCATACCGCCGGCGCTCATCTGCCCGTGGGTGAGCAGGGGTGCATGTGGGGTACACACATTTGCCTCGCGCCTCTGCACCCTTAGTGCATAGTGCCCATTAATTGTTTCAGTGCTTACTCTAGTGTTGACAGTTGAACATTAACTGGCAACAGCCAGTGTACAACTGACAGCACTAGAGCAAGCACTGAAACAATTAACGGTTGAAAAGAGTGTATGGAAGAGCATCGTTATCTCTTGATTTCAGTGTCAACTTAAGTGTTGTTCTGCTGCACTAGTGATGACCATAGTGCAGCAGAATGAATTTTCATTCTGCTGCACTGTGTACATCACACAGTAATAACAGCAAGCTGCATTACAATGCATTAGCTCAGCCACATGTCTCGAGTTAGTCTGTGTCTCCTCACGACCAAATAAATGTTTTCAAAAGTAAAACCCTCTCACAAGGCACACAGATATAGTGTTTGACAATGGCTGTGTGTTCAACATCTCCCATTAACTGTCAAAGTAGTTTTAAATCCAACTGTACTGTGGCTCCGGGGCGGGGGCGGGGTGAGAGCACTAAGCTTTTCATCGCACTTGAATCAGATGAAAAGAAGCAACCATAAAGAAAGTGAATGATTGACCATCTGATTCAATGTTCTAATTGTAACCCCTTCCCTTTCCTTATCTCTAGTTTGTGACTCCACAGTTGTCAGGTTGACAGTGAAGTTTAGGAGAACAGTAGGCTACCCGTTAGTTTTCCTTCCTGTTTCATGGCTGTACTTAGTGTTGGTCTCCAGAATGTCATGCCATTACATTTTTTTTTAAATTCAGTAAATGCTGCATGCTGTTGCTTAATCTTTTGCTCATCGTTTTTTTTTTTTTAATCTTCCAGCAGTAATAACACTCTGCCATACACTATATAGAAAACTGTATGACCTGCGAAGCACAACCAGGCTAATCTCCAGCCTCGCAGTTACTATGCCGACTGTGTGATCTCTAGTGGTGAGCTGTCAAGGTCATCAGTTGGCATAGTAACTGCTCAGTTGGAGAATAGCCTGGTTGTGCATCGCAGGTCATACACTATCCTATATGTGCTATTGAATTAGGTAGGGGATGGGGAGGGGGTGGAACTTTCACTTGACAACTCTAATAGCACATTTCCAAACTTTGTGGGCACTGGGTTGACAACCCTAAGCTCACGTTTCCAGACTTTGTAGGGTATGAGTTTTGTGTGGTAGCAACACTATAGCAGTACAAACATTGTTTTTTGCAATGTTTCTTCAGTGCTTGAAATAGTAGAGTGGTAACATGCTTATCTCAAAGATCCTGCAGAAAGCAGGCGTAACTCCTGGGCCTTGCAAAAGCAAGAGATGCTACTAGTTCCTGTATGAACATCGAAAGGAGAGGTAGCACATGGAAGCATGTGCAGGGATATATAAGCATAGATCAGAAAAAAAAACAAAAAAAATCCCAAACTCTGCTAACACAGTGAGAGGACTGCTCACCATATACTTCCAATAAAGTGCTTCATTTTATTACAGGTGCCATGTGCACTGCCCTGAAGCATTTCAGAACCAAGTTCCTTCATCAAAGGGTCGTGCATATGGCACCTGTAATAAAATGAAGCACTTTATTGGAAGTCTATGGTGAGCAGTCCTCTCATTGTGTTAGCAGAGTGTGGAATTTGTTTTTTCTAGTTCCTGCATGACTTTAATCTGTCTTTGTCTTTGCCTGCAGCATCCACAGTCAGATTTGATCAATTTTGGGCAACAGACTGTGGGCGTTTAGATGATGAACACTCAACCCCCTAGTGGGGGATGGTGGAGGGAATTGAGTGAAGGGCCTGAGTTTTGCTCAACATCATCCAGCAGCAGATGTAGTAGGAACATAAAAACCCTGAGAAGAAATCATGGAAGCAGACAGGATAGGGGCATGGTGTATAGGAAGGGTGTCATTTGAACTCAAACAATAACAACAACAATAAATGTATAAATTAGCACCAGTCCCTGCACCACTCAGGCATAAGGATTAGGGTGACAGTATAACAATTCAAGCAAAAATAATTAACCCCAGCACCCCCTGGGTCATGGGGGGGAGTGTGAAAGAAGCCATAATTTAAATAAGGAAAGATAACCAATGAACCAGCCTCAGCACCCTTAGCATCATAAGGGTGTAGGGCAGAAGTGGCAACATATCAAATAAAATTAAACTAACCCCCCACCCCCACTATCAGGTCATAAGGAGGAGGTGCAAGCAGCAAAAATTTAAAAATGATTATACCAGACCCTCACCCCACTGCAATGTAAAGAGGAAGGGTGGGAGTGACGGCATGTCAAATAAAAAACCCAACCTCCTCACCCTCAGGTCAGGACGAGGGTGGAAGCAAATGAAATTATAAAAAAGTTAAACCAGCACCCACACCTCTCTGTCGCTGAGTCATAAGGGGGAAGGGGGAAGCAGACAAAATTTAAATAAAGAACAGATAACTAATGAACCAACTCCCATACCCTTGAGGTCATATGAGGGAGAGTGGAAGCAGCAATACAGCAAATAAAATCAGCCCCACATTCCTCAGGTCATAAGAGGAAGGGTGAAAGCAACAACAAATTAAAATATGATTAAACCATTTCACACACCCCTCAGATCAAAGTGAGGAAAGGTAGAAGCAGCAACAGTTCAATAATAGTAAACAGAACCTTGCACCCCTCTGGAAGCAGAATCAATTTAAAATATGAATAAACCAGCTGTTGCACCCCTGGGACATAAGTCGGGAAGGAAGGAGCAGCCATAAGGAACCAATAAATAATGAACCTGTCCCCCCACCGCCTCCCTCAAGTCATAAGGAGGAATGGTGGAAGCAGCAACACATAAAATAAAAGTTGCCCTGCACCACTTGAGTCATGAGAGGGACAGGTTGAAGCAAAAACAAATTAAAATGTGACTAAACCAGCCCCCACACCTACATGTCATAAGGAAGGATTGTGGAAGCAGCAGTAAGTCTGATAAAATTAAACCAGACCCTGCTTCCTTGTATCATATGGGGGGATGATGCAAGCAACATCATTTTAAAATACGAATAAACCAGCCCCACACCCCTCAGGTCATAAGGGTCAATGGTGCATACTACCGCAATTTACATAAGGTACAGATATCTAAGGAACCAGTCCTGACATCTTTTGGGTCATAAGAAGGGAGGATAGAAGCAGCAAGACATCAAATAAAATTAAACCAGCCCCCACCCCTCAGGTCATAAGGCGGGAAAAGGTAAACTGCAACACATCACCCCACTTCGGTCATAAGGGGAAGGGTGGAAGCAACAATAAATTAAAATATGATTATACTAGCCCTGCAGCCTTGAGGTCATAAGGAGAGAAAGTGGGAGCAGCAGTATGTCAAATAAAATTAAACTAGCCCTCTAACCCTTCTGGTCATAAGGAGGAGGGCATAACTAACAACAAATTGAAATAAGACTAAACCAGAACCCACACCCCTAAGCCCCCTGGTCATAAGGAGGGAAAGTGGGAACAGCCACAATTTAAATAAAGAACAGATAACTAAAGAACCAGTATAAACATATCAAATAAAATTAAACATACCCACACCACTGTGATCCAAATGGGGAGGGTGAAAGCAGTAACAAATTAAAATATAATTAAATGCCCAGCCCAGTGGCACCGAGGGTTGAAGCGCTGGACACCACACCTCATGCCACGCCAGTGACCCAGCATCAGGAACGAGCCTGGGCCATTGGGGGTCGGCGGGTATCAACAGGATTGAGCATCCTGAGGACAGCTCTCCTCTCCTGGGAGGGGAGGAGTTGCACTCCTGCCAAATGACTGCCCCCCGGTGGAGGCCTGGGGGAAGTGCGAGTCTGTAGGGCGCACAGAAGGGGTGGGTGCTGCGGGACTTCTGCGGACATGTGCACACCTCCACGTAGGCACTTCTGGTGTGTGCACCCCAGCAATGGGGATTGGGGAGAAAAATGGAGGGAAATAAATCCTCTGGCCGCAGGATGAAGCCCGACTCTCTACAGGCTCCTATCCTGGACCGGGCAGAAAGGTAAGCCCCGGTCATTCTGGGAAGTTGAGGCTGGGAGGGTTGGTCGAAGGGGGCATGGAGGATGAGGAGTATAAACAGAATATGGAGGAAAAAAAATATGAGTAAACCATCCCCTACACCTCTTGGGTCAAAGTGAGGGAGGTTGGAATCAGCAACAGGTCAAACAAAATTAAATCACATCCTACATACTTAGGAGCAGCCACAAGTTACATAAGGAACAGAAAACTAATGAACACACTCACACATTCCTCAGATCAAAAGGAGGGCAGGTGGAAGCAGCAACACGTCAAGTAAAAATTAACATGCCCCTCTATCCCTTAGGTCATAAGGGGGAAGGGAGGAAGCAACAACAAATTAAAATACAATTAAACAAGCCACCACACCTATGGGTCTTAAGGAGGGAGGGTGGAAGCAGCAACAGGTCAAATCAAATTAAACCTGACTCTGTCTATTCAGGTCATGGGGGGTACAAGCAGCATCAATTTAAAATATGAATAAACCAACCCCGGACCCCTTGGGTCATAAGGGATGAGTGTGGGAGCAACCACAATTTAAATAATGGAACAAATAAGGAAATAAATAGTCCCACACCCCTTGAGTCTTAAAGAGGGAGAGCGTAAGCTGCAGCACATCACATAAAGTTAAACCTGTCTACTCAGGTCATGGGGGGATGGTGCAAGCAGCATCAATTTAAAATATGAATAAACCAGCTCGCACTTTGGGTCATAAGGGGTGAGGGTAGGAGCAACCACAATTTAAATAATGAAACAAATAAGGAATTAAATAGTCCCACACCCCTTGGGTCTTAAGGAGGGAGAGCATAAGCTGCAACACATCACATAAAGTTAAACCAGTCCCCTTTCCCTCCAGGTCATAAGAGGGAGGGTGGAAACAACAAGACACCTTTCTGCTAGGGTCCTTATGCCAGGGATGGCTACGCTAGGGACCTCTTGGCACCACTGACCCAGTTAAATGCAGGAAGAGGATTACAACCTGATGGCATCCTTCCAACTTTGAATGGAACATAAGAATATCAGTAATAATCAGCAGAAGGAGACCTCCAGGCCTATCTTGTCTGCCCAGTTTGTGTCTGGATCTTGTATTTTATCCTGTCACCAATGTTTGTGTTCCCTCTTCTCCCCCCCTTCCATTTTCTTGGCCCCACCTCCTCCCTCTGTGTTTGTCCCAGGTTTTTTTGAAAGATCCCACTGTCTTGGATGCCACGACTGCCTCGGGCAGCACATTTCAAGGTGTCACCACCCTTTCTGTGAAGACGTGTTTCCTTACATCCCTCCTAAATTTTCCTCCCACTAGCCTTAGGCTGTGTCTTCTGGTGGAGGTGTTTTCTCTAACATTGAAGAGCCCCTCCCATGCCACCTTGTTTATACTCCTTAGGTACTTGAAGGTCTCTATCATATCCCCCTCTGTCTCCTCTCCTCCAGTGAGTACATCTACAGGAACTTCAGCCTCTTTTCGTATGACTTGCCCTGCTGCCCCCAGATCATCTTAGTGTAACCCCCCTACAAATAGGGGTTCCTAAAAGCCTCCTAGGAGCTTGCTTAAGTGTTCCCCCTGCCTGCTGGCGTTCGGCGTTTAAGCCGTTTGAATGGCACTGTGAGTGCTTGTAGAGCTCCACATACTGTCTCTTTAAGAGCTGTCTGCTTGCAGACATAATTAATGCTTTTCAAGGGGGGCTGGTGTTTCCTTGCTCGAATCCCACCTGAGCTGCAGAGTAATCGCTCCATTTTGTGGTCGCTGGAAGCACAAAGGGAGCCCATCTGAAAGATGTAACTGTTAGCCTGTGATCATTTAAAGAATTAGTAAAATTGTAGTTTGTCTAACCTGCCTTTATTGCAGCTGGGACTCTGTGTGTGTTGCCCCTCCATTTTGTACCTAAACTGCTGTGCTGAGCCAATTGCGTTAGAGGAGCTCTAAAATGGAGACTGCTTGGAGCAACCCGAATTTGGACTCTCTCTGGAGCTGGTTTACAAGGGGAACGTATAGCTAGTGATTCTGGGAAGTGTAGTTAGGACCTTGGAGCCTTTTTGCACCAACAGAGGGAGCTCTGAAGTGATTGACGGCCGAATCCACCAACTGGACCTGTTGGAACCTAAGGGAAATGCCCTGTACTGAAGTTGGAGAGTCAGATTGTTGTTGCCTCTGAAAGGAGTAGGAGCTCTGTATTTTTCTGCGGTGTAAAAGGTGTTAGCATCGAAGCATGAGAGGCCTTTGAAGTTGGCCTGCTGCCGCCGTAAGCGTTAGTCGGACTGAATCCGAGGTTTCTGAGAGGAAGGAAGACTGAAAAGTGGAAGCAGGCTCACCCTGTAGAAGACTGGAGATATTGCTGAATCGTGCTTGGTCTGTCAGGAACTGAAGCTGCTGTGTGTACTCCCGGATATCTTTCAGTAATTGCGATCAGGATCGGGAGCAGCCTGCCTGGTATAGTACTTTCCTTTTACATATGAATGTGCGTGGAGCTTGTGGAGAATCGCTATTTCATGTCCCCTGTACTGTGTGCTGTGTAGTGAAGCTGGGAGCGAACCCCAGCATGTCTCGGACTAAATCCGTGGGCTATCAACTGCCTAGGGGTCCAGCCACAAGGACCCTGTCTCCATGCCTTGCTGTTTCTGGCAATCCAAAGAATATCTACCATCCGGTTCTCAACTTGGGTATTGTGAGTACAAATCAGGGTATTCCCCTGCAGCCTGTTACCAATCACAAGTGTGTCACCTAATTCCTATTGTTTCACTCTTCATGGACTGAGCCATCCGGCTCCGGATTACAATTGGGTGCTATGCATATATTTTCTTCTACAGGGCCCCATCCATCTGCACCTGCCGGCCAACCCCGGACAACGGACCTGGCTAGCCGCCCCCCCAACCTGGGTACCCAGAGTGTGACTTTTCAGACCCTGTATGTGTGCACAGTACTGTGATTTAATTCTGCCAATTAACTTGACCTCCCCCTCCTGTGTTTCATTCCCTCTAAATAAACCAGATTTGATGTTGTTGAACTTTAAACTGTCTAAAGTGTCAGTACCTATATATCAGGCATTGTATTGGTTTGTGTATGTTGATTAACCTTATTTTACAGGGGGTCGTCAGAGACGAACCTCAGAATCAGTCTCGAGGGTAAGTGATACTTTATGAGTGAACAGTGTGTACATGTGTGGTATTGGGACTGTAACTCCTGTGCACTGTATGAGCCACTAGAGGAAACCAAAGGGGGTCACGGTGTCCCAGAGGGCTGTGATCAAGCTAGTCTAACCACTACAAACCCTGACCTCTGGTTGGAGGCACCCATCGCAGAACCTAGGCCCCTCAACCTGTCCGCAGTCAAGCAGGCAGGGGTAGTAGCCCTTGGGATAGCGCCACCTGGGGGTTACATTAGTTGCCCTCCTCTGCACCCCCTCCAGCAGTTTGATATCTTTCTTTAGGTACGGGTGCCAATACCTCACTCCATATTCTGTGAGGCCTCACCAGTGACCTATACAGTGGCAGAATGACCTCACTGTTTCTGCTACTGAATCCACTCATGATGCATTCCAGCATCTTGTTGGCCTTTGCTACCACTTTTTTACATTCTGTGGATGGCTTCATGTCACTAGTGATTGCTACCCTTAGGTATTTTTCATCCTGAGACTCGGTTACTGGTACTTTTCCTATATAGTACTCGGCTTTTGGATTTTTTGCCCCAATATGCATCACCTTGCACTTCTTGCCATTAAAGCCCAGCTGCCAAATTCCTTTGAAGAGACTGGTCACATGATTCTGTTGGATCCAAATGGGGCTTCCAGTTCCCAGCCCTCTAAATATCCATTTTGTTCTCTGAAAAACTTTTGTTGTGGGTACAGGGGAACCATGGAACCTCCCCTGTGCTCCTTATTTACATAGAGATTCCGTGAGACCTAAGGACAAAAGCTGGCTCCAGCAGTAGTCTTCTGAATGAGGACTAAAACCAATATGGCCTCCTTATGGCTTTGATTAGAGGAGCCAGGCCACATGATCCTGCCAGATCCAAAATGGAATGGTACAGGGGACCTGGGATGCCTGCTCTCCTCACCTGCCTAAGGACTACTGATTATATTATTAAAATATATCTTTCTTGCTTGATGAAATATGTGTCTGGATTCTAACAATATAATTTTATTGACTAATACAGGAGGTTTCTGGGAGGCAATTAATGTCTGTGTCGATACTTCTGATAAATGCACTCAAGTTGTGCTGCCCCCCCCCCATTATGTTGCAAAACAGAAATGCACTTGACACCATGTAGTCGGATGGTTATTTGCACAAACCCAGGACTCGTGCAATCCAAGAAACCTGAGTCTGAGTCCAACTTCAGTGATTTTAAGAAAAACTGTAAAAGCAGAACTGGTGGAGATTTAGCAGCATGTGAAAGGTGGTCCTCTGTACTGATTTTCTGTACAATGGAAGCTTTGTTATTATAATAGTACAAATTTCCAATAAGCATTGCCTCCAAAGCAAGTCAATTGTTTTTCTTATATTTTAACACAAAGGAACTGTCCTTGATTCAAATTCAGGTAGTTTATGTTACCTGCTTACTAAGTGTTAACATAATCTCTTCAGCACAGGAGATGCCTTTTTCTTCAGTGGTTCTGTGTTGCAATGGATATGTAAGTAGTCTAGCAAGCAAGAAACCAGGGGTTCAATTTGCAATGATCTAGAGCTGTGTCAAGGACCTTGCACCTAATTTTGTAAAAGTAGGGGTCCCTGTGCCAAAAACATGGGAGTTGCTGCAGCCGGAGGGCTATATCAAACATTGGGAGCACCTGCAGGGTTTGACAGAGGTATCTGTCAACCCTCCCCAGAGCAAGCCTACATGAACCGCGGAGGTGGGGGGGGAGGGACTAAGGCTGGAAGGCAAGGAATTGGGGCTGTTGGGGCAATGAAGGTGCCATAGGATAGGAGGGGGGCATGGCGGCAGTTACAGGGAGCAGAGGAGGCACTTGGCAGCGGTGCCATTTGGGGTATCTGACAGCCAAGGGGACCTGGTGGGGGGATTGTCATGGTGGTACTATTATGGCACAACTCCAGGTGGAAGCAGCCCTAGCACCTGCTCCACAGGACTGTCAGTTCTGTGGGACACATGCCAGGGCTGCTTCCACCTGGAACAGTGTCATAATAGCATCAAAATGCCCCAGCAGCCTCCATTCCCCACCTTCCAGGTCATACAGTTCACTTGCCACCCTCCAAAAGAGTTGTACAGGGCCCTTAGACCACCTCCTGACTGGTTTATGTGAGCCCATTGATATGGCCACAGTGGGGCTTAAAGAATCCCAGCTAAGGGGATGGTGCAGCCCCACTGTGGTGCACCCACCCTGGCGACCTGGCACGTGGGCACTTTTGCTGCAAGGGTGGTGCAGAGGGCTTTCCCGCACGGTATCCAGGTTTCACCGCAGCTGGCATTTGAAAATTGGGAATGCTGCAAACTATGACACAAGGTGCCACTTGTATCATACACCTTTGGTGCAGGCACCTTGCATCATACTTCATTGTTTGAAAATCGAGCCCTAGGGGTTTAAAGAACTAGTCTGCTGCCTTAATTGAATAGTAGTTTTTAAAAGCAGTCAGCTATTACCTTTTATATCTGAAGAAGATTGTTACCGAAGTTAGTAAGTGTGATGTGTGGAACATCACTCTGCCTAGCAGCTGACATATCTAGCTCTGTTCCTCCCACTGCATCACCAGCATTGTGGCCTCACTGACAGTGACATCACAGCTGCTCGGGAACATCTGCTCAATAGATGCCAGCTCAGTCACCTGTGATGTCACTATCAGAGAGATGACATTACTGATGAAGTAGAGGGAGGAATTGAACTAGATATGTTAGCTGCCAGAGTGCTATTATCTAGAAACAGAGGAACAGAGAATTTGGTGGCAGATAAGGACTGCTTGGCCCAACCGGTCGTCCCATTTTTTCCTACCTACAGTATCACCACAGACCCTGCTAGATCTACAGCTCTTTCTCCTTCCCCCTTCCACTGTTCTTACCCCCATTGACTTAGCTGGAAGGCTGTTCTAAGAATCCACTACTCTTTCTGTGAAGTACTTCCTCACATCTCTCCTGAATCTACACCCCATGCAGCTTCATAACACGTCCTCTTACTCTTGAGCAACTTTTTTTTGGGAAAAATACTTCCTACTCTACCTTACTAGCCCCTATGAGGTATTTATAGATCTCTATCATATCCCCCTCTCTCTTCTGTCATCCAGGGGGTAGGGACTGAGGTCCTTTAGTCTCTCTTCATTGGACTTTTGATGCAGATCCTGCAACATTTTACCTGCCTTCCTTTGGACTGCACTTCCAGTATTCCACACATCCATCATTATACTATCACATAGAAAACGTTCTAACAAACAATAGGAAAAGGAAATATACTTCAGAAATAGAAAGTTACAACTGTCTACTCCTACTCCTAACAATTTGTTTACATTTTCCTGTCTGCTATTTTTAGTTCTACCAGCTCTTGAAATTTGAGCTGAAACTTTTCTATTGTCTAGTGCACTTACCTGGTAAACAAAAACAAACAGAACAAATAAATACATGTTTGTATTTTTGGCAAGAAATTTGTAAGGACTTACACGTTTTTTGTTTTATTAATTTTATTTTAATGTTAAATCTCACTGGAGTAATGGTCCACAGTGATACGTGATTAGTAAATAGTCAGAAAAAATTATTTGGCTATAAGAAAAACTAAATGCAGCAGAAAAGTAATTCCTTTAAGGCAAATATCTGCCTCTGAGGCAAAGCTGGTTTGGGATTCGTGCCTCTTGCCTGTGTTATATACAATTAAAAATTATTTTGAAATGCATTTCTCCAACTGCATGTTATTTATAGATATTCTGACTAAAGTACTGCAACATATTGCAAACTAAACAAAGTGATAGCTGATCAACAATGATTTACAATGTGCAAAAACAGCTGTGCTAGGAAAAATGTCAGCTGTACAAAGATGTGATATCTAGAACCAGGAAAAGAGTCACATTAGACAAAATGGATGGTCATAAAGGTATGATGATGTTATCTTTTTTCAATTCAAATTTTATTAGCAGTTTTACAATAACACAGGAGACAGAAATAGTAACAGTTAGTCAACATTATTACAGTATGGGATACATTCTGTCCCCTCCCACCCCCCACAACCCCTCCCACCCAGTACAGCAGTATTAACTAGAACCAATCCAGTCATTTAACTAAGACATGTTATTATTACCATCACCAATAAGAATTAGAGTGTGTAAGGGATCCCAAACTCGCATATATTTCCGTTGTCTATTATAGAGGCCCACAATGGCTTTCTCTGTTCTGAGGTTAGCTAGGATTTCCTGAAGCCATTCTTGGTAAGTTGGACAAAGGTCATCCTTCCAATGCCTGAGGACTTTTTTAACGGACAAGGCTATCATGGAGATGTGAAATCTCAGAGTGGTAACCTCTATAGGGGATAGGTCTCCAAGCAGACAAATTTCTGGGGTAAAACAGTCATGAAGGCCCAACAAGGGGTCCAATTTGGTCCTGATTGAGTTCCACAAGGGGGTTATCTTAGGACATTGCCAAAATATATGGAGAAGCATCCCTTTGTCTAGGGAACACCTAGAACACAAGTCTGAGTCCAGAAGGCCCCGACTAGCAAGTTTTAGGGGAGTATAATAAAGATTGTGTAAAATATGGTATTGCATTAGCCGTAATCTATCTTGCGATATGTACTTATGGCAATACTGCCATAATACAGACCAGTCCAAGGTATAGTGGGGGAAGAGGGAGGACCAATACTTTGTGGGACCATAGGAACTTCCAAACCACCAATGAAAAAGAGCCTGGTATAGCTTCAAGATTACCTTTGGAGGACGTAACAAGGAAGTAAGCTCAGGTAAAAAAGAAATGCAGGGGTATGGGGAGGAATATTGCTCAATGTATTAACCAAAAGGTGTTTAAGTTGGAGAACTTTGAAGTGGCTAGATACTGGGATATTAAATTTCGAGATTAACTTAGGTACAGAAAGCCAAGACCCCTCACCATCAAGGAAAGTAGATACAGTCCCCTCTCCCAGCTGAGGCAACCACTTAGAGGGAATCCTCTGCTTGTTTATTAAGAAGGATGGTGAGTTCCATATGGATTGAGATAAATCCAGGTGAGGTTTGTAGCCCAAAAAAGAGCAAAGTTGAGCGTGTATTCTTAATGAGGTCACTAGCGTTGGACATCTTCGAATATCTTGTAGGGAAGAAATCTTGACATAGAACAAAGTCGGGGGATCAATACCTATAGACTGGATGAAATCCAGTTCTATTTTGAGCCAAATCGGCCTCAGGCTACCTGGACCTTGGTTTAGCCATTTAAGGTACTTTGATAAATGGCTAGTCCAGTAATATAAAGTCAGATGAGGAATACGGAGACCACCATTGAGTTTCTGAGCTGCCAATCTGTGGTATGCTAAGCGGGGTTGTTTATTAGACCATATAAAGTTAGTAAACAAACTATGCATTTTCTGAAACCAAGACAATGGGATGAAAGAGTTAAGAAGCAATAACGGATAGAAAAGATGGGGAAACACGTTCATTTTGATTAAACTAATACGACCCCATAACGAAATAGGGAGTTTTGACCATCTATCCAGATCTTGCGTAATGACCGGAGACAGGGGTTCCAGGTTCTCTTTAAACCACAAGGAGAGATTGCGTGTAAGTCTGATACCAAGATATTTGAGGGAGACCGGTGACCAAGAAAGCCCAAAAGAAATAATATTGTGTTTAAATACCTTGTGGTTCAGAGGAAAAATGGATGATTTGTTGGAATTTAATTTATAATTCGAAAAGAAGCTGAACTTCACGATCGTGGCTAGCATAGCTGGAATTGACAAATCTGGATAGGACAAATGGAGAAGAAGATTGTCTGCGTATGCTCTAACCTTAACTATGGCATTACGTATGTCCTGATTAATTAAAAGATTCCAAATGAGCGGTTCTAAATATAAATTAAATATTAAGGGGGAGAGGGGACAGCCTTGCCTAGTTCCCGAGTATAAAAGAAAGGGCTTTGAGAATGCACCGTTCCCTGAAATCCTGGCAGAAGGAACTTGGTAGAGAGCTCAGATCCAATTTATGAATGTCGAAGGAAAAGCAAATGCCTGGAGAGTTTGAAATAAGTTCCAATTCACATGATCAAATGCCTTCTCGGCGTCCAGGGACACCAAGACAGCCAGAAATGTGGCATCCCTGGTCTCTGAGAAGACATGGGAAAGAGTTCGAAGATGGTCCAATGACGAACGCCCCTTCATGAATCCCACCTGTGGCATTCCGACCAAGTCAGGGAGAACCAAGATAAACCTGTCAGCCAGGATCTTTGAAAGGATTTTAATATCCTGTTTCAAAAGGGATATGGGCCCATAACTCTGTACCAACTTGGGATCCTTGTCAGATTTAGGAAGAAGAAGAATTAAAGCTTCAAACAAATGGGGATCGGAAACAGCCCCAGAAAGGATGTGGAGGAACAATCTATGAAGAGCAGGAACTATTTGATCCTGAAATGTCTTATAAAATAATGATGAAAAATCATCTGGTCCTGGGACCCGATCCAAAGAAAGAGCCTTTATTACTTCAGTAATTTTGATCAGGGAAATGGGAGAAGAAAGAAACCTCTTTTGAGCTTCAGACAAGGAGGAAAGACGAGACTCCTGGAGATATGCCTCTAGAGCCTCCAGTGAAGGGGGATTGTCCATGTTGCTATATAGTTGCTGATAATAGTGCGCAAATTCCTGCACAATCTCTGAGGGAGACAATCTCAGGGATCCATCTATATGAGACCTGACAGGTGGGATAAACCTAGCAGATTCCTGTTGCTTGATCCTTAAGGCTAACAGGCACCCTGCTTTTTCACCTTGATCGGTGTACTGAGCCTTGATGCGAATAATGGCCAATTCAGCTTTGTCTCTTGATGAATCTAAATACCTGTCCTTAACTGTGAGCAGTTTCCGCCTAGATTCCTCCAAAGTTTGAGGGGATAAGTTGGTCTCTAGGGTACAATTTGTGACAATAGTGAGAAAAGCTCAGCTTCAGGTGTTTTTTCCGCTTGGGACAGTAGCTAAACTAATCAAAAGCCTCCTCCAGTAAGCCTTAAAGGCACCCCATGTAACATCCGGTGTCGTATCTTCTGTGGTGTTTACTGAAAAGAAGAACTCTATCTGGTCTTTTACCTGCTTAGAGATGTGTAAATCCTTAATTAACTGATCATTTAGTTTCCAACGATTCTCTTTTTTAGGAAGAGAGAGTAAGGCTAGACAACACATTACTAGAGAATGATCAGACATAGGGCCAGGTTGAATTGAGGAAGATATCACCCCTGGAAGAAGAGATTGGGATTTTAGTAAATAATCTATGCGAGAGTACGACCTATGTACTGGGGATACAAAGGTATACTCCCTACTATTGGGGTGTAAAACTCTCCACACGTCGCATAAGCCACACTGATCTAACAAACCTCTAATTGCTCTCTGCCCAGGTAAGAGTCCCTTTAGTACTGATCCTAACCTGTCAAGAACAGGGTCCAATGCCAAACTGAGATCCCCACCCATTACTATCGGTATGGGAAGCAAGGGTACAAGAAGGGTTATAAGCTTCATAAAGAAGCTGGGATTATCTATGTTGGGGCCATAAGTACTACAAAGTAAAAGTGGCATAGTGAAAAGTGTACCTTGGACCATAATGTATCTATCACCAGAATCTCTAAAAACCTGGGTGGGGGTAAAGGGAACATTTCTATTAATAATTATCATGACCCCACAACTATTCGTAGACCCCTGGGCAGCAAAAACTTGCCCAATCTGCTGCCTCCTCAGTTGTAAAACCTCAGTTTCTAATAGGTGGGTTTCTTGTAAAAAGGTAACTTGGGATCGTAAAAGATTCAAATGTTTGAGTATTTGATATTGCTTGGGCTTCCTCCTGATCCCTTTCACATTCCAAGTTGCAAAAGCGATATCATTAGCCATCATGTCTTATAAGGAGAAAACAAACATAAAACAAGTGGGTGATGATATACCATTTAACAAATAAACACAACCCCCTGGATACTGTTGTACAACCCTCACTGCCCAATCCCCTCTTAAACCTTAACAAACAACTAACCTTACTAAAACCCCCACTATCCCCCTTTTTCCCAGCCCACCCCCCTCTATTACCTATCCAGCAAAACATTCTGCAGCTTCCCTTAACCCCTCTATTCCCCTCCAACCATCTTTAAATAACAAATTTCCTTTGTACATTGGTTTCCAGCTCTCAATTTAAAGGAAAAGAAAACCATTTGCAAAAAGGGGGTAGAAAACCCAAGTAAACACAGCTTAAGCAAATCCCTATCTCGCCAAACACCCTGAAATACGTGAATATAACTCTCAGACAGTGAATATAAAGAACCCCCAGTAACACTATACACTACTCCCCTCTTGTGGGAAAAATGAGGAACTACATTAAATTTAAACACAAAGCAAAATCAGCGATCTACATTGAAAATCCCCTCTTCCAATACGAATCCTGCAGCTGTCTAGAAAACGATAATCCGTTCATATTCAACAAACAGAGTACATTGACAGCTTTTTTTTTTAAAACAACTTCCCTAGGTGAGAAGGACAAAAAACATCGGGGGGGGGTCTGTTACCAATCAAAACTCCTGGCGATGCCTTAATCCGTCCTCTTCTTTGTCGAAGGACACTCCTCTGAGATCCAAATCCAGGATCAGATAGTCCCGACTCGCAATAATGTCTGTTGCAACTTGCAACATTACATACTCACTAGCCAGCTGGATCGCTCAGTTCTGAATCAATTAACTAGCACATCTCTGCAGTAGGGGCTTACCTCAGGAGCTACGTGATTCAGGTGCCACGAAACCAATCCGGAAGAGCCAACTTAAGTCCTGCTTTGGCTGCTTCTGCTTCCTCAAAGGACTTCCAGGCTCCCAAAATCAAGACTTGAAGCTTAGCGTGGTAAATCATTCAGAACAGGAGACCAGCAGCAATAATCTTAGCTACAAGGGGATGAAAGGCTTGCCTGCGCTGTCGGATTGTGAGAGGGAGGTCCTGGGTTACAGGAAACTTTTTCCCTTCCCACTGGAGGTCCTGGATATCACTGATTTTTGACAAGAAATGTTGCCTTTCCAAGTAATTCAGGAACCGCAGGATCATTGGTCTTGGGGGAGAGCCCCGCAGGGGCATAGGTCGCAGGACTCTATGCGCCCTTTCAAAAATGTAATTGGGACCATACGAAGAGGGACCCACCACCTTGGCAACCAGCTTCTTGGTGAACAGGACCACATCAGGTCCCTCTTCCAACTCCGGGAGCCCTATAATTACCACATTATTTCGCTGGCTGCGCCCCTCTAAATCTTCGATCTTTTGTTCCATTTTTGTGAGTTTCTGGCACAGACAGACGACCTCTGAATCCATTTTCTCTACCTGCTTTTCCAAGGAGACCACCGTGGCCTCATTATCCGAGACTCTCCTAGCCGTATCTTCCATGGCTGTAGTTAATGACTTAATTTCAGCTGCCATACCTCATAGCTCATCCTGAAACGGACGAAATTCTGCAAGGAAGTCTGCAAGGGTAAGCGGCGCTTGCTCTAGTTTAGTAGAGGATTGTATTGCTGAAACTGATGCGTCGTGGGTCCTCTGTTTGTTCGGGGCCTTCTTGGGTGTGATTGGTGGAGTGTGCAGAGGTCCCGCTTTTCTCATTTCCACCTCCATGCTGTGGGGAGAACAATTATCTCACTAACTTATAGGCAAGCAAGACTTAGGGACCTGGAAACTGACCCAATTTTTAAGAAAAAGGAGCTTTAAACGCGAATCTGACACCGGGAGGGTCGGAGATCAGGAAAGAGCGTCTTCTTAGGCAGGCTGCATCACATGTCTCTATGATAATGTTATCTATGCTGGAACATATTATAGAAATCATTTGAGACGGAAGAAGATTGGAGAGCCCATCAAGGCCTACTCCAATGCCAGTGCCCACTTTCTATTACTGAGTGAAATAAATGGCTTATTACAGTTTCCTTCAGTTCTATAAAATATTTCAGTTACAAATGAAAAATGTAATTGGCAATGTTAAGCAAAGCATAATTAGTGATTGTTTTACCGCTGCCTCCAGCCATTCTTAAGCCAACACTGGCAGCCAAATTGTATTACATACTTGCAGTACCCCCATCCTCGCATGTAAAGCCACTTTATGTGGTTAAAGTGAATGACTATTTTCTACAACTGTAAAGTAGTTTTTCAAAGGAAAACAACACCCATATATCTTGTAAATTTTATTTGTGTCTGTGTCAATAGACAACTATTTTTGTAGAGCTATTAGAGATATATGTGATTACTTTATTTTCACTGTTCATACTAGTTCCCTGTAACTATCCTGAGCGTCTCCATTTTCTGGTTTCTTAAATCACATTGTTCCTGAGAGCTGCATTCACATATGGGAACATGATGTGGCACTCTTTATACTCCACAGTATGGCTGTCTACTTAATTAGAATTCAACGGGGAAGAGTACACAATGGGAGGAGGAGAGACTTAAAGAGCTTAATATGTACACCCTTGAGGAAAGGAGGGAGAGGGGGGACATGATATAAACTTTCAAGTACCTCAAGGGAATCAACAAAGTCCAAGATGGGAACATCTTTGAGGGAAAGAGATGTGCAAGAACAAGGTGGCACAGTTTGAAGATAGAGGGGGGACAGCTCAGGCACAACATCAGAAAGTATTTTTTCATAGAGAGGGTGGTCGACGCATGAAACTGCCTTCCTGAGGAGGTTGTGGGATCAAAACCGGTGGTGAAATTCAAGATTGCATGGGACAGACACAAGGCAAGTGTAGTGAAGGGTGGAGGAAGTAGACTGTTGGTTAACTAGAATCTGCAGCTTATCCAATGCATAGGGAATGGGCAGACTAGGTGAGCCAAGTGGTCCTTATCTGCCATCAATATCTATGTTTCTATATTACTATGTTTAACAAAGCAAATTGCAGCAAGGTGTGAAACACCATATTTACCTTCAGTTAGCTTTGGAAACTGTCCAAGTCATAATGCAGAGTTTTCCCTTAAACTGCATTCAATTTATGTGTTTCCAGAATGTGTTTTTCAGGATATTTGTACTTTCAGCACAGAGATACACAGTATAAATGGGCGATGTGACACTGTGTTCTCATATGGTAATGCAGATCTCATGGACAATGAGATTTCAATCACTATAAAATGGAGACACCCAAAATAGTTTCAGGGGACTAGAATGAACAATAAAAACAAACTAAAACAAACACATATATACCTAACAGCTACAGGAAAATTGTTGTCTGTTGACATGGAAACAAACAAAATTTATAAGATATGAGGGTGCAGCTTTCCTTTAAGGCAATGGGACCTGATATCTCAGCATCATTCTTTTAGTGTTTTTTTTTTCTGTATTCTTGTTTTTCATTCACAACTGTTTTACATTTTTTTCTCAAGTATTCATCCAAAAGTTTTTTTTGCTGAAGGAGCTTTCTTTCCCTGTCCTCTCCCCTATCTTGAAATGGTATGTGAGTGGTGCCCCCAAATTGGTGGAAGTCCACATGGTTTTCCATCCTAAGGATACGAGATTAGCCCCTGGTGAATTAGTATCCCCTCTCCTAATCAAAAGTGTGTGCCTTGTCATTTTGACTATGAGACTTCTTGTTTCTCCAATGCTCAGCATCTTACATGCACATCTGATGATATATGCAGTAAAATTGGTTTTGCATGCAATCTGTGTCTAATATTGAATTCCTGACTGGTATATGAATTATTTGTCTTGTCAAGAGAAGTGTAAAGTATTGTGTAGCACACAACATCAGTTGCTAATGTCACCCAAATCACTCCTGTATTTATTTTCAATGTAAAAGACTGGATGCATTTTTGTTGCCTTAGCTAGATTCATGTCTGTCTTACTAAACCAAGACAGTCGACTATAAGCTTCCTCAGCATCTGCAATTTGCAGAAAGGGCAGCAAAGGCCAATGTGCTTCAGCACAGAAGTGAAGAATGATATTAAAAACAAACAGAAAGCTTTCAGAAAGTAAAATGGTCTGGAAAATGGAATGGCAAAGAGGATTATATGCCACTGAAGCAAGTGGAAATACATAAAGGAGCAAAAAGTAATAAATATCAAACAGCAGAAAGCATCTCAACTGACAATAACACTTGTTTCAGGTATAAATGGTAGAGAACTGGCCAAGAAAAGGACTGCACTCTTGGGCCTTCATGTGAGGAATCAGCTCCTGTCTGCTATTTGGGCCTGCACTGACATTATGGGTGGTGTTTTCAAAGAGCTACATCCATTTTTTGGCAATATGGATGCAAGTGCGGCATCCAGCCCTTTGAAATTCCCAGCCTATATGTTTCATAGCTTTACAAAAAAAATGTATACAGTTTCATCAGCATTTACCTCCTTCAGACAGTTCAGTTGCGGGTTCATTTATTATGTGTGATTGCAGAATGCCAATCAAATATACTAGTATAGTTTTAGCTGAAATACACTAGTTCTGGAAGTATGTCTAACTGTGAGCCAATGCTGTGACTGGAAATCAGGCTTTAATCAATGGTGATTGATTTAATTAGTAGTAATAGTAGTAAAAGTAGTAAATGTTTTTATATATAGAATAAAATATGGGGTGGTGTGTGTAATGAGAATTTTACACACACCCGAGGTCTTGGATGCCACATAAACCCTGGGAGTGAAGCTTGAGGGATCTATCTCTAGGCATCCAACACCAAGACTAAGAGAGTCAGGTGGGCCAGAGGAGACTGAGAGGAGAGCTGGGAAACAGAGAACAGAACTAAGAGAGTCAGGTGGGCCAGAGGAGACTGAGAGGGGAGCTGGGAAACAGAGAACAGAACTAAGAGAGTCAGGTGGGCCAGAGGAAACTGAGAGGGGAGCTGGGCCACAGAGAACAAAACTAAGAGAGTCAGGTGGGCCAGAGACTGAGAGGAGAGCTGGGAAACAGAGAACAGAACTAAGAGAGTCAGGTGGGCCAGAGACTGAGAGGAGAGTCAGGCCAGAGAGAGAGAGCAACAGAATGAACCGGGTCCGATGGTGTGGATGTGGTCTGCAAGGCTGAGCAGCTTTTGACTAAAGCTAGTGATGAAGTAGTGAGCTCAGAGCTAAAAAATATATATTCCTGATGTTTTGTTTCTGTTGTTCCCCCACTGCTGACTTCCCCTGGTTACCCTACATGCACCTGCTTGCTTCACACATTCTGGATGGTAGGCATAGGCTTAACATACTGTACATATATACATACAACGCAGTAGCAGAAAAGGACAAAATTGTCTATCAAGTCTGCTCGAGTGTAAACTCAATTTACACTGGAGCTGCCACCCCTCCCCTTTCCCCACTGAGGTAATCTTCTCCCACCCCTTCTACCCCCCACCACCTCCTACCACCAGTTTTGACTTTCCCTTTTACCTTGTCCCACCCCCTCTTAAACCTATCCACTGTTCTCAATGAGATCACCTCCGGTAGTTCGTTCCACTTGGACACTACCCTTTCGGTGAAAAAGTGTTTACTTATTTCCTTTTTAAATCTTCCCCACACTAATTTCAAATGATGTCCCCTCATGGCCCTTTCCCTTTGCAGATTGAATAAGCCCCCTGTTCCAACCTTGTTTATACATTTTAGGTATTTGAAGGTTTCTATCATATCCCCCTCTCCATTCTATCCTCCAGGGAATACATACTGAGCTCCTGCAGTCTCTCCCCATAGGATTCATCCCCCAGGCCCTGGATCATCTTGGTTGCCCTATGCTGCACCCCCTCCAGTAGTCTGATGTCTTTTTTCATATAAGGGGACCAGAACTGCATACAGTACTCCAAGTGTGGTCTCACCAGTGACTTGTACAACGGTAATATGACTTCCTCTTTCTTGGATGTGATTCTCCTGGTGATACATCCCAGCATTTTGTTCACCTTGGCTGCCACTTTACAGCACTGTGCAGAGTGTTTCATGTCCCCCTGA
Source organism: Neoceratodus forsteri (assembly GCA_016271365.2). Classification (NCBI taxonomy): domain Eukaryota; kingdom Metazoa; phylum Chordata; order Ceratodontiformes; family Ceratodontidae; genus Neoceratodus; species Neoceratodus forsteri. The sequence continues at coordinate 687,950,051 of CM057449.1, forward strand.
CAATGATCCACAGATCCTTTCTTCATCCATATTTGATACCTGTACCACCTCCCCAGCCAGTAGCTGTTCCCTGGATTCCTAGATCCAAGGTGCATGACCCTGCACTTCTTGGCATTGAATGCCAGCTGCCAGATGTCTGACCACTTTTCAAGCCTAGCCAGATCTTTCCTGAGCTCCTGCCTCCCCTGGTGTGTGTCCATTCTCCCCCATAGCTTGGTATCATCCACGAAGAGGCAGATTTTACTTTTGATCCCATCACTATGTCACCAATAAAGATGTTAAACAACACTGGTCCAAGCACAGAGACCTGTGGTACCCCGCTAGTCACAGGTCTGGGCTTCGATAGTCCCCCCTCCTCCACAGGCAATCACCCTCTGATTCCTATCCTGCAGCCAATTTTGGACCCACCCCACCATTTTCTCCCATTCTCCCAGGTTCCTCAGTTTAGTAAGCATCTTTCTGTGTGGCACAGAGTCAAAGACCTTGCTGAAGTACAGATACAGGACATCCACTGCCTTGCCCTTATCCAATGCCCTTGTGACTCAGTTGAAAAAGTCGATCAAATTTGTCTGGCATGATCTTCCCGAGACAAACCCATGTTGCTTTTCATCCTGGAGATCATGTACCTCTAGAGAGTTCACCAGTCTCTCTCTTTGAGAATGGTCTCCATTAGCTTACCTACAATCGAGGTAAGTCTGACAGGTCTGTAATTACCAGGTTCATCTCTTGAGCCACCCTTGTGGAGCAGCACCACATGCACCATTCTCCAATCCTGGGGCACTTTCCCTGTCTCCAACAAGGTGTCAAACAGGTCCATCAAGGGACCTGCTAGGACCTCTTGCAGTCCGGATCCAGCACTCACTCAGTCTAAAGCCCTAAAACTCGCAGCAGGCTAGCCTATTGGTGCCCAACAATCAGCCCCTACTATCAGTTCCAGGGGCAGTGTGGCACAGTGGCAGCCAGCAGTGGTAGATTTGATTTGAAAGAGAGATACTGCCAGAGTGTGTGTGTGACTCAGTCAGCTAGAGAGAGAAAGAGAGTAGAGATATTGTGGGCCTGAATGGCAGCAGCAGGGAGGGAAGTTATCGGGGGAGGGGATGACTGATGGCAGGGAAGGAGGATTTAAAACGAGTTGAGGTTTCACACTTTTCAAGTTTGCCTAGGGGCTCCACACACCCTGAGGCCAGCCCCAGACCCTGGAGGCCACGCCTAGCACCACATTGACGACCGGCATTCAGGAATGGACTCAGGGTATTGGGTGGTGAGGGAAAGGATTAAGCATCCATTTGACTGCTCTTCTGTCCTGGGGAGGGAGAATCAGACACACCGATTCTACCCTGCCACCACATCGAGGCATGGTGGAAGAGCAACAGATGTGACTCAGAAGGGGATGGCCAGTAGCAGATGCTGTAGTGTATGTGCCCTTTCATGCACACATATGTCCAGTGTCATTGCTTGCTGCCAGTTGGGAAGGGACCAGAAAAGAGGAAAATTGGGAGCAGGAATATGAAGCCCCACTCACCTACTCCTGCCCAGTGCACTGCTCAAGACTCCACCACTTCTGGATATGTGTTCTGGGTGGGAAGTACGGCCCTCCCTAACTGGCAATGCCACACAGGGCAATCCATGGGGGATTCTGTGGATGGTAAGCTTCAAGGAAGGTAGAAGACAGTAGGGAAGAGAGATATTGACTTAACAGCCAATCCAAAAAGTAGAGACTGCGAAATCCAGAAGTAGCATGGTGCAAGGAAAGGGCCAGCAAACCTTTAAAGTAAGTAGGACAGTTCCAAAGTACCCTTGCACTTCAAACAAAAAGACCATGAGTACTACTGCTTAAATGATTTAAATGTTTTAATGCATACATCTAAATTTTACTGAGATACTGTGATGGACTGCAGATGCCCGCTACTAGCCCCTGTGCCCTAAGGAAGGGTTTAGACACCTTAAGTGCCGGGGCTAGTAGTAGGTGTCGGCAGTCTGTCACAGTATCTCTGTAAAATTTGGACATACGAGCCCTCTGCAAGCTAGGGGTAAAAAGCTGTAATAAAAAAAGGTCACTGGAAAGGATAAAACTAAAGAAAAGAAGCAGTAAAACAGAATCCTGCTAATCACTGGTTCAATAAGCACCCACATAGAAACATAGAAACATAGAATTTGACGGCAGATAAGGACCGCTTGGCCCACCCAGTTTGCCCATTTCCCTACCTAATGGATAAGCTGCAGATCCTGGTTAACCAGCAGCCTACTTCTTTCTACAAACACCACAATGGCTTTAAAAAATTATATTCTCACCATTTATTATACAAAAAGGGCAGTTAACATCCAACACCTCAGTTGCAGACAGACAAAAAAATGTCGGAAGCCATGGACAGATGGATGGCAAGCAACCACACAGACTAATGTTTCGCCTGAACACTTCAGGCTTCATCAGAGTAATGAAACTCACCTACTAGTGGCAATAAATATCCTAAAGTCACATGACTAATTTAAAAGGCACTAATCAGGGATCACCCATGGTGACATCATGTTTTACACACAACTTGATGAATGAAGTCAAAAATATAAATAGCAGCATAACAATAGTATATGTACTGTTATGATTGTATAAAAACAATCCATAATAAATACTGTACATGATTTATCTAACATTAATTAAAGCATTTCTAGTTATACATCGGATTTTAAAAGCTTTATAAAAAAAATTGTATACAATGTCATTCACATATTTATTCATAAACAAAATTCATCAGGCACAGACTTTGAGTTATAATTCAAAAACATGAAGGATTTCTACCCAATTAAATCTGCTGGTTATGGAGGGCAGAAAATGAAATATTTGTAAATATTTAGCTACTTCTGCATCATATTTATTTTTTTGGTAGCTGTTATAATTTTTTTAATAAAGCAGATAGATCTATGTATTCATTCATACCTTCATCTCCCCTCTGCCAACAGAATGCACCTGAAGCACTACAAGTACACACCCTACACAGAAATTTTAATAAACTTGTGATGAAGTGACGATGCATGTTCTGGCACAAAATAACATTGGAGGCATACCTGTCAGTGAAACAGTTTATGAGGGGCCTGAGGATCCAGAATAAATGAAAGACAGTGGGACTTGGGTGGGGGGAGGTGGGGGAGTGTATTTGGCATGTAGGTGTGGGGAAGGAATTACCTATTCTTTTACTGATGGTAATTTTTGGCAATACTATATTCACCTTGTTATTCACAGGTGAATTGGCCATTCACCAGGTGAATTTTGGCCAATCCACCTGGTGACTAATAAGGCCAATTGCAGTCCCCAGCTTCGTAAATTCACTGAAATATGTGGATTTTTTTTCATGGAGTGAATTTCTGCAACTTCACACATCTCTAGGCCCCACACACATAGGCAGTTCACTTTCAGGGGCACCAAAGATTAACTGGTAGGTAGTTTTGGAAAGGAGCACCACAAGTTCCATTAGGGGGCATTATGTATGTAGGCAGACACTTCACAGTTCAAAATAGAAGTTTCTAGAAACAAAGGTGCACTGTGACTTTAAATGTAGTTTGTATAGGTAGCAGAGATCCAGGGAATCTAAACTTTGCAGGCAAAGCTCCTGTAATTGCCAAACTTCGGACTTTGCAAGGTGTTCACAAAGTGGGGACTTTGCACTTCATGGAAAAATTCTCATTCTGTGGAATAATTTTCTGTGGAATAATCTTTCAACAGAAACATTTTCTGCAGAATGCAATTTTTTTCCTGCAACGAGCCAACTTCGCAAAGTGAAAGAAGTTTGCAATGTGCAGAAACTTTGCAAATTTTCCACGAAGCAAAATTTCTGCACTTCACACTTCTTTAATACACATTTTCAAAAAAGAGCACATTGTCTCTTTAAATGCAGTTCAACTAGACAGGTTCATAAATAATAATTAGTTCATTTGCACAGCTCAGCCCTTCTGTATGCTCCTATGGAGCTTTCTTATCCCCAGTATGTCTTAGCTCCTATGAAACTCTAATGACTTGTGTTTATTGGTGGTTCTGAGCCCTGGTGCAACCCACCCGGACAAACCAGTTCCTAGAGGGAGCCTTAATTTACTCAACCCTACATGCAACCCTATGATTCGGGGCCTGTCTTGCCACTAGTGGCTTCTCTTCTTGTTTATCCCACCATATGGGCCATCTGGTAACTGGTACTTCCTGCTCAACCACATGGTGATGCTGCTCGCTTCAGTTCCATATGGGGCAGGTTGTTTCTTTATAAAAAACAACTTTCCCATGTAACAAAACGATGGTTGGCACTACTCTGATCTGCCATCACCTCACTCACTGAGGGAATCACAGACATCACTGCAGGCTGGTGTGAAGAGGAGGGCCCAGCTAGGAGACACTGCTACACCATTCTGCTACTACTGAGGGAGAGTCGCAGGAGTGAAGAGACAGGAACACCAGAGAGAAGGGAGCCAAACTATGGCCACTGGAACCACTATAACTGAACAAGGAAGAGCTACCAGACTGCTGCAGATTGCTGAGTAGAGGAGCAGAGTGCAGACGAAGCTGATGAGATCCACTTCAACCTTGACAGGTAAGCCTCTGTAGTCTCCATCACTCCTTGTCTCTTACTGCCTCACTGGTCCCACACCGACTGCCCCCAATGGTTGCTCCCATTCCTTGCAAAAGTTTGGGGTTCTACTGCTTGAACCCTAAACTCAAGTCACTAATGGCTCTTATAGAGAAACATAGAATCTGATGGCAGATAAGGGCCACTTGGCCCACCCAGTCTGCTCAATTTATTTTTTTTTTCTACCTTCACTTTTGCTGTAAACCCACTTGATCTATGGTGCTGTCTCTTCCCCTCGCTTCCTTACCCCATGAGTCCCTTGTGCTTATCCCAGGCATTTTTGAACCCCATTACTGCTTTCACTCCATTACCTCAGCTGGAGCGCTGTTCCAGGAATCCACTGCTCTTTCTATGAAGAAATGTTTCCTCACATCTCTTCTGAATTTACCCTCCTCCAGCTTCAGAACATGTCCCCTTGTTCTTGAGCAACTTTTTTTTCTGAAAAATACTCCCCTCCCGTACCAGTAGCCCATGATGATAGTGATTATAAAAGAGCCACTGTAGAAACAGTGACTCATTTATAGCGCTATCATCATCAGCTACCCTGCATTGGTAGCGATGGTATAATGCCTAGAGCTATCGGAAGGGGAGCTGTAGGGGAAGGATAGGAGGGAGGGTTTAGAAGGGGAGGTGAGCTTGCTGCAATCAAGCCAGCCCTGTGGTGTGCTGGTGAATGTGGCTGGCTATGGTGCAGTAGGCACTAGGTTTGGGACTTGCTTGGGAATACTGTTTTGCCACTGCTTGCGGCTGTGTATTTTTTTTTTCCCGGTGCAGAATTTCATCCCTCCTCGACATGCATCCCCTGGAGTTGAGAATCCTAAATAAGGGGTGTGGGGCAAAGCCCTCATGATGGGGATGCAGAGGGCAAAGCCTCCCCTGCAAAAACCCTTTATTTCACCAGAAGTCGTCAGCTACATTGTATATCGCCAAAATGCTTTGGCACATATTCGATGGCGATAGCGATCACTGTTTTTCGATCGCTATCACCACATGGAACCTCCTGTACCTTATAAACCCCCATTGAGGTATTTAAAGGTCTCTATTATATTCCCTCTCTCCCTTCTCTCTTCAGGTATGTACATATTGAGCTCCTTTAACCTCTTCTCATAGGGCTTATGATGCAGACCCTACATTAGTTTGGCAACCCTCCTCTGGACCACCTCCACTCTGTCTATGTCTTTCCTGAGAAGCGGTCTCCAAAACTGGACACAATACTCTAGGTGGGATATTACAGGTGATCTACTGTATATAGGGGCAACACCACCTCCTGTTTTCTGCTGGTGATACCCCTTCCTATGCACTCCAGCATCACATTAGCCCTTCTGACTACCTTGTCACACTGCTAGGCCTCCTTATCCAATATGATTAGCCCCAGTTCTCTTTCCTGCTTAGTTATTGTCAGTATCACTCCACACATTTTGTACTCCACCCCTGGTTTCTATAGCCTAAGTGCATTATTTTGCACTTTTTTTGCATTAAAACCCAGCTACCATATCCTAGACCAATCCTCCAGTTTTTTTCAGATCTCTTCGCATTCTTTTCACCCCCAGAGTGCCCACCCTGTTGCAGATCTTGGTGTCATCTGCAAAGAGGTAGACCTTCCCTAACAGCTCCTCTGCTATGTCACTAATAGATACATTAAAGAGGACCAGTCCCAGCACTGAACCCTGAGGTACCCTACAGTCTCCCTCCCTTCATTGTAACAAACTCCATTTATCACTACCCTCTGTCTTCTATCCTCCTAACCAGTTTGTTACCCAGGTTACCACCTTGTTGCCCACCTTCATGCTACTTAGCTTGCTTACCAGTCTCTTATGTGGAATGGTGTCGAAAGCCTTGCTGAAATCCATGTAGGCCATGCCCACCACTCCACCCTGATCTATCTCCTTGGTCATCCAGTCAAAGAACTTTATCAGATTTGTTTGGCATGACCTCCCACTTCTGAATCCATGTTGCCTCAGATCCTGTAACCTGCTGGATTTCAGATATTCCACAATCCTTTCCTTTAGTAGTGCTTCCGTTAACTTACCCAACGCTGATGTCAGGCTGACAGAACTATAATTGCCCACCTCTTCCCTGCTTCCACTTTTGTGAAGGGGACTACATCTGCCCTTCTCCACTACTCTGTGACCACTCCAGTCTCCAGTGATCTGTTAAATAGGTCTGTCAGAGGTGCAACTAGTACCTTCCCGTGTTCCCTCACCAATCTTGGATGCACCCAGTCTGATCTCATAGCTTTGTCCACCTTCAGCATAGCAAGTGCTTTCCGAGCTCTCTTTGCAGTCCCCCTCCTTCCCATTCCATTGTGAACACTGAACAGAAGTATTTGTTTCAGATGTCTGCCTTTTCCTGGTCCCCCTTCGTACAGTCCTCCTTCTTTAATCTTACAATCTCTCTCTTAGACTTCCTTTTTTTTACTAACATGTCTAAAAACTGTCCCCTTTTGATACTATTCTTTCTTTAGTTTGTGTGTTTGTGCCCCTTACTGCTTACCCTGCCGCCCTCTGTTTTTCCTGATACACTTCCTTATCCTACTCTTTCTGGGTCTCGTTAAACCTTCTGAAAGCTACTCGTTTTGCCTTTAACTTTCCTGACACCTCCTTTGAGAACCATAGTGGTCTCCTCTTCCTTTTGAGTTTTCTTACTTGCTTGATGCAGAGATCAGCTATTGCCTTCACTATGCCCTCTTTTAGTTTGGCCCACTGTTCCTCCACCCCTCAGGTCATCTCCCACTGCCAGGTCATTCCTCATGCATTCATTCATCTTTCTAAAATCAGCCCCTCTGAAGTCCAGTGGGCTTGTCATTGTGTGACTGGATTCCATAACTGTTCTTATGTTGAACCACACTGTAACGATGATCCCTATTCCCCAGATGGCTTCCCACCTTAATGTCTGCAATACTGTCCCTGTTCGTAAGCACCAGATCCAATATTGCCCCATCATGAGTGTGTTTATTGACTAGTTGCCTGAAAAATGCCTCCTGCAGAAAGTCCAGGATGTCCCTGCTTTTAGCTGAAGCCACAGCTGGGACGCTCCAATCTACCTCTGGCAGATTGAAGTCTACCACCAGCAACACCTCCCCCTTTTCAGACATTTTGCTAACTGCTTCCAACATTTTCTTATCTAACTCCTCCCCCTGTGCTGGAGGATTTACACCATCTCCTGTCTGAACAGTAGTTCCATTTCCTGACTCAAGGGTGACCAACAGCACCTCCACCCCCCTGTATTCCCCTGTATTTCTGTTGCTTTTAAGCTTTCCTCAACTTAAAGCACCACATCCCTTCCTTTCCTTCCCACCCTGTCCTTTCTGAACAGCCATGGTTTTCAGTACACCGTGACTCAGTAATGGCCACAATATCCAGGTCAGTCTCTGCCCCAATGGCCTCTAGGCCTGGAATCTTATTTCCCAGACTTCTAGCATTAGCACACATGTCCTTCCAGATTTTGTTATCCCTTTGCTTGTCACCCCCCCTTTTTCTTTTTGTTCCCCTTCTCTCCCCTTCCTCCCCCTTCTCCTTTGACTGCTGCTTTTCCATACTTCCTCCTTTGCTAACCCCTACTTCTTTGATTAACTTGCACCCTGGTGGGACTCTCTCCCCTCAAGATCTCCCTCTCCTCTTGATTTGAAAAAAAAGTCCATGCACTGGGCACAAGGACAGAAGTCCTAGCACGCGGGGGACCCTTGACCCTCAGTCTGCCTGATTGGGTGGGGGATTCTGTGAGTAAAAGTCAGGCAGCAGGACAGACTACAAAAATGTTTAAAATCATCCCAGACTGGGGCTTCTGCTGCAGTGGACTCTGGTTGTGCTGGGTTCACTAGTGGGGAATCTGGTGCTGTGGGGGGACATACTGGCTGGTGGTACTGTGCAAGGGTTACTGGGGTGCTGCACAAATGGGCAGAATGCCTAAAATGACACATTTTTCCCCGTGTCCCCACTTGCTGTACTCTGGAGCTTCTAGACACATCAGACTATAAATCAATGGGCCTTCAGGAACCACCAAGCACTCTAACATGCAGGTGTGCCATCTGGAGGGGGTTGGGTGGGGCAGTTGCCCCCCCCCCCGCATTGCAAGCCATTGTTGTTTTATTTTTTCAGCCGCTGGCTCCACCCCCACAGCCCCTCTGTCCAGTTGTTGCCCCCGCTGAAAGCTGAATGGCTTCCCTGCTAACATGTCCTGCCATGTGTTCCTGGGTAGATAGGCTAACCTTCTGTATTTCTGTAGGGTCCCAGGATGATGATGATGCTACTTTGGGGCACTACAAACATGTATTATTAGTAGGCCAGTTTAGTAAAACTGTATTTACAATATATCAGTGCTTGAAAGTGCAGCAATACAATGTTGAGAATGTTGAGCTGACTCTTAAGTGTTCATTAATTACATTTCTAGCTCTATCAGTTACAAAGGTAGCCTTTTCTAAATATATTTATTTGAAAATGCCTAAGTTTGGAACTTTGATTGTTAGAATCTTATTTGTTCAATGAAAGTTAAGAGCCAGGATATATATATATATATTTTTTGTTACATTTTTTGCCAGGAAAGACACACTAAGACAAGGCTTGTTCCCAGGTGCATCCCGGGAGCACAGGGAAGTTAAATATCTTACTCGTGGTAATGCAGTATGCCAGTGGTGGCTGTGGGATTGAAACCCAATTCTTCAGGTTTGCAGCTTAGTGCTTTTAACCACTATGTTATATTGCCTTCCTAGGCTATATACATTACATCAACACTCTGGATACATTACATAAGCACCCTGTCAAAGCATCAATGTACTGAAAATGCAGTTTTAATAAATCAAGTTTACTAAATTCCAAAAATTTGAAAGAAAGAAGTTTTTCAGTATAGTGATATAATGGAAATTGACCACATTGATACAGTAACTATACTGTACATTTGCACTACACAGACAGATTTGTTTTATTTTAGACATTTTTTAAAGATTTTCAAAGTTTGGTTCATATAGCTAAAAACAAATAAAAATAGTATGATTTTTCTTACTGTATTCATGGCAGAGAGGTTTTGTCATGTTAACCTGATAGTTTTCTTTGACTGGGTAGTGAGGGTATTGGATACAGGCCATAATGTGGATTTACTCTACTTCATCTTCAGCAAGGCTTTTGACTCGATGCCTCACAGATGCTTGCTGAAGGAGCTGGATAATCTTGGTGCAGCTATGGTCATAGTAAACTGTATAGGTAACTGACTAAAGGGGGGGAAACAGAGGGTTGTAGTCAATGGGGTCAAGTCAGAAGAGAGGGAGAGGTCATGAGCAGAGTACCACAGGGATCAGTTCTGGGTCCGGTCCTCTTCAATAAGTTCATTAGCGACATTGGTGAGGATATCCGGGGCCAGCTGAGTATCTTCATAGATGACACTATGCTCTGTGAAAAGGTGAGTAGCAATAAAGGAACCTGGGAAATACAGAGTGGCATACAAAAGCTAGAGGGGTGGTCTGAGGTTTAGCAGTTGAAATGCAGCACCAAAAAGTGCAAGGTAATGTACCTCGGGAATAACTGGATGGGTGGGGTGAGACTTAGCACTACAACTGAGGAACAGGACCTTGGAGTTATTATTAGTAACTCCCTCAAACAATCGAGTCAGTGCAACAAGGTATATAGCAAAGCAAGTAGGATGCTGGGATATATTGGGAGGGGTACTGATAGCAGAAGGGAAGAGGTAACACTTCCCCTATATATATCCTTAGTGAGGCCACACCTGGAGTACTGTGCCCAGTTCTTGAGTCCTTACCTCAGGAAAGATAGAGATAGGCTGGAGATGGTGCAGCACAGGATAACAAAAATGATTCAGGTCCAACAGGTCAGGTCCTATGAAGTGTACCTCAGAGCACTGAACATGGACTCACTGGAGACCAGAAGGGTGATAGGACATATGACAGAGACCTTCAAGTTCCTAAGAGGAATTAATAAGGTGAACTGTGAGGAAATATTTAGCATGAATACTAGTTCACAGTCACATGGACATCAGAGGAAACTGACAAGAGGGAGGCTCAGAAGGGACATGAGGAAGTAATATTTTACAGAAAGGGTGGTAGAGCCATGGAACAGTCTGTCTAGTGAAGTGGTGGGTGCTAAAACTGTTGGTGGGTTCAGTCATGGTTTGGATAGAATGAAGGGTATATTGGTAGCTCAGGCAGCAGAAGCTGGGAGGGGAATGGAGGAAGAATAGGAAGGCCTAAGAACTGGAAGTACAGTACGTCTCAGGGCTAAATAGGAAAATTAAGGCAGACTGGATGGATTGTTGGTCTTTTCTGCCATCATTGTTTATGTTTCTATGTATGAAAACATGTTTACAAAGGAGTCTAATCACGTTACATAAAATCATAATGTCTGGGTGCCACACCTCATGCCACGCTGGTGACCCATGTTCGGGAATAAGCCTGAGCCACTGGGGGTCGGCAGGGGGAGAGAGGCTTGAGTGTCCAGAGGACTGATCTTCTCTCTCCGGGGAAAAGGAGGCCTAGTCGTCCCATCTGCTGACTGCCCTCTAGCGGAGGCTGGAGGGCAGTACAGGTTGGGAGGCTCAGAAGCCGAAGTGGTTATGTTGGAGGGAAGAGAGAAAATGGAAAATGGATGGGGCTCCATGATCCCGTAATGGCCTGATGACTCCAGCGAAGTCTGCCCACCACCACCAGATTTGCCATACTGGGTGGTGGGGACTGTGGGCGTCCTTCCACCAGGCCCTGCTATGGAGGGGGAATCTTCGGGGGAACCTCAGGGGGCAGACAAGCTGGGGGTTGGGCCAGAGGATGTACACCCTCTGGGGGAGGGTCATAGCCCCATGGAGCCCACGGAAGAAGCAAGAATAAAAAATTTAAAAAAATCATAATGTCTATCTAGTGACCTGAACTCTTCCTATGCTTTCACAGTCACATGCAAAATCAGCAGACGATAATAAATATATATATATATTTTGTTTTACATGACATATACAGTACAGTAAACTTCCAAGAAATCTTTACATAGATGCAAGATAAATGGACTTGCTATTCTCATCAAATGTATACTGGGTCCATTTCTATTACAGTGTGTATAGATTTTCTACCATCAGACTTAAAACCTAAATGTTCCACATTTAGCCAGCTCATACAGCTGAGACTGTTGTTTCTTTATAGTTTCTAATAACTTGCTGTGAAATGAATCTGTTTTATTAGCTATTTCTTTACCACTACTGTTAACTTTAATCATAGTAGCATGAGTAATGCACCCAGTGTGGCTCAGCACAGTAGCATGTTTCCTTTCCTTCAGACTACTGAATTACTGACTGCATTACATAACACCTCATAAGAACTGTGCCATGCAACTCTCTGAAGTTTTCATGAAAGCAAACTGTTCTTTACAGCTTCAGCTGACAGGTTTCTCAAAAACTGGAGCCAGCTGGGGACAAACTTAAGGGGGTCCCCTGAGGAAGAATCAGAGTGATCTGAAGCACTGGGGTGTTTGTGCTTGTCATCCTGTCTGCACAATAAATCAATTGCCTCGTATTATTTTAGCACTTAGTCTGCTATTTTTTTTACTGTTGCATGCCCCCTTTTGTTGGTTTGTGGTCTTCTGCTTTTTGGGGAGTTGCTACAGTTTTGTATCCTCAATGTGTGCCCGGTTCTTTCAGCTCTTGTTTGGGGACAACCCTAAGACTGCCCTTTGCATCATTCTCTAAAAGAAGATTTTAATCCAAACACATATTCCTGAGGGTTAACCACACCTCTGCTTTCCGTCACAGATCTTGTTTCTGCAGTATGGTCAAGGGTTGTCAGTACCTGCACATTTCAGGAAGGATTCCCAGAATGCAGTCTGAATTCCCTGTATGTACAGTACTCTTAGACGATATGTTGAAGTCAGCCTGCCCTGGACCTAAACACAGTCTACAGTCCTTCTGGCATTTACACCTTTGTCTGACCTTCCAGTTTTCCTTACTCTGCGCAAATAGAAAGCAGCATTCTCTCAGTATTACTGCTTAATTAATGCTAAGCTGAGGAACATGGTCCCTGGAGCTCCCCTCCCCAAGTCCTTGTCTGGCAGATATCAGATGCTTTTCTCTGAACTTCATCTGTCTGAATTATGCCAATCAGGCTGTCAGTTTTAGCTCTAATTATCTCACTGTCAGCTTGTTTTGCACCAACCTATGGTGCAGAGTTTATTCCCACTTGTAAATTCTCCACTGCATAGCAGATAAGCAAGGTCATTATGGTTTTCCAAGGAAGAAAATGGTAAAGTTCTGGAATCTCAATGGATGTGGTATTTAATACCAAAACAGTGAATCCATATAAAAAGTATTTGGTGATACATTATTTCCTGTGCTATTTACATTTATTTAGTTTGCTGTGTACTGTATTTAGCTTGCTTAGAGTCTGTGTTTTCATACTTTATAAACATTAGGCAGTAGAATCCCAGTAAAATCCGAAAACTAGACTAGCAATCATCAATGTAATCCCTGAATTTCACGTCTTGGAACTAGAACTTGATTACAGCAAGCACAGTAAATCAGTGGCCCTGGAGATGGGCAGACCTTTTCTGATTCTAATTCAATCCAGTTCATAGCTGAATCCCAAAGTCTTCTAATTTTGAACCCAGACATTTGCACACACTACAAACATATGAAAATACCAGCAGAAACAGGCCTCATGGTCTATCGAGTCTGCTCGATTGTGCAGCTTGCCCCTCAACTTGCAGCTGCCCCACCCTTTCCTCCCCCCTCACGGTCACCACCCCAACTCCATCCCATCCCGTCTTGAAACAGCCCATCGTCCTACATGAACCACCTCCTCAGGTGGAGTGCTCCACTTGCCTACTACCCGTTCAGTGAAAAACTGTCTCCTGTTTTCCCTCCTGGATTTCTACCCTCCAACCTCAGTTGATGCCCTCATGTGTCCCTCCCTCTTCTGATCCTGGAATATCTCTCCTGTATTAGTCTTGGCATTAGACCAGTGTTTCTCAAAGTAGGCCACCATGGCTGCACAAACCCACACCAGCACAATTTTCTGCAGCCACAGAGCTCTTTAGAGCCCCAGTTACAAAGGTAGTGGGATGTATGATTTTTGACCTTTGAAATTAACATAGGGAGATAGATTTCAAGCGACAATAAATCAAGGACTTCATATAATGCATACAGTTTGAAAAGAGATGTGTTATATCAGAGGGTTTGGGGTATAACAAGGGATTAGGAGTAAAACAAATAAGGAGTGAGGCCACCAGTAACTTCTGGTGGCCGTGCTTTGAGGCCTTTTGATGCCATAGTGGCCACAACCACACCACTATATTATCATTAGCACCAGGAACCAAAATATTAATAATTGCTGACATGTAAAAGAAGGACATCACAGTATTCATCTTGGAATTGTCTTAAAGAACTTGTCTGCCCAAGAACCTAAATGAGCATAATTTTGAAATTTTCTTACTTTTATAGGCAACTATCAATACTGTCAATGTATTTGACAAGATCATAGGCTCGTTTTCAGAGATCTTGCCAAATTAGGATGGAAATTACTGCATATGCCTATGATTGTGATATTTCAAGGGTGCAGTAACATTCAGGTTAGATCAGGCACATCTGCGTTACAGGCTTACAAATTTTGACCAGCTTACATGGCTGCTGACTGGCATACAGAGACTAGGAAAAACAAGCATTTGTCAATGCCGAAATGTTTGCTTGCTGGCACTGGCATTGGTAGTGTAGAAGTTACAGAGCTGCATAATAGGAATGGCAGCGAAGTATTGAACACTAAACCAACCCCACCACCACCCTGCAGAGAGTGGTAGGCATTGGGGTGTGCCTTTGGGTTGTCAGGCATAACGACCATGCCATTTCACCACATCCTACCCTGCAGACACTGACAAGTGTCATGGTGTGCCTTGGAGTCTTTGGCCCTTATGTGCACCCCATTCCATCAGGAAATATGGTGAGATGGGTGCGGTATAGGAGAATGGGGTGAAGTTTGGGCCCAAGGAGTCCAAGGCACACCTTGATGCCTCTCACTGGCTGCAGGGTGTGGGTGGGGGTGGAATGGTATGAGCATGACAGGCAAGAATCCCAAGTCACACCCCTGATGCCTGTCATACTCTACAGGGTGGGGCGTTATGGTCGGAAACCCTAACGCCTCAGGCATTCGTTGGTATTTTCACTCCAAATTTTCAACATGGTTTTTTTGTGACCCCCACCTCATGAACAGTGGCAATATCAGTTTGTTAGTCGAAAACTGTTTTGCACAGTGACTATGCCATTTGGCACCACAGGTGCAAAAACACATTCCAAACAGGATGTGAAAAATGACAGCAGCACTGTTCATGGGAGGTGTAAAAAATGGCAATGTTGAAAATCTGCTGTGAAAATCTTAAAAAAACTAGTGAAGTCACGAGCATGCATAGAAACTGTGCAACGCACACCCGTAATGTAACTAGTTTGGGGGATTTTTTTACAGTAGATTGTTAACACAGGCATTTTGGGACCTCCGATCATGAACGGTGTCAGTGTGATTTTCTTTATCTGTCCCGAACAATGATTTCCCACAGCGACCATGCATCTCTGCACTGAAAGTGTGAAAACACATTTCGGCCATGTTGTGGAAAATGACATCTGTACTGTTCATAAGGAGGTGTGGAAAAATGCCACTGGTGAAAATCTGGACTGAAAATATTACAAATTCATGAACCTACGAGGGTGCGTGGAAACTGTGCAATGCTCACTCGTAACACAGTCATTTTATGGAGTTTTGTCACCAAATTTTCAACATAGCCATTTTAAGACCTCTGCTCATGACCAGTGTCACTGTGATTTTCTTAATCTGTCCCAAACATTGTTTTCGCAAAATGACTGTATCATTGTGCGCTACATGTGCGGAAACACATTTTGGGCGAGATGTGAAAAATGGTAGCTGCACTGCTCATAAGGAAGTGCGGTAAAATGGCACTGTTGAAAATCTGGTGTGCAAATATTACAAATTCACAAACTTGCCAGCGTGCGTAGGAACTGCGCAACGTGTGCTCCTAAAACAGTCATTTTGGGAATTTTTTCACCAAATTTTCAACATAGCCATTTTAACACCTCTGCTCATGACCAGTGTCACTGTGATTTTCTTAACGTGTCCCATACATTGATTTCGCACACCGACTGTGCCATTGTGCGCTGCATGGGCAGAAACACGTTGTGGGACAAGATGTGAAAAAATGACAACTGTACTGCTCATAAGGAGGTGTGGTAAAATGGCAATGTTGAAAATCTGGAGTGAAAATATTGAAAATTTGCGAACTTACGAGCGTGCATAGGAAGTCTGCAACGCACGCTCGTAAAACAGTCATTTTTAGGAATTTTTTCACCAAATTTTCAAAATAGCCATTTTAAGACCTCTTCTCATGAATAGTATCACTGTGATTTTCTTAATGTGTCCCATACATTGATTTTGCACACCGACTGCGCCATTGTGCACTACATGGGCAGAAACATGTTTTGAGTGAGATGTGAAAAATGACAGCTGTACTGCTCATAAGGAGGTGTGGTAAAATGGCAACATTGAAAATCTGGAGTGAAAATATTGAAATGTCACAAACTTACGAGCATGCGTAGGAACTGCGCAACGCACGCTCGTAAAATAGTCATTTTTAGAAATTTTTTCACCAAATTTTCAACATAGCCATTTCAAGACCTCTGCTCATGAACAATGACACTGTGATTTTCTTAATGTGTCCCAGACATTGATTTCAAGACACCGACCGCCGATTGTGCACTACATGGGCAGAAACACATTTTGGGTGAGATGTGAAAATGACAGCTGTACTGCTCATAAGGAGGTGTGGTAAAATGGCAATGTTGAAAATCTGGAGTGAAAATATTGAAATTTATAGGCTTATAAAGCGTCGTAGGAACTGCGGCAACTCACGCTAAATAAAACAGTCATTTTAGGTATTTTTTCACCAATTTCAAAATAGCCATTTTAAGACCTCTGCTCATGAACAGTGTCATCAGGATTTTCTTAATGTGTCCCGTGATATTGATTTCCCCGCACAACGACCGCGCCATTGTGCGCTACATGGGCGGAAACACATTTTGGGTAAGATGTGAAAATGACAGCTGTACTGCTCATAAGGAGGTGTGGTAAAATGGCAATGTTGAAAATCTGGAGTGAAAATATTGAAAATTAACAAACTTACTGACGTTCATATGAACTGCATAGCATGACGCTCGTAAAACAAATGTTTTAGAATTTTTCCACCCACTAAAATAGGCTTTTGAGAGCCACCTTATGAACACTGGCAATGTCGTTTCGTTAATCATTCTGGAAAGATGATTTCACACACGGGCTGCGAAATCACCCTTCGAGCCCGAGTAATGCCATGACAGTGCAAGAATTCATGAGGAGGGTCCCAAAACCCCATGTTCAAAATTTGGTGCAAAAATTCCAAAAAATGCCTGAGATATGCAACAAAGTTGTAAACCCCTTTCTATCCCATTATACAGCTTACCTGCATTTCCCAGTTCGTGGTCGGCTTTGAAGAGTGCAGACTTGTCCGGTCCACAAGATCGTCGCGCGGACTCCTGAGGTAAGTATGGGGTGGGGAGTGGGGAGGCAGGGTGCGAGGGTGGGTGCGGGTTGTGGGGGGCAGGGAGACCGCGAGGACCGCTTTTTTTTCTTTTTACTGTTTTTTTTTTTGAAAAAGACGACGTGGCTGGGACGCTTGCCATGCTTGGGTGGCTCCCAGCATGGCAGAAGGATGGCTGGTTGGGCATGGAGCTGACGGGAGATTGGGCACCCCCGTCGGCCATGGCATTTGTTGCCACACTGGGGTGGACTCCCAGGTGGCACCCTGTACTGGGGGAGCGGGAAGGGGGAGACAGTGAAGCCAACGGGGGATTGGGCACCCCCTTCGGTGACAGCATGGGGGGAAAGAGACAGTGGAGTTGACAGGGGATTGGGCACCCCCGTCGGCCATTACATCATTTTGCCAAGCTGGGGTGGGCTCCCAGCATGGCACCTGGATGCTTTGGGGAGGCATGGACCCAACGGGGGATTGGGCACCCCTGTTGGCCCTACAGTGTGGAGGGGGAGGGGGAAGGTGCATGAACACGCAGTGTGCGTGCGTGGGCGTGTGTGTGGGGGGGGAGAGCTCTGCTCACTCAAGCGGAGCTCTCCCTTTCAGCTGCATGCCACTGCATTTTCAGCTGTCATAGACAGCTGGAGCAGTGATTGATGCTCTGCAACCACGCCTGCAAATACACTGACTGAATTGGAAGAAGCTGACACACCTCTGGAAAACTCGTATGATGGCACTATGTTTCTTGCACATGCATGCAAGCAAACATAATGAGCCCAACAGAAATGCGACTAGTTTCAAACCAGATTGCTTCACTATTATATATTTTTAAAATCCAATTCAATACTTTTTAGGTAGCCAAATATGTGGTGCTGCTTTGGTTGGCATACATGCAGCTATTACTTGTGGAGGGGAGGGGACACTGCTTATTAACTGTAAGAGCCAAAATGGATCATACTGTGTGGCACCCTCTTTAGGCACTTTCAGACCAGCTTAGACCATAACCACTTTCTTTCACTCTTATTCATATGAAACTGTGTTGCTCTGCAATACTGGTTTGGGGGGATTTGTGATGTTACTTTACTAGGCCATATGTAACTGTCATCTTCATCACTCACAAAGTAAGGTAATTAAAACTACATTAATAACTGTTATAAAAATCGTGGTGAATTCCATGAGTTGGTAAGTGTCAACAGGAACACAAACAACTACAGTTACAACACGTGTTATTCATGTTGGACATTGTAAAAGTAGAATAAGTAAGGATTAAGCCACGAGAAAGGATGGGTCTACTGTGGAATTAATCCATGGTTGGGAGGGGGTTGGCCCATGAGGCCGAAGGCCGAGTGGGTCCAACCAACCAACCATGGATTAATTCCACTGTAGACTCATCCTTTCGAGTGGCTTAATCCACTTGTAACAAGGCAATGAGTGTATAACTAATAGTCTTTGAATAAATGAGTACAATCACACTGATTTACTTTCAGAATACTGTACGTTGAGCTGTTAAACATGATGTACATATACTTCAAAACAATTGGAACACACCTATTGGAAATATTGTGGTTGCTATTTCACTTTTGTTAACATAACTTTCATTACAAGCTTTAAGCTTTCTAACATAAAAACATATTTTACAACTTTTCAAAAACTTGCAATTCACTTTCTATTATAGGTGCTTTGATTTTCCTCTCTGTGTATTAGAAGATATGTGCTGCACTGCATGATGGGAGTGTGCTACGGTACATTTTAGTTTTCTTCCTGCAGTTCCTTTGCAGACCAATAGGTGGCTGTCAAACAATCCTAGTAGCACAAGCACCGTTTCTCCAAATGTACTGAATTAAGCCAATCTGAAAAACACTTTATTGAACAACTACTATTTTGCGGAATATTATTTTCGCGCTTTTTTCCCTCTAAACTACCTAACTCAGCAGGACATAGAACAACATAACGTTTACTGCTTTCACCTTTCAAATACTTGTTTTGACTAGTATTGTTAGTCTGTTTCTTTGATTTCTTTTTGTTTCTCTCAATTTATTTTTCTTTTCACCCATAGAAGTATCCTCTCCCTTTGATTTTGCTTTGTTTGTCTCAGTGTCTGTTATTTTTGCTTTCGGTTCTAGAAGCTGCATGCTCATGTTTACCACTGTGTAGTCATAAAGAAAAGGCTAGGACAGATAATGTTATTCAGTCATCCACAATGCATTGCACCCACAGTTGCTTAGAAAGCAGTAGATCACAAGGGATGGTAACAGTATGTAAATGTTCACTTCTACAGATATATTGTTGCAGCATAATTAACAGTATATGTGGAGTTTAAATGTACAATCTTTAGTAACGCATGAACTTCTATCGCAGTTACAACATAGAACAATCTTGAAAATGTCAAAAATCCTGTGCCAGGAAAAATCTTAGCAAATACAAGCTGGGACAACTACAAACTATTTGCATATTGCTTTCACTTGTGTACTGCTTCTTGTCTGTAGTGGATTGCCAAGGTATTATATCACAAACCATGATCTACTTAAGCAATAATGCACGACAGGGTGTGTGTTGTGCTGCAATAACATTACACCTGGGGTGATTAGGCATGAGGCCCGGAGGCCGAGGATTTATTTATTTTTTTAAATATATTGCTGCATGTGCATGATAGGAGCTCGGGAGAAGGATGTAGATGTGCACTTCCGGTTTTAAGATTGCGTGTCTCTTGAAGGAAAGAAGAGGTTTACCTTGCTGTTTTTTTGAAGGTAAAAGTTATTTTAGCCCTTGGGGACAGCTGCTGTACTGTGAGGAAGTGAGAGGCTTCAGTGAATCGCGCGACCAACAGTTACGGTCTCCACGGGCACTGAAGCCGACTGCTTGGGGAAGAAATGGTGCAGAAGTACAATTTTTCTCCGAGTTCTGTGTTGGGGGACTAAAAGGTGATTTGTTGGGCGGGCAGTTTGAACTTTCAGGTGATACGTGCAGGGAACTGCTTCAGAACATGAGTCGGAAGCACTGACAGTGGGTTAAAGGCGGGTTGACAGCGTGAATTACAAACAGGCAGGTTGCACTGCTGAGGAGGTCCATGGATTGATTTCTTTTTAATGCGGTCATCTAGGTGCTGGGACTAGACCCGTGATGTTGTACTGGGATAACATCACGGGTCCAATCCCAGACTGACCAATCGGAGCCCAAGATTTTTTCTTGCCATTGTATAATATGGTATTAGACCATGGTTTCTACTGTACCACATGGTGTGTTTGCACCTATCTGAGTGCTTAATTTTGTTTTTCTTTTTTATGCCTTATTACAAAAAAAAATAACTCTATTATACAATAAAAATTTTAAAAATTACCCTTAAGTGAGTTAGCCTCACTAAAACATCTAAGTGCATCTGCCCATGACGCTGAAACCAGAAAGCTTGGAGATGAGGAAAGAAGTGGAGGCATTATAGCAAAGTGGGAACAGCACAGTCTCGAGGACCAAAGAACAGGTTCACAGTCCATAAGCTCCACTTGCTTGGAAATCAACACGCCTTCCTTTCATTCATGTTTACTGCAAGTTGTGGTTTGTTTTAGAAAATACTTTTTTTCATATAGTTCTTTTCATACATACCCTGTCGGAAGCTAAATGTAACCCCTAGATGGCGCTATCCCAGGGGCTACTACCCCTGCCTGATTTGCCACTAACAGGTTGAGGGGCCTGGATCCAATGGCGGGTGCCTCCACCCAGAGGTCAGGTTTGCAATAGTTAAACTTACTTGGTCACAGCCCCTGGGACACTGCAACCCCTTTCTTCCCACTAGTGGCCCACAATATATCAGAATTACCTTCACAGTATACACTTACCCCCAGGACTAGTTCCGCACTGGGACCTCCTGTGAAATAAGATACAGTGCAACAATCACAGTACAGTACTTTAACATAGACAAATACCTCAGGCAGTATAACTTTGCTGGAAACAAGCAGCTCTGATTTATTTAGGGGATATAACAAGGACAGGGGAAATCAGGTTAATTAGCTTATCACTTTACTATCTACCTATGGCTCTGTGACAGGCCTATCCCTACCAGTTACTGTCCCTGGGTACCCAAGCCCTAGTGGCTAGTCCAAACTGTGGCAGTTGTAGGCCCTTTCACACAGTGAAAAGAAAAATTAGTTTAAACAGTCAGCAGTACAGTGATTCCATTTGGATTTAATGTGCAATTCAACAGGGAGAGCGACCCTGAATTAGTACTCACGACCTCCAAACAAGATAGGGTCCTTCAACGTCAGCAGGGCTACTCTTGAGCTCCACGAGACTCTTCACACATTTATATGGTAAAAAGAAAGTACTATATCAGGCAGGCTGCTTCTCTATCCCGATCGCAATTACTGCACAATACCGGAGAACACACAGCAGATTCAGTTCCTGACAGACCAGTGCAATTCAACAATTTCTCCAGTCTTCTACAGGGTGAGCCTGGTTTCTACTCTTCAGAGATCCTTTGATTCTTTTCACAGGATGGATTCAGTCCTAACAAGCAGTTACACAAGCTGCAGACCGGAACTCTGGGCCTTCACATGTTTTTTGACTGAAACTGTGCACTGAAGGAGCACAGGGTTTCTTTCCTTCACTGCCAGAGCTAAACTGAAACTCAACAGACAAAACCGGCACTTCCTTTGAGTTCCTCCCAGTTCTTGACTGGATTGGCTGTCACTCACAATAGACTGCTGCTGTTGGTCAAAAAGGCGCTGACCTAAACTACATCTCCCAGAGTCACTGCCCATACAATCCTCTTGTGGCTGGCTCAGATTATGAGTCCAAGTTCTGATTCGTCCAGGCACCATTTTAGAGCTAGCTTACTCCACACTGATTGGTCCAGTTCAGCAGTTCAAAACCAGAATTGGGAACTAGGCAGGCACTGTTCTGACTGCAAAGAAAGCAGGTTAGACAAACTGTAATTTCATTATTACTGTAAATGATTTCTGGCAAACAGTTACATCTTTCAGATAGGTTCCTTTGCACTCCTAGTGACTGCAAAATGGGTGAATTGGCAGCAGCTCGAGTGGTACTCAAACAGAGAAGCACACAGTCCCCCATACAAACTAATTATGTCTGCAAGCAGACAGCTCTTAAAGAGACAGTACCAGAGGTTCTAAAAACACTCACTGATAAATGGCTTAAACGCCAAACACCATTCAGGCTTGGAGCATTCAAGCAAGCTCCTGGAAGTCTTTTGGGAACCCCCATTTGCAGGGGGGTTACATAAACATAAGACCAAACAATGATTGCATATTAGGGCGAGGGATTTGGGCACAATACAGTCAATTGACTTGCTCACTGCTACACAGCACAAAAATTGTAGTGGTGGGATTCAAACATGTACTCCCAATATCACACTAGTGTATCTATTCTAGCAAGCCTTTTCTTGCTGCTTGCACATACACAAGATTTGTGATACGAGACTAGTCTTGAGTACCTCCAATTGCTGCACTGACAGCTACAGGTAAGACCAAACAATGAAAGGGGAGTGTAAGAAGGGTTGGACAAAAGGAGGTCAAACAGGCTTATTTAAGTTTACACAGGGTACAACTGTCATTGGTGGGACTCAAACCTATGCTCCACAGGTCACAATTTTGTATCCATTCTAGGAAATGCTATGAGTTGTCAAGTATCAATAGGAACACAAACACCTACAGTTGCTACCATTTTATTCTTATTGGACATTTTTACAGCAAAAAATGAAAAAAATAAAATAAAACCAATGACCTTAGTTTACAATAAAAGTTTTAAAAAAGTACCCTTCAGTGAGTTGACCTCACTGAGACATTAAAGTGCTTCTGCACTTGACACAAGGAAAGCATAGGGCATTGAGATGTGGACAGAAAGGTGAGGCAGGATGGCACAGTGGACACAACACATTCTTGAGGACTGAGAGATGCAGATTCAAATTCCACAAGATCCACTTGCTCACAGTGTGACCGTGGGCAAGTAAATCAATCTCCCCCATGCTTCAAACCTCCCAACTGCATGACATCACTGAAAATGAGATGCGCAGCTCAGTTGAATTGTCCTGGGTAAATAAATGCCATGTGTGTTTTCCATACACACCCTGTCCCGACATATTTTTAGATAATCATTTGCATCAGTCATACTTCATGCACATAGCAATTACTGACAGCTACAGGTAAGACCAAACAATGAAAGGAGGGGGGTAGGAAGGGTTGGACAAAAGGAGATCAACTGGCTTATTTAAGTTTACACAGGGTAAAAATGGCATTGGTGGGACTCAAACCTGTGTTCCACAGGTCACCATTTGGTATCCATTCTTGGAAATGCTATGAGTTGTCAGGTGTCAATAGGAACACAAACACCTACAGTTGCATACAATTTTGTTTTTTATGGGACATTGTTGCAGCAAAAATAAAAAAAAATAAATAAAAAACAATGACCTTAGTTTACAATAAATTTTTTTAAAAAGTACCCTTCGGTCAGTTGGCCTCACTGAGACAGCAAAGTGCATCTGCCCTTGACACTGAAAGCATAGGGCCTTGAGATGTAGACAGAAAGGTAAAGCAGAATGGTACAGTGGACACAACACAGTCTTGAGGACTGGGATACACAGGTGAGGATTCCGTAAGATGTGTTTGCTCACAGTGTGACCGTGGGCAAGTAAATCGATCTCCCCATGCTTCAAACCTCCCAACTGCATGACATCTCTGAAAATGAGATGCTGCAGCTCAGTTGAACTCTCATGTTAAATAAATTTAGCAGAAAAAAAAAACAAAGGGTGCTTAGAAATTGACTTGAGTTCCTTTCATTCATGTTTACCGACAGTTGAGGTTCACCTCAGAAAAGAAAATTAATTAGGTTTTATATAGCTGTTTTTATAATACCCTGTTGAACGCTAAACATACCACCAAACAATGACTGGGGGTTGGGGAGGGGTTTGGTCACAAGGATGTCAACTAACTTGCTCAAGGTTTAACAGCACAAAACATTGTAGTGATGAGATTTAAACCCGTGTTCCCAAGATCACAGTACTGTATCCATTCCACCAAGCCTTTTCTTGGAACTTGCACATACGCTGGATTTGTGCTAGGAGACTGATGTTGAGTACCTCCATATGCTACTCTGTAAATTAACAATTTCTCCTTCTTCCCTAGGAATAATGAATCCATAATTCATTTCTGGCACACACAGGAAAAAAGGAAAAATGTGCATGGCACCACCTTAAAAAGACTAATGCGTAAACTTCCTTGTGTACCTTTTATACAGTTTTTCTTTAACTTTTCAGAACCAATTTGATGTGTGTTTTCCACACACACACACACATTGTCCCAAATCATTTTCTGGGAATCATTTGCAGCAGTCATACTGCATACACAGAGCAATTAGTGACGGCTACAGGTAAGATCAAACAATGCTGAGGATGGATGGGGATATTGGACAGAAGGAGGTCAGTTGACTTGTTCAAGTTTACACAGGGTTCAGATGGCATTGGTAGGACTAAAACCTGTGCTCCACAGGTCACACTTGTGTCTCCATTCTAGGAAATTCCATTAGTTTTCAAGTGTCAGCAGGAACACAAATAATAACAGTTACATACCATGTTAATCTTGTTGGGCATTGTAACATCAAAAATTAAATAATGTAATACATATTATTTATATCCGCTATCATTTGTCAGCCCTTCATTACATAACCTGTATCTTTCTGCCAAGCCATTCCTGTTGTAGGCGATTGCCATCACATGACATTGGCATTCTTTGTGCAATAATAAAAAAAAAAATGTTAGGTGTACTGTCTGAGGTTGTTTCACTTTCTGTGCATTGCCATATCTGTGTGGTACACTTTATGGAATAAAAGGTGTGAATTAATATTCTAATTGCATCTGTGGAGAAACACAAATAGTATATATTGTGACTAACGATGCCTCAAAGTGAATACATGTTATACAGTTCCGTACAACATAACTTGTCACTATTGAATCCTGAGAGGATCCAAAACCTCAGATTAACTGTGTATGCCTGAGCTAGTGTACCCAATGCTGTCACTTGTTGTCAGTCCCTTGCCAGTGCCAGCACTGTTTATGCCTTCACAGATATCCTTTGCACGTTCTTATGCCTGAAACTATAATAATTTCTTTATAATTAAGTGTGCAATTGCCAGTGATCACTCTCTATCTGCCGCAGGATAGTGGCAGCTACTGTGCACATTTCCAACATGAAAACAAGCAGAGCATTCCAAAGGTGTCTTGTTCGCTGTTATAGTGACAGAATGCCAACATAGTACAAGTGCAAGAATATAGCAGTCAAGAGCAGTCCAAAGGTGTTCAAAATCATATGTGTAAGGTACACATTATGGAATACAATGTGGTAATTAATTTTCTAATTGCATCTGAGGAGAAATAGAAACAATATATACTGTGACTAACAATGCCTCAAAGTGAATGTACACTTGACACTTACAATGGAAGTGTGAATTCGTTCCGATGCTGTGCATGTTGTTGAGACTTTCTCTTGTTTGGGGGAAAGCAGGCAGTGCCAAATACCTGAATGATTATAGATTTATTAGGCAAACGGAATTTTACACTAATGAATCATGAACAGTTTGAAAACCTCTGACAAACTGTCCACACTTGTGAACATGTGTCTCCACATGATGTAATGTAACAAACACTTAGGTATGTGTATAGCAAAGCATGCAAAAAGGCAGTAAAAAAATTTCCATTGGACACTCAGGATGCAAGAATAATCCACAGTCAATTAGATGCTTTTTTTCTCCATCTCCATATAAGAACTCCAATAACAGTTGTCTGTCAGTTGTACTCACAATAAAAAATATTAGTAGTGCACGATGCAGACACATGGAAAACAAAATAATTGAAAAAAAATTGGTTACAACTCAAAAATATGTGTTCTTATCTGTGTTGGCTGGCTGTATGTGTATTTGTCAGGGGGGCTTGGTGTGATATGTGTGTGTGTGTATGTGTGGTGGCTAGGTTTGTGTTGTGTGTGTGTGTGTGTGTGTGTGTGTGTGTGGTGGCTAGGTTCATATTGTGTGTGTGTATGTGTGTGTGTGTGTGTGTGTGGTGGCTAGGTTTGTGTTGGTTGCATGTGTGTGGGGTGGCAGGGTTGGAGTGAGTGGCTGGCCCTCTGTTTATACATATGTGTGTGTGTGTGTGTGTGTGTGTGTGTTGGCTGGTTGTGTGTGTGTGAGTGTCGGGTTAGGGTGAATAGCTGGCACTGTTTGTGTGTGTGTGTGTGTGTGTGTATGTATTTGTTTGTGTGTGGGGGGCTGGGTGTGTATGGGTGGGGTGGTTGGTGTGCTTCACAGGCAGTAGTGGCCAGATAAGACTGTATGCATGAATTCTAGTGTGAATGGACCTCTTTCAGTCCGGCTACCTTGATGTGTGTTTGGGTGTGGGGAGAATGGCTGGGTGTGTATGGGTGGGGTGGGGGTGCTTCACAGACCAGAGTGACCCCATCAGTCTGCATGCATGAGTGTTGGTGTCATCTCCGAATGGGGGGCACCAGGCAAACATTCCCTTCCAACCCTTCTGCAATGTCACCACTGAAGACATTAAAAGGGACTGGCAACAGAACTGATCAGAGCAGTCATTGTCAGTATCTGAATCAGAGGCAGCTTGAGCATCCTCACTAAGAACATCACTAGATACTAGAGGCCCAAATTGGTATGGTCAGATACCAATATCAAAGTTTAGATCAATGTCCTCCACATTTTCAAATTCTTCAACTTCAAACATTGTAGATATTGATCACAGGCACACTGAAAGCTTTGTGAACCAAGCTTTTTTTTTAATACAGCCATGCACAGCATGAGCCAATGATTCAGGCCAGTGTGACATCACAGGAGATCATTGGGGGTGGGACTGAGATCAGTTTTCCTGAATAACAAAGGGAATATCAACAGACAAACACACTTTTTGCGTACTTTGGAATCTGAATTCAAACATAAAAGTTAAGTTTTTTGGTTACAAAAGCCTATAAACTATCAAAATCTACCCTCAATTCAGGCAAAATAGAACTTTTAAATGAGCTGTGCTTAAGTGTCCTTGGGTCATTAACTTGGAGAGCAGCAAATAGAGTGTGAATCTAGAGACACAGAGCGGCATGTTATTGTAAATGTGATAAACATTTGAGCTGTGCTTGTTTGGAGGATCTATTTGGGCTGCCACTTAGACCAAGGAGAAATCTTTTCTCCTGTCAACAGGAGCATTGTTGTGGGACAATAGAACTGTGCTTACATATGAAAAAATCATTGCCAGAGCTCCTTGCTGTAAAAAGAAACACCATTCAGTTTTTTTGTTGTTTGTTTTTTGCATTTTATGAATGTGGTATACTTGACAGCACTGTAAAGGAGATGGCCATCTCTAACACCGTTGGCAATCCTGGGGGTAGGGCCGAGCTCAGTTTTCATGAATAACAAAGGGAATATCAATAGACAAACAATCACTTTTGTTTGGTACTTTGGAAGCTGAATTCAAACAAATGCCTGTGCCAGCAATGAGATCCATGCTAAACATAGGCTCACATTGATTCCAGGGTGGGATCAGAATAATGGTGGACTTAACTATTGTGCTCCATGGAAGGTCATTTATGCAGGGAGTCTTTTTCTCAGCAAAACATTTGCAGGCTATGCCTACTGCAGCCGTAAAAATTCAAAATAGGGTCAATATAGGTCCTTGGGTAGGCAACTCCTTCCCAGAAGTTGCCTGGTCCAAGGGTGTCAGTAGTTGTTTAAAGCCAGACTGATTCTAGTGGTTTCTTTTTCAGACCCACTCCTTCTAAAATCATCATTATAACCTAGAAATCTAACACCCAGCTCACAGTTCACACTTTTATGTGAAATATAGTCTATATATACATACTATCAAAAGCCCCATAAAATGATCATGTGTATAAGCCTTCAGAATCATTTTGATGTATTTTCCAAACAACTCATTTTCAAGTGGCATTTCCTGCTTGATATGGTTTTCTTTTCTCAATAAAGTAATTTATCCTCCAAGCTGCAGCCAGGCCCCTGCATCTCTAAATTCACCACCAATTATGATGTGTTTATTTTTATGGCACTCCAATCCTTATGTCCAGCTGATAGGCTACTAGATACACATTTATTTATTTTATTTAGCTTTTGTTTACTGGGTAAGTGCACCAGGCTAAACCAGCCTATTTCAGGCATAACCTAGGAGAGTACATTACATTACAGGTTACATACAGTAGAACGGAGGATGGAATACATAAGTTAGAGCCACAGTACATCAAAGACACGAATACAAAAAATGAAACACAAAAATAGCTACATCCTGGAAAAGTTAAGTATACAGTAATACGGTGATATAATATAGTGGTATTACAGCAAATATTAATTTCATAGAATAACATAACAACAATGTCAATGAGAAAAAGTGTAAATGTCTGTAATAGCAAGTCAACAATGTAAGACATAGAGAGGAAGTGCTGGGAGAGCAGAGTGTGACCTCATATAAAATGTCTCCTATCCAGCGAAGCCCCTGCAGCTCCAATTGCTCTCCAGTTAATGTGTGCATCTGAAGAGACTGCAGCACAGTCACTTAAGCCGCAGCTCCTGTTTATGATCGGTAAGTTTCTATAGTTATTAAGGTAAAAGTTCCCTATGAGATTTAGCCATTCTAACTGAGCAGACTTTGACCTCATTATTACCATGTTTGCCTTTTTTATTTAATTAGAGATGTTGCAAAGCTTTACTTCAGCAGCAAAGTTCTGTCAAAGTTGTGAAATTTGCCTCCTTGAATAACTTAGCAAATTGACCATTTCATCACTTTGCACTTTGCATCAAATTTTTCTTGAGAAATAGCACTTTTTCAGGTGAAGTTAAGGTGAAGTGAATTTGTGAATTTGCATAACTTCTCCTGAGACAGTACCACTTCACCTGCCAAAAACTTCACAAAGTCAGCACTTTGCACTTCACAGATGTGTCAAACTTGGCAAATTGTCTAGTGGAGTGAAGTTCACCAACTTTGCACATCTCTATATTTAACAATCGAGTTCTATTAAAGAACTAGTGCACTGTCTAAAACTAATATTAGATTTTAAAAACAGACAACCATTACCTTTTATATCTGAGGTACTTTTTCTTTTCCTTTTGTTTAATTAGAAGATTGTTTACCTGATGTTATCAGGTGTGATACGTGTAACAGCACTCTGCCTGTCAGCTGACATATCTTACTATAATGCCCCCCCCCCCACTACATCATCAGCTTTGTGACCTTACTGACTGTGATATCACTGCTGCTTAGGAAGAGCCATTCAGTGACTGCTGAGTCACTCACTTGCGGTATCAGCATCAGTGAGATCACCGTCAGTGAGATTGGGGACAATAGAGACAGAGCTGCTAAGGTAAGAGTTGTTCCACACATTCAGCACAATATTATAACATAGAAGACTTTCTAATGAACAAAAGGAATCAGAAAAATACTTCAGAAATAAAAAGTTGCAACTGACTCACAAAAGGGGCCCCATTAGAGACAGTACACAACAGATGCCAGTCTGCTGGGGTGGGGAGGCATTCACGGACAGCAGATCAGCACAGGAGAGATGAACAAAAACAGAATTCAAACTCTCCATCAATATACTGCAAAATGAAGGCAGTATTTGATGCATGAAGCATTCCAGCAAACAATCACAGGAAAATGCATACTCAGACGGTTTGATAACAGAACAGCAGTGACCCACATCAACAAACCTGAAGGAACAAAGAGTGTACAACTACAAAGAGAAGCAGTCAAGATCATGACCTGGACACAGAACAATCTGATGCACATCTCAGCCATTCACTAGCGGGAGTGCTCAACACCAAATTGGACTGGTTGAGTGGGCAGTTGACACATCCAGGGGAATGGCAGCTTCACCTACAAGTGTTCACCATGCTACAGAGAAGTTGGGGTCCAGTCATAATATACTTAATGGCATCCAACAGGAATAAACAAATAAATTCTGCTCCAAGTTCCTGGAACCTCAGTTCATGTGGATAGACACCCTGTCTCTGGAATGAAGCTACAACAGATCCTACATATTCCCACCACTACCACTCATCCCACAAGTGACAGCAAAAATAAGATGATCAAGAAGACTGCTAATCATGATCACACCATAATGGCCCAGAAGGGCATAGTTTGTGACAGTCATGGTGATGGCAATAGACAAATCACCACTACCACCATGTTTAGACATTCTGATGCAGGGGCCAGTCACACACCCCAGTACACACAACCTAAAACTCATAGCCTGGCTCCTGAAATGGACAGACTGATAAAGGTGGGCTATCTTGAGTCAGTAATATCAATGATACTGCAATCCAGGGGATCTTCAACAAACTCTGCCTAGGCTACCACAGACAGTGGAAGATATTTGAATCATGTTGCAAGTCAAGGGAACCGACACCAAAAATGACTACAATTCTAGGCATACTCTTTACTTACAACAAGGACTGGAAAAAGAACTGTCACCCCTGTCTTTGAAAGTCCAGCTATCAGCAATTGGGTCAGCACTGGGGAGGGTAGGCCCTTCTGTCCCAGGTACACTGCCAGTCATACTCAGAGTCCCAAAAGCAGCCGATAACATCAGGACAAGAACCAAGACTTTGATTGCCACATGGAACCCTACTTTAGTGCTCAAAGCAATCATGGTGACATCATTCAAACCTGTCAGAGAGGCAGAACTATTTCAGTTGGGGTTAAAAATTGTGTTTCTAGCAGCAGTCCACTCAGCACAATGGATAAGGGAGTTGGGTGTTCTATCATGCATGCAAAGAATCATTCACAACAGTCGCACAAAATGGTGTTAGTCTCAGAACTGTACCATCCTTCATGCCAAAACTATCTTCAGCATTCCACATTAATCAGACTATTGAATTATCTACTTTCTCTACAGCCCACAGCGACACAACTGAAAGAACCTTGCATATATTGGATGTAAAACATACCCTCATTACATATCTAGAGTGGGCAAACCATTCAGGAGAATATATAAACTATTTGTTATTACTCAAGGGCACAAAAATGGTTTGTCCATGACATAGAAACATAGAATTTGATGGCAGATAAGGACTGCTTGGCCCACCCAGTCTGCCCATTGTGATGAAGGCCACAAAAGATTGCTAGCTAAAATGCACCATAGTGGAAACATACAACAGGAAAAAATTAACACCAGCAAGTGGCATCAAAGCTCACTCCACCAAAGCAATGGCAATATCATGGTTGAAGAGAAATCATGGATCAGTAGAAGAGATATGCAGAGCGACCACATGGACTTCAATTCATACATTCAGACTTGATACTAACATGTCTCACAGAACCTCCTTTGGAGCTAGAGTCTTATCCATTGCTACTCTCACAGACTACGACAATGCCCGCTCTAGCCCACCCCTTCGAACGACACTGTTTATTAAGATCCAAGCTGGAAGGATTGGAGTGCCATGGCTATAAATACACTACAGTGGTAGTTCACTTACCTATTAAAGGTGATTGTGTTAATTTATAGCATGGCACTCCAGGACCCACCCTTACAAGACCAAGCACTGTGGATCATGAGAGAAGAATGCTACTGTGCTTTATCAGTTTTTTTAGTGTAACTCATATGTAAAGACTTCTTTAATAAAGTAGCACCGTAGTAATGGAAACATGACTATCTGTCTTCTGTCAGAGTCTGCATGATTCAATGAATTCATAGCTAGGGAAGTATACAACTGGAGAAAAATGGGAGCTGTATGGGGCTTACGTGGATAGGAGAACTTTGCTGCAAGGTCACATGTGCATGTGGCAGGCAATCAGGTGATTATAACCCAAGCTGTAAGGATTGGGGTGTCATGGACATAAACTAACACAGTCACTTTTAACAGGCGAGTAAACTACAGTACAATTATCTTTGCATCTTCAGTACCTTTGTTTCCATTATTAAAAGGGACAGGAAATTTGTGTGAGTTTGCATTTGGTGATTACGTTCAAATTTTCTGAAATTATATTTATACCCCTCAAATGATCCCTATTTAACTGTACCTCAATAACGGTTTATATGATAACTGTTATTTGTATTGTTTTGTTTTATAGGCAACATTCTGTACAATTCTTTTCATGAAACAAGTAATTTGGAGTTTTGCCTGTATCACTGCATGGATTCAAAACACTGACCAGAAGTTGTTGACCTATCAGAGTAGTATTCAGTGATCAAAATCCATGCAGTTACATACTGTAGGCAGTATTTCAAACTACTAGTTCTATGAAGAGAACTGCACAGAATGTTGTTCATAAAATAAAACAAGACAAAATAAATTTTTCCACATTATCTTTTACTCAGAGACAGTTAAACATGGATCATTTGTGCATATGAATATAGTATCTGAAAAATAGGAACTTTGCA
Organism: Neoceratodus forsteri; assembly: GCA_016271365.2. NCBI lineage: Eukaryota > Metazoa > Chordata > Ceratodontiformes > Ceratodontidae > Neoceratodus > Neoceratodus forsteri. The sequence goes on from CM057449.1 coordinate 687,982,577, forward strand.
AACAGCTACACATTCTCAAAGATTTCCAGTCTTCTTTATGTTACATCTTGTTTTTTTTTCTCTTCCTGTCCTCTTCATGTTATGTCTTGCTTCATTTCTTGGTTATAGTAGTAATAATTACCTCAGTCCTGCCAAGTGTACCAGAAATCGGTTGCCCTTATTAGCAGCTGGCATAATGCCACCTTACGCTCAGCATACCAGTTAGAACACATGCAAGAAGTTGGGTTACTTCAGCAATAATGCATGATATGGTGTGTACTGTTGTGAGATTTACCCATGCTTTGTGTGGTGAGGCACAAGGCACAGCCAAGTGTTGCAACCCACAGAAGAGGTAGGTAAATTCAAACCCACACTCCCTAGCATGCATTATTATGATTATAAAATGGGGAAAAGGGTAAAAAAAACTCTTATTTGATTACAACTAGGACTGGGTGAAATTTATCTTCTGCCAGTGAAATTCTGGTGAAATGCTGATTTCACTTCAGTGAAAGTTCATTAAATTTCTGTAAATATTTTGTAAAATGTCACCAAAATGTTTATTTCTAATTTCAAAAGTATCAGTCCACATTGCCCCACATTTGGCATGCTGCATTTACTAAGGTCCATGCAGATGTGTACCAAGTACCAGATTCCTATCATTAAAGGTGACTGAGTTATAGGCCTCCAACATTTCGGAATGTTTTAAAATTTAATTTCACAATTATGTCAGCTATAGAATTTCACATGTTTTAGTCCAAATTGCATGACATGTATTATGTTGACTTTAAGAAGGTTCATACAGATGTGTACCAAGTTTCATATGCCTGTCTTTTAAGATAACTGAGTTACAAGCCTCCAAATGTCTGGAGATTTTAAAATTACATTTCCCAATTATGCAAACTGCAGACATTTAAGCCCCTATAACTTTAGAGAATGGAATATCACCAATTTTCTTAGGTTCATTTACACTAATTATTAGGCTTTCAGGCCACCCCCATGACCCAGCAGCATAGCGTCATGCTGCCATGCTGATGACCCAGGTTCGGAAGCAAGCCTGGGACATCACATCAGGAGGCAGACCATGGCTGAAACAGCTGCCACTTGGCAGTGCTTCTTGGCTGAGGAGGGTTGCCGGTGGGTTCTACTAGCACAGTCTTCCTTGTGGCTGGGCCAGGAAGCTTCCTTCTGCCACAGGGAGAGCTGTAGCTGTGTGAGGCTGACAGAAGCATTGCCCCTACCAAGGGAGATGGGAAACAAATGTCGGAGAAAAACCTGGTAGCAAACTGAATGATGGCTTTGTTCAACCTAATCAAGGTATATCTCTGTGAACAAGGTATATCCCTGAGAGATGAGCTGCTGGCTGGGAGAAAAACCAATATGAAAAAAGAAAGACTGTGTGTGAGTACAGTATGTGTCAGCTGTCAAATCTCTTGCTTAAGGGGAACATTGTTTAACCAGGAGTAGCACACTAAGCCAATTCGTGTTTCCAGATGCCCGACCTGGGAGTACAAGGAAGTTAAGTGACATGCTCAGGATCACACAGTATGCATCTTGGCAGCTGTGGGATTCAAATCCAGGTCTCCAGATCTTCAGCTCAGAGCCTTAACCCACTGCACTATACTGCCTCCAAAGGCTTATCAGGCTGGCCAAATTATAGGCAGACAAATATTCCAGAATAACATAAGTATTTAAAGTTGAATTTCATGAGCTTTTGTGAAATTGTAGCATGTTGTGATACTTTTGTCAAAGCCATGTCCATACAGTTTGCCCAGTCATACACTTGAGTTGCCATAGTAGAGGAAGGTAAAGGATGGGTAAAGTTGCAATAAGGTAGCATTCATAGGAGGTTTCATAGTAAAAGTACAGTGGTGCCAAGTGTCAGGTCACTATATTGAGTTATGAACCATGACGAACAGTCATGGACATCACTGTGCACTATTCTAAATTCTTGCACTATGCCAGATAACCACTAGAGCTTATTGACTTAATGACTCATGGAAGCATGTGTTCATGCACCATTGTTTCTGTACAATGTCACCTGCTGACTCCTTAACAATCCCATAGATAACAATGTATATTTTTACTATTTGAAATAGTAGTACCAAGTGACGCCTAGCCTTACAAGTGCAACCTAGGCTATTGTGACGCAAGTATCTGGATATCTTTAGCCATGATGGAGCATGACACTGGGCATCACTGTTGCAGGACTGTTGCAGGGCCATGATGCTAGTGCTTGGAAGGTGATTTAGTGGTGATAAGTGCTTTGTGAAAGTTCAATTCCACAAGTGGAATTCTAGTGACATTACCTACTAGGTTTACTAGGTTTGCTTGGAAAAAAGAAGGCCAAGACCCATCATGATTTTCCCCCACACATTGTGGGCTAATATGAAAGGGTAGAGTTAGTAGTAAGCCAGATATCCAAATGTTTCTTGAAAGTATCAGAATTCCCAATGTCAGTTATTTCCTGTGGCAGTGAATTCCATAATCCTTTCTTCTGTTTGAGTTAGCCTTTTTAATTATGATTTGTTTGTTGTGTGACCTAAGTGCCCTTCTAGTAGTGGAAAAAGTGAGGCCACACTGTGCCATTAACTCTGGGGATTGTAAAACCTTATAGAAAAACAGGATGTGTCACCAACATCTTCTCCTCTGAAGGGTTTGGAGACCTGCTGCTTGAAGTCTCTTAGAATAAGTCCTATGAGACAGGCTGGACACCATTTTTTTGGCACATCTCTGGACACGCTTAAGTTGAACTATAGCACCCATTAGGTAAGGATTCCAGAATGGTGATCCATAATCCAAGTAGGGTCTTATGTGAGATCTATATAAGGGAATAAGACATTGCTTGGTCCTAGTGACAAAGGAGCGTTGAATTTGGCTGAGGAGGGAGTTCACTACCCTAGTGATTTTTGAACAGTGATCATGGGATGAAAGTTTGCTATTAACAAGAATACCCAGGTTCCTTTCAATGTTGGATGCCTTTAATGGGATATTATTTATTCTGTATATTTTTGTTTTTTTTTATGCCAAAATGGAGAACAATACACTTATTGACATTGAATCTCATTCCATTGGTCAGGGCCCATTGTTCAATGCTATTTAGGTCAGAAACTAGACTTGATAAATTTGCAGCTGTATCTACATATCTGCCAAGTTTTGAGTTGTCGGCAAACTTTGGTAGCCAGTTTTGGGAAGTGATTTGCATATCACTTATGTATTTTTAAACAGCGTAGGTCCCAGGACTGAGCCCTGTGGCACCCCACTACGTACTGGACATTGGTTTGACAGAGAGTTGTTTATGTTTACTCTTTGCACTCTGTTTGTTAACCAATGTTTACCCAGTTAGTGAGGCTATGTGAGAAACCAAAAGATTCCAATTTGGATATCAATTTCCTATGTGGGACCTTATCAAAAGCCTTGCTAAAATCCAATAGTATGACATCAGATGAGATGTTATTATCTAGGCCAATGCTTATGTTGTTGTAAAAAGTTACTAGACTAGAAGTGCATGAGTGTCCTGTTTTAAAGCCGTGTTGTGAGTTATCAGCGAGATTGAGTATACTCATTTCCTTTTCTATGAATAATTTTATGATTTTTTTCCATACTTTTACAGGTGACAGAAGTAAGGCTTATGGGTCGGTAGTTCTGAACATTAGATTTGCTACCTTTTTTAAAGATGAGAGTCACCGTGGCTGTTAACCAGTCTGAGGGGATCTGTCCATTTTCAAGGGATTTATTAAAAATGATATTCAAGTGGGCTAATAATGCTTTTGTTATTTCTTTTAGAAATCTTGGTATGATATTGTCTGGGCTAGGACTGGGTGATATTTTTAAAGTATGCAGGGCTGAGAGAATCATAATTTTGCCAGTTAGTCATTTCTAAAGTATCAATAATTTGTTTATGTAAATATGTATTCATTGTTAACCAGATAATACCCACTAGGCACAACTGCCTGTTTTCAGGGGTGACCTGGGAGCTTTGGGTTGCTTAAGTGACTTGCTCAGAGTCACACAGTTTGCAGGTGGAAGTTGTGGGAATCAAACCCAGCTCTGCTGGATGTTCAGTGCCAAGCTCCTTCACAGCTCGCTACTCTAAACTCTAGCCTATACTGCCAGCTCAACAATACATTTTCACCTACTAAACCACATTTACCCAGCTTAATCAGATTCAAGGACATCTTTATTTTAGAATGCATGCCAAATCTTGAGTGTATAACTATAATGGTAGTGGAGCTATAAACATCCAAATATTTTGAAAATGTCACACAATTTAACGAATCAATTGTGAAATTTTGAATGCCTGTAATTTACATGGACAATTGCCTCTCTATTTAGCAGTTTCTATGCTACTTCCAAGAAAATATGCATACAAATGTTCAATGATCTAGCTCCAAAGGTGGCTAAGTTGTAAGCATAAAAATGTTTTCCAAAATTTTCGCATGAATAATAAATTGCCAGATTTTGAACCCCTAAACCTTCCCTTTCCCTCATGCAAATGTCATGAACCTTGGCAGTCTTTTAGAGCCTCATCCAAAGAACAACTGTGATAAAGGTCTGATCTCTAGCTATAATACTAACTGAGTTACGGCCAACTAAAAATTTCATAGCATTCCAAAAATTTGCATGAAATTTCATAGAATTTTGTGAAAATTCCACAAAATCAGAATTTGCTAATTTTGTACAGCTCTAATTATAACTAACAGCCAGAATTTATCCATATGTACTGTATGTTGTGAAATTTACTCAATGATAAAGACTGAAAAAATCAGATGGCAGGATTTTTTTTTTCTGTTTATAATGTTTCTTTAAGGGCCAGCCCATTGGTGCAAAAGTAATACTACTGTTTACGATACCAATGGACCAGGTTCAGAAGTGAATCTAGAGTATTGGAGGGGTGGTCTGGGGGAGGAGGAGGATGGAGTGCCACTAGAACTGTTCTCCTTCTCTGGGGGGGGGACGATGGGCAGAGCCCAGCACTTGCTTGGCCCCCTGTGGAAGCTGGGGGAAAGGTAGCCCAGGCCAAGAATGTTGTGTAGGCATCACAGACATTGATGCATGTGGTGTGGGATTGCATGGTGTGCACCCTGATATCCTTGCACAGCATGCCTTCCCAGGAATGAAAACCAGAAAAACTGATCAGCAACAGGATGACTACGAGTGCCCACAGGCCCTGCACCTGACCAGCTGGGCACACCAGCCTGAACTGAATCCATTCAATGGTGGGGCTTCAGGAATGCTGCTGACACACCAGGGGGGCAAGCCCTGGGGAAGGCAGCTGGCAGGTAATGGGTTAATGGGGTAATGGGGCTGGGTTGCTTGTAGGGAGGAGGGCCAACCGGCATAGAAGAAAAAAACAAATATTATGTTTCTTTAACCAGGCTTTTCAAAATACAACTGAAATGTCACAAAACTGGAACCCACTGCCATAAATAAGACATCAAATTCCCAACAGAATATCAGGGGTGCACATTTCTTAAAGGAGTGCTCGGCAGGACAAAACTGTTTAGCTATTTCAAAAGAAGAAGTACAGTTCTGTGCAATCTAACAGTGACACATTGCAGATAACTTTGTGTTTTCTCAAAAGTGCTTCTAAATGCCAGTACTAATGGCATACAGTCATACTATCTGTACAGACGTCTAGCAGGTTGTTGACATGCTGTGAAGGATTCTCTGTTGCAGGAGGGAAAGTACTTGATGACACACTGTCGGCCCTGTTTCCTTATATGTTTATTTATTTATTTGCTTTTAGTAACCGGGTAAGTGCATTAGACAAGAGACCTGCCTATTTTCAAGCACAACCCGGGAGAGTACATTACATAAACCAGAGAAATTAGCACAAAAACAAGTACAGATCATTAGCAGTAACAGGCATCCGAGAGGGACAGACAATAATTTGAATAAGTTAAACAAGCAAACACAAGTCACAAATTACATAACAGGGTTAAATTACACAGAGAAGATCAGGTATAACAGCAAGCAGTGGCCATCCACACAGGGATGGGTAGGACCAGTGAACAGTCAGGCAGTTTTGTACAGCTTGGTATCGTAGCAAACTAGGTAGAGCTGAAATAAGGATGAGTAGTTGGAATACAGGGATACTTAGGTACAGTGGCAGGAGTCGAGTGCATGAAGGTGGGAAAAAAGTGCTGATTTAAAGGCGGAGTGGGTTAAGAAGCCCTTTAAACAGGTTGATAAGGAGTCCCAGGATTTAGGGCCAAAATGGAAGAAGGCTTGCTCCCCCATCTTGGTCAAGCAGAGAGGGACAGAGAACAGAAGTTGATTAGATGACCTTAGTGAGCGGAAGTATGTCACAGCGGTGAGCATAGCACCTATGCTGCCTGGGTGGGGGGTCCAGTTCATGGAATCAATGAAGCAACCCAGCGAGAAGGAGCACTGAGATAGGGGGGACAGCCAGCGCAAAGTGGAGTAAAGGTGGCAGTGATGAGTTAGTCAAGGGACAGAGAGGGCGAATCTATAGATGTTGTTATATGACATGTCCCACTTGTGAAGGATTCCCGCTTTAGCCTGGGTGGGAGTTGGGAGGTGTATAGAAGCCAGGGAAGTAGTACCTCATGTGCAACGGAGATTCTGGCAGCAGGTGTTAGGGATTGGCACACACAGTAAGCTGCTCCTAGTTTGGCATTGACAGATTTTCATACATTGTTGATATGCACAGAGAACTCAAGAACAGGATCAAGGGTAACTCCAAGGTTTTTGAAGGAGTTGGTAGCCATCACTTTTGACCCGTCACAGTTAAGTACGTGAAGCTTAGCAGTGACTTTCCTAGCAGACCCAAACAGCATGGTCTGGGTCTTAAGTAGGTTAAGAATAAGGGAGATGGAGGAGAGCCAGTGCTGGATCTGTTTGAGTGCAGAGGACAGGTGGGCAGTAATGTCCAAGATAGAATGAGAGGTGACGTAGAGAACCAGATCATCGGCATACATGATGGAGTGACAGTGGGGAAGAGAGGAGGGGATGTCATTAGTGAATATAGAAAAGAGTAGTGGTCCCAGGATGGAACCTTGCAGGACATCAGAGGAGATGGGAGCTGGGGATGAAAGGTTTTTTCCAAAAGAGGTGGATTGGGTTCGGTTGGTTAGGTAGCTGCTGAACCAGGAAAGGGTTGGTTCAGAAGCGCTTAAAAGATGTAGTTTGCTTAGGAGAAGAGGATGATTAACCAGATCAAATGCCTTAGTGAGGTCTATGAACATGGACCTAGTGAGTAGACCTTTGTCCATGCTGGACTTTATGTCATTGGTGAGTAGGGTGAGGGCGGTGGTGGTACTATGTCCAGCCCTAAAACTGCGTTGAGCAGGAAACTGAAGATTAAAGTTCAGTAGGTTGAACAGGGAGAAACTGTAGTCTTGCTCTGGTTTTGTAAGTAAACTTGTTTTCCTACTTTTGAGCATGGCTGTGTCTTTTTAAGGACTTGAAAAGGCTTGACCATGCTCAAAACAACATTGTACAGGATTAATTGGCAAAAGGTCAAGCACTTCCTCTAGGGAGAAACACAGCAGTTTTGTGTTACTACAAACCTTTTCAGTTAAAAAATGCTCTTCATATAAAATATTTTGGAATCATGATTCCTATGCCAATCCTCTTAGCCATTTGACCTTAATTATAAACCATTATTGCAAGCTAGTAAGGTGAATGTGAAAGATGGTTTGCCCTGCCTCTAACTCTTAAAAAGGATACGTTAAGTAAAAATGTATCTTTTGCCTAAGCTCTTGTATTTCTTCCAGGATCTCCCAATTAGATTGTCTCATAGTTTGGATAAGATGGTATTGTTTTTGGATTTTTGGGGCACAAAAGACTGCAAGAATAAGAAAGGTTGTGGCTTGCACTCTCAAATGGTGTCTAACGATAACCATATTTTAAATGTTATTGTTTTACAGTCCACTTTTCTTTCTTTTTACAGAGAAAAGTCCAACTCCACATGACACCTCTTAGCAGTTTATGGAATCTCATAGCATTGGGAGCAGCTTATGTCTATGGTGCTTAGTCCTCACCTCTTTAGAATAGGGAGTGTGAGGGTGTTAACCTGTTTACTGATGTTTTGAACCATGTTTGTCTGGTGACCCATAAACATATAGGTCACATAGCAAGGAAATCCCTAGCAGTGGCTATATTGACTCTTTTGGAAGATAATTTTCCAACTAATCTTCCCCTCTTGCAAGCCATGAACAGGTGATTAGTAAGAGGTCTTAGGCAGATTTCTTAATTGCATGGTGGTGATTGCTGCAGTCCTGTCCAGATACAGACTGGAACCTAAGGACTTCATTGCCTTAAGGTGTGTAAGGCACATTCTCGTACTGTATATAATATGGAGGACACATTCCATGTTCCATCACTGTCTTCAAAAAAAGAAGGGATACTCCATCCACCCCAAATAATAAAACTGTATAACTATTTTATCAATTACTACTGAAAGCAGTTTTGTACTGAACACCAGGTATGGGAAGAAGAGTTGGGAACTTTATTAGCCCAAGAGAAATGTTTTTGTGCTCTTCACTTTGTACATGTATTCACCCACACTAACTAACTGCAACAAAGTCAGTATGGTTATCTCTGTAAGACCAATTACACCACTGTGCAGCTTAAATGACTGAACCCAGAAAAGATGGAATGTGTCACAAATATAAATTGGGTATCGACTGTGCATCCACATTGTCTGAACATGTCCGAAAGTGGCCCCTTTCTGGAAGGGTGTGTTCACTTCAAGGACCAAATTTAGGGTGAGAAGCTTCTGTGCTTGGCTGCATCCTTTCATTTAGGACTAGCAAAGACAGGAATTATAATTAATGGAAATGTTACGCAGCTTTTATATATGAGTTTAGCTATCACAAGAAAGACAGCAGGCCAACACTAGATGGCCTGGAACTCTCCCTTGGTAATCTAATGCCTTTCAAACTTTTCACTGTGCATGATACTTGAAAAGGTTTAATATAGTGTCCAAGGGCATATGGCAGAATTTGAGAATGTATGGGGTCTGGTGATTCAGCATTGACATAGCCATTATTCCATTACCCTGAGTGTACCACTTAACATACAACATATTTCTACATTTAGAGTAGCCTTGGTGGGTTTTTTACCATTTGAACCCTGACATTCCAGTCTGAGAATGGTACTACTCTGAATACCTACTGAATGAGCTGTGTGTTCCAGGTTAATGGGGATTATCTGTGACACATAACCTTGTGCAACTTGTAATGCTTTATATTATGTTAAAACTTCAATAAATATTTTATCAAAAAAAAAAAGAACTGAACATCGTAGCCTTACAGCACATGCCATGCACTGTTTAAGTGTCATGAAAGCACTTAGTGCAAGTAAATACAGATGTATACAAACATGCCCCTCTGTATCAGTCTTGTTTAATGGTCTCCCATCTCACCTGCTTTTTGCTCAGCTTATCACCTACCTAAAAACTCTCAGCTCAGCTCAACCTCGTACCTGCTCAGGTCTGCTGGCTCCCCCGAGAGCTTGATCAAATACAAACAATCCTGTAATGGTAGCACCAAATTCATAATGGAAGCAAAGGCAAATTACTTTGCTTTTAACTTCCAGTACAGCCTTAACTGCTGGTCCAAGTTCTGCAATGTTATCCGCTCTCTTGTCAACTCTGCCTACAGTAAGTCAGTACATCCCATCCTGTAGCTAAAGAGCACCACTATCTCTAACCCATCTAAAGTTGCCTCTACCTTTAATGGCTTCCTCTCCGCTGATGCACTCTCCCTGCTTTCAGCTCCACTTCCCTCTCCATTTATCCCCCTCTTCTCCTTCTCACCATCTCCTTGCTGATGTCCTTTCTAATGTCCTACAACTTAACACATGAAGTGAGGTGTCCCCCAGGACTATATCCTGGGATACATCCTGTTCTCAATTTCCCTTAACAACCTCCTGTGGAACTATATATCCGTTCACATAAATATCTACAGAAGTGACACAGTACTTTTTGCCTCTGGTAACTTAGCATTTGAGGTGGAATTTGTTCTCCGGTATCATTTTGATAACATCTAACACTTGTTTTTTTAGCTAACCAGATATCTTTGAATGCTAAACTAATGATCTCCATGATCTTTGGTGGCAGACACGTGCCAGGCTTTAATGCACCCCAGTCTTTATGATTCGGGATAGCGTCTCCCTCAAGGAATTGCCTTGGTGCATGGCTTGAGTGTCACCTCTAACTACAGAAGACTAGTGATGACATCTCTAATCACATACAGTAAACACCAACCATAAAAATCTCCTGATCAAACCTAGAGCTCTACATTGCAACTTATCTTGCCTCACCCTCCCTGTCCACCAGGAGATCATTCTCAAAATGATTCTCCCAGTGTTTGATGATAGGGACATGGTCCACAGTGTTGCCCTCAAATCTGCTCTAGCCAGGTTGGCCTCCCTTTTATTCTCCTGTCATTTTACAGCAGACTGCAGCCTCTGCCCTCAACCTTTTTTTTCATTTACACAACCTGTCCATCCTCTACTTTGACAGTATGCATCCATCCCACTATGGCTCTCTCATCAGTTCTGGTGCTTCCCCATTACCTGCCACCTCTCCTCCCTCTTCTCTTTTACCCATCCTTCTTCCTATTCCTCTTCCCACTGTCTCACATTTACTCCTCTTACCCTGCTGCAAGTCCTCAGCTGAGCTGAATAATTTCCACTAAAACCTTCCCCAACTTTAGAATGCACTCCCCTCCTCTGACCACTCTGCCTCCTCCCCAAAAGCAGCAGTGTATGTTATGGTGACAATTTTAAACTATACTTTTTTATGTTACATGAGACTGACCTTTACCTCCATCTTACAGGATGCCCCTCTCCCCCCCCACCCCATTTTGAGGCTGCTGTAGCATTTTTTTTTACATCTGAGGTAATAAGGGAGTGCTCTTTTCAATAGGTGTAGGTTTTTATCTTATTATGCACCCTTCTAAAACACCCAAAGTCCTTTATCAAACAGCATGAACAGTACATAGTGTAAAAAAGAATAAATGGCTACTATGCATCTTTAAACACAACTGAAACCAAGCATTAAGATCACAAAACAATAAATAACCCCAATAATATTGCTTTCTTCAAGTTTTTATCTCTGCTTTGTTTAAACAACCATATTTTCACATCTCTTTTCTTGTGACTAAAATGAACTAGCATGCAACTAGCATGTAACAGTCAATGTTCCCTGACCTTATGAGTCAGTGAGTGCTCAAAAACAGCTGAGAACTCTGATGAAAGCCTAGGGATAGCAATATTAAAAGAAGAACTCATTTTATTATTTCAAATGTGAAATGTCCTAAACAAGACTTACAGTGTGTGTGTGTGTGTGTGTGGGGGTTATTTATTTATTTAGAAAAAATCTTTCAGCAAGGTGCTCATTTACAAAGGTTCCACTTCAGTAGTACAAGACATTTTCATTTTTGCAACATACATGGGAAAAGGGAAGTCTAAAATACAAAAAATATATAGATCAAAATATTCACAATAACATCCCAGCTCTGTGTTTTCACCACCTATTCTTGTTCATGTTCCTGGTCTCCCAACCTTATGCAGGCACTCCACTTCTCCCCCATTCTCTCCCACAACCCGTTCCCTTATTCCCTATTTGACTTAACTTTGTGCTGCTTTTGTTTTTTCTCTATTTATACTATTTTACCTTTTATTTTACCACAGTACTTGTTTTGTTGTTTTGTCTTATTTTTAGTATGTGTTTATAAATGTGCATCCATACATTACTGTACAGTATATTGTGGTCTCTGTGCTATGCAGGACATACCTAAAAATAATCAGTAGCTGGGTGTGCTTTCCCTGACTGAGGCCTCTGAATAAAGTGAATTGGGTCCCTTTGTTTTGGGTGTTATTTACCAATGTGGTGCCCTTTGTTTTTTACAATTAATTTTTAAACTGGACCTCATTCAGAGGTCTTCAACACATAACTGAATTCTCAGTTTAAAATACAATCAACCCTTCTAACCCATATTAGTAGTTTAAAAGCATACAAGTCTTGGCAAGATCATAGGTAGACATTGATACAGAATGCTAACCATTTACATAGATAAGTTGGGTTTAAAAATAAACCAGAGTGGTATCAATTTACAGGTGAGAGGAAAAACAAAATTCACGTTCCAACAGCCTGAGCCACAATGGAGGGCCAGATACATGGCAAACAGGCCTATGGTGGAAGACTAAGTGGAAGACTAGGTTTGCTGGCAAAGGCACCTAGCTTCACCTGAGCTCTTTACTTCTAGGTTGTTTGTAAGGACAGAGCAAAGAACCTTATCAGAGCAAGGAAAAGGATTAAGGCTTCTTTTGGCTAGGCAGATTTACTAGGTGTTGTTATTTTTATTTTGTACTCACAGGGATTGTTACTGTTTGTTGCTAACATTTTACTGCTTTATATTTCTGATTCAAATTGTTGCTGCTGGGCATACCTTCTGCTGCATTGTTACAGGGTGTGCCTACAGGTGTGTGCTTACAGATTACTGCTGTAATCTTCTTATTCAAATTGTATTTTGCAAGGTATATCTTCTGTTACTGCTTAATTTTTCTCTGTAGAAAAGTGTTTCTTACAGGGTATATCTTCTATGAAATTATTACAGGTGGTGCTTTATAGGTTTTGCAGTTTTATCTATCATTAGGATACGCTTTCAGGGCTACTGCATTTGTTGCTGGCTGATTGTTTCTGCTCTTACCTCCTTGTTTCTTTTGTCTGTGGTCTTTCTTTTCGGCAGGGGAAGGGCCCAACCTCACTATCCCCAATTACCCCATGCTACACTCCTTTTATAGGGTAGCACAGTAATGACATGTCCTGTAGCAAAGCAGGAAGGGGCAGATCAGAGGGATATCCACACAGTGACCTCATTTTCAGGGGCACAAGTAATTTAACTTGTTATAACAAGTTATACAACAACAAACAAACAAAACAAAAAATCAAATTTTGCTTTCATTTTCCTCCTTCTGATTACTCTGACCAGATTATTAACCCAGCAACTTATTAAGAATGGATATTATTAATTTCAGGTACTGTGGGACACTTTTCAAAAGGGCAGTTATACAGGATTTAGGACACTGTCCTACATACTGGGTCATTGAAGATCTAAGGGCTCAGCTCCAGGCAGCATGGGCCAAGATTGCATGCCTCAAATCGCATATTCAGGAGGAAATATATTATAAGAACCACATGCCATTTACCCAACATCCAACAGAAGCACCTCAATTGCAGAGGGTAGTTGGCCTGGGAGGTTGGCAGGTGGTTAGGAGGGGCAAATCGGGTGCCCCATCACTCTGTGCTGTCCAACATATCACCACTACAAACCATATAAAAACTACAAACAGGTATCTGCCTCTATCTTTGAAATCAAACAAAGGGGCAGAGGACACTGCAGAGCAGGACACTGCAGCACAGCAGCGAGCACAACAAAACTTGCCCAAAATAGGAATCAAAACAAAAAAGCAAAAAGGAAATCCGAAACACTTCTGATCATAGGAAACTCCATGATTCGGGGAATTGATACCTATGTCCAGCCAGGGTTAATGGTTAGATGTCTCCCAGGTACATCAGCGTGGAGAGACACTGACCACGTTGCTAAAATTGTACAGGAAGCAGGAGAAAACATCAACATTCTGGTACACATAGGGACTAATGATCTCACCAGCTGGTCAGTTGTGGAGACCAAGGAACACCTGACCAGGCTGGGTGACAAACTATCATCCATTTCGTCTGGTATCTCCTTCTCTGAGATCCTGTCAGTCTGGAAGAGGGGGGCAGATAGATGTAAGGTCAGAGAAGTGGAGATAGGGGAGCTAAACAAGTGGCTCAAAGGCTGGTGCCAGGAAAAAGAACACATATTTGTAGGTAACTGGCAACAGTTTTGGGAGCATAATTTATTTAAATTCAATGGACTGCATCTGACAAGGGAGGGAGTCAGTGCATTGGGGCAGAAGTTTGACGTCTTTGCAGAATATTTAAACTACCAAATGGGGAGAGGGGTGCAGCACTCGATACGTCGAATGGGAAGAACACCCCTACCCCCTCAGCTAGTGATTAAACAGGAGTTCAGCATGTTTGTAGTTCACTTGCATCACCAGGTAAGGAAAAAGGTCCGGCTCACCATACGACGCAAAGGGGAAATGCCAGACCTTACCCAACAACTAACATACTGAAATCTGGCCAATGGAAAATCATGTACACAAATGCTCACAGTCTGGGAAACAAGATCCCAGACTTGCAGGGAATAATGACAGGCTAAACTGGACATGGTAGCCATTAGCGAGACATGGTTTACCAGTAACTACACTTGGGAGACTTCAGTAACTGACTATGTACTGTTCAGAAGAGACCGAGGTGCAAAGGGGGGGGTGGAGTGGCCCTGTATGTCAATGAAAATATCAAAGCTACAGAAATTCAGAATATGCATAAGGAGCCAGAAGAACTGTCGGTCACCCTTGCAACAGGAAATGGGACAGCCATATGAACTGGGGTTGTCTACAGGCCTCCAGACCAGGAGGAGGACATAGACACATTACTGTAAGAAGATATACAAAACATGACAGCTAAAGGGAAGGTTCTGATAATGGAAGACTTCAACATGCCAGATACAGATCGGTCAATACCAGCAGGAACATCTGCCAGAACTAGACACATAGTGGATTCCCTGCAGGGGAGGGCCTCAAACAACTGGTACAACAACCCACAAGAGACAGGGCTATCCTAGATCTAGTGCTGACTAACAGGGAAAGGATCACAGATCTCCAGGTAGAAGGTCACCAGGGGGCAGTGACCATCACATAGTATGGTTCAATTTGGCCACTAGAACTAAATCATCCCATTTCAAGGCACAAATATGGGACTTCAGAGGAGCTGAATTTGATAAGATGGCCAACTGAGTTAAGCTAGCACTGGCAAGACGAAATACAGGTGAGGGGGTACAGGTAAAGTGCGCAAGCATTAAGGATGCAATACTTGAAGCAACATCCCATTGTGTTAGAGAGAAAAAGAAGTGCAAAAGAAGAAGGAAACCACTTTGGTTCTCAAAAACAGTAGCAGAAAAGGTGAGAGCCAAAAGGCTGGCCTTCAAGAAATATAAGGGAACATAGCGGGATGAAGATAGAGAGGCATACCAAACTTTCCTAAGCGAAGCAGGGAAAGCAGTAAGGCAGGCAAAGGCCCAAACCTAGGAAACACTTGAACGAACAGTTAAAGAAGGTGACAAGACTTTCTATAGATACATTAGTGAAAGGAGAAAGTCCAGAAGGCGTATTGCTAAGCTCAAAGGGGATAAGAGGGCGTGTGAGGAGGAGGACCGTGTGTAAAAGCATCTATCCTAAATAAATACTTCTGCTCAGTATTTACTGAGGAGAAGGTAGGGCAGGGCCCACAGCTCAGCACCATGGACACAGGGGGAAGGGAGGTGTGCACTAGTCCCTTTACAAAAGAAAGGTTCCTACAAGACCTCGATAAGCTAAGGGTGGACAAGGCAATAGGACCTAATGGCCTACATCCCAGGGTACTAAAGGAGCTAAGGGGGCATAATTTGAAGGGGGGGATGGCTCAGAGACAATGTGAGGAAGTATTTTTTCATGGAGAGGGTTGTGGATACATGGAACAGCCTTTCTGAGGAGGTAGTAGAGTCAAAAAAAGTGGGGGAATTCAAGAATGCATGGGACAGACATAAGGCAATTCTAGTGGGGGTTAGGAGGAAGTAGACTGTCGGTTAACTAGGCTCTGCAGCTTATCCATTAGGTAGGGAAATGGGCAGACTAAGTGGGCCAAGCAGTCCTTCTCTGCCATCAAATTCTATGTTTCTGTGGAACTAGCACAGCCATTATCAGAACTGTTTAGTGAGACTCTGAACACAGGAGAGGTCCCAGAAGACTGGAGAAGGGCTCATGTGATCCCTCTCCACAAAAGTGGTAGCAGGGAGGATGCAGGGAAATACAGACCAGTCAGTCTTACCTCAGTAGTGGGCACGATTATGGAGGCACTCCTTAAGGAAAGGATAGTGCAACACCTGGAATCCATAGGAGCACAGGATCCAAGACAGAATGGGTTTACAACAGGAAGGTCCTGTCAAACTAATTTCATAGATTTTTTGACTGGGTAACCAGAGTGATGGACCAAGGGGGAGCATCTGATGTCGCCTACCTTGACTTCAGCAAAGCTTTTGATACTGTTTCACATAGAATATTGACTAATAAGCTGGGTAGGCTCAGGGTGGGTCAGAAGTTGATCAACTGGGTGGCAAACTGGTTGACAGGCAGAAAACAGAGAATGGTGGTAAATGGTATACAGTCAGAAGAGATGCACATCACAAGTGGGGTACCTCATGGGTCAGTCCTTGGGCCAGTCCTCTTCAATATCATCATCAGTGACATTGCAGATGGACTGGAGGGTAAGGTTTGTCTGTTTGCAGATGACACCAAGATCTGCAACAGAGTAGATGATCCAAATGGGGTGGGCAGAATGAGAAGAGATCTGGATAAACTGGCAAAATGGTCATAATACTGGCAACTGGGGTTTAATGCAAAGAAGTGCAAGATCATGCACATAGGGGAGAGAAACCCTGAAGCCACTTATAGGTTGGGAGGGGAGTTGATGGCAGTCACAAGGTAAGAAAAAGACTTGGGCATCATCATCACAGATGACCTGAAATCATCCAAGCAGACCACTAAAGCAGTAGATAAGGCTAGGGGGATGCTGGGGTGTATTAATAGGGGTATCACAAGTCATAAGAGGGAGGAAATAATCCTTCTTTACAAGACACTGGTTATGCCCCATCTGGAGTACAGCATGCAGTACTGGAGGCCACACCTTCACAAGAACATTAAACAAATTGAGGCAGCCCAGAGAAGGGCAACCAAAATGGTTTAGGGACTGCATCAGAAAATATATGAGGACAGATTAACGGAACTCAATATGTATACTTTAGAGCAAAGGATGGAAAGAGGTGATATGATTGAAACACTGAATCACCTTAAGGGCATTAACAAGGTAAAAGAGTCTAACATGTTTCAATATAAAAAAAATAGCAGGACAAGAGAACACAGCATGAGATTAGAGGGAGCAGATTAAGGGGTAATGTGAGGATGTTCTTTTTCACAGAAAGGGTAGTGGATGCATGGAACAGCCTACCTCATGGAGTGGTGGATATGAATACAGTGCAGAGCTTCAAAGAGGTATGGGATAGGCATAAGGGAGCAATACAGATGAGTATGAATAGATAGACCATTGACAGAGCAAAAGCCAGTGGCACATTCATAAGGTAGAAAAAGAAATGGGCAGACTGGATGGGCCTTGCGGTCCTTATCTGCCATCAATGTCTATGTTTGTATGCTTCTATGTTTCTAACCAAGCTTTTAGCCTGCACACTCTCTCTCTAATTTGGCAAAACATGTCAAAATCTACAGTTCCTGACCTCCCTGATCCATGTGCTGAATACAGCACAGAGGGGTTGGGAACAGTCCAGGGGTGGAGGAGGGCTAGAGCTCATATCAGTACCAGAGTAGATCCCCTGCTGTGTGCAAGCAAAAGGATTATGGGATATGGCAGTCCTCAAGGACTGCTTTATCCCTGTGTGAGACAGACAACAGTTACAAAAAATGTGGAAGTCATGGCCCTCAGAACTCCATGGCATATGGGAAGGCTGGGGGAATTATGCTGTGGGGACAAATGGACTCCAGGAAAGCCCAGGGAGCATGATTCAAAGGCTATGCAAGTGCTTCTGCTTGGCTCCATCTCATGTAACACTGACACCATTTGCATGCACTCCACATCAAGGAAAATGTGCTACTAATCACACAGAAAGTGAACACACTCCAAACTTGACTGGCTGCATTGTGGCATGGATCAAGTTGGGGGCAGGATTTTCCATGTGCACATGCGGAGCTGTGGAGGTCACAGCATGTGCAAAGTGGGACCTGTGAACACCTGCAGCCCCTACATGCACCCCTACACAGGTGTGGAGTGCCTTCTGAACCCTCTCGGGACAACACCTTAAGTACATTTTAAGATACCATGCTGGAAAAAGCTAATGGTTTAAAGACACATTTGGCAAATGGCTACTGGCTAGCTGCAGGTATACAGTAATGCAAGTCATTTCATTTATTGCGTTGTTCTAATCTCACAAAGTACAGTAAGTAGTTTTTTTAAGTTTTAAATTAAGCAAAAGGGTCCTACTAAATGCACTTTGAAACTAGAAAATAGAGTTAATTTTAAATTAAGTAATTGTTTCAATTAAACCAGGGCTGATTATTTGTTGTCTGTGTCCTTGTATTTTTTGTATTGTCCTTTTAAGAGTTAGAAATGCTACAGTATACAGTTTTAATTTTTTCAGTTGATAAATATTGTTATAAAGTTTACAAAGGTGCAGTTGTGAAGAATTACTTAAATTGTCAAAGATGCATTTTATTATAACTTTTAAGAAACTTCTGAAGGTAAAGTATTGTATAAACAAAAATGAAAAAAAAATGATAAAAAGGTTCAAATATCTCTTACAGTGTTAGGTGGAAGTGTGGCAAAATATTCTGACAGTTCGCCCCTTCCATTGGTTTGATGCTACTGAAAGCCCCACCGTAGGTCCTTTTCTTTTCTCTTTATTCCTTAGTGTGAACCCTAATGGTATCCCATTATATGGGTGACTCAGACTGAGCAACTCAATTTGAGCTCCTGTCGGGATAACAACAGTGAAAGGATGGAGAATGTGGAGGGGGGTGGAAAGTGACTGAAATAGTAAAAGCGACGGTATAGGGATAGTGAGTTATGGGGTGTTGTTGGGTAAGGTTGCTTCAAGTTGCTTGTCTGTTGTAGTGGCTAGAGTCCATGCCCATCATGCTTGTGAATCCAGGTTTGAGATTGGGTATATTCTTTTAGAACTTTGTAACGGGCGTTGTTTATTTTTTTTATGTGGTTTCACAGTACAGTTTCCCAGCTTTGTTTCCCTCCCTGGGATGCAGATTTCAGAGTGTCTTCCCCTCCCTGAAATGTGCCACCCCCCACGGAATTGGTTAATTTAATATGGGGGTGTGCGGGGGCATAGCCCCCTGCAAAGGGGAGTTCCAGGGGTCATAGCCCCCACATAAAAATGAAGTGAATATTGGTCTCCACTAAGGAATATGTGGGTGAGTAGTGAATTTTGTAGTGGGTGTAGTGCACATTGCCATTTTGGGGGTTTGGGGCTTCGGTGATGTGCTCTCCCTGTACTGCTAATCACTGTTTGGTTGCTGTTATGACATAGAACCCCTCTAACAGGGAACTGCTTTCTTGGCCATTCAGAAGACTGGTTAGGAAATTATCTATGACATTGGACCTCTTGCTCATTGTGCTGGCTTCACATACTTCTCAACCTCCTATCTCACAACTCAGGGTCAAAGATTACAACAAACTCTGGTCAGAGTTACTACAGCTGCTAATGCTTTAACTTGATAATGGTGTTTCATGGGCTTAAAAGTAAAGATGAATTGCCATAGACAGCTCAGTGTGCAAATGTCATTTTTGGTAAAGTTAGATAATTTATCTGGTTGATCCTGTGTTTCCCTTGTGTTTAAAATGTGAGCAGTGAGTCTGTCTTGTACTATCCAGGGAAGGAGGCAGAGCTCCACACCAAGACTGTCAAGTAATGGTAAAAGAAATGGTGCAGAGAGGAGAGGTATGGCTACAGTGGGGATGGTGTGCCAACCTGGAAGGATAAGAGCCTATACTGAGGTGATGGCCAGCTTCCATTAAGGAGGAAACCATAGTCTTCAGTATATGGTTTAAATGTTACTTCAATGGACATTTAAAGTAGCCAAGGGGGGTGATGGAAGAATTGGAGGAGGCAGAAGGTGGGCCACCACAGGCTGAGATAGAGAGTAGGGAGATCCCAATGGGAGAGAGTCTCACCAGAATGCAAGTTATTCAAGGGAGCAGGGGGTTAGCAAAGGAGGAAGGGAGGAAAAAAACAGTCAAATGAGAAAGGTGAGGAAGGAGGGACAATTGGAAAAAAGAGAAAATGACAAGAAGCGAGCTGAGGGATATCAAAATGGTACAAGGTCTGCATCAGAAGCCCTATGAGAGGAGACTGAAATAATTCAATATATATGCCCTGGAGAAAAGGAGGGAGAGTTGGGATATAATGGAGCCTTTTAAGTACCTCATAGTGTTAATAAGGTTCAGGAGGGAGATAAGTTTCAGAGAAAAAGGGCTGTAGAACACAGGGTCATAATATGAAGTTGGAAGGAGGTAGATTCAGGAAAGATGTGAGGAAGTACTTCTTCATGGAAAGAGTGGTGGATTCCTAGAACAGCCTTCAATGGGAGGCAGTTGGGGTGAAACCAGTAGTGGGTTTCAAAAAAGCCTCAGATAGGCACAAAGGAATCCTAGGAGGAAGGAAAGGGGTGGAAGAGACAGTGCTGTAGATACAGTTGGGTTTGCAGCAAAAATCATCATAATTAAAATGGGAAGACTAGATGGGCCCAGCAGTCATTTTCTGCCGTCAGTTTCTATGTGTCTATGTATGACAGGTTATGTGATTCAAATGGATATGGTACAAAATTATTATTTTGTGCATTGTTGATACTGTAAACTATGTGGCTTGCATAATTCATGTTGTACTATGCAAAATGGACACGATAATCAAATCTGTAATATATGCATTGAGCAAGATAGAAAAAAATCAAGAGGAACATGTGAAAAAATCAAGGTAAATATGTGTGAAGCAATATATTACACATAGACTGGTGACACCGTGATAGATACACACTGTATGAAGTTACTGTATTATGATGGTACCCAGCTGCATACCAATGTTGAGTAAGCTACAATATGAGATTTTATTTATTTATTTTTTTAATAATCCAGACATTGTCTAAACAATAATGACAGATAACCAAGATGCTGCTTACAATTTGCAACCTTTTTTTTTTCTTGTTACCACTATATTCATTTTTGGGAAATCACTTATAACGTAACTACAATTCTGTTTAACCAATTAATTTTTGGTTTGGAGGAAGGGGTTGGAAGAGACAGTACTATAGATCAAGTTGAATCTGCAGCAAAAGTGATCAAAATTAAAAATGGGCAGACTAAATGGGCCCAGCAGTCATTATCTGCTATCAGTTTCCATGTTTCTATATATGACAGATTATGTGATGCATATGGATACAGTGTAAAATTTTTAATATGTAAAATGCTAATACTGTAAACTGTGTGGCACACACTATTCATGCTGTACTATGCTACACAGACATGATAATCAAAAGGATGATAATAATATATGCATTGAGCAAGGGAGAAAACATTAAGGGGAACATGTGTGAAGCAATATACTACTCATAGACTGGTGACACCATGATAGGTACATACTGGGTGGGATATTCAGAAATGCACCAGAGGCAGGCACAACAGCCGCGCAGCACAAGTACACTGTGCCAGTGCACACCCAACGCGATATTCAAAGGCTGAGCACAACAGCAAGTGACAGTGCAAGATGGCTGAATATCGCAGGGATGCGCCATCGCGCAACAAGGGCTGCACCAGGAAGCAAGTCAGCAGGCACCATCGTGCAACCTGGGCTATGCAACGGAGCAAGTCAGGAAGCGCAAGAGCACAACATGGGCTGTGCAAGGGACAGAGGCACATGGGCCGTGGCACAGGGCAACTGGCACAGTGTGGAGCATGCCACAAGAGCAGGACACACTGCCACCAGGGTGCAGGGGATTACAGGAGGGAAGCAAGGCAGGCACACATCCGCAGGCCATGACTATGTGTACCACAGCAGTGCATGGAGGTGGCGTGGCACCAATGACCACTGGCAATCAACCATGGGCAACACCCACAGGATGGCATGGGACATGCCACCGGGATCATTGCTGACAACACACATGCCAACAGCACACAGGCCACACAGCCCCAGCAGGGTGCACACATACACCCCAGGGCACACACACCAGCCACTGGGCACAGACCACCAGACACAAACCCCAGTCGACCCCAGATGTACCACACAGCCACCACACACACCACTGCAGCATGGCTCCATACACCAGCTGCAAAGCAAACACGGAAATGGATGGCTAACAAAATAGATGTGTATTAAAATGAACAAACAACAGCAACTATATACAGAGGAACAGGGATAGGGAGCAGGGAATGGGGAGGCCACAATCAAGATGGTACACGGGGGAAGGAAGGCAGGGGGATAGGTAGGGTACAAGGGAGGAAGGGGGGGTCAGGGGAAGGGAGGGTGATGCAGGCAAACGGGCCCCACATGTTGTTCACACCCCACTGGTGCCTGATTCTCCATCTCTTCTGCAGCCTGCACAGGGCCTGCCTGATGATGCGTGCCATCGCAAGGGTGACCGTGGCAACCCTCAGGATCTGCTTCAGGAGCCTAGTGTTGTCATCCACCCGATGGACACCTAGGACAAAGAAGGGGACATGGATGAGCGCACGCCCATTCAACTGTAGCCCATCCACCATGCGCAGCGGACAGCGGTGACATGTACCTTGTAGTAGGCACACAGCCACGCACAGCGTGTGTGCCCACATGAGCACCACACACAGCACTGCACACCAACACTAGCCATGTGCAGCACACCACAACCATGGCTGCCAGGCAACAGGGCTATGCGGGGGAATGGCATTGGCATGGCTGGAACCCAGGTGCACCCACGGTCCAAGTGCAGCAGCCACACACATGTGCAAATGGCACAGCATGGTGCAATGGACCACACAGGTGATGCATGGCTGTAATGGCCATGTGCACGGGGGGGCTGTGGCCCACCCCAACCCCACACAACAACAAACACTGACAAAGTGCCTACCTGCATGCTGCGGCATGACCGGCGCCTGACAGCCAGCACCTCCCACATGGCCAGCATCCCTCGCCCGTGCACCTCCGTTGGACTGCTGCTATCCAGCAGCGGCTCCTACCATCCTGGCTCTGTGCAGATCCTCAGGGCCTAGTAGCAAGATAGAGAGAGGCAGATATCAACACGGGGCAGCAACCCATGTGCCCCACCCCCCTCCAGCACAGTATGCCCCATGTCCCTGCACAGTGGCATTCCCGTGGCACAGCACACCCATGGTGCACTGCCATGGCTGGCAGCATGCCCAGCCACAGCCCCCCAGCAGCATGGCATGACACCCTGCTGGCACCCCACAGAACACTGGCAAGGCACAGGTGTGGAAATGTGCACTCATCTGGCCATGGAAGAGCACCCCTCTGGACGCGTGCCTGCAGTGACCTCAGCCAGTCTGGATCCCTCCACCACAGGTCCTCCTACCTATGGTGGAACTACTCCCTCCTATGCTGGGCCCCAGTGGCCTCCTCTAACCCCTCAACCACTTCCTGCCACACCTCAGTGCAAGGACGGTCCAGGGGCACCTGCCCATAAAGGGTGCCAACATGAGGCTCTACCAGTGCCACCAGGTTAACTAGCTCAACCTGGCTCCAATTAGGTGCCCTTGCTGAGCTCCTGCATGGCATGCTGCAATCTGCACTGCTTATCCAAAATGGCGGCAGGTAGTGCACGAGCCGCACGTGCGATGGGTGCGCGACACACCTGGCAATGCACTGCCATCCCCAATCGTACATGCCTCAGTGCTGCACAATACAGCTGGGGTAGCGCTGGCACGTGCCGCAGGCACCTGGGGTCAAGGGACACTCGTATGGTCAAAGGTCAGCACACACACCATGCATGACAGAGCGATAGGGCACGGAAGGCATGGTGCACTATAGGGTCTAGTGTGCCCCATGGTCCATGTGTCAATGGCTCACAGGCGCCATAGGGGATACAGGCGTGAGCACCACATGCCCAATAGCAGCAGAGCGCTGTGCTGCATATGGCGCACTGTGCGTAGAAAGCGCCACCGATGTACGCGACGTCAGAGCGTGCATGTACAGTGCCAGGCAGACTGCACACGTCATACAGTTGCGCCATGGCTTGAGCATGCTCAACTCCAATGCGCCATGCGAATTTCTGCGATATTCAGCAGACATATGCAGATGAGCTGATCAGCATATCCGCGGCACATTGGAGACATTTGCATCTCATTACAGTTGCGCAGTCCCTCATTTGCATGTGATGCACTATAAAGGTGTCATGGGACTGCACAGGCACCAGACTGGTATTGCATCCTTCAGAGGTAAGACGCCAGGCAGTGGACATGTCGGGACAGTGGAATGTGGGGGCCTCATGTGTGGCAGCCAGCACTAACCACATGTCCACACCCACAGGAATGAGCATGTCGGAGCCCAAGGAGGTTGAGGAGCAGAGGCCTGCATGGAGGCACAGGCCCAACTTCACGAGGGCAGAGTGTGATGCCCTATATGATGCATACCTGAAACAGGAATCCCTTCTGAGTGGCTCCACAGGCACTGCACAGGCCAGGGCAGAAGCATGGGAGGGAGTGGCTAGGGCTGTGAACCAGCAGGGCAGCCATCAGAAGACAGCACAGGAATGCAAGAAAAAGGTGGTCACGGACCACGGAGGTGGATAAAGTAGAAGGTGGCTGCCATCCTGGCCTCATGTGCTGCCATGGGTGGTGGACAGCCTGAAGTGCCACAGCTGACACCACAGAAGGAGCAGGTGGTGGTGACCATGCGGCGCAGCGCCATTCAGGGTGTTCCCAGCGGTGGATTCCAGACGGGAGGGCAGCCCATCACTGCATGGTATGTACAGCAGTGCATGGGGATGGGGAAGGGGTGCCAGGGTGCAGGGGTGCTTGGTGGTGGCACTTACATGTATGTGTTCCCTTATAGATCCTGAGCACCTGCGTGCAGCTGCAGGGGTGGTGATGCCCACCTTGGGGGCTGTCCTGGACCTGGAGGAGCACCCATCTGCCTACACTGGTGTCTGGGGTCCGGACCGCTGCCAGCCAATCCCCACTGTCTGACCAGATGCCTGTGGCATGGGCGCGGACGAGGCCCAGGCAGTGTTTCAGCAGGATGCCAGCCATGGCGTCCAGTATGCTAAGACACAGATCAGGGCGGGGTCCGGGACTGATGACGACATGACTGTTATCCTGGACAATGGTGATGTCGAACAGGGGGAGGCACCCATACCATGCACCGGACACAGCAGCGCAGTTGGTGCCTAGGTGGCAGTTGTCAACCCTCCAGCTGCACCGCCTGGTGAGGCGGTGGATGACATAGTTGTGGCACAGTCCATACTGTGTGGTGGTGGTGACACAGCCACCCTGGTGCCGTCATGTGCACAATGGCTGGAGGGGCAGCAGCAGTAACAGGACGGTGTTGAGGGTGGTCCAGGTGCATTGACTGCCGCCAGTGCACCGCAGACAGTACAGGCATAAGGGGGCCCTGCTGTGCAGCCCCCAACTGCACAGGGGGCCATGCTGTGGGGCCAAGCAACTCCCGTGGGTCGGCGCAATGCCCAAGCCCACCAGGGCGCCAACCCTCTGACCAAGCACACCTGGCTGCTCCGGGCATCCATGGAACAACAGATGCAGATCGTGGCAGGGGTGCGTGCACTTCACATGGAGCTGCACCAGTCTGCAGGGAGGCATGACCGGGACTATGAGCAGCTCCTGGCCAAGGCCTCACACATGCAGGAGGACATGACTTCAGGCCTGGATAGGCTCACCGCTCCAGTCATGGCTGGCCTAGCACCACTAGCCACCCTGGTATGGGGCCATCTGCAGCAGTCACGGTGGAGTGCATTCTCCACCCCTCAGTCACAGCGTCGTGCGATCCCAGCATTGTCATCACTGGGATCCACTGTGGACATTCTGGGCACGCCTGGAGCAGGCCTGTTCATGGGCCTGCAGATGCCTGCAAAGGACCAGTTGTGTTCCCGCAGTGACACACCTGGGGGAACATCTGTGACACCCCCTGTGGTCACTGCACAGCCTGCGTCTGCTGGGCAGTCTCAGTGGGGCCATCCACGTGTCTGTTGTGGCCGTGCAACTGCTCGGTGGTCATGTTCCACCACCCTCCCTGTCTGCTGCCTGCCACAGCCCTGTATGCACAGTGGTGTGGTGTGTGCATGTGCGTACCAGGGCCTTGATGACCATGGACCACACAACACGCCCGCCTTTGTGCACACCCACCCAGCCACTGGCCACTGTGGCATGTGCATGATGATGCCTTCACAGCACCATCTGCCACTGTGCACTGGTTTTCAGTGTCTGGCACACCCATTGGCAGCTTCAGGGTGTGCATGTGTGGGTGCCCATGTGACCGTGCTTGTGTGTGTGGGGGTATGTGGGTGGGGTCCACAGTGCCGTGAAGGGTGTTTCCATGGAGTTCTGTTCCATGTCCATCAACACTGCCCTCCAGCCATGTCTGTTGTGGGGCCCAGCCAGGAATACCTGTATACTGTGCCCTGGTCCCTGGGACGTGTGTGTGGTCATGTTCACCTACCTGCATGCACCGTAGAGCTCCTCTGCAATGGTGTCCCAGTGCTGCTGGGCCATTCTGTGCAGCCGGGGTACCCGTCACCCAGGGAGGCTGCCCACCACCGCATGGCCTGCCGTCCACATCGTCCCCACTGCTGTTCTCCTCTTCGACCTCAACAGCTATCCCATGGTCAGTGGCCATGTTGTGTAGCACACAGCAGGCCAGGAATAGGCCACAGGCCTTTGAAGGGCAGTACTGTAGGGCACCACCTGACCTGTGCAGGCAACGAAAGTGTGCCTTCAGCAGTCCAAACACATGCTTGATGATGTTCCATGTGCTGGTGTGTGCCTCATTGAATCTCTCCTGTGCTGGGGTTGATGCGCACTGGTATGGGGTGAGCAGCCAGGGCCTGAGTGGGTATCCACTGTCACCTGTGTGGGGACAAGATGGGTTAGCAATTTGGTCAGTGTGGCTGCCCCCCCGCCTACACAGACAGACCCTCCTACGCCCCCAGCATGGCATCTCCCCCCCACACCCTGCTCATTCCAGCTGTATACTCACCTACTAGGTGGCCAGTGGGGATGTCCCCA
This sequence comes from Neoceratodus forsteri, assembly GCA_016271365.2. Classification (NCBI taxonomy): domain Eukaryota; kingdom Metazoa; phylum Chordata; order Ceratodontiformes; family Ceratodontidae; genus Neoceratodus; species Neoceratodus forsteri. Next base: position 688,009,470 of record CM057449.1, read on the forward strand.
CTCTTGAACCTGTGGCACAGTGCAGACTGGTGCCAGATGAAGGCATCGTGTGCTCCACCAGGGTGTGTGGCACAGACATTGATTATGCGCCCCTTGGCATTGCACACCACCTGGTAGTTGACACTGGGGTAGCTCTTCCTGTTGATGTAGGCCACCCCCTCTAGGCCCAGTGGTGTGCGGATGCCTACGTGAGTGCAGTCAATGGCCCCTAGCACACCAGGCATTTATGCAACCCTGTGGAACTCCTGCATGTTTGCTGTATGCTCTGCCTGTGTGCTGGGGAAGTGGATGTATTCCACAGCATGTGGCAGCAGTGCGTTGAGGAATTGTGTGAGGAGCCATGATGCGGCCAACTGGCTTATGCCTGTGGTAGCCCCTGTTGGTCTCTGGAAGGTACCCATGGTGAGCAGACACATCACGGCCGTGACCTTGGTCTCCACCGACAGGGCATGGCTCTGTCTCGTGGGTGCCTGCATCTCATCACTGCACAGCTCACAGAGCTGCCTCAGAATTGCCTGGTTCAGGTGGTACTGGCCCACAATTTTGGTGTCACTGTACTGTTCAAAGGTGGTGTGGGCACGGTACCACCGTTTCTGGAAATACCACCTCCGGGCCCTTCCACGGCCATGCTGCTCTGCCTCCTGCCTCCTCACACCCCTCATTACTGCCTTCATCTGGAATATTGCACTGTCTATGGTCTGGCCTGTCCTGCCCCCACTGCGGTTGACTCTCTAGGCTACCCTGGCTGTGTGCTGCTGCCTGACCCCCTGCACTGGGTGCACTCCTGTGTTGGGGTCCCACACACACACACTCTGGGCAGCTCACACTCACAGGCACAGTTAGGGTCACATTCCCTGTCCCACAGCCCATTGCACCTCCTGCCTCTGTGCCTGTCCTGTACCCCTGCTGCTGTCCTGCCTGGCCACTGGCCCTCTCTCTGTCTCTCTCTGTCTCTCTCTGTCTCTCACCCCTGCTCCCTTGGGTGCAAGCCTCCATCCCCTGCTTGTTCCATCCTTTTATAGGCTCAACTTTGCTCCGCACATGTCCCTGCTGCTCCGTGCTTGCGCCATCAGCTTGCTGTTGAATATCGCGCTGCGCAGCTTATTCATGGCAACACCCTCTGCACTTGTGCATGCATTCATTAGGGTTGCGCATTGGCCCACTGAAATATGCGCTATACATTGTCACCCACTGAATATTGCTCTTTGGTGCATGTCCGCTGTTGCGCTGGCTCATCTCACTTGCGCCATGTGCAACCGCTTTGAATATCCCACCCATTGCATAAAGTTACTGTATTATAATAGTACTCTGTAGTTGTATAGCAATGTTGAGCTAGCTGCAATATGGGATTTTCATTATTTTTGTTTTATGTTTAATAATCAAGACATTGTCTACACAGTAATGACACATAGCCAGGGATGCTGCTTACAATTTGTGACCTTTTTTTTACCACTTTATTCATTTTTGGTAAATCACATGTAACATGGCTACAATTCTGTTCGGCCAATTAACTTTTGGTTTACTTATGCATACCATTTGCAAGAGAGTACTATATGTATTGATGGCAGTTGCACAATGTTACCCTTAAGACAGGCTGTGGAGTGCATTTAAATAGATGTAAAAATTGTGACACTGCACTGTGCATCAAGTAAAAATGGTTTCCCTGATTTTGAACATTTTTCCCCTGATTTTAATGGGCAGTATCCCTCATTTTGGTCCTGGCAGGGTGAGAGGTATGCTTTCTGGGGTTTCCAGGTGTTGCAGTTGACACCCCTATATTTTCTTTGCAATCCACTATGATGCCCCTTTCCACTCCTGGAAACCCCTAAAGCATTACTTGCCTAGCATTTACCCCTCCTACAAATATAATGCCACGAGCGTTCCAGTGCCACTAAGAATTAGAAATGTTCTGAAAGGGTTAGCATAAACCAGCTCTTCAGAGAGGAGTAAATCAATGCCACACACACACACATTTGGGAGAGAGAGAGAATTAAGCAATAATGCATGACAAGGAGTGTGTTGTGCTGGGGTAACGTCACGCCTGGGGTGATTAGGCACCAGGCCGCAGGCCGAGTGTGACTAATCACCCTAGAAGTGACGATATCCCAGCACAACACACACCCTAGAGTGCATTATTGCTATTATACAATGGCTCATTTACAATAATTAAAAAATAAAATGAAAAAAACATTTTTGTCAGTAGATTTTGTGTTAATTTTTTAGTGTGGAGGTATATGAAAGAAAAAACAGTCCCGGTTTGGCCAGTAGGTGGTGCTGGTGGTAAATGTATGGATGTGTATCTTCATCTGGTTGCTCCCTCAGACTTTTTTCTTTGTTTTGCAGACCCCCCCCGAAGTTTTGCATCGTTTGTGGCATTTCGATCCCCCCTCACACTGCGTTATGATTAGGAAGTTTAAATTAATTTAGTCAATCCCACTGCCTGCCGTGGAACCGGCTGTCTTGCTTTGGACAAAATGGGAACTTGTCAGTGGCTGAGATAAACAGCGAGACTTCCAGAATTTTGGAAATGGCTTGGGTTATCTTGTGATGGGGAATGGCTCCTGCCTTGGGATAAGAAAGACAAGAAAAGATGCTACAAAAACAAATAACTGGCGGAGGGGAAGTGGTGGATCGTGAGGTGAGGGAGTACTCATGCTCTTTTGTGAAGGGGCTCGCACTTGTAGCAGGGCTTTAGGGGAAAATACATTGTGATTCCATTGTGGGGCCATTTTTCTTTGATTGTAGCCATGAAGGAGAGCCGAATGTCATGTTCTCTGTAGTTTTTTCTATAAACAGTGACATTTGCAGGGTTGCAACATCACGTGTCTGCGTTGGGGGGGGGACCTTGAATTGGGCTCCGTGGGCTGATCCTATTCTTCATTAATGCAGTCATCTGTGTGCTGGGACTAGACCCATGATGTTGTACTGGGATAACATCATGGGTCCAGTCCCAGACTGAACAGTCAGAGGGGAGCATTCTTTCATGCCATTGTATAATGCAATTTGAAACTCCTCTGGAGTTATTTCCTCTAAAAGTTTGCTGTGTCCTCTGTTGGAAGTTATGTCAGTAAATTATTTAGGCTCCAAAGACTAGCAAATCACATTTCAATAATAAATAAAATTAACATTCCAGCAAGTGAAAATATTAAATCCTGTGTTAAAACAGGTCCAATAAACCTCCAATGTTTTCTTTTTACAAATGCCTGGTACATCTGGTTACACACTGGAGCTCTCTCTCTCTCTCTCTCTCCCGCTCTGTCTCATCAAGAGATAAGTAGTTGGTTATCAAAGCACGGCTTTTTTGACACTAGTATGCAAGAACGTTTCCAATTGCACTGTTGCAGACAGTTTAACTGCTTCAAAGAAGTGGTGTAACTTGACTTTGTGCCTACTCAGAGACACTAGCCGTAAGGTCACTTAAGGCAGGCATGACAAGAGACAAACAAACTGAAAAAATAGTGCTGGAACTGATCTACTGAACAGAGAGAGCAGAGTGCTTCATTCAACTGGCATAGTGACACAGCTGCAAGTCAAAAACTGCTGTTCAGTCAGAGTGAGGTGAACTGTTTGTTCTCCTCTCCAATAGCAAGATGGCTGCTGAGCTCTGCCACTGCAGCCATAAAAATTAGTAATGCATGACCAAGTTACAGGAGTTTCTAACCAACATGGGAGGACAGATGTTTTATTATTGGGACCAGGTCTTACCATCTGCTGATTCCTCCTGCAACTAGTCTCGAATTTAGAAACGTTTATATAAATATATTAAATGGGATAGATATTGCATTCTCTAATTCCAGGTTTTACATAACCATTATTATACACCTGACAAATTACACAGAATGGGTAAACTTCCCTCCAATATCTGCTCCAGATGTAATAAGGAACCCAGTACATTGTTTCATATCCTTTGGTCCTGTGACAAAGTTACCCTCTTCTGGGCAGCTATTCAGTCACAACTGGATCCCATCCTTGGGTTGTTCAATGCCTTTCTTCCTGAAGTGTGTTTATTAGGGGATTATGGGAATATACTGATCTGTAATCAAAGACCACATATAGCACTTATCTCAGCATGTGCAAAGAAAGTTATCCTATGACACTGGCTTCACCAAAATGTCCCCTCCATAACTGAGTGGTATAGAGTGATACTTTTTGCTCTATGGGCGGAACATATTATAGCCAGCCTGTTGAATAAGTCTCATATATATCAGAGCATCTGGGAACCCTTGTATGTCCTGCTAACCATTTGAACCTTCTGTTTTTTTTTTATAATTTCCTGTAGTTGTGGTTCCTAATGGCAATACCCACCCTTCTTTATATTACTTGCCCAGCCTTCATAGTGAGCACCTACATAATTACCACATATTCCAGCACCCTGGTTTTCTTTATTGGTTGTTAAAGGTTTTGGCATCCTCTGGTGGTAGGGGTGGGAGGTTGGGATGGGGGGTAATTTCATGTGTAGGGTTTTGTTTTTGTTTCTTTCCTTGTTTTTGCTTTTCTCCAGTTATTAGTTACTGTGTATAGTTCAATGTAGTTATGTTCACTTTGTTATCCCCACATTTCATACTTTTGTATATTCTCTGACTGGAGCTGGCACTGTTTTGATGTATTTCATTGCTGATTTTGCTCTTGTTTATTCAATAAAGCATATTCAATTAAAAAAAGAAATATATGACCAAAATTAGGGACACATCAGAAAAAATAGTAATATCAGCTCACGTGATCTATATGCTGCTTGGTGTAAAAAGCATTTTCTAAATGAGACTGTGACTGTAACACTAATTGTTGACAATATTGTATGATTTAAATCCATACTTTTCAGTGACAAAAATGTCAAAATTAAGGACACAGGACATTTCTGAGAGAAAATCAGGGACATTCCTAAATGTTAGGGACAGCTGAGAAGTACTATGTGGCTGACAGTGGGTATGTCACATTAATTATACCATTACTCCCCATAAAGACAAGGCTAAATCATATCACTCTGCAGCACCTCCAATGAGATTGACCTGGCAAGTCCTTAAAGAAGACCACCACCAATGTCTCTTCTGGCTGAGGTTGGGCGTACTGATGTGGTTAGGGACTAGTCACAGTGAGGGTCAAAGGAAACTTAGGAAAAGAGGGAAACATAATAAGAACAATAAAATCATTATATGTAACAGGGGCTGAAGTGTACTTTGGTTTAGTTCTGAATATGTTGTTGTTGTTGTTGTTGTTAAAAAGATTCTTTTTATACAGGAGATCTTGTTGGGGGGGAAACCCCATTTACAACAAATTCCTGTGGTAAACATATAACAATACAAGTAATATGACAAACAAAACCAAACAAATTATAAAAACAATTAATAAATATTTTATCTAAAAACAATGACATTGAACCTTCAGGAAATTAAACAACTCAAGTTTAAAATTGTGCAAATCCGCGATCTTGGTTAATTTAAAAGGCAATTTGTTCCAATTTCCAGCCAGACTATTTTGAAGAGTCATATCCCCCATCCTGTTCAAAATTCTGTTCATGGGTACATTCACAGATGATTTCCTTAATATGAATGTGTGTAGTGAATATGTCTCCAGTTGCGCTAAGTATGACAGTAGGTGCGATTTTTTTTTTTGATAAATAAGACCATGACAGATCACAGACCACAGATAATCCCTCCGTCTTATCAGGTGCAACCAGTCAGGTTCCTGATAGACCAAACAATGGTGTACTCCATACCCTTTTCTAATATATACTTTCCCATCCTATAATACAGTTGATCCACTTTAGCCAAGGACTTCCAATTTGAATACATATAAAGTGGAGAACCATATTCAAGGAATGGGAGTAGTAATTGCTTTACTAATCTAGCTCTACTATCTCTAGAAAGACATCCGGATATCCTCCGTAGAGCACCCAGCCTCTGGTTTACTTTCCTAATCTGAATCTTGATCTGATCTGTAAAGGTCAGCCAAAAATCTGCAAGGACTCCTAAATACTTATAGGAAGTCATGTTTTGCACTATTGACCCATCATACAATCTTATCTGCAGGTCTAAGGTGTACTTATTTTTTACCTGAGTTCCAACTGAGAACATCATGCTCTGCGCCTTTTTTTATTTATTAGTAAACAGGAGTCTCTCATCCATATCTCCATATGAGAGAAATCTATCTGGAGCCGCTGTCTCAAGTCCTTGGGATTTTCAGCAGATGCTGCAAGTACAGTGCCGTCTGCATAAAGCCTAATCTCAGCATTGGTCATCTCTGTTACTAGATTATTTATGTAGATATTAAACAATACAGGACACAATATTGAGTCCTGTGGAACACCTCTTTCTATGCCTGAGACAGTGGCCCCCCACCAAACACACTACTTGTGTTCAGCTAAATAAGACCAAAACCACATCACGGCTTTTTGTTGCACCCCAATGTCAAACAACCTCTGAATCAGGATCTCATGCTGTACCAGATCGAAAGCCTTGTTGAGGTCCACGAACACCGCCGCAGTACTCCTACCCTGATTTAATGATATAGCCACCAGGTTATTAAAGTCAATTAGGGCGGTGTGCATGGACCTCCCTTCCCTAAGCCCATATTGGAATTTAGTTTTAATCCCCTCTTGTTCAAGGTACTGGCCAAGCTGGTAATTAACCAGCTTCTCCAGTACCTTTGAGAGAATAGGGAGAAGAGTTAGGGGCCTGTAATTAGAGGGAAGTGTAGACTTGCCACCCTTATATATAGGAATGATTTCCCCTTTTTTCCAAAATTCAGATACCAAAGGAGAATTTAAACTCCAATTATAGAAATACGTAATTATCGGGGCAATAAGATCAGCACTAATCTTCAAAAATCTTGCCTCAATTCCATCCAATCCACCATTTTTTAAAACTGACAGGTTCTTTAGCACTTTTTCTATTTCTTTTACTTTAAAGTTCCTAAATTTAAATCTTCCAGTTTTGGTCATAGAGCCAGCTAATTTCTATTGTTTAGAGCAAGTTTCTCCTTGGGTCAATTTAGGTATCATCAAATCAGGTGATTCTTTAAAATAATTATTCAATAAATTTGCAACCTCTAAAGGATCATCAATTAATTTGTCCCCATCTAATAGATTAATTTAACTTTTTGTTTTTACTGGGTTTTTCAAGTCAGAAATATTTTTCCAAAACTTGTTTGGATCCTACATTCTGTTAAACCTGTTCTGATAGTACCTTTTTTGGCTAAAACTACATTCTGCTTACACTTATTATGCCATTGTTTAAACATATTCCAATCCTCCACTGATTTAGTTCTTTTAGCTTTCTTCCACACCATATTTCTTATGCATAGCTCGATTTTTAATTTCTCATTTAGCCAGGGTACATTTTTGTTACTTTTATTCTTTTTGATTTTTGGGGCATGCTGTTGCACAATATCCAAGAAGGAATCAGTAAATTCCTGAATGGCAAAGTTTAAGTCTGGGATTAGATACACTTAGTCCAATCAAACTTTCTAAGACTATTTCTAAAAAGTCTTTCATTAAATTTCTCTAAGTCATGCACCCAAAACATCTTGTTTACTACCACTCTGAGCTCCCTGCATAAGTATAGTACATTGGATGGGATTATGGTCCCCCAAGTTCAATGGGAGGACTTTACCGTCTTCCACTCTCAGGTCCTGTGATACAAAAAATATATCCAAGATAGAACCAAAAGTTTTATTATTTAGACATCTTGTAGGTTGATGAAATATTTGTTGTAAACGCAACATTTCCAAACTAGTTTTTAATTTTTTTCCTCTATCTTGCTCCCAATTTGCATTGAAATCACCTATTATTTCCAAAAGTATTTCAGCCAAAACTTGCAAATGTACTTGTTTTGGTTTATGGTATTTGGAATATGAGATTGCATTCAACTTTACTCCAATTAAAGGTATTACCTGCAATATATACTTTTTGTTTTCTTTCTTTCTTTCTTCTACATCATCAACTGGACTAACACATTTCTTTGTCAAACTTGAGGGCTTGAAACATTCTTGAACAGTTGTATATATTGGTAGCACCCACTAGTGCATTTTTTCATGTATATATTGATTTGTTTATTTGAATTTTTTGACCAGGAAAGAACAAAATAAGCTGCAACCAGCTTGCTTCCAGGTGTGTCCTTGGGGTAGGGTACACAGGAAAAAAAAACAACTTGCAATTCAAAGAAAACTTGTTATAAAAACTGATAGGAAAATAAGTAATAATGTATTGCATATAGAAGGCACAATAAGCAAATCTTACTTCGAGGAAGGCTCTTGCAGCAGGCAACACCAATAGGACTAACCCACCAATACCACATGGAAAACTACTAGCTAGCAGTCTACCATGGAGGACAGCCCATCACCAATGTCAGTCAGCTAACATCAACCTAGCCTATATAGATGGGCTGTCCCCAACACTTCTCCAGTTCTTTTCGCACCGTTGACACATGTACAACGGACCTTAGCAGATGCAGCAATTACAGTCAACTGCCATTACCTGCCCTTGCTGCGCTTTTTTGTTTTTCAATTCCTTTCGGTTCTATTTCACTTAATTCATTTGTTCCCATAGATGCTGAACTGCCCCAAAATGGCCGCTGGGAGCAAATGAGATACAAACATAAAAATGTTGGTGTTTTCTTCAATGAGTGTATGTCTTTCCTCCAGCCTCATCTTCCGACTGTTCCATGACGAGTGCCTGCAGCAAACAGATCACTGGAAAGGACGGCCACTCTGCATGTCTCTTCTGTCTAGGCCCAGCCATGATACTGAAGCCTGCCAGCATTGCTAGAAATTCAATCAGGCCACCCAAAGACATTGTTTAAAAGTGCTAGAGAGCCGCCTTTTAAAGCAGAACTTGGTCGCAATGGAGAAGGAGCTGCAAGCCAGGAGGTCCTCAGCCTCACTGGCACAGTCCTCTGCTACATCCCACAAGGAGAATTCTGGGAAGCACATGCACTGGGACAAACACCAGGACCAGGACCAGTCAGCTTCCTGTTCACAGTCACCTCTGAAAAGGCCTTTGGCCACATCTGGTGCATCCTCCTGTGTGAGTCGACCTCCTCTGCCCTGACAGCCCTCTCTTCCTCCGGGCTCCTGGTGGCTTCAACACACATCCTTTTCTCCATATCGGGTGGTGGCTCTTTGGGACAGGGGACTTCATCTCTTCCCCCAGCCCCTGAAGGTAAGGACCATATCCTTAATGTACTCTCAGCCAGGTGGCTTGGCTGGTGCTGGTACCTCAGGTGTCAGCTCTACCACCATCAACCCCCCCCCAGCCACAGTGTTGCCTTTGTCAGCTCCCACTACTGTGACCAGTGTTAGCCCTAATAGGCAATGCCTGCAGCAGGTGCTCGCTGTCTCCTCCACACCAGCATCACCTCTGCCTCTGAGGTCTCCATTCCCTCAGGCAGCAGCTTCTTCTGCTGGGCCAGCATCGGGTGTTCAGTCTCCCATATGTTCCAGACCATCACCTGTGAGGCTGCCGCTGGTGCTTCCAGAGCCCCAGCCAGTGGGCTCAACTTCATCATCACCCCTGCTGCTACCTTCACTGCAGTCGATGCCTGTCAGGCCAATGCCGGATCCTCAACTGGTGTCAGGCAGCGCTTTGCCAAGGTACCCTTTGTTGGCTCCTCAGTCATCGTTACCCTCCTTGTCTTTCCTGTTGGTGTATGATATTGCACCCCAGGTGGATTATAATGCCCTTTTTTGACATGGTGGTCCTTTATGCTGTGACAGGCCCTGAAGGACCACCACCGGCTTCTCTCTACTGCTTTCCCCTGGACTGTTGAAGGGTGTGGGAATAGATAACATGGACACAGCACATAAGATTTAAAACAAACAACATCTTTTGTGTGAATTTTATTTTCTTAATATTATTTAACTCATAATAAAAAATAAACTAAAATAAAAAACAACACTTGCTCAAACTGAGCTTCCTTAGCAGTCCTGCCACAGAGTGGATAACTTAGAAATCAGAATCTCCACTATCCTCTGTGCCTATCTATCTGCAGTACCTACACACACTACTGCTTTCCAAGACTGATCTCTTCAACTGAGTACAAAAGGTGTTTATATACAGGCTGTCCATGACATAATCAGGTCAGTCGATCCACCCCTAAACTACTACATCAAAATAACTGTACTAATACATATATTTGGGGGACCCATGTGACTCAAAACCTTTTAATCATCCATTTCAAGTTCAAGTTTATTGCAGGAAAACTCCGTTGAGCAAGCTCATTCACAAGGCGGTCCTGAGACAGGTATACAGAAAAGTACACAGTACATATAGATTATTACATAACAATACTTAGCATGCAATAAAAGTTCCACCAGGTACAAAATGTTCATGATAAAAAAGTAACACTGATGATATAGAGAGTGTGAACCTATGGTAACGTGGTAGCAGAGATGAAACTACTAAGAAAGCAGAATATAGTTTAGTAACAGCTACAAGTGTCTTTTATTTTATCAATAGTTATCCTTTTGAAAAAGTTAACAGGAACAGTACTGGATAATTTCAGCGAGGATTGTAACTGATTCCAAATAGTTGGCAGGGAGCATGAGATAGCGCATTTGCCAGATGAGGTATGAGTCCGGGGTACATCAAGGAGGAGAAAGTCTGATTTCTGGAGGGAGTAGACACTGCAAGATATGTGTACTAGTGAGGTTAGGTATTGCGGAAGTTTATTCAAAAGAAGTTTTAGAGTCCAGATACCAGCATGGAATGTCCGAATATTGGCAAGCAAGGTCCAGCCAGCTGTGGCATACAGATCACAGTGAGGGGTTCAGTGCAGGGAGTTTGTGATGAAACGTAGGGCACGATGGTAGAGAATGTCTTGCTTATGAAGGTTGGTAAGTGCAGAAGAATTGTAGATTATATCACCATAATCAAGAAGGGGGAGGAATGTGGCCTGGACAAGCCTGGTTCTGGTCTCCATAGGAAAGAAGGACCTGTTGCGGAAGAAAAAGCCTAGTCCGGCTTTTAGTCTCTTAGACAGGTCAACAAGATAAACATTGAAGGAGAGCTTATTGTCGAGCCAGAAGCCAAACATAGAAACATAGAATTTGACGGCAGATGAGGACCGTTTGGCCCACCCAGTCTGCCCAATTCCCTACCTAATGGATAAGCTGCAGGTCCTAGTTAACTAGCAGCCTACTTCTTCCTACCCCCACCCCCTAGAATTGCCTTATGACTGTCCCATGCATGCTTGAATTCCACCACTGTTTTGACTCCACAACCTTCCTCGAAGGCTGTTCCATGCATCCACAACCCTCTCTGTGAAAAATACTTCTTAAATTACCTCGCGCCGCCCCTCTATCTTCAAATTGTGCCCTTGTTCTTGCACACCTCTTTTTTGAAAGATTCTACCCTCTTGGACTTTGTTGATTCCCTTGAGGTACTTGAAAGTTTCTATCATGTCCCCCTCTCCCTCCTTTCCCTCGAGGCTATACATATTAAGCTCCTAAGTCTCTCTCATATGTCTTCGGTGCAGACCCTGCACATTTTAGTTGTCCTCCTGTGGACAGCATCCATCCTGTCTATGTCTTTGCGGAGACTGGGTCTCCAGAACTGCACGCAGTACTCCAGATGGGGTCTCACCAGCTGTCAGTACAGAGGGATAATAACTTCCTGTTTCTACTGGTGATGCCTCTCCTATGCATCCCAGTATCCCCAACCCTCCTTGCCGCCCTCTCACATTGCTTGACCACCTTTGGGTCATCTGATATGACTACCCCAGGTCCTTTCCATTTTGCTGTTGCTAGTATCTCACCCCCCATTGTGTACTCTTCCCCTGGGTTTTTGTTTCCCAGGTGCATTACCTTGCACTTCTTAGCATTGAATCTAAGCTGCCATACATTTGACCATTCCTCTAACCTTGCTAAGTCCCTTCTCATCCTTTCCACCCCACCTTGTGCATCAACTCTGTTGCAGATCTTTGTGTCATCTGCAAAGAGACACACTTTTCCTTCCAGTCCCTCTGCAATGTCGCTGATAAAGACATTGAAGAGGACCGGTCCTAATACTGAACCCTGTGATACCCCACTAGTAACCCCCTTTCTTCAGAGTGAACTCCATTTACTATTACTCTCTGTGTCCTATTCTCCAGCCAATTCTTTACCCAGGATGTCATCTTGGGACCCACTCCCAGGCTGGCTAACTTGTATGTTAATCTTTTGTGTGGCACTATGTCAAATGCCTTGCTAAAGTCTAGGTAGGCCATGTCCACAGCCCCTCCTTGATCTACTACTTTGGTCACCCAGTCAAAGAAATCGATCAGATTTGTCTGGCATGACCTTCCCGCTGTGAATCCATGCTGCCTTGGGTCCTGTGCCCTCTGGCCTCTAGATACTGCGACAATTCTTTCCTTCAGAAGTGATTCCATCATTTTCCTACTACTGAGGTTAAACTAACAGGTCTGTAGTTTCCTGCTTCTGCCTTGCTCCCACTTTTGTGAAGGAAACACATCTGCCCTCCTCCAGTCCTCGGGTACCACCCCATCCTCCCATGATTTGTTAAGAGGGTAGTCAGTGGTGTCACTAGTTCTACCCTTAGTTCTTTTAGAATTCTGGGATGAATCCCATCAGGCCACATTGCTTTGTCCACCTTCAGTTTTAAGAGTTCTTTCAGAACCCTTTCTTCTGTAAATGGGCTGGTATCAACTTCTGTATCCAGAGTGTTTCTACTGTTTGTTTTAGGTACCTCCCCTCTTCCTTTGTAAATACTGAGCAAAAATATTTGTTTAGTATCTCTGCCTTTTCACAGTCACCCTCTGCCCCCCTCCCCCCTTATTAAGCCTCACTATCCCTCCCTTGGTCTTCCTTCGCTCCCTGATGTACCTATAAAAGGTTTTATCCCCCTTCTTAACTGAGTTGGCTATCTTTTCCTCGGTTTGGGCCTTTGCTGTTCTGACTGCCTTCCCAGCTTTCTTTTGCTTTAACTGATACAGTTCTCTGTCCTGCTCCTTCTGTGATTCCTTGTACTTCCTGAATGCTTTCTTTTTCTCTTGAACCTTCACTGCCACTTCCTTTGAGAACCATAGTGGTTTCTTACATCATTTCATTTGTTTATTTGCTTCACACAAAGGCTTGTTACCTCTGTGATGGCAGTTTTTATTATTCCCATTGTTCTTCCACCCCTCCTTCCTGCCCATTTGCTAGTGCATTCTTAGACACTCACCATTTTGGCAAGTCAGCCCTCCTAAAGTCCAGTACTTTTGCTTTTGTATGGCTTGACTCTATTGCTGTGTTTATTGTGAACCATACTGTTCGATGGTTGCTAGTTCCCAGATGGCTACCCACTTCTATATCTGTGATCCTCTCTTCATCTGCATTTGAGAGAACCAGGTCTAAGATTGCTCCCTCTCGAGTGGGCTCCAATACTAGTTGTCTAAGGCATGCCCCCTGTAGGGCATCTAGAATAACCCCACTCTTCGAAGTGGCTGCTGCAACTGCACTCCAGTTAACATCTGGCATATTCAGATCACCCTTCAGCAATATCTCCCCTTTTTCTGCCATTCTAAGTATACTATCTATCATTTCCTTGTCCATTTCCTCCCATGAGAAGGGGGTCTGTATACAACCCCTGTGCGGATTGTGGTACCATTGCCAGTCTCCAAATTTACCCACAGTGCTTCTTCTCCTCCCTGTTTTCCTTTTGTTCTGTTGCTTTGATTCCTTCCCCTTATGTAAAGAGCTACCTCCTCCTCTTTTACCCTCCTGTCCCTCCTGTAGATAGTGTATCCTGGTATGTTTACATCCCAGTCATGGTTTTGTGTGTACCATGTTTCTGTGACTGCCACGATATCCAGATGTTCCTCCTCCATCAAGGCCACTAATTCAGGAAGCTTGTTACTCAGACTACGGGCATTGGTACTCATTGCTCTCCATTTTTTGATGGCTTTACCTTCTGTTGCAGCATCCCCCACTGACCTTTATACCTCGGTCTTTTTCTTATTTAGTACCCTGTTTTGTAGGGAGAGGCTGGGATTTTCCTGCTGCTTATCAGTGCCTCCCCCCTTGACTAGTTTAAAAGCTTGCCAATGAAGCATTTAAACCGACTGCTCAAAAGACTTGTTCCCTTCCTGGACAGATGCAGACCATCCTGCTAGTATAGGCTGGTGTCCCTCCAGGTGGGACCGTCCCCAATGAAGCCAAACCACTGTGTCTACACCATTTTTTCAACCATTCATTAAACTGCATGGTGCAAAGTGCCCTCGCCTCACTCATGCCATTGACAGGCAGCCTCTGAGAAGGATACTGTGTGTGCTACTTGTCTTAGGCCCTCCCAATTCTACAAAGTCCTCCTGCACTGCTCTACTCTCATGATGAGCCAAGTCATTTGTCCCTAGGTGGACAATGACGTCCAGCTCAGACTCCCGTGCAGCTGTTCTCGTGATCCTGAGGATGCGCTTCCTGTCCCTCCAAGCCATGGCACCAGGCAGGCACCTTACTTCAGTTTTCCCCTGCTCCCCCAGTTCTATTCCCCTAATAATTGAGTCCCCCACCTGGAGCTGCTTCCTTTCCTTGTGGTGTCCTCTGCCATCTTCCTGTGGGCCTCCCTTGTGACAGTTGTCCTCAGCCTCCTTAGTCTCCTCTGCGGGTGCATCCATAGGGGAGCTATGCTCCCCCAAAATGGTGTATGGATTGTGGAGTGGAACAACTGACTGGGTGTGCCTCTGTTCCACCATCCTCATCCTCCCTGAGCCCACTGTGGTCCAACTGTTGTGCTTTCTTCGCAACCTCTGAGGTAGTGGTGGTGGCTCTGGTGCTCCCTGGATGGGGGAGGTTCCCTTCCTACCATCCAGTGTGGCCTGGGGGAAGGTTCCCTTACTATTTTCCAGTGTGGCCTGAAGACAGGCAACTTCCTCCCTCAGGGCAGAGAGTTGTCTGCAAATAGGGCAGCATCTCAGCCTCCAGAAAGACTCCCAGAAGACTGCTGCCCCACAGCCATTGCATTGCACTACTCCCCACATGTTTATCTACTTTTTTTTGTTTGTTTTTTTGTGTGTTTGTGTGTGTGATTGTTTTTTTATATAGAAATATATATATTATACAATGTGTATGCTTATATTGTTAGTGCAGTGTGCTAGAGAGGATATGACAGTGATATGCACCTTGCACTCTTGAGGAAATGATGTCAGAACCCCAGGTATAAAGGAACTATTTCCAGGGGTGGGTGGGGTGAGGGGTGGGAAGGGGTTGGGCCTAAACTGTGCCCTCACAAAACAATCAGCTAAGAGCTCTGACCCACTGCTGCGATGAGTGCCTTCCTGTCAGCAAGATGCCCTACACAACAATTTGACAGAGAAAATACCCTGCTAATCAAACAGAGAAAAATCCAGACATCCAAGTCAGACACAGGTAAACCTCCTCAGCCCCAAAACAGCCTGGTGGTTTGTGCTCTGAAAGCAGTCAGCCCCAAAATAAGTCAGCTGTGCTTTAAACTCCTCCTGCACTGAAAATCTTAAGAATTGTAACAAATGTAAAGCTAGAATCCACCTCCCTCTGTTGCTTGAAAGACTGTCTTTTCCTGATAATTCTAAGTTCCTTATTTCACCTTGCAGTTAAAAGTAGCCTCCACCTGCAGAATATCTGCTACAAACCAACGACAATTGTAAGGTTCACCGCCCTCTGTTGTGAGCACAACTCGCTTTCTTGAAAATCCTATGTTCAGTATTGCAGCTTCCAGCAAGAGGTAGTTTCAGTTGAAGAATATTTGAAATTTGAGATGATTTCCAATGGTTCTCCTAGGGAGATGACAATAAAGTCTCTAGGTAAGACGAGAGTAGTAGTGGAGGAAGTGCATGGGGAGAAAATCATGGCATTTATTTTCTTGGCATTTAGGAGCAACTTAGCATTAATTAGATTAGTTTCTAATTGTGCAAAGTCAGCTTGGAGAAGGTCCCTAACTCCAGACAATGAGGGGCCAGATGTGTATAGGACTGTATCATCTGCAAAGATATGCAGGTGTGACTTAGTTATCTGATAGTCGAGATTGTTTATATATAAGGAAAAAAGAATGGGGCCTAGGATGGAGCCTTGCAGAAGTCCCCTAGCAATAGGTAGACAGGATGAAAACAAATCTCCTGCTTTAACTTTCTGGGTCCTCCTGGTTAAATAGTTGTTGAACCACTGAATGGTGGACGGGGTAGAGCCTATTTTAATAAGGCTGTTCACTAATAAGCTGTGATCTACGGTGTCAAAGGCTTTACTGAGATCTAAGAAAACTGCTCCCGTTGTTTTCTTAGAATCCATTGCAGAGACCCAATCATTAGTAACCTTGGCCAGAGCTGTAATGGTGCTGTGGTTGGGGTGAAAGCCGGATTGTAAAGGGTTTAAAAGAGAATGGGTTTCAATGTGGTTTTTCAGTTGTGTATAGATCAGTTTTTCAAAGACTTTCGAAAGGATAGGCAAAATTGAGATGGGCCTATAGTTATTGAGGTCACAGGGGTCACCCGACTTGAATAGGGGAAGGATATGAGTGGATTTCCGACACGAAGGAACTGTGGCAGTGGAAATAGAAAGGTTGAGTATATGAAGGTTTGGGGCATTAAGGTAAGTGTAACCAAGTTTTAAGAAGAATGGTTCAAGTCTATGTTCTCCGGCACTTTTTTTGGTGTCTAGGTTAATAAGCAAATCTTCAACGTCTTTAAAGTTAAGGGGGAACAGTTGAAATGAACAGGCTGAAGTAGACAGAAATCCATTTATTACATAAATGAGAATCTCTACAACTCTTTTCTATGAAATTGAATATGAAGAAAGCTTAAAAAACTTAGGGGCCACTTAAGGATCTAAGCTCCATCCCTGGATGGTGATATAGACTGTTCTAGCCCTATAAATATGCCTCTGTTTGGGGCCACTGGCTCCTAAGACCCTACCAGTTTTCAGGAGCTTTCTTAGCATAAACAGTTAAGGACATGGGGTTCACCTCCCCCTAATAAGTCTATATATCTCTTCAGAACCCTGTTCCATTGTTTAAAACATGAATTTGTATGTCTTTTATTATTCTACCCTTGTATGTATGGCAGGGGTACATTTATTTTGGTTAGGGAATATTCTGTCTGCTTAAATCGCCAGTCAATGGGTTAATATTTCATTTGGACCCTCCACTGACTTTCCCCAAGGCAGGGTGCCTATATGACGCCTTTGTCCAATTTTAAACAAGTGACCCTTGCTTTAGGGTTTTTCACTCATGAGCTCTTTCTTTATTCTTTTTAATTTTAATGTGGGGGTCCCTTCTGGTGCTCGGCTCCAGCCCCTGTCAAATTTCGGGAGCCAAGCACCGCACTTTACACAATTGTGCCAACACCAGAGCTCTTTTAAGCTCTGCAATATCTTTGGGAGTCACAGCATACGGCTTTGTCTTTTCTTGTTCAGAGCACTATTCGGCACTGAATAATCTGCATGTTTCACACTGAGAATATGGTACTCTCTTCGCTGTTCAGGGCTGCAACCTGTGGCAAAACAGAGAAGTGAGGAGCAGACTGGGGAAAGTGCTGCATGCAGGATGGGGGGTTTATACTCCAAGAGCCACCAATGCAGCAAATAACTTGTCAGCCTCAGGATAATTGCCACAAGTGGCGTCAGTAATGTGAAGGTTGGCTACAGAATAGTTTAACCTAATACACCTTGTAGTGCACAGACCAGTAATTCTTTTCCTTGAATTGTGTGCTGCAAGGAGCAGCACCTAAGTTTTGAAATACCCTCACTCACAGGGGCTAAAGAAGCCACAGGCAGTGACAAACACTTTTAATCTATGCTCCAATCAGAGCTGATGAGGCACCAGCATTTGTTTAAACTATGGGTGTAGTTGAACCCTATAATACACAAACACACAAACATTTGTTCAATAAAATATTACTGCCACACACATCTCTATGGGCATGCAGACCAGACCAGATGCCACAGGCATGCCTGTAGGCTAAGGTCTGGTGCCTCACACAAATGGAGCTGGCTAGCTCCACAACAGGGTTCTGTTTAGGGCTCCTCTTTTATTTCTGGGAAAAAAACTCCAGCTCTATAATGAACACCTATAAGTTTTACTGTCCACCAGTCAAGGGCCATTGTATAGATAGGAGCATATCACTGCCTCTGCACAAGCATCACCAGGGATGGAAAAGAAAAAAACAGCAGGGAAGAATAGCAGGAGATACTATGGTGTGAGGCCACCCCATTGAAGTCGAAAAGGGAAGTAGTCAAGATAGACCAAAAATAGAAAGGTTGCTATTGCAGCAGACTTTAGCAGGAGATAGTCAAGAGATGATGTCCCGGGGTGTACATATGAGTCCAGGGAAGGCTACATTGCCACAGGGACCCTCAGCCCCAGGATCCAGACAGGACTGGTCCTAGTAAACCCCATACATTGGAGTCTTCAGGGGATCAACCTGACATTGATTCAGGTTCTAGATAGGATAAATGCTGGCAGCCTGTGTCAGCCCCAGACTCTGATACTACAGAGGATGACTCTTCAGGGTCTTCCTCCTCTTGTGGCATCTCTTATGAAGGGGAGGACCAGCCTAAAGAGGGCCCAAGTCCCCCCTGATGATCCATCCTTTATGGATGTTATGCACCACATCCAGTCCATTATGGGATGGGAGATGGAGGAGCAGGACCCAGAGCAACGTCGTTTGGCACAGTATCTCTGGCAGTGTGATGCCCTTCCCATGGTGGTACCCCCCCTTTGATTGAATCTTATGAAGATGTTATCAGGGTGGCCTGGAACCATCCTTCCACCACTCCTCCTCTGCCCAAAAAGGCAGACCGTCTTTACCATACCCAGGCAGGCAAGCCTTTTCTGGGGACTTACCCTAAGGCAGATTCTGTGGTCATTCATGTGGCACACAATCATACTAAGAGCCTAAACATCTTAGTACTCTGCCCCCAGACCGTGAGTCTAAGCAGTTAGACCACCTTGGCAAATGTGTCTTTGCCTCTTCCACCCTGACTATTCAGGCCATAAATTATCTGGCTCACATGGTCCAATATCAAAATGTTCTTTGGGACCAAACCAGACATCTGATGCAAATCCTACCTGAGGACCCCAACAAAATGTAGCTTGCCCAGTTCATAATGTCAGGCTCAGATGTTGGAAGCCATGACATTTGAGCCACTTATGATGTGGTGGATGCCTCAGGGCATGGAGCAGCTGCTAGAGTTTATTTCCAGTGCCATTCTTGACCCCGGTGCCTGGCTTTGTCTCAGAATTGCAAGCCAGCATTTTGGACACACCCTTCTGGGTTTCAGTCCTTTTTGGGGAAAGATATCCAGTACATCATCTCTACCCTGCAGGAGTCTGGGCAGGCCTTCAAGTCAGTCCACTCAAAAGCCAACTTCAGCTCTTTCGCAGGTCCTCCCACACGCAATCTTAGACCCAGCCTCTCAAGGTTCAGCACAAGCACAAGGCCCTGGTAGCCCCTGTTGCTGCCACCACCAGAGCCTCCAGGGCCCCCACAGTATCCCGGCCTGCTCTGGCCCCCACCTCCTAACTCCTTAGCTGACTTGTCCCCTCTGGCCAAGAATCTGAAAGGGGCAGTTGGTGGCCAGTTCTCCCTCCACCTGGAAGGGTGGCAGGGAGTCACCACAGACAACTGGGTGCTCCAGATCATAGAACATGGTCACACTTTGAAGTTCCTACAGTGGCTTCCAGAAAACCCTTGAGTTCCCTCCACATACCCTCCCCACACCTGGCTTTGGTTTGGAAGGAAATACAGGCTGTTCTTCAAAAAGGAGCCATAGAGGCTGTCCCTCAGGCTCGATGGGGAAGGGGGGTTTTACTCCCACTTCTTCCTCGTCCCCAAAGAGACCGGGAATCTTCAGCCCATCCTGGGCCTGAGTCTTCTAAATCTGCATATCGAGTGCAAGTGCTTCTGGATGGTTACCCTTCAGGGACTGTTACTCCTTTGCACCAGGGGGACTGGCTCTGTTCACTAGACATGCAGGATGCCTGCCTGCATATCCAGGTCTTTCCTGACCATCGTCACTTCCTCTGCTTCCACTTTCAGAGAGCCCATTATCAGTTTTGGACTCTCCCATTTTGCCTTTCCTCAGCCCCCCCCCCCAGGTATTTATCTAATCCTGGCAGTGCTGACTGCCGCATTGAGGAGGCAGGGCTTCTATGTGTTTCCCTATCTGGATGACTGGCTGCTTGCAGCCCCCTCCAGGGAATGCTTAGTTCAAACCCTGGAATCAACCTTTAATCTTTTTCAGATTTTGAGGATCACCATAAATCTGCCAAAGTCCTGCCTCTCCTTGCCAGCACCTCCAGTACAAAGGGGCAGTCCTGGACACCAGTCAGGGCAAGGTCTTTTTGCCCTAGAACAGGGCAGATTGACTGATGGTACAGGCCTGTCTGGTTTCCTCCAGTCAGCAAGTCACAACAAGGGTCTTCCTACACCTTGTGGGCCACATGGAAGCAACAATTGTCACAGTTCCCTTGGCCCATCTGCATATGTGGGTTTCTCAGTGGATCTTGATGGTCCAGTGGGACCAGTGTACTGATGACCTGGACCAATTGGTCCTGGTCTCCGACCCAGTCTGGAGGACTCTGTCATGGTGGCTGGTCCCATCCAACCTTCTTCGGGGAGTCTCCTTTCAGCTCCCAACCCCCTGACAGGTCCTCATGACAGACGCATCCATCCTGGGCTGGGGGCCAGATCATCAGACCGAAGGTGCCTGGACAGAAGTGGAACAGGGTCTTTACATCACTGTCCTGGAGATGCAGGCGGTCCTTTATGCCCTGCAGGCCTTTCAGACTTATCTTCTTCCTGGTCCGCTGGTGGTGCAGACAGACAACATGTGTGTGGTGTATTACATCAACAAGCAGGGGGGACCCATTCTTACTCCCTGTGTCAGGAGGCGATAAGAGTCTGGTTCTGGACCATCAAGCACAGTCTGGAGCTCTTGGCTGTGCACATTCCAGGTGTTCAAAATGTCTTGATCAACACTCTCATTCTCTCCAGGTTGTGGGCTCATGAGTGGGAACTTCTAACCTAAGTGGTTGAAGATCTCTTTGACAGGTGGGGTCGTCCAGAGTTGGACCTCTTTGCATCCCCACTCAATGTAAAACTGCCTCTTTTTTGCTCTCTTGATCCTGGGACTGGAGTTTTCTGGCAAGACCCATTGTCCCTCTCTTGGAAGGGGAGTTTTCTGTATGCTTTTCCTCCCTTCCCACTCTTGCAGAGATCTCTACTCTAACTCCAGTTGGAAGGAGCGGTGACAATTCTCATAGCTCCCTTCTGGTCATGCCAGATTTGGTTTCCCCTGCTACAACAGCTAGCAGCAGAACCTTTGGTGCCCTTGCCCCTTTGCACTGGCTTGTTCTCCAAGGACTGAGGCACCTGGTCCATCTGGACCTCAAGTCCCTGCATCTCTATGTGCAGTTCCTGCATACTTAGCTATTGCTTACTTTGGGGTATCCTCTAGGGTCACTGACAACCTAGTGGTGGCCAGAAAATCCTGAACCAGGGCCACTTATGCTATGAAATGGAAGCATGTCTCCATTTGGGCTGCTGCATGACATTTGGATCCATTCACCTGCCTGATAATTCAGATGTTGGCATACCTCCTTCCCTTTTGAATTCAGGCTTGGAGTACTCCTCCCTTAAGGTGCAGCTTTCTGCCATCTCTGTGTACCATGTACCTATTGAGGGCAAAGCTCTCGCCCAGCTTGAGGTGTCCTGCACATTCCTGTGGGAGCATTCTGTATTTGAAACCTCCCATTTGGGACCCAGTCCCTCCATGGGACCTCAACTTCATTTTGGAGAAACTGACTTTATCTCGTTTTGAACCGTCCATGAGTTGTAAGCTGTGCTTTCTGTCATGGAAAGCACTCTTTTTGGTTGCTGCTATTTTTACTGGAAGGATTTTCAAGCTACAGGCTCTTATGTGTAAGGAATCTTATTTGTTTTTTCACAAAGACAAGGTGTATTTGCGTACTTATCCAAAGTTTTTACCTAAGGTGATGTTGGAGTTTACTTTAAATTAATCCATCCACCTGCCAGTTCATTTTCTGGAGTATTCTAATCAGGGGGAGGCATTGCTCCGTACTTTGGATGTTCACAGAATGGTGCAGTATTACATGAACCACACCAAGTCTTTAAAGAAAACTGATCAGTTGTTTGTTTCATTCACCCCCGAGAGAGGGCACTCCTTTTTCAAAACAGTGTTTGTCTTAGTGGTTAGCAAATTGCATTATTTATTGCTACCGGAAATACAAGAAACCCTTTCCAGGTGTGGTTAAGGGCCATTCCACCAGGGGTATGGCTGTTTCCACAGCTTGCTTAAGAAATGTGTCTGCTGCAGACATCTGTGCAGCTGCCACCTAGAGTTTGATCCACACCTTCACCAAGCATTACAGTTTTGGACATCGCTTCTAGGTGCAGGGACAATTTCGGTCTGGCAGTTCTTCAGGGCCTTCTGTCATGAGTTCTTGACTGCTGACTTGTCCTCCTCCCAGTGGTGTCACCCTGGTGATACTTAGTACTGCTTGGGACTCGGTCCTATTGGTGTGGCCTGCTGCAAGAGCCTTCCTCGAAGTAAGATAGTACAGTTACATAAGAACTTACCATAACAGTAGATCTTCAAGGATAGGCTCTTGCAACAGGCCCTGCTTTCCCTCCCTCCTTCCCCCTATTGCTTTTTGTCTTTCGCACTACTTCTGCCTTTTTTTTGGCTCTCGGGAAACCTCTTCAGTTCTCCTTCAGCTGCCTGGTCGGG
Source organism: Neoceratodus forsteri (assembly GCA_016271365.2). Lineage (NCBI taxonomy): Eukaryota > Metazoa > Chordata > Ceratodontiformes > Ceratodontidae > Neoceratodus > Neoceratodus forsteri. Next base: position 688,032,159 of record CM057449.1, read on the forward strand.
GTCTCTGGAGGGAGAACTGAGGTTGGTGTGGGGGACCACCTACCTGTATAGGCGAGGCTGACGTCAGCTGACTGGCACTGGTGGTGGGCAGTCCCCCTTGGTAGACTGCTAGCTAGAAGTTTTCCATGTGGTCCTGGCACCTGGTGGCTTAGTCCTATCGGTGTGGTCTGCTGCAAGAGCTTCTCTCGAAGATCTACTGTTACAGTAAGTTCTTACATAACTGTACTTTACACTAAAGTGCTTAACAAAATTAACAAAAGAAACAGTATGGGGGGATGCTAACCAGCTTGGGAAAGTTTGCTATGGTAGTATTGGAGACTTAGACTGTGGCCCAATACAGAGTCACTGACAAATGGTTGAGGAAGCAGTCAGAACACAATTCTGCTTAGGCAGCTCCTGGAATAGTCTCTTAAGGGTAAACCACAAGGGTAAGGACTACATTTAAGAAAGGAGACCCAGAGGGAGGTAAGGAAATCTCCAGGATTTTGGGCATCCATGTTACATGCACATTGCATTTTGCCAGTACATGGTCAATGTGTTTTGAGTTGTTCTCATACATGGTGAACATGCTTTGTAGTTTTGCATGGATACTGAATGTACATTGCATTTTCAACATGTGTACTAGTACAGATGTTGGAGGGATTGGGTGATTGGATTTAGAAGTTGGGGATCTTAAAATCCTTGGTTATGAAACACACAACCCTAAATCAAAGGGTCAGAACACATGACAGTAAGAGACTGTGATACAAAATTCTATTTGCAGAGCAGCAGGGGAAATGTGGGTGGTGTGTTTTTTTCCCCTAGAATCAGTGAAAATATGGACTTACAGTAACTATGTTTGAGACAACTGTGCAAAATAACAGATGCGCAGCAAGTGACTCCAGTTTATAATTAGTTTTGTTTACCAGCTAATGCAAATTAAGCAGCTTGGCTTTGTACTTTTCCTTGACATCCTTATTCTTTCTGTAGTGCCTCTAATCACCAGTGGATTTTAAGCACTACCTACAGTACAGAGCACAGAAGTGGTTGCCTCTGAAAGTAAAGGAGCATAAAAAATTCATAACATTCTTGCCCCTCAAATGCTTCAATAATAAATGGTATCTGCAACAGTATGCAGTTTGTATCTAAAGTACAGAACCTAAGGACACAAATACTGTATGAATCTTCTCCAGTCACAATTCCTTATGTTTAGAGAGCAAAGTATTATAGCTCAGGCCTTTGTACAGAAATTCTTTAACAATAAAACATAAATTAACTGTGGTTTGAGTGAGAAGAAAAAGCATTGCTAATAAAGAAATTTATGTACTGTAGATAATGCTTAACCCATAGTGACCAAAACAAACTCTCTGAAAGGCCTATCTTCCCTTCTGATTCTATAATAAATAAGAAGTTTTACCAATACCAAATCATACAGCATAGTGTTAAATTTTGCCTAAGAAGTGTTATCCAGTGAATGAAGAATGCAACTTCAAAATAGGTTAATGTGTTTGCACATGACTGGGAGCACATGGCTACAACAAAGAGATAAAATATTTATTATTAATAGGGAAAATGAAATAATGAAGTGCACTAACATATTCTTAGCATTTCCTGGGATTGCTGCTTTGAAAATACCACTTTTTTAATGCACATATTTATTCTAATATTTTACCTTTACTCCATTAGTAGTCACCTTTACTTTTTACAACTCTTGACTTGAAATATGCTATGAGTCCTTTACTCACTTAATGGGGAGTAGGGGCAAGGAGGACATAGTATGGGAGGATGGATAGGTTAATTTAAGACTGAGAAAACTACTAGGAAGGGTGAGCAGAGAGAGGATAAAAAGGGGAGGGTCACTGCCAGAGAAAAGAAGGGTAAAGGATGAACTCAGAAAGGAAAGGCAAAGTGGGGAAAAATGGAGAGCGACGTGCACCAACATAAAGAGTCAAGGAAATAAAATTCCTGACCCAGAAGCTACCGTTGTGGAAGCTGATCTGGATCTGGTGTTCATAACAGAATCAATGTGCAGTGACAACCACAGCTGGGAGGCAGCTATACAGGGTTACAACATGCTTCAAAATGATAGGACAGTGAGAAAAGGGAGTAGTTGTTTTATATGTAAAGGAAGGTATCATGGCCCCTGAAATGCCAGAACACAGATGGCAAAAGGAGGGTCTGGAGGTTCTTAGAAATGGAGTATGGGCCATTTTTCCACATGGGAGTGGTGTACAGGCCACCAACAAAGGGGGGAGAAATTGGACAGGGTTTGGAGGGAGGCCATTGACAAATGGCAAGTAAAGGTAATGTAGTAATTATGGGGACTTTAATCTGGTAGATGTAGACTGGAAAATCCTGGCCACAGTTAACTAGGAGCAGGGTCATCCTAGACTCCCTGTAAGGGGCATTTCTCAGTCAGCTGGTTACAGATTTAAATAGAGATGGGGCAGTACTGGATATGGTACTTATGAACAGGAGCAGCATTAGAGATATCATAGTGGGCAGCCTTCTGGGTACTAGTGATCATTGTATAGTGTGGGTTGGCATACAGATTGAACAGGAGACTTTCACAATAGGATGAGGGTCCTGGACTCCAGGAGACCACATTTTGAAGAAATGGAAGACAGCCTTAAGAAATGCTTTGAAGGGGGGATAGCTGGGGGGGGGGGGTTGAGGTGCAATGGAACAGAATAAAGGAAGGAATAACTAAGGTAACGGCAAGCTGTGTTAAGGTAATAAGCAAGGGTAAGAAGAAAAAGAGGCCACTGTGGTTCTCAAAGGAGGTGGCAAAGGTGGCAATGAATAAAACAAAACAGCCCTCAGCAAGTACAAGGAGTCCCAAATGGAGATGGACAGGGTGGTATAGCTAGATAAACAAAAGTAAGTATGTTTTTATTTATACGGCGCCCAGTCCCAGTCCCATTGCCTTACAGGTAATTAAAAAGCAGGGTTCATAGAGAAATCAAACATATAAATTACACAATAAGTTAATAAATTAACAAATAAATAACTCATTAAAATCAGCACACATTCTCCAGATAAGCTTTCTTGAAAAGATAGGTCTTCAGGCCCCTCTTGAATGCCTCCACCATTGGGGCCTCCATCAAAGATCTTGGAAGTAAGTTCCAGAGGACTGGGCCAGTCACCTTGAATGAGTGATCACCTGAGGTTTTCAGCCTAGTCCTTGGAACCGCTAGGAGACACTCGGTGGAGGGGCAGAGGTAGCGCATAGGGATGGCAGGTGTAAGGAGGTCTGACAGATAGCCAGGGCCCAAGCTGTATAGGGTCTTATAAGTAAGCAAGCCCACCTTGAAGGTAATCCTCCAACTGACAAGCAGCCAGTGCAGATCTCGCAGGACCAAGGTCACATGACAAGACCTAGACAGGCCAGTTGGCAAGCTGGCCTCCGCGTTCTGCACCAGTTGCAGCCGGCAGAGGTTCCCTCCATTGACCCTAAAGTAAAGGAGGCAGGAAGGAGGGTAAGGACAGCGAAGGCTCAAACTGAGGAAAGGATCACCCAGGAGGTCAAAAATGGGGCTAAGACTTTCTTCAGATACATCAGCGAACAGAGAAAGGCAAGGAGTGTTATAGTGAAGATCAGGAGACTGGGGGGGAAGACTGTGCAGAGGAAAATCAAGAAAAGGCAAAAATTTTAAATGAATACTTTTACTCAGTGGCAGCAGGGAGGAAGCTGGCAATTACAGATCACTCAGTCACACATCATTGTTGGGGGAATTTATGGAGTTCCTACTGAAGGAGAGACTGAAAGAGTACCCGGACACAAATGGGCTGCAGGACAATCAGTAACAGGGCTTCACAGTAGAGAGGTCACATCAAACAAATCTTATAGATTTTCTTGGGTAACTAGGGAGGAAGATCAGGGGAGGGCAATGGATGTGGCCTATCTGGACTTCAGTAAGGCCCTTGACACAATACCACACAGGAGGCTGATAAAGAAACTTTAGCAGCTTGGGGGTAAGGGAGAAGGTGTTGAGCTGGATATCTATCTGGCTGAAAGATGGGAGGCAAAATATGGTGGTAAACAGCAGTCACTCAGAGGATAAAAGTGTGACCAGTGGAGTACCACGGGGATTCATACTGGGTCCTCTCCACTTCAATATCTTCATAAGCAACATTGCTGAGGAACCGGAGGGGAAGGTGTGTCTCTTTGCAGATGACACAAAAATCTGCAACATGATGGATAACCAGGAGAGGGTGAAGAGAATGCAAAGAGATCTGGGGAAACTAGAGGAATAGTCTAGGGAGTGGCAGCTGGGTATCAGTGCCAGAAAGTGCAATGTCAAGTGCCTGGGGTAGGGAGACCTGGGGTCTGTGTATAAGATGGGGGGGTGGGGAACTTACAGTTACCAAGAAAGAGAAGGACCTTGGGGAGATAATATCTGATGATCTCAGGGTGGCAGGGCAGTGTGACAAAGCAGTAGGCATGGTGAGTCAGATGCTGGAGTGCACAGGGAGGGGGATTGCTAGCAGCTGAAGGGATATGGTGCTGCCTCTGTATCACTCACTTGTGAAAACCCACCTTGAGTACTGTGTCCAGTTCTGGAGGCTGCACCTCGGCAAGGCTTTCCACAGAGTGGAAGTGGTCCACAGGAGGGCTACTGAAATGCTACATGAGAAGCCATATGAGGAAAGGCTTCAGGACCTCAACATGTCCTCTTTAAACGCACTTGGTACTGCCCCTCTCAACCCCCTCACACACACACACCATACTCGAAACAAAGCCCTCTGGAGCTGCTCACCCCATCACAGCCCCCTGTTTCACTATCCCCGCCTCTCCTCTCTGAGGTTGGTTCAAACCCAATCCCCTTGTTTCACTGTCACCCAGCCTCTCGCCATCTGGGATAGTGTTAAACCTTATGCAGTTACTCTGCCATAGTCTATCAATGGATCTGGAGGTTTCCAGGGGTGTGCTACCTAGGGCAACCGATTAGAAATAGCTTAGTATTCAATTACAACTGCTCAGTTTTTTCTCCTATTTGTCTAATTGTCATGTAATAGCTTTTAATGCCTAATGATCAGGCTTCTGTAATCACTGAATATGTGTTTTGTCTTATTGTCCACCCTGACGTGGAACCTTTGTAAAAGAGCTCACGCTCAAAGGTCTTTCCGAAATACTAATTAAATTAAATAAAAAATTTAAAAAATTAAAAAAATGTACCCCCTGGAGGAGTGGAGAGCTTGAGAGGGCATGATTGAGTCCTATAAGTACCTCATGGGGGTGAACAGGGTGCAGGAGGGGGGTCTCTTTCACAAGAGGAGTAGCACAAGAACACAGCAGCATGCTATGAAGTTTTGTTGGGGGGGAGTTTAAGAGGGATGTGATGAAATGCTTCTTCACAGAAAGGGTGGTAGATGCTCATATCAGCCTGTCAGAAGAGGTGGTAGGGGTAAAGACAGTGGGGAGCTTCAAACATGCATGGGATAGGCACATGGGTGTAATAAATAGAGATAAGGGAGGAGGGAGGAGGGAGGAACTCCTATGACTAAATGGAATCCAAGGTGTAGTAATGGGTAGGGGAAATAGGGCAGACTAGATGGGCCTACCAGTCCTTTTCTGTTGACACATTTTGTTTCTACGTAGTACATTTTATACCATTTCCTTAGTGTAAGATTTCTATCAATGACTAGTTTAACAATCATTTCATTGAGCTAAACATTTTAATGAGGTTACTAAAAGTGAGGGGAACATTGTTGCTGGGAATGCTATGGGCAATTCAAGGATGAACTAAGCAACACCTAATTTCTTCGAGGTACAGGTTTGAAGGGATGATTATTCAAGGAGGAAGAGCAAGGAGGTGGGGGAGGGAAGGGAAGAGACATAGGATTTGTGGTGAAGATCCCTACAAGACATTAGGTCTGGGGGATGGGTAGGAAACTTCATGGGCAGATTGGATTGACGCTTGGGGCTCCATTGTCATAGATATTACAGTGCGGAAAGCCCCGGGTGCACCAAATGCACAGTGCATAGGACTTGCGGCAGTCCAATTTCGGGATTCTCGAAACCCAAGCCCTCTGTGCACCACATGCAGCGAGTTAGACCAGCTTTTGCTGATCTAATTTTGCTGACCTTTTTAGGGGGCTTGCGCCAAGCCTGTGGTGCAAGCCAGCACTAAAAGGGTGTAGTGTCACAAAGGTGCTCATCCTACAAGAATTAGGTGCAACGTGCACCAAAAAATTTGGGGCAAGCTGTGCCGTTGGCGCAGGGCTTCCGTACACCCTGTGCCAACTTTCGAGAATAGAGCCCTTGGTCTTTATTTGCCTGGCAAAATATACTGTTTGTTCTTATGATAGTCCATTTTGAGCCAATTTGTGTATGTGCAGACCCACACATCTTGCAGCTGACATTACTGTACCAGTTACACTTTCTTTGTAAAACTGATACTACATATCCCCCCTCACACACACACACACACATACACTTGCACTGATTTGTTGGTCTGACTAAAAAATGAAATCATTGAAATTCATGGGAATTGTAGTTAATAATAAAATAAACTGCAATAATCTATTGTTGTTAACATGTTTGTGTGGTACTGAAATTTGTACACTGATTGTGAAAATAACATTTTTCAGGTAAGTATGGGATATGCCATGGACTGACGAAAATATCACATGTATATATGTATCTGCAGGTTTTATCCTCTAAGACTGCTACAGTGTCTGAGCCATAAATGAGGGCTATTGAGCTCAAACTCTTCAGATAAAAATAGATATTATATTTTTATCAGCACATGACATATGTCATATATACAACGACAATGCCTCTATGGCAAGATTAGATCTTTAAATTATGATTTAATTGTTTCTGTTTGACTTCACTGCTCTGTTTTTAAGTGCAGCAGAGGCCATTGTAATGTCATGAGGCATTGTGCAAACGTTTCTCCCATCGGTTAAGAACTCAGACCAACCTAAAGTAGAAATTAATGCTGATGACCCACCTGACATTGAAATAAATAGTTTATCTGACACACACCACCAGCACATATTTAGTTTATGCAGTAAGAGTGTTTGTGTACTGGTGGGGTTAGTGGAATTTTTCAGAGCTTTTAGCTATTGCCGTAAATGATTGTTGTGGACTATGTCTGGGATATTCAAAGGGGTTGCGCCTGGTGCACCTGAGTAGCGCTGCACAACCCCACATTGTGCCCCAGCAGGATATTCAAATGGCTGCCAGGCACAGTGCACTTCTGATGACGCGCTTAATGTAATCCTGGGTGGCGCGCAGATGCAGGGGCGTGCCTATGCATATGAAGCGCACAACCTGATATTCAATCTGGAAGTATGCACACATGCCAGCACAACCCTGCATTGCATCGCACAGGGGGGCTCAAAGTTGAGCCCTGGAAAAGCAGGAGCAATTCCCGGCCACCCACAGGTGGGCTGCTGTATTGCAAGGCACAACACAGCAGCCGCCAGCCGTGGGTGGCCACCTACACACTCAGAACACTGTTGCCAAGCACACATACCCCCTGGTGGTCCAGTGGGCCCCCTCACCCACCCTGTAAGCCCAATTGCAGGCATCTGAATTGTAAAAGCATACCCTGGTGGTCTAGCGGTCCCCCCATGCCCGATTACATGTGTCTGATTACATGACAGAAACCCTGGTGGTCTTGCGGCCCCCACCCACACCTGACCACAGGCTGTTGTAATAAAAAGAAACCCTGGTGGACTAGCGGGCCCCCCATACCCGAGTAGCAGGCAGGTGCTGCCGCCACAGATGTACTGGTGGTTCAGTGAGTACCTCTCCCCACCTTTCCACAGACCCTGGCCACTGCACCCCCATCATCGCGGGTGGTAGCATCACCCGCATACCACCCAGCCACGACGCCGAATGACAGGTACAGTATGCAGAGGAGAGTCCACAGTGTGGACTATCGGGCTTGCAGACCAAACTATACTACACAGGACCAGATATGTGAATGAATGCATTCATTCACATATCTGGCCCCGTGTAATACTGTATGGTTTGCAAACCCATTGGTCCACACTGTGGACCAATAGGCTTATGGAACATACTGTACCTGTCGTTCGAGGGTGGCCGGGTGGTATGCAGGTGGGGTGCTGCAGCCTGCAGATGATGGGGGGATGCCAGGTGGCCGGGGGTCCTCTGTGGGAAGGTGGGGAGGCGGGTACCACTGGGCCACATGGTATGTCTATGATGGCAACACCTGCCCGTGATTGGGCATTGGGGGGACTGCTAGACCACCAGGATTTCTTATTTAGTGCAATAGCCCGCGATCGGGCATGGGGGAGGGACAGCTAGACCACCAGGCTTATATTATTAATACAACTGCCCACGGTCAGGCGTACGGGAGTGGGGGGGCTGCAATAGCCCACCAGGCTGCCAACCCCCAATGGCAGCTGCTTGGCAGGGCACCCGGCGCAATTCACCGGGACCCAGTGCATCGCATGCAAATGGAGCCATAATGACATGCAAATGGATCCATTTGCACCTTGCATATATTATGGTCTCATTTGCATGCCCCGGCTGAATTTTGCGGGTGATGTGCCTAGCGCAACTGCACTTGCGCTGGTGCATCCTTGTGCTTCCTCTCTGTGTCTTGCACTGGTGCAGTGCCACTGCGCCATGCACAGTGTGTGTGCCCTCCATGCCATATTCAATGGTGCTGAGCCATGGCACATCACTGTTGAATATCGCCTGGTCCTGGTGCAGCCCGCTGTGCCCAGGCTTGTGCCACTGCCCGGCGCAGACTGAATATCCAGCCCCATATGTCTTTCGGCATTTTGTCACTGTGCCCTTTTTTTTTCAAACTGGTAGGTGAGTCTGTGTACACTTGCTAGAATGTTGCTGGGCTACACATGGGACTATCCTGATTGGCTGGAAGACTGTGGGAACACTGTTCTGATTGGTCAAGTGGGGGGACTTTTGAGTAGTGGGTGGAACATACCTCTGTGGTGCAGTTTTAATTTAGTATGCCAGTGGACGTGGTCATGGGAGGATCCGGTGTTGAAGTTGGTGGCAATGGCATGCCTCTACATTGGATTCAAGGAACAGAAAGGACTTCAGGAGTTTACCACTGGTGGAGATCAAAGAACTGGAGCTGCTGTGCTGGGATTCGTGGATGTCTGCCTGTTGCTGAGGACTTCAAAGTTGGAAGCAGCGAGGACCTGCCAGTGTGGTGCCATCATTTTGAGAGCCTTGAGGTGGACATCTTTGGTGGTGGCTGACTTGTTGATCCACAGGAACAGCAATTCTGCATCGGATGCACTTCACTCTTGGACCTGCTGGAGTTATTTTTGATTTTTTTTTTCGCCTGTCAATGGTGAACCCTCTTCTGGTGGATGTTGTTGACATCTGAAATCGGATTCCTGGATGGATTACTGTTTTTTTGTTTTTTGGGGGGCTAATATTCTGGAGTCTTGGGATTTACGACAGCAACGCTACCTTTTGGATTTGTTTGTGAATACCTTGGATGTTACCTATGTGTTTTTCTTATTTTGTGTCATGTTTTCTACGGCCTTTTTATTTTGGCGATTTTTTATTTCTGTTTTGCTATCTGTATGAATTATCCAGCCTAAGCACAGCATGGAGGATACACGGAGACTAGGTATATAAAATGAAGAACACTTTTATTGTTACAAGGAGTAAATTAATTGGGAAACATTCAATTTATTGGTAAGAGTACTGTTCCTTCAATCTGTTAGAGATTGGAGTGCCCAGAAAATAGCAGGTTAGCAATTATCTTGGCTGTAACCATTTTCTTCCTAATGCTTCATGTTGTGATAACATTCTGCATTTACTGCGAAATGAAATGCCTGTTAAAGTGTAAGGTAACAGTGCAAAGTATTTGAAAACAATATCGACAACAACAACAAAAAAAATCGTGCTAAAGAACAGCTATGCTGCATTTTCAAATCCTAGTATGTTTCTGCTGCAACAGTCTTTGTTTTTTTTTTATGCCAGTGGAGATCAGGATTATTTTGTTACTCCACAGAGTCACTTTGGGTTTGCTTCCTTTACTTCCGGTCTCTGTTTCAGTTGGAATCTGTTTCTGAGTCGAGTACTCTTGCCCTCTTTCTCAGTAGAAAAAACATGTTGTAATTTACATTTTTCATGTACTATATTGGCTTGGGTGAGAAGGTCAGTGATTTATTGGGTGGAAGCACAGGGGTTTTTTTTTGGTTGGGGTAGGATTATACACATGACTGCCACTTACCTTGAAAAATGTTGAAGGTTATTTGTTTTGCATTAATTGTTGGGTTGCTCAGGCAGCTGCCAATTAATTCCTTGTAGTTTGTGGCAATGGTTTTTAGAGGGTGCTGTTACTCAACCTTTGTGAGAACCGGTGATGGCTTTTCACCACTTAGCAGGGAGCTTACATGAAGTTGCTTTTGTTCACTCGTTTTTGAATAATCATTGATGCTCTGAACTTGCTTGTGACCGGTTACTTGTATTATGTCTGTTGGGGGTAATCTAGAGTCTGTAAGTTTCTGAATAAGGTGCTTCCTCACTGAATGATTCATCAGTCTTTTGTCACTCTGTATGTTCGCCTTTTCAATCATGTTTTTTATCATTTGTGCAAGTTTATTGACCCCCACAGCTTGGTTTTTGTACCAGTTTCCCTGCAGTGGCTTCTTGGCAATGTTGTTAACTGCTAGAAAAAATGGTGCTTCTGGCTTGTTGCACTTGGGTGGCCTATTTTTAGAATAGAGGCAGTAGTTCTGAACTGGGCATTTGAGACTTGACTCTTGCATGACATAAGCTCATGGTTTTAGTTTCCTAGTGTCTTTGGGGTTTTTACCAGTTCTTGTCTTAGTCTGCCTTTTACTGTTACACTGAAGGTATCTTTCCATTTTTGTCTTCAATTCTACGTCACCCCAACAAATATTTTGCATGTCTGTAGTTCCCCTTACACCAAAGTGTAGACAGATGGTTAACCACATGGTGTTCAACAGCCATTCTGGGTTGTGTGGGCCCAGTTGGTGGTGTACGTACAGTGTGTCAATTAGGCTGTCTGTAAGCTTCTCAGTGGCTTTGGGTTTGTTACCTTTACCACTACTTTTCAGGCACTTTTGCTTTGCTATCAGGACTTGCCTGGTACATTCAAACAAGGGGGAGGTTGACAGAGATGCCGGGTACTTTTTACCTTTTAGATGCCTTTCAATACTTTGAAAAGTTCCTCTGAGGCTGAGTGGCTCATAGTTATCTCTGTCTTTTTTTTTCCACACGTTATGAAGTACTGGGGTAACATCTTTTCTAGTTCTTCTGGCTGTATTGCATGTAGTGGGGGTTCTATGTTGAAAGCTTCCTTTATGTATCTTTGTAAGTTCTGTACATTCAGCTTTGTTTAAGTGTTACAGTTCTGTTCTGATTCAATGAAAGCAGCTGTAGTATCCTCGTTCACAATTACGGCAGATCTTGTTGATGGTTTGGCACTTTCACTGGTTGGCTGTCCTCGACTGTGATTGTTTTCTGTTCGGTCTTCTAAAGGCTCAGTGTCTCCCTCAGTTTGCAACAGAATTTGCTCCATTTCTATGTCAAAACTATTGTTACAGGCATTGGTGAACATTTCTGTGGTTTAGATACTACTAGACCTTACTCTTTCAGTTATTACTTCTCTCTTGATTGACACCCTTTAGGGACACAACACAGTGCAGTAGCTTACTATATCTTGGTAACCATTGCCACTAATGTGTGCTAGTTTTCTCTTGTGCTGCAGTTTGTTTAGAAACTACAACCACTGGGGAACTGCCTTTTTGTTACAGTCGCATGCGACCTTTATCTACAGCACAGAAACTAGATCGGCTGCACTTCTTCTATGATGACAGAACTATGTGAATAAATCTGTGATGACGTCAGAACTATATAGATAAATCTGAGGTCTCTGATTTATTCACATAGTTGCTAGCATAAACTTATTTATCTGTTAACTTTCACAAACACTCCTATTGCATAAACTGTATGCTCCATTATCTTCCTAAAAATTATCAGTGAAGTATCATCTTCGGAAGTTTCCTTCGGCTACCAGATTGTTGTTAAAATTCCCCATTCTCCCAAGCTTTCTAGAAAATCCGTACTTTCAATCTTTTCCCAACCAATACAATTCCTCTTATTTATCCTTATGGGGCTGCAACTGTATTTCCTATCTTAAACCTCTAATCTACACTAATTTCTAACACCAGTGGACAGTGTGAACTTTCAGATTTGCATTCAGTATTCATATTCTTATATGACAGTATCATTTTGTGTTAACCCAAAAACGGTCTATAATCGACAAGCCTTTTATGCCAGTGTATGAATTAATTCTCCCATTCAGTAGCAAAAAGTTTTTGCTTAGTAACATTTCACATAATTTCCTCCCATTGTCATTACATTTCAAATCTTTGGAGCTTCTCATGTTTCTAATATATTTGTTATCATGTATTGTTAAAAAGCCATATATATCTTTTGTAACCTCCATATAGTGACCAACCCTTGAATTATAATTCCCCAGCAATACTATTGTTATCATTAGAGCCCTATCCATTAGCTGATAAATTATAGCTTCAATATCCCGTATATAGCATATCAACCTCGTAGTAGACACTAATTAGAGAACGACAGTAAACATTTAAAATTGCTATTTCTTCCTCATCATTTTTAACTAATCCCTTAAAATATGGTAATTCTTACTCTTAATCTCCTAAGTCTTAATATCTTTCTCTAGTTTGCATAGAATCAATAGGTCATAAATACTTCATCCATGTTTGTTAACTCTTTTTGCTTTTTTATGTGCTTTTTATCCATTCAGGCAAATTTCATTTTCCATCCCTTTATTTATTTATTTTTTTATCTATTTATTCTAGGATTACAAGTACCTTTGAGCCAAGGCTCTTTTACAAAGGTTCCACATCAGAAATAACAAACAAGGAAGCAACAGTGAAATAACAGTAAACAATTCATGTACAACAGTGCTATTGAAAGGGGGTCAATTATAGGAAGAGTAAAGTGTAGAGGAGGAGGAGGAGAAGTGTAGGTAGTTAACAGAGGCAGCTATAGTAAAATGGTGAACACAGCTAGGACTCATGTGCCCACAAGGAATGGGTAGGGTCAGGTGCCCCGCGGTGACAGAGAAACAGGGATGAGAGGAGAGGGGAGGATGAAGATGCAGCCAGAGGCATTTGTCAAAAAATAAATGGGAAGGAGTGATAAAAAAGAAAAAGGGAGTTTGGTGAGAGGGTGGGAGGAAATAAGTGCTATAATGGGGCAAGGAGAGACTAATGAGGTGGTATGAAGACCTGAGATTTGAAGTGGTGCCTCAGGAGCTGGGGGAGGGGGACTGGGGGGCTTGGGGTTATGCAGTATGTAAGTTAGGATTTAAGCTGTGTAGGTCATCATCTAGGAGGGCAGTCACAGGAGCTAGAGGCAATGAGATGGGCCTGGAGCCTGGTGTTTGAACAGACCTAGTGTTGAGGCAGGCTGTCTCTTGAAAATAAATGTATTGAAACTTTTGCAAATAATCAAGAAATTGTGGGTCAAAAAACTTATTTAAACCCGATGCATTCCATGACACAATCTTAGCACTATTCTTCCCAAAATTGCTTACTATATCTGTTTGAAACAGAAACCCTTCTATAGTTGTTGGTTGTTAATCCATATTTCCTTGTGTTGCCAGAATGTCATACTTATTTGATGTTTCAGTCATATATTTCCAACCTGGAGAAGTCAGAAGGGATTCCAGTTGGTTTCTCATGGGGTATTACCCTGACCATTTTCTTCATACGTGTGTATTCCCAGCTTGTCTAATTCAAACATTTTACACATTAGCTGTTGATATGAGTTTCCATTCTTCATCTACACCATAATTTGTGCAGCATGTTCCCACCTGACCATCTTTTTGATATCTTGTATTATCTCTTTCTGTATCAGTAAAATGCTAAGCATTTCTCCCAGTTAGATATGTATATTTCTGGGATTTTCATTACTCATTGTATTAAGACGAAAAACTGAAAGTTGTCTAATGACACTCTCCCCCTTTGATTTCTGTTTATTTATATAAAGTTCTGGAAATAGTACTTGAAGTGTCTTATTCCATTCTATTTCTATATCTAAACTATTCATTTCTCTTTTTCCCCAAAATGGCTCTTAAAATATAGTACTGATCTGTTACCAAAAGCACCAATTCAGGTTAGATATGGGTCTTGTAACACTTATCTGTATATAATTTACAGTTGCATTTGTTTGTTGCCTTCTAGAATGGTCGCCAGTAGGTTTTTAACCTTATTACTAAGTTTCTTTTCAGTCTTTTCTGGTAAAATACTTACTTTATATAAAGGAATGACATAATCAGTATCTACTGACTTTGTTTAAAAGCAACCAAAACCTTCATAACATGCGTCATTTATACAATTCCTATATTATCAATATTAGTCTTATCAGGTTCTACCTGTACTCTGGGACTACAGTACTGTCTTTAATATGTTTCTCCACTCTCTCCTTCTTTTCTACTATTTCCTCAGGGGATCTTCCCCAATACCATTTCCTTCATCTTGTACATGTTTTTCCCCTGTCTACATCTTGTTCTATATCACCATCATTATTCTGGCCCTTACAGCTTTCCTTATTTGTCTTACTTTTAACCTTCCCTGCCTTTGTATAACTTTTTCTCTTTTTCTTGGCAATAAGTGCTTTTACTGTTTTCCCCTTTTCCTTTCTCTTTTTCTTTTTCTTCTTATGTTCATCTTCCATTTCAGCAATCTTTGTATTCTTTTCCTCAATCATATCTGTTTCAGGGTACAAATTTAGTTCCTCCCTCATTTTATCTTGTTTCTCCTTTGAACCTTCCAACCTCGTCTCTTGATTTGGGATTTCCTTGTTGCCACACTTTTTCTTCCTCTTTTCCCAGTTGCTGTTTCACCCTTTTCTTCCATAATATGCTGTGTTTCCATGTTAATTCCTTTCATATACTGTCTTCTCTAAAACTTTATTGTGGGTGCATAATCAGTTCTTGCTCCAGATTGCTTTCTTCCTTTTTTGCCATACTCTCATTTTCAGAGCTAGCTGATCTGGCCTTGTTATAAATGAAAATATTATGGCTTCATAAATTCATAGATGCTGTCAGCAGATAAGGACCACTTAGCTCACCCAGTCTGCCCATAAATTTGCCCCTAGTAGTGTTACCCAAGCCACCTCACTTTCAAAAGGAGGAGTATGGTACTCATCCCAAAAAAATCTTATCTGGAGCCATGGTTATTATGAAAGGTCTTAAGTTTTTCTGTTGGATCAAGCATTGTGACTACACTGAAAATCTCTGTTAAATTTACAAATTGATACTGTAATGTCATTTGATAGACCCTTCCCCTTCAAGGCATTAACTTTGTGGGTCACTCACAACCTAAATCAGTGTCAGTGGCTCAACAGGTTGCACACTCACCTCTTAGGCTGGAAGAGCAGAAGGCTGTTGGTTCTATCCCCACACCAGGCACTTGGATTAAAGGACACCTAAACACAGCTGAATTATGTTGCCACCATCCCATTTCTCATGTTGCACAAGCACATGTAAACATTCATATTAGATGATCAAACTTACTTTTTTGTGTGTTTTCACCTCCTTGCTATGAAATCTGCTTGTTTAGTGTAATGCTGTTCACGGCCCTGACTTCCATTTCACCCGCTGTTGACCCACCTCATGTCACTGTTGATGACGTCATTCTAGCAAGACGTTTCAAGAGAAAGACCATAGCAGCATCTATTCAGCCTGTTTGTAAAGCACGTTTAAGTGGTATTGTGCCGGTGTCAATCCGAGTTTGCAGTAGTCATGAAATGAGAGGAATTGGAATGTCTAGAGGATCTAGATCTGAATTTTCAGAACATTGTGCTGCTGTATCAATTTGAGCTGCTAAGAGTTCATAGAGAACCAGGGCAAGGAGCAGCTGCAGAGGATGATTCAGAGAGTGAAGCCAGCAGTGAGGAATCCATTGATAGTGGCAGGACACAGACACTTGACTGGTGAGTTTGTGTTGTACTGTATGAAGTTCCTGCACATAAATGAAATAATAGTAATGTCATTCATGCCATTAACTGAATGCATTTTTTTCATACTGGAGAATTTTTTCCAAAGGGAATTGCTGCAACACGTCACTGTGCGTGTGGTTAATCACCTCTCTCTAATGTCCATCAATCATATGTTCATCATTCATTTAGCTACTCTAAAGAGCCCTGTCCATCACTGAAATGGTGCAACACACCTACAGTTTGATGTAACTTCAGGCAATTGAATAGTGTGTAATGATGATAATTAACATTACAAAGTTTATAGAGATACAGGTATTGGTTTTCACGGTATTGAGACCATGTTTCTCCATGTTTGTTGATATGTCAATCATTATGGCACTGTCTGCCCCTCATTTCCATGTGAAATCCTGAAGCTGAGGTGAAGGAGTAGGCTACTCAAGCTGAATGATGCATCCTCTTGCAATGAATCATGGAGCAACCATCAGTACCAGCTGTGAAGGGGGATGCTAGCCCACCCTGCTGTTCAGAGGTGGTGTGCATTCCATGGAATTTACATAATTCCAGGTACAGATACAGAGGAAGTGTGCAACCATGGCAGTTCCCATTATGGCATGATGATGTATGTGTTGCCATGGCTTTCATCTTGCAGTAGCACTGTGCTCATTATCTGTTATGAGTTAGGCCTTTAGGTGAACGTTACTGTTTGTTACAGTGGTAAAATACAGATACATAGACATTTTCTGCATAGCCTGCCCGGTGGTGCAGATGGTTGAGTCACTGGATGGCTCACCTCGGACTATGCCTGCAACTCAGTTTCTGGAATGAGACTGAGTATTTGGTGATTAGCAGTGGTGGGGGGGGGTCAGAAGACTGATTGAGCAGCTGTAAGGCAGCTCTCCCCTCCCAGGTAGGGACCCAGTCATTGTTGCTGCAAGGCTCCTCCCGGGTGGAGGCCTGGAGGTACTGCAGTCATGGAGCAACCACAGTAGGGATGGTAATGCAGGTTGTTGCATGCATGTGCCTCCACATTTGTGCGAGTAACCGCAGCAAGGGAAGGGGACAAATTAAGCAAAAATATATCTGTCAGGTTCCTTGATGGCTCTGCAATGCCTGTGCTGGCCCCATAGTCTAGATATTGGTCTGTGGGGTGGTGGAGGGGAGAGAAAGTATTTGCCCTTCATCCTTGTTCCTGCCATGGGTGGGGCAACCCATGGGGTATTGCTGGGAGGGTCTGGCACGTGAGCCGGAGGTCCCGAGATGGAGCCCCTCTGAGGGGTGGCTGGATCTGCCTGTCAGCTCTACCATGTACCCTCAAAGTAAGCAGAGTGTGTTGAGGGGGGCAAAAAGCTATATTAAAAAAGGGGGAAAAAGGGAAAAAAAGAAAATCTCGGCAGAGAAGGACTGCTAGGCCCATCCAGTCTGGCAGTATACCATATACATGCATGCATCCACTGACTATAAGTGATCATTGGCTTTTCATCACTTCCTCCCAACCCAATGTTCCCATGTGCCAGTCCCAGGCATGTTTAAATCCCTCCACTGTGCTTGCCCCAACTACCTTTTGTGTCACTGTTCCAAGTGTCCACCACTCACTCTATGTAGAAAAACCTTACTCATATTGTATGTTACTCTACCCTACTCCCAATTCATAGAGTGTGCCCTCATTCTGTTATGTTTTCTACAGTAGAAAAGATCCCCCACCTGCACCTTGTTTATGCCCTTGAGGTACTTCAAAGTTCCTGTCATGCACATAACGGGAACACTAGGAGAGCTGACTATCATGTCTGCCCTTTATCTCCTCACATATAGTGAGTACATATTGAGGTCTCTTACTCTCTCCTCATATCTTTTGTGATGCAAGTTATGCACCATCTTTTTCTGCCTTCTCTTGATAGCCCCCACCTTGCCTGTATCCTTTATGAATGTCTTGTCTACAGTAGTCCACGCATTACTCGAAGTGAGGCATCAACAGTGTTTTGTACTATTGTATCACCATCTCCCATCTCCTGCTAGTAATAGCTATGCCTATGCACCCCATCGTGCAACTGCCCCCCCTGCAGCCTTTGTTGATTGCTTTGATACATTAATGTTATCTGATATAATCCCTCTGTCCTTTACCTCTTTGTTGACACTTGCCTCCCCATCCTGTAGCTCTCCCCATTGTCTCCCTACCCATGTGCATTATCTTGCACTTTTTGGCATTGAACCTAAGTTACGAACATACGAAAATTGCCAGCAGAAAAAGGCCATCTGGTCTATCGAGTCTGCTCAAGTTTGCAGCTAGCTTCCCTGTTTAGCAGCTGCCCATCCCCTTCCCTCCATTACACTCCCCTTTGCCATGTCCCATCCCTTCTTGAAGCATTCTACTGTGTTACATGCCACCACCTCTGCTGGTAGTGTGTTCTACTCTGTCACCACCCTTTCCATAAAGAAATGCCTCCTCACCTCCTTTCTGAATCTTTCCCCCTCTAATCTCATGTCATGGCCCCTAGTGTCTCTCCCCACACTCCTCCTGAATAGACTGTCTGTGTCTATCCTGATTGTCCCCTTCGTGTGTTTGAAGGTCTCAATCATATCCCCCCATCCCTCCTATCCTCCAGTGAGTACATGTTTAACTCCCTCATTCTTATCTCATATGGAAATTCCCCCAGACCCTAAATCATTTTTGCTGCCCTACTGTATGTTGCACCCCTCCAGCAGCCTAATGTCCTTCTGTAGGTACAGGTGCCATGACTGTGTGCAGTACTCCAGGTAGGGTCTAACCAACTATCTGAGTCTTCCTGACCTAAAGGTAATCTCTCATCAAGCGAACTGCACCTCACAGCCTTGCCTCCCTTTGTCTTGACTGTTCTGAATTTGAATTTGGCACCATTTTTCCTCTTGGACTTCTGCCCAGTTTCTCAAACTGCTGAAATGCCTGCAAGGACACACGGAGCCACTCCGGTTGTTGTTTAAATTAAATCAGTGAAATTAGTGCTTAATAGGTGATTGTGTATGGTCTTTACACTTTGTGCATCAACTAGGGCACTGTATTTGAAAGTGGCGCCAAAACCAACTTTAAATTCCTCCTCAAATTGGGCTGATATACGTGCAGCTTAATTTGTCTGAAGTGCCCTACTAATACAATGTATTTTTTCGCTGCTGATCGGCATTGTAACCTAGGATAATTTTCAAACTGCATTTTTGTGCAAACATCAGTCCTGTAAACCTGTGCTGCAAATTCATATCTGAACTCCTAACCTGCCTAACGGCCACTAAATTGTATAGGAAGCATCTAACAGAACGTTAATGCAGCTGAAAAGGGAACTACTGAGCCAGCAGCCAGGAGTGTAATCTGATCTGCTCCTTAAGTATTTCGGGCTCTTGTGAACAGATTTTTATTATCTTATCCCCCTTATGAAATGCTGTAATAGAGTTGCTTCCATCACTCTGCAAATATATTTTGAAGCAGTTGCTAAAACTGAATTTCCTTTACAACGCTACTCAGCTGAGGAGGAGACTGCAATTTAATTTGATAAAATTGCTCCCAGAAACGTACAGTTTCTAATGCCTGTAACTCAGGAGGGAGACCTGATTTTTCAGCAGTAAGAGCTGCTCCAAGCTTGCTGGGTGCCAAATAAAATTTGAGCACATACAGTCAATAGCATATGAGGAAAGAACAACTGCATCCAAATACGGATCACTCAGTCCTGCTTTCCCCACAGTCGCCTCGCAACTGCTCCCCACCCACCCCCCACCACTCCCACCCTTAGCCAGCTCCAACTATATGGTGAGAAATGCTGAAAACCATGCCCACCAGCTGAACACCAGCTGAAAATTAACTATCTCCTCACTTTGCCATTAGCAGGCTATATCTCCTGACAGCTAGAGGGTGCCTGATATTAGTCCCATTTCAGTCTAGCTCCTAGATCAAAACCCTGCTAGCTTGATTAATCCTGTATTTCTCATTTTTGAGACCTCTTTTCCCAAACATCCCACTTCAAATGACACTCCCAAAAAATTTCAATATGGCCATTAATCCATGTGCTACATTTCTACTAGTCTCTGTTCTTCTCAAACTTTTATCGCTCCCAATTTTATACCACCTTCCAAGTAAAAAACATTGTTGCACCCACACTGACGACTCTAAGCTCTCCACTATGCGAATGTCTCTTCAATGGCCACGTGACACCTTCCCACTTCTCATTCCCCATAAGTTCATCTACCACCTAGCCTATACTCTGCATAAATCCTCAGTGATTAACATAACCCTGCCCACCCTGTTCATCCATCATAAGTTATGGTACCTTCTATTCCTAGCCTTACTGTTAGCAGGGGATATTGAGCTAAACCCGGGGCACGTAAGTAACCTCCTTCCAAATAATACAGCCTGGCATGACACCAAGGGACTCTGCATTGTACACATGAATATTAGGAGCCTCCTTCACAACATAGCTGAACTCGAGGCATGGGTTGCTCAACATCACCCCGATATCCTTTGCCTATCTGAGACATGGCAAAAACCCTCCACCGCTGATCCCCTCTGCTCACTGCCCAACTAAAATCTCATTGGACAAGACAGGCCTACATCAAAACGTGGAGGTGGTGTTGCCATCTTCTATAAACATCACCTGCTACTATCCCAAAACGTCCTACCTACCCTATCTCACTGCAAAGTGCTCCATGCAACATTACAACTAGGCTCAAAGAAATTACACATAGTTTGTGCCTATAACCCTCCTGTTGGGGGTAGTAAGGGTCTTAAAGAACTCCTCTCCCAAGTAGACAGCACCATTGGCCATAATGAGGTCCTTATACTGGAGACCTAAACCTAAACTGGACTAGTAAATCAAATCAGTCCTCTCACACCTTGGTACAAGGCCACAACCTTCACGAGCTGATCATAACTAGGATCATGGCTCCCCCTCAGACAAGTACTTTTATTGATTGGGTTCTTACAAACCGCCCTGACAGCATAATAAGTGCAGGTACCCTTCCGGATGCAATCAGTGATCATTCACTGAGGGATCACTGGGAAGGCAAGATGGGAGGGTGAGCTGGATGTCATTATCCACCTAGGTACTAATGACCTGGCAAATGGGGAGCCAAAGGAAATTCAGGAAGAGTTTAGGAAATTTGGGAGGGGTCTCAAGCAAGTAGCTACTTCTGCCACTTTCTCAGAAGTACTATCTGCAAGAGGCAAGGGAGAGCATAGGGGTGCATGCACCAAGAACTTTAGCTCATGGTTGAAGAACTGGTGCTGTGAGGAAGGGTTTGGATTCATTGGTGACTGGGGACCCACCTGGAGGGATGGAGGTTTGTTCAAGCCTGATGGCCTACATCCATCCTGGAGGGGAATCCAAGCACTCAATGATAAGTTTAAATGCTACATTGGCAAGCATTTAAACTAGCAAAGGGGGGTGGCAGGCCAGCAAGGAGGGTACCTACTTGCTCACCCCCACAGCTAGCAGTGGAACCAGGAACCAGAGGAGTGACTATCTCTACAAAGCAATGTGCAAAAGATGGAGTAGCACCAAGAGGTGGATAGGCAGAAAAGGGGCAAAATTCAGCAGAAGGGCAGACAGCAAGGAGAACCAGGGATAAAGGACGACCAAGGAAGGGGCTGGAGTAGAACAGAAAAACAGTCTAGGGAGGTCAAATCATGGAAAGCCATGTGTGAAAATGCCAGGAGCCTTAGCAACAAGATGGAAGATCTGGAGGCTGTCATGGTGCAGTCAGACCTGAACATTGTGGCCATTACTGAAACCTGGTGTAATGATAACCATGACTGGGAGATGGCCATACCTGGCTACAACATATTCAGAAGAGACAGGGCAGGCAGGAAGGGACGAGGAGTGGAACTGTATGTGAAAAATGACGTAAGGGCCACAGAGATCCAGGCAGAACAAAATGGGGGAGAGATACTGTGGGTTAAGCTGGAAAGGAAAATGGGGCCAGCCATTCGCACAGGTGTGGTCTATAGACCACCAGCCCAGGAGGAAGAAACAGATAGGGAGCTGATGCTAGCCATCCAAAGGATGGCAGACAAGGGTGAGGTAGTACTGGTTGGAGACTTCATTCCAGACGTGGACTGGAGCATCCCAGGAGCAGCACCAACTAGGAGCAGATTTATCCTGAGTCCTTCAGGGTGCCTTCTCAAGCAACTGGTCATGGAACCAACCGGCAGAAGGCAATACTGGACCTTGTGCTCACAAACAGGGACAGTGTGATGGGGGTAACAGTGGGGAGCACCTGGGGAACAGTGACCACCAGTCATTGTGGTTTGAAATCACAGAAAGAGCAGAACCAAACCACACAAAAACACGTATCCTGGATTTTAGGGGACAGACTTTGGGAAAATGGGAGATACTTGAAAGAGGAATTAAGGGAATGGGGCAGGAATCAGGGGTTGAGGAACAGTGGGCAGTATTTAAAATGGGGATTACAAGAGCAACAGAATTATGCATTAAGCAGGTTAGCAAGAGGAAAGGAAGGTAGCAAAAAGTGAAAGCCAAAAGATTGCATTCAGGCAATACAAAAGGCAGAGGCAGAAGGGATAGGGAGAAGTACCAGGAGAAGCAAGGGAGGCAGGGAGGTCAGTAAGGGAAGCCAAAGCTCAGACAGAAGAACACATTGCAAAATCAGTGGGTAGAGGGACAAAACCTTTTACAGGTACATAGGTGAAAAGAAAGACAAAGGAGGATAGTGAGACTGAAGGGGAGGATGGGGCCACGTGGAGGATGACAACAGTAAAGCTGACATACTGAACAGGTATTTCTGCTCAGTCTTTACTGAGGAAGAGGAGGTAATGGGTCTGAAGGGAGTACAAGGGTGAGAATGGTGCAGAAATGGAAACAAGTCCCTTTACACAGAAAGGGTCCTGAAGGAACTGGAAGTAATAAGAGTTGATAAAGCAATGGGCCAGATGGGTGCACCCAGGGTCCTTAAAGAACTAAGAGAGGTGGTGGCTGAACCTCTGGCTATCCTGTTTAGCTGATCACTGGAAACAGGGTGATACCCAAAGACTGGAAGACAGCAGATGTAGTCCCCTTATACAAAAGTGGGAACAAAGAGGAAGCGGGGAACTATAGACCAGTCAGCCTCACCTCAGTAGTGGGGAAGATCATGGAAGCACTACTGAAGGAAAGACTGGTGGAACATCTGGTTGTCAATGGACTACAGGACCCAAGGCAGCATGGTTTCGCCAGGGGGAGGTCATTTCAGACCAACCTTGTTGAATTTTTTGACTGGGTGACTAGGGAGGTGGATCAAGGGAGGGCAGTGGACATGGCCTATATGGACTTCAGCAAGGCCTTTGACACTGTGCCACATAGAAGACTATTACACAAACTGGAGAATATGGGTGTGGGCAGGACAGTAGTGTGGTGGGTAGGTAACTGGCTGGGTGGCAGGACACAGAGGATGGTGGTGGTAAATGGCTGTCACTCCACAGAGGGAAGAGTGACCAGTGGGGTACCACAGGGATCAGTGCTGGGACCAGTCCTATTCAACATCTTCGTCAGTGACATTGCGCAGGACCTAGAAGGCAGAATTTCACTGTTCGCTGATAACACAAAGCTCTGTAACAGAGTAGACACACCAGAGGGTATAGACAGAATCAGAAGGGACCTGCAGAAACTTGAAAAATGGTCAGGGATTTGGCAGTTGAAATTCAATGCGAAGAAGTGCAAGATAATGCACATGGGGCATAAAAACCCTGTCACAATATATCAGTTGGGGGTGAGGATATAGCATGCACCAAGCAGGAAAGGGATCTTGGGGTTATCATCGCTGATGACCTCAAGGTAGGGAAACAGTGTGACAAGGCAACACGTAAAGCAAATATTATGCTGGGATGCATAGGCAGGGGCATCACCAGCAGGAAAAGGGAGGTCATAATTCCACTATACAAGACACTAGTGAGGCCCCACCTGGAGTACAGTGTACAGTTCTGGAGACCTTACCTACATAAGGACATAGACAGGATAGAGAAGGTTCAGAGGAGGGCAACAAAGATGGTGCATGGATTGCATCACAAGTCCTATGAGGACAGGTTGAAGGAACTGAACATGTACTCCCTGGAGGAGAGGAGGGAGAGAGGCGATATGATAGAGACATACAAGTATCTGATAGGGAGGAACAGGGTGCAGGAATACACTATTTTTAAGCGAAAAAGATGTTCCAGGACTAGAGGGCATGGAATGAAGTTGGAGGGAGGACGTTTCAGAGGAAACGTGAGGAAGAATTTCTTCACAGAACGGGTGGTGGACAAGTGGAACACCCTGCGAGAGGAAATGGTGGGGGCTGAAACAATCACGGGATTTAAGAATGCATGGAATAGTCATAAAGGAATTCTGGAGGTCAGGGGTAAGGGGCAGCAGACTTCTAGGAAAACATAAATTGAACTTACAAGCTCAAATGGGCAGACTGGGTGGGCCATAGGACCTTATCTGCCGACACTGTCTATGTATCTATGTATCTATGTATCCCCAATCTACTGCATCTGGCGCTCTACCAGTAAACCATCTCCGCCTCCAAAACTCATTATCTTCCACAATCTGGCCAATTTCAACCCAACACACTTTACACACAATCTCTCATTGATCGACTGGGCTCCCATCTACACCTCAACTAATGCCCAGTCGGCCCTAGATTTCTTCCTGGCCCACTTCTATCCACTCCAAGACACCCATGCTCCACGAGTCACTCGTCGTATTCGTGGAACCCAGACTAAGTGGCTAACCAAAGACCTACTAACCCAAATAAGAGCCAGGGACAAAGCATGGTGGCATTTCAAATCTACTGGGATACAGACTGACTATAACCACTACCTTTCTCTGAGAAACACTAGTAAAAGAAACATTCACTTAGCTAAAAGCTCTTTCTGAAGGGACCTGCTAATAAAAGCCTCAGGGGACTCTAAGAAATTCTGGTCCACCATAAAAACTCTCCTAGGAGCTAATCTCAGGGCCCACACAAGTGATATGCTGTTAAATGGCATACACTGCAACAATTGGGTAACTATAGTCAACTCCTTCAATCGCCATTTCTCAGATCTAACAAACTACCTGATCTCCTTCCCTTCTGCACACACTGCTTCACCCCCTAGCGATACCAAACCTCCACTCTTGCATCCCCCCCCCCTTCAGGTTTCGGAGCATTAAAAGAGGAGAAGTGCTAAAACTGCTACTCTCCATTCCTGACAGTACCAGCTCGGGATCGGATGGTCTTGAACCTAGGCTCCTGAAAGCCGCTGCCCCATTCATAGCCTCTCCTCTAACCAAAATCTTCAACCTGTCTCTATGCTGTGGTACTGTTCCTAATATCTGGAAAATAGCTAAAGTCACCCCAATTCCTAAAAAAGGGTGATCCTAAAGAAATTAAGAACTACTGTCACATCGCAATACTCTCTGTACTAAGCAAAATCTTGGAAAAATTAGTGGCCACCCAATACATAGAATATCTCCAGAAATACAGCCTTCTTTCTAGCTCACAGCATTGCTTCCACAAAGGTCACAGCACTTGCACCGCCCTCCTTAAACTAACAAACAACATCTATACCTCCATGGACTTGGGCCTCCTGACAGGTGCAGTTTTCATTGACTTAACCAAGGCATTCGACCTGGTCAACCATACCCGTTTTCTTGCAAAACTACGCTCCTTTGGTTTCTCCTAGGAAAACTGTGGTGTGGTTCGAAAGCTACCTGCCTGATAGAAAACAGGCTGTAGTTTTCAACTCAGCCATATCAGATCTTTCATCTGTCCACGTTGGAGTGCCCCAGGGCTCCACACTTGGCCCCTTGCTTTTCTCTGTCTTCATTGACGACATCCCATTACTTCCACCAAACTGCTCATCTTTGCTCTACGTT
Source organism: Neoceratodus forsteri (assembly GCA_016271365.2). NCBI lineage: Eukaryota > Metazoa > Chordata > Ceratodontiformes > Ceratodontidae > Neoceratodus > Neoceratodus forsteri. Next base: position 688,057,962 of record CM057449.1, read on the forward strand.
GATGACCTAGTTATCTACCACAGTGCTAGAACTGTTGCAGACTTAAACCACCCTCTTGCCCTGGACTTCGCAAGTATTCAGTCCTGGCTTACCGAGAAAAAACTTGTTCTCAACTCTAGCAAGACATACTCCATGCTCCTTGGCTCGACCGCTAGACTTAAAGCGAATCATAATCCCCTTACAATCTCGTGTGAGGACAGCTATCCACTGATTAGCACCAAATTCTTTAAATATCTAGGTGTTACTTTCGACGAATCTCTTGCCTTTGACCTACACATTACAACTATCTAAGTCTGTCAACGCTAAGATAGGAAGTGCCTATTGTACTAGTTACGCCCTCACCCCTGCAGCCAGACTAGCTGTGGCACAAGGCTTCCTTCTCCCAGCCCTAGCATATGGCTCAGTCATTTACCTATCTGCCTCAAAGTCCTCCCTCCATAAATGGGACACCACCTATAATAGCATCTGCCGCTATGCCTCTGCATCACCACGTTACAAACACCATTGCCAGCTCTATGCTGACTTAAAATGGCTGTGCCCCTCCGCCCACCGACTCCAGTCTTTTGGCTCACTAATTGACTGTGTTGCCAGATCAGGCCTCCCCCTATCCTTTGCCTCCCTACTGGACTCACAACCTAACTCCTATGGGTTACGATCGACTGACAAATCCCTTTTTCACATTCCAAGATGTAGAACCAACATGGGCGCATGTGCTTTCTCTTTCACGGCTCCAAAATACTGAACTCTATACCCATCACTATCTGTCGAGCGACCACCCATGCTAGCTTTAAGAAACTTCACCGTGAGCATCTGCGTGATGCTAACCTCTGCACTTGCTTTAATCCACCTTAGAACCATTTCTTTCTCCTTGCCCTCTACTTTTCTCTAGGTAATCCACTTCTCTGGCACCTCTTTCCCGCCACTCTTATACCCTTTTTCATGTCCACTATCTCATCCCCACCCTATCTTTCTCTCCTTCCTACCACTCTCTCTTCCTCTCCGCTGCTCACTAACCACTCAGTTTGGCACTTATTGTATTGTTTTGTATGCTCTCTCTTGCAATGCCTGTTTTCCCATTCTGTTTTGATTCCTGTGTTTACTTGTCCAATCTGTATTGTAACTGCATAGTACAGTAACATTTCATTATAATTTTTTGTTGAAGCTATTGTCTCTCCATACCCCTAAGTTTTGTTTTTCCCTCCGAACTGTGCTGCTTTCATGTGCTGCGTCACATGTATATTTGTATGTATTTAAGCTGTTTTCTCCTGGGTCATGCCTGAAAATAGGCATTTTTATGCCTAGTGCACTTACCCGGTTACCAAAAGCAAATAAATAAATCTGTATAACTGCAGAATCACCTCCCTTCTTCTCAAGGTTATTCCCCTTGCAATGCATCCCAGCATTTTGTTTGCCATTGTTACTGCCTTCCTGCATTGCATGGAATTATTAGTCCCATGATGAACACCCCCAGATCTTTCTCCTCCTCTGTTACTTCTAGAAGTACACCCTCAAGATGGTAGCTTCTCCTCAGATTCTTTTTTCTGAAGTGCAGCATCTTGTATTTTTTAGCATTGAACCTGAGTTGCCAGTTGTCAGACCATGCCTCAAGCCTTGCCAGATCCTCTTGTAGCCCCTGCCTCCTCTCCCTGGTTGTCCATCACTGCCCACATCTTGGTGTCATCTGCAAACAGACTGATCTTGCTGCTGATGCCCTCCGAGATGTCTGCAATAAATATGCCAAACAGCACCGCCCCCAACACTGACCCCTGTGGAACCCCACTTGTCACAGGCTTAGGGGATGAGACTTCCCTTCCTCATTTAGGTGCAATCTATCTTTTACATACATATTTATTTATTTATTTATTTAAGAGATTTACCAGGAAAGGCATACTGAGCGGAGTACCGCTCGATTCCAGATGCGCCCTGGGGAAGGGGGTACAATATTGCAGACAAGACAAAACAGTGCATACATAATTATCAAGTAATTACAAAACAGCGGTCCAGTAGGATGGGTGCAGTAACTGAGATGACAGGTATACACTGCTGTTCTCCCAGATCCCCCCACATCCACCTACAAGCCCATGGTTTACCTATAGCACTGCGATATCCAGTACATCGATATCCCCAACAGCAACAGACACAATGCTGAGTGTCAGCATTGTACTGTCAGGGATGTCGGTGTGTATTCTTCCGGGTGCTGCACCCCTTGAACCTACCATGTGGGAGACTCCACCCCCCACACTGCCTCACTGCCTGGTTTCTAAATATTCAACTCTGAGTCAGAGTTGTCTTGGAGAAGGGGTGAAACACTGGGAGATGCACCACTGGTGTCTGCAGGGACTATCACAGAGACACAACACTTTTCGCCGAACCTGTTGCTGTGATGGTCTTTGCGGTGGCCGTATCGATATGCAGTTCGCATACCCAAGCCTGTACCACTTTTCCCAACACCATGTTCACAGCCATTTGTTAAACTCATGAATTCTCCTTTTCCTTGCAATACTTGCCCTGGGAATGGGAAGTGCCTCCAACAAGGTGACTGATCATCCCACTCCCTCACAAAGAGATCCCAGTTCCTCAGACCTCTTCTTCACCTTCACTATTGTCCCATTTGCCAGGTCATTCATCCCTAGGTGTATTATTAGGTGAGGCCTTTCTCTTCCTCTGCTGGCAGAACTTAGCACTGATTGCACCACCTTTTACGCCTTCATTCCTGGCATCGCTTCCACCCAAATTCTACTGTGCCTTTCCCCTTTGCTGCCCCACCTGACCTCTCTTAGTATCGAGTCTTCTAATGCTAAGACGCCTCTCTTTTTCCCCTCCTCATTTCTCCCTTCCCCCCTTCTCCCCCACTCCTCTGCTTCATCACACCTGCAATCATTGTTCAAGCTTCTCCAGGTCACTATTAATTTTCTGTACCCATTCTGGAGTATCCATCCAGTTGCAGTTCCTGGTGTTGTCTGCAGTTAGGCAGATCATCCCCGAGGAAGAATCTTTTTTTTATTTGAAGTGCGAGTTTTGTCTTTGCCTGGTATATTGTCTGGCTCTCACCTTTGGTATTAAATCTCACTTTTACATCTAGTTCCTTGTTTTCTGGTTATTTGCTCTCCACGTTCTACTGACTTTTTGCGCAGCATTTTTGTTATGATTCCTGCCACCACAGAATACACTGTCTGTGGGACACACAAAACCATTGTCTACGTGAACTTCTCCCACAATGACTCCCCATGGACTTGTGTTCCTGTGTTTTCCTAACAGCCTTCCCTGTGTGCTTTTATGTCTCAACCCACCCCACCATTCTATGTAGTGCTGGTGTAGCAGTATAGACTGATCCCTTTTTTTCAAGTAATGTAAATGAAACAAGTGGTACCCCTCATTGATTGTCCACAGGGTCCATCTGGTCTGCATGTCATGCATGTAAGTGCAGCATCCCTGTTTGTGCTTGTATAGTTTTCACTGCGATGCTGTCCTAACTGCAGGCAGTTGTGATGGAGTGGCAGTGCATAGCATTATCAGGGCATTGATGTAAGTGTTACTACTAGTGTGGGAGAAATCAGTTTGAAAGCTGGTGGTCAATTTGGCCACTAGCTTTCAAAACCTGGTAGCCAAATCAATTTTATTTGTGGCCATTGTTTTTAGGGCTCTAAAATCACTTTCTTGGCAGGTAGCCAGCTGGCTGTTAACTTTCAAAATCTGGTAGGCAAACCATTTTTTTAGTGGTGATTGCACACCTGGCTATCTAATTTTTCCCACCCTGGTTACTACTCATTTTGTACCATACTCATTCCTTATTCTGATTCACTGGACTGCAGTATTAGACTGTAATTCTGTGTCATTTCATGACCATATTATCTACTGGTTGTTTTCTGGTAACTGTTTCACTATTTATTTCCACCATTGTTTGTGTCTCAAAAGGTTACGCACTATTGTTTATTTCTTCTTTACACAGGTGCACCTGCAGCCACTGTCAATTGATACCAACTGCCCTTGAATATCTATGTTACAGAGAAGTAAATGCTGTCTCCATTGAAATCCCTTCGGGCACAGTGTCTTGCGTTACTGAAGTGGACTGCTTCTGAGACAACTGTCTCAGCAGAAATCTTGTCCATATATCCTTTAATGTATATTTGTTTTATGATGGACCATTCAATGACGACATCCCCCACATGAGTAAGTTTCTTGTTTACATCAAATGTTGTTGCATTTCGATGTGATGATATGTGCGTTAAACAGTTGTGGTGTGGAGATCGGTGGCATATTTAGGCACAACCTTACATGTTTACTTTGTTGTGTCCTATTGCAGTTTGTGTTACCATAGTTTGTAACTTGGTAAAATGATTTCAAGCAATGTGTTTGCTTGTTACCTGTGTATTAAAAGTTGTTAATGCACTGCTAAAAGAGACAGCACAACTTGAATCCACATATCCATTTATTAGAGCAATAGGCCAATCTGAGGATGTGTATTACACAGTGTTTACACACTGTGTATGTTCTGCACAAGATTATCATGTGGCCTGTTCCTGACTACACCACCTAGCAATGCATCACAACTGTTTAACGTGCATCCCATCATGTCCTACTGCTTACCTATAGCACATCACTGTAGTGGTTCACTCCACTTATGTTACATTTGTATTTATTATGGTTCTTGTTTTTTCTTTCACGAGTTACACATTTTTTTAGACTGTTTCTACTCCCCCCAGTGGCACACATTAAGGCTGCACTCCAGCCCCATCACCCAATGTCCTCCGGCACCAGCTGTGATCCCCAGGGCTTATTCTCCCATGGCGGTGGAGCACTCACACCCTCCTCAGGCACAAATCCGGTCTGCTGGTCAGCTAGCTGGTGGCTGGATCTGTGAGTGCCACCAGCATCCAACCATCGGCAGATTTACTCTATTTTCTCCCCTACAGATGGGGGGATGACTCCCATGGCATTGCCATGCATGCTCCCATACACTGGATGCATGGAGTCAGCCCTCCCTGTGCCCCTCTTTTATCAGCTGGATGTACTGCACTCCCTCCACAGAACATATATATTACTTCTATGCATACTCGGTCACCTCCTACATGTCCAGCAACTGGTGAACCCACAACTGTCCTGAAGCATGAGTGCTGTCTTGTCATGCAGTAAGTCATATGACTCAGCTGCACTCGGCTTCATGATATGTTTAATGGTTTGATTGCACAACTGCGTAATGAGCAACGTAGATACGACTGAAACAGGGTGTACATAAACACTGTGCCCACCATGATACGCACTGTCCACTGGACCCACTTCCCCCTTTTCCCAAGAGAGTACAGTAGTCCTATGGACGTTTGGTTCTGCATTACCCTTGCAGACACACATTTCACCTCTACACTTTCCCAGCTTGTGTTTACCTGCATAGCACTACTTAAGACTCATGCCTCAGTTCCCATCATGACTGTACCATGACCTGCCATTGAAAAATGTCCTCCTGCCTGTTACAAACAGTGCCATGTAGGACCATCGATGTTATGTTGAGTTTGGTTGTAACATATTGGGTATGGCACATCATTAGAACATTTGTTGTCCATAAAATACTGTATGCCACCTGCAAAATCATTCAGTTATGTCCCACCACACTCCACATGCAGGTGAAAGCTGCAGCAACACACAGATCTACTGTTGTGTGTGTGTGTGTGTGTGTGTAGGTGGTGGTGAGGGTGTTGAAATGTTAACCTCTATTACTCTCTCTCTCTCACAGGGAATACCTGCAGCTGCTTCAAAATGCAGAGCCACAAACACTCAGTGTCCCTATCCTGCTGGCACTGACTTTATCTCCCTCTGTTGATATGTTACCAACATGTTTATCCATGCTTCCTGTCATCGTCTTGCACCTGCTTCTTTCTGTGCCATCTGTTCCCCTTTGGACCTGTGTGTCTTTGTATCTATTCTACTGTGTGACCTCTTGGTCATGTAGCTACTTATGTTGCACATCACAGTGTTGCTTACTGGTGTGCATCAGTCACTGGCTAATGAGCCCAACATCTCATGTCCTGCTGCAATGATGTTCAAATATTTTGAGGGCAGACACATATCCATGAATTAATATTAAGTGCACGTCACAGAAGGAAGAGAACGACTTGCACTGTATGTGCTGCAGTGGCCCAATGCTTTTCTGGTGTTGGGTCAACACTGCACTCTCCATTTCAGTTGTCCAATGTATCAGGCACTGCATGTCATTGGGAGTTCTGATGGCCAATTGGAAAGAAAGGAATATAATCTTGGGAGCTGACCAGGTGGGTGGGGTTGGGTGAAAGGACAATGAGTCTGGACATAATTATTGCATTTATCTGAATGCATGCACAAGGACAGAGAGAAACATACATGTTCCTGTCCCTTTGCTCAATGTTTACTACTGTAAACACCTGCATCTATGATCATTACGGTCGCAAATGGGAAAACAGAAAGTTGTTATTGTGATTACTATTATATTTGCAATAACCAAATTGAATCTATTCACTGGAAGAGAAAAGGGAGAGAGGAGATATGATAGAGACTTTCAAATACCTTAGAGAAATAAACAGGGTACAGGAGGGGAGCATATTTCAGAGAAGAACGTGCACAAGGACAAGGGGATATAATACGAGGCTGGAGGAAGGGAGACTTGGGGGAATGCTAGGAAGTATTTTTTTTCACAGAGAGGGTGGTGGATACGTGAAACAGTCTACCATCAGAGGTGATGGAAGTGAAAACAGTACAGGGATTCAAAAGTGCATGGGATAAGCATAAAGGCACCCTGCTGTACAGCAGCATGGGGGAAAGGCAGTTCAAATAAGAGTGGGGATTGCCAAACCAAGTAGGATCCAGAAGCAAATGATTTGATACCTTTTTTTGGACCAACATAGATGTAACAAAAAGAACAAAGTGCTTTAGCTTTCAGACCAACAAGTCCTTCCTTAATGGTCATTAAGCTTTGAGGAAGGACTTGTTGGTCTAAAAGCTACAGCACTTTGTTCTTTTTGTTACATCTATGTTGGTCCAATAAAAGGTATCAAATCATTTGCTTCTGGATCCGTTCTTACAAGGACAAACATGATAAAGACTACATCTGTATGTCAAACCAAGTAGGGAAATTGGCAGACTAGGTGGGATGTATGGTCCTTATCTGCTGACAGATTCTATGTTTCTATGTTTCTATGAATGTGTTCATTATCTTTGATTAACATCTGACTGTAGGGAGGTGTCCCTCAGCTATGGCTGTGGCTACCCATACCCCAAATCGGATGTAAATTCTTCACTGAAGAAAACACAGTGAAGGATTGACAATTACAATGTTTATAAGTAGCATGTTACATGATTTATGCCCAGAGATGTGACATGTTCTATGTAACGAGGTTGCATGATTTTAAATGTCTATCAGCGGGCTGGCCCACCATCACAGCAGTTAGATTTCCACTTGCGATGCCAATGACCTGGGTTTGGGAATGGACCCGTGGAGTTGGAGGGCCAGCCAGGGGAAAAGGATTGAGTGTCAGGGGGACTGATCTCCTCCAGGGGGAGGGAGGGTAAGAGCACCCGGCACTTGACAGACCCCTGGCAGAGGTCAGTGGTACCGCAATGACCGGTGCTGATACACACGGAGTTGGGGCAGGCACTGGACATCATTGCACATCCCTGTCCCTGGGGAAGAAAGCACAGAAAAAATGCTAGCTCCCGACATAATGGCCCCCATTCTGTTTACCATCCACTGCCTCTGAAGTCCGCAGGGTGGGTCCCATTTTCATGGCCCTGACCCAGGGAGTAATCTGTGGCTTGCCCATGATGTCCTAAGGGAGTGGGAAGCCCCTTCAGTGGCCCCACCAAGGGGGGTAAGCCTGGGCATGCTTGCGTCGAAATGGATGTGAGGCCTGAAGGGAAGGGGTCTAGGTCCAAAAAGAATGTCTAGCAACAAATTAATTAGTTTTTATGCATATTTTTACTCATGTAAAAGATGTATGAAGTATCATTCCCTGATGCTGACTAAAGTTTTACTTCTGCTAACTATTCATTCCTTTTTACTTTCTGCAGCAGTTTCTGTCATGTTGCATACTGCCGTTTTGTTGGGTGGATTTGGAAAAGACTTGGTCATTGGAATCGCAAGGTCCTGCTTGCCTGTGTTGTTTCTGCAATACGTGATGCTCTTCCCTCTGAAGAACATACCGGATTCCTTCCTCCAAATCCTCCAGAATGATTAGATTTCCATAACACATAACTACATGAACAGTGTTGAAAAAAGAAGTTAATGGAATTCATGACACTGCAATATTGTTGATGTCAATTTGGTTAGCATTTTATAACGTACCCTTTCAAGGTTCTTTGTTTATTGCCACTGTAATGAACCACTCATATAGAACTTAACCATTAGGTAAAAATGCATGGAGATGTTGTAGTAGAACACTACAAAAACAAATATGGTATGTATAGCAGTTATCCTGCGTAGAAATGCATGCATGGTTTGTAATGGACAGTGAAACTTTTAATGTATGTAAGCACTAACGCACTACATGGTGTGTGGTTATTGTGGACTAATTAACACCCCAGGTGCATCATGATGCAGGAGGATGCAGCCCAACTGTCATCACAGTACACGGAGTGTTGATTAATCTACAATAACCACACACGCTGTAGCATGTTATTGCGCTTATAACATAGGGTATGTTTAAACATCAAGTAAATGACTACAGTGGTGTTTTTTTATTTTTAAACAGCAAAAAAGGGACATGTCTCGCTCTCTGTCTTGGTGGTGCTGTCAGTGGAACGCTGAGCTGCTTGCTGTCTGTCTCCCAGAAGCACACTCTTCGGCCATGGGATCACAAGTCACTGTCAATCACAGTACTGATGTTCTACAACTGCTGTATGCTTTATTGAGTAAGTTAGATAGGGACAGAGAGATACAGGCATGGTTTATTTACATTATCCTTTACTGCTGGGCCAGAAGGTGAGACAGTGCATTGTGTTTAAAGTAATGGGAGGCCGAGAAGACACACACAAGCTAAGTGCTTCACTGACTCGATGGGTAAGAGGCGATCCACAATACAGGTGGGTTGGAGTAGTGACTGCTTTTACCACCATTAACATGGATTTCTTTCTGTGTGCCACCCTGCAGATGAGGATGAAAACATGGGCACAACTGGGGGCCTTAGCAGCATATATTGTTATGAGGTATCGATGATCTTCGGAGCTATAATTACCACTACCTTCAATAACCATTTAAATGGCTGCTGTTCAGAAATGATTTTTCCTAGACAAAAGGAGTGCAGGTCTGCACAGGGATCTCTTGTTACTGCCTCTTCACAAGTAGCTGTGCGGTTATCAAAGAGGCAGTCTTATGGGTCCAGTCTCTATAGACTTAATCAAGACCTTCGACACAGTTAAACACCGACTCCTCCTTAAACAACTCTCACAAACTGGTCTCTCCCTGATACACTGCCCTGGTTTAGAAGCTATCTTGGGGACAGATCTCAACATGTGAAGATTTCCATTGTTATCTGTGACCAGAAGCCTGTTCAGTCTGGGGTACCCCAGGGCTCAATCCTGGGTCCACTCCTTTTCAGCATCTTCCTTAACAATCTACCGACTGCCTGCCACCAGTGAACACTGTTCTACACAGATGATGCTGTCATTTTTGCAAGCCACCCCTGACCCTTACCTCCTTGAAAGTAACCTTCAAAAGGGCTTTATGGAAGTTGAGCACTGGTTCCGCAACCATAAACTAGTACTAAACTACAAGAAGACAAAAGTCCTGTTGTTCTCCTCAGCCCGCAGTCAACATAAACAGCATGCTCTTACCATCCAAAATTCCCAAGGTGACTCCCTTGAATAAATACAGCACTTCAAGTACCTAGGGGTTACCCTTGATAGACACCTCACCTATTTATTGCACATCAACAATGATGCCAGAGCCATCAATACCAGGATTGGGCTCCTCTTTTGACTGAGAAAGTCTCTAACACCTGAAGCCCTAAATCTTGCTGTCCACAGCACTGTGCTCTCCTTAATTAATTATGGCCTTGTCATTTACGGAACTGCTTCCCACCACTGCACTCAAAAGGCTCACTGTGGCACTAAGCAAGGCCTGTAGACTCCTAATTGGTGCATCACGCCTCACCCACACCTGCGACATCTATATGCAGGCTGGGTGGCTCAGCTTGCATGGGAGAATTAAATACCACACCTGCTTACTTGCCAAAAAGATTTTCCTTTTCCTGATTGTGAGGAATTTGCTCGGTTCTTTTCGGATAGGGTGTCTGCCATCCGGCAGGTGGCTCCTTCAGCCAGAAATGATACAGCTGGCAGTGATCGCCTGATGTGTTCTGAGTGCACTCCACCTGGTTTGGGAGAGTTTAGACCAGTGGAGGATAGTGAGGTTATTGAGGTAGCAACCAATGTGAGGCACACCTTTTGTGAACTGGACCCGGTGTCGACGTGTTTTTTAATGAGATGCGCTGACTCTGTTTGCCCGGTGTTTGCCATGATTATACAGTGTTCCCTTTCCGATGGTGTCTTTCCAGATGCCTTGAAGGAGGATCTGGTGAGACCCCTCTTAAAGAAGCTATCTTTGGACCCAGAGATCAAGGCAATTTACCGTCCAATCTCTAACCTTCCATTTTTAGGAAAGGTTATTGAGAAAGTGGTAGCGTTTCAGTTGGAAGAGCACCTCACATCTCATGAGTTATATGAACCTTTCCAGTCGGCTTTTTGTGCCAGACATAGCACTGAAACTGCACTTGTTCGGGTGCAGAATGACCTTCTCAGGGCTAGACACCGGGGAGACAAGACAATTCTTGTTCTCCTCGATCTCTCATCAGCATTTGACACTGTGGACCATTGTGTGCTGCTTGCTAGCCTTGGGGACCTATGTGGACTCACCGGTAATGTTATCAAATGGTTTGAGTCCTTTCTTACTAACAGGAGACAGCGAGTTATGATGGGAAATTTCTCATCTACACCCAGTCTGCTTCTTTGCAGAGTTCCGCAGGGGTCAGTATTGGCTCCAATGTTGTTCTCAGTGTACATGCTGTCTCTGGGTGGGATCATTAGGAAATATAGTTTGAGTTTTCATTGCTATGCTGATGATACTCAGCTATATTTTTCCTTTGCCCCAGGAACATCCAATGCAGTGGATGTGATTAATATCTGCCTGACCGAGATTAACGACTGGATGGCCTCCAGCTGGTTGCGGCTGAACCCCGATAAGACAGAGGTATTAGTAGCGGAGTCGAACAGAGTTCGTGATAGGAAGGCCTCTGACACAGAAACTGGGCTTGTCCTAGGGTCTGTGCCATTGAAGGCCTCCTCTTGGGTGTGAAATCTTGGCATGATTCTGGACAGGGATTTAACCATGGAGGCTCAAATATCCTCTGTGGTTCGTACCTGTTTTTACCATCTCAGAAACACTGTCAGAATCAAATCCCTTGTTCCGCCTCTGGACCTCCCTACTTTGACACATGCCTTAGTCACATCTAGACTTGATTATTGTAACGCGCTCTATCTCGGGGTCACGGGAGGGTCTCTCCGCAGATTGCAGCTGGTGCAAAACACAGCTGCCCGGTTGCTGACCGGGCAGCAAAAGTTCTGTCATATTACACCGGTTCTGCGTGAATTGCACTGGCTGCCAGTCAGGTGGAGAGTCCTCTTTAAGGTAGGTCTTCTTACCTATAAGGCCCTACACGGACAGGGCCCTGGTTACCTGTTAGACCTTCTGTCACCTGCTTTCTCTGTGCGCCCTCTTCATTCCTCCAGTGAATGCCTCCTGACCATTCCCAGAACTAGGCTGAAATCAGCCGGCGACAGGGCATTTAGTGCCGCGGCCCCTTTTCTGTGGAACTCCTTACCAACTATGGTCATAGAGGCTTCATCGGTGGATGTTTTCAAGGCCCAGTTAAAGGCCTTTTTCTTCTCTAAGGCATTTAATCTAATTTAACTTAATGTTTCGATAAAGATTTATATTTAAATGTTTAGTTCTGTAACGATTTGTATTTATGTGCAAATTTTTAAATTTATTATGTTAAAATGCCTGTTTTAATGTTTTGTACGGCGCCCAGAGCCTCTGGGATTGGGCGTCTTTTAAATAAATGTTGCCTTGCCTTGCCATTAACTCTGAGCCATCCCCCCTCTATCTTCAAATTATGTCCCCTTGTTCTTGCACATCTCTTTTTCTGAAGGATGCTACCCTCTTGGACTTTGTTGATTCCCTTGAGGTATTTGAAAGTTTCTATCATGTCCCCCCTCTCCCTCCTTTCCTTGAGGCTATAGATCTTAATGATGTTCAAAACACAGCACACACATGCCTGGTGTTCAAGTTACAGCACATCCAACACCACAACTGGTAGTACACACCCTACCACATACACTGACACAACCTGTGACAGCTTGTAGTGGCACTGTGCACCTCTCACCACCGTGGAATGTCGTGAGTTAATTGTCAAGCTTCATATGTTAATGCAATCAGAGCGTACATATTATATATGACACTCCATGACTGTTCAGTCTGTGACATCAGTGGATGAGTGTGGTAGTCTCTGTCATTACTTGTTCGGTAAGAAGTTATATTTTGGTGAGGGAGTTGGGGTGGTAGGCAATACCTACTGTGATGCTGGGTGTCATACTGGACAAGTGGATGCTGGCAGGGCATTTAGTACTCATATTTCTTATGCGCATCATCGCTGATGGTAGTGTGACCCAATGGAACACCGGGGAGAGGCACAGCCACCTTTGACACAAACATATTGTGTGATTAGGAACTGTTATATTGATAGCAGTGCTGTATTGTGCCATTACTGTCACCGCAGTTTGACAAACCTTTTGACAGATGCCATATGTCGAAGTAATGATTAATTTCTGGATGTTCTCTTTCCATGAATGAACGTGCTTGAACATATCTGTCTGTGACAAGTTCATCCACCTTAACACCTTGGTTCAGCAGGAAATTCAAGCCTCTGGTTAACCTTTTAAGTTCCATGGCCATGGAGTTACGAACCTCTGAACACTGTTAACAAAATGACAATATGCAAACACAGGAATAAGATTTATCCAGCTCACAACAAAATATATAATATATGAAACACATGTGACAATGACAGTGTTGCTACATGAACTATTCCGTTTACTGTAACAGTGACTAAACCGTGATGGAATTAAGCTTTCACCTACACAAGTCAGTAGTTTGCCGTACCGGATTGTGTGTTATTCAGTTGTAACATGCACATGGGGGGAGTGGGTTATGAGGCACGAGGCGCATGGTAAACAGTGCTCAGTCCCAGAGATGCACATGTCAATCAAACACTCTGAAGGCACATTCCATATTTGTGTATGAGAGGCCTCAATCCCATCACAAATGCAATGGAAAGTAATCATCAAAACATAGCAACACTGAAATTGTCTGAAGGTATACAGTACTATACTCATCCTGTCTTTTCATAAGGCCTACACTTCTAACCATCCACTGAATCCATCTGGTAACTTGATTTTAATCAGTCAGTCGCAACTTCAGTGTTAACTTGACCCAAACACAGGCATTGTTAAATGCCACCACCATTGTCCCTCCCACTGCGTCTACATGAAGTGGATTCCGGGATGTGTTTTTCAAAGTCAGCAAAGTAAGAAATGGATCACATTACCTATTTATGTTGCCAACGTCGTTTATGCCATTGAGGTACTTTAATGCATGAAACCTCAGTTTCCAGTCACAGGACAATTTTTGGGTGTTCCACAGCTACATTTTAATTTTCTCTACCCCTTAGGGGGTATCCACATTGCTTCAGGGATTAGTGTCATCATCAACCAGGCAGAAATTTCCCTACAGCCATTATGCAGTGTCAGCAATGAAGACATTACATAGAAACATAGGCTTTGATAGCAGATAAGGACTGCTTGGCCCACCCAGTCAGCCCATTTCCCTACCTATTGATTATGCTGCATATCCTAGTTAATCAACAGCCAACTTCCTCCTACCCCCCACTTTAATTGCTTTATGTCTGCCCCATGAATTCTTGAATTCCCCCACTGTTTTTGACTCCATGGACTCCTCAGGAAGGCTGTTTCATGCATCCACCACCTTCTCTGTGAAAAAACACTTCCTCACGTTGCCCCTGAGCCGTCCCTCCTCTGTCTTCAAACTGTGCCCCCTTGTTCTTGCACATCTCTTTTTCTGAAGGATGCTGCCCTCTTGGACTTTGAGTTACTTGAAAGTTTGTATTATTTATTTATTTATTTATGAGTTTTACCAGGAAAACATACTGAGCAAACATGCTCGATTCCAGATGTGACCTGGGGGCTGAGGCCCACATACAATTTGACAAGCAAAGACAGTACAGAAATGAGCATAGGCTTGTACGTTTACAATTTAGGAGAAAAATTACATACAGTGTAAACATTCAGTTAGTACTATACAAAACAATTTAATTATAAGAGCATGACATTTGTAAGACTTTTCTTAGCTAAAACAGGAACAACTGGAGGTGAAATGTGCTCTGAGTAATTGGTTATGTAGGAAGGGGTTTGGAGCGTGCCTGATGGGGGCAGGTAGGGCATTCCAGGTCTGGGGTATCCGGTAATTAAAAGCGGCCTGTCCTTTGGATGTGCGCATGAACAGGACATGGAACAGTCTTTGGTCCATACTCCTAGAGATGCATTAGGTGAAAGTTGTTGGGAGAGGACAGAGGTCAGGTAGGGGAAGGGAGTGGGACCAATATTGGCAGCAAGCCTAGTACAGTTAATTTGTCTGGCGGTCATGTAGGGACCGGCAGGTTAATGAACTGTAGAGGTTGCAGTGGTGTGTAGATTGGGGGCAGTCGAGGATGAAACGGCAGAAGGAGTGGAACAGGGTGTCTAGGCTGGCCAGGACAGACCGGGGGTGATAGAGTAAACTATGTCACCGTAGTCAAGTACAGGAAGGATCATTTTTGAACAATGGCCACGCTTGTCTGTGTGGAGGCAGCATTTGCAGTAAGAGCGCCAAGTTTGGGGAGCAGACTCTTGTGCAGAGAGGTGATGTGAGCAGAGAAATCTAGGTGTTGATCTAGCCAGACGCCCAGTATCTGAAGCTCGTGCAGTTATCCAGGGGAGTCCCATCCAAGGTTTTGAAGGGGGGACTAGGGGCTTGGCGGGAGAGTCTTTACGGAGAGCCAAACGTTAGTGATACTGTTTTTTTAGGGTTAAGAAATAGCTGGTTTGATCTGAACCAGTTCTGGATGGCATTGAAATCTTCCTGGAGGAGGGTTGCTACACTATGTGTTGTGGGCCCAGAGGTGTAAGGACAGTGTCATCTGCGTGCGTCTGAATGGAAGGCGGGAGCATGCTGTAGAGTGTCGTTTAGAAAAGCGGAGAAGAGTAGTGGACCCAGGACAGAGCCTTGGGGATGCCTGAAGGACTAGCAGTGGGTGGGAGGTGTGAGAGGCAATTTTGGCTACTTGTTTCCTCCCTACTAGGTAGTCATGGAACCAGTTGGTGGCCTGTGTAGACAGGCCTGCATCAGTGAGTTTGGAGATGAGTAGGGGGTGAGAGATGGTGTCAAAGGCCTTGGTTAGGTCTATGAAGATGGCAGAGGTGATAAATCCTTTGTCCATACTTGTGAGGATGTCATCTGTGACTCGAAGCAGAGAGGTGATGGTTGAGTGGAATTTACGGAAGCCCGATTGGTAAGGTGTGAAAAAGGAGGAGGTGTCAAGGTATGGGGTGAGTTGAGACAGGACCAGTCATTCCCGTAATTTGGCCAGGGTTGGAAGTAGGGAAATGGGTCGATAGTTTCCTGGGGAGGAGAGGTCACCATCTTTTGGCAGGGGTATAACGGTGGCCAGCTTCCATGCTGTAGGAAGCTTGCCCAAGAAGAAGGATAGATTGAAAAGGTCGGCTAGAGGTGCGGCTATGGCAGGGGCGGAAAGGTAAAGCATCTTTGCATCCAAGGATGCAGGGCACTTACCTTTGTTTGGGTTTAACAAGCGAAGGAAGCGAAAGACATCAGCTTGGGAAACTAGGCGGAAGGAGAAAGGAATGGTTGTGTGGATAGGCTGAGGAGCACATGTGCGGTGGGGAGGGACCAGGGGGTGAGAATAAGGGAGAGATGAGAGAAGCTTGTCAACACAGCTGGAGAAGTGGGTATTAAAAGCTTCAGCCACGTGGATTGGGTCGGAGATTGGGGTACCCTGTACAAGTAGTGTCGGGGGTGCAGGTTGGGTGGGGGGAGAGAGCAGGGTTTTGAGAGATTTCCAGAAGGCGGTTGGGTGATTAAAATTTTTGCTGAAAGCCGATAGAAAGTAGGTTTTATTTGCTTGGCGAATGCTGTTTGTACACGTGTTTCGAAGGGATCTGTATGTAGTGAGGGAGGCCTGTGTACCCAATTTCTTATAGGCTTTCCAGGTGAGGTCTCTGGTGTGTCACTTTCTAATTATGACAGCCGAGACCCAGGGGAGATGCGCTCCTCTGACTCTTTTCATGCGTAAAGGTGCATGTTTGTCCCATATTTTAAGGAAGTTTGTTTTAAATGCCTCGAAAGCGATCTCAATTGTGGGTGTCTCTGAGATGAAATTCCAGTTTATTCTCCTTAGGTCCGACAGGAGGGAAACTAGGTTGAAGGAGTTATATGACCTTGTGTATATTGTCTTAGGGGGTAGGGCAGGGGGGCTGTGTACCTTCCTGACCATAAAAATCATATGATGATCACTTATGGAATCAGGTAGGAGGCCTGCACTTAGAATCCTGTGGGGGTGGGAGGTGAGAGCCCAGTCCAGTAAAGTGTGGTTTTGGGTTTTGTGGTTTAGTCTGGTGGGATCGGTAATGAGTTGAGATAGATTCTGGGCCTTAATTTTTGTCTTTAGGTGTGCTTTGTCTGGGCTGAGCCAGTTTATATTGAAATCGCCAGTGACATGTAGCTCACCCCCAGCCGCTAGTGACTGTAGGTTGCCCAAGTGGGAAAGGATGTCCTCGGGGGGAGTGCAGGGGGGGCAGTATGAGCCAGCCACATAGATGGGGATGGAACTAGGGAGAGAGATTTTGATGAGTAAAGAGTCTATGTTATCAGGGGATGGGGGGGGATGTCCACTAAAGTGAATTGGCGACTACTTGAGATGTACATAGCCGTGCCCCCGCCTCTCCTTTTACCTATGCGGTCATGCCTGATTATTGCATACCCTGGTAGTGATATTTCCATGTCAGTGTGATGCGGTTTTAGCCAGGTTTCAGAGATCACTAGGATGTCCGGGCGCAGGGTTAAGGCAAGTGGCTGCAGCAGGGAGAATTTAGATAGTAGGCTGCAGGTGTTTAAGTGGAGGATACGGAGGCCTTTGGGGAAAGAGAAAGGGGAGTGGGTGCTTGAAACTGGGGTATTTGGACCGGGGTTAGCCTCTATGTCCCCGGACATGAGTAAAAGGAGGGTGATAAGATGTTTAAGTTTGTCCCAGGGAGGTTTAAGGCAAGTTGTAGCGGTTCGATAGGTAGAGGGTAGTTTGGGGGTGATGGTAGGTTGAAATACGAAGAACCAAGTGGCCCATGTAAAATGAAGGCGGTAGAATAGTAGCACCAATGAGACTGTAATGGTCATTTGTGTTGGCTTGAGCAGGTATGAAAACATGGGCTGTGTAGTAAGGCAGTGTGGTTAGGCTATGGTGCATATATGGCGGATGTATGTTACATGAGAAGATAACTGGTGGCAGGGAGGATAGGCTTGCCAGGTGGAGAAAAATGAGTAAGGTAGACATCAGCAGCATCCTAGCCTGAGATATATTTGGGTGGGCAAGAAGTTTGGTTGGGAACCCTCTGGTGGTAGCAGCTGATAAGCTGTCCACCCTCTCCCTCCTTTCCTCAAGGGTATACATATTAAGCTTCTTTAGTCTCTCTTCATATGGTTTCTGGTGCAGATCCTGCTCAATTTTAGTTGCCCTCTTCTGGACTGCCTCCATCCTGTCTATGTCCTTGTGGAGATGGGGTCTCCAGAACTGCATGCAGTACTCTAGGTGGGGTCTCACTGACTGTCTGTACAGAGGGATGACAACTTCCTGTTTTCTACCAGTGATGCCTCTCTCTATGCATCCCAGTATCCCCCTAGCCCTCCTTACTGCCTTCTCGCATTGCCTGCCTACCCTTAATTCATCTGCTATGACTATCCCCAGGCCCCTTTCCATTTTTGTTGTTGTTGTTAGTACCCCCCCCTTGTGTACTCTTCCCCTGGGTTTTTGTTTCCCAGGTGCATTACTTTGCACTTCTTTGCATTAAATCTAAGCTGCCATACTTTTGACCATTCCTCCAACCTTACCAAGTCCCTTCTCATCCTTTCCACACACTCCCACCTTGTGTATCAACCCTGTTGCAGATCTTTGTGTCCTTTGCAAAGAGCCATACTTTTCCTTCCAGTCCCTCTGCAATGTCACTTATAAAGACATTAAAGAGGATCAGCCCAAATACTGAACCCTGCGGTACCCCACTAGTAACCCCCCTTTCTTTGGAATGGTCTCCATTTACTATTAACCTCTGTGTCCTGTTATCCAGCTACATTTTTATGCATGCTACCATCCTGGGACCCCTTATCACAGGCTGGCTAACTTGTTTATCAATCTTTTATGTTGGACTGTGTCAAATGCCTTGCTAAAGTCTAGGTAGGCCATGTCCACAGCCCCTCCCTGGTCTACTGCTTTGGTCACTCAGTCAAAGAACTCTATTAGATTCGGCTGACATTACCTTCCCACTGTGAATCCATGCTGTGTTGGGTCCTGTGCCCTGCTGGGCTCTAGGTACTCAACAATTCTTACTTTCAGAACTAATTCCATCATTTTCACTACCACTGAGGTCAAACTAACAGGTCTGTAGTTTCCTGCCTCTGCCTTACTCCCACTTTTGTGAAGGGGAATCATATCCACCTTCCTGCAGTCCTCAGCTACAACACCATTCTTCCCTGATGTGTTAAAAAGGGTAGTCAGGGGTGTCACAAGTTCTCCCCTTAGTTCTTTTAGAATTCTTAGGTGAATCCCATCAGGCCTCATTGCCTTGTCCATCTTGAGTTTTCAGAGTTCTTTCAGCACCCTTTCTTTTCTGAATGAACTGGTATCAACCCCCACTATCCAGAGTACTTCTATTGTTTGGTTTAGGTACCTCCCCCTCCTCTTCTTTTGTGAATACTGAACAAAAGCATTCATCCAGTATTTCTGCCTTTTCACTGTCACCCTCTGCCCACACCCCTCCCCTTTATTAAGCCTCATTATCCCTCCCTTGGTCTTTCTTTGCTCACTTATATACCTATAAAAGGTTTTTAGCAACCTTCTTAGCTGATTTGGCTATCTTTTCCTCAGTTTTGGCCTTTGCTATTCTGACTGCCTTCCCCGCTTCCTTCTGCTTTAACTGATACAGTTCTCTGTTTTGCTCCTTCTGTGTTTCATTATACTTTATGAATGCTATCTTTTTCTCCATAACCTTTCCCTCACCTCTTTTGAGAACCATAGTGGTTTTTTCCTTTATTTTGTTTTGCTTATTGGCATCACACAATGGCTTGTTGCCTCTGTGATGGCAGTTTTGATTTTTTTCCCATTGTTCCTCCACCCCTCCTTCCTTCCCTTTTGCTAGTGCATTCCTTAGGCACTCTCCCATTCTGCCAAAGTCACAGCAAAGTATAATATGAAAACAGTACTATATGATGCTATACCTGCACTAGATCCATGGATACAACCTTCTTGGTGTCAAGGTCCATGAGTGTGTACAGGCCATATTTTGCAGAATGACCACATGAGTCGCATCTGCCATCAGCACCTAAAATGAAAATTTCTATTTCAACTCAGCAATTAGCCTCTGCTGGTGTCATTGCCATACTGTATATTGTTCACTGCTGATAGACTGTATGATCGCTGAACATTGTGATATGTCTGCATAGATGGCACAAATACATTCATCAGTTTAAGGAACTGAAGAGCTTTAGCAGGGGTGATTCCACCGCAGAAAACTGCACTGTATGTTATTACATTCCCCCATGGCATAGCCTGATGAATCTGTTGACTGTCCCACACCAAGATATTCCCACAGCATATGCAGTGCACACGTATCATTGTGCCAAGAATTCTAACAATGTCACAGTTGGTTTTATGGCTGCATTTGGGACATTCTGCAAATAGCTGTGCCAGACTCTTATGGGACACCAGGTAGTACTTCTCACGGTCTGGATCAACATCATCATTATGATGAGGTGATGCATTGCATGTCGGCAACTTTTTCAATACTTTCTTGCATGTCTGTTCTGACATTGGTTCATAATCGGGGCCTGAGTCTTGATCTTTCTCTTCAGTATCAGAACTGGAACTGAACATACTTTCCTCATCATCTGATACTGATGCACTTGAAGACTCTGGAGGTGATGTTCTGTGAAGGTCGACTGCAGTGTCACATTCAATGTTACACTGTATGCCTATGGACATAGTTTCTTTGATTCTGGATTCCCCCTCTTGTACTATGACTGTGATTGTTGACCTCTGAAGCATGTGACATTCGGAACATATTACATCATCATTGAGTCCGCTGTCCTGTTCTTGTGAACCAGTTGATCCGAATGATATTTCATTACCAGTCGGTGAACTGGTACTAATGAAAGTTGAATTGAAATTGAATTCCATGCTAGAATCAAGTACTATGAATGTTTCCTGGCACAGATATGAGTAATCAATGCTGCATATTACATCCTCTTGTTGCATAATAACTTCACTGCTGATTTGTGTATTCATCACAGCAGGGACAGTATCGGCATGCACAGCTGTGTCACTGTCACTGTTTGGCATATTACTTTTTTTGCTGGCAACTGCCTGTTTTCTCTTCATAGCAGACATGGAGGGTGTGCAGATGGGGTGAAAAATCGTATCCAGTATCTGTAATATAAGAAAGAAAAGGAAAAATTATAACATTCAGCTCAGTGCCTCCAACAAACGAAACAACATTAATTATAAATAAAAATCTAGATTAAGAAAACAACTTACATACATAAGAAAATGGAAATATGTACAGTATATATATGAGGTACAGGCTACATGTGAATGAGGATCGAGCTACAGTGCTGATTGCAAAGCTGCAAGGCTGTAGATGCAGTCCAATACAATGATGTAAACTGAGCATGGCACAGTAAGAATCTAGGAAAGGGAAGGTGGTAGACCAGGTAGAAAATTGCCTAGGTAGCAGTCACCCACAGAAGGGGACAGGGAGGATAGAAATGAAAGAGATAGGGAATGAGGGATATTGTTGGAAGAACTTAATGGTTAATGCCAGGAGCACTTGGAATAAAATGGAAGAATTAGAGGCCACTATGGTGGAAGAGAGGCTGCAAATGGTTGGCATAAAGGAAACATGGTATGCATAAAATCACGACTGTGAATTTGTTAGCCAAGGGTTTATCCTCTTTTAAAGGGACAGGAAGGGTAGAAAAGAGTGGAGGGAGTAGAACGATATGTAAGGGAGTAGATAATTGTGACAGCAGGACATGAAACTCATTTTTTACCAGAGGTCCTCTGGGTCATGTTGGTCTGGATGACTGGGGTGGTAGAGCAAATGGGACTGGTATACAGGCCCCCAAATCAAGGGTAGTAAGCGGACAGGGAACTAATGCGTGAGGTGTAAAAGATTGCCATCAAGAGGAAACTTATGATGGTAGGTGGCTTTAATCACCCTGATGTGGACTGGGTATCCCATCAACAAACAGTAGTGAGATATTCGTATCCCTACATTAAGCACTACTACAACAACTGATCAGAGAGCCCACTAGTGAGAGGTCTACTCTGTACTTAATACTGTTAGATGTGGTCAATATGAAAGATGTCTTAGTAGGTGAAGAGCTGTTGGCAAGAAACCGCAGAGTAATAAGATTTACAGTTATGAGGGGAAGCGAAGAGAGGAAAAGTGCCACTACGGTACTGTGCTTCATGATGCCGGACTGTGAGACTGTAACATACTGAGGGAGACTATGGGGATAGATGATAGGTAAAGAATGGCAGACAGATATACATGAGCTGTTGGGGCCCAAAAAGGTGTGATTTTGAATGCCATAAACACAATGGGAAGGGAGGCCGGGTTATTAACAGAGCAGGACAGCTATCTGGTGCTACTAAATTCTAACAACCTAAGTGAGCAAAGTAATGCAATAAGGCAGTGTGAATAGAAAACAAAATGCTGGCCTATATTGGGAGAGGTATGTCAAGCAGGTGAATGGAAGTGATAATGCATCCAAAGAGGTACATGTTTCTGATGCACATTGAGAGTGGGGTACAGTTCAATTTAGAAGATACACACAGTTAACTGGCACATAAGGAAAGATGGGCCCACACAGTCTGGCAATTTCCCTATGTATTGGATAAGCAAATAAGTGAAAACCATACACCTGGGAAGAGGGAAACCTGGGTAGTGCTACAGGATGTGGGTATACCTGATGAGTGTAACAATGGAAGAAAGGAACATATGAGCATACGAAAGTTGCCAGCAACAAAAGGTCATCCTGGTCTATCTAGGCTGCTCGAGACTGCAGCTAGCTCTCTATTCAGCAGCTGCCAAGGAATGTGGGGGTTATCATTCAGGATGACATAAAGGTGATGAAGCACAATACAAAAGTTGCATGGAGGGCCAGTGGCATGCTGGGATGCATAGGTGGAGTTATCACAAGCAGAAGGTTGGAGGTGGTTATGCCATTGTACAAAATGGTACTGAGGAAACAACTGAAGGGAACCATAGAGGAGGAGATGCTCAGACAATGCATTGGGATGGTAAGCAAAGTCAGGAAAAGGAGGACAACTTTATAGTTCTCAAAAGAGGTGGCAGACAAGGCAAGGGCCAAAAAGAAAGACTTTTGGGAAATATAAAGAGATTCAAAGGTGGGAAGACAGGGAGGTGTACCTAAAGAATATCAAGGAGGCAGAGAAGGCTGTTAGAAGTGCAAAGTTGCAGACAAAGGAAAGATTATCGCAGACATTGAAGAAAGTGGACAAGACTTTCTTTCAGTACTTCACCAAGAGAAGGAAAACGTGGGGGGTGGGGGGGTTTGAAAGGCTCAGAGGTCATACAGGTGAGTGTATGTATGGAGACCTACAGAAGGCAGAAATACTGAGCAAATACTTCTGTTATGTTTTCACAGAGGAGGGAGATGTCAGGGACCACAGCTGGGGAACAGACACAAAAGGATGGGTGATGTAAACAAGGCCACATTCACAGAGTGGAGGATTCTGGAGGTGCTCACAAAACTAAATTCAGGCAAGGCTGGTCCAGATGGCATACACCAAAGGATATTAAGGAAGCTGCTATGAGAGTGGAGGAGGGCACATGTTGTCTATCTTCACAAAAGCAATACCAGGGAGGAGACAGCAAACAATTCACAGGTCAGACTCACATCAGTAGTGGGTAAAATCATGGAGGTACTACTCAAAGAAACAATAGTGGCATCATTAGAATCCATCAATGACCAGGATCCAAGACAGCATGGATTAACAACAGGACTGAAATGTCAGACACATCTGATAGATTTTATTGACTAGGTGAATCAGGGTGAGCCGGTGGACATTGCCTGCCCTGATTGTAGCAAGTTCCTTTGACATCATCCCACAGAGAAGAGCGATTAACAAAACAGATAGTCAGGGCATTGGGGAAATGGAAAACTGGGTAAGAAATTGGCTAACAGACAGGAGCAAGAGGGCGATGATAAATGGGATCCAATCTTGGGAGATGGGAGTGACCTGTGGAGTACCTCAGGGATCAGTCCTGGGGCCAGTATTATTCAATGTATTCATTAGTGACATTGCAGAAGTGCTGGAGGTAAAGGTCTGCATGTTTGCAGATGACACAAATATCTGCAGCAGGATGGATACACCTGAGGTGGTGGTGGTGGGGGGGGAGAAAATGCAGAAGAATATGGGGAAGCTTGAAAAATGGTCTGAAGAGTGGCAACTAAGCTTAAATTCAAAGAAGTGCAAAATAATGCACCTGTGAAGAGGGGATCCTGGGTGTAGTTACAGGATGGGTTGGGGGTGAATGGTGGCAAGCACCGGAGAGAAAAGGGACACAGGGTGTGCAAACAGAGTCCTAAGGCAAGCAGAGGCATCACAAGCAGAACGTGGGAATTGGGGATGCCACTGTACAAAACACTGGTAATGCCTCACCTGGAATACTGTGTGCAGTTCTGGAGGCCACACCTTTATAAGGACATCGAGAGGGTGGAGGCAGTTCAGAAAAGATGCCCCTCAGATTCCTCCTGCTCAATGATGGCCAAGAGCTTTTCAGTGTCTTTCCAGTCATTAAATTGATAAACTTTACCATTCCATGAGACCCACAGCCTGGCTGGATACAGGAGTTGGTGCTGCACCTTCAAATTCCACAAACGGTCCAGGCACCATCGAATAACTTGCACCGCTGTCTGGTACCAAAAGACAAATCCAGGAAGATGGAAATGTCTGAGTCCCCATACTTGATCTTCCTTCGTCTACGTGCTGCAGCCAAAATCTGATCCTTATCTCTAACTCCCAGGCAGATCACCACCAGTGCCTGAGATTTGGTGTTGCTGCTCTGTGTCCTGTGAGGGGCAAGTCCATAGGCCCTCTCCAGGGACAAAGATGACTCCTCCTCGCCGAGACCAAGTATTTCTGGCAAAAATGTATGAACAGACTCCAGGGGGTCTTCACCTTCCACCAGTTCTGGAAGACCCAGGATCCTGGCATTACTCATCTGTACCTGGTTCTCCAACACCTATAAATGTTGACACATCCATGTGTGTTCCCCCGATCAACTTTGTTGAGATGTCCATCATTTTATTTAGATTACCCTCTAGTTTTAGTAGTAACTGACTATTCAATTCTGTTTGGGTTTCTAAAGCGGCAACCCTCGGGATCAGTTGCTTGAACTTACGATCCAGTTCTTGGACCACATGCACCAGATGTAGGAGAGTAGCATTAACTGTTGCCAAAGATACAGTTTCAGGTTCATCGTTTGCAGGCCCCCCCATCTCTCCTACCTCACAGTTGAAAAAAATCCAAGGAAGTGGCAGCATTGCCTTTTGTTTTACCCATTTTTGCAGTCAAGAAGTACTCACAACCTGAACGGATGCTTAGGAGCTGGGTTAAGTACAATAAAATTGATTTTTAAAACTTTAATTCTGTATAAGAGTCAGAGCTACCAAAAATTGCTGTTTCCCGATGAGCTGCTCAACAGCGCCCCCGACCTAGTTTTAATGAGGCAAAAAATGGCATGACTTGAGCTGAAAGTGAAGACCTAGAGGGAAGCAGCCACAGAAATAAAGTGGTCCTTCTGTGTCTTCCAGAGGGGGAAGAGGGCCAAGACACAGTACTATTTATTCGAAAACTGATTGAAAAACTTGCTGGACCCTCATCCTTTGGTCCTAAATGTATAATCAAGTGTGCACACCATCCCCTCTGACCAAAGCCACCAGCAGGGTTGTATCCAAGGCCACTGATCTTTCAGTTTCTAAACTATTTTGAATGCCAGCATTTCTTGGTCAAGATTAAAGAATTACATGAAGTTCAGTGGGAGGGTAAAAAAAGTCAGAATTGCTCAAGATCTCCCTGCCACGGTCTGACAAGGACACTCAGCATTTCATCCTCTGGTCTCTAAAAGAATTGCGGTTGGCATAAAATTTAGAATGATCTACTCCACTAAACTACAAGTACTGGCAGCTGGCAGCTGGGAAAGCTACAAGGACCTGGACACAGCAGCAACAAAACTGAAAGCAGCTTTTCCCGATCTTTTTCATACACACACTGATCAACATAGGAAGCTGAAAGAATCAGGCACAGATACCCAGACAAGAGAGTAATTAATTCTTTATTGGTTTTGTTGAAACAAAAGCTTTCCCATTAAATATCGATTACTTCAGGCATCTCTACTTCTCCCCTCTGACTGTAAAAGAATTGCAGAGCACATTAGCAAAAAGCAGGCAAATGTTTTCTTATTTCACCCTCATAGCCCAGATTTTATTGCTGGAAGGACCTTCTTTTCATGCGACTGGGACGATCATTAGTCAAGCTTGCCTTTGCAATCCTGTGCAGGTTTAAAATCATAACAAAAAAGTGCAGTGCTGGTCACAGATAGATAGACAGATAAAACTTTATTTTTATACAGGAAGAAATAGATTAGGACCAAGGCCCTGTTTTCAACTAAGGTCCTGTGTTCTTTAAATACAAATATAAATATAATAAAACAACAAAGTTAACCAATACAAAAAACCTTGATTACAAACATTAATATACAGTATACAGACTTCAAGTCTACATATTAATACCATCAACATACTTAGCATGTACATTGGTTCTGCAAATTTTCCTTCAATGCTCTTTTAAAAATGGACAGATTGTTTATTTTCTTTAAATTTATTGGTAATTTGTTTCAATGGCTGGCTATTTTATTTTGCAACTTTGTCTCTCCAAGTTTACTATGGTATTTTAACATTGGAACTTTAACATTCGTGTCCCTTATTGGATAGCTCAGATTATTTGACTGGTGAAATATAACAAATTTTGCTAGGGAATGATTCTTTTCAGTATTTATGATTTTATGACAAATGATTAACCAGATAGAATTTCTTTATGCTTCTGGATTTAGCCAGTGTAACTGGTTATAGACAACACAGTGATGTGTTTTATTTTTATTCTTAGTTATGAATTTACCCAGTCTATAGTATACTTGGTTTACCTTATTTAATAATTTTTGGGCAGAGTTCATGTAAAGAGGTGCTCCATATTCTAGAACTGGTAACATCATCTGCTTAACAAGTTTCACTCTGGCTTCCATTGAAAGTACTCCAGCCACTCTCCTAAGAGCCCCCAACCTTTGATTTACTTTCTTAACCTGGGTATTAATATGTTCTTTAAAAGTCATGTGTGAATCCATTTGCACACCTGAGTATCTAAATCCATCAACCTCTGTCACTTTATTATCATTTGATAGTTGGATGTGCAATTGTGATCCACTCTCTTCTCGACCTGCGTGAAAAATCATACACTGAGTTTTTTAGAATTTAGGAGCAGTCCAGAATCACTCATACAGCTTTCCAGATGGTTCAGGTCCCCCTGCAACTTCTGTTCTAATTCCCCCATATTTTTAGCTGAGACTAGTAGCACTGTATCATCCGCATACATTCTAATTTCCCCATATTTAAAGGGGCACTGTCAGCTTTTTTTCTCATTTTTCATGAAAGGGTAACCATTGTGCCTCTAGGCACATACATGTAAAGCAATCACAATGCAATGTAACAGTACAGCTCAAAAACAAGGTTTTTACCCAATTCGTTTAATATTTACATTTATCTCGTTTCAGTCGACCCGAATGAAACTCCGATGTTCACCAGAAGCATATTCACAAGCAGAATGCACGTCTGCTTGAGAGCACAGTCCCAAAGTGCAGTTTTTGACATGCCCACTGAGAAAGGATATTTACCCAATACATCTGGCCATAATGATTCTTTCCTTGTGTCTAAATTAAAAAAAAGAATGGTAGTAATGCAGCAAAATGCATTTTTAAGCGACTGCCAAAATCACGTGCATGCAGAACAGCTACAGGATAAAAAATCCCACGCATGCACAAGAGTGGCACACTCTTGCTCATGCGCGGGATATTAGCACCAGCTGTTCCACATGATTTGGGCACTCACTTAAAAATATATTTTGCGGCATTACTACCACTCTGTTTTTTAATTTAGACACATGACAGTACAGCTGTCATTTTTTCAGATCCTACCCAAAATGTGTTTTCGCACAAGTGGCGCTCTATGGTGCGGTCACTGTAGGAAATTAATGATCATGACAGATGAAGAAAATCATAGCGACAGTGTTCATGAGCAGAGGTCCCAAATGCCTATGTTGAAAATTTGGTGAAATAATTCCACTAAATGACTGTGTTATGAGTGTACATTGACAGTTTCTACATATACTCGTAAATTTGAGCATTTTTAATATTTTCACTCAAGATTTTCATCTCTTCACACCTACCTATGAATGGTACAGCTGTCATTTTTCACATCCAGCCTGAATGATGTTTTCCCACATCTGACGCAGAATGGTAGGATCGCTGTGAGAAATCAACGTTCAGGACAGATTTGACAAAGCATTGGAAAATGTGAAATGTTGGCGTTGTTTGCACAGTGGTAACAATTTGTGCTGCTACTACCATTATTATGCACTGTATAATAAATTTTTGATACTTCACTTTAAGCAGAAGTGGATGTGGTCCTTTGAGTTGCCAGACTCTTTCTTTTTCTTAATATGTATTTGTATGTCTGAGCATCATTTGATTCCAGTAGCAACCTTCCATTTATCACCATTCAAGGCCACATAGTGAAAGTTTCGGCATATGCAGATAATCTGCTTTTCCAAGTATCACATCCAGCCTCCTCCATACCTCACATGTTAACAATCATTAAAGGATTTAGTAAAATGTCCAATTATAAACTAAACAGAGAAAAAAATGTAGTTTTTCCTCAACCATAAGGCTGTGAAACACAATATTTCCAATATGGGACTTTCCTGGAAAACAGATTCTCTGCGCTACTTAGGTATCAAATTAGCAAGGAACCCTGCCCAACTTCAGAAGCTTAATTTAGACCCTCTCATACATACCATTAAACAAGATTTACAAAGATGGTCTTTCCTCTCATTATCACTTTGGGGCAAAACATTAACCTGATAAAAATGAATGTTTTTCCTCGCCTCTTTTATCCCCTTAGCCTGTTAAATCTCTGGCTCCCATTAAAATGGTTTAAAAATGTGCACAAGCTTTTTACAGACTTTATATGGGCAGGGAAAAGACCCAGACTGGCTTTTTCTAAACTTGCCACTCCTAAAGTTAAAGATGTATTATAATTATCACATATTGGCCTATATTATTGGGCCAGTCAGGTAGATAAATATCTCAGATGGATAGATCCTGGAAACCAGCTAACTTCCTTTTCTTTTACACCAATATGGCTCAAGATTGAAAAAGACCTCCTAAATGCACAGGGACATTCCCTAGCCTCTCCCCTATATATTAATCTGAAATCTCTCCCATCATTATTAAAGACATCTCCCATTGCCGTTTCCATTAGAATTCACTCTCAGTTGTGCAATTTCATGAAATATGCTCATACCTTGACATATCCAAACCATATGGGGTAATCCCAACATTAAGATAGAAAGCAAAACTCTTTCATCTGGATGGCTACCACAATTAGGAGAAGGTCCAATCCATTATTTTATTGAGGAAAATGGAACCTGGCTTACTTCTTCTGAAATATTACATAAAGCAAGTATCCCAAGGATTCAGATTTTCAAAGTGTATCAGCTTTGCTACCTTCTGGTTAATACATTTGGACAGACCCACCCAAACCCTCCTAATTTACCCTTCTGGATGGAGTTACAATCATTAGTGGGACTTCCACATGCAGTCTTCAAAATATATATGACCCTCTATAATTTGAAATATCCAGAGTGTTTTGGTCCCACAGCTTTCTGGTCTGCCCTCATCCCTGGAAAGACCATAAATTGGCCTCTCCTATGGCAGAATTGTCACCATTTAATTACCCAAAATAGGCTGCGACTCATGCAGGTTCAAATATTGCATAACCTATACTACTCCCTTCAGAAACTAGTTACATTTGGCTACTCAGACTCTTCTACTTGTGTTTGATGCTTACATGGGGAAGGCAATCTGCTCCATATTTTTTGGACCTGTCCAAAAGTAGCCAAATTATGGACCCTCATTAAGCAGAAGGTGGATACTCTTTTAGGCCTGAATGATTCGTTCAGTCCTGACATTTGTCTATTAGGTGATCTCTCAGAGGTTCATGTACTAAATCGCAAATATCACATAACTTTAATGTTAATGTAAGTCAAGAAACTGATTTTGAAACACTGGAAGGATACAGAAGAAATTACCTATACGGAATGGTTAAACAAACTTCTGACTAATCTCAGGACTGAAAAAACTATGTGTAGTGGCTCTTTGAAATGGCTCTGTGTGGGGTAGGGGATGGGATGGGGGGAGGTTAGGGAGAGGAGGGAGGGCACTGTTCCTCTAGGTCTTCACATTAAGTATGTACGTACTATATTTATGATGGAACAGCACTCTGTAATTGTAAAAGCTGAATAAACTTTAACATACTAACATAACTAAAATGCTAGCAGAATAGGCCTAATGGTCTCTTGAGTCTGCTTGATTTTCATCACCTGCACTGAGGGCCAATTTTGGTGTCCCCCCCATGGGTTATACTGTCCCCAGTCCCAGATGTTCCACCTGTATTGGGCCCGGTCAGATTTACCTTCCCCCTGTACCTGTCCCATCCCCTCTTAAACCCGTCCACAGTCTCCACCTCTACCAGCTCTCTGGGCAGTGGATTCCATGGCTCCATCACCCTTTCAGTGAAATAACATCTTCTCCTCTCCCCTCTGAGCCTGCCCCCTTCCAGCTTATACCCGTGACCTCTTGTTGCCCACCCTCTTTCCTTTGGAACACCCTGACTGGGCCTCCTTTATTGATCCCTTTCATGTACTTAAAGACCTCTATCATGTCCCCCTCTGTCCCTCCTCTCCTCCAGGGTGTACATGTCAAGCTCCTTGAGCCTCTCCTCATAGGTCCTCTACCCCAGGCCCCAGATCATTTTGGTTGCCCTCCTTTGGACCCTCTTCAGGAGTGTAATGTCCCTCTTTAAATGTGGTCTCCAAAACTGTACACAATATTCGGGGTGTGGCCTAACCAAGCAGTTGTACAGTGGAAGGATCACTTCCGCCTATCAGGAGGTAATCCCCCTGGCGATGCATCCCAGCATCCTATTTGCCCTTGCCGCTGCCCTTCTACAGCTCTCTGAGTTGTTCATTTTGACATCTACCACTACCCCCAGGTCCCCCTCTCCCTCCGTGACTTGAATCATGTCTCCTCCCAGTGTATACCCCTGGCCTGGATTTCTGACTCCCAGGTGCAGAACATTGCACTTCCCCGCATTGAATTTTAGCTTCCGATTTCCTGACCACCTTTCCAGAGCCTCCAGGCCCTCCTGCAAGGCCATCCTCCCCTCCTCCCCAAAAGCCAATCACCACCTTCACAGGGACTTGAACCCTGGACCTTCGGATTAAAAGCCTGATGCTCTACCAACTGAGCTATCAGGCCCTATTTGAATTGGAAAAAAAATGACATGGTGGTTGGAGTGTTTTAAACATGCATGAGACAGGCATAAGCATACATTGGTGGTGGGAAGGAGTGGGTGGAAAACAACTGACTAGGTAGAATCATTGGAAACTAGTGTAGGGCACACTGGATCGGCATGGCAAATATCTGCTGACAATTTCTATGTTTGTATGTAAGCTGCAGATCATAGTTAAACAACAGCCTACTTCCTACTATCCACAACTAAAATCCCCACATGTCTGTGCCATGAATTCTTAAATTCACCTACTGGTTTTCACAATATGACTTACTCCAATAAGCTGTTACATGTTTCCCCAACCCTGTCCATGAAAAAAACTACTTTCTTGTCTTGCCCATGAGCCATTCCCCCTATTTCATCAAATTTTGCACCCTTGTTCTTGCACACCTCTTTTTTATATTAGATGCTACCCTGTTGGACTTTGTGGATTCCTTTGAAGTCCTTGACAGTTTATGTCATGTCCACCCTCTCCCTTCTATCATTAAGGGGACAGTCATAGGATAACACTAGCAATACCAGCTTTAGTGTGCCAGAAGAATGCATGCACGCCTTCAAGCGACTGCGTGTCTGAGTCTGCTCCTACAGGTGTAAGGTGATAAAAATAAATGGAAATTCCTCCCCCGGACAGGATGGCAGCAGTGAACTGCAATGCTCATACCGGTGACAGGCCATCAGTAGCAAGAAATTGACATAGAAACATAGAAACATAGACTTTGATGGCAGATAAGGACTGCTTGGCCCACCTAGTCTGCCCATTTCCCTACCTAGAGGATAAGCTGCAGATCCTATTTAACCAACAGCCTATTTCTTCCTACCCCCCACAAAAATTGCCTTATGTCTGTCCCATGCATTCTTGAATTCTCCCACAGTTTTAGACCCTACAGCCTCCTCAGGAAGGCTGTTCCATGCGTCCACCACCCTCTCTGTGAAAAAATACTTCCTCACATTGCCCGAGCCGTCCCCCTCTATCTTCAAATTGTGTTCCTTTGTTCTTGCACATCTTTTTTTCTGAAAGATGCTACCCTCTTGGACTTTGTTGATTCCACTGAGGTACTTAAATGTTTCTATCATGTCCCTCCTCTCTCCTTTCCTCAAGGGTATACATATTAAGCTCCTTTAGTCTCTCCTCATATGGCTTCTCTTGCAGACCCTGCACCATTTTAGTTGCCCTCCTCTGGACTGCCTCCATCCTGTCTATGTCCTTGCGGAGATGGGGTCTCTGGAACTGGATGCAATACTCCAGATGGGGTCTCACCAACTGTCTGTACAGGGGGATAACAACTTCCTGTTTTCTGCTGGTGATACCTCTCCCTTTACATCCCAGTATCCCCCCAGCCCTCCCTACCGCCTTCTCACATTGCTTGCCAACCTTAAGGTCATCTGATATGATTACCTCCAGGTCCTTTCCATTTTGTTGTTGTTACTACCCCCATTGTGTAATCTTCCCTGGGTTATTGTTTCCCAGATGCATTACTTTTTGCACTTCTTTGCATTGAATCCAAGCTGCCATACTTCTGACCATTCCTCCAACCTTGCAAAGTCCCTTCTCATCCTTTCCACGCCTCCTTGTGTATCAACCCTGTTGCAGATCTTTGTGTCATCTGCAAAGAGGCATACTTTTCCTTCCAGTCCCTCTGCAATGTCACTTATAAAGACATTAAAAAGGACTGGACCCAGTACTGAACCCTACGGTTCCCCACTAATAACCCCTCTTTCTTCAGAGTGGACTCCATTTACAATTATCTTCTGTGTTCTGTTGTTCAGCCAATGTTTTACCAAGGCTACCACCCTGGGACCCACTCCCAGGCTGGTTAATTTGGCTACTAATCTTTTGTGTGGGACTGTGTCAAATGCCTTGCTAATGTCTAGGTAGGCCATGTCCACAGCCCCTCCATGGTCTACTACTTTGGTCACCCAGTCAAAGAAATCAATTAGATTCATCTGACATCACCTTCCCGCTGTGAACCCATGCTGCCATGGGTCCTATGCCCCACTGACCTCTAGGCACTTAACAATTCTTTCCTTCAGAAGTGATTCCATCACTTTCCCTACCACAGAGGTCAAACTGACAGGTCTGTAGTTTCCTGCCTCTGTCTTGGTCCCACTTTTGTGAAGGGGAAATCATATCAGCCTTCTTCCAGTCCTTAAGGCAGGCCAGCCTGGTGTTGCTGAGATTTGAGGTGCTGGATGCCACACCTCACACCGTGCTGGTGACATGTGTTCGTGAATGAGCTCTGCCCACTGGGGATGACAGAGGTGAGAAAGGATCAAGTGTCCAGAGGTCTGCTGTCCTCTGTCAGGGGGGAAGGAGACCTGTTATCCCACTTGTTGACTGCCCTCTGACAGTGAAAGGTAAGACCATGGTGCCTTGGGACAGAGAATGGTGTTGCCTGAATTGGGACTAGCACAAACACTGTCGTCGGTGGTTTGCCACACAAATGACTTTTCCCTCCAAAAGCTCTCCTATGTCAATACTATGTTCAGAGTACCAAATTTTCATTTATAAAATATAGCAGAAATAATGTCAGTAAACACTTGCATGGCAACCTGAGGACCAAAAAATGATACAAAACATTGATTAATAAAAATACTCTTCTCTTTATTTGTTTAGAGAAACATCAGCTGTGACTTGTACATTTCAGTGCCTCGAGTCCCATTGCGAACAGCAGTAAGCTACTCAGACAAACCAGCTGTACGACATGCACAGCATACATATTGTCAGACAGTAAGGGAGCACAGTATATTTAAAGCACACTTTCTGTCATTAAATGTGAAAGGCAATACAAAACTTTACTGTGTATTGCATTTTCCCATTTGCAGTTTATACTGATCTGCCACTAGAGGCATATTATTTTTCCTATTAATCCTCCAACCTTGCCTCTGCCTTTTCCTGTTCTAGTCACCGTTATCCCCTGGCTTGTTCTCACTTTTAGCATATTGTACTGTGAAGAAAAACCAAAAAAAACTACTCCACAGCGGCAGTCACACTCACTGAAGGTCAGTTGTTCCCTTTACCCCCCAATAGAAATAGCAATGAGCATCACGGCTACCACACTCAGCCTACTCATGGTTATCTTTCTTGCTCTGCCCACATCCCATCCTGCCCCCCTACCCTCCACCCTGAGCCACACCCCCCTCTTCCACCCCACAGCAGCCAACCCCACCCTAGACACCCCTACTTTCAAACGGCACCCACCTCCAATCAATACCCCTTCCCCCCAGGGACACCCTGGGCCCACCCCTTCCTTGCCATACCTACCCTCCACTCCCTACCCATCCCTTGTACCCCCACTAGTAGGACCTCACATTGGTACCTGGCTAAGGGTCCTGGTCACCACAGACTGCTCATCAGATTAATTGATCTACTCCTTCTGCTCTCCGGGAACATACACCCTAACCCCGGGCCGTTGTTAACTAGCCACCCCACATCCCACTATAGTACTGGCCTCAGCATTGCATCCATGAATATTTGCAGCCTTCTAAAAAAATCCACCACTCTCCAGTGCGGGGCTGTACAACACCATCCTGATGTTATAGCACTAGTCAAGCCCTGGCTCTCGAGAAAAACTCCCTACTCGGTTATCTTCCTCCCTGGCTACAGTCTGTTCAGGGAAGACCATATAAGCAAACGTGGTGGCGGGTGTGCAGTCTTTATGCGTGACATACTTTTAGGCCATGCTCTTCCTGCCCCCAAGCTCGGTTTTAGTGCCCAAGCCCTCACCCTGAAGGTTACCCCTGACCCAGCCAGGGGCCCTCTTTTTCTCACAGTCTCTTACATACCCCCGAAGGACCAGGGACCAGCTGTCCACTCCCTCATTGATTACCTCACCACATTCCCACACAAGGCAGAGCAGCTCATCCTAGGTGACCTAAATGTCAGTTGGCTGAGTACCACTGCCCCCATATCAGGGACTCCTTCGCTGCCCTAGATATGACCCAACTAGTTACCTCACCCACTAGATTTAACCAGTCAGGCAGCTCCAGCACCTTCCTAGATGTAATTCTGTCGAACTGCCCCCATAATATCAGGGATATTAATGTACTACCAGACTGTCTTAGTGACCACTCTCCTGTCCTCTGCCACTGGTCATCCCCACACCAAAACCAGTGTCCCAGGTCACCTCCTGCCGGCGCTTTCACCCGGGAGGGGTCCCAGAAAGCTAAAAATTCACCTAGCCCGGTTTGACTGGTCCCTGATCCTACTCACATGGATATTGACTCTGCCCTAGCCTATTTTTCCAGTGCCTTCAGCAAGGCCTGCGACCTTTTCGCCCCCCCTGGCAAGAATCCGTACCTAGAAATACAACGTCCCATGGATCTCCCCATCCAAACACTGAAACAAAGAGATAATCTCTGGCATATTGCTATCGAGACAGGCAAACTGGCTGACAGACAGGCCTATAATGCAGCATGTAACAAGTGCACCTGGGCTATAATGCAGGCTAAGGCCAAATATTATCAAGCCACACTTGAATCCACTTGGAGCTCATACTGTACCTTCTGGAATATGAAAGAGCTCAATGGAAAGACCCACTCCCCCCCACCATCACTACTCTCCATAGATGGTACCGTCACTACTGATCCTCCCCGCATAGCTGAGTGCCTCAATATGGCTTTCTCAGATCTAAGCTCTGTCCTCCCCAACTACTTTTTCGACCCTATTCCTGCCTCCACCCCCCACCTCAGATCGCCCCCCCCTTTCTACCTGCATGCCATATCACCCCTTGAAGCCAGGCCTCATCTGCAAAAAGCCTTAGCAAGCAACAAGCCCAGCTGTGATCTCCTGGACTCCAGGATTCTCCGATTAGTCCTAGATACCGTACTAGCCCCTCTCACCAACCTTCTAAACTGGTCACTTTGTCTTGGTCAATTTCCCAGTACCTGAAAAATTGCAAAAATCACCCCTATCTATAAAAGTGGAGAAAGAACCTCCCCTAACAATTTCAGGCCCATCTCCATTCCCCCCCCCCAAAGCACTAGAAAAAATAGTGGCCATTCAGCTCTCCGAGTATCTGGCCAAATACGACCTGCTGTGTCTGGAACAACATGGATTCCACCCTGGACACAGCACCACTACAGCCCTCCTGGAGTTCTCCCAGCACCTCCAAACTGCTCTCAGCTCTGGTCATGTTGCGGGTGCAGTGTTCATTGACCTCTCCAAGGCCTTTGACACTGTCTGTCACCCCCTCCTACTTGACTCCCTCCACCAACTTAGCTTCTCCCCTGGCCCACTGGCTTGGTTCATAAGTTACCTGTCTGCCAGATTACAGTGTGTGAAGGTAAACAGCACCCTGTCCAAAACCCTGCCCGTTCACTCGGGGGTCCCCCAGGGTTCCATCTTGGGCCCCGTTCTGTTCAGCCTATTTCTCAATACCCTCCCCAGCTGCTGCTCAGGCAATATGGTACTTTATGCTGATGATGCAGTTCTCCTTGCCTCCCACCCTGACCCCGCATCTCTACAGGAATCCCTGCAGCACACATTCAACCAAGCCAAAAAAGTGGTTCCTTGACCACTAGCTGGTCATTAACCTCAAAATAACCAAATCCATGCTTTTTTTGCATCACCAGAATAAGGCCCAAAATGCCCCCCGCATTCTCCCCAGTAATGCTCACCCTCTCGAGCAGGTGTCATCCTACAAGTACCTGGGCATCACCTTCAACTTGACTCTTACATTCCACACCCACATCAACACCCTGTCCTCAGCCATAAATTCTCGGATTGGCCTTCTCTATCGCCACAGAGATTACCTCCCCCAAACCGCTCTCCGACTGGCCATCAACTCCTCCACCCTGTTCCTAGTGGACTACAGCCTACCTATCTATGCTGTAGCAGACAAAACACCCTCACCAAAATCCAGACCTTGATAAACAAGGCCTGCAGGCTCCTGACCAGTGCATCCCTCTGCACCCATACTTGCCTGCTCTATTCCACCACCAACCTGTTCACCTTGGAGGAGTGCCTGCACTACCAAACCTGCTTACTTGCCAAAAAATCCCTGCTAGGACTTTCCCCCCCCCAGGGGTCACCGTGTCCCTGTGGCTTGCATCCCCATCCATTGCCACCCATAGCTCAGTTAGGGCCACCTTTCTGATGCCCCATACCAAGACCTCCCTAGCCCAAAGGTCCTGCCACTACCATGCCCCCACATGATTCAACTCCCTCCCGCTCTCTGTCACTAAGTCTACCAAAATTGGTCCCTTTAAAGTCGCTGTCCGTAACCACCTCTTTGGCACCCGAAGCTGTAGTTGCCCTTAATCAACCTAATGTTGGGATCCCTCCACATTTCTTGCCCATAGCCTTGACAATGTCCGTTGGACTGCTCCCCCCCCCCTTTTTTTTCCCTCTCTTTTCCTCACCCTGTTTCTCCCCACCCTTCACTTAGGTATTTCCCCGGTATGATCAGGGTTGTGACTTCTACTATTGTTATATTTTATACAATTGCTATTTACTGTATGTAACTTTATCCCGTAAACCACTGTTATATTGTGTTCTTTTTGTTATCTGTATTGCACCTGTATGCTACCACTGTTGTATCTCACACTGTAACCATGTCTACCCTCCCTGCGATGAGGTGCCTTTGTAAATGAGTCCTTGACTCAAAGGTTGTAAATCCGATTTTCAAAAAATCAAAAAAATAAAAAAATTTCACAACTCGGAATGCAAGACAGCGCAGATAGAAAAAAGCGCCATACAGCAGCACCACAGAACTGTTTGACAGTGATGGCCTGCCTTGCTAGAATGACGTCATTAATAGGTGGGGTTAGCCACAGAGGAGAGTTCCGGAGAGGCGTGCCCATGCAGTAAACATGGAAAGAAAATGCATTAGACCTCAAAATACCGAGTCAAAATAAATAACTTTAAAATCGGAATTTTTGCATCACACTTGGCACAGAAGCATATCGGGAGGTTCTCTACATACAAAAGTGAGTACACAGAGGTGTGAATCACAGGAAAAAAGTGCTTAGGTAGCCTTTAAATCCCAATACTGAAACTGTAGTGCAGCACGAGGGGGGTGCTGCACTCTTGAGGTTCTGTGTTTCAGGTGAGACATTAAGCCTGTTTTGGTGGTTGTTCAGGTGGACGTTAAAGATCCCATGGTACTTTTCAAAAAGAGTAGGAGAATTATTCCCCGGTGTCCTGGTCAGATTTCCTCCATTCACGGGGATGTCATCAACAACTTTATCTAGTTCAATATCAGTTGGCTTTCCAATGAGGCTGAAAATATGCAGAATTGTCTAGTCCTCCATTTCTGGACAACAAACACAAAATAAATAAATATCACCAGACATAATGTTCCTTCTAAGGTGTCAACAATGTTTTATGAAGGGGGTGAATCCAATAAAAAAAATCTCACTGTCCTGGTGTTCCACAAGGCAATAGGTTATGCTAGTGTTAAAATGGGTTCTGGTTATGCCCTTTGCTGGTATCTCAGGACTCCTTATAGTCAGGAAGAGTTGCAAAGGACTGCAAGAGTCACAGTTAATCACCTATTCAAAAAGTGGGCACAGTTAGACCCAATTAACTACAGACTTTTGAGCCTTTCCTCAGTGGTGACAAAGTGTTTGAGTGCACCATAGTTCAGCATATGGATGACAATTATCTGTTCTGTAATGCACAGCATAGTTTCATGAAAGGTAGATCCTACCAAACCAACCTGGTTGTCCTCTTCAAGTTTGTAACTATGAAGGTGGATAGGGGTTGGGTGGTGGACGTAGTTTATCTGGACATCAGCAACATAATGTGCTTCTGACAGCCACAGAATGCCACACATGAGCTTTAGGCCAGATCTCCATCTTCATTCTAGTCATCACATATGTGGACTGAGCATGAAAGGAACCTCACAGGGACTACTACATATGAATAACAGGACTATGAAACATACCCTCTTTCCCCA
This sequence comes from Neoceratodus forsteri, assembly GCA_016271365.2. NCBI lineage: Eukaryota > Metazoa > Chordata > Ceratodontiformes > Ceratodontidae > Neoceratodus > Neoceratodus forsteri. The sequence goes on from CM057449.1 coordinate 688,096,986, forward strand.
TTTAGAAACATAGAATTTGACGGCAGATAAGGACCACTTGGCCCACCTAGTCTGCCCATTTTCCTACCTAACAGATAAGCTGCAGATCCTAGTTAACCAACAGCTTACTTCCTCCTACGCCCCACTAGGACTGCCTTATGCCTGTCCCATGCATTCTTGAAGTCCCCCACTGTTCTTGACTCCACGACCTCCTCAGGGAGGCTGTTCCATGCATCCACAACCCTCTCAGTGAAAAAATACTTCCTCACATTACCTCTGAGCCGTCCCCCCTCTATCTTCAAATTGTGCCCCTCGTTCTTGCATCTCTTTTCTGGAAGATGCTACCCTCTTGGACTTTTTAATTCCCTTGAGGTACTTGAAAGTTTCTATCATGTCCCCTCTCTCTCTTCTTTCCTCAAGGGTATACATATTAAGCTCCTTTAGTCTTTCTTTGTATGTCTTCTGGTGCAGACCCTGCACCATTTTGGTTGCCCTCCTGTGGACAGCCTCCATTCTGTCTATGTCTTTGCGGAGATGGGGTTTCCAGAACTGCATACAGTACTCCAGATGGGGTCTCACCAGCTGTCTGTACAGAGGGATAACAACTTCCTGTTTTCTACTACTGATGCCTCTTCCTATGCATCCCAGTATCCCCAGCCTTCCTTACTGCCTTCTCACATTGCTTGCCCACCTTTAGGTCATCTGATATAATTACCCCCAGGTCCCTTTCTATTTTTACTCTTGTCAGTATCTCACCCCCCATTGTGTACGCTTCCCCCGGATTTTTGTTTCCCATGTGCATTACCTTGCACTTCTTTGCATTGAATCTGAGCTGCCATACATTTGACCATTCCTCCAACCTTGCCAAGTCCCTTCTCATCCTTTCCTACTTTGACTACAGGCAATATGGTGTCTCATGATGTCCTGGTTAGATAATCCAGATGTGCTACATTCCTACCCCTTAGACAAATCTTAGTCTAAAAACATTACTGTCTTAAATTCAGGGCTGTAGTAGACTGGTGCCCCATACAACTTCTGGGGATTATTCTGCCCCACTAGGAAAACCTTTTACTATGTAAATACAATACCATAGTCCAGGTACACAATAGGCATGAAATTTTAAAGCTCCAGGATCTGTGATGTGCTCCATTACATGGGATATCAGGAACTGCAACTACTGCAGGTAAAAGGAGAGATGATCTTGCACAGCTGCAGCTGGATCTTCTTGGTTGTCTAGCACATCAACAGGTAGATGACCAGTAGCAAGTCCTCAGAATAATATTCACCTTCTAAAACTGTGTCATCAGCAGGACAGCAAGATGGTGCTTTTGATGACAGTGAGTGATCCACATGCACATGAACCAACTGATGGCCCACCTGAGCCCTGTTCGTTAAAAGTCCATCATGGGTCTTGAGAACAGTACCTGGGATCCTCCTGAAATCCTGAACCATCTCCCTCTCTCATGGATTGAAGATCCAGACTAGCATAGTAACCTTGTCATGTCCCCTCTGCTGCTTCAGTTGGTGCTTCTCCACTGTGTGGGCAGGGAGAACTGGGTGAGGGTTCCCATTTCAAGAATAACTTTACAGGCATCCTCTTGGTGACAGTTTGAGGAGTGATTTGGTAGCAAATTAGAACATGCCAAAATTCTGGTTCCCAGCTACTGTCTGGTTTCTTTGAGATGAAACCCGCACCATAGGATACTGAATGCTAAAGTTTTGTAATTATGTGTTGGATGCCGTTTGTTCCCCAGCATGGGGAGTTGTTCTCTGGTGTGTGAAGGTAGGTGAATGGGGGATAGTTATAGTAGAAAGTTGCTAAGACAACTTTTGTAGATGCACTATGCTACACATGATACAGAAGCCCCAGTGTCAAGCTGCATGCTTGCTATTATTTAGGAAAAACTCAAGCATCCTAATTCCATAACTGTGGGGGTGTTTGTGTAAAGGGATTCTTCATAAAGGGTCACCAAAAATCTGGTTCCACTCGATGTGGACATCCCCAAAATGGATATTATGTCACTTGTAACTTGTGCAAAGGACCTGAGGTTAGACACAATGAGCTCAATTTTTAGAACCAGAAATCTAGTGCAAGGTACGTACACCAAAAGGAATTGCCACAAGTGGCACCTTGCACCAAGCATTACAGCAATCCTGATTTTCAAATACAGGCTGCATCGAAAATGGGATGCCTGGTAACAAAGCAATCCTGCACCACCCCTGTGGCAGACTGGCTGGTGCACCAGGTCACAAGGGGGTTTGCATCACAGCAGGGCTGCACCATCACCTTATGTGGGATTTTAGAAGCCCTGCCGTGATCACATGAGGGGGCTGAGATTAGAGCAGCCATACGCTGGTCTAAAGGCCCTGTGCCACTGACTTGGAGGGAGGTGAGTGGGGAGGCTGCAAGGTTGGGAACAGGGGCAGAGGAACCAGTGGGGGTGCCCTAGTGGGTGACAGGGGCATGGTAGCTGTGCCTAGGTTCACAGGTGGATTTTGGCAGAGGTGCCATGACCAGTGGAATAGAGCCACTAGGCCTGGGTGCACTGAGGTAGGCAGAGATGGACCCTGTCCCAGACCTTCAAGTGGCAACAGCCCTGGCACCTGCCCCATAGGAGACACAGTCCCTGACATGCAGAGGGTGGCATTGGTTGCAGGGTATAAGGTGCAGTCAGTGAATGGGGATGTCCAATGGGCACTGTGATATTTCCAACTAAACAGCCCACCTCATCAAACCAGGCTGATGCCCGACTACACTGTTGGGGACTGTGTCATCTATGGGCAGGTTCCAGAGCTGTTGCTACCTGGGAATCCCACACAGAGTCCTTCCATGCCTCCCTCAGTGTACCCAGGTCTAGCAGCTCTGTCCCATTGGCCATGGCACCTCTGCAGAGTGCAATCTCTGAACCCTACCACTGCTGCCATGCCCCCATTCACCTCTATGGCACCCCCACTGGTCCCTCTGCCCCCTGGTCCTGGCCTTGCAGGCATCTTCTCACCTCTAACTTTGTGGCTACAGCAGGGTTATGCCAGGCTGGGGGCTTGATGGTACCCTCTGTCGAACACCTCCAGTGCACCAAAGGTTTGCTGCAACACTGCAGCTGTGTCAGTACTTTGACACAGGGACCCCAAGTTTTTCCAGAATAGGACGCAGGCACAATATTCCTCATGCACCTGGCATTGCATAAATTGTGGATCAGCATACTGTGTGCTAATCTAGCAGCCAATTGAAAATCGAGCCCAAGGGGTTTAATGTGATAGTCTATGAACTTTGAGACAGGTTCAGTGACAAAGACTATCTCAGAAAGTATGGTCCTTCTCAGGGGATTGTCCAAGATCTTGTACTGTCCATTTGGGTGGATTTCCACATCAAGGGAACCACTTTTTTGGTTACCCTTAATGTGGGATCCCTTTACACATACATTCCCCCAGTTATAGGATTAAGGCTCTTGAGGTTTTCCAAAATAATAGGAATGTACAGAACCCACCTACCAACCTACTTATAGAAATGACAAAATGTACATTCAAATATAATTCCTTCAACTTTATGGGGGATTATGATACCCAATTAAAGAGCTAGTGTACTGCCTGGAAACTGCCTGGAATTAATTGTAACTTTCAGATGTAGTCAGCTATCACATCTTACTGTATATCTCAAGTATTTTTTCTTTTCTGTTTGATAATTAAAAGATTTTCCAACTGGCTGTGCTGGTGTGATATGTGGAGCAGCACTCTGCCTGGAGGCTAAAAAAATTAGTTATTTTCCTCTCTCTACATCAACACTGAGACTACATTGACTGTGACATCTCTAGCAACCATCTCTGCACCTCTTAATTTCATACAGTCCTTTCCGCCCCTTCCCACCATTTGTTATCACCTCTCCTACTCCCTCCCTCTCTTCTACCCTTCCATCTATTTCACTCCTATGCTTACATCTTTCTCCCCCTCCCTTTTTCCCCTACTTACCACCCCGACTCTTTTCCAACTGCTCTCGCTTCTAGACCTTTCCTCTCCTTCTTTCCAACCCCACCACCCCCTCACATTTCTCTTGATCATTCTGCCCTCATCTCTTTTGGACCCGCTTCCTCTCCCATTTCTCCCCCTCTGCCCACATTTGCTCTGAGCCTCCACACTTTTCTTAATTACTTGAACACATCCCTTTTGCCACCCCTTCCCCTCCTATATCTCCACCTCTCTGACAATGCTGTCTGAACCTCAACCCCCTCTTTCCCTGCCACCACTCTCTCCTTCTACCATCCTACTCTCTCATGTCTGCTCCTTTCCACCCTAGCCTGACAACTGGCATTATATCCCACAGGAAAACTGCTAAGTTACGTTATCTTGACAAAGCCACTGGTGGCTCAGCAATGTACATTGTTACCTAGTCCTTGTTACTGTTTTGATTTTTGTCTCTGATTGTACCTCATTGTGTTCTGTTTTCTGATGTGGAACCTTTGTAAAAGAGCCTTGGCTCAAAGGTGTACTCCGAAATCTTAATAAATAAAAAATCAGGGAGAAGCATTTCTCATTGCCAGATTATTCTCTTTCACATGAAGCATCAGGGAATGGCTCTTCTTGGTTACTAGTGATGTCACAAATTCCTGCATTTTGAATGGTAACTTATAAAAGTCACTGCTCAGACTGCAAGGACATTTGTGTTGACTTTATGTGTTTGGTCACATTTCTGATGATGTAGCGGGAGGAACAGAACAGACTTTTTTTTTGTCTCCAAACAGAGTGCTGTTGCACACATCAGACCATTACTGCCAGGTGGAAAATCATCTAATTAGCAATCAGAAAATAAAAATCTTCAGATATAGGAAGTGATCGCTGACTGCATCTGAAAATTATTATTCATTTCAGACAGTACACTAGTTTCCTTAAGTGGGACAGCTACAGGGGCCACCATCTACTCCAATTATGAAAATTTGGTTATGGAAATGTGGTAGATAGAAATAATACTCAGTGGAAAAAAACATTTAGGGTAAAGATAGAATTGTGTAAGTGGTATATCGATGACTGCATTATGGTGTGGCAGGGCATAGTGGATTAACTCATGGACTTCAAAATGCATTTGTAGTCAAAAGAATTAGGTTTTACATTTGCATCAGATGGGATAAACAGGTGCTTTTCTTCCTAGATTTAAAACATATGTAAGGAACAGAATGGTGGGGTTAACATCACCTTTTTTGAGAAAACCAACCAACCATAATACTTCTCGAGTAGTGAGTTGTCACCCCACCATGCCATAGTGAATATACCTGCAGGTCAACTATTAAGAATCAAGAGAAACTGCAGTCCGCCAATGGGTTGGGCTAGATGTTGGACTGCAGCCTGTACCTCCTCCCATATCCTAAGCTTCAGTTGTTTAAAAAAAAAGATCTTGGGGAGATGGTATCATTGTACTCCAGTTCAATTAGTCAAAATGGGTTTGCTGAGTTCAAATTTATGTTGGCATTGTGACTCTGCTCCAAGGTCTTTGTATCACATTTTATGGGATTGTCCATCTCTCCATCCTTGGTGGGTGGATATTTTTCAGTGTTTAGAAGCAGCTTTACAAATCCCTCTCACCCATTCCCCTATCTTTTGGATTTTGGGGGATCAAGAATCCTTACCTGTTTTGTTAAGATTTTATAAGGGTTTTTTGTTTGCTGCCACTTTGGAGGTCAAACGCATGTTACTGTTATTTTAGACATCTCAAAATACCCCTTCTACTTTGACTTGGAAACAGACTTTGTTAAAGGCAACTTTGTTTCACAAAGTTATATATTTAAGGAGTAAGGTTCTCTCCTTATTTGAGAAAGTTTGGGGTAAATGGTTATTGTACGTTGGGATCTCTTTTTGAGGATGTGGATGGCTGGATAAAACTTAGACAAGCTACCTGTTCTTCTGGGTAGGGTGTAGCTGGTTTGTGCAGGGGAAGGATTGGGTGGGATAGCCAGCATCCATTAGGGTAGTTTACGTGGCTATTATGCTAGACTTAATACATTTTGTGGTTATATCAGTTTTCAAGTTATCTCTCCTAGATTTGGTTCTAGTCTATGTATACTAGAGTATTTCTATGTGTGCATGTGTTATTGATTAATTATTTTGTGGGTTGTACTGTTTTTTTCTGCTGTTGGATGTTTGCTCTTATTTGTTGAAACCAATAAAATGGCTATATATTAAAAAAGAAGACAGACTTCAGTCAGGAACTTGATTACCACCTGGAAGCAGACATCATGGCGAGCCACTTTTGGGAGAGGGGACATGGAGAAAATGTCATCAGAAAGGCTAGGACAGATGTAAACAGTATACCAAGGAACTCTCTACTAATTCCTATGGAAACAGAAAAAGAATGTGGCAATAAGTTACTTTTTGTGACTTTTTCCATGAGTGCCAATGTGGTGGAGAGGATGATCCACAGAATTGGGACATGTTGAAAGCTGAGCCCAAACATGGGGAGTTCATTGGCATGTTACCCAGAATTGTCTATAGGAGACTGAGGAACCTTAAGGATACATTAGTTCTCGGTGTGCAACACAGTCAACCAAAAAGAATGTGGTTATCACCCCTACCACCTGGCAAGAGAAAATCTGGGAGAAGCAAATACTGCAACATAGTAATAAACTGAAAATTATTTTCTAAACAAAAAAGGAAAGGTGCAAATAAAGCAATCCATTAACTGTGACACAATTAATGTAATTTATATGATTGTGTGTAACTGTGGAGTCTTTATGTTGGGCGGTATCCAGTGAACACGGCGACCGTAATTGAGCTCTTACAAAAATGGTGACTCAGTTACAGTGCCTGCATTCAGGGCTACCTGACATGGTAATGACTGGATACCTGGGTGGGCGAGGTAGTGTAACAGCAAGCATGCACGCATATACACATGTGCACATGCACAGGGGGAGAGGAAGGGGAGGGAAGGTATGTGGGAGGGGGTGTGGCGGGCAGCTGCCAAGTTGGTCAGCTAGTGTGGTGGGGAGGGTGGTTAGTTGGGAGGTGCAGGGTGCAGGGTTCAGGTCCAGTGCAGCGCAGTTCTTTTTTTGCTGGCAGGCAGCTTGTTTTTATTTAAGTATTTCACCCCCCCTGACATTCATCCCCAGAGTGGAGAATCCTTTAGCAGGGGTGTGTGGGGCAAAGCCCCCATGGGAGTTGTGCAGGGGCACAGACCCCTGCATTAAAAGGAAATCCATAGATCTTGGGCACCCTCTTGCTGTTCGCCGCGAGTGTGCATCGCTGAAATTCATTTTCGGAGATGTACACTCTCCTTAATGGGGATCGCTATTCTGCGATCACCGTTATCTCATAGAACCTTGTTGGGCACACCAAAATAAAATTCAAAGAAAGAACTGAGGAGCATATGAGGGCAGTAGTAAACAACAATTGCAACTGTACTATGGCAAATCACATTTCCAGAATGAAGTGGGCTGATCATACTCCAAGGTTTGTGGGAATTGAACAAGTGAGCTGGGGACCTAGGGCAGGTGATGTTGACAAAGCACTTGTTAACAGGAAAGCTTATTGGATATACCAGTTGGGGAGGTGGTATCCTAGCCTGGATGAAATTATCTAATAGAATTGCGTGTGTGTGTGTGTGTGTGTGTGTGTGTGTGTGTGTCTGTGTGTGTCTGTGTGTTTGTGTTTTATGGATTATGCTGCTGGGATCCATATGAAGCACTCTAATACAGAAAAAAAAGATATTACTTTGTCAACAGTGCTAAAAACCTGATTTCACTATAGTAGTGATTAAACATCAGATACATATATTTATGTTTAAAAAGGACTCTGAAAATATATTAATGCATTGTGCTTTTTGATATGCATTTTGTCACTTTGCACTTTGGTGATTTAACTGTATCTTTAAATTAATTTGGTATTCCTAAATACACTGACTATATACTTCAAATTATCAGCATTCCGTGGTACACACCTTAAAATGTCAGGAAGTCCAGCACAAAATGTTGAGCCTCCAGTGGGCCTTCCTGTTTGACTGCAGTTAAACAGTCTAGCTAATGGTACAGTATTTGCATCCTGTTTGATATTTTGAATTTTGAATAAAAGCATCTGTGTAGGAAAAGGCTGTGAATCAGTATATCTTTACCGAAGTTGAATCGAGTGCTGGATCCTGTATTGTGGCAGTCTTTCTGGATTATCAAGCACTGCACTATGCAGCAGTCCTTGTTTCCCATATATAAACAGGTTGTTTGCCAGTGATTGACATCATGTTGTTGACATTCTGTGATAATTTGGGTTAATATTTTTCTAAAGAGCAATAAAGTATACCTTAAAAAGAATTTAATGTGATCTTGCTGGTATATCAACAAACAAAAGTGAAAAATGAAGTCTAAAATACTATACCTTGACAAAATTTTGTAACACATCAGTTAAACATAAACTCCATGGTGTAGCATGGTTAAGCAAGCATAACATGCTGTCAACTACATGTAAACAGCCTCAATGTCTTGGTGAGTGGTTTGTTCTCATGTTCCTTATCTCTTGTGGAACAGTAAACCTTTTAAGAAGGCTGCAGTACACATGATTACCAGAAAAAGTCTCTTCCAGTATCATCCACAACCAAATTTGTTACCAGTTAGTGCATAAACCACTCCAAATAGGAGTTAAACTGCTCTGCAACTTTTGAAATTCTGGCACTCATCACAGCAATGGCATCCTGCCTGCAACACCACACACTGTGGCTTGAAAAAGCTTGAATTCTCTGTAGCGGTCATTAACCCTGCACTGCACTGGTTGGATGGAATTTTACAGCTTCCTCCATTAGATGGCACAGTTTGCATGTGGGCCTGTGCAGTGTCTTTTTCTTTGCTAAGACCACTTGGTCTGAAGTATAAAGCCTCTGCCACCTAACGGCACTACTGTGCCCTGTCTGTGCTGTGTGGAAAACTCTCTCCCCCTCTCTTCTTACATCCCCCCCACCAACTGTTGCTAGACAGAGCTCCTCCTATTTTCTTTTCTTTATTCTTCCCCTGCTTTGCAGGATAACTTAAGAAATATTGATTATAAAATTCAGAACTCAACAGTAACATAAACACAGTCAGACTTTGTTCACTGAGCTCGACTCCACAGTACAACAGAAAGCATTGTACTCTGAATAACTTCCTTGTACACATCCATTCTCCCATCTCTTCCTGTTGTTGCCAGAACAGAGGTGGACTATCTATTTCAGTCCTCCAAAACATCTAATATGTGCATTTAAATACCTGTCATATCTAAAACATAGTATGCAGGTCACTGTATGAGATTCAACATACATTACATTCCTCTCCTTAAGATGCATAAATAGAAATAAACAACGTACGGGAGAATACACACCAAACAGTTATCAGGAACTTAAGCACAGTACAGTTGTCAGGCTGTAACAATAGCATTCCAAACACTGGGTTTTAGTAAATGACCTGCTCAAGAAGACGTAAGTTATTGCTTGAATGTATCAGTAGGAGGCAACACACCAAGCTTTCCAGGGTCCAGTTCAGATTTACCCAGAGAACTCTTAGACTTGTCAGCAGTCCCATTGGTCTCATGCAGGCAGTCCATGAATTCTGACACATTAGAATTAGAATGATATGTATTACCTGGAGAGTTGGGTTGAAAATCAAATCCTGTAGCAGAGGTGAGCTCTGAGATAACCTCATTGCTTGGGTTGTTAGGATCAGGCAAGTGAGACTTACAAAGATGGTGTCTGTTCCACCTGCATACCTGTCCCAGATTTGTCTCAGTGCTGTGGAACAGTGGTGTTCATCCTTGATACATTATCACTGCAGTGTCTCATCTTCTGTTAGATATTCTGTAGCAAACTGATGTACCAGCAAGTAGTGGAGACAGTACTTGGGCACTACAGTTGAAATAATGTCCTCATTGTTTTTGCTGGTTGCTTCTGTTGCTTCAGAAGTTTGATGCAGAAATTAGTTGTGGTTGAAGCTTGCCACTGGTATAGTAGACCTTAGCCTTCAGCTCATGGGAAGTTGTGTAGCTGAGCCAAGATTGTTCACGGGTGTGTTACAGTAGTTCAGCAGTCCAATCTAGGAATCTTGACAACTATGTTTAGCTTTGGATAGAATATACTTGACATATTTTCTGCAAGTCCATTAGCTTGTGGAAATTAAGGACTAACCAATATTTGGTTGATGCCCAAGCTGGTGGTGAATTCTCTGAACTCAGCTGAAGTGTACTGTGGACCATTGTCAGACACTAGCTCCTCACAAGCACCAAGTCATAACATACTGGCTTTCAAAGGGTTCACTATAGTGTGGGCTCTGGTGTCCACAAGTTGAATCAGCTCAAAAAAAGCATTTGTCAATGCCGAACAAGTTTGTTTGCATGTTGTTACAAGAATACTGTAACAGTATCTTGGGGCTATGGGCAGATCTTTCTTACCCACACTGGCCATTGTGTTGTAGACTTCGAGTTCCACAAGGCTAAGGGGTATAGAGCTGAAAAAATGGTGAACAGAACAAAGAACATCTTTAGAAGTTCACTGTTGCTGCATAGCTTCATTGTTGTTTGACATTTGGACTCCAAATTTTCAACAGGTATGCCCCACATATGGTGACACCAATACAGCAAACTACAACCCTGTCAGCAAAATCAACACTTTGCCGACAGGTCACTGTGTTGGTGTGCCCGAGACAGGGGCACACTGTCCCCTGGTCCTGCACCCTCATCCTGAATCAACTCCGACTGGAGTTGATAATCCTAAAGACGGGGTTGGGTGGGGGGCAGAGTCCCCTGCATTGGGTGGTTCGGGAGGGCAAACCCCCCAAATAAAAAAAAAAATGGATCAGGAGACATACAGGAATCATGTAAACCACAACTTGTGGTGGACATGATTCCTGTTGGCGAGATGCCGGACGACAAAAGGGTGGTCGAACTAGCATTCAACATAGGCTGTTTTATGACCCCACATTATAATTAAGGCAGGTGGAATTTTTCAAAGCCATGTCCGAAAGGTGATTTCAAAAAGTGATTGCAAAAACATGTTTTAGTGGGGATTTGGAAATTGAAGCTTGTCATGTACATGAGGTAGTGTAACACAAGGGCTATTTTGAAAATTTGGGACCGGAATCCGAAAAAAAAACAACTAAGTTATGAGCAAACATTGGAAAATGTCAATGTTTCTTCATAACTTCATTTTTTTTTTACATTTTTATCCCATATTTTCAGAATAACCTTTTTATGTTATGATCAAAACAGGCGGGGCCAAATATTCAAAACTTCAAATGGGCACTAAGGGGTGTATACCTATGCTAACCAAGTTTTGAGCATGATTTGTGGGTGTTGTTTATAGTCAGACATTCCCACAGTGTGGGCAAAACTCATTAGCTCTCAAGCACTAAGTTGCTGCTGTGCCCAAGTAAATGAGGGAGTTCTCCCCTCCATACAGACACAGTGGGAAATTGAGAGGTTTTGCACAGGTGATAAATACCACCCAAAGAGCACAAGTTAATGCCTTTGCAAACCCTGACTTAATGGAGTGCAAGGCCCTGGTGGTGGGCTATGGTACTGCAGCCAGCCACTCCCCACCCCATGACCCCAGCCCACTGCATCTATTGATGCCCTGGTGTCTAGTGGCATCCCCCACCCAGCTGATCACTCATTCCGGTAACTGTTTCGTTGTCCCTGGTGATTAGTGGCACCATCTGCCCTCCAATCATCTGGCCCCATAATTGATTAGCCTGTGCCTGGCATATAGTGGCACCCCACCCACCCTCTAATCAGCTGCTGCCATAGGCTGAGTGATGTCCCTGGTGTCCAGTGGCACCCTTGCACCTGAGCAACTGACCCAGGTGAGAACCCATAGTCCCTGGTGTCTAGAGTCCCACTCATTTCACCTGCATTAAGCACACCAGCCTGACAACCCCCCTGCCTCCTTTTCCTGTGCCATGCAGGGGAGCCGATATGGCAACCAGCACAGCCCTCCTCTCACCACCACAGCTAGCTACGGTATTTGATGACAGGGAGTGCTTTTCCATCTTTCCTGTCACCATTCCATGTTATTCTGTATCTCTGTATGCCTGTCTGCTGGTGGAGGAGGGACTGCTCATGTAGCTCAGGAGGGGAGTAGCATATTGTAAATGCTTGGAAAGAGACTGTAACAAAAGGAGGTCATGGGCAACATGTCTGAGGTGGCATGGACCCAGTATTGCACAATCTTGATGACAAACTGTCTCCAAACAATGTCCCATAGGTAGGAGACCTTCCCAAATGAGGTGTTGGCAAGAGTACAGGTAAGCGTAATGTATTCATTGTCCAGATGCATGGGATAATGAGAGTCACTAGGCCAGTAGGTCTAACACATACCGAAGTGCTACTGCAATCTGCAGTTTAGAAATGTAAAAAGCTGTTGTTCAGTATCCTTTCCCCCAACAAGCTGTAGGGTGTTCATGTAAAGTGTTAATAGTGCATTTGAATATCCCTGTCATGCAGAAAGGGAATTGTATTTCATGCCCATCACTCTGTCTGGCTTCATGTCCCTCACTCTGTAGGGATGTTGAAGACTGTCCTGAGGTGTGGTACACAGTAGAAAAACTGTTTGATGGGTTATCAGTTTGTCAAGTGCAGGTAGTTTTGCAGTAATGTAGTAATGTTAGTGGTCAGTGTAGTGGTATATGTTTGTAGGTGCATGTTGGTGCCGCATCAATCCATACATCTGCATGATGAATACATTATGCCAATCTGTACTCTTGTCAACACCTCATTTGGACAGCCTCCTTACTTACTGGGCATTCTTTGGACACAGTTTGTCATCAAGGTTGTGCCATAGTGGGTCCATACCAACTCATTCATGTTGCCCATGATCTTCGTTGGTAACAGTCTTTTTCCAAGCATTTACAATGTGCTATTCCCCTCCCAAACTACACTGGCAGCCTCCCCTCAACCAGCAGAGATAGGCACATCTACAAACACCAATACATGGATGGCAACATGAGTGATGGAGGTGCACCCCTGTCGTTCCATATGATGGCCAGTGGCAGTGGTGGGAGGAGGGCTGTGCCTTTCACCATATTGGATCCCTGGGGCAGAGGTAAGTGGTGGTGACAGGGTAGTGTTTTTGGTGAGGGCAGTATGGAGGGGCCACTAGACACCAGAGACTAAAAGTTCTCATTTGGGATGAGCACTCGGGATGGGGGTGCCACTGGATAGCAGGGCACATCTGTTAATGTGTGCAGCAGAAGAGTGGAGGGTGGGTGGGTTTCACTAGACACCAGGTACATCATCATAAGTATGTCAGCAGGCAATTGGTGGGTGGGGAGTGGCACTAGACACCAGGTACTATATAAAGAATTGGAAAGATGGGCAATTGGAGGGCGGATGGTGCCACTAGACACCAGGGAGGACATGTAACTTGCAAGGATGGGCATTCAAGGTGTGCGAGGGGCCACTCGCCACCCTGCCTGACATGGCATCCAGCCACAAGAGAGGTGTTAACCTGCTGCTGCTTCCCATACAAATGAGCCCATAATGGGCATGCATATGGCCCTTAGCACCTTGCATACCGAATAGGCTCCTTTGCATGTTGTCAGCAGTATATCACACTGGGAGCTCCCAGCACTATCATGTCTGGGATCACAGCTCTGTCCATTTCTCTATGGGCTGCATACAGCCCAGATCCATGCCAGGGCAGCACTACTCAACTTTGCACTGCCCAAACGTGGCGGTATAGTCAGTGGGATAAAACCGGTGCACTATCCTACTGAATATAGCATCCTCGGGGTCAGGCAGACAGGCAAGCACATTAGAAACTTTAAACTCTGCTTTTGCCCATTACTGAATATCTGGCCTGTGGAATTTTTTTTTAAATATAGTCCAAAGGGAGATTTCACAGAGCAGCTACAGAAACATGTTTCAGAGGGGATTTGGAAAATGGCACCTGTCTTGTTCATGAGGAGGGGTAATAAAAGGGTTGTGTTGACAATTTAGCACCAAAATCTGCAAAAATCACTAAGTTATGAATAAACACTGAAAAAAAAATAAATGTTTATTCACAAGTTTGTTGTTTTTTTGACATTCTGACTATAATTTTTTAACAGCCTTTTTTATGACCCCACCTCATGATCAAGACAGGTAGAATATTTTAAATTCTGTCTGAAAGGTGATTCCACAGAGCGACTGCAAAAGCATGTTTTGGAGGGGATTTGAAACATAGCACCTCCATTGTTTATGAGGTGGGGTAAACAAAAGGTTATGTTGAAAATCTGGGGCAAAAATGCTAAAACATACCAAAGTTATGAGTAAAAGTTTAAAATGCATTAAAAAAAGTCATTAACTAGGATTACCTTGTTTTCAGTCAGGTTGAGGTCAGCATTGGTAGCAGCAGAATGTTTGCTGGTGGACCAGACAGATAAATGAGGGGTGTTGGGTGGATGGGGGTTGTGGGGGCTGAGAGGTTAATTGGGTTGGGGTGGAAGGTCTGGGGGAGCAGAATACCTTAATGGACTGCTTTCTTTTTTTATGTAAAAAAAAACCAAACAGGATGATGAAAAATGGTTTTATTTATTGTTGGGACCAATACTGGGAATTTGGCACCCCAGTGACAGTGTTTTGATTGGTGGCACTAGGAGTAGGCACCCTTGTGTTGCATCCTGTTAGGGTGGTAAACAGATACCGGGAATTGACACTCCGATGTTGGAGTATGCCTTGAGGGGGGATTTTTCTGGGTTGTGTAGGATGGGGGCTACTGAAGGTGGGGTTAAGCACCCATCACTGGCACTGTTTTGCAAGCTGCATCATATTGGGGGGGCCACCAGCAATGGGGTTGAGCACCAGCCACTGGTCCTATCAGAAAACTGGATTAAGAGGGAGGTGGGATACCAGAGGTGAGGTCGAGACCTGCCGCCAACCCTATTTAAAAGTTGGGTAGGGTGGGAATGGGGCGACTAGCAGCTGGAATAAGTACTTACCAGCATTGTTACTGACAAGCTAGGCTGGACAAGAGATGTGATATAGTGATGTTAGTATTGTGCATCCACCACCGGTGATATTGAAAAGCTGGGTCAGGTGGGAGGGGGCACACTGCTTTGCTGGCTGATGATGCTCATGAAAGGATGCAGCTGCACTGTGATAGGTGTGGCTGCCTGCTTTCACATGTGAGAAGTTTCTGCCCATGAGCCAGGAAGCAGCATCAGCATAAGCCTTGTAAGCACTGGGGGCCCGATTCCAGGTCAAATGGTGCAACCCAGAGGCGTATGTGAATTGTGCCATGCTGTGCTACATCAGGGACCCCACGCCCTGTTCCAGAACAGGCAGGGTCCCTGGCACTTACATCCTGTGACTTGCAGAAGCTGCAGGGTAGTGCCATAGGGGTGGTGCACTGGACCTGGTTGCCGCAAGCTGTGGGGTGCATTAAACAGCCCCTCCACCTTGAAACATGACCACACACCCCCGGGGACCTTTGGGGGTAGGCAGTGTGGGGGTAATATTGGGGGGGTACCATTGGAGAGCAGGGCCTGGGTGACACCCTGAATTGTGGGGGATGGGGGCATCACTTGGCTGTTGGGGTCCATGAGGCACACCCCTGTGCCCTATGCAACGCTGCAGGGGGGCAACTGTCCATGTGTCAGGACATATGCCCCTTAGACCACCTCCATGCTGGTCTAACCTGCAGCATCATAGCGGAACCTGGAATCGCATAACTGGGTTATGGCAGCTGCCCTTTCGGAATAGGGCACAGTTGCTGCTGTAACCCACCCTTGTGCCATGCTGCAGTGTGTTGCTGGCATAGTGAGTGGTGTAGCCCACCTTTGGTACAACCTGCATGCAGTATGGCACAGGCTGCAACTCTGAATTGCAACTAACATAGTGCATGGTGCAAGGTGCAATTTGCACCATAGGGTTTGGCATAAATCGCCTTGTGCCATACGTAACATGACTTGGAATTGGGCCCTGGATATTTACTCACACATGTTTTGCAGGCTCAACTGATTTGCCTACTACAGCACACACCTCCCCAGCCCCTGCACTATCTAGCAGACCCAATATGTTTGCTTTTGGCATGCATGCAAGCAAACATATCAAAGTACCAAAGGTACTAGAGGCACCAAAGAAGGTCTGTATAAAATAGTTGCGTTGCCAGAAAGAAGGCTGAGAGGCTTTCCCTTGCAATGAAGAGAGACGTGGCTTGGGGGAAGGGGTCTAAGACATGGCATCTGTGAACTATAGTGAGAAAGAATAACATGTGCTCTGGGATGATACCCAGGCCCTTTACTTTGTACTGCTTGGTAGCCTGCGGGTCTAATGCTGTACTAAGCTTAAAGGAAAACTACACTGAAAAATTATAAAATCACAGGTTGTGCATTGTTTTTTTCTCTGATGATCCCTAGCTTTCTGCTACTTGTGTCTGTAACAAGGATTTTTGTAAACTTCTCTCTGCAAGTTTAATAGCCCACTGGACTAGCTAGTCAGGCTTCTTTTACTGCCTTTGTTCTGTTGGAATTTTCATAGAATACCTCTGGGAATTATGTAAATTAGACCTTGCATTAGAAATAAGAGCTCAGAATCTTAGTTATAATCTAGTCACACCATCTAACTGCAACTTCGTATGAAACTGAACAACTTTGAAAAAGTGTTTGCCCTCCCTACCAACCCGAGGCCAAATTGTTGTAAGTGCCAACTGTTGTTATTCTGGATGTGTGGCAATTTTCTTTCTAAAGTACTGTCACTGGGTGATAAAGCCAATACACCTTTAAAGGACTTAGGTCTAATTCACATCATTCCTAGAGGCATTCTGGAAACATTGAAACAGATCAAAGCAGTAAAAGAAGCCTGAATGACTACCCTGAGGGGCCATACAACTGGAATAGAAAATATAAAATATCTTGTCATATACATATTGAACAGAATGCCAATGACCATCAAGAAGACAAAACCACAGTGAACAACATGTGTTTTTATAGTTTCTGCATGTAGTTTTTGTTTAATAGGCAGGAGCTGCATGTTGTGAAAGGACATCCGAAACCGAGTGCAGGCCCCCTCAAGTTGCAGTGATTTTGTTTATTAAACAATCTGTCTATTTGAGGTAATATTTCCTAAGTCGCACTTAAACCTCAAAGCCTGAACCAGAGCCTTTCAAGTTATCAGCAATATAGATTGTCAAACCTTGCTGATAGCCTATCACTAATATCGGCAATGACATCTAGCAATATCTTCTGTACTTACAGATAATTAACAGTTTGTCTATTTGAAGTAGAGTCAAAAGTCTGAGCTGGAACCTGTCATGTTATCAGCAATACAGAACATCAAACCTTGCTGAAACTTTTTCACTAACATTAGTAATGACATGTAACAGTCTCTTTCATAGTACATAAATTGTAGTGAGAAAGAAAAAAAATGTTCTGCACTGGGGATCAAACCTAGGCTTGTATAGGTCTGAAACCCTATGTCAAGACCTAAAAACCATATCACTGACATCTTCAATGACATCCAGTAGCCAAATCACTCCCTCTGAATGTATCTTTGAACTTGACTAAATACAGAGAACAGTATGCATGGCCACAATAGGTGCTTTCTGCTACACTGTTGATGCCTAAGAAGTGCCACATCTATGATTTTCACTTAACAGTTGAATGACATTACATTTAAAATAAAGAAGACTTTGTACATCTAAGGCAACTTATTTGAAGTAGGAGCAGAAATGCTGCATTTTGAATACTTGTTTAAATGGCAACAATTTTAGTTTGCCATTCAGAGAAGCAACTATGATTTACCTGAGACTTCCTGTAACCAATAGCATTGCAAGCACTATGAAACTTTGCCAAGTCTAATAATGTGGGTGCATATAGTTTCTGTTACTAGTCGGGGGATAATAACAATTAAAACAGCCAACAGCAAACATATTTTTACTGGCAAATTCTTGAGTTAAATGGAAACGTCCATGTAAAAACAAGACCAGAAATAGAGTGGTAGTGGACTGTAGGTCTATTTATGGTTTTGGTAAAGCACCGAGACATGTACGCTCCAAACCAGAGCTATTAGAAGTCACAGAATACATAGATCTAAAGGACAGACCCCTGGTTGATTCCTGCATGACACGTCAGTCATTCTCAGGACAGCCACGGATGGTTGTGGGCACACCGTTCATGGTGCTGAATTCAAAACTGCTGGGTGGACAGGGAGGCAGAATCAATCCGATAATTATGAAAATACTTAAAATTGCCAAAGGTATAAAAAAAAGAATACTTTTTATGAAAGTCTTAACCAGACCCTGCCTCACACTGAGTTATGGCCCATTTTTATGTGGATGTTTCCCTTTAAATGTAAAGATCTTCAACATAATCTCCTTAAAACAACAGTATAGTACAACCTCGATTATCTGAACTGCCTGGGAGACATCAGATTAGTTCAGATTATCGGGAGCCCGGATGATCGGGTTCCATTAATTTAATAGCAGTTTATTTTCTCTAACCTTCCTACTCCCATTTCCCAAAACTGTGAGTGAGGGAGTTTTAAAACTAGCAAGGTCCTTTTATTTTACCTGTTCTACCAATTCTCTAATTAGAATCAAATGTTCTTGTATTTTCCTCCCTGGAATTGCACAAGTCTGTGTGGGTAGGATCAGGGCTGATGCAGCTTTGGTCAAACTTTTGCACAAAATGTTTGCAAAATTTTGAGAGATCTGTATTTAAGAGGCTAATATGTCTCCAACTCTTAATATCCCCCTTGTCTCATTTTTTGTATAGCTAAATCAAAACACCCTGCAAAAACTCTCCCCCTTACTATCTCCCATTAAATACTGTGTAAGACTACTGCCAAGGATCAGCAAGTTATTTTTTAAAAACTTCCCCTGGGAGCTCATCACTTCCAGGAACTGTATTATTTTATAAGGATTTAATGGCTCCAATCACCTCCAGTGTAGTACTCTCCTCCACCATATGATCTTTAATACTATTAGGAAGATTGGGAATCCGAAGAGCCCAAGAAAGACGCATGTTCCTTAGTAGTGCTGACATTATTCGCAAATGTATATATCATTAAATGGTCTACTAATCTTAAAATGTCATTAGGAGAGGTATATGCATTATCAAACCCATCTGTTAAATGTGTTTTGATCCTGGGCCAGATTCACAAAGCCTTCAAGAATCCCAAAGCTGCAGAAAAACCCAGCACAAGTGGGTTGCCACTTTCGGAGCTGCTGTATTTCCCACAGCTACAGTGTTCACAAAGGTGAAGACAGTTTACAACCAACTCCGCAATTTGCAGCAGCTTGTCAATGTTTTTCCCCCATAGCTGTGGAAAATATTACACCTGGTGGGACCAGACGTAACATCTCCTGCAGCTGCAGTGGACTGAGAATACAAATCTCAGCAACTGCAGATATTTCAGTCCACAACTGGAGCTGCTAAGTGGGACTTAGTCTCATGACATTTTGTGAATCTGGCCCCCTTATTTCTACTTATTTTTCACAAGCCTCAAATAGTTATGTTTGGGCCATATGTTTCTGTGTCCCCAATTTGTTCTTGTAAAAGGGATGCCATCCTTTGATATTGATACTGTTTCATTTCCTTTTTAACCTCTGTAATCTATAAAGAATGACTGTGAGAAGTTTCTGTTGCTAAGGTTAATAATTTTGTAACTGATGTTTTAATGTGAGATGTTTAAAGTAGTTCTGCCTCTTTTTCCTGCACAAGTTATGAATACACTGAGATTTAATGTTCTGTTTGACCACTTCCCACCAAGCTATTGTGGCGTTTTGGTGTTAGACTGCCACAGAGGACCTTACCACCCTTGTAGTCTGCCTTGCCTATTTGGTTCTTTTGCAATAATCGCCTTCTGGTACCGAATGAACTGAGTCAGACACATAAAATAATAAACAAAATTAGTTTATTCAGACACACATAGGCAGGAGCAACTGTTCAGCATGAGGTACAACTCAGAACAGACTGAGGAACAGGAAGTGAGGTTTCCAAGCCCCTGCAAGAAATAATTTGCATGACAGTCTCTCATACCATATGCGCAAGTTGCACATTATGTTCCATTTAAAGGGGAGGCAGCTATTCTTAAGCCCAATGCTTAGCTTGTACTCTACACAGTTAATGTTTTAAACAAATCAGCTGTGGTAGTGCTTTACATAAATGTATCTTGCAGCTATTGCTGTAATATGGCATCCTCCAATGTGGAAAAAATGTAGCCTCCAAAGGAGTGGTTATGTCAATGAAAATGTCAAAGTTACAGTAATTCAGAATACACATAAAGAGCCAAAAGAACTATGGGTCACCATGGAAACAAGAAATGGGACAGCCATACGAACTGGGGTTGTCTACAGGCCTCGAGACCAGGGGGAGGACTTAGATACATTACTGTTAGAAGATATACAAAACATGACAGCTAAAGGGGAGGTTCTGATAATGGGAAACTTCAACATGCCAGATACAGATTGGTCAATACTAGCAGGAACATCTGCCAGAACTAGACACATAGGCCTGGATATTCAAACTGCGCCCAAAAAGTGCACAATAGCAGGAGCAAGCACAAGTCTATTGTGCCCATGCATAACAGACGCAATATTCAAAAAAGGAGCAAATCAAATTGCGCCTGCAATAACATCTGAATGTCGCACAATATGCACTAGCGCGCCTTCAAAGAGGAAGCTGAGCAGATATGATGCGCTATGGTGCAACAAGGGATGTCCAGCTGAGCAGTCCAGCGGCGCCATAGCGCAAGCAGGGAGCCCCCCAGCTGCAGAGCAATGTAACTGTACAACCAGGGAGGTAGGGGCCCACCACCCATGCCACAGATGGGTACAGGAACACACAGCAGAACTGACATTGTCCCCCCACACCCAAAGCACAGCACAACTGGGGGAGGGCTGGAAAAACCACTGGCCCATGGATACAAGCAAACAACCCACAGCTGGGCCATGGTGCCCCATCACATCCACCGGGAAGCTGAGACTGCCACACAAGGAGGGCGGACCACCCCATGCCACACCATCCCCCCCAGTACACAGCACACCCAGCACCATGACCTCCAAACACCCCCCCATGAGCAGTGACCACCACTGCAGGAAACCCCATGCATACCACCACCCCCACTGTGACACTGCAACCTCGTGCACCACAGAACCATACAAGCCAGCCCCACCATGAGCACCCAGCAATGGGTGGCAGCACACAGCAATGCAACAACAGCAGACACAGTGCCAACACGCACAATCCCCCTGAGGCACAGCTGAGAGATCGACCATGCATCAGCATAAGAGGTACCCCAAATGGGACAGGGCATGCCCCTGACACCACCACCACTGATACAGCACCCTGCACAGTAGTCCACTGACACACCCTGATCCACCACTGGCCACAACAACCAGCACAGTCACCCACAGAGGTGCGTGGAAGCATGCACCACACTGGATGCAATACAGTGCAGGGACAAACACCCACCCATACTCAAGGGGACAATAACACAGGGATGCAGTAGCGTGGCAACCAAGCCCCAGTGTGGGCCCATGGAAATCGTGTACACACAGCCTGCAGTCCTCTATGGCACAGGAGTGCCAGCCACCCTGTGCAGGCACTGTGGACCCGTATGCCACCATCATATGCCTGGAGCACAAGTCACAGACAGTGGTGCACATCCCCTGCAACACACACAAGCCACAGCATGGAGGTGGGACAACAACCGTGGAGGCCACAGTCTCACCTGAGGCAAACATGCACCACACCAGTGACAGGAGGCAACTCAGCATTGTGACGGGTACAGTGGCTGCCCTGCATGGACAGCCACCAGTGACATGGCAGCAGACCTTGCAGGTCACAGACATGCAAGGGTGTCAGATGCACAGGCCATGGACCGGTTGACAGGGGCACCATGGACACAGAGCATGCACCATTGACCACTGCACACAGTAATCCAATGCACAGGGAACAACACACACACACACCACAGACACCGACTGATAGCTACTCCCACACCATAGTCACTTCCCCATGGACATACACACATACCCATGACTGCACCACCCCAGACGCCGTGCACACCACTGCAGCTGAGCACCTATAGCCTGCTGCAAATCAGAGACCACCACAGTATTCATATCAAAATAGTTGTATTGAAACATATCAAAATAACTATATACAGAACTATGTACAAACATGGGTGGGGGACATAAACAAGGTAGGGGTGGGTAAGGGGCAGGGGTGAACATATGGCAGAGGGAAGGAGGGGTGTGAGGGTGGGTCAAAGGGGGGAAGTTGGTAGTCGGGGCATGGGGACATTAAAAGCCACCCCGGTCCGCCTCCTCCTGGTGCTGATGTCCGCTCCTCCTTCTCCTCCTGACCCCATGGCGGTTTATTTGATGGAGGAGCCACAGAGTCTCCCTGGCCACCTGGAGCAGCTTATTAATGGACTGCTGAATTTACAGGAGCCTCCGGTCACCTAGGACGAGGGAGCAGAGTCAATAGGTGTGACTGTCCATCCCCCTGCAGCCCATCCATTGTGCATGGCATACAGCCATGTGCCACGCCCCTGTGATGGTGTGCGACCACCCACAGTGACCGTATCCACAAGATCTGCCCATCCAGGCAGCCACAGCCATGTGGACCACTGCACACACCCACTGCCCATGTCCTGCACAGCACCACCATGGCTGTACAGTAATGTGGCTATGCGGTGTGAAGGCAGTGCCACAGCCATGTGCCTGTTTCATGCATGGACCACCACTGACACACTCCCAGACATGTAGTGCCACTGGACAGTGCTGACTGTCACAAGTCACGTGCATGGCAGTGATGTCCATGGATGGTGGCCATGGCCCGCTGCCCACCCTGTTACACAGCATGCAATAGTAATCATGGAGTTATGGCACTCACCCTCATTGGGCCGGTCAGTTCAGCGGTGATGGTCCCTGTCCTGCCTGGACGCTCTGTCCTCCTCCCTCCACCGCTCCTCCCTCATCCGGCGACACTTGTCCATGCCTGTGGGGAAAACAAGGAGAGAAGAACATCAGTACAATCCCGAAGCAAAGTCCCCCTGCCCCAATGTGTGTGCCCACCCAACCGGCCAGACCCACCCACCCCACACCCTGTAAACACCGCCACAACCAACCCTAGACTAGCCCTCCCCTATGTGCTGGACACATACAACACTGTAACCCATATTGACAATACAAGTGCGTAGACGGATCACCCACCTGGACGTGGCACCATGCCCCTCCTGGCACATGACCACAGATGAGATAGTAGATCTGGCTCCCTCTTCCTAAGGTCCCCATAGCAGTGCCTGCACTGGTCCGTGGTCCTCCTCCATCCGGTGGCCTCCTCCAGGTCAGTGGCCACCCCCTGCCAGACCTGGGTCCTGGCCCTGTCCAGTGGCTCCTCCCCAAACAGATGCCCATGGTGTGGCTCCACAATAGCCAGAAGGTTGGCCACCTCTATGGCAGTCCACTGTGGGGCTCTTCTGCGTGCCATCTCAATGGCTATAGTAGGCAATATGGCGCTCTGCAGTGCGGTACCCCATGTGCAAATGCTGCGCAGTACAGCGCTGCCATTCTCTATCGTGCTGTTACCGAACAGCACGATAGAGGTGCACCCATGCCTGACGCATGGCACCAAGGGGGCAAAGGTTGGGCACAGGGTCATGGGTCTCTGGCGCAAGGCCATGCACAGCGCCATCGGCGACTATGCGTATAGCACGATTGGTTGCCTGTTTGCCAGCGCCACAGCAGACTATTGGGCAGTTGTGCCATTGCACCTATGGAGGCCCATTGTCACAGCGCCATGTAGTGACCTTCGCTATAGCACCACTGGCAGAACGGTGGCCATGCCTTGCATTGACCATCGCGTACAGCACGTCATCAGCATGGCAGATGCCAGCATCAGCAGCCTGGGCATGCGCAGTGAGGTGTATTATGCATGCCACAGAACTGCGCCATTAGCTCAGCATGTTCAACACAATTGCACAAAGTGCAAAAGCGCGATATTCAGCCGTCATATGCAAATCAGATGATCAGCCATTCAATGGCGCAGCACCGCGATTTGCATCTAATTAAAGTTGCTCCTCACCTAATTTGCATGCATTGCGCTATAAAAGTGCGACAAAGTGCTGCAGTGGCCATAGTTGGTTACTGCAGTTTATTGATGAGTTGCATGCTGTGTGGGAGTGTGGACTGTGGATTCAGGGACATGCTTTGGACTGCACAGTCACAGGTAACCACTGCCATCCTTACAGGCTGTATAATGACCGAGCAAGTTCTGGGTGAGAAGGACAACAGTGGTGGGTGGAGGAGGAGGCCCAATTTCATGATGGCCGAGACTGAGGCACTTATAGGCCTACCTGGATCAGGAGCCACTGCTCAATGGACTGCAGGGCACCCCTCCAGCCCGTGCTGCTGCATGGGAGGAGGTGACACGTGCCATGAACCTGCATGGCAGCCACCAGCACTTCATGCAGGAGTGTAAGAAGAAGATGGGTACTGACAGGAGAAGGGTGTAGGAGAAGATGGCTGCCATCAGGGCGGCATATGCTGCAACAGGTGGGGGACAGCCGGAGGTGGTGCAGCTCACACCAGCAGAGGACAGGCTTGCTGCAAGCATGCGCCACAATGCCATAGAGGAAGTTCCGGGTGGTGGCTTCCAGATGGGTGATGGCCCATCTCTGCATGGTAAGCCATGGTCTGCCTTGGGGGGGGCGCCGGGTAGGTAACACGCAGTAACGTGACTTTGCTTTCCCTTACAGATCCTGAGTGTCTGCATGGGTCAACGTTGGTGGGCCTGTCCACTGAGGACAGTCGACCAGAGTTTGGACCATCCACCTCCACAGGTTTCTGTGGATCAGCACGACAGTGGGGCCGCCTTGCTGTCCACACTGATGTCGTTGAGACAGGTGTGGGGGAAGCCCTTCCTGTGTCTCAGCATTCTGGCATCTAAGGATGCCAGCACACTGTGGCTGTGCCTGGGGCAATGACCTGCACCAGTGATGAAGACATGACCGTCATGGGCAGTGACACATGTGTGCCATGGAATGGACACACAGCAGGTCTTCTCGCACCCATGGCCCATGGCTCTGGCTGGTGCCGCCGTGTGGGCCAGCATGTCAGCACAGTCCCAGGCTGTGCCTGTCAGCACCAGTGGGGCAGCACCGGTGTCTGGTCAGGACAGTGGGACTGTTGTAGCCACTGCGGCAGCACTACTGAGCCCTTTGGCACAGCAGTCGGAGGGGCAGCAGCAGCAGTCGCCCACCGGGACTGGGGGTTCAGGGTTCAGCGGCGGCATCTGTGCACCGCCTGTGGACTTGTCCATACCTGGTCCTGATGTGCAGCACCCACCCTCAAGGGGTGCTGAACATCAGGCCCATGCACACCCTGAGGGACAGGATGCCAAGGAGGCAGATGACCTCTTGGACAAGCACACCCACCTACTGCGGGCATCGGTCCAGCAGCAGATGCAGCTTGCAACGTCAATGGAGGCACTGTGTGTGGCTCTGGAGTGGGCAGAGGAGCGTTGCAGCAGGGACACAGATAGGATCCTGTCATGGATGGACCATTTGTGGGAGGATGTGACCGCTGCCATTGACAGGCATGCACAGGTGTGCATTCCTGCCAGCGCCACAATGGGCACACAGTCAGGTGCCCATGCATCACTCACACCACGCAGTGCACTATCCACTCCCCATTCCTGGCATCATGCAACACCCACCCTGTCGATGCTGGGTTCAGCTGTGGGCATCCCGAGCACTCCTGGTGCAGACATGTTTGGTGTGCTGCAGACCCCTGCATGGGCATGGTCGTGTTCGCACAGTGGAACCCCTGGGGGACCATCAGTGCCACCCTATGAGGCCTGTGGTCAGCCTGCCAGTGCTGGCACATCTCAGCTGGGCCTCCCATGCATCTGAGGTGGCCGTGGCACTGTACCGTGAGACTGACCTGCCTCCCAGCGCGGGCACTGTCTGGTGCTGCCCTGTGTGCATTGTGTGTTTCAGTGGGCAGTGCACGGGTGGGTGCCTGGCCCTGCACGTGGACACACGGTCCACCTGCACACCCTCCAGGCTGCTGTCCGCAGGTACGTGTGCATGATGATGCCTGAATTGCGCTGTACACCAAAGTGCGATGGTGCCCAGCATCTGACACATGCACATGGACAGACAGTGGACATGGTGGCCTGTGGACATGTGTGTTGCTAGGGTTGGTGTTCTGGCTCGGTGTTCCTCCTGCCCTCTGTGCACGTTTGGTGCATTGTGTGTGCGAGTGTGTGTGTGTCCGTCCATGTGGCGTGTTGATGTTCACCCATCCCTGGTTGTGTGTGTGTGCTTCTGTGCCCTGCCACATCCCTTGGCAGCATGCACCCCTGGTGTGTTTCCATGCGGGTTTGTGGGTTGTGCCTTAGCCACTGGTGGTTGCACATGGTACCATGACTTACCTGGGTTGGCTGAAGTGCTCCTCTGTGATGGTGTCCTGGTGCAGCTGTGCCAGCCAGATCAGTCGGAGGTCTCGTCGGCCAAGAGGGAGCTTCCCATCACCATCGTCACCAGCATCCCCATCGTCCCCATTGCTGTCCCCCTCTTCGACCTGTACGGCTATCCCACATTCTTTGGCCATGTTGTGCAGGATGCAACAGGCCAGGAATATCCCACAGGCCTTTGAGGGGCGGTACTGTAGGGCACCGCCAGAGGTGTCCAGGCAATGGAAACTTGCCTTCAGCATCCCGAACACCCGCTCAATGACATTGCTTGTGGTGGCATGTGCCTCATTGTAGTGTTGCTGTGATGGGGTTGTGGGCCGCCGGTAGGGTGTGAGCAGCCAGGGATGGAGTGGGTATCCACTGTCACCTGTGTGCAGAGGGTGGAGGTTAGTTTTGTGTTCAGCTTCGGCCTGCCCCAAGCCCTGTAGGCCACACCCATGGCACCTCTGGTCATGCACCCCCAGGCCCGCGATATGTACATTTGGTTTGCATACTCACCCACTAGGTGTCCTGTGGGGATGTCCCCACTCTCAAATCAGTGGCACAGTGCCGACTGGTGCCAGATGTATGAATCGTGTGCTCCCCCAGGGTGCATGGCACAGACATTGATGATGCGCCTACTGGCATCGCACACCACCTGGCAGTTTATGCTGGAATAGCCCTTGCGGTTCATGTATGCGGTCCCCTCCTCGCCAGGTGGTGTGCGTATAGCCACATGGGTGCAGTCTATTGCCCCTAGCATGCCAGGCATACGTGCTACCCTGTAGAACTCCTGAATGTTTGCTGTGCACTCCACTGCAGTGCTGGGGAAAAGGATGTACTCCTCAGCATGTGGTAGCAGTGCGCTGAGGAACTGGGTGAGGTTGCATGACGTGGCCGACTGGGTTATGCCTGTGGTGTCCCCAGTTGGTCTCTGGAAGGTGCCCGTGGTGAGCAAGCACATGCAGGCTGTTACCTTTGTCTCCACTGACAGGGCATGACTCCGTGTGGGTGCCTGCATCACATCACTGCACAGCTCTACAGCCGCCTCAGTATTGCCTATTAAGGTGGTACTGGCCCACAATCTTGGTATCTGTATACAAGCTCCAAAGTTGGTACGGGCTCGGTACTGCCTGTTGGGGGCATACCGCCGACGGGGCCCCTTCAACGGCCACATCCCCCTGCCGCCCACCTTCTCACCCCCCTCATTACAGCCTCCATGTGGAAGGTGGCACTGGCCATATCCCTGGCTTGCATTCCCCCCCTAGCAGCTGTTGCTTTGTTCCCCCTGCTGTCCTGACTGCTACCTCCCCTGCACCGGATACACCTGTCTGTGCTGGCCTCTGGAATGTGTGGCTCCATACACCATCCCTGTGCCTCTCTTCTGCTGTTAGTTTTCCCTGGCCTGCCCTCTTTCTAACACTTTCCCTGTCCCTGCCTCTCCCTCTACCTCATGTGGCTTCCCTGTAGTGTTCTTGCACCTTTTCCTTGCTCCTTTTAATTTTGGCTCATTTCCACTATGACGCAACTTCCACTTGCTCCACTGTTGCGCATTGCGCAAGTCTTTGAACATCACACTGCGTCCTTTATGCATGGTTTCTCCCCCTTCGGTTGCACATGCCTTCATTATCATTGCGCTGTTGCTCAGCATGTTTTTAGTGGCGCAACTGCCTCCTGCTGAATATCGCAGAATGGCGCAATTGTGGACTTGTGCGAGCACAACCCTATTGCGCTTGGCTCAACTTTTTTGAATATCCAGGCCATAGTGGATTCCCTGCAGGGGGAGGGCCTCAAACAACTGGTACAACAACCCACAAGAGACAGGGCTATCCTAGATCTAGTACTGACTAACAGGGAAAGGATCCCAGCTCTCCAGGTAGAAGGTCACCTGGGGGCCAGTGACCATCACATGGTTCAATTTGGCCACTAGAACTAAATCATCACATTCCAAGGCAAAAATATGGGACTTCAGAGGAACTGACTTTGATAAGATGGCCAACAGAGTTAAGTTAGCCCTGTCAAAAAGAAATACAGGTGAGGTTGTACAGGCAAAGTGGGCAAGCGTTAATGATGCAATACTTGAAGCAACATCCTATTGTGTTAGAGAGAAAAGGAAGTGCAAAAGAAAAAGGAAACTACTTTGGTTCTCAAAACAGTAGCAGAGAAACGTTAGAGCCAAAAGGCTGGCCTTCAGGAAATATAAGGGAATGCAGTGGGATGAAGATAGGGAGGCATACCAAACTTCCCTAAGGGAAGCATGGAAGGCAGTAAGGCAGGCAAAGGCCCAAACTGAGGAAACACTAGCACGGACAATGAAAGAAGGTGATTAAACTTTCTATAGATACATTAGTGAAAGGAGAAAGTCCAGAGGGGGTATTGCTAAGTTCAAAGGGGACAAGGGGGCGTGTGAGGAGGAGGACCATGTAAAAGCATCTATCCTAAATAGATACTTCTGCTCAGTATTTACTGAAGAGAAGGTAGGGCAGGTCCCACAGCTCTGCACCATAGACACAGGAGGAAGGAGGTGTGCACTATTCCCTTCACAAAAGAAAGGGTCCTACAAGAGCTTGATAAGCTCAGGGTGGACAAGGCTATGGGACCTGATGGCATACATCCCAGGGTACTAAAGGAGCTAAGGGTGGAACTAGCAGAGCCATTATCAGAACTGTTTAGTGTGTCTCTGAGCACAGGAAAGGTCCCAGAAGACTGGAGAAGGGCTCATGTGATCCCACTCCACAAGATTGGTAGCAGGGAGGAGGCAAGGAACTACAGACCAGCCTGTCCTACCTCAGTAGTGAGCAAGATTAAGGAGGCACTCCTTAAGGAAAGGATAGTATAACACCTGGAATCCATAGGAGCACATTATCCAAGACAGCATGGGTTTATAACAGGAAGGTCCTGCCAAACTAATCTCATAGATTTCTTTGACTGGGTAACCAGAGTGGTGGACCAAGGGGGAGCAATCGATGTCACCTACCTTGACTTCAGCAAAGCTTTCAATACTGTTCCACACAGAAGATTGATTAATAAGCTGGGTAGGCTCGGGGTGGGTCAGAAGTTGGTTAATTGGTGGCAAACTGGTTGATGAGCAGAAAACAGAGAGTGTTGGTAAATGGTATACAGTCAGAAGAGATGCAAGTCACAAGTGGGGTGCCTCAGGGATCAGTCCTAGGGCCAGTCCTCTTCAATATCTTCATCAGTGGTATTACAGATGGACAGGAGGGTAAGGTTTGTCTGTTTGCAGATGGCACAAAGGTCTGCAACAGAGTAGATGATCCAGATGGGGTGTGCAGAATGAGAAGAGATCTGGATAAACTAGAAAAATGGTCAGAAGAGTGGTAACGGGGGTTTAATGAAAAGAAGTGCGAGATCATGCACATAGAGAAGAGAAACCCTGAAGCCATCTATAGGCGGGGAGGGGAGTTGCTGGCAGTCACAAGGAAAGAGACTTGAGCATCATTATCACTGATGACCTGAAATCATCCAAGCAGACCACTAAAGCAGTAGGTAAGGCTAGGGGGATGTTAGGGTGTATTAGTAGGAGTATCACAAGTCGGAAGAGGGAGGTAATGATCCTTCTTTACAAGACATTGGTTAGGCCCCATCTGGAGTACTGCATGCAGTACTGGAGGCCGCACCTTCACAAGGACATTAACCAAACTGAGGCAGTCCAGAGAAGGGCAGCCAAAATGGTGCAGTGACTGCATCAGATAATATATGAGGACAGATTAACAGAGCTCAATAGGAATACCCTAGAGCAAATGAGGGAGAGAGGTGATATGATCGAAACATTCAAACACCTTAAGGGCATTAACAAGGTGAAAGAGTCTAACATGTTTCAATATAAGAAAAATAGCAGGACAAGAGGACACAGCATGAGATTAGAGGGAGGCCAATTAAGGGGTAATGTGAGGAAGTTCTTTTTCACAGAAAGTGTGGTGGATGCATGGAATGGCCTACCTCAGGAAGTGATGGATATGAATACAGTGCAGGGCTTCAAACAGGCATGGGATAGGCATAAGGGAGCAATACAGATGAGTATGAATAGATAGGCCATTGACAGAGCAAAGGCCGATGGCACATTCATAGGGTAGAAAAAGAAATGGGCAGACTGGATGGGCCTTGCGGTCCTTATCTACTGTCAACTTCTATGTTTCTATGGTTTATTATTGGATTTAGGAGGAAGACCAGTTTTTACCTGAATTGCCTTATGATCCGATATTTCAACCAGTAATAGTTTAAATTGTCTAATAGGCACCCACTGGGACAAAAACATGAAATCAATCCTGGAAAGAAATGTTCCCTTTATAAAAAGTACATTCTTATGCAAAAGAGGAGTTAGCTGCATCCGCCAACATAGCAGTGGAGATTGTTTCAAGAAATTAGTGTCACACTTAGTTTTCTTGTCACAGCCTCTGCATGTAGTAGTGGTATAATTACAGTTAAAATCCCCCCCCCCCCAAAAAAAAAAAATTATCACTTGTTTTATAAACAAAAATCAAAAAATGTCTTATAAATTTGAATAATTCTATTCTGTCTGTTTTCACTTTGGGACAGTAGACTTTAGTTAACACTAATTCATGTCCCTTAAAAGAAACATCTAAAATAAGCACCCTCCCCAAGATTAAATCAGCCAGGCACTGGACCACTACAGAGCAGTCTGAGAACAAGATACTTACATTATTACATTTTCTTTCCCTAGAGATCAGAATGTAGAACCATACATCTACAACTTCTGCACTCTCTGTGCCTCGCTAAGTGTGTGTATGCAAGGGCCCTGCAAGAACATGATACCAGATTTAAGATTATGTAAAACAGCAGCTATAGATATTTCTTATCATACTATACATAATGATGACGTTCAAAGATGTAACATAGAAATCCTGTCCCATTAGAGTAAGAAGGGTGGGAAACAATCAAAGAACATTATGAAATCTACTTCCTTCCTTCCTTCCCTTTTAACCCGAAATTGTCTCAAGCAATTCCTTTTTTTGTTGAAGTCCTGATATTAGGACTTGGATCATCCACACCTGGGAAGGGGTCAAGCTGAGAAGAGGGAAGAGAGGACCTGTCTGATTCCTCTTCATTGTCCCCCCCCCCATACCCTTTTAAATAGTCAGCATACCATATTTATTTTCCAGTGTCAATGAACACCTCCTTTGTCATTTTTGATAGTGGTTGTCCAGCTTTTCCTTTAGGGTGAGTTACTTTTTTAAATGCATCTGTCTCTGGTGTATTTAGAAGGAGCATCTCTTTCCCTGCCTCCACTTCCAGTCTCTTATACTCCCATTTTCACAAGAAGAAGTATCGGTTCTGCTGTAGTGACAATTGAAGCCGACTCCTCAAGCCCTACAGTCTCAGTTGCTGTTTCTGCATTATCCATTTGGGGAACTGGCCATTTTGGAAATTACGTCACGTCCAGCAGTTGAAGTTGATGGCACTTCTGGATGTAACTCTGTAGTTCTAGTGGACGTCAAGGAATCACATGCATTATTATCTAGTCTAGGCCTAGCAGAAAAACACCCTGCCATCCTGTGGGCTTCTGAGCCACATGAACCTAGCAGTCTTGTTCAGCAGTGTCCATATGATCCCCGCAGTTACGCGATGCTCATGGACACAGTCTCTATGAATAGCCTTCTGCATCACACAAATTGCATCTCATTTTATTTTTGCACTGTCCACTTGTGTGTCCTGACTCTGTGCAAAGCCCACAGTTGACTGAGTCACAGGAGACTATTTGCTCCACACCTGTAGCATGCCTTTGGTTGCCCCCTGTAGAATAATACTCCTTGATCCCTTCCCAGGTAAAAACAGTTTGGCAAGTGCTGTACATCTGTGGTGGTGTGTAACAATTGTACTCAGATACACCAGACCCCTGTCCAGACATTTTCAGAATCAATGATAAGGTCTGGATTCCCTATTACTAAATATCTTTGTTTCGACCAATGCAGAATGTCAATCACACTCCTTCATTTTGGAAAAGAATTGTAATTGTTTTGGTTTTCTGTTTCATTAAAGGAATCACTGAAAAAGGGGTCCAATGTAGAGTGTATTTTAACTGATGAAATTTAGTGCAGAACCTTTCCAGACTATGTGCAACTTTAAAACTAACATCAAAGCAAGTATCCCTGGTGTCTGTATAAGTGCATAAATGTCAGTAGCTATGAACTTCATGCCATCCTTAAGCAAGGTTCTAGCTACAAATCATCAGTCAGGGGGATCTTGCATACCACTCTCGTACATAACTTTGCATTCCTCCGTGTAGCTGGTTCTGCAGACAATTTAAAACAGTCAGCATAACTCCTCTGAGCCCCGGGTCTTAGTGGGTAAGTGCAGGCAGGGGAGACCCCTGGAGTTTGCACTGGTCTCATTTCTTCTGTACTCATAGCAGTGAGACAATTTTGCATAGTATTTGGTGCTTGGTTGTCTAGTGCCAAGACCTGCACATCACCTTGTACCTGATGGGTGAGCAGATCCTAGGGTTATGCTTTTCTCAGCAGTAGTAACTTGAAATGCCTCTGTTACAGAAGTACCAAGGGGATCAGTCCTCCTGCCTTCCTGCACGTTATCCCTTGAAGCTGTATTCATCTTTGCTCATTGGGGGGAACTACATATACCAAGGCATTCCCTTGACAGGCTTTAAACAGTTCTAGCATTGTCTTTTTTGTAAAAGAAAAAGTAGCAAGAAATTCCAACACTAAAGCAAGAATTGCAGAAGCATTTCCCTCTTTGGGTTATCAATATGTTTCTCCATGCACTAGGTAGGTGTGTCAATAGCACTTTTTCCTCTACCCAAGCTGCACCAATTTCTAGTATAAACATCTTTTCCCAGGTTTGCAGCTCTTACAGATACTGGAGGTTTCCAGGGTGAATTCAGGCTATCTCTCTTACCCAGACTGCTTTTATTAATGCAGACTCAACTAACCAGTCAGATTCTTTGTGTGTGGATGGAGTCTGAGGGTTAGTTACAGCAAGAGAAGCTATACTTTTTCTGCTGTCCACTGTCTGTTTCTCAAAAGACACCACAATATTTATAGCCATTTTAAATGGTGCCACCGCATCTTTTATCTGTTTTTTGCTCTATGTCCATTTTCGTCAAGGCAGCTGTGTCATTACTTATCTGCTGCCCATGATTTTCACTTGATTCATTCATTTTGTCAGAAATTGCCTTAACTCCCGTGGAAGGAAGATCCCTTCCATCTGTAATCATAGAGTCAACTCTGAGCTGAGCCTCAGTCCTATTCTCCAATTCCTCTACTGCACCCAAATCAGGAACAAGTATGTCAGACTCCCCCTCCCTTGTTTGTGGGACTACTTGTGGCTGTGATATGAACTTTTCTTCCTCTTCAGCTAACAGCCTTAAGAGGTACTCTCATTCTCTCCAATATACTGCCTCCAGGTCTAGGTCTGTATCTTCTCTCACTACTGCAATGGTAGAACTGCTCTGAAAATAGCTGGTAATCTGGAGCATTCCATATCCTCTACACTTATGGAAACACCTCTGGTCATTTTTTTCTGCTCAGCGATATGTTCAGTTACAGCCTCACTCTCCAGCCCTGAATCATTCTCCTCCTTACTGTTCCAGGTGGGGAGGGAAGCAGCCTCCTGCACCTAGGCAGTCATGCTGCTCTCCTCTCCTTCCTCCACCTTCTCCACTACAGGATCCTCCATCCCCCAAACCTTAGAGTAAGAGTAGGTGAAGGGGATTTTCCCCGATGGCTTGGCCAACATTCCCCTTGCTATGAAACTGGTTCATGCAGTTGTCCAAGGGTGTGGGTGGGTGTTGATGCAAACAATGACTGCGACGCATGAGAAGTGCTATATAAATGCTGTTTACCTTCTTTTTCTTCCTCGGAGTGAACTCTGTTTACCACCACCCTCTGTTCGCCAATCTCTTAACCAATTTCTTACCCAAATTGCCACATTTGAACCCACTTCTAGCCTATCTGCTTGCTTACCAGTCTCCTATGTGGAATGGTGTCGAAAACCATTCTGAAATGTAGGCAATCCACATCCACCACTACACCCTGATCTACTTTCTTGGTCACACAGCCAAAGAAATCCATCAGTTTCATTTGACATGACCTCCAACCCCCACCACCACCACACTGTCAATCCATGCTGCCTCAGTTCTCATAAACCACTAAATTCAAGATATTCTACAATACTTTCCTTCAGCAGTGTTTTCACAACTGATGTCAGGCTGACTGGCCTTTAATTGCCAGCCTCCTCCCTGCTACCACTTTTGTGAAGTGGGACTTCATCTGCCCTCCTCCAGTCCTCTGGAATCACTCCTGTTACCAATGAGCCGTTAAACAGGACTGTCAGTGGTGCAGCCATTACCTCCCCAAGCTCCCTACATACCCTTTGATGCACTCCATCTGGTGCCATTGCCTTTTCCACTTTCAGATTAGTGAGTCCTTTAGGACTCTTTCCTCTAAATAAGAACCAGTGTCCAACTCCCCACTCCATATCTCCAGTTAGCTTTTTGTGGTGCTCCCCTTCTCCTTCCTCTGTGAACAGTGCACAGAAGTATTTGTTCAGCAGGTCAGCTTTTTCCTGGTCCCCCTCTGCAAAGTCCTTCCCCCCTTCCCTATTAACCTTACAGTCCCTGGTCTTCTTCTTGTCGCTTATGTACCTAAACAAGCATTTGTTAATACCAGATGTTTGCCACTTGCACTGTTGCTGTACTGACTTTTGCTTGTACTAATTTTTACTATATATTTAGCCAGGATAGACCAGATGAGATGCAATATCTCATTTTCAGTGGTGTCCTGCTTTTACACATTTCTAGATTGTATTTTCCCACAATAGGCCAGTTTAATTTGTAGTGGGCTCCCACATTTTGATCCCAAATTTCCAACAGACTTTTAATGACCTGACATGATCAAGAAAGGTGGATTTTTTTAAATCCCATTCGAAAGGTGATTTTGCAGTGTGACTACAAAAACAAGTTTCAGAGGGGATTTGAAAAATGACCCCTGTCATGTTCAGAAGGTGGGTAATGCAAGGGATATGTTGAACTTTAGGGGCCAAAATCTGCGAAAATGAAGTTATGAGTAAACAATTCAATGTTTTTTCATAACTTTGTTGTTTTTCACATTTTGACCCTAAATTTTCAACATAGTCTTTTTATGACCACTCCTTCTGAACCTGACAGGTGTTATTTATAAAACATTGGCCGAAACACCATTCATTTCACACCACAAGTATGAAAACACATTTTGGCCATGATTTGACAATCACAGCTGTCAAATTATGAGGTGGTGATAAAAATGGCTGTTTCTTAAATATTTGGGGGCAAAACATTGAAAATGACCAAGTTATGAGCGTACGTTGAAAAATGTCAATGTACACTCATAACTTTGATGTTTTTTAATATTTTTACCCAAAATTTTCAACATAGCCTTCTTATGACCCCACTTCATGAACAGGGGAAGAGAAAATATTCAAATCCCACCCAAAAAGTGATTTCATGCAGTGACCATGAAATCATCTTTTGGGATGGATTTGCATATATTCACCACCATTGTTCATGAGGTGGAGCCCCAAAGAGGCCATGTTGAAAATGTGGGGAAAACATACTTAAAAATGACCAAGTTACAAGGACACATTCAAAACCCATTGAAATACATTTACCCACAAACCAGATTTCCTCAGTTCTCAGTCCAGCATTAAAGAATAAGGCATGTCTCTGGTGCAGAGAGGATTACAGCACTGGATACCTCATAGGTAAGTAAGGGGTGGAGGGGTATTGGTTGCTGAGTGGGAGGGTCAAGTGGGAGAGGGTAACAGCAGTAATGGGCCGGTGACGGTAACAGACAGTGATGCACATTTTTTTCTTATAGGATGTATAAAAATGAAAAGAGACTAGAATGGATTTTTTTCTTTATTTCAGGTACCAACACTGGGAACTTAGCACCCCAGTGCTGGTGTTATGTTTGGCAGCACTGGGGGTGGGCTCCCCTGTGTTGCACAGTGAAAATGGGCAGGGTGGGGGTTACCAGCTAGCAATGCGAACTGGGCACCACAGTGTTAAAAAATTAAGAAGGAATGAGTGGGAGGAATTGAGGGATGGTTTTCTTTATTTCAGGTACTGACACTGGGGATTGAGCAGCCCAGTGTCGGTAGTATGTTTGGCAGCACCAAAGGTGGGCTTCCCGGTGTTTCTCAGTGAAAACCGGTGGCATGGGGGTGGTAGTAGCTAGCACTGGGGTCTGGGCACCCTGATGTCAGAAAATTAAGAAGGAAGGGTGGGAGGAATTTTTTTTTTTTACATACAGGGGGACCACAACAGACTGATCTGCTCTGCTTGCTGGGCAGAGTTATGCAGATCAAAGGAAATAGCTGCCTATGATTCGGGCAGTTCTTTTCTTTGAATTACATGAAGTTTCCGAAGTGTGTCATGATCAGTCTCACTAATGATTGGTTTGACAGGGTCGTGCCCCTTTGCAGACTACCTGCAATGGACCAACCATGACACACACCTCTCAAAACCCAGTATCATACCAGTATATTCACTGTGCACAAACACAAGGGTGAACATAAAAATGTTTTGCCCCCTTTTGTTACTGCCTTGGCTAGTCTCTCTTTTGTCTGCAACTTCACGTTCCTTACTGCTCCCCCTGCTTCCCTCTATTTCCCCTGATATGCTCGCCTAGCCTCCTCCTTCTTTGTCTCCCTGTACCTTCTGAATGCTACCCTCTTGGCTTTTACCTTTTCTGCTGCCTCTTTTCAAGAACCATAGCAGACTCTTTTTCCTTTGCTTTTGCTCACTTGCTTGATGCAGAGGTTTGTTGGCTTAACTATGCCCCTTTTAGCTTCGCCCACTGTTACTCCACCCCTAGGTCATCCCTCCATGCCAGGTCATTGGCATTCACCTGCCTTTATAAAATCTGCCCTCCTGAAGTATGGGACCCTCGCTCTTGTGTGGTTCAATTCTGCAGCCATCCTTACAGTGAACCATGCTGTACTGTGATCACACTGGTCCCAGGGTGGCCTCCCACCTTGATATCTACAAAATTGCCCCTGTTAGTGAGTTCCAGGTTCAGTATTGCCCCATCATGAGTTACTTCACTGAATAGTTATCTGAGGAACACCCCTGCAGGGAGTCAAGGATGGTAAGAAATGTAACAAATTCTGTGTTGCTGCCTCAATGAAACTCTTTTCTTAGGATTAGAACCAGGTGGAAACATCATATCATTACGTATTCTACAGTGCATGTTCTAATTCTCCTTGGGAAAGGTCCTAAATTGGGCACTAGCTAAACTTCCGGGTACCAAAAAGGTGCAGCCCACTTGGCAATGGTCAGATTTCCAACAACTACAGAAAGAACAAGAATGGGATATTTTAAATTAATGAACAAGCACTGATTTAAGCATTAAGACACAACAGGGTGTACATTGTTGTGGTATAATGACAAGTCTCTTGTGGGTTGCATGGCACAAGATGTAGCTAAGTACATTCAACCCAGTACCAGTGGTACACATGAAACACGTGGTCACTTGGGGTGCCAGCACAGCCAGGGTGCATGAGCCCATACCTCTCAACTGTGTGGGATTTCACAAATTTAGACCCCCAGTCCAGAAGTGCCAACATGCTTGGTTAATTTCCTGATTTTTGAGAAAGCCATTGTGATTGGCATTCTCTCCAGCAGTAGCGTGCATTTGCTTCCTGTTTTTTGGATGCCAATGGGCATCTAATTCATGCAAGCACACCAATATCCAATCAGGTACGTTTTTTCAGCAGCACACTAACTTTAAAAAAATCCACAAGCAGCATAGGTACAACTGACAGTTTCTGCAAACATGGTTTCCCGGTTCCTCTATTTAGACTGCTTCAACTCTAAACTTCAGCTGTAAGCAAAGTGATACTTTACATGTACACATCAAACATGGAGGTGCAGTCTTAGAGTGTTGCAGGCAAGTAAATATTTTGTGTGGCTTGGTTTAAATTTGTATCTTGGGATTGCGATTTTCTGTTTTTCAGTCTGGGCTTGCAGCCATTTTTCTGTGTGGGTGCCATGCTGACCATGTGGGGTGGGCATGGAACAGAGGATTTGTGTGTGGTGGAGTGATGGGTGATGTCTCTTGTGGTGTCAGTGTGTCAGGGTTGTGGGATGTGCTTTAGAGCAATGTCTAGGTCAATGAAAGCTGAAGGTAGCGGGCATTTGTGGGGAGGGTTGGTACTGCAGTGGGGCTGTGTTGCAGAGTAGTTCATGTGGGTGTGTGGGCCTCAGGACGCAGGTCAAAATTCCGTGGGTGCTCCTTGCTGTGACCACTTAAGATTGAAGATAGCCCACAGGGAAGATCAGTTGACATGTTGCAGTGAAGTGTGGGTAAATGGATTGCTGCATTACAGGGTTGAATTGATGCATTTCTGGTGAGATGTGTGTTTGGGTTCCTAGAAGGTAGTCTGTCATGGATCCAGGGCTATTACTGTGTTATTTGTTTTGGTTGGAGGCACATTGTCATGGTGTCTAGTTTGGGGAGGGTAAATCATGATCTGTGATGCGGGTTTGCTGTTTTTTTGGAGACACTTTAAGTCACACAGTTTGTGTATCAGGGTTTTTGACCCTGGAGTTTTCAGGATGCTGGATCCCTCATGGTTGTGGTCATTCTGGGGGAGCTACAGGGGGTTGTCTATTGTGTGTTGAAATGTCTTGTCTTTAGTGGAAGTGTCAACGTGCATGTCAAGGTTTTCTATTTTGATTGGCTGCAGGGCTGCCCCCATGCTGGATTGGGGAGCGACTCTGAGCTTCGGCATGTACTTTCATGGATGGGATGTTTCAGCTGTTACAGTTAACTTCAGAATAAATGTTTTTGTATTTCATTTCCAGTGTTCCTTTCCAAGGCTTTCATCTGTCTAAATGGTCTGTATATGTATAACAACAATAAAAACATGTGCCTCTCCCTTGTTAACCTCATGGTGCTTTTGTTTCTGACATCATGGTGCTTTATTTTCAAATTGAATAAACGTTATTGAGAACCAAAGAACATAACAAGATGTACAAGTTGTATCACATCCTGGGGATACAATGGAGAGAAAAAAAAGTCATAACCAGAACCAGGAAACATACATTTTACGTTAAAAACACAACACACACACACACCCCTCCCATATCTCCCACCCACTCCGACATCAGAGGTTGACAAGTGACCTATCAGAAGGACACAGGTCAGAAATGCCCAACCTTGTATGCACCAGCCAGCAAAAAAGGTACTTCTGGGAACTCAGAAATATGTATTTAGATTATTAATAAAACATATAATGATTCCCAGATATGTTTATACTTGTGTATCTTGCCTGACATACTAGCTAAAAGGTGCTCAGCTCGCAAGACAAACAGTATCTGCCTATACCATTCAAGGAATTGAGGAAAGCACTGGTCAAGCCAGTGCTGAATGGTGACCTTTTTCACACATGCTGAAATTAAGGCCATATGAAACTTCTGGTTGCCAACCAGGGTGTCACGATATTCTCCCAGAATTTATTTAAAATTTTGGTGACTGGGTAGGCCCACTAAGACCATAATGGTCCCTTTTTCAGGGGCGACCCGGGATTAATTACAGGCAACAGTAGAATAAAAAGTAGGAACAATTCAAGGAAAATTGAGCAATACAGACATTACAATCAGGACATATTGTATGATCACAGACAGGTTAGGTACAATTGAGGATTAACATGAAGGGTAAAATAGTTTCACAAGAGTGACATGTACATAATGTTCATTTAACAGGACAATTTTACAAGAATTACAGTTACAAGTGTCTCATATTTCAGGAAGAAAGGCATCAGACAGCCCCAACAGGGGATCAAGGCATGTTTGAATTGAATCCCAAAAGGGGACTACTGTCTCACAGGACCACAAAATATGAAGCAAAGTGCCAGGCTCCTTACCACATCTGGAACAAGAATCTGTGGGTAGTCTACCCATTTTATGCAGTTTAACTGGGGTGTAATAAAGATTATGGATAATCTGAAATTGCATGAAGTGGTATCTATCCCACTTTATATATTTATATAAATGTTTCCAGATGGCAGGCCAATTCCTGATGGAGTTAATGGCTGGAAGATCCTGCTCCCAATCATAGAACCTTGGCCCCTCATTAGCCGCCAGATGGTTCTGCAAAGACTGGTAATAATACGAAATATGATGAGAGGTAGGAGCATTGTGGATGAGAGGGAGAACAAAGTTGCCAAAGGGGCTAAACCAAGGACCATTACCAAAAAATTGCAGGAGCATATGTGACAACCGAAAGTATCAAAAACACAAAGAGATAGGCCAATGATATAGGGTGCAGGCTTCCTGAAAGGATAACGGTAGACATCATAGTGCTTACAGTGAAATACACTGTGATGTCACAAATAGATATTGTGAGGTGAGCAGCAGAGAGTCAGGTAGATGTTGAAAGGTTTAGCAAAATAAGTACTACATGAGCTGCAACATTTAGTAGACCAACAACAGGGAAAAGAAGAGGGGGGGAGGGTTGCAATGGCTGGCTCAGAGGTGGGCCTTATTTCTTTGTTTTTTTTGTTTTTGTGCTTGATGGTGTGTGTGTGTGTGTGTTTTGGGGGGGGGTTGTTGGAGCAATAGTGCGTGCTGGTTTGCTTCCCACAACCTCTACTTGCATACTATGTGAAACAGAACAAGTCAATTAACCTCCCCAATGCTCACAGGTCTCCCCTGAAAACAAGCCTTGTGCCTAGTGGGACTTACCCAGTAACCAAAAGACTAAGATTTAAAAAACAAGCATTTGTCAATGTCAAATGTTGGTTGCTTATTAAACAATTTGATGTTTTTCTAGAGAGAGGAGACAAGAATTGAGATTCATTTTTGGGACTCGGGAGTAGAGCCTGAGGGTATGGTGGCTGGGTTAAAGACGCTGCTACAGTCAGTCAGTAAAAGTAGACTTACCTCGACTGGGTCTGGCCCTGCTAGGCCTGTACTGGTTCTTCTCCTCTGGTGGGTCACTCACGTGACTGGCAGGCTGCAGGCAGCCTATTCTGGCAACAATGGTGCACTGGCTGGCTCTAGCTTGGCTATTCTACTGCACAAGGACCATGACTGGACCGATGACCACTCTTCGACTCCAGACAGGCAGTAAAGTCCTCCTCTCTCTCCAAGTGACAGTCACTCCTGGACTGTGTTAGGCCTGCCTCACTGCTGCCTGTCCTGGGCATCTGTCCTCCTCTGCTACTGGCCTGGTTCTTCTTGTGGTACCATGTCTCATCTCCTTCTCCTTCCTTGATTCTTGGCCTGCTCGGTGGCCTGAGCCGTGGGTGGCATGTCACAGATGGGCATATTGGGGTGGGCAGTGTCGCGGCAGCTCTCAACTAACAAATGTTTGGGAAGGGCCTCAGTGCAGGCTGTGGACTGTGAGGCAATATGGCTCTACAATCTTTGGCATTTTGCCCTGGATGAATAAAGGAAGGGCCACAGAGTGGCAGGTGGCTAGAACCATCGGAGCGGACTGTCAAATTGCTTGCTGGCACTTACTCTTGGTCTTGGAGCAACAGTGCTGGTGGGTGCTCTGCTGGCACTTGTTTTCCCTGTCTGTCCAGTAGCCCTTTGCTTTATGCAAGTCAAAGGACCAAAGCCCTCTCTGATTGGGGCAACTTCAGTCCTCAGAAGTGCATGACTGCTCCGCCCACACAGCAGAGAGTTGTGTCAGGACCACGCCGAGTGGTCATTGGTGGAGACTGCTGTGCCCATTCCAAGCTCCCAGTTTTGTGTACTGCAATGGACTTGGCAGCGACACACACACCCCAAAATCCCCAACTGCCACAATATATTGGCTTGCGCATCCTTGCAACCAACATAACAATGGGATGTAAGAGGTGTCTGGTGTGCAGATTCACAGTGCCCACCACTGATGGCTATAATGCCTGCTTGCAAATGCCTGGGAATTGCCCACAACATGGAGCATTGTTGCTGGCACCAGCTGCGGCTGTTGCATGTCAAGCCTAGTTTTGTGCATAGCCAGTTGGTGGCTGCAGGGCCAGTGATGCAGTTGCAGGCCTAGATAGTGGACTTGAAAGCTGGGGATCATGTTGCAGTCCTTGACCTACTGACTGTGGAGGAGGAGGAGGAGTATATGATGGTGCTTCTTACTCCTTATAAAGATGAAGGGTTCCATAACTTTGTTTTGTCCTTCCACTCATTAGAAGATGAACCACTGCCTTGGTACCACAAGCACAGGAAGAAAAGTTGACAATGGTTGCTGTCAGTCGAGGGACCACTCACATTGTTCCCTTCCTGAGGGCCTTCTAGGAAGGTCCCACCTCCTGTGGAGCTACCACTTCATCATTGAAGAAAAGTCCATTAAGCTGTCTCAGACCCCGGTGCTGACAGTGGCCCCACCTGATGCCAAGTTGGGTGAAGCCGACTGAGCTCCCAGTTGGCTTTTAATGAGAAAAACAGAGACTGCTACTCCTGATTTAGTCTAAAATTATTTTTTAAACTTTTAGTATAACATGGGGTAGAGAGAGGAAGCTCACTAATTTGTTGATAGGGGCCAGGTAACAGTGCATTAAAGTACCCTTATCGGCACAGTTAGGGTGAAGGGGTCTAGGGGAGTTCCATGGACAGACCTGCACTT
This sequence comes from Neoceratodus forsteri, assembly GCA_016271365.2. NCBI lineage: Eukaryota > Metazoa > Chordata > Ceratodontiformes > Ceratodontidae > Neoceratodus > Neoceratodus forsteri. The sequence continues at coordinate 688,139,935 of CM057449.1, forward strand.
ATTCTGTAGGGGAAAGTAATTTTCCAATGGCAGCCATTTGCAATCCTGGGTAAGTGACTCCCACTGTAATTGTACAACACAGAGGTGCCCTTGAAAAGTTACTGTCCTGTAGAGAAGAAGTGCATTTGTGGTGCAATATCAGACGGGGGGTTATGTCTTGTCCTGCTGTGACACCTGTCCAGTATTTTTGTTGTCCTACCCAGTCACCTGCCTCGCAGATCACCGCAACCTGCTCTGAGTCTGAAACTGTGCGGTGTCCCTTGTAGCACTCATCGGGAGCTGACACAGTGGAATCAGCAGATGCAAGCAGTACTGTTGAAGTTCACAAAGGTATTAGAAGTATGACAGTGCACAGAAAGAGAGAGCTGCAAGAGAGAGGGGAGAGAGAGAGTCCTCCTGGACTTCTAAATATAAAGTGATGCACTGTCCTCTCTGTCTGTTTCTATCTCTCTCTCCAAATATTTAAGATTCAACAGCTTCTGTCCCAGAGCTGAGTGAGCTGTGAGAGTGAGAGGGACTGAGAGAGGTGCTGTGCGTCAAAGAGGGCAGAAAGAGCGACCGGTCATTGCGAGGGTTTTTTTTTTAATTTCCAATTGTTTAACCAGGTGAGACACACTAAGCTGAAAGCTTGTTTACAGGTGCAACCTGAGAGCACAGGAAAGTTAAGTGACTTGCTCAGGGTCACACAGTATGCAAGTGGGGGCTGTGGGATTCCAACCCATGTCTCTAGATTTGCAGCTCAGAGCCTTAAACCACTGCGCTATACTGACTCCCCAAAGTTAGTAAAAACATTTCTCTGTCTATCCCTCTGTATACAGATATCACCAGGTAAGTCTGTGTGTGTTTCTCACACCCCTCCCCGATACATGCAGTCTACATCATGAATGCTGAATGCTGACAACTCTCCCCTCCCACATGCAAGACAGGCACTGGTACCCCTTCTGTGGCAGATCAGTCAACATCAGGAGAGCACAGCAAGCAAACATACAAGGTATGACAACTTATGCAGCTGTCATACCTTGTGTGTGTGCTCATTGTGTGTGATGTGGTTTCTTGTTTGTTGGGAGAGAGAGAGAGAGAGAGAATAGATGATGTGGTGTCTTCTCTGTTGGGGAAAAGAGAGAGAGAGACAGAGACTGCTGCAGTGCCAGTTTGTTAACTCAGCCATGGAACTGTCACTCCCCAAATCGTACCGTGTTGTGTGTGTCTGTGTGTTTCTCATCAGCCTCCACCCACTCTCCCACCCATACCAGTCACAGTGTCAACCCAGTTCTGCCAGAGCTGGTGTTAGATTAGATGGCATCCCAAGTGAACAAACCTGTGGCACCCCCATTAAACTATAGGCTGGGGGTCTGGGGGTCACCTAGTCCCCCAGAAAATATTTTACATTTGGTACATTCTGGTGCATTTTGGGGGTCTTTGATTACAGAATTGTAGACCTTATTGCCCTCTCCCCATGCCCAGTAAATTGTGACCTAGCCCCTTCCAGAGATTGCCCACTGTCCAGTATGTTGCCTGAACCACCCTCCTCATAGCCTGAACACCTGTTCCAGTGCATTGCCCCTAGCCCACCCCAGGTGCAGTAAGCTGCACCCTAGGTTCCCTCCCTAGAATACTCAGCCCTCCCACACCACATCATGTATTGCCACTGTGTTTGTGATTCATTTTTTTTTCATTATCTGTTTTTGCTCCTCCTAGGTGCCTGAAATCCCCAGCGGATTGCCCAGAGACCTAATCCAGATGCCAGTGCCAATCCCCACGAATACAGTAGCCATCACGGAATCTGCCAGACTCTGTTTTTCCACTTTTCTCCCATCCCCCTGCCCTAACAACGTGAAGACATCGGCACGTGTCTCCCAACCCATACACATCCAGCCACCATGAAAGGGCAATCAGTGAGTCAGATGACAGGTCTCCCTACCCCCAAGGAGGAGAGCAGTCCTCTGGATGCTCAATCCTTTCTCACCCCTGCAGACCCCCAGTGGCCTGAGGTCATTCCTGAACCCGGGTCACCAGTGCGGTGTGAGATATGGAGTTCAGTGCCTCAGCCCTCAGCACCACCAAGCCTGCTTCATTTTTCAGACTAGGGTGGTTAACTATAAGGCTTGCTTATTTTATCATTGCTGCTACTAAGATAATTATGACAACCTCAGGGCTACTTTCATGTCATCCCACCCCAGGCTAATGTTCAAGAAGAGGAAAAAAAGGCCACTATGGTACATTAGGGAAATGGTCAAGGAAGTGAAGAAAGAAAAGGGCAGCATTCAGAATGTACAAAGAAAATGAGAGTAGGGAACGTAAGGGCGTGTACAATGCAAAACAGAGAGAAGCAGGGAGGGCAGTGAGTGAAAACATTTGCAAACGGAGGAAAGAATAGCCAAATGGGTGGCAAAAGGGAACAAGACTTTTCTCAGATACAGAAAACCGGAAAAGGAATGCCCAAGAGAGCCTTTTTTGCTAGCAAATAGGTCTGGAGCTTTATTCTGTTGGGTAAAGGTAGCTAGTTAGTGAGTGCATAAATGGTTCGTCCTTGAATGCAATTATCTGCACCAAGTATAAAGTGGCATGCCTTATTACAGATCAGCTTTACTGGCATCGTGTCATAGGCAGCTACGTAGGCAGGAGCCCATAATCTACAGTGTAAGTCATGGAATGGAGCAAGTCACAATAAGGCATCTCATATCCCCAGTGAATTTGTTCCTGTTCTAGTACAGGGCGCCCAGTCTACTGTTAATTATGGCCACCAGAGATTGCCAACACACGGTGCAAAGGATAAGGTGTCATCCAAGGTTACTCCAAAGTATTTGCTACAACAATGCATTTATTTCACATATGACATGTCAAAATCTCCACTGCAGTACTGCAGCTTAGTAACAGAGAACATCATAGCCCAGATAGCAAGAATGGTTCAATTTTTAAAAACTTTTTTTCCTTTCATTGGAAAGCTTCTGTTCTTACAGGGGCAATGTTGCAAGAAGGCACCGGTAGGCTTGCTGCAACACCTCAAATGATTTTGTAATCAGTGTAAATCACATAAAAAGTGGTAAGAGTATGAAATATATATGTGTGTGTGTGTGTGTGTGTGTGTGTATATATATATATATATATATATACATATATACACACACACACAATAGGGGTGAGCATGTAACATTGACAATAAAAACATGTATTAGCACTGCAGTGGAATAACTCTGTGATGACATAGACACTGTGGGTTTATTTTCTGATAAACCCACAGTGTCTACATCACCAGCAAATATACTCACAATGGTGATGTCACCAGAGTGAGATTATCTGCACTGCAGCCTGCATTTAATAGCTTCACAGTTTCTCTTTCTCACTGAATCCTGCAACTAATTCAATTAGCATTGCAAAACACAATCACCTGTGTCCCATAGTTATTCTGACAATCCTAGCACACTGCTGTGCCGCTCTAATCTTCAAGCCAGCCTCCATCATAAACCAGTTTCTCTTTCTGAGTGCTGACTGCAACAGTTTCTCCTGTCTCAGTGAAGCCTGCAACTTACTGAATAAACAGTCTGTTTCTCACTCCTAGCTGCAGGTAACACAATTATCATTACAAATCACATGCTCCTGTTTCTTATAGTGTCTAAGGCCCTGTCCACACTACACCGCTTGCGCCCGGTAACGGATGCAATCCGTTACGGCCGCGGAGCGGTGCAATGCATCCACACCTCGGCGGTGTCCATTACGGGACCGGCACTGCCGGTCCATACATCGGGATCCTGGTGACCATTACAGCGGTGCCCGATCCCACAATGCAGCTTGCGCTGCACTTGGTGCCCTGCAGGGGACTGTTACCAGCAGTCCACACTACCACCGGTAAAGTTACCAGGGCGGGACCGGTTTCATAACCGTTGTTGAAACCACTTCATATGTGGTTTCAACAACGGTTACGAAAATGCCTCCTGTAACGTTACAGGTGTAAACGCGACCTGCTATGGTAATGTTTTACACCCTCTGTAACATTACAGAGGCATAGTGTGGACAGGGCCTAACAGTCTCAGCCCATTCAGAAACACTTACACACACTCAGACCACACACAAACAGTGCTGTCAGTATAGCCTAGAGTTTAGAGTAACAAGCAATGAACAAACTTCCTACATCCAGCAGCCTACATGTGAGTATATCAGATTTCTTCATGTATTGATGCCACAATCAATTTGTCTGTCAGTTCTGGCAGTGTAAGGCTTCTTCCATTGTATATGAGCAGCGGAAATAAAGCACGAGACTACAGGCAGTCATCCTGCAGCATTCTGTTCCTCACATTTCAAACCTAGAACCATCCATGTAAGCATCAGTTGAGCTGTTAGCCGTGTCATTTGAAAAATCCCCCTCCCCCCACCCTGGACAAGGGCATGGATCGGGAGATTACTTTAAAACGCCATGCAAGTGCTTAAATAAATAAACATCGGTTCGCCACATTGAAAATAAGAAAGACATCATTTCCAGCAATAAGGTTTTCAGAATGGCAAAAGTCCGACTTGGCAGTCGTAGTAAAAGTTGCTTACCTTATATTGTTGTAAACTCCTTAGTAAACAACTCCTTGTCCTTCACATCAGACAGCAGCAGCCCTAGAAGCGATTGTAGTACCCTGAGGTTGGGGGTACTACAAAGAAATGGGGACCCTTTCTCCGATGTGGAAATATTTTCTTTTTTTTCTATCACTAGTTCCCCATCTCCAGTCCCATATACCCCACCCAGTCCCTTTTGTTCTTTTCATGCTGTTCTGTGCTGGAAGGGGGGGCATGTGTCGGAGATCCTCCCTGTTGGGCTGCTAGAGGCCAGTCTGCTGGCTGAAAGCCAGGGCCTCCCCTGCCCTACAAGAGGGCTTTGGCCATGGTTCTTGGGGAGAGTAGGTGGTATAGTGAGGAAGGTGAAGGACGCAGGTAGCACAGACAAGAAGAACAGGTACCTGCATGGTGTCGGCTCCTGAGGCGTCGCTCCCCTCCAACTCCAGTCTGAGATGGGCAGCAGCAGCAGCAGGGTCAGTCGGGTGGAGTGCGGCTCCCCAACATGACCTGTCCCCCTGGGCAAACCCCAGTCAGCGAGGGGGGGGAACGCAAATGCTGTCGGACCAAAGGGTGTTGCACTTAAAGGAGATTCAGTAAGAAATGTGCCCCAGATCTTGGAGTTCCTCCTGCCCATCAGACACAGCAGCACTGAGCAGCCAGGTGGGACCATAGTCCCCCAGCCACCCTCTTCAACCCCTCCAGCAGCAGAGCAGACCCGGGCTGTGGTGGTGAGTGGGCCATGGGCCCAATCTTGTGTTTAAACTCATGCCATAGGTGCCAGGCAGGGGGACGAGAAAGGACAATTTAAAGGGCTGGAGCCTAAAAGGATAGGGAAGGACAAGAGTGCCCAAAAAGAGGATTTCAAGGGGGTAGTGTACCAAAATTTATGAGGAGGGCATAGTAGGCTCACAGGGGGAGTGGACAGCCTAAGGGGATCAGGGGAACTCAAACAGTGGGCTGAAGGCCAAGAGGGACAGGGGGAAGAGAGAAGACCCTAGGGGCCGGCCAGAGCCCATGCAGTTATTTTATTTTATTCTAATTGTTGGGAGCTGGACGCTGTGATTTCGGAAGCCCCAAGGAGAAAAGGGGTTGGAGAGGTGGGTTGCCAGCCTTTTGTTCTGACTTGGGGCCATTCTGCACCGGGGCAGAGACAGAAGCCCACAGCCAGCCAGCCCCTGAAAAGGAGGGCTAGGCACAAGGCCCCAGGTCTATAAATAAGTCAGTAAGTGAGCAGGGCTGGACAAAGCCCTACCCAAGTGCACTGGCACCATTGGCATTATTTAGGGAGGCTGGAACCGGACAGGGAGCCCAATAGCCCTTCCACAGGGGTCTGTTCCGAAGAGATAGCCCAAGCAAATAAACAACCTTAGAGGTGCAGCATCCAGGAGTGGAAAGGGAAAGTGGGTTAGTGGCCCTAGGTTACCCACGATAAAGGTTGTTAGAGCACCACTAAAGCCGAACTGTAGTGTTGCCTGCCTATCACCCCCTAGAGACTGTATTACCTATGAGAACTGAACTGTCTTCCAAAAACAAAATTGTTTGCTTGCTACAGAACTGTGTTATCAAATTGCACCATGGTGTACCGGACGTCCAGCTTTGCCTTTGTTGCCCAGACCAGCTTCGCCAGAGCCTGACGCTGACCCAGGGAGGTCCCCGGCCCATTCGCTATCTGCAGAAGGACCACCTCCAGTGACATCAGTCTGCTCCAAAGTTCTGCCACCAGTGTTATAGCATCAGTCCTGTGACAGTAAGTGGTAGAGAGCCGCTAGTGAGGTATCCAGTCAGCTTAGAAGCCACCCCGGCTCAAGCGTGAGGGACCACAGTCAACATCGTGCATGCCCTCATCCTGTTTTGCTGGACATCCATAAGTGTGCTTGTACCCATGTTGCTCTGCAGAGGCAGCCCAAAAATTGAACCACCAGCAGTCTTCTAGTTGATAGGTCATCTGGGGGCCGAGGACCTACCAGTGGTCATTGCTGCGGATCGCCCAGGAAACTATCTGCCGACCCAAAGTCTTCAGCTTCTTGTCTGAAGTCACAGAGGATTGTCGAGTTCTTCATCATCCAGCTAGCAGTGTTCCTCTTTGTGTTTTGTTCTTCAGGGGGATGCCCTGTTATGGCCTGTTTGTAACAAGTGCTTTGTGGGGTCAATGCCCACCTGCTGATTAGCCAATGCAGAGGAAAGCCCAAGCTTGGTTCATCAGGTTTCATCATTTTGGACAAATGCATGTAGGAATTAGACTCAAAGGGATTAACTCCTGTTCTTTGTTCGACCAATTGTTGGTCCTAATCGTATTGTTTTGTTGTTTATTTTTATTGTCATGTATCATTGTAGAAACAGTTATCTTGTTTTTATTGTCCCTGGTAAATAAACCTCTTGCATCTTGGTCACTGAGTAAGCTTCCTGCCTCTCCTTCCAGATTCATCTGGCCTGTCCTGGAATTGTTAGGGAACCTTCTGGCCCCCTACACAAGTGAAAAAAAAGAATAGATGTTAGCTTTGAGATGGACGAGGAGCTACTAGCTATGCTGGATGAAATAGGAGAGGGGGTGTCCAGTCCCCCTGCTCCATGCTAATGCTGCAAACAATTATTTGCCAGAAACATCATTTCAAGAAAGTATATTAGAAGCAGGTCAGTTGCCAATAGAAAATGTGGAGAATAATATATTAGACATTGTGCTTGCAGCGTCCATAGAAGCCAATGAAAATAAAAACACATCAGGAAAAACAGCCTATGACATAGCCATGTTGAAGTGTTTTTTAAAGAAAATAATAATGATAACAGAGAATGATTCCAAATAGAGCCTAGCAAATTAAACCAGCTGCTAGCCAACTTTTTCATGACATCCCAGAAGATGAATGGTGAGTCATATGAGCCAGTGAGCCTAAGAAGTATTTTCAAAAGTGTTGACAGGTACTTAAAGGCAAATAACTACCCACTTTTTTTTTTTATTATTTTCATTCATTATACTCTCTGTATGGCCCCCATCTGACCGACTCCCCCAGCTCCATCCCCCGGAATTACTGGGGCTTACCTTATGCCCGGTCCGGGAGCAGTGCCTGCAGAGAGTCAGTTGCCATCCTGCTGCTGGTTTTTCCCTTTTTTTTTCTCCACATTTTTTCCCCGCGGGCCTCAGGAGAAGGTTGCATGCGTGTGGAGGCACGCATGCACCTTACAGCCTCGGTAACGACTCTCCTTCACCCACCCCATTGGCCTATTGCCAGCACCCTGCTTGTGCAGCCGCTTGGCCTCCACCAGGGGGCAGCCGAGAGTGAGGGATGCCATCCCACCTTCCCAGAGAGGAGAGCTGCCTAACAATCGCTCCATCCAGCTCCCCCGCGCCGACCTCCGATGACCCAGGCTCGCTCCTGAGCCCAGATCGCCGGCGTGCCGCGAGGAGAGACGTCCACTGCCTCAGCCCACTGCACCACTGGGCTGTACTACCCATGTCTTTTAAACAAAGAGAGTGTTTGAGGTAATAAGAAAAGTAATGAAGGCAAAGCTGAAATGACTAAAGTCATTAGGAAGGGGTAGAAGACCTAATGCATCAGATGAACTCACAGATGAAATGATAAACAAATTGTATGAGGCAAGGCAGCTAGGCTCCCATTCACCACAGCCAGTCATTAACACCATGTAGCTAACGTGTAGCCTGTTCTTTGGTATAAGGGGCTGCACAGAGCTGATGCAGTTGAAATGGGGAGACATCCAGTTAAAGAATGATGAGAATGGTCTGAAAGTTTTACAGTCTTCACAGGTATGACAAACCAAAACAAGAACAGGACTAAACATAAAAGATACATGAAAAATAAAGCCACATGCCTACAAAAATGCCAAAGAGCCCATGAAGTGTCAAGTGTCAACATATCTGGCATTTGAGTCAAGACGTCCAGCAGTTACAAAGGCACCAGAAAGTCTTTTTTTCATGGGAATTAACATCAAAGAATGTTACAGCAAGAAACAAGTCTGGTTCAAGAACCAATCCATAGGTGTAAACAAGTTAAGCAGCATACTAAAAACGATGTTAAAAAATGGTGGCCTTACCACTGACCTAAAAATAACCAATCACAGTGCTAGAAAACATGTAGTACAGAAGCTGAATGACTCAGGCATCCAAGCAGCAGAAATCATGCAAGTCACGGGTCACAAAAACATTAAGGGTGTAAATGGCTATAGTAAGTTGAACATAAAACAACAACTGAAAATATTGAATATATTAAATGACACCCAGGATGCAGACAGTGAACAACCTTGCAGAAGTCATCAACCACTGAATGTGCATTCCAGCTCCAATCAGACAGCATGGGGTAGGTATTTTTACCAACCTAGTTTCCAAGCCACAAACATAGCCTTAAATTTCAACACATGTACTGAAGAGCAAAATAAAAGTAAAAAATAAAAGGTGTGAAACCAGCTGTAAAAAAGTAAAGATAACACAAAGTTAATTGCATTTATGCAAAAGAAGCCATAATGTTAGTAAGATGAAAGTAACATAGAACTCCTTGCAAGAATAAGGTAAAAAAAAAAAAAATAGGCTGTACAGTGCAATGTATATGTGAACACATAACTGTAAAATTAAGAACATGACCATCACTGAGCAGGCCAGCCTGATGCCTAGTGTTATCTTCGCAGTATCTTTATCTTCCCAGCAGAAGCTGACAAAACTGTGAAAAGAAGGAAATGCAAAAGAGTTCTCGACAGTGATGGTGAAATTGACTGGAGACAGTTAAGAGGTAGCACTAATTGTAACAAGCATTTGTCAATGACGAACGTTCGCTTGCAGGTATTTGCAGTGGTGTTTGGCATGCATGGTGCTTTACCCTAATGCCCTGTGCGATTGCTGGTATTTGCACAATAAATTGTCAGCATGATCTTTTTGTTACCCCCATTGTGTGCTACATAGGCGGAAATACGTTTTGGGCAGGATGTGAAAATGACAGCTGTACTGCTCATAAGGAAGTGTGGTAAAATGCCAATGTTGAAAATCTGGAGTGGAAATATTGAAAATTCCGCAAACCCTCTGACGTCGTAGGAACTGTGCAATGCAGCTAAGTAAAACAGTCATTTTAGAAATTTTTCACCAAATTTTCAACATTGCCATTTTAAAACCTCTGCTAATGAAGTGTCACTGTGATTTTCTCACTGTGTCCCATACATTGATTTCAAGACACCGACTGCGCCATTGTGCACTATATGGGGGGAAAGACGTTTTGGGCAGGATGTGAAAAATGACAGCTGTACTGCTCTTAAGGAGGTGTGGTAAAATGGCAATGTTGAAAATCTGGGGTGAAAATATTGAAAATTCGCAAACTTACGAACCTGAGTAGGAACTGCGCAACGCAGACTCATAAAACAGTCATTTTTAGGAATTTTTTCACCAAATTTTCAGCACAGCCATTTTAAGACCTCTGCTCATGATCAGTGTCACTGTGATTTTCTTAATGTGTCCCATACATTGAGTTCGCACACCGACTGCGACATTGTGCGCTACATGGGCAGAAACACATTTTGAGTGAGATGTGAAAAATGACAGCTGTACAACTCATAAGAAGGTGTGATAAAATGGCAATGTTGAAAATCTGGAGTGAAAATATTAAAAATTAGAACTTACAAGCTGTGTAGGAACCACGCAATGCATCGCCAGAACAAACATTTTGATTTTCATCAATAACATAGGATTCTTCATGATGATGTCACCGTCATGGCGCATTGAGTCGGCGGTGATTTCACGCAGTGACTGTGCAGTGCCTGCGAAATCACCCTTCGGGCCTGAATAATGCCATGACAGTGACATCACTCATGAGAAGGGGTCCCAAAACCCCATGTTGAAAATTTGGTGCAAAAATTCCAAAAAATGACTGAGATATGCACTAAAGTTGAAACCCCCCCAATGTAGCCCAATATACAGCTTACCGGCATTTCCTCAGTTCTCGGTCGGCTTTGAAGAGTGCAGAAGTGTTCCAAGTCCACCGAAGATTGTCACGCCAGAGTCTGGAGGTAAGTATGGGGTGGGGTGGTGTGGGAGGCTGGTGCACAGGGTGGGTGTGGGTTGTAGAGGGGATTGGGAGACGCTCAGAGATCGCTGCTTTTGTTTTACAGGAAAACAAAAAGATGATGGGATGTTTGCCATGCTGGGGTGGGCCCCGGCATGGCAGAAGATGTGGGGGCCGAGGAGCTGATGATGTGTGGGTACCCCGCCAGCAACCACACGGGGGCCGAGGAGCCGACGGGATTGTGCACCCCGCCGGCAAAACAAAGGAACGGTTTGCCACGCTGGGGTGGGCTCCCAGCCGCGGCAGCAGGATGGCTTGGGGGCCGTGGAGCTGGATGGGATTGGGCACCCCGCCAGCAAAACAAACAGTGTTTGCCATGCTGGGTCGCCTCGCATGGCAGGAAAGCTTTGGGGCGGCGGATGCGCACGGGGAGCGCGGTGACGAGGGCGATGGCGCTGAGTATGGCAGCGTGTGTTTTCCTTTGAAGCAGAGGAACACCGCTGTTACATTGAGCCCTGCACCCATTGGTGCAGGATCACCACGCCTCGCTCAAGGGAGCAGTGCAATGGATGGAAGAGGCACACCTGCAAGTGTGCTACTCTCCCAAAACGTTCCTTGCGCATGCGCGCAAGCGAATGTAAAAATTAGTAAAACAAAGCTATGGAGGGGAAGTTCAGTGATTGTAAAAACACAAAAAAATGATTGTGTCATAGCAAACCAAATAGCATTCTCTCCGTCATAAGCAGAAATGTAAAAAAATATCAGGTACAAGTATGGTAGCACGGTCATCTACTAAGATACCATAACAAGAAATGTGTGTTTACAGTGCTTACTTGGATTGTTTTTTAGTTGTCAATTAATTATAGTTATTAACTTGTTGTAGAGGTATCAAATACCTGACTGTCAGGCAGCATTATACAGAAACTTAACGCTTGTCAGTATATAATGACCGCCAGACCCATCTAGTCTGTGCCACTACCCCACACAAATCTGTGGCCTCTGACTACCTGATAAATATTTTTCACTTATCCATCTCACTTCTATGGTACCCTTAATTCTGTCCAGTACATGTTTAATATCGTCCACTGTGCGTGCCCACACCCCCTCCTGTAATAGTCTATTCCCCATGTCCACCACTGTGTCTGTAAAGAAAAACTTCCTCACACACTAGCATGAACAGTAAAAGAAGGTGACAAGACTTTCTATAGATACATTAGTGAATGGAGAAAGTCCAGAGGTGGTATTGCGAAGATCAAAGGGGATAAGGGGGTGTGTGAGGAGGAGGACCATGTAAAAGCATATATCCTAAATAGATACTTCTGTTCAGTAATTACTGAGGAGAAGGTAGGGCAGGGCCCACAGCTCAGCACCATGGACCCAGGTGGGGGGGAGGGAGGTGTGCACTAGTCCCTTCACAAAATAAAGGTCCTACAAGAGCTCAATAAACTCAGGGTGGACAAGGCAATGGGAACTGATGGCATACATCCCAGGGTACTAAAGCAGCTAAGGGTGGAACTATCAGAGCCATTATCAGAACTGTTTAGTGAGTCTCTGAGCACAGGAGCGGTGCCAGAAGACTGGAGAAGGGCTCATGTGATCCCGCTCCACAAGAGTGGTGGCAGGGAAGAGGCAGGGAACTACAGACCAGTCAGTCTTACCTCAGTAGTGGGCAAAATTGTGGAGGCACTCCTTAAGGAAAGGATAGTGCAACACCTGGAATCTATAGGAGAACGGGATCCAAGACAGCATGGGTTTATAACAGGAAGGTCCTGTCAAACTAATCTCATAGATTTCTTTGACTGGGTAATCAGAGTGGTGGACCAAGGGAGAGCAGTTGATGCCACCTACCTTGACTTCAGCAAAGCTTTTGATACTGTTCTACCTAGAAGATTGATTAATAAGCTGGGTAGGCTCAGGGTGAGTCAGAAGTTGGTCAACTGGGTGGCAAACTGGTTGTCGGGCAGAAAACAGAGAGTGGTGGTAAATGGTATACAGTCAGAAGAGATGCAAGTCACAAGTGGGGTATCTCAGGGATCAGTCCTGGGGCCAGTCCTCTTCAACATCTTCATCAGTGACATTGCAGATGGACTGGAGGGTAAGGCTTGCCTGTTTGCAGATGACACCAAGATCTGCAACAGAGTAGATGATCCAGATGGGTTGGGAAGAATGAGAAGAGATCTGGATAAACTGGCAAAATGGTCAGAAGAGTGGCAACTGGGGTTTAATGCAAAGAAGTGCGAGATCATGCACATAGAGAGGAGAAACCCTGAAGCCACCTATAGGTTGGGAGGGGAGTTGCTGGCAGTCACAAGGGAAGAAAGAGACTTTATCATCATTACAGATGACCTGAAATCATCCAAGCAGACCACTAAAGCAGTAGGTAAGGCTAGGGGGATGTTGGGGTGTATTAGAAGGGGTATCACAAGTCATAAGAGGGAGGTAATAATCCCTCTTTACAACACACTGGTTAGGCTCCATCTGGAGCACTGCATGCAGTACTGGAGGCCACACCTTCACAAGGACATTAACCAAATTGAGGCAGTCCAGAGAAGGGCAACCAAAATGGTGCAGGGTCTGCATCAGAAAACATACAAGGACAAATTAATGGAATTCAATATGTATACCCTAGAGCAAAGGAGGGAGAGAGGTGATATGATTGAAACATTCAAACACCTTAAGGGCATTAATAAGGTGAAAGAGTCTAACATGTTTCAATATAAGAAAATTAGCAGGACAAGAGGACACAGCATGAGATTAGAGGGATGCCAATTAAGGGGTAATGTAAGGAAGTTCTTTTTCACAGAAGGGGTGGTGGATGCATGGAATGGCCTACCTCAGGAAGTGGTGGATATGAATATAGTGCAGGGCTTCAAACAGGCATGGGATAGGCATAAGGTAGCAATACAGATAAGTATGAATAGATTGGCCATTTACAGAGCAAATGCTGATGGCACATTCATAGGGTAGAAAAAGAAATGGGCAGACTGGATGAGCCTTGCAGTCCTTATCTGCCATCAACTTCTATGTTTCTATGTTACATTTCCCCCTCAGCTGGCCACCTTCTAACTACATATCATATTCTGTCATTCATTTACATCTCTTATATCAAAGGATGTCATCCTGCATGCATCTTACTAATGCACTTAAGCAACTTTAATGCTACTATCATACCCCCCATTCCCTCCTCTCCTCCAGAGTACATATTGAGTTCCTTTAGACTCACTGCATAAGTTTTCGGATATGAGGCCTGCACCATCTTAAACTTCCCTATCTGGTCTACCTCCACCCTGGGAATGTCCTTAAGAAGGCACGGCCCTAAAAATTGCATACAGTACTGTACGTTATAACTCACTAGAAAATTTCTGCACAATGGCGTTACCACTCCCAGCCTTCTTGCAGTATTACCCCATCTATGCACCCCATCATGTCACTGGTCCTCCCTGCAGTTTTTGTACTCTGTTTAGACTCATTTAAATAACCAGAAATGCTAAACCAAAGGTCCCTTACTTCACTGTTGATAGTCATCAACCCCCCCCCCCATCCTGTAGCTCTCCCCAGGGTCCCTTCATCACAGGTGTACAATATTGAACTTCTTTAAATGAAACCTTATAATAGTACCCTCTGCTATAAAGAAGTGTTAAAAATGCATTCCCTACAGAAATTTCACTATGTAATTTAACTTTACAGATACCATCTGGTACCATAGGACTGGAAAAGAAGACATGAAAATATCAAGAAGCAGAAAATGAGAAGCAAGACAAGAGACAACAAAGACAAATGCACAGACTAGAAAACAAGCAGCCAAATGCTGAACAGGCATGTCAAAGATGTACAAACAAAACAGTAAAAAAGGAAATGTCTAGGATGTATCTTAACATGGTAGATTAGCCTCTTGTATTCCATTCATGATTCACTGTTACAAAAGGGTAATTTTATTATGTTTGTTATATGGATTTTAATAGGAACAATGAATGTTGCAAAGTAAAAGAAATGTAAGCAAAAGTAAAACAAATCTACAAAATAGAACAGTTGAAAACGTGCAGTTTAAATATTAATGTAACATCAAAAGTATGCATGTGCATAAATCAACTGACATAAATGTTGCAGTATATCCAATACTTATGCAAATATGTTGTAGTAAATTGCTTATCATTTTTTGTCTACTGAATATCAACTAAGTAGTTCATAGAAATGTAAATGTCCAATATACAAAATAATAAGTATGTGTATCTTTGCACTTCAGACTCCATTCATTTGTATTATGTAAGTCAAAGGATAAAAATTCATTATAGTTATAGTGCTTATTTCCTAAGCGTTCCAAGGGGCATGCTGCATACAGATTAGCATGGCATAAGACACAGTTATGCAGCATGCACACAGGTACAGTAGTTGCACAGCATATAACATATCATGAGATAAATACTGGCTCTTCATCTAATTGTGTATAACTGCTAAAAAAGTAAAATGAAGTGCTGTGGGTAGACACTGTTGATCTAATGTTAATACACATCAAGGTACCCTATTTGTTCTGACATAGGTTAGATGACAGTCGAATGTGCACATATGGGAAAAAAGCCAACTTATCAAAGATAGTGGTATACTTTCCCCGAGAAGCTGTATTTTAAAACAAAAATAATCAAGGTGTCCTAATTGAGCAGAAAAGTTTTAATTTATTGTGAGCACCTACATCAGAATCCATAAGCATCATGTAATAGGATTCTTGCTTGATGCATGCAATTTCAAAACATCACCATCCAAAAGTAAACAAATTGTAATGAAATAAATAAATTAAAAAAATGTGCACACTTCAGTGCGTGACAGTACTGTAACCACATTCTGCAATGTGATAAGAAACATCCCGATGAAAAGGTAATTTTTAAAGTGGCATCCATAAAATGCAGAGAAGGCCACCACCATTAATGGAAGCCTGCCTCCGACTGAATACCTATTAACAGAATGGCGGGGCATGAAATCTTCACCACAGCGGCCCTTCTGCATGATCAATGGTAAAAATCACATCCAGCTCCAGGATCATAAGCAAACTGAGCTGTTTGGACTCACTTTTATGCGCATGCGTACTTCAAAAAAATATTTGCCTCACCCACTCAAACCTAACCAGCCAATTGCAAGCAGTACTGCCACTTTGACTGACTTATTAACTTAAATATTTGCATAGAAATGGTGCAAACTCGATATAATTGACATAATGCCATGGCAACAAAGCACACTGCGTGAGAGATCCAACTAAGGATTCCATAAACAGCCACTGTAAACGGGAGTACTTTTCCTAAATAAAACAGAAAATCCCACTGTAAGTAATACATGAAACGAGACCCACAGAAGTGCTACAAATCAAATATGACAAGGCTTGCTGTGCGATAGTCGAAATATCTTCACTCGCAGTCAGTGAACACCAGTATCTCACTTGTGGCTTCACCACTTGTGAGATATCAAGAGTTCACAGACTGCTCATGAAGCCATTACTGCTATTTCACTGCTGGCCATGTCATATCCCATACATATTATTTATGTATACAAAGAGAACAAAAGGAACATATCATCATCAGGTAATGTCAGCAGTGTCTCTTTTTAAGAAACGGAATCAGGTCAGATTTGTCATGAGTCCCGACTATTCAGAGCTCCGAAAGTGTAAATCCAGGACTGCCTCTTCAGGATGAAGAGGTCTAAATTAAATCCCCACCATATTCCCCCAAAGCAACCCTGTTAATGCACAACATTTAAAATTAATTATCACTACATTTACTCGCTGCTTTTTCTCTAGCCACATGCAGTGCCAAGGCATTAGTGACATCTTCCCTGGCTATAACACAGAAATGTTCCCCACCCTAACCTCAAAGGCACAGGTTGTTTTGCCCACGTAGAATGTGCCACACCCACATGTGGCAAGATCAGCTACATTAGATGTCACAAACACAATTCACAAACATGCCTAACTTCAAATACTTTCCATGTTTATTATAGTAAAGACTTTGGTTTTGATAATGAAGAGAATTTTGAGAGGGGTCACTTTCCCAGTGGATCACACTTGCTAAACTCCTGTGTTGCTAGTACCCTGCTTCTCAGGCTGCAGTGTTATAGCAGCATGAATTATTTTTTTTTATTTTTATTAATTTATTTCAAATTCGGATTAATACCTTTTAGCCGGGGGCTCGTTTACAAAGGCTCCAAGTCAACAAGGAATACAAGATATTTACAGGTGATGAAACATTGCAGAACAGAAAGACATCAACTAACAAGTGGTATTCGTGTGCAGTTACAACATTAAGCAGGGTACAAGAAGTAAGGAGAAACAGGACCACTCTTCCAGAGAAACATATTAATGCAGCACTAATTAAGTGCAGTACAGTGTTTAACAATCATGTTACAGTTCAGACGGGATGCTCCCAGTCTGCAGAAATGCATGTTTTAGCAGCCAAGGTGAGGCTTTGTCAAGGGGAGGTAGTAGGTGGAGGGAGGTGGAAGGGGGAAGTGGGCAGTTGTGGAACAGGAGGGTGGGAGTGAGAGAGGGTAGCGTTTGACTGGTGTGAGAACTGCTTTCAGAGGCCATGGGTTAACAGAAAAACTTGATAAGTTTCCTAGCCCCAGATGGTTTTAACTCCTATGGATATGCTAGTAAATGAGATTACAAAATGGTGTTACCTACTGTATATGCGGAGGGGGGCATTTTTTTCCCTCCTCTGACCCTTATGGCAGCAATACAGTTCCTTCCTTCCTGCCTCTGCATTTGACATAATGACTGGGTGCAACCCAGGAAGACAATTTGCTGGTTTGCAATTAATGGCTTTACCAAACATGATGCTACAAGTTGTTTGCAAATTATAAATAGGTGTTTATATTTTTGTCCCGGGCACCATGAAGCCACCATTATCAGATACTGGACTTTCCTGGACACTTCGCCCTGTGTCATGTGATGCTTTAAACTCTTTAAGGTATTTAAGTCCAGGTGGTCTCCTTCTGCTGACTACTTCTTTTGATCTTATGCTGTTTTTTTTTTTGAGAATGATACCTGCTACCCACAAAGTAATAATGAAATGGGAAGGTTGTTGGTTGAATCCTACTGTACTGCTGTTTGTAGTTTGAAATTGCTTTCCTTTGCTCCTTCCACAGAATATGTAATGCAATAAAAAAGCTATAAAAAATGGTGTCTATGCAGTTTTTTTGAACTTGTATAATCAGACCATTAATCTCCAAATGTACGAGTAATGTAAACTATTTGCCTTCAATTGTTCACACCTATTTAGCAACACATACTGTGCTATTACTAAAAAAACCCTGGTCTGGAGGGAAAGGTATGCCTCTTTGCAGATGACACAAAGATCTGTAACAGAGTTGATACACAAGAGGGGGTAGAAAAGATGAGAAGTGACTTGGCAAGGTTGGAGGAATGGTCAGACATATGGCAACTTAGATTCAATGCAAAGAAGTGCAAAGTAACGCACCAGGGAAACAAAAACCCAGAAGAAGAGTACACAATAGCAGGGGAAGTACTAACAACAACAAAAATGGAAAGGGACCTGGGGGTAGTCATATCAGATGACCTAAAGGTGGGTAAGCAATGTGAAAAGTCGGTAAGGAGAGCCAGGGGGATACTGGGATGCATAGGAAGGGGCATCACAAGTAGAAAAAGGGAAGTGGTTATCCCTTTATACAGACAGTTGGTGAGACCCCATCTGGAGTACTGTGTGCAGTTTTGGAGACCTCATCTACGCAAGGGCATAGACAGGATGGAAGCAGTCCAGAAGAGGGCAACTAAAATGGTGCAGGGTCTGCAGCAGAAACCATATGAAGAGAGACTGAGAGAGTTTAATATGTATACTCTTGATGAAAGGAGGGACAGGGGGGACATGATAGAAATGTTCAAGTACCTCAAGGGAATCAACAAAGTCCAGGAGGGTAGCATCTTTCAGAAAAAGAGATGTGTAAGATCAAGGGGGCACAATTTAAAGATAGAGGGGCGACGGCTCAGGGGTAATGTGAGGACATTTTTTTTCATGGAGAGAGTGGTGGATACATGGAACAGCCTTCCTGACTAGGTTGTTGGGTCTAAAACAGTGGGGGAATTCAAACATGCATGGGACAGACACAAGGCAATTATAGTGGGGGTTGCAGGAAGTAAGCTGTTGGTTAACTAGAAACTGCAGCTTATCCAGTATGTAGGGAAATGGGCAGACTGGGTGGGCCAAGTGGTCCTTATCTGCCGTCAAAGTCTATGTTTCTATGTTTCTATGTTTAAACCTGTTGGCTCTGGCCATACAGTATAATCTTATTCTTTGACTCTCAAATACAATTACTGCTTTTATCTGAAATGCAATTCAGTGTGTGTCACTTACACATGTGGATGAATAAAACTCTGACTTCTGTTTCACTTCATTGATATTTAAAAATGTTGAAAGGGCACATGAACTTTTCTTGAGTGCTATTCAGTGATGTGTAAATTCTTAGTTTTTCAGGAGTAAGCTGTCTTGGTAAATTGTGGCCGTGGTAAGATCATCAACTTCCGAGACAAGACAAATACTGTAACTATATCTGTTACAATTAAAGAGCCACCTAACTGTTGGGACAACTTCAATAAACAATACATTGGGACATAATGCAGCTTACATTTTACTGTATATTAACAACACCCAACATCCAGACTGCCTGCCGCCAACTGCACACTTGAACAGTATTAAATCCTTGTTCTATATCAGCTCAATCATGCTGGCATGCACATGGTTCCTGCCTGTTGATTGTTGAGACGTGTCAGCTTATATTTCATACACTAGTTACAGAGGCTAGTGATGATTTTACTAGGACACTCCCTCATAATCCTTAAGGTAAAGTCATAAAATGTTGTACATAAGCTGTGCATTTAGGGAGAATGGCACTGATGCAGGATGGAGGAGGCATGGTAACTGCAGTAGGATGGAGGATGGAGAAGGCATGGTAACTGCAGTGGAACAGAGGAGGCATGGTAACTGTAATGGGACAGAGGAGGCATGATAACTGCAGCAGGATGGAAGAGGCATGGTAACTGCAGCTGGATGGAGGAGGCATGGTAACTGCAGCGGGATGGAAGAGGCTGTGTAGAGAAATGGGAAATTATCTCTTGTTTCAAGTCAGGTCTGTTATAAAAAAAAGAAAAAAATAGTTGCTAAAATAAATAATGTGATACTATCACATTATTTATTATGGCAGTTAGTGTTTTTTTTAGTAGACATGGCTTGAGAAGGGATATAATAACTGCTGCTGTAAATAATGTGCACTGTTACAGGATGGAAAGGCAGGCAATCAGTGAGAGCGGGGCTGGTGGAGGTAAGGTTTCATTTAGTTTTCAACTCGTAGCATTTTGGCTTTCTTTACATAAATGAAAAAAAAATTGATACCCCATGTGACACTTGGCCAGCTAGTTATGATTGTTCCATGATATCTGTAATATAAAAACGTAGTGTGTGAATATCTCCATAAGGCAGCTGTGCCATGGGTTCCCCCCCAACCTCAGGTTTCAGAGAAGCTGCAGGATATATTAACCTGAGGCCAGGAGGTAATTAAAAGACTAGAGAGACTAAGGCCCCATCCACACTACACCACTCAGACCCCGTAATGGACAGAAACCGTTACATCTGGGGAACAGTACAGTGTGTCCACACTGCAGTGGTGATTGGTACGAGACCAGTACTGCCAGTCCACACCTCAGGAATCGGGTGACTGTTACCAAGGCACTCAATCCCACAATGCAGCTCACGCAGTGCTACGGGCCCTGCAGGGGACCATTACCGCCCGTCCACACTACCACTGATAATGTTACCGAGGCAGGACCACTTTCATAACTGTTGTTGAAACATCCTCATATGTGGTTTCAACAACGGTTACGAAAACACCTTCTGTAACATTACAGGTGTAAATGCAAACCGTTGCGGTAATGGTTTGGGCACTCTGTAATGTTACAGAGGCATAGTGTGGACAGGGCCTTAATTAAGGGTCTCCTGTTTTTCTGACTTAATTACAGCTGACCCAACAACCAGAATATAGGGTTCGTAAATTTGCATGACGTCTTAGAGAAAAAAAACATGTTATACCACTATGGTGCGATAAGTCATAAAATCCTTTGATGTGCCCTGGGAATATGAACTGCTCAAGATCAAAGAGGGTATGTTAATTAAGGAGCTATATTGGGAAATGCATTTTTGATGATGTCACCCTATTTAATATACCTCCAAATAGGACATCCTGTTTTGTATATTTTTTATATTAAACAAGGAGGAGCTAGATGATGTCATAGAAGGTGTGTGTGAGAGAGAGACAGTTTAAACTGTATTCTGTGTTTCAACTGAGTGACATTTTCTTTTTGGGCTCTTAAGAAACAAGATCTAACTTAAGCACTGTAAAGAGGTAATACATTAAATAGAAAAAGTCTAACTGTATTGTGGTAGGAGTTTATGTTTTGTACTTAACCTTGTTCTTTTAAGTGATTGTGTGCTTTTTGATATAGTGTTCTGTGTTTACATTTTACATATTTTTATCCATTTTAGTAAAAATATTAATTTGAAAGACTGCCTATCTTCAAAGTTCTTTTTACATGTGATGTATGGAGGGTTAAGACTGACAAAAGCTGTTCAAAGCTTGATGGTGTTATTAAACTGGGAAAAGGTAAGAATACACCTAAGGTCTTTCATAGAGTTTTAAGGGTTCATTTTGGATACCTGGTCAGGTGCCTTTAGGCAAAATATATCTGGCATCCCCCCAAAGAGCAGATTATCAGAGCCTGTACATTTGTGTACGCTAGCATAAGGTTCACAGTTTGAATCACCCCAGAGCTTGAGACTAAAGGTGATTTGGACCCACAAGCAGACAGGAGTGTTACCCTGTCTTTCACCTGTTCACATTACTGCACTCAGAGGTTGGCACTGTGGGAGCAGAGGGCCTGACCTGCTGAGTGTGTTTGTGATACACCCTAGTAAATACATTAGTTGTTAAACTGATATATCACAGTAAATAAATTATTATTTATCACAGTATAAAGAAACCCCAAAAAGCTGTCCCCAACTCGCTGTCTTCCTGGCACTCCATCCGACAACAGTGCACAATATATACTGCAGAAGTTACTTATTATGGCATTATTTATTATAGCAGTTTGTGTATGTTTCTATTTTATAATAGACCTGGCTTGAGATGAGTCTAGAGATAATTTCCCTTACCTGAGCTGCTTCCACCATCCTGCTTCAGCTCTGCTCCCCCCCAAATGCATGCAGCTTTACAGCATTTAATTAATTTACCTGTTATGAACTGCAGTTTCAATATATAAATATATATATATATATATATATATATATATATATATATATATATAGCTACAAGAACAGTATTTTGCAAACAGGTTGACCTACTTTAAACATAAAACAATGTCCCTATATGTATACACTATGGGGGAACTTTCTCTGGCTCTGTCTTGCCTCTGGCTCTGGGGATTCCCCATGCTCACCTCAGAGTTGTTACCAATGCTAGTTGCTTACAAGGTAAAAAGAAAATTTGAAAACTGGTCTTCTGCCATGAAGACTGTGACTTGTCTGTCTCTCCCACACTTGTCTCACTTGCCAGTTATTCCATTTAGCTAACAAATTAGCACAGAGCTGTGAGTGTTTTTCAATATACAGTAGCAGGTGATTGTTCATTCAGCTATTAATGGAAGTGCTAACATTCATCCTGTGTAGTAGTTAACATTTCTAGGAACCATACATACAGTACAGTACACTGATGCCTGGGCTGCTTGAATTAAGCTTGTGTTGGACTGCTTGTCACTCACTCAGGAATGGTCCAAAATGGATGTGGTGGAATGGGTGAGCTAGCCTAGCCAAATTGCTACCGACCCGAGTGCAGCTTGTCCGAAAAATTACACTGTCACACAGAGTAAAACAAGTGATTCTGCTAACAAATTACTGAATGACAACAAATTTAACACTCACTTTCCCTGGCATTAACAGGGCACCAACACTGTCACACATGGTGTTTGAAGTCAGAGCCTTAACTCTCAGAGGAGGAGAAGTAGGAACCTGAGGAGTCAACAGAGGAGTTTGGCTTCAACTCAGCTTAATAAAAATGTCCAATTATGCTTAATATTTATTTTCTTCCTCAGCTTCATCAACTTCAGTTGGGTCTGAATGAACGGCAGCAATGGCAAGTGAGGTGTCAAATGTTCCCGCTTTCCTTAGAGTGTGAGTCTGTGGCAGCTCGAGAAGGATCTGGGTGGAAAAGGGGGAGTGCGGCACTACTTAATATTTCTATTGGCTGGCCACCTTTACACAACAACCAGTCATGTAAAGCTGGCAGCTAGACTTCTCAACCCCTAAATGTTACTGCGAGCTGGCAACTGCATCAAGTCCATTCTGTGTGCTCTGGGGGCCGGGCAGCTTATGGCTGCCGAATCCAGTACTGAATTAAAAGTTTCATCTGGATTGGGTTCTTTTCATGTGCCCACCCCACCCAGCCCCCTGCTGGCACCCCAGATGACTGTATGCCTTGCATGTGCCAAGCGCCAGTACTGGGTTGACCCTGCAAGAGAGGAAGAGAGACACACAGTACAGAATGACAGCGCTCTCTGTCTGTATGTGTCTTGACAGGGAGCCCTGACCTTTTCCTGCCATCTTGAGAGAATGTGTGTGAGAGAGAAATGGAGTTCTTAAACATTGCTGAAGTCTTCTGTTTCAGTGTATCTCCCTCTCTCTCTCTCTCTCTCTTTCTGCAGACAGCAGCAGCATGTTGACCCACGTTGTGCAGCTCCAGCACCTAAAGTGTAAACATATAAAGGTTGGCTGGGGGGTGTGTGTGAGAAAAATGAATCCAAGGATAATAAAGACAGTCCGCCGTGTTCTGCTAGTCCAGAGTGAGCAGCCTTCCTCAATGTGTGTGACACAGAGACAAAGTGTCACATGCGGCAGAGAGAGAAAGACTTAGGTGCTAACGGTCCATACACCGAGCAATAGGAGCGGGGCATGTATGTCTCTGTGTCCCTTTCTGTTGCTCCCCACTGGTCCATCATGTTACAGTAGAACAGCAATGCAGCAGCCGCTAGTCAGGGCACAGTAAGCGTCAGACAGTCAGTAAGGTTCAGGAGTTGTTGCCAGCGTGGATGATGTTGTTTCTGGCAGATCCTCCGAGGGGGGGGCAGTGTCCCCCGTGTGCCAATCGCGGTCTGTGTTGGGAACTTAGCAGCAAAGTGGGTGGCGCATGTTTGGCCTCTTTTATTAGGGATGTTCAGCTCGAAAAGACATACTGGTTAGAGCCAGCTACCCTCTTAATTAAACACTCTTACCGCAACATACTTTGGCCTGCTGCATACATCTCACTAACCCTAATCTCGTGTGACCCTAGCCCTGTGTTCGCTGCTAATGTAACCGATTCAACTTGCATTTCAAAGGACCGAAGCCCTCTCTGATAGGAGTGGCTTTGGTCCTTTGAAGTGCAGGACCATTCAGCTTCAGCCCACCCAGCAGAGACTTGTGTCAGGACCACACCGAGTGGCCATTGGTGTAGACGCACCCCGAAATCCCCTATTGCCTCAAGCCATTGGCTTGCGCATGTGCACAACCAATGTAAAAAAAAAAGAATGAAGCTTCTGCCCGTGTGAGAGGGTTACAATAGCTGGCTGGGGCGAGGTCTTTGTTTATCTATGCACATTATGGTGGGGGGGTGTGGGTGTGTGTGTGTGTGTGTGTGTGGAGGTTGCCAGAGTAATGATGCCTACTGGTGTGGTGGTGGACTTTAAGTGATGGTCCTCCAGGTCTGTCTTGAGGGTTAGTGGATTTGGACCAGATTGAAGGGACTGTTGGTGTGGCTGAGGGATGGGCTTAGAATGATGGGCGTCCTGGTTAGTCTTGGGGGTTGGTGGATTTGTGATATTTAGTAGTATGTTTTGCTTCACATCTGGTTCTGTTAATATGTTTTAGTTGTATTAGCCTCTTTGCTTTATGTAGTTTTTAAATATATAAAGTGGCAATATAAAAAAGGTGTAACTGTTTTTATGGTATTCTTACAACTTTTGTAGTGTGAGTAGAAGTGAATGGGGCAAGGGTGAATGGGGGCAGGAGAATGGGGGGCACCACAGGTTTGTTCACTTGGGGTGCCATCAAGTCTAACACTAGCCTTACTTCAACCACCTGAGTTGTGCCAGTATCCCATGAGATGCACACCCTGGGGTGTTTCATAGGTTTATCAGAGCTAGACAGACTTCCATCCATAATGCTTGCATTGTGACTAGAAGATAAAATGTCCCTGCTTATGTAGACTACCCAATTTTAATTTAAAGCTGTCAATGGATGTACTTACTACTGTCTCAAGTAGTAGACCATTCCAGGTTGACATCACTCTCTGGGTAAACCAGTTTATTCTCCTACTGGTTTTGCACTGCTCTCCTTCAAGTTGTAATGAATGAGCTCTAGTGTTGTACGTCTGCTCTCTTAATCTTAAACCTAATCTATCCCACAGATCATCATCAGTAAATGCCTTAAAAAGCATACACATGTCTCCTCTGGCTCTTCTGTACTCAAGCAAGAAAAGGCCCAAGTCTAATAATCTAGCCCGATAGTCCTTTCCCTTTTGCCCCTCTATGGTGTGTGTGACTTTTTTCAGACCCTCTAACATTTCCTTTTCTCTTGCTTTGTATGGTGACCAAAACTGAGCTCCATACTCCATCAATGGTCAAACCAGCGACCCATACAAGGGCATAATCACCTCCCACTTTCTACTAGAAATATGCTTTAAGATACAATTTAATACCCTGTTGACCTTTTGGCTATCATTTCTATAGTGTACCTTGAACTGCAAGCTATCCGTTATTGTAATTCCCAAGTCCTTTTCCTCGGTCACTTATTTAAGAGTATTATTACTCAGGTAATACTTGTGCCTTAAATTCTTTTTCCCTAAATGCATTATTGCACATTTCAGTATTTAGGTGCAATTTATATTTTTTACACCACCCATAAAATTGGTGTAGTGCATCTTGAAGTATTTTTACATTTGTGGCATTTTGAATGCTTACCTCTGCTCTACAGTCATCAACAAACTTTGTCAGCCATACACTCTAATGTTCATATTGAAGGGACGATACATAAATATTAAAAAGGCACGGGCCCAACATGGATCCCTGGAGCACCCCACTCGTAGCCTCTCTCCAACCTGATAGCACCCCCTGACGCTAACCCCTATAGTGTCTTTTTGTGATTATGAAATGGATCCTTTTGATCCTTTTTTGGGGGGGGGATTATCTAAGCAATAAAACAAAACAACATTTAAAAAATGCAAACTATTTCTACTGTGTAAGTTCACCTTTAAAAAATGGTTCTACAATACTCTGGTGTTTGACCATGAGATAGTGCTTCTGTAACACAAGTAGAAAATACTATTTTTTGGTAGGATTCCAGTGTAATGGCATGACAAACTGAAGGTAAGGGAAGGAGAGGAGTGGGCTACCATCAGTTTTTGAAAATAATCCAGCTGGGTCTTTGTTACATGCCATACAGTCCGCAGCAGTTGCAGTGGACCCATTGGGGCCTTTATCATATGCCACACAGTTTGTTGCCATTGTAGTGGCCCCACTGGGGCTTTTGCTACTTGATACATGGTAGTGGTAGCGATGGTGTGGTTAGGCAATTTAAAATGTTTTGTGCAGCTGGCAGACGATTTGCAGGTTTGATGGCACCATGTGGGTACCATTTTGCAGGGGGTGGTGGAGGAGGCGTATCAAATTATTACATTACTAAGTTTTTTTTTGTTTGTGAAGGGATCTGGGGGGTGCCATAGCTTCCCCAGACTTTAAAAAAAGTTGTCAGAGCAACCATGCAGTTTATGGGCACTATGGCATGAAGAGAGGCAGATGGATATGTGAGCAAATACTGTGCTTGTTGACTGGTGGGACAGTACTTTCAGCCATGTTGTTGTGCTGGGAGAAGTACCTCGCAGCCAACCAGTATTTAAGCAATAATACTCAACAAGGTGTGGTCTATCATGGGATATCATCATGCCTCTGGTGAGCTCTGACGCATGAGACTGAATGCTGAGTGCCTCATGCACCTTGTAACCGCAGGCCACAATAACAGCAAGCATAAACAGTGATAATCAGAAGACACCTTAGGTTCTTTTACTGCCCTTTCCACCCACAGACATTGAATTAGGTACTCTGGGATGGTATGTTCTGCTAACTTCCCAATTAGATAGTTGTGGAAACCTGTGTGGCGGGAAACACTGGACTGAATTGACCCTGGAGTCAACAAGAATTGTTAGACTCTGACAGCCTTGCAGTAATACTCAGGCACAGTTGTCCAGTGAAATAAATGTAAAAACTTTACTTAGCTGTTAGCCTAACAGACACAGCAGGTATATAATAAAAGAAACATCAGTAACTTTGGCAATAAACCTCTTAATGATTTGTACTTATACTCTAGGAGTTCAAACACATGCTGTATTCACTTAATTTGCTCACAGGGCAACACCTACTAACCCATGGAGACTGTACTGTACCTCTACCCACCAGCCCTCATATTACCAATAGCACTTGGTCACCCCTTGGGCCTCAGGTGCTTCACTTTCACTTTAATTGCTTTAAGGACATGCAGTGGCTACTATACCTCCACCCACCTCAGTCAATCCACTCACACCTTATACCCAGATACCCTTCCCTGTTATGTATACTGTATGAATTTACTTACATTCTACATACTTCATTTATACACTATAGCAATTGACTTATGATCTATAGCATTTCCCTTAAATTCACTGTGGCATTAAATCACATTGGTTAATAATTATTTATATTGTAAAACATTCATGTAAAAGTTCCCCCCTCAGTCTCTGAGCAAAAGTCTCTTTAAATTGCTGGTCAGTATTACTTTGTAGCAAATTGATCCCAAATCCCAGTATAGCAGATGAGTGTCCCTCTTGAGCCAGTTCCACAATAAATGTTAAATCACTGTGCCACTTTACTTGAATGAGCTCTGGAAATCACTGGTAAAATCAGGACCTCCTGGAGAAAAGCAGCAGGTGCTGGATTGTGGTGGTCCTTGGAGATGATCTCTGGTTACTGGAAACTGCTGCTGAACTTATTGGATCCACGCTGAAAAAATAATTTAGCTGGAACAGGTACCAAAAGGCAGCAGGCAATAACTATACCTTCCCAATTCTCACTTACTGCCCTACAGACCCTGGCCCTGGGATACTGGTGATCCACTATAAGCTAGTATACTGAATGAGAGCTAGTCTCCTTGGCTATACCCTATAGCAGGCCTCTATTGGCTGGACCCCTCTGGTCTGGTCTGGTACTTTCAGATCTTCCTCCCAGCTTGCTCTTCCTGAAAATGAGAGCTGCAGCTGCTTTTATACATTCTGTTAAACCAAAATCTTGTTCTCTGAATGGACAGCTACCCAGTTCCAAATATCAGCTGCCAATCAGCTGTAATTCTGAGTTGGAATTCTGTAGCAGGATGAACCACAATGGAATGCTCCAGTTTGATTTCCAACCGTCATGGAGACTCTGATCCCTCTCTTCACTGTTCACATGGATTAAAATACAGTACTATACACTTTCTATAAATCACATGTAAACCCCCCTTTCTCTGTCTCAGAGTATACAGAGGTTGCTGGAGAAAATGGGGAAGGGGCACTGACAGCAAGAAACATTGTCCGAAGAAATAGCTGGCTCTTTAAATACCTGATTCCTTCAGGTGTTGCGATGTGATGGATTGGCTCCATCAGGGTGCAGGCAGCAAAAGCTGGGGGAAAAAACATGCTAAAACATTAGGAATCAGTATTTAGTTAGCAGGCTCCAACAGGAGAATAGAATTCAGTGTCCAGGCCTAGAGGTTCATAACCAGTAATTTGATTTAATTGATTTTAAAGTTCAACACACAGTATAAAAGGTCAAGCTTGGGTATAGGCCACTCCATGGAGCGGAGGGGGAGTACTGTCATTTGGCCAGAGCCACGGCACATGTTTAGCAGATGGGGAGAATGGCAATCACCAAACAGACCTCCAAGGAGCTAAGTGGCCCTATTTTGTGGTGGCAGCGACCAGGTGACATGCCGCTTTTTTACTGCAAAAATCTTACAACAAACACTCCTTCCTGCACTGACTTTACATTTTCTATTGCATTGGCACATGAAATTCCCTCCTCTGGCTGCATGAATGTGTGAGCACCCTGCAGCACATGTCCAACTGGGAAACCCCTGCATTTGGCAGTCCCACACTCATGCTGCAGCAAGGAGGTTACCTCAGGGCACACACTTCAACCAAGCGGCAGTCAAATCTTCCTTCTGCAGTGGACATAGCACAAATGGGCAGCATAGTTTTGAGCTGCCATGTCAGACCCCCCCTCCCCACAGGACAGTCTCTTGCCCCTGGCCTAAGTCCCAGGCTGTGGCAGCCACCTAATTCAGGAACAGGCTGACTAGTTCCCATGCCTACCTGCCCTGGTGCCAGGGATCATGGTGCAGACCTCCAGCACAATAGGCCTTGGCTCCCCTCCATGGCACAGGACCCAACAACTGCCACAGGTGCAGCAGCACCCAGCTCCCTGAATACTCTTTCATCCATCTGGTGATGGCTTCCCCAGATGTTGTGGCCAGAGTGGCTATTGCCCCACCCTGGCCCCAACCCAGGCACAACAGTTGGAATGGGCCCTTACATCCCGGACACTCCCATGAAGGGACAACTCCTTAATGCTTTAAAATCCTGCCTTTTATACGTGTCCAGATCCCCATCCCTGAACTATGGGTCCTGCACCCAAACAACCCCAAAGGACTCTGGGCATTGTAGTAAGCCACATGGGGGGCTTACACACATTAAATTGTTGTACAATTTAACTGTAAGCACTTTTACACTATTACAGCTAGAAAGCTGACACTTTAGGTTTCCTGCAGCATTCTGTGTGTTTACATTGGACGATGGGAACCCTAAATCACTTTGATTTGAAGTTTCCACTGTGTGTATAATGGCTGTCTACTTTTTACACTGTGCCACCTTCCCTTTGGAGAAAACACTTTTTGACTCCTTTCTCCTTTAATTCTGGCTAGTTTTACTGTATTAAATTATTGGCATGTAAATTTTCTAGTCCAAGATTTCTCATGGGGCTGTCCCAAGGGCTCCAGTTACACAGTCCTCCCCATGAGTAAACTCCACTCTCTTGACTCCTCCTTTGAATTTCCTTGCCTCTCAATATAGCTTCTAAGCTTTCAGCTTCATTCCTCAACTACTTCACATTTACAGGTCAGCAATCCCCATTTCCAAGCTGCTTAGACACCTAGAACTATTTTTCCTGATAAAGTACCCGTTAATCTAGACACTCAACAATCTTGACGAAAATCTAATGTGTTTTGGCTGAGCTATAGTAGTTAAAAAACAAGCATTGGCCAACATGAAATGTTTGCTTGCTTGTATTTGTTGTGTAGTTGTTGGGCATACATAGTGCAACAGTTATACATGAGTTATAATAGTGAAATGGTCATGATTGGCAATAAAAAAACACATCACAGTGTTGTTTTCTTAGACTGTAACCCTGAATTGTCAAGACGGTAATTTTATTACTCCAGCATATGAACATGGCAGGTGTCATTTTTCAAATGCCACTGGAAATGTGATTTTACGGAAAACCACGAAAACAGGTTTTAGAGGGGGTTTGAAAATTATGCCTGCCATGTTCATGAGATAAAGTAAAATAATGACTATGCCAAAAATATGCGTTAAAAAAGTAAAACAAGGAGTGACATGCACTGTGGCAGTGCAAGTGAGATCAGCAGTTTTTAACAGACTGATCATGTTGATCAGTCTTTTCTTGGCACAATTTTGTGTCGTGATCACCATGATGTTTTGTGGAGGAGTTCATATACAATATCAACTTAATATAAAATGGATCTGGTGCTGCATTTATTTGGTAGACATAGATTAAAACACCTTTTTGTCAGTTTCTTTACACTAATACTGTATTTGGCCCTCACAAGACACTGAGCTCTTGAGAGCAGGAGTCTTAACAGTTGCAGTCATGCTGTGAACAAGAAACAGCCCTACAAGTCTAAGATAACATTGTATTTTTTTTAAATTACTCATAATATTATATATGGACTCCTCAACAAAGCATCACAGTGATCAAGACGTTAACTTTTGCCTGGAAAAAGACTGGTCAGTATGAGCAATCTGTTACAAAAAGTTGATCTCACTCACACAGCAACAATGAATATCCCTCCATGTCTGACATCAGTGACAGACTCAAATGGAGCAAACAGGGCTGAAAATCAAAATGTGTAGATTGGTACAGATTGAGTCAAAGGATGCTTATACTTAAGTAAAGATCTAGATTTGCATAAACTTATGTAGACTTATGTAAAGAGTAAAAAGATGATAATAGCCTTATAAATTTGAAAATATATGAACATTTTAATTAACATGAACATGTAATTAATGAAAACTGCACAGTCAAGGAAAAGTATTGCCAAGTGTTATTTTTGTTTAGCAGAATGAGAGTGTATAGTTTAAATTGTTTTTGGTTGTGTGTAGTTCTTGTATTTAGGTGTATTGGCCTGCATTCCTGTTGTTTGGAAAGTAAAAATATAGGGACGATGCCAGCATATTGGGTAGAGAAGACATTGGGAGGGCAAAGATAGAAAGCAAATAAGGGATAGCAAGTAATGTGAATGTTGATGAATGGCAGGAATTTGGAAGAGCAGAGATTAGAGAGGGGGAGAAAAAGCAAGTGGCACACAGCTGCAATGATATCGTGGAGCCAGCCATGATGAAGCGCAGTAACTTGCAATAATGACATGTCACAAAATCCTGCATGACAAAAGGGCTTAATTGCCATTGACTTACAATGGCCCCTGCAGTACACTGTAGCATTCTGTGATAGTCTGCAGCATTTCTGCATTGCATCCTGGCTGTCACATCTGTATATCAAGAATGAAAGGATACTGTATGGTGTCAGAGATGGGGTAGAAGATAGGTGGAAAGCAATTGCTGAGAGCAGTTACTGTATACTGATAGTAGTATTTTAGGACTGAAGGTAGAGATGGAGAAGGGAAGAGAGAGAGAGAGAGAGAGAGGAACTATAACACAGAGGGTAATGTGATGTAGTGTTGAAAGGGATAGGATGTAGGCAGAGACGGAAGGGGGAGAGAAGAAGAGGCATAAAGCAGGTACTGTATAGCATGGGAAATGGCAGGAGGTTTTGTTTACAAAAGGTGCTGGAATTTGTAGGATATCCTGATACATTCCCTGTAGCCTACTATAAGATCTATGGAGTGCTGGCTGTTAGACCAGCCAAAGGGATGATTTAAATGCACCCACTGTAAGTTGTGTCCAGCGATTAGTAAAGTGAATGTTTTCACTACTGCAGATGCAGGAAAAACTTATAATATTAGGTAGTTGGTTGATTGCTCTAGTACAGGTCTTATTTATCTTGCTGCCAGTACTGTACATGTAATCTCTTTTAGACAGGTAAAACAAAACAGATGTTCAAACTTAGGATGGGTGAGCACCTTAATGATATCAGGAGAAGGGACAGTGAAAATGTTCATGCAAATCAAATTATGGATCTGTGTGGTGAAGAGACTGGACATGATTTTGCCTTTGTTGGCATAGAAAAAGTACTAATAGGTCCCAGAGGAAGAGATCTAGACACCAAAATATTGCATAGAGAAGTGTTATGAATATACCAGCTGGGGGCACTAAGACCCCCCATCTGAATGATAATATTGATGTGGTTCCATTCCTTAAAGAAAACCAAGACACTAGAACCTCTCTGTCTGACTTTGATTGTTTTACTGTATATGCATCCATAAGGCATTATATGAGCTGCATTAGTATTAGATAATTGATAATTTATGATTTAAGAAAAATTCTTATTTATCCTTCCTAATTCTGTCACAGTAGTACGAAAGATATAATTCACCAGAAACTGAATTTAATCAAGCTGGAATTTCATGGACTTTTATTCTGTCTGTTTTGGGAGATTTTTCTCAAATCAATTTACTACATAGCACACTCCTTCTATTCCTATTGCTAAGAGAATTAATTATGTTATTTTTTTAGTGAGATATATTTATGCATTAATGCTAGGATAAATGTCATTAGTGCAGCATGGTTGTGTCTTGCATTCATGTCTTTAATTGTCACTGTTTGCACTGTTCATATGAGCACTGTCACTTTAAATGTATACTATATAGGACCATACAGTGCAGCCGCCTGGCTGTTTCTGGCAAAGCCCACATGTGCAAAACTGTTCAGGCTGTCTGTTTGAACTGAGTGGTGTCTCCCTCTTGGCACATACCATGAGTTTCGTTTTGCACTTTTATATGCACAATAATAAAATAGTTGTGCCCTGTTGCATTGCAATTTGTTGGTGGTGTCATTCTTTTTTGCAATGAATGATGCTGTGGGGGGTCAGAGATTGAGTAGAGGATGGACATAAAGCAAGTGGCACAGAACAGCTCATGTGAATTGCAGTGAATGGCAGCAGTTTGAAGGGTAGATTTCGAGGAGGGAAAAGAGCAAGTGCTACAGGTTGGGAATGTGAATGATGGGGAATTGGGGCACATTGGGGGCAGAGATCAAGGAGCTTGAGAAAGAGCAAGTACCACAGATTGGTAACTGTATAAAGAAATGGTGGCATGTTGGGGGCTCATAGATGGGGTAGAACAGGAAAAGCACTGGAGATCGCATCATGTATGTGGAGAATGGCAATATGTCGGGGGAGATCAGGGAGAGGCAGAACAGTGAGAAAATGGCACACAATGGGTAACATGAAATACCGGGATTGGCAAGACCTTTCAGGGTTGGTGGGAGAGTGAGAGTAACCACCACAGAGTGGCGAATATGGAGGGACAGTGCTGGCATTTTTGGGGGATGGGGGGCAGACTTCAGGAAGGGGAGGAATAGAGAGCAAGTGCCTTGAAGTGTTATATGTGAATGCCAGTGAATGCTAGCATTCTGGGGGCAGGGACTGAAGAAACAGCAAGTGCCCCACTGCAACTAATGTAGAGGTAAAATGTCAAAATGGTGTGAGGGGGCAGAAAACAGCAAGGGGATGGATACAGAGCAAGTGGCACAGAGCAGCTAATATGAAATGCAATGAATGGCAGCACTTGGTGGGAGAGATCTGGGAGGAGGTGAGCAAGTGTTACAGAGCAGGTAATTAGAATGATGAATAATAGGGGGCACATTAGGGGAAGGGATCAAGGAAGTTGGGAAAGAGCAAGTGCCACCAGGCAGCAAATGTATGCAGAGAATGGTGGCATGTTAGGGGAGTAGGAGATGGGGTAGATAAAGGGATAGTGCTGGAAAGTGTTATCAAGTATGTGGAGAATGGTGGTGTGTTGGGGGGGATCTGGGAGGGGAGGAACAGAGAGCAATGGGGATAGGGCAGGCAGTATAGCCTAGAGATTAGAGTAATGAGCTGTGAATGAGCCTGCTACAGCCAGTAGACCTGGGTTTGATTCCCACAATCTCCACTTGCATACTGTATGATTCTGAACAAGTCACTTAACCTCTCCAGTGCTCCCAGATCAACCCTGAAAACAGGCATTTGTGTCCAGTAGACTTTACCTGGTTAACCAAAGAATAAAAACGGCATACAATGGGCAATATGAAGTTCTTATTAAACAGCTGCAATAGTGGTTTGCATCGCTCTAAAGCCTTTGTACAGTGGGAGGGTCATCTGTGCTACTGGGGGGGTTACCAGCAACATAGAGGAGCTATTTCAGCCTTGAAAAACTACAACACAAAGGTATAATGTTGCTTTGTTAAGCGATGTGGCTTCTGTGATTGTTCTACCTTGAAAGTAATTTTAAGACACTACAGAAAATGTAACTTTAATAGTCTATGGAGAAAAGACATTTAGATGGACCTGTACTGTTAAAGTCTGCTTTGTAGTTGCCAGACTTGGGATTAAATCTTCTCATTTCCTGTTTCCTTCACCCTCTTGTGTGATTTTTTTAAGTAGTGTGTACACATGTCTACAATACTAGATATTCTCATTTTGTACTTCCTTCCTAACATTTCATAATACACTTGATGCTGCATTCATTTGCATTCATTGTTTTAATTTAATTGTGTAGATTTTACACGTTTCACATTACACTAGTTTAATCCTTGCATCTTTAATTGTCCTACTGTTAGCAGCAGAACTGTTTTTATGGATTTTGTGCATTCAAGCTAATTCACTATAAACAGAAACACATGCAAAATAATTGATTGCTTTAAAAATAGTAGTTTTTACTGACCACTACTGCCCCCTATCAAAGCCTCAGATTTCAAAGTGAAACACTGAGGGTGCTGGTCTGGCCATCTGCCTCTTGTTGTAAGGTTAAGTGCTTCCTCTTTTAATGTTTGTTGCACTTCATATTTAAATAAATGTATCTATTTTCCAGTCTCATTTACTGGGTATGTGGTCTTCTGTGCAGATACTGTTTTTTTCTGTAATTAGATTGATGGGGAGTGGGGGCACATTGGGGAGGGTCAGAGCTCGGGGGCAGTAAAAGAGACCAAGTGCCTTAGAGCTGTAAATGTATATGGAGAATGACAGCATGTTGGGTGGGTGGGTCAGAGATGGGGTATTACAGCAGCAGAGCTGAAAAGCGTGTCATGTATATGAAGAATGGCAGTACATTGTGGGGCCAGAGAGAGAGAGATTGGGGAGGGGAGAAATAGACAGCAAATGGCACACAGCAGGTAACATGAAGCACCAGGAGTGGTGAGATGTTTGATGGTGGGTGGATGAGAATAAGTGCCACATAGCGACTAATGTGTAAGGGCAGTGCCAACATGTTGGCAGAGGCAGATATCGAGGAGTGGAGAAATAGAGATATACTGACAAAGAGCAGCTAATGTGAATGACAGTGACTGATGCCATTTTGGGTTGGCAGAGATCGGAGGAGAGCAAGTGCTGCAGAGCAGTTAATGTATAGGAAAAATGGCATGTTGCGGTGGCAGAGATGAGAGGTGGGGGAGGGGATAGATATAGAGCAAGTGGCACAGATCAGCTAAAGTAAATTACTGTAAATGGCAGAACTGTGGGGTGGCAGATATTGAGGAGAGGGGAGCAAGAATGTGCTACAGAGCAGGTAATATGAATGATGGAAAATGGGAGTATGTTGTGGGGGTAATCAGGAAGGGGGTGAGAGAGAACAAGTGCCAAAGAATGGCAAATGTATGCAAACAATGGTGGTATGCCGGGGGTCAAAGATGGCCAGAATAGGGATAGAGCCAGAGAGCATGTCATATATTTGAAGAATGGTGGTATTTTTTTTTTTTTACCAGAAGAGACACACTAAGCTGAAGCTTGTTTACAGGTGTGACCTGGGAGCACAAGGAAGTTAAGTGACTTGCTTAGGGTCACACAGTATGCAAGTGGGCTCTGTGAGATTCAATCCCAGGTCTCCATTTTTGCAGCTCAGAGCCTTAAACCACTGTGCTATACTGCCTCTCTGAGACATGTTCAGGGGAGCTCAGGAAGAGGAGAAATAGACAGCAAATGGCACACAATGGGTAATATGAAGTACCAGTAGTGGTGAAATGTTTGAAGGTGGATGGGAGAGAGTAAGTGCTATAGAGCAGCTAATGTGTAAGGACAGTGCCAGCATTTTGGGGGTATGGTAGATATTGGGGTGGGAAGGAATAGACAGCAAGTGCCACAGAGCGGTTAATGTGAATGATAGTGAATGAGCATTTTGGGGAAGCAGTCATTGGGGGGTAAGAGCAAGTGCCACAAGACAGCTAATATATAGAGAAACTGTTGGCATGTTGTGGGGACAAAAATTGGGGTGGGGATATAGAGCAATTGGCACAGAGCAGCTAATGTGAATTATGGTGAATGGTGGCAGTTTCAGTGGGCAGATATCAAGGAGGAGGAGACAGCAAGTGTCACAGAGTGATAAATGTGTATGAAGAATAGCGGCATGGTGGAGTGGTCAGAGATGGGGTAGAACAGGTATAGAGTCAGTCAGCATGTCGTATATGGAGAATGGTGATATATAAGGGTGGAGATCAGAGAAGAATACAGAGTAAATGGCACACAATGGGCAATATGAAGTACTGGGAGTGGTGAGAGATTTGAAGGTAATTGGCAGAGTAGGTACATCAGAGTGGCTAATGTGTACAGAAAATGGCAGGGATTTGGAGGGGAGCAAGAATAGGTGAAGGGAGGGATACTAATCAAGTGGCAAACAGTAGATAATGTGACCTCGCAGAACTTGAGAAGACATTTGGAGGACAAAGATCATGTGGAGTGGGAGGGAGGGGGGAGAGGAAATAGTGACCAGCAGGTAATGAGAATTACAGGGAATGGCGGCATTTTGGGTGGGGGCATAAATTGTGGACTGGGGGGACAGAGCAAATGCTGCAGAGCAGTAAGTATAAATGGGCATTGGTGGCATGTTTTTAAGGGTCAGAGATCATGTCGGGATAGGGAGCAAGTGGGGAAGAGTGTATCATGTGTTTCCAGGGGGGAGAATGGCAGAGATCAAGGAAGGATGTAAGAAGGAAGTTCTGCTGAGCATCAAACGTAAAGCAGCAAAGCATTCCATTCATTGTATTCACTGCAACACAGAGTGTGTTGAAAACATTGGGTGGAAGCACAAAAGCAGAACTGAAAGTAAGGAAAGGATTTCATGCAGGTCTTAGGAATTGCACACCACCACCATGCACCATACCTTTTTGAGACCTGTAATTGGGCAAGGTGTTCTGCAGAAAGGGAAAGAGTGAAGAAGGAAACTCAGTATTCAGCTACTGTGCTAGGTGAACAGGGGACATACTGCACTACCAAAAGCCATCTCACAGTTCAGACTTACACTAATGTATTCATATTCTTTACAACCAAACACAATCACTTTGTTTCCTTATTATATATGTTGAGCCTTGTTCATTAACATTACAATGACCAAAATGCTTTACTTTTCATGTTCAAAACACAGGTAAGTAGAGTAACACAGCTCTTTACCTAACGTGACCAATGAGTACAGAACATGGTAATACATGTTTTACATGCTTTTTACCATGTATGAGAATATATTAATTCCATGAGTTGCAAACACTGCATCATGGGTATGTAATGACAAACATTTCGCAACATCTCTGCTATTCCCTGGGAAACCACACATGAAAGAAGAAAACAGTAGCACACATGTGGAGCGGGAAACAGGAGTAATGTTTGATGACTGTTTGACACTTAAATCTCAGGTGTTGGCAGTTGTCAAAACCTCTTTTTACCATCTGAGGAATATCGGCTGGGTGAAGCACCTGGTTCCTTCCTACAGTCTTCCAACCCTGGTCCATGTCTTTGTTACCTCCCACCTTGACTACTGCAACGCCTTCTACCTTGGTTTACCGTGGGTTGATATCTGCCGCCTGCAGCTCATGCAAATGTGGCAGCCAGGCTATTGACTGATACATTTAGGACCAATTATTTAATGCTTGTGCTCTGTGGACTGCACTGGCTGCCAGTACAGTGTCAGATCACCCTCAAGGTCGGTTTGCTGACCTACAATATAAGGCCCTACATGACCAGGGAGCTGGTTACCTGCAAGATCTCCTTCATCCCTACTGCCCCTCCCGCTCTCTCCGATCCACTGACGAGGGATTGCTAGAGATTCTCAGGATTAGTTTAAAGACATCTGGGGCCAAGACTTTTAGTTTTATGGCCCCAACCCTGTGGAATTCTCTACCTCGTCAGGTGCGAGATTGCCTGCCCGTCCAAAACTTCAAACTGGCTTTGAAGATGTTCCTTTTTTAGCCTAGTGTATATTGATTTTTAATGCCAAAGTTATGAGTTTTAACTTGTTGTATTTATGGTTTTAATTAATTGTATTTTTTTGTTTATGGATTTATTTCAATTAATTATGTACAAGTGCTTTGATTTTAGAAAGGTGCTCAAAGAGAAAAGGAGAAAGGCAAAGAATAGGCATAATTAGGGAGGAAAGTTGATACTGTGAAACTGTGATGGATGAAGGAGGGGCACGCCCCAAGAAGCCTTTTCACAGTAGACTGATACCAATATATCTGCATGCTTTGCAAGCAAATGTAAAAAGTTCTGCACAGACCAGCGGTTTAAATTCTCCACTGGTTTTCTTTCCCTTTCTCCTGCTTTAACAAGCTGTTTTTGTAACTGCACAGTTTAATGATAAAGTAATCATATGATTTAAGTCCTCGGACCTTGCTGTAGCCCTCTGTAGCATTATTTATTTGAAATATCTGTTTATCTGTCTGCCTCAAGTGTTTGCTTACTACACAGATTTTCTGCTCTGCACCCTGCTGCTGCAAAGGTGGTGTCCATTTTATGCTGTGAAAGTAAATCTCCAATTCTATGGTGTGCAATCTCTTTATTTTTAAATTGCAACTCAGTCCCTAAAAATACATTATTGCACTTATCACCTGCCCAATGATATGAGTTGTGTTTGTTGAAACAGTGTGATTTCTGACTGCTGATAGTGCTCCCACTCTTGTGCAGACCACAGCCGGACTAGGAACCATGGTAGTTTATTTATCTGTTTTATTTATTTAGTAGAAAACTGGTGACTGGGAAAGACACACTGAACTGAAACTTGTTTCCAGGTATGACACAGGGGATAAGGAAACTGGAGGAATAACAACCAAATTACTGTGCAATTCAAGTTACAAAAGTAAGGTGCAGTCACAAAATACAAGTATATGAATAAAATTCACAGGTACATCTTGGAACAATTGAAAGTGCAAATATGCATGTCATGGGTTGGGGTAGAAAAGATCAGGCATAACACAATCAAATCAGGCACACCACATCAAAAGATATGATTAGATTTATTAAAAATAAAAAAAACAAATAAGAATAAACAAGTACAAAAAATAACATTCAATAATAACAAATAAAAGAAAACAAGAAGCAAAAAGCACAGCTCAAGGAATAAAACTGGCTAATTCCCTAATAAAAGTCTGTGCAAGGTCTCCCTTCGGGGACCATACTCAGGAGATGTATACACGTCATCTGCCAAACTACATCTGCTGAAAGGGTGCTAGATCCTGCGTTAAATAGCACCCAAACTCCTCCCATAAGGATTAGATCCCACCCCTAATAATCTTTATAACATTTTACTACACTTGGTTACCTATCTATACACATAATACACTATACTAGTGAAAAGGTGTACCAAATAGTCAGTAAATATGCCATTCAATAATATAGATCAAAATAAACATTTCCTCATTCCTTATCTAATTGAAAAATAGGGCTATAATGAATCCAGACTCCACCTCTTTTCCAATGAGGGCATAGGATTACCACCTTTTAAAAAGGCCAAAGTGGGACATTTCTTACTGAAACATGATTTTTCGCAGGACAATATGTAGTCTCGACCAACGCAACAGACTTGTTTTCTCTAAATAATCAAAATTAAGACTAAGTGTTGTAGTTTTATAGCTGTTTTAGTGTTTCTTATCATTTCAAGATATTTTAGTTAAGGTAGTATATTGTTTTGCAGCATTTAAAGGAAAGTCAGAAAATATTTCTTTCTGCTATGATGTCAGGACATGTAGTATTTTTCATGTTTTTTGCAGGACACAGCTGCCCAAATCAGGACTGTCCTGCAAAAATAGGGGCAGGTGGTAACCCTATGAGGGCACTTACGATATATATAAATAAGGCAGAGAGGGTGCTGCTCTCCCCCTATAGGAGACTGCATCTTACACCCTGCTAAGATGTCACTGCTGATTGGAACAGCTAGCTATAGCAGCCATCTTATGCTACAGAGCCACAGGTACAACACCTCACTGTGCACTTTCTTTATCTTTCAACTTTGTATTTTTTTAATTGTCCAAGAATGTACAATACTGCAGCACAGAACACCTGCTTCTGAAGTATATTTCAAGGGAGAGGTTTGTTTGTCTCCTCCAAGTAACTTTCTGTTACAGGTAAAAGAAATGCATTTCTCTACAAACAAAACACAACCTGTGTAAGTTAATGTTTTGAATGTCTGCAGTTATGTTATAATTGGGCAGGTCCCCCCCCCTTTGTCCACAGCAGACTCACATTTATCAAACAACGGGGCTATTATGCCCCAGTCATTACAGAGATAAAAACAGTTTTCATTTTTAATGCACAAGACAAGCGTGCACTGGAGACAAAAGGGAACGGAAAGCAAGCAGCTTTCCTTCTTTAGAAACAAAAGCATATTTGGACTTATTACTGGGATTCATGCTTCTTTTTCTTTTGAACATATGTGCATACTAAATCAGCTTATAGGGAAAACAATATAGCATGAATAAGGGAAAGTGTCATGGACAGACCACTGGAATTATGGCTCCTAAAACAGTTTTTAGAAAAGATTACAGAGAAAAAAAAAACAGGATAGCAGTAGGTGGCCAATCCACAGCAACCTAAAATAAAAAGAAAATAGAAAAGAAGTGCTGTTATGCAACAGACTTAAGAAGGGGAAGGGGTAAGAAAAAGAAGAATAAGGTGAAGTGAGGAGGTTATTCCAGCAGTGAGCCATGAGCTTTTGTTATCCCTATCTACCACAATGCATACTAGGCATGGGTGGGCAGTGAAATACCCTACCCTAAATATTACCTGTAGGTACCTCCAAACTACCCTAAATTACTCTAAAAATATCCTAATGAAAAACAGGTAGTTAGTTAGGGTAGGGTAGTCACTACCCTGATCTTTCTGCTACCATATTACCCTACCTTGACCATAATGAAATGTGAAAGACTTTGTTTTTGTCTACCCTAAACAGAGAAAGCTACTCACACGGGATTGTCTTGAGGCAAATAAGGTAGACACAGCTGCTCTGAGCAAGCCTGCCACTGTATCCAAAATACAGCCTTTGGTATTAAGGCTGTATAAGACATTCTACTAAGGGCCACTGTGATATGCCCTGACATTATTAATGTGACATTGCCAGCCTGAGTGTCTCCAGTAGTCAGTGAAACAGAGAGCCTTTTATGGCTAAATAAGTAGTTTGTCTATTGGGACATTGTGTGAGACAGGCAGGTACAAGAAGCACAGCTGCTCTGAGTGAACTTGATGCTGTTTCCAGCAATTATACCCAAACTAACAGTGAACCTAGGAAGAACAGCCATAAAAGGCTATCTGTTTCACTAACTGCTGAGAAGTCAGGCTGGCTGTGCCAAATTAATTGATGTCAGGGTGTCTAACAGTGGCCCTAAGACAAATGCCTTATACAGACATAAAATACTGTTTCACTAAGTAGTCTAGAGATGCAGTCTGACTGTTTATGTCACATTAATGCATTTGGCCCGAAGAAGAATGCATTTGTGCACAATTAATGCACACACTGTAAACACAAAGCCTCTTCTCTGATATGTTTTTTTTGGGGGGGAGTAATGCTTTGCATTTGAACTAGTCCTCAAAAAGAAATAAATCATCAAATATATACTTTTTATTTTAATTTCTCCCTCTCCTGAGAAATGCTGGACCATATCCACTGGCTCAGAAAGAACTGATGCAGTACAGTGCGGTCAGAAATTGTTATAATATGCTTGTGTGGGTGACTGCCTGGGGTGTCTGCTTTTCTCATCTCAAACTTGCTATGCTGTGCTGCTTGGACAGTGACAAGTGGCTGCTGAGCCTGACTGATCTCTTTTGTGCTACAGTAGGCAACAAGTAGGAATGAGAATACTAGCCAAGCTCCACTTACAGCTACAAAGCTCAGCCATGCCGGCCTGGATTCATTCATTTTCAATTTTAGTTATTTCTAATTTTTATTCTTTTCACTTCTTTCAAAACCCTTCCTTGATGTGGCACAGTCAGGTTGACTGCACATCTCTAGTCTGAACAAATCTTTTCTGTAAGCAACAGTGAGTAACCTGGCAAAAAATTACTTCCCTAACCCAGTTACCTTCCCTTTGCCTTTTATTTCTCAGCCATGGGCTGGACCATGGACTAAACTGTTGTTGGAATCAGGACACCAATCAGCAGTGTGTTCTCCAGACTCCTGTCCTGAGTGACTCGTGGCAATGTGAGTGGTCCTGTTGCACTCAATCACTCTGCACTGGCTGAAGGCTGGCAATGTGAAAGCTGCAAATTAATGTTAAGGCAACGTTCTCCCTTTTCTTCAATCTGTACTGGTAGATGTAATCGGATTGGAGTACTGTGGATGGCCGCATGCTATACAACCTACCTAGCTGGACAGTCCTCACTCTCTGTATGTCTCTGCAGCATTCATGCTCCCTGGCTCATCCTTTAGACCCCACAGGATGTGCAATGTGATTGGAGGATTGTGGTTGCTACCTGGTGGGCACTGTGCAAAAGAGGACATAGGGACATGGTTCACCTGGTCAGCCAACAGTTGCAGGCAAGTCATATGATCAGGAGTGAAGTGGCACAATCAACAACAGAGTAAGTACCCAATCCATTATCAAATGAACTACCAACCTACTACCCAACCGAAATATACTGTTATGCTGGTAGAGTAGTACTTTACCTGAACAACAATATACCTAAAAATATCCAATACCCACACTACCCGAACTGGGTACCCATTGGGTAGCCCATCCTTAATACATACCCATGCCATGCTGACTGCACAGGAGAAAATATGTTAAAACTATGCCATAGAAATGTTAACTAGAAAGAGACAGTGCACGTAGCAACAAATTTGGATAGGAGAAACCAGAAACCAAGTTGCTGCTAGTGCAAGACAGGGAGGAACCTTTTAGTGGAAGCAAGAGCAGATCAGCGATGAAAGGAGTTTCAGCTGGTGCCTGAAAGAGCCTGCATTGGTATCATGTTGGAGGGATGAGGGAGCTGGTTACAGAGAGCTGGAAGGGGATAAGAGAAAGTAGATTGCCCAGCAGAGGAATGTGGATGAGTACTGGAGAAGGTTTGCTGGTCTCTAGAATGGAGAGAGAGCATGGGACAGGCATGACAGGGTAAAGGAGTGATGTGAGGTAGGAGGGAAGGGAATGAAACCAGTATTTAGGGATGAAGGAAGACCAGCATAACTGATGATGAGATGTTAGGGGGCTGAAGAAAAGGGAGAAGTAAAGGGCACAATGGTGGGTACGAGGGGAGTTTATCATAAAGAAACAAAAGGCACGGCAGAGGGTGTCTAGTCCACCTAGTGAAGTGAAAGGGGCAGTACTATAGCCCACATCAGCATAGTCAAAAACCAGGAGCACCATTTTGATGTGTAGCTTATGGCAGACCAGCAGGAGAAGGCAGTCTTTATTTC
Organism: Neoceratodus forsteri; assembly: GCA_016271365.2. Classification (NCBI taxonomy): domain Eukaryota; kingdom Metazoa; phylum Chordata; order Ceratodontiformes; family Ceratodontidae; genus Neoceratodus; species Neoceratodus forsteri. Next base: position 688,183,661 of record CM057449.1, read on the forward strand.
AGTACAGGGTACCCAATTTGGCCACAGTTTTGCATGGATGGAATCAATGTGGGCTGAGAAGTTGAGCTTATTTTCTAGCCACACAGTGAGGTACTTGAATGTTTGCATAACGTTGAGTGTGGAGTCATCTAGCATGCAGAAAACTGGAGGTCTTGAGAGCCTGGCCAATTTCTGGCTGATACCAAAGGTCAAGACACCATTTTTTTTGCTGACTTGGAGATGGTTGGCGTGGGACCAATGCAGGATGTTGTGAAAATCCTGCTGAAGTAGGTTTTCCACGGAAGTGATGGTGGGACCAGAGGCAAAGATGACTGTGTCATCTGTATTCATGTGTATACATTAGTTGGCACAGATGGATGGGAGGTCATTTAGAAAAATGGACAACAGGATAGGTCCTACTGTGGAACCTTGTGAGACCCCTGAATTGATGAGAAGTGGTGATGATAAGGTGTACCGAGTGTTAACAGCCCACTAGATAGGAACAGAACCATACAACTACAGAAACTGAGAGGGCAGTGGATCTCAACTTGTCCAGGAACAGCAGGTGGAACACCAAGTCCTAGGCTTTGGCTAGATTAATGAAAATGGCAGCTATAATGTGACCCTGAACCATCGTTGAGAAGATGAAGTCAGTGACTTATAGTAAGGAGGAAACAGTAGAATGGTGTTTCTGGAAGATGGACAGGACTAGGGAGAGGAAAGTGGAAGAGGTAAGGTACTCTAGTAGTCTGGAGTAGACTAACTTCATTTGGAGCTTACTGAGGAAGAGGATGAGGGAGATGGGACAGACATTGGCAGTGGTGGAGTAGTAACCCCCCCCCCTTAGTAAAGTGGAAGGACTTTTGGAATCTTCCAAGACTGAGGAATGGGACAAAGGGAGAATGACAGATTGTGCAGGTGACTAAGTGGAGCAGCAATAGCCGGAGTAGAGAGATGGAGGAGTTTCAGATCAAGACCATCAGGGCTTGACTTTTACTGGCTGAGGGATGACAGAGCAAGTAGAGTTTCCTGTGTAGTGACAGGTGGAAAATGGAAATCAGAGGAGGTTTAGGGGAGAGGGGAGGGAGGAACAAGAGGGGATGGAGGGGAGTCAGTAGTAGGAGGGTGGATAGCACATGTGGTTAAAAATTAATTGAAGTGTGCAGCAACAGAGGCAGGGTCAGACATGGGTGAACCATTAACTATGAGGACTGGAAGAGCAGATTGGGCAGGGAGAGTCCAAAATGAGAATGGATTACTTTCCAGAATTCAACAGGAGAGTTAAGGTTATTCTTAAGGCTAGCTGTAAAATAAAGGGATTTCACAGTCTAGATGGCTTTTGTGCATCTGTTTCTCAGGGTCTTGCAGTCCAGAAGATCAAGAAGGGAGTGGGGTTCTTTATAGTGTGCCCAAGCTAGATAATTAGACTAAATAGGCTGGCTAGTGATTTGTTCTAGCCACTCCTGAGTATCCTCAAGGGATCCACCTTTTCAGCATGGTAGTGCTGTGCTTTGGAGCCCCAGCTCAGCTTTTTGAACGTCTATCACACATACAGGCACACTGGTGTCATGCAGCGGCCATTCTGCATTGAACTTTAAAATAAGCACAACTCCCTATTATGAACAGGAAATATATATAGGCACATATAGAAATAAGTATGATTGTTACAAATGTTGCCAGGTTGGCCCCTAAATATTTTACAACTGGACTACTAGGGCAATTATTGCTAGCCAGAGCACATAGGTTACTATCCCCATGGCTGCTGAAATTAATTGCATATCATTTATTCTAAAAAATGGTGCCAGGCTGCAGGCACCCTTATAATTAATTCTAGATTGCCTGCATATGTGTGGAGTGAGACAATCATTACCCCCTCTTAGCATTCTCCTTCCATTTTTACTAATATGCGCATGACTTTCCTATTTAATTTATTACATTTGTGACCTCTTACATGGCAAGATCCCAAAGTTCTGCTGGCCATACCACTGGGTGCCCCACAGCTATAAGGTGGTCTTTGGTTTCTTGTGGACCAGACATTCCACAACTGTTACAACCCAGGAATTAACAACACCCATGATATATCAAACCCTGGAGTATATTACTGCTATTATGCAATGGATCATTCTGTGTTAAAAATATATACGACTTCCGGTGCAGCAGCTATGGTGGCGGTAGCAAGGTGATTTTGCTCCATGGCGGGTCACTTGTATTTTGTGTGCTTTCAGTGGTATCACCTCTCCTCCAATTGCACTCAAACTAGCAAAATATAGTTTGCATGGGCCCTGGTATTGGAGCCTTTAGTTTCTTACCTTTTTAGTTTCTTTGGGATGGAGGATCCTACACTTCTGGAGATTACACTACTCGCAGCTTCTCCACCGATCCTCAATCAGCAGAAACCTCCTAAGCACCACAATGTTGACTTTGGACCTGGTACTCTCCATAACATACCCAAACATTCTCGGGATGCTGAGCTGGATGCCTACATGCTGGAATTTGCTTCTATCTAGGCTATATTGACAGAACTGGTATTGGACACTAAATCTATTCATTCTTCAGTGAATTCTTTGACTACCCGTCTCAGGTATGTGGAAGCGTGGGTCAGCTCACTTGAGGGCCGGGCTCATACAGAGGAGAAAGAAACATTATACAATGGGCATCAAAACAGAGTGTTCTGATTAGCTGGCTAGCACTTTCCAACCATGATCAATCCTAGGATCACCTCATGAAAAAAGGTGCCAACCAGCCTCGCCCAACATCACCATCACCCCAAAAGTGTATCAGTCCGACGCCCAACATCAAAGCGAGTTGCCACCATATCGCTCCCCGCTAACCAGTCATTACAAACAAAGCCCTTTCAGTGGTAAATTTAAATGCACAAAAACATGGACATATCCTTTGATTTAATAGATACTCAAGAACTAGAAGAGATATTTTCTGACATACCAGAAGAAACGCATACAATACCAGTGCCTCAAATAACCTCTGACCAACCTACCTCATCGAGTGTTCTGACGGTCGGCTCACCAACCTCTATGCAGCAGATAACCACTGAGGTACAAGCTGGCATCACTCACCACTCAAACATCATCTCACCACAGCACCACCACTCGAACCTCGCTGTTCTTCACCAGATGCCAAGGCCAGCCAACCCTAAGAAAGCTAAAGAAAAACATTACGTAGAAATATCAGAAAATGAACTCCAAAACCTAGAAATGGCAAGTAATGAACACAGTACTCTAAAGCAAACTAGGTGGGTGATAAACATATTTAATGACTGGCTTCAAGAAAAAGAAATCTCAACAGATTTAAAAATGATCCCTCTGGAAGATCTCAACAACATATTGAAACAATTGTACAGCACTGTCAGAAGTTCTACAGGATAGCAATACATTCTAAGCAGTTATGAAGGGCTAAGGTCAGGATTGAACAGACATTTAAATCATCCCCCATTAGCAGAAAAAAATCTAATGTCTGACACAGTGTTAAACTCAGCAAACCACATTTTTAAAGGTATAATCAAAACATACAGAAAAGATGGCGAAGACAAGCAATCACCCCCACTAAGTCAAGAAGAGCTACAGATGTTAAGGAATTCTCCTGACCTAGCCACAGAAACAGCAAAAGGTTTATTAAACAAAGTGTGGTTGGATATTCAGCTACACCTCGCAAGGAGAGGAGATGAGGGTGTCAGACCAGATTCTTTTGAAATTAAAATGATGAAACAGGCTTAAAATACCTTACTAAAAAAATAATGAACAAATGAAAAACCACAAACTATTCACAGACCCTACTAGACAATCCCTGAGAGGCTTCATGTATGAGTGACCATAAGATCCCTTGTGCCCCATAAAGAGCTACCAGAAATATGTTTCAGAGTTGCCACAGGGTGCCTCATCTCTTTTTTACCACCCTAGAAAGCAACCCCAAACTAGTTTGGAAAAGCAGTCTGGTATACCCGAGAGCCACTTGGAGTAAATTATTTAATCAAAATGCTCACTCACATCTGTGAAGATGCTTGACTACAATAGACCTAAACAAAACACTCACTAAGAGTGATGGCCATGACTTTATTGATAGAGGCAGGCATGGAAGCGTGATAAATCATGTCGATAATGGGGCACAAGAAAGAGTCCTCTTTATGGAGTTACTGGCAGCTGAATCCAACCAACCACCAAACATGGGGATCCATAATTTCTGGTACAAAATCAACCAGCTACACAATAGCAACCAGCACTCAGCAAACAACCAAAAAACAGCCTAAGCAAATCTTTTATCCTGAACACTACGATGCACCCTCAACCAGCAATGACTATTTTACTTTACCAGAAGACACCACAAACCAAGAAAATGAAAACCCAAAAGGAACAGAAAGCTGTACAACATCTGCCCCACCTTCATTGAAAAAAAGCATCAAAACTGCACACAATCGGGGCATGGCCAAGCCTGCATCCAGAATGGCTGCTTAGTCCTGGAGCTCTGAGCCTAAACCATCAGGAATCTCCTTTCCCCTGTTACCCTGGGACCCACTGAGCTAAAAATTGTGAGATTTTGAAGAAAAAACATTTATGCAACCGAAGATGTCCAAGAAACAGGGACAATTACCTTTTAAAAGCACTAGTAATGTACTTAAAGAATCGGGCCTGGAAGCTTTGCCACCACGAGGGGACAACGCAGGCAATGCGGCTGCAATAAATTCAGTAGTGGCTGCGGAAGAAAGTGTGCTTAGCCCTCAGTTCTTAGTCCTGGAAAAACTGTTTAATGACCTAAAGTATGATCTGACGAACAAAATGAATCCAGGGTTTGAAAATGTCTGTACTCAATTGGCCCTTCTGCAAACAACAATAAATAGTTTGGGTGAGACAACGGAACAACATTCGGCCCGGCTAATGGAGGTGGAAGAAAGGGTCAGTGCGCAAGAAGGTCGGTATAACCAGTGGAACCTTTAACTACAATGCATTGACTGAAATAGAGAAATTAAAAGCAGCACTAGGTGATCATGAGAATAGGGAGAGGCGTACAAATATAAGGATTGTGGGCTTGGTTGAGGGAGTGGAAGGCCAAGACTGTGTAGCATTTTGTCAAACAAGGTTAAAGGCAAAACTGGATCTATCACCCGAGTGTTCCTTAGAAGTACAGTGGGCGCATAGAACCCCTGGTCGACGTTCTGCCCCAAATGAAAGGCCTCATCACATAATTGTGAAATTCTTGAGATATCAAGACAGAATGATGGTTTTGAATGCAGCGCCAAAAGTGGGTGTTATCAGAGAAGGCTCTCACCCTGTCAGCATATTTCAAGACTTTTCCCGGTTTGTGCAAACAGAACGAAATGCTTTCATGCCTGTGAAGAGAAGATTACACCAGCTTGAGTGGCCTTTTGTGCTTTTTAACCCTGCTCATTTGATTATATGGAGAAAGGGCACCACATCAAAGGTTTTTACAAGTCCTGACGCGGCGATGCAGTACATCGAGCATGAATCAAAACAGCAAGACAATGCAGATGGGTGAACTTTATTTTAAATTTAAAATATGCAGATAATGTGCTTTTACACTGGCACAGCTACTTAAATGAGTGACTGTGTTACTGGGAGTGGGGTTTGGGGGGGAAGCAGAGCTTGGCTCAGTCTGCTCCGCAACTCTTTTGAGGCCTATAAAGGCAGGATCAGGCAGCCTTCCCCGTTTCCCCTTGCTCTAGCTCCTGGCAGGGTTGTTCACTCAGAGGCACTCCCAGAGTGACTTTGCAGAGATTTACTCATTGCCGCTTGACTTTGTTTCACGAACTGGAACTAGTTGTTACTTTAATTTTAATATACCTGAGAGTAGTTCCAGCGGCTTGATCAACAAACAAACTGGGAGCTAAAGTTTTATTTCTTACTTCTTTTTTAAAATGGATTAAATGAGTATTTAACATCAGTTTATTTTACGTTTTCTTGGATATCGGGATGCGACTCATGTAAAAAAAAAAAAATGTGGGGTCCGGGGGGGGGGACTTTGTTATTTTCTTTTCCGAGTGTGGTGGGCGGGGAGCCGCGCAGGAGGCCAATTTGGCCTATTGGCCATCTCCCTTTTTCTTATCTGTAGCCTTTTCTGTGTGACCCAGTGATGGGGGGGGAGGAGACACTTGGGGACTGAAAGGACGTTTGAGCAATAAGGAGACTGTATGTAAAATTATGAGTAGGGATCTGACCTCTCTTGATGGGTTCCTCATTCTGGAGGTTCCCCGGTTGGGGGACAAACCCTTAGGTGTCCTCAAATTGCCCAACTTTATTTTCCTCTATTTTATTTGAGGTGGCTGGGTTACAGGAATGTTACTTCTCTTGGTAAATTAAGAGGGGAGCCCTGGGCAGGGCTTTGCCTTATCACCGCGCTTGGACCTAATAGGGAGGTAGGGATGGTGTGACAAGCAGGCTAACCCATGATATCAAAGGGGGCTTTAAATAATCTTGTAACGGGGGGAAGAGGGAAGCGAGGGGGTGAGAAAAAGTTGGTAACCACCTTGCTAAATTTCTGTTAAAGGGTTATAGTTCCTTTAGATTAGATAAGCGCCTGTTGCGCAGGTTTCTGTATATTCTCTATTCTTTTTTTTCCCTTTTTTTTCCTTTCCTTTTGAAATGCTAAATAAAGCATTGAGGGCTTTTGAAGGGGTAAAGATAAAAGGGGGGTACCAGACTGGGTGGGGAGATGGAAGGGGTTCTCTTTTAGTGGGAGAAAAAATTAAAAAAGGTCAAGAGTCAAGTGGTGTGGAAGGGGGCTTGGTAGAAATGGGATGAAGTGCAAAGGGTGGATCTTGGATCTGGGAATAAATATGGTCTTTCCGGATGGCTAGTTTAAAAATGCTATCCTGGAATGTAAATGGTTTAAAAACAGCAGTGAAACAAAAACGTGTTTGGTCCTATATTAAGAAAAAAAAGGCAGATGTTGTGATGCTACAGGAATTACACTTAACATGTGAAGAGATTAAGCTGGTAGAAAGAAAATGGGGAGGTATAATGATAGTGTCTCACTTCACGTCCAGAGCCAGAGGAACATGTGTATGGTTTAGACCTGGGATTAGGGCACAGATACATACAACTCAAAGGGATAGCCAGGGAAGATATGTTATAGTGAAGGCTACGGTGGAAGAGGAAATGTTAGTCCTGGGGTCCTTATATGGACCTACCTTCAACTGTCTAGAATTTTTTGAGCATTTAGCTATTACGTTAGCGGTGTTCCCAGACAAAATGATTATAGGGGGTGACTTTAACACCTATTGGGACCCTTTGCTAGATCATTCAAAACCTCTCTTTAGACATATCCCCAAAAGCATGTTAGCTCTATGGAGATTAGCAGAGGAAAGGGCTTTGCAGGAAGTGTGGAGATTTAAACACCAGATATAAAGGAGTTCTCTTTTTATTCCTATGCCCACAAGGTCTATACAAGACTAGATTATTTCCTGGTCTCCCCTATTTTTTAGGGCGAACAAGAGAGGTTAAGTATGATCCTATTATAGTGTCAGATCATGCCCCATTGTATTTAGAAGTGGATAGGGAGATAGATGAAGGGGGTGTGCGCCAGTGGAGGATGGATCCTACTCTGTTGTTGGACCCTCTGTATGTACAGCAAATGTCCAGGCGACTTAAGGAATTTCTAGATAATAACAGAGTGGAGGACACTTCAGCAAGGACCACATGGGAGGCCTTGAAAGCCTTTGTAAGAGGGGAGACTATCTCCTATGCAGCTTTCAAAGGTAAGCAAGAGAAAAGAAGGGAGAACGAATTTGAATCCAGTATAATAAAACTAGAAAAGCAGGTTATGAATAATCAGTCTCCTGGGGACATGAAGAAGTTGAAGAGTATGAAGGGAGAGTATAACCAGTTGAGCTGCAAACGAATTAGAGAGGAATATCCTAATGTCAAAAGCGGGACAGTACTTTGAGGGGGATAAATCAGAGAGATGGATGGCCTGGCTAATTAACAAACAAAGAGCAGAGAGAACTATTCTAGCAATAGAAAATGTGAACGGGGACTGTACCTCCTCTGCCCGAGAGGTAATATTTTTAAATCCTTCTATGAAAAATTATATACATCAGAGTTTCCACAAGGAGCAAATTTGGAGAGATTTTTAGATAATATCCCCCTACCTATAATATCCAACCAAGTAAATGAAACACTAGGGCAAGGGCTCAGTGTACAGGAAGCTAAGGAGGCAATATGGGCTTCAAGATCAGGAAGAGCCCCAGGGCCAGATGGCCTACCCCTGGAATTTTATAAAAAAATTTTGGGGAGACCTAAATCAACTTTTTATGAGTATGGTAAGGGAGGTCTTGGAAGGAGAGGGGTTGACACCATCCCAACAGCTAGCTGTTATAACAATTTTACCCAAGCTAGACAAGGATCCAAAAAAATGTGGCTCCTATTGTCCTGTTTCTTTGCTAAATGCTGACTACAAGATAATAGCAAAAATATTGGCAAGGAGATTAGAGGGGGCCCTGCCACAGGTTATTCACCATGATCAAGGGTTTTTTTTAAGGGTAGGCAGGCCAGGCATAATTTAAGATGGGTAATGAACATTACCTGGCAGGGGTCAAGAGGAAGGTATGCTTGTGGGGGCCTTCTCGCATTGGATGCAGAGAAGGCCTTTGACAGGGTCGAGTGGCCTTTTATGTTTGCAGTACTAAAAACGTTTGGCTTACACCCGATCTTTAGGCAATGGGTAGAGTGGCTATATCAATCCCCGTGAGCCTAGATCCTCACAAACAATACATTGCCATCCCCCTTCTGGCTTTATAGAGGGACAAGACAGGGTTATCCACTCTCACCATTGATATATGTCCTTACTATTGAGGTATTGACGACAGCTACTAGATGCCATCAAGAAATAGAAGGGTTTATGTTTAATGGAAAAAAGCATGTTATCTCTCTCTTTGCAGATGGTGTGCTATTATTTCTGGCTGATCCAGAAAAAGCTATACCCACCCTGACATCTCTCTTTAAGGAATATGGTCCTCTCTCTGGACATAAGATCAACTGGAATAAGAGTGAGTGGCTCCCCTTGATAGATAACGGAGGGTCCATACATATCATTGGAATAGATATCCCCCCTAAAACAGCAATAAAATATCTGGGAATACTACTCCCATGAAGGATAATAGAAGTGGGGCACTTAAATTATAACCCATTGGCAATAATAATTAAGGAACAATGCAGTACATGGAAGTCATTTCCCTTGTCTTTGATGGGAACAGTAAATTTAGTAAAAATGCAAATATTACCTCAATGCCTTTGTCTCTTCCAGACTTTGCCTGTTATGCCTCCGTTGTGCTACCTGAAATCACTAGAGGGCTCTATCACTTCTTTAATTTGGGCAAATCGTAGACCTAGGATTAGGAAGGAGGTGCTATGGCAGCCGCTCCACAGAGGGGGCTTGACACTCCCCAACCTGAAGTTATATGCTTTAGCAGCCCAACTAACATATATTATGGACTGTCAGGAAATAGGAGAAGGAACGAGGGCTTGGGTTACTATGGAGTTGCAATCCATGGTGTTTTCGCCTTACGCCCAATACCTCCTTCCCTTAAGCTCTCGCAAGGGGGAGGGTGAGAACCCAAAAAATCCTTTCATTAATAATATGCTCAAGGCCTGGAGGATGGCTTTACAGATGATGGGGGACAAGGGAGGCGTATCACCGGAGGGATCCATCTTGCATAGCTTGTGGAAAGATGGAAGGGCGGCCCCCCCCCCCTCAGTCAAGCATTTTTTGGGGCAATGGGAAAGGAAGGGTATCTTTCTCCTAGCTCATTTATTTGATAATGATTCCTTACTAAGTTTTCCTGAACTAAGTCAATCATATAATATTTACCCCTTGCACTACCTTATTTTTGTGGTGATAAGGTCCAGGTTGCTTAAATTAACTGAGATAAAGGGAGGTGAGCCATCTTTGAATAGAATGTCCCTGGAGGAGATTTTTCAGCACTGTAAAAAGCGTGTCAGTGTGAAACCACTGTCAGTATTATATAAAGCTTTATTAGGGGCACAACCTGATAGGTTGCAGAAACTAAAGGAAAGCTGGGACAAAGATTTGGGTGGAAACTTGTTATCTGGGGGGACTGGAACTTGGCTATACGGAGCAGCAAGGCTGTCTCAGTAAATAACAGGCTATGAATTATCAATTATAATATTGTGAATAGAATTTATTATACCCCAGCCTTGGCACATAAGATAAATCCCCAGATTTCGGATCAATGCCCCAAGTGTTGCATACAGAGATGCTCGTTTTATCACTTGGTTTGGGCGTGTCCAAAAGTAGTATTATACTGGAATGAGATTAATCAAATTCTAAATAAGGTTTTGGAATGTGAAATCCGGCTTGATCCTGTGGATATTTTACTGGGGGTAGCTGGAAATGAAGGGAGCCAATCGAAAGCTTCGCATCCTTTGAGAAGACTGGCTCTGGCTGTGGGCAAACAGATTTTGGCTCAAAATTGGATGGCTCAGGCCATGCCTACTATTGCCCAATGGGCAAAAGCCCTTTTAAACAATATGAAATTAGAACATATCCAGTATAAAGTTTTGGGACGCCTAGATAAATATGATTTGATATGGTGCCCCCTTGAGAGGGCATTGGGTAAGGAATGGTTTCCACTCTTTTAAGAAGTTAATTGCTGTGAAGACATAAATCTTTCCACAGATTTTGAGGATCCATTGGCTCTGGAGCATGGGATGGGTTGCAATAAACTGATGCAATATATTAGTATCTAGTTGTGTAGATAGAGGGCCTTTTGGTAAAAAAGAAAAGCCAAAATGAACTAGAGTCAGTATGTCTCACTGCGTAAGCTGGTGATATAGATGGATCTTGGATTGTACCCTAAATGATTGTACCCAAAATAAGGTGTATGTATATAAGATGTCTTTACCTTCCTGTTTCTGTAGAGCTCTTCCCAATCCGCTGACTCTTCAATAAATAAAGTTTAAAAAAAAAACTGCACACAACTATAGTGATATGCAGTCAAACTACTGAAACCACCGAAACAATTAAACTAGCAAAACCAACAGAAACAGCACATGAATCAAGCTACCCACCCCAAACAGCACCTCAACCAGAACACTTTAAAAGCAATAGCTAGCTCCATAAAAAAAAGACCGTAAACAGACAATTGCAGTGACATAAATGAAGACTTAAAGAGTTCATTCTTTTCCAAATAAAGTTAAACTTTCTCATTTACTGTTCCTCCTATCTACAAAAAAAAAATACTTATTAAAAAACTAAAAGATATACAAATAAAGTCTGCAAAGTTCGCAAACTTACAAATATACTTTGGAACTTCAATTAGTTAAAAACTTCACCTTATAGCACAGATTTGTATTCCATTTTACATTCCAACTAGGAACTATTTTATTTGGCATAGTAATATATTACACTACTTTGTTTATTTTCAATAAAAAAAATACATTTCAAAATGAAAAAAAACTGTCTCAATTTCATTTTTAATAATTATATAATAGCAATAACCCACTTCAGGGTGTGATTTATGCTGGTATTTACCCAAACCTGGGGTGTTTGGTAACAAGGCCACACACCCTAGGTGTGAGTAAATCCCAGCAAAACCCACACTCTGTCGTGGTATATTGCTTAAGTATCCCTGAGATGGCTGCTTGCTAAGATGGAGGATATGGTTGATGACATGGAGAACAGGTCTCGGAGGAACAGTTTGATACTCAGCCCGTCTGACTCCTAGTAATGCTTATGCTACAGAGAGAGTGCATCGAGCTCTCTGCTTGAAACCTAGTCAGGGAGAATGACCACATGCTATAATCTGCAGACTACTGAACTTCCAAGATAAACTGAAAATTCAGAGGGCAGCACACTTGCAACCAGTATTATACTGGCAGCAGTACCATTTCTTTATTTATAATGATGTCAGTCAGCTTGTTTGAGAGAAGCAATGGGCTTATGCCAAGATTAAAAACCATCTCCATCAGAGAGGAATTGAATTTCGCATTCAGTATCCAGCAAAATTGGTCATTTGGTTTCCCCAGGGCTCCTTCTCTTTTGATTCTATACACTCTATGATCCAACATTTGCTGAATCTTCTCCCCGATTTGTTCTCCAAGCAAGCTTTGGTATCTACCTCTGCTGGCAAAATGAGCTGCTAATGTTTTTTGAACCTGCATCTCTAGTTAATAAGGACTCTGCTTGTTGTATTGCATTTCAGCCAGTTTTGCCACACTTTGTGGCTGTTTTTTCTAATGTTTTTGTTTCAGCTGACTTTTACGTATACTGTTATGATATTATTACTATAGCTGAACATTAGTATTATATGGACTTTAACAAGTGTTGCGGCTTACAATATCTCATTGTGAGATCTGATCCATGAGAGTTTTTGTTTTTCAGTTGTTTAACCAGGAATTAGCACACTAAGCTGAAAGCTTTTTTTACAGGAGCGGCCTGGGAGCACAAGGAAGTTATGTGCCTTGCTTAGGGTCACACAGTATGCAAGTGGAAGCTGTGGGATTCAAACCCAGGACTGGTCTGCTGGATGTCACCAGATCTGCAGCTCAGAGCCTTAGACTACTGCACTATACTGCTCTTCTATTTTTCTTAATCTTTCTCTTTCCTGTTTTTGTGTCTTTAGTTTTGATTTTCTCTTGTTGTTTCTTTGTTTTATTTCCTTATTTAGTGCTTATGGATTTGCATCACCTCAGCTCATCTCACATGTTCGAACAGCACAGGGTTCACTCTCTTGTGTCTGCGCCTTGTGGTCTAGCTCTCTTATCTTTCATATCCTTCTTAGAGCAATTCTGTTTTGTTTCTGTTTAGTTTCCTATTTTAATTGGATTTATCTCCTTTCTTTTTTATGACTGTGGGAGTTTACCTGGTATTAATTGCTATCCGCAAGGATCAGTACTGGGACCATTCCTCTTTGATATCTTTATAAGTGACATTGTAGAGGTACTCGAAGGGAAGGTATGTCTTTTTGCAGATGACACAAAAACTTGCAATACAGTGGACACTCCGGGAAGGGGGTGGCAAACATGAATAGAGATCTAGGTAAGCTTGAGGAGTGGTCTAGAAAGTGGCAACTAATTGTCAATGCAATAAAAATGCAAAATCAAGCACTTGGGGCATAGAAATCTAGGATCAGAGCACAAAATGGGGGAAGTGGTACTGGTGACCACCAAACAGGAAAGCGACCTAGGTGTTATCATATCTGAAGACTTAAAGGTGGCCAAACAGTGTGACAAGGCAGTGGGGAGAGCCAGTGGGATGCTAGGGTGTATAGGGATGAGTATCACAAACAGAAAAAGGGAGGTAGTGATACCTCTGTATCAATTTCTGGTGAGACCCCACCCAGAGTAGTGTGTCCAGTTCTGGAGTCCTCATCTCTGAAAGGATATCAACAGAGTTGGGGCAATCCAGAGCAGGGTAACTAAAATGGTGTGGGATCTGCATCAAAAGCCCTATGAGGAGAGGCTGAAGAACCTCAATATGTACAGACTGGAGGAAAGGAGGAAGGGGGATATGATAGTGACTTTCAAACACCTCAAAGGTATAAGTAAGGTTCAAAAGGGGAGCCTTTTTCAGAGAAAAGGATGCACAAGAACAAGGGGTCATGCAATGAAGCTGAAGGGGGGGTAGAATCAGGGAAAATGCAAGGAAAAACATCTTCATAGAAAGGGTGGCAGATGCCTGGAATAGCCTCCCTGAGGAGACGGTGGGATCGAAAACTGTAATGGGATTTAAGAAGGCATGGGATATGAATGGACTTCAACAGAAGAACCCACTCAACTCCCATAAAAAATATTCAGTAGCCCATATAAAATGTATGCATCTTCTTTATTTCTATTCTTTTATATTGTTTCAAATGTTTTTTCTTCTTAGCTCATATAAATGTGTAACTTTGTAATGTTTCAGAACAAAAGAGTTCCTTCATCATTACGTTGAGCTTTATAATATGAAAAAATTAAATCTGTGATACATAAAAACATATAATGTAACCGTTACATAATCTGAATGTGCCAATCAATATTGCTTTATTGATGTCAGGGGAACTAACCTGACTGTGATGCAGTTGTTCAAAAGAATTGCTTTTATAATATTCTTTATGTATGATCGCTGAACCGGGGAAGATGAAATATTATTTACCACTTCTTTTTTCCGCTTTGAAACCCCACCAAACTAAAAAAACCATTTTGAATTGCACTTATATTGAAATGTTGCCATTTACCAAAAAATTTTTTAAGAACAGAAATATCTAGTTTATCCTGTATGTGAGAGATGCCTCTCATAGATGAGCAGCGCTGTATATTAAACCTGTTTAACAGAAGCAAAACTGTAAACGTTTTAAATGGTAAGGGCTTTTCTTTGATTATGAATTTCTAAAATGTATCAATAAGACAACTACCTGTATGTGTAGTAGTAGGAAAAGTTGATGTCTAAAGCTTCCCCTATGGCTGCAGCTTGATATGTTTATACCTATTTAGCAAAAACAAAATGGCTGAAAATTTAAAGTGCAGATAGCTTATTTCAAAATATGAACTTCTAATGATGCATAGATATAGCAGCTACCTGTATATGTAATAGTAAGAGAAAACAGCTCCTTCCAGCACTCTGAGGTCTCATGCGACAAAATTCAAAATGAGTGAAGTCTCTCCCGGACTTAAACTAATGTGAAATCTACTGCCGCCATTGTAAGAAATGCCAGCTTTCAGGGTGATGTAATTTGTGACGTTGACATGCTCCAGCATGCACACCTGACAGCCCGAACCCTTCTTCTACCTTCAGTTAGAAGGTGAGCTCCAGAGAGAGAGTTGGTATTTCTTACAATGGTGGCAGCTGATTTCACATTAGTTTAAGTCCAGGAGAGACTTCACTCATTCTGAATTTTGCTGCATGAGACCTCAGAATGCTGGAAGGAGCTGTTTTCTCTTACTACTACATATACAGGTAGCTGCTATATCGATACATCATTAGAAGTTGATATTTTGAAATAAGCTATCTGCACTTTAAATCTTAAACCATTTTGTTTTTGCTAAATAGGTATAAACATACCAAGCTGCAGCCATATGGGAAGCTTTAGAAATCAACTTTTCCTACTACTACACATACAGGTAGTTGTCTTATTGATACATTTTAGAAATTCATAATCAAAGAAAAGCCCTTACCATTTAAAATGTTTACATTTTTGCTTCTGTTAAATAGGTTTAATATACAGGGCTGCCCTTTATGAGACGCATCTCTCACATACAGGGTAAACTAAATAATTCTGTTCTTAAAAATATTTTTGGTAAATGGCAACATTTGGATATAAGTACAATTCAAAATGGTTTTCTTTTCTTTTTTAGTTCGAGTGGGAGTTTAAAAGGGGAAAACAAAAAGTGGTAAATTTCTTCATCTCCCCCCACCCAGTTCCAGCACTCCTTTATAAAAAGAACATCATAAAGCAATTCTTTAGACAACTGCATCTCACAGTCAGGTTAGTTCCCCCTGACATTAATAAGTAATATTGATTGGCACATTCAGATGAATTATGAGTATGTAACCAGTTACATTATATATTTTTTGTGTATCCACAGATTTAATTTTTCATGTTGTATAAAAAAGCCAAACATGTTTGATGAAGGGACTCTGGTTCTGAAACGTTACAAAGTTACACATTTAAATGAGCTAAGAAGAATAAAATATTTGAAACAATATAAAAGAATATAAATAAAGAAGATGCATACATTTTATATGGGCTACTGAATATTTTTTATGGGAGTTAAGTGGATTTTTCTGTTGAAGTGCCTTGTTGGAATTCATTTCCCTCTCCTTCCTTACCTATAATTTTGAAAAGGGTAAAAGGGAACCCTGTGAGACACTAATTTGTTGTAGGACTATATGTATAAGGGAACCATAGAAGCAAGGAAAGGGGAGGGGCAAAGTCAGAGATCAACTAAGGTCTACGGTGTGACAATAGGTAGGGAACATGGGTAGACTAGGTGGGCCAAACAGTCCTTATCTGCTGTCAAATTTTATGTTTCTATGTTCCCACAGTGACCTGCCCCAAACTACCCTTATGGTAGCTTCTTATGGTGCTACTCAAGTCATGACTTTTTTTTGGGGGGGAGCATTTGGGGGTCTCCAGAGTGGCATCTGTGTTTTATTTATTTTAAAATTTAATCTTGTCAGATTTTGATAGCTTTTTTTGTTTGTTTTATGGGGGGTTCTAGGTGGGTATATGGAGTTGGTATTGTGTGGTTCTTTGTCTCATGTTATACCATGGGGAACTTGGAGCCAATTGTCATCTGTACTTTTACAGTGGCTTGCCATTTGGATAATCTGGACCTTTAGACATTTTCCTTCGACTTCCATGGTGGTGATGGGGGGTAGTGATTGTACCATTAGTAGTCCCATTCAGCTAGTTGTTATTTTTTCCTTGCTACCTATATTGATTTATTCCTTCCTCTCCTGGAATGTCAAAGGTGCTAACTCCCCCATAAAGTGCATCTGAATTCTTGCCCAATGGCACAAATATAGCCCAACTGTAGCTTTTTTACAGGAAACTCATCTTTTAACAGCAGATTTGCCCTCTCTGAGATGTAATTGGGTGGATCAAGTCTTTGGGGTTGGTACTAACAAGAAATGAGAGGGGTGGATATTTTAATTGCTCAGCAGGTGGATTTTGTTATGCAGCTAGTTGTAACTGATCCCAATTCCAGATACATTATTGTCCAGGGCACTTTAGATTGTACAGAGGTAGTTTTAGCCTTGTTTTACAGACCTAACAAGGATGACCCACAACCCTTTACAGTTTTTTTTGTTATATTTAAGTAAGTGGCCAGATTTACCTTATATTATAGCAGGAGACTGGAATTTTTTTTTTGGATGATGATCTTGATAGGTCTTGATGCCCAATCTTTTCTCTCACCTGTAATCAGAGAGCTGTGTGGGAGTAGCTTGGCTCTCATTCCTTGGTGGATCCCTGGTGGATGATTTTCCCCATTCTAAAGACTTTGCATACTTTTCCCCTTCCGACAAAACTCAATTTAGACTTGATTGCTTCTTAATTAGTTCCTTCTTGCTAGTAGGTCTAGTCAAGGCTAAGATACACTCTTGTGTAATTTCCGATCACTCTCCTGTGCAGTTCTCCTTGAAGATGGAGCCCAATATTTGGATTTATAAAACTTGGCTTATGAATGATTATTTACTTAAGGACAATCAATTGGGGGCATGCCTAAAGACTTTTACAGTATGTTTCTTTCAGGAAAATTCTGGCACTGTGATCCAGCAGGCCACCCTATGGGCAGCTTATGAATGTGCTTCCGAGGCAAGATTATTTGCCTTGCCACTAATACCAAGAGGTGTCGCCAGGCCCAATCACAGGATCTTCTCCGCCAGATTATGTCCCTGGAACTTCAGTTAGCATCCGGATATTCCAAGCAGGTGGCACTACAACTGAATGCTGCTAGAGAATGCTATCATGAGCTTAATAGAGTTCAGGCAAAATTTATGCTACTTAAATCAAAAGTATTCTACATTTCCATGGGTGAAAACACCAGTAAGCTCTTAGCTCTTCACCTCAAGCAGCAGGCAGCAGGCAGCCTCATGCACTGTCAAGCATCTTACCAAAACCAGGACTGAGCTTCCCATCACTGACCCCAGGTAGGTAGCAGAGGAATTTCGGGCCTATTACAGTGCTCTTTATAACTTGGGTGATATGGTTATTGATCAACAGGCCGTAGATGAATATCTTGCTCAGAGTCACTTACCCTGACTGGGCCAGAGAGAATATGATCTTCTGATGCAGCCTCTTATGCTCGCAGCTTGCAATAAAGCTCCGCACCCTGATGGGTTTTCTGTTTCTTTTTTATAAGACTTTTTCAGAAACATTACTTCCACAATTGTTAGAAGTTACTTAGAGGCTCATACTAGTAGATTTGGATGCTTCCATGCAAGAAGCTTTTATTTCAGTCTTATCTAAGCCTGGAAAAGACCCAGCCAAAGTGTCTAATTATAGACCCATTTCCCTATTGAATGTTGGTTTGAAAATTCTGGCAAAAGCTTTGGTCATTCAGTTGCTGCAGCTTTGGTTTGCATTGGTCAGTCCTGAGTAAGCTGGTTTCATGATCAGGTGATGCTCAGCTGACCAGCTGTGGAAACTTCAGCACCTCATTTAGGCATCCAGGGATGCCATGACCCCAGTGGTCTTGGCCTCCCTGGATGCAGAAAAAGCATTTGATTGGGATTCTTGGCTGTATCTTTTTCAGACACTTGAGCACTTTGGTTTGCCCAAAAACTTTCTCTGTTGGGTGAAACTGTTATACTGTCACACTATGACATGGGTTTGCTGTAACCAGGTTCTCTCTTCTTCTTTCCCCTCCATAATGGTGCAAGTCAAGGTTGCCCCCTCTCCTCATATTTATTCAGTCTATATCTCAAACCCTTAATCTGGCAGATAAAACAAAATCTTTTGATTCAGGGTGTGGCTATTAGGCCCCAGCAATATAAAATATTGATGTACACTGATGACATTCTTTTACACTTAATGAATCCTGTTACCATCTTATCACATGTTTTGGATTAAATAAGAAGCTTCAGTTCAATCTAGCTTTATAAGCTTAGTATTGAGAAAATCCAGGTTTTACCATTAAATACTCACACCAGGAAGAGTGATTTTGATGGTATGGGCCCCAGGTTGGGCATCTACAGCTATATCCTACTTAGCGATTCAACTTACTACTTCTACTGCCAAACTGATGCGCAGTAATTTTACCAACCCACTCTGGAACATTAAAACCAATCTTGACAGATGGTTTCAGTTGCCCCTGCCTCTATGGGACCAGGTTAGTATTCTTAAGATGACTATTCTTCCTAAGATACTTTACCCTATGAACATGTTAGTGGGTAAACTTCCACATTGATGGTTCCAGGATCTCCACATTACACTGACCACTTTTCTCTGGATGGGTCATAAACAGAGGCTTCGCTATCTTAGATTGGCGGCCCCAACATTTTGGGACCTCGGTACACCCTATTTTTTTGGTTATTTTCATGCCACTCAAGGAACAAAGTATTTTCACTGGATACTTGGGAAGAAAAAGCACTCCTCCCCTTATGTCTCTCTTTGGTGGTCGATAGAGTAGGATTTGTGTCTACAGTATGTGATTACATTACAAGCTCTCCCTTACTTGAAATTGGCTATGTTATTTAAACCTCTGTGGGATACGCTAGTTGGCGTTTCCTTAGCAATTTATAATCAGTTACTTCGGCATCCTAAAATGACTCTTGCAAACCCTGGAATTAATCTGTCTGGTTAAATCCCAATTTTCAACAAATGGGTAAGTCACTTACTAATCCACTCTGGCAGGCCAAGGGTACAATGGTGCCCTCTCAGTTGATCAGTGGTTCTCATTGGATCCTTTTTGTCAAATTGCAGCACACCTATGCCCTGGACAATAAAGAGTGCTTTTTTATTATCAAATCTGACATTTGCTTTCCTCCCATTTTCTCCCCAGGGGCTCCACATATGGTGATGCAAGCACATATGCAGGCAGTGGTAGTAGCTCCTCCTCTTGTGTTTGCCCCCAACTGTGCTGCCACGTGGTCTCCACCAGGTGACAGTCCACCCCCCTGAGGAAGGAGAGCAGTCCATGATGGATGTGATCCTTCCTCCCCCTGACTAGCCCCTAATGATCCATGCTCGTTCCCAAATGCAGGTCACCGGTGTTGCAAGCGGTAGCTTGTCAATGGTCCAGCCTGTATTAAAAATATTAACAAAAAGTTTTGTAAAGATTTTTATTGTATATTTATTTGCATGTGTACATGTTCTGTTTTGTTGTGTTTTAACCAGAAGGTGTCGCTGTTCTGAAATATATGCTGGTTGCATGGTGGAAAGATTTGGTGTACTTAAAAAAAATGTAGACTGGGACTTTTACTCACCCGTGAGTATCTGCTGGGATTTAATCACAGGTAAGAAGATGCCTCAGTCAATTAAGTTGCTGGATTCTTTCTATCCATATATATATATAGCACTGTTTCTAGAGAACCTTAAATAATTGTGCATTTTAAATGAGCTTAAGGCAGTAATGGCTGTAATTTCTATTGAAACACACTCATCATATCAAGGGCATGTAAGCTAAATAAATACGGAACAGCTAACTTCCATAAACAATGAAACAATTATTTCTTTTCAGTGGCACTTCTTTTCCTGCACTCTAGCATATGTACCTGATTTTGTACTATATGTATTGATTTCCTGCAAAATGTTTCTTTAAAACAAAGATATTTATAACAATTAGACAGTTAATATAGTTGTGAGCCTTTTCTTGTATTTTAATGGTTTCAACTCCCCCTGTTCTCAGACTACCTTGCAATAAATTTGAGTCTTAACCTTTGATTATGCTGGTCATTAATCTTTAGCCTTCTTGTGTACTTTGATCTTGAGGTCAGAGGGAATCAGAACCCTTCTGTGGCAGTGGTTGTGCGTAGAGTTGCTCATCCTGTACTTTTATGGTATATAGTAGCATTATGTGAAATGTGGGCATTGTGTGTTTTTTTTTCCTTTTTTCCATAATGAAACTGACTTGTGAAGTCTCTAGAGGTTTTAGAATGCTGTCTTACCACAGAATTAGAAGAAAGCAACAATTTGCTAACATCCCAAGTGGTTCTGCTGCAGTAGTGACATCACTACTGCAGCAGAACAACATAATGATGTCACTAGTGCAGCAGAACAAGCATATTCCAGGCATGGAATGCCATGCATAACAGCATTCCACTATACACTATATATAGGATAGTGCATGAGTACCAGTTAACAACAGGGCTATTCTTTCATCGAGTTCGTACTATGACGACAGATTACCTCGAGAGTGCAGCTCGAGAAGTAATCAGTTGTCATAGTACCAACAAGGAGAAAGAACAGCCCTGCCGTTAACTGGTACACATGCACTGTTCTGTATAGTGTATAGTGGAATGTCATTGCCTTAAAAAAAAAAATTACTACATCTTTCTTTTTAAAATAAGACTAACTGTCACATTGCAGCTTGAGGACACCATGTGTGACGTCCACACTGTAGCAGAATGAAAAGTCATTCTGCTGTCCTGCGGACATCACTTTTTGGTTCTCCTGCACTATGGACATCACTAGTGCAGCAGAACAACATTTTGAGAGTGCTAGATTTCAGTGAACAGTGACATTCCACTATACACTATAAAGGCATTTTGTTTTTACAGTTTTTTGCAAATTTCTTGCCTCTTTCATTTAACTTTTCTGTCCAATGTCCACCTCCGCATTTACATTTTTTATTTCTATTTGATCATGTTTCACAGCATGTAAGGCTAGCAAAAGTGGCAGCTCCAGCTTCGGTTGGTTATCAGGGCACTGGCTAGGCACTACAGTTGGAAGCCAGGGCACCTATTGTAACTCGAAGGGAAAAGCATATGTGGATATTCATGCTTGCTTCTTGGAGTATTTGAACAAATGATGAATGTTATGTTTCTAAAAGTAAAAATGCAAATTCCATTTTATTTTTTTACAGGGGATGGCCCTGCTTTTCCTGTCTTGGGGGTGGGGGTACGGATGGCCTGGCTTCTCTTGGCTTGGGATGGATGACTCTGCTTTTCCTGGCTCAGGAAGGGGGGAATGGATCTGCCCCCTGCTTTCTTTAGCAGGAGAAGCTGGGCCACCTGACCCAGAAGATAGGGCCATCCCCATGCCAGGAGAAACTGGGAGACACCCTTCCCCCAAATCAAAAGAAGCAGGGCCATTCTCACCCCCCCAAGCTGGGAGAATCAAGGCCCCCCTCCCACCAGTAAAAGAAAAGCTATTCCCCCAGGGCAGGAGAAGTAATGCCTTCCCCATCACCCGAACAAGAAGAAATGGCCATCCCAACCCTTTACAGCAGGTATCTACCTATCAAAATGGTCCTCAATGGATTGGCCACCCACAGTGGCAGGCCAGGATATCGAGGGCCATGCATTCTCTTGTTTGAGTCTCTCCCCTCCTCTCCTCACAGTACTGAGACATTTTCAAATGAACCCATCCACTCACTTTAACGAAAAGGCACAAGCAGTCAGAACCCTGTCACTCTGGTTCTGCAGTTAGTTTCTTTCTTGGCTGTTTTCGCTGCTGGCAGGACATTTACTTGAGGGTCTGACTCTGTGTTGCAGCTACTGGCTGGGCAGAGTGGCTAGCTGGTGCTGCACTCTCTCTCATTCCCAACCAGGCTGCTCTAGTATTTTATGAAAAAAGCACAGCATAGTGCAGATCTTTTAAGGTTAGCAAAACTACTGGGTTGGGGGCTTCTGTGCTATAGCTTGCAAGCAATAGCAATGCAGTTCTGGTTTGGTGGGCATGGTTGCCTTGGTGACTGCTGATTCAGACAGCTAGGCAGTCACCAGGAGTCAAACTGCAGTGCCACTGCCTGCCTCAACACTGGGTGACCAATTATGGGGTAGGTGGTAAAATAAATTGGAAGCAAGTAGCCACTTGCTGCTCAACCCTGTGCCAGACATCCCCAATTCTGACACCAAGTGCCTAAACCTAGAGTCAGACAGTAAATGAAAAAAGTAAGCAAACAATGACAGCCAAACCCCAGTGCTGCCAATCCTCTATTCTAACACTAGGTGTCCAGCCCCCCCCCCCAGTCCAACAGTTAATGAAAAAAAGGAAGCAGACAATGGAAGCCCTTCTACAGTGATGTTTTAGAAAGAAACATTAGTTGTTTTCTGCATTAATCTATTGCAGCATTGTTCCCTGCTATTCATTGTACTATTGCACATTTGTATACCTGCCACGTGTACATCAAATAAAAAGCAGTGTTATTCCATAGTCAGCAGTAAAACTTTATCCCGCTTAATAGAAAAGCATATGGAAATTCATGGGATGAATACTAAAAACAACAAAAGTGCAGTAGTGCAATGAATGTCAGGGAGCAATGCTATGCTATATTGGAGCAAAAAACAACTAGCGTTTCACTCCAGAAGCAGAGTTTTATCAGAGTTAGTAACATAATGCAGACATGCCCTTATAGTATCATCTGTCACTAGGTCTGAATAGCACATGTATGAACAGCGCTGTCAATAACAGCACCTTCCATACAGCACTATGCAGAACAGTGGCAGGAACAAATGTGGCAAGTAAAGGCAATGCCAGTGGTAGTGGCAACAAAGTACACTGACAACTGCTACCAGTCCAAACATTTATTTTTAGTGCAGGCTCTGCCCCCCACATCCCCTTCCCCCTTAACTAAAATGACTAACTCTGAGTTGGAGTTGGATTATGGGAGAAAAACTAAATTTTGAATGCCAGGATTAGAACCCTGATCTCTATCATCATTGTGGCCAAGCAGCTCCATGTCTCAGTCCTCTCTGCCACAGGAGCAGCTCATCCACCATTTTTGATTTCCCAGCACTTGCCTTCTTCCTAGTACTATGGACAGTGACCTGGGCAGCGCTTACTGCATAGCACTGTTTAGTCCCAGTCTCTGTCTGTGGTACACCATTCTGACATCGATTTTTTTTCCTCATGCTACATTTGTAGCACTATTGTATCTGGTTATTATATTATCCACCACCAGTGATGCATACAAATAAAACATTTTAAACAATGAATATGATGCATCCTCAAGATAGGAGGAAGTACTTAAATTACAACTGGCAATTAAGATAATGAAAAGTATATCAAACCTGGTTTCAACTACCCAAAAGGCATATTTCACAGTTGGTTAGTGAATGTAATTATAAAAAAAGCTTTACATGTAAACTACAATATCAGGAAATATAAACCATACAGAAATCCATTTTGTGGATGTTGGAGTGAAGCAATGAGGATATAAAATTGACAGATATTCGTTTATATGTCACTTCTCTTGAGAGACATTTTCTTTAGAACTGTGGAACCAATGAACTCTGCAGTACAAGGATTCCAAATATCAGTAATCTATTCAAAAACATTAGATAAAAAGTAGGGCTTTATTATATCAGATGCTCAGGTGTAATGGATCTATACCTTGGGGGCTCGCTATAGCCCAGGTGTGAATGATTTCTATAGACAATCTTTATTTACTGTATATAAAGATGGCAGGCATACTTTGCAACAGAAGTGTTTTTTTTCTGTTATTGTATTAAAGTATGATTATGACAAAGTGACCACCTGATATAATAATGTCCTGCTTTTTATTGTTTTTTAGAATACATGCCTGACATCTGTATTTTGTATCACAGAGTTCATTGGATCCACAGTGCAAGAGAAAATGTCTCTCAAGAGAAGGAATTTATATGGATGAACAGCAAAACATTTTATATCCTAAGTGCTTCACCCCAACATGTACAAAATGGACTTTGATATAAATTTATATTTACTGTTATTGTGGTTTATATATAACGCATTTTTAATATTTTCATCTACTAGCCAACTGTTGAAAATATGTCTTGTGGTAAGTTAATACCAGGTTTGATGTTATACTTTTCATTACCTTTATTGCCAGTTGTAACTTTATGAGCCTCCTCGTATCCTAAGGATGACCCATATTCCTCTGATGCAGCCCTATTGGCTCTGGCCAGAACTTGTATATTTGGGTATGTATAAGAAGAGGATTATGAGGGCAAATAACATTTCATTATTTTCTTTTTAATTTAAGACAGTTTTATTTTTAGGGCCTAGTTGAAGGATTTTAGTGAGTAAAGGTGGTAGCCATGTGTTGTGATGGAAATCAAGAATTTGTGGTTAGTACTGATTTCATTGTGAAGAGGTGGCTGGAGCCTTATCCAGTGCTTTTGTGCTTAAATAACAGCATGGGTAAAGATGGCCCTCGGCCAATCTGAATTCACAATTTTCGAAACCCATTTTATAATGTTGAGTATACTGTTCAGTAAAATTACTGTTCTGAACTAAATTGTCATTTGCTGAATCAACTTACGTTGGCCATGGTAGCAACCAAGTCATCCTACAGTATAAAGAACTTAAAACTAAATTACATCACATCCCCTTCCTGAGTAGACACTTGGGAGCCCTCCATAAACAAATTCAGAACAACCTCAGCACGTGTTAATAAAACTGAAACCTCTTGCTACTGCTCAAAGGTTATTAAAGGCATAAAAGGGAGCCTGCATTTGAAATGCCTCATTGAACCCAATCACAAATGCAAAGGTACCTGGCAAATCCTAATCCACCCTAGAGTTTTGCAGCTCTGCCGGAACTGTCAGAAAAGATTGTACCATGCTATTTTAAATTTTGCATATTGAATTCTGTTTGAGATATCTGAGAATTGTTGTCAGAATATGGAAATACACTAATTTAACTTTTTGACCTTTCATGCATGACAGACCGCATTTTTAAACTCCATAACTTTCATACAGTGGCTGCTGTATAAACAGACAACCCAGACGCAGTGCAGGTTTTTAAAACATTTTAACAAGTGTGTTCTACCATTCTGCCTTGGAAACATCAGTCCAGAAATTCACACATTCATTGTAAACTGTATTTTTTCAGACCCACATGTCATGCTAATTGCTATTCCCACAGACTCAGCAAGATATGGATTTGATAATAATTAGAAGCTAGGCACATTATTCCTAGAGCTGAAAGACTGTGTTTTGCTTTTATTTTCGAACTCCTCTTATGATATCCCCCAGCTGTACTGGGTTCTTCTAAACACTATGAGTTTATAATCCTCCTGGCAGGAACAGACACTTTGAAGCCTCATTTGGTTTTATTTCCAGAAATACTTAATGAGAGGATAATGGCATGGAGGATCCTTCAGATGCACAGCACATGTGGTACTCAGCTACCTTGACTAGACATAGTTGATCACAAGGCAGGCTAAGCACACTGAGAAGCTTACATGAACACTTAGAGCAGCTCTGCATGGTGCATTTTATATGTTGTATCCTTATTTTTAAAATGTCTTTCTCTCCTCTCTCGTAAGAGACCTGTTTTGTTTTGACTGGGCTTTGGTGATTTTTTTTAAATAATTAAAAAGGATTATGTGTATGATGGAATATCATAAAATGGATAGAAAAGCTTCTGAAAGTTGATTGGTGTAGAGGCAGTCTCAGCTGTGATGCTGTCTAAGTATAAAGCACTGTAAATTAAAGTAAAAATATCAATAACAATCCTGCTCTTTAGCAGGATCCATTTCATAATTCAAATAAGGCACTCCAAAGTGTGAGTTATGCTGGGTAATGTAACTTCTTGAGTGGATGAAGATACTTGGCTGTGCCTTGTGCCTCACAACACATGCAAGGTGTGACATTATTCCAGCTTATAAAAAGGTACTAAGAATCCTGTATTCTAATTGGCTGGAATGTGTTCCTACCTGTTGGATTGAGACAGTACAACCAAGGGGTATGAGAAAGTTCTGGTACTGATCTTGCTCAGTTACTACAAATATCAGTGTGCAGCTCTTCCGATGTTGCAATCCCTAGCCCTAGTTTCCCTTTCATGCACACTACTCCCTTGCCAGTCCATCTGAAGCCAGTTATTTCCTATTCAAATATACAAAGTAAAACAATATCAAGGTTGTTTTTCTCAATATGAAGAAAAAAGAAGTGCAACAAACCGGGGGAGGGAAGGCGTGAAGTGACTTTAAGAGACAGTTCACAGTAAAAGCACATACACCATAGTGGCTCTAACAGTGCAACTCAGGCCAGCACCCCATAGTGACTGTCTATCTGCAGAGGCACTATTTCACACACAAAACTACTGATTTTAAACATGTTTTTGTTTTTAATATTTTCATGTTCTTTACACAAAACCCATTTTATAAGCACAATAAGACAGACTCAGGGGTGACAGATATGCTGCCACAACCACACTTCCAGAGTCTGAAGCTATTGAACCTATGGCTTTGTGCCCTATTAAACTCCAGGGCATGTGGTTGTGACAGCACAACCAACACTCCACCATGCCTTATTGTGTACATAACACATGCACTGTCATTATGATTTCCTTTTTTAAAATGGAATTCAGTGACAGCACATATCACATCAAGAGGTTAGAGTAATGAGCTATGAATTATCCCCACAACCTCCACTTGCATACTGTGCGACTCCAAACAAGTCACTTAAGCACCCCAGTGCTCCTGGGTCACTCCTGAAAACAGACACATACCACAAGAGTGAAGCTTGAGTTGTTTGATGTCATCAGCATCCCTAGATGTAATTAAAGTTATGTTGTGCTTTTTTTTCTCATCGTCCACAGTTTTTTTATAGGGTATGAATCTTTTTTAACTAAAGAACATTTATTGTGTTAATTTTTCTTTATCAGTTTTCCAAATAGTTAACAATAAACATCCAGCGATTACTCGGACAACAGGCAGTTGTGTCAGCAACAAATATGATACATTGTGAAGGGATGGCAGTATGAGCTAGAGGTTAGAGTAATGAGCTGTGAATGAGCTTGGTACATCCAGCAGACACGGATTTGATTCCATCAACCTCCACTTGCACACTGTGTGACTCTGAGCAAGTCACTTAACCACCCCAGTACTTCCTGGTCATCCCTGAAAACAGATACTTGCGCCTACTGGGCCTTACCTGGTTACCAAAGAATACTATATATATAGAGATAGATATAGATATAGATATAGATATATAGATATATAGATATATAGATATATATATACAGATATATATATATATATATATATATATATATATATATATGTATAGTATTCTTTGGTTATACAAATATATATATCATAGTGGGCCAGGAAATATGCACAAATGAGCTCTGATTCTATCAAGGGATTCTAAGGATATCCCATGGCATAAGAGTGAAGCTTCAGTTGTATGATGTCATCAGCATCCATAGATTTAAACAAAGTTATGTTGTTCTTTTTTTCTCTCATCACCCACAGCTTTTTATAAGGTACGATGAAATATTTTTTAACTAAAGAACATTTGTTGTAGTTAATCTTTTTTATACAGTTTTCCAAACAGTTAACAAACATCCAGAGATTACATGGATAACAGGCAGCTGTGTCAGCAACAAATATGATACATTCTGAAGGGGTTATACATAGGGTAATAAGCATTACAAGTACACATACAGTACATATGCTTGAAATAAAGTCATTGTGTATCCTATCATTGAAGGAAGCATATGGCAATAAGGTAGAGTGTACATATTTGACCCAGAGCTTCCCTAGTAGGTAAAATGACAGCATGATGCCTGTTAATGGATACTGTAAACCTACAAAGGATGTGTTCCAGGGTGGTACAGTTAAAAAATACAGGGAGGAGAATTTCTACACAACCAAAACTATTTATAAAGAGTGTCACAGATGTCCTTTTATAGGATTCAGCAGAAGTTGAGCTCCAGCCCTTTAAGTTGTCATGGTATGCCACACGAAACTTCTCCAGAGCAGTCCACAGCATGCGGAGGTACAAGGATAGGGGGAACTCAGAAGTGTATGGTTCATCTAGAGGCTGTCCATATATTGGCAACCCTATTCCCATTTTAAGGAAAGAGGCTGGGTTCCCAGTTGGTGGCCCTGTGGGCCAGGGGACAGACTGGAGATATGCATGAAAGGGGGATCAGCTTTAATTATATTGCTCTTTGGTGTTGGTGGTCACATGTGACAGCCATTTGTATTGAGCCAATCGAATCATGCAGGCCAAACATTCATGTCTGGGTGGAATTTCTGTAGTATGCCATCTACAAAGCAGCAGTCACTTGGCTTTCATACTGGCAAGAATCACCAGGTCATATTGGTGTTTCTGGAGATGGGAGAATCGTGCTTGGAAGCCAGGAGAAATAATCTGAGGGCTATCAGGAGAAGAGTCTGGAGAATTCCCTATAAGGTATCTAATATCTGTTTCCAATATTATGTGATTTTGGGACATGTTCACATATGATATGGTAAAGGTCGCCATTAGCCTTGGTGCATCTCCAACATTCACATTGCAGAATAAGGTGGGCTGCATGTAAAACTGCTGGCTTATGATACCAGCAGTGTAGAACCTTCTTTTGTATGAGCCTGCCATGGGCATTTTTAACTGGTGTGCATGCGGTCTTCCAACGTGTTAACCACTCACCTCATCAAGGACTCATGTTAGGACTTTCTCCTACTAAGCACAAGCATGCGTGGTCTGGTCTGGTATATTATCCCAAATGGTCATGTATATGTGGCTTGCTCTGCCTTTTTTATTTGACATCCATGTAGCAAGGTGGTGTAACGATGGGGGAAGTTTGGTTGGACGTAATTCTTTTTAGGAGTGAGGTGAGGGCACTTCTAATTTGGAGGTATTTCCAAAATTCTGTCTTTGGTAGACCATATCTAGTTTGAAGGCCTTGGAATGAATCCAGCATAGTGAAATTGAGGAACAAAATAGAGTGTGATAGAATGTGGATGTTTTGCCCATCCAGGTTACCCAGTTCAAGGGCTGTCCCCTTATTTTGATTAGCTGGGTACCCCATAAGGGTGCAAATGCCGGTTTGAAAAGATCCAGGTTAAGCCATCTTCCTAACTGGGACCAGGTGGTGCCTGAGGTGCTAATGGGGGGTGGTGTAATGATGGGGGAAGTTTGTGTGGACTTAATTCTTTTTAGGAGTGAGGTGAGGGCACTTCTAATTTGGAGGTATTTCCAAAATTCTGTCTTTGGAAGACCATATCTAGTTTGAAGGCCTTTGGAATTAATCCAGCATAGTGAAATTGAGGAACAAAATAGAGTGTGATAGAGTGTGGATGTTTTGCCCATCCAGGTTACCCAGTTCAAGGGCCCGTCCCCTTATTTTGATCAGCTGGGTACCCCATAAGGGTGCGAATGCCGGTTTGAAAAGATCCAGGTTAAGCCATCTTCCTAACTGGGACCAGGTGGTACCTGAGGTGCTAATGGGGGGGGGGGGAGATTGATGAAGTACCCTACATGTGTCAAACACGCATGTGTGTGTAGGGCAGTTTCCTAGTAGGTGAGATTCAGAGTCAGTCCAAAGAGGGTGGCCTTGATCAGGATCTGGGAACCATCTCAGAGTTTGTGCAGTTCTATACACCCAGTAACACCTTCGAGCCATAGAAAGTACCATCCTCCTTTGCACCAATGTGATCTCCATTTATTCCTGCTGTATCTGGGTTACTTGCCCTCCCAGAGAAATTAGCCTAGAAACTTGTCTATGTGGGTGCATCATTCACAGGGGATGGAGATCAGCAGATACATTATGAGGTGAAATAATTTAGTAGTAGAAATCATCTGTATGGCTTCTGTTTTCACTACAAGAGATAACTTTAGGGGTCTCCATCTGTCAAGATCAGTTTTGATCTTGGCTTAGAGTGGCTTAATGTTTAGCTCACATAATGGGTTGACCTTGGGGGTGATTTTAACCCCCAGATATGTAATGAAGTCGGGAGTCCAGCGAAGGTTTAACATGGTGAAATCTGGGGCCTGGCACAGGGGATTGAGGGGAAGAACCTCTGTTTTATTCTGGTTAGTGTTTAAGCCTGAAAAGGAAGTAAAGGCATTCAGCAACTGTACTAGTGAATGGATGGAGGCATTGTCATCTTCAATCAATACTAACAGGTCATCCACATATAGTAAGGTTTTATATTGAGTATTCCCTACTTGTATACCTTTTATATTTGGATACTGTCATATTGTGGCTGCCAATGGTTCTATTGCGAGAACAAATAATACCGGGGAGAGGAAGCAGCCTTGTTTAGTGCCCCATTCCAGGGAGAAGGGAGGAGACAATGTGCTATTTGTAAGGACCTGGGGTTTGGTAGCTGAATGCATTGCTTTTACTGCTGACACAAAAGACTCTGAATCCTAGGTGTGTTAGAATGGCATAGAAGCACTCCCACTCCAAGGAGTTGAAAGCTTTCTCAAAATCAGTCACTGTCTTTGTGGTTGGGGTGGAATTAGTCTTGGTTACATGCATGAATGCTAAGAGAGTGCAGACATGGTCTGAACTTAGTCAGCCTTTTATAATCGCCTGTGATGTATAGATTAGTTGGGGGAGAAGGTTGTCAAGTCTACTTGCCATGTCTTTAGCGTAGATTTTACTACAGCAGTGCTCACCAGGACAAAATCCAATTCTGCAGCATGCCGCAGCAGAGTTACTGCAGGAAAAAAAGGCAAATTCAATGGGAGTTACTCCCTTTTGTCATGCAGGAAACTCTTACTAGAAATGCAGTGAAGTTCTACTTCAGAGGAGAATTTTTGGCGAAGTCGCCAAATTTGCCTCCATGAGTCACTTAGTGAAACTGTCCCATAATAAGGAAAATTTGCAATTTGTTACTTTGCTTTGCTTTTGAGATTTTTTAAGAGAAAATTGAACTTTAAAAAGCAGATAGGGAGAAGTTAGCAAATGGTGAATCCCCCAAATCCCTGGTCTCTAGTGCCCCCCCCAATCGTCAGCCGCAGTGTAAAAAAAAAGATTGATTACAAATTCTTGATGTCTAGTGCCCCCACCACCAATTGCTGGGTACAGTGTGAAATATTTTGTCATTCTTTTAAATCCTTGGTATCTAGTGGTCCCCCCCCCCACCAATCGCTAGTCCCAGTGTAAAATTAGTTCTTTTTTTTAAGTAAATCCCTGGTGTCTTGTGATTCTCTCCACCTGCTGATTACCTTTCCCAGTGTAAAAATAATTTGTTATTCTTTTAAATCTCTGGTGTCTAGTGGTCCCCCCACCCACCAATCGCTGACCCTAGTGTAAAAATAATTTCATCATTTTTTAAACTCCTAGTGTCTACTGATCCCCACTACCCCCACCCATCAGCTATTGCCATCCACCCTGCTCCTCCCCACCAGACCCAAAGCGGGTGAGCAGCATAGCTCTCCACTCTCCACCATGACTGGCTGCCTGACTGAGCAGGAATGAATGAGTGCATACTTATGCACTCATTCATTCCAGCTCAGTGGGATGGCCATCCATGGTGGAGAGTGGAGGGCTGTGCTAGTCACCTGCTGGAGATGGGGTTGGGGAGTGGGGTGGTTGGCACTACTTGATGGGATGGGGGGGTTGGGGGTCCACTAGACACCAGGGAAATCATAAATAAGAATTTATTGGGATGGCAGTTGGTGAGGTGGGGGTAGACCACTAGACACCAGGGATTTAATTTAATTTATAAAATGTTACCTCTTGCGGGGATCAGTGTGGGGCACCACCACTAATCCAGGCACTAAAAAGAAGTTTACAATAAATTACTTGTTGGACTGTAAAAGTTCCTTCTGTGTATATGTAGTTTGGTATAATTGTCATCTATTAATTGTAGGAATGACCACCTGGTTCCATGTGATATGAGCGAAAGAATAACAGAGACTTCAGTAACACCAACTGCAACTTGCCAAAAAACAAAATGGCGATTGGAACAACAGTGCCCGAAACAAACACCAACCATTGCTCACTGTCTCTGCAGGGAGGTGATGTGTAATTACTTTTTATGTGGGGACTATGCCCCACTCCTACATTTCTAAAATAATCAACACCGGGGAGGGTTACAATGGGGAAAGGGCAAACTTGGGAGGGGGCTACCTCACAGGGACAGATGTCAGCAGAGGGAGAACATGGGGGGCAACCTGTGGGCAGGGGGGAACACAGTCGGGAGGTGGGGGATTGGGAATACAGGACCCACACTTGCAATATTAAAAATCACAAAATAAAAATAAACAAAAGAAGTAAATTCCACAGCCAATCCCAAAGCAGGGACTGCCGCACACAGCTGCACACACAAGCAGAGCCCCTACCCTGTAAGCCACACTGCCACCTCAAATTTATCCTTACAAATTACTGCCTACATATTTGAATATCTAACTGCCTACATTGCTCATTCCTTTTAAAACATCACTGACATTTCCTATTGCCATTTAATCTAGGTCACTGAATGTACACTCGCTATTTCTGTGTCGCTCATATTGACTCGCTTAAAATCACTTGCTCTTTTCACCGGATACTGACTAACTGCATGGTTAAAGTGCAAATTCAGGAGCACCTGAGGTCATTAAATCATTATTGAAATTAAAGCTCAGTAGCCAATCACATTAGAGAGGCACATCAAGGAAATACAAGTTCTATTAAATTTATAATAGATCATGTACCCACACACTAATGAGGCAGTGTTAGAGAAATCAAATTAGCCAGAAAAGAAGCTAAATGGATAACAATCTTTAAACACTTTGACACAGCATGGTATAAATGAAACCCTGGACTTGACAATCTTTCTATAGAATCTTTATAATACTGTTTGTTTGTTTGTTTGTTTGTTTGTTTTTTTGAGTAAACTGTAAACAGACATTTGTTATCGGTACAAGTTTTTAGGCTGACCTTATTTTGTTATCGTTAGATCTGTCACTATCCAAAATTTTGACAAACTTTTAATAATATACAGTAGGTGGCAACATAGAAAACACATTATTCTCATCATAATGGCTCAACAAGTATACTTCTCTAATTATTTAAATACAGTAAAGTTTGGTTTTCAAGATGAGATTTTTTTTTTTTAATTTGGGATAGGGTAGGGTAGGATGTAATGATATGACTGTGTTTGAAACCAGGGACATTTTTGTGCAAAGTGTGGAATTTTGCCTGCAAAGTTCCACACTTCTCAGGCCGCCTGCGCTCCTCGAATTAGAACATTTCTTGAATTATGCTTTGTGCATTGCACACTATTCGCAAAATAATTTACAGAGTGAATTTTGCTGACTTTGCAAATCTCTAACTGTGACACTGCGCTTCATCCTTGTGGGTTTCACTGTATCTATCATAATTAATGAGATTGGACGGTAGCTGGCAGGCAACATGGGGTCTTTTCCCAGTTTGGGAAGAACCATTATTCATAGGAATACTATGAGTCAGTAGCATTAGCCATTAGTGACTCATAACATAAAAATAGACAAGGACAATAAGAGCAGGGATGGGGGAAAAAAGGATAAAGCCAACATTAAATGGAGGGAAATAAGTACCAATGCCCGTAGTCTGGGAAACAAGCTTCCTGAGCTAGTAGCCCTGATGGAAGATGAACAATTGGATATTGTGGCAGTCACGGAAACATGGTACACCGAGAACCATTACTGGGATGTCAACATACCAGGGTACACAAGCTATAGAAGGGGCACTGAAGGTAAAAGAGGAGGTGGAGTAGCTCTATACATAAGGGAAGGGATCAAAGCTACAAAACTAAAAAGTAAAGAGGGACGACAAGAGGCACTCTGGGTCACCTTGGAGACAGGGAATGGCATCACAATCCACACAGAGGTTGTATACAGACCCCCGTCTCAAGGAGAGGAGAGGAAATGGACAACAAAATGATAGAGGACATTCTCAAAATGGCTGGAAAAGGGGAGATAATGTTGATGGGGGACCTGAATATGCCAGATGTTAACTGGATAACAGGTACTGCAGCCACATCCAAAACAAGGTCATTCTCGATGCCTGAGGCAGGCCTTAGACAGCTAGTGTTGGAACCCACTCAGGAGGGAGCAATACTAGACCTGGTATTCTCAAATGAGAGAGGATCACAAATTTAGAAGTCTGTAGACATCTGGGAACAAGCGACCACTGCACAGTGTGCTTCACAATGAGCACAACCATGGAGATAAGCCATACAAAAACAAGGATACTGGACTTTAGAAGAGCTGATTTTGGCAAAATGGGTGAATACCTGAAAAATGCACTAGCAAATGACCAAAAACGAGGGGTGGAAGAACAATGGAGAAAAATCAAAACTGCCATCATAGAGGCAACAAGCCTATGTGTGAAACAAATAAAGAAAACAAAGCGGAGTAAAAAACCACTATGGTTTTCAAATGAGGTGGAAGGGAAAGTTAAGGAGAAAAAGGCTGCATTCATAAAGTATAAGGAATCACAGAAGGAGCACGACAGGGAACTGTATCAATTAAAGCAGAAAGAAGTGGGGAAGGCAGTCAGACTAGCAAAGGCCCAAACCGAAGAAAAAATAGCCAACTCAGTTAAGAAGGGGGATAAAACCTTTTATAGGTACATTAGGGAGCATAGAAAGGTTAAGGGAGGGATAGTGAAGATTAATAAAGGAGAGGGGAGGTGGGCAGAGGGAGACAGTGAAAAGGCAGAGATACTGAATGAATACTTTTGCTCAGTATTCACAAAAGAAGATGAGGAGGAGTTACCTAAACCAGACAATAGAAGCACTCTGGGTAGGGGGGTTGACACCAGTCCATTCACAGAAGAAAGAATCCTGAAAGAACTCCTAAAACTCAAGGTGGACAAAGCAATGGGGCCTGATGGAATTCACCCCAGAATCCTAAAAGAATTAAGGGAGGACCTAGTGACACCACTGACCACAACTTTTAACAGATCATGGCAGGATGGGGTGGTACCTGAGGACTGGAGGAGGGCAGATGTGATTCCCCTTCACAAAAGTGGGAGCAAGGCAGAAGCAGGAAACTACAGACCTGTAAGTTTGACCTCAGTGGTAGGGAAAATGATGGAATCACTTCTGAAAGAAAGAATTGTTGAGTACCTAGAGGCCAGCAGGGCACAGGACCCAAAGCATCATGGATTTACAGCAGAAAGGTCATGTCAGATGAATCTAATTGATTTCTTCGACTGGGTGACCAAAGTAATAGACCAGGGAGGGGCTGTGGACATGGCCTACCTAGACTTTAGCAAGGCATTTGACACAGTCCCGCACAAAAGATTAATAATCAAGTTAGCCAGCCTGGGAGTGGGTCCCAGGGTGGTAGCCTGGGTAGAAAACTGGCTTCACAACAGGACACAGAAGGTAATAGTGAATGGAACACATTCTGAAGAAAGGGGGGTTACTAGTGGAGTACCTCAGGGCTCAGTACTGGGTCCAGTCCTCTTTAACATCTTTATAGGTGACATTGCAGAGGGTCTGGAGGGAAAGGTATGTCTCTTTGCAGCTGACAGAAAGATCTGTAACAGAGTTGATACACAAGGGGGGGTAGAAAAGATGAGAAGGGGCTTGGCAAGGTTGGAGGAATGGTCAGACATGTGGCAACTTAGATTCAATACAAAGAAGTGCAAAGTAATGCACCTGGGAATCAAAAACCCAGGAGAAGAGTACACAATAGCAGGGGAGGTACTAACAACAACAAAAATGGAAAGGGACCTGGGGTAGTCATATCAGATGACCTAAAGGTGGGTAAGCAATGTGAAAAGTCGGTAAGGAGAGCCAGGGGGATACTGGGATGCATAGGAAGGGGCATCACAAGTAGAAAAAGGGAAGTGGTTATCCCTCTGTACAGACAGTTGGTGAGACCCCATCTGGAGTACTGTGTGCAGTTTTGGAGATCTCATCTACGCAAGGACATAGACAGGATGGAAGCAGTCCAGAGGAGGGCAACTAAAATGGTGCAGGGTCTGCAGCAGAAGCCATATGAAGAGAGACTGAGAGAGCTTAATATGTATACTCTTGATGAAAGGAGGGATGGGGGGGACATGATAGAAATGTTCAAGTACCTCAAGGGAATCAACAAAGTCCAGGAGGGTAGCATCTTTCAGAAAAAGAGATGTGTAAGAACAAGGGGGCACAATTTAAAGATAGAGGGGGGACAGCTCGGGGTAATGTGAGGAAATGTTTTTTCACGGAGAGAGTGGTGGATACATGGAACAGCCTTCCTGAGGCGGTTGTTGGGTTTAAAACAGTGAGGGAATTCAAACATGCATGGGACAGACACAAGGCAATTAT
This sequence comes from Neoceratodus forsteri, assembly GCA_016271365.2. NCBI lineage: Eukaryota > Metazoa > Chordata > Ceratodontiformes > Ceratodontidae > Neoceratodus > Neoceratodus forsteri. The sequence goes on from CM057449.1 coordinate 688,220,221, forward strand.
AGTGGGGGGTTGCAGGAAGTAGGCTGTTGGTTAACTAGAATCTGCAGCTTATCCAGTAGGTAGGGAAATGGACAGACTGGGTGGGCCAAGTGGTCCTTATCTGCCGTCAAAGTCTATGTTTCTATGTATCATTATACAATGGATTACCTTTTATAATTATCTAAAAAATAGCCATCCAATGCTATCTTAAGTGAATCAAGACTCTCAGCACCAACCACTGAGTCAGATAAACTATTCCATATATTTACTGTCCTTTGGTTTATGGTGGGGTTGTGGGATAACAGATGGATCAGACACAGAACTTCAGGTTCAACACAATCTCTGTGTGATTCTTATTTAAAACACAGAGAATAACCTTAAGCAATGGCATATCCCTTCTTCAATACATCAGTTTGCAGAAACAGACTATGTATGTCCTTCCTCTGCACTTAGTCAGCACCTATTGACCCATTGATATAGCTGTTCAGTGAAACAGATTTAATTCCCTATGTTAGTCTTGCGTGTTTGGGTGATGGGGAGCTCAAAAAGGAAAACCTCCAAAACAAGCTAAATAGAAAGAACCCCAGTGCAGAAGCACTGAAGCAAGGGTTACCCCAAAGGGCATTGGCAATAAAGCCAAGTTTCAAAGAAACACATCACATATACCCCCATAATGCAAAGCATCAAGATATATATATATATATATATATGCAAATCACCATGAAATTTTAGGCTGGTTCAGCTTAAAGCAGGAATGCATGGTGCCAAAGGGCATCTCAAACAATCTGTAATTTACATGCATTTAAATAATGCAAAGGGGGATTTTCTGATATCTCTACCCCGAAAACTAAATTCTATAACACAGTCATCTAGTAACTTTTCACCTTTATCAAAAACACCTAGTGCTGTGGTATTTTCAACATTTACAGGTTTCATAAATATAAGGCATGTACATCAAGGTATTTTCTGACATAGTGCTGTTGCATACTAAATCCAACAACAAGGAACACAGCCTGTTGTTTTACATCAGGTCGCAGATCAATAAAAAAAAAATAACCTCCCTGTATGAGGACCTGAGAGGGAAAAGGACAATTAAAGAGGACAGTATAGCATAGTCAAGAAAGGGAAGGGGGCACCCATAGGTGGCCAACTGTATGGACTAGAAATTGTACAGGATGGGTGGGTTTCACTGTATCTATCATAATTAATGAGATTGGACGGTAGCTGGCAGGCAACATGGGGTCTTTTCCCAGTTTGGGAAGAACCATTATTCATAGGAATACTATGAGTCAGTAGCATTAGCCATTAGTGACTCATCACATAAAAATAGACAAGGACAATAAGAGCAGGGATGGGGGAAAAAAGGATAAAGCCAACATTAAATGGAGGGAAATGAGTACCAATGCCCGTAGGCATTAGGCTAAGAAACAGATCTGTTGCAACAGATGTAAGGAAAGATCAGTCCTCAAGAGTGGCAGGATCTCCCTGTCACATGGTTGAACCAGAATCCTCATTTGGATGTTTTGCATAATTCACTCCCTAATTGGTACCCATGTTTCCTCTTCTCTCTGATAGATGTTCCCTTATCCAGGCCAGAACACTCCCAGAGGTCATTATTTCTAAAGGTCTTACAAGTCAAACACAGGTCTCCTCTCAGCCTTCTGTATTCCAATGAGAATAGGCCAAGGTCTTGAAATCTTTCACTCTATGAGAGATGTGACAACCCAGCAACCTTTTTGGTTGCCCTTCTCAGCACCCCCTCCAATTGAGAAACATCACCCACTTTGTAAGGTCTTAGAACTGAGCACAATACTCAAAATGGGGCCTCACCAGAGAACCATACAAGGGCAAAATCACCCCTTATCTCTGCTTCTAACAAGTTTTAGGATGCATGTGAGCATTTAATTACCCCCTTTGACAACCTCTCTGGTGTGAGTATCATAGGTATCATAGGAAAATAGAAGTCTAGTGGGTTTTCGGTCCATAATGGCTTGCCAATATCAGATGGAATATCCCTTTATGTTGTTTTCCATGCAGTATTTGTCTAATTTCCTTTTAAAGATAGCCATACCTCCACTAACTACGATTTCTAATGGTAAGGAATTCCACAACTTAACCACTCTCTGAATGAACCAATATGCTATCTTCTTTATCTGACATAAAGCCCGCTACAGCTGTAATGCATGTGACTGGGTATCATGATATAACATCCTCATCTCAAGTCCCAGACACTCCATTAGGTCATAATTCGAAAAGGCACTAGAAACTAGGCAGAGATCACCTTGCAAAGACCAATGGGAATAAATCTAGACTTTTTATACTCTCCTCATAACATAAATGGGCCACAGATGTAATCTCTGTGGCTTTGTGCTGCCTTTTTTCTAACAATCTAATTTCACTTTTGCTACCTGGATTCCAAAACTGGGACCCATATTCCAGATGAGGTCTGACCAGTGATGTATACAGAAGCAATTAACTTTCCTATATCTACCATGGATATGTCTCCTTATATTTGTTAATATCATATTCACACGGCTAACCAGCATGTGACAGAGTTTTTTTTTAATCCAGATTATTAGATAGTACAATACCTAAATCTCTTTCTTCCTCAGTTACTCTTAATAATTTCCTATTCAATTTGTATACATTTCTTGCATTGTTCCTACCAAAGTGCATTACTGTGCATTTTTCAACATTAAGGTCCAGCCTGTTTTCTCTTGCACATTGCTCTATTTCTGTTAGCGCCTCCTAAAAACAAATAACATCTTCATCAGTATCAACAATTCACCCTAATTGAATATCATCTGTGAATTTCAACTGCAAAATGCTTTCAAACCCTGGTACTGTGGACACATATGATTTGAACAAGCATGGACCCAATACCAATCCCTCCAGCACTCCACTATCAACCTCTGCCCATCCTGACAAATAACCACAACTTGTAACTTTCTGTTTCCTTCCAATAAGCCAAAAGTTTCTCTCTTGTACTGTGTTTTTTTTTTATCTAATCCAATGTTTAGTAACACTTCAATTAATTTATCATGAGGTACCTTGTTGAAGGCCCTGCTCAGGTCCATATATGCCACATGTACAAAGTGACCCATATCCAATGCTTTGTTGACTTTGTTATAAAACTCTAACAAATTCATCTGACATAATCTGCCTGAAGTGAATTCATGTTGTACTATGTCCGTCAGTCCTTTTTCCATTACGACTTCTTCAATCCACCCCTTTATCACTTCCTCCAAGATCTTTCCCAACACTGATGTTAAGCTAACTGGTGTATAATTTTTATATTTTCTTGATCTCTTTTTATAGATTGAAGTAAGTGTGGCATCCCTCCAGCGATCAATTACCAAGCCTTTATTAAGAGTTTATTGAAATATTTTTGTGACAGGACCTGCTTTCTGATCTGTCAGCTCTTTTGCTACCCTCGGATGGTCCCCATCAGAGCCTGGTGACTTACTGTATTAGGGTTTACTCGATGTAACCTCACTTTTATATCCCCAAATTCCACCCTTATCCCTGCTATATTATCATTGTAATCCCCGAAGGATGTGTTGCTTGAGTTGTTGATAAATACGGAACAGAAATACTCATTAAATGCATCTACTGTCTGTCCTTCATCCATGCTTACTGTCCCATTTCCATCACTAATAGGACCTATCTGTACTCAATTATTCCTCTTTTCATTTATGTAATTATAAAACACCTTATGTATATCCTTAACCCTTGATGCCAATGTTATTTTGTAGTGTCTCTTTGCTTTTCTAATACTGCTTTTGCACTTCTTGGCCAACATTTCATATGCATCCCTGGTTGGAGCTGCATTTGCTATCCTAATCTTTTTATATTCTTTGCCCTTTTTTTAAATTAACCTCTTTATCTTATTTGTCACCCACAGTGGGTTATTTCTTGATTTATTATATTTGTATACACTAGATGCATAGTTATTCAACAAGCTCTCTAATTTACATTGCAATATAGTCCACATCTCTTCATGATCTACCGATTGAAAGTTCCTAGTCCAATTCCAAGTTTTAAGTTCCTTCCTCATGGGCTCAAAGTTGGCTGTCTTGTAATTTCTAACTTTTGTAATTCCTAATGAATTTTTTACACCCATAATGATGGAAACGTGAACCATTACATGATCATTGGTGCCCAAGGGGACAGAAGTTGAACAGTTTGTCACCATCTCTCCCATATTACTGAGTATAAGGTCCAAGACATTCAACCCTCTGGTTGTAGATTTTATGCATTGATTCAACCCCAAGTTGTCCACGCAGTCCAGAAACTCCATATCAGCTCTAGAGGTTCCTTCCCATGTTTCCCAGTTTATTCTTGGTATTTAAAAATCTCCAACAAAAATGATATTCTCCTTCATATTTATGTTATTAAGTTGCTCCAACAAAAGTTTGTTCAAACTCTCCTTCTGAGAGGGTGGTCTGTACACTAATCCCAACATGATCATCTTGCTCTTTACAGGATAAATCTTCAACCATATCTGTTCTAACTTAATCTCTTTCCCCCAATCCTATTCCTCCACTCTAATTTCTTCAGCTATACATATAGCTACCCACACCTTCACATCTATCAGTCCTCTCTCTGCTGTAGCATTTGCAACCTTTAATACTTCTGTCCCATACATCTGTCTTTCTCCACCACATCTCAGTCACCACAAAAATATAATAATTTCCCTCCAAAAGATGAGTTCCAGTTCATCCTTTTTGTTTCTCAGACTCCTAGCATTTGTTAATAAGCATTTACATCCCCCCTTCATTTCTTTTGAAGCATGTGAAAATATTGTACCCTTTTCACTGTCAGTCAATGTTAATGTGCCTCCCCCTTGCCCCCTTCCACATAGTTTAAAATTCTGCTTATTTCATGTCTTGTCCTGGACCCCTGTAGATGAGAACCTCACCTACTAAAATGAAGGCCATCTCTGCCATAGAGAGCTGGGTCTGTAAATGTTCCCCAATTTTTGTAGGAAGATAAACCCTTCCCTTCACCACCACCTTTTTAAACATCTATTTAGCTTTGCAATCTCTCCAGTTTTGTAATTACTTGCCCTTGGGACTGGCAGTATCGCTGACACTATCAGTTCACATATTTTTGCCTCCAATACTTTCCCCTACTCCTCAAATTCCCACTGGATGGCAAGTGGATGTCATTTACACACATCGTTGGTGTCTACATGTATAACTGTAACAGATTTATCTGTTCCATGGAGAAGCACAACTAAATTATCTTTAATGTCGTTAACCTTAGCCCCTGATAGTGAAGATTCCATATAATGGTCTTTCATCCCTGTGCATATCACTGTGTCTCTGTATTTGAGTATAGACTCTCCCAGGACCACAATATTTCTGTTTTCTTTATTTGTATTTATGCTTTTCGTACTCACATTTTCCTGTAAAGAAGGTATTTGAGACCTGTTGTTGCCTACTCCATGCAATTGTTCATCAAGGATATTAGTTGACCTTTCCTCCAATTCCGAGTTCCTCTCCAACCCCTCCAAATTGTTATCTTGGAAAGCACTGTAACAGTTTTTCAATTCCAGTGGGACCTCCCCAATAGTTTGCCTTCTCCTTTTAACTATTTTTTAACCCTGTGCCAATCCTCCTCATTCACCTCTGTTTACATATCCAACTCCTTATCTATATTTATTTTTCTTTTGTCCCCCATTGTTTCACTTTCTGTAGATCCCCAGGAACTGATATTACCATCTTTCTGTAACCTCACTACTGAAATTATCTATAGCATTTTCCAACACAAAGATCTTATAAGTAATTAAAATAGACTATAGTCTCCTAACAGAGTCCTCCTTCCCTTCCCCTTTTGAAAAAGATATATGCCCAATAAAATCAATAAGAGACACAATGGTGTGTTGGGAGTTGTAGCCCCTGTAGCTTAACCAGGACAACTACAGTTCCCAAGTTCCTGGTGTGTCGCTAGGCAGCAAAACACGCTTTGCTGGTGAGCATTTCAGTATTGTCCACAAAGAATTACAGTCTTCCAGCTATTTAACACCTCACTGTCAAACGCTTACACAACCAGTATTATCAACACTGCCATTCGCTGCAGAGTAGGTTGTATGCTGAGCAACTGGGAGTAGCACCTCAGGATTGCACTGCTGCCCTAGTCTGTTTAGCTCTCAAGAATTGTTTTAAAAGTAATTAAAATAGGCTGCAATCTCCTAATACAGTCCTCCTTTCCTTCCATTTTTAAAAAAGATATGCGTCCAATCAAATCTAAAGGCTAGCTTACTGGTTACATATATATATATATATATATATACATATATACATACATATATATATATATATATACATATATATATATATATATATACACACACACACACACATATACATATATATATCTATATATATATATATATATATATATATATATATATATATATATATATATATATATAGATATATATATATACACACACACACACACCAGGTCTTTTTTCTTATCAGTGGTTTGTAATTCTGTCCCATTTAAGTAATATTTAACCATGCTGTTCGTTTTCCCAAAATGCATAACTCTGCACTTACTGACATTAAATTCTAATTTATGATCCTTTGCCCAAGCTTCTATTATCTTTAAATCATTCTGTAGACCCCAGAGTGCAGCGTTATTCTCCGCTATGTCCCCAAGTTTCATATCATCCACAAATTTGCTAACCCAGGAATTGGGAGATGAAATCATGGTAGGAAATGAAATTGTTAAAGAGGGACTGATGCCAAAATTTTGAGCCTCAATAAATTCAGAATTTGGATCAGCATATCCTCAATCAGCCTCATGCCAAAAATAAGTTCTGTAAGTTACTTCATTTAAAAGTTACAAGTCATTTTGTAACCCTTAGTTCACTGCCTGTTCAAAAGAGTCAGTTTCAGTGAAGAGCTGCTGCTGATGTCATCTTCTGAACTTACAACATAGTCCTCCGTGCAAGCTCCCTTATATGAATTATTTCTCCTATGATACTTAAAACTGCAGGTGTAGTAAAACATCTAAAAATGGAAAACTGACACGAGGGGAGGGTCAGCACATGCACTTCCATAATGCGTAAATGCAAGGTACAGTACTTCAGAATGTGACTAGGGTGGGGGAGTGGAATGCAGTGGCAAACATGGCTTTAGAATGACAAAGTTGTGTGCAACTTTTAAAATACAGTAGGTATGAGATTTCAAAATGTCACCAGGTTGCAACTGTGGAATGTAGCAATGACACAGTCTCAGAAAGTAGCTGGAACACATAATTTCAGAATGTGGCAGTGAAGCACAATTTTGGAGTGTGGTAGTGATGCATAATTTCAGAACGTGGCAGCGATGCACTATTTTGAAATGCAATAGTGATGCACAACTTCGTAATGCGGTGGTGGCAAGCAGTTTCAGAATGCAGTGGTGAAGCAATGTGGCAGTGATGCACAGGTTCAGAATGTAGCGGTGGTGTACAGATTCAGAATGTGGCGGTGACCTACAGGTTTGGAATCCAGCAGTGATGAACAATTTTTGAATGCAGCAGTGAAACACAATTTTGGAATGTGGCGATGTTGTACAATTTAGGAATGCAGCAGTGATGTGCAGTTTTGGAATGCAGCAATGACACACAGTTTTGGAATGTGGCAGTGACCCATAATTTTGGAATGTGGCAGTGACCCACAGATTCAGAATGTGGCAGTGGTGTACAATTTTGGAATGCAGCAGAGATGCACAATTTCAGAATGTGGCAGAGACGCACAATTTTGTAATGTGGTGATGATGCACAATTTCGGAATACACACTGATGCACAATTTTGGAATGCAGCACTGATGCACAATTTCACAATGCAGCAGTGACTCAGAATTTTGGAATGCGGTGGTGACACAAAGGTTCAGAATGTGGTGGTAATGCACAATTTAGGAATGCAGTGGTGATGCACAGTTTTGGAATGCAACTGTGATGCACATTTTCAGAATGTGTCAGTGATGCATAATTTAGGAATACAGCAGTGACACACATGTTCAGAATGCAGCAGTGATGCACAATTTTGGAATGTGGCAGTGAAGCACAATTTCAGAATGTGGCGGTGATGCTCAGTTTCGTAATGTGGCAGTGACACTCAATTTCAGAATGTGGTGGTGACATACAATTTCGGAATGCAGTGATTACACAAGTTTGGAATGTGGCAGTGATGCACAATTTAGGAATGCAGGAGTGACGCACAATTTCAGAAGGCAGTGGTAGTGCATAGTATTGCAATGCGGTGCTGACACACAGGTTTGGAATATGGTGGTGATGCATAATTTCAGAATGCAGCAGTGACACACAGATTCAGAATATGCAGTGATGCAAAATTTTGGAATCTGGCGGTGATGCACAGTTTTGGAATGTGGCAGTGATACACAGTCTCAGAATGTGGCGATGATGCACAGTTTCAGCATGTGGCGGTAGGGGTGTAGCCAGGAATTTAAAAGTTGTGCTCAAAACTTAGGCAACTTGCCCCCCCTGGAGGATAATGTTGCCCCCCCATAGCTGTGCACACAGTTAATAAATAAAGATGGTAAAAATTCTGTAAAACCTAGGGGGGTCTGGGGGCATGCCCCCCCCAGGAAATTTTTTAAAACGTCAATGTAAATGGTGCATTTTCCTGCATTTTAGAGCTCATTAACAGACGCTTATCTTAATATTAAAAATACTATGCTCCATACTTTGTAACATGTATTGTGGATAAGGTTAGATTGCCTTGCAGCTGCGGCAGCATGTAGATGGACAGGGAAAATAACAGAAAAGAATGCTTAAGAAATAAACATAGAGAGGTTGTTGATGATACCAGGATTTACCCACGCCACAGTGTCCATAGTGAGTGAGATTGGTTTATTCCCAGACATGATCTATATCTTAACTGACCCCCCCCCCCACAGCAGCAGCAGTAGTAGTTAACCCTGGTCAGGACAATAAGTGGGCAGGAACCTGAAGATTGTTTTTAAACATCACAGTGAACTGGCATGTGACTACATTTTGTTGCCAAACTACATCTGCCTGTAATTGGACCACCCAAGACAGAGCACACTGATCGGCTGACTGAGGTACTGAAGCAAAGTTGTGTGTCACTATCTGCTGGGTGGATGGGTAATGGTGGCAAGTAGGTGAGACCAACTGATTTAGGAGGGATAGCTCTTGTTGATTCCAGCTGCATATTCCCTAAATAAAAAAAAAAATATCTTAAATTTTGGTTGTGTGACTTTTAACAGAGAGGACCGGGAGTGGGGTCACCTCAACCTGCACATGTCTATGCTGCCTCTGTTAATGTTAACATTAATCAAGAAATGCAATGCCACACCATACAAACAATTACCCAACCCACTTCTCTTGTTTTATCATATCTCACACATAAGTTGTCTGGCTTTTAGTTACTATGTTTTGGAAACATTGTGATAAGCCTCTGTACCACACCATGGTAGCCAGCCTTAGAGAGGTCCATTCACACTAGAATTCATGCATGCATAGTACCCGGGTCACTCCAGCCTCTAACGTACACACATATACACACTTCCCATCTTCCACCATCACACACACACACACACATATTTCCCCTCCATTCCCCTGATGCACACAACCACCAACTGACCATAAACTTATAGTCACACATCCAGGCATAACCCTCCCAATCCGCATGTGGGCACACGCACACACACACACACACACATATTCCCCCTCCATCCCCCCAATGCACACAACCACCAACTGACCATAAAGTTATACTCACACATCCAGGCATCACCACCCCCATCCGTGCCCACTCACACACACACACACACACACACACACACACACACACACACACATGCTAAATACAGAGTTGGACACATTTGTTGGTCAATTGCTACTTGTACAATTTGGTCAGCTATAAAACTTGAAAAGTTACCAGTCATCTAGCTATCTGTTCACAAATTGCTGTTTAATACCTTAAAAAGTATGGGCATAAAATAATTCCATCACCTAAAAAAGTTTAGAAAGTTATTTGACAAACTGTCCACCAATTCACAAAATGAGTTATCCCACCCTTAGCTATCCACCACTCAGCAATCTCACTCACACACATACACACACATACACACACACACACATTCTCCACCCCCGCACACACACACAGACTTCTGAAAACACACTCACTCACATACACAGCCTTATACAATTGTAAGAAAGAATCCTGGTGTCAGATTGGTCAATTGACCACTACAGCAGGGATGTTATCCTGGGACACCATCCCTGCTGATTGCATTGCATTTGCAGTATCATGGTATCATGATCTCCTAAGTTGTTATCCCAGCATAACACCCACCATGTTAGGCATTACTTCTTTAACACCACACACACACACACACACACACACAGCAGGTGCCCCCCACCCCATCTCATAAACACACAATTCGGCTCCCCCTCCAACCACATCAACAGCTTGGTTTGGGATAAATGGTACATATGTTTTGGCATGTTAAGAGTGTAATTTCTTGAGACCAGTGTGTAAATATGTCCAGTGCTAACCAAACAAAAGGAAGTGTGTGTTAAATGGTAAGTTTTTATATTATGTTTATATCAAGCAGGAAAGGGATCTTGGGGTTATCATCTCTGATGACCTCAAGGCAGGGAAACAGTGTGACAAGGCAGCAGGTAAAGCAAATAGGATGCTGGGATGCATAGGCAGGGGCATCACCAGCAGGAAAAGGGAGGTCATAGTTCCACTATACAAGACACTAGTGAGGCCCCACCTGGAGTACACTGTACAGTTCTGGAGACCTTACCTATGTAAGGACATAGACAGGATAGAGAAGGTTCAGAGGAGGGCAACAAAGATGGTGCATGGATTGCATCACAAGTCCTATGAGGACAGGTTGAAGGAACTGAACATGTACTCCCTGGAGGAAAGGAGGGAGAGAGGGGACATGATAGAGACATACAAGTATCTTACAGGGAGGAACAGGGTGCAGGAATACACTATTTTTAAGTGAAAAAGATGTTCCAGGACTAGAGGGCATGGGATGAAGTTGGAGGGAGGACAATTCAGAGGAAACATGAGGAAGAATTTCTTCACAGAATGGGTGGTGGACAAGTGGAACACCCTGCCAGAGGAAGTGGTGGGGGCTGAAACAATCACGGGATTTAAGAACGTATGGGATAGACATAAAGGAATTCTGGAGGTCGGGGGGGGAAGGGGCAACAGACTTCTTGGAAAACATAAGCTGAACTTACAAGCTCAAATGGGCAGACTGGGTAGGCCATAGGCCCTTACCTGCCGACACTGTCTATGTATCCATGTATCTATGTATGTTCTTCTCAAGTATATTATATTGAGCATCAATAGGAACTGAGTGTGCTTAATGGTGCACAGGTTTTGTTAAGGTTATGGAATAACCAACTAATCACCCCTTGAACCAAAATTGTCAAAAGCAACCCAAACTCATTAAACTTTGTAGACTATCTTTGCACAAAGGACATTCTGTGATCTTCACATGGATCAAAGTCTGATATGACCTGCTCAATGTCTACTGGAATGACATCATGAATGTTGAGTAGTGCAATGCAGTAAGTCTGTTCTCTCCCATGCTGTTCCATAACCATGTTTTCAGTCTTCTTAATATGCTAAATGAACGTTCTGCTGTGGTAACGCTAACTGGCATGGTGGCCAAGATTGACAATGCCGCATTTATATTTGGAAACAGCAATGGATTAAAATGCTGTAGAGCACCCACTATTGTATCTGGGCATCTCTCAGCCTGCGTCTCTACCCACTTTTCACACCATCATGCAGTTTCTCTTTGTAAGTCTTCTAAACTGGATATGTCAGTCTCGTATGCTGAATAAATCTGCTTCACCTTGTCTTCTTCATCAACTAACAAAGGTACATTACGTGGAATTAAGTACTGAGCTTCAAAACGGGCCAACAGTCAAGAAGCCATCCTTTTAACTCTGATAGAATGTGGTCTATGAAAGGAACGAAAATATTCCTCCTGAAGTGTTCTTCTGGACTTGCAGCATCTATGTTGCCACACTGTGTCTGGTTTCTACATGCTTGTGGGACAGACTCTTTGACTCCAACTGAATCTGCAAGACATTTAGCCTCCATATACCGTTCATGAAAGGCTGACTCTACATTCTCCCTTGTTTGTGTCAATGCACTTACTATTAGACAGGCCTCATCTGCTGCCTGAATCAAATCAATATTGACAGTCTGTAGGTACATGAGTAGTGGCTTTGTGAATGCCAGGATTTGTTCAATAGCCATAAGTGTCACAATGAATTCAAATCTGGTGAGGGCTGAACAGGCACCGTGTGCTTCACTATCAAGTTCTGCAATTTTCTCTAAGGTGCTTGCGGCAACTACAAATTTATCTTTCAGCCGTGTCATTGAATCTGCTTGACTCATCCATCGTGTAGTTCCAGGCACAGGAATTGTTGTTCTGTCATGCAGGTTATCGTCTTCTTCATAATCATAGTAACTTGGTAAGTTTCTAAACTCATTTAGCTCTGCTAGATAAATATTCTTCCATTTTGCTGAACTCTTCAGGATACTGATCACCTTCTGAGATGTATCAAACATGTTTGCAACAGGTCTTAGAGCACAGGAATGAATAATGGCAGTATTCAGACTGTGAGCCTTGCATATACTGTAGAGGGCATCTGGGACAACTTCCTGAATGAGTGTCTGCACCCCCTTGAATTGACCACTCATATTGCTTCCCTGATCATATCCGTGTCCTCTCATCAGTTCTTTGTCAAGTCTCCATGCAGTTAAATGCTGTAAAAATATTTCTGTGAGTCCTTTGCCAGTTGTATCTGTAGCCTCTACAAACTCAATAAAATCTTCATGAATCTCTACATCTCCATCTGATCCACGATGTACATACCGCGCAGTCAATGATATCTGTTCTTTTGTGGAAATATCTGTAGTTCCATCAGCTATCAGACTGAACCTTCTGCCATTCTTTACTCGTTGTAGAATTTTCCACTGGATTTGCTGTCCCATCAGCTTGATCAGTTCATTTTGAATTTGTACAGATGTATACTGAGCATTTCTTGGTGACTCATTCAAGTGTTCCAGTAGCAAAGTATCGAGCACTGCAAAGTGCAGCAGAATTACATTAAAATTTGCTTTTCTGCTCGCCTGACCTCTTAATGCAATGTCTTGTCTTCCGCACATCAATATGACAGTAATAATTTGCTTCATGGCTTGGAGCGTTCGATTGTGTACCTTTCTATCTGAGTCACATAGTGCCTGATATGCTGTCTTTATCTTGCCATCGCAAATCCCTATGAAAGCATCTCCTCTGGTCACAGCATCAAGGTGTTCCTTTGAATTAGCGTGTCTCTTAAGAATTTTATGGCAGTTTGACCTATCAGTCAGCAGAGCAGAATCCAATATACAGGCCTTGTTCGTCGTGTTGAATATGTAGCAAGGTCCACAGAACACACCATCCATACCGCTAGAATATCTCGTAAACTTGTAGTCCATCAGTAGTTTTGGACTGAACTGGTGTGCCACCATCCTTCCTCCAGTCTGCATATTTCTTTTGGGGAATACAAATCCATGTGGTGGTATCCATTGTTTGGAAAGTATGTCCTTCTTTTCCTTGTCCGTGAAGCGGTGTTGATTGTAACGGCTGATGTCTGTGTCATCCTGAAACTGTAACTCTTGTCTCTCCTGTCTGGTACCTGCCGTGTGTTCCTGGCTGATTGCCTGCACTGCCACTTCTATCTGGTTTGTCTGTGTCTCCACATCTACCTTGCTTGTTTGGGTTTGTGTTACTGCATCCAGCTTAATACTCACAGTCGGCAATGAAGTTGCAGAAACTGAGCTCTCTTTCTCTTCTGCTGAATCCTCTCTCCTTTCTGTATCAAAAGCATATGGAATATCCAAATCTATATCAAGAATAGCCTCCACATCCAGCCTAACCATATCTGTGCCAGCAACATGTACTGACTGTGTTACCACCTCCCTTCTCATCAGCTCATGGGTCTCCAGAACATGCCTAGATGATTCAATTGGTGTTGCTGTCTCTGCTACTTTGTCCACAGTATCTTTCCTATGGGAAATTGTAAAAGTTAAGCAATGTCTCCACAACATGTACATTGTGCAGTTTACTACGAATAACATTTACTTGATAAAAAACATAAATAAACTCACCTTAAGAAACACAGCATGGCTTTGGAGATCTTTTGATTCTCTTCCACTCAAGCTGTCTTGATTTTTCTGAGCTGAGCACCTGACATCTGCTTACGCTTCACAACAATGCTTTCTGTTGCATTCATATTAATTAGTGTAGGCTTTTTCTAAAAATGCTGCTGTTGCTGTATATGCACCTTAATTTTCTGTCACTTGCTATGTTTACCTTGATGCAGTGTGACTTGTTAGCTTCGACTTCATGCGCTGTCACTGAATTGCCATGTGCACCTTCATGCACTTAGATTCACTGGCTTTCTATTTGCACCTTCACACGCTGTCACTTTCTATCTGCACCAACAAAAAAATTTCAATCCATGATGAATATACAGAATAACCTGCGCTTGCCATCACAGATTGAAATGCAATGAGAATCTAATCTTTTTTGAGACCATTCTTAAAGGGTGTGTAGAAAATTGCATGGAGCTTCCACAATGGGTGCTGTATCAAATTTTGTGTATTAAAGTGTAAGCCATGAATTTCGTAATTACCATTTGTGTCAACACACATTTTTAAAGGGGGAGTATCAGTCAGGACATCCAAAAATAATTATTGCAGTAATACATGCATTGCTTTTGTGGCTAGTGAGCAACTTTCTGACCATCCATGATTCTGATACCAACATCAGACCGTGCCAGGGAAAAAATCATCAGCAATCATAGCACCTATATTCATGCGGATACCAGCAGTGTGTCGCAACATCGGCACGCACAACAGGAAGAGTGACCATCCATCGCAGATCCAGTGAACGGTGAACCCCTCCACCACCACCACTGGTACAACTGCCTGCAGATATTCTTCATGACAATCAAAGGGGCAGCAACAATTGGAGGTAGCAGGAACACTACTGCTTCTGCCATGGTGCCCATCAGACCATGTAGAACAACAGTTAGGGGGCACATAACTGGTGGCCACCCTCCCTCCCACACACACATATACTCTGGAGCTGACACTCTGATGATCTGTAACAATGCTGTGCACATTTATAATGTTATTTGGTCAAACTATAGACAAGTTCATAAATATTCTTTAAAAATAGGCTCAAAACATAACCATGTCCATTTATTTATTTTATTTATTGAAAATATTGAAAAACATACCTTTGAGTCATAGACTCCTCTACAAAGGTTCCACGTCAATCAGAACAGAGACACCAAGGACAATAGCAACAATTATACATGATTATACATAATAGTTACAGAAATGGTTACAAAATGGTTATAGCTACCACAGTGAAGCAGTTGGTGATACAGCAATAAACACTGGTACCTAGTACAGATGGTAGCAGGTTAAAAAAACATTAACTGAAGGGCGGTGGCACCAGCCATGCACTGGTGGTTATTTGCAGGCCTTGGAAGGACTGAGGTGTCCATTGTGAAATATAGGCACGCCCAGGGGTGGCTGGACCAGTGTTTATTCATGGGAAGGATGTAGGGCTAGAGGTCAGGTACAGTCACAGACTGAGTCATGAGAGATTAGATCTCTTATCTGGGTCTTGAACTGACCTAGTTTGGGTTCTGTGAGGAGTGTTCTCAGTACTGAGTTAAGCCAGCTGGGCGCAAGGTACCTAAAGGTTCTTTGACCTGAAGAAGACTTGCAGCAAAATACCCTGAAGTGGGTTGTCACCAATTATCGAGTGTGGCAGGTTGACAATAGTGCCTGGAGGGAGGGTGGTGAGAGCAGATGGGAGTAGCAATGATGTTATTTTTTGGGCAAAGAGGAAGGTCTGATATTTGCACCTCCCGTCAAAGTTTAGCCAGTTGTTTGAGATGTAAAAGGTGCAGGTATGTGTGAGCCTGGCACAGCCAATAGCTAGTCTACAGGCCTTATTAAGGGCCAGCCTAATTTTGTTTAGGTGTATGTTGTCAGCTACCCCATAAATAATAATTCTGTAGTCTATGAGTGACGGTATTGATGCCAAGACAGCTAAGTGGAGAGCTTCAGATGGGAGTCAGTGCTTGTACTGGTGAAGCAGGCCAATATGCACATTGACAGTGGTGCTCAGTTATCAGATGTGGTCATAGTAGGTGAGCCCAGAGTAATAAGTTCTGAACATACAGTGCACATCCACCCAATTTTTTAGAAGTTCGGTCGACATGAGGTCCAAGTAAGTGATATTATGCAATGCAAAAAATGTTGCCAGTATCCCTCTGAAATTTGAAATGGCACACAAACAAAAATGCTAAATCAATAACTATCCAGTACCTTGTGTATGACAGATTTAATGCTAGAAAAATTTGCTAATGCAGTAAAAGAAATAGATGTCACCACTCACATTTATGAAGTTTGTAAGATCTGTTAAACAGGAGAAGATGGAAGGTTTGATACCTTTTATTGGACCAACAGCACCTGAAGAAGGGACCTGTGTGGCCGTGAAAGCTTGTGTATAATTCCATCTTTATACAAGACACTTGTTGGTCCAATAAAAGGTATCAGACATTCCATCTTCTACTGTTTTGCAAGGACCAGTATGGCTGAAATCTCTTTTTGCTAAACAAATAAGATCTGTTTACTGAGTTTTGTCACTGAAGTGTACGTCACTATATGCTAATATAGAGCAGTGTACTAGTTTTACCCCTATTTATCCCATATTGTTGCTAATTTTAAACTCACCCTATTTCTTGATCTGACATATGAGTACCACTCATTAGTGAGAGTGCCACCAGAGGGTTAAAAATCTTCCATGTGGTTTAACTTATCATCTTAAACACACACCAGTTAATACTGTATGTAAATGCAACTTCTTCTAGAGAGTGCCTGCAAACCAGGCTGGTGTGTCTAGTCAGATACCATTATATCAGCAGTAATTAATCAGCAGATGTGCAAGCAAAACTGCAGTTGGGCTAGGTGCATCACCCGCGATATTCAGCGGGGGGGCTTGCAAATGAGGCCATAATATATGCAAGGCACAGATGGGGACATTTGCATGTCATTATGGCCCCATTAGCGTGCATCAAGCAGGGCAGGCCACGACTTGCACCTGGTGCTCTGCATAGCATGACGTGTGCTGTGGGGGTTCCAGGGCATCCCCCACCCTGTGGTCACGATTGTGTGGCATATGTGTATACAGTAAACCCTGGTACTCTAGTGGCCCCACCTCCCAGTCCCAGATACCCCGATGAGTTTGAAACAAGCCCATCCCTGGTTTTCTAGTGGTCCCCTCTCCCATTCAAGTCCCCAAAAAATGGCAGTATGAGGTCGCTGGTGCTCTAGTGAAAACCCCACTGCCTGTTGCCATGATTGTGGTGACAACCCATCTCATAATACCATGGTGATCCAGTGGCAACCCCCATCACACCCACCAACACATAACCCCATGCCCACCCCGACCCCTCCCCCTGGAACAGCCCACCCCAAGAGGTTGTGGGGGTCAACACTGTGGGGGGATTCAAGAATGCATGGGACAGACACAAGGGAGCCCTGACTACAAAGGATAACCAGAGTGTTAAAATAGGTCCAAAGCAAATGGGCAGACTACGTGGACCTAGCCGTCTCCTTCTGCCAACAGCTTCTATGTTTGCAGTTTTGACATATTGGATAAAATAAATGTTTTTATCTGAGCAGAGAAATACTTGTGTTAGCAGCTTAGAAAACAATGATTATACAATGGGGCTCAGAAAGCAAGAAAATCCCTTTATTCTGATTGGTTGGCTGGCACCCTCTAACAGTTATAAATTGCCCAGTATACCCAATGGAAAAGGTGCCAGCCAACATGTACTCGTGCCACACTAAAAATATCACTGGCACCAGTAAACTTCGAACTAACCGTCACCATTTGCAATCGCCACTTAGCACGGCAAGTCAATATCTCAAAATTCAGAATGAATAACTCATTTCACTTACCAGGAAATAGGCAATGAAATGGCACCTGTAGCTGTTTCAGTGGCTCCCAACTCGTCCTCAGGAACTGGTGACCCAACAGCACCAGCATACCCGTGTGCCCATCAGCAGCCCCTGGACTCAGCCCACTGCAATGCCGCTGTTCATCACAGTGATGGAAGGGTGGTACCCTATGAGAAAAAATATCACAACACGTCATAGTGAATACTTCATTGAATTCTACAGCCTGGCTGTGCTCTTATTAGTACAAGATGTACTGCCTCGATGGACTACTGTTGCTAACAGATGCTAAGCCTTACAGAGCTATAAATAGGTTTGCTTATTGAAGTTACTATTACTAATTGTAAATTAATTACCCAGCTGTATGTTTTGCAGTTTGCTGTCTAATCAGTTATATACACTGCAAATTACTTAACATAAAGTATAAAAAATACACATGCCATCCATCCCACTTATGAAGGTTGAGTCTTTCATAACCCCCTTCACTCATGGAGATACACTGCACATGTGTGGATCAAAGCCTGACACAGAAGATGCAATTAATCTGCAGGCGTGGGGGCCAGAACTATAATGAGTGGCAAAGCTGCTATTTACTAAATGCCACCAACAAAAATATCAGCATTTATACAACGGTGGTATACCGATGAATAGTAACATAAAATGTTATCCTGGCCCCATGCAGCAAGATAACAAGTCTGTTGCTAAACCAAGTATGTCACATTACACACTGATTCAGATTGCAGCTTTCACAGTGATGATGAAATCATAATAGCCATAAACAGCACTGAAGCTGCTAAAATAAAAGAAACACTGTTGCTGTGAATATAGATTGGTTGCTACCAATTTGGAATTCATAAATCTACTGTGCATAAGTATGTACACTTGTTCTGTGTGTCATTCTTTGAAAAGGTGTATTTCCAATTACCTTTATAAATAATTGGTTACTACTGAAAACAAGGGTATATGTAGCTCATCTTGCTTTGAAGTAAGGAAGAATTTAATTAAAATGAAATGAAAATTAGTACCCTAACACTGCTGTTCCTAGCAGCAATTCAATAAAATAATTCTGGTCGTCCATGAAAATCGGTTCTAGGCCCATGGACCTCCATATTAAATAAACAAATCAAATCAAGTAAATAAATCTGACATTACTACCCTTGTCCACCAGGTGGCCCCATATTGCAATTCAGTTCAAGAAAAGAAGTGGATTTGCCATTTTACTGAGCAAAATAGAAGCACACTAGTAGAAACATAGAATCTAATGGCAAATAAGAATCGCTTAGCCCACCCAGTCTGCCCATTTTTGCCTACCTACAGTGTCACCACAACCACTAATAGATCTCCAGCTTTTTCCTTCTCCCCCACTTTCTTTCCACTAAGATTCCCTTATGCCTGTCCTGCATTCTTGAATGGAACTCACTGTTTTTGCCCCTACCATCTCTGCTGGACTGCTGTTCCAGGAATCCACCACTCTTTTTGTGAAGAAGTACTTTACTATATTTCTCCTGACTCTAACCCCCCCTCCAGCTCCACCTTATAGCCCTAGTTCTTGAGTAATATTTTTACTGAAACATACTTCCCTCCTGAACCCTACTTCCTCCGGTAAGGTATTTAACGGTCTGTATCATATCCCCCTCTCCCTTCTCTCTTCCAGGGTGTACATATTGAGGTCCTTTAGCTTCTCGTCGTAGGGCTTTTGGTACAGACCTTAGACTATTTTAGTTGCACTCTTCTGAATCACCTCCACTCTTTCTACAGTATGTCCTTCCAGAGATGTGCTACCCAAAACTGGACGCAGTGCTCAACCTGGAATCTTACCAGCGATCTATACAAGAACACCACCACCTCCCTCTTTCTGCTGGTGATACCCCTTCCTATGCACCCCAGCAACCCACTAGCCCCCCCACCAAATATATTTTCACACCGCCTGTCCACCTTTAGGTCATCTGATATGATTACCCCAGGTCTCTGTCCTGCTTGATGATCATCAATATCACTCCAGCCATTTTGTACTCTGCCCTGGGGTTTCTGTGCCCTATGTTCATAGTTTTGCACTTTTTCACATTGAAACCCAGATGTCATACTCAGACATTCTTGTGCAAGCTGTTTTCAAATCCCAGTCTTCCCGCTACATGCTAATTAAGCTCCTTTTGTCTTCTCCTCCAATATAAGCCTGCTACCTCCCCACCCTGTCCCAGTCAGCTGCTGCCTGCCCTGCAGTCCTTGGAGCTCCCTCCTGGAGCAGATCAGCACCACAGGTGATTTAAAGAGGTAATTACAGTACCTCAACTGCTGCACCCTTGTGAGGGGGGTCAGCCCATCAACGCACTGCATGCGTTGACTGCTCCACCCACCCACTCTGGATCGGTTCTACTTTTATAGCCGCTGCCCTATGACCTCACTTCCTGTGCTCATTTTTCTAAGTGCCCACTTTTCCATTTGCAGGTTATACCTGCCAGTCACTAGAGGGACCCATACTCTCCCATCTAGGCTCCACCACCTGTACTCCTCCCCCATACTTCCTGGAACCCCTCTAACCTCCTGTGCCACTTCACTCCTCCCCAACTCACACCTGCCTCTGCCTACACACAACCCAGCACCCAGCCCCACAAACTAGCCTGCCTCCTGACTCTATACTGCTCTGCTGTACCCACCCCAGTGACCACTAGGAGTCGCTATTTCGCACCCTGTTTCCGACTCCAACCCAGCCTGCATCAGGCCCCCAGATCGTGGATCACTGCCCTCACCCAGGCACTTTACGAGCTGCCCTGGCAGAGACTTGAACCTTGTACCCTATCCACCAGAGTCCATGTCACTACCACTAATCCAAAGTGGTAACCACATTTTCTAGAAGTTAACATAAATACTTCTATCTTTTTACCCGACTACCACCATAAGAGCCATGTTAGTCCACCCCCTCCTAAAATGCCTCCCCCTCATTTACTTTCTAGTACCCCCATCCCACCAGCCAGCCATCTCCTCTGGATCACTGGTACCAGCACCAAATATTCTCCAAGACATAGCTCGCACTTACCCCACACTTACCATGTACACTGGCCTACAACACCCATCCCCTATGTACCACCCCACTGCCTTACCAGGCCCCCCTTGGTGGCTAATCATTCTCGCCCTCCCAACCTGGCAATCTCTACCCATCCCCTGTTCCCCGAAGGTCCCTCCCCTATCTCCTCCCATACCCATAGGAAACATGCATATCACTGCATCCTGGCCAGAGCCATGGTCCTCCTTCTACTCTTAACAGGCAATATACATCCTAACCCAGGCCCCACACAGACCAGCCCACCAGGTGGGTCCCCGGTCTGAGTGTTGCCTCCATGAATATATGCAGCATGTTGAAAAAATTTGATACCCTCCAATGCTGGGTCATGCTGCACAAACCAGACGTCATTGCACTGGTGGAAACCTGGCTATCAAAATCCACCCCTGACTCCTTTGTTGCCCTCCCTGGCTACACCCTGTACCAGGAAGATCATGTAGGCAAACGCGGGGGTGGCTGTGCGATCTATACCAGGGATTCTCTCACTGGTCTAGCACTCCCTGCCCCAGCCCTTGCATGTGGGGCACAGACTCCTACCCTTAAACCTTCTCCGGACCATTCCAGGGGCCCCCTTTGCCTCACCTCTGCCTACATTCCACCAAAGAACCAAAACCCAGCACTATTATCCTTAACCAATTATCTTGCCACCCTCCCTCACAGGGCTGATCAAGTCCTTGTGGGGGACCTTAACGTGAACTGGCTCAGCCCCACCTCTATCACCACCCGGGACTCCTTTGCTGCCATAGATCTGACACAACTAATTTCCCAACCCACAAGAGTAAGCCCTAAGAGAGGTACCAGCTCCCTCCTAGATGTTATCATCAACCCACCCTAAAAAAATTCTGGACATCCAGGTCCTCCCTGACACACTCAGTGACCATTCCCCTATCCTATTCCACTGGGTGACCACCTCACCATGACCCACAGCCCAGTACACGCTCCGCTGGCGTTTCAGACCAGGTGGGCTGAAAAACCTCAGGCAATTTCTTGCCCAAACAGACTGGTCCCCCATTCACCATGCTCCTGATATAGACACTGTCCTTGCCTTCTTTTCCCAAACCTTTAACAAAGCCTGTGACCTCTTTGCACCCCTCACGGCTGCCCGAACCAAAAAACATAACATGCCCTGGATTACTCCTGCCCTATTACAGTTGCTCAGGCTTAGGGATAACCTATGGCACCTTGCAACAGAAACAGGCCAGCCAGCTGATAGACAGGCCTATAACGCTGCGTGGAATAAGTGCACTTGGGCCATTAGTAAAGCCAAGGCCGACCACTATCAGGCCACCCTCACCTCCTCCTGGGGGTGTGCCCGAACTTTTTGGGATAATATCAAACAACTGAATGGGAGCACACGCCCCCCTCCCCCATCCCAGATCACCATTGATGGCACTACCATTACGGACCCTACAAACATTGCAAACTACATCAACACATCCTTTACAGACCTCAGCTCTATCCTTCCCAGTAATTTCTTTGACCCACCACTCTCCCTGCAGGCCCCAACCCTCCAACACCCTAGTTTCTATCTTCGTAGGGTAACTGCCCAGGAAGCTAGACCCTACTTGATCTGGGCACTGAAAAGCAATAGTCCCGGCGATGACTCCCTGGACCCCAGAATTTTCCAGCTGGTACTGGATCAGGTCCTTGCCCCACTCACCAGCCTCCTCAACAAATCCCTCTGCCTGGGGCAATTCCCTACTGCATGGAAAACCACCATTGTTACTCCCATTCACAAAGGGGGTGACAGGTCCTCAGCCGGGAACTACTGGCCTATCTCCATACTCCCGCCCCTCTCCAAAGCCCTTGAAAAACTGGTTGCCATGCAAATCACTAAGTATCTGACCAAATACAACATCCTCTGCCCTGAACAGCATGGTTTCCATGCAGGACACAGTACCTCCACTGCACTAGTTGAATTTTCAACATTCCTACACTCCTCCCTGGACTCTGGCTCCCTAGCCGGGACAGTGTTCATCAACCTCTCAAAGACTTTCGACACTGTCTCCCACCCCCTCCTGCTGGATGCCCTCTGCCACACTGGCTTCATGACAGGGCCACTTGTCTGGTGCACCAGCCACCTATCTGCCCGCTCCCAATGTGTCAAAATTAATGGGACTCTTTCCAAAACTTGTCCCATCTGCTCAGGGGTTCCTCAGGGCTCCATCCTGGGACCCCTACTCCTCTCACTCTACCTTAACACCCTGCCCAGTGCATGCATTGGGAAAATTCTGCTGTATGCAGATGACGCCATCATCTTTGCCACCCACCGTAACCCTACCTCCCTCCAGGACTCCCTGCAACTTTCCTTTAATGAAGCCGAAACCTGGTTTAAAGAGCACAGACTGGTCATAAATCTCAAAAAAAAACAAACAATGCTTTTTATCCACCCCAAAAACAAAGCCAGCAACTTCCCACTCCATATCCTCCTCCTTGCTCCAAACAGCCACTAGAGCAAGTCCACTCCTACAAGTACCTTGAGGTCACCTTTGACTCAGCTCTCACTTACCACACCCACATTGATGCACTTGCCTCAGCTACCAATGTGCAGCTAGGTATCTTATATCGCTTCAAAACTGTCTCCCCCACTGCCCTCTGGCTTCATGTAACATCCTCCATATTATCCCTGGTTGACTATGGACTACTGGTCTACAGTGCTGCCGACACAACTGCCCTCAATAAAATTTGTCTCATCCTAAATAAGGCATTCAGGCTAATCACTGGGGCTCCTAGGCTCACACATTCGTGCCAGCTATATGATATGGCAACACTGCTGAACCTAGACGAACGATTGCGATATCAAACATGCCTAATAGCAAATTAAACTCTTCTAGGGCTATCCCCGCCTGGGCTGACAGCCTCCCTCCACCTAGCCCAACCCTTGGTCTGTACACGGTCCTCCTCCAAGGCCACTTCTCTGGTACCAAGATCTAGGACCTCCCATGGACAGAGGTCATTCTGCCATAGAGCCCCAACCTGGTACAACTCGCTCCCACTCCCCATCTCGGATGCCCCCACGATTTCCAAATTCAAATCTGCACTCAGAAGAGAACTATTCAACACATGTAGTTGCACCTGTCTATAATCTGAGGCGCAACACTCGGTGCCCTGACAATGCCCACTGGGCAGCATCCTTACCACATCTCTTAAAATCCTGCACCTTCTCTGTTTGTACTGCCATTATTCCTGTTGCCTGCCCTTCTCCATGCAAGTATGTACCACTTCTGATTAAACTGCTATTGCTCTGTTACCTGCTCTTACTGTCATACTAGTATGCAGCATTGTAACCTAACTGGCTTCTCTGTATAACTGTCCTTATCACATGTGCTTACTATCTACGTAACCCATACCCTGAACCTGGAATGCTTGTATATGTATTTTGTCGTGCTCATTATCACATGTGCCTGTAAACTATGTAACCTATATCCTGGAACCAAGAATGCTTGTACTTGTATTTGTCCTCTATGTGACGAGGTACCTTTGGAAATGAGCCTCTGGCTCAAAGGTTGTAAACCAATGTGCAAATAAATAACATAAATAAAATAATTGATCCTCCTCGCTATTGAATGGAGTGGATTTACTACTGGTCTCAGATGTTCTGGGAGCATTCACATTGGACAGGGATTTCTGTGAACAGGCAATAGATCCCATCTCCCATTTTTCAGCAACAGCCACTAGAGCATGTACCCAGAGGAACTTCAGGGGGACTGAGTGCTCTGTTTGTCAAAAATATATATATATCATTCCTCCCTCCTGTCTTTTGTGAAGACCAGTGGCCTGTGGTTAAAATTGTGTCATTATTTGTTCTGAATATAGAGCCCTCCCTCCCTGGAAAAAAAGACTGCATGTACTCTTTTTGTTTCCCAAAATGGTATTCCAATATTGCTCTTACAGCAGCAGAAATAAGTACAAGAAATAGCAGACATTTGCCAAGTGACTTACATGGGTTGGATGTTTGTCTATGGTGCCAGAGGTTATGGGTTTGGTTCTGGCAGTGGATGAATATTTTTTTGGGTCACTACATCATCAAAAAATTATTCACAAAATAAATATATTATACATGTCAATGTTAGTAGCTGTGAACCAAAACAGCACATTGGATTTTTTTTTGTTTGTTAATGAGCACAAGATGTTCTGAGGAGTGTAGCCCAGTTAAGCCCTTGTCATTTAAGCACCGTGCAGTACAGCGCTGTCACTCTAGCGCCACACAACAGAAAGCCCTCTTATTACAGCACTAAACAGTTTTCAGAAGCTGCTGCAGGAGATCTCAAGGACTCTGTTCCAACACAAATTGCAAAACTGTGTGCGACAGTTACTGCATCTGTCATCTTTCTGCTTTGAATACTACAAGAGAGTCTCACCACTTAAACATCCCTAAAGTGAATAAAACAAGCACATTTAATTTGACATGTGGTTTCTTTAATCAAGGCACACTTACTCTCAGCTAGGGTTTTGGTTTTCATAGCACAAAATATTTCTCAGACTCAATCAGCAACAGTTCAGAAATAACTGTGTTTACCTTTTAACGGGTAATGCATTATGCATCCCTCCGATAGCACTGTACAGTTCCAAAACTCTCAACATCTCTCCCATTTTACTTCTGCACTTAACCTAGACCTAGAACTTTTTATCTTCTCTGGCTAACTCAGTGGCAAGCGTAGAATTGGGACAGCTGTCGACGATTTACTCTGGAACTGACAGGCATCATATTGAGACCGCTGTCACTGACTTTTGCGCCAAAATGAAAGGTGCTGAAATCAGCGACGCTCAGATGACTGGCGCTACAATAAAAAGTGTTGAACTGAGTTGTCCCCATTCTGAGAGGCAGAGTTACAGCAGCTGGGCACATTTCTTTATTTTCTCTCCGGTCACAAAAGCACTGCTGAGAATGAGGGTCAGTGTTATCTTTAATAACCTGCTTTTGTTCTGTGCTCCAATCAGAATTTACTTTTTCTGGTTCTTTATCCCCCATTTTTTTTACATATACCCTGATGTATGTCCTGATTTTTGCCCCCTTTTTGCTGTAATTTTCTTGGGAGGCATTTCTTCAGAGTTCTCCCCAACTTGCTGGATTACTTTGAAAAATAATTTAAAATGTTGCCTAAGTGAGTTGATCACAGTTTTACTGTGGTGTCAGTAAATGGGGAAAGCAATTCCGAGACTGATAATTAGGCAACCAGGAGGTTTGAATGAGATGAGCTGCTCGAGCCTGATACAGACTTTTCGTCTCGGCACCGCCGCTTTTCATCATCATCATAAGGAGGCGTACACAGTGAGCAATGACTCTGAGGACAGGCAATGTATTCCTTTTCCCCCCCTGTCTCCCATGCCCAATATAGCTTTCACTTAGATGAAACTTAGGGAACTGAGTGAAGCCCTACTATCTGTGCTATAAATAGTGGCATTCTTTATACTGAAGGTGGAGCCCCCCCCCCCAGATAAAAGTAGCATATGCAGGGATGCGTCTAGACCATCATACAATAAAACCATAGGACTGCTTGTGTCTAGAGAAATCAAGCTCATCGGGAGAAACAAAACCCACAAAGAAAAGTGACAATAATAACTTATGAGGAGTTGAATCCGGTTTGTGCACACCTCAGACTTCAGTTAAGCTAGTCATTGTAACCTTAGCTAACGACCGTGGTAAAATGGCACCACCACTAACCTGAGTAAACAGAGTTACTACATTAATTTGAATGTCCTAAGAGCCTACAGAGTTGTCTTTAAGGTCATCAGACAGAACTACTAAATTAATGCAGGTGTCAAAGATGCCTTCAGTCTTGCTTCTGAGTAACCACTTTCAGTCTGACAGCTGCTCGACTAAAAGTCTATGCTCACGCTGAGCAGCAAGGGGCACCTGGGTCAACAGCTGTTTGTCAACCTCACAGGTATGAGCACGTAGAGGTGCCACAATGACACTGCACGTGCACACAGTGATGAACACCAGAAACAGTGGGATTCTATCTTTTACTGACATCAATTTTACTCATGCTGCAGTATTCTACGCGGCTTTGATTTTTTTTAAAACGGGCCAGGTTTCTGCATCGGGATAAAAACTAACTACTTAAGTAAATAAACAGAAGTTAACATATAAGAGTCAATAAATAAACACCAGTAGGTAGGACAACATTCAATATTAGACAGGATAGCAGTTAACCCTGAAAAAGAAAGCACAGAAATAAGTGAATACCTGCCCTTTAAAAACCAAATTTACAGGCATAGTCCCCTAAAATTGTTGCTCCCGACAAACTACTTCCTTACAGATGGCAGGGACCTTGTTAACTGGTCTCTGTCAGCCTTTCCTCAATTTCTCCTTGTGTCTTATTCATTCTTTTCCCCCATTGGTTTTTCATTATTTTTTATTTTCTTTTATTACTGTAATCCGAACATGCAATGCCCTGGCTCATGACAGCTAACTACTTATTTCTAACCTGTTCTTCTTCTATACTGCCACACTATAATTTCATGCTCTAATGTTTTCTACATTTGCTGTCTTCCTTCCTACTTCTGTTCTCCCCTTCACCATTCCTTTTTTTTCCCACAGGTTTCCATGAGAGAGTTTGTGATTAGAGGACAGGAACAACAAAAAAGCCATGTTTCTGGTCGTTATTTTTCAACCGGCACTGGCAGTCGACTCCACAACCCTCTCCCCTTAAAGCTAACAGTCACTTTCTCACCTTAGCAGAGTTAACTTCATTCTGCTGTTGCACTGTGCCTGTTTTAGTGATCGGAAGCCATCCGTGAACACTGCTATGTTAAAGTTGGCAGTTGGCTGTTGGAGGTCTCTGCTAGCCAGTCACTCAAACTTTATCTATGACAATCCAGCACCTACACACACTGACTAAGAGACTGTGTCACCACTGTTGACAAGTTGGACAACCACTTGTCATTCACGCACTGAATCCTGATCCCTCCACACTAGAGGCACTCGCTGATCGGCTTGCTGATGAAAATGGTAAATCAACATTAGCGGCGGAAGAGGGATAATTACAATATGTCCTGACTTGCTGAGTAGTCTCCGACTCACATTTCTGACTGTGTACCCCCCCCCCATCTCAGACTGGTCTCACTCAGCCTCGAACATCTTACTGAAAAAAAAAATTAAAGTCAGATGCAAAAGTATTTTACTACTGAACTAATGCTCTTTTTGATGCCCCACCTTAGTTTTTTACTGTATGCCTGGGCGTAGTGAGCGTATATCTGCCAACGGCTGTGTGTGGTGGTGGCACACAGTTTTGGAATGTAGCAATGACACACAGTTTCAGAATGTGGCGGTGACTCACAATTTTAGAATGTGGTGGTGATGCATTGTTTTTGAATGTGGCAGTGACGCACAATTTCAGAATATGGCAGCAATGCACAATTTCAGAATGTGGCAGTGATGCATAGTTTTGGAATGTGGCAGTGACGCTTAGTTTTGGAATGTGGCAGTGATCATCAATTGCAGAATGTGGCAGTGATGCTCAACATCAGAATGTGGTGGTGATGCATAATTTCAGAATGCGGCATGATACAGAATTTGGAAACATGGCAGGGACAATTTTGGAATGTGGCATTGAAACACAACTTGGCAGGGATGTGCAATTATGGAATCTGGCAGGTATGTGTCATTTCAGAATGTGTCAGGAATGTGCAGTTTGGGAAAAGAGTAGGGATGCGTAATTTCAGAATGTAGCAGGGATGCATAATTTTCTAATGTGGCTGGGACGCACAGTGTTGGAATGTGGTGGGTATGTGATACAATATGATGGATGCATACAATTCTGGAATGTGGCAGGTACAAGCAATTTCAGAATAAATGGTGTGTCCTGTCACAGTCTGACAGGTTGCATCCCCACTATATTCTGAAATTGCTAGTCCCCACCAAATTCCTCGGTGTGTCCCTGTTGCATTCTGAGACTGATTGTCCCACCACATTTTAAGACAGCACATCCCTGTCACAATCTGAGATTGTGTGCCCCCCCCATTTTAAAATTGTGCACCACCTTGACATTCTGTGCCTTGGTTCAGTGCTGCATTTCAAAACCACCTTTTGATATATTCTAAAGTAAAGTGTCATGCATCTGAACATTCTGGAAACACAAGCACTGCAGCCAACCATATGTCATTTTTTTTAAAATGATTACTATAGCTACTGTTTCTTAAACTTTGGAGAAGCAGGTCCTATAAGGTTGCTGACAGGGAAGACTAGAGTGTGAGTTCAGGAGATGACATCATCAGTGGTTCTTCACTGAACATGACTTTTTTGAATTGCTGGTGAAATCAGGGTTACAGAATAGCTCATAACTTTAAAATGAAGTAACATAAAAACCTAATTTTTGATATGAGATTTATTCGGAGTATGCTTATTCTAGTTCTGCAATGTAGCAATTTTGGTGGGCATCCATCTTTAAAGAGGGAAGGCCTCAGCATGGACCACTGAGGTAAGCCACTACTCACATCACCCCACTCAGAGCAGAAACCCCTGATGGTCACCCTTTGTATACATTTATCCAGCCAGTCCCTGATCCATTTAATAACAGTGTGGTTAAATCAAAGTTGAATCAAGGTTTCAGTTAACTCTTTATGAAGGACCTTATCAAATGTCCTAAAATAGTCAAGGTAAATCACGTCCATGGGTAATTCTTGGTCCAACACTCTACTAATTGGCTGAAAGAAATGCATGAGATTGGTCTGACAGGACCTATTAGGTTTAAAACTGTGCTGTGATACAGTATGTCCCCCAGGCCATTACTCTGTATATGTTTCTCAATCATTTCCTTGACAAATTCTTCAAGCATTTTACCAAATATAGATGTCAGGCTGATTGGCCTCTAGTTCTTAACCTCATGCTTTGGACCCTTCTTGTATATTGGTACTATATTAGCCTGTTTCCATCATGATATTACCTTATTCTCCCAAATGGAGCAGGTGAAATGCAAACTAATAGGACCAGCAAGTTCATTTGATAGTTCCTTAAGAATCCTAGGGTGAATTCCATCCGCACCTTGGGATTTATTTATGTTTATTTTTTCAAGTTTATTTTTATCCTCCTTTTCCGTAATGCTAATAATTAATCCATCTCTATGATCCAGCTTGTCAAGCACGGGTATATATTCATTGTTTTCATGATACATGCTCAAAAAATAATTACTGAAGGTTTTGGCCATAGATCATTCACTGGATACCTGTTCCCCATCTACACAAAGTAGACTGATTTTGGGATGTTCACCTTTAATGCTGTTGAGGTAACAAAAATATTTTTTAGTATCATTAGTTCTAGTGGCTAACCTCAGCTCCTTGTCTCTTTTGGTCTTTTTTATTAAATCCTTACACATTTTAACCTTATGTTTATATGAAGAAAGTTTTCCTTCAGTTAGGTCATATTTGTATTTTTTATACTGTTGCTGTAGTCATGGCAGGGGGGAAGCAGCCTTTTTGTTGTATTTCTGAATACAGGCACTCCAGTACAGGGGAGGTCTGGGGTGCTAAGGCCTGATACAATTCAATTGGGAGGCCATTCCCTCCTAGGGCCTTATGGGGATTCAGGGTTTTGACTGTGTTACAGATCTCCTCTTTTCTGACAGGGAGATCAAGAAGGTTGGCTTGTGCCTTGTTCAATTTGGAGCGACTGAGCAATGATAAGAAAGAGGACAGTTGGTTAGGATCAGAAGTTTTATAGAGGAGTACAGATGACTGTAGAGCTCTGTCATGGCAGTATTGACATCAATCTGGGTGACACAAACTTTGCCAGCAGCGTTACGGAGGGAAGCAATGGATCTTTTCAATTGCTTTTGTTTTAGGCAATAGGCCAACAATTTATCACATTTTTCTCCCCCCAAAAAAGTGTTTCTGTTGCAGAATCACTAGTTCTGCTTTTCTGTTGGTTAGAGTGTTTATGTTGTATTGGAGCTGTAGCATTTCTTGGTATAGGGGGATCTGGATGTGTATTTGGGGTCTCATTTATAAGCAACTTCTTTTTGGGCCAGTTGTGCCTTAAGGTATGTGAGTTCTTGCTCTCACTGCTTCTGACAATGAGCAGCATATCCAATTATATTTTATTTTATTTATTTATTTAAAATTCGGTTACCGAGATAGGCACACTGAGCTGAGGCTCATTTCCAGGTCCGACCCAGTGGAAGGGATACAGCATAAGTAGGATTACAGCATAATAAGGAACAATCATTTATACAGAAATAATACAGTGCTAGTGAGGCAACAGTGCCAGAGTGTACCACAGTCAGATAGTAAAGTACGATCACAAAAGGGAGTGAAGTTTTCATAGAGTTTCAGGGGGAGGATTACAACTGCAAGAAGGCTGAGTAAAGAGCCGTAGTAGGCATTTCAAAGAAAGGAGGGAGGGGGAAATCCAGAGGGAGGAGGGAAGCTGATTCCCGAGAGCAGGGAGCCAGTGTAAAAAAGACGCTTGACCAGTGTTAGAGTGCAGGATAGGGATGGAGAGGGTGTATGAGTCTCTGGACCATAGTCCGTAGGCAGACGCAACTAGTGGGGAGAGGAGAGATGATAGGTAGGTGGGTAGTGAGCCAAATCAGTATTTGGCAATGAAGATGCAGCAGTGTGTCTGGTGATGTAAGTCTCTAAATGAGGCTTTGAACACTTCCCATAGCATGGAGACTGAAGTTTCCCCTGTATCATTCAGCTTGAAAAACTCCTCTGAGGTTTCCCATAACTAGGTCCCAAACTGTGGGTCCAACAATAGAAGCTGGCCCATTCTCCAGTGAGAGAATTTATGGGGAGCTGCCCCATACAGTAAATCTAATTGAAGAGTGCATGGCCAGAGATGCAGGGTTATGAGCATAGCAGTTACCATAGGGGAGTAAGTTGCTGGAAGGTGAGCCACATGTCAAGCCTGCTGTAAGTACCATACACATCAGAGTGGTATGTGTAGTCTTGAATTCTAGGATTGTGGATGTTCCATGCATCTGATAAAGCTTGATCTGACATCCAAAGTTTCAGTGCTTGCACTGCTCGCATGTGGGGCTCTGGTCTGCCATGGATTCTGTCCATAGAAGGATCACATGTTAAACTGAAATCTCCTCTGAGCAAGACGGAGCATTGGAGTCATTGAATGTTGTGATTTGTGTTGCCAGGGAGTGAAAGAATTAGGGTGAGTCAACATTAGGGGCGTATAAATTACCCACTACTAGGGGTCCTTGGGGTGTGTGAAATAAAGCTAGAACCCAGCACCCTCCAACATCCTGCAGTCTTTTGAAGGTTCCAGTTAATGGACAGGATTCACAAAAGGAGCGCTAAGTGGGCGCAAAAGTATGGGCTGCACTTCCTGACCGCATTGCTGGGCAATGGAGTTATTCACAGTCGGATAGCCCAGTGGGCTATCCGACTGTGAAAAGAGGCCAGTGGGTGGCAGCGCTAACCCAGAAAAAGCAGTGGAATACTTGGTAGCACTGTCCCCACAGCCAACCAGGAAAATGGCCCTGCAGCCAATAGCACTCAGGTGCTAAAGTGCAATTCATGAAAGGTGGCATGCAAATGAGCCCATTGGGCATGCAAGGCACTAGAGGCCATTAGCATGCCCATTATGGGCTCATTTGCATGCCATTAGTGTGTGATTGTGCCCCCCCCCCAGCAGCCCAAGCTCCACTTGGTGGCTTTCCCTGGGAGTCTAGTGTCCCCCCTCCCGTCACTGATCCCCCATGTAAACACACTTTTTCCATAGTGTAGTGGTCCCACCCTGGTCCCCCATCCTTGATCACCCACCCAGAAATGACAGCAACCCATTTTCATAGGTAGTGGTCCCACACCGGTCCCTGATCTTCCCATCACCCACACAGTATTAATGCAATTTTTTGCCATAGTATAGTGACCCCACCCTGGTCCCCGATCTTATGATCACCCACCTGGTATTAATGTAATTAATGTAGTATAGTGGACCAACCCCAGTTCCTGATCTTCCAATCACCCACCCAGTATTAATGTACACTATTTTCCATAGTGTACAGACCAACCCCATTGCCTAATCTCCCACCTGATATGAACTTTACCATATTTTCATAGTGTAGTGGTCCCCCCAGTCCTCACCCACTCTGGTAATGACATACCACCCTGCTCGCCCCCTCCCTTGCCCCAGCATGGCCACCGGTCGGCGAGCAGCACAGCCCTCCACACCCCTCCATGGCTGTCCATTGACTGACCTGTGAATAACAGTTTACAGTATATACTACAAGCCCATTCATTGACAGCCATAACCATTTTTGCTGAAAGGAGGAAGAACTCCATAAAGAGAGGTCGAGGCCATTTCTTTTTCTGGGAACTGAGATCAGAACAAGTTGTCACAAAGCACCGTATGGTCTCTTGAGTCCCACCAAGAGTGGCTAAGATTCCATCTTGGGAGAACATCCTACCATCTGGGTTGTGGGGTGATAGTAATACCTACAGTAAAGAGAAAACTCAGGGATGTTTCATGAATGCAGTTGGACAAAACTTTACTGGATGTCTCATGAAGTAGCCGGTCAGTAAGAAAGACTCCATCCTGTGGTGTAAAATATAAATCTTCTTTATTTGTTGGTCTGGTGTCCACTGTAAGAATTGTAATGGCCAAAGCTCTTATACTACTGAATCTCTCAATTATTTATTTAAAAGTTTTACAGTTGAAGCCACTTAATCAGTAAGTGCTTAATGGGGACGTTTGCTTGAAGGGGATGATCTCCTGGGCACCTGTTTAGTGGCAGTGTTATTCAATGGGCCATTCACACCATTAATGGGGACAAAGCAAGACTGTTTATGGGGGCTATTTTTCCCAAGTTTGCCCTTAACTTCAACCTGTTGAGCATCTCCCTAATGGAGTGTTAATGATTACCAGGTGCAACTGCTAAAAAACAATTAGCCACTTAACACTTACTACAAAAGCCCAACAAGAGCAGTTCCCCACTATTGCTGTGTCTTTGTTGTTACAGTACTTTACCTTGGCACTTTTACCTGACTGATGGAGTCAAAAAGGAACAACCTGCCTTTGGCTGATTAAGTAAAAGTCTTAGAAGCACTCCAAAGAGCCTGGTGCTTCAATGGCCAAGGTTGTTAAACTCTTTATCATATTGAAGAGTCAAGTTGGGCGAATCAGTAAAAAAAAAAACAGAACTGTTGCAGGAATGGCAGGCTAACAGCAACCCACTGTAAAAAAAAAGTGTGAGGGCAAGGACATGCAAGTGGATGAAACCTTACACTTCTGGTTTTCAAGTGCTGCCAGCAAGGGTGCCCATATTTCTGGTCCTGTTTTAAAGGAAAACACATCCGAGATAGCTACGCATCTAAATCATATAGATTTTGATATGACCGATGGGTGTCTGTCCCAATGGAAAAGCAGACGAAACATTGTCTGCAAAAAGGAACAAGGGAAAAGGTTGGATGCTGATGATGAGGCAGCATCAGTTTGGATAAAAACATCCTTCCTACCTTAATTGTGGATTTTTCCCCTGCTGACATCTTCAATGCCGATGAAACTGGCATTTTTGTCCGAGGTTACCTGGACCGTGGCCACATTCAGAAAGATGTGGAACTCATCGGTGGAAAGAAGGCTAAGGACTGGGTGTCATTGCTATGCTGTGCAAACATGCTTGACACAGAAAAATTACCAGTGCAAATCTGGTTTTAAATTACAGATTTTAATCTGACTGTTTAATAAGGATTTGAAAAGACTGAAACTCAGACAAACAGCATGTAATCAAAAAAGAGCTGTAATCACTTCGCTGTATGTCTGTGTCTGTCCAGTGCTGTGCTTTTTTTTTTATCGCTGAGCATATGAACTTCTGATAATGGGGACGATCACTTAAAAGGGACTATTAGCCATCCCCGGAGGCATCCCCTTTAAGTGCCTTCAACTGTACCAGGAAGGCATACTGAGCAGAGTACTGCTGGATTGCAGATGTGACCTGGGGGCAAGGGAAGAGGAGAATACATAAATACAGAGAGTACATAATTACAGAGAGATATTTACAGTGAAAAGTTACAGCGGATGGAGAACATGTACATAACTATTACGCTACAGGGTAAAATGAGCAACCCAGCAGCTGCTAGGGTAGGCATACACATTTACAGTGGTAAGTAGTTGTGTGAGGGACCAACATATGCAAGTACAGTACTGTGCATATGTAGCCAACACAAGAGGATGCTAGGCTTAGTGTGAAAACAGGTTTTTGTCACATGCGCAGGCAGAGGTAAAATGAGATTTGAGGAGGGAGAAGAGGTGCTGAGTTGGAGGGGCATGCTGAACAGCTGTGGGGAGTGAGTTCCACAGTTTTGGCATGCAGTACTTAAAAGCTGCCTGGCTTGCCAAGGTGGACATGTGATGGACAGCCAAGAAGCATGAGTCATAGTTTGAGTGGGTATGTGGGGGGGGGGTGGCTGTTAAAATTGAGGAGAGGTATGGTTGTAAGGATTGGGTCCAGAATGTAGCCATTAGCCTAGTGCAGTGGGATTGTCTCCTATCATGGAGAGAGGGGAGGTCAAGGGTCTGGTAGAGGACACAGTGGTGAGTGGTGGGAATGCAGTCAAGGGCGGAGTGACAGAAGGAGTGGAAAAGAGGGCCCAGTCTGACTAGAGGGAACTTGGGAGTGGCACTGTAGACAACATCTCTGTAGTCTAAAATGAGAAGGATAATTTTCTATACAATTGCACGATGGGCCGGCAGTGGTATGCATCCACGGTTGTGGTATAGGACACTCAACTTGGGGTGTAGCTTTTTATAGATAGCATTGATATGTACAGAAAAGTCAAGGTGCTGGTCAAGCCAGACCCCAAGGTATCTAAAGGAGGTGCAGACCTCCATTGGAGTCCCATCCAGGGTATGGAAGGTAGGGTTGGGGGTAAGCTGAGAAAGCCTCTGCGTTGTGCCAAAGGTCATTGAGACAGTTTTCTTTGCATTGAGGAAAAGCTGACTTGAGCAAAACCAGAACTGAACATCATTGAAGTCCTGCTGGAGATTGGTTGCCACTTCAGCAGGTGAGGATCCAGAGGTATACATCACCATGTCATCCACATACATGTGAATGGATGTATGAGGGCAGGCAGAGGGCAGGTCATTAACGAAAATGGAGAACAATAGTGGGCCAAGGACCGAGCTTTGTGGTACACCAGAGTTAACTGCGAGGGAGGCAGAGGTGGAGTCACCAGTTCTGACAGATTGGAACCTGCCTAACAGGTAAGAGTGGAACCAGCTGGTGGCTTCACTAGAGAGCCCTGCAAGAGAAAGCTTTGACAGGAGGAGTGAGTGTGAGACTATGTCGAACGTCTTTGTCAGGTAGATGAAAATAGCTGAGGTGATGTGCCTTTGTCCATACTAGTATGAACGGAGTAGGAGAATCTGAGGAGGGAAGTGGTGGTGGAGTGGGACTCCTTAAAACCAGACTGGTAAGGTGAGAAAAGATGAGCAGTCAAGAAAGGCAGATAGTTGAGTGAGGACTAGGTGTTCCTGAATTTTAGCTAGAATGAGAAGAAGGGAAATAGGGCAGTAGTTACCAGGGATGGATTTGTCACCTTCTTTCGGGAGGGGAATGGCAGTGGCATGCCTTCAGGATGATGGGATAGAAGTGAGCGAGAAAGAGAGGTTGAAAAGTACAGACAGTGGGAAAGCGATGGCCAGGGCAGACAGGTTAAAGCATTTTGCTGTCCAGCCCGGAAGGCTTATACTTATATGCACTTATATAAGGTAGACATCCACATCCTAGTGGCCATATAGCCACCAAAACATAATTTTTAATGCACACTCATAATTTTACTGTAAGTGACCATTGGTTACCATGACCATTTGATTTGTTACAGCCTCCCCCATCCAACAGAAACCCTTATTCGTGTTTCCCTTGGAAACCCATTGTAGGCATGACAGTATGTTTTTATAATAAAACTGACACTGTTGGCAAATAATATCAAGTCACATTTAGAAAGGCTCACACATATCGGTGAACAAGTCGGTCTACAATCAAAAGATAATGTTTTACACAAGCCAGCAATGCCCTGTCAGGTTTTCTTTCTTAATGATGGCACTCACTTCAACCATACTGCCCCAGTATGCTTAAAATTGCAAAGATGACTCAAAAAAGTAATGGCTGCAAACATAGTGTTATATTAGAATTCATGTTATTTTTTAGTCTCAATGTGGTGGTCATATAGTGCTAAATAAGAACGAGAGACAGCCCTTTGATAGAAGTCATATGAGGTAAACAAAATAATCTCCAAGTATTTGAATTTTGTGTGCATTCAATTAAGAAGGAAACATTTGGGACTTCTGACAAATGTTATATAGAAAGAAATGACTGTTGCTATGGAAACTCCTTTGCCATTGTCACCACTTCTCCCTCTGCTCTGACACAAATTGGCTCCTGCACATGAAGGGTTACTGATTCTGCAACTGCATAAAAAGAAACACAAAGGATTGTGCCACGTAACTACACACAAGTAGTGGTGGATTCTGAATACATAACAGCATTCCACCCCTAACTAACTCACATTTCATCAAAGCTATATGAGAGTCTTTATTTGCTTATAATATTTCACCTTCTTTGGCACCCAGCAAGAGAAGTTAGGTGATGTTGCCACTGTGTCACTCACGAGTGAGATACTACCAAGACTACTGTGCACAGTTCTGGAGGCCAGACTGCGGTAAGGACATTGACAGGGTGGAAGCAGTCCAGAGGAGGGCTACCAAAATGGTGTAGGGTTGCACAGGAAGCAATGTGGGATCTCAGTATGTACTCCCTCAAGGAGAGGAGAGTGAGTTGGGACATGACTGAGACCTATAAGTACCTCACAGGGTAAACAAGGTGCAAGAAGGAAGTCTCTTTAAGAGGAGAAAAAGCCCCAGAACATAGAGGCATGAAGTGAAGCTTGTGGGGGGTGCAGTTTAAGAAGGACGTGAGGAAATACTTCTTCACAGAAAGGGTGGTGGGCATCTGGAACAGCCTGCCACAAGGGGTGGTGTGGGTGAAAACAGTGAGGAGCATCAAGCATGTGTGGGATAGGCACATGGACACAATAAGTAGAGGAGAGGGAGATGGAAGGGACACTGGTAACCAAACAGGGAAATATAGGGCAGACTGGATGGGCCTACCAGTCTTCTTCTGACAACAAATTCCATGTTTCTATGTTTCTAAGTACAGTATATTGATGACACAGTACTAGGACAATCTGTCATAATGCAGCTTAACACTTCTGACAGATCTGCTGACCATGGCAAGATGTGCCCATCAAGAAGGGGAGGGCATCAAAATAGCATTGTAACCTGCTAAAGTGAAGATGCTACAGTCCTTTTTTTTATAATAACATCTTTATTGAAAAAAACAACAACATTGAAATAACAAACACACACACATATATACTTATATATATATATATATATATATATATATATATATATATAAAATATCAACATTGTAAAATGAGGGACTAGTGGATACATTAAAAAAATCACAAAATCTAAAATAGAAAGATAATTTCACCTGGTCATGCAACAGTACAAATAAAACAATTCAGTATTCAAAAGGAAAAAACAAAAACATGCTAGACCAACAATCTGTAAGGCAGCAGCAACTAATTATATCACCTCATAAGAAGGAATTAATGTGGCAACTACAAAGGTAAGGACTAGGACTCCAAGGCAGGACATGGACCCACTCTAGGAAAAAATATTAATACAGTCTCAAATCTTCCAAGAAAAAAAAAAAGAAAGAAACAAGTCAGGGAATAAATGCAGGGTCCAAAAGACTCCAAATCAGCTTTATAGAAAACCCAGTATCTCCAGACCTCCCTAAAAACTGGTGAATGATTTAAATAGCTATAACTACATCATTCATGTTGATAAATAAGGTCAACAAGGGTTACCCACTGGAAAACCTGAGGGGGATGTGGTTTAAGCCAAGATCTAGTGATAATTTCTTGGGCACAAACCAAAAGAATTAGCAATAATTTAAATTGTCAGCCCAGTATTGGTATATCAGGTGGTGGAATGTGTGATAGAACCAATAATGGAGATAAAGGAGATTACGTATCAAATATAAAAGCAAGCAATTATGAGACAGAGGACCAATATGACTGCAATAAAGGACAAGACCAAAAGATATGGACGTAGTACACCTGGGACTCACAGCAGACCTTGCCAACACACTCCAGTCTGGGGACCTAAGTATGAAATCATACATGCAGGGGTCTAAAAGAATCGCAACATATATTTCCAAGTGAATTCCTTAGGATATGGGGCCATAGAAATTTTACAAGTCAAGAGAGAGTATGTCTCCCACTTGGTCCGGTCACATTCTATTTGTAAACCTTTCGACCACTGAGTTATAATAGAAATAGTGGACTCTGTAGACAAAGAGCAGGAAATAGAATAAAGAGTGCCAATTAAATGTTCCTGGAGATTACCCTGTTGATGAAAAATAAGGGCTGCGAGTGCTGAAACGTGGACAGAAAAATACCTATCCCAGGCAGGTGGGACTGTGAATATGTTTGCAGTTGTAAATATTGGTAGTGATCCATTTGGGGTAGTCCATAAACAGCTTGAAGATCTGCAAAGGACTGAAATCCCTTAGAGTTCACTACCTGGTGAAAATGAAGCAGACCAAACTGAGCCCAATGACGTAGAAATGGATATGCTATGTGCAAAGGGTTTAGGTAATCCCAGGCCAAAGCAGTAATGTAGGGACCTTCATCCCTTAGAAAATGCAAACAAATCTTGTGCCAAGCCCGAAGACTCTCCCTGGTGTAATGAAAAAAAATCAGAAAATGAAAGATAGCAAGGAGGGGAAGAATAAAGAATGAGGCTGATATCATGCATGTCATTTAAGATGAATTCAGTGTCTTTCTAGTAAGCCTGAAAGGCCTCCGTCATTCACAAGCAGGCTATATGAAGCTGGCATGCAGTTGCATACTAATTAAGATTAGGTAAACCGATCCTCCCTTGAGGCGGAGATAAATGCAATAAAGAATTAAGTAATCTACGCTTACGTCCTCTCCAGATGAAAAGAGAAATCAACCGACTCCAGTCTTGGAAATATCAAGTAGGAGGATGGAGAGGAAGTGTTTGAAGGAAAAACAAGATATGTGGAAGAACATTAAGGCAGATAATAGCAACACATTGGAAAAAAGAAAAAGAAAAGGAAGTCCAATGGCTGAGATCAGCCGCTATAGCAGTTGTCAAAGGTTCATAGTTTAATAAAACTAGATAGTCCAGTGTCTTAGGAATGGAAACACCTAAATATGTAAAAAAATTCCAGTTCCATCATACCAACATTAAATTAACAATATGTGGGTGAGAGGGGGAGAATAATGGAAAGCTAGTAATTCAGTTCTATTCTTATTTAAACAAAATCCTGATAACTGCTCGAACAGATCTAAAAGCTCAAAAACTGCCCTAATCGAGGTAGTAGAGTCTGTAAGGGTAAAAAGGATATTATCCACAAACAAAGCAATCTTGTAGTCTGGACCTCCTAATGATACACCTTGGACAGCGGGCAAAAGCCGAATGTGAGAAGCCAAAGGTTCAATATAAAGGGCAAACAAAATCGGACAGAGGGTGCAACTCTGATGGTTGCCCCTGCTCAGGGAGAATGGATCAGACAGTAACCCATTAACTTTAACCAAGGCTAGTGGAGAGGAGTATAATTGCTGTAATATTTTTATAAAATCAAGATGAAAACCAAACCTAGATAATGAAGCCCAAAGAAAAGGCCAGGACACCTGGTTGAATGCCTTCTTTGCATCCAAACTGGCCAGAACCAGGGGGATCGAGCATTGATGAGCATATCCTAAGAGAAGTAGAGCACAGTGAACATTGTTGTGTGCCTGCCATTTGTGCATTAATCCATCCTGGTCCCAGTCCAGCAAGGTGGGGGGAAGGCCCCCCAGTCGGAGTGCCCAAATGGACATAAAAAGTTTATGATCTAAATTCAAAACAAATATAGGGTGATACGAGGCTGGCATGGTAGGATCCTTGCCAGGTTTTGCTAGAGCAGTAAGAACTGCATAATACCAGGATGGAGGCGGGGCATTCCCGTCCTGTAAGAAATGAAAAAACTGAAGCAAAAAAGGGGCTAATAAATCCTGAAGATAAGGAATTTTAAAAAATCCAGATAGAAAACTATCCATCACGGGGTATTTATTCGATTTTGTCAATTGAATACCACATTGCAGTTCTACTGTGGAAATAGAAGCAGTAAATACTGAACTTGCTCAGAAGAAAGAGATGGGAGCTGAGCCTTAGAGAGAAAAGTTTGACGAGAATGAGAAGGAGGCGAATGGGTATCTGGAAAATAAAGGGACATATAATAAGATTGAAAAATAATAGATAAAATCTCATCTCCATGAGTTATAAGAGTTCCTGTTGTAGGACGCCATACCTTAATTACTGTAGCTGCAACCCTGTGAACATGAAAATGCTGGGCCAAATTACGTACACCTCAGGGACCCCCTTCATAAAACCGCTGCCTTAAATAGAATAGGGCATGCTCAACTTCCTGATCTAAATGTTTTTGAAGATGGACTTGGGTCTCAAGAATTTTCACATGAGCAGATTTATCACCGTGCATTGAGGTTGATTGCAAGGAACACAGAGCACTGTATAGCTGTCATATTTTGTGCTCACGGGCCCGGTGTAAAGCTGATACATGAGCTATAATAGTACCTCGAATGACTGCTTTAAGCGTGTCCCAGAGGATGTTAGGTGGGACTGTACCATCATCATTGTCCTGTAAGAACTGAGGCAATTGGCTAGATAGTTTCTCTAAAAGAACCTGCTCCCATAAGAGACTCGGGTGAAGCTGCCACAGAGTTTGACAAAGGGGTTTTCCCAGGGCTAAGGATACATTAACAGGTGCATGATCTGAAAGATGAAGAAGACCATGATCAACAGTGTGCCCAGTATCCATATGTTCCAGGGTAGTAAAGAAATAATATAGTCTGGCATAACTACCATGCCTGTTAGAGAAATGAGTGTACTGTAGTCTCGAACAGTAGCATGTAGTGACAATTAGGTGTTAATAATACCCAGCTGCTGGAGGCTACTGCATAGGTATTTGTAAGCTGAGGAAAAATTATGTACTTTAGGATTGAAAGATTCCAAATCGAGATTCAAGGTAAGGTTCAAATCACTCCCCCCCCCCCAAATTAACTGACCTTGTAGATGGTCCAATAATAAAGAAAAAAAGGAAGAAAAAACTTGTGACCCTGTCCCAGGAGGAAAATAGGTGTTAACTAAGGTAAGAAGATGCTACATTCCTTCTCAAAACAGTCAGGCTGCCAGTACCTACAGAGAACAAAGACAACAAGAAAGATAGTAAAGTGTAGTATGGTTTGATGGGCAGCCCCCAAGCACTGTCCTAATGCTATAGATGCCTTACAATTTATTTTTCCGGAGGCCATCAGTCAAATGTCTGAGTGACAAACAGCAAAAAGTTTTCCTCTTAATCATATTGTTAGTTGTATCCAGTTAGACTCACATATTACCCAGGTTTTGTGTTACTTATGGTAGTACTGTATTACTGGAATATAAAGGTGAATATACAGTCACAATTGCTTTGCATGGAAGTTGTTCTGTGTATTAGTATCCAGCTGAAAACTGCATTTATACTTCTGTGTTTAACTCTTCACTAGAGTTCACTCTGCATGGGTTTACATGTGGGCACACTATGGAAAAGTAAAGTCAGGGTTTGGTTTAGTATTTTGTTTGGTTGATGAAAAAAATAAAACTTACACATGACGCCAAAAAAAGACTGCTACTCAAAGTCAACCACTGCACAAAACACCTCAATGTTTTGTGTTTCCACTTCTGGGTCTGTTAAGAAACCTGAAACAGGAAGCACTGAGACATTTTGTGGAGGATTCAGCTTCTTATGTTTGCACCTGTAACCCCTAGATGGCACTATCCCAAGGGCCTATATCCCTGCATGCTTGGCTAGTAGCAGGTTAAGGGGCCTGAGTTCTGAACCGGGTACCTCCATCCGGAGGTCAGGGTTGGTAATGGTCAAGCTAACCTGGGCACAGCTCTCTGGGACACTGTAATCCCCCTCTCTCCTTACTAGTGGCCAGAGCAATACATAATACACAATAATCACTTTCACAATACCCCTGTTACACCACACAAGTACTCACACTGTTTGCACTTACCACCAGGGCTTTCCTCTGGCCAGGCCCTGGGGGCCCCCTATAAAACAAGGTTATACACAGCAAATAACAGCAGTGCAGTACAGTACTCTTGCACAAACTGGAACCACAGTCAGGGTAAAT
Source organism: Neoceratodus forsteri (assembly GCA_016271365.2). Classification (NCBI taxonomy): domain Eukaryota; kingdom Metazoa; phylum Chordata; order Ceratodontiformes; family Ceratodontidae; genus Neoceratodus; species Neoceratodus forsteri. The sequence continues at coordinate 688,263,537 of CM057449.1, forward strand.
GCAAAAAGGAGTCAGTCTGATTTATTCAAGGGGCTTGAACAAGGGAGTGGCGTAATCAGGTTAATTTGCTTAAAGGCTCTATCAATCAATCAAACAGTTATGCATGCACTTCATGGTCCATAAACAGTCACACATTCTGGGTACCCAGATGGAGAATGGTGGGCTAGCCAGGAACATTGCAGCTAGTTGGGGCCCCGTGATGGAAGAAAACAACATACACAACACACACTATTTGTAATCCGGAGCTGGAGGGATCAGTTCGTGAAAAGAAAACAACAAGACAACCAGATGACACACTTTTAGATTAGGCTGTTCTTGCAGGGAGCTATCCTGATGATTACTCATGATACCCAAGACTGGACAGAGGCCGGATGAAAATCAAGACAGCAGGTGATTAATCTGGAGTGCCAGGAGAAGCAGGGCCCACACGATTCACCGAGGCATCATTCCTGTTCAAGCATGGAGCAGGGGTCTGATCCCCAGGCAGGTCTCTCATCGGTGGCTTTCTCTGTGCAGTGGGGTAGTCTGGCAGGACCAGCATGGCATGGCCCAGGCCGAATGGAGATGAATGCAGATTCAGTCTGATTAGGCTGGATAAAGGTTCCAGCAAGCTGAACACAGTTCACACAGTGGGGAACCAAATCACGACCCACTTTCAATACACAGCACATTTACATGTAAAGGATTCTACGGTACCAGCAAGCAGAACACAGTTCACACAGTGGGGAATCAAATCACGATCCACTTTCAATACACAGCACATTTACATGTAAGGAGATTCTACTGTACCAGGCAAACCACTCTCCAGTCATGATCGCAAAGTCTCTGCACAAACCGGGGACTCAAAAGCAGCTGGAAATCCTGACAGGCTGATCGCATTCAGCAAATTTTCAGTCTTCTTCAGGTTAAAGCCTGGTCACAGTCCAGTGGCTTAAATAGTCCTCACAACTCAGATTCAGTCCGAATAAACTCTATTTTCCCTTTCAGGGACAGCAGGCAGACAGGCAGGCCAAAACTCAGCCCTTTCACAGCTCTTCCATGCAAAACTACACAGAACTGCTGCTCAAAAATCACTTGAGCTGCTACTTCTTCACTTCTCAGCTCAAAACTGAAACTAGCTGCAGCAGCCTGGGAAATTCCCTAAGATCCAAAAGGTTTGTTTGGCTGATCCTCCTGTCAGTCACAACAAAGGTTCACCTTCAGGTGCAAAAAGGCACAAAAAACCCAAAGCCACAATTCCTACAGATTTTGACTCCAGACAGCTCCTGTAGTCCGACTCCATTTTAGGTCCCACCAGTACTGATTGGTCCAATTCGCAGTCCAGGACCAAGATAGTGGAGATAAACAAAACAGTCCTTGCTGCAAAGAAGGCAGGTTAGACAAACTACATTATCATTATCACTTTTTTTTTAAACAGATCTTTATTGATTTATTATATAATATCAGACATACATAAATCCCGGACACAGCCAGAAGTCACAATCCAAAAAAATGACAGTGCAACTATGTACAACCTTAACTATTTACATACACAGCAAGTAAGGTGAACCCCTGTAATGTAAATCAATTTGTGTAACCTTCTGGTTAGAAAGACCCCTTCCTCGACTAGTCTTAATCCTCAGCTAGCGAGAAGAAGAAGAGAAAGAAAAAAAAATTAATACCAAAGCTATACCCCCCTCCAATAATATACTGGACCCTAACCTGGGCAAACATTGCATACAGAAGGTAGCCCCTTGCCACGTCCCATGGAAAGAGAGAGAGTCCCACCCACCCTATGCCTTTAGCAGACCCATCCTATATTTTATTACCTTTTTACAAGTAACATCAAAACCCAAAGACAAGTGTGACCAGTGAAATAAATCCATTTAAAACGGCAAAATTGGAATCAAGCTATACACTTCACAGAAAGAAAAATCATACACTAAGCACAATCTGACAGACAGGCCTGTGTTTGGATATTACCAACCTTTAAAGAGTAAATTGCCTCGAGTGCCGACCATCTTTTATTATATAGCCCCTTCCTACCCTTGATAAGCAAATATCTCTTTATTCTTCCCAGGGCACCAATCAGGTCCCTCACCCAATGCTTGTAAGTATAAATAAAATCATCTTTCCAATGTTTCAATACAGCAGCTTTAACTATCGCATCCATCAAAGATAAATGATACTTGGGTGTAATCCCCAATACCTGCAACATATCACCTAAAATGCATATTTCTGGTCCTATAAATTCCAAGTAATCCAATAGAGGGTCCATTTGCTGTCTAATTTCATCCCATAGGTGCACTATCCTGCTATATTCCCACAGCACATGTAGGATATCCCCAGAACCCACTCAACATCTAAAACACAGGTCTGTCTGTCCGAGGTGTCTATCACATAGTTTCACAAGGGTAAAATACATATTGGAAATAATAAAAAAATTGCATAATCTGATACTTGGGTACAAATATATACTTGTGAAACCTCCAAATATTATCCCACTCAAGAGTCTGGGAGGCCAATGTTCTATCCCAATAAGGGATATTGATGGTAGAGTTCAGATTAACATATTCCAGAAGTACTTTATAGACTTTAGATAAAGAGTGAGAAGCAGGATCCGCCTCCTTGAGATTGTCCCATGTAAAAGAGTATTCCTGTGAGCATCCTAATCCTCTCCAAACCCCCTCCAACATTTTAGTAAGCTCTAACCTTTTAAAGAATGGCATTGTATCACATTTACTTGGTAGTATCAACTTACTGTCTTGCACCACATCCCTAAGTTGGAGACCCAGGAGCCGAGCTGCCCAACGGCGAGTAAGGAACCTGCCCCCTATTAAAAAATTAGGATTGCCCAGCAGTGGTTGTTCTGGAGTCTTCCCTTGATCTTTCCTTTGGTTAGGGGTAAGGAATGACCACCAGGCCATAGCTGATTTAACAATTGGACCCAATGACGCCTGTTTCAGGTATTTCTCTGGATTAGAGAAAAGAAACACCTCAGGAGAGAGACCTAGGTCCTGAAAGGTTTGCTTCTCAATGTATAGCCAAATTGGAATATATGATTCTCCCTCATTATGCCTAACCCAATGGCTCATATGGTCCAATTGTCCCGCAACATAATATAAGTGGAGATCAGGCAACTTAATCCTTCCCCTATTAAATGGTAGACACAGGACACTGTGCTTTCTCCTAGGAGGCCTAGAATTCCATAAAAAGTCTGATGACAGTTTCCTAATTTTAGCAAACCAGATTTTAGGAATATGGTATTGGTCTAAGTGTATTGGGTATAGTAACCTGGGTGGAAGGTTTATTTTAGTTAATCCCAGCCTAGCTGCAAAATTCAAGGGAAGCTTGGTCCACCTAAGTACATCCCCTTTAATTGCTGCCAGGATCCCATCCATATTTGTTGCCACACCATCTGCCATGTTAGCTGTGATCCACATGCCTAAATATTTAAGCATGTCCGGCACCCAATGTACCTGCAAAGGTTCAAAATCCACACTATTAACATGTGGTGTCAAGGGGAGAATTTGTGTCTTACTCAAGTTTAACTTGTAATTCGAGACCCTGGAATATTATTCAATAATTTCAACTTTCCTCTTAAAACTTGAGGCTGGGTCTTGCAAATGTAGCAAAATATCATCGGCAAAGACCGAAAATTTTCAAGTCCCGCCCTGCGATCCTGAGCCCTTTGATACTGACATCATTATTGATTGCCCACAGGAGTGGTTCCAAATAAATATTAAACAATATTGGGGACAGGGGGCACCCTTGTCTGGACCCATTATCCAACCTAAGCTCCTGTGACAGATACCCATTACGCAACACTCTAGCCATAGGGGCCGCATACAAATTTTTAATACCTCTAAGAAGGCTTTCTGGAAAACCCATCCTCTCCATTGTAGTGAACAGAAATGGGTGAGAGACCCTATCAAAGGCCTTCTCAGTGTCTAAAGAAATCAAGGCATTGGAAAGTTGGGAGTCCAACGCCTGACCAAGTATATGATGGAGCTTCCTGAGAGCATCCTGTGCCTCCCTACCAGGCATAAATCCTGCCTGCTCAGGGCTAATTATGGTTGGGGCAACATTCAGTATTCTATTAACTATGATCCTCGTAAGAATCTTAATGTCTTGGTTCATCAAAGCTATCGGCCGGTAGCTGCCAAGCAAATCCGTCGGCTTGCCTGGTTTTGGCACCAGCTATATATATGCCTTGTAGAGGGGAGGATGGCAGACCCCTTCCCACATAGATACATAGATACATAGACAGTGTCGGCAGATAAGGGCCTATGGCCCACCCAGTCTGCCCATTTAAGTTTGTAAGTTCAGTTTATGTTTTCCAGGAAGTCTGTTGCCCCTTACCCCCGACCTCCAGAATTCCTTTATGTCTATCCCATGCATTCTTAAATCCCGTGATTGTTTCAGCCCCCACCACTTCCTCTGGCAGGGTGTTCCACTTGTCCACCACCCATTCTGTGAAGAAATTCTTCCTCACGTTTCCTCTGAATCGTCCTCCCTCCAACTTCATCTCATGCCCTCTAGTCCTGGAACATCTTTTTCGCTTAAAAATAGTGCATTCCTGCACCCTGTTCCTCCCTGTAAGATACTTGTATGTCTCTATCATATCCCCTCTCTCCCTCCTCTCCTCCAGGGAGTACATGTTCAGTGCCTTCAACCTGTCCTCATAGGACTTGACTTGGCCAAAAAAAATCTTTAAGCAGAGGAAGTATAGTGGGAAAAGGAGTTTGATAAAACTTAGCCGTCAACCCATCAGGCCCTGGCGTTTTGCCAGCTGGCAAAGAATGGATCACATCTATTATCTCAGATTGTCTTATGGGGTCTGCCAGTGCTCCAACCTGCATGGCATCTAAAACAGGGAGGGGTATTCCCTCCAAAAAGGACCCAATTGCCGACTCCCCGGCCAGGTGCTCTGCCCAGTATATGTCCCTATAATAAGAGGCAAATGCATCCGCCATTTGTTGAGGGTCTGTTATGCGATTCCCTTCATACTGTATGGACACAACCATCTGAGCTGCTTCCCACTCCTTAACCCGAGCTGCAAGAAGGTGACCCGGTACAGTACATCTCCCTGCAGTAAATATTTGGCTTGAATCTTTTCCAACCAAAATTCTACTTTACCATACACTATATCTGACAATTCTCTTCTCAGGCTTTGAAGCTCCACAGCAATAGCAACTGAGGTGCCCTCCCTAGGAGCCAATGATTCTATAGAGCACAGAATAAACTCCTCTTTAGCATGTCTCATTGTATTTCTTCATGCAGTAAGACCCTGGCTTCACCTGCATATAACACCTTACAGGTGGCCATCCTAGTTGTTTATTCTGAAGTGTAGGCAACTGACTCTTTAAGACCTCCAAGAGGGCAACCTCTAGTTTACCCCGGACTGAGGAATCCGCCAACAACGTATCCTGCAGCCTCCATCTATATGGTCTGGGGGGGAGCAGCACTAGGCTCCCAGGTTATCTGAATTGAGGCATGATCCGAGAAGATTCTACCCCGGGTTACTACTTTCCTAACTTCACACAGCACCACCCTGTTAACCAGAAAAAAGTCAATTCTAGACTGAGTTTTGTGGGCCACCAAGTAGAAGGTCATGGTGTTGCCCCCTGTAGAGTAAATTCGGAGTGGGTCCACCAAGGCAGTGACTTCCAGAAATCTATTCAGAGCTTTCTGAGCTTTGGACAAAGGCCCTCCTGACATAGGTATCCTGTCCTCCCTGCTGTTACTACATAAGTTCCAGTCCCCTGCCAAAATAAGAGAGTGCGGAGAGAATGCTGATATATCTAGTTCCACTGAAGCAAGAAAGTCAGGATTGGAAGGGGTGGGACCATAAATAGAAGAGACTGTGAGATCTCTACCCCCCAGGGTGCCCATAAGGTAAATCCCTCAACTATCATCCCTAACAGTCACCTGCGCAATAGTATAAGGACATGTTTTCTCTATTAAGATCACCACACCCCCTGAGGCCTTATCCTTACCCACACCATAAACCTGTCCCACCCACAGCCTCTTTAGGAAGCTCAGTTCCTCTGTCAAAAGATGGGTCTCCCGTAGGGCAACAATATGAGCCCCTATCTGTCCAATATGCCTCAGAATTACCAGTCTTTTCCATTGACCCCTGAGACCTTTAATGTTCCATGACAGAATTTTAATACCCGACATTGGAGAAGTTAAAAAAAGGAAAAAAAAAATTGGTATAAAATCATCACACTTAGCCCTTGCCAGGTCTGCATCTTGCCCTTTCACCACTGTGGACTCTCTCACTTTCCAACCCCCTGTAAACCCCCCCAACCCCCAATCCATAGATCGTCCTCCTAACAATTATTGATACATGGACAAGCCCAATTCTGTGTGCCCCTCCCCGGCCCTTCAAATTGATTAGGCATTCCTCAAGAAACAAATAGAGCTGCAGCGGAAATGCTCCCTTATAGCCACGACCCCCAACATTCTTTTAATTCTAATTCTCAGGGCCCCAGAGCACCTTCTTCACCTACTCTAATAGGAGCACCCTTTAAAGAAATTATAGGAGAGCCCTAACCTTCCGTCCATACTGCAGCCCAAATTATCAATCCCCTCCTCATAGTACAAATACTATAATACCGTTGGTCACGTGATGGCAGCCTAGGAAGAGCAGCTCATTTAATCAGCTCCGTTCTCAGCCTGGATTAACAACCCTCAGCTTGAACAAAATTGAGCTTTCTTGAGTTGTAGATATCTGTAAAGTGCTGGAGTTGCAGTCTGCGTTATATACATTATTGAGATGGAAGCCTTTATTACAAAACAATCGGCAAAACATATGCCGCCTCCTTCTCCGGAGAAAGAACAGGCCACTAAGCGCCCTCGTCAGGGAACCAGCAAATCAACCTCGGGCCCTTCAGCATTAACGGAAGAAAGATTCTTAGAGATTTTGGCCCCGCTGCAATCATCGATAGAGGAGATTTCGTCGGAGATCCAATGTTTTAAATCAGCATTGGAAACCCTGAACACAAGAGTTGGAGACAATGAGATTAAAATTAAATCCATGGAAGTAAGAGTTGACAAATATGACTTGGAACGGGCCTCCCTTACTAAACGAATTAAGAAAATAGAAGACAAGCTTGAAGACTTAGAGGGGCGGAGCAGAAGAAATAGCTTAGTTATAATCGGAATTCCTGAGAAAGAGGAAGGTACAGTGGCTATAAATTTGTGCAGAAACTTCTTTGACAAGATCGCGGGTCCACTCCCAAATGGTAGTTACATGGTGGAAAGGGCACATAGGTCGCTTCGCCCCCCTCCCCTCCCGGGTGCTCCGCCTAGACCGATTATTTGCAAGCTTTTAAATTACCTGGATAAACAGCATATAATGAGTAAAGTTAAAGCAGTGCAAGAAATCGCTTGGGAAGGCAAAACGATTAGAATCACCCATGATCAGCCTCATTCAGTGTGCCTCAAGCGGCAAGACCTGCATCCCGTTGTCTCCAAACTAATTGCCGCAGGCTTGCAATTCAGGGTTCGGTACCCTGCCTCGCTCCAAGTAAAAATAAAAGAGCAATGGCACACATATGAATCAGCAGAGATGGCACAAACAGAACTCAAAAGATTATTGCCAGAGTTGTTCAAGTAAAATTATGAGTGTACAGCCAAGTATTCAAGGTAGCTGACAGTTTAGCCGATGAGCTTCTACAGTTTTTGATTTCCCAATACCAAATAGAGCTTTATTTGAATCTTGTATTACGTTCATTCAAGTGCCCCTGCAATTTTACATAAGCGACCTCGCCTCCCGAATATTAATCTTACATCTGGTAGTAGACTAACAAAGCCAGTGCAGCGATCTTTTAAAGTGACCGTTGCTATGGGAGAGCGCAAAGAATTTAAAGTAGAAGAGCTCGTCAAACAAGTTGAGAGAGTGTGGTGACTGGCGCAGACAAGTCTTGGTAAGCTGCAGTCTTGTGGGAAAGCATGATACTATGGGCAGCATGGGCTAGTGCGACTTTGATCCTCTTATCTGGGTACACCCCCAAATTGATCTCAGCTCTCTGTGAAGTGATCTCTGGGCATTTCGGATTCTCATGGAGAAGGGGTCTGTTACATGGCTGCAACTTCAGAGAGACAGAGGTCCAATCCCCCAGAGGTCCTGTTGGAATTATATTGCCTGAAGCTGTCGGCAACCACGCCGGGAAATAGAGAAAGTAGAGAGGGTGGTTAAGGACTAGCACAACGGTTCTGATTCACTCACCACCCTCTACGCCCCTGTCCGGATAAAAGTTTGATCACTAGCATACCGGAGGTCGAGCAGTGGCGGCGCTTACATTTAATTTGGGTATTTGAGAAGTCAGTGATAAATCCAGTCATTTGGGAGGTCTGCATTAACCCTTCCAGGATCTGTGGTTATTTATGGGATCGTTGTGACTGAACGTTTTCAGACAGACACTGGTACAGTGAAGTGCTCAGATGAGTATCTTTGCTGGAAGGAGCGGGAAAGTTGAGGCGGGGTGGAACCACTCCATGCAAATCTTTTGTTCTGTTTTATTTTTTGACTGAAAAGTGGGTGTCTAGTGACTCTGTTGATCAAGGATCGATCGTAATATATGAAACATGTTTTGTTTAATCATTGATGCCAAAACTCTCTCCCCTGTGAAATCTGTATATGTTTTTTGCCCATTTCTCCACTAGAGGGAGATATTGACTTGGGAATAGGCTCGTTTTCCATTTAACAGATAGTTATCAGTACACCCTAGCTGATATTGCTATAATAATGAGAAGCAACTGTTTCTATGTGTTTAGGAGCGACTCTTATGCACCTTGTTTAATATCTCTTTTTTTTTTTTCTTTTGTTACTTAATGAATCTAGTGAGGGTTGGAAATAATAAGTCTAACATTGTTTAACAAGATCGGGAATTGGGCTAGGGGATGGGCTGTAAGGTACCTAGGCTGATAGTTTCATCACACGGCATTGTGAGGTGGTAATGCAGTTGTTAGAACTGGGGGTGTTAGAGGAAATTAGAAGGGGGGTGTATATAGGGATAGAGGGATTTGGGGGGCATGGCATCCACGCGCTATATGATGGGAGGACATGGACAGTGACCCTAACAAGAAGGTACACACCAGGGGAGGAATATAAAGGGATGTTACCATCAATATATGGAGGTTGATGAAAGGGGAAATTAAACTTGTGAGTTGGAACGTCAAAGGAGCTCGAGATAGATGCAAGAGGCAAGTTATTCTGAAACATTTAGCTACCCTCAACTGTGATGTAGCATGTCTACAAGAAACACATCTATATAGAGAAGATGCCCGATTATTCATGAGACACTGGGTGGGTCAAGCATTTGGGGCAGGCATTTCTTTGAATAAAGGTGGAGTAACCATACTACTTCATAAAAGGATCCCCTTCCTGATTGAAAAAGAAATCTGGGACATACAAGGATGGTATATTTTCTTAGTTGGCACTTTAGTTTCTGAACAAGTGGTTATTGGGTCAGTTTATGGCCCTAACTTAGACTCCCCACAGTTCTTTATACAATTATTAGACACCTTAAATAATTATGTATCCCTGAAATTGTTAGTAGGAGGAGATTGGAATATAACACCACATTTATACCTCGATAGAACTGATAATAGGCATGTGGGACTCTCCCCTGCTCAGAGGGCTCTGAGAGAGATGATGCAGTGTTTGGGACTCGTAGATGTTTGGAGATTGACCAATGGGAAAGTGAGGCAGTATACCTTCTTTTCTATCCCACACAAATCTTACTCTAGAATTGACTATTTCCTAGTTAGCATTAACGTGCTTCCCTTGGTTTTAGATGCCAGTATTAACCATAGGGTCATTTCTGACCACTCCCCAGTCTCCATCTTATTTGTACCTAGTCACAGAATAAAAAGCGATTTTATGTGGCGGTTTAACAATCAGCTGCTTCAGGAACCCTTCACTCAAGGACACTTGAGGCACTTCATATCTGAATTTCTCGATATTAATCTTAACTCAGTCCCTAAGATAGACATTATTTGGGGAGCTTTAAAATGTGTGTTAAGGGGTGAGTGCCTTCGAATATCCTCTATTAGGGCCAAGAAAGCTAGGATACAGTTAGACAAAATTATGGATGCTATCAAGGTCCTTGAAAATAATATTACAAGGCATTCAAATGAGACAGATTGGATCAAACTGCAACAACTTCAAGCTCAATATTCGGCAATTATGATGCAGAAGGCAGAACTAGCCCTTCATAGAACCAAAATAAAATATTTGGAGTCTGGAGAAAGGGCAAGTAAATTACTCGCTCTGAGATTGAAGCAGTTAGACTCTAATCGATACATAGCTTCTATACAAAGAGGTAGTGGAAATGCTGTAGTAAGGGACCCAAAGGAAATTGCAGATACATTTAGGAGTACTTCCAGCGGGTTTATTCTACTGGGTCAATAGAAAGAGTAACCACCACGGAAATTCAGGATTTCCTAGGCCCGATATCCCGAGTGGGAATATGTCCCCTGAAACAGAGAAGTTAGGATCCCCAATACAAGAAACTGAGGTGAAATCAGCGATTTCCCAACTTGCTGGAGACAAATCCCCTGGGCCTGATGGTTTAACTATTAATTTTTACAAGGCATACGTGGATATAGTCAGCCCAATTATAACTAAGGTATATAATTTTTGGTTTCAAGAGGGCTTTGAACCTTCTTTTTAGAGCTCTCATTACTCTTATTCCTAAACCAGGGCGAGATCCCGTCCTACCTAGTAATTATCGTCCTATATCACTTTTGAATGTTAATGTCAAAATACTGGCTAAAATTCTAGCTAACCATCTTAGGCCGCTAATGAATAGCTTAGTTAGTGATGTGCAAGTGGGATTCATGAGTGGTAGAATGTCAAGTGACCACCTGCGCAAACTCCACCATATAATTGCACATGCTCAAGACTTGCACTTTCCCGCGGCGTTGCTCATGCTGGATGCCGAGAAGGCATTCGATCGAGTATCATGGGAATTCCTATTCATAGTACTTGCCAATTTTGGTTTACCCAAAGAATTCCTGAATTGGGTTCGGATCCTATATAGTGCACCATCAGCGCGGATATGGTGCAATGGTACACTATCAGCCCCCTTCTCATTGACATGTGGCACAAGACAGGGATGCCCATTATCCCCACTCTTGTTCAACTTATACTTGGAACCCCTGATTCGTAGGTTAATAGCATTACATGAACTCAAGGGAGTCAAACTGGGTACTAAACGATATCTAATCTCAGCCTACGCGGATGATTTGCTAATACACTTGGAAGATCCAGAAAACGGCATACCAGTAATATTAAAGGAAATTGCAAAATTCTCTGGAGTTTCCAATTATAAAATTAACGTTTCCAAGACAAAGCTTTTCCCATTAAATGTTAGATGTCACCCTAGTATAGCATGGGAAAATGGTTTGTCTTGGGAACCAAAAATGTTGACATATCTTGGTGTTAAGATCACAAGAGGAATAGGCTCAATGATTAGGAGAATCTCTATAATCTGGTTAAAGTAATTACACAGGATTTAGGTAGATGGAACTTAATGCCATTGTCATTATGGGCCAGAATAGAAACGGTTAAAATGAATATATTACCTAGAATTTTCTACCCCTTGAACATGCTGGGATGTTACCTACCTAAGACCTGGTTTGAAAAAGTACAAAAAGCACTTAATGTATTTTTATGGAAAGAGAAGGCAGTCAGGCGATCATATTTGAAACTCACAGGCCCAAAGAGGTTGGGAGGACTTGCGCTCCCCTCTTTTTTTAAATACTATATTGCCTCGCATATTAGTAAAGTAGTACAATGGCACAAGCTGAACACATCGCTAACCTCAAACTCCTATGTACCTTCTTGGCTCTACATTGAGAGAGACTTAGCTCTTAAATACTCGATTTCTTTAAGCTCGATTGCCTACAGTACTATTAAGCTCCTTCCTAAACCGCTGAAGGACACTCCTATCGGGTGGTCGCTCAAAGCTTTACAGCAAACCCAGAAGAATATGAATTTTCTAATACAGCAGGTTCCAATTCCACCTAGATTCTGGGGTCCATTAGAGGGGTTAAAATTAGGAGATTTAGCTCCCCAGGGGAAGCTAATGTCATATGTGCATATCTGTACCAAATTCCCAGATTTAAAAGGACATATCTTCAAGTTTCGGCAAGTTTACAATGCTATAAAGACCCATTTTAATAAAAGGGGAACATGGGTACAAAATAGGGTCGAGTTGTCGTTGTTACTCAAAGCAGCTGACCAACCCCATTCTATTTCTAGAGTTTATAACTTATTACAAAGTATAGATGGGAATCTCCCTTCTGGTGTCTGTCACTATTGGACGCAAAGATTAGGGATGATGGAAGATCGGGGAATATGGGAAACGATATGGGCTAATAATTACAAAAACATTAGACAAGATAGATATAAATTGCAGCAATTCAATATCATGCATAATATGTATTACACTCCTGCTAAACTTTATAGAATGGGTAAACTGATGTCACCCTCATGCATTAGATGTGGAACCAGGGAAGGAGATCTATACCATGTATTATGGGAGTGTGCTCAGATTCAATCTTTCTGGGGAACAATTAGTGCCTCATTAGCACAAATCAAAGGTATAGCGGACCTTTTTACGCCAGAAATTTGTTTGCTGAATAGTTTTCGTAAAGTCACGACTAAGCGAGATAAGTTATACATGGGCATTATATCAGCCACAGCAAAAGCTGTCCTTCTGAGGCACTGGAAAAATCTGACTCCCCCATCAACTATAGAATGGTACAGAGAAGTGATGCTTGCCTTGCAATCGGAGTTACATATCGCCAGGATGAGTAACAGAGCTCAAATATATGACTCCATACGGGGACCATTGGGAGCCGTCTTGTCAACTTGGCAAGATAAGTTTACCTAATTGCAGATACTGACCCCTCATTAGTTGTATGGTTGTCCTGAGACTCCCCTATTATGGAGAATCCTAGGGTTATCTCAGTTAGCATGTGGATGCCATGGAAGGTGTGGGAGGTGGGTGGGCTGGGGGAAATATTAGGCTGGCTAACTTGTTATATTGTTAGTTAGTTTTGTAGACATTGTTATCACGTGGTTAGCAAGTAATCTGACATGTTAGTGGCACATCTAACTGGTAAATGTACATCTGTGTAACACTATGTAATCTATGCCCTGTCAAGAGTGTCAATAAAATTAATTGAATTACAAAAAAAAAAACAAATACTAAAATACCAAACCCAGGGAAACACTGCCCCCTACCTAAACTGTTGAATTTTTCCCACACTTAGATGAGCAGGGCTCCTATCATCCCGAGCATCACCAGACCCCTTTTCAAATCCCACGTACATATAATGGTAGTCTACCCCTTTAATACCATACAAATCCCACAGTATTAAATAAAATGCCATAACATGATACCCACACATAGGCCATACCCCACCAAATTTTGGTGAACCAGAAACACATAAAGTATATCCTTTCCATTTACCCCAGTCTCAACTGAATAGATAATATCTATGCACAGATCACCAGCAGGAGCTCAAGTCATCGATTTGAATAATCCTGGAAGCTCCACACGAAGCCCCTCCATAGCATCACTCACAGTGAGAAACTTCTTCTCGCCCGATTGAAGTCGGACCATCAGTGTTGCAGGGTATTGAAGGTGAAACTTGATTCCGGCTAAGTAAAGCTTCTTTTTTATTTCAGAATATTCTTTTTGCTTCTCTCGAACTGATGGAATTTGATCCTGGAACAACCAAAGGGATGCACCATTCCATTGCAGATTTTTATTTTTTTTTAGCATTAGAAAGCATGTGGGATTTTTCTTTATAGTTCAGGAATTGCATTATAATAACCCTTGGCCTAGCCCCTGGTGGGGGCATCTCTCATAAAGCTCTATGAGCCCTTTCCAAATTGTAGGCCTTGCCAAATGGTGTGGGGCCCAAGAGCTTGAGGAGGAGATCTTGAATAAAAGAGACACAGTCAGCCCCTTCAGCCCTCTCCCGTAATCCTCATAATATAAGATTATTTCTCCTACTTCTAGATTCCTGATCCTCCATCTGCTCTTCAAGTTTTTTAACTTGTCTGCATACCATGATTAACTCTTGATCAAGGGAAGAGACTTTCCGTTCCTGCGAGGAGACTCTTGCTTCCACATCCCACATCCTCCGAGCCAGTGAGTAAAATGCTGGTTTCACAGTCGCGAAGTCCACGACTGCCCCTGCAGCATTTGTTTAATTTCCATTATATCATCTGAAGTTGTGTTAACACCCCCTTCCACATCAGCCTGACCTGCCTGTTCATCTGGCACCAGCGAGTGGGGCTTCAGGGGCTTTACTGCTGGCGTGCGTGCCACCAAGGGCTCAAGAGCTTCCACCTCCATCCTGCTGCTTCCGTTTGGCCTGTTGCCACCGCCGAAAGTGCAATTTCAGGACAGGAACCGCTGATTACACCTGCTCTACTCGCTGCTTGTCAGCGCCGATAACTTCACAAATGCACCCCGTGAACAAGAAAGAGGCGATACACTTGTGTGGTAAGGGTCCCGCCAAAAAAATTAGCTGATTTGTGTAGTCTGGGCCTAGGAGCTGCACAAAAGACGTCCTCTCACACCAGGCTCATCACGTGATCGCCATCATTATCACTTCTAAATGATTTTCAGGAAATAGTTACATCTTTCAACAGAGCTACCTCTCAGATTACTTATGACTGTAATCCAGGCAGCTCTTAAAGAGACAGTACACAGAGCCTATACAGGCACTCTCTGGCAATCACATTTAAACTGCTAAAATGCAGGGCACCAGCCTGGCAGTGAGCATTTAGGCAAGCTCGAGGAAGACTTTTTGGGAACCCCCATTTGTATGGGGGATACACCCTTCCCTGCCTGGAGAAAACTTGGCGTCCGCGTCAAGTCTGTACCATCAAGCATCAGTTAACATAAACTTATTACTTTACTATACATATTCACTACACTTCATGATACTATATCCATTCTGGCAACACACTGTGCATACTTCACATAGGTAAATTGAACATTAATATACTGATTATGGTAATAACTTCCAGTACCTTAAACAATGCAAGAGGGGGCCCTTCCCTATCAGCTAACTTGTGGCTAGAGTGGGCAGGGGCACCATGGTGAGAGGGAAAGACAAGTAACCTGGAATTGACTGTCAAGCTCAATTTGGGTAGTGAGCTTGGTGAGACATAAACACTTTTGTGCACCACATTGAGAGGCAAATCCACTGGCCTCCCGGGAGAATCATAACTGAGACATACTACTGGCTTGACAGCTTGGCCAGTCTTTCTGAGGGGGACGACTACAGTCTCTGTACTCTCAGCACTGGTCTGGGGAATCTTGTCGCTTGTGAGGGGTGCCTCTGCCTGGGTGGGAACGTCCAAACTTGGGGCACTGTCAGCTCCTTGCTCTGCAGGCTCTGTTTCTACAACACTTGACTCATTATGCGAAGGCTCAGGCACAATCAAGCTTTGAGGCACTGAAGAGGGGTGGTCAGTACTCTCATAGTGTTCTTCAAGTTCTGGTATGTCACCAGAAAAACTCAAACCCTCAGCCCCTTCTTCAGGCAAATCATACAGTTTTACAATACACAGAGATTCAACATTTTCAGACATGATATTTTGCACTTCACTTTCTGGGATCATTGGCTCCAAGGACGAAGCTGGGGGGTAAGGCAGTCCAGAAGGCCCAGCTTCATCCCCACAATTTATCAGGGGGTTACCTCGAAACAGCTGACTCAGTTCATAACAGGGGTAATAGGCATGGTCGTACTCACTTTCATCAGAAGTGGACTGACAGTCACTATCATTCTGGACCTGCTGCGGAGGAAACCTTAAATCTGTGACCACTGGGGTAGGTTGACTCTGTATCTTTCTTGCAGCAGCATGAGCCACCGGCCCAGAGGGCTCAATTTCTGGGGGTTCAGCCTCAATCATGGCTTGGCCGATAGGTAGCAAGTGGTTACGGTGCATGGTCTTGACAGCTTTGGAGTTGTTCTCAGGGCGCACTTTGTACACAGGTAAATCATCCAATTTTCCAACTACTACATGGGGAAGATGGTGCCACCGATCAGCAATTTTGTATTTACCATGCGGTCCCAAATTGTTTAACAACACACGGTCTCCAGGTCAAAGCTCTTGAGCCTTTACTTTTTTATCATGCCTCTCTGTTCACTAGATTTTGCTTGGCGGCCATTGTCTGGGCCAGTTGATAGGCATGGTTCAATTGAGCTTTCAGTTTTTGTACATATTGCAAGTAGTTTTTGGCTTGGATCCCATCTTGAGAGACCCCAAAACAGACATCAACTGGCTGCCAGGCCTCTCTCCCAAACATGAGGCAGTAGGGGGGGAACCCAGTAGCATCATTTTTCATGCAATTGTATGGGTGTACCAAGGTGCTAATCTACTGGCTCCATTTATGCTTGGCTTTTGGGTGGAGGGTGCCTAGCATGTCTAGAAGGATGCAGTTAAAATGTTCTGGTTGAGGGTCTCCCTTCGGGTGATGGGGGTGGTTCTTGACATTCGCACCCCCTATAGAGAGAACATTTCTTTGATTAGCTGACTCTCAAAGTCTCTGCCTTGATCAGAATGAATCCACTGGGGGGCACCATAGTGAACGAAGAAATTTTCCACTAGTACCTAGGCCACGGTAGATGCCTTTTGATCTTTGATGGGAAAAGCTTGTGCATACCGTGTGAAATTATCTGTAACCACTAACACATTGCCAATGTTCCGCTGATCAAGTTCTAAACACAAGGAGTCTATGCAGACTAGTTCCATGGGGGCGCTGGTAGTAATATTAACAAGGGGGGCAGCCCTCTGATGCAGGGCTTTTCTTTACAGGCAGTGACTACAAGTCTTTACATGGTGCTCAATATCGGCCCCCATTTTGGGCCAGTAGAAGTGAGATCGTACCAGGTCAAGGGTTCTGTCAATACCGAGGTGCCAAATGTGATTGTGGAGGGACCTCAGTACCAAATCTTTAAAGGCCATCAGCAGGACCAATTGTTGCTTGTCTACTTTTGCCACTATGATCTACTGTCTCTCTATACAACAACTGATTGAGCAACTTCAATCTGGGGCCTTCTTTAAACAATAAAGCAGTTTGCAAGTCAGTGGAACGTAACTTAGACACATCTTTCCCCGCACGCAGGGCATCAAGTGCTGGCTGAATCATATAATCTTGGGATTGAGCCCACTGAATGCTGTCATTGTCAAACTGAGGTAGTGCACTAATATCTAGAGCAGAGAATTGGTAATAAGCAGCTAGTATTCAGGTGTCAGAAGGGCTCAAGCAATCTACTAAGCAGTCCGCTTTGTCCGCAGACATCTGTTCATCTCTATCAGACGTTTGGCACAATGCTCGAATGTCAGGTTCAGACAGCCTTACCCAATCACTCCTGGAAGTGGGCCTTCATGATAGGGCATCAAAGTCAATATGGTTCAGGCCTGGTCTCTATTCGGCAGCATAATCATAGGTTGATAATGCAAAGAGCCACCGGTGCCCAGTGGCGTCTAACTTAGCTGAAGTCTGTACATAAGTCAACGGGTTATTGTCAGTCTTCACCAATACCTTTGCCCGATAGAGGTATTCATCAAAACTGGTCAACGATGGCCCATTTTAGCACAAAGAACTCTAACTTATGCACAGGGTAGTTTCATTCAGACGGGGTCAAGCTCCTACTGGCAAAAGCTACTGGTCTCAGGCCATCCTCATGGTCTTGATACAGCACTGCTCCTAGACCCTGCAGACTAGCGTCCGTATGCAGCACACAGGGTTTGGTGGGGTCAGCATAGGTGAGGATGGGGGCGTGGGTAAGCTAGTATATGATTTCATGGAAGGCTGCTTCACAGTCGGGCGTCCAGTGGGGCCTGAAGAGTTCACCTGGGTGGAAGTAAACTTTTTCTGGTTCTTTAACAGACCCTTTTTTGTATTTACGATTGGAAGGAGGGTAATCCTGGGTAAGGTTCAAGAGTGGGCGAATCACCTTGGAATAGTCTTTTATGAACCTTCGGTAATAACCACAGAACCTCAGGAAACATTGTAGTTCTTTCAGATTATGGGGCTGGGGCCAAGTAGTCAGAGCTTCAGCCTTACTGGGATCAGTCTCTATCCCTTTTGTAGATACTATGTGCCCCACATACTTCACGGAGGTTTGGAAAAACTGGCACTTGTCAATGGACAGCTTGAGGTCAGTCTTCCAGTCAGTCTAGGACTTTAAACAGTCGGTTCTCATGTTCCTCTAAGGTGCTCCCAAACAAGGTGACATTGTCCAAGTATACCAGGCATTCTAGCAAATTCATATCTCCCACCACATGTTCCATCAGTAGCTGAAAGGTGGCCTGGGTGCCCGATATCCACTGTGGCATCCTCAGAAACTCATAGAACCCCAATGGACAGATGAAGGCTGTTTTCTCCAGGTCTTCTGGGGCCATCAGGAACTGGTAGTACCCGCTGCGAAGATCCAACATCAAGAACCATTTGCTCCCATTCAAGCAGACCAGGGCATCTTGTATGTGAGGCATAGTGTATTGTTCCGGGATGGTTTGCTGGTTCAGGGTTCAATAATCAACACACATCCTCACGGACCCATTCTTCATACGCACAACTACAAAGGAAGAGACGTATGGGCTTCTGGATTCCTGTATCATGCCAGCAGTGAGCATTTCCTGCAGGTGTCTTCTCACATCATCTATGTCTGCTGGGGCTAGGCCTCGGGACCTCTCTCGAAATGGCCGTTCATCGTGAAGGCATATGTGATGCTCCACACCCTGGACACATCCCACATCCCATTCCTTCAATGAAAACACTTGGCCTCTCTGGGCAAGTCTCTTGCTAATTCTAGCCTTCATTCAGCTGGCAACGGAGAGTCACCAAAGTCATACAAGTCTGGGGTCACTCTCTCCTTCTCACCAGCATGCTTGTTGCTGGGCAATTCTGCAGTGTTTGCGCAGTGTACCTTAGCTAGGGTGCACTCTCTGTTCACCCGGACCTCCTGATCCGACACATTGTGAATCTGGACCATCACTCGTCATGCATAGGCATGGGCATGAGCAGGCAAGATGCTGGGCTTGACCAATAATCCTTCTGGCAATTTTCCATCACCTGGTGCATTCAACATCAGTATTTTGTTCTTGACATCTTTCTGGAGATGGACCTTCCCATGAATGGTACACTGGGTGTTAGGGGCCAGTACCATTGAATCGGATCCTCCTTCCACATGATCCCCACCGGTTCATCCTGGTCTACTTCCTCGGGTTTCTGTTGCAAATCATAGGCCCTCTTGATCAGATCTGGAATTCTCAGGGCCCTCCCAGTCTATCACCCTTGTTTTTCATGACAGAGTTGTGCCAGTCTCCCAAACATATGGGCGTTTCTCCCAATTAACAGGGGAACCCATCATACAGTCCAGTGGGAGGACACGCTACGGCAAATGTCTCTACTCACTCCTCTACACCCATTACAGTTGCAGGAAAAGACAACCAGAAGCAGACATACCATAGGTAGGAATAAGACTTGTCGCTCAGACCCCACACATGTAAGCCTTCCAGGGATTGCAAAGGCACATCAGATAAGTGTTTGTCATACCAGTCTTGGAATATAATGGTCACTTGCAACCCACTGTCAAGCACAGCCTGAGTATGAATACCATTCACAATCACCGTAGTCTCCATTGAAGGGCCCACTATTTTGGACCAGTCTGGAGAGGCAGTAGCAGAGGCCTAGACAGACGATTTAGCCACAAAGCAATTTGAGTTAGGGTTTCTCGAACCCTCACTGCTGTCATTTCAGGCACCCCTTGGCCATTGATTTGCTTTTCGGAGCTCCCCTTGGAGTCTGTTTACTACTCTTTCTAAGTCCTTCTGAAAGCAGCATTCTCTTTTCATATGGCCATCCTTTCCACAGTTGTCACAAATGATAGACTCCTGGGTCATCCTGGGAGAGAACATTGTATGAGGAACTGAAGCAGTAGTAAGAGATTGGGGTCTAGTATCTGCTAGCAGTGGTGAGAGTGGTGCAATGTGTCTTAACAGTTCCTTTAGAGTGGCAGTCAATCTGGTGATCTCAGCCTTGAAGTCAACCTTGGTAGCGGATGCCTGAAGGTGCACTCCCACCCCCATGGCAGTCACATCATGAAAGGGACCAGAATCTTGTTCCATGGGGGAAACCCTTGCAGAAGCACCCATCTTCAACTCTTGGATTTCCTTTAGTAGCTTGTCTTTCCAATGCTGGGCCCAGGGCGGGAAGTCCTTTGCATTCTCAGAGTGCTCGTTAAGTTCTGACTTTTGCCCCTGAGCCTCACTTGGCTGACCACTCTCAGTCACTTGCACAGCAGCAGCAGATATGGGTGCAGTTCCCCCATGGGGTCGCTTTTGCTCAACCCCTCGAATTTCTTTCATTAGCTCGTCATACGAGGGGGAAGATTCCAGTCAGGTGGCAAGGCGCAACTGAAGCAGTAACAATTCTGAAAATGGAGCAGACTTAAGGATCTGGTCCAGTCTAGTTTGATCTAATTAATTTGATGGCAAACTACCCTTTCTGAGACACTCTTGTAGCAGCTTTTCAAGCCGAGGTACATACACAGACAATGGCTCCCCTGGGTACTGCTGAGTGTTTCTTACTCTCCACCACATATCCTCATCTGAATCCAGGCTGCTATACACATTTTCCAATGCATCAAGATAGTCCTGTGCAGTTGCTTCAGGGTTATTGGCCTGCTTGGTATGGATGGTAGCCAGGGCAGGACCTTGGAGGCTCTCACTCAACCTCTTTCATTTCTCTGCTTCTGAGCATTGCCATTCAAGTACAAGAGGAGTAACAGTCTATCCAGGTCTCCCAGTCATCCTCCCCCTGGGAGGTGGGGAGGGTGCCCGAGAAGATTCTCAGCCTTCGGTAGGAGTCATGACTAATGGCAGGTACAGATATAGGGGCCAGCATTGGCATGGGCACAGAAGGCAGGGCTGTAACAGGTGCTGGAGTGGGAGGGGATGTTGGGGAAGGAACACTCCCAGGTGGCAGGAATAGTTTCTTAAAGTCCTCTATGGTTTTCCCTTCCTCCAGCAAACAACTTGGCAAATTTCTCCTCAAAAGTCTCAGATAATGGTGGGAGCTCATCCTCTGCGGGGTCTTTACTGTCTTTTGTTATCACTCCCCAGGCAGCTGGAACGCCTTCCAGGGCAATAGTCTGTGGCACTTTAGAGCTGTCCATGAGGTCACCACACTCTACCAAGACTATGAAAGTTTGGGTGATCAAATCAGCCTGTTGACCCACCACCACAGGGTTTTTTTAAACATTCAACTTTGGAGAGTGCTCCCTCTACAGTGTCTTTACTGGTACCCAGGGGAATATCCAGTATAAGTAGAGCCTTTGTGGGGTCAATCTCCTGCTCAGTACACCACCCCACCAACTGGTGTACAGCCATTTCTACTGGGGTTGCCATTAATCTTTAACAATAATTCGTAATTTTTGGCCACTAGAGGGCACAAAATCCCAGCAGTGAGCCTCCAAAATGTAACCCCTAGGTGGTGCTATCCCAATGGGCTAATACCCCTACCTGCTTGGCTAGTAGCAGGTTAAGGGGCCTGAGTTCTGAACCGGGTGCCTCCACCCAGAAGTCAGGGTTGGTAGTGGTCAAGCTAACATGGGCACAGCCCTCTGGGACACTGTAACCCCCCCCTTTCTCTTACTAGTGGCCAGAACAATACATAATAATCACTTTCACAATACCCCCGATACACCACACAAGTACCCACACTGTTTGCACTTACGACCAGGGCTTTCCTCTGGCCCGGCCCTGGGGACCCCCTGTAAAACAAGGTTATACACAGCAAATAACAGCAGTACAGTACTCTTGTACAAACACCGTCAGGGTAAGTGCAAAAAAGAGTTAGATCTGATTTATTTAAGGGGCTTGAACAAGTGAGGGGGTGTAATCAGGTTAATTTGCTTAAAGGCTTTATCAATCAAACAGTTATGCATGCACTTCAGGGTCCATAAACAGTCACACACTCTGGGTACCCAGATGGAGAATGGCGGGCTAGCCAGGAATGTTGCAGCTGGTTGGGGCCCTGTGATGGAAGAAAACAACATGCACAACACACTATTTGTAATCTGGAGCCGGAGGGCTCAGTTCATGAAAAGAAAACAAGACAATCAGATGACACACTTTTAGATTAGGCTGTTGTTGCAGGGAGCTACCCTGATGACTACTCACGATACCCAAGACTGGATACAGGCCAGACGAAAATCAAGACAGCAGGTGGTTAATCTGGAGTGCCAGCAGAAGCAGGGCCCACACGATTTGCCGAGGCATCGTTCCTGTTCAAGTGTGGAGCAGGGGTCTGATCCCAGGCAGGTCTCTCGTCGGTGGCTTTCTCTGTGCAGTAGAGTAGTCTGGCAGGGCCAGTGTAGCATGGCCCAGGCCGAATGGAGATGAACGCGGATTCAGTCCGATTAGGCTGGATAAAGCTTTCAGCAAACAGAACACAGTTCACACAGTGGGGAACCAAATCACGACCCACTTTCAATATACAGCACATTTACATGTAAAGGATTCTATGGTACCAGCAAGCAGAACACAGTTCACACAGTGGGGAACCAAATCACGACCCACTTTCATCACACAGCACATTTAAATGTAAGGAAATTCTTCTGTACCAGGCAAACCGCTCTCCGGTCATGATTGCAAAGTCTCTGCACAAACTGGGGATTCAAAAGCAGCTGGGAATCCTGACAGGCCGATCGCATTCAGCAAATCTTCGGTCTTCTTCAGGTTAAAGCCTGGTCACATCTAAACTGTTAAAATGCAGGACATTGCCCTGGCAGTGAGCTTTTAGGCAAGCTCAAGGAAGACTTTTTGGGAACCCCCATTTGTAGTGGGTTTACACACCTATACTGTAATAAACTAATCCTAAGTAGCAATCCATATGTGCGAGTTTTTTTTTTCTCAGTCTGATTTGGAAATGTCTGCACCAGCACTCTGAGCTGCCCTGTTTTTTTTGGTTTGTATCCTGTTTGTTTTTTACCATGATCTAACTATTGTCTTACTGCACTTCTTCCTGTAAAATGTGTTGTTGCCTCTCTTAGAGCAGCAGTACTGCTTACAAACTCACACCTTTGTCTTTGTCTTTGTTGCTGTAACTTGTTACTCCCTTTTTCCTTCACTATATAGTTACTAAATGTGACTTTAGCTACTCTACCACATCCTGCTCTGAGACCCGTGCACTCCGAAACATGGCACAACTCTGCTGCCTGCTTATCTCCCTGCTATCCCTCTCTGTCCTCCTTCTCATCACAGACACCATGCCTGCCTCTATGCCTTCTAACAGTAACCCTCTCTCCCATCTCAGACTTTGTCATGTCCAATGCCCTAGTCTGCACCCAGAGGTTCATTAATATTCTAGGCTTATGTGCCCCAAAACTCTGGTGCCTCTTATCATGTTACCTCAGCAAATTCCGTTTGTACTTCACTCCAGTAATTACTCAACCTAAAGTAATTGTCCTTGTCCTCTTGATGACCTACTATTACTAACTGCTGGAGATACAGACCCCAATCATGGGCCACCCAAACCTGTGTCTCTCACTCTCTCATTCCCTCACTGGCAAGGGGTGAAGGGGCTCAAATTAGACCACCTCAATGTCAGAAGTCTACTATACAACCTGGATGAGCTTACCACCTGGACTTCCCACTATCAGCCTGATATACTCTGTGTCTCTCAGACAGGGTTCAAGCCCTCAACACCTATCAGTCTCTGTAATATTGCAGGATACAGCTTTTTCAGATGTGATAGGGCCTCCCCTAAATGAGGTGGACGGACAGTGATTTACTTTAGATCCTACCCTAATTTCAGTGCTTCTAGCTCATTTCTATCTCCCTCTGGAATGTCCCTTGAAATGTGTCATGGTACCTTAGCCTTGGGGAAGTTCCAAGGACCGTCACATCTTTTGTGTTTACCTTCCTCCTGCCACCAGCCACCAAAGCCTCCCCAACCTAATGAATATCATTGGCCCCCATGAGAACTTAAATAATGATGTTCTTATCCTTGGAGATTTCAACATAGATTGGCTCAAATGTAATAGACATATGGTTGAACTATCCCTAAATAAGCTGCTCCTCACCCAAATAATCTACCATACTACCAGACTTTCTAAGAACGGGCAATGTGCCACCCTTATTAATTGGGTGTTAGTCCCAGTGTTGTCAATATTGCTTGCTCTGGTGTCCTCTCTGACTCTGTAAGTGATCATTCATCAGTTTTCTGTGTGCGGCATGCCAAAGCCTCATAAGACCCACTTCACCTAATTCACTTTTGTGACTTCTTTCATCTGGACCCCTCTCAATATAAAACCGAATTGGCCAGCCTTGATTTATCTTGCCTGTGGGCTACCTCTGACATCGATCAGGCTGTCTCCTGCTTGAATACCACCTTCTCTGTCTTCCAGGATTAACATGTCTCCATCACCACTAGGAACATCTGTGGCCTTAAAACTAAATGTCTAACTCTCTCTCTCTCTCTCTCTCTCTCTCTCTCTCTCTCTCTGTCCCTCCTAAAAGAAAGAGATAGATACATGGATACATTCAAGGCCTCCAACGCTATCTATGTCTGGCCCTTCTACAGAGCCTTCAGAAATAAATGCAAACAAGCAATTCGGCAGAGTAAGAGCTGCTTTTATTGAGCCCAACTAGCCTCCTCTTACAATAGCCCTCATCAATATTGGAATTGCCTCAAAAAATCCCTTGGCCATGACAGCACCTGTACCCCTCCTGACATTGAGATTGAGAGTGTAAACTGTAATAATGCCTATACTATCTCCAATTTTCTGGCCTCTCAGTGTACACTGAAGTTTTCACTACCCCAGGGTTTTAAATAATTGATTGGCAGTTTTTTTTCTTGTGGCAACACTAACTGTACAGAAAACATTTATATAGGTTTTCAAGAAGTGTTACGTTTCTTAGACACAGTGAGGCAAGTGCTATGCATTTTCACAATGTTTTAGAACATTTGTGAGCAAAACGCTAATCAGTTTTTAGAGTTAAATAAAACCCTGCTACCCCCTTGAATAGTCAGACCCCTCCCCTTCTTAGTCCATTAGGGCAACACTCCACTTCCTCTTCAAACAAGTTAATATCCCTGAGGTTTACAAACTCTTGAAGCAGATCCCTATAACCAACTCAGCTGACTCAGATGGTATAGAGCCTAAACTCCTTAAACTTGCTGCTTGTGAACTGGCATCTCTCCTTACTAGAATCTTTCATCTTTCCTTTACTTCTATTTACCTCTAAAAACTCTTGAAGCAGATCCCTGTAACCAAATCAGCTGACTCGGACGGTATAGAACCTAAGCTCCTTAAACTTGCTGCTCATGAACTAGCATCTTCCCTTACTAGAATCTCCAATCTTTCCCTTACCTCTACTTACATCTAATGCTATACTGACTGTCTGGAAAATGGCTAAGATAGTGCCTGTGTTCAAAAAAGAGAATTGCGAAATAATCACTAACTATAGACGTATTGCCATCCTACCTATTCTGGCCAAGGTACTCGAGAAAATCATTGCTGCCCAACTCACCTCCTACCTCTCTAGCTACAATCTCCTCTGCCCTGCTCAGCATGGCTTTCACCACAGCCATAGCTCTATCACTGCACTGCTCACTCTTACTAATAGTATCTGCACCTCTCTTGACAAGGTCAAGTTTACTGGAGCAGTTTTCATCAACCTCATGAAGGCCTTTGACATAGTAAACCACTCTCTCCTTTGCAGTAAGCGGAGTGCCTTGGGGATACCCGAGCATGCCCTACCTTGGTTCAAGAGCTACCTTAACAATAGAAAGCAATGTGTCAGGGTTGGCTCTCCTTTCTCAGACAACCTACCCTCCACTATTGGTGTCCCCCAGGGCTCCATACTAGGGCCTCTACTTTTCTCCCTACATATGAACTCTATTCACTACTGTTTTGTAAACAGTACTCCTCTCTTCTATGCAGAGGACCTCATCTTTACTAGAGCACAGAATGTTGCTGACATCAATAATTCCCTCACTGTAGACCTGAAGGCTGTTCAAATTTCAGACTTGGTTCAAGGAGAATAGGCCACTAATGAATCCTTCTAAATCTCGTTATGCCTTTGAGAACCACCCACCAACAAAAACAATCATACTCTGTTAAGTGAGGTTTGTGATGACAATTCCCCTGGACTCTGTAAACTTCTTCAAAACCTTGGTGTGACACTCAGTCCTTCTCCTGACTTCTCATTACACAAAACTTCAATTAGTAAGGCTGTTAACATCAGTCATTGGCTAGCCTATTGAGCCAGTCCAAATATTTCCCCATTAGTTCGCATTGCTGAAGCATGTGGACTTTTACTCCCCAAATTATCCTGTGGTCTACCCATCTTTGCTTATGCCTTAAGCTACTTCCTGCATAAGTGTGATGTGGCATACAATAATATATGTCATTTTGCCCTTGTGTGTTATCGACTTACTCATCATTGTACCCTTTACTCCAAACTCAGCTGGCTCTTCCCTTCTGCTCTTCAGAACCTCTCACTTGGTAGTATTATCCATAGTACACTGCAGAATCAAACACCCCACTCCTTAGCCTTCCTCCTGGTGCCTTGTAAAAATATCTACTCCCACAGATCCTCTGCTCTTGACCAGCTATCCATCCCTAGGACTAGGACTAAGCATAAGGAGATGGCCTTCACTGTCACTGATCCGCAACTATGGAACAGCACACATGCCCATATACATCTATACCCAGTTGCCCACACCTTCTGGGGCCAATACCGATCATATCTGCTTCAATGTGCAGTATATTTCTGTTCCTAAATCCTACCTACAGCACTACTCCTCCTGCCTACAATTGCCAGCTAGTTGCACTTAGTAGCTCTGTTGTCTGCACTTTTATGGTTTCATCAATTTACTCCTATGTTCCCCTGCTTTTAGGCATGTGGGTTATTGCGTTTTCCTTTTTTCACCACTCTCTATTTACAGTTTTCAGCCACAATCACTGTTCACTGTATGGAATTATACTGTATTTGTACTCCAATGGATTTCCTTCATCATCTTCTGTCTTGTACATACAAAGGTACTCCTCTGGTTATTATGTTAATGTTTTGTGTTATCCCTGTCGGCATTGTAAAAGTCTTTGTGTTATTCCCGTCAGCACTGTAAAGGTCCACTGATTGTACTAACCTAGGCCATGCCTGAAAATAGGCAAATGTATGCCTAGTGCACCATACCCAGTAAACAAAACCTAACTAAATAAATCAATAAATTTGTTAGTCATCAAGCTTCCAAAAATGAACGCGCTATCCACTTTTGCAAAAAATACTCCCAAAGCAATGTAGTGTTCAAAAATAGTTTTAGTGGGCTAGCTATACAACGACAAAAGTAAGCACCACAGCACTGTCACTTCAAACTACAAACCTTCTTCCTTTAGTTATTAATATCATGCTGCTGTTGAAATTTACATTATGGGACAGATATTCAGAGGAGTTGCACATGCACAATCACAGATATGCGCCCCGGAGCCATATTCAACAGCGTGAATGTACAGCACAATATCCATTGTGCAGATGCACAACAGTAATGTAAGCAGTGCAAGTACATGAGGCCATGCCCATGAATGAGCTGCACAATGGCACATTCAGCCTCAAGACACTGCGCAAATGAGGAACAAGTCAGAGAATGCCTCAGACAGAACTGAGCATATAAAAGGAGACTCAAACACACACACAGTAGATGTGCACGCCATAGCAAGACACAGCCATGAATGCAGGGCCATTCTTGATAAAGCAGGTAATGAGGGGTGTGAGGAGGAGGGAGAAACACCAATGTGGCCAAGGAAAGGCCCGTCAGTGGTATGCCCAACACAGACGGTACTGTGCCCGCCTCACGTTTGAGGACTATGGGAATAAAGAGATCGTGGGTTGGTACCATCTGAACAGTGCAATTCTGAGGCAGTTCTGTGAGCTGTGTCATGATGAGTTGCAGGCACCCACCAGAAGGAGTCATGCCATGATGGTGGAGACAAAGGTAACAGCAGCAATGTGCCTGTTCACCAAGGGCACCTTCCAGAAACCAGTAGGGGCAACCACTGGTATATCTCAGTCAACCACATCCTGCCTACTCACACAGTTCCTCAATGCCCTGCTGTCACATGCTTCGGCACACATAAGATTCCCAAATGCACAGGCAGAGCATACAGCAAACATGCAGGAACTTCACAGGGTGGCATGCATGCCCAGCGTGATTGGGGCCATTGACTGCACCCATTTGGCCATACTCACACCACCTGGCCCAGAGGGGGGCCACCTACATGAATAGAAAGTGCTACCCCTTTGCCAACTCCCAGATGGTGTGCAATGCCACTGGGGGTATCAGCAATGTGTGCACCACACACCCTGGGAGTACACATGACGCATTCATCTGGCACAGCTCCATCCTGTGCCAGAGATTTGAGCATGGGGAGATTCCCATGGGTCATCTGATAGGTGAGCACAGTATGTGATGGGGTGACAGAGCAGCTGTGTAGGTGTGGACAGGCCCAATACACACATAGAGGGGGATGTGTGGGCAACTGTAGGCAGCATAGGGGAAGGACATGGGAACAAGAAATGACATGTGCTAACCAGTAAGTGCTACCCCCATAGGTGACAGGCCCTAC
Source organism: Neoceratodus forsteri (assembly GCA_016271365.2). NCBI lineage: Eukaryota > Metazoa > Chordata > Ceratodontiformes > Ceratodontidae > Neoceratodus > Neoceratodus forsteri. The sequence goes on from CM057449.1 coordinate 688,292,199, forward strand.
CCCCTGTGCCCACGGCTGCTCACCGTCCTGCACCCATCCAATGCTGCGGAGGAGCGATACAATGAGGCACACATCGCAACATGCAACATCTTTGAATGAGTCTTTGGCATGCTCAAGATGCAATTCTGTTGCCTAGACAGGCCCAGTGGTGCCCTACAGTACAGCCCCGTGAAACCCTGTGGCCTATTCGTGGCCTGCTGCATGCTGCACAACATGGCCATTGACCGTGGGATAGCAGTCTAGGTGGATGAGAGCAACAGCAGTGATGGGGATGAAGATGATGAGCCGGATGGGGGTGCAGAGCCACTCATGCAGAGGAGGGACCCCAGGATGGCTGCCCGTGCATGGAGGCACCATGACACAATCATACAGAAACGCTTTGGTAACCACAGGTGAGTACCAGGCACAGAACACCTCATACACAGAGGCACACAGCCACACAGGGATGCATGCAGGGACATGGGCACATACACAGCATGCACAGGGAACACACAGACACACAGCCACATGGCCACAACACAGTGGACAGGCACGGGCACACACACACACACACACACACACACACACACACACACACACACACACGGGCCCTGCGCTAGACACAGAGCTGGCCATACTCTGACTTGCACATGCATCACCATCAAAATCATGTGTTACACAGCTGGGCACAGTAGGGCATGTGGGTGGCACAGTCAGGATAGGTGGGTGATGTGGCAATGCATCCACCTGTGCAGCAGAACATGGTATGAATCAGAGTGAATGCACTGGCACACAGACAAGGCCGGCACAGTGCTGCTCATATCACACCCACACCACAAGTCCCAGCATCACTGCATGCACACGTGGAGGATGTGCCACATGCCACAAGTACGTGAAGGCACAGGCACATGGGTGCGCCCAGCCAAGTGTGCACCGGTCAACAGCAGTGGGTAGCAGTATAGGATGACACACCCAGCAGGCCTACCATCTGGTTCCACAGCTGCCACGGCCACATGGGCAGTCATGCCTCAGCAGTGTGGCAGCCACACGAGGTGTAACCAACACACTCATGGGGGTAAAGGCCTGAGAATGTGACTGGGTCCACGCCGGTGTGAATAGCCCAGAGAAGAGATTACCACCGGATGTGTCAGATCACGGCATCAGCCGTGCTAGGGTCGCCAGTCGCCATAACTGTAGTGTCAATGCTGCACTACAGGGAGTCCGTTATGCCCTGCTGCACCCAGTGGACGCCAGTGATGTGAATCTGGTGGCAATGGTACCAGAAATGCAGTCCAGAGATGAGGTTGTGGCATATCCAATGTTCCCTCGCTCAGCCAGTTGATGCAACTCCACCCACAGTTCATGGATCTCAACCTCGATCATCACCTGGTTGTCCACAGATGCCCACAGTAGCCTGGTGTGATCATCCAGCCTGTCAGCACCTTGTACATCTTGGGGCTGATGCTGACTTGCTGGGGGTGTGGAGGCATGCCGTGCAACATCCCTCACCTGGGGACGATGCACAGGGGACCGCGCAGGTGGTGGGGATTGTGCAGGTGCCCCATTGGTTGCCTTGTGGAGTGCTGCATGGTTACCACTGCATCCAGCTGCCATAGCCCATCTGCATGCTGGGCCAGCCCCATGACACCAGTGACCGAGCCAGCGACCCCTCCACAGCCAGTGACAGTGGTGGTGCCATACACCACTGTGCGGCCATAGTCAGGTGTTGCCTGCGTGAGTGGTGTACCACCAGTGCTGGCATCCACTGCCTGTCTATGGCACCATCTCCTGGGCCATGTATCCAGGCCTGTGCCACCCAGGCTCAGTGTAATGTCATCATCAGTGTCCGACAACTCCCCATCCTGTGTCCCTGGTACAAGTAGTGGTAGCAAGAGGTCTGCCAGGGAGTTATCATTGCCCAGACCTAGGAATTCAAGTAGTCCCACGCTGCCCAATTGTCAGTGTCCCGGATGCCTGTTGATGTTGATAGCACTGCATCGTTGGGTCTAACATAGTCAGTGGCATCCTGCAATGCATCCCTCAGGTGTGATGGTGCTGGAAGACAGAAAGACTTTATGAGTTTTGACAGTGGCACTCTGCTTGCAGTGCTGTGGCCAGTGTGAATGGGGAATGCTCACCACCACCATGCTTGCCCGCAACGGGGGACATCTGTGAGCTCTGCACATCAAAGCAGTCATGTCACAGGTGGTGCACAAAGCAGACCAGCCATGAGGAGTAGCTGCAGCACATGGTGTTGCACCACCCCATAGCTGACATGCATGCCCCCCCACCCACACCCCATGGGCCACAACACCAGTGGTGTCTTGTGCAGCTACCTGTGCCACTGTGGACCATTCAGTACCACTGGCACATGCTGTATAGGCAGTACTAAGGGGCAGCCATGCAGCAATGCACACCCTGGACCACAACCCATGGCCACAGTACAGTGCCCATGCTGCAATCCCACTGCACACAGGTGGCCAATGCCATGCATGGTGGTCCCATATGCGGCATGTGCCACTGCATGCTACACCAGCTATGGGTACGCATCACTGCAGCAGTCATGCTGGCACGCTGCTGGCATGCACACACACCCATACCCACAGCCATCACCAACAGACTCACAGTGCTGTGATGGGCTGCCACCTGTCTGGAATCCACCTCCTGAGACATCCTCACTAGCAGCATGGCTGATGGTTGCTGCCACCAGCTCCTCGCCCAACGTCAATACGAGTGCAGTGGCTGGTCCCCCGCCTTTCCTACTGTGTGATGCCCTGATGGAGGCCACCTCCTCCTTACTGTGCTTACGATCTGTTCCCATCTTCTTCTTGCACTCCTGTGCTCTCCTGTTGTGTCTGCCATGGGCGTTCACATATGTCACCACCCTCTCCCACCTGGTGGCATGGTCCTGCGGGGTACTAGTGGCCCTACTCAGCAGTAGCTCCCTGTTGAGGTAGGCCTCAAACAGGGCCTGCTGTTCATCTTTCGTAAAGTTGGGCCTGTGCTTCCGTGCAGGTCCCTGCTCCTCAGCTCCCTCCGTCTCGGGCATGTTTCTACCTGTGGACAGTCAGACATTGGCCCGATAAGCAGCTTGGCTGCCCAGCATGGATCAGTGCAGCACTGATAACATGCACAGCAATATCATTACACAACACAGTGTGGTGGTTCTTACCTCAAAGGCTGCAATACCTGTCAGTGACCTGTGCTGTGTTGTGGCGCTTTTATGGCTCAACTCATGCAAATGAGCAACAGTGCAATTATAATGATATTCTAATGTGTGTGACTGTGCCTGGCATTGGCTCATGAGGTTATTTTGCATTTGCTGGCTGAATATTGCAGAATTGTACTTTGTGCAATACTTATGCGCTGGAACAATTTGCTGGTGCATTCTCTGTGCAAGCATGGTGCATGGCTGCGCACCTGCCATGCATGCCATAGGTGGCACAACATCATGTGTGGCCTATCACATACCTGTGTGTACTGCGTGCCATTCCCCTATTGCGCATGTGGACATGTGTGCATGCCGCACATGTGGCCCTAGTGTGCTGTCTGTCCTCATTGTGCAAGTGTGCCTGATGCGCCATGCCACCAACCGCGCATTGCCAGCCAATGCGCAATTGGCATGTGCATGATGTGGCTCAGTGCACATTCATGAGTCACGGCCATGATCCTGTACTCCTGTCTTAATGTGCTGCATTGTACATTTGCGGTACTGTGTGAAATGCCTCTGTTGTGCATGTCTATCTTGCATCTCCATGCTGCACAGCTGTAGTCTGTAGTTCCCTGTTGCACATCAGGCATTGTGCAGTTTCATGTGCATGTTTTTCAGCCACAGTACATGCAGTCAGGCACAGTGTGATGGACAGCAGATATGGTAGGTTCTGAGGGTCATGTGTGCCGGGCTCACAACTGGAGCAACATAGAAATGGCTAACTTTGTGGCCCTGGTGGAGCCTGTGGCAGACCAGCTCTTTGGTGTGGTTGATCTCCAGGATCCACGCTCCCAGGTCTGGGACAGGGTGGCAGTGGGCTTGGAGTGGAGGACAGGGGTGCTGCAGACCAAGCAGCAATGCCGCTACTGGCATGGAGACCTCTGCAGGTGGGATTCAGCATGGTTCTGCAGGCTGCAGGACAGAGTGCATCGGGGGTCAGGGCTGCAACCAGGTAGGTGTCCTCTTGCTCTGTGCAGACTCCCACTGTCCAATTCCTGTACTGTAATGTGTGCTGGTTGTCCGGCTGTATGGGGAGGAGGCCAGCACTGGTGGGTGGTGTGTGTCCTGCATTGATGCACTGCGTACCTGGGCGGTGCATGATGCCGTTGGCCAAGACACCATACCCCACATGCTGTCCAATGTCCCTGCCCATGCTATGTCAGCGCTATGCACTGTGTTGGGCTGCAGGGGTCTGTACATGGTAAGTCACTCATGTCCGTTTCTCTCTCTCTTCCATCCAGAGGACCAGCGGACAGTAGGAGGGTCCAGGATGCCACAGCATGGGACAAGCAGCGCGGTGATGGGGGTACTGCTACTGCACCTGCACCTGGGCAGGCAGGTGGTTGTGTGCGGCATGGTTTATGGTGCATGGCTGGGACTGGGATGGGTGGTGTGGTACAGCCAAGGGCACTGCCGCCATGTGTGGCCACTGCTTGGGGAGGTTCATGGCTCCAGTGCCTGTGCCATGTTGTGCTGTGTGTGGCAGGTCTGTGCACGTGGCCTCTGTGTGGTGGCATCCCGTCACTGTCCCTGGTAGGGTGGGTGTGTGTGTCCCATGGTGTCTGACCACTGCTGGGGGGACTACTGTCCTGCCTGTGGGGTCATTGCACCGGCACTGTGGGGTACACTGTACAGGTGTGGATGCATGTTGGTCCTGGGCATCCATGCAGTCTGGCTATGGGGAGTGGCTGGGTCAGCTGTTGCTGTCCACTGTGCATGTTCCATTGCTGGTTCCATCCACTGGTGGGCACATCAGCTGTCCTACGTGCACACATGGGGGCCTAGGGCTCCTTGTGGATCATCACTTATTGCCTGTTCTGTGTCCCCTCTCTTAGGTCAGGCCAGGCCATGGGCTCAAAGAAGATGGCCGGGGTTGATTGGCAGGGGAATGCTGCACATGTAGCATCTCATCCAGTGTTACATTGCACGGACAAATGTGCAGATACAGATTTGCTGGCATCATGTGGCGGCCACTAGGGACCAGGTGTGGAAGGTGCACCAGCTGGGAGTGTTGCTGCAGCATCAGCACTACTAACCCTGACCCCCCACTGTGCCTTGGACTTTCCCTACCCTCATCAGCATTGTTGGATTTACCTTTATTTCTCCTGTGTGTTTGCTTCCAGATCCATTCCCCTTGTTGCCCTCATTGCACCTCCCTGCATTTCCCCTTCTCTGTTTATTGTTTTGTGCCCTGTTGGCACCCCTCTATTCCTGTTTACCAGTCTTGCAGTAAAGTATTTATATTTTTGCACATCTGTGTCTGTGTCTCCTTTGCATGCAGGCTGCTGCACTTTGTTGACATTGTTCTGTGGTGCTCTTGGGTGTGTCCCCTTCATTCCCAGTGCTGTATCCTTTGTTTTGTGCTGTTTTGTGCACAGGATCCTGGGTGCCATTTCCCTTTGTGTCATGGGCCCTTGGGCTTTGGCTGTACACCTACCCTGTGTGCAGTCCAATGGCTTGTGTCCCTGTTTGCCTGCTCTCCACCTGCTATGTTGCCCTTGCCAGTGCTGGTGTGCTGTGTGGTTCTGGGCCCTGTGTCCCTGCATGCCAGCATGACTTGTGTCCCTTGTTCCCCAGTGCATGTGTGTCTCTTTTACATCAGACCACTGTATGTGCCTGGTGCCCTCACACCATGGCTGCGGCATTGTCCCATATGGCGTTGCCTGTCAGGGTTGTGGTGGTGCAGTGCCATGGGCCTGCCAGTATTCCATTCCATCTGCGTGGGTGGCTTGGTGTCTTTGGTGACCTGTGTTTGTGTTGTGCAACTAGCATTCTCTGTGGCCTCCTGGCCATGTACCTCTGCTGTGCTTCCTGGGCACAGTCCCCTTGTGGTGTGGGTCTGTCGGGGATGGCTTGGAACTCTGCTCTTGTGCTGCCCTGCCTGTGTTCCCCTTTGCTTATTGTGCTTGCTCAGCCTGCTGGTTGCTGCATACTGTCATGCTCCTGTGCAATCATGGTTGCTCCAGAGCATGTCTGGTTGTGCAGTGGCGCATCTTTGCTATATTCAGTGTGGTTTGCGCCTGTGCATGTCTATGGTGCATCTTTTGAATATGGCATCAGTTTCCTATGGTGCAACAGCATTGCGTGTTGCATTCCATTGTGCACATTCTGGGAACACTTTTGAATATCCAGGCCTATAGGTATAATTTATTTTAACTGGATTTTATGGAATGTTAACGGTGTAATTTGTATGTTTTATATTTTATGTGCAGTGCTTTGGTCTCTTGGAAAGGCACTTTATTTATAAAGTTATTATTATTCCTCGGGGGTGGGGTCTGACTGCAAGAGTCGTTCATTTAAATTTATATTTTAAAGACACAGATTCCATTTACCCAGGTGCTAAGTAAACATATGTGAAAAAAGTGTCCACAATAAATAAAGTATAATACAGTATAAAACGCCCCACAGTGAAAACACAGTGAACAACAATAATATATATGTAAAATCCACAAGTATATTAATACAGGAGCAGGAGGGAAAAGAAAAAGCTGAAGAAATGAAAATGGGTGTAGTGAAACAGGGAAGGGAGGGGGTGGGGGAGGCGGAAGGAGGAAGGAGGAAGGAGGAAGGGAAGAGGGGATGGGGAAGAAGGAAAAGGAATGAAGGGAATATGATAAGAAATGGAGGGAAGGGGAGGGAAAACAAAGAAGAGTAGAAAGCAGAGGGAGGATGGAAGGGGAAAGAGGAGGGGTGAAGGGGGAAAAGTGAAGAAGGGAAGGAACACAAGCTGCCGAGGAAACTATCAAATGGTAGTCCAATTCATCAGAGACTAGGAAGATGAACAAAACACATGTTCTCCAGACTGTGCATATCATATCACTCACTCACTCACTCACTCAGAGAGTTGGGTCTGGCCTGATGTCAGCAATACATTATGCCCAGTAGGGGCTGTGAATGGAGGGTTGGTGGGTAGGAGTGCTCACAGCTGGAGGGAATGGGTGGAATTTGTAAAAAAAAGCAGACTATCAGCCTGGTGGCACTGAAGATTGAGGTGCTGGAGCCTCACATCTTGCACCAAGCTGGTGACCCAAGTTCTGGAGCAAGCTCTGGTTGCCATAGATCAGCTGGGAGGGAAGGCACAGAGCTGAACTGAGCTGCTGATAGGCAGCTTTCCTCTGCCAGGGAGGGATCTGGAGTCTTCTGGGATCTTGGTTGTCACCCAGTGGAGGCTTGATAGTAGCACCAAGCCTAATGGGAGAATCAGCATTAGTTCAGTCAGGTGGAATGGGCCAGTACAAGAGCCATAGGGTGTGTACTTTCCTCCACAGGCACATACAACCGTGTTCTGAGGCTCCAGGCTAAGAGGCAACAAAAAACGAAAGAAAATGCTTATGTCTCCCCATTGCCGAAGCAAGGTGGGAAGCGGCAATGGGGAGCAAAAAGCGAGATAACAAAAGTAAACCAGACTGATGACAATGCTGCTCAGCTGGATGCTGGATGACATCATGGCGATGAAATAAGCCAGCTGCTGTGTGAAGGATCCAATGGCTCCTTTCAACTACATGAACTTTCTACCCTGCAAACAGGTAACAGTGTCATGATCATTCCCACTGATCACTGGCCTGTCACCATTGAGCCCACTGCAGCCTGAGCTGCAGTGAACCCAATGGAGACACACCTCTGGAAGCTGGTATTGTAACAAAATGTTTGTTGCATATGCGTGCATGCAAACATAAAAATAAAAGCAATGATATCATCAGTGTTTTGAGCTTACTTTTACATAGCTGAGAATGTGTTCTTCATTTTAGGGGGCAAAAGTTATACATTGTCCCTCATTGTGAGTGTTTGTGTCCCTCATTTTAATGACAAATGTTTGAGAGGTATGGTCCCATGAGGCAAACAGCAGATTAGTTACATGAATTACATTCACACTATCTTTTCAAACAGATGAAAGTAGTAATATTTGTAAGTCACGATATACAGTAGTTTTTATCAGCAGTTATGTTCTGTTTTTTTTCTGGCAAAAGCATCAATATACCCATTTTTCTTTTCATTTTTTTTTATTCTTGAATTAAGATACTGGATTTTGAAAATTTTAAAAGTTCCCATGCCATGCCCCCCATGAAAAAAAGTAAATATCTTAGTACACTGCTGTGCTGTTTGCCATCAGAAGCATATGCTGTATGCCATCAGAAATGTGGGGTGACACCATCATACTAGATCCACAATGTGAATCTAATTTGTACATTGGTCTGGTAACCTCAAAAGAAGAGATTTCTAAAAATTGTGAGTGGTGGCCATCTTTAAAATGGAGCTAGAATTTTTTTTTGGAGGGGGACCTCGAAAAAAAGAATCAGACAAAGAGAGTCTCTGGATATATCAGTTGAGGGCCAGAAATGACAGAGGTCTGAATGATGCCATTGATCTCTCAGAATTATTGAAAGAGCTGTAGAATTATACCTCAAAACCCGTGAAGTAAGATTGGCTGCTCAGGGTTTGATTTTATATGCACACAAGAGGTCTTCATTTTATGAATACTCTGCATATGCAGATTTGATATGTGATGCAATGGATTTTATATTTTGGCAGCACTGTTATTTGCACTAGTCATTTTAAAACTCCTTGTGCAATTATCAGCATAAAAAATGGGAAGCTACCTGTTTAAATTAGCTGATAGTTTGGAAATAAATAAAATAAAATAAAACACAATAAATACATTTATGAAACAAAGAATGTTGCAGATAACATTATAGACTTGCAGCACTTTTAACTGCACAGCCTGCTCAATTGTTCTTGGCACACTAATAATATAATAGGATTGCACTAATGTAGATGCTTAGCAATTAAATACACTATAAGTTTTGGGAGCCAGTAATTTAGAGTTCGATTTGATTCCCTTATTCTGTTGGGAACTTCAGCTTAGTTTAGTGCCTGGTATGGATTAAATTGCCATTTCCATGTTGTTGGTGCGGCAGAATACATGTGCTTATTTTAATTCAATTATTGATGTGATGGGTTTATATATATATGTGGTGTGTATGAGTGCACTTTACTCTAATGAAGCAAGGGGTTGCCCTTGCGAAACGTTAGCCTTTTGTCCTTACAGCTATTTCAAGCTTGCGAGCTATGTGTCCCTTTTAATAAAATGATGGTATAAACTTTATTTCCAGCTAGTGTTTTTTTGCCCTGTGTTGGGTGTTTCAGCTCTTTCTTTTGGTTGCCATCTTTAATGACATAAGTTCTTAATTACAAAATTAGCTATAAAAGATGTTTTAAAAACATTTGAGAGAAATACAAACATACCATGGATGAATCTAAGGATGTCAGAAATACATTTTTACTAAAAGAAACCATATTGATGATATGTTTTGCAGACTAACAAACATTGTTGCTTTCAAGCAGCAGTTTTTGTTAGTTGACAAAAATGTTACCATGTATTTATTTAACAAAAATGTATTTCTGACATTCTTAAATTTATCCTCAGCGTATTTTTAATTTTTCTCTGCTATTTTCAAAAAACAGCTCTTACAGCTGTTTTTATAATTAATTACACTTCATTAAAGAGGGCCACCATTCATAACTTGCAAAAATTCTAGTCCACAGAGGTTACCTGTTGAATCTGAATTCTGTATTCATATTGTGACTGCATTAGGATGGTGTTACTATATGTTTCTGATTGTAAATGGTACAGCACTGTACCAAGATATTTATTTTTTTATGGAAGAAGTGGTAACCTTTAAAAACTTCGGCATTCCATAGCACCTCTCGGGAATGAAATAAAAACTGGAAAGTAGGTATGGTACAGTATATCAATTAATGTTTTTGCCAGGAAAACAGTATTGCTGAAAAAAATTACATGATGGCTAACAAAATCAAAAAAAAAACTCTGGTGCATACTTTGCAGGTAGAAAATGGAGCTGTGGTTCACAATGTTGTACCATAAAGCTTCCCAAAAAAACACACTATCTGCTGCTGAAAAAAAAAATGCTCCCAAAGCAATGTAAAATGCTCAGAAATAACTTTATTTAGTGGGCTAGCTGTACAACAGCATAAACAAGCACCCTGGCACTGGTGCCTCGAACTACAAAAGTTCTTCCTCAGGGGGGTGGGGTCTGCCAGCAAGAGTCATTAATTTAAATTAATATTTTAAATACACAAACCCCATTTACCCAGGTGCTGTGTAAACATGTATACAAAATAGTGACCACAATAAATAAAGTATAATAAAGTATAAAACACCACAGTGAAAAAACAGTGAACAACACTAAAAAATAATATGTAAAATCCACAAGCATATATTGATACAGGAGCATGAGGGAAAAGAAAAAGATGGGAGAAATGAAAGAGGTGCAGGGAAACAGGGATGGGAGGGGGAGGGACTAGAGGGGGAATGAGGAAGAGAAGCGGGAGGGGAAAAAGGAACAGAAATTAAGGGAATATGATAAAAAGAGGAGGAAGGGGAGGAAAAACAAGGAAGAGGAGAAAGAGGATGGAAGGGGAGGGGACAGGAAGGGAGTGAAGGGGAAAAGGGGAAGCAACACAAGCTGCTGAGGAAACTATCAAATGGTAGTCCAATTCATCAGAGACTGGGAAGATGAATAAATCACATGTTCTCCAGACAGTGAATATCTTCCTATTCTAAAGAACATTCACTTCCCCCTACAACTTTCCTCTGCTTTCTCCTCTTCCTTGTTTTCCCTTCCTTTCTTATCAAATTCACTTCATTCCTTTTTCTTTCTCCCCTTCCCTTCTTTCCCCCTCCCTATCCCCTTCCCTTCCCTGTTTCTCCTACATCCCTTTCATTTTTCCATCTTTTTGTTTTCCCTCCTGCTCCTGTATTAATATATGCTTGGAAGTAGAGAGTTGGGAGAACTCATAAACAAGAAACTCACAAGGGAACTTTTATACTAGTACCAAAGGGGGAAATGAAAACCTCATTAAAGAACACAAACAAAATTCAGCAACAAACATTTGTATGACCAAATAAATATATTATCTGTCAATACAAGAAGTTTCAACAATAAATTAGAGATCTTGGAGGAAATTTTGAAGAAATAAAGCATCCACATATGTGGTGTCACTGAGACATGGTGGACCACAGATGGGTGGGGAAAACATATCCAGGGCTATCAGTTGTTCCACCATGACACAATAGATAAGTAAGGAAGTGGTGTAGCCCTTTATGTGAGCAACCTGCTACAGGCAAGTGAGCAAGAAATTCCTCAAGAATTTGCAAATTCTGTAGAACAAATATGGGAAAAAAATTAATATTCCAAATAAAAATCAAATTGTAGCAGGAGTTTGTTATAGGGCACCCTCTCTCACAATCAATCAAAACCTTATGTTTGTAAATGCCCTACATGAGGAAGGATATAAATCAAGAACAGTGGTTATTGGAGACTTTAACCTTCCTAATATAAACTGGTAAGCCTTCATAGATCAAACTGTATTAGAAAAACATCTTTTGGACTATTTAATTAGTAATAATATGAAACAGCTGGTAAAGGAAAATACTAGGGAGAAATACCTCTTAGATATTGTCATTACCAGCCTTGATACAGATACAGTATCTTACGAAGTAAGACAGCCCTTAATGGGAAGCAATCATAATATAGTGCATATCAGTGTTCAGGAGAGTTGGACAGCCACCAAGGGTATTTCCAAAATAAGGTGTTATAACAGGGCAAACCATAATAAAAGGAAGAAATGTCTTACTTCTTGGGAATGAGAAGAAGAATTAGAACTACCACCTTTGGAACAACTATGGACTAAAAGAAAAGATTGATTTATGTACATCTGAGTTTGTTCCGGTAAGGGCAAAATACAATAACATAGGAAATGTTCCTGCCTGGCTAAACTACAATATCAGGAAGAAATTAGCGAGGAAGAATAAAGCTTTTAAAAAACACAAATTAAGACCAATAAATAACTCATGAGCTAAATACAAATGATGTCTGAGAAAATGTAACGGCCTAATAAAAACAGCAAAACAAGAAGATGAGTTACAACTAGCTTCGAAAGTTGGAGATAACAAAAAATGTTTTCAACTACATCAATTGACTAAGGGGTGGAAACCAAAAAATAGGACCACTGAAGATATCTGCAAACACAACTGATAAAGAAATAGAAATGGCAAACAAATTTAACAACTACTTTTTAAGTGTTTACCAGTCAAAAAAAGACATTAGTTTACCTCCACTAGGCACAAATAAAAATAAAAATTTAGGGAACTATGAAGTCTCATGTAATATGGTTAAAGACAAGTTAAGTCAGTTAAAAGTCAACAAATCTCTTGTGCCCGATAACATTCACCCAAGGCTACTAAAAGAATTGGTGGATGAACTGGCTGGACCTCTGGCACTACTGTACATGAAGTCTATCACGAGTGGACTAATGATTAATGAATGGAAACTAGCCAATGTAACTCTGATTAATGAAAAAGGCACTAAGCATAATGTACAGAATTACAGGCATATAAGCCTTACATCGGTGTTGGGAAAAATACTTGAAGATATTGTCAAGGGCCACATTGAAGTCCATATGAAAGAAAATGGAATTAGTGATATATATCAACATTGGTTTACACAGGCTAGATCATGCCAAACAAACTTGTTTCATTTTTTGAGCGTATAAATAAAGCTCTAGAAAATGGATTACCTGTTGACGTCATTTATTTAGACTATAAGAAAGCCTTTGATATGGTTCCCCATAGAGAATTAATTGAACAATTGATAGCCTTAAAACTTTGATAAAAACATTGTGCATTGGAATGATTCATGGTTGAGTCATAGGAGACAAGTTTCAATCAGGGGTTTTAAATCAGATTGGGGTAATGTCACTAGCGGAGTTCCTCAGGATTCTGTATTGGGTCTTTCACTATTTAATCTCTATGTATCCACAATGCAAACTTATAAAACTTCTTGGCTTTGCAAATATAACAACTATACTAAAGTTGGTGCAATAATAGAAAACCAACCAGCTTGTTTAGCTTTGCAGTAAAATCTTGATAGCATTGCAAAATGGGCAAATTGCCACAAATTCAAGTTCAATGAAACTAAATGCAAAGGTATGCATTTTGGAACAAAAAACACAATGTATGAATATAACCTTAATGGCATTCCACTAGAAGTAAGTGATAGTGAAAAGGACCTAGGCATAATAATAACAAACTGTCATTCACCAACCATATGAGACAAGTGGCAGTCAGGGGAAACAGGATTCTAAACTGTATACTGAAAAACATAAAAAGTTGGGACAGAGATGTGATTGTGAAACTCTATCGAGCATTGGTGTGGCCCCAGATTGAGTATTGTGCCCAGTTTTGGGCTCCCTATAAGGTCCAGGATTTACAGACACTCGAGAGAATTCAGAGAAGGGCTACAAGGAGTACAAAAAATCTCTCAAAGCTAATTTATAAACAGAGACTAGATGAGTTAAAGATGTTCTCACTACAATACAGACGTACCAGAGGAGACTGTTGCCTTGTATATAAGGCTTTTAGAAATCAAGGACCTTTGGGAGTATTTGGGCCTGCAAAGAAATATTACCAATAGGATGTTACGAACTCATAGTTTAAAACTGATGGGGGGACAATATAAAACCTTAAGGCATGGTATGTGGCTACACCAATGAGTGGTAACTATCTGGAAAGCATTTCCAGATGCTATTGTAAAGTGGGATTACCTATGTAATCCTGAAATTCTGTCTCCTGACTTACATTATGCCAAGGCCGGGAGACCGAATTTCAAAATCCCGATGGGGACTTACGTTATGCAGGGGGCTCCACCCCCATTCCCCCCCCGAACTAAAATAATCAACTTCAAGGGGGAGTGGACCTCGGAGTTGGTTGTTAGGTTCAGGGGGTTGCAAAAATGTTTTTAAAAAAATTTCCCATGGCGGGAACAGAACCACGTCCCTGACAGCCTGCTGACCAAGCTGTAGGAGAACTAGTGCTCCACACCATGGGACAGCTCAGCCAGCACCTCATTCCACCATCCTCATATGGGTATGCCAGATGGAACCATGTTCTATGGTCATAACCCAACATTTCACCAGGCGAAATACAATTTCTCCCAGCGAAATGACATTATGCCCAATGAAATGACATTTCTCTGTCAGGCTGAAATGTCAGGCATCCCTAATTTCAGGATACTGAAGCCAGGCCTGTACATATAGGGACCCTCAGCTTTGGTATCCTGATGGGGTACCGTAAATTGTCCAACTATGACATACCTTAAAATTGCGATTGATAAATATTTTGACAAACAATTCTAGGATCCCTACATATTAGAATAGATTGAGTCTTTATGGTGAAAGCTCTTGACTTGTAATACTTCCTATGATTCCTATGATTGTGGATTTTACATATATATTTTTTATTGTCATTCACTGTTTTCACTGTGGGGTGTTTAATACTTTATTATACTTTATTTATTGTGGTCGCTATTTTTCATATATGTTTACCTAGCACCTGGGTAAATGGGGTCTGTGTCTTTAAAATATAAATTTAAATTGATGACTCTTGCAGTCAAACCCCACCCCCTGAGGAAGAACGTTTGTAGTTTGAAGTGCCAGTGCCGGGGTGCTTGCTTATGCTGTTGTACAGCTAGCCCACTAAATAAACTATTTCTGAGCACTTTACATTGCTTTTATAGCATTTTTTGTAAAAGCGGATAGTGCATTTGTTTTTGGAAGCTTGATGACTAACAAATGTATTTATTTATTTATTTTTTGTTTGCCGGGTAAGGTGCACTAGGCATACACTTGCCTATTTTCAGGCACGACCTAGGAGAGTACAACCAGTGGACCGTTACAATGCTGAAAGAATAACATAAAGACTTTTAAGTGCCGACAGGGGTAACACAAAGTATTAACATAATAACCAGTGGAGTACATTTATATGTACAATACAGGAGTTGGTGAGGGAAATTCATTGGAGTACAAGTAAAGTATAATTCCATACAGTGAACTGTGATTATTGCTGAAAACTGTAAACAGAGAGTGTCGAGAAAAGAAAAAGGCAATAACGCAAATGTCTAAAGCAGGGGAACATAGAAGGAGTAAACTGATGGAAGCGTAAAAGTGCAGACAACAGAGCTACTAAGTGCAACTAGCTGACAAATGTAGGCAAGAGGAGTAGTGCTGTAGGTAAGGGTTAGCAACAGGAACATACTGTATGTTGAAGCAGGTATGATCGGTATTGGCCCCGGAAGGTGTGGGCCACTGGGTATAGATGTATATGGGCAGGTAAGCTATTCCATAGTTGAGGAGCAGTGACAGTGAAGGCCATCTCCTCATGCTTAGTCCTAGTCCTAGGGATGGATAGCGGGACAAGATCAGGGGATCTGAGGGAGTAGATATTTTTAAAAGGCACCAGGACAGAGGCTAAGGAGTGGGGTGCCTGATTTTGCAGTGTACTATCGATAATCCTACCAAGTGAGAGGTCCCAAAGATCACAAGGGAAGGGCCAGATGAGTTTGGAGTTAAGGGTACCATGATGACTAAGTTGTTTACACACAAGAGCAAAATGACAGATATTATTGTATGCCACATCACACTTATGCAGTAAGGAGCTTATGGCATAAGCAAAGATGGGTAGACCATGGGATAATTTGGGGAGTGAAAGTCCACACACTACAGCAATGCGAGTTGATGGGAAAGATTTGGACTAGCTTAATAGGCTAGCACAAGACTGATGTTAACAGACTTACTAATGGAAGTTATGTGTAATGAGAAGTCAGGGGAGGGATCGAGTGTCACACCAAGGTATCTGGAGGAGTTTACAGAGTCCAGGGGGAATTGTCATCACAAACCTCACTTAACAGAGTATGATTGTTTTTTGTTGGTGGGTGGTTCTCAAAGGCATAACTTGAGATTTAGAAGGATTTATTAGTAGCCTATTCTCCTTGAACCAAGCCTGAAGTTTGAACAGCCTTTGGATCCACAGTGAGAGCACTGCTGATGTCAGCAACATTCTGTGCACTAGTAAAGAAGATCAGGTTGTCTGCATAGAGGAGAGGGCTACTGTTTACAAAGCAGTGGTGAATTGAGTTGTTATGTAGGGATAAAGGTAGAGGCCCTAGTATGGAGCCCTGGGGGGCACCAATAGTGGAGGGTAGGTTGTCTGAGAAAGGAGAGCCAACCCTGACACATTGCTTTCTGTTGTTAAGGTAGCTCTTGAACCAAGGTAGGGCATGCTCTGGTATCTCCAAGGCACTCAGCTTACTGCAAAGGAGAGAATGGTTTACTATGTCAAAGGCCTTCATGAGGTTGATGAAAACTGCTCCAGTAAACTTGCCCTTGTCAAGAGAGGTGGAGATACTATTAATAAGAGTGAGCTTAGCTGTGATACTGCTATGGCTCTGGTGAAAGCCATGCTGAACAGGGCAGAGGAGATTATAGCTAGAGAGGTAGGTGGTGAGTTGGGCACCGAGGATTTTCTCGAGTACCTTGGCCAGAATAGGTAGGACGGCAATACGTCCATAATTAGTGATTATTTTGCAGTTCCCTTTTTTTGAACATAGGCACTAAGTTAGCCATTTTCCAAACAGTCAGTATGGCATTAGAGGTAAGTAGAGGTAAGGGAAAGATTGAAGATTCTAGTAAGGGGAGATGCCAGTTCACAAGCAGCAAGTTTAAGAAGTTTAGGTTGTATACCATCCGAGTCAACTGATTTGGTTACAGAGATCTGCTTCAAGAGTTTGTAAACCTCAGGGATATTAATTTGTTTGAAAATGAAGTGGAGTGTTTCCCTTAGGGAGTAAGTAGGGGAGGGGTCTGACTATTCAAGGGGGTAATGACAACTTCAGTGTACACTGAGACGCCAGAAAATAGCTTGTTGAAAGCATTGGAGATAGTATAGGCATTATTACAGTTTACACCCTCAATCTCAAAGACAGGAGGGGTACAGGTGCTGTCATGGCCAAAGGATTTTTTTGAGGCAATTCCAATATTGATGAAGGCTATTGTAAGAGGAGGCTAGTTGGGCTCAATAAAAGCAGCTGTTACTCTGCTGAATGGCTTTTTTGCTTTTATTTCTGAAGGCTGTGTAGATGGACCAGTCAGAGATAGCATTAGAGGCCTTGAATGTATCCCTACCTCTATCTCTCTCTTTTAGGAGGGACAGGAGAGGGAGAGTTAGCCATTTAGTTCTAGGGCTGCAGACTTTCCTAGTTGTGATGGAGACATGTTTATTCTGGAGGCTAGAGAAGGTGGTATTCAAGTAAGAGACGGCCTGATCAATGTTGGAGGTAGCCCACAGGTAAGACCAATCAAGGTGGGCCAATTCAGTTTTAAATTGAGATACACAATACAGGTTTGGTGTTAGAGGGCTGTGTGTATCTCTTCCCAGGCTGGGTAGGGAGGGCTGATCGTATTTGATCCAAGTACAGGGTGGAAGGGCTGGGAGTATCTGTTGGCAGGTTATAATGGAGGGTTGGGATACCTGCTCCATGCCCCAGGGAGGGAGGGCTAAGTGCATCTGATCCCAGGCTATGGGGAGGGAGGGCTAGGAGAAGGAGGTCTGGGGTATCTGTTCCCATGTTGGGTATGAATGGAAGATGGTATCTGTTCCAAGGTCAGGGAGGAAGGGCTGGGTGTATGTATGAGTATGTATATGTATGTATGGGTTCATGGGTGTAAAAAACTATGTGAGAGGATGGATAGCGATGAATTAGGTATATGCAGAGGGACCTACAAAAACTAGAGGGGTGATCAAAGGTCTGGCAGTTAAAATTCAATGCCAAAAAGTGCAAGGTTATGCACCTAGAGAAAAGGAACCCCAAGATGAAGTACTGGATGGGTTGGGTGAGACTTAGCACTACACAAGAGGAACCGGATCTAGGAGTTATCATCAGTAACTCCCTTAAACAAATGAGCCAGTGTAACTAGGCCTATAGCAAGGCTAACATGATGATGGGATATATCGGGAGGGGTACTGATAGCAGAAGAAGAAGAGAGGTAATACTTCCCCTATACAGATCCCTGGTAAGGCCTCACCTGGGTACTGCATCCAGTTCTGGAGTCCTCGCCTCCGAAAGAACAAGGATAGGTTGGAAACAGTGCAGCACAGAGTAACAAAAATTATTCAGGGCTAGCAGGGCAGATCATATGAGGAGCATCTCAAGGCACTTTATATGTACTCACTGGAAACAAGAAGGGAGAGGGGAGATATGATAAAGACCTTCAAGTTCCTTAAAGTAATTAACAAGGTAAACTGTGGGGAATTATTTACCCTGAATATCAACTCGAGGTCACGTGATTATGAGTATAAATTAACAGGAGGAAGGTTCAGGAGGGACATGAGGAAGTACTTCTTTATGGAAAGGGTGGTGGGACCTTGGACCAGTCTGTCTGCCAAAGTGGTGGGTGCAAACACAGTCAGGGGATTCAAGCAGGCATGGGATGAATGAAGGGAATAGTGGTCACCCAGGGTGACAAGACCAAGGAGGAAAATGGGGATATGACAGGGAGGGTTGGTACCCTGGAGGAAAAATAGGTTCCAGGGAAGGTTCCAGGGATTATAGAGAATATGGGCAGACTGAATGGACCTCTGGTCTTTTTCTGCCATCATGGTCTATGTTGTATGTATCTGTTCCTGGGTCAGGGAGGTAGGGCTGGTTATATGTGTTCACTGGGTGTGGAAGGATAGCTTGTGGTACCTGTTTCCAGGTCAGAGAGGGAGAGCTGGTGATATTTGATCCAAGTGTGGGGAGGAAGGGCTGGGGATATCTGTTACCAGATCATGATGGAGAGGTAGGAGGTACCTGTTCTATACCCGGGGAGGTAGGGCTGAGTGTATCTGTTCCTGTGTCAGGGAGTAAGATCTGGGTGTATGTGTTCTCTGGACAGGGAGTGATAGCTTGTAGTATCTATTTCTGGGTCAGGGAAGGATGGCTGGTGGTATTTGATCCAAATGCGGGAATGGAAGATTGGGGGTATCTGTTACAGGATTAGGTAGTAAGGGCATATGGTATGTGTTCCAAGGTCAGGGAGGGAGGGCTTGGGATATTTGTTACTGTGTGGGGGATGGAAGGCTGGGTGTATGTGCTCCCTGGACAGGGAGTGGCAGCTTGTGGTATCTGTTCCCAGGTCGGGGAGGGAGGGCTGGTGGTATTTGATCTAAGGGAAGAGCAGAAGGCTGGGGTATCTTTTATCAGGTCAGGAGAATGGGCATATAGTGTGTGTTCCAAGTTTGGGAAGGGAAGACTGGGGGTTTCTGTTACTGGGTTAAGAAGGGAGTGCTGGGTGTGTTTCCTCAGCAGGGAGTGATAGCTTATGGTATCTGTTCCCGAGTCAGGGAGGGAGGGAGGGCTTTTCATATTTGATCCAAGTGCTGGGAGGAAGGGCTGTTACCAGGTCAGGAGGATGAAAGTGAGGGATTGGGGTACCTGTTCCATATCCAGGGAGGGAGTGCTGGGGGTATCTGTTACAGGGTTCGGTAGGGAGGCTATATGGTATGTGCTGCAAGTTTGGGGAGGGAGAGCTGGGGGTGTCTGTTACTGGTTCAGGGAGGGAGGGCTGAGTGTATGTGTTTCCTGAGCATGGAAGGATAGCTTGTGGTACCTGTTCCTGGGTCGGGGAGGAAGGGCTGGTGGTATTTGATCCAAGTGCAGGGAAGAAGGACTGGGGGTATTTGTTACCAGCTTATAATGGAGGGGTTGGGGTACCTGTTCCATGTCCAATAATAAAGGGATGAGTGTATATGCTCCTGGGTCAGGTAGTACGGGCTTGGTGTATGTGTTTCCTTGGCAGGAAGTGATAACTTGCGGTACCTGTTCCTTGGTCATGGAGGGATGCCTTTTGGTATTTGATCCAAGGTCAGGGAATCAGGGCTGGGGGTATCTGTTACTGAGTCGAGAGGTAGTGGTTAGGGTACACGTTCCCAGTTTGGTGAGGGACAGCTGGGGATATCTGTTCCTGGGTTAGGGAGGGAGGGCTTGGTGTATATGTTCCTTGAGCAGGGAGTGAAAGCTTGTGGTATTTGTTCAAGGGTGGTGGAGGGAGGGCTGGTGGTATTTGATACAAGGTGGGGGAGGGAGACCTTGGGGTGTCTGTTGCAGGGTCAGGTAGGGAGGGCATATGGTATGTGTTCTAAGGTCAGGGAGGGAGGGCTAGGAGTATCTGTTACTGGGTTGGAGTGCAAGGGCTGGGTGTATGTGTTTCCTGATTGAGGAGTGATAGCTTGTGGTATCTGTTCCCATGTTGGGGTGCAGGGCTGATGGTATTTGATCCAAGTAGGGTGGAAATGCTGGGGGTATCTGTTACAGGGTTGGGTAGGGAGGTCATATAGTATGTGTTCCAAGATTGGGGATGGGGGATGGGTGTATCTGTTCCTGAGTCGGCAAGTAAGGCCTCTGTGTATATGTTCCCTGGGTGGGGAGTGATAGCGTGTGATATCTGTTCCCAGGTCAGGGAGGGAGGCCTTTTGGTATTTAATGCAAGGTTGGGGAGGGAGGGCTGGGGGGATCTGTTAGCAGGTCAGGAGACAGTGGTTACAGCACACATTTCCAGTTTGGTGAGGGAAGGCTGAGTGTATCTGTTCCTAGGTCGGGACATAGCAGCTGAGTGTATGTGTTCCCTGGGCTGGGAGTGAGAGGTTGTGGTATCTTTTCAATGGTTGGTAGAGAGGGCTGGTGGTATCTGAGACAAGGCTGGGGAGGGAAGGGATGGGGGTATCTATTACAGGGTCAGGGACGGGGGCATATGGTATGTGTTCCAAGCTTGGGGAGGAAAGGCTGGGAGTATCTTTTACTGGGTTGGGGAGGGAGGCTGGGAGTATGTGTTCCCTGGGTGGGAAGTGATGGCTAGTGGTATCTGTTCCTGGGTTGGAGAGGGAGGGCTGGTTGTAGTTGATCCAAGGGCAAAGAGTGACAGCTGGGGGTATCTGTTACAGGGCCAGGTGGGGGGGGGGCATATGCTGTGTGTTCCAAGGTTGGGGAGGGAGAACTGAGGGTATCTGTAACTGGGTTGGGAAAAAAGTGCTGCAAGGAAGAAAGGGACCTGAGGGTTATAATTTATGGTGACCTAAAGGTGTCTAAGCAGAGTACAAAGGCTGCAGGGAGGGTCAGTGGAATGCTAGGGTGCATAGGCAGAGGTATCACTAGCAGAAGGTGGGAGGTGATGATGCCATTGTGCAAAACACTAGTATGGCCTCACCTAGAGTACTATGTGCAGTTCTGGAGGCTGCACCTTCATAAGGACATTAATAGGGTGGAGGCGGTCCAAAGAAGGGTGACTATGATGGTACAAGGCTTGCACCAGAAAACATATGATGAGAAACTAAACAACCTCAATATGTGCTCACTGGAGGAGAGGAGGGATCAGAGGGGACGTGATAGAAACATTCAAGTACCTTAAGGGCATAAACAAGGTGCAGGGGGGAGACATCTTCCAATATAAGAGACGTACAAGAATGAGGGGGCATGACATGAAATTGGAAGGTTGCAGGCTGAGGGGAAATGTGAGGAAGTTTTTCTTCATGGAGAGGGTGGTGGGCACATGGAATAGACTGCCACAGGAGGTTGTGGGGTCAAGCACAGTGAAGGGTTTTAAACATGCATGGGACAGGCATAAGGATACCTTAGAGGTGGGAAGGTGGAGTGAAAAACCATTGACCTGTTAGGGTCAGAGGCCACAAACTAGTGTAGGGCTTTCAGGCAGACTGGATCGGCCTGGTGGTCCTTATCTGCCAACAATTTCTATGTTTCTATGTGTTCCCTGGATGAGGAGTGATAGCATGTGGTATCTGTTCCCTGGGTTGGGTGGGGAGGGCATATGGTATGTGTTCCAAGGTCGGTGAGGGAGGGCTGAGGGTATTTCTTACTGTGTCGGGGATGGATGACTGGGTGTATGAGTTCCCAGAAGTGGGATTGATAGCTTGTGGTATCTGTTCCTTGGTCAGGTATGGAGGGCATATAGCATGTGTTCCAAGATCAGGGAGGGAGGGTTTTTGGTATTTGATGCAAGTGTGGGGAATGATAGCTTGTGGTATCTGTTACCAGGTCAGGAGAGAGGGCATATGGTAGGTGTTCCAAGGTCGTTGAGGGATTTCTGGATGTATCTGTTCCTGGGTAGGGGAGTAAGGCCCGGGTGTATGTGTTCCCTGGGTGAGGAGTGATAGCTTGTGGTATCTGTTTCTGTGTTAGGGAGAGAGGGCTGATGGTATTCAATCCAAGATCATGGAGGGGGGCTGGGGGTATGTGTTTCAAGGTCAGGTAGGGAAAACATATGGCATGCATTCCAAGGTCAGGAAAGGAGGGCTGTGGGTATCTGTTACTGCACTGGGGAGGGATGTCTGGGTGTGTGCGTTCCCTAGGCAGGGAGTGATAGCTTCTGGTATCTGTTCACGGGTCAGGGAAGGAGGGCTTTTGGTGTTTGATCCAAGTGTGGGAAGGAAGAGCTGAGGGTATCTGTTGCCTTGTCAGGAGGGAGGTGTTGGGGTAATGGTTTTACGTCCAGGGAGGGAGGGATGGGGATATCTGTTACATGGTCTAGAAGGGAGGGCATATGATAAGTGTTTCAAGGTCTGGGAGGAAGAGCAAGAATATGTTGCTGGTTTGGGAAGGTGGGGCCGAGTTTATGTGTTCCCTGGGTGGGAAGTGATAGCTTGTGGTATCTGTTCCCACATCTGGGAGGTAGGGCTGTAGGTATTTTTTCCAAGGTTGAGGAGGGAGGGCTGGGGGTATCTGTTATTGAGTGGGTAGGGAGGGCATATGGTATGTGTTCCAAGGTCAGGGAGGGAGGACGGGGTTATCTGTTACTGTGTTGGGAGGAAGGGCTGGGTCCATGTGTTCTCTGGGAGGGGAGTGATAGCTTGAGGTATCTGTTCCCAGGTCAAGGAGAAAGGGCTAGTGGTATTTGATCCAAGGTCAGGGAGGAAGGGCTGGGGGTATCTGTTACCAAGTTGGGATGGAAGGGTTAGGGTACCTGTTCTATGTCTGGGAAGGGAGGGCTGAGTGTATCATTTCACAGGTCAAGGAAGGAGGGCAGCAGCTATTTGTTCCTGTGTCAGAGACAGATGGCCGAAAAGTGTCTGTTTCCCAGGTTGGTGATGGGGGACTGGTGGTATGTCTTCCCAGGTTGGGGCTGGAGGGCCGATGGTATCTATTCCAAGGTGCTGAGAGAGGGATGGGGTATCTGTTCCCGGGTTGGAGAGGGAGGGAAGGGTGTATGTGTTCCATGGTCAGTAGATTTATTTTTTCTTTCTTTCCCCTAATCAGGTGCAATTCTGGTAAATGTGAGACAATGCCAACACACAGAAGACTGATGCTGCTGGTACTACTCAGCTGTGTCTGAAAAGTTTGACAATATGGATGGCTTGAGATGTATAACAGAGATTCATGGCTTTGCTTCATTGTGCCTTGACGAAGACATGCTTCTGTCTTGTTTGTACAAATATATAGAAATGGATGGCCCAGTGGGAGACAACCAGTCCACTAATAAGTAATTATTTGTGCTGTTTCAAAATGTGTAACATTCTTTATTATGCAGTCCTAATGGATGACTGATTTCCCACTGTTCTCTGCTTACATTACATTACAATACGTATATTAATACTGTTTCTGCATTATGTTATGGTAAGTACAACACTTGCCTCATTTGATCTGCATCAATATTATGAGATGCATTAGTTATACACGATTTGACAGCATGTAGAGATTATATTCAGAATTACTGACAAAATTAGCAATCACTGAATGACATCAATGTCATTTATTAACTGCACCAATACTTCCCTAATTGAAATGAGATATGCACTGGGTCACATGAAAAGAACACCAGATGTCATAAATCATTATTCTGAATAAGCAAGTATGTTTTAAATGTGTAAGGTATTTCCTTATTTGTTTTTACTGTTTCTTAGATTACTTCGGTGCATGGTGCATCAGCAGTTCGTGTACTGAACTTGACAGAAACTTGGGTGTTGCAACATAAAAGTCCTACCACCATGTGCAGCATCAGCAATCCAGTCAAGGTTTCCCTCAGAACATTATAAAGGGTTTCATGAGGCTTAGATGTAAGTTACGTCACATAGTTTAAATACTGGAAGTACAATGTCATTCCTCAAAGTACGCACTTATTCTTGTATAAGAATCAAACTATATCACATCCAAAAGTATTCTGCTATTATATGTGTTCAAAAGTTTTAATGAAAGTTATTATTAGAGCAGACAAATACATATACACACACACGCACACACACACACACATGTGCACATGGAAACTCACTCGCACACGCTCACACACACACACACACACACACACACACACACACACACACATATGCATACACAAATGCACACACGTACACACACTGTCTGAGCAACAATACTTTTACATTGTTATCATGCCCAGCAAACAGCAATACATGCCTAAGACAATATGAGAAGATATACCTACAACTACATACAATACCACCATTACACATGTAATTTCAGGAAAACCAATAAACACGTGCATGATGATCTTATATCACATGCCATCTGTTGTATGATGTCATAATAATACATTTCATCAACATTAACATTAACTGATTAGCTGAGTGGCAACCATAACATGAGGGGGCACAGTCTTAAGCTGCCAGGTGGGAGGTTTAGGAGGGAGGTCAGGAAGCACTTCTTCACAGAGAGGGTGGTGGACATTTGGAATGCACTGCCAGAAGAGGTAATCTCATTGAAGACAGTGGGCAGCTTTAACAGAGGCTGGGAGAGGTATAAGGGGAAGGGTAAGGGTCATGGATAGGGAGGATGGGAGGAGTGGGGAGAAGGGGCAGGGACAGTAGCTCAAGCTGTGGACTCTGCCACACGAGCAGACTTGACAGACCAAATGGGCTTCTTCTGCTGGCTGATTTGTATGTTCATGTGTTTGTGTGTCTTGTTAAAGGTATTGTCACTGTCTTTTCTTATGTTCTTATGACATCCTATATGACTCGTTCAGTGATCACTCACCAGTTCTCTGCACCTTGACAAATACATTTAGAAAATCAAATCCCAGTGTCACTAGTAGCAAAGTCCTAAAACAAGGTACTTGGCCTCTTTTAGGATGTACCTCAGCCAACTGGACTGGTTCCCCTTTGAAGCCATCCAGGATGTAGACCTAGCCCTGGATTATTTCATAAGCAGATATACAAAAGCCTGCAACATCTTTGTACTGGTCAAAAAATGCAAAGCTAGGGGATGCAGCAATGGATGGGTCTCCAAGGCCCTCCTAGAAAGAATAAAAGCCAGGGACAATCTATGGCTCAGGGTCAAAGCATCTGGTAAACCTGATGAGGACCAAAGATATAGGACTGCTAGAAATTGCTGCACACATGAAATTAGGCTAGCCAAAGCTGATTATTATAGGGACCAGCTAGAGAAAAGCTGGTGGGGGAGGGGAAAAAGTTCTGGGCCAATCTAAAGGAACTGACTGGAAAGGACAATAAAACAGCTCATACTATGCTCCTCACAAATGGCACAACACTAGATCCAAAGGAGATAGCAGACATCTTCAACTCAGCATTTACTGACCTTGGTAGAATCCTCCCACCGGAATACCTTCACCCCCAGCCTAATGCAAACAGCTGATGCACAGACAACTAAAATGCAGTCAACTACTGACCCCCCCTCCCTTTTACTTCAATACTTCAAACAAGTCACTGCATCAGAAACCAAAAGTTCTTAAAATGCACCCTGGGCAAAACTAGGGTTGGTAGA
Source organism: Neoceratodus forsteri (assembly GCA_016271365.2). Taxonomy (NCBI): domain Eukaryota; kingdom Metazoa; phylum Chordata; order Ceratodontiformes; family Ceratodontidae; genus Neoceratodus; species Neoceratodus forsteri. Next base: position 688,318,023 of record CM057449.1, read on the forward strand.
CAAGGACTAGACATGAAGATGATTGCTCTCATACTTGATGAAGTCACTCTGTCCTGTACTAAATATTTAGCTTAGCCCTCAAATAGGCTAAATTCCCCACTCAGTGGAAAGCAGCCTTGGTAACACTAGTCCATAAAAGTGGAGATTGTGCCATCTACTCCAACCACAGACCAATCTCTATCCTGCCCTTCCTACCACCCCATCGAAGGTCCTGGAAAGAATTGTATCAGATCTTATGGACCATCTTAACCAGTACAATATCCAGTGCCCCCAACAGCACAGATTTAGAAAAGCCCACAGTACTACTACTGCATTGCTAGAGTACACTAACTACATTCATGAGGCACTAGATGAAGGCCAACTCATCGGTTCTATTTATATAGACCTAATAAAAGCGTTTGATACAGTTAACCACCAATTATTGCTCACAAAACTTTATGCACTTTGGCTATCCCCTGAGACAGTGAACTGGTTCAGAAACTAACTTATCCAGAGAACCCAACAAGTAAAGATAAATGGCAAACTATCAGATTGCAGACATGTCACACTCAGAGTCCCTCAAGGGTCCATACTTGGACCATTGCTCTTCAGCCTTTTCATAAGCACCCTCCCAGACACATGCCTATTGAGTACTCTGCTCTATGCGGATGATGCCACCATATTCACTCATAGCCCTCAGATAAGCTCAGTGAATAAGGAGCTCCAACTTAGCTTCCAACAACTAGAAGAGTGGTTTAAGAAGAGTAAACAACTGCTAAACTACAAAAAGAACAAAGATTGTGCTATTCACCAGCCCCCACAATAAGGGCAAAGTGAGCCAAATAGTTACTTTGAACAGTAGTGGTGAACTGCTTGACCAAGTGTGCACCTTCAAATACCTTGGCATTGCACTAGATAACTCCCTTTCCTTCACCCCACACAGTGACCCAAGTGGTTAAAACAATAAATGCCAGAGTAGGCCTCCTCTACAGGCATAGGACCTATCTGACACAATACTGTCTGTTATACTAACATACTAGAATGCCAGCAGAATAGGCCTAATGGTCTTTCGCGTCTACTTGTTTGGTCAGCCCCCACCCTGGGAGCTGACCTTGCTGCCCCCCTCGCCTTCTCTGGCTTCTCCCTTCCCAGTTCCGGATATTCTCGCTGCATTGGATTTTGCTTCCAGAACCCTTCCCCTGTACCTGTCCCACCCCCTCTTGAACCCCTCCACCATCTCTGCCTCCACCAGCCCCCTAGGCAGCGCATTTCATGGCTCCACCACCCTCTCAGTGAAGTAGCACCTCCTCCTTTCTTCCCTGAATCTTCCCCCCTCCAGATTCCACCCATGCCCTCTAGTGGCCCCCTCCTCCTTCCTTCCTTTGAAGCACCCTGACTGCTCCTCCCCTATCTACCCCCTTCATGTACCTGAAGACCTCTATCATGTCCCCCTGGTCCCTTCTCTCTTCCAATGTGTACATATTTAACTATTCGAGCCTCTCCTCATAGGTCCTGTCCCCCAAGCCCCAAATCATTTTGGTTGCCCTCCTCTGGACCTTCTCCAGGAGTTTAATGTCCCTCTTTAAGTGAGGCATCCAAAACTGCACGCAGTTCTCGAGGTGCGGCCTCACCAAGCAGTTATACAGAGGGAGTATCACATCCCTCTTTCTGGAGGTGATCCCCCTAGCAATGCATCCCAGCATCCTGTTGGCCTCTGCTGCCCTCCTACAAGTCTCAGAGTTATTCATCTTGACATCCACTACCACCCCCATATCCCTCTCAGCCATCGAGACTTGTAGCATCCCCCCCCAGGGTGTACACTTGGCCCAGGTTTCTGGCCCCCAGGTACAGTACCTTGCATTTTCCTGCATTGAACCTCAGCTTCCACTTTCTAGACCATCTTTCCAGAGCCTCCAGGTCCCCCATAGGGCCACCCTCCCCTCCCCTTCATCCACCACCACCCCCGGTTTTGAGTCATTCACAAAGAGACTCATCTCACTCCTGATACCTGTCCTTATGTCAGAGACGTAGGTGTTGAACAGGAGGGGCCCAAGGACTGATCCCTGTGGGACCCTACTAATGACCCTCCTTGGGGATGAGACTATCCCGCCAACTATGACCCTCTGGGTCCGGTCCTGGAGCCAAATGACTATCCATCTAATCATCTGGTTCCCCACCCCCATTTCTCCCAGCTTATCCAACAGGCCCTCGTGAGGAACAGAGTCAAATGCCTTGCTGAAGTCTAGAAAGAGGATGTCCACTGGTCTACCCAGGTCCAAGGCACTCGTCACCCAGTCATAGAACTCCACAAGGTTTGTCTGACACAATTTCCCTGGGACGAATCCATGCTGTCTATTGTCCAGGCACCTGACTTTTCCAGGTCCCCCCCAGCCTCTCCTTGGCTATGCCCTCCAACACCTTGCCCACCACCGATGTCAGGCTGACAGGCCTGTAGTTCCCTGCCACCTCCCTATCCCCCCTTGTGGATAGGCACTATATGTGCCACCTTTCAGTCCTGGGGCACCCACCCTGTCCTCAGAGAGATGGTGAAAAGCTCCGCCAGGGGTTTTGCCAGAACATCCGTGAGTTCCTTCAGCACTCTGGGATGTAATTTATCTGGCCCCGTGCTTTCTCCATCTTAAGGGACCTGAAGGCCTCTCTCACTCTCTCTGCTGTGATTTCCACTTCTGCTACCTCTTCTCCTGCTTAGCCTTCCCCCTCCTGCCAGTGATGCCTCCCCCTCTCCCCAGACCTGCCAGTCGGTAAGGGTCCTCCCCTCCTCAGTATCACTGTCTCCTCCCATGTATGATGCAGCACCCCCATTTTCCTTGGCGAAAACTGAGGTGAAGTACTCATTTAGTACCTCAGCCTGCTCCCCCCGGTCTTGTGCCCATCTCTCCCTGTTTTAATCCTGCTAATCTGCCCTTCACCCTTCATTTTTCCCCAGTGTATCTAAAGAACCCCTTGTTCCCTCTCCTGATTTCCCTGGCCAGGTTCTGCTCCTTCCTTGCCTTAGCCACCCTCACCACCCTAGTGGCTCTTCTAGCCATCAGCTCATACTCCCTTCAATCCCTTTCACTCCTTGAGCACTTGAATTGCCTATAGGCTGCTTTCTTTCCCCGCACCACCTCCTGGACCTCCCTGGTCCACCAGCAAGGTTTTCGGGCCTTACCGCATTTTCATCTTACTCTTGCACAGGTGCTGGTAGCATCCTGCACCCCTCTCCTGATGATTTCCCACCTACTATCGGCGTCCATGTGTGACCCAATCACATCCAAATGCTCCTTAAGGATCCTTCCCATTTCCTTAAAATCCGCCCCCCTGGAGTCGGTTACCTCCGTCTTTGTGCAGCTTTCTACCAGACAGAACCAGACCGTGGCATGGTCACTCCCACAAACGGGTCCCTTACCTCCAGGCCCCCAATCTGGCCACTGTCTGCCAGGACCACATCCAGTACCCATACCTCCCTGGTTGGTTCCCCCACCTGCTGAGTTAGGAACGCGTCTTGAAAGACATCCAGCAACCTCTTTTCCCTGGCCACCGAGGATGTCATAGTCTCCCAGTCTGTTCCTGGCATGTTTAAGTCCCCCAACACCACCACCCTTCCCCTTCCCCTGCCCAATCTGCAGTGTCTCCCAACATCTGTCACCAGACTCTCCTCCAGCTCCTCTGCCAGTGCAGGGGATCTATACACCACTCCTATTTTTACTCTCTTGTCCCCCCTTGTTACCAAGGTGACCCAAATCACCTCACGGTTCCTTCCGCCTCCTCTACTCCCCTATGCCAATGCAGTTTTGACTATCATTGCATTCCCTCCTCCTTCCTCCCCGTCCTTCCTGAACATAGTGTAATCCTCCAGGTTCAGGTCCCAGTCGTGTCCTGCAGTGGCCTGGGTCTCAGTGACGGCTGCCACATCCACCGCTCCCTCAGTTAGCATCGCCTGGAGCTCAGGCATTTTATTTCCCAAGCTCCTGGCATTTAGCAGGACTACCTTCCACCCTTTCCCTATACTTTCATTTCCCCTGCTCGTGTTCCCATGGGGATTCCATTTTCCCCTGGTCTGTACTTTACCAGTCGGCCTTTTCCCGCATTCCTCCAGCTCCCCAGGGGGGTGGAGACAGAGTCCCTCCTTTATTGGACACCTCTGACAGCCTTTTCTCCCATCCTCCCCTTCACAAGTTTAAACCCCACTTTTCACCAATGAACCTCTATTTTCAACTTAAGGATTTCCCTCCTCCAATTTGAGATGGAGCCTATCTCTAGTATACAGCTCCTTATCCTTCCAGGTCTCCCCCCAGTCCCCCATCAACCCATACCCTCCAGCCTCACACCACTCCCTGAGCCACTGGTTTATCTCCCTAATCTTCCTTTTGTGTTCCCCACTAGCCCTTGGCACCGGCAGGATTTCCGAGAAGGACATTGTTCATCCTGTGTCATGACAGACCCTGGCAAGCTCCCTGAACCTTGCCTGTATCTCTAGCTCACTATTTCCCTCAATGTCATTTGTACCCAGGTGGACCAGTATATCCTGGGAACCCCCACAATCCTTTGCCAGCTGATATACCTCGTGCTTGGCCCTATGCACCATTAGTCCAGGGAAACATTTTGTTCTAACTGGCCAGACTTGTCCCTCCCTATCCCATTTGAAACCCCTGATCATAGAATCCCCCAACAGGAGCACTCTGACAGCTCCTTTTCCTCCATTTCCCCCCCTTCCATGTCCCTCATCCTTTCTACCAGCCCCTCCACCCAGCCGGCTCCTTGTTCCTCCCCCTATCTGGGTGCCACATGCCGCCCCCTCCTTATTTACCCTGGCCACCCCTTCCCCTCTGATTCTATGATCCTATGCCTCTCCTTCTCCCGAGTATCCTTCTGTACCTCGATAACTCCCCCTCACTGCTTGCAACTGGTCCTTCTCCCCCTTCCGCTAAACTAGCCTGGCTCGTCCTTCCTTCCTTCCTGTCTCTATTTAGTCCCTTCTTGCTTGTCGTGCTCCCCTGGCCTAAACCCTCAGCTCCCTTTACTGTATCCTCCTTGTACTTCTGGTCCTTCTCCTTGCCCTTTCCTCTGAACTAGTCCTTCTCCTTGCACTTTCCTCCCTCTTCCCCCTTCCTCTCCTGCTCTAATTCACTGCTCCCCCCATTTTCCCGCATTCCAGGTTCCCCCCTGTTCCTCCTGCTATCCGGCCTCTGCCTCCTGCCCCCCACTCCCTTTCCATCTCTAACCACCCCGTCATGGCTACATCATCCCCCTCATCCTCAAGCAGAAGAAGAGAATTGAAGCGGTTATTGAGCGTAAGGTCCAATCCACCTTCCCGCCTTGCTTCCTTCTGTCCAGCCCTGGCCATCTGCCTACTACCCTGACAGTGTTGTCCCTCTGGCCCCCTTTGTGAGGGTCCCCAGTTACCTTCCTGCTTCCTTGGTAGTGTCCTTCTTTTGGGCCCCCTCTGCCAGGGTCCCTATGTGACCCCAGAGTATTCTCCTGCACTCCTTTCCCTATGCCCCTGCCCCTAGTGCTTGGTGCAACCCAGTGGAAGATCCCCTGCTCTCTTCCCCAGTCAGACCTCCCCCTTCCCCCTGCTGTCTCCTAATCCCCGCAACCTCCTCCCTAAGCTGTGCCAGCTGGTAGCACACTGGGCAACCACCAAACTTCCAAGCCCAGTCCAGTATCATAGCTGCCCCACACCCTGTGCACCCCACCACCCTCCCAAAGATGCCAGCCCTAATGACGTGTGGTCCCATCCCCCTCCAAGTAGGTTTCCTTGGGTGAGCCACCAGGTTCCCCACTAGTCCAAGATACACCCCTACTGCCTAATCAGGTCACCCACTAATCCTAGATACAGTCCCACAGTAAACCAGTAACCCTGTTACTAGGTGCAGTACAACACAGTAAACTTATAAGGGAAGTGAACAACTCCCTAAGCTCCTCTCTCCCAGCCTTTATATCCAACCCCAACCCCAACCCCAGACTATGGACTAATAGTTTACAACGTTTTACAGCGTAACCTCCAAAACAGCTGTGAAAAGAGTAAAGGTGGCATTAAATAAAGTACGCAGACTGGTTCTGGGTGCTGGGAAACTAACACACACCTGCAACTTCTATGCCCAATTCAATTGACTCACTGTCCAGGGGATGATCATGAATCAAGCATGCCTCCTTGGCCAAAAAGCATGCCTAGGACTTACCCCCTCCCCCGATATACAAAAGCTCCTCCAGCGTTCACACTGCCTACACATCACTTGGAGCACTGCCAGAAATGCCCTCCAGGTGCCTTTCAGAAATACCTCATTAGCGCAGTGATCCTTCTCCTACAGGGCCCCTCTGAGGCTCAGTGGACTCACTACTACTCTCACAACTGTCCAGGACTTTGGGCAGTTCAAAAGGGAGCTCTGCTGGCATCTGATTCTGATGGGTAAATGTGAGTGCACTAATTAGCCTGCTTTACCTCTGCCTATAACAAAGCCCACCCTGTGTGGCCTCCTCTGCCCCATAATACCTATACCTTTTTCTCACTCATCCTCGCTCCCCCACCACAAACTTCCCTCTTTTCCTATCTATGCTTGGTGCACCAGGACCAAACCTAACTGGTATGACTGGTTTTGCCCCTATACCCTATCTCCCTACTTTTCCCCTTTTGACATGGCTATATTTGGCTGCTATTTCCTCCCCTTCCTACTGACAGAGCCAACCAGGCTGCCACTTGTATTGATTTTGCATTGGCCAACATTGTACTCTCCCTCACAGAATCACAGAATCACAAAAATCCGATGGCAGAAAAGGACCCCAATGGCCCATCAAGTCTGCCCCTCCCCCCACTCATCTCCTTTTCCATGGATCCTCCCCTCCCCCACCTACCAACCCCATATGTCTGTCCCATGCCCTCTTGAATCCCTCCACCATTTCAGCCCTCACCACCTACTTGGGTAGTTTGTTCCTGGCCTCCATCACCCTCTCTGTGAAGAATCGCCCCCTCACATTGCCTCTATATCTTCCGCCCTCCAATCTTAGGCTATGCCCTCTAGTTTTAGCCCCCTCCTTCCTTTTTAAATGAGCTGCCCTCCTTCACCTTATTGATCCCTTTCACATATTTAAAAGTTTCAATCATGTCCCCCCTCTCCCTTCTGGTCTCCAATGGGTACAAAGCCAATTCCCTACACCTCTGCTCATATAGCTTCCACTGTATGCTGTGCACCATCTTGGTTGCCCTTCTCTGAACCCCCTCTATCCAATCTACGTCCTTGCGTAGGTGCGGTCTCCAGAACTGGCCCCTACTCCATGTGTGGCCTCACCATGGCTTTGTAAAGAGGCATCAGTACCTCTCTCCTTCTGCTAGTTATGCCCCTCCCAATGATTGCCAACATTCCATTTGCCTTCCCCACAGCTTTGCTGCATGGGCTACCAACCTTAAGGATGCTTGGTATTATAATCCCCAGATCCCTCTCCTGCTCTGTTTTTTTGATCCCCAGAGTGTAAGCTGCTCGTGGGTTTTTACACCCCAAGTACATCGCAACACACTTTTTAACATTGAATTTCAGTTGTCAGGTTTCCAGTAACCCCTCCAGAATCTTCAAGTCCTGCTTCATGTCTCCACCTCCCCCTCAGGGTGTTCATCCTATTGCATATTTTCATATCATCTGCAAATAGGTACACCCTTCCTTCCATCCCATCCACTATATCACTGATGTAGATATTAGAAAGTAGGGGCCTAATTACTGACCCCTGGGGCACCCCACTCATCACCCCCTCACTCTGGAATGCAGCCCATTTACCACCACTCTCTGGCTTCTGCCTGCCAACCAGTTTTCCACCCACCTAGTTATTTTCCATCCCACCCCTATGCTTTCCAGCTTATTTACTAGCCTTCTGTGAGGGACAGTGTCAAAGGTCTTACTGAAGCCCAGATAGTCTACGTCCACTGCCCTACCCTGGTCAACCACCTGCATCACCAAATTGAAGAATTCTATCAGGTTCATCTGGCATGACCTCCCATTCATGAAGCCTTGCTGCCTATTGTCCTGCAGACCTCTATCCACAAGTGAGTCCACCACCCTTTTCTTTATTAATGCCTCCATTTATCTTACCCACCACCGAGGTGAGGCTGACAGGGTGATAATTCTCCACCACCTCCTTACTGCCCCCTCTTGTGCAGTGGTACCACATCTGCCCTCCTCCAGTCCCTTGGCAACCACCCTGTATCCAGGGACAAGTTAAACAGTCTCATCAGTGAGACAGCCAGCTCTTCCCTCAGTTCCCGGAGTACCCTCGGGTGCAAGCCATCCTTTCTTTAATCATTACAATGCAAGGCAACTCGTGCAAGTGCAATGTTGTAACTGTAAAAAATATTATTAAAAAATGTTATAAGTGTATATTGTTAACATTGATGTTTCAAAATCTCAATTAATTTCAATGCCAGAGACCTGCATTTGGGAGCGAGTACAAGTCATCAAGGGCCAGACACGGGAAGGAAGACTGAGCATCCCAGAGGATGCTAGCCTCTTTTGGGAGGGAGTGCAGCCTGCTCCACAACTATACTGCCACCTTGACAAACAGCAGAACATGCCTAACACAATATGACACGATACACATACAACTACATACAATGCCACCATTACACATGTAATTTCAGGAAAACCAGTAAACACGTGCATGAAGATCTTACATCGCATGCCATCTGTTGTATGCTGTCATAATAAGACATTTCATTAACATTAACTGATCACAAAAGTGATGATCAGTGATCCACTTGATTTGTTTGTGCGTTTTGTTGACAGTATTGTTACTGTGTATTCTTATGTTTCCTTGGCACTCATTTACTATCTTGTGATCCATAAAAATGTTTTCAGACTATGACAGTTACCAAACTTAAATAAATAAATGTTAATGTTGATTGTGTCCTTTGTTTAATCATTACAATGCAAGGCAACTGATTCAAGTGCATCACTGTTATTGTAAAAACAAATTATAAAAAAATGTTATAGGCGTATATTGTTAATGCTGATGTTTCAAAATCTTAAGTCATCTTGATGTCAGCAATCTCCATTCGGGAATGAGTTCTGGTCACTGAGGACCAGAAGGGGGAGGAGGATCAAACAACTCAGAGGACATTATTCTTCGAGGAAAGAGAGCAGTCTGCTCCACAGCTAGACTACCACCATGCAAATACAGGCCACAGTGCAATAGAGCAGCTATGGAGGGGGGAGGCACAGGCTGCTGCTGCACTATGCATACTAAAAGGAAGATCCCCCCTTCAGCATGACAGCCCAACTACACCTACAGGCCCTACGCTCACTGACCAGGGCATCTCCCCAGATGACTGGATATATGCACCTGAAGGAACTGACCCAGTTGGAGGGCTCCACTGTGGGCAGAAAACCACTGGGGTAATGTGGGGAGAAGTATGTCCTTGGAGAAGGTGAGGTAATGGGTCCTAGGAGGAGTGGGTCTCGATAGAAGGTCATGAGCGAGGGGAGTCAGAAGCATAAAGAAAATGAAAAAGAAAATGGAAGTCATCATCACAGCCAGTCTGCAACACAAGATTCATGTGTAATGGTGCAGTGACCTTGACTGAAATGACATTTATTACTGTAATGCTGTCAACTTGTAGACATAAAATCAGATTGTAATATGGCAATAATACAGTAGAGGAAAAACTAGTACTAATTGTCTGAAACACATCAGATGGCATTGTCCTAACCATGCATTAATTCTCTAGATTGCCTGCTTGTGTAGTACGAAAACTCACCACTCGAGTAGTGTAAATTTTAAATTTCCCACCCACGCACCCAGTGAACACAGTACATCTCATAGCGATCAGTGTAGCTGTCAAAAATCAACAAGATGGATAATTGCATCACCATGTTCTCCCTTTGCAGAGTGATGGAAATCTCTACTTACATTGATAAATTTTGCACAATTGTACCAGAATGCAATAGCAGCAGTTCTAAGAAAGAGGCATTGAAATGTGAGGAGAAGTGTTTCGAGGAGGTCAGCATGGCATTGCCTAGTAACAGCTCTGCAGTCACTTAGCCATCTCTGCCATCTCTTCCTGTCTCCCTGAAAAAAGAAAATGAAAAGAAAAAATAGAGAGGTGGAAACTGGAAGTGACAGCAGTCAGAAACAATGCAGGCGTGTCAAGTTATCCGAGGAACAACTGAATGAATTACAGAAAAATAAATGTGAGCCGAACACTCACAAGACCACAGCGTGGTCTTGCAATGGCTTTTCACAGAAAAGCCATTACGCGCAGTCCTATACCATAGGTCATGTCACATAACATGATTTTTGGAACTTTCATCACAAATTGTGAGTTACAGGTGGCTTGGTAAGTATTAGTGAAGACCTACACTATCTCCTTTTGCTGTATGAGCTGCTACCCCATCGCATCCCTACAGGTACAGAATGTTTATTATTTATATCTTCTCTTTGTCCATTCAATATTTTAAACCCTTTTCAACATTAATATAATGTTATAACAAATAAGACACAGAAACTTAGACTTTGACAGCAGATAAGGACTGCTTGGCCCACCCAGTCTGCCCATTTCCCTACCTTTTGGATAAGCTGCGATTCTAGTTAACCAACAGCCTACTTCTTCCTAACCACCTCTACAATTGCCTTATGTCTATCCCATGCATTCTTGAACTCCCCCACTATTTTTGACCCTATGACCTCCTCAGGAAGGCCATTCCATGCATCCACCACCCTCTCCATGATAAAATACTTCCTCACATTGCCCGTGAGCCGTCCCCCCTCTATCCTCAAATTGTGCCCCCTTGTTCATGCACATCTCTTTTTCTGAAAGATGCTGCCCTTTTGGACTTTGTTGATTATTTTGAGGTACTTGAAAGTTTCTATCATGTCCCCCCTCTCCCTTCTTTTCTCGAGGGTATGCATATTAATCATCAAATAAAGAAAACAAAGCAGAGTAAAAAAATACTATGGTTCTCAAAAGAGGTGGCAGGGAAGGTTAAGGAGAAAAAGGCTGCATTCAAAAAGTATAAGGAATCACAGAAGGAACACGACAGGGAACTGTATCAATTAAAGCAGAAAGAAGTGGGGGAAGGCAGTCAGAATAGCAAAGGCCCAAACCGAGGAAAAAATAGACAACTCAGTTATGAAGGGGGATAAAACCTTTTATAGGTACATTAGGGAGCATAGAAAGGTTAAGGGAGGATTAGTGAAGATTAATAAAGGAGAGGGGAGGTGGGCAGATGGAGACAGTGAAAAGGCAGAGATACTGAATGAATACTTTTGCTCAGTATTCACAAAAGAAGATGAGGATGAGTTACCTAAACCAGACAATAGAAGCATTCTGGGTAGGGGGGTTGACACCAGTCCATTTACAGAAGAAAGAGTCCTGAAAGAACTCCTAAAACTCAAGGTGGACAAAGTAATGGGGCCTGACGGGATACACCCTAGAATCCTAAAAGAACTAAGGGAGGACCTAGTGACACCACTGACCACACTTTTTAACAAATCATGGGAGGATGGGGTGGTACCTGAGGACTGGAGGAGAGCAGATGTGATTCCCCTTCACAAAAGTGGGAGCAAGGCAGAAGCAGGAAACTACAGACCTATTAATTTGACCTCAACGGTAGGAAAAATGATGGAATCACTTCTGAAAGAAAGAATTGTTGAGTACTTAGAGGCCAGAGGGGCACAGGACCCAAAGCAGCATGGATTTACAGCAGGAAGGTCATGTCAGACAAATCTAATTGATTTCTTTGACTGAGTGACCAAAGTAATAGACCAGGGAGGGGCTGTGGATATGGCCTACCTAGACTTTAGCAAGGCATTTGACATAGTCCCGCACAAAAGACTAATAATCAAGTTAGCCAGCCAGGCAGTGGGTTCCAGGGTGGTAGCCTGGGTAGCAAACTGGCTGCACAACAGGACACAGAAGGTAATAGTGAATTGAACACATTCCGAAGAAAGGGGGGTTACTAGTGGAGTACCACAAGGCTCAGTACTGGGTCCAGTCTTCTTTAACATCTTTATAGGTGACATTGCAGAGGGTCTGGAGGGAAAGGTATGCCTCTTTGCAGATGACACAAATATCTGTAACAGAGTTGATACACGGGGGGGTAGAAAGGATGAGAAGGACTTGGCAAGGTTGGAGGAATGGTCAGACATATGGCAACTTAGATTCAATGCAAAGAAGTGCAAAGTAATGCACCTGGGAAACAAAAACCCAGGAGAAGAGTACACAATAGCAGGGGAGGTACTAACAACAACAAAAATGGAAAGGGACTTGGAGGTAGTCATATCAGATGACCTAAAGGTGGGTAAGCAATGCGAGACGTAAGTAAGAAGAGCCAGGGGGATACTGGGATGCATAGGAAGGGGCATCACAAGTAGAAAAAGGGAAGTGGTTATCCCTCTGTACAGACAGTTGGTGAGACCCCATCTGGAATACTGTGTGCAGTTTTGGAGACCCCATCTATGCAAGGACATAGACAGGATGGAAGCAGTCCAGAGGAGGGCAACTAAAATGGTGCTGGGTCTGCATCAGAAACCATATGAAGGGGGACTGAGAGAGCTTACTATGTATACTCCTGATGAAAGGAGGGACAGGAGGGACATGATAGAAACTTTTAAGTACCTCAAGGGAATCAACAAAGTCCAGGAGGGTAGCATCTTTCAGAAAAAGAGATGTGTAAGAACAGGGGGCACAATTTAAAAATAGGACAGCTTGGGGTAATATGAAGAAATTTTTTTTCATGGAGAGAGTGGTGGATGCATGGAACCGCCTTTCTGGGGAGGTTGTTGGGTCTAAAACAGTGGGGGAATTCAAACATGCATGGGACAGACATAAGGCAATTGTAGTGAGGGTTGCAGGAAGTAGGCTGTTGGTTAACTAGAATCTGCAGCTTATCCAATAGGAAGGGAAATGGGCAGACTGGGTGGGCCAAGTGGTCCTTATCTGCTGTCAAAGTCTATGTTTCTTATAATCAAAAACCATATTCAAGTAAGCAGATAATATCCAGCCACTTATAAACTTGTGCTTTCAAATGGTAAACATTTTCAGGACTAGCCTGTCCCTTCTTCAGACCAAATATAAGTGTTGTATTTAAAACATAATCAAATAATATATAATTAGTATACTATAGGACAGTTATAAACTTAATTATATTTAGAAATCCAAATTATATTTGAAATAAGTAAGTAATCAGGGGGAACACACCTGATAAAATTGGAAAAAATATCCTATCACCATTTCTCTTAACTCTAGTTTCGGAATGGCTTTGACTAATAAAGAGACAAAGATTTTTCATTTATCATCCTACTGCATATTTTTTATAAAATAAATAAAGCACTAAAAAATATTTTTTTAGATGAACTTTCAGTACCGTTCAAGGTTTGCCAAGTTGCTTAAAATTATTGTGTGTCTACTCCTAATACCATAAATCTTTCTATGAAACAAAGGAGAGAAGGAAAGAGGGGTGTTTTAAATACCTTCATGTTTATTCTTTGCCTCTTTATATCAAACATACCCCATTACAAACCAAAGCTCTCCCTTATAAGTCATTTCATTGAGAAAAGGGTTTCTAATATTGCTTACCCCCAAAATAGAATAACTATCTTTCATGGATTAGAATTCGAAGGTGTAGAGAGGCAAGCAGACCGGCAAGAAAAGACTCGCTATTAGCACTATGCATCTTTTCGGTAAACTGGAAAACATATTTTTAAATTCAGACAACTGCCACCATCACCCGAAATGCCATCAATCTTAATCTCCATAAGGATATGAGGAAGAAGGGGCTGGGCTGCATTAAACCATGTCCAGGTGAGGAACATGATGATGTCACGCAGTGACATGTTTTGCAGCCCAGTCATAAAGAAACCAGCGCTTAAAGAATTGTGTTGGTCCCCCTTCATAATAAAATGCTCACATGGCAAACAATATATTCTTTTCTAGTAAATACTATTTAAAGACCTTAATCTCTAAAACGGCAGTACAAAAGGGGAATGATTCTACACCACAAACAGTCTGCTAAGATTTTTTTATATAATTTGTTCTTAGAGAAGTGGTTCTGGTGAGAGTAGACACCAAAAAATCTTTTCTGAACTAAAGGGTGATGTACGTGAATATACAAAATCTAAGCTTCTGGTGATAACCCATATTGAAAAATAGATAATCTGGAATAGGTAAATAAGAATAGGAAAAAAAGGAGAACTTTAGAGAGGTGGGGAAATAGAAAATATTAGAGAATTTTAAATGATGGAATGACTGGCATTCTATCCTTGACTACTGTATGTCATGTTGTTTTGCATAAATAAAAAAGTCCTGATTTAAATTCTACATAAATAAAGTGCAAAATGAGTGTCCATAGTCCATTAAAGGTACAACAATTATCGAAAAGATGTTCAAGTTAAATTCTCATTCAAGCCATATCTTCGAACGTATGGCCTCAGAGTATAGATCCACCATGCTTCTCGTTGTAGAAGTTTCATCTCCCAGCTTCCTCCTCCTTCTGGTTTATGTACTTTCTCAATCCCAAAAAATGTTAGGGTTGAAATTGGATGATTGTGGCTCATGAAGTGTCTAGCCTGAGGTGACTTTTCCTTTCCTCTACTGATATTGCTTTTATATTCAGTAATCCTGGTTTTAAGGGTTCTTGTAGTTTCTCCTATATAATAAAAAGAACAGGGGAAGAAAATGCAGTTTTTGACATGGTCTGTATTACAGGTCATAAAATCTCTTATTTGAAATGTTCTATATTGTTAAGTGCTTTTAATCTGTTTACTTTTTATAGAACTATTGCAATGTATACAATTGCCACAAGGAAAAAACCTTTAACATTCTTGGTTAACCAGGTTCCCTGCGTTGATAGTGGACTCCAGTGTTGGGTTTTAACTAGTACATTCTTTATTGTTTTTGTTTTTCTAGCTGTTATTCATGGCTTCTGTTGAAAAACAATATGTCCATTGTTAGTGCTTTGTAAAATGTTCCAGTTGCCTGTTATTGCTATCTTTATTTTTTCAAATTGTACAGAATATTGTGTGGAAATGATACATTTCGAAACTGTTTGCTGTCTCTTGAACTACTATTAATTAACTCTGTACGTTCTTTTTGTAAAGTTCTCATGAGTGAGGAGTCCTCCAGGACATAATCGATGAGAACATGCCTACCCAGAGCCAGTTTGATTCTCCAGCATGCCCCGTGGCATGCACTGTCAATCAAATCTGCCGCCAAAGTCCACTCCATCACCGGGCCTCCAATAATATTAGGGGCTACCGCTCACAATACATTGCGATAAGATATTTTGTTCCCAATTTTATCAGGTTTCTTCCCCCTGATTACTTACTTATTTCAAATATAATTTGGCTTTATAAATATAGTTAAGCTTATAACTGTCCTATACTAATTATATATTATTTGATTATGTTTTAAATACAACACTTATATTTGGTCTGAAAAGGGGACAACTAGTCCTGAAAATGTTTACCATTTGAAAGCACAAGTTTATAAGTGGCTGGATATTATCAGTTTACATAAATATGGTTTTTGATGAAATACAAAGAATGCAAACTTTATTTATGGATTTACAAAGATTTAAGTAAAGAAGAAAGAAACATATGCATGAATGGGTTGAGAGTCTCCTTCATTCATTTGTACACAAATTTTCATTTCACCAACTGGAAGACACTCCCCAATTTTTAGGACATTTTTATAAAAGGGGACTGAGGGAGAACCAATCATATTGTCACTGGTCTAAGTCTTTATTCAGATCTAAGGATAAGAATGAGTTGATTTGATGAAGGGCCTTAACTGACCACAGAGTTTGGCAGAGCTGACGGTTTAAAATAAAGAAGGGATGTTAAATCTATTCCTTCAGTTCAGCAAAGCTGTTGTTCTAAGGATAGCCATTGAGGTAAGGACTCTGCAGTGGGGTTCCCGACCCTACTCATACCACACCAAAAGATTTTATTGCAGTGGATCATGCAGTAATATAAAAAGAAGTTTGGGAGGCTAAGGCCACCCACCACCTTTGGGAAAGTCATTTTAGCATAAGCTCTTCATACTGCCTTCCCCTGCCAGAAAAAGTCTGACACCATTGACTGCAGTTTAGAGAACCATTTTTTAGGAAGATATGGGCATATCATGCTAAGGGGGTATAAGAGGCATGACAAAACATTCATTTTTATAACATTTCTATATCCCCCTAGAGAGAGAGGGAGGCGTCTCCATCTAAGCAGGTTGGTCTTTATAGTATGCAAGTGTGGGAAAAGATTAATTTTGACCAATTGTGTGAGGTTACGTGGGAGTTTGATACCTAGGTAGTTAGGGGCCACAGGTTCCCATCTCAGGCTTAGGTCAGTGATCCAGTGCTTCTGTACCAGGTGATTAAGGGGCATAACAGTGTTTTTTTTTTCCCAGATTTAGTTTGTACCCTGAGACCAATGAGAATCAATTGATAATATTTATCACTGATGAGATTGACTGCTGGGGATTTTCAAGGTGCAACAAAAGGTCATCCACATAGGCAGATAAGGGGAAAGCGGCCTGACCTACCCGAATCCCTTGAACTTCTTTACATGACTGCAGTGAGTGAATCAAAGGCTTGAGGTAAAGGTTAAAGAGAACTGGGGAAAGGGGACATCCCTGTCTAGTACCATGGGAGAGAGGAAATGAGGCAGAATGGATTCCATTAAGCGAACGCTAGCTGTGGGACATGCATTCAGTGCCTGCAGCCAGTCACAGAATGAGGAAGGGAAACCAAATTTGCTAAGCATTGCAAAGAGAAACAGCCAAGAAACTCCGTCAAATGCCTTTTCAGCATCGAGCGAGACTAGGACTGAGGGGATGGGGCAGTCCCTAGCTGAAGCCATAAGGTGGAGTATCTTACATGTGTGATCTGAAGATAACCATCCACTATGAAGCCCACCTGCGAGGGACTGACTAGGCCCTGCCACACCTGGCGAATACGATTTGCCATCATTTTAGCTAGGATCTTTATATCTGAATTCAATAGTGAAATAGGGCGATAGTTACCAGGTGCCAAGGGGGACTTGCCAGGCTTTGGAATGACTGAGATTCAAGCTTGGGTGAGTGAGAAATTTGAGATACCAGAAGATTGTAGCAAATTAAAAAGTTGCGAAAGGAAGGGGGCTAGCTGTTCTACAAAGGCCTCATAGAATGAATTGTTAAACCCATCAAGGCCTGGGGCCTTATCTATAGGTAATTGTCTAATAACTTGCCTAACTTCTCTGGTTGAGATGGGGCACTCAAGATTGTCTGTTGGGTTTGAGAGAGGGTAGGTAAGGATACTGAGCTCATAAATTGGTCTGTAAAAGTAGAGTCGGGTGAGATCTCGGCATTCATTGAGTAGAGTTTCTCGTAGAATTGTTTAAAGGTTTCTGCTATCTCTCTGGGCCTGGTAAAAGTTAGACCACCTTGTGTGGGTTGGATGTGCTGCACTATACTCTGTGCCTCTAATTGCCTAAGCCACATCACCAGTAACTTGCTTGCTTTCTACCCCGATTCTAAGTAGTGAAACTTAACCATCTATAGTGCCAAATCAGCTTTAGCTGCTAACAACCCAAATACTGAGCTCTGAGTGCATTAAGTTTGGCCCAGACCCTCTCATCAGAAGAAGAAGAAGAAATCTCTCTCTCCAGAGCCCTGATTTGATCAAGTAGCCCCTTAATGGATTCCTGTTTCAATGTCTTAATTTTGGAGGCAATTCTTATGCATTCCCCCCTAATCACACATTTAGCCACTCCCCAAAGCATGTCCACAGAGGTCACCGTTCCTGCATTTTCCTTGAAGAAGTTCATAATAAAAGTAGAGAGAGATTTGACAGTTTGGTTATCTTGCAAGATTCCCAGATTGAATCTCCAAATTCTGTCTCTATCATCCAGTCCACCGGGGGTATGCTTCAAATAAATTGGGTCATGGTCTGACAGAACAGTGTGTAGAATGTTACAAGACACCAACCCAGAAAGACTAGATGCAGATGTCAAGAAATAATCAGTTCTAGAAAAGGGGTTGTGTGGAAGAGAGTGAAATGTGTATTGTTTGTCTGTCAGGTGCAAAATGCGCCAAGGGTCACCCAGGCCGAGCATGTCCATAAGTTCACAAAGGCCCCTCTGGGCTGGTGATAGCCCTTTCTTATGTCTCCCAGATTTGTCAGTATCATTCTGATAGACCGGATTCCAATCCCCTCCTAAGATAGTGAGAGGGTTTGAAGGTATGGAAAGATGAGTTATGAGGTTGGAAAAAAAAAATGGATGAGTCAGTGTTAGGGCCATAAATGCCTCCTAGCAATACCTCTGTGAGTCCAAGCTGGCCTCGTAACAGGATGAAGCAGCCTTCTGGGTCACTATATTAATCAGTTAGCTGAAAGGGGGTCTTTCTGTCGATCACGCTGCATACACCACCCCTTTTACTACTAGACCCTGCTTCGAATACTTGGCCCACCCATTCCCTACGAAAATGTAAGTTATCTTCCCTCTTCAGGTGAGTTTCTTGTAGAAATGCCACATTCAGTTGATATTTGGAGAGGTGTCTAAGAATCATGTAGCATTTGCGTTTGTTATTGGCCCCCTTAACATTCCAGGATAAAAATCTAAATAATGATCCCATGGTGATCTGTGCCAAATACTATTGCACCAGCCTCCATATAGGAACACATTTCCCCCCCCCTCCATAAGCTCCAGGTGTCTTTCTCTCCCCCGATCCTCACCTGACCCATACCCACAGTACAACCATCAATTTGTATACAAATGAAACAGTAACAGTTGTAGAAGAGTTCTCCGATAAGCCCCCGCCCACCTCTTCTCCCAACCCCCAATAACTATATACATGAGTCTTGCCCCAGCCTTAAAGGCCGTTCCTCAATCTATCTTTGCCTGTGAAGATTCCCTACTTCGAAGCAGACTCTCCCCCCAGCTCGCATGTAGACTGCAACATTAAAAGATCGTAATAGCCAATACTAGTCTAGCGGTAGCTAAAGAGGACAAGTCCAAGGAGTCAATTTGCAAGTATCTGTATTCCCCCAGTACCAGCAGGAACAGAATCCTGTAGAAGATTACACTATGAATTTGACCACAATGGGGAGAATCCAAGGCCTCCACCTAAAAATCCGCAAGTGCAACCAATAGGGGATCCCACTAGGGTATATAGTGGTAGCTCCATTATGACCCCACAAACCTAAGTGAGGAGTCCTCCAGGATGTAATCGGTGAGACCAGGCCTACCCAGAGCCAGTTTGATTCTCCAACATGCCACGTGGCATGGCCTGTCAATCAAATCCGCAGCTGAAGTCCACTCTATCCCTAGGCCTCCAATAATATAAGGGGCTACAGTACCTCTCACATGTTCCCTCCAAATCAATCACCTCTACAGACTCAGGGCTGCCCAGGCCAGTGCAGGAATGAACCTTCGCTCTGAGGTATAATGCCCCCTAGTCTATACCTTAGGATACCCAGCTACTCATTTGTTAAAGTTGGTCATGGAGAGGAGGGCGGGGGAGATGCATCCCCACAACCTCCCATGCCCTTCTATACCACAGTTTCAGCAGGTTTAGGACCCAAGGGAGCCTATGTAAGTGGTGGCCACCTAAACAAGTTTAGCAAAGCACCAGTTTGAGCAAAGCTCTCGAATGCCTAATGGCCAGTAAATAAGCCCTGACTGGACTGGATTGTACCTTAAACAGGCTCCCAATCTCACCCTTAGGTGGATTAAATAACAGAACCTACAGATGCACCACCGTGGGTAGCGTGTGGAGAACCCCCAACCCCTTATGGATCCTCGTCCCTCCAACCACCCCAGAGGACATACCTTCCTTCCAGCTGTTGCAGATAGCACCGTGGTTCCTCCAGCTTGTGTTAGCCCTGTGTGAGATCCCCATACAGCTGCAGCAACATGATCAAGAGGGTAGAAGATGCCCGTGTGGGTTCTCCCTCATTAGTCCAAACAGCACAGATGCTGTGGTTTATACCATGGAGTGAAGTCAATAAAAGCATAGTGTCCCCGGATAAGTGGTGCCCCAAGTGTTGGCGGGAGAGAGACCGGAGGATAGGTTGGGACAAATGAGACGTTAAGAGGGTAAACAGCAATAGTCTAAAGACTTTAGGGGTTAGAATCCAAAGGCACATAGATCCAAGAAGATCCCTTTCTCCGATCTGAGAAACAAATAACTAAGGCCTGGTTCCATGCTGAGTTAGTTCACTTAGGGGCCTGGAACAAGTCTGGAAAAAGCGTGGGTAGCTCCAATTTAGCCTGTGCCTCTGAGTCAAAGGATCTTTGAGAATCCTGGTAGAGGATCTGTAACCTAGCAGGGTAAAGCATTTTGAACCACAGGCCTGCCGCCATAAGCTTGGAAATAATGTGGCTAAACTCAGCCCTTTTCAGCCTGACTGACTTTGGGAGGTCTTGAGAGATGCAGATCTTAACTCCGTCTCACAGAATCTCCTTCATCTCCCTGAGTTTTGCAAGCATATGCATTTTGTTTAAATAGTTCAGTAGTTTAAATATGAGATGGCAAGAAGGTGAGTTAGAGGACGGCATCAGTCTGAACGCTCTGTGGGCCCTTTCAACTACATAGCTGGGTCCATCAGGCGAGGGGCCTGCTAACTTCTCACAGAAATTTTGAGTGAACAAGAGAGGATTTTGCCCTTCAGCCCACTCCAGAAGTCCAATGATGAGTAGATTATTCCTTCTGCTATGACCTTTGAGGTCTTCTACCTTTTCTTCCAATTTTGTAAGCTTTCGGCAAACCGCAGTAGCATCAGATTCCTGCTGGGAGTGCCAGTCATCTAGGGAGCTCACCCTCACCTCCACATCCCCCATCTGGCAGGACAAGGTCTCGGATCTGCTGTAAACTGGTGAGTTTTTTTATACCCAGCAAGGCATCCTTAAAGGAAGACAGCTCTGAGAGAAGCTTCTCTTCTGTTAGGGGGACCAGAGGCGGCATTGCCTTGGAGATGGTGGCTGGCTGAGTTTTTGATTTCTTGGCTGCTTTGGGCTTCTCCGGTGTGGTCGGTGGAGTGTGCAAAGTCCCTGCAGGCCACATGTCCACCTCCATGGCAGGCGGTTGGTGATCACCTGATGTTTAGTGACCAAGAGGGCAAAAGACATCCTACCAATGCCTCCAAATGGTAAGCACACTCTGTAGATACACACTGGTAGCTTCTGCAGGTGAAAACGGCTATAAAACTGTTAAAATTAGGAGCTGAGGAGCGGAGCTGAGATTGCTGCATTTTACCCCCTCTGATGCATCACGTGACCCACTGTCCTCACTATTTCTGCGACAGCCAACTTTCACAGGTGCTTTTTATTTTCATCCGCACTTCCACTTTGCCTTCCTGAGCTCAGGTAGTTGTATCCCACAAGGGGGTTCACCTTGGGCACCATCCATCCTTAGATTTACAGCAACTTTGTTTTTCATCCATTATCCACACAAATATGGACATCATCAGCTACAGATATTGCAGGACCCTCATCACCACAGCTTACATGAGGCAGGTGGGGCATTGTTGTACTTGCTCTGCACTAAATGATCTACGCACTCAATTACACACCACTCGTGCTGAAATATACGTTCTCAGTGTACAACTCAACCATGCTGCGCATCACTCGGACTTAAGCTCCAACCACCAACACCACTCCCCAAGAGAGCTAGCAGACCAGGGGGTTGGCAGTTGGTAGGAAAACAGAATGCACAGCGAAATAACTCCCGCAAAATAACTCCAACACCAATCAAACTAACAAACAGGTTCTCTCCACTTTGTTCCAAGCCTACTTCCAGGGCAGGCATGACAGTGGCGCGGACCCTTACACAATGCATGGACAAACAAACCACAACAAAAACCTCCAAGCAAAACAAAAAGTGTGTCTTAATAATAGATGACTGTGTGATCCATGGGTGCAGTCACACATCCACCAAAGTGGCCAAACAGAAATTGAGGTTAGATGTCTCTCAGGAACATTGGCACAGAGGGACACTAACAGAATTGAGGGAACTGTGTATAACACCAAGTGAGACACGCACATTCTTATCCATACAGGCACAAATGACCTTGCCAGATGGTCAGTTGAAGAGACTAAGTAGCATCTAACGATTCTAGGAGAAAAACTCACTTCCCTTTCATCCAAAGTCTCCTTCTCAGAAATTCTGCCTGTGTGCAGCAAGGGGGCTAACAGGCAGAAGATCAGAGAAAGGGACATTTTCGAACTTAGTACCTGGCTCAAAAACTGGTGCCAGAGAAAAGCTTATGGCTATGTAGGAAACTGGCAGAACTTCTGGGAGAGGAAGTTCTTTAGATTCGATGGCCTACACCTTACAAAAGAGGGAACACGTTCTCTAGGCCAAAAATTTGACGTCTTTGTCAACCATTTAAACTAGAAGGAGGGAGGGAAAGGGGCATCAGCAACAGTTGCATCAAATGAGCTTACAAATGCCCATCCCCCATCTAAGGAAACTCAATCAGAACCAAAACAGGGCATCACAAGCACCACGTACGTCACAACTCCACACGGGCATTCCAAACATGATAGGGATATCCAAACATGAGGGACACAAACCACAAGTGGAGAAATCATGCAGCAAGCAGGACAAACCAAGACTGGATGGCAATCTGTGTCAATGTCCATAGTCATCCAAATAAAATCACAGATATCACAGCAATGATGGGTGATGCCAGCCTTGACTGGGTTGCTGTCATGGAGACTTGGTTCACAGAGAACCTTACCTGGGATGTCACCATCCCTAGTTACATTCTCTTCAGGAGAGATTGCATAGGTAAGAAAGGGGGGGGTCACTGTTTATATCAGGGAAGGTATAAATGCTACTGAGCCCCAGGGAACACAAGATGAGACAGAGGCACTATGGATCACTCTGGGGGCTGGAAACAGGAACCCTATCAGGGTTGGAGTTATCTATAGACCCCCCAAACCAGGAGATTGAAAAGGAAAAGGTTCTCCTGGAAGACATAATGAGGATAGCGGACAAAGGTGAGTTATTGCTAGTCAGGGACTTCAATTTACCAGATGTAGAATGGTCCACCTTCACAGCCTCCTCAGAGAGGAGTAGAGAATTTCTCATTGCTTTGAAGGGGACAGGACTGACTCAAATGGTGGTTTCTCCCACCAGAGAATCAGCTGTCCTGTGCCTGGTACTCACTAACAGTGCCAGGGTATCAGAAGTACAAGGGGGATCAATCTGTTTACCAGTGACCACAGGTCAATCTGGTTCTCCATTAGCAAGACTAAGGACCCCTGACATGCCAGAATCAGGGTGCTCAATTTCAGGAAAGCAGATTTCTTGAAAATGAGGGAAAGGATCAAGTCCCTGCTGGTAACAGATACCACATGGAATGAGGAGGACAAATGGACAAAGCTGAAAGATGTTATAGCGTCAGTCACAGCGCTATGCACTAAACAAATCAGTAAGACCAAAAAGGGCAAGGAACCCCCTCTGGTTCTCCAAAGAGGTAGCTACTATAATTAGGGAAAAGAGAAAAGCTTTTTGGAAGTACAAGGAGACCAAGTCTGAAAAGGAAAGAGAAGCCTACTGAGAGAAACTCAAGGACGCCGGCAAAGCTATTAAGGTGACAAAGGCACAGACCGGAAGAAAACCTGGCTCAAGAAGTGAAAACGGGGGACAAAACATTTTATTGATACATTTGAGAAAATAAAAGAGCAAAGGAGGAATAGCACAGCTGGCAAACAAGGAAGGACAACTGGTGGAAAACAATAAAGGCAAGGCAGAAGTTCTCAATGAATTCTTCTGCTCGATCTTCACACAGGAAGACATTGGTAATGGTCCAGCACCAGCCAGAACACTTCCCCATACCAGGGGAGTTGACATATCCCCCTTTATGAAAGAAAGGGTCTTTGAGGAGTTGTCTAAAATAAGGGTGGACAAGGCAATTGGCCCTGATAGAATACACCCAAGAGTTCTAAAAGAACTTAGGGATGAACTTGCCCACCCCACTTGCTGAACTGTTTAGCAGCTCACTGGAACAGTGGATAGTACCACAGGACTGGAAAAGGGCCACAGTTGTGCCATTACACAAGAGTGGTAGCAGGGAGATAGCAGAAAACTACTGTCCAGTAAGTCTGACCTCTGTGGTGGGTAAAATAATGGAGACGTTGCTTAAGGAAAGAGTAATGAACTACCTGAAAGCAAGTTGACAACTTGACACAAATCAGCATGGCTTCATATCAGGATGCTCATGGCGAACAAGTTTGACAGAATTCTTTGACTGGGTTACTAGAGAAGTACACTTGGGGCAGCAGTGGACGTGGTGTATCTGGACTTTAGTAAAGCCCTTGATACAGTCCCACATAGAAGGCTAACCAACAAACTGGACTAAGCTGGCATCAGTCACATAGTAGTTAAATGGATCACAAACTAGCTGCAAAGCAGGACACAGAGGGTTTTGATAAATGGCACTTTGTCCCAAGATGGGAAGGTGTCAAGTGGCATGCGGCAGGAGTCAGTACTACGCCCCATCCTTTTCAAAATATTCATCTGCGACATTGCTGAAGAACTGAAAGGGAAAGTCTGCCTCTTTGCAGATAATATGAAGCTCTGTAACAGAGTGGGCACACAGGAGGGGATCACAGAAATAGAGGCAGATCTCAGGATGCTAGAGGAATGGACCGGGAACTGGCAGTTGAGATTCAACTCAAAAAAATATAAAGTCATGCACTTGGGTAGAAGAAACCTATGCATGAAGTATATCCTGGAGGAGCAGCTACTAAAAGAAACAAAGCTGGAATGGGATCTTGCTGTCATGATCTCAAATGATTTAAAGGTAGGGAAGCAATGAGAAAAAGTGGCACTAAAGGAAAGAAGCATCCTCGGATGTATTGGAAGGGGTATTACCAATAGGAAGCGTGATGTAATCCTCCCACTGTACAGGTCCCTGGTGAGACCTCACTTGGAGTATGGTGTGCAGTTCTGGAGACCTCACCTAAAAAAGAACATAGACCATCTGGAAACCGTGCAGCGACATGGCACCAAAATGGTGCAGGGTCTGCACCACAAAACATATGAAGCTAGGCTCAGCCAGCTAAATTTATTTTCCCTCGAGTACAGGAGGAACAAAGGAGACATGATTGAGACATTTAAATTTGTTAACAGGATCGGGAGTCATGTGATGTCTAGCTAGGAGAAGCAGCTTGTTTGTCTCTCTCCCGCTCTATAATCTACTAAAATTACATGGACTAAAACAGCTTTAACTACAAAAGGCAGAAGGCAGCATTTTTAAACCTTAGCCATACTACAAGTGCTAGGAAGACAGCTTAAATGCCTGCTATGGAGGTTACTATGAAGCCGGAGCTTCCACACCATACTTCACCACCCTCTCCAGATAAGGCCGCTAAGAAATCTAGACAGCAGGCTGCTAAGCCTGCCTCATCTCCCGTTGCCAAATCCAAGGCTTCGCCGCTTACAGAAGAGTGCTTCTTGGCCGAAATGAGACCACTTCAGGAAGCTATGGCTGTGCTCACAACAGAGGTCTCATCGATCAAGAAAGATTTGGGGGAAGTCTCCAACCAAGTCAAAGACACAGAGGCACACACAATATCCTTGGAAAATTGGAAGAGTACCATTGAACCCAAGGTCATTTCATTGAAATGGCAGCTACACAAAATGGAATTAAAGTTGGAGGACCTTGAGGGCCACAGCGGCCGCAATAATCTGGTGATTCTGGGGCTCCTGGAGGGAGAAGAGGGAACCTCACCTATAATATTCACCAAGAAATTGTTTGAAAAAGTGGTTGGATCCTCTCCAAATGGCCCTTCCTACATAGTGAAACACGTTCACAGGGCACTGCGACCCAAATCATCACCAGGCTCCCCTCCTCAGCCTTTTTTGCTGAAGCTGTTGAATTACCTGGATAAGCAGCATGTGTTGGAGAAATTAAGAGATATCCAGGCTGTAATGTGGGAAGGCCACAAAATTCATATCTCCCAAGACCTGCCAGCATCAGTGAGGCAGAAAAGGGGATCATTTCATTCTTCAGTGACCCGCTTAATCCCTGACGGTATCTGTTTCCATATGCTGTATCTGGATTAACTGCAAATCAGGATTCAGGAGAAATGGCAGTCCTTCGACACCAATGAACAAGCGATGCATGAACTACAATGCCTGCTCCACGAATTGTTCAAGAAATGACTCTGCTTCCAAATACTGAGAAGAGACTATCTGCCCTGATAGACATTTTTACCAAAGGCATAATATACATGTTCTGTTAGACTGAAGGGGGTCATTGCTGGTAAAGACCTTATATCAATATAAAGAGACCTGTATGCCATTGTTTGAAGGTGGCCCTTCTTAATATGGGTCTACAGTAATTAGTAGGTCCCAAAAGGAGACCCCTGTATCCTACTATTTTCTTATTTTCTTAGGATAATAATGGGGTGTTTCAGATATGTTAATATGGTTATAGCAGTTTTTTGTCATGTACACTGACGTTCTAATCTTGGGTTTTAGAAGCTTTTTTAGAGTTGCAGTTAAAGGAGAGAGGGGATGGGTGGGACAAGGTCACCAACTGCTCTATCTGGCAGCATCATGCACCAAATTAAAGGGGGGATGCCCAGCCATCTACCAGGTAGCCATGGTCCTGGGGTCTGATTGTACATTCTTTAGTGGCTTGGCATGGGGGATGTTACACATTATATATTACTATGTTACATCATGGAGATGGGTTGGGGGAGGGGAGGGACAGGGATTTTTTGGGGCAGTTTCAGAAGTGGTAGTAGGGGGAGCGGGGAGGGCCCCATGGTATCAGCTGGGGATCATCTATTATAGCATCATTTTTCAGATTTCAAAATGATAACCACTAACAAAAAATATGGCTAATGTTATTCGTGTGTGCTCCCGGAATTTCAAAAGTGCACCTAGTAAATGTAAAAGATTAAAAATTCTTAAACACTTGCAAATGGTGAAAGGACAAATTTCTTTCTTGTATGAAACACACCTGCTGGAACTGAGATCACTCTACTGAGAAGACCCGATATAGGTCAAGTCTACATAGCGGGCAATAGCACTCAGAGTAGGGGGTTGCAATTCTAATTGATAAATCCCTGGGGTTTAAATGTAGCCAGTGTATTCAAGACCCAATGGGCAGGTTCATTTTTGCTACTGGAATTCTGGAAAGATCTAATATGGTCCTGGGGTCTATATATGGACCTAATATAGACACCCTCCTTCTTTATAGAATTAACTAGCACCCTGTCACCTTTTCTTTCTGCCCTGATCCTTTTAGGGGGTGATTGGAACTTGCCCTTCTCACGAGATGTGGATAGGACTGGAAGACGAAGAGCAGAGTTGTCCCCAGCCCAAAGGGCCATCAGGGATCTCATGGACAGATTAGGACTATGTAACCCTGGAGGGTGTTACACCCTGATTTGAGGGAATACACATTCCATTCCCTTGTCCACGGGACTTCCTCCTGTATTATTTTCTGCTGAGCAGACAGCTTCTGGAGGGCCTTATAGCCTGTGAGATTTCCCCTGAGGTAATGTCCAATCATTCCTCAGTGACTTGTACATTGTCCCTATCACCCAATCATCAGAAGGACATGATTTGGAAAGTCAACAATAGGTTATTAAAAGATAAATGGGTGCTGGATAAACTTAGACAGTGTATCGCTCAATATACTTGGGACAATCTCAACACTACAGAAAGGGTCGCTATTGAGTGGAGGGCCCTTAAATGTTTCCTAAGGGGGGAACTTATAAGGATTGCATCCACTAGGAAACATGAAAGGGAGAGACAAGCACTGGACCTATTGGGTCAAATTAGGGACCTAGAAAAAAACATCTCACCTTCCTCCTCGGAGATACAACGTCATGCACTTATTAAACTAAGGGCCCAATGTAATGATTTAATAGAGGAGAAGGCAGAATACGCTATTCTTAAATTAAGATCCTCCTATGTAGATCAAGGGGGAAAAGCTGGGAGATTGCTAGCACTAAGAATCAAACAGCAAGAAGAATCTAGGTTAATAAACGCTGTCCGTTCATCCAGGGACGGCTCTCTCTCTTAAGACTGGTGACCGGGATATTTTGTCAGAATTTGAAAGTTTTTATACAGAGCTTTACAGTGCCAAGTTTATATCCCCTTTGGAAGAACAGGTGCACGCATACTTGGTGAAGGTTCCCCTACCAACCCTATCTCCTGAACAGCAGTTCCTACTGATCTCCCCCTTCACAGAACAAGATGTAAGGTCTGCAGTTCTTGCTCTGCCGATGGATAAAGCTCTGGGGCTGGATGGCTTTTCCCCAAACTTTTACAATGCTTTGGTGGAGGAATTGGCTCTGTGGCTGCACCACCTATTCCAAGCTATTTTGGACTGGAAGAGTGAAGATCCCTGATTGTTTGAAGCCCTAATATTTGTATTGCATAAGGAGGGGAGGGACCCAGAACAGGTGTCGAATTACAGGCCAATATCACTTTTGAACTACAACATTAAAATTCTAACGAAACGTCTGGCAGACAGGTTGAACAGGGTTATCCCCTCTCTGATTTGTGCAGAGCAGATGTTTTTTTTGGGTAAACAGGTCACCCACAGGCCACCTAAGGAAATTAGACCACATTGTTTTGGCATCCCGTGACACCATGCTTCCTGCGGTGCTGGTGTCGCTGGATGCTGAAAAACTTTTGACAGGGTGGACTGGCATTTTTTGTTCAGGATGTTGCACAGGTTTGGGTTCCCTCCTCTCCTTGGGCAGTGGGTTCAAGTGTTGTATACTAAGCCCAGTGCTAGGATATATTGCAACAGGGCCCTCTCCTCACCTCTTCCCCTCTCCTCCGGCACCAGACAAGGCTGTCCCTTATCCCTGCTATTTAATTTGTACTTGGAGCCACTCCTGGTGCAGATTATGATGGATCCTGGGGTACAGGGAATTTTGAATGGGGCACATGAACTTAAGTTATCAGCATATGAAGATGACATACTCCTACACCTCTCTAACCCTAGGTCCTCTATTAACAAAGTTTTAGGCTTGATCTGGAAATATGGCCATTTCTCAAATTACAAATTAAATCTGAGAAGTTGACAGTCTTCCTGCTTAATTCGGCTACCTATAGGCAAGAAGTAGATGATCTGGGGCTTAAATGGAAAGACAAGAAACTAAAGTACTTAGGTATATTCCTAGCCAGAGAGGCTAAACTCTCACAGGAATGTAATCTAGAATCCAGACTAGATGGGCCAAGCGGTCCTTATCTGCCATCAAAGTCTATGTTTCTATGTTTCTCTCATCCAGGTTATTCAGCAAGACCTAGATAGATGGAAAGTGTTGCTCATATCACTCTGGGGAAGTATAAATTTGATCAAAATGAATATCCTTCCTCGTATTTTCTACCCTTTCAATATGCTAAACTTATGGTTATTGCAGAAATGGTTCTGTAAGGTCCACACGCTGATATCCAATTTTATCTGGAGGGGCAAACCGGCCCGTAGAGCCTATTACAAACTGTCCGCTTCCAAAATTCATGGAGGACTATGGCTGCCTCATTTTAAAATATATTATTGGGCAAGTCACTCTGCAAAATACCTGAGATGGTTGGATGATAGAGAACTTTGAGATAATGGACAATATAAACCTTTGTGGCTTGCAATTGAAAAGGCAGTGTTGGAAGTACATGGCCTGTTGCCCCAGGCCCTATTGCACATCCCCCTTAAACTGCTCCCAGAAGGACTGTGTAATAAGTTGAATGCAACCTCAGTAAAGAGTCACACCCAAATGTGTACATTCCTGCCCTATAGACATACTCATGATCCTAACCAGCCCTTAGTGGATAATCCCAATTTTAGAATTGGGGGTCAACACATTAATCCATCCTGGATCCCGCAGATGGTAGGAGTCTCAGCGTCAGAACTGCTGGGGGATGGGAAAGTTTTGCCCTCAGGAGAAATTAATTAACATGATGGCTTGGGGTTCATTCAGGGTATAAAGTATATCAACTTAGACATATGTTAGCTAGCTACCAGGTATAAAGCAAAAGGCTGACCCCCTACTAGGGGTGGTGTATCACATTGAGCCCACTGCCTGCCTAATTGGGGACTACTCCTTGGTGTGTGGTACTGAACGGAAGTGCCACTTGGTTCTGATGGCCTTGTTGGCTCAGAAATTAGTGCTCCTACACTGGTTAGACAGTGAAATCATTCCTTACTCTGAATGGTTGCAGGAACTTCTCCATAATCTTGCTATAGAAAAGATTATTGCCAGTACTCGTAACAGACTACCAAGGTTTGACAAAATCTGGAGTAAATTACAGACTGTATATTCACTATAGTGGTGTACACTGTTTTCAACCTGGTGCACCAACCATAGAAGAATGTGCTGATACAATGGGGGGGAGGGAGCGGGAAGGGGACAGGAATTGTTTGTGTGTCACTGTCTGTTTTGTAATTTGTACCTTGTTATCATATGTGTATGAAAGAGGACCACCTTGTGGCCGTGTGTGAAAATTAAATTCCAAATAAAGTATCCTGGTGCCAGTTCTCCCCCAATCACTGATCACCCCACTGAGAATAAAGACATATGTTTCCCTGTTGCTAGTTGTCTTCCCCCAACCTCCGCAATCACTGGTCTGAGTACAAAACTGAAGTTACACTGGTGCCACTCTCCCCCCCATGCTGACTGCAGATCATTGGCTCGACTATCAAAATATAAGTTTTCCTTAGTGTCCAGTGCCCCCCCACCCAATGACCTACCTGATGTAGGAGATCTAGTTCCCTGGTGGCTAGTAGTCCCTTCCCCCACCTGATCCCATGCCCAATGTTGGTAAACATATTTCCTGGTGGCTTGCGGTCCCTCCCCCACCCGATCCCATGCCCAATACCAGTAAACATATTCTCTGGTGACTAGTGGTCCCTCCTCCCACCCAATCCACTGTATATGAAAATGACACCATTCTCTGGTGGTGTAGTGGACCCCCATCCCTATCCCTAATCCCCAGTAAAAGAATGAACATCTATTCCTGTTGGTCTAGTGGACCCCCAACCTCCCAACCCTGGTAGATAGTACCTCACAACCCCTCCCCCCCTCCTGATCCTGAGCTGGTGTCCAGCACAGCCCTCTACTCTCCACTCTGGCCAACTGATGACTGAGCTGTCAATGAGCGCATACTGTATACAGTATGTGCTCACTGAATAACAGCTCTGTGAGTGAGCTGTCAATAAATGAGCACATACCATATACAGTGCATGCACATTGACAGGTCAAATGGTGTGATGGAGAGTGGAGGGCTGTGCCTGTCACAGGCTCAGGGTCAGGATGGGGGGAGCAAGTGGTGGGGCACTACCTGCTTGGGTGGGGGAGTGGGAGGTCCAGTAGACCACCAGGAAATGGATGTTCATTCTTTTACTGAGGATCAGGGATAGGGGTGTCCACTAGACCACTGACTCAGAGTATTTTTAAAACTGCTGTAAATTGTTGTACATACTGACTGTTTCTTGTATCAACTACTACTACTCTCTGTACAAACAGTACCTGGGTCGCACCTGGAAATGAGCCTTGGCTCAGTGTGCTTTTCACGGTCATCAAATTTTAAATAAATAAAACAAATAAATAAACATGGGAATGAAGGTTCAGTCTTTTACTGGGCATCGTGGATAGGGAGGGAGGTCCACTAGACCACTAGGGAATGGTGTTATTTTCACATACAGGGGATCGGGTGTGGGGGAGGGACCACTAGCCACCAGGGAAATGGATCTCCTATATTGAGCAGGGAATTGGTTGGAGGGGTCACTTAACACCAGGGAAAATGTATATTTTGACATTTGGGCTGGCAATTGGCAATTGGTGTGGGGGGGCTGACACCAGGAAAACTTGTTTTGTATACTTGGGCCAGCGATCACGGGAGGGGGAAACTAGCATCAGGGAAATATTATTTATAGCTCAGCATGAGTACTGGTGAGGGGGAGGGAGCACTGGAACCAGGGAAACTTGTTTTGTATACTCAACCAGTAATCATCAATTGGGAGGGGGATCACTTGGCACCAGGGAAACTTCTTCCTGTGTTATCAGACTGGTGCTCATGGGGGGGGACCATGAGACATCATGGACACAGAGCTTATGTTGTTGTTTTTATACAGTATTCAAACATTGCATTGCAACTGTCAATCACCTGATGATCAGATAACTGAGAATTCAGAACCCACCAATTCCTTACTTAAGCTTAACAACAACAGTCATTCCTCTGGAATGAGCAGCCCCAGTGCTTTAGAATTGAAGCCGCTTATGGAATTTGGAACTAAATTTAAACTTTGCTCTGTGTGGTCATAGTCACCCCTGCACTCTAATGTCAGATTGATTCCTATGGATAGGATGAGCTGAGAGCACTAAAACTAGTTAAATGGCTACCACTTTTTTTTTTAATTTATTTCAAGAAAATTTAACATTTTAATCATGTTGTTAAACACAGTGAAGTATCTCTTTGGATGAAACAACATGACTACAGTGAGTATTTTTTTGTTCTTATCAGACAGTATTCATTAACCTTACTGTGCATGTTATTGACTATGAAGGGAGAAAAGAGGATGCGCTGCACTATATTATCACAAAATGTCTGTGTCTCTTTGATAAGGACACAGATCACATTTTTATATATGCCTTCGTACAACTGCTTTTGTATGCATACTGTACATCAGATTGTTTATTCCATGTCTACTGGTTATTATATTTATCAAGGCATACATTACATTCTTTATGAATAATTATTTTGTGAAAACAGTGACACAAAGGTAGGGCTTCTTATCGAAAAGTGAAATACACTAGTGAGATTGTGTGTAAATAGAGGCTACACACTACCACACTACATTAAAATGTCATTCCACAAACCAGCTCAGCATGCTTATTCACTTGAGTACAACTGTCAACAATTGATCATTGAAATTTATGTACGTCATTATATGATTTCACGTAGCAATGTCATATCAGTAATTTTGTCTACAGTCAGTCCTCTGGGAATTCATGTATTTCCTGAAATTTCCAATATGAAGGTTATTTAACATATTATGTAAATTAATTATTATAGTTACATCAAATAGACACATTAATTGTGTGGTTAATATTTAAGGATTACACATCACATAGATTATTTTCCTGACTGTTAAATATGGTCAATAGCTCATCACTATTTCCTGTTCTAAATCTAAACAATTATATATAATGATATTGCATTCTAATTTACTTGCCTAGACTGTTCATATTTCTTTATTCAGTACATAAAAAATTGCTATACATTGTTCCAAGAGCATAACTCAACAAGCAGAAACGTGCTAAGCATACTATACATGGTTAGCCATTGTTTGGTATAAAAATAACCATGCTCAAAATCCAGGTTTTGCACATTCTAAATTGTTGTGCACATTCCAAAGTAGTGCTGTGTGCTTTCAAAACGGTTGTTCTTTATAGCTACTGTTAAAGGGCATCCAGTTTTAAATTCCTGTTTCATCCCACACACAGAAGCTTACTAACCATCTAATGCACACAGTTGTAAATTTCCCTTAAAATTTCTGATATACAGAATTGGTTTAGTTGCCAGACCCAGAAGCAAATGGTTTGATACCTTTTATTGGACCAACATGGATGTTACAGAAAGAAAACAGTGCCTAAGCCTTCAGACCAAAAAAGTCCTTCCTCGGAAGCTTATGTCCAATATGTGACATAAGCTTCCAAGGAAGGACTTGGTTGGTCTGAAAGCTTAGGCACTGTTTTCTTTTTGTAACATTCTATGTTGGTCCAGTAAAAGGTATCAAACCATTTGCTTCTGGATCTGTCCTTAAAATTTCTGTGACTTTAATTTCAATTGTACATCAATCAGAACTAATAAACAGCCCTTTTTTAACCTGTGTGTGTGTGTGTGTGTGTGTGTGTGTGGGGGGGATTGACAGGGTACGGTATAACAAAGAAAAAAACAAACATTTACTGTACAGAAAAGAAATATGGTCAGCCATGCACAACTCAGCATGTGAGTACATCTCGGTGTTAAGATGACATCCTGGACATCTCAAGCCTCTCTGTAGCTGTACATGATGCTGTCTCAAACCCATAATGGAGACACAGCCTTGTTGTATATGGTTACCCATAGATTATTCTACAGATAGTCTATTGTGGAGCTATGTTATACATATGTTTATATACTTGAAATATGGTTGTGCTGCGATAGTGACATTATGATGTGTTTGTGCTGCAGTACTGATGTCACACCTGCAGAACAACTTAGAGTACAGAAGTTCAGTTGTTTTCTAGTATCAAATGAGCTGGAAGTCATGGAAAAATGTACCGTCACATGCTGGAAATTCCAAAAAATGACTACAGATGAATCAATGAAGACAATATTAATAATCAAATGCAACAAACTGCATTACATATTGACATGCCTTTGATATATTTCCTTTGTGATGCACTTTCACAAGTGTATTTTCTTGTTTATCAAAGCATGATGCAATTGGTGGAGGAATATTTCTGAATGGCACATTATTCCTCCAGCTTTTTCAGATTGCCCCTTATCTTATCCACCCCCCTGGTGTGTCCACCCTGTTGCAGAGCCTTGTGTCATCTGCAAACATGCATACTTTCCCTTCTTGTCCCTCTGCAATGTCACTAATAAAGACACTGAAGAGGACTGGGCCCATTACTGATCCTAGTTGCACCCAACTGGTCACTCTGCCTACACCAGAGTGTATGCTATTTACCACCACCCTCTGAATCCTTTTGTTCAGTAAACTATTAACCCATTTCACGATTTTAGTACCTACCCATAGGCTGTTCAGTTTGTTTATCGGTCTTCTACAGTGCCTTCAAAAAAGTATTCACCCCCCCCCCTTGGATTTTGTCACATTTTGTGATGTTGCAAACTCAAATTAAAATACATTTTATATGGGATTTTTTTTGTCACGTATCTACAGAAATTACTCTATAATGTCAAAATGGAATGAAACTTCTGGAATTTTTTGTGCATGTAATTTAAAATAAAAACCTGAAATGTCTTGATTTGATAAGTACTCACCCCCTTTGCTATGACACTCCAGATTGAGCTCAGGTGCATCCAATTTCCTTGTAAGATCACTCTAAAACTTGAATGGAGTCCACCTGTGGTCAGTTCAAATGGTTGACATGATTTCAGAGGAAATACACCTGTCTATATAAGGTCCCACTGTTGGCAGTGCATGTCAGAGCAGAAACTCTACCAAGAAGACCAAGGATCTGTCCATAGAACTCCTCGATGGAATTGTGAGGAGGCATAGATCTGGGGAGGGGTATAAAAACATTTCTAGGGTGTTGAAAGTTCCCAGGAGCACAGTCAAGGCCATCATTAGGAAATGGAAAGATTATGGAACCACCCAGACTCTTCCTAGAGCAGGCCGTCCTCCCAAACTGAGCAACCAGGCAAGAAGGACCTTGGTCAGGGAAGTGACCAAGACCCAATGACCACCCTGACAGAACTACAGAGTTCCATGGCTGAGATGGGAGAACCTGTCTGGATAACAATCTCTGCAGCACTTCACAGATGTAACCTCTATGGGACAGTGGCTAGATGGAAGCCACTTCTGAGAAAAGGCCACATAATAGCATGCCTGGAGTTTGCAAGAAGGCAAGTGGCAGACTCTGAGACCATGTGGCAAAAGATTCTCTGGGCTGATGAAACAAAAATTGAACTCTTTGGCCTGAATGCAAAGCGCTATGCCTGGCGCAAACCAAACACAGCTCAGCACCCGTGTAACACCATCTCTACCATGAAGCATGGTGGTGGCAGCATCACGTTATGGGGATGCTTTTCAGTATCAGGGACTGGGGCACTTGTCAGGATAGAGGGAACAATGAATGGAGCCAAATACAGGCAAATCCTTGAGGAGAACCTGCATCAGTCTGCAATAGACCTTGGACTGGGGTGAAGATTTACATTCCAACAGGACAACGACCCCAAGCATACAGCCAAAGCAACACTGGAGTGGCTTCAGAACAAAAGGTGAATGTCCTTGAGTGGCCCAGCCAAAGCCCAGACTTGAATCCCATTGAGAATCTGTGGAAAGACTTAAAGATTGCAGTTCACCGACACTCCCCATCCAACTTGACAGAGCTTGAGCAAATCTGCAAGGAAGAATGAGCGAAAATCCCCAAATCCAGATGTGCAAAGCTGATACAGACATACCCAAGAAGACTCAAAGCTGTAACTGCTGCCAAAGGTGCTTCTACAAAGTATTGACTCAGGGGGGTGAATACTTAAGTAAACAAGATATTTCAGTTTTTAATGTTTCATAAATTTTTGTTACACAATAAAAATATTTTTGCCCCTTTAAATTGTTGAGTATGCCGTGTGAATTAAGGGGGAAAAATCATTTCAATGCATTACAAATTCTGGTAGTAACACAACAAAATGTGACAAAATCCAAGGGGGGTGAATACTTTCTGAAGGCACTGTATGTGGAATGGTTTCAAAAGCTTTACTGAAACCCAGGTAAGCCATATCCACTGCCCCACCCCAATCTACTTCCCTGGTTACTCAGTGAAAGAACTTGATCAGGTTTGGTTGGCGCAACCTCCCCCTGTGAAACCATGTTGCCTCCAGGTATTCCACAATCCTTTCCTTCAATAATGATTTCATTACCTTGCCTACATTACCATGGATATCAGGCTGACCGGCCTGTAGTTTCCTGCCTTCTCCTTATTTCCACTTTTATACATAGGGA
This sequence comes from Neoceratodus forsteri, assembly GCA_016271365.2. Lineage (NCBI taxonomy): Eukaryota > Metazoa > Chordata > Ceratodontiformes > Ceratodontidae > Neoceratodus > Neoceratodus forsteri. The sequence goes on from CM057449.1 coordinate 688,354,664, forward strand.
CTACATCTGCCCTCCTCCAGTCCCCCGGTATCTCTCCCATTTCTAAAGACAAGTTGAACAGGTCTGTCAGAGGTGCAGCCAGCTCCTCCTTTAATTCCTCTCAGTATTCTGGGGTGCACCCCATCTGGTCACAATGTCTTATCAGCTTTTAACAATGTTAGTTACTTATGGATCCTTTCCACTGAAAAAGGACTTGTGTCCACCTCCTGGCTCTTACTGCCCACGTTGCTTAACATTGGTCTGTTTCCTTCCCCCTTCTCAGTTAATACTAAACAGAAGTAATTGTTCAATATGCCCGATTTTTGGTGGTCATCCTCCACGCAACCCACTCTTTCTTCTCACAGCCTTACTATCCCTTCCCATCCCCTCCTCTTTTCACTTATATACCTATAAAAAGTTTTATTCCCTTTTTTCACTGATTTGGCACTCTAGTATTCTGTTTGTGCCTTTGTGCTCCTAACTGCCTTCCCTGCCTACCTTTGTTTCTCCTCCTAACCTGATGGTTTTCCAACAAGTGATGACAGCAGTGTGTCTTTGTGTCTCTTCCAGACTCTAAGCACAGACAGAATTAAAGATGTCACCTGCTTAGTGATATCCATGACATGTAAATGTGCCTAAAGAAGTTAAATATACACACAGGACTATCTCCAAAGAAGAAGATACCACAAACAGTTATAAGATTTCCCATGGGCTAAGTTTCAAGTCATGGCTGACTTTCCCATTGCCTTCTGTGACCATTTACACAGACCTGCTTCATAACAGCTAGGCTTCCCACCATATGATGGACAACATCTCTTCACTTTCCAAGACATTCAAAACAGGCCTGTTGTGGCCTGTGGCCCCAATGCTTTTTGGGGCTGGGCTCCATGGCACAAATTAGACTGCACACTGTCTATGACAGCAGTGCAAAAGCATGTCCACCACCTTGAAAGGTTTTAGCCACTGCAATGAGGTGGCTCCTTCTCATTGCAGGGCATGCCTTTCCCAGTGTAAGTTTCAGTAGGACATGGTGGCAGCTGTGCCATCCACCTCGCACAGTCCCCTGAAAAGCCAGCTTAGGGGGGTGCCCAATCAACCTGTCGGCATCATCATGCCCCCTTCCCCAGTTCATCTGCTGACAGGGGAGCCCAATCCCCATCGGCATCATCCCCCCCAAACACTCTTTTTTATTTGCCGACAGGGTGCCCAATCTGCATTGGCTCCATTCCCCAAAAAAAACACACAGGTCAAATGTACCTGTGAAAACAAAAATCTTCCTGCAATGTTTTTTCCCCTGTAAAGTAGAAAATGGTCCCTCACAGTCTGCAGCCCTCTCCCCCAATCTGCACCAACCCACTGTGTTCTCCACCTCCCCACACCCCCCTCACCTCATACTTACCTCCAGAGCCTGGCACGACGATCTTCTGTGGACTGGGAACACTTCTGCACTCTTCAAAGATGATCGAGAACTGAAGAAATGCCAGTAAGCTATATAATGGCACAAATAAGGTTTTATCAACTTTGATGCATATCTCAGACATTTTGTGGAATTTTGCAACCAAATTTTCAACATGGGGTTATTGGGACTCCTCCTCATGAATTCAATTACTTTCATGGTGTTATTCAATCCGGAAAGGTGATTTTGCGGTCACTGCGTGGAATCACCCTTCGGGACTGATTAATGAAATGACAGTGCCACTGTTCATGAGGTGGCCTCTCAAAAAGCCTATGTTGTAAATTTGGTGAAAAATTAAAAAAAATTACTGGTTTACGAGCATGCATTGCACAGTTTCCATGCACACTTGTAACTTCATTAATCTGTAATATTTTCACTCCAGATTTTTAACATTGGAAAATTTTCCACACCTCCTTATGAACAGTACCACTGTCATTTTTCACATCCTGGCCGAAATGCATTTTTGCACTTCCTTCGCAGAATAGCATGGTCGCTGTGGGAAATCAGTGTTTGGGACAGAGTAAGAAAAATCACAGTGACACTGTTCATGAGCACAGGTCCTAAAATGCCTATGTGGAAAATTTGGTGATGAAAGTCCATTAAATAACTATGCTATGAGTGTGTGTTGTGCAATGTTCACGCACCCTCGTCATTTTCCACATCCTGGCCGAAATGTGTTTTTGCACTTCTGGCACAGAATAGCATGATCACTGTGGGAAATTAGTGTTTGGGACAGATGAGGAAAATCACAGTGACTCTGTTCATGAGCAGAGGTCCTAAAATGCCTGTGTTGAAAATTAGATAACAAACGTCCATAAAATGACTGTTTTACAAGCGTGCGTTGTGCAGTTTCCACGTACGCTCGTAACTCTGATAATTTTTACTATTTGTACTCCAGATTGTCACCATTGCCATTTTTTCATACTTCCTTATGAACAGTACAGCTTTCATTTCCCACATCCTACCAGAACTGTGTTTTTGCACCTGTAGTGTGCAGTGATGCGCAGTGGCGCAGTCGCTGTAGAAAAACAATGTTCAGAACAGAGTAAGAAAATCACACTAACACTGTTCATGAGCAGAGATCCAAAAATGCCTATGTAGAAAATTTGGTGAAAAAATTCCATAAAATGACTATGTTACAAGCGTGCATTGCACAGTGTCAATGCACAGTTGTAAGTTCGAGAATTTGTAATATTTTCACTCCAGATTTTCAACATTGTCATTTGTGCACACCTTCTTATGAACAGTTCAGCTGTCATTTGCCACATCCTGCCCAAAATGTAGTTTTGCACTTCTGGCACACAATCACATGGTCGCTGTGGGAAATCAACGTTCGGGTAGATTCAGGAAATCATAGTGCCACTGTTCATCAGCAGTGATCCCAAAATGGCTATGTTAAAAAATTTGGTGAAATAATTCCACTAAATGACTGTTATGAGTGTGCGATGTGCAGTTTTCACACACATTTGTAACTTTGAGAATGTTTAATATTTTCACTCCAGATTTCCCACATTGCCATCTCCTCACACCTCCTTATCAATGGTGCAGCTGACATTTTCATGTGGTGCAGAATGGCATGGTCACTGTGGGAAATCAACGTTTGAGACAGATTAACAAAATCACAGGGGCACTGTTCATGAACAGAGGTCCCAAATGCTTTCATGAGTTGGGGTCACAAAAAGGCCATGTTTTAAAATTTGGAGTGCAAATACCAACACACACCCAGGACATTAGGGTTTCTAACCATTACATCTCACCCTGTACAGTCTAACAGGCATCAGGGGTATGTCTTTGGATTGTCTTCTGTACTGCTCATGCCATTGGTCCTCCATCTCCACCCTGCAGCCACTGACAGGCATCAAGGTGTGCCTTGGACTCTTCCGTCCCAAAGTTCAACCCATTCTCCTATGCTGCACACATCTCAACATACTTCCTTATGAAATGGAGTGAGCATAAGGCCAGATGACCCAAGGCACAACGCGACAGTTGTCAGACTCTGCAGGGTAGAGTGAGGTGAAATAACATGAGCATTATTGCCAACCCATACACACACCCCAATGCCTGTCACTCTCTGCAGGGTGGGGTGGGTTTAATATCGGTTCTGTACTTCACTGCTACTTCTATTATAAGTCTCTCTAACTCCAGCACTACCAATGCCAAAACCAGCAAGACAACATTCAGCATTGCCAAATGCTTGTTATAAATGTCAGCATGCCGACATTTGTAGGTGATAGATTAGTATGACAGTCACGCACTGTTGCCCCCACAGAACTGAATACTCTCTCTGCACTTACACTGGCGGGTGGGCTGGTCAGGTACTTCAGTGCTACTGAAGTCAGCTCTGGCCATTCATTCACCTTGTCACTCCAGTACACCAGAGGATCGTCAAGTGCTGACAGATGCCTGTTTTCCACCAAACAGGCATCAATCATGCTTTGTGATGCACGCAGTCCTGATGGGTCATTCACCTATTCACAGGATTCATTGAGGTCACAGATTCATACTTGAGACAAGGCACACCAAAGTGGGTTAATGACAACCTGGTTTGCTGACACCCCCCCTTTCCCCGCAGCCACCTTACTGGATGTGCTTACTCCATAGTGACCTTCAACCTTGTTATGGTGTGGTTTACAGAACTTTGCACATGACTTCTGTGCCCCATGAACCAATCGCACCGGTAGTCCAGTAAGTTTTTGAACCTGATCAGTCCCCCCCTCCAATAAGGATGCAATGCCAGGTTTGTATCGTGGGTCCAGCATTGTTGCTATTCCAGATTCTGCACTTTCCTGAATAGTGGTGATGTGGCAATTGTGGTCAAATACTGTAAGCATGTGTTTCAGTAATGCACTGCTTGATCTATCGCTGGACACATCAAGGCTAGGCTGTAGATTCAACAAAGTCTGCCTCAGCACCCGCAGCAGTGGAATGGCTTGACTAATGGATGCAGTGTCACCACTCACTGCCTATGTGGCATGTTCAAACGGCCTCAAAATTGATATCACTGAGTTCATGAGGTGCCACTGTTCAGTTGTCATAGACATTGAGGCCCCTGAACTGTCACGGCTAGTGTGCATTACTAGGTGTTCGGAGATGGCTTTGTACTGTTCATACAACTGCTCTGCCATGTAAAGTGTAGAGTTCCAGCACGTGACAACTTCAAGCTTCAGGCAGTGCTGAGTGAGGCTGTTTTGAATCTGCAGCTGCCTAAGTTGGTCATGGGCCTTTCCAGAGTGTGCAAACTGTACACAGATGTGGCATGCAACTGTCAGCATTTGCTTGATGTCATGGTGCTGCAGAAACTCCTGTACCACAAGATTTAAACAGTGGGCCATGCTGGGTACCCTCACAAAGCTCTCATTTCTGCTATATTTAATGATGTTTGATCCATTGTCACGAGCTATAAAGTCAGCCTTTAGGGACAGGGGGTTCAGCCACTCATCAGTTTCTATCAGTAGCAAGTCTAGCATGTTTTCACCTGTGTGGGACCCTGCTACACTGCACTTTACAAGCATTGCATGCTGTCTAATTTCCTGAAGGTTGCTACCATGACACTCTGAGTTATTACACTGATTTCCAATCCTGACAGCATAGTCCACCCCGGCACCTGTGCTCAATGTGCAGTAATACATAGATAGGAACTACCTGTCGTTTTGCAACTTGTCCACATATCCATACTTAAGTAAATGTATGGTGATGAGGAACGTTGAAGGGCATGTCTTACAGACTCTGTCACAGTCCCATATAACTCTGGGACATGGAAGGGTGGAAAAGAAGGTCCTGGATGGGACTTTCCATTTGAGACAGGCGCATGCTGCAAAACACCAGAATCCAGAATTCTCCACAAAGGAGAAGGGTAAAAGGTTAACTGCCAGCATTTCCATTACAGCAGCATTCAGTTCACGTGATACTGCATGATTTGGTGAGTATTTCATGTTCCGGGCAAAAATACTGTGCAACATGGGCTGCATTGTTACCCGTTTTACACATGGCATGCCAGATGGCTCTGCTCTGTGAACTGCCATGGGTGGGATGCTTTAGCCATGTGATGAGCGGTGCACAGGTGGCAAGTCAACAAATGATGTTATTTTCTCCGTTTTAAGCACAGGGGTTGATGTACTAGAAATACTGCATAGACCACCACCACTGCTACTCTGACCACTACTTGACAATTCAAAATCCTCCTCCTCCTCCTCCTCGTGCCTGTAGTAATCCTATGGCTACTTGAGCTATTTACAGTCAAGGAAGGGGATACCATACTCAGTAAGGTGGATGAGGGGGAATGTTCCACTATGACATTAGCTCCCCTCTGCTGCCGAGTCCACAGTGCCATGTGCCTGCTATTCAGATGTGTATCCTGGCCCCCAGTGCCCAGATGGCTACTGTTTTTACCAGTCCTCACACGCACTTGGCAAAGCTGGCTGATTGCCACTGTTTCATCTCTTGCATCTTGTATGAAAAAATCCCAAATAGGGATTTTGATGCCCTACTTTTTACGTCCCTGATGCTGCATATTAGACTCCAGTTTTTTAGACACCAAAATGGGAGGTGTACTGCATGATTTCTGTTGTTGGGCACACTTGGACTGTACCCGGTCATCACAGTCTATGACTATTACTGGGTCATCATCATTAACAGACACAGATACATCACAATTTTGAGGAGGGGGGATTTAATAACAGACTGTTTACACACAGCCACCTTTACTTTCTTTTTCTCCAGCTCCCAACTGGGGTCACTGAAATCACCATAATAATCATCATCTTCATCCACAAATTTATTTATTTAATTTTGATGACCGAGTAGGCCCACTGAGCCCCAAAGGTCCCTTTTTCAGGGGTGACTCGACCCAAAATTCAGCTTGGATACTGTCCTGTGGAGAACATGTTCCAACCACAGAGTCAGAATGATCATCAACTATTTTTTCTTCAACATTTCAATTGTTGGATGGCCCAGGCATAATCTCAACAGCACTGAAAACATGAGATGGTGATTGTGAGTCATCGTCAGGATCAGAATCATGTTCAATACTGTGGGGATGGGGACGGGGAATGTGGCATCAACTACACACTGTTTCACGTCTTTGGACACCACAATATTTTGGCAACCTGTTAACTTGTCATGGGTTGAACTTGGAGTAATACTCATGCCATCAACAGCTTTACTACTACCGCCAGCTGTAACAACAACATCTCCAGCCATCATAAAGCAACTGACTGCGCTGTAAAAATTACAGTTGGAGAAATCCCTTTATTGACATCAACTATGCCCTTATACTGCATACTACCATACCCACGGCCACACTTGCCACTGGCAGCAGTGCCATGGACAGAAATATCTTTGTATGCACATCTCTTTGTGGGCATTTTTTGGGATTGCACAGAAAATTAACAATAAATTTAGATTTCTGAACTTTGGGGTGGATGGGAAGCCAAAAAACAACTGTAGCTTACAAATGGAGATTGGGCCCTAAACAGATGCAGCAGCATAGACAGATGGAGATTGAGCTATCGAGATGCAGTCTCACAGGCACAACAACACCTTAACCAATGGTCACAAATCCAAATCTGGAAAAATAATACCTTCTTTTTCGGGGGGGGGGGGTCATCAGCTACAGTACCAGTCCACTACCTAGATAGAACAAAGCAGTAAAAAGTACCACAGACAGATAAGAGATTCAAAATGCTGTAATAATGGTGTGGTGCAATAAAATGTGTCTGACTTGATGGCACACACACACGCACTAAAGGTAATGCAGAGAAAATTTAACAATTCAGTATACTACAACCAAATCTTTTAAACTGACTGAAAAAAGGCACAGCAAACAGCAACAAATTATCAAAACTTAATATAAGTATTACTGTGTGTACATGAACACACAAATACTAACACACTAGCTACCCAACAACAGTTAGGAAGACTTCCTTTCTCACTGTGAATAGCCCTTCACCACAAATCCGCCCCTCCCCAGAAGCACATTTCTACAGTGTCTGTCAGAACACAGACTGAATGTTCTAAATTAACATTCAAAATGCACACAAAAACAATAAACACTCGATGATATAAACACAGGAGAGTTTCCTACAATCTATGTACTAAATTTTGACCAAAACAATTGGCTCAAAAATGCTTTTTAAAAGGTTTTTTGATGGCCTGATTCTCAGAGCTGTAAGAGTAAACTGTCTCCAGCTTTCCACTACACATACTATGCAGAACTGAGGCTGTGCAAGACAATCTAGAGCCCACATGACCTGCCATCCCATGATTCACTGACAACTTCACCTTAAAGCCAAAGCAAAAGTGAAGTCAGTGCGAAGTCCATTGAAAACAATGGGACTTTGTGTTAAAATTCAAGGCAAAGTTATTTGCTTCATGTTGTGGAGTACTTTGCGTAATTATTACTATATCTGAAGTACTCTGCATAGCAAAGTGCATGAACTTTGCCCACCACTAATCATGTTCTCTATACAGATTGTTATATAGTTTAGCAAACTACAATATGTACACTAATTTAAATATGACATGAGCTAAAAGGGTGGGCTATAACAAGATAACCTTGTCAAGCCAATCATAAAGCATGGTCTCAATGCGTATAGCCCTTCAAGTTTCAATCTTAAACAAATATATATGATTCACAGTGATGCTTTAAAAAAGGATAAAACTAATGACTGGTCAATTGAGATTAAAGTCTACAATCTATACAAAAATAGGATAGGAAAAAAGGAGGAGTCTGCATATTTAGAATTTGAAAGTCATGAGCTAAATTACATCAGCGACCCAACTATTGACACAAAATGCATATGGATACAGATACAAACAATGGCAAAGCTAATAGTAGGTTTCTGTTACAGGCCACCATTTACTGACTACTTACACAACAAGGCTCTACTCCTCTTCGGGCAGTGCTGTGCAATGCCAGGTCGATGAGGAACAAGACCATTTTTTTTTCAGACTTGATTTCCTCTGTTGACCTCGCCTGAATTGCGGATACCTAGCTGGGTGACGATGCCAGTCCAGTTCTTGCAGCCACCATTTCCTCTGGGTACTCCGTGATGCACTGCCCAAGGAAGGATCTCAGGGGTGGGGGAGTGGCCATTGTTTTTCGATCCAGTCTGGGCTTCTTGGTGCACCCAGTTGATAGCACCTGATCTTTTGAATGCATCGCTGTTCATGGGGGTACAGGTGCAGGCTGCAGGATTCTCCTTATTTACCGCCCCCCCTGGGGTAGGGAGAGAATTCCTGCAGGAGGTAGTGAACTTCATCATCAACTAGGTGTTAGAGTCCCCAAGATGTTTAATTCTGGGGGACTTCAATGCTTGGATCAATGATGAATCCTTGTGTTTCAGTCATGACCTCCTCCAGTTGATGCAGTCTCTGGGCCTGTCACAAGCAGTTGCTTCTGCTGCCCATCAGTTTGGCCACACACTCGAACTGCTGTTCCAGCTGGGGCTGAGGTTGACAACCTCAAGAATGATCAGGTCATTTGGTCTGATCATTACATCATGGAGTTCACATTTGGGGCCCCCCAAAAGTCTCTCCCATGCAGAAATGGTCAGCTGTCACCCTTTGAGGGGCTTACACCCAGTGGGACTGTTGGCAGTAGCTGATTCATCTAGAGTTGACGCGACTTGTGTGATTGGCACCGGAGAGGCGGTTGCCACCTATAATAGGGTCTGGATGCCATCGCACCAGTTCACTTATGACCCAGGTCTTCTCACATGAGATCCCTGTAGTTTGATGGGGATCACACAGTGATGAAGATTAGGGGTCAGAAGTTGAAGCATCGCTGACAGAGGACCTGGCTGGAGTCTGACAAGCTGGTCCTTCACACCCACTATGGCGAGCACCAAGGGGAAATCTCCTGTAAGAAGGCAGAATTCCAGTCTAGGGAGATTACTGCTGGGAGGAACAGACCTTCTCAGCTGTTTTGAAATGTAGACAGGCTTTTACATCCTGTCTATCTGCAGCTGTAAAAAGCTTTTCCATACCACTTTATGTGAGGAGTTTCCTCTGTTCTTCTCCAACAGAGTGTCGGTCATTCAGTCGGGGATTCTGCCAGTTAGGCTTTTGCCTAACAGTGGTCAGGCTGAGGAAAATAGAGGCATTCCACCTATCTGGGAAGAGTTTAGGCCAGTTGAGGTGTCTGATGTGACTAAGGTGATCATAGAGCTGAAGCACATGTTTTGTGAACTAGACCCAGCCCTGACATGCTTCTTAATGGGATGTGTTCACCAGGATTGTCAGGTGCTCAATGGTGGAGGGGGTTCTCCCAGCTGCCTTGAAAGAGGTGCTGGTGAGGCCCCTCCTTAAGAAATCTTCCCTTGACCCTGGTGTCCTGGAGAATTACCATCCTATCTCCAACCTGCCTTTTTTGAGCAAGGTTGTTGAGAAGCTAATGGCACAACAGCTCGAGGATCACCTGGTGTCCTCGGACATTTATGAGCCATTTCAGTTGGGTTTTCAGGCTAGACACAGCACTGAAACAGCTCTAATAAGGGTGCATAATGATCTGCTTAGGGCTAGAGATAGAGGAGACAGGTCAGTTCTTGTAATCCTCGATCTCTCCTCAGCTTTTGACATTGTGGATCATGTTGTGTTATTAGATTGGCTCTGTGAGTTTTGTGGACTCGCCGGCACTGTCATAAGGTGGTTTGAGTCCAATCTCTCAGACAGGGTGTAGCAAGTGGTGAAGGGGAATTTCTCCTTCTCCCCAATGCCTCTGTCTTGTGGAGTTTCACAGGGCTTGAGCCTGTCACCGATGTTGTTCGCAGTGTATATGCTGTCCTTGGGTGAGATCATTTGACAATACAGTGTGAAGTTTCATTGCTACGCAGATGATACCCAACTGTATTTGTCATTTGCTCCTGGAACATCAGGAGCTGTAGATGTGCTTAACTTCTGCCTGGCTAAAATCAATGACTGGATGGCTTCCTGCTGGCTGAGACTCTACCTGGCTAAAACAAAGGTGCTGGTGATTGAGCCTGGTCATAGGTGTGATGATTTGCTCTCTGGGGCTGATTCTGGTCTTGTTCTGGGTTCTACTCTGTTGACAGCTTCCCCGAGGGCACTAAATCTGGGCATGATCCTTGACAGCAGGCTGACTTTTGAAGTTCAGGTGTCATCAGTTGTCAGCAGTGGTTTTTACCATCTACAGAACATTGCCCAGATTAAGCCCCTGATTCCACCAGAGGACCTGCCGACATTAGTGCACGCCTTTATTTCCTCCAGACTTGACTACTGTAATGCTGTTCACTTCGGGGTCATGGGAGGAACCCTCTGCAGGCTGCAGCTAGTATAGAATGCAGCAACTTGGCTACTGACTGGCCTTTCTAGGTTTAGTCATGTCACCCCTTGTTCTGCATGCTCTGCACTGGCTGCCAGTCAGTTGGAGGATCCTTTTCAAGGTGAGGCTTCTCACCTACAAGACCTTAAATTGACTGGGCCCTGGCTATCTCTTAGAGCTCCTGACATCGGTGACCTCCATGCCTCTTCTAGGGGCCTCCTGGTTGTTCCCAAGGTATGGCTCAAGACTTCTGGAGATCATGCTTTTAGCATTTCTGGGCAGTCCCTGTGAAATGCATTACCGTCTACAGTCCGGGAGGCCCCCTTGGTAGAGGTGTTTAAGCGGAGGTTGAAGACACACCTTTTTGGCATGGCTTTTAATGAATTCTGAATTTTAAAATACTGTCTGGTCCCTATTTATGATATTTTATCAACTTTTAAGTGTCTTATATTTTAGTTTTTCAAACCGCATTAATGTTATATTTATGCATTGTATGTTTATTTTATTTTTCTGTGATGCGCCCAGAGCCTCCGGGAATGGGTGTCATACAAATAAAACTTGCCTTGCCTTGCCTTACTGAATGAAATAACTAAAGCAACTGAACAACGAGATATGTTAATATTGGAAGATTTTAACCTCCAAGGTATTAACTGGGAAGAACGATGCAGCTCAAATACCTTTAAAACTGAGTTCATCTGCACTTTATCATTATAGGGCCTAGAACAAAAAGTAGGAGAATCAACAAGGAGGGGGATATCCTAGACTTGGTCACCTTAAATATACACAGAGAACTATCAATCATATCAATCATGGAGAAATCTAGGAACTAGCAGTCACAGTGCAGTACACTTTAACATATCTACTGGGTTACACAGAACCAGTGGTACAAGTGAGACAAGAAAATATTCTAAAACTAACTTTAAACAAATAAATGAAATCCTATCAGCCTGAAACTGGAAACAGGAACTAGACAAAAATATCAGCTGAAGCTAGCTGGAATCGAATCAAAAACAGTCTTTTTGATTTGGAAAATAGGTATGTACCCATAATGAGGAAATGGAATGGAATGGGTAAAATACTGCTATGGTTGACAAATAAAAGCAAAAACTAAATTAAAAAAAATCATACACAAAATTCAGGAAAAAGCCTGCTGAAACTAGTAAGTTATAATACAAATCTGAACTAAAAATAACTAAGGAACTAATTAAGAATGAAAGGAAGAATCAAGAACTAAAAATTGCTCATACTCTATGAAGGATAAACAGTTTTATGATACATGAAGAGCAGTAGAGGAGGTGACAGATCTATAGGACCCTCGAAGCATAATGGGACAATACTTAATCAGCCAAAATTATTAGCAGACACTTTGTGTTCATGTTTCTGTTTGTTCTGTAATAGCAGAGACATACATCAAGTTATAGGTAATTTAGTTGGGGAACAGACACAAATTTTACAGAACATGAAGTCATGACAGATTTAAAAACAATTAGAACAAATAAATCACCTGGCCCAGATGGGTTACACCCTAGGTTATTTTAAGAAACAATACATAGGATCACTGAGGCAATAAACATTATTATATAACAAATCATATGCATGGGAATAGTACCCATGGATTAGACTGTAATTCCAATCTATAAAAAGGAATTCAAACAATCAGTCAACAACTACAGACCTATCAGTCCAACAGCAATTCCTGGAACAATCATGGAAAAATTACTAAAGGAAAGAATGGACAAGCAAATAAAGGGAAAACAACTAGAGGATAAAACACAGCATGAGTTTATGACTGGGAGATTACACAGATTACACAGAACTCTAATGGCAGAGAAAGGCCCCACGGCCCATCTAGTCTACTGAATACCCTACCACCCCTTCTCTTATGCCTCTACCTTCTTTCCCAACCCCTTAAATCTATCCCAAACCCTCTTTAACCCCTCCACCTTTTCAGCTGCTACTACCTCCTCCGGCAACTTGTTCCAGGCCTCCACCACCCTCTCCATGAAAAACTGCCCCCTGATATTACCTCTGTATGTCCCACCTTCCAGTTTGAGGCTATGCCCCCTTGTGTTCACTCCCTTCTTCAATTTGAACAAGCTACCACCCTCCACCTTATTTATTCCCTTCAAATACTTAAAAGTTTCAATCATGTCCCCTCTCTCCCTCCTAGTCTCCAGAGCATGCAAATTCAGACCTCTCAATCTTTGCTTATAGGGTACACCCCGCATCCCTCATACCATTTTGGTTGCCCTTCTCTGGACTCTCTCCATCGTCTCAAGGTCTCTGCATGAGTGAGACCTCCAGAATTGCACCCCATACTCCAGATGCGGCCTGACCATGGTTCTGTATAATGGCATTAGTGCCTCCCTCTTCCTGCTAGTAAAACCCCTTGCAATGCAGGACAACACTCCATTTGCTTTGCCCACTGCCCTGCTACACTGGCTGCCCACCTTAAGGTCATGTGATACCATAATCCCCAGGTCTCTTTCTGTTTCCTTCTCCTTAATCCCCACCCCCCAAGGGAGTAAGTTTCCCTTCTATTCCTTCTCCTCTTCCCCAGGTGCATCACTGAGCACTTTTGTGCATTAAACTTCAATTTCCAGGTGTCAGACCACCTCTTCAGCCTTTCCAGGTCCCGCCTCATGGCTTGCATCCCTCTAGGTGAATCCATCCTATTGAAGACCTTTGTATCATCTGCAAACAGGCACACCTGTCCCTCCAGACCCTCTGCTAGGTCATTAACATAGATGTTAAAGAGTATTGGTCCCAGCACTGACCCCTGTGACACCCCACTGGTCACTGCCTGTTCCCTGGAATGTGTCCCATTTACCACCACAGTCTGACTCCTTCCCTTCATCCAGTTCTCCACCCACCTGGTGATCCTTTGGTTCACCCCCAGTCTATCCAGCTTCTGCACTAGACTACTATGCAGAATGGTATCGAAGGCTTTACTGAAATCAAGATAGGCCATGTCCACCGCTCCTCCCTGGTCTACTATCGGTGTCACCCCGTCAAAAAACTCTAACAGGTTAGTCTGATAGGACCTTCCCTTGGTGAAGTCATGATTGTGCACAACTAACCTAATCTCATTTTATAAGAAAGTAAGCTTCAGCATAGATACACATATTCTGGTGGATATTATATTTTTGGACTTCAAGAAAGCCTTTGATAAAGTACCACACAATGAACTAATAAGCAAAATTAAGAATATGGGATGAGATAGTAGACTGGTAAAATCGGTCACTTCATGGTTGACAAATAGAATATAACAAGTTAGAATTAAAGATATAATTTCAGAAAAGGGCAGGGTAATGAATGATGTACCACAGGGGTCTGTGTTGGAGCCAGCGCTTTTTTGGAATATACACTGGGGATATGCACAAACATGCTGTTAATGACTACATTAGCAGATGACACTAAATAGGCTGAAGAAATTGATACTGAAGGAGAATATCTCCCGCTGGTAAATGATCTAAAGGGAATTGAGCTAAAGACCATGAAAAATAAAATAATATTCAACATCAAAAATGTGTGGTACTTCATCTGGGGTGAAATAATCCACTAAAAGAGTACAAACTAAAAAATATAATATTATACAATGGCAAGAAAGGATGCTGGCCTCTGATTGGTCAGTCTGGGACTGGACCCGTGATGTTATCCCAATACATCATGGTCTAGTCCCAGCAAACAGACAACCACATCTACTTTTAACTTAAATCACTCCATGCAGCCTGCTTCAGTGACCTTGCTTAGCACCCGCTACACTGATCACGTCTCGCCTTAACGGCAGTCCTCTTTTCTTGTTCCACTAATGCCAAAGTGATAAATAAAGGTATATTTAAATGAAGAGTTAGCAGCACAGAGAAAAAAACTGAATTCTCATGGCAGCTTTTTTCCCATAAAGTGAATGGTTTCAGTGAAGCATGACGGCCATAATTGCCGGTCACGCAGTTCACTTGATGCTGCTCAGTTCACGGGAGGAAAGGTGGCATGAAAATTTGACTGCTCCATACAGCTTCAGTTCTGCTGTACTGGTGCTAATCACATATGAATTCCCAGTCCTGAACACACAAAATGTCATTGTTTTTTTCTTTTTTTTTCCCTCTAGCAGCAAAACAGAAGCTGTCATGTACAGTGCTTTGCTGACAGCACAGTAAACAGTGTGTGCTTTCTTTCAAAATGTGTAAAGCAGTGTCATGTTGTCAGTGGCCCGGCAGCATCACATTTCAGCTCCCACACACTGTGCCTATCTGAAACCAAGCAGATTGTCCACACTGAGATCACGCTTTCAGGGGAAAAACATTCCTTCAAAATCCAGCATGTCTTATTTTCAAAAACAGAGACCCCACTACTTACCAGTCTGCAGATTTGCAATCTGCTACACTCTCCAACATGAAGTCTTCAACTTTGCTAGCATATCCTACAGCTGTAGTAGCACACACACAAAAAAATGACTTCTCAAAGCTGCCCGAGGGTCCACAGTGCTCATGGGAAAACATAATGATGGGGGGGGACTGGGAAACAGAAAACACAAAACACCGAAAGTTAGCACCATCAACAAGGTGCAGGAAGACACTATTTTGAAGTGAAAAAGATGTTCCAGGACTAGAGGGTATGGGATGAAATTGCAGGGAGGACAATTCAGAGGAAATGTGAGGAAGAATTTCTTCACAGAACAGGTAGTGGACAAGTGGAACACCCTGCCACAGGAAGTGGTGGGGGCTGAAACAATCATGGGATTTAAGAATGCATGGAATAGACATAAAGGAATTCTGGAGGTCAGGATTAAGGGGAAACAGACTTCTAGGAAAACATAAACTGAACTTACATGCTCAAATGGGCAGACTGGGTGGGCCGTAGGCCCTTATCTGCCGATACTGTCTATGTATCTAACTAAAAAAATACACAGCTCCACCTACTGGAGAAACAAAATAGGAGCTATTTATCATGTAAATATGCTTCCACAGTCAAAAATAAAAGACAAAAACTATTTTAATAATATTTTTTATCTGCTTTTTATTTTATTTACAAATTAGCCATTGTATAATCGCAATAATGTACTCCAGGATGTGTGTTGTGCTGGGATAATCTCACTTCTGGGATGCTGAACACACTCGTCCTGCGGCCTTATGCCCAACCACCCCAGGCATGACGTTATCCCAGCACAACACACACCCTGTCATGCATTATTGCTTAATTTAAACAAGTGACTCTAGAAAGGGATCTGGGGATTATAACTAGCAACAACCTAGCACCTGCAATGCATTGTAATAAAGTAACAGGACAATTTCCTCCATTAACAAAAAATCCCACCAACAGCTTCATCTGGTTCAAGGTCTGTTGGCATTCATCTGTATCCCCCTACCCCAGGTCGTGCCTGAAAATAGGCAGGATATGTCTAGTGCACTTACCCTGTCAACAAAAACTAAATAAATAAACACAAATTGCTAATAGAATTATAGGTTGTATACGGAAAGCATTTGAATCTTGGACTGAACAGTGTAATGCTACTCTATAGAACCTTTGTCAGACCCTATTTATTTATTTATTTCAGTCTTTGATTACTGGGTAGGTGCACTGGTCAGAGTGACCATTTTCAGGCACTACCTAAGCCAACAAAGTGGCACAAAAGAAATGGGCCCATATATTCAGACTGCCCCAGGCTGTGGCACAAGCCTGGGTGCAGCACAACATGGCTGCGCAGGGGCGCTGACTGGGTGATATTCAACAGAGCTGTGCCATGGCACAGCATTGTTGAAAATCACACCCTGGCCACCCGCAGTGTGCATGGCGCAGGATATTCCAGATATGTGAATGGATCCATTCACATATCTGGACTGTGTAGTATGGTATGGGCTGCATGCCCATTGGCTCACTCTGTGGACCAATGGGCATACAGCCCTACCTACGGTGTCAGTCAGCAGGCAACGGGGCAGCAGGTGGGTGGGGTGCTGCCACTCACCGCTGACTTGGGGGGGATCGGGGCGGTGGAGCTCAGTGGGTGGGTGGGGGGTACAGCTGGACCACCAGGGATATTGGACATGCTTTTTTTTATACTGAAGCCAGCGATCGGACTGCAAGCAGTCCACTGGAACACCAGGGATATAGGATGTGCTTTTATTTATGCTTAAGCCTGCGATCGGGCTGCGAGTGGTCCACTGGACCACCAGGGATATAGGACGTGCTTTTATTTATACTTCAGCCCTCGATCGGGCTGCGAGCAGTCCACTGGACCACCAGGGAGATAGGATGCTATTAATTTAAACAGATACCCTTGATCGGGCATACGGAGGCACTGCCACGGAGGTGCAGCTGGAGCTTGGGTGGTCACCCACAGGTGGCAGCTGCCATGATGCACCCTGCAATATGGCAGCTCACCTGTGGGTGGCCAGCCGTTGTTCCTTTTTTTTTGGCTCACCTGTGTGCAGCACAAGAAGGGGTTGCACATGCATGGACTCAGCACATCCCGGGCTGAATATCGGGATGTGCAGAGTATACATGGACACGCCCCCTATCTACGCTGCATACGTTACTGATGTGCTCAGGCACATCGGGATTTGTGCCAGGCACAATCCCCGTTTGAATATTGCACCAAGGCCCATCAGTGGGTTGCACATGGCGCAACACTGTTGCGCCATTCGAAACCCTTTTGAATATCCGGGCCCTGATATACATGTGTAATGAATATACAGTCTAAACAGATAGGGTCTAGCACAATTTACAAATATGTAGGATAAAATCAAAGTAAACATTACAATTTACAGATGTGTTGGGGGAATCAAAAATGCATTCATTGCAGTTTACAGTACAATGCATTAAATGGGATAGTGGGACACCACACAGTGGGGAATGGATAGTGCAAATAAGCAAATACGAACAACATAGTAATTCAAAAGCCTAAAAGATAGTAGGCAATAACAACAGGAGGAAACACATGACAGTTAAGAGAGCCTACTTAGATGGTGGATACCATTTTTGGACCCCATAGTTGAAAAAATACATTGAAACATTGGAGAGTACCCAAAGGAAAGCTACCAAAATGATATATAGATTTAAAAACATGTTGTATAATGAGAGGGTGGGGGAGTTACATTTGTTTTCTATGGAGGAAGAGAGACAGAGAGGGGATCTATTGCAGTTTTATAGGATAGAAGAAAACAGAGAGCGTATGACAGAATGCAGACTGGAATACAATGAGAGAGAAAGAGAGAGAGAGAGAGAGTTATAACCCCCACAACTCACCAAAAGAAAAACAGATTAAATTAGGGATTAAATTAGGAAAGACATATAAAAATATGCAAAATTAATTTTTCACGGCAAGGGCAGTAAGGGTGTGGAATGTGTTGTCTCAATGAATAGGCTGAGACATCATCATTTACAAAGTTTAAAAATGAACTTGCTAGGCACTGTACTTGATGAATGAATAATCCTGGGAAATATACGCCCACTTGGTGTTGGAGACAGACTAGATAGGCTATAGCCTACATCTGACTTATAAACCAAATAAGCCTTCCTTAACCCTAAATACACAAGCCTAACGCTCTCCACATTCCATCTGTAAATAAGATCAGATGTGTGGACTTAAGGAGAATGGGGTGAGTGTTAGGCTTGAGAAGCCCAAGGCACAGCCCACACCTGCTCTCCTGCCTGGTTTGGGATGGTGGGGTGTTAGGGAAACCCTAACACCTCATTTCCCAACTTCTGTCACTTTGACCCTAACTGGAGCATTAATAATGTTTTTTGCAACTTATTTCCTTACTTTTTGAGGTAGTATAATAGTATCCCTATTTTACTGTGGAAGTGCAAGGTCCATTGGACCCTGCTCTCCCATCCCTCCGTAGATGCAAATATATATATATATATATATATATATATATATAACACAGGGCCTGGAGTGCCCTAAGCTTCCATTTATAGTACAACAGTGACCACATTGTCAGCATAGCCTTCTTATTGTCCCACCTCATGTACCCATTACGGGAAATTTTCAAATCTGCACCAAAACATAATTCCACACAACTAAACACTATTCTGTGCCACTGGTGTGAAAACACATTTTTGCCAGGATTTGAAAAATGCCATCTGTGACACACATGAGGCAGGGTAATAAGAAGGCTATGTTGAAAATATGGGGTCAAAATGTTTAACATTTCTAAAGTTACGAGTGGGCATAGCAAAATTGCAATGAATGGTCATAACTTTGGCATTTTTCATATTTTGACCCTAAATTTTCAACATAGTCTTCTTATGCTCCCAACTCATAAACCCTGTAATCCATGCCAAAATGCCATTCCATGCCACAGGTGTGAAAACACATTTTGGAATGGATGTGAAAAATGACAGCTGTACTATTCATGAGGTGGTGTGACAAAATGGCTACGTTGAAAATTTTGAAACAGAATATTGAAAATTACCAAAGTTTTGCACTTGCATAGAAATATTTAAATGAACGTGCATAGCTATGCCATTTTTAGGAATTTTTTCACCAAATCTTCAACATGGTCTTTTCGGGACCCCACCTCTTGAACACTTGTGATGAACTTTCAGTATTCAGTCCTGAAAGGTGACTTCACGCAGTGACCATGAAATCACCTTCCAGGCTAGAGTAACAAAATGAAAGTGACAGAGTTCATGAGGTGGGGTCCCAAAAAAGCTATGAAAATTTGGTGGGAAAATTCCATAAAATGGCAAAGTTATGAACATAATTCAAAATGCCATTGAAATACATTATATGACACTTACCTTTATTCCTCAGTTTGTGGTTGGGCTTTGAAGAGTGCAGACATGTCCCAGTCCACAGAAGATGACAGTGTTCAACCTCCAATGGTAATTATAAGGTAAGGGTGGGTGCTCATTGTGAGGGTCGGGATGGGGGAAGGGGATGGCAGGAATGACGAGGGACCATTTTCTTTTTTTCAGGTGAAAAAAGTAAAAAAGACATCAGGGGACTGTTTTCTTTTTACAGGATTTCAATCAATGAATCATTTGGGACACTGGGAGTGGACTCCCCAGTGTCCCACACTGCTTGAGAAGGGGGTAACTCTACATGCCAAAAAGGGGATTGGGCCCCCCTATGTTTGGTAAATAATAAAACAAGGGACTTCGGGGGCATCTGCCACTGGGGGTGGGCATCTTGGTGTCAGATTAAATGACTTAAATGAAGAAGAGATGGGGGCAATGATCCAAGGGTGGGTGGTGCCACTAGACACCAGGTAATGTATAGGGACAGTGATTGGGAAGTGAGGGGTGCCACTACAAGCAGCAATATGTATGGAGCCCACAGCTTACAATAAGTTGCAGTAAACTTACAAGGTATCTGTTGTAAGCACCAAAGTAAGTTATCTTTCCTTTTGGTAACATACAATTAGAGGTACCGAGGAGAAGGTAACATAAGGAACAGAGGAAAAGATGGAGTGCAGAGTTCAAAGTTCTCTGCAAATAACCCCATTCAGTTGTTTTTACTGTAATCCATGAACCTATTTCCCTCTCTGTAACTTACCTGTGATGTCTAAGAGATCCAGACTTGTATGTGAAGTCCCCAAGTTTTTCAGCATAGAGAACTGCAGAATCCGTAGTGTAACAAGCATCACTGCAAGGCAAGGCAGGTGGTAGTCTTAGAATAAAGACACTCTGTTACTGGCCACTCAAGCAATGCTGTTCCTCATGCACTTGATATGATCTGGCAGCTAGCTAGAGTTGGTGGGCAGGGGTTACCTAGGGAGATGTGTTCATTCAGTGCCAGCATCAGCACCTGGGGGCATCACATGGGCAACTGCCCAGGGCCCTGACACCCGAGTGAGGCCTCCCAGGGCCTCACAAACACATTGTCAACTTTGCTACTCAGGCTCCACTCCCACTGTGGATCGATGCTGACAAAATCAGTGCTGAGTCAACTGAGTGAGAGAGCAAGAGAGAAGGGAAGGAAAGGAAAGCCATCCCATCCATGTGTGAGTGTGAGAGTGAGCAGTGATACTCATGATACTCGTAACCCAGCTTTTTCTCTTTCAGACCAGTGGGGCCCTGAGACCTGACTGAACCAACCTGTCACAGCTAAACTTTATTGTAATTGCAGCTGTCTAGGCTAGCCACAGTTGTAACTTTGTGGACGTGATGGCTCATCCTGATGTCAAATTCAAAATACCAGCTGCCATTTATCACTGGTTTAACTCCTACTCAGGCCACTGACATGTCAGTACCATACAATAAGATTACTTACTTAGCTTCATAGAAAAAATTAGGATCAGAAATACATTTTCTGGGCACCTGAAATCCTGAGTGCTCAGCATAGCGAGAGGAGCCATCTGCCATGTTCTATTTATGAGAAAAGTGGATTTTCTTTAGTTCTACAGCCACAGCTGAACTCCTGCTGCCAGCTGCAGTTTAACTTCTGAACCCCCTTTTTTCCTAGTGTCATCAAAAACAAACACCAGAATCTAGCTAAACAGGGCCCATTTAGCTAAATTCTGATTTTTTTTTTTAATGACATGTTTTCATATTTTACATGGTTTTTAGTTGGCAGAAGAAAAAAAACAATATGATGGCTCATGATAAAGGATTTTTTCATCAGGAAAAAGGATTTTATTCTCATGAAACAGGAACTGGTCTCGTGAAACAAAATCCTTTTTCCAACTTTCTTCCACTATCCTAAAAAGTGATTTTCCCACTGAAAACAAAGAGAAATGAAAAATGTATTCATTTTGTAATAGATTAATACTTTTTTCATCAAACTAGGCATGGCAGTTCTGTTACCCAAGCTGTTTCTACCATACAAAAATCATATCAAAATTCTGCACCATCTGAGCCAAGCCGATGAGGAAAAAACGGCAAAAGTGGCAACTTTCTGACTTTTTCAACTGTCTGGATCTCAGAATCCATACATCCGACTGGAACACAACTTGCCACATCAAGAAATCTATACCATGGGAGAGCACATGGCAGGTTTTATTCAAATCCATTGATTGTTTGCAAAGTTATTAAAGTACTGAATTTGAGGTTTAACATTAAATATACTACTCACCCCTAACTATAGGGTTCCTACCATGCACCTATAATATAGATGGATAGATAGATAGATAGACAGACAGATAGACAGAGAGGCAGACAGGCAGAAAGACAGATAGATACATACATACATACAGTACATATATACTTATAGATAGACAGACAGATAGACATGTATTATAATACATTTATTTTTGGAAAAACAACCCTTTATTTTTTTTAAATGTATATATTTTGTTTATGTTTCTCAGAAAGTTCTTCACTTTTTTATAATTTATGGATAAATTCTCTACTCTCTCAGTTTTGCTAAATTATAGTCAAGTATTGTTTCAAACTCATGTAACATTGCACTAGTCATCATATCAAGTACAGGTATTCAAATATGCTTAACTTAAAAATGCAATACATACATAATATTGTAGAGGCATAAGCCAGGAAGCCTATGCAGGCCAGGAGAAGTTATACAATTCACAAGGAGTGTTTTACTATTATTAATAACAATAAAATAGAAAAAATAAAACTGGACAAGATAGCACTTCATAAAGGCAGTACCAAAATACAAAAATCCTCCATCCAAGTCTCCCCTTGGAAAAGCATTGCTCAGTTTATATCAGATGCTTTTGGATTGCAGTTAAAACTCTTCATCATGTGTTTGCAAGTTACATCTCGTGTTTTTCTCAACATGTATCAACACTTTGTCATTTTCCTTCCTGAGGCCAAACTGAGAAGCACATCTAGTCTTAACAGGTGCAACAAAGGGATTTGGATGGATAGGAGGTCCCGGGCAAGAGCCCACCTGCCAGCTCCACAAAAAAATGGGGATAAAAATGTAAATAAAAAAAATAATGTTGTCTCAGAGCTGGTTTCCTGTTGTCAATTCTGTAAATAAGCTTATGGATATCGAAATGCATCTCAAGATCAGCACCGCGTGTTCCAGATTCTCTTTCCTAATAAACTTTCTACAGTAGCTTTCTACAGTCATTCCAACAACATAATTATAAACATTTGCAAATGAAGGAACCCCTATTTCACATAAAGATTCATCTATACTTTTTAACCACAAAGAAGCAAGGCGGGGGAATGCAAAGGGCAAGTGAAGAAAGGAAGATAATGAGGGAAATTGTGGGACCATCAGAATGAACAATTCCTAATTGCCACAAGAAACATTTGACTGTGCAATCAGACAGGCAAGTGATAGGCAAGTAGCAGAACAGGAAAGGACAAACTAAATTCTTTCTTTTACCTCTTGCTGCCTCAGTTTAAACCAAAAAATGTGGCACATCTCAATCAGCAGCAAATCCTGGAACTGCTAGCAGGAGTTCCAGAATGCCACCACACTTACTAGAAAAACATGAGAGCCCTGCTAGCAGGGGGCCCTCACTCCTTTAACCAAGAATACTCTGTGTGACTGCTGTATGAGGGGGTCACACAGGTATTGGTGCCTTTCTTAAATCAATTTCCCTTGGAAGCCACAGTATTTAATTTAGCCTCAGAGAGAAGAGTGCTCAGTATGCATTTCAGTGGAAGAAGTATGACACTACTTTCTGAGTTACCTTAGCTAAAGCTTTCTGTGCCATTAAATGTGAGCAGAAGTGAATCCCATACAACACTACATTGTGCTGCTGAATCCAGGGGCTGGTAGGCAGCCCTATAGTAAACAAGCATTTGTCAATGCCGAATGTTGTCTCACTGGCATTGGTAGTGCAGGAGTTAGAGATGCGTAATAGGAATGGCAGTGAAGTATTGAACTGACGCTAACCCCACCCCAACCCTGCAGAGACTGACAGGTGTTGGTGCGTGCCTTTGGGTCATCAGCTATAACACTCATGCCATTTTACCTCACCCTACCCTATAGACACTGACAAGTGTTGTGATGTGCTTTGGGGTCTTTGGGCCTTATACTTATCCAATTTCATAAGAAAATATGCTGAGATGGGTGCAGTATAGGAGAATGGGGTGAACTTTAGTGCTGAACACTCCAAGGCACACCTCAGTGCCTATCAATGGCTGCAGGGTGGGTGGGTGGTGGTGAGGTGGAATGCATAAGCAATGCAACCAATGATCCCAAGTCACACCCCAGACACCTGTCAGTCTCTACAGGGTGGGATGCTACAGTTGGAAACCCTAACGCAGTAGGCATTTGTTGGTATTTTCACTCCAGATTTTCAACATGGGCTTTTTGTGATCCCAGCTAATAAAGATCAGCACTATCAGTATGTTAGCCGAAAGGTGGTTTTGCACAGCGACTATGCCATTTGGCGACACAAGCATGAAAATACATTTTGGGCAGGATGTGAAAAATGACAACTGTATTGTTCATTAGGAGGTGTAAAAAATGGCAACACTGAAAATCTGGAGTGAAAATATGAAAAATTGGTGAAATCATGAGCAGGCATAGAAACTGTGCAACACACAACCGTAACCCAATTATTTTTGGGATTTGTTTAACCACATTTTTAACATAGGCATTTTGGGACCGCCTCTCATGAACAGTGGCATTGTGATTTTGTTAATCTGTCCCAAAGGTTGATTTCCCACAGTGAACATGCCATTGTGCATCATAGGTGCAAAACACATTTTGGGCAGGATGTGAAAAATGACAGCTGTACTGTTCATGAGGAGATGTGAAAAAATGCCAGTGTTGAAAATCTGGCATGAAAATATTGCATATTTGCAAAATTACAAGGTTGCCTGGAAACTGCACAATGCACGCCTGTAACACAGTCATTTTATGGACTTTCATCACCAAATCTTCAGCATAGGAATTGTAGGACCTCTGCTCATGAACAGTTTCTCCATGTTTTTCTCAAACTGTCCTGAAAACTGATTTCGTACAGCGACTGTGTTATTCTGCACTGGACGTGTGAAAACACATTTCGGCCAGTTTATGTAAAATAACAGCTGTACTGTTCATAAAGAGGTGTGGAAAAATGTCAATTTTGAAAATCTGGAGTGAAAATATTACAAATTCACGAAGTTATGAGTGTGCATGGAAACTGCGCAATGCAAGCTCATAAAACAACCATTTTTGGGATTTTTTTTTCACCAAATTTGTAACATAGACTTTTTGAGAGCCCCCACCCCCCATGAACAGTGGTACTGTCATTTCATTAATCAGTCCCAAAAGGTGATTCCATGCAGTGACTGCGAAATCACCTTTTGGGACCAATTAATGACATGACAATGACTGAATTCATGGGAAGGGGTCCTAGTAACCCCATGTTGAAAATGTGGTGCCAAAATTCCCAAAAATGCCTGATATATGCACCAAAGTTGAAAAAACACATATTTATGCCATTATACAGCTTACTGGCATTTCTTTAGTTCGGGGTTAGCTTTGAAGAGTGCAGACGTGTTCCTGGTCCACAGAAGATCGCCACGCTGTGCTCTGGAGGTAAGTATGAGGTGAGGGGGTGTGGGGAGGCAGGGTGCACAGAAGGTGGGCATGGGGCCACTGGAGTCAACAAGGGATGTTTTTTCTTTTACAGGGGCATTTGGCATGCTGGTGTGGCTTCCAGTGTCACCGAGTGTTTTTGGGGTCTGTAGCTGACAGGGATTGGGCACCCTGTCAGCACACAACAAATGGGGCATTATGTTGATGGGAGTGGCCTCATCGGCAAATTAAACTGGGAAGGGGGGACATGATGCTGAGAGGATTTGGGCATCCCCTTGGCACACACTTTAAATGGGAGGGGGGTTACATTATGCTGATGGGGAGTGGCCCCTCCCATCAGTAAATGAAATGGGTTGGGGCACTCTGTGGTGGGATGCTGCCATGTTTTTTAAACTGGTTCACCAGGAAAGGCACGCTGCTGCATGAGAAGCTTGGCCCTCATTGCAGCTGACCTTTTCTTTGATCTGGTGGCCAGTTTACGTGTTGCTGGTGTCAGCACCTGCAGCTGCTTTATTGAGGAATGAGGGACACACCTACTGATGCATGCCCTTCATTCACTCACAGTGGCCACACCTCCAAATCTGCTACTAATGCAATATGTTGGCTGCACAAGTGCGAGCCAACATGAACAAATTCTGGTCAGATCTACCACAGCTGCATAATGAAGTTAGTGAGGTTCTGTAGAAGTGTTAGGGAGGCATGGAGAAACAACACAATGATTTCTAACTAGTAAGATTTGTTGTAATTTGTATTCTAAGGAAGGCATACATATTATTAGGAAAAGATATGGAAGTCTATATTTCAAAGGAAGGAATGATAAGCAATATAAGTTTGATAGGTACAATAGGTTGCAGTACATGAAAAAGTAATGACTGGCATATGTTCAGTATTGGGATTGTTTACACAGTTTTATAGAGAAATGGTTTTTTGTCTATGAGGTGATGTAAGTTATATTTAAACAATGTGTTGATGTCAGGCAGTCAGGTGTAATGGGCTCTGTTAGGAGAGAAAATGTGATGGTAACTTTCCGAAGGGGTCACTGTTGTTAAGGTTAAGGTAGTTATGCTTGTGTTAAGGGGAATATCAGGACAGTATGAGGTCTATGCAGGAGTGGAGTACAAGTACATACTGTATCATAAGTATGTGCTCAGAGTGGAGGCAAATGTGATATGCAGGTGTAAATAGGTAAAAATAGAGGATACTGTTGTATCATGAGTAGTTACACTGTTAAAGGGTGTTTCTAATGTCAGGAAGTATGCAACAAGAATAGTTCAATGATATGAAGGGAAAAAAGCTGGGCATAGCTATATATTGCCATGCATTGTGGTTCTGATAAGCAAGGAGGCAGATAAAACCATCAGCAACAACAATGAATTTTTGAGAAAGCGAGCAATCATAAAATGTGGGGGCTTACCTAAAAATAATTTGATGCAAAAAAGGTTGACAGCAGTGGTATTTATAAGTGTGTGTGTGTTTTATAGTAACACTGTTTAATAGTTTTGAAATACCACAATGTATAATAAAAACAGTCATCACTATTTGATCCTCTACTTTTCTGTTACCTACCCCAGGTCTCTTAATTGTACATGCGTGACATTCTGACTGTCCTCCTCTGAACATCATGGTACCAAAAAAGAGTATTTCTCTTTAGAGGTTAATTTAGCTGTTCAGACACAACCATGATTTTCACAAATCATATATTTAAAATATATTAGGTTGAAGTTTGTTGTCATAGCGGACATGGGCTCAAAAATACTGAATGTGCTCATAAAAGTTCTGTGTCAGTGCTGCCAAAATGAAATGCCAACATTGTGCTTGTACTTATGGAACACAGAAAGGACAGGTTCACTATGAAAAGGAGAATGCAGGCCTTTGCTTTGCTCTTATGTTACCAAAAATGGCATTGCATGGAAATTAATGGAGAAGGACTGGGGTATTGGAAAATCTTCTATTCATTGTAGGCAGTAATTGACTACTGTTTATGTAAGCAATAAGGCATGAAGGGGTGTGTGTAAATCATATCTTACAGCATGGCCAAGGGCATAGTAAGGCACAAGGCTGAAGGCTGAGTGGCTTCAGCTGCTGGCCATGCTGTAAAATATGGTTTACACACATCCCTGAGTGCCTTATTGCGCTTATACAATTGGCCCCTTTTTTATTACTTTTGACTATTGGGAAAAGCATGTCTATATGTAGGAAAAATAGATTTACTTGAGTGCATTTGTGATAAAATAGTCCTTCCGCCCACTGCAAGTGATGTCATTGTATTATTGCCTACTTTCTTCTTCCTCTTTTTTTTTTTCTCTGTTGTTCTCCACATTCAAGAAATGGAATGCTTATCATGGAATGTTTGACATGGAATACATGGATTCAAAATTCTGCTCAGTTCCACTGGCAAAATGTTTCCTTCCCAACATTTGTTATAGCAACAGACTTAGTTATCTCACTGTCAGGGCAAGAAGAAGAGAGTTCCCTTATAAGCAGGTAAAGATAGAAGGGGAATTTTTCACTGTCAGCAAAGAAACAGTTGTAGTGAAAACTATAAACAATACTTATTGTTTCTAATTTGTTTATGTATGTAAGGAGAGTGTGATAATCAGGCACACAGTATTTACTTATTTTTTTTCTTTTTTCTTTAAGGTAGTTTAATTTTCAGGGTCCAGTTGAAGTTTTTTTACGTTGTAAAGGTAGCAACTATGTTTGTGGTGGAAGATCAGTTCTGGCTGTAGAGGGCTAACTGAAACGTCCATGTTCCAAATGCCCATTGATCTGTGCTGCAGATTCTTCACTGCTCAGCAGTCCTTTTTTTAACCACGTGTAAACCATATTTTACACATAAATAAGAGCCAATCAAATTACATGATTTTACCCTGCCATTTTATAATAGAGCTCAGCTCACTGTAAGATGTCACTCTAGGAGCAAATATTAGATAGTAGAGTCCTCCTGTTCTTACTGTTTCCAACTGAGAAAGCAGCTGAGCTAACCACTAAAGAGAGGAGAGCAGAGATGAGGCAGTTCAGAACTTTTATCCATCACATTTTCTGAACCTAGATATATGTGCGTAGGATAGAGTCCTAAGGCTACAAAAGGAATATGTCTCAAATCCATAGAACATACAAAATAATAAAGTGTTCTTTTTGTATAGATGATGCTAGGTAACCATTAATTTGTTAGCAAGACATCATGGAGTTTCACCATTTTTTTTTCTAAGTAAATGTAATCATTGAAGGGAAGGAAGACATAATTACTAATTGAACAGTAACGTGTGTTTGGAGGCAGGGTATACCCACATTCTCTAATATTTATTTTTGTACTGAAGTAAAAACAAATATTTACCACAATAACAAGTGAATGAAACAATATAAAATATATATGTACAGTGTGTGTATGTGTGGCTAATTAAAACAGCCTATAAAAATATGAACAGTTTCAATTTTCTGTCTGAAGGAATGTCAGCACAGGATAGATACAGTGATTTGCAAGTAGGATCAGTTCTTGATTTTACTGAATAAAACATTGTCTGACAAAGTCAAAAACTTGCTGCTACTGGCCTGCTGCCTCCTTTCCCCTCATGGTAATAGTTTAAATCCCTGACAACTAACCCTTCAGGGCTGAGACAATCCTCAAGGAAACAAAGTGCTGCCTAACCAAATAACAGACAGTAAATTAAAAAATATTAAAGATGAATCTGCAGAGACGGGAAGAATTTCTCAGAGCCAACTTAGATAAATGGCACACACTCACAGGACTTCAGCCAGCCCCAGACCACCTCCCAATACCTGTAATTAGTGTTGGGACCACATTATTTGGATCAACAACAGAAAACAAAAGTGCACGTCATAAATGATAACATTAGGAGTGGAGCACAGGTGGAGTTTCTAGAAGAGGTGAGGAGCTCAGTTTCTGGAAAGGGAGGGCTCATGCTATTATACTGTTGACCCCCCCCCCAACTAGTCAACCAAAGGTGTGGCATGATGCATCAGCTGTGCAGGTCACCATGCAGTCCCAAACTGTCAGGGCACAGGGCAGTGGATGGGAGAAAGGAAACAAAGGGGGGGGGCAATATTGGGAACAAACGATAAACAAGTAAGCTACTTACTTCATCAGCACCTGGGGTAGAGTCTGTGCAGCATTTGTATTTACTGGCTGCCACTGAAATCCCTGAGTTGGACATGACTCTGCAGACTAGTGCAAGCTGCTGTTGGCAAATGTAATTTTACCTTGTCCTGCTATCTAGTACAAAAAAAATGTGACGGTCAACAAACCGCTATAATGGCAGCCCCCGTACATGATCAAAGTATTAAATACACAAATGACTAACTTTACTCCCTGAATAGGCTTCATCTCATTAAACATTACATTAAGGCATAGGCATTAAAATCTGGTAAGTTACCTGGCCGCTATAGTCAATAGCAGAGCAGATTTGCCAGAATGTGGAATCCCTTGGTCTTCAGTGTTCTTCTTGACTGACTTCTCTTGCATCCTAGTCCCTCCCAAATCCATCTCCCATCCCTGACCATAGTCTGCCATCCATGACCACCCAGTATGACTGACTCAGTGATGTGGAAAGAGAGAGAGAGAGAGAGAGAGAGGCTACGGCGGGTCGGACCTCACCTCAGGGCACCTATACGACCTGGGAAGTGGAGTCCTCTCCTCCTGTAGACCCTTATACATGGCATACAGGCACACAAGGTCATGGACTGCTCTGCTGCTGGACTCTTCAGACCAGGCTGGCAAGCAGTGAGAGAGTGGCTGGCGTGCAGGTTGGCGGTGGCTTACAGTTATTAGTTATAACTTTTACCAGAGGGGAGAGGACCATCCGGGTTGGGGATTAAAGAAGTATGTCTGTCTCATGCATTCCCAGCACTCCTCCTCACCAACAGGGTAGGGTCCAGCCGGGAATTGGGGAAATAAATATTTTAACAAATGATAAAAAAAATTTAAAACCACAAATAAAATAAAACAAAATAATATGTGTTTAAAAATAAAATCATCCAGTGTGGTCAGATGGTGGAGAGTCACCCAACAGCACTCGCAGCAGCAATTTCAGCAATCAATCTGTTCATACCGAACCAAGTTGCCAAACTCAACAAAGTATTAGACCAGGTTAGCAAAGAAGGAATCAGTCAGGTCTAGGAGAAAAGGGATGTGTATCTGATGGGAGGGGGGGCTACCTTTATACCTTCCTTGTCAGCCTGGCTGGCTTCTAGTTCTCAGTCTCGAGTTAGAACTTCTGCTGGTGTGGGGGCATTGATTTATATATAAAAAAATTAATGACCCAAATGGCAAAATCAAATTCCAGTTGTGTTGCTAGACAGCAGACCTAGAGGCACCAGCGGTTCAAGCACGACAAGCTAGGTGTTAAGTCCTGATGTCAGTGATCCCCAGAAACAAAGAAGTGTTAAGGGCAGAGGTGATGGGCCACTTAAATTAACAGGGAGACCACTGAGACCGGAGCTGAAGTTCCAAAGTTGTAAAGTAGTGCCATTATCAACGAGATTTGCAGTCATTTAAAATAATGACTCCACTTTACAACTTTGCTGGGACTGGGAGGCAGATGCCTTTTCTTTAATCTTTTGTTTTAGTGTGGAGGGGCAGGTGGGGCGGGGCAGCAGGATAAAATGGGCAGGGCACTGAACTGTCACAGACTGACTTGATTATCTGCAGCACAGAAATACATGACAGGGTCAATCTCTTTCTGCCCAAAAAACTGTAGGGGCTCCAGCCCCCTGTCACCCCCTCCTTCTACACCAGTGGCTTCAGTACTCAGCCAGGCTGCTGTTGACTGTTGGCAGCTGCCTCATGTAAAGGTGTCCATTTGTGGCAGAAGACAGCATAGGTGAAGCAACCAAAGCTGCGCTGGTGAGAAGCTTGCGTAATGATTCTGACTTGATATGTATCCTTTCAGTGAATTATTCTCTTTTTGTTCTGAATGTAAAGCCCATAATGCATTAGTTCTGGGCATAAGTAGCAGTCTGACAAAATCTAACTGTAACGTCACTCGGGATTCTACTACAATCATTAAACAATATGAACCAGTTCTGAAATACATTGTGAATAAAGACAGTATCCATTTAACACATTTAATATGAACTTTTGAATCAGTTCATATTGCTGCATTTGCTGATAGAACGGCAGTGCTTCAGATGTGATGGCATTGTTATTTAAGCTTGAATTTCAATAAACTTAATTTGAAAGGCTGTGTCTAAATTGTGTGTTGATCAATTGTATTTCGTTAAAAAGCTGGTTATGAACTAGGCTTCCTTTTTTTCAGATTGGGGTGGGGGGGTGGAGCAACAAGGCTCATTGAATGAGCATTTCCAGATACTGAATCCAGTCCAATCCACACTTAAGATACCTTGTTGGGGAGGCGAGAAAAGCTAATTTTCTCCAATGTTCAGTCCTAATTGGGGGGCAAAGTGAGAGGAAGGAGAGAAGCACACTGATCCAAGGTCACCTTTCTGCTTGACTGTCTCTCTCAGTCAGTCAGTAATACAGTACTCAATTAGAGGGGAAAATATTCAACACTGCAGTGTTAATCAAGTAATATGACTCAATAAATTCCATTCAGTCATAAAAAATATTCTCACTTCATTCGATGGGCAAAATGCATAAACACTGACCTCCCCCAATACCTTTCTTCCCATTATGCCAAGAGACAGCAATTTCTTACTAGTTTTGAATAGATTTCTGGAAATTACGTGGCATGATGGAAAACATTTTACAATGACAGAAACTGTAGTTGTTTTCACTGATCATAGTGGTGTATGTCAGTTGTCAGTGAAGTTTCTGTTTTATTAGGGAGATCTGTAATTAGTCTTTTAAATCACAACTGAGTTCCATGTAGCCTTAATAACAGTATTGATATGCACGTTCTGTGATGGCCACTGTTTTAGTCCTGCCATGTAAATGAATTGTGGTTCACAGACTCAGTGGATGGTATTGTAGTAGGCTTTTACATAGTGGGAACCAATTATGGGAGAGTTCCACCACCAGTAATTGACAGTTACTTATCTCTTCCATTTGACTAGCTCTCCCGTTCTCCAAGTAATCCAGGTTCACCCTACTGAAACAGCCCCCTTCCCCTCAAGCCTTTCCCCCACAGGAACAGCTCAAGTTTTACCAGGGGGACAATAAAAAATAATTTTTTAAAAAAGCAGGTGTGCGGGTATTGTAGAATATAATGTCCTACGGAAAGAAAAGAGCAATGCAAGAGTTATGCGGTTAAAAAAAATTATAGTAAGGTGCAGGTTGCACTGTTACACTCTGTTGCTGATGTTTTTATGCAGACCACAAAATAATATTTACAAAAAGCAAGTGTGAGAATATCTTAGTAATCTACTATCCTAGGGAAAGAAAAGAGCTACAGGAGTTATGGGTTAAAAGTAACAGTTAGCTATCATTTGATGTTTGCAAGTACTGTAGTAGTTGAAAAGTACAAAGATACAAGGGTATAGGTGAGAGAACAATATTCAGTTCTGTACAGCCTTGGAGTGACTTTTCAGAAATGAACAACAAGGGACAGTGTATATGCTAGCGGTAGGAAACTCCTCAGAGCCAGAGGAATGATGGACGGCTCCAGCAGTGTGTAACCACAGATCATGCCCTGCTAGAAAATAAATTCTCACTGATACCCACACCACCTAATGAAAAACAAGTTAGAAGAAATCCTTGCAAATACAAAGTAATAATAAAATGGATGCAGTTTGAAATACTTCCTAATGAGTTTAGCTATGTTGACAGGGTCTACCCTGCTACTCCGAAAACCTCGCTTTCCAAAATGGATATTTGCTCTACTCTTTCCGTCATTTTGCCCTTAACTGCCCAGGTGCTCTCCTATATAGACCTCTGAGTTTCTGGAATAGCCTCCTTGATGCAGTGCATTCAACCAGCTTGCAAAATACACCGCAAGTTCAACTTCAGGGCCCTGGAAGTCAACCCACTGTTGTGTTTTCTTACACAACAGGTTTCAATTGCAAATACCAACGGTGAATTGAATTCTCTATCTGAAGCCCAAAGTGCAATGCCCTCATGTACTTGTCAGTTTAACCAATTTTTAATTTTTTTTAGATTTAAAGATCATTGCCAACCTCATGTTTTGTAATTTAAAATAAACAATTGAGTTACTGAGCTGTGTGTTGAGGGTCGACGTCTGGAACTGGGAATGTGTGTTTTTTTATGTCCCTTACAAAAAATTTAGATGTTTTTAAGTTTTAAAAATAGTGAGGAGCAGGTTTTTATGCTCCAATTGCATGGCGTTCAGCCCTGTCTGCGAAATTCATGGTGACATAATTTTGGAGTGGGAAATTTGAAGTATACTGCAGCTGTCATTATGCACGCTTATTTGTATGTGTGCATAGGCAGTCATTTATTAATTTATACTGTGACAATTCATTTTATTTAGTTTTAGGAACTCTAGTTGAATGGTCTGTGAACATGTCATCCTGTGATGAACATGAGGAGACTGATTCAGTGGTTTTTGGAGTGCCAATATAGCCGTACTCCTATAAACCTAGCTAGTGGTGGTGTCACTGATGCTGCAACACACGAAAGTAACAGCATTAAATTGCAGAGTGAGTCAACTGTTGATGACAATGAAGTCCATGTGGTAATTTAATGTTTTATGCATTGTAATCCAATTTCTTTCTGCATCTAATCAATTGTATGCCCCGCACTTCACATCACATGGCCTAAATTTCCCATCGCAATGGCCGTGATGAATTAAATGGTTTGTTGCCACTGTCTGATCTTGCCAGCAAGTTCATATTTCCTATTTTATTGATGTGAAGATCCAAAATTGCAATTAATGTGGATTCACACTATGTGGTTTTTGTGTGGTTACAGTGTGATCCGTGGTTTGCATGTAACAGTCTGCTCATCTTCTCTTGATACTGTCTATATGATAGGTCAGTGTGGCTTCCCTGCAGATACCTCATATGTATCCTACAACAGTGATTCTTATTTTATTTATAGTTATCTTGAATTTCCCTTTTCCTCAATTAATTGATCTGGAGAAAAGTATGTGTGTGTATTTGGGGGTAACACCCACCAGTACAAATGATCTAGTAGACCAACTAAGACAACAATGTATGAGCCCTGAACTGGAAGTCAGTAAATACAATTATGGTAGTGTCAATAGATGTTTTATGGGAATGCAACTATGGTAATTTAATAGCCAAATGTCCGAAATGAAAGTACACTAAGAGTGATGTATGACTGAACAGCGGCAAAAAGGGAAAAGCAATCAGGCATTACATTTGTGGAAACTTTCAGGATCGATTATGCACTTTCAGTACTAGCAAGTCTGTTCAAACTATGAACAAGGGTGATCAAGCACGCAGATTAAGTAACCTAAAACAGCAAAGAATAAAACACAAATGAAGATGGCATAAATAGAGCTTCTGAATATGATAGCTGCCAACAATGCTAACCATATGACAATTGCAGCCAACTGCAAACCACGGCATCAATGCTCACACTCACTATATAATCTGTGTACTGATTACTTTCTTATTTCTCAGAGACAGAGAATAAAAATTGCAAGAATCATGGTAAAGAGGAAATAAATCCTTATGCCAACTAATAAAACCAAAAAAAGACACTGACACTTCACGGTAGTGCTGGCTATAAGTACCCAATATATTACCTCACCCGACAGGCAAATAACAGAAATTGAAGATCAGGAGTTATAAGAGATAAAAAACAGTCTACAGAAGGATTTTTTTTTATTTATTTAGGGATTCGGATCATACCTTTGAGCTCAGAGCTCTTTTACAAAGGTTCCACGTAAAACAGTGACAATGACAGCAATAACAAACAGTTTACAAACAATACTCGAATAGTAGGTAGCTAGTATAGAATAAAGTTACAATGTCACTCATAGTACCAATGGTGATAGTACAGCATCAAGATCATTCAACACTAGGGTAAAGGACAGTGTTTATATGTAGTGAAGGAGATAAAGAGGTGTGACACCTAGTGTGAGAGTCCAAGGAGGATGAAACACAGGCAGATGGACTTCAGACAAACACGCAGATTACAGAAACATGTTGTTCTCCATCTACAGGCTTGACAAAAAGGATGGTAAATGTGAAAAATACCGGCTACTACAGGGAGGCGAGAAGGCAGCAATAGGGATAAAATGTGTCAGTATGCCTGACAGCTCCAAAACTGCATCAGTGATGAACAGCACACTCCAAGTTCGGAGGACTAAATGGCACAGTTTCCACAGTGAAACACTGTTGCTGTGTCATGGTATAACTTAAAAAATACTGATTGGAGAGCAGTAACATTTGAACAGGACACAATAAACAGAACAAGATTCATAAAGCCGTACATTATTAATACTACTAAAAGAACATTTTGCCAATGATGTTTAAAGGGAAATGCCAATCTAATTAAGAACTGTCTGGTGCTGCAGAATGTGCCTCACATTGTATTTTTCACCATAAAGTTATTACTTTAAATTGTTGGTACCTTTGAAATGCTCGTGTGACATTCCAGTTGTCACCCTCTTGACCTGTATGTGCAGTGGCATGTTACCTTCTGACAGAGCATGCTCTCTTGAATTATTTTGGCCAGTGACATTTGATGTGGGAATTGAGTTTGTGAGCTCCGTCCTACAGTGACAGAAAGCACTAGAGTACAGCTACAGCCACAGCCACAGCCACAGCCACAGCTTTGGAACATTGATTTAAGTGGTAGCTTTTACATGATTTCATCAGTGCCAGTCCCTGTTTTATTTTTTAATTTGTTATATGCTGTCAGGCATAATTTCAGCCTATTTTTTTGTGTTTGCTTACTGTTGTATTGCACCAGTATTGACACGGTGTATTGCTGTGTTGTGGGCTGCATAGTGACAGTCAGAAGCCTTCATCAGGATCATTATCTTTTTATACTTCCCCTCGATATTCAACTATGTGTGTAAAAATGAAAGTCTACTGTACATACAGTAAAGAAGGAAAACTTGTTAGATGTCAATAGCAGAAACAACAGTGTGCTTGCTTCACTTCTCTGCAGACAGTATTGAGCGTAATATTCGTATTCATCATTTCATTATCTAGAGTGCAGCCTCTTTCAACAAGTCTGAATTGTTTTTTCTTAATTACCATGTAGTCCTATTATGTCCAATCTGCACGTGTGTGTGTGTGTGTGTGTGTGTATATATATATTTATATATATATATATATATATATATACACACATATATCAGTGTGCAACAAGAAAACCTCACAACCCTCCCAAAATATTAATCTATTTAGAGACCAAATGAAAGCGTGTCTTGTCAGTGAAAAAGCATTTTATTCAATTATCAGCACGCATGCTACAAAAGATACATATGAAGGGTGCCTGCCAGCGTTTCACTCCTACTCAGAGCTTAATCAAGGGTGAGTAAGGAGTGAATCACCTATGTGCATTTTACCTGGGGTGGTACTTCATTCTTTTTTTTAATTGTTTCACCAGGAGAGAGAGACAATAAGCTGATAGCTTGGTTACAGTTCAACCTGGGAGAACTGGGAAGTTAAGTCACTTGCTCAGGGTCACACAGTATGCAAGTGGGGGCTATGGGATTTAAACCCAGGTCTACAGATTTGCAGATCAGAGCCATAAACCACTGCGCTACACTGCCTTTTCAAATTCATATGCATCTTTTATAACATGTGTGCTTGTAATTGACAAAAATGTTTGTTTACTGACAAGACACACTTCAGTGTGGTCTGTGAGGTACTTTGTGAAAGAATATGAGTGGCCTTGAAATATTGTGTAACACAGTCTTTATGATGAGTACTTTGGCTCAGTTATTGGGATGAGATGTAAAGTGTATTGTGGGGGGGAGGGGGTACCATGGCTGGGCAATGCAGACACCTGTAACCCATACTGACCAGTTATGGAGATGGGCTACTATGCATCAGCTCCATATAATTGCCAGAAATAAGGGATCCCAGGTGAACCATAAGTTCCACAGCTGATGCAGGAGCAGTCGTCTGTTTGTTTTTATGTCATCCTAGCGCGGTCCCTCCATTACTCCTGGCATGCACAAAACACTAGCATTGTATGAGGCCTTCAGTACCAATCTGGATTCCTCACAGCAGACTGCAAGAGTACAGAAACATCTGAAAGTGACACACAAATATTAGAGACCAACACTTCATTCTGACAGCAACACTGACAACCGAGACTCATAGGAAATCCCACTATACACAGCCAAATGGCTACCACTGTACGGTGTCAAACTAAATTGCTGGGCTTCAATTCCTGTGTGTCCCTTTGTGGAGTTTTTTGTTATTTTCATCATTTACACTCATTGTGGTGAAAAAACGCAGGATATCACAAGATCACAAAAATCAAGAACTTTCACTGTAAGTCCTATAGCGATTGCCTACTGTTGCAGTCAGGACTGTGGAATGCAGATTACTAGTGTATGACAGAAATAATTAGATAGTTTAGTTCACAGCAATTTTTTTGTTGGTGGGGGTGACCTTTACCTCTGGGACCATACTCTGAAGCACTTTATGAGTGTGAGTGTGTGTGTGTGTGTGTGTGTGTGTGTGTGTGTGGCCCACAGCTAATAGCTTGCTTGGTTCCCTGCCTGACGCATCATTTCCAGTGCTGCATGGGGGGGTTGGCATCCACAACATGAAGAAGACACAGTTAGAGACACAAATGACAAAATATAAGGTGTTCATTTCATTTTCTTAATGGTCAAACTTGTGATATGCATAGTATGCCTAAAATACTTAACGCTTACGCTGTTTAGAGCACATGGACAATTCCCTTATGCTTTATTAAAGAAGTTCTATAGAGATACAAAAATGTAAATGTATATATGCATAAATACAATGTCAAAAACAACAAGCAAAGCTAGCATTAATGGACAAAGATATCTTGTTTTTACAAAATCCCCACTCCCCCGTACACCAACCCCATCCCTTCCACTGAAGAAAAAAAAAAGAAAAATAAAAACGATCCACTAGGAAATATAAATATCTAATATATGGGCAATAGCCTAAGCATAAAAACATGTTGTATTGTTACAACTAGATTTTTATTATAAAAGGGTGGACACTCATGTTTCTAAAGGGCTCCACTTTTTGTATATTGTGAAAACGCATTATGAATAGTCGACAACATTTTCATAATACATAAGATCTGCGAATGTTCCCTATCAGACTCAAGTAATGATGGGGTGTTTTGATCTAACCAACTGCACAGCATTACTTTCTTTGTGACCATAGAACTCAAACTTAAATAACTTTTGTTGCCCGATAGTTCATGGATGTCCATCCCTAGAATACATAGCAGGGTCTTTTATATTTGTATTCCAACCAAAAGCAACAAAACAATGGAGGACAGAGCCCCTGGTTTCTTTCATAAAAAAAAAATAATCTTCTCAGTGTATTTTTTATTTATTGGGTGTCAACCTCTGTTTGCATAATTGCATTCATCACTGCAATGTGAAAAAAAGAAAGACGTAAAAGCAATTCTTATTCTCAGCTTTGTCCTGATCTCTTTGTTTCTCTACTACTTCCCTAACACAAAATGTTTTAATTACAGAAACTGAGACTGCAATACCAATAGGCATTTATTTCACTATCTTGAACCTAAAGTGCCATGCTTTTATATTGTTTGGTCTTTCTTGTATTTTTACTGTAATAAAAACAACAAAACCGCTGAACGAGCCTCTGGCTTCTTTCATTAAAAAAATCCCCTTGGTTTATTACTATTTATCTAGGGCTACAATCTGCAGTACCATTTGGTCATTCTGGTATTATTTATTTAAAAAAAAAGGAAAAACAATAGTGTTCAAGGAGCCTCTGGCTTCATTCATAAGAAATGCAGTCTCCTCTGTTTCTTTGTGGGCTAATCTGTGCAAAACAAAACATTTTTCCAGGACTGCAATGGGTGTTTACTCACCTGGTAAAGGTGATTGTGTTGGTTGGCATCCATGGCACTCCAGTCATTACCTCATGGGTTGTAGCCCACCTGATAGGCTAGTGATGCACATGACCCAGATCAAATTTCTAGCATATCCAGGTCCCAGGAACCCCTGCTCTCCAGTTCGAATCTTCCATAGATGAAATTAAGGCTAGTTAGTGTAAAAGAAGAACATACCGTGCAGGCACAATCACATGAAAAATTAAAAGAGAGAGGATCAAAGAACAAAGTAGAATGCGGGCTGCGGAAGGGTATCGATGGGCCGGCTGAACTCTTATTCCTCTACTCTGTACGGACTAGTCTCGGTCCGGAGGCCCGACTGGTAATTAGTTCTAGAGCAAAACAACCTGCACTTAGTCCCCTATTGGGTCTACCATGGAGGAGATCCCCCTTGATCAGTCCCGGTCACTCTGAGCACTTGGATGGGAGGTCCTTGGAGTGTCATGGATGCCAACCAACACAATCACCTTTACCAGGTGAGTGAACACCCATTGTGATTGGTTGGCATCCATGGCACTCCAGTCATAACCTCATGGGAGATAAGAAGCAGTAAGAACCCAAGGGTGGGAACCGAGTGGTCTAAGAGTGAGGGGCTGAGGATGTCACCGTGGGGGGTCTGGGCAGCAAGTGGGCCCTCTGGCCCATGACTGGACCAGTAATAGGTGCCTGGCGGAGGGGTGGAAAGGACTCCGCGTGACTGCCCTACCTAGGTCCCCCGAGGCCGCAATAGCTCGCTCCCACCAAGCGTGGCGATCACTCAGGAGGGATAAGCCTGAACCCCTGTGGGGGGTGGAGTCAACCGGTTAGCAGGCGCGTCATTCTGGGCGATTCTCCTTAGCCATGGAGTCAACCGGTTAGCAGACGCGTCATTCTGGGCGATTCTCCTTAGTCATCCCCCAATGGTGCCTTGGAGGCGGTTCTGCTCTGCCGCTGTCCTGCGAGGTGACAGCAGACTCTCTGTCTTGTGGAAGACTCGGGTTCCGGTCAGAATCCAGAGGGGGCGGAACCAACGTACAGGTAACGTGGGACCACAGTGGGGCCCTTCCGCGAAAGCGGTTAGCTCGATTGGTTGCCCTCTGTGACAACCGGTGAATGCCCTGGCTGGTAGACTGGAACCGATCTCCGGCGAACCCCTGATGGGATGAGCACCGACCAGGTTCCGTGCCGGGTAGGGCCCCAAGCTCCCCAGC
The DNA here is from genome assembly GCA_016271365.2 of Neoceratodus forsteri. Classification (NCBI taxonomy): domain Eukaryota; kingdom Metazoa; phylum Chordata; order Ceratodontiformes; family Ceratodontidae; genus Neoceratodus; species Neoceratodus forsteri. The sequence goes on from CM057449.1 coordinate 688,394,900, forward strand.
ACTCCTAGCTGAGCAGATTGCCCCCAGATCCAGTCTTGAGGCAGACCCCGACCGGTCCGTTCCACGTGGGGGTCCAAATCGGTTACACTGGGGGCCTGAACCCAGGCCTTCGTGAGTGAGGCATGCGTGATGACCACTACACTAGAGAACTCTCTAGCGAGGAGCCCAGTCGAGAGACTCTAGGACTAGAGGAAGTCCCACGGATCCGTTGCCGGTCGCGTTCCCCGATCGGAGGGTCTCTACGATGAGGCCTGTAGCCTCCTTTACAACTGGTAGCTGCACCCTGAGGACGGAGTGTGCTAGTCTCTCGTCTACTCCCAGTTGGTGGAGCAGAAGGGTGTTAGCCCTGTCGGCCTGCTCGAGGACTATGCCCTGCTCCGGTTACCACCGCTGGAATCGGACCATGTCTCCCCTATGCGGGGGGGGGGAGACCATCTGACTGGGGTGGGTGTTGATGACGTCATCATAAACCTGCTGCCCCCCGGACCCCTCCTCCCTGGAACCGGGCCATGAGCTTCAGGGTCAGTGGCGTTGGTGAAGCCCTGACCCCTGAGAAAGCATGCCTGTTTGGGAGGGATCCTGAAGCTGACAGTGACCTTCTGCCTGGCTGCTGCGAGTCATGGCCTGCGTGGCCGGTATGGTGTCACCAGTGGCTGGGCACCATGACTCCCGTACCTGGTTGGGACGGAGGAGTCAGTGGAGGTGGAAGAATAGTGACCCCTGACCTGATCCCCCTTGCCAGGTGAGCCGCTCCTAGGCAGCTGGGGTTGTGTCCCACCTAGTTTGCTGTGTGGGCCATAGCTCGATTGTCAACCGGGTTAGGACGGATCGAGCGTGGGCCTGGAACCAACACAACCACCTTACCAGGTGAGTACAATTTTTGTAGGTGTTATGGCGAGCGATACGGTTCTCGCCTCCAGTCAGGGATGGAGGGTCCGACCCTGCTGGTGGTCACTGGCCCTGTGGTGTTGCGTCTCCAGGCAAGCTCTCCCACCGTGGAGACACACGTCCGTTTCAATGGCGGTTGGAGAGGTGTCTCCTGAGGGAGTCCCCATATCAAGTTGGTCTCCACCGTCCATCCTGCCCAGGCTAACCTCACTGCGAGGGGGCGTGGTGCCCTGGCCTGTTGGTGAAGTTGCTCGGTGCCGCCCCTTGATTTGGAGAGGGCGTATGCGCCGTCTGGCTCAGGGTGGGCCTTCATTCCAGGCCATGCCCCTGTGTGATTGAACTCGTGACCCTGGTTGACCAGATCAGTGCTCTAACCCCTGAGCCATGGAGCCCTACTGGTAATCCAGCTGTGGGCTCTCGGGGTTTGTTCTTGTGTCCCCTTCTGAGTAGAATTGTGAGTGTTCGCCTTGCTTGACCTGTGAGCGAGAGGGTGAATGCTTTCTTCTCTGTTTACCATCCAGCCATGAACTTCGAGTGCTCGTGAAGTGTAAAGCCATTGAAGTTGGAGGAATTGTCAGCGTTACCGTAGGATGACGATATGGGGGAGAGCGGCCATGTGGTCTATCGGTGGTAGGAAGGCCTACCGAATGCATCGTATGATGTGCCCGGTGGCCTTCATTGACAGGGTGCGACGCCACGTGGTGGCATAGGTAGTTACAGGCCCGCAATAGGTCGGGGCCCCCCCTCCGACTTCTTGGTATCAGGGTGAGGATAGAGAGCGCCCCAAGATTCTGTTCCGCAATAAAAAACGGTACGGAGGGGCCCTCCTCCTGGTTGAGGTGGGGGGGTAACCCTTGGGAAAAACTAGGTGCTGAACGGCTTATGGGGTATCCCTTGGTACCGTGACTTGAACCCATTTATCCGAGCCGAGAGGAGAAGGCGGGGTTCGCACCCCCGCGGGACTTCATCCCCTGGACATCAAGTCATACACCTGAACTGCACGGCGTTTGGATTGACCTGAGATGTTGCGAGGGAGTAGTCACTGCTTTCCCCTGTAGTTCTACCTCGTCCTCTGGATTGCTTACCCCCAGACTCCGGGAAGGGGAGCTGAGGGCCCTGAGGGAACGGTACGTGGGGTTGGGATCCTCTGACTCGGGAGCAGAGTCTGCTGACGTGAGGTGCATCCCTTAGTTTGGCTATAGTGCTAGGGGGGCGGCAGTGGCCCTGGCAAGTGGACACGTGGTGACTACTGCCAAGTCGGCCAGGAATTTCGGCTGTATTAGGCACATCCTCACAGTTCCGCCTCCCTGGATTCAGGAGACTAGCTCCTGAGGGTCCTAGGGTTAGCGGGTTCGCTGGAGCCGAAAAAGGGTCGGCTGGTGACTGCCTAGCGGCAGTGTCGTTGATAGTGGAGACAAGGACCCCCCCCCCGAGCAATCTTCAGTCTTCCTTATCGGCGTTCTTGGGTGCTAATGTACCGCATGGTAGCACCGTCCTTTCTAAGGGTCGCTACCTAGGGCCAATGGGGGGGGTGCCCTGCGTCAGGCGTCTGGGTCTCCCACGGGCCCGGGCGACCTGTCTGATTTCTTGCGGTTTGGTATCTTGCCCGACTTGGGGGGTGTCATCCCTTACTGAGGATGTCAGACCACGAGACGCACTGGGAGGGCACTCTGTGACACACAACCGATTAGGTCAGAGGGACGAGCACAACCTTGCGCCCGACTACGGGATGTAGACTCCCGTAGAGGCCTTAGCCTCTTCGTGGGCCCTGGATTCGAGGCGAAGTGGCAGACTACTTCTCCATGTCCTCATACGCGTTGACGTGAGGGACGTGTAGGACGGAATCCTCAGGGTTGGAGACTCTTCTAGCTGCCCCCCCGACCTGTCTGGTTCCGGTTCGGAGGTCTGGTCGGACGGGAGACGGGCCGAACAAGTAAGAGCCCAGGCAATACCTTGTCCCTCAGTATTTCTCTCCTTTTTCTTTTTTTTTTTTTTTTTTTATATACTGAAAAAAGACTGAATACAGGTTGTGGAGGAGCTAAGTGAGGGGCCCCGCAACCAGGACAAAAGGAGAGGGAGGGTTATGGGTCCACAGGTTCGAAACCAGGGCTCGCTATGGGAGGGAGCTGAGGAACGACCGGGAGGAAGCCTACCTTCTCGGGTCACTGTGGGAGGGACCGGAGTGGTAAGGGACAAGAGAGAGAAGAAGAGGAGGAGACTCCAGAAGAAGAGTTGATAGATCTGTTGTGTGGGGAGAGAAACTGAATGCAGGTTGTGGGGGAGCTATGAGAGGGCCCCCGCAACCCCTACCAAGGGTGAGAGAGGGTTTTTGGTCCAAGGGTTCGAAACCAGGGCTCGCTATGGGAGAGAGCCGTGGGACAACCGGGAGGGAGACTACCTTCTTGGGTCGCTGTGGGAGGGACCGGAGAGGTAGGAGACAAGATAGAGAGAAGGGGGGGCTCCGAAGGAAGAGTGGGTAGACTTGTTGAGGGGGAAAACCCACCAGAGGGTCACTGTGGGAGGGACCCTACGGTGGAGGAACCCCCAAACATCCACTGTTGGCCCAGATAACTACCCCCGCTAGCGTAAAGAGGTTAAGTGACTTGCTCAGAAAACCTGATGTGATGAGCTCGATCGCACCCTGATCCTCTAACCTGCCAGCTTAAGTGACTTGCTCAGGGTCACACAGTATGCAAGTGGAAGCAGTGGGATTCAACCTCAGGTCTGGGCTGCTGGATGTCACCAGATTAGCAGCTCAGAGCCTAGACCACTGCGCTATACTGCCTCCTTGCCGAGAGAGGGTGGCGAGCCTCAAGGTCAGGGCTGAAGCACCTGAAGTAATGGGCTCGATCGCACCCTGATCCTCTAACCTGCAGGCTCTTTTTTTTTTTTTTTTTTTTTTTTGAGGAGGGGGGGTCCTCAATGCCCCCTGGCCTAGAAGGTTCTGTTACTTCCCCATTACTGGGAATGAGCGGCCAGAAGAGCATGGCAAATCTGCGCCCCCCCTACCAATTTAGGCTGAGGGTCTGCAGGAGGCCGAGGTCTCCCCCGAAGAAACGAGTCCCTGGCGTCACTGTTGTCCCCCTGCCATCGGTGTTCCTCCCGTAGACGCGAGGGAATACAAGCTGAATTGTGTCTACATATTAAGTTTTTCAGCGTTTTTTCACAAAGCCGTCAGCTGCTCTTTTGCGACTCGGTTTAACTCAACAGTGCAGCATCCTCCGTGCTGTCGCTGAATTTTTCCTTTCTGCGACGAGGGTTCCCCCCCCCCGCTCTAGCCAGGCCGCGTGGATGAAGAACACCCTGGCGTTGCCCCCCCCCCACTCAGAGTGGCGGCCTAGCGGAGCAGAGAGTAGACGCCAACCACCAGAACAGTTCTGGCTGAGGGGGAAGCCTGGGAGCGAAGGCCCGGCCAGCGACCTACTGGAAGGCCGGTGAGCGTGAGGAGGCATCGCGACTGAGTGGATGGGGCCGGGATCCTCTGAGGCCCCCTCTGAGGACGGATTCGAACCCTGGTCTCCAGAATCTGGCTCGGAGCTTAAAACCACTGTGCTATACCGCCTCCGCCACGGCGAGATGACGTGAGCGGTGACTGGACGGCCCCAACGCTCCTCCCTAACCTTCCTAAGGAGAGATCGAAGGGGGGAAGAGGAAACTTCTTCCTGGGGGCCACGCGGAGTCGCGATGGACGGGCAGACCGCCGGGAGCTGGTGGTACACAGAAAACTCCGAAGCCAAATGGCCACGACTCTCCCCCCTTACTCCCTTCAGGAACCTTGATGAAGGAAGCCACGCGGTCGTCGCGTGGTCGGGTAGGCCGCTGACCAGCTGGCGGTCTGGGAGGCTGAAAACTCTGCGAGAGGGGGAGAGAGGCTGCAGGTCGACAGGGAGGAAAGGAATCAAAGGAGGGAAGGGGGGGAGCCGGAATAGTGAGGCGCCATGCGGTGCTTAAGGCAGAGCCAGCACGGCGGCCCCCCCCTCCTCCCCCAAGCTAAGGAGCCTAATCCGAGAGATAGTGCTACATGAGGGCAGACACCCAAAACTTGTTGCCCCCTTAGCACCAAAAACAAACAGGTACATTTTATATCTTCTGCTGAGGTAAAGAAAGATATACATTTTCACCTTTGTATGACTGAGGTAAAGAAGGAAAGGCATTTTCACTTATGTATGACTTGAACTCAGTACCATAGGAAGGAAAAGCAGAAACCTGCTAGTGTACTGATTAACAGCATTCGTGGCGCAAATAAGGCTAGCTAACACTGGGGCTGAGCTAGCCCCATGTATTTCTCCCAGTTAAATTCCCAAGGAGGGTTTTTTTTTTTTTGCTGTAACTGCATACATGCCTGCGAGGTTGATAATAGGTTTATATAGATATATCCCATACAGGATCTTACCTTGTAGGAGTAGACAGGGATCCCTGGTGTGCTTCCTGCCTGATCAGATGCACGATTTGAAACTGGGAGAGCAGGGGTTCCTGGGACCTGGATATGCTAGAAATTTGATCTGGGTCATGTGCATCACTAGCCTATCAGGTGGGCTACAACCCATGAGGTAATGACTGGAGTGCCATGGATGCCAACCAATCACAATCTGCATTAAACACTGGAGATTTAAACCATTTACTGTCATTGGTAGGGCAATCTTAATGAATTAAATCCTCCACAAGCTTTCTTCTCCCAAAACAAAATTCCTTGTCCCACTGGATGATTACCTGTTCTCTCAGCCGTTGCCCTCACCACAATCAGCTCTTCACTGTAACCCCCTCCCCCAATAATCAACAAAGATGAAGGCTCTGAAGTCTTCATTTATCAAATATTACTCTGCTCAGTGGTAAAGAAAATATTTTTACGCCTTTATAATAGCATATTTTCCACATTTTCATATAAAAAAACACCGTGGCATTCATATGAATCAACAAAATGGGGTTAGTGAATGCTTAAAAGTTCTAGGCAGATGGTAGGTGGCAATGTACAGCATATGGGGTGTGAATACCACTCATTTTTAAACATGGAGGAAAAGAAAAATGGAATACCTGTGTAACACTCATATAAAAGACATTGAGGAGACTGCATTTTTTATGAATGAAGCCAAAGGCTCTTAAAGCGCCATATTGCTGTTTTGTTAGTGTAAAAAATACACAAAAGAATAAGGTACTGCATATTGTAGTCTTAAAATACTAAGAAACAGAGGAGACAGTTTTTTTTTAATTTTGTGAAAGTGTAAATTCACTGTGTCAACGTGATGAAAATGATAGGGTGATGCAGCTGCTGACTGGTTGCCAAAATTCCACAGCTAGCCATGCCTGCTGTACTTCTCCAGATGCCTCCACCGTGGGGAGGGCAGAACAGGGAGGCCGGCTACAGCTTTGCTATTCAAAACATCCTCAGAACTCTGGTAGTTATTTTATATGATGAGTACTGTGGCCCTACTGGCTCTAATATGGGAAAAATATGTTTTGTCAATGAAACAAAGCTTATTTGAAACATACAACATCTCCTACTGTGCTTTGCTCTGTACTGGCTCTTCTATGCAAAGACTACTGTTGTCCCTACTTGCTCCTAACTGGAAATAATACATCAGGAATTACAGATAAAAGTTACATCTATAGCTCCTTTTACATCTTCAAAGAACAGCACTTACTCGCCATTCCAATAATACATCCTTACTCTCCATGTAAAAGATGATTCATTTTTCGCCCCCTTTCTGATCCCTTTACCCACAGCTGTATCTTCAGTCATACTTCTTCTATCTGTGGGTGGTTTGCTGGAGCAACTCAAAAACGGGATTTTTTTTTTAAATGCTAAGATTATTTTCTTCCCTTTCTAATGAGAGGAATCCTATTTTAAACATATTGCATCTTTTTATATGCTGAGGACATGAAGACATGCGCGTGTATCTGTCTATAATATATTTATTTTCGTTAACCTTTCCTATTGCTTTACCTGCTTTCATACTTTTTCCCTACACAAGAAAAACTATTAAATACTTTAATCTTCACATAGAGCAGCTACCAACAATGACAGAACATCAGGAGATGCTCTCCATTTCAAATCCCATTTTTTTTATTGCATATCAAAACAGCCCTCTCATCACGCCTGCTTCTAAGGACAACACATGAGGAGATATGAAAATCTCTGTTTCCAATCCATTTCTTTTGCTTGAATATAAAACATTTATAGTCATTTCTTCACTCCTGCTCCTATGGGCAACAACACATGAAGAGATGCTCTCCGTTCACAGCATAAAATGCAACTGAATTCCCAACTTCCACAATGAACCTCGGACACAGTCCACCAGCTCCCATTTCAGGGTGGAGTTCAGTGCTTTCAGGGCAGGAACACAGAGGAGACTATTTACTCTTATTCATGGTTTCTCGGAGGGAAATTATGCATTTCCAGGAGCTGCTCAGTTGGAGGTAGGGGTGGATTAACATAATGCTCCCTTGCACTACTTAGGTTCCAGTTCTTGTACCTCCCAATTAAGAAAGAAAATAGTGCCATGCAACCATTGACTAAAATAAAAGTGAATTTATCTGAGAGTGGTGAGCATTTCTTGGAGGAGGGTAAAGCGGAGGAGACTATTTACACCTTCAGCCAGTTCCATTGATGGAAAACATGACATCAGCCCTTTAGTACATGCAAAACGTCTGCAGGGCTCCACCCATGCAGCCGTAAAAAGAGCTAAAAGAGGTATAAGCCAGACAGGAAAGCCTCTCAGAACAGATTGGGATCACAAGCCACGAGTTCCACCTACATTAGTGAAAACTATTTCTGGCTAGATCAATGAAGTTGGTCCACAAATCCTGCTGATATCAGCAGCTGAGGCGAGGTGCTGCAAACTGGTCAGATGCACTTTTGAAATTGAACCAGTATGGGTAGGTTCCAGGTGAAGAAGGGCTGAACTCCACTGAAGTCACACATGTATCAGCAACCTATTAGGTGAACACAACCCATGATGTAAGGATTGCGGAGTGCCTCAGAGATTATCCCCCACAATAGGTCCTTGCTTTCTACATAACAATGGGACAGGGTCACACCCAGCCCTGTCATACATAATTGTTATATTGTGGTTGAAAAGGTAGATTAAAATTAAATTTTCTAAACTAAACAGAAAACTCAAATTTACTGTAAGTATTTACAAAAATGAACACATTATCTCAATTAATGCACAACGCCTGTATATTTTCTTAAATTAATATGCAAAGCTCACACATTTAAACATGAAAACCATCATGCAGTACAAATATTTTTAACAAATACTTTTTTCTGCACAAAGATTTTATGTTTTATAAATTGTCACAAAGCATGAAACCCATCATGCATTATGAATATTATAAGCAACACTTTATAACCTTGTGATCAGTTTGAAAATCTTCACACACAACAAAAGCCACCATTCAGCATGATTTTTTTGGGAAAACAGTATTCAATATTAATGCTACATGTAGATTTTACAGTAAAAAATAACATTCATGAAGGATTCCTTTGTGAAGACTTTCATTTTTAATCAAATATAACTAATAATTAAAGATAACTAATTACTGTTAATTGTTTATAAAGTATGTTATGTGATTGTGATTCATACTAACCCTTCCTCACAAACCCTACACTGTCACCCTTAACTTTTACAATATTAAAGCATTATCTTACCATAAAAGACAGACTGGAAAGATGGCCCACTCACCACAAGGTAAAACGCAGGTAATTATTTATTGTAATCACAAAATAAAACCAGGTACAATTTCAACATTTCTGAGAGAATTTCTCCTTCTTCAGGGAAATCTGGTAATTATCTATACAATTAAAAATGATATACTGTGTGCATTTACATGTTTTTAGTCTATAAATAAAATGTAACATGCACTGGATAAAATAGGTGATAACATATGTTGTACTCACTTGTATTACACATAAATGGAGTACTGGCTCATTAAGAAGTGATGTTCGCACTTTTAGATCTGTATAAAAAGAATATATATCCAGCTATCTAGCACAATAGATGATGCTGTATGGTAAAACATGATCAACTAAATGTTTTAAACATAGAAGAAATACATTGCCAGAATCTATATTCACATCACTTGACATCACCTATGTTGAGTATGTGTCCATTAGTATATTTAAAAAAATCCCTATAAACATAAATCAAATAAATATATATCATTCTCTTGAGTAGTTTGAAACTGCCTTTTTTAAGGAAACAAAAACACTTTGTAATAACTGCTAGTTGCATGTTACACTAGTGTATCAATTCAACAAAAAGATGTATAATATATAATCTAGTTGATTTTCTATTATGTATTTTCCTCACACCCTAAAATTATTTTATTATCACACTGTATAATAATTAGCCATATATTTCAGTGTCTGTTCAGTTTACATAGTCAGATTCATCAGTTAAATTCATTGTTTAAGTCCTGGCTATGTTACATAATTCTGAACCGTTATGTGAATCAACTTATGCTCCCATTTGTGCCGTTTGTGCTGTGGACACCCTCCCAGTGCAATATACTTAAAAAGTCAGATAAGAACATTTGCTTACTTTAAACAGTTCTTCTTTTTGTGTACTACTGTCGCAACAGAAAAGTAAATGCTTACTTAATACATCTAGATGAGTTTATAAAGTTTTGTTTCCAAGTGCAGAAAAAGACTGTTCCTTACATAAGTAGTTTATACGCAGTGTGACCCCTCTGCACTCTCATGAGGTAGGCAACCCACTGCAGCAAAGTGCACCTAATTATGCTCTGAATTGCACTGAAAATGGGTGTCATAATGCACACACCTGCTTCGACATCACAAGTGACATCTGACATCAGGATTGTGTGTTCAAGCACAAGTGTGCTCAGAGGGATTCCCACTCCACTGAAAGTGCTACTTAGTAAAAGTGCAGAGCACAACCAGGTGTTCAGTATAAAAGGAGGCTGGTACTGATTTGCCAGCTATAACACAATAAGTTTGATAAGCTTTTATAGCCAATGTAGATTATACAGAGTATTTGGTATTGCTGGAGCAAATAAACATTGGACTGTTGGGATCAAATCCTATTTAGTCATATGTGCCATTAGTTTGAATGTGCTGTATAATACCCTTTACAAAATAGGATCCTGGAAACCTAGGGACAAGCCAAGAGCAGCTCCTATCTTGCCCTCCCATCGTCGAACAATCAAAGCACCCATCTATAATAAAGTAGATCAAGACCATGAGGGTTATTTACAGAGGGACAAAAATGTAAACCCAAATTAAAAGATTTCAGATCAATTCAATACAAATATTAGAATAACACTCAATCACTATGGAAGTAGGGGAAGAGTACAGAGCAAGTGGTGGTGTTTTTTAAGGAGGAAAGAATGGTTATCTGTTACATAAATCAGAATAAACTACTACAGTACCTACGTACTCATAACCTCATAAACCAAAGGGGACTGGTCTGACAACTACTGCATAATTTAAATAATTGGTGCCCAGACAATGGTGTCATTCAGGCCATACCTACTTATCTCTTGCTTTAAATCTATCAATGAAAGGGGGCGTAGCTTAATGGGAGACCAATATGGATGCATGATTGTCTAGCCAAGGCAATCTGCACATTTGTATCTGCAATCTATCTGTTTGTAAGTAGGATTAATTAACTCAGTCAGTGTTATACAGGCAGAAGAAGTTAGCAGCTTCATTTTCATATCTGTAACGTCCAGATCGAGGTCAAGAAATGAAGAACTTGTCTCTTGGTTAATCTGCTCAAATGGCCTACAGCATGGTATTGCTGGATGGCGACCCAACGGATCCGACTTATGTACACCGTATATTTGAAACCCTAATAGCTAAAATGGACAAAGTCACTCTGGCTTCAGACCAGACCACTGCCACTGTACTACACCTGGAGGGGTGGCTCCCATATACTGAAAAGAAAGTGGTGGAGCATGACTGTGCACTGGATGAGGTCCATGCAATTAACAGGGAACAGCAAGGGCAGATCCAAATGCTGATCACCAAGGTGGATGACCTGGAGAACAGAACCAGGTGGAACAATCTCCGCATGATAGGTTTTCTGGAGGGGGCCAATAAGCCTGACACTGCAAAGTTCTTAGAATTGGTCCTCCTGGAAATCTTGGGTTTGCAACTAGGGTTCCGGCTAAACATCGAGTAGGTCCACAGAACTTTGGCACAAACCCTGAGGCCAGGGGAGAAGGTGAGAGCAATCCTGGTTAAAGTTCTGTGCTACCCAACAAGATAGCTAATCTTGGCCAGGGCTAGGGAAATGGGCAGACTAAGCTGGCAGGGTCACCAGATATTGGTGTACCAGAATTTCTCCAAGGACTTGTCAGCCAGATGGAGAGTGTACATGAGATCCAGGCACATGATGCAAAGCCTAGGCTTGCAGTACTCTCTCTGATACCCAGCTACCATGAGAGTCATGGTGAATGGAGTGGGGAGGACCTTCAATATGCCACAGGAACTGGAACAATTTCTGAATGAAAAGTGGCCGTCGGCGATGCGGCATTGTAATACAGAATCCCCAGACCATGGAAACCCGAATACCCCGTGGACATCTTGACCACCTGGAAGAAATGCAGAAGGGCCAGAGGTAATGGAGGCAGAGGAGGGGGCCCCCAGAAGATGGAGTGGGCTCTGCCAAGGCACCACAGGAAAAGAAGGAGGAATAGCCGCTGGAGCAGGAGGACCATAAAGCATCCGCAGTACAGGCACCCTGTACTCAGCCTATGGAACTGGCCATGGAGAGGGGGCAGGAAGACAGAGCACCTGTAGTGCAGGAGCTAGTCAGAAATGTCACTGCCAGGGGAGATGCAGGAGAAGATCAGAAGTGGGAGAGCTGCTAGGCTGCTAGGCCCATACCTAGGACTTGAAACCTTAGATAAGTACACAGTTAAATTGTTGTGACTGGGGCAGGGAGTCACAGGGATTGTTTCAATGTGTGGATGGATGCAGGTTAGGGGACCTCCCAGGCACAGGATATCCCCTAGAGAGGAAAAGAGTAGCTTTCAGGGGAGCTCCATTACACAAGGCCGCATGCACGACTCCGGGTGACACCCCCTTCCCTCTCCTCCCCTCTCATCTCTCTTTCTTTCCATCCCATGGATCTCTAAAGGTAAAGCAGGTCACCATAAAGCCAGGATCCCCAGGCCTTGAAACCTCTGCTGATGTTGTGCACCCTAGGGCAGCAGGCCACAGGTACTAATGCTGAATGGGACAGTCCCCATGTGGTTGGGATATTCTTGTGGTACCTGCAGTATGGCCATGGCTGCAGTGGCGAATGAGGAGATAACATTGGGAAATGGCAGGAGGATGGAGGAGGGAGGGAACAATCAGTGGTACAAGCCCCAGCTGCCTTAGGCCCATACTCCTCCTCTTGCATTACGGTGCCCTGGGGGGGGGGCATCCAAGCACTATACAAGTGTGGGGATCAACAAGTGGTGCTCCTGTTCCATTGCTCAATTGATACTTCCAGGCTTGAGGGCCTTAGGCTTGAGCAATGGGAGGCCCCAAAGAGGCTGCAATGGCAAACCCCAGGGACCCTGAGACAGGAGGAGGGTGAACATGATATAGAATGAGTATTCAATATGTACACCTCCTCCACATGTTCAGGAACCCCATGCATTCTGAAGCTGTTAATCTCCCTGGCCCCTCAGTTTGCCCTTCCCTGGAGGAATGGGGAGCCACACTACGGGGGCAAGGGTGGGATGATATGGGATGCCTTGAGGTAGACAGGGGATATGAATTGTACCCAGCATATAGCAACCCACACCATGGGTCAGATTGCCGGGAGCTGGCCTGCCATTAAGGATCAAATGGCTCAGGAGAAAGAGGTACACAGTGGGAGGAGGCCACAAGAGGAGATGATGGCTGCAGCCCCAGGGTGGGTTAGGTGGATCGTGTCCTGCTATGGTAAGCAGACGACCACATACACTGGCTGTACCCAAGGGAGCAGGTCACTGCTACTTATAAATAGTTGGTTGCTTCAGGAGTCACAGGGATCGCAGAGTTGGAGGAAGCTGGAGGGCATAGGGATGGCCATGAGGGACCAGGAAACACAATGTAAATAGGGGAGCATGGGAATAACTGCAGGTAGGATCTATGACAAGGTTGTGAATCCAGGAGAACAGACGCAGAGGCACTCTTGGATATGGTGCTTCTGGGTCCTGAAACAGAAAGGAGATTGGAATATGTCTTGGGGAGGGGGGAATATGTGACTGCAGCAGGGCACAGCTCATAGGTGGACACACCTTCATCTCGGATATAGGCTACGTTCCCACTCGGTAGTTTCAGACCCCTCAAACTACCAAAATGATTAACATAAATTTAATCTCATGGAATGTGGGGGTCTGAACACTCCAGTTAAAAGGAAGAAGGAGTTATCCTATTTAAAGAAACAATCAGCTCAGGTGGCCCTGCTGCAGGAGACAAAGCTCAACAAAAAGGACCATGAGCTCCTCAAAAGGGAATGGGTGGAGAAAGAAAGCGCATGCATCAGTCTCAACCAGGAAAAGGGGAGTGGTGATTCTGGTGCATAAAAAGCTGTCGTTGTCTCTCATCACCTCCAAGGCTGAACCCCATGGTAGGTGGGTATATGCTAAGTACCAGACTCCTGAAGGGAAGATCCTCCTCAGGAGCCTGTATGCCCCTAATGAGGATGATCCAGATTTCATTCACCAAGTCACCCAAACATTATTGAATGTGGTCGAGGATGGCATTCCAACTATTTTCGGGGGAGATTTTAATCTGGTCCTGGACCCCAGTATGGATAAGACCACAGTTAAAGGGGACAGCCACGCCAGGGGCAGGGGAGTCTTACAGAGCATGATGAGATACCAGAGTCTGGCAGACATCTGGAGAGTGTTGCACCCAAGGGACTGGGATTTTTCTTACTACTCCCAGGTGCATGGTACTCACAGCCAGATTGATATGTGGTTAACCTCACCCAAGGTAACTCAGGCAGCTGTACCATCCAAACTTTTACCCATAATACTATCGGATCATGTGCCACTCAGCCTCACTCTGCTATGGGGACCCCCACCACCAACCTCTACCTCCTGGAGATGAGACCTCATGTTGATGAGAGATCCAGAATTTGTAGAATGGGCCAAGAAAGAGGCAGAGAGTTTTTTCAAGAGAACCCAGTACAGGACACATCAGCAAGGAATATGTTGGAGGCATTTAAGGCCACTATGGGGGGGGGAATCATTGGATATGCAGTAGTTAGGCATAGGAGAAGGGAAAAGCAACCCCAGGAGCTGGAGGAGGAACTAAGAGGGGTGCAGAAGGAACAGAAAAGCGGAATCACAAGGTCCATTCCATCCTACCCACTGGATAGAAGAGCCCTGGGCCTCCGCATGAAGATCGATGCCTCACTGACAAGGAAGGTGGAGGTGTCCATACTCCAGCTGAAGCAGAAGTACTGGGGTGGGGGAAGAAAGGTGGGAAAGTCCTGGCATACTGGCTCAGGAAACAACAGATGGAAAGGCATATCCATGATCTAAGTGATGGGGGAGGTGTGGTCAGGACCTGAGAAGATGTGTTAAGTAAGGTGATGGTTGCATTTTATACATACCTATATACCACCTCTAGGATGCCAGACTTCCATAGGACACAGTCCTTTCTAGACCAAATTGATCTCCCCAACATAACACCCCAACTGACAATGGAGCTAGTTGCCCACCTCACGCCTGAGGAGGTCAGGAAGGTCCTGCTCTCACTAAAACCAGGTAAGGCACCAGGGGGGATGGCTACCCAGTGGAGTTCTGGCAGGCACTGGCAGACATCATTACTCCAGTACTGCATCAAGTGTGCCAAGAGGCAGAGCTGGGGGGGATTTTCCCACCCTCGCTGAGGGAAGTGGTAATTATGGTACTTCCGGAAAAGGGAAGGAGCCAACAGCCCCAGGCAACTACCGCCCCATCTCCCTTATCAATGTGGACAGCAAGGTGTTCACAAAGGCCATGGCTCTCCTATTGACATACGAGGGATTCAGGTTGGTGGGACGGACTATACCACTCTTATGTACGCTGATGACCTACTGGTCTCAGTCTCAGATCGCCAAGTCGCACTCCCATCACTATTGGACATGCTGACAGCATTCCACAGCATTTCTGGTCTCAAAATTAAACTGTCAAAAACTGACGTGCTCCCACTAAACCACCAGTGCACCCCCAAGCCCTGGGGGAGTGGGCTGAGATGGGCAGCAGCGTGTATAGTCTGTCTGGGGATAACCTTCATGGCCGAAACCCACAGGCTATGAGATTTAAATATGCAACCTCTACTAGTGGAGATCACTACTGAGGTAAGAAGATGGGAGAAACTGCACCTTACCTTGGCAGGCAAAATAGCTGCAGTTAAAATTATCACCACCCCCAAAGTCTTCTACATACTGGCCCACATCCCACTGGGTATATTCACCAGTTGGTGCCAGAAGTTGGATAAGATAATAGGTAGGCTCCTATTGGAGGGTAAACAGCCAAGGTACAGCAGGAGCAAACTATGGGCCCACAGGAGGATGGGGGTGGTGGAATAGCCCCTGGTTTGAAGGCTACAAATTGGACTTTCAGACAACATAAACATTGCAGTGGTTTAAAACAAGGGACACTCAGTCTCCACATTAGGTTGATATGGAAAGGGTATTTAGCCAAACCTCAGCCCTGTCCCTCCTGTTATACAATCCCCCCCACCATGTGAAACTGCATCCCACCATAGGGGTGTCTTGCCAAGTTTGGGACAAGGTAGGGGAGAGAATAGGAACTGACCTGACACCTCTCACTAGGTCCCCCCTTTGGGGTAATGTGGGCATCACTGTGGACAGACAGCGCATAGTCTGGAGGGACTGGGAGGAGAAAGGGGTGTGCACAGTAGATTTAGTGCCTGTCCCCAGGGAGTCCACCAGACCGAGTGGCCAGGTAACCCGAGGGACTGCTTTGTCCACCAATCCCCTGATGGCAGTGCTGTGTAATGCCAGATCAATCAGGGACAAGACTGCCATGATTGCAGACTTGATTTCCCAGGTCAATCTGGCTTGCATCACGGAGACCTGGATTGGGGATGATGCCAACCCAGTTTTGGAGGCTGCCATCCCCTCTGGGTACACCATTGTGCGCTGCCCCAGAAAGGAACATGGGGTGGTGGGGTAGCCCTCTATTTTAGATCCAACTTGGACTTCACTGTGCACCCAGTGAAAACCCCGGGTTCCTTTGAATGTGTGGCCATCCATGGGGGTTCGGGCACAGGCTGCAGGATTCTCCTGATTTACCGCCCCTCCCCCCGGGACAGCAGGCGATTTCCTGCAGGAGGTTGCCGGATTCGTCGGTGAAATATTGGAAGCTCCCAGATGTATTTTCATGGGGGATTTCAATGTTTGGGCTGACAATGAATCATCTTGGCTTGGTTATGACCTTCTCCAGACCATGTCATCGCTGGGCCTGTCGAAGGTAGTTTCCTCTGTGACCCACCAGGATGGGCACACTTTGGACCTGTTGTTCACATTGGAGCTTGAGATAAGTAATCTCAAGATTGATAAGGTGGCATGGTCTTATCACTGCACAGTGTGGTTCATGCTCGGGGCACTCACCGGATGCCCTCCCCCTACAGAGATGATGATCTACCACCCTTTGCGGGGATTGACCCCGGAGGGTTTTGTGGTGGTAGCCAGCCAATCTAGTATGGGCAATGCATGCTTCGGAGGCATTGGTGATGTAGCTGGCACCTATAATAGGGTGCTATTGGAAGCCATTGACTCCCTCGCACCTGTCTGTGTATGACCCATATCTTCCTACCTGAGATCCCCTTGGTTTGATGGGGAGCTCAGGGAGTTGAAGAGGAAGGGTCAGAGGCTGGAGCACTGCTGGAGGAAGATTGGGCTGGAGGAGGACAAACTGGCCCTGCATGCGCATTATAGGGTGTACCAGGGGCAATCAACTGTAAGAAGGCAGAATTCCTGTCCAGGGAGATTGCTGCCAGGAAGAACTGACCAGCTGCACTTTTTTGGACTGTGGACAGGCTACTTCATCCAGCCTGTCTACAGCCTAAAAGGTTTTTTTACAATGCTGAATGCAAAGAGTTTGCTCGGTTCTTCTCTGACAGGGAGTCCGCTATCCGGCACGGAATCCCTTCAGTCAGCTAGTCCAGAGCTTACAGTGGTCACCTGAAGTGTCCTGAGTGCACTCCATCTAGTCGGGGAGAGTTTAGACTGGTGAAAGTAAATGAGGTAATTGAGGTAGTGACCAATCTGAAGTACACCTTTAGTGAATAGGACTCGGTGCTGACGCGTTTCTTGATGAGATGTGTCAACGCTGTTGGCCCCGTGTTTGCTCTGATTATCCGGTGTTCCCTGTCAGAGTGGGTCTTCCCTGATGCTTTGAAGGAGGTGTTGGTGAGACCGCTCCTAAAGAAACCATCTTTGGACCCGGAGGTCAGAGCATATTACCATCCCATCTCCAACCTCCTATTCTTGGTGAAGACTGTAGAAAAGGTAGTGGCACTGCAGTTGAAGGAGCACCTTGTGACCCAAGAGTTGTATGAACCCCTCCAGTCGGGGTTTCAGGCAAGGCATAGCACAGAAACTGCACTTGTTTGGGTGCAGAATGATATTCTCAGGGCTAGAGATTGAGGGGAAAGAACAATTCTTGTTCTCCTCGATCTCTCTTCAGCATTTGACACTGTGGACCATTGTGTGTTGCTGGACTAGCTTAGGAAATTCTGTGGACTCACCAGTACTGTCATCCACTGGTCTGAGTCATTTTTAACCAACAGGAGGTAAAGGAATGTGATGGGAAATTTCTCCTCCACCTCTAGTCTCCAGCTGTGCTGAGTTCCCCAGGTTTCAGTCCTGTCCTCAATGTTGTTCACAGTGTACAAGTATGGTTTGGGGTTTCATTGTTATGCTGATGATACCCAGATATACTTGTCCTTTGCCCCAAGAACATCCAATGCAGTAGATGTGCTAAACAGTTGCCTTTCCGAGATGAATGACTGGATGGTCTCCAGCTGATGGTGGCTGAACCCCTATAAAACAGAGGTATTGGTGGTGGAGTTGAACAGAGTGTGGGATGGGATGGCCTCTGGTGCAGATACCAGACTTCTTCTGGGATCTATCCCATTGAAGGCCTCATCTGAGGTGTGGAATCTTGGTGTCATCCTGGATGGGGGGTTGACAATGGAGGCACAAGTATCTTCCACTGTCCCTCCTGTTTTTTCCATTTCAGGAATGTTGCCAGGATAAAGCTCCTTGTGCCGCTTCTGAACCTCCCCACCTTGATACATGCTGTGGTGACATCAAGGCTTGATTACTGTAATACGCTCTATCTTAGGGTCATGGTAGGATCTCTCCACAGAATGCAGCTGGTGCAGAATGCAGCCACCAGGTTACTGACGGGGCACTCTAAATATTGTCATATTACAACGGTACTGCATGAGCTGCACTGGCTGCCGATCAGGTGGAGGATCCTCTTTAAGGTGGGTCTTCTCACCTATAAGGCCCTACATGGCCAGGACCCTGGTTGCCTGATGGACTGTCTTACACCTGCTGTCTTGGTTCATCCCCTCCGCTCCTCCAGTTGGGGCCTCCTGGCAATTCCAAGGACGAGGTTAAAAATGGCCGGCGACAAGGCTTTTAGTGTTGCCAGCCCCATCCTGTGGAATTCACTACCCTTCAGTATTCAAGGCCCACCTTAACTCATTTAGGCCTAGATATGCCTGTAGGTAGCATCTGAAAGCATAGCCACTCAGGTCAATGACAACTGTAGATGTACTCAGCTGACTTTCACTCAGGTCTGGAAACGTCTGAGGAAGTCAGCAGTTTTTACCTAAATATTAAACATTCTGAATTGCTTAGAATTAATTGCATAGTACCGTTAGAAATATAAGTTTGTGCTGAACAACTTTGCCGCTGATACTTTGTGTCTATCACGTATACTTTAGGAGTTATTCACATTTGTTTATGATATGGTGTGCATGGCTGACATTTATCTCTCAAGCCTCTCCTAAGCACCTTGAATAAATTTGATATTTGAGCTGGTATAAAAAAAACAACTAAGTTATTACAATTGATTGTATAGCAGTATTACAAAGGTAATTTTGTGCTGAACAACTTTGCCACTGATACTTTGTGTGTGGCACTTGTGGTTCAACTGGTATTTACATTTGTTTGTGGCATGCTGATTATGGCTTGATTTTGCTTAGAAAGGCCCAGAATACAGTGCTAAGAGTATACAGGGCACAAGTGGTGGAAGTCTCAAAGAGCTCTTGTGATGTGAATGAGTTAAGGCCCTCCTGTTCGTCCAGGCCTTCCCCAACTTAGCTGTTTAAGTGAGATCATTCTATAATGTTTTTTGATCTCAGTTCCCGACCGCCTGTGTTTTTAAATCTTATAGGAAATCTTACTATTATTGCATAATTTTATTTCCTGACATTTATTGTTATTTATTCTGATTTGTTACATCTTTTATTGGTTTATTTACTTTGTATGGTGCCCAGAGTCTCTGGGATTGGGCGTCCTTTTGAATAAAAATTGCCTTGCCTTGCCTAGGTGACCTCATGACCAACACCAGGCTGGACTCACTCACAGACTTGCAACACAAGTGGGCTATCCCCAAGACTGACTTCTGGAGGTTCCTCCAAATCAGAAGTGCAGTACAGGCCTGCATGATGGCATTCCTGAGAAGGCCCCCCATCACATGGCTGCCACAGTGGCTGGATGCCAAGAAGGGAGTGGCCAGTTAGATTTATGCCAAGCTGAGGGACTAGTTGCTCAGCCAGTCAGAGGCAGCCGGGATGATATGGGAGACTGTGCTCTAAACAGGAATATCTGGGAAACAATGGTCCGAGTGCTGGAGGGGGGGCTCACAAGGATTTTAGGGACACAAGAAGCAGGATGAAACAGAACAAAATCTTCCACTCCTGGTAATGCACCCCAGAGGTGCTGCACAAGGCAGGACTGCTGAACTCAGACCAGTGCTGATGGTGTCAAGCATACAAGGGGGACCTTCCTCACATCCTGTGGGGATGTGCAAGGATCAGGGACATATGGGGGCATGTATGTAAGCTAGCGGCTACAGTCCTGCACAAGCAGGTCCCTAGAATGGGACAGCTGCTATTGTTGGAAAAGGGCTCAACTGCACTGCATCTCAAAAGACAGGAATACAGATGGTTGGCAGTCCTGGCCATGCAGGTCAAAAGGACAATCCTTTGTAGGTGGCAGTCCACTGAGGTTCCCACAGCACAGGAAATCACAGCCTCCCTAACAGGGGTAGCCAACCTGGAAAGGATGTCACACATGGCTACAGACACCTGGGCAGAGTACACCGAATGCTAATCCCCATTCCTCAGATATGTCACCCCAAGACATGTCTAGGATGTCCCACTCAATCATACGCATACCCTGCAGGTATGGTGTCACTGCAGTTAGTACAAATTTGCATAAGAGATAATGTGATAATACCCTGTAATTGAAATGTCATCCCTGTTTGTATATAGTTATGGAAAAGTTAGTTTTAGAATAGTGGTTCTTTGTGTTTACCGCATAGGGTGAAGGCTGCTGGGTAAATCACCACACTGAATAGAAGATGATAGACAGGATATGGAGGACTGAAGCCTTGCATCTCCGCCAATCCTCATGTAACCTGGAACAAGCTTTAGGTGAGTCCAACATCCTGATATTAATAGTTGTTGTATTATCTGTAAGGTTGTATATGTAACCTGCAACCTCCATCCATTCTGCTTTTACATATACCACTGGTAAATGTATGTACTGTGAATGATGAAAAATCAAAAAAACATTTAACTAAAAAAAATCAATCAATCAAAAATGCTTCTCTTAAAATAAGCTTCCTATTATAGTCCCCCCCTCCTTCTTTCTTTAGTCACTTATTCTATTCCAAAAAAATGCAGACCTGGAAACTGATGGTTTTCATCAATAAGATGTTTAGCTACTGGTAATTCTAAATCCTTCATTCTAATACAGCTTGTGTTCTTATAGGAACATAGAGGTTGACGGCAGATAAGGACAGCCAGGCCCATCCAGTCTGCTCATTTTTTCCTGCCTAATATAAAGCTGCAGACCCTACATGGTCTCCAAACTCTACCCTCCTCCCCTCTTCCACTACTAATGGTATCTCCAGCTCCTGTTCAGGCTCTGGGATACCATCCCTAGCAGTGTTTTTGTTACCCATGGGTCTATTGCATGTTTTCTTAAATCCAGTTGCCATTTTAGCCCCAACCACCTCCACTGTGAGGCTATTCCAGAGGTCGACTACCCTTTCCACGAAGAAATTCTTTCTCCTGTTCCCTCTTATCCTTCCTCCCTCCAACTTCATATTGTGACCTCTAGTCTTTGGACATCTTTTCCTTTGAAAGATGCTCCCTTCCTGCACCTTGTTTATTCCCTTTAGGTATTTGAATGTCTGAATCATGTCTCCCCTCTCTCCTGATCTCCAGGGAGTATAGATCTAGATCCCTCAGACTTTCCTTCTATGTGTCATGATGTAAGCCCTGTGCCATTTTGGTTGCCCTCCTTTGTACCCTCTTCATCCTGTCTATATTCTTACATAGATGAGGCCTCCAGAACTGTACACTAAACTTGAGGTGTGGTCATAATAATGATTTATATAGGGGCAGTATCATCTCCCTCTGCCTACTGGTTATACACCTCCCTATACAGCTCAACATACAGTTTGCCTTTCCCACTGCTTTATTGCACTGTTTTGCCACCTTTAGGTCATCTGGAATGATAACCCCCCAGATCCCTCTTCTGCCCTGTTACTGTGACTACTCCCCCCCCCCAGTTCATACATGGCCTATAGGTTTTTATGCCCTAAGTGATTGATTCTGCACTTTTGTGCATCGCATCTCAATTGCCAAGTTCTCTACCAGTCCTCTTACTTTCCCAGGTCCTCCTTCATCCTTTCTACCCCCCTCCCTCGGTGTGTCTACCCAATTACATATTTTTGTATCTTCTGCAAATAGGCACACCTTCCCATCCAATCCTTCTGCAATGTCACCAATGTAGATATTATAGCGGACCAGTACTGACCCCGTGGCACCCCACTTGCCACCCTGCCCTCCCCCAAGTGAACCTCAACCCCTACCACCCTCTGGCTTCTACCGTTAAGCTAACTTTCCACCCATCTCACATTTTTTAGCACCCACTCCCACATTGTTCAGTTCTTTCACTAGCCTTTTGTGAGAGATGGTGTAGAAAGCCTTACTGAAGTCCAGATAGGCCATGTTTACCCCCTTCCCTGGTCCACCACCCTTGTCACCCAATTGGAAAACTCATTTAGATTTGTCTGGCAGGTCTCCTCTGTGAATTCATGTTGCTTCAGGTCATGTAGGCCACTGGCTGCAAGGTATTCACCAATTATCTCTTTAAGGAGTGACTCCATTACATTTCCTGCCACCGAGACCAGGCTAACCGGTTGATAATTTTGACAAAGGAGTCTTTCTCTGAAACATGTCAGGATGTGTGCTCGTAATGTCACCTGCAGTAAAGTTTATGGCACTTTAATATTGAAATTCTGAGAGCAGCATTTTTATATTGGACGGTGGTGAGTGCTGGATTTGTTTGCTACATTGTTACATTTCAATTATCCATAGCACCCCATCCCAGTATAATGTCCTATTTTGTTTTGTGATCTGGGCAGTAATTGCCCATCTCTTCTCTACTACCACTCTTGTGGAGAGGTACCACATCTGCCCTCCTCTATTCCCTGGAACCTCGGAACCTCCCCAGTGTCCAATGACAGGGTGAACAGCGATGACAAATGTGCAGCCAGCACTTCCCTGAACTCCCTTAGCACCCTAGGATGTACTTATCTGGGCTCATCACCTTGTCTACCCAAAACCTGGACAGTTCTTTAAAGACACATTTCTTTGTGAATTGACTAATGTCCAACTCCTGACCCTTCATGCCATTTTTTTGCAACACCAGATGATTTTCTTTCCCCCTTCCATGAAAACTATACAGAAGAAATTGTTCAGTGTCTGCCTTCTGACTAGCCAGTTCTACTGCAAACCCCTTCCCCTACCAGTCTTACTATTTCTGCCCTGAAATTCTTTTTCTCATTGATGTATCTGAAGAATGCCTTATCCCCCTTCTTTACTGACTTCGCTATCTATTCCTTAGTATACGCCTTCACCTTCCTAACTATCTGCTCTGCCATCCATTGTTTCTCCTTGTTTTTTGTTCTGTCTTCCTCCTTCTGTGTACTTTTGTACTTTTGGAAGGTCATTTTTTTCCCCTTACTGATCTCGCTACCTTTCTGGAGAACCAAAGTGGCCTCTTTCTATTAATACCTTTGCTGACCTCTCTTATGCAGAGTTCTGTGGCTCTTTCAATTATCTTCCCCTCCTCTGATTACTGCCCATTGTTTCTCAACTCCTCCTATTTTCTCAATACCTACTAGGGCCTTCTTGAGGATTTCCCTCATTCTATTAAAATTTGCATGGCTGAAGTCTATAACCTTTGTTCTTGTGTGACTCATCTCTGCCCTGGTTCTTATTTTCAACATACCACGTGATGGTTGCTGGACCCTAGATTGTCACCCACCATGAAACTATCCCCATTGGTTAGAACCAGGTCTAGTATCACCCTCCCCTGAGCTGGTTCCCATACAAGATGTTGGAGCACTCTAGTCTTCAATTGTCTAGCTGTTTTCCCAATGTAACTCTTATTACATTGACATTTAAGCCCATAGATAGCTCCTTTTGTTTGGCAGTTAAAGGGGTACTGCTTACCCTTTTTGCATCATACTATTTTTAGTTAAAACCCACATTTTTTGATTGTTTACCTTCTCTAAAACTCATTGAAGTTGGCTATTATATCAACTTCATTTTTTGGTAGAAGTGAAATGCATGGGAATGGTGCAATTATACCCAATTTTGTTATGTTTCAAATCCATGATCTATCCTTATTGCATACATCCTGAATATTAGGAACACCTCCAAACAGTGCAGCCACTCATGATAATGCAATACTCTCCTTTCCTCCCACAGCATCATGAGTGACTAGAGTGTGTTAGAGGAGTTTCCAAATTTGGAAACGATGCAGTGGAAGTAGATCGAAGAATGTAAACAAACACATTTTTGTGTGGTAACACCAGTATGGTGGGCCATCAGTTTTTCACTTTGAAAAACCAAAAAGGAATCAGAACCAAACTGCCAGCTACATTAGCAATATGTACAATGTGATTTCAGCCATTAATATCTCAGCAACTACAAAAGCAATCTTCATAAAATTTAAGATCATTTGAGACCCTAGGACTGAGAAGATGCCTGTCAAATTGTGCAGTCCTAGCATCTAAGACAGCTAATCTACAAGGCTCTGAAAATGATAATTTTTGATTACACCCAATGCAACCCTAATATACAGGTACTACCATACCTGTGTAACATGCAAAAAAGAAAAATGAAACTCAATGCAACCCTAATATATAGGCAATTCCATGTCTGTGCAATATGTGAAAAAAAAAGCTAAGCCCTCGAGAGAGAGGACCCTATAGTATGACAGCATCTGTTCTATACAAGGCTATCTTATTACAAACAGACTTTTATCAATTATAGCTGAAGTAGTCACAAGCTTAAGAATTAATTCCATTTAAGAATATAGCTTCGAAAAATATGAGCCTGTTATTGAATAGTGCTATTTCACAGCTGTTCTCTTTTTAATGTACTTGAGCACCTGGGTATTCAAAATTAGAGTTTTCTGCTCTCTGAAAGAACATCTTTGTTAATTTTCTAGAAATTCTAGCAGTACTTGTGAGTATTTAATCTTCTAACATAGGAATCTCAGCATGGTCTACTGTAGATTTCCCAATCACCATTTCAAAGTCATCCTCAAACTGCAGCTCTTTTGTTTTTCCTCATATATTTTTTTAGAATTAACAAAGCCACTTAACTGCTCTAGGTCAGGGAACAGACACTTAGCCCCATCCAAATTCACAATAAATGTTGCATAAAAAGGAAGTTAAAAGCTATGTCCTACCTCTTTTAAATCCTTTAATAATTCCATACATTTTTTTCTCCTTTTTTGGGTGTTTACACAGATACCCAGAAAGATATGAAACTATTCATTTCTGAATATTAGTGTACCTTGACTTTTTTCTGTATCATTATGTCCCATTACATTTAAAATGCAAAATTAACAAAAGTAGTTGATCTTAAACTTGGAACATCTTGATTAACAGAAGACTTCAATATTTTCTATGGATTTTATTGGTTAACAGGGGAAGGTACATCTAAGTCAGCATTTTGTTGTGAATTAGCTTGCTTATGAGGGGGTATTCAAAAGACCTTAACCAAAAATGGTTGGTTGTAATGCAGCAGTATTTGATAGTCATCACTTCGTTTTTTAGTAAAAATGTATTTTTTGACGAGAAAATGTATATGTGTCTATAGATACATAGACATTTTGTGTCTATGTATCTATAGAGACACACAGGTACTTTACAGGGAGGAACAGTGTGCAGGAATATACTATTTTCCAGCAAAAAAGATGTTCCAGGACTAGAGGGCATGGGATGAAGTTGGAGGGTGGGCAATTCAGAGGCAATATAAAGAAGAATTTCTTACAGAAAGGACGTGGACATGTGAAATACCCTGCAAGGGGAAGTGGTGGGGACTGAAACAATCATGGGATTTAAGAATGCATGGGATAAAGAAGAAGAAGAAGAATCATCATTTATATAGTGCTTTTCTTTTCACAGTATCCCAAAGCGCTTTACAAGCAATGCTACACTGGCAGTGAAGTGACTGAATGTGTGGTGGTGGCCATATTGCACATCATCACCCACACACAGCCTGGATAATTGCATGACCCGGTTTATGGGAAGGGGAATGTTGGCCAGGACACTGGGAATGTTCCTTGCTCTTTGCGAAGAGTGCCCTGGGTTCTTTTACTTCCATCTGGACACCCACCAAGACAACACCAGGATGAGCAGAAGGGACCTCGGTTTTAACGTCTCATCTGAAGAACAGCACACCCCAGCAGTAAAGCACCCCCCAATACTGCACTCGGATGCCAACAATTTTTAAGTGCAAGTCCAGTCCCAGTGTGGGACGAGGAACCCATGACCTTCTGGTCCAGAGGTGGTTGTGCTACCAACTGAGCCATGCTGACACCTAGATAGACATAAGGGAATCTTGGAGGTCAGGGTTAAGGGGCAACAGACTTCTAGAAAGATGTAAAGTGAACTTACAAGCTCAAATGGGCAGACAGGGTGGGCCATAGGCCCTTATCTGCTGATAGTGTCTATGTAAAAGCAGAGCAGTGGTTAGCGAAGCACTGGACCCCAGAGTTTAGAGACCAGTGGAGTAAGCAAGCAATGTCTTTCTGTATTGTTTTGTTTTAACTTTGTGTGTTGCTGTGGAGCAAGGTGGTAATGTGAGGCAAGGGGCTTAGAGTGCATAATGGGCAGGAAAGCAGACATTGGGAACCAATCGGCATGTAGAGGCTGGGTGCTGGAGGAAGGTTTGTGAGCCCATATGCATGACTTTAGTTGAGCAAATATTTCATTCTCCGCAGATGGGAGTGGTGGGAGTGGAGCAGACCTCGGAGCAGGAATCTGATGTGTGACTATGGACTTCTGCAGACATCTGCAGTTCAAAGAACTTTGTTTAGGAGACAGGTAAATGAGTCTGTAGTAGTGGGTTCCTAAATCCAATCCAAGTCAGACACCATTTAAGGTGTGGGCATAGTGGCTGTCAGGAGTAGTGGTGGACGAAGTGGGCTCAATCCGCTCCGTGAAGTGATTTGCAGAACAAAGGCAGATTAGCGGAATGCTCTACAACCCGAAGTGGAATACTTCGTGTTATGATGAAGAACACAAAGTCCATTGGAAACAATGACTTTGCATTACTCCTCCTCCCCAGACCACTACTCCACCAAATTTAAGGTGAAGTGCATTGAGGACAATGCACTTCACATCACTTCGCCCTGTTTTTGAGCTCCGAAGGTGAATTTTGCAGTGATTCATGGGGTTTCAGGTCACATGGGCTCCATATTGATCTGCACAGCCTCCGTTCAGGGTAGTATATGTAGGAAGAAGTAGGAGACAGTGTGCTCTGATAGCTGTTTGTGATTGAAATCTTGTAAAAACTGTTAAAAAAGCATTTTTGCATTTTTTTGGGGGGGCTCCAACTTTAGTTCATCGATTGTAGGAAACCCTCCTGTGCTCATATCATCGAGGTTTTTTTTTTTGTGTGGATTTTGAATCTTAATTTACAACATTGAGTGTGTGTAGCGAAAGAAAGTAAAAGTGTGCTTTGAGGGAGGGGTGTAGCTGTGGTGTAGGTAGATTTAAGTTGGAGAAATAGTGATTTCTTTGTTTTTTGGTTATATTTTTGTTATATAACTGACTGTGTTAATGTACATACAGTAATATTGTCAGTAATAGTTGAAATTTTCTTGCTGTTTGCAGCAGTTCATAATTTCAGGTTGTTTACATTACAATACGTATCACGGCATAGTACTGAACTTTTGCATTTGCTATGCATTAGTTATTCATCATTGTAGACAAACCGTTCTGTGTGTGTGTGTGTGTATGTGTGTGTGAGTGTGTGTCCAGTGTTGCGTGACATCAAATGATACACCTTTTATTGTGCCACAGACCAGATTAATTGCAGGCGCAGCAGTGTGAACCTGCTATCCACTGCAGCTGCCTGATTTTGTACTGCGATTGTGGTATCTGTTCTTTGTTTTGCTGCTTGTACTGCATAAACATCTGCACTGCAGTCAGTGCCCCCCCCCGCCCCATGTGCAAAAGGAATTTTTTACCAGATTGGATTATTTTTGTGACCTCATCAACACCACTGGTTACTGCAGTTGTTTTCATTGCTTGACAGACTAGTCTCTTATCTGTTGCTGAAGCTACAGTTGTTTTTTTGGCTTCACATCCAGCGTTCCTCCCAATCAGAGAGTGAACATATCAAAATCTGAATTTAGTTATAATATTGTGGTTGATCCCCCAAAAATGCCTGTAAAGAGACGTGCCATGGCAATGCTGGCAGTAAGATAGTCTCTGGGCATGATAGTAGTACGCAGACGTAGAAGTGCATTGCTGATGTGAGGAAGGGTATTTCTCCTGCAATGTTTTTAACAGCCCAATCACTAGCTTCACTCATAGTTGGAGGAGATGATGTTTTCCCAGCTGGTGGTGTTAGTGTTACTGGTGTTAGTGGTGGTGGTAGTATTAGTACTGTTGCATCGAGTTCGAATTTCGACCAGTGTACCATATCCAAAAATATTGAGTGTGAAGCAGTGCAACTGAGTGGCAGTGTAGATGATGTCATACTTCCCAGTAACATCCCAGTAACTGAACCTGAGGATTCTGATAATCATGTCAATGATAGCATACAGTGTGATATTCCGCCATTGTGGCAGTTAATATCATGCATTTTCCATGCAGTGATTCACAGTGTGGTGAAAAAATATCAGGTGATGGTGGTGTAGATGCTGATGATGACTGTGATGATGACAATGATGTCGCTGTTGTTGCAACATACAGCCCACATGCTAGCATCCAAGCAGAAGATGTGGATGTGTGTGACGTTGATGAATATGATGATGATGTGATTGACCCCGGTTGGAAACTGGAGAAAAAGAAATTCAAAGTGGCTGTGACTGAGTCTGTTTGCAGGAATCCCCCCCCACAAAAATGTGTGTTCTACCGGTTTTAGTTGATGATGATGATCCAGTAATAAATATGATAGGTAATCGTGGTGATTAGTTGCAGTCCAGGTGTGCAATGCTCGAAACATCACATGCTCCCTCCCCCACTTCAGTGTTTAAAATAATGGACTTAAATAAGCCACATCATGGACATGTTTGGGATTTTTTTGTTCAAGATGCAAATGATGAGTCAGTAGCAATACACCAGGTTTGCCATGTGCGTGTGAGTCGAGGTAAAAAGAGGGGCCATCGGGGCACAGGAGGACAGCATACTCATCATAAGAATAGGTACTTGGCACTGTGGACCCAGCACAAGCTGGCAGCTAATACCACAGTGGGACATTCACCCTCGTCACCGGCAACCATAGCGAGCATGTTATCCCCTTCCATGACCGTTAAATCTAGTAGTAAATTAAACGTGTGCAGCAGTGAGGTAATAAGAGCAGAGGATTACTAGAGGCATGATGAGGTGGAGGACCATAATAACTTTGAAATGTTATCCAGTGCTGGTGAGAGTAGTAGTTTTGGTGGTGGTGGTGAATGCAGTATGTCTAGTGCAAGTGGTACATCAACCTCGGTTGGCAAATCTGGCAAAATAACAGCATTTCTGGGTTTGTCATCATCACCTGTGCACACATCTTCATCAAATGCCGACACTCTGCCACCTGCTAATGCCATTCATCACAGAGCACAACCATTTGTGATTACACCCCGTGTAAAATGTTTAAGTCAGCACACATAATAGAGTGTTTTTGCACATAAGCTGAAGTACCCCCTGAATCATACAGTGTCACGTGAACTTAATACTGCTGTAGCAGAAATCCTGGCAATTGATCTTTTGCCCTTCTCCTTTGTGGAGAATTCTGGGTTCCAGTGGTTTGCTGCATGTGCCTGTCCAAAATGAAAAGTCCCATCCAGGACATACTATTCTACCTGTGCTGTCCCCGAGTTGTTCCGCACTGTGTCCGACTCAGTAAGACATGACTTTCAACATTCCTCTTCTCCATTCATCCATTTAAGTATGGATATGTGGACAAGTGGCAAAACAGCAGGGTGTTCATATTTGTGTATAACTGCACACTGGGCGCAGGTGCCAGGGGTTGTCTGTGATGTTAGCAGTGTGAATAATCAGTGCAGTAAGGTGGATTGTCGCGGTAGCAATCTTCCAGGAATTCGACAGCATGCAACAATTGCTATGCACAATGTGACCTGTTCACACACTGGTGAGAACATATTGGACATGGTACTGACTGAAATTGACAAATGGCTAAACCCTCTGTCCCTGAGAGCTGGGTTCATAGCAAGTGACAATGGGTCAAATGTGGTGAAATGCATCACAAATGGTGTTTTTTTTCCGTGTTCCATGCATGGCCCACTATTTAAATCTTGTGATTCAGGAGTTTCTGCAGCACCCTGATGTAAAGGAAATGCTGATCATTTTACTATGTATCTGCTCTCACTTTTCAAAATCTGGAAAGGCCAGTGACCAGCTGCGGCAGTTGCAGATACAAAACTGCCTGCCTCAGCACCGCTTGAAGCTGGAAGTTGTCACTCAATGGAACTCCACTTTATACATGGCAGAGAGGTTGTATGAACAACACAAAGCCATTTCAGAATATCTTGTGATGCACACTAGCCGTGACAGTTCCAGGGCCTCCATGTCTATGATGGCTGAACAGTGGTGCCTCATGGACACTGTAATAACAATTTTGCGGCCTTTTGAACATGCCACATAAGCAGTGAATGGTGAGCCTGCCTCCATTAGCCAATCAATTCCACTGCTGCGGGTGCTGAGGCAAACATTGCTGAATGTACAGCATAGCCTTGATGTTGCCGGAGAAGGTGGTAGCAGTTTGTTGCTGCAACACATGCTGACAGTATTCGACCAGAATCATCACGTTATGAGCATTCAATGTAGTGACAACTTTAGCATAGCAACAATGCTGGATCCACAATACAAACGAGGAATTTCATCAGTACTGGAGGGAGGACCTGAACAGGTAAAAAATATTAGTGGTCAACTGGTGCGCTTGGTTCATGGGGCACAAAAGTCACGTGTCAAGGTCAGAAAACCTCAGCAGCATAATCCAGCTGAAGGTGTACCCGGAGGACCATCAAGCATATCCTGCAAGGGGAAGGGGACTGCAGTTCCAGGTGGTCTGTCATCCAAAGTGGCTGACATAAACCCACTTTGGGAGGCTTTGTCCCAAGCAGTATTTGTGAAATACATGATTTGGGAGAACAGGATGATGCATCAACAACTGGACTTAGTGCAGCACAGAGAATGGTTGAGTCATATTTGTCTGAAAACAGGCATCTGACAATAACTGAAGATCCTCTTTTGTACTGGAGTGGAAAGGTCAGTGAATGGCCAGAGCTGACTACAGTGGCACTGAAGTACCTCACATGCCCACCCTCCAGTATAAGTGTTGAGAGGGCATTCAGCTCAGCAGGTGCAATAGTCAGGGATCATCGGACAAACCTGTCACCTGCAAATGCTAGTTTGTTAACATTCATTAAAATGAATGAGAGGCACATACCAGCACAGTCTGCAACCTCGGTATTCATACCCCGGCCTAGTCATGGTGGTTTTGGTGATGTGGAAATGGACTATCCTGGTAGCACTGGCAGTGGCTGCCTGAAACGGCACATCACTGTTGTAGATGGCAAAACAATGGAGAAAGAATTTCCCAGTGGTCAGACTTCAGACATCGATGAATGAGTAGGCAGCTTTCTTTATGAGGATGATGATGTGGCTAATGTTGGCAGGTTTTAACTGAAGTTTTTAAAAGGTGGTGTGCACCCCCTGGACCACCACTGGGACTGCTGTTAGCCACTGCCACCACTGAGCCTGAGTCTGTCTACCCCCAGACCACCACCACCACCGGGACTGCTGTTAGCCATTGCCACCACTGAGCATGAGCCTGTCCGCTCCCCAGGCCACCACGACCACCGGGACTGCTGTTTGTCACTGCCACCACTAATCCTGAGCCTGTCCGGACCACCACATCCATCAGCCAGAGACACAAAGCTTCTTAATATTTAAACCATAAAGTGAGTATGTGTACTCATGTTTGTTATGCTGCATCACTTCCTTTAGTTGTCTGTAGCTTTTCTGAGCCGCAATGGTAAAACACATGTGGTAAACTTATTTTGTTTCTTTTACAGGTCAATAAAAAAGTCTCCATCACTAAAACTTGGTTAGAATGGTACTGCAGCTGTACCGTACAGAGAGGAACCAATGGAATATCCATGTGAAATCCATTCCGGTAAGTATGAAGATTTTATTTAATCTATTTCATTGTTTTGGAAAGACTGCAGCAAATATTGCACACAGGTTATGTTAGTTGACAAGATGTGGGTTTCAATATAACTTGACTTGAGATTCAGAACCAGGGAGGGAAATAACAATTAAGTTGTAAGAAGTCATTCATTTCTTTTTTAAGGAAACTTCCAGATGCTTTGTTATTCTGTCAAAGTGGCCTTATCCAAAAAAGTTCTTTAACATCAGGCACCCAGCTCCCCAGGACCTGGGCACACATGCAACATGCAGAAGTCATTTCATTAGATGAACAAGACCATCATTAACAACAACCGGACTCCAGAAGGATGCAGATGAAATCTGTGAAGAAGTAACAAAATAAGAAACCATTGCAGACAAACCAGCAAATATGATCCCCCCACCTCCCCCCCCCAAAAAAAATACGTACCTTCATGTGCTTGAGAGTTATCCATTTCCAATTTCAGTGCAAAATTTCATTGAGCACTGGATGATACCAACAGTTTCTGTGACCTGGATGCAGAACAATACCATGAGTATGTCCATGTCAACCCTCCACACCTACAAAATACATAACCATATATATATATATATATATATATATATAGCTACTCACCAAGGCTACTATTAGTGAACAGCCAAAGGGCACCCTTCAATCCAGTTGAGATGATCACATTTCATTTGTTCGAATCACCTCACAGAACACATTGGACCAGCAACAGGACACTCATGGTCATCATTTTATACTGGGGGACTTTGTATGTGCTGAAACACTCCATTTCACTGTGTTACTACTTGCCAATTTTCTGCACATGAGGAGGAGGATGCATTTTGAGCCTGCAGAAAAAAATCTGGGACTCTGTGCCACCACTGCGTGTATGACTGAGTGTGCCATTAATACTGGGGGACTTTGCATATGCTGAAACACTCTCATTTCACTGTGTTACCACTTGTCAATTTTCTGCACACAAGGAGGATGCATTTTGGGCCTGCAGAAAAAATCTGGGGACTCTGTGCCACTTTTGTGTGTTGTGTGATTACTGTGAGCTCATGATGTCATACTGACATTACAATTAAAGCAGCATTGCAAGAATGTCATGACAGTTTTGAACTGTACTTTTTTATGCTCCTATACGTTGCACACAGCCACTAGTTACCTTTGAGTCATGACTTGAATGATACGCCTCTTTTCACAATTTATGTCTACTTTACTTAGGTGACTACTTTTTTTCACGTATGAAAAAAAAATGAGCACGTCTTCCAATATTGTTCTGACCAAGTTTGTATTTATTTGCAGCTGCTTTTCAATAACTATTGTTCTGCAATGTCATAAAACACTGCCTGCTGCATAACTGTTAATTAACAACAGAAGTGATATATAACAACTAACTGATGTGATGGAGAAAAGCAGAGGAAAACAATGACAAAGACCTGGTCAGCACCACTTTAAAAGGAATGCTCCTTTCATTATTTCGCCCATGAAAAAAGGTAGTACAGCAGACTCAACTACTGCAAATTCTCATATCATTACAGTCAGGATGTAAGTAAAGGAAGTTGTAACATAGCATTAAAAAATATAGGTTGGAGTTCTCAACAGATTGTTGTGCTGCTGCTTTACAGAGATTCACCACATTACGTAGTTATGGTGATGCACATAACCTAATATGTGGGGGCCTTACTCCTACTGGAATATTTCTTTCTCCACAGAGTGCAATATATTTCTGTGAACACTGCCCTCAATTTCATTACAGTGTGTCACGTGGTGGAGGAATTCCCATTCAGAAAAGCCACCCACATTCTGCCACCCTTTCTCAGCAATGCTAGGACGTGATGCCAGGGGGAGTGCAGGTGCATGCTCCACTATAGTGAATGTCCGGCAGCTATCCCAATGTTTCCTTATGTTATAAGGTTCACTTTGTGGTGAAATGTGGGAATGTTTCCACTAACAAGACTCTTCTTACTGGAAACGTGCCCAGACGTTTCACCACAAACTGATCATTATAACACAAAGAAACATTTGGAAAGTTGCTGGACAATCAGATATTCACTGTAATGGAGCACGCACACGCGCTCTCCCTGGCATCACGTCCTAACATTGCTGAGAAGGGAAGCAGAATGTGGGTGGCTTTTCAGAATGGGAATTCCTCCATCACGTGACTCACTGTAATGAAATTATGGATGGTTTTCACAGAAATGTATTGCACTATGTGGTGCAAGGAAGATTCCCCTGGAAGGGAAAATGTGTATTATTAAACAACAACAAAGAAAAAACACACCAAAACAGTACAACACAGTAGTGGGGTGGGGGGGCCAAAAAACAATCCTGTAAGTTACTGTGGCTGTGGGATGCTGTGGTGGTCCAGCAGCAGGTGCAACATTGTAACTGTTTGCTGCTGCTGTTCTTCTATTGTGTTGACCTGCTGCTGCAAAGCACTGATCCTCTGAATGTTCTCTTCCAGAGCTGCCCACACCAGGGCGATGTCAGCCTGTGTTGCAGGGACTGTGGCGGGGTCCACTGTAGCTGGAAATCCAGGTAGTGGGGGTGGTGGTGGAGAGGGTGGTGCTGGTGGCTGTGGTGGTGGTGGCAGTGGTGGTGGAGCAGCTGCTGTACTGGCCCTCCTCCTGCTGTGGTGATGACTGCAAGACACAACTCTGACCCTAGCAGCACCCTTGGTCACTGCCACAGAAGGACCAACAGGTGGACACTTGGCCCCCTTCCATGGCAGCCTGCCACTCTGCCTTGTGGTGGTTAAGCATGTGGGTGCGCTGGCCACCAGTCACCAAATGTGTCTCATGGGGGCCATGGCACACCAGCACACCACACAGATGGCACACCACAACTGTGCTGTCCCCCCCCCCCAGAGTTAAAAAACTTTGACACTGGGGAGCTGTGAGGGGGATCAGACACAGTCTTTGCATGAGTCGTACCACCCCGATTTTCCAAGGGCACCTCCTGTGGCTGTGGAGGTGGTGGAAGGGGTGCTGCTGGAGCCCCTACAGCTGCTACTGGTGGTGGTGGTAGTGGCAGAGTAGGTGGATGCACAGCAGCCACCGGTGGCACTGGTGCTGCTGCTGCTGTTGCTTCAACATGGGGGGACACAACAACCAGGAGTCGGGAGTGGTCCAGCATGACATAACCTCCCCCACGTGTCCGCACTCCTCCCCTCTGACCACACCCACAGGACAGCGACTCACCTTCTCCAGGGTCCATCCTACCTTACTGACACAAGTCCCGGGGCTGACACACACACACAGACACACACTGTCACTCACTGACACACAGTCACACACACACAAAACAAAACTTATAAAAAAAAATTCACTAACAAAAAAACAATCACAAATACAATACAAAAACTAAATAAAGATATAGCTTTTAAAAGAACTGTTGTTTTTCTTCACTAGTCAAAGGCAAGTGGCAATCAAGCACTTTCACTCCTACTACTCTCCTCTAAACAAGCCTTCTCCCTCTATGAATGCAAAGGAGAAAGTGAAACTGCTTCTCTGACTCACTTCCTTCCTGCCTGGCTAAAGCATGTGACTTACAGTACTGTAAGCCGTGTGATGTGTGGGGGGCTGCCTATTTACTTGTCACTTCGCCTTACTTCGCGTTAAGGCATAATGGCAATGCAAAGTAATAATGATAATGGGAAGTGAGCAATTTGCACTGCCCACTTTGCGTTGTGCTCCGCCAGTGCGAAGTGGCCACTTCGCGTTCACTTTGCCAGCTTATTAAAAATTTGCTGCATCGCTAGTCAGGGGGAGAGAAATAGGAATTAGGAAGTCCAATAGTTAGGAAGGTGGGTATACAGGAGATAAAAACAAGTTAGTCATTGCCAGGGGAAGGAACACCCTATCTCAGCTGGGTAACACAGAATAAGGGACAAGAATCTGAGGAGAGTTAAGGCTGGTAGCAGTAAGAACCCAAAGTCAGGAGTAGGCTAACGAGTGTAGGAGGTGGAGGGCTAAGCAAGGTAAAAACAGGATATATTTAGCTAAGGAAGAAACATCCTTTCTTGGGTATTGTGAAATAGAAAGTAGGAAAATGGACTTGGGGAGCTGGTAGAGGTCAATGGAGTAAGCGATAGGTTTTACATTAGTCTAATAAGACACTGAGAGTAGACTAGTATATAAATAATGGAGGGCAGCAGGGGGATAGCCAGCTGCTAGAGAAATTGTGGGCAGACCATTCCCTTGCCTACTTTCTGGAAGGTGCGTCACTGCCTCATATGTAGTAGGCATGAGGAACTTTATGCACAGCTGGAAACAGCAGTGAGAGAAATACTCTGGATGCACCAGACAGATGTGCTGGAATCAAAAACCCCTACCCCCCACCCAGAGGAGTCCTACTGGCTGAGGAAGTTGGAGGGTGGTAGGAAAGGGAAATAGTGAAAAGAAGAAGTTTATGCATGTGCAGCAGTGTCCTTTGGTGGTGACTGAACAACATTTTGCACTCTTGAAAGATATGTGGGTACCCGACTCTTTCAGGAGAGGCTGTGAGCTGGTCATGAAAAAGGATCAGAAAGCAGTGCAACACCCAGTGAGAGGAGTGAGAAAGAAGAATGTAGGCAGTAGAGTACTAATTGTTGGGGACTCTATGGTGAGGGGCATGGAGGGGGTGATGCATGAAGAGGGGAAAAGAGGGGTGGACATATGCCTGCCAAGCACATAGACTAGGAAGGAAAAGATAAGGAGCCTGCTTCACAGGATGGGAGGAGGGCCATATATCCTGGCACACTTAAGTACCAGTGACTGACTGGGAAAAGTTAAATTGAAGCTCTAGAAGCTGGGGGAGTGGAGGTTGAGAGGAAAGATGGTCTCACTAGTCTTTTCAGAGGTCCATCTGGTGTGGAGCAGGGGAGGGAGAGAGGAGAAAAATGAGGTGTTCATTCTCTGGTTGAACAGGTGGTGTCAAAAGGAAGGGTACATTATTTGGGATGCTGGGGGAACTTCCGGGATAGAAGTCTATTCAAAGGAGATGTCCTTCATTTCATAAGGGAGGGAATAGGAAAACAGGAGGAGGGCAGGGGGAATGTCAAACCAACAAGTAGAAGGAGCAATAAGAGAGGTAGTAAGGGAAGTGCGGACTATCGCTGGGGCACAGTTACAAAAAGAGGGAATAAGGAGAGATGCTAGAAGATGGCCTACCTAAACACCAGAAGCCTGGGTAATAAAATTTGTGAATTACAAGCAATGGTGTCAGAAACCAAGTTAGACTTGGTGGTCATCACACAGACTTGGTCCAATGGGAATAACAACTGGAATCTGGCAGTTCCAGAGTATATTTTATTTAGGAAGGACAGGGGTAGGGGGTACAAATAGACCTTCATGTTACAGAGGGAATAGAAGCTATGGAGGATGAAACCATCAAGAAAGAAGGAGGGAATCAAGTCTATCCAGATACAGTGTGAAAAATATCAGAACTGGTGGTCTATAGACCACCAGGACAGAAGAAAGATAAAGATCAGGATAAGGAATTGGGGAAGAGATTAGGAGTAGTTTAGCCAAATGGGATCTAGTGATTGTGGGGGATCTGAAGCTGCCAAATATTGACTTGGATACTCCAGCAGCTATGAGCACCAGAAGCCAAGCACTGCTAGGCATGATTCAGAACTGCGTTTACAGATGCATTTCAGGCTCCCACAGGCAGGACACCATTCTAAGCTTGGTACTTACCAAATCAGAGGTGGTGGGCATGGTGGCAGTCAGGGAACCAGATCCAGTGACTAAAATATTGTATGGCTTTCTGTAATCTAGCAATGGTGACTACCAGGCCCTCCTTGAAGGCAGTGATTCTGCACTTCAAAACAGCAGCTTTTGGCCAGATGAGGAAATGGGTTAGGTAAAACCTGGTGGGTGTAGATCAGATCATGAGGTTAAAGAAAAGGAGAGAAATTATTAAGAGAGACATTCAGGAGGTGACCAGCTCTTGTGAAAAATACAAAGTATTGGTGTGGTTTTCAAAGTAGGTAAAGGAGGCTGCAGGGGCAGAAAAATAGCCTTCATAAGGTAAAAGGAAGCTAAATGGGAGAAGGAATTGAAGGTATAACAGATCAAGCTAAAAGAGGCAAAATGGATAGTAAGGAAGGTAAAAGCAGATGAAGAGCTGCAGATTGCTGAGGGTGTCATGTGAGGGGAAAATAATTCTTCTGATACATTACACAGAAAAGAAAGGCTGGTAGATTGTTAGACTAGCAGAACGGGGGAAGGCAGTGAAAGATGAAGAGCAGAAAGCTAATGTCTTAAGCAATTATTTCTGCTCTGAATTCATGGTTAAGGCCATTGGACCTCTGCCAAAGAGTGGGGTGAAGGCATTCACATGGGCACCCATGAAATGGGGTGGGTAATGATTACAGTTGATGTGGTGAAAAATGGGCTGGAGGCTGTTAATGTAGATTAGAAACTGGGCAGGGATGACTTACGCCCACGTGTGCTCCAGGAACTGGCTTCAGTGATGGCTGTGCCCTTGGCTGAATTATTTAATGGTACTACAGTCTGGAGTGAAGCCAAGGGATTGGAGATCTGTGGACTTGGTCCCACTCCACAAAGGGGACACAGAGAAGATCTTGGCAACAATGGATGTGACCAGCCTGCAATCTCTTATTTTAGGAGTCCAGCAAAGCTCAATCCTTGAACATCTACTATTCAGCCTTTTTATCAGCAAGGTCTCAGAGATATGTGCCCACTCCAGACCACCACTGCACGCTGATGACACAGTAATCTTCACCTGCCACCATGACATGGAGTCTCAGGAAACAACCTGCAATCTGACTTCAGCAGGGTCTGTGATTGGTTCACCACAGACAGGTTGACTATTGATGGCAAGAAAAACAAATCTCTACAATTTGGGAGCACCTGTGTTCTGAAGGATACCCTTGAGCTGCACAAAACACCACCTGGGGACTTCATTGACCAAGTAAAGGTCTTTAAGTACCTGGATAAACAGCTGTACTAGACCCTGTCCTTCACATCTCACACCGACTTCTTGGTCAAATGTATCTGCCATCATCTTGGCTTGCTATACAGAAGCAGGCCCAACCTCACCCTCCCAGGTAAAAGAAAACTCCTTGGGCTCTATTTTCATAGCCCCATGTATGATGAATGGTGCCTGCATCAAAGGGAATTAACACAAGTGGCACCTTGCATCAAAAGTTGAGGCACTCGGGGACCACGTGATGCAGGGTACCAGTAGAAGCTCCTTTGCATAGCTCCAGCCTCCCGACTCTGTAAAAGTGTTTTTTGGAGCATTTAACTAGCCTAAAACCCTACAATTGTATGGTCTACTGCCTTCCTAGCATCGACTGCTCTTGCTGGATGAATTTGAGAGAGAATGGAGGTCTATATGAAATGGGTGCCGCAAAAACAGTCCCCGCCAGTTTCCCAGAGAAGGTCCCAAAGAAATCACGGGCCTTGAGTGGAGTTAATAAGCCAGAAGTTGCAAATCAGGGCACAGAGCAGGAACAGCGTATGCTAAGCAGATGCCTAGTGGAATTTAAGCCCTTTCGGGAAGAAATAAAAGAAATGGCATCAGAGATTAAATCTCTAACCAGAAAGCTCGAAGAGATTTCAGTCTTAACTATGCATAACACTGCCAGAATTTCCTCCTTGGAGAAACAAGCAGAAAGGTTTGAGCCAGGGATGGCGGAATGCGGCAGAAACGTGCGCGTTTTGAAGCTAAACTGGTAGACCTTGAAGGTCGTAGTCGTAGAAATAATATTGTGATCCTTGGGCTACCAGGGGAGAAGAGGGCCAGAACACCATAGCATTCATCCAGAAGTTGCTGGAGAGGATCGCTGGCCCCTCACCCTTTGGGCCAAAATATATAATCAAGAAAGCCCACAGACCCTGAGGCCAAAGCCCCCCCCCCCCCGGAACAACACCTCGCCCTATAATATGCCGATTTCTAAATTTTTTGGAGTGGCAGCACTTGTTGTACAAAGTTAGAGAAATCCAAGAAGTTAGATGGGAGCAAGTCAAACTCAGGCTAGCGCAGGACTTGCCGGGCTCTGTCCATTTGAAAAGTAAAGCATTTCACCCAGTTGTTTCTAACATTGTTGCTGCTGGTCTTAAGTTTCGTATGGCGTACCCGGCCAGGTTACAGGTGCAAGTGGCCAGTACCTGGGTTTCTTATGAGGATCCTGAAGCTGCAATTGCTGGCCTAAAGCAGTCCCTGCCTGATCTCTTCAGGGATACATGAGAGGCCTTTCATCATTTAAATGGAAGAGCTCTGGATTGAAGAGAGGTGGCTGTCACTTGAAGGACTTTTCAGGGATGAATATAAATAATCGCTGG
The DNA here is from genome assembly GCA_016271365.2 of Neoceratodus forsteri. Lineage (NCBI taxonomy): Eukaryota > Metazoa > Chordata > Ceratodontiformes > Ceratodontidae > Neoceratodus > Neoceratodus forsteri. Next base: position 688,435,019 of record CM057449.1, read on the forward strand.
ATTCCTATCCAAGCCTGTTTAAAGGGCTTAAGGGACACAATTTCCTTAATATTATCTGGACTTTGTACGGTTGTCAATGCCTTCGTTTTATCTGGGACTGTGATTTCCTCTAAAATGACTGTTTAATTTTATCGTTTACAGGCGTTGCAGAGAGTAATTTTGCAATGTTTTGGTTTAGTACTTCCCCTGCAGGTATGCGAGGGGGAATGGCTCTGTTAAGGCCTATGGTTTACTCCTCGCAGGGTATCAATACCCATTGTATGGTGGGTTGTTTGGAGAGGGTCTTGGGGCATTTTCTCTACAGCACCCTATCACTCGCTTCTGCTCCTGTACCACCAGAGGGAGCGCATGACTCAATGCAGTATGGGCCAGTTATTTTAACGACCCGGGATGGGAGGCTTTTCTTGGCTTAAGGGCTTGACAATTGATGGGGAGTGGCGGGACCCGCTTTCTTGGGTCAAGTAAGTCCTGTTGTGGGCATGGCCCACGTGGGGACCGGAAACATTGCCTTTGGTCTGGCCCTAACAGCACCTCACTATTGAGGTGCGTTTCCTTTAGTAGGCAAGGCGTGGGGGGTTGGTAACTCTTGATACCCCTAGTGCCAATGTCCTACTAACACAGTGTTACTCCCACTGGTTATCAGGAGTAGATCAACTGATGACCTTACAAATTGCTACTGTAATTTAGGTCACTTACCTCCTGTTGTTTTCATATAGGGGAGCTCATAGATTTTTCTTGGGTTTAGGGGCATACTGTTGGAGGGCTGGGGGAGAAGGAAACGGTGTGTTGTTGAACATTGTTGGCGACAGTTGGGGGTAGGAAGGGCAGGGATGAAGGTCAAATTTTGGGTTTATTAATGTTATGTCGTGATTGGGTGTTACTTGGGGGGATGGGTGGGGTAGTTTGGGCAGGGTTGGGAGAGTTTGGGGGCATGAGGATGACACAGCAGTCTTAGCGGAACAGAGGTACTTGGATCACAGCTGTAGTAACTGCCAAAGGTAAACTCTGGGCTCGCTTTTTCCAATATAGATGGCTAGCAATATTAACCTAGCTAAGTGGAATGTGAAGGGGGTTAGGAAAAAACCTAAGTTTTACCAGGTGCTTAAAATACCTGAGTTTGCTGTGTGCACAGATAACGTTCTTGCAAGAATCTCACCTGCTAGATACTGAGACATTGCAACTCAGGAGACAACAGGTGGGGCAGGTCTTTAATGCCTCAGGTTCTACCAGCAGCTGTGGGGTCATGATGCTGGTTAATAGAGAAATCCCATTTATCCCCACTCAGGTCTTTAGGGATTCAGAGGGAAGGTATGTCCTAGTTCAGGGTACCCTCTGGGCCATGCCACTATTGCTTGGTAGCATCTATGGACCAAATGTGGACGATTCCACCTTTTTTACGAAGCTGATTACCACAATTCTCCCATTACTCCCTATTCCCATTATTATGGGGAGAGACTTTAATCTGGTCTTGGACCCTAATATAGACAGGTCTGGAAACAGGTCGAGAGGATTGTCCCCGGGGCAAAGGGCCTTCAGGGAGTTGTTGGACCAATGCGGACTGTGTGACGTATGGCGAGTCTTGCATCCCAACTCCAGAGAATTTACTTTTAGTTCGCCAGTACATGGTTCGCAGTCTCACACTGACTACCTATTGGTCTCTCATGAGCTCTTGCCGGATGTGCTGTCCACCTCAATTTAACCGGGTCCTGTATCTGATCATTCTCTGGTGTTATGTAATCTGGCTTTCTCTAATATTCCCAAGAAAGAGACCCGATGGAAACTAAATGAGCAGCTATTGAAGGAGGAGAAATACTGTTGACTGGTAAAGGATCAGATTGATTTCTTTTTCTCTACCAACCCAATAGAAAGTGCCATGCCGGACATTCTATGGGGAGCTTTTAAGGTTTACATTAGGGGTATTCTCGTTAGTTTAGCTACAAAGAGGAAGAGGGCTCAGGAAGCAGAGCTATTATCATTACTGTCTCAAATACGGGAATTAGAATCTAGACAACCAAATAACACTTCTAAGGAGGAGAGGCAGAAATTATTAGTAGTTAAGGACAGATATTTAGAATTGTTAAGAGAGAAAGCAGAGTTGGCTATCAGTCATACCGAAGCAAGTTTCACGGATCAAGGAGAAAAAGCGGGGCGCCTGTTGGCTTTACATTTAAAACAGCAGGAGTCTGCAAGATTTATACCTCCTATTAGGGCACAAGCAGACGGATCCTTGAAGGTATCCCCCTCAGAGATAGTGCAGGAATTTGCTACATACTACGAGCAGTTATATAGGGATATGGATAGCCCTTCTTCTACCTTAGGGATTCTCGCCTGCCTTCCTTGGCAAATTCCCCCCCAAAATTCTTATCCTCTCCCCTATCGTAGGAGGACATTTTGGCCGTTATAAAGGCCCTGCCTCGGATAAAGTTCTGGGACTGGATGGGTTTTCCGCTTTATTTTATAAAGTTTTCAGGGAACAGTTACTGCCTGTGCTCCACAGGCTCTATCTTCATATTCTCTCCAGGGCTGCAGTAGACACTCACTTGTTTGAAGCCCTAATTACCCAAACCGGACAAGGACCCTGAATCAGTTCAGAGTTACAGGCCAATATCCCTATTGAATCAGGATGTCAAAATTATTTTGTAGATATTGGCAGATAGGCTAATGCTGGTTCTCCTGGACCTGATTGGCATGTCTAAAGTTGGATTTATGAGGGGACGTTCATACTCAGACCATTTACGTACCCTCTCGCATGTCTTCTTGGAGTCCAGGGATGCCACCTTCCCCGTGGGGCTAGTCTCCCTGGATGCCAAGAAGGCATTTGACCTGGTAAACTGGAATTTCTTATTCCAAGTTCTCAGAGCATTTGGGTTTCCCGCCATGTTCATAGACTGGATCAGGGCGCTATATCGGTCTCCCTCTGCGAGGATTTCAGATAATGGGGCTTTTTCTACATGTTTCCTGTTACATTCAGGTACGAGACAGGAATGTCTCCTTTCCCCTTCATTATTCAATCTTTATTTATAACCCCTTATTCAAAATATTCTTAACAACACCAGAATACAAGGTATTCCAATTTGGAACAATGTGGTGAAGATAACAGCATATGCTGAAAATCTCCTCCTCCATTTGGCCCACCCGGTAACATCTATTCCAAATATGTTAAGTGAGACTGCCAAATTTAGTATTTTTTCTAATTATAAGTTGAACCCAAACAAGACGTCCATTTTTCCCCTTAATCACAAGGTTTTTAAGACAGATATTATCCCTCTGGGATTGTGCTGGTCTCCCTGTGTTATCAAATACCTGGGTATCAAGCTAACACGTGATACTTCCCTATGGTTTAAAGAAAATTTAGAACCTCTTTCTCAGATGATGATGCAGGATCTAGAGAGATGGAATAAGCTTTCGATTTCATTATGGGGCCGCATTAACATAATTAAGATGAATGTATTTCCCCGCCTTTTTTACCCCCGTCACATCTTAACTCATTTGTCCCCTTATCCTGGTTTCAGAAAATGCATAAACTTTTCACTAATTTTATCTTGTCTAATAAACTTTCCAGGCTGGCGTATCACAAGCTAGCCACCCCTAAAAATGAGGGGGGGGGGTTGCGGATTCCTTATTTGGAAATTTATTACTGGGCTAGTCATCTTGCTAAGTACCTGAAATGGGTAAGACCGGGTCCGGAAAATCTGAGACCAGCCTGGCTCAATATTGAATTAGACTTTATTCAGGCTATGAACATGGACCCCTTGACCATGTTCTCTGTCAAAGTCTCCCTCTTACAGAATGCTAGTAAATGCCCCACTCTCATGATCTCATTAAAAGTCCACTGGCAGCTGTGTTCTTTTCTAAGATATAATCCGAGTACAGATCTGTCTCAGTCTATCTGGAATTCTCCGGCTTTTACCATAAATATGCAGACAATCTCTCGTACATGGCTGCCTCAGTTAGGAGAAGGGATAGCTTCCTTGTTTCTGGTAGACTCGGGGGCATGGATCCCGGTTACCGAGATTCTCAGAAAGTACAATATTCCAGACTTTCAGTCATTCAGGGTTTGTCAATTGAAGCATTTGCTAATCACAGTTTTTGCTAAAGTCCCTCCTCACCTAACAGATTTTGCTTTGGTACCTGAACTTTCTTCTCTTCTTGAATACCCAGGGGTTATCTCTAAGATATATCAGGTATTGTACCAATGGCGGTTTGGGAGTGGTAACAGTCCCACTAGATTTTGGAACCCATTTTTCCATCAGTCCACTTTCAACTGGTTGGATCTCTAGATGTTCTATCATAAATATGTGTCCCAAGATAGATTACGCCTCATGCAATTTCACATTTTGCATAATATGTACTACACGCCAGTCAAACTGGTAAAATGGGGCCTTCTTGATACTGATAGGTGCACTAGATGCCCTCAGGAAGCTTTGTTATGGGATTTAATTAAAACCCCACCTGAATCCCTTACTGGGATTACAGGACTGCTTTACACCAGATATTTGCCTTTTGGGAGATTTGTCCTCTATTAAGGTTAAAATTCGGAGATTTCATATATCTATGATTGCACTCTCAGTTAAAAACATTATTCTCAGGCATTGGAAAGATGGGATTTGTCCAACATATCAGGAATGGACACATGAAATCCTTGCAAATCTCCATACAGAAAAGGCCATGGCAAGCCTCCAAAATAGGCTTCAAAAGTATAAGTATATATGGGATCCCCTTCACACGTTAATTATCACCGCTAGGATTTAAAGTGCAACTGGTTTACCTGTTATCTTATCAAGTATCCGATTATTACGGATAGCTAGTTACTACAACACTTGAAGGAACTGCTGTGCGGGGGGAGAGTAGGGGATGGGGGGCAGTGTTGGATTGTACTACTAACTGGTTGTTCATATTTGTATTACTGCCTCCTGTATTGTGGAAATTTTGTGAATAAAGTGTGAATTGAAAAAAAAAAAGGTTGAGGCACTCCAGGTTTTCAAATGCAGGCTGCGTTGAAAACAGGGTGCCATGTGCCAAACCAACCCTGCACCACCCTTGCACCAAAAGTGGTGTTGTGCCCAGGTGGAAGTGGACTCCAGCATCCCCTTATTTGGGATTTTGCAAGCCCCACCATGGCCACAAGGTGGAGCAGTTGTTAGACGAGCCATGAGCTGGTCCAAATACCCTTGCACCACAGGTCAGGAGTGTGCTGCATTGGGGGGAAGTCTGCAAGGCCATGGTACATTGAAGACAGACAAGTGGGGGTGCCATAATGGGCAGTGTGGGCACGACAGAGTGTGGCAGGGTACACCAGTGGCAACAGGGCAGTCATGCCCTGTACAGTTTTACAGACCTGAGAATAGGGTAATGTGAGGTATGCTGGCACTGTCCATGTCCCAGATCCCTGATACTACCAGCCCTGCCAGATCTCCCACATCATGCAAACTCCCCGACATGCAGTTATAGTCCATAGTTGCATGGTATACGTTGCTTTTGTTGGACAAGGATATACCCCAGGCAGCACCACCTGCCCCGGATGCAAACTTCCCTGTGTGCTGGCATACCACTGCTACAGGTGGTATAATAGCAATGGAAGGTGGGTAGGGCACCCCAATAGGCAGGTGCCATACTGAGGTCTAGCAGATGGCATGTAAAGGACCTACCAACACATATAAAGGAGTGTGAATTCTCCATCCCTGCACCAGTTTCCTACCATGGTGAAACAGTGTACTGAAATGTTGGGTGGGTGGGGGCACACTGTGCAACACTCATGTATCTGACAGTGACAGTCCCTAACTGTGCAGTAGAGTGTCAGCATGGCTCTGCCTGTACTACTCCACCATGGTAGGGTACAGTGACATGGATGGAGCTTCTGCTTTCTGTTAAATGTGTCCTTTGCATGCTGTCTGTCAGACCTCAATATGGCACCTGCCTATTGGAATGCCCTACCCACCTGACGAAGCTATTACGGTACCTTTAGCAGCAGTATGCCACCACACAGAGAGCTGTGCATCATGATCAGGTGGCACTGCCCCAAGTACGTCCTTGTCTGACAACAGCACTTCATATCATGCAGCCATGGACTGTCACCACATGTTGGGGAGTTTGCATAAGGCAGGGTATCTGGCATGGCCAGCAGAATCATAGGGTCTGGGATACAGATAGTACCTGCACACCTTGCATTACCCTTTTCACAGATCTGTATAACTGTAAGGGCACAACTGCAAGAGCCACCAGTGTACCCTGCCATACTCTGCCATGCTCACGCCATCCACTATGGCACACCCAGTGGTCCGACTTCACTGTACCATGACATCACAGGTTCCCCCCCCCCACCAACATCATGGGTCTGAGCCAACATTGTGCCAGGTAGGGGTGGGCTAGGTGGGACCTTCCATCAAACCTCTCCGGTGCGTCAAATCTTTACCACAACATTTGTACCTTGTATTTTGTACTCAGCTGCCATCAGTCCTATCCTCAAAAGAATTTTTGTCATTTTCAACTATGCCTGCAGATTTGTAGTCAGCCTGAAACCTGACTCCCACTATTGTGACCTATATACTCCTCCAACTGGCTTCCTTTCCACCTCCAAGTTTCCCCCATGAAGCCCTAGTATGTAACAGAGATATCCTCAGCCAACTGCCACCAGGTGTCCGAAACCACTTCTGTCTGACCAACAACAACTACAGATCTCAATCTATGGGGGATCAAAAACTGTTCCTGCACCTCAGTTAAACAAAACTTTGCCAGCTTTCTTTTGTAATTAGAGCAGTAAAAGCTTGGAACTCATTGCCCATGGCTATAACTGGTCTCCCCAACTTCTCCCCTTTCAAGGATCATGTTACTAGCCTCCTTTCCCCAAAAACTCCGCTGCATGTGTGCTTAGTCCATATCTGCTATAATCTTGCTTCCACTGCCTGACACCCTGTCCCTGGTAATTTCCCCCTGCAGCTGCTGTTGTCTGTTGTTCATCACACAGCACATATTTTGGGTAATATGTTAAAACTTTTTGATAACTGTTTTTATTGGCCTGACATTGTATGTAACTTGTATGTACCTTGCTCAACTTGGACACCTTTGAAAAAGGTCTTTTGGAACTAAAAGGTCTTCCAAACACAACACATAAATAAGTAAATAATAAAACTAACTACAGGCTGGTCAGTCTTACCTCCATTGCAGGTAAGCTGATGGAGAGCCTAATAAAGGAAAGTCTGGTTACCTACCTGGAGGAAAACAGGCTGCAGGACAACAAGCAGCACAGGGTTGTGGAATGGTGATCACGTTAGACCAACCTGATAGCATTTTTTAACTCAGTTACTAGGGTGGGGGATAGAGCACAGGTGGTACATTTGTGCTACTTTGATTACAAGAAAGCTTTGATTGGCTACCACCCAGGAAGCTGCTGAAAAAGTTGGAGGACTTGCAGGTAGAGAAGTGGTTAATGAGGTGATGGGGATCTGGATGGGAGAGGCAGCAGAGGTTGTTAGTAAACGGGGTCAAATCTGGGGACGGAATCATGAACAGGATGCCACAGGAGTCAGTCCTGAGACCGGTTCTATTCAATGTGTTTATTAGTGACAGAGAAACGCAATCAGGGCAAGATGTATCTCTTTGCAGACAACACAAAACTATGCAGCAATGTGGACAGCAAGGAAAGGGAGAGGAAACTACGGAGGGATGTGGAAAAACTGGAAAGATGCTTAATGATTTGACAGTTGAGATTCAATGCCAATAAATTCAAGGAGTTGCACTTAGGGAAAAATAACCCCAAACAGAGTATTTTTATTTTTTTTATTTTAGCTTTTGTTGACCGGGTAAGTGCACTAGACAAATCCTGCCTATTTTCAGGCATGACCCTGGGGGAAGGGGGATACAGACGAATGCCGACTGACCTTGAACCAGATTAAGCTGTTGGTGGTATTTTTACCGAACAAGGAAAATTTGGCCAGGACACCAGAGAAATCCCCTACTCTTTTCGAGAAGTGCCATGGGATCTTTAACATCCACCTGAACTACCACCAATCCAGCCAGATGGGACCTCGGTTTAACATCTCATCCGAAAGACGGCACCTCAGAAGTGCAGCACCCCTTTCATGCTGTACTACAGTGTCAGTACTGGGATATTAACCCAAGTGCCAGATGTGGGAACTGAACCCACAGCTCTGTGATCTCCCGGCCTCAAAGGCGAGTGTGCTACCTACTGAGCCACTGACACTGACAATTGAATGGAGAGAGATAGCCTGGTCATTACATCTGAGGAGAGGAATCTTCAATTCATCATCTATGACTCCCTCAAACAAACCAGTCAATGCAATAAGGCCCACAGTAAGGTAACAAGGATGCTGGAGTGTACTGGGAAGGATTTTGACAATAGAAAACAAGAAATGATATTGCTGCTGTACAAGAGACTGGCAATGCCTCAGCTGGAATTCGGTGCCAAGTTCTCGAGCCCAAAACTGAGGAAGAGCACAGGCAGACTAGAGTTGGAGCAGGGAAGGGTCACCAAAATGATCAAGAGCCAGCAGGGCAGATCCTATAGGAATAACTGGTGGCCCTGAATATGTGCTCACTGGAGGCCAAAAGTTGTAGGGGCAGAGGACATGATTCAATTGTTCTTTCATTTTCTTTTATTCCTGAACTGAGATATGTGATTTTGAAGTTATTAATATTCTTGCTCCTTTGCAATGCCCACCATGAAAAAAATTTAATATCTCATTGTGGCCAGCCCGGTGGCACTGAGGGTTGAGGCATTGGATGCCACACCTCGCGCCACACTGGTGACCCATGTTCGGGAACGAGCACAGGCTGCCATGGGTTGGCAGGGAAGGAGATGGATTGAGCGTCCAACAGACCGCTATCCATATAGTGCAGCAAGAAGGAGGTGGTGAGAGCCCTCAGTTCTTTGTCTGGAAGTTGCAACTTTGTCTAGTGGTAGTGAGAGTACCACAGATATTGGGTAATAAAAACTTTCCGCCACTTTTGCATCCTGGGTTTTGCTCATTGGTTACATCACATGGACCTCACATTGTTACCCTACATTGCAGAGTGGTGCTATATTGGGATAACATACGACTTAAGATTTGACGCTCTGGGTGCCTTGAGACTGCCTCTTCAGATACATTCGAACTGGAATATTGTTATCAGTTTCTGGAGAGACAAATTTCTGGTTTTTATTTTAAGCGTTAATCTGGTCTGAACTATTTCATTGTGTGAGGAGTGATTTCTTCACTGGATGATAATTTGATGAAATTGTGACTGTTTGGACGTTTTATCTAATTTTAAAGTTATTATTTGTTTTATATTGTAAGGATATTAGTTTAGGTATATTTTATTTTCCTTTCCAGTGGTGAGAGGACTGGGTGGGAAGTTAATTAGTGGTTTGTTTTATTTGTTTTGTGTTTTGTATGGGTTTGGAGGGTGAGAGTTTTATGAAATTATTATTTAGGATTGGTTTTATTTAGAAATAAGAGTGGGTTAAATAATTTTATAAAAAAAAATTAGGATTACTTATTTTGATACATATTAGAATAGTAAATATGTGTTGGGATAGTATAAGGACTGTTGGCATTATTCCCCTCAAACTCAGAGACCTTCATCCTTTTTCCTGTTCCCCATCAATAGAAGTTTATAGACGATGTAGGGCTCTAGGGATTGTTAGAAGAAGGAGGAGGACGGGGCCTGGGTTTGGAGAGGGAATGGAAAGGAGCGGACGGATAGAGATAGTGGGGACAAGGAGACGCCCTGGAGCGAAATGGGCCCAGGAAAGGGGTCCTCCCTGCCTGGCTCCCATACCCAAGGGTTCTGACTGTAGTCAGCAGGTAACACGGTCATCCTCGGTGGCTCATCCTACTCGGGCGGTGTTGTGCAACGCAGGTCTATTAGAAACAAAGCGGCTGTTATAGCTGATTTGTTGGAACATCAGACCTGGCGTGCACTGAAGACCTGGCTGGATGAAAATGCTGGACCAGTTTTGAGGCAGTTCCAGCCGGGTACTGTGATACACTGCCCGAGGTTGGATCAAGGGGCGGGGTGTTACCATCTGTTTTAGATCAGTACTGGGCCTAGTGGAGGTACCGGTGGGAACTACCAAATCCTTTGAATGTATCGTAGTGAGGTGTGGGTGCAGGATACTTCAGATACCGCCCACCAGGTGATGGGAATGTTTTCCTGCGGAAGTCACGACCTCGTTGTTGACCTGACATTGGGGTCCCCCAGATGGTTGGTTCTGGGGACTTCAATGCCTGGGCTGATGTATGAGGTCTCGCAGTTTGGTCAAGACTTCCTCAGTTAATGATGTCACTGGGCTTCACACAGGTTATTTCCTCCTCAACCCATATTGGTGGTCATTCACTGGATTTGGTGTTCCTTCTGGGATGGAGATATCTGACCTGGTGGTGGAACCAGTTGGATGGTCTGATCATCACTCATTGGGCTCAGTTTTGTGGCTCACCCTTGTAGGCCTGCCCTATGGAGATGGTCCGGTATCCTTTAAGGGTGTTTCCCGATGGCCTGATGGCGGTGCTGGACCCATCGAGCTTACCGAGATTGCATGGATCCAGGAGAGCTGGTACTTGCCTATAATGAGGCGGTGGCAGGGCCCTGGATTCCATTGCTCTGTTCGTGTACTGCTCTCAATCTTTGACCCAAGTCTCCTTGGTTTGATGAGACTTTGAGGGAGTTGAGGAGAGTTGGACGAAGGTTGGAGAGGTGCTGGCGGAGGTCGGGTCAGGATTGTGACAGACTTAGTTTGATGGATCACTATGTGATCTATCAATCAGCAATCTCTCGTAAGAAGGCAGAATTCCTGTCCAGAGAGATTGCTGCTGCACAGAATAGACCAGCTCAGCTCTTCCGGACTGTGGACAGATTGTGCAATCCAATCTGTCTGCAGCCCAGAAGAGCGTTTTCTCAAGAACGGTGTGAGGAGTTTGCTCTATTCTTTTCAGATAAGGTTGCCACAATCAGATTGGACATCCATCTAACCCTCTCTAATGGGAGTAGTGATGGTCGGCAGGAGATGTCGTACACCCAGTTTGTGTGGTCTGACTTCGGCCTTCCCACAATTGAAGAAATTGTGATGATCATACAATTATTGCGTCCGACCAATTGTAGTTTGGATCCGGGCCCCACACGTCTCTTAGTGGGGTGTGTGGATAAAATCGGCCCCATCCTAGCTGAGATAGTCTGTAGGTCCATGGAGAGGGGGATTTTTCCAAATCCTGTAAAGGAGGCGGTGGTCCAGCCCCTCCTTAAGAAATCCTCCTTGGACCCGGACTGCCTGGCAAACTACAGGCCTGTCTCTAACTTACCCTGTGTTGGTAAAGTTATTGAGAAGGTGGTTGCTTTGCAGTTACATGATCATTTGACCAGCCACAATCTCTACGATTCTCTCCAGTCCGGATTTAGAAAAAGACATAGTACCGAGACAGTTCTGATTCGGTGCTAAATGACCTCTAATAGCGAGAGATCAAGATCTCGTTCCATTCTGGTCCTTCTTGATCTCTCTGCAGCATTTGATACTGTAGACCATGGTGTGCTATTGGAGCGCCTACGGTCTATCTGTGGACTATCTGGTACAGTCCTCAGTTGGTTCAGTCTTACCTCGAGGGTAGGACTCAGAGAGTGGTGTCTGGATTTTTCCTCAGCATCATTCTCCTATCCTGTGGGGTACCGCAGGGTTCCATTTTGGCACCCATGTTGTTTGCAGTATATATGCTGCCATTAGGAGCGATTATTAGGCGGTATGGTCTGAGTTTTCACTGCTATGCAGATGATACTCAGCTGTACATGTCCTTTGCGCCGTCAAGATGCTGCTCTTCGGTCTTTAATAACTGTCTTGCTGAAATCCAGGACTGGATGAATGTGAGTTGACTGAGGTTGAACCCTGATAAAACTGAGGTGTTGGTTGTGGGCCAGGATGCATGGGAGGCGGGGTTATTAGTTGGATTACCCTCGGGTTTATAGCTTCGGGGATATCTAGCTAATTACACTCTCAGACCGAGTCTTGAATCTGGGCGTTGATTTGATGACCGCTGACATTTAAATCTCAGGTGTCAGCGGTTGTCAAAACCTCTTTACCATCTGAGGAGCATCGCCCGGTGAAACACCTGGTTCCCCTGACGATCTGCCTATTTTGGTCCACGCCTTCTTTACCTCCGCCTTGACTACTGCAACTCGCTCTACCTAGGGCTTCCTGGGATTGAGATTCAGCCTGCAGCTAGTGCAGAATGCGCAGCCAGGCTGTTGACGGCTCATCCAGGGCCAGTCATATAACGCCTGTGCTCTGTGGTCTGCACTGGCTGCCATTTGCTGGCTAATCACTTTCAACCGGTTTGCTGACCTATAAGGCCCTACATGATTAGGGACCAGTTTACCTGAAAGATCTCCTTCATCCCTACTGTCCCTCCCGCTTCTCCGATCCACTGACGAGGGATTGCTAGAGTTCCCAGGGTTCATTTAAAACTTCAGGGCAAGATCATTTAGTTTTATGGCCCCGACCCTGTGGAATTCTCTACCTCGTCAGGTGCGGGAAAGCCCTACTGTCCATAGTTTTAAAGAATCTTTAAAGACTCACCTCTTTAGTAAAGCATATAATGATTTTTAATATTGTTGTTTATTGTATTTGTAATTGTTTTATCTAGTATTGTACAGGCGCCTTGGTTTTTAGAAAGGCACCTTAAATAAATAAATAAAGATTGAGATTGATTGAGATCCATCTCCGAGAAGAGGGGACCAGCAGCCGGTGCATGCCTGTCCCCTAGTGGAGGCTGGGGTTGAGTGACACAGATTCGCAAGAGTGTGGGGCAGGAGCACAGCAGACGCTTGACATGGGTGCGCATGTGAGTGTGTGTGACCCCATCGTAGGTGTCACTGCATACTGCATGCCTGCAAGGGGACAGGAAAAAGAGGAAAAAGAGTACTGTGGCAGGATGATACAGGACACTTCACAGGCCCTGCTGATGGATAGCCACTGCACTGGCTACACAGGATCTAGTCTGCAGCAGGGATTGGGGAACCCCAATGGCCCCACCAGGGGGGAACAAGCCATGGGGTAAGTGTCAGTGCCGCTGATGGATGCTGGGGATGGGGCTGGGGCACCCCTCCAGATGGGGACCATACCAAAGGAGCAAAATAATAATAACAAAAAAATATATATATATATATATATATATATATATATATATATATATATATCTCATTGTGGTGTTGTGCTTATTTACAATTAATAACATGTTCTGGATGGCCCATGGTGTAGAGGGCTGAGGCATTGGCGAGTTACCTCTTACCATGCCGATGACCTGGGATCAGAAGCGACCTCGGGTGTCAGTGGGTCGACCAGGGGAAGAATGATCAAGTATCCCAAGAACTGATCTCCTCCTCTATGAAGAGTGGAAGGGGACGACTGCTGAACTGCTGACTCCTGTTGGTGGCCAGGGGCTGGTACAGGCTTGAGGGGCACAAAGTGTGGGTCGGCAGGGGCCGATGTTGGATGTGCTGCACATGGAAGCATGTGTGGCAGCATCCTTGACACCACTGCACACCCATGATGTGGGGTGATCATGAAAAGAGAAAAAACATCCCTCTGGCGTGCAATGTGAAGGCCGGCCCTGCAGTACCACAGCGGACACATTCAAGTCAGCTCCCCATGAGCCTGGCCCCCAGGTCTTCCGTAGTGTTGCAGGGTAAGTACCCACTGTGATGTGGCCTGGGGTGGGCAGGCATAAGGAGTCAGAGCTCTGACTGTGGCCAGTGTGGGGCAAAGGAGTCCACTGGATGGGGGGAACCATAGGCACCCCCGCTCAGCCGAGGAGGTCTAAAAAGAAATTAAAACAAAAATAATAACATTTTCTAGCACTATTATAAAACTGTACATCTGCTGTATAAATCCCATATTTACAGTCAAATGGTACCTCAGTAAAAGGGATTTTTAAAAATAAATAATGATTAAGGACTTGAGTAATTAATTACAAAAATAGTTGTAAAATCTGTTTTTTTTAAACATCTGAGGAAATTAAAAATATACACATAATGAATCTAAGGATGTCAGAAATACATTTTTCTTTTAATTATGCAGTGAAACACTTTTTCAATTAACAATCGGCAACAAATGGGTAGGGAAAACATTGCATTTTGATTGGTCAGCAGCCAGTTTATATGAGACCAGTACTACAGTTGCGCCAGGGAGCTGGCAATTGGGTAGTACAATTAAGAAATCAATGTGCCAGACATTATAATGTTCAGTTTTAAACAGACATCACTTTGGGGACACATAATGTACTGCAATGAGTAACAGCACTCCTCAATCTCCCCAGCCCTCTCTCCACTATTTAAGCTAGTTTTACTTGTTTTATTCTACTGCACCTACCTGCCGAAAAATTTCCAAAATTTTTCAAGACAGTGCTGTATTATTTTGCTGGAATTATCAAGATGTGTGGAGGCAGAGATGAAGAATCCCCCACCATGCCACACTCCACCCACAACCCCAGAGAGGGACAAGGCCTCAAAGTGGTCGAAAGCACAGCTAGCACCATCCAGCTGACCTACTGTTGTTTTGATCGCTCTTACTAAGGATGGATTCCTTCAAGAAATCATGTCTGTTAAAGATGTCCTTCCTTTACTCATGGAAGAGCTCAAAGAAATCTGGCTCTCTGTGGACAAGCTGTATCAGTGAGTGGGAGATATCAAAGCTCACATTAGCTCACTCTATGACTGGCAAACCCGGCTAGACTCAGAGCTGATTTCCCTCAGGTAGAAAACTGTTAGATTGGAAGCATGATTGTAGGATCTTGAGGGGAGGTCCCGGCTCACCAATATGTTTATTTTGGGGCTTCCAGAGGGGGAAGAGGGTCCCAATGTGCTGCATTTTGTACAAATATTCTGTGAAAAAGTGACGGGACCCTCCCCAAATACATAGATACATAGATACATAGATACATAGATACATAGACAGTGTCGGCAGATAAGGGCCTATGGCCCACCTAGTCTGCCCATTTGAGCTTGTAAGTTCAGTTTGTTTTCCTAGAAGTCTATTTCCCCTTACCCCTGACCTCTAGAATTCCTTTATGTCTATCCCATGCATTCTTAAATCCCGTGATTGTTTCAGCCCCCACCACTTCCTCTGGCAGGGTGTTCCACTTGTCCACCACCGTTCTGTGAAGAAATTCTTTCTCATGTTTCCTCTGAATCGTCCTCCTCCAACTTCATCCCATGCCCTCTAGTCCTGAAACATCTTTTTCGCTTAAAATAGTGTTTTCCTGCACCTGTTCCTCCCTGTAAGATACTTGTATGTCTCTATCATATCCCCTCTCCTCCTCTCCTCCAGGGAGTACATGTTCAGTTCCTTCAACCTGTCTTCATAGGATTTGTGATGCAACCCATGCACCATCTTTGTTGCCCTCCTCTGAACTCTTTCTACTCTGTCTATGTCCTTACGTAGGTATGGTCTCCAGAACTGTACACTGTACTCCAGGTGGGGCCTCACTAGTGTCTTGTATAGCGAATTATGACCTCCCTTTTCCTGCTGGTGATGCCTCTGCCTATACATCCCAGCATCCTATTTGCTTTACCTGATGCCTTGTCACACTGTTTCCCTACCTTGAGGTCATCAGAGATGACAACCCCAAGATCCTTTCCCTGCTTGGTGCATACTATATCCTCACCCCCAACTGATATATTGTGCCAGGGTTTTTGTGCCCCATATGCATTATCTTGCACTTCTTTGCATTGAATTTCAACTGCCAAACCCTTGACCATTCTTCAAGTTTCTGCAGGTCCTTCTCATTCTGTCTACACCCTCTGGTGTGTCTACTCTGTTACAGAGCTTTGTGTCATCAGCTAACAGTGAAATTCTGCCTTCTATATCCTGTGCAATGTCACTGATGAAGATGTTGAATAGGACCGGTCCCAGCACTGATCCCTGTGGTACCCCACTGGTCACTCTTCCCTCTGTGGAGTGACAGCCATTTACCACCACCCTCTGTGTCCTGCCACCCAGCCAGTTACCTACCCACCACACTACTGTCCTGCCCACACCCATATTCCCCAGTTTGTGTAATAAATGGGTGTTCGTACATTGTTGACAGGGTTCACCATACACTCCACCTGATGCCTCACTGGGACTGACCTCCCCACCCTCTTATTTTCAAATTTCTAAACTACCTGGACAGACAGCATGTGCTCAGTGGGGTGCAGGAGCTTAAGGAGGTCTTCTGGGAAGAGGCCTGCTAGAGAATTGTGCAGGATCTTCAGCCGACAGTTCGACAGAAGGGAGCAGCCTACCAACCAGTTGTCACTAAACTGATTATGCCTGGAATTGGATTTTAGATGTTATACCCAGCTCAGCTCCAGCTATCACACAATGGAAATAAGAGAAGCTTTGAGTCTGTGGACCAAGTGGCCAAGGAGCTGAAAATTCTATATCCTAATCTCTTTAAAACTACCTGAAGTATCTTCTATGTTGGTACGGGGTATTGGATTTTTACTTCTTCCCTCTCTCTGATTTTTTCTTAAGGTCCACTGTAGCAGACTAATGGATAACGTGCAGTACTCAGAATTTTCTTAACTTTTGAAGCCCCCTGGATTTAATATTGGAGCAAAAGCCAGTACTGCATGGGGTGTTCAGTGAGGGTAAGATACTGTTTCGTTTTCCTATGCATTTCTTTTTGTTTGAATTGCTGTGCGCTGTGTCTGGAGTGAATAGAACACCCACCTCATCTTGTCTCATATTGGAATGCCCGACTTGAATTCAAGCAAGTTTCTGACTGGGCTATTAATATAGGAGTGAGGAGATTATGCTGTTTTGTAATGTCTGACACTTGATTCCTACCGGACTTCCTGATATGTTAAAAAGTATGTTCTTATGTCCCAGACATTACTAGAATTATTGTAATGGTTTGGCTGATTTCTCTTTAATGAGTGGCACTCCTATGTTTCTGCACAAATTAGTTGTAACTTCATCACTCGGTACCGGAGTGCACTGATTATGTTGGATGCCTGGGACACTACATTTTATGTTACTTTCCAGGGGTTCTTTTTCTCCTGTTTACTTCAATGCAGCTTTTGTGTATTTTTTTCTGTATGTAGAAAAGAACTATTTTTTTTTCTTTTTTTCCTTGTGTAAAAAAATGTGTATCTTGTACTGTTACCTGGATTTAGCTATGAGCTTAGAATAGTATTAACTAGGAATAAACTTTGAAGTTTCTGGGTTCAGTTTATCTTTAGGTGTGCAGTTGTGTCAGTGGGGGTGGGGAGGTGGGGTGTTCTATATGGGCAGCAAGTGGAAACATCATGCATCATTCTTTTAGGAGTGTAGTCGCATGGACTGGGATTGACTAGCCTAATTTGGGTGTTGTTATGTTGGGGTTTGTATTGTTGGTTTTTGGGTGTAATGTTTTATATGGATCTTGGGAGGGGGGAATTGGTGAGAGGGTTCAAGATTTCTTACTTATTTGGACTTGGGGGCTTAGAGGTTATGAGGGGAGGGGTGATGGAGTCCAGAGCACGTCTAAACCTCTTGGAGTGTTTTTGCTAATTGAGTTTTGTAAATTGAGCTCCAGTCTATCAATCTGTTAAATTGTAATGTGTACCCCATACATATTTTTTACATGGAATATTAAGGGAGCTCAATACTGCCATGTTAGAGCAGTTGTTTTAGGTAGGATATTCAGCAACTGAGCATGGCCTATCATCTAATATGCTAGCTTCTGCTTGGTTACATCTTAATTCTCTCTGAGCACAGTATATGGACCTTTTTGCAAAGAAGGCAGAATTAGCCTTGCTCCATACCAATATTCGCTCTTTAGAATCCATGGAATTAGCCGAGAAATTGTTGGCTTTCCAGCTTCAACAATTGGAGTCATCCAAGGCCATCCCCCGTATTCAATCCTTTACTAACTGCACCATAGCTAGATAACCATGGGGCCATTGCTGCTATTTTCTGTGACTTTTACAGTGTTTTGTACTGGAGACAGTATTCTGACAATGCCTCCCCTGACTGTATTCAGTCTTATTTGGCTCCTCTTCAGCTTCCGATGCTGACTACACAATAGCAAGATCTCATAAAAGGCCCACTTATAGTGCATGAGGTTTGTTGAGCAATTCAGCAGCTCCCACTGAACAAAGCTCCAGGTCCTGATGAGTTCACTAATAATTTTTGTAAGATTTTTGTAGACAATCTTGCCCTGATCTTAACCCATTTATTTAACCCTTTATTTTCAAAGGGCCTTACAGAACCCACTTTTAACTGGGCATGGATTACTCTCTTGGGGAAGCCGGGGAAGGATGACTTATTTCCAGGCAATTATAGGCCGATTTCCTTACTCAGTCCAGACATTAAAATTCTGGCCAAGGTGCTCGTTAATGGGTTACAATTGGTCTGGGATGGTTTGATAAACCCAATACAAGTACGTTTTATGGCAGGCTGTCTTTCTTAAGACCATCTTCACAAATGTCATTATTTAATGTCTGCATCCAGGGAGAGCAAGGCTCCTTTTGTCTTGGTCTCCCTGGCTACAGGAAAAACCTTTGACCAAGTTTCTTGGCCCTATATTTTTTAGTTTTAAAAACATCTGGTTTTCCTTAGAATTCATTACCTGGGTCAAAGTGTTATACAACAATTCAGTGGCCCGAATTTGGTGTAATACTCTTTTGCCAGCTCCTTTTCCATTCCGGCGTGGGACCAGGCAGGGATGCCTGCTGTCTCCATTTCTTTTTAATTTGTACTTAGAGCCCTTAATTCACTACCTTCAAAGCAGCTTGTAAATAAAGGGAATCTCAGTCTGAGGGACCTATTACAAATTTTATGCATATGCGGATGATTTGTTGTTACATCTTGAGGGCCTTTCAGTCTCAATTCCTGCTGCTCTGGCTGAGATTCAGTGGTTTTCCACCCTTCCTGGATATAAATTAAATTTGAAAAAGACTAAAGTCCTGCACCTTATTGCTTACGTCCTTAAACATGGGATCAAGGACCTGGGATTAACTTGGTAACCAAAAGTGTTGACCTATTTAAGCATACGTCTCACTAGGAAACCTTCAGTCCTAATCAAGGAAAATCTCACTTCCCTTCTGCAAATGATTAAGTCTGATTTGCAGCATTGGGCCTCCCTGCCTCTCTCGCTCTGGGGAAGGATTAGTATCATTAAAATGAATCTTTAACTGCATATTTTGTATCCCCTTGGCATGGTATGTCTTTTTCTCCCTAAATTATGGTTTACCCATCTGCAGCACCTTGTTATGCAAGGTCCTTACACCCCAATTGGTATCCTACTGTACACCTTAGACAAACTATGCCATGTACTGTATAAAATATACTAACATATATGGCACAGACACTTACCGTATAAGAGTGTCAGGATAACATTATGATTTGTATTTCACTTTACTTTCTCTATGCCTGGAAACAGCACATTGCAGACCAAGACACCTGTGTCTTTGTATAATTATTTAGTAGACTTTGCTGCCATCTTTTGGATTTATGTATACCTACATTACATCCTGTGTTTTCCATGTACCTTCTATGCACCCTTTGTTTTAAGATATAGCTGACTTAGAACTTATGGTATAAGACTAGATAACATTGTGGAGTCACCTAACATTTAGCCAATAGGGGTTATTTTATGTATCTAGTACCACTTCTTATGAATGGTAACCATAACAACTATCTGTAGTATATAGTATAATATATTAAGTATTCCCCTTGAAGACCTTCTTCACTCTTTGGGGTATTGGGGAATGTTAAGCTTGACTCCCAGTGTCTTATGGTAGGAACTGCTTAGGGCAACTGTGATTTCCTTTTTTGTGATAAACAAGGTTTATTACTGATATGCAACTAGTCTGTGTCTGTTTTGCATCTCCATCACCTCAAAGAATCTGATCAGGGCTAATCACCCTAACATATTGGTGACCATGGGCAGGAAGTTTGGATGTTGCAAAGTTTCACTTGTTGCTTGAAAACTTCCTTTCCCTCTGGGTTCAATAGGTGTGCACTACCACATCACCTCACCTGTTACTTTTGACTCTGTAGCCACTTGCAAAGTCTGGCTGATCTCTGGATTCAGTCAATGCTGACTCACTAAATCCAATGGCAGGTTTGAATTGCAGGACTGCAAGAGTACAGTAGCCCACCTGTCTGCTGGATTTGCCTGCTGTGGATCAATACATAGCATGGCTCCCTCTCATGGGTTAATATTTCTAGGTTCCCAACACAATTTTTAACTGTTATCACAATGTCCTTCATGTCAAACATATGTGCAGACTTAAGACTCAATGTCTCTAACTTCCTTACCTCCCATGGAGTCTGGAGCAACTTCACACTGGACTCAAGTCAATCCGATAACCCCGTGCTGGGGCATTCAACCCAGTACTCCAAGATGAGATGAACAGCCAAAAAGTGTGAGGGTAAAGGGCTGTTAGTCATGGCTCTATATGCTGCTTTAGAAGCCTCCGAATAAAGGTTTCATTCCCTAAAACTGCAACTCTCATCCCTTAAGAAAGAGATGGGATTGTAGGTATCTGAAAGTTTGAAAACAGAGCAACATCTGGAAGCTGAACTTCAGTCATTGTGCACTGAGAAAGAGACTCTTTTTCATCGTTCTGAACAAGGTAGTGATAGAGATTTAAGTGTGTTGCGAGATGAATGTGAAAGTTTGAGACAAGAAACAGATATTGCAAATGAATGATTTTTTGAGTGACATGAATGAACAATTGGTGATGAGATGGATGAGTTATGAGATGACCTAAAACAGGCAAGTGAAGAGTTGGATAGGGAGCTCAGCGACAACTGTAAATTGAGCGTTGCTCATAGAGTGTTACAGAAAGAAGTTGCAAAAGGTGTGGAGCAGAACATTGCAAAAGTTAGTCACAAAGGTTGTAGGTTAACGATGGCAAAACTGTGCCATCAGCAAGAGATGTTGGCCAATCATGTCAAGGTGATGGGTGGGTTTTACTTCACACCCATCGATCTCTCGTCATCCGGCGATGACAACTCTGGTGATGACATCTTCCAAGATGGTGCCCAGTCACTCCTCCACTGTAATCTAGTGTCCCCCCACCATCCACAAGATGCAAATCCCTTGCTATGACAACACTACCCTACATCATCAGTGGAATGATGACTATTATGTGTGACACCAAGATGGCAACCCCCATGATGGGGGGAGGTCGAGACCTAGGAGCAGCCCCTCTGATTGCCACCCTGACAAGGGCTCACAAGCAGGAGATTGATCAAATGATCAAGATTGCCCTCGCTAAGTCAGGTTTGTCTGAGAAAAGCAAGAAAGCCTTCCAAATTCATCTGGAACAGATGATGAAGGAAACTGCTGAACAGACCTCTATCATTCGAACATCGTCCGACACTGGCGTGAAGGCCACCCTTTGCAGCGTACACAATCTTTCCTCCCACCATGTTCACAGTAATCCCCTTCAGATGACCCACTCTGTACAGCAGACAGCTGACAGAATAGGCCGCATGGTCCCTAGTGACAATCTCATCTGTCATTTGAAGAAAGTACACTCCAAATGTGAGATTTTCAGCCTAGCAGAGGATTATCAGGTACAGATCTTCCAACAGACCATAGACCTCGGGCTGTGGTCAAAACTCCCAGATGTGGCCTGCTGAGACACGTAAGCAACTTTTGATTATCACCGCACACAACCCAGGTGTGGTCGGGGTGATGATGGCCTTTCCCACAAAACAGAATGCCAAAGAAAGCCCTGCAACATTCCATCAGAGGTTGTGGATGGCCTATCATGCTGGCAAACATCTTGTGAGTGATGTCGCAGATGTCGACCTAACTGAGTTCAAAAATGTGTTTCTCCGAATCATGATTCCAGCTGTCTGTGAAAATATGGAACCAATAATTTTCTCACAATGGAAAAATTTGCAGACGTCATTCGGAAAACAGAGCATATGTACCAGCTCTACCTCCAAGAAATTGGGATCCATTTCAAAAAAGGTGGCCTCGGTACAATCTGCCAGAGAGTCCACGACCCACTATACAGTGAAGGACAAGGCCCAAGACAAAAACCCGCAACTTCAGACAACCAACAGCAATCCCAGTCCAGAGGCGGGAACTGGAACCACAACAAGAACAAATGTAATTGGAATTCTAATTCCAATCAGGACAATCAAAACAATCAATCAGGTCCCTCCTATTGAGAGATCACAGAGAAGAACAACAATGTCCGGAACCTTCTCGGTCAAGTCTGAATGGTAGCGGATGCAGTTCTGATGTGCACCATTGCAGCCCTAGCACTGGGGCAACAGGCCTCACTAGGCCATGAGGACTCCAGAACCATGGGGAATCAGGCCACAGTAGGTCTCAACCCCAATTCTACATACTTCATTGTGGCTGTCCAGAACTGGGAAGAGTCCTGACAAAAACAGGTCCAAACCCTCTTCCAGGAGCTTCCTGGTACTGGCACTTTAGACTGACAACTACAGGCCACAGTCCATATTGTGAACAAGCTCACTTTGGACACCAATGGAAGGCCTTGCACAAATGCCATGGTCGGGGGCTGCCAACTGCCTATGCTATTTGATACAGGCACAGCTGTGTCTGTATTACTTAATGAGGACCCACCGAATTCTTCTTGTTCCACTAAATAGAGGACCAAGACATCGGGCATGGATGGCATCAAGCTGTCCACATATCACTCTATTGTACTTCCAGTGGTGATAGGCAACCTGAACTTATACCTTACCTTCGATCTTATGGTGTTATATAATCATTCCAGCATCTTGGGAACTGATTTTCACATGCCATGCGGCTGTGTGGTGGATCTGGCCAACATGCTCCTGATCCAGATTAGAGGACAATACCATACTGTCATGATTTTTGATTTGCACATGGTTGCAACTATTACCACCAATGACAAGGAATATGACATCATAGCTGTATTCCAGAACCATGTGTTTTTCAAGAAACTCCTTCCCATCCTCCAGAAGCATCTGGATGCTTTTGCCACACACAAGCATGATTGTGGGATAATACAGATTATCATCGAAATTCCTGGCCCACCATATGACAGGCAAAGGCAATAACCCTTTCCTGCTAAGGCCTTACCATCTCTCAGAGAAATCATTCAGTCATTCCTCAAACAAGGTGTAATCAGGCCTTGTGTCTAGACTGCCAATTCAGCCAACTGGCCAGTGAAAAAGCATACGGGATCTTGAAGACTTACAACTGATTACAAGAGGCTTAATCAAGTTAGTCCAAGCCGCTCACCTACAGTAGCATCAGCACCTAATGTGCTCAAATTGCCAACACCAGATCACAAGGGGTTCAGTGCCCTTGACATCTCCAATGGTTTTTGGTCACTGCATTTGGCCCTAAAAGCCAATACAAGTTTGCTTTTACCTTTGAAGGCCGACAGTACACATGGACCTCAGGGGTTCCACCATAGCCTTCCCACTTCCATCTTTAGACATGATGGACGCTCTGGAAGATTTCTCTGCCCCACAAGGTGTTCTGTAGTATGTGAATGACTTATTGTTGGTGGTTGCCACCAAAGAACAACACTTTGACCTCTTGGATGAACTACTGATCCTCCTACAAAGGGAAGGTCTCAAAAGTAAACCTACAAAAGCACAACTTTGCCAGAAATAAGTCAACTTTCTTAGCCTACACATAACAGAACAGGGCCAAAACTCAGTTTGGAAGAAAATCCAAGGCATACAAGATCTTCCACTACCCACCAGCATGGCAACACTCAGATGTTTCCTGGGAATGGTCAGTTATTCCAGGGACTTTATTTGTGACTTTGCAGAGAAGGTGTGCGCTGTGTATGAACTTCTGAAAAAGGACATTCCTTGGACTTGGGGTCCCATCCACACTCTGGCTGTGACACTTCTGAAACCAGCATTGACCTCTGCTTCAGCATTAGTGAACCCCAATCCAGCATTACCCTTCCATCTGGACTCAGCAACTTCAGACATTGCCATGTCTGCAGTCCTTGCTCAGAAAGTAAATGACACTCTGAAACCCATTGCCTATGCATCCCAAATGTTGTCACCAGTGGAACAGAAGTAGTCTTTGTGAAAGAAACCTTCTGGCTACCTACTGGGCTGTCAAACATTTCCTGTATATCATTGGGTACTCACCTATCATGCTCAACACTAACCACACCCCAACCACCTTTCTGCTTTCAGACAGAATAAAGGATGGATCATTATCCAATATCAAACTGACTCACTGGTCCCTTCATCTCCAGGGCTGAGATATTCAGGTCCACACTGCCAAAATGCCCTCAATTCTAGCCCATGGCCTTCTATACCAAGAAGTCTCATACAACTGTGCACTACAGCCCCTTGACTTGCCTGAACCAGGCCCTTTACTTCCTGCTACTCCAAAGCTCCTTGCAGACATCTCTTTGTGTCATGTCTTCACAGACAGCTCAGCCTCATACTATCAAGGAGAACAAGAAGCTGGATTTGGAGTGCTCATCGCATACCTCAGTGGCAACTCTGTTTGTATCTCCAAGCACTGCAGTGTTGCGTCATCACAGTATGCAAAATTGTCAGTTGTGGCCTGTGCCTTTGAGCTCATACAACATGGTACTGGGAATACCATCATTTTTCCAGACTCCATTTGAATCTGTTGCTCACTCACTGAGATTTTACCTTTCTGGCAGAAGAACTCCTTTGCATCTTCTGACTGCACTCCCATGAAGTATAAAGCACTCATTGTTTATATTCATTAACTTAGCCAGCATTTCAAGCACAAACTGTTTATTCACAAACTAAAGCCCACTCCAAATATGACCCTTGTCACTCATTCAGTGACCAAGCCAATACTCTTGCAAAAGAGGGTGCTCAAGGAGGGGAGACATGGGCAATGTATCACCCCAATGCTCTAGCAGCTATGTAAATAGCTGCTCACAAGATGAAACTAGAACCCTTTGTGCCACTGGACTTGTCCACTGCACAACACTCGGGCCCCCAACCGTAAGATGTGTTCCGATTCCTTGATAATGGAACTAACAGGACTTACCAACTCACAGTCCCTACAAGAGATATGCAAGTAGACTGAATTTGTCACAAGTTGGCAAATTGATTTCGTATCAGCCAGAGGACCTGTCCTACAAGCTGAGGGCAGTTCCCAAATCTTTGAGATCTAAATTCCTCTACCAGATTCATGATACTCCAACTGGTGGACATCAGAGAGTCGAAAATACACTCCAGAGACTCAAAACTATTGATTGGTGTCCTGGCATTACCAAAGATGTCAAACACTACATAGACAACTGCCTGATTTGTGCTCAGAACAACCAATCACCAATCAAATGAAATGTCAAATTACTACCCCAAAGACTTTCTGGTCCTTGGCATGCCATACAGATTGACTTTATTGGTCCATTGACCAATACCAGTAGGAACAGCAATCATGCACTTGTAGTTACTGACCTAGTCTCTAAGTGGGTTGAAACTTTCCCCACTAAGAACTGCATAGCTAAAGCAACTGTGTGAGTCCTGATAGAACAGATATTCTCCAGGTGGGGCCTACCTCTTAAGGCAGATTCTGACAAAGGAACCAGTTTTACAGGTGAGTTGATGCAAGGAACACTTGAACTTCTAGGGGTACACCAAACGTCCCACATACCTTACCACCCTCAATCTTAAAGAGCCAACAGACAGATCAAGCAAATGCTTTCCAAATTCATTGAGAACAATCCCAAGGATTGGGATTCCCTTTTGCCTTTACTTCTTATGGCAATTAGCGGTACTCCTTCAACCACAACCCAGCTGACACCCTTTGAGTTGTTGACTGGTAGAACTATGAGATTGCCCGAACATTTATTGTTTGACCTGAACACCCCCACTGCAGATAGAGTGTCTGTAGACAAGTATGTGGCCAAACTCAAAGATGAACTTTGTTTAAACCCACCTGTATGCTGCACATCACATGGGCAAGGCCCAGCAACAGTCCAAAATACAATTTGACAAGCATGCACAAGAAGTGGACTGGCAATTTGGAGATCAGGTAATGCTACTCAGGTTTGCTCATCCTACACACCCCATTTCCAGTAAGTGGGAAGGACCCTATCCCATTGTTAGCAAGCTCAGTCCCACAGTCTATCAAGATAGATGTCTCCAGACCAAGAAACTTACTGAGAAATGGTTGCATGCTAACCAGTTAATACTTTATAGAGGAGTATAATTACTTTTCCTAACCACACTGGGTGGAATTGTACTGACTGACCTTTTCTTTTTCCCTACAGGTAATCCCGCAAGATTGCTATCTGGCATCTGATTCTCCTACTCTCAGGGGCTTTTCCCTGTATCCAAGGCATGGTGAGCCACATCCTTTCACATTTTGACCATCCTTCTACTACCATCCCAGAAGGAGTTAGTATTAATGTTCCAAACAAATTGATTATCATCCAGGAAGGTAAGGGTGCCTACCACACTGCCTCGGTTGTCGCCCCTGACAAACCTTCCCTGCAAATTGAACGGCAAACAAATTTATATGGGCACACTCTCCCTGCAGACCACCTATCCTAAGGAACTTTCCATGATTGGCCAAACACCAAAATTGCCCCAAATGGTACCCTGTCCAATCACCAAGCTAATCACAGACTTTCTGGTTTATATAATCTTACTGCTTTTATTGACCCTACCTTTTGTGAAAGGTTCCCCAAGACTCCGCAAATGAATTTTGTTCACACAATTATATGGCTACTGCCACCTCCTGCTGAAACAGAACTTACCGAATGTCTCCCACAGGAACCTGGCCCACTTAGTGGTCTCACTGCAAATGCTGTCCCAGGTACCCTTATCAACAACGTGCAATTTATGTACATTCCTGTTATTTTAAATCTTACACACTGAAATATGGCAGAATTTGGTATATGCTCGAATACAAACACTTCTAAGTTTTTCAGTACTATGTTACTAGATAGCCTTGCAGCCTATCAGACACGTACCCAAGATTCAGTAGCTGGTGTACATATTATTGAACACTTAGGTTTATTTAGGGCTAGATCCAATTCTTCAAGTCAGAAGAATCCCGCATCACGAAAGAAACGTGTCACTGCTGATGTTACTGGTATAACTGGCACCATATTCAAACTCTTCAGATCTGACATGTCCATCTGGAACAGGGCACACATTGCTGCCATTAAAAGTCATACAGGATTCATAAACATAAATTCCAGGAGGCCATGAAAAATAATATTTTATCCCCACAGTTACATGGTGTGGGTGGCATTAGTTAGGAATAAAGGTATATCATATATAATATGAAAGATATTGCTAAAAGTTTTAATGATACTAAGAATAAAATGAATGAACTTGTTTTTCAAAATAAGGAGGTAGACAAGCAATATATTACCAGGGAACTCCTCGGCTCGGTTTATAGCACTTACGTCATAGCCACCGTCAATGTTCTCTTCCGTGATTTGGAATTTGGACCTGTTCCAGATATCACTCATGATACAAGAATTGCTACTGGTATGGCATAATTGGCACCATATTCAAACTCTTTGGATCTGACATGTCCATCTGGAACAGGAATTTAGACCTGTTCTAGATATCATTCATGATAGAAGAATTGCTACTAGTGGTATTGCCCACATTGTAGATCTACCTTTTTGCATTACAATGTGAATGTCTCAACCCATTTCTAGTCCTGTTTCTACTACTTGGAATTTAGGGTATGTTACAAGACATCCTAATAGAGGACATTGTTACACTGCTAAACATTGTACAGTCTGGGATACAATGTTTGTCACCTTCACTGTGTCGCTACCACATTTTGATCCACAAACTACATTGTTTGATAAACTGGCCTCTGTTCACTCCATTGGGCACCTTGAAAAGGATATCTACAGAAAACGCATCAACTTGCCACCTCTTCTGGTGTTTCACCCGACCCTAGAAGCATGGGTTTCACCTCATACGGACTGCTGTGAGAGAGAAAGGGCTACCACTATTTGTGTTGCCGTGATGTTTTTGACATCATCAAGCCAATATTTGGATACTCACCGGACAGTAAAGACTGGTCCTTTACTTTGGACCTGGACATTTCCTCTAATGAAACAGATACCCCTGAAACATCATCAGCACCACCACCAGTGGTGAACACTGAACGTCTCTACAACACTTATTTGGAAGTCTGACTACAAGACTACTGAATCAATCTTTCACCTGCCCAGTTCAATGACAGAAATGGAGGCTACCAACTGTTAAAATGATTTATAATTCTGATGTACAGTACTGCATTGTGACTAACCATAAATCTGTTTCCTATGGTGACAAGGTTTGTGATATTCTGTACCTTAACTTTTGCTTTATTCCTGATCAAACTACTGTAATTGGTCACACAGTGATTATTCCTGTTCCCATCATGGAACTAGATGTTATTGACGGTGATCCTAAATATTTGTTTGCTCTAGCTCAATATTTGCCCATGTTTAATGTCCATATCAACCCATTGACATTATCTGTTAAGCCCCTTTTCAAGATAAAGGATACACACCTCATCCACATCAGTAACAATATCTTCATAGCCAGAGATGCTCTTAATACTCTTATCAATTATGGTGATTTAAGTAACACACTTTCTAATATTTGGTTAGAAATTACTTTTAAAGGTTTTGTTATTATACAAGCATTCTTGATTCTCTTTATGATCTGATCTTATAACACTTTGCTGCCTAAGGCATACTATCAAACGACACAGAGAACAGCTTGAATTCCTTTACAAGGCTCATGAATTGGGTCTCTAAAAAATACAGTTGGTTCCCACTACTTCCTCATAGTGTTGTTGCCTTTTCAGTAAGGCAACAGGGGGCGTAGGGGGGGGTGTCATGCAAGGTCCTTACACCCATATTGGTATCCTACTGTATACCTTAGATAAACTATACTATCTATATAATACATTAACATATACGTCACAGACACTTACCATATAAGTGTAAGTGTCAGGCTAACATTATGATATGTATTTCACTTTACTTTCGCTATGCCTAGAAACAGCACATAGCAGACCAAGACATGCACCTTTCTATAATTATTTAGTAGACTTTGCTGCTATCTTTTGGATTTATGTATAACTACATTACATCCTGTGTCTTCAATGTACCTTCTATGCATCCTTTGTTTTACGATATAGCTAACTTAGCACTTATTGTACAAGACTAGCTAACACTGTGGACCCACCTAACTTTTAGCCAATATGGCTTATTTTATGCATCTAGTACTGCTTCTTATGAATGGTAACCATAACAACTATCTGTAGTATACAATGTAGTGTATTATGTATTCTCCTTGAAGATCTTCTTCACTCCTTGGGGTATTAGAGAACTCTAGGCTCAGCTCCCAGTGTTTTATGGTAAGAACTGCTTAGGGCAACTGTGATTTCTTTTGGTGTAATAAACAAGATTTATTACTGATATGCAACTGGTCTGTATCTCTTTGGCATCTCCATCACCACAAAGAATCTGATCACCCCAACAACCTGATTAATGAATTTTTGTGGAAGGGCAAAGGGGTTCAACATTCTTATTTTAAACTAAGGATCAAGGAGGACTGCAACTTTCAAATTGTTTTTCTATATTGCTGTTTCTTACCTGGGAGTTACTTTTTTAAAATGGGGCCAGGTATTGTCGCTGCAGTCGGATGCCACATAGGTCCCACTCTGGCTAACTATTGAAAAGGGACTTTGTCGGTATGCCGGTATACAGCTGAGTAATTTGCTCAAATCTGAAGCTGTCCAGCTTACCCTTATGCTTAAGGCCATGCTGCTTCACTAGTCCCTCAAAGCCCTCAGACAATTATGCATTTATCTGGGCCGTGATTGGATTGGATGAAGGTCCTTATGCAACCTATACTGGGCTGTCTGAATATTCATATTCCTCATTACCCAATCCCAGTAGCTTTTTGCCCTCAGCTTCAAGATATTTCCATTGATGGTCTTTTGGTTGAGGGCAGACTTTCCTCTCTTTGTGTCCTTCAGGAATATTTTTCTTTGTCCTCCTACTTTTATTTTAAATACCTTCAGTTGATGAAGGCAATTTCTTCTTTTTTGGGCACAGCCCCATGGTCCCACCAGGAAGCCTTGAATATTCAACCCTTTTTTTCATTAGTGGAGCAATCTCACTCAGTATCGAAGCTTTACGGCCTTTTTCAAGCCAAAGATCCTAGTAGTCCTGCAGGGATCTGCTGTTACTAGCAGCAAATACTAGATCTCCCTACAGTGCCCGACTTTGACAGACCATGTGGTGGCATTTGTGTAAGTACATTAAACAAGATCAGCACATTTTGATCCAATTTCAGATACTACAGAATTTATTTTATACCCCCAGATATGGCAAGGCAGAGGGTCACCTTAAGAATCTGCTCTGGAATTGTGTTACAGAGATCCCTTATTGGAATGGTATAAAACCTTCTTTGGATCCTTTCCTGGGACTGGATGATTGCTTTACACCGGAGATTTGTTTAGTTGGTATTTATCCTGCCATTCTCTTTGGTCCCCAGAAGGCAAATATGGCACTGATTTCAATCACTGCTAAACTAATTACCTTACAGCATTGGGTGAATGATGTCATTCCTTCTTATAAAGAATGGCATGAGGAGATCCTTCAGGTTTTATCAGTAGAGAAGCAGATGCTTTTTCCTACAGCAGGGTAGAGATGTTCAGTTCCAAATGGGAATCCCTCTATGCTTTGCTATCTCTTTGGGTGCAATCTTAATGGGGTGTACTTGTTGTTTCCTTGGTGTCATTTTTCAGCACCTTGGATTCCCCTTCTCAATGTTGTTTTCATTGAATTTTTTAATTTATTTATTGAATTTTGTTGAGTGGGTAAACTCACTGGGCCTCAGAGAGTCCCTTTTTCAGGGGAGACCCGGAGTTAACTACAGAAACTATACAAGTAGAAGTATAGTACAAGGAAGTTACAGACAGATCGGGGTACAATAGAAAACAAGTTGCATAACAGAGAAAACTTATTATGTAAACAGTGAGCATACATTTGGACTACAGCTGTGAAACTGGCATCAACATACATGCAAGTTTAGTAAAATAAGCCAAACATACCGTGCAACATATTGGGCACTATGGATGGATGGCTGAAATGTCCCAAAGCAAAAAGAAACAAGCATAGCATGAAAAAAAGTGTAATGTGTGCAATTAAAAATGAAGTGATCAGGCAGGTGGGTCTGAAATAACCCTCTGAATTTATTTTTCTTTTCTCTTTTTCAAATTTGTAAGTAGATGTGCTCTGGAATGGGAGGATGGGAGGGTGAGTTTGTTGGTTTTTGATTATTGTTTTTATTTTTGAATTGTGTTGTTTACTTGTTGTTTGTTGGTTTTATTGACGGTTTTTGTAGTGTTTTGCATCTGAAAATTTTAATAAAGTATATTCAATTAAAAAACATACATTTTTTACTTCTGCCTAAGACACTTATAATCCTCAGTCGCATGTTTGGATTTGCCAGTCTGTTAGTTATGAACTCACACCCACCTGCCCGATCACTTAGTTTTTAATTGCACACATTACATTTCTCATATTTAATTCTTCTTGTTTTGGGAACTTTCAGCCATCTAGCCATGCTGCCCAATATTGTTGCATGGTCTGTGTTAATGCACTCTGCCTCTGCCCTGCACAGCCTTTTTTGTTCATAAGAAAACATTGACTTTTCATTGAACAACTGCTTAAGCACTTTATCTCTGCCTCCAAATGTCAGACGTACCAGATGGTCTTCCCTATGCCTTCCCTCCTAACTCACTAAACATCACAATAACTCCCACTCTCTTGATCTCTTTAACAGGAGAATAACAGCATCATCCTCAATACCTCTCCTGGAGATGGAAGCATGCTGCAGGCACACCTCACTAAGCTGGGCACAAACCCAGACTCTGACCTGTTACTCTATAGAGAAAATCTATCTTTAATGTTTTTACCAGTGAGAATTATCTCACAAAAAAGGGCTGCCAATTACACAGAATAGGTGCTCTGTCCCTGTAAATTATAATTAACCCAATCCAGATGGACCTTACCCCACTAGGCATCCGATCTATCAACAGCTTCCCTACACTGCAACTCAATCGCTGGCTGCTTCCCTGTCACAGAAGCAGGTAGGAGCAGGAACAGTAACACCTTCCACACAGTAATAGACAACTGCAAAGTATGAGACTCTTTTGCAAAACTGAGCAACTCTCCTGGTATTAAGAAATGTAATGCTAATTTGTACATATTAGCATTACTTGCTAGCTCCTCTGAGTCCCTCTGAATGGTGAAGGAACTATTTTACTTTCAAATTAAACATATTTAATTTTTTTTTTGTTATTATTAATAGTATACCTTGATTTATTTTTGTTTACCCAGTTATCCATTGAATAAGGACAAGAATCTTCAGGGTGTCAGTAGTAGTGTGATCACTGCACTTCCAGGACAATAACCTACTTGACCTGTGGACTTATGCCTTATTTCGCTCCTGGGCATACGGTGATGACACTACTATACACATTCTCATGTTGTACTGGTTACTTGCTACTTTAAAGGAGAAAACCCTAAGTGCTGCACTGATCTCCCAGGAGAAGGCATTCCACAGCCTGAAGGCACCAAACCCGAAATCAAGAAGATATTTTAATGTTGATTTTGGGACCAGTTGAGTTGCTGCTCCACAGATCGTAGGTTCCATACCACACCTGCATCTTAGCAGATGGTCAAAAGATGTTTAAGATCTCTGCAATGATATGACAAGTTTTGTACAAAAAGTTATAGCTCATGCTTCTGTACACTGCCTCATCAGTTTGCCTCAACATTACCATGGAAGAAGACATGATCTGATTGCTATAGCACTGGCTTGCAAACCAGGAGACAGGTTCAGATCCCACCACAGCTCCCTACAGTCCTTATTCAGTGTCTAACTGACAGCAAGTCACTTAATTACTCAGTCCACAAGTACAAATGGATACAGGCAGGACCCCACTGAAAATCAGATGCTGCATCTCAGCTGGGCTATCCTGGAGAAATAAATAGGAAAAAATGTCTTTAGTAGGTAAAGATAGTTCAGAATCCAGGGGAGCATTATATGTTTTCCCTTGTAAAACTGCCAAGAATGATTCAGCTGAAATCCACATATTTACAATATGGAATGAAGTCAAAATGTATTTAATTTAAATTATGTAGTCAATAAATTTCAGCTAAAAAGCATTTTTTTGGGGGGTAACAGATCAAAACATTTTTAGGAGCTTATCTAAAACTGTGATAGATTTATTTGTGCATATCATTCAAACAGTGACAATTCGAGACTGAATGACATTACAGCGACATTTCGCTGTTGCCACTGTAATGTCGCCATGGGACCTGGCACTGCTGTGTGGTGGTATTTGATACCCTTTTTGAAGTATGAAGGTGCCTATTTTGCTGTTTTTTTTTAGATTTGTGTCATATCCTAAGGCCCACTGTTCTCTGGGGCAGAAACTTTGAACTTTCTCAGATTAGTTTGGGCAAGATCTGTGGTAGAGGATAAAATGCTGCAGCACATTAATAAACGGACCAACATATCTACATTTATTTTACCTCCATCACCTCTAGTGCAATAGCCATTCAAGATATTAAATTATTCTTGTAGTATTCATATGCCTGAGATTTTTTGAGAAAGGGAAGAGAAAAAAATCCTTGTTATATGGCCATATGCACCACAATATGTGGTGCATTGAGTGGGATATGTTCATATTGGGTATCCACAGGACAACCAGTGGATGCTCAAACAGCTCATCCTACTGCATATCCATGCCAGGGCCCATCCGTGCCTATACCCATGAAACTGGTTAGCGCAGAGGGTAGATAGTGGGTGTGCCAGCATTGTGCTGACACAGTGTGGCATGCACAATGCCATTTATACTCCACCAGGCCAGTGTCAGGGGCAATGTTCATTATGCCAACCACAGGGCTGCTGTAACAGGTGGGCACCCCCCTGGACAGGCATACAAATGGCCCAACACCACCTTGCAACCATGGATCTCATCCGTTCTCATTTCCACAGAGAACTGGGGAGTGGATGATGGTTACAGGACAATTGGTGATAACCAAAACCAAAAAAAACAAAAAAAAACTAGGCAGTGGCCCTTCATAAAGACTGTCATATCCCATTACCCTCTGCTCTCATGGAGAATGAACCTATTGTGGGACCATCCAGGGCTTTGGATTAGAAGCCCGCAGTTTAGCTCAGGTCCATACCTCCAGCTGGCTCTGCCCCTTGCGTGCAACTGTGCAGCCATGCATTGAGACAACTGGGGTTATGCATTTGGCCTCACATGTCAGACAGGGAATGGCTGCACTCCACACAGTTTCATGGCTCGTTATGTATCATTTCCTGTGCGTATCAAGCTCCATCATGAATAGAGCCCTACAGTATGTCAGTAAAAATTCATTTTCACCAATGTAGGCTGTTTTTGGGGGGCAGCCTACTCCTTTAATAGTCAGTGCTGCATGGTAGTGACGAATGAAGGAGGGGTGTTCTGTTAAGCACTTAGTATTTGTTGAAGATAGCATGGCACCACAGTTATTTCATCAGTGCCACTGGTTGCACCCTTTCTATGGCATGACTGCCTGCCACAGGATGACAACACAGGCAGTTGTCACTGCATATATTATGTCTCTGCTTACCTCAAGACACAAAACTATAGCTGCGTTCACATGGCATGTACCGCCATTACTGCTGTCCCCATCAGTTCTACACACTTTGTGCAATGCTGCTGAACAGCTTCAGATGACAGAGCTTTTAGGTGTTGCAGGACGCACTTTTTCTGCTTCTTGCATTCTGAAGAGCCTTCCAGTAGGGTGAAGGGGGACAGATACCATGAAGATCATCCCGATGACAAGCACAGAGGTCACTTTCTCTGCCCCAGCCCAGCAGCCTAAGCAGGAAGCGGGTGATGTAAAGGGTAATTTGCATTGTTCTGCAGACATGCATTTTGGTCAGCATCCTTCTTCCCTCACAAATGCCATAAGCAGCTTAAGTAATTTATTTACTAAAATTAAGGATGGTTTTAAGTCATCACTTGTGTGTATCTTGTGATAAAACTTACATTTCTAGGCAGATTAGCATTGCTTTAAGCACAACAAGGGACACAATGTATTGCACCAGTCTATGTATCCTGCCTGCTGAATCATAACATCAGTCTACAGCTGCATCAATGAGTACAGGTATGAGCATTATACAAATGATGTTTGTGTGTGATTTACTATGGTCTGTGTGATTGGGGTATATAACTGTACATATTACAATGCCTGTTTGTGCCCCCCGCCCCAAGCTGGGTGCCTGTGATTTCCGTAACACAGGGGTTATTGTTTGCAGCTTGCATGGGACTAAGCAGCCAAAAAACTCTTGGCTTTACTTCTGTATTGAAAATTCGCTATGTCAACATTACCCCTCCTCCACTGGGTGCCTGTCCCTCACAAGCTTGGTGACTGTGAAACCGAAGGATTTGCTGAAGCACATTTGGTGTTACTGCAGTGGAGTCCCAAGAACCCCTCCCCCTGCGCTTACAGACAACGGTTGTCCCACCTCCTCCTTGCCCAAGGTCCCTCACCACCACCACAGGGTGCATGTGACTCCCAAGAATTTGCTCCAGCTTAGACCACAAACCACAAACCCTTTTCATGTTCCCTGAACATCCTGGCTCATTCCATAATCTCAGTCCAAGGTTGCTATCCCCGCTGGGTGCTTATCAGTCAACCAAGGTTGCCACTACAACCCCTGCTGGTTCCCTATTACTGACCCAAAGTTAAGGAAGTTGCCCAGGACTGGGGTGGCAACCTCAGGTAACTCACAAGCACCCAGTGGGGATGAGAGCGGCAGTACTGGGACAAATGGTTGGGAGTCTCAGGTACCCAGCTGTGGAGGGGCAACCTAGGGTCAGTCACAGGGAAGCAGCAGGTATGTGGTGAAATCCAGTGCTGCCACCCTCATTGCTACTGGAGGCCTGTGACTCGCCCAAGGTTGCCACCCCCATGAGCCGCTGTGTCCTTGTGACTGACCCAAGGTTGTCCCTCCACTGGGTGCCTGTGACTCCTGAGCTTTTGCTCCAGTGCTACCACCCTCATCCCTAATATATACCTGTAAGTCAACTAAGGTTTCCACCCTCAGCCCCAGGCAATGCCCCCAACCTTGGATCAGTGACAGGGAACAAGTGGAGGTTGTGGTGGCAATCGTGAGTGACTCACAAGAACCCAGTTGAGGTGGGGGTGGCAGCACTGGAGCAAAGACTTGGAAGTCACAGGCACCCAGCTGTGCAGGAGCAACCTTGGGTTAGTCACACGGACCCAGCAGGGGTGGGGGTGGTAACCTTGGGTTACTCATAGTCACCCAGCAGAGGTAAGAGTGGGGTGGAAGCACTGGACTAAAGGCTCAGGAGTTAAAGGCACCCAACTGTGGAGGTGCAACCTTGGTTAAGTCAGAGGGACCCAGCAGGAGTGGGGGTGGCAACCTTAGGTGACTCACAGTCACCCAGCTTGGATGGGGGTAGCAGCATTGGAGTAAAGCCTCAGATGTAATAGGCACACAGCTATGGAGCAATCCAGCACTGCCAGTCTCATCCCCACTAGGTGTCTGTGAGTCATTCAAGGTTGCCACCCCCAGCATCGCTGTGTCCCTCTGACTGACTCGAGGATGCACCCCCCACAGCTGGTTGCTTGTGACTCCTGAGACTTTGCTCCAGTGCTGCCACCCTCATCCCAACTTGGTGACTGTGAATCACCTATGGTTGCCACTCCCAGCCCCAGGTAACCCCAAAAAGCTTGAGTCAGTGACATGGCACCAGCGGGGGTAGTGATGGTAATGCTGGATAACTCACAAGCACTCAATGGGGGTGATGGTGATAGCGCTGGAACAAAGGATCAGCAGTCACAAGCACCTAGTTGTGGAGGGGCAACCTTGAGTCAGTCACAGTGACATAGCAGGGGTGGGGGTGGCAACCTTGGATGACTCACAGGCACCCAGTGGGAATGAATGTTGCATCACTGCATTGCTCTAGTGCCGACACCCACATCCTTTCTGGATGCTTGTGAGTCACCAAACATTCCTTTGACTGATCCGAGGTTGCCCCTCCACTGCTGGGTGCCTGTGACTCCTGAGCCTTTGCTCCAGCACTGTCACTCCCACTCCTACTGGGTGACTGTGAGTCATCCAAGGTTGCCACCCCCAGCCCCACTGGGTCTCTGTGACTGACTCAAGGTTGCTCCTCCACAGCTGGGTACCTGTAACTCCTTACTCTTTGCTCCAATGCTGTCACTGTTATCCCACCTGGAGCTCCAGACTCCCCAATCCCTCCCTCCGGGACTGGAGAGCAGCCCTGCAGCAGCTCTATCTAATCCCTCCCCTTCCACCCCCCCGGCACCCGAGCTCGCTCACAAATTCGGGTCACCAGTGTGGCGCGAGGTGTGGTGTCCAGTGCCTCAACCCTCAGCACCACTGGGTCGGCTGGTACTTTGTAATTAGTAACACAGTTGTCCCCATGTACAGTGCATCTGGATGGCAGTACTTGTTGAGCACTGAATGGTGTCTATGGCATCATGGTTAAATGCTACTGTTTTGCCTCATTGCATTTTCTAAGATGCCTTTGTTTTTCTTTTTTCCAGACATGGAAACTTAAGTTAAAAATTGCAACTGGAGCTGTAAAAGACAGGACCATTGATTGCAATATGGGGTCATAAGGATATTCAGTTAGCTCTGAAAGGGAATTAGAAGAATATCCACATACATCACAACATTTTCACCTAAACTCCTTGAGAGGGGCTATGACTGTACAGAGCCCCAGTGCCATACATGGATTAAGGGACTGAAGCATTAGTGCATTCATTGCAGAGACAACAACAACAGCATTGGGCGTGGTCATGTAGAATGTTGCGTTTTTCTGGACTGGATGCCATCCTTGCATCACACACTTCAATGCAACCCACAGTTGTGTGGACATGGCAAATGGAACCACAGTGCTCCAAGGAAGACAATCCTGAAGAGGATGACATAGGAAAACATTCCATTGCTGAACAGCAGATGGATGCAGCAATGCAAAACCTAAGTGATGTACCGTCGACTCAAGCAACAACCGCTGAGGTTGAAAACACCGGTAATGCTTCCCAGAGCCAAACCAGCAGGTCACAGCATGGTACTCAGAAGTGCCACACAGAGACAGGAAATGCCATACTGATGCAGCTGTTTCAGCAGTAGCAGAACAGTTTACAAAGCACATGCAACAGTCCAATTATAAATATTTTGAGCTTTAGTGGCAATAAATGAAATTTCAGAATGATATAGAATGTCAAAGGCTGAAGCACAATGAGTGCCAGGAAGTACTGTGCCCACAACAGGAATAACACTGCTTGGAACATGAACATCATGTGCACCAGCTTCTCACCATCTGTGATCATCAAACAATTGCCCAACCAAGCCATCTGTACTCATTTGCGTCAAAGCCTTGTTTCCAGCATTTGTTTCTGGCATATCAGTTTGGGACACAGGACCAGGAACAGAGCCAAAGTTGGAGCAGTTACAGTGAACCATTTTTTCCTATTCTTTCTATATTCTGTAAATAAGTAGAAGAAAGGACAGTGATGCTCACAAGGGGCTGTGCACAGTATTGAGGTGCATGTGTGTTCTTCAGCAGCTGTGTAGTTATAGTTGGCAAGATATAGGCAGAGGATGGTGTAATATTAGGGAATTCAATTGGGTACCTTTTGAGGTGGGACAGTGCAATAGTTAGGTGGGGCACTGGGTCAGAATAGTGCCTACCATAATGCCATCAGCAACAATAGCACAGCAATAATGCAGTCAGTTTTATTTTGGGGGGGGGCTCTGACCCCCACATCCCCTGATTCTCACTCTGGGAGGCAGTGGATCATGGAGAAAGTTAAAATATGTGGGGCCATAGAATACTGTTTCCACAGCCCTGTGTCAAAGAAACAAAGTCCCAAATGCACAAACATGTTAGAAACCAGGTCTTCACTGCCACTGACAAGCTGCACTATGCCCTAGCCCTCCACTCCGCAGGAGCAACTCAGCCAGCATCCTCGATCCTGGTGCTCTTGTTTGTGGTAAGCACCATGGACAGTGACCTGGGGAGCACTTACTGAAAGTGCTGTAGATCCCTTCTCTCTGTTCATGCTAGCACTACAAAAACTAGTGCTCTGTAGACTGGCGCTATTTGTGTAGTGCTATTCTAACTGGATACTACAGTGGTGGTGAACTCTGTATGTTACTCAAGAGTGCTCGTACTTGTGCGAATGTGCAATAAGAAAGTTTAACACGGTGCAATATGTACTATGCAAAGCAACAGTAAACAGTTTCTCTTGTGTCTGTGTCATGTATGATATTAAATTCATTAATCAATACGATTCCACTCAGGATTTCCTTCTGATTACTTCTTTGAAAGTCATTATTTGAAAGTCAATTTCTCTGTTAAAAAAAGTTCCTTTAAATATGTTATCAGTGTTATGTAAAGTGTTGTGTTCAGCTGCACAGGACAGCAAAATGTGAGGAAATGCTCTGGTGGCACATAAAACACAGCAAGATTCCATGCAACATGCCACTGGCATGATTGCACCAAAATGGTTGTCTCAATGAGGCAGTGGTAGCACTACCACTGGCAATAACTCTGACATGGGTTTGGTTGAAAACAAATATTGGGAGACAAAGGGCCTTTTTGGTGTGCATGGACACACTGTCAATGCCTGAACACTGCCAAGAGGCAGCATAAGGCCGATGCATGACCTAGCCTCTGCCAAGCGGACATAAAGAATTTGTTCACACTGTGGTGCTCATTTCAGTAGTTTTCTGCATATGGCCAATAATACACCCATGAGCACCGATCACAATTGACAGCTGTGGTATTATATGTTTGCAAAGCTGTCAGTGTGATCATCCGTGGTTCTGTGTGCAATCTAACCAGACATCAAAGGCATTGGTGCACACACAGCTGAGAATTATAGCACATAACAACAATAGCTCAATAACAAGACAATCATCACATCATGTATAGGCAAGTCAATTTTATTTCTTTTTTTATTTAATACTGTATGCTTTATTAAAGTTTACCAATGTGTACAAGGAAAACAATCACAAAAGTACAATCTGAAATCAACAAAGCAAATCAACCCCCAGTAGAGCAAAGAACCAAAACAAAGCTCTGGCCATAAAACTTCAGTAATATCCGCACCTACCCCCCACAATTATCCCCACACCACCTCCACTCTCCCCCCTCCACCCTCTCCAAAACCATGTCAACCTTTCCCAAGGACCGTTATATTAGCAATCACAAATTCTTTCTGCATGTGTTATTCATGATATGACTAAATAAAACTAATTTCGGTCTCTAAACTAATGAGGGAAGAGAAATACTAAGTCTACTGAGGGAACTAACTCATCTCCCAGCAATATAATGAAACATTGGATCCCAGAGCTTTCCAAATTGCACCAACCTATGATTCTGAATCGCAATGGCTCTCTCTGCATTTGTAGCAATTGTTAATTCCAAGGTCCATTATTTTATTTCTTTAGCGCCCAATCCCAGAGGCTCTGGGTGCATTATATAGAGGTGACAAACAATCAATACAGCAAAAAATACATTTTAAGTCAGGGTCAGTAAATTTTCTTAAAACATACAGGCCCAAATATTCAAACTGTGCCCGGCTGTGGCGCAAGCTTGGGCGCAGCTCAACTTGGCTGCGCAGTGCTGTGGACTAAGTGATATTCAAAGGAGTTGCGCCATGGCTCAGCAGCTTTGAATATTGCACCCTGGCCACCCCCAGAGTGCATGGCGCAGTGGCACTGTGCCAGTGCAAGTGGCCAGAGTGGAGCATGCAGATGCGCTAGCACAAGTTCCTTTGCACCATGCACAGCAACCATGATATTCAAAAGTTGACATGCAAATGGGGCCATAATGTATGCAAGACACACACAGGGACATTTGCATGTCATTATGGCTCTCATTTCAGAGCAGAGAAAGCTACTTATCCCCAACGACTTGCGCCTGGCACCCTGCCAGGCAGCAGCCATTGGGGACCGACGCCCCCTGCAGCCCAATCGCAGGCATTTGTTTAAAGAAAGATCCCCGTCCAATATCACTGGTGGTCCAGTGGATCTCTATCTGCCCGATCGTAGGCATTTGTATAAAATAGAATACATTGTCCTATATCCCTGGTGGTCCAGTGGACCGCACTCTGCCTGATCTCGGGCATCTGTGAAAAAAAAAGTCCTGTATTCTTGGTGGTCTAGGTACTCCCCTCCCCACCTGCCCACTGAGCCCCACCACCCTGCTCCCTCCGCCAGCCAGCGGGCAGCAGCATTTCACCTGCCAGCCACTACCACCGCCGACTGACACCCAGTGGGCTGCACACCCATTAGTTCACAGTGTGAGCCAATGGGCGTGTGAAGCTTACCATTACTATACATTCCAGATATGGAATGAATCTATCATCATCTGGAATGTGTAGATGGAGTTGCACGCCCATTGGCTCACACTGTGAACCAATGGGCGTGCAGCCCTACTGAGGTGTCAGTCAGCAGGTGGTGGGGTGGCAGGCAGGTGGGGTGCTGCTGCCTGCTGGCTGGCAGGAGGGGAGCAGGGTGGTGGGGCTCAGTGGGCAGGTGGGGAGGGGGGTACCCAAGACCACCAGGGATATAGGACTTTTTTTTTACAGATGCCCAAGATCGGGCAGAGACCAGTCCATTAGACCACCAGGGATATAGGACTTTTCTTTTCACAGATGCTTGAGATTGGGCCAGAGAGCGGTCCACTGGACCACCAGGGATATAGGACGAATTATTCTATTTTATACAAATGCCCAAGATCGAGCAGATAGGGGTCCACTGGACCACCAGGGATATTGGAAGTCTTTTGTTTTCACAGATGCCCTCGATCGGGCATACGGGGGGCGCCACCAGGTGCAGCCAGAACTCGGGTGGGCACCCACAGGTGGCAGCTGCTGTGTTGTGCCCTGCAATGTGGCAGCTCACCTGTGGGTGGCCATCAGTTGTTCCTTTTTTTTTTGGCTTAACCTTGTGCTGGCACAGGTAGGGGTTGTGCATGCATGGCTCTGCACATCCCGGGCTGAATATCGGGCTTTGCAGGTTATGCATGGGCACGCCCCCCCCTACCTGTGCCTGCATACATTACTGATGCACTCCAGCGCATCGGGATTTGTGCTGCACACTTTTCCCTTTTGAATATCGCGCCGGGGCACATCAGTGGGTTGCGCCATGCGCAACCCTTTTGAATATCTGAGCCACTGTAAATAGTGATCATAAATAATAATAATAAAAACTCTTTCAGATTCAATTAAAATTAGTGGACACTAAGTGCCTGATTGAAAAAATGTGCCTTAAGGCCCCACTTAAAAGTTTCCATGGTAGGGGCCTCTCTTAGTGATTGTGGCAATGAATTCCATAATGTTGGTCCAGCCACTGCAAAGGCATAATCTCTAGATGTCTTTAACTGCTCCCTGGGGACCACAAGGAGGCCCTCTATGGAAGAATGTAGTGAGCGCACCAGGCAGACAGCTGTCAGGAGATCAGACAGATAGCCAGGACTTGAACCATATAGCATCTTATAGGTGAGCAAGCCCACCTTGAAGGCAATCCTGCACCTGACTGCAGCCAGTGCAGGTCATCAGGCAGAATTAAGGGTTTAATCCAGGAGACATTCCTTAAGTGGTAAAAACCCCTCTGGATGACGGCAGACACCTGAGTTTCAAGTGTCAACCAGTCGTCAAGGATGATGCCTAGATTGTGTACCTTAGTGGCCATCACCAGTGCAACAGACCCCAGGAATAGCCCTGTTCCTGCATTGGTGGTGACCACATCTCACCAATGACCAGGCTCTATCACTAGTGCCACCGTCTTATCTGGGTTAAGTCTCAACCAGTTAGAGGACATCCAGTCCTGGATCTCAGATAGGCAATTATTTAACACATCCACAGTGTCCAATGTTCTGGGGCAAAGGACATAAAAATGTACTGCTGGGTATCATCTGCATAGCAGTGAAAACCCAGACCATAACACTTAACAATATCACGCGGGGCAGCATGTACACCACAAACAACATGGGCGACAAGATCGAGCCTTGAAGCACTCCACAGGTCAGGGGCTTTGAGCTGGAGGAGAAATTCCCCATCACAGTCAGTTGCATCCTACCTGTCAGAAAGGACTTAAATCAGCTGATAACTTTGACAGTGATTCCACAGAGCTCTCTCATGTAATCAAGCAGCACCACATGGTCTGCGGTGTCAAATGCTGGGGAGAGATCCAGGAGAACAAGAAATGACTATTCCCCTCTGCCTCTCGCTCTGAGGAGATCATGCTGCACCATAACCAGTGCTATTTCTGTGCTATGCCTTCTCCTAAATCTTGACTAGAGTGGATCATAGATGTC
This sequence comes from Neoceratodus forsteri, assembly GCA_016271365.2. NCBI lineage: Eukaryota > Metazoa > Chordata > Ceratodontiformes > Ceratodontidae > Neoceratodus > Neoceratodus forsteri. The sequence goes on from CM057449.1 coordinate 688,478,377, forward strand.
AAAGGCCATCAGGTGAGCCTCAAGCTGCAAAGCCACCACTTTCTCCACTACCTTACCCAAGAATGGAAGATTAGAGACAGATTGGTAATTTGTTAAGATGTCAGGGTCGAGTGATGGTTTCTTCAGTAGGGGCCTCATCAACACCTCCTTCAAGGCATCAGAGAAAAGTCCCCCTGAGAGTGAGCACCGGACAATCTCAGTGAAAACTGGGCCAACGGACTCAACACATCCCATTAGGAGACATATTGGGCCTGGGTCCAGTTTACAAAAAAGTGGTTTGCAGCTTTGAAATTATCTTGATGACCTCAGCCAGTCCCATTTGCTGAAACTCATCACAGACAATTGGTGTGCTTCTGTCACTACCAGGCTCTATACTGCGGGACAGGTTATGCTCCAATGGAGATATACCGGTTCTAATGGAGGACACCCTGTCAGAAAAGAACTGAGCAAACTCTTTGCACTATGCAATTGAAAATGCTCTTTTTGGCTGCAGACAGGCTGGATGAAGTAGCTTGTCTACAGCCCAAAAGAGCAGAGCTGGTCTGTTCCTTCCTGTAGCAATCTCCCTAGACACAAACTCTGCCTTCTCAAGGTTGATTGCCCTTTGATATTCACAGTAGTAAATTCTGTAAGCCAGTTTGTTGTACAAAGCCCTGGCCCTCCTCTAGCAATACTCCAAGTTCAAACCTGTGGTCTTCATCTCCTTGAGAGCCCCATCAAACCACAGGGATCTCAAGTGAGAAGACCTGGGTCACATACGAATCAGTGCAATGGTGTTAAATGTCTTGGTGGCAGCATTACTATTATAAGCTGCCACTGCCTCATTCAATCCCGTCACACATGTAACACTCACACCAGAAAAATATGCTACTGCTAACAGCCCTCTGGGGATAGGCCCCTCAAAGGACAGTAGCAGACCATCTCAACAGGGGATGAACTAACGAGGGATCCCGAATAAGAATTCTACAGTGCAGTGATTCGACCAAGAGACTGGATCAATCTTGAGGCCAATGATCTCAAGCCCCAATGAGAATATTAAGTCCAAGGCATGGCTGTGGCAGTGAGTCACAAAAGAAACTACTTGTGCAAGGACCAGAGATGTCATCATCTGGAGGAAGTCTTTCCCAAAATGTGAGAGTCCATCATAGACTCAGGCATTGAAGTCACCCAGAATCAACCATCTAGGTGATGCCAACACCCTGTCAGTGACAAAGTCTGTGACCTCCTGCTGGAATTATCCCTCGTTCCGGAGGGCAATAAATGAGGAGGATCCTACAACCTGCACCTTGCCACCCACGCACCGCCATGCATTCAAACAATGAAATAGGCTCCACTAGGTGCAGAGAGAATTTCAAGTCAGATCTAAAACAGATGGGCACACACCCCTGCATTCTTGTCTCGGGCAGTGCACTGCAGAGTACCAAGCTATTATGGCTGACTTGATTTCTTTGGATGACCTGGCTTGCATCACAGAAACCTGGTTAAGGGATAAAGCAGGTCCAGTCCAGAGGTCATGCAGACCACTATTAAGTTTATTTTGTTAGGCATACATTTGTTACTGGTGCTCAAAGCCAGTATATTGTCTGCTTAGATGTTGCACTAGAGCCTGTCTAATACTTTTTGCATGACCCCCTGCTGTACTGTGTTCAGAGTCTTGTGTTTCACTAGCAACAGACTGTGGTAAAAGTACCAAATCACCCTCCAACATCCATCACAATTTAAAAATGTCTCATTGACGCTCACAGAGGTTGTGTACAATATAGCATGTTACCACAACCTACAACCACTGGAACAAAGTGAATGTCCATGTCAAGCCTTTTTAAAAGGCATAACCATTGTCCCTTTAGGTGCCCAAATGTATTCTCTAAAACCATTTAGGCAATCGAATGACATTAGTTAAAGAGTTTCTGCTCCATGGTCAGTCTTCCAGTGTCAGGGAATGACTTCATTAGCCACAGCATCAAAGGGTATGCAGGGTTTCCCTGTAAAGGAATGGGCACCTGCACAGTACCAATTTCATGGGTCATGTTTGGAAATAAAAGTCCATCCATTGCCTTAGCATACAGCCCACTGTTTGCTAGAATATGTGCATCCTGTACTTTACCTGGCTATCCAATATTTACATCCCAGAAGCAGTACTGATGATCCATCACTGCCTGCATCACAATGGAATGCCAACCTTTGCAACTGTAGAAGTCTGCTGCATCCTGAGCAGGTGTCCGAACTTGGATGTGTGTACCATCTATGACCCCTGTTGTTTGTGGGAAACCAAATTTCTCTTCAAATCCATCAGTGATTGTTTGAAGATGTGTGTCAGTGGATATTGCGATCATGTGCTTAAAGGTGGCAATGACAGCATGACAGACTTCACACACCACTGAGCATACCACAAATCTGGACACACCAAATAAGTGCAGAATTGTATCATTGCTGGTAGACAGTCTCCAAATTGCAATAGCCAGTCGTACATCATCAGTAATTGCTCAACACATGTTGGTGTTTGGACATGCTATTAGGTGTTCAATTTTACCCACTATAAAGTAAAATGTGCAATGATTCATTTGGAAATGTTCTATCCACTGGTATTCATTGAACACTGTCATCACCACATGCCAAAACCCCAAGGTCCATACTCGTGTCCACAGTGTTCTTGGTTGGCTATGATTGTTTGCAGCACTCAAAAGCATAAAAAAAGAACCATCATTCTCATCTGCATTGCCAGTCTCTCTGAATACTGTCCCTAAAGTCTTCCTCCATCTCAGGTAGTGCTTCTGTCCTCTGGTTTTCTCTCCAACATGCAACATATGCCCACAGTCAAAGATATATACCATTCACCTTTAATAAAATATGAACAGTAAATGTTATTGTGTTGCTTGTCCAACACATGATATCAAAATGGGAATGTAAACATTCATGCAGCACTCTGTGTTGGCTGACATCCTGGTGGGTGTCCAGGTGGAAGTAAAAGAACCCAGGGCACTCTTTGCAAAGAGCAGGGAACATTCCTGGTGTCCTGGTCAACATTCCCCTTCCCATAAACTGGTTCATGCAATTATCCAGGCTGCGTGTGGGTGATGATGTGCAATTTAGCCGCCACCACACATTCAGTCGCTTCACTACCAGTCTAGCATTGCTTGTAAATTGCTTTAGGATACTGTGTATGAAAAGCGCTATATCAAATACTGATTCTTCTTCTCCTTTTAGGAGGCACCAAGTAATGTGACCTGAAAGCCAGATGGACAGCTTGGAAGCCAACTTGCCTCCTCACAGTCTTCAGAGGCTAGTCGGGTTAGTCAGTGCAGCAGATCGGCGACCACTTCTGTCATCGAGATTGCAGTGGGGAGCGGTCTGCAGTGTTTCGTGCAGTCATTTTTATTGAGTAACATTCTTGTGTATATCAAACTAATGTATGTTATAACAGACTAAATATTTCTGATTATAAACATTTTTTGCAGCACTTATAATTGTAAGAAAGATTTTAGTCAAAAATTAAATTTTTTTATAGGATTTTTGCATGCCTTTTTTTCATAAATTCCGTTAATAACACTTGGTGTGATAAGTGTTAACCTAAGTGTTAGTCCATATCCATTTTAATAGTATTATTTCAAGCTGATGGTATTTAACAGTTTTGAAAAACAGTCTATCCAAGTCCAGCAACCCTTGTTTCCTCATCAGATTACAGCTTTCATCTTGACTGGAATTATATGCAAACAAGACTTGACTGATATGTTTCACCACCCCTAAATACCCATACGCACAGTGTCCTCTGTTTTCAACTACAGTACAAGCATAGAAAGAACATAGTGCATCGGTGCGCTAACAAAAAAAGGCAGCCTTTTCAGACTTCTAAAGTAACTATAACTAGGTTTTTAAGAACTTCCTTCTCACTGCCAAATACGTATTTCCTTTAATATACAGAAAAGTTCTTGAAATAAACTAACCTCATTAGCAAATAAACTGGAAGCCCTACAAACTGTTTTCAGAGTCAAAATACGTAAGATGTCAAGTGAACTGTAACTCTCAGGGAAATATTCCCATATATTTATTTTGCAGCACAATCCCTTCCAGAATAAATCTAATATTAAAATGTAACTCTCATAGCACTAGAAAGCTCTCATCATCACCAGTAAGTACAAGTTTCATTATATTTCCATGACATTCTTCTGAGGTACAGGCAGAGCACCTTAAAATTCAAAAGCATACATGTCACAAGGTTATTCATTGGGATGGTTGCCAAATGTGTATCTTTGTGTCTCTCAGAATTGTATTATCATACTGTTAATGTTCCTGTATTCTCTACCCCATGCCCCCTTTCCCCAGGTCACACCTGGAATCTAGCATCAGCATGGTATGCTTCTCCTGGCTAACATTTTCTAAATTAATAAATACAAATGCCCCTTGAGTGGGAAAGCAGAACAGTAGCCCCCAAGTTCCCATCCAAGTAATACGTTTTGGACTACGGAAGGGATGTACACCTGTAGTTTTGTGCTCTCTCTTGATTCATTTGTAATTGTGCACCCCTCCAAAAAAATAAAGTAGTTTGGCATCAGGTTCCTTATGTCACTGTGGATGGGTTGTCGGATGACAGAAGTACCAGACACCGAACTTCAGGTTCAACACACAATCTCTGTGTGATGTTTATTCAAAATACAAGAAATAGCCTTTTGCAATGGCATATTTCTTCTTCAGCACATCAATTTGCAGCAACAGACTAGGAATGTCCTTTATCTACACTTAGCTAGCACCTACTCTCTCTGATCCCATTCACTAGCTAACTTGTACCCATAACCCTTATGCAAGCCATCATTTGCTTACATAGTGGGGGCCCAAAAAGTAGAAAAACAAAACAAGCTATAAACAAAGAACCTCAATGCAGACTCACTGAAAGAACAGTTACCCAAAAGGCATTGGAAAGAAATCAAGTTTCAAAGAAATACAACATCATACATACTTCCATAATGTAATGCATCATGGGATATATGCAAATCACCATGGCATTTAGATTGTTTCAGTTTACATTAATTTCAAAGCATTTTAAACAGCACAACTAGCTTAATTTCTATAATAGACACCTAGTACTTTTTACCATTATCAAAACACCAAGTGCCATGGTATTTTAAATATTTACAGGTTTCATAAACATAAGGTATATACATTAAGGTATTTTATAACATAGTGCTATTACATATTAAATCCAACAACAATAAACACAATCTTTTTTACATATACTCTGAAGTCACCACAATAACCTCCCTGTATGAGGACCTGAGAGGGAAAAGGAAAATCAAAGAGGACACTATAGCATAGTCAAGAGAGGGAGAAGGGGGTAGCCACAAGTGGCCAACCTTATAGACTAGAAATAATATAGGATAGATTAGTCTTAGAAATAGAAGAACTGTTGTAACAGATTTAAGAAAAAGTCGGTCCTCAAGAGTGGCAGGAGCTCCTGGTTACAGTCACAAAGTGCTTAATGTTAAATTTCAGCAGGCTCTTAGAATCATATATTTAATTGAGAAGAGGAGAGAGTCAAGGCGTAGACAGTGTTTGGGGGGGCAATGTGTCAGATTGGGACAGGGTTGGACTTCACAGAAGGCTGTTTGGAGGATTCAGGGGAGGAGGGAAGAATAAAACAGGGAAATGGATGGAGTTGTTGCTGACTGGGTTGATGAAGTGGAACTCAGTGGAGGTGGTGAGAGTGATTGTAAGTGGTATAACTGGGACAGTAAGTAACTTATTCAATACCATTTTGTGTTGTGGGGGCTGTCATGGGTTAAATCTAGAGTCTGTCAGGTGAAGGAATAGAGATAGGAAGCATATTGGCCAACCCAGTGGCATGGAGGGCTGAGGCAACAATGCCTTACCTCCTGTCATGCCGGCGACCCATGTTCACAGTGCAAGTGGGTCAACAGGGGTCAGCAGGGGAAGGAGAGGATCAAGCATCCAGAGGACAGCCCTTCTCTCCCAGAAAGGGTGTGGAGAAGAGACCGGCACCTGCCTGACACCTAGCGGAGGCCAGGTGTTGGCATGCCAGGTCCTGTAGAATGGGGGATGGAAGAGGAGTAGCCAACTGGCGTGCTGCATGCAGATGCACACACAGCTCTGCCATTGTTGGTGCTGCATGCTCCCCTCCACAGGGAGAAGTGGAAAATCTGGTCCCAGTCGAGTGGCATAAATGGCCATCCTCTGCAGGCACTGCCCCAAGAAGACACCTCCCCGACACTGGATCCAGACTTGGTGGGTTGAGCTGGGGGCTTCCCACCACCCTGCCAGAGAGGGTAGGCTGTGGTAGAACATGGGAGGGGGTCTGAAGTTTGGGGGATGGGGCTGGGAGGATGGAAATGAGGTAGGGCTGACTGGGACAGAGCAGGAAAAAGTACAGCAAAAATTAGAGAGATAGCATATTGGCTGGCTAACTAGAAGATTGCTGGTGGGGGGGCAGAGCAGCAAGATGGCTGTGCTGCTGTTCTGCTCCACCCTTCGCTAAACAAGAGCTCTCAGAATTGTAGATTTCAAGTATTAGTGTGTTCTGTTTTATGATTTCTTGAATGAAACACTTTATTTTGATGCTGGGTCCATAGTAGTGAGCAAGGCAGCTATTAGATGTAAATGAATAGCACTTTTCAGTGGACACATTGGTAGGTTGCTTTTTGCCATTATATTGGTGTTGACATTTTCTGCAACTATTTTTTAAAATGAGCAAGTAGTTATTGCTCCCTCTTGTAGATTTTGAACTTGGCTTCTAACTATGGAGATACAGGACTGCCTGCACCTGGGTGTGCTGCTATGCAATTTTCTAAATTTTAACAAGTATGCTAACTTTGCCTGGGGGACTTAGGATTTGAAGTTTGAACCTGGCCCACTTCTTATTGTGCTTACCGAGCAATTTTTTTCTCATGTGTTTCCCTACAGATGATTATACCCTGGATTGGGCCAAAGAAAAAGAGAAAGGAGGAGGACAGTGGTGAACAGTTGTTGAGGGTCCTTCATTTTGGTCTGGTTGGCGTATCGATGGGACTATCTGGAACTGCCAGGGTTGTTTGAAAATCAGGTCTAAACTTTATTATAACCTGGGGATATGGCAGTTGGGACCTTTATAGGGTGTCTGCTACCTTGGAATCTGTTTGGAAAATTGCTTGAAACTAACAAACAAAAAACAAAAACAAAAAAAAAGGATTATAGCCATCAAAATTTTAAATTTTAACTGCTCAGTAACTGTGCCTGGCTCAAAACTAATGGACTCCTGTCCCCTTGGAGCCTTGGAATTTTGAACGCACAGTTTAGAATCAATGGATTTCATAGTGCATTTGAGCCATCGTGCTCTTTATTAGGAGATTATTTTAATACCTTGTGTTAATTTATAGATGACTTGACATATGAAGCTACTAGAGTGATTTGAAATCTTTATTTTTATATTTATTTATTAAAGAATCAGAATTACAAACCTTTGAGCTAAGAGCTCATTTACAGAGGGTCCTCATCAGTCAAAGGAGTGGAACAATTATATGAGTTGGGAACAGCAAATGCAGCTAACAGGCATTGTCATAAACATATTAATAACACATTAACAAACTAATATAATACAAGAAATTGAATATTAAAGACAAAGGCAAATTGTAAAGTACAGTCTTAACACAGAGTACATAAGGAATAAAACACCAGCAGTATAAATGAGGTGCTAACAATTCAGTTAGGTACTCTCAAATAGCAGCTAACAAGCCTTGTCATAGGCAAGAGGATGCCAAGGTAGAAACATCTCAGTGAATGTGTAGTCGGCAACAGGTAAGAGACTGGGGAGGCCAATTCAGCGGAGTATGTATAGATATAGTCTAGTAGGGTATGCAGGCAATGCCCTGGGGGTTAGGAGAGCAGTAGCAGTGCATAGATGGGGCGATGGAATTCTGAAGTTCGGATTTGAGGTGACAAATGCTGGTGAGGCTTGTAATGGCTTGTCTAATAGTTGTATTTTTATGTAATCTTGTCTTTATGTGTAAAAGCATGTTTATATCTTCAATTCTTCGAAAAACGAATTCAATGACTGAACGACTAAAAATATTCAAAAATAAGGGGTGGGGGGCAGCAGTTTGGACTAGGGCACGATACTGCCTAAATGAAGGCTTTGGATACACAAACTGAATTTTGTATAGAAGGCTGTAAGAACTGGAATTGAGGCTCCCATGATGCCATACGTACTGAGTGAACTTGAATTGTTTGTAGATCATTTGTATATATATTTCCCAAGCTTTTCATAGTTCTTGTATGCTTTTAAGCAATTACACTTGTTAAGTCTTTTTAGAACACAGAATGGGAAGGCTGAATGCAAAACATAGTGGTGCATCTGTGGAGAATTTAGGGGAGTCATCTGGGAATACCCATAGAAGCCTATCCATAGATGGTTGTTAATTTCTATAGTATGTTGCTGCCATGTGCAGTAATGCAGGGTGACAAGACTGACCCATGCTACTGGACCTATTTCATAAAACCATAAGAATTTGCTGGGATGCCTTACCTCATGCTATGCTGACAACCCATGTTTGGGAACGAGCACAGGCTGCTGGGGGTCGGCAGGGGTGGATGAGGATTGAGCATCCGATGGAATACTCTCCTTCTCTGGTGAGAGGGGTTCTCAGTGGTTGGCGCCTGTCTGCTCCCTAGTGGAGGCTGGGAGATAGGGCACCATGCTGCAGAAAGGGGAGGAGTTGGGCCAGACGCTTAGAGGGAGTGCGTGTGGACACATGCGCTCTCCCCTCCACAGGCATCATTGCACACCTTGACTCCTGGGAAGAGAAAATTAGGAAACAAGATACCGCAGCAGAATGGTGGAGGGCACTTCACAGGCTCCGCTCTCGGCCAGCCACGGCACTGGCCTTATTGAATCCGGTCTCCAGTGGGGCTTGGGAACCCTGCCAGCCCTGCTGGGGGGTCAAGCCCTGGGAGTTTGAGCCAGTGTCGGATGGTGGACATGGGGGACGAGACTGGGGGCTCCCTCCAGAAGACAGCCAGCAAGTAGAAAGGTACAGCAAAAAAAAAATAATCTGTCTTGCTAAGGTGACTATACTGTTTATCCCATGCGTGTTTGAATTCACTGTCTTTGCTGCCACTACCTCCGGTGGTAGGCTGTTCCAAGGGTCCACCACCCTCTCCATGAAAAAGTACTTCCTAACATTTGTTTTGAATTTGCCTTCCACTAGGTGCATGTTGTGTCCTCTAGTACTTGCAGCCCTGTTTTCCTGGAACAGTTTCCTGGTTTGTACTTTGCTGATCCTTTTAACAAATTTAAAGGAAAATATTTGAAAAGACATAGCTTTCCACAGACACTACAAAACCTCTGTATTAGTGCTTTCAGACAGTAACAATTTTTTTATATTTAAACAGCTACCAACAACTTCCACTTTCTGTTGCTGGCAGCCACCATCTCATTAGCAACAGTGAGCTTCCCTAGCTCACTTTATGCTAATATGTCCCACCAACCACTATTGGTTGGCAGTATATATTAGCATAAAGTGAATGAGTGACACTCACTGCTGCTTGTGAGACAGTAGCTGCCAGAAATAGAAAGTGGAAGTAGAGGGTCACTGTTTAAATCATTAAAAAAGCATTTAGAGGTAATTTAAAAAATAAATGTTACTGTCTGAAAGCACTAATCAGGCATTTTAGTAGTGACTGGGGAAAGCTGTGCCTTTTCCACTGTTTTCCTTTAAATGTCTTAATCATGGCTCCTCTGTTCCTCCTCTGCTTGAGGGTGAATAAATTTAGCTGGCTGAGCCTAGCTTCATACGTTTCATGGTGCAAACCCTGCACTATTTTGGTGGCATGTCTCTGCATGGTTTCCAGACAATCTCCTTTTTTAGGTGAGGTCTCCAGAACTGCACACAGTACTCCAAGTGAGGTCTCACCAGGGACCTGTGTAGCAAGAGGATTACATCACACTTTCTACTGGTAATACCCCTACCAATACATCTGAGGATGCTACTTGTCTTTAGTGTCACTTTTTGCATTGCTTCCCTACCTTTAAATTGTTTGAGATCATGACCTTGAAGGCACTACTTGGGAATCACTGCTGCTACTAGTATTTTTAATTACTCTTATGCCTGAATGAGGGCTTAACTGTTTCCCCCTGCTGAGTGTATTAGTACACCAGTGCTTGGTGGAATAGACTGTAGGCATCTATATTTTTCACCTGTTAGACACTGGGGGCCCAATTTCAAATTGCATTATGCCTTGTGCAAGGCGAGTTACGCCAAACCCTATGGTGCAAATCATGCCTTGCGCCATGCAATATGTAAGTTGATATTTCAAGATGTGGCTTGCACCATGCCACATGCAGGTTGTGCCAAAGGTGGGTTATACCACCCACTATGCCCACAACCCACTGCGGCATGGTGCAAGAGTGGGTTATGGCTGCACCTGCACCCTATTCCGAAACGGTGGCTGCCGTAATCCACCTACCCAATTCTAAGACCACACATGACACCATGGGGTTATACCAGTACTTGGCTGGTCTAAGGGGCATCTGTCCTGGCACAATGACAGATGCCACCCCGCAATGCTGTGGAAAGCACATTGACATGCCCCGTACCCCCCAGCACAGTCATGCCACCCACCCCCCCTCAATTTCAGGGAGCTCCCTGGTCCAATTTTTGCCATGCCCCCCATGCATCTGTGCCACCCGGCCAGCCCCCCAAGACTCCCAGGTGATTGCAGCATTGTTACAGGGCTCTGGAGAGGTAGTTAACTGTGGGCTGCAACTTACAGCACCCAGGTCCATTGCGCCATTCCCATAGTGCAACCCTGTGGCTGCCACAAGTCATGGGGCATAGGTGCTGGGGACCCTGCCTGTCTTAGAATAGAACACATGGTCCCCGGTGTAGTGTTGCATGGTGCAACTCACATACGCCCTCGAGTTGCACCATGCAACTTGGAATCAGACCCTGGGAGTGATTATTTAGCAAACATAAACTCTGCTAAGGGGCAATATTAACACTTTCAGGACATTTAGAGCCTTTTAAGATGGACGCTGGTGAACAGCTGCTACTGGACGTGCTCCTGATGTCACTTCTGGCTGTTTCCCTATAAATTCCTTCCCCCAGCGAGCAGAGGTGAGTTCAGTGGAAGATGGGAAGGTGGGTAGATTAAAATCAACAGCCACAGCTCCCAACTAATGAAAGAAAAGTCAAAGGAAAGTATATAATACAAACAAAAAAAAAATGAATGGACCAGCAGACCCCGCAGAGGAACTGCTTCAAATATTGTGTCAGAAAGGAACCCTGGTGCAATGTCAAAAATGTAAAATGTATTCAGAGACTACACCTAATCAGAACACTAAATTATTTACATGTATTAAGTGTCAGGTGTATCCAGTGCTGCAAACCAGACTGAATGAGCTAGAAAGTGAGATTTCAAACCCGCAAGTAAGTAGAGGACAGGATACCATCTCAGCTCCACTAGGCATTGAAAACAAAAAGGTAAAAGGGTAAGACCAGACAATCGGGAAAGTAACAATTTAGAGACCAATCTTAGACAAGCTAAAAAAGGGAAGGAAGGGAAACACATTAGTGACCAAGATATATGGTATAAGGTTTAGCCAGGTAATGTTGTAAAAATGGAAGAAGGGCTGAGGTAAACACGCTGCCTACACATAATCGGTTTGAAATCTTAAATAATACTGAAATAGAACACTATGAGGCAGACAGATCCACCCCAGGTATCAGGGAAATGATAGTTATGGGGAACTCAATAATCAGGAAGTGTCACACAGTAATATGTGAAGGGAACAAATCACAACGAATGATGTTATGTTAGCCAGGTACAAAAGTTAAAGATAGTGCCCTCATGGCACCTGACGTACTTAAATCCAGTGAATCTAATACAGTAATTACTCTACATGTGGGGTCAAATGAGGTGGGATACAGTCATGAAAAAGATATTTGTCATGAGATTGTGGATGTTGCTAAAGAACTGAATCAGTTAGGGGTCAGAGGTAATAATTTCCGGCATATTGCCCATACTAAGTGCAAAACAAGAAAATAAATGACACCACCTGTAGAATTAACACACACCTGAAAAACTGGATGGCAAGAGAAAATATTAGATTTATCAATTCATGATCACGTTTTGAAAATAGATCTCATCTTTTCAAAAAGATGGCTTACATCAGAATGAAAAAGGGACCTATATATTAGCAAGACTGATTAAAATGCATCTGGAGGTGCTTCCTTTAAACTAGATATGCAGGGATTCAGGGTACTCCTATCAACAAGAAAGATGAAAGTTACAAATGGGGTCAGTAAGAGAGTAAAGAACACTGGAAACTATCACACTGACAGAGAACTGAAATGTTTACTGTGTAATGCCGGAAGTATGACTAACAAAATGAATGACCTTCAAACCCTGTTAGGTTTAAATTGCAGTACTGACATAATATTGGTCACAGAGACCTGGTGGAAAAGTTCTGACGATTGGGGCAGTGATCTGCAAGATTATAAATTATAATCTGTTCAGGCTTGATAGGAACAATAGAAAGGGAGGTGGTATTGGAATTTATATAAATAAATCACAATGACAAATGTAACACCTATGATAAAAAGCATGGTGTAGAAACAGAAACCTTATGGATACATCTGAATTTGAATTCAGAAACAACTGGCATAATAAAGCTTTATTACAGACCCTCAAACACAAAAGAAGATGTTCCCTCTAAACTCCTAGAGGAGATAAACACAGCTGCAGAAATAGGTTCACTGATTCTAACTGGTGACTTTAACCTAAGTGATATAAATTGGTCTTCTAATATTGCCAGAAGTAGGGATAGTAAGTCTTTTCTTCAAGTTTGTAATGAGCAAATTTGATTCAACATGTCAAAGAACCGACACGTGAAAACAGTATCTTAGACCTGGTCTTAACATCAGAGAGTATAAACATCACAGACTGTACAGTAACCCCTCCACTGGGAGATAGTGACCACAGTTGTGTGACATTTAATATACAACACTCACAGGAAATACTGAAGGGACTCACTGAGATTGTTCTATATAAATCAGCTAATAAAGAGCTAATGAACTATGACATTAGTACTATAGGCTGGCACAATTTGCTTACTAAAAAAATGGAAAAGAAAGTTGGCAAATCATTAAAGAAATGATATTGAGCACATGTAACAAACACATACAGTAAAGCATATAAAAAATATAATAAAAAATGGACTGAAGCCAAAATGGTTAAATAAGAAAATTACTAAACTGATTAAACAAAAAAAACATTCATACACAATATACAAACATAATAAAACAGCACATAACTGGAACAACTTTAAGAATAAACAGAAATGGTGTAAAAATGCCATAAACAGGTCCAAAAAAAGAATGGAATTGAAAGTGGCTCACACTGCAAACAAGGGTAACAGTAGACAATTTTATGGGTATATAAACTCACTTAAGAAATCTAACATTGGGTTGACCGCAGTTTTTGAGAATAATGAAATTATATCCGAACCCAAAAGTACTGCAGATATTTTCAATAAATATTTCTGTTGAATGTATACTGAACCCAGTAATCCAGGGAAAACACAAACCACCTATGAAAAATCTCCTACATGTAAAAAAGGATGACATAATTATGAAAATTGAACAACTAAAGAAGTATGGAGCCCCTGGTCTAGATAACACTACTCCCCAAGTGCTTATACTAATAAAGAATACTGTGTTCCATTGGAGATATTATTTAATAAGCTTTTGAAAATGGGTGAAGTACAGATGGACTGGAAAACTGCCAAAATATCCCTAATACATATAAAAGGTTCAAAAACAACATCAGAAATTTCAGGCCTATCAGCCTGACATCAGTTCCAGATAAAATATTCAAATCTATCATTAAAGACAAAATGAATGAACACATTAAATTAGGTAATGTGGGGAATACTACGCAACATGGGTTCACAGCAGGTCGCTCATGTCTTACTAACTTGGTTTGTTTTTATGACCCAGTAAATAAACTTTTAGACAGGGGCATACTAGCAGATGTCATACTATTAGAGTTCTCCAGAGCATTTGACACAGTCCCACACTGGGCTATACTACATAAATTAAGGTCATTAAACATTGAGACATATTTAATAAACTGGATAAGCAACTGGCTGTCTGGTAGGATGCAAAGGGTATCCATTAATGTGTTTTTGTCTGAGAGGGGCATGGTGAACAGCACTGCGCCACAGGGCTCTGTTTTGGGCCCTGTGTTGTTTCAGCTATTTATAGCAGACCTCAGGGGCAATTTTCATAATAAATTGATTATGCGGATGACGCCAAGTTAGGTGGACCTTGTGAAACTCAGGAGAATATTAATTTTATTCAACACGATTTAAATTTAATAACCCATTGGGCATTTGAGTAGGACATGACACTCAACACTGATAAATGCTGTGTTTTGCACTTAGGGAAAAATAACAAACATGCACAGTACACACTTGGCAATACTAAAACACTGCATTAGTGACAGAGATTTATGGGTGCTGATAGATGGTAATCTGGACTTTGGCACACCATGTACTAATGCAATCTCTAAAGAAAATAGGGTGACAGGTTCAAATCATAGAAACATTAAAAGTAGGAGGGCTGAGGTGTTGTTATCTCTCTACCGATCTTATGTAAGACCCCAGCTGGATTTCTGTAATCAACTATGGAACCCACACTAAAGGGGTGACATTGCAAGGCTAGAAAGAGTTCAGCGTGGTATCACAAGAATAACAACCAATGTCAAAAACCTTACATATAAAGAAAGAATCGATAAACTAGGTCTATACTTCTTGGAAGACAGGAGAACACGAGGGGAACTATTGCTGTATTATGACATCATTAAAAAAATACTCTGAAAGAGGAACTGGGTATCAGACTTAAAAATCAAACTCCACACACCGGGGTCATTCATTGCAAGTACAGGGTAACAGTTTGAAAACAAATAAAAGGATGTTTTTCATTACTGAAAGAGTAGTGAACATATGGAATAGTTTACCAGATAGTCTGGTCCTCAGTAGCAATAAAGTGGCCTTTAAAAGAGGTATTGATAAACTTATGCAAGATGGTATAAAACTAAATTATTACCTGTGACAATAAATCACATAGGAGCAAGTATGGGCATACACCTTTTTTGGCTCCTTATCTAAAGTAACAATAGTGACAATGACACCAAGATCCTGTTTCAGCTTTATTTCTTCTCGTAGCTGCCCCTCCAGGACATACTTCATGCATGGGTTCCTACTGCCCAAGTGCATGACTTTACATTGTTTTGGTGTATAATCTCACCTGCCAGTTCCTGGATCATTCCTCTAGCATCCTGAGATCCGTCTCCATTTCTGTGATCCACTCCTCTGTGTCCACCCTATTACAGAGCTTCATATCATTTGCAAAGGAGGCAGACTTTCCCTTTCAGTTCTTCAGTGATGTCACTGATGAATATGTTGAAAAGGATGGAGCCTAGTACTGACCCCTGCCGCATGCCACTTGACACCTTCCCATCTTGGGACAAGGTGCCATTTATCATAACCCTCTGTGTCCTGCCTTGCAGCCAGTTTGTGATCCATTTAACTACTTTGTGACTGATGCCAACTTGCTCCAGTTTGTTGGCTAGCCTTCTGTGTGGGACTGTATCAAAGGCTTTACTAAAGTCCAGATACCCCACGTTCACTGCTGCCCCCTAGTCAACTCCTCCTGTAACCCAGTCAAAGAATTCTATCAAATTTGTTTGGCACGAGCATCCTGGTGTGAAGCCATGCTGCTTTGGGTCAAGTTGCCCTCTTGCTTTCAGGTAGTTCATTACCCTTTCCTTAAGCAATGTCTCCATTATGTTACCCACCACTGAGGTCAGACTTACTGGGTAGTAGTTTACTGCTACCTCCCTGCTACCAGTCTTGTGCAATGGCACAATGTTGGCCCTTTTACAGTCCTGTGGTACTATTCCCTGTTCCAGTGAACTGTTAAACAGTTCAGAAAGTGGGGTAGCACATTCATCCCTAAGTTCTTTTAGAACTCTTGGGTGTATTCCATCAGGGTCCATTGCCTTGTCCACCCTTATTGTAGACAACTCCTAAAGGACCCTTTCTTTCATAAAGGGGGATATGTCAACTCCTCTGGTATGAGGCAGTGTCCTGGCTGGTGCTGGCCCATTACCAATGTCTTCCTGTGTGAAGACCAAGCAGAAGAATTTGTTGAGAACTTCTAACTTGTCTTTGTCATTTTCCACCAGGTGTCTTCCTTCCTTGTTTGCCAGGCATGTTATTCCTCCTATGCTCTTTATTTTTTCTCGAATGTATAGATAAAATATTTTGTTGGCCCTTTTCACTTATTGGGCCAGTTTCTCTTTGGTCTGGGCCTTTGCCACTCAGCTTCCTTGAGTTTCTCTCTGTAGGCTTCTCTATCCTTTTCAGACATGGTCTCCTTGTACTTCTAAAAAGCTTTTCTCTTTTCCCTAACTATAGTAGCTATTTCTTTGGAGAACCAGAGGGAGTTCCTTGCCCTTTTGGACTTGCTGATTTGTTTAGTGCATAGCGCTGTGACTGATGCTACAGCATCTTTCAAGTTTGTCCATTTGCCCTCCACATTCCATGTGGTATCTGTTGCCAGCAAGGGCTTGATCCTTTCCCTCATTTTCAGGAAATCTGCTTTCCTGAAATTGAGCATCCTGATTCTGGACTGGCAGGGGTCCTCAGTCTTGCTAATGGAGAACCAGATTGACCTGTGATCACTGATACCCAGATTGATCCCCACTGGTACGTCTGATACCCTGGCACTGTTAGTGAGTACCAGGTCCAGGATAGCTGATTCTTTGCTGGGAGAAACCACCATTTGATTTAGTCCTGCCCCTCTCAAAGCCATGAGGAAGTATTTACTCCTGTCTGATGAGGCTGTGAAGGTGAATCATTCTACATCTGGTAGATTGAAGTCCCTGACTAGCAACAGCTTGCCTTTGTCGACAATCCTCCTTATGTCTTCCAGGATAACCGTGTCCTTTTCGATCTCCTGGTTTGGGGGTTCTAAAGGTGACTTCATCCCTGATAGGATTCCTGTTTCCAGCTCCCAGAATGATCCATAGGGCCTCTGTCTCACCTTGTGTTCCCTGGGTCTCAGTAGCATTTATCCCTTCCCTGATATAAATAGCGCCCCCCCCTTACCTATGCAGTCTCACCTGAAGACAGTGCAACCAGGGATGGCAGTGTTCCAGGTATGGTTCTCTGTGAACCAAGTCTCTGTGACAATAACCTAGTCAAGGCTGGCCTTGGCCATCATTGCTGTGAGATCTGTGATTTTGTTTGGAAGGCTATGGGCATTGATACACATTGATTTCCAGTCTTGGTTTGTCCTGCTTGCTGTGCAATTTCTCCACTTGCGGTTTATGTCCCTAATGTTTTGAATGTCCCTATCATGTTTGGAATGCCCGTGTGCAGTTGTTATGCATGTGGTGCTTGTGAAGCCCTGTTTTGGTTCCGATCGATTTTCTTTAGATGGGGGAGGGGCATTCATAAGCTATATGATACAACTGTTGCTGATGACCCTTCCCCTTCCTCTACTTTAAATGGTTGACGAAGATGTCAAATTTTTGACTGACAACAAATGTTTCCTCTTTTGTAAGATGTAGGCCATCAAATCTAAAGAACTCCCACTCCCAGAGGTTCTGCCAGTTTCCTTGATAGCCATAACCTTTTCTCTGACGCCAGGTTTTAAACCAGGTATTAAGTTCAATGATGTCCCTTTCTATGATCTTCTGCCTGTTAGCCCCCTTGCCCCACACAGACAGAATTTCTGAGAAGGAGACTTTGAATGAAAGGAAAGTGAGTTTTTCTCCTAGAGTCATTAGCTGTTGCTTAGTATCTCCAATGGACTGTCTGACCAGGTCATTTGTACCTATATAATAATAATAATAATAATAACTTTATTTTTAAAGCGCTTTTCAAAATTTCAAAGCGCTTTACATGTCAAAAGGCAGAATGTAAAATATCACATAAAACATATAAATACAATAAATACATAACAACATCACGTATTAAAAACCTACAATAAAACCATCCATACTATCCAAAGAATAATATGAATACTCAAATATCAATTAATCATCCAAGAAGGCACTCCGCCACAGGTAGGTTTTCAAATTTTTCTTAAATACCTCCAAGGAGATGCACTCCCTTAACTGGCAAGGTAGACAATTCCAAAGAGTGGGAGCTATGTAAGAAAAGCTCTACTATCAGAAGATTATAAACTCACTCTTGGAATCTCTAACAACCCCTCATCAGCCGAGCGTAGCGATCGGCCGGAGCAGTAAAGCACCAGAAGTTCTTTCAGATAGGTCGAACCCTGATTGTGAAGGGCTTTAAAAGTCAATAAAAAGACTTTAAAGGTGATCCGCCACCGTATAGGAAGCCAATGCAGTTTGCACAGTACCGGGGTGATATGACTGGATCTCCTTGTCCCAGTCAACACCCTGGCTGCAGTGTTCTGCCCCAGCTGAAGGTGACAGATTTCAACCCCAGAAAGCCCAAAGTAAAGGGCATTGCAGTAGTCCAGCTGTGAGGACACAAAGGTGTGGACCAACGTTGGCAAAGAGTCAGATGGAACAAGGTGACGCACACTGGCAATGTTCCTAAGATGATAAAAGGAAGCCCTGACAACAGCCGACACTTGAAATTGAAAGGTCAACCTGTCATCTAGGACAGTCCCCAGATTGTGCACCCATTCAGAGGTCGGAAGTGACACGCTGTCAAGAAATATTCCAGAAGGCGAGCCTTTTTTTGGCCTCATTATCTGACCACCAGGGTCCACCACCAATACCTCTGTCTTCTCTGAGTTCAACTTCGACCAACTAGAATCCATCCATCCTCGGATTTCTTCCAGACAGTTATTAAACACCAAGAGAGCTCCATCCTGGTCAGGTGCAAAAGACTGGTATAGCTGGGTGTCATCTGCATAGCAGTGAAACCTCAGCCCATACCATCTTATAAATGTCTCCGAGGGGCAGCATATACACTGCTAATAACATGGGTGACAGCACTGAACCCTGAGGCACCCCACACAACAAAGAAGTTGGGGCGGAGGAATGAACCCCCGACACAACTCTCTGTGATCTCCTGGTAAAGAATGAAGTGAACCATTTTAAAACAGTTCCTGACATTCCAATATTTGCCTCAGGCGTGCTAACAACACCAGGTGATCCACAGTGTCAAAGGCTGATGAGAGAGCAAGAAGAACTAGAACAGAGCATCTCTTCTGATCCCTCACCCTCAGAAGATCATTAAGCACCCGAACCAGCGCAGTCTCGGTGCTGTGTCTTTTACGAAAACCAGACTGGAAGGATTCGTAGATATTATGGATGGTTAAATGGTCTTCCAATTGGGCTGCCACTACCTTCTCAATAACCTTCCCCAAAAAGGGAAGGTTAGAGATAGGTCTGTAGTTTGAGAAACAGTCTTGGTCCAAAGTAACTTTCTTCAGTAGAGGTGTACCACTGCTTCTTTCAGGGAGTTAGGAAACTCACCTGACTCTAAGGAACACCAGACTATCTGCACCATAACTGGGCCAATGATCTCAAGACAACCCAAAATTATGGAGTTGGGTCCAGGATCTAAACCTACAGCTCGTAGGCGCATTAATATGGATGATCCTCATAATATCCACGACCTCCGGTTCATAAAAGGAACTCCAAGAGAAACTAGGCATTGTGAGCTCGCACTGTTCCACAACATCACCCTTAGAGATTGCTGGATGCAAGCCCGCCCTGATGTCGTCCACCTTATTTGCAAAGAACCGAGCGAGCTCCTCGCACTCCATTTGCGAGAAGGCTCTCCGGACTTGTAGACAGGCTGGGTTGCACAGTCTGTCCACAGTCCGAAACAGCTGAGCCGGTCGATTCTGTGCAATTGCAATCTCCCTGGACAGAAATTCTGCCTTCTTATGGGTGATTGCAGATTGATAGATAGAATAATGTTCCATCAATCTAAGGCAGTCGGCATCAAGGGTGGACTTGCGCCAGCACCACTCTAACCTTCGCCCCTGTCTCCGCAACTCCCTCAGTGCCCCGTCAAACCAGGGGGACCTGGTGCGATGGGATAAGGGGCACTCACGAACAGGAGCAATAAAATCCATGGCCACTGTAATGGACGTATTATAAGCTGACACCAGTTCCCCTGGATTACTGCTAGCCAACACGGGGGATGAGAGATCAAGGATCACAGCAAGGCCCTGAGAAGTAACATTTCACAATGGGCGATACCTGACCATCTCCACAGGGGAAGGCCTTCTAAGGGGGGTGCAAAAATTGAACCTTATGGTGTGGTGGTCAGACCAAGCGACTGGTTCCACCCCCACGTCAGATGAATCAATCCCTATGAGGAAGACTAAATCCAGAGAGTGCCCAGATCTATGTGTAGCAGTGGAAACTACCTGTGTAAGGCCCAAAGAAGACATAAGTTGGAGGAAGTAGTTACCAAATTGTGAGAGTTCATCGTCGATCCAGGTGTTAAAGTCACCCAGAACCATCAATCTGGGAGACTCAAACGACACATCGACGAGGAAGTCTGCTACTTCCTGTAAGAAACGTTTCCCATCTCTGGGTGGATGGTAGATGAGAACAATTCAAACGCCTACACTGGCTACAACTACGCACTCAAAAGATTCAGCCTCACCTACTACCACATTCGTGAGGCCCAATTTAGTCTTGAAACAGACTGCAACCCCCCCTCCCCTGCGGTCCAATCTTGGGCGGTGAACCATGGCCTCCAATATGGGGCCAGAGTTTTCATCCAGCCAGGTCTCGGTGATGCAAGCCAGGTCAGCTGAGCCAACAAGATCCGCAATAATAGCTGTCTTATTCCTAACAGACCTGGCATTGCATAACACCGCCCGAGTTGGACAAACCTCGGAGGTTGTCCGACCTATCTGCCCACCAAATTCGGTAGTGCCCTTGGGTATCGGCACCAGACATGGGAAACCCCTGTCTGGATTCCATTTCACCCCAGGGTGCCTTCTGGACTTAATAACCCCAATACGATGGCCATGCTTGTTCATCCTCACCTGTTCGCCCACTCCCGCCTTCCCCACTCTCCTACGAACAATCCCCAGCACTCTACAGTGCTGGTAGGTCTCAAATTGCAAAGGAGGGGTATAAAAAGGGTGGAGGGTGCGAAGAGAGGAGGATGAATAGCGCACCCCGTGGAACCTACAGGCCAACACATATTACTGCTAAAACTAAAACAAAATACATCAAATTAAACAAAAACTAATCCTCAAAACCCATACAAAGAACACATAAAAATAAATAAAAATAAAAATAAAAGTAATAAACAAAAAAAAATAAAATAAATAAATAAAATAAATATAAATATAAAGGGGAACTCTCACTACCACAACACAAAAAAGTTCACCCCTCCTTCAGCCCTCTCACAGCAAGGTGTGGGGAAAAAAACAATCTTAGCACTCTCACTGCAAGATAAAATAAAAATCACATATAAACAAATAAAACAAAAAACATAGGTCTGAGGCTGTCGTATTATTAAAAGCCACCAACTAAAAAGTCCTTGGACTTAATAACATTAATCATAAGCCCCACATAACAAATGTTCGTAAAGTCTCAGAGTCAGTATATTTTCTTCATACTGGATGAGGGTCTCAGAGGGGGGAGTGGCCATGTGTATCCTGTCCTCACTGCAGTTTACTACCACCCTATCTACCTCCATCCCAGCTACCTACAAAGCCCTTGTCACCCGCATTACCCTTCCTTTCTCAGTCCCAGTCTTTGAGGCTGGCATCTATTGCCGCCCAAGCATTCAACCCTTGGTCATGACTGAACTCTTAGCCAACATGACCTCTCTCTCTCGCAGTCTGGTGAACTGTTCATAATGGGTGAAGTGAATCTAAACTGGTTGTCTCCCAAGTCAAACAAGCTATGCAATAACATCACTGCTCTAAACCTCACTCAACTTATACTTGAGTCCACGTGCCCTAATCCCAAAACACGAAACCACACCCTGCTTCACTAGGCACTCACAACCCACCCGCACCGCATCATTAAATCTGGTCTTCTCCCTGATGCCCTTAGTGATCAAACCCCATCTTCATTGTACATCACGTCCATCACCCCAAACCTCCCACTAAAATCATACAGCCCCAGTCCTTTAAATCCTTAGACCTAACCCCACTCAGCTCTGCACTTGCTTCCACCGACTATGCCCCCCTCGCCACTGCCGTTTCTGTCAACCAAGCCCTTGACTATTTTAAGG
Organism: Neoceratodus forsteri; assembly: GCA_016271365.2. Taxonomy (NCBI): domain Eukaryota; kingdom Metazoa; phylum Chordata; order Ceratodontiformes; family Ceratodontidae; genus Neoceratodus; species Neoceratodus forsteri. The sequence goes on from CM057449.1 coordinate 688,500,626, forward strand.
ATAAATTCATTGCCACCTGGAATGCCTTTGCTCCTTTCAGAATGACCAGAGTCCATGGGATTCACCTCCACTGGATCACCCCCAAACTACTGGCCTGCTTCAAGGAATATGATCGGGTCTAGAGGAAACACAAATCTACAAAACATCCAAATGACTATGCCAAGTACAGAATGCTACGTAATTCCTGTACTAAAGCTACTAGACTGGCTAAGTCCGATTATTTCAACTCCTCATTCCTGACTAACATTAACTCTCCATCTAAATTCTGGAGGGTAGTTTACACCCTATTTTCTCCCCCCACCCCTCCCCCATAGTTCTCAAAATAAATAACTCTCTAGATTCTGACCCTGGCTCTGTGACCAATGAATTTAATGCCTACTACACCTTGTGCGTCACGTCTCTTCTAAATTCCCTCTCTCCCTTGCCACCTACTAACTTCAGCCCTTTGCCTCAGCCAGTGCCTACCCCTCCCCCTTTTTTCTTTTCTACTATCTCATCTGACAAAGCTCTTAGTGCTCTCCTGTCCCTCAACCCCTCTAAAGGCTCCTCACCAGATGAGCTCGATTCTAAACTTCTCTACCGTTCTGCTCCTGCAATTGCTTATTGTATCTCCCTAATCCTTAATCTCTCCTTTATTTCTGCCCAAGTACTCTCATCCTGGAAACATGCCATAGTTCTTCCTCTCTCCAAGGGTGGTGATGCATCCACTTCTGGCAACTATCACCCCATTTCCCTCCTTTCTACCCTTTCCAAACTTCAAGAACATTTAGTTCTCTCTCTCAACTATCATCCCTCCTCTCTGATTTCTTCTTCTTCACCCCTTTCCAATCTGGTTTTCAGAAGAACCACTCACCAACCACCTCCATCCTCAGGCTCACTGACTCCATTCTTTCAGGGATGGATGATAGCCTGATTGCCTAGGTCATCTTTGTCGACCTAGCCAAAGCTTTTGGCACTGTTTTCCATCCCCTGCTTCTTGATTCCCTCTCCTCAGCTGGCCTTGCTCTGTCAGCCATCAGCTGGTTTAAATCCTACCTCATTGGCAGGACCCAATCAGTGAGAATCCTTGATTCCATCTCCCCTCTACTTCCCATCAACACTGGTGTCCCTCAGGGCTCAGTGTTTGGTCCCCTACTCTACTCCATTTTCCTTAATGATTTTTCCACAGCGTGCTCATCCTCATCTATCCACATGTACGCTGACGATACTATTTTATACAGTTCTGGCAAAAACCCTGCTGCTGTGGAAACCAGCTTACAGCATGACTTCAACCAAGTTCAGCTCTGGTTTGCTTCTCACCAGCTTTTTCAAAACACCAATAAGACAGTCTCAATGATCTTTGGAACCAGGCAGAGACTCTCTAGACACCTGGCCCTACCCACTTTCCACACCCTTGATGGGATCATCCTGGAGGACACCTCCTCATTTAGATATCTGGGGGTTTAGCTGGACCAGCACCTCAACTTCTCTGTGCATATCTTTGCTATCCCCCAGCTTGGTGCTCTGTACAGAAATTGTAGTTGCATCCCGCTGACTGCAAGGCGTGAAATTGTCCAAAAGATGATACTCCCCATCTTTGACTACTGTGACGTAGTCTATGGTGCTGCTCCCAAATCTTCCCTGACCAAGTTGGACACTCTCTTTAACTCCTTCTGTCACTTTGCTCTTCACTCCCCTTTCCACTCCCACTACTGTGAACTCTATCACTTGTTTACCTTCCTTCCACTGTCTCTCAGATGCATCTCACGCTGTGACAAACTAAACTCCAAATTCTGGTGCGGAGTGCTTTCCTCCTATCTCTTATCCTCTCTCTCCACTCCACCTCCCCCTACCCACTCTCTCTGATCTAATAATGCCCACACCTTGATGGTCCCTTGCCTCTCCACCCTCATCGGACAAACTGGTTTCATCCATCGCTTCCCTAAAATCTGGAATTCCCTCCCCCTTGAAATATGACACTCCTCCTCCAACTACTCCCTTACCTCCACCCTCCACAATTACCTCTGCCTCAGCTGTTCCTGCTTTAACCCTTCTTAATACATATTTTGCCTTCCTGCCTTGACACCCCCCCCCCAGGCAGGGTTCTCAACATCCTGAAGGGGAATCAGGAAATGGCTACCCTTTTCTCCTCATATTCAGTTCTTGCCTCTCCCCCTCTCTTCTCCACCTACCCTTCTGGGTCACCTGTGTGCACAACCTACCCCATCCTTTTTACTCCAACAGCACTTGCATACTACCTCGAGCCTGCTCCTGGTACACTCATGCACTATAAATGGTTCTGTCACATTATTACTGTTTTATACCTTTATATGTTCTTTTGTATGATTTTGGACATGTATTGTAATTTACCCAATGTTCCACTACTGTTTATTGTACAATACTTTGTGTTCCAACTGTTGCATACTCTTGCAATGTTGTATTGCTTGTATTACCCACATACTATCGTAACTGATCATCCTTCACAACCCTATGTAACCCCCTCCCCCCAGGTCACACCATGAGATAAGCAACTTGTTCAGTATGGCCTCCTGGTGAAACATTTTAATAAATAAATAAATAAAAATAATGTGCATGTCTCACTCAGTGTTATGCACAAGTCCCTCAATCCTGTTTGAGTCCCTCTATGTCGATGTTCCTGGGAGGCATCTAACCTCAATTTCTGTTTGGCCACTTTGGTGGATGTGTGACTCTACCCCATGGATCATAGAGTCACCTATTATTAAGACACACTTTTTGATTTGCATGGAGGTTTTTGTTGTTGTTTGTTTGTACATGTATTGTGTGATGGTCCTCTCCACTGTCATGCCTGCCCTAGCAGCAGGCTTGGATGAAAGTGGAGAGAACCTATTTGTTAGTTTGATTGGTGTTGTAGTTATTTCACAAGAGTCATTTCACTGCGCTTTCTGTTTTCCTACCAACTGCCGGCTCCATGGTCTGCTAGCTCTCTGGGGAAGTGACATTGGTGGTTGGTGCCTTAAGTCTGAGTGCTGCACAACACGGTTGAATTGCACCCTGACAAAGTATATTTCATCATGAGCGGCATGTAGCTGAGTGCATTGATCATTTAGTGCACAGCAAGTACAACAATACCCCACCTGCCTCAGGTAAGCTCTGGTGATGAGGGTCCCTCAATATCTGCAGTTGATGATATCCATATTGTTGTGTGGGTAACAGATGAAAAACAAAGTTGCCATAAATCTAAGGACAGATGGTACATAAGGTGAACCCCCTTGTGGGATACACTACCTGAGCTCATGAAGGCAAAGTGGAAGTGCAGACAAAATTAAAAAGCACCTGTGCAAGTTGGCTGCAATAAAAGTAGGGAGGATGTGTGGATGGAAATATAAATCCCGCTTAAGAGAAAAAAAAACTACAACTTTTTTTTTTGAAGAAGGTTATTAGAAATTAAGTAGAGAAGGAGTTCAGGCAAAAGTAGACGTGCCTGTGGAAAAATAATAGAAAAGTTGTTTGTTTGTTTGTTTTTTCTATGCCCTAGGAAGAAGATTGCTAGTAAGGGAGTAGAGAAGGAGTTTGGACCTGTGGAAAAAGTAATAGAGAGGATTTGTGGACAGAAATAGAAATTCTGTCCCAAAGAAGATTTTTTTTTATGTACAGCAACCTCTAATGATGTGTGAGGACTTGTGCTTTGTTCTTTCAAGCAAATCCTAGAAGAAAAGAGCTCAGATGAAGCTATAGTAGATACTTTATGCCAGCAAACCTTGTCTTCACCACAACACACCAACTAACCTGAACTTTTAAATCTTCCTTTTGTTGGAAGGTATTAAGCCTTTGTCAGCTCCAACCCCCAGTTACACTACTAATCCCCTGGAAGAGCTGTGGAAGAAAAGCAATTAGATCCTTCAATGTGAGAAAGAGACTGCAATATCTTTAAGCCCCAAAAAACTGTAAGCACAAAACAAAATAGCAACAAAACAGTAACTTTGCTTAGGCTAATGATAGATCAAAATGTTAAACCTGTAAGCACAAAACAGTAACAAAAGCAGTATGCACAACCTGTAACAAAAACAGTGTGGATAAGAGAAAGATAAAGCAGTAACATGTAAGCACAAAATAGTAACAAACCTATAAGCACACCCTGTACAATTTAGCAGAAAACATACCCTGCAAAAAACAATTTCCATCTGAGAAAAATAAAGCAATAAACTGTAAAACCTGTAAGCACAAACCAGTAACAAAACCTGAAAGCACAACTTGTAACAATTTAACAGAAAATATACCTTGCAAAAAAAAGCAATTTGAATCAGAGAAAAATAAAGCAGTAATCCATAAGCACAAAACAGTAACAAACACGTAAGCACACCCTGTAACAACATAGCAGAAAATATACCCTGCAAAATACAATTTCAATCAGAGAAAAATAAAGCAGTAAACAGTTATAAAAGCAGTAAGCACAACCTGCAAGCACAAAACAAAATAGTAATGCAACAGTAACTCTGCTTAGCCAAAAGAAGCCTTAATGTTTCTCCTTGCTCTGTTAATGTTTCTCCTTGCTCTATCCTTTCAAGCAAACCCTAGAAGAAAATATCTCAGGTGAAGCTAAGTGCTTTACGCAAGCAAACCTAGTCTTCATATTTCCAATTACTGATTCACCGTAAGTAGTAAAGTGACCTAAGATGTAACTACGGGTCCAGTTCCTGACCCAGTATTTGAATCCTGGAGTACATATGCTGGCAAAAAGTGCTTGACCTAGTTCCCATATAAATGGATATGGGGCAGCATGTGCTGTGGGGTACCCTCATTGAGACATATAGCTGAGCCAAATATAGTAGTACATGAGGATCCAGTCTGGGTGTTGCGATAGTGACCTATTAACTCATATTTGGGTCTGAATAGCCTCAGACATTGATAAACAGTTTTGGGAGGGGTCTAATTTCATATGAATCAAATTTGTTCCAAGCTGGGCATAATTTATTTATTTATTTTGTACTAGGAATTACAACCCTTTGAGTCAGAGACTCCTTTACAAAGGCTCTGCATCGGCAAGAAAAAGAGGCATGGCAACAGAACCATCATTACAACAACAGAAGATAGAAAAAATGAGATAGATAGCATTTCTGAGCGATTATACATCACAGTAAAAACCATAGTTATACAACATAGGTAAAACTACATCAGCAAAATACAACGGTTAAGGCAGTGTGACAGGAAGTGAGGCTGGGAGTTATCGAGATCAGACAGGAGGGGAAGGGAGTGTATGGAGAGAAGTAGCTGTCCAGAGGACATTGTCAGGAAGGGAAGGTTGGGGAAAAAAGAAAAGGAAAAAAGGCAGAGGCCCAAGGGCAGGAGGGGAGAGAGAGAGGCTACAAGCAGTCACAGCTTGAAGAGGTGAGATTATTGTCTTGCAGGTAGGTTTTAAATGGGCCAAGTCTTGGCTCATTGAGTAGAGGACCGGGGAGAGCACTCATCCAAAGAGGAACGCTGTACTTGAAGGATCTCTGGAAAGCAGATGTCTTATAGAAGGGAACTAGAAGATAGTCTAGTAGCCCAATTATAAAGTGCCGGGGAGAGAAGATGTTGGGTTTCCATGAGAGCGAGTCCCAGGGAGATTTTCTTGGCAAGCAGGCACGTCTGGTAGGTTAGCCTGCCATCAAAGTTCAACCAGATGGAGTGTTAATACAGGTTACAAGTGTGGCTAAATCTATCACAACCGCTGACCAGGCGGCAGGCCTTGTTCAGAGCTATCTTGACCCCGTTCAGAGCAGTGTTGGAGGCAGACCAATATATGACAATACCATAGTCCACCAGTGAGAGGACAGAACTGGTTACAGTCAGTCTGAGAGCAGCAGGGGGAAGGCAGGACTCGATTCTGTGGAGCAGTCCAATCCTCCGGTTGACTGCTGTGCAGACTGCAGCTATGTGTGCCTGAAAAGAAAGGGAGGGATCCAGGGTAACACCCAGATTTATTTATTTATTGAAGGAATCGGAATTACAACCTTTGAGTCAAGAACTCTTTGAAAGGCTCCACGTCAGATATACATACATAGAAACATAGACTTTGATGGTAGATAAAGACCGCTTGGCCCACCTAGTCTGCCCATTTCCCTACTTACTGGATAAGCTGCAGATCCTAGTTAACCAACAGCCCATTTCTTCCTACCCCTCACAAGAACTGCCTTATGTCTGTCCCATGCATACTTGAATTCTCCCATAGTTTTAGACCCCACAACCTCCTCAGGAAGGTGGTTCCATGTGTCCACCACCCTTTCTGTGAAAAAATACTTCCTCACATTGCCCCTGAGCTGTACCCCTCTATCTTCAAATTGTGTCCCCTTGTTCTTGCACATCTCTTTTTCTGAAAGATGCTATCCTCTTGGACTTTGTTGATTCTATTGAGGTACTTAAAAGTTTCAACCATGTCTCCCCTCTCCCTCCTTTCCTCCAGCGTATACATATTAAGCTCCTTTAGCCTCTCCTCATACGGCTTCTCTTGCAGACAATCCTCTGGATTTCCTCCATCCTGTCTATGTCCTTGCGGAGATGGGGTCTCCAGAACTGGATGCAGTACTCCAGATGGGGTCTCACCAACTGTCTGTACAGAGGGATAACAACTTCCTGTTTTCTGCTGGTGATGCTTTTCACTATACATCCCAGTATCCCCCCAGCCCTCCCTACTGCCTTCTCACATTGCTTGCCAACCTTAAGGTCATCTGATATGTTTACCCCCAGATCCCTTTCCATTTTTGTTGTTGATACTACCTCCCCCTTCATTGTGTACTCTTCCCCTGGGTTTTTGTTTCCCAGGTGCATTATTTTGCACTTCTTTGCATTGAATCCAAGCTGCCATACTTCTGACCATTCCTCCAGCCTTGCCAAGTCCCTTCTCATCCTCTTATTCAAGTACATTGCAAGAAATGACAAGATATACAATAATAAATATACAGAGAACACACCAGAATACATACATTGCACGTTTAGAAACAGTATATGCAATAAGAGGCATAAAGTGAAGACAAGTTACAGTTCAAGGGTGGAATGGACCAACCTGTGTCAGATCATTCTAAGTCCAGCATGTTCAATAACAATATACATAAATCAAAAGGTTATAGTTACAGGCAAGGGGAAGAAGGACTAAACACTGTCACAGTTGGAGTGGGAGAGGATTTCAGCATGGAGCAGGGTTTTAAACAGGCCTAGTTGCTGTTCCAGGATGATGGCCAATGGCATTTCATTCAACCAGAGGGGGGCCCTGTAGTAAAAGGAGCATTGGCCCAGAGAGGCCCTGCAGTTGGGTACAGAGAGGGGGGCTAGCAAGGAGCTCCATGTAGACCGTGGCTGAATGGAGGGCTGAACAAGGTGGCGGAGACCTGGGGGGGGGTGTTTAGGGAGAGCTTCCTAGCAAGGAGACAGGTCTGGTACCTGAGTCTGCCTTAAAAGTTAAGCCAGTTGGTGCATCTATAAAGCTCAAAGGTGTGTGTCCAATGGTTGCATCAAGTGACTAACCTGCAGGCTTTATTTAGGGAAATCATGATGTGATGCAGGGCAGTAGGGTTGGCTGTGCCATAGATAACAATCCCGTAGTCAATAAGGGAGAGCACTGATGATGTCACAGCAAGACCTAGGGCTTCAGGAGGCAGACACCCCCTGTGTCTATATAGGAGACCTAGTCTGGAATTGATAGCTGAGCTGAGCCGAGTAGATTGATGTGATTGTGGTACATGAGAGAGGAGTCAAGGGTGATGCCCAGGTATTTAAAGGAGGGCACAAGGCCGAGGGGGGAGCCCTGGATATTAATGATGTTATGCGGAACATTTTTAAGCTTATTTTGTCTGCGAGTGAAAAGCATGGAATTGGTCTTTTTGTAATTCAGGACAAGACAGTGCTCTGAGAACCAGGCCTCTGTTTCAGAAAAGGAGCATTGCAGAGAGGATTGAATGGGGGTGGGCCTCTGAGTGGCTGTCAAATATAACCGCATCATCGGCATACAGAAGCATTTGTCCTGAGCAGGCCTTTGGGAGAGTATTCAAGTACGTGCCAAACAGGAGGAGGCCCAATATTGAGCCTTGGGGGACTCCTGAGAGTACCAGTTTACTGGCCAAGAGTGAGGAGTTTAACTTGACCCTCTGGGTTCTGTCACTGAGTAGTGTCCAGGGACAGGCCCATGCAATGCAGGGATTGGGTTAGGAGTGTGTGGCTGACAGAGTCGAACGCCTTGTTTAAGTCAATATAGGCAGATCCAACTAAGTGCTCTCGATCAAGGGCTTTGCTTATAAAAGTGGTGTATTCAAGAAGGGCAGTTGTAGCCGGCCCAGTGGCACTGAGGGTTGAGGTGCTGGATGCCACACCTCATGCCATGCCAGCGACCCAGTTTGAGGAATGAGCCCAGGATGCTGGGGGTCGGCAGGGGAGTGTAGGGATTGATCATCCGGAGGACAGCTCTCCATCCCTAGGGTGGGAGGATCTCTCACTGTCGCAGTCTAGTGTGCTCTGGTGGTTCAGGGGGCTAACAGCAGTCGAGAGCTAGGAAGAATGGGGATTGGCTGGGAAGTGCTCCTGTGGGTGGGCTCAGGAGTGAGCACACATCGCGCTGGAGTGCATTGCACTCTCAGCCAATAGGGGAAAAAAATACAAGAAAAATCCCCTACCGCCAGGTGAGGCGATGAGACCATCAGTTGCCCCAGCCACACTACCAGCGTTGGCCGCATCTCCCAACTCTCCCCTTGGGGACTCGCAGGCCTCTCCTTGGGGCCGGGAGAGCCCGGGGTCCTGAACCCGATGCAGCGACGTGTGGTTCAGATGGGCGGTGGAGCCATGGAGCAGAGCATGGATCTCCAAGAGATTCCCTGGTTAGGTAGGTGAATAAAGAAATTGTACAAAAAAAAAGAAAAAAAAAGAAGGGCAGTTGTAGTACTGTGGCCCGTCCTGAAACCATGCTGTTCAGGGCAGAGAAGGTTGTATTTACTGAGAAAGTCCGAGATTTGATCTGACACTATTTTTTCTAACGCCTTGGGGAGGGGAGAAGAATGGAGACAGGGTGGCAGCTGCCCGGGGAGGTGCAGTCCCCACTTTTTAATATTGGGGTGACGACAGCTGCTTTCCATCATGGGGGGAATTGTCCATGACAGAGTGACCGGTTTAGAATGTCAGTGAGTAGGGAGATAATGGAGTCTAAGGTGAGGAGGACTATTTTTAGGTCCAGCGAGTCACTACTAAAGTGCTTTTTCCCAAGGGCTTTGGTTAAATATGGTCTTGCCTCTAGGGGAGTGATTGTTCGGAGCCTGAAAGTGGGGGTGGGTGCTTTAAGGATTGGGTTGGTGGGCAAGTCCAGGGTCAGGTCAAAGAAGTTAGGGGGAAGAACACCTCTAAGATCCGAAAATGTAGTGTTGAGGGTATCAGCAATCAACAGAGGGTCCTGGGAAAGTGAGCCATTTACTAGCAGCTGGCAGGCGAGACAGATTTTCTGTTCAGTTCTTTAACATTGTTCCAAAATTTGTGCCCAGAGCCCCAGGAGGTGGACAGTGTCTCCTGGTAGTGGGTAGCTTTGACTTTCCGAATTTCCCAGGTACATTTGTTCCTATGTTCCCTTTAGAGTTGCCAGTCATGCGGTTTGCCTAATTCATTAGCTTTATGCCATTGATTGTCATGTTGCTTCATGAGGTCAAATAGGGCATGGGAGAGCCAGGAGGTGTCCTGACTTTTGACTTTCTGTTCGGAGACTGGGGCATAGTGGTCACAAGTGGAGTTAAATGTGGAGATAAAGTAATCCAGGGCACTGTCAGTAGACTGTGCTGATGGGGGTCCAGTCACATTGTAATAGGTGTTGTTTGAGGTGCAAGAGAAATCCCTTTTTTAGGTGACATATAAAGGTATATTTGGGTGGCCGCTTCGGGATTTTTATTGAGGACCATCTACAGAGGACTGGTGAGTGGTCACTCAGTGCCTCCAGAATTACTGAGACCTCAGATACTTGGGTGGGCCAATTCTTGAATATGAGGTCAATGAATGTGGAGGTGCCAGTTTTATGGTTAAGCCTCATGGGGGACTGAATGACTTAGGTGAGGTCCAGTGCCACAACAGTGCCCTTGTAAGGGCCAGAGGAGGTCATTAGCCAGTTAATGTTGTAATCACCCAGAGCAATGATTTCACTGGAGGTGGGTAGGTGAGCTAGGCAGTTCATTACTGAGTCAAACGCTGGCCTTAGGTGTCGGGGGGGGATATAAGCTGTGACCATGTGTAGAACTTTGACAGATGTGTCAGCTTGCTGTTTCACTGTGAGAATCTGTGCACCGTGGGATGGAGTGGGAGTGCCAGGGACTAGCGAGGCCTGAAGGGAATCTTTATAGTAAAGAGAACAGCCCCCACCCTTCTTAGCTAGCATGTCAGTTCTGAGGATAGAGTACCCAGGAATATGGACAGCTGAGTCCAGGGTATCAGGATCAAGCCAGGTCTCCGTAACTGCAAGGATATCCAGAGAGATCTGTGCCATCCATCCCTGAAGGACATCAAGCTTTTTTTTGAAGGTTACAGATGTTGACGGGCCTAGAAGGAGTTCATTCGATGACCCACAGAAGGTGCTGAGAGAGGGGGTGGGCCCAGGTTTGGGTGCACTTTGCCTGACAGGAGAAGGAGTAGGAGGGTGTGGCGGAGGAGAGTGAGTCTAATTAGCTGGGCTTTTATGTTACGGTTACATGGTCACAGGCAGCCATAGGTATTGGTACAGTGGAGATATGCACGATCACTAAGAGGGCTAATGAGGTATGCTGGGTTAGGTTCTGGGGGGGGGGTAACATGTCAGGGTGTGGAAGATGTGCGGAGCATTACTGGTGGAGTAATGTTAGGTACCTGCCTGGGTGACAGGCAGATTACTTGGGGAGGGAGTAAGGAGCACTAGGAGCACACCAAAGATTAGAGGAGGGGCATGGTGGAGTACAATGCAAAAGAGGGGATGGGAACCACAAGAGGGCAGTGTGCCCAGAGACCACAGGACTCAAGAGTTAGCAAGGTATCCTCTTATGCGATCCCAGGTCAGATGGAGTAGCGGAAGGATTGGTGCTTGCTATGCTTGAAGCTCGAGACTGGGTCAAGGGGGGTTAGCTGGGAGTTGAGGATGGAAAGAGGTGTGGACTTGTACTTATTCTGAGGGTGGGAGAATAACTTTACTTTGTTTCTTTTTTTGTAATTCAGAACAAGTTTGTGGTTAGCAAACCAGGATTTGACCTCTATGAAGGATAGCTGTAGGTTCTGTTGAAGGAGGGCAAGGTCGGGATGACAATTGTAAACATAGAAACATAGAAGTTGCCAGCAGATAAGGACCTCAAGGCCCATCCAGTCTGCCCATTTTTTCTACCTTATGAATGTGCCATAGGCCTGTACTCTGCCAATGGCCTGTCTATTCATACTCATCTGTATTGCTCCCTTATGCCTATCCCATGCCTGTTTGAAGCCCTGCACTATATTCATATCCACCACTTCCGGAGGTAGGCCGTTCCATGCATCCACCACCCTTTCTGTGAAAAAGAACTTCCTCACATTACCCCTCAATGGGCCTCCCAATAATCTCATGCTGTGTCCTCTTGTCCTGCTATTTTTCTTATATTGTAACATGTTACACTCTTTCACCTCGTTAATGCCCTTAAGATGTTTGAATGTTTCGATCATATCACCTCTCTCTCCCTTCTTTGCTCTAGGGTGTACATATTGAGCTCTACTAATCTGTCCTCATATGTTTTCTGATGCAGTCCCTGCACCACTTTGACTGCCTCCATTTTGTTAATGTCCTTGTGTAGGTGCAGCCTCCAGTACTGCACACAGTACTCCAGATGGTGCCTAACCAGTGTCTTGTAAAGAGGGATTATTACCTCCTTCTTATGACTTGTGATACCCCTACTAATACACCTCAACATCCCTCTAGCCTTACCTAGTGCTTTAGTGGTCTGCTTGGATGATTTCAGGTCATCTGTGATGATGATACCCAAGTCTCTTTCTTCCCTTATGATTACCAGCAACTCCCCTCCCAATCTATAGGTGGCTTCAGAGTTTCTCTTCCCTAAGTGCAAGATCTTGCACTTCTTTGCATTAAACCCCAGTTGCCACTCTTCTGACCATTTTGCCAGTTTATCCAGATCTCTTCTCATTCTGTCCACCCCATCTGGATCATCTACTCTGTTGCAGATCTTGGTGTCATCTGCAAACAGACAAACCTTACCCTCCAGTCCATCTGCAATGTCACTGATGAAGATATTGAAGAGGACTGACCCCAGGACAGATCCCTGAGGTACCCCACTTGTGACTTGCATCCCTTCTGACTGTATACCGTTCGTTTAACCACCACTCTCTGTTTTCTGCCCACCAACTAGTTTGCCACCCAGCTGACCAACTTCTGACCCACCCCGAGCCTACCCAGCTTATTAATGCCACTCCTATATATGATGACCTGTATATATATCTGTCAGTTGAACTAGCTAGTCTACAGTGTATAATCTGAAATGTGCTTACTACTATATGTTTCCCCTAGTGTCAAATGGTGTATTTCCCACATGTTTGTTTACTGTGACAAAAAACTGTACTCTCTTTGCCATGTCTCCTTGACTGTTGTTCCTCATGTTGTATTCTCCGGGTCATTCCTGAAAATAGGCATAATACTTGTCTAGTGTACTTACCCGGTAAACAAAAGCTAAATAAATAAATAAATAATCAATCTTCTATGTGGAACAGTATCAAAAGCTTTGCTGAAGTCAAGGTAGGCAACATCAACTGCACCCACTCATTCTACCACTCTGGTTACCCAGTCAAAGAAATCTATAAGATTTATTTGACAGGACCTTCCTGTTGTAAACCCATGCTGTCTTGGATTCTATGCTCCTATGGATTGCAGGTGTTGCACTATTCTTTCCTTAAGGAGTGCCTCCATAATCTTGCCCACTACTAAAGTAAGACCGACTCTTCAGTAGTTCCCTGCCTTCTCCCTGCTACCACTCTTGTGGAGCGGTAGCACATGTGCGCTTCTCCAGTCTTCTGAGACATCTCCTGTGCTCAAAGATTCACTAAACAGTTCTGATAATGGCTCTGCTAGTTCCACCCAAAGCTCTTTTAGTACCCTGGGATGTATGCCATCAGGTCCTACTGCCTTGTCCACCCTGAGCTTAGTGAGCTCTTGTAGGACCCTTTCTTTTGTGAAGGAACTTGTACACACCTCCTTCCCTGCCTGTGTCCATGAGGCTGAGCTGTGGGCCCTGCCCTACCTTCTCCTCAGTAAATACTGAGTAGAAGTATCTATTTAGGATAGATGTTTTTCCTTGGTCCTCCTCCACACAATCCCCCTAATCCCCTTTGATCTTAGCAATACCCCCTCTGGACTTTCTCCTTTCAATGTATCTATAGAAAGTATTGTCCCCTTCTTTTACTGTTCATGCTAGTGTTTCCTTGGTTTGGGCCTTTGCCTGCCTTACTCCCTTCCCTGATTCCCTTAGGGAAGTTTGGTATGCCTCCCTATCTTTGTCCTGCTGCATTCCCTTATATTTCCTGAAGGCCGGCCTTTTGGCTCTGACCTTTTCTGCTCCTGTTTTTGAAAACCAAAGTGATTTCCTCCTTCTTTTGCTCTTGCTTTTCACCCTAACACAGTGGGGTGCTGCTTCAAGTATTGCTTCCTTAATGCTTGCCCACTTTGCCTGTACCCTCCTCACCTGTATTTTTTCTTGCCAGGGCTAGCTTAACTCTGTTGGCCATCTTATCAAAGTCAGCTCCTCTGAAATCCCATATTTTTGCCTTGGAATGGGATTATTTTGTTATAGTGGTCAAACTGAACCATACCATGTGATGGTCACTGGCCCCCAGGTGACCTTCTACCTATAGATCTGTGATCCTTTCCCTATTAGTCAGTACTAAATCTAGGATAGCCCTGTCTCTTGTGGGTTGTTGTACCAGTTGTTTGAGGCCCTCCCCCTGCAGGGAATCCACTAAGTGTCTAGTTCTGGCTGATGTTCCTGCTGGTATTGGCCAGATCTGTATCTGGCATATTGAAGTCTCCCATTATCAGAACCTCCCCTTTAGCTGTCATGTTTTATATATCTTCTAACAGTAATGTGTCCATGTCCTCCCCCTGGTCTGGAGGCCTGTAGACAACCCCAGTTCGTATGGCTGTCCCATTTCCTGTTTCCAGGATGATCCATAGTTCTTCTGGCTCCTTATGTATATTCTGAATTTCTGTAGCTTTGATATTTTCATTGACATAAAGGGCCACTCTCCCCCTTTTTTTGCACCTTGGTCTCTTCCGAACAGTACACAGCTGGGTACTGAAGTCTCCCAAGTGTGGTTACTGGTGAACCACGTCTCACTAATAGCTACTATGTCCAGTTTAGCCTCTGTCATTGTTGCCTGCAGGTCTGGGATCTTGTTTCCCATACTGTGAACATTTGTGTACATGATTTTCCATTGGCCAGATTTCAGTGTGTTAGTTGTTGGACAAGGTCCAGCATTTCCCCTGCGTGTCGTATGGGGAGCCGGACCTTTTTTCTTACCTGGTGATGCAAATGAACTACAAATATGCTGAACTCCTGTTTGATCACTAGCTGAGGGGGGAGGGGTGTTCTTCCTGTTCAATGTATTGAGTGCTGCACCCCCTCCCCATTTGCTAGTTTAAATATTCTGCGAAGACATCACACTTCTGCCCCAATGCACTGACTCCCTCCTTAGTCAGATGAAGTCCATCGCATTTAAAGAACTTTCGCTCCCAAAACTGTTGCCAGTTACCTACAAATTTGTGTCCTTTTTCCTGGCACCAGCCCTTGAGCTACATGTTTAGCTCCCCTGTCTTCCCTTCTTTGACTTTCCATCCATCTACCCTCCTCTCCCAGACCAGCAGGATCTCAGAGAAGGAGATGCCAGACAAAACAGATGACAGTTTGTCTCCCAGCCTGGTCAGGTATTCCTTGGTCTCCACAACTGACCGGCTGGCAAGATCATTAGTTCCTATGTGTACCAGGACATCAATGTTTTTTCCTGCTTCATCCACGATTTTAGCAATGCGGTCAGTGTCTCTCTATGCTAATGTACCTGGGAGACATCTGACCATTACCCCCGGCTGGAGGTAGGCATCAACTCCCCGAATCATGGAGTCACCTATGATCAGAAGTGTTTTGGATTTCCTTTTTGCTTTTTTGTTTTGGCCCCTGTTTTGGGTGAGTTTTGTTGCGCTAGCTCCTGTGCTGCAGTGTCCTGCTCTGCAGTGTCCTCTGCCCCTTTGTTTGATTTTGGAGATAGAGACAGATACCTGTTTGTAGTTTTTATATGGTTTGTGGACGTGATACATTGAAGAGCACACTGAGTGATGGGGCACCCGATCCATAAAGGACAGTGTCATCTGCATAGTAGAGGATCTTCCCTGAACAGGCATAGGGGAGGGTATTTAAGAACAAGCTAAAGAGAAGTGGGCCAAGAATGTAGCCCTGCAGGACTCCAGAGAGGACTGGGAGGCTGGAGGAGAGTGTGTTGTTAATTTTCACCTTCTGTGAATGACCAGTAAGGTAGTGAGCAAACCAGGAAGTGGCATCATTGGATAACCCCAGGGAGCAGAGGGAGTCAATTAGAAGTGGGTGATTGACCATGTCAAAAGTGTTAGTAAGGTCTATGTACACAGACCCCAACAAGGGCTGGTAACCTTTTAGACCTGTTATTAACTAATATTGATGATGAACTGGATAATATAATTATAGGACCAGAACTGGGAAACAGTGATCATTGCACTATTAGATATCACCTAAATAAAGGGAGACATTACTTAAAATCCAAAATTATGGAGAAAGATTATCGAAAAGCTGATTTTCCTAAAATTTGCTCAATGATCCTAGACATAGACTAGGTAACAGCTCTGGGTCTAGAATCAATCCATCATGCATGGAATAACTTTAAAGAAATACTATTTGAAATAGAGGATCTTTGTGTTCCTACTAGGATTAAATACAACAATTAAGGTAAAATTCCAGTTTGGATGAATATGAAGATTAAAAAATTAATTAAGAATAAACAGAGATTATTTTATAGATTTAGGTCTAAACCTTCTAAGGAAAGATGGGATATATATCTGGAAGCACAAAAATTGTTAAAAAAAATCCAATTAAAGAAAATTCAGTTAGAATTACAAATAGCTAACACAAATAATAGGAAGTTATTATATTCCTATATGAACACTGATTGCAGGAATAGGATTAAATCTGTGGGACCAATCAAGGAGAATCAACAGGTCATAATTGATGATAAATCAGTTGCTAATAAATTTAATTCATATTTTTGTTCAGTATTTACTAAAGCAACAAATCATAAAATACCAAATATTAAAAAATCAGAGAAGGTATATTTCCTGGAGGAGGAAATTATTAATCTTATAGAACAGCTTAATATTAATTCTAGTACAGGACCCGAATGCATAAATACCATCTTACTTAAAAAAACAGAAATACCTTGGCATACCCCCTCTCATTACTTTTTAATATGTCTATAAATGAAGGATGTTTACTGGACAACTGAAGAAGTGCATTGGTTGTACCCATATACAAATCAGGTGACGGGGTAGAGTTGACAACTATTGGCCAATTAACCTTACTTCGCACTGTTGCAAATTATTGGAATGGCTCATTAAGAATAGGTTACTGCAGCATTTGGAAACAACAGACCAAACTGACGCTGAACAACATGGTTTTGTTAAGGGGAGATCATGCACCACAAATCTGATTACATTCTATGATAATGTCAGTAAAAACTTGGATATAGGGATTCCATCTGATGTAATCCTATTGGATTTTTGTAAGGCATTTGATAGAGTAGTCCATGATAAATTAATTATTAAACTTATTTCATTAAAAGTTAACAGTTATCTGATTAAGTGGATACAAAACTGGTTATTTAACAGGAGACAGAGGGTGCGTATAAATGGCATAGTATCTGAATAGGGGGATGTGGATAGTGGACTGCCACAGGGTTCAGTGCTCGGACCCTTAGTATTTAATATCTATGTCTCGGACATAAATAAAAATATTAAATCCCACATAAGTAAATTTGCTGATGACACGAAGATAGGTGGAGAAGTCAACACTGTGGACAAACACTTTCAGTTAATAAATGATTTAGCAGAGATTGAAAAAGGGGCATGTGAAAATAATATGAAATTTAATACTGATAAGTGCGTAGTCCTCCATGTTGGCAGGAATAATCCTGGATATTCTTATATCCTTAACCAAACTTTTATAAAGTCAACTAGTTGTGTTAGAGATTTGGGAATTATAGTTAATGATACCTTTTCATCCAATAGTCAGTGTAAAAAAATAGCCAACACTGCTCAGTCCCTACTTACTAGAATAAGAAGAGCATTTATTGGAAGATCGAAACATCTTATTATACCCTTATATAAAACCTATGTTCATCCTGCTATGGACTATGGTTCACAATTTTAGTCACCATATTTAAAAAAAGACATCAAATTGTTGGAAGGGGTGAAAAGAAAAGTAACTAGATATATTGCTAGATTAAAAAGGAAGCAGTATTTTTTTAGACTGCAGGACACTTGTCTTCATACATTGGAGACAAGAAGGCAAAGAGGAGACCGTTTGTTGTTGTATAAAATAATGCATAGTGATGTTGGTTTACAGGAATTTAATATGTATTATAGTAACACAAAGAGCAATCTCCATTCTCATAATCAGAAAATATTGGTTGAAAAGACCAAAACACTTAAAAGGGATTACTTTTTTACAGTTAGAACTTCTCTTGCACGGAACAAACTTTCACAGGATGCAATAGTTAGTCCTAGTTTTGAACTATTTAAAAAGTGTCTAGACTGTACTTATTATAACAATAATTTATTGTTGTAATTATCCCACCTATGTGGGAGACATATATAATGGGCCAGATGCCCCCCTTATGTCATTAAAATCCTAGTAATCCTAGACCCAACTACTGTAAGTGCCCATGGCCAAGGGCATCATCGATGAAGGAGGTGTACTCCAGTAGAGCTGTGGTAGTACTGTGACTCTTCCTGAAGCTGTGTTGCTGCTGGCAGAGAAGGTTATGGGTGTCCACAATTTTCTTTAGGGTTTTTGAGATTGGCGGCAAGATTGAGATGGATCAATAGCTGCAGAGTGAATTGCGGTCCCTACTTTTGTGAATTGGGATTACAACAGCTAGTTTACATATGCAGGGGAACTGCTCAAGGTACAGGGACAGATTAAAAATCTTTAATGGAGCAAGCATGGCATCAAGGGCCAGACTAAGTAGTTTCAGGTATATAGCGTCATTACTGTGTCTGGATTTGCCATGGGCCTTAGAGAGGTAAGACCTAGCAACTCCCAGGGAGATAGCCTTGAAATGGAAAGGCAGAGTATCAGGGATGGGAGGGATGGAAGACCGGGTGCATGAGAGAAAAGGTTGGAGGGAGAACATTACTGAGGTTGGAAAATGTGGAGTTAAAGGAGTTGGCGACAAGTTTGGGATCCTGTGTGGGAACACCATTTAGATTTAGCAAAGTGGGTGGGTGGGGGGAGGTGGCGGTCCTGTTCAGCTCCTTAATATTGTCCCAGAATTTATGTCCTTGTCCCAGGGAGGAGGATAGGCTGGCTTGGTAGTGGGCATTTGTGGCTCTATGGATCTCCCAACCACATTTGTTCCTGATAGAGTGATACTGTTGTCTATTTGAAGAGAGGCCAGAGTAAAGGACTCAGTGCCAGAGGTTGTCTCTAGTGCACATGAGGTCAAGGATAGGCTGCAAGATCCATGGGGTAGCATGACGCTTAAGGGTTCTTGTGACAACCGGGGCAAAAATGGCACAAGCCAAGTTAAATGAGGAAATAAAATAAGACACAGCATCATCGACCAAGGTGAAATGGTAAAGGGGGGCTCAGTCAAGGTTGTGCAGGTAATACCAGAACTGGTGGAGGGAGCCTTCCTTAAGGTGACATTGCGGGTTGACTTGGGGGGCTGATTTAGTGCTGTTAGACCAGCAGCAGATAACAGGGGAGTGATCACTTAATGAGTCTGATAGAACCTGCACAGCAGATAACAGGGGAGTGATCACTTAATGAGTCTGATAGAACCTGCACATCCAACAGCCATTCTGGGTGATTAGAGAAGACAAGACCAATGAGAGACTGGGTGCCAGTCATGAGATTTAGCCTTTTGGGCTGGGGGACCACTTGGGTAAGGTCTAGCACTGCAGCAGCATCTCTAAATTGTGCAGACTGAGGGTCAGTCCAATTTATGTTAAAGTCCCCAAGCACAATGATCTCTGAGTTTTTTGGGAGTTGGGAGACAAGTTCAAGAATTTAGGGGAAGGCATGTTTTTGGTTACACCAGGGGAGGTAAACAGAGAGAAGGTAGAGGGACTTACTGGCAGTACCAACTGGTGAGCTTTAGAGTGAGAGAATGTGTACCATGGCTAAGGGGTAGGGATGGGACCACATGGCCTTGGAGCTCGTCAAGAATATAAAAAGCACAGCCTCCACCCCGTTTACCCAATCTATCATTCCTAAAGATAGTGAAGCCATCTAGAGTGACTGGAGAGTCTGTATTGTCAGGGGATAGCCAGGTTTCATAATGATGGGCTCCTGAACAAGGAATGCACACAGAGTGGCAGGCAGTTCTTAGGAAGTGCCTTGGTAGATTGACTTCTATTCATTCCAAGGTTTGTCTGTAGATGCTAGGTTTAATTTTAAAATATGAAGTACTGTGGAAAGAAAAAAATTAAGAGTGATTCTTACAAATAGTATTATACAGCATGTGTGGTTAATAGCACAACTTATGATTACTTTAACCCCTGATTAATAGACCTAAGATCAATGAATGTTGGATACTTTGAGCATTATGGGCACTGTATAATGTGGGGATACAGAATATGTATTCTTTTACTGAATTTTAGTTCATTTTAATGTGTCTATGTTGTAATGGTTTTAAATAAATTGTCAACAATAAACTTGATATATACAGTTTCTTGTGTGGGCAGTATAAGAAGCACTGCAAAAAGAGTGGAGTAGAGGGTATCACCGTATTAACGGCAAAAATGCAGTCAGACTTTGTCGTTTCGGATGACTAGCTCAGCCATGTTCAGCCTGACATTTTGTGAGGGTATTCGCTCTCCGAAAATTATAATGTGGACAAAACTGGCCGTTTTTCTCATTAACATTTAAAAATAAAACTTTGTCTGGGTATAAGTTGAACTGTTTTTAATGTAAAGCATGTATAGTTCTACTTTTTGTGTTCAGTAAACTCTCGAGTATCACAGCAGCGTCTGTCTCCTTTATTTAGATAGTGCTCTGGTTGTATGCACATTTCGGTTGTGTGCACATTTTTGGTTTGTCCCGAGCATGTGCATACATCCGGAATTCACTGTACATTTGCGCCTGTATAACAAGAGTAATTTGAATGGAGCTGCTTTACTATCTAACACAGCTCACCATTACAGTGAGTACAGAACTGGCAAATTTTAGCACTGCATCCCTTAAACTGCATTGCTGCTGCCTCCCTCAAACTCTTTGGCTGAAAAGTACACCCTGTGCTGCATTCCTGTTTGGATTATTTGAGCAAACTGCATCAGTTATGTGATTCCGCTTAGAAGACCCACTATCCTGTACATTTTCCCAAAGTCTGCACCAACAGCCTCAGGACTACAAATTCTGTCATTCACCCCACCCTCAATGGTGCCATTGAGCTCTCACAACAAAAATGAATCTCTTGTAATTACACATGGTGAGGAAGCTTACCTAAGGTACCTAAAATTGAATTTGAAAGCAGGAGGCACGCTGACTGGCAGCAGACCTCAATCGCACTAGCATGGCTGTGATTTCCAGTTCACTTTCTGCTTATGGGAGTAGTGCAGACTGGGAAATCAATTAAAGTGCAGCATGGGAAATCACCCGGCATCATTGTGAGTGATGCTAGTTGTTCAGACAACTGCGTGAAACACCGACACTACTAGGTAATCCCAAGAAAAGAAGGACTGAGGGAAAACACAACTCGCTGCAATGGTAGTCATCCTCAGCCAGAGTCCAGCAGTAATTTTAAAGAGAACCTGCTTTCAAAAGCACTGTGCCACAGGCATGTGCCATTGCATGGATGTGACTGTGCACTTCCAGACACAGAACAATAGATGCCATCCAAAACCTGTGGTTAGCAGGTCACTTAAAAAAGGATAGCTTGCTGCAGGACAGTGCCTTGGGCAAGCACCACACTATACAGTAAATGTGGCTGTGGGCAACAGGACATCGAAATCCAGGCACAATCCTGAACAAGAGAATGTTGATTTTAAAAGAGCATCTGATTGTCATGGGACAGCGCGATGGGTGGGTGCCACTGTAAGACTGTCACCATGCACTACAAGACACAGAACTGTGGATGTTATCCTAAATCAGGATCTTTCTGACAAATAAATTTTATTTCAGAATCATTCTGTAGCAAGAATGCTAAACAAATAGCACTAGGTTACCTTTGTGTAACCACAATCACACAGCAACATCCATGCAAAAGGAGATAGCTGGGTCCAGACCTGAGATAAAATAAACACCATTAGCAAACTCAGGAGGCTGACTCTAAGTTCAAAAGAAACTGCAATCCAAGTCCAAAAGAAAAAAAAATCAACTACTTCAAAGTGAAGGCTCAGTGAGTAATTTATTGCTGCAGTGAACCAAAGTGAAGATATGGAACAGTACTTGCCCCAGCTCTTTGAGTCTAAAAGCACCTCCTTGTCAGGGGTTGTTCAGGTAGGTAATGATTTTAGCAACCCATCGCCAACCCCAACACACATATGTACACACACAAGCATGCACACACATGCATGCATTAGACACACACACACACTCTCTTTTTCTCTCTTACTGGAGCTTATGCACAAAATGGTGGATTGCCTATGTGCCACCTATGTGTGGTGTGTAGGCAACCCTATGTCTGAATGCTGAGCAGCAGGGGTCCCATGGAACTCCAGTGGCACTCACAACTGGTGTGCAACCCCATTGCACTCACGATTCCCTGGCCACCCATGTAACTACATGTTATGGTGGGTCCAGGGGTGTTCTAGGGAGTGTGCCACACTCCATTACATTCACTATGATGTGAAGTTGGCACAGAGTGCTGGATAGGGGAGGCAAGAGTTATGTGAAAGTGGGGACCCTGCTATAACTACTACATGCCTCCCCAATGGAACCCTGCCAGCTGCAGTGGACTGGGAATACCCTCCAAATTGCTGCACCGCCCCACTAGGCTGACAGGGAGGGCTAGGGCAGTCAGTTGAGCACATGCCTGTGATGTCATAAAATCTGTGTCCCACACCTTCCCAGGATCCATTTCATGTGCACAGCAGGGTTCCTCTGCAGGACCCAGGATGGGCATCCCAGTGGATGTCTGCCTCTATCCTGCCATCCACTCCCTAGGCAGCTGCAATCTACTACCATAAGGGGGTGGGGCCATGGACAGGTGGCCCACAACAGTGAATGGTAGCCAATGTGCACCTCTTCATGGGCGTGAAGCTCACAATAAATCCTTTAATTTCTTCAACGGACTTCGAATGTGGGCACAGAGCCAGGGTTGAGGGCTGAAACCCTGGAAGATTATGCACGGGGTTACCCCCTCGGATTTGTATATGTATTGCAGTTCAAGGCTAATATGGGCAGGGCTGGATTTTCATAAATGCAAACTACCCTTGTGCATAGGTCCCTGTGTTCTGGGGGGCCCTATTAAGATGAGCACAGTTTTGTTAATTGCAGCAGTACATTCCTTTTTTGGGGATTGCTGACACTGGGCAGGAGATTTCTGAGTGAGTGAGTGAGTGAGTGAGTGAGTGAGTGAGTGAGTGAGTGAGGAGAGGGTCCATTATTGGCATGTGCCACTTTCTGGCCTGCCTAGGTCACTTCCACCAATGGTTGCTCTGCTGCATCAGCAATCAACATTGTTCAACCTAGGCTCCACGTTCCCTTCCCATGTCCTGTCCAGCGCCACAACTGAATTGTAAAAGTTGTGTGCCACTTGTGTGTCCACTGCAAAGATGACTGACATTAGCAGTTGTTGCATTTGGGCACCATTCACCATGCCAGTCATCTCATAGTGGCCTGTGGTATTAGGATAGCATTACTGAAGCCAACTAACAGAGGCCAGAGGGACACGATGCCAGAAGAACAAAGACTGAGCACCCGCATGAGCAAAGTAAGGGAGGTAGTCAGCCTAGGCAGTTCTTACTTACCACCAGACCGGACAGCAGTTGACTGTCCAGAGCGATGAGGAAGCAGACCCACTTCACTCAGTGCTCAGAGGAGAGGAGAGGAGAGGAGGAATGGACCCCAACCCACCTGTGACCTGATACTCAGAAGAGACAGGGAGCAGGAAGTGAAGCCAATGCCATGGCAGGACTTAGAGAGCTCTAGCCTGGCTTTAGACCAGCCAGACACACACAGCACTAGATGGGTCAGTAGCAGCAATCAAGTCCGTCTTTGGTGGGTTATGTATGGGGAGGATGGTGGGGCATAAGCTGCCAGCCATGCCCAGGCCCAGGGTTATGTTGATGAAGAGGGGCAGGGGGCTAATAGGTGTCTGAGCCAAGGGACAAGTACGTCGAGGGAGGAGAACAGAACAGCTGGAGCAGTCTGTGTTACAGTGTCCTTGTGATAGAATGTCTGAAATGTGTGACAAAATGATTATCTCACATTTCACAAATTCTATTATAATGACTGTAATACAGTCTGCTCTGAATTAAAATGTTTGAAACTGTAAAACATGGGAAAAAAGTAGTTTTCCAATGAGAAATTGTCTTTCTTGACTAATGCCAGTGGCTGGCATTATTTTGTGATTCAAATAGGTACTCTTCCATGACAAAATGATGCCAAATTTAGGAGGGATGGGAAACATTTTGAAACAATATCAGGGTCTGCTGAGAGGCATGCTGTCAACTGTCTGTTACATAGAAACTTAGAATATGACAGCAGATAAGGACCATATGACCCACATAGTCTGCCCATTTCTCTACTCAGTGTTGACAGCCCAGATCCTATTTGATCTGTGGCACACCTTCTCTTCCCATCTCCAGGGTAGCCTTATTTCTATCTCATGCACTCTAGAACCCCTACATTGTTTTAGTCCCAACCACCTCCAATGGAAGGCTGTTCCATGGATCTATCACCCTTTCTGTGAAAAAGTACTTTCTGACATTCCCCCTGAGCCTTCCTCCCTCCAGCCTCATATCATGTCCCCTTGTCCTTGTGCAATGCTTCCTCTGAAATATTCTTCCCTCCTGTACCCTGTTTGTACCCCTAAGCTACTTTATGTCTCTATCATATCTCCCCTCTCTATCCTCTCCTCCAATGAATAGATATTAAGGTCCATGAGTCTTTCCTCATACTGTTTCTGGTGCAGCCCATGTACCATTTTCGTTGGCCTTCTCTGGACTGCCTTCATCCTGTCTCTGTCCTCCCTGAGATGTGGCCTCCAGAACTGGATGCAATACTCCAGATGAGGCCTTACCAGTGGTCTGACAGTGGCATCACCACCTCTTTCTTTCTTTCTGCTAGGTATGCCCCTACTTATGCATCCCAGTATTCCGTTTTCCTTCCCCACCACTTTTTCACACTGCTTGGTCACCTTTCGGTCCTCTGATATGATGATGCCCAGGACTCTGTCTTGCTTTGTGGTAGCCAGAACCCCCCCCCCCCAATCCTGTACTCCTGTCTTGGATTCCTGTGGTGCATTATTTTGCACTTTTTAGCATTGAAACTCAACTGCTATACAACTGACCATTCTTCCAATAAACTTCAATCTTTTCTCATTTTTTCCACCCCTTCTAGTGTCTCAACTCTTTTGCAGATCTTGGTGTCATCCACAAACAGGCATACCTTTCCTTCCAGATGCTCTGCAATGTCACTAATGAAGACAATTAACAGGACTGGTCCCAGCACTGATCCCTATGGCATCCTGCTGATCACCTCCCTCTCTTCTGATTTCATGCCATTTACTACCACTCACTAAGTCCTGTCCCTTAGCCAGTTCTCAACCCATTTTACTACCATAGGGCCCACTCCCAGGTTTCTCAGTTTATTTGGCAATTTCCTATGTGGGATAGTGTTGAATGCCTTATTGAAATCCAGGTAGGCCACATCAACTGCCCCTCCCTGATCTACTGACCTGGTCACCTAGTCAGAGAAATCAATTAGATTTGTCTGACAGGACCTTCCCACTGAGAATCCATGCTGCCTTGGATCCTGTGCCACGCTAGTCTCCAAAAACGTCACAATCCTCTCCTTAAGTAGAAACTCTATTAGCTTCCCTACTACTGAAGTCAGGCTTTCAGGTCTATAATTGCCAGTCTCCTCTCTACTGCCACTCTTGTGGAGAGGGACCACCTCTGCCCTCCTCTAATCTTCAGGCACCTCCCCTGTCTCTAGAGATGAGTTGAAAAGGTCAGTCAGTGAACCTGCCAGTATAACCCTGAGTTCCTTTAATACTCTGGTGTGAATCCCATCTGGCCCCATTGCTTTGTTTGTTTTTATTTTCCCTGAGTTCCTCTAGGACTCTTTCCACACTGAATGGGCTGGTGTCAGCCTCCCTACCCTGACTACCCCTCCTAATGAGTTTTGGTCCCTCATACTCACCTTCCCTGGTGAACACTGAGCAAAAGTATTTGTTCAGTATCTCAGCCTTTTCTGAGATGTCTTCCACCCACCCTCCTCCTTCCTTCTTCAACCTAACAATACCATTTCTAGTATTTTTTTCTTTTGCTAATGTATCTGAAGAAGGTATTGTCTTCTTTTTTAATAGCCTATCCTATACCTTCCTCTGTCTGTGCCTTAGCCCTTCTGACTGCTTTCCCAGATTATTTCTGTTTCTCCAGACACTTCTCCCTGTCCTCATCCTTTTGAGTCTCCTTGTATTTCTTAAAGGCCTTCCTTTTTTTCCCTTACTTTCTTGGCCATTACCTTTGAGAACCATAGTGGCTGTTTCTTTCTTTTGCTTTTACTATGCATTCTAACATAGTGTCTTGTTACTTCTGTTATGACTCTTTTTGAGTTTAGACCACTGTTCCTCCACATCTCCCCCTGTACCTTCTGCTGCTAGTGCACTTTTAAGCTGTCCCCCATTTCCTTAAAGTTGGCCTGCCTGAAATCCAGAACCCTAATTTTTGTATAACTTTCCTCCACCACTGTGGCTACAGTAAACCACGCTGTCCTGTGGTCGCTGGAACCAAGGGGACTGCCCAGTTCAACATCTCTGATCCTGTCCCCATTGGTCAGCACCAAGTCCAGTATGGCCCCTTCCGAGTGGGTACTACTACTAGCTGCCTTAAGAAGAATATAAATTGTTCAATTCACCCCCTTCAAAGCTTTATGATACAAAGACATGAGCAAGGTGTCATTCTACACTTTAGAGTGTGACTTCAAAGAAAAAAATCATTCATATACTAAGCATGGTGTACACAACTTCTGGAGCTAATATTATAAAATGAGTCTTACAAATCCTGTAACCTCATTGCTCAAAGCATGTCACATGACCATGTGTAAATCCTGCAACATACAACCAGTAAAGATTCCAGTAATCAAATGTTTACTTTCTTTTAACCTAATTCATTTTTATTTAAATTTTTAATAACAGATTCATTTTTAAAATTGCAATAATGCACTCCTGAGCATGTGTAGTAGTGAGATTTACACACTTCTCGTGTGGCTAAAGTCATTCGGCTGTGCCTCATAACACACCACACAAGCCGTGTGTAAATCCCACAACAACACATGCCTTGTCGTGTGCATTGCTGCTTATTTACCAGTTCTGGTTATTTGTCCACATGTTTTTAAGCATTGTCCCTGATTTGTGATGAGAAACATAGAATTTGATGGTACAGTAGATAAAGACCACTTGACCTGTCCAATCTGCCCATTTCTCTCTACCTACACTATTACATCAGACCATGCCCGATCTACAGCTCTTTCTCCTTCCCCCCTCCCTTTCCACTGTGAATCCTTTGTGCTTATCCCATGCATTCTTGAACCCCACCACTTCCACTGGAAGGCTGTTCCAGGAATCCACCACTGTTTTGGTGAAGAAGTACATCCTCACACATCTCCTGAATCTACCCCCTCCATCTTTATAGCATGCCCCCTTGTTCTTGAGCATCTTTTTCTTTTGCAAAATACTCCCATTTTGTACCTTATGTACCCCCTGAGGTACTTAAAGGTCTGTATTATATCTCCCGTCTCCCTCCTCTGTTCCAGGGTGTACATACTTAAGGTCCTTCAGTCTCTTCTCACAGGGCTTTTGATGCAGACCCTGCACTATTTTTGTTGTCCTCCTCTGGACTGCCTCCACTCTGTCAATGTCCTTCTGGAGATGTGGTCTCCAGAACTGGACACAATACTCTAGGTGGGGTCTTACAAGCAATCTATATAGAGGCAACACCACCTTCCTCTTTCTGCTGGTGACACCCTTCCCTATGCCCCCCAACTTTCCATTTGCCCTCCCTACTGCCTTGTTACTCTGCCTGGCCACCTTTAGGTCATCCAATATGATTATCCCCAGGTTTTTTTTCTGCTTGGTGGTCATCAATACCACTACACCCCTTCCGAATTCTGCCCCTGGGTTTCTGTGCCCTAAGTGCATTATTTTGCACTTTTTTGCATTGAGACCCAGTTGCCATATACTTGACCACTCCTCTAGTCTTCTCAGGCAGGAGGTTGAGAAGTATGGGAGCAATAATTGAATGGGACTGGTGTAAAAATATAACACCAGGGTAAAGGGGAATGAGGAGCTGTTTGAGTGTGACATAACACTAGTAGTGGGGATATGGGGAACACTTGCAAGTCTTGCAGTACACTGGCACTGAATAAAGAAACATCTAGTCTGTGTGGGGTATTGCCTGAGTTGGGTGCAGGGCCTGTTTTTCAGCCCATTAAAAGAACCAAGATTGGAATTCATTGCACCTGATTTTAAATTCCAGGAGCCATTATTTCTTCTCTTGGTACTGTACACTTCATATAAAATAGTGGTATGTTTAGAAAGAATTGCCAAAATGTGATAAAATGCCATGTAGAAACTGATTCATAAAACAGCTGTGTTATGTTATCCAGTACAAATGAAGGCTCTAGCAAAGGTCAAAACTGTGCACTCCATCTGCAATTGGGCCTAGTTGGGGGTGGGCAATGTTCAGTCAGTATTGTGACTCCAAGTACAGGAGGACCGGGAGAAAGACTCACGAGACAGGGTACTGAGGGCCTACTGTACATTTGTGTACCACCAGACTCCAAAAATGTGTGTGGGTGGACCTTATAAGCAAGAAAGAAGTGAATAGGCTAGTTATTGCTTTAGTTTCACTTGGGAGCTTAAGCAACAGGTTGGTAGAAAAGAGGCCAGGAGTTATATTTTGTTTTAAACTGAAATATTTGAATAGTTTGTAAGTGAAATTAGTTCTGTGTGTTAAAAATTATTACCTTGAATTTGAACTGATACTTGGGCTGTGATATTGTAGGTTTGGGGATAGATGTTTGGCAGGGAAAATTAGAAGGTAATTTAAATGTGTTGTTTGCCTGGTGTTTGGTAAGACCCTCACACCACTCTGTTTTGTAGAACTTTCTTAAATACTGAAAAGCCACTGGGGGTTGGGATTGAAGGGCTGAGTATTTCTGTTTGGGACTGAAATTTGAAGCAACAGGAGTTGGTGGGCCTGTGACATCATACGGTACCTGGTGTCTGCTTACACACACTGTTAGTGGGACTGAACACATACTGACTGTATGTGTTTGGGGAGACTTGGGGAACTTTGTTGGTGGGGTTGAAATTGGTTTGTAACAACTACAGTCAAGTAGAGAGAAACTGTACTCAGGGAAAGGACTGAGAAAAGGGGGTGTGCTATTATAAACAGAGGAGGATAATCAGGGTGGCCATATTCCACCATGGCAGGCATCTTCGGAAGGGTTGTAGGCTGCACAGGCTGTGGGATGGCAATAATTCTAAATTGGGCCTGGAGAGAGGGAGGCTGCCCACTCTGTAGACAGCTATCTTGTATCAGAAGTGAGGTATATTGGTTAAGGAGTAAGCTGGGGAGCTGGGGGGGTGTCCAAGGATAAGGGGTGTGAATATGGGCAGCAGAAGGGTGGGGCTGAGGGGAGGCTGGGGCAACACTCTGAAATTACAAGACATTATGCTACAGCAAGCAGAAGGGGGGATATTAGGGACAGAGGACCCTTAGATAGGAAGTTGATGCTAAGGAAAGCGACAGGGTGAAAATTCTGAATTCAAGGAGACTGGAGGGAAGAGTCAGGAGGAGGCTGTTGTCGGAAGCCAAAAACAGCAGACTGTGGGAAGGGAGCTCCTAAGGTGAACAGTGCAAGACAGGAAGAAGAGGTCAGTTTAGAGATGCAGTCAGAAACTCGGGTTACTTGATGGAGGCTGACATAGAGTGTCACAATAAATTTGAGATACTAAGCATCCTAGAGGGGGAGGAAGGGGTTGGTGGAAATGAGGAAACTTATACAGAGGCCGGGGGGAGGGAGTCAGATACCCAGAGGGCATCACAGAACAGCTATGGAAAGGATAGACATAGTCCCAGAGGGAGAAGGGGAAACATATATGTTAAGCAAATGGGGGAGATGCAACATATTCCAGACATGAGGGAGGAGAGCATGATTGGAGAGAAACTGGGAGACAAGGAGGTGGGAGAGGAGCCCCCCTTCAGCAGGAAGGTCAGTACAAGGATGGGGCCCCTAGCTAAGGGACCCCAGAGAGCCTCTGGAGACAGGGTACTATACAAAGGGATGGGGTGGGGAAGGAAACCATCAGGGCCAGGATAAATGGTTCAGATAAGAGAGGGTTAAGGGACACCTATTCAGAGGGGTTTGAGTTAAGTGGGCAAAATAGCAAGGGAGGCAGAAAGGGGAGGGTGACAAGGGGTCTCTAATAAGGCAGGAGACTCCCATGAAAGTGCGATCATGAATAAAGTGGGGGAGGGGCTGAGAGGGCATAGTGGAGTAACCATAAGGATGATGGTGGTGTTAAGGTTCTGTTACTGGGAGACTCGATGATTAAGGGTATCCATTGGGAGGGACAGGGGATGGATGCCATAGCCAGGTGAAGGTAGTGAGTATCTCTGGGCTGACAGTGCACAGAGCAAAGTTCATGGTGTATGAAATGGTTAGGGATTGTGGAGGAAACCGGATTTCCTGGTGCATTTGAACTAATGATCTAGAGGAAATAGCATTATGGAAATCAAGCAAGGTTCAAGAACTTGCCAGAGTCTGTCGGGATAATGGATGCAACATTTCCTTTTCAGAGATATTGCCAGTACCAAAGGCCTCAGTGGAGAAAAATGAAGCTCACAGAGGTTAATGAATGGCTCAGGAAGTGGGTGAAGAGAATGGGTTGGGGTGTTAGGGAACTGGAATGGAGTTTGGGAGGATAAGGGACTATATGCCAAGGACAGGTTTCATCTTGCCCCATTAGGGAAGGAAGTCCTTAAACAGGGATGGCTGACTACATACAAGAAAGGTGGGGTTTAAACTTGTAAGGGGAAGGATAAGGAGGCTGACTAGAGCCTCCTCCAGATGAGGGAGTAGCCTCAGCCCAAGGGGAGGGGAAACAGACTGGAGGTGGAGGTTTCAGGAGGAGCAGGGGAGGATGGAAGTATAAGGAATCTGGGTGGGGTTCGACAAAAGGATCAGGGATAAGGGGTGGGGGTTAGTGTTAGTAAATGCCAGGAGCTTGGGAAACAAGTTGCCAGAGTTCAGGCCATGCTGTTCGAGGGGGGTGGATGTGGCGGCAGTCACGAGCGTGGGCCAACAAAAACCATGACTGGGACCTAATATGTGCGGGGTACACTATGCTTGGGAAGGATAGAAAGGAGGGCAGAGGGGTGGAGTGGCTATGTTCATTAGAGATGACATAGAAATTGCTATGGTAGAAGAGGAGAGGGAAACGTGGAGGCCTTATGGGTCACCTACGATCCCAGCAGGAGATAAGGTCAAGCTGGGAGTAGCATATAGGCCCCCGGGATGAGTGATGTTCTAGAGGATGGTTTGCTGGACAACATCATTGCCCAGTGTGGACCAAAGGGGAAGGTGGTGTTGATGGGGACCTTAATATGCCAGGTACAAACTAGGGAACCATGTCCTCTAAGGTGGCCAAGGAGAGAGGCTGCTGGATGGCTTCCAGGATGTGTTCTTAACACAGCATGTGATGGAGCCCACAAGGAGGGGCATGTCCTGATGTGGTTCTGCAGATGGGGATCTGGTAAGGCACATGGTTGTACAGGACCCCTGACTGGAGTGACCACAATACTGTCTGGTTTCAAATAAGCATTGGGGAGTGGGGTGAGATCTAGGACACTGGCAGTGGACTTCAGGGGCAGACTTTATGGGCATGGGAAATATTCTCAAGGATCACTTGAAGGGATTACCTCAACGACAAGTGTGGAAAGGAGATGGAGGTCATAAACGGGACTTCATGAGGCAGTCAGGATCTGCGTAAGTTGAAACGTAGGGAGCAAGGTCACATAAACCATGCTGGTGGTCCAGTGAGGTCCAGGTAGCAGTCAGAGAAAAGAAGGCGGCTTACAAAAAATATAAAACAACAAGAGGGGATAGGGATAAGGAAATGTACCAGCTTGCATCTAGAAAAGTCACCCGTATGGTGAGGGGAGCAAAGTCCAGTAAAGAGCAATGGCTGGCACAGGGGATACATGGAGGGAAAAAGGGGTTCTTCCGGTACATTGGGGAGCGGAGAAAAACTAAGGGCCATCTCAGCAGATTGAGATCAGAAGGAGGGTGGGTGGAAGAGGCGAGGGACCAGGCAGAGGTATTTAATGAGTACTTTGCCTCTGTGTTCACTAGGGAGGGGATGGGATATACAAAGCAAGGCACAAAGGGATAGAAGCGGCAGGGAGGGATCAGGAGCAACAGAAATGGAGCAAAAGGAGGGAAAGGTACCCCAGGGTGTCACATCTGGATAAAGATAAAAAGACCAGCAAGGTGGAGGGGACGGATGATGCCATTCCCACAAAGGGTGTGGTTTGCCCTCAAGGCCCTAAAGAAAGACAATCTTGCAGGATGGCATTCATCCGAGAGTACTATGGGAATTGGCGGACATACTGGCTGCACTCCTTGATGAGCTTTTCAACAGGTCACTTGAGACAGGGAGGTACCTAGGGATTGCCAGAGAAGCACATGTGGTACCAATCCATAAGAGGGGGTCAAGGAAGTACCAGGAAACTATAGACCCATCAGTTTAACCTCGGTGGTGGGAAAATTAATGGAGAGTATACTAAAGGAACGATTGGGGTTTACTTGGGGAGGTGGGAGGTCTGGATAGTCGTCAGCATGGGTTTGTGCCAGGTAGATCATGTCAAACCAACCTTGTGGAGTTCTATAAATGGGTAACATCAGAACTGGACAGGGTAAGCCTGTGGATGTATTATTCTTGGACTTCAGCAAGGCTTTGACTCTGTCCCCACAATGGTCTGGTGGAGAAACTGATGGGGTTAGGAGTAGGCCCTTTGATGGTCAGATGGATTGAAAACTGGATAGCTGGACGCACTCAGAGAGTAGTGGTCTGTGGGGAGCTCTCGAACCCTACAGAGGTTGGTAGTGGGGTACCACAGGGCTCGGTCCTGGGTCCAATCCTGTTTAATGCATACATATCGGACATCAGGGATGGTATAGGGTGTGAAATGAGTCTCTTCAAGGATGACTCCAAGATGGGAGCAGTAGTTGAGGGAGAAGAGGGGAGGTTGGTCCTGCAAGGGGACCTGGACACCCTGGAAAGCTGGGCTCACACATGGAAATTAAATTTCAATATCACCAAGTGCAAGGTGTTGCATCTTGGTCGGGGAAACCCTAAACACAGGTACACCCTGGGAGGGGAGGTGCTGGAAGCCTCAACAGGGAAAAAGACCTAGGGGTCATGGTGGATACATGTATGAATAACTCTGAGCAGTGCAGGAGAGCAG
Source organism: Neoceratodus forsteri (assembly GCA_016271365.2). Taxonomy (NCBI): domain Eukaryota; kingdom Metazoa; phylum Chordata; order Ceratodontiformes; family Ceratodontidae; genus Neoceratodus; species Neoceratodus forsteri. The sequence goes on from CM057449.1 coordinate 688,533,525, forward strand.
CTAGCAAGGCAAACAGGATGTTGGGATGCATCGAGGGAGGATCACCTCTAGGAGCAAGGAAGTGATTCTGCCGCTGTACAATGGACTGGTTAGACCACACCTTGAGTACTGTGTACAGTACTGGAGACCACACTTGAAGAGGGACACACAGCTCCTGGAGAGGGTACAGAGGAGGGCAACAAAGATGATACGAGGGCTAGGGGATTTGACTTACGAGGACAGACTTGAGGAGCTCTGCCTGTTTTCATTGGAGGAGAGGAGAGAAGGGGACATGATTGAGGTCTTCAAGTACCTCAAGGGAATAAATAGGGTAAACATGGAGGGATCTTTAGACTAAAGCAGGGAGGTATCACCAGAGGGCATGGTTTGAAGTTGGAAGGTGGAAGGGTGAGGGGAAAAGAGGAGGTTTTTGGAGCACAAGGGATGGGAGGGTGGTGGACCCTTGGAATGCTCTGCCTGGTGAGCTGGTTCAGAGATCCACAGTGGAGGGCTTTAAGAGAGGGTGGGACAGACACAGAAAGTGGATGTATCAGATGATGGCCTGTCCCGGGGGGAGGGGGGATGGATGATAGGGGTTTCTGGAGCACAAGGGATGGGAGGGTCTCGGCACCCAACTAAGGATCTAGGTTCGGGCAGACTTGATAGACCATAAGGCCTAATCTGCTGGCAAATAGTATGTTAGTATGTTAGTTTCTGCTTCTTCTAGCATAACTCCGCAAGGGGCTGAACTTGCGGGGTTGATTTCCCGTAGCTGGCTTGTATTTGGCATCAGGGTGATCTGGGAATAGCCGTGGCTGGGGAGAATTAAAAGAGTAAATTAAAAAAAATAATAGTATGATCAAAGAAAATAAAATTGGTCAGATTAAGCATCTTAAGGCTATACTAGGAAGTAAGCAGATCCAACAACATTCAGGCACATTTGCGTAATGTGCTAGGATTTAAATGGTGTTTGTTATGCTGTACTACAGTAACTCTTCAGTAAAACCCTCAAAATGCACCATACAGCACCAAAATCACCAGAGCTTCTCGATCTTGGTGGCTGTCAGATCCCAGGCCATTTGTTCAGCCCCGGGAAAAATAAAAATCAGCTCCTATGCACAGACTTGAATGTTTTACTGAAGAAAAAGAGCAGATCTACTGCATGCCCCTCATCCACCACCCTCTTAACCAAGTAAAAGAATACAATCAAGCTGGCATGACAAAACTTCCCTGCCATGAACCAATGTTGTTTACTATCCTGGAGCCCAGTCCCGTCCAGATAGTCTTTGCACTCCCTCTCACTTCTATTTGAAGTGGTGCTTTCTCCATCATACTTTTTTCTTTTCATAAATGTATCTCTCTTCTTTATTTCCCAGCCTTGATTCCATCAAGGATTCCATCGAGGCTGCAGCAGATGATGCTTAGGCTTGGTAGCAGTAATGACATTAATTAAAACTGTAATTCTTCAAAGATTGAGGTTTTATTTTGTACAATTACTGCTACCAGGAAAGGTTGGGGGGTGTAAGATTAAATCACAATTCCTGACAATGAAACATGGTAATCACATCGTAGCCTCAGCAGACTGGTTCATTTTTTTGTAATGTAATACTGAGTAAAATGTTGCCACGACCCATTTCACGTAAGCCACTGACCAGCCAACAGATTATCATTACATTTGGCCTCTGCCAACCAGTGCTGGATATGAAAAAATAACAGTGAGTTACTGTAGAGATATCTACTTACACAGTTGAAGTGAGCTGGAGTAAGACCATAGTCCATTAAGTGAGTCACCTTGTTATCCTAAAAGTAGCAACCAGAAATATTATTGCACCCAAAGCATTCCTCTAGTCTACACATAAAGCAATGCACATTATCAGCACACAGCATCACTGCTAGTAAGCTGTTCTAAACTTCCATTATCGCCTATGTGAAAAAAAAAAATTTCCTCTCGTCCTATTTAAACATTTCCCTCTTTAATTTTAATAAGTAACCATTGTTCTGGCCCCCTTATGTAGCTCTGATTGCAGTTCAGACCTGGCAGTGGAGGTGAGTGAGAACTGTTATGCACCTTAAATGGCAGCCTGAATAAGGAGTGGAAAGGGGCATCAGAGGGTTAGAGTTTACAACACAAGGTTCCTAAATGCATAGGTCCTCCTCTTGACTTTTCCACTGAGGTAGCAACAAAACAACCCTGGCTTCTGGCAGCATATCTTCGGGGAGTCCCCCCACACACACACACACACAGCCCAGGTTAAAATTACCTCTAGTGAACAAACTACTGTACCTAGACATGAGAAGTTGTGATGCATTTCCAGTTTTTAATTGCCTCAATAAAATCACCCTTTGTTCTACTTCTCTGCAAAGTAAACGATCCCAGCCGCTTCAGTCACTAGTTATACATCTCTAGCACTTTGTACATTTTTGACCCCTCCTGAAGGTCATTCATATCTAGGGCAAAATAAGATTATCCCTGGTATTCCATTAGTTACACTTCCTCAGAAACACTACTGCCTCAGCCTACCATTACTCTGATTTCTATCTCTCAGTGCATTAGTTACCCACCTGAATTAGTTAACAACATCCAGCCCTGAGTTTACTTGCTTTGTGTCCTAGACTTTTATTTAATACCTTATAAAGTGTCTTGAGGCACACATATATTAATTATTAAAATGAGTAGGGGAAATCCTACTTCCTGATTGGTGGAGAAGGTTCCAAAGCACTGCAGTTCAGGAATAGTAACTGCACTACCAAACATATCTTAATTCTTTTTTACAGTGGAAACATTATGAGAGGAATAAGGTACTTCAGGTTGAGGACTACCATTCCTCGACCACACTTTCAAGGTGTTGAAGGCACTTGGTACAAGCACCTCATGCCTGACAATGCAGCCGGGCATGTGGTTCAGGAATAGTAACCCACACCTATTGTGCCTTATTGTGTACATTGTCAGTGCCTTCCCTCATCCACCAGTTACCCAATGACTACATCAAAGAATGTTATCAGGTAGGCTTGGCATGACCTATGTCTTCTGAACAGGTGAACACTATCAGCAAGACAACAATGAATCATTAACCATGGATTATAATATTGTTTAGGGGTTTTCACAGGTTCATCACAGCAGCATGTGGGGTGAGTGGTTATGCCCATTGATTGGAAAAAAATAGTTGAACTGGTACCTCTGCTGGCAGAATGGCACCAGTCTGACTTTTTTGACAGGCAGTTTTATGTAACCTTGTGGCAGAATGTCACAAGGCAGTTGTCACTCCAGTGCACAAAAGTGGTGATAAGTCACTGCCTGGTAACTATCGCCCGATATCAATACTACCACCTCTCTCTAAGGCCCTTGAACGCTTGGTGGCGGACCAGCTTTCAGACTACCTGGAAAAGCACAACATCCTATGCACTCAGCAGCATGGATTTAGGAAAGGGCACAGCACATCGACTGCCCTACTTGAATTCTCAGGAGCAATCCACAATGCCATGGACAAAGGAAACCTAACTGGAGCAGTCTACATTGACTTAACCAAGGCATTTGATACAGTACACCATGGCCTACTTATCAAACAACTACTATCCCTAGGGCTCTCGCAGGGTCCTGGTGACTGGGTAAAAAATTACTTTGCTCAGCGCTCTCAATCTGTAAAAGTAGCTGGAGTTCTCTCAGACTCAAAACTGGTTCACTCAGGAGTTCCCAGGAATCCATCCTGGGCCCCCTCCTTTTCAGCCTTTTCCTAAACTCCCTCCCCAAATCCTGCCCTGAACAAATAATCCCCTATGCCAACGATGCCGTGATTCTTGCCACTCATAAAGATCCGAACCTCTTACGCCTCAACCTTCAGCATGCTTTTTCCAAAGTTGAGATGTGGTTCCTTGAACATAAGCTGGTTCTAAACCACAGAAAAACTAAATCCATGCTCTTCTCTAACCTGCAAAACAAGAAACGGCAAGTCCCACTCACCATTAATACATACCTGGGAAATACCTTGAACAAGTGCCAATTTTCAAATATCTTGGAATCAACTTTGATCAAGGCCTAACCTTCTACAACTCACATTGATAGTACAGCAAAAACTATTAATCAGCTGAATTGGGATTCTGTATCGGAACCGACAGCTCCTTACCCATTCTGCACTGAGGATTGCCATCCAATCCTCTATCATCTCAGTCGTTGACTATGGCTTAGTTATATATGGATCTGCCACATACTACAGCACTTAGTCGCATTACAACATCCCTAAATAGGCCTGTCGCTGCTCACTGGTGCACAACAGACCCACATGTGAACTCTATGCTGACTCAGGTTGGTTGCAACTCTCAAACCGGATAAAGTACTTACCTGCCTGATGGCGAAAAAATCCACTCTGGGCCTCACTCCACCTTGTATCCAAGACCTGTTATGCCCGAGCGCTAGCACCCGTTTACCAGAAGATCAGAACACCAGCCTCTCCAAGTCCCCGATGCCGGACTTCTCAGGGACAAAGATCATTTGCCTATCGTGCCCCAGCTGGCTAAATGCCCTCAGCACTCACATTACTGCCCACCTCTAGGTATTTTCAAATCAAGGCTGTTCGCTCACCTTGCCACCTCCAGCTCCTGTGACTGCCCTGATTAAACCTCCTATTTTCTCACTACCCACCCTGTTCCGTTATTTGACAAAGACATGTTTGGGAAACCTTTTCTCCTGCTATTGTCTGCTCCCCACACCTTTCACTTACCCTCTCTGTTCTGAACTTTTTCCCTATTTGTTTCTCCTAATCTGGCATGACCTCTTTCTTGTAATAATAATGTGATTATTGATATCTCATGTCCTTTTGCACAAATGATTTGATATGTATTTGTATATGCTTTCTCGCTCTTGACACAGCACAAATTGTTGTGTTATCTATGTAACCTTTTTTGTACTGTACCTAATTGATGTGGAACCTTTGTAAAAGAGCCTCTGGCTCAAAGGTAGTAATTCCTAGAACAATAAACTAAACTAAACTAGAATAAACCCCTTTACGCCAGTTAGGATAACATTTCCCTAGTGCCCTACTTGAAGCAGCAACATAGAAACATAGACTTTGACGGCAGATAAGGACCGCTTGGCCCATCTAGTCTGCCCATTTCCCTACCTACAGGATAGGCCGCAGATCCTAGTTAACCAACAGCCTATTTCTTCCTACCCCCACAAGAATTGCCTTATGTCTGTCCCATGCATTCTTGAATTCTCCCACAGTTTTAGACCCCACAACCTCCTCAGGAAGGCTGTTCCATGCATCCACTACCCTCTCTGTGAAATAATACTTCCTCACATTGCCCCTGAACTGCCCTCCTTCTATGTTTAAATTGTGTCCCCTTGTTCTTTCAAGTCTCTTTTTCTGAAAGACGCTACCCTCTTGGACTTTATTGATTCCACTGAGGTACTTAAAAGTTTCTATCATGTCCCCCCTCTCCCTTCTTTCCTCAAGGGTATACATATTAAGCTCCTTTAGTCTCTCCTCATACGGCTTCTCTTGCAGACCCTGCACCATTTTAGTTGCCCTCCTCTGGACTACCTCTATCCTATCTATGTCATTGCGGAGATGGGGTCTCCAGAACCGGACACAGTACTCCAGATGGGGTCTCACCAACTGTCTGTACAGAGGGATAACAACTTCCTGTTTTCTGCTGCTGATGCCTCTCCCTATACATCCCAGTATACCCCCAGCCCTCCCTACTGCCTTCTCACATTGCTTGTTAACCTTAAGGTCATCTGATATGATTACTCCCAGGTCCCTTTCCTTTTTTGTTGTTGTTACTACCTCCCTACCCATTGTGTATTTTTCCCGAGCATCTTGTTTCCCAGGTGCATTATTTTGCACTTCTATGCATTGAATCCTAGCTGCCGTACTTCTGACCATTCCTCCAATCTTGCCAAGTCCCTTTTCATCCTTTCCACTCCATCTTGTGTATCAACCCTGTTGCATATCTTTGTGTCATCTGCAAAAAGGCATACTTTTCCTTCCAGTCCCTCTGCAATGTCACTGATGAAGACATTAAAGGACTGGACCCAATACTGAACCTGTGGTACCCACTAGCAACCCCTCTTTCTTCAGAGTGGACTCCATTTACAATTACCTTCTGTGTCCTGTTGTGCAGCCAATGTTTTATCTATACAGCTACCACTCTGGGAACCCACTCCCAGGCTGGTTAATTTGACTATTATATCTTTGTGTGGACTGTGTCAAATGCCTTGCTAAAGTCTAGGTAAGCCATGTCCACAGCCCCTCCCTGGTCTACTACTTTGGTCACCCAGTCAAAGAAATCTATTAGATTCTTCTGACATGACCTTCCGGCCAGAACCCATGCTGCCTTGGGTCCTGTGCTCCACTGGCCTCCAGGTACTCAACTATTCTTTCCTTCAGAAGTGACTCCATCACTTTCCCTACCACAGAGGTCAGACTGACAGGTCTGTAGTTTTCTGCCTCTGTCTTGGTCCCACTTTTGTGAACAGGAATCACATCTGCCTTCCTCCAGTCCTTGGGTACCACACCATCCTCCCATGATTTATTAAAAAGAGTAGCCAGTGGTTTCACTAGTTCCTCACTTAATTCTTTTAGAATTCTGGGGTGAATTCCATCAGGACCCATTGCTTTGTCCACCTTCAGTTTTAGGAGTTCTTGCAATGTTAGTTAGTTAGCAAAAAAATGTCATCATATAGTTTTGTTTCAGTAATGATAGATTACCTCCCGAGGTGGTGACTGCAAAGTCAGTATCAAGCTTTAAGCATGGGTGGGACAAGTATTGGGAACAAACACATGGCACTGACAAGGGCTAGACTGGGTGTCTAGGAGGACAGAACACTGGTGCACAATACAGTTGGTCCCGAGATACCTCGCTTGAGCAGACTCGATGGACCACCATCATCTATACTTCTATGTTTCTATGATACATTTCTGGTAAAAACATTAATATACCCATGCTTCAGGGAGTAAACAGGGTGAACAGGGGAACTTAATGAAGCTGACGGTGGGGGGAGATTTAAAAATGATCTCAGGAAATATGTTTTCACGGAAATGGCGATACATAGGGGAAACACACTGTCAAGTGAAATTGTGTGTGCTAAATCAGTGGCAGGATTCATGCACAGGTGGGGCAGACTTAAGGGGCTGGTAAAGGATATAGGAGAATTAGAGGGGGATGAAAGAGTGAATGGCCACTAGGGCCATCAAAGCCAGCCTTAGGAAGGGCTGGGCAGATTGGATAGGTTGTAGAGCCCTTTCCTGCTACAAACTTCTATTTTTGTATGTTTCTCTTCCTTTTCACTTTATGAAAAGGGAGGATACATAGAGGTCACAAAATCCATACAGTACATAGAAACATAGAATTTGCCAACAGATAAGGGCTGCTTGGATCTCCTAGTCTGTCCATGTTTCCCTACCTACAGTATCACCATAGATCCTACTTGATCTCCAGCCCATTCTCCCTTCCTCCTTCCTTTCACCTAAGATCCCCTTATGCCTATCCCCTGCATTATTTAAGCCCATCACTGTTTTCATTCCTAACACCTCCACTGGAAGATTGTTCCAGGAATCCACCACTCTTTCTGCAAAGAAGTACTTCCTCACTTCTCTCCTATATCTACCTCTCTCCAGCTTCATAGCAAGTCCCCTTGTTCTTGAGCATCTTTATTTCTGAAAACTACTTCCCTCCATTACCTTATTTACCCCGTGAGGCATTTAAAGGTCTCTATCATACCCCTTCCCCCTTCTGTCTTCCTGGATGTATATATTTAAGCCCTTTAGTCTCTCCTCATAGGGTTTTTCATATAGACCCTACACCATTTTAGTTGCCCCCTTCTGGACCACTTCCACTTTGTCTATGTTCTTTCAGAGATGTGGTCTTCAGAATTGGAACAAGCATCTGTCAATGCTGAATGTTTGCTTGCTGGTTTTGACATTGTTAGTGTGAATGAGTATTGAGTCATGTAGGTGTAAGTATTTCTGTGGCCCTATCAGAATCAATGACAGAGTTTCCTGCATTTCTGTGTCCTTTTCAATGTGTAATATTTTACAACATTTTAAAAAATTAGTCTGACAGGGAGCAGTTATTAACTGCTTAATTACAGGAAATCCATCTACTTAGAAATTGGACTATGTACAGTGCAGCACAATTGTTATTGGAGATTTGCTGTGATTGCATTCCTGTCCCTGGGTTGGGGAAGGGAGCTCAGGAAATGCAAATATCATAGGTAGAGTGCAGAAAAGAAGCAGAACAATGACATTTTCCCCAGCACCCATAAATCCAGTATGCTGTATGAGAAGCTTGATTTCTGACTGAAATAATATATTACACTAAGTAGCAAAAGCTGAGAGCAATTTGCTGAGTATCTTACAATGTTGCACATTATTTCTGTAAGGAACTGATTAAAGGTAGACAGATTGTTTAGCAACAACATTGCAACTCCTGGTAACAATGTAGAACAATCTTTATGTAACAACAGAGGAAAGTTACAGGGATTTTTTTTTAAGTACTGACTCTGATGTGCTGAAATATCACTGCAAAAAGCTGTCATGGATTCTGGTTGTGTTTTCACATTTCTATTTCTTACTTATGTTACATCCAGATTAATAAAACAAGCAAGTAAAGCAAGTGTGCGTGTTTTATTATTTATAAAAAAAAAATGTAATTGCTGAAACTCTTACTGATTTATCAAATAGTATGCTGTGCCTAAGCATTAGTCTGGCTATGTGTGTAAACAGTGAAGGACAGGCTGAAATACATTGAAACACATTGTATGGCACCCATCTTAACTTACATGACCCAGACACAGGGCAACAAACTGCAGATCTGACTGTGTATTCTCACATCTGTGAGTGCTCGCTGCTATGATGCATTCAAATAGTGATGAGTATGGTTGATGGGGGAAGGGGGGATTGAGGGTAAGTAATGGACTGTGCAGAGTGGCTTCCCACAATCTCCCACTTGCATAGTGTGTGACTGTGAGCAAATCACAAGGAACAAGGAGGTGCTACTTCACTGAGAGGGTGGTGGATCCCTAGAATGCACTGCTCAGGGAGTTGGTGGCTGCTACTACTGTGGAGGAGTTCAAGAAAGGCTGAGATAGGTATAGTGGGAGGGAGCATCCTAGAGCCTCATTGGGAAATGGGGGACCTTGTAGGGAGAGGGGGCTACCAACAGTGCCCTGGGAAGGCACTGACCATCGAGCATATGAGCTAGACCATAGGGCCTAATCTGCTGGCTTTGTAGTAAGTAAGTTAGTAAGTCAGTTAACCTCATCGGTGCTCTCAGGTTGCCCATGAAAACAGGCAGCAATGACTAGTGGGCCTTACCTGGTTAACAAAGAATTACATAAATAAAGAAAATAAAGACAGAATGTTTAGAAGTTACACATGATCAGGAAATGACGTTTGTGCCTTGGTCAATTGCAGGGTAGTTTGAAAGCTAACCAGTTTGCAGTGGAGTTCAGCTCCTATGTGTGGCTGTGCTCTACACATGGGCACTGCACTGGTGCCACAATGCTGTGTAAGTGTAAACACTGTTCACAGTAATTGCACTTTGACTCCCCCCCCCAAGAAAGTTGTCCACACACGTGGGTAAAGTGTACTCATTCCTTGCTGTTAACTAAACCATACAACGTGCACACTAGTGAGAATTTGATTTCATTTCCATACCTTGTGTGTGTGTGTGTGTGTGTGTGTGTGTGTACATACAATGACCTAGGGACTGCTGGTAAAATAAATAGTATAATTGTGTTATCTAGATTAAGGGGGGGGGGGAGAAATAGAGACAGAGAGAGTACGTGGGGCTTTAGAAGTGATACATACACACCGACAACTTGAATCAAACTTTGCCGCCTTTTCCAAACCTCGGTGTGTATGTGTGTCAAGTACAGAGCAATGGCAGGCTGCCACCCATCCCCCCAAAAAAGAAAGATAAGAGAGAGAGGGAGGTAGTACTAGAGGACAACAAAATGTTAGTCACATAAATCCTACAAAATGATGTATTTACTTTTCTAGGCCTCACTGTGTCTATGTTTACAGGGCAGTAAAGAAATGTTGAAAGAAATATTGGACTTCTGTCATCCAGGTGAGAGAGACAGAGAGAGAGAGAGAGAGAGAGAGAGAGAGAGAGAGAGAGAGAACTAACGAGGGGAGGAGGTCCAGAACCTAGAACCAGGCTAGCTAGAGGAAGACAACAGGTGTCCCTAGAAATACATCTGGTATAGTATTGTGTGTGTATATATATATATATATATATATATATATATATATATATATTAATGGCATCAGTGTGACGCTGTATGTAAATGGTGAAGGACAGGCTGGTAAAACACATCCTTGGAGTCACAGACATCATCATTAAAAGTGTAGCTATCAATGAGCATGGAGCACCCATCAGACAAACCTGGGTTTGAATCCCTCAATCCACCACTTGCATACCTGCGTAAGCAAGTGGGAGATGGCCTCTGAGAAGGTCACTTACCTTTTTTGCCTTTGAGCAAGTCACTTAAGCTCCCCAGTGCTCTCAGATCACCCCTAAAAACAAGCACATATGTCCAGTGAGCCCTATGTGGTTAACAAAGAATTATGTAGATAAATAAAATAAATACAACATGTGTAGAGTAATTCCACAGAGACAGACATGCATTATAATAGTTTATTTTTTTTTACTGGCATTAGTGTGGCAATGTGTGTAAATAGTAAAAGACAGGCAGGCAAAATAGGGTTACCACCTGTCCCTATTTTCGCAGGACAGTCCTGATTAGGGCAGCTGTGTCCTGCAAAAAAAACATGAAAAATACTACATTTCCTGACTTTGTAGTAGTAAAAATATTTTCAAATTTTCCATTAAATGTTGCAGAAAACTATCATATCTTAACTAAAATACCTTAAAATGATAAGAAACAATAGAAGCAACCAAGAAACTACAATACTTAGCCTTAATTCTGATTATATAGAGAAAACAAGTCTGTTGTATTGGTTGAGGTTACGTACTGTCCTGCAAAAATCTTGTTTCAGTAAGAAATGTCCCACTTTGGGCTTCTTAAAAGGTGGTAACCCTAAGGCAAAATACATCCTCGGAGTCACAGAAACCAGAACTAAAAGTTTAGCTGAGAATGAGCATGGCACATCCAGCATACAAATCTGGGTTTGATTCCCACAATCTCCCACTTGCATACTGTATGCCTCTGAGCAAGTCACTTAACCTCCCCAGTGCTGCCAGGCTGCCCTTGAAAACAGACACATATGCCTATTGGGCCTACCTGGTTAATAAAGAATTACATAAATAAATAAAATAAATACAGAATGTGTAGTACTTACGACTTACACATGATCAGGAAATGACTTTTATGCCTCGGTCAGTTGCAGGGTAGTTTGGAAGGAAACCAACTTGCATTGCAGTACAGCCCCCTTTACTTTTTTTTTATTTTGTCAGACAGAGTGCATTATTCATTTTAAAAACACTGGTACCATGTCAACTGGTTTGGGAAAAAGTAGTAAGGTAGCTGTCCACTGGTGTCCTCACTCAGTTCATTGCTGCCAAGGAATTTGAGCTTGCTGCCCAAAACATCTGATTTGGTTGCAAGTGTTGGAAAACAGGTAGCCAAAAGTTAACTTTTAAAAATCATAGAGTGAGCCCCCATTACTGTGTCACTGTTTTAGGTTTGGGGAAAACTCTGCCAATGAAGTACATTTTAAATGTTAAGGCTCCCCTCGAAACATCCAGCACTGTTAGAACACAATCCAAACCTGGACCATTTTGGTCTTCAAGATACTGAAGCTGTTCCGATGTCATGTAAGCCTTATTTTATATAAACACAATAAACATCAAAATAAGGCTGCTCTATAGCATTGCTGTGCCTGATAATCTGTAATATGTGCACTTGCAGCCTGTTTCAAGCATTAACAATTCCACCACAGTATAAAAGTGCAATATGCCAGCTCCTGTCTTATAATGTAGCATTGTGATATATTTAGGTGAAGTAATTTTAACCAACAGAACAGTATTGTTTTAAGTTACGATTTACTTTAATTTCATATTTTGGTATTTTGCGTGTTTTTCTTCCATGTGGGCTATTGTTTCCATATGCTAGCCTTCATTAAATGAAACATATTAATCAAAGCAGGCTTTTGTATAGTATATTGAAGCTGACACAGGTGGGATTCTATTCATAGAAGGAAACATCGACTAGGGTGTATGAACTGTCCCTTCTGACATATTGACGTGAATGAACTGTATACAGTCCCATTTGTCTCAATTTCAATATACAAAAGACATTGTGCTTTAAGATGTCTACAGTACATCCATTTCGGCTTGTATATACAAAGAATAGCCCGCTGGAACGAACACCTGCAAAATACTGTCCATGAAATTATAATAAATTGTGACTTATAGAAATATCATTCAGTTGGTAAGCATCCATCCACATAAATATATCACAAACAGGATGGAGACAGCTTGTATCAGAGTGAATGCTGAGGGACTGCTGAATGTTGACCTGTTCCTGTCAAGTGGGAGTGTATTAATCTGATGAGCATCATACTTTGCAACTGTGGGTCACCTATCTTCTTTGAGTACCAGCTGCAAAACTGTGTGTGTGTGCGCGTATGTGCATGCGTGGTGTGTGTGTGTGTGTGTGTGTGTGTGTGTGTATTATGTGGGCAGAGGGGACAGGGAAAAGAGTAGGATTCAGCTGCAAAGTATTTTGGTTTATGATGCACTTGGTCACTGCTGGTTTTAACTATCTTGTGATTCTTTACAAAACGAGATAAACTGCGCTCCTTTGATGATCAGACTTCCCCTATTACTGCTCACACAATGCAAAATAGTCAGATTTATGCAAAGGAACATCACAACACTCACAGCTAGTGATTCTTCTGGTCCTAGGATTTTCTGCTCCCTGCTGTTCTCTTTATGTATTTTAACCTGCACATCCTACAATAAGTAATGTAGAGAGTGAAGCTGATGGTTCTTGCTGCACGAATGACTGGATGATTGCAGTTTTGGCCACTGGGAATGGAGTGGTGAACTGGGAGATGCAATTTGAGACACGTATGTTTTGCTGAGGAGACTGTTTGGTGCTGTTTTTGAGATTTTGAAAGATTTGGTCGAGTTCGGTTTCATCGATTAATTCAAACGGCATGTCCATAGGTTTTTCTTTTCTTTTGATTGCATGGCCTACTAGGATTTTGTTAATTAGAGCTAATATGGTGGCTTTGATTCATTGATTGGGGTATCAGAGTGATACCTTTGGGGAGTGGCATGAGGCTGTGGCAGACTGGCACCTTTGCCAGTGATTATCATAGGATTTACAACACGGCTAAGGTGCCAGTCTGCATATGTGATTGGCTGTTGCTTTATGTCCATGGTATAATCAACAATAGAATTTGCCATTATTTTCATCAATCACTTACTGTCAGTGATCTGTGAGGTAGCTTGCTTTGCACAGATCCACGACGGGTCGTCGGCAAAATATTTGTTGAATGACCTGACAGCAAAACCGGCAGGTCGACTGCATTTTGCAGTAGGCTGCAGGTTTCCAAAAGACATAAGTGTTTTCTTCAGGGGGCTTCATCACCCCCAAACCCCCCACATGGGGGCTCTGCTCCCCCCCCCACTTAGGGTTCTCAACTCTGATTTGGGACTGATTCGGGGGGGGGTGCAGGAGCCCAGACAGACACTGCTGGGTTACAGCAGGTTCCCTACAGTGATGTGGCACTGTTGTCACTGTAGGGGACTCCACTGTCAAAATGTCAATGTTGGGGGTGTATACCACTTTACACAAAGAGCAGCTCAAAAGGACTGGGTGCCAGTGACAATATGAAAACTATGCAGCAAAAAAAAAAGTCACAGTGTTCACACAGTTCAGTTAAAGTCCAGCTAAATTAAACAGTCCATAGACTGGTAGCCTTCTTACTTTGCTTATTGCAGGAGGTGATATGCAGGTTGAAATACAGGACAACATGGAGCAGAAAAATCCTGAGTTGTGACTACCATGTTTTATTTTTGTTTGTTTTTTGCATAGATCTGACTAGTTTCCATTGTGTGAAGATTAGTAGGGGGATATGTGCTCATTAAAGCGTATAGTTTGTCTCGTAAGTTGTAAACTACATTTTATTTATGTACAACCACAGTGAGTGTCATTCTGCTAAACAATGCAATTACAAAAGTGCAGGCTAGCTGCATTATATGGCAGAATGACACTCTGTTTTTATATACACAAAATGTTGTTTACAGCTTGCAAGACAAATTGTGCTCTTTGATGAGTAGACTTCTCTTACTAGCATTCACACAATGCAGACAAGTCAGACTCATGTAAATAAAATTCAGGGTACTCACAGCTCAGGATGCTTCTGCTCCATGCTGTGCTATATTTTACTGCACCGCACTTGCTACTGCTGAAACATAGACTTTAAAGATGTTTTTTTCTTCTGTGTGTTTTCGAAACAGTTTCATTCATCCAAAGCATTGTTGACCTCTATAAATATTGTGTGAGTTTTGAAGCTTAGAGTGTCATCTTCACTGTATTGAACAACTTTTTGTTTCTGAGGGATATGTTTTATGGTGTTTTGCTTAGATTAGCAGGCATGCTGGATAGTCGAATGTAAAAGAAGAATGCTGGGATGGGTGCAGGACCATGGCAAACAGCATGCATCTGAATCCGGACTGGAGAAGGAGCGGTTGGTGATCGCTCGGTCATGAACTGTTTAGAGAGAGACAGAGATGCTGCTTCTATGCTGGGGGTTGTTGCTGCTGCTGCCCTGTTTAGTTCTCCACTCCTGAGTCCCACATCCCAACACACCACACCTCCCATGTCATTGATGACCATGGGATGATCATAATCTTAGGCAGCACCTGTACCTTCAGCACATTCTAGCTGCACCATGGGTGTCTCTGTCTGTGTGTTTGGGGGGGTGCACTGCTGGCAGTGGGTGGCAGAAGTGACTCGCATGTGGCAGGAGTGGCTTGGCTAGTTTGCTGGTAGCTCTGCTCCTCATCCAGCATGGCTCAGTCTCACTGGGGTGGGGGGGCATCTGTGGACATAGCAGACAGGACAGGAATCAGACCTGCCCAGGGCACTTCTTCAGCCTTCACTTGTTGTGCTGTGATTGGGGCAGGAGTTGGGGTGGCTCAGCATTCAATGAATATTTGTGGTGGTGATAGTGGTGGTGGAAGGGCCGGTCCTCCAGTGCTCCTCTGTAAGAAGCATGCCACTAAACAAAGCAAACAAGGTAGCACGGCAGGAGCGGACAGAAACAGTGTCTGTCCTGACATGCAGATAGTGCTTGCTTTGCTTAGTTATATATTTAAAAGTTAAGCTTCAGGAATGCATGGGACAGACATAAGGCAATTCTAGTGGGGTGTAGGAGGAAGTAGGCTGTTGGTTAAGCAGGATCTGCAGCTTATCCATGAGGTATGGAAATGGGCAGACTAGGTGGGCCAAGCGGTCCTTATCTGCCATCAAATTCTATGTTTCTATATTTGTCTGCAGCCTGCATAGGAGGGAGGGAGAGAGGAGAAGACCGGACATTCACGGGTGTTGGTAATTTGTGCATTGTAGAGGTGTGCCTAATCCCCATCTGTTTATAAAAAAATATACCCTGGAAATTAATATTAAAAAGTAATATTATAGTGAACAGGAGCAATTGCTATCCCAGGATAGGTAACAAAAAAAAAGGAGTGCAAGTGAGGATAGGTTTCTCTGTGATAGTACATTTTTTTTGTATGATATCCAGGTTTAAAAGGAGGTGTCTCTTAAAATCAAACTATGGGCATATATGCAAGCTATGGACATACTGTATATTCATTTTGTACACTGCAGTAAGTGTGCAAACAAACCAGGTGGCACTTATATGTGGCTTGGATACTCCCAAGCTTCCTCTGAGTAACCCTTTCCCAATAATAATGTCCCTTAAATAGTGACAAATATGTAAATTATCATTAAATGATGGAAAGTTGAAAAATACATGGTTAAAGCTAAACACGCCATTAATTATAGACACGTTATTTATTACAAGCACCTCGTTGATGCATACTGACTGTGGGCTAATTTACAAACTGTAATGTTAAGACTGTGAGCCAGTTCCTAAAGATTTTAATATATATAAAAATGATACCGTCTATAATGCCAACAGTGTCATTGATGTTTAGTTAGCAAAGTCACATAAAGCCGTATAACACCACGGGTTAATATACAAGCTAATGAATAAGCTCAGTAAATTGACTTTGTGGTATGCTAATTGATAAATTAAAAAAAATTATACAAATAACACAGACTGCGTGGAACATTTGTTTACAGAATAGGTTTACAGAATTGGAGTCCTTTCAAGTCACAAATGTAGCTGACCAAAAACTGAGATGTGGTTAAAGCACTCCTGTCGGTTACAAGGTAGCAGCTCCGTGATTGTAAATAATTATTAAGGTCATACAGATCCTCTCTTACTCAGCACCAGAAAAAAATATATAGTTTTTTAATTAAAAGATGCAGGCCCACATCATTATCCAAAAGCACACTTCCACAAATATTCAAAAGAGCACTAACTACTAAAGGCTCATATGCAATAATGCGACCATGCACGGAGGTTTGGTAGCTGTCAGGCACAATTACTTAATAAAACAAGCATTTGTCAATGCTGAATGTTGATTGCACTGGTGTGTTGAGCTCGCTCATTGCCCCTCTGTCACTCACTCAGTCTGTTTCTCCCGGTGCTGCCGGCTGCTCTTTTGTACTGGGCTCCTGCCTGCATTGGCACCTTGTTCTGCCCACTAAGAAATCCGCAGCTGTTCCGACAGAGCTGCATTGAGGTGGCTCACTCCCCATCTCTAACTCACTCATTCTGTTTCTCCTGGTGCTGCAGGCTGCCCTTTTGTACTGGGCTCCTGCCTCTGTTGGTGGCTTTTTCTGCCCACAAAGAAATCTGCAGCAGTCCCGACACAGGTCTGGTGAGCCTGCTGACTCCTCGTCTCTCACTCACTCATTCCGTTTCTGCCGGCGTTGCAGGCTGGCCTTTTGTACTGGGCTCCTGGCTGCTTTGCCGCCTTTTTCTGCCAACAAAGAAATCTGCAGCAGTCATGAGAGAGTGCCACTGAGCTCACTCACTCACTCCCTTTCTGTCACTCGCTCATTGTGTTTCTCCCGGCACTGCAGGCTGCTCTTTTGTACTGGGCTCTTGCCTGCATTGGCACCTTTTTCTGCCCACAAAGAAATCCACACCTGTCCCAACAGAGCTCCGTTGAGGTCGCTCACGCCCCCTGTGTCACTCACTCATTCTGTTTCTCCTGGTGCTGCAGCCTGCCCTTTTGTACCGGGCTCCTGGCTCTGTTAGTGCCTTTTTCTGCCCATAAAGAAATCTGTAGCAGTCCCGACAATGCTCCTTTGAGCTCGCTCAGTCCCCTTTTCTCAGTTGCTTATTCCGTTTCTGGCGGTGTTGCAGGCTGCCCTTTTCTATTGGGCTCTTGCCTGTGTTGCCGCCATTTGCAGCAGTTACAATACAGCTCCATTGTGCTCTGTTACACAAGGTCCCTGCACCCTAATTGGTACCCTCAGAGGTACACCGTAGACAGCTAGTGCTTAAGCATATGTTATACTAACATATAGGGCTAAGGCCATCTACCGTATAAGAGTAGATGTCAGGATATGAAAGCATATTGTTGTGATACACTTTGCTTGCTAATACATATATTCTTCTATGTATTTTCTGTGTATTTCTTACGTGTAAGATGCCAAGACACTTGTGTCCTTGGAATAATTATGATATGTAAGTTGATATTGCCACATTTTGGTGCTTTGTACTACTACACTGAGTTATGCAAGACTTTGTATAAGAACTCTTTTGTTTCACAAACTGATGACTACTACAAAATTGTATAATGTTATCTTGGACCGTGGAGCCTCCTCAAATTTAGCCAATAGGGCTCATCTCTGTAACTAGAAATGTTTCTATCTTACAGTAACTATAGTAATTATCATAGGTATATAATGTGATACACCAGTCTTGTACCTCGGAGATCCCAAGAGACACAAAGAAACCTCGAGGTATAGGGAACGCTTAGCACTGGCTCTCGGTTCGTATTGGTAAGAACTGCTTAGGGCAACTGTGATTTTATCCTTTTTGGTAGTAATAAAAAAGTTTATTACTCGTATGCAGTATGTCTGTGATTACTTGCATTCCCAATATTTCCAAGAACCTGAAAGTGAGGTTTAGACCTCCTGACAATTGGTGACCGCGGCAGGATATATTTGGTGTTTGTAAGTTTTCACTTGTCACTAGAACTTTTCCCTTTCCCACGGGGACAGTAGGTGTACATTCCTGTATCACCTCTCCCATTTTAAAACCAGTTTGTAGTCACTTACAAAGTCTGGCTGTCTTCTTTTCTGGTGTGGTCGATGCCGACTTGACTTACTCCTTACAGTTTTGAATTGTAAGCCTACAACTCTTACAGTAGCCCGACTGTGTAAAAAGTGCTCCTGCTGTGGATCGATACATAACACAGCACCTTTTTCACAGTTTGATTTTTGTTCCCTCCGACACAATGGCCACAGTATCAAATATCTGCACAGAACTGAGACTCGATGTCTCAAACTTTCTTGCCTCCCATGGAGGATGGGCCGACTTCACATGGGACACAAGTCAATCCGAAAACCCTATACTGGGAATTTCAATCCAGTACACAGAGACGAGACAATCAACCAATAAGCGTCAAGCTAAAGGGCTGATGGTCGCAACTCTGGAAGCCTCCAAAGTGAGGTTTCAAACCCTTGATCTACAAATTTCATCTCCTAAACAACAAATGGGTTTGCAGAAAACAGAATGTGTTAGGCTGCAGCAGAATTTGGAGTCTGAACTTCAAACTCTGTGGAATGAAAAGGATTCACTTTTGCATCATTCAGCTCAAGCTGAAGAACAGGAACTTTGTATGTTGAAGCAGAAGTGTGAAAGTTTGAGACAGGATAAGGGACAGGCATTGCATATGAATGACTTGTTAAGTACTGCAAATGCACAGCTGAGTGAGGAGATGGGAGAGTTACAGGATGAGATGAACCAGGTACTTAATGACTTAGAAGTGGCTACTAGGGACAATCGCAAACTGAACGCCATATATAGAGTGTTGCAGAAGCAAATGCAGGATGAGGTTGATATGGATGTTGCAACTGTGAGTCACGCTGAATGTAAAACTAAGATGATGAAACTGTGCCATCAGTGGGAGGTACTGGTTGGACATGTTAAGGCAATGGGAGGTGTAACCCCTTCCTTACACATGTCATCTAAAGGGGAGGTATCAGATGATGACATCTCTCAGTACAATGCCCAGTCACACCCCTACTATGGCCCAGAACCCCCACCCAGCCATCCACAACATGGTGGGTCCCCACTCCACCCACACCATGTCATACATCATCGACGTTGTGATGCCCATCATAGAAGATGCCAACATGGCGGCCCCCATGATGGGGGAGCAGGCCCAGGCCTGGTCCTGACTGCACCACCGATAGCTGCTATTAATGTGGAAGACAGGCAAGAGATAGAAACAATGATTGAAACTGCAATAGGTAATGTACCTCTTCCTGAGAGAAGTAAATGGGCCATTAAAACCCAGATAAGGCAGCTTCTACAAGAAGTTGGCACTCAGGATGGTATCATTCATGCTGTGGCAGAGGCTGCAGCTCAGGCAGCCCTGGACGGTGCCCGAGACAATCTACCTCTGCCTGATTGACCCAATAATCCCCTACAAATGGCCTACTCTGTTCAGCAAATAGCTGACAGTATTGGTCTGATGAACTCGTCCGACAACCTCAGCTATCACTTAGAAAAGGTGTGTTATAAATGTGAGATGCTTAGCCTCGCTGCAGAATACCAGTCCAGATACTATGCCAAACCATCAATCCCAGTTTGTGAGCCAAACTCCCCGATGCCATCTGCCAGGATGGAAACACCACCTTTGATGAAGTTGCAGCTGAGCTCATTTCTGCTCACAGCCCAGGTGTAGTAGGAGTGATGCTTGCATAGCCTGTAAAACAAAATGCAAAGGAAAGTCCAATGACTTACCACCAGAGACTTTGGATGGCCTACTGAGCAGGAAAGCACCAGGCACAAGAAGCTGTAGATGTAGATCTTATTGAGTATAAGACCTTGTTCCTTAGTAACATGATTCCTGCAGTATGAGAAAAGGTAGAGCCAACCACCTACCCCAATACGGATAGGTTTGCCGACATCTTTCAGAAAACTGAGAGAGTGTACCAACTCTACTTCCATGATCTGGGCTCCGGTTCCAAGAAAGTAGCCACTGTGGAGCCTATTTCAGAGACCACAATGCACTACACTGGCCCAACACCAACAAGTCCAACATCAACAGGCCCCTCCAGCCAATAACCAACACCCCCAACAGACCCAACACCAACAACAACCACAACAGCAGCAATAATGGGGTGGGAACCTGAATTGGCACAAGAATAAAAAGCATAAGAACAAGGGTAAACCACAATAACAAAGAACAGGCCCTTCATATAGGGACATAGCTGAGGAAAATCAGAGATTCTGAGAGCTCCTGGGATAAGTGCACTCTGTGTCGGATGCTGTTCCTGCTCAGGCCCTTGTGGCTATACAACCGGTGACCCAGACCCCAATGGGTCATGGTGATACTGGAAGTGCAGGCCCTCAGGCCCATACAGGCCTTAACCTGAAGCTCATCCCTATATAGCACCGGTGCAGCATGGTGAAGTGACTCAAAGAAGCCAGGACCAACTTCTCCATGCTCCCAGTAGTACAGATTGACAATTACAGGCCCCAGTCTGGATTGTAAACAAGCTGGTTTTGGATACAAATGGAAGGCTCTGCACCGAGGCCGAGGTCGGGGGCCACCTACTTTTAGTCTTGCTAGATACAGGTGGGGCTGTATCTGTATTATATGATGAACACCCAGACACATCTCCTTGGTCCACCGGACAGAAGACCAACATGTCAGGAGTAGATGGTACTAGGCTACCTGCATACCGATCTCTACCCTTGCCGGTAGAGTTAGGCCATTTAAAGGTCTCACACACTTTCCAGCTGATGGCAATGCATGATCATCCTAGCATCATAGGAATTGATTTTCTCACACCACACGGCTGTGTGGTGGATCTGGTTAATAAGCTACTGATACAGATTCAGGGTCAATACCACACCATTTTGATCCCTGATTCACACGTTGTGGCAACACTTTCTGCTAACAACAAAGAGTATGATGTCATAAATTTGTTCAAGGATTATGAGCTTTTCCCAAAGCTTCTCCCTATGTTGCAGTGACATTTGGAAGTGTTTGCAATCAACTTACATGACTGTGGCAGAATGCACACTGTCATCAAAGTGCCAGGCCCAGTACATGAGAGGCAAAGGCAGTACTCTTTTCCAACTGAGGCCTTGCCTTCTCTCAGAGAAACAATCAAGTCACTTCTCAAGCAAGGAGTAATCAGAACTTGCGTTTCTACTGCTAACTCCCTAGTATGGCCCGTGAAAAAACCCACAGGTGCCTGGAGACTTACTACTGACTACAGGAAACTGAATCATGTCAACCCCAGTTGTTCCCCAACTGTGGCATCAGCACCCGATGTGCTACGAATTTTGACCCCTGACCTGAAATGGTTTGGTGCCCTGGATATCTCCAATGGTTTTTGGTCATTACCATTGGCTCCCGAGAGTCAATATAAGTTTGCCTTCACCTTTGAAGGAAGACAGTACACGTGGACTTGCTTACTACAGGGATTCCATAATAGCCCATCCCTATACCATCTGCATATGATGGACACCCTTGAGAGTTTCTCTACTCCCCAATGTCTCTTGCAGTATGTGGATGACCTGTCGCTCAGGAACAACACCTGGATCTCTTGGACGAACTATTGACTCTCATTCAGAGAGCAGCCTGAAATGCAATCCAGTAAAAGCACAACTATGTCAGAAAGAAGTACTCTTTGTGGGTCTAAAAATAACTGACCAAGGTCGAAGCCCTACCTGGAAGAAGATACAGGGATTGCAAGACTTGCCATTGCCCATCAGCGTGGCAACTCTTCGAAGGTTTCTAGGTATGGTGAATTATTCAAGAGATTTTATTTGTGATTTTGCTCAGAAAGCTGCTCCTCTGTATGAACTACTGATAAAGGACATCCCATGGACTTGGGGCCCTATACATACCCAGGCTGTGATGTCACTGAAGCAGGCCTTGACCTCTGCCCCAGCTCTGGTCAACCCCAATCCAGCACTACCATTCCATCTGGAATGTGCCACCTCTGATATTGCCATGTCAGCAGTACTGTCCCAGAAGGTTCATGGCACCCTGAGACCTATTGCATATGCATCACAGCTCTTGACCCCAGTGGAACAGAAGTACAGCCTTTGTGAAAGGAACCTTCTGGCTACCTACTGGGCTGTTAAGCACTTTCTGTATATCATTGGGTACTCTCCCCTGATCATTAACACCAACCACACGCCAACTACCTTTCTGCTCTCAGATTACGTGAAGGATGGGTCAGTCTCTAACATTAGGCTGACACACTGGTCACTTCTTCTCCAGGCTAGAGACATACAGGTACACCCAACAAAAATTCCATCTATGCTGGCTCATGGACTCCTTTTCCAAGGAGAACCCCATGACTGTACACTGCAATCACCTGATCTTCCAGATCCAGGTCCTTTCTTCCCTGCCAAGCCACAAATACTTGATAACACCTCTTTGTGTCACGTCTTTACTGATGGTTCAGCATCCTAGTACCAGGGAGAACAAATTGCAGGTATGGGCATTCTAGTGATTTACCCTTACGGGAACACTGTTAAAATATCTAAGCATTGCAGTGTAGCATCATCACAGTATGCAGAAATGGCAGCGGTGGCCTGTGCCCTCGAGTTCATCCAGCATGGGACCAAGGATACTATCATTTTCACAGACTGTACTTGGGTTTGTTGTTCTCTTAGTGAATTCCTTCCTTTCTGGCAGAAGAACTCCTTCCTCTCCTCTGATGGCAGCCCAATGAAGTACAAGGAATTGGTAATATACATACATTCACTGGCACAAAAATTTGCACACGAACTCTAAGTACATGAAGTCATAGCTCACTCTCTCCATGACCCCTATCATGCCTTCAATGACACAGCAGACACCCTTGCCAAGGAAGGGGCCTAAGGGGGGGGACACCTGGATGATGGACCATCCAGAGGCCAATGCGGCTGTACATATAGCAGCACTCAGGAAAAAACCTGAACTCTTTTCCTTCTTGGACCTCTCAGCAGCCCAACATGTTGATACTGAACTCAAAGAAGTGTTCAGATTCCTTGACAAGAGTACCGAAGAGACACTCCCTACACATAACCCCTACCGGAGGCATGAAGGTAAGTTACACTTGTCACCAGATGACAAGCTCATCTGGTATCAACCAGATGATTCCACCGCCAAGTTGTGAGTGGTTCCCAGACACCTCAGGTCTGAATTCTTGCACCGAGTGCATGACACACCCACTGGTGGACACCAGGGAGTGGAAAACACCCTCCAAAGGCTTAAGACCACCGTCTGGTGGCCTGGTGTCACCAAAGATGTTAAACAGTACATAGACAATTGTCTCATTTGTGTGCAAAACAACCCCATCCCTACCAAGCAAAATGCCAAACTCTTACCACAATGACACTCAGGCCCTTAGCATGCCATACACATTGATTTTATTGGCCTCCTGACCAATACCAGTAGAAATAACAAGTATGCTATTGTGGTAACTGACCTCTTATCTAAGTGGGTTGAAGCATTCCCCACTAAGACATGCACTGCTAAAACCACTGCCAAAATCCTGGTGGAACAGATTTTCTCCAGGTGGGGCCTACCTCTTAAGGTAGACTCTGATAAAGGAACCAGTTTTACAGGTGAGTTGATGAAAGAATCCCTTGAACTCCTTGGAGTTTAACAAAAGTTCCATATACCCTACCACCCCCAATCTTCAGGTCAAGTAGAGAGAGCCAACAGACGGATTATGCAAATGCTTTCCAAATTCATTGAGGACAGTCCCAAAACCTGGGATTCCCTACTGCCATTACTCCTTATGGCAATTAGGGGCACACCCTCAGCCACCACCCGGCTCACACCCTTTGAGGTAATGACTGGAAGACAGATGAGATTACCCGAATACCTGTTGTTTGACCTGCACACCCCCACTGTGGACCGTGTGTCTGTAGATCAATATGTGGAAAAACTCAGAAAAGACCTTATACACACACATTTGTATGCTGCCAACTGCATGGGCAAGGCCCAGCAACAATCCAAAATACAATATAACAAACACGCACAAGAAGTGGATTGGCAGGTCGGAGATCAGGTAATGGTACTCTGATTTGCACATCCCACCCATTCTTTCTCCAATAAATGGGAAGGCCCATACCCCATTGTCAACAAGCTCAGTCCGGCAGTCTAAATAGTTTGACTCCTGCATAACAATAAACTGACTGACAAACGGTTACATGCAAACCAATTGAAACTATATAAAGGAGCTTAATTACTTTTCCTCACCCCATTGGGTGGAATAGTACTAACTTACTAATGTCTGATTTTGCTTTTCAGATAAACTGACAAGATGGCTATCTTGTTCCATTATCTCCTCATCTCAAGAGTTATCCCCTGCATCCAAGGCATGGTACCAAACCTCCTACCACACCTTGATCATCCAGCATCTCCTTCAGAGGGAGTATCCATCAATATACCCGATAGTCTGATTACTGTCCAGGAAGGTTCCGATGCTTACCTCACTGCCTCAGTTGTTGCTCCTGATAAATCTACCCTATAAATTGAGTGGCAAACCACATCGCAAGGACAAATTCTCCCTGTGGCCAAACTCTCCAAAGGAACTGTCCAGGGTTGGCCCAATGCTAAATTATCCCCAAATGGTCCTCTGTCCTTGTTACAAACTGCTCTTACACATTCTGGTTAATACAACATTACTGCCTTAATTGATTCTTCGTACTGTAATTCTTTGTCTAAGGATTCTGCCAGAAAATTTTGTGCTGTACACCACATGGCTTCTGCTGCCATGTATCTCTCTGTATTACCACCTACTGATAAACAGCTTTTGGAATGTCCAAAGCACACCCCTGGTCCCCGTAGTGGTCTAACAGCCACTGCTCTCCCTGGTTCATTGATCAATAACTTACAATTTATGCATATACCTGTTTTGTTCAATCTTACTTACTGGAATATGAAAGAATTTGGTATGTGTCACAATACTAATATGTCAGCATTTTATAGTTCATTATTGCTTGATAGTTTAGCTGCATTTCAGATACGCACTCAAGATCCCATTGCCGGGGTCTATTCTACTGAACATAGAGGCAACTTCAGGAGAAAACCCAATCCTGATGATCAAAGTCATAAACATAGTACACGTGAAGTTGACAGTTCTGATGTCACAGGTGCAACAGGTACTGTCACAGGCCTTTTTGGTACAGCTGTCTATTTGGAATAAAGCAGACATTGCTGCTATCAAATCTCATTCTGCCAAGTTCTCCACTGGTTTGGTTAACAATATATTACTTCCATTATTGCGTGGTGTGGATGGCCTTAGTCAGGAAGAAAGATACACTGTATACAACATGCACGACATTGCTAAGGCATTTACAGACTCTAAAGACAAGATTAATGCACTCATTGCACAGAACAACAGAGAAGCAGATAAACAATACATTGCTAGAGAAATCCTCTAGTCTGCCTATTGCTCATACATTATCACTACCATCAACAATCTCTTCCATGATCTAGAATCTGGAAGAATCCCTGATATCATACATGACAGACGCATTTCCAAATGGTATTGTCCATGATGTAAAACCCCTAGCTGTATTGCTATGTGTATGCAACAATCTCTAGCTATTCCTCTTTCTACAGCTAGGAACCTGGGTTTTGTGACCAGACACCCTAACACTGGTCCTTGTTTCACTGCTAAGAAATGTTCCAGAAGAGATACTATGTTTGTTTCTTTTACTGTCTCTTTACCATGTTTTGATCCCACTACAGCCTTGTTCAACAAGCTTGCACTGGTACATTCTGTTGGGCACTTAGATGAAGACATCTACAGAGAACACCTGGATCCACTGTCTCTACTGGTTTTCCATCCTTTCCTGGATGATTGGGTGGCTCTGCACACGGACTGCTGTGTGAAGAAGCAATACATTTACTTGTGCCAATGTGATGTATTTGATGTTATTCAACCTGTTTGTGGTTATTCTCCAGATAGCACTGATTGGACATTCACCATGGATGATGACATCACCAAAAAACATGGATTTCGAAGATGGCCTACACCTGCCCTGTCCAGTTGCAAAAGTGGAGACTCCCTACTGTTCACTCTCAGTACAATTCTGATGGAGACTACTGTGTGGTAACTAACTTTAAAAGCTATACTTATGGATCTGTGACATGTGTTATTCATAACCCCAATTTTTGTTTTGTCCCCCACCAGAAGACTGTCATTGGACATACTGTTATAACCCCCGTATCCCTTATTGATGCAGACACCATTGATGGTAACCCCGATTATCTGCTCACACTTTCTGAATATTTACCATATTTTAATGTACACATAGACCCACTTACATTAAAATCACTTTTAGACAGGAAAGACACACACCTCATCCACACCAGCAATAATATGACCAAGGCCAATGAAGCTATCCTTTCATTGATTAATGATGGTGACATGAATGATGCATTGACTAACACCTGGTTGGAAATTACAGTACTTTTAAAGGTTTTGTTATTATACAAGCATTTTTAATATTTGTTTTAATTATTATGCTATGCTACCTATGGCGCACACTGTGCCAACACCATGAGCAGCTCGAGTTCCTTTACAAAGCTCGCGCGTCGGGTTTGTAAATGACCACTGTTCCCTGACCTTTCCCTGGATCTGCCTGTGTTGCCCTTGGAGGCAACAAGGGAGGGAATGTTACATGAGGTCCCTGCACCCTAATTGGTACCCTCAGAGGTACACCGTAGACAGCTAGTGCTTAAGTATATGTTATGCTAACATATAGGGATAAGGGCATCTACCGTACAAGAGTAGATGTCAGGATATGAACGCATATTGTTGTAATACACTTTGCTTGCTAATACATATATTCTTCTATGTATTTTCTGTGTATTTCTTACTTGTAAAATGCCAAGACACCTGTGTCCTTGGAATAATTATGATATGTAAGTCGATATTGCCATCTTTTGGTGATTTGTACTACTACACTGAGTTATGTAAGACTCTGTATAAGAACTCTTTTGTTTCACAAACTGATGACTACTACAAAATTGTATAATGTTATCTTTGACCATGGAGCCTCCTCTAATTTAGCCAACAGGGCTCACCTCTCCAACTAGAAATGTTTCTGTCTTACAGTAACCACAGTAATTATCATAGGTATATAATGTGATACACCAGTTTTGTACCTCGGAGATCCCAAGAGACACAAAGAAATCTTGAGGTATAGGGAATGATTAGCACTGGCTGCCGGTTCGTATTGGTAAGAACTGCTTAGGGCAACTGTGATTTTATCCTTTTTGGTAGTAATAAACAAGTTTATTACTCTTATGCAACATGTCTGTGATTACTTGCATTCCTAATATTGGCAAGAACCTGAAAGTGAGGTTTAGACCTCCTGACAGCTCGCTCACTCCCCCCCTCTCACTCGCTCATTCTGGGTCTCCTGCCACTGCAGATTGCCCTTTTGTACTGGGCTTCTGCCTGCATTGGTGGCTTGTTCTGGCCAGAAAGAAATCTGAAGCAGTCCCGACAGCTCCATTGAGCTCGCCATTCCCCCCTCTCACTCACTCATTCTGTTTTTGCCCATGCTGCAAGCTGGTCTTTTGTACTGGGCTCCTGCCTGTGTTGCCGCATTTTCTGCCCACAAAGAAATCCTCAGCAGTCACAATAGAGCTCCATTGAGCTCATTCACTACCGCTCTGTCACTCACTTGTTCTGTTTCTCTTGGCGCTGCAGGCTGCGCTTGTGTACAGGGCTGCTAGTTACATTGGCAACTTTGTCTGTCCACAAAGAAATCCACAGCTGTACCGACAAAGCTCCGTTGAGGTCGCTCAGTCTCCCTCTGTCTCTCGTTCTGTTTCTCCCAGTGCTGCAGGCTGCCCTTTTTTACTGGCCTCTTGTGTTGGTGCCTTTTTCTGCCCACAAACAAATCTGGAGCAGTCCTGACAGAGCTCAGTTGAGCTCGGTCACTTCCCACTCTCGCTCGTTCCATCTTAATCTGTCCCAAACACTGATGTCCCACAGCAACTGTGCTATTCTCTGTCAGGAGTGCAAAAACATATTTTAGCCAGGATGTGAAAAATGACAGCTGTACTGTTCATAAGGAGGTGTGAAAGAATGCCACTGTTGAAAATGTGGCATGAAAATAGAAAAAATTTGTGAAGTTACAAGGGTGCGTGGAAATAGTTGAATGCACGCTTGTAACACAGTCATGTTATGGAGTTTTGTCACCAAATTTTCAACATAGGGATTTTAGGACTTCTGCTTGAACAGTGCCACTGTCATTTTCTTAATCTGTCCCGAACACTGACTTCCCACAGCGACCGCATTATTCTGTGCCACAACTGTGAAACCACATTTCACTCAGGATGTGAAAAATGACAGCTGTACTGCTCATAAGGAAGTGTGAAAAAATGCCATTGTTGAAAATGTGGCATGACAATATAACGAATCTGCAAAGTTACAAGGGTGTGTGGCAAGTGTGCAATGCACACTTGTAACACACTCATTTGATGGGCTATAATCACTGAATTTTCAACACAGGCATTTTAGGGCCTCTGCTCATGAACAGTATCACTGTCATTTTATTAATCTGTCTCGGACAGAGATTTCCCACAGTGACCGCTCTATTCTGCGCCACAACTTCGAAAACACATTTGGCCAGGATGGGAAAAATGACAGATGCACTGTTCATAAGTAGGTGTGGGAAAATGGCAATGTTGAAAATCTGGAGTGAAAATATTATAAATTCACAAAGTTACGAGCGTGCGTGCAAACTGCTCAATGCACGCTCTTAACACAGTCATTTTATGGAGTATCGTTACCAAATTTTCAACATAGCCATTTCAGGACCTCTACTCATGAACAGTGTCACTGTCATTTTCTTAGTCTGTCCCAAACACTGATTTCTGACAACGATCGTGCTATTCTGCACCGGAAGTGTGAAAACACATTTCTGTCAGGATGTGAACAATGACAGCTATACTGTTCACAAGGAGGTGAGACAAAATGCCAATGTTGAAAATCTGGCATCAAAATATTTCAGATTCACGACATTACGAGCATGCATAGCAACTGCGCAATGCACGCTCATAAAACAGTCGTTTTTGGGATTTTTTCCACCAAATTTCCAGCATAGGCTTTTTGAGAGCCCACCTCATGAACATTGGCACTGTCGTTTTGTTAATCGGCCCCCAAAGGTGATTCCGCACAGTGACCGTGAAATCCCCTTTCGGGGCAGATTAATGCCATGACAGTTCAAGCATTCATGAGGAGGAGTCCCAAATACCCCATGTTGAAAATTGGTGAAACAATTCCAAAAAATGCCCGAGCTATGGACTAAAGTTAAAAACACCCTATTCAGTACATTATACAGCTTACTGGCATTTTGTCAGTTCACGGTCGCCTTTGAAGAGTGCAGACGTGTTCCCAGTCCACCAAAGATCATTGCGCTGGACTCCGGAGGTAAGTATGGGGTGAGGAGGGGTGTGGGGAGGAAGGGTGCGCAGTGGGTGGGTGCAGGTTGTGGGAGGGGTGCAGGCAGACTAGGAGGGACCGTTTCCTTTTTTTCAGGTTAAAAAAAACAAAAAGATGTCGCAGGACCATTTTTAACTTTACAGGGGCATGTGGTATGCTGGGTGGGCTCCCAGCATGCCACCAGAGGCTTTCTGTTTTTTTGGGCAGCAGTAGCCGATGGAGGATTGGGCATCCCATCTGCACAAAGGGGGAATATTGCCGATGGGGATCGGCACCCCATCGGCAGAAAATGAAAGCGGGAGGTTACAGAATGCCAATAGGAGGGCCCCGCCAGCAAATCAACACAGGGGCACCGGCCAATGGGGTTTGGGGGTCACATCGGCACATAAACATGGGGGGGTTATATTGTTTGTGAACAGGGCGGCAACCCACTGCCGTGTTCACAAACAATATCAGGCTAGCTAGAGCCACCCTGCAATGACGGGTCGCTCCCTTATTGCAGTGGATGGCTGACACTGCAATGATGAGGCGGCCCTTAATTGCAGCGGCTGATTTGTCACAAGTTGGTGCAAACGTTCCAAACTTTTGTCACCTGCAGCCTGCTGCTGTTTCCATTGGGGGAAACGGGACAAGTCTTTGCAGGCTGTGGGGGCATTGGCCACAACAGTGCTGCGCCTGCACAGCCTGCTTCTCAGCAAGCTGTCCCAATATGTTTCTTGCACTGTGTGCAATCAACATAATAAGAGTAAATTATGACACCCTAGGGTAAAAGTACACCCCCATGCCCTGTTACTGGATTTTAAACTGGGAGCGTGGGTGGTAATGGGTTAAAACAATAATACTGAACTATTAATTCATGGATTTTGTTTCCATCCTACTGTCTATGGTGATGCTCATTTTTATATTTACTTGTTTAAGTATGCATTTTGGACTGTTGATCCTTGGCAATGTAGTCCTAAAAAGATGAGAACTACTCAGAACGAATTGTTCATCTGGGGCTTCTATAAGTTTTAAATGTTGGGGTATACATTTATCCTGGGGTGTCATAATGTACTCCTATTTATTTTATTAAGTAATTATATCTGGTTGCCACTAAGACTCTGTGCTTCACCTTGTTATTGCAGAGGACAAGACAGGCAAGTTTAGCAATTGGGGGGTGAAGGACCAGTCACAAGCAGTGATGGGGGTGGTGGGACAAAAAGGATACTCAGGAGGAGGAGAGGCATAGGATCATAGGATCAGAGGGGAGTGGGTACAAGGTAAATAAGGAGGAGGGGGGCAGGGGCACCCAGATAGAGGGAGGAGCAAGGATCCGGCTGGGGGGAGGGGCCAGTAGAAAGGATGAGGGACACGGAAGGGGGGGAAATGGAGGAAAAGGGGTGGTCAGAGTGATCCTGTTGGGTGATTCCATGATCAGGGGTATCAGATGGGATAGGGAAGGGGAAACCTGCCCAGTTAGAACAAAATGCTTCCCTGGACTAATGGTGCACAAGGCCAAGCATGAGGTATATCAGCTGGCAAAGGATTGTGGAGGTTCCCAGGATATACTGGTCCACCTAGGTACCAATGACATTGAGGGAAATAGTGAGCTAGAGATACAGGCAAGGTTCAGGGAGCTTGCCAGGGTCTGTCATGACATAGGATGCGTGATTTCCTTCTCAGAAATCCTGCCAGTGCCAAGGGCTAGTGGGGAACACAAAAGGAAGATTAGGGAGCTAAATCAGTGGCTCAGGGAGTGGTGTGGGGCCAGAGGATATGGGTTGATGGGAGACTGGGGGGGAGACCTGAGAAGATAAGGGGCTATATGCTAGAGATAGGCTCCATCTCAATTTGGAGGGGAGGGAAATCCTTAAATTGAAAAAAGAGGGGTTCGTTGGTGAAAGGTGGGGTTTAAACTTGTGAAGGGGGGAGGGATGGGAGAAAAGGCTGTTGAGAGGGGTCCGATAAAAGAGGGACTCTGTCTCCACCCCCCTGGGGAGCTGGAGGAATGTGGAAAAAGGCCGACTGATAAGGTGCTGACCAGGGGGAAGATGGAATTCCCATGGAAATGCGAGCAGAGGAAATTGAAGTATACAGAAAGGGTGGAAGGTAGTCCTGCTAAATGCCAGAAGCTTGAGCAATAAAATGCGTGAGCTCCAGGTGATGCTAACTGAGGGAGAGGTGGATGTGGCAGTGGTCAATGAGACCTGGGCCACTGCAGGGCATGACTGGAACCTTAACCTGGAGGGTTACACCATAGAAACATAGAAACATAGACTTTGACTGCAGATAAGGACCGCTAGGCCCATCTAGTCTGCCCATTTCCCTACCTACAGGATAGGCCGCAGATCCTAGTTAACCAACAGCCTATATCTTCCTGCCCCCCACAAGAATTGCCTTATGTCTGTCCCATGCATTCTTGAATTCTCCCACAGTTTTAGACAACACAACTTCCTCAGGAAGGCTGTTCCATGCATCCACTACCTCTCTGTGAAATAATACTTCCTCACATTGCCCCTGAACCGCCTCCTTCTATCTTTAAATTGTGTCCTTTGTTCTTGCAAGTCTCTTTTTCTGAAAGATGCTATCCTCTTGGACTTTGTTGATTCCCTTGAGGTACTTGAAAGTTTCTATCATGTCCCCCCTCTCCCTTCTTTCCTCAAGGGTATACATATTAAGCTCCTTTAGTCTCTCCTCATACGGCTTCTCTTGCAGCATGTTCCATGTTCAGGAAGGACAGGGTGGAGGGAAAGGGAGGAGGGGTAGCAATAATAGTCAAAAACCGCATTGGCATACGGGAGGAGGAGTGGAGGAGGCGGAGGGACTGTGAGGCAATTTGAATACCTTGATAACAAATGGGGAGTGAGAGTAAAATAGGAGGTGTATAGACCCGCTTGTGCTGGGCGGAAGAGCTGGAGGAGAGACTGGTGGAAGATGTTGGGAGACACTGCAAATTGGGCAGGGGAAGGGTGGTGGTGTTGGGGGACTTAAACATGCCAGGAATGGACTGGGAGACTATGACATCCTCGGTGTCCAGGGAACAGAGGTTGTTGGATGTCTTTCAGGATGTGTTCCTAACTCAGCAGGTGGGGGAACTGACCAGGGAGGTGCAGATACTGGATGTGGTCCTGGGAGACAGTGACCAGATTGGGGGCCTGGAGGTAAGAGACCCATTGGCGGGGAGTGACCATGCCATGGTCTGGTTCTGCCTGGACCTAGGAGGGGTAGAAGGCTGCACAAAGATGGAGGTAACTGACTTCAGGGGGGCAGATTTCAAGGAAATGGGAAGGATCCTTAAGAAGCATTTGGATGGGATTGGGCCAGACATGGACGCTGACAGTAGGTGGGAAATCATCAGGAAAGGGGTGCAGGATGCTACCAGCACCTGTGCAAGAGTAAGACAAAAATACAGTAGGGCCTGTAAACCTTGCTGGTGGACCAGGGAGGTTCAGGAGGTGGTGAGGGGAAAGCAGGCGGCTTACAGGCATTTCAACTGCTCAAGGAGTGAAAGGGATTGAGGGGAGTATGAGCTGATGGCCAGAAGGGCCACTAGGGTGGTGAGGGTGGCTAAGGCAAGGAAGGAGCAGAACCTGGCCAGGGAAATTAGGAGAGGAAATAAGGGGTACTTCAGATACATTGGGGAAAAACGAAGGGTGAAGGGGAAGATTAGCAGGATTAAAACAGGGGAGGGATGGGCACAAGATCCGGGGGAGCAGGCTGAGGTACTAAATGAGTACTTCACCTCAGTTTTCACCAAGGAAAATGGGGAGGGGCTGCATCATACATGGGAGGAGATGGTGAAACTGAAGGGGGGGGACCCTTGCCGATTGTCGGGTCTGGGGAGAGGGTGGACCATCACTGGCAGGAGGGGGGAAGGCAAAGCAGTGGGACGAGGTAGCAGAGGTGGAAATCATGGCAGAGAGAGTGAGGGAAGCCCTCAGGTCCCTTAAGATGGAGAAAGCACTGGGGCCAGATAAACTACATCCCAGAGTGCTGAAGGAACTGGTGGATGTCCTGGCAAAACCCCTGGCAGAGCTTTTCAGCATCTCTCTGAGGACAGAGTGGGTGCCCCAGGACTGGAAGGTGGTGCATATACTGCCTATCCACAAGGGGGGATCAACGGAGGTGGCAGGGAACTACAGGCCCATCAGCCTGACATCGGTGGTGGGCAAGGTGATGGAGAGCATTGTCAAGGAGAGGCTAGGAGGGACCTGGAAAAGTTGGAGTGCCTGGATGATTGACAGCATGGATTCGTCCTAGGGAAATCATGTCAGACAAAGCTTGTGGAGTTCTATGACTGTGTGACAAGAGCCTTGGACCTGGGTAGACCGGTGGACATCCTCTAGTTTGACTTCAGCAAGGCATTTGGCTCTGTTCCTCACAGGGGCCTGTTGAATAGACTGGGAGAAATGGGGGTGGAGAACCAGATGATCAGATGGATAGGCAATTGGCTCCAGGACCGGACCCAGAGGTTCATGGTTGGTGGGATAGTCTCATCCCCAAGGGGGGGTCATTAGTAGGGTCCCTCAGGGATCAGTCCTTGGGCCCCTCCTGCTCAATGTCTATGTCTCTGACATAAGGAAGGGTATCAGGAGTGAGATGAGTCTCTTTGTGGATTACTCAAAACTGGGGGCGGTGGTGGATAGGGAGGAGGGGAGGGTGGCCCTACAGGAGGACCTGGAGGCTCTGGAAAGGTTGTCTAGAAAGTGGAAGCTGAGATTTAATGCAGGGAAATGCAAGGTACCGCATCTGGGAGCCAAAAACCCAGGCCAATTGTACACCCTGGGTGGGAGGGATGCTACAAGTCTCAATGGCTGAGAGGGACCTGGGGGTGGTGGTGGATGTCAAGATGAACAACTCGGAGACTTGTAGGAGGGCAGCAGCCAAGGCCAACAGGATGCTGGGATGCATAGCTAGGGGGATCACCTCCAGAAGGAGGGAAGTGATACTCGCCCTGTATAACTGCTCAGTGAGGCCGCACCTCGAGTACTGCATGCAGTTTTGGAGGCCACACTTAAAGAGGGACATTGAACTCTTGGAGAGGGTCCAGAGGAGGGCAACCAAAATGATCTGGGGCTTGGGGGACAGGATCTATGGGGAGAGGCTCGAAGAGCTAAATATGTACACATTGGAAGAGAGAAGGGACTGGGGGGACATGATAGAGGTCTTCAAGTACATGAAGGGCTTAAATATGGGAGGAGCAGTCAGGGTGCTCCATAGGAAGGGGGGGCAACTAGAGGGCATGGGTGGAAGCTGGAGGGGGGGAGATTCAGGAGAGAAAGGAGGAGGTGCTACTTCGCTGAGAGGATGGTGAAGCCATGGAATGCGCTGCCCAGGGGGCTAGTGAAGGCAGAGATGGTGGAGGGTTCAAGAGGGGGTGGGACAGGTACAGGGGAAGGGTTCTGGAAGCAAATTCCTGTGCAGTGGGAATATCTGGGACTGGAAAGGAGAAAATCAGAGAGGGCAAGGGGGGCAGCAAGGTCCCAGGGTGGGGGCTGACCAAACGAGCAGACACGAAAGACCGTTGGGCCTATTCTGCTGGCATTTTAGTATGTTAGTATATAAGTCTTTAAGTAGGTAGTGCTCTTTTGAATATTTGCACAGTGCGCTTTTGGATACTTATGTGAACCTGCAACTTTTTATTCAAAAGCAGATTTTGTTTCAGGTACTGAAAAAGACGGTATCTGTATTGTCTTAAAAACTATTTTCATTCACAGAGCTGCTACCTTGTAACTGACTGGAGTGTTTTAACCATGTCATGTTTTTTGGTCAGTTTCATTTGTGACTTTAAACGGCTCTTACTTTGTAAGCAAGGGTATCAGGGAATCTGTGTTCTGTGTTTACATTTTTTTATTCATTAGCATACCACAAAGCCAATTTACTGAGCTTATGCATTAGCTTGTATATTAGCCTGTAATGTTGTATGGCTTTAGGTAGCTTTGCTAGCTTGACATCAATGACACTGGTGGCATTAAAGATGGTATAATTTATTTATGTATTAGAATCTTAATGAACTGGCTGACAGAGTAGAAACATAGTAATATAGAAGTTGACAGCAGATAAGGACCGCAAGGGCATTACTATTTGTAAATTATCCCACGGTCAGCATGCATCTATAAGGTGCTTGTAATAAATGATGCTGCTAAGCCATATTTTATAGCATGTATGTATGTATGTATTTATTCTGCTGCAATGTCATAATCATCAGTTATTTAGTGATCTACATTAGTGCCCTTACAATCCTATACTGCAGTATACCGAAATGCTGACTGGCATATATTCACCTTTTTTCCCCCTTCTGGGTAAGGGGAATACAAACAGCACCAAATCAGATGTATTTCTGTGGTCACCATCATCCAATGCAATTATTTAATTCACTCAAGAAATAATGGCTCTGTTGTTGAGATCTATCAGTGCCTGTGCACTTTCTTGCACGCTATTAATAATGGGAAGTTTTTATTTGTTACAATATGCTCTACTAATTCGGGGATCTGTAGTGCGCAGGACAGACTGTTAGGGAGTAGGGACTTCAGTCACCCAAACAACAGGGAAAACATAAGTAGAAAATTAGTTACCTGCTATTGCTCATCAATCTACGTGAAGGGCCCAGGTACTGTAACATGCAAGGTGAATCTGTGACTAACTGCTCAATATATGGATCAGTAATACACTAAATAAAAAAAATTAATAATTGCATTACTTTTTTTAAATTCCTCAGCTTTCGAGTTAAGAAAAAAAGAGTTTGTAATCAGTGTTGCTTCCTATATTTGCTTTCTTTTTACTCATACTTGGCATTATAAAACTAGAACACTTGTGAGTAGGCTGCTGCAAGGGCTGTTGCTGTTCTGTGCAGGACACTATTAAGTAGCTTCATGGCATCACGTAATTAGGGGAAGAACTATAGTGATGTCAAACAGAATTTTTAAACTGGAAAAGTATGTAGCTATTGTTTCCCAGTTTTCTAGTTAAATGGCCATACCTTGCTTTGGGGAGTATATGGTAGTATTCATTCAACTGGAATGGCTGTGGTTCTTATTTATTGTTCAAACAGTGTATACAAATAATTAGCTCAGGCAAGACATACAATAGTACATAATTTTTTTATTTATTTGATAACTGGGTAGGAGCCCTGCATCAAGCATTTGCCCATTTTCAGGTATTCGCATGAAACAGAAGCAATTACAAGAACCACAGGTTCTGCTGGAAAAAAAAAAAGGAAATCCTTAACAAAATCAAGCGTTTTGTAGTTTGAAGAATCTTTCACCCTTTGTGGTTATATTCCTAGAAGGGTGGGATTGTATTATTTGGAGTTCGAAACTGGGATTTAAGGCTCCAGTTCCAAAAATATTGAAATAAATGTGCCCAAGAAAGAGGACAGGAAGTGGCAAAATCACCCTCAAATTGTCACTTAACTGGATACCAGTTAGCTGAGGCATATAACTAGAGTCAGAATGGATGAAGCTTGAATATAAACTATCCCCCAATGTATCTTATCAAGACAGTTATGTGAAAATACCCTGGTTGCCTAGTGCAGCCTGATCCCTAGTCACTGAAGTCCCAAAGACAGTTTTATTTTATATACCCGGTAAACTTATGCCCCCACCCCTACCCCCACCTACACCACCACCCTAATGCAGCAACCAATTCTGTTGTGTGCACATGTGCATTCACAGTGAAAAAACTGCAAAGCAACAAGTAATCTTAACATGTTGTGGTCATGGCTGGAGGTCAACTCAGTTGCTTAGGGTCAAGGTGCTTCTGGTATTTCTACTCATGGGCATAGAGGCTGCAAGTGAGCAAATTAGCAATTGTAAAATGCTTTTAAATTGTTTTGAATTCTGCTACTGAACAGTAACCCAGCCCCCGATCACTAGGCAGTGACAATATCGCCATTGTTAGTAGCAGCTCCTTAAATTGCAATGGATGGGAGTAGTTGGTGATATGTGTAGGGCTGTGCTGATCACCAACTTTGTTTTGGCTCTGGATGGGTGGTTCGCTGGTGGTGTTACAGTGACTATTGGTGTGTTGAGGGGAAAGGTTGGTGGAACTGGCACTACAACACGAGGGACATCACCAGGATATTTAACAACAGTGGGTCGTAATCTAATTATATGAAGTTGCACCCTATATTAACCAGCTGGAACCTCCAACTTATTTTTAAAGATCGAATCGATGTTTATATTGGCTCCAATTATTTTTTTCAATTTATCAATCACTCATGTGAAATCAAAAATAATGTATTGTGTATATCAGGCATTACTGAGTGGTTGAAAATAGACCACCAGGTCATTAATATTTGGCCACATCGGTGATCGAGATGAGAAAACTGGCAATCAGCAACTAATATTTAAATGGGTGATCTTTACTGGTGGCCAATTAGGTTGCTCATGGTCACAGTAATTCTAGCATTCCTATTTGCAGTCACAGAGGGTGCAAGTGTGCAAATCAGCAATGGCAAATCCTTTTTATTTTTATTTTTTACAATTGTGATAATAAAGAGAACCCCAGCTCAAGGCCACGACACAGTACCAAACCTCGAGTTTAAAGAACATTTCGAAAGTCAAAGGGGGCATCCACTACAATTTAAGGGTCATCATTTTAAATCACAAAATAGTAAATTCTTTAATAACACTGTGACAACTGTCTGAAGTAAACATAAACTGAAATAAGAAATCACAGATTTAGATTTGTGCAATGTAGCGAAGTGACAGACTATATAGGCTATTCATATATTTAACAAATCCTCTTTTGTATTTCTCAGGGTACAATCACCACCTGTGTATATTAATTATATATGTTTTTGTATTGAAAAGGTGGTGCTCTAATCCTGTGCCAATCCAAATAACTGATGAGGCCACACTCGGTAAGGTAACCATATAAAAAATGGCAATGGTTTAGTGAGTGGGCTTTCAGTTGTGGGTTGAGTTTCTAACCCCAAATAAACAGCATTAACACATGTAATTTAGTCACTCGCAGCATAAGGGGAAAACAACATGATACAGTAACCCTGAACAAGTGACTTCACCTCCCACATGAATCCTCTGGCTCTGCCAAGGTCATTTCTAGGAAACTATTTTTTTTTTGTGCAGGAGGGTGCCAGAGGTGGTGGTAAACATTTTCATCTTGAACAGAATTTAGGCATTTTTAAATGTTTTAAATTCTTTTTTTTTTTCTCAAGAAAAAAGTATGATCACTTCTTTAGCTTTGAAATAGTACTGTGGACAAGAACAGGAAATGGAGTCATAAAAAGATATTAAGTATGTATACTGTTGTATGCTATTTACAGTATTTCCCTTGTCTCCCCCAGATCATATCTGTAAAAGAGATTTCTTTTATCTCTGTATGTTTATCTGGTTAACCAATGTCAACAAATAAATAAATGAATAAATAAATAACCTAGGAAAGTAACTTTAACAGGCACAATACAGTTTTTATTTAACTGCTGCATTAAGTGTTGTTTTCTAATGATATAACAAATGGACTTCTAGGAGGAACAATGCATGATGAGTCATGAAAAGGGGTGGGGCTAGGGCCGGAGCTTAGGATCCGGTTTTTGCCTCATCCAAAGGTGGCAACCCTACTTGTACCAGTGCTATGTGACTGTCAGCCCCTGCAGCTCTCATGGTCATCAAATGGAATGTGAGTTTATGTATTGTACCCGACTACTTCAAACACCCAAATAACCAGTCAGTAAATTTCAGTCGTAATTACATGCGTACCAAGTTCTGCAGATGACAACTGCATGGCTAAAATTTTATCTAGATTATAATAATAATAATAAAATGTATTTATAAAATGTAATTCAAAACAAATATCAAAGTGCTGTACAGAGTTGAAAGACATAAATAAAACAATAAAATCTGAGATAAATCATTAAAAAATTACAGATTCAAATATATTAATCTCCAAAAGCATGGCTAAATAAATAAGTTTTTAAGGCCGTCTTGAAGCTCTCCAGGGTCAGGCACTCTCTAATCCAATAAGGTAGAGAATTCCACAGGGTTGGGGCTGCATAACTAAAAGCTCTCACACCAGATGTTTTCAACTGAACCCTGGGGACCACTAGCAATCCCTCATCGGCTGAATGGAGGGGTCAGAGGAGGCAGTAAGAAACCAAGAGATCTTCTAGGTAGCCCGGACCCTGACCATGTAGGGTCTTGTAGGTCAGTAAACCGACCTTGAGGTGATCTGCCATTGAACAGGAAGCCAGTGCAGTTAGTGCAGCACAGTGGTGATATGGCTGGTACAGGAAACCCCCTACCAGTAACCTGGCCACAGTTCTCTGCACCAGCTGCAAGTGGCAGATATCAACCCCCAGAAGCCCTGGGTATAGGGAGTTACAGTAGTCAAGGTGAGAGGTCACAAAGGTATGGATCAACGTTGGAAGATCGTGAGATGGAACAAGGTTCTTAATCTGGGCAATGTTCTTCAGATGGTAAAAAGAGGATTTGGCTACAGACGACACTTAAGAACAAAGTGTCAGGCCTTCATCGAATATCACGTCCAGATTTCACACCTGAACAGAGGACAGGAGCCGGCTACCCATGAGCCAAAGCCCGGAGGCAGACCACGCTCCCACCCTCTCCATCCTGTGACCTGGTTCCACCATCAACACATCAGTCTTTTCAGGATTAGCCAATAACTGAAACAGTGAGCAACCATGGAATAGTTTGGGAACCCCTTAATCCCAATATAGCCTTACTGAAGGCAGGAACAGTAATTGACACTGACAGTATACATTCTAGCTTATAGCTGCCATGCTGGGTGACTTTAACAAATGTGACTTTCACTTTCTATAGAAAAACAACAAGAGCAGTCCCTGATACAGCTCAGGCTACCCGAACACAAACAAAATACTCAGGGACCATTATATGTCTGCACAGGCATGCAGTAAAGAGACATTTTAGGCAAGGGAATAGCAACATATGTTCACACCACAGATAGGTAGCTCAGTGTCTGGGACAGAGAAACCCAAGGACAGGCATAAGGGAAAAAAACAGCTGTATAATAACAAGTATGGGATTATACAATGACGTGCAAAAACAAAAGGCGTGTCACTGCGACTGTATAATAGGGGATTCAGTCCTGAGTTGATTCCTAGCATGGAACATCACTTAAGGGGCAGTGGGGGCCGGCAGAGAACAAGCGAGGTCAAGCAGCATACAAAATGGAAGAGTGACAGGGCAGCTCAGAAAAACAAAAAAACTTGCAGGTAAACTTGTTTTTCAAAGTGTTTGCACTGTGATTGCCATTGCGCTCCAACTAGGGACAGAGTAATGCTGTTTGGGGCATGTGGAAGTCGCCCTTTAATAATTTATTTTATTGTTTGCATCAAGATGCAAAGACAGTCAATGACAGATCCTGGGAGAGCTTCCCCAGCCCAATCCCTACCCCCCCAGGCACTCAGATGGGTAGTGTCGCTCAAAGACCCTCAGAGTCTCAGCTGCTCACCGTAAATATTTATTTGCATACATCACATCAGAGCAGACAGCAAGGCAAGCAGCTGAGGAGGACTTAGTCTGACAAAGAAGAATACACAATGACTGTTTACTTGTTTTGTTGTTGGTCCACTTGATTCCAAGTCCGACCGGATGTCCAAAAATGCATACATGCAGTACTTAGTTCAGTGATGTTGAAGAGAAGAACTGAGAGTTAACTTCTTCTTCTTCAAGATCAGACAGACTTTGGTACTGGAAGGAGGAACTGAATTAATCAGTTTGTGTCGCGGTGTTGGTGGGGTAATGGGCCCATGAGGATTGGGATGTCTGCTGGTCTGGCTGCAACTAAGACTAGCAAAGTAAGTCAAGTGCACATTTTTTTTTTTTTTATCTGTGAGTGAGTGAAAGACCCCGAAAGATCAGAGTTTCAGCGAGCTGATTGAGCTGAGTGCTGTGTGCTACCCCCCCCCCCAGTCTGCATACACAGTCAGTCCAGTCCATTCGGGTATATAGTGTCCAGTTTCACCTCAGTACCTCAGGACAGGACCACTGAGTCTACAACCTGGTGGTCCCAACTCCTGACTCCCAGTGGCAGTGAAAGGAGGAAGCTGAGCAGCAGCAGCTACAGGAGTCAGACTCAGGAGGAAATGCCAGATCGACGGGTTGTACTACTGCACTGCAGTGGCAAAAATACCCAGCTGATTTGCGGACATCAGAATTGGATGCCGGGGCTACAACCTCTTTACCCCCCTCCCATGTCTGCCTCTGGTAATGTGGCTGAAAAGTGACATTTTAGTTAATGGAGTAATTTATCCCTGTGAAGTGGCTGCATTTTAATTACTATGCTGAGATCCATGTTTGTCAGACCCTTTCTCAAATGATGAAGTTTAGCTGAGTAGGAAGTGACAAGGACCACCACAAGGCATAAAAACATACTGCCAGAAGATGAACACTGCCGCAACAACCAGTACCACTCCGCCATTGCAGCGTCAGCTTCTCTCACCAAACTGCATATGCCAACATGTCCACGTCTATCTCCATATACACTGTTCAAGCTGAAAGGAGAGGTTGATGCTGCAATGACGAGGTGCCCGTAGGCTGGTGCAGTGATTTTCTTTCAAGTTGGTGGCACTCTTTAAAACTAGTGTCACAGTCAGTGTGCTCCTTTATTGGTGCCAAAAACACAAGCCTCAAAATGCAGTGGCAGCATTGGCCACAACAGTGCTGCATCTCCACAACCTGCTTCTCCAGCAAGCTGCCACAAAATGTTTCTTGCGCATGTGCTTAAGCAAACATAAAAAGTACTCTATGTGGGATCTTAGCAGTGATCTCTACAGAGGCAATATCACTTCCATTTTTCTGCTGATGATACCCTTCTCTATTCACA
The DNA here is from genome assembly GCA_016271365.2 of Neoceratodus forsteri. Classification (NCBI taxonomy): domain Eukaryota; kingdom Metazoa; phylum Chordata; order Ceratodontiformes; family Ceratodontidae; genus Neoceratodus; species Neoceratodus forsteri. Next base: position 688,576,024 of record CM057449.1, read on the forward strand.
CCAGCATTCCACCAGCCCTTTCAACTGCCTTGTCGCATTTTCTGACCATGTTTAGGTCATCAGTTAATGATTACACCATATCACTTTCCTGATTGGTGATAATCAGTACTATCCCGCCCATTTTGTCTCTGTCCCTGGGTATCTGTGACCCAAGTGCATTATTTTGTACTTTTTCACATTTAAACCCAGCTGCCATACCCTTGACAACTCGTTGAGTTTTCTCAGGTCACAGGTCATCCTTTCCCCACACCCCCAAGGGTATCCACTCTATTGCAGATTTGGGTGTCATCTGCAATGAGGCAGACCTTCCCTTCCAGCTCCTCTGCAATGTCACTTATAAAAACATTAAGGAGGACCTGTCCCAGCACTGATCCCTGAGGCAATCCACTGGTCAGCATGCCTTTCTTAGACTGAACTCCATTTACTGCCACCCTCTGCCGCCTATACTCGAACCAATTTCTTACCCAAATTATCATCTTTGGATTCACTCCTAAGCTAACTAGCTTGCTTGCTAGTCTCCTATAAATAATGGTATCAGAAGCTTTAATGAAATCTAGGAAGGCTACGTCCACTGCTCCACCCTGATCTAATTCCTTGGTTACTTAGTCAAAGAAATCTATCCAAGTTGTTTGACTTGAATGTCACTCTGTGAATCCATGCTGCCTTGGGTCTTGTAACCGAATGGATTTAAGATATTCCCAAATCCTTTCCTTCTGCAGTGATTCCATGAACTTTCCCACCACTAATGTCAGGCTCGCTGGTCTATGATTGACAGCCTCCTCTCTGCTGCCACTTTTGTGAAGTGGGACTACATCTGCCCTCCTCCAGTCTCCTGGAATCACTCCTATGTCCAATGAGCAGTTATATAGGATTGCCAGAGGTACAGCCAGTACGTACCTAAGCTCCCTCAATACCCTTAGATGCACCCCATCTGGTCTCATTGCTTTGTCCACTTTCAGATTAGCAAATTCCTTCTGAAAATGGACTAGTGTCCACCTCCCTCCATCCATCCCCCTCCCTCCCTCCAATGCTTCTGTTACTTTTTGTGATCCCTCTCCTTCTCCTTTCTCTGTGAACACCGAACAAAAGTATTTGTTCAGTATGTCTGCCTCTTCCTGGTCTCCCTCTGCACATTCCCTTCCTTTCCTTTTCAACTTTACAGTCTCACCCCACTCTTATTCCTTTTGCATACTCGCCCTCCTTTTGCATCCTCTGAAGAATGTCTTGTCCCATTTAATTACTGCCAGGGCTATTCTCTCTTCAGTTTGCGCCTTCATGCTCCTTACTGCTATCCCTGCTTCTCTTTGTTTTCCTTGATACGCCTCTCTTTAGCTTTTATTTTTTCCGTCACCTCTTTTGAGAACCATAGTGGTCTCTTTTTCCTCTTGCTTTTGCTCATGTGCTTGATGCAGGGGTTTGTTGCCTTCAATATGGCCCTTTTAAGTTTTGCCACTGCTTCTCCACCTCATCCAGGTCTTTCCCTCTGCCACGTCATTCTTTAGGCATTCATACATCTTTATAAAAGCTGGCCTCCTTAAGTCTATGACCTCGCCCTTCTTGATTCCATAGCCAACCTTATATTGAACCTCATTGTACTGCAGTTGTTGGTTCCCATAGGATTACAATATAAAACAATGCAACTATCAAAAAGAATCGTATGCAGATAAATATTTTCCATATTTCTTTTAATTTTATTTCACTCCTGAACTGAGTACTGTACATCGTTTTCAAGTCTTTCAAAGTTCCTGCCTTCTTGCCGTGCCCGCCATGATAAAATTGAACTCCTTAATATGGTGCTGTGCTGTTTATCGACAGAAATGTATGCAAGCACTCTCCAAACAATCCACAGTATAAACCAATCTTTTACCATCAAAAGGTAACCACAAGGGAAGAGATTGTTTTTAATTGCTAGTGATGGCCATATTTACTGACTTGAGTTATTAATTGCAAATTAATAATGAAAACTGTTTTAAAAATTTCTTAAGGAATTAAAAGAAACTGATGATAAATCAAAGGAAGTCAGAAACACAGTGGTGCTAAACAAATATGGTATATGCAATGGGTTCACTAAAAATATTACATTTATGCCTGGTCCTGTGGCACTGATGGCTGAGGCGCTGGAAGCCACAGCTCGCATCACGCTGGTGACCCAGGTTCGGAAGTGAGCAAGAGTCACCGAAGTCTGGCAGGGAAGGAGAGGGATTGAGCATCTGACTGACTGCTCTTCCTCTCTGGGGAGGGGGGTCCACAATGGTCGGCATCCGACTGCCCCCTGGCGGAGGCCAGGGAGTGGGGACGCATGCCATACTCTGGGGAGGAGCCGAGGACAGATGCCTGGATGGGGACATGTGTGGATATGTGCGCACTCATGCCTGCTGGTTTCTTTTCATGCCCTCTGACTCCAGGGAATTGAGAACAGGGGAAAACTGTCACCAATCACAGCGGCTTGATGGCCGTTCAGAGGGAAGCCTGGCTCCGAGGGCTCACTGTGGTGACTGGATCCTGTGTCAGTGGAGAGAGGGGGTCTTTCTGCCTCCCCACCATGGGGAGCAAGCCGCGGGGGTATGCAGTGAAGCCCCAGGTGGGAGTCAGAGCAGTCTGAACAGTGGCTGGATGTGGTGGATGCCTGGATGTGGATGCAGACTGGGGAGCCAAGGTAAGAGAAAAATGACCAACTAAAAAAAAATAAAAAAATATTACAGTTATCTGTAGGTTTTGACCTCTATGGCCTCATGAGTGACAGAGCTACGAGTAAGCTCTGTAGAGGTCAAATACTGCAGATACAAATAAATGTGATATTTTTAGCCAGCCCATGACATATGTCATTTATACAATGACAGTGCATCTCTGGAAAAAGTAGCTTTCAGTGAAGATTTTACTCTTTCTGTTTGATTTCACTGCTCTGTTTTTAACTGCAGCAGATGCCATTGTGATGTCATTAGTCATTGTTCAAGTTTCTCTTCCATTGGTTCAGAGCTCCTTTATGACCAGATGCAAGTGGAAATAAATGCTGATCACCTTCCTAAGATTGAAATAAAAGATGTATTTCCACTGCAGGCCTGTCACACGTGAAAATAAATGTATTTATTTGCAAAATGTTATTCTCATTGTCATTGTGTAAAACATATTATGAAACTGTTTTGCTGATGAACCAATATTGCTACATTAAACAAGCATTTGTCAATGCCGAAAGTATGCTGTATTACTTAAGGAATAGCACGAGAAGGTGTTCCATAGAGTTTAATGGGGGCAATTTGTAAAAGCTTGTTTTTATACTTTCCAGTGATGATTTTATCAAAGAAATGCAGTCGCTTAAAGAACAAGGACCTTCTTAAGTAAGTGACTGCATTTCTTTGACAAATTCTTCATTGGAAAGTATAACAGGCATTTGTCAATGCCAAATGTTTCCTTGCTGGCATTGGCATTGGTAGTGCAGGAGTTAGAGAGATGCATAATAGGAATAGCAATGAAGTATTGAACTGATGCCAACCCCATCCCCACCCTGCAGAGACTGACAGGCATTGAGGGTGTGCCTTTGGGTCATCAACCATAACGCTCATGCCATTTCACCTCACCCTACCCTGAAGACACCTAGAGGTGTTGCAGTGTGCCTTGGGTTCTTCAGGCCTTACGCTCACCCCATTCCACAAGGAAATACAGTGAGATGGGTGCAGTATAGGAGAAGGGTGTGAACACTGGGTCCGTAGACCCCAAGGCACACCTCGATGCCTGTCACTGGCTGCAGGGTAGGGGTGGAATGGCAAGAGCATTACGGCCAACAATCCCAAGTCACACACCTCCGACACCTATCAGTTTCTACAGAGTGGGGTGTTATGATTGGAAACCCTAATGCCCTGGGTGTTTGTTGGTATTTTTGTTCCAGATTTTCAACATGGGCTTTTTGTGACCCCACCTCATGAACAGTAGCACTATCGTTTCATTACTCAATCTCAAAAGGTGATTTTTGCACAGCGACTGAGCTATTGGGTGCCACAGGTGCGAAAACACATTTCAGGCAGGATGTGAAAAATGACAGCTGTACTGATCATGAGGTAGTGTGAACAAATGGCACTGTTGAAAATCTGGAGTGTAAATATGAAAAATTGGTGAAGTTACGAGTGTGGGTAGAAACTGTTCAATGCATGCCTGTAATACAATCATTTCTTGGAATTTTTTCACCAAATTTTCAACATGGCCATTTTGGACCTCTTCTCATGAACAGTGGCACTGTGATTTTGTTAATCTGTCCCAAAAGTTGATTTCCAACAGCGACCTCGCCATTCTGTGCCACACGTGTGAAAACATGTTTTGGGCAGGATGTGAAAATGACAGCTGTTCTGTTCATAAGGAAGTATAAAAAATGGCAATGTTGAAAATCTGGAGTGAAAATACTAAAAATTTGCGGAGTTACCAGTGTGTGTAGGAACTGTGTAATGCATGCTCATAATGCAGTCATTTTTTGGAATTTTTCACCAAATTTGCAGCATGGACTTTTTGGGACCTCTCCTCATGAACAGTGGCACTGTTGTTTCATTACCTTGTCCCAAAACGTGATTCCATGCAGTGACCGTGAAATCACCTTTCGGGACCGAGAAACAAAATGACAGTGCCAGTATTCATGAGGTGGGGTCCCAAGAACTCCATGTTGAAAATTTGGGGCCAAAAATCCTAAAAATGGCTGAGATATCATCCTAAGTTGACCCCCCTCCCCCCACCATTGTCTCCCATTATACAGTGCTTACTGGATTCCTCAGTTTGCAGTTTGGCTTTGAAAAGTGCAGACATGTACTGGTCCACAGAAGATCATTACTCCCATCCTCCAGAGGTAAGTATGGGGTGAGGGGGGGGTGCAGAGAGGTGGGTGAGCAGATGGAGGGTCGAGATGGGGGAGGGGGATGGGCGAAACAACAAAGGACCACTTTCTTTTTTGCAGGTTAAAAAAAAAAGACTCCGGGGGACCATTTTCTTTATTTACAGGTTCAAAAAAAACAAACTTTTGGCACACTGGGCTGGGCTCCCAGTTTACTGCATGAGTTTGGGGGGGGGACATGATGCCAACGGGGACTGGGCACTCCCATCAGCAAAGAAAGTGAGCTTGGAGGGATGGGAAACATGATGCTGACTGGGATTTGGCACCCTCGACGGCAAACAAATTGAGCTTGGGGGGTGGAGGCATCCTGTTGTTGGAAAAATAAATTGCAAAAATTGTGTGGGCACACTGGGGTGGGCTCTTAGTGTGCCACAATGTGGGGGGATACATGCCGACACAGGGATTGGGCACCCAGATGTTGGCTTTTCTGGGGAGTGTGTGGCAGGTGGAAAGCCACGCCGGCTAGTGTATTTATTTCTTGAAATGTTTCACCAGGAAAGGCACACTGAGTAAATAAAATCCGTAGAGTGCATCCCCGCATTGTTCGTTTCCACACATGCGCAGAAGCAGTGGCGCTACTGCACATGTGCAGAATTGACTGCATTTCACACATACTTGTTCCATGACCAAACAGCAATCAGCTGTTTGGGGGCTTGTTCTTTTGAAGTTTTTGCACACACTACTCATAGCAATAAGTTCGCAGCTTGGAGGTGTGATGAACTTAAAAAGGGAATGCTCCATTTTTCTTTCAGCACTCAACTTGTGTTTCCGCAGTTTCCAAATATGATCTTTACTGTATCTCTCAGAAAGAGGCCATAGTAATTCCTTTCTTAGTTTCTTTAATGTTCTCTAGTGCAATAAATCAGGTTCTGAGGTCTCTAGGTGAAGGGCTCTTTCTATTTATTTCTTTGCAAATTTTGACCAGGAAAGAATGCCAAACACAGCTAATTTCTAGATGCAACCTGGAGTGGGGATATAAAGGATACCACAATGATTATACATAATAAAATACATAGGATACAATATTTAAAAAATAAAGGCATCAATAAGAAATTAATGCAAGTAAAAGTTCAAAATATACAGGTATACTGCAGGTGTAAGTATTAAAGGAATAATACTTTGCCAACACATCTTGTAATAGATTTAGACTGCAGGAAGGACATGAGAGTAGTAAAGGGTACTATGGGACGGCTGCGGGGGTGGAAGAGGGATTCAGGTGGGGTAAGGAGTAGATTTAGGTATAGGAGTAGATCGGGAGCACTTAGAGCTGAACCTTGAGAGAAACTGGGGAGTAAGAGAATGGGGGAAGAGTATACCAGAGACACTGTAGCCAAAAGGAGAAGGCAACTTGCCCATCCATGGACTTTCACTGGGGAGGAAGAAGCATTAATCAGGTATTCTGAAGGATTCAGAAGAAGGGTATTGGTAAGCAATGGTAGGATAGGTCAGTAATAGGGAAGGGAACCAAACCAGAACTTAAAGATAAAGGAGGCACAGTGGGAAACACCTATCTTCCAATAATGTGAATACTTTTCTTCTGTATTATAATAGTCTACTAATCGGTGTACCGACGCTACCATGACATTTCAACAGCACCCGACACTGCAGCGATAACAGCACCAGGTCGCAGTAGTGTCGGCGCGGGACCCCGTAACTGCTTCCCAGGGATATCGCACTTCTCCCAAGACAACTCCAACTCGGAGTTGATTATTCTAGTAGTGGGGGTTGTGGGGGGAAGAGACCGCACATGGGGGGTATGGGTGCAAAGCCCCCCCAAAGAAAACAATGTCTCCATTGACTCCCTTTATGCGACTGCAAAAGGAGGTCGACATAAGGCAGATGCTGTAACGTCGGTTGACAAATAATTTGTCAACCAACTGTCATGGATCCCTACTAATCCACTGAACCATCATGTTCCTTATACTGTAAGTGTCCTTGAATTCTCTATACTGCTCTCTCTGAAATATGGGGTCACACCACGTGGCCAAGCTTACGTTTACTTCACTCCTATATGCGCAGTTGTTTTTAAGCAGCTGAAGACAGTGGATACAGTTGGCCATTGTGAAATTACCTGAGTCCATGATTCAAATAAGAACAAGGGCAAGCTTCGGTTTTATTCTGTTCCTCTCATAAGGCCTTCACAAATCTGGAGGGAAGCTGTGAGTAGGGAAGAAAACTTGTTTGCACTAACTTAGATAGAAGTCAGCTTCATCAGTTGTTTACTAGACTGGGGCTAACGTTTTGTGGAGCTACAAAAGAAAAAGCTGATACTAAAAATAAATATGCCTGAACTGATTGTGAGGTGTCTAGCACTGCATCGTGCAAGTATATTAAGAAATTATTTATTTACGAGTTTTACCAGGAAAGCATACTGAGCAACATGCTCGATTCCAGATGTGACCTGGGGGCCGGGACCCACTTACATATTAGTAATGCTTAGTACAGAGTTGTACAAGGACTGTTACGGTACAATTGTGTGGGAAAAAGTACATAGCTGGGGGAAAGTTACAGTCAGGGGTAGGATACTTACAATCAGTATAGAGAAAACAGAGGGAAGAATACAGTTCAAATGCATATGCATAATACCATGTGATAATCCACATTTAACTAAAAAAACAAAGGCTAAAACAGGTTAAGATTATGCTCCACACAGGAAGTTCTTAAAGAAGCTGGAGGATTTAGGGATTGGGAAAGACTATCTAGGTGGACAGGGAACTGGTTGGGGTGAGATAACTGATACTGTTAGTAAATGTTCAGTCAGAGATTGGATTGTTTGCTATTGGGTGCAAAAGAGGTCAGTCTTAGGGCTGTCCTGTTCAACTTGTTCATTAGAGGCAAAGGGGAGGATATACAGCGCAAGATGTGTTACTTTGCAGATGACACAATGATATCTGGCAGGGTACACAGTCAGAAAGACATCAGAGAACTGATGAAGGAACTAAAAATGCTGGAATGGTGGTCCAAAATATGGCACTTAAGGTTCAGAGGAATGAAGTTCAACATAGAAACATAGAAATTGTCAGCAGATAAGGGTCTTCAGCCCACCCAGTCTGTCCTATTACCACTAACAAATAGACTGCTGGCATTAGGTTGTAGCCTCCCAACCCCCCACCAACTACCAGAAATCCTCTGTTCCTATCCCAAGCATGTTTAAAACCTATAATCATTTCTGCCCCCACCACCTTTGCTGGCAGACTGTTCCACTTGTCCACCACCTTCTCTGTGAAAAAGTACTTCTTCATATTCCATCTGAACCTCCCTCCCTCTCTCTGGTTTCATCTTGTGCCCCCTCATCCTTGACCATCTTTTTCTTTGGAATATAGTATTCTCCTGCACTTTATTCTTACCTGTGCGGTACTTAAGTGTCTCAATCATATCCTCCCTCTCTCTTCTCTCCTCCATGGAGTACATATTTAATTCCCTCAGCCTATCCTCATAGGTCTTGCAATGTAGTCCCTGCACCATTTTGGTTGCCCTCCTCTGAATTGCCTCCACCCTATCTATGTCCTTACATTGATGAGGCCTCCAGAACTGGACACAGTATTCAAGGTGCTTCCTCACTAATGTCCTGTATAGTGGAATTATTACTTTCCTTTTTCTGCTGGGGATTCCCCTGTCTATGCATCCCAGCATCCTGTTTGCCTTTCCTGATGCCTTGTCACACTGCCTACCTACTTTGATGTCATTGGAGATGATCAACCCCATGTCTTTTTATTGCTAGGAGCATGCTATCCCCACCCCCCAGTTGATATGTAGCTCCATGGTGTTTGTGCCTAAGTGCATATCTTGCACTTTCTTGCATTGAAACCAAGCTGCCAATCCCTTGACCAGTTCTCCAGCTTCCTTAGATCTCCCCTTATTCTATCCACTGGTGTGTCCACCCTGTCGCAGAGCTTAAAGTCGTTAGTGAACTGGCAAATTTTCTCTTCCAGACCCTCTGTAATATCACTGATAAAGATATTGAAGAGGACTGGACCCAGCACTGATCCTGTGGTACCTAACTGGTCACTACCCTCTGCAGAGTGAACGCCATTTATCACCACCCTCTGGGTCCTATTATCCAACCAATTCTCCACCCACTTCACTACCTTCTTTCCCACCTGTGTGCTCCTCAGTTTGTTTAACAGCCTTCTATGCAGCATGGGGTCAAAGGCCTTGCTGAAATCCAGGTAGACCACATCCACTGTCCCTCCCTGATCCACCTCCCTGGTTACCCAGTTGAAGAACTCAATGAGGTTAGGCATGACCTCCCTCCCGTAAAGTCATGCTTCCTTGGGTCCTGTAGACCACTGACAATCAGATGTTCCACTATTCTTTCTTTTAGTAGTGTTTCCATGGTCTTTCCCCACTACTGAGGTCAAGCTGACCAGTCTGTAGTTCCCCACTTCCTCCATGTGTCCACTTTTGTATAGAGGGACCACATCAGCTCTCCTCCTGTCCTTGGGAACTCCCCTGTTTCCAATGACAGGTTAAACAGGGTAGTCAGAAGTTCTGCCAACTCTTCTTTTAGCTCTTTCATTGTCCCGGGGTGCACCCCAACTGGTCCCATCGCTTTATCGACTCTTAACGCCTCCAGTTCCCTGAGGACCCTTCCTTTGGAAAGGGACTTGTGTCCATTTCTGTGCCCTTCCTGCCCTTATCATTTATTGCTGTCCCATTTCCTGCCCCCTCTATTGTAAAAACTGAACAGAAGTATTTGTTCAGTATATCTGATTTCTGGTGGTCATCCTCCACACTACCCCCATCCTCTCATTTCTGTCTCACAATCCCTCCCCTTGCCTGCCATTTTTCACTGACGCACCTGTAAAAGGTACCCCTTACCACTGAGTTTGCTATGCATTCTTCTGTTTGTGCCTTGGATTCCCTAACTGCCTTCCTCTCCTCTCCTCTCCTCCCTTTATTTCTCCTGGTACCTCTCCCTATCCCCCCCCCCATGTATTTTTGTATTGCTTAAATGCATTTTTTTTGCTTTACTCTTTTCTGCTGCCTCCTTAGAAAACCATAGTGACTTTTTCTTCCTCTTCCCCTTGCTGATCTGTTTGACACAGAGTTGTGTCACCAATGCAATCCCTGTTTTGATCATCATCCACTGTTCCTCTACCACCTTCTGCTCCCCTATGCTGACCAGTCCTTCTTCTAGGCGTTTTCCCATCTTTCTGAAATCCGCCCTCCTAAAGTCTAGGAATCTTGTCTTTGCGTGTCTTTGTTCCTCCCCCTACATTATTTCAAACCACACTATTCGATGATCACTGCTCCCCAGGTGTTCCCCTACTGTAACCACTGTTACACTGTCCCTGTTTGTGAGCACCAGGTCCAGTAGTGCTGTCTCCCATGTGGGTTCTATTACCAGCTGTTAATGAATGCCCCTTGCAGGTAGCCTAAGATGTTCTTGCTCCTAGCTGTTGCTCCCATGGGAGGCTCCACTCCATGTCCGGTAGAGTGAAATCACCAACCAGCAACACCTCTCCTTTGTGTGCCATCCTTTGGATTGCTAACATCATCTCCTTATCTACCTCCTCCCACTGAGCTGGGGGTCTATATACAGGTATTACCCCGGTGTGGATGGCTGTCCCCTTATTCATTTCTAGTGTAACCCACAGAATTTCCCCTCCTCCCAGTTCCCTTTGAATTTCTGTGGCCTTTATATTTTCCCTCACATAAAAAAATCACTCCTCCCCTTTCTTACCCACTCTGTCCCTCCTGAATAGATTGCAACCTAGTATGGCCACTTCCTAGCTCTGGTTTTCATTACACCAGGTCTCCATGATGGCCACAAATGTCCAGACCAGAGTCTGCCATGGTAGCCTCGAGGTCACCTATCTTGATACTCAGACTTTGGTCATTTGCACACATGGATCTCCAGGATGTGGAGTCCCTTGACTGCTTTGCTCTCTTATGGCTCTCCCTTTTCTGACCCTAATCCTTGTCAGACCCTCCCAGCTTCTTGTCTTTGTGCTGACCCGCAGCCTCTGTTGTTCTATTCTCTTCTTGAGTTCTCCTGTAGTTTCTTTGCTCTTGGGGGGGAGGGGGAAGCATATTATGTCTCCTATCCTTCCTTCATTCCCTCCCCCCTTGGTAAGGCAATTCACATTGCCAAGAAGATCCCACACGCAGAGTACTGGATGGGTGGTGTCTGGATTACAGAAGTAAAAGAGGAGCGGGATCTTGGAATCATGACACAAGAAGGCATACAGCAAGATGAATATGGTGGGGCACATAGGCAGGGGTTTCAACAGCAGGAGGAAAGAGGCGATTTTTGCCCATGCACAGAACCCAGGTAAGGCCACATTTGAATACTGTGCTTATCTTTAGAACCACCAGCTGAAGAAGGACAGGCACAGGCATGGAGAGAGTGCAGTGGTGGGCCACTAGGATAATCCAGGGGAAAGAGGAGTAGGACATGGGAGGAAAGACTGGCAAATCACATTGTGTACTGTACTCGCTGGAGGCAGAGGAAAGGGGGAATATGACTAAAAAATACAACTTCCTGAGGGGTATAAGCAAAGTTAAAGGTGAGGACTTTTTCACTAGGAATGGGAATGTGTTGTCATGAGGGCATGAGTAGTGACCAGTGAGCAGAAGATTTAAGAAATACTGTATGTTAGAAAATTATTCACAGAAAGAGTGGTGGATCAGTGGAGCAGACTACAAAAGGGAGTGGTAGAGGCAGGGACAATAAATGGATTTAAGGTCAGGTGGGTCAGATTCAGGGGCTTGGTGGTACAGAAACGGGAGATAGGGAGGATGGATATAAGTGCAGGTGAGAACAATGGTGCGGCTGATAAAGTAGATTGTTCCTGTCTAGCAGTAGGCCGATGGATCAACAGGTAGTAACCTTGGCAGACTTGATGGACTTTGGGGGGTTCTGCCAGCATTTTCTATAGAAACATAGAAACATAGACTTTGATGACAAATAAGAACCACTTAGCCCACCTAGTCTGCCCATTTCCCAATCTACTGAATAAGCTGCAGATCCTAGCTTTCCTCTAGGGTATACATGTTAAGCTCCTTTAGTCTCTCTTTGTATGGCTTCTGTTGCAGACCCTGCACCATTTTACTTGCCCTACTCTGGACTGCCTCCATCCTGTCTATGTCCTTGTGGAGATGTGGTCTCCAGAACTGCATGCAGTACTCCTGATGGGGTCTCACTAACTGTACAGAGGGATAACCACTTCCTGTTTTCTGCTGGTGATGCCTCTCCCTATACATCCCAGCATCCTCCCCAGCCATCCTTACTGCCCTCTCACATTGCTTGCTAACATTTAAGTCATCTGATATGACTACCCACAGGTCCTGTTCCATTTTTGTTGTTGTCACTACCCCCCCCCCCCATTGTGTACTCTTCCCCTGGGTTTTTGTTTCCCAGGTACATTACTTTGCATTTCTTTGCATTGAATCTAAGCTGCCATACTTCTGACCATTCCTCCAACCTTGCCAAGTCCATTGTCATCCTCCCCTGTATCAACCCTGTTGCAGATGATTGTGTCGTCTGCAAAGAGGCATACTTTTCCTTCCAGTCCCTCTGCAATGTCACTTATAAAGACATTAAAAAGGACCGGACCTAGTACTGAACCCTGCGGTACCCCACTAGTAACCCCCCTTTCTTTGGAGTGGACTTTGTTTACTATTACCTTCTGTGTCCTGTTGTCCAGCCAATGTTTTACCCAGGCTACCACCCTGGGACCCACTCCCAGGCTGGTTAATTTAACTATTAATCTTTTGTGTGGGACTGTGTCAAATGCCTTGCTAAAGTCTAGGTAGGCCATGTCCACAGCCCCTCCCTGGTCTACTACTTTGGTCATCCAATCAAAGAAATCAATTAGATTCATCTGACATGACCTTCCTACTGTGAATCCATGCTGTCTTGGGTCCTGTGCCCCACTGGCCTCTAGCTACTCAACAGTTCTTTCCTTCAGAAGTGGGTCCATAATTTTCCCTATCACCGAGGTCAAACTGACAGGTCTATAGTTTCCTGCCTCTGTCTTGCTCCCACTTTTGTGAAGGGGAATCACATCCACCCTCCTCCTGTCCTCAGGTAGTACACCATCCTCCCATGATTTGTTAAAAAGGGTAGTCAGTGGTGTCACAAATTCTCCCTTTAATTCTTTTAGAATTTTGGGATGAATCTCGTCGGGCCCCATTGCTTTGTCCACCTTCAGTTTTAGGAGTTCTTTCAGAACCCTTTCTTCTGTAAAAGGACTGGTATCGACCTGACTATCCAGAGCTTCTATTGATTGGATTAAGTACCTCCCCCTCCTCTTCTTTTGTGAATACTAAGCAGAAGTATTCATTCAGTATACCTGCTTTTTCACTGTCCCTCTCTGCCTACCCACCCTCTGCATTATTCAGCCTCACTATCCCTCCCTTTGTCTTTCTTCACTCCCTAACATGCTTATAAAAGGTTTTATCCCCCTTCTTAACCGAGTTGGCTATCTTTTCCTCAGGTTGGGCCTTTGCTATTCTGACTGCCTTCCCATCTTCCTTCTGCTTTAACTGGTACAGTTCTCTGTCTTGCTCCTTCTGTGTTTCCTTATACTTCCTGAATGCTATCTTTTTCTCCCTAACCTTCCCCGCCACCTCTTTTGAGAATCATAGTGGCTTTTTCTTTCGTTTTGATTTATTTGCTTCACACAAAGGCTTGTTGCCTCTGTGATGGCAGTTTTGATGTTTCCCCATTGTTGCTCCACCCCTCCTTCTTGCCTGTTTGCTAGTGCTTTTCTGAGGCACTCTTCCATTTTGGCAAAGTCAGCCCTACTGAAGTCCAGTACCCTCACGTTTGTGTGGCTTGACTCTGCAGCTCAGTTTATCATGAACCACACTGTTTGGTGGTCACTTGTTCCCAGATGGCTACCCACTTCTAAATCTGAGATCCTCGCTCCATCCTTATTTGAGAGTACCAGGTTTAATATTGATCCCTCCCGAGTGGGTTCCAACACTAGCTGTCTGAGGCATGCCCCCTGTAGGGCATCGAGAATGGCCTTGCTCTTGGATGTGGCTACAGCAAAGGTGCTCCAGTTAACATCTGGCATATTCAGGTCCCCCATCAACAATATCTCCCCTTTCTCTGCCATCCTAAGGATGCCTTCGATCATTTTCTTGTCCATTTCCTCCCCATGAGATGGGAGTCTGTATACCATTTCCAGTCTCCAGAGTGACCCACAATGCCTCCTCTCCTCCCTGTTTACCCTTTTGTTCCATTGCTTTGATCCCTTCCCTCACATAGAGAGCTACTCCTTCTCCTCTTCTACCCTCCCTGTCCCTCCTGTAGATTGTGTACCCTGGTATGTTGACATCCCAGCCATGGTTCTCTGTGTACCATGTTTCTGTGACTGCCACACTATCCAGGCATCCCACTTCCATCAAGGCCACCAGTTCAGGGAGCATGTTACCTAGACTATGGACACTGGTACTCATTACCCTCCATTTTTGATGGCCTTACCGCTTTTTGCTACATCCCTGCCCTTACTGCCTTTGCCTTTTTCTCCATTTACCCCTGCCCTTCTCCCTATCAAGTTCTCTGCCTTGGTGTTTACCTCACTAACTACCCTGATTTTTGTGGAGGGGCTAGGATTTCCCTACTCCTTTTCAGTGCCCCCCCCCCTTGGCTAGTTCAAATGCTTGCCAATGAAGTATTTAAACCTATCACCTAGAATTCTGGTTCCCTGCCTGGACAGATGCAGATCATCGCGCCAGTATAGGCCTGTATCCCTCCAGGTGGACCCTCAGTCCCCAGTGAAGCAAAAACCCTGAACTCTGCAACAGTTTTTCAACCATTGATTGAATCCCATAGTGAGGAGCACCCTAGCCTCACCCATGCCATAGACAGGCAGCAGCTCTGAGAAGCTTACTGTGCGTGTTACTTGTCTAAGGCTCCTCCCCAACTCCACAAAGTCCTCCTGCACTGCTCTGATCCCTTTCCTAGCCAGGTCATTTGTCCCTAGGTGGACAATGACATCTAGCTCTCTCCCCCATGCTGCTGCTCCCGTGATACTGAGGATTTGCTCCCTGTCCCTCCAAGTCATGGCACCAGGCAGGCGCCTTACCTTCCTCTCCACTCCCTCCCCCAGTTCTACCCTCCTAATAATGGAGTCCCCCACAGGGAGTTGTTTCCTTCCCCTGTGGGGTCCCATGCCACCCTCCTGTGGGTCTCCTTTGTGGAGGTTCCCAACATCCTCCTTAGTCTCCACTCTGGGTGCCTCCATAGAGAAACCACACTCTGTCAAAATGGCGTATGAATTGTGAAGAGGTACAACTGGAGGGATGTGTCTGAATTCCACCACCCTCACCCTCCCTGAGCCCACTGTAGTCCAACCGCTCCTCTTTCTTGGCAACCTCTGAGACAGCGGCAGTGACTCTGGTGGTCCCTGGGTGGGAGAGGAGGTCCTCCAAATCCTGGCCAACTCAGCCTAGAGAAGAGCAACCTCCTCCCTCAGCCCAGAGAGGTGCCTGCAGATGTTTTAATGTTTCTAAAATCAGTCTTGTGGCATGCCTGGCATTGTGTTGCTTTGTGAGAGACTCAGGTTCATGTCTTGAGCTGTCATCTTGTCCAAGCTAGCAGAGCCACCAGGTGTGTCACATATATTATTCGCTTGAATCTTGGTGAGGTATGATGAGAGTGCCCACAGTGGCAGCAGCCCCCGGAGATATAGTAGTGCCTCCTGGACATTCACTCATTATAGCATGCATATATCAGAAAGCATTATGTCCAGGATAGGGAACATGCTTTAACATCTCCAGCTGATTGTGTGAGCTGGGGGAACAAGTACTCCAGTAGGGGAAAAAGACTCAGCTGCATTAATGAAGTATCTGGCCCCCCCAACCTCCTGCCCACTAAATTGCAGTGAATCAGTTCCCAGATTACCTTCCTGCTGGGGCCTTGTCATGGGAATGGCTCCATTGGACTGGGGGGCAGAGGGTCAAGACACAGAAGGAAAGGTGGTGGCAGGGCAGCAAGAAGGGAAAAAATAAATAATAAAATATATTTAAAGGGGACAGAAAATCTGTGCTAATTGGCAGCTGTTTATAAAGTTCTCATTCTCAGAAACAGTATGCATTCCCCTAAATTATCTATAGTTAATTGTATCTGAACAAAAACTGACATGAAAAACTGTATTACTCATTGTTTTGTTTTTATGGGCAGCATTCTGTCACAGTTCTCTTCATGGAACCAATAACTTGGAGTTTTTACTATGTCACGGTTTGTGCATAGAATGCTAATTATGAGTTGTTGGCCTATCAGAAGAATGCTTAGAGTTCTAAACACAAACCGTGACATAGTTAAAACTCCAAGTTATTTGCACTATGAAGAGAACCGTAACAAAATGCTGCCAGTAAAAACAAAACAATGTAAAATACATTTTTTCATATCACTTTTTATTCAGGTACAGTTAATGGAGAATGCATATCATTTCTGAGAAAAAAAAACTTTGTAAACAGATGCCAATTAGAAATTATTTCCTGTTCTCTTTAAAAATACCTTTTTCACTGGCATAAGAGCATTCTTTGACTATTTTGTATTTCTTGGGTTTTGCTGCCCTCTACTGGTACTGTTAGCTAAAACACTCATGTTTAAGGCAGCTGGTATGGTACTGCTTTTAATATTCTTTTTTCCAGCTGAAACTGATTACATGTTTGATCATAAAGAAAAACTGTGCTGAACCTGCATGTCATTTTTCCCTGTAGAAGCTGATTGTTAAATACTGGTTCCACTTCTGTAGTTGTTCCATCTATACAGAGGATTTCTGACTGACTCACTGCTGACAAATATTATTTTACACCTGTGTGACATAGTTTATGTAAGTAACAAGTCATTGTGCATTATAGAGATTTAATGCATACTCAGGTGACATCTTTCAGCCAATTAAATTTCTAGATTTTTTCTTGCCATTTTTTAATTCTTTTTAAAGCTCTTGCACTGTTTTCGCAATGCATTAGTATTCTACATGTGCTCAACCACTGGAGTACAGGCACAGCTGAAATGGAGTACATTATCTATAAATAATTATTCCCCATTAACAATGTAGCACAATACAGAAATAAGTTTACTTGAAAAAGAACCACTTTAAAATTGGTGTTTGAAGCAGCTGTATTTCTCTGCACCCCCAATCACTCTCTCATACCCTCAGTCAGCTAATCAAATGCCCCCCCTTTTTTCTGCAGGCTGGCAAACTAACTAGCAGCAAGTAACTCTCTTTTCTATGCTGTCCTGAACTTAGTGGGCTTAATTTTCAAAAGGTCCTTTGATCGATGCATGCTGTGGCAAAGTGCAGCTTGCAAGATCGCCGTGCGCCAGGGACCCAGCACCCGATTTTTGCACGTGGGAGGTCCCAGTGCCAAAGGTGATCAATTTTCCGCAGCTGCTCACATGCAGTGAACAAGCGGCACATAGGAAGGGTTTGATAAAGGCAGTGGTACAACCTACCGGCTGTGCCAGCTATGTTTACAGACAGTTGAGGTAGGTGTCATGACAGTGTGCAGATTTATGCACTCAAAGGCATATTTGGCCAGTCACTGCCTGTGTACATGCCCCGCCTGTTGTGGCAGTAGCCACAAACAGTCTGTGCAGCTATGGGACACTACCACGTCCATGTCAGAGCAGTTGTGCAATGCCCCATCTGCTGCAGCACAGTAAGGTCAGCCAAGTCATCAAGTGGGACACCACAGAAATTGCGCCAGTGCACAGGAGGGAATTGTGTGGCAGATGGATGTAGCTCTGCTGCTTGCTCTCCTGCATATTTGTTGACCATGTTCATCAGTGTCCATGAAGTGTGGAGGTGTGTGTGCAATGGGGACTTATGGATGGAATACTGCAGGAGGAGTGGCACAAGGGTCTTTAAGCTGGCCCTGGGCTGGTCAAAGCCAGAAAAGGACCCAGACCACTACAACTTTGTGAATTCAGCATAAGGGGATGGTGCAGCAGGGTACTGGCTTAAGCACATCTTATGCCATGGCACACCAGGGTGGGTGACACAGGAATGATGCAAGTCACTTTGGCACATGCCGATCTATTTGCCACATGGCTCCTTCAAAAATTGGGAATTAGGCAAGGTGTGTCGCAATGAGATACTTGTGTTAGTTCTCTGTGACGTGCAAGCACCTAGAGTCATTCCCAGGGTTTGGAAAATCGGGCCCACTATCTTGTTCACAGCACAGACCCTACAACTGTGATCTCCATCCACCCTCTCACTTGTCATTTCCATCACTCAACTGTAGTCTTCATTTTGCCCCTCCTCCCAACCGATTGTGATCTCAGCACTCCCTTTGTGGTTTCCATCCCTTTCCCTGGAATTTCTCCTTTACCCTCCTCCTCAGAATGACAGTGTTCTCTGTTACCCCCTGCACAATCAAACTACCAATCTCAGCAATGTACTGTAAATAAGATACCTCTTTGTGCAAAATATGTTGGGGAAAGTGATTAATTCAGCAGAGTTTTCCTGGTCGCACACCCAGTATGCTCCGATGTTCAACAATCATCACAAAAGAAGTAGACATTAGTCTGACTTCTCCCACATGGGTGGAAGTTTACAGGAGCATGCTACATGTATGACCACTACAGAAACACGCCCTTGGCAGGCATGTAAAGTGCGCCATCATATCATAATTGGCAAAACATGCTGCCTCTGAGGGATTGCCGTAAATAGGCATTTTTATTTAGCTGCCTGCGTCTTGATTCCAAAACCTTCATGGCCTCTCTTTCTGTTCTCATAGCCCCTTTGAACTGCAGATTGGGGCCCAGCAGTACTTTCAATACTGCGGTAGCAATAAAATGTGTGATGCATCTTCAGCTCACCCTACCCTCTCCTGAACTGCAGACTGGAGAAGGGGGGGGGTGAAGCCACCTGAGGAGCTACATTTTCCCACCCTATAAACATGGAAACAGGCAGAAGATACAGCAGTAAAAGTTTTATATGGCACTGTAGCTGTATTTAGAGAACATCATGGTTACATAATAAAAGAAGGGTTGGGCCACACCTGGATCTTTGGTTGCACAATTCAGCAGTGCCTTCCCCACCCCAATGTGACTTGCACAGTGTCCATTCTTTATGCCTGCTTCTCCCTAACCTAGACACCCCCTCCCTTCAGAACTCCAGACCCCCCCACTTTGGTGGAGCACTAGACCACTGAAACTAGCATATCCAGTTCACTATGCTACTTGAGGATTGGTAATATGAGGATTTTTATTAAAAAATGTTTTTAAGTTGAGCATGGGGCTATGTTTCCCACACCCAACAATTATTATATATATATATTTTTTTTGTTGTTTAACCAGAAGTACCACACTAAGCTAACAGCTTTTTTACAGGTGTGACCTGGGAACACAGGAAACTTAAGTGACATGCTCAGGATCACACAGTATGTAAGTGGAAGCTGTGGGATTCAAACTCAGGTCTGGTGGAGGTCATCAGATTTGCAGCTCAGATCCTTAAACCACTGTGCTATATTGCCTATTTAATAGGTGTAGCGTGTGTGTGTGTGTGTGTGTGTGTGTGTGTGTGCTCAGCCTCCATACTCATAAAAATGCATAAAAATTAAATTCACAGCATACCTCAAAATCATAAGTATCATAGCTGTGGTACACTAGTTACACTTATCTGTAGTCATCCACTACCACCTCCCTTCCCCTGTGGTCATATCCAACAACCCCCTCCCCACCTTCCATTGTCCCCCAGCATCCCCCATCAAAATGGACCCTTATCTCACCCCTGACAACTGGCTCACCATCATTCCATTCCTCCACAGCCACCTTGACATCCCCCATGTCCATGATTTCTTGACATGACATAGTTGCTTGATAACCCCTTTGACATGCATCCTTCCCGCATAGCCCCAACTCAACACCACTACCCAGACACCTGATACACACCAATCCTCTGTGTATCCAAACATTCTTTCTCTCTCTCTTTCTGTCTCTCTGTCTTGCCACAAAGGCCCCGACTACTGCATTCCTCCATGTCGCCACCCCAACACCAGCTGCTCCTCCCAACAGGTAAGAACCCCAACTCCCATCACAGGCCCTCCCAACACTAGCTACCCTTCCTTTCATTTAACAGTTACTCAGTCTCCCTCCTAGACAGTCTATCAACAGCACATCTGCTTGCCGAAAACCCCATCTCATGACATAAAGGCAATAGCCACCAATATGCCCGGATGGAGAACAACACGGTGTACACTTCAGGCAGGGGCAGGGCAACAAATTATATTGCACCCACAAGCAAGCAGCAGGTTCCCACTCAGAAAAGTCAGTTTTGTTGCACACAGCTTTCCTTCCTTTCCCGAAGTCATGACCAGAAGATGCCGGCTAGAAAAGTTAAGAAAGTCCACTAGGTCAACAGCTTGTTTTGTTTAACTTAAAGTGTTTAGAAGCTCTATATTCTAAAGACTAAGTTAACCAAAACAAATCGCTGATACGGAGAGCATTCCCCATAAAAGAAACAATTGCTAATTGTGTTCACAAGTTTGTTTACTTTTCCCCAAACCCGATTTGTCACCCTTCTGCTGCACATAGAAAAGCAAAGTAGGCAGCTAAGCAACACACAACAATAAAATAGCAATAAGTGGCAAGTAGTCCATCGTGCTGCTCTGCCTGCCCTACTTACGTTAGAATTCACAGACAGGCCATGGCCAGTGAGCAGCAGGCGCCTCTTCTTGGGATGGAGCAGAAGCTGCTGTTTATGCTGAATTCAAGAGAGAAGTGTGCCGGTAGTTGGAACAAGAATGTACACAACACTGACTTTGTGAAATCAAAATAAGTACAGCAATGCAAGGCAGTGCCTAACAGCTCAACTTGATCACCACTGTTAGCACTCAGTGCCTGTAACCGTTAGTTTTCTGCGCCCAGAAGTGATTTGGCAGTGACTTTTTGGTCCCGCTCATGTACATAAATGCAAGAGCACCTATAGCAGTGATGTAAGCTGATGCATGCTGTCTTTAAAGACTGCCAACAGCAGGGATTGGTTAGTGGCATGCATGAGGGTTTGGAAAGAGTAGGAGGCTGATACTGTCTGTAGAGGGAGTGGGGGTATATTCTGGCAGTAGTACACTACCTGTGGGGCAGCAAAGAGATGATACTGGCTGTAGGGACAGAAAGGGGTTTAGTGGCTGTGGGGTATCAGGGGATTGATTGGTTGGTTGTGAGGTAGCAAGGGGTTGATTGGTTGTGGGGTAGCAGGGGGTTGATTGGCTATGGGGCAGCAAGGGGTTGATACTGGCTGTAGGGTAGCAGGAGATTGATACTAAGGGCAGTACTTCCAGATGAATTTGGCATTATCCCTGTATCTCTGGAGCAATTTTCTTGGTTTGTCCTGTATATCGCATTGTTTCCAATGGTAGATGAATTTCTCTTGTTTTCTGTGGGAAGAATTTCCATGTAGATTGTTCTATTTCCCTGCAAAATACAGGAATCCCTGTAGATCTGGGAGCACTCTAAGTATGGGGCAGCAGGGGTTTGAAACTTGTTATGGGGTAGTAGAACTTGAGCTGGCTGTGGGGTAGCAGGGGTTTAAACATAGAAACATAAAAATGTGATGGCAGCAGGCCCGTCTGTGCAGGGTTGGATTTCCGCTTGTGACGTCAGTGACCCGGGTTCAGGAATGGATATGGGTCATCGGAGGGCCAGCCAGGGGGAGGGAGAAGGATCGAGCATCCCTGGACTGCTCTCCTTCTCTAGAGGGGAGGGTGGTGAGTTTTCAGTGCAGGAGCGACACCCAGTGGAGGCTGGGTACATCGCATAGCACTGACACCTGTAGAACTCTGGGGCAGCACAGACACTGGTCATCATTGCACGTCCCCGCCACTGCCTACAGGGGGAAAAAAATCTGAAGATGGCTATCTCCATTAAGCCCTGCCTCTGGTCTTCAATTAACCTCCTAGCTGGCTGTCCCAAATAGGACCAGTACTGTGGCATGGGAAGGGAGAGACAGTGCCGTGACCCCACCCTCTGGGGGGTAAGCCAGGGGTGCCAGGGAGAGTGCCGGCATAACTGGAGGTGGGAGTGTGGGAGTCCATGACCAGGGTGGATACTGATGGCCAGGTGCAGCAAAAAGTATAATAATTGAAACAAAAAAAGAAATGTGATGGCAGAAAATGACCGCCAGGCCCACCCAGTCTGCCCACTTGTCTAGCTGCCTGCTAGGACATGCCCTTCCCTCTGACCCACCCCCTACCCTCAACAATCCTTTGTGTCTGTACCATGCTCTTTTGAAGCCTTCCATAGTTGCTTTTCCAATCAACTCCTTAGGGAGCCTATTCTATGTATCCACCACCCTCTCTGTGAAAAAGTACTTCCAAATGTTACCCCAGAACTGTCCCCCCTCAATTTGTAACCCATGCACCCTAGTCCTCTGTTTTCCTTTGAGCTGGAATATGCTCCCCACTGGCACCTGGTCTAACCTTTTAGGTTCTTGAAGATCCTAATCATGCCCCCCTCTCCGTCCTCTGTTTCTGGAGGTGCCTATAATATTCCCCCAACTTTTCCTTGTAGGACAGGTGGCTGAGCCCCTTAACCATCTTCACTGCCCTTCTCTGAACCTCTCTGTGGTGTCCACTATGAACAGATAGAACAGTAGTGGCCTTAATACCTACCGTTGAGGTAACCCACTGGTGATCTTGCCTTCTCCTGATGCCACCCCATTTACAATGACTCTCTGTCTCCTGCCCCCCGTCAGTTTCCCATTCATTGAACCACTTTCTGACCCAGAACCAGGCATGACAGCTTGTACAGTAGTCTCCTGCGTGGCATGGAGTTAATTGCTTTTTTGACACTGGCTGTAGTGTAGTAGAGATGATACTGGCTGTGGGTTTTAGGAGGGGGTTAAAGCTGGGCTGCAGTGCTGTCTGTGGGGCATGTATTGGAATCAGGGGAGGGGCTTGCTAAATGCACTAGATTATCTTTGCTGGCACTGTTACATGTATGGGGTTAGTACTCAATATACATATATGAGCTCCATACATGTAACCATGCCAGCAAAGATAATCTTAAGTGCATTTAGCAAGCCCCCCCCTAGTCCAATACATGCCCCATAGACAGCGCTGCAGCCCGTTCCTAACCTTGCATCATCATCATGCTGTTTTCAGGGACAGAGTGTTCTCTAATAACCCAGCTCGTACACAGAACTGGCGAGCCAGGTTTTATGAGGGGCTTAATTTTAAAACAGTTGGACAGAAAATGGTAAAGTACAGCTAAAAAGTCTCATAGAGCAGGCAACTAAGTGGTATAAGTTGCCTGCCCTGATCATAGTTGCCTGCCCTGATCATGTCAGTTGTTCAAAAGGTATACGGATGCTACAGCGACAGCTTTACAACAGCATGGTCGATACCGACAACAGAGCCATAGCACTGTAAAGTCCGCCTGTGACCTTGGCACCCTTTTTCTACAGTCCTGCACCCATTCCCCAAATCAGTTCTGTCTCAGAGTTGATAATCTGAATTGGGGGGTGTAGGGGGCACAACCCCCCACAAAACAACAACTTATATGTCGGCGGCACCATGCTGACTATGATTGCGGTTAACACAGTGGTGTCGGGGGAAACGTCATGTCGACAAGAAATTGTTGATGTGGTGTCATCGAGCCCTCTTTAAATACATAGCATTTAAACATTGTCTTGCTACTAGCTTCAGTTGGACAGGTATTCTCTTTCAAGAAGGATGTATACCTCATAAAATCTCACCCTTTTCCAGCAAGGAATCTTCTAAAAAGATTGACACTGTTTTTAACCTGTTAAGACACTATCTGATAAGTACAGTCTCAGACATATGCCACATCTTCTGTGAACTATCAAGGCTAAGTTAGTATATAGCAATCAGCAAGCATTTTTTACTATGCTATTTTTTTTTTTTACTGTTAGTTTCTTTTTTACTGCCTCATCCTGGGTGACATTCCTTCTAGCCGGTCCCCCGACCCGTCTCCCAGTCACAGCTTACCTTTGGCTTACCTCCATGGCTTGTCCCCCCCCCCCCGCAAGGCAGCGGGGATCCCTCAGCCTGTCACTATGGATCCAGTGCCAGGGTTACTGCTTGTTCGCAGAGTGGTGCCTGCAGGGACTGGATGTCATCCAGCTTCACCCAGAACACTTTCCTCCTCCATTTTTTTCCTCTCTCAGGAGATGAGGTGTGCAGTGACGCCCACGGCAGGAGTGTGCACGCATATGCACATGCTCCCTTCAGGTGTCTGTCTCCTCTCCTCCCCTCCCCATCTCTAGAGCATCAGTGTGCTGCCCCCCAGCCAATGCTAGGGCCAGTCAAACACCGACTGCTGGTAACCCCCTCCCCCGAGAAGGAGAGCAGTCCATCTTATGCTCGATCCTTCTCCTCCACTGCCTCACCCTGGCAACCCATACTCAATCCTGAACAAAAGTCGCCAGTGTGGTGCAAGGTAGTGTCCAGCACCCTCAGCCCTCAGTGCCACCCAGATTTTACTATGCTTTTTGGGAAAAAATATTTATATTGAGCTGCAACACACACACACACACACACACACACACACACACACACACACACACATATAATGTACACATCATCCTCTTGGCTACAACATTCAAAATAAATACTGCAATCTAATGTTATAAAAGAAGAAATAAAATGTTTGTTTATGTCAGTCATGCTTATGTGGAACACGGTGAAGTTCTGTTTACAGTAGATTTACTTTACATAATTCCTATTCTATACTTTGTATCTTGGATAGCACAGGGGAGATGTTATATCTCATTCTCATAGGGATCTTCCTTCTACACAATTTTGCACTTTATTTACTCAGGCTGTCCCAGATTAAATGCAATATCTTGTTTTCACTGGGGTCATAATTTTACCATTTTTATAATGTAGTTATTCAGGGTAGCCTAGTCCAGATGTGTTCTGATTTTATATAATGCAGCATAGTATTATATAGATGTAGAACTATCCAGGCTAAATATAGAGCAATCAGCAGGCATATTCTATGAAAACACATTTTAAAAAGTTTGTAAAAGGAAGACCACATTGAAACTGCCTCTCAGCAGATCTGCATTGTGCAAATTCATTAGAAATAATCCACCCATCACCACACTGTATGTGATATTTTACAGGATATGCCAGTTGAGATTTAATATATCATATGTGGAACCTCAACTGGCAAATCCTGTAAAAATTCAATATTTAAAAGCTTTACCCAAATGAAATAAATATTTTAAATATCAGCTTGGCTAGTCTTTCCTCATATAGTAGCTCTCATCCCATATGCCCTGCGCCATTATAGTTGCCCTCCACTGCACCGCCTCCACCTTGTCCATGTTTTTCTCAGATGGGACCTCCAGAACTGGATGCAGTATTGCAGGTGCAATTTCATAAGTGTCTTTTATACAGGGGGTAAACAATTACCTTCCTCTTTATACTCCTGATACCCCTCCCTGGGCATCCAAGCATCTGCCTAGCCTTTCCAGCCACGTTATCACAATGTCATGAGTTTCTCCTGGATCCTGCAAGATGGTAACTCCCAAGTCCCTTTCCTGCTTTGTAACTGTAAGTACCTCCCCACATAGTTTGTACTTTGCCTGGAGTTCTTTTGCCCTATCTGCATGATCCTGCACTTCTTTGCATTGAATCCTAGCTGTCATTCTTCAGACCATTTCTCCACTTTTATTTATTGTTTATGTCCCCATGTTTTCCCTGTTTTCACCTGGCTGTGGACATGTGTGCAACTGTGGAGGCACATACACACTGTGGTTCTGTAGCCCCTTCCCACTGCTTGTCACCTGCCTGTGCTACCCTCAGGTCTGCATCTTGGGCAGTTGGACTGCCGGGGGGGCAGCAGGGTTCCTTCCCCGGGAGAGAAGAGCTGCCTTGTGGCTTCTCAGTACTGTTCTCTACCTACTAACTGGCCTTCAATGACCTGGGCTCGCTTCCAAACCCAGGTTGCCAGCGTAGCATGAGGTGTGACATCCAGTGGTTCAATCCTCAGCACCACCGAGCTGGCTGTCAAGTTTTTTAAGATCTTCCATCATTCTTTGAACATGCCCTGGCATGTCCATTATATTGCATACCTTTGTATCCACTGTGAAGATAAATGCCTTCCCCTCCAGTTCCTCTGCAATGGCCCCAACAAAGACATTGAAGAAGACCGGCCCCAACACCAACCCCTGCAGCACCCTACTAGTCACCGCCCCTTTTCCATAGTTCTCCCTGTTTACCATGACCCTCTGACTGCTGCCATTCAGCCAGTTCTTCCCCCACAGAACTATTTTAGGATCCACTCTTAGGCTGTACAGTTTGTTAATCAGTCTTCTATGCAGATGGTGTCAAAGGTGTTTCTGAAGTACAGAAAAGCCACATCCACCGCACATCGCTGGTCCTACCTTAGTCACCCAGTCATGCAGTAGATTACTATAATGAGTTATTGCAAAACACAGTGTTTATCCAAAATACAGTAGATTTTTGGCTTAGATGTCTAACTAAATAAATGACATACAATGGCTCCACCAAGTCACTGTGAGGGAAATTTCACTGCAATCCTTCAAATCGATGCAATTCTACTGATATCACCGACGAGTCCAAAGAATGACCCATAGATATCAAGTGACTAACTTATATCCTGGCAATCAACCCCAAGTCCCACAGTCTAGCTGCACATAAACCTCGACTCAGGGTTCTGTAAATGACCCCTCGAAGCTGTCTTGTCTCGCTACAATGACCCAGGGTTCTATAAGATCCTAGTGATAGTAACCAACTAATGTTAATCCACTATATTGTGAGACCAATGTATAAAAGGTCTATTGTAATAACTGTGTGACCAATGTATGTATAAAATGTTTAATGTGTGTTCTTGTACTGACAAGGAGCCTTTGCAAAGGAGTTTATGACTCAAACAATTGTAATTCTGATTCTCATCAAATAAATAAATTTAAAAAATAATGCGCCGATACTGATCACCATAATAAACTATAATGTGGCTGCCACTCAGTGTGCTGGCCCCATATTGTGGATGTCCATGTGGCTGATTCCAGGTTTAACATCTACAGTATGGTGGCACACTACATCGTCACACTGGACAGCACATATACGTGTTGAAATTCTAGTCTTTCTAGTCTACTTCTGGGGCAACCCCTCTTCTTGAGGTATGTAAAGCACACTGCCATCTTGTGGATGAAAAGACATGCTGGGGTGTAGTCCACTCCCCCAGCCTCTCCTAAACTTGCAGATCAGGACCAAGTAGCACACAGCTACTAGACCATGCCTGAAAATAGACATTTGATTGCCTAGTGCACCCACCTCGTTAATAAAAACTAACTAAATAAATAAATATTCTTTGGCTGTGGGGTCTAGCTGCTGCAGAGAGAAGTGTGGAGTCCAGGTGCAGGGGGAAGATGGGAAGGGGCTGGTCCAAAATCTCTCAACTGTCCCTCATTATGAAGGACTTCCCTCGTTTTACCTCTCAGCATTGCAGTGTCCCTCACTGGAAAAGGTGCTGCCACACAGAGAAGGTGCTGTGAGTACAAAGCTAGTCTTTGGCTATGGAGTCCAGCCGCAGAGTGGCCAGATGTTGGGAGCTGGTCCCAAATCTCTCAACTGTCCCTCTTTATGAGGGACTTCCTTCCTTCATTCTACACCTCAGCATTGCTGTGACCCTCATGGAAAAGGTGCTGCCACACAGAGAAGGTGTTGTGAGCACGCAGCTCGTCTTCGGCTCTGAGGGTCCAGCTGCAGGGAGGGTGGGGGCAGTTGCAAAGTAGGGGTCCATCTGCAGAGGGACCAGATCTGGGGCGCCAGACCACTTACTTCAACTGCCCCTCATTATGAGACTAGGTTCATGGCACCCAACCCTTCCATGGACGGCAACATGTCATTTTATTCCAATCTATCTGCTCAGGGAAAACTCATGCTGTACTATTTGCTGCTAATCAGCCCCCTGTACATATCTTTTCCTGACAATTCAACCTCAGCATAACTTTAATATATAAAACTTCCGGCGGGCACAATTTGGGAACAACTTTTGCAGGGAGTCAACTGACACTAGAACTAATAGTACATACAAACATAGTCTTTGATAGTAGATAAAGACTGCTTAGTACACCCAGTGCCTATTTCCATAGCTATGGGATAAACTGCAGATCCTAGTTAACCAACAGATTACTTCTTCCTACCTCCCCTACAGAATTGCCTTGTGTCTGTCCCATGCATTCTTAAATTCCCCCTCTGTTGTTCACCCCACAACCTCCTCAGAAAGGTCGTTCCATGCATCCACCACTCTCTCCGGGAAAAAATACTTCCTCACCTTGCCCTTGAGCCTTTCCCCCTCTATCTTCAAATTGTGTCCCCTTGTTCTTGCACATCTCTTTTTCTGAAAGATGCTACCCTCTTGGACTTTGTTGATTCCTTGAGGTACTTAAAAGTTTCTATCATGTCCTCCCTCTCCTCTTTCCTTGAGGATATCACATATTAGCTCCTTTAGTCTCTCTTCATATTGCTTCTCTTGCAGACCCTGCACCATTTTAGTTCCCCTCCTCTGGACTGCCTCCATCCTGTCTATGTCCTTGTGGAAAGGGGGTCTCCAGAACTGGATGCAGTACTCCAGATGGAGTTTCACCAACTATCTGTACAGAGGGATAACAACTTCCTGTTTTCTACTGGTGATGCCTCTCCCTATATATCCCAGCATCTTCCAAGCCCTCCTTACTGCCTTCTCACATTGCTTTTTTACCTTAAGGTCATCTGATATGACTAGCCCCAGGTCCCTTTCCATTTTTGTTGTTGTTAGTCCCCCCATTGAGTACACTTCCTCTGGGTTTCTGTTTCCAGGTGCATTACTTTGCACTTCTTTGCATTGAATCTAAGCTGCCATACTTTGACCATGCCTCCAACCTTGCCAAGTCCCTTCTCATCCTTTCCATGCCTTCTTGTGTATCAATCCTGCTGCAGATCTTTGTGTCATCTGCAAAGAGGCATACTTTTCCTTCCAGTCCCTCTGTAATGTCACTTATAAAGACATTAAAAAGGAGATGCAGTCTATTCCTAATTAATGAGCGTCCCACTCATCACCTGTGAGCCTCTTATGGGCCAGAGCTTACTACACAAGCATTTGTCAATGCTGAATGGTTGCTTCCTGGCATTAGCAGTGGAAGTACAGGAGTTAGACAGATGGGGCCTGATTCTCAAAGCCCTGTGTCAGACACAAGGTGCCTGCAGCGAACAGATATGGGCCAAGCTGCACCTTGCATCCATGACTGCCCTCCGTGCAATTCAGAAAGGTGGCCTGCATTGACCTCAGTCCACCTGCCCCAAACAGGGCTTGCATCTGCAATGCACTGCGGCACAGTGGTAGGGGGACTGCGGACGATGCAAGTTGCATCCTGCGATTCACAGACATCACCTGGCGGGAGAAATTCTAAGTGCCCTTAGACCAGCCAGGGTAGGCGTAAGAGGACTTAGACATTCTCCCCTGGGTGACATGCCTGTGTACGGCACACCATGGGTGACGGTCCACCCACCATACACCCCTGAGAGTGGCCCCATATGTGTGGCCCCTGTCCTAGTGGTCCAATGGCAGCCCCTCACAGCTCCCCGATGCCACCTATGTACCATGTTGGTACCCCCGCCCTGATGCGGCTCTCCCAATCCCCAATGCCTGCCCCATTGACGCTGCCACAGCACCAACTTATGGTGGTACAGTGCACACCCATACCACAGCTGGTGGTGCCCAAACTCCCCCCATATAGCAGTTCCAACTGCTCCCCAGTGCTTGGCACATCCCACCGCTGACCTCTGTGGCCAGGTGCCAATTGCACCAAACATAGTGGGGGGACACTGGCCCACCAGGTTGGGTCCACATGCCCATTACCTAGTAGGACAGGGGTCCTGTGTTACTCTCTGGAGGCCTGTGGTTGACCTGTGCAGTGCACCAGGGGTTTGCCGCAGGGTTCCGGTCTGCACAAGTGTGGGGTCTTAGCCGCTGGGACCGCTTCTGTACCTGAATCAGGTGCAGGGTCCCTGGTGCTCCAGGCATTGGTGCAAGGTGCTGTTTGCCGTAGCTTGTGCCAGATGCAGGCCCCTATGAGAATCGGGCCCATGCAGTATAGGAATGTCAGTGAAGTACTGAACTGATGCTAACTCCACCCCCACCCTGCAGAGATGGACAGGCATTGGGGTGTGCCTTTGGGTCATCACCCATAATGGTCACAACATTTCACCTCACCGTACCCTGCAGACACTGACAAGTGTTGAGGTGTGCCTTGGGTGTTCGGGCTTTACTCATCTCATTCCATAAGGAAATATGCTGAAATGGGTGCAGTATAGGAGAATGGGATGAATTCTGGGGCCAAAGAGTCCAAGGTGCACCTCCATGCCTATCACTGGCTGCAGGGTGCGGGCTGGGGTGGAATGGCATGAGCATTGCTGTCGACAATCCCAGGTCACATCCCTGATGCCTGTCGGTCCCTACAGGGTAGGGCATTATGGCTGAAAACCCTAACACCCTTGGCGTTTCTTGGTATTTTTACTTCAAGTTTTCAACATGGGCTTTTTGTGATCCCATCACATGAACAGAGACACTATCAGTTCGTTAGCCGAAAGGTGATTTTGCACAGCGACTGCGCCATTTGGCCCCACAGGTCAGAAACACATTTTGAACAGGATGTGAAAAATGACAGCTGTACTCTTCATGAGGAGGTGTAAAAAATGGCAATGTTGAAAATCTGGAATGAGAATATAAATAACTGGTGAAGTCACGAGTGTGCATAGAAACTGTGCAACGCACACCCGTAATGTAATTAGTTTGGGATTTTGTACAGCAGATTTTCAACACAGGCATGTTGGGGCCTCTGCTCATGAATAGTGTCACTGTAATTTTCTTAATCTATCCCGAACACTGATTTCCCACAGCAACCATGCTATTCTGCGTCAGAAGTGCGAAAACACATTTCAGCCAGGGTATGAAAAATGACAGCTGTACTGTTCATAAGGAGGTGTGGAAAATGCAAATGTTGAAAATCTGGACTGAAAAGATTACAAATTTGTGAACGTATGAGGGTGCATGAAAATTGCACAATGCACACTCATAACACAGTCATTTTATGGACTTTTGTCCCCAAATTTTCAACATAGCCAGTTTAAGATCTCTGCTCATGAACAGTGTCACTTTGATTTTCTTAATCTGTCCCGAACATTGATTTCACACAGCAACCACGCCACTGTGCACTACATGTCCAAAAACACATTTTGGCTGATATGTGAAAAATGTCAGTTGTACTATTCATAAGGAGATGTGGTAAAATGGCAATGCTGAAAATCTGGAGTGAAAATATTAAAAATGCTCGAAGTTATGAGCGTGCAAAGAAACTGCAAAGCACTCTCGTAAAACATAGGGTTTTGGGGGGCCTACATCTTGAACAGTGTCACTGTGATATTCTTAATCTGTCCTGAACATTGATTTCATACACCAACCATGTCATTGTGTGCTACATGTGTGAAAACACATTTCAGGTGAGATGTGACAAATGACAGCTGTACTGTTCATAAGAAGGTGTGGTAAAATGGCAATGTTGAAAATCTGGAGTGAAAATATTAAAAATGCTAAAACTTATGAGCGTGCGTAGGAACAGCGCAATGCACACTGGTAAAACAGTCATTTTTGGGAATTGGTTCACTAAATTTTCAACATAGGGTTTTTGGAGGCCTACCTCATGAACTGTGACACTGTTGTTTCGTTACTCTGTCCCGCAGTGACTGCGAAATCACCTTTCGGGACTGAATAACAAAATGAGTGACTGAGTTCATAAAGTGGGGTTCCAAGAACCCCATGTTGAAAATTTGGTGAAACAATTCCCAAAAATGACTGAGATATGCACCAAAGTTGAAAAAAAAAACATTTATGCAATAATACAACTTACTGGCATTTCTTCAGTTCACGGTTTGCTTTGAAGAATGCAGACGTGTTCCCGGTCCACCAAAGATTGTCGCGCCAGGCTCTGGAGGTAAGTGTGGGGTGAGGGGGTATGGGGAGGTACGGTACACAGAGGGTGGGCGCCGGTTGGGGGAGGGACCACTGGAATCGACGAGGGACCGTTTTCTAGTTTACAGGTTTATTTAACACACAAAAAAATGTTGTGGGAAGGTTTTCTTTTTACAGGGACATTTCATTTTGGCACGCTGGGGTGGGTTCCCAGCATGCCACCTGAGTGTTTTGGGTGGGCTTTAGCTGACGGGGGATTGGGCACCCCCATTGGCACACAAGAAATTGGGTGGGGAGCATTATGCTGATGGGGAGTGGGCTTCCCCGTCGGCAAAATGATGAGGAAAGGGGCATGCTGACAGGGGCATTGGGCACCCCTGTTGGCATATATAGGTGCGGGGGTTTGGCAAGAGCCAAGGGAGATTGGGCACCCCCCATGACACACAAGAATTGGGGGGAGCATTATGCCGACGGAGGGTGGGCTACCCCGTTGGCTTTTTTTTTTTTTTTATTGAAATGTTTCACCAGGAAGGCACACTGAACAGTGGGCAGCAGCTTTCCGTTGGCTTTGTGAGGACTGTGAGAGGCTGACGGAGAAGCTGTTGCCTGTTGCCATAGTAATACAGCACCATGGAGCTGTGTAATTGGCTGCTGCAGTCAGGGAGGCCCCGCCGTATGAACAGCTGATTGCGTAGTGATGGGACGTTCCCTGACTGCAGCGGCTCAGTTACTTTGATATAGTGACCTGCTCGTTAACTGCGGGTGATGACAGCACGCTACTCTATTGGCCGAGGTACAGACCAGCCCCTGAATGGGCTGCTGCCTTTCAGCACAACACTGCCATGCCTCCACAACCCACTTGTAAAAAAAAAAAAGCTGATGCAATGTGTTTCTTGCACATGCGTGCAAGCAACACAAAAAGGATAATACTTAAACAAAAGATTGATTTCTTGTTTTTTGATTTCCCCCTTCCAACAAAATGAAAAATGGAAATACTAACTTGTACGACATTGAATGCAAACAGCGTAAAGAATGGGAAGAAAAGAACCACACCTATGGATTGATAGGAAATTTAGGAGGTGATTTACTCTTTCTGCAGGATGCAAGGCTGCATATGGTACAAGAAATTAAACTGGCTCAAAAGGAATGGTGATGGGGCCCCTCCTTCTGGTCAATCAATGATGAAACATGTTCAGGAGTTGGAATATGATTTAAAACCCATGACTTAAAAATACAAAAGGTAGTAGACATATATCTGGGAAGAGCCTCCAACACAATACAGTTCCTGTCTCATTTCACTTATTGTGTGATCAGTCTATCACTATTCATCAGTCTTTGCCCCCTCCCTCTTCTACTGATTTTTCCCATTTGCAGCTTATACTCTTTGCCCACTAGAGGGGTTTTCCCCCAACCATGCCAAAGCTGCTCTACATCTCCTTACTCTCTACTACTTCCTGAATGCTTTTTCTCTGCTACTCAACTGCTCTGTCCCCCTACCTGGAAAACCTCACTGTACCTCCCCCCTCACCCTACTCTGCTCAATACTTGAGCTCCCTACCTAATCAGCAAAAAAAAACACCTCCTAACCTGCTCCCTTTGTGACCACTAAGAGTCACTATTTCCACCCCTTTTTTCACCAGTAACCTAGCACTCCCCAGCCTTCTCAGCAACCCCAGACACCCCCCTCTCAGGGTATTTGAACCTGGTACCTTTTGCACCAAAGTCGGCAGCACTACTGCTACTCCACAGTGGCAGTCACCCTCACTGAAGGTCAGCCTGCACCCTTATTGTCTACTATTGGAATAAAACAATGGGTACCTACATTCTATTACTAAGTCTGCTCTCCTTCACCCTCTTGGTACAGACCTCACACTGACCGGAGCACCTGTCCTCCATACTAGGCACCTCATCCCCAGACTACCCCACAGTGTCTCGTCCCTCCCCCACCTTCGACACACCCGTGACCCCCAACACCCACCCCCTGCCAGCACCCCACTCCCTCCACCCTCCAAGGCCCAACTTGGCCCCAGGTCTCCCCTGCCATTCCCACCCTTCGCGCTTTATCTATCCTATGCACCCTGATTGTAGAGTCCTCAGCTGGGTAATGTCCCAAGGGTCTCCATCATCACTGGCCACTAACCAGAATAATCACACTGCTATTATTATTATCTGGTAATGTACACTCAAACCCAGGACGTATGGCTTCCAGCCCTTCCAAACCCTGTACTGCAAATGACCTCCACTTTGCATCCTTAAACATTTGCAGTCTCCTAAAGAAATCCACTGCCCTCCAGTGCTGGGTTGTTCAACATCAGCCTGACATAATTGCACTGATAGAGACTTGGCTCTCCAAATCCACCCCCTGACTCCGCTATCACCCTTTCTGGATATACAGTACCATCTACAAGGAAGATCGAGTAGGCAAATGCGATGGTGGTTGCGCACTACTTGTATGGAACTCCCTTATAGGTCAGGCACTCCCAGCTCCTAAACTTGATCATGGAGCCCAAGCCTTTCACCTTATAAATCACACCTGACCCCATCCCGAAGATTTGTCTTCCTCATGGTCACCTGCTTACCCCTGAGGAATCAAAACCAAGTGGTCCAGTCCCTCATTGACTACCTCACATCTCTCCCTCACAAAGTGGAGCAAGTCATTCTAGGTGATCTCAATGTTAACTGGCTTGCTTCCACTGCCTCCCATATAAGGGACTCCTTTGCTGCTCTGGATATGTCCCAGTTAGTCACCCAGCCCACCAGATTCAACCACTCTACTGGCACCAGCACTCTCCTAGATGTTATTATATCTAACTGCCCCTACAAAATCTGGGTTGTTACTGTCCTCCCCAACTCTCTTAGTGATCACTCCCCAGTCCTCTGTCTCTGGTCATCCTCCACTCTGAAGCCAGTGTCCCAGGCCACTCTACACTGCCGTTTACGCCCCAGCGGTCTCAGGAAATTAAAACAATACCTAGCCCAGCTAGACTGGTCCCCTATCCAGCGCACTCCTGACATTGGCTCAGCTCTTGACCACTTTACAAATGCCTTCTGTAAGGGTTGTGATCTTTCCATCCCCCCCACCAGGATCCGCTCCAAAAAATGCAATGCCCCATGGATCACCCCACCCCTCCTCCAGAGACTCAAAAACAGAGATAATCTCTGGCACATTGCTGTAGAATCTGGAAAGGCATCTGATAGACAGGCCTACAATGCAGAACGCAATAAATGCACTTAGACTATTAGGCGGGCCAGGGCAGAGCACTACCAGACCACCATCGCTTCCACTTGGAGTTCAGCCCGGACCTTCTGAGATAATATGAAAGAGTTAAATGGAAAGTCCCACTCCCCCCCCCACCATCCCAGCTCTCCATCAATGGCACCCCCACCACAGATCCACTCCTTATAGCCAATTGCCTTAACACCTCCTTCTCTGACCTAAGCTCTGTCCGCCCCAGCAGCTTCTTTGACCCAATTCCTGCCTCTCTCCATCCGGTCCTGCATCACCCAACATTCTATCTGAGCACCCTATCCCCCTAAGAAGCCAGGCCACACCTGCTAAAAACCTTAGGCAGCAATAACCCTACCAGTGACCTCCTCGACTCCAGGATCCTCCGTATGGTCTTGGATGAAGTCCTAGTCCCCCAGACTGACCTTCTAAACTGGTTTCTATGCCTGGGTCAGTTCCAAAGTGCTTGGAAAACTGCTGAAATCACACCCATACATAAGAGTGGGGATTGGTCCATCCCCAACAATTACCGACCGATCTCCATCCTCCCTCCACTCTCTAAAGCCCTTGAAAAAGTGGTGTTAATCCAGCTTTCTGAATACCTAATTAACTACAACATTATGTGTCCAGAGCAGCACAGTTTCTGCCCAGGACACAGTACAACCATGGCTCTCCTGGAATCCTCCCAACACCTGCATGCTGCTCTCGACTCTGACAGCCATGCAGGAGCAGTGTTCATTGACCTCTTCAAGGTCTTTGACACTGTCTGTCATCCCCTTCTACTCGACTCTCTCCGCCATCTTGGCTTCTCTGGGGTCCCATTTCCTGGTTCTCTAGCTACCTCTCTGCTAGATCCCAGCATGTCAAGATCAGCGGCTCCCTCTCCAGCACTCTTCTCGTTTGCGCTGGGGTCCCTCAGGGCTCCATCCTGGGTCCAGTACTTTTTAGTCTCTACCTCAACACCCTCCCCAGCTCATGTACCAGTAAAATGCCCCTGTATGCTGACGATGCACTCCTCGTTGCCTCACATCCCAATCTCACCTCCCTCCAATTATCCCTCCTGCTAGCTTACAACCAAGCCGAAAGATGGTTCAGCGACAGCAGACTGGTCATTAATCTAAAGAAAATCAAATCAATCCTCTTCTCCCACCACCAAAATAAAGCTAAAAATACCCCCTCTTGATTATTCCCACCACTCTGCACCCGCTAGAACAAGTGACTACATACATGTACCTAAGCATCACGTTCGATACTGCCCTCTCCTTCCACACCCACATTAATGCCCTGTCAGCTGCCATAAACTCTTGGATTGGCCTGCTATACCAGTACAGGGACTGCCTGCCTCAGGTTGCCCTCAGGCTGGCCATCACCTCCTCCATCTTGTCCCTCGTGGACTATAGCTTGCCCATCTATGCCGCAGCTGACAACACTGCCCTCTCCAAAATCCAACTCTCCATCAATAGGGTCTGTAGGCTCCTCATCGGTGCCCCCAGCCACACTCACATCTGCTTTCTCTATACTACCACCAATCTGCTCAACTTTGAGGAGCGTCTGCTCTACCAGACCTGCCTTCTCACTAAGAAATCGCTGCTAGGACTCTCCCCCCCGGGGGGTCTCCACCTCCCTACAGCAATCATTATCGTCCATCACTACCCATAGCTCTGTTAAGGGCACTTTCCAGGTGCCCAGAACCAAGATCTCTCTTGCCCAGAGATCCTTCCTCTACCGAGCACCCACCTGGTTCAACTCCTTCCCTAGCTGCATCTCCAAGTTGCCAAAAATCAGCTCCTTCAAAACAGCCCTTCAGAACCATATCTTTATTACCCACTGTTGTAGGTGCAACTAACCCCCTGTTGTAACCTGTGGTACCCACCCGCCTTGCTCCCTGGCTCAACAACGTCCACTGGACAGCCTGTCCCTCCCCCAGACCCACTCCTTCCCTACTTGATCCAAATAGGGATGTAACCCGCTGTCTTCTCTGAGGACCTACTATATCCATGATTGTAACTCACAGTTTTGTAACATTGTGTAACCTAAGTAACATACAAACTACTATGTTATGTAACCTAAGTGTATCTATGTTAAATGTTCCTTTTACTGCACCTGTAATGTTATCCTCTGTTTTAATCTGCACTGTAATAACTGTCTTGATGTCTGCCCTCCCTGCGACGAGGTGCCTTTGTAAATGAGTCTCTGACTCAAAAGTTGTAAACCCGATTTGTAATGAATAAAAAAGATATAATAATTAACATAAGATGCTGGCCTTTTGTACTGGGCTCCTGCCTGCATTGCCACCTTTTTCTGCCAACAAAGAAATCCACAACAGTCACGACAGAGCTGCGTTGAGGTGGCTCACTCCCCCTCTCTCACTCACTCATTGTGTTTCTCCTGGCACTGCAGGTTGTCCTTTTGTACTGAGCTCCTGCCTGCGTTGGCACCTTTTTCTGCCCACAAAGAAATCTACAGCTGTCCCGACAGAGCTCCATTGAGGTTGCTCACTCCCCCTGTGTCACTCACTCATTCTGTTTCTCCTGGCGCTGCAGGCTGCCCTTTTGTACTGGGCGCCTGCCTCTGTTGACCCCTTTTTCTGCCCACAAAGAAATCTGCAGCAGTCCCGACAAAGCTCATAGAAACATACAATTTGTCGGCAGATAAGGACCGCTTGGCCCACCCAGTCTGCCCATTTCCCTATCTGATGGATAAACTGCAGATCCTAGTTAACCAGCAGCCTACTTCTTCCTACCCCCACCCCCTAGAATTGCCTTATGACTGTCCCATGCATGCTTGAATTCCACCACTGTTTGTGACTCCACAACCTCCTCTGGAAGGCCGTTCCATACATCCACCACCCTCTCTGTGAAAAAATACTTCCTTAAATTACCTCTGAGCTGCCCCCTTCTATCTCAAATTCAGCCCCTTTGTTCTTGCACACCTTTTTTGAAAGATGCTACCCTCTTGGACTTTGTTGAT
This sequence comes from Neoceratodus forsteri, assembly GCA_016271365.2. Lineage (NCBI taxonomy): Eukaryota > Metazoa > Chordata > Ceratodontiformes > Ceratodontidae > Neoceratodus > Neoceratodus forsteri. The sequence goes on from CM057449.1 coordinate 688,614,001, forward strand.
TCCCTTGAGGTACTTGAAAGTTTCTATCATGTCCCCCTCTCCTCCTTTCCTCAAGGCTATACATATTAAGCTCCTTAAGTCTCTCTTCATATGTCTTCCAGTGCAGACCCTGCACCATTTTAGTTGCCTCCTCTGGACAGCTTCCATCCTGTCTATGTCTTTGTGGAGATTGGGTCTCAGAACTGCAGCAGTACTCCAGATGGGGTCTCACTAGCTGTCTGTACAGAGGGATAATAACTTCCTGTTTTCTACTGGTGATGCCTCTCCCTATGCATCCCAGTCTCCTCCCAGCCCTCCTTGCTGCCCTCTCACATTGCTTGCCCACCTTTAGGTCATCTGATATGACTACCCCCAGGTCCCTTTCCATTTTTGTTGTTGTTAGTATCTCACCCCCCATTGTGTACTCTTCCCCTGGGTTTTTCTTTCCCAGGTGCATTACCTTGCACTTCTTAGCATTGAATCTAAGCTGCCATACATTTGACCATTCCTCTAACCTTGCCAAGCCCCTTCTCATCCTTTCCGCTCCACCTTGTGCATCAACTCTGTTGCAGGTCTTTGTGTCATCTGCAAAGAGACATACTTTTCCTTCCAGTCCCTCTGCAATGTCACTTATTAAGACATTGAAGAGGACTGGTCCTAATACTGAACCCTGCGGTACCCCACTACTAACCCCTCTTTTTTCAGAGTGGACTCCATTTACTATTACTCTGTGTCCTATTCTCCAGCCAATTCTTTACCCAGGCCGTCATCTTGGGACCCACTCCCAGGCTGGCTAACTTGTATATTAATCTTTTGTGTGGGACTGTGTCAAATGCCTTGCTAAAGTCTAGGTAGGCCATGTCCACAGCCCCTCCCTGATCAACTACTTTGGTCACTCAGTCAAGAAATCTATCAGATTTGTCTGGCATGACCTTCCGCTGTGAATCCATGCTGCCTTGGGTCCTGTGCCCCTCTGGCCTCTAGATATTTAACAATTCTTTCCTTCAGAAGTGATTCCATCATTTTCCCTACTACTGAGGTTAAACTAACAGGTCTGTAGTTTCCTGCTTCTGCCTTGCTCCCACTTTTGTGAAGGGGAATCACATCTGCCCTCCTCCAGTCCTCGGGTACCACCCCATCCTCCCATGATTTGTTCAAGAGTTTAGTCAGTTGTGTCACTAGTTCTACCCTTAGTTCTTTTAGAATTCTGGGATGAATCCCATCAGGCCCCATTGCTTTGTCCACCTTCAGTTTTAAGAGTTCTTTCAGAACCCTTTCTTCTGTAAATGGGCTAGTATCAACTTCTGTATCCAGAGTGTTTCTACTGTTTGTTTTAGGTACCTCCCCCTCTTCCTTTGTAAATACTGAGCAAAAATATTTGTTTAGTATCTCTGCCTTTTCACAGTCACCCTCTGCCCACCCTCCTCCCTTTATTAAGCCTCACTGTCCCTCCTTGGTCTTCCTTCACTCCTGATGTACCTATAAAAGGTTTTATCCCCGTTCTTAACTGAGTTGGCTATCTTTTCCTTTGTTTGGGCCTTTGCTGTTCTGACTGCCTTCCCAGCTTCCTTTTGCTTTAACTGATACAGTTCTCTGTCCTGTTCCTTCTGTGATTCCTTGTACTTCCTGAATGCTTTCTTTTTCTCTTGAACCTTCACTGCCACTTCCTTTGAGAACCATAGTGGTTTCTTACCTTGTTTTGTTTTGTATATTTGTTTTACACAAAGGCTTGATACCTCTGTGATGGCAGTATTTATTATTCCCCATTGTTCTTCCACCCCTCCTTCCTGCCCATTTGCTAGTGCATTCCTTAGGCACTCACCCATTTTGACAAAATCAGCCCTCCTAAAATCCAGTACCTTTGTCTTTGTATGCCTTGACTCTATTGCTGTGTTTATTGTGAACCATACTGTTCGATGGTCGCTAGTTCCCAGATGGCTACCCACTTCTACATCTGTGATCCTCTCTTCATCTCCATTTGAGCTCTGTTGAGTTCGCTCACTCCCCTTCTCTCACTCGCTCATTCTGTTTCTGCCGGCTCTGCAGGCTGCCCTTTTACAATTGGGCTCCTGCCTGCGTTGCTGCCTTCTTACATAGAAACATAGAAACATAGACTTTGACTGCAAATAAGGACCGCTAGGCCCATCTAGTCTGCCCATTTCCCTACCTACAGGATAGGCCGCAGATCCTAGTTAACCAACAGCCTTTATCTTCCTGCCCCCCACAAGAATTGCCTTATGTCTGTCCCATGCATTCTTGAATTCTCCCACAGTTATAGACCCCACAACTTCCTCAGGAAGGCTGTTCCATGCATCCACTACCCTCTCTGTGAAATAATACTTCCTCACATTGCCCTGAACCGCCCTCCCTCTATCTTTAAATTGTGTCCCTTGTTCTTGCAAGTCTCTTTTTCTGAAAGATGCCACCCTCTTGGACTTTGTTGATTCCTTGAGGTACTTGAAGTTTCTATCATGTCCCTCTCCTTCTTTCCTCAAGGGTATACATATTAAGCTCCTTTAGTCTCTCCTCATACGGCTTCTCTTGCAGACCCTGCACCATTTTAGTTGCCCTCCTCTGGACTGCCTCTATTCTGTCTATGTCTTTGGAGATGGGGTCTCCAGAACTGGACACAGTATTCTAGATGGGTCTCACCAACTGTCTGTACAGAGGATAACAACTTCCTGTTTTCTGCTGCTGATGCCTCTCCCTATACATCCCAGTATACCCCGGCCCTCCCTACTGCCTTCTCACATTGCTTGCTAACCTTAAGGTCATCTGATATGATTACCCCAGGTCTCTTTCCTGTTTTGTTGTTGTTACTACCTCCCACCCATTGTGTATTCTTCTCCTGGGTTCTTGTTTCCCAGGTGCATTATTTTCACTTTTGCATTGAATCCTAGCTCCATCGTCTGACCATTCCTCCAACCTTGCCAAGTCCCTTTTCATCTTTTCCACGTCCTTGTGTATCAACCCTGTTGCAGATCTTGTGTCATCTGCAAAAGGCATACTTTTCCTTCCAGTCCCTCTGCAATGTCACTGATGAAGACATTAAAAGGACTGGACCCATACTGAACCCTGCGGTACCCCACTAGTAACTGCCCTTTCTTCAGAGTGGACTCCATTTACAATTACCTTCTGTGTCCTGTTGTCCAGCCAATGTTTTATCCAGGCTACCACCTGGGACCCACTCCCAGGCTGGTTAATTTGACTATCAATCTTTTGTGTGGGACTGTGTCAAATGCCTTGCTAAAGTCTAGGTAGGCCATGTCCACAGCCCTCCCTGGTCTACTACTTTGGTCACCCAGTCAAAGAAATCTATTAGATTCGTCCTGACATGACCTTCCGCTGTGAACCCATGCTGCCTTGGATCCTGTGCTCCACTGACCTCTAGGTACTCAACTATTCTTTCCTTCAGAAGTGACTCCATCACTTTCCCTACCACAGAGGTCAGACTGACAGGTCTGTAGTTTCCTGCCTCTGTCTTGGTCCCACTTTTGTGAAGGGGAATCACATCCGCCTTCCTCCAGTCCTCGGGTACCACACCATCCTCCCATGATTTATTAAAAAGAGTAGCCAGTGGTTTCACTAGTTCCTTCCTTAATTCTTTTAGAATTCTGGGGTGAATTCCATCAGGACCCATTGCTTTGTCCATCTTCAGTTTTAGGAGTTCTTCTGCCCACAAAGAAATTTGCAGCAGTTACAATAGAGCTCAGCTGAGCTTTCTCACTCCCCCTCTCTCACTCGCTCATTCTGGTTTTCCCACCACTGCAGGCTGCCATTTTGTACTGTGCCCCTGAGTGAATTGCTGCCTCTTTCTGCCCACAAACAAATCTGCAGCAGTCCCAACAGAGTTCCGTTGAGCTCACTCACTCCCCCTCCCTCACTCGCTCATTCTGTGTCTCCTGCCGCTGCAGGCTGTTCTTTTGTACTGGGCTACTGCCTGCATTGGCAGCTTGTTCTGGCCAGAAAGAAATCTGAAGCAGTCCCAACACAGCTTCACTGAGCTTGCTCACTCCCCCTCTCTCACTCACTTATTCTGTTTCTGCTGACGCTGCAAGCTGGCCTTTTGTACTGGGTTCCTGCCTGCATTGCCGCATTTTCTGCCAACAAAGAAATCCACAGCAGTCACAATAGAGCTCTGTTGAGCTCTCTCACTTCCACTCTGTCACTCACTCATTCTGTTTCTCTTGGTGCTGCAGGCTGCACTTGTGTATGGGGCTCGTGGCTACGTTGACACCTTTTTCTGTCCACAAAGAAATCCACAGCTGTCCTGACAGAGCTCCGTTGAGGTCACTCAGTCTCCCTCTGTCATGCACTCATTCTGTTTGTCCTGGCGCTGCAAGTAGCCCTTTTGCACAGGGCTCCTGCCTGCACTGGTGCCTTTTTCTGCCCACAAAGAAATCCACAGCAGTCCTAATAGAGCTCCATTGAGCTCACTTAGTCCCCCTGTGTCACTCACTCGTACTGTTTCTCCCACCACTGCAGGCAGGCCTTTTCTACTGGGCCTCTGCCTGCAATGACTCCTTTTTCTGCCCACAAAGAAATCCGCAGCAGTCCTGACAGTGCTCAGGTGAGTTTGCTCACTCCCCCTCCCTCACTCACTGTCTCGTTCTGTTTCTCCCAGTGCTGCAGGCTGCCCTTTTGTACTGGCCTCTTGTGTTGGGGCCTTTTTCTGCCCACAAACAAATCCAGAGCAGTCCCGACAGAGCTCAGTTGAGCTCGGTCACTACCCCCCTCTCACTCGTTCAATTTTAATCTGTCCCAAACATTGATTTCCCACAGTGACCGTGCTATTATCTGGCAGGAGTGCAAAATCATATTTTTGCCAGGATGTGAAAAATGACAGCTGTACTGTTCATAAGAAGGTGTGAAAAAATGCCAGAAAATGTGGTGTGAAAATATTACAAATCTGCGAAGTTACAAGGGTGCGTGGAAACAGTTGAATGCAAGCTTGTAACACAGTCATGTTATGGAGTTTTGTCACCAAATTTTCAACATAGGGATTTTAGGACCTCTGCTCAGGAACAGTGTCACTGTCATTTTCTTAATCTGTCCCGAACACTGATGTCCCCCAGCGACTGCTCTATTCTGCACCAGAAGTGCAAAAACACATTTCGGCCAGGATGGGAAAAATGACAGCTGCACTGTTCATAAGTAGGTGTGGGAAAATGGCAATGCTGAAACTCTGGAGTGAGAATATTATAAATTTGCACAGTTACCAGCATGCATGCTAGCTGCGCAACACACACTCGTAACACAGTCATTTTATGGAGTATCATTACCAAATTTTCAACATAGGCATTTTAGGACCTCTGCTCATGAACAGTGTCACTGTCATTTTCTTAATCTGTCCCAAACACTGATGTCCCACAGCAACCGTGCTATTCTGCGCTGGAAGTGCGAAACTACATTTCTGCCAGGATGTGAACAATGACAGCTATACTGTGCACAAGGAGGTATGAAAAAATGCCAGTGTTGAAAATCTGGCATGAAAATGTTGCAAATTCACGAAGTTACAAGTGTGCACAGCAACTGAGCAGCACACACAGTAAAACAGTCATTTTTTGGATTTTTTCCATCAAATTTGCAACATAGGCTTTTTGAGAGCCCACCTCATGAACACTGGTGCTGTCATTTTGTTAATCAGCCCCGAAAGGTGATTCCACACAGTGATCACAAAATCACCTTTCAGGATGATTAATGCCATGACAGTTCAAGAATTCATGAGGAGGGTTCCCAAAACCCCCATGTTGAAAATTTGGTGCCAAAATTCCCAAAAATGACTGAGATATGCATTAAAGTTGGAAACCCCCCATTTATTCCATTATACAGTTTACCAACATTTCCTCAGTTTGTGGTTGGCTTTGAAGGGTGCAGATGTGTTCCCGGTCCACCGAAGACTGTCGCGCCAAGCTCCGAAGGTAAGTATGGGGTGAGGGGGGTGTGGGGAGGCAGGGTGTGCAGTGGGTGGGCACGGGTTGCGGAAGGGGGTGCAGGGAGACCTCCGAAGGACAGTTTCCTTTTTTACAGGGTTACACAAAAAAAAAACACATCGCAGGACAGTTTTTTATTTCACAGGGGCATGTGGCATGCTGGGTTGGGCTCCCAGCATGCGAATGGACTCTTTCTTTGGGGGTGGCAGCAGTAGCCGACAGGGGATTGGGAACCCCCATCGGCACACAACAAAAAAAGGAGGGGATCTTAGATTATGCTGACAGAGATTGGGCACCTCGTCGGCAGAGAATATACACTGGGGCGGGGGGTTTACATAATGCCAATGGGGAGTGGGCTCCCCCATCAGCAACAGAAACCTGCGGGCAGTGAAGCCGATGGGGATTGGGGCCCCAATCAGCAACTAAACATGGGGGGGGATTAATACTGTTTATGAACATGGCGGCAAACCGCCACCGTGTCCACAAACAATATCACTCTGTAAAGATCCCACCCTGCAATGATGGGTCGCTCCCTCATTGCAGCAGATGGCTTATGCTGCAATGACGAGGCGGCCCCTGATTGCAGCAGCTAAATTGTCACAAGTTGGTGGCAAGGTTCCAAACTTGTGTCACCAGCAGGGTGCCACAGCTTTGGGAAAATGGGACAAGCCTTTGCAGGCTGTGGGAGCATTAGCCACAACAGTGCCGTGCCTCCACAACCTGCTTCTGAGAAAGCTGTCCCAATATGTTTCTTGCACAGTGTGCAAAAACATAAAAAAGAAATAATAGACCTTCTACATGCCAGGGAATCAGTGTTCAAACTTTATGACAGTCCACTAGAATGGTGAGATGACACAAAAGAAGAGATCAAAAAACTATGGCCCAGATATTCAAAACTTTGAGCTGGGTGCAAACTGTTTGCGCAGGTGTAGTGCAGGATTAGCGTGGGTCTGCAATATTCAAAAGGCTGAACAGTGCACGCAAACTGCATTAGCACTGGGCAAAATCATAATATATGCAAGGGGCAAACTGAACATAAATACAGGCGCAATGCTATATTCAGCGACTAGCGCTGTGCTAAGTTGTTTAGCGCAACTTAGCATGACCCTTTGCGTGGTACAAATTACTGCCTAGGAAAAGCTGGTCTTAACCCTGGGCAAACAGCTTTGTGTGACATTGTGGCTTTGTGTGGTGGTTGCACGGCTTTTGCATGGCTTTGCATGACCCTAACATATGAATATGACACATAGAAAAAGCCAGACCTGGAGGACACATGCTGCTTACTGATGTTACCACACAGATGCCAACAGCTGCCACCAGTCCCAGCCATGCCAGGCTGTAAGGGGTGACCTGGCCCCCAGGGGACACCATGGTAGTGTGGTCATACAGCACATACCTGCAGACCATAAGTCTGTGGTGACCAACAGATGCCAGCACACACATACAGCACTGTGGACATGGTGGCTGTTGAGGGGAGGGTGTACTGGTGGCCAGGCCTCACCACAGACCAAGTGTGGCCACATGGCTGGGCCAGTATTGGGAATACCCCCAAACCAGTGTGCCTGTTGGGTCATATGTGGCCCCCCCGCCACATACCGCACAGCTGTACAAATGCCACAGCACACACAGCTGGCCATGTATATGTCACTGTGAGCATCCCAAGCCAGAGGTGCAGCATCTTTGGATTACACAACAGTGTAACAGTACTGTCCACTGTCAGTAATCACCTGCACGTTGAGCCTGTCACTGGGTACAGTGCAGTGGTCATCACTGCCCTACATACCATAGGCATTGCTGTGTCCCTCACACTACTGGCCCCCTTGCTACTGCAGTGTCTGCTGTGCACTGTAGCATGACCTACAGTGTGACAGTTGCATGCAGCAACACCACCACCTGTGCCTATGCTGTGTTGTCCCCTGGGGTGCAATATGCTATGCTGTACTATATACATGTAGCCTGCAGCTATCATCATGCACTGCCAGACTGACCTACAGGTGGTACTGCAGGTGGACCCAGACAGCTCCTGTACTTCCAGACTGACCTACAGGTGGCACTGTGGGACCCTGCAGTAACGCTGGGCAAACTGCATGCAAATCAGGGCATAATGAGATGCTAATCTAGACGTTTACCCAGAGACTACCTAAGTAGGCTCATTTACATGTCACTTTTGAATATGGCAAAGTTTTGCACCAGGCAAATGTGTTTGCACCAGGCAAACGGCTTAGCTCCATGCTAAACCCATGCAAACATGTTAGCATGGCGTTAGCGGTTCTGGGAATATTATACAGTTTTGAACACTGTCCTTTCACATGCACTGCTGCCTTCAGCTGTACTGGCTCCACGCATTTGCTGGCACACACATTGGCCACATAGTTCACCTCTACCTACCTTCACATCGCTGTGCACTGTGTTGCTGTTGTGGTATGCACTTCCTGGTCGCTATATTCAGAGCTATCTTATTCCAGGGCTAAGTTTGCCTTACACTCCCAGCCCAGTTTGCCCAGCCTCATTCTCATGCTATATTCAGAAGCTGTTTGCCCCAGGCTATTTCTTTTGAATATAGCTTGCTTTTTGCTCCGGGCTAAGTTTGCCTACCAGGCAATGCTAATTTAGCCCCAGGGCAAAGTTTTGAATATCTGGGCCTATGGATCCAGTTATCTAAACAAAAAAACACAATTAGCATACAGACAACATTTAAGTAATAGAGTAAAACTGCTACAATTATTAACACAAGCTAAAACATTGGGACCAGACTTAATAGTGCAAATACAGCAGACAAAAAACAGAATTAAAGAATTTCAATATAATAGAGAAAAATCCCTAATTATGGAACAAACATATGGAACACAGGGGAACAGATTTCACACAAACCCTTGTGAAAGTTGTTCTGAGAGGGTTAAAAGCAGAGTAGTGGCATCTTTAGTAGACAAAGAGGGGATAAGACAGACAAATTAGAAACAAATTCAACTAATAGTACAAGAGTACATAAAGCAAACATTTAAAAAAACACAGAGGAAACAAAATTACGAATTTTTAGAACAACATCAGATACCCAAACTAGCAGGAATAGAAAAAAGTTTATTAGAAGGTGAAATAACAGAACAAGAGATAAGCAAAGTAATATAGGCACCATCTACTAACATAGAACCAGGTATTGATGGAATACCTAGCAAATTTTAGAAAATCTTTGTTGACTACATGGACCCTAGTCTAACAGAAATCTTTAAAGTAATACAGGAAAGAAGAACCTTAAGTGACAGTATGAAAAATAGAATAATGTTTTTCATTCATAAAAAAGGAGATACTTCATTAATAAAAAACTGGAGTCCATTAAGTCTGTTAACAAGTGACTAAATTTTTAGCAAAAATTATTTGTAATAGACTAACTACACTTGCTCAAAAACTAATGTTAGACACACAGACTTGCTCTGACCCTGGGAGAAATATAACCCAAAACTTAATATACATAGGGGAAATTACAGAAAAAGGAAATAAAGGTTAAATACAAGGATACATATATTCTCTGGATCAAGAAACTGCTTTTGATGCAGTTTATCATAACTATATCTGGGCAGTCCTAAAAACATATAGTTTACCAGAGTAATTCATACAAATGGTAAAAATTCTGTACAATGAAGCACAAATATCACCTATCACAAATGTTTGTTTTTTTTGCACACCAACTTTTGTTACTAAAGGAGTGAGACAAGGATGTCCTTTAAGACCCTTGCTGTACATTTTTTGTTTCGATCCAGTATTAAGGGAAATTGAACAACATTTGGAAATTCAACCAATAACACTAAATGGGAAAATGGTCTCAAAAAAATAGTGGCATATGCAATTGATTGTGTATTATTTACCAAAGATTTAAGATCAAGGAGAAAAGCAATACAAATAATACAAGGGATACAAGAATTAACAAGAATGAAAATTAACAATGAAAAAAGTAAAATATTAGCATTGGGGAAGCAAATACTACTAATACCAAAGATATGCAAGTGACAAAAGGGAACATAAAACTATTAGGGGTGACATTTGGGACAGAGAATGCAGCTCAAGAAAACTGGGAAGAAAAATACAAAATAGCAAATAATAAAATAGCAAGATGGAAAACATAGTCGATGATAAAGGAGAAAAGAATATACTTATTGAAAACATTCATAGTACCCATCTTTTTACATGTAGCATACATATATCCAATACCGGTCAAGCTGCAAGCAAAACTTTTAGGCCTATTTTTTCAACTATTATGGGGTAACAGACTCAATCCAGTTAAAAGGGATATGACATACTGTACAGACCAAGACTGGAAGGTGAACTGGGCATGTTAAATCCAATAATTTTCTTTCAAAATATATGGAGACAGTATAGCCCAATGGTTTAAGGCTCTGAGCTGCAAACCTGGTGACATGGGTGTGATTCCCACAGCCCCTACTTACATACTGTGTGACCCAAAGCAAGTCACTTAACTTCTTTGTGCTCCCACGTTGTACCTGTAAACAAGCTTCAGCTTAATGTGTTTCACCTGGTTAAAAAAAATATGTATTTATAAACATAAAACCTTGCTTAAAATCAGGACAGCCCTTCTGGAAACCTTTATTTACAGAGTGGGTAAGACTTTTTGATGATAGGTGGAAACTAATTAGAAGAGGGATGCACAATATTGTTCCTAATTATGTTACTACATGTTTTTATTATTTAAGACAAAGGAAAATCAAGAAAGCAACCATACAAACAAAAATTAGGAAACAGTTTTATAAAGAAACACTGGAAAACCAATATGAAGATCCAGTTTTTCAAGATTTACCTGGAATAGAAAAGAATTTTAGAAGCAATGCTAGAGAAAAGAATCCCCCAGAAAATGAAAGACACTATATGGATGTGCGCACATAACAAACGGAATGTTAAGGACAAACATAAACATAAACAGATAGCAGAAAGAACGTGTAGTGAGGCAGGATGTGATGACAACATTGAAAAAACTCAACATTTGTTCTTTGAGTGTGAGATTATTAAAACAACCTGGGTAAACCTAGCAAAAATGTGGGGAGAATCTGTATTTGAGAAAATGACCTATGAAATATTAACATATGGGAATTTAACTGGTGAATGGAGCAAATGGAATAAAATACAATGGGCCAGATATTCAGAACTTTGCGCCGGGGCTAAATTAGCACTGCCCGGTGGACAAACTTAGCACGGAGCACAAAGCAAGACATACTCAAAAGGAATAGCCCAGGGCAAACAGCTTCTGAATATAGCATGGGAATGAGGCTGGGAAAACTGGGCTGGGAGTGCAGGGCAAACTTAGCCTTGGAATAAGACAGCTCTGAATATGGCAACCAGGAAATGCAAACCACAACAGCAACACAGTGCACAGTGATGTGAAGGAAGGTAGAGGTGAACCATGTGGCCAGTGTGTGTGCCAGTAAATGCGTGGACCCTGTACAGCTGCAGGCAGCAGTGTATGTCAAAGTACAGTGTGCAAAACTGTAAAATATTCCTCGAACTGTTTGCACAGCACTATCAGCTTATGCGAGGGTTTGAAGCGAGAAGCAACCGCGGCCCGTAAACACGCTTGCCTGGTGCTAAACTTTGCCATATTCAAAAGTGACATGCAAATGAGCCTACTTAGGTAATCTCTGGGAAAATATCCAAATTAGCATCTCATTATGCCCTGATCTGCATGTAGTTTGCTCCAAGCTAACGGTTTAGCCCAGCGCTAAACCCGCACAAACGTGTTAGCGCTGCGCAAACGGTTTGGGGAATATTATGCAGTTTTGAACACTGTACCTTCACATGCAATGCTGCCTGCAGCTGTACTGGGACAACATGGCATAGGTACAGATGGCGGTGGTGCTGCATGCAACTGTCACAATGTAGGTCATGCTACAGTGCACAGCAGACACTACAGTAGCAAGGGGGCCAGTAGTGTGTGGACACAGCAATGCCTATGGTGTGTAGGGCAGTGATGATAACTGCCCTATACACAGTGAGAGGCCCAACCTGCAGGTGTTTACTGACAGTGGTCATTACTGTTATGCTGTTGTTTGATCCATAGATGCTGCACCTCTGGCATGGGATGCTCACAGTGACATGTACATGTCCGGCTTTGTGTGCTGTGGCAGTTGTACAGCTGTGAGGTATGTGGCCGGGGGGGGCCATATGTTATCAGAAAGGCACACTGGTTTGGGAGTATTCCCAATACTGGCCCTTACGCACTGCATGATGTGTCCCAGCCTTGTGGCCACACCTGATCTGTGGCACTGCCTGGCCACCCATACACTCTCCCCTCAACATCTTCCATGCCCATAGTGCTGCATGTGTGTGCTGGCATCTGTTGGTGTCCACAGAAGAGTGGTCTGCTGGTGTGTGCTGTATGGCCACACTGCCATGCTGTCCACTGGCGGCAGGGTCACCACTTACTGCCTGGCATGGCTGTGACTGGTGGCAGATGATGGCATCATTGTGATGTCATCAGTTAGCAGCATGTTTTGTCTATGTTTGGCTTTGTCTGTGTGTCATATTTATTTGTTAGGGTCGCGCAAAGCCTCACAAACTCTGTGCAAAGCTGATTGCCCAGGGTTAAGACAAGCTTTTCCTTGGTGGTAATGTGCACTGCGCTAAGTGTCACGCTAAGTCACGCAAAACCACTCAGCATGGCGCTAGTCGCTGAATATAGCATTGCGCCTGTATTCATGTTAGTTTGCCCCTTGCATGCATTATGATTTTGCCTGGCGCTAATGCAGTTTGCCTGCGCTATTTGGCCTTTTGAATATAGCAGACCCACGCTAATCCCATGCTAAACCTGCGCAAATGTTTTTTGCCTGGTGCAAAGTTTTGAATATCTGGCCCAGTGTATGTAATTTTATCTACTTTTAAATGGTCAATATGGCAAATGAGATGCCAGAGACAACTGCAAGGGAACTCAATGGACCAAATGGACATTATCGTTAGAATACAAGATGAACTGGACAAAATATATGCATATGAAAGGAAATGGATGGGGGAAGAACAGTGCGAAAGATTGTGGGAAGGAATATTGTGGGTAGGGTGAAATAAAAAGAAAAGAAAAGAAAGCACCAAGAGGATATGATGCAGTTTTACACAAAATGAACAAAGACATCCAAATCTTGGAGGAAGTGACTTTATTTTATTTTAAAACAAGTGTATAATTAAAATGCAAAAAATATTGTTTGTTTTCTGTTTACAAATAAAAAATTCCCCAACTCTTTTTAAGAAGTGCCATAGAATTTTTAACATTCACATGAACTACCACCAAAACAGGCAGATGAGCCCTCAGTTTAAGGTCTCATCTGAAAGACAGCACCTGTGCCACCTTAAGAGTGCAGCACACCCATCATGCTGCACTGCAGTGTCAATATTGGGATATTAACCCAAGTGCCTGGTGTGGGGATAGAACCCACAACCTTCTGCTCTCCCAGCCTCAGAGATAAGGGTGCTACCTTCAGAGCTACTGACACTGCAATAAGGTATGGTGATGCAACCTGACCTATAAATGAGCCCCACTACCTGCCACAGATAGTCACTGGGCAGTCTAGATGGTGTGAGGTGGCCTGTGCCACTCACCTTCATTGAATCACACATCAATGAAGAGGTAGGGGGACCAGGGGGTTGGTGTCAGTGCCACAGGTGGGAGGTGTAACCCAATGGAGGTTACTAGTGGGGTTTGCAGGTTTCAGTTTTGGGACCTTTGCTGTTTCAGATATCATTGCAGACATGGGGGAGTATGACTCAAGTTGAATCAGTAAATATGCAGATGACACAAAGTTAGCAATGGTAGTCAGTCCCCAAGAGGACAAAAACAGAACTATAGAACAGTTTAAACAATATCCTAAAGTGGACAAAAACATGGGGTACAAGTTTCAGTTGGGATAAGTGCAGTGTTATTCACCTGGGTAACCAACCTCTAAAGACTACATACATAATTGGATGGATCCCCACTTAGAGAATGAATAGAAGAGAAAGATCTTGGGATAACAATAAATCATAATCTGTCAAGCTCTTCCCATTGCAAGGTGCATATCTTTAAAGCAAAAAAAAAGCTAATCTGGACCGTGAAAAGAAACTTCAACAGCAGAAATGAGAAAGTGATCATGCCACTGTACAGAACATACATTAGGCCAGTCTTGGACTATGGAAGCCCTCTGTGGAGCCCCATTACCGTAGGGGCACTAGACAGAATTTAAAGGGTACCGAGACATGCCACAAAAATTATATATGGCATGAAAATAACACCCCGTCAAGGCAGGCTAAGGGAACTAAGTCTGATGTCCTGAGAGACTAGAAGAATAAGAGAGGAATCTGTTACTATGCTACAATATAATACAAGATGATTACCTGTTTAGTGAACTGAACTGGAATTTAAAAATGATCAGAAAGGAACTAGAGGACATACGTTGCAGTTAAGACCTCAACATTTTCGAATTAGTAGAAGAAAAGCTTTCTATGCACAAAGAATAATTAACCCATGGAATAATCTGCCTCCAGAAATCATAGCCAGTAAAGACATAAAAGACTTCAAAATAAATTAGACTCCCATATACTAAATGGGAATATTATTTCCTATTATGGGTAATTGTACACATAATATAGTAATATTTTTATTTATTTTGCACCTTTCAAATATCAAGGCGCACTCCAATAAGATAAATACATGGGCCAACCACCTCCTCAGCTCTTTATACCTTAGTAGGCACCAGCTGGGTATGGGCTCAGGGGGGGTGCTGCTCAGTGTTCGGGATGAAGCTTTGTTGGAGGGGCTGGACTTCTACTGCCATGCCAAGGTCAGAGTAGCTGTTGGGGGCCCCACTGGCAAAATGTGAGGGGGGGGCTTTCCCAGGACAGGGATTGGATGTGGGGAGGAACCACTCTACCCCAGGGAACATACTGTTCATACAGGGATAAGGTGTGATTGTGGGGTGGGACCACTGGACACCAAGGAAAATGCTGTTTATATCAGGATAGGGATCAGGTGTGGGGAGGGACCACTGGACACTAGGGAAATGTATGTTTATATCAGGACAGAGATTGGGTATGGGGAGGGACTACTAGACACCAGGGACAATGCTGTTTATATCAGGACAGGGATTGGGTATGGGAAAGGACCACTGGACACTAGGAAAAATACTGCTTATATCAGGACAGGGACCAGGTGTGAGGAAGGACCACTGGACACTAGGGAAATGTATGTTTATATCGTGGCTGGGATTGGAGGGAAGGGGGCACCACTGACACTAGGAACATATATGTAACCCCTTGTTACCCAGGGTTACTAGAATCCCAGTAAGACCTAGTGGTAGGTAGGGAAGGCAGCTTGTGAAACTCCAGTTAAATGGGTTTCACACTGTCTCACTCTGTTCTCAGTCTCAACTGAGACTGAGGGATGACATCACCAATAGAATTTT
The DNA here is from genome assembly GCA_016271365.2 of Neoceratodus forsteri. Classification (NCBI taxonomy): domain Eukaryota; kingdom Metazoa; phylum Chordata; order Ceratodontiformes; family Ceratodontidae; genus Neoceratodus; species Neoceratodus forsteri. The sequence continues at coordinate 688,629,341 of CM057449.1, forward strand.
CGCAGCTGCATAAGCCACATTGCAATCTGCAGCAGAGGGCGTTAGATAGAACATTGGGAGTTCTCAAAGCGAAGAGTTGAGTCTCCAGTTTGCCTTCAAGTAAGAAGGAGCAGTCTCCAGTTTTGGCTTCAGTAAGTGAAGGAGTCAGTGTCAAGTGGTGGAAACCACTGTTCGGGTCTCAGTACCCCTCCCTCTGGGGGGGGATGTAAAGATCCCCATGCAGATTCCTGGGGCAATCTCCTTAATTCTGCCAGGAGAAAGAAAAAGCTGCCTATTTCAGTTCAGTCTTTGTTTTGAAAAGTTGGAAGATTTGTGATTCACCTGTGGGGCACCTGCAACTAAAGGGTGAGTGTTTGCTCTAACATGAGTGGGCAAAAAATGTGTTTCTTCAGCCTGGGGACATGTGAGGAAATCTAGGAATTGAGCTACAATTTGGGAAACCTATAGGACTAGGTCAAACAAATGGAGTAGTGTCAAATGCTAGAATGCTGTGTGATTTCAAGTAAATTGTAGATGGGATGCGACAGTTCATCTACCATTTGATCTACATTCAGAAGTTTCAGTTTTCCAGAGAAATGGCCGGGTATGGGCTGTGGGAGCTGGAGGTGGGCAAACCCTCCATCTTTAGTAACCAGGTCCACCTCTACGGATTTCTGCTGTGGTTGTTACTTTGCCTCATGCACTTGATCATTGATGGGGGAAGTACCCAGACGTGGGTTGCAAAAGGGAAAATCTCTATAGGAGTCTCAGACTCTAAGTGGTGCAGGGAGCCATGACAGGATAATTGGTTCATTCTTCCAATGGACCGTGGATCAAGTGGCCGGCAGGGGAGCCGGGCCGGTTGGGCTATGTACCCAAAGCGCGTGCAAGTCCGGGCTGTGTGCCTGGTGGATCCAGAGCCTGAAAACAGTATAATTGGTTCATTCTTCCAGTGGACCACGTTGTAGTCTCTAATCTGCATTACCAGTAAATGTAGCCCCATGGGGGTCCGTCTATGCTTTGTTGTGTTCAGCTAGTTTGTGAATAAAAGCCACACTGTAGAATCCCATTCCTGGTTCTGGACATTACAGTTATTGCTTCCTGTGTTTGGATTTACTTGGGTGCCCCTGTGCAGAGTAGCCAAACCTAGGTCCCCCTGTGCTGAGTAACTTCATCCTCCCCGAACCCAGGTCCCCACCAGGTACTGCTGTCAGCTTCAACAGCATGCCACCTGTCGTTTGGCAAAAAGGCAGGGATGAGGGGTTACATATATTTATTCACCTGGCCTGGGATTGGGGGCACCATTTGCAACCTGAGAGTACCGTTTTGGGGAGAACACTGAATCACTACCTCTGGCAACCACTAGGGTTGTGCTGGATTTGATGGGGGTCAAGTCGGTGGTATTTGCTCCACACAAGGGGACCGTGCAGAACATCCTTGTGCAGAGCAAATACTCTGAAAATATGGCTGCAACGATTTCAGGTTCCTGCCTCCTGATTTGCATAGTTTTGCCTTGCGCACCTCTCCAGTGTTTGTCCCTGAGCAAAACCTATTTGCCTGCACAAACCAAGCATTTGGGGCTTCTGCACAATACCCAGTTTGTGCACACAAACTAGGATTTGTGCCAGGGCAAACTTTTGAATATAGAGCCCCAGGTGTCACACAAACACTCTCTTTCAAAAACAAATCCATGAACCTGCATAAGCATACCTCTCAACCTCTCAGCATTAAAAATCACAGCACAGGCCTTCAAAAAATCATAGCAAAGGGCCAGAATGTGTAGCACTTTCATATTTTAAGCAACAATATGTCTACAGATAGTGGGCCCCATAAAGTTAGTGATAAGGAATGTTTCTATCAATTTAGATCAATGATTTAAGAGTTTGTTTGTCCAGAAATAGTTCTAACATTATGAGAAACATCAGTAAATCTATGCGGAGCAAGGGTAAATTTGAGTGTGAAAATCATAGCGCTATGCACAATTCATAGCAGTTTAGAGGTGTGTGCATTAGTTCTCATGCAGGGAGCCCACTCCTGATACTGTACTATTGTTCTATTCAGGGAGTGGTAGTAATACGAACATACAAACATATGAAATTGCCAGTAGATACAAGCCATTTGGTCTATCTAGTCTGCTAGAGTGTGTAGCACTTCAGTCCATTAGACTGCAGCTGCACACTCTCCCCTCATAGGCCCTCCCCCCATCTCACACCCCATCCCGGTTTGTACCCTCCCCTTGAGTCTCTCCCACACCATCTTGAAGCCCCCAGCATTCAGCAGTGACACGACTTCCCCTGGCAGAGTGTTCCACCCTGCCACTACAAGGGAGACCCACAAAAGAGTGGCAAGGGACAACACAAGGGAAAGAAACAGCTTCTGATAGGGGACTCAGTTGTTAGGGGTGTAGACCTGGGGAAGGGAGAGGAGAGGGAAGTAAGTAAGGTGCCTGACTGGTGCCATGGCTTGGAGGGACAGGAAGCGAATCCTCAGGATTGCAGAAGCAGCATCACAGGAGAGGAAACTAGATATCATTGTCCACCTCGGGACAAATGACCTAGCTAGGCATGAGATCAGTGCAGTGCAGGATGAATTTGTGGAGTTGGGGAGGGGCCTCAGACAGGTAGCAAGCATGGTAACCTTCTCAGAGGTGCTGCCAGTCCATGGCAGGGGTGAGGCTAGGGTACTGCACACCATGAGGTTTAATGAATGGTTGCAAAACTGGTGCAGAGCACAGGGCTTTGACTTCATTGGGGACTGGGGGTCCACCTGGAAAGATGAAGGTCTATACTGGCATGATGGTCTGCATCTGTCCAGGAAGGGAAACACGCTCTTAGGTGACAGGTTTAAAGGCTTCCTTGGCAAGCTTTTAAACTAGCCAAGGAGGGAGGTGCTGATAGGAAACAGGAAAGTTCAAGCCTCCCCTCAAAGCATGGCAGGTAGTAGGGTAAACACTGAGGTGCAGAGCTTGACAGAGGGCAGGACAGGAGTAAATGGAAAAATGGACAAGGGCAATAAGAGCAGGGATGGGGTAAAAAAGGATAAAGCCAACATTAAATGGAGGGCAATGAGTACCAATGCCCATAGTCTGGGAAACAAGCTTCCAGAGCTAGTAGCCCTGATGGAAGTGGAACACTTGGATATTGTGCAGTCACAGAAACATGGCACACAGAGAACCATGACTGGGATGTCAACATACCAGGGTACACAATCTACAGAAGGGACAGGGAGGGTAAAAGAGGAGGTGGAGTAGCTCTCTACATAAGGGAAGGGATCAAAGTAACAGAACTAAAAGGTAAAGGGGGAGGACAAGAGGAACTTTGGGTCACATTGGAGACAGGGAATGGCATCGCAATCCACACAGGGGTTATATACAGACCCCCGTCTCAAGGGGAGGAAATGGACAAGAAAATGATAGAGGGCATTCTCAAAATGGCTGAAAAAGGGGAGATACTGTTGATGGGGGACCTGAATATGCCAGATGTTAACTGGGCAACATGGACTGCAGCCACATCCAAGAGCAGGGTCATTCTCGATGCCCTACAGGAGCATGCCTTAGACAGCTAGTGGTGGAACCCACTCGGGAGGGAGCAATATTAGACCTGGTACTCTCAAATGGAGAGAGATCACAAACTTAGAAGTCAGTAGACACCTGGGAACAAGCGACCACTGCACAGTGTGCTTCACAATAAACACAACCATGGAGACAAGCCATACAAATACAAGGATACTGGACTTTAGAAGGGCTGACTTTGGCAAAATGGGTGAATACGTGAGGAATGCATTAGCAAATGGCCAGAAAGGAGGGTGGAAGAACAATGGAGAAAATCAAAACTGCCATCATGGAGGCAACAAGCCTTTGTGTGAAACAAATAAAGAAAGCAAAGTGGAATAAAAAACCACTATGGCTCTCAAAAGAAGTGTCAGGGAAGGTTAAGGAGAAAAAGGCTGCATTCAAAAAGTATAAGGAATCACAGACAGAGCATGACAGGGAACTGTATCAATTAAAGCAGAAAGAAGTGGGGAAGGCAGTCAGAAAAGCAAAGGCCCAACCGAAGAAAGGATAGCCAACTCAGTTAAGAAGGGGGATAAAACCTTTTATAGGTACATTAGGGAACATAGGAAGGTTAAGGGAGGGATAGGGAAGATTAATAAAGGAGAGGGGAGGTGGGCAGAGGGAGACAGTGCAAAGGCAGAGATAATGAATGAATACTTTTGCTCAGTATTCACAAAAGAAGAAGAGGAGGAGTTACCTAAACCAAACAGTAGAAGCACTCTGGATAGTGGGGTTGATACCAGTCCATTTAAAGAAGAAAGAGTACTGAAAGAACTTCTAAAACTCAAGGTGGACAAAGCAATGGGGCCTGACGGGATTCACCCTAGAATCCTAAAAGAGCTAAGGGAGGACCTAGTGACACCACTAACCACACTTTTTAACAAATCATGGGAAGATGGGGTGGTACCTGAGGACTAGAGGAGGGCAGATGTGATTCCTCTTCACAAAAGTGGGAGCAAGGCAGAAGCAGGAAACTATAGACCTGTTAGTTTGACCTCAGTGGTGGGGAAAATGATGGAATCACTTCTGAAAGAAAGAATTGTTGAGTACCTAGAGGTCAGTAGGGCACTGGACCCAAAGCAGCATGGATTCACAGCAGGAAGGTCATGTCAGACAAATCTAATCAATTTCTTTGACTGGGTGACCAAAGTAATAGACCAGGAAGGGGCTGTAGATATGGCCTACCTAGACTTTAGCAAGGCATTTGACACAGGCTCGCACAAAAGATTAATAATCAAGTTAGCCAGCCTGGGAGTGGGTCCCAGGGTGGTAGCCTGGGTAGAAAACTGGCTGCACAACAAGACACAGAAGGTAATAGTGAATGGAACACATTCTGAAGAAAGGGGGGTTACTAGTGGAGTACCTCAGGGCTCAGTACTGGGTCCAGTCCTCTTTAACGTCTTTATAGGTGACATTGCAGAGGGTCTGGAAGGAAAGGTATGCCTGTTTGCGGATGACACAAAGATCTGTAACAGAGTTGATACACAAGGGGGGGTAGAAAGGATGAGAAGGGACTTGGCAAGGTTGGAGGAATGGTCAGACATATGGCAACTTAGATTCAATGCAAAGAAGTGCAAAGTAATGCACCTGGAAATAAAAATCCAGGAAAAGTACACAATAGCAGGAGGTACTAACAACAACAATGGAAAGGGATCTGGGTGTAGTCATATCAGATGACCTAAAGGTGGGTATGCAATGTGAGAAGTCAGTAGGGAAAGCCAGGGGATACTGGGATGCATAGGGAGGGCATCACAAGTGAAAAGGGAAGTAGTTATCCCTCTATACAGACAGTTGGTGAGACCCCATCTGGAGTACTGCGTGCAGTTTTGGAGACCCTCATCTATGCAAGGACATAGACAGGATGGAAGCAGTCAGAGAGGGCAACTAAAATGGTGCAGGGTCTACATCAGAAACCATATGAAGAGAGACTGAGAGAGCTTAACATGTATACCCTTGATGAAAGGAGGGACAGGGGACATGATAAAAACTTTTAAGTACCTCAAGGGAATCAACAAAGTCCAGGAGGGTAGCATATTTCACAAAAAGAGATGTGTAAGAACAAGGGGACACAATTTAAAGTTAGAGGGGGGATGGGTCAGGGGTAATGTGAGGAAATTCTTTTTCACCGAGAGAGTGGTGGACGCATGGAACTGCCTTCCTGGAGAGGTTGTGGGGTCTAAAACAGTGGAGGAATTCAAACATGCATGGGACAGACATAAGGCAATTATAGTGGGGGGTTGCAGGAAATAGGCTGTTGGTTAACTAGAATCTGCAGCTTATCCAGTAGGTAGGGAAATGGGCAGACTGGGTGGGCCAAGTGGTCCTTATCTGCCGTCAAAGTCTATGTTTCTATGTTACTCTTTCTGTGAAATAGTGCCTTCTCCGTTCCCTCTTGAACCTGCCTCCTTTCTAACTTCATAGAGTGTCCCCTGGTTTCCCTTCCACCCTTCAGACTGAACATACAGCTGGTGTCTACTCTGTTCAAACCCTTTAGGTACTTGAAGGTCTCAATCACATTCCCTCTCTCCTTCTTTCCTCTAGGGTATACATATTGAGCTCTCTCAGTCTCTCCTCATATGGTCTGTCCCCCAACCCTAGGATCATTTTTGTTGCCCTGCGCTGTACCCCCTCCAGTAGTTTGATGTCCCTTTTCAAGTAGAGGCACCAGAATTGCACACAGTACTCTAGGTGCAGTCTCACCAGGAACCTGTACTGGGGCAAGATGACCTCCCCACTCCTGGACATAATCCCTCTTGCTATGCAACCTAGCATTCTGTTTGCCTTCGCTGCTGCTTTCCTGCACTGAGCAGAGTGGTTTATCTCAACGGTTACTAGCACTCCCAGATCCTTCTCCTCCTTGGATTTTGTTAACAGGACACCCTCCAGCCAGTATTTGTGTCCTGACTTAATACTTTTTATGTATTCCAGGCAATATGTATATAATTGAGACAGTAGGATTTGAATTGTAAATAAAACAGAATACATTTTCAGTAATGTCCCCTTCCCCATGTGCCCATCCGAACAGAACCAGTTTTCCTGGAAAATGTGTATGGGGTCTCCTCTAAATTTTTTACTGGGTACCGTGTACTGTTTTGGGGGGAGCACTGAATCACTACCTCTAGCAACCACTAGAGTTGCGCTGGATTATGATGGGGGTCAAGTCGGAGGTATTTGTTCCACACAAGGGTACCGTGCAAAGCATCCTTGACCAGAGCAAATACTCTGAATATAAGACTACACCAATATCCAGGTCTCTGCCCCTCAATTTGCATAGTTTTGTCTTGAGTACCCCTTCAGTGTTTGCACATGGGAAAATTGGGCATTTGAATATAGGGCTTCTGCGCAATACCCGGTTTGTGTGCACAGACTGGAATTTGTGCCAGGGCAAGCTTTTGAATATAGAGCCCCAGGTGTCACACACACACGCACACTTTCAAAAACAAATCCATGAACCTGCATAAGTTCTCATGCAGAGGCCCTACTCCTGATACTATTGGTCTGTTCGGGGGGGGGGGTAGTAATACTTTTACATATGTGTGGTGTCTTCTCTAAATATTTTTATAAGTGGTCACGTCTGAGAACCGTTCTAACACCTTTTCCTTTATAAAAGGTTTTGGTCTTTTTTAGTCATAATAACCACTTTGTCCCCTTTTTTGCAGGTTTAATTATTATTTATGGGTTGTCAAGATCCTGCAGAGCCTTGCCTCTCCACAGCCAAAAGATTCATGTAGGCAAAGAGGCAAAAGGGGGAGGGATCAGCCACAAATAATTTCCCAGCTTCTTTAAGTACAATATTTTCAAATGCCTGAATCAAAGGATTGCTGTTAGAAGGACTGAACATGGATTTAGGCTTAAATGCAGTCTTTCTTAATTTATGAAATTTAGTACCACATTTTGTTCAGTTAAAGTGGTTCAGGTCACGCAACTCAAAGTTCAAATTCTCTGATACAACTGCAAGTTCATTAGTCAACTATTCTGCCTGGTAAGAGAGCTCCAGGAGGGCTTACATAAGGGATTTTTATAGAGTACATTCAAACAAGCATTTGTCAATGCCAAATATTGCTTGCTTCTATGTGCTGTTTAGGTATTTGGAAGTCATTGGAGTGCAAATATTGAAAAATTGCGAACTTATGAGCGTGCGTAGGAACTGCGCAACGCACGCTCGTAAAACAGTCATTGTTAGGAAATTTTTCACAAAATGTTCAACATAGCCATTTTAAGACCTCTGGTCATGAACAGTGTCAGTGTGATTTTGTTAATGTGTCCCATACATTGAGTTTGCACACCGACTGCATCCATTGTCTACTGGGTGAAACACGTTTTGGGCAGGATGTAAAAATGACAGCTGTACTGCTCATAAGGAGGTGTGGTAAAATGGCAATGTTGAAAAATGAGTGGAACTATTGAAAAGTCGCAAACCTCTGACGTGCGTGGGAGCCTGCGCACACTCGTAAACAGTCACTAGAATTCTTTCACCAAATTTTCAACATTGCCACTTTAAGATCTCTGCTCATGAACAGTGACACTGTGATTTTCTTAATGTGTCCCATACACTGAGTTCACACACCGACTGCGCCATTGTGCGCTACATGGGCGGAAACATGTTTTGAGCAGGATGTGAAAAATGACAGCTGTACTGCTCATGAGGAGGTGTGGTAAAATGGCAATGTTGAAAATCTGGAGTGAAAATATTGAAAATTTGTGAACTTACGAGCCTGCGTAGGAACTGCCAAGAATGCACGCTTGTAAAACAGTCATTTGTAGGAATTTTTTCACCAAATTTTCAACATAGCCATTTTAAGACCTCTGCTCATGAACAGTGTCACTGTGATTTTCTTAATTTGTCCTGTGCATTGATTTTGCATATCGACTGCGCCATTCTGCGCTACAAGGGCTGAAACACATTTTGGGTGAGATGTGAAAAATGACAGCTGTACTGCTCATAAGAAGGTGTGGTAAAATGGCAATTTTGAAAATCTGGAGTGAAAATATTGAAATTTCGCGAACTTACGAGCCTCGTAGGAACTGCATAACACATGCTCATAAAACAGTCATTTTTTGAATTTTGGACCAAATTTTTCAACATGGGGTTTTGGGACTTCTTCTCATGAATGGTGTCACTGTCATGGAGGTATTCAGGCCCAAGGGTGATTTCATGATCACTGCTCAAATCACCCTTGAACCCGAATAGCGCCATGACAGTTTCATCATGAGAAGGATCCTAAAACCCTGTGTTCAAAATTTGGTGTAAAATTCCCAAAAATCACCTGAGATGTCACAATAAGTTGAACCCTCCTATCTAGCCCATTATACAGCTTACGGCATTTCCTCAGTTAGCGTCGGCTTTGAAGAGTGCAGGCGTGTTCCGGTCCACTGAAGATCGTCGTGCCAGAGTCCAGAGGTAAGTATGGGGTGAGGGGGTGTGGGGAGGCTGGGTGTGCAGTGGGTGGGTGTGAGTGGGTGAGTGCGGGTTGTGGGAGGGTCGGAGGCGCGCCCGGGGAGCCGTTTTACAGGTTTAAAACAAACAAAAAAGACTACGAGGATGTTTGCCACGCTGGGGTGGGCTCCCAGCATGGCACAGGATGAGGCGTTCAGCCGATGGGGATTAGGCACCCCGTCGGCCAAACAATTAAAAGAAAAAAAAAAGACTACGAGGGCGTTTGCCACGCTGGGGTGGGCTCCCAGCGTGGCACAAACAGGGGCCGTTCAGCTGACGGGGGATTGGGCACCCCATTAGTCAAACAACTGATTGCCACGCTGGGGTGGGCTCCCAGCGTGGCACCAGCTATGGGGAGGGGACGACAGCAGCTCAGCCAGTGGGGTTGGGCACCCCGTCAGCTACACAGGGCGTGCGAAGCGCGACGCCTGCATGTGTGGGGAGCTATGCTTATCAGTGCTCACTGAAGCATAGCTCCTCTTTCAATCAGAGTACATTGCATTTTGGAGCATGTCATAGACAGCTCCAAAATGCATTGGCTTACAGGGCATGCCTGCCAGCTCACTGACTGAATTAGAGGAGGAGGTGACACACCTCCGAAATCTCCGATGATGGCACTATGTTTCTTGCACATGCGTGCAAGCAACATAAAAAGGAATCTGGAGCCAGATATTCAAAAAAGTGCAAGCAGAGCTCGGACATTTGCATTCTGTTTTGCAATAGCGGATGGACAAAAAAGCTGTATTCAGACAAATCACACAGAGTGCTATTTATCTGAATATAGAATCATAGTTGCCCAGCACTATGCCACTTATTTATTTATTTATTACAATTTTGGATAAATGCCTTTGAGCCAATAGCTCTTTTACAAAGGTTCCACGTCAGTATACAAAGAACAGAAGTACAATTTGTGTGAGATTAGCAGGCAAGCAGTTGGAATACAAATTTCAGTACAGGGTATACATGGTCTAAAAGCTACAGGTAATATATTTAACAGTTAGAACAACACAACCAAGCATGCATTTAAGAATTATGAGTTACAGCAAACAATATTTACATGAATTAAAGCTGCCAGAAGGGGTGTGTGTGGCCTAGCTAGCAAAGATGGCAGAGGTCAGCTTCAGGAGCTCAGACAGGACTCACAGAAAATCTACACCATTCCGCTCAGAATTTAATTAAAGACCAGCGAATCTTCTGTACTAAGGTGCACTAATGCCAGCGACAGCAAAAGTGGGGAAGAAGCAGACCAAACTACATTTTAATTGGACCCAGAAAGCCTCTCCAGCATCAGCCCTAATAGGGCCTACACAGCATCTGAGCCCCGAGCCTGCATCCGTGTCACCCCTGCATACCGGAGAAAACAGCAGCATGGCATCTGACTAACAGCCCCACTACCAAAGCTTAGATCAACTCATTCGAGACATGAAATATGGCCTTGGGACTAAAATGCAGTCAGGATTTAACAACGTGACTGCTCAGTTAGAACACCTCCAGCAGACGATCAATACTGTCTCAGAAACTGTAGATGCACAAGACAAGTATCACCAAGCTGGAGTCATGACTTGGAGCACAGGAGGACAGCTCAAACTCATTGTCTGCAGATTTACAATGCACCCTCTCTGAAATAGAAGCACTAAAAGACATGCTTGATGTCCATGAAAAAAGAGAGAGGTGCAACAATATGAGAACAGTGGGCTTTCCAGAGGAACAGGAGGGTAAAGATTGTGCTAAATATATACCAAATTGGCTAAGACAAACCTTTTCTCTCCTGCAGGAAATTTCTCTGGAGATTCAAAGGGCTCACTGGTCTCCAGGTGGGAGACCACAACCAGACCAGCACCCAAGACACATGCTGGTTGCATTTTTATGATACCTGTGCGATGCTTGACCAGCTGGTTATGATTGTTGTATGATATTTATAATACAAAAATATAGTATGTGAGCCTGTGCTTCCATGGGTGCCCCCCCCCCAAGTTTCAGTGAAGCTACAGGATATGTAAACTGACAAGGAGATCTCTGTAATTTTAACTTCCTTGAGAAATTGCATGTTATGGCTATTTTATGATGTCATGCTTTTAAGCTGGAAACTAAATATACATTTTATTACAGTGTTGGATGTCATTTAGCTAATTTCTGTTGGCTATATCACACCTAGGTGATGGACTGAAGGATTATAAACCCCAAAGGAACTGGCTGATCAGAGACCATAATTTGGGAAATGAGTTTTTGCTGATGTCACATTATTCAATATACCTCCTGATAGGACATCATGTTTGTGATTATTATATTCTAAAAGAAGGAGCTAGATGACTCATAGAAGGGGTGTGGAGACACAGTTTAAACTGATACTTCGGTCTAAAATGTTGTAATGTATTAGTTTGGGACTCTAAAGACAGACACAGCTCTCTGATCTAACTTTCAAAGCACTTACAGAGGTAATACATTAAATAGAAAAGGTCTAAATGTATTGTGGCAGGAGATTATGTTTTGTACTTTTCCCTTGTTCTTCTATGTGATTGTGAGCTCTTTGATAAACTGTTCTGTGTTTACATTTTTCATATTTTTGTCATCTTTTAGTATATTTTTCCAAAAGACTGCCTGGGTGTCTACCAGTTCTTTTTGCATGTGATGTATAGAAGGTTAACTCTGACAAAACTGTTCAACAGCTTGATGGTGTTACTGAGCTTGAGTAAAAAGGTAAGAATATATCTAAGGTCTCTTGCAGAATTAAAAGGGTTCATTTTGGATACCTGATTAAGTGCTCTTAGGTGAAAGATATAGTGCATCCTCCGAAGAGAATATTATCTGAGCCTATACATTTGGGTACACTAGCATAAGTTTCACAGTTTGAATCCCCCCCAGAACTTGAGACTAAAGGTGATTCAGACTCAAAATCAGACAGGAGAGTTACCCTGTATGTTACCTGTTCACACTATTGCACTCTGAGGTTGGCACTGTGGGAGCAGAGGGCCTGACCTGCGGAGTGCGTTGTGACAGATTCGATTGGCAGCGGTGTGAAAAAATTGGTAAAACAAGATCTAACTGTTCAGTGTGTCAGCTTAATACTGTACAGCTCCCTTGCAAAATAAGGCAGTGATTTATTTTTAAAGAGAAAACAGAACTATATCATTTTGCTTACAGTCAAGTTCCTACCTGTTTTATTTTATTTTCTAAAGTGCAAGTTAGAGTAGCCATAGTTAGGGAAGAAGGTGGCTTCCAACTACAGTGGGTACACTGCAGAGTACTTGAGGCAGTTGTGCCAGGACAGAGGAGTTCTGCATGAGGGGAGTGCCACCAAGCAGAACCTCATGGATGCCCTGATGGCAGCAGATGCCCAGAGCATTGAGTCACAGACTGTGATTGTAAAGGACCAAACTTTAGGCATGGATGGGCTAGGGCCAGTGCAGTGTCCAGATCCAGTGAGAAGGACAACAGGGTCAATGTAAGCCAAGGGCCACAGCAGCAAGGAAAGGTCACCAGCATTCTGGAGCCAGAATCCATCAGGCTGCAGATAGAGTTGTGGAGGATGGAGCTGGAGTTCCAGAGAGAGATGCTGAGTGAGAGAAGAGAGCCACAGAGGATAAGAGGAAGTGAGAACAGCAAGAGGCTGAACGTGAACAGCAAGAGGCAGACAATAAAAAGTGTGAGCGCCAGAGGTTATAAGAACTGGAGAAGCTACGACTCCAACCACCAGCACCAGAGCAGGTAAGTGGACTGGATTTAACTGGAACTACAGGACTGGGTTACAGATTAAATTCCAAATTGATAGCTGAATTTAAAGTAGAGGAGGATATGGATGCCTTTTTAGATTCCTTTGAAAAAAGTTTGTATTCAGGCAAATATTCCTAGAGGGTCCTGGAGCTTCCAGCTATCCATGCTATATACTGGGAAAGCTCAGGATGCATTGGGTCAAATGGACAATGAGGACAGTAATGATTACAGCAAACTTAAAGCTGCACTTTAAAAGAAGTTTGATTTAACTGCAGAAGCATACAGAGCTAAATTCTGTAAGCTCAGGAGAAGCCCTGACATGAGCATAGGAGCCGACTTTTATGCTTCCCTGGGGGGGGGGGGGCTCAACAAATGGTTGGGGATCTGGGAACCACCTAGGCCCCCAGAAGCTCTGGGGTTTTTGGTGCTCTGTGGTGCATTTTGAGGGCTTTACTGAAGAGCTAGCACAGCATAACAAACACAATTTCAGTTCTAGCACATTACCCAAATTTGCCTGAATTTTTGGTTACTCGTCACCTTGATGACCTACTGCCTAGGAAGGGGTGGTGTCACCCACCTACCTTAACCCCTATCCAGCTACTGGCATAGCCTCTGATGGTGTCACCAACCCACCCTGACCCCTTCCCCAGCTACTGGCATATCCTCTGGTGTTGTCACTCACCACCTTGAACCACTTCCCACCAGGTAAGGGACACCACCAGTGTCTGTAGCACTTGCTCTGGACTCCCCAGCAAGTGCTACAGACACTGGCAGTTTCCATGACCTGGTCATTTTTTCTGCAGTCTAACCCCCAAATCTTTTCTTAATAAAATGAATTTGCCAAAAATATGGTCTGCTGTTTTATTAAAATGCCACCCATTTCCTACAGGCCCGGGATATCTCTTCCTACCCTACCCTATCCATGGTCTATGGAAAGTGGGTGGCATTTTAATAAAACTCATGTAATGTGTGCTGTCAAAAGCCCTCTGGCACACAGTAGGGGAGGGCAGAGGTTGCTATGCAAAAATACCTAAGCACACCTTGTCTGTTATCCACCACCCAGGTTAACAATGTGCTGAGAACCACCTGGCAGTGGCACCAAAGCGTGAGCATCAGTCTCCACTGCGGACTGGTGCTGGAAGCATTGCTTCAATCTTGGTAAGCCAACTGCAAGCCAGATCTTACTCCTTGAACACCTACTAAAATACATGTATCTCATTAGTTGCCAAAGTTCCCCCCCCAAACACACACCATCACAGGAACATACGTGGCCATGGGTCCTGTAACCCACTGCCTAAACGATACCTTTGTCTTGACTATTTTGTGCCATGGACTCACCCATACTCAATATCAACTGAGCTGTTGATTTTCCAACCACCACTGCTTCCTGTCATGTCACTCCCAAAAATGACAGTTAACAATGAGTTACTGGCAGTTTCTGGACAAAGGTATCATCATCAGTACTACCATTGTATTGCACAACTAGTTTGTAGCCATGCCAGCTAGTGTTAACTATACTCAGTCAGCTCATCAGAGAACAGCCCCTGAAAATCTGATGGGCCCTATGCATAGCAGTAGTTGAAAATGAAATAGGGCAACAGACATAGTCCTAGTGTACCTATTTGTGTTGTCAGGTAACACCCCTGCTGACACATTTTCCTCCTGTACTCATTGCACTCATTGCACAGTTACTTTTTTACTTGCCCAGTTGCCCTTCTGTCCCACCCCATACTCCCTGAGCTTCACTTCAGTTACAATACACATTTTGCAGTGCACATTTTCTTTTCTGTTGCTACCCTCATGTTCAGATTACTCTAATTTGAACCACTGCCCCGACTCCAGTGGGACTGAACTGGTAACAGTATCTAAAAATCATTGGTTTGTACAGTGCTCCAGGAAACCACATTTATGAAAGGCACTATATAAAACCAAGTTCTATTCCATCATATTCCATCATACTGAGAGGTCAGGTTTGGCATCTAAGGGATACTCAGAAATTGGATAAGGGTGAGTTCCCCTGAGGACTCATCTACACGGCACAGTGCTGAGCCTTATTTTCAATGAATGGCTTTGCTAGGACTCTACATTAACTGTTCAATTATTCAAACTAACTCTTTCACAATGCAGAGCTTAAACTCTGACACAGTCAGTCCTCTCCCGTGTATCTCATCAGTGGTACTTATTGTCAAAACACAAAACTACTTAAGAGCCATTTCGCCGTCAGTTCCTGCAACACCCTGCTCAGATAGCTCCAGTTCTCCATCTGAGGGGTGGGGTGACAGGTGAACAGCACAGTCCATTCTGGCACTGACATAGACCCTTGGTGAAGTAGTCACCCTTCTTGCTGCCAATCCCTCAATGTCTGCAGTATTGTTTTTTGGCAGCCCCATGCCAGCATCTCCTCTCTTCTACGGTCTATGGTACAGGGCTAATGTCATCACTTTCTTAGCCCTTTGAGATCCTTCCTATGGAGCATAACAGCCCATCTTTGCTCTCAGTGTCTAACAAGTTTGTGCAGTGTTGTGCTTCTTCAGCTTATGAGGGTCCTAGTGGTGACTCTTCAATCCTGGTAAGACCCTCTGGTAGAGCACACCAACTCTTCCGGTTCCCCTCAGCCACCTGATATCTGCTTCAACTTTTACCCAGAGAAGATTTAAAGAAAGCTGTTTGACTCTAATAATTGCTTGAGGCATGGTGCTCTTCAAGCTGCATCTGAATTGTTGTCTACATTGCACTCAAATCATGGATGTTACCTTTCAGACTTCTCTAACCCCTTTTTTGCAGGGTAGGCACAAATCCAGCTCACTTGACCACAGGAAGAGATTTTCTCGCCCAGCCTGCTGGTACCTGCTGATGCAATCTCGAATCTTGTGCCTGAGCCAGTGGGACATAAGAAACAATGTGCAGGTATTGTACTCTTCCCCTAGGAGGAGAAAGCAGGTCTACCTGCTCTAACTGCACCTCCTATAGCATTTCCAGAGGTGACGCTGCTATTATGTGTAATCACAGGATGGCTGCCACTCCAACCCCAGAATGGTGTCATGAGTGGACCTCCATATTAGATGAAGGGAGGGACAGTAAAGACGGTACCAGTTGTCTTCCTGCCTCAGCATTATTTACACCAGTCTCCTGCCTGCCCATTTCAAAGCTATCAAACATCCTGGACCCCATCTCTGCTAGATGTGTCCTCACCACAGTAGGATGGGTAAGCACACACATGGCAGAACAGGGTTTTGCTAGGGGGAGGGGCATGCCGGGGGGGGTCAGGACAGGAGGCTAGGGAGGATCTGTATCAGAAGAATCAGGGCAAGCAGGTGCAACTGAGGGGAAGCTGGAGTGGGTGCTCATAGGTAACCAGGAGCTGAGGTGAGGCAGGAAGTGGGCTGGAGAGATAATGGAACGAAAAAAAGGAGAGCCAGTCTTATGAATCTCTTCTTCAATACTGCTAATCGTTGATGTTTTAGCAGTATGTCACCGCCAGAAAGGAGCCTTTTCTCACCTATCTTATGCCAGTGGAGGTGGACATTAACAGTCAACTTTTTCTACCTAGATGGCCAATCATACCCCACCCTGACCCTTCCCCTCACCACCATCAAAAGGGATCCAGGGTTTATACAGATTGAGAAAGTGGTGCAAAACTACACAGTTTCTCACAAATAGTCAAAGGCAGTTAGCAGGGAAAGACATGAGACAAAACTGCGCAAGGTCAGCGCAGCAAAAAACAAGCCCTCCACCAAAGGCAACCTCAAAAACTGGGGCAACATTAAAATAGAAGAGGTGGGTTGTAACTGCCATCAAGCTAAATAATGATTTTGTGTGTGAAATAAGCCTCTGCTAGCCCATTTTACACCTGTTCAAACAAAACACAAGATTAAGGAAAATACCTTTTTCTCAATTTTGGACACATTCTAAAAAATTCAGTATACCAACCAAATACATGTTCAAAGCACCTTTGTGGACATTTCATATATTTATAGTATATACAATATTAAAAATGTGTCTTAAATGTTGTTCAAACTAGCACAACAGTCAGTACCAATAGAAAAAAAAAGAAGCATCCCTTGATCTGATTTGTTGTTGGAACATGATCAAGCATTCAAATTATGCACTTGTTGGTCACCAAATGAAAGAAACTGCAATCCATCCCCCCCTTCACCCGCGCTGTGCTCCCCAAATGTCCCTTAGTCCAACTCCTAAAGTAACTGTAAGAACTCGGAGGTCTGAGTCCAATTCATCCCAACTCTGTCCTACCCTGTTGGCTTCAGGTTTTCTCACTACAGCATCCTGCGATTCTGGGCCTCTGTATCAGAGCCAAAGCCGGTTGCTTCCTTATCTCTGCTGCTGCTCGTATCGCCAATCCATGCTGTGTGTGTTTGTTCCCTACCCCATCCCAACCACCGAGCAAGCCCTGGGACTGGGAGCGCCTCCTGCTTAGGAATGTCCCAAATCTCAACACTTCTCCTGAGGCTCCTGACTAAGGCAAGGGGCAATGTTGAGAGTGTTGTGGAGTGAACATGGACCCCCTGACACCACCGACAATACAAAATGTGCACAGCACTGATCTGTTACAGCCTGAGTGAGAGTGGGGGAGAGAAAGCGACTAGCGACTGCAGACACTTGATGCAGCAGCAGTGCCACGTCAAACTTGATTACTACTGAAAATGGCACAAACTGATTGGCTGGGCTGGTGACTGGCTGGTGAGGCAGCAGAATGGCATCGTCGGCCCATCAGCATTCCTGACCATTCTGCCTCGGCCCTCAAATTTAACCCTAACTGCATCCTAGAACTGTGTGTAAATTCGGGGGGGGCAGAGCCCCCATCTAATATTCCCAGGGGGGCTTCAGCCCCTCAGCCCCCCCATAGTTGGTACCTATGGACATGAGCTACGAGGAGCTAGCCACAAAATAACATCAGTGTTTAAAATGTTGGTGGGAAGGAACTGAAGCAAACTCTGTAGATAAAATTGAAAATGCTATACTGTTAGAGTAGTTTTGGGGGGCATGCTCAGTAGAGCTGAAAACCTGACTGGAGGACCGAGATCCCAAAACAGTGCAAGAGGCTGCTGAACTCTCTGACCACTATGCCAAGAACAGACCTGCTCTGAGAGTGAATGGGGCAGGTGTGGCAGTGCAGAAATGGAAAAGCGTGCCTTCAGGGCAGCTAAAACCCTCACTGCCTCCACTGAAACCAGTTAGCACTAGGTTTCAAAGAAAATACTTTTCTGAGAAAAGAAACAAATGTTGGGTTAGTAAAGAAACTGGGCATATTAACAGACAGTGTCCCAAAAGGACGAGCAATACGCAAAATGGGGCTAGGAAAGAAGTGGGTTGTTTGTATGTCCCTGGAAGCATGTCTGTGAACATGAAGGAACACATGCACCCAGTCACAGTGAATGGTGTACAGACACAAGGGTTAAGGGACACAGGCACATCCCTGACATTGGCAAAAGGGGATCTGGTAGACCCTGGTCAGCTTATACCCAATGAATCTGTAACTGTACAAGACTTCACTGGGGAGGAGAAAACATTGCCACTCACTAGTGTTCTCCTAGACTGGGGTGAAACAGGGGGAACTGTGCAACAGGCAGCTGTAGTCAAAACTTTAGCAGCTGATGTCATCCTTGGCAACAATCTCAAACAGGGGATGGTGTGTGCAGTTACCCACAGCCAAGCAGAAAGGTAAAATTGTAGTTCCCTGGACCCCATAGAAGCCATTGTGGAAACCACTGGGAGGCTGGTTCCTTAGCCTATGTCTCCTGATATGGAGACTAATAAAAAGGGGGTAGAAATTTCCCCAGTAGCAGTTAACCAAACAGCAATGGAAGGTTACTCTGAAGAATGAGGCATGACCCATTGTCAGAGGGTTTGGGGATGACAGTGATTGTGGGTGCCCTGACCCTAGTTTAGAGACTGAAGGGGACCTGTCCCATACCTTGGGAATGTGTAAGGAGTTTACAGTGACTCAGAAAAGTGACCCTAGTCCATAAAAGCTGAGAGCTTTGGCAGACTCTGATGGAGCACAGGAAGGTGACAGAAAGCCTGAAGTTTATTAGAGAAATGGACTGATGTATATTCAGGCTGTGAAAACAGAGGGAGGGATGATAGGCAGGCAGCTTGTCATTACCCAGGGATATCATAAGCAGTTGCTCAAGTTTGCAGATGATATTCCCTTGTCTGGTCATTTGAGAATTGTGCGCACTGCACAGCGGTTGGCCCAAAATTTCTATTGACCCAACTTCACCCAGCAGGAGAAGGAGTATTGCAGGTCTTGTCACTGGTGCCTAGAAATAGGGAAGGCAGGTAAGAAAATCCAAGCCACCCTAATTCCATTGCCCATACTGGAGGAGCCATTCCAGAGGGTCGGAATGAATATTGTGGGGCCTTAAAATACTCTCAGCTCCTCCAGGAAGAGGTTCATCCTGACTGGGGTGGATTATGCCACCTGGTATCCAGAGGCAGTCTTCCTATCCTCACTGAGGACAAAATGGCAGATGCCTTACTTAGGATTTTCTCCCGTGTTGGGTTTTCACAGGAGGTTATCACTATTAGGGTGGGTTTCTTCATGTCGGACCTGAAGAAATGTTTGTGGGAGAAGTGTGGGATATTGCAGAGATGCATGAAACCTTATCAACCACAAGTCAATGGGCTTGTAGAAAGATGTAATGGTACCCTGAAGTCAATACTCCAAGCGTTTACTGAACAGTATGGGAGGGACTGCAAGAAATACCTTCCCCACTTGTTGTTTGCATACAGGGAGGTGCCCCAAGAGTCAACAGGATTTTCCCCCTTCGAGATCTTATATGGACGCTGGGTATGTGGGCCCCTAGACTTGATCCAGGAGGACTGGGAAGGCAAGCATGCCACCCAGGGAACTCCTATAGCGGATTACATCCTTAAGCTTAGGGAAAGGCTGAAGGAGCTTATGGGGACAGCCAAGAGCAACCTGACAGCTGCCCAACAGAAACAAAAAGTGTGGTATGACCGCAGAGCCAGAGCTCACTCATACACGGTGGGTCAGGTAGTCATGGTCCTTATTCTGGTCCAGAAAGACAAGCTGCAGGCTGAGTGGGCAGGACCGTACAAAGTAGTTAAAAAGGTAAATGATGTGAACTATATCATAGAGTTACTTGACAGAAGACATACAGAAAGAATGTACCATGTCAACATGATGAAGCCATATGCTAATAGGGCTGACATGGTGTTTGCAATATGTAGTTCTGGGGAGGGGACGGATGAAGGAAGCAAGTGGGAATCCTCTGTGGAGGCAGTTAAATTGTCTCTTCAGCTGGCCCCCAACAAGATCCAGGAAGTAAGGGAAGTTTTAGCAGACTTTGCCCCACAGTTTAGCACCAAGTCTGTACTAACCCCCTTAGCAACACGTGATGTGGAGACAGGAACACAGACGCCCATACGGCAGACAGCATATCGGGTGTCAGAGGCTGTCCAAAATGACATTAGGAGGGAGGTGGAGGAAATGCTGGATGTAGGGGTAATCCAGAGATCCCACAGCCCCTGAGCTTCACCCATAGTCCTTGTGCCCGAGCCAGATGGGTCTACTTGTTTCTGTGTGGACTATCATGGACTGAATGCAGTCACAAAGTCAGACACCAACCCGAAGCCAGAGATGGACAAACTCCTGGACAAGTTGAGAGGGCGACATACCTTATGACTATTGACCTGACCAAAGGGTATTGGCAGGAAGAGTTAACTGACAGAGGTAGGGAGAAGTCGGCCTTCATCACTTTGATAGGCTAATTTGAATTTAAAGTAATGCCTTTTGGAATGAAGAACGCCCTGGCCACATTCCAAAGATTGGTGAAGCAGGTGTTGAATGGTGCTGAGGAGTATGTCATGGTGTACCTGGATGACATTGTCATCTTTAGTGCTAGCTGGGAGGAACACCTGTCCCACCTTTGGGAAGTGCTGGGCAGGATATAGAAGGCCGGGCTCACTGTCAAAGCTGAGAAGTGCCAGATGGCCATGGCAGAAGTAGCACACCTTGAGCATGTTGTAGGTCGGGGACAGCTCCATCCTAACCAAGTAAAAATAGAGGTGAACAAGGCATGGCCCAGACCAGAAATGCAGAAGCAGTTCAGGAGTTTTCTAGGAACAGCAGGGTACTATAGGAAAAGTGTACCCAATTACAGTGCCCTGGCTGCTCCCCTATCTGACCTGGTAAAAAAAAAGATGCCCAAGACAATTACCTGGGAACCAACCTGTGAAAAGGTCTTTACCAGACTGAAGAAGGCACTGTGCAGTGCTCCTGTATTGACAAGTCCTGACTATAGCAGACCCTTTATAGTCCAGACTGATGCCTCAGATGTAGGTATTGGGGCAGTACTGAGACATCCAACCAAGGGAAAGATCACCCTGTAGTGTACCGGAGTAAAAAGTTACTTCCCAGGGAGCAGGCTTACTCTACTGTGGAAAAAGAGTGTCTTGCCATAGTGTGGGCCCCAAAGAAGTTAGAGCCATACTAATATGGGCACCATTTTGAGGTACAAACTGACCACAACACCCTGGTTTGGCTGACACAAATGAGAAAAACTAATGGTAGACTATTAACATGGGGTCTTGCCTTACAAGGGTATGACATGATGATCTTACATAGGGCTGGAGCGACCAATCAGAACACAGATGGCTTGTCGCATCTATATGAGGAGTGAACTAACTTAGGGAGCTGATCCCATGCAGGGGATAGAGCCCCCAAATTCAGTCTAGGTGGGGAGGATTGTGACGCTTGGCCAGCTGGTTATGATTGTTGTATGATATTTGTAATATAAAAATAGAGTGTGTGAGCCTGTGCTTCCATGGGTGCCCCCCCTCCAGGATATGTAAACTGACCAGGACATCTCTGTAATGTAATTAACTTCCTTGAGAAATTGCATTTTTATGACATCATGTTTTTAAGTTGGAAACTAAATATACATTTTATTAAAGGATTGGACGTCAATTAGCTGATTCCTATTAGCTATATCACACCTAGGTGATGGACTGCAGGGTTGTTAACCTGAAAGAAACTAGTTGATCAAAGACTCATAATTTGGGAAATTAGTTTTTGCAGATGTCACATTATTCAATATACCTCCTGACTGGACATCATGTTTGTGATTTTTATATTCTAAAAGGAGGTGCTAGATGACTTATAGAAGGGATGTGGAGACACAGTTAAAACTGATACTTGGGTCTGAAATGTTGTGATGTATTATTTTGGGACTCTAGAGAGAGAGAGAGAGAGAGAGAGAGAGGCTGTCTGATCTAACCTTCAAGGCACTTACAGACGTACTACATTAGATAGAAAGGAGTCTATGTTTTGTACTTTTCCTTTGTTCTTTTATGTGATTGTGAACTCTTTGATATATTATTCTGTGTTTACATTTTTCATATTTTTGTCATCTTTTAGTAAAATAATTTTTTTTTCAAAAGACTGCCTGGGTGTCTTCCATTTCTTTTTGCATGTGACATATAGAAGGTTAATTCTGATAAAACTGTTCAACAGCATGATGGTATTACTGAGCTTGACTTAAAAGGTAAGAATAGAGTTAAAAGTGTTCATTTTGGATACCTGGTTAGGTGCCCTTAGGCAAAAGATATATTGCATCTTCTGAAGAGAATTTTATCTGACCCTTTACTTTTGGATATGCTAGCATAAGGTTCATAGTTTGAATCCCCCCCAGAACTTGAGACTAAAGGTGATTCCGACCAAAAAGCAGACAGGAGAGTTACCCTGTCTGTTAATTGTTCACACCATTGTGCTCTGAGGTTGGCACTGTGGGAGCAGAGGGCCTAACCTGCTGAATGCGTTTGTGATAGCCAGGACAGGCAGAGAGTTCTGGAGGTGATGCGGAGGAGAGAGCCCATCATGGTGCAGAAGGCACTCATAAGCATCTTCCCCAATTACTCTAGATCTGTCCAAGTATGCAGGCAAGCTTTCAATGATGTGAAAAGAAAATTACATAGCATCAATTGCTCCTTTTCACTTGTCTACTCTGCAAGGCTGATCGCTCGACTCTTGGGGAAGCAACAATGGATCTTCAATGACCCAAGAGCAACCACAGAGTTTGTCAATGGTCTGGAGCAGAATAGAACAGATAACCATGCAGCTCCATGTGAAGAAAGCCCCCCTCTGAACCCCTTCTAAAGGTACTGCTCCATTTTAAAAGTTTCACAGGGAATGCTTGGGGGGGGGCTAGATTTTAGGTGACAGGCCGCTAAGCAATCCACAACACTGGGATGGAGGCCTAACAGGGCGGATGCTTATACTCCCATCCCCCCCCCCCCGAGTCAAACATGGGCCATGATGGATGGTGAACTTTTGATCAGGGCCTCTTTCAGCAGTTTTCTTACTGGGGTTGATGGTCCACTGGGATTGTAAATAGTGACACTTGACCAGATTAAATCAGTGGCCCTCAAAACTGTGCTCTTTGCTGGGGCATCACTAGAGTATGAGAAGGGAGTTGCCTGAGAGATTTCACAGGCGGCAGCACACTCTGGCTTCTGAACATGGCCCCACGTGCAAAACACTATCAGTATGGAGAGGAAAGCGGACAATAACTGGGGAGAACCCCCAAGTGTTCTTTGTCTTTCTTCTTTTTATTGACAGCTTGCTAGGCCACAGATCGGAGGGACAATAAATCTTTAAATTGTTTCCTTGGATCAAATATTGTGCTTAACATATGCAGCTTTCTGAGCGGGAGAGAAGGTTTTAGGAGCTAGACTGCCATGTAGCCCACAATCCCAGCATGGCAGCCTATTATGGCGGACCAGATTATGTCTGTTTATGGCCTCACCTTCTTTCCCGCAAGGTGCTAATTGAGCCACAGTGGCCTGACTTCCTAAATTGCATTCCTCAAGGGATCACTTACTAACCAAGTGTGCCCTTGCTGAGGGAACCTGTGATGGGAGGACTTCTGCATTAAATGTACCCCAAGTGCAAGATTTGTTCCTGTATACTAGGTCCATGAGAACAATTATTCGACTGATTGGTGGCCGAGGGTAACGGAAGGACTACCGCAAGATAATAACTTTCCATCTGTCTTTAATTAATGATGCAACAAATCAATTATTAAGTTCCCCTTAAATATGTTTCCATGTTTGGTTTTATATTGACTGAAGTTTGATTGCTGGTTATCTTTGCAGTTATACTGTGGGATGGGGGGAGTTTTTCTCCCTCGGGGGATCACCTTGGGGATGGGGTTATCCGCTGGGCCAATGGGGAGATGGGGCCCCTTTTATTGTAATAGGGAAGAGCAATTAAGTCAATACTGAAATATGCATTTCTTAGGGGTCAGGAAAACTTGTCAGTCAGGGAGAGTTCAACAGTCCCGTGCCCTGCAGTTGGGGCGAGGGATGACACCTTTTGTTAGACCTGGTGCAGTGGAGCTCAGAGGTGGAACCAAAATGTATCCCACCTTCTACCCCCCCCCCTTCTCAAGGCATTAAGGGTTGGAAATACTTTATTTGATGTTTTGAACAGAAACATGTGGATCACCAACTCTCTTCACGAAGAGTAGTGGGTATTCTATTATGATAAAAGTGGGTTAAAGTTTGTTTATGGATAAGGTTGACAGTCACTTGTCTACTGTGGTGGTCGGGGAAAGGGGGAGAGGCAGTCTAAAAGGGATTTAAAGTTACTGTTGCTTTGGAAAACTAAACAGTCGTTGAGGGTTTAGACTGGACGGGGTGGGAGATATATCTAAGTTTGTTACAAAAGTTTAAAAAGTTAGGATGTCACAGTCAGAAGGTGTCTATAATCTGTTTTTTATGGTAAATAACAAGAACTCAGAGACATGGCTAATTAAAATAGGAAATGGATAGACTGTCATATATCACCTGGAATCTCAATGGCCTATGTACATTGGTAAAAAGAAAAAGAGTATGGTCTCAATTTAAAAAAATGCCGGGAGATATAGTGATTCTACAGGAGATACATTGTACCAAGGAGGAGGCTGAGAGTTCGGCTCAATCCTGGGGATGGACCCTTTTAGTAACCCCATTTACGTCAAAGGCCCGAGAGTTGCACATCTGGATATGCCCAGACCTTTCCCATAGAGTTAAGTCCACAGTGATAAACCCTCAGGGGAGATACCTGATAATAGAAATAGATGTGGGAGGAAGGGATCTTATGTTGATCTCAGTATATGAGCCTAGTTATGACTCCCCTGACTTTTTTGCTTACTTGGGGATAGCCTTGGCCCCATGTAAGGTGAATATTATTATGGGGGAGTTTTCAGTGTTTATCTGGACTCAAATAAGGACCATTCTAGATGCAGGTCAAACTCCATTCCTTGGGGAGTAGCAGCCTTACAGGGTTTAATTGCAGAAAGGCCTCTGTTTGACTCATGGAGGCACTGCCATGCTACTGAAAGGGAGCATTCATTCTTTTCACATGCACACCAGACCTACACAAGGTTACATAGATACATAGATACATAGATACATAGATACATAGACAGTGTCGGCAGATAAGGGCCTATGGCCCACCCAGTCTGCCCATTTGAGCTTGTAAGTTCAGTTTGTTTTCCTAGAAGTCTGTTGCCCCTTACCCCTGACCTCCAGAATTCCTTCATGTCTATCCCATGCATTCTTAAATCCGTGATTGTTTCAGCCCCACCACTTCCTCTGGCAGGGTGTTCCACTTGTCCACCACCCGTTCTGTGAAGAAATTCTTTCTCATGTTTCCTCTGAATCGTCCTCCTCCAACTTCATCCCATGCCCTCTAGTCCTGGAACATCTTTTTCGCTTAAAATAGTGTTTTCCTGCACCCTGTTCCTCCTGTAAGATACTTATATGTCTCTATCATATCCCTCTCTCCTCCTCTCCTCCAGGAGTACATGTTCAGTTCCTTCAACCTGTCTTCATAGGACTTGTGATGCAATCCATGCACCATCTTTGTTGCCCTCCTCTGAACCTTCTCTACCCTGTCTATGTCCTTACGTAAGTATGGTCTCCAGAACTGTACACTGTACTCCAGGTGGGGCCTCACTAGTGTCTTGTATAGCGGAATTATGACCTCCCTTTTCCTGCTGGTGATGCCCTTGCCTATACATCCCAGCATCCTATTTGCTTTACCTGCTGCCTTGTCACACTGTTTCCCTACCTTGAGGTCATCAGAGATGACAACCCCAAGATCCCTTTCCTGCTTGGTGCATGCTATATCCTCACCCCCCAACTGATATATTGTGCAAGGGTTTTTGTGCCCCATATGCATTATCTTGAACTTCTTTGCATTGAATTTCAACTGCCAAACCCCTGACCATTCTTCAAGTTTCTGCAGGTCCCTTCTCATTCTGCCTACACCCTTTGGTGTGTCTACTCTGTTACAGAGCTTTGTGTCATCAGAGAACAGTGAAATTCTGCCTTCTAGGTCCTGCGCAATGTCACTGATGAAGATGTTGAATAGGACCGGTCCCAGCACTGATCCCTGTGGTACCCCACTGGTCACTCTTCCCTCTGTGGAGTGACAGCCATTTACCACCAACCTCTGTGTCCTGCCACCCAGCCAGTTACCTACCCACCACACTACTGTCCTGCCCACCCATATTCCTTAGTTTGTGTAATAGTCTTCTATGTGGCATGGTGTCAAAGGTCTTTGCAAGTCCAGATAGGCCATGTCCTGCCCTCCCTGATCCACCTCCCTAGTCACCCAGTCAAAAATTCAACGAGGTTGGTCTGACATGACCTCCCCTGGTGGAAACCATGCTGCCTTGGGTCCTGTAGTCCATTGACAACCAGATGTTCCACCAATCTATCCTTCAGTAGTGCTTCCATGATCTTCCCACTACCGAGGTGAGGCTGACTGGTATGTAGTTCCTGCTTCCTCTTTGTTCCCACTTTTGTATAAGGGGACTACGTCTGCTGTCCTCCAGTCTTTGGGTACCTCCCTGTGTCCAGTGATCGGCTAAACAGGATAGCCAGAGGTTCAGCCACCACCTTCTTAGTTCTTTAAGGACCCTGGGGTGCACCCCATCTGGCCCCATTGCTTTATCAACTCTTATTACTTCCAGTTCCTTCAGGACCCTTTCTCGTGTAAAGGGACTTGTGTCCATTCTGCACCATTCTCACCCTTACTCCCTTCAGACCCATTACCCTCCTCTTCCTCAGTAAAGACTGAGCAGAAATACCTGTTCAAAATGTCAGCTTTACTGTTGTCATCCTCCACGCAGCCCCATCCTCCCCTTCAGTCTCACTATCCCTCCCTTTGTCTTTCTTTTTTCACTTATGTACCTGTAAAGGTTTTGTCCCTCTACCCACTGATTTTGCAATGTGTTCTTCTGTCTGAGCTTTGGCTTCCTTACAGCCTCCTGCCTCCTTTGCTTCTCCTGGTACTTCTCCCTATCCCCTTCTGCCTGTGTCTTTTGTATTGCCTGAATGCAATCTTTTGGCTTTCACTTTCTTTGCCACCTCTTTGGAAAACCATAATGGTCTCCTCTTCCTTTTCCTCTTGCTAACCTGCTAATGCATAATTCTGTTGTTCTTGTAATCCCCATTTTAAATACTGCCCACTGTTCCTCAACCCCTGATTCCTGTCCCATTCCCTTAATGCCTTTTCAAGTATCTCCCCATTTTCCCAAAGTCTGCCCCCTAAAATCCAGGATACGTGTTTTTGTGTGGTTTGGTTCTGCTCTTTCTGTGATTTCAAACCACAATGACTGGTGGTCACTGTTCCCCAGGTGCTCCCCCACTGTTACCCCCATCACACTGTCCCTGTTTGTGAGCACAAGGTCCAGTATTGCCTTCTGCCGAGTTAGTTCCATGACCAGTTGCTTGAGGAAGGCACCCTGAAGGAATCCAGGATAAATCTGCTCATAGTTGATGCTGCTGCTGGGATGCTCCAGTCCACGTCTGGAATATTGAAGTCTCCAACCAGTACTACCTCACCCTTGTCTGCCATCCTTTGGATGGCTAGCATCAGCTCCCTATCTGTTTCTTCCTCCTGGGCTGGTGGTCTATAGACCACACCTGTGCTTATGGCTGTCCCCATTTTCCTTTCCAGCTTAACCCACAGTATCTCTCCCCCATTTTGTTCCTCCTGGATCTCTGTGGCCCTTATGTCATTTTTCACATACAGTGCCACTCCTCCTCCCTTCCTGCCTGCTCTGTCTCTTCTGAATATGCTGTAGCCAGGTATGGTCATCTCCCAGTCGTGGTTATCATTACACCAGGTTTCAGTGATGGCCACAATGTCCAGGTTAGATTACATGTTTCACTCCCCATGTATGGTTAATGAGAAGCTATCAGCCTCAAACGGCCCAATGATCCTCTCGGACCATGCCCCCTTAGAGGTGGAAGTGGTGCTAGACACCACCCAGGAGAACCCTCCTCAGTGGAGAGTGGTCTTCTTCCAGATGTAGGATACTCCTCCTTAATAAAAGATAAAATTGGCTTCTTCATTATGAACAATCATGGAAACGAGATGCATATTAAATATGTCTGGGATGCCCTCAAGGCATTTATCAGGGGTGAGACCATCTCATATTCAGCTTAAAAAGACAAAAACAAAAAAAAAAACAATAAAACCAAGGAGGAGTTAGTAACTAAAATTCAGCAGCTGGAGAAGGCTGCTATGGTGGGAACCTCACCTTCTCTTATTAGGGAACTCAAAAGATTAAAGGGCCAATTAAATCAAACCTACTCCAAAAAATATTGAGAGAGACTTGTTACTTACTAAATCGGTAACCCATTTCGAGGGGGACACAGCTGGTAAGCGGCTGGCAAGCCTAATTAAAAAAAGCGAGCTGAGCGCACTATTTTAAAGACGGAAACTGAGCAGGGTGTAACTCATTATAGTCAAGTGGAGATAAACTCCTTTAAAAACCTTTACAAGTCACTCTATACTAAACAGGTGCTGGAGGGGTCTGACCCTTCCTCATTTCTGGGAGGGGGTTGAACCTTCCATGCTTGAGTGATTGCCAGAGGGAACAGCTGGAGACCCCAATCACACTTGAGGAAGTCAAGGAGGTGGTTTGGCAGCTGAAGAGGGGGAAAGCTCTGGGCCCAGATGGAATTCCCACAGAATTCTATAAAGCTACCTGGGAGATCGTAGGTGCTCTAATGACGGAGATGGTTCCGGTAATATTGAGGTGACCTCCCAGCATCTCAAATCTTGGCAATGATCACAGTGCTGCCCAAGCTGGGGGGAAATCCTGAAAAATGCAGGTCATACCACCCAATCTCCCTCCTAAACTCCAACTACAAAATAATTGCAAAAATCTTGGCCTATAGCCTGGAGAAGTTTCTCCCAAGTCTTGTGCATTCAGACCAGGAAGGGGGTTACAAACATATGAACATACGAATGTGCCAACAGACCCAGACTACCCGGTCTATCTAAGTCTACTTGAGTGTACAGCTAACACCCCTAGTTTGCAGCTACCACACCCCAACCCCTTTGTCATCCCACTGCCACCCCCACCTCCCCCATCCTCACTCTCCCCTGTTCCCTGTCCCATGCCCTTTTGAAGCTGTTCACAGATTTACATGATACCACCCATTCTGGTAGGGCATTCCATTTTGCTACCACCCTCTCTGTGAAATAGTGTCTCCTCATTTTCTTCCTAAATCTTCCCCCATCTATTCTTAGCCCATGTCCCCTGGTGACCCTCCCCCTCCTTAACTTAAAGACCTCATCTGCCCCAACCTTACTGATTCCCCTCAGATACTTGAATGTTTTCTATCAGGTCCCCCCGTCCTTTCTATCCTCCAGGGTGTACATATTCAGATCTCCCAGCCTGCTGTCATAGTTTATCCCATCCATTCCACATATCATCTTTTGTTGCCCTCCGCTGCACCGCCTCCAGTAGCCTGTTATCACACTTTAGGTGTGGCCTCCAAAACAGCACACAATACTCTAAGTGCGGCCTTACCAGTGACCTGTAGAGGAGCAAGATCACCTCTCTTCCCCTGGACAAACCCCTATGCACCCCAGCATTTTGTTGCTTTTGCAGCCACTTTCCTGCACTGGGCAGTGTTGTTCATGGTCCCTGTTATCATTACCCCTAGGTCCTTCTCCTCCTCCTCAGTGATCCCCAGCTTAACCCACTCCAGCCAGTATGCTCTCCTAGGGTTCTTCACCCCAAAGTGCATAACCTTACACTTCTTTGCATTGAACCCCTGCTGCCACCTCTCTGACCACTCCTCTAGTTGTAGGTCCCCCTGGAGCTGCTTCCATCCCTCCTCTCCATCTATCACTACTCCAATTTTGGTGTTGTCAGCGAACAGATTTACCTTGCTCACCACCCTGTGTGCAATGTCTGATATGAAAAGCACAAACAATACAGGCCCCACCACAGAGCCCTGTGGCACCTCACTCATCACTGGTCTTGGAGTTGAGAGCTCCCCTCTCACCACCACCTGCTGCAGCCTGCCACTCAGCCAGCTTATGTTCATTAAGGGAAGGCAGGCTAAACACAATCTCAGGCATGCCTTTAACGTCATACACAAGTGGTCAAAGGAGGGAAGAAGCAGAGCAAGGGGCCTGCTAGCCCTGGATGCTGAAAAAGCATTTGACCGAGTAGAGTGGTCCTTTGTATTTGCTGTCCTTAGAAAGTTTGGCTTGAGGGAGATGTTTCTTGGCTGGCTGGGATCCTTGCATAAATCCTCTGTGGCACAAATTCTTATGAACAACACCATCTCACAATCATTCCCCTTCTCTCAGGGGATGAGGCAGGGATGTCCCCTTTCCCCATTATTACCTCGTCAGATTAGAGACTGCCCATCCACCGAGACTTTTAAATCCTCATTAAAAACAGATGTCAACACTGCCCTAGAATGCTTTATAAGCAAATTCAATGAAGTATGCAATGTCTACTCCACCGACTCCAAAAGAAGGATCTGTGACTATGACATCCCCTGGATCATGGCACAGCTATTAGCCCTCATGAAAAATAGAGATGACTTGTGGCGCAAAGCAAGAAACTGTGGTCCCCAGACAGACTACCAGAACTATAGAGCTGCACAGAGTAAATGCACCTGGGCTATTCACAAGTCCAAAAACACACACTTTAAAAATGAGCTGACAAACTCATGGGGTGACAGTAGACGGTTCTGGGAGAACATCAAATCACTAACCGGTAAACTTAATAAAACTCCCCCACCTTCCTGAACATTGAGGGTCAACCTATTTAGGATTACAATCGCATAGCAATTGTCTTCAACAAAGCTTTTACTCACCTCAGTGGAGTGTCACCCCCTAGCTTCCTTCAACACCAATTAGATACTTGCACGAATGAAACTCGGGGACCCGATCAAACTCCCATCTGCCTTTCTACTTCAGAGTTATCACCTTTATGGAAGCAAAAAAGTACATCAGTAAAGCGCTAGATAATTCCAGAACTTGCTCTGATCAACTTGACCTAAAACTAGTTAGGCTCACTCTGCACATAACTCTCAAACCCCTCACCCAAATCTTAAATCTCTCCTTGGTATCAGGCGAACTCCCATGAATGTGGAAGGTGGCGGTGGTTACCTCTGTTTACAAAAGTGGTGACAGAGCCAACTCTACAAATTATCACCTGATATCTAGCCTTCCTCCACTCTCCATGGTCTTGGAGCAAATCGTAAGTGACCAACTGACGGAATATCTAGACAAGTATCATTTACAATATCAGCAACTACATGGATTTCGAAAACAACACAGTACCACAACCGCTCTAGTGGAGTTTACCAGCTTTATTCATAATGTGCTAGACAGAGGGCTCTTGGTGGGGGCAACATATATTGATCTCACCAAGGTCTTCGACACAGTCAATCATAATCTGCTCCTGGATCAGGTCTCCAATACTGGCCTCTCCCCTACAACAGTAGCATGGTTCAAAAGCTACCTCTCTGGGAGGGTCCAGAAAGAGAAAATCCTGGACACCTTCTCTGACAACACTAGTGTTAACACAAGCGTTCCTCAAGGCTCTATCATTGGCCCTCTACTGTTCAGCCTGTTCTTAAACAACCTCCCTCAATCAGTAAATAATCAGCTACTACTGTATGCAGACGATGCGGTCCTATATTCATGTAACTCTGACCCCTACATACTGGAAAAGCAAATGCAGGCAGATTTCACTGCGGCTGAGCACTGGTTCCTTCAATCAAAACTGCTCCTCAATTATAAAAAAACTAAGACTATGTTATTTGCATCATCACATAACAAACACCGCACTCACAAACTTTGCATTCATAACAATCAGAACACTTCCGTGGAGATGGTTCAAACATTTAAATACCTAGGATTGACACTGGACCGCACCCTCTCATTTAACCAACACATAGACGTAGTCACAAAGTTGTCAAATGCAAAACTAGGATTACTGTACAGACACGGAAAAAGCCTGACTCCTGAGGCACTCACAACTGCTGTAAATAGCTCAGTCCTCTCAGTGATAGACTATGGTCTAGCAGTATATGGGGCTGCCTCCCAAACTGCTTTGAAACATTTCAAAACAACACTAAACAAAGCGTGTCATTTAGTCCTAGGTGTACCCCATCTCACTCACACCTGCGAGTTGTACACTCAGACAAAATGACTCAACCTAGACAGTCACCTCCAGTTTAAGTATGCCTGCTCACCAAGAAGTTTATGCTAGGACTTATCACCCCAGGCCTGCAAAGCCTTCTTAGCCGACCTAATTGCATCAGATGCACTAGGGGTACAAACAACTCAGCCCTGTGCGTCTCTTTCTGTAGAACCACACAAGGCCAACGGTCCTACGAATACCGGGCACCACTTTGGCTTAATGCGCTTGACCTAGGCATCACAAAAGAGGACAAAACAGGGCCCTTTAAAGATAAACTCCGAGTAGCCCTCACTACAAACAGGAACTGTGACTCTTCCCTCCTCTTTCCTGCTACCCTCATTCTAACCTGCACCCTTGCCTTCTCCTCTCTTCTTGCTAACTAACACTCCCCTAGTAGGCTCCAGGTCCCAGCCTCAGCACTCCCCCCCATGAGTCTAGCCCTCCTTTATGACTATACTCTTTAGCGCTTAAGACAAAAGAACTGCTGCACATCAAGTTCTCGCCTCCTCGCGTTTAGTATTAGTTAATTATTTTAGAGACTATAGCATCCTCTGTTCCCTACCTGATTCACTCTATATCCTGTAGATTCTCAAGTTGTTCACTTAACAACCTGTCAACCTAGCCTGCTTTAAATTATGTGTCTGTATATTTTACTTATGTAATCCCTGTTATTGTAATTATGTAACCTCTGTAACCTGATGTACTCATACCTTTCTAGGCATGAAACCTCCCTGTATCTGCTTATGTACTTGTAACCATTGTAAATGATGTTATGCCCATGTAGTACTACAACGTGGAGCCTCTGTAAAAGAGCCTCTGGCTCAAAGCTACTTTCTAGAAACAAATAAATATAATAAAAAAACTTACTTATTCGGCCTGGCAGTTGGGGATAAGGTTTAGTTTTATTATTGCTGCCATTTTATATGAATACATTTTATTAAATGTTT
Organism: Neoceratodus forsteri; assembly: GCA_016271365.2. Taxonomy (NCBI): domain Eukaryota; kingdom Metazoa; phylum Chordata; order Ceratodontiformes; family Ceratodontidae; genus Neoceratodus; species Neoceratodus forsteri. Next base: position 688,662,470 of record CM057449.1, read on the forward strand.
GTTTGTTTTTATATTGTATATGTGCTTTGGTTTTTTGAAAAGCACTGTAGAAATAGAATTTTATTGATTGATTGATTGTATGTATTCAGCATAGAGGCTTTGGTGGCCATAGTTAGGAGCAATCCCAAAATTAGAGGATTCCTATATAAGGGGGTTAACCACGTCATTTCCCTGTTTGCTGATGACATGTTACTGTTTCTGGAAAATCCGGAAGTAGATCTGCCCGAGCTTGGCTCAATCTTTGATACTTAAGGCCCCTTTTTGGGACATAAGATTAATTGGGATGAGAATGAATGGCTTCCCCCAGGTAAAATCAATTCCCTATAACTATCGACGGAATTAGATTCCCTCTGGCCAAGCAGGTTACACATCTGAGTGTGATTCTCCCCAGTTGACTATCCCAGATAATTAAACTCAATTATTCCCCGCTAGTTAAACAAATAAAAGATGACTGCTTTAGAAGGTGGTCCCTCACCTTTACTTTATTAGGAAGAGTTAACCTGATAAAAATGTCTATTCTTCCCCAGGTACTATACTTGTTTCAATCTATCCCCATGTTGCTACCACAAAAATATATTAAAATAACAGAAGGAGCCCTCACTCAATTGTTGTTTGGAGGGGTGGACCAAGGATTAGTAAGCAATTCCTGTAGCAGAATGGCAGCAAAGGAGGTGTGGGATTACCAAATATACACCTTTACTATGTGGCCTCCCAACTAGCTCACATACATGATATGCTGAGAGAGAGGGACAGTATGGCCCTCTGACGTGATTAGGATTGGAAGGGAAAGAGGATATAGATCTCTATAATTCTTTCTTGGTGGACTTGTTACACGATCAAACCATAAGCAAAGTGTCCAACCCCTATACTACAGCCACCTTGAAGGCATGGAGCACAGCTCACAAAATTCTGAGGTGGGGGGCCCCCTTTCTCCAGATTCATCATTGAAAGTATTACTTAAGGTGGGGCTGGGTCCCTCCGGTAACATTACGGCACTTGGCAATAAGGTACAAAAAGGGTCTGTTTTGGATACGTAAGCTTATAAACAACGAGTGTCTGCTTCCCTTTAGGGATCTAGAGGAAAAGTATGGCCTAGACCCCTCGCAAATCTTTACTTACACCTCGCTGAGTGGTAGGCTTGGATCCATTGGGGAGAAAGCAACCTGGGCGGAAAAGCTGAGATATTCTCCATTGGAAGAAATGTTTAAAAAGTTATGAACATATGCAATTTGCCAGCAGATAAAGGCCTAGAGGTCTATCAAGTCTGCTTGAATGTGCAGCTATCACCCCTTATTCTGCAGCTGCCCTTCCCTTCCACCCTTCCCCTTCATTAACCCTCTCCCTTGTCCTGTCCCATCCTTGTATGAAGCAGTCCACTGTTCTACTGCATACCACTTCTGCAGGTAGTGCATTCCTCCCAGCCACCACCCTCTCTGTCAAAAAGTGTCTCCTCATCTCCCTCCTGAACCTTCCTCGCTCCAGTCTCATATCATGGCCCCTGGTGGCCCTCCCCTCCCTTACTTTGAACAGCCCCTCTGTACCCATCTTGTTTATTCCTTTCATGTATTTAAAGGTTTCAATCATGTCACCCCTGTCTCTCCTCTCCTCAAGTGAGTACATGTTCAACTCCTTCAACCTCCTCTCGTATGATAAGTCCCCCAGCCCTTGATCGTCCTTTGTCGCCTGCAATGCCCCCTCCAGTAACTTAATGTCCCTCTTCAGATATGGACGCCAGTACTGCACGCAGTACTCCAGGTGTGGTCTAACTAATGACCTATACAGTGGCAGAATCACCTCCTCCCTCCTCGAGGATATACCCTTGCAATACAACCCAGCATTTTGTTGTCCTTTGCAGCTGCCTTCCTACATTGTGTCGAGTTGTTCATTGACCCTGTAATGAGCACACCCAGATCCTTCTCCTCCTCCTCTGTCTGGGCTAGCTGAACTCCCCCTAGCTGGTAACTCCTCCTTGGGTTCTTCATCCCAAAATGTAGCACCTTGCACTTTTTGGCATTAAACCCCAGTTGCCAGGTGTCTGACCAGGTTTCAAGCTTTGCCAGATCATCCTGCAACCCCTGCCATCCCCCTAGGTCATCCACCACCGTGCCTACCTTAGTATCATCAGCAAACAGACTGATCTTGCTCTTGATGTCCCATGATATGTCTGCAAAGAATATCCCAAACAACACTGTTCCCAACACTGAGCCCTGTGGAACACCGCTTGTCACTGCCCTTGGGTGTGAGAGCTCTCCACCCACCACCACCCTCTGTTGCCTTCCCTGCAGCCAGTTTCCTACCCATCTCACCAGTTTTGCACCGCCCTGTGCCTACTACTTCCTTCCCAGCCTTCCATGTGGCACTGAGTCGAATGCCTTACTGAAGTCCAGATACAGGATATCCACTGCATGGCCCCTGTCCAGTTGCCTAGTTACCCAGTCATAGAACTCGATCAGGTTGGTTTGGCAGGATCTGTCACGTATGAAGCCATGCTGTCTGCTGTCCTGTAGTCTTTTGGCCTCTAGGAGGGCCACCAGCCTCTCCTTCAGGATAGTCTCCATTAGCTTACCCACGATGGATGTGAGGCTCACTGATCTATAGTTTCTCGGTTCATCCTTGGGGCTAATCTTGTGGAGGGGCACCACATGAGCCATCCTCCAGTCCTGAGGTACACACCCAGAATGTAGTGAAGCATTAAATAGGTCTGCCAAAGGTCCTGCAAGGACCTCTGCCAGCTCCTTCAGTACCCTGGGGTGGATGCCATCTGGACCTGGCGCCTTGTCCACCCTCAGTGCCTTCAAACCCTCTCAAACTCTGCCCTCCATGATTTCCCCATCTGTCACCACTCCCCCCCCCCCGCTTCTCCCATTCTCCTACCTTGGGTGTAACCCCCCTCTTCTCTTTAGTAAATACTGAGCAGAAGCACTCATTTAGCGCTTCCGCCTTATCGTACCCTGCTTCCACCCAACTCCCCTCCTTCCTAATCCTTACTATGTGATCCTTAAAGCTCCTTTTCTCCCTGATGTCCTTAAAGAAGTACTTCTCCCCCTTCTTAATGCCTTGTGCCAGCCTGAGTTCCGTAGATGCTTTGGCTCCCCTTACTGCCCTTGTCACCTCCTTCAATTCTGTCAAGTACTCCTCTCTGTCCTCCCCCCTCCCTGTTTTCTTGTACTTCCTAAAGGCAGCTCTTTTCCTCCTTACCTTTTCCATGACCTCCTTGCTCAACCAGCTCGGTTTCTTAGCCCTAGCCTTCTTGATCTGGGCTTTGCAGCAGGTTTCGGTTGCCTCCACTATCCCCAGCTTTATGAGCTCCCACCTCTGGTTAGTGTCCATACTAGATTGAATTCTGGCCAGGTACCCTTTTACCACTTCCCCCATCCTCCCAAAGTCAGCCCTCCTGAAGTCTAGCACTCTTGTGCTAGATTCCATTCCTTCCTTGCCCATATTTAATGTGAGCCATACTGAGTGGTGGTCACTCCCTGACAGCGGTTCCTCCACTGTAAGTTCTCTCACAAAGTCCCCATTTGCCAGCACAAGGTCAAGGTGTTCCCTAACCTGGTTAGTTCACTGACCATTTGCAGCAGGAAGCTGTCCTGAAGGCATTCAGCAGTACCTGCTCCCTTCTGTTCCTGGTTATTGGGGTGCTCCAGTCACTCCTGGCATGTTGAGTCCCCACAATCACCACACTACCCTTCTGCAGGTCCTCCTGATCTGTCCGCTAGTTCCTGTCTAACTCCTCCGTCTGAGATGGTGGCCTGTACAGCACTCCCATTCTAGAATCCTATTCTTGGAATCCTGGATTTGCATCCAAAGTGACTCCGTACTACCCTCCTCCCCTTCCTCCCTTACACACTTCAGTTCTTCCTTCACATATAGTGCCACCCCCTCCTTTCCCAATCACCCTGTCCCTATGAAATAACATGTACCCTGGTACAGACAGGTCCCAGTCATTGTATTGGGTGGCCCATGTTTCTGTGATGGCTGCAATGTCCACCTCTCCCTCTGCCATGAGAACCTGTAACTCTGCAGTTTTCCTCCCAAGGCTCCTAGCATTAAGGGTAACCACCTTCCACCCTTTTCCCCCTCCCATCCTGCCCTCCTTTCCTAGCATCACCAATAGTACTTGCCATGTGTCCTTTGTCACTGTTATGGGGGGTAAGCTCATATGGTTTCCCAACCTGTGGTCTCTGCATATCTCTTCCCCAACTGCCACCCCCCACTCCTAGTTTAAATTCCCAACTTCGTCTATATACTCCTCCATCCTCTGTTTCAATACTTTCTTTCCCATCTCACTCAAGTGTAGTCTGTCCTTGGCATAGAGACTACTGTCCTCCCAGGTCCCTCCCCACTCCCCCAACAGCCCATACCCTTTAGCACAGCACCAGGTTCTTAGCCATCCATTAAATTCCTCTATTCTCAGCTTTCTTGTTGTGCTTGCCTTTGGCACTGGAAGTATCTCTGAAAAAGTTACTGATCTTCCTGCTCCCTCACATAATTGTGCTAGTTCCTCAAACCTCCTCTGGACTATATCTACTGTCTTGTCGGCCAGGTTGTTTGTCCCAAGATGTATAATTAAATGAGGCTTGTCCCTACCCCTTCTAGCATATTTCAGAACAGACTGTCCCACTCTTTCAGCTGTCATTCCTGGCATGGCCTCCACCCAAATGTGACTATGCCTCTCCCCCTTGCTACCCCACCTAACTCCTCTTAGTATTGAGTCCCCCAGCACTAAGATTCCACCCCTCTTACTCCCTGCTTGCTTACATTCATCTCCCTCTCTCATTTCCAGCTCTTCTTCTTCCTCCTGCACATTATTTCCCCCTTTTACCCCTGTTGCAATTCTCCCAGCAGAACTTTCCCCCGCTCCAGTTTGGTCCAGGCGTTTATCAATTACTCCTCTAATTTCATCATTTCCCTCCTCCACTTTCTTCCTCTCTAGCAGTGCACAGCTCATTTTCTGAAGACCCTTCACAAATGCCCGCTCCCTCTCTCTTCATAGTAACCTGTTCTCTCCTTTCCACTCCATGACTTTTGCCACTTGTTCACCTCCCCTCACAAGTCCCTATCTCCTCCTTCCATTTGTCTTTTGACTCCTGACCTGGTTTCCCTGGAAATCATTCTTCCTGGCCTGGGCCCCTTTGTCTCTGCTTCCCTTCTTCTGACCCCCTCCTCACCACTGTTGGCTTAAATCGCCCTCCCTCATCTCCCCTTCTTCCTCCCTCCAGTATTGGGCTAAATCCACCTCCAATCTGCCTTGCCTGTCTTAGTTCCTCTTGCAGACCCTCAATCTCCTTTCTAAGTTTTTCTATGTGCTTGCACACTGAACATCCTCCCACACTCCAGCCAATTTTTAGAAAGATTGGTGCACCGCAGTTTGTTGCAGCCTACCACCTACCATTACTGTCGTGCCCACCAAGCTTCCCACCCTTCAGATGCAGGATACCAAACATTCCCCCAAGTCTCCCCTCTCCCTCCTCTATCAGTGCAAAACATTTTCTTTATTTCCCTTACCTCCTTTGTTGCACACATTTAGATATATTGAGCAACTGCTTTTTATATTCCTATCCTTTCTATCCACACTCAAAAAGAGACTTTAAGTAGCCATTGCACAACCTTCTTCAAACTCCTACTCCTTCTTTCCCTAATGCATTATCAATGCGAAGAAGTAATAATGAAAGCTCCTAGATTTGCATTTACTTCCCTTCCACTGAAAGAGCAGTCACCTCTTCACTTGCTGCTGTTCCTTTCCTGGATGTCTGCTTCTGCTATGACAGGTGCATTTACTTTGCCTGTTTGAGGAAGTGATGTCAGAACGCCTGGTATAAAGGAAATAATGGACCTGGGATTTGGGTGGGGTGAGGGGTTTGGGGGGTGGGACCAGCCCAAGTCTTCCAGAAACAATCAGATAGCTGAGGCCTCTGGTCAGACCATTAGCACCCTTCCCCCACTCTGCACTCAAACTTTGCAGCTAGTGAAGCCAGCAACACTGAATCACAATTCTACTCAAAGCCCTCAAAATAGGTTTGCTACCCAAAGAAACAGGACTCCAATTCAAACAGCTTCACCAACAACACATCAAAATAGGCTTGGAATTAGAAGATATAGGTCTCCAATTCAAAGAAACAGACCCAGTTAAATTACACCAACTATGTTTTAAAACAGAAGAAATAGGCCTCTACAAATGCAGCCTGCCACAGTGAATCAAACAAATGAGCCCACTTATAGCTACCAAAACAGATTTAAAAATTACAACAGCCCCAAACAATACCCTGCTAGCCGCTTAGTAGTAAGAAAGAAAAGAAATAACATTCTACCAAGTAGAATCCATGAGAAACAATGTAAAACAAGAAGCTACTGTACTGTAGATCTGATCCTGTCCCCCTTCTAGTTCTCACAGCTTGAGTCTTTTACACCACTGAAGAGATGCTACAAACTCTTGATGGAGGCCCTGTCTGACCCACTAGAAGAAGTTAAAAGATGATGGGAGGTAGACCTGTATGCAGAGGAACTGAGAGGGGGTGACTGGTCACTAATCTTAAAAAAACTGTTACAGTGCTCTGCCAATAATAGATTGAGAGCAATACAATGTAATATATTAATGAGGGAATACTTCACCCCAGCCCTGGCACACAAAATAGAACCCGAGAAATCCCAGTATTGCCCTAAATGCCAGGTTCAGGTAGGCACTTTTTTTCCACCAGGTATGGGAATGTAGTGAAATCCAAAATTTCTGGAGGGGCATACTGGAGATCATGTTCAGGTCACTACATACTAATATTAGGTTGGACCCGCTAGAAATCCTCTTGGGGCTGCCAGGGTTTGGTGGCCAGGACTCGGTAGAGGAAACAAATTCAAGCAGCTGGGACTAGTAGCTGGACTAAGAGAACTGGCAGTTCACTGGAAACAAGAGCAACCCTCAACCACGGCCACGTGGATTAACTGTCTTTTCCAGATCATGAAATTAGAGCATACACAATACGTGGTATGGGGACAAATCCTTAAATATGAGGAAACCCAATTGCCACTGGAAAGGGCCCAGGGAGAAAATTGGTTCCCCATGTTTTAAACGGTAAGTGTGAAGGCCAAGACAGAAGATTCCAGGTTAAGATGATCTATGAAGCCATTTCTTGAAGTAATATCCAGTATCCCTTTATAGACTGACCACTCTTGAATTCTAAACCTGCTAAATTTTAAACATGTCACCAGATTTCTTTTTAACTGATACGTAGTTGTCTAGCCTAAACAGGTGATAAGCTTGGATGAATGTTAATCTTCAACAAAGGATTGGAAATATGATATGTGATTATACATGTTTTACTTGTAAGTAGGTGAGAGATGGTCTTGTCACTGCCTGTCTGTGTATATATTGGTTTTAAATAAAGTTTACAAAAAAAAAAGCTGCCAGAAGGGCTTCGTCAAAGGAAAAGGAGGAGTGGAAAAATTGAGTTGCTGCCAGTTGTGCCAGGTAGTGTAGAAAAGTGGGAAGAGAGTGAGCGTAGAGGGGTAACTGTGAGGGAGATAGAAGGAGAGGTGGGTGAGAGGCAAGGATTGGGGAACTTGTGCAACAGTGGGTGAGATGAGCAGATTAGAAAAGGAAGAGGGGAAGGGAGTTGAAAGAGGGTAAGAGAGGAAGGTGGTGGACCAGGGCTAGGGAGAGAGGCAGGGGTATAGAGGGGAAGGGGGAGGGTGGTGGCAGGCAGAGGTGGGGATAGTAGAGAGGCACAAAGAACAGGAGTGACTGCCAGGGAGGTTAGGAGAAACAGTCACAGGTGGCTCTGGACATAAGCATTTGAAGTAGCTTGTGTTTGAACTAGCAGAGGGTGCCTAATTTGGTAAGTTCGCTGCCCAGGGAGTTAAACATCTTAGGGGCTCTAACTGCAAAAGACCACTGGCCTTGAGTGGTGCAACAGCGGGGAACAGATAGAGAATAGTTGTCAGAACTTCTTGTGTAATGGGAGCAGTTGGCTGGGCTTAAGAGAGACTGAATCCTAGCAGGAATGAGTCCCATTAATTACTTTTTTGCCAATAGGCAGGTTTGGAAAGTAATCCTTCCCTGAAGCTGTAGCCAGTTAAACTGTTCGTAGAAGTCACAGGTATGAGTGCAGTGGGCAGCACCAGTAAGGAGTCTGCAGGCCCTATTCGATGCTGTAATGATTCACCGTAGTGCTGTTGCTGTGGCTGCTCCATAGATAACAAGCCCATAATCAATGATGGAGACAATAGAGCTGTGTATTGCTAGTTTAAGGGCGTCAGGTGTCAGGCAGTGTCTATGTTTATAGAGAAGGCCTATACTGATATTTACAGATTTCACAACTGAATTGATATGGGTGGAGAAGGACAGAGTAGGGTCCAGGGTTACACCAATGTATCTGAAAGCCTGCGTCTGGTCCAGGGTCACACCCGAGCTGTTTTTGATAGCCAGCTGTTGGTGTTTATGTTTGTTATGTGTGCCATAGAATAAGATAGTCTTTATTTTTTTTTGTAATTTAGCACTAGTTTCTGTGAGATGAACCAGGCCTCAACTTATGTGAAACTTTCCTGCAGTTGTTTCACCAAGAGGGAGGGGTCAGAGTGCTTACAGAAAATCACTGTGTCGTCAGCATACAGGATAATGTTTTTATCACAGGCAGAAGCGAGATTGTTCAGGAAGATGCAGAAAAGAAGTGGTCCCAATATTGACCCTTGGGGAACACCAGCCTGGACAGGTAGTTTGGAGAAGAGGGAGTCACCAACCTTAACTTGTAATGACCGCTTGGAGAGATACAGTAACTGTTGAGCCATTGTAGAGAATCATGGGAGAGCCCTATGTTACCAAGTTTTTCCAGTAGCAATGAATGGTTGACTGTACTGAAGGCCTTCGGGAGGTCTATAAAGGTGGCACCAGCAAGTTGTCCTTGGTCTAGTGCTAGATGAATGTGGTCTGTAAATTCAAGAAGGGCAGAAGTGGTGATATGTCCTTTCCAAAAGCCATGTTGCTGTGGGCAATACAAGTTGTATTTCTCCAAGTACTCCACCAATTGATCTGCAACAATCTTTTCAAGAGCTTTGGATAAAAGGGTAGGATGGAGATGGGCCTGTAGTTACAGTGCAATGCCCTATCCCCAGACTTGTGTCTTGGGTCACCAAAGCAGACTTCCACTTAAGCAGGAGCTGGGAGAGCATGAGGGATCGGTTTATCTTGGTAAGAGGTTGCAGGACATTGTCAAGGGTGAGGGCGATGAGCTTCAAGTTAAATGTGTCCCCACTTGATCTGGATTTTCTGAGGTCGGTGAATGCCAGATATAAAGTATTGGCAATTGTGGTGGGGTCCAGGGTGTTGCTGCCGTCAATTTTTAGCATATTAGGAGTTGGTTTGGACACTTTTTATATAACTTCAGAGAGGCTTTGTCAGCATTTCCTTCTATCTGAACATGAGTTTGATAGGGTGCTCCTGCAGTAGCTGGCTTTTTCAGTGTGAATAGCTCTGGAACAGGCATTCCTGGTGGCCTTGCATGCCTGAAAGTCTGCTTGGTTGCCACAGGTTGTAGCATGAGGCCATAGAAGGTCCCGAGCTATTAGTTGGTCTAGGAGCATGCCTGAGAACCAATGGTTGTCAAGGCCTTTCATTTTACATTTCTTAAAAGAGGCATGGATATCACATGCTGCATTGAACTTTGAGACAAAGTATTGAAATGCAGCATCAGCGTCTGTAGCGGTGTCAATCGGGGACCAGTCTTGTTGTCGCAGGAGTGCCTTAAGTGGTGCATGGTGTCCCCCAATTAGCATCCAACTGTTAATAGTTTTCATGGGGGGGTTATTGAATTGATTTGACCATATGCACTGGACTGGGGAATGGTCACTAATGGAATCAGGGAAAACTGAGTTGTGGCTAATATGGTCAGGGTGATTTGAAAGTACCCAGTCCAGTAAGGTACTGGTCCCTGTTCTATAGCTGATCCCAGTGGGTGAGGTAACTAGCTATGTAAAATTTTCAGCTGCCAAGGCATTCTTGTAGTTGCTTGCACTGGGGGAAAGCCAGTTGGCATTAAAGTCCCCTAGCAATATAACTTCTGAGATAAGCTTTAGACTACTGATGTAAGTAAGGAATGGGTTCAGGCTTGTTGTTGTCAGTTTGGGTGGGATATATATAGAGGCTATTGTCAAAGCTTTTTTATGGGCCCCTGGCCCCAAGAATGACTTTAATAGCAAGGACCTGAAGCTCTTCACCATTAATGGGCAGGGTCAGGGCATGCCCTGTCAGAGAATCTTTTAGATAAAGGGCACAGCAGCCCCTTTTCTTTTGGATAATCGATCCTGTCAAAAGATAATATACCCAGGTGTTGCCACAGCAGTATCAGGGATAACTGGAGACAACGAAGTTTCAACTACAGATAGTACATCTGGGCTGTGCTGTGCTGTCCAGGCAGTGAGGGCATCTAGTTTTTTGGTAAGGCTGCAGATATTGATGCTAGCTAGTGAAAGGGTCCCTGTTCTACACTGCTCCCTGGGGGTAGCTAGGGGTGGTCCAGGGTTGGGGTGAACATCGCCTGATATTAGCTGGAGTAGCAGTATTAGTCTTTTAAGGAGTTCCTTAAGATATCGGCAGTGACCACTACATGCACTTTTGCCCTTATACTTATTCTTAGTTGTTGTCTGTAGTGACCTGACTCCTGATAGAATGAACAGGGAGAAATAGTTTGATGGTAGGGTCGACCGTGGGCACAGTAGCATGTTTGTGTATCCTAGTATTTGGGAGAAGAGAGGAGAGCTGTTGCAGCTGAGACTACTGGTAACCATTCCACTTTTGTGCAAGGGCTATCAACCAGGCAACCCAAGGTTGTTTGCAGTGGGAATTTAAATATATTGGTAGTGGGGATGCCAGTAGGGTCAGAAGCAGCAGGTGCAGCAGGAACAGGTTAGGTTGCATTCTTGATGTAGTAATATTAGACCATGCAGATAGTTATGTTCAGGGACATGTAATATAATAATCTTGTCCAAGACACCAGGAGACAAATGATGAGAAATAATGAAATCCACAGGAAATGGTGAACTACTGGGGACCAGTAAACTGTTGTTACTGTAGATCAAAGACCCAGAATGTGTTAAATTCCTGAAAGTGATGAACATTGGCCTGGGGCATATGCAGGATGTAAAAATCCTTTGTTAGTGTCTTCCCTTTGTTCTCCAAAATGGTTGTGAATAGATCTCAAAGACAAGCACAGATCCTATAGGAACAGGTCAGGAAGAGTTGTGGCATTGGGGAAGAATCTTAGATAAGTAGCATGCATGGTAACCTTCTTGTAGATGCTGTCTGTCTATGGTATGAGTGAGGCTAGGGTACTCCATACCATGTGATTCAATCAGTGGTTGAAAACCTGGTGCAGGGCTCAGTGTTTTGGCTTCATTGGGGACTGGGGGTCCACCTGAAGGGATGCAGGCTTATACTGGCATGATGATCTGCATCTGTCCAGGAGGGAAAACAGGATCCTAGGTGATAGGTTTAAATGCTTAATTGGAAAGCATTTAAACTAGCCAAGGGGGGAGGCACTGAAAAGGAGAAGGGAAATCCTAGCCTTCCCCCAAAAAATCAGGTTAGTTAGTGAGGTAAACACCAAAATAGAGCAGTCAATAGGGAAAAGGACAGGGATAAATGTAGAAAAAGACAAAGACAATAAGGACAGGGATGGGGCAAAAAGGGACAAGGTCATCAAAAAATGGAGGGCAATGAGTACCAATGCCCATAGTCTAGGTAACAAGCTCCCTGAACTGGTGGCTATGATGGAAGAGGGATGCCTGGATATCATGGTAGTCACAGAAAAATGGTATGCATAGAACCATGACTGGGATGTCAACATACCAGGGTACACAAATTACAGGAGGGACAGGGAGGGTAGAAGAAGAGGAGGAGGAGTATCCCTCTATGAAAGGGAAGGGATCAAAGCAACAGAACTAAAGGGTAAACAGGGAGGAGAGGAGGCACTGTGGGTCACCCTAGAGACTGGAAATGGCACCACAATCCGCTCAGGGATTGTATACAGACCTCAGTCTCGGGGGGGGGATGGACAAGGAAATGATAGAAGGCATCCTTAGGATGGCAGAGAAAGGGGAGATATTGCTGATGGGGGACCTCAATGTGCCAGATGTTAACTTGAGCACCATTGCTACAGCCACATCCAAGAGCAAGGCCATTCTCGATGCCCTACAGAGGGCATGCCTCAGACAGCTAGTGCTGGAACCCACTCAAAAGGGAGCAATCCTAAACCTGGTACTCTCAAATAGGGACAGAGAGAGGATCTCAGATGTAGAAATTGTAGCCATCTGGGAACAAGTGACCACCAAACAGTGTGGTTCATGATAAACTCAGCTGTGGAATCAAGCCATACAAAAGTGAAGGTACTGGACTTCAGGAGGGCTGATTTTGTCAAAATGGGAGAGTGCTTCAGAAAAGCAGTAGGAAACAGGCAAGAAGGAGGGGTGGAACAACAATGGGGAAACATCAAAACTGCCATCACAGAGGCAACAAGCCTTTGTGTGATGCAAATAAACAAATCAAAATGAAAGAAAAAAACACTATGGTTCTCAAAAGAAATGGCAGGGAAGGTTAGGGAGAAAAAGATAGCATTCAGGAAGTACAAGGAAACACAGAAGGAGTAGGATAGAGAACTGTACCAGTTAAAGCAGAAGGAAGTGGGAAGGCAGTCAGAACAGCAAAGGCTCAAACTGAGGAAAGATAGTCAACTCAGTTAAGAAGGGGATAAAACCCTTTATAGGTACATTAGGGAGTGAAGAAAGACTAAGGTGATACTGAGGCTGAATAAAGAGGAGGGTGGTGGGCAGAGAGGGACAGTGAAAAAGCAGAGATACTAAGTGAATACTTCTGCTCAGTATTCACAAAGGAAGAGGAGGGAGAGGTACCTTATCCAGTCAATAGAAGCACTCTGGATAGGGGAGTTGAAATCAGTCCTTTCACAGAAAAAAGGGTTCTGAAAGAACTCCTAAAACTGAAGGTGGACAAAGCAATGGGGCCTGATGAGATTCACCCCAAAATTCTAAAAGAACTAAAGGGAGAACTAGTAACACCACTGACTACCCTTTTTAACAAATCATGGGAGGACGGTGTGGTTATAGGAGGACTGGAGGAGGATAGATGTGATTCTCATTCATAAAAGTGGGAGTAAGACAGAGGCAGAAAACTATAGACCTGTCAGTTTGACCTCAGTGGTAGTGAAAATGATTGAATCACTTCTGAAGGAAAGAATTGTTGAGTACCTAGAGGCCAGTGGGGCACAGGACCCAAGGCAGCATGGATTCACTGTGGGAAGTTTATGTCAGACGAATCTAATAGATTTCTTTGACTGGGTGACCAAAGTAGTAGACCAGGGCGGGGCTGTGGACATGGCCTATCTAGACTTCATCAAGGCATTTGACACAGTCCCCTACAAAAGATTAATTAACAAATTAGCCAGCCTAGGAGTGGGTCCCAGGGTGGTAGCCTGGGTAAAACATTGGCTGGACAACAGGACACAGAGGATAATAGTACTAGTGGGGTACCACAGGGTTCAGTACTTGGTCTGGTCCTTTTTAATGTCTTTGTAAGTGACATTGCAGAAGGACTGACTGGAAGGAAAAGTATGTCTCTTTGCAGGTGACACAAAGATCTGCAACAGGGTTGATGCACAAGGTGGGGTGGAAAGGATGAGAAGGGACTTGGTAAGGCTGGAAGAATGGTCAAATATGTGGCAGCTTAGATTCAATGCAAAGAAGTTTGAAGCAATGCACCTGGGAAACAAAACCCCAGGGGAAGAGTACACAATGTGGGGTGAGATACCAACAACAACAAAAATGGAAAGAGACTTGGAGGTAGTCATATCAGATGACCTAAAGGTGGGCAAGCAATGTGAAAAAGCTGTAAGGAGGGCTGGGGGGATACTGGGATACATAGGGAGAGGCATCACCAGTTGAAAACAAGAAGTTGTTATCCCTCTGTACAGACAGCTGGTGAGACCACATCTGAAGGACTGCATGCAATTCTGGAGACCCCATCTTCACAAAGAAATAGACAGGGTGGAGGCTGTCCAGAGGAGGGCAACCAAAATGGTGCAGGGTCTGCAACAGAAGACATATGAAGAAAGACTAAAGGAGCTTTATATGTATAGTCTTGAGGAAAGGAGGGAAAGGGGGGACATGATAGAAACTTTCAAGTACCTCAGGGCAATCAACAAAGTCCAGGAGGATAGCTTCTTTCAGAAAAAGAGATGTGCAAGAACAAGGGCACACAATTTGAAGATAGAGGGGGATGGATCAGAGGTAATGTGAGGAAGTATTTTTTCATGGAGAGGGTTGTAGATGCATGGAACAGCCTTTCTGAGGAGGTCATGGGGTCAAAAACAGTGGGGGAATTCAAGAATGAATGGGACAGATATAAAGTAATTCTAGTGGAGGAAGGAGGGAGTAGGCTGTTGGTTAACTATGCTCTGCAGCATCCATTAGGTGGGAAACTGGGCAGACTAGGTGGGCCAAGAAGTCCTTATCTGCTATCAAATTCTATGTTTCTATGTTTCTAGGTCAGACAGAAATGTTGATTCAGTGCAGCTCTCCACAACCCAGAGCTTGTAAAACTTATTTGCTGAACTTACTTTTCCTTGTGATGGCTTCCAAAAAAGCTGATTTATAATGAAAATGCCAATACCTGGTGGTGACGTTTTGCAGTTTATTAGTCCAGGAAACTTTCATAACTTTCACTTAGTACCACCTGATAGTGTCCCCAAATGAGGGACCTGCAATTGCTAGTGCCAGCACTAAATTTGCAATATTCACAAGTCCTCATACAAATGAGCACACTGGGCATCACCCCTGCAGCACCCCTCAACTCCCCAACAGTGGTGGTGACTATAGACTTAGAAAAGTCTTCAACTCAGTCGAATGGTCCAATTTATACACAGTACTCACCTGTGTTGGTATTGGACCCACTTACATATCTGCCATTAAAGCTATGTATTCAAATCTGTTGGCCCAGTTCCTCACAAATCTCAACTTATCTTCCCACTTCCAGTTGTCTAGAGGCACCAGGCAAAGCTTTCCCCTTTCACCTCTTCTCTTTGTATTAGCCATTGAACTGCTTGTGGCATCCATTAGGCAGCTCCCTGATATTTTGGGCATTATGGTAGAGGAGCAAGTATACAAGATCCTGTTATAAACAAATGATTTGCTGGTGCTCCTAGACTATGCAAACATCTCCATCAATCCCATAATAGAAATCCTAAATAACTTTACATCCCTTTCTAGACTAAAAATGAATCTGTCCAAAACCAAAATTCTCCCCTGAATAAATTAGCCACACACACACACCAGAAATTCTCTTCTCTGCCCTTTGGATAGGCTCCAACCTTTTTGACCTAGCTTGGCATAAAGATAACCCGCAAATCAGCATCCCCTATCCTTCCTGAGGCACTTACCCCCTCCTCTCCCTTCTTACCCCTCTCCATTTGGAGCTTCGACAAAGAAATATTTATTCTACTTAATACTTCACGTTTTGTAACTCTGTATTACAAACATCTGTAGCCCATGTATTCTTCAATTTGGTTACTGTGCCCAGTAACATTGCATTTTTACTGTTTGTACTGTTCCAATCATGAAATGTATGTAACATTGCACTTTTACTGTTTATACTGTTCCAGCCATGACATGTATATATTGTGTGATTTTTTTTTTGTCTGACGTGGACCCTTTGTAAATGAACTCCCAGCTCAAAGGTGTTATTCCAAGACCTCAGTAAATAAAAAATAAATAAATAGCAATCCCTATGTGATCTAAATCTCCACTACCTACGTCCCAAAACAACACTTTAACTCAATTGCTGAAAAACCCTGCAACTTCCTATGGTGGGAAAAGTTGAGGCAATCAAGATGATCACTTCCCCTGAAATATTTCAAGTGTTATCTCATATTCCCACCCTGATCCCCAATAAATGGTTTGACCTCACTGACAAGGAAATAAGGAAATTCTTATGGGAAGGCCATCAACCCCATTACAGCAGGAATAAACTATGATTAAACTGGCAGAAAGGAGGCTGGGATCTCCCTTGGTTTAAAGGGTATTGGTGGGCATTTACAAATGCACAAAATACTTTCTGGATTAATTCACCAGGACCCCATCTCTTTTATGGGCGCAGCTTGAGATGGCTTTATCTGGACAAATTAATCCAATGTTTTTTTATATTTACTAATACTAAACTACCCCCATACCCCCTCTACTATTAAAGCCTCTCTAGTGGCCTGGCAACAGTCCAGTAAATGGATGCATATTGATCTCACATATAAACCTCTAATCCCACTAAGGCACAATCAAGCCATCTGTATTGCAGGTACACCTTTATACTGGAAAGACTGGGAACTTAAAGGCATACATACAGTAACTTGACATACTTATTAGTCTTCAATACCACTACCCTAGACTCCTTCCAGGGCTTGCAATCTAGATATACACTCCAGCAAACAAATTTCTGGAAATATCTCCAGTTACACAGTGCACTAACTCAACATATTAAAAGCCTTAATACCATATGCCCACAACATCAGCAGCCCCCCTTAACTAAATGGTTTAAGGCCACAAGAGGTAGAGCAGGACTGATATATACTAAATTAGAGAAAATATTCCTAATCAAACCATAGCAGTCAACACTCTTAAAATGCTCTATCTCTGAAGAACAATAGCTAAAGTGCTGGTCCAATGCCCACAAACTGCTTAAAGACCCCAAAGGTCATCTTATCAAAAACAAAATCCTCCACAGCTGGTAGCATATGCCTGAACCTTATTTAATGTTAGAATAATGTCATTTCACCAATGCAGAAGGTATAATCAACCTCATGGTGATATATTCCATATACTATGGAGCTGCCTGATGATCTAGTCCTTTTTAATCCAATGTTGTAGCCATTCTATCCAATATGTTATGCTGTCCAGTATCTATGTCACCTGAACTATTTCTTGTTGGGTTGAACAACCACTTTCCTACCCTCTTAAAAACCCACAGAACCATATTGCTTCAAGCTAGTGTGGTAGCCCAATGACTGCTACTAATGTATTAATGTGTAACTTGTTTGTATTTTGATAAGACACTTCATTGGAAATGTGCTTTGCTCAACTGAATGTATCCTTTATTCTTATGAATAAAAAATGATTTACTACTACCACTAATGAATTGGTGGACCCCAGATACACCTACAAATACATTTTTGAACAATCTTGCCTGAATAGTTAACTGTGATCACTTATCCCATCTAGCAAGTGGTAGTGTGCATAAACATATCTTGACATGGGAACCTCTGTACAAGTATTTACAACATAACACAGCTGGTACTCTCTCCGGAACCAGAACTCTTCCCAAAAAAGGAATTGGTTAAAGAAAACCCTGGTGTTAATATACCACATCACATGTGAATGATCACCCCCAATGAAATAGTTACAAGATGGTCTGCCAATAGTCTTCATATCCCCTTACTTGTAGACCTGATGCTCTCGTATAGATACTTATATACATCTATCATCTTGTTTGTTTGTAAATAGTATAAAACTTTATTATAAAACTGATAATGATAGAGTAATCTGCTATACAGACCTTAATGTGATTTATGGATCCTACAGTATGTTGATACAAGCATGGAGGGCTTCTTAATTGTGTTTAATAACATGCAAAGTGATCTAAATTAACAATTTTTATTTGGGACACAAATATATGTGATCCCCCCTTCATGTACGCTTCCCCATACATGTATAGGGCCTAAAAAAACATACACTAAAGGCAAGGTCTCATTTTGTTCATTTTGTATTAAGATGCTACTTTCTCCTGTACTAGTGTTGAGGCTGTCAATAGCATTACAACTGTACATATATACTGTGCTCACAAGTGTATATGGTATGTTTGAAAACCAAATAAGGAATTTAACTTCAAAACACAGCCCACAATCAACCACCCCTGTATGGATGCCCTGACATAGTCCTATGCTGGGCAGCTACCCCAGGATGTTCCACATGCCACAGCTGCTACACCCAACCAGCCACATGCAGGAGGGCACTCTGAATGGCCTCTTGACAACACCAGCCACACACAGAACAGAGGTGGCCTGCACAGCATCGATGGTCAGCGAAGAGGAGGGGATACAATAGGGAACACACAAAGACATCTGGACAGTGGGGACAAGGGCTGGTCAGGCCAAAGACCGTGCAGGATGGGGAGGGCAGCCTCCAGGAGCATACTGCACACATGGTACCCTGAGGTGTGGCAGCTGAAGTGTGATCGCCACCAAACACAGAGGGAGAACATGAAGATGCTAAAGAGACTCACAATAATGGTGAGGTGGATGCGCAGAGGGATAGACAGGATACGTGATCTATTGAATAGACTGACAGATCACAAAGTGGTGGGTACAGGAAGCCCACCACAACAGTCACCGTGGCCACCCGAATATCCCCAATACACCACACACCTAGCACCAACTGCATCCCCAAGGATATGGAGGAAAGTGAACCACAGCTTGAGCCCAATACACAGTCAGACGGGCAGCCCAGTTGTGGTGGCAAGGCAACAGCCAAGTTATGTCACCTTGGTACATGGTCCTTGACATGGCTCGGTCAGCAGCACGCAAGGAGAAAGTGATGCATTCATCCCACAGCACCTGAATCACAGTGGAATACAAGTAACTACACTAAAATCAACCACACATAATCTCCATCACATGTATCACCAACAGTATGCACCTCATTACCATAGCACATAACCCATGTCAACATATATCACCAGTCATGTACTTAATAGCTCACCCCCCACTACTGCCTAGAAGAATGGCACTCAGGGTACACAATGTTATTATCACCATGCCACAGTGACATACTACCCCTTAATGGCTGAATGACCCCTGCACAGGTCCGTGATGCACTGCCTAGCAAAATAATGACTCAGTACTACTCCTCCTCTGGTGTGTTCTCCCCTTAATCTGGGGGGACACACTCCTGTACATCCTGTGGCATCAGTAGCCAACACCGCACAGTCATATTGTGCAACTTGGCACATGCGGTGAACACTCTGCAAACATTCACAGGGCCAAGCATCACTGTGCCATGGTCAGATCCTGGAACCAGAACCTCATCTTCAGCTGGCCCATTGTCCACTTAACCACCAACCATGTCTTCCTGATGACCTTTACTGTGGGCCTCCTCCTCTTTGCCCAAAGACACCAAGTAATGTGTCACTAGAAATAGCCATAGTTCATATTACCTGTCACCTGTGCAATGGAAGAACTGTGGTATTAGTACATCACAATGTCTCTGCATCCACATCAGGGCACCTGTGTGGTGTACCTGTACCCACTTAATAGCCATCTATCATTGTCACATGTGCACTGAATAGGCACCAAGCTGTGAGTTCTGAAATACGTAGGTGTCATGAAAGGATCTCGGGTATCTGGTTAGTGATGATACCCGATGCAGTCAATACTATTTGGCAATTATTACTGTGGTATCCTTGCAGTTCCAATAGGCCTCCATATCCATAGTTGGGGCCAGGATAACCACATGCATGCAGTTTATGGCCCCCAGTACATTAGGCATGCAACACAAGTCCCAGAATGCATCCTTTGTGGCCCATATGTCTGCTTCATCTATGGGCAATGATATATGGTCCTGCACATGCCTGACTAGGGAATTGGTGACCCAGTGCAGTGCTCTGCTCATGGTGTACTGTCTGACACCCAAGACATCCCCTTCCACCCTCTGACATTACCCTGTGACATAATACAACAGAGCATATACTGTAGCACCTTCATTTCCATGGACATCACCCATGACCATCGTTTTATCAGTGCCACATGGGGTTGGACCATGTCACACAGCCCCTCGATCATAGCATTGTCCAGATAAAAGTGCTCAGCAAGCGTGTGTTCCATAGGATGCTGGCATCCAACCATGGATGAAAGACATGTGGTTGTGGCCTTGCCCTCATAGCCCCCTTGTGCTCCCTCTCCTCGTCCATCAGAAGAAGATTCTGTAATACTCTTGGGCACATTATAAGTACCCCTGTGTTGTGAGCCTTGCTGGTGGTGCAGAGTCTGGTTGCTCACACCGGGTGTGTGCTGTCCCCCCACTCCTATGGCATACACGGCTCCTGCGTGGCTGTTCCCTTCTTACCTGCTTGCCTTTAAAGGGGCATATATACAGCATGCCTGCAGGGTGCCCCCCCATGCAGGAGCATTACCAGGACATGCCTTGGCAGAACTGGCAATGGCAGAGATGTCGGCAACAGCAGGCACTGTGGGAAGGGTGGCTGTATACCCACGGAAGCTGTGGCATGTACCGGCTCTGCTACTAAAAAGTCATTGGATTGTGAACCAATCTGGGAGGTGAAGTAGCAAGGTGAGGTATACATGTAACTGATGAGAACCATGGGGGCTTGCATGCCATGTGTACTGTGTAGCTGATCATGTTACACATGTTGTGTTTCCACAAGACTACCATGGGTGGCCTGACAAAATAGTCCTCAATCACCTGGACTGGCCTGATGGTGCAAAAGCAGAGGAGGTGACATGACAGTTTCAGTCACAGCTACATTTACCTCACTGGTTGTTCTGGCGGGTTGGCATGCAAGATGTGTACTACAAGTAGACATTGGGGGCTACTGGACTCTTGCTGAACCATCCAAGGTACAAGCAGTGTGGGGGGCATGGAAAGGGCCTGGGTTCCCACTGAGTGTAGTGGCCACAATGCATGTGCATCCTGTTCATGACTATCCCATTTTCCTCTGTTTCCAGGGTTATCTTGGCCCACCACACTGCCTAGTGCTTATCAAATGAGGATACAGACACAACACTCATGGGGTCAAGTGAAGACTTCCAGGAGGTGGACAGTGATTGACCATCCATCCATGCTCCCGGTCCACTGATAACACAAACATTTTTCCCTGGTGTGGCTAGTTTTTTTCAATATGTCTATTTGCTTCTGTCTTGTCGGGTGATGAGTGTGACACTTGGCCTGCTGGTTATGATTGTTGTATGATATCTGTAATATAAAAATATAGCATGTGATTGCCTCACATAAGATAGCCTGGGCTTCCATGGGTGCCTCCCTCCCCAGGTTTCAGTGAAGCTACAGGATGTAAACTGACCAGAGGATGTGAGAAATTGGCCTACATCAATGTGTCAGCAGTGACAAGTGACCTGAAACCAGGGGGTAATTAAATAGACCAGAGCAACTTGATTAAGGGTCTCCTGTTTTTTCTTGTCTTGATTAGAACCGACCCAGTTGCCAAGATATAGGGCTCATAAAGCTTTATGATCCCTATAGGAAGAACATTGATACCAACATGGTGTTAAAAGTTGTAAAACCTTGTGATCTGCCTTGGTAACAGGAACCACACAAGATCAAAGACAAAATGTTTAATTAAGGAGTCATGTTTAGGAAGTGCTTTTCCTTCTTATGTGGCATTATTTAACATACCTTCTGCTGCAAAATCATGTTTAGAATTTTTAATTCTAAAACAGGAGGAGCTAGATGACTCACCAAGGGGGGTGGGGAGATGAAATTGAAATGTATCTTTGTAACTGAGGAATATGTCATATTATCTTGGGACTCTAGAGAGACAGAGCTCTCTGATCTAACTTAGGCACTTACAGAGGTAATACAGTAGATAGAAAATATCTAACTGTATGTTGGTAGGAGTTTGTTCTGCAGTTTTCATTGTTTGTCTTTTATGTGATTGCGATACTTTTTGATATATTGTTCTGTGTTTACATTTTTTAAATTTTACCATCTTTTAGTAAAATACCTTTTCTGTGAAAGGCTGCCTGCGTGTCTGCCAGTTCTTTTTGCATGTGACGTATAGATGGTTAAGTTTGACAATTGTTCAAACAGCTTGATGGTGTTATTAAACTGGGAAAAGGTAAGAATAAACATAAGGTCTCCTATAGAGTTTTAAGGTTCATTTTGGAAGCCAGGCTTGGTGCGCCTTGTGAAAGATTGTACTGCAATCCCTGAAGATGGTATGTATCTGAGTTTGTACATTTGGGTATGCTAGCATAAGGTTCACAGTTTGAATCACCCCAGAACTTGGACTAAAGGTAATTCGGACCCAAAAGCAGACAGGAGGGTTACCCTGTCTGTTACCTGTTCAGACTATTGTGCTCTGAGGCTGGCACTGTGGGAGCAGAGGGCCTGACCTGCTGAGTGCATTTGTGACACATTTGGTTGACAGTGGTGTGGATAAAATTGGTAACACAAGCTTTAACTGTTCAGTGTGTCAGCATAATACTGAACAGCTCACTTGCAAAATAAGGCAGTGATTTATTGTTGAAAAGGAAACAGAACTATATCATTTTGCTTACAGTTAAGTTCTCACCTGTTTTATTTATTTTTCTAAAGTGCAAGTTAGAGTAGCCATAGTTAGGGAAGAAGATGGCTTCCAACTACAGTGGGCACACTGCTGACTACTTGAGGCAGTTGTGCCAGGACAGAGGAGTCCTGCATGAGGGGAGAGCCACCAAGCAGAACCTCGTGGATGCCCTGATAACAGCAGATGCCCAGAGCATCAAGTCATAGACTGTGACTGAAAAGGACCAAACCTTGGACATGAAGGGGTCAGCAGCCAGTGCAATGTCCAGATCCAGTGGAGAGAACAGCAGGGTGAGTGCAAACCCAGGGCCACAGCAGCAAGGGAAGGTCAGCAGCATTCTGGAGCCAGAAGCAATCAGGCTACAGATTCACTTGCACAGAATGGAGTTGGAGTTTCAGAAAGATGAGAAGCAAGGACAGCTAGCTGCAGAGGAGAAGAGGGAACAAGAACAGTGAGCCACAGAGGAGAAGAGGGAGTGAGAACAGTGAGCTGAAGAGGAGAAAAAGGAGCAAGAATGTCAAAGTGGACCATGAACAGCAAGAGGTGGACTGTAAAGAATGTGAGCACCAGAGGCGACATGAAGTGGAGAAGTTACGACTCCAACCACCAGCACCAGAGCAGGTAAGTGGCTTGGGTTTAACTACAACAAAAGGACTGGGTTACAAATTAAATTCCAAATTGATAGCTGAATTTAAAGAGTGGGAGGATATGGATGCTTTTTTAAATTCCTTTGAAAAAGTTTGTATTCAGGCAAAAATTCCTAGAGGGCCCTGGAGCTTCCAGTTATCCCCGCTACTTACCGAGAAAGCTTGGGATGTTTTGCGACAAATGGACAATAAGGACAGTAATGATTACAGCAAACTTAAAGCTGCACTTTTAAAAAAGTTTGATTTAACTGCAGAAGCATACAGAGCTAAATTCTGTAAGCTCAGGAGAAGCCCTGACATGAGCTATGAAGAGCTATATACGAAACAATGTCAGTGTTTAAAATGTTGGTGGGAAGGAATTGAAGCAAACTCTGTAGATAAAATTGAAAATGCTATATTGTTAGAAAAGTTTTTGGGGGCATTCCCAGCAGAGCTGAAATCTTGGCAGGAGGACTGAGATCCCAAAACAGTACAAGAGGCTTAAGAACTCTCGGACTGCTATGCCAAGAACAGATCTGCTCTGAGAGCGAATGAGACAGGCGTGGCAGCCAGAAAGGGGAAAGTGCGCCTTCAAGGCAGCTAAAATCCTCACTACATCCATCGAAACCAGTTAGCCCAGGTTTCAAAGAAAAGATTTTTCTGAGAAAAGAAACGAATGTTGAGTTTGTAAAGAAACTGGGCATATTGCCAGACAGTGTCCCAAATGGACGAGCAATATGCAAAATGGGGGCTAGAAAAGAAGTGGGTTGTTTGTGTGTCCCTGGAAGCATGCTTGTGAACATGAGGGAACACATGCACCCTGTCACAGTGAATGGTGTACAGACACAAGGGTTAAGGGACACAGGGGCATCCCTGACATTGGCAAAAGGGGATCTGGTAGACCCTGGTCAGCTAATACCCAATGAATTTGTAACTGTACAAGACTTCACCGGGGAGGAGAAATCATTGACACTCACTAGTGTTCTCCTAGACTGGGGTGAAACAGGGGGAACTGTGCAACAGGTGGCTGTAGCCAAAACTTTAGCAGCTGATGTCATCCTTGGCAACAATCTCAAACAGGGCATGGTGTGTGCAGTTACCCATAGCCAAGCAGAAAGGGAAAATTGTAGTTCTCTTGACCTCATAGAAGCCATTGTGGAAACCACTGGTAGGCTGGTTCCCCAGCCTGTGTCTCCTGATATGGAGACTAATGAAAAGGGGGTAGAAATTTCCCCAGTAGCAGTTAACCACACAACTACAGAGGGTTATTCTGAAGAAGGAGGGGTGACCCATTGTTAGAGGGTTAGGGATGACAGTGATACTGAGTGCCCTGATGCTAATGCTAGGGACCCTAGTTTAGAGACTGAAGGGGACCTGTCCCATGCCTTGGGAATGTGTAAGGAGTATGCAGCTGCTGAGAAAAGTGACCCTAGTCTAGAGAAGCTGAGAACTTGGGCAGACTCTGATGGGGCACAGGGAGGTGATGGCAAACATAAGGTTTATTGGGAAAATGGACTGATGCATACTCAGGCTATAAAGACAGAGGGAGGGGTGATAGACAGGCAGCTTGATGTTCCCCAGGGGTACCATGAGCAGTTGCTCAAGACTGCACACAATATCCCCTTGTCTGGCCATCTGGGAATCACGCACACTACTCAGCGGTTGGCCCAGAATTTCTATTGGCCCAACTTCACCCAGCAGGTGAAGGAGTATTGCAGGTCTTGTCACCGGTGCCAAGAAATAGGGAAGGTGGGTAGGAAAACCCAAGCTGCTCTTATTCCATTGCCCATTGTGGAGGAGCCATTCCACAGGGTGGAAAGGGATATTGTGGGGCCTTTAAATACCCCCAGCTCCTCTGGGAAGAGGTTCATCCTGACTGTGGTGGATTATGCCACCCGGTACCCAGAGGAAGTCACCCTATCCTCACTGAGGACAGACAAGGTGGCAGATGCCTTACTTGGGATTTTCTCCCATGTTGGGTTTCCACAGGAGGTTATCACCTATCAAGGGGGTTTCTTCATGTCGGACATGATTAAATGTTTGTGGGAGAAGTGTGGGGTGGTGCAGAGATGTACAACACCTTATTACCCGCAAGCCAATGTGCTTGTGGAGAGATTTAATGGTACCCTGAAGTCAATGCTCCAAGCGTTTGCTGAACAGCATGGGAAGGACTAGGAGAAATACCTTCCCCACCTGTTGTTTTCATACACGGAGATACCCCAAGAGCCAACAGGGTTTTTCTCCTTCAAGCTCTTATATGGATGCCTGGTACGTGGGCCTCTAGACTTGATCTGGAAGGACTGGGAAGGCAAGCACGCCTCCCAGGTCACTCCCATAGTGGATTACATCCTTAGGTTAAGGGAAAGGCTGAAGGAGCTTGTGGGGACAGCCCAGAGCAAACTGGCAGCTGCACAACAGAAACAAAAAGTGTGGTATAACCACAGAACCAGAGCTTGCTCGTACTTGGTGGGTCAGGAAGTCATGGTCCTTATTCCGGTCTGGAAAGAGAAGTTGCAGGCTGAGTGGGCAGTACTGTACAAAGTAGTTAAAAAGGTAAATGACATGAACTATATCATAGAGTTACCTGACAGAAAACATACAGAAAGAAGGTACAATGTCAAAATGATGAAGCCATATGTTAATAGGGCTGACACGGTGTTTGCAGTATGTAGTCCTGGGGAAGGGACAGATGAAGAAGACCCTCTTCTGGTTTGCTGGAAGAAAACAAGTGGGAGTCCTCTGTGGAGGCAGTTGAATTGTCACCCCAGCGGATCCTGGACAAGATCCAGGAAGTAAGGGAGGTTTTAACAGACTTTGCCCCACTGTTTAGCACCAAGCCTGGACTAACTGTCTTAGTGATGCACAATGTGGAGACAGGCACACAGATGCCAATACGGCAGACAGCATATCGGGTGTCACAGGATGTACAAAAGGACATTAGGAGGGAGGTGGAGGAAATGCTGGATTTAGGGGTAATCCAGAGATCCCACAGCCCCTGGGCCTCACCCGTAGTCCTTGTGCCCAAACCAGATGGCCCTACTTATTTCTGTGTAGACTATTGTGGACTGAAAGCAGTCACAAAGTCAGATGCCCACCCAATGCAACAGATGGACGAACTCCTGGACAAGTTGAGAGGGGCAACGTACAGTACCTTACAACTATTGGCCTGACAAAAGGGTATTGGCAGGTAGAGTTAACTGACAGAGCTAGAGAAAGGTTGGCCTTCATCACTTCGATAGGCTCATTTGAATTTAAAGTAATGCTTTTCGGAATGAAGAATGCTTCAGCCACTTTCCAAAGGTTGGTGAACCAGATGTTAAATGGTGCTGAGGAGTACACCGTGGTGTACCTGGATGACATTGCCATCTTTAGTGCCAGCTGGAAGGAACACCTGTCCCACCTTAGGGAAGTGCTGGGCTGGATACAGATGGCCGGGCTCACTGTCAACGCTGAGAAGTGCCAGGTGGCCATGGCTTAAGTGGCATACCTTGGGCATGCTGTAGGCCGGGAACAGCTCCATCCCAACCAAGTAAAAATAGATTTCAGAAAGGCATGGCCCAGACCAGATATGCAGAAGCAGGTCAGGAGTTTCCTAGGGACAACATGGTGCTATAGGAAATTTGTACCCAATTACAGTGCCTTGGCTGCTCCCCTATCTGACCTGGTAAAGAAAAAGATGCATAAGAAACTTACCTGGGAACCAGCCTGTGAAAAAGCCTTCACCAGACTGAAGGAGGCACTGTGCAGTGCTTCTGTATTGACAAATCCTGACTATACCAGACCCTTTATGGTCCAGACTGACACCTCAGATGCGGGTATTGGGGCAGTAGTGAATCAGACATCCAACCAAGGGAAAGATCATCCTGTAGTGTACCTAAGTAGAAAGTTGCTTCCCAGGGAGCAGGCTAACTCTACTGTGGAAAAAGAGTGTCTTGCCATAGTGTGGGCCCTAAAGAAGTTAGAGCCATACTTATATGGGCAGCATTTTGAGGTACAAACGGACCACAACCCCCGGTTTGGCTGACACAAATGGGAAAGACTAATGCTAGACTATTAAGATGGAGTCTTGCTTTGCAAGGGTATGACATGATGATCTTACATAGGGCTGAAGCAACCAATCAGAACACAGATGGCTTGCTGTGTCTATATGAGGTGTGAACTGACTTGTGGAGCTCATCCAATGCAGGGGATAGAGCCCTAAATTCAGTCTAAGTGGGGAGGATTGTGAAGCTTGGCCAGCTGGTTATGATTGTTGTGTGATATCGTATTATAAAAATATAGTATGTGATTGCCTCACATAAAACAGCCTGGGCTTCCATGGGTGCCTCCCCCAGGTTTCAGTGAAGCTACAGAATGTAAACAGACCAGAGGATGGGAGAAATTGGCCTACATCAAGGTGTCAGCAGTGACAAGTGTCAAGTGACCTGAAATCAGGAGGTAATTAAAAAGACCAAAGATACTTGATTAAGGGTCTCCTGTTTTTTTTTTTGTCTTAATTAGAACTGACCCAGTTGCCAGGATATAGGGCTCATAAAGCTTTATGATCCCTATAGGAAGAACATTGATACTAACAAGTTGTTAAAAGTTGTAAAACCCAGTGATCTGCCTTAGTAACAGGAACCACACAAGATAAAAGACAAAGGCCCAGATATTCAAAAGGGTTGCGCCATGCGCAACAGGGTTGCGCGTGCGCAACTCAAAAATGCGCCATTCTGCTAAGATTTCAAGGGGCTTAAAGGCGCCACCCAAAAACATGCTGAGCAACAGCGTTAATGGAATGAAGGCATGCGCAACCGGCGGGGCGGTCCATGGCTAAAGTGCGCAATGCGATATTCAGACTACTGGCGCAATGCGCAAGAGTGGCTTAGCTGGAGAGTCGAAGAGTAGCGGAATTGAGCCAAAATAAAAAGTTCAAGAAAGCGCGCAAGAACCATAGCAGGCCGCAAACAGGG
The DNA here is from genome assembly GCA_016271365.2 of Neoceratodus forsteri. Taxonomy (NCBI): domain Eukaryota; kingdom Metazoa; phylum Chordata; order Ceratodontiformes; family Ceratodontidae; genus Neoceratodus; species Neoceratodus forsteri. The sequence goes on from CM057449.1 coordinate 688,690,402, forward strand.
GAAGAGACAGAGACGAGAGAGAGACAGAAGCTGGAAGGGCGAACAGGGACAGTGGGTCCAGGAGGACGAGAGGCCAGCGGGGGTGCCGGTGCAGTGGAAGCAGCAGTGGGGGCAGGGAGGTAACACAGGAACAGCAGCCAGGGAGCAAGCAAGGAGATGGACGGTGCCAGCTTCCCATGGAAGCTGTAATGAGGGGTGAGACACCATGCTGCAGGGGACTTGGCGCGGAAGGGCCCGTCGTGACCCCGACAGGCGATATCGTGCCGCATCAGCTTCGAGCTGTACACAAGATGTCGAGATCGTGGGCCGGTACCGCCTGAACAGGCAATACTGAGGCGGCTCTGCGAGCTGTGCGGTGATGTGCAGGCCTCACCGGCGGTCACGCTGCTGTCTGTGGAGACCAAGGTGACAGCCTGCATGTGCCTGCTCACCGGGCACCTTCCAGAGGCTGACAGGGACACCACAGGCATTACACAGTGAACCCAACATCCGCATCCTCACCCAATTCCTCAACGCACTGCTGCCTCATGCTGCGGAGTACATCCATTTCACACCCGGACTTGGGCGTACAACAAAAATGCAGGGAGTTCCACGGGTAGCACGTATGTCTGGCGTGCTGGGGGCCATAGACTGCACCCATGTAGCCCGTCGCGCACACCTGGAACCGACAGCCAGGCATGCTCCAGACCCGAAAGGGTTTTCCAGTGTCAACTGCCGGGTGGTGTGTGATGCCACTGGGAGCATTATCAATGTCTGCGCCACACACACTGGCGGAGCACTGATGCCTTCATATGGCACCAGTCTGCACTGTGCCATTGATTGAAGTGGGGACATCACACGGGTCATCTAGTGGGTGAGTACACATGTATGGAATGCAAACTCTGGGCAAGGTGGGAATGACACAGGTGCCATGGTAGTGGCACACAAAGGATATGGGCAATATGGACCTGACATGACACTGCTCTCCACTATCTCCCACACAGGTGACCCCAGATACCCACTCCGTCCCTGGCTGCTCACGTACCGTGCAGCCCAGACCCAAGCGCAGCTATGCTTCAATGAGGCACATGCCGCAACCACGTAACTATCATAGAAGCAGGTGTTTGGGATGCTCAGAGCACGCCTTCGATGCCTGAGACACCTCCGGCGGTGCCCTACAGTACAGCCCCAAAAGGCCTGTGGGATATTCCTGGCCTGTTGCATCCCTGCACAACATGGCCCAAAGACCATGGGATAGCCGTGCAGGTCGAAGAGGGGACAGCGATGGGGAGCCAGTGGTGCCGGTGATGTTGGTGATGAGCAGCCCCTAGGATGGAAGGACCCCGACTGACCCGCGCAGCCCAGCTGCACCGGGACACCATTGCAGAAGAGCACTACGCCCAACACAGAGGAAGTCAGGGGACATGTGCAGGCAACACATGTCCATCGCAAACCACAGGCACACAGGGAACACACGTGCATGAAGGTCAGGGGAGTTGAAGGTTCAGGCATACCAACACACCATCGGGAGGGTGACTCTATGGGACACACACACACACACACCAGTCAGCGTACATGGGCAGAAGCACAGCACTGCAGAAATAACATTGCCAACACAGCAGCACCACCACACCACCTGCTACTGTCCTCGAGTCGGGGCTCAGGGCACTGGGCACAACTTGGTGTACAGTGCAATGCAGGCATCATCAGGCACTGCGCACCTGTGGACAGCAGTTGGGAAAGTGTGCAGGTGGTCCGTGTGTCAGCGTGGTGACAGGAGCACCCAGCAGTGCACTGCCACCATGACATACACCAGAAGGCGGCACCAGACAGGGGCCGCGCCAGGAGACAGCTCAGTCATATGCACTGTCCCACGGCCACCACAGATGCATGGGCGGCCCCACGATAGCCTTAGCACTGGCAGGCTGAGCAGGGGCCACATCGATGGCGCTGTTGCACCACCAGGGTCCCACTGCGAAGCGTACCTTGCCCGCGGGGGGTCTGCATCATGCCAAACAAACATGCACCAGGGGTGCTGGGATGCCCAGCAGAACCCGGCATTGACAGGCCTGGTGTCGCACGACACTAGGAATGGGAGTGGAGAATGCACTGTGGGGTGTGTGGTATAGAGGCACCTGACAGTGTGCCCAATGCATCGCGACAGAGACCACTGCCTGGGTCAGCCTGTCAATGGCGGCGGTCACATCCGTCCGCGCAAGGACCAGCTCAGCAGTCGGTCGACACACTCCCTGCTATGCGCTCACGGACACAGACAGTGCCTCCACGGACCTTGCAGCCTGCCCCTGCAGCTGTGCAGATTCCTGCAGCAGGCGGTGTGCGCATCAATGGGTACTGTGCCCCAATAGCATCGTGACCCCAAGGTGTGGGCGGTCCTGGTGCACAGCACCCGCTTGAGGGTGGCGCTGTTCGCCAGGACCAGGTATGGGTGGATCAAAGGCGGGTGGACATGCGCACTGCTTGACACTGTACCCCAGACCTGGTGTGAATGACTGCTGCCGCCCTCCAACTGCTGAGCCCCAGGTCCACCTGTTCCACCTCCATGCTGGCAGCAGTGCCAGACACCTGCACAGCCACCGGTGCTGCCTCACCGGTGCTGACAGGCACTATGCCTGGGACTGTGCCAGCATGCTGGTACACAGGTGTGAACCAGGAAGGCCCAGGGGCACGTGCTGGCCTGCCATGTGTCCGTCATGGGACACACCCATCACTGCCATTGCAGGCCTGCTATCATCAATAGTGCGAGTGCGTGCCACTGCATGAGGCACAGCATGCTGGCATACCTGCATGCCAGACTGCTGAGACACAGGCTGTGCACCCCGCACCCGTATCACTGACACCAGAGTTGTTGGCCAGGCGTGCATGCTGCTGCAGTGCCTGCTGGCTGGTGGTGGAGGTGGATGGTCCCTCCTCCACGTCCAGCAGGTCTGCATCACTGTCTGGACCCACCACCACCACCGTCTCCTGAAGGCGAACAGGATCTGTAACAGAAGAGAGTACATGTGAGTGCATGTGAACAACGCCTCCCCAACACCACCACCATGTCATACCGTGCAGTGATGGGCTCACCTGTCTGGAATCCTCCGCCTGGTACACACGCAATGGCACTCGGCTGCATGGCTGCATCAGTGTCTCCTCTGTTGGGGTCAGCTGCAACACCACTGGTGGGCCCCACCAGTGCCGCACGTGCCTCCCTGAAGGCTGCCATCTCTTCAGCCTCCTGCGGTCAGTCCCCATCTTCTTCTTGCATTCCTGCACAGGCGCTGGTGGCTTCCGTGCAGGTTGATGGCCGAGCTACCCCCTCCCATGCAGCTGCGGTTCCTGAGGGTGCCCTCCGTCCACTCAATAATGGCTCATCCTCCAGGTAGGCCTGGAAGAGGGCTTCTGTCTCTGCAACTGTGAAGTTCGGCCTCCTCCCACGCTCCGCGTCCTCACCCTCACCTTGTCTCTGGTCAGTCATGGTGATCTGTATGGGTGGAAGTGGACACCTGTCACTGTGCAGTCTACAGCATTTCCCCATGAGCATAGGTGCGCGGCCAGGGGCGCCCACGTTTCTTCTCCGTATGGCAGATACTAATCAGAAAAAGTGCCCTTTGTCCCTTTCTAAGTGCCCTTTTGATTCTCAGCCCCTCAGCCTTTATCATCCTCGGCACCCTGCCCATGAGCATTGTCCTGAGCATCACACAGCATGTAACTCACCTCACCTGCAGTAACCAAATCTGGCCAGCACAACCCACTGTCGCATTTTTATAGCGCAACACATGCAAATGAGGTGGCGCAACTTTAATGACATGCTAATCGCGCCTGCGCCTTTGAATAGCTGATCAAATGATTTGCATATCGGCTGAATATCGTAATTTGCACTTTGCTTAATACGAAGGGCGAGCTGAGCCAATGGCGCAGGTTTGTGCCTGCGTGCTACACTGCGTTCGCGTACCCAGACAGCTTCGCATCGTCTGTCGTGCTGCAGACCTGCTGGAGCGATCGGCAATTCAGGCCATGGCCACCATTGTGCCAGTGGTGCTACAGCACTGGGCACTATATAGCTGTGGCACTACTGCGCGATAGTCCACTGTGGCACTGGTATGCAGCTTGGCAGTCACGCGGATGCCTATCCGTCTGATGACGCTGTGCGTAGCCTTGCGTCATTGCCATGACCTTGTGTGTGCCCTCTGCCCCGGCGCGGTTAGCATGCCATATGCCGTCCTCTATTGCGCTGTCTGGTGACAGGCGCCGTAATAATGTGGCGCTGTTCAAACAGCAGCGATTGGAACTGTGGTGGTCTATTGCGCAACATCTCCGCGGGGTTACAGTGCAGGAGCGCCATATTGCCTGCTGTAAACTGGCTGAGATGGCTGGAGGAGGGCAGTGAGTTGGAGCCCACTGGAGGTGGCCAACCTGGTGGCCCTGGTGGAGCCCCACTGTGAGGCACTCTATGGTGAGCCCCCTCACCATGCCTAGATATCAGGTGTGGCAGCAAGTGGCCACTGACCTGGTGGAGGTCACTGGGCAGGGGCCGGTCTGCTGAGCAGTGCCGGCACCGGTACAGTGACCTCCGCGGAGACCAGACCTACAGCGGCGCTGTGCGGCGTGCCAGGCGGGCGTGGTGCCTAGGCCAGGTGAGTGTACCATCCATGCACCCATATTCTCTGTAGGGGTGTGTGTGTGCTTGGGTGGCTGTGCATAGGTGCCGGCTCGGACACGGTTGGCTGTGTCAGTGTGTGCAGCTGTGCGATGGATGGTTATGGCTGTGTGGGCAGGCACTCTCACTGGGGCAGGGGGCACTCTGCTTTTGAGTCACACTGATGTTTGTCTCAACATATGTCTCCCACAGGCCGGAATCTGAGGACGCAGGGCGAGGGTGAGGTGGGCCGTGCCAGGGCCCCGGTGCCGGTGGGTCTTGTGCCCCAGCAGCAGCAGCAGCAGCAGCGGCAGACCCAGCTGCTTGAGGAGTGTGAGTATCATTACTTCATGGATGCTATTGCATGCTGGGGGGGCAAGACCACCAGCCATGCACAACACAACCATGCAGGAAAGGGGAGGTCATAATTCCACTATACAAGACACTAGTGAGGCCCCACCTGGAGTACAGTGTACAGTTCTGGAGACCATACCTACGTATGGACATGGACTGGGTAGAGAAGTTCAGAGGAGGGCAACACGGATGGTGCATGGATTGCATCACAAGTCCTATGAAGACAGGTTGAAGGAACTGAACATGTACTCCCTGGAGGAGGGAGGAGAGGGGGATATGATGGGGACATACAAGTATCTTACAGGGGAACAGAGTGCAGGAAAACACTATTTTAAGCGTAAAAGATGTTCCAGGACTAGAGGGCATGGGATGAAGTTGGAGGGGACGTTTCAGAGGAAACATGAGAAAGAATTTCTTCACGGGCAAGGTGGTGGACAAGTGGAACACCCTGCCAGAGGAAGTGGTGGGGGCTGACTTGGTCACGGTTTAAAATGCAAGGATAGACATACAGGAATTCTGGAGGTCAGGGGTAAGGTGCAACAGACTTATAGGAAAACAGAGTAAAATAACAAGCTCAAATGGGCAGACTGGGTGGGCTATAGGCCCTTATCTGCTGACACTGTCTATGTATCCATGTATGTAGGCACGACACAGGTGACATGCATCACTGTGCAGTATCACAGCACGTCTGTGTATGCGTCACTGGTGGTCCAGGCATGCACTGGGCACATAGCTGTGTAACTGGCATCGCACCACGTTGCCACGTCACTTGCCAGCCTAGTTTGTACTGTGATTGATGTGGGCAGTGTGTGTGTGGGCGGTGGTGTGCATAGCTGGTGCCGCCTGTTTGTGATGGCCATGTGCATGTTCACTATGGGTGGGTGCATGCCATCAAAGGTGTGGGACATTGGGCTATGTGGCTTGCAGGTTGGGTGGTGTTCAGGGTTGTGGTCAGTCACAGCCATTGACTGTGTTCCCATTTTCCTAGGCCTCATAGTTCTCAGGAGGATACAGCGGGACATAGGAAGGCTGACAGAAGGGTTCCTAGAAAACCAGGCCATCCTGAGAGACATTCACAGACATGGCCTGCGGAGGAGGCATCGCCGAGAACAGCGGCACCGAGCAGAGGAGGACCAGCCTGCTGGGCCTTAGACCAAATTACCCTTCCCACTTCACCCATCCCTACCACCCTGCCTTCCCTCTCCAAGTTGTTCATCCCTACCCCTTGCCCACCCCTACCTTGTACCCGTACCCCCCTTGTAAATAATTATAGTTGATTGTTTTGCACTTTACACATTTTGATAATACATTTATATTTTGATATGAATACTGTGTTGGTCTCTGTTTTGCAGCTGGCTATGGTTGTTCAGTTGCAGTAGTGTACATGCCATCTGGGGTGATATGGTCCTGGGTATGTGTGTGTGTGTGTGTGTGTGTGTGCATGGGGAGGTATCTCCAGCATGGCAGTGACTTTCTGTTGGTCTTGCGTCTGCTGCCACCCTGCTGGGTGCACAAGGGTGTGTCTGGCTTGTAGGCTTCTGTGTTGCATGGGGCTGGCAGTACTGGGGGACTGCATGGTTTCCTGCAGTGCCAGTCACTACACATGGGTGGGTGTCTTGGGGTCACAGTGCAGGGTGTGCTGTGCATATGGGGGCTGATGTGCACTGTGGTTGTCAACCCCCTGTGTCTGGCACTCTCAGCCTGCCAGTGGTTGTGCTGGGGTGTCATGGCTCTGCTATGCTTTGTTGGCTTGTCCCCATGGGCAGGTAGATCATTTGTCCCACCCCCAGTGATGCTGTTCTTGGGGTGTGCAGGTGTGGTGTGGGTTCTGCAGTGTGTTCCTGTGCCCATGTGTGGCATGGCTGGCGGTGGGCCCCAGCCTGCCTCCCTGGATGTGCAGTTCCATTGCTCTGGGGGGTTGTGCTTGCACTATGGCAGCTCTGGAATGCTCAGCTGAGCTTCCCTGGTTGCTCCATAGCACAACATTTTGGCTCAGCTTCTCCTTCCTGGTTGTGCGATGGCGCAGTAAGTGCGATATTCAGATGTTGGTTGCTTGCGCAATTTGCTCTGCTCCATGTTTGAATATCGCACCTGTTACGCATTTACGCAACTGGTTTGTGCTTGCTCCTGCTGTTGCGCTAGTTTTGAGTGCAGTTTGAATATCTGGGCCAAAATGTTTAATTAAGGAGCCATATTTAGGAAGTGCTTTTCCTTCTGATATGACATTATTTAACATACCTCCTGCTACAAAATCATGTTTGGAAATTTTAATTCTAAAAAAGGAGGAGCTAGATAACTCACGAAAGGGGTGGGAGATGGAGTTGAAATGTATCCTTGTAACTGGAAATATATCATATTATCTTGGGACTCTAGAGACTGAGCTCTCTGATCTAACCTAGACAATTACAGAGGTAATACAGTAGATAGAAAAGATCTAACGGTATTTTGGTAGGAGTTTGTTCTGTAGTTTTCCTTGTTTTTCTTTTATGTGATTGTGATGCATTTTGATATATTGTTCTGTGCTTACATTTTTAAAATTTTATCATCTTTTAGTAAAATACCTTTTATGTGAAAAGCTGCCTGGGTGTCTGCGAATTGTTTATGCATGTGACGTATAGACGGTTAAGTCTGACAATTGTTCAAACAGCTTGATGGGCGTTACTAAACTGAGAAAAGGTAGGAATATACCTAAGGTCTCTTGTGTAGTTTTAAGGTTCATTTGGAAGCCTGGCTTGGTCCCTTGGTGAAAGATTGATTACAATTAACCCCAAAGATGGCATGTATTTGAGCCTGTACATTTGGGTATGAAAGCATAAGGTTCACAATTTGAATCCTCCCAGAACTTGAGACTAAAGGTAATTCAGATCCAAAAGTAGACAGGAGGGTAACCCTGTCTGTTACCTGTTCATGCTATTGCGCTCTGAGGTTGGCACTGTGAGAGCAGAGGGCCTGACCTGCTGAGTATGTTTGTGACAATGAGTGTTGTGTATTGTATCATCTAGCAGTGCTTAAATATTTATTTATGACATGTCTCCCATGTGTGTGTTGTTTTTCTGGTCAGTAGAAGCATGCCTCTATCTGCGACAACAGTGACCATGGGTCAGAAAGATGGTACATCAGGTACTGTTATGGAACAGATGAGGGAGGATGTTGGACCCGTCATGTGCACACTGTCTGCGCTGTGCCAGAGGTGGCATGTCCACCTGTGTCTGGGGTGGGGGCCAGTTCCCATGTCCCATCCAGGTCACAGGTCTGCCTGTATGGGTGCTGTTTTCATGACTGTCCTATACAGTCTGGTCAGGCTATGCAGTGCCATTTGTGGCCATATGTGGTGCTGCAGATCATCATCAGCAGAGGTCTGTTACTACCCTGTCCATGCTCATTGCAGTCCCTGTTCTATGTCCCATGTGCACGAGGTGTGTTTTTACCATTACATGACCATGCCCAGGCATGCATGTACTGCTGATACTGCACAGCTAGATGTGGCCTGCATTCATACACCTCTGCACACATTACATGCATGCCACTTGGCCTTGCCCTGCACAAGTCTGTGATGTATGCACATACGTGTGCCTGTTGCATGCAGCACATTGGCAGCAACATGTTAGTGCATAGGCCTCAATGTATTTTCCCTTGGGGATGCGAGTCTTGGAGTGCTGCCACATCCCAACATACCCTGTGCCCTCTGCATGGGCAGGGATCCATTTGTGGACTGGCACAGGCATCCAACAATACCCATGAACTGCACCTGCTCCGCCCACCACTACCTCACTTCATGGCTCTGCACAAGTGGAGTGCAGGGCCCACTGACTCAGTATTTATTTAGTTATTTTCACTTTGTTCACTGTCTAAGCACACTGAGCCAAGGCCCATTTTCAGGAATGAGCCAGAGCCACTTATCAAGCAGCTTAGTTGTTACAGAAATACAATAAATACATACAGTATGATACAAACTATAAAACAGCATATGATTAGATATAAATTACTTTACTTCAGTACCACTTGCAAATAGATTGGTTCGCAAGAGTTTTTAACTCCTTTTTAAAATTTAAATAACTTTTAGCATCTAGATAGGATTGAGTCATGATATTCCATAGTTTAGGAGCCTGAAATGAAAAGCCCTCTCACCCATACATGTTGTAATTTTGAGTAGAACTAGAAGAGCATTTGCTGAGGACCTTAAGGTTCTAAGCTCATTCTAGATTCAAGTAACTGGAATGATGGGTAATAGTGTTCAAGTTTCATTATATTGTTTAGTGAGCAACCCAAATTATCGGAGAATTTAATCGAGGGTAACCATCCAAGTTCATTATAAAGCAAGCAGTGATGGGTGTTATATGGTTTTGCTGCCCAGTACTGAGAAACATTGGGGGAGCATGCCACAGCCAGAAAATGCTTAGTTTGAGCAAAGCCTGAGTCGCCTTTGTGCATCAGCCTCCTCATTGATGAGGTGTTATAGGCAGCTTTTATTGAACCCACCAGTGTTGATCCAGTTTTGCAGATACATAGAAGCTTCAGTCTCAGCGCGGTGTATCAGGCACCTATTGGGAATATTGCAATTCATCACAAAAATACTAACATATAAGTAAAGCTAGCTTAAGGCATTGCAACCTGTGGTGACCACAGTTTTTGAATGTTAGAAATAATTACAAGCCAGGGTTGACCAATAAATTAATCAATTAAAAACTGTACAATACTGTGACCCAGGCCATTTAAATCTGGCTTCTGTGTCTGACAGACTGTTGAAATGAATTCTCATTGTGTGTGTGTAATACACTCCTTGTTTGATTAATGGTTAATGGACTGCCCTTAATTAGGCAATTGTTTTTCTGTGCTGTTTTAAATTTTTTCTAAATATCTTTGAAGCATAAATTAGGTTTATGATGGCCAGCAGCTAATCTTGTTATTTTACAAGGCACACACACATACAAAACAAAAATGAATATCAAGTCTGCAATTAGATCAAAAACTGATTACAATGCCATTCAACCCTATTAAAGATTTATTAGTCAACAACTACAATATAAATGCCAACATGTTTCCAGCAAAGAATCCCAGATCATTAGAGCTACAAAGGTGTTAATTAGATAGAGTTCCCAGGTATTTAAAGTGCTTACTCTGCAGTTTCACCTGGAATGCTGTTACACAAGGCAAAGATGGGATCAATGGCTGTACTGTGGTTTTGTTGTGTTGTATTACTGGTTAAGGAGGGGGTTTGTTCTAGTAGTTGGGGCTCCTTTAGAAAGAGTCCATGGGAATCCCAAAGAGTGCTTTCCTCTTCTAGAGAAGGTGCTGCTTTTCATGGAAGTTATTCTAAGCCATTTTCTGGTGTGTATTCTCCAGTACCTCGTGTCCATGGTAGTGGTTCTTCTCTGTTTCGGGCTGTTTCCCCCCTGCAGACTGTCCAAGTTCAGTGTAGAGAGGCTGATTTGGTGGTGACTGTGAACCAGGACCTGTTTGGGACAGGACAGCTGGTAAAGGAGACTGACCTTACTTTGGGTTCTGCTGGCTGCACTCCCTCTTCAGTGATTGCTCAAACCAACACAGTAGTTTTCCAATATGGGCTTCATGAATGTGGAAGTGTGCTGATGGTAAGTGAATAACTGTTTGCTAGAGTTACTTGTATAGATCCTATATGCTTAATGTATGAAAACACTAGTGGTTAGCAAATCCCTAAATTTACTACAGTTTTGTTGTAGAATACCAAAATTTCATAATTTTAGTACTGGACCAGCAAAATGATTAAAAGTAATTCATATCCCTTTTCCTGTCAGTGCAGCAGTAGGGTTACAGCTGATGCCAGTGATCCTGATTTGGGAATGTGTCTCTGGGGGGGAGTAAGCATTCTAAAGGACCCCCCTTTGAGGGGGTGTCTCTGCTACAGCTGCAGTGCTGCTACCTATGTGACAAGGGTGACAGTACAGGGAAGGAAGAGGATGGTTGGGTACATGGATAACTCCCTGTTGTGTACATTTTGTTTCTAGACCCTAGCATACCAACTGCATGTAGGGTGAAGGCAAAAGGAAAATGGTCACAGTGCCTGAGTTGAAAGATCCTAGTACATTTGGGCTCCTATGTCTCTTATGCTGCCACCAGATGGGGTGGGTGTGTGTGGGGTGTGTTTCTTTTTCTTTGGGGGGGGAGAGATCCCCTTTGCCTCTGAACTCACCTAAGGGCAAACCACAGTTCTATAGAGGAGCAAGTGCTGATGGAGATGTGAGTCAGCTGGTGCTTTCAGAAATCTGAATAGGGAAAGGGAACAAGGGAACATTGTTTTAACCAGGAGCAGCACACTAAGCCGAAGCTTGTTTCCAGATGTGACCTGGGAGCACAAGGAAGCTAAGTGACTTGCTCATGATCACACAGTATGCACCTAGGCAGCTGTAGGATTCAAACCCAAGTCTCCAGATCTGCAGCTCGGAGCCTTAACCCACTGCGCTACACACTTCGTCATAGAAACCATGACCGATGCTGGAGACTAAAGGGTACCCTTTTAATTCCGATCTCTAAATTGGTTCAGCACAGCCTTAAGCAGGTCACTTAACAAGTCTCTACTTTGGCAGCAGAGTGATGCAGTAGATATTTGTAAGCATATCGTAGTGGCAGAAACCAATTGATGGGGAGGATCTCAGTATCTGTCAACAGCAATTGTGCAAACAAGATTCATGTCTGTATACAGCCCATTTTTCCTTTCTACTAAAATCTAAACCACTGAGGGAACTTTCATGGACATGGTTCTCTACAAATTGGTTAGTGATGCCATGAGGGAAGTTTCACTTTCCTAAACTCCCTACCACCCACCAAGCTTTCTGCAATTTTGTATACTGAATACTGATGCTAGGAGGGATGTTGCATTTATCCTCCTACTTCTCTTCCCCCATAATGTGTATTCTGTCCGATTTTGTTTTGTTGCCCTGAGATCAGTTCAAGAAGCTGATCTCTTTCCTTCCCCCACAGCATACGCTCCTAGGTAATCTGATTGGAAACACTAAAGAGCAGTCCTACCCTGAGAAGCTTCCTTGTTCTAACATTGGTGATACTGCTGGCAGCCACCTTGGCAGTACTTGAGATACTGTATTGTTAACTGCTACAGGAAGGGATCTTTGACTGCAACTTGGAAAACCTCTCCGGACTGCCTGCAGCTTTTCTTTGGAAACAAAAATATGTTGATGCATCAGGGGCTGACTTGTTCAATGGTTTGGGCACCCATATGGCTGCCAGGTTAAGACATCCTAGGCTGTAGCAGAGCTGGTCTGCATTGGTCATTCTTGTGAATTTCTCTTCCCACCACCACTCACTGGCTTGTTTACAAAGGAAAGTGACAGTACTTTTTTTTTTTTGCAGATGACCCCAGACTCCTTGGTTTACAGTACAACTCTCTACTACACCCCTACTCCATCCAGCAATCCAGTTATAGTGCGAACCAATGCAGCAGTGGTTCCCATTCAGTGCTCTTATCCAAGGTAATGATTCCAGTGTAAACCACCTCAGTAATGTTCTGTGCCGCTTGCTATATTGCTTGAAAAGTGACCATTGTTTTTGTAACATTTCAGGAAGGATAATGTAAGCAGCAATGCCATCAAACCCACTTGGATCCCATTCAGATCGACTATATCGTCTGAACAAAGACTAGATTTCTCTTTGCGCCTTATGAATGGTATGGAAATGTCCCATGTAATACTTGAACTTAGTGTGCCTTGTATATTTGATAAGTTTTTTTTTGGGGGAGTTCGTGGTGGTTTTCCCAGCTCTAGTGATGGCATTTTGTATTATCTGCACTCCAAATTGGCAACCATATTTTGTCCTCCAGATGATTGGAGTTCAGAAAGAGCTTCCAGTGTCTTCCAGCTGGGTGATGTGCTGCACATTGAAGCATCTGTATCCACAGACAACCAAGTTCCTCTACGACTCTTCATTGATAGCTGTGTAGCTACACTGCAGGAAGATAAGAACTCTGACCCTAAATATCCTATTATAGATTACAACGGGTGAGATAAAAATCTAAATCTAGTTTATTTTGTGGTAACATACTGCTTAAGTGATGGGCAGGGGTATAGTAACTCCATTTGCTGTTCTTGAAGTGGTGTCAAAAGGGTATGTGTAAAGTTGCACTAGGATTGCAGACTGCACACCTCAGAATGGCCAGTGTGTGTCTTGCAACAGACTGACAAAATGGAGGAAGCAGTATTAAAGGCACAATCACATCCTAGTTGAGGGTTAAAACTTCTGTTAAACTCAATTTGCATAATACGTCAACAGGCACCAATTGTGATATTTTGCATGCACCATCAGACTGAAGATCTCTTGATGTGCCCTTCCAGTCTGTGTTGGGGTGTAGACACAGCATGTCAAATGTGAATTTCCCCCGAATTCTTTGTCACACAGCTGCATAAAAACAGCTTGGGAGTTTTGTCTGATTCTTTAGAGTAGAAAGGCATTGGTTACAGACATGCCTTTTGAAGATTGTTTTCACTGGGAAAGACTAGGTGTGAGCTTTGAAACAAGATTTTGTGTAGCAAAGGTGCATGGTGGGTGTGCTGCTAATTTGGGGGGCTTTGCATGTGTGTGGTCCTTGAATTGCCTTTTATTTGTATAATCATGACTCTTGATATTTCTTGAACATAGAAACAGACTTTGATGGCAGATGAGGACCGCTTGGCCCACCTAGTCTGCCCATTTCCCTACCTAGAGGATGAGCTGCAGATACTATTTAACCAACAGCCTAGTTCTTCTATCCACCACAAAAATTGCCTTATGTCTGTCCAATGCATTCTTGAATTCTTCCATGTTTTAGTGAAGAGAGAAGAAGAAGAAGAAGAAGAAGAAGAAGAAGAAGAAGAAGAAGAAGAAGAAGAAGAAGAAGAAGAAGAAGAAGAAGAAGAAGAAGAAGAAGAAGAAGAAGAAGAAGAAGAAGAAGAAGAAGAAGAAGAAGAAGAAGAAGAAGAAGAAGAAGAAGAAGAAGAAGAAGAAGAAGAAGAAGAAGAAGAAGAAGAAGAAGAAGAAGAAGAAGAAGAAGAAGAAGAAGAAGAAGAAGAAGAAGAAGAAGAAGAAGAAGAAGAAGAAGAAGAAGAAGAAAAGAAGAAGAAGAAGAAGAAGAAGAAGAAGAAGAAGAAGAAGAAGAAGAAGAAGAAGAAGAAGAAGAAGAAGAAGAAGAAGAAGAAGAAGAAGAAGAAGAAGAAGAAGAAGAAGAAGAAGAAGAAGAAGAAGAAAGAAGAAGAAGAAGAAGAAGAAGAAGAAGAAGAAGAAGAAGAAGAAGAAGAAGAAGAAGAAGAAGAAGAAGAAGAAGAAGAAGAAGAAGAAGAAGAAGAAGAAGAAGAAGAAGAAGAAGAAGAAGAAGAAGAAGAAGAAGAAGAAGAAGAAGAAGAAGAAGAAGAAGAAGAAGAAGAAGAAGAAGAAGAAGAAGAAGAAGAAGAAGAAGACTCACAAGACTCACATTGCCCCTGAGCCATCCCCCATCTTCAAATTGTCCTTGCTCTTGCACATCTTTCTGAAAGATGCTACCCTCTTGGACTTTGATTCCACTGAGGTACTTAAATGTGTATCATGTCCCCCCATTCTTTCCTCAAGGGTACATTAAGCTCCTTTAGCCTCTCGTGAACGGCTTCTCTTGCAGACCCTCCACCATTTAGTTGTCCTCCTCTAAATGGCCTCCATGCAGAGATGGGTCTCCAGAACTGGATGCAGTACTCCAGATGGGGTCTCAACAACTGTCTGAACAGGGGGACAACTTCTGATTTCTGCTGGTGATGCTTCTCCCTATACATCCTAGTATTCCCCAGCCCTCCTTACTGCCTTTTCACATTGCTTGCCAACCTTAAGGTCATCTGATATGATTACCCACAGGTCCATTAACACTTTTGTTACTACCTTCTCCCCCCCCCATTGTGTAATCTTCCCCGGGTTTTTGTCCCAGGTGTATTGCTTTGCACTTTGCATTGAATCCAAGCTGCCATACGTCTGACCATTCCTCCAACCTTGCCAAGTCCCTTCTCATCTTTTCCACACCTCCTTGTGCATCAACCCTGTTGCAGATCTTTGTCATCTGCAAAGAGGCATACTTTTCCTTCCAGTCCCTCTGCAATACCACTTAAAGACCTTAAAGGACTGGACCTAGTACTGAACCCTGCAGTACTCCACTAGTAACCCCTTTCTTCAGAGTGGACTCCATTTACAATTACCTTCAGTGTCCTGTTCAGCCAATATTTTACTCGGGCTACCACCCTGGGACCCACTCCAAGGCTGGTTAACTTTATCTTTTGTGTGGGACTGTCAAATGCCTTGCTAAAGTCTAGGTAGGCCATGTCCACAGCCCCTCCCTGGTCTACTTTGGTCACCCAGTCAAATCAATTAGATTCATCTGACATGACCTTCCCACTGTGAACCCATGCTGCCTTGGGTCCTGTGCCCCCACTGGCCTCTAGGTACTCAATAATTCTTTCCTTCAGAAGTGATTTCATCACTTTCCCTACCACAGATGTCAAACTGACAGGTCTGTAGTTTCCTGCCTGTCTTGCTCCCACTTTTGTGAAGGGAATTGCATCAGCCTTCCAGTCCTCTGGTACCATATAATCCTCCCATGATTTGTTAAAAAGGGTAGTCGGTGGTGTCACTAGTTCTCTGCTTAATTCTGGGGTGAATTCCATCTGGCCCCACTGCTTTGTCCACCTTCAGTTTTACACTTTCTTTCAGAGCCCTTCAGTGAAAGGACTGGGATCAACCCCCCAGAGTGCTTCTGCTAATTGGATTAGGCACCTCCCTCACTTCCTCTTTAGCGAATACTGAACAGAAGTGTTCATTCAGTATCCCTGCTTTTTCACTGTCGCTCTCTGCCCGCCCACCATCCATTCTATTCAGCCTCACTATTCCTCCCTTTGTCTTTCTACCCTCCCTGATATACCTATAAAAGGTTTTATCCTCCTTAACCGAGTTGGCTATCTTTTCCTCAGTTTGTGCCTTTGCTGTTCTGACTACCCTCACTGCTTTCTTCTGCCTTAACTGGTACAGTTCTTTGTCCTCCTGTTTCCTTATACTTCCTAAATGCATCTTTTTCTCCCTAACCTTCACCACCACTTTTGAACCATAGTGGCTTTTTCTTTGATTTATTTGCTTCACAAAAGGCTTGTTGCCTCTGGCAGTTTGATATTTTCTTGTTGCTCCACCCTCCTTCTAGCCTGTTAATACTTTTCTAAGGGCAATCCCATCTTGCCAAAGTCAGCCCTTCTGAAGTCCAGAACCCTCACTTTTGTATGGCTTGACTCTGTAGCTGAGTTTATCATGAACCACACTGGTAACTTTGTTCCTAAATGGCTACCACTTCTAGATCAGAGATCCCCTCACTGTCCATTTGAGTAAGAGGTCCAAGACTGCTCCTTCGTGAGTAAGTTCCAAAACTAGCTGAGGCATGCCACGGAAGGGCATCAAGGATGGCCCTGCTTTGGGATGTGGCTGCAGCAAGTACTCAGTTAACATCTGGCATATTGAGGTCCCCATGAACAGTATCTTCCCCTTCTCTGCCATCCTAAGTGCCTTCTATCATATCCTTGTCCATTCCCTCCCCATGACATGGGAAGTCTATATACAATCCCTGTGCAGATTGTGGTGCCATTTCCAGTCTCTAAGGTGACCCATATTGCCTCTCCTCCCTGTTTACTCTTTTGTTCAGTTGCTTTTATACCTTCCCTTGCATAGAGCTAGTCCCCCTTCTACTCTCCCTGTGTACCCTAGTATGTTAACATCCCAGTCATGGTTCTCTGTGTAACATGTTTCTGTGACTGCTACAATATCCAGGCATCCCTGTTCCATAAAGGCCACCAGTTCAGGAAGCTTGTTGCCTAGACTACAGGCATTGGTACTAATTACCCTCTTTCTTGATGGCCTTACTCCTGTTTGCCCCATCCCACTCCTGTTGGCCCCATCCCACTCCTGTTTGCCCCATCCCACTCCTGTTTGCCCCATCCCACTCC
Organism: Neoceratodus forsteri; assembly: GCA_016271365.2. Taxonomy (NCBI): domain Eukaryota; kingdom Metazoa; phylum Chordata; order Ceratodontiformes; family Ceratodontidae; genus Neoceratodus; species Neoceratodus forsteri. Next base: position 688,707,337 of record CM057449.1, read on the forward strand.
TGTTTGCCCCATCCCACTCCTGTTTGCCCCATCCCACTCCTGTTTGCCCCATCCCACTCCTGTTTGCCCCATCCCACTCCTGTTTGCATTTCTTTCTCAATTTACCTTTGCGTGTCTCCCTATTGACATCTGTTTAACTGACTTAGTACCCTGATTATTTTTTTTTTGTGGGGGGCTAGGATTTCCCTACTCCTTTCCAGTGTGCCTTCCCCTTGGCTAGCTTAAATGCTTGCCAATTAAGTATTTAAACCTATCACTTTCCTTACATGAAAAACGATTCTCTTGTGATGGCAAATCTTTCCCTGGTCTACTGGTGCCCCCCACCCTCAGATCGCCATTCCATTTTGGTGATGTCTAGCACCACAGCATCCTCTGATCACTTTTCCCTTCTTTACTTGGTGTCTAGTGGTATCTCCACTCCCCAGTTGCCATCCCTGTAAAGTTTCTAGTGTCTACAGTGTCTGGTGCCCCTTCCCTTCAATAAATATTTATGCTGCAATAAAGAGAACTGTCCCTTGATGGTTTGGTTTTCCCCTGACCTCCCACTCAGCACCCAGAACCCACCACCCCACACCTCCCCCACCTGAACAAATCCGTGGGTGAAGAATCACTCTGCAATCTAACAGTCTTGCTACTGCAACAGATGACTGCAATATGAGAAACCAAAGTAAATGCAGCGCAATGCTTTTCAATGGGGTTTTCGACTTTCATGCATATTTTGGCCAATTTCACATAACACCATTTTCAACATGGCCTTTTGGGGACCCCACCTCATGGACAGTCACTAGAGTTTTGCTAATCTATCCCAAAAGGTGATTTCATGGCTGTTTTGGTGAAATCCCCTTTCAGATGTGATTTGGAAACTATAACTGCCTTTGAAGTGGGGTCACAAATATGTTGAACAATCTGGGGTCTATTACATGCTCTTTAGCTAGAGCTGCTAGGGCTGTGAAGAGCCGACAAGTGACCAGTCATGTTCTTGGCACCATATAGTGCTGTGTAGTCATCGTCTGTGCTCCCAGATCCCAATAACCATCTTCCTGTAACAAGCCCTCATTTTTTTCCAGTACTCTCCCTGTAGAGGCATCAAATCCTATAAATCCATGTAGATTTTTTCCATAAGCCACTAGTTCCTTATTTGTGACTGTTTTTAAAAGTAATGTTGGCAGCCTTTTATCAGAAGAGTTCAGATTCCATTGTATTAAAAACTGCATGTCAAGATGGCTTTGGAATGATTTGTATTTGAATAGAATCTATAAAGGCGTAATAGGGAATTTTGTAAAATTGTTTGCTAGGTAGGCCCACTAAGACTAGAAGTCCACTTTCGGGGGTGGGTGGGGGTACAGATGACCAACTGAAATTGTAACATGGCATAAATTCTTACTTGAACCAGACTAAGCTGTTGGTGGGGGTTTTTGTTTTGGTGAAAGGGGGGAATTTGGCCAGGACACCATGGAAATTCCTCTACTGTTGAAGGGCCATAGGATCCTTAACATCCACCTAAACAGGCAGACAGAAGAATGGAGCACCCCAATGCTGCACTACAGTGTCGGCATTGGGATTTAAAAAGCTAGTGGAGCCAAACCAGGCGGACAGGAAAATATAACTCTTTTAAGCAGTCGGTTATAACATTTTATTTCTGAATAACTGTTGCCATCAGTCTTCTATGTCATAATGTTGTGGTGGATGTGTGGAACGGCTTGGCAAAACACATCTAGCTCTATTGTCCCCACCAAGTTATCAGCATTGTGATTTTTGCTGACAGTGAGACACAGGTGAATGACCTGACAGCAACTGAATTGTTCCTAAGTAGCAGTTATGTCCCAGTCAGTGAGGTCACAATGCTGGTCAGCTATGTCAGCTGCCACACAGTGCTGTTCCACACATCCACATTAACATCTGGTAAACTATCTTCTAATTGAACAAATGGAAAAGGGGAAAGTACATCAAATATAAGGGTAATGGTTGACTGAAATCAATCTAATAGTTTTAGGCAGTACACACGCTTTTTAACCCACATGCCTAGTGTGGGATAGAACCACAGCCTTCTGATCTTCCAGTCTCTGAGGCCAGTGTGCATGTATTTTTTGCATCTTTCACTTGTTTTACACAATTCTGACTTATTTTCTGACCACCTGATCGAATCTTGAATGACTTGCATAAATGTGTTCTTCAAGGCCCTGACCCTGTAACTACTCATATGTCTTGTTATAAACCATCTTCTCTTTCCGGTGCTTGCCTGTCCTGCAGAAAGGAATGCTGGCTAACAATTACAATTTCGGTGTCTAATTTGACAGACATTCATCTTCACAGACCAAAAGGAAATGAGTTGACATCTTAGTTGCTTAAAGAAATGGAACAAATCTATTGGACTGAGCTGGACAGATAGAAACAGCAGTTTAATTTTTTAATATCCTATAGTCCTGATACAATACAGTAGCATACTCTTCCCCTTCAGATGCCTTAACATAGAACAAAGTGCAAAAATCTGAGTGCACTACTTTGCAGCTGTGGAGGAATACATACAAATGTCTAAAATGGAAGTTGTAAGAAAAGCAGTTTTAGAGCTACTGATGACAGAAGGGCTAGTAGGCCCTGCCCACAGCCCTAAAAATATTTGCATGTAAATTTCAATATGCTGTGTACCTTTAACTAAATATTTTCAAAGCAGACTTTTTTACATCACCTCATGAATGTGATGGCTGACTTTTCAAATCCTGGCCAGAACATGTTCTCACCTATGGTGTGGCATGACATTGTGGTGCATTTGTGAGGTTTGGTAGTAAGGGCATGCTGATTTGGTTGCTGTTTTTCACTGAAATGCTTCCACAGCACCATGTACACATCTATGGAGGGATTGGAGTGCAAGGCCTGGAGGACACTGCACTCCCACAGCCAGTATGTGATTCTATCTCAAAGGAAATTCTTTGCAAAAATCATCAAATGGGATTAAAGTGACAAGCAAGGATGTAACACTGGGGTTTCCAACTCTAACACCCCGTCGCTATCCTGCAGGTAGCAAGAGGCTTGGGGTGTGCCTTGTGGTTGTCGACCCACTCAACCCAATTTTCCTATACTGTAGCTATTTTAGCTTACTTGCAAAGGGAAAGTGAGCATTGGGGTGACAACTACAAGATATAACCACACGGTCTGTGCCTGCAGGGTGGGGTCACTACTTTGTCCACTTAACATTAACTGATGCATTAACAGTTCTTTGCAAAGATATTAGAAGTTGGATCAGATCAGTAAATCTAGAGACCCTGTCTGGGTTTAAATCTAAAACTACCACTTACACACTAAGTCGGTTGACCTCCCTGTGCTCCCAGGTCACACCTGGAAACTAAACAGCTTACTGTGCTTTTCAGGACAAATTGTAAGTCTCATGCATGAATTGTCATTTTCAGTAGTGACCCTTATGTGTCCTAAAGATGGCTATCACAGTAGTTTAAAAATTCTACTCGCTGTGTGCCACAGCATGCACTGTGGAGAACACCAACCCTGAGAAATGGATTGCCCACTCTGAAGTCCCCAATTGTCTAACCAGGAGTAGCACACTAAGCTGAAAGCCAGTTTACAGGTGCAACCTGGGAGTACAGGGACATTAAGTGACTTGCTCAAGGTCTCACAGTATGCAAGTGGGGTCTGTGGGATTCAAACCCAGGTCTCCAGATATGCAGCTTGGAGCCTTAAACCACTACATTATACTGTCTCCCTCAGGCAGATTATTGAAGAGTAGATCATTGAAACACTCTGTTCCACATTAAGCAGAATGCTTTGTTCACCTTTGCAGAATGCAAATGCTTTTATTTTACTTTACCAATTTTGTGTATTTTACTGTAATGAAGCTTCTGTAGTCTGGTTTCTGTATTCTGATTGGTTATAAGGTCAGAACCCAGTTCCTTGCAGGGTGATTACCAGGAGATTGCCACTAGTCTGGGAACTGGCATTCCAATCAGGATACAGCATGAAAGAACTGGCATTCCAAAAGAAATCTAGAAATTGTCAGCAGATGAGGACTGCCAGGCCCATCTAGTCTGCCCATAAGCCCATCGCTTGTATTCTGCCTGGGCCCCAGTGCCACTGGCTTTATTACCCCTTCCCACCACTAGTTCCCTTATGCCTGTCCCATGCATGGTTTCTAAATCCCTCCACTGTGCTTGCTCCCATCACCTCCTGTGGCAGACTTTGTCCACCATCTCCATGAAAAAAATATCCCTTCCCCCTTAACCTGACACCTTCCAGTTTTTGATATGCCCTCTCATTCTTGTACTCCTATACTGGAAGATGTCTTTCCCTGCACCTTGTTTTATGCCCTAAAGGTATTTGAATGTTTCGTGTCTCCCTGTCCTTCATCCCTCTCCAACAATTGCATTTTTAAGGTCCTGTAATCTCTCCTAATATGGTTTGTGGTGCAAGCCCTGTACAATTTTAGCAGCCCTTCTCTGGACTGCCTTCACCCTGTCAATGTCCTTGTGAAGGTGTGGTCTCCAGAACTGAATACAACACTCCAGGATAGTCCTCACCAGTGTTTTTGTACAATGGCATCACCATCTCTTGCCTTCTACTAGTGATGCTTCTGCACTCCAGCATGCCACTGGTCCTCCCTGCAGCTTTTGTGGTGGTCTTGGACATCTTTAGGTCATCTGAAATAACCCCCAAGTCTCTTTCGTGACTGTCAGCAACTCCCTCTCCCAGTGTTCTTGTGTCCCAAGTGCAATATTTTGCACTTTTGAATTGAACCTCAGTTGCCCCACTTCAGACCATTTGTCAAGCTTCCCCAGGTCCCTCATTTTCTCCACCCCATCTGGAGTATCCACCCTGTTGCAGATCTTTGTGTGCTTTGCAAATGGGCAGACCTTTCCCTCAACCATTGTGCAATGTCACTAATGAAGACATTGATCACAGCTGGCCCAAGGACCAATTCCCTGTGGTACCTCGCTGGTAGCTGGTTTCCTTGGATTAGATTGCATTAACCACCACCCTATGCTTCCTGTCAGTTGGTCAGTTCTTTACCCAGTGTACCACCTTGTTTCCCATGCCCAGACTACCCATCTTGTTAACCAGCCTTATGTGGGATGGTGTCAAAGGCCTTGCTGAAATCTAGGTAGGCGACATCCACTGCACGCACCCCCAGTTAACCACTGTTACCCAATCAAAATAGATTCATCTGATATGTCTTCTGCTGTGAATCAATGTAGCCTCAGATCCTGGGCACCACTGGACTCCAGGTGTGCCTCCATGATCTTGCCCACTACTGAGGTGAGGCTGACTGTCCTATTGTCCCCACATCCTCTGTACCTCTTATGTAGAGGGATTGCATGTGCCCTCTTCAGTCCTCTGGAACCACTCTTGTGTTGAGTGACTCTGAACACAGCTGCCAGAGGTGCTGCTAGCTCCCTTCACAACTCCTTTTATCCTCTGGTGTATTCAGTGGGAGAGCTAGAGGTGGGGCTGGGGCAGCGGTCGCCCCTCCTGGCTGCCCCAGTGTGAGTAGTGGCACCCCACCACCAGCTTTATTCACTAGTGCCCAATTGTGGAGCCTGTGATTGACTAAATGGGCCCCCCAGCTCCCAAATGCTCCCAAACCTGGATCCGCCACTGGGTGTATTCTATCTGGCCCCATTGCCTTGTCAACTTTCAGTTTTGTGAGCTCCTCCAGGACTATCTACTGTGATTGGACTGGTGTCCACCTCCCCTCTTCAGTGAATACTGAACAGAAGTATGTATTCAGTATCTCTGCTGATTCTAGTCTCCCTCCTTGCACTCCCCTTCATCCCCTTTGAGCCTTGATTTTTCTCCCCCAGATTTTCTTATTTTGCTGATTTACCTATAGTCTAATAAACCAGGACACACGGCATGTAAGATGCACCTGTTAAGTGTACCCACATCCACTTGCTATGCTTGAAGCAATCTAATCTAACCTCCACAATACAACTATCTAGATTCTTCCTTGGATGTAATGTCAGTTTTCTATTATGGATCTTTCTCCATCCATGGTGTTCTCCCTAACTGCCTCTTGGTAACCTGCAAGCACCTGCCCTCTCTCACCCTTCTGCCACTACAAGGCCATTGTGAATGCTGTGGTCGCAGTACTTGGAAGGCGCCCCACCACAGAAACTAGACACTTGATCAGCACAGTCTTCCTCCCCCATATGCTAATGCAACCACAATGCATGTCCTAAAGCACTTCAGGAGCCTTGTACTATTTCATTGCTTGCTCTGTCCCTGCATTAAAAAAAAAAAAAAAAAAAAATGGCCAGTGTAAAAACATACAATGACACTACATAGTGGCAGAGCTATTTTTTTTTGGGGGGGCTGTCACTATACTAAACAATCTAAGTGTGAAAATTGAAGGCCTCCATTTTTTAGAGGCACAATAATAAAATTCAGGGCATTGGTTGCCTGGGGTTAATGTGTTCAGGTGTTAAGGCACTCTGCCATAGTGCCCAGTGTTAAAAGTCCATTATACAATGGCAAGAAAAATCCTGGACTGATATCGCAGCACATCATCACGGGTCTAGTCTCAGCAATGTGAACCTTTAGATGATCCTTTGCTTGATTCATCTTAATTTTTTAACATGTTTTATGTACAACAAACCATTGTATAGCAATGCCCTCCAGGGTGTCATCTGGGATAACATTCCTCCTCTTGGATGCACTCAGCCTGTGACCTCATGCCCAACCACCTGAGGCAGTTATTCCAGCACAACACACCCTGTTGGGCATTATTGCATAAGTAATTTAGCAAATCTAGCAACCCATGTATGCTTCCTAGTACATGGGTTGGTAAAGGTAATCTGACTTGAAATACAAGGATCAGAACTGTTCTTTCAAACGTTCTTCTAGGCCATTAGCTTGTAGTACATACTAAGTTTCCTGTGGATTTCTCTTCTCCCCCTCACCCCAGCTGCTTGGTGGACAGTAGGTCAGGTGACTCGTCCTCTGCATTTAGAGCAAGACCCCAACAGAACAAGCTTCAGTTTGATCTGTCTGCCTTCAGATTCTTTAATGATGCCAGGAACACAGTAAGTTGATTCTCTTTATCACTAACTTTTACTAAAACCAGAAATCTAATGCTTGCCCAACTTGCATTTAGATCTACATCACATGCCACCTGAAAGTCGTGAGTGTTGCCCAGAGTCCAGATTCCACAAACAAAGCCTGTTCTTTCACCGAGCCTGGCAATTTGTAAGTTGGATCAGAAATGTTATGGACTTCATCCTCATCTATAAAAATACTAATTTAATGCCATCTTGTATTGCAGCTGGACTCCAGTAGAAGGCTCCAGTAATATATGTGGCTGCTGTGAAACTGGAAACTGTGGTGCCTCTGCCAGGATGGCAGGATATCCTTCTGGAAGGAGACATGGAAAAAGAGAAGCATCTAAAAGAGGTATTGTAGTCCACATAGCAGATCCCCTTTTCTAAGTGGCAAGCATGTTCTATAAGCTGAAATAATGGGGCTTTGGCACAGTCTGCAAGTTTTTTTGTGGCAAAAATCCCTAACTTGGGAGTTCACAAGTTTATACTTGGCACCTGGTACTTTGCATTTCATAGCTTTCTTCCTGTACAATGGGCATCTACTGGGTAGCCAGTCTCATACTGGGGCAGCAGTGATTGCTACCTACCTGTATTCAAGTGCCAAAACTCTAGTGTTGAAGTCTTATTTTTTTTATTCCCTGTAGAACTGTCGGATGTTCGTATTATAGTGCAGTCTGCATATAAATGGTCACACATAGCCTTGGATCATTTCAGAGTTGCAGTACTGTGGTTGGAGCACTCTCTTAGGAACCAGAAGAGCACAAGCTCTTCAAATTCTGCTGAAGTCACTTCACCCAGAGTGCTCTAGTCCAACCAGATCTAAAAATAAGTAGAAGCAAGACCCACTGACCAGATGTTGCCTTGTGAATAGTAAAAATAAAAATCTGACCTCTGGAAGAGATTCCATTCCTGGAATCTGCTGTAAAAGATATTTGCTACTACCCCCTGACTGATGCTGACCCATATCCTGGAATTGTAGGCTCATGAAGGTGAGGCACTTCTCTGGCAGTGTTTATACAACCCCCACTCTTAATACCAAAGTGTGACTTGCTTAGTGTGGTATGGGCTGATGGGTTTCCCCCAACTAAATCCACTTTTGGTGCAAAGTGAAACTAAACTCTTCAGCTCTGAGCTAATTGATATTTGCATCTCTCCCCCTATTCAGCAAGGCCACAGATTGTAGGGGAAGGAGATGCTGAGCTTGTACCTATAAGGATCCAGGATTCACCAGATGACACCACCTCCCACCTGCAAGAGACTTCTTCATACAGTATGCTTACATTTTTATTCCCTTTCTAAAATGCTCTTATGAAAAGGAGTAGATGCAGAAGGAAACCTCGGCAACCAATTCACATGGTACAAGGCACAAGAATGTAGTACTAACATCAATGAATTTTTGCAAAACTTGAAGATTTGACTTGTGCATTGTCCTGCTGTTCTTCCCCTTTGTTTTATTAGTAGCATTTTCTAAATTTCCTACTGGTTGATGGCCTCAAGGATCTCTGTGCTCTTTCCTACAATGCCTCTGGTCTTGTGTAAGGCTGTATCCAGAACCACTAACTTCAGTGAAGGGAAGTACTGACACAGTGATTAACAGCATACTGTAGTAAAACTGACACAATAATCCCAGATGGCATCACTGTCCATGGGACAGGAGGTGTTGCATGATGGAGCCATACAAAAAATGAAATTCCCAGGGGCCATAAAATTGCAGGCAAATTTAGAATTCTAATGTCAAAGAATGACTTACTAGGGCTACACATGCAAAAATGAACCTTCTGCAACATGCATCGAAAACATGGAGTGATTTTTGGTTAACTTTTTCTAAATCCTGACTGTAGTATTCCTGGTGCAGTTGCCAAAAAGGTCGGGATGGATTTTTCTCTTGCTAGGTGGCAAGAATCTTATAACCACAATATTGGAGTTCCTAGTACAGGTGGGGGAGTGGGGTAGAAAAGCCAGAACAGAGTGAAAAGGAAGATTGGAGAAAAATCCCAAATGAAGAATGTTTCCCAGGTGGCCTGTCTAGAAACCAGAAATGCAGAACAGGAGTAGAAGAGAATTTAAAAAAAAAAAAAAAAATCTGCAAAGTGGAGTATGTAGTGGTGGTTTTGCACATTTTCTGATGCTAGCATATTTCTTTATGCAGGAAGGTGGCTTAACCATGGCTGCACTGCTTCCTATCCTCCTTTCTCAGAGGATGGGGCCTTATCACAATGCTGTAAATGGCCACATCTGGATTTCAGATACATGCATCTTACATGGCAGTTGTCCCTACTGCTACCCATAATTTCCAACATGTGGATAATCTCTGCACCCATAAGCAAGCTAATGTCCATCCCTTTGGTATCTCTGGAACCCCTGCTAACTTAACAAATACCAATCCTTTTTCATCTGCAGGCTGATGCCCTCTTGAAGGGAAATGATCAATCCAGGGCTTGATCAATCTTGCAATCTTGCAACATTTCTAAGGCATGGGTGACCCTCTTCCTGTCCAAATAGGTGATTAGACTTTCTGTTCCTGTAGTTGGCTCTCTACATTCAAATCCCCCACCCCAACTTGTCCAACACTGGTTCTGGCCAAGGTCTCTGACCTTTGGCACAAAGCAGTGCTCACCATGTTGCCCTCTGCCCAACTGCTGAGCAACCTTGGTTTGATTCTCTTAATATTTATAGGAAGGTCTTCCCCAAGCTTTGTGAGCTGTCCTGGTTTCACTAGAACAGAGGCTGTCTATGGTTTTGGAGAGATGGCATTCCCATAACCTCTTTCGTCCTGCACACTCTTGCCTCCTATGTCAACCTCACTACTTTGCCTCCCACACTTATTTTGTTTTACCATTTCTACTACTTTATTTTAGTTGGACTTACTCTGCACAGACTAATAGTTGAGCATTAACACTACTGTCATCACCTATCCCCGTTTACCAGGAAAAGTTGCATTTCCTAGAAAAACTTGCAATGAATTTTTCATTATGATTAACTGCCACTTGTGTTATTTTTAGGATCTTCAAGAGAGATGGTCTTTGTCCTCATTGGCCTGGCAGGATCTGTAACTTTGTGTGCTGCCTTATTGGTTTACAAGAAATGTTCAACCACTTCTTGAAATTGTGTAAACTCTGCTGTGCATACAATAAAGATATTAATCTGAATAACTGATGTGAGATTTTGTGCAGTTGTACACATGGTGCAGTGAAACTGGAAGGAGTCTAACACCTTCAAAGGTGCCAACTCTACCATACCATTCATCAAGAGTAGATTCTTGTGTTTAAATGGAATCTTGCAAAACATCTCCATTGTACTTGGGTGCTGTGATACAAGTAAGATTTGATTGTTACAAGTTAACCATTTTAAAACGAATGCATCTGGTACCCAGGAATCATCTGAATTCTAGCTTTCCTATATTGTAAAACTTCCAGAAGCCTGCATGGAGGCCAAAGAAACCTGAGACTAGCTATCAGAGTTGATAAATGTTGAGCCTTGTGCTGGGTACATACTGGGCTATTAAACTGCACTAGAGCTGCACATTTGTGCTCCCCTCTCTCTCCTACCCCCTACATGGATTCTGTCTAGATGGTTACATTTGGGCACCTCCTGGCTAGGCTTGGAGAGGTTAATAAAGATCATGACCTTAGCTGCAGGGTAAGCCAGATTTTGCACTGAGCTTTGGGAGTTTTCAGAGTTCATGGATAACTAAACTTCACCCTTCTAAGGTGATCAGGGCTACTCCAGTCACTGAGGGTATGGAGTGGAGCAGTCTGCAAAGTAAGTTGCCCCTTCTGATCAATGTTTTATTTGGGAGGGGAGCACATGGTAGTCTTATTGGGCTAGCTACAGAAATTGGGTTCTTAATGCCTTACCTGAAACATACAAAGTGCCACCTAATGGTACACCATGTTTGACTGTTAGCATGCCCATGACCAGATGGCAGAGGATAGAATGGTCTGCATCTGGCACTAAGCAGATTCCATAACAAGCTCCCTTTCCTGGTTGTGCACAGCATGCATTAAAATGGCAGTAGCAACATTGACTGCATTTGTTTTTTGAATTGATCCCTTTCCATTTTAGGAAGGGGAGACCTGACTGATTTAGTTTGGATTTTGGACTACCATACCCACCAAAATTGTGTTGGGGTTCACAGGCTGCAACATTCCAAATGTTTGGGTCTGGAGTAAATAAAGGTGGCAGATTGTCATCGCTGTCCCTATGCAGGAGGTGGCAGCTGCTCCTCCACAATCTGTATGGGAGGGTAGGGAATGTACACATACTGAGAATTTACAGATGGGCAAAAATATCATGAATGCACCCCATAGTATCTAGCAGAGCTACCTAGAGCAGAAAAGGACACTTGCACAACTATTTAAATGCCTATGAACCAATTACTTGGGTTCTAGTGGATCGTAACTGGCAAACAGTTGATCTTGTATTGGTGGCTCATCATTGGAAGATGAACATGCATAAGCAGCAGTGACATGGTGGTTCAGTCTGGGCTTTTAATCTGTGGGTCTGAGTAACTTTAAGAATGTAATGGAATGGGGGTAAAGACCACAACAGTTCTACATGAATGGGAATGATAGCGGACTTATTTTAGGGCAGACTGCTTTCAGAGCACAAACCACCAGGCTGTTTTGGGGCTGGGGAGGTTTACCTGTGTCTGACGTGGATGTCTGGATTTCTTTTCTAATTAGCAGGGTATTTTCTGTCAAATTGTTGTGTAGGGCGTCTTGCTGACAGGAAGGCACTTGTCTCAGCAGTGGGTCAGAGCTCTTAGCTGATTGTTTTGTGAGGGCACAGTTTAGGCCCACCCACCCCTGGGAATAGTTCCTTTATACCTGGTGTCCTGACGGCCTTTCCTCAAGACTGCAAGGTGCATATCACTGTCGTGTGTGTGTGTGTGTGTGTGTGTGTGTGTGTGTGTGTGTGTGTGTCAGCAGTCTTCTGGGAGTTTTTCTGAAGGCTGAGATGCTGCCCTATTTGCAGATGACTCTGCCTGGAGGGAGAAAGTTGCTGGTCTTTAGGCCACACTGGACAGTAGTAAGGGAACCTTCCCCAGGCCACACTGGATGGTAGGAAGGGAACTTGCTCATCCAGGGAGCACCAGACCCACTACCTCAGAGGCTGCGAAGAAAGCGCAGCAGTTGGACCACAGTGGGCTCGGGAAGGGTGAGGATGGTAGAACAGAGGCACACCCAGTCAGTTGTTCCACTCCACAATCCATACCTTTCTGGGGGAGCATAGCTCCCCTATGGATGCACCTGCTGAGGACAACTGTCACAAGGAGGCCCACAGGAGAGGCAGAGGACGCCACAAGGAAAGGAAGCGGCTCCTGGTGGGGACTCTATATTAGGGGGATAGAACTGGGGGAGCAGGGAAAACTAAAGTAAGGTGCCTGGTGCCATGGCTTGGAGGGACAGGAAGCACATCCTCAAGATAAGAACAGCTGCACGGGAGTCTGAGCTGGACATCATTGTCCACCTAGGGACAAATGACTTGGGCTCAACATGAGATTAGAGTGGAGAAGGACTTTGAAGAATTGGGAAGGGGGCCTAAGACAAGTAGCACACAGTATCCTTCTCGGAGGTGCTGCCAGTTAGTGGCATGGGTGAGGCAAGGGTACTTTGCACCATGCAGTTTAGTGAATTGTGGAAAAAATGGTGTGGCGCACAGGGGTTTGGCTTCATTGGGGACTGGGGTTCCACCTGGAGGGACACAAGCCTATACTGGCAGGATGGTCTGCATCTGTCCAGGAAGGGAACAAGTCTTGAGCAATCAGTTTAAATGCTTCATTGGTGACTTTTAAACTAGTCAAGAGGGAAGGCAGTGATAAGCAGTGGGGAAAATTCCAGCCTCTCCCTAAAAAACAGGGTACTAAATCAGAAAGACAAAGGTAGAAAGGTCCGTGGGGATACAACAGAAGGTAAAGCCTCCAGAAAATGGAGAGCAAGGAGCACCAATGCCCATAGGCTGAGTAACAAGCTTCCTGAATTAGTGGCCTTGATGGAGGAACATCTGGATCTGGTGGCAGTCACAAACATGGTACACACAATGACTGGGGCGTAAACATACCAGGATACACCATCTACAGGAGGGACCGGAAGGGTAAAGGAGGAGTAGCTCTTTACATAAGGGAAGGAATCAAAGCAACAGAGCAAAAGGGGAAAATGGGGAGAAGCACTGTGGGTAAATTTGGAGACAATGATGGCACCACAATCCACACAGGGGTTGTATACAGACCCCCTTCTCGGGGGAGGAAATGGACAAGGAAATGATAGAAAGTATACTTAGAATGGCAGAAAAAGGGGAGATATTGCTGATGGGTGATCTGAATATGCCAGATGTTAACTGGAGTGTAGCTGCAGCAGCCACTTCGAAGAGTGGGGTTATTCTAGATGCCCTACAATGGGCATGCCTTAGACAACTAGTATTGGAGCCCACTCAAAAGGGAGCAATCTTAGACCTGGTTCTCTCAAATGGAGATAGAGGATCACAGATGTAGAAGTGAGTAGCCATCTGGGAACAGTAACCATCTAACAGTATAGTTCACAAACACAGCAAGAGTAAAGCCATACAAAGGCAAAAGTACTGGACTTCAGGTGGGTTGACTTCACCAAAATGGGTGAGTGCCTAAGGAATGCACTAGCAAATGGGCAGGAAGGAGGGGTGGAAGAACAATGGGGAATAATAAAAACTGCCACCACAGAGGTAACAAGCCTTTGTGTGAAACAAATAAAACAAAACAAGGTAAGAAACCACTATGGTTCTCAAAAGAGGTAGCAGTGAAGGTTCAAGAGAAAGAGCATTCTGGAAGTAAAAGGAATCACAGAAGGAGCAGAACAAACCATCAGTTAAAGCAAAAGAAAGCTGGGAAGGCAGAACAGCAAAGGCCAAATCTGAGGAAAAGAGAGCCAACTCTGTTAAGAAGGGGGATAAAACCTTTGATAGGTACATGAGAAAGTGAAGGAAGACCAAGGGAGGGATAGTGAGCCTTAATAAAGGGTAGGCAGAGGGTGACTGTAAATACTGAGCAAAAATATTTTAGTATTTGCCTTTTCACAAAGGAAGAGGGGGAGGTACCTAAAACAAACACTCTGGACACAGAAGTTGATACCAGCCCATTTACACAAGAGGTTCTGAAAGAACTCTTAAAACTGAAGGTGGACAAAGCAATGGGGCCTGATGGGGTTCATCCCAGAATTCTAAAAGAACTAAGGATAGAACTAGTGACACCACTGACTACCCTTTTCAACAAATCATGGGATGATGGGGTGGTACCCAAGGACTGGAGGAGGGCAGATGTGATTCCCCTTCACAAAAATGGGAGCAGGAAGCTACAGACCTGTTTAACCTCATTGGTAGGGAAAATGATGGAATCGCTTCTGAAGAAAAGAATTGTCAAGTATCTAGAGGGGTACAGGACCCAAGGCAGCATGGATTCACAGCTGGAAGGTCATGCCAGACAAATCTGATACATTTCTTTGATTGGGTGACCAAAGTAGTAGATCAGGGAGGGGCTGTGGACATGGGCTACCTAGACTTTAGCAAGGCATTTGACAGTCCCATACAAAAGATTAATATACAAGTTAGCCAGCTTGGGAGTGGGTCCCAATATGACAGCCGGGGTAAAGAATTGGATGGTGAATAGGACACAGAGTAATAGTAAATGGAGTCCACTCTGAAGAAAGGGGGGTTACTAGTGGGGTACCGCAGGGTTCAGTATTAAGACCGGTCCCCTTCAATGTCTTTATGCGACATTGCAGAGGGACTGGAAGGAAAAGTATGTCTGAGGATGACACAAAGATCTGCAACAAAGTTGATGTGCAAGGTGGGATGGAAAGGATGAGAAGGGACTTGGCAAGGTTAGAGGAATGGTCAAATGTATGGCAGCTTAGATTCAATGCTAAGTGCAAGGTAATGCACCTGGGAAATGAGAACCCAGGGGAAGAGTACACAATGGGGGGTGAGATGCAACAAATGGAAAGAGACCTGGGGGTAGTCATATCAGATGACCTAAAGGTGGGCAAGCAATGTGAGAGGGCAGTGGGGATACTGGGATGCATAGGGAGAGGCATCACCAGTAGAAAAGTTATTGTTCCTCTGTACAGACAGCTGGTGAGACCCCATCTGGAGTACTGCATGCAGTTTTGGAGACCCAATCTCCGCAAAGACATAAACAGAATGGAAGCTGTCCAGTGGAGGGCAACTAAAATGGTGCAGGGTCTGCACCGGAAGACACATGAAGAGAGAATGAGCTTAATATGTATAGCCTCGAGGAGAGGGGGGACATGATAGAAACTTTCAAGTAATTCAAGGGAATCAAAGTCCAAGACGGTAGCATCTTTCAAAAAAAGAGGTGCAAGAACAAGGGGGCACAATTTGAAGATAGAGGGGGGGTAGCTCAGAGGTAATTTAAGGAAGTATATTTTCACAGAGGGTTGTGGATGCATGGAACGGCCTTCCAGAGGAGGTTGTGGAGTCAAAAATGGTGGAATTCAAGTATGCATGGGACAGTCATAAGGCTATTCTAGGGGTTGGGGGTAGGAAGAAGTAGGCTGCTGGTTAACTAGGATCTGCAGCTTATCCATTAGGTAGGGAAATGGGCAGACTGGGCCAAGCGGTCCTTATCTGCCATCAAATTCTATGTTTCTATGATAGTGCCGTCTCCACTAAACAATTTTATTTGTATGGGAGAGGAATTAAAGAGAGATGGCAGACTCCTGAGGGGGTTGGCTTTGGGACCAGTTGTGAATACCTGGTGATGCCTAGAAGGATTTCCTTTATTTCTAATAGGAATACTTGCATGCAAGTACTTGATTAATACTTGAGTAATTGCAGCAGAACTCTGATTCTTCTGTTTTCAGCCCAAATAAAAAAAGCCCCATCTACCTGTCCCAGGGCTATGGCTGGTGCACTGCACGACCATGAGGCACACCCATGTTTTGAGAGCCAGTCTCAGTTCCCACCACCCCTATCCTGGTCTGGGATGTGATATTGTGGGGGGGGGGAGCATTGTATGCTGACCAAAATGGGGAAAATGAGCATCCTGCACTAGCAGCAGCTCTTGTGGAAAGCAGTAACCTCACTTAGGAGGTGGGTGACAACACTGCAATGTCTATTGCCTACTAAAAGGGTGGCACAGTGGGTGCTATTGGTGACTTCCAGGGCTAGTAGGGCTAAAAGCAAATGTGAGCCCATTCATCTACCAGATGACACTGGGTGGGTGTGGGACACCCTTTTCACTGAACACCTCTGGCTCTCTTACCAGCAGTGGAAATGGGAGATGCTGTTCTGGTACTGCAATTGAGTGACACTTCCATGAGCAACATTGGGAGGGGGCTGCTCCTCTGTTAAAAGGTACTTGCTTCAGTCATAAAATGACAGTATGAATGTGAAAATTATTCTGGAAACCTGTTCAGTGATCTCTCTAGTTGTGTTGGATCATACATGAAAGATAATTGGGTCCCCAGTGAATTGTTTGCATTTGCAAAGCTGGGCATGTGAACTGGTTGTTGGAGCCTTATTGGGGGGTGTGGGGGAGAGGATCTGTGCAGAAGTACTGAAAGCAATTGTGTGTGGGGGCTATGCACGTGATGCAGCAGCTGACTGTAATGCATGTGGTATCCCTCCCCATATTGCCTGGGTTGGTCTAGTGGCCACCATCCCCACTTGTTTTCCCAATTAGGATTATTTTCAATTGCTGGTTCCTAGTACTTTGCAAGAAGTGTGGACACAATCATTAGGTCCCCAAATCCTTAATTTAGTAGCCAAAGTAAGAAATCTGACATAGCCCAATAGTCCCCTCCCCCACCATGATGTGTGCACTATCCTTTTCAGTCTCTGCTCCTCACTGAAGGAACAGGAGGGTGCACATCTGGTTTGGAGGAGATGGCCTTGCTCCCTTACAGGTTGTGTGTAGCCTTGTGCTGTATCGGTGAGCAATGCAAATTGGAAGGGGATGGTGCACTGCTGGAAGGACAGCTGGGCTAGATGGATTTCTCATTTTTGGGCCCTAAACTTTGACTTGGATGAGATTAAAACACACTTGGTGACCAGAGCAGGAAAGGGGTAGTGCATAGTAATGCAGGTGCCATGGTTGTGGTGGGCTGGCTCTCTGAATACAGGAACAGGAAGTGGTGCAATTGCGCAGACAGCCATGCAAACCAAGTACTGTATACCAAAATGTACTCAAGCAAGTAGCTCAGGCAGAGATCTGGGTGTGGAGGAAAAAAGTGCTCCAGTGCATTTCTGTGGAGATTCATCAGTGGGGGCAGGGTTGTTCCAGGGTCATGATGTTAAAATAGCCCACAACTCATGTTCACCAATTATAGGTATGGTACCAGGAACAAAGGAAGACGTATGCCTTGAACCTAAACAAAACACTGAGACTTTCACATAATAAAATGCAAAGTATAATCTAGATTGTACGTAGACCTACAACATAATACAAAAAATAGTTTTTAAGAATGGCAAGGTAGATGGATTTCAAACTACTGTAGTGTAGATTATGCTTTTTCTTAGAAAATGTTCTGTACAAAACTCGTGCACTAATGCTAATTTAAACATGCTGACCCCAAATCTCAAAAGAACACAATAGGTAGGGAAAAGGTGCAAAATAAGTGCACGTGTTTCATTGTATAGGAACTGCACTTTTAGGGGCTCTGATCACACTCCTAGATTTGGCATATACAAATGCTTTAAAAGAGGAAGAAACAAGTTAGAGCAAAAGAGAACCACAAACATGGTATCAAACAAAGTTTGGAGAGACAACAAATCCATGTGATGAAATACCATTCCCAACATATTAAATCTGAAAGTGAAATCCATTTCCCATACCAGGCAGAGGTAGTTGTGAAATAAACAGTGTCAAAAGTCAGGGGAGTATATAGCTTCCAAAGAAAAAGCTTAAGGTCTTAGTTTTTGAGCCTTTGTGGCTTGAAGCTGTTGAAGCACAAAACCCGGTGGGCCAGATATTTAGAAATGTACCAAAGGCAGGTGCAAGTCCAGGCAGAGTTGATGCACCACAGCACAATGGGTGCCATATTCAGAGGTTGCACATGCTGAAGTGCACCAATGCAATGTGGCACACTTGCACCATGGCACAACCAGAGAAGCGCTGAGCCAAGTGGAGCAGCAAAAGTTGGGTCAACACAGACATCTGACTCAGGGACAAAGCTGGGGAAGGGCAGTGGCAATGTGCACAGGACCTGGCCACCAGGGCACATCAGTGCACACAGGCACAGTGCATGGTGGTAGAACAGAGCACATACATGTGAGGGAGCACAGCCACCTGCAGTGGGGCTGTGCATCACAGCACCCAAAGGCTCAAACTCAGAACACAGCCATGGCATGGGCAGGAGGGGAAGATGGTCAACACAGGAAAGCCAATGGCACCTCCCCCAATAGCTAGACTGCTACACCCACTGCCATGCTGCAATGGACAGCCACCCCCAGGACCATGGAGCCAAACATACCCAGGCGCAACATGTGCACACTCCGCCCATACACAGGGCAGTGAAGGAAGTGGGGCCCAGGCAGAGTTACAGCCCACATGGGACTGGGAGCACAATGTGGGATGCAGACACCCCCACCTCAGTGGGAGGACAGGGCCAGACAGAGGACCATGGCAGAGTGGCAACACTATGCACATGCCTGCTGCCCACTCCACACCCTCATGGTGAGCCTGACACCACATGGTAAACCGAGCGATGACAGCAACACAATGCTACACAGCACTGCATGCAGCAGGGAACCACAGTAGCAGCACATAGCCCCACCCCCAACACCAGCAACAGACAAGTGCATTGTGGAATGGCTCCTCATGAAATCTGCAAAACTGACATGGACACAGGCATGTAGGTGGAAAAGCTTTACACAATAGAAACATCGAAATGGGAACAAGAACAGAGGCAGGTACGAAGAGAGTTGGGGACGGGGGACTGTGGGGGAACAGGGCTAACAAGGGTAAAAGGGGCTATGTACTGTGCAGCTATCTGCTGCCATGGCTGGAAGCCCCACCAACATGCCATCCATCCTCTGGCCATCAACATGGTGGATTGCCACCACCACATGCAGCACCCTCGTGACCACACAGAGTATCCTGTGTAGCAGCCTCATCTGCACTCTCCAACCCACAGTCCTCCTGACACCTATGACAAGGCAAGTAATCAGTGATATGGGCCAGGGAACTATGCCCACCCACAGAGCACAATGGGCAGCATGTGGACACACTCCTCGAGAGGCCTGTATGGGCTCCTGCAGAGGGTACAATGGCTGCACATGTTACAGCTGTCAAGGCACAGATAGGTTGGACACCCACCTCACTGCCCCCCCCTCACAGTGACTAACCGTACTGTGATGCTGGCGCTGGTTGTCCTCCATCAGTGATCCACATTGCCCTGGCCTGCTCTGCTGCCACCCTAGCCCTCCAGTGGTCCTCCAGCCCTGGATTGGGAGAGATGAGAGGTGGACATCAGTACATGAGCATAGCAGCAGTGCCCAACCCCTGCATGCATGGCGTGCCCCTGTCCACCCTGTGACCTGCACAGCCACAGGACATGCAGTGGCTGGGCATGACATGAGGTGCATGGCTAGACAGCTATGTAACCCACTGTGGCTCATGCCAAGCAGCAGTGCTAATGGGACAGTTACATTTCTGGTCTTACGAGCAACATGCAAGAACCTACCTGGCTGTGGCACTGCATCATGCTGCACACATGCCTGCAGTCTCATGAGACATTCTGGTGCCCTCCCCCACAGATTACCATATCTGTGCCTGCACTGCTCATCAGTGCGTGGCACACCCATCCTCTGCTCCAGGGCCTCAGCAACCCTTTGCCACACCTCTCCCCTGGCCTGCTGCAGGAGCACCAACCCATACAGTTGCCTGTTAAAGGGCTGGACAACTGCCACCAGATTCACAAGCTCCACCTCACTCCAGTTCACTGCCCTGCATTGCACCATGGCTGCTATCTGAGGTGGAACTGCAAATGGCAGTGCATAGCGCATGTGCCTGCCATGTGCAAGATGCAACACACCCGCTCAATTTCACAGCACATTGATGTGCAATGTCTTGCATGATGTAGGACCATTGCACAGTGCTGGGCATCTGTACAGTGCAGGGATCTAGCAGGGTCATGGGGTCACGTAGTCAACCCATGGGTCAAGGGTCATCAACCTTCGTGCAGTGTGCTTGAGTGCAATAGGGTGCATGGCATGATGCGTGGGCATGCGAGGTGCTGCACCTGCACCACATGCTAAGTGTCGATGCATTGGGCATGCTGCACCATGTGCACGATTGAACCATGGGACATGCAGTGCATTGTGCATGTTATGCCCCACAGGCTTGCTCCGGTGCACCCCAGCTGGGCTCGGCACAGTTCTACAATATTCAGATGCACTATGCAAATGAGCTCGTCAGCCAATGTGCAGCGCAGTAGGGGGCATTAGCATATCATTACCATTGCACACAACCTGATTTGCATGCATTGCATCTTATAAGTGCCACTGTATGGCAACTTGGACAGGTAAGTGGAGGATGCCGTAACATCGCAGGGTGACAGCAGCACAGGAGGGTGGGACTGCCCATAACTATGCTGTTGCTGACGCACTGTGCTGTCCATGTTCATAGGAGGCAACATGGGATAGGAAGAGGGCGAGGAGCGTGGGCCTGCACACAAGCGCAGGCCCAACTTCACAAAGAGAGAGACAGATGCCCTGTTTGAGGCCTACCTAAACAGGGAGGCTCAGTTGAGTGGTGCCACAGGCTCACCACATGACAGGGTTGTTACATGGGACAAGGTGGTGGCCTACAGCAGCCACCAATGGTCAGCACAGGAGTGCCGCAAAAAGGTCGGGATGGACAGGTGGCGCATTAAGGAGAAGGTGGTAGCCATCAGAGTGTCCTAGAATGCCACTGGTGAGGGGCCACCAGATGCACCCACACTGACGCCGACCAAGGAGTTGGTGGCAGCCACCATCCGCCGCACCTCGGTGGAGGGTGTGCCTGGTGGGGGATTCCAGATGGGTGGCAGCCCATCACTGCATGGTATGTATGTCAGCAATACACAGGTAGTGGGCTAGGATGTGCATACACAGACATGCTGGTGTGCATGCTGCTGTCACACACGTGCATGGCAAGCTGCTGGCCATGTATGGTGGCAGTGTGCATGGGGGCCACATGGGCACCACATCACTGACACTACTTCTTTCTCCTGCAGCACCAGCTTGGCTCCATGCAGAGGATGCAGTGGCGGTAGCTGCAGCACGTGTGGATGGTGCATCAGCCCCTGAAGATGAACCATCCATGTCCACTGGCATCCGTGGTTCCAACAGACTGCAACCAGGTACCACGGTGCCTGTGGATGTCCTAGGCCTAGGGGCAGATGAGGCCCTGAATGTGTTTCTGCAGGATGACAGCCTTGGTGTCTGTGTAGAGACACAGTTCAGGGTGGGGTTTAACTCTGATGATGGCATGACATTGATCCTTGATGGCATGGGTGACACTGTGGGTGTGTTGCTCTGGCAGCAGCACAAGCTGCATCAGGGCAGATTGGCATAGCTGCATCTGCATAGCCACCTGCCAGCTCTGCGTGTGCAGCAGTGTGCGGTACCACTGCTGTGGCCCGCGTACGTGGTGGCGTGGATGTGCAGGTGCAGGGCAGCAGTGGACAGTATGCTGGGTGACAGCAGCAGGCTGCAGGTGCCACTGGGTGGCTGGACACAGGGTCCACCACCAGTACACCTGCCAAACACCCTCTCGCAGTGGATCCCACTGTGCAGCACCCACCAGAGCTGGGGTCTGGACTAAGTGGCAGGTCCCCAACTGCTGATTGATGTCCCGGCCAGGAGACACAGGATGCAGATTGGCTGGTGGTGCACACCTGGCTGTTGTATGCATCTGTCAAGCAACAGGTGCTGCTCGCTGCTGGGGTGCATGCATTATGGGTGGAGGTGCACCAGCTTGTGGAGTAGCAGGACAGAGGAACTGTGCAGATCCTGGAGGGGTTGCAACACATGCAGGAGGCCATGACTACATACATGGATCATATTTCTGGTGCAGTTGTGGATGACGTTGTGTTGCAGGCTGCCACTGGGCATGGCCATGTGCAGAGGACTCCCGGCAGTGTGCTGTCCACCCCACAGACCCAGCATCAGGTGACCCCATCACAGTGGATGCTGGGTTCAGATGTAGGCATCCCCGGCATGCCTGGTGTTGGCCTGTTTGGCTGCCTACACACCCCTGCGTGGACACGGTTGTGTTCCCGCACATCCACCCAGGGGAGCCTCTGACACACTCCCCCATGGCCAATGCACAGTCTGCAGCTGCTGATCAGCCATGGTGTAGCCACCCATGTGGCCTTGGTGGCTGTGGGTCCATGTGGCTACCCTGCCGCAGTCTGCTGCTGCTGCTGCCTTGTGTGCTCATGGGCACTGTGTGTGTGTGTTGCACATCTGTGTATGCACCTGCGTGCCATGCCACATGCTGTCTGTGTGTGCCTGACAGCTGCTGGGACATGCAGTGTGGATGTGATGAGGGTAGACTGGCACCGGTTGTGCCTGTGCCCCGGTGCACTGCATCTGACCTACACCACCGTCCACTGCCTATGTGTGTGTGTGTGTATGCATGTGCAGTATGTGTGTGCCTACTGTATGTCGGTGTGTTCCATTCCCTCCACTGCTTTGCACGCCCCTCACCGTGCATGGCTCTGCATGTGTATAGTGTGCTGGTCTGTGTGGCCTATGCATGTGTACCACGACACCTACCTGCATTCTCCAAAGTGTTCCTGTGTGACCGTGTCACGGTATCTTCGGGCCTGTGTGAGGGATTTTATTTTTAAAAGAATATGAAATAATGCTTAGTCTCACATGATTTAACTAAGTAGCTAAAATAAAATCGCATGTCCGGGCTTGCTGAAGCAGGGTTACTTTAGGTGAAAAATATAGCTGTGTAGCTGAATAAAACTAGTTAGAACTGGCAGTTGCTGTCTGATAAGAAAGAACTGAATAAGTGGAAAACAACTCCATATAAGGAAAATGCTGATAGTAAGGTTTTGTAAGAGATAAGAAAAAGCTGTTGTAAGCATGCTTAGAATGAAATCACCTATAGCCACGCCTAAGTAAACTGTAAAATGTATATAAGCTACTGTGAGCAGTAATCGGAGAGCTTTCTCCTTTGCAGAACTCCCGCATGCATGTGAAAGATTCGATCAAATAAAGCGATGTTAAGACAAAACCCAGTGGTGTGGTTTTGCCCGTGGCCAGCCAGGGGCGGTTGCTCAGGTAATACTTACAGTGAGAGAATTTGCGATCACAGTTTTGGCGTAGTCGGCAGGATGAGTTCTTCAGTCCGTGTCACCCGTGATTGGGTTTTTCCCTTGGACAAAAAGAAGAATATTTTTGTGGAACCCCATCAGGACGTGACGCCTAGGAGCAGGCGACACTCATCATCACTGTAAGTACAAGAATACCTTGGAGCGAGTGTGCACTATAAAGGACAGGCATAGATAATATGGGAAACAAGGGAACAAAAAATAAGCTGGGTCCAGAATTAGTATTATCTGAACCGGCAAAATGTATATTTGACAAGTTTGGCCAAACAAATTACAAGGGCAACTGCACTGTCCTTTGCCCTTGTAATTTGTGCTTGCTGCAAGTATATACTGTTAGAGCTAATGATGGCTTTCACAGTTCAGGCTGCTTTTAGGAGAAAAGCAGCGGCTGATTAAGTAACGTTAAATAAGCAACATTTAGAGAAAGAAAATAAACTACTGTGGATGTACGCACAGTAGGTGACTACAGACGGGATGATTTGAAAATCCTCCCCCCCATGTTGCCTATCTGTGTAGTTTCAAGTTTTTCTGTATCAATTTCAAGTCCCCTTGCCTCTTATAGAGGCTGAAACATTTGATCCCAAACCCAGGTACTGGGGACCTCCACCAGATAGATCTCAACCTAGTACCTAGTACTGTTACAAATTTTTTTGTGTGTTGTTTTGTTTTTAAACTGCAAACCAGAGCTCTGGAAAAATACTTGGTTTGGCAGGTTACTAAAATGGCCAAAAGAAAACCTTTAAAAGGGTTAATAGCTGCAGTGTTGGGAAATTATCATGAAGGCCATGCAGTCAGTTTTCTCACTCAGACCAGTGTATCAGAAAAGAAGAAGGAAAATGCCTTGGCACCGGGTAAGTCTGAATTTTTTTATTTAAAGTTGTTTTATGTCTGTTTTATTTCTGTGATACGTATACTAAACAAGGTAATACTCTGTCTCTCTCGTGCATATTTTCTAGCGTATATCTGTGTTCTGTAATTATGTTCTGTTGTCCAAATTGCAAAATAGCATTGACTGCCTTTGGTGCATGACATGTTACAGTAAAAAAAAAGAGAAGAAGCTTCTTTGCCTCATAGCTGACTGTTTTAATTGGTTTTATTTTTAATGGAACATTTGTGCTGCCTAGATAGGGTCAGTGAAGATCTTTTGTATGTAGTTGTTGGTTGGAGCAGGTAGTGTTGATGGTGAAGAGTTATGACGTCATAGATTGCAATGTGCAGAAAGATTTGTAGTTTGCAAGCAACGTGCCAAGCCACTGCTAGGTGAAAATGTAATGTGTTAACAGCTATAATTGGCTTTATCATACTTCTAGTTAAAACCAGAAATTTTTTGCAAAATGGCAGAGTGCCATATTTTGGCTATGCGCCAAAAGGTGTAACCATGTTATACTAGATGTGTTCACTTACAGATGGTATGTTGTGCTGTATTTTAAAGGAATTGAAAGGTGTTTAAAAAAGTGTTTTGTTCTGGAAAGATTTGGCATGGAGATATGTATAAATGTGTTGGTTTAAAAAATTGTCAGTGTTACAAGACAGGCAGGAGGCAGCACATATATCTAAAACATGTACAGTTTTCTAATGAAACCATGGGCATTACCTCAGCAAATTGGTGTCAAATAATGTCAGTCTTATTTTCTGTTAGGTATTTCTTTTTGTGTATGTGTACTGTCTTGGCCAGCAGTTTTATTGTGTGCTCTATTATTGTTTAAAGATATTTTAATATCAGTAGTGTTCAAGGACACTACAAAAATAACTGGGTTTGAACGACCCTTGCATGCACACTGTGACCTTTTGCACGTTATTTGACCTTCTTGTGTTTCAACATTTTATGTTACTACCAGTTCAAACTTGATGTGTATTCCATACCTAAAGCACAACTTTTCACACAAAATGTATGTTTTCATGAAAGCACACCAAGAGTGAACCATGTAATTTGACTTTTTATTGCAAAACTAGTATTCTAAGTGAAGAGGAACAAACTTTTATTTTCTTCTCACTGCTTCTGACTTGCAGCCAACACAGGCAATACTCCAGCTGGAAGGGGAGAATTATTTATAATTTCCCCATATTTTTATTATATATATATATATATATATACAGTACGCTTTTGAAAAAAGGACTATTACAGCTGTTTTTGAGAGTTTATCATCTACAGTTAAAAAACAATGGTTTTGGTTTTTATGTGTGACCATGGTGTAATCATTTTTTGTCTTTTTGAAATGCATTCTAAGAGATACGTACGTACGGTATTACCATTAATCCGGATCCTTTATAAACTCAGCTGACATTTTGTCATGCTTAGGATAAAGGAACCCAGGGACACTTGGCTTATTTTATCCTATGGAAATAATCTTGTTTTATTTTTAAACTTGTGTATGTTTGTTTTTGTTGTTTGTCTGTGTTTCTTCTCTTTCTTCTAGAGAAAAAGAAGTTCCCCATCTTTATAGTAAGGTATGAAACTTACTAAACTAATTGTAATATTATCTTGTTATAATTTAAAGTGTAGGAGGTGGGGACTGCAATGGGAGGCCACCATTACCATTTATCCAGTGCACATTTTTTAAATTACTGTGCGACTAGCACTAATATCGCGCAGACCATTTCTGGGTTAATATTCATGTCACCATCCACAGCTAACCTTTTTATTGCTACGGTATTCGAGCTGTCTGTTCCACCAGTAGGAGCTGAGGGGAAGGGGGTAAGCTACCCTTCCTCCCTTCCAGTGTAATACCCACAAAGGTTGCAAGGTACATCACTGTTCCCCCAAAGGGGTAAATAAAGAAAATGCGAATTTGCCAATAATTGTTTCTTATTTACAGGTTTTAAAAAGACCCAAGGTATTTTAACAGCATAACCCAGCCCAAGCTCTTCTGCTTTATCTAGTGCAAACAGTTAAATCTCACACCTATTATTAGTACAAGGGCTTCTGCCCTCAGCAAGTAATCAGTTACGCTGGAGGGTGAAGTTGTGTATGTATTTCCACACATATTCATTCTTTTGATTGTCTTTTCAGCTTTCTTATCCTGTCAAAACAAATGTAAAACAACTTTTGTCATAGCCTTACAGCAATGAATGCATTTTTTTTCAACCAGTAAATTCACAATACTCTAACATTCCTGGACTCTGAACTAAGTTTACAGTCTATATTTGTTGTTTAAAATGTATGTTATGCATTATGCTCAATACTGAAATTGTTCTATTGCAAACACTAATGTTTCACGTTTATGTTATAATGTTTTAATATACATCTTGCTACACTGTATCATGTGTGTATTCAGAAAAGTGCTCCACATGTATAACGTTTTTAATGCTCATAACCAAACCTAAATACTGGGGTCAGCATTGCTGACCCACCCCTACAATATGTTCCAAAGCAAAACCCCAAACAAATTAATGCTCCGTTTGTCTTATTACTCACAGGTGCAATAGGCACTGTTATTAAATTGGCATAGGCCAACAACATATGTATTTGTCCCACTAATTGCATAGTGTAACAGGCATATTGCTATGAACTTTATGTTTGCGTGTTATTGTAACATTACAAGATTTTATAACTCAGGTCTCAGTCAGGCCTGCTTGCAACGAGACAGGAAATAATGTTCATCACTGTCATAACTGCTTCTGTGATTTGAAAGCAGGTGTAACCATAACATTGTCATGATTTACAAATGGTCAAATGGTATAATTGAACCTCGGCCTGCACCCCCAGGTGTGCAGTTGATGTCCCATTTTTATTTTTCTCTTTCTAATTGCCAAAATTTAGGCTCTGTCACACCACTCTTTACAAAACAAAAAGTAAATGGTTTAAAAGATTGTTATTTATGTGTTTTTAACTCAGTGTCTAACACATTTTGCAAGTTTGCAGGTTTCCACGGTGTGGCACACATAAGATCTCCACGTTCAACAGCAGTAATACTTTCATCTAAGTTGCCAAGACCTTCATCTTTTTCCTTAAAAAAGAAAACAACTGCGACAGTTTTGATGTTATCACCATCTTTGTGCCTGACTGGTTCCTTATAAGGACTATTGCATGAATCCAGTTATTATTAAATCAACTGAATAAGGTCCAGTCAGTTCAGGCTCTGCAATCAAGCTTTTGTTTCTGCTTACTATGAAGTTAAATCTGGGGTAGGGGCAATCCCCTAACTTCAGCAAAAACATTTTTTCCAATTGATCTTCAAGCAAGACATCCATTTTCTTCACTGCTGCTTGTTCCAAACATGGCTGGTACTTTCTACAACCCTATTGCTCTGTTATGGACTGTGTTCTTAATGGTTTATTGTCAATTGTTACCTTTTTATGGACTGTTAATCTTTATACCAGGGTATAATCAACTACCACGACACAAATGCCATGAAAGTGTGTGTGTGTGGCTCCATTAAAAGAACTCAATGAACTCACTGCACAATCTAATCCACCCCTGGCCAGTGTGTCTGCCAATCAGCCATCCAGCAGCCAGCAACATGAACACTGACTTTTCTACTGTGCTGGTGTTTGTTTTTAAATTACTGTCTGCATTGCCCCATGTGCCTTGTGGGGTTACTACCGTTCTGCAAATGACATTTCACCTGTACTGTAACTACACCAACTTGTGGTTATTTATATGAACTTTATGGACTGTTAACTTTATGGACTATTATGTTTTATAAGGACTTATCTGTCAAGAGACATTATCAACAGATTCTTCAATCAAGCTCCAAGGGTGTGCCACACCTCTGCACAAGGTAGCATCTACCTTATTCACTCTCAAAGTGGATTCCATGAACTCTTTTTCATCAACAAAATTGTTATGTTATATTGTGTTATATGTGGTATCACATGTTAGCATTTTTTTCACATATTTAAATTGTGGTGTTGACATCCCTCAGTTCTGTATTGTGTTTTACAAACTCACCATTTGTGTTCCATCTGTAACTACCTCTGTATCAACTCCAGAACAGGATGCTTTTTTATAAATGCCTTGACTATCTGTATGCTGGCAACCAGTTTTAAATCATATACCTATTCACCTAGTCTAACAGTCTAAAAGTAGAAATGTTTAGTTTTTTTTAACCTTCAGTTAATAACTAATATCTTTACATTTATATTCAATTTTTGTAAATGTTCGAGTCCCTCAGGGGCCTCCTATCTTCAGGGTGAAAAATATTAAAAGTGGTCAGTGGCCAAGGTTTTAGTAATCAGTGACCAAACTTTTATCAACAATATGTAGTTGGCTAACCAAAAGATTGAGAAAATAAAAAGGTGTAAAATGGCTAGTGTAGATTGCTAAAGGGCTAGTAAAAGGTAAAAATGGTTAGTAAATGACTAAATGATGCCAACATGTAAATTAGTATATCTAGTAGCAAAAGGCTGCAAGAGGCTAAATACCACCATGTCACTTAATATGTGTGTGTGTGAGACTTTAAAAGGGTTAATTGTAAGATTCTATACAATGAAAAAAATAGCTAAAAGCATAAGGTGAGGCTGTGGCCAAAATATGCACACAGCTGTGTTTAGCCTTGACTATTAAAAGTTTCTCATCATATAATTCTCTTGTGTTAAAAACAAAATATGTTTAACAGAAAACTGATAAGAAATAATGAGATACCTCATTTGGTTGCTGGTACAAGGTTACTTTGACATTTGTAGCAAGCTAGTCACTTCTCTCATATGCTTTCTGGCTCCCAAAACAAAAGTTATTTGTAATAAATATACAATTCCGTCACCATTTGTTTTCCCGTTCTATAATGAGCCAGACGTAACAAAAATATAAATCGATATCTAGTTGATACAGAGTATCAAAAGGGGGGAGTGTAAGGGATTTTATTTTTAAAAGAATATGAAATAATGCTTAGTCTCACATGATTTAACTAAGTAGCTAAAATAAATGCGCATGTCCAGGCTTGCTGAAGCAGGGTTACTTTAGGTGAAAAATATAGCTGTGTAGCTGAATAAAACTAGTTAGAACTGGCAGTTGCTGTCTGATAAGAAAGAACTGAATAAGTGGAAAAACAACTCCATATAAGGAAAATGCTGATAGTAAGGTTTTGTAAGAGATAAGAAAAAGCTGTTGTAAGCATGCTTAGAATGAAATCACCTATAGCTACACCTAAGTAAACTGTAAAATGTATATAAGCTACTGTGAGCAGTAATCGGAGGAGCTTTCTCCTTTGCAGAACTCCCGCATGCATGTGAAAGATTCGATCAAATAAAGCGATGATAAGACAAAACCCAGTGGTGTGGTTTTTGCCCCGTGACGACGGGAGCGGTTGCTCAGGTAATACTTACAGTGAGAGAATTTGCGATCACACCTGCTGTATCAATCAGGGGGTTTCTTCCACCCGGGAGGGCTGCACACACCCCTCCAGTCCATTGTCACCATCAACCCTGCTACTGTTGCCCTCCTCAGCCTCAACAGATATCCCACGGTCAATGGCCATGTTTTGTAATATGCAGCAGTCTAGGAATAGGCCACAAGGGGCTGTACTGTAGGGCACCACTTGACCTGTCTAGGCAATGGAATTGTGCCTTCAGCATGCCAAAGACACACGTGATGATGTTGCGTGTGCTGGCATGTGCCTCATTGTAAAGATTACTCTGCAGGTGATGATAGTCACCAGTACGGGGTAAGCAGCCAGGCCCTTAGTGGGTATGCACTGTCATCTGTGTGGAGAGTGACATGGTTAGCCCTATGCTATGCTGTTCTGTGCCCCTTGCCCTGTCCATGGCACACACACCACCACACACACCCTGTCTCCCCCAACTCCAGATCTGCCATGCTATTCACCCCTGGCCATTGGCCATGCCATACTCACTCACAAGGTGGCCTGTTGGGATGTCCCCATGGTCAAACCTGTGGCACAGTGCAGAGCTGTGCCAGTTGAATGCGTCGTGTGCACTCCCAGGGTGTGTTGTGCACACACTGATGATGCATCCCATGGCATTGCACACCACCTGGCAGTTGATGCTCGGGCTCCCCTTCCTCTTGATATACACCATGTCTTTGGGGCCAGGTGGCATGCGGATGCCCACGTCAGTGCAGTCAATGGCCCCAATCATACCAGGCATGTGTGCAACCCTGTGGAAGGCCTGCTTGTTTGCTGTACACTCTGCCTGTGTGTTGGGGAACCATATGATCTCCGAAGCATGTGGCAGCAGGGCGTTGAGGACCTGTGTGAGGAGACAGGACGTGTTCAACTGGGTGATACCCATTGTGTCCTCTGTTGGTCATTGGATGGTGCCCGTGGTGAGCAAGCACATGACAGCGGTCACCTTGGTCTCCACGGACATTGTGTGACTACGTCTGGTGGATGCCTTTATCTCCTCACTGCACAGTTCACAGATCTGCCTCAGAATGGCCTTATTCAGGTGGTGCTGGCCCACGATTTGGGTGTCAGTAAAGTTCTTGAATGTGATGCGGGCACCGTACCACCTGTGTCAGGCATACCATCACTGGGCCCTTCATCGGCCACAGAGCTGTTCCCTCTGACTCCTCACACCCCTCATTGCAGGCTCCATCAGGAATGGCGCACTCTCCATCCCTCCTTAGAAACATAGACTTTGACGGCAGATAAGGACCACTTGGCCCACCTAGTCTGCCCATTTCCCTACCTAGAGGATAAGTTGCTGATCCTATTTAACCAACAGCCTATTTCTTCCTACCCCCCACAAAAATTGCCTTATGTCTATCCTATGCAATCTTGAATTCTCCCACAGTTTTAGACCCCACAACCTCCTCAGGAAGGCTGTTCCACATGTCCACCACCCTCTCTGTGAAAAAAATACTTCCTCACATTGCCCCCGAGCCTTCCCCCCTCTATCTTCAAATTGTGTCCCTTGTTCTTGCACATCTATTTTTCTGAAAGATGCTACCCTCTTGGACTTTGTTGATTCCACTGAAGTACTTAAACATTTCTGTCACGTCCCTCCATCCCTCCTTTCCTCAAGGGTATACATATTAAGCTCATTTAGTATCTCCTCATATGGCTTCTCTTGCAGACCCTGCACCATTTTAGTTGCCTTCCTCTGAACTTCCTCCATCCTGTCTATGTCTTTGCGGAGATGGGGTCTCCAGAACTGGATGCAGTACTCCAGATGGGGTCTCACCATCTGTCTGTACAGGGGGATAACAACTTTCTGTTTTCTGCTGGTGATGCCTCTCCCTATACATCCCAGTATCCCCCCAGCCCTCCTTACCACCCTCTCACATTACTTGCCAACCCTAAAGTCATCTGATATGATTACCCGCAGGTCCCTTTCCATTTTTGTTGTTGTTACTACCTCCTGCCCCATTGTGTAATCTTCCCTTGGGTTTTTGTTTCCCAGGTGCATTATTTTGCACTTCTTTGTGTGTCCCCTGGGTGGATGGGTGCCTGTCTGTCTCCCTGGTGTGCTGTCTGTATGTGTGTCTCTTTCTCTCTCTCTCTCTCTCTCTCTCTGCCCCTCTCTCCTTTTCTCACTCCACCTCTCTGTCTCTCTCTCCCTCTGCGTTTCTCGGCACAGGGTTGCACATCTGCTGTTTGTGCCCTGTTTTTATGGGAACAAGTTTGGGCGGTGCATCATGGGTTTGCTCCAGACAGCGCCATGGCTGCACAGTTGAATATCCCATTGTGCTGCATATTCATGGGAATGCCCCCTACACTTGCACTGCATACATTTTGGTTGCACATTGGCACAATGGGATTTACGCTGCGCTGCGGCTCCTGTTGAATATTGCTTAGTGGCACTTCTTTGTACTTGTGCTTGCACTGGCCATGGCGCCGGCCATGTGCAAGTGCTCTGAATATACAGGCCAGTATGTCTCTCACTGCAGTAAACTTTTTAATCTATCACTGCCCCATTTATTTATGCACACCCATTCCAACCCTATAACTTGCAAGGCTTTGGGGTAACAGTCATGGAACTGGTGATAATGGAATCTAACTGGATTCTCTGACTGGGGATTTTTTGATACTCTGCACATGCTTCAATATGCACCCCTTTAGTGGATGGATAATGAATTCCACATATGTCCTGGGGCAGTCCCACCATAATATGTAGATCACAAAATGTTAGAGGAGCAGCTAACAAAGTCCCTAATCTGGATTTTATTTGACCATGGCAGATTAGATTGGCAACAATAAGTGCAGGTGCTACAGTTGCCACACTTTATACATGCCCACAGGTTTTACTGGTAGCCAAGAGTGGTAACTGGGTTTAGGACATGTTTATGTGAAATGATCATGCATTATGTTGTCATGGAGGTTCCTTGCTCGTTTAAAGGAAATCCTAAGTTTTTTTCTTCAATTGCAGCCCTTAATGTGAGGTCACTTTTCAAAATTGACCAGTTTTGCCTTATCAGACTTCCTCCTTTACTGGCAAAGAGAATACATTGTAATAAAGCAGGTTGGTTCATCATCTGTGTTCCTAATTTTGGGCTTAAGAAGGATACTTCTCTGAACCAGAGATGCTTTGTTGAATGCTTCCAACATGCATTTGTTTTCATAACCCCTGTCCAGGAAGTTTTCATAATCTTTTCTGGCTGAAGCTGAAAATCCTCCTCATTTGAGCAATTTTCTCTCAACCTTAAAAATGATCAAGGTATGTGATTAATTACATTTGGATGTCCACTATCCACCCGTAATAAACTATTGGTTGCAGTAAGCTTACAGTAGTTTTTATTGTAATTTACCGTTCTGCACATACAGGGTAACATCCAAATAGTTCAATACAGATTTAATAGTAATGCTCAAATTAAGGTCTTTGGTGTGTTTAGCCAGAACACAAAAGCATCAGCTTTTTCTGCAGAACCGTCACACGCAGACCACGTCATCCGTATATCTGTACCAATATTTAATGTGGCGTGTGTGGGTTCACTGAACTTTTAATTTTACCCATTCCTCCCAGTTGCCAAGGAAAATAAATTGCATAAGAGGGAGCCACTGCGGCAGCCATAGCTGTTCCACAGGTTTGAACAAAATATTCCCCATTGAATTCAATGTAGCCATGTTTAAACATAAAATGAAGAGCCTCAGGTAAGAATTTGATGGGGACATTTTTGTGGAGCCTAGGTCTGCAGATAAAATGGTCACAGGCAGTGTTGCCAGCTTCATGACCTATGCATATGTATAAACTACAGTTATATCCAAGGATAAATAATTATCATGCCAAATGAAGTTCTTACATTTTTCAAACACATTCATAGTGTCTCTTAGGTAAGAAAGCAGGGGCCTGATATTCAAAAGTGAGCAAACTGGAACACACAACTGTGTGCCCCACATAGCGATAGTGCATGTGCACAAAAATGCTATATAGAAACAGCACATGGCACTTTTCATCTGAATATAGGTTCAGGTTTGCCCAGTACTAAGCCACTTGGTGAAGTCTGATAGTGCCCCCAAAATAGGGCCCCACAATGGCTTGCATCTGGGCAAAAGATGCTATATTCCAAAGTCCCCATTGGGCATGCAAGGTGCTGAGGTTCCATTTGCATGTACATTATGGGCTCATTTGCATGGGGAGTGAGGACAATTTGCAGCATAGCCCCCCCATTGCCCCAACCCAGTGAGCTGTCAACTTGTGCTAGTGACTTCCCCCTGTCTTCTAATACCACTCCCATTAAAAGAAACATTCCCATTGTGCTCCCCCACCATGCCCAGTCAATGTAAATATGTATATGTGTGTGTGTGTGTATACATACGTAGGTGTATATATATATATATGTATGTGTATATATGTATGTGTGTGTGTGTATATATATATATATATATATATATATATATATATATAAGTGTGTGGTCCAGTGGTGCCCCCCTTCTGATCCCAGTCACGGTATAAACATATACATTAATGTGAATGTGGAATTTTATAAATTATGATTTTTAATCTGTAGTGTTTTATGATACATTGTACAGGCGCTTTGGTTTCAGAAAAATGACTCTTATAAATAAAGATAAATTGACTTGACATGCATTTCCCTGGTGTCCAGTGGTCCCATCCCAAGAACCCCCCGGTTTGCCAATATGCCTCCCCGACAGCCACTTTGCCCTTGGCATGGCAGTAGCATAGAAGTCAGCCCTCAACTGTGCCCCTTCCAAACCTTGAGCAGCGGCCCCCCCCAGAGCCCATATGCAGTTGGTGATTGTTGGTCCCCTCCCACCTTGCTGCACAGACACCCACCCTCTGTCTCCATACCTGTCTGGTGCTGCGGTTCAATGATGGCGAGCGGCACAGCCCACCTCATGCCACCTCAGCCACCTGGTGTCTATCTGTAACTGGGAGCACGGCTTCTTTATAGGGCACAGTGACATGCCTTGCCCTGTAAATAAGTTGCACTCCCTGCTACAGATAGACATCGGGCAGCCAAGGTGTTGTGAGATGAGCTGTGCCACTCGCTGTCATTGAACCATGGCACTGACAGGGGGACCAGGGGTTGGGTGTCGGTGCTATGGGTAGGAGGGGGGTCACTAGCCATGAAGTGGGTATGGGCTGGGGGGCAGTGCTCAGAGTCAGGATGGGGCTTTGTTGGAGGTGCTGAACTTCTATGGTACTAGCATGCCAGGAGCAGTGTGTATGTTGTGGGGATATTGGCAAACAGGAGGAGTTCTTTCCCATGATGGGGATTGGGTGTGGGAAGGGGCCACTGGACACCAGGGAAATGTATGTTCATACCGTGGCTTGGATCGGAGGGAGGAAGGCACCACTGGATGCCAGGAATATTTCTTTATTTAAAAGTTTATCCAGGAAATACATACTGAACTGAGAACAGCTTGTTTCCAGATGCATTCTGAGGAAAGGGGAGAAGGAAATAACTAAACAATAAACTGATGAAAATAAGAAGTCAATTGCAGCAAAATAATAGTACAAGAAGCATAAATAATTTTATTTTATTTATTAATTTATATAAGTTTGGGATTAATATCTTTGAGTCAATGACTCATTTACAAAGGTTCGTCAATGTTGAACAAACATTACAAAAATACAAGGTTTACAGAGAAAAAAGAAAAAAGGAGAGAAAAAACATTGAAGCATATACACAGGCAGTAATAGTAAAATGTGAACTTATGCACACCAAATTAGTAAATATTAATAGATAGACTGATTAGATAAGAGGAGGTTGGGGGGAATCAGCTGAAGGTGCATCATCTGAGGTGGGAGAGAAGTGGAACTTTCAACCAAGTGAGGCCATCATCAGGTAATTGGGGTAGGGGAGTGGGTTAAGAAAAAAGTGGTATATAGCAGAAAGATGATGTGGGCAGGTAAAGGGAAAACTGGGAGCAAGGTACTATCACGTTAGCACAGGCAAGTGGCATCGTCTGAGGTGGGAAAGAGGTGGAGCTTTCAAGCAAGTGATGCCATCGTCCAGTAATTGTGGGTAGGGGAGTAGTTTAAGAAAAAATGTGGTATATAGCTAAAAGATGTAGAGGAGGGTAGGTAAATGGAAAACTGGGGGTGAGATACTATCACATTAGTGCTGGCAGGTACCATTCATTTTAGGGTCAAGGAGAGATTTGAGCCCAGCTTTGAAGGTACTAATCTTGGTAGTATCAGTGAGGACAGCAGGTAGGTCATTGTACCATTTCAAACCTTGATACAGGATGGAGTACTGGGCAAGTTTCGTCCTTTTGAAGGGAATCTCCATCTTGTCAGCAACTGCACTATGGGTGGATTTTGTTGGGATGGCCAGCTTAAAATGTTTGCCCAGTGTGGGGAATGTCAGTCCAAGTAGTACTTTTTTTAGAAGTAGGCAGGTTTGATATTGCCCTCTAAGATGGAGTGGGAGCCACCCAGTTTCAGTGTACAGTGAGCAGGTGTGATGTCGAGAGTAGCCCCCAAAGTAAGATGATAGGCCTTATTGAGGAGTGTGTTGATCCTGCTAAGAGCAGTTTTTGTGCCTGCCCCATATATAGGTAACCCATAGTCAATGGTAGACACTAATGAGCTACTGGTGGCTAGTATGAGTGCATCTGGTGTCATTGAACGTCTGTGAAGATAAATTACACCAAGTTTTATATTTGTAGTCTTGATGACAGAGTCAATGTGGTTTGAAAAGGTGAGCATGTCATCAAAGGTAATGCCGAGATATTTAAAGTTAGATACTTGGTCTAGGATTTCACCCTTTTGGTTATGAATACGCAGGGGCAGGTATTTCTTTTTGCTTTGAGAGGTGGTGAAGAGCATACTCCTTTTGTTTTTTTTGATGTTTAGTAGTAGCTTGTTTTCTGTAAACCAAGATTCAAGTTTATGGAAGCTGCTTTACAGTTCACTTGTGATGGATTTTTGGTTTTTGCCAGCTACTGAGATCACTGAATCATCAGCACAGAGAACTGTGTTTGCTGAGCAAGCCATTGAGGTCAAGTTGATGAACAGGCTAAAAATAGAGGACCGAGGACTGACCCCTGCGGAACCCCGAGGTGTACCTCCTTAGCAGCGGATAGGGTATCACCAATTTTGACATGTTGTGATCTGTTAGAGAAGTAGCTGCCAAACCATAGTACTGTATCTGGGGATAGACCTGTAGACAGAAGGCAACTTACTGTAGGAGGAAGTTGTGATTAACAGAGTCGAAAGCCTTTGTGAGGTCAATGAAGACTGATCCAACTGCCTGGCCACTATCCAAGGCATTATATAGTTGGGATGAATAATCAACTAGAGCGGTGAGTGTGGAGTGCTTTTTATGAAAGCCATGCTATTATGGGCAGAGTAGGTTATGGTTATCAAGGTATTCAGTAAGGTGCACTGAGACCATTCTCTCGAGTACTTTCGAAAGGGGAGGAAGGATGGATATAGGTCTGTATTTGGATGTTTGGGTTTTATCCCCCACTTTAAAGACAGGCGTTACGTTAGCTGACGTTCATGCATTTGGAAATACTCCTGATTTTAGAGAGGCATTAAACACCATGGTAAGAAGACCAGTAAGTTCGTGAAGGAGTAGACCAACTAGCTTCATGTCAAGCAGATCCATTCCATACTGGTCTTGCCAAGCACCCTTTTAATATGCTTGATGGTTTCGGTTTTGCTGGCATGTCTAAAGTAAAACAGTGGTGCATCTTTCCTTGGGTATCTTGAGGGGCAGTTGGGCATTGCTGAACATGCATATCTTTGAAGTAGTCACCAGGGAGTACACTTGAAAGGTCAGTGAACACATTGTTGAGCTCATTGGCAATTTCAATGTGTTCCTGTAGGGGGCCCCTTCACAGTCAACAGTAGATCTGGGGAGGTCTTGGGGGCTTTGCCCATTAAGGATTTAAGAGAGCACCAAAAGTCTCTTCCAGAACCCCAGGTTTTGGCTAGTAGATCCTTATAGTAGGAGGCTTTATCCTGTCGTATGAGTCTGGTGTAGGCATTTCTAGCTGCCTTGTAGGCATTAAATGTAGCAGGTGTACCAACTGCTTTTGCTATATGCCAAAGACTGGCAAACAACAAATAATTAGAGGCAAATTAATAAATGAATGTAGGTAGAAAATAAAACATGCTCTTATATGTACATAGAAAAGGAATAAAAAGAGGAGAAGTTCATAGACAGTTGTAGGTAGGAGAACAAAAGTCATAAGAAGAGATGGTATACTTATGCTGTCCTGAAGCTCACTATCCCGACATCCAGTACCCTGGTCAGCATTGCCCGATAGATAAGGAATCCCATCGGTAATTAACCCAACGGTATTCCTCCCGATGGGGTAAGGTAGCAGATGTGATGGAATGCTACCTTACCCCTTCTGCGTACGTGAAAGGATGACTGGATGGGGCTGCTGGCCAAGCTGCTCCAGTGGTGTTGAGGGGTAAATCACCAGTAGGTTGGCCAGTGTGCTGTGTGTGACCTGAGTTTTGGTCCGGGTCACGTCATTTTACACACTGCACCCTCATAACTACTTAGTTTTTCACTCTGCTCCCCAAAGGAGTTAGATATTTTAGTTAAGGGGGGTATGGGGGGCACAGTCCCCTGCATTGTAACACACGGCATATGTTGCCATGTTGCCTGACATTATGTTGGGCAAGTGGTGCCATCGGGTCTGTGGATTTCGAGCATCTGGACTTGGCATCCTGAGCTTCAGAATACAGAGTTTCCAGATAACATAGTATTTCCGATGAGACTTTATGGAGGAAGGAGAAGAGGCTGAACAAATAGAAAAAGAAGGGAGGACCTAAATTTTGGAAATCCGTAAGAAACCACAGATAGTCCAACAACAGATTTTCTAGAAGGAATAGAAAGAGAAGGGGAATTAGTGTTGCAGATAAGGTAGGAGGAAAAGGAGAAGACGATAAAAGGGATTTAAGATAGGAGGGAAGGGAGCTGAACCAGAATTTGGATATAAAAGATGCACAATTGGAAATGCATCCAGCATCAAGACAGGGAAGAAAAAGTGATGTGTAAAGAGAGCAGTGGTGAGTAGGAAGGGGGCAATCTAAAGCAAAATGACAAAAAGATTGGAAAAGGGTGTCCAGTCTGGCATGGGAAGTTTTAGGTATACCACTGTAGACTAAGTCACCATAATCAAAGATAGGAATATATATTTATTCACCTGGCCTGGGATCAGAGGAAGGGGTGCACCAGCAGGAGAACTGTGTTGGGGGCACAGTGCACTACCTCCAGCAGCCATTAAGGTTGCGCCCAGATTACTACGGGGTAAGGTTGGCAGCATTTGCTTTGTGCAATGAGACTGCGCAAAGCATTCTTGCACAGAGCAAATACTCTGTTGACTGTGGTGATATTCAGGTCCGATCCCCAATTTGCATAGTTTTGCCTTGTGCACCTCTCCACTCTTTGCCCAGGTGCAAACTGAGCATTTGAATATGGGACTTCCATACAAAACCCAGTTTGCATGCTCAAACTGGGATTTGTGCAGAGTAAGCTTTTAAATATAGGGCCCCAAGTGTGTCTCACACACTGCATACACACTTCAAAAAAAATCCATGAACCTGCATAAGTTCTCAAGCAGGGAGCCCACTCCTGACACAGTTGGTCTGTCTGGGGGTAATACTCTTTATCTGTTTTGGGCAGTATGTATATAGCTGGGACAGTAGCATTTGAATTGTCCTCTGCCTCATGTGCCCTCCCGAGCAGATCCAGATAGTTTTTTCTGGAAAATTTGTGTGGTGTCTCTTGTAAGTTTTTTTATAACTGGCCACATCTGATAACCATTCTAACACCTTTTTCTTTATAAATGGTTTTGGTCTTTTAGTCATAATAACCATATTGTCCCCTTTGTTTGCAGGTTTAATTACTGTTCTGGGTTGTTATTGAGATCCTGCAGAGCCTAGCCTCTCCACAGCCAAAAGATTCATGTAGGCAAAGGAGAAGGGGTCAGCCACAACTAATTGCTCCACTTCTTTAAGTATAACATTTTCAAAAGCCTGAATCAAAGGATTGCTGCTAGAAGGACAGAACATAGATTTAGGCTTAAATGCAGTCTTTCTTAACTTATGAAATGTAGTACCTGTCACATAATAAAGGCAAATTCAAAGGCTGTACTGTCAGTCCTAGTTTCTAAACAAAGATGTTCAAGAGCTT
Organism: Neoceratodus forsteri; assembly: GCA_016271365.2. Classification (NCBI taxonomy): domain Eukaryota; kingdom Metazoa; phylum Chordata; order Ceratodontiformes; family Ceratodontidae; genus Neoceratodus; species Neoceratodus forsteri. The sequence goes on from CM057449.1 coordinate 688,747,161, forward strand.
CAAAATTGGCCACATTCTGCTCAGTTGAAGTGGTTCAGATCACCCAAATCAGAGTTCAAATTCTCTGATAAAACTGCAAGTTTATTAGTTAACTACTCTGCATAGTAAGAGAGCTCCAGAAGGCATTGCTAAGGGACTAAGAACATTCAAAAGAGGAATCTGTGGCCAGATATTCAAAAAAGCACAAAGCAATGCGCAAACATTTGCTCTCTGTCTTGCAATAGTGCAGATGCACAAAAAGGCTATATTCAGTCAAACAGCACAGAGCGTTATTCATCTGAACATGCAACCCAAGCCCTGGCCAAGAGCAGAGTCTGGAAACTGGGACCCCCCTAACTTGTACCACAGACAAGGCAACAGGCCACAAGTTGGCAAAAACAAAAGGCATCATCCTAGCTCTGAGGTGAATACCTGACTGAGCAGTCAAAAGAGGCAGGGGTTTAGGGTACAAAATAACATTTATATTTACTCAAGGTTCGGGAAGAGAGGTGCCAAGGTCTAACTTCTGTGGGGACCCCATAACAGTTCACATTGGAAGCACAGATGCAATGTCCACTACTGAAAACTGGGATTGTACAGTATGGCTTTATTCTCACAAGTTGGTAACAAATGCAGAACAGGGTTGTCCTCCAGGTTTGGTACTGTCTACACAGAAGCAAGGTTTTCCTTTCCAGAAGAACTGTTTTGGCACTTTAGAACAGACTTTTCCTCACACACATTTCAAACTGTCCATCCCTCTATACTAAGAATCTCTGGACTTTACTTTTCCAAAGCAAGTGTATACTGTGGTTGTTGCCACACAATTTAAACACATTTTCCCTGGAGTGATGACATCCATTAACATGTCCAGTTTAACCTGATGCCCATATGTGAACCAGTTTGCCCTGACTGAGGACTCAAACTGTGGTTATGTCGAATCCTACGCCATGCCCAGTCTCTGCCATTCCTTCTGTGTTACACCAAAATTGATCCTCCAATATACCTGGATTGCAAAGGAATCCTAAACGTTAAACTTGAAGCATTCAGCACATTGTTGTGGTGAAACAGGATTCTTCCTATACACCTGAGTTGCAAAAGGAATCCCAAACCTTAAACTTGAACAATCAGCACATTTTTGTGGTGAAACAGGGGCCCTGACAGGTGCACTCTAGCCTTATGTCTGGGCACATACATCTCAGACAAACCCTCAAGAACAGTCCCATGAATCTGTACTCACAGTGTTGTTTGCCCCTTTGATGCATACATGAAAACATTAAGGAAATATCCTCTTCCCTTCACAGGTAGCTTGTCACAGCTTCAACTGCACACACTTTTTCTCTGGGCAGCTGACACTCTTCAGGATCTTCAGGGGATTGCCCATTGGACTCACTGAAACTCTGTCCAAACCACATTTTCTGTGTAAAATGACCCACTGGGGTCCTGCAGATGAACAGTGTCCACCACTTCTGGTTCTGCTGGGTCTCACACACTAAGGTGAGAAACTGCCCGGGGTCCTTCACCCAATCTCACAAGAGACTGGCAGGCACCCCCACACTCTGAGCACTGCTGCTGCTCAGAGTTCCATTTCACACTACTGCTGACTACACACTAACCGACTCCAGTCTCAAGAGTCTAAACCTCCCCCAGAGCAGCTGATTCCAAAGTGGCTTATGCTGCTGCAAGAATGCAAAATGACATAATCCATATTCTGTTCAGCCCAGTTGAGTAAATTATGTCATATGTAAAGGTCTCCTAATAATCACCTTTACCAGCTGCCCAGTACCTTCCTATGGCTAAACTGATGGGATTCTAGTAACCCCAGGGGACTGGTTGTTTGCAAATATATGATCATAGTTGCTCAGCGCTAAGCCACTTAATGCTGCCTGATAGTGGCCCCACAATGGCTAGTGCTGGGGATAAATTTGCAATATTCAAAAGTTCCCATGCAAATAAGCACATTGGGCATGCAAGTGCTAAGGGGCCATTATCATGCCCACTGTGGGCTCATTTGCATGGGGCATGAGAACAATGTGCCTAGTGCAGACCCTCAAATTGCCCCAACCCAGTGAGCTATCCCTGATGCTAGTGGCATCCCCACCCATTTAACCCAGTCCTGGTACATATAACTGATATCCCTGGGATCCAGTGGTGGCCCCTCCTTCTGATTCCAGACATGGTAACTGAAGATGTATCCCTGACATCTGGTGCCCCCACCCCACTGATTGCCTCTGGATATTACAAATACTCCAAATCACTGGTGTCCAGAGTCCACCACAACCAACCATACACTTCAAGTCTTTCTGTTCCCTGGTGTCCAGTGATCCCTCCTCACCCAATCAGTGACCCAATACAAGTCATAGCATTCCCTAGTGGTCAGTGTAACCCATCTCCCCATCCCGAGCCCCTGTATAATACATAGACACAGATCTCGGGTGGTCTAGCTGCCCCTTCCCTTTCCCTGATCCCCTGTAAAGTGACATGAAGCCTTTCTGCTAGCATCTAGTGGAGCCCCACCACCCCCACCCTAGCAGGTAGTGTCTGACCACCCCACTCCCCCATCCTGAACCCAAGACAGTGACCAGCACAGCCCTACTCTCACCACTATGGCTGGCCACCAACTGAGCTTTCAGTTAATGTGACCAGTATACAGTACATGCTCATTGACATTGATTGACAGCTCAGAGTTAGCTGTCAGTCAGTGACCACATGCTTAGGGATGTGTGGGTACTAAAATACCCAACAAAAAGACAACCAGTTGGTACCCCAAAAGTACCACCAAAAGCCCAGATGAAAACTGATTAGTCTGGTTGGGTCAGGTATTCACTATCAGACTGCTTCTACTACCCGATTACCCGACCCTGACCACAGCAAAATAATGTAAAGACTGTTTTTTGGGTACTATTATACTGTTTATTAGATGCTCAATTCATTATACCCATGGAGGCATTGCTGAGGTAGGTATGAGAAGAACAGTTTCTAGTGAGCCTGCTGCTGTTACCAAAAATTATACCCATGGTAGACATTGCTGAGGTAGGTGCAAGATGGCAGCTTCTGTGAGTGAACCTACTACTATTTCAAGAAATTTCACCCATGGCAGGCATTGCTGAGGTAGGTAAGAGAGGCACAGATACTGTGATTGAGCCTGCTTCTGTTTTAAAAAATTATACCAATGGTGGGCATCGATCAAACTTACATAATATAAATTGATGACTGACCAAAAAAACCTATGAGCAGTACTAGTGTGGCACATGTGGCTGGTGTGGTGGCAGTGATGATGGTTCCATTTTTTTCTTACACAACCTAGTCATCATATTCAGTATCACTGTTTGCTGGCTGTTGTTCATTTTCATGGTCAGACTCACGTAAATCAGTGATTGTGACAATTGTGAGATTGTCAGCATTCATTTTGAGAAATGTAAGCCATTCCATATTTGCAGGACTTAGCAGTATTCTGTGGTCAGTGAATATTCCTCTAGTGTCACTAAATATGCATTCTGAATATACTTTTGAAGGTGGATAACTGAGATACATTATTGCAAGATTTGCAAAATCTGGCCATATTGTGCTCTTTTGTTTGCAATAGAGTAATGGATCTTCCTCATGACCAATCACAGTGTGGTCTGCAAAGTACTGCAGTATCATTGTGCTGCATGAGGTGGTTACCAGTCTGACAGATGAACCTGCTGCACTTTCTTTACAGGATACCAGTCCATTTTGTTGCAAATGACTCCAAATGATTTGGCTTTCTGATCCTGAATATAGGATGCCCAAGAAGTAGTCATTTTTTTTACTTACAGAGCAGTTAAAGATGAATTTCTCCTTGAAACACTGGGACTGGTTAAATATCATGGTAACTCAACCGTGAGATCCTATAACCTAAAACGTAAAGGGCATACAAACCATACTAACAAATGTAACAATTGGTTCACTCAAAGAATGACTTCGCATTGGAACTCATTAACCATTAAAGTTGTTCAGAGTGAAAGTATGGCAGAGTTTAAAACCAATCCTGATCACTATATGGGTCAAAACAAGATTTCTTTCTTGAGTTAAGTGTTCCACCAGTACAGGTGGTGAGTTTCCTATGGACTTAAATGTCCCCTTAACTTATAACATTCTATGATATGATTCTATGTCCTTTCCCTCGCTGATGACACTGCTGACTGAAGAATTGATAGATGTGCTGTTGTCTGTGCCAGAGGTGCACTGTGATAGTTCGACAGGGTTTGACTGCTATACATCAATTAATGGTGTTTGCAGGGCAATGTCACATTTGGTCAGCAGAAAATCTCTTCAATACTCAATGTCTTCCCCTTCTAGAAGGATGGCTTCAATGTTCCCCTTGAAGCAGGGATCTAGCAATGTAGCCAACAGATAGGTGTAATTCTTAAACATGGCATTTATTCTCTGACCAGTCAACAGTCTGAGACTCAAGTCATCAGCCAGCATAATAGCAGTGGTGTTTTCTTTTGTCTGAAAGGCTTTCTTTACTGTGTGTCATCAAGGAAAATGAGAGAAAATCTAATTTAAGGAAGAATTTTACTCAGAGTTGCACTGTCTGCACTGACATGTTTGGCAGCCTCAAATGGCTTCAATAAGGTGACCAAAGATTCCAGTAGAGTCCAGATGCTAGAACTGAACATGAAGTCTACTTTATTTATTTGATTCTGCATGGTGTAGTCACGTACAACTTTTTTCTGTTCAAGAAGCCTTTCTAATGTGCAAAATGTTGAATTCCAGTGGGTTGGAACTTCCTGTTTTAATGTATGCAAGGGTAAGTTGTTTGACCTCTGCAGCCCCTTCAGGATTTTTTGAGCTTTCAGAGTGGCTGAAATGTCTATATATTTTCCTAGCAAGACTAAACTGGTTTTCATTTAAGAAACCATGGTTGAAAAGATTTAAACAATGTTCAAAACAAGGTATGTGTTTGTAGTTGCCATCTGCAACAGCCTTGACTATGTTGGCACCATTATCTGATACTATGAACCCTAGAGATAAGGAATACAGAGTTGATTTTGCAGCTTCTACAAAATACAGCAGTGTGGTTTTCTTCAAAAGTGGTGATACATAATACAACCTACTTCCTACTACTTATGGTCAAAATACAGCAGTGTGGTTTTCTTCAAAAGTGGTGATACATAATACAGCCTGCTTCCTACTACTTATGGTCAAAATACAGCAGTGTGGTTTTCTTTGAATGTGGTGATACATAACACAGCCTACTTCCTACTACTTATGGTAGAGCAAGAATTAATAATTCCTGACTGAAAACTTGCCCAAAGAGCTGTAACAGTCATGTAGTCAGTTGTTTGGTTGCTGGTCCATATATCCATGGTTATGTGAACCTGCTTCACCTCAGACAGTTTCAAAGTCATACAACTGTGGAACAGTCTTTTTTGAGAAATACAGAATGCTTAAGGAGGGGGGAAGGCTAAGCAGGGAGAAGAGGTAGCGGAAGTGGAAATCACAGCAAAGAGAGTGAGGGAAGCCCTCAGGTCCCTTAAGATGGAGAAAGCACCGGGGCCAGATAAATTACATCCCAAAGTGCTGAAGGAACTTGTGGATGTCCTGGCAAAACCCCTGGTGGAGCTTTTCAGTATCTCTCTAAAGACAGAGTGGGTGCCCCAGGACTGGAAGGTGGTGCATATAGTGCCTATCCACAAGGGGGGATCAAGAGAGGTGGAAGGGAACTACAGGCCTGTCAGCCTGACATCGGTGGTGAGCAAGGTGATGGAAGGCATTGTCAAGGAGAGGCTGGGGGGACCTGGAAAAGTCAGGGTGCCTGGACAATACACAGCATGGATTCATCCCAAGGAAATCATGTCAGACAAACCTTGTGGAGTTCTATGACTGGGTGATGAGTGCCTTGGACCTGGGTAGACCAGTGGACATCCTCTTTCTAGACCTAGGCAAGGCATTTGACTCTGTTCCTCACGTGGGCCTGTTGGATAAGCTGGGAAAAATGGGGGTGGGGAACCAGATGATCAGATGGATAGGCAATTGGCTCCAGGACTGGATAGCTGGTGGGATAGTCTCATCCCCAAGGAGGGTCATTAGTGGGGTCCTACAGGGATCAGTCCTTGGGCCTCTCCTGTTCAATGCCTACGTCTCTGACATAAGGACAGGTATCAGGAGTGAGATGAGTCTGTTTAGGATGACTTAAAACTGGGGGCGGTGGTGGATGGGGAGGAGGGAGGGTGGCCCTACAGGGGACCTGGAGGCTCTGGAAAGATGGTCTAGAAAGTGGAAGCTGAGGTTCAATGCAGGAAATGCAGGTTCTGCACCTGGGGCCCAGAAACCCGGGCCAAGTGTACACCTTGGGGGGGGATGCTACAAGTCTCGATGTCTGACAGGGACCTGGGCGTGGTGGTGGATGTCAAGATGAACAACTTGGAGACTTGTAGGAGGGCAGCAGCCAAGGCCAACAGGATGCTGGGATGCATCGCTAGGGGGATCACCTCCAGAAGGAGGGAAGTGATATTCCCTCTGTATAACTGCTTGATGAGGCCGCACCTCGAGTACTGTGTGCAGTTTTGGAGGCCACACTTAAAGAGGGACATTAAACTCCTGGAGAGGGTCCAGAGGAGGGCAACCAAAATGCTTTGGGGCTTGGGAACAGGACCTATGAGGAGATGCTCGAAGAGCTAAATATGTACACATTGGAAGAGAGAAGAGACAAGGGGACATGATAGAGGTCTTCAGGTACATGAAGGGGGTAAATAGGGGAGGAACAGTCAAGGTGCTTTGAAGGAAGGAGGAGGGGGCCACTAGAGGGCATGGGTGGAAGCTGGAGTGGGGAAGATTCAGGGGAGAAAGGTGGAGGTGCCACTTCACTGAGAGGGTGGTGGAGCCATGGAACATGCTGCCTAGGGGGCTGGTGGAGGCACAGATGGTGGAGGGGTTCAAGATTGATTACAACTGGTTGCATAGCACCATTGGAAAGACATTTTTGTGCTCATCAACTTTCATGCTGATACTTTGTGTGTATCATGTATACTTTTGGAGTTATATGCATTTGTTTATGATATGGTGTGTGTGATTGAGATACATCCCTCAAATCTCACCAAAGCACCTTGACTAAAATGGAGAAAAATTGTGTTTTATAGTAAAAAGATATCTTTTTTTTAACAAACATAATATTAAAACACCATCTAATGTCTGTATGCTTAATTTGGTGTTGATTTTTTACATATTTTCTAACAAAAAATGGTTTATGTTGCCCTTTTTTAGTGAAAAAAATATTTAGTTTGCTTTTTTGACCAGCACAGGAAAAAAAAAAATACTTATTATTACATGCATGCCACCATTGGAAAGGCAATTTTGTGCTGAATAACTCTGCCACTCATACTTTATGTCTAGCATGTACAGTTATTGAGCTATTAGCATTTGTTTGTGACATGCTGACGATGGCTTGATTTTGCTTAGAAAGGCCCAGGATTCACTGTTAAAAGTATACAGGAGATTCAGAAGGCAAGTGATGTAATCTCAGAGTGAGCCTGTGGAGGCAGTGAGTTAATGTTAGTTGATGAGAGTGACAAGATAGTTTTAATTTTGGGGACATTTCATTTTTTACACCTTTTTCACGTGGACTACTACTGTTGGATTTTGCAGTACTTCATGGTGTCAGAAGAAAACAATCTATGTTGTCTTGGAAGACTGCAAGGACACATCATGTGATTCAATGTTAGTTCTTATTTCCAGTTCATTGTCACTATAGTCACCATCACCACCACCTCCACTACCATCCATACCAACCACACTGTCCCTTGCCCTGCCCCACTCAGTTGGGTGTTTTGCCTTTGCATGTCGTATCATTACTGACGTTCCAAATGTCCTGCTTTGCCACCACAACAAGCACTCTTTTTGCATGGATTGCATACCACTCAAGAGGTGTCTGCAGGGTCAATATAAAATAAATTCCACATTAAAGATTTCCCCCTTTGTACTATGTACTATGGTGCCTGGCACTATTTCTTATACAGTCAAGGGACTGGGAGGAAACCCTACACTGCCATTTCCTTGTTTCCATGAATTTTTCCCACTCATGGTCATCTTCTTATTCATACGTTTAGCATATGATTTTTTTTTCTGCACTTGCCTCTCATGCCCAACAGTGGCATCCTCTCCAACCCCCTCATCAAAACTAGTACCAACCTCATTGCCACAAAATTCAGAAGAACTGGAAGTGCCATCATCATCATCAGGTGGGACATAGCCTGGGTTATCCCATTCCCAGACCCCACTATCACCACTGTCTTTATCAGCATTTGCTGCCTCCACATCTGAGATTACATTTGAGGAGGATGCCTCTACCTCCTTGCATGCTGCTTCAGAAGCTGGAAGTCTCCTGGCACATATGACAAAACATTTAATACCTCTAAAACTAACTCCAGTCAGTTCTTTCCGAAACTCTACTATCATTTCATTCGTAACATGCTTTGTTGGTTCAGAAGGACATTTAGTGCCAGTCCCTGTAATGTTATTGTTATTATTGTCACTAGTTTCTTCATTAGTGGTAAAATTTGTAGTGTCCACATCATTCTCAGTTGCACATGCACCAGCACTGTGCTTCCTTTTAGTAGACTTAGTCTGGGAAATACAAGACATAGTAGACACAGCAGTGGCTTTCACTATGCCACAGAGAGACATCACACACAGTGTAGCTATTACAGGGATCAGGGCACATAACTGGCTAACAGACAGTGTAATACAGCCTAAATGGCTTTCACTATACTGCAGAGAGACACATAGTAGCTATGTCACAGACAGGGCTCAGGGCATCTAACAGACAGTGTGTAATGCAGCTTAAATGGCTTTTACTATACCGCAGAGAAACACAGAGTAGCTATGTCACAGACAGGGCTCAGGGCACCTAACAGACAGTGTGTAATGCAGCCTAAATGGCTTTCACTATACTGCAGAGAGACACAGAGTAGCTATGTCACAGGCAGGGCTCAGGGTACCTAACGGACAGTGTGTAATGCAGCCTAAATGGCTTTCACTATACTGCAGAGAGACACAGAGTAGCTATGTCACAGACAGGGCTCAGAGCACCTAACAGACAATATGTAATACAGCCTAAATTGCTTTCACTAAATTGCAAAGACATACAGAGTAGCTATGTCACAGACAGGATGTGAGGTGCCTAACAGACACTGTGTAATACAGCCTAAATGGCTTTTGCTATACTGCAGAGAGACATAGAGTAGCTATGTCACAGACAGGGCTTATGACACCTAACAGATAGTGTGTGATACAGTTTAAATGACGTTCGCTATACTGAAGAGAGAAACAGAGTAGCTATGTCACAGACAGGACTCAGGGCACCTAAAAGACAGTATGTAATACAGCCTAAATGGCTTTCCCTATACTGCAGAAAGATGCAGAGTACTAGTTATGTCACATTCAGGGCTCAGGGCACCTACAGACAGTGTGTGTGCGTATACAGCTTAAATGGCTTTCACTACACTGAAGAGACACACAGAGTAGCTATGCCACAAACTGGGCTCAGAGCACCAACAACAGACAGTGTGTATACAGTGCAGCCTAAATGGCTACACTGTAATGCAGAGAGACGCAGAGTATATGTCACAGACAAAGCTAAGGGCACCTACAGAGAGTGTATGTGTATACAGCCTAAATGGCTTTCACTGTACTGCAGAAACACACAGCGTATCCATAGCACGAACGGGGCTCAGTGCTCCAACAACAGACAGTGTGTAATACAGCCTAAATGGCTTCACTATACTGAAGGGAGATACGAGAAAGCAGAAAGAACTCAGCTTCACCCCGGTCAGAGGCCAAAGAATGACCATATTCTGGTAATAATTAAGAAAAACATTTTTATTCATAATTATTTAATAAAAACATATATGTAGTAGCACCCCTACAAAGCTTGTTGTCTAATTTTCGCATCGCCCTTGATGCTTTTTCTAGATGTAATCATAGCCATTTCAAAGCTACACCATATATAGCCCACAGCACACGCATGATCTCATACAGAATCTATTTATATGTATGTCATATTTTTTTTAAATGAAACTGATAATCTTTTTGTACAGTAGGACTCCATTATAAATTAGCTTTTTGCTAAATTGGGTTATCCTGTTTCTGCCATCAGAAATCAACTTTTTACTACTACTACTACTATTACACCCCGTCAACTAAATTCATATATATAACATATCTACTGTATGGTGTTAAAAATACAGTTGTATAGATACATAATTATAATTACCTATTCCTAAAATATTCATAAAGTGCCTTAATGCACATGTAACTGTACCTACTTATATCAATGTGCCCAAGTCTATTATTAAACATTTTTTGTAAATGTAAAAGGAAAAGTTATTATTGGAAAGGGAAAAAGGGGAGCAGGAAGGAATACTTTTTTAAAATGTTATTATGTTTTATATGTTCCTATACAGCGCACTAAACAGGAACAATTTTTTTTTTTATTGTTCCTTTTACCTTATCCATGTCCATGCCTTACATAAATGTACACTTATTTAATTGGACATTACACATTAAAGAAGTAAATACCCACTGAACTATCTATAACACAACAGGAAAGTCATTTCATACTATTTCATATTGTTTTGTTTCAAACTGTCATATGGCATAATTTTCTTTTTAGATATGGGGCCAGTTGGAAATGACCATTCAATCCTGGAAATGCTTCAGCTTGAAATCTAAACTGCCAATATGTCTCCCTGCACATCAATTTGTTGTTCAAATCCCCCCCAATTCCTGCAGAAACTTTCTCCTGGACAAAAAAAGTGAACTTATGTTTTCAATTTTACATGGCTTGCTAGGGCATTCTCAGGTGAATCTAATCTGATATGTCTCAGATGCTTCAACATTCTACTTTTAAACTTTCGAACCATCTTGTCAATATAAAAACAATAATAATTGCACAGTGCCAAGTACACAATAGCGTCAGAACTTCATGAAATAAATGCATTCAACCAAATACTCTCTCCAAAATGAGGTAAGATCATTTTCTTTCCAACCTTAATATGGCCGCATGCACTTCAGTTACCACATTTAAATGTTCCAGTTGGAAGACGGGACCAATTTTCCAATACTTGTGTGCCACTCCAACTCCGTACTAAGAAGTCCTTCAGATTTTTTGCTTTCTGATAGATAAAATGTGGCCCATTCTCAACAATGTTCTCCAACTCTGGTTCCAAAGCTAGTATCTGTCAATTTTTCTCTACAGTATGTTCTATTTCTTTGGCCTGTGTGTTAAAGACAGTGATAAAATTAAAATTTTTGTAATCCATTTTTGTATTTTTTTTTTTAGATCTTTATTTTTACTTTTTGGTACCAGGAGAATTCCCCTTGGAATTTAGTCCACCCTATTCCTAGCTTCCTCCACACATTTTTTATTATAACCCCTGTTCTCAAATCTTTTGGCTAGGAGTGCACAGTTTTTTTGATACCCCTCCTCAGAGCTGCAATTTTGTTTCGCTCATATATTGTCCCACTGGGATGTTTCTTACCACGTATTTTGAAAATACAGAGCATACTTTTGGCTTCATTGAATTTTTAGTTAGTTTGACTGAAATAGTCTTAACAAAAAATGTTTTTCTGTTCGACTGGGATGTGTACCACCAGATTAAGGGGACAGCCATGAGGGTCTCTATGGCCCCCCATTATGACACTATTTATCTAGCTCAGTTGGAATGATCAGCAGTGTATAACATGGATAAAAATCATTATTTTGATCAACTTATTTTTTACAAAAGATATTTGGACGATATTTTTATTATTTGGCAGGGTACTAGTGAGTAATTATTTCAGTTTGTTGAATACCTGGAAGAAACCATTGTGAACTTATAGTTTTCAGTTATGGCTAGTGTTACACGAGTATCTTTCTTGGATGTAGTGGTCACCAAGGATGGGGGGGGGGTTAGCTACTGGTATCTTTAGAAAAACCACTGACAGAAATGGAGTTTTACATTTTTCTAGCTGTCACCCAAAACACATGGTTAGAAATGTCCCTGGTGGGACAATACATGAGGGTGAATTGAAATTGCAGTTCTGAGGAGGGGTATCAAAAAAAACTGTGCACTACTAGCCAAAAGATTTGAGAACAGGGGTTATAGAGTGGATTCCACTTAAATGCATTTTGGATTAGTGCACATTCCGTATCAGTGCACACCTTTTTTATTTCCCTTTTTTTTCTATGTTTGTAGTGTTAAAAATTCTGCCTAAGTACATGCTGGATAAGTGCACTTTTTGGTTAAATACATTGACTGCCATTTCAGTGACACATATTGTCTTGTGTAATTACTGCCAAATTAGTGCACATGGTTTTAATCGGTTCCTGATTGGTCTTAATTGGGTGTTGTGGCAACATTTAACACCTTCATTCAAAGCTATTCACGCGTCTCTCCATTCCACTGGCAGACGGCAGAAAGCAGCATGGAGAGAAAAAAAGTGACTCTGACCTTAGGTCAGAAAATCTCTATGCTACAACACTTGGAGCAACCTAATGTCAGAGGAACTGAAGTGGCAGCAGAGTTTGGTGTGGATGTGTCCACTGTCACCAGAGTGTTTCTAAACAAAGACAGACTGTAATCTGACTGGGAGCATTGTAAGAATCAGAGCCAAAAACGTCAACGTGCAGGAAAGAGTGAAGATGTAGAAGCCACACTTTTAAGATGGTTTATTGCTGCCTGTGGGATGGACGCACCAGTCAAATGGCCAATTTTAGCTAAGAAGGCAGAGGACTTAGCTACAACCATGGGAATCATATGGAATGTTAAACGCCGTTACAGAATCCAGGTGAGCTGCACTCATCTCCCCAAGTTTGTGCACGTCTCACAGTAACTTACCATCTCTTGTATTTTTTTTTCTTTCAGATGCTAGAAAACATTATCTTGTGTATGGATAGGGGGACATTAAATACAGTAACCAAGCTATCTAAAAGAGTTACAATCCTGGATGCAATCAAAATGCTTGATCATGCTTGGCAACAAGTAAAGCCTGAAACAATCAGGAACTGCTTTAAAAAAGCCTGCTTTATTGATCGTTCCGCACTAATTGAAGTTGAGGTTGCTAAGGAGCAGCCTGTACCTATATTCCTTCTGAACATGACTCAGGTAGATGTTATCGTATACTGGGACATTGACGAGACCCTCACCACAACCAGTATAGTTTCAGATGCTGAAATTTGCAAGGAAATGACCGGTCGAACTAACGAGGAAGATGATCCAATTGTACTCGACAATCAAACCATGGAGCCAGAGGTACACATGTATGAAGCTCTACAATGTCTGGAGAGGTTAAGTGCATTTGTGTGCACTAGAGAGAAGAGAGACTTGAGCAGATTGTTCGAGTTTGAGCATTATATTACACAGTTTGCAATACAAAGTACAAAACAAAGTAAAATAACCTCTTTTTTGGATCTATACATGGGGGTGGGAATACTGGGTGAGAACACCACACTGTAACATATTTAAAGTTTGATTAATGTGGCCAAAATGTGGCTATGTTGTGTAATTTAAGACAATATATATTTTTTTTATGCAAGACGGTACTCACGGCTTCTTAATTAAGGCTCAGAATTGCAACTTCAGGTAAATGCACATTACATAGAAACATAAGACTTTGACGGCAGATAAGGACCGCTAGATCCATCTAGTCTGCCCATTTCCCTACCTACGGGATAGTCCGCAGATCCTAGTTAACCAACAGCCTATATCTTCCTGCCCCCCACAAGAATTACCTTATGTCTGTCCCATGCATTCTTGAATTCTCCCACAGTTTTAGACCCCACAACTTCCTCAGGAAGGCTGTTCCATGCATCCACTACTCTCTGTGAAATAATACTTCCTCACATTGCCCCTGAACCGCCTTCTTCATCTTTAAATTGTGTCCCCTTGTTCTTGCAAGTCTCTTTTTCTGAAAGATGCTACCCTCTTGGACTTTGTTGATTCCCTTGAGGTTCTTGAAAGTTTCTATCATGTCCCCCTCTCCTTCTTTCCTGAAGGGTATACATATTAAGCTCCTTTAGTCTCTCCTCATACGGCTTCTCTTGCAGACCCTGCACCATTTTAGTTGCCCTCCTCTGGACTGCTTCTATCCTGTCTATGTCCTTGCGGAGATGGGGTCTCAGAACTGGACACAGTATTCCAGATGGGTCTCACCAACTGTCTGTACAGAGGGATAACAACTTCCTGTTTTCGCTGCTGATGCCGCTCCCTATACATCCCAGTATACCCCGGCCCCCCTACTGCCTTCTCACATTGCTTGCTAACCTTAAGGTCATCTGATATGATTACCCCCAGGTCCCTTTCCTGTTTTGTTGTTGTTACTACCTCCCACCCATTGTGTATTCTTCCCTGGGTTCTTGTTTCCCAGGTGCATTAATTGCACTTTTGCATTGAATCCTAGCTGCCATACGTCGTGCCATTCCTCCAACCTTGCCAAGTCCCTTTTCATCCTTTCCACGCCTCCTTGTGTATCAACCCTGCAAGATCTTTGTGTCATCTGCAAAAGGCATACTTTTCCTTCCAGTCCCTCTGCAATGTCACTGATGAAGACATTAAAGGACTGGACCCAATACTGAACCCTCGGTACCCACTGGTAACCGCCCTTTCTTCAGAGTGGACTCCATTTACAATTACCTTCTGTGTCCTGTTGTCCAGCCAATGTTTTACCCAGGCTACCACCCTGGGACCCACTCCCAGGCTGGTTAATTTGACTAATAATCTTTTGTGTGGGACTGTGTCAAATGCCTTGCTAAAGTCTAGGTAGGCCATGTCCACAGCCCCTCCCTGGTCTACTACTTTGGTCACCCAGTCAAAGAAATCAATTAGATTCGTCTGACCTGACCTTCCTGCTGTGAACCCATGCTGCCTTGGATCCTGTGCTCCACTGACCTCTAGGTACTCAACTATTCTTTCCTTCAGAAGTGACTCCATCACTTTCCCTACCACAGAGGTCAGACTGACAGGTCTGTAGTTTCCTGCCTCTGTCTTGGTCCCACTTTTGTGAAGGGAATCACATCCCTTCCTCCAGTCCTCGGGTACCACATCATCCTCCATGATTTATTAAAAGAGTAGCCAGTGGTTTCACTAGTTCCTTCCTTAATTCTTTTAGAATTTTGGGTGAATTCCATCAGGATCCATTGCTTTGTCCACCTTCAGTTTTAGGAGTTCTTGCAGAACCTTTCTTCTGTGAAAGGACTGGGATCGACCTCTATCAAGAGTGCTTCTGTTAATGGATTAGGCACTTCCTCCTCTCTTTGTGAATACTGAGCAGAAATATTCGTTCAGTATTCCTGCTTTTTCACTGTCCCCTCTGCCCACCCACCATTCATTCTATTCAGCCTCACTATCCTTCCCTTTGTCTTTCACGCTCGCTGATGTACCTATAAAAGGTTTTATCCCCTTCTTAACTGAGTTGGCTATCTTTCCTCAGTTTGGGCCTTTGCTATTCTGACTTCCTCTCTGCTTCTTTCTGCCTTAACTGGTACAGCTCTCTGTCCTGCTCCTTCTGTGTTTCCTTATACTCCGAATGCTATCTTTTCTTCCTGACTTTCACAGCCACCTCTCTTGAGAACCATAGTGGCTTTTTCTTTCATTTTGATTTGTTTATTTGCTTCACACAAAGGCTTGTTGCCTCTGTGATGGCAGTTTGATAATTCCCCATTGTTGCTCCACACCTCCTTCTAGCCTGTTTGCTAGTGCTTTCTGAGGCACTCTCCATCTTGCCAAAGTCAGCCCTCCTAAAGTCCAGTACCCTCACTTTTGTATGGCTTGACTCTGTAGCTGAGTTTAACGTGAACCACACTGTTTGATGGTCACTTGTCCCCAGATGGCAACCCACTTCTAGATCTGAGAACCTCTCACTGCCCCTGTTTGAGAGTACGAGGTCTAAGATTGCTCCCTCAAGAGTGGGTTCAGAAACTAGCTGTCTAATGCCTGCCACCTGTAGGGCATCAAGAATGGCCCTGCTCTTGGATGTGGCTGCAGCAAATGTGCTCCAGTTAACATCTGGCATATTCAGGTCTCCCATCAACAGTATCTCCCCTTTCTCTGCCATTCTAAGAATGCCTTCCATCATATCCTTGTCCATTCCTTCCCCTGACATGGGGGTCTGTACACAACCCTGTGCAGATTGTGGTGCCTTTCCAGTCTCAAGGTGACCCACAGTCTCCTCTCCTCCCTGTTTACTCTTTTGTTCAGTTGCTTTTATCCCTTCCTTTACATGAGAACTACCCCTCCCTCTTCTCCCTGCCTGTCTCTCCTGTGATTATGTACCCTGGTATGTTAACATCCCAGTCATGGTTCTCTGTGTACCATGTTTCTGTGACTGCTACGATATCCAGGCATCCCTCTTCCTTTAAGGCCACCAGCTCAGGAGCTTGTTGCCCAGACTACGGCATTGGTACTCATACCCTCCATTTCCTGATGGCCTTACTCCCTTTTGCCCCATCCCTGTCCTTTTGCCTTTGTCACTTTCTCCATTTACCCCTGCCCTTCTCCCTATCGACACCTCCATGTTGGTGTTTGCCACACTTACTACCATGATTGTTTGGGGCTAGGATTTTCCTGCTCCTTTCCAGTGCCTCCCCCCTTGGCTAGTTTAAAAGCTTGCCAATGAAGCATTTAAACCTATCACCTAGGATCCTGGTTCCCCTACCAGACAGATGCAGCCCATCATGCCAGTATAGGCTTGCATCACTCCAGGTGGACCCCCAGTCCCCAATGAAGCCAAATCCCTGAGCTCCAACCACTGATTGAATCCCATGGTACGGAACACCCTAGCCTCTCCTATGCCATAGATGGGTAGCACCTCTGAGAAGGTTACCGTGTGTGCTACTTGACTAAGGCCCCTCCCCAATTCCACAAACTCTTCCTGCACTTCTCTAATCCCTTTCTTATCCAGGTCATTTGTCACTAGGTGGACAATGACATCCAGCTCCCTCCCCTGTGCAGCTGCTCTGGCAATCCTGAGGATTCGCTCCCTGTTTCTCTAAGCCATGGCGCCAGGCAGGCACCTTCCCTCCCTCTCCCCTTCCTTGCCCAGTTCTACCTTCCTAACAATGGAGTCCCCCACCAGGAGTTGTTTCCTTTCCCTGCAGGGTCCCCTGCCACCCTCCTGTGGGTCTCCTTTGTGGAGCTTCCCAGCATCCTCCTTGGTCTCCACTGTTGGTGCCTCCATAGAGGAACCACACTTTGCCAGAATGGCATAGGAATTGTGGAGAGGTACAACTGGAGGCATGTGCCTCTGTTCCACCACCCTCACCCTCCCTGAGCCCACTGTGGTCCAACCGCTCCTCTTTT
Organism: Neoceratodus forsteri; assembly: GCA_016271365.2. NCBI lineage: Eukaryota > Metazoa > Chordata > Ceratodontiformes > Ceratodontidae > Neoceratodus > Neoceratodus forsteri. The sequence continues at coordinate 688,764,440 of CM057449.1, forward strand.
TTGGCAACCTCTGAGGCAACGGCAGTGGCACTGGTGGTCCCTGGATGGAAGAGGAGGTCCCACAAATCCTGGCCAACTCAGCCTGAAGATGAGCAACCTCCTCCCTCAGCCCAGAGAGGTGCCTGCAGATGGGACAACACCGCATCCTCCAGAACATCTCCCGGAAGACTGCTGCTCCACAGCCACTGCACTGCACCACTCCAATCATGTCTTATTTCTGGCCCCTTAACTGTTTGCAATCCTTACTCTTTCCTCTGTTTTTTTTCTCTCTCTCCTACTTTCTGCCTGTGTGCCCTTTAAGCTCCTGATTGTCCTGTTCTGAGACAAGAATATCCTATATTTCTCAGTAGACCACTTACTTGTTCAGAGGCAGACCTCCAGCAGCTAGAGGGGGCCGGAGAGCTACTCTTGCCCTTCTAGGATGGTGGGTCCTTGGTGGTTCTGTGATCACTCACTTCCTGCCCCTAAACAGGAAGTTCCTGTTGTCAGTCAAATCCTGTGCCTATAAAAATAGAACTAGCTTTGGGTGGAGGGGAGGGAAGGAGGCAATATAGTCCCAGTAGAGAAGTTCAGTCACACAGCAGTCCTTTCTCCTGGTGTCTTCTGCCAAGCTATTAGCAGAATCTTTCTAAGGCAGTCTTTAAATGTAGCTTCCTTCTAGCTAAGCCACTCCCCCTGCTTACCAGATCTTTCTACAACTAATTTAAAACTCACAGCACTTAAGTCCTTTCCGTCACCTGAGATTTACACCTAGATGACTTTGCAGTTACCCATTCAGTTCAGTTAACCCAAACACACACTTTTTTTTTGTTTTGTTTTGTATGTTAGTTTTTTTACCCTAAATTAAAGGTCCAAATATAAAAGTTCTTCTACTTTAGTCCCAGCAGAGAAGTTCAGTCACACAGCAGTCCTTTCTCCTGGTGTCTTCTGCCAAGCACATTATGCTTAAATGCACATTTTTTCCATGTACAATGGGCATGCATTTAAGCGGATTCCACTGAAGTAAAAAATGTGTGGAGGAAGCTAGGAATAGGGTGGAGCAAATTCCAAGAGGAAATCTCCTGGTACCAAAAAGTAAAAAATAAAGATATACAAAAAACAATACAAAAATGAATTAAAAAAATTATAATTTTCTCACTGTCTTTAACACATAGGCCAAAGAAAAAGAACATATTGTACAGAAAATTGGGAGATACTAGCTTTGGAACCAGAGTTGGAGAACATTTTTGAGAATGGGACACATTTTACCTATTGGTAAGCAAAAAATCTGAAGGACTTGTTAGTACAGAGTTTAAGTGGAACACAAGCATTGGAAAATGGGTCCCATCTTCCAACTGGAACATTTAAATTTGGTAACTGTACTGCATGCGACCATATTAAGGTTGGAAAGAACATTATCTTACCTCATTCTGGAGAGGCTATTTGGTTTAATGCATTTATTTCATGTAGTTCTGAAGCTATTGTGTACTTGGCACTGTGCAATTGTTATTCTTTTTACATTGGCAATACGGTTCAAAAGTTTAAAAGTAGAATATTGGAGCATCTGAGACATATCAGATTAGATTCACCTGAGAATGCCCTAGCAAACCACGTAAAATTGAAAGGAAATCAACATAAGTTCACTTTTTTTGGCCTAGAGAAAGTTTCTGCAGGAATAAGAGGGGGAATTTGAACAACAAATTGATGTGCAGGGAGACATATTGGCAGTTTAGATTGTGAGCTGGCACACTTCCAGGACTGAATGGGCATTTCCAACTGGCCCCATATCTAAAAAGAAAATGATGCCATATGAGAGTTTGAAACAAAACAATATGAAATAGTATGAAATGACTTTCCTGTTATGTTATAGATACTTCAGTAGGTATTTACTTCTTTAATGTGTAATGTCCAATTAATTAAGTGTACAGTCATGTAAGGAAAATACATGGATAAGGTAAAATGAACAATTTAAAAAAAAAACTTTTAATTCCCGTTCAGTACATTGTATGGGGACATATAAAACATAATAAAATTAAAAACACTTTTTCCTCCCCTCCCTTCCCTATTTTTTCCTTTCCAATAATAAGTTTTCCTTTTCTTTTAAAACATTTTTTAATAATAGACTTGGGCACATTGATATAATTAGGTCCAGTTATATGTGCATTAAGGCACTTTATGAATATTTTAGGAATAGGCAATTATAATTATGTATTTATACAATTGTATTTTTATTACCATACAGTAGATATGTTATATATAGATGAATTTAGTTGACAGGGATGTATAATTGATCTAGTTTACACATATGTATGCTGTATTTTTACTATTTTTTGGCACTTTATATATATAGGTGCTGGCACATTAAGAAAAGTGTTCTGTATGAGATCACGTGTGTGTTGTGGGGCTATATATGGTGTAGCTTTGAAATGGCTATGATTATGTCTTGAAAAAGTGTGAAGGGCAACATGAAACATAGACAAAGAGCTTTGTAGGGGTGCTACTACATATATGTTTTTATCATGTATTTATGAATAAAGGTGTTTTTCATATTTTCGACCAGAGTATGGTCATCCTTTGGCCTCTGACTGGGGTGAAGCCGAGTTTTTTCTGCTTTCTCATATCTGTTTGCTTGCACTTTGGCTCTCCCGTATGAGGTTGAGCCATGTTTGTTGTGTGTTAATACTGAAGAGAGACACAGAGTATATTTCACAGACAGGGCTGGGGCACCTATAGATGGTGTGGGCTCAATTCTCAAAGAGCCTTTAGATTGATGTAAGCTGCCACCAAAGGCATCTTGTGCCAGGGTCCCTGCACCTGAATCTCTAATGGGTAGGGACCCAGCGGCAGGGTCCCATGACTTGTGGCAGCCCTGACTATGTGGCAAATAGATGGCACACTGAGAGGATTTTATGCAAGCCACAGGGTGGCCATGCACCACTCTGGACCCTGGTAGTCTAGCGTTCCCCCCTCCCCAATCCCCTATGTCACCCCTTACAACCATAATTATTATTAAAAAACCCTTTCCCTGGTGGTCTAGTGGTCACCCTCCCCGATCCCTGATGTGACCCCTTATAATAATAATTATTAAAGCCCCCTTCCCTGGTGGTCTAGTGGTTCCCCTTCCCTGATCCTTGATGTTACCCCTAATTATAATAAATATTAATGGCACCTTCCATGGTGGTCTACTGACCACCACCCCAGCAAATAGAGCCCACTACCCTACCTCCATCCTGAAAAGAACCAGCAACTGGCACAGCCCTTCTCTCACCTCTGCGGCCAGCCACTGACTGAACTGCCACTGAGCATGTACTGTAATTTATTTTATTTATTTATTTAATTAGCTTTTGTTGACCGGGTAAGTGCACTAGACAAATCCTGCCTATTTTCAGGCACAACCCGGGGAAGGGGGATACAGATGAATGTCAACTGACCTTGAACCAGATTAAGCTGTTGGTGGTATTTTTTTTAGTGAATGAGGGAAATTTGGCCAGGACACCGGGGAAATTCCCCTACTCTTTTCGATAAGTGCCATGGGATCTTTAACATCCACCTGAACTACCACCAATCCAGGCAGATGGGACCTCGGTTTAACGTCTCATCTGAAAGACAGCACCTCAGAAGTGCAGCACCCCTCTCATGCTGCACTACAGTGTCAGTACTGGGATATTAACCCAAGTGTCAGATGTGGGAACTGAACCCACAGCCCTCTGATCTCCCGGCCTCAGAGGCGAGTGTGCTACCTACTGAGCCACTGACACTGCACTGTAATGTGTATGCGCTAATTGATTAATCCATTTCAGGATGTGGGGGAGCAGGGTGCTGGGCACTACCTGCTGGGATGGAGGGCCACTAGACCACCAAGGAAGGGGGCATTAATAATTATTACAATAAGGGGTTACATCAGGGATCGGGGAGGGGGGACCGCCAGACCACAAGGGAAGGGGGCTTTGATATTCATTATTATTGTAAGGGGTCACATCAGGGAGCGGGACAGTGTGGCACATTGATGATTTTTTTTAAGTACCTTAGACCAGCCCTAGCAGGTCTATGGGTACTAAGAATTTCTCCCACTGGGAGAGTTCTGAGAATCCCACATTGTGGGACGTGGCAGCATGCATCTGCCACATGCCCCCTAGCACCATGTTGCAGCCAATTTTTGGGCACATGGATAGTGCAAGGCCCGTTTGGGGTAGGCAACCTGTGGTTGATGCAGGCCTGCCATTGAGAATCACTCCCAGCACATCATTTGGCGCAAGGGGCACTGCGCACCTTTCATTATGGTGCAAGCCCCTTGCGCAGTGCTGGGAGCTTTGAGAATTGAGCCCTGTGTGTGTACTGTATATAGCCTAAATGGCTTCAACTATACTGCAGAGACACACAGAGTAGCTATACCACAAATAGGGCTCAGGGCACCAACAATAGACAGTGTGTAATACAGCCTAAATGGTTTCTCTATACTGCAGAGAAGCACAGAGAATATGTCACAGACAGGGTTTAGGGCACCACAGACAGCATGTATATAGCCTAAATGGCTTTCACAGCTGCTACCAGCAGCAATGAGTGTCTTCCCCCCTTTTTCCCTCTCTCCTGAGTGCCTCCACACTTGATGACCCGAACCCCCATTATTGCCCCTTTCTTCAGTCCCCTTCCCTTGCACCCCATTCCTTCCTGGACAAAATGTATGTTTTAACCTCTTTTTTTTTTTTTGTGTTTTGTGGCTTTTTGCTGTGGTTGCAGCAAGTGCCAAATCTTGCTCCATTTCCCACCAAGCCCCAGAGTAAGTTTGCATGCTCACACAGCAGACAAGGAGCTCAGACACCAGCACTGATCAATTGGATTGTCAGACTTGTGTCATGTGCTCCTGTGTGCTGTGAGGACCCCATAAACTGTCTGTAATGCCTGATTACATGAGGGTAAGAGTCCCAGGACCCCACAGGCTGTCTGAAAAATGCCTTTTTTTTTAAATTACCCCTTACTCTCCATTTTTCCCATGTCCACAGTACCAGACTCATGAAATACACTGTTAGGTCAGCTAGGGTAGTAAATTACCCAAACTACCCTACCTGACAAAAAACATTGACACCCAACCTACCTGCTCTGGCTACATGATGGGTATACGATCCCTACACATACTGAATATAGTATGCGCTCATTGAGAGCTCAGTTAGCAGACAGCCATGGTGGAGATAGAAGGGCTGTGCTGGCCACCAGTTTGGGTTTACGATGGGGGAGCAGGGTGGTGTGACATTACCTGCTGAGATAGGGGGGCGGGGGTCCACTTGATACCAGAGAAAGGTTTTATGTCACTTTACGGAGATCAAGGATCGGGATGGGGGTCTGCTAGACCACCAGGGAACTGTGCCTATGTACTATACAGGGGCTTGGGACTAGACAGTTGGGTTACACTGGCCACCACAGAATACTATGACTTCTATCGGGTGGGCGATCAGGTGGGTGGAGGGACCACTGGCCAACCTGCATGCTATAACTTCTATCAGGTGGGTGATTGGGTGGGGGTAGGGACCACTGGACACTAGGGAATACCAAAAATTGTATTGGGCATGTGGTCAGGGGACACTGAACACCAGGGATATCTTATGTTTGTAATATCTGGCAGTGATTGGCAATTGGCAGTGGGAACCACTGGATGCCAAGGATACATCTTCAGTTATCAGGACTGAGATCAGTGGGAGGGGACACCACTTGCCACCAGGGAGTACACTGTTGGGGGGTTGCCGACCCACTACCTCCAGCAACTGCTAGGGTTACCCTGGATTAATATTAGGGTTTGGTCGGCAGTATTTTCTCCATGCAAGGGGACCATGCGAAGCTCTCTTACATGGAGCAAATACACTGAATGTTAGATTGTGCTGATATTCAGGTTCCCATCTCCCAGTTTGCATAGTTTTACCTTGTCACCTCCCTCCACTGTTTGCCTCAGGTGAAAACCAAGTATGCACATGCTAACCAGGCTTTAGAATATAACACTTCTGTACAAATCTGGTTTGTGAGAGCAAATTGGGTTTTGTGCCAGGGCAAACCTTTGAATATCAGGCTCCTGAAGTTCAGATTTATTAATATTAAGGGGACTTATTTAATGTTTCTAGTATTTTACCACATTATATGAATCTGCTGTAGTTATCTGTATTCAGCTTTTCTTCTCTTTTTAATACTGTGTATATTGTTTTCACTTACTCTTAACTTGTTTCTGTCTCCTCTCTTTTAGGGCATTTGGGTATGCTGAACCCCAACATGTGAGTGGATCCCCTACAAATGCAGTTATTATGCAGTGAAATTTGAGTGATCATAACAATTGTTTTCTACCAGTTCTTTACCTGCTGTGTTCTTTTAAGAGTTGGAGTCAGCAGGTTGCATTAGTCCAAATTAGCATTAGTACCATTGAGGAGTTTTGTATGTTTGTTCTAAGAAAGCGCTATCTATACTACTGTTTAGTTTGAAATCAATTAAACATTAAAATCTAGTGTGCTCCTCTTCAGAGCTATTTTTGCATTATGTTGTATGTCTTCAATTAATGTATATACACAACGTACTGGGTCATAATGTCGCACGCTTAATAACGTACGGCATTATGGTAAGCCCGGACCTGTGCGCTCCCTGAACTGGATCCCCCCCAGAGTTGAGAATCTTTAGTGGGTTGGTCCGGGGGCACAGTCCCCCCCATAACAGGGGTGTGGGGGGGCAGAGCCCCCCACAGAACAATGACATAATGCCTCATGGCATAAATCGTGCAGCTTGATTGTGCCATGTGGCATTATGTCTTGCGACATAATGACCTCATGCCTATACCCAATCAAGTTTATATCTTGCACTTTATTATGGGAAAGTTTCAATGTTTTGTTTAGGTGCAATGGATATGTAAGCAATAAGACATGATGGGGTGTGCATGGAACATATTTTACCATATGTCCAGGGCAATAATAAGGCATGAGGTTGCAGACCAAGTGACTTTAGCCACTGGCCGAGTGGTAAAATATGTTTCTTGCACACCCTGGAGTGTCTTATTTCACTCATAAAATGGGATACATTTTTAATGTGTTGTTGCAGTAAGCAAGTTGTGTTTTCATTTAGATAAAACACATTTTATATAAGAGTTTATGCTAGAATAGTCCTTCCACCTGCTGCACTATAACATCATTCTGCACATTCTCAACAAATGTTGTCCTTTACTGCCACTGAATATGTAAAAACTCCTGTTTGATTAAAAAAAACTGCTGGATATGGGCTTTTCAGTTTAATGATGTTTTCCTCACTAACATAAGAAAAAAAAATGGTGGCATCTGAAAACGAACATTCTAATGGCTTATTGTTTTTTTTTTTGCTATGCTGTTCTGTTTTACAGTACTTGTTATTACCTGTGCATTGAACAGATTGCATGCACAGGTAATAACCAATCAGAAAGCAGGATTTGTTGTCCCCATTTTATAAGTCTTCTTTTGTCCCGGGTACTATACCTTTAATTTGTAAATGTCATCAGCTGTGGACTATTTTGACATCATGGCCCTGGAACATCAAAGGAAAAATGGTCAGCTGTTTTACAACCCCAATGTTGCTCCACAGAGCAAGACACAAGGGAATCTTTTGGTGTTGGTAATTTGTACATACAGATCTCTGCATGAGCTATAGTACTTGCTCAAGTAAAGTCTGTCAGTTTGGCATACAACATACTTTGTTTGCATGAATTTGTCTCCATGTGAGTACACTACTTCCTGCTCCTTGATACATTTTTGGGATAGTGTGGTCTAGCTGTGAAGCAGGTTCTTTCAAATTAACTTTTGTTTTTTGTTCAACATCTGTTCTTCTTGGATGGGGTTGGGGAGTGGATGTTATGGGAATAGCCCAGCCGGGGAGGGCAGGTTTCTTTTCTGTGTGCATGTCCTGAATACATGTGAATAGAAGAAAACTACTTGGATCCAGGTACTTGGTATTCTTTCACCCATGGTGTTCGAGAATTAGTATTCATTGCTCACACACCCCTATAGTAAAGTATTCTTTATTCAGTCCTAAATAATGAATACTCCATTCATGGTATTTGGGGAATTAACAGTCCTTATACTTTGACTATTTTACTGATGTTATAAATGTAATATTCCAATCCTAGTGCGCGTCAGTACTGCAATAAGCTCACATCCTGTGTGATTGAAGTCTCACTGCACCTCTGGTCTCACAACCCACCCAAATCATTTGGTTATTAAAATATTGCTGCAATCCCAATCATGGATTATTCCTTTCTTACTCATGATGCCCTATTGGCTATGCTAACTCACAAACAAAATAAACTATCACTTTTGACCCATCCTGCTCAGTCAAGGAGCCAGTACGAAGGGCAGCAGAGCATCTGCAAAGAGTCTCCAGGGGAGAATGTGGCACTACACAAGAATTAAAAGTCAGTTTTGATTTGACCTGCTAGTAGGGCTTGTGACTGACAAGATCCATAGATTCTGTTGACATTAAACTATCTCAGCTGGTGTGCTTATTATAATGATACCTCCTCCAATTAAAACCATCAGGGCAAGTCAAAGGAACATTTTAAAACTTGTATGCAAAATCTAGTAGAATTTGGCTAAGGACAGCTGCAGTTTTTATGGCTGTGGGCAGAGCCTACAGCCATCTTGCTTATTATGGCTGTGAGTGGAGCCTACAACCACCCTGCTTTCACTTGAAAAAAGGTGTTTCTGTAGAACGCATCTTTTAGGAATTTTCAGCGTATCCTTCCATCAACTGCACAATAGTGTGCTCCCCCTCAGATTTTTGCTATTGGCTGCTCTGCCTTAAAGGCAGGGAGGATGCTACTGTGCCTCCCAACTTTTCAGGTTATAAACAAAAAAAAAAACCTTTGAAGCTGCTGTCATTTAACCCTTGCAGGGCTGCAGAATAAGCATCTGTCCAGCTCAAGTCAAATAGATTCATTCTAGTTCCTTCAGCAGCCTAGGGGTTAACTCATTATCTCCTTACTTTGACTGAATACTGACCCAGTAGCACATGGCTAATCAGGCACATGTGTTATGTGGGAGACAGAGCAATGTAAGAAGTAGATCTGAACCCCCCTTCCCAGGAATCCCAGCCTTGAAGCTGGGAGTCATCATGTAGGAATGTCTGCTGTCAACACTCCCATATGTCTAAGTTGTATAGTTCAAAAATAAATTAGAACTACAAAACTGACAGATGGAAGAATTGAGAGAGGTAGAGTCCTAGAGGGCCTGGAGGGCACTGAGGGTAGTCAAGGCACAAGGGCCGGATGGTATCCACCCCAGGGTGCTGAAGGAGATGGTGGAGGTGTTGGTGGAGCTGCTGGAAGATCTGCACAGCATCTCACCAGAGCTGGGATGTGTGCCACTGGGCTGAAGGATGGCAGATGTAGTGTTGTTATACAAGACTGGACCAAGGGATGAACTGGGTAATTATCGCCTGAGAAGTCTCACCTCCATAGTGGGTAAACTCATGGAAATAATACTAAAGGAAAAACTGGTGACATACCTGGAGGACAACAGCCTCCAGGATGTGAGGCAGCATGGGTTCATTTTGGGGAAGTCTTGTCAAACCAACCTGATATAATATTATGACTGGGTGACACCTATTTCTTATGGATCTCCAATCAACCCCACTTCTGGTACCAAATGTCATGGGTTGAACAAATCAGGTTACACAGGAATCAACAAATTTGGTACTACATACCTAAATGGTATGATTTTTATTAAACAAACAAACAAAAAAAATTAAATACAAAAAAATATAACAGCTTAAGCAGCGAACTTACGATAATAAACAAACAAAATAAAACTTGAAAACAGCACAGCTTCCCTGCCAAGGGTCTAGCAGTGGACCATAATCTTGTGCAGTATAACAGAGAGCAGGAGGTCCTCACATGAACTCTCCCTAACAGCATCTAACCTGAGGATCTAGATTGGCTTCTTTTAAAGAGTGGAGCTCCACCCCTTAGCTCAAAGCCCCACCTAATTATTAAGCTATTTACAGGAAATCTTCTTATTTTTTTCTACAATCAATTACATAGAATACACATATACGAAAGGCATAACAAATAATCCATTATTATGACATCAACATAAACACCCTAATGCTCTATCAGATATGATTGCACATTTCTTGCAGAGTGGGCTGCATTATCGACAACTCCTCCCCTTTTCTAAAGGTAACCTAGGAGCTGCAGCATATAAAAGAAGGGAGAAAGGTGCTGCTGACTTTCTATAGGAGACAGCACCTTGCAAGGACACCAGCACTGATTGGAGACATGATACTCCTGGAAGTTGTGTAGGTAGACCACATTTTAGTTCTTCTCTATTACCCTGTATTTTAGTTAATTTGCTATCTGTTTATCCTTTCCAAGAACAGGATATTCCAGTCTGCACCTGTACATGTCCCAAAGAAAACAACATTTAAACTTGCATTGGTAATTTCTTAAGTTTGACTGTCAATCCCAGCTTGATTTTTACATTGTGAAAGAACCTTTGTCTACCAAGTCTGTTTACAGACCTTTAGCTACTTTCATTCTTTAAGCCTGCACAGCTTATTTAGACCATTTCTGCACATTTAAGGGCAATACAGGGGAAAAGTGCTTAAATTTAACTGGACCATGACATAGAAGAGCAGAAATAGGAAGGGGATGAAAGCTAGTTTAAATTGTAATACATCGCGCCAGATGGCCAGTCTGACTGCAGCATATTCTGTTTTACACTGAAAAGGGGGGGAGGAATTAGAAAGAGACAGGAAGACATAAAGTGAAGGAGTAAAGTGCTGTTGCGCAACAGTCTTTGGAACAGATGTAGGAGAGAAGAAAAAAACGTCAGTTCAGCTAAGCACTAGTCACATGGGGGGTTCAACTACCACATGCTGTACATATATAATAAGTTCATATTTAATTGTTGTTGTTTTAAGGTTATTGTTGATGTTAAGCTATGACAGACCTAAGTCAAAGTACAAGTATTAGCAAATATTCAGAGGCAGTGGTACCTCTGTATCCCATTAAGGATGTTCCCTGGTATTTCGGCAAGTGCAGTACATGATGGTCATCTAAACCTTTAAAATCCACAACAAAAAATATGGATTGCCATACTTATTTTTAAGTTACATAGTGAAACTTAATCCCTTTTTAAGGAAAAACTCCATAAGGGGCCTGATTGCTTTATGCAGTCAAAACATCAATATTTTAGCTGTCAACATGTGTGTGAAAGAATAAGTAAAACAAATTCTGGTCAGCACCAATATGGCTGTGGAGTGGCACAAGCGTGGAAAAGAATATGCGCAGTGATTTCACTGCACTGCAGTCAGCCATAAGTAATAAACAGGATCACTGGAAACTGTGTTTGAGCACCGTGGCAGCACATCAGACAGCGGTCTGTTTACTACTTCCACAGTTCTTTTACACAAATCTGATGATGCCATAGCAACCGTGGAGCTTGTCCCATGCAGTCATACAAATCGGACTCAGGAGGAGTTCATTAACAGTCTAAAGATCTGGTCTGGGACTTGCTCATCATAAGTCACTTTCTCATTCTTTTCTAAGCATTAATTTCTGGTGAATGTGCCTTAACCATATTGATCTCAGTGCTGGTAGACTACTTCTGATTTCCCCTGATTGTATTAGGCGGTGGTACTAGCAGTGTTGAAGTGGTAGCTGCTGGTGGTAGCATGCTCTGGAAAAAAGTGGTCCCCATTCTCATCAGCACATTTTAGAAAATGTGCCTTTCCTTGTTTTTGCGGTAAAGAAACTGACCCCTTTAACTAAAGAACAAGGAGTCAGTTATAGCCTCCACCCCCACTTTTTTCTTCGAGTGAAGAACGTCATTATGAGTTTGCATCAGATATACAGTGGCAGCCATAAAGGAAAAAGATTGTTAAACAGTAATCAACTGTATGTAAAAGCTCTTTTTTTGAATGTGTGGTTTCTTAATGTTGTCAATGCCACTCCACCCAAGTGTATTCTGCCCCCCGGATTTCTGTGCCCCAAGTGCATTATTTTATATTTTTGTGTTTAGGACAAAAATGCCTTTCAAATGAGGGTAGCCATTAATCTAAATTCTTTATATTGTTTTATGTTTCCTGACATGTGTTTAAGAAACATCTTGTGGTAGAATGACATTTCAGAGGTGTGTCATGGATGAGTCCAATGCACAGCAGTCTACAGTGGGCTCATCCCTGACAGACCAATGAGCATGTAACCAGACTGTGACACTAGTCACAGTTTCACATCTGGAATCCATTCTCTAGTTGAAAGAAATAAAGTGCTCAGATGACAGCACTTCACTCCTTTCATTCATGCCCTTATTGATCGGAATTACAACCTTTGAGCTAAAAGCTAATTTACAAAGGATCCTCGTCAAACAGAGGGTGGAGGAACATCAAGTACTTGGACAGTGAAGAAAAACAGAAGCAGCTAGGATGCATTTTCAGTTACACATCATTAGAAAGGCTAAACAGCATTACAAATAGATGGATGGGGAAAGACAGAATACATTGCAAAAGTGCTTAATTACATAATACAGATGAAAATAGTCCCATATCAGATTAGATGAATAAAGTGCAGATTCTAACTAAGTACAAAGTATGAGAATTCCCAGAATGCAGCTATAGAGCTTAGATAGATTCTCAGAGGGAACAATCAAGTTGACTGCTGAAAAGGACAGCCATTAAGGGAGAGCAAGCTACAGGCTAGATGGGTAAGGGGAAGAGCACAATTGTGGGTGATAGCTTAAGGGTGAGGGGGCTAAGTGGGTGTGGAGATGGGGGTATGGAGGGTCAGGAGGGCTAAGTGGGTGAGGGGCAGGGGAACTGGGGGACCAAAGGGGTGGGTAGTTGGGGATTAGAGGGAGATTCTTAGGTGCCACGGGTCACCACAGTCATGCCATATTGTGTCAGGGGGCACCAGGAGGGCTAGAAATGGCTGGGGTGTTCTTTACAACAACATTGTACTGGAGGGGAGATGGATTTCCAAATTTCAGATTTGAACTGGCCAAGGCGATTAAGACTAGTAGTGGCCTGGGGGAGCTCATTTAGCCAGGTGGGGGCCCTTACTGCAAAGGCTCGCTTCCCCAAGGCAGTTCTTCTGAAAGGTACTGCTAGGGCATGTCTTGTAATACTTCTCATATAGTGTTCAACAGGGACCAAATGGAATAAGGCTTGTAATGAGGGAGGTGCAAGACCTAGAAGGGCCTTCTTCCCTAGAAGGCAGGATTTGAGCTTGATTTGGTCGATGAGAGGAAGCCATCGTGTACCAATATAAAGGTTGCAAGTGTGTGTAAGGCGATCTGTGCCTAAAACAAAGCGGCATGCTTTGTTGAGGGTAGTATAAACCCTGTGCAGGCTGGTTTCAGAGGCTGTGCCATATGCCACATTACTGTAGTGCAGGATGGATAGAACTTCCCCTCTTACTGCCTGGACCCTAGCCTCAAGTGTGAGGCAGAACTGAAGCCTAGATAGGGCCCCTAACTTCCTGTTGGCAGTAGTGGTAATATTTCGTATATGTTCATTGAAGGAGAGGGACTCGTCAATTGTAATCCCTAGGTACCGGAATGAGGGCACCTGCTTAAGGGTGGAATAGGAGTTGCACAAAATTGAGAAGGGAGTGGAATACTTCCTATTTTGGCTTCCAGCAAAGAGCATTCACTTGTTTTTTTGCTGTTGAGCACTAGCAGGCTATCTTTGAGCCAATCCTGTAGGAGGTCAAAGTTGTACTGCATGTGCTTAGTGAGTGCATCTTGGCAAGAGCCTCAAGAGAACACCACTGTGTCATCTGCATAGAGCAATACCTTGGAGGAGGGGCACACTTCCGGAAGGTTGTTCACAAAGAGGCTGAACAGGAGTGGACCCAGGATGGACCCCTACGGGACCTCCACTGTGACTTCACTGGTCTTGGAGATGAATTTCACCTGCTGAGAGTGCCCAGACAGGTAGCTGGAGAACCAAATGACCATGTTGGGGGATAGTACAAGGCAGCTTAGTCTGTGCAGAGGCAGCTGATGGCCCCCAAAGGTCAAAAGCCTTGGTTAGGTCTATGAAGATTGTTCCAACCAGTTGGGCCTGGTCAAGTGCCTCATGCGCATAGTCTGTGAAGACAATTAGGACAGTATTAGTGCTATGTATCTTGTAGAAACCATGCTGTTGGGGGGCAGAGGAGTTTATATTTATGAAGGTGGTCAGTTAGTTGGTCAGCTATGATTCTCTCCAGTGCTTTGGAGAGAGAAGACAGAATTGAGATAGGCCAGTAGTTGGATACTAGTGCCCAGTTGCCTCCTTTGTGCACAGGAGTGGCCAGAGCAAATTTCCAGGTAGAGGGGAAAGTGGAAAGGTAGAAAGACAGGTTAAACAGCTTGGTGATGGGAAAGACAACCTCCTGTAAGGCAATGGAAATCAATTTCATATAGATTCCATCACCCCCCATCCTTGTTTTTCCCAGGACACTTGCAAGGTATTTTCTTGTTTCCTTTACCGTCACCTGTCTGAAGTAAAAGTTTGGGTTGGGCTTGGGAGCAGTAGAGGAGGGCAATTGGTTGGAGGTTGGCATTCCATCAGGGTGTGTGGCAGGCCTGGGAGGCATGACTGCGCTGTAGTCAGAAAAAGCCTTATTAAAGATATTGGCCATGTCAGCATCATCAACTATGATTTTGTCATTGTATTGGAGTATGGTGGGGGGGCCTGTTATCAGACCCGAGGCGGTTTTTAATTGAGTCCCAAAACTTCTTCCAGTTACTCTAGCAGTGAGATTGCTGGTTCTTGTGGAATGATGCCTTGGCCTGTTGTATTGCCCAGGTTCACCTGTTTCTGGCCGCTTTGTAGTTTTGCATATCCGTAGTTATCCCCGTTGCTCTGGCCTGGTGCCAAAGGAGATCCCGTTGCTGCATCATACCGAGAAGCACAGGGGTGACCCACTCCATACTATGACCTTTTATCATCTTCTTACGGTACGGGGCAAACTTGTCCACAGCTGTGTAAAAAATGAGTGAGGAAGAGTTGGACGGCAGTGTCAACAGAAGGGCATGAATCAAGGAAGCTCCAGTTGATGCCTGAAAGGTGATTCCTGAAGTCGATCATAGCACTATTTTTTATAACTCTATTCCTCACCAATTTGGGTAGAGGGGTTGGCCCTGCTTATAGAGAGTACTCCTAACCCCATTCCACCTTTGCACATGAGAACACTCTGCAGCAGACAGAGACAAAAATGTCATTCAGGCAACTGCCTTTCCACACCTTTTCCCACTCCACATGATAAGTTGCAAGTTGGGCAGAACACTGGTGGAGTTGAGCTGTAGTGAGTGTGTTGCCCTGGGAGATGGTGCCAATACCGCTCACCATCTCTCTAAATCCGAGAGTTCCCTCCTCAGAATCAATCTTTATTCTTTTCTCCACTCACTACTTTTCTGCTGATTATACTGCTGTTAGTTTTCCTTAACAGTCACTCTCCTCCCAAGAGAGGACTACAGGCCACTAGGCCAGGGCAGATTTTTCCTCAGCCTCTCCTGTCTTCTTTTCAGACCACATCACCAGTTCAGCCAGCGTCCAGCACAGTCAAGAAGACAAGCTGCACGTTACTCGCAGCTCGGCCCCAGACGCGTCTGTTCTGTCTGTGATAGATCATATTTCAAGTTCTTTCACAGTTCAACTGAGGCTAGAGAAGAGCAGCACATAGTCTTACCCTTCCACCATGACAGTGAACGGGACATCACAACTTGATCAGCACTGTACAGATGACGCAGCACAGCAGTATGCTCACTAGTCTGTCTCACCAGGCTTCTCCCCCTCTCTCTGTTGATGATGTCTCTATCTCCTCTAGCCATCCATGGTCCCGTGCATGCACATTGTGTTGCAGCTAGCTCCAACTGCTATGGAGACTGCTGAGACACTGAGTGCTTTATCAGCTGAGCCTGAGGCAACCCGAAAATAAAATACAAGAATTAGAAAATTTCTTTTTTTATAATTCGGTATGCTTTATTGAGCAAGAAGACAAGGGAAAAAAAATTGTACAAAGTGTTTCACATTCCCTTTTATAGTTAAATAAGAAAAAAACAGTGCCCTACCCCTACAATCCCTCAACATACCCACCCTCCCATCCACTGCCTCCAGAATAAAGATTTGGGCAGTCTAAACAGTGAAATTGGATATAAGATTAGGACTGGAGCATCAATCAAGGAGGGTATGGCTTGTGGCCAATAAGTTGTGTTATTTAATGGCCTAAGAGGGGGAATGACTGGGGTTGATGGACCGTTAATATAGAGTAAAGATATTCCCATGTGTGTTTGTAGCTGTCTGTTTGATGGCATAACCCAGCAACAATTTGTTCTGCTTGGAGAGCAAAGAGGACCTCCTTATACCATTCAATGTGACTGAGTGTAAGAAAGTCCAACCAGTGTCTGAAAATAACCTTTTTAGCACATACTGAGGTTAATGCAATATGGGGCCCATGGGACACCAGTAACCTTGCTTGAGTAATCACCTAGTATACATATTTCCAGACTAAACTTATCTTGAAGGTTTAGAAGGAGGTCCAGGCGGGATTGAATCTGAGACCAGAATGGGACAATCTTCTCACATGACCACAGCATATATAATAGTGTTCCTGGTACTTTGTTGCATTTAGGGCAGATGTCTGTGGTAATGTGACCCATTCTATGTAGTTTGACTGGGGTATAATAGAGGTCATGATTAATCTGGAATTGCATATAACTATATCTATGCAATTTTACAGTTTGATATAGGTGCTTCCAGATTATGAGCCACTGTCTGGGAGCAGAAGGTGATGGAAGGAAGTGATCCCAAGAGTAATATCTCCTGCCCTCCTTGCAGGCTGCAACAGTGAGAAGGAACTGATATGAATATGATATCAAGTGAGAGGTGGGCAAGGACACTAAGTAGGGGTGAATCATGAAAGAGAATGGCTTGCCCCATGGGACATTGTCGAATTGATGAAGTAGCATATGTGAGATTTGTAAATATCTAAATATATGGGAAGGGGGCCACCCACAGAGGTACTCACTGTCTGGAAGGACATTAACTTCTGATTGGGCACCAGTGGCTCAACTCGATCCACTCCCATGTTGGGCTAGAATGATAATGGTCTAATGGTTTTCACAGATATCAGTAAATTGGGATTACAAAACAAGGGTTGGGAGACTTCCCTATATGTGTCTACTGAAAGGAAGAAGGAAAGTTGTGATTGTATTTGAAGGGAAAAACCAAGTGGGTTAGCCTGTAGTTATTTGGGAAGATGTTTTTTGCATAAAAAGGGAAGTGATTTGTAGTTGATATTGTAGTGAGAGCATAATCTTTGTTCTATTTCTACCAAAAGGGGAAAGGAGGAATCACTGGCCACATTCAGGGGAGATTTAAGCCAGTATATAACTCTAATTAGGTGAATGGACAGGTAATAAAGGAAAACATTGGGAGCTTGCTGACCACCATCTTTTTTTGATGAGTAAGGTGAAGGTAATTTCTTCTGGCCAGGAAGCAGCTAAATATACGATGAACTTGTGAGAACTATGATAGGGGGAGAGCGTCATTAAACATCGGAAGTGTATATAAGAGATGAGGTAGAATGTTCATCTTGAGGATGCTCATACGGTCCCAAAGGGTGAGAGGTAGGTGAGACAATCTGTTTAGGTCATCTCTTATTACTGTTAATAAGAGATCAAGATTAAGCTGCTTGAATTTACTGACCGAGGGTGTTAGGTATATTCCTAAATATTTCAGTTTAACAGAATTTCATTGTAGACCTAGATGCTCCGTGTCGGCCCTGAGTATGTATTTGTTAAGGGGCATCACCTCGGTTTTACTCAGGTTTAGTTTGTAATTTGTGATGGAGTCATATTGTGTGATAATATGTAGAACTGCTGGGAGAGATTTGGCTGGGAATGAGAGGTGCAGCAGAATGTCATCTGCATATACCAAAAGTTTATATTCTTGATCGTGGTGTGAGATACTCATCACCAAGGTAGAGTCCTTAAGTTTCCTAATTAATGGTTCCAGAAATAAGTTGAACAAATAAGGAGAAAGGGGGCATCTCTGATGGGTACCTTGCTTTAAGAGAAATGGTGTGGAAAGTATGCCATTACAAAGGACTTGAATTTGAAAATTTCTGAGGTAATTTCAGGGGAAGCATTTGAACACCCTGAGCTCCTCCTGCCTATGCCCATGTAATACACAACAGTTCCGACATGTGCAATCCTTACACTTAAAGGCACTCCTCCCAGCCCAACCAGCATCCCTGCTTGCCCTGACACACAAATGAACACCAACCGCTACCCCTCCCACTTCCTTTGCAAGCAGCAAGGATCCCTCGCTCTCGAGCAGTCAGTCCTGTACAAGTAGCAGAGTTGGGGATCCAGGGCTGCAGTTGGACCTGTTGCTGTAATGGAACTCAAGCATGCCTGAATACAACAGGACAGCTCAACTGAGTCTTCTTAATCCCTACAGATGGAGGGCTGCTGCAAATATGATTGCTACAACCACTCAGGCACCACCAGGGATTTAAAACAAAAGCTAGACTATGGCAGGTGGCCTGCCATCCACCTCCTGCTCCTCCTCCTACACTGACTGCTTCCAGCACTTGCCCAGCTCCTCCTCTGCTACCAATGCCCACCCGTGGTCAGAAGTGTTGGTGGGTGGCCCCCATTGGAGTGGTCAAGCAAGCTGTTTGACTTGCTACTAGCCTCCAAAATTGATACTCTCCTTTTACTTCCTTCCATGTCTGGTTGCATTTGCTTGTTTCCAAACACCCAATAAACTTTTTTTCTATTGTCTACTTAGATACAGAATATTAAATATATCAAAATAAAATATAATTGCTTTGAAGAAGGTAAAAGACTTTACTATGGCTCTGCTTCAATGTATGGCTGAAGAATGTTTAAATCTCATCTTGATTATTTTATTTCCTTATTACTATTTTGTATTTTCAGGTTAAATCAAATATAATAAAATATAATTTTTTTTTGAGAAGATAGAAGCTTTTATTAAGTTTTTTTTTTAGTTTGATCCACGCATGCTGAAGCATTGAAGCAGTGAGATCACCATGATTTTGGTAGCCTTGCACCATTCCTCTGATCCTAAAAATATGTCTCACAATGGTTATATAATTGCAAGTCTATATTCAAATTTCTTTATTTCATTATAATTACTCACTAGGAAGAATGGTCTTAATGAGTGCATCTAAGGTTTCATAAGTTGACCTTTTGCAATTTCAATGACCTCCCAATCATGCAGCCATCAATTTGTTTTACCTAATTATTTCCTTGCTCAGTTCATCAATAGTGCAGTAGTTTCAGAATAACATTACTTTAGAACAAAAACTGTATAAACTTTGGGTTTGATTTTGTGCCAGTATTAACGTCTCTTTGAGTTGAAATGCAGGGGAGATTAGTTTTACATACTTTCCTACTTCTCCAAACTTTTACTTTGGAAATTTGTAAAAAAAAAAAAAAAATGAAAAAATAACACTCAACTTTTTGCACAGGTCTTGACCTCCCATAAAGAGAATGGCTTAAAACATATTTAGGACTTATTCAAGGGTCATACCAAGGTCAAGATTTAGTAAACTATACATTTAATGCATTTTAATAGTAGAAGTTGTCAAAGAGGACATAATAAAAGAAAAAAATCAGTGGTACAGCATAGATGCCTAAAAAGTATCAAACCACTTGCTTCTAAATGTTGCACAGACAACCAAATATTCTTTATGTGTGTGAGCATTCTTTTCTTCTGTGTCTTCTTTCTTCCAACTATCTGGTCAGTGAAGGCTTCACATATAGATAATGCTGGCTAAAAATTACTAAAATTAATCTGCTGCTTTTTCCTGAAATGATTTGACATGATCCCATCCTGAAACGATATAATGTGCCCCCAATAAGCAGATCATTTTGTTTCAAGTGTTTTTTTCTGTTCATATTCAGAACTAAAGAATTCCATTGACATGCTCTACCTTGCTAGAATAACTTCAGCATCTGCTGTTAAATTAGGCATGACAAGATAGAAACCATATGTTCTGGTCTCAGCATAGTGGTTTCAGAAATCAGGCTGTCAGACGTACAATAAAAGTTATGCCAAACAAATGTAAAGATCTTTGAAAGTATAGGAGTTACTCATAACCCATATGTGTGAAAGTTGTTCAGGACAAAACTACCTTTCAAATGAACATATTTGTTTAGCTGCACTAATTATATTTTTTAACTATGGCCATCTGATTACCTGAACTTTCATTTTTCTTCACAATTGTCACCTTTTGGATGGCTATATTTAAAAAATATATAATGAATTCAGATTAGTGACTACCCTCATTTGAAGGGCAATGTTGTCCTGAACAACTTTCATGTTGCTTGTATATTGTTAACTTGAGTACTTTCTGAGATATTTACATTGGTTTGGCATGACTCCATGTTCACTCAGACAGAAAAAATGAGGTTGATTGGAAGACCATATTTTACAAAATATAAAGAATTCAGATCAGTGACTACCCTCATGTGAAAGGTCTTTTTAACCTAAACAGCTTTTACGCTGGTTGTTTTTGCACACCTTATATAGTTTTCAAGATATTTCGATTTGTTTGGAAGGTGTGCACATTTACTGTCAGAGAAAAGCAGCTTTGAGTTCTGTGTTTATCATTCTAAACATAAAGAAGGGAGTATTTTTTAACTGCCATAGGGATTTGCAGTGTTATGGAAGGATACACAGAAAACTACTAAAAAATGTGTTCCACAGAAACCCCTTTCAAAGCTAATGCGATATGGCTGTAGGCTCTGCCCACAGCCATAACAAGGACACATTATTGTCATGATGTTTGCCTAATTTTTCCCACAAATGCAAAAATGAAGAGTAAATTACCAATAATGTGACACCCTCTTGTGAAAAGTTTGGGAAATGTTGGTTTGATTTTATGCATAAAGCCATTTCAATCCTATATCACTTTCATAAAACCTTTTTTTATAGATGTGGAATATGTTTGTGAACATAGCAAAATAAATAAATATACAGGTTGCCATGCTTCTTTTGGTTATATCTGCTTTCAAACTAGCAGTCTTAGAGTTGGTCAGTTAAGAACAAACATAATTGAAAAATCCCAATAAAAAATAAAACTTGCAGGAAAGTCATTCAAACAATTCAAAAGTACATGCAGAATAATAAGGACTTTAAGAGATACATAGGTAAAGACAGACAGACATTTACAGAAAGTGCCTTGAATGATGCCATTGGCTGCAATTTTGGGGTGCTAATTTCTTCAGTGCCATCCTGTACTGTATATATTCTTAGCTGGACATGACATTATGGAACAAATCATTATTGTAATAATGTTTTTATATATTTAAGAATGTACTGTACTTGTGCCAGTAAACTTCCTTGAAAATGTTTTTGCGTGCATCATAAATGGAAACTTGAAACACTTGGGAACATCTAAGCAAAGAGGAAAAGACAGAAGAGTTAGAAATAGGTAATAAAGATTACATGTTGCTAAAAAGACAGTTGAATTATGCTAAGGATATTTTTATTCAAGAAAAAAGCCAACTGAAAGAACAATTGAAAACCCTAAAAGAAGGTGAAGCTGTTGAGTTTAATAGGTTAATAGGTCAAGTTCAACTCTTGGATAGGCACTTAGAATGAAGAAGACAGGAAGCACCTAATAAAGATGTTACCCCATTTCAACTAAAGACTGACATTGCTCTTTTGCAAAGTGAATGACATGATGTTGAGGAATGAAAGATGGGATATTCAGATTTCAAAAAGGATAAGTTTGAATTAGTAAATGCTTTTGAGCAGGCTAACAACATAGCTAAACTGCACCAAAAGTATAAAAAACTAAAGGAGCAATATGAAAGTGAAAATGAAGAATGACTCAAAAGGGAAGAGTGGCTCAAAGGAATAAGGAAACCGTTGAACAAAAGGGCTTAAGTGGTTCATTTTCTAGCCACCAGTCCCAGACTAAAGTACAAGAAGAAGGTACAAGCAAGGGATATACAGTATGCCTCCTTGGAATGTTTCTTGTGCAGAGCTTGAAAAAGACATAGATTCTCACTAGTCATACTCTCATATTTAGTCTAGAGCTGAGTGAGAGCTAGAGTTAGAAGAAGTAGAGGTAGGAAAATAGAAAATACATAGATAGGGAGTCACGTGATGGCAGCCTGAAGGGAAGCAGCACTCACCTGCAACTCTGCTCTCCTGCTGTTAATTCGAGTGTTTTATTTTATACTGCAAGTCAGTTGTGGCTTTTAAGTGACTTTGGCTGTTTGTAGTGGTATTGCATGTCTGATCGACTCAGGAATCTACGTGGAAGGAATGGAAGTTTTTATGAAAAAGGCCCCTCAGCAGCACTCTCCCCGCCGATGCCTGAGAAGAACAAGGCCACAAAGTGCCCAAAGCAGCAAGCTAGAGGGGTTACTAAATCTGCTACACCAGCTACAGCTCTCTTGGAGGAGAGATTCCTCGAAATAATGCAGACTTTACAAGAAAAAATATCTGACATGTCAGATAACCTGCATCATATTAAAATGTCGGTGCAATCACTTGCAATACATGTGGGGAACGCTGAGGTCAACATTGCTTCACTGGAGGTAAAACAGGGGAAAATGAACAGGAAGCCATCCAATTGGGCTGTAGGATCAAGAACGTCAAGGAAAAACTCAAAGACTTAGAAGGGAGGAGCAGAAGGAATAACCTCCTGGTGATCGGAATACCAGAGAAAGAGGAAAGAAATAATCCTATCCTTTTTGTTCAGAAGCTGTGTGAAAGGATCACCGGGCCATCCCTGAATAGCACAACCTATATTATTGAGCATGCCCAATGAGCTCTCCGTCCTCATCCAACTCCTGATGCCCCTCCTTGACCCATCATCTTCAGGTTATTAAACTTCCTAGGCAAGCAGTTTATTTTGAGCAAAGTTAAGAACCTGCAGGAAGTCCTTTGGGAGGGCCGTAAAATTCACATCACCCAGGATCTCCTGTAGTCTGTCCGACTGAAACGACAGGAACTGCACCCGACAATGTCCAAGTTGATCACCGCTGGGAAGCCCTTTAGCATGAGATACCCTGCGACACTTCAGGTCAAATCCTGAGAGCAATGGCTCTCATTCGAATCCCAAGAACAAGCGATGAAAGAGTTCAAGACCCTGTTCCCTGACCTGTTCAAGTGAGGGCAGTATTGGGGCGACTTTCCATTAGTGAATGAGTGTGTGAGCAACACTGAGCTGTTGGCTGGGTACTGTATGTTAACACACTCTTTGGTATGTTTGCCTGATGGTGAAATAGAGAGACCACCCCTGTAAACCTGAGGAAAATTGATAGTTTTGTTTCATTTGAATGGCACAGCCCCTTCCACTATGACAGTAACTCAGTGAACTGAATACTGAACAGGACATTAGGTGCAGAATGTTGCCTAGCCCTTTCACGACTCAGAGATGGTCTGCATTGGCTGTCTACCCTGAGACACAGAGTGGTTGGACACTGGACTTTATTTTATGAGATTCAGTTACTAAGACTGCAACACAGGCAATTTGGCTGTATATTGAAAGAAATAGATTGTACTATGGGTAGGATGGTCGATGATCTTTATTTGTTTCTCATAGGTATGTTTGCCCGGTCATTGTTTTAAAGGATCAGGCGCAGTGTCAGTTATGGGGGGGGGCAATTGTTCTTCAGCTTTGCATCTTATCTAAGTAGTTGGACTGATTTTGTCTAGCTAGCGGTTATGTTAGCCCTCCTATTACTTCTCTGAGATTTGTGGATGATGTGTATTTTTGATTTTCCTCCACCAGGGAAGGGGATTGAATGATCCAAAGGTGTATCTCCAGAAACTGGTACAGGTGTATGCACCTGAGAGTGTCGTGGAGTAACATGTTCTGTTGGGGACTTTTTCTTTTCTTTGGTCAGTAATAGCGGGGTTGGGGGTGTGGGTGGGGTGTTATGGGGGACACAGGCTGCAGTAACATTGCGTACTAGAAGTGGTATTGTGGTGTGGTTGCTTAGAACTGGGGCATAGAATAGTGTAGGAATTAGAGTTAGCTGTATTTAGCATTAGTTTGTATGTATGTTTTTTTGGGGGGATCAATAGTTGTTGACAGGGGGTATTAGGGATAGGAGGAAGAAGGGGGCCAAGTGTGTTTATCTTTCTTTATTTAAAAACAACAACAGGGGTAATGTCACAGTCAAAATATTACTATAAGTGGCCCATATAAGTTTATAAGCTGGAATATAAAGGGCGCCCAAGACCGTTGTAAAAGACAGATTATACTTCGACACTTGCAATGTCTGAACACCGGGATTGCTTTCTTTCAGGAAACGCATCTCCAGCGGGAGGATATTGTTTTGTTCCTCAGAGCGTGGGTTGGTCAAGTCTATGGGGTGGGCAAATCCACTAATGGGGGGGAGTGGTAATCCAAATAAATAAAAAGATTCCCTTCACCCTTGAAAAAGAATTTTGGGATCCTGATGGTCGGCATGTTAAAGTGCATAGTTTGTTGGAATCACATCAGGTTATGCTGGGAGCAGCCTATGGGCCAAATGTCGATTCCCCCAATTTTTTCACACATTTGATGAAGTTGGTTATTTCCAACCCCTCTAAACTTACCATCTTGGGGGGGATTGGAATATTACCTCTTATTCACATATCGATAGGTCCAACTGCCGGAGAAGGGGACTCTCCCCCACCCAGAGGGCCTTACACGAGCTCAAGAAGGGAGTGGATCTCATTGACATTTGGCGTGTCTTGCACTCGGAAGAACGTCAATACACTTTTTTTTCTACACCACACAAAACATTTTCGAGAATTGACTTCCTCCTTCTGAGTTCCTTCACCTTCCCAGGTGTCATTCATGCTGATATACACACCAGGGTCATCTCCGATCATTCACCGCTCTCCCTTCTTTTCCTAGTGGGACCTGGTGTTAAGAGGGATACCCTCTGGTGGTTCAATACCCAGTTACTGCAGAAACCCAGCTTCTTGTGGCATATAAGAGATTTTATCACTGACTTTATAAGGATCAATAGGGAGTCAGTTAGTAGGGTTGAGGTAGTTTGGGTGACTCTAAAATGTTCCCTGAGGGGGAAGTGTAGCTGGATGGTCTCAACAAAATCCAAGCAATTCAAGTCACAAGTGAACTCCTTACTCTCCTCAGTTCATCAGTTGGAAACCACAATCTCTCGGCTATCACCTGATGAGGACTGGGCCAAGCTACATGGCCTGCAAGCCCAATATTTCAGTCTCATTTCCCAGAAAGCTGAGCTTTCATTGAAATGTACAAAGTTTCTGTACTTACAATCAGGGGAAAGAGCTAGTAAGCTACTGATCATGAGGCTCAGGCAAGAGGATACATCTTGGTTTATCCTGGGTATCAAACTGGATAAAGATACACCAGTTGCCACTGACCCCCATGAGCTAGCAGGTGTGTTAAGGCAATACTATCACAGATTATATGCTGAGGATCCAGTTAATTGCCCTTCTGCAGCAGATATCATGAAATACCTCAGTTTAATTGACTTACCTAGGTTGTCATCCATTCACGCTTTTGATAGGGTGTCAAGGGACTTCCTTTTTACCACCATGTCGCAGTTTGGTCTTCCCAAGGGCTTCCTTAAGTGGATTAGGTTGTTATATTCTTCTCCTTCTACCCAAATTTGATGTAATGGGGGTCACTCTGAGGCCTTTTTGCTTCACAGAGGTACTAGACAGGAGTGTTCCCTTTCCCCTCTTTTATTTAATATATATTTAGAACCGCTCATTCGGAGTCTGGTAGCCACTCCAAACATTTGAGGGATCCAGGTGGGGGACCAAAGATGTACTCTCTCAGCGTACGCAGACAACTTACTGTTACATTTAGAAGACCCACAAGAAAGTCTACCAGCCCTTTTGGAGTAGGTCAGGGCCTTTTCCAAGGCTTCCTAATACAAGCTCAACCTTACCAAGACGAAGGCGTTCCCCTGAATAATAGGGTTTCCCCAGGAGAGGTGACTAACTTTGCTCTCTCATGGAAGTCGAAATCCCTCTTATATTTGGGAATCCAAGTGACAAGAGATATTACATCTATGGTGAAAGCCAACCTTTCAGATTTACTGACTAAAATTGAAGTGGATTTTGATAGATGGGGTGCTCTCCCCCTGTCGCTTTGGGGAAGGATCACTATGGTGAAGATGAATGTGCTGCCCTGTATCTTATAACCAATGGGTATGCTGGGCTGCTTTCTCCCTAAAAAATGGTCAATGTCTGCTGTATTCCATTTACTGTTTTAATGCCATCTCCTCTCAGGGGATTGTGTGTTATGTAATTTTATTTGAAATTAATAAAGCTTATTGAATTATAAAAAAAAATAAAATACATAAAAATAAAGAAGCTAGTATACTAGTAAAACAGAACAGTGCATTAAAAATTAAATAAAATTCAATTTTATTTTTTACCAGGAAGTACACCATTGAGATACTCATTTGCAAAGTGATCCTGGAGGGATGTACAAAGCACAATAATGAACATAACTACAGATAATATGATACATAGTGGGTATAACTGGAGGGTGCAGACATAAAAGCACAGAATACATGGTCACAATTTAAGTGCAACATGACTGATCAATTAGAGTGCATGGAGAAGGTAAAGGAGGAAGTGAAGGATTACGTATAGGGAAAAGGGTTATGGAAGATGGGAGGACTTGGGTGCTATGACAGGGAGAGTGAGGCTGGGGATACGAGAGCTAAGGTAGAGATGGGAGAGTTAGGAGGAGCAGAAATGGGTGGCCAAATTAAGAGATAGGCATAGGCAGATAGACTGGTAGAGAAGACAAATAAAAGTATGAAGAGTAAAAACAAAAATATGGAAAAATTGAAAACATCTGAAGAATCCGACTGTGATACTGATTCTGAAGTCTCTAGTGTTTCTTCTTCTTGAAAAGATCAGTTTAGTTCAGGAAAGGAATCACATAAGAGGAACAAAAGGAAACCCAAAGTCTAGACAGAACAATTATTTTGATTCAGAGACTCAGTTGTCTAAGAGACATAAGAAAATTAAGGTATTTGAAAGACAGAAAGGGCATCTTAAGTCAAAAACTGTCATGAAATCTTTACAGTTGCTAGGAGCGTGATACAATTCCTAAAGTACTAAAGGGGACATTGAACAGTATATTCATATATTGAAAGAATGCTTTGAGTCTTTGTTTGTCCATAACTGATTAGGGAAAACAGAGTTTTATAATTCGGTGGTCTGTAGATAGTCCCCATGCCAATTGGTCTAGGGTACCTAACTTGGAAAGAAATAAACCAGCTAGGCTGTATAAGCAACTAGACACAAAAGAAAACAGCACTCGCAAGTCAAAAGTAAATACAAAAAGCCAAATTGGCAATGAAACAACAGCCATAGCCCAGCTACAGCCCAGCACTTTGAGTCCAAGGCGTGACTCTTCGTCAGGAGGCTGTATAAGCCTCTGAAAAAGGAATTTGATGAATATCACACCAGTGGAGCAGCCAAATGTGCTGCTTATAAAATGAAATGTGGTATTGATTAAAATCCAGGGGATTCTTATTGTAAGCTGAAGGATGTATACTTCAGAGCAGAAGGTAACACTGACAATGATACCATTTCCAAGATGTATATTATCATGGTTTACCCTCTTCAATTAGGACACAATTGGCAAAGGAGTTTAATAATAAGTGTAGAGATGTACACTGGATTGAAGAACAGGCTGGCCATATGTATTGGATTCTGGAAGAGGTGATGATGCTTCTACAGAGAAAAAGGGAAGTTCTGCTTCCACTGCTTAAGTGTCTGAGGTCATGGCCTCTGATACTCTAGCTTTGGAGGGGGAGGAGTTGCCTGCTTCTATAAAGCCCCAAAGAAAGGGAAAAAAGCAGAATAATAAGACTCCATATGAGACTCCTGTGGAACAACCAAAACCCGTACAAGCCTCAGGTGTGGTTCAGCAACCTAATTATCAGAAGGCATATCAAAATCAGCAGCAGTATCAACACCCTCAGCAATATCAAAATCAGGGTTTTTCTCATGGTGAATATAACTGTGATAGAGGATATGACAGGGTAGAAGGTTAAGGACAAGTGCTCATGTAATTGATCCATTGTGTGTCTAACTTAAGTGGCTTTCCTTTCTGTGTCTCTAGTCCTCTTTGCACTTATATGGTTTTGCTCTGTTATTTCTTTGTGCTGTATATTGTAACTTGTCACTCCTGTATTTTGTACACCATGTTGGTGTATTATTCGCTGTACTCAACTGTTACTGCTATTCATTCTTGCGTTGTAACCTTCTGTGTAAGAAAGGGGGGATTTAAAAGCTCTTTTTCAAAGTTATCTGCTACGTACCCCCCCATTACCTCCAGCTTCTCATTCTTCTGTCCAAACTTCTTCAGTGGCACATAGTACAGGAGAAAACTATAATGGATCTAACTGACTAATATATTCTGTTCCCTCTACTGATGCAAAGATAAACAAAACTGCTATTGTTGAAAATAGCAAAGAAAATGTAATGAAACCTGAAAATGAATGCATGCAGAATTTGGCCTTTCTCAAAAGGTGTCCAGAGACAATGTTACAAATAGTGGGCCCAATTCCAAGAGAGCGAGTAGAGCATGTCGCAGTCTGTGCCATTGTGTAAAGTTATGCCCAAACCCTTGTGACATGAAAGCAGTGCCCTATTCCAAAACAAAGGCCATATACAAATGAAAAGAACTGAATTATGCATGTCACAAGTTACTCCCACAACGCAAGATGCAACCTGCAACAGTGAGCGTAGGGGTTACGCATGTCACAACCAAATGCCTATATAAATGTGCATAACTTGCAGACATGTTGCAAACTGTGACATGCAGAAACTATGGCACAGGCCGGGAGTAATGCACAGGTGGCATCTGCTGCAAGAAACCGGAAATGCAACTTCACAAATCAGGAGACTGATGTGCTCCTTGATAAGCTAGCCATAGCATGTGGCACTGGTGCACATGACAGCAATGCAGGGGTGGGCATGGTTGCATCTGCATAAGGCAGGACATGGTGGGGTAGCAATGATGCACTGTCTTTCCCCCACAGGTAAGGCAGCATTAGACACAGGGGCGGAGGACAGTGGTGGCACAGACAGTAAGCCAGAGTGGGACAGCATGCAGCCGACCATCCCACGGGCCCCAGTGACAGACCACCGGGGCAGCACAGACATGGTGCAGCTTGACGCAGCCCCGACACCGGTGGTGGGATAGCAACAGGCAGTGGCAGAACACCAGCAGGATGATGCGGGACTGGACATGTCAGACCTATTCAGCATGGGCAGTATAGAGAACAAAATCGCCCAGGACCTGATCCCAGCCTCATATAATCAGCTGGAGGTGAACCTGGATGAGGCATCACAGTCCCTGCAGGGCACCCATGCAGACACACCTACAGACTACTCTGCATTCTGCAGGACCCTGCTCACAACACAGGAGGAGCAGTCAGAGATGCTTGGCTGCATCTGCCTCAGCATAGATGCCCACACATGGTAATGGAGGAGCACATGGGCAACCTCATTGGTGCAATTGAGTCTGGGACACGCACCACAGAGGCAGCCATGGGGATGCTGGTGGACACCATGGTCACCTTCCAGGCTTGTGTCAGGGAGCAGACACAGGCACTCACCCAACTGGCCATGGCTGTAGATGGGTCAGTGGCACACCAAAGCCGGCAGACATACATTATTGCTGCTGTGCTACACAGTGCACTGATTGCGCAGCCTGTGTGCCACACACAGAGGAGGGATGCTGCCACCCAGGCAACACATGTGGAGCAACAGCACCTGCAGGATGACGGGACACACACCACCACAATGGCAGGGGAGACACACACCCCCACAGAGCAGCCCATGCCACTAACAGCCCTTGGGGGCACAAGTGTGCAGCTGCCACCAACTCCACCACCACCTCCCCAACTAGCAGCAGCACCACCACCACCAGGGGACACCAAGGCCTCCACCACCACCAGCACCACCATTCCCACCACTGTCGCCACCAACACCACCAGTGGCACCACTGGCAGCACCACCACCAACAACACCACCAACGCCACCTGCTGACATGGCTGTGGAGCATGCTGCAGTAGCCACCAGCTGCAGGACCAGCACAGGGCGGGGTGCGGGAGCACCTGCGGACACTGCAGGACAGGGCACAGCACAGGTGGCAATGCCAGCACTGGTTGTGGAGGAAGGGGGGACACCCACAAAGGGACAGGGGACTGTGCCAGGACCAGCACTTGCTGCCACAGGAAGGCAGGGAAGGTGTCAGAAGACAGTGGTGGTGCAGGGACACATGGACAGTGGGAGACCCGCAGCCATGCAACTGGGGCAGGGTGAGCCCAGTGTTGCCATGGGGCAGTAGCGCACATGACACAGGGGGTTGCACAAGGCTGAAGTGCCACATTGCACAAATGAACCAAGCAGAAGCAGCAGGGGGACTAGTGACTGTACCCGTATTTTGCACAACTGTAAGGGGTGGTGGGCACTGTACATAGTGGCACAAGGGGATGGCACTGTGTGTGGATGCGTAGTGTGTGTGTGCAATGTGCGTGTGTGTGTGTGTGTATGCACTGCATGCAGGTGTGTGGGTGACATCAGACAGCACAGTTTGGGTTTGGATCATGTGAAATGTCATTGGGTGTGGGGTTGTGTGTTGAGGGGTGCTGCACTACTGTACTGTACCACTGCACCGTATCTCAAACTGTACATAGTAAACCTTGTTCACTGGCCATCTGTGTGGTGTCATCCATTCCTACATGCTGTGTTAGGGCCAGTCGCATGTAGCATACAATTGGTGCCTAGGATGCATGGACAACCAAAGTCGCAGAAGCGATGCTCACCAGATATGCAACTGTGCTTAGTGAGGCCAGTTCTACAGCACTGCAATGTCACAGACACAGGTGCAAACATGCAGGGCCACAACTGAGGCCTGTATCAGTGTGGTGCGCACATGCACTTTGAATATATGCATGCCACATGTACGTGGTGCCACTGTAGGCCACACATGGGGCCTAGACGTGTGCCATGTGCTAGGTGTGGTCACGAACAGGCTGCACAGCATTCATGCTGCACAGTGGCTGCAGAGACAGGGAACTGTGAGGAGACCCAAAGTGGGACACTACAGCAACTACAACACGCTGTGCAGGATGAATTATCATCCTATGAGGTGCACCTGACCTGATCCCCCAACAAATCCAGAGGTATGTACAAGGGTGTAGGGCAGGCATGCTTACTGTACACATATGTATACAGGTTTGATGAGTGCCTGTCACACACCATGTGCCTTGCTGTTAACTGGACCATACCAATCTTAATTATTGCAACTAGTGGGGATCCGGTTAAAATAGCATGACTGAAATTGCACATTCAATTTTAGAGCTGTCAAAATAGTGTGGTAGTAAACAGCTGCTTCCAAAATTAGCCCTTACCTTTATAGCGCTAGTACTATAATTGTGCAGTCTGAAGAGTGAAGTATTTCTCCCCAGAAACCCTTTTGCATACATCAAGGTTTAATGTATCAGTAGTTAGAGGTATAAAGCAAATAAAGATCGAGTTCAGTAGATCTTCAAAGTTTTTATCAAAGTTTTTAACTTGACTTAGTTATAAACCTCAAGCTAAAGCTTTTAAAAAATCTTTTTACACAGCCTTTAAAATGCCTGTGTGCAGCTATGCACAGCTAGTTGCAAATCAAGTAGATAATAGCCACTGCTTAGAAAGATATCCCAGCCACAGCAACTTCTAAAGTATGAAAACACTACAGAGACCTGAGGTGTTTTTAAGCTGTGGCAAATTAGGTCTTTTAACACTTTAAATTGTCACTTTTTAATACAGAGTGATTGTCATGAGAAAAGATTCAGGAATGTGACAAGGGAATTAACAATGCATCTATCGATTGAGGAGGCTCAAAAACATTGGCCAGTTAATTTAACTAGTCCAATTTGACCCAGTTGAGCTGAGCTGTTTTAGAATTATTTAAACTTGATGAACTTATTATCTGAACCCAAAATCACAGGGTCTGTCGTCATCACAAATTATTTCAGTAAAATTAACTAAGTGTCTGCCAAATCTAATGAATCAATTTGTTGACATTTTTTAAAGCAGTCAGAAAGGATTTCAGAAGGAAAGTGAAAAAGGATGCAAAAATCTTAAAGCTCCAGCTGCCCAAGTCACAATAATATAAGTCCTGTTCGGTAAGGCTAGCGCTGTTCTGCACGCTATTCTATAAGCGGCAAATACAGCCACGCTATAATGAGCTTGCAATATTTAGTATACGCTATATGTACGTGCACTATTTCCAACATGCGATTTGGACATTAAATCCAGCTAGTGTAGGCCACTGAGTAGGGTCTCTGTTCAGGCTGCTGTTATGTAGAAGACAGCTCTATGTATAGCTCCTTCAAAGGTTAGGGGACTCATCTGTCACACTACACAGATGTGTGTGGAAGGGGGCAGTATATGTGGGTGATGTGTACACAGGTAGATGGGGGGGTACCTGTTGCATGATGTGTGTACAAAGCACTAAACTGCTCTGATTGGAAAATGGCAGTAAGTGGAGGTGATGTGTACACAGGTACATGAGAGGGGTACCTGTTGCATAATGCATGTATAAAATGGTAAACAGATATGTTTGTAAGGGGGCAGTGTGTGGAGGGGACGTGCACACAGGGACAGAGAACAATACCAAGAATGTCAGAAAGGGCCTGGGGCAGTGATGTGAAGTGCTAAAGCACAGGGAGCAGAAAGGTTAACACAATCAGTGATGAAAGGGGAGAAGACATTCTTTAGATACGTCAGTGAGAGGAGGAAGTCCAGAGGTGGTATTTTTATTTATTTAGTTTTTGTTGGCCGGATAAGTGCATTAGTCAATTTCTTGCCTATTTCAGGTACAACACAGGGGGGAGTGGAATACAGATGAATGCCAATTGATCTTTAACCAGTTTAAGCTGTTGGTGGTATTTTTAGTAAATGGGGGGAAATTTGGCCAGGACACTGGGGAAGTTCCCCTACTCTGCCAGCAGAGGGCTTGACTTTCTGCAGAGTGGAGGAGCTCAGTTTGGAGCCAGGCTGCAGAAGAGGAGGCAGTGCTGGTGTGGTAGTGGCGTGGACTCATCAGAGTAAGAAGCTGGAGGCTGAGGAGTTGGTCTACTCCTTGGTCTTTATGAAGCAAGAGGCTGAGAGACCATGGAGGATGGCAAACACCCAAAAAACGATGTGGAGACTATAGACACTGCAGCAGCAGCAAGAGAGGAGCAAGGAGATGAAGAAAAAGTATGTGCAAGCAGAAGCAGAAAAGAAGTGAATCGGAAAGAAACACCTTCTGTGGAGACAGAGGGTGGCAATACAGTGCGGGTCACAGTGAGAAAAAAAAAGACTGGAAAAAAGCTAAACAGAGGAAAAAGTTTAAAAGTTGTAGATAATTTAAAACCCAGAGCCAGTAAGCACTTGAATAGCTCTGAGAAATGTGAAAGTGAGCATGAGTGTAGAGCGAGTGCTGATGTGACAGCTGGTCAGGAGGTGGTGTGTAATGCTGAGGAGAAAAATGAGATTTCAGAGGAACTGGCAGAGGAAAATGAAAAAGTAAAGGGCGATTCTAGTTGGAAACGACTTGGCCCAGGGAAAATGAATGAACAAAAACAAAAGTCTGGGAGAGATGGAAGGAATATAACTCCACAGCAAGAGGGACAAAAAGTAAATGAAAAAAGTGATATGGAGGAGTTTCAGGATTTAAAGATACACCAGATTGGGTGAAAGATGCCCTAATAAAAGAATGGTGGACCTGCAAAGAGGATGGTACTGGGTGGGACACAAACGGGCCTATTACGTCAGGCCAAAAAGATACAATAATGAATGACCACAATAAAGACAATTATTGCTCCCAGAATAAGGGGAAAATTAACTCTGATGATACTAGAGAAATAGAGGGGATGGCAGAGGATGAGAGCAGGGAAACATTGATGGAAGTGGAACAGAAAACAGTTCAATCTCACAAACTTTAAAGAGAAGGGGAGGCAGACAAAAAAGAAAGAACATGGAGAGGAAATACAAAAGAAAAACTTTTTCCAGGGGAGACAAGGCCACAACAGGCCAAAAGAAGGAACTCAGTTAGGTTGCATTTCAGAGTGGCAGCTGCAGATGCCCTAGAAAGATTATTCCTAGGGAAGCAACTAATAAAGGAAAGTGTGAAGTTTTATCCCTGTGAGATATATGCCTTGATACATGTACATATGCAATGAATATGATATCAGTTTTAAACACCCAGGAGGTCTTGATCGATTCTGGAAATTGTACCACCAAATGAAAAACACAGTGCTATGGAGAGAATTTATTCCTATTCCCCTAACTAAACCAGCTTTTAAAATAGTTAAGGTATTTTTAGAAATCAGAGGGTGAATGTGATGGATATTTCATTCTGGAATCAAACAAAGGTGTGTGGTACATGGGGTCCCGGAATCAATACTAGATGGAGAATGTATATGGACAGGGGGATGGAAGTACAAAGTCACTCTAAAACAAGATGGAGAAACTCAACACATACTGAACTGTTTTTTGGGGGCAGGATAGAGGCATACTATTCTATGCAGAACAACCATGAGCATGTTACTGATGTGTAGAGATGCAGCGAATTTAAAGTCCGCTGGTGGAGTGAAAGCGAAATGGGCACTTTGCGTTGCCAATCCGCTACGCGGAGTGGGCAATGCAAAGTGCTCACTCTGCCTTGTCATTACCACTTCACATTAAGGCAGAATGGCAATTCGAAGTAAGGCGGAATAATTGTTTTTAATGGACTTCGCGTTCCTCATTATGATTCTAAGTGATCCACTTGGTGTTTCAGATTTGGCAGCCCCCCCCCACACATCACATGGCTTGTGGTACTGTAAGTCACATGCTCTTTAACTAGACAGGAAGAAAGTGAGTCATACAAGCAGACACTTTTACTTTCTCCTGAGCAGTTGGAGAGAGAGTAGTGTGTTTTGAGATTGCTGATACTTTGAGATCAGAGCGAGGAGGAGATTTAAACTTTGATTTAGACCGAACAGCTTTTTTAAAAGCTACATTTTTTGTCTTTTCTGTACTCTTTTTTACTTAATTTGTTCTTTCTGTAAATTTTATTTTTCTTACCTTTATAAGTAGTTAGTTGCTTGTCTGTGTGACTGTGTGTGTGTGTGTGTGTTGCGTGATAGTGTGAGTAATAATTGCTCGGACTGAGGGAGCTCAGTAGGAGAGATGGACCAGGATGAGGAAATGTCTGGGGTGAGGGCAGCTCTGGGAGAACATGATAGTGGTAAGCATCGTACCATGTGCATGTGTGGAGGGCATGGGCACGCATTCCTTTTGTGAGTGTCCCCCCCTCCGAAAGCAGGACTAGCACAGCCTCCTATCCTGAATCTGAGGCAGTTGAACCACCACCACCACCAAGTCCAGGTTCTCTGGAGCAGGATGTGCCTATTCCCCCTGGCCCAGGTGTGGATCCCATCCCTGCTCAGCACTGTGACCAGCTGGCTGCCAGTTCATCTGGCCATCTCCTGCCTGTGCCTGGTCCTCCCCGCACCTCCATTGTTTGGCAGTTTTTTTTACTGTGTGGGGGGGCTGCAGTGTGGTCAAGTGCTGCTCATGTGAGGTGGAGGTGCACCATGGCCCCCGAGGGACCCACCTGGAGACTGATGGCCAGTGCACTCATATGCTCAATCACCAGCAGTTGGAGTGGCAGACTGCCACAGAATGGGCCATGCCTGCACCTGCTGGCTGTTCTGTGGCAGAGGGTGCAGCTGTACATGATGGCAGCCCTAAGAAGAGGAGGGCCACAGCAGCACCTGCTGCTCCACCAGCACCCCAACCCCCCCTACCACCACCACCACCAGCAGGTCAGCCTGTAGAACATGTGGACTCCAGAGAACTGCATGTAACACAGGCTGACTTGGCAGTTCTCTGGAGTGCTGTTGAGGATAACAATGAGAGAGTGAGTGCTGTGGAACAGCGGCTGGATCACATAGATGAACATCAGTTGCAAATTATGTCCATGCTGGAACTGCTGCTGGATCACCATGGGATCCCGCATTATTTTTTTTTTCCTCACACCATGTGCCCCCCCACACCTTCCTTGCTGTGTTATAAAATGTATTCCTCCACCATCCCTGAGCGTTGTATGTAATTATGCCCTTTTTTGTTGTCTTCCGTATGCGTGATACTTTGTATTCTGAGCAGTGCAAGTATACTGTATTAAACTGCATGTGTGCATTCAATCTTCTTTCCAGTCTGTGTATGTACTGCAGACACTGTCCAACTCCCTGACCTAAAAACAAACATTAATGAGTACAATGGTGGGGTGGTGAAGCATGGAGAGATATTACAAAACAGGCTTATAATACATCCAAATAACTATTAAAAAAAATTAATGTTGTGATTCGTGATGTGATCGTGAATTGTGATTTGTGACCATGATGATGAAGAAACGTGAATGCCTACCGCCTACGGCTGTAATTCCCCAATGAGTTGTAGCTTAAAACTCCCAGACTTAAAAACACGTATCAATGAGTACAATGGTGGGGTGGTGAAGCCTGCAGAGATACTACAAAACAGGCTTACAATACATCCAAGTAACTAGAAAAAAAACTTAATGTTGCGATTCGTAATGTGAATGATCGTGAATCGTGATTTGTGACTGCATTTGTGACCGTGATGATGAAGAATGTGATTTGTATCACAAGTGACTTGTGATGATAGTCCTGACTTAAAAATGTATATTAGTGAGTACAATGTTCATGCAGAATTAAGCACCACACCTGTCCAGTACTGTGAAGGGAAGTCAAAGAAACAACTGTGACTTAAGTTACAGATGGAGATTGGGCCCTAAAGAGATGCAAATTCACAGACAGAGTAAGATTGCGCTGTGCACTGAAGAGATGGAGACACAAAGGCACAACACCTAACCAATGCCCACCATCAGAAATTCAAATCTGGAAAAGAATACCTTTGCTGGTTGGGGCGGGCCGCGGTGGGGGGCAGTGTAATGCACTGCTGCAGTAACAGTCACTAGTACCAGTACCAGTAAAGATACCACAAAGTAGTACAAAAATCACACAGCTGCAGTGGATAGCAGCTTCACATTGCTGAAATTATTATGTGGCACAATAAAAGGTGTCTGATTTGATGACACGCATCACACACATACTCACACACACACCAAGTAATGCATAGCAAATTGAAAACTTTAGTAATATAACCACATATTTTAAACAGACTAAAATTATGCACTGCGGCAGTAACAGTCACTAGTACTAGTACCAGTAAAGATACCACAAAGAAGTACAAAAATCACACAGCTGCAGTGGATATCAGCTTCACATTGCTGAAATTATTATGTGGCAC
The DNA here is from genome assembly GCA_016271365.2 of Neoceratodus forsteri. Taxonomy (NCBI): domain Eukaryota; kingdom Metazoa; phylum Chordata; order Ceratodontiformes; family Ceratodontidae; genus Neoceratodus; species Neoceratodus forsteri. Next base: position 688,801,757 of record CM057449.1, read on the forward strand.
AATAAAAGGTGTCTGATTTGATGACACGCGTCACACACATACTCACACACACATCAAGTAATGCATACAAATTGAAAACTTCAGTAATATAACCACATATTTTAAACAAACTAAAATTATGCACTGCTGCACCACAACAATCAGCAAAAAAAAATAGCAAGAAATATTGAAAATAGGGCATTGTATACAGACCCCCTTCTCAGGGGGAGGAAATGGACAAGGAAATGATAGAAAGTATACTTAGAATGGCAGAAAAAGGGGAGATATTGCTGATGGGTAATCTGAATATGACAGATGTTAACTGGAGTGCAGTTGCAGCAGCCACTTCGAAGAGTGGGGTTATTCTAGATGCCCTACAGGGGGCATGCCTTAGACAACTAGTATTGGAGCCCACTCGAGAGGGAGCAATCTTAGACCTGGTTCTCTCAAACAGAGATGAAGAGGATCACAGATGTAGAAGTGGGTAGCCATCTGGGAACTAGTGACCATCGAACAGTATGGTTCACAATAAACACAGCAATAGAGTCAAGCCATACAAAGGCAAAAGTACTGGACTTTAGGAGGCTGACTTTGCCAAAATAAGTGAGTGCCTAAGGAATGCACTAGCAAATGGGCAGGAAGGAGGGTGGAAGAACAATGGGGAATAATAAAAACTGCCATCACAGAGGTAACGAGCCTTTGTGTGAAGCAAATAAACAAAACAAACGATGTAAGAAACCACTATGGTTCTCAAGGGAAGTGGCAGTGAAGGTTCAAGAGAAAAAAAGCATTCAGGAAGTACAAGGAATCGCAGAAGGAGCAGGACAGAGAACTGTATCAGTTAAAGAAAAAGGAGGCTGGGAAGGTAGTCAGAACAGCAAAGGCCCAAACCGAGGAAAAGATAGCCAACTCAGTTAAGAAGAGGATAAAACCTTTTATAGGTACATCAAGGAGCGAAGAGAGAAGACCAAGGGAGGGATAGTGAGGCTTAATAAAGGGAGGGAGGGTGGGCAGAGGAGACTGAAAAGGCAGAGATACTAAACAAATATTTTTGCTCAGTATTTACAAATGAAGAGGGGAGGTACCTAAAACAAACAGTAGAAACACTCTGGATACAGAAGTTGATACCAGCCCATTTACAGAAGAAAGGGTTCTGAAAGAACTCTTAAAACTGAAGGTGGACAAAGCAATGGGGCCTGATGGGATTCATCCCGGAATTCTAAAAGAATTAAGGGTTGAACTAGTGACACCACTGACTACCCTTTTTAACAAATCATGGGAGGAGGGGGTGGTACCCGAGGACTGGAGGAGGGCAGAAGTGATTCCCCTTCACAAAAGTGGGAGCAAGGCAGAAGCAGGAAACTACAGACCTGTTAGTTTAACCTCAGTGATAGGGAAAATGATGGAATCACTTCTGAAGGAAAGAAATGTCGAGTATCTAGAGGCCAGAGGGGCACAGGACCCTAGGCAGCATGGATTCACAGCGGAAGGTCATGCCAGATGAATCTGATAGATTTCTTTGACTGGGTGACCAAAGTAGTAGATCAGGGAGGGCTGTGGACATGGTCTACCTAGACTTTAGCAAGGCATTTGACACAGTCCCACACAAAAGATTAATATACAAGTTAGCCAGCCTGGGAATGGGTCCCAAGATGACAGCCTGGGTAAAGAATTGGCTGGAGAATAGGACACAGACAGTAATAGTAAATGGAGTCCACTCAGAAGAAAGGAGGGTTACTAGTGGGGTACCGCAGGGTTCAGTATTAGGACCGGTCCTCGTCAATGTCTTTATAAGCAACATTGCAGAGGGACTGGAAGGAAAAGTATGTCTCTTTGCAGATGACACAAAGATCTGCAACAGAGTTGATGCACAGGGTGGGGTGGAAAGGATGAGAAGGACTTGGCAAGGTTAGAGGAATGGTCAAATGTATGGCAACTTAGATTCAATGCTAAGAAGTGCAAGGTAATGCACCTCGAAACAAAAATCCAGGGAAGAGTACACAATGGGGGTGAGATACTAACAACAACAAAAATGGAAAGGGACCTGGGGTAGTCATATCAGATGACTAAAGGTGGGCAAGCAATGTGAGAGGGCAGCAAGAGGGCTGGGGGATACTGGGATGCATGGGAGGCAACACCAATGAAAACAGGATTATTATCCCTCTGTACAGACAGCTGGTGAGACCCCATCTGGAGTACTGTGTGCAGTTTGGAGACCCAATCTCCGCAAAGACATAGACAGGATGGAAGCTGTCCTAAGGTGGGTAACTAAAATGGTCAGGGTCTGCACCAGAAGACATAAAGAGAGACTAAAGGAGCTTAATATGTATAGCCTCGAGGAAAGGAGGAAAGGTGGGACATGATAGAAACGTTCAAGTACCTCAAGGTAATCAACAAAGTTCAAGAGGTAGCATCTTTCAAAATAAGAGGTGTGCAAGAACAAGAGGCACAATTTGAAGATGGGGGCGGCTCAGAGGTAATTTAAAGTATTTTTTCACAGAGAGGATTGTGGATGCATGGAGCAGCCTTCGGAGGAGGTTGTGGAGTCAAAATCAGTGGTGGAATTCAAGCATGCATGGGACAGTCATAAGGCCATTCTAGGGGTTGGGGGTAGGAAGAAGTAGGCTGCTGGTTAACTAGGATCTGCAGCTTATCCAGTAGGTAGGAAAATGGGCAGACTGGGTGGGCCATGCGGTCCTTATCTGCCGTCAAATTCTATGTTTCTATGCGTGTACATTAACACAGTTATGTAAGAAAAATATCAACAAAACAGAAAGCATTGTCTTTTTCTCCAAGTTAATCTAATCTACGAAGTTGGAGGGAGGACGATTCAGAGGAAACGTGAGGAAGAATTTCTTCACAGAACTGGTGGTGGACAAGTGGAACACCCTGCTAGAGGAAGTGGTGGGGACTGAAACAATCACGGGATTTAAGAATGCATGGGATAGACATAAAGGAATTCTGGAGGTCAGGGGTAAGGGGCAACAGACTTCTAGGAAAACATAAACTGAACTTACAAGCTCAAATGGGCAGACTGGGTGGGCTATAGCCCCTTATCTGCCGACACTGTCTATGTATCTATGTATCTATGTACCTAGACCACAGATACACCCTTCCCCCAAAGCACACTTCCACTGTCTCTCAGTACACAGACTGAATGTTGTACATTAACATTCAAAATCCATACACCAACAATAAACACTCAATGATTTGAGCAAAGGAGGGTTTCCTATAATCGATGAACTAAAGTTTCACCAAAGAAAATGACTCAAAAAGGCTTTTTTAACAGCTTTTTGAAGGTTTGAATTGCAGAACACTTTCAAAGCAGATTGTCTCCTACAGCTTCCTTCACACACTAAAAACCACAGACAAGCGTGCTGCGATCGGCAGGTAGAACAAAGAAAGGTGATGTATTAAGGGTTGCCAACCCAAAAAGAACCAAATTCAAAGAAAATAAGCACTCTAGCCTGATAACAGCAACAATGCAGGTCCAAACAGATGTTCAAATGCTGTAAAATGTGGTTTTAATATAATGCAACATGCATAGCGACCATCAGGCTACCAAACACACAGAACACCAATCCCAGCTTTTCGACTCAAACAAGAGTCTTCATGAGGGGTAACACATAACTGGTGACACATGTCCTTAAATACAGAGACCAATTAAATCCAAAAGACAATCAAATAATTAGATCTTATTGAAAAACACATGATATACATTAAAAAGATCATCATCCCAAAGTAAAAATAACAATTAATGCAATTATACATTTCAAACACTAAATGAAGCACAATGTGTACATCCAAACATTTGTTAATATGGGAATGTAACTAGTTTGTCACAACAAACAGATAAATAGTCATACAGCAAAATACTAATAATAACATAAAAAGGGGGCAAATGTCCAGTAAAGCAAGGCACCAGGCAAAAAATAAATTGCCAGACAACTTTCATTTAATGGACCTCCTTGTAAATGAGGACCAAAATAGCCGGAGGGTAGCCAAATAAAAAAAAAACATGATATTCATAAAAGAAACAAACATCCCAAAGTAATCATGACAATTAATGCAGTTCAACATTTAAATCACTAGATGGAGCAGCTAATTAAAGTGCAATAAACACATCTAAACACTTGTTATGTAGACGTGCAGATGATATTTCACAACAGACAAACGAATGAATATAACATACAATGAGATGATAACATAAATGGGCCTAACCTCCAGCATAGCAAGGCAACAGACAGAAGATAAACTGCAAGGCAACTTTTTACTCATAGGACCTCCTAGTAAGTGAGGACCAAATAGCCGGAGGGCAGCCAGATGAAATGAAATGGGAATGGACCTAGGAAGAATACAAAAAGAAGATGTATAATAGTTAGAGAATAATATAAATTCTATATCTCCTTCCTTTCTCATAGATAGTACCAACTTCAAATGTACAAAACAGCAAGCAATAATCTTAATCATCATTTATTTTTCAAAAATGGTTTCAGGTCCCATTTGTCATTAAGTCCTTGTGGTTTAACACTGCACAAAGTATAAATCCACATACTTTTACGCTGCAAAAGCAAATTTGATCTGTCTCCTCCATTTTTCACAGGTGGAACATGTTCTATTCCCACAAATTTCAAATCATCTGGTTTAGACCTATGGGCATCTAAAAAATGAGTTCCTACTGGGGTATCTCCCCTGCCACTCATAATAGAATGAATGTGTTCTTGTAGTCTCTGTTTCAGAGGCCTGATAGTTTTACCAACATAAAGTAGATTGCAGGTACACCAAAGAGCATATACCACATGAGAGGTATCACAAGTTATCAGTTCACTGATATCAATTGTAATATCTGGCAATTTGCGATGTGTAAGTATTTTGGAGGGAACACCAAATTTGCAAATATTACAGTGATTACATCTGTAGTAACCACAAGGACATGAGAGCAACCAAGTAGATGTATTACTTGAGGGCATGGCCATTCTACTGTGAACCAGTTTGTCTCTAAGGTTCTCACTTCTATTGAAAGTTATTCTGGGTTTATTACCAAAAGAAGCAGCTAAATCACTGTCCCCCAGTAAAATGTGGCAATTCCTATGTATGATGTTGCCTATCTGGCCTGCAACATGGTTGTAATCTGTCACAAAGGTACAAGGTATTCTATCCTTGTCTCTAACTTCCTTAGCACTGTTTTTAAGGAGATCTTCTCTGTTCATTTCTAAAACTGAGGTTGTGCAGAACAATCTAGAGACCATCATAAGTGAGGAGCACAGCAGGATGCATGGATAGCCAAGACAGACACAGAGTCCGCATTCCGATTGCTCCCAGTTAGAAGGAAGGATTGGGATCTATTGGGTTTTAAAGTGGGGGGCCAGTACTATTTTGACAAAGTTATGCCCATGGGATGTTTGGTAGCCTGTGCCACTTTGAATCATTCAGCACCTGTTTGCAGTGGATATTTCAAGAGAAAACAGGTTTCAAGGTGGTTATACATTACCTGGATGACTTTCTGTTGATAGGCAGTGGACGGAGTGAGACAGAGGATGCTGGCCAGTTTTCAAGAACTGTGTACAGAGCAGGGGGTACCATTAGCACTGGACAAAACTAAAGACCCCAGTAAGGTGCTAGAATTCCTGGGAATTTAAATAGACACACTGAGAGAGGGGTTTAGGCTACCAGACAGTAAGGTAGAGAAGTTGAAGGACCTGATCAAGGCACATATGAGCAGGAGGCAGGTGCAATTGCAGCAGGTACAGCAAGTAATGGAGCATCTGAATTGCACCTGTAGGGCAGTTGGACCAGGAAGGGCTTTCACTAAGTGGCTAGCGAGGCCCACATCAGGAATCACCAGACCACATCACTGGGTGGACATAACACAGGGAGTAAAAGAAGATTTCAATGTGTGGGAAGAATTCCTTAGCAGCTGCAATGGCTGCTCAATCTGGCAGGATGAATGGGTTTACAACACTGATCTGGACTTGTACACAAATGCAGAGGGGGTTTGAGATGGGGTGCTAGTTGAGAGGAAAGTGGTTCTCAGAACCATGGCCAACAGATTGGGTAAGAGATGGACCGGTAAAGGATATCACACTGTTGGAAATCATGCCCATTTGGGCCTGTACCCTAGTGTGGTGAGAGGAGTTGAGGAATCAGAAGGTCACATTTTGCTGTGACAACAAGGCAGTGGTGGAGGTTTTGAACAGGTGGGCCAGATCTGAGACGGTCATGAGGGTATTGAGGCAGTTAGTGTTGAGAGCTTTACAACTGAATATGTCATTTAGGGCCGAGCACATAGAAGGGGTTAAAAATATCTTAGCTGACAGCCTTTCCCATCTGTAGCTGGATCATTTCTGGATGCTGGCACCGGTACATAGAAACATAGAAACATAGAAGTTGACAGCAGATAAGGACCGCAAGGTCCATCCAGTCTTCCCATTTCTTTTACTACCTTATAAATGTGCCATTGGCCTTTGCTCTGTCAGTGTCAGGCAGCAGAGGAGCGGAAAACACCCATACCAATGAACATCTGGGATGTTGGCAAGAGGGAGCCGAAATGCTGTTTCGCAACTCATGGGCACCACGGACCTTGAGGGCCTATGAAAGGGCATGGTGAGTGTTGCAAGCATTCAGAGAAATGCACCATATGGAGGTAATTGGGCCACTTATGGAGGAGCAGCTAGGGAAGTTTACAGTGGACCAACGGCAGAGAGGAACGGCCCACACCACGACGGGGGAGTACCTAGCAGGGATTAGTTTAGTGTGTAGCCTAAAGTGGTGGAAGGACCCTATGAAGTCAATGTTGATAAGGAGAATGATGCAAGGGTGGAGTAGGTTGAACAAGAGGCCCATGGATGGTAGGTGGCCAATAGCAGAACATTGGCTAGAAAAGTTAGGGGGCGTACTCCCGGCAATATACAGGTCCAGAGATGAGGCTCAGCTATTTCACATGATTTACATAGTAATGTTTGCAGGGGCCCTACGAGTGAGTGAGGCAGTAGGGAATGGCCGAGGGGAGGAAGACAGGGGGCTGGAATGGAGAAACATAACCTGGGGTGGAATGAGATACAAGTTATAATTAAGAGGTCAAAAACAGATCAGGAGGGGAATGAGTGTGTGATAACCATTAAGGCACATGTAGAAGGGGCAGTGTGCCCAATAAAGGTATTGTGGGCATATGCCTCAGAGCGGGGAATTAAAAAAGGGAGTTTGTTTCTGCATGGGGATGGGAAGAAGGTGACGACTTACAAAGTAACGGCCATGCTTAAAAAAGGCATGCAGTTCCTGGGTGAGGACCAGGGCAATTACTCTTCTCACTCCTGTCGCATAGGGGCTGCTTCAAAATGGGCAGCTGCAGAGGAAACAGTGGACAGTATGTTGAAAAAAGGGGCCCTGGCGGTCTGCCAGTTACAAGAGGTATATTAGGGTGCTACAGGACTGTGATTAACATATCAATTTGTGGTTTGTTTAAAAAAAAGGGGGGAACACAGTGGAAATAAACAAGGCATGCTGATGATTAAGATGTATATTTTGCTTAATTCTATAGGTAGAGGGAGGACTACAGAAGTTTGGATCTGCAGGCACTCATACATTTATTGGGTGGAGAGGAGAGTGGAGAAAAAGGCTGGTTGAAAACAGCTGTACTAGGATGTCAGGCAATGTAAGCAGATATGGCATGGGATCTGAGGGATGAGATGGGCACAACTGCTTCCTAACCTGAGAGAAATGAAAGAGAGATCACCCATCTCAGATTTAATCATAATACACCTGGGGAGTAACAACACTGGGGGGAAGCCATGGGTGGACACGTATATGCAGGTGAAGCAGGACTTGGTGAAGTTTCAGGAGTGGTGGCCAAAAGAGAGCATAGCCTGGTCTGACATGATACCAAGGAGGGTATGGAGGCATGTACACAGCCATGTAGTAGTGAACAGGGCCAGGAGAAAGATGAACAGAAGGGTAGGAACATTGATAAGAAACATGGGGGGGGCATGTAATTCTATGAGGGGTTTTAGGTACATTAAGGAGCAAAGAAAGACAAAAGAAGGGATACTGAGGCTTAATAAAGGGGAGGGAATGTGGGCAGAGGGTGACAGTGAAAAAGCAGGGATACTGAACCAATATTTCTGCTCAGTATTCACAAATGAAGAGGTGGAGAAGGTACCTAAAGCAAACAAGAGAAACACTGTGAAGATGGGGGTCAATTCCAGTCCATTTACAGAAGAAAGGGTTCTGAAACAACTAATAAAATTGAAGGTGGACAAAGCAATGGGGCCTGATGGGATTCACCAAAGAATTCTAAAAGAACTAAGGGAAGAACTAGTGACACTGCTGACTACTCTCTTTAACAAATCACGGGAGGATGGGGTGGTACCTGAGGACTGGAGGAGGGTGGATGTCATTCCTCTTCACAAAAGTGGGAGCAGAACAGAGGCAGGAAACTACAGACCAGTTAGTTTGACCTCAGTGGTAGGAAAAATGATGGAATCACTTCTGAAGAAAAGAATTGTTGGGTACCTAGAGGCCAGTGGGGCACAGAACCCAAGGCAGCATGGATTCACGATGGGAAGGTCATGTCAGATGAATCTAATAGATTTCTTTGACTGGGTGACCAAAGTAGTATACCAGAGAGGGGCTGTGGACATGGCCTACCTAGATTTTAGCAAGGCATTTGACACAGTCCCACACAAAAGATTAATACACAAGTTAGCCAGCCTTGGAGTGGGTCCCAAGGTGGTAGCCTGGATAAAAAAAATTGTCTAGCCAACAGGATGCAAAGGGTAGTAGTAAACAGATTCCACAGTGAAGAAAGGAGGGTTATTAGCGGGGTTCTGCAGGGTTGAGTACTGGGACCGGTCCTTTTTAATGTCTTTATAAGTGACATTGCAGAAGAACTGGAAAGAAAAGTATGTCTCTTTGCAGACGACACAAAGATCTGCAACAGGGTTGATACACAAAATGGAGTGGAAAGGATGAGAAGGGACTTGGCAAGGTTGGAGGAATGGCCAAATGTATGGCAGCTCAGATTCAATGGAAAGAAGTGCAAGGTAATGCACCTGGAAAACAAAAACCTAGTGGAAGAGTACACAATGGGGGGTGAGATACTGACAACAGTAAAAATGGAAAGGGACCTGGGGGTAATTATATCAGATGACCTAAAGGTGGGCAAGCAATGTGAGAAGGCAGTAAGAAAGGCTGGGAGAATACTGGGATGCATAGGGAGAGACATCAATAGTAGAAAACAGGAAGTTGTTATCCCTTTGTACAGACAGTTGGTGAGACCCCATCTGGAGTACTGTGTGCAGTTCTGGAGACCCCATCTCCGCAAAGACACAGACAGAGTGGAGGCTGTCCAGAGGAGGGCAACCAAAATGGTGCAGGGTCTGCACCACAAGACATATGAAGAAAGACTGAAGGAGCTTAATATGTATTGGGAGAGAGGAGACATGATAGAAACTTTCAAGTACCTCAAAAGAATCAACAAAGTCCAAGAGGGTGGCATCTTTTAGAAAAAGAGATGTGCAAAAACAAGGGGGCACAATTTGAAGATAGAGGGGGGATGGCTCAGAGGTAATGTCAGGAAGTATTTTTTCATGGAGAGGGTTGTGGATGCATGGAACAGCCTCCCTGAGCATACCTCTCAACCTTTTGTCCCCTAAATGTGGAACATTGCCTCTCAAAATGTGGAACAAATGAACAAAATGTGGAACACTTAGTCAAATCTTTACCTAGGAGGCTTAGAACACTGTTAAAATATTTGCATTTATGTTCAGAAAGTCTGTCATTAATTGAATAATATATGTTTTGCATCATTTACTATAGATTTTTGCTTTAAAATGTTAATACTGAATGTGGAACAAGTCCTCACGATGTGGAACAGGGAGCTTTTCTGAAGTAAAATGAGGGACGTTCCTCGTAATGTGGTACAGTTGAGAGGTATGTCCCTGAGGAGGTTGTGGAGTCAAGAACAGTGGGGGAATTCAATTATGCATGGGACAGACATAAGGCAGTCCTAGTGGGGGGTAGGAGTTAGTAAGCTGTTGGTTTACTAGGATCTGCAGCTTATCTGTTAGGTAGGAAAATGGGCAGACTAGGTAGGCGGAGCGATCCTTATCTGCCGTCGAATTCTATGTTTCTATGTGACCTGAAATCCCATGAAACACTGCAAAATTCACCTTTGGAGCTTAAAAACAAGGTGAAGTAAGGTGAAGTACACTGTTTTCAATGTACTTCACCTTCAGAATTGGTGGAGTAGTGGTTCAGGAAGGCAGAGTAACACAAAATCATTGTTTTCAATGGACTTGGCTTTACTCATTAATAATGCGAAGTACCGCTTTGCATTGTGGAGCACTCCATGAATTCACCTTCACTCCGCTAATCACCCACAGAGCCGAATTAGCCACGCATCACTTGACATGAGGGGAAAAAGCCATCTAAGTGGCCGCATGCTAAAAAAATAAAATCTGGAATGTGGTGAACTAGGACTTTATGGGGAGAATGTTAAAACAAAAAGAAATGTAACTTATGTGAAGAAGAAGGGCACATTTTTATGATCTGCCCCGTGCCTCAAGTAACAGTCTGGATCCAAGTGAAAGGTCAGAGCAAGATGTGCACTTAGCATTGGCTCAAAAAGAAAAAAAGCAAAATAAAGTTGTGATGGATGCTCTAAATGAAGAAAGAGGCTATGTTGAAAATAGGACTGAACAGCCCCCCCTCCTCCAAGGAAAAAGAGAAGAAAGGACTGAAGGGAAGGAAGATTGCCAGAATAAGACAATACAAGAAACAAATGGAAAAAAAGGAAATAAAAGGGAAGGAGAAAAATTCACTATGGTAACAAGGGCTGTGAGGAAAAAACAGGGAAAAAACTGGAAAGGAAAGGAGAAAGACAGAGAAGGGGGCCAATTAACAAACAGATACACATTGTTACAAGATAAAGAGTGGGCAACACTGGATGATGATTCAGATATAACACACCCAGATATATCGGAGGGGGAAGACTCATTAAATGGAGATACTACAGATATGCAAGTCTCAAAAAAAAAAAAGGAAAAAAATCAGGGCACAAAGCATGAAGTGAAGTGAAAAAGAAAACTTACAAAAATGGACACATTAAATTGCATCATGTGTAATGTGAATAGCATTAAGTCTAAGGTCAAAAGGTTAACAACATTTAAAATATTGAGTGACCCGAAAAGTGATATCATTATAATACAAGATACACAGTTACATACCATAGAAGAGTTACAACAGACAGAGAGATTGGAGATGGAGGTTTCCCTCTGGACAATAGGGGAAGAAAGATGTCCTGGGATGGGAGTAGCCTTTATGACAAATAAAGTTCAGTTAGGGAAGATAGTAGATTTAGTTCCTGGGAGAGTATTTATTATAGATATTGTAATAAAAGAAGTAGCCATAAGGATTGTGGTACTGTATACTCCCCAAACTAAACTGGAAAGGACTCAGATTATGGAATTGATAGAGCTATATTTACATACCTCAAGGTTAGTATTATGGGAGGGATTTTAACTGTGGTCTGACAAAGGAAGATTGAGGGAGGAAAACGGGTAAAATGTTTAGTGATACTAACTGTCTAAAGAAAATTCTTGGGAAAGCTGGCATGGATGATGCACATGTGATTAAAGGAAAAAAGGAGAGCATACCTTTTATATAGGGAGGTTATCAACACAAATAGATTTTTGGATTCTTCAAAAAAATAAAAAATTAAAGACATAAGGGTAATTCCAATAGAAATAACAGACCATATGTCAGTAAGTCTCACAATAGATCTAGGGAAAAATATGAAATTTGGTGTAGGGTATTGGAAAATGAATACAGAAATGCTACAAGAAGAAAGGTGTACAGACAGAACTACGGATTTGTTGGAGACTAGAATGACAGTGGTAGATTTATATGATAGTAAGTTAGAATGGTGGGAAGATACAAAGTGGGATTTGAAAAAACTATGCAGGAAGAGGCAAGAACTAGACAAGCAACAAACTATGAAAAAAATGTGGGTCTAAGCTAAAATATATAAACTAATTACTATGAAAGAAAGAGTGAAAATAGATGTAGGACAACAAATAACAGAAACTAAAGATGTAAAGAAAAAATATCAATATAATAGAATAAAATCATTAATTATGGAGCAAGAAAGTGGAATGCAAGGTTAAAAAAAGACAAATCCATTGAATAGTAATCGGGAAAGAATAAAAGAAAGAGTGATGTATGAACTTAAAGATAAAAATGGAAAAGTATATACTGACATAGGAAATATAAAAAATATGGTACAGGAATTTTTAAAACAAAAATATCAAAAGCAAGGGAAGGAAAAGAAAAAAGATCTGTTTGAAAAATCAAAACTTCCACATTTACAGGAAAATGAAGTTAGAATTTTGACTGAAAATGTTAGAGAGGGAGAGGTGAGAGAAGCCATTAGAACTCTGTCTAATAACATGGCTTCAGGTATAGATGGCATACCAAATGTATTTTATAATTTTTTTGAGGAGAAAGTAGTACCAATGTTGACTTTATTTTTTAATGAACTAGCGAGGGAAGGGAAAATAACAGAAAGTATGAAAATGGGAGTAACAATATTTTTATATAAAAAGAAAGGGGAAAAATAAATTTAAAAAACTGGAGACCCATCAGCTTCTTAACTGCTGATTATAAAATGTTGGCAAAAATTATAAATAACAGAATAAAAGAGTTTGCTGGTCAACTTATAATGAAAATTCAGACATGTGCAGTGCCAGGAAGAGACATACGAGATAGTTTAGTACATATAAGGGAAATAATGAATGAAAGTCTAGAAGGGAAAATAGAGGGATACCTATATATGTTGGATCAAGAAGCAGCCTTTGATGTAATAAACCATAACTATACGTGGGACATACTGAATGGATACAAATTTCCTGAAAAATATTATTAAAATAATTAAAGCATTGCACACAGAAGCACAGGTCTGTCCCCTTGTAAATGGACATTTGGGTATCCCAATGTATATTAAAAATGGGGTACATCAAAGGTGCCCTTTAAGCCTGCTGTTGTATGTTTTAGGATTGGATCCAATTTTGAAAGGTTTAGAAAATAACACTAGTATTTAAAACATTGAATGGAATGGGCAAAAACTTAGGAATACAAGTGCATATGCATATAATTGTATTGTAATGGTTAAAGATCAGCAAGATGGGGATGCAATAATACAAATGTTAGATGCATATAAAGGATATACAGGAATAAAAATAAACAAAGAAAAGAGCAAAACATTTTCATTGGGGAAAGGAAGGAAAAAAGGGGACTTAGAGATTGCGCAAGGGAGTATAAAGATTTTTGGAGTTTGCTTTGGAGGGCAAGACCCTGAGGTTAAGAACTGGGATGAGAAATATAAAATAGCACAGGAGAAAATTAAAGCATGGAAGGAATAGAAGATGACAAGAGAAAAAAGAATACATCTGTTAAGAACTATCATAATCCAAATTTTTTTGTACATATCATATATTTTTCCAATACTGCAGGTAATGCAAACACAAATTTAGAGCTTGTTTTTTCAATTACTTTGGGGATGTAGATTAACTCCTGTAAAAAAAGAAATTACATATAGGCCACTCAAAGAAGGGGGTTTAAATACGGTACAGCAGATAGTTTTTTTTTATCAATATTTATGTGTATGCAATATTTTGCCTATTTTAAAAGGGGAAGATAAATTATGGATGCCATTTGTGAAGGGTTGGGAACAGCTTTTGATTCAAAACATAGGGACAAAAGGAAATATAAAAGGGAGGAAGGGCATACCAAAGTATATGGAAATTAGGAAATATATAACACAGTGGGGGGTCACCGTGAATTTATTGTTAAGGAAAAGTAGGAAGCAGTTATACAAGATAATTATGAAACAAAACTTTTATGAAGCAACAGTTTTAAAGTAGAAAGTAGAGATAGATATAAATAGAGTGTTGGAAATAACATTAGAAAAAGAATACCAAGAAGATGAAAGAAATGGTGTGGATGTGTAGCCATGGAAAGCTGTATGTGAAAGGAAATCAAAAACATACAAATATTGAGGATAGAATTTGTGGAGAAGTACAGTATGGATTACAAGAAGAAAGTATGAAGCATCTTTTTTTTTTGAGTGCTGTTTTATAGTAATGTTTTGGGAAATGTTAACTAAATATTTGAATATGAAGTGTTTTAAAAATATGACACATGATATTTTGGTATATGGACAGTTAACTAAGGAATGGAAAGGAATGAATAAAAGTACAGTATATGTAGTTTTTGCAGTATTTAAGTGGGCTATAAGGCAGAATTGATGCCAGAGATTTCTAAAAAGTAAAGAAATTTCAGCCGTATTGGTCCTTGCAAAACAGGAGAAGATGGAAGGTTGGATACCTTTATTGGACAAAAAGTGTATTGTACAAAGATGGACTCATACAAGCTTTCAGGGACACACAGGCCCTTTCTTCAGGTGAACAGCAAAACTGAGCAACAAGCAGTATTTATATCCACTGTGGAGCAATTAAAAATCAGGAAGTGAAGTAGGAAGATGATAAAGGGGACTAGAGATGAAAGTCTAAGATGCAAAAAATAAAAACATGAGAAGAAATGGGGAGGGGGCATAGTAGGAACAGGTCAGTTGGAGATCAAAGGAAGCTAAAGGGAAGACAAAAGCATGCAGATAGGATCTGAGATCAGAGGTTAGCTGAAAGGGTAGAATGGACAGGAGATGCCTAAGATGCAAGGAAATCAAGAAATTAGGAGAAACAAAAGAACAAAGGCCTAGATAAACAGAGGTGTGAAAACAAGAGGGAGTAGATGGGACTGGGCTCAGGAGTTAATAGGAGAGGCAGGAAGGATGTGAGATATAGGTAAAAAAACAGAACAGGTAGAACTCAGAGAAAAAATATAATAGTCAGAGAGATATAGAACCAAAGTGTGATAATAGAGACATGATTTAGTACACAATAAAAAAGAATTACAGTTTACCATAGTGGGTCATAAAACCGATGTCCCGATTCAGTCCAGAAATGTTAGATTTTAATTGTTTTATATATTTCAATTCCCATGTCATTCTGTCCTGTGTGTTTCTGTAGTTGCCTCTAGATATCAAGACAGATACATCCAGGAGAGTGTGATCTGTTTGTGAAAAATGGTTTCCTACTGGAGTGCTGATAATCTGGATTTCTATAGTGTGACGGTAATGATTCATCCTGGTTTTCAGTGGTTGGCTAGTTTCCCCAATATAGCAACCATTAGTGCACTTTTTGCATTGAATTAGGCAAACCACATTGCTGGATTGACATGTGAAGAAGCTATTATTTATATTATGTTGTTCTGGCTTGTCTTAATGGTGGCCTGTGCACATATGTGGGTGCAACCTTCCATCTTCTCCTAAAAAATAAAGAACAAACTGTGCAAGATTTATTGTTTAGAATACAAGTAGAAATTGATAAAGTGTATGAAGAAGAATGTAGAGTATTTGGAGAAGAAAGAGCAAAAGATTTGTGGAAAGAAATTACTGGAATTGGTTAAAAATATGAAACACTGAAGTATGTAAGTTATCTGTTTTTGGTTGTAAATAAAAACTTCCCCTACTCTTTTCAAGAAGTGCCATGGGATCTTAAAGATCCAACTTAACTACCACCAGAACAGGCATATGGGACCTCAGTTTAATGTCTCATCTGAAAGACGGCACCTCAAGAGTGCAGCACCCACTCATGCTGCACTGCAGTGTCAGTACTGGGATATTAACCCAAGTGCCTGGTGTAGGGATAGAATCCATAGCCTTCTGATCTCCTGCCCGCAGAGGTGAGTGTGCTACCTGCTGAGCCACTGACACTGCAAGTCAGACTCAAAGGGGACAATGAAGAAAGGGTACAAGTGGACCTCGAGAAGACCACAATCCTTAAAAGGTACTTCTGCTCAGTCTTTACTAAAGAGGAAGCGGGGCAGGGACTGCAACTGGAAAAGAGATGTGTGAAGGGGGAATAATCAAGCTTCACAACATTTATAGGACAGTGGGTCCTAGAGGAACTTACAAAACTAAAGGTGGACAAAGCAATGGGGACAGACAGAGTACATCCAAGGATCCTAAAAGAACTGAGGATGGAGTTGGCAGCACCTTTGGCAGCCCTGTTCAGCGAGTCGCTGAACATGTGGGTGGTCTTGCAGGACTGAAGGAGGGCAAATGTGGTCCCTCTTCAAAAGAGTGGTAGCAAGGAGGATGCAGGGAACTACATGCCAGTGAGTCTCACCTCAGTAGCAGGGAAGATCATGGAGACACTGCTTAAGGAAGGTATTGTGGATCACCTGGTATCCATTGGAATGCAGGACCCAAGAAAGCATGGGTTCTTGGTGGGAAGGTCCTGTCAAGCAAATGTGATTGATTTCTTTGACTGGGTGATCAAGGTGGTGGACCAAGGAGGGGCGGTGGATATTGCCTACCTTGATTTCAGTAAGGTCTTCAACACTGTCCCACAAATAAGGCTGGTAAACAAGCTGAGGAGTCTAGGTGTGGGACACAGGGTGGTGAACTGGGTCAGAAATTGGTTAGTGGACAGAAGGCAGTGAGTGGTGGTAAATTGCAGACAGTCGGAAGAAATGGGATCACCAGTGGGGTGCCACAGGGATCAGTCCTGGGAGTTTGCAGCTGCTGAGAAAAGTGACCCTAGTCTAGAGAAGCTGAGAGCTTGGGCAGACTCTGATGGGGCATAGGAAGGTGACGGTAAACACAAGGTTTATTGGGAAAATGGACTCAGGCTACAAAGACAGAAGGAAGGGTGATAGACAGGCAGCTTGATGTTTCCCAGGGGTACCGTGAGCAGTTGCTCAAGATTGCACATGATATTCCCTTGTCTGGTCATGTCGGAATCATGCATACTACTCAGCAGTTGGCCCAGAATTTTCTTTTGGCCCAATTTCACCTAGCAGGTGAAGGAGTATTGTAGGTCTTGTCACCGGTGCCAAGAAATAGGGAAGGTGGGTAGGAAAACCCAAGCTGCTCTCATTCCATTGCCCATTGTGGACGAGACATTCCACAGGGTGGGAATGGATATTGTGGGGCCTTTAAGTTCCCCCAGCTCCTCTGGGAAGAGGTTCATCCTGACTGTGGTGGATTATGACACCCGGTACCCAGAGGCAGTCACCCTATCCTCACTGAGGACAGACAAAGTGGGAGATGTCTTACTTGGGATTTTCTCCCATGTTGGGTTTCCACAGGAGGTTATCACCAATCAAGGGGGTTCCTTCATGTCAGACCTGATTAAATTTTTGTGGGAGAAGTGTGGGGTGGTGCAGAGATGCACAACGCCTTATCACCCACAAGCCAATGTGCTTGTGGAGAGATTTAATGGTACCCTGAAGTCAATGCTCCAAGTGTTTGCTGAACAGCATGGGAGGGACCAGGAGAAATACCTTCCCTACCTGTTGTTTTCATACATGGAGGTACCCCAAGAGTCGACAGGGTTTTTCCCATTCATGCTCTTATATCGATGCCTGGTACATGGGCCTCTAGACTTGATCTGGAAGGACTGGGAAGGCAAGCATGCCACCCAGGTCACTCCCATAGTGGATTACATCCTTAGGTTAAGGGAAAGGCTGAAGGAGCTTCTGGGGACAGCCTAGAGCAACCTGGCAGCTGCCCAACAGAAACAAAAAGTGTGGTATGATCACAGAGCCAGAGCTTGCTCGTACTTGGTGGGTCAGGAAGTCATGGTCCTTATTCCGGTCTGGAAAGAAAAGCTGCAGCTGAGTGGGCAGTACTGTACAAAGTAGTTAGAAAGGTAAATGACATGAACTATATCATAGAGTTACCTGACAGAAAACATACAGAAAGAAGGTACCATGTCAACATGATGAAGCCATATGTTAATAAGGCTGACATGGTGTTTGCAGTATGTAGTCCTGGGGAAGGGACAGATGAAGAAGACCCTCTTCTGGTTTGCTGGAAGAAAACAAGTTGGAGTCCTCTGTGGAGGCAGTTGAATTGTCACCCCAGTGGGTCCTGGACAAGATCCAGGAAGTAAGGAAGGTTTTAACAGACTTTGCCCCACTGTTTAGCACCAAGCCTGGACTAACTCCCTTAGTGATGCACGATGTGGAGACAGGAACACAGATGCCAATGTGGCAGACAGCATATTGGATGTCAGAGGATGTCCAAAAGGGCATTAGGAAGGAGGTGGAGGAAATGCTGGATTTAGGGGTAATCCAGAGATCCCACAGCCACTGGGCCTCGCCCATAGTCCTTGTGCCCAAACCAGATGGCTCTACTTATTTCTGTGTGGACTATTGTGGACTGAATGCAGTCACAAAGTCAGACACCCACCCGATGCCCCAGACGGATGAACTCCTGGACAAGTTGAGAGGGGCGACATACAGTACCTTATGACTATTGACCTGACAAAAGGTATTGCCAGGTAGAGTTAACTGACAGAGCTAGGGAAAGGTTGGCCTTCATCACTCTGATAGGCTCATTTGAATTTAAAGCAGTGCCTTTTGGAATAAAGAATGCTCCAGCCACTTTCCAAAGGTTGGTGAACCAGGTGTTAAATGGTGCTGAGGAGTACACCGTGGTGTACCTGGATGACATTGCCATCTTTAGTGCCAACTGGGAGGAACACCTGTCCCACCTTAGGGAAGTGCTGGGCTGGATACAGATGGCCGGGCTCACTGTCAAAGCTGAGAAGTGCCAGGTGGCCATGGCTTAAGTGGCATACCTTGGGCATGTTATACCCCGGGAACAGCTCCATCCCAACCAAGTAAAAATAGATGCCAAAGAGGCATGGCCCAGACCAGAAATGCAGAAGCAGGTCAGGAGTTTTCTAGGGACAACATGGTACTATAGGAAATTTGTACCCAATTACAGTGCCTTGGCTGCTCCCCTATCTGACTTGGTAAAGAAAAAGATGCCTAAGAAACTTACCTGGGAACCAGCCTGTGAAAAAGCCTTCACCAGACTGAAGGAGGCACTGTGCAGTGCTTCTGTATTGACAAATCCTGACTATACCAGACTCTTTATGGTTCAGACTGACACCTCAGATGTGGGTATTGGGGCAGTAGTGAATCAGACATCCAACCAAGGGAAAGATCATCCTGTAGTGTACCTGAGTAAAAAGTTGCTTCCTAGGGAGCAGGCTTACTCTACTGTGGAAAAAGAGTGTCTTGCCATAGTGTGGGACCTAAAGAAGTTACAGCCATACTTACATGGGCAGCATTTTGAGGTAGAAACGGACCACAGCCTCCCGGTTTGGCTGACACAAATAGGAAAGACTAATGGTAGACTATTAAGATGGAGTCTTGCCTTGCAAGGGTATGACATGACGATCTTACATAGGGCTGGAGCAACCAATCAGAACACAGATGGCTTGTTGCATCTATATGAGGTGTGAACTGGCTTGTAGAGCTCATCCTATGCAGTGGATAGAGCCCTAGATTCAGTCTAAGTGGGGAGGATTGTGACACTTGGCCAGCTGGTTATGATTGTTGTATGATATCTGTATTATAAAAATATAGTATGTGATTGCCTCACATAAAACAGCCTGGGCTTCCATGGGTGCCCCCCCAGGTTTCAGTGGAGCTACAGAATGTAAACTGACCAGAGGATGGGAGAAATTGGCTTACATCAAGGTGACAAATGACAAGTGACCCGAAATCAGGAGGTAATTAAAAAGACCAGAGAGACTTGATTAAGGGTATCCTGTTTTTTTTGTCTTAATTAGAACTGACCCAGTTGCCAGGATATAGGGCTCATAAAGCTTTATGATCCCTATAGGAAGAACATTGATACCAACATGGTGTTAAAAGTTGTAAAACCCTGTGATCTGCCTTGGTAACAGGAACCACACAAGATCAAAGACAAAATGTTTAATTAAGGAGTCATATTTAGGAAGTGTTTTTCCTTCTGATGTGACATTATTTAACATACCTCCTGCTACAAAATCCTGTTTGGAACTTTTAATTCTGAAAAAGGAGGAGCTAGATAACTCACCAAGGGGTTGGGGAGATGGAGTTGAAATGTATCCTTGTAACTGGGAAATATATCATATTATCTTGGGACTCTAGAGAGACAGAGCTTTCTGATCTAACTTAGACACTTACAGAGGTAATACAGTAGATAGAAAAGATCTGACTGTATGTTGGTAGGAGTTTGTTCTGTAGTTTTCCTTGTTTTTCTTTTATGTGATTGTGATGCTTTTTGATATATTGTTCTGTGCTTACATTTTTTATATTTTATCATCTTTTAGTAAAATACCATTTCTGTGAAAGGCTGCCTGGGTGTCTGCGAGTTTTTTTTGCATGTGACGTATAGATGGTTAAGTCTGACAATTGTTCAAACAGCTTGATGGTGTTACTAAACTTGGAAAAGGTAGGGATATACCTAAGGTCTCTTATAGAGTTTTAAGGTTCATTTTAGAAGCCTGGCTTGGTGCCCTTGATGACAGATTGTACCGCAATCCCCAAAGATGGTACGTATCTGAGCCTGTTCATTTGGGTACGCAAGCATAAGGTTCACAGTTTGAATCCTCCCAGAACTTGAGACTAAAGGTAATTCGGATCCAAAAGCAGACAGGAGGATCACCTTGTCTGTTACCTGTTCATGCTATTGTGCTCTGAGGTTGGCACTGTGGGAGCAGAGGTCCTGACCTGCTGAGTATGTTTGTGACAATGAGTGTTGTGTATTGTATCATCTAGCAGTGCATAATTAAATATTTATTTATGACATGTCTCCCACGTGTGTGTCATTTTTCTAATCAGTGGAAGCATGCCTTTGTCTGTGACAACAGTGACCATGGGTCAGGCAGATGGTACATCAATGTATAGGTGCTGTTTTCATGACTGTCCTATACAGTCTGGTCAGGCTATGCAGTGCCATTTGTGGCCATATGTGGTGCTGCAGATCATCATCAGCAGAGGTCCGTTACTACCCTGTCCATGCTCATTGCAGTCCCTGTTCTATGTCCCATGTGCATGAGGTGTGTGCATACCATTACATGACCATGCCCAGGCATGCATGTACTGCTGATACTGCACAGCTAGATGTGACCTGCATTCATACACCTCTGCGCACATTACATACATGCCACTTGGCCTTGCCCTGCACAAGTCTGTGATGTATGCACATATGTGTGCCTGTTGCATGCAGCACATTGGCAGCAACATGTTAGTGCTTAGGCCTCAATGTATTTTGCCTTGGGGATGCAAGAGTCTTGGAGTACTGCCATATCCCAACATTCCCTGTGCCCTCTGCATGGGCAGGGATCCATTTGTGGACTGGCACAGGCATCCAACATTACCCATGAACTGCACCTGCTCAGCCCACCACTTCCTCACTTCATGGTTCTGCATAAGTGGATTGCAGGGCCCACTGACTCAGTATTTATTTAGTTATTTTCACTTTGTTCTTAGAATTTGAATTTGAATTTGACGGCAGATAAGGACCGCTTGGCCCACCCAGTCTGCCCATTTTCCTACCTACTGGATAAGCTGCAGATCCTAGTTAACCAGCAGCCTACTTCTTCCTACCCCCACCCCCTAGAATGGCCTTATGACTGTCCCATGCATGCTTGAATTCCACCACTGTTTTTGACTCCACAACCTCCTCCGGAAGGCTGTTCCAGGCATCCACAACCTCTCTGTGAAAAAATACTCCTTAAATTACCTCTGAGCCTCCCCCTCTTCAAATTGTGCCCCTTGGTCTTGCACACCCTTTTTTGAAAGATGTTACCCTCTTGGACTTCATGATTCCTCTGAGGTACTTGAACATTTCTATCATGTCCCACTTCTCCTTCTTTCCTCGAGGCTATACATATTAAGCACCTTTAGTCTCTCTTCATATGTCTTCCAGTGCAGACCCTGCACCATTTTAGTTGCACTCCTCTGGACAGCTTCCATCCTGTCTATGTCTTTGCAGAGACTGGGTCTCCAGAACTGCATGCAGTACTCCAGATGGGGTCTCACCAGCTGTCTGTACAGAGGGATAATAACTTCCTGTTTTCTACTGGTGAGGCCTCTCCCTATGCATCCCAGTATCCCCCCAGCCCTCCTTGCTGCCCTTTCACATTGCTTACCCACCTTTAGGTCATCTGATATGACTACCCCAGGTCCCTTTCCATTTTTGTTGTTGTTAGTATCTCACCCCACATTGTGTAGTCTTCCTCTGGGCTTTTGTTTCCCAGGTGCATTACCTTGCATTTCTTAGCATTGAATCTAAGCTGCCATACATTTGACCATTCCTCTAACCTTGCCAAGTCCCTTCTCATCCTTTCCACCCCACCCTGTGCATTAACTCTGTTGCAGATCTTTGTGTCATCTGCAAAGAGACATACTTTTCCTTCCAGTCCCTCTGCAATGTCGCTTATAAAGACATTGAAGAGGACCGGTCCTAATACTGAACCCTGCAGTACCCCACTAGTAATCCCCTTTCTTCTGAGTGTACTCCATTTACTATTACTCTATGTGTCCTATTCTCCAGCCAATTCTTTACCCAGGCTGTCATCTTGGGACCCACTCCCAGGCTGGCTAACTTGTATATTAATCTTTTGTGTGGGACTGTGTCAAATGCCTTGCTAAAGTCTAGGTAGGCCATGTCCACAGCCCCTCCCTGATCTACTACTTTGGTCACCCAGTCAAAGAAATCTATCAGATTCACTGTCTAAGCACACTGGGCCAAGGACCATTTTCAGGAACGAGCCAGAGCCACTTATCAAGCAGCTTAGTTGTTACAGAAATACAATAAATACATACAGTATGACACAAAATATAAAACGGCACGCTACCGGCCCTGTGGTGCTGAGGGTTGAGGCGCTGGATGCCACACCTCGCTCCACGCCAGCGACCCGGG
Source organism: Neoceratodus forsteri (assembly GCA_016271365.2). NCBI lineage: Eukaryota > Metazoa > Chordata > Ceratodontiformes > Ceratodontidae > Neoceratodus > Neoceratodus forsteri. The sequence goes on from CM057449.1 coordinate 688,824,561, forward strand.
TTCGGGAGCGGACTTGGGTCGTCAGTGGGTCGGCCGGGGGGAGACAGGCTTGAGCATCCAATGACAGCTCGCCTGCTCCGGGAAGGGATTAGGCCGATGCCCGGCACTTGCACGACCCTGAGCGGAGGCTCGGGGAACTGCAAGCCCCACCAGGGGATGGCTGGCCGTTGAGCAGCACGGACGTCGACGTGCACGCCATGATGTCAGGGGAGGTCGTTGGCTGCTCGGGGAGGGAGAAAACGTGGAACGAGCCTGCCTCAGCTGGGAAGATGGGAGGACTTTGGACGTGCCCATGATGTGCCCGTGCCCACCCAGCAGACCACGAGACCGACGAAAAGTAAGTTACGGGGTTAGAACCCCCCGACTCGTCCCCACCCGGGGGGTAATCCGTGGCTCCATGTGGATCTGTGGTCTGTGTTGCCAGGGTTCCGGGCAGTGGGATGTCCAGGGGTCCTCACTGAAGAGTCGGAGGAGGCAGGCTGAGAGGAGAATAAAGAGTAATTTCAAAAAAAAAAACTGCACATGATAAGATATAAATTACTTTACTTCAGTACCATTTGCAAATAGATTGGTTCAGCAAGAGTTTTTAACTTCTTTTTAATATTTAAATAACTCTTAGCATCTAGATAGGATTGAGACATGATATTCCATAGTTTAGGAGCCTGAAATGAAAAAGCCCTCTCACCCATACATATTATAATTTTGAGTAGAACTAGAAGAGCATTTGATGAGGACCTTAAGGTTCTAAGCGCTTTCTACGATTCAAGTAACTGGAATGATGGGGAATAGTGTTTAAGTTTCATTATATTATTTAGTGAGCAACCCAAATTATACAGGGAATTTAATCGAGGAGGTAACCATCCAAGTTCATTATAAAGCAAGCAGTGATGGGTGTTATATGGTTTTGCTGCCCAGTGCTGAGAAACATCGGGGGAGGGGGGGCTTGTCCCACAGCCAGGAAATGCTTGGTTTGAGCAAAGCCTGGTAACCTTTGTGCATCAGCCTCCTCATTGATGAGGTGTTATAGGAGCGCTTTTATTGAACCCACTAGTGTTGATCCAGTTTTGCAGATACATAGAGAGTTTCAGTCTCAGCGCTGTGTATTAGGTACCTATTGGGAATATTGCAATTCATCACAAAAATACTAACATATAAGTAAAGTTAGCTTAAGGTATTGCAACCTGTGCTTACCACAGTTTTTGAATGTTGGAAATCATTACAAGCCAGGGTTGACTAATAAATTAATCAGTTAACTGTACAGTACTGTGACCCTGGCCATTTGAATATGGCTTCTGTGTCTGACAGACTGTTGAAATTAATTCTCATCAGGTGTCAGTTTTGTGTGTGTGTGTGTGGGTGTGGGTGGGGGGGGGGTAATACACTCCTTCTTTGATTAATGGTAAACGGACTGCCCTTAATTAGGAAATTGTTTTTCTGTGCTGGTTTAAATTTATTCTAAATATCTTTGAAGCATAAATTAGGTTTATGATGGCCAGCAGCTAATCTTGTTATTTTACAAGGCACACACACATGCAAAACAAAAATGAATATCAAGATATATTAATCAGCAACTACAATATAAATGCCAACATGTTTCCAGCAAAGAATCCCAGATTATTAGAGCTACAAAGGTGTTAATTAGATAGAGTTCCCAGGTATTTAAAGTGCTTACTCTGCAGTTTCACCTGGAATGCTGTTACACAAGGCAAAGATGGGATCAATGGCTGTGCTGCAGTTTTGTTGTGTTGTATTACTGGTTAAGGAGGGGGTTTGTTCTAGTAGTTGGAGCTCCTTTAGAAAGAGTCCATGGGAATCCCAAAGAGTGCTTTCCTCTTCCAGAGAAGGTGCTGCTGTTCACGGACGTTATTCTAAACCTGCTTCTGGTCTGTATTCTTCAGTACCTCATGTCCATGGTAGTGGTTCTTCTCTGTTTCGGGCTGCTTCCCCCCTTCAGACTGTCCAAGTTCAGTGTAGGGAGGCTGATTTGGTGGTGACAGTGAACCAGGACCTGTTTGGGACAGGACAGCTGGTGAAGGAGACTGACCTTACTTTAGGTTCTGTTGGCTGCACTCCCTCTTCAGTGACTGCTCAAACCAACACAGTTGTTTTCCAATATGGGCTTCATGAATGTGGAAGTGTGCTGATGGTAAGTGAATCACTCAGTTTGCTATAGAGTTACTCGTATAGATCTTGTATGCTCCATGTATGAAAACACTGGTGGCTAGCAAATCCCTAAATTTTACTATAGCTTTGTTGTAGAATAACTAAATTTTATAATTCTGGTACTGGGCCAGCAAAATGCTTAAAAGTAATTCCTATCCCTCTTGCCTATCAGTGTAGCAGTAGGGTTACAGCTTATGATGCCAGTGATCCTGATTTGGGAATGTGCCGGGGGGGTAAGCATTCTAAAGGACACTTTTTTTTTTTTTTTTTGGGTGTGTCTGCCACAGCTGCAGTGCTTCTACCTAGGTGACTAAGGGTGACCGTACAGGGAAGAGGATGGTTGGGTACATAGATGACTCCCTGTTGTGTACATTTTATTTCCAGACCCTAGCATACTATGTGTAGGGCGAAAGGAAAATGGTCATAGTGCCCGAGTTGAAAGATCTAGTATATTTGGGCCCCTATGTCTTTTATGCTGCCACCAGATGACACCTCTGAAAAATTTTTATTTTTATTTTGGGTGGTGGGTGGGGCATCGCCTCTGCCTCTGCCTCTGCCTCTGCCTCTGAATCCACCTGAGGGCAAACCACAGTTCTGTAGAGGAGCAAGTGCTGATAGAGATGTGAGCGAGTCACCTGGTGCTTTTGGAAATATGAATAGAAACCATGACTGATGCTGGAGACTAAGGTTGGGGTGGGGGTACCCTTTTTAATTCTTCACATCTCTCAAATCAATAGATAACAATTCAGTTAAGCACAGCCTTAAGTAGGTCAATTAACCGGTCTCTACTTCAGCAGCAGAGTGACAGTAGATATTTGTAAGTGTATAGTAAGTGGCAGAACTAATTGGATGAGGGGTGGGTCTCCAGTATCTGCTGTCAACAGCAATTGTGCAAACAAGATTCATATCTGTATACAGCCCATTTTTCCTTTCTAATATCTAAATCACTCTGAGGAAACTTTCACGGACATGGTTCTCTGCAAATTGGTTAGTGATGCCATGAGGGGGAAGTTACACTTTTCCTCAACACCCTGTCACCCACCAAGTTTTCTGCAATTTGTGTATACTGATGCTATGAGGGGGATGTTGCATTTATCCTTCTCCTCCTGCAATGTGTATTGTCTGACTTGTTTTGTTGCCCTGAGATCAGTTCCAGAAGCTGCACTTTTTCCTCTCTCCTCTTCTCTCTTCTCTCCCCAAAGCATACGCTCCTAAGTAATCTGCTTGGAAACACTAGACTGCAGCCCTGCCCTGAGAAGCTTCTTTGTTCTAACATTGGTGATACTGCTGGCAGCCACCTTGGCAGTACTTGAGACACTGTATATTGCTAACTGCTTCAGGAAGGGATTTTGACTGCAACGTGGAAAACCTCGCCTGACTGCTTGCAGCACTTCTTTGGAAACATAAATCTGTGTTTGATGCATTAGGGGCTGACTTGTTCAATGGTTTAGGCACACATATGGCTGCTAGGTTGACATCCTAGGCTGTAGTAGAGCTGGGCTTCTGTGCTGGTCTGCATTGGTCATTCTCGTGAAGTCTCTCTCTCCTCTTCCCCACCAACAGGGACCCTGGTTTTCCATTTTTACCAGTAACGATCACAGAATCCTGCCTGGTTTGCAGATTTTGAATTCTTGTACCAGTTCCTCATGGAAATTGCATGTCACTGCACAGAATCTAAGATTTCAGCAGTTTTTTTAATTTGTTTTATTTTCTTTGTGTCCCCTTCTCACATCAGTCTCCACTTTTCAGAGATCCCTAGACTGGGTATCCTTTAGCTTCAACCCCCAAGGTAATGCTCATGAGTTTCTGTCCGTCTGTCCCCAGGTCACCCCTCCACACTCCCTTAGTGTGTGTTGGGGCAGCTCAGTGGGTCCCTCATGGAGCCTGGCTATGAAGTCTGGGGCACCTAGGTCCCTTCTGCCAGTGGCCAATGTGGGGTGATTGTTTGTGGTTTTCTGGTCTCTGTCCCTGAGGGCACCAGCACTAGAGGAGATCCAAGGAGGTAGGTCACATAAATACATGCCACTGCTCCAGATCCTGGCTAGCATCCTCCCCTCCTGATCACTCTGCAGCACCATTGCATCACCACCCATGGTCACACAGGTGGTGGTAAAGCAGCAGGACCTGCAGTCCACCCTCCCCAGAGGAGGAAGAGGACAGTAGTACCCAAGATGCTCGATCCTACTCCCCTGGCCAGACCTCCAGCAACCAGAGTTCACTTCTAACCCTGGGTCGCTGGCATTACAAGCAATAGTGCTACCGTAGCGCCAGTATGCTGACCCAGATTTCAGCATCTTAAAATGAATACTGCTGTGCTTTGCATTATTTCTGCTTTGCTGCATAGTCAGTAAGGAAATCACCCACAATGCTTTATCAGCCATTCAGTTTAACCACCCATGCCTTGTGGTTAGAGTAATAGTGAATGAACTGGGTACATCCATCAGATTTGGGTTTGATTCCCACAACCTCCACTTGCATACTGTGTGACTCCAAGCAAGTCACTTAGCCTCCCCAGTGCTTCTAGGTCACTTCTGAAAACACAGTTCTGCATAGTGGGTCTTACCTGCTTTACAAAGAATACTTAAAAAAAAAAAAAAACTACTACACCATAGAATAGTAGTCAGGGTACCATGTAATTTACCTGGGTTGAAATGATTTTGTATAGGTAAAGAGAAATGTTCAGATACATTTTGTGTTTTGTAAGCTTGTTTTTAGATTTTAGTCATTTTTTATTGTATTCTCTGCATATAAGCATCTAGGTTGTAGATTGCTAAATGCAGGATCACTGTTACCAACTAGCTTATTCAAGTTTATAATCAGTAGGGCCATCCAAAATCCTCAGTAGTTTAAATGAAAACTAGTCTGAATGAAAGTGTTCACAAAGAAGAAACTGCCTTACTACTTGTGAAAAGACTTCAGTTAACACCCCATTTAGGTGAATTGGATAACTTGCACCTCTTCTTCCCACCTGCTGTTTCAGTCTCTGACAAGAGTTTTCTGAAACTTCAACAAAAAGCAGATGTTAAGTATTTAAAGGCGGTTTTGCACACAGGTTTCTGTAAAACAGGGGTTCTCAAATGGTGAGGCCAGCTTCCCTGGGGAGGCCCCAACCTGTTCCAGGGGAGGCTCAAGCAAGTCTGAAAAAGTACTGTATTTAAATTTTGGGTTTTATATATTTTGTGTGAAGAGATGAAGCAAACTGAAAGAGAATAACAGTAGGTGAATTTTATGTATTTATTTACTAATAGGTGACAAGGGAAGGTGAATGAGCCAATGCTCATTTCGGGTGTACCCGGGGAAGGGTAGGGAGTGAATAAATTTCAAACGGTAACTGCAAAACAATCAAGTAATATACAAAGAGCAATAGTGTAAATAAATATGAACAATAAATTAATAATGAATGGTGGTAATTGATCCATTTGTAAACTGATTGCAGAACAGCCCAGATACAAGGGCTGAGCATAGAAGTGCTAAGAGCAATAGCAGGAAGGAGCAAAGTAACCTCCAAGAAGAGGCAAAGTATGTAGGAAGTTTATTTCATGCAGAGAGAAAACAGAGAAAGTAGTCTGACCCATGAAGGTACTGCAACAAAGGGGAACAATGGTTCAAGAATGAAAATAGGTGTGTGTGTGTGTGTGTGTGTGTGTGTGTGTGTGTGTGTGTGTGTGTGTGTGTGTGTGTGTGTGTGTGTGTGTGTACAATAAGCTGAATAATTACATTTATTTTATTTATTTGTTATTCAGATAACACCTTTGAGCAGATGAGCTCTTTTTCAAAAGTTCCAAGTCAGTATAAGAAAAAGAACTGAATGTGAGCCAAGTACTCAAAGGGGTTTCAGTTTATTCATGGTGTACTGTTCAAAGTACAGTGTGTTATTTTTCATTGGGGAGTCCCAAGATTATTTCACTTTCTGGGGGAGGCTCAAAATCTTTTCCATGGATTTGGGGAGGCTCACTGTGACAAAGTCTGAGAACTATTGCTGTAAAAGAATGACTGTTACAGAAACAGTATACCATTACATCCCCTGTGTCTGTAATGCATCTGTTCCGTTACACTGGTGAACATTCACCCGAAACGCAATCTCTTCCCACCTTGGTTCATCCCTTTGTGATCCGTTTTGTCTGGCTGTGTAAAACAGCCATTCCAGCAGCAGTAAAAACACAGCCATAGAGTACCACACTGCATGGGGGAGCCGAAACACAAATACTGAAAACGGAGATGGGGTTGCCAGAATACCCTCTGCATGTAAAGTGAACCACAAACTGAACAGAGTACAATGGTGGCACACTGATAATGGCCATTCTGTTGTACTCGCCTGTGTAAAAGCGCCTTAAGTTCACTTGTTTGGCCAGTGGATTTTGAAAGCACAGTCAATGATGTACAGAAGGTAAGACCCCAGGGGCTGTATGATGCTGGTGGGCAGAGTGGTGCTCAATTCACATCTGAACAAAGACACAAAAACTGGGAGAAACCTTTTTTAAATGGACACCAAGTTTTTTTAATTATAAAAAAAAAAAAAAGCATCCACATGTCTGGGAGACTCATAAATCCATTTGTACATCCTCCACTAATCACTTGTGAGTTTTATTTTGGTGAGGACACTATTTCAAAGCAAATTCAAGCAGTTTTTGGGGCTCCTACCCCCTGGCAATTCACTCCTTCAGGCCTACCACTGCACTGAGTTCCGACCACCATCCACTGCCCCTTACTGTGGTGCTACCAGGTAACCCAAACTAACCCTTCATTGAGTGGGCCCCTAGCCCTGTGGGAGGCTACCAGGGGAAGATTGTCCTAAAGAGCTTCCTGTGTATCCTGGGCATGGCAGGGGTCAGAACAAACGCATGTCTGGGGCTTCCTGATTAAGAAGAGACCAATGGCTGTCCTTCAGTTGGTCAGCGGGTGTTTTCCCATTTTCTTGGGACTGTGACAAGCCACATGATGTCAAGGCACAAGCCAACGTCCATCACACTCCCTCCTGCAGCGAGGGCTGACATATGCCTCTGGCCTCCACCAGGGGCCAGCAAATGCTGAACAGTGAACCCACCCTCCCTCATAGAAGGTAAGCCTTCACCCACCAGCTGGCCCTCCAACACCCAAGTCTGTTCCCTAACTCTGGTCAGTGGTGTCACAGGCAGAAATCCAGTTCAGGCAGTTAAATTAGATATTTGGGGGGGGGCAAAGGTAGTCCACCTTAGCGGTGATGGTTCAGATTAATTCATATCTGAATTCTAACAAGCAAAGAGACAGTCATGTGTAACATGTGCATGTGGGATGTGGATGTTTGAAGAAAGGGGATCATAGTGCTGTCACTACTGCCATCACCCCAGAGGGATGTGGACTGCATTGTTGCTACCGCCATCACACCCGAAGGAGTGTGGGCTGTAGTGCTTCTGCCATCACCACTGGTGGATGGGGAATGTAGTACTGCTGCTGTCCCACCTGAGGGATGGGGGCCATAGTGCTGATACTGCCATCACACCTGAGGAATGGTGAATGTAGTACTGCCAACATCACACCTAAGGGATGGGGCCACAGTGCTGCTGCTTCTGTCACACTGGAGGGAGAGAGTTCATAGCGCTTTTGCTGCTGCCATCACACCAGAGGGATGGGGGGGCCATAGTGCTGTGTTGGTGCTGCCATCGCACCTTAGGGATGGGGCCATAGTGCTGCTTCCATCACACCTTGGGGTTGGGGCTGTAGTGTTACTGCTGCCATCACATATTGTACCTAAACTAACTTTAAATTGGTACAAGGATGGAAGGATGTGCAACAGTGGAGGTCAAAATTGCCAAAATGAATGTTAGCAGAATTAAACATTGTTAAAGTACACAGAACCAAATACTGTAACACCGGATTTTGGCTTGGCAGACACCAGTGATGATACAGTTTTTACAATGTGCAAAACGGGATATGCCCTTTCTCAATCCCAGTAAACCAGTGTCCCTGCCCAATACCATTGACTGACTTGTTTTACAAAGGGAAAGTGGCAGTAATATTTTTTAATTTTTGCAGATGACCCCAGACTCCTTGGTTTACAGTACAACTCTCTACTACACCCCAACTCCATCCAGCAATCTAGTTATAGTGAGAACCAATGCAGCAGTGGTTCCCATTCAGTGTTCTTATCCAAGGTAATGATTCCAGTGTAAACCACCTCCGTGTTCTGTGCCACGCTTGCTATATTGCTTGAAAAGTGACCACTGTTTCTGTAATGTTTCAGGAAGGATAATGTAAGCAGCAATGCCATCAAACCCACTTGGATCCCATTCAGATCAACTATATCCTCTGAACAAAGGCTAGATTTCTCTTTGCACCTTATGAATGGTAGGGAAATGTCCCATGTAATATTTGAATTTAATATTGTCTTGTATATTTGAAAAGGTGTGTGTGTGTGTGTGTGTGTGTGTGTGTGTGTGTGTGTGTGTGTGTGTGTGTGTGTGTGTGTGTGTGTGTGTGTGGTTTTTTTGGGGGTGGGGTTGTGGTGGTTTTCCCAGCTCTAGTGATGGTGTTTTGTACTATCTGCACTTCTAATTGGCAACCATATTTTGTCCTCCAGATGATTGGAGTTCAGAAAGAGCTTCCAGTGTCTTCCAGCTGGGTGATGTGCTGCACATTGAAGCATCTGTATCCACAGACAACCAAGTTCCTCTACGACTCTTCATTGATAGCTGTGTAGCTACACTGCAGGAAGATGAGAACTCTGACCCTAAATATCCTATTATCGATTACAATGGGTGAGATAAAAAAACTAAATCTAATCTTTTTTATGCAGGTGGAAAGGGGTGAATTTTGTGGTAACAGTGCTTAAGTGATGGGCAGGGGCATAGCAACTCCATCTGCTGCTGTGGAAGTGGTGTTTGAAAGGGTATGTGTAAAGTTGCACCAGTGACTGCAGATTGTACACCTCAGAATGGCTAGTATGTGCCTTGCAACAGACTGACAAAATGCAGGGAAGCAGTATTATAGGGGCACAGTCGCATCCTATAGTTGGGGTTTAACTTTTGTTTAAACTCAAAATTTTGCACTTAATACTTCAACTGACTCACCCAATTGTGATGAAATTTTGCATGCACCATCAGAGACTGAAGATCTCTTGATGTGCCCTCCTGTCTGTAGCTGTGTAGAGACAGCATGTCAAATGTGAAATTTTTTTTGTGTCACTTACGAGGCAAAAAGTGTTGGGGGAGAGAGAGATGCACTGCTAATTGGGGGTCCTCAGCTGGATTTTGCACTTATGTGACATGTCCTTGAATTCTTTTTTTTTTTTGTATAATATTCATGACTCTAACATTCTTTTCATATCTCAAAGCATTCTCTTTTGTGATGGCAAATCTTTCCCTGGCATCTACTGGCACCCCCACCCTCGGATCTCCACTTCCCAATCTCCATCCCTGTAAAGTTTCTATTTTTCTACAGTATCTGGTGGTGCCCCCTCCTTCCAATAGATATTTATGCTACAATAAAGAAAACTGTCCCTTGATGGTGCTGAGTGGGAGGTCAGGGGAAAAACTACATCCAGAACCCACCACCCCCTCACCCGAACAAATCCCTGGGTGAAGATTCACTCTGATCAAAGATCCATCTTGCCATTGCAATATGAGAAACCAAAGTAAATGCAGTGCAATGAATTTTAATGGGGTTTTCAACTTTCATGCATATCTTAGCCAGTTCTGCATATTTTAACACATTTTCAACATGGCCTTTTGGGGACCCCACCTCATGGACAGTCACTCTAGTTTTGCTAATCATCCCAAAAGGAGATTTCATGGTTGCTTGGTGAAATCCCCTTTCAGATGTGATTTGGAAATTATAACTGCCTTTGTTTAGGTCACAAATTGTTGAACAATCTGGGGTCTATACATGCTCTTTAGCTAGAGCTGCTAGGGCTGTGAAGAGCCGACAAGTGACCAGTCATGTTCTTGGCACCATATAGTGCTGTGTAGTCGCAATCGTCAGTGCTCCCAGATACAAATAACCATTTTCCTGTAACGAGCCTCATTTTTCCAGTATTTTCCCTGTAGAGGCAGCATCAAATCCCTACATAAATCCATGTAGATTTTTTTTCATAAGCCACTAGTTCCTTATTTGTGACTTTGTTTAAATGTAATATGTTGGCAGCCTTTTATCAGGAAAAGGGCTCTGACTTGCTGTTGGGTATTAAAATTGTATGCCAAGATCACTTTGGAATGGCTTATATTTGTATGGAATCCATAAGGCATAATGGGGGAATTTGTAAAATGTTTACTGGGTAGGCCCACTAAGACTAGAAGTCCTCTTTCGGGGGAGGGGGTACAGATGATGACCAACTGAAATTGTAACATGGCATAAATCCTTACTTGAACCAGATTAAGCTGTTGGGGTGTTTGTTTTTTTTGTCTGTTTTAGTGAATGGGGGAAATTTGGCCAGGACACCATGGAAATTCCTCTACTGTCTTTGAGAAGTGCCATAGGATCCTTAACATTCCACCTAAACAGGCAGACTGGAGCACCCCAAATGCTGCACTACTGTGTCAATATTGGGATTTAAAGAGTTTCTGAAGCCGAACCAGGCAGACAGGAAAATATAAATTTTAAGCAGTCAGTTATAACATTTTATTTCTGAAATATCTAACTTTTTACCTTTTGCCCATCAGTCTTCTATGTCATAATGTTGTGGTGGATGTGTGGAACAGCTTGGCAGAAAAGACATCTAGCTCTATTGTCCCCCACCAAGTTATCAGCATTGTGATTTTGCTGACTGTGAAACAAGTGAATGACCTGGCAGCAACTGAATTGCTGTTCCTAAGTAGCAGTTGTGTCCCAGTCAGTGAGGTTACAATGTTGGTCAGCTATGTCCGCTGCCACACAGAGTACTGTTCCACACATCCCACATTAACATCAGGTAAACTATCTTCTAATTGAACAAAGGGAAAAGGGGAAAGTACATCAAATATAAGGTAATGGTTGATTGATTTTTAAAAATCTAATAGTTGTAGGCAGTACACAAGCTCTTTAACCCACATACCTAGTGTGGAGGTGGAACCCACAGCCTTCTGATCTTCCAATCTCCAAGGCCAGCGTGCATGCCACTATTTTTTTTTTTTACACACTGACTTTTTTTTTTCTGACCACCTGATGGAATCTTGAATGAGTTACATAAATGTTTTCTTCAAGGCCCTGACCCTGTAACTACACACTCGGTACATCCTATTATAAACAATCTTTGGTTTCCCTGGCTTGCCTGTCCTGCAGAAAGGAATGTTGGCTAACAATTACAATTTCAGTGTCTATGTAATTTGACACAGTCAGCCTTTCATTTTCACAACCCAAAAGGAAATGAGTTGACCTCTTGGTTGCTGAAAGAAATGGAACACATCTATTAGACTGAGCTGGACAGATGATGGAAACAGTTTAAATTTAATATCCTTTAGTTCTGGGGTACAATACAGTAGCATACTCCTCCCCCTTCAGGTGCCTTTAACATAGAACAACAAATGGCAAAAATCTGAGGGAGTGCACTGCTTTGCAGCTGTGGAGGAATACATACAAATGTCTAAAATGGAAGTTATAAGAGAAGCTTTTTTTGGTTACAGATGACTGAAGGGCTAGTAGGTCCTGCCCACAGCCCTAAAAAAATGTTGTGCATATAAATTTCATTACACTTGTGTGTACCTTTGGTAATTGTAAATATTTTCAAAGCGGACTTTATTACATGATCTCATGAATGTGACAGCTGTCATTTTTTCAAATCCTGGCCAAAATGTGTGTTCTCGTCTATGGTGTGGCATGACATTGTGGTTGCACGGAATGATTTGGCTGGGATCTGAATTGTCAGCCCAGAGTTCATGAGGTTTGGTAATAAGGCTATGCTTATGTTTTGGTTGCTGTTTTCGCTGAAATGCTTCCACAGCAACATGTATGCATCTATGATGGAGGAATTGGAGCACAAGGCCTGGAGGGAACTCCCACAGCCAGGATGTAACTCTACTATCTCAAAGTAAGGAAATTCTTTGCAAAAAAAAAAAAAATAATTAAATGGGATTAAAGTGACAAAAGCAAGGATATGTTAACATTGGGGTTTCCGATCCCAACACCCCATCCCTATCCTGCAGGTAGCAAGAGGCTTGGGGTGTGCCTTGGGGTTGTCAACCCACTCAACCCCATTCTCCTATACTGTAGACATTTTAGCTTAGTTACAAAAGGAAAGTGAGCATTAGTGGTGACAACCACAAGGTATACCCCATGCCTGCTGGTGCCTGCAGGGTGGGGTCACTACTTTTTGTCCACTTAACCTTAACTGATGCATTAACAGTTCTTTGCAAAGATATTAGATGTTGGATCAGATCAGTAAATCTAGAGACCCTGTCTGGGTTTAAATCTAAAATTGCCCCTTACACCCAAAGTCGGTTGACCTCCCTGTGCTCCCAGGTCACACCTGAAAACTAGGTTTGGCTTACTGTGCTTTTCTAGGACATTGTAAGTCTTGTGCATTTGTAGAAAAAGGCTTCGAGCACATACAACTCATAAGAGAAACGCATAGTATAAAAAGCTTTATTTTACAAAACTCCTAACATGTTTCGGACTGCTCCCCCAGTCCTTTATCAAAATAAAAAAAAAAAAAAAAAAAAAAAAAAAACACCAAATGTCAGAACACCATATATAACACACAATTGATTCAGGTGTATTCCATCAGAACAATGAATACTTAACTAAACCATCAAACTAATTGTAATCCTCCAGAGAGACCTTCATTCAATTAAATTAGATATTTTAAACATCTTCATGTTTAATACAATAAAACAAAAATGCATATAACAATGTAGTCTTATACTACTTCTTCCAAAACTAAATTGTGAAAATGTAAAAACACAAACTAAAAACTCGGACTAGAAGGGGCACTAAACTGAGTTTTTAGTTTTTCTGTTTTTTTACATATTCACAATTTAGTTTTGGAAGAAGTAGTATAAGACTACATTGTTATATGCATTTTTGTTGTATTAGACATGAAAATGTTTAAAATCTAATTTAATTGAATGAAGGTCTCTCTGGAGGATTACAATTAGTTTGATGGTTTAGTTAAGTATTCATTGTTCTGATGGAATACACCTGAATCAATAGTGTGTTATATATGGTGTTCTCTAACATTTGTTTTTTTATTTCCTTTGATAAAGGACTGGGGGAGCAGTCCGAAACATGTTAGGAGTTTTGTAAAAATAAAGCTTTTTATACTACATGTTTCTCTTATGAGTTGTATGTGCTCAAAGCCTTTTTCTACAAATATTCCATTGTTGGTTTCTGGAGCACTACGTCCCAGTGCGCACTCATTTGGTTTGTAAGTCTTGTGCATGAATTGTCTTTTTTTTTTTTTTTTTTTTTTTTAAGTGGTGACCCTTACCTGTCCTAAAGGATGGCTAATCACAGTAGTGAGTAGAATTTTTAAACTACTGTATGCCAGTGTGCACTGTGGAGAGAAGACCAACCCTGAAAAATGCAGACTGCCCACTCTGAAGTCCCCAATTGTTTAACCAGCAGTAGCACACTATGCTGAAAGCTTGTTTATAGGTGTGGCCTGGGAGCACAGGGAAGTTAAGTGACTTGTTCAGGGTGTCACAGTATGCAAGTGGGGGCTGTGGGGATTCAAACCCAGGTCTCCAGATTTGCAGCTCTGAGCCTTAAACCACTACCCTATACTGCCTGCCTTAGGCAGATTATTGAAGATGAGTAGATTAAAAATGACTCTATTCCACATTAAGCAGAATGCTTTGTTCACCCTTTGCAGAATGCAAATGCTTTTAATTACTTTTTATTTACAGTAAAATACACTTGTAAAATTGGTAAGGAAGCTTCTGTAGCCTGGTTTCTGTATTCTGATTGGTTATAAAGGTTCAGAACCCAGTGCCTTGCAGGGTGATTACCAGAGAGATTGCCACTAGTCTGGGAACTGGCCTTCCAATAACCAGGATACTGAGCATGAAAGATAACTGGCATTACAAAAGAAACCTAGAAACTGTTGGCAGATGAGGAATGCCAGGCCCATCTAGTCTGTCCAATAGCCTATCGCTTGTATTCTGCCTGGGTCCCAAGTGCCACTGGCTTCATCACCCCTTCCCACCACTGAAGTTCCCTTATGCCTGTCCCATGCATGTTTTAAATCCCTCCACTGTGCTTGCTCCCATCACCTCCTGTGGCAGACTATTCCATGTGTCCACCACTCTCTCCATAAAGAAAAACTCACTTCCCTCTTAATCTGCCACCTTCCAGTTTTGATATCGTGCCCCCTCATTCTTGTACTCCTACTACACTGAACGATGTCTTCCCCTGTACCTTGCTTTATGCCCTGAATGTATTTGAATGTTTATCATGTCCCCCTGTCCTTCCTCATCCCTCCTCTCCAACAAGTACACTTTTTAAAGTCCTGTAATCTCTCCTCATATGGCTTGTGGTGCAAGCCCTGTACCATTTTAGTAGCCCTTCTCTGGACTGCCTCCACCCTGTCAATGTCCTTGTGAAGGTGTGACCTCCAGATGAGTCCTCACCAGTGTTTTGTACAATGGCATCACCACCTCCTGCCTTCTACTAGTGATGCCTCTGCACTCCAGCATGCAACTGGCCCACCCTGCAGCTTTTGTGGTGGTCTTGATCATCTGAAATAATAACCCCTAAGTCTCTATTCTTTCGTGACTATCAGCAACTCCCTCTCCCAGGGTTCTTGTGTCCCAAGTGCAATATTTTGCACTTTTGAATTAAACCTCAGTTGCCCCACCTTGGATCATTTGTCAAGCTTCCCCAGGTCCCTCCTCATTTTCTCCACCCCATCTGGAGTATCCACCCTGTTGCAGATCTTGTCATCTGCAAACGGGCAGACCTTTCCCTCCAACCCTTCTGCAATGTCACTAATGAAGACATTGAACACAACTGGCCCAAGGACCGATTCCCTGTGGTACCTCGCTGGTAGCCCATCTCCTTGGATTGCATTAACCACCACCCCCTACTTCCTGTTCATTGGCCAGTTCTTTACCCAGTGTACCACCTTGTTCCTATGCCCAGACTACCCATCTTGTTAACCAGCCTTGTATGTGGGATGGTGTTAAAGGCCTTGCTGAAATCTAGGTACGTGACATCCACTGCACCCCCCCTTCCAAATTAAACACCTGTTACCCAATCAAAACAGATTCATCTGAAATGTCCTTTCTGCTGTGAATCAATGTTGCCTCAGATCCAGGGCACCGTTGGACTCCAGGTGTGCCTCCATGATCTTGCCCACTACTGAGGTGAAGCTGACTGGCCTATTGTCCCCGCATTCTCCGTACTAGTACTTTTTGTGTAGAGGGATTACATGTGCCCTCTTCAGTCCTCTGGAACCACTCTTTTTTTTGTGTTGAGTGACTCTGTAAACGCTGCTGCCAGAGGTGCTGCTAGCTCCCTTCACAACTCCCTTTATCCTCGGGTGTAATTCCATCTGGCCCCATTGCCTTGTCCACTTTCAGTTTTGTGAGCTCCTCCAGGACTCTCTACTGTGATTGGACTGGTGTCCACCTCCCCTTCAGTGAATACTGAACAGAAGTATGTATTCAGCATCTCTGCCAATTCTAGGTCACCCTCCTTACACTCCCTTTCATCCCCTTTGAGCCTTACGATTTTCCCCCCCATTCTCTTATTTTGCTGATGTACCTATATTCTAATAACCAGGACACAAAGCATGTAAGATGCACCTGTTAAGTGCACCCACATCCACTTGCTGTACTTGAAGCTATCTAACCTCCACAGTACAACTATCTACATAAGATTCTTCCTTGGATGTAATGTGTCAGTTTTCTATTATGGGTCTTTCTCCATCCACGGTGTTCTCCCTAACTGCCTCTTGGTAACCTGCAAGCACCTGCCCATCATTCAGTCACCCTTCTGCCACTACAAGGCCATTGTGAATGCTGTGGTCACAGTACTTGGAAGGCCCCCCCCGCCACAGTAACCAGACACTTGATCAGCATAGTCTCTCCTTTCTCTTCTCTCCCCCCCCCCCCAACATGTTAACTGCAACCACAATGCATGCAGTAGAGCACTTCAGGAGCCTTGTGCTATTTCCTGTGCTCTGACCTGCTCTTTGGCATGTTTGTAACTAAAAAATAAAAAAAAAAAAATTGCCCTACATAGTGGCAGTGGGGGGCTGTCGTATACTAAGCACAACCTAAAAGTGTAAGAAAATCTAAGGGATCCAGTTTTACAGGCATAATAATAAACTTCAGGGCATTGGTTGCCTGGGGTTGATGTTTTTCAGGTGTTAATGCACTCTGCCACAGTGCCCAGTGTTTAAAGTCCATTATACAATGGCAAGAAAATCCTGGACTGATTAGTCTTGGGCTGGACCCATGATGTTATCCCAGCACATCACGGGTCTAGTCTCGGCAATGTGAACCAGTAGATTTTTTTTTCCCCATCTCTTTTTAAAAAAAAAAAAAAAAAAAAACACAATCCTCTTCAAAATGTTTGTTAATTCTGTATAACAAACCATTGTATAATAGCAATAGTAACCACCAGGGTGTGTCATTTGGGATAACATTGCACCTGTTGGATGCACTCTGCCTGAGGCGTGATGTTATCCCAGTATCACACACCCTGTTGGGCATTATTACTTAAGTAGTTTAGCAAATCTAGCAACCCATCTATACTTCCTAGTACATGGGTTGGTAAAGGTAATCTGACTTGAAATACAAGGATCAGAACTGTTCTTCCAAACATTCTTCTAGGCCATTGGCTTGTAGTACATACTAACCTGCCTGTGGATTTTTCTTCTCCCCTCACCCCAGCTGCTTGGTGGACAGTAGGTCAGGTGACTCGTCCTCGGCATTTAGATCAAGACCCCAACAGAACAAGCTTCAGTTTGATCTGTCTGCCTTCAGATTCTTTAATGATGCCAGGAACACAGTAAGTTGGTTCTCTTATCACCAACTTTTTTTTTACTAAAACCAGAAATCTAATGCTTGCCCAACTTGCTATTTAGATCTACATCACATGTCATCTGAAAGTCGTGAGTGTTGCCCAGAGTCCAGATTCCACAAACAAAGCCTGTTCTTTCACAGAGCCTGGCAATTTGTAAGTTGGATCAGAAATGTTATGGACTTCATCCTCATCTATAAAAATACTAATTTAATGCTGTCTTGTATTACAGCTGGACTCCAGTAGAAGGCTCCAGTAATATATGTGGCTGCTGTGAAACTGGAAACTGTGGTGCCTCAGCCAGGATGGCAGGATATCCTTCTGGAAGGAGACATGGAAAAAGAGGAGCATCTAAAAGAGGTATTGTAGTCCATATGGCAGATACCCCTTTTCTAAGTGGCAAGCATGTTCTATAAGCTGAAATAATGGGGCTTTGGGACAGTCTGCAACCCCAAAACAAGAGTTTTAAAGCAGCAAAAATCCCTAACTTGGAGTTCACAAGTTTTATACTTGGCCCCCTGGCACTTTGCATTTCATAGCTTTCTTCCTGTCAATGGGCATCTACTGTGTAGCTAGTTTTTCACACTAGAGCAGCAGTATTGGGCACTCGCATACAGGTAGTAGCAAACTCTGGTTCAAGTTTTTTACCTGTAGAACTGTCAGATGTTCATATTGTAGTGCCCTCTGCATATAAATGGTCACACATAGCCTTGGATCACTTCAGAATTGCAGTACTGTGGTTGGAGAACACTCTTAGGAACCAGGAGAGCACAGGCTCTTCAAATTCTGCTGAAGTCACTTCACCCAGAGTGCTCTAGTCCAACCAGATCCTAAAATAAGTAGAAGCAAGACCCACTGACCAGATGTTGCCTATGTGAATAATAAAAATAAAATCTGACCTCTGGGAAGAGGACTCCATTCCTGGAATCTTAACTGCTTAATGCAGGGTAAGGCACTGCTGTGAAAGACCTTTGCTACTACCCCCTGACGGATGCTGACCCATATCCTGGAATTGTAGTGTTTCATGAAGGTGAGGCACTTCTCTGGCAGTGTTTACAACCCCCACTCCCAATAACACAATGTGCCCTGCTTAGTGTGGTATGGGCTGATAGGTTTTCACCAACTAAATCCACTTCTGGTGCAAAGGGAAACTAAACTGTTCGGCTCTGAGCTAATTGATATTTGCATCTCTCCCTCTATTCAGCAAGGCCAGAGTTTGTAGGGGAAGGATATGCTGAGCTTGTACCTATAAGGATCCAGGATTCACCAGATGGCACCACCTCCCACCTGCAAGAGACTTCTTCATACAGTATGCTTACATTTTTTATTCTTCCCTTTCTAATATGCTCTTATGAAAAGGAGTAGATGCAGAAGGAAAACTGCAACCAATTAACATGGTACAAGGCAGAAAAGTGTAGTACTAGCATCAAGTTTTGCGCAAAATTCACTGAAGATTTGACTTGTGCATTGTCCTGCTGTGTCCTTCCCCTTTGTCTTAATAGTAGCTTTTTCTAAATTTTCCTACTAGTTTATGGCCTCCAAGGATCTCTGTGCTCTTTCCTGCAATGCCTCTGGTCTCGTGTAAGGCTGTATCCAGAACCACTGACTTCAGTGAAGGGAAGTACAGCAGCAGTAATTAATGGCATACTATAGTAAAATTGACACTAAAAATCAACGATCCCAGATGCATCACTGTCCATGGGACAGGAGGTGTTGCATGATGGAGCCATACAAAATACAAATGTAGAAATCCCCAGGGACCATGTGGAAGAGTGGGAGGGGGGGGAATATTTTGCAGGCAAATTTAGAAAACTTTCAAAGAATGACATACTAGGGCTACGCATGCAAAAATCAAAACCTTCTGCAACACACCAAGAAAAGTGTGTGTGTGTGTGTGTGTGTGTGTGTGTGTGTGTGTGTGTGTGTGTGTGTTTTCTCTTCTCCCCCAAAAATTGACTAGTATTCCTGGTGCAGTTGCCAAAATGGTCAGGATGGGTTTTCTTTCGCTGGCTGGCAAGAATCTTATAACCACACTTTGGAGTTCCTAGTACAGGTAGTGAGGGGAAAAGCCAGAACAGATATTGAAAAGGAAGACTGGAGAAAAATCCCAAATGAAGGAAGAATGTTTCACCAGGTGGCCTTCCTGGAAACCAGAAATGCAGAACAGGAGTAGAAGAAAATTAAAACTGTAATCTGCAAAGTGGAGTATGTAGTGGCTTTGTGCATTTGTTTCTTAAGCCCGTATTTCTTTATGCGGGAGGGTGGCTTAACCATGGCTGCAATGCTTGCAGTCATCCCTTTTTCTGATGAGGATGGGGCCATAGCACAATGCTGTAAATGGCCATATCTGGATTTCAAATACTTGCATCTTACATGGCAGTTGGCCCTACTGCTACCCATAATTTCCAACATACGGATAATCTCTGTGCCCGTAAGCAAGCTAATGTCCATCCCTTTGGTATCTCTGGAACCCCTGCTGGATTAACAAATACCAATCCTTTTTCATCTGCAGGCTGACTCACTCTTAAAGGGAAATGATCTATCCAGGGCTTTATCAATCTTGCAACTTTTCTAAGACATGGGTGACCCTTTTCCTGTACAAATAGGTGATTGGACTTTCTGTTCCTGTAGTTGGTTCTTTACATTCGAATCCCCCACCCCAACTTGTCCAACACTAGTTCTGACCTTTGACACAAAGCAGTGCTCGCCATGTTGCCCTCTGCCCAGTTGCCAAGCAACCTTGGTTTGAGTCTCTTAATATTTATAGGAAGGTCTTCCCCAAGCTTTGAGCTGTCCTGGCTTCACTAGAATGGAGGCTTACTATGGCTTGGAGAGATGGCATTCCCATAACTTTTTTTTTTTTTTTTTGGGGGCCTGTGCACTATTGCCTCCTATGTCACCCTCACTATTTTGTCTCCCACACTGTTTTACCATTCCTACTACATTTCGATCAGACTTGCTCTGCACAGATTAATAGCTGAGCATCAACATTACTGTCATCACCTATCCCCATTTACCAGGAAAAATAGCATATCCTAGAAAAACTTGCAATGAATTTTTCATTATGATTAACTTTTTTTTTTTTTTTTATAGGATCTTCAAGAGAGATGGTCTTTGTCCTCATTGGCCTGGCAGGAGCTGTAACTTTGTGTGCTGCCTTATTGGTTTACAAGAAATGTACAACCACTTCTTGAAATTGTGTAAACCCTTTTCTGTGCATACAATAAAGATATTAATCTATGAATAACTTATGTGAGATTTTATGTGCAGCTGTACACATGGTGCAGTGAAACTGGAAGGAGTCCAACACCTTCAAAGGTGCCAACTCTACCATACCATTCATAAAGAGTAGATTCTTGTGAGATTCTTGTTTTAAATGGAATGTGGTCTTGCAAAACATCTCCATTGTACTTGGGTGCTGTGACATAAGTAAGATTTGATTGTTGCATTCATTTTAAAATGGTTAACCTATATCTGGTACCAAAGAGTCATCTGAGCATTTTAGCTTCCGTATTACAAGACTTCCAGAAGCCTGCATGGAGGCCGAAGAAACCTGAGACTAGCTATCGGGTTTGATAAATGTTGGGCCTTGTGCTGGGTACATATTGGGCTATTAATCTGCACTAGAGCTGCACATTTGTGCTCTACTCCCTTCTCTCCTACTCCCTACATGGACTCTGTCTAGATGGTTACACTTGGGCACCTCCTGGCTAGGCTTGGAGGGGTTAATAAAGATCATGACCTTAGCTGCAGGGTAAGCCAGATTTTTGCATGGAGCTTTGGGAGTTTTCAAAGCTCATGGTTAACAAAACTAGTACACTTTTTTTTTTCTTAACATGGTAAACAATTTTTATTGTTTACAAAGGCAACACATCCAAAACAAACTCCTGCCACCATCAGGCATTACAAAATTGTGTACATACTATTTGTCCTGCATAGTATCATATTCAAAGCTCAGAACTACATAGCAAACTGTTGGTGTCCCCTCCTGTCAATCATAGTAAACCATAGCCCATGCATAACTCTTACACCTACCTAGGTCACATGGGTGTCTCCTCTTCAACATTAAGTTTTCCAATTTCATGCTCAGACCAAATATGTAACTCGTGTATGGTCCTTTGAGAAAGTACATAAAGAGGAAATCGCACCAAACCTCAGCATGGCGGCCGACGAGATAATCACAGAGTGTGCATGTAAGGTTCCGCTCCCTATGATCTTATACGTTACTTGGGTGGGGCCTGTCCCACTGACCGAGACCCAGGGTAGTGGTTACCATAACAGGAGGAAGGGGAAGCCTGACACACAGCTGAATTAAGATGGGCCTCCCATTTGGAAAAGTAAGTGGACAACTGCCCACTGGCAGCGTAAGAACTTTTTCAAAGACAGCTAACCTGGAAATGGCTGCATGCCATAGCTAAATGGGCAGAGGTAGGGGTTGCCGCCAATGTCTTAATAGGAGCCGTTTGTCCTCCAACAGGACCACCAGGACCCAGTTCTGGTGCTGTGGTCTCAGATGCTCAGAGTCCAGTCTCCCAGCAGTAGCATAGGGTGCGAGAGATCTATAGGTTGCCCCAGCACCCCTGAGCAATCCATTGCTACCGCTGACCAGAAAGGGACTGTTTGCACTTCCTATGGAGATGCCAAAGTGTCCGCAGGGCTGTACTCGCATCTCCAACATCATGCATGTGAGAGGACCCCCTACTTGAATAACAGCAGGTGTTCTATACCATCTAAGCAATATCTTAAGTTGGATTAATTGGCTTCTAGCATCCTTTAAAAGTGGAATGCACTGCACAAAGGCACAGGACCAGGACTCTGGGCTGATGACTACCAATTTCAGTGCCCCATGCCAATCTGCAGGACTCCGTGTGATTGTGCCTCCCGCCAAGTACTATAAAACCTATCCGCTAGCCCACAAAAGGAAGATTTTAAGTGTAGCAAAGACAGCCAATGCCACTTCGCTTCCCCTTTACTTGACCAGTCAATGGCCTGCACTGTGTTATGAAGTTGCAAGTACCCCAAAGTCCTGTGATTTTTTGACAGAAAATGTGTATGCAATTGTTCAAAGGACATTAAGGTACTAGAATTTGGTAAATAGAGGTCTTGCACAATACGAATTCCTTTCCCTTCCCACAAGGCCCACAACAGGGATTTGTTGTCCACCCTAATGAGTGGGTTATGCCATAGTTTTAAATACCCAAAAGGTAAAATAGCCCCCTGCTTCGATGTCCCAGTCAATTTCATAAGACAAAACCAGGCTCTTGTGGCGTCCATGACTGGGGTAAGTTTGTCTAGGGGAATAACCGCATTAGTTAAAAGTATGCTAAGGGGGGAAAGACTGGCAAATTTGTTTCTCTAACCAGGGCGATTAACTACCAGCAATTGGAACAACCATTTAGTGGCCTGGGCAGCTAGAAAGGACAAGTGATACCCCCTAAACCAGGGAAGCCCTAAGCCCCTCTGGGACCAATATGCCCATAATTTAACACCCCATGTAGGTTTCCGTTCTTCCCACAGGAAATCTGATATTAGCTTGTCTAATGCTTGAAATACTTTGACAGCACTATGGGGACTTATTTAACAAGTATGCTACATGGGGCAACATAAGCATACAAAGGGCTGCTGCCTTCCTTAAAAGGGACAGCTTTGGATGCTTCTAGCGTGTTACCTCAATTGTCAATTGAGCGATTAAAGGAGTAAAATTCCTAGACTCTCTATGCCCCCAGGCAAAGGGGATGTGTATTCCCAAATAGTGCAAATTATCAGAAGCCCATGATAATTCCGTCCCCTGCAAGCACTCTTTAGTTCACACCATATTCGGTGGGGGCAACACTGGTTTTCTTTTGGTTGATATGCAGCCCTGATATACTAGCAAATGACTGCAGGAACTCCAGTACCAGGGAGAGGAACTCTTGTGGGTGAGAGAGGGTAAGGAGTAAGTCATCAGCATATGCCATTGTTGGATATTCGGGTTCCCCCACCCAAATTCCCTGAATGCTCTAGTTAGCCTGGAGTACCCGTATAAGTGGGTCCAAGGCCAGCAAAAAGACTAATGGGGATAGTGGACATCCCTGACATGTACCTCGCTGCAAGGAAAAAAGCATAGATATATCTTTATTAGTAAGTATCCTAGCTATGGGCTTATTGTACAAGACATGGACCAACTGTTTAAAATAAGTACCAAAACCATATAAAGTATTTTGTGCAGGTTGGGCCACTCCACCGAGTCAAAAGCTTTTGAGACATAAACTGCTACAGCTGCCATAGGGGTAGAAGATTGCAGGGCTAGACATTTGATAAGCAAGAGACGAATGTTCTCCGCCACGACCTTACCCTTAATAAAGCCCACCTGATAAGGATGTACGATGGAGGGCAAAATCTCCATTATCCATTTAGCAAGTATATTTGCTACAATCTTTATCTACAAAAATTAGTGAAATGGGGAGGTAATTTGCACAATTTAACGGATCGTCGGATTTCTTCGGGATAAGGGTAATCGATGCCTCCTGCATCGTCTGTGGGAGAGAGCCAGTCAAGTGTGATTCCTGCAAAGCAGCAAGTAGAGGGGGACAAATTTCAGGACTTAGTAGTTGGTATAGCTCCGTGGTCATAACATCAGGCCCTGAAGCTTTGCCCTTAGCCAGCTGAAACAGGGCTTCATGAACTTCTGCCTCAGTGATGGGGGTGTCCAAGGCATTTTTCATAGCTCCTGTTAACTGAGGAATGAACTGTCAAGCAAAAATCCCTCAACTGACCCCTAATATGACCCTTCTCATGGGTGATTCGGGATTGATACAACTGATAGTAACGTGCCATGCATTCATTAATTTGCTTTGGGCCTCTAGCTATCTCTGCATTCTCAGTTCTAAGGGCCTGAATGCAGGAAGAGGCTTGCTGCTTCCTCAGCTGGAATGCCAACAGTTTTCCCATTCTTGTCTCTTTTCTCTCTTTCCCCCACCCCGTGTGCATGTTTGGTCTTAGTCATATGCCACTCCACCTGGTGAAGTATCGTGTTTTATCCAGTATTTTAAATCGACAATCCTCCGCAGTAAGGTGACATCTAGATCACCTACAGTGATCGATTTTAAACTGCGCCTCCATAGCAGAAAGTTCTGCTTGGAGCCCCTTAAGTTCCTCCCTCCGCTCCCTGTTTCTCTGAGCCACGTAAGCTATAATATGCCCTCTTAGCACCGCTTTAAAGGCCTCCCGTACCATATTTGCAGGCGTATCCCCTGGCTTATGCAGTACTCTAGCAACACCCTGGACCGTGCTCTGAAAGAGGGATCCTTAGGGGTTACACAGCCATCTAGTGTCGTCCCCCGGATAACCCCATCTGAAGAGTGCAGGAAACGGAACCATGTTCTGATATACATCTTTAATCTTGGTTGCTACAATATCCTGAGCTGCCCGCCTATTCGCGAGCCAGAAGTCGATGGGGGGAACGAATAGTCCCTCCTCGTAGGATGGTATCTCCGCCAGACTTCAGTCATGCCCCATTCTCTCAGTTCTAGTAAAGTGCCCATTGCTCTGGGGTGAGTTTGTGGGGTGGGTTTGGACAAAACTAGCCCCTTCTAAGTTGATCAGGGCTACTCCAGTCGCTGCAGACTGCTCCACTCCATTTCCCTTAAAGCAAGTTACCCCTTCAGATAAATGTTTTATTTGGGAGGAGGGCACATGGTAGTCTTATTGGGCTAGCTACAGAAATTGGGTTATTCGTGCCTTACCTGAAACATACCAAGTACCAGATAATAGTACACCATGTTTGACTTGGCATGACCAGATGGCAGAGGATAGAATGGTCTGCATCTGACACTCTGCACTAAGCAGAGTGCATAAACACCTCCCTTTCCTGGTTGTGCACAGCATGCATTAAAATGACAGTAGCAACATTGACTGCATTTGGTTTTTGAATTGATAAGTTTTCATTTTAGGAAGGGGAGATCTGACTGATTTAGTTTGGATTTTGGGCTACCATAGCCACCAAAATTGTGTTGGGGGTTCACAGGCTGCAACATCTCATATGTTTGGGCCTGGAGTAAATAAAGGTGGCAGATTGTCATCTCTGTCCCTGTGCAGGAGGTAGCAGCTGCTTATCCACAGAATCTATATGTGGGAGGGTAAGGAAAGTACAGATGGGCAGAAAATGTCATGAATATGTGCCCCATAGTGTATCTAGCAGAGCTACCTAGAGCAGAAAAGGACACGAACAACTATTTAAATGCCTATGAACCAATTTACTTGGGTTGCTAGTGCGTCATAATTGGCAAACCGTTTCTCTTGTATTGGTGGCTAGCCATTGGAAGATGAACATGCATAAGCAGCAGCCTGTGACGTGTTTGTTCAGTTTGGGCTTTTAATCTGAGTCATTAAGAATGTAATGGAATGGGGGTAAAGACCACAATAGTTCTACATGAATAGGAATGATTGGCAAAGTACTATATTTCGATGGACAAATTCTTGCAATTTGTGCAAAAAGGTATTGCAGTAAATGAGGCTTTAAAAAGCATTTCACTTCCAAAGATGATGAGAAATAGCACCATGTCTACTCTGCTCAGTCTGTGGCCTAGTGCTTTCCAATACTATTCTTCCCATCCCTTTGCAGCATGTTACTGTAATAACAATGTTTTGCCACATGCTATGCATTGGGTATTCTATAGCTAATGTGAGCTTGGCACACCATAATTTGCAGTATATGATTACAGATGGTGCTGGCTGTCACTACAGCTTAGTCTGCCCTGAGGATTGGGGGAGCTATCCGTACATTTTAATCCTGCCTGGTTTGGCAACCTAGCATTGAACATCTTTCCCCAGACTTGCTGCAGTATGTCAGCTGAGATCCGACTTATAGCAGTGAGCTTTTTTTTTTGGGGGGGGGGAGGGGTCTTATCCTTTTTCACAAAGGGATTGGGGGGTGCTTCTGAAAAAGTCTGGTTGGGAATGAGGTCTATAAACCATGCACATGGGTAATAGTGCCATCTCCACTAAACAATTTTATCTGTATGGGAGAGAATTAAACAGGGATGGCAGACTCCTGAGGTGGTTGGCTTTGGGTCCAGTTGTGAATACCTGGGGATGCCTAGAACGATTTTCTTTATTTCTAATAGGAATATTTGCATGCAAGTACTTGATTAATACTTCAGTAATTGCAGCAGAACTGATTCTTTTTCAGCCCAAATAATACAAAAAAGAAAGCTCTAACTGTCCCAGGGCCATGACTGGTGCACTGCACGACCATGAGGCACACCCACGTTTGAAAGCCAGTCTCGGTTCCCACCACTGGTAGTCTTAGATGTGATGTGGGGGGTATTATATGCTAACCAAAGGGGAAGCTGAGCATCCTGCATTGGCAGCAGCTCTTGTGGAAAGCAGTAACCTCATTTATGAGGTGGGTGACAACACTGCAATGTCTGCCATCACCCACTAAAAGGGTGGCACAGTGGGTGCCATTGGTGACTTCCAGGGGTAGTGGGGCTAAAAACAAATGTGAGCCCATTGTTCTACTAGATGACACTGGGTGGGTATGGTACACCCTTTTCATTGAACACCTCTGGCTCTCTTGCCTGCAGTGACCTTGGCCATGACATGTGCAGTAGTGGAAATGAGGGAACTGGGAGATGCTGTTCTGGTAGTGCAATTGAGTGACTGTTCCATGAGAAAAAATTAGATATGGGGGGGGGGGGAGAACTGCTCCTCTGTAAAAGGTACTTGCTTGTCATAAAATGACTGTATGAATGTGCAAAATTTATTCGGGAAACCTGTTCAGTGATCTCACTGGTTGTTGGATCATACATGAAAGATAATTGGGTCCCCACTGAATTGTTTGCATTTGCAAAGCTGGGCATGTGAGCTGGTTGTTGGAGCCTTATTGGGGGTGTGGGGTGGAAAGGATCTGTACAGAAGTACTGAAAGCAATTGTGTATGGGGGCTATGCACGTGGTGCAGCAGCTGACTGTAATGCATGTTACATCCCTCCCCCATATTGCCAGGGTTGGTCCTGTGGCCGCCATCCCCGCTTCTTGTTTTCCCAAATATGATTTTTATTTTCAATTGCAAGTTCCTGGTACTCTGCAAGAAGCATTGACACAATCATTGGTTCTCCAAATCCTTAATTTAGTAGCCAAAGTAAGAAATCCCACATAGCCCAGTAGTCCCCTCCCCCACCATGTGTGCACTGTCCTTTTCAATTTCTGCTCCTCACTGATAAAGCACAGGGAAGGGTGCACATCTGGATTGGAGGAGATGGCCTTGCTTCCTTAGAGGTTGTGTGTAGCCTTGTGCTGTATCGGTGAGCAATGCAAATTGGAAGGGGATGGTGCACTGCTGGAAGGACAACTGAGCTAGATGGATTTCTTATTTGTGAGCCCTAAATTGTGACTTGGATGAGATTAAAACACACTTGGTGACCAGAGCAGGAAAGGGTAGTGCATAGTAATGCAGGTGCCATGGCTGTGGTGGGCTGGCTCTCTGAATATAGGAACGGGAAGTGGTGCAATTACACAGACAGCCATGCAAACCAAGTACTGTATACCAAAATGTACTTGAGCAAGTAGCTCAGGCAGAGATCTGTTTATTAAAAAAAAAAAAAAAAAAAAAAAAGTGCCCCAGTGCATCTCTGTGGAGCTTCATCAGTGGTGGGGTTGTTCCAGGGTCATGATAAAAATAGCCCACAGCTCAGGTTTACCAATTATAGGTATGGTACCAGGTACAAAGGAAGATGTGTGCCTTGAACCTAAACAAAACATTGAGACTTTCACAAAGTGCAAGGTATAAACTAGATTGTGTATGTTATATGTAGACATACAACATAATACAAAAGTTTTTTAAGAATGGCAAGGTAGATGGATTTCAAACTACTGTAGTACAGATAGCATTTTTCTAGGAACAAGTGTACTGTACAAAACGTGAGCGTGCTAATGCTAATTTAGACGCTACATGCTGACCCCAAATCTCAAAAGAACACAATAAGTAGAGAAAAGGTGCAAAATAAGTGCACGTGTTTCATTGTATAGGAACTGTACTTTCAGGGGCTCTACTCACACTCCTAGATTCAGCATATAAAAATGCTTTAAAAGAGGGAGGAGGAAGAAACAAGTTGGAGTAAATGACAACTGCAAACATGGTATCAAAAATGAAAAAGGTTTGATGCAGAGAACTACAACAAATCCATATTTAATGTGATGAAATACCATTCTGAAAATATTAAATCTGAAAGTGAAATCAGTTTCCCATACCAGGCAGAGGTAGTTGTGAAATAGTCAAATGTCAGGGGAGTATATAGCCTCCAAAGAGAAAGCTTAAGGTCTTAGTTTTTGTTGAGCCCTTGTGGCTTGAAGCTGTTGAAGCACAATACCCAGTGGGCCAGATATTCAGAAATGCGCCAAAGGCAGGTGCAAGTCCAGTGCAAAGCCGATGTACCATGGCACAATGGGTGCCATATTCACAGGTTGTGCACGCTGAAGTACACCAATGCAATGTGGCTGAATATGGCACACTTGTACCATGGCACAACCATGGAAGTGCTGAGTAAAGTGGAGCAGCAACTGGGGGCCAGCACAGAGACTTGTGACTTGGGGACAAAGCTGGGGAAGGACCATGGCAATGGGCACAGGGCCTGGCCACCAGAGCACACACAGGCACAGTGGTAGAACAGAGCACATGTGAGGGAGCACAGCCACCTGCAGTGGGGCCGTACACCACAGCACTCAATGGCTGTCCACAGGTGGTGGACAAGGGCAAACTTAGGAAACTAAACCCATAATACAGACATGTCATGGACAGGAGGGGAGGATGGCCAACACAGGAAAGCCAATGACACCTCCCCCAACAGCTAGACTGCTGCACCCACTGCCATGCTACAATGGATGGCCACCCCCAGGACCCAAACCTACCCAGGCCCAACATGTGCACTCGCCGCCCACACACCGGGCAGTGAAGGAAGCAGGGCCCAGGCAGAGTTATAGTCCACATGGGATTGGGAGCACAGCAGGGGATGCAGACACCCCCACCTCAGTGGGAGGACAGGGCCAGACAGAGGACCATAACAGTGTGGCAACACCATGCACACACCTGCTGCCCACTCCACACCACAGCCCCTTGGTGAGCCTGACACCACACGGCAAACCCAGCGAACTGAGCGATGACAGCTACACAGCACTGCATGCAGCAGGGAACCACAGTAGCAGCACGTAGCCCCACCCCCAACACCAGCAACAGACAAGTGCACTGTGGAATGGCTTCTCATGAAACCTGCAAAACCAACACGGACACAGGCATGTAGGTGAAAAAGCTTTATACAATAGAAACATCGAAACAAGAACAGGGGCAGGTACGAAGAGGGATGGGGACAGAGAACAGGGGACTGTGGGGGAACAGGGGCTATGTACAGTGCAGCTGTCTGCTGCCACTGCTGGAAGCCCCACCAACATGCCATCCATCCTCTGACCATCAACATGGTGGATTGCCACCACCACATGCAGCGCCCTCGTGACCACGCAGAGTATCCTGCGCAGCAGCCTCATCTTCACCCTCCGACCCGCAGTCCTCCTGACACCTAGGTCAAGGGACAAGGCAAGTAATCAGTGACATGTGCCAGGGAACTATGCCCACCCACAGAGCACAATGGGCAGTATGCAGACACACCCCTGAAGAGGCCTGTATGGGCTCCCGTAGAGGAAACAATGGCTGCCCATATTATGGAATATCACGCCAGTGCAGAGAGGTGGATGTTGGCACACAATGGCCATGGGACCACACAGTGTCAGTCACAAGGCACACAGCAACAGCAGTACCACAGCACAAGCAGTGGCAGCTGGGTGCATGCCCACCCCACCAACAGCTGGTACACATGGCCAATGTCCAGGCCACTGTGGTGTGTACGACGGACCATGTGCCACACACAGCTAACAAGGCACAGATGGCCCGGACACCCACCCCTGCCCCCACAGTGACCAGCGTACTGTTATGCTGGCACTGGTTGTCCTCCATCAGTGGTCTGCATTGCCCTGACCTGCTCCGCTGCCACCCTGGCCCTCCTGCAGTCCTCCAGCCCTGGTTTAGGAGAGATGAGAGGTGGACATCAGTACACGAGCATGGCAGCAGTGCCCCCTCCCCCTGCACACATGGCGTGCCCCTGTTCACCCTGTGGTCCGCACACCAGCACAGCCGCAGCACATGCAGTGGCAGGGCATGACACGAGGTGCATGGCTGGACAGCTATGCAACCCGCTGTGGCCCACACCAAGCTGCAGTGCTAATGGGACAGTTATGTGTCAGGTCTTATGGGCAACATGCAAGAACCTACCTGGCTGTGGCACTACATCACACTGTACATGTGCCTGCAGTCTCTTGAGACACTCTGGTGCCCTCATCCGCAGAGTACCATATCTCTGCCTGCACTGCTCATCAGTGCATGGCACACCCATCCTCTGCTCCAGGGCCTCAGCAACCCTTTGCCACACCTCTCCCCCTGGCCTGCTGCAAGAGCACCAACCCGTACAGTTGCCCCTCAAAGGGCTGGACAACCGCCACCAGATTCACAAGCTCCACCTCACTCCAGTTCATTGCCCTGCGCTGCACCATGGCTGCTATCCGAGGTGGCACTGCAAATGACAGTGCATAGCACACATGTCTGCCATGTGCAGGATGTGTAAGATGCAACACACACACACTCAATTGCACAGCATGTGGATGCTCAATGTGTTGCATGATGCAGGACCATTGCGCAGTGCTGGGCATGCGTAAAATGCAGGAGTCTGCGGGGTCATGGGGTCACGTAGTCAAGTCATGGGTCATCAACCTTCATGCAGTGTGCTTGAGTGCAATAGGGTGCATGGCATGATGCATGGGCATGCGCAGTGCTGCACCTGCACCACATGCGTAGTGTCGATGCATTGCACATGCCAGGCCATATGCATGATTGAACATTGGGACATGCAGCACATTGCACGTGTTATGCCCCACAGGCTTGCTCCGGTGCACCACAGC
Source organism: Neoceratodus forsteri (assembly GCA_016271365.2). NCBI lineage: Eukaryota > Metazoa > Chordata > Ceratodontiformes > Ceratodontidae > Neoceratodus > Neoceratodus forsteri. The sequence continues at coordinate 688,855,619 of CM057449.1, forward strand.
TGGGCTCAGCACAGTTCTGCAATATTCAGATGCACTACGCAAATGAGCTCATCAGTCAATGTGCAGCGCAGTAGGGGGCATTAGCATATTACCATTGTGCACAACCTAATTTGCATATGTTGCATCTTATAAGTGCCACTGTATGGCACAGACCGGTATTGCAACCTGGACAGGTAAGTAGAGGATGCCGTAACATTGCAGGGTCACAGCAGGGTGGGACTGCCCATGACTATGCTGCTGCTGATACATTGTGCTGTCCATGTTCATAGGAGGCAACATGTCGGGACAGGATGAGGGCAAGGACCGTGGGCCTGCACACAAGCGCAGGCCCAACTTCACAAAGAGAGAGACAGATGCCCTGTTCGAGGCCTACCTCGACAGGGAGGCTCAGTTGAGTGGTGCCACAGGCACACCACATGACAGAGTCATTACATGGGACAAGGTGGCAGCCTACAGCAGCCACCAATGGTCAGCACAGGAGTGCCACAAGAAGGTCAGGATGGACAGGTGGCACATTAAGGAGAAGGTGACAGCCATCAGAGTGTCCTGGAATGCCACTGGTGGGGGCCACCAGACGCACCCACACTGATGCTGACCGAGGAGTTGGTGGCAGCCACCATCCACCACACCTCGGCGGAGGGTGTGCCTGGTGGGGGATTCCAGATGGATGGCAGCCTTTCACTGCATGGTATGTATGTCAGCGATGCACAGGTAGTGGGCCAGGGTGTGCATACACAGGCATGCTGGTGTGCCTGCTGCTGTCACACATGCACATGGCACACTGCTGGCCATGTATGGTAGCAGTGTGCACGGGTGCCACATGGGTACCACATCACAGACACTACTTCCTTCTCTTGCAGCACCAGCTCAGCTCCACGCAGAGGATGCGATGGCAGTAGCTGCAGCACATGTGGATGGCACACCAGCCCTGAGGATGGACCATCCATGTCCACCGGCATCCGTGGTCCTGACAGACTGCAACCAGATACCATGGTGCCTGTGGACATCCAAGGCCTAGGGGCAGACGAGGCCCTGGATGTGTTTCTGCAGGAAGACAGTCTTGATGTGTGTGCAGAGACACAGTTCAGGGTGGGGTCCGACTCTGATGATGGTGTGACATTGATCCTGGATGGCATGGGTGACATTGTGGGTGTGTTGCCCCTGCCAGCAGCACAGGCTGCATCAGGGTAGATTGGCATGGCTGCATCTGCATAGCTGCCTGCCAGCTCTGTGTGTACAGCAGTGTGCGGTACCACTGCTGTGGCTGGCGTAGGTGGTGGTGTAGACGTGCAGGGCAGCAGTGGGCAGCATGCTGGGTGACAGAAGCAGGCTGCGGGTGCCACTGAGCAGCTAGACACGCGTCCGCCACCAGTACACCTGCTGAACACCCTCCCCCAGTGGACCCCACTGTGCAGCACCCACCAGAGCCAGGATCTGGACTGCGTGGCAGGTCTCTTCCTGCTGATCGATGTCCTGGCCGGGAAACACAGGATGTGGACCGGCTGGTGGTGCACACCTGGCTGCTGTGGGCATCTGTTGAGAAACAGGTGCTGCTCACTGCTGGGGTGCATGCACTGTGGGGGGAGGTGTGCCAGCTTGTGGAATAGCAGGACAGAGGAACTGCAACACATGCAGGAGGCCATGACTGCATACATGGATCAAATTTCTGGTGCAGTTGTGGATGACGTTGCATTGCTGGCTGCCACTGGGCATGGGCATGTGCAGGGGACTCCCCGCAGTGTACTGTCCACCCCACAGACCCAGCATAGGGTGACCCTATCACAGTGGATGCTGGGTTCGAGATGTAGGCATCCCCGGCATGCCTGGGGTTGTCCTGTTTGGCTGCCTACACACCCCAACGGGGACACGGTTGTGTTCCCACACATCCACCCCGAGGCAGCCTCTGGCACACACCCCCATGGCCAATGCACAGTCTTTAGCTGCTGATTGGCCATGGTGCGGCCTCCCATGTGGCCTTGGTGACTGTGGATCCTTGTGGCTGCCCTGAGGTGTGTGCTGCCCTACCGCAGTCTGCTGCTGCTGCCTTGTGTGCTCATGGGCACTGTGTGTGTGTGTGTGTTGCACATCTGTGTGTGCAGCTGTGTGCCATGCCACATGCTGCCTGTGTGTGCATGCCAGCTGCTGGGACATGTAGTGTGGATGTGATGAGGGAAGACTGGCACCAGTTGTGCCTGTGCACCGGTGCACTGCATCTGACCTACACCACCGTCCACTGCGTGTGTGTGTGTGTGTGTGTGTATGCATGTTTGTGCAGCATGTGTGTGTCTTACCGTGTGTTGGTGTGTTCCACTCCCTTCCCTCCCCTGCTTTGCATGCCCCTCACTGTGCATGCCCCTGCATGTGTGTGGTGTGCTGGTCTGTGTGGCCTATGCATGTGTGCCACAACACCTACCTGCATTCTCCAAAGTGTTCCTGTGCGACCATGTCACGGTATCTTCGGGCCTGCTGTATCAGTTGGTGGTCCCTTCCACATGGGGGGGGCAGCACATACCCCTCTAGTCCATTGTCACCATCATCCCTGCTACTGTCGCCCTCCTCAGCCTCGACAGATATCCCACGGTCAATGACCATGTTTTGCAGTATGCAGCAGGCTAGGAATAGGCCGCGAGGGACTGTACTGTAGGGCACTGCCTGACCTGTCTAGGCAATGGAATTGTGCCTTCAGTATGCCAAAGATGCACTCGATGATGTTGCGTATGCTAGCATGTGCTTCATTGTAAGGTTACTCTGCAGGTGACAACGGTCGCCGGTAGGGGGTGAGCAGCCAGGGCCTTAGTGGGTACACGCTGTCACCTGTGTGAAGAGTTTCATGGTTAGCCCTATGCTGTTCTGTGCCCCCTACCCTGTCTATGGCACATACACCACCACACACACCCTGCCTCCCCCAACTCCAGGTCTGCCACACCACTGGCCTGTTGGGATGTCCCCATGGTTGAGCCTGTGGCAGAGCGCAGAGCTGTGCTAGATGAATGCGTCGTGCACTCCCAGGGTGTGTTGTGCACACATTGATGATGCATCCCATGGCATTGCACACCACCTGGCAGTTGATGCTCAGGCTCCCCTTCCTCTCGATATACACCATGTCTTTGAGGCCAGGTGGCATGCGGATGCCCACGTCAGTGCAGTCAATGGCCCCAATCATGCCAGGCATGTGTGCAACCCTGTGGAAGGCCTGCATGTTTGCTGTACACTCTGCCTGTGTGCTGGGGAACTGTATGAGCCATGAAGCATGTGGAAGCAGGGCATTGAGGACCTGTGTGAGGAGGCAGGATGTGGCCAACTGGGAGATAACCATTGTGTCCCCGTTGGATGGTGCCCATGGTGAGCAAGCACATGACGGCGGTCACCTTGGTCTCCATGGACATTATGTGACTACGTCTGTTGGGTGCCTTTATCTTCTCACTGCACAGTTCACTGATCTGCCTCAGAATGGCCCTGTTCAGGTGGTACTGGCCCATGATTTGTGTGTCAGTATAGTTCTTGAATGTGATGCAGGCACAGTACCACCTGTGTCAGGCATACTGCCGCCGGGCCCTTCATCAGCCACAGAGCTGTTCCCCCTGCCTCCTCACACCCTTCATTACAGGCTCCATCAGGAATGGTGCACTCTCCATCCCTCCTTAGAAACATAGACTTTGACAGCAGATAAGGACTGCTTGGCCCACCTACTCTGCCCATTTCCCTACCTAGAGGATAAGCTGCAGATCCTATTTAACCATCAGCCTATTTCTTTCTACCCCCCCACCAAAAATTGCCTTATGTCTGTCACATGCATTCTTGAATTCTCCCACAGTTTTAGACCCCACAACCTCCTCAGGAAGGCTGTTCCACACACCCACCACCCTCTCTGTGAAAAAATACTTCCTCACATTGCCCCTGAGCCATCTCCCCTCTATCTTCAAATTGTGTCCCCTTGTTCTTGCACATCTCTTTTTATGAAAGATGCTACCCTCTTGGACTTTGCTGATTCCACTAAGGTACTTAAACATTTCTATCATGTCCCCCCATCCCTCCTTTCCTCAAGGGTATACATATTAAGCTCCCTTAGTCTCTCCTCGTATGGCTTCTCTTGCAGACCCTGCACCATTTTAGTTGTCTTCCTCTGAACTGCCTCCATTCTGTCTATGTCTTTGCAGAGATGGGGTCTCCAGAACTGGACGCAGTACTCCAGAAGGGGTCTCACCAACTGTCTGTACAGGGGGATAACAACTTTCTGTTTTCTGCTGGTGATGCCTGTCCCTATACATCCCAGTATCCCCCCAGCCCTCCCTACCACCTTCTCACATTGCTTGCCAACCTTAAGGTCATCTGATATGATTACCCCCATGTCCCTTTCCATTTTTGTTGTTACTACCTTCCCCCCCACTCTGTAATCTTCCCTTGGGTTTTTGTTTCCCAGGTGCATTATTTTGCACTTCTTTGTGTGTCCCCCTGGGCGGATGAGTGCATGTCTGTCTGTCTGTCTCCCTGGTGTGCTGTCTGTATGTGTGTCTCTTTCTCTCACTCTCTCTCTCTCTCTCTCTCTCTCTCTCTGCCCCTCTCTCTCTGTCTCTATCTCTCTCTCTCCCCCTCTGTGTTTCTCGGCACAGGGTTGCACATCTGCTGTTTGTGTGTTTGCACCCTGTTTTTATGGGAACAAGTCTGGGTGGTGCATCTTGGGTTTGCTCCAGACTTGTGCCATGGCTGCATGATTGAATATCCCATTGTGCTGCATATTCATGGGAATGCCCTCTGCACTTGTGCTGCATACATTTTGGTTGCACATTGGCAAAATGGGATTTACGCTGTACTGCGGCTCCTGTTGAATATTGCTTAGTGGCGCATCTTTGTACTTGTGCTGGCACTGGCCATGGCACCGGCCATGTGCAAGTGCTCTGAATATCCAGGCCAGTGTGTCTGTCACTGCAGTAACCTTTTTAATCTATCACTGCCCCATTTATTTATGCACACCCATTCCAACCCTATAACTTGCAAGGCTTTGGGATAACAGTCATGGAACTGGTGAAAATATAATCTAACTGGATTCTCTGACTGGGGCTTTTTTGATACTATGCACATGCTTCAATATGCACCCCTTTAGTGGATGGATAAGGAATTCCACATATGTCCTGGGGCAGTCCCTCCATAATGTGTAGACCACAAAATGTTAGAGGAGCAGGTAATGAACTCCCTAATCTGGATTTTATTTGACCATGGCAAATTAGATTGGCAACAATAAGTGCAGGTGCTACAGTTGCCACACTTTATACATGCCCACAGGTTTTACTGGTAGCCAAGAGTGGTAACTGGGTTTAGGACATGTTTACATGAAATGACCATGCACTATATTGTCATTGAGGTTCCTTGCCCATTTAAAGGAAATCCTAAGTTTTTTTCTTCAATTGCAGCCCCTAATATGGGGTCACTTTTCAGAATTGACCAGTTTTGCCTTATCAGACTTTCTCCTTTACTGGCAAAGAGAATAAACTATAACAAAGCATGTTGATTCATCCTCTGTGTTCCTAATTTTGGGCTTAAGAAGGGTACTTCTCTGAACCAGAGATTCTTTGTTGAATGCTTCCAACATGCATTTGTTTTCATAACCCCTGTCCAGGAAGTTTTTCATGATCTTTTCTGGCCGAAGCTGAAAATCCTCCTCATTTGAGCAATTTCCTCTCAACCTTAAAAATGATTAAGGTATGTAATTACATTTAGATGTCCACTGTCAGCCCTTAATAAACTATTGGTTGCAGTAAGCTTACAGTAGTTTTTACTGTAATGTACTGTTCTGTACAAACAGTGTAACATCCAAATAGTTCAATACAGATTTAGTAGTAAAGCTCAAATTAAGGTCTTTGGTGTGTTTAGCCAGAACACAAAAGCATCAGCTTTTTCTGCAGAACCGTCACACGCAGACCACATCATCCATATATCTGTACCAATATTTAATGTGGCATGTGTGGGTTCACTGAACTTTTAATTTTACCCATTCCTCCCAGTAGCCAAGGAAAATAAATTGCATAAGAGGGAACCACTGCGGCAGCCTTAGCAGTTCCACAGGTTTGAACAAAATATTCCCCATTGAATTCAACGTAGCCATGTTTAAACATAAAATGAAGAGCCTCAGGTAAGAATTTGATGGGGACATTTTTGTGGAGCCTAGGTCTGCAGATAAAATGGTCACAGGCAGTGTCACCAGCTTCATGCCCTATGCATATGTATAAACTACAGTTATATCCAAAGATGAATAATTATCATGCCAAATTAAGTTCTTAAATTTTTCAAACACATTCATAGTGTCTCTTAGATAAGAAAGCAGGGGCCTGATATTCAAATGTGAGCAAATCGGAGCACACAGCTGTGTGCCCTACATAGTGATAGTGCAGGTGCACAAAAATGTTATATAGAAACAGCACATGGCACTTTTCATCTGAATATAGGTTCAGGTTTGCCCAGTACTAAGCCACTTGGTGAAATCTGATAGTGCCCCCAAAATAGGTCCCCAAAATGGCTTGCACCTGGGCAAAAGATGCTATATTCCAAAGTCCCCACTGGGTATGCAAGGTCCTGAGGTTCCATTTGCATGCACATTATGGGCTCATTTGCATGGAGAGTGAGGACAATTTGACCCGCATAACCCCCCCATTGCCCAAACTCAGTGAGCTGTCAACTTGTGCTAGTGACTTCCTCCTGCCTTCCAATACCACTCCCATTAAAATAAACATTCCCATTGTGCTCCCCCACCATGCCCAGTCAATGTAAATATGTATGTGTGTGTATACATATGTATATGTGTATATATGTGTGTGTGTGTGTGTGTGTGTGTGTGTGTGTGCGTGTGGTCCAGTGGTGCTCCTCCTTCTGATCCCAGTCACGGTATAAACATATACATTAATGTAAATGTGGAATTTTATGAATTAGGATTTTAATCTGTAGTGTTTTATGATATATTGTACAGGAGCTTTGGTTTCAGAAAAGTGACTCTTATAAATAAAGATGAGTTGACTTGACATACATTTTCCTGGTGTCCAGTGGTCCCATCCCAAGAACACCCCCCTCGTTTGCCAATATGCCCTCCACAACAGCCACTTTGCCCTTGCCATGGCAGTAGCATAGAAGTCCAGCCCTTCAACAATGCCCCATCCCAAACCTTGAGCAGCGGCCCCCCCAGAGCCCATACACAGTTGGTGATTGTTGGCCCCCTCCCACCTGCTGCACAGACACCCACCCCCTGGTCCCCCTCCCTATCTGGTGCTGCGGTTCAATGATGGAAAGCTGCACAGTCCACCTCATGCCACCTGGTGTCTATCTGTAGCTGGGAGCACGGCTTCTTTATAGGGCACAGTGACATGCTTTGCCCTGCAAATAAGTTGTGCTCCCTGCTACAGATACACACTGGGCAGCCAAGGTGTTGTGAGATGGGCTGTGCCACTTGCTGTCATTGAACCATGGCACTGACAGGGGGACCAGGGGTTGGGTGTCGTTGCTATGGGTGGGAGGGGTCACTAGCCATGAAGTGGGTATGGGCTGGGGGGGCAGTGCTCAGAGTCAGGATGGGGCTTTGTTGGAGGTGCTGAACTTCTATGGTACTAGCATGCCAGGAGCAGTGTGTATGTTGTGGGGATATTGGCAAACAGGAGGAGTTCTTTCCCATGATGGGGATTGGGTGTGGGGAGGGGCCACTGGACACCAGGGAAATGCATGTTCATACCGTGGCTTGGATCGGAGGGAGGAGGGCACCACTGGATGCCAGGAATATTTCTTTATTTAAAAGTTTATCCAGAAAATATGTACTGAACTGATAACAGCTTGTTTCCAGATGCATCCTGGGGGAAGGGGAGAAGGAAATAATTAAACAATAAACTGATGAAAATAAGAAGCCGATTGCAGCAATATAATAGTACAAAAAGCATAAATAATTTTATTTTATTTATTTATTTCAGTTTGGGATTAATACCTTTGAGTCAAGGACTCATTTTCAAAGGTTCCACGTCAATGTTGAACAAACATTACAAAAATACAAGGTTTACAGAGAAAAAAAGGAGAGAAAAAACATTGAAGCATACACACAGGCAGTAATAGTAAAATGTGAACTTAGGCACACCAAATTAGTAAATATTAACAGATAGACTGATTAGATAAGAGGACTTTGGGGGCAATCAGCCAAAGGTGGCATCATCTGAGGTGGGAGAGAAGTGGAACTTTCAACCAAGTGAGGCCATCGTCAGGTAATTGGGGTAGGGGAGTGGGTTAAGAAGAAAGTGGTATATAGCAGAAAGATGTAGGAGGGTAGGTAAATGGAAAACTAGGGGCAAGGTACTATCACGTTAGCACAGGCAGGTGGCATCGTATGAGGTGGGAGAGAGGTGGAGCTTTCAAGCAAGTGAGGCCATCGTCCAGTAATTGGGGGTAGGGGAGTAGTTTAAGAAAAAATGTGGTATATAGCTGAAAGATGTAGAGGGGGTAGGTAAATGGAAAACTGGAGGTGAGGTACTATCACATTAGTACTGACAGGTACAATTCATTTTAGAGTCAAGGAGAGATTTGAGCCCAGCTCTGAAGGTACTAATCTTGGTAGTATCAGTGAGGACAGCAGGTAGTTCATTGCACCATTTCAGACCTTGATACAGGATGGAGTACTGGGCAAGTTTTGTCCTTTTGAAGGGAATCACCATCTTGTCAGCAACTGCACTATGGGTAGATTTTGTTGGGATGGCCAGCTTAAAGTGTTTGCCCAGTGGGGTGGATGTCAGTCCAAGTAGTACTTTTTTTAGAAGTAGGCAGGTTTGATATTGCAATCTAAGATGGAGTGGGAGCCACCCAGTTTGTGTACAGTGAGCAGGTGTGGGTGTCGAGAATAGCTCCCAAAGTAAGATGACAGGCCTTATTGAGGAGTGTGTTGATCCTGCTAAGAGCAGTTTTTTGTGCCTGCCCTATAAATAGGCAACCCATAGTCAATGGTAGACAGTACTGAGCTACTGGTGGCTAGTATGAGTGTATCTTGTGTCATTGAATGTCTGTGAAGATAAAGTACACCAAGTTTTATATTTGCAGTCTTGATGACAGAGTCAATGTGGTTTGAAAAGGTGAGCATGTCATCGAACATAATGCCAAGATATTTGAAGTTAGATACTTGGTCTAAGATTTCACCCTTTTGGTTATGAATACTCAGGAGCAGGTATTTCTTTTTGCTTTGGAAGGTGGTGAAGAGCATACTCTTTTGGTTTTTTTGATGTTTAGTAGTAGCTTGTTTTCTGTAAACCAAGATTCAAGTTTATGGAAGCTGCATTGGAGTTCAGTTGTGATGGATTTTTGGTTTTTGTCAGTGACTGAGATCACTGCATCATCAGCATAGAGAACTGTGCTTACTGAGCAAGCCATTGGGGTGGAGTTGATGAAGAGGCTAAAGAATAGAGGACCGAGGATTGACCCCTGTGGAACCCCGAGGTGTACCTCCTTAGCAGTGGATAGGGTATCACCAATTTTGACTCGTTGTGATCTGTTAGAGAGGTAGCTTCCAAACCATAGTAATGTATCTGGAGATAGATCTGTAAACAGAAGGCAACTTACTGTAAGAGGAGGTTGTGATTAACAGAGTCGAAAGCCTTCGTGAGGTCGATGAAGACTGATCCAACTGCCTGGCCACTATCCAAGGCATTATATAGTTGGGATGAATAATCAACTAGAGCGGTGAGTGTGGAATGCTTTTTATGAAAGCCGTGCTGTTGTGGGCAGAGTAGGTTATGGTTATCAATGTATTCAGTAAGATGCACCAAGACCATTCTCTTGAGTACTTTCGAAAGGGGAGGAAGGAAGGATATAGGTCTGTATTTGGATGTTTGGGTTTTATCCCCTGCTTTAAAGACAGGCTTTATGTTAGCTGACTTCCATCCATTTGGAAATACTTCTGATTTTAGAGAGGCATTAAACACCATGGTAAGAGGACCAGCAAGTTCGTGAAGGAGTAGACCAACCAGCTTCATGTCAAGCAGATCCATCCCCATACTGGTCTTGCCAAGCACCCTTTTAATATGCTTGATGGTTTCGGCTTTGTTGACATGTCTAAAGTAAAAGGGTAGTACATCTTTCCTTGGGGGATCTTGAGGGGCAGTTGGGCATTGCTGAACATGCATATCTTTGAAGTAGTCACCAGGGAGTACACTTGAAAGGTCAGTGAACGCGTTGTTGAGCTCATTGGCAATTTCAGTGTGTTCCTGTAGGGGGCCCCTTCACAGTCAACAGTAGATCTGGGGAGGTCTTGGGGGCTTTGTCCATTAAGGATTTAAGAAAGCACCAAGAGTCTCTTCCAGAACCCCAGGTTTTGGTTAGTAGATCCTTTTAGTAGGATTCTTTATCCTGTTGGCTGAGTCTGGTGTAGGCGTTTCTAGCTGCCTTGTAGGTATTAAATGTAGCAGGTGTACCAACTGCTTTTGCTATATGCCAAAGATTGGCAAACAACAAATAATTAGAGGCAAATTAATAAATGAATGTAAGTAGAAAATAAAACATGCTCTTATATGTATATAGAAAAGGAATAAAAAGAGGAGAAGTTCATAGACAGTTGCAGGTAGAAGAACAAAAGTCATAAGAAGAGATAGTATACTTATGCTATCCTGAAGCTCACTATTCTGACATCCAGTACCCTGGCCAGCATTGCTCGATAGATGAGGAATCCCATCGGTAATTAGTGTAACGATATTCCTCCCGATGGGTTAAGGTAGCAGATGTGATGGAATGCTACCTTACCCCTTCTGCGGTACGTGAAAGGATGACTGGATGGGGCTGCTGGCCAAGCTGCTCCAGTGGTGTTGAGGGGTAAACCACCACTAGGTTGGCCAGTGTGCTGTGTGTGACCTGGGTTTTGGTCCAGGTCACATAATTTTACACACTGCACCCTTGTAACTACTTAGTATTTTACTCTGCTCCCCCATGGAGTTGGATATTTTAGTTAAGGGGGGTGTGGGGAGCAGAGCCACCTGCATTGTAACAAACAGCATATGTTGCCATGTTGCCTGACATTATGTTGGGCAAGTGGTGCCATCGGGTCTGTGGATTTAGAGCATCTGGACTTGGAATCCTGCGTGCCAGAATACAGAGTTTCCAGATAACATAGTATTTCTGAAGAGATTTTATGGAGGAAGGAGAAGAGGCTGAACAAATAGAAACAAGAAGGGAGGACCTAAATTTTGGAAATCAGTAAGAAACCGCAGATTGTCCAACAACAGATTTTCTAGAAGGAATAGAAAGAGATGGGGAATTAGTGTTGCGGATAAGGTAGGAGGAAAAGGAGAAGAGGATAAAAGGGATTTAAGATCAGAGGGAAGGAAGCTGAACCAGAATTTGGATATAAAAGATGCACGATTGGAAATGCACCCAGCATCAAGACAGGAAAGAAAAAGTGATGCATAAAGAGAGCAGTGGTGAGTAGGAGGGGACAATCTAAAGAAAAATGACAGAAAGATTGGAAAAGGGTGTCCAGTCTAGCAAGGGAAGTTTTAGGGATACCACTGTAGACTTAAGTCACCATAGTTAAAAGATAGGAATATATATTTATTCACCTGGCCTGGGATCAGAGGGAGGGAGCGCCACTTGCCACCAGGGAGAACTGTGTTGGGGGGGGCACAGTGCACTACCTCCAGCAGCCATTAAGGTTGCGCCAGATTACTACAGGGGGTAGGTTGGCAGCATTTGCTTTGTGCAATGAGACTGCGCAAAGCATTCTTGCACAGAGCAAATACTCTGGTTGACTGTGGTGATATTCAGGTCCGATCCCCCAATTTGCATAGTTTTGCCTTGTGCACCTCTCCACTCTTTGCCCAGGTGCAAACTGAGCATTTGAATATGGGACTTCCATACAAAACCCAGTTTGCATGCTCAAACTGGGATTTGTGCCAGGGTAAGCTTTTAAATATAGGGCCTCAAGTGTGTCTCACACACTGCATACACACTTCCAAAAAGAAATCCATGAACCTGCATAAGTTCTCAAGCAGGGAGCCCACTCCTGACACAGTTGGTCTGTCCAGGGGGGGGAGTAATACTTTTTATCTGTTTTGGGCAGTGTGTATATAGTTGGGACAGTAGAATTTGAATTGTCCTCTGCCTTTTTTGCCCTTCCGAGCAGATCCGGATAGTTTTTCTGGAAAATTTGTGCGGAATCTTCTGTAAGTTTTTTTTTTATAACTGACCACATCTGATAACCGTTCTAACACCTTTTTCTTTATAAAAGGTTTTGGTCTTTTAGTCATAATAACCACATTGTCCGCTTTGCTTGCAGGTTTAATTACTATTTCTGGGTTGTTGTTAAGATCCTGCAGAGCCTTGCCTCTCCACAGCCAGAAGATTCATGTAGGCAAGGGGGGGGGGTCAGCCACAACCAATTGCTCCACTTCTTTAAGTACAACATTTTCTTTTTTTTTGCAAATAACATTATTTTATTATAAAAAAGAAAAACTTATAGGGTGCGCACATATGGAGTTATATACACCAACAACAGATAGAGACTAGGCGCAATACAAAACAAAGAAACACTTATAAAACAATAAAAGAAAATAACAAAGCAGAATACTGACCACCCCAACCCTCCCCCAGCTCCTCCCCACCCCAGCTATCCCTAAAGCACATATTACTAATATAGGGTGAATGAAGGAAAAGAACCTTGTCATAAACCGTAACAAAGCTTAAATAAAACTTAAGTAAAGGGAGGAGGAAGAACAATACATGATCAGAGAAGAGAGGAGGCTAAGTTTATACAGAGAAAAAGGAAAAAAACAAACACAGAAAGGTTAGCAGGATAGAGACCACCCAGGGAAGAAAGAAAATAATAAAGGACAAAAGAAAACTAATTTAAGGGGGCTATATATAAGGAAAAAAAAGAAAAGAAATGAAGTAAAGAAACCTGATAAAACCAGGTGGCACACATACCCCCATATTAAAAACCAAATTTGTCACTTAAACATTGGTTAAGTTTCTTCCAATAAATATCACATTTCTGAAAATTATTAGCTAATGCATAAACAGTTCTTTCAGCGTGTAGCGCAGTCAAAAATTCCTCCCACCACTCCTTAAAAGAGGGAGTCCATTCATCTCGCCAATGCCGTAGAATCACCAACTTAGTGACCGATGCCACTAATGCCATCTGGACTCTTGAAATACTATTTGAAATAGATTTGTACATCCTGAAGATACATACCTCTGGAATAAAGAATGCTGTGAAATCATAAAAAGGTTTCAGCCCTCTCTTGACCACCTCCCACAATTCAGTACTTTTGGGGCATGACCATAATTTATGGAAAGTAGTGGCTAAAGAACCGTCACAATTCAGACAGGCAGGGGAGCAATTATAATTCCAACGATGCAGTTTAGCAGGAGACCAATACATATTATGCAATAATTTGAACTGAATCTCTCTTAATCTATCTTGTTTAATGCATGTGTGGATGTCCACCCAGACTTTCTCCCAGATCCCTTCAGGCCAATCCAGAGACATGTTAACTTTCCAATAATAAGGAATGGGAGATAGGTTCAGGTCAAACTTCTTAACTAAGAATTGGTAACACTTGGACACCAATCTCCCAGATGAACACGCATCCGACAATTGCACCCATAAAGTTCCACAAGTCCGATCTTTTGGTATTCCTCAATGAAGAGAAATAGAGCTCTAATTTGGGCTAACTTTAACATATACTGAGGTTTAACCCCAAATTTTAAGGCCAACCCTAAGCGGCAGTAGGAATTGTCCTCATAAAATCGAAACCCTAACCTTAGGCGGGACGATAAGAATAAATTCCTGATGGGCAAGTTGCCTATCAAAAATTATGGTTCATAGTAAGGGTTGAGAAGGTCAAATCTTGGATTAACCTTCAAGCCAGCGTATAGTTGATGAATAGCCCTTATGTCCCATCCCAAGGTGTTTCTGAACCTTTTAGGCACTTTGGACCAAGTGGTGTATAAAAATATTCTAAATCTAATTTGAAATCCTTAGCTATTGCCTGGTCGGGAAGCTAGGCCGGTGAGTAGAAGAGTCAATTTTCCCAGTCCATAAGACAGCCCTGGCCGCATGTATAGCCAAATAATATCTAAAAAAATCAGGTAACTGCAGGCCACCCAAACTACGTTGTCGACAAAGCTTGGAGTAAGACCTACGAGGCGGTTTATTTTTCCATATAAACCCAGAGCAGAGTCTATTTAAGCCACCAAACAAGGATTTAGGGAGAAATAAATTCAGGTTAAGGAGGGGGTATAAGATTCTCGGCAAGACCACCATTTCACTGTATTGACCTCGCTGAGAAGGACAGGGAAGTCTCGACCATCTCACCAAGTCCTCTCTGATAGATTTAAGGACTGGCTTCAAGTTCAGCTGGGCCAGCTCTTCCAAATTCCTAGAGATTTGGATCCCCAGATAAACTAAAGATTCAGATTGCCACTGAAGGCCTAAGGATAAACACCATCCCTTTACAAGGTTAGTAGAAAGAGGGAAAAATACTGTTTTGGAGAGATTAAGCTTATAGCCCGAGAAACCGCTAAAGTCTTCAATAAGGCTCAGAGCCCTAGGGAGGGATAGTGTTGTATTCCTAAGGTGTAGCAATATGTCATCTGCGAATGCCGACAATTTATGCTCTTGATCCCCAATCATGATGCCGTAAATTTGCTTATCAGACTTAATTGCTCTAATTAGAGGTTCTAAATACAGGTTAAACAAATATGGCGATAGAGGGCAACCCTGGCGAGTTCCTCTCTGTAACGGAAAAGCTACTGAAATTAAATTGTTGCACTGAATTCTGGCAGTAGGGCATGAGTAGAGAATCTTAATTAAGCGTATAAATTGTTGGGGGATACCAAATTTAATGAGAGTGTCAAACATATATGTCCACTCCACCCGATCGAAGGCTTTCTCCGCATCCACCGAGATGAGAAGCTTCCACACGGGAGCCGCTGATGCGAAATTAAATAAAACAGCTTCCTAAAATGGTCAGCCGAAAAGGCCCTCCACAAAGCCAGCTTGCTCCGAGCTAATCAGATCATGCCAAACTCTTTTAGCCTAGAAGCTAATATCTTAGCCAAAATTTTACATCCAAATTCAGTAAAGAAATAGGCCTATAGTTACTAACTAAGTCGGTGGGTTTACCGGTTTGGGTAGTAATATTATTCTGGCTTGAAGAGTGGCGATCCCTGACTCCAACCTCAGACCAAAAGAAAAAGTTGTTGGAGAAATGGAGCAATATCAGTTTTAAATACCTTATAAAAAAGGTGTGAACTGTCAGGCCAGGCACCTTATCGGGTCTTAAGTGATTCAATAGCCACATTACCTCCTCACAAGTTATGGGGGAAGTTAGCTGCACTCTAGAACTCTGAGACAAATTAGGCAAGGGTAAGTCCTTCAAAAACCTATGCATTTGAGAGAGCTGATGTACAGAAAGAGGATGACTCGAATATAGGTCCCTATAAAATGACACGAAGGATTGTAAAATGCCTTTAGGGTCAGTAACTAGAGTATTAGAGTCAGGGGATTTCAAGGCCGGTACCCACCTAGATTCAGCTTTTTGTTTTAACTGCCAGGCCAATAATTTACAGCTTTACTACCCTGTCCAATGTACAGAGCTCTAGATTTAACTGAAGAGTTAATCACCTCTCCTCAATGTAGCGGCATACCATGTTCTCAAGGTGGACAGCTCCAAATCTTGGTCCGCTGATCTCAAATATTAGGGGATATCTTCTAGATCTCTGATTTTATTCAAACAGGAAGACATCTTCTGATTGCATTTGCTTTCCTCCGTAGCTATTCTAATTAATTCCCTCTCACACCGTTTGAGAGGCCCAAGATTTGTCTAAATCAGAGATAGTGCCCCAATTAAATTTAATAGAATCTTGCAGAAAGGTACGAAACCTGTTTAGAGTGTTGCTATCTTTAAGAATACTGTTGTTTAGGGCCCATGTATAAGATCTCTTGGGAATGAAAGACGGATCCAAACAAATTTAACTGGAAGTGGTCGGAAATCACCCTAGGGAGCAGGTCAGTCTCCGTAACCTCGAAATGACCTTTCGACTTACCAGGAAATAGTCCAGCCTAGAAAGGGAATTGTGTACTGGTGAAAAAAAGGTATAGTCCTGAGCCGAAGGATTAAATAGTCTCCAGGGGTCGATCAAACCTAAAAAGGATATACACTCAGCCAGGGCTTGTTGGGCCGGAGAGGGATGTGACTTCCTACTAACTGACCGATCTAATTTGTCAGATTGAACTAAATTCTAGTCACCACCTAATATAATTGGCACGTCCTTAAAGGGAGATAAGACCATTGCCAAGTGGGCAAAGAAGGAGGGGGTCTCAGCATTGGGGCCATAAATAGAGCCAACACCAGAGGCTTCCCTCCCAGTTCGCCTGAAACAATAATGTACCTGCCATTGGGTCATCAAGTATTTCTGATTTTACAAGCAGGATGCCCAGGCTATCAGAATTACCACTCCCGACTAGAGGAAGAGTACCCAGACCCAAACATTTGGCCTACCCATTTCTTCCTGAAGTGAGAGAGGTGGTCTGACAAAACATGTGTTTCCTGTAAAAATACAACTGCCGGCTGATAACGTTCCAGATGATTCAAAACTATATATTTCTTACAATTATCCTTCCCCCCTTTAATATTCCATGAAAAAAAATTCAGATTAGAAACCATTCATCCTATTTTGCCCCAGAGTAGTATACGGATAGCTTCCCCACCCCCCACATATAACCAAGATAAACCAAACCCACCATCTCCAAACACCCCACGCTCAAAATAATCCCCAACTGAACTGCCAAACTACAACCCCCAGGCCGGCCCACTCCTCTTGCACTGGTTCAAAGTGAGCCATAGAGGTGGGGCTCCCAACCCTCCTACACATCACAAATCACGAAGATCCACACACACAAACCCATGAGTAGAAACACCATTTATAAATCCAGATATAGCCCCTCCACGGGTAATATTAGTGAATATGTAAGCCAGATACAATGAAATTTTTTGGTTGCTGAAAGGCCTAATACAGGCCGTTCTACGAAAAAACAATTAACTATTTAATGGAGGACTCCTGCTAGCAGACCCTCCCAAAAGAAAGAGGAAAGCGCAGAGGAGAGCTGAGCCCACTCCCGGTTAGAGAGAGACTCATGTCTATCTGGGGCTTCCACCGAACATCTCCAGTCAAGTAACGGTTAAGACCTGACCCAACATGGGGTGGTGTCACATGGAGGTATACATATACATGCCTTATAACAGCCCATAAGAGGA
This sequence comes from Neoceratodus forsteri, assembly GCA_016271365.2. Taxonomy (NCBI): domain Eukaryota; kingdom Metazoa; phylum Chordata; order Ceratodontiformes; family Ceratodontidae; genus Neoceratodus; species Neoceratodus forsteri. Next base: position 688,872,877 of record CM057449.1, read on the forward strand.
GAAAAATGGAGGTGGCACCACCGGAGGATGGAAGCCATAAATCCTAACAGTTCCTCCTGCCCCTGTACTTCCTTACCACAATTGTATTAGGGCTTGTCAGCATAATCTATAGCCCTCCTACCACCTAACAAACCTTATAGCCATGACCAATTCTAATAAGAATGGCACAAAAGGTACAAAATAAAGCTATCATTAACATAGATCAGGCTAACACCCCTCTGCTGGACATAGAGGAGAATAGGGAAACAATCTCCTAAAATAATAGATCTGTTTTAACTACTTATATATGAGTCAAGTAATAGGTTGGTGTCCGAAGTAGACCAGAATTTGAATATGGTTGCTAAGATCTTGTAGTAGTGGTCTCAATAGTAAAATTATAGTCCACAAAGCATAAACTGGTGAAACAGGCCAAAAATACAGCTGTGCTGAGCTATTAGGCACAGAGATCCCCAGTCCACTCATAGTTCAACCTTTGAGGAAAAGATCTGGCATCAGACCACGGAGAGAAGATTAGTCGTCGTCTGCAGAATCATAACGTTTAACTCCTTCTTTTGTAGTGACCTCGAGTTTAGCTGGATACAAAATGTGATGGCGGATCCCCGCGGCCCATAATTTCGATGTAACAGGTCGAAATGCTGCTCTACATTGTCTCATTTTCCACGTCAGGTCAGGGACAAGGCGTAATTTTTTACCCTCCCAGTGAAAGGAAGATAGTTTCTTTGATTCCTTCAAAATATGCTCCCTGTCCAGAAAGTTAAGGAGCTTAAAAATGATAGGGCGAGGAGGCTCTGCTGGTAGTGGCTTAGCTCTTAGTGCACGATGCCCCCTTTCAATGACATACTCCGGCCCATTTGGTGAGGGGCCCACAGATCTATTAAGTAGCTTCTGCAAGAACAACAGCATATTAGGACCCTCCTCCCCTTCTGGTAAACCCAACAAGACTAAATTGTTTCGGCGGCTTCTGCCCTCCAAATCATCCAGCCGCTCCTCTAATTTCGTGATCGTCTTTTGCAGTCCGAGAGAGTAGGCCTTGTCTTCTCAAATGCTCGCTCAATTGATGAAATGCGAGCCTCGGTGTCCGTGACGCATCTAGCCAGTTGGGTCAGAGCAGGTTTTATGTCTGCGACTTCATCAACCAGTTTAAAGAGTGCTTCTTTAATAACTGACAGGTCGCTGTAAATCTTTTCAGGCTTCACCTCCTCTGAGCCGTGCTCCGGTGATGAACTGCGGCGTGGCCGCTTCGCCTCCAATTCCTGATCGCCCGCTTGCATCGCGATCGCTGAATGGCACCAAATTAGACCAGAGGGGAACGGCAATGATGGTAAATAAGGTGGGACCAGGTAAACTGCCTTGGCACTGTAGAAAATCGGCGAACTTGCTGGTTTAGGTCGGGAGCCTTCACGCAGCGACTGCTACTCCTCCATTGGCGTCACGTGACCCCCCAAGTACAACATTTTCAACAGCCTGAATCAAAGGATTGGTACTAGAAGGACAGAACATAGATTTAGGCTTAAATGCAGTCTTTCTTAGTTTATGAAATGTAGTACCTGTCACATATTAAAGGCAAATTCAAAGACTGTACTGTCAGCCCTAGTTTCTAAACAAAGATATTCAAGAGCATAAAAACTGGCCAAATTCTGCTCAGTTGAAGTGGTTCAGGTCACCCAAATCAGAGTTCAAATTCTCTGATAAAACTGCAAGTTCATTAGTCAACTAATCTGCTTAGTAAGAGAGCTCCAGAAGGCATTGCATAAGGGACTGAGTACATTCAAAAGCGGACTCTGTGGCCAGATATTCAAAAAAGCACAAAGCAGAGCACACACATTTGCACTCTATCTTGCAATAGCACAGATGTGCAGAAAGGCTATATTCAGACAAAGAGCACAGAGCGTTATTCATCTGAACATGCAACCCAAGCCCAGGCCAAGAGCAGCATCTGGAAACCGGGACCCCCCTAACTTGTACCACAGACAAGGCAACAGGCCACAAGTTGGCAAAACCAAAAGGCATCATCCTAGCTCTGAGGTGAATACCTGACTGAGCAGTCAAAAGGGGCAGGGGTTTAGAGTACAAAATAACATTTATATTTACTCAAGGTTCTGGGGGAGAGAGGTGCCAGGGCTACGCAAGGTTTAACTTCTGTGGGGACCCCATAACAGTTCACACTGGAAGCACAGATGCAATGTCCACTACTGAAAACTGGGATTGTACAGTATAGCTTTATTCTTACAAGTTGGTAACAAATGCAGAACAGGGTGGTCCTCCAGGTTTGGTACTGTCTACACAGAAGCAAGGCTTTCCTTTCCAGAACAATTGTTTGAGCACTTTAGAACAAACTTTTCCTCACACACATTTCAAACTGTCCATCCCTCTATACTAGGAATCTCTGGACTTTACTTTTCCAAAATAAGTGTATACTGTGGTTGTTGCCACACTCTTTAAACACATTTTCCCTGGAGTGATGACATCCGTTAACATGCCCAGTTTAACCTGGTGCCCATATGTGAACCAGTTAGCCATAACTGAGGAATCAAACTGTGGTTATGTCGAATCCTACGCCATGTCCAGTATCTGCCATTCCTTCTGGGTTACACAAAAATGGATCCTCCAGTATACCTGGATTGCAAAGGAATCCTAAACTTTAAACTTGAAACATTCAGCACATTGTTGTAGTGAAACAGGATCCTTCCAATACACCTGTTTTGCAAAAGGACTCCCAAACCTTAAACTTGAAAGCTTGGCACATTTTTGTGGTGAAACAGGGGCCCTGACAGGTGCACTCTAGCCTTATGTCTGGGCACATACATCTCAGACAAACCCTCAAGAACAGTCCCATGAATCTGTACTCACAGCCTTGTTTGTCCCTTTGATACATACATGAAAACATTAAGGAAAATATCCTCTTCCGTTCACAGGTAGCTTGTCACAGCTCCAACTGCACACACTTTCTCTCTGGGCAGCTGACACTCTTCAGGATCTTCAGGGGATTGCCCATTGGACTCACTGAAACACAGTCCAAACCACATTTTCTGTGGAAAATGAACCACTGGGGTCCTGCAGATGAACAGTCTCCACAACTTCTTCTGGTTCTGCTGGGTCTCACACACTAAGGTGAGAAACTGCTGGGGGTCCTTCACCCAATCTCACAAGAGACTGGCAGGCACTCCCACACTCTGAGCACTGCTGCTGCTCAGAATTCCACTTCACACTACTGCTGACTATACACTAACCGACTCCAGTCTCAAGAGCCTAAACCTCCCCCAGAGCAGCTGATTCCAAAGTGGCTTATGCTGCTGCAAGAATGCTAAATGACATAATCCATTCTCTGCTCAGCTAAGCTGAGAAAACAATGATGTCATATGTAAAGGTCTCCTAATAAGCACCTTTACCAGCTGCCCAGTACCTTTCTATGGCTAAACCGATGGGATTCTAGTAACCCCAGGGAACTGGGTGGTTGGAAATACGTGATCATAGTTGCTCAGCGCTAAGCCACTTAATGCTGCCTGATAGTGGCCCCACAATGGCTAGCGCTGGGACAAAATTTGCAATATTCAAAAGTCCCCATGCAAATAAGCATATTGGGCATGCAAGTGCTAAGGGGACATTATCATGCCCATTATGGGCTCATTTGCATGGGGCATGAGAACAATGAGCCTAGTGCAGACCCTCAAATATCCCCAACCCAGTGAGCTATCCCTGATGCTAGTGGCATCCCCACCAATTGAACCCAGTCCTGGTACATATAACTGATATCCCTGGCATCCAGTGGTGGCCCTTCCTTCTGATTCCAGGCCTGGTAACTGAAGATGTCTCCCTGACATCTGGTGCCCCCACCCCACTGATTGCCACCGGATATTACAAATACACAAAATCCCTGGTGTCCAGAGTCCACCCCCCAACCAACCATACACTTCAATTCTTTGTGTTCCCTGGTGTCCAGTGATCCCTCCTCACCAAATCAGTGACCCGATACAAGTCATAGCATTCCCTGGTGGTCAGTGTAACCCATCTTCCCATCCCGAACCCCTGTATAATACATAGACACAGTTCCCTGATGGTCTAGCTGCCCCTTCCCTTTCTATAATCCCTGTAAAGTGACATAAAGCCTTTATGCTAGCATCTAGTGGAGCCCCCCCACCCCTGCAGGTAGTGTCTGACCACCCCACTCACCCATCCTGAACCCAAGACAGTGACCAGCACAGCCCTCCTCACTCCACTATGGCTGGCCACCAACTGAGCTTTCAGTTAGCGTGAACTGTATACAGTACATGCTCATTGACATTGATTGACAGCTCAGAGTTAGCTGTCAGTCAGTGACCACATGCTTAGGGATGTGTAGGTACTAAAATAGCCAACCAACAAGACAACCCGTTGGTACCACAAAAGTACCACCAAAAACCCAGATGAAAACTGATTAGTCTGGTTGGGTCAGGTATTCACTACCTGACTGCTTCTACTACCCGATTACCCGACCCTGACCACAGCAAAAATAATGTAAAGACTGTTTTTTGGGGACTATTACACTGTCTATTAGATGCCCAATCCGTTATACCCATGGAGGCATTGCTGAGGTAGGTATGAGAAGTACAGTCTCTAGCGAGCCTACTGCTGTTACCAAAAATTATACCCATGGTAGGCATTGCTGAGGCAGGTGCAAGACGGCAGCTTCTGTGAGTGAACCTGCTGCTATTTCAAGAAATTATACCCATGGTGGGCATTGTTGAGGTAGGTCAGAGAGGCACAGGTACTGTGATTGAGCCTGCTTCTGTTTTAAAAAATTATACCAATGGTGGGCATTGATCAAACTTACATAATATAAATTGATGACTGACCAAAAAAAAAACTAAGAGCAGTCCTAGTGTGGCACATGTGGCTGGTGTGGTGGCAGTGGTGATGGTTCCATATTTTTCTTACACAACCTAGTCATCATATTCAGTATCACTGTTTGCAGGCTGTTGTTCATTTTCATGGTCAGACTCACGTAAATCAGTGATTGTGACAATTGTGAGATTGTCAGCATTCATTTTGAGAAATGTAAGCCATTCCACATTTGCAGGACTTGGCAGTATTCTGTGGTCAGTGAATATTCCTCCAATGGCACTAAATATGCGTTATGAATATACTTTTGAAGGTGGCCAACTGAGATACATTACTGCAAGATTTGCTAAATCTGGCCACATTGTTCTCCTTTGTTTCCAATAGAGTAATGGATCTTCCTCATGACCAATCACAGTGTGGTCTGCAAAGTACTGCAGGATCATTGTGCTGCATGAGACAGTTACCAGTCTGACAGATGAACTGCTGCACTTTCTTTACAGGATACCAGTCCATTTTGTTGCAAATGACACCGAATGATTTGGCTTTCTGATCCTGAACATAGGATGCCCGAGAAGTACATTTTTTTTTACTTACAGAGCAGTTAAAGATGAATATCTCCTTGAAACATTGGGACTGGTTAAATATCATGGTAACTCAACCACGAGGTCCCATAACCTAAAATGTAAAGGGCATACAAACCATACTAACAAACGTAACAATTGGTTCACTCAGAGAATGACTTCCGCATGGAACTCATTACCCATTAATGTTGTTCAGAGTGAAAGTATGGCTGAGTTTTAAACCAGTCTTGACCACTATATGGGTAAAAACAAGATTTCTTTCTTGAGTTAAGTGTTCCACCAGTACAGGTGGTGAGTTTCCTACGGACTTAAATGCCCCCTTAACTTATAACATTCTATGATATGATTCTATATCCTTTCCCTCGCTGATGACACTGCTGACTGAAAAATTGATAGATGTGCTGTTGTCTGTGTCAGAGGTGCACTGTGATGGTTTGACAGGGGTTGACTGCTATACATCAATTAATGGTGTTTGCAGGGCAATGTCACATTTGGTCAGCAGAAAATCTCTCCAGTACTCAATGTCTTCCCCTTCTAGAAGGATGGCTTCAATGTTCCACTTGAAGCAGGGATCTAGCAATGTAGCCAACAGATAGGTGTAATTCTTAAACATGGCATTTATTCTCTGACCAGTCAACAGTCTGAGACTCAAGTCATCAGCCAGCATAATAGCAGTGGTGTTTTCTTTTGACTGAAAGTCTTTCTTTACAGTATGTCATCAAGGAAAACGTGAGAAAATCTAATTTGAGGAAGAATTTGACTCAGAGTTGCACTCTCTGCACTGACATCATGTTTGGCAGCCTCAAAAGGCTTCAATAAGGTGACCAAAGATTCCAGTAGAGTCCAGCTGCTAGAACTGAACATGATGTCTACTTTATTTATTTGATTCTGCGTGGTGTAGTCATGTACAGCTTTTTTTCTGTTCAAGAAGCATTTCTAATGTGTAAAATGTTGAATTCAAGTGGGTTGGAACTTTCTGTTTTAATGTATGCAAGAGTAAGTTGTTTGACCTCTGCAGCCCCTTCAGGATTTTTTGAACTTTCACAGAGTGGCTGAAATGTCTATATATTTTCCTAGCAAGCCTAAACCAGTTTTCTACATTGCTGTTTCCATTTAAGGAACCAAGGATGAGAAGATTTAAACAATGCTCAAAACAAAGTATGTGTTGGTAGTTGCCATCTGCAACAGCCTTGACTATGTTGGTACCATTATCTGATACTATGAACCCTGGAGATAAGGAATATGGAGTTGATTTTGCAGCTTCTACAAAATACAGCAGTGTGGTTTTCTTCAAAAGTGGTGATACATAATACAGCCTGCTTCCTACTACTTATGGTCAAAATACAGCAGTGTGGTTTTCTTTGAATGTGGTGATACATAACACAGCCTGCTTCCTATTACTTATGGTAGAGCAAGAATTAATAATTCTTGACTGAAAACTTGCCCAAAGAACTGTAACAGCCATGTAGTCAATTGTTTGGTTGCTGTTTCATATATCCATGGTTATGTGAACCTGCTTCACCTCAGAGAACTTCAAAGTCATACAACTGTGGAATAGCCTTTTTGAGAAATACAGTATGCTTAACAGGGAATGGTATACCATGGTTCAATCTGGTTCATGAACTTGAGGAAACCTTTCTGGGAAACAAAAGCAAAAGGGAGCTGACAAACGGCCAACAGCTCTGCAATGGTCCTATTTAACAACTGGCGCGTTGGATGCTGGTGAGTAAATTTTGATGTCCTCACAACACTTTCTTTTAATGTTAGTTGATGAGAGTGACAAGATAGTTTTACTTTTGGGAGCATTTCATTTTTTACACCTTTTTCACGTGGACTACTACTGTTGGATTTTGCAGTACTTCATGGTGTCAGAAGAAAACAATCTATGTTGTCTTGGAAGACTGCAAGGACACATCATGTGATTCAATGTCAGTTCTTATTTCCAGTTCATTGTCACTATAGTCACCATCACCACCACCTCCACTACCATCCATACCAACCACACTGTCCCTTGCCCTGCCCCACTCAGTTGGGTGTTTTGCCTTTGCATGTCGTATCATTACTGAAGTTCCAAATGTCCTGCTTTGCCACCACAACAAGCAGTCTTTTTGCATGGATTGCATACCACTCAAGAGGTGTCTGCAGGGTCAATATAAAATAAATTCCACATTAAAGATTTCCCCCTTTGTACTATGTACTATGGTGTCTGGCACTATTTCTTATACAGTCAAGGGACCTGGAGGAAACCCTACACTGCCATTTCCTTGTTTCCATGAATTTTTCCCACTCATGGTCATCTTCTTATTCATACGTTTAGCATATGATTTTTTTTCTGCACTTGCCTCTCATGCCCAACAGTGGCATCCTCTCCAACCCCCTCAATGAAACTAGTACCAACCTCATTACCAGAAGATTCAGAAGAACTGGAAGTGCCATCATCATCAGGTGGGACATAGCCTGAGCTATCCCATTCCCAGTTCCCATTATCACCACTGTCTTTATCAGCATTTGCTGCCTCCTCATCTGAGATTACATTTGAAGAGGATGTCTCCACCTCCTTGCGTGCTGCTTCATAAGCTGGAAGTCTCCTGGCACATGTGACAAAATGTTTAATACCTCTACAACTAACTCCTGTCAGTTCTTTCTGAAACTCTACTATCATTTCATTCGTAACATGCTTTGTTGGTTCAGAAGGACATTTAGTGCCAGTCCCTGTAATGTTATTGTTATTATTGTCATTATGTTCTTCATTAGTGCTATAATTTATAGCGTCCATGTCATTTTTAGTTGCACATGCACCAGCACTGTGTTTCCTTTTAGTAGACTTAGTCTGGGAAATACAAGACATAGTAGACACAGCAGTGGCTTTCACTATGCCACAGAGAGATGTCACACACAGTGTAGCTATTACAGGGATCAGGGCACATAAAGAGTCATCTACAATCAACTAAGGGACTACCTGGAAGTTCATCAGCTCCTTGCCTCCTCCCAACATGGATTTAGAACAAACCATGTTACTGATAGAGCCCTCATTAACTTCACGGATGAAGTTCTCAGGGCAATGGACAAAGGGATACCCACTGGTGCAGTCTTTATAGACTTATCCAAGGCGTTTGACCTTGTCGACCACAACTTGCTGCTACAGAAGCTGCAAAATATAAGCATAGACAATAATGCGCTGAAGTGGTTTGGGAGCTACTTATCAGGCAGGGCACAGAGGGTCTCATGGAAGGAACCTTGTCTGACCCACTACCCCTAAACCAGCGTGTACCTCAGGGCTCAATTCTAGGCCCTCTCCTGTTTTCCTTGTTTACCAATGACCTGTGTACCCACTGCGGAGAGAGCTTGGTTGTGCAGTATGCTGATGATACTGTCATCTTCCGACCCCTGCACGATGTGATTGCCCTAGGCCCTCTGCTCCAAAAGGATCTCACTTCACTAGAGACTTAGCTATGTAAGAACAGAATGGTACTAAATGCCAACAAGACCAAGGCAATGCAATTCGGGCCAAGATCCCTGGGATTTGACAGGTCCTCATCCCTCTCCTTAACCTCACTCTCTGGTAAAGCCATTAATGTAGTCTCCTACCTTAAATACTTAGGCCTCACGTTGGATCAGAATATCACATACAAGGAACACGTGGATCAGGTCATCAGGACCCTACGTCGGAAACTTGGCACCCTGTACCGACTCAGGGAACAACTCATCCACGAAGCCGGGCTTTCCATAACTACCAGCATCCTTCTACCCAACCTGACCTTTGCGGCCCCTATTATACAGGGCATGGCTAAACAAGAGATTACCAGGATGCAAACCCTATATAATAAAATAGCTAATTTCACAACCTTATACCACCCGAGACATCACCACTGTGACACTTTGGCCAATCTTCATTGGCCCACATTGGTTGCCCGCCTCCAACACCCCTTGCTTGTCCAGGCCTACAAGCTTCTTAAACCCCACGCTCCGCCAAGCATTGCTGGGACCATAACCCTCAAACACAACCCAAGGAACCTAAGGACCTCAGATAGAATGCTATTAGAAGTCCCTAGGGTAAGGACAAATGCTGGCAGAAGATCCTTTTCTCCCAAGCAGCCTGCCAATGGAACAAGCTCCCTCCCCAGGTCCAGGTCTCCTCCTCACTCATGAACTTCCACACCAGGCTTAAGTCCCATCTGCTGACCTCAAGCGCATGTCACTGTCATGGCACTTAAAGCTCCTACGGTACTCCCCTCCTCTCCAACTCCCATCTCCTAGCTTAACCTTCCTACTACCTGCCTTATACAGACTGCTTACCAGAGGCTACATGTAACCCCTGAATAAACTATATGCAAAGTACTATCAATTGCTTACATGTCATCATGATAACCATGCCTGTACCCATGCCTGCATCCACTGCTTTTCTTTTACCATGCCTGTAACCATGCCTGTATCCACTATTTTTCTTTACTGTAACCACCTCATGATGTAACTCACAATGCCTCAAATGTTCCTTATGTCCTTGTTCATTCTTATAACTTGTATTGTTATCCTGGGTCGCCCCTGAAAAGGGACCTTTGGGGCTCAGTGGGCCGACCCGGTCACCAAAATTTAATAAATAAATAACTGGCTAACAGTGTAATACAGCCTAAATGGCGTTCACTATACTTCAGAGAGACACAGAGTAGCTATGTCACAGACAGGGCTCAGGGCACCTAACAGACAGTGTGTAATGCAGCCTAAATGGCTTTCACTATACTACAGAGAGACACAGAGTAGCTATGTCACAGACAGGGCTCAGAGCACCTAACAGACAATATGTATTACAGCCTAAATGGTGTTCACTAAATTGCAAAGGCATACAGAATAGTTATTTTACAGACAGGGTGTGAGGCACCTAACAGACACTGTGTAATACAGCCTAAATGGCTTTTGCTATACTGCAGAGAGACATAGAGTAGCAATGTCACAGACAGGGTTTATGACACCTAACAGATAGTGTGTGATACAGCTCAAATGACTTTTGCTATACTGCAGAGAGAAACAGAGTAGCTATGTCACAGACAGGACTCAGGGCACCTAAAAGACAATATGTAATACAGCCTAAGTGGCTTTCACTATACTGCAGAGAGATGCAGAGTACTAGCTATGTCACATTCAGGGCTCAGGGCACCTACTGACAGTCTGTGTGTGTATAAAGCTTAAATGGCTTTCACTACACTGAAGAGATGCACAGAGTAGCTATGTCACAAACAGGGCTCAGAGCACCAACAACAGACAGTGTGTATACAGTGCAGCTTAAATGGCTTCACTGTAATGCAGACAGACACAGGCCCAGATATTCAAAAGGGCTGTGCATGGTGCAACCCACTGATGCACCCCAGTGCAATATTCAAACAGGAATTGTGCCTGGCACAAATCTCGATGCACCGGAGTGCATCAGTAATGTATGCGGTGCAGGTGGGGGGGGCATGTCCATGCATACTCTGCACATCCCGATATTCAGCCCGGGATGTGCTGAGCCATGCATGTGCAACCTCTACTTGCACTGCACAAAGTTGATCCCAGAAAAAAAAGGATCTATGGCTGGCTACCCACAGGTGAGCAGCCGTGTTGCAGGGTGCAACACAGCAGCTGCCACCTGTGGATGGCCACCCAAGCTCCAGCTGCACCTGGTGGTGCCCCCCATGCCTGATCGTGGGCACCTGTCTAAAAAACTCACCTCCTATCTCCCTGGTGGTCCAGTAGACCACTGTCAGCCCGATCACGGGCTTAAGTAAAAGAATAGAGAATCCAATATCCCTGGTGGTCCAGTGGACTGCTGGCAGCCAGATCATGTGTAAGTAAAGAAAAAAATCCAATATCCCTGGTGGTCAGCGGACCCCTCCCCACCCGCCCTGGGCCCCCACTCCCCTCGGTCAGTGGAGGGTGGCCTTCCACCACCTGCTCCCGCTGCCCGCTGACTGGCACCATTGGTAGGGCTGTCGCCCATTGGTCCACAGCATGAGCCAATGGGCGTGCAACCTGTACCATACTACACATTCCAGATATGTGAATGGATCCATCACATATCTAGAATGTGCAGTATGGTACAAGCTGCACGCCCCTTGGCTCACACTGTGGACCAATGGGCATACAGCCCTACTGACAGTGTCAGTTGGTGGGCGGTGGGGTGCCAGGTGGGTGGGGTGCTGCCACCCGCCACTGACAGGGGGGAGTGGGGCAGTGGGGCTCAGTGGTCGGGTGGGGAAGGGGGTCCGCTGGGCCACCAGGGATATTGGATTCCTTTTTTCTTTACTTAAGCCCGCAATCAAGCTGCCAGTGGTCTACTGGACCACCAGGGATATTGAATTCCTTTTTTCTTTACTTAAGCCCATGATTGGCTGCCAGTGGTCCACTGGACCACCAGGGACACTGGAATTCTCTATTCTTCTACTTAAGCCCACGATCGGGCTGCCAGCGGTCCACTGGACCACCAGGGATATTGGATACATTTTTATTTTACAAATGCCCACTGTCGGGCTGTGGGGCACATTCCTGCGCTGCAGGGGGTGTCAGTCCCCGAAGGCTACAGCCTGGCAGGGTGCCAGGCGCAAGTCACTGGGAATTGATGCACCTGCATGCAAATGGGGCCATAATGACATGCAAATGGCCCCATTTGTGCCTTGCATACATTATGGCCTCATTTGCTTGTGCACTTTTGAATATCGCGGTTGCTGCGCATAGCGCAACAGAACTTGTGCTAGTGCATCCCCATGCTCCACTCTGGCCACTTGTGCTGGTGCACTGCCACTGCGCATGTGCACTGTGGGTGGCCAGGGTGCGATATTCAATGATGCTGAGCCATGGTACAGCTCCGTTGAATATCACCCAGTCAACGCCCCTGCTGAGCCAAGTTACACTGTACCCAGGCTTGTTTCACAGCCTGGCACAGTTTGAATATCTGGGTCACAGAGTATATATGTCACAGACACAGCTAAGGGCACCTACATAGAGTGTATGTGTATACAGCCTAAATGACTTTCACTGTACTGCAGAAACACACAGGGTATCCATTGCACGAACAGGGCTCAGTGCTCCAACAACAGACAGTGTGTAATACAGCCTAAATGGCTTCACTATACTGAAGGGAGATACGAGAAAGCAGAAAGAACTCAGCTTCACCCCGGTCAGAGGCCAAAGAATGACCATATTCTAGTAATAATTAAGAAAAACATTTTTATTCATAATTATTTAATAAAAACATATATGTAGTAGCATCCCTCCAAAGCTTGTTGTCTACTTTTGCATCGCCCGTGACGCTTTTTCAAGATGTAATCATAGCCATTTCAAAGCTACACCATATATAGCTCCACAGCACATGCGTGATCTCATATAGAATCTATTTATATGTATGTCATATTTTTTTTTAAATGAAACTGATATTCTTTTTGTACAGTAGGACCCCATTGTAAATTAGCTTTTTGCTAAATTGGGTTATCCTGTTTCTGATATTAAAAAAAAACTTTTTATTACTACTACTACTACTACACCCCTGTTGACTAAATTCATATATATATATATATATATATATATATATACAGTATATAACATATCTACTGTATGGTATTAAAAATACAATTGTATAAATACATAATTATAATTTCCTATTCCTAAAATATTCATAAAGTGCCTTAATGCACATATAACTGTACCTACTTATATCAATGTGCCCAAGTCTATTATTAAAAATTTGTCCTAAATGTAAAAGGAAAAGTTATTATTGGAAAGGGAAAAACGGGGGCAGGAAGGAAAACTTTTTTTTAATTTTATTAAGTTTTATATGTTCCCATACAGTGCACTGAACAGGAACAAAATGTTTTTTTTTTAATTTTTTTTATTGTTCCTTTTACCTTATCCATGTCCATGCCTTACATAAATGTACACTTATTTAATTGGATATTGCACATTAAAGAAGTAAATACCCACTGAACTATCTATAACATAACAGGAAAGTCATTTCATACTATTTCGTATTGTTTTGTTTCAAACTCTCATATGGCATCATTTTAGCTTTTTAGATATGGGGCCAGTTGGAAATGTCCATTCAATCCTGGAAATGTGCCAGCTCGAAATCTAAACTGCCAATATGTCTCCCTGCACATCAATTTGTTGTTCAAATCCCCTACCTCCAATTCCTGCAGAAACTTTCACCAGGCCAAAAAAAAGTGAACTTATGTTTTCAATTTTATGTGGCTTGCTAGGGAATTCTCAGGTGAATGATATGTCTCAGATGCTCCAGTATTCTACTTTTAAACTTTCGAACCATCTTGTCAATATAAAAACAATAATAATTTCACAGTGCCAAGTACATAATAGCTTCAGAACTACATGAAATAAATGCATTCAACCAAACACTCACTCCAGAATGAGGTAAGATAATGTTCTTTCCAACCTTAATATGGTTGCATGCAGTACAGTTACCACATTTAAATGTTCCAGTTGGAAGACGGGGCCCATTTTCCAATGCTTGTGTGCCGCTCCTACTCTGTACTAAGAAGTCCTTCAGATTTTTTGCTTTCCGATAGGTAAAATGTGTTTCATTCTCAACAGTGTTCTCCAACTCTGGTTACAAAGCTAGTATCTGCCAATTTTTCTGTACAATATGTTCTATTTCTTTGGCCTGTGTGTTAAAGACAGTGATAAAATTACAATATTTGTAATCAAGTTTTGTATTTTTTTTGTACATCTTTATTTTTACTCTTTGGTACCAGGAGATTTCCCCTTGGAATTTGGTCCACCCCATTCCTAGCTTCCTCCACACTTTTTTACTATAACCCCTGTTCTCAAATCTTTTGGCTAGGAGTGCACAGTTTGTTTTTGTTTGACACCCCTTCTCAGAGCTGCAATTTCGTTTCGCTCATGTATTGTCACACTGGGATGTTTCTAACCACGTATTTTGAAAATACAGAGCATACTTCTGGCTTCATTGAATTTTTAGTTAGTTTGACTGAAATAATCTTAACAAAAAATGTTTTTCTGTTCGACCTGGATGTGTATCACCAGATTAAGGGGACAGCCATGGGGGTCGCTATGGCCCCCCATTATGTTACTATTTATTTATCTAGCACAGTTGGAATAATCAGCAGTGTATAACATGGATAGAAATCATTATTTTGATCAATTTATTTTTTACAAAAGATATTTGGATGATATTTTATTATTTGGCAGGGTACTAGTGAGTAATTATTTCAGTTAGTTGAATACCTGGAAGAAACCAATGTGAGCTTACGGTTTTCAGTTATGGCTAGTGTTACACGAGTATCTTTCTTGGATGTAATGGTCACCAAGGGGGGGTGGTTAGCTACTGGCATCTTTAGAAAAAACACTGACAGAAATGGAGTTTTACATTTTTCTAGCTGTCACCCAAAACACATGGTTAGAAACATCCCGGTGGGACAATACATGAGGGTGAATTGAAATTGCAGTTCTGAGGAGGGGTATAAAAAAAACTGTGCACTACTAGCCAAAATATTTGAGAACAGGGGTTATAGAGTGGATTCCACTTAAATGCATTTCAGATTAGTGCACATTCCGTATCAGTGCGCACCTTTTTTATTTCCCTTTTTTTTTCTATGTTTGTAGTGTTAAAAATTCTGCCTAAGTACATGCAGGATAAGTGCACTTCTCGGTTAAATATACTGACTGCCATTTCAGTGACACATCTTGTCTAGTAGTGTAATTACTGCCAGATTAGTGCACATGGTTTAATCGGTTCCTGATGGGTCTTAATTGGGTGTTGTGGCAACATTTAAAACCTTCATTCAAAGCTATTCACACTTCTCTCCATTCCACTGGCAGACGGCAGAAAGCAGCATGGAGAGAAAAAAAGTGACTCACCTAAGATCAGAAAATCTCTATGCTACAACGCTTGGTGCAACCTAATTTCAGACGAACTGAAGTGGCAGCAGAGTTTGGAGCGGATGTGTCCACTGTCACCATAGTGTTTCTAAACAGAGACAGACTGCTGTCTGACAGGGAGCATTGTAAGAATCAGAGCCAAAAACGTCAACGTGCAGAAAAGAGTGAAGATGTAGAAGCCGCACTTTTAAGATGGTTTACTGCTGCCTGTGGGATGGACGCACCAGTCAATGGGCCAATTTTAGCTAAGAAGGCAGAGTACTTCGCTACAACCATGGGGATCATATGGAATGTTAAATGCCACTACAGAATCCAGGTGAGCTGCAGTCGCCCCCAGTTTGTGCACGTCTCGCAGTAACTTACCATCTCTTGCAATTTTTTTCTTTCAGATGCTAGAAAAGATTATCCTGTGTATGAATGGGGGGACACTAAATACAGTAACCGAGCTGTCTAAAAGAGTTACAATCTTGGATGCAATCAAAATGCTTGATCATGCTTGGCAACAAGTAAAACCTCAAACAATCAGGAACTGCTTTAAAAAAGCCTGCTTTATTGATCGTTCTGCACCAATTGAAGATGAGGTTGCTGAGGAGCAGCCTACACCTATATTCCTTCCAAAAATGAATCAGGCAGATGTCATCACATACCGGGACATTGACGAGACCCTCACCACAACCAGTATTGTTTCAGATGCTGAAATTTGCAAGGAAATCACCGGTCAAACTAACGAGGAAGATGATCCAATTGTGCTTGACAATCAAACCATGGAGCCAGAGGTACACATGTATGAAGCTCTACAATGCCTGGAGAGGTTAAGTGCATTTGTGCACACTAGAGAGATGAGAGACTTGAGCAGATTGCTCGAGTTTGAGCATTATATTACACAGCTTGCAATACAAAGTACAAAACAAAGTAAAATAACCTCTTTTTTTGGATCTATACATGGGGTGGGAATATGGGTGAGAACACCACACTGTAACAATTTTAAAGTTTGATTAATGTGGCCAAAATGTGGCTGTGTTGTGTAATTTAAGACAATAGAGTTTTTTTTTTTTTTTTTTTTTTCATAAAATGGTACTCACGGCTACTTTAATTAAAGCTCAAAATTGCAACTTCGGGTAAATGCACATTACGCTTAAATGCACATTTTTTCCATATACAATGGACATGCATTTAAGCAGATTCCACTGTAGTAAAAAAATGTGTGGAGGAAGCTAGGAATAGGGTAGAGCAAGTTCCAAGAGGAAATTTCCTGGTACTAAAAAGTAAAAAATAAAGATGCACAAAAAACAATACAAAAATGAATTTAAAAAATTGTAATTTTATCACTGTCTTTAACACATAGGCCAAAGAAATAGAACATATTGTACAGAAAAAATGGCAGATACTAGCTTTGGAACTAGAGCTAGAGAACATTGTTGAGAATGGGACACATTTTACCTATCGGAAAGCAAAAAAATCTGAAGGACTTGTTAGTACAAAGTTGAAGTGGAACTCAAGCATTGGAAAATGGGTCCCGTCTTCCAACTGGAACATTTAAATGTGGTAACTGTACTGCATGCGACCATATTAAGGTTGGAAAGAACATTATCTTACCTCATTCTGGAGTGAGTGTTTGGTTGAATGCATTTATTTCATGTAGTTCTGAAGCTATTGTGTACTTGGCACTGTGTAATTGTTATTCTTTTTATATTGGCAATATGTTTCAAAAGTTTAAAAGTAGAATATTGGAGCGTCTGAGACATATCAGATTAGATTCAACTGAGAATGCCCTAGCAAACCACGTAAAATTGAAAGGAAATCAACATAAGTTCACTTTTTTTGTCCTGGAGAAAGTTTCTGCAGGAATAAGAGAGGGGATTTGAACAACAAATTGATGTGCAGGGAGACATATTGGCAGTTTAGATTTCGAGCTGGCACATTTCCAGCACTGAATGGGCATTTCCAACTGGCCCCATATCTAAAAAGAAAATGATGCCATACCAGAGTTTGAAACAAAACAATATGAAATAGCATGAAATGACTTTCCTGTTATAGATAGTTAAGTGGGTATTTACTTCTTTAATGTGTAATGTCCAATTAATTAAGTGTACAGTCATGTAAGAAAAAGGCAAGGATAAGGTAAAAGGAACAATTAAAAAAAAAAAAACAACAAACTTTTGATTCCCGTTCAGTACTTTGTATGGGGACATATAAAACATAATAAAATTAAAAACACTTTTTCCTCCCCTCCCTTCCCTATTTTTTCCTTTCCAATAATAAGTTTTCCTTTTCTATTTAAAACATATTTTTAATTATAGACTTGGGCACATTGAAATAAGTAGGTACAGTTATATGTGCATTAAGGCATTTTATGAATATTTTAGGAATAGTTAATTATAATTATGTATTTATACAATTGTATTTTTAATACCATACAGTAAATGTGTTATATATACATGAATTTAGTTGACAGGGATGTATAATTGATCTGGTTTATACATATGTACCCTGTATTTTTACTATTTTTTTGACACTTTATATATATAGGTGCTGGCACGTTAAGAAAAGTGTTCTGTATGAGATCACGTGTGTGTTGTGGGGCTATATATGGTGTAGCTTTGAAATGGCTATGATTACATCTTGAAAAAGTGTCAAGGGTGACGTGAAACATAGACAAAGAGCTTTGGAGGGGTGCTACTACATATATGTTTTTATCATATATTTATGAATAAAAATGTTTTTCATATTTTCGACCAGAGTATGGTCATCCTTTGGCCTCTGACTGGGGTGAAGCCAAGTTTTTTCTGCTTTCTCATTTCTGTTTGCTTGCACTTTGGCTCCCCTGTATGAGGTTGAGCCATGTTTGTTGTGTGTTAATACTGAAGAGAGACAGAGTATATTTCACAGACAGGGCTGGGGCACCTACAGACAGTGTGGGCTCAATTCTCAAAAGGGCCTTTAGATTGACGTAAGCTGCCGCCAAAGGCATCTTGTGCCAGGGTCCCTGCACCTGATTCTCTATTGGGTAGGGTCCCAGTATCAAGGTCCCATGACTTGTGGCAGCCCTGACTGTGGCAAATAGATAGCACACTGAGAGGGTTTTCTTCAAGCCACAGGGTGGCCATGCACCACTCTGGACCCTGGTGGTCTAGAGGTCCCCCATCCCCTAATCCCCAACGTCACCCCATTTAGCCATAATTATTATTAAAAAAACCTTTCCCTGGTGGTCTAGTGGTCCCCTTCCCCGATCCCTGATGTGACCCCTTATAATAATAATAATTATTAAGGCCCCCTTCCCTGGTGGTCTAGTGGTTCCCCTTCCCTGATCCTTGATGTGACCCCTAATTATAATAATTATTAATGGCACCTTCCATAGTGGTCTACTGGACCACCACCCCAGCAAATAGAGCCCACTACCCTACTTCCATCCTGAAACAGAGCCAGCAACTGGCACAGCCCTTCTCTCACCTCCACAGCCAGCTGCTGACTGAACTGCCACTGAGCATGTACTGTAATGTGTATGCACTAATTGATTAATCCATTTCAGGATGTGGGGGAGCAGGGTGCTAGGCACTACCTGCTGGGGTGGAGGGCCACTAGACCACCAAGGAAGGAGGCATTAATAATTATTACAATAAGGGGTTACATTGGGGAGAGGGGACCACCAGACCACAAGGGAAGGGGGCTTTGATATTCATTATTACTGTAAGGGGTCACATCGGGAAGGGGGGACAGTTTGGTACATTGATGATTTTTTAAGTACCTTAGACCAGTCCTAGCAGGTCTATGGGTACTTAGAATTTCTCCCTCTGGGAGAGTTCTGAAAATCCCACATTCAGGGACTTGGCAGCTTGTATCTGCCATGTGCCCCCAGCACCATGTCACAGCCCATTTTTGGGCACATGGATAGCACAAGGCCTGTTTGGGGTAGGCAACCTGTGGTTGATGCAGGCTGCCATTGAGAATCACTCCCAGTGCATCATTTGGCATAAGGGGCACTTTGCATCTTTCATTGTGGTGCAAGCTCCTTGCGCAGTGCTGGGAGCTTTGAGAATTGAACCCTGTATGGCTTTCACTATACTGCAGAGACACACAGAGTAGCTATATCACAAACAGGGCTCAGGGCACCAACAATAGACAGTGTGTAATACAGCCTAAATGGTTTCTCTATACTTCAGAGAAACACGCAGCATATGTCACAGACAGGGTTTAGGGCACCACAGACAGCATGTATACAGCCTAAATGGCTTTCACAGTTGCTGCCAGCAGCAATAAGTGCCTTCCCCCCTTTCTCCCTCTCTCCTGAGTGCCGCTGCACTTGATAACCCCCACCCCAAAAATTGCCCCTTTCTTCAGTCCCCAACCCTTGCACCCACTTCCTTCTTGGACAAAATTTATGTTTTAACCTTTTTTTTTTTTTTTAGTGTTTTGTGGCTTTTTACTGTGGTTGCAGCAAGTGCCAAATCTTGCTCCATTTCCCACCAAGCCCCAGAGTAAGTTTGCATGCTCACATAGCAGACAGGGAGTTCAGACACCAGCACTGATCAATTGGATTGTCAGACTAGTGTCATGTGCTCCTGTCTGCTGTGAGGACCCCAAAAGCTGCCTGTAATGCCTGATTACAGATGGGTAGACATCCCAGGACCCCGCAGGCTGTCTGAAAAAATGCCTTTTTTTTTAAATTACCCCTTACTCTCCATTTTTCCCCATGTCCACAGTACCAGACTCATGAAGTACACTGTTAAGTCAGGTAGGGTAGTAAATTACCCAAACTACCCTACCTGACAAAAAACATTGACACCCAACCTACCTGCTCCAGCTACATGATGGGTATATGATCTCTACACATACTGCATACAGTATGCGCTCATTGAGAGCTCAGTTAGCAGACAGCCATGGTAGAGATAGGAGGGCTATGCTGGCCACCAGTTTGGGTTTACGATGGGGGAGCAGGGTGGTGTGACATTACCTGCTGGGGTAGGGGGTGGGGGTCCACTTGATACCAGGGAAAGGTTTTATGTCACTTTATAGGGGATCAGGGATAGGGATGGGGTCTGCTAGACCACCAGGGAACTGTGCCTATGTACTATACAAGGGCTTGGGATTGGACAATTGGGTTACACTGGCCACCAGGGAATGCTATGACTTCTATCAGGTGGGTGATCAGGTGGGGAGAGGGATCATTGGCCACCCTGCATGCTATGACTTCTATCAGGTGGGTGATTGGGTGAGGGTAGGGCCACTGGACACCAGGGAACACCAAGAATTGTATTGGGCATGTAGTCAGGGGACACTGAACACCAGGGATATCTTATGTTTGTAACATCTGGCAGTGATTGGCGACTGGCAGTGGGAACCACTGGATGCCAAAAATACATCTTCAGTTATCAGGGCTGGGATTGGAGGGAGGGGGCACCACTTGCCACCAGGGAGTACTGTGTTGTGGGGGTGCCGACCCACTACCTCCAGCAACTGCTAGGGTTACCCTGGATTAAGATTAGGGTTTGGTCTGCAGTATTTTCTCCATGCAAGGGGCCCATGCGAAGCACTCTTACACAGAGCAAATACACTGAGTATTGGATTGTGCTGATATTCAGGTCTCCATCTCCCAGTTTGCATAGTTTTACCTTGCCTCCTCCTGCATTGTTTGCCCCAGGTGCAAACCAAGTATAGACACGCTAACCAGGGTTTTGAATATGACTCTTCTGTGCTAAATCTGGTTTGCGAGAGCAAACTGGGTTTTGTGCCAGGGCAAACATTTGAATATCGGGCCCCTGAAGTTCAGATTTATTAGTATTATGGGGACTTATATAATGTTTCTAGTATTTTGCCACGTTACATGAATCTGCTGTAGTTATCTGTATCCAGCTTTTCTTCTCTTTTTAATACTGTGTATATTTTTCTTCACTTACTCTTAACTTGTTTCGGTCTCCTCTCTTTTAGAGCATTTGGATATGCTGAACCCCAGCATGTGAGTGGATCCCTACAAATGCAGTTCTTATGCAGTGAAATTCAAGTGATTATAACAGTCGTTTTCTACCAGTTCTCTACCTGCTGTGTTCTTTTAAGAGCTGGAGTCAGCAGGTTGCGTTAGTCCAAATTAGCATTAGTACCATTGAGGAGTTTTGTATGTTTGTTCTAAGAAATCGCTATCTATAATACAGTTTAGTTTAAAATCAATTAAACATTAAAATCTAGTGTGCTCCTCTTCAGAGCTATTTTTGCATTATGTTGTATGTCTTCAATTAATGTACATACCCAGCTTACTGGGTCATAATGTCACATGCTTAATTACGTACGGCATTATGGTGAACCTGGACCTGTGCGCTCCCTGAGCTGGATCCCCCCCCCGGAGTTGCGAATCTTTAGTGGGTGGGTCTGGGGGTACAGCCCCCCCCATAACAGGGGTGTGGGGGGCAGAGCTCCCCACAGAACAATGACATAATGCCTCATGGCATACATCGCACAGCATGATTGTACAATGCGGCATTATGTCTTGCGACATAATGACCCCATGCCTATACTCAATCAAGTTTATATCTTGCACTTTATTATGGGAAAGTCTCAATGTTTTGTTTAGGTGCAATGGCAATGTAAGCAATAAGACATGATGGGGTGTGCATGGAACATATTTTACCACATGTCCAGGACAATAATAAGGCATGAGGCTGCAGACCAAGTGACTTCAGCCGCTGGCTGAGTGGTAAAATATGTTCCATGCACACCCTGGAGTGTCTTATTTCACTCATAAAATGGCTACATTTTTATGTGTTGTTGCAGTAAGCAAGTCATGCTTTCATTTATATAAAACACATTTCATATGAGAATTTATGCTAGAATAGTCCTTCCACTTGCTGCACGATGACATCATTCTGCACATTCTGGACAAAAGTTGTCCTTTACTGCCATCAGTAGTTCTGGTTTCAAGCACTACTCCCCGAGTAACCGTGTATGTTTGAGAAAGCTTCTGTCATGGGAAGTGAGACAGAAATAGTGAGCAAGCACTCAAGTCAGAAAGGGAGATGTATGGCAAGCCGTTAGGGACATAATTCAGAATCCCTGGCTGTATAATAAAACACACACGATATGGTGAAATACATACATCATATAGTGAAATATATACATTATATAGTGAGATACATACACAATGTAGTGAACCACATACAGTATCTACTGAAATATATACATTGTATAGTGAAATACATATACTGTATACTGAAATACTTATATTATATAGTGAAGCACATACCCTATATAGTGAAATGCTTACATTGCATATTGAAATACATACACTATCTACTGAAATCCACATACTGAATACTGAAAATCCACATACACTATATACTGAAACAAATGTACTATGTACTGAAACATATAGACTACCTATTGAGATACATACACTACAGACTGAGACATCCACATAAACTATCTACTGAAAAAATACTCTATAGATTGTAACACATACACTATATATTGAGAAAAAACTGAATACACTATATACTGAAACAAATACACTATATATTGAAATACATACACTACACACTGAAAAAAGCATATACACTATATACTGAAACAAATACACTATATATTGAAACATCTAAACTATATATTGAAATACATACACTATTGAAATAAATACACTATGCACTGAAAAATCTGCATACACTATATATTGAAACAAATACACTGTATATTGAAATACATACACTATCTATTGAAATGCATATACTACACACTGAAAAAAGCACATACACTATATACTGAAACAAATACACTATATATTGAAACATCTTCACTTTATATTGAAATACATATGCTATCTGTTGAAATAAATACACTATGCACTGAAAAATCTGCATACACTATATACTGAAACAAATACACTACATGGTGAAACACATACACTATGTATTGAAACACATACACTGTAGACTGAAAAATTCACATACTCTGTATACTGAAACAAATAAACTATATACTGAAATGGACTATGTTCTGAAACTACCCATCCCTCTGCCCCTCCCCCATGAATGTCCTAGAGTTGAACTCATTGCCTGCTGCATTCAGTTGCTAGCTTGATGAGAGGACCTCTGAAACTGCAGAGCTGAGGTAAACAAAACAGGGCCATCTCTTATTCTACTTCTTTATGGGGGTTTTCCTTTTGTTTTGCTTGCACACCTTTAGTCAAATATCAGACCATTGTGATGTGACAAGAAACTTTTAAAACTAATTTAAATGCTGTAGTTTATTCTTTTAAATAAGTGCTGCCTTCATTTACTGTCAGACAACACATTTGTATAGGAAGCTAATACAGGATATTCCTAACATACCTGTATACATAGGGAGCTGCATGCATTTTCCAAGTTAAAGTGTTGATTTGTTTTATGTGTAATTAATTACTGTGTAAGTCCAGCAACTTATCTGAGTTGAATACTTGGGAAGCACTTCAGGAGCTGTGGAAGTATAAGCAAAATCATTGCTAGTTTGTACTCTATGGACTATGTTTTAAGTTTTATTTTAAAATATATATTTTGCTGCAATCCCTCAGTATTCAGTTTTCATCAGGAGTTTAGCTGGCATATGCATATAATTTGCATTGTTTTACTAAATAACTTTATTGGAATCCTCACTGGAGCATGCACAGTCTGTTTTGGGGTTTGAGCTCCTCAAACTCGGTTTTATTTCTTTTTTTTTCCCATAGAGATTTTTATCTCCTTAGTCACCCTGCTACCCCTTTGCCCACTGACATCTCCAGCCCAATCACTTACCATCCACAGGACATATCTGCTCTGAGATCCCCCCCACTCACATCCCCCGTGTTGGGGCCAGGATGGGGAGGGCCATTGACAAGGAGACACATATATGAGCAGAGCCCGTTTAGCAGTGCAAAATCTGCGGCAGGTTGTTAGATCATTTTGCCATTAGGGGGTTTCTACCTTTGGTTTCATCCCCTGGGCAGCCAAGCATGGAATGATGCAATTGCATATAAAGACACATGCTTCCTTTGTGCCTGCCTGAGCCCTCCCCCTTATGCAACTCCACTGCCCTGCCAGCCCTCCTCAGCTAGGTGGATGTTGAAGAGCGGGTGGTCAGACTTCCCTCACTGAGAGAGAGCATTCCTGAGATGCTCAATCATATCTCCCCCACGCATAGCCAACCCCTGTGCAACTCAGGTCCACCCCAAAAACTGGGCCACTGGCATGGAAGGCAATGCAATCACCATCAAGCTGCTCGGCCAGCCCACCAGACTGTGTTTTTATAAGTAAATAAAGACAGCATATAGGTAAAAGAAGAAACAAACTGTATTTTAACTAGTCTGTTATAAACATTTTAAGTCACATCACAATGTTTTGAAATCGGATAAAGGTTTTGCAAGCAAAATACGATAAAACAATACATAAAGAGATAGATAAGATAAACCTTTTATGTTTACCTTCTGCATCTTAGGAGACATCGCCAGGATTTTTAGTCAATTAGGGCCCCATTTCAGAAGGTTAGCATGCAAAGCTAAACATTACACTGTGGGAACAGCATGGTTGGATCGGTGTCGTATTCAGCATCACTTGATGCTACCCTGATCATGTGCATGTGCATATATACTACTACGGCCATGTAAATGAGTAATCCTCTCCTGCATACAGAGCATAGTGCTGTATAAAAGGTTTCCTTAGTGACCATAATTACCTCCCTCTACATTTTATACTCAGCCTCTAGGCTTCTAGTACCTAGATGCTTGATGTTGCACTTTTTGGCTTTGAACCCGAACTGCCATGTCCCATAGCACTCTTTAAGTTTTCTAATGTCCCCACTCATTCTCTCCATCTGCACCTATCAACGCTATTGCAGATTGTGGTGTCATCTACAAAAAGGCACATCTCCCCTTCCAGTTCTTCTGTTATGCCACTTATAAAG
The DNA here is from genome assembly GCA_016271365.2 of Neoceratodus forsteri. Taxonomy (NCBI): domain Eukaryota; kingdom Metazoa; phylum Chordata; order Ceratodontiformes; family Ceratodontidae; genus Neoceratodus; species Neoceratodus forsteri. Next base: position 688,898,049 of record CM057449.1, read on the forward strand.
ACACTGAAGAGGATGTGTCCCATTACTGAGCCCTCCGGCACCCTACTGGTCACTCTCTCACACTGGAGGAGTGCCATTTACACACCTTCTGTGCTGTACGCTATCTCAGGTGCATCACTTAGGAGTGCACAACACTAATCTGAAATGGGGCCCACATACCACTGTAACAGGACTAGCACTGCATAGTGATAAGCATGGCTGATACTATTTTAAAAAGCATTCTTCTGTGCAGTGCTAACCTGCTAATGTGGCACATTTTTTTATTTGCACAGGATTACTAATTGCAACCACGTGCTCATACAACTGGGGGTTACTCTAAAGCATATAAGGTGTACAGGTATATTAAATGCTTTCTTGAAGTGTTAAAACACTGCATGGTTAGTGCTAGTTAATGATTCTGGGAATCGTGTTTTAACTGCACACACGCAGCCTGCCAGCAACCCCCCACACACATACACATACAGTCAGTTCTGGACACAATAAAAAAACAAGCATTTGTCAATGCTGAATGTTGATTGCATTGGTCCGTTGAGCTCGCTCACTGGCCCTCTGTCACTCGCTCATTCTGTTTCTCCCAGTGCTGCAGGCTGCTGTTTTGTACTGAGCTCCTTCCTGCATTGGCACCCTTTTCTGTCTACAAAGAAATCCGCAGATGGCCTGACAGAGCTCCGTTGAGGTGGGTCACTCCCCCCTCTGACTCCCTCATTCTGTTTCTCCTTGTGCAGCAGGCTGGCCTTTTGTACCGGGCTTGTGCCTCTGTTGGTGGCTTTTTCTGCCAACAAAGAAATCTGCTGTAGTCCTAACACAGGTCCATTGAGGTTGCTCACTCCCCCTCTATCACTCACTCGTTCCGTGTCTGCTGGCGCTGCAGGCTGGCCTCTTGTATTGGGCTCCTGCCTGCGTTGCCACCTTTTTCTGCCCACAAAGGAATCCACAGCAGTCACGATAGAGCTCTGTTGAGATCACTCACTCCCCCCTCTCTCACTGACTCATTCTGTTTCTGCCACCGCTGCAGGCTGTCCTTTTGTACTGGGTCCCTGGGTGCATTGCTGCCTTTTTCTACCCACAAAGAAACCAGCAGCAGTCCCAACAGAGCTCTGTTGAGCTCACTCACGCCACTTCCCTCACTCTCTCACTGGTTCTGTGTCTCCTGTGGGTGCAGGCTGTCCTTTTGTACAGGGTTCCTGCCTGCATTGACTTATTCTGCCCACAAATAAAACTGCAGTAGTCCTGACACAGGTCCATGGAGCTTGCTCACTCCCCCTCTCTAAGTCACCCATTCCATTTCTGCCTGCACTGCAGGCTGGCCTTTTGTACTGGGCTCCTGCCTACATTGCTGCTTTTTTCTGCCCACAAAGAAATCCGCAGCTGTCCTGACAGGGCTCCATTGAGGTCATTCACTCCCCTTTTCTCACTGGCTCATTCTTTTTCTCCTGGCGCTGCAGGCTGCCCTTTTGTACTAGGCTCCTGCCTCTGTTGGCACCTTTTTCTGGTCACAAAACAATCTGCAGCAGTTCCGACAGAGCTCCATTGAGCTAGCTCACTCTCCCTCTCTCACTTTCTTGTTCTGTTTCTGCTAGCACTGCAGGCTGCCCTTTTGTACTGGGCTCCTGCCGGCATTGCTGCCTTCTTCTGCCCACAAAGAAATCTGCAGCAGTTATGATAGAGCTCTGTTGAGCTCACTCAGTCCCCCCTCTCACTCGCTCAATCTGTTTCTCACGCTAATGCTGGCTGCCTTTTGTAGTGGGCCCTCGTGCATTGCTGCCTTTTTCTGCCCTGAGAATCTGCAGCAGTCCCAACAGAGCTCTGTTGAGCTCACTTACTCCCCATCCTTCACTCGCTCATTCTGTGTCTCTGGCTGCAGGCTGTCCTTTTTGTACTGGGCTCCTGCCTGTGTTGGCACACTTTTCCCCACAAAGAAAGTCGCAGCTGTCCTGACAGAGCTCTGTTGAGGTCACTTACTCTGCCTGTCTCATTCACTCATTCTGTTTCTCCTGGCGTTCAGGCTGCCATTTTGTAGTTGGCTTCTGCCTCTCTGGCACCTTTTCCTGCCCACAAAGAAATCTGCAGCAGTCCCAACAGAGCTCCATTGAGCTCGCTCACTCCCTCTCTGTTACTCGATCATTCCGTTTCTAGTGGTGCTGCAGGCGGCCCTTTTGTACTGGGTTCCTGCCTGCGTTGCTGCCTTCTTCTGCCCACAAAGAAATCTGCAGCAGTCACAATACAGCTCCATTGAGCTGGCTCACTCAGTCCCCCATTCTCACTTGTTCATTCTGTTTCTTCCACCGCTGAAGGCTGCACTTTTGTACTGGGTTCCTGCCTGCATTGGCAGCTTTTTCTGCCCACAAACAGATCTGCAGCAGCCCTGACACAGCTCTGTTGAGGTCGCTCACTCCCCCTCTGTTACTCGCTCGTTCCTTTTCTACAGATGCTGCAGACTGGCCTTTTGTACTGGGCTCCTGTGTGCATTGCTGCCTTTTTCTGCCCACAAAGAAATCTGCAGCAGTCCCGACACAGCTCCATTCAGCTTGCTCTCATTCCCCTTCTCTAACTCTCTCATTCCGTTTCTGCCAGCGCTGCAGGCTGCCCTTTTGTACTGGGCTCCTGCCTGTTGCGGCTTTTCATGCCCACAAAGAAATGCAGCAGTCATCATAGAGCTCAGTGAGCTCACTCACTCCCCCTCTCTCACTCGCTCATTCTGGTTTTCCCACCACTGCAGGCTGCCCTTTTGTACTGGGCTCCAGCGTGCATTGCTGTCTTTTTCTGCCCACAAACAAATCTGCAGCAGTCCCAAAAGAACTCCTTTGTGCTCACTCACTCCCCCTCTCTCACTCACTCATTCTGTGTCTCCTGCCACTGCAGGCTGCCCTTTTGTACTGGGCTCCTGCCTGCATTGGCGGCTTGTTCTGGCCAGAAAGAAATCTGAAGCAGTCCCGACACAGCTCCATTGAGCTCGCTCACTCCCCCTCTCACTCACTCATTCCGTTCCTCCCGGTGCTGCAGGCTGGCCTTTTGTACTGGGCTCCTGCCTCCGTTGCCGCATTTTCTGCCCACAAAGAAATCCGCAGCAGTCACAATACAGCTCTGTTGAGCTCGCTCACTACCGCTCTGTCACTCACTCATTCTGTTTCTCTTGGTGCTGCAGGCTGCGCTTGTGTACGGGGCTCCTGGCTGCATTGGCACCTTTGTCTGTCCACAAAGAAATCCGCAGCTGTCCTGACAGAGCTACGTTGAGGTCGCTCAGTCTCCCTCTGTCACACACTCATTCTGTTTGTCCTGGCACTGCAAGTGGCCCTTTTGTACAGTGCTCCTGCCTGCATAGGCACCTTTTTCTGCCCACAAAGAAATCCACAGCAGTCCTGCTAGAGATCTGTTGAGTTCACTCATTCCCCCATCTCACTCACTCATACTGTTTCTCCCACCGCTGCAGGCTGGCCTTTTCTGCTTGGCCCCTCGCCTGCTTTGACACCTTTTTCTGCCCACAAAGAACCAAGCAGTCCTGACAGCGCCCGGTGAGTTCACTCACTCACCCTCCCTCACTCGCTCTCTCGTTCTGTTTCTCCCAGTGCTGAAGGCTGCCCTTTTGTACTGGGCTCTTGCGCTGGGGCCTTTTTCTGCCCACAAACAAATCTGCAGCAGTCCCGACAGAGCTGAGTTTAGCTCAGTCACTCCCCCTCACTTGTTCGATCTTAATCTGTCCGAAACACTGATTTCCCACAGCGACCATGCTATTCTCCGGCAGGAGTGCAAAAAACATATTTAGACCGGATGTGAAAAATGACAGCTGTACTCTTCATGAGGAGGTGTGAATAAAGTGCCACTGTTGGAAACGTGCTTTGAAAATATTACAAATGTGCAAAGTTAAAAGGGTGCGTGAAACAGTTCAATGCATGCTTGTAACACAATCATGTTATGGAGTTTCGTCACCAAATTTTCAACATAGGGCTTTTAGGACCTCTGCTCATGAACAGTGCCCCTGTCATTTTCTTAATCTGTCCCTAACACTGATTTACCACAACGACCGCTTTATTGTGTGCGTCAACTGTGAAACCACATTTCAGTCAGGATGTGAAAAATGACAGCTGTACTGCTCATGAGGAGGTGTGAAAAAATGCCACCGTTGAAAATCTGGCATGACAATATTACAAATCTGCGAAGTTACAAGGGTGTGTGGAAAGTGTGCAACTCACACTTGTAATACAGTCATTTGGTGAGCTATCATCACCAGAATTTCAACATAAGCATTTAGGACCTCTGCTCACAAACAGTAACAATGTCTTTTTCTTAATCTGTCCCAGACAGTGATTTCCCTAGCGACTGCTCTATTCTGCGCTGGAAGTGTGAAAACACTTTCGTCCAGGATGGGAAAATAGCGGATGCACTGTTCATAAGTAGGTGTGGGAAAATGGCAATGTGAACATCTGGAGTGAAAATATAAATTCACGAAGTTACGAGCGTGCGTGCAAACTGTGCAACACACGCTCGTAACACAGTCATTTTATTGAGTATTGTTAGCAGATTTTCAACACAGCCATTTCAGGACCTCTACTCATGAAAAGTGTCACTGTCATTTTCTTAATCTGTCCTGAACACTGATTTCCCACAGCGACTGCGCTATTCTGTGCCAGAAGTGCGAAAACACATTTCCGCCAGGATGTGAACAATGACAGCTGTACTGTTCATAAGGAGGTGTAAAAAAAATGCCAAATGTTGAAAATCTGGCATTAAAATATTGCAAATTCATGAAGATTACGGCGTGGGTAGCAACTGCATGCGCTGTCAGGCTCAGAAACATCATTTTGGATTATTCCCACAATTTGCAACATAGGCTTTTTGAGATCCACCTCATGAACACTGGCACTGTCATTTTGTTAATCGGCCCTGAAATGTGATTCCGCGCAGTGACCTCAAAATCACCTTTCGGGGCCTATTAACGCAATCACAGTTCAATAATTCATGAGGAGGGTCCCAAAAACCCTATGTTGAAAATGTGGTGAAAAAAGTCCCAAAAATGCCTGAGATATGTACTAAAGTTGAAAAAACACTATTTATTATGTTATGCAGCTTACTGGCATTTCCTCAGTTCATGGTCGGCTTTGAAGAGTGCAGATGTGTTCCTGGTGCACCGAAAATCTTCACGCCAAGCTCCGGAGGTAAGTATGAGGTGACAGGGGGGTGTGGGGAGGCAGGGTATGCAGTGGGTTGGTGCGGGTTGCAGGTAGGGGCCAGGGACACTACGAGAAACCGTTTCCTTTTTTGCAGGTAAAAAAAAACACTTCACAGGACGTTTTTTCCTTTAGAGGGCATGTGGCAGCTGGGATGGGCACCCAGCTGCCACCAATGGTCTTTTGGGGCAGTAGCTCTACAGGGATTGGGCACCTGCTGGCAGGAATAAAAGTGTGGGGGTGTTACAGAATGCAAGCGGGAGGGCTCCCCGTCGGCACCATAAACAATGGGGCACCGAGTCCGACGGGGTTTGGGGACCCTGTTGGCACATAAACACGGTGGGAGGGGTTAGATTGTTTGTGAACAGGGTGGCAACCTGCCGCCCTGTTCCCAAACAATATCAGGGTTTTACATCCCACTCTGCAATGATGGATCGCTCCCTCACTGCAGCAGATGGCGACACTGCAATGATGAGGGGGCCCCTGATTGCAGCGGCAAAATTGTCAGTAGTTGGTGCAAATATTCCAAACTACTGTCACCAGCAGCCTGCAATATGTTATTTGCACTGTGCACAATCAGTATAAAAATGGTACATCCTGTCTGCCCTATTTCCCATATTAATCCTCAGAACCTACTGTCCATGCAGGGTAATAGCCTTCACTATCCACTCCCTTGTTTCCCCTCCCTACTACAATTAGCATGAGTAACCATTATACCCTTCACTTTGTCAGAGCCATGCTTGAAACCATTTATGGTTTTGGTGCCTGCCATCTCAGTTGGCAAACTATTCCACATTTCCACCACCATTTCTGGAAAATAAAACTTTCCAATACCCCTCTTGAACCTCCCTCCCATCAGTCTCTACTTGTGCCCCCATAACCTTGAACTGTTACTAATACTAAGTTGTTCTTCATTCACCTAGTTTATTCCTTACAGGAATGTGAAGGTCTCTATCATATCATTCCTCTCTTGTCTGGTCTCCAGTGAAGACATGTTCAGTGCCTTGAGCAGATCCTCATACGATCTGTCCTGTCAGCTCTGAATCATCCTGATCACCCTTTGTCGTTATCTTTCCTGAGATGAGGTCTTCAGAAGTTCAGAACTCTGAACAGTATACCCAGTGCAGCCTCACCAATGATCAATAAAGAGGCAGTAAACCTCTTTTCTTCTACTATCAGAACCCCTTCTGGCACATCCTAGTATCCTATTTGCCTGACTAGATGCCTCACTGTACTAGCTTGATTGTTTAAGGGAGTCACTAATGATGAATACTAGGTCCCTTTCCTCAGCTGTAGTGCTCAGCTCTACCCCTCCTATCCAGTACTCTGTCCTGGGGTTCTTGTCCCCTAAGTGAATCACCTTGCACTTTTTGGCATTGAATTTCAACTGCCAAACCTTAAGCCACCTCCTAATCTTTACATGTCACTCTGCAGTTTCCTACTTCCCCATCACTATCTACCCTCCCATGAGCTTGGTGTCATCTTCAAAGAGACACAGCCTCAGATTCATTCTCAAACGTTGTTAATGAGCATATTGAAGAGAACAAGAGTCAGGATGGATCCCTGTGGCATTCCACTCTTGACTTCCCTCTTTTCTGATTTGACACCATAATCACAACCCTTGATGCCTCTCATTCAACTAAAGCCCCCTCACCCCCCACCAAAACACTGCTTAGATTTTCCTTCAAATCCCTGGACCTCACCCCCTTGCGCTGTGACCTAAGTCACTCTGATTGGTCCCCTATCTCATTGGTCTGCTCCACTGATTCCATGCTAACATATTTCAAAACAAAATTACTCTATATATCTTTTTTTTTTAGTTGTTTAACCAGGACTAGCAGACTAAGCTGAAAGCTTTTTTACAGGAGTGACCTGGGAGCACAGGGAAGTTAAGTGACTTGCTCAGAGTCACACAGTATGCAAGTGAAAGCTGTGGGATTCAAACCCAGGTCTGGTCTGCTGGATGTCACCAGGTTTGCAGCTCAGAGCCTTAAACCACTGCGCTATACTGCCTCCTCTTTATGGGACTGCAATGCCCCCCCAGAGCAGGACATGAGAAAAGGTATACCACCTCCCTTAGATCATGGCTGAACTCATAGCTTACTTGCAAGTGTAGGATTTGGTCTGGTCAGAAAATAAATGTAACCCATCCCCCATGGCTTCCAGAGGTATCATCATCTCCACAGCACCTGTACCATGGCAATAAGCTTGCCAAAGGTGAGAATTTTATATCTAATTTCAGTACCAACATTGGTTACCTGTCTAAATTTTGAAAGGCTGCCACAATCTCTTCTCCCCTCCCACTCCTTTGCCTGTCCTCAGAGTCAGTGACACCCCTGTCTCTAACCTCTCCTTCATCACCATAGAGATGTAATTCCTTTTCATCACCTGTACCTCCTCTCTCCTCTCCTCCCTCTACCCTTCCTCACCTCCCTCTCACCCCTGCCAGCTTGCATGACTGTCATCTCCTTCCTTCCCTTATTGTTTTTCTCTCAACTACTCATCCTTGTATCCCCAACACACTTCCCGACCATAATCCTTCCAGGGTGAGAGCCCAGATAGCTGGGATAGCAAGCTCCTCCATCTGACTGCTTCTGCAATCTCCTCCCCATTGGATGACCTCCCTAACCTCTCTTTCTGGTGTTCCTCCATTCCTGCTGACTGGAAGGCTACCACTGTTACTCCTCCTTCTCCAAAAGATGGTGACCCGTCAGGTACGAACAGCTACCAACTCATTTCTCTCCTCCCCCCAAAATACAGGAACAAATTATCTTGTTACAACTCTCTCCCTTTCTGGACTCCTCTTCCTTTTTCACCCAATACAAGTCTGACTTCATCAAAAATCACTCCACCACCTGCTCAGGCTCACCAAATCCATCCATAATGGTATGGATCACAGCCTGTTCACTTCTGCTATAGTCATCGATCTAGCCAATGCATTCAACCTGTCTACCACCCAATTATTAGCCAAACTCCAGGCTGCAGTCCTCTGACTTAGCCATTAGCTGTTCCACTCCTAGCACAGGGTAGGTCCCAAGCAGTCAAAGTGGTGACCCCTCTCTCCTCCCTACCTGTATCCACTTGGGTCCCACAAGGATCTGAAGGTAAGCCCCTACTTTCTCCATTTTCCTTAATGATCCTCCTCCATGTGCTTGTCTGCATCCATTCACATGTACATGGATGACACGGTCCTATTCATAGCAGGCCCACAGACTCCAGCTGGACTTTGATCAAGTTCAGCCCTGACCACACACAAATCAGCTTTTCCTCAATGCCAAGAAGGCTGTCTCCATGTCCTTTGGCACAAGGCACCAGACTCTCTAGGCTCCCTCTGCTTCCTACTTTCCATACCCTGGATGGCTCCCCTGTGGCTTTATGTCACCACCTTTAGTTATCTTGGTATCTGGCTAGACCAGCACCTAAATGTTTCTGAACAAGTGGATGCTATAGTCAAAAAGCTGCACAACAATTTGGTGTACTTTACAGGAACTGTGACTGTATCCCACCTTCAGCATACCATGCTATTATCCAGAGAATGATCCTCCAAATCTCTGACTATGGTGATGTGGTCTACAGCATAGCCCCCTTCACTACCCTTGCCAGACTGGACACACTCTTCAACTATTTCTGCCATTACACTCTCGATTATCCTTCTTGGACTTACCATTGTTCTATATATAAATCTTTCTCCTTTTCTTTTCTTGAGGACAGATACCATGCCCACTCTGCCAGCTTTGTGGGCAAATCCGGTTTGTTTCCCTACCCTCCTATCTCTCCGATGGCCCCGTTATAGCCATACCATCAGAAGCTGAAATATTCGAACCCTAGCAGTCCTTCAGTTTCCCACAACCATGTCGGCAAAGTCATGTTCAGCCACGCTGCCTAAAATCTGGAACTCCTCGCTCCAGCCATTCTCAATCTCCTCCCCGCTAGTTCTTTCAAACCACTTCAGTAGTCTCACCTCTCCCTCCTGCACTTGCTCCTAGTTTTCCCTCTTGCTGTCCCTGTACTTGTTTCCAGTTTAGGTACAGCAGCTAAAATTTAACTTCTATGCTTCCACTCTAGGCATTATGCTGATGTTTATAGCTAATGTTGAAGGGAAAGCCTCTCTCAGCCCTTTGTATATCAGTTGTGCAGATGGAGCTCCCTCTAACTGTAAACTCCATCAAATACCTTGGGGTGACACTTGACCCCCAGTTGGACCTGAGAGTCATAGCCTAAATGTCTATAGAACTGTGAATTATAGAGTGAGGTCCTGGCCTATAGAGACCAAAAATAACCTGACACCTGCTGCTTGTCCTGGCACTTGCTAGGGTACTACTACCCTCCTTAGCTGTGGTCTCCACCAGATTTGCATGTACCTCAAAAGCTCTTCTTACTCGGTGGCATACAGTACAGTAACATCTGTCGCTTTGCACTGGCTGCCCCCTGTCTCACCCACCATTGTGAGCTTTATGATAAACTAGGTTGGCTTTTCCTGACCAATCACCTGAACTTTGGGCTGGGATGCCTCGTGGGCAATGGGATCAGAACAGGCACCCCCTCTGGGACTGGCACAGCTTCTGTCACCTCCTGATTAGGGAATTTAGGTAGGGAGAGAGTGTGCCAAGCCAGTACTTAGTGATGAGATTTGCGCAATGATGCAGTCGCCTATTTGTTAGGGATGGGAAGGCTAAAGCTCAGTACAAGTGGCAGCGGTGGGTAAGGTGAGGTGCATCCAGAGCAAACCGACAAAATGAGTTGAAAAGAGTATCCAGGTTGGCTAAGGAGGTGGCAGGAACAGAGCAATAAACAACATCGCAATAGTCGAAAACCGGGAGGATCAGTTTTTGGATCAGTTCGCTTCTTGCCTGTGGCGGGGAGGCAGGGCGGTTCTAAATAAACCAAGTTTGGGACAAAGCTTTTTTATTATGGCATCTACATGGGCGAGAAGGTGAGATGTTTATCAGCCAAGCGGCCCAGATACCTGAAAGACTTCGGTATGATTACAGTTGCTCTGTCGGGGTAAAGTGAAGGTAGAGAGGGCAGAAGAACCTTGACAGCTTCTGATGTGTGCCAAAGTCATGGACACAGTTTTCTTTGCATTTAGGAAGAGTTGGTGAGATTGAAACCAGCTCTGGCATTATTGAAATCACGTTGGAGTCTGGAGGCGACATCACAAGGTGAGAGGCTCAGAGGAGAATAGAACTGCATCATCAGCATACATATGTATAGAAGATGAGGTGACAGATGGATGGAAGATCATTCAGAAGATGGAGAAGAGAATTGGGCCTAATCACGGACCCTTGGGGACTCCAAAGTATATGGGTAGAGGAGGGGAGATGTAGTCGGATATTTTTACAGACTGTGAGCAGCCATATAGGTATGTGCTGAACCATTTAATAGCATGTTCAGACAGCCCAGCTGATGAGAGGAAGTGGAGCAGGAGGGAGTGGGAAACCGTGTCAAAAGCTTTGGCAAGATCAATAAAAATGGCAGTGGTTATGTGACCGCAATCCATGCCTGTCAGGATCGCATCAGTGATTCAAAGCAGCGAGGTAGTAGTAGGTGATGTTTACAGAACCAGATTGATATTGGTGTGAAGAAATTTCTGTCTAAGAGGTACAAGGATAGATCAGGGACTAGATGTTCTTGTAGTTTGGCTAACGTGGAGGAGAGATATAGAGTGATAGTTCTCAGGGAGGAGAGGTGCCACACTTTGGAGGAGACAATAACATGTCTCCCACTGATGAGGACTTTGGCCAAGTGAAATGAGAGATTGAAAAAAGAGCAGTGAGTGGGAGCAATGGCAGAGAGCAGACAAGTTTAGTAACTTTGGGTCCGGTCCATCAGAAGACTACCTTTGCTCAGGTTTAGGGCTTCAAGGCCACCAACATGTCAGTTCTCAGAATTTTAGAGAAGGAAAAGCTATGAGGTGGGGCTGGAGGACTTCTAATAGGTCTGGAGAATAACTGGTTAATAGTTGGGTGGGAGCCTGAGTAGAAGCTTACATGAGGTAAAGTCTGCGAGTTGAAAGCAGCAGCAATGCTAAGGTGGTCGACAATGACAGTATTGTTTATTTGGAGGAGGGGGAGGAGGAAGGGGGAGCCTGTGGGGAGAAAAGTGGTGGATTACTTTCCAGAATTTGGATGGGTTATTTTATTAGAGTTAGAAGTAGAGGCTGAGTAATCAGCCTTGGCCAAATGAGTGACTTTTGTGCATTTGTTTCTGAGGACCCAGTAAGCCTCATAGTCTTTAAGGACCTTTGTTCTTTTTATAGAGCTTCCAGGCTGTATCACGTGCCCTTAGACAAGCAATGAGTTCTGGGGAGATCCACGGGAGGTGGTTTCCACGGACACGTACCCGGCGTAGTGGTGCATGTTGATTCCAGACTTCAAGTAATCGTTCTCTGAAGTAGTTAGCTGCGACATCTAGGTTACTGGCAACAGTTATAGGTGCCCAGTTAGTGTTGGTCAAATCATAAAGAAGTGGGTCAATGTTCAGGGATTTATATGATTGGATTTGTGGAGTTTTATAGGGGACTTTGACTTTGTGAATTTTGCGCAGCAGGAAAGTCATGCAGTGGTCACTGAAGGCATCTGCTAGAGTACCGGAATTAATGACCCTATGGGTGTGAGTTGTAAGGGCCCAGTCAATGAGGGAATGGTTTCCTGTCCTGTGATTTAGCCTAGTCGGATCTTGCATAATTTGGGTTGAGTTGAGCGCATGTATAGCATTTAGGACTTTGCTGGTAGTGGTAGTCCAATTTATGTTGAACTCTCCCTCAATATATAATTCACCAGCTGAAGAGTGGCTAACTTAAGGTGGTTATGAGTTCAGTAGCAATATTGGGTTTATAAGCCAGGACAGCAGTAGACACCTACTACAAAGAAGATAGGTTTGGAGAAGAGGCAGAAGTTGCAACAGCAGAGCCTTGTAAGCTTTTGGTGAGCACTAGAAAAGACAAAAAGTGAAATTGATGGAAGAGGAGACATAGATGGTTACCCTACCTCCTCTCCCAAGTTGGTCCTGTCTCGATATTGTGAAGCCAGGAGAGTAAGAGATGAGTTGCTGATTTTTTTATTTAGCCAGTCAAGAAAGTATTATTATATCAGGGTTAAGCATAGCCAGCCAGTGGCTGTAGCAAGTCCACTTGGGGAGGGACTTCATATATTGATATGTAGTATTTAAGGCCATTTGGAAGAGCTGAGACATGGCTCAGTGCTGGCTGCAGGAGGAGGTTGAGCTGGGCCAGGGTTGGGGTTTATGACCACCAGCTGATAAGAGTAGGAGGCAATATTATAATAATGCACTTTGCGCTCTTGAACCAGGAGTAGTTGCGTAGCAGTCTGGAGCGTAGGGCTTTGGTGATAGCAAGGGTGACCAGGGCTAAGCAGCCATATAAAAGCATGTACATAGGCAGCTGGACGAGAGAGGCACAGAGCAGTGGGTCTGTAAAATCCTGGATATGGTAATGGGAGAGGGAGTTACCTGATTGTAGATAGGGGAGGGATATCATCTAATTTCATAGGGTGGATGAGGGATTAGGTGGCGGGGGAGAATAAGTGCTGGAGTGTGGGCAATCTTGGTTAAACTGGGGGTAATGGTCATGGAGGGCGAGGCTGAGTCAGAAGAAAAGCTGTACTGGCTCAGTAGGTCAGCGAGGCAACAGGGTTCTGGGCGAGCCAATGAGGCAAGGGACAGTGGGAGGAAGGCAGAGCAAATGTGTATTTAAAGAAGGCCTGGGAGGGGTGGGGAGGAGAAAAATCACAGCAGAAGAATATGAGCAGGCTGAACTAGAGCGGAATGCAAAGGCGCACCAATCGAGTGAGCGTGCTTGCCTGGCTGACCAATAAGATGCCCGTATCAAAAAGCTGCAACCAATACGTAGCACACTGAGAGCAACTTCAAGCAGTTGAATACCTGAGAGAGTTGATCAGGAACGGTTCAGGAGGCGGCAGGAGCTCTGCTCATGAACAGTGTCACTGTGATTTTCTTAATGTGTCCCATATAGTGATTTCAAGACACTGACGCGCCATTGTGCGCCACATGGGCGGAAACATGTTTTGGGCAAGATGTGAAAATAACAGCTGTACTGCTCATAAGGAGGTGTGGTAAAATGACAATGTTGAAAATCTGGAGTGAAAATATTGAAAATTCATGAACTTATAGGTGTGCGTGGGAAATGTGCAATACGCGGTGGGAAAACAGCCATTTTTAAGAATTTTTACACCAAATTTTCAACATAGGCTTTCTGAGAGCCCACCTTATGAACACTGGCAGTGTCATTTTGTTAATCGGTGCTGAAAGGTGATTTCACGCAGTGACTGTGAAATCACCCTTTGGGCCCGATTAATGCCATGACAGTGAGAGCATTCATAAGAAGGGGTCCCAAAAACCCCATGTTGAAAAGTTGGTGCAAAAATTTCAAAAAATGGCTGAGATATGCAGCAAAGTTGAAAAAACCCTATTTATTACATTATACAGCTTACCGGCATTTCCTCAGTTCGCGGTCGGCTTTGAAGAGTGCAGACATGTTCCCGGTCCACCGAAGATCGTCGCGCTGGAGTCTGGAGGTAAGTATGGGGTGAGGGGTGTGTGGGGAGGTTCAGTGAGCAGTGGGTGGCGCGGGTGGGGGCCCAGACAGTGAGGACCATTTTCTGTTGCAGTTTTTTGTAAAAACAGGAGGACGACGCAGGACGTTGCTACGCTGGGGTGGGCTCCAGCGTGGCACAAGGGGCTGTTTGGGGGTCCATGGAGCCAACAGGGATTGGGCACCCCCGTCAGCGATAGCATCTGTTGCCACACTGGGGTGGACTCCAGCGTGGCACCGTGTACTCTGGGGACAGTGGAGCCGGCGGGGGTTGGGCACCCTGTTGGCTGATGTGATGTGTTGCCACACTGGGTGGGCACGCATGGCATGCAACTCTGTTTGGGACAGCAACAGCCGATGGGGATTGGGCACCTCGTCGGCTCTGTGTGTGGGGGCGAGCACACAGTATATGTGTGTGTGTGTGTGTGTGTGTGTGTGTGTGTGTAGGGGGAGTGCACATGAACAGGTGATATCTTATTGCTGCTCGCTGAAGCATAGCTCCCCCTTTCAACTGCACTCCACTGCATTTTCGACTGCTGTCATAGACAACTCCAGCAGCGATTGGAGAACTGCAGCCACACCTGCAAACACACTGACTGAATTGGAAGAGAGCTGCCACACCTCCGAAAACTCGGATGATGGCACTATGTTTTCTGCACATGTGTGCAAGCAACATAAAAATGTATAATAAACATTGTGATAAGCCTCTGTATCACATCAAGGCAGCAAAGCCTCACAGAGCTCCATTCACACCTGCACTCATGCATGCAATCATGCATAAAATTCAGGTCACTACGGCTTAGCAACACATACACACACGCTTCCACCCCCACCTATAAAAACACAATCCCACACACCAATACACACATACATTGTTGCATCCACACAGAGTACCTCAGACCCACAGACACAGTCCCTCCAACATAAACACACAACACGACATCAATGGTCTCCCCACACATACACACACACACACACACACACACCTTGCTGAGCACACACATAGACCAGCACTCCCACCCACAGGCACACTCACTCACACATACGAAGCCATGCACACACACACACACACACACACACACCCTGTACAGCAATTCCCCCACCCACACCCCAAGATGGCACTGGGTCCCACACCAATAGTATTTTATCTGGAAACACACAAAAGAAATTGGCTGGCTTTTAGTTTCAATGTTTAATAAACATTTTGGTAAGCCTTTGTACCATGTTAAGGTAGCTAAGCCTCACAGAGGTCCATTCACATCAACACTCATACATGCAATCATGCATACAATTCTTGTCTCTGTGACCCATAAAGGCCACACTCCTACAACACCACACACCCACCCACAACCACACACAACCCACCACAACACCACCCACAATACTACCACCAACACTGTTCACCTGCAACAGTCTTACCAAGACATACACACAGAGTCCCACAACCACTCACACCAACCCAATCCAACACAGTCACACATGCCTTGCTGCGTCCACACACAGCAACTCACTGTGGCCCACAGACACAGTCCCTACCACACAAACACCTCCCAACACATGGCGGCCTCCCTCCACACATGTCTTGCTGTGTCAACACACATTACCTCACTCCGCCCCATAGACACACCCTCCCACACACACACACACACACACACACACACACACACACACACACCACCTGACAGCACTGTGCTCCCCCCCACACACACATGCCTTGTTGCAGCCACACACAGACCCTCACTCTGAGCCACAGTCACACTCACTCCCACACACAGAACCCATACAGCAATTCCCCCAATCCAAAATGTCAATGGGTCGCACACGTCTTGCTACGTCCACACAAAGTACATCACTATTACCCAAAAACACATTGCCTACCACATACACACACACACACACACACACACACACACACACACACACACACACACACACACACTACCTCATACACACAGACTCACTCCAACGCACAATCACACCCCCTTCATCATACGCAAATTGGTGATGAGGGAAACTGTAGATCCATTACATGCGGTATTAAGTGCAGTGATGCATGCAATGTGAGGGGTAAGAAAAAGCAGTGGAGTACACACATTCATGTAATTAGAGGTGTAAGGTCACCATCATGGACAATAATCACCATAACAACGGTTCTCTAAGGTCCTGCTTGGAGAATGGGTGGGGAGTTAAAATGGGGGTGCAGTGGAGGCACAGCAATATTACATGAACTATAGCTAACCAAAAACATGTTGAATAAATTAAAGGGGAAAGGCACAGTACTTACTGTTGTGAATACTGTATAATGAAACACAAATGTCTTCAGGCTTGAAGTGTGCAGAACAAACAACCTCATGTCCAGTAGGAGCAAATGTCAGTATTTCAGAATCTGTCTTGCCCAATGCCTTCAAGCCACTCATGATGCAACTTAGCATCATTTGGTAGCCTATGAAAGGATACTTTCACACCATGATTTCTTTTCCCAGTGGTGTTACCACAATCAACAAATGCATGTAAGCATTTTATATGAATAAAAATCACAAGGAAGGACATCTACACATAAGACACAGATGAATAACTGAAGTAGACTGTGCCCAGACACATGACACTAGTACAGCAAAATGAATAAGCAGTTTTTATTGGTTGGTCAAACACAAGTTAATATAAACATTCCTTTGAAGCAGGAAAAAAAAGACAGCAATTAATAGACACTGATAATGGTGGGAAAAATTAAAGCCTGTCAGAAGTCATCACTACTCTCAGTAATATTGTCAACTATACAGACTATACAGACAGCAGTCAACAGTGAATGATTCCAGCTCCAATGCCGACACTGTGCATTTTGTGGTGACCTGAATGCCATGTATTAGCTAAAATATTGCACAGTCACGACAGCATTGCATATGGTGATGACAGACAAGCCACACCACTACAGAACTCAGAGTAACAACAAAATCTGTGACATAGTTGGTAAATAACTCAGGATGCAGGTCAGTGAAGAAAGTTTAGAAATGGAAATAACATACTCCACAAATGAATGAGGTGCATGAACTCCCAGAATTCAGCATGGCATTGCCATAGAAGAGAGGAAGAAGCTGGACTTCTGTTTAGGAGCAGCACTGAATATTCAATAGCTAAGATCCAGAGTGCAAGCTGTATATATATATATATATATATATTCTGACCATCTCAGCAGTTAGTTTAGTGGAAAATCTTGTTCCACTCACAATATATTATATTTTAAGGGCTATAAACTTTTACATGCTTTTTTTTTAGTGAAGCACCTGTTTGAACCTTATGTGCCCTGGTTTAATTAGAGTTATAGAATTTCCCTTATAATTCTTTTTCTTCTTTTATATAATAATTTTGGCAAATGCAGTTTATTTAACTAAGTTTGATCAGAACTATTTTCGCCCTCTAAAAATAGGATCCGTTTATTGTGCCTGCTTTATTTTTAAATTGTATTTCATGCTACAAAGATCCTGCTGTGCCTATATATTATTTATACTAGCTACAGTTGGTTAAATTTAAGTTATTTTATACGAAATTTGGGTTACATACACCACTGCCCTGATTCTGGTTTTCTCCCATCCTGCTCTCTTGTGTTGAATGGTGACTCCTCCTAGAAGCAAGATGTGTGGTTTGGCTGGACAAAATTGCTAACAACTCAATACGAGGAGGAAAACTTAAAAGAGTCAGTGAAATTACTGTGGCCCAGGTGGACCAAGGACTCGATTGTCGGTGGCTACCACAAGGAACTGTTAAAATTCCTGGAACTATTCCTCTGATTGGGTAGCATGATAAAGCCAGATTCTGGTTCTGTTATTCAGCACAGTCCTTTGGGGCAGTATGTCTAAGAAGTGCATTGACTGCTGAAAACTCTTATTTCAGTTATTAAGTGTTAAGTAAGTGCAGCACAGTATTTAAAGGCACCGTGTCCTGATTTGCACATTTATATTGGAAGAGCCCTGTTTAGGAGGTACAGTCTGTGAATTCTAAGCCTAGATAAAGACTTTTCCTACTAACATTATCTCAGTTATAGGTACCTGACATGTTCCATTATCAACTTGTGTTCCTTTGTTTAAATTATTCATTTTTAGTATTTATAATTTGCATAGTGCTGCTATTTATCAGGTGTTTTATATAACAGTGCAACAATTATCTTTTTCTTTCTTTTCAGTGCAATATGGTATTAACCAGAAAAAAGTTAGCAGTATTAGAAATGGAAGTAGTATCTGAATATATTTCCCCTGAGGGGGTACGAGACAAGGTTGTTACTATTGTTAATTCTGACATCTCATTAACAAATGATGTCATAAAACAGGGATTAGAGGATCGGGGTGGGAAAAATAAAAAAGACAAGAATCAAAAAGCTAAGCATAAGCCAAGGAGTGAACATAGTTTAGCTAAAAATAAGAACAACAAAATATAAAAAAGACTTAGCAAGCCTGACCAAGACACTTTTCACCAGGATAAGCAGTCTAAAATTAGTGATCTTTTTAAAAAATAAAAAAAATAAGCAACCTAAATCACCTCTGGGTTTAGAACACCCAGAAACAGAGTTTAACAGGAACCCATAGAATTTTTCAGGCTGTCTTCTACTCCTAAACTATTTGATCCATCTGTCTTAAATAATGACACACAGGATAATATTGTTGGTGACAAAAGCAAATTAAATAGCATGGAAAGTATAGGAAGCCAGATAACAATATTGAGACACTTGGGGTGGAGGCAGCAGGCCCTGATGATCCCATCCAGGCAATGGATAGAGCTGAGGTCTTTCTTCAGTTGAGCTACAAATTAAATAGTTCCAGCTCCCTTGCTTTCTATCCCGAGGCCTGTATGCCAATATAAGCCCAGAAGAATCCAGGACCTCAAGTCCTTCATACAAATTTAACTGAAGTAATACATGAATTACAAACTACTATCTCTGATCTGAAGAAATATGATTCAGTCATGACCACAAATATGGTGGCTCATCAGAAGCGATAGCAAATTATCCTTTTGCTCTTAGTAAAGAAGTAAAAGATTTTATGAAAAACCCTTATGCTTCCCATCTTATTATTCTGAATCAAATGGTGGGCATACAGAATGAGATGGAAACCTTTAAACAAAATACAGCTATAAATAGCTTTAAACTAGAAGATATCATGGAGAAACTGAAAACAATTGCTCTAGATCCCCCACGCTCACCATCCCTCACAACGGAAGAACCTGAACAAATACGACCAGACTTTTCAGTGGTAGTAATTCCTATTTCTCCAGATAAAACTAATATATATATATATATATATATATATATATATAAGATAGACAGACAGAGAGAGAGAGAGAGAGAAAGAAAGAAAAAAACAATCACAGATAGTTTCAACAAGTCTGAGGAGTGAGGACCTAGACTCACAGATGTCTAAAATGTGTTACAGAAAGCACCTGATACCACTAACTTAGTGATTCATGTCAAGCAGGGGAAAAATAAGGAAGCTCAAATAGTTGATCATAGTTAAGAATCTGTTGTACATACAGTAAATCTAAAAGAACATCCTACTCCTTCTAAAAAGTTACCAGATAGGTCTGTATCAAACTACCAGAATCCTTTACTGGTTCAAGGAAATGATGTACATAGTAAACACACTTGCAAAGAGATTCAATTAATTTGAAGGTAAACTCAAGGCTATAAGACTGGATCTGAAGAAATGCCTCAACTCCCTTGCTAGTGTAAATGAATCTAATCCTACTGTGACTTCTCAGGGACAGCCTACAAAGAATCCACAGAGGATTGATATAGATAATTGTCCAATATTATGCTTGTATGTATGGATCTATAGGGAAGTTGATAGATCAGATGCAGTGAACAAGAACAAGATTGTGCACCTTTTAAGGAAGCCACTGGAACACATGAAATGGATTTTGCTCAGGGTTGGAGGGATAAAGATGAATTTGGTATAAATTGTGTTTATCTGTTCTGTACATATCTGAGTCTGGCCAGCCTATTTGGATAACTTATGATGCTTTGGGCAAACTTTGTTGTCACCTAGATTTTGTAAATAGAGACTTATTGAATAGGGCTAGGACTGTTAATGTGACTGTAAATTCACAAATTAGCATTTTGGTTACAAGATCTTCCCAAAAGAAAATGAGGTAAATTTAAAAATGTCCATTTAAACTTGTTTGTGCATTTTCTACATATCCTCCTGGTACCACAAAAATTCTTAAAGTGCATACATATACCCAAATAGATATATTATTACAGACTCAGGACATGGCAAATATAATCTTGAAAAAAGTGTCACTACTGGATGAACTGGGTATACATATAGTTAAGAGCGAAATGCTCACTACAAATATTGGTGAAAAATTGAAACCAGAAGTAATCAGTATGCCTGTCAAAACATTTTCAATATTTGATCTCCCTAGAATTCCAGAACAAACAGACCTTAAATTAGAAAATATCTTGCAAGATCTATTTGTCCATACTGTACACTGAATATTCCCCTACTACCAGCTAAGTTGTTTGCATCAAGGCATATCAGCTAGACACAGAAAATAACCAAGTAGTATTTAATATTACCTCCTGTGATGCATATAATAAGCTCCTTGCTTTTACAGACCTATTAGATAGGATGGGTATATATAATAGACTGGAAAGCTTGGGGAGAAAAACTCCTGCAGGTCAATGAGGAACCTGCAAATAGTATCCATCAAACTGAGGCCAGGAACTAGCTGGCCATTTAATTGCCCCAGAAAAACAGCCACATTTTAACATCTCTACTAGAAATAGATTTTCAGCACTTTCTGACCAGGAGTCTTGACTCAATAGAGAAAGTCCTCCAAAAGAGGTATTCAGTTTGGAAACAAATTCTGAATGGACACTACTATCATGGACTATTTCGGGGTTTGTAAATACATTTATAGATTATGATTGGATAAGTTTTTTACATAACCATCCCATAATTTGTCTCCAAGAGACATGGCACTCTGATATTACAGATGTTACCCTGAATGGGTATTCCTGTTTTTATCACCCTGAGAGCAAACTGACAAAACAAGGTAGAGTATTGGGTGGCCTGGTAACATGGGTTAAAGTGGACAGGAATCTGGATGTCCATTTGATAGCCATATATATTTGCCCAAGCCTTTTAATAGAATCTCTAGCCTTTCTTGTTGCCTGTTAACTGTCTACATTCCACCAATGAACTCCAAATACTTCTCCTCCTCTATGTGGGAAGATCTGGACTCCCTGATTCATTTTAGTTGGGCAATGACAGAGTGTGAAAATATTCTGATATGTGGTGACTTCAATGTGCATATAGGAAACTTCGATGGGTATGCTGGGCTCTACGATGCCGGTTCAACAACCCTTTTGTCGACCGGCATCTCGCCAACAGGAATCATGTTGACTGCAGGTTGTGATTTACATGACTTCTGTGTGCCTCCCGGTCCTTTTTTTTATTGGGGTGCTTCACCCCCCGAACCCCAATGTGGGGGCTCTACCCTCACCCCATATCTAGGATTCTCAACTCCAGTTGGAGTTGATTTGGAGCTGGGCTGCAGGACAGGGAGGCAGTGTGCCCCTGTTTCAGGCACACCAACAGAGCGGCCTGTCGGCAAAGTGTTGATTTTGCCAACAGGAGTGTATTTTGCTGTGTTGGTGTCACCGTACATGGCTATTACCAGTTTGCTGACAGTAATATACATAGCTGGTTATTTGAAAATGTGCAGCTCCTCTTTACATCAAAAACGTAACATTTCAGGGAAATAAATTGATAGATATACTTATAGCTCATAATCTTGCCCTCATCAATGGTTTGATCACAGGTGATCATAAAGGGACTTTTTCTTATTGCAATACTATGGGTGCTTTCACACTGGATTTTGCTTTTTGGAATAGTACAATGGAAAAATGGTCTTCACTGACGATCCTAGAAAAAGGGTAAAGTGATAATTTTCCTCTGATTCTAAAATGGGGAGGTAATTGTGTTACCAACCAAACAGAACGCAAAGCCTTTGAAATCAGAAACTATGCTAAAATAAGATAGGACCCTGAGAATATGAGGTACATTGTTAGGATAGTGAAAGATGCTATTAACAAACTAGAAGCCACTGTTGAAAAAGGTCTCACAGTAGAATCCATATCTGAAATTATCACAGTGCCTAAATAACATCAGGAAATCAATTTCAACTAAACAAAATGCAAAATGTGGATATAGGGTTCCCACCACCTGGTTTGACAATGAATGCCTCAATAGGAAGCACGCTCTGATAAAACTTGTCAGATATGCCAAACTCAAAAGAAAAAGGAGTGCCTTTAAATTATTAAATAAAGCAAGAAACAATTACTGATATTTTCTGAAAACCAAACGCAGGACTTTTCAATTAAAACAATGGGAAAAAATACTCTCAGTAATTCAGAATAATGATCAAAAAACCTCTTGGTTATTGGTAGCCAAGAGAACCAACAATAGCAATAAACAATTGGATACCTATATTCCACTGGAATGATGGGTTAACCATTATACAAATATTTTCTTTGATCCTGGTCTTGAGGACCTACTAGCCCATAGGGAAATAGACATAAATAGAACTCAATTTAGTCCAGTAACTTATCAGGAAGTTTACTTAACGATTGCTAAACTTAAAAAAAGGCCCCAGGGCCCAATTTAATCTCTGCAAAGGTTTATTTGACTGCCCTCTTCTTCTGGGCAAAGCTATTGGTTCTGTTTTATAACCTATGAATATTAAAGAGTAGCTGCTTAAACTAGAAAATATCTCTGAATACCAAGCTGGGTTTCGGGCAGGATACAGTACCTCAGATAACTGCTTCATTCTTTTTCCACTTACTAGAGAAATAGGTATTTTTGAGAAAACAAAAACTCTTTGTAACCTTCGTTGATTTCAGTGCTGCATTTGACAATATTTTGCATAGTAGCCTATGGAAAATTATGCTGCTGAAAGGCTTTCAACCTGAACTCGTTAGTATCATAAAAGAGCTCTATAGAGAAACATGGGCCCAGATAAGAGGAGGGGCCATGGGGTAATATTCTGTAGAAATTAGGACCAATAAAGGAGTGAGACAAGGTTGTGTCATGGCTCCAGCCCTGTTTTGCATTTATATAGACCAGTTACTTGTAAAATTGCTGCTTTCCAACTCCGATTCACCAGCAATTGGCACAAGGCCATGTCCGGCACTGTTCTACGCTGATGACTTAGCCCTGTTTGCAAACAAAATTAAACATATTAAATGACTATGCAAATATGTACAGTCTACAGATAAATGAAAATAAAAGTCAGGTTATGGTTTTTGGTTCTAAGGATACCTCCAAAAGTTGGTTAGTAGAGAATAACAAATTAAAGACTGCTAGTACATACGTATATCTAGGCCTAATATTTTCAAATACTGGGAACTGGGGACAGCATTTAAAATCCCAATCTGTAAAGCTCAAACAAATGACTGGTGCTCTTTTGAAATTTAGCATCAGATATGAGGGTCTTACAGTTACACCCTTACTAAAAGCTGCACAAGCTAAGTATATTTCCAGACCCTACATCTACGTGAGATTTGTAGTAGTAGTATAGTAGTAGTAGTAGTGGTAGTAAAAGTTTTATTCTGATAAATTTCAGAAAAGGATAACCCAATTCAGCTGAAGCTCATTTACAATGGGATCCCATAGTACACAAAATCAATTCCACAGTAAAATTTGCAAAGTACAAAACATAAACATACAATACAATTAAATACAGTTGAGACAGAATGATAAATAACCATGCCTACTCAACGTCGACAAGATTTTGGTATCTTAATAGTGTCTGAAAAATAGATTTTAATATCCCCCCAGGATGTATTACTGCTTTGCAATCTCAGATGTCCAGGTAGGCAATTCTGTAGCTTAGGGCCTATATACACAAAACTAGAGCTGCCCCTAACAGTTTTCATAACTGGCACCACATATTCAATAGTCCCTGAAGTATGCAAACTCTTCCTAATGTATCTTTCCTTATTAGTTCTAACAGGTACCGGGGTTATAGAAAAGTAAAACCACTAGAAATCATACTAAATAAACTGCTTAGAGCAGATCTTGGCCTTAGGGGCTCTATGCCCCTCCATTAGTAAGAGCTGAACTGGGTTTTCCCACTTGAAGCCTCCTCTGTTACTAGATTAACAGGTTACTGGATAAACATTACCAGGATGGACCATCACAGACTACCCAGGAATGTCTTAGGGAAAAACGAAATGGAAAACTATAGGTTGTAAACAATCTAACTGGTATCAATAACTTCAAAATGCTCTATGTGACCATAGCTTAAAATATTTGAAAGGGTATGTGGAAAAGGGCATTAACATCAGCCTAAATACATAATTTACTGTATGAATAAAGTCATAAATAACTTTAAAGCAAAAGATTGTGAAAGCATATCTAAATTAAGGACTGCAACCTGGTTGGTGAAAAATAATATTTTGCATGTCCATAGATTTTATCTGGATGTACTCTTTGATGTTGATTTAAAAACTCTCTTTACCAGGTACAGGCTGGAACTCTTTAAAAGTAATGTTCTTGCAGCTAAGGTATAAGAAGTTGATGGATCATACAGCTAGTTACTGTAATTGTACTAGACAAAATATAGAGGACTTATTCCATGTAGTATTTATCTGGCCTTGGTACATCAAGCCACACACTTATTGGCCATTACCTGCTTGGTCACAAATTGGAACCTCAGACAATAACACTCTCTTAGAAATTATGTTGATGGTGCAGTATGAATTTATAATAAAACAAGTAACTAGCTACTTTAAAGCCATTTCTAGCATATGTAACAAACTTGATTAATTATTCTATTTGAGTTAGCATCTGTCCTGTCTTAAAATTGTGCACTTGATCATCTATTTGTATTATGCTTATTCCTATTTTTAGGGTAAATTTTTATATACAGTATTTATGGATTGTTGTACTGGGCTGTTTTCCTAATGATGTATGCTGTGCAGACTTGCTGTAAATTGTTCGTATTTTATTCTTTGTAATGGTCTGTGACTGGATAAATAAAATGTATTACTATTACACCCCAAAACAGGTAATTGGGCTCCTGATTTGCACAGCAAAGATGGCAGCTCAGGCTGCTCTGGGAAAGTTTAGGCAAGCTGGTGACCAAGGGGGAATCCCAGATAGGGTGAGAACATATTAGGAAAAAAATTTAGAGGTGATGCAGGTTTCAAGCAGATAGAGTGGAAGCCTAAATGAATAAATGATGGGGGGGGGGGAGATGCGGGCTTCACCCAGATGGAGTAGAAGCCTTAATGAAC
Organism: Neoceratodus forsteri; assembly: GCA_016271365.2. NCBI lineage: Eukaryota > Metazoa > Chordata > Ceratodontiformes > Ceratodontidae > Neoceratodus > Neoceratodus forsteri. The sequence continues at coordinate 688,923,076 of CM057449.1, forward strand.
AGATTGGGAGAATAGCAAGGGCGCTCCACCCCAGGGCAATATGGTAGGCTGGTCTACAAACAAGGGCTGATCTCAGCGTCCTGACAGATGCTGCTTGGTTGTGGAAGAGGCGGCTATTTAGATCCCCTGCAGATGCTCTTCCCCAAAACAATCTGAATCCTGATTGGCAGAGCAAGATTGCAGTTTCCACTGCTATGGGAAAGTTTAGGTAAGCTGGTAATCAATGGAAGCCCATGGTAGCAAGGGCTCTCAACCCCAGAGCAAGATGGGGGGCTAGTCTGCAAGCAAGGACTGATCTCATTTTCATTTTCATTTCATTTCAGGGTTAAGACTCATTGAACAATGTTCATTTACATTGGGACCCATTACAAAAACAATACAAGTTACACAAATATATACATCATGCAATATACAAAATATTATAAAATAAAAGAAATCATTACATAGTAATAATACATGTAGCTCTGCAATAAACACCAACATATACTATATAAAAGTTCAAAACACTTTGCATCCTTACTGTCTTGCTGTTGTTTGCATGGCACTAATAGCCACCTTTGAATATCAGCTAGCTGGGATGTAAAAAGGTTGATTTCATTAGATTGAAAGTGAAAATAGGATGTCGGAACTCACTAAGCTATTCTAAGTAAAGAAATTGTAGAAAATGGCATCAAGCTTTATAAAACAGGAGAAAACATAACATCACTAATAATTAAAAATGTGCTAACCTGGAGTTAGATGTTGACACACAATTTAGTTTAAAATACTAAAGCTGTGTAAGAGCTACTGACCCCAGGAAAGATCTTGAAATAATTCAAGGATTCAGCCTTGGTTTGGAGTGCAATGGGCAACTCTCGACAAGCCCCCAATTACTAGTTAAACTATACATGCTTGAGACTCTCAGATTTTTTTGTTGCAGCCATCTCCCTCTCGTTCATTCCATACCTTTCACAGCCAGGTAACTGCTTCCATGGCATCTGTGCCTTTGTAATCTCCTCAGCATTGTTGTGTCATTGTTTGTTCAGTGGCTTCTTTTCTGCACCCGTTCTTTCAATTTTCTCCCTCTGCCTTTTTCTGTGGTCTGTCTGGTCACTTCTGGTCAGTGCCTCTGGGCTTTTGTGTTTTTTTCCATGTTTTGATCTTATTTCTTTCCAGCTCTACTGCCTCTTGTATATGGCCTACAAAAATCTTGTCCAGGATAATTCACAGTCACTGGCCTAGTACTATTTCTCAAGGGTTCCTTGTTTCTCTGCCTGCCCTGGCTTACTGCTTTTGTTATCCAGTGTTGCTGTTTCTAGTCCTGCCTACAGTATTTGCCAATATCTCAACATACGAATGTACTATGCTGTTGTTCCTCCAGGCATCCATCCTTCAAGCTTTAGCTATTGACTATAGATCACAGTGAACGATAGGGTAAAACAGGGCAGCCTGGATGGACCAATGGTCTTTTTTTGCAGACACTATCTATGTTTCTATGTTTTTTACTTTCAGAGTTTTCCTTCCTTCATACTTTGCCTCTCTCCTTCATGGCCCGTTCTGGTCTCATAGACTAGAAAGCTTGATGTGCTCCTGTTGCCTCCCATTCCTGCTCTGGGAGGGTGAGCCCTCACTTAGTGAAGATCCATTTAGCCAGCCCTGCAGACTGACATAGAAGCACCTCCTGGTATGCATACACCCTGGCCCAACATCTTAAGGGTTGGGTTCTCACCATAGGGGGCTTCTTTAGCCATGCATACTGACTTAGTGGCACCTTCTTCTGTTGTATCTATGGCTTCTTCTCCCTGATGGTGAGGCCCTATCATGGGAGTTTCTTCAGTTGTGCAGATCAATTTAGCCAGACCTCCTGAAGCAAGTGTCCCTGGATTTGCCTATAAGTCACCTAGTCTTACTCTGTTCCTCTTTCTTTTAGTTCCCTTATTTCAGCAATACGATAGTCCCTCTCTGTGTTGAGGCTGGCTGACCTCTGTTCAGATGTTGCTGCATCCTCAGTTCACATTTTGTGGGTTGTGTTTCTCTTAGAGAGAGAGAAGAGGGCCCCTTTAGCTTTGTCTGAATACGTGGCAGCACCTTATAGTGATATTCTGTTAGAGGATAAAGTGAAAGTCCTTTCTATTTAAAGTGTTTTCCCAAATTGGATCCTAAGTTCAGAAACATTCAGAAGCATCTGAACAGCCAGTAATTCCATCCTAAGCCTTGAGAGATGGTGACCTGCTGTAGGCCTTGGTTTCCTTGAGGTTTCTTCTACAAGGGTTTTATTCCTCTCCTCCAAGTCAATAGTCATAATATAATGATTTATTTTCTGCTGAGGGTTAGGGCTGTATTGTGGTTCTCTTCCCCTTAATTTTGTAGTCTGTCAGTTCTATTCAGGCTATGTCTCTCCTCCTCTTGGGAAGTGTTTCATCTTTCAATGTTGTCTTAGGGCTTTCTTACCTAAAGTGTCTTTGGTCTTGTGACTTCATCCCACAACACCTTGAGGGCAGAATGCTTCTATGGTTCTGAGTCTTTGTGGTACCCCACCAGGGTGGTAATCCCTTTAGCAGGACAGAGGGCATAAACAAAGTTCAGATATGTTGTACAGGATACTTCTCCTAGGAGGTGGATCATGGTGATGTAATGCATGTGACCGGTGGTTAGGTAGCATGAGGAAGCTGCACTCCTCCCTCAGGCTCAGCATAGAGAAAGCAGGAGGAGCTACTTCTGTTTAACTAGAAGAAGGAGAACTTCTCTGAAGTTGAGCTTCTTTATCTCTCCAGCTCAAACTGTGTTGATTTCTCTCCAGAGTCCATCAGTCGAGTTTTAATAACTCTATTAGAGCTGCGACATTGGCGATCCAGCAATAGTACTATCGGTTTGGTCTGAAAGTGTGGTGATTCAGGGTTTTAAATAATTGAGTAGCAGTTTTTTCTTGGGACAATATTAGCTGTACAGAAAGCATTTATATAGGTTTTCTAGAAGTGTTATATATGTTAAACACAGTGAGGCAAGTGCTATGCATTTTCACAATGTTTTAGAACTTTTATGAGCAAAACGCTAATCAATTTTTAGAGTTAAATAAAACCCTGTGATTGAAGACGAACACCAGCCACAGCTTTTGAAAGGGCAAGGCACCAGACTTTAAAAACACTCAAATGGAGCAGTGGTCTTAGTGATCCAGGAGCAAGACTCTCAGACTTGGTCTGAAAGGATGGTGTTTTAATAAAAAGCACTAACCACAGCCTTCAGAGCTGTAAGTTAGAATATTAGAGAATGGCTCGAACAGAGGTGGCAGACTGAAAAGAAACCTCCCAGATCAGACCAATTAAGGGATGAGCCCAAGAAAATCAGAAAAGGAGCAGCACCTAGACCCAGAGGCAAAAAGGAAAAAGGATGAGCAAACAATGAGACAACAGGTGGAACAAAAATGGAATTAAATCCAGAAATAAGTGATAAAAATCTGGAGGAACATGAAAAAGGAAAATGGAGAGAGTGACAAGAGAAAAAAACACAGAATGCCAACTCAGGAGATGTATTCCTACACAACCAGGCCAGATATGCAGACAGAATAAAAAAGAAGTTGTCAGAGATAAGTACCAAACTTTTTTTAACTTTTTTCCCCCCTTTTCCTTCTATAATGACTTAAACTGGCCATATTGCTTGCTGTGAAAGGTGGAAGATGGTCTGGCCTGAAAAAGAATCCAGTCTCAAAATGAACTTTCTAAACAGACCCAAAGAAGATGAAGAACAAAAATAATAAAATATTTTGTTAAACGGGGTATCATACACAGCACATGTCGAAGTGAGAGATGAATATAGAGGTGGCCAAAAAAAAGACACTCAAAGGTATTTAAAAGCTCAGAAGTTAAACAAACGTCACCAGTTAAAGAAAAAAAAAAGAAGAGATTCTGGGTCAGAATAAAAAGGGAACACAGGAATTGACCAGAAGAAAGCTCAGACAATTGCAATGACCATTTAAAAACTGCTGCAGCATTTCAGGTGTAACTGCATCTAAAATGGGTCTGAAAGTCCAACTGGAGTCAGATAAGAAAAATAAAGAACAAGCATTCATCAATGCCGAATGTTGCTTGCTTGTATGTGCTGTTTAGGTATTTGGAAGTGATAGTTCCATGCCTTCCTCCCGAGAGAGAGAGAGAGAGAGAGAGAGAGAGAGAGAGAGAAAGAGTGTGTGTGTGTGTGTGTGTGTGTGTGTGACTGGACTTAGGCAGGAACAAAACTGATGACCAGATATTATATAAAATAAAAGATGGGAAGTGTCTGAAACTCAAATTTAATGCACACCTTCAGTGTGGGATGCTTTAATAAACTCTTTGGGCTTCACTCCCAGGGTTTATGTAGCATCCCACACCTCTGATGTGCATTAAATTCTCATGTCACATACTTCCATGTCCTTTATTCTGTATGAATGTCAGCACAATACTTGCAGGAGGCAGAGGATGGCCAGCTGTGGAGGTTAGCAATAGACATACATTGGTCATCATTTTGGGAGTGGGATGGGTGCTTTATTTGCTAGGGGAGGGTCAGGGGGTACCACCAGTCTACCAAGGGACTCGGATATTAGCTTTGGGAGCCACAGAGGGTACCACTGGACAACCAGAGATATTTTGCAGATGGATTGGTTAAAAAGAGCTCAGAATGCCATTACAGAGATTTTTTTTTGCTGACAGGCACCTGTACCGTGATTGGGGGAGTGCAGCCATACCTTGTTTAATGTGACACCAAGACCAGGATTGGGGAATGGCTGCCAGCTATGGAATGTTTTTGTACCAGGAGCAGGAGTGGGAGGGTGTTGACATTAGAGCCAAAGATGACTGATTGGGGACAGAAAGGAATGGGGGGGTGTGTGTGTGCCTGCACTGTGTAGGTTGTTAAAAGTAGGGCTTGAAGTGTAAATTAACCCTGCACAAGCATCCTGTTGGCACTTACAAAATCATCTGAATATGCCACTGTGCCATGTATGACTGCCACCATCCCTCATTTTCGTGTAGGCCTAGTGTCAGAGCTCATCATGAGCTGACAGTTTTGGATCAGGCTAACTGAGCCTAAAAATGTGGCACCTGCCACAGTTACACACTCTTCAGTATGCAAAGCAGAGCTAGCCTGGCCCACAGCCTGCTAGCTTCCTACCAACTGTTGGAATTCCATTGCAATATTGATCTTTGTCATTGCAATCAATTGTGTCCTGTTTGTTTTCCAGACGAGGATTATAAAAAGAACATGTTGTAATGCACAGTTAAATATATTCAAAACACTGTGTGATGTTTAAAAATACAGTTATAAAATGTGACATTATGACTACCAACAGTACATTTAAGACAGTGATGTTTAAGGATGCGAAATGTGCGTTTGTAACGTTTTTTTCAATTTTCCCTGTGAAAACTATAATAATATGCATCCTACAGTATACTTACTAATTTATCAGCCTATCCCAGTCATTCCTGAAAAAGAGCAACCATGAGCAGTGCACTCACCCGATTAACAAATAAATTGATCTGAACAAGACAAAACTGGGAAGGAGGAAGGAGTGATGAAGCGCTTAGCCGTAGCCAATTGAACATACTTTACCCAGCAGCATCACAAAACAGGGGAAGTATATAAAATGCACTTTGCACTGCAGCAAATTAATTAATGCAGATTTTTCATAAGGGAGGCAGACAGCATGATAAAGGGACATTTTGTTTGCTTTGGAAGTGTCCCTGGCAACTAGTCTGTATAATAGTTATGAATGTTGTCGGATGTTAACCAAAAACACAAAGCCATCTGGTAGAACGGCTGTTGAAAAAAATTGGGAACCTATGTAGCTCACTAACAACTGCATCACATATTTAACTAAATCAAACCTTGTCTTATCTTCATTGTGTGACGTGAATTGGGTGTATATTTTTTGTGTGGCCATTGTTGCCTGCCACACATCCATAAAAGGAGTCTTTAATCAGCACAGGTTGGTTAAGGTATAAAATAAAGCCCTAGAGAGTAGAGAATCAGAAACAAACATGCAAAAAAACAAAAGAAAAAAGACGTAACACGTGAATGCTGTTGCCTGGGTGCCTGCCATTTACAGTACTTGTGATAACATTAAGAAAATCATAGCAAAAAGAGTTACATGAGGGGCTCGATGTGTCAGATGCTATTAAGAAAACTCGGTAGTTGGACTGAGAATAAGTGGCGGAAGTCGCCTGTCAATGCCACCCCAATAGCAGCAGCAGCTGGCTGAACATCTAGTAGGACTGGCCTGCGTATGTTTCTGCGAGGGTGTCAAGGGCTCACGATGGGCACTTATTAACACACTTCCACGCTGGCCTTTATTGCCATTTTTTTAATTCCTACTTTGAGATGAGTGAAGCATGGTGGCAGAGACTCCCGATCCCTGTCTTTTCGGCTACCATCTTTCCCCAAGACAAGCCATTTGGTGAGGGGGAGCGCTCAGGTGCTTGAAGCATGGCATGCAGCAGCACTAGCAAAGATGGTTACTGCCACCAAGAAGACAGGGAAAGTGATGTCTCTACTGCTGCCGTCGCAGCCACTCTCTTCTACTTTCTCTGCGTGACAATAGGGAAAGTTCTTGGTACAGTAGTGCTACTGCAAGCAGGAGAATTACCTGCTATCATACAGTACCTGTCGCCTTTATTTGGAAAATGTATGCACCGGTTTACTAGATTGCTGCTTCAGAATTTCGTAATCAGAGAAGCAATTAATGAAAAAAAAAAAGCTTTTCTTTGTGTTTGTTTGAATTATTAAGTCCCTTCTCTTAAAGAGGACAGGAAATTAATAAAACAATGGTGTCCCACCAGGAGTGTCTGTGATTATTTATAGTAAGTGACATATGTTCAACTAGTCACTATCTATATAAGTCTAATTCTTAACATTTTATATTTAGCCAACCTATAGATAATGTCAAAATGGTTGTTACTGGATCAGCCCATTTCATATTTCCAGTTTTCATGTCGGATGAGTGAGCGTGGCAGCTAAATGCTGATGTTGCCATTCATGAATTCCATGAAGTCAGGCAACTCGCGCTTGGTGGGACACACTTTCCTGAAGCTGTCAGAAACTGACAGCAACCAGGAGTGAAGTACTTTTCTTGTGGGTATTATGTTTACCATTTATATGTTTTACTGTTATGGCTTAAATAAATACTTTTACCAGTTCTGAAATTAGTAATTCTTTTTTCCCTGATTAGACAAGTTGTTCATAACAAGCATTCTATTCACAATTAAAGAAAAGAAAAAATGAAAGAAATGTAAAAATCACTATCCTTTTTCCAAACTCTGTTGTAGCTATTCCGTTATTGAGCAGTTGCTTGTGGACCTAAAGTAACACAAGGCCGAATAACCTATAGCAGCTTAATGGGCAAAGGTATTTTCTGCACTGTGCATGAATGTATGGCGGGGACATTTCTTATTCCATCATTGTCTCCGCTTTGTGGCAAATCGGCATTGAACTTACAGCAGCATGTTTTAGCTTTGCTGCAGTCCTAGCTGCCGCTGTGAAGCCAAAGGGATTGCTCAGTAATGAATTTTATACTCACTGTCCAAAATCTACCGCAATGATGAAATAACCACTCTCCAGTTCAAGAGCCCATTCTCACAAGAGTATGCTTGAGAGATGAAGCATCTCAAAGTAATACTTAGCCAACTATTCAATCCAGTACTACGATGTTCACGCAAAATACCATGGCTGTTTGCCCCCTGCCTAGTGTACAACCTTTACTGGCAATTAATTTGGCTGTTTAGTATGTTTGCTTTCTGATCGTAGACATTGCATACTAATATCACTCCTGATACATGCTTCCAGCATGGAGTCACCTGTAATGGCTGTATGGACAGTTGTTGGACAGATGTGCCAGCAGAATCTCCACCCCAACCCTCTTACTACCACCAACACCAATACAGGAGCCCCTAGTTACCAGTTCATCACTGTGACAATTTCACCATCGCTTTTATCTTGATTTGTAACAACCTCCGTTATTTTTGGCAAACATGGAACTTATGCAGGCATGACTGATAGAATGCCAGAGCACTTTCTTCATGTTGGCTTGAAATTTACACACACAACAAACCAATTGAACATTTGTCCAAGGAACTTACTTCCATTCCTTTCTCCTGTAACTCTGCACCGTTTCGCCATGTCAGCATCATCTTTCTAATCAGCAAACAAATAGCTCACTGCCACTTTGACCCCCTTCCCTAAACATCCCTGTCAGCAACCCTGTCTGTCACAGATCCTGCAACTGATTTTAATTCTATGTTATCACGGGAACAAAACTCTGCCAGTCTTTATTGCAACAGATTGGCCCCAGTGGTTGCCATGTTTTTGCTCACCAAAGTATTCACCTTAATCTTAGGTTAATTCAGGCTTCCAGTGTAACTCTGTATACTTGTGGAACATTACTTACCTCTGTGGTTTCATTATCAAGCCTCAGTTTTTTATGTGAACACTAGGTGCACCACTGTGCTTGTCTGTTTCCCATGTGCTTTCACTATCCTTTGCCAATCCATTCTCAAGCACAGTGAATGTGATGGGACAGTCCTCATTAGCCTTCTTTATTTGCACAGAACTGCATGGCGCATAATAACAATCTTGCCACCTTGGCCTGATGCTTAGCCCCGATAACAATCTTGGCACCAGTCCCAGCACCTCCCCCACCACACACCTCCATAACAGCCCACACTGTAGTTAGGATGAAGATTCATGCGGGGTAAGTTCTGGTATATGTTGTACAATATCAGCTGTTTACTTATCTATTATGTTTGCTGACCACATGTATATTATGCCCCTATCATTTCTTTACCATCCTGTTTGGAAAGGACACATTTGGAGCTAGTGGCACGAATTCCCACTTCAGGCATTCCACCACGTCTTTGCTACATTTCATCTTTTATTCAGTAAGATGGTTTAGGAAGTGTCATGTTTCAGAAACAGATTATCTTTCCTTTTCCTTTCATGGCAAAATATCTAATTACAAGATCTCACACTGAATTCAAACTTTTTACTTTCATTTACATTTGTGGAGGGATGTTCAACTGGACATGAGCATGTTTTGACCTGTGGTAGCCAGACAGACATAAAATTCACAATTTGATATAGTTCAGCGTGTGGCGGGATAAACTCGGAAATAACAGAAAAATCACCTCCAACATTACACGTAATAGCCGAGTCATTGCAGATCACTGTAGTTAAGAACAAAGCAGATGAAAATGCTGCTGTGAGGATGAAGCTTTTAAAAGTGCGGCTAAAATGGAAGCACACAGAAACACAAACACACAGCATATATTCTCTGTTCCAGTTATATGTACAGTAAGTATATTGAAAAGCAATAAGTCAGAAAAATGTCAATACATCAAAAATCGCAGCTGGATGCCAATTCATACACCCTGATTCTCACACATTGCTTCTAACAAAACTGTACAGTTTAGACAGTCTGTATAGCAACTATCTAAAGAAATCGGCAACAGCACAGAATGTAGGAACGGAGACAGTGTCTCAGCACATCCATTCAATCACTCACATGCAGGCTCAGAGCCTCAGTTTTCCTTACAGTAGGCGCTTTTAAAATTACTTCCAGTACCACACACATCTGAATAAAGGACACTGAGTTTGAGGCAAAATATGTTTATTTAGATAATTCAATGTTAAAACAGCAGTAAACTCATAAGAATGATTAATTCTTGTCCCCTTTAAATCATGTTTGCAGTATAGCAGAGCCTTCGGGAGGGATCAAAAAGGATGAGAAATTGTATCCCAAAAATTGTATACGCATCCTGGACAGTCTCTTGGATGGTTATGACAACAGGCTGAGACCTGGATTTTGGGGTATGATCTGAAACAATGAAGTGTCCTCCTGTGTCTGAGCTTCTAAATGTCATTTTGTATGTGTGTTATCGTTCATGAAACCCAACTTAGTAAAATGTTGGCTAATATATGTTAATAAGAACTAGGCTATGAAAATGGAAGTGATATGAATTTTGAACAATGCCGGAGGCACATTGTATGCTTGATGTGGTGAGAGGACGGAAGATCTGCCAGGTTCAACTGGTTAGGACCTAATTGCTCATTTAGTCTAATAAACATTGTGCATAGAGAACGCTGAAAGGATTCAAGATCTGATATGGAGCAGGTTTTTAGAGGATTCAGTCCATAATTATGTTAATTCACTATGCTATTCTTCACAAATGACCTTTGATGCTTTTATAACATATATGCTGTGTGTGTATGTGTGTGTGGGGGAGGCACGCTGCTCACTGAAGCGTAGCTCTCCCTTTCAACTGTAGGGCACTGCATTTTCAACTGCTGTCATAGACAGCTGCAGCATTCATTGGAGAATTGGGGCTGCGCCTGCAAACACACTGACTGAATTGGAAGACAGGGTACCACACCTCCGAAAACTCGGATGATGGCACTATGTTTCTTGCACATGCGTGCAAGCAACATAAAAAGGAGAGCAGCACCCAACTCAAGTAAAACTGTGCAAACAGGCCAGGGGTTAGAGATATGTAAATTTAAAGGCTTAAAATAAAGTGATAGAAACCCAAGTTATCCGAGTATTTTTAGTATTCTGATGATAAAGAAATAGACTCAAATATTAAACAGTAAGAAGAAGCATAAAATAAAATTAAAGATAAAGCAGAAACTAGTCAGCAAGAGTAGATTAAAGACACACCACCAGTATGGGCACAACAATAATAAAAATTTTAATCTGCTACAGACATCTGTAGATAAACTGCAGCTACTTCCTGACTTGTTACAAAGTTTATCAAAACCACTGTAAGCATGGACTTAAAGTTAGAACAAGGAGCAAAAGAATAAATGAATTAGAAACAAGACATTCAAAATTAGAAGATACCATGGCTCCAATGATACAAGAGGTTCAAACACTACATAGGCAGTATGATTCCTTTAAAAACAAAAATGAATGACCAAGAGAATCAATCAAGAAGGAAAAACATATGCATTTTTGGGTTATTACCTGAATGGGGGAAGAGACCTCTCACTGAATGATTTGCTAAGGGACATTATATAAAAAATGTGGAGCTTTGAGCCTGATTTATCAATAATAGAGTGCATTGACTTACACATGGGAGGGAAGAGGGAGGACCAGACCTGCATTTGCAAAAATGCTGACATCAGAAGGGAAGCTTAGAGTAATGCAGGCTTTCTATAGAACAAGCAATTTTAAATATAAAGAGCAGGTTGCCGATTTAAAATACGATTTCTCAAAAGCATTTTGGGACAAAAGGAAGCAGTTTGGAGGGTACAGCAAAGACTGTGGAAAGAAGGGATTAAAGCATATGTGATTTTTCCTTCCAGATTGAAAGCATTGCTTAATAATCACAACTTGTTGCTGGCCCAGTGGTGTTGAGGGCTGAGGTAGCAATGCCTTACCTCCTGCCATGCCGGCAACTGATGTTCATGGTGCGAGTGGGTCATCAGGGGCTGGCTGGGGTGGGAGAGGATCAAGCATCTGGAGGACAGCTCTCCTCTCCTGGGGAGGGCGGCTTGGAAGTCCTGCTGAATGACTGCCCCCAGGTGGAAGCTAAGGACTGGTGCGGTGAGGAATCTAATAGAAGAGAGGCTGCCTTGGGACCATGTACGTGAGAGCACTTCCATGGTTGTTCAGCGACATATGTGCCCTGGTAATGGGTAAGGGGAGAAAAACAGAAAACTGCCCAGTGGTGACAGAATGAATGGTCAGCCCCTCGCAGGCTCTGCACTGGTGGCTGGGAGCTGTTTCCATAAGCCAGGGGACAGCAGAAGGTAAGACCACCCGGGGGAGCCAGATGATGGGGCTGGGGGGGGGCAACTGGGAAGGAGAAATACAATAGGGGAAAAAGAAGTAATCAAAATTTGTTTTACAATACTGTAATTGAAGCAATTGAAGACTTGAAGATTATTTGCCAGGAATGCTTTCCGCTTTTGAGCAGGGATAGGTGGAAAAAGGAGAAGAACAGAAAGAAGAGTACAGAAGACTGCAGAGGACCTGGAAAGGATAACATTGGACTGAACAGTACTGAACAGATTGATATGGAAAAAACATGATTGAAAAAGGGATGTGCAGTGGAATTCGGGGGAGAGGGCAAGCCACAGTCAAACAATTGTCCCCAAGTGTAAAGAAGGTAAGCCAGACCAGGATCATTGGCATAAAGTGAGGTAAATGGGTGGGAGGGGTGAAGGGGGTGCTTGGGTGGGTGAAGGAAGAAAATCACAAAAAAACATAAGAAGGAAACAGGACGGGATTAGTCAAATAAAGGTTAAGACATATTTAGAAAGTAGGGCAGATGAGATTTTGATACAAGAAGACAGAGATTTTTAAAGGGACAACTTGGAATGTAAATAGAGTAAATTCACCAATTAAATGAGTGAGAATTCTATCTAGAACTTAAAAACTTGATCTTGACTTGGTTAAGCTCCTGGAGACCTTTTTAAACAGTAAAGAGATCGAAAGATTTAAAAAAAGATGGTCAGGACAAATGTACCATTCACAAAGTACAATTTAAAAAAGTGCATGGGTGGCCCTACTATTTCATAAGAACTTTAAGAGGAGGATAGTTGATTCTGTAATGGATAAAATGAGAAAGAATAGTGTTGGTTAGAACTGAATTAGATGGGATGGAAATTATTTTGGATCAATTTATGCTCCCTTTAATGGTTATGATAATTTTTAGCTGAAATAAGTAAATGTCTTTATAACTGGAATTATGATAAGGTAATACTTGGGGAGATCTTAATTGTACATAAGAACATAAGTACATTGAACCTTACTTTAGATAAAACTTTAGCTGGCTCTAAGTGGGACAAATATAAAGCAAGGCTATTGCAGGGTTTCTGGAAACACACAACTTGGTGGACCTATGGAGAGTTAAAATGATAAAGAAAGAGCCCAGATATTCAAAGGGTTGCTCCATCGCAATGGGGTTGCAACAGTTGCAAGTCCTGAAAATCGCCATTCTGCGATATTCAGAGGAAGCAGTTCGCCCCCAAATCACGCTAAGTAATAGCGCAATGATAATGAATGTATGCACAACTGAAGGGGAGGAACCGTACATAAATGGCACAGTCGATATTCAACAATATGTGCCATGCAATGAGGGAGCAAGAAGAAGTTGCGCGATAGTGGAAATGAGCCAAAATAAAAAGGAACAAGGGAGAGGTGCAAGAACGCTACAGAGAAGGCACATGAGGCTGAACCATAGCAAGTCAAACTGGGCAGGAGGGACACACAGGGCAGGCCAAGGAAAGGGCACCCTCAACAGAGAGGCACAGGGAAGGTGTGGGGAGACACAGCCAGTGCAGAAGGGGGAAGTGCAACACAGCACAGAGGCCACAACATTTAGGTGTTCCTGGTGCCGGGGAAGTAGCAGCCAGGACAGCGGGGGGAACATAGAAACAGCTGTCAGGGGGTGAACACAAGACAGGGAAATGGCCAGTGCCACCATCCAGATGGAGGCAGTAATGAGGGGGGTGAGAAGGTGGGCAGCAGGGGAGCACAGCCGTGGAAGGGCCCTTGGTGGTATGCCCCCAACAGGCAGTACCGAGCCTGCACCAGCTTCGAGCTGTACAGCGATACTGAGATCGTGGACTGGTACCACCTGAATCAGGCAATTCTGAGGTGGCTCTGTGAGCTGTGCAGTGATGTGATGCAGGCACCCACACGACGGAGCCATGCTCTGTCAGTGGAGACTAAAGTGACAGCTTGCATGTGCTTGCTGCTCACGGGTACCTTCAGAGACCAACAGGGGACACCACAGGCATAACCCAGTCAGCCAGTCATGCTACCTCACCCAATTCCTCAGCGCACTGCTGCCACATGCTGTGGAGTACATCTATTTCCCCAGCACACAGGTGGAGTGCACAGCAAACATACAGGAGTTCCACAGGGTAGCACATATGCCTGGCATGCTAGGGGCAATAGACTGCACCCATGTGGTCATCCGCACACCACCTGGCCCCGAGGGGGGCTGCATATATTAATCGGAAGGGCTATGCTAGCATCAACTGCCAGTTGGTGTGCAATGCCAGGAGGGGCATAATCAATGTCTGTGCCATGCACCCTGGGGAGCACAAGATGCATTCATCTGGCACCAGTCAGCACTGTGCCATAGATTCGAGAGTGGGGACATCCCCACTGGCCACTTAGTGGGTGAGTATGCAAACCACATGGACAAACTTAGGGCTTGGGAGGGGCATGGTCAGAGGTGACATGAGTAGTGGCCTACATGGCCCCGGGGCAGGGTGATGCTGATCACCAAACTAATCTTCACCCTCTACACACAGGTGACAGTGGATACCCACTCCGTCTCTGGCTGCTCACACCATACCGGCAGCCTGCGACCCCATCGCAGCAACACTACAATGAGGCACATGCCACCACACGTAATGTCATCGAGTGGGTGTTCGGTATGCTGAGCGCATTTCCGTTGCCTGGACACCTCTGGCAGTGCCCTACAGTACAGCCCCTCAGAAGTCTGCAGACTATTCCTGTCCTGTTGCATCCTGCACAACATGGCCAATGAATATGGGATAGCCGTACAGGTCAAAGAGGGGACAGCGATGGGGGACGATGAGGGCGCGGTGACAATGGTGATGGGCAGCCCCCTTGGCGATGGGACCCCGACTGCCCCAGCTGGCACAGCTGCCCGGGACACCATCATGGAGGAGCACTCCAGCCAACCCAGGTAAGTCATGGGGACATGTGCAACCACCAGTGGCAAAGGCACAACCCACAAACACGCATGGACACACACCAGGAGTGCATGCCATCAGGAAGTGGCCAGGCATGGAACCACACACACCGCCAGGGATGGGCGAGGTCTAACATGGCGGTCACACACACACCACAACTCACCAGACATGCACAAAGGGTAGGAGGCATGCCGACCAGAATGCCACCCCTAGCCACACATGTCCACAGACCACCATGCCCACTGCCTGCCATTGTGCGTGTGACAGACGCTGGGCACCATTGCACAGTGGTGTACAGCACAATGCAGGCATCATCATGCACATGCAACTGTGGACAGCCGCGGAGGTGTGCAGATGGACTGTGTGTGTGCGTGCAGGGCCGGGTACCCATCTGTGTATTGCCTGCTGAATGACACAATGCACACAGGGCAGCATCAGAAAGTAGCCACGCTGGCAGACAGGTCAGTCATGCACCACAGTGCCATGGCCACCATGGATGCGTAGGCGTCCCTGCCAAGACCTGCCAGCAGTGACAGGCTGACCACTGGCCTCATGGGGTGGCACCGACGGTCCCCCAGGGGTTCCACTGTGTGAATGCAACTGTGCTCGCGCACGGGTCTGCAGCACACCGAACATGCCTGCACCAGGCATGCTCTGGATACCCACAGCTGAACCCGGTGTCAACAAGGATGGTGTCACACGACGCCGGGAATGGGGGGTGGACATTGCACTGCGCTGTGTCTGTGACGCATGGGCAAATAACTGTGTGCCCACTGTGGCCATGGCAGCTGTGATTGTCTGTGTCAGCCTGTCAATGGCAGCGGTCACATCCTCCCGCATTCCGGTCCATCCCTGCCAGGAGCAGAGTGGTGTCTTTGCTGTGACGCTCCTCTGCCTGGTGCAGAGCCACACTCAGTGCATCCACCGCCATCACAAGCTGCATCTGCTGATTGACTGATGCTTGCAGTATACAGGTGTGCTCATCCAAGAGGTCATCTGCCTGATTGGCATGCTGTCCCTCAGGGTGTTCACGGCCCTGATGCTCATCACCCCTTGAGGGTGGGTGCTGCACACCAGGGCCAGGCCTGGGCATGTCCACAGGCAGTGCACTGACGCCACCCCCTGACACTGTACCCCCATGCCCATTGGCCAACTGCTGATGCTGCCCCTCCGGCTGCTGCTCCCCAGGGCTCAATGGTTCCGCCACAGTGGCTGCAACAGTCCCACTGTGCTGTACACACACCAGTGCTGCCCCACGGTGCTGACAGGCACAGGCTGGGACTGTGATGACACGCAGGCCTTCTCGGCGGCACCACCCACAGCCATGGCCGTGATTTAACCTGCTGTGGCCATCCTGTGGCACACACATGTCACTGCCCATCATGTTAGTGACATCATCATCGGTGATGGATCCGGCACCCGCCCGAGTCTCAGCATGCTGGCATCCGTGGACGCTGGCACACCGGGACATGGGTAGTGCCTCCTCCGAACCTGCTCCACCAACATCAGTCTGGACATCCAGGCGGGTCCACTGTCGCCCTGAGCAGCGTATTCCTGTGGAGGTGGATGGGCCCTCCTCCATCTCCATGTGACCGGCCTCAGTGGAGAAGCCCACCACCACTGACCCATGCAGACGCTCAGGAGCTGTAAGGGAAAACAAAGTAGCGTTACTGCATGTGACCTACCCTGCCCCCCCAATAGACAACCCATGACCTACCATGCAGTGATGGACTACCACCCATCTGGAATCCACCACCCAAAACACCCTCAATGGAGCAATGCTGCATGCTGCCAGCAACCCGCTCCTCCTGTGGGGTCAGGTGTAGCACCTCCAGCTGTTCCCCACCTGTCGCAGACGTTGCTGCCCTGATGGCAGCCACCTTCTCCTTAATCCTCCACCTGTCTGTGCCCATCTTCTTGCACTCCTGCATGGAGCACTGGTGGCTGCCATGCAGGTTAACAGCACGCGCCACCTCTTCCCATGCAGCAGCACAGGCCTGTGGTGTTCCCTGGCGTCCGCTGAGAAGCGGCTCCTGGTCTAGGTAGGCCTCGAACAGGGCATCCATCTCGGCCTTAGTGAAATTTGGCCTCCTCTTCCTCCCACGACTCTGTTCCTCTTCCTCCACAACATGCTTGGTCATGATTCAGCCTGCAAGAATGACAGTTGTTACCTGTGACTGTGCAGTCCCATGCATGTCCCAAAATCCACAGTCCACACTCCCAAACTGCATGCAACTCACCGCAATAGACTGCAGTAACCGACTATGGCCAGTGCAGCCCAATGTCGCACTTTTATAGCGCAACCCATGCAAATGAGGCGAGGCGCATCTATAAGTGGATGCAAATGCAGTGACTGCGCCATTGAATGGCTGATTAGCTGATTTGCATATGCTGGCTGAATATCGCGCTGTTGCGCTTTGAGCAATTGTGTTGAACATGCTGAGCAAAGGGCGCAGTTCTGTGACATGCGCAGTACACACCTAACTGCAAATGCCCGGGTTGATGACGCAGGCGCCTGCCATGCTGTTGACGTGCTGCGCATGGGAGCCAATGCAGGGCACGGCCACCATTGTGCCAGTGGCGCTACAGCGCTGTTCACCTATATGGCGCTGTGGCACTGGGGCATCATAGGCGCACTGGGGTAACAGCGCGGTAGGCCGCTGGGAGGTGGCACACAGGCACCAATCGTGCTACACCCATTGGGTTCCAATCGTGCTGTGGCTGTCCATGCGCCAGAGACCCTTGACCCTGTGCCCTATCTTTTCCCCCTAGACACCATGCGTCAGGCATGGGTGCACCACTATCACGCTGTTCGGTGACAGCGCAATAGGGAATGGCAGTGCTGTACCGCGCGGCATCTGCACTTGGCAGGACCGTGCTGCAGAGCACCATTTTGACTGAACTGAGCAGCAGAGATGGTTCGGAGGCGTGCTGTGCAGTACAGCCAGGTGGAGCTGGCAAACCTTGTTTCCATTGTGGAGCCACATATTGGGCATTTATTTGGGGAGGCACTCCTGGACAGGGCTAGGAGTCAGGTGTGGCAGGAGGTGGACAATGCCCTGGAGGAGGCCACCAGTATGGGGTGAACTGCAGAGCAGTGCCACCACTGATATGGGGACCTGAGGCGGAGGGACCCAGACCTGCTTGCCCAACTGCGGGCATGTGCCAGGAGGGGCACGGTGCCATGGCCAGGTAGGTGCAACATCCATACACTTTTATCATCAGTACAGGTATCATGGCTGCATGTGTCTGGCACATGGGGGGGCCATCTGGTGTTGGCCGTGGTGGTGTTATCGGGGTATGGGGGGGGTGGGTCTGACTGTGTGGGATTGCACACACATGGGCACATGGGGGCGAGGGACTTTGCTACAGGATTGTACTGATGTTCCTTTCTCCATGTTTGCACCTTAAGCCCAGAAGAGAACAGGCTGGTGAGAGAGAGGAGGCACCACCAGGAGGACCGGCAGGCCCAGAGGGGTGAAGGTCCACAGAGGCACAGGGACCAACCTGATGATGGTGAGTGCCTTACATCCATGATTACTATTGCATGCTGTGTAACAGGTCGGGCAGCTGGGCATGGCCACCATCCATTGACACCACTGCCATGCACACAACTTGTTACAGTCAGCACTGTCCAGTGGCACTGCATGTCTGGGAGTGCGTCAGTGGTGGTCCATGCATGCACCGGGCACATGGCTGTGCCACTGCCTTCATACCACATAGCCAAGTCACTGTGCGGCCACGGTGGTGCTGTGCAGGACATGGGCGGTGGGTGTGTGCAGTGGTCCACATGGCTGTGGCTGTCTGGGTAGGCAGGTCTTGTGGACACGGTCACTGTGGGTGGTCACACACCATCACAGGGGTGTGGCATATGGCTGTATGCCATGCACAATGGGTTTGCTGCAGGGGTCTGGACAGTCACACGTATTGACTCTGCTCCCTTGTCCTAGGTGGACAACACTGGATGGCCCTGGAATGGGGCATACAAGAGCTTCTGCAGCTGGCATGCGCGTCCCTGGCAGTGTTGGAGCGCATGGAGCGGCATGGGGTCCAGAAGAGGAGAAGAACCCGGAGATGCCACAGGCGTGGAGAGCGGGGCACAGAATAGGCCCTCCATGACCCCCTGACACCCATAACCCCTGAACCCACCCTCACTCCCTTCTTACTCTCCCATTTGCACACCCCTGCCCCATGCCCGCCCCCACCTGGTTTGTGGCCCTTTCCCCCCACCCTTGTCTATATTTGTACATATGTTTGAGAGTTGTTATTTTTTAATACATACATTTTGTTATAACAACTGTGGTGGTCTCTGATTTGCAGCAGGCTACAGGTGCTCAGCTGCAGTGGTGTGCATGGTGTCAGGGGTGGTGCATGCATGGGCGTGTGTGTGTGTGTGTGTGTGTGTGTGTGTGCAGAGGTGAACCGCCTATGGTGTGGGCAGGGGGATCAGTCACTGTCTGTGGTTTGTGTGTTGTACTCTGTGCACTGGATGCCTGTGTGCAGTGGTCCATGGGGCCTGCACTGTGTGCATGGCACCCCTGTCAGACCATCCATGGCCTGTGCAGCTGACACCCTTGCATGTCTGTAATATGCATGGTCTGCTGGCATATTAGTGGTGGCTGTTGAAGCCAGTGCTGGGATGGGATGTGTCCTTGGGAGGGTGTGCAGTGTGCTGTACCACTGGAGGTGGGGTCTGGGGCATGTCCTGTCACATGTGGGGTACCTCGTGTGCTGACGCATGATTGGTCTCTCAGCTGTACCTCGGGGGGAATGTGCAGGGCAGCACTGTGTATGCATCTGTTGCATCACTGTCTGCTGCCGCCCACTGCAGGGTGCCCATGATGGGGCTGCCTTGCATGGCTCCATGGTGCACAGGGTTGCGTTGTCACAGTGGGGTGGTGGCATGCATGGGGTGTCCTGCACTGTTGGGTGCTACTCCTGGGCAGGGTGCATGGGGATCATGGTGCAGGTGTGCTCTGCATTTGTGGGATGGTGTGTCACGGGGTGGTCGGCCATCCTTGTGTGGGGCCTCACAGCTTGCCAGGGGTGTGACGGGCACCATGGCCCAGCTGTGGGTTGGTTGTTGGTCTCCATGGGCCAGTGGTTATTCCAGCCCTCCCCCAGTTGTGCAGTGCATGGGGTGTGGGGGGACAATGTCTGTTCTGCTGTGTGTTCCTCTGCCCATCTGTGGCATGGGTGGTGGGCTCCTGCATCCCTGGTTGTGCTGTTGCATTGCTGCCCTGCTGCTGGGGGGGCATCCCTGGTTGCACTATGGCACATCTGGACTGCTCAGCTGAACATCTCTTGTTGCACTATGGCGCATCAGATATGCTCAGCTTCACCTCCCTAGTTGAGCTATGGCACAGGTGGTGCGATATTCAGTCGTCGGCCATAGGCGCATCTTGGCCTGCGCGGTTTTTGAATATCGCACTTCTTGCACATGGGCGCAGTGGACTTGCACTTGCTCCTGCTGTTACGCACTTTTTGGGAGCAGTTTGAATATCTGGGCCAGAGACTATACATTTTATTCAGCTAGACATACTGTAGAATGTATTCAAGATTGAAATATATTTTTATGTCTGTAGAACTTCTTATAAACAGTTTAGGCACTACAGCCAAGATAGAACTGTTACTTATTTCAGAGCATAACCCTGTGAGTTACAATACAGCACTAACAATTAATAGCAAAAGACAGACACATGGTGATTTAATAATAATTTTCTAAAAAGACTTAGGCACGAGATATTCAAAGCTTTTGCTGGCAAAAGTCATAGCGCTGGAATAAGCTGGATTTTGCCAGGCTACAATATTTAGAAGCCCTAATAGCACCGGAGCGGTGTGATAGCGCCGATGCTAAAAGTAAATGTATGCAGGGGCGGGAGTTAGGGGAGTGGCCAGGAATGCCGGCAGGTCAGCATATTCAAACAGACAGTGCCATACTACAGGCATTAGCGTGACCTGTAGCACAGCACCAAGTATTGCTGGAAAAAAGCTGATGGTAATGCTGAGGTGTCAATCCCCCCTTCCCATCATGATCCCCTACCCCCAGGATCACCGAAAATCACATAAATCCATGGTGGTTTAGTGGTCTCCCTGTTCCCCAGCATGATCCCCGACCCCCAGTAACCCCAAAAATCACTTAAATACCTGGTAGTTTAGTGGTCCCTCCATCCCCCTGCATGATCCCCGGCCCCAAGTAGCCCTGAATATCACATAAAGCTATCGTGGTTTAGTGGTCCCCCACCCTCCTCAGCATGATCCCTGACCCCAGGAAGCTCCAAATATCACATAAATCCATGCTGGTTTAGTGCTCCCCCCAGCCGGAAGTGCAATGCCCATTAGCCCATACAGTGCATATGTATGGAGCCAGCGACTGGCTCAGCCCTCCTCTCACCACCACAGCCGGCCACTGACTGCAGTATGCATGAGCACTACAGAAATGAATTCAGTAGCGCTCATGCATACCGCAGTCAGCAGACGGCCGTGGTGGTGAGAGGAGGGCTGAGCCAGTTGCTGGCTCTGTACATATGCACTTTATGGGCTAACTGGTGATGCACTTCCTGGTGGGGGGGGCCACTAGATCACCAGGTATTTAAGTGATTTTTGGGGCTACTGGGGGATTGTGCTGTGGAGGGGGGGGACCACTAAACCACCATGGATTTATGTGATTTTCGGGGCTACTGGGGTCGGGGATCATGTTGGGGTGGGGGAACCACTACACTACCAGGGAAATTACTGTTTGAAGTGGCTACCGGGGGTCGGGGATCACGATGGGAGGGGACAACGTCATACCTCCCAATCATTTGTCACTGAAATGTGGAACATGGACCTTTTTGACACTCAAATTGAGGGACAACGAGGGACACAGACCTTCAGAATGAGGGACATATCCTGAAACATGGGGATACAGGCCAGACCACTGTGAAACTATAGTGTTTACCCTGTACAGACTATATTTCGGAGTTAGCATTTTACACTTCAGTGTTTCTGCTTTAAGGTCTGATGTACAGCACATTCACTGTGTGGGTGGCACCTTTTCCATGAGGCACGGCTGAGGGACAGAGCAGTTTTAAGAGGCCAAATGAGGGCTGTCCCTCATAATGAGGGACACTGGATAGGTATGGGGGCTGTCCTCCAGGGCATGTTTGGACTCAGGTAGTGTCGATATATATCTATAGATATATACCTATATATATACACACATATACATGTGTGTATATATATATATATATATATTATATATATATATATATATGTGTGTGTGTGTGTATTTACCTGTATATACATGGCTATTTATTTATTGATGAATATCGGATACATACCTTTGAGTCAAAGACTCCTTTACAAAGGTTCCACATCAATTGAGTAAAGAAGCAAAACAATAAATAGTTCAACATGTATGAAGACAACAGTGTGATTAGAGGTAAACAAAAGTATCAAGTACTACAGTCAGTACAGTATCAAACATGGTTACAGCTGGTCGAGACATAGCAGCTAGTAATACAATGGTACATAGAGTTACCAGAATAGGAGCAAAGGAGCAGAGTAGGAGCTAACAGAACGCACACTACATGGCGGTGGCGCGCTATACCCTGGTGGTTATTTGCACTTTCGGCAGGACCATAGGAGTCCATTGTCATATATATGCACGCTTTAGGGTGGCAATACCAGGAGGTAAATATTCTGATGAGATACTGTAGTCCTGAGAAAATCAGGAACAGCTATGTGGCTCTGTAGTCCATTCTGACTAACAGGGGATACTGTGGGCATGCCTTGGCCTGCAGCATCCAGTCTGTACTTCCATTATGACCAAAAGGTGGAGCTGTGTGTTCCATGCAGTAGCACTAGGCAAACAGCATGGTAATGTATGCTAAGCAGCGCATAATGAGATTCAAAAGTACCTGTTTTGCCCACAGATTACCTAATTAGGCTCATTTGCATGGGAGCTTTGAATATAGCTCACGTTTGCCCCGGGCTAACCAGTTTGCACCGGGCTACTGTGTTAGCACTGTGCTATCGGGTTAGCCCCAGGCAAACAACACTTCAGCATAGCACAGTTCTGCAGTGTGTGGCTTACATTGTTGTTTGCAGTAGATGTGAGACATCTCTGTGCAATCACACACAATGTTCTCCACCTGCAACACTGGCTTGCTACAGAGTCTAATGAACTGCAGTTGCAGTGTGCACTTTCTTGTTGCTATATTCAGTGCTGTCTTATTCCTGGGCAATTTTTGCCCTGCACTCCAGGCCCTGTTTTGCCCAGCTTCCTTTGCTTGATATATCCAGCTGGTTTTGCACTGGGCTATTCCTTTTGAATACAGCTTGCTTTCTGCTCTGGCTAAGTTTGCCCACAGATCAGTGCTAATTGAGCCCCAGGGTAAAGTTTTGAATGTCTGGCCCTTACACTTTAAACAAAAATTAATAAGGCCATAGACAGCGTTATAATAGGCAACTCAGTCATGCAAGAGTATATTTTAGTCCGTTGGGACCACTCTTAAAAGCTACAGTAAGGGGCTATATAATTTCAGAGGCATCATGAAGGAATAAATTAAGAATACAGACATTAAAGGAACTATAAAACCAACTTAAAGAATTAGAGAAAACAGTCCAAAAGGGTGAAACTTCCAAAGACCAAGAACTAACTCTACTTAAAAAGTTAATAAATGTGACAGAAATAGCAGAGGTCAAATATAACCGGGCAAGCATAACTGGAACTGGAAAACAAATAGTGCAGTAGTAGGGAAAATACTAGCAAAAATAAAGCATGCATTAGAAAAAAAAATAGAAATAACCTCAATCAAAAATACAGAAGGGCAAGTTTTGGCCAAGGAAGATGAGGTTGTGAATGAATTTTCAGCATTTTTTTCGATGCTATATACTTCTGAATGGCAGTTTACGGAAAGAGAAACTACATATTATAAAAAAGATGGTTTAAATAAACAGATCTAGAGGCAAAGAATTTAACTTAGACCATAACAACTTTAGAAATTACAGAAACAATGCACAATATATCAAAAGCGAAATGTCCAGGATTGGATGGTTAAACGCTAGAATTTTATCTGGCTTTTGAATCCACCCTGGTGCCTTTGTTGGAAAAACTATATAACCAAATATAAACATTACATGGATTCCCAACTCATTTTTCAGAGCCTAGCTTTCATTGATACCAAAGCAAGGAGGAAAAGATAATAGTAAAGTTGAGAATTATAGGCCAGTGGCAATTCTCAATGTTGATTTCAAAATATACACCAAAATCCTAAATAATAGGATTTTGCCCCCTACTAAGCAAAATTATACACCATAACCAGACAGGATTTATTCCTGAAAGAAATATACAGTCAGGACTGCATAAGACACAGTTCATTATTGAATATTTAATGAAGTCGAACACACCAGCAATGTTTTTGGCATTAGATGCTTCTAAAGTTTTTGATATTGCTGGAGTGGAAGTATCTTTATGGGGCACTGAGAATTTTCAAATGTCCAGATACATTTATTGAAAATATTAAAACTATATACAGTACACCTTTAGCGCAAATAAAAAGTTAACAAGTCCCTTTCAGATTACATAGAATTCCATAGAGGAGTAAGGCAAGGTTGCCCTCTATTGCCAACCCTATTTATTCATTGGACTAGAACTATTACTTAATGAAATAAGAACAAACAATAACATAAAAGAAGTTAAGATAGTTTCACATAAGATCAAATTAAATGCATACACAGTTGATGTATTACTTGACCCAGAAACAAGTTTACAAGAAATGAAAATAGTAATAAACAGGTTTTCTAAGATTGCAAGGTATAAAGAAATGAAAAACAAATCTGAAATGATGACTTTTAATACAGATCAACCTGAGAACTTAGAAAAATCATAATGGCAAATGTACAGACAAAAGGAATTAAATATCTGGGAATCAACATAAACAGCAAATTAAAAAGGTTTTGCAGTTTGAGTCATAAAGAATTATATGACTCTTTACAGGATGGATTTATAGGGTGGAGTAAAATTCCTCTATCTTTATGGGGCAAGATTCAGTCCATTAAGATGGTGGCAATTCCTTTTCTATCATACAGGTTATAAGCAATTCTTAACCCAATACCTTCTAGATGGTTTAAGCAGACAAACAACTTAGTTAAAGATCAAATGCAATGTTTCATTTGCACAAGAAATACAAAATCACACATACCCTCATAATGCAAATCACCACAGTATATTTATGCTGGTTCAACTCTAAGCAGAAATGCATGGCACCAAAAGGTCTCTCACTGTCTGCAAAGTGCTAACCAAAGATACATAGGGTGTTTCCTCAACCAGGACTCATCAGTGTGCCTCGTCTGTTTGACACCCCAGTAGAATGAACCAGCTACCCTAAGGTGGTCTATCTGGGTTTTGTTGTGGTGAATCCAATAAAAAAAAAACATGCTAAAAGACAAAGAACTTCAGCATGCAAGCACTGAGGCAATGGTTACCCAAAAGGACACTGGCTGGGAAGCCAAGTTTCAAATAAATACAAAATCACACATACCTCCATAATGCAAAGTGCCATGGGCTATATACCTAAATCACCAGAGTATATTATGCTGGTTCAACTTTAAGCATAAATGCATGGTACCAAAAGGTCTCTCACACAGTCTGCAAAGGGTGCTAACAGAAGACACATACACTTGCTTCATCTGTTTTATTTATAGTCTTGACACCTTTTCCAATAAATTACACCACCAGTAATGTTTATTCTAGTAATTTTCTATTTAGTTGTCTGAGTCTATCATTTTTACTCACTTTTTATCGTGCCTGTTTCATTGTTTATCTGCTGGATGTTGGCATGCAATCTTTCCTGCCATGATGTGCATGTGAGACCTGTGACATGAAATGTGCTGTCATCAGGTCATGCCGCCTAATGCCAGCCTGCTTCCCGCTATGTGCCACATGAGTTTATTAGCAGTGAGTGCATCTGTCATAAAAAATGATTAGTATATAACATTGTTTGTAGTTGGTGCCATTGTGCATATTTAAACTTTTTCAGGCATAGTTTCAGTACTTGTGGTCCCCTACTCTATTCATTCTAAATCAGAAGATTGTAATTTCAGTGGGACCATGTTTTGACGCTCTCTCAGTTTGTGTGTGGTAATTCACAATCTCTATAGGAACACAGTCCTTGTGGTAACACCTGCTTAGGTGACAGGGCTGGGAGGGTGCTTAGATTTATGACTGCCATTTACATAGTTTGACCTTTTTTTTGTATATTTCGTGTTTCTGAGGTAAAATGATTTTAAGTCCATATGAACCGACATCACAGTATGCTCATAATATTCTGATGGCATCACATTTCTGTCAGTCACATAGTCGTTGATCTCTATCTCCAATCTAAATTGACAACAGCAGGGTGCTTCTAAAAAAATGTGTTTTTTATCCACATGATTAGCACTAACCTGTGTAATGCGATCAGTTCACACTGCAGTTTATATTTTCCATTGTAAGTTTTCCTTCATAATGGGCTACTGTTATTAGCTAGACAGCAGTTCCTCTCCTGACTGCAGGGTGTAACATGACAGATTCAAAAAATTGGAAAACATTGACTTGTCCATCGCAGGGACCCACCATGAACTTTTTGTATGTGATATTATCTCACAGTCTGACTGATCATCATCATTTTATCATACTTTGAACTGATATGAACTCTAACTTTGTGTGTCTATTAATCATAAACCCCCTTGCATTCATAATTGATTTCCTACTAATTGACTGATTTTGTCCCATTAATTACTATCATGTACCTGTGCTGCAATATTTGTCTAACTGCTTCTGTGTTATACTAATATTGAGTTTAAATTGCTGCTAACATACATAGATTGTACCATTGTTTTCTATAAGTGCATACACCTGTGTGTATTATTCTTTGTTATACCTTGTAAAGGTGTGGGAAATACAGATGGACACAACACAACTAATTTGGGTGCAAGTCACTCTTTTCTTAGCAGGATGGTTATTTTTTGTCATAAACAGCATATAACTTCTTCACAATAAAAAGCAAAAGAAAACAATCAAAATACATCAAAATGGAAGGATTTGTAACTTCTCTTTTTCCATTCTCCGATTAGTGTAGCGTCAGACTATCCTAGTCCTCTGTCTACACTCTGTCAGAAGAAACTGACCCTATCTGACTTCAGTTGCTACAGGTAGCCTTTTATACCCACCAATCTAGGTCAGGTGACCATGCATCACACAATATAAAAACATTTTCTTCTAAGCCCCTTTTTAATTTTATATAATGCTAGCAGGCTTCTTATATGCTTCTAGTAGCAAGATCTGTTTTCATATTATTAAAAAGTCCTGCCAGAGTGAACATTTTCTACCAGGTAATGATTGACTGCTGGATGAATATAAAAAGTGGCCACTAGAGGGTGCTGCTGCCCTATAGACATCCACATTCAACACACAGACTCTGGTAAGAATAGACCTATTTGCTTAACTATAGGTAACACTTGATAAAAGGTCTACATAGAACTTTTCTCTAGTTCAAATGGATGTCTTGAGCTCTGGTTTCTTGTAGAACAGCCAGCAAATTATTACTAATAATATACTTGTTTCGCATGAATGTACATTTTAAATATTTTTATTTTATTACTTATTCTGGTACCAGGTATAGACATGGAACAAAATTTCTGTCTGTGTCCCTTACAGCATAACAAGAAGGTTTGAGAGAAAGGAGACCTGTAACACCCCTTTTTATTGCAGGACCAGGGACACTGACAGCTGAAATGTCAAGCTGACAGCTTGAAATTTCCTGGGACTGTTCAACACAGTTCATGAACTTTCCAGGATGAATGCTATTATACCTAGATAAGTGTGGCTTCCACAGGGAGCACACCAGGCACCAGAACCAGACACCAGGAAACTCTTTATTCTTCTCTGGTTTGCAGCGAGGGTTTGCCTCGCAACTGAGCAAAGCACAAGATGGGGAAGAGAGAGGGAGGGAGAGCTTATACCTGGCAACTGTGAGTACAAATCAAAACAAAGACTTTCATCTCTCTGGGCTAGAGATTTGCCCATAAGTTATCACTAGGAGCACTTTCAATTCTGAGCATGCTTCTAGGGACAGCGACAGGCGCTGCTAACAGAGAGACGCAGCACTGAAGGCCTCATGCCTGCAAGACATATTCTTTTTCATTTTGTAGCTCTTTTTTAACTTATTCAAATTTTCTCTGTTACTAATCAAGTTCTATACTTACGGTAACATTAGGGATACAGAACAAATAAAAAGGGAAAGGGGTTGCCACTTTTTGTACACCATTTCTCAGCATTTTACTGCGCTTTGATTTAATTATATTCCTGTCTTCAATAAGTGCATACTTAATTCTTAACATTATGTATGGCCACTTTAGCCATTTAATCGTGTTTTAACTGAACAGCTGAACACAGAACTAATGTCCCATTTAACTGAAGACCAAGAGGTCACTGCAAGTTGACCTCCTTATAATGGACCCATAGAAAAAAAAGAGAAAATAAAAGGGAAGATTGAAGAGCTGTCTTGTGTCGGGAGGTGGCCTGTCTCCAGACAAGAAAAAGAAGGGATAGTGTTAGAAGAAGGAAATATAGAATGGTTGCAACCAAAGAAAGATAAGGGGTCCTACTGCAGTAGCAGGGACATACTCTGTCACACTTACCCCCTCCCTTTTGAGAAGGAACTGTGCAATACAGTTACCCTTCCTATATTCCTGGAAGGGTGGAACTTCTGCCCACCCACTCTCAGAAGTTCCATCTCAGGGTCCCATTTCAAGCTTACTGGCACCAGATCAGCTGTATTGATAGTACTACATACCCTGGGACATCAATTCGACTTCAACTTTTAGATATAGGAATGGCACTTTTGCCTTAAATCATAAATACATTATTACAACAACATCAGAATACCCTAAGGTATAACACCTCCTATGTCGGGGATTTGTGAAGCTCCAGCCCACCCTCTCTGTGAAGCTCCATCCCAGGGTCCCATTTCAAAATAACATACTTTGGCTACACAACCACACATACAGTGTAGCCAAACATTAATGTGTTATATATGTTGCATCAATCAAACATTTACCCTGGAATCTAAAATCGTAGCATGTACTCATTCAGTTCTATCTATCAAAACAGTATACATAGTTATGTTTCAGTGTTCATGTCCTCAGCCCTGCTCTGTATCATGATAAATAGTCAGCATTGGTATGTTCACTACCTTTCCTATGGGTAACAGTAAAGCTATAGGGTTGTAAAGCCAAATACCAATACATAATGTGTGGATTTTTTTCTTGCATTTGCTGTAACCAACAAAGCGGGTTGTGGTCTGTCACTACCTGAAACTCAGTACCCCAGAGATAGTACTTCAGCAAATCAATCACCCACTTGAGTGCTAAATGCTCCTTCTCAACAGTAGCATATTTCCTTTCTCTTTCGTGTAGTTTCCTACTAATAAATATTATAGGGTGTTCCTCCCTCTGGATGTGCTGGGTCAGTACTGCTCCAATACCCACCCTGATGCATTGGTTTGTACTTCAACATTGGTTTGTACTTCAAATGGTCTGCTAAAGTCTGGATTCATAACACTGGGTATGAACATAAACTAGCCTTAATGTCTCTAAAGGCTACATCACACTCTGGGGTCCACTGTACTTTGTTAGCACATCTTTTTCTGGTCAAGTCTGACATGGGGCATGCCATAGTAGAGAAATTCAGAATAAATCATCTATAATATCCTGCTAACCCTAAAAAGGCTCTCACTTGTTTTTTTGTTGTTGGGGGCAGTACTGTTTGTCACAGGGGTCACTTTGTCTATTTCAGGCTTTATTATTCCATTCCCTATGGTGAATCCTAAATACTTTGTTTCAGTATTAGCCAGAGCACATTTTGTGGGATTTATTGTAACTCTTGCCTCCCAGATGGTGGATGTCACCTCGTCAAGGTGGTGTATATGTGTTTCCCAGTTGAGGCTAAACACCACCACATCATCCAGGTAAGTGGCACAAAGTCCATATGGGGCCTGAGCATTTGGCCCATGAAGCACAGGAAAGTTGCAGGTGCTCCATGGAGACCAAACTGCCTATTTCTTCCTACCCCCACAAGAATTGCCTTATGTCTGTCCCATGCGTTCTTGAATTCTCCCACAGTTTTATGAGAGCAATATAGTCCCAGCAGAGAAGTCCAGTCACACAGCAGTCCTTTCTACTGTTGTCTCTGCCAAGCTATTAGCAGAATCTTTCTAAGGCAGTCTTTAAATGTAGCTTCCTTCTAGCTAAGCCACTCCCCCTACTTACTAGATCTTTCTGCAAGTAATTTAAACCTCACAGCAGTTAAGTCCTTTCAATCACCTGAGATTTACACCTAGGTAACTGTTCAGATACCCATTCAGTTCAGTTAACCCAGGCAAACACAAATTTTTTTTTGTTTTGTATGTTAGTTTTTACCTTAAATTAAAGGTCCAAGTACAAAGTTCTTCTACTTTAGTCCCAGCAGAGAAGTCCATTCACACAGCAATCCTTTCTCCTGGTGTCTTCTGCCAAGCTATGGAAGCTGGAAGCTGGTGTCAATGGATCTGCCAGTAACCCTTCGTTAGATCCAATGTGGAAATATATCTAGCACTACCCAAACATTCTACATATCATCTATTCGGGGCAAGGGGTACCCATCAAAAAGAGAGACTGCATTTACCTTCTGAAAATCTAAACAGGTACTGTGTAACATCTTGCAAGGGTGCTACAGACTGTGTGACTATCAAGCCCTAAGTTTGTGCCATTGCTCCCCTCTGCTGTAATTTCTTCCTGATTGATTCCATCACTCTAGCAGCTGAAGATAGAAGGATGGGATTTGCTGAGAGCATCAGTGGAGGAGGAGGGGCAGTGTGAGTTAAAAGGAGCATGCCGCTTATAGCTCGAACGCTGTAGCACGAGTGTGAGTGGCATGATGGCCACTCAGTATCGAAAAAGCTGACTATTTTGTTTAGACTCTAATGTTAAATGGGAAGGTACTGAAGTGGTTTAAAAGTTAGTGTATTTTGGTCAGGCACTTTTAAAAGTAATAGTTTTAAAAGCTACTAGTCTGCTTTTTGCCAGATTTAGATAATAGGATATATTTGTAAAAGGCTCTAAATTATCTTTAACTCAAGTTCTACACTAATTGATACCCAAGAAAGGTTTGTTTGGATTTGGGTTACACAATATAGCAATTCAATGATGTATTATACAGGAGTGGTACGTTCTGTGGTTTTTGCTGTCGTGTTCTACTCCTTGCATGGTTTGGTGCAGAAAATCCACTGGGTAGAAGAAAATTGGATTTATGACAAGAGGCTTCAATTGGAACCACAGAACAGAGATAATAAACAAGAGGTCTGTAAAATGGTACTTGGTCTTATGAGAAAAAGAAGTTGGAAAATTAGGACATTTTTGAATTCTAGGAAATTATATTATTGTTTGCATCTTTTAATAAAAAAGATTACAGGAATCAGGGGATGTCGAGAGAGAACCAGGACCTTTAGATAATTTAGAATCAAAATGGTTAAAAGCAAGAGTGATAAAATGGTACATTTAAATATCTGCAGCCTTATGTGAAACAAAACCAGGAACTGGAGGCCTGGATTATGATACATGAACTAGACTTAATGTTGACAACAGAATCCTGGCTGAAACCTAAAATAAATAATAATTTTATAGGAGTTTTGGGCTATAACCATATATGAAAGGATAGACCAGGAAGGGGGTAGCATTTTTTATGAAAAGCACCTCGAGGTAAAGAAAATATCTACCCCAGTATTGGATTCAAGATGTGAGTGTTTTTTTATAGAAATGATAATGGGTAAAACAAAGAAATTGAATATGAGATGTGTTTATAATCCTCTAAACTCCAAGATTCAGGGATTGGAAGAATTAATTAAAATGTTGGAAGGGTATAGCAAAAAGCAGTTAATTGTAATGGGGGATTTTAATCTAAATTGGTGGGGGACTGAGGTAAATAGATATAGGAAGTTGTTACAAGGAGTAAATCTTGAACAAATTATAACAGACGGAACAAGATTAAATTATAAAACAAAGCAATTTAGCTTAATTGATTGGGTATTGGTAAGTAATATAAAAAATAATGGTGTCTCAGGGATATTAGCTGATGTAATTAGTGACCACCATCCAACTTACTGTGTTTGGGGAATGGAGACCAAAGAGTAAATATCATATTGTAGAAAATCGGACTTTAAATGAGGAGAATCTGTTAACTATTAAACAATATCTTTTTCTGGTCAGTTGGAACCAATTAAACAGTATTAAAGATGTTAACAATGCAGTAGACCTACTTTCTGAAACTTTTAATGCAATTATTGACAAACAAGCTCCAATAAAGAAGAAAAAGGTGAGGGGAACTCGAAATAAATGTTTAAGCTCAAAACTGTTTAAATTATTGAGGGAGAGGGATGTAGCTAACCAAGTATATAGAAAAAATAGGTTAGAATCAGATAGGAACCACTATAGACAGTTGAGAAATAGATGCAAAAAAGAAATAAAAATATCTAAGGTTAAGTTTTACAGAAATGAATAGGTCACTACTTTCCATGATAAAAAACAGTTTTGAAGAAATGTGAATAGTCTGCTGGCCTCTAAGAAAGAGAATAATATTAGTAGTTTAGTTAAAGAACAACAGGTTATTACAGGGAAAAAGGCTATGGCAGACTATTTGAATGAAAAATTTACTGATTTAGATGAGTATCTTTTAGAATTTTGGGAAAGGGTTAGGTCCATCATGCCTGAACAAAGTAATAAGTTACTAAAATGTTATTTTAAGAAAATTACACGGAAAGAAGTTTACCTGGAACTATCAAAATTGGATGAAACAAAGGGATCGGGTTTTGATCAGTTAGAGTCAAGAATCTTAAAAATAATGGCAAATGAGATAGCTAAACCAATGCAGATAATTTTCAATATATCACTTGAAACAACAATTGTTCCAACTATATGAAAAAAGCAAGAGTAATACCAATTTTCAAGGGGGGTCAGGCAAATTCTGTGGCAAATTACAGACCAATTTCTCTGCTATCTATAGCGGGAAAAATTCAGGAAAAGTTGCTGCATCTCCAAATTGTGGAACATCTAAACAAATATCGGGTGCATATGGATGCACAATATGGCTTCCAGAGGGGGTGTGGTACGGCAACGGCCTTGGTCAGGTTCACAAATGACTTGCAAGAAAATATGGATCGGCGAAGTATATGGGTGCGGTGTTCATGGACTTGCCTGAAAGGCCTTCCATTTAGTAGACCACCAGATATTAATTTCTAAATTGAAAGTGATGGGATTTGGGGGACCAGTGATTGAATGGTTACATGATTACTTGACTCTGAGAGTACAACAAGTTTGGATAAATGATACTGTGTCTGACTTTAGAAAAGTTAATTATGGGGTACCACGTGGATCAATATTGGGACCTTTGTTGTTTTCCTGTATATAAATGAAATACCCTCAGTATGTCAAGGTTCCTTCTTAATTTTGTATGCAGATGATGCAGTTTTATATATAGCTGATACAAATATTGATATGATCAAAACAAATTTAGAAAAAATTACAATGAAATGATGGAATGGTTAAAAGTAAATAGATTATTTTTAAATAAAAAGACTAAGAGCATTTTTTTGTATGCCTGCAAAGTTGAGGAGGATGAGGATGATTTTAAAATAATGGATAATGAAGGATTTTGTCTTGATATGGTCACTGAATTCCTTATTTGGGTATGACTTTGGTAGTCACATTTCTTTTACTCCTCATTTAAATACTGTGACCAAACAGATAGATAGCAGAATTGGTGCTTTATACACAGTAAGGATTTTCTAATGGATGACACAAGGAAAACTGTAGCAGTAGCATATCTGCTGCCTATATTGGATTATGGAGGGTTGATGGGGGGGGTCAGAAAAGGTAAAACAGCAAAGATACAGCCTCTACAATTCCATATGCAAATTTGCTTTGAGGGCCAGACATAGGGAACATCATTGTAATTTATACAGTAGGTTGGGTTGGTTACCCCTAGAGCAAAGAGATACCATACAGGAGTTATGTTTTGTGCATAAATCACTTTATAGTGTTGTGTATAACCCTGTGAATAATTTGTTTACTTGAAGAACAAATTCTAGACAGCTTAGATCTAATTCCTCTGTTTTGTTGGAATTTCCTTTGTAAAACTTCAAAAACAACACTTTTTAAATATTGTGCTACTGATAGCTGGAACAAATTGCCTGATGATTTAAGAAATAGAGAAAGATTAAACTCTTTAAAGTATCTTTAAAAGACACTTGTATTCAGGGGTGGGAGGTAAGTGTACTTAAGGGTCTATTTACAAGTATCATATTTATATAACATAATCTATTTTAGGATTATACCAAAGTAATGATATACCATGTATATTACACTGCTAGGTGTTGTTTTACTGTGCCTGTCTGTTTGAAATGTAATTTTGTTTGTGTATGCGGGTCAAGCCTGTAAAAGGGCCATGTGGCCCAGTGCTTTTTTACCCAGTTAACAACATTTTAAATAAATAAATAAAAAATAAATCTAAACAAAGATGAATGCTCCCCTCCTTTTTATTAACCACCACTATGGGGGATGATCATGCACTCTTTGAGTGTATGATGATCCCTAGATGTTCTAGCTTTTTCACCTCCTGTATAACTTCCTTTCTTACATGTGTGGGTAATCTGTAAGGTTTCTGATGAATGGGCCTATCTTGTGTTATCCTGATGTTATGCTCAAACCCTAATGTCCTCCCTGGAATGTAGGTAAAAGTGGCAGCATGTCTTTCTAAAACCATTTGAATTTGTTCAGCTTGTGAGTTTGTCAGGGCCGGGTTTATTTTTACCTCCAGAATATGTCTGGGTTTTTCTAGCCTTTGATAGGCAACATCCAATTCTGTTTCCTGGGTTTCTGTGTATATGTAACAGCCAAGGTTGGCTTGTGGCTTTATCTCATGCCATTCTTTAAGTACAGTACAAGTCACATTAAACTGTTCCATCAACTCATTGGTGTAGCATTTTTTGTGATTCTACTCAATGGCAACTTGAATTGTTGAAGCTTTTAATTCTTTTCCAACCATTCTTCACTGCCTATTCAACTCACTTGTACCTGTTTAGTGATATGGCAGTAGCTGTTTTACAGTGTTTATGCAGTGCATTTTCATGGCATTGTTTATAAGTATCACAGCATTCCTTAAGAGCATTGTTTATAAATATCACAGCATTCCTTAAGAGTTGTTTAGTCTGCCTTCTGAAATGAAACTCATAAGTACTCAGCTGAAAATAAAGCTTATAGTCCTAACAGCTAGTTGCAAACCAATACTAAACTTTTACTAATTCATTGAATTAAACACTGCACTGATTAGGAAACTCATTGAACAATGCTACACCAGTGAGTTGAGGGAACAGTTTAATGTGACTTGTACTGTAGGTTTGCATGGTATATCTGCATAGGGACTCTCCTATTTGGCATTTCTATTTCATAGTTCACAGGGCCTACTTGTTGGTTGATGGTGTAAGGGCCCTGCCACTTCATCAGGAGTTTATTCTCAGTTGCAGGCAGTAGGAGTAGCACTTGATCTCCTGTCTGAAACTGTTTAGTCCCCACCCCTTCATTGTAAAAATACTTTTGCTGATTTTGTTTTCCTTGTAGTGACTGATGTGCCAATCCTATATATTTTATCAGTCTTTCCCTTAATCAGTCAAGCATTCTAATACCCCATTATGTCCAATGTTCATATTCGCTTCCCAATGTTCTTTAACTACATCTAGTGATCCTCTGTGATTACATCCATAGAGTGGGGAAAAGGGGGAAAACCCCACAGATGCCTGAGGGATTTTTCTATAGGAAAATAGCATGTACTGTAGGAATGTGTCCCAGTTATTTCCTTCCTCATTGACATATTTATTTTCTTTATTATCTGGTTGAATCTTTTGACAAGATCATCTGTTTGGGGTGGTACAGAGAGGTTCAAACTGCATGAATTCCTAATAAGCGATATAGCTTGCTTAATATTACAGAAGTAAAATTACTTCCCCTATCAGTGAGAATTACTTGGGGATTCCATATGGATAAATACTTCTGCCAATTCTTCTGCAACTCTAGGGGCTGTAACTGTCCTCATGGGAATGGCCTCAGGATAACGAGTAGCATAATCAATATAACTAGGATGAAGTGGTTTCCTTCGAGCTAGTTTCTAGGGACTACCACATCCATATCTATACGTTCAAATGGTTTGGCTACAATTGGGATATTTTTGCAGGGGTACCATGTCCTTTCATCTTATCTGGGCAACTTTCTGGCAGTCAGAACAGCTATGCACATAATCAGCAACTTGTTCATGAATCCTTCCCAAAAATCGATTAAGTATTCTGTTCATGGTGTTATCTTGACCAATGTGCCCCTGCTAAGGGAGTGTCATGTGCTAGTCTGAACACATCATTTCTGTATTTTTCTGGTACTAGTAACTGGGCCACTATTGCTCCATTTCTAGGATTCTCACATTCCCTATACAGTATCCTGTTTCCTTCTATATACTTAGAATACAACACTTTGTTCTTGTCCCACCTGTAACAAAAAGGGTTTAAAGTTTTATCCACTTTTGTTCCATTTGCATTGTCCCTTCTTCACATTTCAGCAATTTCATGTTCCCCTGTTTTTCTTGCCAGTCTCTTTTTTCTTTCCTCTTTAAGGTTTCACCTTTTCTGTCTTTCCCTGGCTATTCAAACAGTTCCTCAGAAAAAGGGAAGACACTAGAAAGTTGTGCCTGTTGCTTGGTCTGGGCTCTGGTAGTGATTGCTACCAGAATTGATTGTCCTGCATTACTTTCTAGCAGTGCTGAAAAGTCTGGATAATCATGTCCGATGATAATCGGTACTGGCAGTTGTGGTACCAATCCTACCTCTAATTCATGAGTGTTACCTTTTACTGTCATTTTAAGAGGTATGGTAGGATAACAATGCATTCTCCATGAATGTAAGTCACTGCTGTTCCTTTTCCTGTTTTATTATTTATGTCCACTAAATAAGCTCAAATAAGTGTCTGCTGACTATCAGAGTCAATAAGGCTCATACATTTTTGTGTTCCCACCTCCACAGTTGCTACGTATTGTGCCCAGTTTGCCACTGCTAAATGTCGATAGTCTCTTTTTACATTTGGACAGTTCCTTATTAAGTGCCCTTTTTTCTGGCAACAGTGGCATGTGATCTCAGAAAGGGGTAACCTTCCTATTTGCTCTTGGCTCCATTCAGTTCTATCAGTATTTACAGTAGTAGAAGGTCTTACCAGATTCGTGGAGGTGGATGATGATGAGCCTCCTTGGATGTTCTTTGCCTTTAAATGTCTGGCCGCCAAGATGTCCTCTGCTAGGGCAATCATTTTTTTGGCTCCTTCAGGTTTATGTTCCCTTACCCATAGTTGGACATCTTGGGGAAGTATTTTAATAAATTGCTCAATTATAATGGCCTCCATGAGTTGCTGGGTCATCGACGTCTCTGGCTGCAACAATTTATAACTGAGGTCCTTCAGGCAAGCAAATGTCTTTCTTGGGGTATCTGTAGCTTGCATTTTAAGATACCTGCAGCGCTGATGATATGTTTCAGTATTTATATCATACATCTTAATATCTCTCGCTTAACATGCTCATAATCCTGGTCCACTTGTATATCTAAGTGACTATATACCATCTGAGATTTACCAGTCAATTGAGGGGCTAGACAAACTACCCATTAGTTGTGTGGCCACCCACATGTTTGTGCTACTCTCTCAAATGTTGTTAAGTGGGCCTCTATATCATCATTGTCCTGAAATTAGGCCACAGTAATGTCTCTAGATCTGTGATTGTGATCTGCTGTATCAGCATGAATGGCTTGCAGCACTTTCATTGTATCAGTCCATTTTGCATCTTGCCGCCATTGTTCCACTTCCCTCTCTCTGTCCAGTTGGACCTGGCAGACACAAAGCCACTTTAACAATTCTCCCAAATCTTCCTGTGGAGCATGTTCCAGATCTGGACAAGAGGTATTTACATTTTTCTTACCCTTCTAAGTCTCTGAGAGCTTATCGATGGGATCCTCTCCCGATGTGCCGGAGTGCATCAGTAATGTATGCAGGCACAGGTGGGGGGAGGCGTGCCCATGCATAACCTGCACAGCCCAATATTCAGCCCAGGATGTGCAGAGTCACGAATGCGCAACCTACCGCGCCTGCACAAAGTTACGCCAGGAAAAATGGAACAAGTGATGGCCACCCCACAGGTGAGCTGCTGCATTGCCCAGGGCACAACACAGCAGCTGCCACCTGTGGTGGCCAATCGAGTTCCTACCCGCACCTAGCGGTGCCCCACCATGCCCGATCGTGGGCATCTGTAATCGCACCCCCAAGTCCAATATCCCTGGTGGTCTAGTGTACCCCCACCCCACCCACCTACTGAGTCCCACTGCCCCGCTCCCCCTGTCAGCCAGTGGGTGGCAGCACCTCAACTGCCTGCCGCCCTGCGCCCACCTACTGACAGCTCGGTGGGGCTGCCGCCCGATGGTTCACAGCATGGGCCAATGGGTGTGCAGCCCCTCTACTCTCAGTCCAGATATGTGAATTAATTTATTTACATATCTGGACTGAGTAGTACAGTGGATAATGCCTCTTCCATTGGCCCATGCTGTGGAACCACCATGGCAGTCCCACTGCAGCTGTCAGTCACGGCAGGTGGGTGGGGAGCTGCTGCCTGTCGGCTGATGGGGGGGCGGGGCAGTGGAGCTCAGTGGGTGGGTGGGGTGGGGTACACTAGACCACCAGGATATTGGACTTGGGGGTGCGATTACAGATGCCCACGATCGGGCTCAGTGCAGTCCACTGGACCACCAGGGATATTGGACTTGGGGGGGACTGTACTGTTGCCCATGATCGGGCACATAGAGGTCCACTGGATCATCAGGGATATTGGACGGTTTTTCATCTATCTTACAGGAATGCCCGCAATTGGGCTTCAGGGGTCATCAGTCCCTGATGGCTGCAGCTTGGCAGGGTGCCAGGCACAAGTCATCGGGGATTGGCGCACCTGCATGCTAATGGCATGCAAATGGGGCTGTAATGAGAAGCAAATGGCTCCCTGTGTGCCTTGCATAAATTATGGCCCCATTTGCATGTCCCCATTTGAATATCTCAGGTGCTGTGCATGGCACAATGGCACTTGTGCCACCGCATCTCCATGCTCCACTCTGGCCACTTGCGCTGGCGCAGTGCCACTGCGCCATGCACAGTGGGAGTGGCCAGGGTGCGATATTCAAAGCTGCTGTGCCATAGCGCAGCTCCGTTGAATATCGCCCAGGCCACACCCCTGCACAACAATGTTGAGCTGTGCCCAGGCTTGAGCCACAGCCTGCCGCAGTTTGAATATCCGGGCCTGTATGTACATGCATAAAAAGACATGCATGGAGGTCTGACTCTCAGCAAGGAAGAAGGAGACCACCAAGGAATACAGCAACTTCCTGTCCCAGAACAGGAAGGGCATGAGCTGTAAACGCACAAAGGTGGGTTGTATATGCCTACGCGACAAAAAGAGCACGATCGGCATTACAGCGGCGGATCCATGGCAACCACAAGTTGCAGTCGGCGTGGAGTCACACTGTTCAAGTCTATTTTTACATTGGGGGCTTTGCCTCACCCCTAAACTAAAATTCTAACTCCAAGTCGAGTTTAGTTTGGGGAGAGGTGCAGGGGAAGTGGTAGCCCTCCAGCAGCACTGCGAAAGGGGCATGGCCAGGAATCAATATCGACGATGTCGTCTAGAAATGTCAATCTTAGGTGGCATACCCACAGAGGCAGTAGGACAGTAGGGAGAAACAAAAACAAAGGGAGGAGAGAGTATGCATACAAAGCAACAGGAGAGATGCCATAAATAAGACATGAATGGAGTGGTGTAGTGCAGTGGCTGTGGGGCTCCAGTCTTTCGGGAGATGTTCGGGAGGATGCAGTGTTGTTCCTTCTGCAGACACCTCTCAGAGCTGAGGGATGAGGTTGCTTATATCCAGGCTGAGTTGGCCAGGATTTGGGGGGACCTCCTATTTTGTCCAGGGACCATGGAGTCCAACCCGTTGCTTCAAAGATTGCCTAGGCTGAGGAGCGGCTGGACTACAGTGAGCTCGGGAAGGGTGAGGGCAGTGGCGCAGAGGCACTTACCTCCTATGGTTCAACTCCACAACTCCTGTGCTGTGCTGGCAGGGCAGGACTGTCCCAAAGAAGCACCCGCAGTGGAGATCAAGGAGAATGTGGGGGTCCTCCATGATTGAGACCCCAGGGGGCGGCAGAGGACCTCGGAGGAGAAGGAAGCAACTCCTGTTGGGGGATTCTATTGTTAAGGGGGGGGTAGACTTGGGAGCAGATGGAGTGGCAGACAGGGAGGTTAAGTGCCTACCTGGCACCATGGCTTGGAGGGATGGAAAGCATATCCAGGGGATCGCTGGGACAGCAGGACAGGAGAGAGAGCTAGACGTTATTGTCCACCTGGGGACAAATGATCTGGTTGATACTGAGGTTAGAGTAGTGCAGAAGGACTTCAGGGAGCTGGGGAAGGGTCTTAGACAAGTGGCACATGCTGTAACCTTTTTAGAGGTGCTACCAGTCGAAGACAAGGGGTAGGACAGGGCACTCCACACCATGATATTCAATGCATGGTTGAAGGAGTGATGCAGAACAGAGGGCTTAGGCTTCATTGGGGACTGGAGTCCCACCTGGAGGGATGCAAATCTATACAAGTGGAATGGACTGGATCTATCCAGGGGAGGAACCAAGATTCTATTGAGAGGTTTAAATGCTTCATTGACAAGCATTTACTGTAAACTCGCCAAGGAGGAGCAAAGTAGGCAGGAAGAAGCTAACTGGTGACTGGTCACAAATTAACTGAGTCACAAGAGTTGGCTGAGCTTTGGAGCTTTATCTCCTTTTAACAAAGTCTATGACATTTTGCCCCCAGAAAGCTAAAACACAAAGGGTTAACAACCCATGGATCACTGCACCCTCCTTAACCTCATGGCTACTTGTGACTACCTCTGGCATGTGGCATATGCCACTAATAAGCCCAGTGATTTTCAAAAATACAAGGAAGCTAGGAATGCTTGTACCCAGGCAATATACCTCACTAAATCTACCTGCTACCAAGGCCCCTACTTTTCTGAGGCACTTTGGGACCAAGTTCTGTGGCAGGATTTCCTTTTGCTACAGAATGTCTGTGGTGGTGGTTTGTAATTTCTGCAGAAGTTCTACGGTACCACTGAACTGCCACATCGCAGCATCAGCTTGTCATCCTGACTCAATGTCCATGGCAATGGCTATGGCAGTTGGGATGGGGAATGCATTGTAAGGCTAGTTAAAAAAACACACAGGCTTTTAGAAGTAATTGTATTTTTGGAAAAGCGAAAAAGAATCTATCAATTAAGGTCCTATCCTTTTGCATAAATCAAATACACACAGGGGACCTTATGTGATAAATAAGTTATCTATATACTCATTCTGGTTATACCACTCATGAGGTCCCCACCGTATCACTTATAAATTTATATGGAATCTGTAACTTATTTTTATGTTGGCTTGTGCACACGTGCAAGCAACATCTTTGGCAATAGGACATTTCAGAGGTGTGTCAGTGTTGTGGCTAATGCAGGGGATGCTTTAATAGGTGCATCCCTCAGCTGCCAATCAGTGAGCATTCTGATGATGACAGAAAACTTCAAAGAGAGTCAGAAAGTTGAAAGAAATTTGCTGCTGCAATCAGGTGCATTTTGTCATTGCAAGCGCCAGATGACAAGACTCTGCCATGCACATTATAGTGCACAGTAATGCACATGACCAGACTTACGAACAACATGCTTGCTCAGTGTGCCTTTTCTGGTGAAACATTTCAATAAATAATGTAGCTGCAGAGGTGGCTTTCGACAAAGGCTGCTCCTACCGCCTGCCACACAGTCCTGCAAAGCTGACATTGGAGGTGCTCCATCCCGTGTCGGCTATCCCTCCTTCATTAAATGTGGCACACTGTGAGTCCACCCCAGGCGTACGCAAAACATGTGACTCCTGCTGCCTGCCACACCTCAGAAAAAGCTGACAACAGGGTGCCAAATCCCCATGTCAGCATGTCCTCCCATTAATGTGGCACACTGGGAACCCACCGCAGTGTGCTGAAATTTTTTTTCTTCCGACACTGGGATGCCCACTCCTGATGTCGAATGGTCCCCTCAAACCTCTCTACAGTGCCTTCAGAAAGTATTCACCCCCCCCCTTGGATTATGTTACATTTTGTGATGTTGCAAACTCAAATTAAAATACATTTATATGGGATTTTTTTTGTCACGTATCTACACAAATTACTCTATAATGTCAAAGTGGAATGAAACTTCTGGAATTTTTTGTACATGTAATTTAAAATTTATTTTATTTTTATTTATTTATTTGTATTTCGGATGGCACCTTTGAGCCGAGGGCTCTTTTACCAAGGTTCTACATCAAGGCAATATGGATAATAAGGTACAAAACATAACATGATCATTACACTGGAACTTACAAAAAAAAAGACAAGGTTACAATAATAGCAGCCAAAGGCATTGTCAAGGAATTGTGTTGCGAGTTAATTATACAGTACAAGTCACAGGCGGCTCAGTGAAGCTTTGTTAGGAGTGGGTTAGTGGGAAAATAGAAAGAAGAGTGGTGGTGAGGGAAGTGGTATGGGAGACAGAGAGAGGGAGGAGAGGAGAAATGAGGAGGGCATTGCGTTGGGTATGTGGCAGATGGGAAACAGCAAGGGAGGAGGAAAGGGGGGATGAAAAAGAAAAGGAGACATTCATCCTATACCCAGTAATGGGGGGTAG
Source organism: Neoceratodus forsteri (assembly GCA_016271365.2). Lineage (NCBI taxonomy): Eukaryota > Metazoa > Chordata > Ceratodontiformes > Ceratodontidae > Neoceratodus > Neoceratodus forsteri. The sequence continues at coordinate 688,965,627 of CM057449.1, forward strand.
GAGAGGAGGAGGAGCTGAGACAGTGAGGAGGGATGCTTAAGGGTAGTATGCCTGGAGGAGATTATAAGAAGCAGTTACAGAAGGCACTAGCCTTGAGGTGTTGATGCAGCTTACACTTAAAAGCACCAATCGTGGCAATGTTGGAGATTTCTGTAGGTAGCAAGTTGAACCAGGTGGAGGCTCTGACAAGGTAAGAATGCTGAGCTTGAGAGGTCCGACAGCGAGGTATTGTAAAGGTTCAACTGTCCGATCTTCTAGTTAGGCAGCGGACATGCTGCGGGGTCAATATTGATTGGACTCCAGGGGGGCATAAGTCCCAGTGATGTCTTCTTAGCTAGGATGCAGGTCTGATACTTTAGCCTGCCAGATAGCTGGAGCCAGTTAGCCTGCTCGTAAATGTCACACGTGTGAGAAAGGCGGGCAGCTGAAATAATTAGTCTACATGCCTTATTAAGGGCTACAGCTATGCGCCGGAGTGCAGTATCAGTAGTGGATCTATAGATAACAAGCCCGTAGTCAATAGTTGAGATAACAGAGCTCAGGATAACGAGGTTCAAGGCTTCAGCCGTTAGGCAATGTTTATGCTTATATAGTAGCCCTATATGGGAGTTCACAGTTTTAGCGATATTGTCAATGTGTTTGGTATATGAGAGGGGAGCAGTCAAGGGTCAGGCCCAGATATTTAAACAAATCCACCTGCTCAAGAGTGACGCCTTCGTGGTTGTTAATTATGAGCTCATGGTCCTTGTACTTTTGCGGGTTCCATGGAACAATATTGTTTTAGTTTTTTTGTGGTTAAGGATGAGTTTATGTGAGCAAAACCAGTCTTCCACTTCTGTGAAACTTTTCTGTAGTTGAGACTGAAGGGAGGTGGGGTCGGTGTGGCAAGTGAAGATTACTGCATCATCTGCATACAGTAACATTCTGTCATGGCAGGAGGCAGGGAGATTGTTCAGGAATAAGCTGAACAACAAGGGACCCAGGATAGAACCCTGGGGTACTCCAGAGTGGATTGGTAGGGATGACAAGAGGAATTCACCAATCCTGACCTGTTAGGTCCGTTACTGAGGTAGCTTTGAAACCAGAGGGTAGTTTCACTTGAAAGACCAAGGAGGAATAATTGTTTGAGGAGAATGGAGTGATTGACAGTGTCAAATGCCTTAGTCAGGTCAATAAAGAGCCCAACCAACTGGCCCTGATCAAGTGCATGATGGATGTGTGGTGAATTCGGGGAGTGCCGTAGTAGTGCTGTGTCCTTTGTGGAAGCCATGCTGCTGGGAACATGCAGGCTGTATTTTACAAGGTACTCTGTGAGCTGATCAGCCACTATCTGTTCCAAGGCTTTGGATAGAGGAGGAGGATAGATATAGGCCTGTAGTTTGTTCATGAGAGTTTTGTCACCACTTTTATGGACTGAGTCACACCGCCAGTTTCCACTTTGGGGAACTGGGAGAGCATGAGGAACAGTTGAGAATTTTGGTTAGTGGGAGCAAGACTTGGCCAATGGTGAGGGCAGAAGTTTCATATCCAGTGAATTGCCACTGACCCTAGACTTTCCAAGCACTTTAAGAATGTGTTTTTTAGCTAGGCTTTCTGGGATTGCTTTGAAATGGAAAGGAGGGTGCCCTGGTGGCAAATCTGAACTAACAGGAACTGGGTTGACTGTGGTGGGATCAAAAAAGTTAAGGGGTAGCACTTGACTAAGGTCAGCAAAAGTGGTGTTAAATGCATTGGCAGTGATTACATGGCCAAGAGTGATGGTACCATCTATGTTCAACATTGTGGGTGTTGTTCTGGGATCCTTTCCAGTCACTTCAGCAAGGTTATGCCAGAATTTATGTCCGTCATTCCAGGTGCTGGCTAAGGCGTTCCTGTAATAGTTAGCCTTCTCATGGCGGATTGCTCTGGTACATGCATTCCTTGCTGTTTTGTAGGCCTGGATATCAGTCTGGGTGCCAGTAGCCTTAGCACGATACCAGAGCTGGTCTCAAGATTTCATTTGTGTAAGGAGGCCTAGTGTCATCCATGGGTTATTGACACCCTTGATCTTACGCTTCTTGAATGGAGCATGAACATCGCAGGCTGAGTTGAAACAGGTGATAAAGTATTCAAGTGCTGTGTCTATATCGGGGGCTATATCAATTGGTGACCAGTCATGTTCACGAAGGAGTGTTTTAAGTGACTCAAGATGACCGGGGGTCAGCATTCTCCTGTTAATAGTTTTGGCAGGGGGGAGTTTGGTGTATTTGTTGGTCCAGATACACAAGATAGGGAATGATCACTTAAGGAGTCTGGGAGGACTGTTGCTCGAGATGTGCTCTGGACGATTAGTTAGCACCCAGTCTGGAAGTGTACAAGTCCCTGTTCTGTAGTTTACTCTAGTAGGTGATTTGACCATTTGTGAGAAGTTAGCAGCAGCTGGGCATCCTTAAAACTATTCAAGCTGGAGGCCAGCCAGTTGATGTTGAAATCACCAAGTACGATAACTTTGTATTATTCTGATCCAGGGAGTTGATACAGTCTAGGAGGAGTGAAAGCCCAGATTGCTCCACTTGGGTGGTAAATAGACAGAGACAACAGTCAGGATCTTGTTATGAGTTCCGAGAAGTACTTTGGCAGCAAGGATTTGGATGTCATTTTCGGGGATGGGCACGGGCATGACATGACCCATCAGGGACTCTTTAAGGTAGAGGGCACAGCCTCTTCCTTTCTTGGTAAATCTGTCCTGTCTGAAAACTACATATCCGGGAATTGCTATTGCGGAGTCAGGTATCTTCGGAGACTGCCATGTTTCCAGCACTGATAGGATGTCTGGATTGTGCTGGGAAACGCAGACAGAGAGAGTATCAAGTTTGGAGAGGAGGCTGCAGATGTTAATGCTTGCCAAGGAGAGTGACCCTGCACTGCTCTTAACCTTGTGGCCAAGTTGTGGTGGGCCGAGGTTAGGGTGAATGTTGCCTGAGAGGAGCAACAGCAGCAGTATTAGATGTTTTAAAAGGGGTTTAAAGTTGCTTCTGTGGGCAGCAGGGCCCTTTTTTTAACAGGTTCCTTTCCATAAGGATGATGCATGAGGTTGTGACCAGTTAGTAAGAGTAAGGGGCTGTAAGGGCACAATTGCAGTGGTTTTGAGAACAGGCCAAAAGTTTTATTTGTTCTTCAAAATGGTTGTTGGATAGATAGCCCTTAGAGACAAGTACATTAAGAGTTGATTTCAATTGAAAATGTTTGATACCTGGTGGTTAAGTCAAAAGCTAAAAGAAATTATCAACAGCTGAGGTCCACAGTCATAGAATGTGTTAGAATTCTGAAAGGGATGAACTCTGCCTGTGCATATGCAGGATGTGAAATCCTTTTGTCTGCATGCGTCTTTGTCATTCAAAGAGGTCTTGAAAGCTCAAATACAGATCATGGGGTAGGTCAGACGAAAATGTGGATTCAAGCAGGACCCAGAGTCACTGAATTTGTCAGACTTTGTTGCTTTACTAATGTTTTGCTTGGGATACCTTCCAACAAGTTAATTTTAAAATGATTTTAAAATGAAAATGCAGATACCTGGTGATGATGCTTTATAGAACTCCAGTCCAGGAGACTTTCACGGATGTAGTGAGCAAGAATGGTGTAGTTACTCCAACCAGAAAACCATGTAAATCCACAAAAACTAAGCTACAGACACAAACACAAACAGCCACCACACAGATACACAAGCAGCCACCAAAATAAAAACCCGAAATGTCTTGATTTGATAAGTATTCACCCCCTTTTCTGACACTCCAAATTGAGCTCAGGTACATCCAATTTCCATGTGAGATCACTCTAAAACTTGAATGAAGTCCACCTGTGGTCAGTTCAAATGGTTGACATGATTTCAGAGGAAATACACCTGTCTATATAAGGTCCCACTGTTGACAGTGCATGTCAAAGCAGAAATTCTACCATGAAGATGAAGGAGCTGTCCGTAGAACTCCGTGATAGAATTGTGAGGAGGCATAGATCTGGGGAGGGGGTATAAAAACATTTCTAGGGTGTTGAAAGTTCCCAGGAGCACAGTCAAGTCCATCATTAGGAAATGGAAAGATTACGGAACCACCCAGACTCTTCCTAGAGCAGGCCGTACTCCCAAACTGAGCAACCGGGCAAGAAGGACCTTGGTCAGGGAAGTGACCAAGAACCCAATGACCACCCTGACAGAACTACAGAGTTCCATGGCTGAGATGGGAGAACCTGTCCAGAGGACAATAATCTCTGCAGCACTTCTCAGATGTAGCCTCTATGGGAGAGTGGCTAGACGGAAGCCACTCCTGAGAAAAGGCCACATAATAGCATGCCTGGAGTTTGCAAGAAGGCACATGGCAGACACTGAGACCATGTGGCAAAAGATTCTCTGGTCTGATGAAACAAAAATTGAACTCTTTGGCCTGAATGCAAAGCGCTATGCCTGGCGCAAACCGAACACAGCTCATCACCTGTGTAACACCATCCCTACCATAAAGCATGGAGGTGGCAGTATTATGTTATGGGGATGCATTTCAGTGGCAGGGACTGTGGCACTTGTCAGGATAGAGGGGAACAATGAATGGAGCCAAATACAGGCACATCTTTGAGGAGAACCTGCATCAGTCTGCAATAGACCTTGGACCGGGGCGAAGATTTACGTTCCAACAGGACAACAACCCCAAGCATACAGCCAAAGCAACACTGGAGTGGCTTCAGAACAAGAAGGTGAATGTCCTTGAGTGGCCCAGCCAAAGCCCAGACTTGAATCCCATTGAAAATCTATGGAAAGCCTTAAAGATTGCAGTTCACCGACGCTCCCCATCCAACTTGACAGAGCTTGAACAAATCTGCAAGGAAGAATAGGTGAAAATCCCCAAATCCAGATGTGCAAAGCTGATACAGACATCCCCAAGAAGACTCAAAGCTGCTTCTACAAAGTATAGACTCAGGGGGGTGAATACTTAAGTAAACAAGATATTTCAGTTTTTAATGTTTCATAAATTTTTGTTACACAATAAAAATATTTTTGCCCCTTTAAATTGTTGAGTATGCTGTGTGAATCAAGGGGGAAAAAATTATTTCCATGCATTAAAATTCTGGTAGTAACACAATAAAATGTGACAAATCCAGGGGTGAATACTTTCTGAAGGCACTGTACATGATTTGCTGACATCGGGGTACCCAATTCCCATTTCAGCATGCCCCCCTCTGCTATTGTGGCACACTGGGAGCTCACCCCAGTGTGCTCACATTACTAAAAAAATTTCCCTGTGAAAGAATAAAAATGTCCTTCTCCAATTTTTTTTTTGTACCTGTAAAAAAGGAAATGGTCCATTGTTGTGTCTCCATCCCCCTTCCCCATCCCAACCCTCCCTCTGCACACCATCTCCACACACACCCCCACCCCATACTTACCTTTGGAGGTTGGGCAGTATCATCTTCTGTGGATCGGGACAGGTCTGCACTCTGTAAAACCGAACCGCAAAATAAATAATTAAAGGTAAGCCGTATAATTGGAGTCAATTGAGGGGTTTCAACTTAGGTTGATATCTCAGCCATTTTTTGGAAGTTTGACCCAAAATTTCCAACATGGGGTTCTTGGGACCCCACCTCATGAACTCTGGCATTGTCATTTAATTTCTTGCTCCCAAAAGGTGATTTCGCCTTTGCTGCTTGGAATCACCTTTTCGGACTGATTAACAAAACAACATTGCCATTTTTTATGAAGGGAGGTCCCAAAAAGCCCATGTTGCAAATTTGATGAAAAAATTCCAAACAATGACTGCGTTACAAGTGTGTGTTGTGCAGATTCTATGCACATTCGTAACTTTGCCAGTTTTTAATATTTTCATTCCAAATTTTCAACATTGCCATTTTTCACACCTCCTAGTGAACAGTATAGCTGTCATTTTTCGCATCCTTCCCAAAATGTGTTTTCACACCTGTGGCACAGAATGGCATGGTCACTGTGGGAAATCAACTTTTGGGACAGATTACCACAACCACAGTGTCACTGTTCATGATTGTTCATGAGGGGAGGTCCCAAAATGCCCAAGGTTGAAAATTTGGTGGGAAAATTCCAAAAAATGGTTGTGTTACAGGTGTGTGTTGCGGAGTTCCTATGCATGATATTAACTGCACAAATGTTTCATATTTCACTCCAGATTTTCAACATTGCCATTTTTTCATACTTCCTCATGAACAGTACAACTGTCATTTTTAACATTCTGCCCAAAATGTGTTTCTGCACCTGTGGCGAAATGGTGCAGTCACTGTGTAAAATCACCTTTCAAGATTGAGTAACAAAATGATAGTGACAGTGTTCATGAGGTGGAGGTCCCAAAAGCCCATGGTGAAAATGTGGAGTTAAAATACCAACAAATGCCTGGAATGTTAGGGTTTCAACCATAACACTCCCACCCTGTAAGAGACTGACAGTTGTGTCAGGGGTGTGACTTAGGTTGAATTGGCCGTAATGTCATGGCATTCCACCCCCACCCTGCAGCCATTGACAAGCATTGAGGTGTACCTTGGGGTCTTGGCCCTAACATTCACCCCATTCTTCTATACTGCACCCATCTTAGTTTATTTCCTTATGAAATGGGGTGAGCATAAGGGCCGAAGACCCCAGGCACAATGCAACACCTGTTGCTGTCTGCAGGGTGGGGTGGGGGTGGAGATGGCATAAGTGTTATGGCTGACACCCAAAGGCATACCAACTTCTTTAGTCTCTGTGGGGGGGTGGCATTAGTTCAGTACTTCACTGCTATTCCTATTATGCATCTCTCTAACTTCTGCGTTACCAATGCCAATGCCAGCAAGCCAACATTCAGCATTGACAAATGCTTGTTTTTAATAATTTTCCCTTTTTTGCGGCTGTGAAACTGTATCCTTATTCATACAGGTCCCTTAGGAAGCAGAATAAACAGAATAGAGGAGATATTGCAAGACTCATTTTTTAATGCCAACCCACTTCCCTGACACACTATGTAATCCCATCAGGCCATTACATGCACATGAACCTCTTGTGAGAGAAGGCTCCCCAGCTCATCACAAGGTGTCACCCATGTGACAGATCACTGAACCATACCTTACCAGGCTCAGAGCAGTGGTGTGCAACAGGGCACCATACCTGGACTGCTCAGCCAGCTCCCAGAGCTAATCCCTGAACCTGAGTTGCTGGCATGGGAATAAAACATGCTACCCACTGGTCTAATGGCTGGCCCTCCATATGACACATGGATTTTTGTTTTCGGACAGTGTGCGTTTTTACTTCCATTACTCCCAGGCTGTGAGAGGGCTTGGGGACTTAAAACATTATTTCCTGCATACCGGCGGCAGGAGATTCTTTCTTTATTTGTCTTTTGTTATTATTTTCTTTTATTATTTTCTTTGGCTTTTCGAGAGCCAAGTATTGGATTGCATTACCGCTGTCATTTTTGAAGGGTTTATTTTTTAGTTGTGTTTTATTATTTATTTTGGCTGGGTATATAGTGACAGTGAATCGCATTGGATATCAATGAATGATTTAATTTGGTGTGACAGCTACTATATTGTTTTATATCACTATTTTGGGGTTATTTTTTATAGGTTAGGGTACAGGAGACTTGCTTTAAGATTAGAGGTTTGCGATTAAGATTAGTTTTCTCATCTGATACCTATTTTAGGTGTTGTGCTTTGGGGACAGTTAGAAGGCGATAAGAAGGGGAGAACTGGGAATGGTGGGGAGGGAAGGGAGGCGGAGAAAGGGTCGTGGGGTCCAAGAGAGGTACCCTGGGGTGAAATGGAGTCAGGATACAGGTCCTCCCTGTCTTGTCTCCATACCCAAGGGCTCCGATGTTTGCGGGCAGGTGCCGAGGTCTTCCCTGACAACTCATCCTACCTGGGCGGTGTTGTGCAATGCCAGATCTATTAAGAACAAGACAGCTATTATAGCTGATCTTGTTGCAACCACCAATCTGGCTTGCATCACTGAGACCTGGCTGGATGAAAATGCAGGCCCTGTATTGGCTTCTGCAGTTCTGGATGGGTTCTCTGTGATACACCACCCAAGGTTGGATAGTAGGGGCATGGGCGTGGCCATTATATTTAAATCTGAGCTGGGCCTTATCGATGTGCCATCAGGAAGTACCAGATCCTTCGAGTGTATCCTGGGTGAGGGTGTAGGCTGCAGGATACTCCTCATCTACCGTCCACCAGGTGATGGTGGAGTATTCCTGCAGGAGATAGCAGATTTCATCATTGACATGGTGTTGGAGTCCCCCAGATGGATAATTCTGGGGGACTTCAATGCCTGGGTCAACTATGAACTCTCACATTTTGGTCAAAATCTCCTCCAGCTTATGATAATGCTAGGCTTTGCACAGGTAGTTACCTCCTCAACCCATGTAGGAGGTTACTCGTTGGATCTGATCTTTCTTTTGGGTATGGAGATGACTGATCTGGAGGTGGAACCAGTCAGCTGGTCTGACCATCACACCATAAGATTCAGCTTCAGGGTCCCTCCTAATAGGTCTGCCCCTACGGAGATGGTCCAGTACCGTCCTTTGAGGGGAGTTACCCCAATGACCTATCGGTGGCACTGGACCTATCGGGTTTGTCGGGTGAATGCATGAGTCCAGGCAATCTCATATTAGCCTATAATAAGGCTGTGGGAGATGCCCTGGGCAAGATTGCTCCTGTTTATGTTTGACCCCACCTTCGCCCAAGGAACCCTTGTTTGATGGCTCCTTGAAGGAGCTGAATTGAGTTGGTCAAGGCTAGAGAGCACTTGGCAAAAGTCTGGCCTTGATGCTGACAGACATAAGCTGATGGCACATTATGATGGCTATCTGCTAGAAATCACCTGTATGAAGGCAGAATTCCTGTCCAGGGAGATTTCTACTACGCAGAATCGACTAGCTCAGCTTTTCTGGACCATTGACAGATTGCGTAATCCAATCTGTCTTCAGCCCAGAGAAGCTTTTTCTCAGCTGAAATGCAAGGAGTTTGCTTGATTCTTCGCAGATAAGGTTGCCAGCATCAGGTCTAGCATTGGCATAGTCTCTCCTATGAGGAGTTGTGGTGATCGGTGGGATGTGGTCTGCACTCGGTCTCTGGTCAGATTTTGGCCGGCTAGAATTCACGGATATTGTGACGATCATCCAGACAATGCACCCAACCAGTTGTAGTCTGGATCTGGGCCTGACACCCCTCTTATTGGGATGTGTTGATACTATCTGCCTGATCCTTGCAGAAATTGTCTGGATGTCTTTGGAGACTGGGGTCTTTCCAGAACCCGTAAAGGAGGCGGTCATTTGACCACTTCTTAAGAAATCCTCCTTGGATCCAGACTGCCCAGCCAACTACTGACCTATCACTCACCCGCCATTTGCTGGTAAGGTTATTGAAAAGGTGGTTGCGCTGCAACTGGATGATCATCTTACAACTCACAAGATCTATGATACTCTCCAGTCTGGATTTAGGAAGAAGCATAGCACGGAGACTGCACTGGTCCAAGTACTGAATGACCTCCTGCTGGCTAGAGATCGAAAGGCATGTACCATTCTGGTCCTTCTTGATCTCTCCGCAGCATTTGACACTGTAGACCATGGTGTGCTGTTGGAGCGCTTGCGGCTGCTTGGTGGTCTGTCTGATACAGTCCTCAAATGATTCCATTCTTTCCTCGCAGACAGGCTTCAGAGAGTTACCACCCAGAATTTACCCTCTGGCACTTATTCCCTGTCTTGCAGGGTGCCACAGGGCTCCATTTTGGCCCCACATGCTGTTTGCATGTATATGCTACCATTGGGAGATATCATCGGTGACACAGTTTGAGTTTTCACTGCTATGCAGATGATACTCAACTGTATATGTCTTTTCTGCCCAGACAGGATGTTGCACTCTCCATGCTAAATAACTGCCTTACTGAGATCAGAACCTGGATGAGTACTAGCTGGCTGAGACTGAATCCGGATAAGACTGAAGTGCTGGTTGTGGACCCTGGTTATCTGGGGGTGAGTATGCGAGCTGGTCAGGCATCAGGTGTTTTGCCTGATGGCATACAGCTCACTGCTTCAGACCAGGTGTATAACCTTGGCATTATTTTTGATGATGGCTTGACACTACAGTCTCAGGTGTCAGCTGTTGTCAAATCCTCTTTCTACCATCTGAGAAATATCGCCTGGATGAAGCACTTGGTTCCTCCGGATGATCTTCCAACATTGGTCCACCTCTTCATCACTACCCACCTTGATTACTGCAATTCTATCTACCTAGGGCTTCCAGGGGTTGATATCCGTCACTTGCAGCTAGTGCAGAATGCGGCAGCCAGGCTTTGGACTGGGACTTCTAGGTCCAGTCACATTACTCCTGTGCTCCGAGAACTGCACTGGCTGCCTATTCAGTGGCAGATCACCTTTAAGGTTGGTTTGCTAACCTTCAAAGCCCTACATGACCAGGGACCTGGTTACCTGCAAGACCCCTTGATACCCTACTGCCCCTTCCGTCCTCTCCAATCCACCGACGAGGGATTGCTAGAGATTCCCAGGGTATGTTTAAAAACATCAGGTGCCCGTGCGTTTGCTTTTTCGGCTCCGACTCTGTGGAATTCTCCACCTCATCGGCTAAGAGAATGCCTGGCCATTTACAGATTTAAGAAAGAGTTGAGAAATATATATTTAAGTTAGCCTTCCCTAATGATTAATTTATTTTAGCTTCTTGTTTTAATGTTTTATCTGTATTTGGTTTTATGTACAGCACCTTGGTTTTTGAAAGGCACTATAGAAATAAAGTTTGATTTGATTTGATTTGATTTGACTCGTCACCATAACTTTTAGGTAATTCTATCAACCCACGATAACATGTAATCAATAACCCTGTCAAAAATATGTAAAGTGCAATCATTAATTTATTAGATCTGTTCTTTCAATAGGTCTACACATTATTATATTCCATCATTCAGGGCATACAGTAATTACATGATTTTTCTTAAAAATGACAGTTAAATTCATTTTACCAGTTATTCATTTCAGATGGCATCTCTATACCTTAAATGCACAAATAAATCTGTACAAAGTAAGGTATGGCATTAAAAGGTCTATGCTGTTGTCAAGTATTTATTTAATCTGTACTACTGTAATAACTTGAGTGGAAATGCTATTAGGCTGTAGTACAGGTTGAGCAACTATCACAGTGCCTGATGTGTACAATTTCTCTGGGAGTGGGAGCTGTGGTAGATAAGTGACTATTCATTTCTGTGGCAGAATGCAGCCATGTCATAAGCTAATATATGATGTGACAGCACTGATAACATCAAATGATGAGCATAGAGGGGTTTTGGCTATAAAAGGAGGGAAAGAGTAAGCAAGTAAGTAGTAAGTAAAATTTGTTTATATAAGGCGCCCTTCCTAAGTTCAAGGTGCCTTTACAATACAATAGCAAGATTTAAAATCAATAAAACTGATAAAGCAATAGCAACCACTCAATAAAACTCTGAAATGCCTGGTTAAACAAATATGTTTTTAAAGATTTTTTTTTAAAACTTCCACAGTCAGGCTATCTCGTATCTGGTGAGGTAAAGAATTCCACAGGGTAGGTGCCATAAAGGCAAAAGTTCTTCCTCCAGATGTTTTCAGGGATACCCTGGGAATCTCTAGCAATCCCTCACCAGAGGATCGGAGTGAGTGGGAGGGGCAGTAAGAAAACAGGAGTTCTTTCAGGTAGGGGGGTCTCGACTTGTGTAGGGCATTATAGGTCAGCAATGCAACCCTGAAGGTGATCCACCACTGTATGGGCAGCCAGTGTACTTCATGCAACACGTGTTATATGACTGGATCTAGAAATTCCAGTCAACAACCTGTCCATCGTGTTCTGCACTAGCTGCAAGCGGTGGATGTCCACCTCTGGTAGCCCTAGACAGAGGGCATTGCAGTAATCAAAATGACTGGTAACAAAGGTGTGGACCAAGGTAGGAAGATCTTTGGGCAGGACCAGGTGTTTCACCCGGGCGATATTCCTTAGATGGAAAAAGGAAGATTTGACTACAGCTGACACCTGCGCCTTCAGGGTCAGGCCCTCATCAAATACCATGCCCAGATTATGCACCTGGCCCAAGGCCATAAGCGGGGTCTTTCCAAGATATAAACCTGAGGGTTTCCCTGCCCATGCCCCTGTCATCCTAAAACCAGGGTCCACCACCAATACCTCTGTTTTTCTCGAGTTCAACCGAAGCCAACTGGTACTCATCCAGTTCTTTATCTCCAGCAGGAAGTTGATAAACACTGGGATTGAGTCAGACCCTGTTCAGGCACAAAAGACATGTAGAGCTGAGAGATATCAGCATAGCAATGAAAACTCAGCCCATACCATCTTATAATGTCCCCTAATGGAAGCATATACACTATGAATAACATGGGACAGCACTGAACCCCTGTGGAACCCCTACAGGGCAGCCAGTGAGGGCTGAGGAATGAATCCCAGACACCATCAGGTGCTATGGATAAACTGGAAATATTAATAAAGAATCACCAAGAACAGTGAATTCTGTGGCATTGCAGATATTCTGTGGTAAGTTGCAAGTTCTGCGCAAAATTATGCAGCCGAAGAATTCTAGGGGCCTTGCCTACTACCAAGACCTGTTTGTCAACTCCTGGGAAAACAGCAGAAAAAACTCTGGGAGAACATAAAAAATCTCACTAGTAAACCCAACAAATCCCTCCCTCATTGCTCAATATAAATGGCACTACCACACAGGACCAGAAAGAAATTGCAGACATATTTAATACTGCTTTCACTGACCTATGAGGGTACTACCTCCAACTTTAATGACCTCCCACCCAGGACAGCGACCACAATGTCTGCCTAGCAACCAGAATAGCTTGGCAGAAGACACCAGGAGAAAGGACTGCTGTGTGACTGAACTTCTCTGCTGGGACTAAAGTAGAAGAACTTTTGTATTTGGGCCTTTAATTTAGGGTAAAAAACTAACATACAAAACAAAAAAAGTGTGTGTTTGGGTTAACTGAACTGAATGGGTAACTGAAAAGTCATCTAGGTGTAAATCTCAGGTGACTGAAAGGACTTAACTGTTGTGAGGTTTAAATTACTTGTAGAAAGATCTGGTAAGTGGGGAGTGGCTTAGCTAGAAGGAAGCTACATTTAAAGACTGCCTTAGAAAGATTCAGCGTTAATAGCTTGGCAGAAGACACCAGGAGAAAGGACTGCTGTGTGACTGAACTTCTCTACTGGGACTATATTGCCCTCCTTCCTCCCTCCACCCCGCACCCCAAAGCTAGTTCTATTTTTATAGGCACAGGATTTGACTGACAACAAGAACTTCCTGTTTAGGGGCAGGAAGTGAGTGATCACAGAACTACCAAGGACCCACCATCCTAGAAGGGCAAGAGTAGCCTCCCGCCCCTCTAGCTGCTGGAGGTCTGCCTCTGAACAAGTAAGTGGTCTACTGAGAAATATAGGATATTCTTGTCTCAGAACAGGACAATCAGGAGCTTAAAGGGCACACAGGCAGAAAGTAAGGAGAGAGAAAAAAACAGAGGAAAGAGTAAGGATTGCAAACAGTTAAGGGGCCGGAAATAAGACGTGATTGGAGTGGTGCAGTGCAGTGGCTGTGGAGCAGCAGTCTTCCGGGAGATGTTCTGGAGGATGCGGTGTTGTCCCATCTGCAGGCACCTCTCTGGGCTGAAGGAGGAGGTTGCTCATCTCCAGGCTGAGTTGGTTGGGATTTGTGGGAACTCCTCTTCCATCCAGGGACCACCAGTGCCACTGCCGTGCCTCAAAGGTTGCCAAGAAAGAGGAGCGGTTGGACCACAGTGGGCTCAGGGAGGGTGAGGGTGGTGGAACAGAGGCACATCCCTCAAGTTGTACCTCTCCACAATTCCTATGCCATTCTGGCAAAGTGTGGTTCCTCCATGGAGGCACCTACAGTGGAGACCAAGGAAGATGCTGGGAACCTCCACAAAGGAGACCCACAGGAGGGTGGCAGGGGACCCTGCAGGGGAAGGAAACAACTCCTGGTGGGGGACTCCATTGTTAGGAAGGTAGAACTGGGCAAGGAAGGGGAGAGGGAGGTAAGGTGCCTGCCTGGTGCCATGGCTTGGAGGAACAGGGAGGCAGAATCCTCAGGATTGCAGGAGCAGCTGCACAGGGAGGAGCTGGATGTCATTGTCCACCTAGGGACAAATGACCTGGCTAAGAAAGGATTAGAAGTGCAGGAAGAGTTTGTGGAATTGGGAGGGCCTTAGCCAAGTAGCATGCACGGTAACCTTCTCAGAGGTGCTACCCATCTATGGCATAGGAGAGGCTAGGGTGTTCCGTACCATGGGATTCAATCAGTGGTTGAAAAATTGGTGTGGAGCTCAGGGATTTGGCTTCACTGGGGACTGGGGGTCCACCTGGAGTGATGCAAGCCTATACTGGCATGATGGGCTGCATCTGTCCGGGAGGGGAACCTCGATCCTAGGTGATAGGTTTAAATGCTTCATTGGCAAGCTTTTAAACTAGCCAAGGGGGGAGGCACTGGAAAGGAGCAGGAAAATCCTAGCCCCCCCAAACAATCACGGTAGTAAGTGTGGCAAACACCAACATGGAGGTGTCGATAGGGAGAAGGGCAGGGGTAAATGGAGAAAGTGACAAAGGCAAGAAGGACAGGGATGGGGCAAAAGGGGGTAAGACCATCAGGAAATGGAGGGTAATGAGTACCAATGCCCGTAGTCTGGGCAACAAGCTCCCTGAGCTGGTGGCCTTAATGGAAGAGGGATGCCTGGATATCGTAGCAGTCACAGAAACATGGTACACAGAGAACCATGACTGGGATGTTAACATACCAGGGTACATAACCTACTGGAGAGACAGGGCAGGGAGAAGAGGGGGAGGAGTAGCTCTCTATGTAAAGGAAGGGATAAAAGCAACTGATCAAAAGAGTAAACAGGAGGAGAGGAGGCACTGTGGGTCACCTTGAGACTGAAAGAGGCACCACAATCTGCAAAGGGGTTGTGTACAGATCCCCATGTCAGGGAAGGAATGGACAAGGATATGATGGAAGGCATTCTTAGAATGCAGAGAAAGGGAGATACTGTTGATGGAGACCTGAATATGCCAGATGTTAACTGAGCACATTTACTGCAGCCACATCCAAGAGCAGGGCCATTCTTGATGCCCTACAGGTGGCAGGCATTAGACAGCTAGTTTCGAACCCACCGCTGAGGGAGCAATCTTAGACCTCGACTCTCAAACGGGCAGTGAGAGGATCTCAGATCTAGAAGTGGGTTGCCATCTGGGGACAAGTGACCATCAAACAGTGTGGTTCACGTTAAACTCAGCTACAGAGTCAAGCCATACAAAGTGAGGGTACTGGACTTTAGGAGGGCTGACTTTGGCAAGATGGAGAGTGCCTCAGAAAAGCACTAGCAAACAGGCTAGAAGGAGGTGTGGAGCAACAATGGGGAATTATCAAAACTGCCATCACAGAGGCAACAAGCCTTTGTGTGAAGCAAATAAACAAATCTAAATGAAAGAAAAAGCCAATATGGTTCTCAAGAGAGGTGGCTGTGAAAGTCAGGAAGAAAAAGATAGCATTCCAGAAGTATAAGGAAACACAGAAGGAGCAGGACAGACAGCTGTACCAGTTAAGGCAGAAAGAAGCAGGGAAGGAAGTCAGAATAGCAAAGGCCCAAACTGAGGAAAAGATAGCCAACTCAGTTAAGAAGGGGGATAAAACCTTTTATAGGTACATCAGCGAGCGTAGAAAGACAAAGGGAGGGATAGTGAGGCTGAATAGAATGAACGGTGGGTGGGCAGAGGGGGACAGTGAAAAAGCAGGAATACTGAACGAATATTTCTGCTCAGTATTCACAAAAGAGGAGGGGGAAGTGCCTAATCCAATTAACAGAAGCACTCTTGATAGGGGGGTCGATCCCAGTCCTTTCACAGAAGAAAGGGTTCTGCAAGAACTCCTAAAACTGAAGGTGGACAAAGCAATGGGTCCTGATAGAATTCACCCCAGAATTCTAAAAGAATTAAGGAAGAAACTAGTGAAACCACTGGCTACTCTTTTTAATAAATCATGGAGGATGGTGTGGTACCCGAGGACTGGAGGAAGGCGGATGTGATTCCCTTCACAAAGTGGGACCAAGACAAGGCAGGAAACTACAGACCTGTCAGTCTGACCTCTGTGATAGGGAAAGTGATGGAGTCACTTCTGAAGGAAAGAATAGTTGAGTACCTAGAGGTCAGTGGAGCACAGGATCCAAGGCAGCATGGGTTCACAGTGGGAAGGTCATGTCAGATGAATCTAATAGATTTCTTTGACTGGGTGACCAAAGTAGTAGACCAGGGAGGTGCTGTGGACATTGGCCTACCTAGACTTTATAGCAAGGCATTTGACACAGTCCCACACAAAGATTATTAGTCAAATTAACCAGCCTGGGAGTGGGTCCCAGAGTGGTAGCCTGCAAAACATTGGCTGGACAACAGGACAGAAGGTAATTGTAAATGGAGTCCACCTGAAGAAAGGGCTGTTACTAGTGGGTACCGCAGGGTTCAGTATTGGGTCCAGTCCTTTTAATGTCTCATCATGTGACATTGCAGAGGGACTGAAGGAAAAGTATGCCTTTTGCAGATGACACAAAGATCTGCAACAGGGTTGATACACAAGAAGGCGTGGAAAGGATGAAAAGGGACTTGGCAAGGTTGGAGGAATGGTCAGATGTATGGCAGCTAAGGATTCAATGCAAAAAGTGCAAAATAATGCACCTGGGAAACAAGAACCCAGGAAGAATACACAATGGGTGGGAGGTAGTAACAACAACAAAACAGGAAAGGGACCTGGGGGTAATCATATCAGATGACCTTAAGGTTAGCAAGCAATGTGAGAAGGCAGTAGGGAGGGCCGGGGGTATAGTGGGATGTATAGGGAGAGGCATCAGCAGCAGAAAACAGGAAGTTGTTATCCCTCTGTACAGACAGTTGGTGAGACCCCATCTGGAATACTGTGTCCAGTTCTGGAGACCCCATCTCCGCAAGGACATAGACAGGATAGAGGCAGTCCAGAGGAGGGCAACTAAAATGGTGCAGGATCTGCAAGAGAAGCTGTATGAGGAGAGACTAAAGGAGCTTAATATGTATACCCTTGAGGAAAGAAGGAGAGGGGGGACATGATAGAAACTTTCAAGTACCTCAAGGGAATCAACAAAGTCCAAGAGGGTAGCATCTTTCAGAAAAAGAGACTTGCAAGAACAAGGGACACAATTTAAAGATAGAAGGAGGGTGGTTCAGGGGCAATATGAGGAAGTATTATTTCACAGAGAGGGTAGTGGATGCATGGAACAGCCTTCCTGAGGAAGTTGTGGGGTCTAAAACTGTGGGAGAATTCAAGAATGCATGGGACAGACATAAGGCAATTCTTGTGGGGGGCAGGAAGATATAGGCTGTTGGTTAACTAGGATCTGCGGCCTATCCTGTAGGTAGGGAAATGGGCAGACTAGATGGCCTAGCGGTCCTTATCTGCCTCAAAGTCTATGTTTCTGTTTCTATGTTTCTAATGTTTGTCTTCTCACTATTACTCCTCTCTCCTGAGCCAAAACCCTCCCTTGTTCACTCTGCCCCCCTTTTTCTCTCTTTGTGTTGGCAAGTCACATTGTATTTTAGTGTTTGCTTATTTCAGTCACACATGTAACCTCTTGCCTAATTTGCCTTAATTGTTGTTGTCCTCTAGTGGCCTCCCGTAAGCTGTAGTTTTGTTTGTTACTGTAATGACCCTGACATGGCCTGACATGGAACCTATGTAATGAGCCTATACTCAAAGGTTAATCCAAGATCTTAATAAATATATAAATAAATAAATAAATAAAATGCCCCCTTCGATTTCAAG
Organism: Neoceratodus forsteri; assembly: GCA_016271365.2. Lineage (NCBI taxonomy): Eukaryota > Metazoa > Chordata > Ceratodontiformes > Ceratodontidae > Neoceratodus > Neoceratodus forsteri. The sequence continues at coordinate 688,983,487 of CM057449.1, forward strand.
GCAGTAACCACGCAGCTGCAAATAAATACCTACAGCATGTTCTAGGTAAATCAGCTACAGCAGCAACACCTTCAATCTTAAAATGCTCCTCCTCTCCTTAGACTCAGTCCTGACTCCCTCACCAAGATCCTCAACCTATCAATCTGTCTTGGTGAATTCCTCTTGGTCTGAAGCGGCAGTGGTGACCCTGTTCACAAGGCTGGCGACAGGGCTACCTACTCTCCATCTTATCACCCTCTCCAAAGCTATTGAGCAGATTGTGGCTGATCAGTTGACTGAGTATCTTGCCACCTATAACTCACAAATGCACCCAAGAGCATGGTTTTCACAAGGGGCATAGCACTACCACAGCCCTGCTCAAGTATACGGATTACATTCATAAATCACTGGACCGTGGACACCTTGAGGGAGCAGTCTATATTGACCTCACAAAGTCATTCGACACCATTAATCATGCTCTTTTACTAAAGTGTCTACCGCCCTTGGACTCTCACAGAATGTTACATCCTGGCTTAAGAGCTACCTAGATGACAGAACTCAGAAGGTAAAAATAAGTGATACTCTGTCTACCAGTCACCCTGTGCACTCTGGAGTTCCTCAAGGATCTTTTTTGGGTCCACTCCTATTCAGCCTCTTAACACCCTTCCCCAAGTCTGGCCCTCCAACCTGCTCTAATATGCTGACAACACTGATTTTCACCAGCTAGCCTAGTCCTTTAACCCTTATCATCAGCCTGAAACATAGTTTCACTGCAGTAGGAACCTGGTTCCCCAATCATAAACTAATCTTGAATTATAAGAAAACCAAAATGATGCACTTTGCTACTACATTATAACAAGTACAATAATACCAACTAATGATTACGAACTACCTTAGCTCACCTCTCCGAACAGGTGCATATTTACAAATACTTAGGCATAACCCTTGACAGTAACCTGTCCTTTACTGAACATGTACAGTAAATAACATATCACAGAGCAGTCAGCACCAGGCAAGGGCTTCTATATAGACATAGACACAACATGTCCCAGGAAGCCCTCCGTCCCAGAGCATCACTAGTTCCATCCATTCAATAATTGACCTCAAGCTCATAATCTATGGTTCAGCCTCCATCACCACACACCATAGGCTAAGTGTTACCCTAAACAATGCCTGCCACCTAGTCACTGGGGCCCTTTACACACACCTGTGACCTTTATGCCTCAGCAAACTGGCTAAATCTCCAGGGTAGGATTTCTTATCAAATCTGTCTGTTTGCTAAGAATATTAGTCTTGGGCTGGCTACTGCACTTCATTAAGAGGATGCATAACCACCACCACTAGATGCACTTCCAGTCCTACCTTCCAGATCCCTTTCTGCCACACTGCGCAAGCCCAGCAAATTTTATGTACAGAGCACCCAGAGGGCTTAATAACCTCACACCTGACTTCACAGCATGCACCAAAACCGGGTCCTTCAAACCAAAACAGTTGTGACTGCCCCACCTAGTTCTATTCCTGAGCTTTCTCCCACACCCCTCGTCTGACCCACTCTCTTCCAACAACATCCTTTCCACCACCTGTCTACCTAAACCTTCCTCATCCCCATTACAATCCCTCATATCACTGCCCACTTAATACTGTCTCACCTCCAACCTCTGCATAACTGCCTTCTGGGTATACCTCTCATTGCCTACTCCATACTTCTCTTCCCCCTTTTGAGTATTACCTCACCACCTGCCCCACATGCACAGATCAGTTGCACTACTCCTGGTCTCCTCTCCCTATATCTACTCTCTTGTCCTGGCTCATGACACTCCAGCACCATCCTCTATATAATGCCTACCTCTGCTGCCTATAACTGTCCATTCCTGTTGGTGCCTCACTACTTTCCCTCCTCCCTCTCTGAATCACTACAGCATGTGGCATTATGGTGCAGTCACATATCTGTCTGCTATTACATCACCTGTAAAATGCCTGTAACTTGTAACACATGATACTTATGTAGCACTTATTATGTATTGATGTATTTATATTCTCTTTACACTCATCCAACCTTGTACAATTGTTTGTCTTTCTTGTTGTCCCATGTTTCCTCCAGGTATGATGTGGAGCCTTTGTAAATGAGCCTCTGGCTTAAAGATTTTGTAATTCCCTGACTTCAATAAATAAATAAATAACTGCCTCCCCACACACACCCAAGATTAAGCAGTCAGTATGAAGGACCCTAGGGTTGGGAAATTGACATTACAACTTAAAATGAGATTGGTAGAATAGCAGAGATAAGGAAGTATGGGAATAAAAACATAAGGGGAAGGGAGGAGGGAGGGAAGGTATGGGGATAGGAAGGGAGCTACTAGAAGGGGAGGTTGCAAAACTTGAAGGCCATGTGCATGAATGCCCACAATTTGGGAAATAAAATCCCAGACCTAGAGGCCATGATGGCAGAGGCAGACCTGGACATTGTCACTGTTACTGAGGTATGATGTACTGAGAACCAAGAATGGGATATAGCCATACCAGGTTACATTCCATTTAGAAAGACAGGGTGGAAAAAGGGTGGAGGGTGGATATCTATGTCAGGGAGGGAATTAAAGCAACTGAAGTTTAGGGAATACAGGTGGAAGTGGAAGCACTGTGGGTCATCCCTCAAGACAGGGAATGGCACCGCCATTCACACTGGCATGATCTACAGACCTCCAGCACAAGGGGAGGAGATGGATGGGGTACTAGTGGAAGCTATCCAGAAAATGACAGCCAAAGGTGAAGTGCTGCTGGTGGGACACTTCAATTTGCCTGATGTGGATTGGAGCACCCAGGCTGCAGCCACAGCCAGGAGCAAAGGCATCCTGGATGTTCTGCAGGGGGCGTGCTTCAAGCAGCTTGTGACAGAATCCACCAGAGAAGAAGCAATATTAGACCTGGTACTCACCAATGGGGACAGAGTCACAGATGTAATGGTGGGTAGTCACCTAGGGCCCAGTGATCATCATATGGTGTGGTTCAATGTGAGAACAGTGGAGGAGTCAAATCCAAATGAAAACAAGGGTTCTGGATTTCAGACAGGTTGACTTTTCAAAAATTGGGGAATGTCTCAAGGAAGCCCTGGCAGCAGAAGAAGAAGAAGCATGGGGGAAGGGGTGTCAAGAAACAGTGGGCTAACCTTAAGGGTGCCATAGCAGAGGCAACAAACCTTTGTGTTAGGCAACTAAGCAAAACAAAGAGAAAGAAGAAACCACTATGGTTCTCAAAATATGTGGCTAGGAAGGTAAGAGAGAAAGGCTAGCTTTCAGTAGGTACAAGGAAACACAGAGGGGAAGACAGAGAACTGAATCCAGAAAAGGCAAAGGGAGGTGGTGAAAACAGCCAGGAGCATAAAAAGCGAAATGGAGAAAAAAATAGCACAGGAAATAAAGAAAGGAGACAAGACCTTTTTCAGATACAGTAGTAAAGAAAGAAAACCAGGGGTGGGATTGTGAGGTTAAAAGGGAGGGAGGGTGTGTTGAGCAGCATCTAGAAAAGCAACAATCCTGAACAAACATTTTTGTTCAGTTTCACAGAAGAAAGGGAAGGAGAAGGACCACTATTGGGTGATTGGGGCACCAATGGGAGGGAGGGATGTGGATACCAGCCCATTTAAGGAGTAAGGAGTCTTAAAGGAACTCAAGAATCTGAAAGGGGACAAGGCTATGGGGCCAGATGAGATACATCCAAGAATATTAAAAGAATTTAGAGAGGTGCTGGCAGCACCACTAACAGCCCTATTCAACAAATCAATAGAGACATGGGTGGTTCCAGAGAACTGGAGGAGGGCAAATGTAGTCCCTCTCCACAAAAGTGGTAACAGGGAAGAGGCTGGCAACTAAAGGCCAGTCAGCCAGACCTTGGCGGTGGGGAAATTAATGGAGTCACTTCTAAAGGAAAGGACTGCAAAATTTTTTGAATCCAGCAGAAGACAGGATCAGAGGCAGCATGGATTCACAGCGGAAAGGTTTTGTCAGACAAATCTGATAGATTTCTTTGACTGGGTGACCAAGGAAGTAGATCAGGGAGGGGTGGTGGATTTGGCCTACTATACCTAGATTTCAGCAAGGCCTTTGACACTATCCTACCTAGGAGGTTGTTAAATAAGTTGGGCAGCCTGGGAGTGGGCCACAAGGTGGTAAACTGGGTCAGAAACTGGTTGAGTGACAGGACACAGAAGGTGGTGGTAAATGGCGTTCAATCCAAGGAGAGGGTGACCAGCAGGGTGCCACAGGGAACCATGCTGGGGCCAATCCTCTTTAATGTCTTCATAAGTGACATTACAGAGGGTCTGGAAAGGAAGGTATGCCTCTTTGCAGATGATACTAAGATCTGCACCAGGGTTGACACTCCGGGGGGTGGTGGTGGAAAAAATGAGGAAGGAACTAAACATACTTGAGGAGTGATCAAGAGTGTGGCAGCTAAGATTCAATCCAAAGAAGTGCAAAATCATGTATGTGGGGCACAGAAATCAAGGAAGGAGTACAAGATGAGGGGAGAGGTACTGATGGCCACCAATCAAGAAAGGGACCTGAAGGTGATCGTATCTGATGACCTAAAGGTAACCAAACAACATGAGAAGGCTGGGGGAGCCAGTGGATTCTAGGGTGCATAGGGAGAGGTATCACCAGCAGAAAAAGGAGGTTGTTATGCCACTGTACAGATCACTAGTGAGACCGCATCTGAAGTACTGTGTCCAGTTTTGGAGGCCGTATCTCCGGAAGGACATAAATAACATAGACAGTCCAGAGAAGGGCAACAAAATGGTGCAAGGACTGCACTGAAACTCATATAAGGAAAGACTAGAAGACCTCAATATGTATTCCCTGGAGGAGAGGAGAGGAGAGGAGAGGAGGGAGAGGAGGAGGGAGAGGAGAAAGGGGGGGATATGATAGAGACATTCAAGTACTTCAGGGATATAAACAAGGTACAGGAGGGTAGCATCTTTCAGAAAAGAAGGTGTACTATTCACACAGGCGATCTCTGTGGATTAGTGTTATGATATTGTAAATCTCATTAAAGTTTATTATGTTAAAAAAGAAAGAAGGCATACAAGAACATGGGGGCATGATATGAGGCTAGAGGTGGGTAGGCTTAGGTGTAACTTGAGAAAGTACATTTCACAGAAAGAGTAGTGGATACTTGGAACAGCATCCCTGTGGAGGTGGTCGGGCAAAAATGGTAGAGGAATTCAAGAATGCATGGGATAGACATAAGAGTACTCTCGCAGTAGGGAAGAGAGGGTAAGCTGCAGATCAACTAGGGTCTGCGGTATTGCATTAGGTAGGAAAAAGGGGCAGACTAGGTGGGCCATGTGGTCCTTATCTTCTGTCACCTTCTATGTTTCTATATGCAATCACTGATACTTTTCTAAGGCTACCCTATTCTCTCTCAATGTCTGTGGTTGCCTTAGAAACCACTCAGTGCAAACACTGGCATGTTGTGTATGGCTAACCATATATTATCCTCTGTTTCATAATGCCAATGCTGTACTCCCATAAGGTAAACTAACAGTCATAAAATAACCCCATTTGGCTAATAACCTATGTATGCTAATGAGGCACGAGACATTGCCAGGTGCCCCATAGAGGATAATGTATGTGCAGCCACACAAAACATGCCAGCATCTGCATTGTTATGTTTCTATGGCAACCAGGAACCTTGAAATCAAAAATGAAACCAGAACAGAAGACACAGGCTTGTCTGTGTATTGATGCACATACATTATCTTTTATAGTGTAAGGGCATCTATGGACATTTCAGACACTGCTGTTCAGTGAACTGGCAGTTTAGGGGGCGAATAGGCACTCAAGTGCTGATGGTGGGCGTAAATTACTGATTCAGTGTGCTGCAGTTGTTTCTATAAGTTTAGGTTTAAAGCATTAAGCTTCTAGCTCAACTGGATAAAGAAAAGCAGCTGTATTGCAGCATTCTAAGTTGTGCTGCACTAGTGACATCACTACCACAGCACAACAACATAATAATGTCATTATTGCAGCACAACTAGATTACCTCTTCCTTCTACCATTCCACCTCCTCTGGCACCTTCTGGCGCCTGCAGAAACTCTTCCTACCTCCTACATGCACCTGTTTCTCATAGGAGGCCTCCCTAGTGATCCTAGATGGTCAGGGCTTCACCTCTTTACAAGTAGTCTAGTTACCAGTTGCACTATTTAGCTTGTCAGTTTATCATTTCAAAAACATTTCCTTTAGTTTTCCGTTTCCATCTATTTAACTGCATTGCTTTGTTATATAAACTTGCACTTCATTATGAGCCTATGCTTGTTCTTATAAAGTATTAATACTGTAATGTGTCTGCACTCTAGTTATGCACCTTTGAAATGCTCTTTATTTATGTTTCACTTTTTCTTCCTGTAACCCTTCCCCGGGTCACGCCTGGAAACAAATTTTGGCTCAGTGTGCACTTCTTGGTTACCAATTTTCAAATAGATAAATGAACAAGCATACGAGTATTCCAGGCATGGAATTATATGCATAACAGCATGTTCGCCTTACACTATATATGGAATTAGGTATGCAGAACTGTGCACAACAAGGATGTGTTTCCATTCAGGATGATCAGCACGAACTATACATATTGGATAATTGTTAGACAAGAACATGGGTATGATAATGTAAACAGGCAATTGACAAGGACACTTGTTTTAACAGTGCTCAGTTGACTTATAAAAGACAATCTTGTCATGATGCATGGCCAGTCAGATTCCATTTACTACTAGGGCAGTATGCACTGCCACTTGTTTTGCTCTGGCACTGTTGTCTGATAGATGCTCTTTACTAATTGGCTCTTCAAGTCAAAGACCTGGAAAATTGCTCATCTTTCAAAGTGGCTCATCCAGTAAGAAGCATGGAGAACTAAAGCTTATTTTCTTATTTATGTCAATTTTCTTATTTTATGTCAATATTCCAAAATATCACTATATTAGAATGCTTTTTCACAACCCCCCCATCCTCCTTCAGCATGAGTTTACAACTGACAGTTCAATTTATTAACCTTTAAAATAAGGAGTATTGCAACATAAACATATAGCAATTGAAAATGAAACAGCCAATCCAAATACAGTATTTAAGTGTCAAACTGCAATAATATACTGTCTATTTTACAGTCTCCAAGCTGCAAAAGAAATAATGCACACTTTTAGGAGCAAGAAATATCATGACTTTGTGATATGCTTTAAGAGCTGATGTCTGCTCCGATGGTGACAGTTTACAAATGTCTTACATAGGAGTGATCCACGGACTATGCCAAACAATTCCTTATGTGGTTTACTACCTGTGGGAAAAATCAAGTACAGGCATAAGTTTTAAAAATAAACCATGAAATGAGAAGAGGCACTTTATATTATCACTGATGTCTCCCATAAGCTTCATGCTCGTAACACACTCCTGACCCCCATTCCACACATCAATATGGATACTTCTCATCTACAATTGATGAGTTATAGGTAATAAAACAAGCATTTGTCAATGCCGAATGTTGTTGTGCTGGCATTGGCAATGGTGGAGCTAGAGACTTGATTTTGTTAATGTGTTGCAAAGGGTGATTTTGCACAGCTAGCATGCCATTGTGCGCCACAGCTGCAGAAATGCATTTTGGGCAGGCTGTGAAAAATGGCAGCTGGACTGTTGATAAGGAGGTGTGCAGAAATGCCAGTGGTGAAAATGTGTCATGAAAATATTTCAGATTGATGAAGTTACAAGGGTGCGTGGAAACTGCGCAATGCATGCTTGCAACACAGTCATTGTATGGACTTTCAGCACCAAATTTTCAACATAAGCATTTTAGGACCTCTGCTCATGAATAGTGTCACTGTCATTTCCTCAAACTGTCCCAAAAACTGATTTTGCACAGCGACCATGCAATTCTGCGCTAGACATGCGAAAACACATTTCAGCCAGCTATACTGTTCAAAAGGAGGCATGGAAAAATGCCAGTGATGAACAGCTGGAGTGAAACTATTACAAATTCACAGAGTCACTTGTGCGTGTAAACTGCGCAATGCACACTCGTAAAACACTCATTTTATTGACTTTCATCCCCAAATTTTCAACATAGGCATTTTAGGACATCTGCTAATGAACAGTGTCACTGCCATTTTCATAATGTGTCTCAAACATGGGCTTTCCACAGTGACCACGTTATTCTGTGCCAGAGCTGCAAAAACAGATTATGGTCAGGATGTGAAAAATGACAGCTGTACTGTTCATTAGGAGGTGCAGAACAATGGGACTGCTGAAAATCTGGAGTAAAAATATTATAAGTTTGTGAACTTACGAGCGTGCGTGCAAACTGCACAACACACATTCATAACACAGTTATTTTATGAAGAATTGTCATCAAATTTTCAACACAGGCATTTTAGGACCTCTGCTCATGAACAGTGTCACTTCATTTTCGCAATGTGTCCCGTACACTGATTTCACATAGCGACCATGCTATTCTGCGCTGGAAGTGCGAAAACACATTTCTGCCAGGATGTGAAAAATGACAGCTGTACAGTTCACAAGAAGGCATGGTAAAATGGCAATGTTGAGAATCTGGCAAGAAAATATTGTGAATTCACTAACTTATGAGCGTGCGTAGTAACTGCACAACGAGCGCTCGTAAAACAGTCGTTTTGGGATGCCCACTAAATTTGTAATATAGGCTTTTTGAGAGCCCCTCATGAACAGTGGCACTGTCATTTGTTATTTCAGCCCAAAAAGGTGATTCCGCCAGTGACTGAGAAATCACCTTCGGACCTAATAAAGCCATGACAGTGCAAGAATTCATGAGGAGGTCCCAAAAGCCCATGTTGAAAATTTGGGGCCATCACCCAAAACTGCCTGGAGATAGGTAGCAAAGTTGAAAACACCCTATTTATTCCATTATACAGCTACCGCAATTCTTCAGTTCGCGGTCGGGTTTTGGAAGAGTGCAGACGTGTTCCCAGTCTGCCTAAGATTGTCGCTACGACCCGGAGGTGGCATGGGGTGAGGGGGGTGGGAGGCAGGTGCAGAGGGTGGGTACCGGTGGGGGCAGGGAGACTACAAGGGACCGCTTACTTTACAGGGGAAAAAAGACATAGCGGGACAGTTTTTTTTAGGGATTTGGCATGCTGGGGTGGGCTCCCAGTGTGCCACCTAACTGTTGAGGGGCCATTCTGTAGCTGTTGAGTTGGCACCTGTACATTGCCACAACACGGGCATGTTATGCCAATGGGGTTTGAGCACCACCATCACCTCACAAAGCAAGCGAGGGGGTGATTTATGCCGACGAGGAGTGGGCTCCATCGGCACATCATCGCAGGGGATAACCGATGCGGGGAACTGGTATCCCTGAAGTCGGCAGTTTGCGGGCCAGTGTGCCGCCATGTGCATAATGTGGTGAGCATATCAAGGGAAGGCCCACTGCGCTGATGATCTTTGCTCGGATTGCAGCGGACCTTTTCTTAGATGTGCTCACCACATTATATATGCATGGTGTGATGCCGGCATTCAGACTGATTGGGGAATGAGGGACACATCTACTGGTACATGGCCTGCATTCACCCAACAGTGACCGCGCTTCCAAATCCCCACTGCTGCAAGATGTTGGCTGTGCAAGCGCGCCAACATAAAAAGGTGAAGCAGTCAACTAATGCACAAATCAATGGCTAATGAAGCTTTGACTTTGCTGCACATCAGTGCAACACACGTACTAAAACATAGAGATGTTTGGACTGCTTCAGTAGTTATGTCAATAATGCAAGTAAAACATTTTCCTGAACCAACTGATTTCCATTCAGAACATGCATACACGAAACATTATAGATATCTATTTTTTCAGTTATTTTAATAACATTTCTACACATTACTAATATTACCATGATAATTGATAAAGATACTGAGTGTAAAAGAAACAGAAACAAATATGGATTCCTCTGCAATGGAAATCATAAGTAATCATTAATACTTAAAATAAATATTTATTTGTAAACTGAGATAGAAATTCAACTGAATATTAGTTAAGATTCATAATGTATCACATAATAACACAGTGGTTCAGGAATAATTTTTTTCGAAAGTTTTAATGCTCCTGGTAATAAGGTTGTACACAATATGCATGTAACAGGGATTAAATTATGTATGGAATTAACATAATAATCCATCATACTTTCTTTAATCCATTTTTTGTCATCAAAATGACAATGACCATATTCAAGGTTGACAGCATCATGTCCATTATGTTTGTTTATAATGGCAAGGCAAAGCAAGTTTATTTATTTAGCGCCCAATCCCTGGGGCTCTGGGCACCTTACATAAAAGCAGGTAGGGAAAAGATAAATAAAATACATAATAATAATATACAAGCAATATACATAATATTAAAACAATAAATATAATCCTATAAAAGCAGATGAATCTAAAATGAAAGTAGCTCTGGTCCAGTATCCGATATCATTTGAGGAATGCCAGAGAGAACAAATAAGCCTTTAGACTCTTCTTAAATAACTTGACCATCGGAGCCTCCCTCACACCAGCTGGAAAGGAGTTCCACAAGGCTGGACCAGTGACTTCAAATGCACAGTCACCTGATGTTTTTAATCTAGCCCTAGGAATGTTGAGGAGACCCCTGGTCAAGGGGTGGAGGAATGAGCAGAGGTGGCTGGTGTCAGAGATCAGCCAGCTAGCCCAGGTCCAGTCTGCATAGGGCCTTATAGGTGAGCAAGCCCACCTTGAAGATGATCCTCCATCTGACAGGCAGCCAGTGCAGAGTTCACAGGACTGGGGTCACATGACTGACCTAGACAGGATGGCCAGCAACCTAGCTGCTGCGTTCTGCACTAGCTGCAGCCAGTGGAGGGTCCCTCTAATGACCCCAAAGTATAGAGCATTACAGTAGTCATGCTTGAAGGTAATGAAGACATGCATTAGTGACAGCAGGTCTTCAGACGGAACTAGGGGCTTAATCCTGGTGATATTGCTTAAGTGGTAAAAAACACTTTGGATCACAGATTACACCTGAGCTACAAGAGTCAATCTGTCATCCAGGATAATGCCAAGATCCCGCACCCAAGGAGAGGCCATCAACAGAGTGGATCCTAGGAACAATCCTGTAGCCACTCGGATACACTCCCATCACGACCAGGACCCGACTTATCACCAGAATCTTCATCTTGTCAGGTTCAGTCGCAACCAGCTAGAAGACATCCAGTTATTAAGCTCAGCCAAGCAATTGTAAAGCACTTCCATGGTGCCCTGAGTTCCCGGGGCAAAGAACATATAAAGCTGGGTATCATCTGCATAGCAGTGAAAACCCACACTGTAATGCCTAATGAGCCCTCTCACGGGCAGCATATGCACCACGAATAACATTGGCAACAAGATTGAGCCCTAAGGCACTCCACATGACAAATTTCCCATCACCACCCATTGCTTCCTGCCTGAGAGGTAGGACTCAAAACAGTTGATGACATTACCGGTGAGTCCACAATATTCTTGAAGGTGATCAAAAAGCACAACATGATCCACAGTGTCAAATGCTGATAAGAGATCAAGGAGTACAAAAATTGACCTGTCTCTCTATCTCTAGCCCTGAGGAGGTCATTTTGTACCCTGATTAACACCGTTCAGTGCTCTGCCTGGCCCTGAAACCCAACTGGAATGGCTCATAGATATCAAGGACATGAAGCGCTTCCTCGAGCTGCTGAGCCACTATTTTCTCAACAACCTTCACGGCATGGAAGGTTGGAAATCGGATGGTAATTACTAGGACGCCAGGGTCAAGACATGGCTTCTTCAAGAGGGCCTCACCAGAGCCTTTTCAAGGCATATGGAAAGACTCTTCTGACAGGAACACCCAACAATCTTAGCAAACATTTGGCCAACGGTCCCGACAAGCCCCTCAAAAACAGGTCAGGGCAAAGTCCAGTTCACAATAACTGTGCCTTAGCTTCAAGATCACCTCAATGACCACAGCCACCTCCAAAGGTCTAAACTCACCCCAAACAATCGGAGTGCCTCTGCTACACCTGACCCAACTACTGCAAGGCAAAATCTGCCTCACTAATGGGCTCCCCAACCGGATAGAGGACACCTAGTCAGAGAAGAACTGAACAAACTCATTGAATAATGTGGTTGAAAAAGCTTTTTTGGGCTGTAAACAGACAGGATATAAAAGTCTGTTCACAGTCTGAAAAAGCTAAGATGGTCTGTTCTTCCCTGCAGTGGTTACTGATTGAGCGCAAATTAACTTTGACTACGTCACTGTCCCCGCCGCTACTACTGGCATACCTATAGAGATGATTATTGATTGATTTAGCCCATTCTCCCATGATTTTGCAATCATTCTTTTTTCCTTTTTGCTTCCAATTTCTTTTTTATTCCCGGAGTAGCAATGGATGAAAATGTATTTAGTAAATTTTCTAAGTTAAATGTACCGTATACTGCACTCAATTTATCAATTGAGACCTACAACACCTTTTGTGTTGACAGACCCATGGGGGGGTTGGACATTTATGTAAAAACTAAATTCCTCACTAACGTTCTCCTTGCCACCACTAAACCCAGGGAATTAAAATCTTTGGTGCTAAAAATCCAACTTCCCTCTACAAAATCCCTCAATATAATTAACATCTGTAAGCCACTGTTAGGGGGCTTAGACATAGTATTGTACCTGTGCAGCTTTCTAGATTCCAATCACAATGACTCTATAGCCCTTGGCAATCTGAATCTCAACTGGCTCAGCAACAAATCACACCTTCTAAAAGATAAGTCTTCTACCACCTCGAGCCACACGTTTCATCACTAATGCACCAGCCAAGATGCACTGTCAGACCTCTATGCTGAAACAGGATGGACCTGTCTTGCCACCCTAACCTTACTATATACCTATGTCTGAAATTATAAAGACTTTTTATTTATTTATTTTTATTTATTGAAATGTTTCACCAGGAAGGCACACTGAACAACAAGTTGCTCATCTCACAGTGTGACCTGGGGTGGTGGTACAAGTGGATATAAAACGAGATTATACATACAATTTCAGTTACATCCATGAGGATATTATTAGGTACAGAGGTTGAGCTTACACTAGCACCAACCGCTGTTGGATTGGTGTTGCAATTAATACAGGTAGACAGTACAATTAAACCATTAAAGTGCTATAGGAAGAAGAGCAGGTGGAAAAGTGGAAACCAGCTGGGGAAGGAGAAGCAGTGAGACCAGAGGAGCCAAGACATTACCAGTAAATACAGAAACAAGGCCTGAATGGGTGAGATATTTGACTCAGGACTAAGGTGAGCTCAAGTAACATCTCTGGCAGTGCAAGAGTATAGGGACAAATGGGGAGTGAATTTAATAGTGCATATAGGTAAGGGGGCTGCAAGTAGCGTTAGTGTAATTGAAGGAAGAAAGGAAGGGGGAGGTTAGGATAGGGAGAACCAGTCATGACCAGAACTAAACCACTCCAGGATGCTAAGAACCCTGCCAGGGGAAGAACTAGGTGATGACAATTGGGATGGGGAGGATAGTGTGTGGGGGTGACAGGTGTAAGACAGAGGACAGGGGGTTGGGAAGATAGGTAGAATAGTGGGGAAGTTAGGAAGAGGCATACTTAGAACTACCCACTCCAGGCTGCTGAGAACCCTGCAAGGGGGCAGAACCAGGCAAGGACTTGGTTATGGAAGATGGGGGTGGGAGGTGTAGGACAGAGATATGGGGGGGAAGGGAAAATAAGGAAGAGGCAGGCTAGATCTACTCCCTCCAGGATGCTGATAACCCTGCAAGGGAGCAGAACCAGGCAAGGACATTAAGTATAGAAGATGAGGGGGCACAGGTGTAGAACAGAGATAGCGATGAGGGGAGAGCTTCATGGGAGGGGGATAGGGTGGCATGCTGGGGAATAGGGGCAAGGAAGTAGTTAAGGAGGATAAAAACAGGAGAAGCTAGAAGAGAGATGGTTATGTAAGGCAGAGGCAAGGGGTAAATGGAGGAGGAGTGCCATATTTGGGGGAGGCGGAGAGTTCCAGAGTTTCAGGAAGCGATGAGTGATGCCAGACTGGCCAATAAGTGTCGATCAGCAGGGGACCAGCACAATGTGAGTGTCCACGGATTTGAGGGAGTGGGAGGGAGGGGGAAGGGAAGAGAGGGAGCTGGGGAGGTAGGCGGGAGCTCACCAAGCCAAAATTTAGAAGTGAGTTTTTGCACAGTGAGAGAGACGTCTATTTGCAAGCGAGGGAAAGGACAGGGCATGGTAGAGGTCTCAGTGATGAGTTCAAGAGGGAGCATTGAAAGCAAAGCTGCAGAAGGAGTTATAGAGAATGTACAGTCTGGTCAGGGAGGATTTTGGGAGTGGCACCATAGAGTACATCACAGTAGTCAAAGATGGGGAGAACCATCTTCTGGACAAGTTCACACCGTGCCATAGGAGGGATGCAACTATGGTTCCTGTATAAGACACCAAGCTTGGGGTGCATTTTTTTCAAGATGGCATCAATGAGGCCAGAGAAATTGAGGTGCTGGTCCAGCCAGACCCTAAGGTATCTGAACAAAGAGGTGTCCTCAATAATTGTCCCATCTAGGGTGTGGAAGGAGGGTAGAGGATATAGTTTAGAGAGTCTCTGCCTAGTGCCAAAGGTCATGGAGACAGTCTCTTTGCATTCAGGAATAATTGATGTGAGGCAAACCAGAGCTGAACCTGGTGGAAGTCATGCTGTAAGGTGGTTGCCACATCGGCAGGGCATTTGCCAGAGGTAAACAAGATGGTGTTGTCTGCATACATGTGGATAGAGGAGGAGGGGGAGCAGACTAAGGGCAAGTTGTTGAGGAAGATGGAGAAGATAATTGGACCAAGCACTGAGCCTGAGGGACCCCTGTGGAGATGGAGGGGGGGGAGATCACATCTTGGATCTTGACTGATTCTGTTCTGGCTGTGAGATAGACTCTGAACCAGTTTGTGATGGATGCAGACAGTCCAGCTGTCTTAAGGGAATCAAGAAGCAGGGCATGGGAGATTGTGTCAAAAGCCTTAGTGAGGTCAACAAAGATGGCAGAGGTGATGAGGCCATTGTCCATCCCGGTGAGAATGGAGTCAGTGAGCCTGAGAAGGGAGGTGATAGTGGAGTGGTTCTTCTGAAAACCAGATCGGAACAGGGTGAAAAAGGAGGAGTCAGAGAGGAAGAAAGTAAGTTGGGAGAGGGCCAAGTGTTCTTGGAGCTTGGTGAGGATGAGGAGGAGTGTGATTGAGTGATAGTTGCCAGGATAGGATGAGTCACCACTGTTTGGGAGAGGGAGGACTACTGCATGTTTCCAGTATGAAGGGACGGATGAGGAAGAAAAAGAGAGATTTAGGATTAAGGAGAGGGGATAGACAATAGCTGGTGCTGAAAGATAAAGAAGTTTAAGGTCCAGGTCATCGGGTGAAGAGCCTTTGGAAGGGTGGAGAGAGAGGAGGGCAGTAAGTGTTTCATCAGTGGAGACAGTTGAGAGGGAGAAGGAAGGGTGAGTTGAGTGCAAGAAGAGGGTGGAGAAGGAGGGGGGAGATTTGAAGAGAGGGACTTTAGAAGAGTTGAGGCGCATCAAGTGTAATAGGTGTTAAACTCTTTGGCCATTAGGCATGGTTCAGTCACTGATGAGTTATTTATTTTAAGCATGGGGGGTGAAGTGTGGAAGAAGAGGGCATGGACTAGTTTCCAGAATTTTAAGGGGGTGTTGATACTATTAAGGAAGGCAGATTTAAAGTTTTCAGACTTAGCTTAGAAACATAGAAACATAGACTTTGACGGCAGATAAGGACAGCAACTAAAATGTTGCAGGATCTGCAAGAGAAGCCACACGAGAAGAGACTAAAGGAGCTTAATATGTATACCCTTGAGGAAAGGAGGGAGAGGGGGGGACATGATAAAAACATTTAAGTACCTCAGTGGAATCAACAAAGTCCAAGAGGGTAGCATCTTTCAGAAAAAGAGATGCTAGAACAAGGGGACACAATTTGAAGATAGAGGGGGACGGACTAGGGCAATGTGAGGAAGTATTTTTTCACAGAGAGGTAGTGGATGCGTGGAACAGCTTTCCTGAGGAGGTTGTGGGGTCTAAAACTGTGGGAGAGTTCAAGAATGCATGGGATAAACATAAGGCAATTTTTGTGGAGGTAGGAAGAAATAGGCTGTTGGTTAAATAGGATCTGCAGCTTATTTTCTAGGTAGGGAAATGGGCAGACTAGGTGGGCCAAGTGGTCCTTATCTGCCATCAAAGTCTATGTTTCTATGTTTCTATGAGAGTGCAGTTGTGTATTGAAGTGAGGACAAGATATACATTGCAATTCCACCTCCTCTTCCAGCCCTATCCTGCCTGATTAAGGAGTAACCTGGGATGGAAACGGAGTGGTCGGATATTTTGTCATTTAGCCAGGATTCCATTATAATTAGAATATCAGGAGTGAGAATCACAAGCTACCACCTTATATTGTATTTCAAGCCTGTTTTGCCATCCCATGTGCTCCTATGCTCTACAAATAAATTTATACATTATGCTCGAAGTCCCTAAATTCTTCACCAAGTACAGTATGGCTGCCATTAGTCATGCTATCCCCCTTGCTTGGAATAAGCTGCAATCGTCCCTTAAACTAGCCACCTAAGTCCCCATAAATGCTTTTAAAAGCCTTGTCACCACATTTTCCCATGAGGCTTGCCACTGCTACTCAGCTTAAACCCCTTAGCTTTGCTTTCCTCCTCATCTTTCTCCTGACCCTGTCTTGTATCTCCTCCCTATTACCTCATATAATTCCTTAAATCCTTCTTATATGTAGCCCTCCTACCTGTTGTCCACCCCAGGCTTATTTCTGGTCTTGTGTTTTTGATAATGTTTGCTTTATGTTATTATGTATTTATGTATTACTGATGCAATTTGTATTATTACGAGTTATTCTGTGTGGCGCTATCCTCACATTTTGTGTTATCAACAGACTGTTTGCACTTTCCTCAGAACTATTTGCACTTGGCTCCTTAATTTTTGTCCTTTTCTGTTTTTATTATATAATTACACCATATTTGTATGTATTCTATCCACATAAAACCTTGTAAACGACCTTGCTCAACGGAGTTTTCCTGGTGAAATAAACTTGAACTTAGGCCAATTCAGTCTACTTTTGGCAATGTGCTATAGCCCCTCTAACTCCAAGCAATCTAAATTCTTGATCTCATTGCTCTATGTAAAAATGCAAATTTTAAATTCTTAGTTTCTGAATGAATTTGAACAAGTGTACATACAATATATTTATGTGAGTTACTACTGCACCTGAACTAGCTGAAAAATCAACAACTTTAGATAGTACAAGGTTCATCAATGAATAAGAATGAAATTTTGCAGTGTGTCCAGGTGAGCAACATCATACATCTCCACTTAATTTAAAAATGTTGCCTGGAAAAGATTTGAGAAGACTGACTTGACTACAAAACCATTCTGTATGTACAGCTGGAATCAAGTGGCAAGACCACACAAGGTTTTATGTTCTTCTGGATATGTTAGCAATTTTCACTTGTTTAATGAAATTTAAAGTTCTTATTGAACTGCCTCCAGAGAAAAATGCAGCTTGCCATTAACAGAGTTCCAACTGGCAATGTGCTGTAGTGAGGCTGAGTAACCCATATCTTATAATGCCCATTCTCACAGGATTGAACACATATGGCAATCGTATGCCAACTTTCCATATAAAGACTTCACAGTGTCCCAAATGTATAGTGCAAATCCTCAATAACATCAGTAATGCACTTTCAAAGACTATATATTTTGGTTTTATGATCTGTAGGTAACTCTTTCATGCTGAAATTGAAAAACAGTTTGACATTAATATATTAACAAACACTAACAATGGATATTTTAAGCATTTAAGTAAAAGCAAAGTTATTCAGCTCATCCATACTTATTTGTATTGAATGCAAAACATTCAATATCACTATCAGTGATGATTTTTTTCCAGACAGTCTCACTGTTATTATCATCACCACAGTCAAAGTCAGTTTCATTTCATCATTTGATATGTATTTTGGGTCTATCTTGGCAGCATTACTGACTTGTATAAGATCTCATTGTGTACCAACTGACTTCTTAATGCAAGGTCAGATGTTAATTTGAATGCCACATTCAATTACAAATGGGGTTGTTTGTGTCTCATGAATGCATTTTGTTCTTCCTATACCATGTGGTCAATACTGACAACATTTGTCGGAGTACAGCTGGAAAAGTAGATTCATAATACTGTATATGTTAGGATGCATGATATATTATTACAACACCAGCAAAGGATAGCAATCGGTACCATTGATAAAAATAATATTTATAATTGTCCTCGCCTGCACTTAGTGAACATATAATTTATTTAAGTATTAAAGCATGACATGGTGTGTCTTATGATGTAATAATGAGCCAACTTGGGTGCTTTAAAACACAAGGCAAAGCCCAGTGTTTCATCACCACATATGGCCTTCTAGCCCACCATAATGCACCACCTGGAGTGCATTACTGTGATTATGAAATTGGTCATTATTAGTAACTTGGATATATTTATTTAAACATATTTTTGTTGATCTACTTTCAGCCAGGTTGTTGAGTTTGGATAATGGCCTAGCTGAAAGTACCTCTTGACTAATTAGTAACTAGCATTCATTCTATCATTTCGTAATATTCATTATAAAATGGCTAAAGAAAATGCTTCACTTCCATTGGCTGGAAGGACCTTCCAGCTGTGTCCTTATCAGTGAGTATTGTGCCAACCGGCACTTTTCTCGCCGTGGCAACCTCACAACCAAAAAAATCAGTAACCTATTGAACCGGGAATCTGTTTCTCAGAAGCAGGCACATGACCCACAGCAGCATGAAACACCACAGGATTTTAACAGCAAACATAAACTCAAACAGACCAACCTACAAGTGCAAAAGGGTCCTTAATAATATGGTATCGTCCTTTCTCTGCATATGCCCCAAAATTTCAAAACATTTTATAATTGAAAAAGCAGCGTAACTACCGAGACCGCTGAAACAAGCAGCGCTCGTGCGGTTCCATCTCTCATCACGTTGCCTGTAGTGTCGATCCCTCAGCCCCATGCAGTCCTTTTCTATATATTTATGTATGGTTGGACACACTTTTAAATTAAGGAAATGTTGTTGTTGTTTTAAAAAAGACAGCACCAACCCAGAAGCAGTATTCTGACTGACATGGACACTGTCGTGCTTGGCAGTTAACAGCTGCAATGCATATAAACCCTGAATATGGTAGCTCTTTTATAATATCTCGAGAAGGACAGCAAAATGGAAACTAAAAGTAAAACACAGACACAACAACCTGACCAACATCCCTGTGTGTGTGTGTGTGTGTGTGTGTGTGTGTGTGTGTGTGTGTGTGTGTGTGTGTGTGTCTGTGTGGGGGGGAGCATCTAATCAATGTCACACAACAGAAAAATAACCTAAATAAAGGGACTATTTTACTACTTCATCTATAAAAAACACCCCTAAAACAATAAAAAATGTTTTGCCTTTTTTTTTCTTCTTCTTCTTCTTACACATTTACTTTGAAACCCATTTTATAAGCGCAATAAGACACTCCGAGGTGTGGGTTATCTCCTGATAAGAGCATACCCAGGTGCATAAGGCACTCGGCACAAGCGCCTCATGCCTAACAACGCACCTGGGCCTGCTCTTATCAGGAGATAACCCACACCTCGTCGTGTCTTATTGCTTGCGTAATGCATGCAAAGTAGTTAGATTAACAGTGTGTTACTTCCCTACTGACGTAAATGTCACGTTGCATAGACTGTTGACTTATAAACCATAGATGGTAATTAAATGACAGTTAATCCAACTCACGTGATACCATTATTGTAATAAAACAATATCATCAAAAAAAGTGCTAAGAGATGTACCTTTTAGATGTTCTTCAACACTGAAAGTAAGATTTTTAATAAAAAGTGCCATGTACGGAATTAAGTATACTGATTCATAATCAGAATGAATATGTCCTGCTGTCAATCAGCATTGCTAGGAATAAAAGGTGGACATGTTCATCCATGCAAAATTCCAATGCTATCACCGTCCCCTACAAACTCACCATCTCACACCTACCCCAATGTGACTGTCATCGCTTCTGCCAGTCTCACTTTATTGATTGTTTTTAATTATAAGTACATCTTAGTTGATCAGTTGTGCTAAATGCTGTCACTATTTGAGACAGATGAGCACAACTATGTGACGTGACCACACCTTTATCCTGAAACTCTGCAATTGTCCAACTATTGCACTGTAAACTGAATTTATCACCAGTGCAAACTACATGCACATTATTCAGCATAAGTTCTAACAACTGGAAACAAATGCAGAAAAATAATGATATTGATATCAAACTGCACATTCGACAACCACCAGATTGGATTATGTGACCACTTCAACTACACAACTGCAATGATAAGTGATTGACTCTAAACTTTATTGCTTTGTTATGATAGTAAATGACATAGCTGATAAGTTATTTAATAATGTAAATACCATGGTTATTAAAAATATTTGTAAAATATATAGCTTGTTGACATAGAAATATATTTAAGCAGCTTCTTAATTGGCAGAATGATTCATATCTTGTGTTCATCTTCCAATAACTGTGTTCCCGACCATATTGACTTATAGGAACACAGATAATTTACAACTAACTTTATAAAAAAATATATAAACCAGTATTTTACACTCACTAGACTATCCTTTTCTGTTGTAACACTGCAGGATTGATTTGATTCTTCATTCATGTTGTCATGATGTTGTTGGACATTGTCTTCACATGCATCACCCTCATTGGTGGGGATCAACACATACATAGATACATAAATACATAGACAGTGTCAGCAGATAAGGGCCTATGGCCCACCCAGTCTGCCCATTTGAGCTTGTAAGTTCAGTTTATGTTTTCCTAGAAGTCTGTTGTCCTTACCCTGACCTCCAGAATTCCTTTATGTCTATCCCATGCATTCTTAAATCCGTGATTGTTTCAGCCCCACCACTTCCTCTGGCAGGGTGTTCCACTTGTCCACCACCCGTTCTGTGAAGAAATTCTTCCTCACGTTTCCTCTGAATCGTCCTCCCTCCAACTTCATCCCATGACCTCTAGTCCTAGAACATCTTTTTCGCTTAAAAATAGTGTATTCCTGCACCCTGTTCCTCCCTGTAAGATACTTGTATGTCTCTATCATATCCCCTCTCTCCCTCCTCTCCTCCAGGGAGTACATGTTCAGTTCCTTCAACCTGTCTTCATAGGACTTGTGATGCAATCAGCTGATTTTTCTTTAGGTTTAGATCTCAGCAGGCCTAGCTCTGACAAAATCTAAGAAAAAGTTACTTAATATTACTAATATTTCATACCTTGCTAATTCATATGATGATATATTTTAAAATCTCTATTTATGCATTAGGCAAAGCAATTGTATAAATCTGTTTATAAAACATGTACAACAGTTCCTGTCATTTGATTGCTGAGTTGTACCATTTGCTGTGTCCTCATCAGGACATTGTCTAATAAATGGCATTACTTACACCAACCAAGATGCAGTACACACCAGAACAAGGCATGCCATAAAACATCTGGCAGCCTTGTTGGCATGGTAAACACCTACCTTGCCCTAGACCATAAAATACATTTCTCTACTCATTTTAGTACATACCCTTCACCACCTTAAAAGAAATGCCACATTAGGTTATCAAATTTAAGTTTATTGAGTAACTGACTTGCTTTGCTATTTTGCTCTCTGATCCTTGGATTCCAGTATTGAAGGAGCTCAGTCCACCCTCCTGCCCATCCACCAGCTCACCCAGAATATTTGCCAGCCACATAATCATTCATGTTTAAATTAACTTTTGTTTCTTTGCACTAAACCACATGTTAGAATGAGTGGCACAATGAAACCACAGTGATCAGGAAGCCATTCACTTTAGAAGCATGATGCAGAAACTGCTCAACACAGTGGTGGCAGCTGAAGGACAAGCTATCTCTTGATCAAGCCAGCTGCTCGCTCGTAGTCTTACTGGCACTCTTTCATTGCTACCAAATGCAACACCCATAAAAAGTAAACAAAATAGACTGGTAGAGGAACATGGTGAGACATTCTCACTCACTGTGAAATTGGTAACTCTGTTGTTCCCTGCAAATGACACACCACCAAGAAAAATAGAAAAAAAAAGTGTGTGTGTGCATGTTTAGAGACTGGGGGCAGTGGGAGAGACAGGCAGACATCACATCCATTAAATATTAAAATAAACTTAAAAACATTCTGTAATTCTGCGGTAGTAGGAATTATTTTCTTCGCCCTCAAAAAAGTTAAAAAAGTAAAATATATTGCATTTTACTTTTCAAATTGCACTAACTTGTTCAGACCCTATTTTGACAAATTCCTACCCATTTTATAAGAAGAATAAGACACTTTGAAGTATGGTTTATGGCTGATAAAACCACTTCCCAGGAGTAAAGGCACTTGGCCCAAGTGCATTGTGTATATTATTCTCTATAGGTTATGCTGTTATCATCCCATAAACCACACCTCATCACTGGGGTCATACACATTTTGAGATGCTGCATCAACCAGCTAGAACTTGTAGTTTCTGGTGAAATTAAATTACAGGCTTGAATTGCAATACTGTATAACAATAATAAAATAAGAAAAACAAAAGAAAAGCAATCATTATACATTACATAATACCTTGGTTCATTGCTTTTCCTCCAGTACTTTCCTTTGTCATTTATTCATCTCCTTGCAATGGCAAAACAGTGTTGGGACAGCATCATTCTTTAACTGCCACTGACCAGGATGAAAACCTATATAGTCAAGAATAGTTAGATGTATTTGAAATTGATCGGATTCAAAGTGGTCAGAACACAGGACACAATGATTAGCGGGAGATCAGTGGACTCTTTTTACAACTGTTATCCACTGCATTTGGCAATGTTTGTCAGGTGGGAAATGATAGAAACTATGACCACTTGAAAGGTCATTGTTACATACAAATGCTGAGCAACACACCATAGTCAATTATTAGAAGTATAAGAGAAGACAAGGCACACAATGAAAATAAAATTGGATGAGACAGGAAAAAATGTGTTATCTAAATTAACAAGACAATAAAGAGTTCAAACAGTATCAGTGTATGTATAACAGTTTATATTGTGAAGCTGAGTATACTGTACATCAATCACACTACAACAAAATTATATACACTTACTAAGTGAACATTTCATCAAAACAATTTCAGAAATAAAATAATAACATATGTCTCTGCCTGCTACAATGTGAAATATGACACACACAACTATGCATTTTTTTCCAACTAATCATGCAGTTGAATCTAACATACACTGTAATACAATTCACAACCAGCACTAATTCTGACATGAATACATTATAATAATTGAGAAATATTAATAGATAAATAATTTGCTCAAGAAACAACTACAAATAAATTATGGACCTATGATCAGATAAACTGAGTTACCAGCTAAGATTACTAGATATAAATAATGTAACACCTGATGTAGTGGACAAGTGCTGTATAACTTTAATTATATGTGTAATATAGTGTACAAAATATAGCACATTTACAACTCATGAACTAGCCTATCTGAAGGCATCCTTATATTGAAATATATAGAACATATAGAACTTCACTAGATGTGATATATTTACTTTTGAGTTGATGTTCTGCATCAGTTTGTTGTTTTGCTTGCTTGATGCCTTCTTTTGATAACTAATATATGAGTTGTCTTTGTGAGAATATTGCTCAAACAGATAATGAATAAGAATCTGACTCCATAGCAACCTCACAAACACTAATGACAATGGCATAATATACATTAAACTCTGCACTGATAAAAAAAAAGCACAAATTAGTGAGGGAGATATTTTGTATATATTTTGTCTGCAGAAAACATAGCCAGCGTATCACGATCAAGAAAGAGGTAACAAATGAAAAATCATCTCACAAAAACACAATGACATTATGGAAAACATGATCATGTATTGCTATGTCAGATGGCAGTGTTGAAGAGAAAAAAAGCCTACATAAGGGAAGAATCTATATCTTACTCAAGTCAGAAGCGTAAATTAGCCCAGGAACGACAGCAAGCACAGACCTCAAAAACACATGCTTGTGACAGGGTGTACATGCTTAATCCAACCCCACAGTTATACTCTGTTTTACAGACGGTAAAAGTGGAGCTGAACATGATCTCCTGCCTGCAGCTGGAAAGACAAATTCTATTGTCCAAGACAGGGCAGTACTTTGATGGGGACTGTGGTGGGAAATGGTTGGTATGGCAGCTGCAGACAAAACAGGGATCCACTCACATTAATGCATTAAGGACCCTGGAGGAAGAACACACATATCCAAAATAGAACAGGGGACTGTTTCATGGATTGCTACCAGTCCTTATATAGGTCTGAAACCAGCCCATGCCTCTGCAAATGATAGAATTTGATAGGAAAGTGCCATTGCTGCACTGGGAAACTTGTGACTGGGCACAGCTTGATGCTCCCACTCTTAAAGAGAGAGAGAGATAGAAGCTGCTATAAAGAGACTAAAGTGGGGGAATGCCCCTCACCCTGATGATCTCCTGATAGACTTCTATAAGGTGTTCACCAAATCAGCAGTAGCCCCTGTGGGGAATGATATCAGAATATCTGGAAGGTGGTGTGCTCCCCCACATGGTCTGCAACAGCAGTGATGCTACTTGAACCAGTGAAGGATCCAAAGCTTTGCCCCTCCTACTGTCTAGTATCACTACTACAGACTATAAGATTATAGCTAAGGTGATTGCCCAAAGGTTGGAGCATGTACTGCTCCTCGTAATCTACCCAGGCCAGGCTGCTTTTTTGAAGGGCAGGCAGGGGATGGCCAATGGAGAATCCTAAATATACCTGTACTGTGGCACTGGATGGTGGGAGGAGGAAAATGGAACAATAAGGTGGGCTTCCAAGCACTCAGTGCTGAGAAAATATTTGACTGTCTGGAGTGGAGGTTTATGCACAACATGCTGTGGAGATCTGGACTGTGTCCCAAGTTCTATGGCTGGGTTGCACTCTTGTACAACCATCCCCAGGGCTATGACTAATAGAGAACTCTCATTCCTTTTTTGAGTGGACATAGGGCACCCACCAAGAAACAAGATTGAGGGGGGGTCAATGCATTTTCAATGTATTTTGAACTTTTATACACAGCTTTGTCACTTGTTAATATTTTTATCAAAATTTTCAACAAGGCTTTTTTGGAATCCTACCTCATGAACAAGGTAGGTGAAATCTGGCCTGAAAGATGATTGCGTTGTCATTCCAAAGGATCTGAAAATTTTTACCTGCCAGGTTCACCAGGTGGGTCATAAGAAGACTATATTGAACATTTGGGGTCAAAATATTTAAAAACAACAAATTTATGAAGGTATATTTGCATTTTCAATGCCTGCTCACGACTTTGGTAATTTTCTATTATGACCCAAAGTTTTCAACATAACATTCTTTCACACTACTTCATGAACATGGCAGGTATCATTTTCAAGTCCTGGTCTAAATGTGTATTTGCACTTGTGGTGTGAAATCACATTTTGGCCAGCATTTTATAAATGGTACCTATCTTGTTATGGGGAGAGGGTTAATAAAAGACTATGTTGAAAATTTGTGGTCAAAATATTAAAAACAGCAAAGTTATGATGGTATATCGTGAAAGTTTTTAATGCTTGTTCGTAACTTTGGTAATTTTCAGTGTTTCCTTCCAAATTGTCAACATAGTCATTTTTCACACCACCTCATGAACATGCCAGTGTCATTTTCAGACCCTGACTGAAATGTGTTTTCTCACTTGTGGTACAGAATGACGTTCTAGCCAGCATTTTATAAAGGACACCTGTCATGATGGGCGGGGGCAAAAACTATGTTGAAAATCGGGTCAAAATGTTGCAAAAATATTTATGAAGTAATGTTGTTTGCAGGATGGTCATTTGGTCATTGGCCTGGTGGGGACCATGCTGCCTTTCCACACCAGTGATCCGAGTTTGGTTGCAAGCTCAGTGAGCTGGTTAACTGGGCTGAGGCTGGAGGAAGTGCTGCAATGTGTGGCACATGGCCCCAGCCTGAGGGAGCCACAACAGTGTTCTGGGGTACAAATGGCACCTTGTGGTGAACCAGAGCCTTCCTCTCAAAAAGGAATTGACATGTGTGTCAGGTTTGATAAGCTCATCGCACTGCATGCGAGACAAGT
Source organism: Neoceratodus forsteri (assembly GCA_016271365.2). NCBI lineage: Eukaryota > Metazoa > Chordata > Ceratodontiformes > Ceratodontidae > Neoceratodus > Neoceratodus forsteri. The sequence goes on from CM057449.1 coordinate 689,009,746, forward strand.
GGGGTGGCAAGAAAAATGGAAAAAATTGTACCAGACAGGATGTAGGTCAGGTCATTGCAGCCATGACCACCAACAAACTCCTACTGCTGTCAGCAACCCAGTCTCATCATGCTCCAGCTAGGAACTTACCTTGTCCTTTGCTATCCTCACCCAGATTCCCCTATGGAGGGATAGGAGGGAGGATGTCCACCCATTTGACTGTCAACCAGTTCAGCAATCTGTCATCTTGTCAGTGTTGGATTTAAAATATAAAAAAAGAAACAAAGTTTTAAGGGACATGTGCAGGGCTAGCCCTTGGCCCAGTGGATAGTGTGTTGTGTTCCGTGCTGGCGACTCACGTTCGGGGATGAGCTAAGGAGCCGGCTGGACAGTATGAGGATGGAGGCCAGCATTATCTCACCCCACCACTCTGAGCCTGGGAAGGTACTGCATGCAGTTCTGCCACATGGTCAACTCCTCTGGTGGGCACTGAGATTTCCTTTTAAGGGGTTGAATGGCGTAAACAGCATGCATAGATTAACATTTATCACACAAGGTCCCGTCAGCATATTCATTTATGCAATAGGGTAGGACCTTGTAGAGTAGATTATTTGGGGGGCTTTTAAAAAAATATATATCATTTATAAAAGTTCAGTGGTTTAGTTTGGGAACTAGTGGTACTGTGCATTCACCCTCTCTGGATGCAATAGCAGTTGCCATGGATGTGGTGTCTAGACAATGAGTTGACACCACAACATGCCAGTTCATTGGTGCCACAGAATCTTTACAGAAATGACAAACCTCTGCCACAGAAGTTTTGTGGCAAATGGAAATACTGCCGCAGAACTTGGTCTCAAAGTGCCACAGAAAAACCGGGGACTTGATTATAAGCAGAACTTACAGCACCTTAAATCCATCTGTACATAAAGTGCACAGTGACAGAACAAAACAAAAAAAAACTTCATAAATATAAAACTAACTTGCTGAAATACTGTCAATGTGACTCAAACACTAGCGAAAAAAATATAATTACCTGAGTTTTCATCCTACATCTGTGAAACCTCGTAGTGAAGGAATTTGAAGATGACGTTTATTACCAATGTAGTCCCAGGTGAAGCCGGGGAAGAGGATGCTTCATAAGTAGTGGTTACTACTGTAGTAGCTGAGGGGCTTTTGTAGTCTTGCATTACTTTTGTGTTTAATGGTTCTCCCCTTCTTTCCAAGCTTTCACCAGTAGGTCACTGCCTGTCCCATAAGCTGCCTCACTACACTGTGTACATTCAGCCATTTTCTGCATGTGTCAGTCATGTTTTGTGGGTACACTGTGTGTCTGTGTGTCTGTGTATCTGTGAACACACCTGTGTGATGCTGGGAGTCCCTTACTGGTGCTCACATGACCCTCACCCTCACATTCAAAATCTTGCAGGTAGGGTAACATGGTGAGAAATTATGAGAGAAGCAGATACAGCAGCACATAATAACATCATCATGTATTTTTGATAGAAACCTGAACACAACCTGTGGATTAATCACAACTGTAGCAGGAGATTAACCCTATAGTAACTTTTCATTTGACTGAAAATTTGCTGGGGCCCTAAGCTTATCTGAAAAGAGTGTTGATATATGCACTGTATGATAAAACCCTATTTATAGACTAGAGGTCTAGGGAAGGGTGGACATCATTTAGGTTACAACAGTGATAGGGGTGAAGGATACCACTTCAACAACAGGTGCTTACTTTTCTCATCAGAGGTCAGAGTGAGACAAGATACCACTGGACTACTAAAATAATTTCTTTATACATCAGGGATTAGGGAGGGAAGGGAATACCACTGGACTACAAAGGTAATTTCATTTCACATCAGTGATTGGGGAGGTTGGGGTACCACTAGACTTCCAGGAATTTATTCATTAGCATACAGGGATTTGGTAAGGATGGGGGTATAGTGCAGAGTGGATAATGGCCACATAGTGGAATACAAATGGCCCTTTAGCACTGTGCATGCCATATGTGGTCGTTAGCATGTAGGCCTCTGAATATGGAGCTGCCCTTTGCTCCTGGGTATCAGTTGCCAGCAGGTGGCTGTGGTGTGCTTCATCTATATAATTTGCATGCTGCTACCACAGCCTGATATTCATACTTGCTGTCTTATGAATATGCCTCCCTGAGGAACATGTGCTATTTTGCATGGCTCAAACAGCTATGTCTGTATATGGGGCCTCAACTTCTAGAGCGTGTTTACTGCAGTGGTGCTCAGCTAGAAATTTAAAATGTTGTATTCTTCCAAAACAAAAGACAGTGTATTTAATAAAAATGGCTGAAAACTGCCACAAAATGAATCCTAGGCATTGAGCTGATCAGCTCATTAGCAGTATCAGTAATCTAACTTTGCATTTTTTTATTGTTTACTCCAAAGCAATCATATTTCCCTTTGCAATTAGATTTGAGTTGAAAAGAAAATTGACCTAACAAGTAAATAGGGCTCTGGAGATGTCTCTTGGTTATCCTTCTAAGGATTCCAGAACCATTTAACTTGCTTCTTAGTTCTGAAATCCAAAGAAATCATGATGAGGCACCCTTATTTAGCTACACCATCTCCAGAGCACCATTTACTTATATTGTAAAGCAGGTCAGAAATATTTTATTTATATATAACACATATATCTTCCTTGGGGCCTGGCAGTACCTTGTACCTTTGGTTCTTTATATTAATGTTGTCAAGACTAATGTTACCTTTGCATGAGTTAGTTGTGCATCAGTTGTATTGTCTATGTAAACAACTGGAAACTCAGCACTCATGGAATAAAGGTATCAGACTTACAATTGCTGGTGCAAGAAGTTGATTGCGGCAAGATGTGTGCAGACCACACCCTACATCCTCAGTGCCTCAGTCTAACACAGGGTCTTCATCGGGGGTGGGTCTAAGGAGTAACAGACACACCATGTATTTAAAACACCTATTTAAAGTGACCCACACCCTTAGTGGAAAAAGTTAATAGTTCTAAAAAATGATATACAAAATTCTCAACTACACTTCAGCAGCTCTTAAACATTTATACAATAGTACGCAAAAGATAGGTTCAAACTTTTAAGTAATCTCTATTATTGTCAAGTTTCTATCAAAGGCATATGTATATTCAATCATCTAATTGTAGGAAGAGCAACACGGCCTGTAAAACAGCATATACAGGAACAGTAAGGGCCATTATTAATGGTAATACAGTATGTACAATGCAATTGGGGCACACTAACCTTCCTCTATTTTATGTCTTTAACGTTGTCATTTTACAAGCTGAAGAATCACCTTGGACCTTTTATCTGAACAATTGCAAAGTTAGTGCTGCAATGTTGGCATGCCCACCAAGCACAGCTCAAGTTCAATATATATTGGATTAGGGTATGGTAAGTATTTAATAATAATTCTGCATTTGTTTTCCATGTATAAAATATTTAAACATTAAATAATCCCCTAAAATGGGTTTAATATTCTCTCTTTCCTCCTTTTCAAACCCCACCTGTGCCTCTCTCTGCTCCCGCACTCATACCCTTGTCTAATAAGGCTATCTTTTATTGCTATTTTCCTTTTTGTAGCTGTGGGCAGAGCCTACAGCCATATCATATAAGGGGCTTCTGTGGAACACATTTTTTTAGTAGTTTTCAGTGTATCCTTCCATAACACTGCAAATCCTTATACCAGTTAAAAAAATACTCCTTTCTGTTTAGAGTGATGGACACAAAATTAAAGCTGCTTTTCTCTGAGAGCAAATGTGCACACTTTCCAAACAAATCTAAATATCTTTAAAACTATTCAAGATGTGCAAAAACAACCAGCGTGAAAGCTGTTCAGGGTAAAAAAACCTTTCACATGAGGGTAGTCACTAATACGAATTCTTTATAGTCTGTAAAATATGGTCTTCCAAACAACCTCATTTTTTTTCTCTGTGAATGAACACAGTAGGAGTCATGGCAAACAAATGTAAATATCTTGGAAAGTATACAAGTTACTAATTTATAACCAACATGAAAGTTCTTCAGGACAAAATGACCTTTCAAATGAGGGTGGTCACTAACCTGAATTCATTAGATTTTTTAAATGTAGCCATCCAAAAGCTGAAAATTGTGATGAAAAATGAAAATTCAGGTAATCAGATGGCCATAGTATAAAAAATATAATTAATGCAGCTTAATGAATAAGCTCATTTGAAAGATCGTTTTGTCCTGAACAACTTTCATATGATGATCAATGTGTAATTTGTATACTTTTAGAGATATTAACATTTGTTTGCCATAACTCCTATTAAACATATAACAGCCTCATTTCTGTAAAGCACTACACTACTTTAAGTGCAATGAGACCAGACCATCTTGTAATGCCTAATTTAACAGTAAATCATCTGACTTACTAGTATTTCAATGGAACTCTTTAGTGCTTACCAGCTTGAAACAAAATGATCTGCATATTGGGGTCACATTAGATGTTTTCAGGATGGGATTATGTTAAATCTTTTCAGAACAAAAGCAGCAGACTAATGTTAGTAATTATTAGCCAGCAATATCCTATGAGGTCTATATGTGAAGCTGACGCTGACCAGATAGAAGGAAGAAGGAAGACAGAGAAAAACCAATGACTGTTCTAAAACGTTTGGGCATCTATGCTGCAACACTGAGTTTTTCATTTATGATGTCCTCTTTGGCAACTTCTATTATTAAAATGCATTAAATGTAAAAGTGTAGAAAATAGAAAAGTATGTACAACTAATCTTCTATGCATTTTCAGCTCAGAGAGAAGTTAATATTTATGCAAAATCAAACCCTAAGTGTATGCAGTTTTTTATTCAAAAGTTATTTTATTCTAAATCTTATTGGACTGTTGAGTGTTATTTTTCATATTTTTTGACAAATTTCCAAAGTAAAAGTGTGGAGAAATATAAAAGTGTGTACAACTAATCTCGTCTGCATTTTTAACTTGGAGAGAAGTTAATATTTGAGCAAAATCAAACCCAAAGTTTATACAGTTTTTGTTCTAAAGTAATTTTAGTCCAAATCTTATTGGACTATTGATGAACTGAGCAAAGAAATGTTTAGATAAAACAAATTGAATATTTCAGGATTGGGAGGTCAATAAAATTGCAAAAGGTCAAATTATGAAACCTTAAATGAACTCATTAAGACCATTCTTCTTAGTGGGTAATTATAAGAGCTGCCTCACAAATCGCTCTCAACAAGTTAGGATTGATAATGTCCTATCTGACAGTAGACCCGTTTGCTCCTGGGCCCCATTTTATTCAATTTGTTTCTAAACAGGCTCCTGCTTGTCAGTAGCTGTCCAATTCTGCTCTATGCAGATGATGCAGTCCTTTATACAAGTGACCCCAATCCCTTTACCTTGGAACACAAGCTCCGAGATAGCTTTGCTACAATTGAAAGATGGTTCAGAGAACAAAAACTCATTATGAACTACAAAAAAAATAAGACCTTGCTGTTTTCCAGTCCCCAGAATAGGCATCGTTCACACCCACCAAATATAACAAACGAGTCTGGAACTACATTGGAACTCGTCCAGCATTTCAGATATTTGGGGTTCACTATAGAGAGCACTATGTCATATGCCTACCACATTGAAACTGTTGCAAAGGCTGTGCACATCCATATTGGCTTGCTTCACAGACATAAGAGTCTCACAGACTCCCCACTTCCCGACCAGTGGCCTTAGCTTTGCTGTAAATGCTGGCATATAGCCCCAACCTATGCACTTTTTGTCCTTTGCCTTTTTGTCCTGTACCATCATGAATTCTATGTCTCCTGTTGCTTATACCTGCATATTACTGTGTGCTAAATGTTCCCTTGTATTGCTGCTATATGTCAGGTAATTGTTATATGTTCCATACAGTATCGAATGTACTCCATGCGTTGTTGCTTGTAGTTTAATGCAATTGTATCCATATGCTGCTATTTGCCTCTGTTATTTGCTCAGTTAATAACCTGCGTGTTATCCAACCCCCTTGTACCCCCTCCCCCCAGGTCGCACCGGGAGATGAGCATCTTGTTGCTCAGTGTGCCTTTCCTGGTGAAACTATTTCAATAAATAAATAAGCAAAGTCTTACCCCGGAGGCCCTAAAACTCGCTATCCCAGAGTACAGTGGTTTCTCTTATTGACTACAGCATAGTACTCTATGGCTCAGCTATGGACACAACCCTCCACTGTATAAAAGTCGCTCTAAATAAAGCCTATTGACTCTTAACTGGCTCTGCATGACTCACACATACTTGTGACCTATATGACCAGGTAACTGGCTCCAGTTCACAGGTAGGCTCAGGTTCCAAATGTACCTCCTGGCCAAGAAAGTGTGTCTGTTGGGCCTCATGCCAGTGGGTATCCAAACTAAGGTTCATACTAAGGCAAAAGGAGCCAAGAAGGCCTGGGCAGACCATTATTTGCTCCTCTCAAATAACCCATAATGTGCCATTCTATTTCCTATTAAAATGTGCTGCTCTACTGTGCTTTACTCTCACTACTTATTACCTCCAACGGTAGCTCATTCCATGGGTTCACTATCCATTGGGTATAGAATGCCTTTCTTTTATTCATATTAAATTTCCTTCCCCTGAGCTGTAATGGATGTCCTCTGGAACTGATTTCTGGGTTTTTAATGGTTAAGTTTAGTTCATTTAGTAAGCAGGGATTTTGCATTATGACGTACCAACAGAGTAGAGACATTAGTTTTAAGCCTTCTAATCTACCCTCACATGGAACCAATCTTAAGTTATGCACCATCTTTGTGTCTCACCTCTGTACTCTCCAGGGTGCCCACTCCTCCTCTCCCCTTGATATAGAACCCCACACCTGACTTCCATAATCCAGCAGCGGTCTGACATATGCCCTGAACAATGGAGAATCACATTCCACTTGCTCCTAAAGTTTCTTTTGATGGCCCACAGTACATTGTTTGCTTTAGTTATTTGTTTTTTATAGTGCACCTCAAAGGTTAATTTATCATATATGAAAATATTGAGACCTTTTTCTTCTTCAGATTTTCTAAGATTTTTCCCATTTAGCATATAATTATGCTTTTTATTCATTTTCCCTAAGTGTATTACACAACATTTTTCTGAGTTAAAACTCATTCCCCTTTTTATTACCCAGTCGTGGATTTTATTTAAATCAGTTGGAATAGAGTCAACACTTTCTTCATTTATGGCAAGGCCCACTAGTTTTGTACCATCTGCATATTTACTCATCCAGTTCTTTAAGTCATCCCCCATACTGTCCATAAATGTTCTAAAAAATACCGGGCCCAACACTGACCCCTGTGACACCCCACTCGTCACTGGCCTAACCTTAGACAGATGCCCATTTGTGCTCACCCTCTGGGTCCTCTGCCCCAGCCATGCCTCCACCCATCCTATGATTTGTTCATTTATACTCTTTTTTTCTAAACACTTCCTGATTTTGTCGTGAGGTACCTTATCAAAGGCCTTGGCAAAGTCCAGGTAAATGCAATCCACTGGCTGCCCCTCATCCAGTGCCGATTATATTTTTTATAGAAACATAGCAGATTAATAACACGGGATCTACCTGCACAAAACCCATGTTGATTCCTATCCACCTGGCCTGTGGTTTCCAGGTATTTGTTTATGGTATCTTTAACTATAGACTCCATTAGTTTACCTGGGACAGAACTCAAGCTTATGGGTCTGTAATTTTTGTAATCTGATTTGTCTCCCTTTTTATGTATTGGCACCACACATGCCAATCCTCAGGTCCTGTACATTCAGTTAATGACTTTTTAAATATTATTTTCAATGGTTTTGCCACTATCAGGAGAGCAGCTTAAGTATAGTATTTGATATGTTGTCTGGCCTTGCCGACTGTGTATTTTTTAGTCCATTTACCTTTTCCACAATTATTTCTTCTGAGATGTCTATACAAGGTTCTGTAATAACTACATTCCTTTGTTCTCTGCTAAGTTTCTGTGAGAAGACTGTCCCAGTATTTGTTGAATATATTCACCATTTCCACTGGATCATTTATCATTTTGTTCTCAGTTATGATTGAACATATGCTAGTATTGGATTGCACAAGGAATTAACATACGTAAAATTCTCTCATGTTATCCTTTTTGTAGACCCACTATTTTTTGCTCCATTCTATTTTTACTTTTCAGCATTAGTGTTTTACACTGTTTCTGTACCATCTTAAATGCCTCCCATGCCCTTGGTTCCTAGCATTCTATGCTTTGCATATAGTTTCTGTTTTTCTTTATTACTTTATTTATAACCTTATTAAACCATTTGGTTTGATACACCTAGTGTTATATTTTTTATTCTTCTTTATGCTTCTGTGACATATTTCTCTCATATGGTACTTAAAACATTCCCATATCTCATTTACTGTTTTTTTCTGAGAATAATACTTCCCAGTTTAGGCTCCCTAGGTTAGTCTTTATATTCTTTTTTTTTTCACTTTTAAAATTATAGACTTCCCTACATCCCTTTGTTATGGGAATGCATTCATTAATAGTAAAAAACACACTGCTATGATCACTGCTTCCTAAGAAAATGTCTACAGTACAGTTACTGATCTGTAATTCTTTGGTTGATAGTATGCTGCCCAAAATGTTTCCCCCCAGGTTGGTTCTTTTACCCACTGAGTGAGCCCTAATTGATCCATGATGGTCAGGAAATTTTTACTGGTGTTTTTATATGCTTCTAGCCTTTCCCAGTGTATGTCTCCATAATTAAGGTCTCCCATTATTGCAACTTTACCCTTTTCACAGGTGTTTTCTGTTTCTTTATTTATTGTTTGATTGACCTTTTCATTTATTCCTGGTTGTCTATATATGATACCCATTGCTATGAATGTGTTGTTTTTTTGCTTCCACTCTTATCCACAGAGTCCCTGTCTCTGTCTCTCCTACTTTGATTTTTGAGAAATAGCTGTTGTTTTCAGTTGATTTAGTACATACAATGCTACACCACCCCCTCTCTTCTCCCTCCTGTCCAAGTAATGACATGTATATCCAGGCATATCCTGCCCCCAAACATCTTCGTCTGTCCACAAGGTCTCAGTTAAGCTGATGATATCTATGGCATCTAATTTAGTTAATAGTGCTTCTAGCTCTTCTTTTCATGTTTGCTTGCATGCATGTGCAAGAAATATAGTGCCACCAAATGAGTTTTCGTAGGTGTGCCTCCCCCACTTCCAATGCCCTGCTCCCTTTTGCAGGCACGGCTGCACCACACCAATGAATGTTGAAGCTGTCTATGACAGCCCTTCAGATGCAGTGGCATACAGTTGAAAGCAAAAAACCATTGCAATCAGCGGTGGTAACATGTAGACAATTTGCATACTGCCATCAGCAGGTAATTTACATACAGCCATCAGCAGTATGCAAAGTGCCTACACTCTGCACTGCATCTGAGGCTGTCATAGACAGCTCCATTTTTGTCTACTCTCCCCCCAAGTAGCACGCTGGGAGCCCACCCCAGCATGCTCATGATCTCCCCCCTCGCACACCATATGGCTGATTGGGGATGCCCAATCCCCTTTGGCTTCACTGCCCTCAACAGACTTCTGGCACCATGCTGGGAGCCCACCCCAGCTTGGCAAATGTCTGCACGCTGACTTGGGGTGCCCAATCCCCCATCTACTCCACTGTATGGTTCCCCACCCAAAACCAGAGCTCCACATGCCATTCTGGGAGACCACCCCAGCATGACAGAAGTTTGTGTGGCTGATGGGGGTGCCCAATCCCCAGTCAGCTCCACTGGCTCCCCCCCAAAAAAAACTTCCAGCTGCCATACTGGGAGACCACCCCAGAATGGCAAAAGTCCCACATAGTCTAAAGAAACAAAAGCCTGTAAAAAAATGGTCCCTCGTTGACTGTCTCGCCCCTCCCCAACCTGCACTCACCCTCTGCACCCACCTCCCACACCTCCCACCCCATACTTACCTCCAGAGGCTGGTGTGATGATCTTCAGTGGACCAGGAACACATCTGCACTCTTCAAAGTCGACTGTGAACTGAAGAAATGCCGGTAAGCTGTATAATGTAATAAATGTTTTTTTTTCAACTTTGGTACATATCTCAGCCATTTTTGGGAATTTTTTTCACCAAATTATCAACATGGGGTTCTTGGGGACCCACCTCAGAAATTCAGTCACTGTCATTTTGTTATTCAGTCCCGAAAGGTGATTTCACAGTCACTGCATGGAACCACCTTTCGGGACCAAAGTAACAAACAACAGTGTCACAGTTCATGAGGTAGGCCCCAAAACCTTATATTTAAAATTTGATTAAAAATTCCCAAAATGACTGTTTCTGAGGATGCATTGAGCAGTTTCAGCATACGCTTGTAACTTTGAGAATTTTTAATATTTTCAGTCCAGATTTTCAACATTGCCATTTAACCACACCTCCTTATGAACAGTATAGCTGTCATTTTTCATAACACACCCAAAATGTGTTTTCGCACATGTAGTGCACATTAGCACGGTCGGTGTGCAAAATCCTTGTTCGGGACACATTAAGAAAATCAGTGACACTGGTCATGAGCAGATGTGGGAAAATGGCTATGTTGAAAATTTGGTGACAAAAGTCCATAAAATGACTCTGTCACCAGCATGCATTGTGCAATTTCCATGCACCCTCATAAGTTCACGAATTTGTAATATTTTCAGTCCAGATTTTCAACATTGACATTTTTCCACACCTCCTTATGAAAAGTACAGCTGTCATTTTTCACACCCTGGCTGAAATGTGTTTTCACACTTCTGGTGCAGAATAGTGCAGTCACTGTGGGAATTTAGTGTTAGGGATAGATTACGAAAATCATAGTGACACTGGTTCATGGACGGAGGTGCAAAAATGCCTATGTTGAAAATCTGCTGTAAAATCCCCAAACTACTTACATTACGGGTGTACGTTGCGCAGCTCCTATGCACACTTGTGACTTCACCAGTTTTTGTATATTTTTACTCCAGATTTTCAACAATGCCATTTTGTACACCTCCTCATGAACAGTACACCTGTCACTTTACACATCCTGTTCGAATTGTGTTTTTGCTGCTCTGGCACCAAATGGCACAGTCGCTCTGTAAAATCACCTTTCACGTAATGAACTGATAGTGTCACTGTTCATGTGGTGGGGTCACAAAAACACCCACGTGGAAAACTTGGAGGTAAAAATACCAAGAAACTCCCTGGGCATTAAGGTTTGACTATAACACTCTACCTTGTAGGGACTGACAGGTGTCAGGGGTGTGACTTGGGATTGTCGACAGTAATGCTCATACCATTTCACCCCCCACCACCCTGCAGCCAGTGACAGGCATCGAGGGTGCACCTTGGACCTTTGTCCCCAGAGTTCACCCCATTCTCCCATATACTGTGCCCATTTCCCAGCATAGTTCCTTATGGAATGAGGTGAATGTAAAGGTGAAACACCCCAAGGCACACCTCAAAACTTGTCAGTGTCTGAAGGGTAGGATGAGGTGAAATGTCATGGCCGTCATGGGTGATGACCCAAAGGCACACCCCAATGCCTGTCCATCTCTGCAGAGTGAGGGTGGAGTTGGCATCAGTTCAATACTTCAATGCCATTCTTATACTGCATCTGTCTAACTCCTACACTTCCACTGCTAATGCCAGCAAGCAAACATTCAGCATTGACAAATGCTTGTTTACTTTAAATGCATCTAGCATTTGCCAACAGACACCTCAGTGGTTCCCTAGCTTGGTCTTTGGACTTGGTTTTCTCAGTAGGTTTACATTTAACAGCTATGGGGTTCATTTGAAGCTTACTGGTCCTACACCAGTCTCCACTCCACCCCACCCCACCCACAACTATTTGGAAATGTTTGTCAACTTCATTTTTTATCCAAGTGGCCAGTGTAGTTGTCCCTTTTTATTTGGGTGAGAGACAATCCTTTGTGTAGTGTGTGTCATTGTGAAAGAATTCATCTCAGGTGCCTATAAGGTTATCCCTTCAGCAGTACATTTGTTTGAGGTCCTAATATTTATTCTTTGTATTGTGTGTTTTTTTCAGCATCACAATGTAGTCTGGGTAGTATCCTATATATTATTGGTATTTGTCCGACCTTAGTTACAACTTCTACACATTCCATTATATCCTTCCACAAAGTCCTTTTCATGATCTTTCCCAATATTATTTGCCCCCACATGAATAACTACAATTTGACTGCTTGGTCTTATGTCCATTAATTTTGGTAATCTAGTCTTTATGTCCTGAACTCTGGCTCCTGGTAAGTCGTTTACTACTGCATTAGTTTTCTTCTCATTACATATTATGGTATCAGTTCTTCTCAGTATGGAATCACCTCTGACCAGGAATGTGTCTCCCTGACCATGTTCTTCTGTTAAAGCTGAGTACTTGTTATGTAGGGCTATCTCCCTACTGCCCCTGGCCCTTCTCCTTTTATTTATAGGCATTTTAGTGACTTGAGTCCAGTGTATATCCTGTTCAATCATCATCTCTTTCTGTGGCACTTCCTTCTGTAAGGTTAATTCCCACAGGCAGCACTTGTTGACCATGCTGTTTTTGCATCACTTCTGCTGATTACTATTTGCTGTATATTCTGTAAGTCTCCCTCAGTTGTTGAATAAGTATACATTTAACACATATTATCCCCAGCAAAATAGTATCTGGATCTAGTGTGTGCATTTTGCATATGCCATGCTGATACAGAATTCCTTTAGCTTTCATTGTTTCCAGCAGGGCCCTGTCTCCTGTCTAGTTTCCATGGTTTACTCTTAGAATCTAACTACCACACCCGCTTGCCCCTTATGTAATGGAATGGCCTAGTTCCTTTGTTCCCTTGCCCCCTAGGACATGCAAAACACACACACAGATGTGCATCTCTCTGCGTGCATCTCTGTGCACTGCTCAGTGCACCTGACCTCGTGCCGCTCGCTGTTGCAGCTGCCTTTTAAAGCTCCGCAGATCAGAAATGTATTTCTCCAGCCTTGTGAGTAAGTCTGCCAAAATAAAAAATCCTTTATGCCAAAATACAATATTTATACAGGGAAGCTAGTCTATTGTATAGCTTGCCCCACTGCCACAGCCCAGCACAGAATAAAGGTTTTAATTTCAAGTCCTGTAGTCCACTGCAGCACTTGTGGACTACAGACTGCTCCCCACTTCCTGATTCCTGTTCAGCAGGTTAGTCTCTCAATATGCTTGCACCCCAACTTTGTGACATCCGTGAGGTTTGTTGCTTTGCCTCAACTCTTGCACTGGTAACTAGCTCAGCAACCTCTCCTCAGGATAGACCTCGTTTAAAAGAGACGCTCACTGTTGCGACTGCCTTTTAAAGTCCCACAGACGAAATGCATCACTCCGGCCCTGCGAGTAAGTTTGCCAAAATAAACAAATCCCTTATACCAAAATACAATATTTATGCAGGGAAGCTAGTCTATTGTATAGCTTGCCCCACTGCCACAGCCCAGCACAGAAAAAAGGTTTTAATTTCATGTCCTGTAGTCCTCTGCAGCACTTGTGGACTACAGACTGCTCCCCATTTCCTGATTCCTGTTCAGCAGGTTTGTCTCTCAATATGCTTGCACATCAACTATGTGACATCCCTGAGGTTTGTTGCTTTGCCTCAGCTCTTGCACTGGTAACTAGCTCAGCAACCTCACCTCGGGATAGACCTCATTTAGAAGCCAGAAGCTGCTTATGTCCTAAGAAAACAGCTGTTCCACAAGAAGCTCAGATAGCAGTCTTTAAAATTCCTAGGTGTCACACCTACCTTGATTAAAGAGCTTTTGCCACCATGCTCCCAAAGGATTAATAAATCTTCCTCCTGCCATCTCCTCTTTAACAGCATTAGGCCCTTCAAACGTGAGCTCTGGAAACATCTCAATGCTAATGCCAGCTGTCACTGCTTCCTTAGTCCCTCAATTGCTGTTTTACCTGTGGCTAGGCAGCACTCCTGGTGACCACATGACCCCTAGTATCCTGCACTTGTTGTTTGTCTCCGCCCTGTGTCTTAATCTTTCTCCATCAAACTACACTCTTTCCCCACCTCTCTTTTCTCCTACAATCCTCTCCATCTGCCTTCAGCCCAGCCCCCAAAAGCTTGACAAGGCCTTCCTGGGCTGATGTTTCTCTACTTCTTGAGTGGGTGTGGCTGCCCTGGGTTGCTATAATCCCTGTACAACACCCTCCATCCTGACAACATAGACTGTCGCACTGCCTTTCTCTCTCTGCCTTTCAGGTAACCCAGTCTGAGTTGTCTTCTCTCCCTTAAACTGCCTTAACCCTTTCAGATACTCTTTGTGCTTATAATAGCCTGTTGACTTAGTCCGCTATCTTTGTCTTCTTGCTTATATTTAGTTTTATACTTAGACTACTATTTGTTATTAGCCTGCACTTACAGTTCTACTGTATACCTAAATGTCTTTTTTTTTTAATCACTGTAAATGGAATTCTGATGTGGAACCTATGTAATGAGCTTGTTCTCAAAGGTGTTAATTCAAGATCACAATAAATAAATAAATTAAATAATGAATTAAAGCAATTTCAATATAGACCTACAATTACACAGCCATTGTGATACATATTTTTAGGATCAGAGGAATGGTGCAAGGCTGCCAAAATTGTGGTGATCTTACTTCTTCAACGCTTCAGCGTGCATGGATCAAACTAAAATAAAACATACTAAATGCTTCAATCTTCTCAAAAAAAATATATATTTAATTATATTTGATTTAACCTGAAAATACAACATAGCAATAAGGCAGTAAAACAATCAAGATGAGAGTTCAGTGTTCTCCAACCGTACATTGAAGCCAAGCCATAATAAAGGTGTCTATCTTCTTCAAAGCAACTATATTATATTTTGATATATTTAATATTCTGTATCTAAGTAAACACTAGGAAAAAGTTTATTGAGTGTTTGAAAACAGGCAAATGCAACCAGACACAGAAGGAAGTCAAAGAGCATTGGATGCGGGGCTGGTAACAAGTCAAGGAGCTCCTTGACCATTCCAACAGGGTCACCACCAGGCACTACTGACTGTTGATGGGCACTGTAGCAGAGCAAGAGCTGGGCAAGTGCTGCAAGCAGTCAGTGTAGTAGTAGGAGGAGGAGGCAGATGGCAGGCTGCCTGCCATAGTCCAGCTCTTGTTTTAAATCCCCAGTGGTGCCTGAGTGGCTGTAGCAATCATCTGTGCAGCAGCCCTGCATCTGTAGGGATTAAGGGGACTCAGTTTAGCTGTCCTGTTGTATTCAGGTGGGCTTGAGCTCCATTACACCAACAGGTCCAACTGGAGCCCCGGACCACCAGCTCTGCTACTTGTACAGGACTGACTGCTTGGGAGTGAGGGATCCTCGCTGCTTGCAGAGGAAGTGGTAGGGGTCACAGTTGGTGTTCATTTGTGTGCCTGGGGCTGACTGGGCTGGGAGGACTGCCTTTAAGTGTAAGCATTGCATGTGTCTGAACTGTTGTGGATTGCATGGGTGTAGGCAGGGGCAATGTCCAAGGTGTTCAAGCCCCCCCTCCCTTCTGAAATTACCTCAGAAAATTTCCAATTCCTGTATTTTATTTTCCAGTTGGCTCAGGCTCAACTGCTGAAAAACTCAGTGTCTCAACAGTCTCCATAGTAGTTGGAGCTAGCTGCAACACAATGTGCATGCCAAGGACTATGGATGGCTAGGGGAGATGGAGACATCATCAACAGAGAGAGCAGGAGAAGCCTAGTGAGACAGACTAGCGAGCGTGCTGCTGTGCTGCATCATCTGTATAGCACCGAGCAAGTTGTGGTGTCCTGTTGACTGTCCTGGTGGTAGAGTGGGACTGTGTGCTGCTTTTCTCTAGACTCAGTTAAACTGTGGGAGAACTTGAAGTATGGTCTACTAGAGAAAGAAACCGGTCCATCCAGTGCCTTAGCTGCTAGAAACACGTGGAGTATTTTCTTGACTGTGTTGGATGCTGGCTGGACTGGTGGTGTGGTCTGAAGAGAAGACAGGAGAGGTTGAGGAAAATCTGGTCTGGCCTAATGGCCTGTAGTCCTGTCTTGGGAGGGGAGCGACTGGGAAGGAAAGCAAATTGGTGGATAATCAGCAGAAAAGTGGTGAGTGGAGAAAAGAATAAAGATTGATTTGGAGGAAGGGGAATCCTCTCATTCAGAGATATGGTGTGTGGTATTGGCACCATCTCCCAGGGCAACCCGCTCATTACATCTCACCCCCACCAATGTTCTGCCCAACTTGGAGCTTATCATGCAAACTGGGAATAGGTGTGGAAAGGCAGATGCCTGACTGACATATTTGTCTCTAGCTGTTGTGGAGTGCTCCCATGTGCAAAGGTGCAATGGGGTTAGGAGTACTTTCTGTATGCAGAGGCAGGATGGTGGTAGAGGAAGAGTGATGCAAATGTGTGGAGATGTTCCCATGTGTAGGAGTGGGATGGATGGGGGAGCAATGCTCCCCATGTAGGGGCAGTAGGATGAAGGGGTGGATTGTTCCCCATGTACAGAGCTGATATGAAGTGGGAGGAAAGCTCCCCATGTGTATAGGTTGAATGGAGGGGGAGGAGTGCTCCGTATGTGCAGGAGGTGGGATGCAGTGGGAGAAGTGCTGTCCATGTGGTGGAGGTGCAATGTAGCACTGGAGGGGTCAGAGGATGAGTGCTCACAATGTATGGTGGTGGGATGGAGGTGGAGCAGTGGTAACTATTTGTGGAGATGGAAGGAGGCAAGAGTGCTTTCCATGTTCAAATTCAAGTTTATTGTAAAGGGATCAAATCCATTGAGCAAGCTCATTTGCAAGGAGGTCCCATGTACAAGCAATGATAAATACATGTTGTGAGATACAAAAAGTAAGGACACATAATATAAATTAAAATAAAGCAATTTTTTTCTTTACATTAGTATTTACAATATGTACATTGTTGCATTCAACAAGGATTGAGACCAAATATGATTACCTAAGACACTATGTCAACCATGTGAAAGAGGGCTGGAGAAGGAGAATTGCTACCCATATGCAAAGTGGTATGATGGGGCAGATGTGCAACTTGCATCTCTGTCACTGGCTGCTGCAAGGTGCTACCCTTGTGTAGAGGTGGGATGGGGGCTTAGGGCATCATTATCCCAGAGCCATCTGCCTGGAACCCATCCAATTACAGTGTAGGTTTCATGGAACTCAGATGGGTGAAGATGGAGAGATGTGTGAACCACATCTGTCATTGGCATCTGCAAAGTGCTCCTAACATGTAGGAGGTGAACTGGAAGGAGAAAATGCTTTCCATGTGTAGAAATATGGAAGGATGCATTGGGTGCCAATGACCTTAGGCCACCCATTGGATCTGGATCATAACCCCATTTTCACCCACCTGGTGCCCACCAGGCTAGATAGAAACAGGTGTGGCATGGCAAATGTGCAATGCACATTTCTGTCTCTGACTAGGGCAGTCAATGTGCTGTAGTGGGATGGTTGTGGAGGGGGCACCAATCACCAACCTTTGCCAGGCCACAGTCCACTGTTTACCTTGGGCTGCCCACCTGGAGGTCACCTTGTCACTATGCCAACCAGTGTGGAGTGGGAAGGGTGTGGCGGGGAAGATGAGTAACCTACATCAGTCTGTGGCTACTGCAGATTGTTCCATATGTGCTGATGTGAGCTGGAGGTGTAGGGGGCAACAACTACCCAGGGGTGCCCATTCAGTGCCCACTCTACACTGTGCTAGTCAATGTGAAGGAGGCAGATATGTGACCCACATATTTGTCTCTGGCTCTGTCTGAGTGCTCCTTTTGTGCAGTGGTGGAATAGATGCACCAAGTTTATTTTACACTGTGTCTCTTCTGGTCTCTCTCTCCCTATCTCTCCCTCTAATGTCTACTCCCCCATGGTGAAAGGAAAACTCTGCAGCACTGCTCTCTGTCATGGTCATGGCACTCTTGTTGTCACTTTCTCTGCCTCTCTTTATGTGCTGTCTGTTGCCACTGAGCTTAACAAAGACAAACAGAGAGTCAGAACGATAGCAAGGTGCCAGTAGAGTGAGTGGAAATAAAATGTATGGCAACTGCGATTGGGTACACACTCTACTCCACTACTCTGTTTTGGGGGGGGGAGGGTTGACCCATCTCTGATTGGAACAGATTGGACCTGCACACATATGCCGCACTGGAAGTGGCTCTTGCTGTTACTGTGTCTCTCTCAGGGAGTGGATGTGGGGGGGGGGAGTAGACACTGCTAGGGGATAGGCTACCTATTTAAATGAATGTTTGTTGAGGTGCAGGTCTGGGAGTCACCGGTCATCGTGGTTATGATCATTACATTGCACTGCCCCCAATTCACACTGCTAAGGTGGTACTGCAATAGTGACAGCCTGTCACCTAGCGATCACTCTCATTCCGCTTACTTGCCACACCTATGCATGTTACTTTCACTGTTTGGGGTCTCTCTCTCTCTGCTCTGTTCCCGACACTTGTGCCACTCACCACCTCTTTGGATCCTACACTCTCTTTCGGGGGGGGGCGTGCTTCTGCCTGTCCTTTTCAGTGTCTGGACCTGCAGCCTGTGTCTCCCTCACCCCTCCATCCAGGGTTAAGCTACAGTTCTTCAGGCAATGCTGCCTCACTTCTCAGCACTATTGCTCCTTGTATTGTGTGGCGGGGTAGGGGGCACACTGAGGCAACATGGACACTAGGAGATCATTGGGGTGGGTCAGTGGATACTATCACAGAAGGCAATACTCAGGCTGGGCATTGTGGCACACATGAAGCACTGTAGAGACAGGAGCTCAGGGACAAGAACATACACTATCATTCACACAGAGACACAAACAAGTTCAACGCAGAAGTCTGTCTGGGGAAGGATAAATAATATTTATTTGTTCTTTACTGTTGGGACTGTTTACTGCTTATGGCACAGAGAGTGGGGGATGCAGTGTATGGCTGGGTACCCGAACATCTGCAGGATGGGTGGGAAGACAAGCAGTAAGATCAGTACAGGCATGAATGAAAGGAATGAAGCACTCTCATTCCAACTATTTATTTCTTTCAACTAGAAAACAGATTCCAGATGTGAAACTGTGACTAGTGTCACAGTCTGATTGCATGCTCATTGGTCTGCCAGGGACAAGCCCACTGTAGACTGCTGTGCATTAGGCTCATCCCTGACATACCTCTGAAATGTTGTTCTACCACAAGGTGTTTCTTACAGATGTACAATGAAACATAAAAAACAAGAATTTAGATTAGTGACTATCCTCATTTGAAAGGCATTTTTCTCTTGAACACAAAAATGCAAAATAATGCACTTGGGGTACAGAAATCCAGGGCAGAGTACACATGAGTGGAGTGGTATTGACAACATTCAAAAAAAAAGAGCTTTTACAAACAGTTGATTACTGTTTAACAATATTTTGCAACTATGGCTGCCACTGTGCTTCTCATGCAAACCCTGTAATGACTTTCCTCACTTGAAGCAAAAAGGGGGGTGGAGGCCATAACTGACTCCTTGTTTTTGTGTTAAAGGGGTCGGTTTCTTTACAGCAAAACATAGAAAGGCATAATATCTAAAATGGGCAGATGAGCATGGGGACCACTTTTTTCCAGAGCAAGCCACCATCAGCAGCTAACACTTCAAGACTGCTACTACCCCCACCTAATACAATCTGGGGGCAACCAGAAGTGGTCTACCAGCACTGAGATCAATATTGTTAAGGAACATTTGCCAGACATTACTGCTTAGAAAAGAATGAGAAAGTGACTGTGATGACAAGCATGTCCTAGACCAGATCTCTAGTTTGTTAATAGGATCCTCTTGAGTCTGATTTGTATGGCTGCATGGGCCAGGTTCTATGGATATTATGCCATCATCAGATTTGTATAACCGCACTGTGGAAGCACGTAACCGGACCACTGTCTGATGTGCTGCCAGAATGCTCCAACATAGTTTCCAGTGATTCTGTTTATGCAGCCCTTCCCCTTCACAGGCCGTATAAACATACCCACTTCCCGGGGCACTACTTTTCTGTTCTGCAGCTGCAATACTGACGGCCACAATGTGCAACATAGTGATGTTGACTTAAACTGCGCGTGCATGACTATTGCGCATACATAGTTATGTCAGCATTGCCATGTTGTGCAGGGCTGACTTCAGGGCAAACTTCACATGTGCAAGTATCACAGATGCGCAGTACTGTAATTGCTGCAGTATTACTTACAGTTGACTCCGGTGCAGCAAAAGCACCACCTATTCTTTTCCATGCTCTTGCCACTCCTAAAAGCTCTCCACAGCCATATTGGATCCGACCAGAGTTTGTTTAAGTATAGGTAGCCATTCCTCCCCTTTCTAATTTTCTTTGTCCTTTGGTTAATAAAACAATATAGTACTTTAAGGTTTGCAATTACAGGATTAGATATACATATACCTTTGATAGAAACTTTACAATAATAGAAATTACTTAAAAGTTTAAACCTGTCTTTTGCTACTATTGTATAAAAGTTTATGAGTTGTTGAAGTGTAGTTGAAAATCTTATATGTCATTTTTTTAGAACTATTAACTTTTCTTCATTAAAGGTGTGTGTCACTTTAAATAGGTGTTTTAAATACATGGTATGTCTGTTACTCCTTAGACCCACCCCCTGATGAAGACCCTGTGTTGGGTTGAAGTGCTGGGGATTTAGGATGTGTTCTGGGCACATTTTGCCACAGTAAACTTTTTGCACCAGCAATTGTAAGTCTGGTACTTTTATTACACAAGTGCTGAGTTTCCAGTTGTTTGTTCAAGTTTGGGCTAGCAGCCCTTTCAGCACAGCCTAGCTTTCCTGTGTGCATCTATACCTTCTTTTAGTGTATTGTCTATCTAGTTGCAGTCAGTGGACTGTAGTACTGGTTGGAACTCTTTCCTATATAACTGCCCAGTAGGTCACTACCACATACTGTATGTCCTACACATACCAGGAAGTCCATGACAGGAATGTCTTCATCTTTCTCAGCTGCTTACAGTGCTGCTTATTCTCTCTTTCTCCATCACTCCTGCTGCCAGTGTAACTTTCTGGGGAAGGGGGGTTACCAACCATGAAAATGTACTGACAAGTAGCACCAGGTCATTCAGGTACAGTAACTGCCAGACAGGGCAGTCACTGCAGCTGGTGGCAGCAAAAGGCCTTCTGCGACTGAGAGCCATCACTGCCAGTGGCAATATAAAGAAAACCCCCTATGAGCAGGAAACACCTCTGCATATTGCAACATTGATAAAGCCCCTCTGGAATAAAGTACTACCAGTGCAAGCTGTAATATACATTTATAAGGGTGTGTCCGTACCCTGCTATTTTGATTCATATTTATTTATTTATTGAATTTTGTTGACTCGAAGTCCCTTTTTCAGGGACTACTTGGGGAGAGGGGATATAGATCGTAACCAACTGAAGCTGAACCAGATTAAGCTGTTGGTGGTATTTTTAGTGAATGGGGGAAATTTGGCTAGGACACCAGTGAAATTCCTCTACTCTTTCCAAGAAGTGCCATGGGATGTTTAACATCCACCTGAACTACCATCAGAACAGGCAGATGGGACCTCGGTTTAACATCTCATCTAAAAGACAGTACCTCAGGAGTGCAGCACTCCCCTCATGCTGCACTGCAGTGTCAGTATTGGGATATTAACGCAAGTGCCTGGTGTGGTGATAGAACCCACAGCTTTATGATCTACCAGCCTCAGAGGTGAGTGTGCTACCTGCTGAGCCACTGACAGTGACATTTAATGTCTTAAGGAATAAGGACATATTGATGTCCTTGTAACAGACTTTGGTATTTAGGCGGACTTCAGGCATACCAGTACCTGGATTTTACAACTCAAATCCCCTATGTACATTTATTTTAGGTGGAGCAGTTCCTAGGTTCACATATGCTATAAGTAACCCCACCTGTTTAATAGATTCTGAAAACTGCTGCACTAAGTTGGTTGTGTTTGGTATGTCAAGAGGTTGCTTTCTCAATTACCACTTAACACTAGAAGTGTGCTAAGCGGTTTCCAAGTTCTGTTTTTAAAAATAATTCTATCCTTATTAGCATTCATTAAAATCAACCCTGTACTGTATTCTGATTCATTCCTGCATAGTACAGCTTTGTGGTGCTATGATGAAAAAGTCCTGCAAAAAACCCGCTTAATAAGTGAGAACAAGCACTGGGTAGGTGGGAATTGAAAACACATATGCATATATATATATATATATGAAACTACAAAAAAAAACTCCAGAGCAAATGCCCTGAGGTATGGGTTATCCCAGAGGATATTGGCCATACAGCCAAGTTTTAAAGGAAACACAACTGCACATACCCCAATAATACAAAGCGTCATGGGAAACATATGCAAATCCCCATGAGGGAATTTGGACTGGCTCTACTTTAAGCAGGTTGCATGGTGCCAGAGTACCATGCAATTCTATTTTGAAACCAGTCAAGTCTCTCATGAGACTATATTCCATGATGCTGCATTGATAAAGTATGTAAATTATGTTCTCATATATATATATATATATATATATATATATATATATATCATCAACATATGTTTTGGGATAAATGTACGGATAACAAGTGATATCTAAGCCAGGCAGTGAAGATATCATTGATATCTCCATGTTACTATACGTCATCCTGATATCTTCATGTTCCTATATGACATCACAAAAACAATTAGCCTGGTCCTACCACCTTGACCTAGTGTTTCCAAACAGTACTTTCACTTTCCATGTTACCCATACTGTGAAAGTTGGCTCACACCACTTAAAAACAAACTGTTAGAAATTTCTACCCGCGACTCCACAAGCAATTACAAAAAAAACAAATTTCTTCCCACTGAAAAAAGTTGGCATCTCCGCACTGCACAACAAGCAAATGAACAAACTCATCAGAAGATTCACAAACAAGTCACGGACTGAACCTGCCTGACTTGGACTTTGCATACTACAAGTAACAGAAATGGAACTTCATTTATGGTAAAAACTAATAAAAAACTTAAACTCACTGTACTCTCCATCATTGTTGTCCCTAAAATAAAAGTAAATCCTTGAATCCCACAAGACCGCATACCATACATCTGCACCTAATGACCCTTGAATGGGAGACAGATTCACCATGGCAGCAGACAGCTCCCACTTACTCCTTCACTTCACACTGGCTTTCCCACACCAGCTTATCTAGCCGCAAAAGATCTATGTAAAAAATACCCCCACCCCCTTCCAAAGAAAGCACTGCTGACAAATGACAAGTAACACAGAACCCTCATACTTAATGCAGAGGGGGCAGGGGACAGCGTGGGAGTTAATACAGCACTTTAAAAAAAAAACAAAGTAACGGCAATCGCAGTACTCCCCCCCCCAACCCCCAAAAAAAAACACAACATCAGCAGTAGAGCAAAGTACAAGTAATGATTTTATGGACCAAACATATGAACACTCATTCCCTCGTGACTGCATCACAATTGTCAAACCAGCTGCTGCATAACAATTTCCCAGCACAAATAAACACAGCCGCTGTATGCTACTGATACTTCCCATTTACAAAAATCCACTCTACACTTTACTGTTACACTCCTTCCTGCAAATCCCTATGTATAATACAAATTAAGCATGCAGCACACAGTGTGAACCCTCATACTCATCAAGTTGTTACAATAAAAAGCAGTTTAAAAAGAATGCTGTTGTACCTGTGCCTATATTAAACTGACTAATTATTGTTATTACAATGCAGAGCTCATGACAACTGCAAGTATAAAATCCCAAAACATACATTGTATAAACAGAACATGACATGGCCTGACTGAAGATATCATATTTATCTTCACTCGGGGCCAGTGACATCTTGATATCACTGGCCTCTCGTGAAGATAAATATGATATCTTCAGTGAGACCATGTCATATCCTATATATATATATATATATATACAGTATATATGTATATGAATATAGTGTGGCGCGGTAGCACCACTATACAGTAGTTGAGGTTCAGTAGGCAGTTTAATGTTAAACATCAAATTTTGCACTTTAATAACCTTTCAACTGTTCAACAGATTTGCACAAAATTTTGCATGCACTGTCTCGTGGGGTAGATCGCTTGATGTACCAAGTTTTGTTTTGATCTGATTTGCAGATTCCGTGCTGCATATAGTGACAATACAGTAAAAGCCTCTTTTTTTTCCATCTGTTTTGGCTGTTTTTTCTTCATTGTACTGCGGCCACACTGTTTGGAATTTTGGTCTGAAATTTTCAGGGTACAAAGAGCTTGTCCCACAGAACAAGCTGTCAGTTTTGGTGTGGTAAAAAAATATTAATCCATTCCAATGTTATTCAGTTTTGAAATTTTGGGTTCTGTGCATGCTCAGTTCAGTCTTTTGGATAGCTGCACAGTGCAAAAAGGAATGTAGGGCTCATGAAAAGGGATTTTGACACCTCACAAACATGGAATTGACTCGAAAAAAGGGATTTTGACACCTCATGAAATGGGATTTTTAAAGTTTACTGTTTCTGTGTCACTTCACTGCAAAGAAACGGTTAGGACTTTTTGGCTGAAATCTTCAGGGTGCCAAGGGCTTGACCCAGAAATATGACTTTTGCTGGTTTGGTGATAAAATTTACATCACTTCCATATGTATAACATTTCAAAGTCTAGACATTTTCCATAGGATAACACTGTGACAGATGCAGTACCTTCAACGTCTATATCTCGAAAACAGTGCCTTTTTGCATACTAAGCAATGATACAGGTTGCCAGTCCTTGATTACAACTGTGGTGGAATTTTTTCCAGTGTTCCTTTGTTTACTGAGATGTTGCACCATCTGCAGCACAAGGGTTACTAGGAGTGTCTCTAGGCCTGCTCTGCGTCTTAACAATTATAGGTAGATGGGCCCTGGGTCCTGCGCGCCCACATATGGATACCATTATGCAGTAATGGGACTACAGGGCCCTCCATTATGCAATACTTTGGGTCCTGTGCTCCCACAGGGAGATGACAGTTCATTACAATGTCTCAACACTTATGGATAGATAGGAACATACAGCCCCCTAGAGCCCTGCGCTCCAACAAGGTGATACCATTATGAAGTGATGGGAGCGAGATGGGAGGTTAATTACAGTGGTTATATACTTATGGTTGCATAGGAGCACAGGACTCAGAGGGCCCTGCACTTGGGGCCCTGTGCAACCACAACACACTATAGACAGAAGGGAGCATAGGGCCTGGACCCACAAACATATAAGGGTAAGATTACACTTTCTGAAAAAGTAAGGAAATTCATTGCAAAAAGTTTTGTTAATGTTGAAGCAACAAAAGTAGGGAAATGGGACATTAGGGTTTTAAACCCTAACACCCACCCCACACCTACCACCCCACCCCACCCCCACCCTCCACACACCAACAGGTGTTGGGGTGTGCCTTGGGGTTGTTGAGCCAAACTCTCACCCCATTCTCCTATACTGTACCATCTTACCTTAGTTAGCCATGGAATGGGGTGATAGTAAGGACTGACAACCCCAAGGTACACCCCAATGCCTGTTGGTGTGTAGAGGGTGGGGTAGGGGTGTTAGTGTTTGAAACCCTAAAGCCATATATCCATACTCTTGTTGCTTCAGCCCTAACTGATGCATTTACAAAGTGTTTTGCAATAAATATATATATATATTCTTTGCAAAAAAACTGTTAATGCATTAGTTGGGGTGAATACCATAGCAACAAAAGCAGGGAAATGATGTGTTAGAATTTCCAACCCTAATGCCCCACCCCCATGGTTCCCACCCCTATCACCCTACCCCCATCCCCCACTCTCCATACACCAACAGGCATTAGGGTGTGCCATTGGGTCATCAGGCCCAACTCTCACCCCATTCTACATGTAAACAACCTTACACACTGCAGTATAGGACAATGGAATGAAAGTTAGGCCTGATGACCCAATGGCACACCCCAGTGCCTGTTGGTGTGTAGAGGGTGGGTGGATGGGGGTAGAGTGGTAATTGTGGAACTCTGGGGGTGGGGTGTTAGGTTTGGAAACCCTAATGCCTCATTTCCCTGCTTTTGTCGCTGTGGTATTCACCCTAACTGATGCATTAACTGAGTTTTGTGCAAAGAATTTCCCATCTTTTTCAGATAGTATAATTGTATAATAGTATAACAGTGTCCATATGTCACAGTGGGAGCAAAGGGTCCTGTGCTCCCATCCCTTCACAGATGCACATATATATGTAGCTGTGGAAACACAGGGTCTCTGGCCCCTGCATTTCCACACATAAAGTTACTGGCAAGTGTAGAGAGATAGCAACAAATAGTCATAACTGTGCTGTCTGAAATGATTTTCACCCCAAATGTTCAACCTAACCTTCTTAGCACCTCACCACATGTAATGTATCCAGTACAGCAAACTTTCAAATCCCCGTCAAAATGTAATTCCGCGCAACTGTAACACCGTTTTTGCACCACAGTTGCAGGAAAATATTTTTAGTAGGATTTGAAAAATGACAGCCATACTGTTCATTAGGTGGCGTGAAAAATGGCAATGTTAAAAATCTGGAGTGAAAATAGGAAAAATTGCCAAAGTTATGAGTGTGTGTAGAAACTGCGCAACACACACTTGTAATGCAGTCATTTTTGGGAATAGTTTTGCCAAATTTTCACTATCAGCATTTTGGGACCCCTCCTCATGAGCAGTGCAACTGAGATTTTGTTAATCCATCCCAAAAGTTGATTTCACACAGCAACTGCGCCATAAGTTAATCCTCTCCTCTGACACCCCCTTCCCACCTCTCTTACACTCCCTCTTTTCATGTCCTCTCTCTCCCTCCTTTCCCAACCCTTTTCTCCTTGCTTCCCACCACTCTTCCCTCTTCTCCTCATTCTTCATCAACCACAACCTGGCACTTAAATTGTTTTGTATTGTTTTATTTTATGTATGCCATCACTTGCAATGCCTGTTTTCTCACAGTGGCCCAGATATTCAAAAGAGTTGAGCCATGCACAATAGGGTTGCACCTGCGTAAGTCTGAAATGCGCCATTCTGCGATATTCAGCAGGAGGCAGTTGCACCCCGCAAATCATGCTGAGCAACAGCGCAATGATAATGAAGGCATGCGCAACCAATACTGCACAGTCCGATATTCAGCCCAGACCGTGCAGAGTTATGCAGGCGCAACCCCTACCTGCGCCTGCACAAAGTTACACCAAAAAAAAAGGAACAAGTCGAGGGCCATCCACAGGTGAGCTGCTGCATTGCAGGGTGCAACACAGCAGCTGCCACCTGTAGGTGGCCCTTGACTAGTTCCTGCCGCACCTGGTGGTGCTCCCCCATGCCCCGATCACGGGGCATAACTGTACCTCCCCCCCAGTAGCCCGATCGTGGGCATAATAGTATTCTTCCCCCCACCCATTACCCGATCGCGGGCATAATAGTATTCCTCCCCCAGTAGCCCGATCGCGGGCATAATGGATTCTTCTCCCCTTTAGCCCGATCCACGGGCATAATTGAAATGTCCCCACCCACGGGTAGCCCAATGTGAGCATCAGACCCCAAGTCCAATATCCCTGGTGGTCCAATGGACGCAAGTAGCCCGATCAGGGTGGCATTCTCACCCCCATGTCTGAAATCCCTGGTGATCTAGTGGCCCCCACCCCACCTGCGCACGGGGCCCCACCACCCCGCTCCCCCCGTAAGCCAGCGGGTGGCAGCACCCCACCTGCCTGCTACCCTGCTGCCCGCCGACTCACAGCTCGGTATGGCTGCATGCCCATTGGTTCAGAGCATGAGCCAATGGGCGTGCAGCCCATACTGTACAAGTCAGTCCAGATATGTGAGCGGGTGGGGCGGGGGGCCACTAGATCACCAGGGATTTCGGATGTGGGGGGGTGAAGATGCCACCAGTGATCGGGCTACTCATGGTCCACTGGACCACCAGGGATATTGGACTTTGGGGAGGTCTGATGCCCATGATCAGGCCACTCGGGGTGGGGGTTGCTTCAGTTATGCCCGCGATCAGGCTAATAGGGGAAGAATATTATGCCAGCAATCGGGCTGCTGGGGAGAATACTGTTCTGCCCACAATCGGGCTGCTGGGGGGAAGAATACTGTTCTGCCCAGGATCGGGCTAATGGGGGAGAATACCATTATGCCCACGATCAGGCTGCTGGGGAGAGAATACTGTTCTGCCCGCGATCGGGCTGCTGGGGAAGAATACTGTTCTGCCCGCAAATCGGGCTGCTCGGGGAAGTATACTGTTATGCCCATGATCGGGCTGCAGGGGGCGTCGGTCCCTGGTGGCTGCTGCCTGGCAGGGCACCAGGCACAAGTCGTCGGGGATCAGCGCACCTGCATGCTAATGGCATGCAAATGGGGCCGTAATCAGACGCAAATGGCCCCCCATGAGCCTTGCATAAATTATGGCCCAATTTGCATGTCACCCTTTGAATATCACAGGTGCTGTGCATAGCGCAATGGAACTTGTGCCACCGCATCTAAATGCTCCACTCTGACCATTTGTGCTGGCACAGTTCCACTGTGCCATGCACAGTGGGTGTGGCCAGGGGGCGTTATTCAAAGTAGTTGCACCATAGCGGCACTCCATTGAATATCGCCATGGCCACACCCCTGCACAACTATTTTGAGTGGCGCAGGGGCTTGCGCCACAAAATGGCACAGTTTGAATATCTGGGCCAGTGTTTTTGAATTGCATTTACCAGTACATCCTGTATTGTAGCTGCATCACTTGTAAACTTATGTACTTTGTTTGTGCTGTTTTAACAAAAGTTTATGTATTTTGACCTTAATGTTACCCCTGTTTGCCTCTTACTGGATTTGTCTCTGCCTTTCCAGGATGATTTACTTTCTGAATCAATTGTTTAGTGTTATGTTGTTTTTTTCTATACCTATCCCATGTGCTTTGTCACATGTATGTGCTTTTTGTATTTTACATTGTCTCTCTCCTGGGTCATGCCTGAAAATAGGCATTTCTATGCCTAGTGCACTCACCCAGTTACCAAAAGCAAATAAATAAATTTGCACCACAGGTGCAAAAACATGTTCCTGGCAGGATGTGAAAAAATGACAGCTGTACTGTTCATAAGGAGGTTGGAAAAATGGCAATGTTGAAAATCTGAAGTGAGAATATTAAAAATTGGTGAAGTTACATGCGTGCGTAGAAACTGCACAATGCATGCTTGTAACGCAGTCATTTTGAGGTATTTTTTCACCAAATTTGCAACATGAGCTTTTTGGGACCCCACCTCATGAACAGTCACAGTATTATTTCATGAATCTGTCCTGAAAGGTGATTCCAAGCAGCGACTGTGAAATCACCTTTCTGGACTGAGAAATGCAATGACAGTGCCAGTGTTCATGAGGTGAGGTCCCAAGAACCCAATGTTGAAAACTTGGTGCCAAAATTCCTAAAATTGGCCAAGATATCAACATAAGTTGAAAGCCCCCATGGACTCCCATTATCTGGCTTACCTTGTTTTCTCAGATCGCAGTTTGGCTTTGAAGAGTGCAAACATGTCCCTGGTCAAGAAGATCATTGATCCTGACCTCCAAAGGATAAGTATGGGTATGGGGGTGTGGGAGGTAGGTAATGAGAGGGAAGGTGGGGATGGGGAGTGTAGAGACGACGAAGGACCGTTTCCTTTTTACAGTGTTTAAAATTTAAAAAGACTTTGAGGTGTTGTGCCAGGGTTATGCCCCTATCATCCCACATACACCTTACACTGTATTCTGATCTATTATACTGTGATACTGCTATTTTGCGCTAACATGTAGATTTAGGCATCCATCATATCTTTGTCTGACACTGTGGATATACACAGATCTGATTTATTTACCCTGAGCTGGTTTCTGGGTAACAGCGACAGTTTTCTTCATTTACAGGTTTAACTGTAAAAAAATAAATACATTTGGGCACACTGGGGTGGGCTTTCAGTGAGCCACATGAGTTTTGGTGGGCATACATGATGCTGAGAGTAGGATTGGGCACCCCGTCCACAATGGAAGTGGGCTGGGGGAGACATCCAACACCAGGAGTGGGCATCCCGGCATCAGAAAGATTTAGAAAAAAACATTGATCAGGGCACACTGGGGTGGGCTCCCAGTGTGCCACATGAGTTTGGAGTTGGGGCATACATGATGCTGACAGGGGAATTGGCACCCCTCTCTGCAATGAAACTAGGTGGGAGGACATCCAACACTGGGAGTGGGCATCCTGGTGTTGGCAAGTTTAAAATAATTTTCATTTATCTAGACACACTGGGGTGGGCTCCCAGTGTGCCAGATGAGTTGGGGGGGTATATCATGCTGACAGAGGGATTAGGCACCCCTGTCAGCAATGTAAGTGAGCACAGGACATCTGACACCTGGAGTGGGCATCCCAGTGTTGGAAAGATTTTTAAATAATAAACAATCTGTGTACACTGAGGTGGGCTCCCAGTGTGTCACAATAGTTGGGGTTGGGGATACACACTGACACAGGGATTGGGAACTACGATGTCGGTGCCACAAATTGGACTTTGGGGCAGGATCCTGCACTGAAATTATGCACATTTCGATGCAGGTTCTTAATTAAAAAAAAAAACACCCCTGCGAAAATCAGATTTTCACACCAGAACACTTGCAAATGTCTTATGTTTGCACCTTGACCATGCAAAAGTCAGATTATCACACCAGAACACTTGGGAAAGCCTTATGTTTGCACTTCGACCATGCAAAAGTCACATTATTGCATTTTGCCCTAATTTGCGCAAATCTTACTTTCATGCTAAACACAGCTTTTTCCATAGGAAATAATGGGAAATTAAAATGTTTAATAACTTTTGTACATATTAATATTTTTTCACCAAACCTTCAAAAAGCACATCTGTGACCCAAGGGCTTTCTACCCTGACAATTTCGGTCCACAACGTAAAGCCATTTCTGAGATCCAGCTGCAGAAAGAAAATGTCACAAAAAAGAATTCTGTTTTTTCAACACTTTATATCTCAGAAACCACCCAACAGATTCCCACGAAATTTGGCAAGTTGAGATCTGCCCTAAATTTATGCTTACCAAATTACATGCACATCCATTTAACAGCTCTACAGTTATTAACCTTCAAAGTTTGGACTTTAACACAGAAGTGCAGTTTCACCCTTACTATACGAAAGCTCGACTGTGTCAGTATAAGATAGATAGATAGATAGATAGATAGATAGATAGATAGATAGATAGATAATGACAGACAGACAGATATAGTATAAACTCAAACTCTGCACTATTGCACTTTATGAAATAACGTGTCACAAACAAATATCTTGCAAATACTGGTTTAATATCTTTCACATCTTGACAGCTTAGCACAATATACTGGCATTTCAAAGTGCCTGTGTAGATAATATATATTTGTTTCTTTTCCTGCCTACTCAGTGCTTATTCCCACATATTAAGTGGAAGTTTTGAAAGTACTTTTTAGTTGAACAAATTTAGTAGAATTTTAGCTGTAGCCTGACCCCTTAACACGCATGTCCCCTGTACCACTATGTGCAAATAATTTTACTTTTGGAATTTGATTGAAGTGGTACTATAGTGTCAGATTTTAATTTTGCCATTTACTAGGAACATTCATGTAGTCGTTCTTAGGTAGTTTTCTGAAGTACAATTTTGTGTGCTTGAAGGGAGGCAGAGATACAATATGTGTTGCTTCACTGTTGGAGTTCAAATTTATTACTGAGTTAAAAACTTGTAGTGTCCTCAGCATCAATATTTTGATAATTGAGGTGATTTAGCTAGGATAAGTGGTGGTGGTGTAAAATACATTATCAAGTGATTAATGCCAGTAATCTGGGAAACTATGAATAACCCTTATGGTAACTGTCTTGGTGTTTTATGCTTTCTATATCTGGATTGAGTTACTGTAACTAATTGGATTAAAAGACTGTGTTCCAACAAGGACTAAGTAACTAGACTAGCAGACTAGTGCATTAATAACTTTTGGTAAAGTCTCACTTGGTTGGGAAGCTTCTTGTGCATTGTTCTAAAACTGTAGGGCCCATGGAAATGTTGTACTTTGGCCCCCAATACTTTTCATTGGAAGGACTCAGCCTGGCTGTTATGCTGTTAGCAAAACTCTTTTCTTGTTCTGGTTTATATTTTTAGACAGTTTAACATTACTGTTAGGATTTATATAGTGTGTATGGGGAGTGAGTGAGTTACAGTGTACTTAAGTGGGTATTGGGAAGTGATTGGTGCAGAGGAGGGATAAGGTTGGAGGAGAGTAGTTCTATTTTATATTTTCCTTGGATAAGGCTTTGCACTGGTAGGACATTTACTATTTTTCAGATTTTATATCTGATTTAACCGATAACATTCAAAGTAACATCACAAAATATGTGGATGACTGTAAAATTGTAAATATCTGTACGGGCATGGAAGAGTGTTTGGTCATTCAAGAGGACTTAAGTAGATTAGAAGCATGGTCAGTAAAATGGAACTTACTTTTAATATATCAAAATGTAGTGTTCTACATTTTGGTAAACATAATCCAAATATGTATATCATCTCTATAACTCGCCACTGCTAAGCAAAGACAGTGATAGGGACCTGGATATTTTGGTCAATTCTTGATTAAATTTTGACACTCATATTACTCATATAATTAGTAAAGCAAACAAAACTTGGTGGGCTATTCGCCATAATATAACATCAAAAAGTTTGGATATTCTGTTACCCCTATACAGGGCATACATAAGACCTTATTTTGATTATGTCTCCCAGCTATGGAATCCCTCTAAAAGAAAGGACATTGTCAGAATTGAAAGGGTACAAATAAGGGTGACCACATCTATTATTTTCAATAAAACCATTTCTTATGAGGATAGACTCACTAAATTTAATTTAATGACTCTCAAAAATAGGAGACTGATCTCTTATTTGTCTGGGACATCATACATGACCCTTAGCTACTAACTGAATGTGGTCTCGATTTTAAGCAAATTCAAGTAACTACTAGAGGACATCCACTGCAACTTACAAGGAATAAGTGCTACTCTAAGAAAGGGGCTTATTTCTTTTCCCAGAGAGTTGTTTGACCCTGGAATCTACTTCCTTTGGATATTATCATTAGCAGTAATAAGACTACTTTTAAGAATAGACTGGATAATTTCATGAGATCAGGAAAGCTCTTAACTTTCTACATGTAGCCTTGAAGCTCCATGGACTTATTGCCTTTTGCTTCTTTCACTTCTTAGTATGGTTCTTAGTATGGTTCTATATTGCACAGGTTTCCTCATACACCTGTTCCCTAGACCAGCTCCAATGGCTGCACCCTTTTAGCAAGCCCCACCTTCCTGACATAGTTTTTAAATATTACAGGGAAATAGGGATTTTTGGGGAGGTGCAGCATTCATGGTGGTTTTGGTCTGGGACAGGTGTTAGGGTTGTGGGATGGATCTTGGATACTAGGAATAGGAGCTGCCATGGAAGAAACTGGATTGGGTGTCCATGTCTGGTTGCTATCTCAAAAGCACCCTAACCTCTGGTGTGGTAGATGCAAAGGGGCTGAGCAGTAACAACAACAAAAAAAGACTCTCCTCTTTGGACAACTCTTTTTAACACCAAATTTATACAGAATAAAACTGCAGTGATTGTAAATTTTATGGCAGATTCTTTGGCAGACCTGGTGTGCATCACTTAGACTTGGCTGGAGGTATTACTCTGGCCCAGTGTTAGAGGCAGTCTTCTTGTCAGAGTACTCAGTGATGGACTGCTCATGGTGAGAGTGCAGGGGTGTCAATCTTCTTTAGATCCAATGCAGGCTATGCTATGCACAAAAATAGTTTGAGCTGGCCATGTAAAGATGTGACTGTGGGGAGTCTCACAGGTACAGGGTACAGGATTTTCCATGTCTATCATCTGCCTAGTTGTGATGTAGAATTCCTGCATGAGGTTATGGACTTCATCATTGGTGTGGCATTGGAGTTATCCAGGTTCCTTATCCCCAATAGTTTCAATGCCTGGGTTGATGGTGAATTCTGGCAGTTTACAAGTCAACTCCACCAGTTGATGACATCACTAGATCGTGTGCAGGTTATTTCCAGCATGACTCAAGTTTTGGGCCACACCTTAAACCTTGCCTTCACATTGGGTCTTGATGTCAAGGACGTCAGGGTAGTTCCACTTTTATTGATTGGATCATCATGCAGCACTATTCCAGTTCAGAACCTCTTGTATTGTACCTCCACCATGGGAAATGATCCAGTATCATCCAAAAGGTAATATTGTATAGAGTAAGCACAAAACAATACTGGACATTTTAGTCAGTGACGCTGCTGCCCAAAGAGTGTCAACAAAGCAGTGGAGAACTATAATAAAGCTCTAGATTCTGCCATCAGCACACTCACACCACTTGGTGTTCACTTGATGACTTCATACCATAGCTCACTGTGATATGGGAATGAGCTAAGGCAGTTGAATACTCTGGGGCACTGGTTGGCATGTATTTGGAGGAGATCCAAGTCAATATAGAACAGATTGGCTTGGGGAACTCTCTATGGTAAATATCAAAGAGAAATCACTCTGAAAAAGACAGAGAACTTGTCATGAGTGTTTACATTCTTCAGGATGGCATTAAGAATAGGCTTGCCCTAATTGTCTACTCCTGAAAAAACAAATAAAAATTATTCATTCATTTACATCAGGGAAGAAGGGGCTCACTCAACTCTCTCATAGTGTGGACTGCTTATTTTGCCTGAGATGCCTAGGATCTGCAAGATCCTTCATGACAGAAAAGAGGTGAAGAATTTTACAATTTCTTAAAGAATAGGGTGTTGTATATTAGAGCGGGTATCTCTCTAGATGGTAAAACACTAACCACCAGTAGTCTGCAGAGGAATCCTGATTCCCAGGCTGAGATTCTTACAGTTACTGATGAGGAGGTGTCCCAGGTGGTGACAGTTGTTAGTTGAACATCCCAGATCCAGTTTTGCCAAGATCATCTGGTGTTTCTTGAAGAAGGATAATTTTTCTGCCTCACTGGAAGAGGTGGTGCTCAAACCCCTCCTGAAATATATTTTGTTAGACTGAGAGAGCATAGTGAACAACAGACCTGTCCCAAATCTCCGCCTTCTAGGAAACATAGTTGACAAGGTGGTGGTGCTGCAGGTTCAAGCCTGGAGTCTGGACAGTGTCATAAAATGGAAATACTGATGAAGGTGTTTAACAATCTCCTTTTGTGAGGATTGAGAGAGCACTCTATTGTTTACTTTTTAATTTGTTTTTTATTTCATATATTTCCATTTAAGCAGACAAGTGGCCTGGATCAAAATGACCAATTTTCAGCCATGCCTGTGGGTTAGGATACAACAGTCGGACTACAGAATACATAAAAACACAACATAAATTAAAAAATATTTACAAACAATGCACAAAATACCATTTGATAAAGAATTTATGTAACATTTCCACAAATGCACGAGGAATTTGAACACAGACTGGGTGGTTACTTACATATCCTTCTCTCTTCCTTGTTTTGCACCTGTAGCAACTGGGCACTTATTCCTTGTGCCCTATTATACTCACCACCATGACTGACTGTCACTGATGTCATGTGTGATGATGTTTCTGTATGTTTCGGTGCACAGCCAATCCTGATTGCTGCAGGTCCTAAACAAGGAAGAGAGAAAGGTTATTTAAGTAATCACCCACTAAAACGACCTTCGGTACTGGCTAAATGGAGTTTATAATTTATTTATTTATTTATTTAAATGGTTAACCAGGAAGTACACACTGAGCTGAAAATAACTTGTTTCCAGATGTGTCCTGGGGGAGAGTGGAGTAGGAGATAGCTAATAATAAAAAAATAATAAAATAAAATACAATAATATAGTTTTACAGGCAGAATCATAAACATTATAGGCAGAATAGTAAATGAAGGCATCTAGAAAACAACACACACTGATATATAAAGAAAAGGAAAACAGCAGAACAGTAAAACAGTAATGTGACAGGATGGCCAGTTTTGAAAAGAAAAAGCGGATTCAGAGAAGATGCAATACCCCCCCCCCTTTGGGTTTCTGTTTTCACTCTATCCTGTCTGCTTCTGCTTATTCAATCTATCCTAATTTTCTTGTCAGGGTGGCCAATCTGGCAATTTCTACTTTGCTTTACTATCACTTTGCTCTGGTATTAAACAAGCTTGCATCTTGTTTAAGAATACAAAGGAGCTGTATCACTTAAATCAAGCCATAATGTGAATAAAGGGCTGGGTTATGAAAGAAAGCCTTCACCTACAAGCCAGTTAGTAATTAAGTAAAACTGAGGCTGTAGAATTGCTGTAAACAGTGAAATAAATGTTTTAGACAACTCAAACAAAGTTCAGGTTTGCAGAAAATGCCATAGAACCTGTAGTGTTAAAGCACTTTTAAAAAGGAGTTGTAATTGTTGCAGTAAAGCCTTCTGTGTTCTAGAAGGCTGAGTTCCTCAATAGGGAGTCGGCTGAAAGTGTAGCAGCCAGATAAACTGTTTGGAAGAAAATAAATAAAAGGTCTAGAAATGTTAAACAAAGGATTTGGGAAGGAAATAAAGCATGTCTGAAGAATAGAGTACCATATTATGTGAAACAAAGCATAGATACTTCAGTAGTTTCATAGTGTATGTATTTCCCTGTATGAACACAAAAGACAAATAAAAGGCTGTAACTTTTCATGGAGACAGATAGGGAGCGCGTCCCTCATCTCTCTGTGCATGCAAAGGTTATAACTGGTTATTTGTTCCAAAACAAGTTGGTTTAACCATATACAATTGTAAAGAAAGGTTGTTACCTAGAGTTCTGTTTCATTTGGAAAGGTCCTTCTATGAAAAGCTGCCCTGAAATGGCAGGTTATATAGATACAGGGAATGTGATGTCACAAAGGAGGGGGCACTTTGAAACCACACCCCTTCCCTTTACTATATGAACCTCCAAAAGGAGGTTTACTCAGATTGCTAGTGACCAAGGTGAGAGAAGGATCTCACAGATAGGTTGGTCAGTAGGGTTCTGAACAAGGTGAGAGAAGGATCTCAGCAAGGAGGTAATGTGCTGTCTTTCACATTATCTGAGGAAGGAGAGAATACAGGAATTTCCTTATAGCATCTGAAGCAAGCAGTATATCCTGATGTCTGAACTGATGTGAAGAAATAACATCATTTTTTTTTCCTTTCTGTAAATATTGGATTATTCATTTTTGGTTTTGTGTTTTTCTAAAATAAAATGATAAACGCAGAATTATGCGTTTTTTATGCATCATAATCTGGTTGTACGATCTGTTTATTGGGACCCACACATTTACAAGTAAGAAGAGGGCAACACTAGAGAATAGAGCTAAAGTGGAAGGGTCACAAGCAGTTGCAAGTAGGATGACAAAAGTCAGAAAGAAGAGGTTTTAGGGAGGAAGGAGAAGAGGCAGAATGAATAGGAAGGGGGAAGGGATGACCAAAGTTTTGGAAAGTGGTAAGAAAAATGCAGATTGATAATGAAGAGATTATTTTACCTAAACAGAAGCCATAGAATGTTAGGCATGTGAGAAAGTGATTTTCAGTGAAAATGGAACCTGCAGCCAGGTACAGCATATGTATATTAGTCACTGGGTTTTAGGAGAGTTTGTCTCCATTGATACAGAGTGTGCACAGTGTTGTTAAGGTCATGGTGAAGGGGTAAGCTACACAATATTATATAATAGAATTGTATGAGCAGAAAATGCATATGTAAATGTTGAAATAGTCTGTAAATATTTTATATTACTGTATGTTGTATGTTTTACAGCACAAACATTATGCATCTAATAGAATTATGCAACTAATTAGAGGCCTGGAAGCCTAACTCTGAGTCAGCAATTTAAAGTGCAAGCAACATGTATATTCATTTTTAGATTTAAAACATAATTAAAAATTTGTCTTACTAAACAACTGGTATGTACTCTTACATAGAATAATAAATAACAGTCTCCTGAAGGACCCTTGAAAATAAGCCAACTATTAGGGCATAATGCTGAATTCATGTTAAGAAAATAAAACAGAGTCCATCAAGACTTGGTACAGGGAAGTGTTATTTGCGCTGTCTGCCCATTTGTATCCATTTTTGGTAACAGCATCCAGTAACTTGGCAGCACCTTACTCCATACAAACTATCAATTTCCCCTCGAACACCCCCTTATTAGGGCACCTTGCATCTGATCCACAGTTATGCCTAAGTAATTAAAATTTTTGACTGCTTTTTTGACTGATTTAAGTGGTACATTTTTAGATCCATTTATATTTAAATTACAACTATATAAAGCAAGCCTTTGTCTTGTTCCCAAAAACATTGCTTTGGTTTTTTTTTCTCATTTAAAAAACATCTGTTTCTATGAAATCAATTTTGCAGTTTGTCAAAGATGCCCTATAGCCATTCCTTTAGGTCAGCTCCTGTTTTTCCAACACAGTAAATTGCCATATCATCTACACGAGTAATTCTGAATACTTTTTACATACAGTTAGTAAGTCACTTACATAAATTGAAAACAGGAGCAGTCCCAGAATGAAATCCTGAGGAACACCCAGACTAACCTCTAATGGTTTGGATTTCAGGATGCCTATTTTGTTATATGTGCTCTATTTGATAAATAGTCTGTGAAGCAATGTGTCATGTAATTGCTCACTCCAGTAGTTATCAGATTTTTTATCAGCATGGAATGATCTACCAAATTGGTTCTCGCTGATCTCTCAGCATTTAACACTGTAGACCTCAAGTTTGATAAAACTGCCTGTACTATGTGGGGAGGGCAGTAACACAATTCTGTGCTGATCTGAGTCCTAGGCTGACATAGCAGCAAGTGATTATGAATGTTTGCTATCCAAGTCTGTCTGTCCTTTTCCATGGTATGGTTCAAGTTTTATTTTATTTTTGTTGTATGTATTAAAAGTTGCAGAAATACAGGATAGGTTCCATGACAAGCAAGTCTCGTTTAGACATCCCAGGTCATAATTATAAACAAATTACAAGACAATAAGTAAGGTTTGGTACTGTCCCTCATGTTATCTGCAATGTATATGTTGCCTTTGAAGGAGTTCATTATACATCACAACTTAAAATTTTACTGTTACACTGATGATACCCAGTTGTGCCTGTCTATTACACAAAACAATTTGGAACCCATAATGAAATTAGAGTATGACTGTCTGAGATCAATAAATGGATGTCTGCCAGCTGGTAGAGTCTCAGCCTTGACAAGATGGAGGTAAAGTGATTGGCTGGACATGATGAGTGTTTGTACTATGTTGCCATCTTTGAATAGTGCCATACTCTGAGCTAAGGGTATGGCAAAAAATCTGTAAGTCATACAGGAAAGCAGTCTTACACTTTCATATCAGGCGCAGTGGTAGTCTGCTGTAGCTTCTTTCATTTATGAACCATCCCTAGCTTGAACACCTATTTAGTGTGTGAGGACCTGTTTACACTGATACATTCATTTGTACCACCACACCTGGACTACAGTAATGTGCTCTACCCAGGGCATTCTGGAGGCTTAATCTGTCACTTGCAGTGTGTTCAAACTGCAGCAACATGAATATTTTGCTCAATAAATTTTTTTGAGCATATCACACAAGTGCTGTGCCACCTGCATAGGCTTCCTGTTTGGTGATGTGTCACTTTCAAGATTAACTTGTTAAAGTACAAGATCCTACACTGTTTGGGCCCCATCAGTGTAAAAGACCTCCTGTTGCCATATACCTTGGTTCATCTGCTCCACTCCCACCAAGTCTCACTTTCTTGCTGACACCTACTAAAAGATGAAGCAGTTGAGGTATGGGGTATTAACAGTTTCTGTACCTACAATCTTGAATTCCATTCATAAGCAACTACATTTATGTCCCTCAATAAAAACAATTAAGTGGGAACTGAAAACCTTTTTGTTCCATGAAGCCTTCCCAGAGTGCTAAGTGTTAGTGATTTTTTTTTTTGGCTATTCCATTTTAGGTTAATACTATGATTAATATTACGGTGTTAAGACAGTAGAAAGCCAAGGCCCATGAGTGCTGTCCCCACTACTCAGTGGTGGTAACCAGTGTTACCTTCCTGAATAAAGTTATACAAGTTTGTTTTTAAAGATGGCCAAGTTTGGTACATTAACTAGGTCACCAGGTAGCTGGTCCCATACCTTAATCGCTCTTGGTATAAAGGAATATTTCCTGAGTTCCGTTCTAGGCACAGTGTCTTTTAACTGACACCTGTGTCCCCTCATGTCATATTTAAACTCCTTATATGCTAGTCCTAGTTCTTCAGCTAATGTATGGTCATCCAGTATTTTATACATGAACAGCATGTCACCCCTAGTTCTTCTTAGGATTAATGGCCATAGGCCTAAGTCCTCAAATCTATAGTCGTACGGTTTGCTCCTACATATAGGGATGATTTTAGTAAAATTCCTTTGGGTTCTCTCAATTATATGCACACCTTTTTTAGATAGAGGTGCCACAGTTGAATGCAATAATCAATGTGTGGCCTAATGTACGTTTTCTACAAGGGAAGAAGAACTGATTCTGACCTGGAGAAGAAAGACCTCTGCACACAGTTGGCAAGATGTCCTGTCTTATTTACCACTGCCCTACATTGTGTGCTATTTTTAAGATCATTACTAACATACAGAATGTACTCAGGTTCCTCTCAGTAGTAACAACTTTCAGTTTTGTCCCCTGGATGCAATATTCCTATGAGTTGTTATTTCTGCCAAAGTGCAGAACCACACTTTTATCAAGATTAAACTGCATCTTATTGGTGTCCGCTCAGTTTACAATGTACTACAAGTCCTTTGTCATCCTACCTTTGTGGAACTCATTGTCCACAGTAATACCTAGTTTTGTATCTTCTGCAGACTTGATCAGTGTATTGCCTGAGCCAATCTGCAGATCACTTATGAAAGCATTAAGCAACAAGGGCCCAGCTACACCCTTTGGAGTACCCACTTGTGACACCACCCTCAGGCAACATGAATCCATTTATTCTTACTGATTGCCTTCTATCAGTAAACCAGTTTGTATCCATGTGACTAGGGTACCAACATCTAGATGTAGTAGCTTGGTCGCTAGGATGTTGTGTGATAAGTGGTTGAATGCTTTTCTAAAATACAGAAGTATCACATCTACTGTACCTCCCTTCCCTGGTCCTGGTTATGAATGACATAATCATAAAAGCTGATCAAGTTTGTAGTACAGGATCTGTTGTTGGTGAAGCCATGCTGAGTGTAGTCCACCAATCCTATTGAGCAGTATTCTATTCAATTCATCCTTGATGGTACTTTCTATGATCTTTTCTACAATGGATGTTAGCCTAATTGGCCTGTAATTAGCTGGATTAGTCATGATGCCCTTTTAATGTTTGCATGCACACATGTGCAAGAAAGATTATGTGGCAACGTTGGGAAGCGGGTTGTGGAGGTGTGGCAGCCAATGCCAGCACTGCATTTGTGGCTTAGCAATGTGCACCAATTCAGGCCCAGTGTCCTGATGACACTGGTTCTGCAGAAAGTGCCATCAACTTGAAACAAATTTGGCGCTGCAATTGGGGCTGCCTCATCATTGCAACATCAGCAATTCCACTGCATGAGGGAGTGACCCATCATTGCAGAGCAGTATAGCCTGGTGTAACAGTACGAGGAACACATGTGCTATGCGCCACCTCAGAGCTGATGGGGAACCTCAATTCTGCTGGCATGTGCCCCCCAACCCCTTCATTTGCTGATGGGGAGCCCAGTCCGTGTCGGCATAATGTCCCCACCCCCAAGTTTCTGTTGTGCTGAGGAGGTTGCCCAATCCCCCTCGGCATCATGCGCCTCCCCAACAATCTTTCTTCGCCAAAGGGGGGGCCAATCCCTCTCAGCTTCAGTCCCCCCTTCCCAGTTAAATTTGCAAATGGGGGAGCCCACTTCCTGTCAACATAATATCTCTCCTCCCCAATTTGTTGTGTGCTGAGGGGGTGCCCAATCCCCTCCAGTGCTTGCCTCCCCACTCGGTATGTGCAGACGGGTGTCCAATCCCATGTCAGCCAGCCACCCAAAACACTCAGGTGGAATGCTGGGAGCCCACCCCAGTGTGCCAAATGTCCCTGTTAAAAAAAAAACCTTCCACAATGTTTTTCATTTTTTTAAACCTGTAAAACAAAAATGGTACCTCATTGAGACCGATGGCCCCTCCCAACCTCGCCCACCTTGTGCAGCACCCTGCCTCCCACGCCACCCATACCCCATACTTACCTCTGGAGCCCAGTGCGACGATCTTGGTGGAACAGGAACACGCCTGCACCTTTCAATTCTGACCACAAACTGAAGAAAATGCTGGTAAGCTGTATAATGGCATAAATAGGATTTATTTAAATTTGGTACATATCTCGGCATTTTTGGAATTTTGGCACCAAATTTTCAACATTTGGTTATGGGACCCTCTCATGAATTCAATCACCGTCATGGGATTATTTGGTCCCAAAAGGTGATTTCATGGTCACTGTGTGGAATCACCTTTCAGGACCGAGTAACGAAATGAAAGCCTGTGTTGCAAATTTGGTGAAAAAATTCCAAAAAAATGACT
The DNA here is from genome assembly GCA_016271365.2 of Neoceratodus forsteri. NCBI lineage: Eukaryota > Metazoa > Chordata > Ceratodontiformes > Ceratodontidae > Neoceratodus > Neoceratodus forsteri. Next base: position 689,052,303 of record CM057449.1, read on the forward strand.
GTTTCACAGCCTGCTTTGTGCAGTTTCCATGCACGCTCATAGCTTTGTGAATCTGTAATATTTTCACTCCAGATTTTCAACATTGACATTTTTCCACACCACCTTATGAACAGTACAGCAGTCATTTTATACATCCTACTGAAGGAGAGATTGGTGGAACATCTGGTTGTCAATGGACTACAGGACCCAAGGCAGCATGGTTTCACCCAGGGGAGGCCATGTTAGACCAACCTCATTGAATTTTTGATCATGGGACTAGGGAGGTGGATCAGGGAGGGCAGTGGACATGGCCTATCTGGACTTCAGCAAGGCCTTTGACACTGTGCCCATAGAAGACTATTACACAAACTGGGGAATATGGGTGTGGGCAGGACAGTAGTGTGGTGGGTAGGTAACTGGCTGGGTGGCAGGACACAGAGGGTGGTGGTAAATGGCTGTCACTCCACAGAGGAAGAGTGACCAGTGGGTACCACAAGGATCAGTGCTGGGACCGGTCCTATTCAACATCTTCATCAGTGACATGCATCAGGACCTAGAAGGCAGAATTTCACTGTTCGCTGATGACACAAAGCTCTGTAACAAGTAGACACACCAGAGGGTGTAGACAGGAATGAGACGCGACCTGCAGAAACTTGAAGAATGGTCAGGGTTTGGCAGTTGAAATTCAATGCAAAGAAGTGAAGATAATGCATATGGGCACAAAACCCTGGCACAATATATCAGTTGGGGGTGAGGATATAGCATGCACCAAGCAGGAAAAGGATCTTGGGGGTTGTCATCTCTGATGACCTCAAGGTAGGAAACAGTGTGACAAGGCAGCAGGTAAAGCAAATAGGATGCTGGGATGTATAGGCAGGGGCATCACCAGCAGGAAAAGGAGGTCATAATTCCGCTATACAAGACACTAGTGAGGCCGCACCTGGAGTACAGTGTACAGTTCTGGAGACCATACCTCACGTAAGGACATAGACAGGGTAGAGAAGGTTCAGAGGAGGGCAACAAAGATGGTGCATGGATTGCATCACAAGTCCTATGAAGACAGGTTGAAGGAACTGAACATGTACTCCCTGGAGGAGAGGAGGGAGAGAGGGGATATGATAGAGACATACAAGTATCTTACAGGGAGGAACAGGGTGCAGGAAAGCACTATTTTTAAGTGAAAAAGATGTTCCAGGACTAGAGGGCATGGGATGAAGTTGGAGGGAGGATGATTCAGAGGAAACATGAGAAGAATTTCTTCACAGAACGGGTGGTGGACAAGTGGAACACCCTGCCAGAGGAAGTGGTGGGGGCTGAAACAACCATGGGATTTAAGAATGCATGGGATAGACATAAAGGAATTCTGGAGGTCAGGGGTAAGGGGCAACAGACTTCTAGGAAAACATAAACTGAACTTACAAGCTCAAATGGGCAGACTGGGTGGGCCATAGGCCCTTATCTGCCGACACTGTCTATGTATCTATGTATCTATGTATCCTGGCGAAATGTGTTTCACACTTCCAGCTCAGATCAGTATGATCGCATGGGAAATCAGTTTTAGGGACAGATTGAGAAAATTATAGTGATGATGTTCATGAGCAAAGGTCCTAAAATGCCTATGAAAATTTGGTGACGAAAGTCCATGAAAGGACTGTGTTACAAATATGCGTTACGCAGTTTCCATGCACCCTTGTAACTTCACACATTCGCAATATTTTCACATCAGATGTTCAACACTGGCATTTTTTCATACCTCCTTATAAACAGTATGGCTGTCATTGTTCACATTCTGGCCAAAATATGTTTTTGCACTTCCGGTGCAGAATAGAGTGGTTGCAATGGGAAAACAGTGTTTGGGACAGATTAACAACAAGCAAGTGAGAGAGGGAGAGTGAGCGAGCTCAATGAAGCTCTGTTGGGACTGCTGCAGATTTCTTTGTGGGAAGAAAAAGGCACCAACACAGGCAGGAGCCCAGTACAAAAGGGCAGCCTGCAGCACTATGAGAAATAGAATGAGTGAGTGTGAGAGGGGGGCATGAGCAAGCTCAGTGGAGCTCTGTTGGGACTGCTGTGGATTTCTTTGTGGGCAGAAAAAGGTGCCAATGCAGGCAGAAGCCCAGTATAAAAGGGCAGCCTGCAGGGCTGGGAGAAACAGAATGAGTGAGAGAAGTGGACTGAGCGAGCTCAATGGAGCTCTGTTGGTACTGCTGCAGATTTTTCTGTGGGCAGAATAAGGTGCCAACGCAGGCAGGAGCCCAGTACAAAAGGGCGGCCTGCAGTGCTGGGAGAAACAGAACGAGCACGTGAAAGAGGGGGAGTGAGCGAAGCTCAATGGATCTCTGTCAGGACTGCTGCAGATTTCTTTGTGGGCAGAAAAATGCACCAATGCAGGCAGGAGCCCAGTACAAAAGGGCAGCCTGCAGCGCTGGGAGAAACAGAACGAGTGAGTGAAAGAAGTGGAGTGAGCGAGCTCAACGGAACTCTGTCGGGACTGCTGTGGATTTCTTTGTGGGCAGAAAAAGGCACCAATGCAGGCAGGAGCCCAGAACAGAAGGGCAGCCTGCAGCGCTGGGAGAAACAGAATGAGTGAGAGAGGGAGAGTGAGCGAACTTAATGGAGCTCTGTCAGGACTGCTGTGGATTTCTTTGTGGGCAGAAAAAGGGGCCAATGCAGGAAGAAGCCCAGTACAAAAGGGGAGCCTGCAGGAGCGGGAGAAACAGAACGAGTAAGTGAAAGAACGGGAGCCAGCAAGCTCAGTGGGGCTCTTTGGGAGTTTAGAGTTGCCCACCCACGTACTCCAGGGTCCTGTGTGATCCTATATTACAGCAGGGTCTCTGGGATGGAGACAAAGCAATGACTGGATACTTTTACGATTGCTGTAATAATACAGATTTTGTTGTTCCGCTTATTTCTAACTGAGCTAAGCACTGAGCTATACTGTTAGGATTGCTGTAATAATACATATTTATTTGTGATGTTTATTTCTGTAACTGAGCTGAGCAATTCTTGTAGTGCAATACAATTTCTAACTGGGCTAAGTGAAACTATGAGGGCTGGGAACAAAAAGTATGGTAGCTGAGGGGTTAAAAATGGACAGGGAGGCTTTTGGATTGCTACAGTAATACAGTATCTAACAGACTAGATTTGAGACTGAATTAACCCGGTCAGCAAGGGGGCAGTAAGGGGACTAATGTGGAGGGAACCAGGAATTTGAGTTAATAGGGCCCCAACAGTTGTAGCAGGGTACACAAAATGGGAGTAAGAACCCATAACATAAGATGGGAGACAAAACTTGGCAGGTGCCACATGTCAATAGGGCAGGCATCTTTGGAAGGGTGGTGGGGTATACAGGGTGTGGGTCTGCCATGATCCTGGACTGGGCTTAGAGGATGGGGGGTGTATGCTCTGTAGACAACTGGCTAGTTTGAGTGAGGAACTGTGGAGATTAGGGAGGAGTCTAAGTGGCAGGGCAGATAAGTATGGTAGGCATCCTGGCTGGGGAGGTAGGGGATGTCAAGGGGAATGGGGAGGAACAACTAGGACTGAAACTGACCCCAGTATCAGAGACACTAGCAGAAAAGAGAGGAGAAGGAGGGGTGCCTGAGGTGAGGGAGGGGCCTCCTGATGGAGAGAAAGAGACCATGAGGAGTACCAGGGGAGAGAGCAGATGGCTGTGGGTAGGAAGGAACCAGGGGTGTGACTGGGGCACGGAGGGGAACAAGTAGGAGGGGGGGAACCAAAAGGGGAAGAGATGAGAAGGGGATCAACTAGGAATAGGTTTGAACCTCTGCTATGGGGGCAAGAACATGCTGAAGGGGGAGGCAAGCGGGCATGAGCGCAAAGCAACAGGTAGGGGAAGAGAGAGCCAGGATGAAAGGGTAGAAGGGAAGCTAGTAAGGAAGGAGTGGGGTGACTAGAGGAGAGAAGGCTATGGAAAGGGAAGGATGGGAGGGCATCACTATCGGGTTCGAAGAGAATGGGGGCTCTAAATCGACAACAACGGTGATAGGAGAGGTGGAAATTAGCAGAGAGAGGAGGAGGTCAACATGGGAAGTCCAGTAGGAAGTAGTCAGCTGGAAGGAGTTCAAAGGATGGGAGGAATAAGGCAGAGAAAAGAGGCGAGGCAAAAGTAGGGGATGCAGATACAGAAGTCACAGAGGTGCAGCGGAGGGGTAAGCAGCAGGAAGAACAAATACCAGGGTGGTGGAAGGGCATTAGAAGGAAAGGGTAAGGGACAGGTGGTGCTTGTCCTTGGGATTCTATACTGAAAAGGCTGAGATGGGGCAGAAGGAGGAAGGCACAGATGTATTTGGGTTGAAGCTATCCCAGATTGACTGCAGGAGGGGCAGGCACTGCTCAAATGTGCAGTGAGGAGGAGAAAGAAACCTCATTTATGGTTGCATGTGGGTTCAAATGACTTCATGGGGAGACTGTGGAAGTTGTGAGGGGAGATTCTAGGAGTTAGGCAGGCAGTGTGAGAGCGTGGGGAGTCAATGGCATTCTCGGAGGTACTCCCAGTACCATGTGCAAGCATGGGAGGAAGGGTAGGATTGAGGCATTCAACAAGTGGCTGGGGATTGGTGCCACACCAAAAATTATGGGTTAGTGACCAACTGGGGTAGGGTCTGGGGAATAGTGACTTGTACACAGTGGACAGGCTATACTTGAGCAGGGAAGGGATGGGAGTGTTAAAGGCAGAATTAGAGTGGTATATCTCTACTAAGGTGGATTTAAACTAGTGGGGGGAGTGGCCAAAAGACTGAGGTTGGTAGAAAGGTCCAGACAGGAGAGCCTAATAAGCTCACCTCCCTAGATAGAGATAAAGACAGAGGTGTAGTAACCCTGGAAAGGAGCGGGCAGAGTGGTCTGAGTGTACTACAGAATGCACCACCACCTGGTAAGAATAACGAGGAGAAAGGGTGTAGACTACCAGGAGGAGGGACACAGGCCAAGGAGAAGAGTGAGGAGAAGGAGGGGTATGGGTGGAAGGTGGTCTCTCTCAACACAAGAAGCTTGGGGAACAAATTGCAGAGCTTCAGGCACTCCTTCCAGAGGGGAAGGGGGACACTACTGCACTGACAGAGACTTGGGCCACAGAGTACCATGCTTGGGACTCGGCAATTTTGGAATACAGAATATATAGCAGGGACCGGGGGGTTGGAAGGAGGTGGTTGCAATCTATGTGAGGGAAGGGATCAAATGCATAATGGGTGAGGGAGAAGAGAAGAGGACAGAGGTGCTTTGAGTGCAACTCCCAGAGTCCAAGGGCAGAAAGCTGAGGCTGGGGGTGGTGTACAGACCACCAGCCCAGTCTGGGGAATTAAATGGAGAGTTGGCAGAGTGGGTAAGGAGGGTCTGTAGAAGGGGGAGTGTGGTGATAGTGGGGGATTTTAACCTACCAGGGTTGACTGAAGCACCCCAGCCAATAGCAGTACCAGGGAGCAGGTGCTCATTGATGCATTCCAGGACAGCCTTCTGATGCAATTGGTAAGTGGGCCTACAAGGCTTGGTAGCACTGGACCTAGTACTGACAAATGGGGAGGTGGTGAGGAGGTAAGGGTGGAGGACCCACTAGCTGATAGCGACCACCAAACAGTGTGGCTCGTTCTTGTGCTGGGCAGGGAGACAGGAGGCACAGGCACTAAGGTGGTGGGCTTTAGTAGACTGGACTTTGGGAGAATGGGATCAATACTGTGAGGGAGACTCCAGGATATAAGGCTGGGGATGGATGCAGAACAAAAATGGGGAGTTATAAAGACTGGGCTAACAGACGCCACAGTAGTCTGCACCAGGGCCAGGAGTAAGAAGAGCAGAGTCAAGAAAACATGCTGGTTGAACAAGGAAGTGCTGCAAGGCATGGGGGCATAGAGGGCTGCATACTGGAAGTACAGGAGAACAGAGAAGGGAGGAGATAAGGAGGCTTATGGGAGTTGGTCCAAGGGAGGGTGGCCAGGAGGGTGAAAAGATTAAGGCCTCCAAGGAATTAAGGTTAGCACAGGGCATATAGGGAGGGGCAAATGACTTTTTAAGGTATGTCAGGAAAAAGAGGAAGTGCAAGGAACATATTGTGAGGATAAAGTGGAGAGTGGATTGGGTAGAAAAGGGGGAGGAGCAAGTGGAAATTCTAAATGAGTACTTTTGCTCCATTTTCACTAAGGAGAGGGATGGTCCACTACCAGCATGGGCTGTGGGTGAGGAAAGGGGGGGAAGTGACAGACAAAGTGATCATAGGGACTAGAGTCCTAGAGGGGCTGAGGGCAGTAAGGGTGGACAAGGCACCGGGTCCCGATGGCATCCACCCCAGGGTGCTGAGGGAGATGGCAGAGCTGTTGGCTGAGCCACTGGCAGATCTGTTCAACACCTCCCTAGAAATGGGGTGTGTGCCCCAGGACTGGAGGGTGGCCCTTGTGGTGCCCATACACAAGAGATGGCCAAGGGAGGAGCCAGAAAATTATTGGACGATCACGCTCACATCCATAGTGGATAAGCTTGTGAGCTGATACTAATGCAGAGGCTGTTGGCATTCCTAGAAGTAATGGCCTCCAAGATGGGTGGCAACATAGGTTCATGTCAGGGAGGTCTTTTCAAACCAGCCTAATCAAGTATTATGACTGGGTGACAAGGGTGTTGGACAGGGACCTGCGGTACATGTCCTGTACTTGAACTTCAGTAGGGCCTTTGATACAGTGCCTCATGGGGGATTGGGGGGAAGGTGATGGCAGTAGGGGTGGGAAAAAGCTGACTAAAAGGATGGAAGGAAAGGAATATGAAGTTAGGCTGAATGAGCTGAACATGTACGGACTGGAGGAGAGGAGGGATGGGGGATTTGATTGAAGCATTTAAATACCTGAAGGGGGGTAAATAAACCTAGCACCAAGGGGGTGTTTAAACTGAAGAGTGGAAGAGAGACGAGGGGGCATGGACTAAGGTTGGAAGGGGACATTTTAAGAGGGAAATGAGGAGGCACTACTTCACTGGCAGGGTGGTGTCTAGTTGGAATGCGCTGCCAGAGGCGGTGGTAACATGTAGGACAGTCAATAGCTTTAAGAAGGACTGAGATAATGCATGAGGAAGAGTCATGGGGGCAGGGGTGGGCATAAGTGGGGGAGGAACTGAGGGGGAGGAGGCTGGGGCAGCTGCAATCTAGGGTGCTAGCTGCATACTCAGGCAGGTTCAGATAGACTGATTGGTCTGTTCTGCTGGCAGATTCATATGTTCATATGTATGTTCATATGTAAAATCACAGTGACTCTGTTTATGAGCAGAGGCCCTAAAATGCCTATGTTAAAAATTTGGTGACAAACATCCATAAAATAACTGTGTCACAAGCGCGCGTTGTGCAGTTTCCATGCACCCTCGTTAACTTCATAAATTTGTAGTACTTTCACTCCAGATTTCCAACACTGACATTTTTTCAGACCTCCTTATGAACAGTGCAGCAGTCATTTTTTACATCCTGCTCGAAATATGTGTTTACACATCTGGCGCAGAATAGCTCGGTTGCTGTGGGAAATCAATGTTCAGGACAGATTAAAAAAAATCATACTGACACTGTTCAGGAGCAGAGGTCACAAAATGCCTATGTTGAAAATTTGGTGAAATATTTCCACTAAATGACTGTGTTGCGTGCATGCATTGTGCAGTTTCCACATATGTTCGGAAGTTATAGCATTTTTAATATTTTCACTACTGATTTTCAACATTGCCATCTCTTTACACCTCTCTATGAATGGTGTAGCTGTCATTCTTCTCATCCTGCCCAATCTGTGTTTTCATCCATCTGGTGCACAATGGCACGGTTGCTGTGGGAACTCAAAGTTCAGGACACATTGACAAACTCACAGTGCCACTATTCATGAGAAGAGGTCCCAAATGCTTTCATGAGATGGGGGTCACAAAAAGGCCATGTTGAAAATTTGTAGTGCAAATACCAACAAACAGCCGGGGGTGTTAAGGTTTCTAACCATAACGTCTCACCCTGTACAGACTGACAGGCATCTGGAGTGTGCCTTTGGATTGCTGACTGTAATGATCATGCTGTTCCACCCCTCCACCCTGCAGCCAGTGACAGGCATTGAGGAGTGCCTTGGACTCTTCGGCCCCAGAGTTCATCGCATTCTCCAATATTGCATCCATTTCAGCGTATGTCCTTATGGAGTGGGGTGACTAAAAAGCCGAACACCCCAAGGCACACCTCAACACTTGTTGGTGTCTGCAGTATAGGTGAGGTGAAATGGCATGAATGTTATGGGAGACAACCAAATGCATACCCCAATGCCTGTCCGTCTCGCACATTGAGGGGTTGGCGTGAAGTTCAATACCACTGCCATTCCTACTCTGCATCTGTCTAACTCCTGCATTTCCAATGCTAATACCAGCAAGCAAACATTCGGCATTGACAAGTGCTTGTTGTAAATAGGTATCACAATCACTCTTCTCCAGTCAAAGGGTATATAGACTTCTGCTATTGATCTGTTCCCAATATTAGTAATCACTGGGGCAAGAACAGTGGCTAGTTCTTTCAAAAGCTTAGGATGGAGCCCATCTGATCCAGCTGATTTATCTGCACTCAGCTCTGTTAATTTTTTATGGACATTTTCTGTTTAAATGAACATGCTGGTAGCCAAATCTTCCGGTGCAAGAGCTGGGATATGAACACAGTCATCCTCTAGATTGTACACTGAAAAGTAGGTGTTAAATTCTTCAGCCATATCTTTTGGTGTGTTATGTTACATTATCCCTAATGAGTAGCCTTAACTCTGTTGTTCCCTTTTTTAGCTACGTAAAAAAGTCCTTAACTCACTGCCACCAGGCAGTTATCGCTGCATGGCTGCTGAATGATGCTGTCAGCTGGTTCAAAGTTACTTAGAAGACTGTTCTCAGCAGGTCAAGATAACCAATGTCCTCTCCGAAAGGAAGACAGTCCATTCTGGAGTGCCTCAGGGATCTATACTGGGGCCCCTTCTCTTCAGTAGCTACTTGAATAACCTCCCACGAGCCTATCATGAACAGATTCTGCTTTAAGCGGATGATGCCATGGTCTGCTCTAGTAACCCTGACCCTAAGAGCCTCCAGGATAACCTTCAACACAGTTTCTCTGAAGTGGAAAAGTGGTTCAGTACTCAAAAACTGGTGTTAAACTATAAAAAGACCAAAGTGATGCTTTTCAACAATGCCCATAAAAAACAAAAGTACAAACCCTTGTTCATCACAAACTGCATTGGCACCCCACTTGAACAGATCTACTCGTTCAGATATCTAGGGGTCACTGTTGATAGCTCACTCACTTACTCACAACATATTGATAACGTAGTCGAGCTGTCAACATAAGGATTGGCCTACTCACATGCACAAGCATAACCTCACTCCCAAGGCTCTAAGAATAGAATTTCAGCTCTGTCATTGCCATCATCAATTATGGGCTAGCTATTTATGGTTCTGCCTCTGCTACATCCCTTCACAGGATCACTGTTGCTCTTAACAAAGCACGCAGACTCCTTACTGGGGCTGCTCACCTCACACACACATGTGACCTAAATGCACAGACTGGGTGGCTTCAATTATTCAGCCGGATCCAATATCAAACCTGCTTACTTGCCAAGAAGGCACACCTTGGTTTGTTACCCCCTGGGGTCCAACAGCTCCTTAGCCCTTGTCACAGTAACCAACATACTCACAGCTTGGCAACTCAGGTCCTTACTGTTCCCAGAGGCTGCACCACCTTTGGTTAGAGGTCTTTTGTTTACAGAGCCCCTCTCTGGCTTGACTCCCAGGGTAAGGACATCTCTGCTGAGTCAAAACTCAGCCCTTTTAAACACAAACTCCGACAGCATCTATTAGCAAACAGTATATGTAACTGCCGCCCTTAGCAGCCTTCTGCTTATGTTATCACTGTACTTATACGTTTTGGCACTTTTAGCTCTTGCCACTTCATTTCGATCCTATCCTTGAGCCTTTTCCCCTCCACCCCTCACCCCTGCTTCTTCTCTGCTCATGCATCTTCAAGTTCTTCCCTTGCTCCTCCTCACCTTCCCTCTTCCACCCTCCACCAGTTCTCTTATCTCATGTTACCTCCTTTGCAACTTCTTCCCCTCCTTCTCTTTACATTTTTCTCTCTTATCTCTCTCCCACTCATATTATTCTCTCTTTCTTGGGTTTTCGACAAGGCCTGTTGGCTGCCCCCTCTCCTGACTAAACACCACCTCTTCTCCTTATACTATTAATTTGTCTTCCTCCCCCTCACTTCACCAGCACTTCCACCTTCTTTCTGCACTCATCTCATTTCCCTCCTTCCACCTCCCCATCTTCTCATCTCTCTATCCCATTACCTCCTTTGCAACTCTGATCCTTCCTTCTCCACCTCCTGTGCAACTCTTTTCCCTCTCCCTCTTGTTTCTCCCATCCCCCACCTTACACCCCATTACTTTCTCTCCCAGATTTTGATGAGGCCTCCCAGACTGCCCTCTCTTCTAGCCCACTCTACTGTTATATTGAGCAATATTTAGTGCCACTTTGATTGCTTTTGATGTATTCATTTTTTTAAGTATATTCTTGATATCTGCTATTTACGTATCTGTTGTTTACCTTGTTTTGTTTTTGAACTACTGACATGGAACCTTTCTAAATGAGTTGTATTGCTCCAAGGTGTTGTAATCCAAGACTCAATAAATAAATAAACTAAGATCATGTTTAGTACTAGTTAGTCAGAACTCAGTGTTGGCTTTCACCCTTTTATTTCTTTTTGAGCTGTTTTGCACTCCATTTATACCAGTTGATATTATTAGAGGTAGGATTCTTCTTCATTTTAGTATACATATGTTTTTGTTTGAAAAGCTTTTTACCTTAATATTAAACCATAATGGTTTCTACCCCTGTTGTTGTATACCTGATTGGTTGGAATATATTTTAACTCAAAGGATAAAATTGTGCGTGTTAGTAATTTCCAAGTTTCCTCAACATCCAGTTTTTCTGTTTGTCCCATCCAATCTATTTTCTGCAGTTCAGCCTTCATAGCTGCAAAACTTGTTCTGGTGTAGCTTTTATATATAGTGCTTCTTCTGGCACATCTCCTTGCTTTATTAATTTCAAACCTGATTGCATTATGGTCACTGTTGCACGAGGTGTCATGGCAGTGACATCAGTGTTCGCTATATCAGTGCCAATGTTAGTCAGTAGTACATCTGATATATTTTCTCCTTGAGTGGGTTTATCAATGAATTGCTCTAAGTCCATGGCAATTAATGCTAACAGGACTTTATTTTCTAATTACTCTTTAATATATGGTAAATTCAAATATCCCATTATCAATACATCATTTTCATCTGCTGCATCTATGACATGTTCTATAAATTTTTTGGTATCCAGTGCTGGGTGATCTGGTGGCCTATAGAAAATGGCCATTTTTAGTTTTTGACTCTTCAGGCCAGTTAAATCAACCCAGAGTAGTTTCTATAAAATTGCCAGGCTCAGTCGTGGTTTTGTTGATGAAACATTCAATGTTATCCTTGATGTAAATGGCTAGTCCTCCTCCCTTACATCTCTCCCTAACCCTACTGAACAGCTGTATTCCAGGTAATATTCTACTCCAACCATTGTCCTTATTCCACCATGTTTCAGTCATACCAATAATATCTATCTTTTGATTCTCTGCAAGACATTGAAGCTCTGCCAGCTTGTCCTAATTCAAACTTATGGCCTTAAGTGCAATACCCTGGCTCTTTTAGCAACATTCATGTGATCACCTGTTAGATTGTGATTATTGACTGGGTTTACATGGGTTCCTTGGACCCAATTTAATTAGTTTCAGTTATTGTGAATTTCCTTCTTGAGGTGCATACCCGTAGTATACTACACTGAAACTCAGATGTAACCCATCCTTACAGAAAAGATCTGGTTTATTTAGGAAAATGTCCCCATGTCTAATGAATCAGAATGTTTTCTTGCCCAGTTTCTTAGTCAAGAGTTAACCTGACAGATTCTTCTTCACTTCTGTTTGAAGGCCCTGGGTACTGGTAGTATCTCTGAAACACAATCTCACATCCCTTGCTTATTAGTTTATCTGCTAGCTTAGTAAAGTCAGCTTTTATTGTTGATTGTGTTTTGTTTTGATGTCATCAATCCCACATGGATCATGGCCAAGGGCCTGTCCCACTTCCTTGAAAATGTTATCCACCATTGCTGTTAAGTTCTGAATCCTAGCCACTGGGAAACAGCTGACCATTGTGTTCTCCTTATCATCCCTATATACAGTATATATTTGTCCATTTATTTAATTATCAAGTATCCCAGGACAATTGTTTGCCTTTGGCTTGGTGTTTCATTTATTAGACATAACCGTTATTATTAGTTTCAAGCAGGACTGTGTTTCATCATTTGTGCCCTCATTCTCTGCAAGGATTGCGAATCCGTTGATAAGGGATATAAACTGCAGCTCTTCATTACTATACTCAGATGCTACTCAGTTTTCATGTCCTATTCCCCCATTAGGTTTTGTAGTGTTGGTATCCTGCGCAGCTGTGGCTACCTTGGTAACTAGGGGTTCAGCTAGTTTTAGAGAACTTCTGCTCCATTTTTTCATTTTTACAGAGGTAACAGCACACCAAACATTTTCTTCTAACTCCTCATCCTCCCCCAGAAGCTTCATTTTGGAGCTGTGATCAGTGGTATCCTGTTTACCAAGTTGGTTATGTACTTTGTTTAAACTAGTAAGGGCTCTGATCCTAATTGTCATTTCCTGCTGGCTTTTTTCAAGGATCTTTAATTTAGAACAGAATTTATGGAGCCCATTTCTAATTCTCATTTTGTGTTATATGTTTACTAAGTTTTGGTTGTACTGGTTTTATCACTATTATTTTTTCTTGCTTGAACTGTTCATGGTGCTCCCAAGCATTAGAGACAGAGCACTCTAAAATAAAAATACATTGTCCTGTCTTCTGCTAATACAGAAATAGAGATTACAGCTCTATGGATTTTTGCTTGTACTTGTGTTTCTGTTTTGTTATTGTAATAGCTGATATTAAGCACAATAAGTAAACTAGTAAGGAACAATGTGTTATTCTATATTGATTTACTTTTATTAGGAGGTATCAACTGCTGGTTCTGCTGAACTCTGTTAACTTCTGTGAAGTAGAACTTAATGGATGCAAATGACAGGCATAAAAATGTCTAAGGTGAGTAACAATAAAAAAAATGCTTTTTGAAATGTATTCCTCAGCTGTCCAAGAAAGTGACCCATTTAAATGTGTCTGCTGCTTGAAATGAGTGATACTGCAGTGTGGAGACCACAACTATATTATAATTTTGTAGCACTTCCTGCTACACGTCTGACAATTTAAATATGAATGTGTTTTATAGCCTACTCAGTGCTTCAAACCAAAAAAGGAAAATAAATTAACAACCAAGAAGCTACTGTTAAAAGTAACATTTTTATTTAGTTTTTGTTGACTGGGAAAGGAGAACTAGGAAATTCTGCCTATTTTCAGCTTCATCCCGGAGGTGGTGGTGATAAGGGGATACAGATAGAAATCAACTGGCATTAAACCAGATTAACCTGCTGTTGTTGTTTTTAGTGAATTATATAACATACAATACATTATATAATATTAGCTGCTGAGGGCAAGAGCTGTTCATCTTCAGTCGCATGCCGTTGTACATAACATCCCATTAAGTTAAAGACTGCAATCGTCCCTTGCCTAAATGCTCCCTAATTTGTTCCCAACACCTGTTTCTGAAATCACTGAAATCAAGTGCAGTTAGTACAACCCATCAAACAGAACAATAATCAGGATACTCTTAGGACTGTGCTGATAGTATAGCAGTTACAGAAACTAGCTGTGAACAAGCTTGGTACAGCAAGCAGACCTGGATGTAAGTCCCAAAACTTGCATACTGTGTGACACTGAGTTTGTCATGCAACCTTCCTCCATTCCCGGTCTGCCCTGGTACAGTAATGTGCCTTGTGCCCAGTGGGCCTTACCCAGATACCAAAGAATAAAAATAAAACTAGAAAAGAATGTGTTTTTTTTTAGAACAAGTACTAGTATCTTCAGACCATTTTCTAAAACTGTAGGCTGATAACCAGGAGAGAAAATATAATGCAAACTGATGGAAAATATTTTTTAGCTGTATACTGTAACAAAGTTGAAATGCTCAAACAGGAGCTGACTACCCTGTACACAGAATTAGAAAATATACAGGAACATAGAAACTGGAGGATTTCATAAACAACACATTGAGGGAATTAAAACCACTGGATAATGAGACACACTTGAGAAATGAGCAGAGAGCAGCACAACAAAGGAAATGAAATCAGAGGAGCAGGAAGGGGGGAGAATGTGGACAGGGTCAGACTGGGAAGCAAAGGGCCCACCTGGAAATGGGCCAGGGGGCCTTGTTAGTACTGGTGGGGAGGCCCTGTTAGGGTCATGGGGCCCAACCATGGCATGCTGTAGCCAAGTACAAGATGTCAGCATGTATTCCATTTGGAAGAAGCTATTGTATATTATGAAAAGCTATTACATTACTGGTAAAGTTATATTCACTATTTCGGAGGCTTCAGTCCCATTGATTTAAATTGAACTCTGCTACCTTGCAAAAATGCTGCTAGTCATGACCTGCTAGTCCCACCCCTGCAGCAATACTGCAGGAAAGCAGGTTACCAATTTAGCAATACTTGTTTCATTAAGTGATCCTGCAACATTACATTTATCCAGCTACATGGCTGCAGGTGAGCAGAGAGTTCTCCTTTCAAAGAAAATCAATGGTTAAGCTCAACACCCCGGCAAGGCACCTCCGGAGGTTGAGGCCCTACCTTTCCCTACTCTTTCCCTCTCTGAGCAATTTGTGAGGCAACATGATGTGAACAGGAGAAAAGAGTACAGTGCAATGTGTGCTATGCTAAGATTCTGCCAAAAGCAGCCTATGTGCCCCCAACATGGTTGTTAGAGTACTATTGTTAGCCCCAATAAAGGAACATGAGGATGCAACTCACAATCCTCTGACTTAAGACAGAAATGAGGTTGCGCTCATCTGAAGAGATTGGTGTGTCCGCTAATTATATACACAGTGAAAAGTTTCCACCAAGGCATTTTCACAAAGTTTTGAAAAATTTGTAATTTTGCTTTGGGTTGCCCTCAGATCTACTTATACAGTTTCACTCAGCTACTGAGTCATGTGTAAGTGTTCTATGGTCTTAATAACCCCACTCTATGCTATGCATCTGAATGGTCTAGAATGGTGTTATTGATGTCACAGAATGTTCTGGCAGATGAAAAGAAAGCAGCAGCTGCAGAGTAGAGGGGATTCAGGGACTGGATACAAAGGCAATAAAATTAGATGAAACCAAAAATGTCAGACTCAAAAGGACAATTGAATGCCATCTAGAGGTGTAAACAGTGTAACAGTGTTCTATTGTATATTGATGTTAGTGCTGCTGTATTAAACTGCACTGTATTGTGGGACATGAATTTAATCAAATTGGTACTATGCACACGAGTCATGCTCGCGTTTCCAGCCAGGTGCAACCAAGTAAAAGGAAGAGGAAAAGCACAGGTGGTGGTGTTAGTGAGGGTGACAATGCATATGTTTAATTGCAGCACATATTAAATGGTTGGTGATAGTTCTTATGAACTAGCATAGAAATTGATGAATTGGGCAAACTCAAAATGCATAGTGTCAGAATGAAGGGAGGCCAAGCTGGTGCTCAAGTTAGCCAAAGCAGGGAAATAGCTGCCAGGATGTTGCAACTGAGGGTGGAAGGGGGGGAGGTAAGGGGTGGTCAAAGGCCCAGCCATGGTAAGAAAGGGTTCAGAAAAAGGGTTTGCATGGAAACACTTGAAAATGGGCCTTTGGCTCAAGAGCCTGTTACACAAAAGTATGTCTTCTATCCTAATCTTTCCCTACACTTTCCCTAATTCTAAACATTAGCTGCACAGTAAAATCTGTTGTATGTTTCCCATCGTCATTTGATCAGTTATACTTTAGTCTGTCAACAGTGTCATGTAATTTGTATTTTAATAAAACAGAACTGTGTATCCATTGTGTGTTTCATTGTCATTTGATCACTTATACATTAAAGTCTGCCAACAGTGTCCTGAGTGTAATTTTTATTTTAATAAACGAACTGTGCATCTGTTTTACCACATACAAAGTATAAAGTACAAATTCAATTATAAGGTCTCCATACAAACAAAACCAATAACCAGAACAGTGCATACAATGGTTTTTAGTCAGAAGAAATTAAAAATGTATACTTCCACTCAATTATGTTTCAGGATCTCTTCTGCATGCACTCAGCTCACATTACAGTGAAGACCAGCATGGTAAATATCCCTTTCTTCAGTTCAGACAAGATCACTACTCCAGGTAGCAAATACAGTAGCCAGTCTTTTTTTTTTATATACTTTATTTTTAGATTTTCAGCTGCTTTATATCAAAGCCACAAAGACATCGTATCCATGACAGTCCATACATAAATCAGTTTTAGGGGATGCAGCCCTTTAAACATAGGATTAGTGCATCAAGGATATGTTGATACCACATGGGGAAAACTAAATAGCCAGATTTAAAAATATATCCAAGACTTATGCTGCATTAATAAAGCCCATGAGCAGTATGACTTTATTCAAAAAGAAAGAAAAACTAAAGTCCACAGAAAGTGCAGCTTTTGCCTGCCTGAACTCAGGCTATTGGCGTCATACTAAAAACCTAAAGGTAGTTCCTAAAATAAAGTGAAATTTGGAAGCTAAATCAACATTTAACTATATTCACTCAAAGCCCAGAATTTGAGAAAAATCTCCAACTGGATTTAACAAGATATTGAAAAACTGAGATCACATTTTACACTAGGGCTCCTAGAAAGCCTTCCAGCACTAAGCAATTATTATTTAATAATGGCTTGAAAAACCGAATAGTCTGGAGCAAAGCTCAGCAGGAAAGGCTGAAAAACATATAAAGGCGCTCACAGCATTCTTCAGTCTCCCTCCTCATCTCCCGACAGGTCCATAGATTGATTCTGATCCTGTTGTTGGGCCTGAATTCCAGCCGACCATTTTCCAGCTTCAATAGGTTCTGAAAATATCCAGACCTTCCCGTTATATACCACTCGCAACCTGGCAGGGAAGAGCACTGCATGAGGGATATGATTCTCTCTAAGCAGCCTTCTAATTCCATCAAACTTTTTCCTTCGCATGTGAGTCGCATAGCTTAGATCAGGAAATAAATAAACCGCTCTTTCATCTTGCATTAGAGAACCCCTCGGCGGCAATCTCAGAATGTGGTCTCTAGTCCCAACACCATCTGTCACCAAAAGTAGGGTCGTGGCATGTCCGAATCTGACCTGTATCCTCGAGGTGTAATTCTGTACACTTTTGCAAGCAAAAGGCCAGGGTTCTTCGAGGACAGTTTCTCTGAAGCCACTCTTGGATAAACATTACGGGTGATCTCCTTTTATCCCTCGGGCATTCCTAAAATCCGAATATCGTGAATTGAGCCTGGTTTTTGAGTGTCTCTAACCTAGCCCGAAGTGCATGTTTTCCTTGATCAGGTTCACGGTAGTTACCATGGCCTTCTCAATTGTTTTGACCTCCTCCATCTCACTTTTAGTTTGTTCCATGGACGTTTCAACTACAGTCAGTCGGGAATTGTATGCATCCACTTTTGAGTTCAGGTCAGAGACCACAGGTATCAGCCTCTGCAGTTTCGTCCCAATCGACGATGAAGGTCTCTTCGGGTTCCGTGGCGGATGAGGCCTGTACAGTCAGATCGGTCCTAGCAGAGTGAGAGGATCCTGTAGCTTTTCCTCCTGGACTGCCGCCTTTCTCTTTGCGAGGATTACCCATAGGGCACTTCCGATGGTACTCTTCAGATTTTCTTAAAATCGCCTCGATTTTTCTCTACCAATGGTTAGTTTTTGATTTTAGAGTAAAGATTTGGGCGAATAGATTTTGCTGCCAGTTAGCTCGGCCCACAGCCCCCACAGTAGCCAGTCTAATCCATTGAATCCTTCTGGACCTGGGTACCTGAACCCAGCATCCAGCTTTGGCCCTCTAGTGACAGTAGCAGTAGCCTTCCAGTGTCAGGGTGACAGTACTCACTTGTATGCTTCAGATCGTTGAATTAGTTTCTGGATGACATCTTCTGCGTGCACTCCATCAAGAAGGTCTCGCTCAATGGCCATAATCATGAATGCCTCCAGTTTCTCTTGTTCCAGCAATGAGCGCAGTCGAGTCTTTATTATCTTTAGCTTGCTGAAAGCTCTCTCACAGGACACCTGGGTAAACGATAAAGTCAACAAATACTCGTAGACAATGAACAAGGTTGAAATGCAGAGAAGTGCATGTTGTACTGTGCCAAAATTTTATAACAGCACATTAGGCATTCTTTGCAGGACTTGCATTTGTCTGGCAAATCTCTTCTCTCTCGTTGCTCATTCTGGTCACTAGTTTCACCTTCACAGTGTCGGAGTCTTCAGAGTCATGAAAGTCAACATCCTCTGTCAACACATCCGCAGTGTATTCTTCAGGCAGTGATCTTTGCAGTTGTCTGAATATTTTAGCAAAAGTTAACAACTCCAGTTTAAGTCTGCTACGGTCTACTTCTGCCAACAATGCCACTTTCTGCAGACTTTCATCTGGTATGCCACCTTGAATTATACTTTCGAAGTGACGTGGGTCCATGCAGCTGGTATTCAGAATCAGTTGCTTGTTGTTATCAAAGCGATCACTTAAGCTCATCCGAACTTGATCCATAACGGTGTACACTTCACATTCAAATCGCTTCATGGGATCTGCCACTTGTTCGTCACTGACATTTTCCTGGCATTTTCTCTTCTTCTGGCTACCCTTTATTTGGCAGATGATCCTCAAGGTCAATATCAATACCCAACTCATCAATTTCTTCTTGTGTTCTAGCAACAAAGTTAGAAGCTTTTGATGGATGTTTCTAAATTCAGACTGCTGCAACTCCATCTTAGCATGATCCACCATGTGCCATGCTGAAAGATAGTCTAGTCCCTTAGTCTGCAGATACTTTGATACTGGCCCAATTACTGTAAAGATCTTCATGAACACAAATGCTATCAAAATGACGTCAAACTTTTTCCATTTGTCAAGCAGTGAATCTGCCTCACTGGCAGCTTTAGCATCAAACTTTCCAGAGGTACTAATAAAAAGCAAAGTCTGGAGAAGTGACACATACAGATTCTTCTCTTGGTTTTCATATGTTCCGAAGATGCATACCAGTGCTCTAGGTTTTGCCCACCATCTGGTTTCACCAATCTTTTGAAGCCGTCTGAGTTTGTCCTGTCCTGTACCATCAATGCTAGATTTCCATATAGTCATCCTTTTGTGCGATTCACTAATGAAGACTGATGTCCTTTGTAGCAAACCAAATAGTGTCTTTGCTTCCACAACTGCTTCACTGCAATCTGAGACACATAAATTGAGAACATGTGCATAACACCAGGTATAGACACTGTTTGGCGAATCCTTTTTTATCAAAGCTCATAACCCCACAAACTCGCTCCTCATGTTGGCTGCACCATCAAAGGACTCCCCCACAATGTTCTTCATATTGAGCCCATGCATTTCAAAGTACTCCTTTAAAATCTTGTTCATTCCTTGTCCAGAAGTGTCCTGCACCTCAACCACAGCAAAGAGACTCTCATGAACTTTAAGGTCCTTCACATACCATAGAATGATAGCTGCTTGGTCAGTCACTCCAATGTCCTGTGTGGTATCCATCTGAATGCTGATCTTCTGGTCTGTAGTATCTTTTACAATGCTGTCCTGATTATCTGCAGAATAATCTCAATAATTTGATTTGGTGGTCTTTGACAGCAAAGTAATCAACCCCTCCATGGCCACGAGCTTCTGAAGTGTCATTTTCTTTCTCCATTCTCAGCTTCCTTCTCTTGCTCTGCTCTATTGCTTTTTGGATGTGTGTATTCAGAGGAACATCAAATTGGGACAACAGAAGAATCAGCTCCAAGAAATTTCCATGGTTGAGTGATGGGTCCTGCATGCTGTATAAAGCTTCATCTTTTCCACGATATGGCAGGCACTGGCGTCCAATAAACTTGACAACTTCAATGACCCTCTGCATGACATCTATGTTCTGCTGGACTTGCTTCCTCCGACTTGCTACCATATCTTTGTTCACCAGCGTTTCAACATCAGCATCCACTAAGCAGGCCAGATATGCATCCACAGCTGCATTGTGAGCTCTGGAATCCTCATGTTCTATCATGCCTTAGTAGATGTGCTTAAAGTCTTGGTATCCTATAACAAACTTAGTTTCCACATCTGAAAATGCCATGCAGATACTGCAGTGGAGAGAATGCACCAAACAGTCAACCACCTGTACTGTGACCCAGTTCCTTGGTATAACTTTGTTGCTCCCAGGAAGAATCCGTGTGTAGATTTTTGATGGTTTGTATGGTAGGACTTTAACATCTGCGAATCCAGGCTGAACTGGATGCCTTTGTACAAAGGCAACCTTTTCATGTTGCAGAGGCAGACCTTTGGGGCATTGGAAAATAGGGATTTGTAGTTCACAACATCAAGTAGCACAACTGTTCCCTTTGCAGAATCTACTGGCTGTATTTGTTGAATATTTAGATTCTGACTTGCAGTGCAGCTGGTCACACAAGCACAGTTTGTCCACCTTGTATTTCAGCTGTGTCCTCAAGACTAGTTTTGTTCTGTGGGGTAGTAACTTTCTTTTGTATGCCTGTAAACAGTGATAGCGTCCTTTGTTTTGGATCACTTGATGCCGCCAGTGCAGACAAGTTTGCCAGTTTCCTTTCTGTGCACCAGATTTGACTTTGCTCAGCTCAGACATCGTGAAGACTGATTTCTTCCACGCAATAAGGTGATCCTCAGACAACTGTTCTATCTGAAAGGCAATAACTGTACCAAAAGAACACGACAACATGCAACAAACAGAACCAGAAAGGACAAATAACTGAATCCAAAATTCAACCAGATTTACTTGCTAGTTCTGCTCCTCTGGTCAAGCCACACTGCCAGTGATGTGCTGCGCCAAGCTCAGTCTGTCAGTCACCACACTGTCCACTCTGTTCCTGCTGCTTTTACCTGCCATTACAGTAATCTGGAGTTGAATTATGTCAGATAATTATGCAACAACATGAGTGGTTGACCAGTACCACTAAACAGATTTCCTTCTCTATACATAAGAACCACAAGAACCTACCACCACATGACTCCATGATAGCAGCGGCATTGTGCAGGATTTTGAACTCATTTTCCATGAAAAATGAAGACGACATTTTGAAACTGGGTTTTAGATGCTGGTATAGCATAGCAAAAGCTCTATGCAAACACAGTAGGTAATGCCAACCATTTTCAAAATGGCACATCAGTATACCGGCAACCATTTTCTCCAGTGGATTCATGGCAAATCTATGTTACAATGGACAAAGATGGTACAGGACTTACACCAAAGGCATATACGACTAGAGAGAGCACAGGACCTTAATACAGAGAGAGAGAGAGAGAGAGAGACACACACAGACACACACTACGAGAAAGCCTTCAAATATCTCAATGGAATAAATAGGGTACTGGAGGGTATCATCTTTCAGAAAAGGAGAGGCAGAGGAATGAGAGGGCATGACATGCGGTTGGAATGGGAAGACTAAGGGGCAGCATAAAGCATGATTACTTCACTGGAAGGGTGGTGGATGCATGGAATAGAGTTCCCAGTGCAGCTGATGGGGCTAACCATGGAGAAGTTGAAAAAGATGCATAGGACAGGCACAGAGGAACCCTAGAGATAGGAGTGAGAAGGTGAAGCCACAGACAGAAGTAGAAACTCTTTCGCATGTGCCATGCCACATCCAAAGTCAAACTGCACAAGCTTCCAAAAAAAGCAGCCCATGCTATGACCAGCCTCAAGGTGAAAACAGTTTCCATGACATTCCATCTGGCCCCATGTTTTAAACATGCAATGCTTCATACCTATAGAACTTTGAGAAGTGAAGCGCAGCCTCTCAGCTTAACTGTCAACCAGCACTACAGGCAGAACACATGGCTAAAGAGCAAGAGCTGGGGTTCATTAAACTCTCTCCAACCCCAAACATACATGCAGCTTGACCAACTACTATATTAGCTCACTGAGACCGCAGGTGCTCTGAGAATTCCACCACATGTGGCGGTGGCCTGTTTACCTTTACCAGTGTAACCTGGAGCTTTAGGAGCAAAATCAAGCCAAAATCAGCATGCCACAAATGTTAATGCCTCAAATTGAACCGCAAGTGCTACACACAAAAGTATGAGTGGCAAAGCTGTTCAGCACAAAAAATTACCTTTCCAATGGTGCTATGCAGTCAATTGTACCCACTCTGGTTTGTTAATATTTAAGTTTTAAGCAGCGACATCATCAGTGGGACAAGACCTCAGGAATATCTTTTCTGCTACCACCTACAGGGGTCTTGGGGCCTCACTGAGTTAAGCCCACTAGTAGAAGCTCCAAATTCCTTAGGAAATGAACATGACTCCTTACAGGCACTTGTTTGCCTTGCCACCCGATGAGCATGGGGGTGTGCTCCACTGACTAAGGAGGCAGTTTTTTTATCCACTTGTGTGCAGATTTTGACAAAGGAATGCCTCTGCTTGACTAACAAGGTCCTCGTTAGTGAAGCAGCAGCATTCCTTTGTCAAAATTGGCATTGGGAAATAAAAAAACTGACCTCACAGCCAATGGGGCACACCCCCATGCTCACCTTGCTAGTGTCAACACATGCCAGTGTGTGGGGGTCCTTCTAAGGAAACTGGAGCATGAGGGCCTCAACTGAAGTTCTGTGTCCAGTTTTTGGAGGCCATATCTCAGAAAGGACATGGGACACGAACCCAAGAGAGGAATACAGGATGTGGAGGTGGGGGCATCAGGTTCTATCCACTACAAGTCAGGACAGAGACCTGGGGTTAGGGGAAAACTTAAGTCACTTACTTAGGTACCTACTGGATGCTATTGCTTTAATTATCCTCTAAGACTTAAAAAAAAAAAACCACAGCTTTAAAATACAACCTCCATACTCATGTATGGGACTACCAAAATGATATATCACTATAGGGATGGCTCCCAACTATTTCAACCAGCACATCCTGGGGCTCAGTCACAAGGTTTGAGACCTACCTGCCAATTGAGAATGGATACAGCTATGTTAGCCTATCTTTGGATTTTTTTCTCTCTTCTTTACACACAAGGGAGGAAGGCAAATCATCAAGGACCACTGGCTGGCCGAGAGAAGAGTCTCAGAGTAGTCTGGAAGGATGTACTATGGTCCAGCCTAGAAGGGGGCCAAGCAGAGGAGGAGAACAGGAAGAGTGGCAGCTATAGATAATAATGAAATCCTTCTTCTAACATACTCACTTTTGACACTGCAAGAGAATAAAACCCTTCTAAAACAACAGAAGAAAATGGGTCTGTTTTTGGAAATTTCATGATAAGGTATACAGATAGGGAGGTGTTTAAAGGAGAAAAAAGTAAGAGAATGGTCACTCACCTACTAGGAGCACGTATAAAGGAGATCAATGAAAATCTGGATAAAATACTCAAAGAATTAGAAGAACCACAAATAATGATACTCATGGGGGTAAATGTTGTGAATAGGAGTAGCAAAATTGAAACAAAGCAGGAGTACATAAAACTGTGAAGTAACAAAAAGGCATTAGGATGCACACCAATAATTTCAGAAATAATGTTGGTGCCTAAAGCTTCTAAGAAAAAACAACATGACATAATAATAATAATAATAATAATAATAATAATAATAATAATAATAATAATAATAATGAATGCATGGCTAGATGCCTGGGCATAAAAGAAGGATTTTATCTTATTAAAACATTGGGATCTATTTCTTAAGAAACATTGACTATATGCAAAGGGCAAACTACACTTGAAACCAAATGGAGCTGCAATCTTAGCAAAAAGATTTAATGCAGAAATTGATTAAAATGTAAACAATTGAAAGAGGTTAAGGGGAAGACTGATCAAGTAATGCAAAGATTAAGACCAGCACTCACACTAACAACAGCACCATTAAATTGCACCTGAGCTGCAAGGAGGAGAGAGCACAGAGAACTAGAGCAGGTTAAGGGGGAAGGAAAGACACTTATACTACACCCCGATCGATCTAAGCAGAATGGCAATTTTGCTGTAAAGGAGATATAGAAGCTTTTAGCTGGTGGTTAGTATCTGAAGTCCATTGCAAAATAAGTACTCCCAGACAGTTACTGTAACTGTAATCTAACGCCTGCCCCTGCAAATTGGCTGAAATGTGTTCATACCGCAGAACCATTCGACGATTACTTTTTAATAAGTGGTGTGGGATCTGGAGCTATAAAGATAATTATCAAAATGAAATTGTACTGGAAGAAAGGAAAGAGAGAAAAGGTGGAAAAAGGAAACAGACTAAAAGCAATCTACTACTTAAAGACTTGCCTCATGCGGGACTTTACTGGCCTTATCTGAGAGACGACGGCATGAAGGATAAAGAAAGCCACAGCAGAAAAAAAAGGGGGAAGCAGAGCAAAAAGGAAAAGCAAAGAGAGAGAGAGATAGACTGAGAACTGAGAACCAAGGTGAACCACGATGGATTGGATTGGGTATAATCCAAATTCCTGGGACACAAATAGTGAATTATTTTAAAAGTGTATTCATTGTATATAAGATATCTGCCTAACTACTGCCAGATTTTATTGGACTTGTTGATAATTTATTGAATAGATTAAATACCACATTAGCAATTTCTATTGTCATTCTGATTAAGATTTGCAGGATAAGATTCTGGCTAAATGTTTTTGACCAGAAGTGGTAAATTTTGTACAAAACGAATAAGGATAACAAAGGCAAATTGAGTAGGAGGA
The DNA here is from genome assembly GCA_016271365.2 of Neoceratodus forsteri. Lineage (NCBI taxonomy): Eukaryota > Metazoa > Chordata > Ceratodontiformes > Ceratodontidae > Neoceratodus > Neoceratodus forsteri. The sequence continues at coordinate 689,077,172 of CM057449.1, forward strand.
GACAAAAGGGCATAAAGAAGTCCAAACAAATTATCTTAGTGGAAGAAGGGGAAGGGATAGTTAATATTGCTCAAATACAAAGACCAGAAGAAGATCCACTACAAATTAAGATCACAAAGATGTGGCCTTCAGCCACGGGTGTCATTTGTAAACGGAGAGATCAGAACTTAAAAAAAAATCTGATAGAGGGGGAAAACAGCAAAATGAGCACTGTTGAAGATGTAAAGTTAAAAGATAAAGTTGGAGAAATAAAAGAAAAAATCTTAAAGGGGCTAATTTCTTTACCCCTTTACCACAATGAGAAGGGATTTCAATAGACACATATGAATGAAATTGTTTTGCCCCTCATGACTCCTCCTACTTGATGGCTAGCCCTGACCTAGAAACCCCAGATACACATAATTTGGAATAGTATGCCTCTTACAGTAGTGATAGCAGAGATGACTATGTGGGCAAATTTCTCCTCTGAGGGTATACAAAAAACATTACGACTAGACATGGATGGTTTTTTAAACAAAGGATATGGAGAGGGGATGGCTTTAGGTAAAACTGGTCAAAAAGATAAATATACGAATAGTAGAAATGAGTCTGAAATTCAAAACATTAAAGAAAACCTAAGCATGATAATTGAAGGATTAAGGTATATAGATAAAACCCAAGGATAATTGAATTTGAATAAAGAAACACCATATCTTATAGGAGATTTGCAAAAAAAGAAACAGCCAGAAGAAGGTAGGAACACCAAAGAGCCCCCTAGGAGGGGAGAGAAACTAAACTCATGCAGTACAAATTCTATGTACATGCAAGAGACTATAAAGAATCCTTTTTATCTAGCTATACTGGAGAATCTGGTAATAATAAAAGAAGAGATTGCCAGATTAAGGACAGATATACAAAGTAATAGCACATATTTCAACCAAACCAGGGGGGAAAGATTAATTAGATCACAGGGTTTTAAATAATTGATTAGCAGTTTTTTCCTTGGGATGATGCTAACTGTACAGAAAGTATTCATATAGATTTTCTAGAAGTGATGTGTTTGTTAAACACAGTGAGACAAGAGCTATGCATTTTCACAAAGATTTAGCACTTTTATGAGGAAAACGCTAATCAATTTGTAGAGTTAAATAAATCCCTGGATCAGATACCTATAATAAAAGATAAAACTCAGGAAATAATCATAAACAAAGGAAGGTTAACAAGGTAGGGAAGAACAAAGCTGTCCAGGTTAGTTTACCACTGACCTTTGATAAGAACCACCCATGTACTTGCCATTTTGAAACAGTTCTATTGGAAGTTATAACTAATAATAAAGGTAAAAAATCAAGATATAAACAATCTGGAAAACAGCAATCTGAATTACTAAAAGATTCTGGAAATAGAGAGACTGTTGCTAATCAAAAAAAAAATAAAGATATCCTGGAGGAATATATGCAGGGCTTGCAAAATGGTGTAGGGGGAAGGGGGAGGAAAACCAGTACAAGAAGAGAAAATTATAACTAACCAAGGAGAAAATAGGGACATTTTTAATGTAGGGAAAGGTCAGAAATTGGGGAAATATCAGTAGGAAGGAGAAAAAGACAGGAAAGACAGGGGAGGGGTCGAGATTGCTTAGCTGTCACCAAGGAAAGGAAAAAAAGCTATCAAAAGGACAAATTTGTAGACCTTGAGGGGACAGATATGGAGTATTTATTAGAAATGTATGGAGTTAACAGACTCTGTAATGAAACTTCAGATAAACTGAAGGAATAGATTATCCATTTACTCCATCTTAATATCTCTCTCTTAGGGAAGAAATATATGTGATGAGGCCTCCTCATGATCAGTATCAAGACTGCGTAGGGTTGTATACTAAGAAGGGTCATTTAATACAATCTATTTGGAATCAGGATAAGATTCATAAAATATTAGGAGTGCAGATTATGGCAACACAAATTGTACCATCTGTGGAGTTTAAAGACAGTATAAAATGAGTGAAAGTATAGTAAAACTGGGAAATCCAAGTAAATGAAGATGTGATAGTAAAAGAGAATGGGGAAACAATAAATAGAGAAGATTTAGATGGGATTGAAAAGATAATTAAGAATTAAGAACAAAAACAGCAAGAAAAATTGGAAAATAAAACATTGACAGTATTTGGATAGGAAATAACAAAAAATTATACCATAGGCCAAATAAAATATGAAATGACATCTTTTCTTTCAAGAATAACTAAATTAAATATAACTAAAAACTCAATAGCATACATTACGTCACACAGTAGATGGAAGACATCAACACAGATAGATGATACCTTTAAAAGGTCAGCGATAGTGAAACAACTACTAAGAAAAGTATACTTACTTGAAAAATTAGGATTTTACCTGATATCAAGTGATGAATGGACTAAAGAAACTACAAATGAGGATGGTTATTATAGGATAGAAGCAAGAAAAGACCCTCAGACGGAGAGGGAAAGTTGGAAACAGTATGCAGGATACAACAAATATGAAATACTGGACAAAGCAAAAAAAAAAAAGACTGACTGAAACTAAACAAGAAAATCCAGGAAGATAAACTAAATATAATTGATGATATAAAATCATATAAAAGTTAAAATATTAACTTGGAATATAGAAGGTTCTTATTTAAAAATTGCAGACCCTGAGGTCGCAAGATTTATTAAAACCTTTGATCTGATCTGTCTACAAGAAAGTTGGTGCAAAGTAGAAATTGCACCAAAGATCCCAAGATATGCAAATATTTCAAAATCTGCAGCTAAAGGGGAAAAAATATGGACAAAATAAAGGAGGAGTTGCAATACATATAACATCAAAAAGCATCTATAAAATAATTAAGCAATATATTATCCCAGATGACATATTAATGTTGAAAATAGAAGATACAAAAGAAAGTAATAAGATCATATTAATAAATGTGTATTTATCACCAACTTATAAAAACACAGATAATATATTAACTAGATTAAAAGCAATATTCGACCATTTAACAGATGAAGGTATGGATATCCCAACATTTATTTTGGGAGATCTTAATGCAAGGATAGGAAGAAATTTTAAGGTCTGGGTTACATGGATTTAATTACTGAACTGAATCCAAAAATAACATGGAAAAGAGCTACAAAGGATAGTAGGAATAATAGCAGAAGGAGAGCTATAAATCCCTACCTAACTGGTAAAAATATGCTCCTAATAAATGGAAGAACATCAGGAGACCAAGAGGGAGAACTGACATAATATTGGATCTAGATGTTCCTCAATTATAGATCAAGCATGGAGCAACCTTGAGGGAAACAAAATCATTAAAAATATGAAACTAATTGACAGGATAGAATCTACACATAGCCCAATTGAGTTAACACTTGAGGTTAAACAAAAGCATAGTATAGAGGTAAGTTAGTCTAATTTAAGAACAAGTGAGGGCCTGGAAATAATTAATCAGAGAAGAATTAAATGGAATGTGAATACAATCACACAATTTGACAGCCTATTCAAGGGTCCAATAAATGAGATAAGATCTATGATAAGTGAAGGTACAAATTATAATACAATAGTTAACTATTGGACAGATTTGAATAGCCTGATTAGACCTTACTGTATGAATACTAGAATAGGAGGAAAAATAAAGACCAGGAAAGATAAGGTATGGTTTAATGAAACATGTAGGAAAGCTAGAAAATAATTGACTAAAGTTATTAAGAAATATAAAAGAATAAACTTCAAAAGACAATAATGATAGTAATAAAGGATAGATATAAACAAGTAAAGGAAAAATATAAACAAATTTTAGAAGAACAAAATTCAATCATGCAAAACATTATGGGAAAACTAAGGAAAACAGTAAAAGAAAAGATTGAAGAAAATTTTGGATAATAATTAACCAAGGCTACAATAAATATGCTAAGACAACTGAAGGATATATTATCCCTAACACATGGGTTCTATTTTTTGCAGAACTCTATTATTCAGAGAAAGATGACATAATATTAGGAAACACGGAAACTATGAATGACCAAAAAATTATTTATCCAATATCTATGATAATAACAATGGAAGAAATAATAGCAATTAAGAGACTAAAAACAAATAAGTCACCAGGACCAGACAAAATAATAGGAGATGTCTATAAACATTATATAGACTGGTGGGCTCCAGTAATGAAGAAATTATACAATACTTTTGTGCAAGGACAGGAATATCCCATCAGCTGGAAGGGGAGTGTCATATACCTGATCTTTAAGAAAGGCGATCCAAACAATCCCAAAATGTATCACTCAATAAGTCTAATAGACGTCTCACAAAAAATATTCACTAGAATTGTTTTGGAGAGATTAGAAGAGTGGGTAAACCATAATAACATTTTACATGAAGTACAAAATGGATTTAGGAAAGCAAGATCCACAACCCAGCATTGTTATACATTAAAACATCTAGTATGGAAATACACAAAATTAAAAGACCAATCTTTATTGCTGTTTCATGGATTTTTCATCTGCATTTGATAGCATTAGTAGGGTAATACTATGGAATAAGTTAAAAAAATTAGGGTTGTACCCAGAACTTCTTAATATTTTGATAAAACTGCATTTAAATACATGGGGAGTAGTCCAATATGACCAACATGGGAATATGACTAAGTCATTCCGAATAAATCGAGGGGTTAGGCAAGGATGCCTATTGGCCCCACTTCTGTTCAACATATACATTAATGATATCTTGATAGTATTAGAAAACCCAATATTTCAAGCAACGAAAATAGGAAATACTATAGTAGATTGTTATCATATGCCGATGATCTGGTATTAATATCAACATCTGCTCTAGGATTACAAAGGAAATTAACTCACTTTACAAAGTTATGTGATAATCACAAATTAAAGATAAACATGTCCAAAACTAAGCTACTGATTTTTGGGAACACCAATAAGTATTCCAGACCCCTGTAGATAAGTACAGAAAAAGTAGAAATAGTCAAATATTATGACTATTTAGGTGTCAGATTTAACCAGAACTTAAAATGGAAAGATCAGATAGACCAGATTATAATAAAAATAAAGAAAGCTTTCAATGCATTTAAAATATTTAGCTAAAGATGGGTTGAACCTTTGTAAAAGGAGTTTTAAGAGTTCTAGAGGCTAAAATAAACTCAAGTACACTCTATGCAGTAGAGATCTGGAAAATGGTAGACCTCAATAAACTAGAGGTATTGTGCAATAAAATTAAAAGATACATTATAATGGTCCCACATTCAATACCAGTAGGAATATTAAACCTAGAATTAGGACAATACTCTATTTCGATGTTAATGAGAGAAAGACAGATATTGTCATCACTAAAACTATTCTACTTGAAGAAAATAGACTTCCAAGACAATGTCTAGAAGAAAATAAAATATTCATTAATGGGAAGATTTCCCTACTCTAGAAATTTTTAGGCAATTTCTTCTGCCAAATGGACTTGGACACATTTTATGGACCATGTATGTACATCCATGGCAGATGATAATTGAAAATGTTAAGAGTAGGTTAAGGGATCAAGAGATAACTAATATGTATACAAAATTAAAAACAAGTTTAAACTATTCAGATGGTATAAGTACATAAAAATAACACATGGCCTAGAACCTTATCTGGTAAAATTAACTAATCCAAAGGAGAGGAGAATAATAGCTAAATTCAGGTTAGAAACATATAAGGTTAACTATGTACTCCACAAACAAAAAAGGGAAAATATCTCAATACCATTTTGCAAATGTGACAGACTATCAGAGAATGATCTAAAGCATATATTACTTTTGTTCCCATTAAATAAGGGTTTTTGCTCAAAATGGCTTAGTGACATCATGGCAGATCTTAACCTCCCCCCTATAAGCTTGTGAAATATTTCTGAATAGTGAAAATTTCTATATTTTATAGAAAGTGGTTGGTGTTTTACAATCCACCCACTTATAACAAAATTTCGAATTAATTTTGGTTGCACTAATAGTACTAATGAAAATCTGTATATCTTATAGAAAGTGGCTAGTCATTTTTTATAACTCACCCACTTATAACTCTGAATGAATCATAGCTGCACTGATTGTTTTAAGAAGTTGTAATTAATAATAACAAGTTGTTGCTATTATATACTGATGCATTTATGCAATGGGTGTAAATAAAACCATGGAAACTGGTGACTTTATATGTGTGTTTTATCTAACTTAAATATTTGTAATGACTCTGTTGAACAAATAATCTTTGCAAAGTCAAAGTCAAAAGTTTATGAAAAAGGGATAATAAAACCTACAAGAAACTAAAAATATGTGTAAATGCAAGAAGTACAGTGAATAAAATAGATCCGTTTAAATTACTCCTAGCTGAAGAAAAACCTGATATTGCAGCTGTCACAGAAACGTGGTGGGATCCAGATGATTCTTGGGATAAAAGCATTAAGGGGCACCACTTGATTCATAAGGACAAGAAAGAGAAAAAAGGAAAGGGTGTTGCCTTATATGTAAGCGATAATCTAAAAATAGAAAATCTTGACAACAGCAGAAAGATGGAATTAGTCTGGATTTCAATAACTAATATTAAACCATATAACCTGACAATAGGTAATTGCTATATTCCACTGACTGATAACAGATATATGATCAATTCCTATATAAATGAAAAAAAATTGCATGCTTAAAAGTGTGAGGCAATAGTACTTGGTGATTTCAATCTGTGGGAGACAGACTGGGCTAAACAGGAAGACACCAGTACAGAAGGGGATGCATTATTGGATGTAGTAAAAGAAAATAGCTTGAATCAATTAATTTAAACATCAACAAGAGGTTCCAATATTTTGGATTTGGTTCTGATGAATAGTTCCTATAAACTGGATAATATAATAAGGGAGCCATTATGCACACATGATAATAACATGATAGAAATACATATTGATACATATGTAACTTGTAATAAAGGAAGGAGAGTTACATACAACTACAATGCATGTAACCTAAAAGTAATGAGAGATGAAATACAGCACTGGGTCTGGAAGGCAGATATGGAAAATAAAACAACTTCAAGAATGCTGAAGCTGTTTCATACTAGATTAATGCAGGTTAGAAACAAACATATATCAAGTAGACAGATATGTAATAAAACAGGAAAAATACCGCAATGGTGTAACAAAAAAATAGAAACATAGAAACATAGAAGTTGACGGCAAATAAGGACCGCAAGGCCCATCCAGTCTGCCCATTTCTTTTTCTACCTTATAAATGTGCCATCGGCCTTTGAGATGTCAGTGACCTATCTATTCATAGTCATTTGTATTGCTCCCTTATGCCTATCCCATGCCTGTTTGAAGCCCTGCACTGTATTCATAGCCACTACTTCTTGTGGTAAGCCATTCCATGCATCTACCACCCTTTCTGTGAAAAGAATTTCCTCACATTCCCCTTAATCGGCCTCCTCTAATCTCATGCTGTGTCCTCTTGTCCTGCTATTTTCTTATATTAAAACATGTTAGACTCTTTCACCTTGTTTATGCCCTTAAGGTGTTTAAATGTCTCGATCATATCACTCTCTCCCTCCTTTGCTCAAGGGAGTGTACATATTGAGCTCCGTTAATCTGTCCTCATATTCTTCTGATGCAGTCCCTGCACCATTTTGGTTGCCCTTCTCTGGACTGCCTCAATTTGATTAATGTCCTTGTGAAGGGTGTGGCCTCCAATACTGCACGCAGTACTCCAGACAGGGCCTAACCAATGTATAGCAGAGGATTATTACCTCCTCTTACGACTTTGATACCCACATACACCCCTAACACCCCTAGCTCACCTACTGCTTTTAGAGGTCTGCTTGGATGATTTCAGGTCATCAGTGATGATGATGCCCAAGTCTCTTTCTTCCTTGTGACTGCTAGCAACTCCTCCCAGCCTATAAGTGGCTTCAGGGTTTCTCTTCCTATGTGCATGATTTTGCACTTCTTTGCATTAAATCCCAGTTGCCACTCTTCTGACCATTCTGCTAGTTTATCCAGATCTCTTCTCATTCTGCCCACCCCATCTGGATCATCTACTCTGTTGCAGATCTTGGTGTCATCTGCAAACAGACAAGCCTTACCCTCTAGTCCATCTGCTAGGTCACTAATGAAGATGTTGAATAGGACTGGCCCCAGGACTGATCCCTGAGGTACCCACTTGTGACTTGCATCTCTTCTGACTGTATACCATTTACCACCACTCTCTGTTTTCTGCCAGTCAACCAGTTTGCCACCCAGTTGACCAACTTCTGACCCACCCCGAGCCTACCTAGCTTATTTATCAATCTTCTATGTGGAACAGTGTCAAAAGCTTTGCTGAAGTCAAGGTAGGCGACATCAACTGCTCCCCCTTGGTCCACCATATAAATAGAAAACATGTTGAAGAGGAAAAAAACATCATACAGGCAATCAAAACCTTATCCATGCGAAGGAAATAACATAAAACTAAGGTATCACACAACAGTACTGAAACAAGAGTTTAGGGAGTCCAAATGAAATCATGACATCAAACTGGTAAGTAACAAACTGAACATTAAAGCATTCTATGGTACATTAATTTAGAAAAGAAGGGTGGGTCTAATGTAGGGTCATTATTGGTGGACAATGAACTAGTATTGAATGAAAATTACACAGTGAAATAATTCAACAGATACCTTTGTTTGGTACGTCAGAAGGGAGGGAATATAGTCCACATATCAAAGAGTACTGATACAGTAAAAGAAATTTCAACCAAAGAGGTTTTAAAATACCTGAAAGCTCCACAGGAAAATAAGGTAGCAGAGCTGGATGGACTAGTACGTAGGATATTAAAGGAATTGGCAAATAAATGGTTGAAATTCTAGCATATATATTTAATGGCCCAGATATTCAAAGGGATGCGCCTGGCACAGTTCCACATCATTTCATCGCAAAACTTTTTGTCGCGGTAAATTACCACACAGTAATTAGAGCGCAATACATTTCATCACATAGACTCTACAGCACATGACAGTTCAGCGTATATTAATTCGCTGTTCTGTTGCACCGCCGCCTACTGTGCAAATTGAGTTTTGAGAGCCATGCCATTAGAGTTTGTAAAAATCATCAGAGGTCAGCCGATGCTGTGTGATGCTGGATTCTTATACCGCCTGGAGCGTACAAGAGGACACACAATATATAGTGCTTCACGATAATGGCCTTTACCTTTGCAAATGCTTCTACCATACCAAACAAGAGGACACACAATATATAGTGCTTCACGACAATGGCCTTTACCTTTGCAAATGATTCTTCTGATCCAACAAAATCCTTTTCCCCTGCCCGACCTTTGCCCTATGCCCTTTGACCCAGACGCATTACGCATGACACATCACGCATATTTCAACACAGTAATCGAAAAGGTACTTTCAACACAGTAAACAAAATGGTATTTTTTCCTATTATAATTATCAATTTGCAATGAAATTTCATGCGGTGAAATGTAGCATGCAATAAAGTTTATTATGATGACTTTTTTGTGATGTAATGTTTGTGATGAAGTGTTTGTGACGAAGTGATGTGATACCGCCTGGCACAACTCAGTTGCATGAAGTGCAACCCTGCAATGCGCTCTGGTGAGATATTCAAAAGGAGCATTTGCACAGTGCAAATCCCGATGAGCCGGGGTTCACTGCAATTGTATGCGGCGTATCTGAAGGGGGTGTGCCCATGCATATTTGACACATCCTGATATTCAGCCCAGGATGTGCGGCGATATGCTGGCACAATTCCGATGCCACAAACCTGGGCACAAAGTTGTGCCAGGAAAACCAGGAACAACTGCCGGCCACCCATAGGCGGGGTGCTGTATTGCAGGGTGGAACACAGCAGCTGCCAGCCGTGGGTGGCCACCTGCCCACCCAGAACACTTTTCACAAGCATCTGTATTGTTCCTGGTAGTCTAGTCATACCCCCCTCCCTCCCGTAGCTGCAAACATGGGTAAATTGTGATAACTGCAATCCCTGGTTGTCTAGTGGAACCCCCCCTCTCTCCCATAGCCGAGATTGCCAGTAAAATGTAATAACTACTTTCCCTGGTGGTCCAGTGGTTGCCCTCTGCCCCTAACCCTGATCGCTAGTAAAATGTAATGACCACATTCCCTGGTAGTCCAGTGGTTCTCCCCCGCCCCTAGCCCTGATCACCGGTAAAATTACATAAATACATTCCCTGGTGGTCCAGTGGCACCTCCCTCCACCCACACAGGACCTGTTGCCCACCCCGCTCCCCTCGTCATTGGTGGGCAGCCGCATCTCACCCGCATACCGCCCAGCCGCCTGCCGAATGACAGGAGGATGCCACTAGACTACCAGGGATTGTAGTTATGACAATTTACCAGTGATCATGGCTATGGGAGGGAGGTAGTGCCACTAGACTACCAGGGATTGTGTTTTAATAACTAATTCCCGAGATCACTGCTATGGGTGGGGGATGCCCCGAGACCCCCTCAGTCCACACGTCATTCTGTGCAAGGTGCCAGGTGCATTTCACTGGGCTGCTCTACGCAAGGCATGCAAATGGAGCCATAATGATATGCAAATTGCCCCATTTGCACCTTGCATATTTTCTTGACTCATTTGCATGTCTTTTCTGAATATAATGGGTGCTGCACCCAGTGCAACTGCGTTTGCATTGGCACATCCCCATGCTCCCTATCTGTGGCATACACCAATGCAGTGCCACTGTGCTGTGTGCAGTCCATGCCATATTCAATGGTGCTGTGCCATGGTGCATCACTGTTGAATATCACCTGGTCCTGGCCCCAGCACATCCCAGCTGTGCTGCACCCATGCTTGCACCATTGCCAGGCGCAGGCTAATATTTCTCTGAATCATTGTGTTATACCTGAGGATTGGAGAATAGCAGAGCAAGTCCCATTATTTAAGAAAGGTGATAAACAGCTTACAAAACATTATAGGCCAGTTTAACATCTGTTACTGGAGCAATTATGGAAACATGCATAAAGGCCATATAGGAAAGGGATTGTGAAGAAAATGGAATTAATTACAGATAATCTACAGCATGGGCTTAGCTCAGGAAGATCATGCATGACAAACCTTCTCATGTTTTATGAGAAGATTAGTAAAGAACTGGATGAGGGACGTGCTATGGGTGTGATATTCATGGGTTTTAGCAAGGCTTTTAAATCATTGTGTTGTCACACAAAATAACGGATTAGAAAAACAGTGCAACTTGGAAGAAATAACACACCTGCAAAATGGATATCCAACTAATAGGAAGATCAAAGTCAGAAGGCGAAGGTTATGCAAAATATGTGGGGTGCCACAAGGCTCTGTGCTGGGACCAGTACTATTTGGAATTTTTGCCATCGATCTTGGGAACAGTATCAGTAACATCTGCAATAAATTTACAGATGGCACAAAACTCAGAGGTAGAGTGAACACAGTAGCAGAGTCAGCATTATTACAGTAGGATTTAGATAGGATGGTAGACTGGACAAATGAGTGGAGCATGTCAGTTAACACTGATCCAGAAACAAATGGTTTGATATATTTCATTAGACCAACATAGATGTAACAAAAGAAAACAGTGTCTAAGCTTTTGGACCAACCAAGTCCTTCCTTGGAGGCTTATGCCAGTAGTTTAGGAAATAACACCCAGAACATACATTAAAAAACCAAGAAAGAATTCTTATTGGTTTAAAATACCTTTTCTAAAAAAACTGAGGTTTAAATGGAAGACCCCTTTATGCTAGCTGCTGTGAATTATTCCAAGGTGAAATATCAACAGAGGAAGATAAGAGGAATCCTTCCAGAGGCCAGACAGTTTCAATTAACTTTGTTGTATTTGTACCCTTTGTCCCTTGGTTGCACCTGGAAACAAGCTCTGCTCTGTGTACCTTTCCCGACTACCAGAATTTTACATAAAAAAATTAACTTTGTGAATGAGTTAGTGTGTTATGTGAATACACTTGTAATTAAAAGCAACATCTTTAGATTTAAATCCACTTAAGTACATGTTAAAAATGTGATAGTATTCAGTGCTAAAAAAAATGTTCTATCCATGGCAAAAGGAGGGTACAATGAGAAATGTCCCTAGTGTGAGCCAGCTGTTACACACAGTCATACAGTAGTAAACCTGTCTGGAGACATTGTATAACTATATGCTCAACCAGTTAATATATTCCATAAACATTAAATCCGTCAGTGCCACAACAACATTTTTTCACAAGATTTTATCAAATGTCAGTATTAGTGCCCAATAAAAAACAAACTTACCAAGGACCACCTAGAAAATGAGATAATGCATCCTAATATGTTTAGAGATCAATAAAGAGTCAGTTTATAATCAATCTACTATATGTACAGTAACAGTCCTATGAATCTGAAGCAAAACCTAATGGAATTACCCCGGAACACCACTATATAGAAACCAGTTGGAAGGAGTATATATTAACTATGTATGAGAACTAAGAGAACTAACACACTGTAGTATCAATATGTCATGTACCTGAATATAAGCTCACCTCTATACCCACAACCCCAGCCTCACCCACACATACAACCCCACCCCACCCAAAAAAAAAAAAAACACGTGATCCTTACCACCCCACACAGACACACATAGTTTTAGGTGTGAAACCAGCATATCGATAACCACTTAAAAGGGATGCATTATCTTGTTTTCTAGGGAGTCCTTGGTAAGTTTGTTTTTACTGGGCACTAATACAGACATTTGACAAAATCTTGTTACACCACTGAAAGTTTTAATGTTTTGGAATATATTAACTGACTGAGTACATAGTTATAAAATGTCTCCAGATAGGTTTAATACTGTATGACTGTGTGTAACAGTTGGTTCACACTAGGGACATTTTTCATTGTACCTCCTATTGCCATGGATAGAAAATTTCTGTTTCATTTTTGTTTTGTTTTTTAACATGGAATGCTATCACATTTTAACACATACTTAAGAGGGGTTAAATCTAAATACTTTGCTTTTAATTAAAGAGTGTAGTCACATAATACAATGACTCATTCATAATGTAAGTTAACTGAAACTGTCTGGCCTCTGGAAGGATTCTTCTTATCTGCCTCTGTTGACATTTGACCTTGGAATAACTCCAGCAGCTAGCAGCAGCATAAACTGTTTCTTCCACTTAAACCTCAGTTATTTAAAAAAAAAGGTATTTTAAACCAATGAGAATTTTTTTCTGGGTTGTTTTATGTATGTTCTGGGTGTTATTTTCCAAACTACTGGCATAAGCCTCTGAGGAAGTACTGCATTTGGTTGGTCCGAAAGCTTAGGCACTGTTTTCTTTTGTTACATCTATATTGGTCCAATAAAATATATCAAACCATTTGTTCTGGATCTGTTCTTACAAGGACCACTATGGCAACTAAATTACTACTTATGCACACCCCATGCCTATCCCCCTCTGTCAGCCTCCCCTCTCCATGCTCTCCAACATTCTTCCATCCAAACTATCCTCCCTCTTTTCAAGTTAATTTGACAAAGCCACTTACTGACTGCTTTGTTATAGTTTTATGTGATGATGGCAACTCTGTTACAGTGCCAATCACATACAGTGACTAAGTAAGTGCCCGACATCAAAAGGGTGAACTGCACAACACCGGCCATCGCAAACAGCGATGGTCGCTTACTAAATCACATATGGCAATAAAAAACAAGTATTTTTATATGGGGGGAAAGTCCCCTGCACCCCCCCAAAAAAAAATTACCAACTCCAGGGGGAGTGGACATAGACAAAATAGAAAATCCACAGGAAGCAAAATAGTTTCATGTACCAGAATCCAAACCCAGCACCACGGGCAGTGGCTCAAGCCACTACACCACGCTGCCAGCTTAGCAGGGCTTGGCCAAACTGATCTTCATATACCCTTTCTAGTGAGTTTAGTGAGAGTAGCTTAGTGTTACACTCGCTATAACCATTTCTTGCTCTTTTTCTCCGTTCACTGTAAATACAAGCAGTATTATTGTCACTCATATTGAGCCACTCAATAATACTCAGTCACATCACATGATACCCTTTTTTACCTGTTTTTGAACCTCTTGAGTTGTATTTTACATGATACCCTACTTCCCCCCTCAATCCACACTTATCCCACTCTGTCCTCCTCCCCTTATCACCCTTTCTGCCATTCTTACCAGTCTCCCCCTATTCTTTTCTAACCATTCTTTTAACTTTTCTTTCCCTTTAAATGTTAATTTGACAAAGTCACTTACTGAGTGCTACATTACCTGTTTGGGACATCATTGAGGTGTACCTTACATGATACTATACTTTGTAATGATATTGTAATGTTATATTTCTTCCTCTTGTTTTGTCAACTGTTTGTACTTTCTTGACGTGGAACATTTGTAAAAGAATCACTGGTTCAAAGGTGTCTGTAATCAGAGATATCAATAAAATAAAATAAACAAATGCAAAGTTATGCATATGGGAAGGAACAATAAGTATAATTAATATTACTTTCATGGAGTTAAATTAAAAACAACATAGTGTGAAAAAGATCTCAAAATATATACAACTAAAGATCTCCAAAGTAAGAAACAAGTAAATACATTATTTGGAAAGGTAAAGCTGCCAGCACATGCCTTGGATTACTCTACAAGCACAGGCAGCACCTCACCCCAGAGGCCCTGAAAATTGCCGTCCAGAGCTCTGTGGTGTCAGTTATTGATTATGGCCTCATTATCTATGGCTCCGCCATGATGTCCGCCCTCCGACATATAACAACTGCACTAACAAAGCATGCCACTGTACAACTGGTGCCCACCGCCTCAACCCACACCTGTGCCCTTTATGAACAATTTGGATGGCTCAAACTCTCCAACCATATAAAGTATTTCACATGTGCAATGGCGGGAAAAATCAACCTTGGCCTCACACCCCCCGGTGTTACTGCCTTGTTACATCAAAACACCAACCGACAGAACACCAGGAGCTCGATAACCCAGATTCTACAAATTCTTCCCTGTTGAACTACGCTGGGCCAACGCTCCTTCACCTATAGGGCTCCTCTATGGATAAATGGTCTCAGCCATACTATCTCCTCTGCCTCAACACTAGATCTGTTCAAAAACAGGCTCTGGGCCCATCTCATTGCCTCTAGCTCCTGTGACTGCCTCTCCTAGATGTTGACCTATACAGCTTTAATCCTAACTTATATACTGCTTAACCCCAAGCCCCCCAGTCCCCCTCCCCCAGCTCCTGAGGCACCACTTCAAATCTCAGATCTTCATATCACCTCATTAGTCTCTCCTTGCCCCATTATAGCATTTATTCCCCACCCACCCACCCCCTTTTTTCTTCTATCACTTCTTCCCATTTATTTTTTGACAAATGCCTCCGGTTGCATCTTCATCCTCCCCTCTCCTCTCATCCCTGTTTCTCTCCCACTCCTGGATGCCTGCTTCTGCCCATTCCTTGTGGGTACAAGCATCCTAGCTGTGTTCACCATTTTACTATAGCTGCCTCTGTTAACTACCTACACTCCTCCTCCTCCTCCTCCTCTACACCTTACTCTTCCTATAATTGACCCCTTTCAATAGCACTGTTGTACATGAATTGTTTACTGTTGTTTCACTGTTGCTTCCTTGTTGGTTGTTATTTCTGACGTGGAACCTTTGTAAAAGAGCCTTGGCTCAAAGGTACTTGTAATCCTAAAATAAATAAATAAATAAATAAATAAAAATAATACATTTATTGAATACAATAAGGAGACACTTCAGTCACAGGTCAGAGAATGTTATATTACCATTATATAGAATAGTGTATGGGAGCCCATATACAACAAGACTATTTACCCCAAGTGGTTACCATGATGATGAGGACCTCAAGAGCAAAGCTTGAGTGGTCCCTCAGTCATCATGGTAACCAAGGGGGGAAGATTAGCCTTGTTATGTATAGGGGCTCCCATACAGTATTTTATATACTGTAGAACTAGCTATAATTGCGTAAAGTTTATATCGCACAGATTAGTCATGTGCCATGATCGGGCACACATATATTCGTGCGCTTTATCCTTTCAAAAGCAGCTATTCGCAAAGCTGTTTGCTGCTTCTGTCCCCTATTGCCATACTTTGTCTGATCGGCTGCATTAACTGCTAAACTGTTAAACTGTACAGGTACAGTGATGTCCTTAATTAAGTGGTTAAACTCCCCTCGTAGACCAGCAACAAAGAGAGACTTTACTGCCTTGGAAACCAGCAACTTGGATTCCGATATTCTTTCTGTCACTGCCGGCATATCAAACCTGATGGCAGAATCTGTAGCACGTGAACTTGCAGTATCTTCTCCTCCTGCAAAGAAACGCAGAGCACATTATGCCATCTACACCCCTGAAGTCAGATTTGAAATTGGCAAGTATTCTTGTGAACATGGGGTAATGAATGCTGCTCGATATTATGAGAGCAAGTATAAGCAGAAAATTAATGAAAGCACAGTCTGCACCTTCAAGCGTGACTACAAAAGAAACTGGCACAAACTCCTGACCCAGAAAAACTTTCTAAAGTGCTGCCCATAAAGCCCATGG
Source organism: Neoceratodus forsteri (assembly GCA_016271365.2). Lineage (NCBI taxonomy): Eukaryota > Metazoa > Chordata > Ceratodontiformes > Ceratodontidae > Neoceratodus > Neoceratodus forsteri. The sequence continues at coordinate 689,093,719 of CM057449.1, forward strand.
TCGCCCACGTCTGCTTCTGGCAGACATTGAAGACGAGTTAAAAAACATTGTTAGAACACTGAGATCTGAGGCTGCTGTTATTAATGGTAGACTGTTGCTGGCAATAGCGACTGGGGTAGTTAAAGCCAAATGCCCTGAACTACTTGTTGAAAATGGTGGCAGCCTATCCTTTTCTAGACAATGGTCCTCGTTGTTTTTAAACCACATGAGTTTCAGCAAAAGAAAGGGAACCAAGGCTGCAAGAAAAACACCACAAGATTTCGAAGCACTAAAAGCAGGCTACCTCAACAGAATAGCCACAGTGTCTCGTCAGGAGCACATTCCACCTGAGCTAGTCTTAAATCTAGATGAGACTGGGGTTAACTTGGTTCCATGCTCTGAATGGACGATGGACACTATTGGGAAAAAGCAGATTGAGGTTGCCGGTTTGGGCGACAAACACCAGATAACAGTTGTACTATGCTGTAGTCTTTCTGGCCACTACCTACCCCCTCAGATAATCTACGCAGGCCGCACTGAACAGTGCCATCCCTCCTACAAGTTTCCCCCAGGTTGGCATGTTACACACACTGATAACCATTGGGCCAACACCGAGACAACAATTCAGTACATTGAGTGTGTTATTGTACCATATGTGCACTCGATTAAAAAAAAATGCAGCTGCCAAGTGTACAAAGGACACTGTTAATCCGGGATCTTTTTAGAGGTCACACAATGAAAGAAGTGCTTGACACTTTTGAAAAGCTCAATATTGTGTCAGCCTATGTCCCTGCTTCATGCACAGACATGCTACAACCCCTGGACATTGCCATAAATAAAATTTTTAAAGATGAGCTGAAGCATAATTTTACGGAATGGTATGCGAATGAAGTAGCTGCCAAAGTAACAAATTCTGATACTGACCCAAACAGAAAGATGAACATCGATCTCAGGACAACTTCACTTAAAAATCGCCATGCTCAATGGTTGGTAAATAGCCTTGCCAAACTGGCAGCTCGACCAGAGGACTGCTCTTGAGGATTTGAGCAAGCTGGCATCCTACGGGCACATACAGAATGTCTAAATGGTAAGTTTGCTCACCCGCTTAGAATTGCCCTGACTGTTTACCTAAGTTTTTAACCCTGTTACTGTGTCTTGCAGATGCTGATGAAGATGGAGACGGCATGGCTTGAAACAGCGACCTGAAGCTTTCGTATTGCTCATACTGCTTCGTACAACTGTGGCAACAACTTTGAAACCTTTTTTTTTCACACTGCTCATTAAATAAATGTGTTTCTCACCTGGCAAACATGTTAATGGTCTCATTTGATTCATTTGATTCATACAGTACACAGTACTCGTATCCAAGGAAAACAACGTTGTGGTAACTAGGAAGTAATTGTACCGACCACGTGGTCCCCATTGATGAGTCACAGCATGCACGTAGTCATGGTACAGACGCAGTAGAGCATAATTCAGAATTGAAGAAGAGTCAGAGGCAAAGCGTGTGTCTAAGCAGTACAGTAATCTATTGTATGTCGCTGTGTCCTCAGTACTCTTAGTTTAACAAGCATTGTAGTTTAACATTCGCTGTAAAAATAATTACACTGAACAGGACCATTCGGCGATTATAGTGAAACTATTTTTACAGTGAATCATTCTAGTTCTACAGTACTGTAGTGTATGGGGAAAGAACCACACAGCAAGACTTTCTTCAGTTTAATGTGTTTACTGCTTTGAACTAATTTTACTCTACAATCAACATAGTCTTGGAATCCTGGCTCAGATCTTCTACCCCTGACAGGGAAGTTAACATCCCTAACTATTGGCTGTTCAGAGCTGACAGGCAGACTAAGGGTGGTGGGGTAGCCATTTATATCAAGGACAAATATACGGTCACTACCATTGACTCCTCCTCTACTGCAAATGGCTTTGAATGTCTGTCCCTTAAGGTTGAAACATCCCGCTCAATGGCTATAAGTGTTATTGGGTGTTACAGGCCTCCATCTACTGGATGTCAGCTCCTATCTCCCCTATCGACTATTATAGGACATGAGACCCTCAATACTATTATTCTAGGGGATCTCAATTATGACTGGTTATCCAAGGCTTCCTTACCCCTCAAATCCTTCTGTGACTCTCTTGGGCTTACAAAACTCATTGAAGAACCTACACATCCTAACCAGAAAAACCCCAGGAATAGCACCCTATTGAATGTCTTTCTTACAAGCAAGCCACAGTCCTTTTCCTACTCTGAATATTTTTTCAGATGTCAGTGATCACTGCTTCATCGCCAGTGTAAGATCTGACACCAATCGCCCCTCCACATCTAAGTTCTCCATCAGAAGGTCCAGATACAACTTTGACCCATTTGCCTACATCGATGAGCTAAAATCATCTGCACACTGGCAGAAATTTTACCTAGCCAAATCGGTCAGTATGGCATATGACATTTTTCATCAAATAGTGTTTTGTTCCATAAATAATCATGCTCCCTTGGTAAAAGTCCATGTAAAGACGGAACTTGCCAATGGTTCTCTGCTGAACTCAATGCTGCATTACTAGCAAGAGAAGAAACTTTGGAAAAAGCCAGCAGATCAAAACTGCAGAGGATTGGTGCCACTTCAGGAAGGCTAGGAACTCCTGCACCAAATTGGTTAGAGAGGCTAAGGCCAGCTTCTACTGTTCTGAGTCTGACTGTGCCTCAAGGTTCCAAGCTAAATTTTGGTCCACAATCAAGGAGCTGTCTGGTCATACAGCTGGAAATGTACTTCCCTCTAAAATCATCTCTGACAATGTTACTATCAATGATAGCAAGGAGATTCTCAGGCCTTACAACCACCTTTGCTACAGCAGGCCTAGCATTCGACAATTCACCAGCATCCATGTTACGTTCTCAGGTTAGTGCACAGATTCCTGATCCTAGCACCACTAATGCAGTCTTCTCATTCCTTCCTGCTTCCTTGAAAGAGATCAAAGACCTCCTTCTACAGTTGGACACCAAGAAGAGCACTGGTGCTGACTCTCTCGACCCCTACTTCTTAAAGATTGCATACCACGTCCTAGCTGTACCTATCACACACCTATTTAACTTGTTCTTGTCACAGGGGACTCTTCCACACCTATAGAAAATTGCCCAAGTCATTCCTCTGTTTAAATCAGGGATCCTGCGACCTAAATAATTACATGCCGATATCTCTCCTACCAATATTGTCTAAGCTGCTGGAAAAAATTGTGAATGCTCAGTTGAGAACCTACCTAGATAACAAGAACCTCTAAACCCGTGCAGTCTGGTTTCAGAGCCAAGCACAGTACCAGTACTGGCTCTGGCCAAAGTGACTGATGACTGGCAATGAGAGCTGAAAAACAAAAACATTTGTATGTGCTATGTTCCTGGACCTTAGCAAGGCCTTTGACACTGTTGAACACTGCCTGCTTCTTTCCACCCTAAAAGTGATAGGTCTGGACCCGACCTCTCAGTGCTGGTTCAATAATAACCTTACAGATAGGCTTCAGCAGGTCAAGACCGAAGGGGAGCTCTCTCCACTCAAACCACTAAAAAGAGGTGTTCCATAGAGATCATCCTGGGGCCTCTATTGTTTGCCATTTATATAAACAATATTGATGTTGGCATCACGGAGGCCAATATTCACCTTTTTCGCTGATGATATGGTGTTGTACCTAAGCCACCCAACTGCAGAAGCCACCTGTGGAGATTTACAAACAGAATTCAACTTGTTGTAGAATAAGCTCCTGAATTAAAAACTCTTACTCAATGCCAAAAAAAAAAAGCTATGATTTTCTCTGTAGCTATTCAATCGGTGAACCCTTCTATCTCTGGCTTCTTACCTCCCATTAACACTTTACTAGGAGAGAGTTTGAAATGTGTTACAAAATTCAAGTACCTAGGGGTCTGGCTAGACCACAGACTCTCCTTCGTGGAGCATGTCGAGGATCTGCTGAAAATGTTGAGGCAGAGGCTTGGTCTCTTCTTTAGAATAAACCACCTCCGGGTCTATGTGATAATGGCGAACGCCTAAAGGTGATCACCGTTATCGCTCAGTCAGAGTGCTGAACACATTTTCAGCACTCTGACAACCCCAGCACACCAGCACAATGGTGCCAGGGCATATTTTTACTGCTTTCTGTAATGGGGGCGCTGTGACCCCACCACACCCTCACAGGCTTTTCACCCCTGCACCCCCTACTATGATTCTTGAATCCAGGGAGTGCATGTTGGGGTGAAAGCAGTAAAATAAAGTGGTTTGGGCTGGTGCAATAAAATCGCACCAGCGCCCGGACCCGAACCTGGTACCTCAGCCACCCCAGCCACTAGCCAATCCATGATGCCATGACACAGCTCGACCAGCAACTGCAGTGCCACCCCTAAAGCCTCTCCACCCCTCTCAGCCCACCCTCACCATGCTCGCTCCCACACCCCCCAGCGTACATATAGCGACATCCTGTCACCAAGTTCGCCCAACCCCTCATCCAGTCACCCTACCTCTCCATTGCCGTAAGTGGATTGTGTCCAGAAGGTGACACCATAATGGATGGCACCCTTCCTCATGTGCCCACTTCATGGGTTACCACTGCCTCCTCACCAAAGATGCCAAGATATAGTTAGTTCAATCCATGTTTCTATCCCTAATTGATTATGCCAATTTCATTTATAGTCACTGTAATGCCTCCTATCTTACTAAACTGGACACCTTATACCATAGAGCCTTGAGATTCATAACTGGCCTACCTATCACCACCCATCACTGCTCCTTATATGCAGCTTAGGGGTGGACCTCCCTTCAGTGCAGAAGGAATAGATATGCGGCTGTCTGGACTTACAGAGATATTACCAACAAATGACCCCAATACATTTCTGACTGTTTACCATTATACATGGTATGCAACTAAGCACTGAGAAGCTATTCTCTGCTTCAACTGAAGGTACCTAGGGCCAGTACACGCTTTGGGAGAGCCAATATAGGCTTTGTGTTGCCCTCACTCTGGAACAAACTACAGAAATTTATGAAACTGAGCCTCCCTGTTAGTCTTACCACTTTCAAGATCTTGTATGCCAAGGCTGTTGAGGAACTATGCAGATGTTTCCAGCATGCTTAGCGTGCTAGGGTGCCTACTGCTTACCTGCCCACTACATCTCCACCTAACCTGCCCCCTTGATTGTCTCCACCTATACCCTCATTTTTTCTGCTAATCCACTACCTTTCTTACCCTCAGACGCATAACATATATGTCCTCAACCCATCTACCGTAGTATCCCTCCTAGAACAGCTGCAGTCCTATACCCTTCCACTCCATAACTGCCCCTTAAGTTTGTATATGTTCTGGCCAATGATATGCCATGCTGTTTGAAAATGTTTAATTTGCTGGCTGTTTCAGAATGTTTTAATTCCCTTCTCATACCATTCTCCTTAACCTTGTTAACCCTATACCTGAAATACTTGTTGTTCTCTGTGTATTTTTCTATTTCTGTATAATGTATATTTATTATCTGTACATAAAAGTGTTATTTTTGACCTTTTGTAACACAGGCCCACCTTGTAAATGAGCCTGCTCAATGGTGTTCACCTGGATAAATAAAGACTTGATTTATTGATTGATTGATTCAACAAGCGGCCCCATCTACACTGTTTTCACATTTTAGTCAACCCACTACAACAAATAAAAAGATGCAGAGACTGTTTACTTACTGTGGCTTTGATTTAAAGCCCCCTAGTGCAATTTTCCCTCTGTACTCCTCTCTCTCATGACCTATGAACTACAACCTCATACTCAGATCTCTCCCCTCCAACAACAGAGCCCTTAGCAACTGCATTCTGACCTGTCACCCTATTTGCTTGATGACATTTTCTATGCCCCTCCCCCACACATAACTATACAGGACCCAAAAAAAGAGTGAGCCAATCAATAGAGAAAATATTTTGACACTAAAGTGTTGTGTTTGTGCCTGGTGTAACTTTTTTTCTTTTGGATTGCAGTCTGACAGTTGCTCCAGTGCCTCAGTTTGACACTTAGAGCAAGAGTGAACAGTTCGCAAATGGCTCTGTGTGATGTTCCTAGTGCAACAGAATAAAAAGTCATTCTGCTGCAGTATAGATATCACTACTACAGCAGAATGACTTTTTATTGTGAACAAGCATTCACTATACACTTTATATAGGTCTTACGTAAAACCGATAATTGATTATGGGTCACAGACTTGGGAGGATTAACAACTGGAGAAAGTATAAAACTAGAAATGATGCAACATAAAGCAACAAAAATGGTGAGAGGTGTAAAACATAACATACGAGGAAGGACTGAGAAGGGTGGGAATGCACACCTTAGACCACGGATGCATAAAGGTGATTTAGTAATGTTATATACAACGCTAAGGATCCGGACCTGTTGAAAGAATTAAATCTTACAGGTGGGCAAGAAATGTGTACACTAAATGGCATAATAAACAAAGGTTGTGCACTTTAGAACAAATGCAAAGGAAACATTTTTTCACATAGAGATACTTCCATACTTATGGAACAATTTACCAACAGAACTGGTAAACATCAGCACTTGTGATACTTTTAGAAAAGGCTTGGATATCTGGATGGAACAAGCAAAACATAAGGGATATTTAAAATTGTCTGAACTCTATTTCTTAATCCAAAGTATTATCCAAGGTATAAAAATAATGTATTATGATATTTTATAATGCTTGAAATTATGTTTTGAAAGGCGTGACATTTGAACTTTTAAGTATAGAAATGCAAGTTTTATTTTTATTTATTTTAAATGAATGTTTGGAATTGGATCAACATGCATACAGCCTGAAAAATTTGTTCCAATGTGGCACACATCTACACATGTCAATATAATATGTTATTAAAAATAACAGGGCTTCAAACATTTAGTGAGCCATTTTATGTTGTTAACTATCAATCTATGATAACTGCAACAATAAATTCCAATGATATATAAAAATTGCTGACTCCAACCTTTTATTTAAAAAATAATTGCGTTTCTAGCCCTAACAGTTCAAATGTTATCCCATTTTAAACAAATGATCTTTTAAAAGGTCTAACTTTGGAACTGCTGGCTCTAAAAGCTTAATTTTTTCTTAAAATCCTGGATCCCAGTTGTTACAACCTAGCTCTGTTGACATTGTTTTTATTTGTCATTAATACTGTGACTATGTTGAAACTATCTAAACCTTTTTTTCTGTAGTGTTGTCACTACAAATTTTCACTGTGACGCAGCTCAAAACTGAAACATATAGCATGTTCCCTGGGGTTTGAATGCAACAGGGTATGCTGACACAATTATTTGGGGTATCTGCACTATAAATTATATGACCATTTAAAAAATAATAAACAATATTTTCAACTTTCAATTTTTCTAATACTAAACATTTAATTAGTAACTGGGTAGTTTACTACACTATTTCTTTAGTAACTGGGTAGCTTAATGTTCTTCATCTTATGACCTTAATCACATCATGAACATTTCAGTCTGCCCTCTGCCAGTCGCCTACTCTTCCTTGCATTTGTAGAACTTTGGAAGATAAGAATCAGTCTCACTCAGATGTGTCCCAGGTAGTGTGGGGCTCAGAAATGAAATAAATTCTGCGGTGTGGAAATCCACACACAGCCCACAAAGAACAAACTATACAGTGAAGTTTAAATACAGTCTCCAGCTCCACCTGTCAAAGTCAGCTACTCAGTCTGCTGTGGATATGAACTGTGAGTGAGAGGTCCATAATTCAACAGTTTAACCAAGGACGTTTTTGTCTGGACATACACAAACTAATGCAAAACAGCCAAAGTAAAGAAGTATAGGAAAGCAAAGTTTGGACATTAATTTTTTAATTCTTTGGTAACCATGTAAAGTACATTGGGCAGAAGGCAGATTCACAGGGTAACCTGGGACAGTAGTAAAGGTCTCTAGTACAATAAATAACAGACACATAAGGTAAACAAAGGCTAAAATACATAACAGTTCACACAGGTAGTATGCACTTTAATGAACATGCTAATAGAGATACATAAACTCAAATAAAACATAATTACGTCTGCATTGTTCAACTAGGTGTTTTTTTTTAACCTTGAATTTATGCACCATACAGCCTCCTCTCTCCACTCTCTCAGACAATGTCTGCTGCATGATTCTCTTCCATCATGGTCTGCCCCTAGAGTACATGGTTCCACTAACCTAGGTGCCTGGATGACCCCTCCAGGTAGGGTGAGGAGGGACTCCCCCATTCGTACCTCCTCAGAGCCATGCACACTGGACATGGACCAGGTACAGCACAGTCTGTCCTGATGAACTGAAAACATACAATGAGGATTCATCACCTAGAGAGACCAAGATGATTTTCCTTTGTCCGTCCCAGACATCAGCATGCAATGAGGGCCAATGAGCTAGGAGACATGCTCAGACCTGCCTCCTGCTCTGCCCCTCTATTGACTTCTGCCCAATGCCCTACGGCTTCCCCCACCACTGCCCTTCCACCTGGAGCTCCCAGGTGGCGGATTAAAGCCGGAGTATGCAGGTGACCCCCCCTGAAAAGAAGAGCAGCCACTGGGTGCTCCATCCTTCTCCCAGCTGACCCCTGGTGGCCTGTGCTCATTCCCGAACACTGGTTGCTGGGGTGGTATGAGGTAAGGCATTCAGTGCCTCAGCCCTCAACACCACTGGGCCATCATAACTAGGTGTTTTTAAAGCCTCTTTTGGTTTGGGCTCCTTGGCCTCCTCCTCTGAACTGATTACTGTATTATATACATCACAGGATAAACAAGTACTGCATAGATTGGCATGGATTTTAGCTGCATTGCATTTATAAAGACAATTGTATTAGAAAGTATAAATTAACTTACTAGTGCAGCATAACTGGAAAATTATATATAGTCTTTGCATCATAGTAAACCACCATTTGTAATCTCTGAGTTATGTATGCATGGACTTTTCTCATTCTGACAGGCACAAGACACTTTCCCACTTTGTGCAATGAACTTGCAATTACCTGTATAATTGTATGATTTTACAGAATTTTAAGTTTCTATTTTAAAATGTTCTTTTCTTTTATCTTATTTGCAATGGCATAATTGCTAAGCAATAAAACCAGTTTGTACTTGACTCTTTAGGAAACAGGCTACGGGATATACTGTGATTAATGTAAAACAATTAAATTTGCATTGTCAAATGGGTGCTTTAGACTATTTCTAAAGGGTCAGAGGGCTTTAGTTTCTCTTAAGTGCAGTGGTAGTACAGTACATTCCAAAACATGAAGGCCACATAGTGAAAGGAGTGTTGTCTCATCTGGATTCTGCTGTACAGAAGGGAACAGTTAATTGATTATTTTCAGAGGATTTACCACACAGACATAGAAATGTGCCAGCAGAATAAGACCTTGTGCTCCATCGAGTCTGCTCATAATGCAGACTTCCCAGTGGCTGCTAAGGACTTTGCCTCCCTTTTTATGGCAGTGGGCAGAGCCTACGGCCATCCTGCTTTCCCTTGAAAAAAGGTGTTTCCGTAGAACACATCTTTTAGGAGTTTTCAGTGTATCCTTCCACTCTGCAAGATTTCCTTCACTCCTACTGCTCCCCCAACTCTCTCTGATCCACTGACGAGGGATTGCAAGGGATTCCCAGGGTCCATTTAAAGACATCTGGGGCTAGGTCATTTAGCTTTATGGCCCTGACCCTGTTGTATTCTCTACCTCGTCGGGTGCAAGATTGCTTGACCATCCAAAGTTTTAAAGTTGCTCTTAAAACCTTCTTATTTAGCATAGCTTATCCTGATTTTTAATGCTGCTGTTGTATTTACTGTTTTAAATTGCTACATTTGTTATTTATTGATGTATTTATTTATTTATTTATTTATTTATTTATTTATTTATTGTGTTGTATAAACGCCTTGGTTATCAGAAAGACGCTTCTTATAAATAACGTTTGCTTTACTGCTTCTGCAAATCTCCATGAAGGCTAAAGGAATACTTCCTTGTTTCTGTTTAATTAGAATGATAGACACAGAACTCCAAGCTGCTTTTCTCTAAGAACAAATGTGCACACCTTCCAAACAAATCTAAATACCTTTACATCTATTTAAGGTGCACAAAAACAACCAGCATGAAAGTTGTTCAGGGCAAAAAGACCTTTCTCATGAGGGTAGTCACTGACCTGAATTCTTTATATTTTGTAAAATATGATCTTCCAAACAACCTCATTTTGTTTCTTTCTGAGTGAACATAGACAGAGTCATGCCAAACAAATGTAAATATCTTAGAAAGTACACAAGTTACCAATATACAACCAACATGAAGTTGTTCATGACAAAATGACCTTTCAAATGAGGGTAGTCACTAATCTGAATTCTTTAGATCTTTGTAAATATATCCATCCAAAAGGTAAACATTGCAATGAAAAATGAAAATTCAGATAATCAGATGGCCATAGTTTACAAATTATAATTAGTGCAGCTTAATGAGTAGGCTCATTTGAAAGGTCTTATTGTCCTGAACAACTTTCATACAGGTTTCTTATCTGTAAGTTGTATTCTTTTAGAGATATTTACATTTGTTTAGCATAACTCTTGATAACTCATTTTGTACTTCTAAACAGCCTCAGCTCTGCAAATTACTTCACCAAGACAGGATTAGTTCCATCAAAAAAAAGCTATCCCAAGGTAAAATTTCACTGATGTGAAAGTTCACTAACTGATACAAGCTATAAATCAACTGAAGTTTCATTTTAAAACCCTCTGTGTGTCTGCTTAGCATTAGTAAATAGGGTTACCACCTTTTAAGAAGCCCCAAGTGGGACATTTACTGAAACATGATTTTTGCAGGACAGTATGTAACCTCAACCAACACAACAGCTTTTTCTCTAAATAATCAGAATTAAAACTAAGTGTTGGCATTTTTAGGTGTTCCTAGCGTTTCTTATCATTTTAAGGTATTTTAGTTAAGGTACTGTAGTTTTTGCAACATTTAGAGGAAAGTCTGAAAATATTTTTTTTCTACTATAATGTCAGGACATAAAGTATTTTTCATGTTTTTTCGCAGGACACAGCTGCCCAAATCAGGACTGTCCTGCGAAAATAGGGACAGGTGGTAACCCTGTTAGTAAATGATAATGATTAAAAACACAAGGAAAAATATGCCTAAAGAGCAGCTGACACCTTCAAGAGAACTTTAAGAAAACATAATATTTAGATAAAGTTCAGCTTGTACAGTATTTCGTATTACTTTATTCCTTCTCCCATTATTTATTGCTGAGGTCATTTGCATGAAAACAGGCTCTTTGCTCCTGAATAGTTCTTTTATTTCTGTTGCTGTCTCCCAACCTGAGGTCATAATACACTGCTTGTGACATTACAGTTACTCTTATGGCAACAGATTGTGATATCACAACAGAGCATTATGACTTGAAGAAGGGAGTAAGCTACAGAGGCAGATTAACTTTAAAGTAACTGCAAGGGATAACACTCATGTATTCATGCACATTTTCTCAGTGATAAATAATGTGGAGGAGAAATCTAGAATATATATGGAATACAAGCAGAATTTTACCTAATTATTATGTTTTTCAAAGTTTTCTTTGAGGCGTCAGTAGATCTTTAAGCAGTACATAATAAATAATGTGAAAAGTCTTATAAATATGAAAATATATATGTTAAGTAAAAAATAGGTTAGAAGACAACCTACCCTACTGTAAGTTCAGCATTTACCAGCTGATTCACACAGCAGTGTCAATCAAATTTTACAGTGTACTGTTCAGATACATTTTTCTTAAACTCTGTGTACAATAAGTCCATATTACTCATGAACAGTCAAACATATACTATCTTAAACATGATATATCTGCAATTCTGTAACAAGTGACTAGTGTATGTGTACATTCAAAACCCAAACCTAACACAGACCCCCTTGTAATTTAGATAATGTTATCCTTCTAATATGTTCATGTATCAACATGTGTCCATATATACTTAATCTGCTGCTGCATTAAATAACAGTTCTATAAATCTAAAACCAAAACAAAACACAAGTGACAGCATCAATGTTTACTCAAGCACAGTTAAAATAGGGATCCTTTAGAGGTATTAATGTAATTTTTAAAAATAGAGACATTTCAAACAGTTGCACATCAGTAATCAATTCCTGTCCCCTTTAACTCAAGGGATCATTTCTAAAATGGGCAGATGAGCATGGGGAGCACTTTTTTCAGAGCATGCCACCACTAACAGCAACCACTTCAAGACTGCTACTACCTTCCCCTTATACAATCGGGGAAAACCAGAAGTAGTCTACTAGCACTGAGATCAATATGGTTAAGGCATGTTTACTAGAAATCACTGCTTAGAAAACAGTGAGAAAGTGACTGTGACGATGAGCAAATCTGAGATGAGATCTCTAGTTTGTTAATAGTCTCCTCCTGAGTCTGATTTTTACGGTTGTGTGGGTCAAACTCCACAGATGTTATGCCATCATCAGATTTGTATAGGAGCACTGTGGAAGTACATAACTGGACCACTGTCTGATGTTCTTCCCTTCTCCTCTACAGCCTGCATAAACATACCCACTTCCTGGTGCACTACTTTTCCTTTCTGTAAGTGTGGATGTGACAGCCGCCTTGTGCAACATGGTGGTGCAGATTTAAACTGTGTATGCATGAGTATCGTGCATATGTATGTAACCCCCATACCACCTTTGGCTAGCTGGCACCCCCTAAAAGAACTATTGACAACTACATGGCATACAATTTTCCTTTGGCAGAGCTACACTCATGGTACCACCCCTAGTGCTGGAGTGTATACCAGGCTCATTATATAGAGGATGGGGGGGTGGAGGTACATACTAAAATGGACATTTTTATTTACAACCAGGTCCAGGGGAGAAGATGTTAGGCATATGCTAGACCTAACTGCTAAGGAGCCCCAACTAGTTTCACACTAGAAGCAATAAGCCGAATGTCCAAAATAGTAACTGGGATTTTACAGTATGGCTTTATTTACAGATGTTACTTAAAGCAAGGGTGGTCCCCCAAATGTTTATCATTGCAATACAGGCATGCTGTCTTTTGCAAGACACTTTGCTAGGCAGTAGTATTTTCCACAAAAAAAATTCCTATCTCTCTTCCAAAATGTATATCTGTGGGATGTGCCACACATTTTGAAATCCTCCTGGTGCATAGCCATTGCCCACGGAACACTGGTGCCAATTCATGAACCACTAATTTTCTTTTGGCCGAGTTACACTTATGGTACCACCCCCGGTGTTGGAGTGTATACCAGGCTCATTATCTAGAAGATGGGTAGTGTGGGTAATACTAAAATGGACCTTTTAATTTACAACCAGGTCCAGGGCACAGAGTGTTAGGCATATGCTAGACCAAACTGCTGAGGAGACCACAATAACATTCACACTTGGAGCAATGGGGCCCTATATAGGAATGGTGCAGAGTGGCTATGAGCGTGATTCGGGGCAGTAGCCACCCTGCACCAACTGACCCCCATGCAGGATGTATGGGGAGCACAGGAACTTCATGTCTAATCCCCTGGCTGCATGATGAACAATGCACCCCGGGCAAGTGAGAGAGAGAGGTGGGCTGGCAGTACATGCCATGCACTAATGCATGTAGTGCTGGCCATGGGGTGCATAGGGGTTCATGGTGCACCAGAGAGACCCAGCCATATACCCCTACATGTCCCATGCACAAACTGCAGGACTGAGAGAGCAGCTCACCAAAACACCAGTGCCACTGGTCACAGCCGCCTGCCACCACCCACCCACTCCCACACATAGCAGTGTGTGACACATCCCCCAACACCCATGACACCCTTATCCATCACAGGGGCACCTGGTACAGCTTCTACCCACCCACCCCAGTGGCACCACATGCCAAAACCCCTCCCCACTACCAGAGGATGTGTCACCCCACCCCCTGTTGGCAGGCATGCCTCCTCCCGTTCATCACAGGGCACCGCATCAGTGCTGACAGTGAGGGCCAGCAGCATTGCACCCTGCCACCTGCTAGAGCCACCAGCCCTCAGACATCCATGGGCACGCTGCCAACATCGCCTTTCTGTGCAAGGGATCACTAAGCGGACCCATGCCAGGCATCTGATTGGATGCCTGGCTGGGTCTCTGACTCACCATACCCACCCTGCATGGCCTGTATGTGGGAGCGGGGCCATGGACAGTGGCCAGCATTTGTAAATGCCAATACTGGTGCACCTGTAAGCTTGTGCACAGCTCTGTGGATGGGGTATGCACATTTCAAATGTACCCTACGCTCCGTCGTGAATCGGGCCCAATAAGCAGAATGTCCAAAGCAGTAACTGGGATTTTGTAGTATGGCTTTATTTATAGATGTGACTTAAAGCAAGAGTGGTCCCCCAAATGTTTATCATTGCAATACAGGCATGCTCTGTTTTGCAGGACACTTTGCTAAGCAGTAGCGTTTTCCACAAAACAATATTTCTATCTCTCTTCTAAAGTGTATATCTGTGGGATGTGCCACACACTTTAAAATTCTCCTGGTGCATGGTCATTGCCCAGGGAACACTGGTGCCCATCCACGAACCACTTAGCCTTGCCTGAAACTCCAGATGGCATTCCTCACCCTTTGCCCCAAACAGTCTCTGCCATTCCTTCAGGGTTACACCAAATGAGTCTCCAATCCCCAGCAAATTGCTAAAGACTCCCAACTTTAACATTAAATTCAGCACAGTTGTGTTGAAAAGGGCCCTGACTGGTGTTATCTAGCCTTATCTAGGGTACACACACCTCAGACAACTCCCTCAGAGAACAGTCTCAAATTCTGTACTCATAGATTAGACTTTCCTTCCTCCCAGTTATGGAAAGAGCAAAAGGCACCTTCTTTCTCTGGTAGCTGTTAGTTTCTACTCATTGTTCTTCCATAAGGCAGCTGTGAACTTCAGGAACTTCAGGGGATTGCCCCTTGGATCCACAAGAACTGTATTCCCTCTCACTCCTCCTTGAGTAAAACTAAGAAGTCCTGTAGGCAAGCTGGCAGTATAGCCTAGAGGTTAGAGTAACAAGCTGTAAATGAGCTTGGTACATCCAGCAGACTGGGTTTGATTCCCACAACCTCCACTTGCATACTGTGTGACTCTGAGCAAGTCACTTAACCTCCCAGTTCTCCCAGGTCACCCTGAAAACAGGCACTTGTGCCTAGTAGGCCTCCGGTTACAAGACAAAAAAAAAAAAAAAAAAACTGAAGATTTTAGCAAACTAGGGTGGGAAATACCAGGGCTCCCTTTGACAGAGCCCCAGTGGCAGACCTCCTGCCAGTCTAACTGCCACAATTGAACTTACTGATGAACATTCTAAGCTCCCCAAGGGCAGCTGACTCTAAAATGGCTATACTGCTGTGAGAGTCCTAAATAATATAATCATCCTTCTCTCAGGCTAGCTGAGTAAACAATAATGTCGTTATGTAGAAATCCCCTAATGAGCTTCCCACCAGTTGCCTTTTCCTACCTGCCTAAAACTAGTACTAATGGGATTCTAGGAAGCCAAGGGGACTGGGTTGTTACACGTAGTTATGTCAGCACCGCCATGTTGCGCAAGGCTGACTCCAGGGCAAATTGCACATGTGCGAGTATCATGCATGCACAGTACTGTAATTGCTGCAGTATTACGGCTGACTCCTGTGCCACAAGAGTACAGCATATTCTGTTCACTGCTCTTGCCACTCCTAAAAACTTTCCACAGCCATATTGGCTCTGACCAGAGTTTGTTTCTTCTACCACTCCCCTCAGTTAGTTTGAATGTTCATCAATGTAAGGTTTAAATTGTCCACTGAAAACTGTGGTTCCCTTCCTGTGTGGATGGATGAAGGCCATCACCTCTGTATAGGCTTTGATCCTCCCAGGTGGTTCCCCATTCCCCAGTGTATCCATACCAGTCCTGTCTGCCCCATTCCTTCAATCATGAGTTGAAGACTTTGGTACAGAGTTCCCTCTCCTTCTCCCTATCATGAGACAGACAGCACCTCTGCAAAGCTACAGCTCATGATACCTGTCTAAGACTTCTCCCCAGTTCCCTAAACTCCCCTGCACTGTTCTTGCCCCATACCTAGCCAGGTAACTTGTCCCCAGGTGGACAAAGACATCCAGCTGCCTCTCCTATCCTGCTGCCATAATGATCCATAGGATATGCTTCACATCCCTCCATGCCATGGCACTAGGTAGGCACCTGATCTCCCTCCTGCCCCCTTTCCTATTCCCAACTGTATCCCCTGACAATTAAGTCCACCAGCAGAAGTTGCTTCCTCCTTCTCTGGGGTCCTCTACCACTCTCCTTAGGGACTCTACTTGGGAGGGCTCCACACCCTCAATGGCCACTCCACAGGTGCCTCCTCTTGCTGTCCCACTCAGCCAGATCGGTATAGGAATTTTGCAGTGGTACCAGCTACAGTTGAGGAAGTGCCTGTGACTCTCCCCTCATACTTCTGTATACAACCACCCTCACCTCTCTGAGCCTATCGTAGTCCAGCCACCCTCCTATCTGGCCTTCTTTGAGGTAACAGTGTCAGACTCAGTGGCCCAAGGGTGAGAGAAAAGGTTCCCAACTACTAGTCAATGCAGCCCTGAATCTACTGACCTCCTCTTGACTTGTAGCCAATGCAGCCTTGAGTCTGGAGACCTTCTTTGCCAACTCAGAGAGCTGAACACAGATGGCACAGCACCACAGTCTCCAGAAGGTCTCCTGAAGACTGCTGCCCTGCAACCACAGCACTGCACCACTCCCCACATTCCCTATTTCTGCCCTTCCTGTGCTTCCTGTCCCCTTCCCAGGGCCTTGTAACATACCTGTATACAGTATGAGTTTCCAATGTACAGTACATAGCCCTGTAATTACACTACTATAGGTGTATCACAGATACAGGTATGCTATAAACAACAATCACTATATTTACATTTTGGGGGGTATACAGATAACCAGTGCCATCCTACCTAGATATCAGCTTAGCAGCAAGCTATTTCAACCTTGAAATGTACAGTTCAACTGCAACACAAACCTGCAAGACAACGCAGCTACAACACAAACCCCAAACCTTGAAATGTACAGTTCAGTTACAACACAAACCCTCCGCCACAATTCTAGTGATTAACCCCTTCAAACAATACAGGTGTACCTGGGTCCTGACAGACAGGGTTCATGGCTTTTGGCTGTCTCCTTGGCTGACTCCCGACAGACTCTACAGGTGCTTTGCTTGGGTCCTTAATGTGAGATCTGAACGTGGAGGGCTGCTTGGCAGTAAGGATTCATATTTTTAGCAGAATGGGCTCCCTCTGCCCATGTAATGCTCCATGCCACTCTATGGCACTTCTGGTCTGCCCAGCAATGGTCAGTGACTAGCTGGTATAATGATTCAGTTTTGGAGGGAGAGGCCCTTCAAAAATGTTAGCCTCCTCTTCTTGTTCCCTCCAATGCCTCTGCACAGTTTAGCAGTATTTGGACAAAAATCAGCAATGTAAATTGGCAAATTAGTTTCGGAGCACATTCTGCTTCAAAAATAAAAAGCAAACCCTCGACTTCCCTCCATGATGCAGCTCCTTCTTCCGATCGACATCTGTGCTGAAGAGTCGGAGGCCTGTGATGTATCTTTAACAGAGCAGCTATGGAGTCTGGTTAACCTGTAGACAGGATTTTAAAGATGGAGCTTCCCAGCAGAAATGTAAATTTAGTTTAGGTCCCCATTAATGTTTTAGTGGTAGGCCCTTCTGTCAACATTTAAAGGAGAAATTCATGTACAGTGGCTACAATTGTTTAAGCGCCCATAAAGCTATTTCAAAAAAGGTATTGGGTTTCTCTTTAGCTGGAACTACTCTAGTGATATAGACTACTGAGTCTGTTCAATATTAATACTATATTGCAGCCATTTGTAGGGCATTGGGATGTCATTGAGAGACAAGTTGTGTTTGACTCAATGTAGTTAAGCACTGCTTGTTTCTCAGTGACATCACAGTGTTTTAAGAATGTACACAGTGCAGTATTAATATTGAACAGACTCAGGCGTCTATATTTCTGGAGTGTTCCAGGTACAGATAAGCCCAATACCTCTTTTGAAAGAGCTTTTCATGGGCTCTGAAACTATGATGATCACTGGGCATAAATGGGTCCTTTTAAGCCAAGTCTCTCAATGCGATTGCATTTATACCCCAGAGAGTTCTCTCTCTCTCTGCAAGTGAAGTAAATACAGTAGTAGAGAACCATTGTCCAACAAGGAAAGAAGATTGTGGTTGGCAGTAGCAAGATGAGCATCATCAAATAAGAATCCTGTGAACCTAAAGAGTTAGCCAGTTAAGAATTGAGACATGATTGGGTGTGCACTGTGGTGGGATAAATGGCACACCCCAGGTGTGCTGTGAGGCATGAGACATTGCCGTATGCCTTCAACCACTTGAGAAGTGCCATTATTGCAATACAAATCACACCCTGAGTGTCTTACCTAATTATAAAATAGGCCCAATATATTTTCAGGGAATGAAAAGGTGCACAAAATAAGATAATATTAAAACATTTTAATGTTTTTATAAACAATCATTCACCACTATAAAACAGTTCCAGCACATTCCAGCATTGGCATGCCATCTCAGTTTCAAAGGCTATGCAAGGCAAAATACATGAGTTTTAAATTACCCTCAGCTGTATATCATCCCCTCATTTACCTGTTTCCTCACCATTCCTCCTCCTCCTCCTTCTTTATATTATTTTCCCTTTTCCTCACCTTCTTTCCTTTCTATCTGTCCTGCAGTCAATAGATGGAATGTTTGCTATGGATGGAGAACAAGAATTCAAATATCTGCTCCATTCTACTGGCAGAATGCTTCCCCACACATTCACACAACAGAAGGCCTCAGAGGGAGCCAAAGACTTCTGTTTTATCTGTAACAGGTACAACAGTATAGAGTTCCCTGGTAAGCAGGTCAGGATATGAAGGGGACAGGTAAAACAACATAGAGTTCCCTGGTTAGCAGGTCAGGATATGAAGGGGACAGGTAAAACAACATAGAGTTCCCTGGTTAGCAGGTGTGGAAATGTGGGAGACAGGTAAAACAACATAGAGTTCCCTAGTAAGCAGGAGAAAATATGAGGTTTTTTTTATGGTTAGCAGTGAAACACCAGAAATTGAAACTGCAAGTACTGTAGTACTTCATTTTTTTTTTATTTGTGTATGTATGTAAGAAGAGGATGACAGAAAATAACATTTAATTATTTTTTTAATTTAAGGCAGTTTTACTTTTAGGGCTTAGTTGAACATTGTCAGTGAGTAAAGATGGCAGTCATATTTTGATGGAAAACTGTGGCTGAAAAGGTTCATTGATTTTTGTGTGTGACAAGCTGATTGCCAGGGACTTTAATGATGTGAGATTTCATATTGTGATGCCACTGTTTAGAATGGTGTCTAGCCTATCAGAAGTCAGGAACATGTTATGCCATTTTATAATTGTTTGTTAATCTGGGCAGTTAAGTGATCTATGTGATCATGATAAAACAGGATCTGGACTCGGTATATTCCCAAGTACTAAAAATTTAGTGATTTCAGAAAAGATTCATCAGTAGAGTTTATTTCAAGTGCACTGTTTAGTGTTCTTGCATAGCATCTTTGAACACAAAATATCTTGATTTGCTTTATTGCATTGTAGCTGTCAACCAGACATTGGTTACTTTGGGCTCTCCATCCTTTTGGGGGGATGACCTGGGTTTCTAGATAATTTTGTGAGACCACAGGTGTGAGGAAACATATAGGAGCACCTTAAACACTTTAACCAGTCAGAGGAATGACATTTTCTGCCAAGCCAGATTCAGTTCACTATCCACAATAAGGAAGTTCTGGTTGTAGTTTAGTCACCCAATGTCTTCATACTTGGTATCATCCTCTGTCTTGCCACTTGCAGTGACCAATCTTTCTTGCTAGAAGGGACAGGTCTCCTTTTCACAGCTCTTGCAGCATCAGAGATTCTTAGTTTCCAAGTGCTTTTATCTGAGAAACTTTCAGTTTCTTTCTTCAGTCTTTGACTAATTCTGTGCATTTCACCTTCCAGTTATGGCTCCATTGATGATTATCAGATGAAATGCAGAAAGCCAGGAGTTGAGAGCTACATTCAGTGCCAGCAGAAAATGTCTGCTACAGATTGCCATGTCATGCTGTACTACCTTATGGTTGGCCATGATGATGAGTAGTGTTCATGCTATCAAGCTATGCATCCTTCCGCATTAGATAAGTGTGGTGCAAGCTTCATTGAAGTAGGCCTCAAGAACTGAATGCCTCTATGGCCGTGGACTCGGCGACCCAGCATGCACCTCATCAGCCCTAGGTTTTGTCCCAGTAGGGCAGCCATGCCATATACCCTGTTCCAGGATTTCCCAGAGTTCAGGAAAATATATAGGAGATGCAAATTGTTGACAAAAGCCCCCATTATTGAAAGAAGAATCACATGACATGCCAGCACCATCAGTTGCAGAAGGGTGAATGTTCTGTCTTCTCTCAATCTCTTGACTCCCTCAAACAGTTGATCTTGGTTGAAATGTTTCAAGTTGAGGAGTAGATCAATGCCTCAGTTGCTCCCTAATAGAGCAGTTGATGTCAACTGCAGCTGAAGATCAGTTCAAGATTATTCTCAACCCCATCCACAAGGAGTCAGAAGAGGGTGAGACTTCATCACTCTCCAGTACCCCAGTGTTGCAAAGATGGACTAAACTGCGCCCCCTCATCAACCTGAACCCTGTGTGGCTTCCACCATATAGATAATCTTCAGGTCCAGACCATGGTGGTTAAACTGTCCAAGCAGATACTACTAAAGTTCATACTACTAAGGTACATAGTGAGCAAGAAAGCTTTGCAGCCATGGAAGCTCACACACTAACCAAGATAGTAATAATAAGTCAATTGTTTGCCTTATAGTAAATAATTATCCAGCCTAGCCTTAAATTATTTTTTATCTTTGCTTGTAATAATATAGTAGCAAATTGTTCCATGGTTTTATCACTCTTAGGGTAAAGAAATATTTCCTTCTAATATAGTTAAAGGATTTATATGTCAGCTGAAGTGGATGACCTCTTATATTATATGATAAATCCTTAAAACTGAGACCAAATCTACTATTAATGCTGGATCAAGAATTATGTCATAGAGAAACAGTGAATCTCCACAGAGTCTACATGTTTCTAGTGAAAATAAACCAAGGTCACCTAATCTGGTATCATACAAGAGATGATTCATACCCTTAAGGTTTTATTTTAGTGAATCTTCACTGAACTGATGATGTATTCTACTCCACTGGGTCCTTTTTGATGTCATGGTTGAAGGTGGAGGTTGAGATTGAGGTCCTAGTCAAGGTTTTGACCTCGATCCTGCTGCCCTGAATGCAGGAGCCAGCCCTTATTCAGAGGAACAGACTCAGACTCAGATGACTCCTCCATGGCATACTTCTTATTGGTTGAATGGAGGTCAATTCGATCAACAAGTCCACCTCTAGTGTCAACCTCTGTTGCTGTTCTTCTGCAACATATGTCTGCCTTTCCAAATGTCTCATTAGAGTAACTCCAGAAGAGAGAGGGCAACCCTTGATGATAAGAGATAGAGATGCACTCCAAATGAAGAGAACAGCAGAATCAAAATATTGTAAAATGAGTTCATTTATTCAAATAAAAAATCAGACACAGGTCACGTGAACACTCCAAACTAGTATCCCCTGCACTTCAACTCGGTAGGGCTTCCTTACCGGTCAAAGTGCAGGGGCTACTGGTTTGGAATGTTCACTCGACCTGGGCTTAATTTGTTTTTATTTGAATAAATGAACTGATTTTGCAGCATTTTGATGATGCCATTTTCTTCATTTGGAGTGTGCCTCTCTGTTGTACTGGGACATTCGGTGGCTGGCTACCTGAATATGCACCCCACCTGGCTTTGGCAATAGTGCGAGTGTTTGTTCATTTTCCAACCCTAATGATATCCTGAAAAGAGACTCCTTGTCAGAGGTGGCATTTCTAGTGGCCAGTGCTGTTCTGGTTCCAATGCTCAGGATCTGGTAGCACCCTATGTCTTGCCAGGTCCCTCTTCACTGCATGGGCTACAAATATGCAATTCCTATTGAGGGGTTTTATGGTTTCTCAGAGCGCCCCTCAGAAAAGGAGCTTGTATCAGACTCTGCCTTTCATAGGATGAAGGTGCAGAGAAATGTGATGAGTTGATGGACAAGGAGTGCAAGAAACAGAACTTCCTTGCTTGAAAAGAGTATGTGTTGACCACTTGGGAGATCTATCAGACCAGCTATATAGTCCTGATGGCCCATTTCAGCTATAAGCTCTTTGATAAGCTTGCTGATATGGTCCCTCTACACCCCACTTATAGCCAAGGCAGAGGCTCAGACCCTGTTTTAACTGAGATGTTTGCTATCCAAGCATCAGCTGCAGACAGCTCTGGACTTGGGTGACTCCTGTACAAAGGTTGCTGTGGTGGCCATGCAAAGGCGGGCCTAGCTACATCTCTCAGTGTTTAATCCAGAAACCCAGTACAAATTGTCAGATGTACCTATCATGAAGGTGAGATGATCTCCACCCAGAGGTCAAAGAGTTTGGTGCCCATGTAGGGCACATCTGTCAATTGTGCTAGGTCTCCAGTTAATCTTTAATCTGAAGACTCAGCACAGATTGGAAATGTGCCCTATCTAGGCGCCAACTTCTTTGCCCCAGGATGGGAGATCATCTTACTTGCATAGAAGTCCAGTGTCATCCTGGATGTGATGGCATTAGCCCAACAGGCTAAGTAGCCTTCTAGAGACAAAAGAGACCTCAGACTTCTAACCCCAACAACTACAGCACCCCACCAGCAGCACAGGCGCAGTATAAGCACTACTGCTTGGAAAAGCCAAGTATGGTGGTCAGGATCATCAAAAGGGGAAGCAGGGGTGCGTCTGAAGGCCATTCCTTTAAAGCCTCCTCCAAGGCAAAAGTAATGGGTTGTGAGATACCATTTTCCTTCTGTTTGTCCCTGCTGCAGCTTCTCATCTTGGGTCAGCTCCTCCCTTCATTCCACAGTGGTCTGCAATCACATTGGACTGGAGGGTTCTGGAAGTGGTTGGATCAGGTCTGTCTCCAGAGTTTGAGATTTCCCTCCATATCAACCCTGAGCACCAAGGCAGTCCATGATGCCCAAGACAGACTAGCCACTGCAGAGTGATATCACTCTGCTTCTAGAGCTGAGTGCTATCTAGGTTGTCCCAGGTTCTCCACCCTGGGGGATATGTGCCCTTTCTAGATCTGCATGAGCTGAACAAGTTCAACCAGAGGCAGAAGTTTTTGTATGGTAACGCTTAACCAGATCATACTCCTTCTGGTGCCAGGAGCGTGGTTTTGTTCCCTGAACCTCCAAAACATATTCGTTCACATCCCCATCTGTCTGTCTCACAGATGGTACCTCAGGTTCAGTGTGCAGGGGTCTTCTACCAGTTCAAGGTGATGCATCCAGCATACCTCAGGTGCAGAGGCACCAGGGTATACCTGTACCTGGATGACTAGCTCATTATGGGCAACTCCAGAGAGGTAATGAAGCAGTCCAGAAATCTGGTTCTCCAGACTTCCTGGAATCCTGGCCTCTTGGTCAGCCTGGCAAAAGTCAAAAGAGGTCACCAAGCAAGTGATTCTGTTCACTGGAGAAGAGCTAGGCTCCCACCAGGAGCTTTTTACTGGGAGAAAAGGATATTGCCTCATTTGTCCAGTCAGTTCAGTTTGGGCACTTGCACCAAGCATGGGAATTCCTCCAGCTGTTGGAGTTCATGGCAGCCTCAACCAGCATGGCAAGTTTGGTCCACTGGCATATGAGCCCCTTCCAGTGGGAGCTGGGGCACCAGTGGACTTAGCACCACAATCATCTGGACCAGCCACTTTGGGTGACACAGCCAATACCAGACATCATCAAGTGGTGGCTGATCTCCTAGAACTTTGATGAGGGGAATTCTCTTCATCTGCTCAGAACTGACCCAAACCTTGACCACGGATATGTCCCTGGTAGGATGGGAGTTCACATGTCTTCCATCTGAACTTTGCAGAGGGAATTCACTTCATCTGCCCAGATCAGACCTTAAACCTAACCATGGATTTGTCCCTGGTGGGATGGGGGCCTCGCATATCTTACTGCACTGTCCATGGGTTCTGGTTACTAAACAAGGCCTGTCAACATATCAGTCTGCTGGAGCACCAGGCAGTGCAGCAGGCACCAACAGAGTTTTCTCCACTGACGTGGGGTCAGGTTGTGCGATTTTAAATAGACATGATTCCCCTGCATTAGGAGGCGCTCCACATCTGTCTCCTAGTATGCAGCCTGCAGTGCATGTAGCAAGGGGGAGAACAACCAGTTGGTGGACACTTTCAGTAGAGTGTCTCATCAGTGGAATTTACACCAGGATGTTCATCTGGTTGGACATACTTCTGGTGGCCTGTTTTCCTCCTGGGAGAACAGAAAGTTAAGGCTTTCTTCACCTGCACTCCTCAGATGGGAACACTGAAGGGGATGCCTTCTGCCTGCCCTGAACCTGCTGAAACCATTCCTCCCTTCCTTTGATCCATAAGGTAGTGCTCAAAGCATGCAGGAGAAAAACAAACCTGGTCCTAATAGCTGCAGACAGACTCAGACAGATCTGGTACCAGGATCTTCAAGCCTCACCAGCAGGTCCCCATTGCATTTTCCTCTCTATCTGATCCTGAAATGGTCCAGCATTCAGACCTATGGTCCTTACACCTATCAGCCTAGTACCCGAGTAGCTAGAGTTTCAGTCTTGGGGCCTTTGAGAACACATTCTTCATGTCTTGAGGTGTCCACATGGAGGCAAATGGTAAAATGCACTCATTGAAAAACACAAGGTTTTGTGCTGGTGTGCAGGCCAGAGACTGACCTTCTCACCGAGTCCAGTGATGTGTATCCTCGATTACCTCAGTTCTTTTTGTGTCTCAGTCAAGGTTGTGAGCCACATCCCTTAAAGTACATGTGACTGCCATCTCTACATTCCAGGTATGGGCTGGCAAGCTGATGATGGCACAAGAGAAAGCATTTGGTTGTTTTTTCAATGGCCTGGACCACCTGTTTCCCTACAGTGCAGGGCATCCACCACCATGGAGCTACTGCTGGTGCTTTGCTCTGCTGACAGGTAAACCATTGGAGCCAGTACACAAATGTGGGATGTCACACTTGTCATGAAAACTGTTTTTGGTCTCTATCACCTCAGCCAGATGGGTAAGTGAGCTCCAGGTGCTTTCAGTGAAGTCTTAGTATCTGGTTTTTCAAAAAGACAAGGTTGTCCTTTGCCCCCATACCCGGTGGTGGCACTCTCCAAAAAAAAGTTGTACCCATACTCATCTGCACATTTTTGAAATGACCCCATTCCTAATTTTTGCTGGCCAAAAAATTGACCCCTTTAACACAAAAAGAAGGAGTCAGTTATGGCCCCCCTCTTTCGCTGGAAGTAAGGAACTTGATTATCAGTTTGCATCAGATGCACACATAATGTTGTTAAATAGTAATCAACTGTATGTAAAAGCTTGTTTACTGTTTTGAACACATGCTTTCTTAAATATGTTTAAAGTGCTTTGTGGTAATTGAAATAAGCCTGGAGGCAATCTGTGGGGATACAGGGCATGGGGCGCCTGTGGTGAAACAGCAACCAGACACTGGAGGAGTACAGATGCTTGCCAGCAGGACAAGGAGGATAAACGCAATATAAAAAAAATGTTAGCCTAAAGAATACAACTAATAAAATGCCACTGCAGTTCTTAGTTGCTTTACAACCAACAGATTATTGCATCTTACAGTAAACTTCCATGAAATTAATTCCTGTTGGCTGATTATACTAATATATAACTTCTGCAAAAATGCAAATATGCAATAAAATATATAGTTCATAATTTCAGTTAGCCATGGACCAAAGTTAGTTTGGCAGATATTTGCTCCACTTTTTGCCAGAGTACATAATTAATTAGAGTTGATAAAATCAGGATAGTAAATCAATGCACTAGGGCTGCAAGGATATCCCAAAAAGAGGATAGGCAAAATGAAAAAGTCATTTTTTTCTAGGGGTGCTCCAGACCCTCCTGTATCCATCAGACAACAGAAAACCTTCATATAATCCTTCTGGGAAGTCCATGCTGTAATACCTTTATGAACAGTTCAAAGGTTCTGCCAGACATAAGAGGTGTAAAGTTCTGAACCCCTCCCCCAAGCTCCATCTATAGTGACATTTGGGGCAAATCCCTCGTACTTGCAATTCCTTTAATTGTATGAGCTTTTCTTTGAAGCCATAAACAGCCTTCTGGACTCATAACAGTCCCTTGTCACAGGTATGTTACAGAGGGGGAATTACATCCAAACTATACAGCCTTCTAAATGTCAACAAACGTTGGTCCTATCCCAGTTGTAAGTGACTGTATCACAACAATTGAATTCCATCTTGAAACTCCATATTAAGTAATCAATGGCTAATGTTCAACAGGTCCACCATGGGCATCCACTTACTAAAAAAACAGAAACTATCTCCCTTTAACCATCCTTAGGGTTCCTGTTTGACTTGATTCTATAAAACCCTGTATAACCATGAAGTAGGGATAACCTGATGCTGTTCAGCATCTAAAAAAATACATAATAGCATTAGTCAGTCACCTATATCATTTAACCCCTCAAAATAATACAACTATTTTAGGAATATTTCAAACGTGACCAGAATTGAGTGGGAAATTATCTAAGTACATGCGCATTCAGACAGAATAAGATAAACTTACCGACTGACATCCTGCCTTAAAATTCAGTCTGTGGCAAGCTGTAATAAAATTTTTAAAATGCAGCTGTTCCATACATTTATATAAAGTATCATCTAAACAGAGTTATAGCTCCACTATGATCAGGAGTCCATTCATTTTAAAACAGGCATTCAAGGCTCCATTAATTGAAGTCCTTGAAACAAGTTATGAGTAAAAGACTCATTTCCATGTGCAGGACCGAGGTTCAGGAGTTCATGCAGTTCAGAAAGAGCCTCAGTGTTTTATAATTGCCCATTCTGTTCAAACTAACAGCTTTAAATCAATAAACCCCAAAATTCAAACACAAAACCCAACGGCTAAAGCACCCAAAGAGGCCGAATATAAAATTCAAAGAGCAGGTAAATAAGCGGCTACAACTCTACCACATGTTGTTTTGTATTGTTGCCAGAAACAACATAAGTTGTATTTCTTTTTTATTATTATTATTATCATTTTTAGGAATTAGAAGAGTTTCTCTTTCTATTTTATCTACCATATCACTAGCTGTTTCCAGGCACGTGGTGGCATATCCTCTCCTTTCAAATCTGTGTGAATTTAAAATATTTTTACAGGTGTATTTTTGTGGTGTCACTTAGAGTATTTATTATGTTTATATATTAGAGGAAATGCGATATCTTCCTCTCATTTAGTGATATATGGTAATGCATTCTGTTATTTAGAGCAGTTATTTATTATTTAGGAGAAATATGGTATGCCTCTCCTATTTAGTAGTATATGGTAATGCGTTATTTAAAGGGTAGCACCTGGTGGCACCATTTGTCTTGATAAAGCATCTTAGGATGTAAACGTACGTTGTGCGGAGTTGCTAATTTAAATTTCAATAAATATCATTTTTAACGTGCCCTAACATTTGACTTTCTTTGTGTGGTAAAGTTGTAGCCATTTATTTATTACCTGCTGTTTGAATTTTATATTTGGCTCCTCTTTTGGGTGCTTTAGCCACTGGGTTTTGTGCTTTGAATTTTGTGATTTGTTTTCAAGGTTTGGCTCATCACCACACATATGGTTTACATCCAGCAACAATGGCGTTTCAGGTGGATAAGAAGGCCAGAGTACTAAGTAGCACCCCCCCAGTACAGAATATATCTGTGTTGAATACACCTGTATTTGCTAATGCCATCCAGTGTCCTCAGAATACAGTGAATCTAAATGTGGTTCAGACTGATAATTATACAGAAGATGTAGGAAATATAGTGGGACAATCACAGTGCCTTATGTTGAATGAAGTTGTTTTTGGAAATGAAGGCCTGTTTAGGGGTGAAAACCCACTTTTGGTCAGTCTGCCAGAAGGAAATTTTATACATGGAACAAGAGGGATATATGAGAATAATAAAGACATTATGAACATAAAACAAGCATATGTGGCCTTAGAACATATTTCTTTGAAAGCCAGACATTTATACTGGCAAAGGGTCACTATGGAAGCATATGAACATCTTAAAAGAGTACCACAAGGACTACAATGGGTGTTACAATCCATGTAAGGCACTGATAAAAAGCCCTTTTTAAAAAAATGGCAAACTCATCTTTTGGATTCGTCTGGGAGTCTAATACAGATTATACTTGATGGCATAGAGATGGAACAAGAAGTACTTAAAGAGTTTGGATCTTGTGAAACTGTTTAATTCATTTTCTGCACACTCGGAGTATGATAAATATGTTGACAATTTAAAAGAAATTTTAAAAAAAGACAGATGAATGCATAAAGAAAACAAAAATGTGTAAATTTGAAAGAGATAGATGGGACTATGAATTGGGACATATTTTTGAATAGGGGAAAAAGGCTAAGCAATATACACATTCGATTCTTAAAAAAAATCTAACCAGTACACACATACAAGTGTTTCAGGATCTGAAACAGATGAAGGGGAAGATGTGGGAAATGTACATGCTCTAAATAAGCCTTTTTTAGGATACCCCATGACTCCAATTCTAGTTCCCAGAATTTATCAGGAACCGATAATGTCTATGAATACAACACAAATGGGAGAGACAGGCCCCCACCAGAATATTCCTCCATGCCCTCCAAATTTGTCAGTCCCAGTGACACTAGAAAATGTGCAATGGGAAATGACTCCACAAACAGCACAAAATACAGTCAAATTACCAATACCCACCAGAAGATCTTTCATGAGAAGCCCTCAGCTAACAGTTTGTGGACACGGTACTAGGAGGGTACCAGAGGCAGGGAGGGTAGGATCCAGGAGTCTGGACAATGTAAGAGAATGACAACAGCAGACATACAGAGGCAGATTGTCAACACAATACAGGAGGAATTTCAAGAGGAGGGGCTATTATCGGAAATAAATGATAGCAGCACAGATAATTTGTCAACATATCTGAATATGTCCTAAGTGACGTTGAACGAAGTGTGTTAAATAGAGGACTTTCATTCATACTGATGAATGTCATTAACTAATTTGATACAGTAGTAGATCTACATACTTATGCTCGAAAGTTGAATTTAAAAAATTGTATTTGATAAATCGTAGGACATTGAGCCTTGCACACTCACATATACTTGAAGCATCAGAGGTACAAGCAATGACACAAGCTACAGGAAATACAGGGACAAGCATGAAATGGCATAAAAAATCTACCTTTATACCTCCAATGAATTCCACTGTGGGGATGTTTATTAAAGTTTGTGAGAAGGAGATCTGTAACTACATAAGGGAAGAGAAATTTCAGGATAGACAAAACATCACAAAAAGAGGAGCGTGAAGCTTTAAAACCGTTGGAAAGAAATACTACCATCACCACTAAGCCCAGCTGACAAGGGTGGGGCAATAGTGGTGATGGATAAAGATAAGTACAATAATGCCATTTGTTTGCTTCTTTCTGATAAAAATTTCTGTTGTAAATTGTGTACAGATCAGACGATGCTTTATAAGAAACAGATAGATATATGCATACATAATGCAGTTGCCAATGGGGTGATCAGTGCTAAAGTAGGGGAATTTTTATTTGTACAAAATCCCCACAGAGCTGTAATATATGATGTACCTAAAATACACAAAAGCCTTACTGATCCCCCCCATGGGGCCAATTGTTTCGAGTAATGGTTCATTGACAGAACCTTTGGCTCAATTTGCTGATGATTATATTAAGGGCATGGCACAAGGCCATAGAGCTTACATGTGGGATTCCATGCATATTTTAGAAATTTTAAATGATGTGGAAATTGAATCAGGGTGGTTACTTGTAACTATGGATGTATCCTCTTTATATACCAATATACCTCATGAGGAAGAATTGATATATTTGGGAGATGCCATGTATAGAAATACTACATATTCTGGGGAATTAATAACATTTATTTTAGAACTTACAGGACATATTCTAACAAAAAATGTATTTTTATATGACACAGATATTTTCTGTTTTAAAGGAGCAGCAATGGGGGCAGCAATGGCCCCCAATTATGCTAATATTTATTTGGCAAAATGGGAAAATCAGGTCATATTTAATCCAGATAAAAATCATTTTTTTATGACAGCCTAGACATATATAAAAGGTATATTGATGCTATTTTTATTATCTGGAAGAACAGTAAAGCAGAATTGGACAACTTTGTTGCATTTTTAGAAGACAATAATCAGAACTTAAAATTTACAGTGACAACGAGTGAGAGCAGTATTGTATTTCTTGATTTGTGTATAGAGAAAGAGAATCAAGGGGAAATAGTTACTTCCCTTCATAGAAAAGTTACAGACTGTAATGCCATTTTACACTATGATAGCTGTCATCCAAGGCACATGGTTAAAAATATCCCCAAAGGCCAGCTTACAAGAGCCAGGCACAATTGCAGTATACATAAAAAATATGTGACGAGTTCTTAAATGATGTTAGAAAGATTTGAAAGGAGAGGATATGCCTCCATGTGCCTGGAAATGGCTAGTGATATGGTAGATAAAATAGAAGAAACTCTTAATTCCTAAAATAATAATAATAATAAAAGAAATGCAACTTATGATATTTTGGCAACAATACAAAATAACGTACCCCTAATTTTGTCACTACTTTTACCCTCAGAGCCATGCTGTTGTGAACATCATTAAGGAACATTTGTATATGTTGAATTTTGAACCTGCTTTAAAGAATGTAACAGCAGCAGATTTTCATGCAACATATAGAAGGGAAGAAATTTACAAGATAGCTTGTCCATAGCTTATCTGTACCAAACAAAGATAGAACATTGGATCTCACATCGGTTGTTGGAAATGTAGGCACGCAGTGCTTGTTACCACATCCAGGTTGGAAAAAAGCTTTTATTAATCAGAAGGAGTATGACGTCTGAGATTTTATCACTTGTGGATCAGAGGCAATAATATATGTATTATTGCAGTATGTAATTGTTCATGCTTCTATGTTGGTAAAACTAAGAGAAAAGTGAGAGTATGTATCCTGGAACATATTAGACATATCCATATAGGTACTGTGGAAAATGCTTTAGCACTGCATGTCAACAAACAGGGTAAAGACCATACATTCCAATTTATTGGACTTGAGAAGGTGTCCATTGGACCTAGAGGAGGAGACCTGGACAATTTAATTATGTACAGAGAACTTTTGGCAGTACACTTAGAGCATGTATTTAACCAGGTTTAAATGAACAATTTTAATTGGTGACTTTACTTAAAAAAAGAACAATTCTAAAAGATCCTAAGTAACCCTATGTATGTATTTTATAGGATATATTAGTTGTATCTAAATTAGAAAACATATATTTTGGTTTGAATATATTTGTATGAGAGCTGACTAGATAAAAGTTTTTACATATGACATTAATATGCAGGAATCCAATATAATGATTTTAGTCATTATCTGTTTAGGAATAACTTTTGTACTATTGTATGTGAATTTAGAATATATTTACAGGCGTATTTTGTGGTGTCACTTAGAGTATTTATTATGTTTATATATTAGAAAATAAGGTATATTCCTCTCATTTAGTGATATATAGTAATGCATTATGTTATTTACAGCATTTATTTATTTTTAGGAGAAATATGGTATGCCTGTCCTATTTAGTAATATATGGTAATGCATTATTTAAAGGGTAGCAACTAGTGGCACCATTTGTCTTGATAAAGCATCTTAGGATGTGAAATGTACGTTGACAGGGGTGCTAATTGAAATTTCAATAAATATTGTTTTAATGTGCCCTAGCTTTGGGCTTTCTTTGTTGGTAGAGTTGTAGCTGTTTATCTATTACCCGCAGCTTTAAATCAATGTTTGTAGTAGGATATTTTATGAGTGGAGCGTGTAATATCCATCTACTAATCAGAAGTTATCTGCAACTTAAATTTATAAATACTGTATAATCTTAGTAAATGGTTACCTTCTAGAATACTAAAACTGGTGTTCACTTAGGCCTAATGAAAGACCAAATCAACAAACAAAACAACAATGTAAGCAGCAATAAAGTGAAAAGAAAGCATTCTGTCAGTAGCAGAAGGCCACCAACAGCAAACCTTCTGGCCCGGCCTGCTGGTTCAGACAATCAAAACCACACAGACAATTCCCATACAACCTTTAGCTTAAAATATGTAAAATAAGTTTCAGCAGACAGAGTTATGGCTCCATTATATTAAGTCCATCCATTTTGATTCAAGCATTCAAGGCTCCATTTATCCAGGAGTTCAAACATTAGTGTATAGATTAAGAGGCTCCATTCATATTCAGCAGTCCATCAAAGCAGATGCAGATAAAGGCCTTAAAATAATAAGGTCACTGATACATCAATCTGTGCAGCTCGAATCTAGATTTAGGAGACCTGCACAGGCTTATATTTTAGAGTTAGTGCTTCACTCTGGGTTTGGCATCAATTGCCATATATGTAGAAAGTGAGTGTTACCTGAGTTCAGACTCAAACTAAAGTTGACAGCACAAACTCGTTGCTTAAAAAGGTCCAGCTGTCATTCTTTAAATAGGATAAATATACAACAGGAGTTCTGACTTAGAATTTCTTAAGAATTAAAGCAATTTATCCCAGCCACCAAGGATTTGTTTGTTAAAATGAGAGTTGAGACTTCAGCTAAAAGCATTTTAAATGAAAAGCACTGTACCTCTAGGGGAAATTACCCCATGATCAGTCTCCTCCTGTCACCTGAGCAACGTTTTTTAAAAAGCTTTAGTGGGGAAAAAAATATATAAGTGAACTTGGCTCCCAACTCTTGATCCGAGAGTCCTGGAACCAAGGGAATCTAAGCACTCAGGAAAATTACACTCAGTTCTCCACTGTGGCTCCTCACCCTCCGGTTTATGTGTGAAAATACCTTACATAAGGCATAATAGGCATGTCGTCACTCATAGTGCAATAGAAGTATCTTCAAATTTAATTTAATATCCTTCTTGTAGACGGGCTTGTAGACCACATGTAGTCCTCTCAGCACACTTCAGAAGGAGGAAAAGCTTCTAAATTAGCCAACACCAGCCTCTCAACATATTTCAAGAACTGTTTAACCCAATTAAGACCAGGTTCACTCTGCTACACGACAACCTGATTACAAGCACTGCTCTCTATTCACTTAAGATATAAGCAGTCACACTATATAAAATTCAAAGGTAAGAGCCGGTAAGAGCATTTGTGGCTCCGGCATTCTCACTCAGCTTAGCTTGCTGCCTTATTAGTCAGAGAAAGCAGTTTTAAATACTTTCTCTGACATTTTAAAACAAATTACAATTTACATTTTACATCAAGATAACAGGCAAAAGCAGCCCTATCACAATAATGCTCAATATAAGTCCCGGGGCGAAGCCATCATCACTCACGCTCAATGAGTTTCTACCCAAATGTTAAAAACCAATGGCCAGCCTGATGGTTTTCCAGGGACAAAAAAAGTGCTTTCTAATCTTTATATTTGCCCAAAACTGGGGCCCAAAAGCACTGCTGTTTCAAAGTTTATTTTGCAGTACAAGCCCAGAAACCCAAAAATCAAGTTACTGTATATTAAAAGGAGAGAGACTTACTGTCACTTTTTGAAGGCTTCATGCCACGGCTGCTTACAGGCTGTCAGTAGTAGCAAACATTACAGTAATGATGCAAGACCGGACCGTGTTTATGCTGAGGAGCAGATGTCAGGGGAACCTCAGTTTCTCTCCATGATAACCAAGCATAGTTTCAATATGCATGCTAATTACAGCATGGGACTGAATAGCATACACTGAACTTAATGTGGTTTAGATGCATATAAAATCGATGTTTATGGGATAAATAAGTGTTATCACCAGTGGGTTACAAAATGATCAGGCAGGGGAATGCACATATGTGTTGGTGTATATTGCTATGTTTTTCATGCAATGACTGCTTGTTGTCAGTTAAATCCCCAGAGACCACAGATCTCATGTGATAATAAGGTGAGCTTCAGTGTTTACACTAAGAGTCCCTCCCAGTATTAGCTTTAGGCTTTAGGCTTTAGCTTTAGGCACACTCGAGAGTCGAGGATCTCAGTTTTGCAGCTGTTAGGTTTAACTCGCAATGGCAAACTTTAGTTAAAAATTCAAAATAATAAATTTCTAGATAAGAGATCATAAGGACATAATAAAGGTATTAGGAACATACAGTACATGTTCTGCACATCATTTTGGTAAGGGTTGCTTTTTTGTGTGCTGGCAGATTTTTCTTTTTCCGGCTTATAAAATGTATACCAGAATTTATACCATAAATTTGTTCAGTGAACATCGATGTTCTTTTCAGGTGGATTACTTGAAGAAATGTGTTACTTCATATTAAGGCTGTACACTCAATGTCAGGAAAACAATGATGAATAAACAATGCCCTCAGTAAAGGAAAATCACAACAGTAAACAGTGTTTTACTGGAAATCTTTATGCAAACAGTTTGAGAAGAATATGCCTGCATGAAGATGAGTTATACCTGACCTATATTATTTGTATGAAGATTATGTGATGAACGTTAATAAACACATCACCATTATCTGAGCAGTTTTGAGCTGTTCTCAGGTTAAAAAAAATAGTTCATGTTGGGTTTATAATTCAATCTTATATACTTAAATGTGTAACAATTAAGCTTTTTTTAAACCACCAATTGTTTCACATTTGCACTGTATACTAGGTGAATGGCTCACCTGCAAGTTTGACTTCTGTTTAAGATGTTCATTTTGCTAGGGTGCTCGAAAGATGAGTACTGGTAAACTGAAAACCAAACAAGACTCTAGCAGGAAGACAGGAAAAATAAACCAGAACTTGGAGGTAAGAAAATTACTTATATTTTAGAAAGCAGGTCTTAGGGGAACAAGATTTTAAATTCATGACCCTCATTTTCAGTTGATGGTGGCACATCACAGCATTTGCACAATTACAAAACAAACACCAGTAATGATTACGTAACAGAGTTCAGCAGTAGTTAGTGAGTGACATTTTTTTTGGTCAGCTGTTGTGTTCTTATTTTGTAAGGTTCATTTTAGACTGAGGGTTTGATTGTTTTCTTGAAAAAACATAGTAAAATTAATTAAAAAAAATAAATTGATGTGTCCTGCATGGAGTGCTTCCAGGGTGAGCAGCAAGTAGTTAAGCCATTCATAATCAAACTTTGATGCCATCCCAGAATGCCAGTTACAAAATCAGTTTTAGAATGACTTGCAAAGAGTTTGTTTTACTTGACTGGAACTTCTGATAATGCATAAAAAGTTAACACAGCAGTCCAACAAATAAGAGATGAAAATCTGAGCTGATTAAGGGACTGGGTTTGGGGAGTTGGGTTGGGTGCCACTCACACACTTGCTTGCACATTGTCTGGGCACACCACATGCCAGAACTGCATGCCGGGACCACTACAAACCTATGATGGTCCACTGCTGGGGTCCAGCCCGTGGTCCAGAATGATACCAGGGATGATGATCTTCTCGACTATTAGTGGGCTCCTGGTCCCTGTCTGGATCTCAGCTCTTCTCAGCTCTTCTCTTCTAGCTCCTGCCAGGATCCTGCATAAATAAACTAAAGGTGAAGCACCCAAGCTTGTCCTCCTGGCATGTCCTCCTCTCCTGGATCTTCACAGTCCACCCTAATGATTAGAAATTGAGGAGCCACATTGTGGGAAAATGTAAAAAACAGGACCCTTTTAAAGAAATACACTGAGGAAAGCATCCACATTTGCAATTTTAAAAACACCCTTTGCCATGATTTTTGCAATGCGGATCGCACATCAGTGCCAAGAGAGTGCCACCACTGGGCCCCATATTAAGTTCCTACCAAGGCACCCTTGAAATTTAACTTTACAGTTTAACTGGGTGGACCCATACAAAGTAGTGCAAGTAACAGGTGATGCAATGGGGTTGCTGACCCCTGCTCGAACGATACAGACAAAGATTGGCACACTCAAAGAAGCAAGTTTTGTAAGTAGATTACTTACAGACTAGGATGCTGCAAAAACAGTAATCCTAGTTATTGCTTCTCATAAGACCAAGGCAAATTCAAAACATGCAAAGAACAATGTGTAGGTGCCCCAGCGCTTTGCTCATATGATCTTGGCAGGGGGTGGTCTCCTACTGCTAACACATTCCCTTTTATACCCCATGCACAGTTACCACAAACCTGATTGGTGATCATGGTTTACAACAGAACTGGTTGCTGCAGCAAGAGGCTTGGGGGAGATATGAATCTGCACAAATAAAGAAAAAGATATAGAAACACATAGTGTAGGTACGTCAAAGATAGTTATGCATGTTAAAAGCCATTTTCAGAAGAAAAACGTTGTTCTATCCACAGTAAGAATGGAGAAAGTAAATGTTCAGACTTTCATAAGGATATTGCACTTTTGAAGGCTGTAACTTGAAACCCACGTACAGTGCTGATGTTGCACTTCCATGTTCGTATCAACCTTCAGAATGTATTTAGATTCCCAATTGTTTGCAGGAATCCACTAATGGCATGTCTTACACTGTCTCATTATGCCTACATCTGAATAAATAAAAGTGTAAACTTTTACAATTATTCAAGAATTCCAACAGAGTATCATGCCTGGCTCAATATGTCCAAACATTTCCAACCATTTCTAACCATTCTAACAAACTGACAGAATACTGAAGAGACCAACAAAACTGGATTGTTATCAATTGATTGATTGATTTGAATTTTGGTAACCAAGTAGGCCCTCTGGGACCAGCATTCCCTTTTTCAGAGGAACTCGGCATTAATTAAATTCAGGTAAAGGAGCCAGCATGAAACTGAATCAAACAGGTAAACTAATGTACAGAGGAGAATACTGAACAGTATATCTTATTCTAATAGGGTTTAGCAGTGTGAGAATATATTAAAAGGCTACTGCGATGTTGGGAGAGGGACTACAGTTTTTATTGGAAAGCACAAATTAATAGTGCTTTACATTATTTAACAGAGTTGAAAATAGAGTTGATTCAAGACCTTGACAACTGATTTAAAGAAAGGGGTTGAGGTCCCAATTATCATTAAAACTATTGGGCTTTAATGCTTTCAGTTGGAAGATCCAGTAGGATTCTTTCTGGAGTAACTCTGGAGCCTGTTTCCTTCCTTGGGGTCAGTTACTACCATTTCAGTGCCCTTAAACTTCAATTTTTTGGGGGAGGGTTGCTGTGTGTGATTCAAGACATGGCTGCAAACTGGGCTGTCACTATTGCCATTTCTTAAGATACATATGTGTTCTAACATTCTTTCCCTTGAGGAGCAAATCATCCTCCTACATAAATTTTAGGACAATCACTAATGAGAACATACACTACAAAGCTTGTTGAGCAGTTAATAATTCATTTGTTGTTAACTGTTTTTGTTTATGTGTTCAGTTTGAATTTTAACTTTAACCACATTTGGTCATTCACTACAATGCCACATGTATGAATACCAGTGAGCGTACTGGGAGCAAGTTGAGATAGTCAGACCTATTTGAAGTGGTTCCAAAATGTCAGTGAACAAATGGATCCTTGAGGTTGATATATCTCTTGGAAGAAATCACTAGTGCGTCATCAATTGCTCAGCAAGTGATTAGTCCCCTTTTGGGATAGGCCAATATAGCCTCACAGTGCAACCCACCTTGCTGGAAAGATGGTTATAAGAGGTGACAAAATGTATTTTTTCAGTTGGTTTATTTTTTTTGTTCTATGTTTTGGGTTTCAAAAGCTCACTCCTAACATACAAACATATGAAATTTGCCAGCAGATAAAGGACTAGAGGTCTATCAAGTATGCTCGAATGTGCAGCTAGCACCCCCTTATTCTGCAGCTGCCCATCCCTGTTTAGTGTCCTTGCTCTTTTATATGCTGAGTATAACAGTTTTGCCTCATAACCTCTTTGCAAAAAACAAGTTGTCAGTCCGTGTGCCTGTATATCAAAATCAAGTTCCCCTGAGCAATTCTTTCATATCCTGAGGAACTATGAGGAACTACCCATAAGGTATTGATTTAATGAGACTCTTCAGATGTCTGCTGTCTGTCCTGAATAGGCTGGTTGTGGCAGTTGACTTTCTGAAACCCTTGGTGGATACCGTGTAATTTTCAGTAACCTCAAATATAACATGTAAAAACTTTAATGTAGATTTTATTAGAGTATATGTAACTCTGAGGTTAAAATCATTCAGATTCAACCACAGCATGAACTCAGGGGACTCCTGTTTTGTTCATCCATACACAGACCACATCATCAATAAAATGGTGCTGTTTAGCCAGCCGGTGTCGATGAGGGTTGGCGCTGGATACCACACCTCGTTCACACCAGCAACCTGGGTTCGGGTACGAACTCAGGTCATCGGGAGTCAGGAAGGGAAAGGAGGTTAGCACCCCAATGGATGCTCTCCTCCTTCAGGGTGGGTTACTAGGGGTGCTGTATGCACCTGACATCCCTGGGGGCTGGTGGGAGCACCGGCTCTCACGGGGCACTGGCGGCTTCAGAAGGGCTGGACGGGAGAACATTGTTAGGCACTTGGCAGGTGTGCGTCAGCACACACTTGCCTGAGCTGACATCCTCAGGGGAGGGGGGACGGGAAGAACAGAAAACGGAAACCAACCTCAGCGGTCCTAGATGGTGGCCACTCCAGCTGCCCAGTCCAGGAACCATGGGCAGACCCCACTGTGCCAGGGACGCTCCACAAAAGATGGGAGGCAAGGTAGAAGTCACCCACGGGCACTCTAGGGGAAGACTTAGTGTTGGGGTGGGTAGCATGAGCGAGCCCAAAGGAGTGGAACTACAGGGCGATAGGAGGGCATAAAAAGAAGAAAAAAAATGGTGCTGTTTTTGATGTGACTTGTGTATGGGTTGTGGCTGTGATTAAAGAAGTGCTTCTCTTCCCAAAAGCCTAGAAAAAGGTTCACAAATGAAGGTGCCATAGAGCACCCCTTACTGTGCCACAAACTTGTAGAAAAAACTCCGCACTGAATTCAAAATAATTGTGTGTTAACACAAACTGATGCTTCTAAGATAAATGTGGTGGGGAAGGTATCCTTCACGGATTCTTTCAGAAGAAAGATTTAAAGGCTTTGATATCTTGTTAGTAATTAATACAAGTGTAGAGGAATTCTACATTGATGCCCAAAACCCAGAACTCCTGTTCCCATGCAAAACTGTTATATTTTCTTAAGTATGCCCATGGTGTTTCTCAAATAGATATCCACATTTTTACATACACCTTCAAATAAGATCAATGAACTTCCAGAGATTATTTGTAAGTTTCTCCATGCTGAAAACAATGGGGTGGCTGGGTGGTTTAGAAATATTTTTATGCACTTTAGATACAGCATGCAACACTGGTGTAACGGCGTCACTCATCCAGATAAATTTAAACTCATTTTCAGAGATTTCATCTCTGTCTCTGTGCTGTTGCAAACAATCTAGCAATCTTTTTCTGAAACAAGGTAGTTGGATTAGTATTCAGTTTCCTGTTATACTTTTCATTTGTTAACATTCCATTGTTAACATGTCATAGTTAACATTCTATGTTAACATTTCATTGACACTGCTTTTCTAATAATCTATTGTCACCAGAACCACGTTTCCCCCTTTTCGCAGGTTTTATAATGACATCTGGGAGTTGTTTAAATTACTCCATTTTCTTTTTCTCTGTTAGTTAAATTCTTGCAGACAAAGCTGGAATCACCCGTAAATATTTTTTCAATTTCTTGGACAATTACTTTCTCAAAAGCTTTTATTATTTATTTATTTAAGCAATCGGATGAATACCTTGGAGCAGACTTGCTCATTTGCAAACTATCCTCATCATAAACTAAACTGCTACAATTAGTCTTCGGTACACAAAAGAAGAATACAATAGGTAACTCCTGAACCGGTACAGTAAATCTTAGGTACACCAAAGAAGAATACAATAAGAAACTCCTGGACCATTACAGTAAATCTTAGGTACATAAAAGAAGAATATAACAGGTAACAATTAAACCAGGAGTGGCAACCAGTGTAGGCATTGTCAGCAACCTGGATAATACAGGTGAGCAAGGCAGTGCATGAGTTTATAATTATATGCCTTTTATGGCATTGTCAGGCATTTGGAATTCAAAGACAGTGGGAACATAGCATCAGCATGAAGACTACAGCAAGTTTGGAGCAAGAGACTTTCCAAGCTATTTTGGGGATGTAAGCTGAGTAGGTAAATTAGTGTGGGGTGAGGGAGATGTGGGAGGTGCAGCTGTCAGGTGAGAAGGGGTGAAGTTGCTTGGGGCAGCTACATGGGGTGCCAGGTGAGATAGCCTTCAGAAGTTCCCTTTTGAAGTGATTAATCTTAGAGGGCCCCTGGAGTAGTCCGGAGGGTCCCAGGATTGGCATAGCCAATTCATTTAATCATTGCAGGGCTCTGGCCCCAAATAAACACTTAGCTAGACTTGTTCAGTGGTAGGAAACTGTCAGGTTGCCATGGGTCGAGCTTCTGGTAGCATATGGACTATGTGCAGGGACTAGGAGTGTTTGAATCCCAGGGGAGGTGAGGCCCAACAGTGCTTTTGCTCCCAGGATGCAGGTCTTATATATTTTTTTCTTTTATTTATGGGGAGCCAATTTGTGAGGGCATATAGAGTGCATGAGTGGGTGGTTCTGTCAGCCCTTGTGACAAAGCGACAGGCTTTATTTAGTACCATCTTGACCCTGCTTGAAACTGTATCCGAGGCAGCTCCATAGACAGTGATGCTGTAGTCAATCATGGGGAAGATGGAGCTGCTGACTATCACACTTTTGGCCATTGTGATGAGGTTATGCCTCAGTCTGTAGAGAGAGACCCCAGTTTTCTGTTGATGTTGCATACCAATTGATCAACATGGGTCGCGAAGGTGAGAGACTGATTAATAGTGACACCTAGGTATTTAAAAGTCTTAACCTGATCTAGTGCAACACCATTTGAGTTGAGAATGATGTGTGAGGCAATCTTGTTTCTCTTCTGCAAGCTGAAAAGGAGCATAGCCTTCATCTTTTTGTAATTTTGGACTAACTTATTTTCCAGGAACCATTCTTCAAGTGAGGCAAAACTAAGTTGCAAGTCATGGGTGAGAGCCTCATGGCTGTGGCCACTTGAGCTAATGACCACGTCATCTGCATAGAGTAACACCCTTAAGTTAGGACAGGCTAGTGGGAGGCTGTCGATAAGTAGGCTAAAGAGGAGGGGTCCCAATACAGAGCCTTGAAGTACCCTATAGTGACAGGTCTGGAATCAGAGCATGCTCCATTGATCCTGGCTTGCTGTGATCTGCTAGTAAGGTTGCTGCTAAACCATTTGACAGTGTCTGTTGAGAGTCCTAGTGTGTGAAGTTCAGACAGTAGAAGTGTGAGGTTTACCAGGTCAAAGGCTTTAGTTAGATCTACAAAGATAGATCCAACCATGTGACCTTTGTCTAGGGTCTTGTGAAGAAAGTTGGTATATTCAGCAAGGGCTGTGGTGGTGCTATGTAACTTGCAAAACTCATGCTGCTGGGTACAAAGGAGGTCATACTGGCTAAAGTAAGATACTAGTTGGTCAGAAACCAGTCTCTCTAGTGCTTTAGACAGAGGTGAGAGTATGGATGTTGGCTGTTCTTTGAGACTAGTGTGGTCACCGCTTTTTATTGCATAGGCAGGTGAGGCAGTTATCCAAAGTTGAGGGAATTGGGAGAACCTAAAGGAATGTTAAAAGTTACTGATGCCTCAAAGAAAACTTAAAAGCATGATAATTAGGTACAATTCAGCCTGCATTCCATTTATATTTTGTACATTTTCCTCCCATTATTTATTACTAAGAAATTTGCATGAATATGTAAGCATTAAGCCATGACAAAGGAGGGTTCTACTGGGGCATTAATGCCTGGTTGGGGAGTTGGGCATGAGACCACAAGCGAGTGCCTCCAACCACCCAACTCGAAATGGTCCCAGTGAAACACTCTCAAGAGTGGCTAATGCCTATCTTATGGCAAGCATTTCCAGAAATAAGCAGATTTATTATTTGTACTGCTAACTTGTAATGCAAAAAGGCGGATACAGTTATTATATTTCTTATCTTTAACAGTGAATTGATAGTACACATTCTGCTGAATGTAACCTGTCTTACAATATTGTGGGTGTAGGAAGGCATTACTTTACAACATTTTGATTTATGTGCACGGTGTTATTATTGCCAAATGTACTTTTATAATTTTTACTTTTTCTCCTAACTTACTGTCCTGATCAGTGCTAGAGACTTTGATTTTCACCTGTGTACATTACAAGATATGGGTTGCACTATATGATGGGACCATGCTAGGGTACATTTTCTTGTTTTGTTCCTGCAGTTCCCTTGGCAGGTCAACAGATGGCTGTGATTGCTGATAACTGTAAGATCGTGAGTAGAAACTGAACGATTTTCAACAAGTAATTCTATACATATCAGCTTTACATTTACTAATATGGTACTTTTTATCCTAATTTACTGGCAGGATTGGTGCTCGTACTTGATTTTCATCTGCATGTATTACAATATGGGTTGCACTGCATGATAGGATCATTGTAGGGTACATTTTCATGTTTTGTTCCTGCAGTTCCCTTGGCAGGCCAACAGATGGCTATGAAACAATGCTAGCAGCACATCATATTTTTATAGCCATCTGTTGGGCTGTCATAGAACTGCATAACAAAGAATTACTCTGGTTCTAAAGAGCAACAGGGTATTACTAAGGAATTACTGCCTGGTTGCTCCTTGGTCAGCTGTTGCTATTGCTCCAATGAAAAGTGCTTATTTGTGTCTAACATTTATTGCCATGTTACAAATGATCTTTATCCCTTAGAGTTCCTTCAGAGTCCATCTGCCTCTATAGCTGACTTCCTGAGTTGTTGGATGGCCGCAGTTGTTGCACTTTTGCACTAATAAATTTTGCTGAGCACAGTACTCTGTGGTGCCTTTGTTTGTACTTTAGCACTCTATAGCTTACTCTCTACTTCAAGTCATAAGCCTCTGTTGTGGCATTGCAATCTGTTACCATGGGAGTAACTGTGATGTCACAAGCAGTGCTCTGTGACTTCAGGTAGGAAGAAAGCCACAGGAATAGACAAACTC
Organism: Neoceratodus forsteri; assembly: GCA_016271365.2. Lineage (NCBI taxonomy): Eukaryota > Metazoa > Chordata > Ceratodontiformes > Ceratodontidae > Neoceratodus > Neoceratodus forsteri. The sequence continues at coordinate 689,137,025 of CM057449.1, forward strand.
TTCAGGAGCAAAGATGTTGTTTTCATACAGATGACCTCAGTAATAAATAATTGGGAGGAGGACTACAGCACTTATGGAAAATACAAGTGGGACTGTGTCTAAATATTAGGTTTTGTTAAAGTTCTCCTGAATGTGTCACCAGCTTTTTAAACAGCTTGGTTAGTGGTTACTGGATTGGTAGTAAAGGGGCAAAAGTCAGATTTTGGTTTGAACATTGATTTTCCCTTTTAACACACTCTCATCTTGCCATACCCTATTAAAGCAGCAGTACTACGAAAAAAAAATGTGTGCTTTTTTGACAGTTTATTCCCTGTGCCCTGCTAATCATATACCTGGTACTCTTTCTCGCCGGTATTGTACTATTGCCGAGTAATTTGCTCAGTTATTCTCTGCTTTTGTTTACATGTCTTCCACCCAGCATGTTGCACTGGAACCTCCTCTGCTGCAAACTGCACAGTGAATGACTTGCAGGGACATCGGGAATGGTCAGCAGAGAGTCCCTCTGCTGTTGTCAAAAGATGTGATGCAACCTGAAGAAAAAGCGCAGCTGAAATTATTCAGCCGCCATATTTGTTGTAGTGCTACAACACTTCAAATAAATTGCAAATATCTAAAAAACTAAAGACGACTGGAAAAAAGCATTTACAAGTATGGAAACTGGAACTTTGGCCGTATGCTTACAGCCAAAAATCAGAATTTTGATAAGTCACTTCCTGATTTCGTAGTTCTGCTGCTTTAAAATAAGAGATATTATTCAACAATCCAGTTTTGTTGATCTTTTCAGTATACTATCAATTTCAGCTAGAATGGTTAGAGCAGGTTGGAAGTGTTTGAATATACTGAGGCAAGGATGGTACTCTATCTGAATTCTTGAATAACTGTAAAAGATTTACATGTATGTAGTAAAAAAAAACCTTTTTATTCATTTATTCAGATGCAGGTAGAATGAGACAGTGTTAAACGTGCCAAAAGCAGATCCCCTGCAAACTATTGGGAGTCTGATTATGTTACAGTACCAAATGTGATCACAGACATGGAATTGCAATATCAGTACTTTCCATAGGTTTCAATTTGTAGCCTTCAAAATGTGCAATATCCTTTAAAAGTCAGAATATTTTACTGCCTCCATTCTTCCTGTGGATAGAACAACTTTTCTTTAAACTGTGTTTAATATGCACAACTATCTTTGATGTACTTGCACTATGTGTTTCTATGTCTTTTCATTTGTTTTAGCTGTGTTTATTCACATCTCTCCCCAAGCCACTTGCAGCAGCAACCAATTCTATTGTAAACCACAACTACCAATGAGGACTTGTGGCAACTGCGTATGGAGTATAAAGGGACTGTGGTTAGCAGTAGAAAACCACACTCTGACAAACCTCATGTGAGAAAAGCACCAGGGCATCTACACAGTGTCCTCTGTTATGTTTGCTTGTGTGCACAGCACACAAGAAACATTTTGAAGTGAGTAGAGCATTGCAGAGGTGTGGCAGTGTTTGGCCAACCCAGCGAACACTTTCGGGGTGCATCCCTCAGCCACCACTCAACAGGAAAGCTGCTGATGATGGCAGTTTCAGAGCAAGTACCGGACGTGAAATAAATCTGCTGCTCCTATCACAGACAGTTTCATCACTGCAGCGGCAGATCTCTCCCCCTTCCCGGCAACCAAGCACTTTCCAGCCATGCAAATTACAGTGCACAGTAATGCACATGGCTGGACTATAAACAACTTATTTACTCAGTGTGCCTTTCCCAGTGAAATAAATAAATGAGCCCCCCGTGGCTTTGCATAATTGGCGGCTCATGTCATGCACCACTCCCCAAAGCCGATATCAGGGTGTCCAATCTCCATATTAGCATGCCCCACAAGCCTGAACATATCTTTTGCCAGCAATGGGGTGCCCAGTCCCCATGTCAGCCTGACCCTCCACCCACTATTGTGGCACACTGGGAGCCCACCTGTGTGCCAAAGTATTATTTTTTCCAACACTGGGATGCCCACTCCCAGTGTCAGATGGAGAAAAAGAAAACTATCCCTCATCGTCCTCACCACCCCTCCCATTCTGACCCTCCCTCTGTGCACCCCACCTCCCTCACCCATACTTACCTCCAGAGGTCCAGCACTGCAATCTTCTGTGGACCAGGAACACTTCTGCACTCTTCAAAGCTGACGGCAAACTGAAGAAAATCACGGTAAGCCCTAATATAGGCCTATCAGTCTGACTAGTATCCTGGAGAAGATTTTGAATCCTGCTTAAAACCAGACTAGAATCAGATCTAAAAAAAAGGACTTACAGACCATACTCAGCATGGCTTTAAAAAAAATAGGTCCTGTTTATCTAGAAATCTGGTGTTTTACGACTATATTAGCAAAATGATGGAAAATAATAACCCGTAGACATTATTTTTGGGATATCTGTAAAGCCTTCGATAAAGTACCACACAATATCTTAGTAACAAAATGAGAAAATACAAAATAAATAATACAATTGTCAATTGGGTGGAAGAATGGCTACACAGTCGAATCCAGAGTGTGTCTATCAGGGGTTATACATCAGAGTCTTGTCCTGTGAGTAGTGGAGTGCCACAGGGGTCTGTGTTAGGTCCAACATTGTTTAAAATTTTTATCTCTGACATGACTGAGAACATAAATAGTTTTATAATCAAATTTGCTGATGATACAAAATTAGCAGCCAAAGTAAAAAAAGAAGAGGACAGATCTATACTTATAAATGATATTATAACATTAGAAAATTGGGCTAAACAAAACCAAATGTCCTTCAATATCAGCAAATGTGTTCAAATGCACTTAGGCTCATGTAATAATCATTATCAAATCTCATTAAATAAACAGGCCCTTTTATCAGTCACATTACATAATGATTTGGGTACTTTAATCTCCCATGACTTATCTTTTCACGACCATTGTAATCTTGCTATTAGCAAAACAATTTGGATTTTGGGATGCATAAAAAAAGAGTTTCACATCAAGATATAGGGGGTGTATATTGCCTTTGTACAAAGCATATATAAGACCACACTTGGACTATTGTTCCCCCTTGTGGAGTCCCTATATGAGGAGGGATATGGATAGGTTGGAAGGGGTCCAGAGGAGAGCGACCAAAATGATTATAAATATGTACAACAACGAATATGAAGTAAGACTCAAGGAACTAAATATGTACTCCCTGGAACAATGAAGAATGAGAGGGACCTCCTACTGATGTATAAATTATCCACTGATAACACACTTATGTCACAGTTGGGAATGAATTATGGCCAACAGGAGCAAAACCTCAGAAGTCATAATGCAATTGTCTTTGACGTATCCTAAAAACAATAAAAGACACACAAAGAATAATTCTATTATGGAATTCTCTACCTAATACAGTAGTATATTCCTTAAACAATACAGATTTCAAAAACAAATTAGATCAATACCTATTAAATAAGGGCTGATGTGCCGGCATGGCCAGAGATACACCTTATGGGCCTCGGCCTTTTGTGTATCTATCTTTCCTAGTATGATTCCTAGTATGATAATGGCAATTGGGGTTCAACGTGGGTTGATATCTCAGCCATTTGGGAGTTTGGTCCCAAATTTTCAACATAGGGTTCTTGGAACCCACCTCATGAAGACTGGCACTGTCATTTCATTTCTCCATTCCGAAAGGTGATTTCATGGTTGCTGTGTGGAATTGCCTTTTAGGACTAATTAATGAAATGACAGTGCCACTGTTCATGAAGTGGGGTCCCAAAAAAGCCCATGTTGCAAGTTTGGTGAAAAATTCCAAAAAATGACTGTGTTACAAACGCAAACTATGCAGTTTGTATGCACACTCGTAATTTTGCCATTTTAATATTTTCACTCCAAATTTCCAATATTGCCATTTTTTCACACTGCCTTATGAACAGTGCAGCTGTTATTTTTGCATCCTGCCTGAAATGTGTTTTTGCACCTCTGGCACAGAATGATGCAGTCGCTGTGTGAAATCAACCTTTGGGACAGATTAATGAAATCACAGTGCAACTGTTCATGAGGGGAGGTCCCAAAAAGGCCGTGTTGAAAATGTGGTGAAAAAATTCCAAAAAATGACTGTGTTACGACCGTGCATTACGCAGTTTCTATGCATGCTTATAACTTCACCACTTTTTCATATTTTTACTCCAGATTTTCAACATTGCCATTTTTTCACACCTCCTCATGAACAATACAGATGTCATTTTTTGCATCCTGCCCAAAAAGTCTTTTCGCACCTGCTGTGCTGAATGGCCCATTCATTGTGCAAAATCACCTTTTGGGATAGAGTAACAAAATTATAGTGCCACTGTTCATGAGGTGGGGTCCCAAAAAGCCCATGTTGAAAATCTGGAGTGAAAATACCAACAAACACTCTGGACATTAGGGTTTCCAGCTGTAATGCCCCACCCTGAACAGACTGACAGGCAACAGGGGTGTGGCTTAGAGTCGTTGGCATATGCTCACCCCATTCCACCCACTCACTGCTACCACTGACAGGCATCAAGGTGTGCCTTGGGGTCTTCAGCCCTAACGTTCACTCCCTTCTCTATACTGCACCCATCTCAGCTTATTTCCTTATGGAATGTGGTGAGCGTAAGGGATGAAGACCCCAAGACACACTGTGACACCTGTTAGTGTCTGTAGGGTGGGGTGGGGTGAGGTGGAATGGCATGAGCATTGTGGCCGATGATCCAAAGGCACAGCCCAATGCCTGTCAGTCTCTGTAGGGTGGGGGTGGGGGTTGGTGTCAGTTCAATACTTCACTGCCATTCCTATTATGCATTTCTCTAACTCATGCAGTACCAATGCCAATACCAGCAAGCAAGCTTTTGGCATTGACAGTGCTTGTATGTTTCGAATTTGCCCAAGTCTTATGAGATGCAGTAAAAAAGATTACTCTTTTTGCAGCATCCTAGTGTCCTAGTAGTCTGCTTACTCTGCTCTGAGTGGGCTAACCTTTGTCTCTACTATAGGGTTTAACCTTAACCTGGTGTTGTACCTCCCTGTCTACTTCAGATGTCAAGTGTTCACTCAATACTCTGGATGTGAGTCAGGCGCTCCTTTTGTATATGGACAGTGCAGCAGGGATTCATGATGATGCTCATTAGCTGTTTGTGAGCTATGCTGAAGCTGCTCAGAGCAGAATGGCAGCAAAATAGTTGATTTGGCAATAGCCTCCTGCATTGATCTGTGCAATAGGTTGGCTGGTAGGGAGATGCCCAAGGTGTTAATGGCTCATTAAACTAGACATACTGCTGCCTTGATTTTGGCTGCCAGGTAAATCCCAATCAAGGAGACCTGCAGGGCTGCTACCTGGGCCAGTGTCTTTATATTCATATCCCACTCCAGCACTAACATAGAATGTGACAGCAGATATGTGATGGCAGATAAGGGCCGCTGGGCCCCCGATCTGTCCATCATATTTTTTTTTAATGCTACAGACCTTTCCTGATCTACAGCTCCTCCTACCCTTCCCTCCTGTCTCATCCCTGTGGTTCCCCTTTCTTGCTCCCTACAATTCATTTATGTTTGTCCAAGGCATTTCTGAATCCCTCCACTGTTTTCGCTCCAACTACCTCTGCTGGAATGCTGTTCCAGGGGTCACTGCCCTTTCCATGAAGAAGTATTTTCTCCCATCCTTGTTGAAAGTACCCCCATCCAGCTTCATAAGGTGCCCCCTTGTTCTAGAGCACCTGTTTCCTCTGACAAGTACTCCCCTCCTGTACCTTATTTACCAACGCTGGGTATTTAAGGTTCTGTGTCATATCCCCCAGGGTGTACATGTTTAGCTCCTTAGCCTCTTCTCATAGGATTTATGATGCAGACCCTTCACCGGTTTGGTGGCCCTCCGCTGGACCACCTCCACTCTATTTATGTCCTTCCTGAGGTGTTGTCACCAGAACAGAACACAGTATTTAAGGTGCAGTCTCACCAGTGATCCATACAGGGGCAGCACCACCTACCCCTTTCTGCTGGTGATACCCCTTCCTATGCATCAAGTATCCCACATGCTTTGCTGTTTGCCTTGTTGCACTGCTTGGCCACTTTTAGGTCATCTGATATAATTACCCCAGATCTCTTTTCTGCTTTGTCTTTGTCAGTATTGTTCCACATATCTTGTACCCTGCTTCCCGGTTATTATTTCCCAAGTGCATTATCTTGCACTTTTTCATATTGAAGTCCAGCTGCCATACCCTTGATCACTCCTCCAGTTTTTTCAGATCCCTCTCCATCATTTCACCCCCCTCCCAGAGTGTCCACTTTGTTGCATGTCTCGGTATCATCAGCAAAGAGACAGACCTTTCCTTCCAGTTCCTCTGCTATGTCACTTATGAAGACATTTAAGAGAACCAGACCCAACACTGATCCTAAGTTCACTAGTCAATTTCCCTTCCTTGGAGCAAACTCCATTCACCATTACCCTTTGTACTGTCCACTAACAAGTTTTTACCCTGGATACTAACATATTACCCATCCCTAAGCCTTCTATTTTGCTTACCGGTCTTCTATGTGGAACTGTGTCAAAAATCTTGCTGAAGTCCAGGTAGACCCCATCCACTACCCCACCCTGATCCAACTGCCTGGTCACCAAGTCAAGAAGTCTATCAGATTTGTTTGGCATTACCTTCCTTCCATGAATCCATGCTGCCTTGGATCCTGTAATCCATTTGATACAAGATATGTGCTTAGTTGATTGTGATGTTGCTTTTAGGGCTTCAGTCCCCCTGTCTCTAGTCACCAAATAGTTGGTGTGCATGCCTTGCCCCTAATTACAGAGGACTACTAGCAGTCTGCTTTAGTGTGGCTAGTGAACTGAATCTTGGTTGGCAGAAATAGAAGTTTCTTGCCTGTGAACATAGTTCTGCTACCAGAACTGCATTGGTACCAGAACTGTTCTGTTCACATTTTCACACGACCCATCCATTCTCCTCTGGCAAGTAGCACTTGGATTTGTGCTTCTAGCATGCAAGATCTGATGATGTAAGGGGTGGAGTCAGAGGACAACACTATGGGTGATAGAAGAAGCCATGCTTGAAGATGTCTGATGATTGAGCTATGCCCATTGTGACTGCCTTAGTGAGTATGGGAACTGAATAATGGTAGAAAAACTATAGATACAGGTATGGTAAGTAACCTCTATTTTCAAACCAGATCTTCTGGCTGAGTAGTTGGGGTTTATTATACAGTTATTTAGACATCTCTTCCTTCTTCAAGCTGCACTTCTTGATTAGACACAATAAGCAGATTACATAGTACTGATGCAGATTTTACACATAAGAATAGTGTATAGAAACCATAAACAACAAGGCTGTGTTGCTATTGAAGAGCTGTTATGACTGGCTATTGTTACTATCGATTCTACTGTTGTAATACTGTAACTGATAACAGTTACACAGTGTCAGACATGTTATCTTTAGCATCTCCAAAAGTAAGTTTGCCTATGTATAGACCTAAAATTCTCTTTATGATTGTGGAGTATGATTTATGTACTGCGTATGATTAAAATGTTCTGTGCTCTCTTATATGGAACTAATTCTGGGTCGCCCCTGAGAAAGGGGCCCTTGGTCTCGGCAGGCCTACCCAGTCAACAAAATTCAAATAAAATAAAATGACATCATAGTGACCTTGAGAGTGAAGATTACGATGTCCTATGATGTCATAACAACCTCAAGATGGAAACATAACCGAGCTGTGATGGTTGCCCATACACTGTTGTTTATAGGGCATGGTTATCCAGGCCCTGACCTTGCCCTTATCTCCATGGCAAGAGAGACATTTGGTACTCCATGCTTTGCCACCCACATTAACATGGTAGTGGGGGCAGGGCATCAAGCAAAGCAGCTCAATTTTCTCTTTCATGTTGAGGGTGCTCGATCCTTACCATGTAAGTAAGCTGTAGTGAAACTGAATGCTAAGCACAAACATAGCTGGCACAATGATATCTGACATCAGAAAGTAATTATACCAAAATAGTGATGTCAGAACTGTAGTACAACAACATGTGAATGTTGTACCATAGTTCTTACGTCACTACTATAGTACAGCAGAGTTTTTAAGACCATCAATTTTCATACACAATAGACCGGCTCCCCATCAGATGTGCTGAGTGAGGTATCCCTGGGCAACAAAAAGAGCACTTTCTGCAGAGCTCGGCCCATGCATTAGAACACACGTAATAATAAAGCATCAACAGTAACTGGAGAGCTTCTCCTGCACACCCCTTTGCAGTCTGCATAATTGTACTGTACCTATAAGACACTACCTTCCATCCTTCAAGGCTAAGAGTTTTTACCCTAGAGCCTTGGACATACTCTTTTTAGCTTCAATGAATTTCAGAGACTCTTGAAGGACATTCCCAACATTTAATTTGTACTTCCTTTTTCCTTATTTTTCCATGCTACCTTTAGTCCCCTCTTCCTTTGTGACTCATGTTTCCCTTTAGTCTCTCAGCATCTACCTTTTAGTCCTAGATGCATTGCTCTACATCATTCACTCCCTCGCTAAACACCACTGACATAAGCATTCCCCTTTCAAGCCCTGGAGGGCTACTAATTATGATTTCCAGCACTCCTCAACCTTTCTGTTTTGGTGAAACCACAGATTCTGGAAAATACAGGCCCCTGGACTACAGCTTTCAATGTAGCCGGGCAGTTGTTCTGCTGCTCCTCTCACTTGAACAGAACTCTCTCTCGCTCTCGCTCTCGCTCTCACTCTCGCTCTCTCTCTCTCTCTCTCTCTCTCACTCTCTCTCATGCACTCTCTCTCTCTCTGGCACTCTCTCTCTACACCATTTTTGTTACCTCAAAGGACAAGTCTGACCATCAACCCCCTTAGTAGGGGGCTGCTTCCAAGATTCACTACCCGAACCTGGAAGTAACCATACCAGTCTAATCCCCCTCAGTTTCTTAAATGATTTATATATATAAATTATTTGTAATATAAATGCATCACTAATGATAGCTCTTATTTTAAATTCAATACTTGACTTGAATGAATGAATAAATTTATGTTGGAATCAATCAATACACCAGATAATAAGCACAAGTCATTTGTAGAAATACAAATAACAACAGTTCTGAAATAATATAAAATAATTATCAAATTACTATTAGAATTACTATTAGAAACCAACTTTGACTTACCTTACTTATAGGAACAAAGAATGCAGCAGACCAAAACGTTCTCCTTGTTACTTGTTTGTTTCTGAATGTTTAAGACTGCCCTCCGCTGTAGCCTAATGTACTAAAAAATGCAGAGGTTGCTACTGTTATCTCTATGTTTCTTGGCCACCCTAACTCTCTTTTTATGTAAAAAAATACTGCAAGGAAGCTTATTCGGAGTCCTTAGTACAGGACATCTCAATTGTAGTAGTATGTATCCATCCATGGGATGTAATTTCCAGATGCAGAGATCTGGTCAAAAGCCTGATTTGTGATTCTCAGATTAATAAAACACTGTGCAAAAAAACCTTGAAAATGTACAGAAAGAACCCATTTAGTTCCAGAGATAATCTTTCCTTTTGACTTCGGAGCAATGCTGACCATCCACACTAGATCTCAGTTACATAATAACAGATCCAAAAACAGATCTAGCCTTTTCTCAACCAGTGAAATGCAGACAGGTTCACCCTGATGTGGGGTAGACAAAAAGATTAGTAACAATCATGCTACCAAGCCATTTGCTTAGTACTCTGTAATAGCCCTATGCTGATCAAGATTTCATGCAAGCCATGATTTCTGTACATTGGACATCAATCAACCAATCAATCTTTATTTTACCAGGTGAAACACCATTGAGTGAAACTCATTTACAAAGTGGACCTGGGCAGCGAAAACAACACTGATACAAGCAGAGATAATACAAAGTCATAAGGACAGACAATAACAACATTACAAACTGGTATACACAATGATCACATGATTTATATTTGCAATACATTCATATATAAACAGGGCAAATAATGCCCAAGTGCATCGGAGAACATGTACATTTCCCTACGGTATAAAGTGCAACCAATCATTAGTAAAAGGGACGTACCAGAAGATCAGTGGAAAGGAATGTAGGTAGAAACACCAAACAGTTGAGATAGTTATGATAGAGAGGAAGAGAAAAAAGGAAGAAACAGGAGGAAAAACTGGGGAGTAGTTGGAAGAAGTCTTTTAAGGTTTATTAGAGAGTGGATGGACAGGGCAGCATGAGGCAAGCTAAGTACATGCAGCTAGGAAACTTATCGGAAGTTAAGAGTAGCAGTTGCAGGTGTCCCTGATGTTTTTGCAGTTCATTTGCATCACCAGGTAAGACAAAGGTCCAGCTCCTCATGCAACACAAAGGGAAATGCCAAACCTCTCCCAACAACTAACACACAAAATCTGGCCAATGGGAAAATCCGTGCGCAAATGCTGCGCAGTCTGAAACAAGCTCCCAGACCTGCAGACAATAATGACAAAGGTTAAACTAGACATAGTATCAATTAACGAGATGTGGTTTACCAGTAACCACACTTGGGAGACTTCAGTACCTGGCTATGTACTGTTCAGAAGAGACCGAGGTGCAAAAGAGGGGGGGTGGAGTGGCCCTGTATGTCAATGAAAATATCAAAGCTACAGAAATTTAGAGTACACATAAGGAGCCAGAAGAACTGTGGGTCACCCTGGAAACAGGAGATGGAACAGCCATAAGAACTGGGGTTCTCGACAAGCCCCCAGACCAGGGGGAGGACATAGACACATTACTGTTAGAAGACATACAAAACATAACAGCTAAAGAGGAGGTTCTGATAATTGGAGACTTCAACATGCCAGCTACAGATTGGTTAATACCAGCAGGAACATCTGCCAGAACTAGACACATGGTGGATTCCCTGCAGGGGGAAGGCCTCGAACAACTGGTACAACAACCCACAAGTGACAGGGCTATCCCATATCTAGTACTAACTAACAGAGAAAGGATCACAGATCTTCAGGTAGAAAGTCACCTGAGGGCCAGTAACCATCACATGATATGGTTCAATTTGGCCACTACAACTAAGTCATCCCATTCCAAGGCAAAAATATGGGACTTCAGAGGAGCTGACTTTGATAAGATGGTCAACAGAGTTAAGCTAGCCCTGTCAAAAAGAAATACAGGTGAGGGGTACTGGCAAAGTGGGCAAGCATTAAGTATGCAATACTTGAAGCAACATCCCATTGTGTTAGAGAGAAAAGAAAGTGCAAAAGAAGAAGGAAACCACTTTGGTTCTCAAGAACAGTAGCAGAAAAGGTCAGAGCCCAAGGCTGGCCTTCAGGAAGTATAAGGGAACAAAGCAGGATGCAGATAGGGAGGCATATCAAACTTCCCTAAGGGAAGCAGGAAAGGCAGTAAGGCAGACAAAGTTACAAACCGAGGAAACACTAGCATAAACAGTAAAAGAAGGTGACAAGACTTTCTATAGATACATTAGTAAAAAGAGAAAGTCCAGAGGGGGTATTGCTAAGATCAAAGGAGATAAGGCTGTGTGTGAGGAGGAGGACCATGTGAAAACATCTATCCTAAATAGATACTTCTGCTCAGTATTTACTAAAGAGAAGGCAGGGCAGGGCCTACAGCTCAGCACCATGGACACAGGGGGGAGGGAGGTGAGCACTAGTCCCTTCAAAAGAAAGGGTCCTACAAGAGCTCAACAAGCTCTGGGTGGACAAGGCAATGGGACCTGATGGCATACATCCCAGTGTATTAAAGGAGCCAAGGGTGAAACCAACAGAGCCATTATCAGAACTGTTTAGTGAGTCTCTGAGCACAGGAGAGGTCCCAGAAGACTGGAGAAGGACTCATGTGTTCCTGCTCCACAGGACTGGTAGCAGGGAGGAGCAGGAACTACAGACCAGTCAGTCTTACCTCAGTAGTGGGCAAGATTATGGAGGCACTCCTTAAGAAAAGGATAGTGCAACACCTGGAATCCATAGGAGCACAGGATCCAAGACAGCATAGGTTTACAAAAAGGAAGGTCCTGTCAAACTAATCTCATAGATTTCTTTGACTGGGTAACCAGCGTGGTGGACCAAGGGAGAGCTGTTGATGTCTCCTACCTTGACTTCAGCAAAGCTTTCTATACTGTTCCACATAGAAGATTAATTAATAAGCTGGGTAGGCCCCGGGGTGGGTCAGAAGTTGGTCAACTGGGTGGCAAACTGGTTGATGGGCAGAAAACAGAGTGGTGGTAAATGGTATACAGTCAGAAGAGATGCAAGTCACAAGTGGGGTACCTCAGGGATCAGTCCTGGGGCCAATCCTCTTCAATATCTTCATCAGTGACATTGCAGATGGACTGGAGAGTAAGGTTTGTCTGTTTGCAGATGACACCAAGATCTGTAACAGAGTAGATGATCCAGATGGGGTGGGCAGAATGAGAAGAGATATGGATAAACTAGCAAAATGGTTGGAAGAGTGGCAACTGGGGTTTACTGCAAAGAAGTTCAAGATCATGCACATAGGGAAGAGAAACCCTGAAGCCACCTATAGGCTGGGAAGGGAGTTGCTGGCAGTCACAAGGAAAGAAAGAGACTTGGGCATCATCATCACCGATGACCTGAAATCATCCAAGCAGACCACTAAAGCAGTAGGTAAGGCTAGGGGGATGTTAGGGTGTATTAGTAGGGGTATCACAAGTCGGAAGAGGGAGATAATAATCCCTCTTTACAAGACACTGGTTAGGCCCTATCTGGAGTACTACGTGCAGTACTGGAGGCCACACCTTCACAAGGACATTAATCAAATTGAGGCAGTCCAGAAAAGAGCAACCAAAATGGTACAGGGACAGCATCAGAAAACATATGAGGACAGATTAACGGAGCTCAATATGTATACCCTAGAGCAAAGGAGGGACAGAGGCAATATGATCGAAACATTTAAACTCCTTAAGGGCATTAACAAGGTGAAAGAGTCTAACATGGTTCAGTATAAGAAAAATAGCAGGACAAGAGGACACAGCATGAGATTAGAGGGAAGTCGATTAAGGGGTAATGCGAGGAAGTTCTTTTTCACAGAAAGGGTGGTGGCTGCATGGAACGGCCTACCTCAGGAAGTGGTGGATATGAATACAGTGCAGGGCTTCAAACAGGCATGGGATAGCCATATGGGAGCAATACAGATGAGTATGAATAGATAGGCCATTGACAGAGCAAAGGCCAATGGCACATTTATAAGGTAGAAAAAGAAATGGGCAGACTGGATGGGCCTTGCAGTCCTTATCTGCTGTCATCTTCTATGTTTCTATGTTGTCTGAGTAATGTTTTGAAGGCTGCCATTTTAATAATAGTTGAAAGCTTCAGGGATTTTTGAAGGTTGTTCCATAGGGCTGGGAGGACATGGCTTATAGATCATAACCAAAAGTGCATTCAAGATCTAGGAATATCGAGTGATATGTAGAAATGTCCCTGAGAGAATAACTTACAGGGATGCTGGCTAGAGGCTAGATATGCACTGAGGGAGCTTACAATTAGGGCTCTATAAGTCTATATTGCCGTATTTTTACTCTCCTGGTTTTTAGGGACTGCCAGCAAGAAAGAGCATAGAAGAGCAGTAGTGAGTCTTGTACAGAGCATTTCTACAACCTTCCTTAAAATCCTTGCAAACCTGTGGCTTTACAATGAAATGGGCCATAACTGCATTTAACCATATTTGCTGGTATTTACTCTCTTTGAGATTGACAGCCCCATGTTATTGTGTTTAAAAGTCACTCCTGAGGCTGTAGCTTAAGAAAAACTGTACTATATATTAATACAGAGTTCAATGGCCTAAGCAGCCAGTATAGTGTTATGCTTGTGGAACAGTTACTTTGGTTTTTGGCCGCTTGCACTCTCTATTCCAGAGGAATTATCACCCTGTACTAGTACCAAAGGCAAGAAACCCTTGTACAGGGTTCAACCCCTAGAGGTGCCGTAGGACGATTCCCTTGCCTAAAGGTACCTTAGGAAGGAACTCAGAGGAGAGGCGATGCCGCTGGAGAAGTAGGGGAAGATGGTGGGGCAAAGAAAAAATGCTTCCAAAGGAGGCAGAGAGGAACTGCTTATGTAGGTCAGGAAGTGGGAGTGGCTGGCTGCTTGTCCATTGCACTACAGGCCCAGCCTTCCAATTCAGTGGCCTACGCAGCCAGTATAGTGTTATGCTTGTGCAACTGTTACTTTGGTTTTTGGCCATTCACCTTCTCTTTTCCAGAGGAATTACCATCCTATAGGGGTACCAAAGGCAAGGAACCCTCAAAGAGGGTTCCACCCCTAGAGGTGCCATGGGAAAATTCCCTTGGCTAAAGGTACCTTAGGAAAGAACCCCCAAAAGAACTGTAGTAGTACGAAGCATGTTAGCAATCAGTAACTGTGAGGCATAGTAGTAGATAAGGCATCCGGCAGTATGATAACATAATGAGATGTGCAGGTTAGCAGTGGCATGAATTCAATGGGTTGGCTAGAGATTGAGGGGACTTCCTAAAGACAGAGGGAACGGCAAGTAGGGATACCATCCACCTCCATCCAACAGCTGAACCTACCTAAAGGAACTAGGGAACACTAACTATAGCTAACTAACAGTTATGACCTGAGGCATGGAAGAGAGAAAAAAAACCCTTTGAGGGGGAAATCACTGGGGATCAAAAGCCTAGGTCACTGTCCCTTCAGGCTTGGGATGTTTATTTTGTGACGGCTCTGCTGCTGCAATTTAGAAACCCAATAAAAAGGGGGGTGGAAAATATTCCAATTTAGAGGAAAGCTCTCACTCGATCCCTCTAATGGGAACACTGTGGAAGGTTGTGAGAGTGCTCTGCAACATCAGGGGCAACCAAGGCAGGAGGAGGAGGAGAGCAGTGACTGCTGAGGCACTCACCTGACCTACTCACCCTAAAAACAAACTAGGTGAAGCAGAGGTAGTCATGGGGAGAATAGCTTTGAAGGGTGCCTCCGAGCCCACTCAGGCAGCTAAAAGGGCCCTGTAAGAGCCCCCACCACTTCACCGCCAAGTCATAAATTCTATAACTTGAGGTGCCGTCCGTACGGTTGAAGACTGAATGTCCACCTGGAGCGAGGACATTCCCAGCTATGGGCCAGGTGAGAAGGACTCCACCCCAAGCTTCGTCTGCTCAAGTTGCAGACTGGATGCAGAGGGAGACCATCGGCTGCAGGGAGACCCTGCACCAGGAATGGTATGGCTGGCATGCCCCAGAAAACTGAAGAGGAGCTGAATGAGCAGTGATTGCTGGCACCTCACAGAGGTCAGATGGTAGTAGTGAGCATTGAGGAATGATTGTGTAAGCAATGAGTGGACCTGCACGTAGGTCATTAAGCAAAGTAGCAATAGTTGGACCTGCACGTAGGTCTGTAGAACAGAATAGCAATGGTTGGACCTGCACAGAGGTCAGAGGAGCAGCAAACATGAATAGAGGGGCAAGCCAGTCAGGCATTCAAGGAAGCCAATGAAAGTGACAAATATAAAACAAACAAAACTCAGGCACTCACCAGACCTCTTGTAAGCAAGTGCACAGGTCTACAATAACATGGGAAAATTGTTTATTAGTAAAAAAACACCTGAAGCATTTCAGATGGCTCACCACCCTTTCTCAAAGGCACTGTAATAGTTAGTCCAAATATGTGAATGAAGTCATTCATTCACATATTTGTGAATGGATATTACAGTATGCACTGCAAGCCCATTGGTCCACAGTGTGGACCAATGGGCCTACAGCTGATACTATAAGCTATCATTCAGTGGGCAGCCGCGGAGGTATGTGGGTGTGTTTGCTGCTGCCTGCCGATGATGGGGGGGGAGCAGGGGGTCCTGTGTGGGTGCAGGGGTGGGTGGTGCAACTGGACCACCAGGGAATTGTTTACATTGCTTTTACGGGTGATTGGGGATAGGGGTGGGGTGGAAGTTACCACTAGACTAGCAGGGAACAATGACAATGTTATTTTACAGGGATCAAAGCTATGGGAGGGGAGGGGGGGTGCCACTAGACCACCAGGGAATTTTAATACATGTATTTCTCAGTGATTGGGCTATGGGTAGAGAGGGGGTGCCACTAGACTATCAGGGAATTTGGAAATTAGTTGTTGTTCAGGGATCAGAGCTACAGGAGGGGTGGGAGGACCACTGGACTGCGATAGATGTTGTTGGGTGCTTTCTGCACAGTGTGGGGGGTAGCCACCCATGGCTGGCAGCTGCTGTGATGCACCTTGCATTATGGCAGCTCACCTGTGGGTGACTATGATTTGAGTCTTCTTTTTTGGGCTCAGCTTTGTGCACTGTATATGATGCATCAGTGTTGTGCCAGCGTATGCACTGCACATCCTGGGCTGAATATCGGGATGTGCCACATATGCATGGGCACGACCCCTGGAGATGTGCTGCATACACTATCTTTGCACCCTGGTGCATCAGGGATTGAGCTGCGCAATACCCCCATTTGAATATTGCCCCAGGGCGCATTTCTGGGGTTGCTCTGGCGCAACTCAGTTGTGCCAGGTGTAACCCCTTTGAATATCTGGCCCAAAGTGTTTTAGAAACAGAAGCCCCCCCACCCCAAAAAGGCAAAACGAAAGACAGACAAACACAGAGGAGCAGGAAACAAACAACACAAAGAAGCACACAGCCAGAGGCAAAATATAAACCAAATGCAGGAGAACAGATAATAAAAGTCCAGCAGAAACAAGCAGAAGCCAAAGAAGCAAGATGGGGGAGTAGGCCCCAGCCAGCAGCAAAGGACAGACTGACAGAGCCTCCGTCCGCAAAGAAAAAATGCTTCAGAAGGAGGCTGAAAGGAACTGCTTATATAGGTCAGGAAGTGGGAGTAGCTGGCTGCTTGTCCATTGAACTACAGGCCCAGCCTTCCAGTTAACACACTCCCTAAAATAAGTTATATCCTTTCCTTTGAGTTTAATGTGGTTTAGGCAACCCTTGAAATCTGCCATTTTTGCCATGACCCTGTTATCAAATTTTTCAAGTTTTGCCTATAAATGTTGGGAGCCCCATTCCATGAGAAGCAAGATATATAATGAGAATGTGTTACAAAAGTGCAGTAAACGTAGTGCTGTGGCTGGCTAAAGTAGCACAAAATATTTGACAAGTGACCTTTCAAACAGTTAATCTAGTCCCTCACTGTATTATTAATTTTAGTATGTGTGCATTTCACAGTTGTGCTGAGTACAGAGAAGCCTTGACTGAGGCGATGCTTCTTGATAAGTATCTCTTATGAGCCGCAGGATAAAAATAGTAACAGTGCATTATTATTAGGCAGCACTATTAGTGTGCTGTGGTTTCCCTGTGGCACAAAATTGAATACTGACAATTTGCTGTGGAGTTGAAGGCTGAGAACTTCAGAACTGTTGTTTTTTTTCCATCAGATATAATGTTTTTCAAGGGTACAAAGGCAAATAAGAATTAGCAGGGAAGCAGAGAGTGAGACAAATGTACATAAACCTCTAACAGTGCAGGGGGCCTGTAGTGCTTTTCTTTCTGTGAACAGTCTTCGGTTGCTTCGTGCTGCCCTAGTACATGTATTTCCATTTTCCAGGTATTCATGTTCCTTACTTGCTGCGAAATCCTCAGCAGTGGTTATTTGAGGATCAATAGAATATGAATACATAGGATATATCCACTTTGCTGAAAGCGTATAGAAAGGTAGACTGTTGGCAAATTAAGCAAAGAGCTTCTGGTAGATAATGCTGCTTGGAGAGATTTGAAGGTCTCCCCCTCCCCCATCCCTTACATGTTTTCAACTCCCACACAAAACTGTAGGGATCCCATTCTCAGAAAACACTGTACCTTCCTTCTAAGAACATAATGGTTTGACAGTACATTTGAAGAGCAGGACTGAAAAGAATAGTGCATTATTAGATACCCAGCTGTTAAGAATAATAATCTCAAGCAAAATTCTGGAGACCTGTGATTCTTACTATAAAGTTAACAGGAGTTCTTGGGATGGCTAAGAATTAATATCCAGTCACCACTCTTGATGTCAAAAGGTCAAATTGTTTGATATTTCTGGTAGGGCTCTAGCATACTCGATTGAAGCAATGCCAAAGCTTTTTAGTTGAAGTTTATGTGCTTTTCTTTGCTACTTTTCATAAAAATGCTTCACTTCCATTTCTTTGGGGGAGGGTTGGCTAACACCATTTCAGAATGACTGAGATGGTTATTTCTGTATTTCATGCACACTGTATCAGCACATCATTAAAAAGAGCAGGTGTTACCTGACAGAGGGATGGAGGATGCAACCTTTGTAATTAGTGGTGCACTGTGGAAGATTTGACCACAGTTTAGAGCAGGGTCATGGTAGTGGTAACAACAGAGAGCCAATGTAAAGTGTGAGGTGCAGCAGACTGTGAGCTGGTGGGAGGTAGGGAGGTGTGGTACAGCGCAAATAATGTTTGAAACAGGTTTGAGAGGAAACTGCTTTACTCTAAAAGCAAAAAGCAATTTAAACATTTTATTGTGGCTTTAACCAAAGCAAAACTGGAAGTGCTGCAGCAGAAGCCAGAAAGCAAGTGAGCAGTTGAATGATGCAAAAGAATTCTGCTGCTCATGCTCCAGCTCTAGCCAATCCCAACCTACAATGAAAATATTTTTGCTCCTGGGTACCTACAGTAAGAATACATATGAACATACGAACATAAGAAATTTGCCAGCAGATAAAGGCCTAGAGGTCTATCAAGTCTTGTCGAATGTGCAGCTAGCACATTCAGAATATTCAGCACAGAATATTTTGATATTTTCACTCTAGGTCTGGAGTGAGACAAAATATCACCGATAGGTGGCAGGAAATATACTCACAGGTGTTGCATAATACATATTATTAAAGCTTGTTATGATATATATTATTTATTTAGTACATTTGCCAAGTAAGTGAACTAGACAATATCCCCAGTTCTCTAGCTATCTTAATGGCAGGCAGCAATTTGTCAAAGCCAGCCAGGTCAAATTTGCCCTAACCACTGTAAATGTTGATGTTCCTCAAGGATCCATATTGGGTCCATTGCTATTGTTAATATTTATTAATGATACCTGCAGCACTCCATCTTTCTGCTCCAGTCTACTATATGCTGATGATATGATGCTATACACTAGCTCCAGGAGTTTAGCTGACATCAACAAACAGTTCAGTGCTGACTTTGGTAGTGTTCAGCCTTGGTTTACACACAGTTGGCTTGTCCTAAAGTCAAGTGAGACTCATGCCATGCTATATGAGCATGTACCTAGGCTGAGGGTGCATGCCACTGGCTTGGTCAGCCACAGCCAGGATGGTGCCCCCTTTCGCTGTGGGTGACTCTTTCAGATATCTAACCTTGGAACCTGCCCTTAATGTTATCCTGCACATCTTGAATATCTGTAAGTCTGTAATACTAAGTTTGGACTCACTTAAAGAATCAGATAAGCTCTGACTCCCATTACAAGGACTGCAATAGCCCAGGGAATCCTGCTATGAAGACTTTACACATGGGCTCATCTTGTTGTATCAGGTCAGTGTATGTTACCTATCGAAATGGAACATTGCCTATACTAATGTTATTTTGACTTATCCACTACCCGGCTGAATTACTACTGTACCTTTTACTCCAGTATAGGTTGGCTATCTCCACCCTTTTCATCATCTCTGTACCCTGGACTGTGTTACTAACAACATCGTCAGGTCGTCCAAACCTGCCACACTTGCTGCTCTACCAACATCTACTGATGCAGCCTACCACCTGCAATCCAGTGATCTGTCACTCCTGGCTATTCCCAAGTACTCCTCAAAAATAGGTGAGCACGCATTTGCCACCTTTGCACCAGGGGCATGTAACTCCCACACTACCTATGTGTCTCTTAGTCCCACCCTTATTTCAAGAAAGAACTCCACACATTTTTAAGTTTGGCTGATGAATATTCCTGTACTTGATAATATTTTCTGTACTGGTAATAAGACCTTTGCCATTACCAATGTATTCATTTATTAACTACTTGTATTATTATGTTCCGTGCTGTATGGCTATTTTTTTTCTTCTGTCATATTTATATATCATTATCTTGAACCTCTTGTGAAAATGTATGTGAGGCATTATGTATTTCTACAGTGTACTCATGCTTGCATCATGCACTGTACCTGCTTGTATGACACTGTTACTCTTGACACACTTGTGCCTCATTTGTTATTCATTCGCACTTTGCTCAGCATCGCCACTGACACATAGACTCCATTCCACAGAAGTTCAACCAGAGAAAGCAGTGGGGTCAGGAGCAAGAAAATAATGCAGCAAGGGGGGTGGGAAGGAGAAAGAAACCGACTTTACTGAATGGAGAGGACACGGAGAAATGTGCTTTAACTCCACTTGATGGAAAGAGAGACAGGCTGTGGTTCATTAGGTATCCAGTCATGTGCTTCTACAGCCCCTTTTCTACTAAATAATAGCAATACATCAGCATAGCTCTCACTATGCAGCTGTAAAAAAGACCACAAAACAACAAGAGGAAACACAACAAGCACATGACAGCAAATAAAGAAGACACAGGCAAACTGATGGCCCAGGACTCACAGTAAGGAAGAAGAACCGGTTCCCTTCCTGGAGAACTGGGGAAGGAACAGGAGGTGGCTAATGATGTGGAAGGAACCCAAAGTAGCCCACCCTTTAGCATCAGCCAAGAGTGCCAGGAGGAAAACTCAAACTGGTGACATCAGTGGTGTGGGTGTTATTTAGAGTGGACACAAAATCACAGATACATGTAGTGTGTCTTTTATGTAAAGACAGGCTGACTTGGGATAAGGAGGGAACATCACTGGGAACATCTACTATGAAAAGGCATTTGCTGAAGTCCCACAGGTCTCAGTACGAGAAAGCATGCCAGTGCATGATGTCAGCAGCAGCAGCACCAGGCAGTGAAGCTGATAATGATAATGATGATGGCCGGGGGAGGAGAACATTAGTAGACCAGCTACAGAGGAAGAAAGTCTTTCAAATGGTAGTCAATGCACAACTCCCACACCTTCCATTCATCAGTTCTTTAACCAATTGACTCCCACATCTCTGAGGGGCTGCAAACCCCAGCCACTTTTATCCCCCACCCCCGAGGTGGCAAAATAGAGGCAACTGTCACATCCAGGAGAAAAAAAACACTCAACTCTCACTGGTCAGGTCCCCGGAAATGGGACAGGAATATAAAGCCAATGGCCAAGAGGGAAAAAAGTTAACAAGAACAATTGTGGAAATGCTATCCACTGACTTGCTGCCATTCTCCTTTTGGGCAATGCTGGTATTCAATCACTAATGCAAATTGCAGTACCAAGCTATCAAGTGCTTACCTATACAGCCGGCCCAGTGGCACTGAGGGCTGAGGCACTGGAAGCCTTACCTCACTGCACGCCGGCGACCCGGGTTCGGGAATGAGTCCAAGCTGTCGGAGGTCGGCAACAGGAGGAGGTGAAGCTGGATGGAGTTTCTGACAGGCAAGTTCTCCTCTCTGGGGAGGTTTAAGGGTTTCCTCTGGCTGATGGCTGCCATATGGTGGAGGCTGGGGACAGCACGGGCCAGGAGGAGCCAGGCGCTAGGCCTGGGGCCAGCGGCAGGATGGCAACCGACTCCCATGGAGGCGCTCGGCTCCTGGGCCGGGCATCAGGTAAGCCCCAGTAATTCTGAGTGATGGAGCTGGGGGTCAGTCAAATGAGGGGCTGTCCGGGGGCACAAAAAGTGTTCAATGATAAAAAAAAGTGCCCACCCATACCTAGTTTTCTTTTTTAAAACTTCTTCATTTTGCAGGTCACATCCAGTTACTTGATAACAGTAATGCATATACAGAGACTATCTTTCATACTCAATTATTGATTGTTTCAATGCATTTGTTTATATATTCAATCACTAGCATAAGTTGCAGTGCCAAGGTATCAAGTGCTCCCCCCATACCTACTTTCCTTTTTTAAGACTTCTTTATTTTGCGGGTCACATCCAGTTACTTGATAACAGTAAAGCATATACAGAGACTATCTTTCATACTCGATCATTGTTTGTTTCAATGCATTTGTTATGTATATTTTCTTTTTAACTTCTTGATCAACAATCTTGTTATAAAAAGAAAATTATAATTTAATTTTCCTTCCTGTAAAAAGAAGAAAGAAAATTAATAACTGTGACCTGGTTACTTAACCTTTTCTGCCTTCACCTGGTCCCGACAGTTTACTGTCTTATCTTTTAAAATAATGCAGAACTATTTAATTGATGCCTTTTGACTATACAACATATAAAAATAAAAATAACATGATCTATCAACAAATTCATGTGTGGCTGATTAGTGGTTAGGTTCATATATTATTAACAAATACTGAGTTATGTTATAATAGGAAACTCTCTTCCTTGTGGTCTATGAGATTTCCCTTCCCATTTCTAAATTTGTTTAAAACTCCCAGGTGGCTACCTCCTTTAGCTCTGTCAGTACCGAGACTGCTGCAAGAGGGCAGATGTGCTTTCATATTCTTCAACAAACACCATAAATGGGAGTCACATCCCTTAAACTTTTCCATCTGTAAACATAGGTCTGCAGTGATTTTTGCCATATAGTATATGCCCTTAACTATGGTTATCCAGTCTTGCACCACGGGGGGTTGGGGGTCCGGAAATACTGTAACCATTTTCTTGGTAGGTTATTAGAATTACAAATGGGATTTCATCCTGGTTACAGCACTACTGATAATACATTCATTTTAATGCATCTTTTTGAAAAATACATTGTCTTGAGATAGCAAAAACTGTGCCTTCATAGATTTTAGCTCCGCCTTTGATACTATCTCAAAAGCTATTATTTGGGAAAGTATGCTTACATGGGGGATAGAACCTGAACTGGTCAGCATTATTAGGGAACTTTATACACATACTTGGGCCCAAACCAGGATGGGGAAAAATGGACAACTGTTCACTTCTCTAGTGACAAATAAAGGTGTCAGGTAGGGGTGCATGCTAGCACCACTGCCATTTTGTATCTATATTACCAACTTTCTGATACAGTTGGTACATTTTGCTACAGATTCACCTGGAACTGGCAGCAAATGCTGCCTGGCACTAGCCTATGCAGATGATTTGGCATTAATAGCACTATCATATTCTGGTTTACAAAAGAAGCTGAACTTACTAAAGGTATATGCAGAAAGTCATAAACTAAAGAAAAATGAGGCCAAATGTAAAATTCTGGTCTTTGGCTCCAAGCAGCACTTCCTGAATGAGGAAATTGGTGAACTGACAATGTAGTAAATTCATATGACTACTTGGGGCTTAAATTTTAAAATAATGGAATAAACACAATAAATACTTAAATTTAAAATTATAACAAAATGCAAGGTCATTAATGAAATTCAACTCTTAATATATGTGGCAATTCGATAAAGCCTCTTTTAACAGTCATTAGGGCTAAATATTTTTCTCAGCTAACATATTAGGCTGAAATGCGGGACTCCGACAAAATGCATTTCTTAGAAATCCATTCAATAAACTATACAAGTCAGTATATCTACCCCAGCTGCTCTGATTATAGCTGAACTGGGTATGATCAGTTCAAAAGCATTGGTTGATGCTGTACAAATCAATTACTGGATTAAAATAACTAGAATAAACAACCATAGACTAACATATGTGTGCCTTTTAGAAAACAACAGCCTGGCAAACACTTGGCTGTGTTCAGTCCAAATGGTTAAACATTTTTGAAAAAATATTTATTTGAATGTTGGTAATCGGGTAAGCCCAGTGAGACAATGCAGTCCCTTTCTCAGGGGCTTCCCGGGGGAGGGTACATAGGACAATAGTTTACAATTTATGAAGAGACACAGTAAATATGCAAAATTAAACATAATAAATCTAAAGTATGAAGGCTGTACAATGGGTAGGACTATAATACATATCAAGAGTCACAGTGGTCTATAGTACATATAGAGAGTCACAGTGCAATATATGCTTTAGGCAGTGTCCTAAATGCAGTATAAGGTTTTGTTTTGACAGGATTGAAATAGGGCTGAATCTTGAGGATGGCTATACAGGTGTTTATGTGTTTGAATTGCAGAGCACTGATGTACAGTACAGGTGTCCTTGTGGAATTTCAGTACAGTAGTACAGTAGTAGTATAGGGATAGAGGAATATGCTTTGGAGTTGTAGGAAAACAAGGATAAGAGCAGGCGCCTCTGAGTCAGGTGAGCCAGGTATAGGTTCCAGATGTAGATAAGCAGTTAAGCAGAGTAAGTTTGCATAACTTACACTTTTTAAAAAACTACATGGATAAAGGGATATCAATTAGCTTAAAATATAGGAAGTATGTTACAAATAAAATTATCAATTTCCATAGATTTAAGAATCTGAAAAAGATATCTAATCTGAAAATCTCACCTTGGATCACTGCAAACGATAACAGGCAAATGTTTAAGTATTACCTAGACATTTTGACTGATCATACAATTGTAAATTATACCTAAATATCAGTTGGAACTTTTCACTCCAATATTTTAAGGGCTAGGTATCAGAAATCAATGAATCCACTAGATAGATTATGTGATTGCTCAAAAACTGAACCTGAAGACATTTATCATGTGATGTTCTCTTGTAGGTGGTATAACATGGTCAGGAACTATTGGCTGCCTACAGCCTTTATGGAATTCAGTGTAAGCATGTGATAAGAATACATGCTGCTTATAAGGTTCACAGCACAGGATGAACAAATCGTAAATAGTGTGGCAGGGTATTTTAAATCTGTTTCTCGTATAAGAATGCCCTATGACAAATGAGTCTCTGTCCTCTACTATGGGGACAAATGCTGTTAATCTAGCAGAGCAGGGAATTTACATCTTATACTGTATGTCCCTATATACTTATCTGATGTAATGCAGTGAAAAATGGACACTGAATCCTGTGCAGTTCAGACATTCATTTCATTCTTCTAGTCTGTGCAATATTTATTTAAAGAAATGAAGTGATTTTAATGGGTGTATTTTGTATTGTATGTTATATGTGTTTGTGTATGTATTTGTAGTTGCATTGTTAATTATGTAACTGCTTTTGTAAAACTCTGTCCAAACAAATAAAACTTATGATAATGATGATGATAAAAATCTGTTTGTTTCAGTCTGAATTCTTCTTTCAGCTCCCTGAATGTGTTGATAGTTCCTTGTCTTGTGAACTCTGAGAAGCAGTACAGACCCAGCCTACTCCATATAGAAAAACCATGATCTGTTTTTGGGGGAAAAAACTGGGCATATTATGTTATTAGGGAGTGAGAATTCAATGAGCTCCTGATATTCAACTCTTTTTTAATGATTCGCCATATTTTATACAACTGTTAAACCAAGGGCGATTCCAGAATAAATACACACGGTGCAAAGTGTCATGCACCAAAACAAATGGTGTAAGTAGCACTTTGCGCCATGAGTTCCAACAATCAGTATTCCAAAATGCAGCCTGCCACATGTTGCAGGCTGCCTGCACCTAAGTGGTCCTACCCCTCCACGTACGTCATAACCCCCTGTGACATGGCACTAGGGGATTTATGGCAGCAGGTGTGCCCTATTCTGGCAGGGTGGCTGCCGGAACAGCACAGTTGCTATTCCAGGAGAATCCCCAGAGGACATTGGTGCAAGTACAGTTAGACCAGCTATTAGCTGATCTAACTGTACTCTATGCCCACCGTGGGTGCACCACAGTGCTATCTGCACCTAACGGCCACCTCCCCATGAACCCACATAAGCCCCACCTACCCATTCCCCATTGTAGCCTGCACATAAATGCGCTCTGTGTGCTGCTGGTACCCCAAGCCCTGATCCCCAAGTAATGCCCTGCAGGGCTGCCCATGTCCCCTCAGTCCCCAGGTAATGCTCCACAGGGCTGATCATGTCCCCCCGGTCCCCAAGCCCCAATCCCCGATCACCAGCTTGCTGGTAACTATAGAAACACACATCTCGTTATCCCTGGTAGTCTAATGGCCCCCACCTGGCAGTGCCAGTCCACCCCCACATCCATTCCCAGTTAGCGACTGGCACATCCCACCTCTCACCTCCATGGCCAGCAACCGACTGAGCTCCCTCTGAGTGCATACTGCTTTATATAGTAAGTGTTCAATGAATGACAGCTCATTCATTGTAAAAATAACTTACCACCGAGCTCTTGTGGCAATGCTGTTTTGGGAAAATGGAAGAGGTGAGCGGACAGGAGCGGTGGAGTTGTGGCATGCGCACAGAGCAAGGGAAACCATGTGCATGTTTGCTGTTATAAACACTCCTTTATAATGGCAAATTATGTCACGTTGTTCCCCCATGGGGAAAAAGGGGAAACCAGTTATTATAGCATTCTAATACATTGGTTGTAATTATGAACAGTGATATTAATGCTTAAGTAAGAAAACCCATACCACGTGACTATGTCCCTTAACCAGGAATGTGTAACTAAGAACAAACATAATTTTTTTTTTTATGTTTTCTTTGAAAGTTTTTATTTTATTTTATTAACAGCTGTAACTGAAATGGTGTACATTAGGAAAAGGATGGCACCTGTGTAGAGGAATATATACAGAAGTGTTTACAGGAATATGATTACAATAGTGTTATGAAGTATTAATAGTGTATTTTTGAAACATTTCAGTGCTGATGCCCTCCCCCGAGGAAACCCAACATGTTGGGTGAAATGTTGGGTACTATGTGGGAACATCATGCTGAGTTGCAAAGTGAAAATAAAGCTTGAAAGGAACTTTTAATTCTTTTATGGTGTAGCTGGTACTGTGAATTTTCTGATAATCTGTGTGAGGCCTAACCAGACTTCTGTATTGGGGTAATATTACATTTTTATTCCACAGGGCAAAATAATGCTTAATGCAACCGATGAGTTGTCCAACTTTTTTATTAATAGCTGCACAATGCTTAGTGAAAGAAAAGCTTCAGTCATGGTTATTCCCAAATTGCTTTCACAGAAACACAGAAACATAGACTTTGATGGCAGATAAGGAGTGCTTGGCCCACCTAGTCTGCCCATTTCCCTACCTACAGGATAAGCTGCAGATTCTAGTTAACCAACAGCCTATATCTTCCTACCCACCACAAGAATTGCCTTATGTCTGTCCCATGCATTCTTCAGTTCTCCCACAGTTTTAGACCCTACAACCTCCTCAGGGAGGCTGTTCCATGTGTTCACCACCCTCTCTGTGAAAAAAAACTTCCTCACATTGCCTCTGAGCCGTTCCCCCTCTATCTTCAAATTGTGTCCCCTTGTTCTTGCACATCTCTTTTTCTGAAAGATGCTACCCTCTTGGACTTTGTTGACTCCACTGAGGTACTTAAAAGTTTCTATGACATTCCCCCTTCTCCTGCCTTTCCTCAAGGGTATACATATTAAGCTCCTTTACTGTCTCCTCATATGGCTTCTCTTGCAGACCCTGCACCATTTTAGTTGTCCTCCTCTGGACTGCCTCCATCCTGTCTATATCCATGCAGAGATGGGGTCTCCAGAACTGGACACAGTACTCCAGATGGGGTCTCACCAACTGTCCTTACAGAGGGATAACAACTTCCTGTTTTCTGCTGGTGATGCCTCTCCCTACACATCCAAGTATCCCCCCAGCCCTCCCTACTGCCTCCTCACATTGCTTGCCAACCTTAAGGTCATCTGATAGGATTACACCCAGGTCCCTTTCCATTTTTGTTGTTGTTACTACCTCCACCATCCATAGATTCTGTTAATGGAGTATTCGTTATCTAGCTTGGGATCATTAGCACATCTTTGAAACCAACCTACCAATCCTTCTGATGTGTCACATGTAAAAATGTTTAAGTGGAGGAGGCCCAAACCTAACCCCTGTGGGACCCCACTTGTAGCACGAGATTCATCTGAGAGATAACCTTTGAGTCTGACTTTCTGTGTTCTAGCTTCAAGTCAATTTTTAACCCAGAAGATTATGTGGTGGTCTCAGCCCTATTTTGACATAGTATCTGTGATATCGTCATGTGGAATGGTGTCAAATGCTGAATGCAGAATCAGATGCTTTACTCACAGGTTTGTAAAACAAGGGTTAGTTACATGACAGATTTTTTTCTAGAACCATGCTGACAGGCAACATTAAGATTTTTGGTATTTATGAATTCTGCTAATAAATCATTTATTACTGATTCCATTATTTTTCCCACTGGGGATATTAGACTGATTGGTCTGTAGTTTGAAGTCTAGTTTCTTGTTTCCTTTTTTACACATGTGTTGGGATAACAGTAGCTGTTCTCCAATCTTTTGGCACCTCACTGCTTTCTAGTGATTTATTAAAAATCTCTGTCAAGGGATCTAGAATTTCATTTGCTACTGGTATAAGGAAATTCATTTGTAGATCATCCAGGCCTGCTGATGTAGTATTTAGTATTCTGTATTATCTTTAATTTACTATAAATTGCCTCTTCCTTTTTATTTAGTTATTATTTTCTCTCCCCACTGCCAGCTATCTCTCAGGAGGGCATCCCTAGCCCCATCCCCCAGCGTCCACCAGCCGATGCTGACCTGACCCCAGGGCTTGCCCCCCCGGTGGGGTCAGTGGGGGTTCCCAACTCCCCCACTGAAGTCCCGATATAGTTGGCCAGTGCTGTGGCTAGCCAGGGACAGAGCCTGCGAGGCACCCTCCACCATCCTGCATGGCAGTTTATTTTCCTCCAGTTTTCTCCCCAGGAGTCCGGACCATGCAATGTTGCCAGCGGAGGGGAGTGTGCACGCTTCTGCGTGCACTTCCTCCAGGTGTCTGGCCCGACTCCTCCCAGCTTGTGGTATGCCACCCTGTCCTCCAGCCTCCGCCAGACAGTGAGCAAGCGCCAACCACTAGCAACCCTCCTCGAAGAAGGAGAGCAGTCCATTGGATGCTCAATCCTTCTCCTCCCCTGCCGACTCCCAAGCCCGTGCTCATTCCCGAACATGGGTCACCAGTGTGCGAGGTAATGCAGCAGCACTCGCCCTCAGCGCCACTCGGCTGGGCATAAATTGCCTCTTCAAAATGTATACGGTTTTGTTTTTGTGTTGGTTTTGGGTTGAGTGATGTTATTTTACTGGAGCATTCTTTGGATGCAAAACACTAGTAGTAGTAGGTATTACATTTTTTGCAATTAATTTACCCAGGATAGCCCAGCTGAGATGTAATATCTTGTTTTCAGCGGGGTCCTGCTTTTACCCAATGTTCATAGTGTGTTTACCCAGGATAGCCCAGCTGAGATACAATACTTAATTTTTAGTGGGGTCCTGCTTTTACCCATTTTTACAATGTATGTTTCCCCAGGATCACCCGGCTGAGATACAATGGGTGGGATATTCAAAGCAGTTGCGCAATGAGCAACAGGGTTGCACCAGTGCAACTGTGACAGTGCACCAGAGAGTGATATTCAGTGGCAGCAACTGCACAGCTAATCTGGCGCGCTAATCTGGTAATGGTAATGCACATGCATGCAAGTAGGGGGTATAGCCAAGGAATAAGCCGCACAGTGTAATATTCAATAGTAGACAAATGGCACAAGCACTCAGCAAATGGGAATTGTGTGGAGCAAACTTGAGCCTATAAAAAGAGGGAGCAAGCAGGGGATGGAGGCGTGCACTACAGGAGAGCAGTACAGAGGAAGCTAGAGTGGGCAGGCTGGACAGCAGGAGGGGTGCAAAACAGAGACAGAGGCAATCAGGGAGTGGAACAGAGTGAGACAGTAAGTGTGTGACAGTGACTATGTCTGCATGTGTGTGTGAGCGTGTGTGTGAGACAGGTGCGGAGGCAACTGCCAGAGCGTGTGCTTGTGACACTCCACACAGAGGGGGGCAGCACAGGTGCTCAGACAGGTGGGAGGTGGAGGCCACAGCCCACAGGCTGCCAGCTGGGATCCCCAAATACAGCTGTGCACACAGCAGAAGAGCACACTCAGCAGCACACAGCCGGGGGTGCCTGGGGGTATAGCTGCCCAGGGGGGCAGGACATCTGAGGTCATGGCCAGTGCCATCCTCCAGATGGAGGTGGTAATAAGGGTTGTGAGGAAGCAGGAGCCAGAGCGGCACAGCCGTGGAAGGATCCATTGGTGGTACACCTGGAACAGGTGGTACTGTGCCAGCACCACCTTCGAATAGTTCAGTGATACAGAGATCATGGGCCGGTACCACCGGAACTGGGCAATTCTGAGGCAGCTCTGTGAGCTGTGCAGTGAGGAGATGCAGGCACCCACAAGATGGAGCCACGCTCTGTTGGTGGAGACAAAAGTCATGGCTTTCATGTGCCTGCTCACCACAGGTACCTTCCAGAGACCAACAGGGAACACCACAGGCATAACCCATGCATGGAGGCAGTATAGCGCAGTGGTCTAAGGCTCTGAGCTGAAAATTTGGTGATATCCAGCAGACCAGACCTGGGTTTGAATCCCACAGCTTCCACTTGCATACTGTGTGACCCTGAGCAAGTCACGTAACCTCCTTGTGCTCCCAGGTCACTCCTGTAAAAAGCTTTAGTTAGCGGCTATACCTGGTTAAATAACTAAATAAAAAAACAAACAAAAAACCCAGTTGGCTGCATCACGGCTCCTCACACAGTTCCTCAACACACTGCTGCCACATGCTGTGGAATACATTCATTTCCCTAGCACACAGGCAGAGCATACAGCGAACATGCAGGAGTTCCACAGGGTGGCACATATGCCTGGCATGCTAGGGGCCATCAACTGCACCCATGTTGGCATCCGCACACCACCTGGCCCAGAGGGGGTAGCAGGTGGTGTGCAATGCCATGGGGTGCATAATCAATGTCTGTGCCACACACCCTGGCAGAGCACATGATGCCTTCATCTGGCACTGGTCGGCACTGTGCCACAGGTTTGAGAGTGGGGGCATCTCCACCGGCCACCTAGTAGGTGAGTATGAGGTGGAACTGGGCAGCCCTGCACATCAGGGCATGGTGTGCGGGATGCTTGGGCAGGGGCACCACAGGGTGCAGCAGGGAAGGCTGGGGGGTGCAGCAACACAGTACACCATGCTAACCACTCTTCTCTACACACAGGTGACAGTGGCTACCCACTCCAGCCCTGGCTGCTTACCCTATACTGGCACCCATCAACCCCATCGCAGGAGCACTACAGTGAGGCACATGCCAGTACATGGAACATCATCAAGCATGTGTTTGGGCTGCTGAAGGCACAGTTCCATTGCCTGCACAGGTCTGGTGGTGCCCTACAGTACAGCCCCTCAAAGGCCTGTGGCCTGTTCCTGGCCTGTTGTATACTACATAACATGGCCACAGACCATGGGATAGCTGTCGAGGTTGAGGAGGGGAACAGCAGTGGGGACAACGCGGACGCTGGGCCAGGTGGTGGTGGGCAGCCCCCCCCAGATGAAGGGAACCCCGGCTGTACAGGATGGGCCAGTGGTACCAGGACACAATTGCAGAGGAGCACTACAGTGCATGCAGGTAGGTGAACATGTCCACATGCACATCCTGGGGACAATGGCACAGCATACAGACATGCATGGGTGGGCCCTGTGACAGGAACGGCTGGAGGGGAGTGTTGAGGGGTGTGGGATCAGACCCCATGGAAGCACACAGCACAGCACTGCACATCCCATCTACACACACCCCGCACACATGCACAGGCACACAGGCACCAGCATGTCCACACCCAGAGGCAGACACCAGGCGTAGTCAGACACTGAGCACCCGGTGCACAGTAGCATTCGGTGCTCTGCTGGCATCATCATGCACATGCCACAGTGCCAAGAGTGCCGGGCAGGTGTGCACATGGCCAGTGTGCAGCGACAACCATGGATGCCACGTCCCTGGAATGCATGCACATGTCACACCAATGTGCACACAGGGCAGCAGCAGACAGCAGACAGGGTGGTGGGTGGTTCAGGATGGCTGCAGTCGCACCAGCCACTGCAGATACATGGGACGGTCCTGCTGAGACTGCCCAGAAGACACAGGCTGTGCAATGGCCACGGGGGTGTCTGTGACGGTCCCCCAGAGGTGTTACTGTGGGAACACGACCAGGTCCTCGCAGGAGTCTGCAGGCTCCCGAACATGCCCACTCCAGGTGTGCCTGGGATGCCCACAGCAGATCCCGGCATCGACACAGAGGGGGTCGCTCGACGCCGTGACCGAGGGATGGAGAATGCACTCCTCGAGGTCAGCAGCAGACAGTCATGCACCAAGGTGGACAGTGGCGCTAGACTGGCCGTGACTGCAGTGGTAAGGCACGATCCATGGCTGCGGTCGTGTCCTCCCGCATTCATGTGTTCTCAGACAGGAGCTGTTCAAAGTCCCTGTCATGCCGCTTCGCAGTCTGGTGCAGCTCTGTGAGGAGTGCAAGCACCCCTGCTGCAACCAGCATCTGCTGCTCCACGGAGGACTGTAGCAGACAGGTCTGCTCGGCCAAGAGGTTGGCACCCTGGGGCGTATGAACAATGTGCCAACACACGGGTGGCATTCGACTCTGCAGTCCAGCCCCCCATGCAGATGGGCACTGCACAGTGGGGCCCTCTTGAGGCTGCTTGTTCAATGGTGCACCGTCGACTGGTGCTGCACCCTGCCTCTCTTTGACCCCGTCCAACTGCCGCTGCTGCCCCTTCAGCCACTGTGGACTGAGCAGCACTGGTGCAGGTGCACCACCACTGCCACCACCAGCAGCTGGTGCTGCATTGCTGACGCACACGGTGACACCGGGGGCAGTGGCCGGGGGGTGGACACACTCCACCAGGGCACCATCTGCGCTGCCGGTGGATGAGTGGTTTGGGTGCCACCCCCTCAATGGCAACACCACTATCCAGGATGATGGTCTCTTTGTCATCGGTCCTGGACCCTGCCCCGATCTGTGTCTTGGCATACTGTATGCCATGGCAAGCATCATGCTGAAACACAGCCAGGGTCTCATCTGCAACCATGCCACAGGCATCCAGATGGACAGCGGTGTTGAGCTGCAAGCGATCTGGCCCCCAAATACCAGTGGAGGTGGAAGGATGGTCCTCTGGGTCCAGGACTGCCCCAAGGTGGACACCCCAGCCACTGCATGCAGGTGCTCCAGAGCTGTAAGGGAATACAGTTGCATTAGTGCTGCTGGCACACACCCCTGCCCCCTTCTCTCCTGGCCAGCGCTGCCGTTCCTACCATGCAGTGATGGGCTGCCTCCTGTCTGGAAGCCACCACCGGCACCCTTCAATGGCATTGTGCCTCATTTTAGCCACCACCAGCTCCTCCCTGCGGTGTCAGCTGTGGCATGTTGGGTTGTCCATCGCCTGTGGCAGCATGTGTGCGCCCGGATGGCTGCCACCTTCTCCTTAATCTGACTCTGGTCTGTGCCGACCTTCTTCTTGCACTCCTGCACAGACCTTTGATGGATGCCCTGCTGATTCACAGCTCTGGCCACACCCTTCCATGCTGTGGACCTGGCCTGTGGGGTGCCTGTTGAGCCACTCAGTAGAGTTTCCTGGTCGAGGTACACCTCGAAAAGAGCATTGGCCTCTGCTCTCATGAAGTTGGGCCTATGCTTCCATGCAGGCCCACGCTCCTCAGCTTCATCAGGTTCCAACATGCTTTGTCCTGTGAGAATGGACATGTGGTGATTGACAGCTACCACCCACACCATCCTCCCAATCTACTGTCCTGTCACCCCGGCAGCGTTGCATCTTACCTCTGAAGGATGCAATACCGGTCCATGTCCTGTGCAGTCCTGCGGCATCTTTATAGCACATTGCATGTAAATGAGGGGATGCACAACTGTAATGAGATGCAAATGCCTCCGATGCACCATGGATAGGCTGATTAGCTAATATGCATATGCCGCTGAATATCACGTTATTGCACATGGAGCAATGGACTGCGCATGCTCGTATTCTGTTACAACTCTTGTGACATGCACAGTAGGCCGGTAGTATGCATGCACGCACTGCCGGTGCCTACACCACCAGCGCAGCTTACGCACACACTGCAATCGCATTACAGTGCTCAGCTGCAATTGGACATGTGGCACTTGTGCACTGTATGGTGTATTGTGCCTGGGCACCATAGGGCTGTTGGCACTTTGCACCATCGGGCTAATGGCACTCCTGCACTATGGGTCCCATGGCACATGGCACCATTGGTCCTTGAACCGTGGTGACTCACACCCCTATTGTGCACCACGCATATCGGGACCAATAGCTCAGTTGTGCACAGTGCGCATGTCTACCCTTGACCCCACGGTTGCCCTGTGACCCTCAGGAGCACTGCAGCATGTGCCAGTGTGGCATTGCCCATATCAGCCATCTCTGTGATCGCACGATTGGTGGTGGCAGCACATTTCTATGCAAGGTGCGCATCCCCAGTAAATGTGGCTTGTGCACTACTGGGCACCATTTTGGAATCTTGACTGTGATAGAGCCATGCTGTGCCGCAGCAGTGCCAGGGCACCTAACTGGACACAGGTTGAACTGATCAACCTTGTGGCTCTAGTGACACCACATGCAGGCAGCCTATTTGGCTAGGTGTCCCTAAATAGGCCACGGACTGAGGTGTGGCAGGAGGTTGCTAATGGGCTGGAGGAGGCCACAGGTGTACAGTGCACCAGCGAGCAATGCCAACACTGCTATGGGGATGTGCAGCGGAGGGACCCAGAGAGGTTCCAGGCACTGCAGACATGTGTCTGGAGGTGCCGTTCACGGCCAGGTAAGTGTGCTTCACCCATGTCTGTGCCCAACCAGTGTTCTGTGAGGCCAGCAGGGTGGCATGCCATGCTGCTGGGGGGGCTGGGGCTGTGCGTTCTGTTGGCCAGTGCGGCGCAGCATGGGTGCACTGTGCCACTGTGCCGCTGCTGCGCTGGGCCTAGGAGCACGCTGTGCTGGGAGGGGGGGCATGTGGTGTTGCCAGGTACTGATGTGTCTTTCTCCATGTTCCCTTCCTAGGCCCAGAGGACAGAAGGAGATCCTGACTGGCTAGCACTGAGGGTGGGCCAGGGCGGGTCACCACAGAGGCTCAGGCACAGGCTGCAGACTGCGTGGGTGGTGGTGCTGGACCGGTGCACAGGTGCACTGCTGCATGCAGGTAGGCACTGTTTCATGCTACAATGTTGGGCAGGGTGGGCAGCGGGGGTGGGGTGGGCCACAGCCCCTGTGCACATAGCCATTACAGCTGCGTACTGCCTGTGGTGACCATTGCACCATGCTGTGGCTATCGCACAAGTGTGTGGCTGCCACAGGAGAGCTTTGGGTGCAACCGGATCCCAGCTCTGCCACCGCCATCTGGCCACTTTTCCATGTCGCCTGCCTGCCACGGTGATGGCATGGGGAACATGGGTGGTATTGGTGTGCAGTGTTTTGCATGGCTGTGGTTTGCTGAGTTGGCGGCAAGTGTGGGTGCACACACTGCAAGTGGCTGGGTGCCATCCCAGGGGTGCATGTCACCGCTGTCCGCTGCGCATGGTGGGTGGGCTACAGTGTTCCAGACATGCACTCATACCATGAACCCTCCTTTGTCCTAGGTGGCCAATGCCCTGCTGTGAACACCTGGCTCCTATGAAAGATCCTTCGGGTTACCACTGCCACACTGCAGGTGGCACAGCTGCTGCAGAGGATGCTGTGTGGCCATTGGTGCCACCCTGCCTCCGTGCACCACTGTGGTGCACGTAGGCGGGGGCCTGCTGCTTCCCCATGCACACTGGGCAGTGTTCCATTGTGTGCTTGCCATGCCGCACTCCTGGCACCCTCTTCACCCGGGTGGCGGGACTTCTGCCAAGTGGTTTGCTCCTTGCTGTTCCTCTTGCCAGTCTCTCTGTGTTCTGGCGCGTGCCCCTCTACCCCATGCGCATCCCTGGTTGCACTATTGCATATGTTGGCTTGCTCCCTGGCACAGCCCTGGTTGCGCTACAGTGCATCCCTGTGATATTCAGCCGTGTTGCGCTGGTGCATGCCATCATGCGCAACCTTTGAATATTGCATTCAGTGCACCATGGCGCACCAGATGTGTGCTGCACTGCTCTTGTACCTGCCTCTGGTGCATTTCTGAATATCCCACCCAATATCTCATTTTCATTTTACCCTCCATTTGCTTCTCATCAGTTGTTAGAGTGTCTCCATACTGGATTGGGTCCACTTGTGCAGAATCTTTTTGTATTGAGGTGATATATGGTATTCAAAAAATTG
Source organism: Neoceratodus forsteri (assembly GCA_016271365.2). Lineage (NCBI taxonomy): Eukaryota > Metazoa > Chordata > Ceratodontiformes > Ceratodontidae > Neoceratodus > Neoceratodus forsteri. The sequence goes on from CM057449.1 coordinate 689,173,152, forward strand.
TCAGCTGTAAGTTTTATTTGTTGTGAGTTTACATTTCCCCTTTTTAATTTCTCTTTTCAATGCTTTTTGAGAATTTTTGTATCCTTCTGTAGTTTTAATCATGGGGTTCAGCTTTCTTTTTTTAAATGTATTATACCTCTTTTTTGTCAATTTCTTAATCTTATTTGTGTACCATGGTGTTTTTTTTTTTTTTTGCCTTTCTTATTATATGATTGGTATTTGGGGTGTAGTTGTTCCTTGTTTGTTCTTAAACAAAAGCCAAGAATCATTTGCATTTGTGTTTATAATTTCTTCCTTTCAGTCTAAGTGCTTTAGAATTTGCTTTATCTTTGCAAAATTTGCTTTACTAAAATTTAACTATGACATCATTACTCTATTTTTTATTTTTATAACATTAATAGAGAACATTATTTTGTTATGATCTTCAAGGATGGTGTTCCCACCCTGCAGTTTCCTACCAGATCAGATGTATTTATAATTACTAGATCTGTTATATGATTTTGCTTGGTGTCAGTTACAGGTTGCTGCATGTTATTTTCTATTAGTTCTGTATGTTTACAAGTGCTGGCTCCAATTTGTTTGTTTATTTTTCAGTTTCATTGACCTGGTGAATACCTGGGTAGTTGAAATCACCCATTAATAGCACATCCTTTCTAATACAGGCTGTAATCATTTCTCAATTGATTTGTTGGTCAGCCTTCACGGTGCTGTTTGTGGTCTATATGTAACCCTGGCACCATTATACTAAGGGCTACTACCCCTCCCTGCTTCCCCAACTGCAGGTTAAGGGGCCTAGGTTTGAAATTAACAAGTACTGTGGCCTCCCTGCCAACAGTGTAATTATAGTATTGGTGCCTCCACCCACAGTAATGATTTAATGGGTTATAACCTAGTCCAATACAGCCCTCTGGAAAGCTATATGTACCCACAGTCCCCGCTAGTAGCTCTTCATACAAAGTTTTACGGTCACAGTATATGACCGTCAATGTGCAATTGCTCAAGAGCATTAATGATACGCTCAAGTGTACCACACTTACCAACAGGGTCTGGTCTGGTGTATACCCTGTGTCCCCTGTAATGAAACCATACACTTTTATGGTTACTTTTAAGTAGTTCAGTAAAGGCAGACAAGATAATAATATGCTCATGGGCCAGGTTAACCTTAAACAGCAAATCAGATTTATTAAAGGGACTTGAACAAGGAAGAGATGAGAATTTAGGCAAATGATTATTGTGATACTGTATTTGAACAGATAATAGTTGTTATTCCCCAACTTAGTCTCTGAATTTATCCGTTTATCTAGCTGCTGGGTACCCAGTATGGAGTTGGGAGCAGGCCTGAAGCATTGCTGTGGTAGGCCAGTGTTGCAGCTGGTTGGGGCCCTTGATGGAAGAAAGGTGGTTATTAAACAGGTGAAACACTTGCAAATCACAGAGCATTTGTAAATCCTGGCGGATGGCCTATAGTCACAATTAGAACTAAACAAACTTATTGAGCAAATCAGATGGCCACTGCATTTATTTAATGGTTGCAGGGGGCTAACCTGGTTGTACTCACTGCATCCAGAGAGATGGATGATTGGTTGGTGACATCATGGACCTTCTGGCTTTCCAGGATTCTATTGGGGACCAGGGCTGACATGACAAACCTCCACTTTACGACCTTTCCCTGCAGGTGGCAGCAACCTGCAATTTGTTTTTCTGCAGGGGATGACTTCCCAAGGCTGGTCTCTCACCAGCATGATTAGGCTGATGCAGGAACAGTCTTTTTGGGCTATGGATGGCATAGACCCAGCACTGGAAACTTAAAGTAGTGAACAGTTTAACTTGCTCTTTTGGGTACTTGCAGTCTTTATTGCAGTTGCTGAAGAAAACCCATGGTGGTCTCACCCTCTTGGCACTTGGCAAGACACAATTCTCATAGAACCAGGCTCCACTTTAATCAGGAGTCCCTGGAGTAATTTCTTACAGCAGTCAGTTCCACTTTGGGATGGTTTAGCAAGGGGTATTTTCCCTCTGGTGGAAAACCTTTCTGGATCAGCATTCATGGCTGAGGAACCCACTTTCTGCTTTTAGGCAGTCTTTAGTCTGATCGCCCCCCTCAGGAGTCACAGTCTATCCCAGGAAGGCAAGTCAGGCCATTCCCTGCACACTTCACTCTGCTCACTCAACAAGCTCCTTACTTCTCAGTGTCTCAAGCAGTTCTAGCTTTCCAACTGCTGCAAAAGGTACTTCTAGTTCTTTCTCTTTCTGATTTTGGGCAGTCTGAAATACTGTAAAGTTAAGCAGGGAAGGCAAGTCATGCCCTTCCCCTGCACTTTCCACAGCTCACTGCACAGAAGCTCCTTCTTGGTGGCTCAAGCTGAACACAACTGAACTCTGTGCAAACAACAGTCCAACTGAATACCGGGATCTCTGTATTCCAATTGGCTGCCTGCACTGTCAATCACAGTATGAGAGCTCTCATTGGTTAATTTAGGTGCCAACTAGAAAAGTTCACAGTTTCACCCACAAGGCACTGTAATAAGGACCCCCTGAGGACACCATGGTTCCATTTGGTCCAAATAGGAAAGTCCTGACCAAACATGGTGGCTCCTATGCAGAAGGAATACATAGCAATATTTAAGCAACTTATTAAAAATAAATATTTACAGGTGATGGAAGTACTCCCTCTGCTATACTAGCAACCACAGAGTTGAGACTGTCAGGATTTTGCTGGGCTGGTCGTGAGCTCCATTTCAGTAGGACCCAGCACAGGCCACGGACACTATGCACAGGCTGAAACGCTTTAAAAGACAGTGTGGCAGCATAGCTCTGCACACTCATGTGGGACAGCATCAGAACATCACTGTACATGGATTTGTTTTCTCTGTCTGGATGTCTACCAGGCAATGGGCATTAGAGGAGCCCAGAGAAATACTCAAGGTAAGCCCTCCCCCAATTTTTTTGTGGGGGTTACATATATATAAGTCCTGTAGTTGATGGGCCATCCTCCAGTGCCTATTGTGAGTGAAAACCAAATTCTGCAGGTAATACTATCAATGACAAACAAGCAGGCTTAAAATCTGATGTCTCTGAGAAAATGTCAACTTGTCAATTACCTACATTATTTGCTACATTTATAATACTGGTGCTCAGGAACAGGAAGAAAACAATTTGAAAGTACACAGATGATGGAAATGGTTTAAAGAGACATTGCAACCATAGGTGCTAGAACCTATGGATGTAGAGAGCCTCTAGCCCCATCCCCCAGCTTTTGTCCATGAGCATTTAAAGTGTCCCTTTGCTGCATGCAAGGTAAAGAGGGAATCAATCATTGCATCCTTTGTAATGTTTTGTGTGCGGTCTGGATTACAACTGAAATGGAAGCTCTCGACAGGTTAGCACCCAAAAGTACTTAAGACCACCCACAATTAGACAATTAGCACCTTCCCACAAGCCACTCACCTGTTCTCTAGGAAAGAGCTTCTAGAATAAGAATGTGGTTTGCTGTCAGATCCTGCTTCTTCCGTTCTCTGCAAGATCGTATAACCATCAATGTCTGTGTCCTGTTCAGCCACTAAGTTATTTTTCAATGGTATAGAGTTTGACTTGTCCATCATCTTCAAAAGTAAGTAAGCTACAGGTAACTCAAAACAATTGTGTGTTTTGGATGGGAAGGGAGTGGGAAGTATCTGTCTCCTGACCAGGGTGCCAAATAGTCTACAAATGTCCACAAACAGGTTATGTTGGAGAGACAACCCAACAGCTCCACACTAGGATGAACTCGCACAGACATACTATTAAAACAAGCATTTGTCAATGCTGAATGTTTGCTTGCTGGCATTGGCATTGGTAGTGTAGAAGTTACAGAGCTGCATAATAGGAATGGCAGTGAAGTATTGAACTGAAGCCAACCCCACCACCCTGCAGAGAGTGACAGGCATTGGGGTGTGCCTTTGGGTCATCAGGCATAACAGCCATGCCATTTCACCACACCTTACCGTGCAGACACTGACAAGTGTCACGGTGTGCCTTGGGGTCTTTGGCCCTTATGCGCACCCCATTCCATCAGAAAATATGGTGATATGGGTGCAGTATAGGAGAATGGGGTGAACTTTGGGGCCGAAGAGTCCAAGGCATACCTCGATGCCTCTCACTGGCGGCAGGGTGTGGCATGGTATGAGCATTACAGGCAAGAATCCCAAGTCACACCGCTGATGCCTGTCATTCTCTACAGGGTGGGGCATTATGGTTGGAAACCCTAACACCTCAGGCATTCGTTGGTATTTTCACTCCAAATTTTCAACATGTTTTTTTTGAGACCTCCACCTCATGAACAGTGGCAATATCAGTATGTTAGCCGAAAGTTGCTTATGCACAGTGACTATGGCATTTAACACCACAGGTGCAAAAACACATTCCAAAAAGGGTTTGAAAAATGACAGCTATACTGTTCATGGGGAGGTGGAAAAAATGGCAGTGTTGCAAATCTGCAGTAAAAATATTTAAAAAACTGGTGAAGTCACGAGCGTGCATAGAAACTGTGCAACGCACTCCCGTAATGTAATTAGTTTGGATATTTTTACAGCAGATTGTCAACTCAGGCATTTTGGAACCTCTGATCATTAACAGTGTCACTGTGATTTTCTTTATCTGTCCCGAACAATGATTTCCCACAGCGACCACGCATCTCTGCGCTGAAAGTGTGAAAACACATTTCGGCCATGTGAAAAATGACAGCTGTACTGTTCATAAGGAAGTATGGAAAAATACCACTGGTGAAACTCTGGACTGAGAATATTATAAATTCATGAACTTACGAGGGTGCGTGGAAACTTCGCAATGCTGACTCGTAACACAGTCATTTTATGGACTTTTGTCACCAAATTTTCAACATAGCCATTTTAAGACCTCTGCTCATGAACAGTGTAACTATGATTTTCTTAATCTGTCCCAAACATTGCTTTTGCACACTGATTGCACCATTGTGCGCTACATGTGCAGAAACACATTTTAGGCGATGTGAAAATGGCAGCTGTGCTGTTCATAAGGAAGTGTAATGAAATGGCAATGTGGAAAATCTGGTGTGAAAATATATAAATTCCGAACTCATTTAGCCAAGGTGAGGAACAGCTTCAACACACGCTTCAGAAAACAGTCATTTTTAGAATTTTCACCAAACTTCAACATAGCCATTTTAAGACCTCTGCTCATGAACAGTGTCACTGTAATTTTCTTAATGTGTCCTATACATTGATTTTACGCACAGCAACTGCGCCATTGTGCGCTACATTGGCACAAACACGCTTTGGGCAAGATGTGAAAATGCCTGCTGTACTGCTCATAAGGAGGTGTGGTAAAATGGTAATGTTGAAAATCTGTAGTGAAAATATTGAAAATTTGTGAACTTATGGCTGCATAGGAACTGCGCAATGCACATTAAAACAGTCATTTTTAGGAATTTTTCCACCAAAATTTCAACATAGGCTTTTGAGAGCCCACCTTATGAACAATGGCAGTGTCATTTTGTTACTCAGTCCTGAAAGGTGATTTCACGTGGTCACCGAAAAATCACCCCTTCGGGCCCGTATAATGCCATGGAGAGTGCAATAATTCATGAGGAGGGGTCCCAAAACCCCATGTTGAAAATTTGGGCCCTAAATTCCCAAAAATGCCTGAGATATGCAACAAAGTTGAAAAAACCCTACCTATCCCATTATACAGCTTACCAGCATTTCCTCAGTTCGCGGTCGGCTTTAAAGTGTGAAGACGTGTTCCCGGTCCACAGAAGATCATTGCGCCGAGCTCCGGAGGTAAGTATGGGGAGAGGGGTGTGTGTGGGGAGGCAGGGTGTACAGTGGGTGGGTGCGGGTTGTGGGGGGGCAGCGAGACTACGAGGGACTGTTTTTGAGTTTCCAGGTTTTTTTTTTTATGACGACGACGCTGGACGCTTGCCACGCTGGGGTGGGCTCCCAGCATGGTTGGGGGGACGTGGAGCCGATGGAGAATTGGGCACCCCCATCAGCTATACGACCTGTAGCCACGCTGGGGTGGGCACCCAACGTGGTATATGGAACTGTGTTTGGTGGGGGGTGCAGCACAACCGGCCAGAGGGATTGGGCACCCGTCGCCTATACATGTGCGTGGGGAGGCAGCACGCGGCATGCGTGTGTGTGTGTATAGGGATAGCGCGTGAGCAGGTGATAGCTTATCACCGCTCACCGCCGCAGCTCCCCTTTCAACTGTATTACTGCATTTTGGAGCTGTCACAGACAGCTCCAGCAGGCATTGGAGAACTGCGGCCGCACCTGCAAACACACTGACTGAATTGGAAGAGGGCTGACACACCTCTGAAAACTCGAATGATGGCACTATGTTTCTTGCACATGCGGCAAGCAAACATAATAATGAAGAAGACTGAAAAATCAGTGGGCAACACTCTCTTAGCCTGACCACTCAATTTCAGATATGTCAGTAATGGTCTCAAAAGAAAATCTCAAAAGCACACAACAGAGACAAGCTTTTGAAATTAAACTTATTTTACATCTCATTATGGTAGCAGATAGGATGAAACATAGATTTGGGTTTCATGGGACATTACAGGATTTAACATCCACAGACCTCTTCTTCTTTGGATTGACATATTATAGGACTTCAGCACATGTGGGGTGTGAATGTGTGTGTGTGTGTGTGTTTTGGGAGGTATGTGAATATGGCAAGTGTGGGGCTTGCTGTCACGTTGAGGTAGGCTTCTATTTAGATACACAGAGTCACAGTGTGTTATTACTGTTACTTCACATGCATAATGAATAGCAATTCCTTCTTACTATTTATCTTCACCTGGGAGTGGGGTTGATTCCATTGTGTCATATTCAGATTCCCTAGCCTGTTACTGTACATACAGTAGTGTTATTATAGACTGTCACATTTTTTAACTCTGAACATATTGGGGTGCAATATCTCATTTGCATGGGGGTCCTGGACAGATCTATTTACTTATTTACATTAGGTTAATATTGTAGTGATTTGTGGAAATGTAGGTATGTTAAGACTCTTGTCTTATACACATACTTTATATTTACTTCTAGTTACCTTACCCTGGGGAGGGTGGAAGTTTTATTTCATTGTGGGTCTATCCAGAATCCTTCAAGATGTTACTGTGCAGATAGGAGTAAGGTTAAATAGTGTCACATTTTTACTCTGTAGATATTAGGATACATGATCCCTTTTACTTGAGATTTCATGACAAGTTGAATTCCTTTAGATAACAATTGCAGTGACTGATGTGAATGATGGTGCATTAGGGGAGAGAAAGAGAGTGTGTGTGTGTGTGTATCTCCTTAAAATTAGTTACCCCCCCACGTTATGGGGGTGTGGGTGGGTGGGGTGGGGTATGTTGTGTGTGTGGAGGAGGAAAGAATTTAATTTTTATTTCTTATTCAGATTCCTTAGACGTTTTGGTACATCAAGTTGTTATATAATACACTGAGAATTTATTGGCATCAGTACATATCAGGCAGCATGGTCTTAATTCCTGGTGGTACTTGACAAGTAGTTTTGTTTGACACTTATACCATCAATTTCTATTTATATTATCATTTATAAAGTCCTGTTACTACACTATAGGCTTTTGAAGTTTATGGGGCATAATATCTAGCTGGAGAGTATAGCTGGGTAATGGGTCCAGTTAAGTTTTACACATCATACAGTGTGTAACTACTGATCTTTTTAAGAAAGCTTTACTTTACTCTTTGTCTGTTATATATACACAGATGCTTCTTGTAGTCTTAAGACTATTTTAGTATGTCCTTAATCCGGGGCGGGCTTGTTTTTTAGTAACTGCATTCTTATACATTATGACACTCATAATTTAATTTAAGAGCCATCTGTTCAAGTAGTTGTTATCTTATATGTCAATTTAATTTATATGCAGTAGAGTTCTTTGTATAATACCTGACCCTGAGACTCTCCCAGCTGAAGGTGACATGGTACTGTTAGACTTCTCTGACACCATCTTCTGTTTTTCTTCAATAAGTATTTTAAACCAATGCATCTTTTAATGATTTGATTGTGATTGCAGATGCCAAAATATATTTAACCTATTGACATAATCTTTCTATCACTTTAAAGCTGACATCCTGAGTTTTAAAACACTATAAAGAATAAGTTCACAGGACAATATTGCTTCAGAAATAACCCCTTAAAGTCACTTTGGGACATGAGAAAAAAAGACACAGTTTATTCTGGATATGCTAAGCATTCGGAGTCACATGCCTGACACAGGGGCCTTAGTCAGGCCAGCATAGGCCACACTTTAGACTAAATTTATATGATGGTTTTGTGCAATGTTTATTTATTTAAATGTTTCACCAGCAAAGTTACACTGAGCAACAATGCTCGTCTCACGGTATGTCATGGGGGAAGTGGTGTGGGAACAATAAGTAGTACAACAGGATACATACATCAGGAATTAGCTTAGCAGCATATAGACAGACTGTACAGTTAATGCCAACAATAGCTAGTAACTTTTCTAAATTAGGATACATTTATGAGTGGCTGACAGGGGGTATCATCAAAGGTACGGGGGGGGGTGGAACAGTAGGACCTAAACTCAAAGAAGTTTTTTTAGTGGCAGCCATAACAAGAGTGGACACCATCTAAAGTTGGGAGGGGTAGGTTTAGGAGGGAGGTCTGGAAGCACTTCTTCATGGAGAGGGTGGTGGCCAGTTAGAATGCACTGCTGGAGAGGTGGTCTCATTGAAAATGGTGGGCAGCTACAAGAGAGCTGGGATAGACATGGGGAAGTTAAGGTTCATGGGTGGGAGGTGGAAAGGATGGGAGGAGTGGGAAGAGGGGGGCATTGTCGGTAATTAGCATACAACAAAGACCAGATGGCCTTCTTCTGCTGGCTTCTTCATGTGTTTGTATGGTTTAATTTAATATTTTATTCCAGCCAACTATGCAGGCAGAAACAAACGCAGAAATTAATAGTCTCCACTTCAGAAAGTAGCAAGAAAATTCCAAACTTCAGCAGGCAGCTCAAAACAATATACAAGTCCTTACTGGAGTTATACTGAGATACAATGGGAAAACACTGACCCTGAGGGATGAACTATTGTAGAACTGTTTATTCTCGCCCAAGTTATATTTAGCACATGGAGTTAATCAGCTGCAGTTGTATAAATTTAATTTCATGATCTGCAGTTAGTGCCTAATTCACGCCCACTTAAAATAGGCAATTTTGGCCAATTAGTGTCATTTATTTTCACTCAATTTTCACTTGAGCAAATATAGCTAAAATTATTTTACAATAAACATAACCTGTTCTTCGGTATTACTTGACAGTTTTTATATTGCTTGAAGCCAAAGACTGAGGGCAATAGGACTATTGGGAGGCAGTAGTTCACCTAGAAGGGTCAAAATTTTCCCCACTATATCCCAATACAACTCCGGTCAATATCTGTTTTTTTATTAAACCGTGCCAGCTTATGCTGCCCCCACCCCCTTTTCTTGCTGCTATACAATGTGAACAAATCACTATTTTAAAAATCACGCCTGAGATGAATTTTTTTTATTTATTCTTAATCTTGTGTGCCTTGTCTCCATTTAGGAGTCTAATAAACTGATTGGCATTGTTTCAAATACCAGAAATACAAGAAAAGGGTAGGTTGTTACCTTTTCTGTCTTCGATGATATTGAAATTTGGTGGTGCACTTCATGAGCTGGCTGGGTGGGAAATTAAAATAAAAAATGCATATCCCTGAAGAGCTCTACCTCTGTGGGGGAGAGGGCTCCTGAATGGTTTATGAATGATCAGAGGTGCTTTGCAAAGCACATCTGTCTCATGCACCCACAGGCCCAAGCAAGGGCAGTGGGTTATAAAATATGGCCTGCAGGCAGACATCAGCCCCAGTTTCTTCTTGCTGCATAGGCTGGTACCATACCAACCTGACCCATCACCTAAAAGCTACTAGAGTTGATTGTGAGAGGAGGGGCAGAGAGCAGAGGCATGAGCCAGATTCAGTTAGCAGTAAGTAGTGCAGGTGAGCAAAGGATAAAAATGGCCCTGTCTTGCAGTCAGGGGGAGTGGGGATACCAGATTACTCACAGCATGATTCGAAATACACCTCCCCATACACACTTATATTACTTCTTTGCAGCTTAGCCATGTAACATTTTGATTACAGCAGCAGCAGAACAGAGCAGGAACAGAGAGCGGAAGGATGAGTGAGATTCTGGCAGCAGCCAGTAATGGAGATGAACAAAGGTTAAAACCAGTCACTATATTGACTTTCAGTCAGAGGGGAGCGGGCAGGTTGTTACCATGTACAGAAGGGGGTGGGCTGCTAAACTACCAGGGACAGAAGATCACATTTTTAAATTGTAGCAAGCTGGTAGTGTTTTGTAGCGGAGAGCAGCACCATATTGTTTTTTTAAACTGATGATGCGCATGAGCCAATTTTATCGGCAGTAGTTTTTGGACTATTGCCCCGGTGCCAAGTCAACCATTCTGCAGCCACAGGAGTGCACAGTCAAAGTAAGGCAGGGCAGTAGGCAACAGCTATTTATGGTCATGTGTCCAGGTTTTGGCCAATCACAGGCCAATATTTTAGTCAAAGGTTTAATAATTCCATAAATTTACTCTAAGGGTCCAGTCCATGAAGCCCTATATGCATCCTCATGTGGGTGTGTAGGGCATGCACGTACAGTACCATGGAGACCTACTGTGCCCATTCAGGGGTCTTTGTAGCTGTCATGAATCATTGCTCTGCTCTTTCTGCAACCAATCCAGTATAGGTATTCATAGCTACTCATTGGCCCAACTGTGGTGGGTGGGGGGTGGGATGGATAACCTTTGCTACCCAGAGGTCTACAATAGTCACTATGTACCCCCAGGCAGTGAGCACAATATAGGCCAGTCTGGCCAGCAATCAGCTCACCCTTGCCCCATGACTTCATATTGATGTCCAGGGAGCATTAACTTACAAAGAGGGCCACTTTCCCTTTCCCTGCAGCCTTCAAGGCATCATGTTTAGGTCTCCCCATAGTGGAATCAAAGTCAAACTGCACCAGTAGACTCTCAGAGATACCCACTAGCCCTTGATGTAGTGAATTAGGCTTAATATAAGCAAAAGTAAAGTTTTAATCACTTAGAGTTGTAGGAATTGGGAACTGTACTAGGAGCATCTTCTTTTGTTGGCTGCTGGCCACAACCCCTTAAGCCATCATTTTTTATTTGTGTGAAAATGGTAACTTTGTCATGACTTAATGTCTTCCTCTGTTCTTCCCACTGCTGAAAGCATTATCCTCTGTTTGTAACATCACAATCTGTTGATATGAAAATGAATATGTAGGCAATAATACCCACCAGGGTGGGTGGTATTGGGCTAGACTGGACCACCCAGGAGTGTAATGAGGCCCAGTACTGCATGCGGAGAGCCTTATAGCCCCTAAAAGGTGTGGTGTATAGCCCATACAATAGAAGGTCTGGTATAGCCCATACCGCACACCCTGGAGGGTATCATTGTGCTTAGAAAATGGGCACAATGTCCAATGTTTTGCAGAATAAAAAAGATTAAATAATGGCATAAAAATGTGTAAAAATCTATTTTTACTGAATTTGCATACTCTCCCTTGCACAAAATGAACACATTAGTATGACACTAGGTTTTAAGAGGTGTGTCACTGTCAGTCGAATGAAGGACAGTCTGCAAGGGGCTTGACAGTGTCAGACCAGTCATCAGCCAGGAGCCCCTCACCAGTGCTGCCAAACATAGCACCTACACTGGGGGTGCCTAGTCCCCAGTGTTGTTACCTGAAATAAAGAAAAACATCCCTCATAGTCTTTTTTTTATTATTACACAGCCTGAAAAAAATAAAACCACTAATCAATGTCTGTTGCTGCCACCAGCACACTGCTGCCATTACCCTGCCCCACCTTCCCACTAAGCACCCACCCCACCCCATACTTTTATTTTCTGACACTGAAGTGCCCAATCCCTGGTGTCAGCTATTAACTCCTACCCCGCCCATTTTCACTGTGCAACACTGGGGAGCCCACCCCCGGTGCTGCCAACATAACTCTGATACTGACGTTGCCCAATCCCCAGCGTTGGTACCTGACATAGAGAAAAAACATCCCTCATGGTCTTTTTAATTTTATACACCTTCTAAAAAAAGGAAAACATCCATCAATGTCTGCTGCCACCTCTGGCACTCCACCGCCATTACCCCCTGCACCCTCCTCTCTCACTCAGCAGCCACCACCCCAAACCCCTCTCCCAACCCTTACTTTTCATTTTCTGACACCAGGGTGCCCATTCTCCTGGTGCTGACTAGAACCTCCAACCCCATCCTTTTCCTGTGTGGACACTGGGGAGCCCACCCCTGGTGATGTCAAACATAACACCAGCACTCGAATGCCCAATACCCAGTGTCAGTACCTGAAAAGAAAACATTCCTTGAAGTATTTTTTATTTTTATATATCCTATGAAAAGAAAATCCTCTATTGATATCTACTCCACCTCTGGCATACTGCTGCCATTACCCTCCCCCACCTGACGCCCCCACTCAGTGCCCGCCACCCCAAACCCACCCACCCCTTACTTACCTACCGGGATCCAGTGTCGTAGTCCTCTGTGGACCAGAGACACATCTTCACTCTTCAGAGCTGGACAAAGAACCAAAGAAATGAGGTATGTGTTCAGTATATTTCAATGGGTTTTGAACTTGTCCTCTTAATGTTATCATTTTTAATATTTTTGTCACCAAAGTTTCAATATGGTTTTGGGACCCCACCTCATGAACAAATGTGATGAAATTATGCAAATCCATCCTAAAAGGCGATTTCACGGTTGCTGCGCAAAATCATCTCTTGACAGGATTTGAACATTTTCTCCACAGCTGTTCATGAGGAGGGGACATAAGAAGGTTATGTTGAAAATGTGGGGTTAAAATACTAAAAAACAACAAAGTTATGAGCGCATGTTGACATTTTTCAAGGCACGCTTGTGACTTTGGTGATTTTCAATATTTTGACCCTAAATTTTCAACATAGCCAGTTCTGCACACTACCTCATGGACATGACAACATATCCTGTTCAAATCCTGGCCAAAATGTGTTTTCACACTTGTGACATGAAATCATCATTTGGGCAAGATTTTCTCTTCCCCTGTTCATGCGGCAGGGTCATAAGAGGGCTATGTTGAGAATCTGGGGTAAAAATATATATAAAAAAAAGCAAAGTTTAAGTGTATGTTGAAATATTTTAACACACGCTCGTAACTTGGGTAATTTCCAATATTTTGACCCCAAATTTTCAGCAGGCATTTTTTCACACCACCTCATGAATGTGACAGTTGAACTTTTTCAAATCCTGATCAAAATGTGTCTTTGCACTTGTGCTGCAAAATGACTTTTCGACCACTATTTTGTAAATGACACTTGTCATGTTCAGAAGGGGTGGTCATAAAAGGACTGTTGAAAATTTGGGGGCAAAATGTGAAAAAACGACTAAGCTATATAGAAACATTGAATTGTTCCAAAGTTTGCTTATAACTTTATTTTTGCAGATTTTGGCCCCTAATGGTCAACGTATCCTTTGTATTACCCCACCAACTGAACATGACAGGTGTCATTTTCGGAACTCCCCTCTGAAGTTTGTTTCCACAGTGGCACAGCAAAATCACTTTTTGGATGGGATTTAAAAAATTCTACCTGTCTTGATCGTAATGTCAGGTCATGAGTAGACTGTTGGACATTTGGGGTCAAAATGTGGAGCCCACTGAAAATTAGATATTGCCTCTCAACTGGCCTATCCTGGGTAATTGCAATCCAAAAATGTGTAAAAGCAGGGCACCACTGAAAATGAGATATTGCATCTCATCTGGTCTTACCCTGGGTTAAGTATATAGTAAAAATGAGTACAAGGAATGCCCAGTACAACAGCAATGCAAGCGGCAAACATTCGGCATCGACAAATGCTTGTTCCCATTGAGGGTGTCAACATGTAGTGTTGCATATGTATGCATGCAGAGGCACATATGTGTGCCAGCATCTGTCAACCCCCCCCCCGTGTGTGAGCCTGCTACACTGTCACCTGGCTTCCACCAAGTGGTAGTCACTGAGTGGGATGCTAAGTCCCCCCTCCCTGAGGGAAGAGAGCTATCTTTGGGATGCTTGCTCAGTCCTCATCCCCTCATTAATTTTCGAACTGGGGTTACTGGCATAGAAAGCAGTAGCCCTATTCTGCACTATCAGGTCAGCCCTAGAAGCAAGCATTCTGAGCTATATAATCCTGTGGAGGCAGGTAATCTGGGCTGTTCCTGCTCTAGTCTGAGGAGAACCAGACATCCTGCCAGTGTTCCATGAGGGGTTGATAGGCCAGAGTGGACACATTCAGTTAATTTGGAGGAAGCAGTTGTATGCTAGAGATTAGAAGGAAATGGGTTGAGATGTTTAGAGCTGGGCAGGCTTGCCCAAGAGACTTTTCACAAGTGAGGTATTTTTTTTAAACTATCCAAGACTGAGTATAATTGAAGCCAGTGCCTGCAGAAAGTCTGTTCCAGCTGGAGCTCATCAGAAAAGGGGGAGGAAATTGTATGAAAGTGACTTACTCCAGTCATGAGCTTTGTTATTGAGGAAGTCCCCACACCAGTAAAAGAGGAGGAAAGAGTCCCCACCAAGGGGTAAAGAACAAAGTCCCCATGTGGGGTACAGTCTTAGTAGAAATGGGGGTCACTCAACCTCAGCTCACTCCTGCAAACACCTCATGCTGGAGTAACCACTGTAACACTGGACAGAGGGATAGTGTCCGAACTGCAGTTGATGCACACCAAGGAGACCAACATTCAACATTTAAGGCATACTAGGGTCTGAGCTGGTCGGCAAACCATCAGCCCCTAACCAGGCCTTTGATCCCGTATTCCTCTTAGTTAGATAGGTATTGTTAGAGCGGGGGCAATGGAAGCCCTGGACAGGACAATGTCTATTTTGGGAGTGCCTGGCAGCACTAAGATCTGTATTGTGACCATCAGACCTTGTTTTGGATTACAAATAGTGAACACTTTAATTTAGAACTTAGTAACTGTGCATTGTACTGTAAACGTTACGGTCAACTTCAAACTATTTGCCAGGAGAGATTCAACAACTGTGGTACCCAGGCCAGTAATATTTAAGAGCACTCACTGAGGACTGTGGGGAAAGGTCTTATGTGATTAGGGTGAGACACTTATGCCACTCATTAAAGCGATGAAACAATTGCTCATGGCAAAGGGTGACTTCACCTTAGACAGACTGCTGCAAACAGTGACGGTCCTCTAAAAACATTAAATGCATCTTTTTTTTCCCAGTGGGCAAGCCCCCCACACCCTCAGCATAAAGATTCTCAACTCCAGGGGGAGTGGACTTAGAAAATAATAGAATCAACCCCTGGAAGCAAAAACATTACCTGCACCAGGATCCGAACCTTTCACCTCGTGCTCCAGTGAGAGTAGCTCAACCACTACACCACACGGCCATCTTGGCAAGGCTTGGCCAATAATTCCTTTATCCCCATTCCTCACAAGTGTGGCACGTATCCCTGAATGCTACACTCACTTTCCCTATTGATAGCTCTTTTCACTACCGATCTAATAGGAGTGGCATTATTGAATTGCCCATTTTGATGTGCTCAATAATACTTGCTCATATGTGGTGCTACCATGGGGGAACACTATTGGTGCATCAGTAAGCTGGGACTGTATGGGACTGATGGAGAGAGCATTGTGGGGATTGCCAGTTATTTATTTATAGCTTGCCCCTTCCTCTTTCTTCTCCAGAGCCTTGCTCCTGCTGTCCTTAATAAACCTTATCCCTTGTTTACATTTTACTCCTGTGTACTATTGTTCATTGCTTGGTCATTGCATTATTGTGTTGTGGGGTCAGATCGTGTGGGACTGTTATTCGTCCTGCATGCTGGTTTTCAAGGGGCTTACCCAGGAGAAGTCACCCTGTCACTAATTATTTACCCAGCTAATAACACCCAAATTGAAGCCCCTTCCCCAAAGTTTGAAAGTCCCAAGTCACATCCAAATCATTTGTGGTCAGAGCCACATGACTTGTGGGATTGGAGTGGGGATGGCTTACAACAGTGTCAGCTGATACCACATGCTGTGGCTTAGTCCAACTGTTCCTCACTTGTTCTGTGAAGTCATTTTGCTGATGTTCCTCTTGAGCCTCCTATTTTAATGATAATTGAGTATCCTCTTGTTCTTTCATTCTTGTGTATTTTGAGTATCTACACTTGGTCTAATGGTGTACATTTTAAATACCCGACTACTGTAATCATATCTTCTCTGAATCTTCTCTTTTTCATGGGGAACAGTCCCAGTTCCACTAATCATCAACCCATGTTTTTCAAGTCATCAGCCTTCTTGATCGCTCTCTTCAATACTTTCTCCATTACATTAATATCTTCCCTCATATATGGGGACCAGGACTGTACACTGTACTTGAGATGGGGCCTGACTTGTATAAGGGCATTATAATTCCTCTTGTTCTACTTAAGAAGTTTTTCTTAATGCATGCCATGATTTTATTTGCCTTGCTAATTGCTGCCTCACACTCCTGCTCCTGCTTAAAGTTGTTCTTGATCAGTACTCCTAGATATTTTTCCTGCTTGTTATCAGTAATCTATATGCCATTTAGATAGCACAGTATTTTGAATTTATGTAGTCTTTTTCTAGATGCATCACCTTAAATGTTCAGCATTGAAGGTCATCCTCCTGTTACCGCCCATTGCACAAACCTGTCCTCTGTGTTTCAGTTATCCCCAATTGTGTTGTAACGTCTCACGTATCTTGGTAGCATCCGCAAACTTGGTGATCCAGCAGGTGGTACCCACCTCCAGGTCACTTATAAATAAACTGAACAATGTAAGTCCCATAACAGACCTATGTGGAACCCCACTGATAATTTGTTTCCATGGTGATTTGTTACTGCTCAGTTTGGCTCTGTCTCCTATCCTGCAATTAGCTTTGAAACCATTTCATCACACCTCCAGTTATATCTACATTTTCTTAGTATGTGTTTATATGCAGAGCTCAGGGATTTCTTTTTCTCTGCATTGATTTTTCAGTCCCTTCCCTGCCATCACCAGGGCAGTATGTTCACAAACATATACCCTGTTCATGCCATCATGTGGATAGCAGGGAAGTCTTTTTCTCCTTGTTTTCTCCCCTTTGTCCTCCCTTCTCCCTTGTTGTGCAATGTGCCATGAATCCTCAGCAATGTAAGATATCCCTCTGAAGAAGAAAGCTCCCTGGGCCATCCTTGGGGGTCAGTGCATGCTGGAACCCACTGCCAGCCCTCCCCAGTCAAAGAAGCTGCCCATCAGCAGCCTCCCATGACCTGTCCTGGCCTCCAATGAGATGACTATAGTCCATTCCCAAACTCTGATCATCCACATGACAGCATAATGCACTACTACTGGCATGCCAGTCCCAGCATTTCTTATAGTAATAAGCATGTAATAAGCATGTAATAGGCATGCCTTCTCAAGTTCTTTGAGTGAGAGAACTGCAAAGCAAAGTTGAGATGTTCTACATACAATGGACTTCAGAAGTCACTCATAACCAAAAGAGATACTGGAACTGTACAGATAAACATATTATAAATCATATTAAAAATTTCTGTTTTTAATTGGTGCTTACTCTAAAATTAGATTTTTTCTTTATGGAAAATAAGAGAAACTCCATGTATGGGAACTGGGCTACACCAACTGGACTTGAACTTCAGAATTTCATAATTATTTGCATGACAGACTCTCTCATGGTTATTACTATTTATGACATAATTCTTAGCCAATCAGGATTATTTATTTACAAACATTCTTGGTACTCTTACACTGTAACCACAACAAAGTCTTCTTTGCAAGGTTCTGGAAGTCTTTCTTGAGTTGTTCATCCATGCCATTTGTGTCATTTAGTCCAACATGTATAACTACCAGAGAGATCATCAAGGGGCTCCAACATTTGGTCTGTCCATTCTCTCAGTTATAGACATAATTCTGGCTCCAGTTAGATAGTATAATTCATTATTTTCCATGTTTCTTTGGTACTCTTACCCAGTGTTGGAGTTACAGGGGAGCTTGCCAGGGCTTAACCCCCTTAACTCTGACGTGAGCCCTGGTAGCTTACGCATCACTGCCATTGACTTATAATGGAAGGAGGCTCAGTAGGGTCCAAATGCCCCAGCTGCCAAAGCTCATAAAATGTAATTCCAGCACTGCACTTACCCATCTTAGAACCCCAGGACTGGGTCCAATATGGCCGTAGTTTTATTCAGTATACTGTAGTTTAGGGTTCACTGTACAGTGTGTCATGTGTTTCTTTATTTTCTTGTTCAGTCAGTAGATCCAACCAACTCTCAGCAAATAGTGGCAGTCTTCCACTGCTGTGTTTTAAACTCTCAGGACTTGCTTCCTTAAAATTCTCTTATTGGGCTCCAACTCCATGCTTGCAGGTTTGGTGTTTCCTGTGCCTGTTGTCTTTCACTTTATGCCCCAGTTTGTATTGCTTCTTTTGTCTCGCTTACTGATTTTGTTTCTAACATGTTCAATGCCAGTTATAATGGCATCATACTCCAGCTGAATAGGGTTCCACTTCAGCTTCTGTCCATTGCAGGACCTGTTCAATGATGACACTTTTCACATGTGAAGTCCACACATGGTTCTTTTATGTTTCTGAGTATGAACATCTGACAGTTCCTGTACAGTAAGTGGTTTGGTTTTTCTATTTTAGCTCTGGTCATTACTAAGGTTTTTTTAAACTGTGTGAATGTTGTCACCATTCCTCATACCACTCTGTGTGCTACCTATATGTTGGCAGTAGGCTACCTAGCA
The DNA here is from genome assembly GCA_016271365.2 of Neoceratodus forsteri. NCBI lineage: Eukaryota > Metazoa > Chordata > Ceratodontiformes > Ceratodontidae > Neoceratodus > Neoceratodus forsteri. The sequence goes on from CM057449.1 coordinate 689,192,016, forward strand.
CTTCAGTTTCCATTATCTCTTCTAAATTCCTAGCAGTCAGCTGAGTGCTGGATTTCAACTCCTGCTGCTCAGCAGCTTCTTATATCTTCTGATCCATTTGTCTGACTACAGTTCCGTTTATGCAGCTTTCTATGCAACTTGTAATTTTCTAACACTGGTTACTTCACCAGGTGACTTGAGTTAATCCACCCTAGTTGATTGCTCCGAATAATTTTTTTCCATCCATCTTTTTGCCCCCAAAACTAGCAACCAGCTCCTTCCATTCAGGTCTTTCCCCCTCTCAGCCTTGTCCACCATTCCTTCCACTGTCATGACCAGCGGGGATCCACATAAAGAGAAGCCCAAGAGAGTGCCAGTGGTCATCATTTGGACGACTCATGGTACATGGGTTTTAACCTGTGATTTTTTTCTTGTCCTACCCACCCCTTGCATAGCATAAGACAGTGCCTTGACAGGTCTTAAACACAGGCAGCATTCACCTGTAGAGGAGGCACACTCCCTGGCCCACCACAAGGGTCACTACAGTGGCAGAACCTGGCACCAAGATTCCCCAGCTCCCCACAGGCCACCTGCTTTGCTTCTGGGTCCACTCCAGAACCTGAGTTGCCAGCATGAGAGCACTACGTGCAACCCAGTGGGCCATCAGGCAGTTGCCTTTTCCTTTTTTATCACTGTATTTATCTGATACTTTGGTTTTGGTCCTTTATCCCACTGTCTTCCTGCTCTCCTCAGGTGTCAGGGGTCCAGATGCTGCCAAGTTTGGGGGGGCTATGATCATGGGCCACATATTCTATTGAGCAGATGCTGGGCCTGGTGTTGGTGGCTTCTTGCTTTCCCATCAATGGGCTATATTACCTTCCATTTTGTGGAGATATGAAAAGGAATGGGGAGATGCCTTGTGGAGCAGCTCTCATCCTCTGGGCAGGTGTTCTGTGTAGAGCACAGGATAAACTCCCGAGAGAGAAGAGTGCATCCAAGGGACTGCCTGAACCTCCTTCTGTTGCCAGCTGGGATTGTGGGTTTGCAATGTGAACTCACAGTCTGTTGGGTGTAAGGATCATGCCTTAACCACTAAGCAGCTGGAGTGGTTGATAAGTCCTGGTGCCTAATTTATTTTATTCACTTGAGGTGTCTTATGGCCACTTAAACTCACTTTTTAAGAATTTCACATTTTTTTGCATCCCTTATTTATACCTTGCTTCTAAAGTGACTTGTTCCATAAGTGGTCACACTACCATGACTATCTCTATCATGCTGTTCCAATACAGTGCTCATGCTGCTTGTATGCCAGGTGTCATAGATGATACAGTGGCATCATGTTAATGTCAGTAGTCACCGTACTCACAGTGACTGAAGCAGCAAAAGTGGTACTGGGGTCCATACCTTTCAACTGTCACACATTATGAGGTATGTCACTCATTTTCCCCTCAGAAATTCTTTGTCCCACATGGGGAAGGTGATATTCCACATTTCCCAATGAGTCTTTAAAGCAGAAATTCATAATACTCTGTTATGTTCAGTTATCAGTAAACATTAAGAACATTAGTGCACAGATAGCCATACTGTTCTGAGCTTGCAGTGCCACATTTGATGATATGTCACACATTTTGGTCATTTGTCACACATCTTGTCACATATTTCGGTGAAGAAAGGTTGAGACGTATGCTGGGATCATTGGATACTGCAGTTGTGGACACTGTCCCACGAGGAGGCTAGTAAACAAGCTGGGCAGCCTGGGAGTGGGTCCCAGGGTGGTAATCTGGGTCAGATATTGGCTGAGTCAGGACACAGAGGGTGGTGGTGAATGGAGGTCAGTCTGAAGAGAGGTGGTGACAAGCAGTGCCCCACAGGGATCAGTGCTTGGATCAGTCCTCTTAATGTCTTCATAAGTGACCTTGCAGAGGTGCTGGAAGGGAAGGTGTGTCTCTTTGCAGATGACACAAAGATCTGCAACAAAGCTGACACTCCGGGGCGGGGGGCAGAGAAAATGAGAAGGGACCTAAGCAAGCTTGAGGAGTGGTCGAGGATGTGGCAGATAAGATTCAATGCAAAGAAGTGCAAGATCATGTACTTGTGGCACAGAAATGCGGGGAAGGAGTACATGATGGGGGGAGGTACTGACAGCCACCAAACAGGAAAGTGAGTGGGAGTAATCTCATCTGATGATTTAAGGGTTATCAAAACATGTGAGAAGGTTGTGAGCACAGCCAGTGGAATGCTGGAGTGCATAATAGTGGTATCTCCAGCAGAAGGAAGGAGGTAGTGATACATCTGTATAGAACATTGGTGAGACCTCATTTAGAGTACTGTGTCCAGTTCTGGAGGCTGCATCTCCAGAAGGACATATACAGACTAGAAGCAGTTCAAAGAAGGGTGACAAAATGGTGCAGGGTCTGCATCAAAAGTCATATGAGGGAGACTAGAGGATCTCAGTATTATTCCCTGGAGGAGAGGAAAGAGGAGGGATAGGATAGAGACTTTCAAATACCTCAAGGTGTAAATAAGGTACAAGATGGTAGCATCTTTAAAAAGAGGCATTCAAGAACAAGGGGCCATAATATTAAAGTAGAGGTGGGTAGACTTAGGGGTAATGTGAGAAAGTATTTTTCAATGGAAAGGGTGGTGGATCCATTGAACAGCCTCCCGCAGAGGTTATAGGGCAAATACAGTAGGGGAATTAAAAAATGCACAGGAAAGACAGAAAGGAACTCTAGTGATAGGAAAGAGCTAAGCCGCAGATAATTTTGGATCTGCGGTATATGAAACAGGTAGGGGAAAATGGCAGACTAGGTTGGCCAAATGGTCCTTATCTGCCGTCTAATTCTGTTTTTCTATGTTTCTATGAAACATGCATTTCAGTAGTGCAGTCAAGGAGGAGCCAGATTCTGCTAATGCAACCTTATGGAATTTTCAGTTCAGTGTCTCATGCTGGTTGGCTACTAATTGTACTAATGGTCTGTGTGTGATGGTGGATCGAGGATGCCACAACTCAAGTACCTTTTGTTTTATGATACTGACAGCTCTGTGTTGGTAATTGGTGTGTTTATGGAATGCCATGTTCTTAATAGATGGTTTAATGGTGTTTCTTAAGTGCTTTTAATACTAGTCTTAACACTTTTCCTGGTCAAATAGTAGCAAATAACAAACACTACCTGGGACCCGGATACCTTGCACTGCTTTAGTGCCTGCTGTGTCACTCCTTGAGGTGTCCTTAAGGTGTTTATGGAACACCAGGTTCTTGGAAGACAGTTTAATGGTCTTGTTTAACTGCTTGTAAAGGTATTCTTTACAAAGTCACCTTTTCTAGGCAAATTCCAATACTGACTAATGATAATAACTTGCAGAACATGTCAAAATAAAGTGCACTGCATTGCAGACAACTCTGTGTGGGACATTGAGGTCTCATTGAGGTGTTTATTAGGGCTGTGTAGGCGCCAAATATTATTTCCTGAATACCATGAATAGTAGTGTTCCTGACTATTTGGCAGTCCTTCCTGAATAGGGACTATTCGTATTCAGGAAATTATTCATCCACCTGCAAAAAGCAAAAAAGTCCCTTCCCTCTCCCTGTCCAGCTATTAAAATGTAACCCCCATCCCCACCCTCTATCAAAAGCACAACCCCACCATGACCCCATTTTTTGTTTAAATAAGTTTAATAAACTACTTAGTCCCCTGTTGGGTAACCGGCTCAACCCACCCACCTACATGTCCGGACGCTGTCTTAATATAAAGCGTTATTTGTGCTTAAAAAAGGTATACATTATGTCCCCCCCCGCACAACACCTGACCCTACTCCTACCCACTAGCATCCAGTTCTGATATACATCGAGATGGTGACTGGTGCAACTCTCCCTCCTCCACAGCTGGCCACCTTCTCATGAATGAAAGCACTCACGCACAAAGTGATATTAACAAGGAGCGTCATCAAAGGAGGAGGGGCTGCACCACATAAAGCTCACGCTGTTCAAAGAACTGCTCCAGATAATGCTGTAGCTTTGAAACACCTGATAGCCCAGCTAAGAACTGCTTTATTTTGCCTATCCTGAGTTCATGCTGAAGTGCTGCAGAGAGAAAACCCCCCAGTGCCTTGCTTACTTGCCGGTAAACCGAGAAGAACATGGAGGTGATATTAACAAGGAGCGTCATCAAAGGAGGAGAGTCTGCACCACATAAAGCTCGCGCTGTTCAAGTGCGAGCACCACTCAGTAACAGAAAAAGGATTTCAAAATAATACTGTTGAAACTCGAATTGATTTTGAAAGAAGTTTAATTATGCTCTTGGGGTAATTATTAGCACTGTGATAGCCTGGTTTATAGATTTAGTTAAAGCTCTTGAATTTATAAGACCAAAGTATTTTTAAGCTGTGAGTTAAAAGTGAAGAATAATATATTTGATTAGCTAATTTTATTAACTGTAAGATTTATAACTGGGTTATAGGTTTAGTGTTTTATTAGAGTTTTACCAAACTAAGCTATAAAAAAATTAATTAATAAGATGAAGAGAATTTTTATTAAACTGATAGGACTGTTGGTGGGTATGATTTGCTTAGTGCAATATTGTGTACCAGTTACATCTGACTCTACAGAGAGTAGAACTGGTATATACAGTATCTGAATCTCAGTCAGCCAAGAGTGAGTCAATTAAGAGTAAATAAGTTATTAAGAGGGAGAAATCATTTTAGGATGTTTAGACAGCAAATTTTGAACACTTTTAGGCTAGTTCCCTGTAGAAGTTTTTCTTCAACAGATCAGATGCTTTTGATTTCCCTAGTACTTTGTGGGGATATAGAATTAAACCCAGGGCCTAAGGATGGGGCCACTAAGATAGTATTGGATAATGCTAGAAGTTTAATTAAAAAAATGGACCACCTCAGAGCTTGGGTAGATTTGGAAAACCCTGATATAGCTATTTTAACTAAAACCTGGTTAAAAAAAGATATTCCCCAATTTGAAATTGAACTTCATGATTTTTATTGTCACAGACAGGATCGAGGGTCACGGGGAGGAGGGATTATAATTTATAGTAGATACAATTTGGGTCCTTCTGAGGTTATTTTTTCTGGGAAAATAGAAGGAATAGAATGCCTGCTGTTAAAACTTCATACAATTAATTTGATTGTGGGAGTCGTTTATTCTCCACCTAAGATAAACACTATGTATTTTGAGAAATTTCCTCACACCATCATGGAATATATAGGCCAAACAAATGTGATACTGATGGGTGATTTTAATGCTGCTTGGGGATGTCCAAGAGGTCAGGTCTTGGAAAATTCAATGAAAAGTTTAAACTTGTTACAGATAATTGACACACCTACAAGGAAATGGAAATTAACAAGTAAAGGTAGTATATTGGACTTGAGTTTTGTTTCCCCAGAATTGTTTGTAGTAAATAAAGGAGTTGGGGAACCAAATTTGGGGGATCATAATGTAATAAAATGTACTATAAACTTGGAAATTAAAAAAGTCCCAAAAATCAAAACTTCTATAGAGTATAAAAGAAGCTATACAAAATTCAATAAGCAGTTGTTTTGTAAGTATTTACAGGGATTACCATGGCATAGAATTTTCTTAATCCCCGACCTGAATTTAGCCGTACAGTAATTTACATCTATGTTTATTGAGGCATGTGAGCAATTTGCACCTTGGAAAGAAGTTAATCAAAAACAAAATATTTCATCTTGGGTGACTCCAACTATAAGGAAGTTAATTAGAGTAAAAAATCAACTTTGGAAAAAAGCAAATAAAACTCTGAAGCCTGATGCATGGGACAGTTTAAAAAATAAGAAATAGGGTGGTTCAGGAAATAAAGGAAATCAAAGGCCACTTATTATAAAACAAAGGATCAAGGAAGCTACAGATCCTAAGAAATATTGGACCTTGATAAAAATCTGGCAAATCCTGTCAAAACTCAAACGGAAATAAAACTTAGTCATAATGGAACTATATTGGAAATAGAGCTGCAGAGTTATTAAATAATTACTTTATTGAACTTCCTGATTTGGATCTGGGAATAGAAACAAACATGAAAAATGTTCAGCTTGAGGACCAAAATATAGAAATTGCAAATTGTAAGGAAAACCAAGCATCAATGTTTCATTTTGAAACAGTGACAATTTTTGAAGTACATAAATTAATAAATAACTTAAAGACAAATAAGGCTTGTGGTCCTGATAAGATAGAAAATAGATTGTTAAAGGAAGCTGCTCAAGAGATATCACCAGTTTTGAGGGATATTTTTAATTGGAGCTTAAAGGAGGGATTATATCCGTTAATGTGGAAACAGGCAAAAAAATCCCAATTTATAAAGGGTGATTCATCGGCTAATTCAACTACCACCCAATAGTATTATTGTCAGTAGTTTCAAAATGTTGGAAAAAATTGTCCATGGTCAGTTAATGGAATATTTGGAAAAATATCAGAAAATAACTCCCTTTCAGTCAGGTTTCAGACAGGGTAGGTCCACGGCTACTGCACTCACAGACTTCCTACATTCAGTTGCTACTCCCCTTGGGGAAGGGAAGTCGGTGGGTGTGGTATACGTGGACCTATCAAAGGCATTTGATTTAGTGAATCATTGTATTTTGGTCAAAAAGCTGAAACACTTGGGTGTGGAGGAAGAACCATGTGGATGGTTTAGATCATACCTAGACAAAATATCCCAATTTGTAACGATAAATGGTCATAGTTCTCGTTTGGGTTCTGTTACAAGGGGGGTACCCAAGGGTTCAATCCTGGGTCCTTTCTTGTTTCTAGTTTACTTGAATGATTTACCAAGGTTAATAAAAAGCTCACAAGTTAGACTCTACGCGGACAATACAGTTTTGATTGCATCGGGTAGAAATTTAGGTGAAATAGAACAAAAATTACAGGGCGATTTTTTAGGCATGCAGAAGTTTTTTTCATTGCTTGGACTTTTGATAAACAATAAAAAGACACAGACAATGTATTTTGGTATAGAGAAGAAAAATAAAACAGTCTCAAAAATAATAATAAAGACTCAGGATGGAAAAATCTTAGAGCAAACACAGGTTTATAAATATTTGGGCATTTTAGTTGATCAAGAATTGAATTTTGAACAACATGTAATAGAATTAACAAAAAAAACCCTCAAAACTAGGGGTAATGAGGCGAATATTGAATTGTTTGACAAAAGCCATGCGATTAAACATAGCAAATCAATTAATATTACCGGTGATTGACTATGGGAGTCATATTTATAGACATGCCTCAAAAAAACAGTTACATAATTTAGATGTTCTCTATAACAAAATAGCTAGATTTGTGCTAAAATGTGATATTGATACCCATCATTGTGTGATGTATACTGAATTAGGATGGGATACATTATATCAGAGGGCAAAGGGAAATTGGCTAAATCAGATTAAAGGATTATACAAAAATGATTCACAAAATCATCCGATAAGAAATCTTAAAAAAGATCATGGACTAAATTTGCTGCAATTAGGAGCTATAGATTTTGTTCCAAAATTAAAAATAGTTACAGTATTATGACCTTTCAATATAAAGTTTCAATGAGTTGGAATAGTCTTCCCCTTCTGCTCAGAGACCCAAATCTGTCTTTTTAGAATACAGGACTGCAGTAAAACATGAACTGCATTTTAGATGTTAATGTAACAGGTAATATTTAAACAATATTGTATAAGATGTTTGCTTGATCATAATGATGTGTTGTAGAGAAAACTGTATGAATGGTATGTGTACTTGAATGTAATGTATCTTGTAATTTTTGTAATACTTTAAATTTTGTACTACACAGGTTTGCCTTGTAAATAGGATTTCTTTGAACCCTAATGGCAAAGATCTGTGTATAAATACATTTTACTACTACTACTATACTAAAACTAGCTGGCCATGAGAGAGAGGGTTGTGCCAGTCACCTTCTCAATGTATTTCAGAACTGGGTGCTGGTGGATGGGAGTAGGGTTGGGTGCTGTTCTGAGGGGGTTGGGACATAACTTATACTTTTGTAAGCATAACTTAATTTTACATTCAGATGGTGGCGGGCGTGGAGGTGGTGGGTTGAAATGGTCACCCATAAGGGGGCTCCAAAGTACTACAAAAACAAAACAACAACTTGTGGGTGCAGGGGTGGGAGATGGGACTGTGATTTTGCTACAGGGTGGGGGATGGGGTTACATTTTCTCTGAGAGAGGAGGAGACTGTCTCTTTTCTTTTTTCGTTTAGGGCTGAATAATTTCCTAAACACCAAATTCCTGAATATTTGGCTGCCAAATACTGAATATAGAAATGTAGAAATTGTTGGCAGATAAGGACCACCAGGCCCACCTAGTCTGCCTGTAAGCTCTACTCTAGTATGCAGCTACTGACCCTATCTGGTCAATAGCCTCTTCCTTCTCCTCTCGCCACCTCTAAGGTTCCCCATTGTGTGTCCCAGGCATGTTTAAATCCTTCTACTGTCCCTGCTTCCACCATTTCCTATGGCAGGCTATTTCACATATCAACCACCCTCTCAGTGAAGAAGTTCCTCACTTTCCCCCTCAGCTTGCCTTCTTCTAGTTTCAGATCATGCCTCCTTGTTCTTGTACTCTTCCTAAATTGGAAGATGTCTCCCTCTTCACCTTATTTATACCCTTAATGTACTTGAAAGTTTCTATCATGTCACCTCAGTTTCTCCTCTCCTCAAGTGAGTACATGTTGAGGTCTCTTAGTCTCTCCTCATATGCTTTCTGGTGTAAGCCCTGCACCATCTTAGTTGCCCTTCTCTGAACCTTCTCCACCCTGTTGATGTCTTTATGAAGGTGTGGCCTCCAGAACTGCACACAATACTCTAGGTGTGGCCTTACCAGTGTTTGTATATTGGCATCATCACCTCCCGCATCTGCTTGATGCCTCTGCCCTATGCACCCCAGCATGCCACTGGCCTTCTCTGCCACCTTGTACTTTGTTTGGATACATTTAGGTAATCTGAAATGATAACCCCAAGTCTCTTTCCTCTTGGGTGACAGTCAACAATCCCCGTGATTTCCTCTTACTAGGTGCATTATTTTGCACTTCATTGTATTGAACTTTAGTTGCCATTCCTCTGACCATTTTCAAGCTTCTCCAGATCCTTCTCATTATCTCCACCCTGTATGGTGTAGCCACCCTGTTGCAGATCTTGGTGTCATCTACAAACAAGCAAATCTTTCCCTTCAGCCCCTCTGCAATGTCACTAATGAAGACATTGAATAAGACTGGCCCCTGGATTGATCCTTGAAGTACCCCACTGGTCACTCCCCTTTCCCCTGATAGGGTCCCATTTATCACCACCCTCTGCCTCCTGTCCATGAGCCAGTTTCTCACCCATTTTACCACAGTTTGCACCTTGCCAAAACTTTCCATTTTGTTAACTAGCCTTCTATGTGGGACAGTGTCAGAGGCCTTGCTGAAATCAAGGTAGGTAACATTAACTGCCCTACCTTGATTCACTTCCTTTGTCACCCAGTCAAAAAAATTTATCAGATTCATTTGACATGACTTTCCTGCTTTAAATCCTTGCTGTCTTGGATCTAAGGCATCTATGAATTCTAAGTACACCACTATTATTTCTTTGAGTAGTGCCTCCATGATCTTACCTACTGTTGAGGTGAGGCTGACCGGTGTGTAGTTCCCTGCCTCCTCCCAACTATTGCTCTTGTGAAGAGGGACTACATGTGCCCTCCTCCAGTCCTCCGGAACCACCCCTGTGTTGAGTGAGTTGGTGAACACAGCTGCCAGAGGTGCTGCTAATTCCCTTTGCAGCTCCTTTAAAATCCTTGGGTATATGCCATCTGGCCCAATTGCCTTGTTCTTTAGTTTTGAAAGCTCCTCCAGGACACTTTCCTCTGTGAATGAGGATGTGTCTACCTCCCCCCTCCCTTTGTATCTGTTCAGCGGTGATCCCTGCCCCTCCTCTCCTTCAGTGAATACTGAACAGAAGTATTTGTTCAGTATTTCTGCCTTCTGTAGGTTTCCTCCTTACACTCCCTTCATCCCCTCTAAGCCTTAGAACCCTCCCAGTTTTCCTTCTTTGCTGATGTACTTAAAAAGTCTTGTCTCCTCTCCTCACTGTTTGCTCCAATCTTTCCTCGGTCCATGCCTTTGTTCTTCTAACAGCCTTCCCTTGTTCCTTTAGTTTCTTTAGGTACACTTCCCTCTCTTCCCCCCTTTGAGTCTCTTTATATTTCCTAAAACTCTTCCTTTTGGCCCTTACCTTATCTGTCACCTCCCTTGAGAACCATAGTGGCCTCCTCCTTTTTTTGCCTTTGCTGACCATCCTAATGCACTGGTTGGTCACCTCCTCTATAGCTGCCCTCAGTTGATCCTACTGCTCCTCAACCCCCCTTCACTTATTTCCCTTCTTGCCAGGGCATCCTTGACACCTCTCTCTATTTCCTTAAAATCAACCCCCTCTAAAATTGAAGACCCTTGTCTTAGAGAGACATGACTGTGTCCTTGTCTGCATATTAAATCACACTATGTGGCAATTGTTGGATCCCAGCTGACCTTCCACCCGGATCTCCCAGACTCTCTCCATTGGTGAGAACTAGGTCCAGAATTACCCTTTCTCTGGTGGGATCACTCACGTATTGTCTGAGGCATGCCCACTGCAGGGAATACAGGATGTCATGGCTCCTTGATGAGGCAGCTGCTGGTGTGGTCCAATCTACATCTGGGATACTGAAGTCTCCCATCAGTAGTTCCATGCTCTTTGATGTCATATACTGAATCTGGTCCATTAGATCCCTGTCCAACTCCTCCTTCTGCACTGGGGGGTCTGTAGATCACCCCAGTGTGGACTGATGCTCCATTGCCAGGCTCAAGGATGACTCACAGTGCCTTGGTCTCCACCTGTCTGCTCTGCATCTCTGTTGCTTTGATACCTTTTCTAACATACAGGACCACTCCCCCCCTTTTCTCCCCCCATCCTTCCTGAATAGAGCATAACCTGGAACATTTACGACCCAGTCATGATTTGTGGTAAACCAGGTCTCTGTTATTGCTGCTATGTCCAGGTCTGCTTCTGTCATCAAGGCCTGCAGGTCTGGGATTTTATTTCCCAGGCTTTGGGCATTTGTAACCATTGTCTTCCATAGCTTGCTGCCTGCCCCCCTGCTGTCTGCCGCCCTTCCCCTCCATGTTTACCCTTTTGCTTATTTCTCTCACTCCTTTTTTCCTTATTTTGCTGCCTTATTGCTCCTGCCTTCTCCTCTAGTATCTGGTGCTGGAGTCCTTTTCTGTCTTTCACTCTCATTTTCCTTGTTTCCATCTCCAATCCTGTTTGGATTCCCTTTGTTGGTTACTCTAACCTGTGGGAGTGGGTTGTGTGATTTACCCTGCTCTTCATCACCACCACCCCCAGCTACTTTAAATGCTTGCAAATGAAGCCTTGAAACTGTTCACTGAGGACTCTAGTGCCATTGCCAGAGAGATGCAGGCCACCCCCCTGGTACAGAGCCGCATCTCCTGAGGTGGGCCCCCAGTTCCCAATGTAGCCAAAACCCTGTTCTCTGTACCAGCTCCTCAGCCAAACATAGAAGTTCCTGGTGTGGAGATTCTTAGCCTCCCCTTTACTATGGACAGACAGCACCTCTGAGAAGGTCACGGAGTTTGCAACCTGCCCCAGGCCCCTCCCCAGTTTCATAGAAACATAGAATTTGATGGCAGATAAGGACCACTTGGCCCACCTAGTCTGCCCATTTCCCTACCTACCTAACGGATATGCTGCTGATTCTAGTTAACCAACAACTTACTTCCTCCTACCCCTCACTATAATTGCCTTATGTCCCATGCATTCTGAAATTCCCCCACTGTTTTTGACTCCATGACCTCCACAGGAAGGCTTTTCCAAGCATCTACAACCCTCTCCATGAAGAAATACTTCCTCACATTACCTCAGAGCCATTCCCCCTCTATCTTCAAATTGTGCCCCTTGTTCCTGCATCTCTTTTTCTGAAAGATGCTACCCTCTTGGACTTTGTTGATTCCCTTGAGGTACTTGAAAGTTTCTATCATGTCCCCCCTCTCCCTCCTTTCCTCGAGGCTATACACATTAAGCTCCTTTAGTCTTTCTTCATATGTTTTCTGGTGCAGACTCTGCACCATTTTTGTTGCCCTCCTCTGGACAGCCTCCAACCTGTTGATGTCTTTGTGGAGATGGGGTCTCCAGAACTGCATGCGGTACTCCAGATGTGGTCTTACCAACTGTCTGTACAGAGAGACAACAACTTCCTGTTTTCTATGTATGGCAGCTTAGATTCAACACAAAGAAGTGCAGAGTAATACACCTGGGAAAGAAAAACCCAGGGGAAGGTTACACAATGAGGGGTGAGATACTGACAACAACAAAAATAAAAAGGGAACTGGGGGTAGTCATATCAAATTACCTAAAGGTGGGCCAACAATGTGAGAAGGCAGTAAGGAGGGCTGGGGGGATACTGGGATGTATAGGGAGAGGCAACACCAGCAGAAAACAGGAAGTTGTTGGCCCTCTGTACAGACAGTGGGTAAGACCACATCTGGAGTACTGTGTACAGTTCTGGAGACCCCGTCTCTGCAAAGACATAGACAGGGTGGAGGCTGTCCAGATGAGGGCAACCAAAATGGTGCAGGGTCTGCACCAGAAGACATATGAAGAAAGACTAAAGGAGCTTAAGATGTATAGCCTCGAGGAAAGGAGGGAGAGTGGGACATGATAGAAACTTTCAAATACCTCAAGGAAATCAACAAAGTTCAAGAGGGTAGCATCTTTCAGAAAAAGAGATATGCAAAAACAAGGGAGCACAATTTGAAGATAGAGGGGGGATGGCTCAGAGGTAATGTGAGGAAGTATTTCTTCACAGAGAGAGTTGTAGATGCATGGAACAGCCTTCCTGAGGAGGTTGTAGATTCAAAAACAGTGGGGGAATTTAAGAATGCATGGGACAGACATAAGGCAATTCTAGTGGGGGGGTAGGAAGAAGTAGGCTGTTGGTTAACTAGGATCTATAGCTTATCCGTTAGGTAGGGAAATGGTCAGACTAGGTGGGCTAAGCGGTCCTTATCTGCCATCAGATTCTATGTTTCTATGTTTCTACTAGTGATGCCTCTCCCTATGCATACCAATATCCTCCCAGCCCTCCTTACCGCCTTCTCACATTGCTTACCCACCTTTAGGTCATCTGATATAACTACCCCCAGGTCTGTTTCCATTTCTGTTGTTGTCAGTATCTCACCACCCATTATGTACTCTTTCCTGGGTTTTGTTTCCCAGATGCATTACTTTTCACTTCTTTGTGTTGAATCTAATCTGCCATACATTTGACCATTCCCCAACCTTGCCAAGTCCCTCTCATTCTTTCCACCCCACCTTGTGTATCAACCCTGTTGCAGATCTTTGTGTCATCTGCAAAGAGACATACTTTTCCTTCCAGTCCCTCTGCAATGTCACTTATAAAGACATTAAAAAGGACCAGCTCCAGTTTCTTAAAGTCCCTCTGCACCCTTGCTAACTTTATCATGTTCCCAGCCAAGTCATGTTTCCCAAGATGGACAATGACATCAAGCTTACCCCTCCTTGCTATTGCCCTAGTGATCCCCTGGATCTTCCTTCCATCCCTCCAAGCTGTGCTTCCTGGCATGCACTTAACCTCCCCCCCCCTTCTATTTGGCCAAATATTTGGGAAAAGGTATTCACACACCCCCCTAGTGTTTATGGAACACCATGTCCAAAGGGGGTTTAATAATGTAATTTATGGGCTTTTAGAGCAATTCTTACAAAAAAATTTCCTGGACGAACAATAAATTCTTGATACCTGGGACCCAAATGCCAAATATTTTGCTGAATATTTGGAAAACATTTTTTTGCACAGCCCTAATTACCGAGACGGTTTTGACTGCTCTCAGGCCTCAAACTTCATTTCACATTTTTCAGTTTGAAAGTGTATTTTGTTGCATAGGGGCTTATATATACAATGCTACTGCATTTAATTTGGAACTGAATGATGGTAAGCTTGGTATACCTGAGCAAACAGAGGTATATTCCCTAGCCCAGTAATATGTCTTTGACCACCATTCATTGGTTTTGCAATATAAGCACTTAGCACTTTGATAACTATTTCTGGTGCCTTGTTGAGTCAAGCAACTTTTGAAATTCCCAGCACTCTTTTTTGCTAGTAAATGATATTTGCTGTTTGGGTGAGAGTGCAAAGCTAGGTATATCCGAGTGGAAACAAAGCAAATTGCCTTGTCATTTTCAGCTGCTTGCACCACATCTCTCATCCCCGTTAACTTACTGCCACATTATTTCTCAGAACTCTACACATGATGTACTAAGGGATTTTGCCAGTTGATACTTTAAGAGTCTTTTGTTCTTTTGATTTTGATAACTGCTACTTATTTTTGTCAATATCTGAATTTTCAAAGTACTATATACTTACACATCTGTGCTACATTAGTTTTGAGCCCTTGAACTATTTGAAATATGGTGATTCCTTGTAATTTTGATGTTGCTAGCTTTTTGCTTTTTGTTGGCACATAAAAGAAACAAGCTTGTTGCACTTTGAAAATACTAATTTGATCTCAAATGTTTTTCTGCTTCCTTTCACTTAATATTCATGGATATATGATTACATAGACTACATTTTATCACTCCTTGAGCTTTGTATGCTGGGGCATTGAAACTTACATGTGCTCTTGTGATCTAAACTAAGTCTGTATCCATTAGCAACAAACCATTCTTATAAACATTTTGGGCTCGATTCTAGAAGCATGGCGCAAATCGACGCCAAAGGCGACTTGCGCCAAATACCATTATGACATGGACCCTGCGCCCTATTCAAGAAGGGGCAGGGTCTCCCTGGCTAAGTCCCATGACATGCAACATGCAGACAGGTATGCCAACCTAAGGGCATACCCAAGGGGCATGTCGCAAGTTGCAGCCACCCCAGCCAATGTAAGTGCCCCCCCACAGCCCCACAGGGCAGCTGTGCCCCAATCCATTTTCCAACCTGATTTTGTGCCACAAATGGTTAAAAATTACCCTCTGAGATTCCTGGTAGTCTAGTGGTCCCCCACCTGCCCCACCCAGCAGTGTCAGTCCACCTGCATCCCCCCACTCATCACTAGCCGGCGACTGGCACAACCCGCCTCTCGCCTCCACAGCCAGCCACCGACTGAGCTCTGTGTGATTTCTTACTGTATAGACACACACAGAAATGAATGAATACTCATTTATTTCGGAAGCGTCTATACAGTAAGTGCTCATGTAGAGCTCAGTCAGCGGCTGGCCATGGTGAGAGAGGTGGCTGCCAGTCACTGGCTAGGGATGAGGGGATGAGGGGTGGACTGGCACTGCTGTGTGGCAGGTGGGGTCACTTGACTACCAGGGACCTTGGGGGTTTCAATTGTTAACCATTTGTGCCAAAATTGGGTCAGGGAATGGATTGGGGTAGTGTACACAGCTGCCCAATGGAGCTGATAGCAGTGTGGGGTTTGGGGCATGATGTGTGTGGGTTGCCTGCAGGCATTTAGGGTTTGGGGGTTGTGGGGATGGGTGTATGAAATGCCCAGCTGGGTACCTCTGCTATGGGGATCGGGGGCTGGAGGGGTTGTGGGCTTCTCTGTGGGGCACCAACGGGAGTGTTCTGGGCATGGGGGGGCACATCCTGGAGTGGGTGCAGTGGATCTACAGAACCCCCAGAGGATGTATTTACAGTTACACCAGCTAAATGCTAGTGTAACATACATTGATGGTTCCCCTTCGAGGGTTCTTATAGAATCCCGACATTGGGGACTTTGTTGCTGCTCTACTAGAATAGGGTGCAACTGCTGCTGTAAACCCCCTGGGCCATGTCACAGGGATTTATGGTGCAGCTGCTGGTGTAACTGTTCTTGAGTTGCCAAGTGGTCTGCGGCATGTTGCAGGCCACATTGTAGAATCCGCATGTCACAACTGCTGGTGTAACTTGCTACTTGCACCATTCTTTTTGGTGCAAGTGCTGTTATGCCAGGTGTATCTCTTTAGAATTGAGCCCCTATTACTTTAAAATAAAGTGTTTCTTTGTTGTATTTAGAGCATGGTTGCCCTCCTTAATCTGTCATGCTGGTGTAGCTTTTCACCTTTTCAACATTTAAAACTAAAGGAGAACTGACAATTTTACTAGGACTTTTGTGCCACTCTACTGTGCTGACATTTTATTGTCTCCTGCTAATAGTGTAAGTCTGGGATGATTGAGAGACTGTTGTCCTAATAATTCAATCTGTGTACACAATTTAGTGACACATAAATGCTTGTGCTATAACATTTACAGTTCCCACATGGGTGTGAACCACGCCTTTGTGTCCTCCTGTTTGGTTCTGTTGCAGAATTTTGGTGAAAATTATGTGTTACTTTATCATTAATACTGGTGCCCCTTTTGTATACCATTCTCACATTGTCCATGCTGACATTTTTGAAGGCCTAGTCTGTTTGTAGGATGTTTCAGTTCTTTTCCAGTGTTGCTTAGATCTGATGAGCCCAGGAGAAAATATATTCACAAAGTTAATACATCCCTCTGTTCTACAGTCATATTTATGTTCCTGAAGTGATCCAGTATGGTATGCCTGTCTTGTACTGATGTAAATTGATATGCATATCTGTCAGTTTAATTGGCACCCTATTTAAGGAGTTGCTCTAACACATATGCTGTGCCTTGAAAAGCGTGAGAGCCACACAAAACATTGGTACATAGGAGAAGATCTGTTCTCTACTGCTACTGTTGGAGCTTTTATTATAGTTGGTATCCATAAGTTACAAATCTATGGACTTTTCATAACCCATGATTGATTTTTCCCACTTAGGGTGTGTGCCTATCTGCTGATTACTGGCCTATCTGAAAGAAGTAGATTTTCCTCTGATACTTTCTTCTATGTCACTGATAAAGATGGTAGAGCACTGGTCCAAGTACTGACCTCTGCAGGACCCCATTAATGACCTCCTTAACACTGAGAATTCCTGTTTATCACCACCCTCTGGGTTCTTCCCTTAACCAGTTCCCTACCCATCTTTTCAGCTCATCCCTTACCTGCGGTCCCTTAGTTTTTGACCAGCTGTTTGTGTGGAGACCAAATCGAACACCATGCTAAATTCCAGATAATGTCCACTGCCTGCCCTTATCAACAGCTTGCTTTACCAAGTCAAAAAGTCAAGCAGATTTGTATGACGAGATCTGACTGCCACAAACCCATACTGCCTTGTGTCTTGCAGTCCATTTGCTACTAGGAACTCCACTAATCCCCCTATGTTTTCCAGTAGTTTGCCAGCTAGTGACATACAACTGACTAGCCTGTAGTCTCCTGGCTAATCTTTTCCTCCAGTTTAGTGCAGGTGTACCATCACTGTTCTCCAGTTTATTGGCACCTCCTCAGATTCTAATAAGCAGTTTATACAGGTACCAGTTGAGTTGCTAACACCTGCACCATTTCCATTAACACCCTGGGGTGCAGCCCCTCTGGCTCTGAAGATTTTTTGCTTTCAGAGCTTTGAGTCCCTTGAGTACTTTTGCAGTGGCAATAGATGCTGATGATTTCTGTCCTCCTTTCTGGTCTGTTGGTAAATTTTCCTTGATGTAGCTGCCTCTCCTTCTCATTTGTAAATATCAAACAGAAGTAATCATTAGTATTTCAGCCTTACCCTTGACATTTTCCACCCACCCCTTGCCCTGTCTCAGCTCGACTATGCCTTTCTTCATCTTATTTTTTTTCCTAATGTAGTGAAAGAAGGCCTCATCTACCTCCTTAACATACTTCACTATCCTTAGCTCCACTTCTGCTTTAGCCTTACTCACCACCCCATTGGCCTTTCAGTTTTTCTAGGTAGTTGGCCCTGTTCCCCAGACTTCCTTTATATCTCCTGAAAGTCACCTTTCTTCCTCTCACTGCACTCCCACATCCTTTGTAAGCCAGACTGGGTTTCTGTACTTCTTTCATTTCCTCAGCAGCCCAGGCAGGAGCTGGTGACCTCCTGTGGCTATTCTTAATGATGACCCATTTACCCTCTATCTCTCTCCTCCTCTACAACCACCAACCTGTTGTTAAGCTCCCATTTCCTCTCACCACAATTTTCCCTGCTGCAGCCTGGGACTCTAGTTTTGGTGTTGGAGTGTTCCTTACTTAGTTCAGTGGCAAACCACACTGATAGATAGGTGTTAGTACCCAGTAGCTCCTCTACTTTAATGTCACTGACATATTTGTTGTTTGCACAAAGTCCAGCTGTGGTAAGGTTGAATAAGACCCTGTTCCATTTGTTATGCAGAAAGAGTTAAAAGCAAGGATCTGTTCTGTCCTCTCCTTTTCTGTCTCTTACCTGTCTGATTGTGCAATCAACTTTTCTTGTGAGACCTAGGAACTGATCACTCTGATGATCTTGCAATTCTCTACCTCTTACTATCTCTCTGCCTTCACTTGTTTTTTCTGTCTTTTCTTCCTCCTTGCTTATCTGTGGCTATAAAAATATATCTGAATCTGTATGTGAAAGTGGGATCCCTTTGTTTGAAACAGTATATAGTTATGTTGTGGAAATTATTGCAAAAAGGGGTTAATCTTGAGATGCAGCACAAGCTCATTTGCAGAGTTGTCAACAGGAGGTCATTTCTAGGACAACATGTTCTATTTGTTGCACCTGCAAGGAAAGAAACTGACAAAGTTCTAATACATTTTGTGAGAAACAGGATATTTCTTAATGAGCTCAGGATGTAGAAATTAATTGCCAGGCAAAGACTTCTTATAAAAAAGTAGCGATGTTTGCTAGAGAGGGAGACTGAAACTTAAAATTAGAGATACCCTAAGAGGAAGGACTTTGTTTTTTTGAACTGCCTATGTTTAAAAACCATTCTGAAAAATTTTAGTTTTTTTTATTTAACTGTTATTGATAATACACTGTAATGAAATGATACTTGTGAATTTTATAACTGCTCCTGGCTTTCCTGTGCTTCCAGATCTGTGCCTTGACAACTGATGGTATCAGACTAAGTGGGATTTATGCCATGGAAACCCTAGGCTAGGAGTTTTGTGCATGGGTTCAGATCTGGTAAGAAGGGAGCATAGAAGAAAGGTATGGATCCTGCAGCAGCAAGCCCAGGAGTGATTACCAGAAGAATGGCATCAAAACTAGCAGAAACAAAAGTCCAAATTAAGACTGTACAGTCAGAACCAGTGATGGAAGAAGAACATGCAGGACAGAACCTGAAAGCCTGTCAGCCTTCTACAAATGGAGGGCTAGACAGCAAAGAGCAGCAGAGAAACAGAGAAGAGATACAGTGATGGCTGGATGCCTTGCAAGCTAGCAAGGCTGGAGTATCTGGCTCATGTCCAGCAAAGTAACAAAACACAGACAACTTAAAATACATTAAACTTACAAAAGTTGTGTTCCTTAGATGATATTGGAGCATGCCTATGAACTTTTGAAAGGGCTGCTGTAGCCTGCCAGAGGTCAAAGCAGCAATGGGCAATCAGGCTGGTACCTTATCTTACAGGTAAAACCCAACTTTCCTACAGCAATACAGACACTGCACAGTCAGAAAACTACAATCCTGTGAAAAGAGAAATCTTGAAAAATATGACATCTCAGGAGAGATCTACAGGCAAAGATTTTGGTCTCTGAAGTACCACTCAGTCAACAATCCCCAAGAAGACCTCACTCACATCAGAGAACTCCTCATTAAATGGCCCCAACCAGAGGGCAAAATAGTCTCACATATCATCAACATATTTGCAATGATGCAATTCATCAACATCCTGCCTACAGATGTGTGGCTTTGGGTGAAAGAACACTGATCAGAAAGTGGGGAAAAGGCAGTTTCTTTGGCTGAGGACTATCAGATGGCCAGACAGACAACTCAGCAGTGAAGTAACAGCCAAGGACCAGTAAGACCCTCTTTTTCCCTGATTAAACTCAAGGCCAGATAAGAACTCTGGTGGGGATAACAAATCTGCACCAGAAGACTTTATTTGCTATAACTATAATGAGCCAGGCCATATTGCAAGAAACTGCCACAAAAATAAGAAGTGTAACACTGAGCAGATTTGTCCTTAGCAAATTGAGGCAAGTATTTAACAGGTGTCAAGGTGGGAGATAAAAGACTGTGAAGGGACTTATTGATTCGGGAACCCTAGTTCATGTTAAAGTGCTGGGAAACCACTGTGCAAAGGACCAGGTACTGGTGTCATCTGCATCCACAGGGACACTAGATACTATCCCACCAGCCATGACTCTGAATATTAATGGGATGTTGCACCAAATGAAAGTGGGGATAGTACCTAAATTACCTGTACCTGTGATTACTGGAAATGCCTTTTCAGGATTTGCTGAGCTAATCATGGGGGGGGGGGGACTCAGGTTCTTTCAATGATTTTGATCCAAACTTGTTTGAGCACGGTGCCAAGATCCGGAAGTCCAGGAAAGAAAGAAGACACCTAAAGAAATAGTGGCAACAAAAGACTGATGGACATAAGGGGTTAATATATGAAAATGCTGTAACTAAACTGATAACTGACTGTGATTTTATTTCAGACAAAACTAACAATGTTTCTCTCCAATGTTATTTAAAGCAACTGGGAGTGAACTTAAAACAGGATGAACCAATGTTTAAAAAATGTAATGGGTTATTGTACAGAGTTTGTATTAATCTTCAGATGCAGGAAAAGATAGAACAATTATTCAAACCAAAGTAGCATAGAACTGAGTTGTTACAGATGGCACATGATAGTCCTATGGCTGGTCACTCGGGGAGGGATCGTGCCCTTGCTAGATTGCTGTAGAGATTTTATTGGCCTGAAATTCATGAAGATTTTGCTACCTATTGCAGTTCTTGTGCTGAATGTCAAAAAGTAGCCCCATGACTAAAAATACAAGGTGCCCCTACCATTGATAAATGTTGATACTGTAGATGCGCCTTTTGAGAGAATTGCAGTGGATGTGGTTGCTCCCTTAGACAAATATAAAAAGAGTAATCAATTCATTTTGGTAGTATGTGACTATGCTATGCAATATTCAAAGTCTGTTCCAATGTGTACTGTCACAGTCCTAAAAGTGGCAGCAGAGCTTGCAAAATTTTCAGCAAGGTGGACATACCTGAAGAGATTACTGCATTACTGATCAGTGTAGTAATTTTGGTGCTGCATTACTGAACGAGCTGTACCAACTACTAGGTATCACTGCCATAAGAACCTCCCCTTATCACCCTCAGATAGTCTTATTGAGCAGTTTAATCAAACCTTAAAACACATGTTAAAAAGGTGTTTAAAGGGGAAGTGAATGATTGGGACCAATACTTGCCTTACCTACTTTTTGCTTACAGAGAAGTGCCACAAGCCTCAACAGATTTTTCACAATTTGAAATGCTGTATGGTAGACAACCTAGAGAGCCATTAGATGTAGTAGAAACATGGAAGGATAACCCCACTCAGAAAAAAATCTATCACAACTTGCATGTGTGCTTTGAGAAAGAAGCTGGCAAAATATGTTGAAATTGCCCGTAGTGAATTACTGATCAGGAAAAGGCCCAAAACCAGCAGATGGTATATTATGACCATCGGGTAAAAGAGAAAGCTTTTGAGCCTGGTGAAAATGTCTTGCTACTGTTAACCACTACAGAAAATAAACCGTTAATGAAGTGGCAAGGGCCTTATAAGGTGTTTAGATGTGCTGGCACAGTTAACTACGACATTGATACCCTGATACGAAAAATCCTAATAAGATATACCATGCTAACCTCCTGTAGAAATGTGTTGAAAAACACCAAAGGCTGCTGTATTAGTTTTACCAGAAACGTCTACAGAAGATATTGATATAGCTTATGATAGACTGGAACAAACTATAACTGCTGATGTTGTAAAGGTGAACGTTTCCTTAAACTCAGAACAAACTGTAGAAATTTGTAACTTGGTAAAGATATTTAACAGTACTTTTACCATAGTGCCAGGCTGAACAAAAAAGGGTCGAGCATGTAATAGTGACAGGGAATGCTCATCCTATCAGACAAAAGGCTTATAGATTACCAGAGCGGTTAAGAGTCAATGTGGTTAAGGAAATACAGAAAATGAAAGAGCTGGGTATCATAGAAGAGTCGTGGTTATCACCAATAGTGATTGTATGTAAAAAAGAAGGCGGTATAAGATTCTGCCTTGATTTTAGGAAACTTAATCTTAAGTGTCCAAATCTGACAGTTATCCTATGCCCAGGATAGATAATTTGGTGGACAGACTGGGAAGTGCCAAGTACATCACTACCCTCGATCTCATCAAGTGTTACTGGCAAATTCCCCTAGCTAGAGAATCCAGAGACAAAACAACATTTGCTACTCCTGTTGGATTTTGTCAGTTCACCACCACACTGTTTATTTACAAGGTGCACCCAATACACTCCAGAGGTACGTGGATGTAATTTTAGCTACTCACACTGGTTATTGTGCTGCTTATTTGAATGATGTCCTACAGTCCAGACTGTATGAGCAGTTATCCAACCTAATCAAAAATGTGGGTTTGACCATTAATCTGACCAAATGCTGATGTGCCAGGCCATTTTATGACCCCCTGGCGCAACTGCCTAGGCCAGTCTCATGTACAGGGCTTTAACCCTGACTGTCAGAGACTGACAACCCTTCCAAACCTTTCATGAGTTTGGATGTTAGGATACAGCCTGGTCAGAATGGCAATACATAGAGTAGGCAAAGCAACTTCTGTTTCATGACCTATTAACCCTCCTGCCACCACTACATTGTCATTTATCTTGCTGACCAGGACTATTTGATTTTGACAGACAAATACTGTATGCTCGTTGTAGTCCAAATTGCAACTATTGTCATCAGTGGCCATCAAAGGACGATAGGCCTGCCCTAATTGTTCAAATATTCTTACTTGTATTTTAAAATCCCAAATATCTTTGTGTCTCGGGTAATTCATTATTCTGCAGTTGTCTTTCATGTCAGGGTCTATGTGACACCATCCCAAGAACTTATGTATAAATGCTGGGCAGCCTAAATCTGTACAATTAATTATATGACTATAACCTGGAATAGTAATTTTTGTTGCACCCAAATGGCCTATGAAGCAATAATTGAATTCAGGTTTGGTCTTTAACTTTGGCGTTCTAAATCAAAGTCCCTGAACTGTATTAAACTCATACAAGAAACACCACCAAGATATTCAGGATTCATTTTCAAAAGAATATTTTTACTTAAATCTTTTCAAGCTTTACAATAATAATTGAACAGCAATGCAAGCAAAAAACGTATTAATTTTCCCGTCGAATCAATGTAGATGCAATAACAGAGTAAAAACAAAACTAAAAAATTATGCCAAGCATTAAATCCTCTCAGTTCCAAAAATGCCTGAGTTTATAGGCAAAAAAAAAAAATCACACCACACAGTTTACCAAGCTGTCAAGATGAGGTCCCTAGAGTAAGGAATGGTCTCTGCCTTGACTGGGTTGTCTGCAGGTTTATATAGTCTACCAAGGCAATTGGCTGGGTTGATACCTCTGCAGTTTCTACTTTTGTGCAGGGTTCAAGGCAGTAGCCTTCTGTGTTAGTAAGTAACTTTATGTATCAGAAAACTATCAGTAACTTACAGCAACTAATTAAACAAGCATTTGTCAATGCCAAATGTTAATTGCATTGGTCCGTTGAGCTCGCTTACTGCCTCTCTGTCACTCACTCAGTCTGTTTCTCCTGGTGTTGCAGGCTGCTCTTTTGTACTGGGCTCCTGCCTACATTGGCACCTTTTTCTGACCACTAAGAAATCTGCAGCTGTCCCGACAGAGCTCCGTTGAGGTGGCTCACTCCCCTTCTCTCACTCACTCATTCTGTTTCTGCCAGCGCTGCAGTCTGGCCTTTTGTACTGGGCTTCTGCCTGCATTGGCACCTTTTTCTGCCCACAAAGAAATCTGCAGCCGTCTCGACAGAGCTCCGTTAAGGTCGCTCACTCCCCATGTCTCACTAACTCTTTCTGTTTCTCCTGGTGCTGCAGGCTGCCCTTTTGTACTGTGCTCCTGCCTCTGTTGGTGCCTTTTTCTGCCCACAAAGAAATCTGCAGCAGTCCTGACAGAGTTCCGTTGAGCTTGCTCACTCCCCTTCTCTCACTCACTCATTCCATTTCTGCCGGCGCTGCAGGCTGCCCTTTGTACTGGGCTCCTGCCTGCATTGCCGCCTTCTTCTGCCCACAAAGAAATTTGCAGCAGTCACAATAGAGTCTGCTGAGCCCACTCAATCCTCTCTCACTCGCTCATTCTGGTTTTTCCCACCACTGCAGGCTGCCCCTTTGTACTGGGCCCCTGCGTGCATTGCTGCCTTTTTTCGCCCACAAACAAATCTGCAGCAGTCCCAACAGATTTCCATTGAACTCACTCACTCTCCCTCCTCATTTGCTCATTTTGTGTCTCCTGCCACTGCAGGCTGCCCTTTTGTACTTGGCTCCTGCCTGCATTGGCGACTTTTATTGGCCACAAAGAAATCTGCAACAGTCCTGACACAGTTCCATTGAGCTTGCTCATTCCCCCTCTCTCACTCGCTCGTTCTGTTTCTGCCGGTACTGAAGGCTGGCCTTTTGTACTGGGCTCCTGCCTACATTGCTGCCTTTTTCTGCCCACAAAGAAATCCGCAGCAGTCACGATAGAGCCCCATTGAGCTTGCTCACTCCCGCTCTGTCACTCGTTTGTTCTGTTTCTCTTGGCACTGCAGGCTTCACTTTTGTACTGGGCTCCTGGTTGCGTGGGCTCCTGGCTGCATTGGCACCTTTGTCTGCCCACAAAGAAATCCGCAGCTGTCCTGACAGAGCTCCATTGAGGTTGCTCAGTCTCCCTCTCTCATGCGCTCATTCTGTTTGTCCTGGCACTGCAGGCTGCCCTTTTGTACAGGGATCCTGCCTGCATTGGCACCTTTTTCTGCCCACAAAGTAATCTGCAGCAGTCCTGATAGAGCTCCGTTGAGCTCACTTAGTCCCCCTATCTCACTCGCTCATACTGTTTCTCCCACCACTGCAGGCTGGCCTTTTGTACTGGGTCCCTGCCTGCATTGATGCCTTTTTCTGCCCACAAAGAAATCCGCAGCAGTCCTAACAGCACTCCGGTGAGTTTGCTCACTCCCCCTCCCTCCCTCACTCTCTTGTTCTGTTTCTCCCAGTGCTGCAGGCTGCTCTTTGTACTGGGCTCTTGTGTTGGGGCCTTTTCTGCACACAAAGAAATCTGCAGCAGTCCCGACAGAGCTCAGTTGAGTCTGGTCACTCCCCTCACTCGCCGATCTTAATCTGCCCAAAACACTGATTTCCCACAGCTATTCTCTGGCAGGAGTGCAAAACATATTTTAGCCTGATGTGAAAAATGACAGCTGTACTGTTCATAAGGAGGTGTTAAAAAATGCCACTGTTGAAAATGTGGAGTGAAAATTACAAATTTGGTAAGTTACAAGGGTGCGTGGAGAGAGTTCAACGCATGCTTATAACATAGTCATGTTATGGAGTTTCATCACCAAATTTTCAACATAGAGATTTTAGGTCCTCTGCTCATGAACAGTGCCACTGTCATTTTCTTAATCTGTCCTGAACACTGATTTCCCACAGCGACCGCGTTGTTCTGCACCGGAACTGCAAAACACATTTTGGTCAGGATGTGAAAAATGACAGCTGTACTGCTCATAAGGAGGTGTGAAAAATGCCACTGTTGAAAATCTGGCGTGACAATATTACAAATCTATGGTTATAAGCGGTGTGGAACGGCTAACGCACACTTGTAACACGGCCATTTGATGGGTTATCATCACCAAATTTTCAACACAGGCATTTTAGGACCTCTGCTCATGAACAGTTTCACTGTCATTTTCTTACTCTGTCCCAAACAGTGATTTCCCACAGCAACTCATGTATTCTGCGCTGAAGTGCAAAACTCATTTCAGCCAGGATGGGAAAAATGACATCTGTACTGTTAATAAGTAGGTGTGGTAAAATGGTAATGTTGAAAATCTGGACTAAAATACTATAAATTGAGAGTTACGAGCTGCATGCGGCAAACTGTACAATGCACACTGTGAATACAGTAATTTTATGGAGTATCATCACCAAATTTTCAACATAGGCATTTTAGGACCTCTACTCATGAACAGTGCCACTGTCATTTTTGTAATCTGTCCCAAACACTGATTTCCCACAGTGACCGCACTATTCTGTGCCGGAAGTGCGAAAACACATTTCGGCCAGTATGTGAACAATGACATCTGTACCGTTCACAAGGAGGTGTGAAAAAATGCCAATGTTGAAAATCTGGTGTGAAAATATTGCAAATCAACAATCATTTTTTGGACTTTTTCCACCAAATTTGCAACACAGGCTTTTTGAGAGCCCACCTCATGAACGCTGGCACTGTCATTTCTTTAATCAGTCCAAAAAAGTGATTCCACACAGTGACCACGAAATCACCTTTTGGGGCTGATTAACGCCATGACAGTGCCAGAATTCATGAGGATGGGTCCCAAAACCCATGCTGAAACTTTGGTGCTAAAATTATAAAAATGACTGAGATATTCATCAAAGTTGGAAAAACCCTATTTATTCCATTATACAGCTTACGGCATTTCCTCAGTTTGTGGTCGGCTTTGAAGTGTGCAGGCGTGTTCCCGATCCAATGAAGATTGTCGTGCGGACTCCAGAGGTAAGTATGGGGTGAGGGAGTGTGGGGAGGTAGGGTGTGTAGTGGTGGAGTGCGGGTTGAGGGAGGGGGCAGGGAGCCCGCTGAGGATCGCTTCCTTTTTTCACAGGTTAAAAAAAAAAGACATCGCGGGACCATTTTTTGTTTTCTGGGGTATGTGGCACGCTGGAGTGGGCTACCAGCATGCCAACGGACTTGTTCTTGGGGGGCAGCTGTAGCTGATGGGGGATTGGGCACCCCCATTGGCACACAACAAAAGGGAGGGGGCCACATCATGCCAACAGGGATTGGGCACCCCATTGGCACCAGGGGGGTGCAAGAGTTGAGGGGGATTGGGCACCCCCTCTGCACAAATGTTCTGGATGCTTGTGGGAGGGCATTATGCCAATGGGGAGTGGGCTCCCCACTGGCACATGAAATGGGGGGACATAATGCCAACTGGGAGTGGGCTCCCCCATCGGCAACATCAAAGGGCAGGGCCACTGAAGCCGACGGGGATTGGGGCCCCAGTCAGCAAACAAAACCTGTTGTGGGGGGGTGCATACTGCCGATGGGGATTGGGCACCCTCTCTAGGTACTGGGGGTTACTTCTTATTGTTTGTTAACATGGCGGCAAGCTGCCACCATGTTCACAAACAATATTGCACTTGGGAAGTTCCACCCAGCAATGATAGGTCACTCCCTCATTGCAGCGAATGGCTGACACTGCAATAACGAGGTGGCCCCTGATTGCAGCGGCTGAAACTTTTCAAGGATGTGGCATGCTGGCTGAACTAGTGTCAGCTGCAGCATGCCACAGAATTGAGGAAAGCTGGCCAAGCCTTTAAAGGCTGTGGGGGCATTGGCCACAACAGTGCCGCGCCTCCACATCATGCTTCGGAAAACCTGCCGCAATATGTTTCTTACGCATGCGCGCAATCAACATAAAAAGTGTTTTTTAAGTAAATATATGGGCTGCTACTATGGTTTGACATCATGGTACAATGTCTATTATGACTGGGGAATTTTCAGCTAAATACAAAAATAAATTTATATTCATGGATGGCACACACTACCTAGGGCAGTGAGTTATTTTTTCATAGTAGTCCAGGGATGTGGTGGCCCATGCAGACATCTGGTTGCCTTATGCGTTAGCCTATTTCAAGAAGGACATTTAATTAAGCCTAGCATGTGAGTTATAAGAAGAGCATTTAAAATGTCTTGGCATATAATTCTTACTGCAAAGCATTTAATACTTATCAAGCAAAGAGTCCACACTCAGTAATAAGTATTAACTCAAATTAATAAGTAGATCAGTCAGCCTCGAATATGATCTAGATTTACAAATGAGTATACAATGAAAACACATATTCAAATACCTAGTTACAGGATATTTATGTTTAAGTCTGCTTGCTAATCTATCACAAGAGGAAGTGATACTTGACCTCTAGTTGACTTTGTGGTTAAGCCTTTTTCAAGAAAGCATTTAAAAATATCTAACTTGTGATTTACAAGAAAAGAATTTAGGGTACTTTAGCATACAATCTTTTACTGTAAGTGTTCAAAACATCTAATATTTGCTAAATAAGAAAGTTCATACTCAGCAGTCATGTTAAGTAGCACTGAATACAACCACGGATCAATAATCATATCAGTAAGCATCATATTATAATTAAGTTTTACTGTAAATGGTTAACTATTAAAAGCATATACCTAAGTATTAAAATAACTGTAATTATATGATTAGGCAGGCAAGGTTGAATCCCAGCTGCAAGTTACTGATGTTTAAATCTGCTTATTTGTTTACTGCAGTGGAAAGTGATATTTTAGCACACTAAAGCAAATAATGATTTTATTTCATATTACTTAGGATTCATTTATGGTATTTAACAGAGGTTCCATAGGTTGGATATTTGGGGCAGACTAGTTGGGCATTATTTCTTCAAGCTCCTGGTTGATTTCTTCATTGGTTAAAGGAAAACTACACCCAAAACTTGAAAAAATATATGTTGTGCAGAGTGTTTTAATTTGTATGTGAAGTTCTAGCGTTTCCTTCCCTCTGACTGGTATTAGAGTTTTTCCTAAATTAGCCTGCTAGCTTTAGAGTAGTTTCGACCCCTGGAGATCACCATACAAATAGTTTTATTGCATTTCTTTGTCCTACAGTGCACCTTGTTTCATGTAGTGGTGATGTAGCAGAGCCCATAAATCCAGCAGAAAGCATTGCATTACAATCAGTTCACAACAACAGAGATGGCTATATTTTAAAATCTGTAGAATTCAGCTTGGTGACCACCCTCATCTTAAAGGTTTTACTGTCCTGAAAACTTTGCTGCTGGTAATTTTGTGCAGCTTGTAAAGCTTCCAAGATATTTAGTTTGTTTGGCATGTGTGTGCTTAATGTTGGTCTCTTACATCACAGTCACATGAGACAAAATGCACTGTGGGAACCAGAAATACAATTACACTATCAGGTATGGAGATCCCTAGGGTCGTAAAACTAGCATAAAGCTAGCAGGCTAATTTGGGAAAAACTCCTAATACCAGTCAGAGGGAAGGAACACAAGAACTTCACATACAAATTAAAACACTTGCACAACATATATTTTTTCAGGTTTTGGGCGTAGTTTTCCTTTAAGAGTGTTGAGGTGAGCAGACCCATTGTAGGCTGAATTGGATTGCAGATTGAGCAATCCTTCCACCTTTACAGAAGTGAATTGGAGGATAAAAAGTGGATTTTCAGGTTCATGCATAGGCAAACAGCCAACAAATTCACTAACTGACAGTTCTTTCCATCACACTGAAGTGTCAGGCATAGGCAAAGGTCTAGATGACTGATCAGCATGTGAGTTCTATGGCGATCAGCTATTCGGGATTGTCTCAAAGTAGGGAATATTTGATCACAAAATACACATTGGGCTCTACCGCTGATATATGGTTGAATAAACAAGGCTGCAGGTGAGACTGATCATTTTCTCATGCTAAGGGAAGGCCATTGTTTGTGGTGTCTCAGGCAGGATAAAGCAGTTCTAAAATAGTGGTTGTGCCTGACAAAATCACTCGTCTGAAAATCATTAGAGAGAACTTGTGAAAGTAGGGTACCAATTACTTTCTGCAACAAATGAGCAGTAAAACAACAGTGTTATACCTAAAATCACCAATATTCTATTTAGTGGTGACAGTAGCCAATCCAATAGAAAATTTACCCAATTTACTGGGTTTAGCCCATCTTCACTTACAGTATGCCCCCAAATAGTGATTCAAGGGTATAATTGAAATTGCATTTCTGGTTTGAAAATTACACTTCTGACTGTTCTAATTCAAGCTTTACTACTTGTTCTTGTTGAGTTGCTATGTTCTCCTACATTAAGTTAATTGATTTATATCACCTTTATTATGATTATGTCATTCTTTATCACTTTCACGCCTTCTTGCATGATGTATTGTATATCCAAGTGTATCTAATTCTTCTTTGAATACTGCCTGTTGGGTGTGTAGAGTGAATCTGAGAAATTGCATAATGCCAAGCACTGTGTTTAACCTAGATAGTGTGTGTTGGATAAGGTTTTGTTGTGTGCTGGTGTATGTGTGAGATTGTAGTAGGAGAGGAATTGATAGCTGCTCAGCAGTGCGGGTATAGTACATGATACAGAAGTCTGTGATATCTTTCCAAACATAAACTTGAATAAGGATGGGAGTGTCAAGGTTGCCTATGGTCCTGCTGTCTAATACTGTGTTGTTTGGTAGCATGTTATATGGGTAATATATAGTATTAGTCCCTTGGTATGGCCAACACCATGGAGAAGTAAGGTGTTTGTGAGTTGTGGGGAACACAAATAGGCTGTGTGAGCAAGAACAGGTTGGATTGTAAAGGTATCAGTGGAACAACATGTAAGGTGCCTGGGTAGGAGTGGACAGTGTGGCTGAGCCTTGTTACTTGGAGTTGATATTTGGCAAAATTAAAACAGAACTCTGTCTTGCATGCTTGTTCTAGTTCTGGGCAATCACCTCTCAAGAGGGTATTAAAATGCATGTTTGCTACTTCGTTTAAGTCCTCCACCAGGTTTAGTTGATTTACCACATGCTGATCATTTAAGTAGGCGATCAGGTCCTTTAAATTCTCTCCCAAGTGTTCTAAGGCTAGGTGGTATTCCCAGTTGGTATTCATGATGCATTGATAAGCAAATGCTAGTGGATCATTTATGCCTTTTTAATTGTGGTGGTTCTACTTGAAAACATTCTTTGATATTATATCCTGATCAATATTCATTTATTTCAGCTTGGCAAACAGGGGTACTTTGTTTGCAGTATAAAAAATTTGTAGCAAGTCCCAAGGGTTTCTGTTGTGGTGGCATGTTTGATTTTGCTATGTCTTGAATATCTCTTAACCCATTGTACCATTGTGCTGCAGGCATTTGTAGGTTAATTTTGGATGGAAGGCAGCCTCTGGTGCAGTTGTAGGGATGACATATTGCTTTATTAAAAGCTGATTGATTGCAAGGCATGGCCTCTTTGAGGGTATGTATATGAGTTGGTAGACAAATTCATATACCTTGAGTGATGACAGTATTGGTGTCCAGTGTAATCCACCACACAAAGGGTGGCATTTTGGAAGTCAGTATAGCTTTTGCTAGCATCTCTTGTATTGTATAGGTTGGCCTCTGGTAAGGTTTGCAGGCAGTAGAACTTTATAGCTTCTGAGTCTTTAGTCCCTGCACTGTCGTCATGGT
The DNA here is from genome assembly GCA_016271365.2 of Neoceratodus forsteri. Classification (NCBI taxonomy): domain Eukaryota; kingdom Metazoa; phylum Chordata; order Ceratodontiformes; family Ceratodontidae; genus Neoceratodus; species Neoceratodus forsteri. The sequence goes on from CM057449.1 coordinate 689,223,376, forward strand.
GTTTGCTCCTCACAGGGATGTTGTAGCATCTTTGTACAGAAGAAGGCTACCTGGTTTTCATTTATTTGCTGGCAGTGATGTATGAGTCTATAATAATCCCACTTTTCTTGGACACATTTTTCTATATCCTGTGCTTGAAGGCTTATAGAATATAAAAGATATTGCTTTGGGAAGACTGGTGTTTCAAAAGGTCCTCAGAGTCATTCTTCTTGGTTCGGCAAAGAAAATGTATTCCAGTGTAATCTTGAAACCATTTGGATGTCAAGTTTCTGGCAAAGTTGCACCAGTAAGTTGTTAGGTTTACTGACATGATAGACTGGTCATCAGTCCATTTTGAACATGAGTCACAATGTACTTTCACTCTTTTTCAGAAATGCTTGCAGTCTGTTAGGTAAAGGCAGATGGTATTGTGGGGGCAGGTAGTCCATATAAGTTCTAATGTCCATGCTGAGATTGTACTGATACAGGCAAGGTTCAACTGCCACAGGTATGCATTCAGGATACTGTTGTTTTGTAGTAGTAGTTTTCTGTCCTGGGTTGAGTGTGATGTTTGTGGAAGTGCAGTTTGTGTGTGGTGTGGCTCTTGTGTTGGTATCAGTGTTATTTGGTGAGTGAGTTGTGATCGTGGTGCCGACCTGCTTGGCTACTCTGGGTTGTGAGATGGTGTGTGAGGTGTTTTGATTGGATGCAGAGTCTTGGGTCAGCAAGACATTAGGATTCACATCATGTGGTGTAAGTAAAAGCAACTTCTGTTTCATGACCTATTAACCCTCCTGCCACCACTACATTGTCATTTATCTGGCTGACCAGGACTATTTGATTTTGATAGACAAATACTGTAAGCTTGTTGTAGTCCAAATTACACATTATTGCCATGAGTGGCCATCATAGACAATGGCCTGCCCTAATTGTTCAAATATTCTCACTTGTATTCTAAAATCCCTATATCTTTGTATCTTGGGCAATTCATTATTCTGCAGTTGTCTTTCCTATCGGGTCTATCTGACACCATCCCAAGAACTTATGTAAAAATTCTGGGCAGCCTAAATCTTTACAATTAATTATATGAATATAACCCTGGTATAGTAATTTTTATTGTACCCATATGGTCTATGAACAATAATCAAATTCAGGTTTGGTTTTTAACTTTGCACGTTCTAAATCAAAATCCCTGAACTGTATTAAACTCATATGTGAAACACCACCAAGATATTCAGGATTCATTTTCAAAAGAATATTTTTACTTAAATCTTTTTCAAGCTTTACAATAATAATTGAACATCAATGCAAGCAAAAATGTATTAATTTTCCTGTTGAATCAATGTAGATGCAATAACAGAGTAAAAACTAAAATAAAAAATTATGCCAAGCATTAAATCCTCTTGGTTCCAAAAATGCCTGAGTTTATAGGCAAACAAATCACTGCACCAGTTTACCAAGATGTCAAGATGAGGTCCTAGAGCAAGGAATGGTCTCTGCCATTGTCCTCCCTCCTGCTCTCTTGCTCTTACCCTGACTGGGTTGTATGCAGGTTAATATATAGTTTACCAAGGCAATTGGCTGGGTTGATACCTCTGCAGTTTCTAGTTTTGTGCAGGGTTCAAGGCAGTAGCCTTCTGCATTAGTAAGTAACTTTATGTATCAGAAAACTATTAGTAACTTAAAGCAACTAATTAAAATACTACGGTTTGACATCATGGTACAACCTCATTATGACTGGGGAATTTTCAGCCAAATACAAAAATAAATATATATTCATGGATAGCACACACTACCTAGGGCAGTGAGTTATTTTTCATAGTAGTCCAGGGATTTGGTGGCCCTTTTACAAGAAGGACATTTAAATATACCTAGCAAGTGATTTATAAGAAGAGCATTTTATATGTCTTGGCATATAATTCTTACTGTAAAGCATTTAATACTTATCAAGCAAAGAGTCCATACTCAGTAATAAGTATTAAAGGAGAAGTCTCTTGTAGAAGTGTGTTTATTTTTCTTACCTGCACAGATGTTTTCATTCCTCAGATCCTGTGACATCACATGGCATGTTTTCCATCGAAAATGGATGACTGGGACTGTTTTGTGGCCAAAAACAATAAATGTAAAGTTTCTCAACCATTTTCCTATTTTGTGATCCTTCCTAGCGCCATCACTGCAATGCTAGTCCTCTGTGTAGCTTAAATAGCGTCCGACGCTATGGACTATCAGAATAAATGGTTCCTACCCTCACTTAATGGGGTTATAAATAAGTGACATGCATGCATGCAGAGTCGTAGTTTGATGATCTGACAGGCATCCGTGGAAGTTTATTGGGCAAACAATGAATAAAGGTATATATGACTAAAATGATTTGTCTTGTGTTTTGTTTATTAAAGCTGTACCTCATGAATGCAATGTTTTACTGCCTCAGTATCAATGTTTTTAGTCAGTCAATGAATGGAATACAGTGCAGTGGAATGGAATGTTCATCACTTCACTGTAATTTCATTAGTTCTCAGTTGTCATTCCATTATTTCCCTCCAAAAACATATCTCATCCTCATAGTTGCTCAGGAGCTACTTCATAAATCTGCATTTACTGCAGTAAACTGATTACATTCGAAGGCATTAGCAAAGTGCTTCATTTGTTTGGACAACTTTTCTTTTGGTAATCAGTGCTGTGGTTGGCTTATTTTCACACTGTTCTATTGACTCTTTTTGTTTTCTAATTAGTGCTGTGGTTGGCTTATTTTATAATTATTTACCAATATTTGTATAGTGTCATACATATTTAATCATGCCGCACTGTATGGTACCAGGGTGCAGCAATATGACTGGCCATACAGTATATATTTTATACAAGCCATTCCCTAGGCATGATAAGAAGTTGGCAGCACAGTGGTTCCACAACATCAGACAAAAGGACCTTAGTCTTAAAAAAACTAAGTGGTCACATAACCACGTTGTGTGCTTCAAACATTGCACTGATGACTGTTTTGTCACCAAGTCAGAACTGAAGGCACAAGTTCCTTACCTTTATAGGGTGCATCAGCCAAAAATTGGCTTAATTGAGGTGTGGGCCCAGCCAATGAGCATATAACTTCTGTGGAGCGAGTTAAATGAGAAAGCCATACTTCTCAATTTAGAAACCAAATCCAATATTAACTGCTCACCCTTGCTCATTCACAAACTATAAGTGGGATTTTAAATGAAGGGTGCTACTGTGTATGGCATACATCAATAAAATCAACAAGTCAGCGCACACCCTGACCCCCCCCCCAAATGTAACTATAAACATATATTTTTTCATCCTGGACAGTAGCGGCTCTAGCCACAAATGGTTACCAGGGCACAGCTGGGGCACCACAGATGGCAGCCAGGGCACTGATATATTGTTAAAATGGGGGAGGTTCTGTACCGTATGGGGCACCAACTGGGGCACAGCATTTTTTTACCGGGGCACGTGCCCTGGCAGGCCCTGGTGTACAGCCGCCACTGAGCCTGGATTGGCAACTTACTATTTATATTTTGAAAGGAGTGGTGGTCTCTTAGTATTCACCTCAGGGCCCTGCTGTGAAGTCACTCAGCTACCATTGTTGAGGTAGACCACCCATCAGCTGGGTCCCTACTCTAAACTGCAGCTGCCTCAAATGATTTACTCTTTAGAGTCAGCCCAAAATTGGATTAATTAAGATGTGGGCCAGTCAATGTGCATGTAGCTGCTGGGGAGCTAGTTAAATGAGAAAGCCATACTTCCCAATTTAGAAACCAAACCAATATTAACTGCTCACCCTTGCTCATTCACAAATTATAAAACTCCTTCTCCTTACCTGGTAACAGATAAAATTAAGTATATGTCTCCCTCAGGCCTGTGAGTGTGTGTCTTTGTCTGTATGCCAGCTAAGCTCTGAAGAATACTGAATTCATGTATTCCCTGTTACCATACTGTGTGTGTGTGTGTGTGTGTGTGTGTGTGTGTGTGTGTGTGTGTGTGTGTGTGTGTGTTGGGGGAGCATTCTACATAAGTAACAAGACATGGCTGAGTGTTTGTAGTACTCGGATACCCACACACCCAGAGGCTAAAGACACATGACCTGCAGTCTCATGCCTAACTTTGCCTCAGGGTGTGCAGGTATCTCAATACTACCAACACCCAGCCATGTCTTATTGCTTAACACATTGCACGTGTATGTGTGTGTGTGTGTGGTGTGTGTGTGTGTGTGTGCATGCATAGTAATGTAATAGTAAGAGTTATTGTCTATGATGTGCTGCATTGAATGAAACACTGATCTGTGTTTCTTTTTGTAAGGTGCTACAGTCACTTCTTGTAAAGGACATGCATACAGTAACAGGACAAGATGACAGTATGGAAAGTAATACTGAGGTTGAAACTGAAGCAATTTATTTATTTATTGAGTACAATTGGAATTACAATCCTTTGAGTCACAGACTCTTTTGCAAAGGCTCCACGTCAGGTTACAGGGGGTGGAGGGTAGACAAATACATCAAAGACAGACGGGAACAGGCATCATTTACAATTTCAGTTCTGACAGAGTAACTTTTTTTACAAAGGCTCCATGTCGGTTACAGGGGGTGGAGGGAAACAAAGACAGTATAAGACTAACATTGACAGGCATTATATACAGTTACAGTACTGGCAGGGCAGTCCAGGCTAGAAACTTGTTTAGCAGGTGAGGTAGTTAGAAAGCATTCCTGAGATCCCTAGACAGAGATTTGTAGGATGCCGTTTCATAGGGTCTAGGGAGCCCCTGAGTCAGGAGAAGTGGAGGATTAGGGAGAGAAGAGGGTGGGCAGATTTAGCCGCAGTCACATTTTGCATTATCCATAAATTGGGTTTTAAGGCCTGATTTGAAAGTGAGATGCTATGAGACTGGGAGAGTGGAGGGGTAGTGTGTTGAGCCATAGGGGGGCACGGTAGCAGAAAGATCTTTGCCCTAGGGATGTTCGACAAAGGGGAACCAGGAAAGATGATATAGCTGCTAGTCTTGTATTACGCCTGATGGGGGCTGAACTGATGATGGGGAGTAGACCGGCGGGGGCAAGCTGGAGGTGTATCTTTTTTGTGAGAATGCAGGTGTGGTATTTTAGTCTTTGTTAGAAGTTTAGCCAACCAGTCAGTGTGTAAAGATTGCAGGTATGGGTGAGTATGTCACAGCCTGTTACTAGGTGGCAGGCTTTATTAAGTGCAGTGTTTATACTGCTTAGTGTGGAGGGGTCACCTGAGCCGTGTATAACAATCACATGAAATCGACTAGGAGAGATGGAGGAGGTGACTGCTAGTTGCATAGCTTGTGCAGGTAGGCTGTTTTTGAGTCTGTAAAGGATGCCCACTCTACTGTTGACCGCAGACGAGAGGAGACAGACGTGGCTATGGTAGGAGAGGGAGGTGTCCAAGGCGATACCCAGGTATTTAAAGTGTGTAACATGTTCCAGTTGGGCGCCTAGTGAGTTCTTAATTTGGAGTGCCGTCTGACTGTGTGGGCTTTGGCGATGTGCAAAGATCATGGACTTAGTTTTGCTATAGTTTATGATCAGGCGGTGATCAGTGAATCAGTTCGACAGCTTGCCATATAACATAATTCCAGCATCAGAAATGCCAGGAATCACTGTTCAAACTGAAATAGACTTGAATTACATGGAGATGTACAATCGTATGATCTTGCCAGGTGATCTGATTGAAGTGTCTGCAGATCACACTTACGTTAATATTGCACAGGCAAGGTGGTGTATCTATTTCCTGTGTTTCATACGAATATATCAAAATTACTGAGTGGTGGTCACTCCATGTCAGTGGTTTGCCCCTCAATTACATCACATACTCACCAGCTGCCATAACTTTGTAACTGATGTTCCCTAACCTGGTTGATTTGCTTACCATCTGCATCAGAGAGTTGTCCTGGAATGCATCTAGCAATACCTGTTCCTTTCTACTCTTTGTGTCTGGGGCACTTCACTACAATACTGGCTGGTTGAATTACACCAAAATCAGCACAATCCACTTTAGGTAGCACATCCAAATCTGTCCCACCAGTTACCTGTTCAATTCTTCTGTCAGGGAGGGTAGCCTGCACACCACTCCCATCCACAGAGTGCTATTCTTGAGTTCTGGATTTGCATCTATATTTACTCCATTCTTCCCTCCTCCACTTCCTCCTGTACATGCTTCATTACGTCTCTCACATATAGTGCCACCACCCCTTTCACATTCCTTTTTACTGTATCACTGTGGAATATCCTGTACCCTGGCACCACCAGGTCCCACTCATGGTACTGGGCAGACCATGTTTCGGTAATGGCCGCCATGTCTATCTCCCCCTCTGCGATCAGTGTTTGAAGCTACACAGTTTTTTCCACAGGCTTCTGTTGTTCAAGGTGACCAACTTCTACCCCCATCCCCTACTGACTTCCCATCCTAAAATGCTCACTATTCTTAGCCCTTAATCCCTTGTCTGTGTTATGGTGGTAAACTCATATGTCTTTCCTGTAGGCACCCCTGGTAGCACACTTACCTCTTAGTTGTGTAAGCACACTGGTGAGCTGGCCTGCATTTTGGTTCAAGGTGATAGCACATCTATGGAGGTAAATCCTGTGTGCGTGTACAGTTACCGGTGGTTGGAAGGGACTGAGCTGCAATGCGGTCCATGAGAAGAAGTGTACTCCAAAAAAAGGAAAACAAGGAGGTCATGCATTGTGTACTGAAATGGCGGCAGAGTGGGACACAGGATTGGTGGAAGAGTAATAGGTAACCTGAGTAGTTATTTATTGACATTAACTGTGGGGGATGAAAGGAATAGCATACCTGGTGATTTCTGACCGGTCTCAGAACAACAGGTGAGTACAAACATGCATGATAGAATGAAAGAGAAGGTAAGCTGTACTGAATACAAAGGGCAAGTACAGTGTCAAAATATGTCTAAAACAAATGGGCAGATTAGATGGACCTAACGATTTCCTTCTGCTGTTGACTTATATGTTTCTATGTTACTTTTGATCAGTGGGGTATGCATAGGGTATTGAAAGGGGGCAGATTCTGAGGTAACAATTACGGTGAACATCTGATGTTAGTTCTTCACAGGAGTGGAGGGTGATGCAAGGAACAGCCTAACTGGTGAGGTATTATTGCCCCAAAAGAACAGGTGAGTAAATAGAGAATACTGGATGGGCAACTATGTACAGCCAGTGTGTTCTGTCACAGAGTGGTTCTGATTCCCTCTGACCTCGAGAACAAAGCTCGAGAGGTCTATGGGAATCAGAACTCCGAGATTGTGGATAGAGTTGCTCATCCTGTGTTTTTATAGTGTATAGTACTGTGTGAAATATGTGTTTGTGAGTTCTTTTGCTCTCAAAATGGAACATACTTATGCAGTATCTAGAGGTTCATGAATGCTGTTCTGCCACAGTAGAGTATTATCATATTCCATGACCTTTGAACTGTGGTACAACAGAATTTTGAAAGTGATGGAATTCTGTACAGAACAACACTCCACCATACACTATAATAACGTATTAGATGGGCAGAAGGTAACAGTTGTATAAGGGAAGACAAGGTAAGCAGTACATTGTGTAGGCTCATGGGTTTATGCATTTGGTATGGACAGTTGTGCAAAGTATTACAGTAAGGAGAGCAACATATGGGTGACTCTAAGTAGGTACTTCTTCACAGAAGGCAACCATCATTATTGTTAACATAACGCCTGCAATGAGACATACTTTTCCTTCCAATCCTCCATAATGAGTCTTAGAAAGACATTAAGGAGGACTGGGCCCAGTACCTAACCCGTGGTACTCCGTTAAGTATCCCTCCTTTTCTTCATAGAGGACCCGTTTACTTTTTATCCTCTAGTCCTATAGTCCAGCAAATCTTTTAGCCAGGCTACTACTTTGGGACCCACTCCAAGGCTGGCTAACATGTATATTAATCTTTGTGTGGACTGTGTGTGAAATGTCTTGCTAAAGTCTAGGTAGGCCATGTCCACAGCCCCTCCCTGGTCTACTACTTTAGTCACCCAGTTAATGAAATCTTTTAGATTCATCTGAGATGATCTTCCCACTGTGAATCCATGCTGCCTTGGGTCCTGTGACACGCTGGCCTTATGTACTCAACAGTTCTTTCCTTCAGAAGTGATTCCATCATTTTCCCTACCATTGAGGTCAATAATGCAACTGTTTTTTACGCTACCATCAATTGCATACTGGCTGTTGATAAACAGCCTTTATTTATTTTCTTTATTTATTATACTTTATTCCCCCACTGCCAGCTACCCAGTACCTCTGCCCAGTCACAGACCTCTGGTTTCCACTTCCAGATTGGCCGTGACCCTCTGATACCCCCTGGCTTACCACTTTACTGATTTTCCCTGATGTGTGAGGGTGAGGATATGCAAAGACATCCAGCGTCCACTCCCCCTCCAAGCTACTGGCCATTGGCACAATCGGTAAACCCAGCCTCTGCTAGGTGTCCATACTGTGCTGATCGCTCTACCCTCTCTCCTCCCCCAGAGAAGGACAGCCATCATCCGACGTTCAATCCTTATCTCCTGGCTGGCCCTTTGATGATCCGGGTCTCTTGATTCCTCAGTTGCAGTTTTTTTTTATCGTAGACCATCTTAAAAATTTGTATTACTCCAAATCACATAACATAACTTCAAGTTATTCATTGATTTTTTTGGTTTTCATCCTACGTAAAGGACAAATGTCAGAAGAGACACATGTGTTTGCAAACAGTGTCTGCAGCTGTAGCTAAAGGCCATCATCGTCAACCAACTCAAGAATGTCAGTGCAGCCACCCCAGTGGCACTGAGAGTTGAGGTGCTAGATGCCACACCTTGCACCACACCAGTGACCTGGGTTCGGTAGCGAACTCGGGCCATCAGGGATTGGCGAAGAAGGAAAGGATTGAGCATCTGGAGGACAGCTCTCCTTTCCCAGGAGAGAGGGGGGGAAATGATCCCACCATTTGGCGACTCCCAGTGGAGACTGGGAGGTTAGCAGCTGTCAGGATCCTGGACACAGGTATTGGTCACAGCTGCACTCTTGTGGGCATGCACGGGAGCTGCACATGGCACGCTGGAGTGCTTTGTACTGCTGGACCAGTGGGTGAAAACAAGAGAAAATCCTCGCCAGCCAGGTGAGGCAATGACATTCCTCTAGGGCCGATGCTCACACACCCTTCACTGGCCACGACTCCAAATCTACCTCCGGGATCCTCGGTCTCTCCTCTGGGGGCCAGGAGGGTGGGGATCCTGACACCAGTGTATCTGTCAGGAGGAGTGGTTCAGGTGGATAGTTAGGGGCTGACAGCTGAGTGCAGCGCCTGAGAGATGCCCCGGTCTGGTAGGTATGGAAACATAGTTGACAAAAAAAAATTAAAAATGAATGTCAGTGCAACACAGTTCCACCGACTGAAATCACATTTGCAAGTACAAGTAGGATTTCTGGTGAAACTCAGACAGAACGTACTGGTACAACACAACCAAAGAAACATAAGGTAATAACAATCATGCTCTTGCAGAATTAGTTTTTGACTTCTTGACCTGTGATTAGAATTTGTAATAATACCAGATATCATTATACAGGAAGCATTACTGTTGTGTATAAAATAGAGGATAATGTATGGTCTTTGGTTAATAACCACACTGTAAACACTTCGAGAGGTTGCCGTGACATTATTGTAAACCTCGAGGCACAGCTCGAGAGGTTTTTCAGATGTCATGGCAACCTCGAAAGTGTTTTCAGTGGTTACTAATCAAAGACCATACATTATATTTTATAGTGTATGGGCTACCAAGATTGTGTAATCACATATTGAATTACTTTACAGAACATTGATTGTTGTGAGCATTCCATTTTGTTAGAACATTGTTGTGAGCATTCCATTTTGTTAAACATTGATATGACATTCTCAAGAAGGGTTAACAACACAGTGATGTCATAAGCGATGGCATAATATAGAGATGATGAGGTCTTTGATTAATAACCGCTGTAAATACTTAAGAGGTTGTCATGACATCAGTGTAAACCCTGAGCAGAGCCGAGAGGTTTTCAGATGTCATGGCAACCTTGAGAAGTGTTTTTAAAGTGTTATGTAACCAAAGACCATACATTATATTTTATAGTGTATGGGCTACCAAGACTGTGTAATCATGGATTGAATCACGTTACTTTACTGAATTACTTTATGGAACATTGATTGTTGTGAGCATTCCATTTTGTTATACCATTGATGTGACATTCTAAAGAAGGGTTAACAACAGAGTGATGTCATAACATAGAGAATAATGTATAGGCATCCATACACAACAGGCTGTGTTTCCATCGAGGAGTTGAGATGACTGCATATGAACCTCGAGAGTGAAGCTTGAGAGGTCCATGCTGTCATCTCAACCCCAAGATGGAAACACATGTTGAGTTGTGTGTTGTTGACCATATTTTATTTTTTGTAGTATATGATTTTTTTACACTAGAGTGACAGACCCCCACTGAAGTGAAAACAAAAAATCTTGCCATTTCTTTGTTCTACTCACATAACAAAACCAAGTTTCTAGACTTTTGAAAGGTAAAAGGTATGACTTTGAGCACTGGGTGGTTAGTAAGTAGCTATGTGTAGAATAAATGAGAAATTTAAAATTGTATGACCTTTGAACTGTGCATAACAACCGTTTGAATGTGCATAACAGCACTTTGGAATGTGTATAATGGTTTAGAAATGTGTTAACAAGGATTTTGAGCAGGCTGATTTTTATCCATAACAAAGGGTAAACATATACTATAATGACATAACAAGGTTGTAATCTGCCTGATTTCAGTTAAAATAAGGCGCTCATACTCTATCAACGATATCTAACTTAGCAGTATCTGCCTGTTGTGATTTATTAATGACATGTCATTGCAAATTGTGGTTACTGTATTTGTTTTAACCTTATTAAATATTATACAAAGTAAATCATACTGCTATTTTCTCAAAAAACAGATAGATAAAATGACTATTGACAACACAGCCATGCACAATGTGGAGAAGCACGATCATTCTGGTCAGCATTGCCATAAATATGACAATTAAGTAATGCTTCTCTGCCTAAGGTAGTGAAGCAATAAATGACAGCAGGGTGTGGGTTATGCTTGGATTTAACCATGGCTGGCGTGGTTTGGTCATGAGGCTGCAGGCTGAGTGGTCAATGCATAGTCTTTGTGCTGCCTTCTCTCTGGAACAATATACAGAAATCAATGAAACTGAGCACTCCCGTTAGTCTTGCAGTTTTTAAGATTTTGTATGCAAAAACTGTTAAAGAGCTATGCAACTGCTTTCCTCATGCCTAAATGCTCTATTGCCTAATGTTTCCCTGCCCTACGCATCACCACTCATCCCTGACCTCCTCTACCTTACTAAATTTCTCCTCTCACACTGCTTTCCTCACCCCTTTCTACCCCTGACCTCCACCAGATGTGTCCTCAGCCCGCTATCCTAGCAGTTCTCCTAGAGAAACTACCCCCATACCTCACCCACCCTTGGCTGCATTTTACTCCACACCCTCTAAAGCCCGACTTACATTCCTAAAACTTTCTGATAATACAACTGGCCGATTTATGTTGCTCGTGCTACTTGCTCTCTTCCCTCCAATTTTGTTAAGACATCAAATGACCATACTTACCTTAGCACTGTATTTACTCTCCCTTTCAGTGTTATGTATAATAATGCCTATTTATTTGCCTGTACATAAATGTATTGTATTGTTCTTTGACCTTGTGTGATGCAGGTCCACCTTGTAAATGAGCTTGCTCAATGGTGCTCGCCTGGATAAATAAAGACTTGATTGATTGATTGATTAAATCCAGCATAATCCACACCCTGTCATGGTTCATTGCAATTATATAATGCCTCCTTCATGCTTGGTAACCAAAATTAAAGAAAATACATTTTTGACACGTAAATATTTTTCTTTCATGTGTTGTTGCGCCAGAGAAAGCAGTTCGCTGTTGGTAGGTAGAATAATCCCATCTCCACACCTTTTGCTTGTAACATTCCTATTTACTTTAATGAAAATGTTCAAGCATGATACATTGTGCTTGCAGCTAGTGTTGTTTCCACAGGATGGGACTTACTGAAACAGTGCAGTTTATTTGAACTGGAAAAAGTCATAAACCACCCTTCCATTTTAGCAGGACAAATTATGTTTGTAGCTGGTATCGTTTCCATAGGAAGGGGCTTATTGAAACAGTGCAGTTTATTTGAAAATTATTAAAACAGTCATATACCACTCCATCTTCTGATTTTGGGGGCCGGTCAGCGGATGGGCACCACAGCCCTTCTGGTGGGGGGGGCACAACTTTCTCTGTCTCTGCCCCCTCTCCCTGCAGCATGATGCTGCTCACTATATGTACAGTATGCTGATTTAGTGAGCTCCTTGCTGGTAGGAGTAGATGTTAAGGACTTCGCCATCCAAGACTCGTTGTCCGGTCGTGATACGCTGGGATACCCAGCAAGCCAAACCACTGATTGCCATGCACTGAGAGCACAGTCAGGTACCAAGATGTAGCACACCTCTATGTGCTCATCAAAACACCGGAAGCAGTATACTGGGTCAAGAGATAGTGGTGATGGAACTGTGAGCTGCAGCCACGTCCATTGCTATCTGTGTCTGTGCCCCCCACCACAGATGCACACACACTCACCTGAGACACCATGCCATGGTATGAGTGGGGCTGCTGGAGAGTGACATTTCTGTCCACCGTCCCCAATCATTGCAGCCTGTAACATGGATTCTGGTGGCTTGTGTCCATACATCATTGCTCCCTGAAAAAGAGTGGGAGAGAGACATGGCATCCTAGCCGACAGACCCGTTGCTCACTGGCTGTCTCAGCCCCCCATCAGTTGTTCTGTCCTTTGTGTGGGTGAGCATGCAGAGAGAGCGAGAGAGAGAGGGAGAGAAAGAGAGAGAGAGATACACGGCTCAGCCACAAAGCAATTTATGGTCTATTTTTGAAGGTTGCATGATACAGTACCTTTTTATTCTTTAAATAGCAAAAGGCATGTGATTTGATACATTTTGTTGTTTAAACATGCCCCATGTATAAGTACAATAACCAACTCCATGCCCATGGCTATACTGGGCATTAATGCACTTCAGAGTTGGTTTGTGGTCACCGGGCTTCGCTATCATGGATCTCAAGACACTTTGGGCACATATTAATGTAGTATACCCATGGCATGTGTGGGTCATAGCTTACAATGTGCATACTACATTCGCCACAGAGTCTTTAACCAACGGTCATGTCTATGTATGTATTTACTTGCACAACTTGAGTTGTGTGTACTGAACCTAACTGTGTTTCACTGCTTCTTAGATTCTGATTTGTCTTCTGAGCCTGCATCAGAACACAACAGTGACAGTGACCCCGATGACTTCCCAAGGACAGCTTCACGAAATGTTACCTGATAATCGAGAACAAAACTTTGAAGAAATTGTAGTGGTGTGCTAGACTCAAGGTCTCAAAATAAATATACTGTGTTTGAGCAGTGCATAAAACAGTTATTTGAAATGATACCCTGCCCACAATGTGGTGCAAAATTCTCTGTAATTGCACTTAATAAGGCAGTTAGAGGTACACTGCTAAGTATAAGAAGCACATGTGCTAACAATCATGTATTCTATTGGAATTCTCAACCAATTGAGAACAGATGTGCTACTGGTATTTTAATTTCGGCGGCATCTATTCTATTCAGCAGGAACACTTACCAAGATATTGCTAGATCTGCTAAATTCATGAATCTCAAGTTTTTTTGTAAATCCATGTATAATAAGACTCAAGATCTCTACCTATTCCCAGTAGTTCATAATGCATGGTTTGCTCACCAAGCAGACCTGTTTGAATCACTGAAAGGCAAAACATTAACTCTGTGTGGTGACAGACACTGTGATTATCCTGGGTACTCAGCAAAATATAGGCCCTACAGCTTGATGGACAGTGTGAACAATAAAATTGTGCATTTTGTTCTCAAGCAAGCTGGACCCAATATGAAGAGCATCAACATGGAGAAGGCTGCATTCACAGACTGCGTGGATCATGTATTAGATCAGGGTCTTGAAATAGAATGCATTGCAACCAATTGCCACATGCAAATTGCCAAGGTGATGAGCATGAAGTATAACTCAATTTTCCGTCAATATGATGTATGGTGCTTTGCCAAAAATATTGCCTCAAAACTACATGACAAAGCTAAGAAAGCAAATGCAAGGCCCTTGCAGTGTTGGATCAAATCTATAAAGAACCACGTGTGTTTTTCAGCAGCTGGTTGTAGGGAGAGAGGACCTACTCCTGGAAAGATGGACCTTAGTACGATGACTGCATTCAAAATATCCATCAGTGGTCTGATAAGTTGCTTTTCCATGCATGTGAGCATGGTCCATTGACCCTGATAAGCAGCGGAAGAGAAAATGGCTAAAGCCAGACACACCACCAATGAATGCATTGGCATCATTGTTAGGGCCAAAATATACTGAGAGACACAGTGAAATTGAATTGTTTCACTGGACCACTGGAGGTGTTTCACTCCGAGTTGATACACTACAGTATGTCCCTAAAAATAAGCACTTTTTTATAATGGAATGCTGTGCAGAACTCAGCTTTGTGCCATGGAGCACAACATTCATGCAAACCGACAACAGAAACTTGGGGAAAAAAGGTGCCAGAAAGGATATGCCCCAGTACAGCCAAGTCCAACCAAAAGGGCAGGATCATTGGGTAGCAAAAAAGATAATGGAGAAAAAAAAAACATATCCTCATGTTCCTGTTCTCATGACACAAGTTCTTGACTGAAAGAAATTGAGAAACCCAGAATCCCTCCGGAAATCGGAAGTGCCTGGACGAATATCAGCTCTTGAAAAACCGAATCTTATTGACACCCTTTGGTATTCATGTCTCAAGGACTGAGGTATTTTTTATGAGTGTGTATCACTTTCACTCCTAGGCTAACCACTGTGCAAATGCAGTTGCATGACATTGTGTAAAGATTATAATTTAAAATTATAAATTATAACTAACAGAAAGGCAAATGGGGACATTAGGTATGCAAGGAGCACTTAGGACATTTGCATGTCATTATGGCCCCATTTGTAGTAACACAGCAGGGCTGCACAAGGCTGAATGTGACAGTCACACTGAAAGGACTCTGAGCAGAAACAAAAGATCACCAAACCTTAGTACTGTGGTGGAACCACCCCTTCCTGACTGTATCCATGTAAAGAAGATTTCCATTCCAAATATCCCTGTTAGGCTAATGATACCCCACACCCTGCCACAACAAGATCGCATTGTGATGTGAAAGCCAAAGTATCACTGGTTGTCCAGTGAACACACCACCCACTCAGGCACATCCACCCCACCCCGCACCCCCTCACCCAACATATGCAGAAAGTTAACGAGCACGTAAGTCAACCTGCAAACTGCAACAGTTGCCAGGAGACTGAGTTGTCTGTCAATGACAGCGTACAGTAGTTCTGTAAGCCCATTGATAGACCCTATCAACCAATGGGCTTGCAGTGTATACTGTATGCTTTCATTCACAAATCTGTGTCAATCACAAAGTTGTAAATGAAAGTTTACAGTACACTCAATGGATTTACCAGAGATACTTTGTGCTTTTGTATGACAATTTGATCTGGTAGGGGCAGGGTGAGTGGTAACAGTAGATTAGCCTGGATATTTGGATAGGAAATATTCTTTAAAGGGATACAAGCAGAGAGGGTGGTTCCACTAGCATACCAATGATATTTGGAATGGAATTGTTCTTTATGGGGATATGGGCAGAGAGGGTGGTGGGTGGATTGCAGTGGTGGTCAGACTGCTGGGTTGTTGTCTGCAGTACTGGATTGTGAATACTGATGCGTCCCATACATTTGCTTTGCATGCTTTCCTACTACTGTCACATGTTACATACTTGTAAGGCCATCAGGTGCATGTTTGCAACTCAGTCCAGTGTTGTATAGTGACGCCTAGTTCATGTGAGTAAGTGCATGCAACAATAGCAGAGTTCGATCTAACATTGTTTTACTAGCCCAACACCTAGTGCAAATTGGCCAGGGCTAGTGCAGCTAACCCTCTACTTGTCCTTCTTGACTAGTGCAGGTTTTCCATGACTGCAGAATGAAGTTGATTATGCCCTGCTTTAGCTTGCTGTAGTCCTTGTGCTAATCTTTCTCAGTGTTGAAGATAGCCTGGTGTGATTAACACCTCATTAAGAGCTGCAGTTATCTGGCAATTCAAGAGTTGATCCCACAAAAGGCTCAATGTGAGTAATTATCAGTCTACTGTCAGAACTTTCAGCTGGTGTCCAGGGTGTGATCAAGAGTAGAAGCTGTTAAGTCACTAGATTCCAGTTTTCTGAATGTGTCTCTGTTGGATAATTTGTCCCACATTATTAAGACCAATGCCCCTAATTTCCTTACTTTTTAAGTGTTTGTATCTAATATTTCAGTTAAAAAATGCTAAGAGGTATACAGAGTCTGCTCTGTAGGTGGAAGGTTTTATCCCAGCCTCATCATAGTTGCTCACTCTCCCTTCCAAATCTCTCAACTCTGTACTTTCCCTGGACACCACTGAAGACCATACTGTGAAAATACTATACATAAACCTGTAGCTGCCACTACTGGTACTGTAAGGTCCTCAGCTCTTCTAAATGGACCATGTCAGCCAATGCCATCCATTTGATCCTCACCTACCCTATCCTACCCAGCATGTCCTTTCATCCTAAAACAAAGCTTCGGAGCATGTATGGTACAAAACACCTCAATAAAACACAAATTTGAAAGGTTAAAATA
Source organism: Neoceratodus forsteri (assembly GCA_016271365.2). Lineage (NCBI taxonomy): Eukaryota > Metazoa > Chordata > Ceratodontiformes > Ceratodontidae > Neoceratodus > Neoceratodus forsteri. The sequence continues at coordinate 689,240,189 of CM057449.1, forward strand.
AGCTTTCCTGGGGTGCATAGATTGTCATATATAGTGTAGAAACAGGGTAGTATATGTAGTATGCCTGTGTACTATTTTCCTGGCCTGATGAAAGAAGAATGTTTTAAAAAATAGTTACTGTTGGGGCATAGCATGTTAAAATCGATACTTTTAAAAATAAAAATTCCAAAGTTTAGGTTCCCAGGCCCCTTAGATTTGTGTAGTCCCCTCCCCAAAGAAATCATAGATGTGCTCCTAGCCAGGGTCAGACTGGGAAGCAAAGGTCCCACCTGGAAATGGGTCCAAGGGGGCCTTGGTACTAACCACGGCATGATCTAGTGTATAAACTGTAGCTCAGTTTTTTTACAGACTGGTACACCCTGGCGTGCTGTAGCCAGTACAAGATCAGCATGTATTCTATTTGTAAGAAACTCATTTAATTACTGGTAAAGTGATATTAACTGTTTTGGAGGCTTCAGTCCCATTGATTTAAGATTAACTCTTTGCTACCTTGCAAAAATGCTGTTGGCTACGTTACATAGTTTTTGATAACTCAACCTCACTGTCCCGCTGCATGGTTTCAGGTGAGCAGAAAGTTCCCCTTTCTAACAAAATCAATGATTAAGCTCAACTTCCCTGCAAGGCATCTCCAGAGGTTGAGGCCCTACCTTTCCCTACACTTTCCCTGTCTGAACAGTTTGTGAGGCAACTGGGTGTTAAGAGGAAAAATAGTGCAGTGCAATGTGTGCTGTACTAAGATTTCGCCAAAAGCCACCTAAGTGCCCCCAACACAATGTTGTTATAGTAATATTGTTAGCCCTAATTAAACAAAACTGGGACATAAGGTGGAGCATTGCAGATTAAAACAGAAACAAGGTGATCTCTGAAGAGATTGGGGTGTTGGCTTATTATATACAGAATGAAAAAAATTTCTACCAATGTGTTTTCAATAAATTTTGAAAAATTCATTATTTTGCTTTAGGTTGCCCTCAGATCTACATACATATATAGTTCGCTCAACAGCTACTGCTTTCTGTTCATACGCCTAAGACATTCTATGACCTGAATAAACCACTCCATGCTATGCATCTCAGTGGTCTGGACTGGTGTTATTGATGTTACAGATCGTGAAGACTGTATGAAAGGAGCAGCAAGTGCTGAGTAGAGGGGGAATTCAGGGTAGCTACAAAGGCAACATAATTAGATTTAACCAAAAAATGTCTGAATCAATAAAAGGTCAACCGAATGCCATCTCGAGAAGTAAAAAACTATTATTTATCTATGTGCTATATGATTGATTTTAGTGCTGCAAATGTTGACTTTTATACTGCATTATTACACCGCCCTGCATTGTTTTACATGAATTTAGTCTTTTATAATTGGTAAATGAGAGGCACACTGAGTTTAGGCTCATTTTCAGGTACAACCAGGGTGAAATGGGAAAAAGAAATGCAGTTATATACAACTACAGCTAGTTATGTGGTGTTACAGAGAGGGAGACAAAGCATAAGTTTAGTGCACCACAAATAAAAAGGACACATTTGTATGTAACCAATGCAAATTGCTGCCCACGAGTGAAGGGAGGCCGAGCTGGTGCTCAAGTTAGGGGTTAAAAAACATGGCCATGCAGTTCAGCGTGGTTTCTTCACCTATTTTATTTGGGGGGGAAGAGGTAAGTGGTGGTTAAAGGGCCGTCAAAGGTAGGGGTTGAGAAACCATTCGCCCAGACACTCGTGAAAATGGGCCTTTGACTCAAGAGTCTTTGTTACACAACCTCTGGCCCATCCTAATCTGTCCCTACACTTTCCCTAGCTCTAGACACAATCTGTATTGTAACATCTCTGTTGTACATTTTACATTATGACATTTGATCAGGTATACATTAAAGTCTGCCAACACAGTGTCTGGAGTGTCATTTAATAAATTGAACTGAGTGTTTGTGCGTCTGTCACATACAAAGTATGGAAAACATACAAATTGAATGATAAGGTCTTAGTAATACAACCATTAACCAGAACATTGTATACAGTTTTATTTATAGTCACTTCAATCATATGGCCTCAACACACCACCATTTTCCAGAACAGTGTATACAGTTTTATTTATATAATCACTATAGACCACTGTCTGCCTCAGAGAGATCTGGCTGCACAAGACACATGATCCCCTGTTACCTCCTCCGTACAGCCTTGCAAAACTACCAAGTCACCACAGGGTGAGCACTACCCAGCTCAAGCCCCCCAACAAACACTTCATGCCAACACTTTCTCCAGGTTGCAAATGGACAGTAGACTGCAAGTGTCAAACTGATAAGACTACTTCTGGACCCAGGCATGTTTAGCCTAGCATCCAGCTTCAGCCCTGTAGCTGGACAGTAGCCTTCCAGTGTCAAACTGACAGTACTTGTTTGTATGCTTCGGATCATTGAATTAGTTTCTGGGTGACATCTGCGCACACTCCATCAAGAAGGTCTCTCTCAATTGCCATAATCATGAATGCCTCTAGTTTCTCTTGACCCAGCAATGAGCGCAGTCGAGTCTTTATTACCTTTAGCTTGCTGAAAGCTCTCTCGCAAGACACCTGGGTAAATGATAAAGTCAACAGGTACTCGTAGACAATTAACAAGGCTGAAAATGCAGACGAGCGCATGTTGTGTTGTGCCAAAATTTTATAACAGCACATTGGGCATTCTTTGCAGGACTTGCATTTGTTTGGCAAATCTTCTCTTCTCTCGTTGCTCATTCTGATCACTAGTTTCATCTTCACGAATGTCTTCAGAGTCATGAAAGTCAACATCCTCTGTTAACACATCTTCACTGTATTCTTCAGGCAGCGATTTTTGCAGTCGTTGAAATATTTTAGCAAAAGCCAGCAACTCCCGTTTAAGTTTGCTATGGTCTACTTCTGCCAACGTTGCCACTTTCTGCAGACTTTCATTTGGTATGCCATCTTGAATTACATTTTTGGAGTGACGTGGGTCCATGCAGCTGGTATCCAGAATCAGTTGCTTGTTGTTATCAAACCGATCACTTAAGCTCATCTGAACTTGATCCATGATGCGGTTGTATACTTCACATTCAAATTGCTTCACAGGATCCGCCATGCGTTTGTCACCGACATTTTCCCTGGGCATTTTCTTCTTCGTAGATACCCTTTTGTTTGGCAGGTGATCCTCTATGTCAATATCAATACCTAAATCATCAATTTCTTCTTGTATTCTAGTAACAAAGTTAGAAGCTTTTTTCTGGATGTTTATAAATTCAGACTGTTGCAACTCCATCTTAGCGTGATCCACCATGTGTCATGCTGAAGGGTAGTCTAATCCCTTAGTCTGCAGATACTTTGATGCTGGCTCAATTACTGTAAAGATCTTCATAAACACAAAGGCTATCAAAATTATGTCAAACTTTTTCCATTTGTTATGCAGTGAATCTGCCTCACTAGCAGCTTTTGCATCAAACTTTCCAGAGGTACTAATAAAAAGCAAAGTCTGGAGAAGTGACCCATAAAGATTATTTTCTTGATTTTCATATGCTCCAAAGATGCATACCAGTGCTCTTGGTTTTGCCCACCATCTAGTTTCACCAATCTTTTAAAGCCATCAGAGCTTGTCTTGTCCCATCTCATCAATGCTACATTTCCATATAGTCATCCTTTTGTGAGATTCACTAATGAAGACAGATGTCCTTTGTAGTAACCCAAAGAAACTTTTGCTTCCACAACTGCTTCACTACAATCCGAGACACATAAATTGAGAACATGTGCATAACACCAGGTATACACACTGTTTGGTGAATCCTTCTTTATTAACGCTCATAACCCCACAAACTCGCTCCTCATGTTGGCTGCACCATCAACTGACTCCCCAATGATGTTCTTCATATAGAGTCCATGCCTGTCAAAGTTCTCTTTTAAAATCTTGTGCATTCCTTGTCCAGAACTGTCCTGTACCTCTACCACAGCAAACAGATGCTCATGAACTTTGTCTTTCACATACCGTAGAATGATAGCCACTGATTATCTGCAAAATAATATCAACAATTTTGATTTACAGTGATCTGTGACCCCCAGGGTGTATACATGGCCCGGGTTTCTGACCCCAGATGCAGCATCCTACACTTCCTGCATTAAACTTCAGCCCTCACCTCCTCGACCATCCCTCCAGGGTATCCAGGTCCTCTGTACTGCCTCTCTCTTGCTTCGCCTCCTTCCACCAGTGCTTCCAGTTTTGAGTCGGCCACAAAGAGATTCATCCAGCTCCTAACCCCTCTTCCCATATCTGAGACATAGGCATAGTAGAACTTCTGATCATTGCTCCTGGGTGGATTACTGAGGACCCCCCAGTAGTTTGGTCCAGCATATGCCTAGCATCCTCTCCCCTGGACCTGGTTGTAATTGCAAAGGTTTATTTCATAAACTGTAACCCACACCTTCCTCTAGATAATGAGCCTGGTACACATCCTAATGCCCAGGGTGGTACCCCGAGGGAAGCCCATGGGTGCGGGCAGGAGCACACAGCCTCCCCACAACTTACACAGAGCAGCAGACAAGGGCTGCAGATTCTTTTGCTCCCTGAGGAAGCCCATGGGTCCACAAGGGCAGGAGCACACAGCCCTTCCCCACAACCTACACAGAGCAGCAGACAAGAGCTGCAGATTCTTTTTGGCTCCCGAGGGAAGCCTGTGGGGTCACGAGGTAGGAGCACAGCCCCCACAACCTACAAGGAGCAGCAGACAAGGGCTGCAGATTCTTTTGCTCCCCGGGAAGCCCATGGGTTGCGAGGGCAGGAGCACACAGCCTTTCCCCACAACCTACACGGAGCAGCAGACACGGTACGAATTAAGGAACAGGTCACTCACTTGCCTGGAATGGCTGTGTGTTTGATCCCGCCACCCTCGCCACCACCCTTGGTCGACATTGTGCTTTATAGCATTGATCACGTGGCTGGCAAATGAATCAGTCAACTTTCCCATCTGCAGGTTATTTCTTTTGCCTCTAGTGGGCACTAGACTCCAAACCCAGTGCTGTCAGCTAAGTTTTCTCAGCTGATATCCAGCTCATCTAGCAGGCTCTTACTGCCTCTGGAGTCAAAGGGTACCAAGGCCGCCTTTCCCCACCCACCCACGCAGATAGCCACCGCCTGGCCCCCTGAACCTCGGTTTCGTGATGGTAAGCAAGGCTGCTCCCAGCTGTCTACTGCACACCATGGACTGCCAACTAAACCTAAACTGCACTAACCTGCCCCTGACCTGGCTGATCCTGGCCACTCACAGATTGGGAGGACTAATCCTGTTTCTGATACTGCTACTATGCTTACATGGGGTATCTATCTCTGCTCCAATCAACAACCACCATGGAGAATATACCTCACAACATAACGACTTTACTTTCTCCAACCTAATTGCTGAAAAACAATCTGTGCATGCCCACACCACCTTTATCGTTCTGAAGGATTGCACCTACAACTCAGTTTGCATGCTCAGAAAACGCAAATGACGCATTGGTTCATCTCTCATTCCACACTATTAAATGATGGTTTCTCCTACTCCTCATTGTCCTACTGTCAGGGGATGTGGAACTTAACCCTGGCCCCTCTGTCCGCTACTCTCCCACTGACCTATCAGCTGTCTCAGGAAAGACTTCTCATTGCCCACATGAATATTAGGAGCATTACCGGGCACTTTGCTGATCTCGAGGCATGGACGAAAGTGTACAATCCAGACCTACTGTGCCTTCTGAAACATGGCTTAAGCCTCACATTCCGGACTCCTTATGTTCCTTGGCCAATTACTCCATGATACGCAGAGACAGGCCTTCCCCAAAACATGGAGGGGGGGTTGCTTTTCTCTATAAAAATCATCTTGATGTTACGGTCTGCCCACCCACTGGCTCCTCCTCAGTCTGTGAGTTCCTACACACAACTATTGCCCTAGGTGCAAAAAAACTCCACATTATCTGCACCTACAATCCACCCACTGGAGGTACCACAGGTCTTCAGGATGTACTTGATCAAACCGTCATGAATGCAAAGCAAAACGAGGTCATAATCTTAGGTGATCTAAACCTAAACTGGCTGGTAACAACTCACAGCACACTGCTGACTCTAACACAAAGCTATAACGTGCACCAGATCGTAACTGAACCCACTAGAACCACCCCTTCTCTAACTACCTCCACCCTCATAGACTGGGTACTGGTGAATCGCCTCGACCATGTGCAAACAGCAGGCATTTTGGCATATGCTATCACAGACCATTCCCCTACTTTCTGTGTATGGAGCCCGAGACTGCTCCCCACCCCTCGCTACATCACAGTTACTAACTTTGCCAAACTGGACATGGAAGCTTTCCCTATAATGTATCCTGTGTCAACTGGTCTGACATATATCACTCCTATGATGTTGCAATAGCCCTTGACATCTTCATTGATAAATTCACAGCAGTCCAGAATAAACATACCCCTAAGGTCACCAGAACGGTTACGGGTAAACAAACTAGATGGCTACACAAGGACCTGCTGGCTAACCTGCATACACAGGACAAACACTGGAAGAAGTACAAAGTGTCCAAGCTACTGGAGGACTACAATACCTACAGGACCTCTCGAGCGCCTATGAAAACAAATCAGAACAGCAAAGAGCATCTACTGCAAGGAACTGCTCAAAAACTCTGCTGGTGACCCTAGAAAATTCTGGACACACATCAAGACCTTTCTTGGGGATGCCCAGTCGTCAACCCCAGGAGATATGATCCTAAATGGTGTGCATTGCAATGACTCGAACACTATAGCAAATGCTTTTAACAGAATATTCACGGACCTGTCTCAGTACACTTCATCCTTTGTTTCACTTCCCATAGCATCTCAGCCTTACTGTTCACCCCAGAGATCTGCATCTGGTGCTGACAAGTGACAACTAACTACTACTCTTCCTTTCTACTTTAAAGTTATATCTAGGTCCGAGGTCCAAAGGCTATTGCAAAACATATCTGACAACACTAGCCCCGGCTCAAATTCACTAGAGCCATGACTCCGAAGCTATCAGCACCTTTGATTGCCTTAGCATCGGCCAAGATTTTCACTCTGTCTCTCTCTCTTGGCATTGTCCCAGATCTTTCAAAGATTGCCCAGAGTTATGCCTATCCTTAAAAAGTACACCCAAAGGATATCAACAACTACAGGCCTATAGCCATCCTCTCTGTGTTAAGCAAGCTACTGGAGAAGCTTGTTGCAACCCAAACCATTGACTATCTCACAAAGAACAACCTTCTCTCAGACACTCAGCATTGTTTCAGAAAAGGACACAGCACCTCAACTGCTCTACTTAAATTCTCTACCGATGTACTCAGCAACATGGACAAAGGCTTACTCACAGGAGCAGTATTTATTGATCTTACCAAGGCTTTTGATCTTGTTGATCATCCCCTGCTTCTCTCAACCCTACATAGACTCAACTTCTCATCCTCTGTAGTTGACTGGTTTAACAATTACCTGTCAAACAGATTACAACTTGTTAAATTCAACTCCGCTCTCTCGGATGTGACTAACACTGACATTGGAGGACCCCAGGGCTCCATCCTGGGACCCCTTCTTTTCTCACTATACATCAACAACATAGATAATGCCATACTGTCCTGCTCAGCTATACTCTACGCTGATGATCTCGTCCTCTACTTCAGCACTGACAAAGTCAACATCATCAATGAAACCCTCTCCTCGGATTTCAGGAATGTGCAAACATGGCTGAATGTTAATAAGCTCATCCTCAACACTAAAAAGACCCAAGCCATGCTATTTGGCACTGCCCCCAAACTCAGGGCCTATAAGGAACCCCTCCTAGTCCATGACTCTGGGGGGTCTTTCCTCGACTGTGTCACATCCTTCAAATATCTGGGAGTCCTCCTTGATAAATCCCTTGACTTCAGTCTCCACATCCAGTCAACCTGTAAAGCAACAAATGCCAAACTTGGAATCGCCTTCAAGACTACTCACTTGTTAACACAATCCGCTAAATTGTCCATTGCCAATGGTATTCTGCTTCCTGCACTGACATATGGTGTCTCCACTTTTGCTAATGCCCATAAGACTGCTCTCCATAAATGGGATGTTGAATATAACATGTCGGTATGCCTCCTCTTCCCATCACCTCAAGCACCACTGCACACTGTATAGTGACCTATGCTGGCTCTCCCCACCTGCCTACCGATTATACTCCCTAGGTACCCTCACAGACTCAGTAATCTAAAATCAACCCCCTTGCAGCTCTACTTGTACCACAGACACCTGCCCACAGACTACGTCGTCCAACAAATTTCTATTTACTGTACCTAGGTGTCTTACTTTAAAAGGCTCTGCAGCATTTCACTGCACCGCCCGCCACCTGGAACTCCCTCCCTCCTGCTCTGAGCCAGGCCAACTCCCACCCAATCTTTAAAAAGAACTGCATTGCCACCTATCCTGGGACCCTTGCACATGCTTTGATCCCATAATGCCTCACAACTCACCACCCTATTTCTCCCCTTCTCCCATGACACCACTGCACTTGCAAACAAGATATGCTATAAAATATCTTTATAGCTGTCACTTAGCCCAGTTTCAGTTACTATTTTCATGTACTAATGTCATCTTTTGTCATCACTGCCTAGCTATATGTATTATCTCAAGTACTGTTTGACTTGATTTGTATCTAACCTACCTGTATTATATGCTATGTATTGTGTAATCTCATTTTATGTATGTACTCTCCGGTTGTGCCTGAATATAGTCAACTTTGGCTAGTGCACTTAACCTGGTTAACAAAAACTAAATGAAGTAAATATTATGCCATCAGTGTCAGTGGCTCAGCAAGTTGCACACTCACCACTGAGGCTGGGAGATCAGGTGGCTGTGGGTTCTAGCCCCACTCCCCACACCAGGCACTTGGTTTAATATCCCCAGCAATACTGACACTGTAGTGCAGCAAGAGGGGAGTGCTGCACTTCTGAGGTGCAGTCTTTTGGATGAGACTGCAAACCAAGATCCCGTCTGCCTGTTCTGGTGGTTATTTGGGTGGACGTTAAATATCCCATGCCACTTCTTGAAAAGAGTGAATTTCCCCTGTGTCCTGGCCCAATTTCCCACATTCACTAAAAAATGTATATATATATATATATATATATATATACCACCACCACCTTAATCTGGTTTAATTTTAGTTAGTTACTATCTGGATCCCCCATCTCCCCCCCCATCGCCCCTGAAAAAGAGACTTCTAGTCTCAGTGGGTCTACCAGGTCAACAACATTCAATAAACAATCAATATGTGGGTACTTATAATTTTTTGAGCAGCCAACTTAACTTGCCCCAAGTGGCATGGGAGTTACATAAGGAAAAACAAGTCACTAGGGCAGTAACTAACGTTTGGCATTTTGTATTTCAACCACCCACTGTTTAGTCATGGAAACAAAAGTTTTAACAGGGACAGAGTAAAATTTTGAGGCATACTCATGAATGTTCCTGAATATCAGGTACTGTTGAGAAATATGTCCTAATCTGCCTAGATGTTCAGTAGCTCATGTGACAGTATTCCCCCTCCCTCGTCCCCTTCCCCCAGCTGTGTGCACTTGCACAGTGTTTTAAATAAGAGATTTGCCAACCACTGCCCCGCTATCTAGTGTATAAACTAAATGGCAGCATTTCAACTTCACTGACCGGACTCACAACATCTAGATAAGAGGGCCTTACTTGGCAAATCTCCCACAGTAACTTACAAAATACACAGCTGAGGGAATGGGGGGTGGGTGAGGGGCCAATTCTAAGGAAAGAGAAATACACAAAAACAGTTTCTACTTTCCCTGACTCAGAGGGCCTCGATAGACCCTGCTTGACTCAGAGCACCTCGAAGACCCTTGACAGACCCAGCTTGTTAAATTTCTATTTCCTAAACTATCTCACAGGATGCCAGAAGCAGGAGATTCAGCCCACACCACCACTACCAGGAAACATTACATTAATAACCCCCACTGGTCCCCACCCCTGTGGCCCATTCTTTTTTCCACCATGTCACTACCCAGCAGAACCGAAATCAAACTCACCAGGAGGCACTGCTTGGAATCCCAGAGTTCACTAATAAAGTAAGTTACTTGTTTTACTGCCCTGACAAGGTGAGATGGAAGCTAGACTACTTGCCTGCTCTGGCTGCTTGCGATGATGTGGTGCTGCTCAGCGTCTCATCTTACCAAGACAGATATTCCACTACTACTGGGCGTGTGGTCCTGCTGTCGTATACACATGCCTTGAGTGGTTGAATGCACTCGACTGTCTCACAACACATCCAAGGCGTACTTGCATCAGAGCACGTTGGACCACAGGCACCTTAGTGAATTAGCATTTACATATTTAAGTGTGGTGTATTTGTATATTTGTATATTCGTATCCTGTATGTATTTATTTTGTATTTTACACATCAGAACCACCATGTCGGGGGCCGAAATTACACCGGCCTGCTAGTCAAATGCTGGTTGATTTTGTGTTGGGCTAGTAAGAGCTGTGAGCTTGTACTTCAGTATGAACACCAACTGGGCCAGTGGGATAGTCTGTGGGACCAGTAGATGTTACCAGTCACTAGCCCTGCTGGATAGTGGCTAGTGGCTGCAAAACTTTATTTCAGCCCCTGCCATGTAAACAGTGCTCGGTTGCCCCAATGGTGTACTGCTGCCTTATCTTGTATAAAAATAAAAAATGTTACTACTACCTTGTCTACCTAAAAACAGAAATCAAAATGTTGCCATTCATGACCCTAAACATCCACTGCAACTTGCATGTGTTTGAGACCACCAATGTTGGTTTTCATGGAAGTATGCAGGGAGAGACAGTCTGGTAACCAGCCACGCATGGTAAAGGCAGACGCCTGCATCATCAGAAGGCCCTGACACCCCCCGGCTGTAGCAGCCCAAGCAGGCAACCAGGCCATGGAAGCCACAATGGCTTGGTCTTGAGAATGGAGGCTGCCAGCTGGCTGCAGAACCGAACTGCCTGGCTTAAACCTCCTTCCCACCCAGCCAGCCTGGCAACTGCAGAATCATGCTCTGTGTTTTGTTATTTTTTCATTTGCCTCAGTCACAAGAAAATCAGCAGTTCTTAAACGATACCCCTGTACCTCAGCATTGTGCAGCATGGCAGCCACAAAACACCTGCAGGGAAGAGGGGAAAAAGTAACTATGGAACACAGATCCCTGAACCTGCCTTTTTATAATTTGTGCTACTGTCATACTGTTGTTTGGCTATTGTCACAACGCAGGCCCTCCCATGATGTGCCACCAATCTTGGCTGTCTTCCCCTCCCCCCTTCTGTTGGCTCTGACCTCTTATCTTCATGTCCACTTAGCCCCAGTAATTCCAGCATCACACTCAGTTTTCAAATGATTTTTCTTTTGCCTCAATCACAAGAAAAGCAGCAGTTCTCACTCAATAGCCCCTGTGCCTCAGTGTTGTACAGCAAAGCAGCTTCAAAACACCTGTAAGGAAGGGATAAAAAAGCAACAACACTATGGAGCACAGCAGCCCCTGAACCTTCCTTTTGTAATTCATGTTATTTGGTTTGGTGGCTGTAGTCAAGTGATTCCTCCCCCAAAACTGTGCTGATCTCAGTTGCCTTCAGGCTCAGCTCTCCTGCTGGTTCAAAGCTCCTTGAATCACCCTTCCCTTCACACAGCCCCAGCAATTGCAGAAACCTAACCCACTCCATTTTTAGTTTTCTTTTGCCTCGATGATAGATCACAAGAAAAGTAGCACAATACCCCCAGGCCCCTCAGAGTACTAGCGGCTACTACCGGCTAGCAACTAACTAAGACTAATGAACATGAACTCGAACACCCCACCCCCACCCCTACCCCTCCTCCTCCTCCTGCACCAGCAGCACTACTGAATTCTTTTAAAAACATTACCTTATCTTACTTACTGAAGTCAAAGTGAGTCAGAAATAATTCAGCTCACTGGCCAGCTGGCTCGCGCTCACTCCAGTCACCACTCACCGACGACTGCTTTGCTTAAAAAAAGCTGGACTCTCCATGCTGACTTAGTTGAGGGACTCAATCAGTTGTGTTATGGTGGCGAGTTCAATTTGAATTCTGCAGCAAGAGGAAGAGACCGGAGCTACTGCACTGTGGCCCCTTTCAAGTGCCCGCACTGTCACACCGTGTGATGTCACGATGAGCAACAATGTGGTGACGGCACCCAGCAGCCTGAGATCTCTCCACCAATCAGATTCTTGTCTCGCTCCAGTCTTGTGGTACTGGTCCTGACTCCTCCAACCTCAAAACTTGCCCAGCCAGTTTAGCTATCTGTGCTGATTGATCGGAGGGGCCTGAGGGCAATGCTTTGATGAAGAATGCTGATGCCGGCTGAGCCAATTAAACTCCCTGCCCACATCCCAACTCCCAGCTTCCAGCCACAGACAGTAGAACAGCACCTTTTGTATGAGACCAAAGGGCCCAATCCCCAATGGACACTACAGCTGATGATGACGAGATGACATGACTACTGGCTGTAAAAACAAGGTACAAAGGCCTGGGTGGGCCAGGCGAGTGCCGGGGGGGGGGAGGTGTCATTGTTAGGGCCTGGCAGTGGGGAGGGTCAGGAAGGCTCAGGGCAATGTAAGAAAGCAGGCATTGGCAAGCAGTGAGCACTAAGCACATTTGTTGCCCCCGACACACACAGCTGCTATACACGTATGTACTCATCGGGGGGGCCACTCGGAAATTTCCGGGTATCCAGGCAGTCCAGTCTGATCCTGCTCCTAGCTCACTTGACAGTGTACAAAAACATCCAGAAATGCTGTGCTCCAGTTGATCACAGGGTGGGGCTGAGAGTGTCTTTCTCTGCCTGATTCTGTTTATTGCCCTGTGGGTGGTGGTGAGAGTGTGGTGAGATGAATGATGATGCCAGGTATTGTATGTGCTGAGCTAGGTCAACATGACTGAACATTTTCTGCTGTGTTATCCTCTGGTTTAGAGGGTGCAGAAAGAGGAAGAAAGGAAGTCATGGTACCAAACATTGGGGAGGGCACTGTGTGTAAAGGCATTGTAATCTTTTTTCTGCTGGAGCTGGAAGCAATGTAGGAGCAGGATAAATGTGCAATAATAAAAGTATTTCTTGGCTTGCATTTTTTGCCTATATAAGGGATCAAAATTTACTATTATAATTGTGGCTAGTGCAACCATCTGCGGGCTAGTGCAGTTTTGAATCGACTTGTCCTGCTGGCTAGTGCAAAGAAAAGTTAAGGCTGACCCCTGAACAACAGTGTTGCTGATACAGTAAGACAATGCAAAACCCTAAGTAAGACAGTGAGTGTATTTTCGAGGCTATGTACCCAGTTATGGTCTCATCACTTCATACTTACTTACAGAGTGAGTGTGGGGCATTGGATTGATGTAAATGTAAAGTTGTTGTGTTGTTAAAGTAAATTTATGGTCACTAAGACATTCATATGTATGTTTTTTTCAAAAGTATGTTGAACAAGCTGTATGTTGATATTTGTTATTCCATGAGCACATGTATTTCCTGAAAGCATCTTGTAAGTATTGAGCCCCTTTTTTGAGATTAATAAAAGTTAGATAGAATGACTGTGCATAGTTACTATATAGTGGTGTTTGAAAACCTATGACCATGTTGATATCTTTGTACCCAACGTCACTAAATATTAATATTTTCCTGCCATTTAACAGTAAACTATAGTACACAAGGCTGTGTGTATCTTTATCTGTTCTAATGATCCTGTTATTGTTAAACACTACATGACACAATAGTGCGGTAGTGACACATCGGTCTGATCAAACCCACCATGAAACAGATTTAAGCAGTTGCACAGAATCCATAGCATACACTATAACCCTTGGCAGAATGTGGGTGTATTGGGCCATAAATGCACACCATAGGTGCGTTGTGAGGCACAAGGGCTTGCCAGAGTGACTTCAATCAGGTGGTGAGTGCATTAATGCACCTGATAAACTCACTGTATGGAGTGGGTTATTATTGCACTGATATAAAATGGGCATTAATGCTTGGTCAAATGGTGACTTGTCATTGGCCAGAAAGTGTCACCTGATCTTGCTTTAATGCCCCGTTAGATGCACAGTTGTTATGATGACTGTAAAAGGCTTTTGATTTTTTGATTTTTATGGTTAGCAAGCTGTTTTTAAGTGCAATAACCCATGACATACCATGGCTATATAGGGGCATTAATGCACTTCCATGCTGGTTGAAGTCACTTGGGCAAGCCCTTGTGCCTCACAATGCAGCCGGAGCATGCATCAGTGCCCCGATATACCCACAGTGTGTTGTGGGTTATAACGTACATAAAACGGCTTGCTAACTGTAAAAAACAAAGTGACAAAGGAAGACAATTTAAACCAAAAACACCAAAAAAACAGTAAATATAGAAAATAACACATGGAGAAGTGTGGTTTTCTGGTGATTTTACGTGCCCCCTCTGTGTGTGTCATGCACATATAAACCCCTTAGGCTTCTGCATTGAGATTTAGATGGCATCATACACCTCTAGGGTGCATAAAATCAATATAAGTCACACTGCTCTTTGCATTATTCTATATTTATTCAACACTGTGTGGCAATAAGGCACTTCAATGCATCATTGTCCACATTATAGTCATACTTGGTTATTGTGAGACTGTTAGACTAACCACTTGTATTGAATAACATTGTGAAAAATGGACTGCATATTTAGGTTCAGAACATTTATGTTTTATTGTATATTACAAGTGTTTCATGAACTTAAAACTTATAATAGTCCACACATCACATACCACAGTAAATTTACAAGAAATATGAAAAGTGAAGTAACATTTGAAAGTATGAAAATAACCATTGAACCGTGGATGGCAGTATTGACAATAACAGTTTTTTTGTTTCGATTGCTTGGACACAATGAATGGGGAAATCTATTATGGGTTACATCTTAGTCACTGTCATCAAAGCTGGAAATTGCATCCTCTACATCTGAATTGGAGGCATTGAGAAATCCTACATATTGTCCATCAGGCTCTGGATAGCGATGATGTACATATTTTATCACACAAGCAGGCACAATCTTCCATACTTTGTTTCCTAGAAATCCATATGACCAGTATATGAACTGGCGGTATGCGGTGTGATGAAACACACTGTAAAATTAAATGAGACAACAGTGTCTTTACAAATTTTAAAAGCAAATTACAGTACCACTGTGCATTGTTCCTTCTGTTGTTAATCTAACTTTATTACATATGCATTTGAACATGACTGTGAAACAACCAATATGTCAACAAGGCATGTAATCATACAAAATGTGGACAGGGCTTGTCAGGCATGACTTTAAATTGACAATACTCATGCTGTACACACACACACACAACACAGGTAATACTGCAAAATTACTGTGGAACGTGTCAAATGGTATGTGTATGATTGGGAAGATACAAAATCTCATTGATCAATTGTCAATAAATGTGTGACAGGATATGCTGTTTAACTAAAATCGTAACCAAAAAGCCGAGCCATGATACTGGGCATCCACTTATCCATATGCATAGGTGCATGGCCATTATCATGCCTTGCCTTTTCGAACGTGATTGTCTTTGTTGTAACCCTCATTTTAAAACAAAAGAAACACTTCCCAGAATTGACTATTCCTAAAACTTTGAAAATATATGATTAAAAAAACGGTAATGATGCCAAGTGAGAACGACATTCATGGAGCTTCAGTACTGTGACAGCTGGCACGCTGTAACTTTAAAAGCAGCAGGCCAGCCAGCACCATAACTTTTAAAGACTTCTGGGAGATGGCACTGTCACTGAGTGACTTCTGAAACATGGGAGAGGGTATAAAACAAAGTAACAAAACAAAACAATGACACTCACACACAGTGCAAAGGAACACTAATTTATGTGGCATATCAATACATACAATTAAGATTAGTCAAATAGATTTGACTGCTACTGACTAAGGCAGGAGTGTTGCTCTGCCCTGCTTCAGGCAAATTAAATACATATTCTCTCAGTGTGTTGGGATTTTAGCTTACTTACGTGCCTCTGATGAGAGGCATGGGTTTCTGTGGCTAGCATTGCCTGGCAACAGGGACTGTCATACTAAGGCACTGTTTTTGCTTTGTTTTACCCTAAAAGCACTTGCTAGGTGAAGGGCAGTGCAGATTTTACACCTAGAAGTCCTCTGCATAAAGAGGCGATAAATGTAACAGGCATTTTATTTAACATTTGGACCAAGGGCAGTTTCGCTAGACAGGAAGTGACTCCTAGATACTTCCTGTTCTAGCACTATAAAGATACGTTCCTTTGAGTGGAACAAGCAAGAGTGGGGTGAACATGCATCCAGGTGTGCAGAGACATGCAGAAGAGACATTTGCAGAGACACGCACATCCCTGTGTGTGTCTGCTTTGTCCGCTGAGGACTGCAGGGACTTCAGGTAAGAAGGCTTTGCATTCGTTACTTGCCACAATATTCCTGCAACACACAGTGAAAATGAATATCAGTGAGAGCTTTGTTACCCTCAGCTCTGGGGAAATTGCAATGATTTGCATTCTGTGTAATAAAGCAGGGTTTGAGGGACTAAAATGTGAACAGTGTACAGAAATAACACATCTTAAAATGAGGATTACAGACTTGAAAAACTTAACTGATTTGCAGGCATTTGCAAGAGAGCTTAACCACTCAACTGTAAAGCAAACACCAGCCTTAAAACAAGTATTGCAACAAATAAATAAAGCACAGGAGTCACAAAAACGTAACAGGGATTTAAGTAGCAAAGAGGAAGATGCTTGGAGCCCTGTTAGGAACAATAAGAAATAACATAAGAAAGGATGCAGGTGTATGGAGTTTAATTTACCACTCCAGAATAGATATGCTATACTTGACCAAAGCAATGATGTTCAGGTTGTGATATAACAGATGTGGGGCTTGCTGTCACATTGAGGTAAGTCTCTATTTAGCTATATGGAGTTATAATGTGTTACTATTTTTATTTCACACACATAAAGAATTTCTTCTTACTTTTTATCTTTGCCTGTTGGGGGGGGATTGATTCCATTGCACCATATTCAGATTACCCAGCCTGCGTAGTGTACATACAGGAGTGTTATCTTATACTGTTATATATAATTTTGTAACTCTGTACATATTGGGATGTGTGATCTCATTTGCTTGGGGGTCCTGCACATATCTTTTTACATTAGGCTTATATTATAGTACTTTACTCAGGATTTCATGACAAGTTGCATTCCTTTGGGGAACAATTACAGCGACTGAAGTTAATATAGGTTCACTAGGAGAAGGATTGAGAGTGTGTGTGTGTGTGTGTGTGTGTGTGTGTATGTATGTGTGGGTCTGTCTGTGGGAGAGAGAGAGAGAGAGAGAGAGAGAAAAGGAGGGTGGGGATAGAGAGAGAGAGACTACATCTCGTTTAAGCTATGTATCTCCCTCACCCACATTATTGTGATGTGGGGTGGGTTAGGTTGTATTGTTTGTATGAACAGGAGGAGATAAATTACATTTTATCTCTTTTTCAGATTCCCTAGACACTTGTGGTACATGAAGTTGCTACATTCTCAGTATATATTGACATCAGTACATATCAGGCTGCATGGTCTGAACTCCTTGAGGTTCCTCGACTAGAGTTTTTGCTTAACACTAATATTATCTATTTATATTTTAATTATCATGTATATAGTCCTGAGGTTTTTGTAATCTCTTGGGCCTTTTATTTAGCTTGAGAATACAGCTGGGTGGCAAGTCCAGCTAGGTTTTACACATCACACAGTGAGCACTGAAGTTTTTTAGACAACTTTATTGGTAATTCTTGTCTTTAATGCATACATTGTAATTTCATGAGCCCTATAACTATCTCAGTCTGTCTTTAAGCTGGGTGGGGGTTGCCTTTCAGTAATCACATCCTTATACTGACTGTGGCACTCATGGCTTGATTTGGGAGTTATCTGCTTCTGCAGTGTTATCTTATGTCAATTAAATTTATGTGCAGTAGGATTCCTTATATGTGTCTTGCACTAGGAACATCTGAACCCAAGGTCTATTCGGACTGAGGGCAGTATTGTACTGTTAAACTTGTCTGACATCATCTGTTTTTTTAATGAGTATTTTAAACCAATGGGGATTTTTTCTGTTTTTCTGCATTATCTAGCTGTTATAAGTATTGTATTTTCCAAACAACTGCCATGAGCTTCTGAAGAAGGACTGGTTGGTCCAAAGCTAGAGCACTTTGTTCTTGTTACATCTATGTTGGTCCATTAAAAGGTATCAAATCATTTGCTTCTGGATCTATTCTTGCAAGGACCAATACGGCAACTACTAAATCTACAGTTCAGGTTCCTAGTACTGATAACCATGATGGAAATAATGCATGTAGTAAGACTTCAGAAACTGAAACTACTGAACAAATAGATGTTTCTAGTATAGTAGAAACTACTGCAGAAGAGGGATTGAGGAAAATATGGGTATAGGAGAACTTGGAGACAAACCCCACCACCATGTAATTGAGTTAGGTAAGAGCAGTAATGAAACTATGGCATATCAAACTCAAGAATCAGTAATCATGAGAAGCCACGGCTACAGATTTACAACAGCCCACAACAAATCAAAGACAGATAATTGTGTTAGAGATTTAATTCTCAAATATTCAGACAAGTACATTTGTGGGGATAACAAAGAAAATATCACTTGTTCCAGTTATAGAGGTGCATGGATTAGGGACTTGGACAGAATGCTCCCAACCATAGTAGGAAATGAAGGACAGAATCCATTAGTTGCATTACACGTGGGTACTAACGATATTAATACATTCCCCATTGAGACAATTAAATCAGACTTTATTGAGATAGCCACTACTATGAAAATAAGCCAAAATAAAGAAGATAAATGAATTACTTTGAAAATGAACAATTCAAAATAAAATAAAATGTATTACACACTGGGAAAGGTTTTCTACAGATCTGGAGTTGTTCAGATGGGATGGTCTCCACCTTAATAAAAAGGGATCTGCAGTATTGGGTAACACTATATCAAAAACAATCCATGACATTTTAAACTAAATTGTACAGGGCAAAAAGGGAAACCAAAACATCAGTACTTAAACCAAAATAGTAAGTATAAAATCCTAGTAACAAATGCAAGGAGCCTGAATACAGCTAAATAAACAGAATTGGCTAATTTGATGTTATGCCACCAAATTGATGTTGCTGCAATCACAGAGAAATGGTGGATCATCACATCCCTCGATGGCAACAATGCCTTGTTGGTTTAACCAAATACTATTTTATATAGTATATGGTTCCCCAACTGTAGGAGGTTTGACTTTGACAAGGTTCATACCTTGTGAATTTTGTCCTGCTTGTTTGCTCAGTCGCCCCTCCCGTCCATGCTGCAGTCACCATCCAGTTCTGACACTGAAGATACTGGTGCTTCTCTGCTTCCTGCAGTCCTGCTCTCAGCAAATAAATAAAAAAAAGAATTGGCAACTGATAGTTTGGGAACACGGAGCCGAGTTTGGCAGTCCATGTCCCAACTATCTGACTGAATGGCTCTACCAACTGATTGTTATACACCTCCGCCATTTGAGGCATTTTTGATCAGCTCTGTTTTCAGTAATCATGTAGCAGTTTAGTTGAAAAGTTGTTGTACTATTGATCTGACATCAGAACGATAGTACAACAACTTTTTGACCTTGAACTGTCCTACAATAACATTTGGGAAGCCACTGTTTTCCATCTAGAATAAGCCCTAACCATATACTATAATTGATTAAGGCCCAACAAGACTAACCAGCATACTACATCTAGTTCTAACTAATTTTTCCTAAGAGTTAATTATCATTGACATTATTGGGCAATTAGCAGTAGTGACTGTAACATCGCCCTGATTCAAGTTAACAAAAATAAACTAGTTAATAAATATACTGATTTTGGTATAATTATAATTAAGGAAAATATGGTCTAATCAATAAATGCTAAATGGGTACAATTGGATCACCATGTCCTCAAATTTAAATATTAATGATTGCTGGTCATTATTTAAATCAATCTTGATTGAATTGGAAAATTGTACATCCCAACCAAAAAGATACACAACAAGGGTAAGGTCCCACCATGGCTGACCTATGCAATTAGGAAACAGATACATATTAAAGAATGAGCTTTTAAAACAACAAAAAACTACTCTAGTTCTGTAAATCAAGCCAAGTATAAGGAACAACTGAAAAAAACTTAGACTATGATTAAAACCGAAAGAAAGAAAATTGAATTAAGACTGGTTATAGCTAAAAATCGAAAAGCATTATGCTTATGTAAATAATAACAAAACCAGGGATAATTCAATCAATAAACTGGTTATTAATGGTGTAGAAATCAATGATAATGAGGATATATCCAATGCGTTCAATAATTACTTTGCATCAGTATTTTAAGAGAAAGATCACCCTAAAAAAAACTATAAATGATGATCAGCATTCACAAGATAGAAGTATAAGTGAGGCCATTGCTGCTATCAAATTATTCAGGAGCACAGTGCCCCAGGGCCTGATGGAATCAGCCCAATGTTCTTAAAAACCTAGCATCTGTGACATTTCCCCTAACATTAATGTATAATATCTCATTACAAACTGGTTCCATCCCAGAAGCATGGAGGGAAGCTCCAGTGATGCCTATTCATAAAACTGGAAGTAGAAACGATACGTACAACTATTGCTCAATTAGCCTGACTTCGGTCAGCTGCAAACTGATGGAGAGAATCCTTAAAAACAGGTTAGAGCTCCACTTGGATCATTATAACTTAAAGAACATAAAACAGCATGGTTTTAAGGCAGGTAGATCCTGCTCTACTAGCCTTATCAGCTTCTAGGAACAAGTGAGTGGCCACCTGGATAAAAGAAAACTGGTGGATGTGCTATATATAGATTTAAAAAAAGCATTTGATAAGGTTGCTCATGGTGTCCTGATAGATAAAATGATTGATCTAAAAATTAACCTCGATATATCAAGTGGATACATGCCTGGTTGCTAAATAGAACACAAGTTGTTCGGTTAAATAATACCATTTCTGTACCAGTTAAGGTGACCAGCGGTGTCCCTCAGGTCTCTGTGTTGAGCCCCATCTTGTTTAGGTTATATGTTTCAGATCTACATAAAGGTATAACAGCAAATATTAGCAAATTTGCAGATGACACTAAACCAGCCAGGTGGTTGATACTGACTTTAAGAAGGACATAATAACATTGGAATAATGGACTGTCCAACATAAAATGGAATTCAATATAACCAAGTGTGCTATTATGCACTTAGGGGTCAATAATACCCACACCCAATATTTTCTAAATGGTAACCTGCTAAAGCATGTCCAAATGCAAAAGGATTTGGGTGTTTTAATAAATAGCACTTTCTCTGCAAGTGATCATTGTAGACAGGCGGCGAAAACTGCAAATAGAATCTATTCATCTATTATGAACTAAGGATCATAAACAGAGGAAGCTTACTGGCCGAGAGGTCTTTGAAGCAGTGATGATATCGGGCTACATCATCACGGCCTCAAAAAAACTCCAGCCACCAGCCTCCTCACTCAGAAAAAGAATCCTACGACCACAACGGTTGCCATGTCTGGTAGAGTGAGACAGAGCACAGCACAAACTCCACTTACAAGAGCACCACCTGCTGTCCAGAGCCTTCCAAGAACTATTTTCTTAGAAGATACTCCTCCGACATCCTAAAAAGGGCATTTTAAAAGGTTTTGTTTTTTGTTTTTGTTGTTTGTTATTTTTTACTAATAAAATTTTTAAGCCAATTCATAATAACAATAATGCACTCCAGGGTGTGGTATATCATGGGACATCATCACTTCTTGGGTCATTGGGTGCACTCGGAGAGCAGCCTCATGCCCAACCACCAAAGGTGTGATGATATCCCATGATATACCACACCCTGTCGTGCATTATTGCTTAATTAGAAGAGCTTTCACATCTAGACATGAATGGTGTACCTTACCTTTATATAAATCTTATATTAAAGAAATATAAAATCACACATGCACCCATAATGCAAAGCATCATGGGCTGCATATGCAAATCACCATAGAATATTATGCTGGTTCAACTTTGAACAGAAATGCATGGTGCCGAAAGACCTCTCACACAGTTTGTATAGGGTGCCAACAGAAGACACAGACACATGTTTCATCCTACCAGGACTCATCAGTGTGCCTCATCTGTTTGACACCCAGTGGAATGAACCAGCTACCCTAAAATGGTCTATCTGGGTTATGTTGTGGTGAACCCAATTAAAACAAAAACAAGTTAAAGAAAAGAACCAGTGCGCAAGCACTGAGGCAATGGTTACACTAAAGGGCACTGGCCTGGAAGCCAAGTTTCAAAGAAATACAAAATCACACATGCCCCATAATGCAAGGTATCATGGGCTGCATATGCAAATCACCACAGAATATTATGCTGGTTCAACTTTAAGCAGAAATGCATGGTGCCTAAAGGCATCTCACACGGTTTGCAAAGGGTGCCAACAGAAGATGCAGACACATGTTTCATCCTACCAGGACTCATCAGTGTGACTCATCTGTTTGACACCCCAATGGAATGAACCAGCTACCCTAAAAAGGTCTATCTGGGTTATGTTGTGGTAAACCCAATTAAAACAAAACAAGTTAAAAGGCAAAGAACCACAGAGCGCAAGCACTGAGGCAATGGTTATATTAGGCCCCATCTGGACTATGCCTCTTCCTTCTGGGCTCCCTTTCTTGTTAAGGATATAAAGCTTATAGAAAGTGTTCAAAGAAAAACTACTAAACTGATTAATAGAATAAGTGATCTGTCTTATCAGGATAGCTGGAAAATTACAACTCTTTGATCTAGCGACAAAAGACAAAGGGTGATATGATTCTTCTATTTAACATACTAAGGGATGATAATTTAATATTGAGTGCAATATATCATATGCACACAAACCTGGTAATCTAAGATACAGTACTAAACAGTTAACAGTCCAGAGGGCAAATATGAACAAAAGGCAAAACTATTTTACAATTAGAACTGCCACACTGTGGAATAGTTGACCACAAAGCATTGTTGATTCAGTAAATCAACTTCAGTTTAAAAATAGACTGGATAGATTTATTATGGGATTAAGTACAACATAGCCCACAAGGGTGGGAAGGTGGACACGATGGGCCTAGTGCCTTCTTTTACCTTTCATACTGAGTAAACTGTGTAAAACTATTAAAAATAGCAAATAAATATAATTTTCTTTTCTTTAATTTGACAGAAACAGAAAGGGGTCATTGTATAATCATAATAAACCACTCCAGAGTGTGGGATATACTGGTATTTTCCCACTTCTGGTGTGGATTTGGTAATTTGGCTGTGCCTCGTGATCAAACCACAGCAGGCGTCGATAAATCCCAGCATAATCCACACCCTGCCTTGGTTTATTGCTTAAGAATAATTTCATGAGGATAGTACTACTCATTTCCTGCAAGGCCAGTATTATGGCCATTTTGCTGGTGACTGTGGATATGTACTGTAATGCATAATTGAATGACATTTCAGGTTGGGAGGTCAGGACTGTATTCAGCAACAGTAGATGCACATTGACGAAAGAAGAATGTTAAAAATAAAGAATCATTTCCTATCATGGAATTACAGGTTTAACATTGCAATTATTAATATATTGTCAGTAGTAATCACTGGAAACTGGGGGTATTGTCAGGTGGTCACTCAATATAGGCAAAGTGCCAAAGTGTCATTACACTCAGCAAAACTGCTCGACGATGGCATACTGTCTTGAAGTCGGGATGCAGGCAAATGCATTCTATTTCTTCCTCAGTTTTCATATCAATACATGGTGGTACTTTGCCACTCAGTGTGGGTTGGCATGTTGATGTGTTCGAGCAATTGCACCACCCTCAGGATCCTGAGTTGTACAATCTTCCTGATCACCATCTATGTGTACTGCATCATTTATGTCATCATCGACAGGCTGGCTGACTAACTGCCGCAGCTCTCCAGTCATGTACTCAGGCTCAAATGCATAACCGCTCAATATAATTGTATTCTCCAAACTTTGATTCATCAGAAGACATATCTGCAGGAAAAACTAAATGTTGTACAAAACATCTCCTGTTTGCTGTATAAAGTTCCAAGTAAATATCGTTGGTCTTAGGCTTCACCCCACCTCCGGTGGAGCATTCAAGAAAAGGAGCGGATGAGAGGTGAAAGAGAAGCAAGGGAAGAGAAGTAAGAAGAGTATTCAAGATGTCATATGAATGGGCTGGCCTGTCGACACAGATACATAGTGTAAGTCTGCAATGTGGACAACCTGGTTTCTGGAATGCACTCGGGATGTTCAAGAGTCAGCCGGGGAGAAGAATTGAGTGTCCAGGGACTGCTCTTCTCCAGGGGTGAGGGATTGTGTGTCTGTTGCATTATGGACACCTGATAGAGGCAGAGTGAGTGTCAGGAGCAGGAGCAGAGCCACTACTGGTGTGATCTGGGGGTGAATTAAAAAGAAATAAAACCCCCAAAAAGATGACAAATGAATATATGTGTGGGTGGAGCAGCGAACAAAACAGAGGGAAGATGGGCTGTGGATGGCAGTCTGTAGCAGAAAAGCACAAACTTTATATCTAGGGTTGCTAGGGTAGATCTCCGTCGCCTGCAGCTGGTGCAGAACGCGCAGCTAGGTTGTTGACTGGGCTACCAAGAACTTGTCATGTCACACCTGTGCTGCGCGAACTGCACTGGCTGCCAGTGCGATGGAGAATCACCTTCAAGGTTGCATTGCTGACCTATAAGACCCTACATGGTCAGGGACCAGGCTACCTGCAAGATCTCCTTTGTCCCTACCATCCTCTCCGCCCACTCCGCTCCACTGGTGAGGGATTGCTAGAGATTCCCAGGGTTTGTCTTAAATCATCTGGGGCAAGGGCCTTTTCTTTTATGGCCCAGACCCTGTGGAATTCTCTACCTCGTCAGATTAGAGAGTGCCTGTCCATGAAATCATTTAAGAGATCCTTGAAAAGTCATCTGTTTTCACTGGCATTTGGTTAGTTTATTTTATGGTTATTTCATTGTTTTATGTTTTTATTTATTATTGCTGATGTTTTATTTCTTGTTTTTATCAGCGCTTTGATTTATTGAAAAGCGCTTTATAAATAAATTTTGATGTAATTTGATTTGAAACTTAGGAATGATTGGCACAGATGGTCAAGAAAGGGTAATGAGAAATTCTCATGGTACATCAGTAACAGAAGAACATACAGGAATAGTGGCATAAGGGTCAGAGGGAGGAGGAGAGCATAAGGATATAGACATAGAAACCAACAATGTTGGAAACTATATGCCACAAATCTTCAATTCCCTATAGTGGTAGGTAAAATCATGGAGGCACTGCTGAAAGAACGAATAGTGACACAACGGGAGTTCCAAAATGCACAGGATCTAAAGTGACACATATTGGCAGTGACGTGATGTGCTGCATAGTCATGGATAGCAGTACTGTACCAGAAGTAGTAAGATTTTCATGCCACTGTATCAAATCCTGGTAAAACCTCGCCTAGAGTACTGTATGCAACTCTGTAGGATGCACCTTCCCTCTACCCACACATCCTGCCAAAGAACCATCCGATCTCAAACCAGCCTTTTTTGGAGCAGGGTTGTTGAGAAGTTAGTGGCCTAAAAGTTTGAGGATAACCTGCTGTCATTGGACATCTATGAGCCATTTCAGTTGCGTTTTCGGACAAGACACAGCACAGAAACAGCTCTAGTTACAGTGCATAATGGTCTGCTCAGGACTGCAGATACAGGACCTCTGACAGGCCATTTCTTTTGCTCCTGGATCTCTCCTCAGTATTTTACACTGTGTACCACGTCATGCTTCTTGATCAGTTAAGTTAGTTTTGTGGACTCGCCTGAACTGTCATTAGGTGTTTGAGTCCTATGTCTCGGATATGGTGCAGGGGGTATTGATGTGGAATTTCTCCTCATCACCAATGCCTCTTTCTTGTGTAGTACAACAGGGTGTGATCTTCTGTACGAAGTTGTCACCAATGTACATGCTGCCCCTGGGTGAGATCATTCGACAATACAGCATGGACTTTCACTGCTATGCAGATGGTACATAGCTGTATTCGTCTTTTGCACATGGAACACACAGAGCTGTCCATGTGATTAACAACTATTTGGCAAAAATTAATCAATCACTGGATAGCTTCCAGCTGGCTGAAACTTAACCAGGATAAGACAGAGGCATAAGTGATCAACACAGGCCATGGGCATGACAATTTGACAGCAGTGGTGGACACAGACTTTGTCCTGGGGTATGCTCCACTGGTGGCTACCCTGAGGGTGTGACATCTAGGTGTGATCCTGGGCAATACACTGGCATTTGAAGATTAGGTGTCATATGTTGCAAAGATTGGTTTCTTACTACAGAACATCTCCAGCATTAAGCCACTCATTCCTGGTGAGGATCTGATGACACTGATACATGCCTTTGTCACCTCCAGGCTTGAGTACTGAAACAATGTACAGTTCGGGTCAGAGGAGGGACCCTCCACAGACTGCAGGTAGTGCAGAACATGGTGGCACAGTTCTGCATGGGCCTTTCAAGGTCCAGTCATATAACCGCAGTGCAGCATGACCTGCACTGTCTGCCTGTCAGGTGGCGTGTTCTTTTCAAGGTGGGCTTCATCACCTGTAAGTCCCTATACAGACTGTGCCCTGGCAACCTGTCAGAACTCCAAACACCAGTAACCTTGGATCACTCCGTTAGGACCTCTTCGGGACTCCTGGACATTCCCAGGCTTCAGCTACGGACATCAGGCAACTGCACATTTAGTGCTGCTGGCATGACCGGTTTGAACTCGCTTCAACCCGCGGTTTGAGAGGCTCCCTCAATTAAGGCGTTCAGACTGAGGATGAAAGCTCATCTCTTCTCCCAGGCTTTTGAAGTTTGATGATCTTCGCATGCAGGTATAATACAGCTTCCACATATCATGTTTATAACAGAGAGTCATAAGAATAATGATCATGAAGATTTGGTGTCAAAATTAACCACCAACATTATTACTGTGTGTAATGCCAGCCTTTACCACAGTGGGTGGTGCTTTCTTGTCCCATGACACTGAGCTTAGTTTGATGGTGCCGCAGAGAGACACCAGGATGTGGTTTGCTGGTGGTAGATGCCTCATTGTTGTTGAACATCACCTTCCACAATGGGAATAGATGCTGCAGGGTTGCTTGTATGGGCCACAAGCACCACACAGCAAATTAACTCTCCCCTTGATATAGGGCACTACATCTCACCACACATAGTTGCCAGAGGGCAAAGTGTTTTGGCTGAGGGAAGGATTCTTTGTGCTGTGCATCTTATACAGTTGTCATATGGAATTGCAGGACCCAGAGTGTCCTCAGCTTTTGCTTCTGATGGAGAAGTCGAGAGGCACACATTACTAGTTCAATAATCAAGAATGCCTTCACCAACACCTATCTCAAGATCAGGCAAAGACATGAAAGAATATGTAAATACCACCCAGATCACGGTTCTGTTTCACCCCCATCCACGCCTATGGGTATTACAATGTCTTTTTTTATTTATAAATATTTGAATTATACTGCCTTGTGAGTTTCTCCCCTTCCCTGAAGTCCACACACCCTTGGATATGGATATCTTTAGTCTGAGTGGTGTGGTGTGTGAAGCCACACCCTCTCCTTGGGGTGTGCTTGGTGCTGAGGCCACCCCCACCACAAAAAAATGTCTACAGCTTAAGTACTGTACATCATTTTCTGTGTGGCTGTAGTTTTCCAACATGTTTCCGCATACGCTTTGGTCTAGTGGCACCTCTCTCTGCTCAGGCCCTTATCTGAATTATTACAATATATATTCTGGTTACAATACCACCGCTTATCAGATGCTGTATGCAGTTAGATTGTATGTCCATGATCCATGATGCTGATGGGATTATTAATGATAACCCACCATCACAGATATACTCCAGAGTTCAAATTTCATAATATGTCCCCCATCCACATTCAACATTGCCTCCCTGATTATAATTAACAAACCCCCATCCATGACACTACCCATATCATATATGTAATACACACACCTTCCCAATTCACAATGCAGCACCAAAATGAATGGATTCAGTGTCAACCTTCGTGGTGGTGTAGTGGCCCCCCACAACCCCAGTATGTGGTTCACACACACCCTCCCACTGTACTACAAATGACAACTGGCACCAAGCAGAGCCCACCCCTCACCTGCATAACTCCGACTGAACTGTCCATCAGTGACCTTGTACACTATACAGTACGTACTCACTGATACACACCTCAGTCAGTGACAGGCTGTGGAGGTAAGAAGAAGTCTGTGGCAGGCACTGCCTGACATTTGGGACAGTCAGTGGGAAAGGGGGCAGGCCCTACTGGCTGGGGCAGCGACTCACTATATCACCAAGGGGGGGGCAATATTGTACTAATTATTTATGGTGCTGAATCATGAATAGAGGAGAAGGGGATGTGTTACATATATGATATGGGCAGCACCAGGGATGTGGTGGTTATTGGAGATGGGGGCATATTATGAATTCTAAACTATACACTACATCTGGGATGGGGTGTTATTAATTATAAGGTTAGCATCAGATATCTGGACAATACAGTGCAATAACTGGTGACAGCATTGGAGAAGTGGTGGGATTGTATCGGATATAATAGGGCCAGCATCAGGGTGACTTTTATGACTTAAAATTCTCGTAGCATCTAGGATCAGGTAGGATGCCTCTATACACATAGAAAAGCGTGTGCTCTTATAACAGTGTGTACCAGGGGAATCCAGGCTGGGTGGGGGGGTGCAGCACATTGCCGCACAGCCCATCTAATAGAGGACACTGTTCTAAGTGCCCTTAGAACAGCCCTACCTGGTCTCAGTGTACTTGTAAAGTCTCCCATCTGTGACAGATCTGTGAATGTCATTCTTGGGGATGTGGCATCTTGCACCTGCCATATGCCATGTAGCAGAACGTTGCACCCATTCTTGGGATCAGGGGTGGCATATGTTGCATTTGGGGCTGACAGCCTATGGTTCATGCAGGCTACCTTTGTGAATCACTTCTGACTCATCATGAGGCCAAGATGCACTTTGTGTTATTCTCAGTGGTGCAAGTCCATTGCCCTGCCATGAGCTTTGTGAATTGAGCCACAAGGATCTTAATGCACAGAGGAAGTGTGGAATCTGTATGGATGAATTTATGCAAAAGCACAGTGGTTCTGGTATCAGCAAGATAAGGACATTGACGCTATTATATGTGAGAGAAGCATGCAAACAACTGCCACCAACCACAAACCCCCTCCCCAAAAAAAACAAAGCAAAAATGATAATGAACAGAGGACTTCAGTATCGATGTTGCCAGCCTGGCAAGTAGCTTAGCAATTGATGGGATAGGAAATGCAATATAAAGTGCTGTAAGAAGCAATTGCATAGAAATTCATATTGCAGCAACACAGTCACTGCACATATTAGCAGGGGATCAGAATGTGAGATCAGTGGGACCTACAGTGACATCAACACCAACAACAGCTGATGAGCAAAAACAGAAATCACTGCATTCATCATCAAATGGGGGTCAATATAAAATTTAGAAGAACATACAATGTGTGATGGGCTATTTATAGAAGACATCCATAAAAAATAGGCGCATGACACACCCATTTTTTTTTTACAGAAATCCATTACTGAACAAAGCAACAGTGGTAGTATTATTCAGCATTACAATCACACCACTAAACAACTGGACCACACTGCTGAACTGAACACTGGAAGTGCATGCATTAAAGGTTTTTCCCACATGGGATGCCTTGCGAGTGTCATCTTGGTGTACTATTGGTAGACCTTATAATTCATGTACTGTCAGGCAGTGCAGCAGTCCTAAATAAGGATGGTACAAGTGTCTACCATACAATATTGCTGATGTACCTGTATCATTATGACTACCAATACAACCAAAGCACTGTTTATCCTCAGCACATCCTGCAGACAGTCGGCATAGTAATAAGACTTATAACTGCCACTTGTGGGTTTTTTTTTATGGGGAAAAATGCTATAGCAATCAGTGAAACTTTTCTATAACAAAATACAGTGTAATACACATACAATGCAGGATGTCTGAAGTCTGGACTGAGGATAAACAGCATGGATGGACCTGGACAACACGTTTTCATCTGCATTTAGGAACTCTTGTTTTTTATTCCATTCTGTCTCGGATTACCACAGCAACATTGTGCATGAGAAAAAATAGAAATAATAACACATTAGGCACTTATAAGTACTATTTCTGTGCAGACTGGTGACAAGGTGTACTGAGGACTTGACTGAGGATGAACTGCACGTTAGGACTGCAGATAGTCATACTAAAAGATTGATAAACAGTGTGGAGTGACGTTGATAAATACACACTTCTCCAAGTTAACATTTGTAACCAGTACTGTTTTGAGAACACGATTTCCTCCATTGACGTATCTGCTTTGAGAATAAAATTACACACTGATTGCAAAAAAAGGGATGTGAACAGAAGGAACCCAGAAGCGTGATTAATAAACAGAATAATAGATAGGTTACTGTGAATTACAAGGCTGTAATTTCATCAAGAGGTTCTGGGGACATAGATAACCTCGGGAGCGAAGCTCAAGAGGTTTCTATGTCCCCAGAACCTCAAGATGAAATTTCAGCCGAGTAATTTACAGTAACTTATTTTTATTTTTTGTAATATATGGATGCAGGAAGGTGGTGAGTTCTTACTTGTAGGCTGGGTGATGGCTTGAACGCTGCCTCAGAAAGTTGATTAGAGGTCATCAGGAAGAGTTTGTAAGAACAACAGTTTCTAAGCATAACATCTAACAGTTCGTTGTAAAACGTGGAACATATAACGGTAAACATTTAAAAAAAAATTAAAAGCCAATGATTGCGGCAGAGGAAGGAGTAAATGAACGGAGTAAAGTTTGTGGTTGTGGTTTTCACTCAGACTGCGAGTGTGAGTACATCACATATCTTCTCTTTTTGGGCTGAGGAGACTTGTGATTTCGTTTTTTACTATGTGACTATATCGCAGAATAGTTGCATGCATTAGTTTCCCGCGGATCCGTTGTTTAAATTATTGCAGCTGTGTGGTGAAGAAGGTGGCTCGTGGTGGGCACGAGGTTGAAGGGCGCGCTTGTGCTGTAGCGCTGCAGTGATAATACTATCATTCATTGGAAGTGAAGTGTAGTATTATTGGGAGTGCATTGTTCTGTGCTATGTATTACAACAATTTTTTTACATCGTTTTCAGTAGCATTTTTTGAAGATCCATATAATACAACACACTACCTTATATTGCTTTCTTGCCTTCTACTATATCAATGCTGAAATCCTTTGACAGGAGAGTGAGAGGGCTTGACAAGATAGTGACGATCCACCCACAAAATAAAATATTGGTACAAGGGTTTATTTATTTAACTATACAACAAAAGCACTATTGTGGCATTCCACTGAACTCACACTTGACTGGCACATGTACTAGACATCTGAAGGTCTCGTTGTCGTGGCGATGATGTTTTTACAGTGCTCAAAGCAGCTTCAGTGTGCAGGTGTAGAGTAAAGATGGCATGGGCATCAAAATCATTGGTTGTGAATCACTGATTTTTACAGAGTAAAATGCACTTGGGGGAAACAAAGCACAGAAGAAACATGGATTTCAAGAAAACACAACACAAGGTATCATAATTTGTTTTTATTGAAATGCTAAATGTTTTACTTTGTTTTTTTACGAGACTTCTTCATTAACACAAATTAATAAGTAGACCAGTAAGCTTTGAATATGATCTAGATTTACAAATGAGTATACAATGAAAGCACATAACCAAATACTAGTTCAATGTCCTGCACAACCAGTATAGTGTTATGTTTGTGCAACTGTTTTAGTTTGGTTTTGGCCATTTTCA
Organism: Neoceratodus forsteri; assembly: GCA_016271365.2. Lineage (NCBI taxonomy): Eukaryota > Metazoa > Chordata > Ceratodontiformes > Ceratodontidae > Neoceratodus > Neoceratodus forsteri. Next base: position 689,272,196 of record CM057449.1, read on the forward strand.
CTCTCTATTCCAGAGGAATTACCACCCCATAGGGGTACAAAAGGCAAGGAACCCTCAGAGAGGGTTCCACTCCTAAAGGTGCCACAGGACAATTCCCATGGCTAAAGGTACCTTAGGAATCCCCCTAAGGAGAGAAGTGCTGCCGTTAGAGAAGGAGGAGGGGAGGATGGTGGGGCAAAGAAAAAGTACTTCACAATGAAGCTGAGAGGAACTGCTTATATAGCTCAGGAAGTGGGAATGACTGGCTGCTTGGCCATTGAACTCCAGACAAAGCCTTTCCAATTCAATGTCCAGTGCAGCCAGTATAGTGTTAAGTCTACGCAACTATGTTAGTTTGGTTTTGGCTGTTTGCACTCTCTATTCCAGAGGAATTCCCACCCTGTAGGGGTATGAAAGGCAAGGAACCCTCAGAGAGGGTTCCATCCCTAGAGGTGCCACAGGACGACTCCCTTGGTTAAAGGTACCTTAGAAATCCACAAAAGAAATGTAGTACAATCATATCCCAAAGAATGAGGTGACACGAAGCATATGAGCAAGCAGTAACTGAGGTAGGAGCAGTAACTGTAATTTAGTAGTAGAGAAGCACAGACAGTTTGATAACATAATGAGATGCTCAGTTTGATAATGTAATGAAATGCCCAGGTTTGCGTAGCATGATATTGATGGTTTGCATTGAGAATGAGGGGATCCTCTAAGAAGAGAGGAAATGGCAGGACATCCTTCACCTCCATCCAACAGCAGAACCTACCTAAAGAAACTAGGGAAAACTACTATGCTAACAGTTATGACCTGAGGCAACAGAGGAGAGAAAAAAAAAACCTATGAGGAGGAAATCTCTGGGGATCCAAGGCCTAGGTCGCCTTCCCTCCAGGCTTGGGAAAGTTTATTTAGTGATGGCTCTGCAGCTGCAATTTGGAAAACCCAATTAAAGGGAGGTGGAAAATATTCCAGTTTGGAGGAAGGCTTTCACTGAAACCTTCTAGCGGGAACACTGTGGAAGGTTGTGAGAAAACTCAGCAATAATACATCCAACCAAGGTAGAGGAGGAGGAGAGCAATGACTGCTGAGGCACTCATCTGGCTTACCCACCCTAAACTCAAATTAGGTTAACCAGAGGCAGTCTTAGGGAGAATGCAGTGAAGATGCCTTGCTAGGGAAGCCACTAAAGCCAATGAACAACCGTTATAGTGGAACACTAGAGCCAAAGGAGATCTATGCAACCACCCTTCACCACTAGTCTTAAATTACACACCAGGAGCTGCAGTTGAGTAGCAGGCAGCTAAAGCCAACCCCAAGGCAAGGACATTCCCAGCTATGGGCCAGGTGAGAAGGATCCCATCCCAAGTTGGACATGCTCAAGATGTGGACTAAATGCAGAGTGAGACCATTGGCTTTAGGAACCCTGCACCAAGAATAGAATGGCTGGCATGCCCCAGAATTAGGTTGAGCTGAGAAACTGGTGAGCTGATTGAGCATTGGTGTGCTGATCATAATGAGCAGTGAGTGCTGAGACCTTGCAAGGTTGAAAGCAGATTGAGTGCAGCAGACATCTCAGAGGCTGAAGTCAAGAGGATGCAGTAGGCATGAGCAATCAATTGGGTAAGCAAGCGTGGACCTGCGCATAGGTCAGTAAACAGAGTAGTAATAAGTAGACCTGCATGTAGGTCTGCATAACATAGTAGCAATAAACAGAATAGTGGGGCAAGCCAGCCAGACATTTAAAAGCCAAATCAAGGTGACAAATACTTTGAGGATTTTTGGTAGCAAAGGCAGGATTTAGAACAGAAATTATTAGCCACATGGGGCCATGACTCCCCAAACACTTCCCAGTCCCCGCCGTAGGACAAACAAGAAAGTCATGGAAGGCTGAGAACCTCATGTAGATATTAAAGCTGGTTTAACAGCCTCAGTAGGAACTTTAGCTGACCTCAGAGTGAAACAGCAATATACAAACTGGGAATAGCATGACTGAACTACATAACAAGGTAAAGAGTTTGAATCAAGGTAAATAAATGTAGAGCAACATCTGAATGGAGTACACTGAGTTGTAAAACTGCAATAAACATAATTAAGGAGACACAATGCTTCTGAAAGCAGGTGTAACCAGTCAATGCAATGAAGCTGCTCAAACGAAGCAAGCAAAATGAGCATGACTGAGCTGTATAGATTGGCTCAGAGTAAATCTGAGTCAGGTGAAAGTAATCGAGTATGTAACATGGAGCAGCTATGGTTGAGCTGAAACACACAGATCAGGTTTGCAGTTGCAGTGCAAGTAATTTGTGAGTTGTGAGTAACTGAGAGCAAATAGTATGAGCCCTGGAGTAGCAGTATGCTAGGAGCTTAGAAACAAAGTCCCTCAAAAGACAAAACCAAAGACACATGGACACAGAAAACAGGGAACAAACAGAAGGAAGCACACACAGCTGAAGGCAAAATACAAACCAGAAGCAGGAAAATAAACACAGAAGCCCAGCAGAGACAAGCAGGAGCAGCAAAGTAAATGTGTGTGTGTGTGTGGGGGGGGGGCACAGCCCCAGCCAGCCAGGTAGGCCCAACCAGCTCAGAGGACAGACCAAAGAAAAAGGAAAAAAAATTCACAATGAGGCTGAGAGGAACTTCTTATATAGCTCAGGAAGTGGGAGGAGCTAGCTGCTTGGCCATTGAACTTCAGGCAAAGCCTTTCTAATTACAAGATATTTATGTTTAAGTCTGCTTTCTAGTCTATCACAATAGGAAGTGATACTTGAAATTTAGTTGACTTTGTGGTTAAGCCTTTTTCAAGAAAGACATTTAAAAATATCTAACTTGTGATTTACAAGAAAAGAATTTAGGGTACCGTAGCATACAGTCTTTCACTGTAAGTGTTCAAAATATTTAATATTTGGCAAGTAAAAACATTCATACCCAACAGTCATGTTAACTAGCATTGAATACAACCACAAATCAATGATCTCATCAGTAAGCATTAAATTATAATTAAGTATCATTGTAAGTGGTTAGCTGTTAAAAGCATATACCTAAGTATTAGAAATAACCGTAATTATATGCTTAAGCAGGCAAGGTTGAATCCCAGCTGCAAGGTATTGATGTTTAAATCTGCTTATTTGTTTATTGCTGTAGAAAGTGATATTTTAGCACACTAAAGCAAAGAATGATTTTATCTCATATTGCTTAGGATTCATTTATGATATCTAACAGAGGGTCCATAGGTTGGATATTTGGGGCAGACCAGCTGGCCATTATTTCTTCAAGCTCCTGGTTGATTGCTTCATTGGTTAAGAGTGTTGAGGTGAGCAGACCCATTGGGGGCCAGATTGGATCGCAGATTGAGCAATGTGTATTGGGCATGCAGGAAACCAGATATTTGGGGTATAGTTTGGGTAATGGAGCAGTAAAGCCAGAGATTTCTAAGATAGAAGCTGTAACTAACAGCCCTATCCCTACAACAAAGAAACATGTCAAGTAATTTTAGGGCTGGCTGGTTACTATCAGAGATGTGTTCCCAGCTTTGTTCAGTTAGCTACTCCCCTCACTGAACTCATGAAGAAACGGTACCCGAATAAGTGAAATGGTCCCTGGAGTGTGATGAAGCTTTTCAGACCATTAAGGCTGTTACAAAGAGATGCATCAGGGGTAGGTTTGGGTGCAGTCTTGAGTCAGAATATAGATAGGAAGGTACATCCTGTTCTATATACAGTATGAGTAGGAAATTGCATGACAGAGAGAAAAGGTACCCCACCATTGAAAAAGAATGCCTTGAGGCAAAATGGGTCATGGAGTCCCCTAAGTTTTTTTGCTAGGAACTGACTTTATACTTATAACAGATCACAGTCCTCTCTGTTGGTTTGACCAAATGAAGGATAAAAAATCCAGACTCACAAGGTGGTACCTGGCACTACAGCCATTTAAATTCAACATGATGCACAAATCTGGAAAAGAGAATGTCAATGATGATTTTCTGTCAAGATATGGATCAGGAATTGAGAATTCCAAAGGTTAAACAATGTGCGAGTTTAAACTTCACTGATTGGTGTATTGATTGTTATAGAAAAAGGGATACTGCCTATGTAGAGAACTGTAAAAGTTATCAGGTAATGTTAGAAGAGAATTAAAAAAAAGTTTTGAAAACCTGTTTTTTAAAACAGTTTCCCTCTTAAAGAGAGGGGCATGTGACAAAGTTGAATAAGACTCTGTGCCATTTATTATGCAGAAAGAGTTAAAAGCAAGGATCTGTTATATCTTCTCCTTTTCTATCTCTTGTCTGTTTGCAATGACACCAGGGTCATGCCTCCCCTCATTGTCTCCCTGACCCCCTTGGCCAAGATGCTAGCATTAAATGTATCCATAAATCCCTGAAGTTTGGCACTGCTTGCTTCTGGAATGCTCCAGACTACACCAAGAAGTTTAAAGTCTCCCATTACCACCACTTCCCCCTGTGGTATTAGCCTTTTAATTTGGGGGTGTTCTGTCTGCACCTTCCTTTTGATTAAGTGCTTCTGTGTCCCAGGAGTCCTTTATGGCTCCCAGACAGGCTCTGGAGCATAGGTTTGCTGTTCTGCCACCCCTTTGCAATATCTCCTTGGAGTCAGATTTGGCATACTATGTCTGCTTCTCTGTAGGCAATGAACAGTGGCCCCAAAGTCCTTATTTAGAAGGGCTCCTGCTTTCTAAACTTTTCTGTGCCCCTGCAATATACTTGCGGCCATGCTTCAATATTTGGTAGGGCCAGCTCAGTCACTGGGAAAGTTCCAGTTCATTTAGGAGCATTGGTCATACTCCACTCCTTTGGTAACAGGCAATGAGCTCTGCAATGCAGCATGGAGCTGAGAAGATAAAGGGTGCCCAACAGCAGCAAAGAAGGCTTCATGCCTCTTTACTCTCCTGGTCCTCAATGCCTGTCTTTGGGTACCAGATGATGCAACAATAGGCTGGTAGGCTCCAAAGAGCCAAGTAAGCCCCCACACAATCATAACAGGGGACACTGCTTGGTGGTAACCGGGAGAATGTAAACAACATAGAAATACAGAGAATGTTGACAGATAAAGACCACTGGTTGATCAGTCTGCCCTGTTCTACCCTATCATACTCCAGACCTATTGTCTAGTCAGGGTTATTGCTCTCCTCTCCTCTCCTCTCCCTCCCCTTGCCCTCTGCCTTACTTCTTTCTCTCTGTGTAACTAGTAAGCCTTATACTCAGTCCCAGCCATGTTTGAATCCATTAATGTTTTTTGCACCCACCACCTCTGCTGGTAGGCTATTCCATGACTCAACCACTCTGTCAATAAAATAAAATATTCTCACATTTCTCTGAATCTCCCCCTGCCAGTGTCTACTCTTGCCTCTGTGTTCTTGATTCAGTAGTCCTGCTGAATATTTCCCCACAATCTGTCTTGTTCATTCCTTTCAGAAACTGGAAGGGCTCTGCCATATTTCCCCTCTCCCTTCTGGTCTCCAGTGAATACATTTTCAGGGCCTTATGCCTATTCTCATAGGATTTGTCTTGCTGGACCTGAATCATTTTTGTTACCCTATGCTGTACTTTCTCTCACCTGTGTTTATTTTTTCTTTGGGAGGTGCTCCAACACTGGGCACAGTATTCTTGATGTGCCCTCAGCACTGATCTATACAGTGGCAGTGTCACTTTCTTCCTACTGCTTGCAAGCCCCTTCCTAACACAACCCAACATCCAATGTGTCTTGCTGTAGGCCTTGTTACATTGGCTAGATTGTTTTAGGAGATCAATTATGATGACTCCCAAGTCTCTTCCTTCAGTGATAGTGCCCAGCTTAACCCCTGCAATCCAATATTTCTTCCTGGTGTACTTGTTTCCTATGTGTATCACCTTGCACTTTTTGATGTTGAATTTCAGCTACCAATATTTGAACCACCTCTCCAATCTTTTTCAGGTCCCCAGTGCCCTAATACTTTTCTCACTGTCTACCCTGCCACAGAGCTCATTGTCATCTGTGAAGAGACACATCTTGCCTTGTATTCCTGCTCCTATGTCATGGATGAACTTACCAAAAAGGTCTGGCCCTAGGACTGAACCCTGTGACACCCCACTCATGCCCTCCCTCTCCCCTGTCTTGATCCCATTTACCACCACCCTCTATTGTCTCTTGCCCAGCCAGCTTCTCTCCCATCTAACTAGATGCTTTGCTAATTTCCAGATCCTGTAACTTCTTCAGCAGCCTCCTCTCTGGCACATAGTCAAAGGCCTTGCTGAAGTCAAAGTAGAGCAAATCCACTGCTCATCCCTTGTTCACTGTACTAGTGACCCAGCCAAAAAATACTGTGAGGTTGGTTTGACAAGATCTTCATACCGTGAACCCGTGCTGCTTACGATCCTTGAGCCCATTTCTCTCAAGGTAGTCCACTAGGTCCTCTTTGACTAGTGTCTCCATTAGTTTACCTGCTATGAAGGTAAAACTGATGGGTCTGAAGTTTCCTGGTTGCTCTTTGTCCCCTCACCTGTGGAACAGAACTATGTCTGCTACACCCTAATCTTTTGGAAACACCTCTGGCTGTAGGGAGCTATAGAATCACCCTGCCAAGGGTTCAGCCACTTTTAATGCCAGTTTTCTGAGCAATGTTGGATGCATCTCATCCAGTCCAGGAGCTTGCTTTATTTATTTATTTATTTATTTATTTATGTCTTTGTTAACTGGGTAAGTGTGCTGGTCCAATGGACCATTTTCAGACATGACCCGAGCCACAAGGTGGCACCAACATAGTTCAACAGCCATAAATTTATATAGACATTAGTAGCTATTACACAGTGATGAACAATAGACAAGGGTCAAAACATAAGTCAAACATGTCTGTGCAAAACCTCAATATGAGGTCAATAAGAATACAATGTAAATTGAGCTGAGGCAGTGGTAACAACTCAGATTACAGAGAATAAATGGTACAAAAATAACAAGCAGTAACTTTTATAATTAGAAGCAAAACATCCATTTCTCCTGAACTGGCTGACAGGCTAACAAACAGACTTGATAAGAAGACCTTGCAGGTCAAGGAGAAAGGAAACCAGAGGTAGATAGTAGGTCAAGAAGGGATAGGACAGAGATACATAGCACCTAGGGTAGTTTGTGGGCACTACTTGTTGTCCAGGACACAACTGCATGGGGATTCAGATAGCATCCAGGCTCTTAGGTTTGTTCTGAAGGACAATTTGGAGGGGGACAAGTGAACAAGTATCGGTAGACTGTTCCATAGGGTGGGGGCAGAGACTGAGAAAGCTGTAGTTCCCATTAAGGTGGAGACATGTGGTACTTAAAGGGGAGGGACTGAGGATATCCTGAGACACCTGGATGCAGTCCTGTGAGTGAGCAATGTGGAATAGGGGGACATCTGTTTGCACCGGAATGCATTGTCCACAATATAGCCCATAGAAAACTCAATGCAACCTTGCAGAGGGAGCCACCCTAGGGACTGGTAGAGTGAACAATGGTGGTTGGAGTAGAGGGCTTGAAGAACAAAGTGACAGACAGAGTTGTAAATTGTGATTAGTCGAGAATGTAGGGCAGAGGATGCAGCAGAATAGATAGGGGAGCAGTAGGCAGGAAGTGGCAATAGGTTACCTTACACAATAGCAAGATGAGCTTCAGGGGTCAGAAGCTACTTAATACGGTAAGCAGCACCTAGTTTTTGGTGTATTTTCTGCACAGTGTTGTTTATGTGGTCAGAGAAGGTTAGTGAGGGGCCAAGGGTAACACCTAGGTACTTGAAAGCGGGGACATTTTCAAGAGGGGGCACTGGGTACATACCGGGAGGGAGGAAATGGTTTTAGTGACCTTGGCAAGGAAAGGTTTTGAGCTGAAGAGCATAGCCTTTGTCTTTTTTTCATTGACTAGGAGTCTACTGGAGAGGAACCAATGATGCGCAAAGGCATAGTTATGTGAGAGGGCAGATGAGATGGAATCAAGTGACTTATCACTGTGATAGAGGACTAAATCATCTGCATAAAGAAGGGCATGACAGTTTAGGCTGTCATTAGTGAGAGCATTGATGAACATTGAAAAAGTAGTGGGCCAAGTATGGAACCCTGGGGGACTCCTGTATGGAAAGGTAGGGTAGCAGAAAAGTCTTTACCTATTTGGACAGCCTGAGATCTGCCAGAGAGATAACTGCGGAACCACTCTGTAGAATCAGGGGAGCAGCCAAACTGAAGTATTGTGGAATGTAGAAGATGATGGTCAGCAAGGTCAAAGGCCTTAGATAGGTCCACAAACAATGCTCCAGTGGCCTTGCCCTTATCCATATTTGTTAGGATATGATCAGAGAAGAGGGCTAGTGCAGATGAGGTACTGTGATGCTTCCGGAAACCATGCTGAAGGGGACATAGGAGGTTATATTTCTGTAGATTTTTTCCAATACTTTGCTGAGGTGTGGGAGCAGTGAGATGGGTCTATAGTTTTCGGGGTAGAGGGGATCACCTGTCTTGAAGACAGGTACCACATGTGCAACTTTCCATGCATCAGGCACACTGGATGATGAGAGGGCCAGGTTAAATATGAAGGTAAGTGGTTTAACAATGGCTGTGGAGATAATCTTGAGAAAAATAGGGTACAGTCCATTGCTACCAGGGCTGCCTCTGGCTGTAAACTCTTTAGGAGCTTAGTAGTGACTCTCTGCCCAATGGCCCTGAAATAGAAACAGAGAAACATTGACAATAGTGACAGTAAAAGACCAAAGGTCAATCTATTCTGTCTGGAGTTCCATATCTGCCCCAGGAACTTTTCTCCATATGGAGATTGATCCCTGCCAGTCCAACGAAACCTTTGACTCTGTCCTAGTCATGCTTGAAACCATTTATGATCTTGGCGCCCACCACCTTGGCTGACAGATTGTTCCATAGCTCCATCATACTTTTTATAAAATGGAACTTCCTCATAATTCTCTTAACCCCCCCCCTCCAGTTTACACTCATGACATCAGGTTATGACTCTGTACTCTGGCTAAATGGTTCAGTTTGTTTATTCCTTTCAGGAACTCAAAGGTCTCTATCTTATTTCCCCTCCCACCTCATCTGGTCTCCCATGAGTACAGTACATGTTTTAAGTAATTAAAATGTATTTTTGGCATCAAACGAAAAGTTTTTGGCAGCAGTTTTTGGTGCCTATATCGTGACTCCAATGTGATTTTGGAAATTGTGCTGTTTATTATGCGTTTGGCCCGTCACTACACCGACTGGTCACTGTCTATCTGCAGTTCAGTACATAATCAGTGTCTTTAGAAGGTTTTCATAAGATCTGCCTTGTTGGCCCTGAATCATCTTAGTCACCCTTCATTGTATTGTCTCCAGTCTGTCTCTCTCCTTCCTTCGGTGAGGACTCCAGAACTGAGCACAGTATTCCAGATGCAGCCTTACCAGTGACCTATATAGATATAGTAGTACCTCCTATTTCCTGCTGTCAGTACCTCTTCTGATACACCCCCGCATCCAAATCACTTAGCTGCTGACTTTGTAGCTATTCAAAGCTGGTTTATTACAAATAAACTGGTTTTGAATGAAAAAAGACCAAATCAATGGTCTTTTGAAGTCGTAAAAAGAAAATCATGGTAGAGCCTGTTCTCTCGCTTCACACGACTAGTGGTGTAGTAACAGATCAGGTTAATACCTTCAAATATCTTCGATTAGTGGTAGATGACTGCGTGACTTATGAATACCATATAGTCCAAATGATCAGAGTAGTGCATCAAAAGTTAGGGGACTTTTATAGGCTAAATCCCTTGTTAACACCATCCACAAGACTGCTTCTTTCACACAGTTTGTTAATCCCGGTGATAGATTATGGACTTTTATTTTATTATACTGCAGGAGAGGGTTTGTTAAATAGGATAAAAACACTCAAATCAAATTGCATGCTTTGCAATACAGTTGCCATTTAGGACACATCACTGTGCCTTATGAAATCAAGTAGGATGGCTTTCCCTGGAATCAAGATACTGGTTTCAACTCGAGATCCTAGCAAAAAAGCTGACTACAAAGAAGGTACTGAATTCTTTTCACTGTATTTTCAGAGTACATAACAGTTCTGCAGCTACTCATTTATCTGTACATCAATATTTCAGTGTTCCTTGAATGAAGCATCTATGGGGCAACGGCAATGATTTATAATGTACCACTATTTTTCAGCACTGTTTCGACTGTAATTGATTGATTCAATGTCTCTTGCCATAGCTTTAAAAAAACTTTAACAAAGTATCTATTTTTAAAGCTAGTTAATGTCACTGTTTTAATTAGTTTAAGCGATTGTGGCTGTATTGTTTGATATGTCATTTTAATCTACTGTCTGTTATATTAATTTATGATAAATTGTGACTCTGGTCGCCCATGAAAATGGGTCATCAGCTCATGGACTTACCAGATTTTAAATAAACAAAACAAGCAAAACAAAACAAAACAATTAGCCTTGCTATAGCTTTACCATGTCTACATTCAGGGTTACTTGCCCTTTTTTTGACCTTTTTTCCCATACATGCCACTTGTCCCATTCTCAAGATCCTTCCTACAGCAGCCTTTATGCTGCTTTCAGACAAAGGCCTGCTATCCTGTACTGTGAACACAGAGGGAAAGTAATTGTTTAGAAAAGCTGCCTCCTATTCATCCTCCTATATCATCCTGCCCCTTCAGTCAGCCTCAAAATTCCTCCTCTCATGTTCTTTTTTTACACTAATGTACTGTATCTAAAGAACTGTTCCCCCCTTGACACTCTCCACAATATGGAATTCTGTTTCTGCTTTTGTGTTGCTGACTGCCTTCCTTACCTCCCTCAACGGTAGCTGGTATTTACCTATTCCTAGTCTTCCTGTTTCTGTTTGTATCTATTGTTGGCCATCTTTTCAGGCCTCATTGCCTCCCTCACTTTCTTTGAGAACCAGATTTGTTTGTTGTGTCTATTAACTTTTGGTTACCAATCTCCAGCATGACTTAGTTGTCTCTAGAATGGCCCCTTTAATTACTCCCCATCTCCCCTCTACTGCCCTCATTTGATTCACTTCCCTCAGCTTACCCTTGACTAGTTCCCTCATCTGGTCAAAGTTTGTTTTTTTGAAATCCAAAACCATGGCTTTTGACGAGGGTATACTGATACTCAGGTCCCGTTCCAACTATTTGGTGTTATGGTCATTGGACCCCAGAAGCTCTCCCGCCCTCACCCCACCAACCATTTCTGAGCTGGTGAGCACCACATCAAGAATGTCAGTTTGCCTTGTGGCTTCTATGACCATCTGCACCAGCAGACAGTCCTGCAACATATTTAGCATGGCCTGACTCCTGGCACTCTTGGCTGCTGAGATGTCCCATTCTGTGTCTGGTAGATTAAGATCCCTACTACCACCACCACTACTTCCTCCTTTGTTGTTCCATCTGAATCTCTGCCCCTAGTTCCCCATCTCCCTCATCCTCTTGTCCTGGAGGTCTGTAGTCAACCCAATGTGCAGCTATCTACCTGATGTGATCATGCACTGTACCCACAGCAGTTCTGCCCCCTCTCCCTCCCCTGATGGACACCTCCTCAACCACCTCTATGTCTTCCTTGACAAAAAGGGCTACCCGGCCCCTTTTCCTGTACCCCTATCTTTTCTATACATGTTGTATCCCAGTATTGCTACTGTAAGTCACAGTTGTTATTGCCAGTGGCCCATGTCTCTGTGATGGTGTAATTCTGCATCTGCCACCATCACCTGGTGCTCACAATTTTTGTTCCCCAGGCTCCTGGCATTTAGACAGACTGCCTTCCAGCATGTACCAATCTGTCTCCCCTTCTTGTTGATACCTCTTTCCTTGTCCTCCCTTTTCCCCCATAATTTCCTGCTGCTTGTTCATTCTGTCTGCTTCTCACCTCTGACCCCTTTTTGTACTTTGTTATGGACCCCTGTCCAGATGTTTATAGCTCCTCTGTTTCCTGACTCCATTTTTAGTAGAGTCTTAGCTTGGTTCCCCTTATGCATTCTTCCTCTATGGTTCCCCAAGCCTCAGTCTCATCTACACTCAGTTTAAATGTCCCCAAATACAGACATCAAACTTCTGCCTCATTGAGCTAACCCTCCCCCCCATCTGGTGAAGGCTGTCAACCTTGAAGAGCCTCCTGTGCCAAAAGATCCCCCCAGTATCTTACAAAATGGTACCACTCCTCCTGATACCATCCCTTCAGCCACCCATTATTAAACTGTTCAATCTCTTCCTTCCTTACTTGCCCTTCCCTTCTCTTCCCCCTCTCCCACACAGGAAGAACCCTGGAAAAGGTAAGATAAGCCAAGTGAGTCTTCCATCAGTTCCCCAGCCTTTGAAAGTTGCACTTCACTGGCTGGTTTACCAAATTGCTGTTGCTTAAGTGTACCAGCACTCCAAGCTCCCCTCTCCCTACCATCCTCCCTATCCTGTCCATGTCCCAGATGGCTGCTGCACCTGGAAGGCATCTAACTAGCTCGTTGCCCTTCCCCCACTTCACACCACCTTCTCTACCCCCTCTAATTATTGAGTTCCCTGCCCCTAGGATACTCCTTGCTCCCTTGCTCCGGTTCTTACCACTGGGTGCCACCAAGTCATCCTGATTCACCCTTTCCAACTGGATCTGCACCCCCACCAAGTGGGTCCCGTACCTGCTCTTTCTTAAGTGGTGCAAATTAATTCACTGTTGAGATACTGTGAGCCTGGATGACTTCCTTTTAGCTGCCCCTGCCACCCATTCCCCCCTCTGCTACCCTCCAGCCTCTGAGCTAGTGGGCCTTTGGTAGAGTGGAGGTGTTAGGTGTGTCTGAGGGTATCAGCTCAGCTGGTGATGCACCTGGGATAGCTCATTCCTTGCTGCTTCCAGCTGTGTCTGGAGCTCAGCAAATGCTCTACTTATGGGGCAGTGTTCTCTCCTCTAGTGCATAACCTAGAAGATGACCTCCCCACAGTCCCTACTGCTGACTATGTTTCAGCTATACCTGTGCTCCATTTTATTTGACTGCTCCCATCACACAGCACCTACTTAACTCCCCAAAAAAACTAAATACACTGTAGTACTAATGTACTGCACTTCACCTGCCTGAAACCCCTTTAGTTATTTCCTGTAACACACTACCCTAGATAGGGTGTTTGTGCCTTAGAAACATAGCCATAGAAACATAGAAACATAGACTTTGATGGCAGATAAGGACCACTTGGCCCACCCAGTCTGCCCATTTCCCTTCCTATTGGATAAGCTGCAGATTCTAGTTAACCAACAGCCTACTTCCTGCAATCCCCCACTACAATTGCCTTTTGTCTGTCCCATACATGTTTGAATTCCCCCACTGTTTTAAACCCAACAACCTCCCCAAGAAGGCGGTTTCATGCATCTACCACTCTCTCCGTGGAAAAATATTTCCTCACATTACCCCATAGCCGTCAAACTTACAGGTCTGTAGTTTTCTGTTTCTGCTTTGCTCCCACTTTTGTGAAGGGGAATCACATCTGCCCTCCTCCAGTCCTCAGGTACCACCCCATCCTCCCATGATTTGTTAAAAAGTGTGGTCAGTGGTGTCACTAGGTCCTCCCTTAGTTCTTTCAGGATTTTGGGGTGAATCCCATCAGGCCCCATTGCTTTGTCCACCTTGGGTTTTAGAGTTCTTTCAGGACTCTTTCTTCTGTAAATGGACTGGCGTCAACCCCCCTACCTAGAGTGCTTCTATTGTCTGGTTTAGGTAACTCCTTCTCATCTTCTTTTGTGAATACTAAGCAAAAGTATTCATTCAGTATCTCTGCCTTTTCACTGTCTCCCTCTGCCCACCTCCCCTCTCCCTTATTAATCTTCACTATTCCTCCCTTAATCTTTCTATGCTCCCTAATGTACCTATAAAAGGTTTTATCCCCCTCCTTAACTGAATTGGCTATTTTTTCCTCAGTTTGGGCTTTTGCTATTCTGACTGCCTTCCCCACTTCTTTCTGCTTTAATTGATACAGTTCCCTGTCATGCTCCTTCTGTGATGCCTTATACTTTTTGAATGTAGCCTTTTTCTCCTTAACCTTCCCTGACACCTCTTTTGAGAACCATAGTGGTATTTTACTCCGCGTTGTTTTCTTTATCTGTTTCACACAAAGCCTTGTTGCAACTATGATGGCAGTTTTGATTTTTCTCCATTGTTCTTCCACCCCTCCTTTTTGGCCATTTGCTAGTGTATTCCTCAGGTATTCTTTTTTGCCAAAGTCAGACCTTCTAAAGTCCAGTATGCTTGTTTTTGTATGGCTTGTCTCCATGGTTGTGCTTATTGTGAAGCACACTGTGCAGTGGTCGCTTGTTCCCAGATGTCTACTGACTTCTAAATTTGTGATCCTGTCTCCATTTGAGAGTACCAGGTCTAGTATTGCTCCCTCCCGAGTGGGTTCCAACACTAGCTGTCTAAGGCCTACCCCCCTGCAGGGCATCGAGAATGATCCTGCTCTTGGATGTGGCTGCAGTACATGTCATCCAGTCAACATCTGGCACACTGGTGCAGGGACTGCATCAGAAGACATATGAGGACAGATTAACGGAGCTCAATATGTATACCCTTGAGCAAAGGAGGGAGAGAGGTGATATGATCGAGACATTTAAACACCTTAAGGGCATAAACAAGGTGAAAGAGTCTAACATGTTTAAATATAAGAAAAATAGCAGGACAAGAGGACACAGCATGAGATTAGAGGGAGGCCGATTAAGGGGGAATGAGGAAATTTTTTCACAGAAAGGGTGGTAGATGCATGGAATGGCTTACCACAAGAAGTGGTGGCTATGAATACAGTGCAGGGCTTCAAACAGGCATGGGATAGGCATAAGGGAGCAATACAAATGACTATGAATAGATAGGTCACTGACAGAGCAAAGGCCGATGGCACATTTATAAGGTAGAAAAAGAAATGGGCAGACTGGATGGGCCTTGCGGTCCTTATCTGCCGTCAACTTCTATGTTTCTATGTTTCTATGTTTCTATGTTTTATATTCAGCTCCCCCATCAACAGTATCTCCCCTTTTTCAGCCATTTTGAGAATGTCCTCTATCATTTTCTTGTCCATTTCCTCCACTTGAGATGGGGGTCTGTATACATCCCCTGTGTGGATTGTGATGCCATTCCCTGTCTCCAAGGCGACCCAGAGTGCCTCTTGTCCTCCCCCTTTACTTTTTAGTTCTGTAGCTTTGATCCCTTCCCTTATGTATAGAGCTACTCCACCCCCTCTTTTACCCTCCCTGTCTCTTCTGTAGACTGTGTACCCCGGTATGTTGACATCCCAGTCATAGTTCTCCATGTACCATGTTTCAGTGACTGCCACAATATCCAATTGTTCATCTTCCATCAGGGCTACTAGCTCAGGAAGCTTGTTTCCCAGACTACGGGCATTGGTACTCATTGCCCTCCATTTAATGTTGGCTTTATCCTTTTTTCCCCATCCCTGCTCTTATTGCCTTTGTCTATTTTTCCATTTACCCCTGTCCTGCCCTCTGTTGAGCTCTGTACCTCAGTGTTTACCTTACTACCTGCCATGTTTTGTGGGGGGGGGCTTGAAATTTCTTGCCTATCACTTTCTCCCTCCCTTGGCTAGTTTAAAACTTGCCAAGGAAGCATTTAAACCTGTCACTTGGAGGCTGGTTCCTTCTGGACAGATGCAGACCATCGTGCCAGTATAGACCTTCATCTCTCCAGGTGGACCCCCAGTCCCCAGTGAAGCCAAAACCCTGTGCTCTGCACCAGTTTTGCAACCATTCATTAAACTGCATGGTGTGCAGTACCTTAGCTTCACCCCTGCCATGGACTGGCAGCACCTCTGAGAAGGTAACCATGCTTGCTACCTGTCTGAGGCCCCTCCCAAACTCCACAAATTCATCCTGCACTGCACTGATTCCATGCCTAACTAGGTCATTTGTCCCAAGGTGGACAATGATATCTAGTTCCTTCTCCTGTGATGCTGCTTCTGCAATCCTGAGGATTCGCTTCTTGCCCTTCCAAGCCATGGCACCAGGCAGGCACCTTACTTCCCTCTCCTCTCCCTTCCCCAGTTCTACCCCCTAACAATTGAGTCCCCTATCAGAAGCTGTTTCCTTCCCCTGTGGTGTCCCTTGCCACCCTTTTGTGGGTCTCCCTTGTGGATGTCCTCAGCATTCTTCTTGGTCTCCACTGAGGGTGCCATCATAGAGGAACCTTGCTCTGCCAGACTGGCGTATGATTTGTGTTGAAGGTACAACTAGGGAGCTTCACCTCTGTTCCACCAACTGCATCCTCCCAAAACCCACTGTGGTCCAATTGCTCTTCATACTTGGTAACCTCTGAGGCAGTGGTTGTGGCAGTAGTGCTCTTTGGGTGGGGGAGGCCTCCTTAGTCCTTGCCAGTTCAGCCTGGAGGTGGGCAATCTCCTCCCTCAGAGCTGACAGTTGCCTGTAAATAGGACAGCAATGCAGTTTCCAGAATGTCTCCTGGAAAACTGCTGCCCCACAGCCAGTGCATTGCACCACTCACCACATGTCCCTCTCCCTTATAATATACAATATGTAATATATATATATATATATATTTTTTTTTTTTGGTGGTGTGCACTTACCTTTTATGCACTGTGATGGGTTATTAAGAATATGACAGTTCTGCCTCAAGACCTGTTGAGGAAGTGATGTCAGAACTTTGGCTATAAAGGAAATGCCACGCCTGGTGAGGGGTGGGGTGTGGGGACAGGGGTGGGTAGTCCACAACCACAGGTGACTGTTAGAAACAATCAAATACACCACTGCTCCACCACCCTGGTGAGTACTGCCCTTTATAGTAATTCAACTAACCTCCAGTAACTTATTTGAAAATAGTTTAACTATCACAAAATCCTATGCACCAGTAAATTATTTAAAAATAGTTTCTGTCCCAAAATCCTAGTAGTCAATCCAGCTACCCCCAAGGGATAACCAAAATTCAGTATTCAAACCCTTGTGAATTTACTTCCAAGATAAGCAGAGTTTGCAAGCTTCTTATTCAACTCCTCAGCCACCTGTAATTTATTTAAAAATAGTTTAACTGTCAGAAAATCCTAGTAGACAATCTAGCTACCTCCAAGGGTCTATCCAAATGCAGTATTTAAATCCTTCTGAAGTTACTCACAAGATAAACAGAGTTTGCAAGCCCCTTCTTGGTTAATAACTAAATAAATATGTAAATAAAAAGCAATTACCAAGGGTAGTTAGTTTCACCTCCCACATAATTGAGCAAAAGTGCACGTTGTTGCAGATATCAAGTGCAATATAAAATTTCCCACACAGCTCACAGCTGAATAAAGAAGTAGTGTCCTTCCAGGTCAAGAAGATGTGCCTTGTGTCTCTAAATATTGCAGCTACCAGTAGCTTATAGTAATCTGATCAAGTCTGGAAGTCTCCACCCAGGGCAATTGGTTGACAATGGTTATGATGCAATCTTTCCTGATCCAATACAACAAGGGTTCCCAGACTTTGCCATGGTGAGCCTCCCTTACTGGACTTGAAAAAATTCCAGGCCTCCCCATGAGTCATGACCATATTTGCATATGGCAATAATGGCATAAAAACTGGCCATTAGCACACTGCACATGCACCACACTAAATTGCGCTTCCGGTCACCTTTTGCATGATTACCACTGTACCTTGCCAGATACCAGTAATGATAAATAACTCACAAAAGCACACACAGCCACAGTTTAATAAAAAAAAAATGTGTGTTTATCGTTACAGTGTAGTAAAAATGTATTGTAAATTCTGCTGTCTGTTAGTCAAATAATGCCAGTCTTTTAAGAGGGCAACCTGTGTGCCTGTTTTCTTGCAGTCAGCTGGTGTATTCTTGAGTTTACATTTGAAAGGTAGAGGCACAAGTCATCTTCAACTTTAAGACGTGCCCGATACTTTGTTTTTATTGTGGTCATTTGCTGAAAATCCAGATTCGCACAGATATGTTGAGGTAAAAGGCATAAGTACAGAAAGAGCTCGATTTTTTTTGTGCTGGAAACTCATGTCCAACTGACAGCCAAAAGTTTGCAAGGGGCTGTTGGGTAAAAGAGACCTTCAGAGTTGGGTTTGTGGCCAGGTCAATGAGGCTCTCCTGTTCTTCTGGTGATAAGGAGTCTGCAGAGCTTGGCCTGAAAATGAAGGGATTTCTGACCCACTGATCACTGTCCTCTTTGCTATGTTCAGGAAGTATTCTTGAAGCTTGCCTTGCAACCCACATAAATGATCTGTGATAACTTCTTTGATGCTGTCAACTGAAAGCTCATTTTCATGAAGAAAATCTTCCAATGTTGAAAATGTGGCAACTGACCCTTGCTGCACTCTTGTGGACCAAAGTTCAAGCTTGGAACCAAATGCCTTGATCTTGTCCCAGACAGTGAAAACACTGGCATCCCGTCCTTGAAGTGACAGATTCAGTGAGTTCAATTTGTCAAAGATATCTGCCAAGTATGAGAGCAAAGCAAGCCACTGTGCATTGTGGAAATGTTCTGCAAGTGGAGAGTTACAGTCAGCAAGAAATATGCGGACTTCATCACACAGTTCATAGAGGCAGGTCAGCACTTTCCCCCGGGACAACCAGCAGACCTCAGTGTGCAAGAGCAACTGTGTGTGTTTCACTCCCATCTCTTCACACAGTACCAAAAACAGTCTGGAATTCACTGGACATGGCTTGATGAAATTCACGGATTTCACTGCATCAGCCAAAACTTTGTTGAGTTCAGCTGGCATCCTCATGGCTGCCAGTGCTTCCCTGTGAATCATGCAGTGGTTCCACACAGCGCTGGGAGCCACTGTTTGTACCCTGGTCACCATCCCGCTGTGTCTTCCAGTCATTGCACGAGCTCCATCACTGCAAATACCAACACAATGACCCCAATCAAGCCCTTCATTCTCAATGAAAGCATTCAGCAGACGAAACAGCTCTTCCCCAGTTGCTCTTGCAGGAAGTGCATGGCAGAATAGAAACTCCTCCTGAAGATCTGTGTCCATGGCATACTGAGCATACACCAGAAGCTGTGCAGCATCTGCTATATCAGTGGACTCATCTATCTGCAGAGACAAGAATGGGCTCTGATGAATGGAATCTATGATCTGACGCTTCAAATCTGCAGATATGTCCTCAATACGATGGCAAACTGTGTCATTTGAAAGAGGGATTGCATCCAGTTGTGCAGCTGCTTTCTCTCCAAGCATCACTGCACACATTTTCTTTGCAGCAGGAATTAGCAGCTCTTCTCCAATGTTGTGTGGCTTCCCAGTTTTGGCAGTTCTCAGAGAGAGAAGATATGATGCTTCAACTGCTTTCGCAGGTACAGTCCCATGCTGCTCCACAACTTTTTTTTGTCCTTGCAGATCACTCAGTTTTCTCTTGAAGAACTCCACTGGTTTTGAAAGTAAGCTGGGGTGCTTCATTTCCAGATGGCACTGTAGCTTGCAGGGCCACATACTGTCTTATGCCAGAACCTCAGCAAACACAATGCACTGGGGTTGTGGTGCATCACTGGTCCCAATCCGGGTGAATCCTAGTTTTAGATAGTCCTCATCATATCTTCTGGCCTTTCGTTTTGCTTGAGGTTCTCTCTGCCCAACAGGTTCCACCTCCTCGTGCACGCGCTTTCTTCCAGTCACCAGAAAGCAATCCATTCTTGGTCTACAATGTAATGGGAAATTCATATTGATGAGAAGTTGACATCAATTAAGCCAGTCTGCAGCCAGACTATCCTGGGCATGCCAAAATGTTCCGTCAGCACTGCTATAGTTACAGTACAACTGCTACAGACACAATACCCACCAAGAAGAACAGAAATATAGCACTTTTCATACACAGTGCATCCCAAAGCACTGAAGAAGCAATGGTAGAGTGGTAGTAAAGTGACTGAATTTGTAGTGGTGACCATATTGCACAACTACCACACATAGCCTGGACAATTGCATGAACCTATTTTATGGTAAACAAGGGGAATACTGAACTATTCCCTACTCTTTGCGAAGAGTGCCTTGGTTTCTTTTACTTTCACCTGGACACCCACTAGGATGGGTAGAATAAGAGCTCAGTTTGACATCTCATCCGAAGGGCAGCACCCCCAGCAGTACTGCAACCCCCCAATACAGCACTTCGATTCCAGTGTTTTTAGCACGAGTCCAGATCTGGTGTGGGATGAGAACCCATGACCCTCTGGTCCATAGGCAGATGTACCACCAACTGAAGCACACTGACAAGAAGAACACCATTTATTAATTGAAGCACATTTTGAAGAAAGAAGTAGACAGAAGAAAGCAATATCTGCATATCAAGACTGAGCAGTCACATCCATTTTAAATCAAGCAATTGCCAGTAGCAGCTCTGGCAGGACCAAAACAAGATTGTTGCTTTGCGTCACCTTGTAAATGTCCCTCCCAATAGAGCCCCAGTAGGACCAGTTCAGGACTGCATGACTGCAGCTCCGCAGCAGCACTTTGTAACCTGTAATCAGCCAGCCCAACAAAGCTCTGGCAGAACCAGATCAGAAAGGTGGAGGCTGGCCAGAGAACGGCAACCAAAATGGTGCAGGGGCTGTACCAGAAGACATATGAAGAGAGACTAAAGGAGCTTAATATGTATACCCTCGAGGAAAGGAGGGAGAGGGGGGACATGATAGAAACTTTTAAGTACCTCAAGGGAATCAACAAAGTCCAAGAGGGTAGCATCTTTCAGAAAAAGAGATGTGCAAGAACAAGGGGACACAATTTGAAGATAGAGGGGGAACAGCTCAGAGGTAATGGGAGGAAGTATTTTTCACAGAGAGGGTTGTGGATGCATGGAACAGCCTTCCTGAGGAGGTCGTGGAGTCAAAAACAGTGGGGGAATTCAAGAATGCATGGGACAGACACAAGGCAATTGTAGGGGGGGTAGGAGGAAGTAGGCTGTTGGTTAACTAGGATCTGCAGCTTATCCATTAGGTAGGGAAATGGGCAGACTAGGTGGGCCAAGCAGTCCTTATCTGCCATCAAATTCTATGTTTCTATGTTACAAACATTCCCATTTGTCACTTTTGCATGCCAAGCCATCACTGTGCCACTCACAGTTCCCAAGCTAGGTAGTCCTGTGCTTCACTGCAGCCCTCCTCCAGCTTAAGCCAGGCCAGCACAACACCCTACAGTTTCCATGCACCTTCACTGACCTCAACATGGTAACCCTCATCAGCTTGTGCCCTGGTCTTAAGCAAAAGGTGCCACCCAGAGAGATAATGTACTGTGCAGTTAGTTCAATGTCTCACTTTAAGTGCACATAACACTCATGCAGTGACAAAATGGTTGTGCTGTACCTCAGCCAATACTAGCACATCTTATACAAAGGGCCTTGGGAAATGGGTGGCTTGAGTTCAAGGGCATGCTGATGTGACTTGTGTGCTCATCAGTGCTCTTGAGTGCTCTGAGGCAGATGTAGTTAAACTTTAGAGTAGGGACTCAGCTGATGGGCAGTCTACCTCAACGTGGTAGCTGGGTGACTTCACAGCAGGGCCCTGCTGTGAATACCAAAAGACCCCCACTCCTTCACTGAGCCTATTTTGGGCTGATGCACCCCATGTAAAGGTAAGCCATGAGCACAGCCTTCACTCCACGCTGTCCACCACACAGACAAGACACTGGGGGTTGGGGGGCAGGGGGGAAGCATAGTAGAAATTGCTTCATACTTACCATGATTTTCTTATTGGTTAGTTCCAGCATGTCAGTGGGGTATTCATGTGGGATCTTCACTCCAAAGCCTCCCAACCCACCCAAATATGCAGGCTCAAGATTCCAACACACAATTTGAACCCCACAGCACACATAGGTAAGGCAAATAATGCTTTTGCAGTGAAGGGTCTTGGATGGATTGGGGGGGTGTCACTCATGAAAACCTGAAGAAGCCTCTCACCCCCAAGCTACACCAGCAGACCCTTCACTCCCAAAAATGAACAAAGAAAAAAAAACAGCACCATTTGATACCCACAGCACGCAAGAAAGGAAAATTATGCTTTTGTAGTGAAGGGTCTCGTTTGGGTTGGAGGGGGCATTCCTTAAGACCTGAAGAAGCCCCTCATGTCCAAGGTACACCAGCAGCCCACCCTCAAAAAAGGGCACCATTTTAGTACCAGAGAACTATCATATATATGCCCCCAAGGTACACTTGCAGAACCTTCACTCATAAAACAGTCAAAACCATGATTATATAACACCCCCTCCAAGCAAAACCACCAGGTCCATCACTTCAAAAACAGTAGCAGAAACAACTGTGCATCTTCCCACAAAACAGAAGCATCCAAAAGTCCACACAGCCCCTACCTCCAAGATGCAGGTCCATTATTGTAGCACCCCCCCAATCACCACAAGACTTCCTTTTGTGGCATTTCAACCATACCCCCTTCCATAAATACAAATAAATCAGACATAGAAAAGTAATGAACCAGCTGTTTTAGAATTTAGAAGCAATCCTTCCTGTGAAATAGTCAGCTCTGTCTGTGTATACTCCCCTGCTTCCAGTAACAATATTCATTGGATCTGCTGGCTGAGAGGGTCAGAGCCTGCATTTGGAGTCCCATTTTCACTGCAGCAGATAGAACCCCTCCAAGATGGGGGGGGGCAAGAACATTTTTTTAGCAGCAGACAAAAACCCCAACCGTACAGCTCCTTCCTTAGAACTCCATCCTTGCAATCCCTCCATGGGGGGGGGATCAAATGAACTTTTTTTGTGGCACATTAAAGACCCAACCTTACAGCCCCTCCATGATGGGGGGGGGGATGAAATTAATATTTTTTTAAGCAGCATATTAAAACACCAGTCTTGCAGCCCCCCAGCCCCTGCAGCAAAAACCCTGAGTTTACCAACCCCTTCAGCAAAAACAAACAAAACAAAACATCCTTAACCAGCCCCTTCAGCAACAGATGACTTCATAAAGTGTGCAGTTCTATGCTCCAGATGGCAGCTTAAAAGTTGGAGATCAACATGAACAGAGTTTTAAATTGGATGAATGCACGACGATCAGAGTTGGGGGCTCGGGCAGTGGCTTGAGGCGGCGGGTCCCTGGTCTGTATTTCGAGCGCAGATCTTCCGATTCAGCAGATTTTTGGGAGATGGAGAAAAAAAGCATACTGGGCATGCTGCTTTATTGCCAGAACTGTTTGGCAGCACAGGGTGAGCGGCAGCTGATTGGCCGAAGAAGTCTGCCAGTCGTTGGCTGGAAATTGGTGGCATACAATTGGCTGCATTCACCTCCCTTCTCATTGGCTGCTATTTGCATGCTCCTCATTGGTCTGGTACAGATGAACTCCTGCCTCTCTATTGGTGGGCTTGTGATACCTTCCTAGCCCCTCTAGTTTTGATGCTTTTACTCATGTTTCTCCCGGCACTGGAACAAGGAAGTTGGTGCCTCTCATCAAGGTGCTATTAGCACCTCATCAAGTCATCTTGCCGGGATTCAAGACAAAGGTAGGGGGGAGGGGGAGTGATGTTAAAGACGGGATGGGGGATGTGCGTTTAGTCCACTCCAGTATCACGGAGGCTCTGTTTTCATTTTGGCTGCATGCTTTCAGCATGTATTTCAGCCAAGCCTCCGCGCCTCCCCTGGAAGCAGCTTACGCCTCCCCAAGAAGGCACGCCTCACCGTTTGAGAACCCCTGCAATACAACACTTTGTGGTCTGAAAACAATGAGGGAAAACAATTTCCTGCACCTGAGGCTGTCTATGTTTCAATTCACACTGCAGGTTTTGCTATGACAACTCCTTAACCACAGTAACTTACTTAAAAATAGTTTAACTATCACAAAATCCTATGCACCAGTAAATTGTTTAGAAATAGTTTCTGTCCCAAAATCCTAGTAGTCAATCCAGCTACCCCCAAGGGATAACCAAAATGCAGTATTCAAACCCTTGTGAAGTTACTTCCAAGATAAGCAGAGTTTGCAAGCTCCTTATGCAACTCCTCAGCCACCTGTAATTTATTTAAAAATAGTTTAACTGTCAGAAAATCCTAGTAGACAATCTAGCTACCTCCAAGAGTCTACCCAAATGCAGTATTTAAATCCTTCTGAAGTTACTCACAAGATAAACAGAGTTTGCAAGCCCCTTCTTGGTTAAACAGTAAATAAATCTGTAAATAAAAAGCAATTACCAAGGGTAGTTAGTTTCACCTCCCACAGAATTGAGCAAAAGTGCACAGATTCGCTTTCACAATGTACTGTGTTGGGCTACCCCAGATAGGGAATTCGTAGGTTCCCTTTACATTATCTCAATTGCCTATGAGGTACCAGTGCAGACCTCCAGAGTCCTCTTCGGTCATGCGGTCATCAAACATGGTGTGCAAACACAATACATGATGTTGTGCTTTTAAATTGTCTTTGTTCAGAGGGCTTGATACCTATTTGATTCATAAACATTGGATTTACCTTTTCCTTCTCTAGACGCTCTTCAATTTCAGATTTACCTTCAGCACTTCAATCCTGCACTTGCCTTCAGCAGTACTCAAACTCTATGCTTCTCATGGCACTGCAGTCTCTCTCTCTCTCTCTCAAGAGCAACATGGTATGCCCTGGGAATTTACCCCATGTGTGCAAACATCCCTATCAGGGACCAGTCTGCATACTTCTGAACTCAGCCCTCCTCTTCTCACCATGTCGTTGTGGGTATTAGACTGGTGAGTGAATTTGCTTCCAGATCTATTGACCCTGCAGGGTGTTCCCAAAAACTGGTGCTAGACAGGTGGTATGTGGGACAGAGTATCCAGACATGGGACCATGTGCCATCCCAGGCCCTTCATACCTCCATGATCAGACCTGTAGGTATCAAAAGCTCTCCCCATCCTCTTTTATCAGTCCAGGGGCTTCTGAGAGTGATCTGGTCTGCCCAGGAACATGACTGTGTACATCTGTGTCATATGTATATACTGTTTTAATGCTGTGATCTTTAATTTATTTTTTCTTTACCCAAATACTGTTATCTTTTCACTGTTCAAGTTGCTTGCCTGTATATCTCTGTAACCTCCTGAATTGCACCTGAGAATAAGCATTTATTTGTTTAGTGTTCTTACCTGGTCAATAAAAACTAAATAAACAAGAGGCCCCATTGGAAAGACTGGACCTAGGGCCATGCACATCCCCAGAATGGCAAGTTGACCCAGCCACAAGGCTGCACCAGGAATCTTTCTGTTACCTGGCCTCCTCCAAGCAGGACAAGCAAATTTCTGCTATTTGCCCCAGGCTTCTTTTATGCACCCTAGGCTGTACAAAGTGAGGACTAGCTCCACCACATGGTAAACCCACATATAAATGTGTTACTCCAAGCTGTAACTGGGGCAGGTTGCACTTACATAATCTGTAAGGTAGCGGGTGCCAAAATGTATAGTTTGGAGAAACTCTATACTTTTAAAGTTATAATAGGGATACTTTCTAGAATAGAACAGATCTTAAGTGAGACTAGAACCTGACAAAGAAAATCAGATGCAAGATTTACTTTTCAAAAGTTCTTTTAAGTTGACAAACTTTATGGTCTAGAGAGTGAGACTGTGCTAGTTTATCTCCTTTTGGAGTCCTCAAATGACCACCTAGCATCAAGCATCTGACACATTTTGGAATATTTACTGGAAAAAACAACTAGCTCTGGCTTTTAAGTGAGTCACCCTTTGCTTTGACACCAATTGCCGTTCCAGGTATTGAAGTAGGTTACGCTGCCCTTGTAATGCCCTTTAAAACAGCTGTGTGCATCCACCCAAGTCTTGCAGAACTAATTTCTCAGTAATTACCCCATGCAGTTTCTTCAAACATGGTAGGAGGTTGTTCACTTATGCTTTATACACCTGCTTTGATGGACTCCATAACCAGATTCCTCTTGTCAATTCCCCCCCCAAACTTTGGTATGCCACAGATGCGGAAACTGTAACATCTGCACATATGCTCATCAGGGAAAATAATTTAGTAGTCCAGTCAACTCAGTTAAGCATGAAATACATCAGTTTATTACATTTTGCACTTTTTTATGTCTTGTGGCATGACTGCCCTTCCATTTATGTTGGAAGCACAGTATACCCTTTAAAGACCAGAACAGATGAATGCACATTCAATTTTAAATAAAAAATGTGATACACCAGTCGATTGTCATTGGTTTGAAAAACACAGGTCAGAACCACAAGGTCTTTGCTTCATGGGACTTCAGCATGTACTGTATTATGGGATAAAGAAGGGGCAACAGGATGCAATTACAGGTGGAGGGAAGACTCATTTAAACATTGGAATTTAAACATTGGGATCCCTTACTCAAAGGGGTTCAATAAAGCATGGGATTTAAAATCATTTTTTATAAATTTGACAAGCAACTTTATTGCTGTCTTTAATCAATGGTATGGCTACTTGTCTGAATCCTATTTTTGATTTTTTATTGCAGCCTAATTCAGGCAACTAGTTGCTTGGACAGCAGCTTCATATCCAGGCAGACATTAAAAATGGAAGTTTACTCACCTGGTAAAGGTGATTATGGAAGCACCTTTTTACAGCACTCCAAGTCCTTACTCATGAGTTCTAGTGACATCTTCCTGTAGACTGATGCACAATGAATTTTAAAGTTGTAATCCGACCCTACTCTGCCCCTTGTCCTGGAGTGGTTTGCCAGTGTGATGACTTCCCTAGCTGTATTTCTGAAATAGAAAGTGTTACTTCGACAGCATAATTTCAAAATATTAACAAAGTTGCCATGCTGGATCATATAGGGTTAAAAGAGGTCAGATTGGATTTATTGAGTACTGTACATCCAGCACACATGCCTTGTTAAAAATTCAGATTGTCATTCACAAAATATACATTCATATGTTCTCCTCTTCTGTCCTTATACATAGCTTCATATTAGATTTCAGTATACCTCCTCGTTGGGTGGGATATGGAGTGCTGTAAAAAGGTGCTTCCATAATCACCTTTACCAGGTGATTAAACTTCCATTATCCTCTGCACCTTTTTACAGCAGTCCAAGTCCTTACTCATGGGTGATTAAGGAGCAGTGTTCTTGTCTTTTTTGGGTGGGACGAGGAGGCTACTATGAAAATACTGACTGTAGAACTGCTCTGCCAAACCTTGACTTTTCCAGCCCCCAAGTGTCCAATCTATAATATCTTGTAAATGTATATAAAGTAGATCATGTGGCCACTGTGCAGATTTCTGTTACTGATGCAGCATTACACTCTGCCCATGAGGTGGCTGCAGCTCTGGTAGAGTGGGCCTTAAAATGAGCTGGATGGGGTTGGCCTGATGCCTTGTAAGCCTTGTCTATGGCCTTCCTTAACCATCTAGCTATGTTGGACCTTGAGGCCGGCTCACCCATATTAGGTCCTGATGTACGGATGAACAACCTCTCCATCTTCCGAACAGAGGCTGTTCTTTTGAGATATATTCTGACTGCTCTAGTAGGGTCCAGTGACTGCAACACCCTTGACTGGGCATCCTCAACTTGAGGATGAAAGGTGGGCAGGGATATCTCCTGAACCATGTGAAAAGGGGATGCCACCTTGGGTAAAAAGGAAGGCACCATCTTCAGTACCATCCTGTGTGGCTGAAAAGAGAGGAAGGGCTCAACATAGGCCTGTGCCTGTAGCTCACTGATTCTCCTGGCAGAGCATATTGCCATCATAAACAGCACCTTCCAGGTCAAGCTGTGGAGGGAATGGCTTGCAGAGGTTCGAAAGACACCTTAGTGAGAGCATCCAAAACCAAACTCAGCAGCCAAGGTGCTATAGTGGACTTCTGCCTAATATTCTAATATTCATAGCTGCTTTCAGAAAAAAGTGAATGAAAGGATGTGCCCCCAGGGAGTGGCCATCTGTTTTCCCCCTCACTGCTGCTATGGCAGCAGCTTGTTCTCTCAGTGAGGTGGCCGATTGTCCTTTATCGAATCCATCTAGTAAAAAGTCCAAAATGTATACAACTGAACAGTCTTGTGGTTGTAGTTTCTTTGCTGCACATCAACTGTTGAATTTTGCCCAGTGTCCTTGGTAGGCTATGTTGGTTGATGGTCTTCGGGCTTGCATTATTGTGTTTGCCACCCCTGGTGATATACCAATGCTAGCAGTCTATTCCTTTGAGCAGCCAAGCCATCAGCTGTAGTGCATGAGGGTTCTGATGCAGGATTGCCCCCTGCTTGAATAGGTCTGGCCTGTTTAGCAATGTCATTGGCCAAACTGTCATCATTCTCATGATGGATGCATACCATGTCCATCTGGGCCAGATGAGTGCCACTGGTACCACTGTTCTCCTTGCCAGTTGTATTTGTCTGAGCAGTTTTGGAATCATAGACAGGGGTGGGAACACATAGGCCCGTGCGAAGTTCCATGGCATTGAGAGGGCATCCAACCTCGCTGACCCCTTCTCCTTGAACCTGGAGTAGAAGGGTTGGATTTGTTTGTTGTGCATCAAGGCCATCAAGTCTATTTGAAGTGGGCCCCATTGTTGTTGAATAGTTTGGAATACCTCCAGATGGAGCTGCCATTCTCTAGGATGCAATGCTATGTGGTGATGGCAGATCAGAGAGAGAAAGTGCAGTAGGGCTAGTCTTATGGCCCTCATTTTTGATACATTGATGGGCAGCTTTGATTCTTGTGGTGACCATTTTCCTTGCACTGTGTCCAAGTCCATTACTGCAACCCATCCTGTCAAGCTTGCATCCACATACATGGAGGCTGTAGCGTCTTTGTCTATGGACGTGCCCTGGTTCAGGTTGTTGTGTCCATCCACCACTGTATGGCCTCTCTGACTGTTTGTGGGATGAGCACTGTGTGTGTATAATTCTGAGTGTTGTAATCCCAATGGTCTAGAGGTAGGTACTGAACGGGCCTCATGTGCAGTCTGGCCCAACTGTGGAGATCCAGACACAATGCCTGAAGGTCCATAATCTGTGTCAGGTCCCACAGTGTTACTTTTGGTTGTGACAGAATGTATTGACATTGAGCACGTATTCACTGTACACATGCTTCTGTGGGTCTGACTGTTCCCAGTGTGGTGTTGAACATGGCTTCCAGATGCTCCATTGCCTTTGCCAGAGTGAGATGGCTCTTTTCCATGTTTATTGCCCACCCGTGTTGGGCAAGTAGTGTCATTGTTTGTTTCGTTGCCGAGTTTGCTTCGTCTCTGTCTCTTGCTCTTTTCAGCCAGATGTCCAATTAGGGCATGGTATGTATGCTTCTATACATAGTTTTGCCACTAGAGTGGCCATTGCCTTGGTGAATACCCTTGGGGCAGAGATGAGGCCAAATGGCAGACACTGATACTGGAAATGTTGTCCCAAGATAAAGAACCTCAGAAGTTTGTGATGGGCCGGTCTGATTAGGATGTGTGAATATGCATCTTTGAGATCTATGGAAGTCAGCCAGTCATCTTTTTGTACTGCTGCTATTGTGGTGCACAAGGTCTCCATCTTGAACTTTCTGTATGTCACAAATATGTTTAGGAACTTTAGGTCCAGCACTGGCCTGAGGTCTCCCGTCTTCTTTGGCACTAAGAAAAATACTGAGTAAACATCTAGTTTTCTCTGTGTCTCTGGCACCAGTGTTATGGTTCCCTCTGCCAGGAGATATTTCAGTAGTGCCCTGAACTTTGGTATAGGTGTCCATGATGGGGAGATATTTGATGGCAGGAATCGAGGTCTTGTTGGGATCTTTGAAAACTCTATAGCGTATCCCTTCATTATTATCTCCAGCACCCACTTGTCTTTTATTGTTGTTGCCCAGGTGGTGGTGAATCTCTGCAACCTTTCTCCCACCACGTTGTTGTCTTCCTGGGCTTGTTTCATTTCATGCCTGATTGCTTCTGAACTCGTTGTTGTGCTTGTACCCTCCTCTTGGTCTGGAGCGAGGGTTATCTCTACAATTGTTGTAACTCCCTCTCTTGTTGAAATAATTTTGTCTGAATCCAAACCAAAGTTTTGTTTGTCATTCCCTTGAAAGGACTGTTGTCTTCTGCCCCTATTGTGTTGGGGGCAAAAGCGGTTGGGTTGAAAGGATAGTAGGGTAGCCAACTTTTGTGGCTGATCCTTGCCATCCCCTGGCTTGGTGGTGAACTCTTAGTCCATTGCCGAACAACTTGTCTCCCTGAAATTGTAGTTTTAGAATGTTATTTTTGGACTCTTGATCTGCATTCCAGATTTTTAGCCAGCCATGTCTTCTGGTTGTTTGTACTTGCTGCTGCCCTGGATGACATCCTGAAGGGGTCAATGGCTGTGTCTGTGACATATTTAATCACCTGTGTGGCATATTGCATTGTGTGCCTGTGGGCACTATCTTTGTCCATGTCTGTTTGTATGGCCTCCAGCCACCTCAAGATGGCTCAGGTGGTGTACACAGCTGCTGTAGAGGCCCTCATAGACATCATGAGCATTTCATGAATATATTTTGTGATGTCCTCCAGTTTTTTGTCTGTAGGATCCTTTAGTGCAGAGGCACTTTCCAAAGGTAGCACTGATTTATTGGAGAGGGAGGCAACCTCCGAGTTCACCTTGGGCAGCACTGACCCTCCGTACTGTGCATTCTGTTGTAGTGGGTATCTCTGTGTGAGTGTTGCCTTTTCTCTTATTTTTTAAGGGTCTGAGGCTCCCCAATCTGTTGTTCAGCTGCCCTGTAGGGCTTTGCATACTAGGAAGATTTGTTCAGTTAATTTTCTTTCTCTGACCAATGGGTCTAGCTTCTCTTCCTTCTGTGGGTTTGGGTACTCAAATTTGAGTGTCTCCTTCACCGTGCTGATGATTTCCTGTACTGTGTCGAATGGGCGAAGTATGGCCATCATGTACTCCCTGAGCTCTTCCTCCTCTTCAAAGCTACTGTCCTTAGACTCCAACGAGGTGTCCTCTGAGTCAGTGTTCCTCCTCGTCCCTTATTGAGCACTTTGCCCTGTCTTTTTTTGTCACCTGCTGGCTTTTTGCACTTCTTGTTTTCCAATGCCTCTATCCTATCCAGCAATTTGTGGAAAATTCCCATCATTGCCTCCTGGGAGGAGGGAGTTGCTGTGCCCTCCAGCAGGTCCTTGGCTGATGAGGAGGAGGTTGTGGTGTCCTCTCTTGGTTTGGCCTCTGCAGCGCATAGCATGCACAGATCACTGGTTCCCCCGTCAGAAGAATGCTGGGGCACTTACGACAAATTCTCTTTATTTTCACCATAATTGTGGTTGTATCTGTAAGACCAAATGTGCGGGGGGGGGGGGGTACAAGAGAGAAAAGTCATGAGTTACTGAATCACTGTTAGGTGTGTGAAACATCAACTCCCCCTCCAAGTTCTGGGGAGTGGTCCACACCCTTTTACCCCCATCCTGTCCATCTACCCCTATACTTAAGATAAACACCACTATCATTGCTGATCCAGTTGCAGTAGCTACTGAATTCAACTTCTATTACACCACTTGTGCTGATGAGCTACTCCAATCCCTACCAAACTACTCCCCTCCCTCTCCCCCATTCTTATTGCCTACGAACGACCCCCCCATCCAATTCCTCCTTCTCCTTCACTACTGTCTCCCCAAATGACACCCTACATATCCTGCTAGCAAGCAACCCTTCAAAAGGCTCCTCCCTGGATGGCCTTGACCCTAAACTACTATCCCTCTCAGCCCCTGCCATTACCTACCCACTCTCTATTAACCTAAACTTCTCTTTCTCAAATGCCTTAGTAACTTCTCCATGGAAACACGCAGTGGTCCTTCCACTCACCAAAGGTGGAGACCCCACCTCCCCTGGCAACTACTGCCCCATCTTTCTTCTCCTTACCCTTGCCAAACTTCAGAAACACCTAGCCCTCTCCCAGCTCACTGCTTACCTCAATGACTCCTCCTTCTTCACCCCTTATCAACCTCGCTTCAGGAAAAAATCACTCCACCACCACCACCTCCCTTCTTTGGCTCACTGATTCTATCCTCACGGGAATGGACAATGGCCAATTCACCTCAGCCATTTTTGTCGATCTGGCCAAAGCCTTTGGCACAGTCTCCCACTCCCTTCTCCTTGACACCCTATCAACAGTTGAGCTATCCCCCTTAGCCACAGATTGGTTCAAGGCATACCTCACTGGCAGAACCCAATCAGTCAAGATCTCTGATGCAATTTCCCCTACCCCTCCCAATAAGAGCTGGCGTCCCCCAGGGATCAGTGTTAGGCCCCATACTATTCTCTATTTTTATAAATGATCTCCCATCCATCTGCTCTCCATTCTCCTCCATTCACATGTACGCTGATGATGCAGTTTTGTATGCATCTGGCTCCTGCCATACCGAGGTTGCATCCAACTTGCAGCATGACTTTGACCAAGTTCAGCGTTAGTTTGCAAACCACCAACTATCTCTTAATTCCAAAAAAACAGTCTCCATGACCTTCGGCACCAGGCAGAGACTTACCAGGTTTCCCTCTCTACCCTCCTTCCACACCCTTGATGGGACTTTACTCGAGGACACATCCTTGTTCAGGTATTTAGGTGTCTGGCTTGACAAACAACTGAACTTCTCTGGTCATATCAATGCCATTCAGAAAAAATTGTTTCCCAAGCTTGGTGCCTTATTCAAGAACCGTGCCTGCATCCCTCTTATGGCTGGGCATAAGATTGTCCAGAAGATGATCCTACCAATCTTCGACTACTGTGATGTAGTCTATGGTACTGCCCCAAACTCCTCCCTGGCCAGACTAGATACCCTCTTCAACTCCTTTTGCCTTTTGCCCTTGATGCCCCCATCTGCACTCACCATTGTGATCTCTACCATGCCCTATCCTTTCCTTCCCTGACAAACCAACATCTCTCTCACTGTGCAAAATTCATCTCCAAACACTGGCTGGGTGAATTTCCCTCCTATCTCTCCTCTGCTTTTACAACTGCCCCCTCTCCTTCTCACTCCCTGAGATCTACCGGTTCACGAACCCTGATGGTCACATGCCACTTCATCCTTATTGGCCAATTGGGTTATTCTTATCGCCTCCCAAAAATCTGGAATTTACTTCCCCCTCAAATTTGCCACTCATCCTCTTGCTACTCTATTACCTCTACCCTCAAGAACTTCCTTGCACCTTCCTGTGCCTGCCATGACCCTCCCTAATCCCCCCTGCCATCTCCCCTAAGCCCATATTACCATGTGCCTACTCCCCACCACTCCTGTTTCCCTCTGATCATGCTCCTCCTTGTCCCCTACTCTGTTTCCTCCTAAAGTGTTCCCCCCTTCTTTTTCTATCCTTAATTTATCTCCCTCCTGTGAGCTCGATCACTACCTTGCTCAGGCAGGATCCACAGCACACTTATCCCCTTTCCCCTATTTCTCCTTTTTCTTAACCCCTTAGTCACTGCTAGATCACTGCTTTGTGCAGGCAGGGTCACCCAGCACACTGGTGGGGTGCTACCCCCCCTACTATAGTTGACCTCTGCTCAGGATCATATGCCTTCTCCCCACCACTCCGGTTTCCCTCTGATCGTGCTCCACCTTGTCCCCAACTTTTCCTCCTCCTAAAGTCTTCCTTCCCCGTCTTTCTCTCCCCTTACTCTATCTCCCTCCTGTGAGCTCGATCACTGACTTGTGCAGGCAGGATCCATAGTACATAGTGGGCAATGACCTTAGCCCCTTTCCCCTGTTTCTCCTTTTATTGCACCCATTCAGTCACTGCTAGATCACTGCCTTGTGCAGGCAGAGTCACTGAGCACACTGGTGGGGTACTACCTCCTCTATAGTTGACCTCTGCTACCCCTTCCCAAAACATCCCTCCTCCAAAACCCCCCTCTCTCGAATCGCTATATATAAAAAACTCTCATCGCCTATAACCGATGTCCTACCAGTAGGGCTGTCCACCGCTCTGCTCTACCAGTAGGGCTGTCCACCACTCTGCCCAAATAGGGATAACAAGACACTGTTGAATTTCAACTCCCCCCTTCCCCCTTGGATCCCCCCACCTACAATACTTCTCTCTCATTCACCCTGCCACACTCTACTTCTCCTCTCCTCCTACCTCCTTCCTGGTAACATAGCCTAACACTGGCCTACCCCTACGCTCAGTAAAGCACTTATAACCTACCTGTATACCCCCCTTACATGCACTTTAGTCCACCCTGTCATCTCTGTTTGCCTCAAAAATTATGTTCTGTCTGTGTCTCTCCATAAATTTCCCCTTCCTTCTTCCATTCTACCCTCCACAATTTTTCGTTCCCTCCTTCTATTCTTTCTCTCTTCACTTCAATCACTGAAAATCTTGAATATCTATGTTATACTAATGGCTAATGGAACACTATTGGGTCACCTTACCATCTAGTGCTGCATACTGTTGCCAAGTTATTATATGTGTTCCAGTGTTACCAACTGTTGTCAGTGTGCTATGTGTGTCTTCATATCTACTATACTTAACTCTTGCATTATTAGCCAGTGTTATCCACCTGTAATCCATTCTGCTCTCATTGTATGCAAGTAAGCAAACTGTATTCCAACATTGTAAAATTTCTTTGTATTATATCCCATTGTTTCCTACTCCCCAGCTCACACCGGGAGATGAGAAACTTGTTGTTCAGCGTACCTTCCTGGTGAAAGATTTCAATAAATAAATAAATGTTGTGGCACATGTCCCCTGACAGTAGCCTTCATTTGTTGTGTTTATTTTTTTGCTTGCTGTACGATCCCTTTCTGTGTCAACAGAAACAATCAAAATATTATCATTATTGTTATCATCATGCCCCACTAAAGGGGTGCTGCCTGTGGTTAAATATACCCCTCTTGCTGCCAGCACTGTTAACTTTTTGTGGCCATGCTGTTTTAAGAGCTTAGAAGTAGTCCATTGCCTCTTTAAAAGCTGACCTCTCCATAGTCTCTGGAGAATCTCAGGTGTCATCTTGGTGGAGTCAACATTGTGCAGCATGAGATTCTTCGTTCAGCCGGCTCATCTGGGGACCCCCTGCTGCATTACTGGTGGGACAGTGCTTGCAGGAATATATTGTTAAACTTTTTGGGGTCTGTAAAAGACTGGGGGCTCCGTGGGAGTTCCATTTTGTGGTGCTTTTTATTTTTGTCCTGGGGTCGGCATTGTAACATTTGGATTCTTTCTTATAGGAGTGCTCTGTTACTGCAGGTTGCTGCTTGGGCTAGCTCTTTACCCCAGAGAGCAGTCAGCATAAACCGAGGATAGGATGGGCCAGTGGAGGCCCTTGGCTGTTCATTTATCACTCGGCTGAACAAAGTAAGACTAAAATTCAGGGGAGCACACTACAGGTGATAGAAGGGGCTAGTAATATTTTTGAATGTTTGTTTGTGGCTCTGCCCCTGGATGAGATCTACCCTCAACCAAATGAGGTAGGCTGGAGGGGATAAGATTTGAGCTGCCAGTGGCTTGAGACCTTCATTATAACTTCCACTGGGCTCCCATGCTGAACTAGGTGAGCTTGAGGGTGGGGAGGTACCTACTGCTCCTGTTGGATTTCAGAGCATGTATTTCTGGGCAATGACCTTATTTCCTTTGCATGGCAAATTTTGCCTCTGTTGGATTCCCTGTTGCTATGCTCTGACACCATCATTCAAATAGCTAGCCTACTCTTTACAAATGATACATCTGGGGTGAAGTACAGCATTGTTCCCTAGCATCCCTTGTGACTGCCTTGTTTTTATTTTTATTTATTTATTTATTTTTCGAAAATATAGAGAACTTAGTCTTAATGCAGGCAGTCTGCTGAGGGCGATGATATGGAACGCCTGTGCTGTAATTAATTGGATTAGCAATTTAAAGGGACTTACCCTCTGAAGATAATGTGTTGTTGGTTGAGAGCCAGAAATGTGCAACCAGCATGAGGAGATGCACAAAGAGAACTGGCAAACCACTCCAGAACAAGAGGTGGAGTATCGTCGGATTGCAACTTTCAAATTCTTTGTGCATCAGCCTACAGGAAGACGTCACTAGAACCCATGAGTAAGGACTTGGAGAGCTATACAAAAGGGGCAGAGAATAATACAGAATTTCTTCTGTCTGACTATTTGTGAAACTGGTTACTATATTATGTCTCTTGATGGCATGTTTTTCTTCTTTTTGGTTTTCAATAAATCTTTTTTCTTACATATTTATCATTTATTTTCCATGCTTCTCCATTCCATAGAAACAGAAACAGATGGCAGATAAAGGCTTAGTGGCCCATCCAGTCTGCCCAAGCCTTTTTGCTTTGAAGCTGATTCCTTTTTTCTTTTTCTTTTTTTTTTTATTTGCCTTGGTACCTCTGATTTACTGTTATTATTTGTACCTGCTGCAAGCGTATGTCTCTCTTACTCAGGTTTTCTTTTTAGGTTCACATATGGGTGATTAATAATTTAAGTAACTTAATAATTATTGCATAAAGGTATCACAGACATTGTATGCCAGTACATGAGAGGGTAGCTTAAGTTTAAAAGTACTCCATAATCAGTTGAATGTTTGTACAATACAAGAAGTGAGTGCAACCCCCCCCCCAGTTGCGGGGCTTACAGTACCTTTATGATTCCACAGTAGGGGTGTGCAATGCGAGTAATGAATAGCATTTCCTGAATACTATGAATAATAGCCTAGTCATTATTTGGGAATAAAACCAAATAGGCACTATTCACAGTATTCAGTTTCAGCAAGAGTTACTAATAGTTAAAAAAAAAATTCCCACTATTTGCCCCTTTCCTGAGTGCCCCAGAGAGTAAAGGTATTACATTTTTGGCTTTTGGTACCCTGCCAGGAGCCAACAGCATATTTTCAAACTCTCACCCCACCTTAGTCCAACTCCCTGTTTTGTTTATAAGTTTTTTTTTCATTTCATCCTCCCTCTTGAGCCCTTACCTTGATTTGGTGGGGCTAGTGGCAACAGTGGTATCAGGCTAGTCAATCAGCTGCCATCCCTCATCCAGTCCCCCATGGCTGCAGAACTTCCTAGTGCCCCTCTCATAGGCAATAGCAAATATCGATCAGGAGTACCAATGAAACCAACATTGAACTCAAAGATAAGTCAGACAGGAGAGAAGTGTGAACACTTGCAAGGGAGCACACAATTGTCAGGAAAGGGTGATGCAGTTGTCATGATGAAGATATACTGCAGCCAATCTTGCATAGGATCACCATGTCTGCTGCTCCACCCTCCCTCATGATTGCATGCTCCCTTGCAGACATTCACTCCTCTTCTCTGTCTGACAGATTGCCAGGTTCAACGTCAGTTTCATTGGTACTTAACATTATTTATTTTACCAAAGGCTGGATGAGAGGGAAACTAAGGAGCTCTTCAAAGCATTGCAGTGGCAGACTGGATGAGGTAAGGAGGCTGACTGACTAGCCCGGATACTAGTGGTTGCCACTAGTACCTATTAAATCAAGGTAAGGACTCAAGAGGGTAATGTGGGGCTTAAATAAAAAAAAAAATTATAAAGAGAACAGGGAGTCGGGCTAAGGTGGGGTAAGAGTTTGAAAAGATGCTATTGGCTCCTGGTAGGGTGCCAGGAGCTGGCCGTACCTATCTTTGGCAATCTTTCATTTCATTTCATTTTTATTTAAACTGGTTAGCAGATTAGCAGAAAATGCAATTTTTCACAGTGACCAGTACATAAATACACCAAAAATTATCTAGAACTTACACAACTGAAATACAACAACAACATATTGAACAAACATGATTTTAAGGATGCCAATACACCATTCCCAACAGTCAAAGGTAAATTATTATATAGAATTATGGCTTTATATTTAAATGATCTCTGACCAAAAGTTGAATTAAATTGGAAAATGAAGAATACAAATTTCTTTTGAGATCTAGTAGAATAAGTGTTTACACATCTAGGGAAATTCTCACTAACAGTGTTTGGCATAAGATCAAGAGCAATTTTATACAGAAAGGAGAGAGCCTTAAATCAAGCTGTCCTTTAAATGGAAGATATCCAATAGCATGCTGGGAAGAACACCTAGATCCAGTCACAAATCTACAAAGAGAGTTATATAACATATTCAGTTTTGTAGTTAGATTTGTCACAAATCTACAAACAGAGTTATATAACATATTTAGTTTTGTAGTTAGATTTTCAGTTAGATAAAGATAAAATATTCTCCCATAATCAAACTTCAACAAAAGTAGACTGCTGGCCAATATCTTCTGAAACTCTAGAACCAAAAACTGGTTCATTCTGCACAACATGCCTAATCTAATATGTATTGCTTTTGTGAGCTGGGCAACATGAAGGGCAAAAGAAAAAAAATGTATCCAAAGTAATGCCCGAATAGCAAAAGTTATCCACACAATCAATAGGGAGATCATTCAGATCTAAGATTTGGTAACCATGTGACTGTGGCCTGCTTGGCATGAAAAAAACATGGATTTGATCTTTTTAGAATTAAGAAGTAGTTAATGTGATAGAAATCAATTATAGATACGGTATCATCAAAATCATACTAACATACTAAAATGCCAGCAGAATAGGCCTAATGGTCTTTCGTGTCTGCTCGTTTGGTCAGCCCCCACCCTGGAAGCTGACCTTGCTGCCCCCCTCTCCCTCTCTGGCTTCTCCCTTCCCAGTCCCAGATATTCTCGCTGCACTGGTTATTACTTCCAGAACCCTTCCCCTGTACCTGTCCCACCCCCTCTTGAACCCCTCCACTGTCTCTTTCTCCACCAGCCCCCTGGGCAGCACATTCCATGGCTCCACCACCTTCTCAGTGAAGTAGCACCTCCTCCTTTCTCCCCTGAATCTCCCCTCCTCTAGCTTCCACTCATGTCCTCTAGTTGCCTCCCCACTTCCTTCAGAGCACCCTGACTGCTCCTCCCCTATTTACCCCCTTCATGTACCTGAAGACCTCTATCATGTCCCCCCAGTCCCTTCTCTTACAATGTGTACATATTTAGCTCTTCAAGCCTCTCCCCATAGGTCCTATCCCCCAAACCACAAATCATTTTGGTTGCCCTCCTCTGGACCCTCTCCAGGAGTTCAATGTCCCTCTTTAAATGTGGCCTCCAAAACTGCATGCAGTACTCGAGGTGGGGCCTCACCAAGCAGTTATACAGTGGGAGTATCACTTCCCTCCTTCTGGAGGTGATCCCCCTAGCGATGCGTCCAATACATCATATTGGAGAGTCTTTTATAAACTGAAAAAAACCTTTGTCAGAATTATATAAAATAGTGTCATCCACATATAACATTAATTTCGAAGAGAAACAAGTCAAAGGCATTGAATTCAAGCAAATGGGGAATAATAAGGGTCCCAGCAAGGAATCTCGAGGAACCCCACAACATATCTCATTAAAATTTGATTGCACCTTCTCAATTACAGTACAATGGGACCTCCCCCATACTAACTACCAAACCAGTTAATTGAATCTGATGAAAACCCCCTGACTAAGCATAGAACCCAACAAAAGTTCATGATCAACCAGATCAAAGGCCTTGGTGAGGTCTTTTGGGGTGGGACATGTGGAAAAAGGGGAGGTGGGGGTAAAATGATTGAAATGAGCTGGGAGGGTGGCCAGAACATTAGCCCTGGCCAGCAGGTGAAGGAACTAGGGTAATTCTATGTTTTGTTTCTCCCCTCAACACACACACAGCTGAATACCAGAATAAAAATACTGAATACCCAAATATTTTGGGGCCCAAATATAATATTCAGCCTGAATATTTTGGATAAGGTATTTACACAGCCCTACTCCATAAAGTCTGCCTCACACCACCACCACCAAGCTGCACTGTTGCCACCAGCTGTCCCCCAGAACAAACTCCTGCAACATGGAGACCAGACGGAGAGGAGGAGGAGGAGGAAACCATGGATCTTCAGCACTTCCTGCACCAGAGCAAATGCAGCTCTCACCACAGATCAAAGATTCCACCTGTGGTCACTGATGGAGAAAGTGATCACACTTACAACTGGAGGGATTCCCATGTAGATCACCCCAACAGCACCTGATATACAAGTATGACTGTGTGCAACAAAGTGGGGGGTAAAGATGAGTGACTGAGATTATGAGCCTTGTTCAAAACAAATATTTCAGCCCAGTTCCCACCAGTATGAGGAACGCTGTCTTCTTGATGTATTTTGACCTCCAGTATCACAGCAACAGGAGCCAGGGGTTGCACCATCAACCAATCCGGCTGAGGACTCAAAGGAGAGCCACACGGAGCTCCTGAGATGAAGGAGGACTGCAATATTGCTGAAGTGAATTTCTAGCCAATTGCCTGTCAAGTGATAAACCTCCAGTTTAGCCTCTGTGTGAGCTACAACTGCATGGCTCAATGGTAAGCTGCCATTCCCCAGTGAACAGCAGGGGCTGTCCCCAAGCCCATTCAGTCTGCGTGTGGTGTTTGTCAGAGATGGAGTGAGTGAGAAGTTTATTCAAGTTTATTGTGAAGGGATATATCTGTTGAGCAAGCTCATTTGCAAGGAGGTCCCTTGGGACAAACCTACATCAAGTACAATACATAGTGCAATATATAATAAAGGATAACAAATACATAATACAAAAACAGCAAAAGCGATATCAGAGTCTAATGGCTATTGTTTACAGTATATAGAATAAGTAACCTGAGTATCATATAGTTAGGAACAATTTACAAGCATAAATATAGTAAGAGTGTAACTGAATGTAGACAGAGGAAGGGTGGCTATCAATAAGTATAGAAGACATATACAGTGCATCCAACTTAAACACATACTTGATAAACGCATAGCCCACATAAATGCATAATATTTCCAAGTCCCGATTTTTTCCTATACTTTCTATGTAAAACAGACCTGTTAAATGCATTTAAGGATCACTTTTAAATGCATATTTTTTTCTCTCAGTTTTGTTGCTTAAGAGTGCGCTGTTAATTGTCTGTTAATGGGCTGCTCTATTAAAAAGAGGTGTTAATCACCTACTTCAACCTTTTAACCATCAAACCCAAGTCACAGAAGCACCCTCCCTCACACTGAAATCAAAGCAAAGAACCCAAAAGAATGTCACAGAAACACTTTACATGAGTCCTGAAGCATCCTCCCTCACACAGGAATCAGATCAAAGAATGCCACAGCATGTCAGAAATCACTTTATTTTTTTTTTTATTTGCCCCTTTTTCTGGCAGGACCACCGGGGCCATCCACCCTGGTCATGGCCCCTGGAGACCTCTACCTCCGTCAATTGCTGCTGGGGACCCACAGTCACCCCCGGCTTGCCCCCCGGAGGGTGGGGCCGCGGGCCACCTTTGTGACCCCGGAACTGTAACTGGTCGGGGTCCCACAGTGATGGTGGCAATGTGAGGCTCTCCAGGGAGGGCTTCATAGATTGGTGGTCCTGCCCGCCTTCTTTTTCCACCAGATTTTCTCCCCGGAGGAGGCGGGGACATGCAATGACGCCAGCGTCCGCCCAGCCTCCTCCCCCCCATGTCGAGCGTTGGTTGCGTGGAACTCCTGGTCTCCACAAGGGGTCCCTATTGCACTGAGTGCTGCCTGCACCCTCCCCCCAGAGTAGGAGAGCTGCCCATTGGATGCTCGATCCTACTTCCCCCGGCCGGCCCTCCGACGACCCGGATCCGTCCCCGAACCCGTCGGCGCAAGCGGAAATCCCACCACTGCGCCTGATGCCCGCCAGAAATCACTTTATCCCAACCAAAGAAGCACTGAAATGCTACTGGCCGGGGAGATCACGTGATGAGCTAGCAAGGTACAGACGTCTCTGAGACCGCGCTCGAATTTCAGCGGATAAAATAAAAGATTTAAGCTCTTTTTGACCCCCTAAGCCTGTTACTGCAAAGATCCCGGTTGACTAGGTGAGCCCTACGCAGTTGTGATCACTTTAGGCTTAATTGAAGGAAGGAACAGATCAACTTAACAGCGGCGAGCCAGGAGAGCGAAATGGCCGAGTTGGAAATCGAAAGGCCCGAGCCTCTCGCGGCAAGAGTACCGGCGACTAAACATTCCAAACCCCACTCTCCAGATGATGCCGAGGACCTGAAAACAGAAGCCCAAGGAGGGTACTCAACCTCGCAGGATATTTGCGAAATTAAACAACTTTTGCAGGGAATAGTAGCGGATTTTACCATACTGAAACCCGCGTTACATGCCTTAACACAAAGGGTGGGGGATGTAGAGGCCAGAGTGGCTTCGCAGGAGAGGAAAACGGGGGCCTTTGACCTAGAAATGATTGGGCTCAAAAGGCAAGTTAAAAAGCTTGAAGAATGTCTGGAGGACCAAGAGTCACGCAGTAGGAGAAACAACTTAATAATGGCAGGTTTACCTGAAAAAACGGAAAGCTCGGACTGTGTAGCCTTTATGCAGGACTTTCTTTTGAAACTATTTGGTCCTTCGTCGTTTGGTGACTCGTACAACGTGGAGAGGGCCCACAGGTCACTGAGAGAGACACCCCCACCTGGAGCCAGACCTCGAGTTCTGATTATGAGGTTTTCAAACTACAAGGAAAAGACTCATGTCTTGAATAAAGCGAAAGCAAATAGATCCCTGCAATGGAATGGGGCTTCAACATACCTCGCAACCTCTTGCCTCATGAATCAGGGACAAGGCTTAAAAAAATCAGGGACAAAGACCTCAAATCAGGGACACATCTTAAAAACTGGTACTATTCACTTAAAAAGCTGATAGAATAAAGGGATCTGTGATAAGATGCATTTTCTGCAGAAGAACAAGTCTGCAACTTTAATGTCTGACATTTTTTTGTACTTTTAATCCCCACTGTTCTGTCACGAAAACACAAGTTTTACGAGGGACAGAGGAAAATGTTGAGTTCAAATCAGGGACATCACTGAAAATCAGGGACAGTTGAGAGGTATGGGCTTCAATATGGATCTTTCAAGATTTAGTGCCTTCAGTGAGAGAGAAACAAAAAGAATACGCGGAGATAAAAAAGGAGCTGTATTTAGCGGGTCTAAAATTTCGATTGCAACATCCAGCTACACTAACTGTGAAACTTCCGAAAGAGGTTAAACGCTACTTAACAACAACTGAAGCTCTGGAAAGTCTCAGAATTGAACTACCAGAACTATTCAAGTC
The DNA here is from genome assembly GCA_016271365.2 of Neoceratodus forsteri. Classification (NCBI taxonomy): domain Eukaryota; kingdom Metazoa; phylum Chordata; order Ceratodontiformes; family Ceratodontidae; genus Neoceratodus; species Neoceratodus forsteri. The sequence goes on from CM057449.1 coordinate 689,315,105, forward strand.
GACGACCTGAAATAAAGAGGGTTTGGCAAGAACTCTGGCAATGCAGCGGCGAGTGTGATCAGCAGCACCGGGGAATTATTGTGAGAACTGGCAGGGATGGCTAATTCCTGATTTCGACCAGATTTCGGTCTAAAGAAATAGAGACCAACTGTTTTTCATTATCGTTCTACTATGTTAGCTGGAAGTGTCAAGAAGGGATGGATCGCAGCCCTTTGGCGGGCTAGCTAGTATGGCTATATGGCTAGTTTTTTTTTTCTTCTCTTTCTCTCTCTATTTCAGGGGTTAAGAGAGCAAGATACAAGAGTGAATGGTTTAGTAGAGAAAATCTCCCTGACTAATACTAAGCTGGGTTATGTATTATTATGGGGGCTGTTATGCTCTTTCTTTTTTGGCCATGGAGAGAAAAGTTCTATAAGGTCATAGACAAAGCCAATTCTTAATGTTGGGGTTGGGATATGAGGGGGGGTCACTGGATGGATGATATGCTGGGATTTGAGGGGGGCTCGGAGATATCTTGAGGGCTGACTCATACACGTTTCATGAGGACTGAGGAGGGTGATAGAAGGATCGGGGGAGGTAAGAAGGGTGGATACTGGGGGGAAAGGAGCGAGAGAGAATCCATAATGCATGACGTAAAGAAGATACAACATATGAGAGTGAACATCTGGGGCTGGGACATAAAAAATGGTAACACTTAAACTTCTTTCATGGAATGTGAAAGGTCTCAGGGGGAGAGAAAAAAAGACTGGTTGTACTGCAATATATAAATCAATTGGGGGTGCATGTTGCTGCACTCCAAGAAACTCACTTACTGTCTGAGGAGGTAAACCTTCTTAGGAAGGGGTTGGTAGGTAAGGTAGTGGGAGTTGGGAAAATGAAAACGTTGGGGGGAGTGGTAATATTAATCAGGAAATCGTGCCCATATGTAATTGAACGAATTCAGTCAAGAGAGGATGGCAGGGGGATATATGTGGTGGGTTCAATCTTGGGATGCCCACTTTCTTGTGCCTCAATCTATGGCCCTACTCCAGCTAAGTCAGAATTCTTTACTTCGTTAGAAGCCGATATTACTACACTCCCTCAGACTCCACTTATCATGGCAGGAGACTGGAATATCTGCTTTGATAATAGGAAGGACAGGAGCCCCACCTCCAATAAACCATCTTCCCCCCAACAGAGAGCTTTAAACAGATTCTTAGAAGCAACAGCACTGGTAGACAAATATAGAATGTACAGGAAAGGGGATACAGAGATGACAGTCTACTCTGGGGTCCACAAGACACATACTAGGATTGATTTTTTTGTGGTTAATAGGGAAGGATTGAGAGGTGTCAAAGGCTTGAATACTTATAATAGGGTCCTATCTGATCATTCTCTGATACAGCTATTATGGGAGCTGGACAACATTCTCCCAAGACCATTTCGATGGCGACTAGATGAAGGGATATTTGCAGAGGATAGTATGGTGCTTAAGTTAGAGGAGGTACTTAAGGGGATCATTCAAACTCAAATCCCAACATTAGAGGATAAAAAATTAGCCTGGTCAGCTTGTAAGGTATTATATGCAGGAATGGCGCAGGAGTATACCTCTAGGCGGAACAAACTCAATAGAGTGCGTGAAGAATTTTTAGTTGGGGCCATTAAATCATTATTACCTTTAGAAGGTTCAAGCAAAGAAATGGACAATGAATTAGGGGATTTGAGAGATCAATACAGAAGTATATTGAACCTTAGGGCAGATCGCTGGCTGGAAAGACTAAATGCTAAGTATCTTATGCAGGGGATGCCTGGTCGGGTATTGGCTCAGAATTAAGGAGTGGAGGCGGAAAGAACGATCATGGCAGTAAATTCGGGGAGGGATTATATCAGAACCGCAGGAAGATGGCGGATGCTTTTATGGACTATTATTCAGGGATTTATCAAGAAGGGGTACCAGTAATGGAGGCAGCAGTTGAAAGGTTCCTTAAGGATATACCGCTGCCCAAATTGGAAGCAGAGCAAGCCCGGGTACTAACTGCACCAATCTCGAAACTAGAGATCAGGGAAGTAATCAGAGACCTTCCAAATAATAAGGCGCCAGGGCCGGATGGCCTGTCTGCAAAATTCTATAAAGTCCACATAGGAACAATAGTCCCTCTACTATTGGATTTATTCTCAAGCATTATGAACAATGGTGTCCCCCACCCTCCCTTATACCAAGCTTACATTACCTTGATCCCTAAGCTGGATAAGCCTAGGGACCTGCCAGGCAATTACAGACCTATTGCCTTAATCAACCAAGACATCAAAATACTTACAAAGATTATGGCCAATAGGGTTTTGAAAGTTGCACCTTTATTAATCAGTCGGGACCAAGTGGGGTTCATGCCAGGGAGGAGGGCGCAGGACGCGTTAAGAAAGATGCATCACATTTTGCATAGGGCTTCCTACTCAAAATCTGCTATGGCCCTAATAGCACTTGACACGAAAAGGCTTTTGATCGAGTCTCCCATAATTTTTTATTCTCTACAATGGAGAGAATGGGCTTCCCAAAGGGTTTTCTTAGAGGCCTCCAAAATCTATACAAGGCCCCTACAGCTAGAGTCCTATGTAATGGTTATTTATCAAAGGAGTTTCTTCTGAGAAATGGGACTAGGCAGGGCTGCCCCTGTCACCAATCTTATTTAACATTTATTTGGAACCTTTATTAAGATCACTAAATATGGAGCCCAGGGTTCAGGGGATTGAGGTTCAGGGGATTGAGCTTAAATTCTCGATATTCACCGATGATATTTTGTTACATTTAGCCAACCCTGCGGCTAGTTTCCAAAAGGCATTGGATGTAATTGGGAATTTCTCGGAGGTATCTAACTATAAATTGAACTTAAGCAAAACTCAGGTTCTCCCGCTTACCATTTACATGAACAGAGCAGGCTTCGAACACCTGAAAATTAATTGGGCTGGGGAAAAAATTAAGTATCTGGGAATTTGGATCATTTCCAGATTGGAGAATGGTGTGGAGGAAAATGTGGGCAACCTGTTAGCTACAATTAAAACTGACATATTAAGGCGGAATAAACTTCCTTTAAATTTAACTGCTAGACTGGGACTGATTAAAATGAACCTTCTACCCAGGTTATTATACCCGATCTATCTCTCACCCTATAGCATTCTGAAGGGGAGGTTTACCAGTATACAGAGGGTAATTTCAGATTTTCTCTGGGACTCCAAATCTCCTAGGAGGAAACACGCTGTTCTACGCCTCCCTTACTTTAAGGGTGGGATTAAGCTCCCGGACCTTTTTCTATATTATGTAGCAGGTCAGCTGGGTGCGCTGGGGCGGTGGACAAGGAGTGAGGAAGTAGGGGGATACACACCAACATGGCTTCAGCTGGAACAGCTTACGCTAAAGGACCTAAAATTTTCCCCCTCTGCAATGCTGTTTACAAACCCAGATGCTTTGCCGGAAGGGGGAAGGCAGTCACCAATTTATAAATCAGTTAAAGCATGGTGGGATCTGCTGAACATGATTCAGAGGAGGGCGCAGAAGGGAACCAGAAATCAGCCCATAATAGGAAACCCTAACTTTCGCTTAGGGGGGCAAGTAATTAGTGGCCAAAGGGCACCACAACTGTCTGGCCTGATGCTGTCAGATCTGATAGTAGAAGATAGAGTGAAACTACTGGTGCAAACCAGAGCATGGGACCCTTTTAAAAGGATTCAAATTACAAACCTAATTCAGAAATTTATATGGGACAATAAGGAAAGGGAACAAATACTATTTACGTGGGACCATTTGAAAGAGATAGACCTCTTACAACATCCCCTCTCAAAAGTTTACAGGGTGTTGTTGGACTTTATGAGTGTGGAAGTTAAAGCTCAGATAAGATACTGGGAGAAAACTTTATCCCCCTTAAAGCCTGAATGGAAGGAAATCTGGAGAAATATTAAGGTCTTGCCTATACCAAAGTATAAAACCATGCAGTTTTTTATTTGTTCAAATATCTATTATACTCTTGTTAAATTATGTTCTAGAAAACTCAGACAGACAGAACTGTGTTTTAGATGTGGAGCAGAATCAGGGGACCTGCTGCATGTATTGTGGAACTGCTCTTTAATCCAACCATTGTGGACTCAAACTGGGCAAAAAATTGATCCATTACTAAACTATTCCGAGTATATTAAACCAGAGATATGCTTGTTAGGGGACATGCAAACGATACTAAAAAGCTCAGCCAAATATCATGTATCTTTGATGTCTTCCCTGGTTAAAGCCTTTGTTCTTAGGCACTGTAAAACTGATAGCATCTATAGCTATGACCAATGGGTTGGTGACCTACTGCAGGTCTTGGACAGACTTAAAAGACAAATGGTAACAGAGAGGAAAAAGAAGGTATATGATAAAAATATGGAGGGTGCTAGAGGCAGTATACTCGATACAATTGACGAATGCCCGGACACGGATCTGTCTGTCTGAAGGAGTTTAGTTTGTCTGATAGTTTCTCTCAGTAAAATGGGAGATTGGGACCAGATTGTATGGAAATATAGGATGTTGTATAGTGTAACTTTGGTACTAATGGAGTCATAATACTCTCAGGACATGGTCTCTTTATGGATTAGTATGCTACTATCTTTGGAGGATATGGATGGATTCTTCTCTCTCTCTCCTAGGGACACAGTTATTAGAGCTATGTCCAGAGAAGATAGGACATGCCTTGAAACATGGGAAGATACTATTAAGAAAATTTAAGTTAAGTAATAGACTAGTTTAAAGTCAAATGTCAAGGAATTGCATAGAAGGTGATATTAGGTAGAACTGGACCTAAACCTATGGCCTAGATAAAATATAACTGTGACTGTAAATAGTTGTGGGGATGTAAATAGTATCCATATCCAGTTTGGAGATATGGGCCAGGGTTCAACCCTGAGGTATGTGTGTACAAGTATATTGTTGGAACACATAAAAATCATAATAAAGAAGATTTAAAAAAAAAGAAATGCTACTGGCCCCATGGCACATACTGCAAGTTGTGCTCACCATTGAAAGAATACAAGATCTGATAAACACATAGCCCTCCTAAACGTATATTTTTTCTGGTCCCTAGGGTATGCATTTAAGAGGATTATACTGTATAAGCAATAGAGATCATGGGGGGGGAGACTCAGAGGAACAGATAGTAATTAAGAGGGCAATAAGGTGGCTGAAGCAAGGGGATTGGCAATTATAAGGTAAGGGTTTAATAACAATGTTGAGTGTCAGTAGTAAATTTGGTCACAAGGGATTTGAATGCATTTAATAGGATTAGGGTGCAAAGCTTAAGAGTAGCTTGTTCCAGGCTGTAGGAAGTACAGTACGTGGCTGATAGCTAATTTACCACACTGAGTGCAGAATTTGGGTACACCCAGAGAGATTTATGAATTTTTTTTTAGAGTGTACAAACCTTGGGAGCGATGAAGGAGATTAGCAATGCAAGGGGGAAATCTGTTCAAGAGTGCTATGTATACCCAAAATAGGTAAGTAGTAGCCTCCTGGAGGCCAGGGAGGTCCTGTTCACATCTCTATACAGAGTGCAATGATGGGTTCTGTGAGGAGCATCAGTAACAAAGCAGATAACTCGATGGTACAAGATGTACAACTTGTGTAGGTAGGTGGCTGTGCAGTTATTATAAATGATATCTGCGTAGTCCAAGAGAGGCAAGAAGGTGGCCTGGACTAATCTGAGTCTGAAATCCTGGGAGAACTAGGATTTGTTTCTAATGAAGAAACCCAAAACCATAGCTTTAGCTTTTTGAGTAGTGCTTCAAGATGAGAGGAAAAAGAAAGGTTAGAGTCTAGCAGGAAACCTAAATACTTAAATCTGTCTACTACTTTGAGTGTGTCACCCAGTAAAGTTGTGACAGGCAGAGGCAGCTAGTGATTTAAAAGGGAATTTGAAGTCAGGCTTGATGGAAATACATTACTTTCATTTTATTAGCGTTCAGTAAGAGTTTAGAATAAAGTAAATTTAGCTGTAGTTGGTTAAAATCTAACTAGAGCTCAGAATAAACTTGTTCAAATGATGGTTTGGAAGTATAGAACACTGTATCATCTACGAAGAGGTGAATTTTAGAGCACGTAATGTTGCTGCTCAGGTCGCAGAATTCCTGCCTTCAGAGAAAAGGAGGTAATCTTGTGCTAGTCAAACACAAAAGTAAATGCAGCTGGAGACTGTGATTTTAATTAATTAATTTATTTATTTTATGTTAGTCTTTGGTAATGGGGTAAGCCAGTACTGCAGCCTGAAACTGGTTACCACCATCCCTTTGGGCTGGATGCCAGGATGTGTTGGGTGGGGCAGATCGACAGAGACTGCCACAGAAGGGGCTGCCCTGTGAAGTGGAAGATCAGGGGACAGATACTCAAATATGGGCAAAAGTGGGGCACAATGGTTTGTGTTATGCTGGTGCTTGCACCTGACCCAGCTGTTGCTACATTAGTCAGACAGTGGACCAGTGCCATCTGACTGAATATCAGCCCATGTCAGCACAGCACTACATCTTGCTGTACTTCCCTGACATGGACCTCAGATGTCTCCAGCTCATATGGAATTTCACCCTCCCTCCCACTGACTAGTACTGGGAGCCGTTGCTTGATATGCAGCTGTAAAATGCAAATGAGCCCATTGAGCACGCAATGCACTAAAGGGCCATGTGTTAGCCCATTGCAAGTTTATTGCATTTGAAGCGCAGTCCAGTTGCACCCATCCTGTCATCCCTTGTGGCTAGCAGCACCCCTCACCCTGACCACTGAGTACCTGTTCCAGTAAGTCTTCAGGATTCCATGGTATCTAGTGGCACCCCCACCCCTCAAGCACCTATCCCAGTAATACTGTGTAGCCCCTGGTATCTAATGGCACCCCCTTCCCTACAGTCCCCATCCTGGTAATTCTAAAGTATGCCCTGGTGTCTAGTGCCACCCTCCAAACACTTATCTCAGGTCTGTTACAGTGTTCTCTGGTGTCTAGTGGCACCCCCACCACCATCCTTTGATCTCTTGTCTGGTACTGCAAAAATATGCCCTAGTGCTAATGTCACCCCCATCCTCCAATTACCTGTTCCAGTACTGCGAAATTATTCCCTGGTGTCTAGTCCACCCTTCGATGCCCCGTCATATTGCTCAGCCTTTTGGCACTGAAATGAGAGACACGGACACTCAAAATGAGTGACAGTGAGGGACACTGACCCTAATAATGAGGGACACGTCCTCAAACATGGAGATACCAGCAAAACACTGTAGAATCCATTGTGCTTTCTTGTGCAAAGTTTATTTTTGATTTAGTATAGTAGAATAATAGGTATTGCTACTTTAAATGTCTGAATTTACAGCAAATTCTCAGTGTTAACAGCAGTTTTTTCATGAGGGATGGATGAGGGACACAGCAAATTTTGTGGGGGAAAATGAGGGCCGTGCCTTGTAGTCAGGGACAGTTGAGAGTTATGTGCCCCATCCTGGTACTGCAAAATTATTCCCTTGTGTCTTCTGGCACCCCCCACCCTATGATCCCCTCTTCTGGTTGTGTCACATGATGCCCTGAAGTCTAGTAGCACCCCCACCTACCGATCCCCTATCCCGTTGTTTCCATGATGCTCTGGTGTCTAGTGGCACCCCTGCCCTCCAATCCCCTCTCTCAGTATTGCAGAATTATTCCTTGGTGTCTTGTGGCACCTTACCCCTACTGATCACCCATTCCAGTATGTCTAACATATTCACCGGTGTCTAGTGGCACCTCCCCCCCACCTGCCAATCACCCATTCCAGTGATTCCACAGATACCCTAGTGGCTAGTGGACCAACCAACCTCCCAGACTGTATATTGCCCTGCAGTCCTGGTTCCCAGTGGCACCCTCCAAGCTCCTGACCCATGTAACATAGATTATCCCTGGTGTCCAGCACTACCCCAAGCTCCCCAACTGCCAGTCAGCAAATGGACCAGCGAACATTGGTGGTTCAGCGCCCCCCCACCCGTTCACTCGCACCCAGCAGTTCATCCAGTCAACCCCCCCTTACAAGTGATGCTGGGCCCATGCAGTGAGCCTGATATAATGACCAGCACAGCCCTCATCTCACCTCCTCAGCTGATTGATACTGTTCACACACTCGCTGTCACTACATCTGGCATCCGGCCGAGGAGGTGAGAGGATGGCTGTGCTGAGCTCCTGGTCCATGTAACTTACACTGTCCCTGAGTCCACTGAGGAGTTTCTACCGATCGTTGTCACCAAATGGACCAGAAAGCACTGAGGAACAGTGCCCTCACATCCAGCACGCCACACAGCCAAACTCCCTTTACCAGTGATGCCGGGGCTGAGCAGTGTGTGCCTGATACGATGCCAGGCACAGCCCTACTCTCACCTCCTCGGCCAGTTGCCATAAATAGCATCAGTGGTAAGGGGGGTTGGCTGGGTGGTGTGCTGGTGTGGGCGGGGCAGGTGGGGGAACTACTGAACCACCAGTGTTCACTGGTCCATTTGGTGATCGGCAGTCAGGGAGAGGGGGGTATCACTGGATGCCAGGGATAGTCTAGGTAACATGAGCCATGAGCTCGGGGGGGTGCCACTGGACATCAGGGCTGCAGGGCACTATACAGGCCAGGAGGTTGGGGGGTTCCACTAGCCACCAGGGTATCTACAGAATCACCGGAATGGGTGATCAATGGATGGGGGGGTAGCACTAAACCCCAGAGAATACATTAGATGTACCAGGACGGGTGATCAGCTAGTGGGGGGGGCCTGAGACACCATGGAATAATTTTGCAGTAAAAAGAAACAAAAGGGCACATATACCATCTATAATACAGTATCCACTACAATTATAGATGGTGTGTGGGCCCCTTTGTTCCTTTTTGCAAGTTTTTCAGGTTCAACTGCAGAGGACTGCACTTTTAGCTGGAGTTGTGTGCCCATTTTTTTAATTTTTCAATACTTTCGCAGTACCAGGATGGAAGATTGGAGGGTGGGGGGTGCCACTAGACACCAGGAAATAATTTTGCAGTACTGAGACAGGGGATCTGAGGGTGGAGAGGGGGCACCACTAGACAACAGAGAATAATATCACAGTACCAGGATCGGGGATCAGAGGGTGGAGGGGGTGCCAGTAGACACCAGAGCATCATGTGAATTAACTGGGGGGGAACTGGAGGATTGGGGATGCCACTAGACACCAGGCTATAATATGCAGCAACTTAGGTGAGTGCTCAGAGGGTGGGAGGTGCCACTACTCACCAGGGAGTCATTTGCTTATCATGGGGCAGGTAAACAGGGGCAGTTGGCTGCAGTACAGCTGTCCCACCACCAGGGCTTTGCACCCAGTTAAGACTAGGTTTTAGGAGGCAGTAAATAGCACCTTTGGGTGCCATTTACCACCAATGTAAACCTTTGAAATTGCTGCAGCACTTGTGTGCAGGGGGGACTCCCTCATTTGCATGGGTGCAGCATTATGTTAGTGCTCATGTGCTACTGGGTTTAGCCTATGCTACAGGGATCTCTGAATAGAGACCCCACCCCAAAGCTGGGAGCAATACCCAGTTAGTGTGGGCAAGCACCCATTAGCACCTGTGCTAACTTTTCAGTGTGTGGCCCGAGCTGAATGAATGCAGAGGTTTAAAGAGGTCTCACTAGGACCTGAGAAATGGCCATCTAACAGCTGACACCAGAGGCCTGCACTCCCAGAGGTGAGGGAGAGAGAGTGAAACCAGCCAAACAGGGACTTGTTGCAAACCACACCATTATGTACGCAAATGCTCGCAGTCTGGGAAACAAGATCCCAGACCTGCAGGCAACGATGACAGAGGCGAAACTGGACATAGTATCCATTATCGAGACATGGTTCACCAGTAACCACAGGTGGGAGACTTCAGTACATGTCTATATACTGTTCAGAAGAGTCCGAGGTGCAGAAAGGGAAGGGGGGAGGTGGAGAGGCCCTTTATGCCAATGAAAATATCAAAGCTACAGAAATTCAGAATACACCTAAGGAGCCAGAAGAACTGTGGGTCACCCTGGAAACTGGAAATGGGACAGCCTTACGAACTAGGGTTTTCTACAAGCCTCCAGACCAGGGGGAGGACATAGACACATTACTGTTAGAAGATATACAAAACATGACAGCTAAAGGAGAGGTCCTGATAATGGGAGACTTCAACATGCCAGATACAGACTGGTCAGTACCAGCAGGAACATCCACCAGAACTAGACACATAGTGGATTCCCTGCAGGGGGAGGGCCTCAAACAACTAGTACAACAACCCAGAAGAGGCAGGGCTATCCTAGATCTAGTAATGACTAACGGAGAAAGGATCACAGAACTCCAGGTAGAAGATCACCTGGGGGCCAGTGACCATCACATGGTATGGTTCAATTTGGCCACTAGAACTAAATCAACCCATTCCAAGGCAAAAATGTGGGACTTCAGAGGAGCAGACTTTGATAAGATGACCAACAGAGTTAAGCTAGCCCTGGCAAAAAGAAATAAAGGTGAGGGGGTAAAGGTAAAGTGGGCAAGCATTAAGGATACAATGCTTAAAGCAACATCCCATTGTGTTAGGGAGAAAAGCAAGAGCTAAAGAAGGAGAAAACCACTTTGGTTCTCAAAAACAGTAGCAGAAAAGGTCAGAGCCAAAAGGCTGGCTTTCAGGAAATATAAGTGAACGCAGTGGGACGAAGATAGGGAGGCGTAGCAAACTTCCCTAAGGAAAGCAGGGAAGGCAGTAAGGCAGGCAAAGGCCCAAACTGAGGAAATACTAGCATGAACAGTAAAAGAAAGGGACAAGACTTTCTATAGAAACATTAGTGAAAGGAGAAAGTCCAGAGGGGGTATTGCTAAGATGAAAGGGGATAAGGGGGAGTGTGTTGAGGAGGACCAAGGAAAAGCACCTATCCTAAATAGATACTTCTGCTCAGGATTTACTGAGGAGAAGTTAGGGCAGGGCCCACAGTTCAGCATCATGGACACAGGTGGGAGGGAGGTGTGCACAAGTCTCTTCTCAAAAGAAGGGGTCCTACAAGAGCTCACTAAGCTCAGGGTGGACAAGGCAATGGGACCAGATGGCAAACATCCCAGGGTACTAAAGGAGCAAAGGGTGGAACTAGCAGAGCCATTATAAGAACTGTTTAATGAGTTTCTGAGCACAGAAGAGGTCCCAGATGACTGGAGAAGGGCTCATGTGATCCCACTCCACAAGAGTGGTAGCAGGGAGGAGGCAGGGAACTACAGACCAGTCAGTCTTACCTCAGTAGTGGGCAAGACTATGGAGGCACTCCTTATAGAAAGGATAGTGCAACACTTAGAATCCATAGGAACACAGGATCTAAGACTGCATGGGTTCACAACAGGAAGGTCCTGTCAAACTAATCTCATAGACTTCTTTGACTGGGTAATCAGAGTAGTGGACCAAGGGAGTGCAGTTGATGTCGCCTACCTTGATTTCAGCAAAGCTTTTGATACTGTTCCACATAGAAGATTGATTAATAAGCTGGGTAGGCTCGGGGCGGGTCAGAAGTTGGCAAACTGGTTGGCAGGCAGAAAACAGAGAGTGGTGGTAAAAGGTATACAGTCAGAAGAGATGCAAGTCACAAGTGGGGTACCTCGGGGATCAGTCCTTGGGCCAGTCCTCTTCAATATCTTCATCACTGACATTGCAGATGGACTGGAGGGTAAGATTTGTCTGTTTACAGATGACAGCAAGATCTGCAACAGAGTAGATGATCCAGATGGGGTGGGCAGAATGAGAAGAGATCTGGATTAACTGGCAGAATGGTTGGAAGAGTGGCAACTGGGGTTTAACGCAAAGAAGTGCAAGATCATGCAAGTAGGGAAGAGAAACCCTGAAGCCACCTATAGGTTGGGAGGGGAGCTGCTGGCAATCCCAAGAGAAGAAAGAGACTTGTACATCAACATCACAGATGACCTAAAATCATCCAAGCAGACCACTAAAGCAATAGGTAAGGCTAGGGGGGATGTTGGGGTGCATTAGTAGGGGTATCACAATTCATAAGAGGGAGGTAATAATCCCTCTTTACATGACACTGGTTAGGCCCCATCTGGAGTACTGCGTGCAGTACTGGAGGCTGCACATCACAAGGATGTTAACAAAATGGAGGCAGTCCAGAGAAGGGCAACCAAAATGGTGCAGGGACTGCATCAGAAAACATATGAGGATAGAGTAAGAGCTTAATATGCATACCCTAGAGCAAAGGAGGGAGAGAGGTGATATGATAGAAACATTCAAACATCTTAAGGGCATTAACAAGATGAAAGAGTCGAACATGTTTCAAAATAAGAAAAATAGCAGGACAGGAGGACACAGCATGAGATTAGAGGGAGGCCGATTAAAGGGTAATGTGAGGAAGTTCTTTTTCACAGAAAGGATGGTAGATGCATGGAATGGCCTACCTCAGGAAGTGGTGGATATGAATACAGTGCAGGGCTTCAAACAAGCATGGGATAGGCCTAAGAGAGCAATACAGATGAGTATGAATAGATAGGCCATTGACAGAGTAAAGGCCTATGGCACATTCATAAGGTAGAAAAAAATGAGCAGACTGGATGGGCCTTGCAGTCCTTATCTTCCATCAACTTCTATGTTTCTATGACAACACTGAGGTGCTGGGGATTCCAGGCATCTGCAGCAGCACCACTGCACTCGGTCCACTCTCTTCCCAGATCTGAAATAGACACTCAGGCTACAGTCTGCTAGCTGAAACTCCCCTCCCTCACTTCCTGTCTTTCTGCTGAACATTCTGTTCTCAGAGCTGTCAACCCTTGACATACCTTAGCCCCACTTTTGGGCCTCTAATAATAATAGGATAACTAAGCATTAATCCACTCCTCAGCATGGTTCTGTAGAATTCCTCCATGCGGGGGGGGGTGGTGTTGGGGCATGGGGCTGCAGGCCGAGTGCCTCCAGCCACCCAGGCATGGATTAATTCTACAGTAGAACCATGCTGTGGAGTGGATTAATGCCCTTGTAATATGGCAAGTGCAGAAACAGGGAGTTGTGCTTGATAAGAGATTGTAACATGACATCCTATATTAGCAAGTACAATAAAACATTGACACAGAGACATACACAGGTTGTTGGAATGTAGAATTCTTGTATTCTGATAAACAGGCTGATTTTCCTTTAAATACTGTGAGTACAATGGTGAACAGTGATTCAATTACTGATTACATGCAGATGCGATCAACATTTCAGAATATGTGTTGATTTTGCCTGACTTACTGAACGTTTGTGAACTGTGGAATCGTCTCAGTTTTTCTGCTGTGTTTGCTGTTAGGGATGTGGCTGCTGTGCATGATGGGAAATACATATATTTAAGTGCATTTTGTATTGTGCTGGAACAGGCCGATTTTCATTTTAATATTGTGAGTACTATGGTGAACAGTGATTCAATTACTGATTACATGCAGATGTGATCAACATTTGAGAATATGTATTGATTTTGGCTGACTTAATTTTGTGAACTGTGGAACTGTCTCCATTTTTCTGCTGTGTTTGCTGTTTGGGATTTGGCTGCTGTGTTTGATGGGAAATGCATATATTTAAGTGCATTCTGTATTTTGCTGGAACAGGCTCATTTTCCTTTTAAAATTGTGAGTACAATAGTGAACAGTGATTCAGTTACTGATTACATGCAGATGTGATCATCATTTTATAATATGTGTTGATTTTGGCTGGCTTACTTTTGTGTACTGTGGAATTGTGTTCGTTTTCCTGCTCTGTTTGCTGTTTGGGATTTGGTTGCTGTGCATCATGGGAAATGCATATATTTAAGTGCACAAGACATTTGAGTTCTGGTGGTGATTGACAGAATTGCAAGAGCAAGCATCGTTTATTGAGGAGCAACCATGGATTACTTGATAATTAATCCATAGTTGCTCCATGGTCACCTGTTGCCATTTCTCCAATCCATGTTAGTTATTCTGGTCTCTTGTTTTGTGCCATGTTACAATTCTTTTTTTTCCTTATACCTTGGTATACAGAAGAATTCACTTGCTGTAGTTGGGCTGTGGCATCTTGGCAGGCACTGGAAGAGAGTGCCAACTTGCTGAAGTCCTGAGGAGGCTTTGTTTTTGGTGAATGAGAGGCATTCTGAGGAGGCCCCTAGGTCAGTTCTACAATGGTGCCACAATAAAGTGTAGAGTGTACAGGGTTGGTGGTGGACTGCTTCCTTGCCCCGTACCAGTCAGTCCCATGAGAAGAGTATGGAAAGGTGAAATTCATTGATACCGCTTCTGTAAAATGTGGTCAAAATTCTGCAATTTTCACAAAAATGTGTGAAATTGCCCCAGGCACTTCTTTTGAATTGCAATTTTGACTGCTCATACAGTAACTTGGCCATCACTTACACAAGAGACCTAACAACTGGCATATACATTTGTTGCAGGATCTAAGAATCTGCTAACTATGGTGATATTTGGATCAACAGAGTTAAAGTTACAGTGGCTCAAAATATGGTAGTTTACAGATTTGAGATATTTTGTGAAACTTCCTGAAATAGTTTGCTGTTTAGAACTTGCCTGCCCTTTGAGCTAGGAGGCTTAACATTTTCATGCATATCTTTCTGTCAAAGTGTCTAAGAATCTTCTTAACTGGATAAAATTTGGTTGTGCATATTTAACGTTAACAGGGATGAAAACCTGTAGTTAACTGATATGATATATTTCATGATAATTGGCCAACTATTTGGATGTTGACAACTTAGCCACTATTAGAACTTTAGAGCCTGAAAATTGGCTTGCATAACCTTTATGACAGGGTCTTATGCAAGCAATAATACCTGACAGAGTGGGTGGTATTTGGCTATACCCGCCCACCCAGGGGCATAATGAGGCCTGAACACCACAGGCGGAGGGCCTTATAGCCCCTGGAAGGGTGGGTATAGCCCATACCACCCATCCTGGAGGGTATTATTGCACTTAGAAAATTGGCCACATGTGGCATTTTTATATGGGATTTCAAAACATAAAAAACAAAACAAAATGGAAGTAAAAATGAAGTTTAAGACATTTACTGGTAAAGTAGTCCCTCTAATAGTATGTGTGCCAGTAAAGGGCAGTGCAATCTTTGACAATTGCTTTTTTGTTATTATGCCCCAAGTGTAGTACTTTGTGCTCATGTACATCCGGTTTGTTATTAATAAACTGCTCCGACACAGACATCGATCGCTGCCTTTGAAATCCAGAGGCAGAGTGGGGTCTTCAACTATGATGGAATGCATGTTTGAATCTGTACAGTCCGTTTAGTCCATTTAGTATGTCCGCGTGCATCAGACCCTCTACGAGCAGTTACTGTGGCTTGCTGTTCTCGGTCCGTTTCCGTGAAGTTGTGTGTGAAAGATTGTTTTTTCTTTTATTTTAATAAACTGCGAGAGTCTGGAATGTGGAGGAATGGCTTCAAAGATGCGGTCGGGGCACTTGCTTGAGTGTGAGGTGAGCCTGCGATGTAGAGAGTTTTGCCTGCGCAGTGCATGCAAAGAGAAAGGCGACATCATGGTCACAAAAAATGAAGGTGTGTTTCTTTTTTAAATTTGCCATGAAAGGCAGCAGGGGTACTGATTACATTTGCAATTGTATACAGAGAACGTGTTGTGGACTAGCCTCAGGTCAGGCATCTGGTGTCAGCTCTTGGTAAGTGAGAGAAAAAAATGGTGGATATTTTAAATAGGAAAAGAGAGGTTTTAGCCAATTGAAGAGCTGGCTGGGCACAAAGATTTTGCTGATGGGGCTAGCTGGGCTGGTACTTTTAATAGGTGGGCATTTGTTGTCTGATAGATGCCCACCTAGAAAAGTCCCTCAGCCAATCAGAAGCCTCAAATAGCTTTCACCATTTTCTAAACTGCATTAAATGTAGGAGGAACTTAGTTGTGAGTCTTATAAATACTGTGAAACCACCACAGATTACTAATTTATTGACAACATTTCATAACAATGTTGAAGCTTTTTGTAAAATTTCATGGAAGTCTAGTCTATTATCCAGCCAAAATTCTATGAGTGGAGTTTTAGTTTTGTACAGCACTAGCTGAGAGCAAAATCCACTGACCTTACCTACAAGGAGAGAGTACCTTCCATCAGTGGTTGTTCATCCTACTGGGGGCCCCTCACTCAAACCTGGTGCCATGAGCAATGGCCCCTGCATGTACAATTGTAAATCTGGCCTTGCATGTGATTTAAGCAATAAATCATGAAGGGGTGTGGGTTATGCTGGGATTTACCCACACCAGAAGTGGGTAAATCCCAGCATAACCCACACCATGGAGTGGTTTACTGCAATTATACAATGTCCCCCTTTACTTTTTTTGTATATAAAAAAAGAAACACATTTTTTGGCATTTTAAATAATTTTTATTTAATTTATTCTTAAGCCAGAAACAATAGTCTGGTTCTCCAACTGTCAGCTTTTCCCAAATAGTCATTTAACATTTGTTTTCTAAATAGTCATTTAAATCCCCCAGTGCTGAGACTTAAGCATTCAGCTTCAGACAAACACAGCGGCAAGGCGTGACCAACATGAGCTCTGCATTAGTACATCCATCGACTCTTCTACTTGCCGTTCTCTTCACGATCCTCTACCTGGCTGAGGCCACTTCAGGTACTGTAATTAATAGCCTGCTATCTTCTGTGACCACCATTCACTGGCCAAGTGCAAGTGGTTTAGTTTGTCTGCTGATGTATAACTGCATCTCTTGCTGTCCTTGAGAGGGAGGGAGAGAGGGTGGGGTATGATGAGGACAGTGAGCAGATGGAGGGTAGGTAAGTTGAGGTAAATAACTGTAACATCTGCAGCAGCCCCTGGGTGAGGACCTGCTGGTCAGAATAGTCTGTAAGATGGGCAAGAAATCTATATCATTTGGAGCTGTTTTTTTTAATACACTTGTAGACAATAACATTTCAAATTGCATTGCCATTTGTCACTTTTAATGTTCAGTATCCTGAAAAGAACTAAAAGTACTGAGCCATGTGACGCTATTGTAAAAATTGGCAATCTTGTGGTGAATGTGACTTTTTTTGCTCTGGATTTGCTACAGATTTGTATGTGAAGGTTAAATATAATCAAAGGAAAAAAACTGAGTTTTTTAAACAAAATACAAGTGGGACTTTTGTTTTTGTTAGCAGGTAGTTTCAGGAGAGGTTTTCATTTTCCTGGTGTTTGGCACTTTAGCGGGAAGTCAACATGGTGGTTTTAACGCTTTGATGTTCGGGGGGTCCGATTGATTTAAAAAAGGGGGATGATTGCAGATGCTGCTGACTGGCACCTTTTTCGTTGGTCATTCTATGATTTACAATGCCAGAAAGATAGCAGTCAACAAGTCAGAGTCTTTGATTTGAAAGTGCATTGTATAATACTGGGCAACCTATGCCATGATTGGACACTAAATACATAAGTACAACTTGGGTAACATAATATTAATTACATGGAATAAATGTGGGTGTAGCATTGCTATGTTCAGTTACACCATTTTACTTAAATTATCGAGTGCCTACTTACTGTATGCATCACTGTGAATAAATGCCTGACAATAGACAACATTGCCATGGGATAATTTCAAAAAATAAATCTACAGTTAGAGTGAACAACATTTGTTCCATGTTAATTACCTATTAGTATACTCTGTGAGTTTATTTCATGTTAATCTGAGTAGGTAATGTAGTGATTGTACAGTAATTAATTATTAATTACTTATTTGCCCTGCAAGTTGACTGGTGGCCCTTAACATGTTCACATTGGAGAAAAGAAGACTGAGCTGACATGATCTCAGTGTTTTGCCTATTCAACTGTACTAACATAGAAAAAAAACAAACAAATATGTTGTAGGTAATACCTTTTATTGGACTAACAAAATTATTTCTAAGACTAGCTTTCAAGAAATAAAACCCTCTCTCCGACAGACACATTCCAGTGAAAATTAGTCTTCCTATTTGTAAGAAGTGCAAATTGACTGCAATGCTTTGATCTGTAAACTGCTAGTCTATGTTTTGAATCCACATCCAGCCTTTATATCTGTCATACTGCTCAGCTGTTTCCACTTTGACCTGAGGAAGAGAGTTTTATCTCTCGAAAGCTAGTCTTAAAAATAATTTTGTTAGTCCAATAAAAGGTATCACCTACAAAATATTTGTTGCTTTTTTCTCAACAATGTTGACTGGACTAACACGGCTACCACATTTCTTTTTTTTACAAGTGTACTAACAAAATCAAGCAGACAGAAATTGTTGATCTTGTATCCAATGTTGGTTCTAGATGCCGAAAATAATTAGCCAGTTGATTAAACCCCATATTTATTTTACCCACCACCTCTTTTGTTTAAACCATTTTTACATTTGATGTGCCTGTGCACCAAACTTTTTGCGATGAGTGCATTGGGATTTCAGAGGTGTGTTACTGCCAAGCCCATTGCCTTTCACAGCCGCAAGGGCTCGGCAGTCTAAACGTATAACCACACACTGTGGTCATGAGTGACACCATTTGCTGCTGGCTTAGTGGAAACTTAGTGTACTTCAAAGGACCTAAGGCACTCCAGTCAGAGAGGGCTTTAGTCCTTTGATTTGTATGAAGCCACATTAGCGAACAGCTGAGCAGCTTTCAACGTCAGGAGCCTGTCACTCACCATCTTTACATGCAAGCTAATTCCAGCTTGCTCTGTTTCCATGTGCCAGCTGTTACCCCCCAAAACCATCCCTCAATGTCTGTTGTTGGTGCCCCATTAACTCTTACCCCACACAATCCTCCCTTTCAGCACCCTCAACCCTACATCCCCTACCCACAAACAACATTGACACAGGGGGGCACATACCCCAGTGCCACTGCTTCAAAGTTTTTTTTTAATTTATTTTATTACATATAGCCTGCAACAAAAAAGAAACTGTCCATCAATATCTGTTACTGGTGCCACTTTAACTCTTCCCACCATCTGACCATCCCTCTAAGCACCCACCACCCCACAATCACCCAACAAACAACACTGACACTGGGTGGTGCCCAAACCCCCAGTGTTGCCACTTCATAGTTTAAAAAGAAAATTCTATTACATTTAGCCTGAAACAAAGAAAACCATTCATCGATGTCTGTAGTTGGTGCCCCTGTAACTGTCCCCCTCACCTGACCCTCCGTCTCAGCACCCATGCCCCAAACATAAAACTGACACTGGAGGTGCCCAATCCTCTAGTGTTGCCACCTTGTATTTTTTTTAATAGTAAATAGTCTGCAACAAAGAAAGCCATCCATCGATGTCTGTTGCTGGTGTCCCTGTAACTCTCCCCACCCGACCCTCCCTCTCAGCACTCACTACCACATACTCTCCCATAAACAACACTGACACTGGGTAAGCCCAATCCTCTAATGTCTTCTCCTGAAATATAAAACACTGTCCTCATCATTTTCTTTTATAAAAACCCTAAAAAAAGAAAATCATCCATCGATGTCTGTTGCACCATTATTCCCCCACCAACCCTCCCACTCAGCACCAGCCACCCACATCCCCAGTTCTTATTTACGCATTAAGGGTCTGATGCCATAATCCTTTCTGGACTGCAGACATGTCTTCACTCTTCAATGCTGATTTGCATGAACTGAGAAAATCATGTATGTGATTCAATGTATTTCAATGGGGATTTGAACTTAGTGGCATAGCTTGGTCATTTTTGAATATTGTTGCCTCAAATTTTCAACATGTCTTTTTTGGGACCCCACCCCATGAACAATTACAGTGAAATTACGCAAATCTTTCCCAAAAGATAATTTCTTGGTAGCTGCATGAAATCACCTTTTAACTGCATGAAATCACCTTTTGGGCAGGAGCTGAACATTTTATCTGCCCTTGCTCATAAGGTGGGGTCATAAGAAGGCTATGTTGAAAGTCTGGCTTAAAAATATTAAAAAACAACAAAGTTATGAGCCTACATTGAAATTTACCAATGCAGGTTCGTAACATTGATAATTTTCAATATTCTGTCCCCAAATTGTTAGTATCACCATTTCTTCATAGCACCTCATGAATGTGACAGCTGTCATTTTACAAATCCTGGCCAAAATGTATTTTCATGCCCTGAAAAATGATTTCACAGTTGCTGTACAAAAGCACCTTTCAGGGAGGAGTTGAGCATTTTCTCTGTACTTGTTCATGAGGTAGGGTTATAAGAAGGCTGTGTTGAAATTTGATGCAAAAATATTAAAAAACAACAAAGTTATGAGCCTACAGTATCTTCACATTTATGTAAGCAGGCATCTAATTGTAGAAATGAAAGGAAAAGTGTGACTCTCAATGGCATAAGCAGGCATGTAACTTTGGTAGTTTTCAATATTTTGATCCCAAATTATAAACATAGCCCTTTCTTCACAGCACCTCATGAATGTGACAGCTGTCATTTTTCAAATCCTGGCCAAAATGTGTTTTTGTACCTCTGTTGCAGAATGACGATTCAGTGGCACGGAGTGCTGTTTTGGCTGTGATGGTGGGGTAATACAGTCACAGCCAAAGACATGGTCAGATATTTCCTGAAATTTCTGGGATATTTCTAGAGAAATCACCTGCTTTCTGCAGTTTGAAAGTAGGGGCAGCTGAGAGAAACTCTTTAGAAATTTCACGAAATATCTGGAAATATCTATGCCGAAAATTTAGTGTAAAAATATGATAAAATGCCCAGGTTATGACTGAAGATCACACTATTTCAGCATTCACTCATAACTTTGCTAATTTTCAATATTTTGACTCCAAACTTTCAACATAGCCATTTTTTCACACCATCTCATAAACGTGATATGTGTCATTATTAAAATCCTGGACGAGATGTGTTTTCACACCTCTGGTGAGAAATGAAATTTTGGCCAGTATACTATAAATGGTACATGTCATATCTATGAGGTGAATCCTAAAACAAATATCTTCAAAAGTTGGGGTCAAAATAACAAAAAAACAAAAAACAAAACTAATTGTTTACAAAGCATCAAATGTTCAGCATTGACAAATGCTTGTTTCAAATGAACACCTACTCACATGGTTGGGGATGTAGAGTGTGCATGAGTTCTTAGATTCAGATTTGGATTAGAATGTGAGGCCGAAGGCCAAGTCCCATGCATGCTATACCCTCTACTTTATTTACTGACAATAGATAGGAAAGGAATGTGTTTTTATTGCATTTCGTACAAGCTGTATCCAAAAGCACTTTACAACCTGAGAGACAGCAGGGAGAGAGTGTTGCTACAGTACCATTTCATGTCAGAATGAGATTCAGACAGCACATATATTATAGTGGTGTGGCCACCCCACTATAGTTAGGGTTAAGTAAGGTGCTTAATGTTAAACCCCAATTTTCACACTTTAATAACTTTGCAACTATTCAATGGATTTGTACACAATTTTGCTTGCACTGTTGGAAACCCAAGGTCTCTTGATGTGCCAAGTTCTGTTCTCATTAGGTATGTGGATTCCAAGATCCAGATAGCAAAAAAAAGGTGAAAAAAATCTGTTTTTTTCCCTGTTTTTTTGCCAGCCCCTATTTTTATTTTATTTATTTATAAAGCGGATTTACAACCTTTGAGTCAGGGACTCATTTACAAAGGCACCTCATTGCAGGGAGGGTAGACAACATGTGACAGTGAAATAAAACAATGGAGGATGATACAGGTGTGGTACAGCAAGGGGAATATACACAGCAGTTCCAAATAATGCATAGAAGAAGATAGGTATGCAATTAATTACAAATTTGACCAGACATTCTCAAGACAGTATAATAGGCCTGCTCTAGTATATCTATGGAGCAAGTACCTGGGGAGAGTGAGGATCATGGTCTGGGAAGGGGGGAAGCAGTCTGAGAGGATGTTGTCAGATACAGAGAGCCGGAAGGGTGCAGGCTCTAGGGCAGTCAGGGGCACCTACAGATCTGAGTGTCTGTGAGGTGTTTCTGGAGGGCAATTTTAAAAGTCCCTATTTTGGGGATGCTAGTGATATGAGGGGGGAGAGAGTTAAACCAGAAGGGTGCTGTGTAATAGAAGGACCTTTGGGCGAGTGAGGTCCTAGCTCTCGGAACCTGAAAGGTGGCATTGACTGCGCTTCGGGTGGCAACTGTCTGGGAGGCTGGTTTTAGGGATGAGGTAACCCCAGGAGGGGAGAGCCCAAAAAGTGTTTTTTTTTGGCCAGTATACAGGTGTACTAGTGCAGGTGCTCATCAAAGGTAGACTGGAGGAGGAGTAGAGTTGGCATGTTTGAGTTCTGCTATGGGCACCTGTCAGGAGCCTATGGGCCTTGTTTATTGAGATCTGGACTTTGGTGAGGGTGGTGGTGTCAGCCACAGCATAGATAGGAAGCCCGTAGTCAACCAAGGACAGGATAGAGGAGGTGATAGCCAGCCGGATGGCAGTCAGAGGGGGACAGTCTCTGTGGCAGTATAGGAGACCAACCCAGGTGTTTACTGTGGTGAACAGGGTTTTGAGGTGGGTGTGGAAGGTGAGTGCTGTGTCAAAGGTGATACCCAGATATTTGTATGCTGTAATCTGTTCAATGGGGTGTTTGGTGCTGGCAAGGATGAGGAGGGGAGCATTACTGGTGTTGCTCTGACGGTGGGCGAAGAGCATGGATTTAGTTTTTTTGAGGTTCAAGACCAGGCAGTGGTCGAGGAACCATTTTTCAGCTTAGCTGAAAACTATCTGAAGGGAGTCCTGGGCGGTGGTAGGGTCAGGGTGGGAGGCAATGAGGACTGCATCATCAGTGTATAGGAGCATTTTGCCTGAGCAGGTGCTGGGAAGGGGATTGAGAAAGAGACTGAACAGAGTGGGGCCCCGGCTGGACCTCTGGGGGACACCAAAGCAAACAGGTAGCGCGGTTGATAGGGTACCATTTGTCTTGACCCATTTGGATCTGTCATGGAGGTAACTAGAGAACCAGACAAGGGGGCCAGATGAGAAACCCAAATTGTGGAGAGAGTCGAGCAGGAGGGGGTGACACACAGTGTCGAAGGCCTTAGATAGGTCTATGAACACTGCCTCGGTAACATCACCTGAGTCAAGTGCAGAGTGTATGTGTTGTGAGAACTCCAGTAGGGCCGACGTAGTGCTGTGTCCAGGGTGGAAGCCATGCTGCTCTGGACACAGTATATTGTATTTGGTTAGGTTTTCCATGAGTTGGGTGGAGACTATTTTTTCCAGGGATTTAGAGAGAAGGGTGAGGATGGAGAGTGGCCTGTATTTATTTGGTATTGTGCGATCTCCATTCTTATGAATTGGGTAGATTTCAGCTGATTTCCAGGCGCTTGGGAGCTGACCAAGACAAAGGGACCAGTTTAGCAGGTCAATGATAGGGGTTAGCATGACATCTAGAGTTAGCCGGGGAATCCTGGAGTCAATTGGGTCACATTTGGGATTGTGGCTGGAGAGAGCTTTTAGTAGGAGAAGTTTGGCTTCATGGGGGGATATAGTGCGGAAGAGAAATGGGGGGCGATCCAGGGTGGAGGGGTTGAAGAAGTAATCTGGTCAAAGAAGTGGGTCAGTAGGACTGAGCTGAGATCAGAGAAGGTCGTGTTGAGGCATTCAACAATATGTAGGGGATCAGCGGTGATACTGCCATTGACCACTATCTGGGATGGGGGGGAGCAGGTTTTTCCATTGAGCTCCTTAATATTGTCCCAGAAAGCACGTGCAGAGCCCCAGGAGGAGGCCAGGGTGATTTGGTAGTGTTTGGCTTTTGCTTGCCATATGGCCCATGTGCATTTGTTACAAGCAGCGTTATAGGCCTGTCTATCAGCAGGCCTGCCTGACTCCACCACCATATGCTATAGGTTGTCTCTCTGTCTCAGTTGTTTAATGGGAGTGGGGGAGATCCATGGGGCATTTTGTCGTCTGGGGAGGGTGTTGGTAAAAGGGGCAAAGAGGTCACAGGCCTTGCAAAAAGCACTGGTGAAGTAGGGTAGTGCGGTGTCTATATTGATTGTGAGAGAGATTGGGGTCCAGTCTGTTTGGGATAGGTGCTGCTTCAATTTACTAAGGCCCCCTGGGCGAAAACGGTGGTGGGAGGTGACTTGGGGCACGGGTTTTTTTGTGGATGAAGACCAGTGACAGAGGATGGGGGAGTGGTCGCTGAGTGAGTTAGCTAAGATATTAACATCCTTTATTTTGTGAAGGCAGTTGGAGAGAATTATATCAAGGAGGGAGTTGGTGCCACTTGACTGACTGAGTCTGGTCAGAAGTGGGACTAATTGAGAGAGATTAAGTGTGGTAAAGGTGTCCTTTATATGTATGGTTGTGGAGCTAAGCCAGTTGACATTAAGGTCACCGAGGACGAACTGCTCAGCTTTGTGAGGCAGGGTGGATAGGCAGTCAGTGAGGGAGTGGAGTGCTGATCCCTAGTTCCGCGGGGGTATATATGCAGCAGTGAGATAGAGAGGGCCCCTGCCCAGGTCAGGGGAGATTTTTATGGTGATCACTTGGGCCCCATGATTGAGCTTGGGGGTAGGGAGAGCATGGTTAAGGAGAGAGTCGTGGAGGTAGACTGCACATCTGCCCCCACGCTTGGCAACTCTGTCTTCCCTGAAGATCGTGAAATCTGGGAGGGAGACAGCTGAGTCAGGGATTGATGCGGAGAGCCAGGTCTCCACTATGGCAATGATATCAGGCCTGTGTTGCACAACCCAGCACTGGAGTGCGGCAGTTTTGTTTGGAAGACTGCAGATGTTCATTGAGGCAATGCGTAGGCCACATCCAGTGGGGGGAGGGGGGGAAGATGACCCAGGGCCAGGGTTGGGGTGAACGTTCCCAGAGAGCAGAAGAAGTAGGGTGATTAGTCTGAGTAGTGGGCTGTGATTGCCAGAGTGGCTGCGTTGGAGCTGGTGTGGGGATCTGGTGAAGAGAGTACAGGGGACAGGCAGAGAGCTGAGGGCAGGTATGGCCAGGATGGGCTGAGTCCAGTTTAACCAGAGGTTGGGGGTGTGGGAGAAGGGATTGGTGGGGGATGTAGTGGGGTGATCTGGTGATCCAGTGTTTGGGGAGATGGGATGGGGAGGATGGGGAGTGGGGTACAGGGTGGGAGTATGTATGGCTGAGTAGGGTGGAGAGTGAGAGAGGAAGATGATTGTGAGGAGATTGATCGTGAGGGTCTGTTTGCCCATGGTTGAGAGATGTCTGGGATATAAGGTGGGCGGAGGTACGAAACGCCCAGACTGTTTGTAAAGTTGGTCTAAAAATGTCATAGATGCATAGGAAAAATAAGAGTTTAGTAGGCTGAAGAGGCCTTTGTTGAACTCACCACCCATGTAGTCATGGGTGGAACTCATACTTCTTGTCACCCATATACCCATCAAGCCTAATTTTAAAGAGCATAATGTTATCACTTTCGACAGTCTGCTGTGGGAAACTATTCCACAGTGTTATAACTCTCTGTGTAAAAAAGTTACCTTGTTTAGTTGTTTTATTTATTTACCCTTTAATTTTATAACCATTACTTCTTGTGGTTTTTATACCCTCCTATAATACAATCCAACAGTTTCCCTTATATATTCATTATTAACAGCCATATATGGTAGGCAGAGGTATCCTCTGATCTGCCTATATTTAGCTGAAAATAAGTTTAATTTCTGAAGTCTATTTCCATAGCTTATGTTTTTTAAGGGTTTGGTTATTTTGGTGACTTTCCTTTGTACTCCATCTCTAAGTTTTCGGCCTCTTTTGGTGTGTGGCAAACTAAACTGAGAACAATAATCCAGGTGTGGGCGCACCAAGCTTCTATAAAGAGGCACTATCACCTCTGATTCCCTACTTTTTATATTGGCCAAGATTGAGCCTACAATTTTATAACAATTTTTAACCTTTGCTGTGCTATTTCTATCAAAGGATTGATTATCCATTATGATTGTACCTAGGACTTTTTCTTCAGTTGTTGTTTGCAGTGGAATGTTACCCAGCTTATAACCTAAAAGTGGATTGTTCTTCCCTAAGTGCATAACCCTGCATTTCTCCACATTAAACTGCATCGTGTAGGCCTTAGCCCAATCAGAAAGTTCATCTAGTTGTTTTTGTAGCAGTACGCCATCCTCCTTCATGTTTATAAGTCCCCCTAACTTGCAATCATCGGTGTACTTGCATATCCATGTCTTTCCAGAAACTTTCATTATGGTTACCATGGTGTTATAAAGGGTGGGACCCAATACTGATCCCTGTGGGACTCTACTTTTAACTCTTCCCCAGTTGGACAAGTGTCCTTTGATCGATACCCTCTGATATCGATCACCCAGCCATGATTTTATCCAGCTTATGATGTTTGGGTGCAGACCTATCCTATGTAGTTCTTGCAACAGTATTTTATGTGATACCTTGTCAAATGCCTTGGCAAAGTCTAAGAAAATAACATCACATGACACCCCCTTATCCAGAGTCGCATTTACTGGTTCAAAAAAATGGATCTGGTTCATAAGACATGATCTACCAGAGGTAAAACCATACTGAGTGGTGTCTACTGATCCGGTGTCTTTTACATGCTCAACTATATACACTTGCAGGAGTCTTTCCATTATTTTGTCAATTACAGATGTAAGACTAATAGGGTGATAGTTTTTATTATCCTCTTTTTTTTCCTCCCTTAAGGATAGGAGTTACTAATGCCTCTCTACATTCTTTTATAGTTTTTCCTTCTGTGATGGAGATATTAAATACAGTAACAACGTGAGCGGTCCCACAATCTCTTTACTTATTTCTTGCAGGACTCTAGGGGTAATTCCATATGGCCTGGATGAACTATTTAGCTTAAGTGATTTTATTATTAATTCTACATCTCTGGTATTAAATACTACGGAATTATCTGTAGTCACGCTCACTAGATCATTGAGTTCTTCACTTGGTTCATAGATACTTAAGAAATAGTTATTTAATGCATTAGCTATTTCATCTTCTTCTGATTTTATGCCATGTTCAGATACTAAAGGTCCAGTGGCATATTATTTACCTGTTAGTGACCCAATGTAATTATAGAATTATTGTTTGTTATCTTTTACATTGGTTACTAAATTGAGTTTGAGTCTACTTTTGGCAGTTTTTATCATACCTTTCTTTTTTTTATTGCTGTTTAAATTTATTTCAAGCTGCCATTGATGGGTTTCTCTTATATTTATGATATAGTTTTTTTCCTTATTTTGTTGCTTCCTAATTTTGTTGTTCCACCATGGGGGGGGGGGGGGATGGTGATTTTTTTTTTTTTTTTTACAGTTAATCTTTTTACTGAATGATTTCAGAATTATTACAAGTATCAAAACTTACTTAAAAAAGAAGTCAGTTGAAGATAGTGGTTTACAACATCACCACAATAGTCCCACGGTGTTACAGCAGTGTGAATATACTCACAGAAAATTATACATAAAGCCTGTAAGGCACAATTGTCTGCATAACATAACTACAGAGAGGAGGGTAGCTCAGGTGACAAACACATGAGCATGACTTATCCATCTGTCATGGGCTTGCACGGTTCACAGCTTTACATTGTCTGATCAAAGGACGTTGAAGGAATGGAGAGTAGGTTAAGCTTCTTCACCTAACATGTAGAGGATGACTAGGGAGGAAACTAAGTAGATGTCTACATTATAGCACTCAAGATACCTAACAGGAGAGATCAGAAGCAATCATAAACAACTTAATACACCATCTATTCTTGGAGGTTAGGGGGGGCCTCAGTTTGTCCTTCAAGTACCTGGTAAATCTACCAGCAGAAAAGGAATTAAATAAGGAATGGTGTGGGGCCCAGACTACCTCATATTTAGACATATTCTCAGATTTATAGCAGGACATTCTGGTAAGGTTTGCCAGCCCCTCCATGGCAGTATGCCACTCTACCACATGGGGGATGTCAGGCATTCTCCAACGTTTTAGGATTAGTCTTTTAACCTCAGCTGAGGCCTGTATAAGCCAAAGCATCTGGTGTTTGGGTAGGGGGTGTTCAGTTGGTGTCAGGTCCAGGATCCACAGTTGGGGATTAGAAGGTAGGGCTGCCTCTAATACTGTAGGGCACTGACTAATCACCGAGGACCACAGTTGGGCCAGGGGAAGGCATTCACACAAGATGAGAAGTAAATCCTTATCTGGGGTGCCACATCTCCAACAGTTGGTGGCTGGGAGCAGCCCCATAGCTTTCAGTTGTGATGGGGTTCAGTACCATAGGTGCATTACTTTGTTTTGAATGAGCAGACTTCTCTGATCACAACAGGCTTGGTGCACCCTTAGCCACCCCTGCTGCCACTGCTGTTCCATAATCGGGGTCTCCAACCTCCTTTCCCATTTGGCCTTAGTTGAGAGGGAGAGATTTGGGGCACTATCCCTCATAAACCTTTGTATGGTATCTGTGCAGCCCTTTGGATGTTCAACCCAAGCCTCAAGGGACATTGAGGTTCTCATACCTGTTTTATGTCTAAGACATACAGTGCAAGGACATTTTCCTTTATCCCTATGGGTGAGGAGGTTTCTGATCTGTCGGAATCTCCAAAAATCTTTTTGTGGCAAGCCGTATCTGGCCTTTAGCCCTTGGAAGGAGTCCATGGATTTATCCCGAAGGGTTTCAAGATCTCCCAGACATTCAATATTTTGAGATTGCCAGTCTTTCCACATAATGGGTGTGTTATCAATGTGAAGATCAGTGTTGAGCCATGGAAGGTGTAGTTACCCAGATCGAGACAGGATTTAGTTCGGAGACCTAACTTGTTTCATGCTAGGTGTGAGTTAGATATGGTGAGCCATTGCTCCATTTGTTTGGATATTGGATGCATCAGTATAGCGGGGGGGGGAGGGGGCATTCAGCAAATCTCGTTCAGTTGTTATCCATGCAGGAGGGTGGAGTGAAGATGCATGACCTATCCCTTTCATGGATTTTGCCACTATAAAAGCTATTGAGTATTGGGTGAAGTCAGACAAATTCCATCCCCCTTTCAGCTTCTGGGCTCGTAATTTAGCTTTACTATATCTCAGCCTAGATGCCCCCCTCAGGAATCTACTGATTAGGCTGCCTAAATTTTTTGCTCATTTGTCCAGCGGTACCCCAGGATAGTAGAGATAGTAAATGATAAACTTTGGGGCCAACTTCATCTTAATAGCAGATATTTTCCCTGCCAGGGAGAGATGGAGATGTTTCCATCTTCCTATGTCCTTCCGGAGGGTTTCAAGCAGTGGTTTAAAGTTGATGTCCACCAGGGATCCTATATTCTGGGAGATTCTGATTCCTAGGTACTTAATGTCGGTCTGCGCCCATGCCATTCCCATATCCCCCAATTGAGTAGGTGAGGTAAGGGCATTTAAGGGGAGGATCTCAGACTTTCACATATTGATCTTTAGACCCAATATCTCCCCATATGATTTTAGGATGGCCAGGATGTGTGGCAGACTAAGGGGTAGGTCACGGGTCAGAACTAATCATCTGCGTATAGTTTGGTGGTGTATTGGGTATTCCCTATTTGAAGTCCCCGAATTTCAGGATGGGCTCTCAATGCTGCTGCCAGGGGTTCTATGGCCAGGATGAACAACAGAGGTGACAAGGGGCAACCTTGTCTTGTCCTTCTATACAGGAGGAAGGATTCTGAGAGATTCCCATTTGTAAGCATCCTCGCCTTTGGGACGGCATATAATCTCTTAACCCAAGTCACAAAGTATGGGCCTATATTAAAGCCTTTTAACACTTCATGCAGGTACTCCCATTCCACAGAATCAAAGGGTTTTTTGAAGTCTATTGTAATTGCAGCAGCTGGGGTAGGGAGATTCACTGCAGCCTGCATTAAGGAAGTCAGGGCCCGAATGTGGTCGGAACTGATTCTCCTGTTCACAAAGCTGACTTGGGAGGGTTGTATTAGGCACGGCAAGCATTCCTCTAGTCGGGAGGACAAAACCTTAGCCAGGATTTTAGCATCTGTATTGATTAAAGATATGGGCCTGTAGCTGGCAGGGAGGGCATGGTCTTTGCTGTCTTTGGGTAACACCGTTATTGTTGCCTTTGACAGGGAGGATGGGACTTTTTTAATGCATGGGCCTCTTGCAGCATCTCTGCCAGTGGGGAGGTAATCAAGGGTTGAACCAGCTTGTAAAAATCCACTGGGAACCCGTCTCCACCTGGGGCTTTGTGTGGATGCCATACTTGCTATGGCCATGGCAATCTCATCCTGGGTGATCTCCTACTCTAGAGCCAGTTTTTGATGGTCTGTTAGTTTGGGGAGGGACAAGGTTTTAGTGAATTTCACATAGTTATCATTATTCCACTTTGATTGCGAAGAGTACAGAGTTTGGTAGAATTTGAACATAATATCGTTAATGGCCTTGGGGTTTGTGGTTAGGGTTCAGGATCCATCTTTTAGTTTGTGTATAGCTCTCTCTGCTTGCCTCTGTTTTAATCTATAGGCCAATAATTTACTAGCTTTTTCCCCATCTGCCAAGTACCGATGTTGCACCCTGTGAATATACAGTTCAGCTTTCCTTGAGGCCAGATTGTTAAGTTTTAGTCTAAGGGCGGTTAGTTCCGTTATCACCTTAGGTGATCTCAGGGAGGAGGGCCTTTTCCTGTACTTGGCTTCCAGTGTTTTGAGCTCGGCTTCTAGCAGTTTGTGCTCCTGTTTCCGTCTGCGGGAAGCCAAACTAATGATTTTACCTCGTATGGTTGCCTTATAGGCTTCCCAAATGCTGGCAGCAGAGGATGAGCCTCTAGGGTTATCTTGAAAGAAGCCTGCAGTTTCTCTCTGCAACCATGTGGTGAATTCTATGTCATGCAGGAGCAGAGGGTACAGTCTCCACATCAGAGACTTTGGTGTCTGTAATGCAGGGAGGAAGGTAAGGGACACCGGTGCCTGATCCGAGATATATATTGGGGAGATGTTAACCCCTGTTGTGGCTGTGGTCAGTTTAGGGGAGGTGAGCCAGAAGTCGAGCCTACTGGTCATTGCCCTAGGGGCCGAGAAAAAGTGTAGTCCTTATCTGAGGGCTGTAGAACCCGCCAGGTTTCGGACAGTTGGTGTAAAGAAATAAGGCCCTTGAGGGCCTGAAGGTCTCTCTGATGTGGTTCCTGTCTGGAGTTAGACCTGTCTAATAGGTGATCCATTATGAAGTTAAAGTCCCCACCCATCAGAATGTCTCAGTTGTCAAAGGAAAGGTCCATAATTTTTTGGGAGACGGCATGAAAAAGTCGGGGGAGTCTTCGCTCGGGCCATAAACATTAACCAGAACTAGAGGTCCTGTGGGCATGGAGACCTTCATAATAATACACCTGCCTTCACCTCCTGTGTGGGTTCCACCAGATGCCACTGTAACTTTTTGTGCAGTAGAATGGAGACACCTCTTTTGGCTGAGCCTGCTACATTATGTGCTTCTTTACCCACCAATCTCTTATCAACTTGGCAGTTTCTTTAGAGCACAGTTTGGTCTCTTGGAGAAAAATGATCTGGGTGCCCAGTTTTTTTAGCCTGGAAAGGACCATTTTCCATTTCACCATGGAGTTGAGGCCCCTCACATTACAAGAGGTGGCAGTTACTTCATTGGCATTAGCCATAGTCTAAGTGTCTCCATTCTATGTGCCAGCAGATGTGTACAATAAAAGCAAACATCTTGAGTGCTATTTTAGATTTGCTACCAATAGTGGAGTATACCATTCTCTTTAATCTTCTAAACGTTACCTCTTTGAGGGTGTCTGCCGGGTGCAGTGTTGGGCCCTTGGGGGCCCATGAAATCACGCTCATATTTTTATTTATTATTGTTAACCTCACGAGGGGGCCCTGGAAGGCTGGAGGGTGTGCCTCCCAGCTTCCATCTCCTGTTCTAAGCCTCAGGTAATCAAGGAAGTGCCTTTATGGGGATGGGGCATGCATTGTCTTTGTAACCCGAGGGGGGGGTATGCCATTGGTCAGACACGAGAACAGGTGCAAGATTCTTTGCAGGGGTATCCATCGATGGAGGGAGTAGTACCGGCTCTGGCCCAGGTGGGAGGGAGGTAGCCTGCCTCCCAATGGTCAAGTACTATGCCTTGATGGGGGGGGAGTGGTGCCTTCTTTGGCAACCTAGTTGAGAGTTTCTCCTCAGGAGCAGATCTGAGCCACATTGGAACCAGCCACCCATGTGGTTTCAGGTCTCTTGACCCACTATCCTAACTAACATGTCATTACCATTTCACCTTCAGTCTTTGGGCTGGGGAAATTACGGGATACATTGTGAGAGGTGTGTCCACTGTGAGGTCCCCCAATTCCAGGGCTAAGCACATTATTACTCTTTAGCTGTGACCCCCTATAACTCGCTGTGAGGCTTTATGGCGAGTTACATAGAGAAAGCTCCTGCTTCCAGAGTTCACAGCAGCCGCTGTATTTAAATGGCCAGTCCGAATACAGGACTTCATCCTCTTGGGTCTCTAGCCCAGGGATCGTTAGCAAGGTAACTGAACCTCTTTCTTGGGCCAGGAGCATAGGTATCTTTTTCCCTTCAGGTGTAACCCTGTTGATACCCGCTCTGGGCACATATTCTGGATTTATGGAGGGTTAGGGGAATACCCCATCTGATTCTGTTCCCTTCAGCAGAATATCACACTGTGACACACATCCCCACTCACTTATGCAGGGAACAGTCTGTGTCTGGGTGGGAGCAATAACAGGCTGAGGCAAGCGGGAGCTATCCTAACGCCAACAGTCCCTGTATCTGAAAAAGGCAGCAGGCTGTTTGGACACGAGGAGGGGTTGTAAAGATGATCAATTTGGCCTATGCTGTAGCTCCCTGGCCTTTGGAGTGTGGTAGAGGTGGGGGGACATGTCTGCCCCTTCCACGACAGGCTGGGGAACCTTACCCTTTTCAAGGCACAGAGAAAGAGCACAATGGAAGCATTACACAGCAGGCTCACAGGGGTACCTTAACTCCTTAGGCCGAAACTAAGTTTAACCAGTTACAGTACATTTAAGCATTCTGTGAGCAACATTATGAACACAACAACTGGTTGCAAACTCGTAATTAAAAGAGCGAACAAACAAAGAGGACAACAGTTTTTAACAGTCCAGCGGTCACACCAGTGCGGCCTCAGTGGTTCAAGTTCTTGGAGCAGGTATCATGGCTATCTTCAGATGGAGGGGAATTAACCTGAGCAGCATGCTACTAAACCCTGACCCTACTAAGCTAAATTGCCATGCCACTCCCCCCTCCCCACGCGTATCCACAACAACATTTGGAACCATAGCGTAGATCTTAACTTAAGGGGATCTATGGGGGGGGGGATAGCCGCAAGCCCCTACCTTGTGTCACCAGGAAAAATGCATCCCTCTTCAGCTTGTGAGGAAGTTCTCCACTGAGGTATCCACTTCATGATCCGATCATGGGCTCCCCAGATCCGTTGCCCAGTCTCGATAGATTGGGGCCCGGTCACCCACCAGCTCTTCAGGTGAAGGAAGGGCAGACTTGGTCGTGATCAGGCTCTTTTGTGGAAGATCGAGGGCCGCTAGTATGAGGTTGCGGAGTGTCTCAAAGTGCTTGGATGTCTTCACCAGTGTTGAGTAGTTCAAGGAGCTGCTTCCTCCAGATAGGCGTGCCTTCCTCTGCTTACTGCAGGACCGTGTTCTCTGCAATTTAGCCACCAACTTCGGAGGAGTTTTATTGGATTTAGGGGTGGTTTTCTTCTTTTGTCATCCACGTTGAGGGGTTTGCCAGTAAGGTGTGCTCTTGGTAGATGCAGCTGGTCTCTGGTTGACCGTACTGGGGTTTGCAGGCCCCTCTGAGGTATCCATACATTGTTGGGCCTCACCACGAGGCATGGGCGGTTGCTGTCAAGAAGGAGTTCTCTCTCCCGCAATGTCCGCTAAAAACATCTCCACTTCAGCCGGTGAGTTAAAAGTGATTTGCTTGCCCCCTAAATGTTACTCATGGCTATGCCAGGTACCTTAGGGAGGCTGGTATGTGTAGTTTATAGAGGGCTTGCTTGACAGGTTCGTAGGCATATCTCCTATGTGACAGGTCATATGAGTAATCCTGGTAAAGCTGTACCTACGTCCCTTCCCATTGAAGCCTCTTCAGGTCCCTGGCTGCTCTCAGGAAAGTCTCTTTTGCAGGATATCAGGAGAATTTACACAAAGTAAGGTAAGGTAACATTTATTTATACAAGGCGTCCTTCCTGAGTTCAGAGCCCCCTTACAATAGTCCATACAGAATCAAATAAATTGAAAATTCATACTATTAATAACAAAAACATAGATAGCATACATTAAGTTTCCAAAAATGCTTGCTTGAACAAAAAGGTTTTCAGGGATTTTTCAAATCCTTCTACAGTCAGGCTATCTTGTATCTAGCAAGGTAGAGTATTCCACAGGGAAGGTGCCATAAAGGCAAAAGATCTTCCACCAGATGTTTTCAGAATTACCCTGGGAATCTCTAGCAATCCCTCATCAGAGAATCGGAGAGAGCGGGAAAGACAGTAAGGAGACAGGAGTTCTTCCAGGTAGTGAGATCCCAACAAGATCGAATGTGGTCACTCCCTGGGTAGTGGCCTGGGCGCTAATGATCTGTGGGCTCTTTCCAGCTCCGGAGGACAGTGGTTGTTCAATTTTAGCGTTACTGTGAGGGCTCGCTGTAAAAAGCCTGTCATGTCATTGCCTTCAGCCCCCTCCGGTAAGCTTACAATCCGTACCAAAGACTAAAATAAATAAATAAATAAATAAAAGTATATTCTTTCTTCTCCCCCAGTTCTCAAGATTGTCGACTTTTGCCAGTAAATATTGAAGTTGGTTGTGAGTGTCTGTAAGCTGGCAATGGTGATCATGTAATATCTCTCCATGTCTTTTGACATTTCCTTCAGTGTCAGTTACCCTGCTGGTCAATTTCACAACATCAGCTTTGGTACTAGTACTTGTTTCTATAAGAGCAGCTGTGTCCAGGAGGACTTTGTTCAATAGGGAGGTAATATTGCCCAGTTGCTGCTCCATGGAATGTTGAGTTGTGGGGTGTGAGTCCCTTGGGTCCTCCATTGCCTGGCTCAGTGGGTTAGGTGCCAACTACACCCTGGTGGTTTAGGATTGTTGTGCAGGCCAGCTAATTGCAATGAGGCCAACTGTGGCTGAGAGGATTAAATGCCAGTCCAAGGTCAGATTTGAGCAATACAGAAATTAAAATGCTCAGCGCAGTCCCTTGTATCTAAAACCATTGAATAAATCCTGGATAGTGTGTGCTAGGTCTTCAGATGTGTTGAGATGGGTGACGCTAGTAGTGCAGCAGATCAATTACACAGCTTCTTGGTGGCTAGCTCCACTCCCCAGATGTGGTGATTGTTACTGTATTTGGGCCTTGCTGGTACATATTTATCAATACAGTGTTTGAGTTGTTGATTTATCTTTGCCCAGATTTTTTCTAGGTTTAAGCCTTGTAGTTCTTTTTGCCAGTTCCATTTTGCCAAGTGAGTTTTCATTTTATCATAGTCAACCTTATTAAAATCTTTTATAACCGTATTGCCTTTAGTATATTTCATAATATTTTATATTCAAATGCCACCATGTTATGGTCAGAGTCTCCTAATGGGGGGAGTATCTTTATATTCTGGATTTTACATTCACTGTTTGTCAAAACTAGATCAAGTATGGTCTTTCCCCTTGTAGACCGGTTGATCAGTTGTTTTAAATTTTGCTGAATGGATATATCAATACATTTGTTTTCCATAGATGTGGTACTGTTGAGTGTAATCCAGTTGATACTGGGGAAATTGAAATCCCCCATTAGTATATACTCTCATGTTATGTCCTTTCCTTCTATTTCCATCAATAGTTTGCCATTTTCCTTTTTAGTTAGGCTAAGGGGAATGACAGACTAAACCCAAAGTAAGATTATTATTCAGGAGTTTGATTTTGACCCAAATACTCTTAATTTCATTTTCTAAGGTGTCATTTATCTCATGGGCTGTAAGGGCTTCATTATATAAAGTGCTATCCCTCCACATCTACGCTCCTTCCTGTTTCTGCATAGTCTGTTATAAATTGGGATCTCTATGTTCCAGTCATCGATCATACCCCAGGTCTCAGTTACCCCACATATTGCAATGTAATTTTCTATCAACATGTATGATAGTGCCTCTATTTTAGTGCTCAAACTCCTGGCATTCAATACCTAATTGCTGTTTATTGTTTACGTGATACCCATTTAACTCCCTATTATGTTTATGTTTCGGTGAGGTATCGATTGGGGTTTCATAAAATCCTTCCTCTAGAGGAGTTTTATGTAAATACCTCTCCCCCAGGGATACTAGTTTAAACATTTATCAATGACATTTCCAATATGTTCCCCTAATAGGCTGCTCCCTCTTCTACTTAGATGTAATCCATCCCAGCAGTAGAGGTTGGGTAAGCCATATAATTCTTGCCAATGCGTAATACATTTGATGTTTTGGCTCATACACCACTTCCTTAACCAGTTATTCATATCTCTTATCTTTATTTGCTGGTTTCTAGATGCTCTGGGTATTGGGAGGATTTCTGATATAACTACTTCACGTCCTTTTTCAAGCAGCTTATTTGTTAGTGCCACATAGTCCTGTTTGATTATTTATATTTGTTCAGAGAAGATATTGTTTGCCCCCACATGTATAACCACTAGAGGATTACTACTGGTGCCCTTCAGTATGTTAACTGATATGTGTGTGATATCACTAATCCTAGCCCCATAGAAACTTGATACCATCCTCGTAGATTTCTCTGGGTTGCATATTGCCCTGTCCAGGTGCTTTATGATTGAGTTGCCCAGGAGTACTACCTCATGCATTAATGTAGGGAACTCTATCTGCATATCCTCATTGTTATGTGGAGCATCCACATCTATGTAAATCAGGGGCATACTAGAAGGTGGAGTAAGGCTATTTGAATTTACATTAATGATGTTGTTAACTCCAGCATCATGTTCATTATCTGTTGTTTGGCTGGACCGTTCCTAGTTACAGTCGATTAGTGGGCTGTTGTTAGTGTACGTTTCGCTTACTGACATCAAAGGGTCAAAATGGTTTAACAGTGGTATACTGTACTATTCTGCCCTTCTCCCCTGTTTTGCAGTTTTCGATATTTGCACCTTGTACCAGTCATCATCAGTACCATCTAAAGGTTCCTCTTCCCTACTCCTTTTTTGTGTTTTTTTTACTGATACTTGGGGTGACAGTATTGCTGGTAGTAGCAATTACTTTTCCACTAGTTTCTGAGATGTTTCTACTGCTCTCTGTTGTTCAGAGTACAGGAATGATTTTGGGTGTATCTTGCACATTTGTGATATTGACAGCAGTGATATTTGTACTAGCCTCCCCAGTGTTTACATTCAATTTTCGAGCCATTCCCTTTTGTCTTTTCTCTAAGGCTTGGGGTCTCAAGATAAACATATTAAGCTCTATTGAGAGTTCTAAGTTGTGCCTGCATTTATCACAGCTGAAGGGGGCTGTTCATTTGGTTTGATTTGTAACTAAATACATCTGGCATGTACCACACAAGACCCCAGTGTTTCCCCTCTGTGTTTCCTATTTTATTAGAAATTGCTCCTAGTGTAGTCATAGGTACTGGTTTATAGCACTTTCATGTAAGTAACACCTATTGTTGGTTACTCACAGTTCTCACTTCTAAATATAAAGTAGCCAGACCCCTACCCTACAGGAGATACTGTCTGTACTATTACCTTAGTTCCAGATATTCCGATTTCTCGATATAGAGTTGTGACCTCTATTCCACTATCCCGCTAGACACGCATGACACGTGCACCAATTTCAGGGTAGAAAGGGCCTGGCCCACAGTAGTGCCTTATGCTAGTTTGGTGAAAAAATAATAATCAGTTCCTGAGTTTTTAAATTTTTAAATTTTGGTTCTGAGCATGCTCAATTGGCACTTCAGGACAGATGTTTGGAACAAAAAAAGAATTTGGCCATATGAAAAAGGAATCTTTTTCGTACAGGGGCTAATCCTTTTTTATATGAAAAAATCCTTTTTCGTTTGGCTGCCATCTTTTTTCCATTTAAAAAAAAAAAGGTTTTAAAACCCACAAAAGTTACATCCTGCAGAGAGACTAACACAGGTATCTTGCTCATCGGGACCCTGTTCGGTGAATTATGCACATAACTGTTGTAAAAATGACCCGCAAATTTTTTTTGTTTTTTTTTACATCCTTTTTCGTGACTCGCTTCTGGCTTTTTTCATATGGCTAATAGAAAGCTCTCAGCCAGAAACAACCAGAAGCAACAGCTCAGACACAAAGGGCAACCCTAGGAGGCATACACCAAGTGTGGGCCAGCCCCTAGCCTTACTGTCTGCTGAGCTTCGATCTTCACTGACTGCTCAGAAAAAAAATACTTTTCTTTCAGACAATAGTGCATTACAAAGTAGTGTATTGTTTTCCATATACTACTACCTCTACTTTCTTTCATCCTCAAAGGTACCCTACTAGGCCATGGACCATCACCTACAAGGGGTGCACTGCATCCTTTCAGAGGGTATGCATTCAGGCACTAGGACATTGCCCCACTTGCTGGACAATACAACATATGAAAGCTCAACTCAAAGAGGCATGGAACCAAATAAATCATCTCCACAATGTCATTAGAAACCACATACCTGCTCACCCCTACACACCACACCATCTCCGCCAAGAGGTCATTCTGTGCTATTTGACCACCTCTATTCCAGGAGAATGGCAGGTAGTAAAGGGGGGGGCAGGAAAACATCACCGAGGAATCAACTGCAGTCTCCATACCACAAGGCACAAATCATAACAACTAATAGATATACTCCTCTAGCCACAGAAAACAAACAGGTATAATAACACACACTGCCAGATAGGGCACGGAACAGGAAAGAGCAAGGAAGGCACTGCAAAGGCATCTATTAATAAGAAGCTAAGGAAAGTTCTGATTGTAAGTGATTCCATGATCTGAGGAGTAGAATCACACATACAGCAGGGTCCGGAGATGGAGGTCATAGTTAAGTTTCTACCCGGTACATCTGCAAAAAGGGACACTGACCTCATACATAGGTTAATAAAATAAGAAGGTAAATGACTGGCATTTTTGCCCACATAGGTACTAATGATCTGATAAATCAGATGGTTGAAGAGACAAAACAGCACCTCTCTCGCCTAGGTGACAAGTTGTATTTTCACTCCTCAAACATTGCTTTCTCCGAGGTCCCTCCAAGTATGGAGGAAAGGAGGCAGTATGGATAGGATACAGAAAGAGGAAATTGATGAGCTGAACAACTGGCTCCAGAGCTGGTGCCAAGAAAAGGGGCACCTCTTCATAGGAAACTGGCACGACTTCTGGGACAGAGGTCTCTTCAAATTCGATGGTCTGCACCTCACTCAGGAAGGCATGCAGGCTCTGGGTTAGAAACTGGACGTAGCCATAAACCATTTAAATTAAACACTTGGGAGAGGACAGCAGCTACCTGTCCCCAAAAATACAAACAAATCAGGGGTACAAATGCAAAGGAGGAAATCAATCTATAGGATGAGGTAAGGACAATAAATTATTCGAACATACAACAGGGCACCAAAAAGGGGGGCAATCATGCATGGAAAGCTATGTTCACAAACTTAAGGAGTCTGA
Organism: Neoceratodus forsteri; assembly: GCA_016271365.2. Classification (NCBI taxonomy): domain Eukaryota; kingdom Metazoa; phylum Chordata; order Ceratodontiformes; family Ceratodontidae; genus Neoceratodus; species Neoceratodus forsteri. The sequence goes on from CM057449.1 coordinate 689,354,634, forward strand.
CAAATAAATTAGAGGACCTCACTGCTGTCGGCGCTGCATCTGATCTAGACTGATCTAGACATCACAGAAACATGGTTCAACAATAACCATGACTAGGACACGACTATACCAGGATACATTCTATTTCGGAAATACAGAACTGGTGGGGGGGGGGGACATAGCTATGCATGTAAAAGAGGACATAAAAGCAACTGTGACTCAAAATGACAATACCAAAACAGAGTCACTTTGGGTCACTGTAGAGGCAAACAATGGAGTAGCAACTCGGGTAGGAGTGTTCTACTGGCCTCAGCAACAAGTGTGGAAGGGGACAAGGAAATACTGGAAAACATACACAAAATGAGTGACAAAGGGGAGGTGATTGTACTGGGTGTCTTCAGTTTACCTAACATAAGCTGGGATACACATACAGTGAGTTCAACCAGAACCAAGGACTTTCTAGAGGCCCTGCACGTATTGGACCTGAAACACCTTTGTAATGACAAAACAAGGGGAAGCGGTCCCTGACCTGCTACTAACAAAAGGGGACAGTATCACTGAGATAGAGGTTGGGAGCCATCTGGGGACCAGTGACCACTGTATGGTGTGGTTCCAGATCATGACAAAAACAGACAAAAAGCACTCCAAAACAAAAGTCATGGACTTTAGATGAGCAGACTTCACAAAAATTAAGCAAAGTCTTAAACTGAGTCTAGCTAACATTACATGGGGGATAGATGTTGAAGACTACTGGATACAGCTCAAAAGAGCTATACTAAATATTGCAAACCACTGCATAAGAAGGATGAGCAAAGCTAAAAAGAAAAGAAAACCACTCTGGTTTTCTAAAGAAGTAACCTCTAAGGTCAGAGAGAAATGAATGGCTTTCAGGAAATACAAACAAACCGGAGCCAACAAGGACAGAGAAGAATACAAGGAGACACAGAAAAAGCAAACAAAGTGATGAGGACAGCAAAGGCAGAAACTGAGGAGAGGATAGCCAATGAGGTCAAAAAGGGTGACAAGATAGTCTATAGATATGTCAATGAGAAAAGAAAGACTTCAGGAGGTGTTGTTAGACTCACAAGGGTGGATGGGGAGATAACAGAAAATGACAAGAACAAGGCTGAAAACCTCAACAGTTACTTTTGCTCTGTGTTCACCAAGCAGAAAGAAGGATGCAGAACCAGCAATGCAACACACATCGAGGAAGGAGTTGGAGTACATTAGGGTCCCTTTACAAAAGAAAATGTCCTAAAGGAACTAGAGAAACTCAGTACAAACACGGTCATGGAACGAGATGAAATTCATGCTAGATTACTAAGTGAACTAAGGGACGAGCTGGCAGCACCCCTGGCTGATCTTTTCAACCTATCATTCAATCTGGAGGAGGTCCCCCAAGACTGGAAGAAGGTAACAGTTATTCCTCTGCACAAAAGTGGCAGCAGAGAAAGTGCAAACAACCACAGACCAGTAAGCCTAACCTCTGTTGTGGGCAAAATAATGGAAACCCTGCTCAAAGATAGGATTATATCCTTTCTAGAAGAAGACACAAAATAGCATGACTTTACAACAGGAAGGTCATGCCAAACCAATCTAATAGACTTCTTTAATTGGGTGACTAAAATAATAGACCAGGGAGGAGCAATAGACATAGCATACCTGGATTTCAGCAAAGCCTTCAACTCAGTCCCACACAGAAAGCTACTCAACAAACTGGACAGAATGGGAGTAGGACAGCAAGTAGTGAAATGGGTAAGGAACTGGCTCACTGGAAGGACACAAAGGGTACTTGTAAATGGCTCACTTTCAGAAGAAAGAGGAGTAGACAATGGAGTGCCATGAGGATCAGCACTTGGTAGGATCCTTTTCAATATTTTTATTAGTGACATAACTGAGGGGCTAGAGGGGAAGGTGAACTTATTCGCAGATGACACAAAAATAAGCAATAGGGTAGACACTCCATGTGGGGTAGAAAAGATGAAGGCCAACCTTAAGGCTCTGGGAAAATGGTCAGAAACATGGCAACAAAAGTTTACAGCAAAAAAATGTAAGGTCATGCACCTGGGAAGGGCCAACCCAGGAGAGGACTACTACCTGGGAGGAGTACAACTGCAATCTTCCAAACAGAAAAAGGGATCTGGGAATAATTATTTATTTATTTTATTTATTTATTTAAAGTCTAGGAATTAGAACCCTTTGAGTCAGTGACTCATTTGCAAAGGCTCCACGTCTTACATAAATGGATTAGAATACAGTATAACACATAATATACAATATAGACAACAGTACTAGTACAGAAAATGACAGTAACCTACCGAAGTGAAAGAAAAAATAGAATAAACACAAACAATGGAACGACAGCAATTGTGAAGTAATGATGCATTAACATTTTTAAAGTTTCATCTGCAGTCACAGTGGGAGTTTGACATTATGTGATTAAGTAACTCATGTTTGTAAGGCCCAAACCTGGGAATTGATAAGACAGAGTCAGGGATTGAGTCCATCCAGAGTGGTGCCCTGTAGCAAAAGGACCTTTGGCCAGCGGTGGTCTTTACAAAGGGGACACGGAAAGTGGCGGTTTCAGAGTGTCTAGTGGAGCGAGCCGGTAGGTTATTTTGGAGGAGCATAAGACAGCCTGGGGGGGCTAGGCCCAACTGAATTTTTTTGGCCAGTAGGCAGGTCTGATAAACTAGTCGCCCCTGGAAGTTTAGCCATGATGAGCGTAGCTAGAGGTCACAGGTGTGCGTAAGACGATAACATCCTATGGCCAATCTGCAGGCTTTGTTTAGGGCACGTTTAATGCTGGACAGAGCTGTGTCAGAGGCGGCCCCATAGATAATTATGCCATAGTCTACCAGTGAGAGGATGGAGCTGGAGATAGCTAAGCTTAGAGCCTCTGGAGGTAGACAGGGCCTTAGCCTGTAGAGGAGACTGATTCTTTTGTTAATTTCAGTGCAGGTTGATACGATATGCTCACGATAGGTGAGGGTGGAGTCTAGAATAACCCTTAGATATTTAAAATTGGAAACAGGTTCCAGCTTGGTGCCCATCACATTGTGTATAGCTAATTTTGTAGTGCTGTGCTTATGCTGTGGGGTGGGCGAATAGCATGACTTTCATCTTTTTTGTGTTGAGTACGAGCTTGTGTGAGGAAAACCAGGCTTCAATTTGAGTGAAAGAGTCCTGCAAGGATTCTTGAAGTTGCGCGGGGTCAGGGTGCTGACTGAAGATCACCGCATCATCAGCATAAAGGAGAAGACGCCCAGAGGTGGCCTGAGGTAATGAGTTCAGGTAAAGTGAGAAAAGGAGCGGACCGAGGATAGATCCTTGAGGGACACTCAATCGGCCGGGGAAGGTTTGCAGAGAGGGTGTTTCTTATCATCACCTACTGAGTGCGGCCAGAGAGATAACTGGAGAACCAGCTAGTAGTTTCTTTGGAGACGCCGACAGAGAGGAGGGAGTTTATGAGCATGGTGTGATTGACAGTGTCAAATGCCTTGGCGAGATCTATAAAGACTGTACCAGCCAGATCTCCCTGGTCAAGAGCGTCATGAACAAAGGACGTGAGTTCTAGGAAGGCAGTGGTGGTACTGTGACCTTTCCTGAAACCGTGTTGTTGTTGGCAGATTAGGTGTTGTGTATCTAGATAGTTAGTAAGTTGATCAGCCACTATTTGTTCCAATGCTTTTGAGAGTGGAGGGAGTATGGAGATGGGCCTGTAGTTACTAGTAGCAGTACATGTACTATTTTTACGTACTGGAGTGATCCTTGCCTTTTTCCATAGAAATGGGAATTTTCCTAGGCACAGGGACATGTTGAAGATTTTAATAAGAGGTACTAGGACAGCATCAAGGGTTAAAGATAGCAATTTAGCATCTAGTGAGTCACCACTATGTCTGGTCTTTCCTAGGAACCTGGAAATATATGAGCGGGCATCACTAGTGGAGATGGTTTTGAGACAAAAAGGAGGTGCACTGGGGAGTGGCGGGAAATATCCTGCATCAGAACTGAAAAAGTCAGGGGGGAGAATAGAGCTTAGGTCTGAGAATGCTATATTAAAAGCATCTGCTATTTTGCTGGGTTCTTGAGTAGGGATACCATCTAGGATAAGCATGGCAGGGGGAAGGGAGGGACACTTTCCACTAAGTTCCTTAATATTATCCCAGAACCTTTTACCATCACCCCAAGTGCCAGTGAGTTTTGTTTTGTAATAAGCAGCTTTTGCCAGCCGTATTTCCCAGGTGCAAGTATTTCTGGCAACACGATAACGTTGTCAGTCAGCGGGTAGACCTGATTGAAGGGCTCTGAACCACAGGTCATCACTCACCTTCATATGATCAAGCAAAGATCTAGTTACCCAGGGTGATGATTTAGACTTTTCAATCCATTTGACATAGGGGGCAAAGATGTCACAGGCTGATTGGAAGGAACTTATGAAGAAGGACAGCGCGGCATCAACTGACATCAGGTGATCAAGAGGGGACCAATTGAGATTTTGAAGTCGGTTTCTGAGATGTTTTAGAGCTCCCCTCTTGAGATGGCGACACATGGAAATCCTAGGTGGGGGTGGTTTCCAGCTATTTGACCAGAGACACGTTACCGGGGAGTGATCACTGATGGAGTCCGATAGGACCTGGACATCCAGTATGTGCTCAGGATGGTTTGTGAGCATGAGGTCAAGGAGGGAGCTATGGCACATATTTTTGTTTACTCTAGTGGGGGTGAGGACCATTTGAGACAGATTTTGGGCAGCAGCTGCATCCCTGAGGGGGGATGTCTGGGGTGCAAGCCAATTTGAGTTAAAATCACCTAGGGCTATGACTTCAGAATTTTTTGGGAGTTGTTCGATAATATCTAGGATGGATGTGAAGGCATCCCTTTGGTTACGAGGGGGTATATATACAGACATTATGTAGAGGGATTTATTCGAGTTCCCAACTTCAACCCTAACAGTGAGAGACTGTACCCCTTCAGAAGGGCTTATTGTAGTAGTGTTTATTCCTTGTAAGTGCTCTTGGAGGTACAGAGCACTACCCCCACCCCGTCTATTTAGTCTATCTGACCTGAACAGTGTGTAACCAGGTACACTTACAGCTGAGTCAGGGATATGCTGTGACAGCCATGTTTCAGCAACGGCTATTACATCAGGGCAGTGGAGGCAAACCCAGGCTTGAAATGAGGCAAGTTTCTTTTGTAGGCTACAAACATTAATGGTGGCCAGCCGCAGTCCCTTTTGTTTAGCTGGTTGCCGTGGGGTATTGGGAGTGGGACCAGGGTTTGGGTGGATGTTGCCCACAAGTAGCAGGAGGATGATTGCTGTCCTGGTAAGGTAGTTTTGTTGATCTTTTTGGAGGTGCGTCGAGATGTGACCACATGTTGGTGCAGTTTATTGGAAATATGGGTGCACATAAAGCGTAATATTTCCTGATCATAAAGTAATGGGGTAATCATGGTTTCAGAGGTGGGGTGACATGGTAGAGGAGGAGGGTAGGGGATATAAGACATGGTAACTGATGAGGGAGTTTTTATTGGTCGGGTTAATGCAGGGGGTAAAATTGGGGCAGAGGGAAGGGTAGTACTAGAACTAATATGATGAAGGCAGGAGGGTAGTGGGTGTTTGGAGAGGGTTAAAAAAAGGAGGGTAAGCCAAGGCGCTGCTATGTGGACAGAGAAAAGTGATATGGTATTTATCTGAGACATGCTTGGGAGGGATTTTAAGTATATCATAAGAGATTTTTTTTTTTTTTTTTACTTACTCACACCGAAGGATAAACCATAAGATCAACCACGCAGGAGTAAACACAGAGAGTGAGAGATAGGCTGTGGAAACAATGGTAGCCCCCTAGTGGCAGGTCCTGATAACCTGCTAGTGGAGAAGTTGCCTGATAGGTTTTTGCTCTTCACCAATCAAAAGAGCTCACCACCTGTATATAAGGAGAACACGACCAAGGGTGGTGGTGGGGGCGGCGGGGCAGCTGACGTGCAGCGTCAGCAGGGCTCGAACGACTGCAGAGAACACTCAGGCTGTGTTCCTCACTATACCTGCTACACAGCTCCACGAGGCAAAAACGCAGGTCCCTTTTATATTTCTCAGCTGCGGGTCCCTTGATATTTGTTTGAGGCTCCGGGGAAGGAGTATGATCCCTCATGACCACCTGCACCCATGAGGGGAGCCTCGCTGATGACTTCTGCCGAGGAAGAAAGGAGGAAGCGAGGATTAATATAGGTGAGTTTCTAGGTGAGTTTCGGGGGGGGGGGAGGAGTTTAGTAGCGAGTTGGTGCAGTGTACCTGATGTTACTTCTAACTGCTTGGCTACTCACAAGTTTTACTGAATGAAACCCAGAACTTACAGGCAATTCAAATTTAAAATGGAGCCCAGTAAATTCAGTTACAAATTTTACCGAATGAAACCCAGAACTTGCAGGCAATTCAGATTTAAAATGGAGCCCAGTAAATTCAGTTTTAAATGAAGCCCAATACTTGGAATCAACACGATGTTAATTTCAGTTGTTTCAGTGGCTATGGGGCTCAGGAGGCAAAAATACAGCTTCAAACAACAGTGTTACAGCCCACAGAAATTTAGTTATAAAAGCAAGCCTAATAATACGATATATATTGGTTTGAACAGACAAAAAAGGCAAGCTAGGCAAGTTCTTAAAGTAGCAGTGGAAGAGTGACAATTGTGGACCTTATTCAGATTTTTGTCAAAGAGAAAAACTATTTCCACATGTGTGGGGGCAGTAATTTGGTAGTGAAAATTAAAGTCCACGACTGCAGAGAGCGCTCAGGCTGTGTTCCTCACTATACCTGCTGCACGGCTCCATGAGACAAAAATGCAGGTCCCTTTTATATTTCTCAGCTGCAGGTCCCTTGATATTTGTTTGAGGCTCCGGGGAGGGAGTGTGATCCCTCACGACCACCTGCACCCACGAGGGGAGCCTCGCTGATGATGGATGACCTAAAGATGTCCAAGCAGTGCAAGAAAGTGGCACTACATGCAAATGGCATATTGGGCTGCATAGGCAGGGGGATCAGCAGCAGAAAAAAGGAGGTCATCCTGCCACTCTATAGATCTCTGGCGAGGCCACACCTGAAGTACAGCGTACAGTTCTAGAGGCCAAACCTAAAAAAGAATATCAACAGACTGGAGACAGTGCAAAGGAGAGCTACAAAAATGATACACGGCCTACAGAAGAAAAACTATGAAGAGCATCTGAAAAACCTAAACATCTACTCCCTGGAGCAGTGGAGGGAGAGAGGAGACATGATTGAGACCTTTAAGTTCCTAAATGGAATAAACAAGGTGCAGGTTCAGGAACTGTTCCAAGTCATAAAGCACACAAGAACTAGGGGGCACAACATGAAGCTGGAGGGGGGCAAATTTAGAGGTAATGCATGCAAGTTTTTTTTTTTACCGAGAGGGTGGTAGATGCATGGAACAGTCTTCCTCAGGTAATGGTGGGGGCAAAAACAGTGGTAAGTTTCAAGAACACTTGGGACAGGAACAAAGGCACCACCACACTGTCTAGCATTTAAGGGAAGGGGTAGGCCTATGGGCAGACTAGATGGACCGTATGGTCTCCTACCATCACTTTCTATGTTTCTATGTAAAAAGAATTGGGCCATATGAAAAAGGATTCCTTCATATGCAAAAAGGTCTGGGACTTAGTTTTTTTTTCTGGTTCTTTTTTCGTTTGAAGGGATTCTTTTTTGTGTGCTTTTGTCGTTCATATGAAAAAGGATCTCTTCAAACTGAAAAAGATTTTGGACTTTGTTTTTTTTTTCAATTCTTTTTTTATTTAAAGGGGTCCTTTTTTGCCAACTGGGTCAATTTGTCATATGCTATTAAGTGTACAACAAAACCCCGAAAGAAAAACAGCATGGTATAGGACATCGAAAGGGTGCAATACTATGAATGGGTCTGTGCATGGTACTGCACCCTCTCACTGTCCCAGAAAGAGGATAAGACCTCTGCTGGGATAGGGTTCCATCAAGCAGCTGCCATGGCTCAATGGGATGAGCCACTAGCAGCAAGTGAGGCAGGCAGTGTGTTTGGGAGTGGGTTTGATTCCTGGTCCCAGATGCATGAAATTTTTCATTTTTTCGCACTTTGTGTGATATTTACTTTTAACCCCCCCCCAAGTTAGTTATTTTAGTTGGGGGGTTTGGGGGGTACAGCCCCTTGTAACAGGTCTGCCCCTTGCAAACAGCAAGACATATGCCGCATGCAGTATATTGTGCTGTATTGGCAGTGCGGTGTATTGCTGCAGCATAATGTCTTGCAACATTATGACCCCGTGCCGCTTTTTCGTATTTTTTTTTTTCATTCATACTAAAAAGGATCCCTTCATACAAAAACAGATTTTGGACTTCTTTTTATTTTTTCACTCTTCCCTGGTGTCTAGTGGTAATGCAATACCAAGAGAAGCTTGTAGAAACAACGGTACTGCCTGTCATAGACTACGGGGACATCCTGTATGGAGGGGTACCTGGTACTGAATTAAACAGAATCAATGTACTGTACAATAAGTTTGTGAGATATATACTGGGAGCCCCGCAGACAAGGAAACAATTCTTACTATACAGGGAATTAGCATGGACAAGCCTGGAGATGAAGAGAAAGATTCACATGCTAAAACGCATGATTAAGGTGGGCAAACGCCAACTCCTGGATTACATTCTGGACAAATTTGAACTGAAAACTACTGACAGGTCCACCCTGAGATCAGCAGATGGTTTGGAATACAGGACTCAGAAGCTGACAACCACCACTGGCAGAGCATCATTCTTGTTCAGGGAACCTACAGTTTGGAACATACTGCCTATGCAACTCAGGCTGAAAAATAAACTGATAAGGCCTGGATCTATCCAAAAATGAACAATGCTTGATGCTGAGAAACCATTAATTTGTTGCCCGGGTCATGACAGGGGTTAATCTACACCAGTCACAATGGACAGCAACATAGAGCTTACACTACTGCCTCGAAAAGCATATTCTCTGAATATTTCATCTGCGATGTAACTTAAAGAGCAGCTGACTGACGCCTTTAGGAGAACTTTAACAAAACATAATATTTAGATACAGTTTAGCTTGTATTTCACATCAGTTCCATATTTTTCCTCCCAATTATTTATTACTGAGGTCATTTGCATGAAAACAGAATCTTTGCTCCTGAAGAGTTCATCCACACCCATTTGTTATTCCGTACCTAAGGTCATAATGCACTGCTAGTGACATCACAGTTACTCTCATGGCAACATATTGTGATGCCACAACAGAGGATTATGACTTGAAGTAGGGAGTAAGCTATGAAGGCAGATGAGCTCTGAGGGAACTCTAGGGAACAAATATCATATATTAATGCAAAGTTACTTAGTAATAAATAATGGGGAGGAGAAATATATAGAACATACATGGAATGCAAACAGAACTGTGCCAAATTGTTATGTTTTTCAGTTTTCTTTGAGGCGTCAGTAGCTCTTTACATAATATTTCTTTGCACTAGGTGCTTCTGTATCCCTAGAGCTTACCTTTTTGGCATGTTAGTAATTATGCTATGTTACTCATAACCCATAAAAAAATGTAACTGTGATGTCACCTAGACATGTTTCCTTTGCATCTAGTAACTCTGTAAAGCACTTTAGCAACACTGTACTGCACATATGGTACCCACTTGAAAATGAGCCTCAGCTCAACTGGAGTCTGACCATGTTCATATCACTGTGACAACGATAATGAATAAAACATTTATTTACTTACTTACTTATTTTTTCATATTTTTTTTTTGTTTCATACGAAAAATGATTCCTACAAATGGAAAAGGATTGTGGACTTAGTTTTTTGAAGTTCAGGAGCCCATAACTCCCTCAAAATTTGTACTTAAGGGACAATGTATATATAAAACCAAAGATCTTAATTAGTGGTGGTAGAATAACACATAACCCTCCCCAAAAAAAAAAATATCTAGGGGCTATGTAAAAAATGACAAACACTAAAATTTGCAAATTCCCATAGGATAACATGGGAAGTTTAAGAAACCATAGCTCCTTCTTTTTCCCTGGTGTCTAGTAGTACCCCCCCACCCTCCAATTGCCATCCTCATATTTATCAATGTTTCCCTGGTGTCTAGTGGCATCCCCCACCCTCTGATCACTGTCCCCAACTTCATTAATATTTTCATGATGTCTAGTGGCACTCTACACTCTCCAGTTGCCATCCCCGTTTTCATTAATGTTTCCCTGATGTCTAGTGGCTTCCCCCACCATCTGATTGCTGTCCCCATATTTGTTCATGTTTCCCTGGTATCTAGTGGCCCCCCTCCCTCTGAGTACTGTCCCGGTATTCATTAATGTTTCCCTGGTATCTCTTGGCACGCCCCACCCTCAGATTGCCATCCCCATATTTTTTAATGTTTCCATGGTGTCTAGTGGCATCCCTCACCCCTCCAATTGCCATCACCATAGTTTTTAATGTTTCCCTGGCATCTAGTGGCACCCTCACCCTCTGATTGCTGTCCCTGTATTCATTAATGTTTCCCTGTTGTCTCTTGGCACACCCTACCCTCCAGCTGTTGTCCTCATATTTTCTAATGTTTCTGTGATGTTTAGTGGCATCCTCCACCCCTCCAACTGCTGTCCCCATAATTTTTAATGTTTCCCTGGTGTCTAGTGGTACCCCAACCCTCTGATTACAGTCCCCATATTTTTTCATGTTTCCCTGGTGTCTAGTGGCACCCCCACCTTCTGATTACTGTCCCGGTATTCGTTAATGTTTCCCTGGTGTCTCTTGGTACACCCCACCTTCCAATTGCTGTCCCCATATTTTTTAATGTTTCTGTGGTGTCTAGTGGCATCCCCACCCTTCCATTTGTTGTTCCCATAGTTTTTAATGTTTCCCTGGTGTCAAGTGGCACCCCCACCCTCTGATCGCCAGCCCCATGTTTAAGTAACCTGTAATAAAGAAAACCATCCTGCAATGCCTTTTCTTTCTTTTTTTTACACTCGTTAAAAATAAAACTGTCCCTCGCCGATCCGACCACTGCAACCTGACCTCCCACTGAGCACCCACTACTGTGCACCCTCACACCTCCCACACACCCTCACTCACCTAAACAGCAGGGCAAAGATCCACTCTCTGATCTAAGTCTCATTTTGCTGCTGGATCCGTCGACTGCAATATGAGAAAATAAGATAAGTGTGGTTAAATGTATTTCAGTGGGGTTTTTAACTCTGATGCATAACTTTTTCATTTCTGCATATTTTGACCCCAAATTTTTGACATGCCCTTTTTGAGACCCCACCTCATAACCAATAGCAGTGGAATTACGTGAATGAAACCCGAAAGTTTATTTTGCAGTCATTTAGCAAAACCACCTATTGGCTAGGATTTGAACATGTTCATGGCCCTTGTTCATTATATGGGGTCATAACAAGACTATGTTGAAAATTTTGGCTAAAAATATGTCAAAATGACAAAGTTATGCACATATCTTGAAATTTACTATTCTCGCTCATAACTTTGGTATTTTTAAATATTTAGACCCCCAATTTTCATCATAGCAGTTTTTTTACACCATCTCATGAATGTGAGAGCTGTCTTTTTTAAAATCCTGGCCAAAATGTGTTTTTGCACCTGTGACGTGGAATGACATTTTGATGCTGGGGAATGACGTTTCCGCGAGGATTTGAAAATTCTTAGTACCGGATTCATGAGGTGGGGTAATGACAAGGCTATGCTGACAATTTGATTGTTGTTTTGACAGAAATGCAAGTGCAGGGCCTTGCGCTTCCACAGCAGTATACATGTACACATCTCTGGAGGGATGGAAGCACGGGCCCCCCCCCCGGAGGCAAATGAGGACACGTTGATACTGTACAATCTCAAAAATTAAGGAAATTCCTTGCAAAAATCTTCATTAATGCAACAGTTAGGTTTCAGGTTACACTGACAAAAGTAGTGAATTGTGATGTTAGGGTTTCAACCTGCCCCACCCCTTAAGTGAATGAGGGGTGGTATCTTCCTTGGGGTTGTCATCCCTAATGTTTACCCCATTCTATACATTCATGAAACATACACACCTATCTCCATCATATTTCAGCTTTTTTGTTACTGCAGTGGGGTGAGTGTTAGGCTGACAACCCCTAATGACAATTCCACCTCTACATTTGCTTCAGGGGTGGGTTGGGGTGTTGGGGTTTGAAACCCTAACATCACATTTTCCATTTTTTTTGTTTAATCTGAACCCTAACTGTTGCATCAATGCTGTTTTTTTTTCACAAATAATACATATATATATATATATATATATATATCTATATATATATATATATATATATATACACACACTGTATATCCTAGAAGGATTACACAGGGTGTATGCACAGGGAGATAAAGGGACCTACACAGGGTCATACAGTGAGTAAGTGGTAGTTATGAAATTCAAACCTGAATCTTCAGATTCACAGCTTTGTACTATTAACCACTGGGTTAACACCCTGCCATCTAACTAGCCTTTAATTCCCCACTGAATTGGGTTGGGAGAGTGGTGTGGCTGAGAAGGGGTCTCAAACAGGGAAAGAGATGAGAAGTGAAGTGGATGTGCCTGCGCTGAGAGTCTGCGTGCACTTCAAGGCTGCTTCATCAATACAAAAAGCCCCTGGTTCTACCTGCCTCCTCCAGCTACTCCAGCCATGTTGCACTCTCCAAGGTCTTAAAATCAGAAGTGACATGACGAGCATTAGCCAAAAGTGGCTAATTAAACAATTCTTCTTTTTTTTGCTAGCAAAATGATTTCTAAAAAAGCTGACTGGCTCAGTGACTAATACATAGAGCCTACACTGCTGGTGTCTTCCAACCAGACATAAGGACACTCCCTGAAGCTCTGAGGTAGTAAGTTCAGGGATGACAATAGGAGGTACTTGTTCTCCCAGAGGATAGTGAACCTATGTTACAGCCTGCCAGTGGAGACACTGCACATGAAGGCTGCACAGAGCTTCAAGGTAAGCCTAAGCAAACTTTTGTTTACCAAGGGAATCACAGGGTATCCTGGGTAGTAGAGTGGGAAGGGCATCCCTATAAATGAGCACATGTTTCCGTAGCATATTTATTCATCCCTCCTTATAAAGTGTGCATGTGGGGATTTGACATGATGGGCCAAGAGTCCCTTCCAACCTTGAATTATTATGTTACTATGTTTTTTCTCTCACAGTTACATCTTCATTTTGTATCCATCAGGATTGCTTAGGGTTGCTACAGTAGTCCCTTGTTTTGCAGCAGAGAGGGTGGGTGAGTGGCTGCTACTTCTATAACAGGTGTGCATGTTGTTCTGTGGTCAGTACTAGAGATGCAGTGAATTTATATTCCACCGGTGAAGTGAACACGAAGTGGGCACCTCATGTTGCCACTCCACTACACGGAGTGGGCAATGCAAAGTGCTCACTCTGCCGTGTCATTACCACTTCGCATTAAGGCAGAATGGCAATGCGAAGTAAGGCAAAGTCATTGTTTTTAATGGACTTCGCATTCCTCATTATGATTCTAAGTGATCCACTTGGTGTTTCAGATTTGGCAGCCCCCCCACACATCACATGGCTTACAGTACTGTAAGTCACATGCTCTTTAGCTAGTCAGGAAGAAAGTGAGTCATATAAACAGACACTTTTACTTTCTCCTGTGCAGACGGAGAGAGAATAGTGTGTTTTGTGACGGCTGATAATTTTAGATCAGAGCGAGGAGGAGGAGGAGATTTAAACTTTGATTTAGACCCAACAGCTTTTTTAAAAGCTACATTTTTTTGTCTTTTCTGTACTCTTTTTTACTTAATTTGTTCTTTCTGTAAATTTTATTTTTCTTACCTTTATAAGTAGTTAGTTATTTGTATGTGTCTGTGTGACTGTGTGTGTGTGTTTTGTGACAGTGTGAGTAGTGATTGCTCAGACTGAGGGAGCTCAGTAGGAGAGATGGACCAGGGTGAGGGAATGTCTGGGGCAGGGGCAGCTCTGGGAGAGCGCGGTAGTGGTAGGCATCATACCATGCGCATGTGTGGAGGACATGGGCACCCATTCCTGTTGGACTGCTCAAAACTTGTGAGTGCCCCCCCCCCAGAAGCAGAACTAGCACCGCCTCCTGTCCTGACTCTGAGGCAGTTGAATCACCACCACCAAGACCAGCACCAGGTCCTCTGGAGCAGGATGTACCTGTTCCCCTGGGCCCAGGTGTGGATCCCATCTCTGTGCAGTACTGTGACCAGTCGGCTGCCAGTTCATTTGGCCATCCCCTGCCTGTGCCTGGTTCTCCCTGCACCTCCATTGTTTGGCAGTTTTTTGACTGTGTCAGGGGGACAGCAGTGTGGTCAAATGCCGCCTATGTGAGGTGGAGGTGTTCTGTGGGCCCCAGAGGACTCACCTGGGGACTGGGGGCCAGCACACCCATATGCTCAATCACCAGCAGTTGGAGTGGCAGGCTGCCACAGAACAGACCATGCCTGCACCTGCTGGCCATTCTGTGGCAGAGGTTGCAGCTGTGCATTGTGACATCCCTAAGAAGAGGAGGGCCCTAGCAGCACCTGCTGCTCCACCAGCACCCCCACCCCCACCACCACCACCAGCAGGTCAGCCTGTAGAATGTGTCACTTTGAGGAGTGAATTGGGGCCACTTCGCCCATCAAAAGTCAGCACCAATTGCTTAAACACCAAGAGGTGTGCTGTCTCACCCAGAGACTGGGTGCCTCCCCTCCACACAGCAACCTCAGCCATTCCCCCCAAGGGCTTTAAGGACCGAACCAGTTCTTTTTTTTCCACAAAGGTTTTCATCACTCCTGTGCTGGAGGCAGCCAATCAACCTTGTTCTTGCTTCTCTGAGCTGGCCCCTGCCTCCCCTGGGACTCATCTGGTCTGAGACTTCTCCACAAATTCTCTCTTGTGGCAGGGCTGAAGGGAAGGAGGGCCATAACCCAATAAGTTATCCAGAGTGGACCATGGTGAGCTTCTGGGTGATGACGTGGACTCGGGGTGAGTGGGCATGGCTTCGTGTAGCCTCCGAGACCCTTTTCAAATGTTCTCCCTGCTACTGCTGCAGGACATCAAGACATTGCTGGAGGTGCACATGCATAATGTTTCCACAGCCCCCACTCTTCAAGTTGCCCATGCTACACTACCATCAGGCCTCCACCTAGTGGCAGTCTAAGGCCAGGCCAATATCCCACCCCTCACCAGGAGAAAAGAGCACTCCCTCAGACACTCAGTCTTTTCCTGCCCTGGCCAACCACTGGTGTCCTGACTCAGGTCACCAGTGTGGAAGGAGGTAAAGTGCCAGTGCCTCAGCCCTACACGCCACTGGGCTGGCTCTCATTGAGGCAATTCTTGATGATGGGTTTCCCCAGAGGCATCACTGACTGCACTTGAGAAGTGCTTTGCATTTAATACCTAGTTTTACCCTTTGGACTTCATGAAGATATGCTAATGTTCCACACAAAGTAGGAGCTATTCCTAAATATTAAAATCATTAAAAAATGTAACTAACTTTCATTTATAAAAAGGATCTCAGAAATGCTGCAATCTGATTAGCTGTTGGCATTCCAACAGCCTCACATTAATCCCTGTTACACTGTCATGTACAGCCTGATCACCATGCTGCATGAATTCTTCCTGTCAGCATTCCATCCTCTAGCACTGATGAATGTGTGGAATGATGCATTCTGATTCTGAACCAGCATTCTGAAACTGTTGGTAGAAGAACTGTTTTATTAAAAAATCTCACTCTCAATGATGCAATCATTCAAAAAGTACACTTTTAACACTTTTCTTTTGGGATAATTTTATAATAGCAATAAGGCACTCCCAGAAGTTAGATTAACAGTCAGTTAACAACCCCCCTAGGGCAATGTGGCACTCGGCTACACCTCGTGCCACATTACACCTCTAGGGGGTGATTAACAGACTGTTAATCTAACCCCGGTCATGCCTTATTGCTTAAGACTTATTCTTTAACCCTAAACATGTTGACTACTATTTCTGTTAATAGTGTTCTTTAGACTAAGAAAGGTACTGCACATTCTGAGCTTTTGCTGAACATTTTATAGACCGATGCTACACATTTTAGTCCTGACAGGTTGTGAGCTGCTATATGTCTCCTACTGCTACTGCCATGTCTCTGGCAGGCAGCTTAATACACTAGCATTAGAAACTATCACATTAGCTTGGTACAGTTTAAAAAGCAGGGACTCCCCGTCCCCAAAACGATGTTCTCTTGTGAGTACATTCCATGCTGTTTTTCTCAGTAATTCTTTTTAATTGACTACTCAAGATGGTCACGTCTCTTGTGAGTTCATGCTGAGGCCACCCTCAGTCTGTATTGTAAAGGCTGTAGGCAATGGATTCGTAGAATATATTCCTGGTTGGTTTTACTTATTATGAAGGTTGTACAAGATGAATTTATAAAATGTATTCTTTGTTGGTTTTACTTTGGTACTCATATATTACAAAGGTTGTAGAAGATGAATTTGTAGAAAATATTCATTGTTGGTTTTTACTTACAGTAGATACTGTATACATATTGTATTTACATTTGCAGCTGTTACGAACAGTGGGCATCTCTTTAAGCAAAAATAATTTCCTTTTGGAGAGTTGCATTCCCTTTTGTGCAGGAGGTGGTGAAGCTCTCATGTGGCTGTTATAATAATGCTTTTACTGAAGGATATTATTGTTCATTTTGAAATGGTAGTGCAGCACTTGGGAACAAGGAGAATACATCATGAACCTGCAATGCCAAGAAATGCCATTGAAAAGCAATTTTTGCCCAGAGAGTTTTTTTTTTTGCATAGAGCCTCTTAAAACAGCAGTACTAGATGAACAAAATTGGATCTTTTGCAATATTTTGTTCCCTGTGCTCTTTTGAGCACTTAGCCGGTAATCGTTATTGGTTTTGGTGTACTATCACGTCATAATTTGCTCTGTTTTAATTTGTTTTTGTTTACATTTCTGTGACCCGCCATGTTAAATTGTAACCCTCTGCTGCCAGCTGTGGAGCTGCAGAACTTGTAGTTTCTGCACAGGAACAGTGGGAACTCACAGCACAGTGTCCTACAGAAGTAAACAAAAGATGTGATGAGACTTGAGTGGGGAGCTTGGCTGCAAATTAAACAGCAGCCATATTTTCTGTGGCTCCACAACAATGGAAATACATTTTAAATATCTAAAAAACTAAAGATCGCTAGAAAAAATATCTACAGATATGAAAATCAAAACTATGGCTGCATGCTTCCAGCCAGAAAGCAGAATTTTGAGAATCACTTTCTGATTATCTAGTACTGCTGCTTTAACAGGCATGAACAGCCTTTTTAGTAGACAAAGAAAGCAGACTTAACAATAAATAAAAATTGAATTTCATGTACCTGACCCATGTCTGGCAGCTAGTGGAAGCACCTGTTGATTCTACTTACATTTGAGTACTAAAACATTACTATTAAGTGATGATTAGAGACCTGTCAAAGTGCCTGCATGTTTACAATATTTATTTTTATTTTACAATTTTTGGCCAGGAAAGACACAGTAAGACAAGACTTGTTTCTGTTCTGCGAGCACAGAGACATTTTGTTACTTGCTTATGGTCACATAGTATGAAAGTGGTAGCTGTGAGATTCAAACCCAGTTCTTCAGGTTTGAGGGATATACTGTGGGGCTCAGCAGATCAAAGAAATGTGAATTTCTTTGCAAAGCAGTATCGATGTAACATTGTTTGCTACATAAGTAATCTTGTGGCTCCAGTGTTACAGTGGGTCAAGGAAAGCAACACTGAGTTTCTGGTGGGCTACGTATTAGGCCATCTGAATTGCGACTAAGACACAGTAAAGATGCTGGAAAAACCTTGCCCTGCACTGACTTACCTGCTGTGGGCTGGAGGAGGTTGCTGATCTAAATGGCCATAGTGAGTCAGGACCAGAGGTTGGGAGATTTGGGTTGAAATTCCAGGATCAGAGAGTGTAGAGCAGCATGAGGTTTGTTGGAAGTTTGTTTGGTGGTGTTCATGTCAGCAAAAGTGGCATCCTAAGTTATATGTATGAGATGCTGGGAACCTGGTGTGACACTAACATTACTGTGGAACTGAGTTTGGTGTGGCTAGTGAGAGGAGCCCTGCCAGGTTCATGGAGCAGAAACACCAGGAGAAGGCTGTTCTGTGTCTGTGACAGTAAGAGAGGTACTGGGGGTGAGATAAATGAGCATTGGTCTGTGGATGAGCTCATTTTGTGTGGGAGCCTCCATTTTTGCCATTACCTGCTCTGACGTCTTTTACAACTTTGCTCTGGAAGGAACTTGTGACTTTTTGTGAAGTCCCTTTGACAAACTTATTTATTTATTTATTAGTTTTTGATTACCGGGTTAGTGCACTAGGCAATATCCCTGCTATTTTCAGGCATGACCCCAGGAGAGTACGGTGTACAAAAATATAATGAATACAATAGGATACAAAATATGATGGTACAATCAGGACATATTAAGTGGCCGACACATTCAAGGTAACAAAACATCAGTAATCCATGCAGGGATGGTAGAAGTAGCAAATACAGTCTGTACAGTGGTACAACCAGGGCAGGAAAGTCAGAAACAAGATGGAGCAGAAACAGAAAGAGGAGAAACAGACAAGAGGTACATGGACAGATGAATAGTAAGGAGACAGAAAAATAAAACAAGCTGGTGGGAAAGCAGAAAGATGAAACATCAAGATTAAGAGCAGTCACAGTTACCAAGTGCATATATGTAAGAGAACAATGCACGCTTGAAGGTAAGGTGAGATGAGGAGTTCTTAATATGAAGGGGAGGGAATTCCAGAACTTGGGGGAGAAATAGATGAAAGCTTGCTCACCCATTTTAGAGGAGCAGTGTGGGACTGAAAGCGAGAGAGAGGAAGAGGATCTAAGGGAGTGGGAGTGAAGGACAGAGGTTAGCATGGCTGCCAGAGAGTCAGGACAGGGAGTTCTGGTTAAAGAGTCAATTAAACACCCCAGGTGTAAGAACGAAGGGCATTGGGAGACAGCCATTGTAAGGCATAGTACAGTAGGCAGCTATGTGTTAGATGAGGGGGTTGATAAGGCAAATCTGCAGATGTTATTATATGTAGTATCCCACTTATGAAGTACACCAGCATTTGCATGGAGAGCACAGGGAGAGCGTATAATAGTCTTGGGAGCAGGAGACATCTAGCAACCGAAATCCTGGCAGTAGCTGTGAGTGAGTGAGTGAAGCACTCTATAGGCAGTGCCTATTTTTGAGTCGACTGAATGACAAATCTCATTAACGTGACCGGAGAAGTCAAGAATGGGGTCCAACATGACACCAAGATATTTAAATGAGACTGTGTTCAAAACAGGTGACCTGTCACAGCAGAAGACCCGTAGCTTAGAATTCTCAGCGTGAACTCTTCTAGAGGACCCAAAAAGCAATGCCTGAGTCTTAGATAAATTTAGTATTTGATAATTGGAGGAGAGCCAGGTTTGAAGATTCTGAAATGTAGCTGATAGGTGCAGATTGAGACCGTCGATGGTCTTGGAAGCCTCATAGAGTACCAGGTCGTCAGCATACATAATGGTACTGCAGGGAGGAGAAGGGTTAGGAATATCATTAAAAAAGAGGGAAGAGCAGGGGGCCATGGATATAACCCTGTGGAACCCTACAGGAGATAGGAGCAGGGGATGAAAGAACTTTACAAAAGGAGACAGCTTGAGAGCGATTGTTGAGGTAGCTGCTGAACCAGGATAAGGTAGACTCAAAAGCACCAAGGGAACTTGGTGGCAAGAGAAAACCTGCATTTTATTCTCCCTCGGCGAGAGCCAGAGGAAAATATAACTTCTAGCTGCTTATATTTGTTGAGTTTTCAGAGCAATTATTTTAGGTCTGGGATTTGAAGTCCTTCCTGAGTGTCAGCAAGGTGTCAGCATTTATTGTGAACATACATACACTGCTTTGTGATTTAGCTCAGAGTTTTTAGCTCTGAGGATTGGACATTTCTTTTGGACTCTCATTACTGGATTGCATATATACATATATATATATATATATGTATATATCTATACACACACACACACACACACACACACACGTATATAAATAGGGGATACATGACGGGCACGAGTGGAATATGGAAAATATTTTCACTCCAGCAGAGTAAGCCTGGACATTTCACAAGTGCTGAAGGCACGAGTGGAATATACAGTGCTCACGAGGCAAGAGTGAAAATATTTTTCATATTCCACGATGTGCACATCATGTGTCCTATTTATATGATGGGGCCTCACTGTTGCAAAATGTATAATTTGCGCGGCTTTGCTCGGGTTTAGCGTGGGTTAGTGCTATCGTATATTTGTAAATATTCTCACAGTGGTGATGTCATCACTGTGGTTATTCAACGGGAGTGAGAATAACACATGTTATCTCATTCAGTTATCCTCACCCCCATTGTGTGTGTGTGTGTGTGTATATATATATATATATATATATATATATATATATATATATATATATATATATGATATGACATGGGTGGGAGTGAGATAGCACAAATCTCTTCATGAGCTGTCACTGAACTCTTGATATCCCACAAGTGACAAAGCCATGAGTGGGACACAAGAGTTCAGTGACAGCGAGTGAAGATATTTGTGCTGTCTTACTCTCAGTCATGTCATATTTGATTTGTACACAAGTGTGGGTCTCTCTTTTCTCTATTTTAAACTTCTTTGCATTTGTTTGTTGCAAAAAAAAGGAATATTCTGCTGTTTTCTTCTAATTATAAAAAACTAAAAGGTATCTATAAATGAAACACCACTCATTTTGTAGATCTTTTTGTGCCAAACAAATGTCATGTTTACAGTACCATGTTATCATTTTTCATTTTAAAGTTATTCACATTTGTTTGTCGAAAAAGTGAAAAAAGACTGAATTTTCTGCAGTTTTTTTGGCAATTATGAAAAATAAAAGGTATCTGTAAATGAAACACCACTCATTTTGCAAATCTTTTGGTGCTGAACAAATTTCATGCTCACAGTACTATGCTATATTTTTTTCATTTTAAAGTTATTTCACATTGTTGAAAAAGCGAAAATAAAATTTAATTTTTTGCATTTTTCTTTCCCAATTATAAAAAATAAAAGGTATCTGTAAATGAAACACCACTCATTTTGTAGATCCTTTTGTGCTGAACAAATTTCATTCTCAGAGCACCATGCTATCATTTTTGATTTTAAAGTTATTTGTATTTTAGTACGGTTAGTACTAAATGAGTTCTGAACCATTGTGACAGACCAGCATGAAAATATATTTGATATCTCACTAGTGGTCCATGAGATATCAGTGATATCTTCATTGATACAGACCCACACCTGTTGTAACTATAGATATATATATATATATATATATATATATATATATATATATATATTATGGTAGCACGGTAGTGCTTCCATAGTTAGGTTGAGGAGCCATTTACATGTTAAACCTAAGATTTTGCACCTTAATAACTTTGCAACCATTCAACAGATTTGCCTAAAATTTGGAATACACAATTAAGAACCATACATCTTGGGATGTGCCAAGTTTTGTACTGTTTGGATATACGGCTGCGGAGTTATTAAGCATGATCTGCACGAGCGTTTACGCTTTTTTGAATTCTTTGCTCGTCCCTATAGATCACACAGTTTGCACGACCAGTCCAAAATCTTCAGGGAATATGTGGCCAGGGTCCCCAATGTGCCTTTTGAAAATTTCGTGAAAAAATATTAAACGGTTTAAAAGTTATTCAAAAAACAATTTCCCATTATGTCAATGGGAAAAGTTAACAAAAAGTTCGACAGTGTCGCAAATGCACTTTTTAGTGTCGCAAATTGCTCTAGTAGTATCGCAAATCTGCCATTTTGTTTTCAGTTGGTGATCAGAAAAATGCTCGGCATTTAAATTTGGGACCCTCTAGCAACACAATTCTTTTTGTGTTTACCTAGTCAGATCCTGAGGATGCTAGGCATGTCTTTATTTGGAGGTTAAACACCCTAGAAATATGTTTTTCCAATTTCTGGAAAAAGTAGTGTCATAAAGTAGTGTCGCACTCACGAAAGTGTCGCAAATTTTTGTGAAAGCTTTCGCAAATCACGACACTACTTTGCGACACTGTGCCAAAAATAACAGGAATTCTTTGCCACCCTGTTGCAAATGAACAATTTGGTCTTTTGGGCTGAAATTTGGAGGGCAGGCAGCCAACATCTGACAGATGTGACTTTTGGTAGTTTGGTGAAAAAATATTACATGGATGCAAAGTTATGGTACTCCGAAGTTCACACTTTTTCCAATAGACTAACATTGCGGCGTTCGCTGCATGACAGGAACTCTTTGCCACCCTCCTGCAAAATAACGGTTTGGTCTTTTACACTGAAATTTGGAGGGAAGAAAGTCAACATCCCACAGATGAGCCTTTTGGTGGTTTGGTGAAAAAATATTATAGGGCGGCAAAGTTATGGCACTCTGAGCTTCTCTTTTTCCCATAGGATAACATTACGGCATTCGCCCCACATTTCAGGGCCCGTATCCCGGAAATGGTGCGCGATACAGACTTTTTCTCAGAAAAACACTTAGCCCCCTCATGGGGGCTAAGTATAAGACTATCCAGGAAAGTCATAAATCATATGACTTTTAAATATTTTTTCTACGTCGCATGGTTCCTGAAATATAAGCAATTAAGTATTCCAACTCCTCATTTTCTGCTCTGAGACCCATTATTAAGCATACATTCTTTGTACTCACTGTCTTTCTCTATGCAGCTTTTGGGGAAAACCAGCCTGTGCACTTACATTACTGTTACCCTTACCTCTTCCACTTGCGGTTCTGTACCTGTTTCACATACCGTTCCCTTCTACGTCACCATGTGCATTACCCTTTGTGTTTTCATTTGCACTTGCGTTTGCGTTATTTTTACCATTTGTGTCTACAGTACTGTTTCTCTTTCTGTTTCGCTTTGCATCACCATGCGCATTACCATTTGCATTTGAGGGCACCATGTTATTATATGACAAGGGCCCCGCGCTCCCACCACCACATTAGATTCACTATTTCTCGTTATCATTCTCAAAATAAGGGAAATTAGAGGCAAAAAACTCTGTTTAATGCATCAGTTAGAGTTGTTCCACAGCAACAAAAGCGAGGAAATTTGATGTTAGGGTTGAAACCCCCCTTGCACCCCTCCAGCCCACCCCCAACCAGCATCGGGATGTGCGTTAGATCATCGGTCCTAACTCTCACCCCATGCTCCTATTCCTCAACTTCTTTCCACATGTGATGGGGTGATAGTTAGGACCGATGACTCAACGCCGCACCCTGATGCCAGTTGGGGAGGCTGAGGGCAAGGGAGTTTCAACCCTAACATCGAATTTCCGCTTTGTCATGTGGAATAACCCTAACTGATGCATTAAATGGAGTTTTTTGCCTCATATATATATAAATATATATTTTTTATACATATGTTTATATTGCAAAAAACTTTGTTCATTCTTTCATGCATCAGTTAGGGTTAAAGCAACAAAAGTAGAGAAATGTGGCATTAGGGTTTCGAACCCTAACACCCCATTTCCCAACCTGCACAGGCAGGTGGGGGAGTAGGAAGGGGTTGTCTTGGGGCTCATGAACCCTAACGCTCAACCCATTCCCCTATACTGTAGCCATGTCACATAATTTTTGTACTGGACCCTGCGCTCCCATCCTTCCACTGAGATAGAAACAGAGAAACATAGAAACATAGTCTTTGATGACAGATAAGGACCACTTGGCCCACCTAGTCTGCCCATTTCCCCTACCTATTGGATAAGCTGCAGTTCCTAGTTAACCAACAGCCTACTTCTTCCTACCCCTAAGATAGTATAACAACAAAATCAGCTGATGAACAAGGATTCCCATTTTCACAACCAGATGGCCAAAACCACAATCCTTGTTCACCAGGAAATTTTTTTTGCCAGAAAAGTATTTGCCAGAAAAAATATTTGTTCACCATCCTTGTTTGTCACTGGTGAACAAGGAAATCGACTCACAAACAAGGATTTCTATTTTCACAACCAGATGGCCAAAAACACAATTCTAGTTTGCCAGAAAATTCCTTGTTCACCATCCTTGTTCATCATGGTGAACAAGGAAATCCAACCCTCTCATCTGTCATCACTAGCCTCACTAGCAAAATACTGTTGGACTTGCACTATGGAAGGGGGTGGGAAGAAGATGGAGGAATGTGAGAACACATTACACGTGGGAGTACAGGACCCTGCCAAGTCCTATGCTCCCATCTGCCAACACTAGCCTCACTGGTAAAATATTGTTGCAGTTGCACTATAGATTGGAGGGGGAGGGAGGACAGCGGGTGACACCATGTTACAAGTTGTAGCCATTTTCACAACAAGATGGTCCAAACCACAATCCTTGTTCACCAGGAAATTCCTTGTTTGCCAGAAAAATTATTTTTTCTCCATCCTAGCTTGTCACTGGTGAACAAGGAAATCAGCTCATAAGAAAGGATTTCCATTTTCGCAACCAGATGGCCAAAACCACATTTCTAGTTCACCAGAAAATTACTTGTTTGCCATCCTTGTTCATCACTGGTGAACAAAAAAATCATCTGACGAACAAGGATTCACATTTTTACAACCAAATGGCCAAAATCACAATTCTTGTTTGCCAGGAAATTCATCATCATCATCATCATCATCATCATAACTTTATTGATCAGCATAAGCTTTTACAAAATAAGTTACAAAATGATAAAACACACATTTTCAAGACGTGTAAAAGCATTCACAGAGCAAGAGATAACAATATAGGCAATAAATAGTTCCATATGCTATATCATATCATGATCTATATTGAGTCTATCAATCCTGATATCCATCTATAAATGTAAAGCAGATAGAAATGTCAATAATTTTTCCCAAATCAGCATATATGTATTATTGAACAGATAAGGAATGAGCAGGGAGGGAGGGAGGGAGGTCAGTGCTACTCAGGATTTCCCCTAACCATATCCTTCTTTGAATTTCATACAGTGGGCAGAACAACACTATGGGCCTGATTCCAGAACAGTAGTGCGTCTGGCACACTATGTGGCAGGGCGCCCACCTGCAGCAGACGCAACTGCATCATACGTGATGTGCACCATTCCGGAAGGCCCACAGCCTGTGTCACATGTCAGGAATAGCTGCAGAAATAGCGTGTGCTTCCAGTGGCATGATGCAATTGCGTGAGGTAACATAGAGCTGTGACGCAAACAGGAACCATGACACAGGGTGCAGATCCGAAAGGCCATTCCAAGCATAAGAAGAAAAACAAGAAAAGAAAAACACCCCGGAAGAAGAATTTCACCAACAATGAGACAGATGACCTGGTGGAGGAGATCAGTGCCAGCCTTCTGTTTAACAGGGGAAGGAATAAGGCACAGAGGAACAAGAGAAAGGTCACCTGGGAGGAGGTGGCCAGGAGTGTGAACACTGTGAGCCACAGCAGGAGGACTGTCCGGGAGATACAAAAGCATTGAAACTATCTCAAATGCCATGGGAAGAACAAGCTTGCCCACAATAGAAGGAGCAGCCTGGCAACAGGAGGTGGCCCAGATGACACGCAGCTACTCACCAGCCATGAGGAGAGGGAAGTCAGCAGCCTAAGTGGCAGGAGTGTGGTAGGCAACTGCAACCTCAATGTTTTCCATCCAAGACACACAGGAGGTAGGCATGCCATGATGGCAGCAAATGCGTGCCATGTGTATGTAGACTGTGTGAGTGGGCCACATGCAAGGGATAGGTGGTACCACACTGTGGATAGCATACACAGACTGCAAGTGGACAGTAGTGCCACCCACTGCTGCAGTGCCAGGCCTACAGAACAGTGTTGCCCCGAAGCCAGCAGCAGGACCCAGGGAACAATGAATGAAACACTGGCATGCATACATGCTGGCAAGACTGGCATGGGTGCAGACAGAGACAACCGGGAAAGTGCACATGACACAGATGGCACCACGGCTAAGACAGGTGGTGTGGGCCATGGGCACTGGAACATACAGAGAGCTCGGCCACCACTGACCACAGTGCCTCACACAATGGCTCAAAAGACATCAGTCAGGTGACACCCATAGAACAACCCCAGCACACACTACAAAGGCCGTGGGCCAATGTCCACATCAGCATGCACAGTGGGCCATTGATGGTCCAAACCACTCATGCCAACCCTGGCAATGCATGCATAGCTGGAACAGGCAGGTGTGCAATGACACAATGGTGTGGGCAAGACATGGGCTACACAGGGTAATGATGCCCCACAGTGCCTGTTGCACTTGGGATAGGAAAGGGCATGTGAGAGGTGGGACACATGAAAGTGCCAACTGCTGTAAAGGAAATAAAGTGGGAGTGGGTCTTATGCACTCATGCAGTTCAGGGTGTGTACACCCATGTTGACTGTGAATGTGATGCAAGCAATGGCACAGGTGTGCTGTGTTACTGCCACAGTGGCACAGTAAGACTGCCGCATAACAGTGTCACTGGGCACTGTACATAATGCGTCATGCGGAGTACCACAACCTGAGCACATACCCCTGTAGTGCAACGGCTTGCACATAGATACAGCCCCCGTATGCCCCTGCAAGGCAGGCTGATAGACACTGTGTGGGTGGACAAGACAGCTGAACTGAAAAGGGAACAATACGTGATGGATAGGTGGCTGCCACAGACCAACAGCTCGTGGCACACAGATCAGCGTGTTATGCCAGCTGAATAGTGTGGCCTGGATGTGCAGTACTGTGACACAGTGACATGCAGAACACATGTGATGTGCATGGCCTTATAGATGGTGGTACCATGGACATGTATGTTGCATGTGAGGCACTTGGCTGTGGCACAGGGTGTGGGGTGATTAGTTGCACAACACTAGGCCAATGCACGTCCAACAAGCCTGACAGTCCGTGAGGGCCATGTGATGGTTCAGTAGTGTGGACTAGTGACCACTAGCACTCAGCCTGGAGGCAACAATACCAGCACTGTGTGTGGACATGGAGATCAGCAATGGGACAGCATGATGGTGGTGTGCAAGGGGTGTGAGAGACACCCAGCTGAATCAGAGACCAGTGACTGGAGGGGAGGCACATCGTGTCATGACTCCTGAGATGGTGACAGGCACACGCCAACCCTGATGCACACTGCCAAACGACACAACTGTCCCCCATGTATAGCACATGTGCACTGTAACAACACACAACCCAGTGGGGCTGCCCATGTGCTCGTCACCTGCAGGGTGACTGCAAACAGAATGCCACTACACAACACAACTGCCATACTGGATACATGCAGTGGGACTGCATGTGTGCACCACATATGCACTCCCCAGACACAACAGCTGGCAACAGCTGTACAATGCCCAATACCAGCAGCAGGGCATAAGGTCCAATGTGGCGTAGCGCAGACATGACACATGTGCAATGGACACAGGTGCCGTGATATGCAGCAGCAAAGTCATGGACATGAAATGTGGCCCTGTAGAGAGTACAGTAACAATGCAGATATGCTGCCAAAGGTGATGCATACAACTGATGACACAGCCTCTGTCTTCCAGGTACAGGCCACAGCCAGGAGCCAGGCCCATCTGTAGAACAGCGTAGGTGACGTGACATGGATCAGGAGAGTGACATCGGGTCTGATGAAACCACCAGCAGCTCCAAAGACAATGACACACCACAGTCAGATGCCCACACAACAGATAATGACAGCCCAAGAGAGGAGGTGGTGGAGGAGGAGGAGAAGGAGGAAGTGGCAGAAGAGGCAGGGGATGAGGACATAGATCCAGCAACTGCAGTACCAAGCAACACTGCTGCCATATTTCATGGAGACCGGGAAACACAAGAGGATGATAATGGTATAACTGATGTTGACGGAGTTCAGGATAATGTTGCAGATTAATTGTCCCCTGAGACAGTGCCAGATGGGGAGGAAGGGCCAGGCAGGGAGTGCCCTGCTGTCACTGAAACAGCAATGCAGATGGATGATGTTGACAACCTATGCCACAGTAAGCTTGCTTCAGAGGTTGAGGTGGGAAGGGAACTGACAGCTATAAGAACAGCATTACAGGGCATATATAGGGCAACAATCCATCACCAGGCCCGTATGGAGGGGAGGTGTCACAGTTGTCTGAGGCCATCAATAGGGCCCTGCAGCACATGTCCACCCATAAGTCCTAGCACACAGTGGCCATAGAGGCCCTTGCAGCCGCATCACAGCAGCAGGCAGCAATATTAGCTGCACTGACAACACTGCTGCACTGTAACATTGGGGGAAGGATATTGGGGTGCAGGTGGACATTACCGGTGGTGGGGAGCACATTAGGGAATGCAACACGGGAATCCCATGTGGTAGCAACATGGAGGGTCGGCGGGAAGCAGGCAACATGTCACATGGCCATCAGTGTTCAGGGCCAATGGTACATGGTGTAGCCATGCACATGGGTGATGCGCAAAGGGCAGTGCATGCCGGGGTCACAGTCCAGCACAGAGATGTGCACATGACACAGTTGGTGCAGGTGTCACACCAGACACAGGGCACCACAGGTGGAATGTATGTGTACCATGCCATGGAACAAGATCTTGGCGAGCAAGCAGCCAGCCAAAGCCATGCAACATGGGCACAGAGACACCTTGGAAGCAACAGGCACAGGCCTGCAGAACATGCCACACACAATGGCCAGGGACAACATGCCAGTCACAGGTGGGAGGTCAGCACATTACATGCCACACATTACTGACACCAATGATGCACAACACACTGCCTTGCACAGTGTTTCACACTGTATGGTTGTGGGTGCTGGTGTCCCTGTGGGCATGGCCATGGCCAATGCACAAACACATGCCATGGTTGGCTGGGATATAACTCAGTGTGTACAGGGTGGACACACCATGAACATGGAGTTAGCAGGCAACGCCTTCCCCACTGCACCTGCAATGTCAAGCAGGGCACCATACCAGACAGTGCTGGGTGCAGCAACACAGGACAACATGCAGGGGACATGCAGCAGCACCATGGGCTGGAGCATGGCAGCCACAGGGCCCACACAAATGCAGCTGCCATGGAGAGAGCACACGGCACCATCCATAGACGGACAGCCAGTGGAGGTCAGGGGGACAGAGGCCAACATGTCTGTAATGGCTGTGCATGCCAACACAGCCACTCAGAATGCAACAGGATCATGTGGAGCTGGATGATTCAGAGATTGCAGGGGTGCACATGCTCCACACAACACTGGTTCCAGAGGAGGGACCACGGGAGGCTATTACCACACATGTCCCAATGGCAGGCCGCATAGCAAGCAGGGGTGGACCAAGAATAGCTGACTGGGCATGGTGATAGTGGGCCAGGGGGCCAGAACAGTGGTGGTAAGGAACAGGTCACACACGCTAACACATTAATGGTCAAAGGATGGGTTGGGAGGGAACATATAGTGGGTGCACACTGGGACACACAGGTTAGGGTCAACCTCACAGGACAATGTGCTACACAGCACTGTTGTGGCAGCCATGTACAACACTGGACATCAGCACAATGGAGCACACATATTTGTGTATGTGGGGGATGCATGGCCATCATTTTGGGGCAATGTTGGGGGGTGGGAATGCACATGGGTATGAGGTGTGTGTGTGGTACGACTGTGTGTGGTACACATGTGGAAGGTGCACACATCCAAATAAACCATGCAGAAGTGCAAGGTGTGTTGTGTATGTGTCCATGGCTTGCTGGGTATACACATAGGGTTACGACAGCACACATACACACAAAATGCATAGCATCATGGCCTGTATATGCATGTATCCAAAAAGGTATATGTTGGATCAGTAGTATGCAAACATGCATGTTGCCACAGGCCCCCACACACATACAGCAAAGGGTGCATGCAGATGGACACAGATGGGTCAGTGACACCACCAGGACACATGAGTGTGCACAGCCATAGCACAACACAGGGGAATTAGACCACCCACTCTTGGCCCATAGTGTGTGGTGTTGTGTGCCTGTGGGGCAGGGGTACTGGGTTTGCAGCAGGGGGTGGTCTGTACTGTTTACCATGACAACAGTGGGTACCAAGCTGGCAGTGTGTGTGGGAACACATGTGTGGGGTGGCCACATAGCAGACCCATGCAGTGGCAAGATATGCTGGACATGAGGAATGTATGGGGAACACATGTCCACATGTGGGTGCGGCATGCCATGTCAGTCATAACAGGACATGAATCACACAACACATGTCGGACACATCTATCATAGTAGTACACATATCTGACCCCTGTTCTATTGACAGCTGGCCACTCTGCATGCACTGTACATCTTTTGGACACTGTGATGTGCAATGGCAGTTGCAGCTTGACAACGCTGACAGTTGTATCCATGGCATTGTGCATGACAACCTGGCCTGTAACCCACATTGTCAGCTGACAGACACACAGTGCAGTCAACTGTTACACAGCCCAGAGTCCAGCACTGTTGGACACATGGACAGCGGATGCCACTGTGCAATGTGTCTGTACATGCAACAGAGCCCCTAAGGTACACACGCCTGGTACTGTGCACATGTGTGCAGGGCAGTTCCTGTGGCAGTGTCTGACTGGGGTGTGGCAGCACAGTCATCATGCTAGTGTCCTGCTGGCATTTGGCCTATAACACAACCCACCAGAGCACATGGGCCACAATAACAATGAATGTATGACTACTCAGCTATGACACAGAATGGTGGACACACAAGGGTACATATACTGCATGACTGTCCTGCCAACCACAGGGGACTGTCCCCTGACCAGAAGTCTCACCTGAAACTCACACATGTGGTAGGCCCAGCTGTGCTGAGCCAGGTACATAGTGCCTAGCATGCTGTACCAGTGTTGTGTGTCCACAGATGCCGTCATGATGTGCTGACACATGCATGTATGCTGCACAGCACATATGCATGCTGGGTGGTCACGAGGATGCAACATCCATGCACCTGGCCCATCATGGCAGAAACACCACAACTGCATCAGGAATGAAATGGATGTACACGAGTCAGGGTTGTCAACATGCCCAACCTGCTCGGGTGTACATGCAGCATGGACAGCACAGCATATGACACACATGATGGACCCATGAACTGACATGTCCACCTGCATTACATTCTGGGTGTCCCTGTACACCATCATCCACAATGGTATCATCAACAGTGCCACATAGGATATGCCCGTAGCATAGGTAACCTGTTCACGGACCCACTGATCATGTGTACAGTCCTTTGTCACAGATGCCCCACCCCCAAAACACCCTGCTGGCATCATAAGCAGTGACATGTACACACAACATATGGCCTACAACCCCTGGAGACACCATTACCAGAACCACATGTCATGGGCAATGGCCCAACATGCATGCATGCAAGTACCGTTCCAACCCCCATTAATGTGTTCATGGTGACATGTCATATGCCAGGCCATGGACAAATCACACCTACAATGTTGGCGGGTGCTCAGCGGTGACATGTGACACTGGCAGTGTGCCATGTGGACCAGGGGCATATGTGTAGAAGGCCACACCATCCCTACCAGGCACACACAGGGAACTCATGCATGTAACAGGAGAAAGGTTATGTAACACAAAATGGAATATTTATTAACACAAAAATGGTAACACAAAGCAATCATCAGCACCGTACAACAAGCATCATGTCAGGGTACCCTCCTGCAGTAGCAGGTACAACATTGAATTACTGCACTAAGTCATGGCTTGCAAATACTCAACACTGGAAACTGGCCCCACTGCAGAGGTGTTGCTGGGCTGAAAGGTTATGCACATGGCTGCACACTACCTTTGTGTGATAAGGAAGGGGGAATCACTGTGGCCTGACAGATACATGTCAGAGAACCATGTTTGGACGACTGTACAATGCATGCTGGCAGTGGGCACACCTGTGGACAGTAGGTCCATGACATACCAACATCAGGGACACAGATTAGAGATGCCATGCCGCTATTGCATCCATCATAATTGTGATGGTGGCCTGCACCCTCTGCAGGTCACGGCTGAGGCTACTCAGGCCAGCATGAATGATGTTGGCAAATGCCTCCACACGGCCATCACCTTGTCTGGCGTGCATGGCCGCAATCATACCCACACCATCCCCTTCCCCACCATTGTCCTGTCCATGGCCCATGTCCTCCCCCACTTGCATGGTACTGTTCTATTCCTCAGTGATACCCCCACTGTCTGTCTCTCCTCCCCCCGCCAGAGCCATGTTCCTCCTCCTACGGATCAGCAGCAGGTTGTGTGTCACTGTTGCTGCCAATGAAGGTGTTTTGTCCATGTCCATTGGCATGTGCTACTGCCTCTGTGCTGGCCTGGCCCATGGGCTGCTGCTCTCTCTCTGATCCCTTGCTGCTGCCTGTGCATGTCTCTGGTGTGTCCTTTCCCTGTAATGGCAGGCCTCCCTTTGCTTCATGTGTCGCAGTGCAAGTGACAGTGCATGTTGTTTTGGTGTGCGTATTGGTGTGGTTCTCCTGCTGGGTCCTTTAGACCTGTGGAAAGAGTCACATCAGGTGATAGATGCATCAGACCACCCTGCCATCATGACTGTATCTGCATGGCACATGGGTTTACACACATGGACCATTACAGCCATGCTGACAGACACTCTCCATGGCACATATCCATGTCTGGCCATGTAGTTGCCACACACTGGCACATTTCAGATGCTGGCTGGCCAGACTGTGAATGTGTGTACTGGGCATGTCATGCATGTCCCAGCAGGCTGTGGCACAGTGTTACACACACACATAGTGGCAATGGACCATGGGACATGCACATTGTGTGAAGGCGTGGCTGTGCAACAATGCTGACTGTATGTATATGTACCGTACTTGGTGTTACGATATGCCATCCAGTGGCCTACACAGCATATGCACAGTACCCAGGGTGCAGTGCTGCATACTGACACAGGCCTAGCCCAGATGTTGGGTGGGCATTTGTGCCTCACACACTCTCAGCCACTATCACTTCACTTGAGACACCATATCTGTGTATCATACAGGTACACTGCCATATTCTGCGTATGTGACCCATGCATGCTCTGTGTGTCATGTGTTTGCCGCAGCTGCACATCCTGTCACCATGTGTTGGCTAGCCTATGGCAACCCATGTGCACACAACCCAGTGGCCAGACATCGTGTGGTAGTACACAGCGTACAGTTAACATACTATCCCAAATAGCGCTATGTCCCAGCACTCATGTGGCATTGGACATGTGACTCCTCACAGAACACTGGACACCATTCCTCCCCGCACCTGTAGTGGATGGCCATTGTGCTGGACTGAGAGCCACATCCTGTGTATAGTGTGTACATTCCAGGGTGTACATATCGACACATGCCACATGTGTGAGGTCATGTATATGGATGGGTGCATGGGCACTGTTGGGCATGTCCTGGTGCCACTTGGACATTATACCATGTGCAGTGCATAGGCCACCCCCATGCCTGTATGTGGGTTGATGTTTGTATAGATTCCATATCCCACCACAGTATGCATATGACATGGCCGTATGATGCACACACCCTTCAACTCTTCACATGACGTGCTAGTGTTGTTCTCCCTACAGGACCATGTGTGACTGGACCTGCCTGCAGGATCACCCTACGCAGTGTATGTCCCACCACCCCACGGTGTTGCTTCACTATACACTGACCACTGCCTTGTCTTGCATCTGTGTGTGATTCACACCTTGCCACACTGTTGCAACCCTTGAAACATCACATGGCCCAATGTAGTCTGTGACACCCCTGTGCATGCTACGCATGTGTAACCTGTGTGTATTTGGAAGTGCTTGTCACCCACTGGCACAGATCACACAGCCACTGTGTACAACGCTGTGCCACTGGACCTGTTGTTGCAATGTTGACATACAGGTGCCACTACCCCATGACCCTGCATTGGGGCCACCCACCCCGTGTGCATGGTGATGTGCCATTGCACATGTTCTGCACATGCTCATGGTGTGGCTGCCCATGCAGTCATGTGCCTTGTGCCCATGTGCACTGCATGTCAGTGAGCACACAATGACACACACATGACAGCAATGGCATGTCACACACCGTCTTACAGACCGTGTGACAATGTGTACCACTGTGTGGGTGTCCACACAGTACATGCCATGGCAGGCACATGGGAGTGTCTGCATGTGCTGGCCATGGCCCCAGCTGTACATGTGTGTGTGTCTGTGCCAACATGTGTCCCCTGTGGTTTCTCCTTGGATGCCCATATGCCCCCCCCCTTCAGACACATGACACTGTGCCCTGTCATGCATGATCATTCCCACATGACACATGTGTACCATACCCACACTTACACATGCATGTCCTCTGTGCCTGTACAGTGGTTCATACCTACCTCCCTGATGTCCAGCATGGGGATCGCCACCAGCTGACAATCATCTTCCCTCCAATATGTCTTGTCCTGTCCAGTCCATGGCCTGGTTCAGTGGTGCATCTAGACAGGGGCATGACACAGAGTGCACATAAGTACCTGCATGTATGTATGGCAAGGACACTATGATGTTGATGTTTGTCCCAGTGTTCTGACACCTATCTCGTGCATGCTGATGACCACCCTGCATCTCAATGTCTGCCTCTTTGGCCATGTTCTGCCGGAGCTCTAGTGTGTCAGGTTCCCTCAGTGCCAGGTCATTCAGCCTGTGTTTGATCTTGCATAGTGTCCTCTTCACCCCTAACACCTGGTGCAGTTTCTCAGCTATTGTCTTCCAGATCTTGCCCCTCTCCTCCTGAGTGTGCTCCTTGCACCCAGGGGGCATGATGATGCATCCCCACTGGCTGGCACAGCTGATTAGCACATCTGTTTGCTTTGCTGAGAAGTTTGAGGGACGCCCCTTACACCTAGGCTGTCTGCCAGGCATACTGGTATGTAGCAGTATGGTGTAATGGCCTGTGTAGGCATACTGTTCATTGCAGTCCAATGGTTTCCCACCAACCTGCTGGGCCGGATAACACTGCCTCGCTCTTAGGTGGACTGCACATGCAGTGTACGCGAGTACTTCGGCTGACACAATATGCTCCTGGTGTGTGACACCACTTGCATCAGATATCACTGGTATCACACAATTGCATGGACAACAGTTCCCTATGTGCCGCAAATGCATCACGGGCGTACCTGTGATGATATGTGCTGCTGATGCTGTCCTGGTGCGGCCTGCTCCCCTGTTCCTGTGCGACATACCTCTCACCTCCTGCCTCATGGGCCAGGGACACATCCTACGGGACTGAGGGACACTGCCCACACACAGGGACACATCTGATATTAGACATTCGGACAGCAGGTGTGACACCTGGCGTGTCTTTGTGCTGCATATGTCTGGACAGGTAAACATCTGTGCCAATGCTGTGTGCAGTATATTGTGCCTTTATTTTACACTGTCCTGCCACTACACCACATATATATTATGAGTGACAGGGGGATACATGTGTGCCGCTTTCAGGGGCACAGCCCCCTGGATGTTGGGGATGGGTGGGGGGTATGGAGCATGCCTGTATGTCACTGTATGTTTGTACCCCCCACGACATGTACATACAGTACATACAGTGGGCACATATGGTTGGTGTTGCTGGTTGTTCCTGTCATGTTCCTTGATGGGTCACGTCCTTGTGTGTCCTGTGAGGAATGGGGTAGTCATGAGGGTGGTGGTGGACCGCTGTGTGGTAGGGGTGCACTACATTGTAGCACCATTGCACTGTGCAACAGTTATGACATGTGACTGTTTTGGGGGCACTGCATGGTGTACACAGTAGGCCATGCCCAACGTGTCCTGTACCATGGTGCATTTTGCTGGCAACTGTGCATGTCCCTCTTACCAGCACAATGCACATGGTGTGCACATGGCACATTCCTGTGCACAGTTGCTCACTTCTGTGGGTGCAGGACATGTCTCTTAGAAGTGTAGTGCCTGACTGGTCCACCGCTGTGTGTGCAACATCTGTGCTGTGCATTGTTCCCATAGGGTTTTGTCCTTGCCACAGTGTGCATGTTGTTCAGGGGATATTGCTACTTCTCTCCACTTTACCTCTGCATAATGCCACAGTGCCCACATTGCAGTGCATTGCAATGCACCACACAGTTCTGTCTCCACATGGCCAGGCTTTGTTTGCCCTATACCTCCATCAGCATGGCTGCACATGTTTATATAGTCACCAGCATTGTCCATGCATATGTGTCATACTGCAGCCTCTCCTTCCCTACATCAGTGACTGCTCTCCATGTCCCCAGTATTTCTCCCTTCCCTCACCACCCCATACGCAATGCCACCATTTCCAGAATGCTGCTGTAGCATCCACTTATTGTTCTGCATAGTGTGCCCTGGTCTGGGGTGGCCACATGGGCATGCACACCTCTGAGTCTGACATGCGGCAGCATCCGCATGCCTACCCCAGGTGGCAGGTCATTGTTCTCACTGCCACCTGGGCACACACCTGTTGATGTCATGTCTTCCACTCAGTGTCAGGTGTGTGTCTTTAGCTGAAGAGTACTGTGATGAGTTGCTGCCTCACACGTTGTCTAGTCACTGCAGGGCCTGGTAGCAACATGGCCTTCTCCCTGTCTTCCTCCTCCTCCTCCTCCTCAGGCTCCTCATCTGGTTCCTCCTCTGGTGCATAATCTGGTGGTTGGGCATCCTGGTTGCCATGTGTTTATGCCAGGTTGTGCAGTATGCAGCATGCTATGATTATCCTGCATGCCATTTCTGGGCTATATTGCAGGGACCCCCCTGATGTGTCCAGGCATCTGAATCTGTCCTTCAGGAATCTACCCTAGGAGACTGTGCATGCAAAATTTTGTACTGCTCAATTAAATGGTTATGAAGTTATTAAAGTTCCAACTTTGGTCTTTAACAAAGAAACTCCATACTAACCCTAACTATACTGGCACTACTGTACCACACACAGACACACACATATATATATATATATATACATATTTTTAAATATATTAGAGGCAAAAAACTCTGTTTAATGCATTAGTTAGGGTTGTTCCACAGCAACAAAAGTGAGGAAATTCGGTGTTTGGGTTGAAAGCCCCTTGGACCCCCCACCACCAACTGGCATCGGGTGTGTTGGGGTTGCCAGCCTAACTCTCACCCCATCAGATGTGTGAAGAAGCAGTGGTATAGGAGAATGGAGTGAGAGTTAGGACCGACAACCCCAATGTGCACCCCGATGCCAGTTGGGGGTGTGGGTGGGGGAGGTCCAAGGGGGGATTTCAACCCTAACACCGAATTTCCTCACTTTTGTCGATGTGGAACAACCCTAAATAATGCATTAAATAGAGTATTTTGCCTCTAATTTCCCTTCTTTTTGTTAAGGATAATGAGAAATAGTGAATGTAATGCGGAAGTGGGAGCGCGTGGTCCCACCACATGATGGCTTGTCACATAGTAACACAGTGCCCGCAAACGCAAATGGTAACGTCCATGGTGACACAAAGCAAAACAGAAAGATAAACAGTACTGTAGACACAAATGGTTAAAATAATGCAAACGCAAGGGCAAATGAAAACGCGAATGGTAACGCACATGGTGCCGTAGACGGGAACAGTAAGTGAAACGGTTACGGAACTGCAAGCAGAAGCAGTATGGGTAACAGTGATGTAAGCGCACAGGCTGGTTTTCCTCAAAAACTGCATAGAGAAAGACAGTGAGTACAAAGAATGTATGCATAATGTCTCTCGGAGCAGAAAATGAGGAGTTGGAATACTAAATTGCTTATATCTCAAGAACCGTACCACGTAGAAAAATAATTTTAGACTAGTATGATTTATGACTTTCCTGACTAGGTTTTTTGCTTAGCCCCTCTTGGGGGCTAAGATTTTTTCCAACAAAAAGTCCGTGTCTCGTACCGTTTCCGAGACACTGGCCCTGAAAAGCGCGGCGAACTCCGTAATGTTATCCTATGGGAATAAAAGAGTATTTTGGAGTGCCATAACTTTGGATCCCTGTAATATGTTTTCACCAAACCACTTAAAGGCACATCTGTGGGATGTTGGCTTTCTTCTCTCCAAATTTCAGCCCAAAAGACCAAACCGTTATTTTGCAGCAGGGTGGCAAAGGATTCCTGTAATGCGGCGGACGTCGTAATGTTATCCTATGGGAAAAAGTGTCAACTTTGGAGTGCCATAACTTTGCCGCCCTGTAATATTTTTTCCACTGAAACACCGAAAGGCACATCTGTGAGTAGTTGGCTGTGATCCCTCCAAATTTCAGCCCAAAAGACCAAACCGTTCTTTTGCAGCAGGATGCAAAGAATTGCAGTCATTTTCCCACAGCCTGGAAAAGTACTGTTGAACTTT
This sequence comes from Neoceratodus forsteri, assembly GCA_016271365.2. Lineage (NCBI taxonomy): Eukaryota > Metazoa > Chordata > Ceratodontiformes > Ceratodontidae > Neoceratodus > Neoceratodus forsteri. The sequence continues at coordinate 689,393,019 of CM057449.1, forward strand.
GCGAAAAACTTCGCAAATTTATGCCACAGTGTAGCAAATGCAAAAGAACTTTGTGAAAGTACTTTTTCCAGAAATTTGAAAAACATATTTCTGGGGTGTTTTACCCCAAAATAAAGACATGCCTAGCACCCTCAGGATCCGACTAGGAGAATACAAAAAGAATTAGGTTGCTAGAGGGTCCCAATTTTAAATGCCAAGCATTTTTCTGATGACCAACTGAAAGCAAAATGGCAGATTTGGGACAGTAAAAGGGCCATTTGCAAAAACTGCATTTGTGACACTGTCAAACTTTTTAACTTTTCCCATTGACTTATAATAGGAAATAGTTTTTTGAATAACTTTTGAACCATTTAATATTTTTTCACGAAATCTTCAAAAGTCACATAGGGGACCCCGGCTGCATGTTTCCTGAAGATTTTGGACTGGTCGCACAAACCGTGCGACCTGTGGAGATGAGCAAAAATTCCAAAAAAGCATAAATGTGCACGCAAATCACGCTTAATGACTACGCAGCCATATATCTGAACAGTGCAAAAGTTGGCAGATCCCAAGATGTATGGTTCTTGATCATGTATTCCAAATTTCAGGCAAATCCGTTGAATGGTTGCAAAGTTATTAAGGTGCAAAATTTTAGGTTTAACATGTAAATGGCTCCTCAACCCTAACTATGGTAGCACTACCATTTATATATATATATATATATATATATATATATATAGATATGCAATAACACATGATGGGGTGTGGTCTATCCTGGATAAACACATGCCTAGGGATGTAGTGAGCCATAAGACCACAGGCCAAGTGCTTTACTGCCCCTAGGTGTGAGTTTATCCAGAATAAACCACACCCTATCATGTGTTATTGCACTTATACTATGGGTATCTGTTGAAATAAATGAAGACACTGGACAAATATCATTAATTTTAATGGAAAAAAGAGATATTTATTGGTGATATCCCTCCACATGAAAAAATTGTTCCTAACTTGGCTTACTTTTGGGTTGGGCAAAATAAGAAAACACATTTAAATTGTGCATTGCACTGTGTTTTGCAGATTTGCATCTGGCTGGTTGCAGTTTATGAGATGGCATGGTTTAGTGATTGGTGTAGTTGTGCTGTTACCCTCTGTTTGAATCTCTGCAAAAAAAATAATGGTTAGAATGAAAACTTACAATTCAGGGCATGCAATGAAAAAAGTGTATCTATATGACTTACTGTAGCTCTTTGAGTCCCATGGGTGGGACTTCAGCTGGGGGTGATGTCCTTTGAAGAGGTGGCAGTAGTGGTAGGTCCTTTGAGCAGCAGGGTTTTCATCAGTGGCTGGTTGCACTGTTTGTGGTGAGATGGTTTTCCTGGCTCCTGAAAGAATTTCACTCCATGCTTTTCTGTCTTCAGTACTCAGACTAACAACTGCGGAGGCTGGCTTCACTCTTATGGCCTGTTATGGCCATGATTCCTCTTGCCTCTAATCCAACTTGTGATAGGAGCTATGCTGCTGTTGATACAAGGGAATGGCTGGTATATCTTCTGGACAGTTTTGCTTCAGTGTTTAACCTTGGCATCATGCTCAAAAGGTAGCTAATCTCCATTGGCTGTTTTGTATACCATGTGGGGATGGTGTCTAGGAAGTGCTGTGGCAGCCTTTTGGGGTGGCAGTTCAGAGCTGGAATGTCTGGAGGTAGTTTTGATATGTACTTTAGGAATGTCTTCACAGGGCAGTCAGGATTGTTTGGTATTTTGAACATGTAGCCTCTGTTTTGACATCTGTTTTGTTCCTGAAAGTCATGATTTTTCGTGTACTCATTGTAGCACAGTGTTATGTATCTCCACCCAATTTCATCTGTGCTCAGTTGAAACGATTGTGGCTTGAGGTCTTGGAGGCCTTCTCTTCCTCTGTGGGCAAAGTTTTGCTGGCTGTTAACACATATGAGCCTTGCAAGTCCTGCAGCTGTCTTACTTGAAAGAGCATCTGATGTTTGTAATTTTTGTAGGTTAAATTCTGTCGGGGAAGGTGATGTGCTGCTTTGTCTGTTTGGGTTTTTCTGCATTTTTTCAGTACAGCTAACAAGATAGTATTACTGCTGCTGAACGAAGGGCCAGTTATTTGGAGAGTTTCAATATCTATTCAGCCCAGCTCGGAGTGCAGTAAAACTTGCCACAGAGTACTCTAACCCACTTGCAGTTTGAACTTCTGTATAGAAACACTGAAGTGCTGCATTTAAATCTTCAGTTGACACAGTCTTCAGATCAATGGTTTGACTTTTATGTGTTAGGCAATCATTGAAGACTGCCACTGCCCATGATGTTGTTTTTTGGCATTTTTTTCTTGCTTTTCCCCTTCAGTTTCAGCCAGTTCAGAGGGAATGAGAGTGAGGTGCCTTGTACTCACCACCATGAGATTGACAGATTTTGTAGTCTCTTCATCAGTATTTGCCTGCCTTTGAAGTGTTGCTGCCTCACTGTTTTCTTATGTGAGGAGCCATCCGATATGCAGATAAGAAAACATGTCAAAGTGAATTGGCATGAAGTCTGACATTTTTTTTTTTTTACTTGTGTTTCCGCGCGTCCTTGTGTTGTAGTCAGCCTGAGGTAAATGGTGGCTGTGTTACCCTTCTTGTGCCAAACTGCCACTGATCCATCTCGTGCTATGGAGTGTCCGATCAGTTTGACACTACTTTGCCACCTGCATTTTTTTAACAGCTTTACACTAGTAATTGTTATGTCTTCATTATTTAATTGTCCCTTGGAGACTGTTAAAATGTTAGTCAGTACTGCTATTGTTTTAAGATTGTGAGAGGTGTTATGGACAGTGGCTTGGGGTCGGGGAATAAGGTAAGGGTGGCAGTAGTAAAAGATGTGCTTGTGATGCCTTTCAAAGAAAGAAAGGAAAAAAAGATTAATTGTGCTTCTCTTTTACTGGATCGGGACATAGGGAAGAGTATTTTTGGCAGAAGAAGCATCTTTGTGTATTTTGCTGTGTCCCGCTGAAGATGGAGTTTTATAGCAGACCGGGGCTGTTTAAATCAGGCATCCATTGGTAAGAGATCAAAGCTTCAGCTCAGGGAATTGGGATAAAAACGGTGGTGGGGAAGAGCTCTTAGTTATACTGTTTAAATAACATAAAAAAAATAGCTTCTGTTTATTGAAGTGGGACTTATGCAGCTTGAGTTGTAATTAGGAGGCTGTCTGCAGGGGTCTAACTGTGTCACCCTGGAAATGGAGTCAGATGGCAGAGCGGGAAGCAGGATGCTGAGGTTGGCACAGAACATTTGGTTTATGTAAAAAAAAAGGAAACAGTAAAATATTGCTTACATGATTGTAGCGGGGCTAACAGAGGAAGATGTATTATTATTTATGTTTTGCCTCTTGGGGGTTCTGCAACAGTGACAGGTACTATGGTTTTTTTAAAGTCCTGACAGTTCGTTACAGACCGCAGCTTGGGATCGGGGAGTACCATGAGTGTGGCGGTGTGGGATGATGTTGTTTTGATTACTTTGAAAGGAAGAGAAGTGATGCTGAAGTTAAGGAGGTTTACTGGGAAGTAGAAGCCTGTTTGTGCCATTTTACTGTCTCCCAGTAAAAGCTGAGTTGGATAGCTGACTGTGGGGTTTCAGCATGGCGTCTGGAACTGGAAATGTTTTTTTTTTATTGGGGAGAAAAAAAACAGAAGAAGGAAAAAAGAAATATTTGTCAGAGGACTGTACTGGGAGTTTCAGAGGTACGGAGAGTTAGTTGTTACTTTGGCGGTTTTTGAACTTCATTCAGGCCGGGGATGTCTTGTGATCTGATTGCCGAACTTTTAAAGTTGGTGGCAGGGTGGCACAAAGATATGACTGTGCTCGTAGACACTTGTCCTGGGTCTTTTTCTTTGCCATGGTATTTCTTAAAGCAGCAGTATTAGTTAATAAAAATTTACTTTTTATATTAGTTAAATCAGATAAGCCCCACAAATGACAAAGTTTGAATATTTTGCTTTTAATTTTTGTTTGTTTTCTTTGTATTCTTTATTTTCTCTGACAGTGTAGCACAGATCCTTGCTAGGAATGCCATATTAGATTCAGAGAGAAATGGGATACTGTCATTCTCTCACTGGTTATTTTTTCTGATGTAACTGGAAGGCACCACCTCTTCCTTTGCCTGCTGAGTGTTTATAGGACAAGCAATGTAAACAAATGATAAAAAACAGGAAATGGTATGGAGGCTGCCATATTTTCTGTGGATCCACACAACATTATAACCGCATCACATGTGTAAAGACACAGAGGTATAGGAAAATAGGGTGAGAGTTAGGACCTACAACCCCAACGTGCACCTGATGCCGGTTGGGGGTGGGCTGGGGGTCCAAGGGGGCTTTCAGTCCTAACACTGAATTTCCTCGCTTTTGTCACTGTGGAACAACCCTAACTAATGCATGAAACAGAGTTTTTTGCCTCTAATTTCCCTTCTTTTTGAGAATGATGACGAGAAATAGTGAATGTAATGCGGCAGGGAAAGGGCCACGTGCTCCCGCCACGTGATGTCTTGTGACATAGTAACGTAACAGGAACAGCAATGCAAACAGAAGCATGAACAGTGGCGCACATGGTAATGCAAACGTAAATGGTAAAGGAAACTTTAATAGAAACGCAAGCGCAAAGTGACGCCAAAGCGAACAGTGATGAAAATGGACATTGAAGCGTGTACGAAAATGCAACTGGTAATGCGAACAGTGATGGCAGCAGTATTTTAAATGTAAATGTTAAGTATCACAGCAAAAAGAACGTGAAAGGGAACAGAAAAGGAAGCGTGAATGCAAGCGCACATGTAAACGCAAACCGTAACATGCACAGGCACAGTACCGCAATTGTAAATGGAAATGGTAAAGTTAACATGAAGAATAATGCCAAAGGAAAGAGAAATGGAAACAGGAACAGAAGCGTGTGCAGAAATGCAAACCAAAACACGCATGGGCACAGTACCGCAATTGTAAACGCAAATGATAATGGTAACGGCAACAATAACAGCAAAGGAAACAGAAGCACAAAACAAAATGCAAGTGCATATGGAAACGCAAATGGCAATGCACACAGTGACGCAAACAGAAACAGTAGTGGAAACGCAAATGGTAACAGTAACAAGAATGCAAGCACGAATGACAATGCAAAGGGTAACGCACATAGTGGCGTACACGGGAACGCTAATGCAAACAGGGACATAAACGCAAGTGGAAACAGTAACTGTAACAGTAACGGAAGCGCAAACCCTGTTTTTGCCAAACAGGTGCATACAGAAATACAGTGCGTACAAAGAATGTATGCATTGTAATGGGGATCGAAGCTTAAAATGAGCAATGAAAGTACTTAATTGTTAATATCTCAGCAACCGCACGATGTAGAAAAAAAATTTTAATTTCACAAAAATCTTGATTTTCCTGGCTAGGTTTTTGTTATTACATAGCCCACAGGGCTATGGAACTCACAAAAAAAAAATCTGTATCTCATATCCTTTTAGAAATACGAGCCCCGAAAGGTGCGGCATATGCCACCATGTTAGTCTACGGGAAAAAATTTCAACTTCAGAGTAGCATAACTTGCCATCCGTGCAACATTTTTTCACCAAACCACCAAAAGGCACACCTGGAAGACGCTGGCTACCTTCCCGCCAAATTTGAGCCCAAAAGACCAAACTGTTCTTTTGCAGCAGGGTTGCAGTCCTGTCATTTTGGCCATAGTCTGGAAAAATAGTGTCGCAATTTGCGAAAGCTTTCACAAAATTTTACGAAAGTGTCACAAGTGCGACACTACTTTGTGACACTACTTTTTCCAGAAACTTGAAAAACATATTTCTAGGGTGTTTAACCCCAAAATAAAGACATGGCTAGCATCCTGAGGGTCCGACTAGGTGAACACAAAAAGAATTGTGTTCCTAGAGGGTCCCAATTTTAAATGCCAAGCATTTTTCTGATCACCAACTGAAAACAAAATGGCAGATTTGTGACACTACTAGGGTCATTTGCGACACTAAAAAGTGCATTTGCGAAAGTGTTGAACTTTTTGTTAACTTTTACCATTGACTTATAATGGGAACTTGTTTTTAGAATAACTTTTGATCCATTCAATATTTTTTCACAAAATCTTCAAAAGGCACACTGGGGACCCTGGCCGCACATTCTCTGAAGTTTTCGGACTGGTCGCACAAACTGTGCGACCTGTAGGTGAGAGCAAAGAATTCGAAAAAAAGCGTAATTACTCACTTCATTGTTGCTTAAAAACTCCGCAGCTGTATAACCAACCAGTACGATACTTAGCAGCTCCCAAGATCTACTACACCCCATCATCTGTACCAAATTTCAGGCAAATCTGTTGAATAGTGGCAAAGTTATTAAGGTGCAAAATTTGACCCTTTAACCTTAAAAGTGCTACTCTACCATAATATATGTGTGTGTGTGTGTGTATATATATATATATATATATATATATATATATATATGTACATATATATATATATTATGGTAGCATGGTAGTGCTACCATAGTTAGGGCTGAGGAGCCATTTACATGTTAAACCTAAAATTTTGCACCTTAATAACTTTGCAACCATTCAATGGATTTGCCTGAGATATGGAATACATGATCAAGACCCATACATCTTGAGATCTGCCAACTTTCGTACTGTTCGGATATACAGCTGTGGAGTTAGTAAGCATGATCTGCGTACACGTTTACACTTTTTTGGAATGTTTTGCCCATCTCTACAGGTTGCAGTTTGTGCGACTGGTCCAAAATCTTCAGGGAACATGTGGCCAGGGTCCCCAAAGTGCCTGTTGAAGATTTCATGAAAAATTATTAAACAATTCAAAAGTTATTCAAAAACAATTTCCCATTATAAGTCAATGCAAAAAGTTATCAAAAGTTTGACAGTGTCACAAATGCACTTTGTAGTTAAAATGGTCTTAGTAGTGTCGCAATTTTGTTTTCAGTTAGTGATCAGAAAATGCTTGGCATTTAAATTTGGGACCCTCTAGCAACACAATTCTTTTTGTGTTTACCTAGTCAGACCCTGAGGATGCTAGTCATGCCTTTATTTTGAGGTTAAACACCCTAGAAATATGTTTTTTCAGTTTCTGGAAAAAGTAGTGTCGCACGCATGGCACTTTCGCAAATGCTTGCGAAGGCTGTCACAAATTGCGACACTACTTTTTCAGATTATGGCCAAAATTACAGTAGTTCTTTGCCACCGTGCTGCAAATGAATGATTTCGTCTTTTGGGCTGAAATTTGGAAGGAAGACAGCCAACATCTCACAGATGTGCCTTTTGGTGGTTTGGTGACAAAACATTGCATGGCTTACTCCGAAGTTGACACTTTTTCCAATAGACTAACATTGTGGCATCTGCTGCATGACAGGAATCCTTTGCCACCCTGTTGCAAAATAACGGTTTGGTGTTTTAGACTGAAATTTGGAGGAAAGAAAGCCAACATCCCACACATGTGCCTTTTGGTGGTTTGGTGAAAAAATATTACAGGGAGACAAAGTTATGGCACTCCGAACTTCTCTTTTTTTCCCATTGGATAACATTATGGCATTTGCCGTGCCTTTCAGGGCCCGTATCTCGGAAACGGTGCAAGATACGGACTTTTCATTGAAAAATGCTTAGCCCCTTAAATACAAAACTAGCCAGGTAAGTCGTAAATCATGTGACTTTTACATTTTTTTTTCTATGTTGTATGGTTCCTGAGATACTGTATAAGCAATTTAGTATTCCAAGTCCTCATTTTCTGTTCCGAGAGCCATTATTATGCATGCATTCTTTGTACTCACTGTCTTTCTATATGCAGCTTTTGGGGAAAACCAGCATGTGCGCTTACATAACTGTTACCCTTAACACTTCTGCTTGCATTTCCGTACCCATTTCACTTAATGTTCCTGTCTACGCCACCTTGTGCGTTACCCTTTGCATTTTGATTTGTGCTTATGTTTGCGTTATTTTAACCATTTGTGTCAACAGTACTGTTTATCTTTGTGTTTTGCTTTGTGTCACCATGTGTATGACCATTTGCGTTTGTGGGCACTGTGTTGCTATGTGACAAGACATCATGTGGCGGGACCGCGGGGCCCAAAGGGCCCCATGCTCCCGCCGCTGTATTACATTCACTATTTTTCAGTACTGTTTTTCTTTGTGTTTCGCTTTGTGTCACCATTTGCTTTTTCGGGCACTGTGTTACTATGTGAAAAGACATCACATGGAGGAAGGGAGCACACGCCATATTACATTCACTGTTTCTCAGACTAATTCTCAAAAAGAAGGGAAATTACTGCATCAGTTAGGGTTGTTCCACAGCGACAGAAGTGAGGAAATTCTGTGTTAGGGTTCAAAAGCATAAGTGTGCATTCATCCCCCACCCCACCCAGCACCACAGACACAGAGAGACACACACACATGGAAGTAGTGGGGAGAACCAAGGCAACAGGACCAATCACAGACAACCAGCAGGAGGTGTCAGAAATAAAATACAACTGTCTAAATATACTACAAGAGATCCCAGTCCTTGAGAGTATGTACTGCATGTTCAGCGTACATTCTCAGCACAATTGAGGCCATGTACAGCAATGGTACAAGTCCTGATGCAAGGGGCACACAAGTTACCACAGTTAGGAGTTGTATGGCCTTAGTTAGTGATGTCCCACACCTCACTACACCAGCTAATACACCCTGACTGGAGAGCCACAGGAAAACTAACGGTGGTACACACTAGTTAACACAGTTAGGAATTATAGGACCTCTGTCAGGTAATGCCCCACCCCCCAGCCCACATACTGTGTACTGAGTGGAGAGGCACAGCAAAAATACGCCTATGGACATGAATAGTGTAGCTCCGTCTTTGCAGCTGTAGAGAAGTTAGCACAGTTAGGAGTTGCACAGTCTAATGGTTGGGGGGACTGCACCTCCAGAGACCCACAGCATAGCTGAGGATGTGGACATCAATGGTACAGCTCAGTGATTGTAGGTACAGTCAAGTTAGCACAGTTAGGATTTGCATGATATGATACACAATTTGCCCCCTGTCTGAGTACATACTGTATCCTGAGTGCTGAGCCACAGCAAAAGTGAGGTGATGGACATCAATGGTACACCTGCGTAATTGTAGGTACACTCCAGTTAGCACAGTTAGGAGTTGCATGGACTTAGCCAGGCAATTCCACCACATATAGCAGTTACTGCATTCTGATTGTACAACCACAGCTGTATTGCCTTAGGTAGCGATGCTGCACAGTTCAGCACAGCAGCTACTGCACCGTGACTGCAGAGTCACAGGGAAAGTAAGGGTGGTACATAGTAGTTAACACAGTTAGGAATTAGATGACCTCTGTCAGTTAATGAACCAGCCCCTAGCCCACATATCTATACTGAGTGGAGAGCCATAGCAAAAATAAGCTCATGGACATGAACAATGTAGCTCTGTCATCGCAGGTGTACAGAAGTTAGCACACTTAGGAGTTGCAAAGTCTCATGGGGTTGGGGGCTACACCTTCAGACCACTTGCTGCATGTTAAGTGAAGAATCACAGACAAAGAAGGGTGATGCAGATCAGTTGTACACCTCCCTGATTACAGGTACAGTGTAGTTAGCACAGTTTCACTTGAATGGCCTCAGCCAGGCAATGCCTTTCCAAACTGCGACATCAGGTACTGGATCCTCAGTAAAGACCCACAGCACAGCTGAGGGTATGGACATCAGTGGTAGGCATCAGTGATTGCAGGAACACTCAAGTTAGCACAATTAGTGTTTGTGTTGGCTCAGACAGGTAATGTGTCCTCCCAAAAAAATTCATACTGCATCATGAGTACTGATGCACAGCAAGACTGAGGCAATGGACATCAATGGTACACCTCTGTAATTGTTGGTAGACACAAGTTAGCACAGTTAGGATTTGTATGGGCTCACCCAGGCAATTTCCCCACGCATGCCAGTTACTGATCCTGACTGTACAGCCACAGCTGCATGGCCTTAGGTAGCAATGTCGCACATCTCTCTACACCAGCTACTGTACTCTGACTGGAGACTCACAGGAAAAGTAAGGGTGGTACATACTAGTTAACTTAGTTAGGAATTACAGGACCTCTGTCAGGTAATGTCTGAACCCCTAGCCCACATACTGCATACTGAGTGGAGAGCTACAGAACAAAAAAGCCCATGGAGATGAACAGTGTCATGGGGGGACTGCACTTGCAGACCACTTGCTGCATCCTGAGTGAACAGCCACAGGAAAAGATAGGCAGTGCACATCAGTTGTACAGCTACCGGATTGCAGGTACAGTCCAGTTAGCACAGTTATCACTTGAATGGATTCCGGCAGGCAATGCATCTTCAAATGTGACAGCAGGTACTGCATCCTCAGTGGAGATACAAAACACAGGTGAGGGTATGGACATCAATGGTAGACATCACTGATTGCAGGGATACTGAAGTTAGCTCAGTTAGGATTTGCATGGATTTAGACAGCTAATGCTGCCCCCTCCAAAATTCGTACTGCATCATGAGTGCTGATCCACAGCAACAATGAGACAATGGAGAGCAATGGCACACCTCTGTAATTGTAGGCACAGTGAAGCTAGCACAGTTAGGAGTTGCATGGGCTCAGCCAGGCAATTGCAGAATACATAGCAGATACTGCATCCTGAATGTATAGCCACAGCTGCATAGCGTTAGATAGCGATGTCCCACACCTCGCTACAGCAGCTACTGCCTGCTGACTGGGGAGGCACAGAAAAACTAAGGGTGGTACAGACTACTTAACCCACTTGGGAATTACGAGACCTGTGTCAGGCAATGCACCACGCCCTACCCCATGTGGTGCATACTGAGTGGAGAGCCATAGCAAAAATAAGCCCATAGATATGTATGTGTGGTACTACTTCTTCCAGTTGATTAGCATGCTTAAAAGGAACAACAGTTACATTCCAATGTTATAATCTTATGGTTCAGTAAAGACTCAACACAGGTGGTTAAGTTTAAAAAAGATTTATTGCCAATTGGTGACACTGAGAAAGGGCCAATTAAGATTTCATTTTTTTTATAAAATCAGTCTCACAATACAATCCTTGTATGTGTGTAATCATTGCTTGGAATATATCTAAATGTGTGTCATGCATAGTAAGTAGATGATATGGATTGGAATAAGTACGTACATAGGGAAATACAAGCATAGAAAGAAGGCAGCAGAAGAAGGCCATTTGGTCTATTAAGTCTGCTCGTATTGCAGGGTACGCATCTTGAGCTAATGTCTCTGCTATCCCTCTGCAGTCCTCCAATCCTCCCTAGACATGATTCTTATCTTCCCCCTATGCATATACCAGGCTCTTTTATAGCTGCTCATTGTCTTTAATGAGGTGACCTCTTCTAGCAGTGCATTCGAAGTGTTCACCAGCCTTTGTGGGAATAAGTGCTTTCTGACATCCCTCCTAAACCTACCATCATCCAGCTTAAGACTGTGCTCCCTCATGATATGGTTGCTACTCAGCTTGAAGAGACTTTGGTTATCAACATTATTTATCCTTTTTAAGTAATTGAATGTTCCAATCATGTCCCGTCCCTCTCCTATCCTACATTAATGAAGGTACGTCAAGAGCTTCTAAGCAGTGATTACACATATGAAACAGTGAAGATTTGCTGTTATTGTGTGACTGATAATATGTATGTTCCTGGAGTGGGTGAAAAACCAGATGCTAAGTGTTCAAGTAATAGAATTTAAACATTTTATGATTTCAGTGACATTAGATAACTGGTATGTTCAGTTAAATATTTTAAGATATATCACTGACTAGGTGCATATGGAAAATTCCCACCCGACCCCTCAATAGAGGCGATCATAAACATTGTCAGGAACAGGTATGAAGTGCGTTGTTATCAGTAAAAGTGTCTGATTTACAATTTCAAGTATTATTAACATAGATTACATTTACTTGTATGACAAGTACAACACATTTCATATTATTACAGGTACAATATACATTTCTTTCAATGGTTACATTAGTTACTATATCAGTTCTGAACTAGTAAATAAATGTGTGTAGCATGTTGTTTTTATCAAAGATATAGGGCACTGAACTTAATCACTATAGTGTTCTATTATATGTTAAGGAGAAATTCTTATTTGACTCGTATAGTAACACTTTTACTAGAACAATTAAACTGGTTAACAACAATGGTCAGATGAAATGAGAATGTAAATATTATTGTTATTACATAGGTATGCAAGAGTCATTTGATAATAAGCTGCAATATTTCAGTATTCACACTTGGTTGATTTTACTTGTTTCATTATGACTAAAGAGTTTTATATTTACATATGTACAGTTTAAGTGTAACAAATACATCAGGCATAGTTCAACACTGTTGCATGGTGAAAGAATGATGATGTTGTCAAGATGTCAACAGATAATAGACAAAAAAAGGTGGTGATAGAAAACTTGTGACAGAGTGTTCTCTTTGGTCAATGAGACGTGTTACACACTTATTTAAAATGATAAGGGACAACTTTTGTGTCTCTGCAGAGGCAAACAGTTAGCAACGGGCAACAACTTCTTGTTATGTATGGGTATGATACACCTACAAGAAAAGATATGTACAGAACAAGGGAGCCAGAAAGGACTCTGTTTTGGCATGTACAATCTTTGATAGACATGTAAGCATGGTTTCTCTAATGACTGTGAAGACTGTTGGCGCCGATCGAAGCCACTACAACAATTTCCATGTTGTCACTGATCCACACAAGATCTTAGATGTCATAGTGCATGAAATGTCTCTGGCAGTATATCATTTTGTTGATATACTATGGTTTATTGACAGTGATAGATTGGAAGCAATTGTACTGCCCTATGACTGAGTGTGTCACAAAGTAGTCAGTAAAAAATGCCACATGTTGTGTGCTATTCTTCTGAGATATGAAGGTCATCATAATTCTTCAATATTAGAAGCTATGCATTTTTTAAGTGTCGTGGCAATCTCTGTTTAAAACTGCTTGTAGAGTTGTCCCACTCTACCCATCCACTTCTGTACCTTAGTAAACAGGTGTAATGGCCAGAATGCATAGATTGACCATGGTGATAGACTACACTGTGAGTGTCAAACACTGATTGGTTAAAAACTATTCTACCAGCTGTGTAATCTGTGATGGGATTGTCAACTCTGAGCCTATTGGAGTCAAATCTGTGCAATATAAGCAACAGATATTAAGATGAAGTCCTGAGACCTATGGACTGAGTACATCTGCCTCCATGCCTTTCACAGAAGTGACCACATTGAGCATTGGTAAATAGCTGTCAAAATTTGACACTTTCAGCTTGAGGGACAAAAAGAGTAATCCACAGCATGTCTTCTGCAGTTTCACGCTGTGAATGACCACATGATACACATACATATTTGGTTACATATAACACAGTGAAGTACTGGTGCATTGGAGTGCCGTCTTCATCCAAACTGTTTATGATTGCCATCATAAACTCACTAGTGTCTTGCTGTATGTCTGCAGCAAATGTACTGTATCCGTCATATGTACCTAACACCTGCCATAGTGGTGTTAGTGACTGCATATTGTTAGACTGGTCAGAAGCCATGTTGACAATCTGCTTCAATGCCTTTGATAGGGGAGTGTCTTGTGAAGCAGATATTGCCTGCACAAAGTGTGGCATGTGGAGAAAAACTTGCATAGCCGAGTTAGCATAGCAGTTCACTCTAGTGATGTTGTCAAAGGCTGGCACAGCAGCTACACCAACTGATTTCTGATGAACAGCTGCCTCTGAATGTGTAATTGATATCATGACCTTTGTTGAACTTTTTAGAGTTGAATCACTTGTGGAAGCTCGTGCCTGTTTGCTGACAGGTGTAGATATGACTGTATGATGTGAGACAGCCAGATATGTAGGCAGTGGTATTAAAGACATTTGTGGCTGAGAGTACATAACCTGTTGTACTCAACAATACATCACTTGTCAGCTCGTATCTTCTGAGGTGCAAGAGTTATAATGTGCAACCCAGAAAGTCTACGGACATGTGAAAGTGCCACGTAGCTCATGCCATCCTTGAAAATGTCTGTACCTATGTCCACCATTGCTGAATCCAAACTCAAGCCCTGAGATTTGTGAATAGAAACAGCATATGCAACACATAGTGGAAACTGTTTCCTGTTTACATAGATATCCTTAAATACCTGAAATTTCACACAGGTACATTCTATCTGTACAGGCTGTTTCATGTTGTCAAAGTGAACTACAAGTGTCTCGATATATGTCCTCTGGACGTTGTAGACAAAGTCAGTGATGTTACCCATGGCACCATTTACCATGCCTCGTTCAACATTGAGATTACGTCGTAGCATGACATGTGCGTTCCTACAAAGTATAAGAACAACTTCTAGGCCAACTGTGAGTGAAACATCTGATTTCAGTTCAGTGAGTCGTTCAGTCATCTTTGCTACCAGGTTGAGACTGAGATACATAGATACATAGATACATAGATACATAGACAGTGTCGGCAGATAAGGGCCTATGGCCCACCTAGTCTGCCCATTTGAGCTTGTAAGTTCAGTTTGTTTTCCTAGAAGTCTATTTCCCCTTGCCCCTGACCTCTAGAATTCCTTTATGTCTATCCCATGCATTCTTAAATCCCGTGATTGTTTCAGCTCCCACCACTTCCTCTGGCAGGGTGTTCCACTTGTCCACCACCCGTTCTGTGAAGAAATTCTTTCTCATGTTTCCTCTGAATCGTCCTCCCTCCAACTTCATCCCATGCCCTCTAGTCCTGAAACATCTTTTTCGCTTAAAATAGTGTTTTCCTGCACCCTGTTCCTCCCTGTAAGATACTTGTATGTCTCTATCATATCCCCTCTCTCCTCCTCTCCTCCAGGGAGTACATGTTCAGTTCCTTCAACCTGTCTTCATAGGACTTGTGATGCAACCCATGCACAGTCTTTATTGCCCTCCTCTGAACCTTTCTCTACCCTGTCTATGTCCTCACGTAGGTATGGTCTCCAGAACTGTACACTGTACTCCAGGTGGGGCCTCACTAGTGTCTTGTATAGCGGAATTATGACCTCCTTTTCCTGCTGGTGATGTCCCTGCCTATACATCCCAGCATCCTATTGCTTTACCTGATGCCTTGTCACACTGTTTCCTACCTTGAGGTCATCAGAGATGACAACCCCAAGATCCCTTTTCCTGCTTGGTGCATGCTATATCCTCACCCCCAACTGATATATTGTGCCAGGGTTTTTGTGCCCCATATGCATTATCTTGCACTTCTTGCATTGAATTTCAACTGCCAAACCTTGACCATTCTTCAAGTTTCTGCAGGTCCTTCTCATTCTCTCACACCCTCTGGTGTGTCTACTCTGTTACAGAGCTTTGTGTCATCAGTGAACAGTGAAATTCTGCCTTCTAGATCCTGTGCAATGTCACTGATGAAGATGTTGAATAGGACCGTCCCAGCACTGATCCCTGTGGTACCCCACTGGTCACTCTTCCCTCTGTGGAGTGACAGCCATTTACCACCACCTCTGTGTCCTGCCACCCAGCCAGTTACCTACCCACCACACTACTGTCCTGCCACACCCATATTCCCAAGTTTGTGTAATAGTCTTCTATGTGGCACAGTGTCAAAGGCCTTGCTGAAGTCCAGATAGGCCATGTCCACTGCCCTCCCTGATCCACCTCCTAGTCACCCAGTCAAAAAATTCAATGAGGTTGGTCTGACATGACCTCCCCCTGGTGAAACCATGCTGCCTTGGGTCCTGTAGTCCATTGACAACCAGATGTTCCACCAATCTCTCCTTCAGTAGTGCTTCCATGATCTTTCCCACTACCGAGGTGAGGCTGACTGGTCTGTAGATCCCTGCTTCCTCTTTGTTCTCACTTTTGTATAAGGGGACTACATCTGCTGTCCTCCAGTCTTTGGGTACCTCCCCTGTTTCCAGTGATTGGCTGAACAGGATAGCCAGAGGTTCAGCCACCACCTCTCTTAGTTCTTTAAGGACCCTGGGGTGCACCCCATCTGGCCCCATTGCTTTATCAAAGAGAATGACACAATCAACTGTATCAACAGCATGCAGAGTTAGAACTTCTTGGTTTTCTCTCAGTAGCATAACATTGTTGAACTCAGTGCATTTCTTTAGTTGTGGCATAAGACACACTATGTGTGTGCCTTTAGAGTACACATCGCTGAAAACCTTACATGCTGTTTCTATGGATGTAGTATCTACTCTGATTCTCCGATCGTTTAACATAGCAACATGTTCTGGTGATAGAGAACATGTGCAAGCTTGATCTAAAAGTGATTTGTAAGCCAGATCACCAGTTTGGCGCATGTTCTCATACAACTCAACATAGGTGAATAACTCCCCAAATGTTAAAACCTGCAATGCAGCCTAGTATGTTCTTAACTTCTTTGGCAGTCAGAGTTGCAAACACCCGCTCCGCATTAACTGGTGCAAGCTGTAAAAGGTCCCACAATACAACAATATTTTTGCCACCAAATGGTACTCCATCGTCAGTACCTAAGATCTCCTGTAGACGTAGGTGTATACACATGAGCATTACATTGGAGACCATGCTGATTTCATCAATGATGAGTAAGTTCATCTTTGTGAACATGGAATGGAGCTGAGATGCAACCTCAAATGACAGTTTACTATACTATCCTGTTTTGCCATGTTCCACTGGCAACATAAAGAGACGGTGTAAATGTAACTCCACCAATGTTGTATGCAGCTAGTCCGGTGAGAGCAGTAACAGCAACAGACATTGATGACCCTGTCAGGCTCCATATTTCAGCAGTGATGGCTTCAATAAGGAAACTCTTTCCTGTGCCAGCTGAACCACTAACAAAGATCAGTAGTGGTTTATAGTCAAGACAGTCACATTTTTTTTGTTTCATGTAGTAGGCCATGTCGAACAGTGTCAATGACTTGAGAGTGAACTACATGCTGCTGCTGATCCAGTCTATCTCTCAAGTCAGCTGGGTTGACAGTGGAGTGTGTTCCATGTTCCATGGCAGTCTCAGTTTCTGAGATTAACACTTGTGGGGCATTTAAAGGCAGAGGTTCGCCTAGAACAGCTTGTCCTTCTGGATCAAGATTGTCTTGTGAGCTAACAGGAGTGTCTTCCTGAAGCTGCTTCTCTGCCTTCTCAAGCTGTTCTTTCTCAGCCTCCAGTCTCTGTATGTATGTCTCTGAGTATTCAGTTTTGAAAGTCTCGTAACTGAGATTGAATTCTTCCTCGAATGTATCATAGTCACCTTTTAATTCAGACTCATTCCTCCAGGGTCTAAATAGGAATAGGAGAGCAAAGTAGTAATGCTGTCTGCTCTCCGATGTGCCTAGATGTAATTTACAGTAGTCTATGAGCCATGGCTTGTGTCTCTATACGAGACAGCCATCCACTCCGTTCACCTTGTAAATGTGCCGTGTTGAGTCAGGTGATATATCTGCCTCGTAGTCATAACACTTAGCCACCTGAAAGAGACACATATCATCATTGTCATCATGTCTACGGGGGGTAGTATGTGTCTATCAGGTTATTCTTCAAGATATGTTTTGAAGAAGGTCTATTGGCAGCGAGTTCCTTAAACTCAGCATGGAGAATCAGTGCATGTTTGCATTTCTCTTTGTAGTTCACAGTGAGAAACCAGACAGCATGAGACTTCCCGTACAGATGTGTACCCATTAAATGGTCACTGGCTTCATAGGCACCACATTCTCTGTGTGAAACTGTCTTCAAGCCCAATAACCACAGCTGAGATGTCAGGCTCTTGCTTGAACTGCAATATCTTCCCAAAGATCTTGCAAGCTAGTCTGCTCATGCTTGGTTATGTACAAAGTCACGTACCGTACCAGGGCCAATGAGTTGTCAGCCACGACCTGAACATCTATGTTTGCTTGCCACATTAGGAGAAGATTTGCGTAGTAGTCATTGATGTACACCTCTTACTAATCTCTGGGTAACTCGTAAACTTTCTTGGTTGATTTTGCCTTCAAGTGGTGTAGCATTGCTGAAAAAAGTTCATTCATGGAACTATCCTGACAAACTCGTCTAGGGAATCCAAAGCGACATCGTGTGTACCGATCAGATTTGTTCTTTTCTACTCGCTGGCAGTACTTTGCACAAATATGTCGCTGGAACTTTTATACCAACTTCCATAGTGTAGGACTTTCATACTTGTCTGGAATGTGACAAGTGATATATTGCTTGATGAATGCTAACACTTGTGCTGCTTCATGTTCACCTATGCGTGGTGCATCCTTGATCCACAATAACATATGAATATGAGGGGCACCCCTTGCTTGACATTCCATCCTCCAAAAGTAATGCTCCACAGTACCAAGAGGTGGATTGTCCTTTGACAAAATGAAAGTCAGAATGTCATGGAACCGCTTGTGAAAATGTCTTGTGACAGACACAGGATCAAGTGAACACATTTCTCCGACAGTCATTGATGAAATGCTGTCAACATCAGAATTTGCCCACTTCAACAGTTCAATGAGCTCGTCCCAGGCATATTTAGCACAACTAAGTGTGACAAACCATGTGGCTGCACCATACTCTCGCAGCATTGTCATCACTTCGTAGTGTCAGCGATACCAATATTCTTTGGTGCCATGTAGACTTGAAAGTATGGAAGACAGATTCACTTGCACATTTTCATCTTTCTGCTTTAATTTCTCTAGAAATTGAGCAGCTGTTATTCCATCTAGTGAACTTGTGAGATGAATAGTATGTGCAATAGATGCAGATAGAATGCTAAGTTCACTCTCCCAGAGGAGATGAAACAGGTACTGTATGTTATGTCTGAATTTGCCATATTTACTGAGCACACAGCTAGTGTGGTACTCAGCACCCTGTACATGCACTTCCCTTTCATCTAGCTGTCCACCTGGCCCTTTTGGGAATAAGTCTGGGAAACAGCGTGCTTCTTGTGTTGCCTCCCAAATGCTGACAGGCTCACCTTCCACCTGTTTCATTTGATAGAGATCAATGTTGTATCCTACTGGATCTCTGCCATGTAGTGGGTGAATTGTGTACTGTTCATACACATTGTCACTGGTCTGTCCACTGACCTTCTCAATCATTGGCTTAGTTGTTTCTAAGGCATCATGTTGAATAGAGAGACTAGTCATGTGATCAATGTCAAGGTCTGCATAAAAGGGATTGTTGCTCTTTAAATAACTAAGAGCAAGCTTTACCTTTTGCACATTGACAACATCTTGCCACATGACCTTGGACTTAGTTGGAACACCATTTACAAGAATCACCAAACTATTTTCCATAGAGATTGCCTCCACATTTTCCTGTAGAGGAAGTGGGAGATACATCCCGGAATCCTTTAGAGATCTAATGAGTTCTTTCTGTGAAATGTTCCGTGTCTTTGTGTTCAGATGTAGAATGATATGAAATGGTTTCATTGTCTGAATTAGAATGCACTCAAACAGATTCAATGTTGCAATCTCAATTGGTGTAACATGTGCCTCCATGTTATTCAACAGTGACCTTGGTGGCAGAATGTTGGATTTTAGTTTGGAGAAACAGTGTTTGCACAGCACAATGGTGGTCTGTAACTGAAAGTCAGATTTTATCAGCAAAAATGCTGAGAGACGGAACCACATGTCATTGTATGGTGACAAGGTTTCAAGATTCACTGTGACCGTTTGTTTGCTGTAGCGCAGACGGTCACATGACACACATACAGAGTCAAACTTCTGAGCCTTTGCCAGCTCAAATTTTGCTATTTCTTTGCCATACTGTTTCAGTATGTCACTTTCTAACACAGAAACAGATGTTTCACCAGAACTTGGTGACTGATAAATACTTGTGTCTGATACAGAAGTCACACGTTGCAGCTGTTTGAGAAATGTGATGGCACCCTGCATGTCACCAGACTGCAATAAGTCATTTAAACAAGTGCACTGATTGACAACTCGTCGGACTTCTTATACCCTGTATACAAAGTTCTGCATGCCTGTTTGATGCACTCCCAGCATCCGCATGTTGTGAAAGACACTGTCACAAACACCACTATCGAGGCATGCTAGTGAGTGACCCATAAGTCCAGTATGTGGACAGATTTCATAAAGGTCAATCTTGTTAAACAGTTTATAACTTTCTTTGCGATCTGTTATCACAAATAGGTTGAAAAACTGTTCAACTTTTTCAAATGATGATTGCCTACAGTTGCAGGTTGCATCACATGGCCATAAGAGACAGTGCCATTTACGGGATACAGTGGTTGCATCACAGTCATCATTTGTCTCCATTGCTGTGTCATCACAGACACTGAGCACATTGACCAGCTTACCGGGCTCATCAATGGTGAACTTGCTCTCTTTTTTCTGTGAATAATAACATTCTTCACAGAAATATGCCTCTGAGTGCTGTGTGTGCATCTAGTGACCTGTGAATACATCACAGAAATTGTGGACAGTCAAAGTAGGATAGCGTTGTAGCCTTTTCTTGATGTCGTACACAACTTTTCTGAATAGTTCAAGCACATGAGACATCTTACGCCATAAACATTGAAGAACAAATACTGGTCTATTAACAAATGTGCGTACTTTGAGATGCAGTTTCATCAAAGTCAGATGACTCTTTGTCTTTTTGCGCTCATGTGTCATCACAGCAGCAATAAGCCTGATGATTTTAGCTTTAGTTGCTAGTGATCGGAAATACTTTTGCTTTCTTAGATGAAAATCACCAGGTGTGAGTTTTCGGTGCTGTTTAGAAGGTCTGATTATGGTTGCTGTAGCAATAGTTGTGTTTCATCTGAGAGATCTACACAACTGTTGCTCAGGTAAACATTTTTTCCTTGCTGTTGAGCAAGTATGTGGTTTTGTTGCGTAGTGAGTTACTGTAGAGCTCACTATTCCAGTAGAACTCTGTATTGTTTTATGTCTTGAACTCACATCACTGTTTTTTTATCATTCTTAAGCAGCAGTGAAGTACTATGATACCTGTTTCTTCTTTCTATACATGCACGTCTGTGTTTACTAGGCATTTTTCAATGTGTTACTTCACAGTAGCAGTCAGCAATGTTACAGAAGTATCAAACACCTGCATAAAAGACACAGAAAAAGGAAATATTAGTATACACTTGTGTTGATCACTTCTAACATTGTATATTGACACAGATGTAAACAATATTACAAAAAAAGGTCTCAGAAAATGCTGTAATCAGATTGGTTGCTCGAATTTTGACAGTCTTATTTTAATTCATGTTACACTGTCCTGTATAGCGTTATCACCATGGCACATAGATTTTTTTCATACTATTTCATTGTTTAGCAATGCAGAATTACTGCAATTCTGAATAATGATTTTGACCTAGTATTGTTAAACTGCTGGTGAAAAACTATTCTATTTAAAATCTTTCTCTAAATGAGTAACAGATTAATAAAGTCGACTTTAAACACTTAACTTTTGAATATTAATTGTCATGATAGCCATAAGGCATTCACAAGAGTCACATTGACAGTTACTTAATGACGTCTTTGGGGAAATATGACACTTGATTCTACCTTGTGCCACATTGCATCCCTAGGGAGTGCATAAGATATTGTTAAGCCAAGCTCTGTTCATGTGTTATTGGTAAAACAAATAATCACAATTATACAATGGCAAGAAAAAAATCCTGGTCTCTGATTGGTCAGTCTTGGACTGGACCTGTGATGTTATCCCAGTACAACATCATGGGTCTAGTCTCAGTCTCACTGTGAACCTATAGATGAACTTTTGCTAGATTACGTGCTTGATGATGTGCTTCATTGTTTCATTGTCTTTTAAAAAACAAAAGTATTTTTCCACACAAAAACATCTTTAAAATGATTTTTTTTATTCTGTATAACAACGAGCCATTGTATAATAGCAATAATGCCTTCCAGGGTGAGTGTCATTTGGGATAATGTCACACCTCAGTTATTGGACACACTCGACCTGCAGCCTCGTACCCAACCACCTGAGGCGTGATGTTATCCCAGCATCACACACACCCTGTTGGGCATTATTGCTTAATTATTGATTAGAAATGAATATCAAGGTCACTCGTGCAGTGACCGAAAACAACGAAATGAGAAAATGTACCTTCAGCAATTACATAGTTGTGCAGGTAGAGTCATGATTTCAGAATAAGTATGTGAAATTGGGTGAACTTATGTATTTGTACATTAGGTAAGAAGCAGGAAACTTTTTCCTTCAGTAATCATCATGTTTGGGAAAAAAAATCATCAAATAATGTCGTACATTCAAAGTTTTGAAAAACGGTGTCGTGTGCATGAAAGTGTCGCAAAATATAGTGTCGTGCATGCGAAAGTGTCACAAAAGTAGTGTCATGCATGCGAAAGTGTTGCAAATTTAAGCTTGGGAGTGACAACTGTATTCATTATCGAATCATATCTGATTGCTATTTGACTGACAGCTAGTTCTGCCAATGTTATGCTAGATTTATCAGGCCATGTAAGACAACCAATCAGAGGTGGAGAAGACTGAAGAAGAAGGCCACAGCAGCCATCTTAGCCTACACTGAGACACACCACATTTATAACTGTAAGTACATCATATTTTATAAAGCCTTTTTCTACTATGATAAAAAGTGTTAGTAACAGGTAAACAGTATTAATCAAAATGTTTTTTACTGCTCTATTTGACTATGTTGCTAGAAATAACCTATGATGCTGCATAATTTAGATACAACTGTTTAAAGTCAGACAATTTTTTGGTACTTACTTGCACAGATACAGCTGCAAATGGAGGAAGATAGCAAGGCGCACGTGTACCCACAACAGAAGAGGGAACCAATCAGACATGTGTCTGCACTTGTAATTGTTTAAAACTGCCTATCAAAAGGATGCATTTTTCCCATCTTTAAATTTTAGCACATTTTAGCTGGAGCAGAAGTGTAGTGATAGTCAGTGCATACACTTCATTGGTTAATGAAGGCACAGTAGTAGCCAATGATTTGTTTTATTTGTGTGTCATGGATCAGCCCACTGAAGCTGAGTTGAACTTAGGAGGGAAAATAGCAGTTTTACTTTCACTACTGCTTAGGTACTGCAGGGTGAACACTGACTTTTTTTGGTAGCTCTCTGTCCACTTCTAAGTTGAAAAGCTGAGAATGGCAGAAAACAGCAAAAGGACTGTATGGATTTTTGAAAGCAGTATAGTGAGGTGAGCATCTGCGTATGCTCAGAACAGTAATTTTGGGAGAAACCTGCAGCTCCCAAATTGCTGTGTTAAATGGTTTGGTAGGGGTGGAATGAGGTGGGAGCACCTCATGCCAACCATGCACAGACTTTTGAGTACTCAGGTTCATCCGGACATATTGCTGATACATCTTGGAGGCAATGATTTGGGAACCAAACACTGGGTAGATTAAGTAACAGAAGCAAAATTGGACCTTGCTTCTATTATAAGTATATTGTCTGCCTGTAAAATCATTTTTTTCAGATATTACATAGCGTAGGGTCTGACAAGCAGAACATCATATGTACCTGATTGACAGAGCCCGAAGGAAAGTCAACATACAAATTTCTGCATTTCTACGCATGGCTGGAATGTACACCATACATCACCCGGAAATTAAGTATTGTTATGACTGGCTATACCTACCAGATGGTGTACACTTCTCACATGCTGGCAATTGCCATTTCGTGGGAGACCTTCGAGATGCAATCCTCAAAGTCCTCAAAGAATGTCAGACTGTTTGAACAAATGGTAAAGTGTAAACTACGGTTCTTTTCAGAACCAAAAAATGTTGGTCAAAAAATAGAACAGCTGCATACATCACTCACACAGGTGTAACACATGGGTTGGGAATATTTACACTGTGTCAGGCTGGGGAACGAGCCTGGGCAAAGTGCAAGTGCAATGTAACAGGGTGTTGTCAGGGTGATATTTTACAGTGCTGTGGCATGGTCAGCAGTTTAAATATTTCAGTTTGGCATCCTGCATTGCACATGTTACACTGAGACTGCACCAGTGTAAGTGGCCAGAGAGGAGTAGGGGGGATACAGCACTGAAGTGCAGTGGTGTAGCTGCAAGTATCGCAATATTTAGTACTGTATATGGAAATGGAGCCATAATGCATGCAAGGTGTTAATGCACCTATTTGGATATGATTATGGCCTCATTTGCATGCAGGTGTGCAGATCATCAGTAACTTGTCCCTGGTACTCTGTGAGGCAGTACCTGTTGGCTATCGATGCACCCTCCCCGGGTGCTTTGTGGTAATGTATCTCAACACTATATCTTGGTTTTTCAATTAAAAAAATACTGCTGGTAGTACAGTGGACTCTACCCCTTCACCTTATCATGGGTTAACTGTATAAAATGTATCACTCGTGGCCCTGTTCACTCTACTTCCTCACCTGATTGGGCTGCAGTGGCAGCTGCATTACAGCACCATGGTTACTTTTAAACAGAAAGCCCATAATTGGGTGAGGGGGTGGGGTGCAGTGGACCACCATGGATATATTTTTCATAGCAAAATCACAGTTGGTGAGGGAGGGCTGATGCCAACACATGGTAGCCTTGGAGCTTGGGTGGCCACCCACAGCTGTTGGCTGCCATGTTGTACTGTGCAATACTGCAGGTACAATGTGGTTGTCAGTTTTTTAAATATTTTTTGTTTGGGGGCCTCAAAAGTGTGCAGCACAAGTAGGGGTTGTGGTTGAAGATGCTCATGGTATCACGGGATCAATACCAGGATGTGTCAAACATGCATAGGAGTGTTACTGTACCACAATACAACCCATGTGAAAAATAATTGCTGTGTGAAGTGGTATGGCAGGGGTGGAATGAGGTGGGTGCACCTCATGCTAACAATGTACAGACTTCTGAATAGTCAACCTCACCCAGACATACTGGTGATACATCTTGGAGGGAATGATTTAGGCACCAAACATTGGGTAGATTTAGTGGCAGAACCAAAATTGGAACTTGTTTCTATTATCAGTATGTTGCCAGCCTGTAAAATCATTTTTTCAGATATTACAGAGTGTAGGGTCTGGCAAGCAGAACACCATGTGTACTTGCTTGACAGAGCACAGAGAAAGGTGAACATACAAATGTCTGCATATTTATGCATGTGTGGAATGCACACCATATGTCACCATGAAATTAAGTTTTCTTATGATTGGTTATACCTACCTGATGGTGTGCTCTTCTCACATGCTGGCAATTGCCATTTCCTGCGATAGCTTCAAGATGGAATCCTCAAAGTCGTCTAAGAATGTCAGACTATATACCTTCTGAGCTGTAAAAAAAAGGTTCTTTTAAGAACCAAACATGTTGGTCAAAAAATAGAACAGGTATATACACCACTCACATAGGAGTAACACATACTTGGGGATATTCACAGTGAAATGCAGGGCTAGTAACAGTTGACCTTGGATGCATGACAGGTGTTGCCAGGGTGATATTTAATGGCATCATACTATGGGTCAGCTGTGTTGAAATATGTGACTGTGGCAGTTGCATATTATATGGTTCTGTATCATATTGCCAGGGCAAGTGCCCACGGAGAAGCACCAGTGTGTACCAGTGTGACAGTGCTTCTGCTACCTGTGACTACTGTGATGTCCACTTGTAGATATGAAAATTGCCACAAGAGACATTGGGGCACTGTTTTCATTTATACAGGTTTTTTGCCATGCTAGGGTGAGCTGCTGAGCATACCAACTGATTGTGTGAATGTGTCGGTGGTTGGTCTAGCCAATGGGGAATTGGGCACCCACATCAAGAAACCAGGAAAGGGGGGTGCAGATGGTGATGGGGTAATGGGTACCCCCCTTGTCAAACAAGGAAAGGGGGGCACACCAGCTGAAAGGGATTTATCACACCCTCGGCAAGCAAAAAAAAATGTGAGGGGGTTACATTATGCTAATGGGCACTGGGTACCCTCATAAACACACAATAAACGGGTGTGTTCATAAACAACACTGGCACTCACTGCTGCTATGTTGGTGCACATAGGGAGAGGAGTGTTATGGTCACACTGTGTGAGACCTTTGCTCTCACTGCAGTTTAACTTTTCTCTGATGTCATCACCTAGTTAGGTAGGCAGGGTGGTGGCAACTGCTGTTGAGTGATTGGGGAATGTGGAACACACCTACTGTTATGTACTGTGCATCCAACCCAACAGTAACCATTCCTCTAACTCTGTAGTACCACAAGATGCTGGCTGCGAAGCAGACCAACATGAGACAGACAATGCTTCATCTTTAATAGACAGGAAGATGAACTTTTGATGTAGCTGTATTCAAGCTGTGGTATATGTTATTACTCGAACATACCATGACACGACACAGAGTTGTGTATGTTTTTAGTGTGTTGAAATACACTAATTCATGTGACTGAATGATAATATTTGTGATTATGACAATTGAGTTTTAAAATGCTGTTCTTACCATGTTCTAATCAGAATACTTCATAGAATACATAGAAATATATAGGTTCTGAGTCATGAGAGTAATAGAATGTTTGTGTATGTTTTTATTGCAGAATACAAAATTGAACAATGAGGCAGTGGTCAATGAGAGAGGTGTGCTTGCTGCTTGAGGCAGTCCAAGCGAGGGGTAGTGCTCGCATTTTAATGCAGAGCATGAACCGTAAGTTGGACTCAATGCGGAGGCGCATTAATAGCTTCCTGCACATGGTCTTGAGGGTGAAAAATAAGACCATTGTGCAGTTGAAGAGGAAGTGGAAGCTGTTGCGCCAATGCTTCTATCTTCTGAAGCAGAGAGAGGAGATACTGGAGAACAACAAGTGCTGGTACTACCTCGCTTATGAACTCTGGGAAGCTGCAGGCAAGCCAGCTGCAGGGGAACACCTCACTCATCGTAAGTTATTCAAAAAATTTCCTCAGATTCTATGATATAATAGTACAGATACACAATCAGGTAAAAGAAAGTCTTTTTGTGATTGAAGTCTTTGTTGTTGTAGCCATATTATTATCACAATATGATGTTACAAGTCAAGTGGCTGCAGTGTAAAACAACTGAATATTTCCTACGTTATGAGAGACATCATTTTTTTTGTCTTTTGCTTTTTTTTTGTCTTAAGGGAAAACTTATTTATAACTGTTATTAAATAATGATGCATTTTTTTGTGTTACTAATATATATATATATATATATATGTATGTTCATACAATACATGTGGCCTGATATTGACTTAGATAAAAACATGTATTTTATGCTGCTGTTGAATAAATAACCCAATAACATTTACAGTATGTGCATTAATCTTGCATTTCTACATATACTTCCTATGTCAGTAGTTGATGTTAACACTGTACATATGACAGAGCCGCATACCAAGACAAACGTTGAATGACTGCACCACTTTTATGTTACGTTAAAGATAATAGCAGTCAGGTGTTGGAAGTACGAGAATATATATTTTCTCTAAACATGAGGTGCACTACATTCAAACAGTTTATTTGTTGGGATACATCACAACAAAACTGCAAAAGTTAATAATAGTCTATGCTGTGTTATCACAGGTCTCCAGCATGACCCCCCCCCCCCCATCCCTCCACCGACACAGAGAGAAAAAAAGAGTCTGTGTAACACCACAAAACAATGAAATGGACATTTGCAAAGCAGAAAATATAAACTTTATTGTA
The DNA here is from genome assembly GCA_016271365.2 of Neoceratodus forsteri. Taxonomy (NCBI): domain Eukaryota; kingdom Metazoa; phylum Chordata; order Ceratodontiformes; family Ceratodontidae; genus Neoceratodus; species Neoceratodus forsteri. The sequence goes on from CM057449.1 coordinate 689,420,662, forward strand.
TTAATCACACAGATGATGCCCAGATCGTGTACTATGGCAAATATTCAACACTCATGTGTAACTAGAACGCATTGTGCAGGAGTGAGAATATTTTCCATTTCACACTCCTGGGTATGATGTATCCCCTATATATGTATCAGTTCTATCATGACAATTATGCAACATATGAGGTGTTAACTGATGGCATGTGTGGTGTTGGCTTTAGCTGTTTTTTTTTATATCTTTGGTGAAGGGGGAAGGTGTAACATGCAAATTGCATTCTTAAATGTCTTCTCAAGACTTGAAGTCTTATTATGTACTGCTACTATTACATATGTATTGCTGTTGTGCCATGATAGTGAGGGGGTTACTATCCAGTATCGATTTTATTGAAGCAGAGTTGTATTTCATGTGGCATACTATATAAATACTAAGTATTGTGTACTGAGTCAGCTTATGACCTTTTATTTATGAAATATTTATCTGCACTAATTGTGATTTTATATGTGTCTGCAATGGTTCTGCAATACCTGATTACCGGGCAATATTAGGTGCCTGAAACATGTTGAATGCTTAAAGAAAGTGTAATTAAAATGTGTTGACATTGACATGAAATACTTAGTGGATCTACTTATTATCTTTTTCACAGAGCAGAGCAGGCACCCCCCACTCCCAGCCAAGGTAGTACCAGCACAGTCAGAAGCTGTGGAGGCTGAGAAGTCTGACACTGACAGTGTCATCCTTGTCGAGTCAGATGGTAAGATGCTGATAGAAATAACTGCATTAGATAATTGGGGTGGTATGAGGCTGTCATGTAAGGTGTGAGCTGGACTACTTTTCTTTTTAGGAAATACTCTTCAGAAAGTTACCATGAGTTCCAGCACCCATGCGATATTTGTAATAATACAATGGACACAAAAAATTGAATGGAATTCTGAATTTTGATTGGCTGGCTGGCACCTTTTCAGTGTTGTAAATACTCCAGTGTACTCGCTGGAAAAGATGCCAGCCATCACTCAGCCGCATCAGGAACTCCCTGGCAAATCCATATGTTCATCGCAAACACACCACTGCCAAGCAAACGGATGGATGGCAAACAAACGAGCAGCAAGTTTGAAAACAAATGGACATTTTAAATATTTTTTTTTTGTAAAAAAACAAACAGGACCTTTGTATAATCGCAGTATACCCCTTCAGGGAGTGGGTGTACTGGAGGATTTACCACTCTTGGTTTGGTTACGTCCCTCAGTTGCACCTTGTGACCAAATTACACCAGCCTTGGTAAATCCTCCAGTAAACTGACACCCTGTCAGGGTATATTGCTTAAATATTCTAAACAACAAGGTATACTACTTCATAAAATAACTGCTGATTCAAAAGGATCAGATTTTTTAGCCAGATGTACAGTACTTGTATGCATCTCAGTTTGGTTTAACTGACTATGTTCTAAAACTGGTGACTAAATTTCTAGACACCAATGGTATGTGAAGCATTGTTGTCATATGAATTTCTTAGCTATTTTTTATAAATGAATGTTGTCTTCATTGCACTCTAAGAAGGTATTTGTACACATCTGAATTGCATTTAGTGTCATCTCACATTCAAAATGAGTAATACAGGTACTCATCCCAATACTGTATATGTTATCTAGATCTTGGCTGGTATATTTTAAGTGTTTTTGCATATTGATATACTACCCACTGAGGTGAGATGTAGTAATGTGACCAGACACAATATACACAGGAGAATGTTCTGTTGTTCAAATAATGATGTGAGAAGGTAAGAATAGTAATATATGCTAATCAGGTTGGGGGGGGTGACCCATGCATACCTAACAGATTGTGATATTGAGCCTATTATGTCCCGGTAATATATTGTCAGAATCTGTATATTTCTGAATGGACGGTATTGTATGTCTATGCTACCACTGGGGGAATAAGTGATAATGGGGTGGGCGTCACTGAGCAGCTGGATGGCCACGCACAGTACTGCACAGAGAGAGTTGCTGAATTGCAGTGGGGTGTGCAGTGCTGATCTGTCTGGCAAGGTGTGGAAACTTCTCTGGAAGATCGGCTGTGGCAGTGCCGGTACCCTTCATGTGAGTGAGTTTGCTGCTGTACCCACGAGCAGGGACGGTGCCTGGATGTTACTGCTGGCAAATGACACAACATGCATGGAAACACAGAAGTGTCATTGCAAAGACAAATGTGGTACATGGTTGAATAACACAATGAGACACTATAAAAAAATGTATTTCACAATAAAAGTTTAGTGGTAGATTAATATATTGTGGTATATGTTATAATATTTTTTACTTATATGTTTTATAGTGGCCACGGAAGCAGTGCCAGTGGCAACTGTGCAGGTGAAGGAGGAGCCGGGCACCAGCTCTGAGCATAAGTACCATCATAAAAGATATTCACACAAGATGTACTGTCACAGCCCCCTGCACTCACAACCTCTGTTTAGTACTATGGAGGACCTTGTCACCCCTAAAGCAGCCCATAGAACTGCTCATTGCTATGTAGTGTGAGAGCAGTGTGGCTATTTGTGAAAGAGATGAGTAAGTGGGGATGCAAACAGTACTGCAGTAGACAGTCTCAATATGTGAATAGATCATTTGTATATTGAGATTCTGTGACACAATCTGTTATCCATGTTCAGAGACCCACTTTTTGGTTTAGTATGCATACAGGTGTACTATATGGCGCCACTTCATGCGTGGTTGGGAGGTATTCTGCAGTACAGTGTGACCTACTCCTAATAACGCTACACTTATGATTACATTTTTGGTTCTCAGAGGGTAGGTAGTCAAGGGGGTAGTACTACATCAAGGGTGAATGTATGATTTGGTAAGACTAGTATGGCACATGAGAGCAGCTGTACTAAGCCAATTCTGACAACGTTAACATAATTATCGCAATGTGTGTGCAGCAGTGATGGGGTGTACTAGACTGGTGTGACATGCATGTATGTCATCATAAGTATTATTGTATGAAGAGGGAGTGTACTGGGATAAGAAGTGTATTTATAGATAGAAAGTTTGTGATAATCAAGATGATAAGGCCTACTGGACTACAATGCATAATCAAGCAATTCAAAACAAGTTTTCAGTTGAATGGGGAAGGCCTAGTGTAGTAATAGAGCTAGTTACCATATTGTAATAGTGTGATCAATGGTATCGGGATATACAATGAATATGTCACATGGTGTACTTGCCATTTACAGATGATGGGTGTACTGTAATGTTCTGCAATGTGTCAAGTCACCCGTAAGTGGGTACATATTGTTGTTGTTTGCTTATGGTGTATGCTCACACCCCTACCCCCCACGCAGACAGTGGAAGGTTAGTGTGCAGCTATATATATATGACACAGATTACAGAGTGAGTAATGAAAACTTATGACTATGCATGTTAACGTGCCACTTATTTTTTTGCAGCAATTACTGTTGCAGTTTGTTTCATTATAGCAAACTGCTGAACAGGTTATCATTTTGATCCTTACACAAGGATATATCAGTCAAGGTTTTCATGATGTGAAACTGTTGCGATATGTTCAACTCATCAACATAGTCTAATGTAGGTGTTCCAAAGATAACTTAAATGCTGCTGCATAGCTTATGGTTAGGTGGGATTCAACAGTTTAACAATCCTGAGTGTATGCATCAATGTTCTCATGGTGTAAGTAGTATTAAGTTTTAAGACATGAGCAAGGGTACTTCTATAGCATGTCAATCTTTGTGCAGGGGTGCAATGTGTCATGATGTGTGCATGACTGCAACATGACATTACAGGGTGATAGCTCACTATTTACATGATTCTTGGCTGTAGCTTATTGTTATTATAATAATAATCTTTATTTGAAAGTAGTGTGAGACCTTGTCCAGCATATGGTGAAGCTGTACATGTGTGTTAAAAAAATTTTACATAGGCAAGTTTGGATGTTTGTGGCAATCGAAAAGTGTTACTTCGGAGAACAATTGTATTGTGTACAACATTGAGATAAAAATAACTTCTTAGTAAATTAGAAGATACTGATATCATATTAACTATTTTTTATTTGTACATTCTGGGTGGGATATTCAGACTGTGCCAGGCTATGGTGCAAGCCTGGGAGCAGCACAACTAGGATGTGCAGGGGCATTGACAGGGTGATATTCAATGGAGCTGCACCATGGCACAGCATTGTTGAATATTGCTCCTTGGCCACCCGCAGTGCACATGGTGTAGTGGCAGTGCAAAAGTGCAAGTGGCCAAAGTGGAGCAGGGGGATGTACTAGTGGAAGTGCCATTGCGCTAGGTGCAACAACCGTAATATTTAAAAGTGCACATGCAAATAGGGCCATAATGCATGCAAAGCACAAATGGGGCCATTTGCATGTCACTATGGCCCCATTTGCATGCAGGTGCACCAATCCCCTGCGACTTGCACCTGGCGCCCTGCAGGCTGCAGCCGTTGGGGACCGATGCCCCCTACCCCTACCGGCAACATGCTCCTACGCCTGATCGCGGGCATATGTATAAATAATAAACATCCCATATCCCTGGTGGTCCACTGGACTGCTCACAGCCTGATCGCGGGCATATGTGATAAACTACAATGTCCTATAACCCTGGTGGTCCAGTGGACCGTCAAGAGTTCGACCGTGGGTATTGTAACGACATAATAGTCCAATATCCCTGGTGGCCTCAGTGGACTGCTCGCAGCATGATCATGGGTGTCAGTAGATATTATGACAAATCAATCCTCTGAAGTTAGCGGTGAGCCCCCTCCCCACTCGCCCCACTGAGGCCTACTGCCCTGCACCCCTAGTCGGGGCAGGGTGGCAGCTTTCTACCTGCTTACCACCCTGCCACCCACTGACTGACTTCCATATGGTAGGACTGTATGGCCCATTGGTCCACAGTGTGTTAAGGTGGTGCAGGTTGCACTTTTACTACATAGATAGAAATGTGAATGGATCCATTCACATATCTGGCTTGTGTAGGATGGTACAGGCTGCACGCTCATTGGCTTATGCTGTGGACTAATGGGCTGACAGCCCTACTGTACAGAGTAAGTCAGCTGGCGGTGGGGTGGCAAGCCGAGGAGCTGCCACCCACTGCTGACTGGGAGGAGCGGGCAGTGGGGCTCAGTGTGGGTGGGTGGAGGGGAGTACCGCTGGACCACAAGGATGGATTGGTTTGACATAATATCTTACTGACGCCCACAATCAGGCTGTGAGCAGTTTACTGGGCCACCAGGGATACAAGACCATTATTACTACACTAATGCCCACGATCAGGCATGGTGGGTGCCACCACGAAGGTGCCGCTGGAGCTCGGGTGGCCACCCACAGCTGGCAGCTGCCATGTTGCACCCAGCAATATGGCAGCTCACCTCTGGGTTGTCAGCTGTTGCTCCTTTTTTGGGGGGGATCAACTGTGTGCAGTGGAAGTAGGGGTTGCACCTGCATGGGTTAGCACATCCTGGGCTGAATATCGGGATGTGTGGAACATGCATGGGCATGCCCCCCTACTTGTGCCGCATACATTACTGATGCGTTCTGACACATCGGGATTTGTGCCAGCACATTCTCTTTAATATTAAGTACTAAGACACATCAGTGTGTTGCGCATGGTGAAACTGTGTTGTTTCATGTGCAACCCTTATGAATATCCCACCTACTGTTTCTTTACATGATGTGTAGAGATAATATTTCATTAATCAGTAGCCAATGTCACTGAGCTGTTGGTTTGTAAATGTTTAACATTATTTCAAGAAGTAATGTAGCAGCAGTAAAAGATGATTTGCTTCTATGAAAATACTGTATGTACATGAAATAAAAAGACATGTGTGTCACTTTTGTAGCAGTTATTAAAAAGATGATTATATGAACATTAGATTACGGAAATAGTAGTGTTGGTCTACAGGTCATGCTATTATTCTCATGCAGGTGGGAACAAATAATATAGATGCAGATGTTCAAGTTCACTTGTTCATACACAATTGAAGAGCTAGTATCACTGTATATCACACTGTGTTGTTCATTATGCCAAAACATTTAAGTAGTGAGTTTTGGCAAATACTAACTGATATAGAACAACAGTGTAGGAAGTATACTGTTCTTATAGATCCATTCAACTTGTCCACAAAGAACATAGCATGGTAGAAAAAAATATAATAACGGAACTGACAAGACAGCAGTTCTGATTAACATCACACTCCTCGATGGTCTTGAGAGTGGCCAGCAAAATGTATTACAACTATTGAATTAGATATTAATATTCTAACAGGTTAGACAATCACCATTTTGAGGGTCATATATTGATTCATGTATATTGTCACTTTGCAGGGCGCCCTTGCTTTAAGCGGTGCACTGGTCATTGTTGCTGTTGCTGCAGGCTTGAACGCAAGGTTGACAGTCTTATAAAAGACAATATTGCACTCCGTGATGGGCAGGAGAAATTACTGTCCTTCATGGCAGCGCAACAAGTGACTGTTAACCTTGTGCTTGAGCCTGTGGTGACAGCGGCAAGTGAGACTGTGGCCTGCTCAAGCACTTCACCTCCACCAGTGGCATCTAGCTTCCCTGGCAAAGACTGAACAGCCTCCACAGCTCCTCTGGTATCTCCTCTGGAAGGTGCAACAGCTTCCACTTCTATTGCACCTCCACATTGTGTTCAACTTACGAGTTGGGCTGCCTCAAGCAGCAACACACCTCTCTCTCAGAGTTGTCTGTAAATATTGTACATAGTTTTTAAAATATTTTTTCACATATTTTGTAAAATCATTTTTGTGACTTTTTTAATGAAGATATCTATTTTTGTATATCATTTAATTTTGTAGATGAACAAGAAAAAATTAATATATTTTTATGTTTTTTTTATATTTTCCTATGAAACATCATTTAATTTATTTTACAATTTTTTGTCAGGACTGACTTTGTTTGATTTGAACGTCTAAAAATAATATTTTTTTACTTTAATATATGTATAAATAAATATTTGCTGAAAATAACACTTTGTCTTGTGGTATTATTAAGTTGTGGGGATCTTTGTCACCAATATATATTCTATAAGAAAGCAGTCCTTTTCCTTAGTTTGGTAAAGAAGGGCATTATACACAAAGTTTCAGGTTTAAACAGATTACATATCACAATTGTTGTTGTGTTACATATCTCACAGTGTTATGACAACATTTTTGCAGGTACATTAATATGTATGAGTTATGTTCAGAATTTGTGTCTAGTAAAGGTACAGAAGAGGACCATGTAAGATATGTAGGTATTTAACAGTGGTGCTGAGAAATACAGTGCCACATTTTTTATGTCCCACAAGAGTAGTCACATTGTCTGCAAAATGATAGTGTGTGAAACAGTGCAACAACATGAATTAGTATGTGACAAAACAATGTTAAGCAAAAGGAAATAGATAAATATTAAGAGACATATGCTTGAGATGGATGTTCTCTTACTCTTCACAACAGACAATTCTGCTAGATGACTTACTGTGTTCTTCATATGTGTACAGTTGGCTATGTGTGTCTGGTGCTGCCACTACAACATTTATTTATTTATTTAGCTTTTGTTAACCAGGTAAGTACACTAGACAAGACAATTGCCTATTTTCAGGTACGACCCGGGAGAGTACAGGAATTACAGATGTAGATACATAGGACGACATGGTACAGATTAAGAACAGCTTACAAGTCATGAGAGGGCAACATAATACAGATTAAGACATTTTACAAGTCATCGTGTGGCATAGTTTTGTTCAGTATATACACAACAGAGTAAGACATGTTGCCACTAAGAGCAGTACAGAAGGCACAATTGCGATGCAGCAGCTACAGCACTATATACAGCATAGGCCCCTTTTGTCCAGGAAATATGTCCAGGGGAGAGGAGTGTAATGTTAGATCACAGGGGTTTCAGGCACCCACAGGCCAAAGCGAGTTTGAGGTGGTTCCATAGGGAAGAGCGAAGGCAGCCCTGTGAGGGAGCAGCGTGGATCTGGGCAGGGAAAGCATTCCACTGTCTGTGAGCACACGCGGCAAAATCCCTACCTCCCATTTGGGTCCGGGTGGTGGGTACCTTAAGCAAGGCAGATCCCTGAGACCTGAGAGGATAGGATGAGGAGGCAGCCGGGACAAGGAATTTTGCCAGCCCTGGGGTGCCAGTGCCAAGGACCTTTCCCATGAAGCACCCTAGAACAAAGTCAATGTGGTTTGAAGGGGAGAGCCAGTTTAGTTTGCTGTAGAGGTCACAATGGTGGGTGATACAGGGGGGGCAGCCAGAGCAAAGCGGCAGACATTGTTGTAGGCAGTAGACCACCTAGAGAGATGGGCTTTGGTGGAGCAGGCAAACAAAAGGATCCCATAACAGAGCGATGGGAGGAGCACACCTCTGGCAAGGGCAACACGTGCCACCGGGGTAAGGTTGCTTTTAGCTCTGTAGGCCAGACCCAGTTTGCAGTTGACATTCTTGCATGTATTCTGGATATGGTGGCCAAGGTCAAGCTGTGGGTCCAGTGTCACCCCAAGGTATTTAAAGTTATCAGTGACAGGGATTGGAATACCGTCCGTACCTGGGATACAGAACGGCACAGGGGAGGCCTTGATCTTGGCCTGAGACCCAAAGAGCATGTTTTTTTTGAGATTAAGGATCAGCTTGTGGGCTGAGATCCATGACTGAATGTTTCCCAGGTCCTCACTCAGATGGCGATTGATGACCCCCATCTCCGGGGAGTGTGCCAAGATGACCAGGTCATCGGCATAGAGGATTGGCTTACAGTGAGCAGCGGCTGCAGGGAGATTATTTACAAAGATGGAGAATAGCAGGGGCCCCAGGACAGAGCCTTGGGGGATACCCATGGTTACAGCAATAGGGTCTGAGAGCTCCTTGCCATATTTAACCAGTTACGTTCTGCCGTATAAGTAGTTGGAGAACTAGCTGAGCACAGCAGAAGATAGACCAAGGGATCTAAGCTGAGTGGCGTGCATGGCATGATCAACCAGATCGAAGGCCTTGGAGAGGTCTATAAAGATATCCCCCGATAGTCTGCCTTGGTCCATAGCCGCCCTTATCCACGATGAGACAGTGACAAGGGCAGAGGATGTGCTGTGCCCTTTCCTGAAACCATGCTGCACGGGTGACAATAGGTCATGTGATTGCAAGTACTCTGAGAGTTGCTCTGCCACAACTTTCTCAAGAAGTTTGCTGACCACTGATAGAATGGATATCGGGCGGTAGTTCTCTATTAGTTTGGGGTTTCCCTGTTTAAGGATCGGTACCACCCTGGCTACCTTCCATATGTCTGGAATAACACCAGATGACAGGGACAAATTGAAGATGTGTGCCACCAGTGGATCAAGCCAAGGAGCACCAAGGCTGAGAAGTTTCGGTTCCAGCCCATCCTGGCCAGCACTCAAAAAAGGGGAAAGGCCCGAGAGCAGTCTCTGCACCTCTTGCACCATCACAGCCCTGAAATGAAAGGGCGGATGGGGTGGTGATGGCACTGGGACCTGTAAACCATTATCGCCTACACCAGAGGGGAATGATGAGGTGAAAGCAGACAGGTCAGAAAAATACAGGTTAAAGGAATTTGCTATGGTCACCGAGATGTTGCAACTGGCACCATCAATAGTCATATCGGAGGTCTCAGCACTATGGTAACCACTAACTACATTTTTAATGTTTCTCCAGAACCTCCTGGGGTCCCTGGCTGAGTTCAGTAGGGCAGTCTTACAGAACTCACTTTTAGCAGCCCTTATGCTCTTCTTGCACTCATTTCTGAGTTTCCTGTACTGCTGAAAAATAGCCTGATCCACTGTGGCCTTGAATTTTGCCCAGCACTTATCTCTGAGCTTCAGGAAGGCAAGGAGGCTACCATGTAACCATTTGGTGGCCGATCCCCTCACCCTCCATCTGATGAGGGGGGCATGTTTATCCTGCAGGGCCCTAAGAGAGATGAGGAAGTGACTGACCGCAGATGGGGAGTCCTGGACATTCCATACTGCTGACCAGTCAGTGTGTTGGATATCATCATGAAAGGTGCCAAGATCAAACCTGGAATAGTCTCTGACCGGAATGATTTTGTGCAGAATTTTCAGGGATGGGATCTTCCACACGCAGAACACTAGCGAGTGGTCAGAGATTGAGTCTGGAAGGATGCCCAATGAACTGATCTTTTCTGGTCTGTTTGTTAGGATCCAGTCCAGAAGAGAGCTTGCCCCACCACTGGGTGAGCACCTGGTAGAATCCTTAATAAGCTGCGATAGGGAGAGACCCACAAGAAGTGGCTCAAATTCTTTGGTATTACTACCAAGCCAGTTTAGGTTGAGATCACCTAGGATGATTAGTTCATTCTGCTGGGTCACAGCGCCCACAGTGTCGAGGAGGATGGACAGTCCCTCTAGGCCCCCCTTGGGAGGATTGTAGGAAAATATTACATGTAACTTTTAGTCATCCTAAGTAGCAGTACTGTAGCAGTACTTCACAGGGTGACTGCACTGGCTGTTGTTCGGTAAACTGACAGGTTGAGGTGGCTCCTGTAATAGACCAGGATGCCACCCCCCCTCTTTTTTCCAGGATGATCCCACCTAATGAGATCATACTGAGGAAGGGCACACACAGAATTTGGTGTAGCAGGTTTGAGCCAAGTTTCTGTTATGCCAAGGATGTCAGGTCTGTGATGTGTGACCCAAATGTGAAGTTCCGACAAATTAGGCATGAGGTTATGAATATTAAGATGAGCTATTTTTAGCCCTTTGATAGCTGACCAGCCCGCTGCAGGGGAGGTGGTTCGACATGGTGGTCCAGGGTTCAGCTTGATGTCACCCACTAGTGCTAGGGTCACCAGTAGAAGCCAAAGGAGATGCTTTAAGGGAAGGTAGCCCTCCTTGGCCGGCAATTTATGGCCATAATGTTTGACCATTAGGGCAGGGCTTAGGAAGCACCTTAGGTCAAGACTGCAGAGAACCCAGGATGGGGGTTTGCCTACAGCTAGTAGGTTGGAGAATGTGAAATTAGAACCTACCAGCTGGGTACAAGTGCCCCAGGGCGCTCCCACGGTAGGAGCACCGGCTCCTGAAAACCAGGAGATGCCATGTGCAGAGAGGATCCCAAAGGCTATTGTGCATATGAGCAAAAGGTGTGACACTTTCTTTGTTTGTTGCTCAGGATTCCCCATGTTGAAACAGCAATCAGACAGTAGACAATATTAGATTAGGATGGCAATCTGACAATATTAAATTAGGCTAGCAATCAGACATAAAGCATAGACTGTGCACCCTAACATAGAAACATAGAAACATAGAAGTTGACGGCAGATAAGCACCGCATGGCCCATCCAGTCTGCCCATTTCTTTTTCTACCTTATAAATGTGCCATCGGCCTTTGCTCTGTCAGTGGCCTATCTATTCATACTCAATTGTATTGCTCCCTTATGCCTATCCCATGCCTGTTTGAAGCCCTGCACTGTATTCATAGCCACCACTTCTTGAGGTAGGCCATTCCATGCATCCACCACCCTTTCTGTGAAAAAGAATTTCTACATTCTCCTTAATCGGCCCTCTAATCTCATGCTGTGTCCTCTTGTCCTGCTATTTTTCTTATATTTAAACATGTTAGACTCTTTCACCTTGTTAATGCACTTAAGGTGTTTGAATGCCTTGATCATATCACCTCTTCCTCCTTTGCTCAAGGGTATACATATTGAGCTCCGTTAATCTGTCCTCATATGTCTTCTGATGCAGTCCCTGCACCATTTTGTTGCCCTTCTCTGGACTGCCTCAATTTGGTTAATGTCCTGTGAAGGTGTGGCCTCAATACTGCACGCAGTACTCCAGATGGAACCTAACCAGTGTCTTGTAAAGAGATATTATTACCTCCTCTTACGACTTGTGATACCTCTACTAATACACCCCTAACACCCCCTAGCCTTACTCTACTGCTTTAGAGGTCTGCTTGGATGATTTTCAGGTCATCAGTGATGATGATACCAAGTCTCTTTCTTCCTTGTGACTGCTAGCAACTCCCTCCCAGCCTATAGGTCGCTTCAGAGTTTCTCTTCCCTATGTGCATGATCTTGCACTTCTTTACATTAAATCCCAGTTGCCACTCTTCTGACCATTTTGCTAGTTTATCCAGATCTCTTCTCATTCTGCCCACCCCATCTGGATCATCTACTCTGTTGCAGATCTTGGTGTCATCTGCAAACAGACAAGCCTTACCCTCTAGTCCATCTGCAAGGTCACTAATGAAGATGTTGAAGAGGACTGGCCCCAGGACTGATCCCTGAGGTACCCCACTTGTGACTTGCATCTCTTCTGACTGTATACCATTTACCACCACTCTCTGTTTTCTGCCTGTCAACCAGTTTGCCACCCAGTTGACCAACTGCTGACCCACCCCAAGCCTACCCAGCTTATTTATCAATCTTCTATGTGGAACAGTGTCAAAAGCTTTGCTGAAGTCAAGGTAGGCAACATCAACTGCTCCCCCTTGGTCCACCACTCTCGTTACCCAGTCAAAGAAATCTATGAGATTAGTTTGACAGGACCTTCCTTTTGTAAACCCATGCTGTCTTGGATCCTGTGCCCCTATGGATTCCAGGTGTTGCACTATCCTTTCCTTAAGGAGTGCTTCCATAATCTTGCCCACTACTGAGGTAAGACTGACTGGTCTGTAGTTCCCTGCCTCCTCACTGCTACCACTCTTGTGGAGCAGGATCACATGAGCCCTTCTCCAGTCTTCTGGGACCTCTCCTGTGCTCAGAGACTCACTAAACAGTTCTGCTAATGGCTCTGCTAGTTCCACCTTTAGCTCCTTAAGTACCCTGGGATGTATGCCATCAGGTCCCATTGCCTTATCCACCCTGAGCTTAGCAAGCTCTTGTAGGACCCTTTCTTTTGTGAAGGGAGTAGTACTCACCTCCCTACCCCCTGTGTCCATGGTGCTGAGCTGTGGTCCCTGCCCTACCTTCTCTTCACCCTACTGAGTAAGAGCTGGGTGCAGCTTGTTGTCCAGCAGCTACCATCCACTTACTCAAGTTTAAGAGCCCACCCTGATACCATTGATAATGGCCAAGCTATGCTAGTATCATGGGACAAATGGGTTACAAGGTAGTACCGCAGAATAGAATTAATTGGGCTGACACTTCCCACTAGTAGGCAAAAATAATTACACTGGGAAGCAGACAAATTCAAGGCAGTGCAGTGGCAAGTGATTAATTAGGCTGTCCTCCTACACCTGTTCAATATTAAGTTAATATGGCAAGCAGACAATGTAGATATGCAGTACGGCAGTGTAGAATTGATTAGGCTAGTACTCCCACTAGTAGGCACTAATAATTACTCAGGGAAACAGACAAATTCAAGACTGTGCAGTGAATAGTATTAGGTAGACTGTCCTCCTATACGTAGATAATATAGGTTGACCTGGCAAGCTGACAAATCACATAGACAGTACAAAAATCAGTCCTTTGCAAAGTCAAAGCACCCTTGAGATTTGTGCCCATGCACTATCGGTCTGAAGATAGCTACAGCAAGGGTGCCCCAGGGTTAACCAGATATGCTAGCAAAGTAATTGACGGCAGCTAGGGTCTCACCTTACGCCAGCTCCAATTGGTCCCGGGCAGCAGAAGGGCATGGCTACCGGGCATTTAAGGGGAGGAGGGAATGGAGTGGGCGGGAAGACAAAAATCAGGTTTAAGATTCAGCTGCTTCTAGTGCAGCTGTCGCCCAGCTCCTCTGAAGCTCTAAGTTCTGTGTCTGCTGCTGCAAACCGACGACTTCGTTTTTTCATCGGGGGAGGTCTGCCCGGTTGCCCGGTGCCTCAACCCCGAGGTTCTGTTGACTTGTGCGGTGCAGGGGGGCCAGAGCTGCCTGCTCCGCCATTGAGCTGTTGTCCAAGGATAATTTGGCTGGCAAAATGGATATCGGGACAGCCTTTTAAGACCCAGGCTACCCGAGCGTCACAGTCTCTGTGGCCAATAGGCACTGCTGCCTCTTTGAAATGGCATTTTGCGTCAACAGTTGCAGGGCTTGAGATCCGAGTCAGGAGACAAAGGGCTGGAAAGATGAAAAATCAGGTTTAAGATTCAGCCACTTCTTGTGCAGCTGCCGTCCAGTCCCTCCGAGGTTCTAAGTTCTGTGTCTGCTGCGCAAACCGACGACTTCGGCTTTTCATTGGGGGAGGTCTGCCCTGTTGCCCGGTGCCTCAACCCCGAGGTTCTGTTGACTTGTGTGGTGCAGGGGGGAAGAGCCGCCCGCTCCCCCGTTGAGCTCTTGTCCAAGGATAAATAACTTTTGAAACAGATTTTGTTGTATCATGCATTGCTTCAGCTGCATGTCCAGGTTACAAACATTGCGGATACTATTGCTACTTCTCATTCTCAAAAAGACAGGATATTCATGGCAAAAAACTCTGTTTAATGCATCAGTTAGGGTTGTTCCACAGTGACAAAAGTGAGGAAATTCGGTGTTAGGGTTGAAAACCCTAACTCTGCATTCACATCCCCCCCAGCACCACACGCACACAGACACACACACACACACACACATGCAAGTGGGGGGGGACCAAGACAACACAACCAATCACAGACAACCAGCAGCAGGTGACAGAAATAAAAAACAACTGTCTAAATGTACTACAAGACATCCCCAACCACCTGACCAGGTACTGTATGCTCAGTGGAGATCAACAGCAAAACTGAGGCCATGTACACCAAACATACACAACCCTGATTGCAGGTGCACACAATGTACCACACTTAGGAGTTGTATGGCCTTACCTAGCAATGCCCCACACCCCACCACACCTGGTACTGCACCTCAGCTATAAAGCACTGCAAAACTAAGTAGCTGGACAGGTGTGATATGTGTGGTTGATTTCAGGTATACACAGCCCCCCCACTGTTAAGCAATGGAGGACCTTCGTGAAGTAATCCCCCACCCACTGAGACCAGGTACTGCATAGTTACTGGAGAACCCCAGTTAAAATGAACCCATGAACATCAACACTGTTACTCCATGATTGCAGCCTTGCAAAGGTTAGTACAATAATGAGTCACACAGTCAGTGGGAGGGAATGCCCCCTCCCCTCCTACAACACTTGGTCCATTGTGACTGAAAGCTATAGTAAAAGAAAGTCTGTTTATATCAACGATACACCTACCTGATTGCTGGTGTAGTACAATTAGCATAGTTATCACTTCTATGGCATCAGCTATGTAATGGTCTGCCAAACCCAAAGACCAGGTACTCCAATCTGAGTGTAAATCAACTGCAAAAAAGTGAGGGGTGTGGACATAAATGCTGCACCTCACTCATTGCAAGGATACTCAACTTATCACAGTTTGGATTTCTGTGGTGTCAGACAGGCAATGCCATTGTTTTTACCAGGTACTACATCCTCAGTAGAGAGCTACAGCAAAAGTGAGCCTATGGACATCCATCATATACCTCCGTCACTGTAGGTACACTAATGTTAGCATGTTTAGAAGTTGCTTGGCCTCAGCCAGCTAATTCCACTCCCTGAGAGACAGACCAGTTACTGCATTCTTAGTATACAAACACAGTGAAAGTAAGTACATGGACATCAACAGTACACCTGCATCACTGAAACTGTATATATGTTAGTGCCATTAGGAGTTGCACAGCCTTGTACAGGCAATAGCTCCTCCGTACCTCCAGATCAAGCTGTGTATCTCGAGTGGACAGATGCAGTAAACTTACTACTATGCACATCGCATACTTAAATGCAACAGTTCTTGTATCTTGATGATGGATGTGTCTTTTACTACATTTACACAGTTGTTTTTATTTCTGTTTACTCATGAGTGTACAAACCTTTGTAAAGCTGCAATCGGAGAGTTGCATTGTTGATGTCCAGTCAAGGTGCAGTTCCAGGTGTGGTGGGGTGTGGGGCATTGCTAGGTAAGGCCATGCAACTCCTAAGTGTGGTACATTGTGTGCACCTGCAATCAGGGATGTGTATGTTTGGTGTACATGGCCTCAGTTTTGATGTTGCTCTCCACTGAGCATGCAGTACCTGGTCAGGTGTGTGGGGATGCCTTGTAGTACATTTAGACAGTTGTTTTTTTATTTCTGTCACCTGCTGCTGGTTGCCTGTGATTGGTCGTGTTGCCTTGGTCCTCCCCCCCTACTTGCATATGTGTGTGTGTGTGTGTGTCTGCATGTGTGTGGTGCTAGGGGGTGAATGTGGAGTTAGGTTTTCAACCCTAACACCGAATTTCCTAGCTTTTGTCTCTGTGGAACAACCCTAACTGATGCATTAAACTGAGTTTTTTGCCATGAATATATATATATATATATATATATATATATATATATATATATATATCTTTAGTATCTGCTTTGCACCACATTTCTCACTTACCTGAATTAGTTGATGTTATTTTAAATTAATTTATTTTAATTTTGGAGTGTGTTGGGGTAACCACTGATAGATTTAAATTTGTGTAAAAGGAATGTCTGGAGTGTGCTTTGGAAGTGTTAATAGTAAGGATATAAGTGTTTTAAAGAATTTTGTTTGAGAAGGGGAGTGCTTTGAAAGGTAGTCTGGGTGGTTGGTTTTTTTTTACCATTTTTAAGAAGGTTGTGTTTTTTGGTTGGGGTCAAAGAATAGTTCCATGTTACGGTGCAGAACTTTTACCCCAAGATGGAGTTTTGTATGTGTGTTCAATATTTGATCAGTGGGGAAATGTTTGTGGGGCTAGGTTCCCCCAGGCTTAGTTACTCCTGATCCCAGCTACTGGAGCCCCTCCCCTTCGATGATTCTCTTGTCAGTATATAGGCATTGCAGGGAGTTGAACATCATAAAGAGGTTGGATGATAGGCGGTGGGGGGGGGTGCTAACAGGGGGCACTATAAAATGGTGAGTACAAGAAGATGCCATGGGGCAAAATGGGACCTAGGAAGAGGCCAGACATGGCTGGTTCCCATACCTAGGGCTCCCATCAGATCAAGTGATCAGGTAGCCATTAGGCCAGCACCCTCCACGCATCCCCTTTGGCAGTGTTGTGCAATGCTAGATCAATAAGAAACAAGACCACCATTTTGTCAGACTTGATTTCTATGGTTGATCTGGCTTGCATTATGAAGACTTGGCTAGGTGACAATACGGGTCCAGTTTTTAAGGCTCTTTGTGGTTTGCTGCCTGTGAGGAGAGATTGAGAGTGTGTGTGTGTGTGTGTGTGGGGGGGGCAGGGGGGCATCTGTTTTAGATTGAGATGAATTTTGCTGTTCACTTAGAGAGAGCTACTTTGTCATTTGAATGTGTGGCCATGTGTGGGAGTCCAGGTACAGGTTGCTGGATTCTTCTTGTATACCTGCCTCTGGGGCGAGAGGGAAATTTCTGCAGGAAGTCATGGACTTAATTGCCAAGAAGGTGTTGGAGTCTCCCAGATTGCTGATTCTGGGCAACTTCAGTGCCTGGATCGACAATAAACTCTTGCAATTTGGACAAGATTTCCTTTATTTGATGCAATCACTGGGGCTTGCACAAGTTGCTACTACTGCAACCCATCAACATAGACATGTATTGGATTTAGTATTCTCACTGGGGCTTGAGATTAACAACCTCAGGATTGATACAGTCTCTTGGTCAGATCACTGCGTGGTAAGGTTCTCATTTGTGGCCCCACTCATTGTCCACCCCCAGTGGACATGGTCTCTACCACCATTTACAGAGGTTGTTTCCAGTAGGATTCCAAACAGTGAGAAATCTCTCAGGTGTGATTGCTTCTTATGAGGCAGGATTAGGGCAGCAGAGGTGGTCTACAACAGGGCTATTGCCCTGATTCTTGATTCTGCTACTCTGGTTCGTATGTGACCCAGGACTTCTAGTTTGGGATCCCTGTGTTTTGATGGGGAGTCTAGGGAGATGAAGGCCAGGTGTCAGAGACTGGAGCATTGTTGGCTGAAGTCAGGACCAAGGAGGACAGATTGACTCTGAAAACTCACTACAGTGATTATCAGAGGGTGATATCCTGTAAGAAGGCAGTATTCCTGTTCAGGGAGATTGCAGCAGGGAAGAACAGACTGGCTCAGCTTTTCCAGATTGTGGACAGGGTATTACATCCTGCTTGTCTTCAACTAGTTAAGGTTATTTCATTCACCAGGTATGAAGAGTTCTTCTCTGAGTGTCCTCAATCAGATCTAGGATAACTCCAACTGGGCTGTCACAGCCAAACAAAGAAGAGCTGCTTGTCACTGGGGGCACTCCTCCTATCTGGGATAGGTTTAAGCCTGTATTGGTGGAGGAGGAGGTCTGTGAGGTGATCTCAGATTTGCTGCTCACCTACTGCGAGCTGGACCTAGGTCCAACATGTCTCCTAGTGAGCTGTGTGGGTGTCCTGGGTTCAGTGTTCGGCGAGATTGTCTGGTGCTCTTTTTCTGAAGGGTCCTTCCTGAATGCATTGAAAGATGCATTGGTGAGGCCCCTTTTGAAAATAAATTCTGGACTCAGACTCTTTAGCAAATCACATACCTGTCTCTACCCTTCCTTTTCTTGGAAAGATTTTGTTTATTTATTTTTAATTTGTTTTTGTTAACCAGGTAAGGTGCACTAGCTATATAAATGACTTTTTTTCAGACACGACTAGGGAAGTTAAAAAAAAAGTACAGGTACAGAATACATGACAAAATCAGTAACTGTACAGAAAGTGACAATACTCAGTGACCTAAATGATACATAATACAACAAGTGAAGGAAATAAAATACAGCAAAAATAGGACAACGTAGCAGCGAACATAAGATACATGTTATACAAGGTAAGTGCCATATCAAAACAGAGGCAGAAGTATGGTTTGGCATACATTGGTAGCAGCTGAGGGAAAAAAGTTATAAGAGTCAACGGTACAATGCAAATAGGACAGTTGTTACAAAGTGGGGAAAGGCAGCAGCAAAACAAGGAAATTCAAAAAGTACCCACTAAGACTTAGAGAAACATACAGAAAGAATGAGAAATTAACAATTAGGTAGGACAATGGCAAGAATGCCAGGAATAGGCACGAGGTAAGATATGACAGTGTATTGGCCTAGAGGGGCAGAGTGGTAGGGAAGAAGAGATCATTAGGGGCAAGGTAGTTGAAAGACAAGTTGTCTAAGGGGGATTAAAACATGTGCATTGTGCACCAGTGATGAGGACAGAAAGATGTTTTTTTAAATAGGGCATGAGTAAGTGAGCACTGCAGATCAAAGGGAAGTGAATTCCAATATTTTGGGGCAGCATTAGTGAAAGCACTGGCATCCTTGGTTGTTTTACACCTAGGAATATGAAGCAATGCATGGTCAACTGATATGAGGCCATAGGAGGAGGACAGAGGGAATAGTAGGGAGGCAAGCGATACAGGGGTATTAGATCTCATAATGCTGTCCATAATGGAGCCAAGGGAGAGAGTCCAGTGGATGGAAGGGGAAGGCCAATTTAGGTCAGCATAGAGTTGACAGTGGTGTTTGAGCCCTGGGGATGCTAAGGCGTAGTGGCAAATATTATTATAAGTATTATCCCACTTATGCAGAGAAGCCTTGGATGCATTAACATAGGTAACTGCACCATAGGTGAGAGATGGGAGCAAAATGCCTCTGGCAATAGCCAGCTTTGCTGAAGGTGTCAGAACATAACTTGTTTTATAGGCCATCCCAATTTCTGAGTTAACAGATTTACATGTGACTAGAATAAGTTGGTAAAAGTAAAGGGATCCATCTAGTAAAATCCCTAGATATTTACAAGAGCTTACTGTCTCTGGAAAGGAGCCATCAAGACAAGAGATTTTGAGAAGACTCTGACTAGTTTTAAGTTTAGCCATGGAGCCAAAAAACATAGCTTTCATTTTCCCACATTAAGAACAAGCTTCTGTCTGAGGAGCCAGGATTGAATATTGTGTAAGGCGGATGAGAGATTAAGGTGGATCTCGGATACATCTTTAGAGCTGGAATACAAGACCAGATCCTCCACATAAAGGAGGAACAAATAGAAAGGGATGTCATGGGAAATTTGGTTTATGAAAATAGAGAAGAGCAGGGGACCCAGGATAGAGTCCTGAGGAACATGTATATCGATGGAAGTTTGATCACATAGAGCCGAATTAACTTTTACGACCTTGATTCTAATTGATAAGTAGATTTTGAACCAATCCATGACTTATGGCAAGAAACCCAGGGAAAGAAAATTGGCAAGAAGAAGAGGGTGATCCACAAGACAAAAGCTTTTGTAAGATCAATAGAAAAATGCACCTGTCCGAAGGCCAGAATCCATGGAGCAGAGTGTGTCATTCACAAACTTAAGTAAGGCAGTGATGGCGCAATGCCCTTTACGGAAACCATGTTGGTCTTGCAAGAGAAGATTGTCCTTAGAGAGACAATCAATAGTTTGTGAGGTGACCAGTTTTTCAAGGATTTTACTCAAGACTGAGAGGATAGCTATGGGCCTATAGTTGGAGATATCTTTTTTATCACCCTTTTTGAAAACTGGAGTAATTCATGCAATTTTCCATATGTCAGGGACTTGGCTGTGGCAGAGAGACAGAGTAAATATTTTAGCCTTGAGAGAGGCAATAAAGGGGCAGCAAGTTTTAGATTACGGAGAAGATGGTGGTTCTGCATCTGGAGGTGCATCTGCCAATCTTTAATATGTACGAGCCACTTCAGTTTGGATTTAGGTTGAGGCACAATACAGAGACTGTGTTGGTCAGGGTTCATAATGCCCTACTCAAGGCTAGAGATTGAGGTGAATAGTCAGTTATCATTCTACATGATTTCTCTTCAGCATTTGATACTGTGGACCAAGAGTTGTTGTTGGGTTGCCTAAGGATGTACTGTGGACTTGCTGGCATGGTCAGCAGCTGGTTTGAGTCCTTTCTCAGAAATGGAACATGGGGGTGGTGATGGTGAATTTCTCCTCATTTCCAAAACCCCTACTCTGTGGTGGTCCCCAGGGCTCAATTCTCTCTCCTAAGTTGTTCACAGTATACATGCTGCCCCTGGGAGAGATCATCAGTTGATACAGTCTGGGTTTTCACTGCTATGTGGATGATGCCCAGCTGTACTTGTCATTTGCACCTGGGATGCCTGGTGTGGTTGATGTTCTAATTTATGTGCAACAACAGAGACGGGAGCAGAAACCAAAGTTAAGCGGGGGGGGGGAACAGAGTGACAAGATAGCTGCAGTGCTGCTCTGCTCCTGTTGTGCAGATTTTCTTCCCCATTCACTAAGCATCAAAGGCTACAGTGAAATATCTATGAATGAAACTTGTGTTGTTTTAATCCATAGCCTTGGATTTCAGCTTCCCTGAAGTTTAGAAGCTAAAGTAACTTTGCTGTAATGGTTGTGATGGCCATCCATTAGTTTTTGCATCTTGGCATTTTCTTTCTGGCCCAACCACTGAACCAAGACATTTGGTTGGAATAAGTAGCCGTGGACCGGAGTTTGGGATGTTGTGGTTTAAGGCACTTGTTACTCTGGGACTAACAGTTTTGTATCAGACCCTGAGCATTACAGTGAAGCCATGCTAACTGTTTAGAGACAGTGTAGCATAACATGGAAGGGAGACCTATATTTGAGAGTGTACCCAAGCTACAGGACCCCTTTGAGAAGGAGAAGGTGTAGAGAGATTCTTGATGTAACGAGGTGATTTGGAGCACCATGAGTGCTGAAAGGCTTTTTGCAACCTGAATAAGGTATAACACCTTTGCCTAGGGGATATGGAGGCTTATTCAAATAAACTGCCTGAAGTTACTACACTCAGAGGAGCAGTATTCCTTTTTCTCTTCTCCCTAGGTGTGTGTATTGGTTGAGCAAGAGGGTATAGATGATTAGAGGAATGTTCCAAGACATGAGAAGGCATCTGAGATATATAATAAACTCCCAGGGAAAGGAGAATGGAGATTTCCTGGCATTTCCTGGCAGAAAACCAAACCGTGAATTTAGCTGCTGATACCTATTGGCAGGCTGAACAGTGAGCAGTGAGCAGTGAACAGTGAACAGATTTAGGTCCTGACCTGTTCAAAGAAGAACCTGTTTAAATGTGTTGCAAATGCCACTGGGTAGAAGGAATGGTGGCTCTGACAAAAATCTGTTTTAAGGATGTTGAATTTTATCTGCTGCTCATACAGGTAAAGTGTTTAAGCCTCATCTCCTGGCTTATGAGAAGGGAGATTTATCAGTTTGTGTCCACTGCTGTCTTGCTGTGGCAAATGAGCCCAGGAGGTATTTTCTTTTAAAAGGTACTGTCTCTACTTTTAGAATGATTGTTAGTAAGAACTTTTCTATGGAGTCTGAATTTCTGACTATTCAATTAAACCTATCAATCCCTCTAATGGGTTTTTCATATTTATATTTATCAGAGGTTTGAGATTTGAGAGATGGAATGGTTGGCTCCATTGACTCTTGGCTTAAGAGATATGAGCCATGTTTCTGCTTAAATTTGCTGTTTTTTTAACTCTGCAAAATCTTTCTAAGGGACACGTTCAGCGATAAGATAATTACCCTCAAGAGGTGTTGTATGGCTTGCATGGACTCCAGAATTTAAACTGAGCCTTTAGCTTCCACTCACAAGCTTATGGAACTTTTAAACTTTTTTGGAAAACGGAGGGACTCCTTGTTGCATTGGAGCCTTAAAATTAGTGCCCAGTCTAATTTTACTTTTATATTTACAGTAATAAGTTTTATAAATTGCCTAACTGTTTATGGTCATTTATATGTTATTGAATGCCTGATTTAAAGCATGTTCTCATAAATGTCTTTGTGAATTTAGTATAAAACTAGTAGGTGTGAGATTAATTTGTGCATTTAGATAATATGATATACTATTTATTTGTGTGTCTTTTTTCAGGCAATTGCTCTGTGGAGACTTTGTTGGGTTTTGCTGGGCTTTGTAGATACAGGAGCAAATTTTCTGATCTGTGGGACACCCTGGATCATGTAGCTTGTTAGAACATCCTCTTTTTTTCATGATAAATGTTATAACTGATTGAAAGTAAAATAGGCTCCCGAGGCCCACTGGAGGTTGAAATCAAGATTGGGAGATTAATAGGGAGCTCTTCCTTTGCATGAATGGAGGTTTAAAGTGATGTCGCTGACTGACAGGATTGATAGAAATATAGCAGTGAGTTCATTGGTAAATGGTCAATTAAAAAATGGGACCTCAGTTTTGATATTTATATTGCTGGATAACCAGTACTAAGTATGACAGAATTTTGGAGGAGCAGAGTATAACTAATACGTCCCAGTAAGAACCAGAACAGGATAATGAGACATTTAGCATCCATTTGGCAGCTGAACAATAAGATAAATTTTCTAATTAACCTTCAGGTGCAATGGGACCTATCTGACCATTGTCGCCAAAACGTAAGGCTTTTTCCATCATGAGGGAGCTAGCATATGCATCCGTTTTTTGCAACTCAAACTAAAAAAAATAACTAACAGAGCAGTTCTTCGGCAGAGCACATATCACGGCATCACGTTTCGTCACTCTGTTTGTATTGGGGAAGCTGTTTTCTCACACCTCCTGTCTTTCTAACATGGGGAGTGTGGGGGGACAAAGCTGCCAACTCAAACAAACTAAAAAAAAATAACTGTCAGAGCATTCCCTTAGCAGAGCACACATCAGTGCCACGTCAGAACAGTACCTATACACAATTAACGGAACATCTCGTCTGTGCATGATCACATAACATCACTATTTATGCAAAATTTATATTCTTATAGCTATTACAAATATGGTCCAATGTTCTCCACCTACACCTCAGTCACATGCAAGATATATGGGTAATGTTACAAGGCCTCTGACCCCTTCGTCCTGGCCATATGATGCTGTGGTCACTTTCTTAATACATCTTGTCAGTGCATATCACATACAAAATAGTGAAAAGATTTAAATATATCTTCAAACAAGGTTTACAGTCTCCTCACATCTGTAAGCCTATATTGCTTCAGTATTAAAATATGGCTAAGTTGACTGCCCAGTAGCTTAGGGAGTCAACTGCTGCTTGCATCTGTTACACTTCAACATGGCATATAGTACTGACAAACAGTGAGACAGAGTTTGACATGCACAAACACGTAAGCCTTATTTTAATACTGATGCCATACAGAATTTATGAATTGCAGATGTAAGGAGGCGATAAGCCTTGGCTAAAAAAAAGTTTGAAGGTGCCACTTGAAGGGGAAACATAAATCATACAATTGTATAGCAGAAGGAGACAGAAGGTCCATTGAGACTGTCATTACTATATTATCTCACACCACCAACCACCAGTACTGGTGGTCTGTGACCCTCCTCCACTCCCTCATCCCTCCAACGTGTGTCCCCCCCCACCAGGACTAAGAGTCCCCCCCCCGCCCTGTCCAAACTGTGTTTAAATGTGTTAAGGGTAGCTGCCTCCCACCACTTCCGGTGGCAGTCAGTTCCATGGTTCCACCTCCCTCTCAGTGAAGAACTTCCTTACATTTCTCTTGCACTTGTCCCCACCAAGCTCCAGTCATGTTATCTAGTGACTGCATTCCTATTTCTTACCTGTATAAATCACTGGTAAGACCCCACCTAAAATACTGTGTTGAGCTCTGGAGACCACATCTCGGAAAGGACATAGATAGAGTGGAAGCTGTGCAGAGGAGGGCAACTAAAATGGTGCAGGGTCTGCATCAAATGCCCTATGAAGGGAAATTAAAGAACCTAAATATGTAAACCCTGGAAGAGAGGAGAGAGTGGAGATATGATAGAGATTTTTATATACCTCATATGGGTAAACAAGGTACAAGAGGGAAGTATTCAAAAAAAAGATGCACAAGGAGAAGGGGGCACGCTGAGAAGCGGGAGGGGGTAGATTCAGGAGAGATGTGAGGAAGTACTTCTTCACAGAAAGAGTTGTGGATTTCTGGAGCAGTCTTCCAGCAGAGGTGGTGAGGGTGGAAAAAGTGATAGGGTACAAGAATGCATGTTATAGGCATAAGGGAATCTTAGGGAAAGGGATAGGGGAGGTGAACTGGCTGGAGCTCAAGTAGAATCTGCGGTGATACCATACGCAGGGAGAAATGGGCAGTCTACGTACAGTAGGCCAAGTGTTCCTTATCTGCTGGCAAATTATATGTTTCTATGTTTCTTACAAATAGGTCCTTATAATTCACTTTTTTATATATCCCTGAGAAACATATATGTCTTAGTCATGTTCCCCTGCTTCTGTCTGGCCTCCAGTGAGTAGATGTTTAGGACCTCCAGTCGATTCACATATGATCTGCCTTTCTGGCCCTTGATCATCTTGGTTACCCTTTGCTGTACTGACTCTAGACTGTCAATGTCTTTCCTCTGGTGAAGACTACAGAATTTGGCACAGTATTTCAGATGAGGCCTCACCAGGGATATGTACAGTGGCAGAATCACCTCACTTCTCATACTGTAAACCCCCCTTCCTATACAGCCCAGCATCCTCAATGCCTTGTTGTATGCTTTGTTGCATTGACTCCTTTGCTTGAGGGATCCACTAATTATGACTCTCAGATCACTTTCCTCTGTTGAGGTGGCCCATCTAACTCCTCACATCCAATATTCTCTGCATGGATTCTGTCTCCCAAAGTGCATTACCTTGCACTTCTTGGCACTGAATCTCAACTGCTAGACCGTAAACCATCTCTCTGGTTCTCTAGGTCCTTCTGGAACTCCCATATCCCTTCCTTGTGATTTACCCTGCTGCTTCCATTGTGTCAAAGAGACACATCTTTCCCTGGATACCTTCCCCCATGTCACTAATGAACATATTATAAAGGGCAGGCCCTAGGACCAATCTCTACAGCACTCCACTCATAACCTCCCTGTCCCCCACTTTAGCCCCATCCACCAATACCCTCTCTAGCCTCCCCCTAAGCCAACTTCCTGCCCAGCAAACTAAACCCCAGTGTATTCCCAATTCATCTAACTTCTTCAGCTGTCTCCTGTGTGATACTAAATCTGAGGCCTTGCTGAAGTCAAGGTACAGTAAATCTACTGCCTGTTTTCTATTAATCAGGGATAGTAGACCGTTTAAAAATCATCATTTCAACATGTGCCTAAAGGTTTGGTGCAGGGTTGAGTGCTTCCATTTCCTGGGGGACCAGGGACCTTGTTGAGGGATAGGAGACTATTAAAGAGGGACAGCCTCCACCCAGTGATGATCATGCCAGTGTTTTGGGTCAGAAACTAGCAGAATTTATAGACAGGAATTTACTTACTTATTTACGTACTACTTGCCAGCAGAAACAGGCCACAAAGTCTATCAAGTCTGCTTGAGTGTGGAGCTAGCACCCCACTTTCTACAGTTGCCCCTTCCCCATTATCCCCCACACAGGTGAATGCCGACTGATCTTGAACCAGATTAAGCTGTTGGTGGCATTTTTAGTGAATGGGGGAAATTTGGCCAGGACACCAGGGAAATTCCCCTACTCTTCCTGTAGGGGGAACCTCTGACTGTTTCGCTGATGGTCAGCCTTGTTGATGGAGACAGAGAGGATGGATGTGGAAGGGGCTGGGGAGCTGGTCTCCCCCCCCCAGCCTTGGTTCAAATGGAGACTTGAGCATTTTTTTTACACTATAGACCACTTGGAAGGAAAAATTGCACTGGATAATCCTGAAGAGAAAGAAAATGAACAGAGGATGGAGGATGTTAAGGCCTCAGAATGTCAAAAAGGGTCCGCTAATGAAACTATGGAATATGAGGTTCAACAGGCTTTACTGCATGAAGAAAAATGCAGATTTGAAAAACAACAGCACGAATTACATCTGGCGATGGGGAAAATTCATCCTAACCTAACAACTCTCACTGAAGATTCCAGTGCTAAAGTAAAGCCTGCCAACACCACATCTAGATGCGCACACCAACAGAGAAATGATCTGGAGCTACAACAGCAAATATCTCAGGTACTCATATCATTTATCAGTCAAGTGATAACTCACAGGATAATGCTACTGTGTTTATGTTTTCAGTGACTAGTCAGGCTAGGAGAGAAGCTCAGACCTCCATGTCCCCGACCCAGCTGCAAGATTTAAAAAGTGAACAACGTTGTTGGTCAGCGGATGGAAAAGCCATCCTCTCAGCTTGGAACTTGATCAAACAGAATGAGGAAAGGGTACCTGATGTTGCTAGGGAGACAGAGATAGAATCACAGGCCTTTGCTACCTCAAAGACTGGTGGTTGCCAGGTGGTGAGAAAACCTGGGGTGGAACAGCAGGATACAAAACCTGGTGTCGGTAGGGCAGGGGTAGAGTCAGGAATGGCAACTACAGGTACAGATGGTCCTGGCCTAAGACTCAGTCCTAAAAATATACAATAGCCACAAGAGATCACTGGGACAGATTTAATGAAATCTGATGTAGCTGAAGCAACACTGGAAGTAGAAATGGAAAAGAAAAAAATATTTTTGCAAAATATGGTTACAGAGGATCAGAATGATGTTGGGGAGGCATCTGAAGAGGTACAAACTCACAAATGACATGAAGCTGAAAAGGTGGGAAAGAAACAAAATAAAGGAAATCTTGAGGGCCACAGTGCACAACTTAATGTGACAGATGTCATAAAAAATGCATTTGGGGTTACAGAGGTGGAAAATCAAGATGAGGCTTGGTCCCCTGGAAAAGCGCTAAGAGAAGCAGGGTGGAAATAGACAAAAACGGGAGGGGGGTGGACCCCGAATTGGAAAGAAGGGATCATGTCCCAGGGAACTCCACAGTGGCACAACATGAAAAGCATAGAACAGTCAAAACTGAGACCTGAACATTCAAATCCCCCCACGGCCATGTCTCTGGCCAAAACCAATAATGAAAATGTAAATAGTTCTGGCAGTAATACTGAAGGTATGAGGATAATGGATCCCACAGGACAGGATATCATAAAGGGGCCCTCGAGACAGGAAAACCAAAAACAATTGATATCTGAAACAGTAGAAGAAGGGATACCTTTAGATATATCCATCACTTGACCCCTCTTATCAGAACTATTTAAAAACAAATCTGAACCACTGGCACGGTGCCATGCAGTCTGGTTGAAGTACAAAGGTGGGCTAGAAGTTAAACCCGACAGACACTATGTGGGAAAGCAGCTGATTAAGGACTCATTGCATTTTACACCAGCAGATGTGTTTGCCTTCATACACATCTCAGGGGCGGACACATTTGACATTAGTTTCCAAACACCACAACTACTAGAAACATTTTGGACCAGATACAATCAAACAAAGTTCTCCCTGTTATGGACCCCATTCATTGTAATACCTCTAACAAAACCACTAATAAAAATGGTAGCTATCATGTTTCATAATGAAGGTGTCCCTGTTGATGACATATATCACTGGCTACAGCAACGGTGTGAGATACTAAGCTCCCCTGAAGCCATCCTGGACATAGAACAATTCTGGACTTGGGGATGGTGGTTTAAGGTTAAACTGAGGCAAACAGAAGAAGGCGTCAGCCATTTACCCAACTGTTAAATGGGACAGGGGAGTTTGTTTCTATAGCGGGCTGCCAAAGGCCTGCTATAGATGTGGAGCCCATGCACATTTATCAAGTGTATGTGACAAGCTACATTGTAGTTTATGTAACAAAATTGTCCATACTACCTTTCAGTGTGCAAACCATACCCAATGCAGCCTATGTGAGGAATATGGCCATGTCTACAAGGATTGTCTTGGGCGGCCTCAAACAAACATAATACCACAAACCCATATGATTTCATTGACAAGGTCTGAGCAGATCTATAGACTCCAACAAGTAATTCCAAGGATTACCAGTGGACATCCCTGCTGAAACTGAACATAGGCCAACTTCACAAGGCCCGAAGGATCAAGACCCCCCACCTCCCCTCCCCACAGCAGGAGACTACTTCTATGGAGATGTCCATATTGACACCTATCTGCTACACAGACCTACAGGAGGAAATCATTCAATCCCTACAAGGAGATATGGCCCCCTTCCCCACAACAAGGGACTACAGTACAGTCTACTCAACGGGTGACAAGAACAATGACCCAGGCAGATACACAAGACAAACTGTAGTCAGAAAACCCATTTGATGTGTTGTCCTCAGCATCTTGGGGAGATTTGGTAATAGAGGAGGAGATTTCTGACATGTACTCTGTGCACTCTGAGACTATTTCCCTTGGAGAACAAAAATATACTGGGAAAAAGGAAAAAAAGAAAGAAATTGCACTAATCCTGACTTATGAACTGCACTGTTGTAGCTTCTATAAATTGTCATACGTAAACAAAGGAAAAAGAATTCTACTATTCGAGGCTTGTTAAATGAAAATGGAGAATTGATCACTTCACCTGAAGGTCTTACTAAGATAATAGCCAGCTATTTAGACCCTACTCCTACACATCAACCCGCAGTTTCTAATAAGTCACAATATCTTTCTCCTCTTAAGAAAGTCCAACTGTGTCCAGGTCAGGTTAAATTATTAGTTTCCCCCATTGCAGTTGGAGAAGTGACAGAGGTTATTCAGTCCCTTAATACCTCGGTGACACCAGGATAAGATGGTTTACTGGCAGAATTTTATAAGGTCTTTGTTTCTGAGTTGTTGATATGCTTACAGAAGGTGTTCATTCACTTCTTAGACTCAGAAATTCCGGAATATTATTTTTCTGCATAAAAAAGGTGACAAAAGTAGAATACAAAACTGGAAGCCGATAAGTCTTTTCTTGCTTGTATATTTCTCCCCTCATCTGATTGGTCCCCTTCCACTGCCCCCCCAGCCCCATCACCCTGGCATCCACTGGACTCACCTTCAGCTCTTACAAGGTGCCAGCTAGCCGGGTGCAGTGTCTGCGAAAGGATGGCATCATCTCACCGATCGGGATATATTTCTGGCTTTTCTTCCCGGTCCTGAAGTGTGGTGCGGAGGTGTGAAATGATGCCAATGGCTGGACCGCACATGCTTCTGCACATGGCATGCCAGGTGTTTGCCCCGTAAATGCCCCTTCATCTGTGTGTCCATTGTGCCATCCCCTAGCTACTGCTAGGGGACAGGAAAGCAGCAGACATCATCCCTAGCCCTCCCCGGGAGGGGAGAGCTGTCCTCTGGATGCTTGATCCTCTCCCTCCCCGGCCAATCCCCAGCGGCCTGCTCACACCATGAACACGGGTTGCCGGCATGGCTGGAAGTAAGGCATAGATGCCTCAGCCCTCCATGCCACTGGGCTGGCTAGGCTGTTAAGTCTTTTAAATTGCAGTGTCAGTGGCTCAGTAGGTAGCACACTCACCTCTGAGGCCGGGAGATCAGAGGGCTGTGGGTTCAGTTCCCACATCTGACACTTGGGTTAATATCCCAAGACTAACACTTTAGTGCAGCATGAGGGGGGTGCTGCACTTCTGAGATGCCGTCCTTCGGATGAGATGTTAAACCGAGGTCCCATCTGCCTGGATTGGTGGTAGTTCAGGTGAATGCTAAAGATCCCATGGCACTTATCGAAAAAGAGTAGGGGAATTTCCCCGGTGTCCGGGCCAGATTTCTCCCATTCACTAAAAATACCACAAACAGCTTAATCTGATTCAATTTAAGTTGCTTATCATCTGTATCCCCCCTACCCCCCCGGTTGCCCCTGAAAAAGGGACTTCTAGGCCCAGTGGGCTTACCGGGTCAACAAAATTCAATAAAATAAAATAAATACAGATGTCAAGATTTTATCCCAAATCCTTCATATTCAATTACGAAAAATAACCATAAACCTAATACACCCCACTCAGTTTTTTGGCTTACCAGAACACGCTATCCAATATCCACTAATCATTTTCCTTGAAATTTGAGAATTTTACCAGAAACATGACTTAAGGTTTTTTTTGTCCTTAGATCAACAAAAGGCCTTTGACAGGGTTGATCACAAATGTTTGTTCCTTGTATTGCAGACCTATGGCATACCATCCAATTTCATTCAGTGGTTGCAATTATTATACAGCAGAGCTACATTACGACCACTAATCATGGGGAAGGAGGGACCAGACATTAAGTTCCAGAGAGGGGTGAGGCAGGGCTGCCCCTTAAGCCCACTGTTATAAATTTTCTCCCTTAATCCCTTGCATGAGAAATTACATCTGAATCATAGAATAGTAAGTTTAATTGGAAACTATCCAGGGACGAAATAAAATTTGTCACTTACACAGATGATACATGCCTCCTGTTGAAAGATCCTGAAAGCAGTCAAGAAGAAAAACAGGAACTATTACAATTTTCAGAAGTATCTAATTCCAAATTAAATATGGAAAAATGCAACATTGTAAGATTGGGTAATCAGATTTTAGAATGCAGAGAAATTGCAGACTTTCAGGTAACGCCAAATCTTGTTAAACATTTGGGAAAACGGATATGGCTATACATAATTGGGAAGGGGCCTTGAAAACCTGTGAAAATAAGGTTATGGTATGGAAAAATAGGAAACTTCCAAAACATAAGAGGGTGTTCATTATAAAGAAATTCCTGCTTCCTTTTATTTTATACGTTGAGGCTATTTTCCCATTGCCTTTGGCTATGGAAATTAGGATATACAACATTTTTTTCAGATGCTGTGGGAGAGCCATCTTAACCCTATAAAAAGAGAGTTTATGTATCTACCAAAAAGAAAAGGCGGTGGAAATATAATAGAGCCAATAGTCTTTTCCCATTCCCTTTTCTTTATGTCTTTGCTGAAAATGGTTGTAGGTGGACAACTTTCCTTACCCAGTATGTGGATTTACAATAACCTTAAGAATTTTCTGGTTAAATGGAAAAAGGAACCAGTGAAATTTGTAAAAAGTACATGAGCAATCTTTATATTGGTTCAAATCATATTTTTCCAACAGATATCAGTGTGTTACGTGTGGACCTGTGGATTCAGATTTAATTGAGATAAATCGAGGTGTCCCACAGAGTTCGATATTGGGCCCTTTAATGTTTAATATTTATGTAAATGATCTTGCAAAAGTTATAAATAACAGTAAAATCAAATTGTACGCGGACGATACCATAATGGTGGCAGCAGCTGAGAATTATAATCTTTTAGAATGTAAATTGCAACAAGATTTAGGGAACATGGAGAAGTGGTTTAGGGACTCGGGCCCTTTATTAAATGAAAAAAAACTCAAAGTATGATTTTTTTCTGTGGGAGTTCCACTAAAGAATTTAGCTTTGAAACTTAGTTTAGGGATGAAAGTCCTATAAAATGTGTTAATAATTACAAATATTTGGGGGTTTTGATTGATCAAAGGCTAACTTATAGTGATCATATAAATCAACAGGTTAAGAAAGTAAACCAGAGGTCGGAAGCATTAAGACTAGTATCAAATTGCTTGGCAATTGAATTAAGGAAGAAAATTGTGAGGCAACTGCTGTTACCAGTATTGGAATATGGTGTTTTAATGTATAATAATTCGAGCCAAAAATCATTAAATAGAGTAAATTAAACTTATTATCGATTAGCTAAGTTTATATTAAAAAGAAAGCATGGTTCACATTATTGTGATATATATAAAGAATTAAATTGGCTACAACCAAATAAAAAGAGAACGTACTTATGGCTTACTTGGTCACATAATCTGGTCCATACTAAAGGAACTCATCCACTTATTAACTTTATAATATTAGACCCTCCAGGTAAAAAAAAACCTGATACTAAGGAACTTTAGAATTCCAATGGTAAGATCACGAAACAGGTTAGGTGATTCTACACTACAAAATTGTATAGCTGTTCACTGGAATGTACTATCACAGGATTTAAGCTCATTGACAAGTTTCCCTAAGTTTAAGAACTCCTTGTTTAAACACTTGACAACTATTTGTACATGTTTTAAATGATTTTATGTGTTTTATGTTTTGTAGTTGTGTAATTTAGTTGGAATATTGTATCTATTTGTATTACACAGGACATTGTTGTAAATGGGGATCACACCCTAATCAATTTGTATCCTGTATAAAATAAATTTTAAACAAAACAAAAAACATGAAGAGCCAGTGGGGGCAAGTGGTCATATCATGGTGAGATTTAGTATCTTTTTGGTTAGTAGAGGCCATACTCAGTGGTGCTGGTCCCTGACTTTAGAAGGGTTGAGTTGAGATAGATTGAGGGAGGTAGTTCAGGACAGACTGAAAGGAATAGAGAAGGGTTTCAGAATGGAAAGCATATGGGTTATAAAAAAACAAGACATCATGGGCAACAAGGGAAAGCAATAGTTAAACTTAAAATGTTTAGGAGGGGGAACTCTCACATTTAAATTTCTAGGTGCTGGAACAGTGTTTGCTAAGTGGTGGAACTCCCCTTCAGTAGCCATGGGAGAAAGATGGCACAGGTGGTGGAATTGTCATACAATTTTTTAAGAGGTGGTGGAGTTCCTGTGGACTCCTGCCAAATGTAACCTGTGAGGGAAAGCATTAGCTGTATCAGAAAGGGTAAAAAGTATAGGAGGTCAATCTGGTATAACAGCAAGGTTAAGAAGGCTATCAAGGCAAGGACTGCAACATTCAGAAAATATTGTATACAAGGTAGCAGACGGAACTGAGCAGGTAGGAGCATGTAAATCAGCTAAAAATCCACAAACAACTGATCAGGAAGGTTAAAGTAAATACTGGGCAGAAGATAGCATAGGGGTTCAATGATAATAACAATATATTCCTTTACAATGTACATAAGAAAAGGAAGTCCAAGAGAAGTATAGAAAAAATAACCAGCTAGAGAGTCACACAGGAAGACAACATTGAGTAGGCAAAAATCCTGAATTAATTTTTCAGCCTGGTCTTCTAAGTGGAAGCAGGTTATCCTCTTCCAGAGAGTGGGGTCATGTTAGGTGCTAGGGGGAAATGGAGCAGAGGTTTGGAGTGGGAGGGGTCACTGAGGCCAAAGTCCTGAAAGGGCTGCAGGGCCTGAATGTAAAAGAAAATCCTTGGGGCCGGATGGTTTGCACCCCAGGGTACAAAAATAGGTGGAAGAGGCTCTATCAGGGCCAAGGGTGTACCTATTCAATTGCTCCCTGCAGGCAGGGGTGGTGCCTGGGGTTTGGAGAGTGGCAGATGTAGAGCCAGTACATAAGAGTGGGGCAAAAGATGGCACCTGAAACTATAGGCTAATAAGTCTGACTTCCACTGTGGGGAAGCTGCTGGAGACCACAGTCAAGATGCACAGATACATAGTGACACAGAAAAACACACAAAGGCTCATCTAGTCTGCCCACTCTACCAAAGGACTCTGCACTGGCTTTAGTTGCCATCCCCCCTTTTGTTTCTGTTACCCCTTCTCTAATTCCATATGCCTTCCCCATTCCTGTTGGAAGCTGTTCATTGATTTGGCCTGTAAAACATCCACCGGCAGCTTGTTCCACTTGTCCACCACTCTTTCAGTGTAAATGCGCTGCTGTGTGTCCATTTGAATCACTCTCTGTAAGTATAAATGAGTTCTCCCTTGTACCCATTTTTGAGCTCAAGAAGAAAAGCACTTCGGATTCCACCTTAGTTTTCACATTCAGGTACTTGTATTGTATGTTTGATCATGTCATCCTTTCCCTCATTTTTTCAAGAGTGCACAAGTTCAAATCCTTCAGCCTCTCCTCATATGTCTTGCCTGCAGAGCAACAAATTATGAGTGTGGGGGGGGTAATGTTGGTACTAATCTGTTCCAGAAGCAGACTGAGTGATAACAGCTCACTGTTGTACAAAAGTTGCCACCCTCCTCACATTGCCAGAAAGTACAGCTGATGAAGATTGTTAGAAATTCCACTAGGAGGGAAGATTTTGAAGGTAAGAGAGCAGAACAGGTCCAGCACCTTATCACCAGAGGCTACAGTAATTCTTTTATAGCCAGTGCAATAATACATGTGAATAATATCTCTAGAGAACCCACATTGGTCCCTAAATCCCTTGTTGCCCACAGTAACTAATCTAGATGTCGTTTTGTTACCACCTGTATAGTGCGTGTTCTCAGGAAAATAGAAATATAATACAGACCAACTGAGGTATGTTGAGTATTGACCAAAGTTATGGGATGTTGTGAAAAAGGTTCCTACTGTTGTCTTTCACAAACCTGATATGATCTGAGACAAAGTGGTATCCAGTCTCCTCACTGTTCCCTCAAGTGTGAATATTTCCTGGTTACTGCCCTCCCCCATTGACACATTTGGATGTGGTCATTGTTTATATTACATGTATGTCAAACACAGCAAATCATTTATCAACCCCAACAACAGTTGGGAAGTGTTCATAAAACACTTTATTACTTGCAATGCATTTGGCCCAGAGTAAATTTTGTTGCGCACATGTGGTGCTTTCTATGTAAAATGCACAATCAGCCAATTCAAGACCCGTAATACTGAACATGTAGGGCCACACAGAAAGGTGACACCACAGTGACCGCAAATGCAATTATCAGACACATACAGAATAACAAATGGGGTACATAGAGACATAGAAGTTGATGGCAGACAAGGACCACAAGGCCCATCCAGTCTGCACATTTCTTTTTCTACCTTATGAATGTGCCATAGGCATTTCCTCTGTCAATGGCCTATCTAGTCATACTCATCTGTATTGCTCCCTTATGCCTATCCCATGCCTGTTTGAAGCCGTGCACTGTAATCCTATCCACCACTTTCTGAGGTAGGCCACTCCATGCATCCACCATCCTTTCTATGAAAAAGAACTTCTTCACATTACCCCTTATATTGAAATGTGTTAGACTCTTTCACGTTGTTAATGCACTTAAGGTGTTTGAATGTTTCGATCATATCACCTCTCTCCCGCCTTTGCTCTAGGGTATACATATTGAGCTCCATTAATCTGTCCCCATATGTCTTCTGATGCAGTCCCTGCACCATTTTGGTTGCCCTTCTCTGGACTGCCTCAGTTTGGTTAATGTCCTTGTGAAGGTGTGGCCTCCAGTGCTGCATACAGTACTCTAGATGGGGCCTAACCAGTGTCTTGTAAAGAGGGATTATTACCTCCCTCTTATGACTTGTGATACCCCTACTAATACACCCCAACATCCCCCTAGCCTTACCTACTGCTTTAGTGGTCTGCTTGGATGATTTCAGGTCATCTGTGATGATGATGCCAAAGTCTCTTTCTTCCCTTTTGACTGCCAGCAACTCCCTGCTAGCCTATAGGTGGCTTCAGGGTTTCTCTTCCCTATGTGCATGATCTTGCACTTCTTCACGTTGAACCCCAGTTGCCACTCTTCTGATCATTTTGCCAGTTTATCCAGATCTCTTTTCATTCTGCCCACCCCATCTGGATCATCTACTCTGTTGCAGATCTTGGTGTCATCTGCAAACAGACAAACCTTACCCTCCATTCCATCTGCAGTGTCACTGATGAAGATATTGAAGAGGACTGGCCCCTGGACTGATCCCTGAGGTACCCCACTTGTGACTTGCATCTCTTCTGACTGTACAGCTTTTACCACCACTCTCTGTTTTCTGCCTGTCAACCAGTTTGCCACCCAGTTGACCAACTTCTGACCCACCCAGAGCCTACCCAGCTTATTAATTAATCTTCTATGTGGAACAGTATCGAAAGCTTTCCTGAAGCCAAGGTAGGCAACATCAACTGCTCCCCCTTGGTCCACCACTCTGGTCAAAGAAATCTATTTATTTATTTATTTAGATTTTGTTTACCAGGTAAACCCACTGAGACCAAAGGTCCCTTTTTCAGGGGCGACCCGGGGTGAATTCACCACCAACTTTACATTATGTACAGTATACAGCTTCGAAAATACATATACAATTCACATATAAGGTACAGCATACAGATACAAAAGAAAATTAAAAAAAAAAATAATGTATATACATGTATATATGAGATTAGCTTAACAGGACCTTCCTGTTGTAAACTCATGTTGTCTTGGATCCTGTGCTCCTATGGATTCCAGATGTTGCACTATCCTTTCCTTAAGGAATGCCTCCATAATCTTGCCCACTACTGAGGTAAGACTGACTGGTCTGTAGTTCCCTGCCTCCTTCCTGCTCCTCCTCCCCCCGCTACCATTCTTGTGGAGTGGAATCACATGAGCCCTTCTCCAGTCTTCTGGGGCCTCTCCTGTGCTCAGAGACTCACTAAACAGTTCTGATAATGGCTCTGCTAGTTCCACCCTTAGCTCCTTTAGTACCCTGGGATGTATGCCATCAGGTCCCATTGCCTTGTCCACCTGAGCTTATCGAGGCTCTTGTAGGACCCTTTCTTTTGTGAAGGGACTAGTGCACACCTCCCTTCCCCTGTGTCCATGGTGCTGAGCTGTGGGCCCTGCCCTACCTTCCTCTTCAGTAAATACTGAGCAGAAGTATCCATTTAGGATAGATGCTTTTACATGGTCCTTCTCCTCACACACCCCCTTATCCCCTTTGATCTTAGCAATAGCCCATCTGGACTTTCTCCTTTCACTAATGAATCTATAGAAAGTCTTGTCATCTTTTTTTACTGTTCGTGTTAGTGTTTCCTCAGTTTGGGCCTTTGCCTGCCTTACTGCCTTCCCTTCTTTCCTTTAGGGAAATTTGGTATGTCTCCCTATCTTCATCTCACTGCGTTCCTTTATATTTCCTGAAGGCCAGCCTTTTGGCTCTGACCTTTTCTGCTACTGGTTTTGAGAACCAAAGTGGTTTCCTTCTTCTTTCACACTTCCTTTTCTCTCTAACACAATGGGATGTTGCTTCAAGTATTGCATCCTTAATGTTTACCCACTTTGCCTATACTCCCTCACCTGTATTTCTTTTTGCCAGGGCTAACTTAACTCTGTTGGCCATCTTATCAAAGCCAGCTCCTCTGAAGTCCCATATTTTTGCCTTGGAATGGGATGATTTAGTTCTAGTGGCCAAATTGAACCATACCATGTGATGGTTACTGGCCCCAGCTGACCTTCTACCTGGAGATCTGTGATCCTTTCCCTGTTAGTCAGTACTAGATCTAGGATAGCCCTGTCTCTTGTGGGTTGTTGTATTAGTTGTCTGAGGCCCTTTCCCTGTAGGGAATCCACTATGTGTCTAGTTCTGGCAGATGTTCCTGCTGGTATTGACCAATCTGTATCTGACATATTGAAGTCTCCCATTATCAGAACCTCCCCTTTAGCTGCCATGTTTTGTATATCTTCTAACAGTAATGTGTCTATGCCCTCCCCCTGGTCTGGAGACCTG
The DNA here is from genome assembly GCA_016271365.2 of Neoceratodus forsteri. Classification (NCBI taxonomy): domain Eukaryota; kingdom Metazoa; phylum Chordata; order Ceratodontiformes; family Ceratodontidae; genus Neoceratodus; species Neoceratodus forsteri. The sequence goes on from CM057449.1 coordinate 689,458,750, forward strand.
TAGGCAGCCCCAGTTTGTATGGCTCTCCCATTTCCTGTTTCCAGGGTGACCCACAGTTTTTCTGGCTCCTTATGTGTATTCTGAATTTCTGTAGCTTTGATATTTTCATTCACATAAAGTGCCACTCCACCCCCCCCCCCCCGTTTTGCACCTCAGTCTCATCTGAATAGTACATAGCCGGGTACTGAAGTCTCCCAAGTGTGGTTACTGGTGAACCATGTCTCACTAATGGCTACTATGTCCAGTTTAGCCTCTATCATTATTGTCTGCAGGGCTGGGATCTTGTTTCCAAGACTGCAAGCATTTGTGCACATGATTTTCCATTGGCCAGATTTCGGTGTGTTAGCTGTTGGGCATTGGCGTTTCCCCTGTTCATCGTATGGGGAGCTGGACCTTTTTCCTTATCTGGTGATGCAAATGAACTACAAACATGCTAAACTCCTGTCTGACCACTAGCTGAGGGGGGAGGGGTGTTCTTCCCATTCAATGTATTGGATGCTGCACCTCTCTCCCTATTTGCTAGTCTAAATATTCTGCAAAGATGTCAAACTTCTGCCCCAATGCACTGACTCCCTCCTTAGTCAGATGCAGTCCATCAACTTTAAAGAACTTTCGCACCCAAAACTGTTGCCAGTTACCTACAAATTTGTGTCCTTTTTCCTGGCACCAGCCCTTGAGTCACTTGTTTAGCTCCCCTATCTCTCCTTCTCTGACCTTCCATCCATCTGCCTCCCCTCTCCCAGACTGGCAGGATCTCAGAGAAGGAGATGCCAGATGAAACATATGATAGTTTGCCACCCAGCCTGGTTAGGTGTTCCTTGGTCTCCACAACTGACCGGCTGGTGAGATCGTTAGTCCCTATACGTACCAGTACATCAATGTTTTCTCCTGCTTCCTGTACAGTTTTAGCAATGCAGTCAGTGTCTCTCCATGCTGATGTACCTGGGAGACATCTGACCATTACCCCTTGCTGGAGATAGGTATCAACTCCCCGAATCATGGAGTTTCCTATGATCAGAAGTTTTTTGGATTTCCTTTTTGCTTTTTTTGATTTGGTTCCTGTTTTGGGTGACTTTTGTTGTGCTAGCTCCTATGCTGCAGTGTCCTGCTCTGCAGTGTCCTCTGCCCTTTTGTTTGATTTCAGAGATAGAGGCAGATACCTGTTTATAGTTTTTATGTGGTTTGTGGAAGTGATATGTTGGAGATCACCGAGTGATGGGGCACCGATTTTCTGACTGACCACCTTCCAACCTCCTGGACCAACTACTCTCTGTGGTTGAGGTGCTTCTGTTGGATGTTAGGGAAATGGCGGGTGGTTCTTATAATAGATTTCCTCCTGAATATGCGATTTAAGGCATGCAATCTCTGCCCATGCTTCCTGGAGCTGAGCAATTAGATCTCCAATGGCACAGTATGTGGGACAGTGTCCTAAATCCTGTAGAACTGCCCTTTTGAAACGTGTCCCACAGTACCTGCAGTTAATAATATCCATTCCAGATAAGTTGCTGGTTTATAACCTGGTCAGAGTAATTAGGAGGAAAATGGAGGCAAAAGTTTGATTTTGTGTTTTGTTTGTTTGTTTTTGTATAACTTGTTATAACAAGTTAAATTACTTGTGCCCCTGGAAATGAGGTCACTGTGTGGATACCCTTCTGATCCTCCCCTTCCTGCTTTGCTATTGGAAATGTCACAACTGTGCTACCCTATAAAAGAAGTATAGTGTGGGGTGGTTGTGGATGGGGTGGGAGGCTGGGCCCTTCCCCTGCTGAAAAAGAACCACGGATGAAAGAAACAAGGAGGTAAGAGCAGAAACAATCAGCCAGTAACCAATGCAGTAGCCCTGAAAGCTTATCCTAATAATAGATAAAACTGTAAAACCTGTAAAGCACCACCTGTAATAATTTCACAGAAGATATACCCTGTAAGAAACACTTTGCTACAGAGAAAAATGAAGCTGTAACAGAAGATATTCCTTGAAAAAGACAATTTGAATCAGAAGATTGCAACAGTAATCTGTAAGCACACACCTGTAGGCACACCCGTAATAATGCATCAGAAGGTATACCCAGCAAGAACAATTTGAATCAGAGAAAAATAAAGCAATAAAATGTTAGCAACAAACAGTAACAATCCCTGTGAGTACAAAATAAAATAATAACACACACTAAATCTGCCAAGCCAAAACAAGTCTTAATCCTTTTCCTTGTTCTGGTAAAGTTCATTGCTCTGTCCTTACAAGCAACCTAGAAGAAAAGAGCTCAGGTGAACCTAGTTGCCTTTGCCAGAGAACCTAGTACATTTCACAGGAATCAAGAGAGTATCATTGGGACCATGAGGAGGAAACTGGGAATAGAAAATTGTCTGCAGAGAAAGTTTTTGGATTAATGTACTGGAGGCTCATGATGGAATGGAATGGATCTAAATAAAGCATTGATTTAGCAGCTTTCTTATAAAATCATATATTGTGATTCCATGTACTTTGTCTTGTACTTTAGCGTTATTGCTCTACTCAAACTAACACATATAGGAAGTTGAACATCTGCTGAATATATGTTTCATATGCTGTCTACTGCACTATGAAGCTTGCGTGTAAGGATATAGTGTTAGCGTTCTCTCTACATTTTAGCCACTAGTATTCTCCCAAAATTCTATGCCCTATGTAAGTACACTCTGATTTGTTGCTCTGTCCAACACTGTTTTATCCTTTATTTGTTTCTTTTCTATGTGCTCGTGTATTTGTTGTAGATAGCGTCCATCTCTTTAGGAGCACTAGTCAATCCCTTAGACTCTGAGTGGGTACTCATCCCACTCACAGCAGTGGGTTCTGAGTTTTTTAGTTAGCTTGGACTTTCAGTTTCTGCTCTAACCTGATGTGATTTTCTTTCCATTTTCAACTCATCACTTGCTGTGTCACAGGCTTTACCTCCTGAGTCACAATATTATTTTCCTTTTTTTGAGTGTACATCAGGTGAGAACGGGTTGCCTTGTTGGGGACATTTCTGCATTAATATTGATACGTGATCATGTTGTATACTATATATTTGGGGTTATTGTCACAATTGCCATACAAGGATGACTACTGCACATGTTTGGGAGTTATGCATTTGACATAAAGGAATCCTCCTTAAATATTTTTGGTGTTTCCCAGACCCATTGGAGTTTTCTGATTTCATATCTATCTGTCTATCTATCTATTTATCTATCTGTCTGTCTGTCTGTCTGTCTATCTATCTATCTATCTATCTATCTATCTATCTATCTATCTATCTATCTATCTATCAAAGTTGTTTGCTATAATTTCAATAATTACTTCCATATCTACTTTGGTTGCCTTTACCTGTGTTATAGTCAATACCAGTATTTGGTAGTTGTCTTCTAACTTGTGCAGTCACTTGCTGATTCTTTTAATAACTTTGGTACCTGTCTGCTATTTAGTGGTTAGAAGTTTTGTGAAGTGTCTTCTGCCTTTCTTTATTGCTTTGTTGCAGAGATGTCAACATTTATATTGCCAGACAGCTGACAGCTGTGTAGCCCCTCACACCTACGTAGAAAATAATTTTTAAGACATTACCTCCTGACTTATAGGGTCGTTATTCCTTTGGTTTCTTCCCAAAAAATTTGCTCCTCTACTTAACAAATTTGAATTAGAGAGACCAGAATCTTGGTCTAATTTAAAGCAATTGTATGACACAGGTTTATTACTTAGAAATCCTCAATGCAACACTAAACATAGAGAATACTGGACAGACAACTATGTACAACCAGTGTCTTCTGCCACAGAGGGGTTATGATTTCCTCTGACCAGTAGAGTGAAGCTCGAGAAGTCCATGGGATTCAGAACCTCAAGGCGACAGAACACATTGGTTATGCATAAAGTTGCTCATCCTATACTTTTTATAGTGTATAGTAGTATTATGTGAAATGTGTCAATTGTTTTTTTTTCTCTCTTTCATAATGAAACTGACTTGTGACGTCTCTAGAGGTTCCACCACCCTTTCTGTGAAGAAATACTTCCTTGTGGTACCTCTTAGCCTACCCCCTTCCAACCTCATGTCATGCGCCCTCGTTCATGGACATCTCCTTTTCTAAAAGATTCTATCCTCCAGCACCTTATTTATGCCTTTTAGATATTTGAAGGTTCCTGTCATATCACCCCGTCTCTTCTCTTCTCTTCTCCAGGGTATATATATTGAGGTCTCCTAGTCTCTCCTCATATGACTTTTAGTGCAGGCCCTGCATCATGTTTGTTGCCCTTCTTTACTGCCTCCACTTTGTCTACATCCTTATGTAGATGTGGCCTCCAGAACTGGACACCGTATTCCAAATGAGGCCTCACCAGTGATCTGCGCAGTGGCATCACCACCTCCTTCCTTCTGCTGGTGATACCTCTCCCTATGCACCCCAGCATCCCACTGACTCTCCCCATACCCTTTGTACATTGTTTATCCACCTTTAGGTCATCCAGGATGTTTACCCCCAAATCTCTTTTCTGTTTCGTGACCATCAGTTTCACCCCCCCCCCATAATCCTCCCCTGGGTTCCTGCAACCCAAATGCATGATTTTGCACTTTTTTTTACCTTAAATCTCAGCTACCACACTTCAGACCATTCCTCCAGTTTACCTAGGTCCCTCCTCATTTTTCCACCCTTCCTGGAGTGTCCACCCTGTTGCAGATCTTAGTGTCATTCACAAAGAGGCTCACTTTCCCCTTCAGCCCCTTTGCAATTTCACTTATGAAGCCATTAAACAGGACCGGGCCCAGGACTGATCCCTGTGGCACCCTGCTGGTCACAACTCCTTTCCTTACATTGAGCACCATTTACCATGACTCTATCTTCTATAATTCAACCAGTTCTTAACCCAGTTTACCACCTTGTGACCCACACTCAGGCTGCCCAGCTTGTTCACAAGTCATATGTGGAATGGTATCGTAGGCCTTACTAAATGCAAATCATGTTTATGTTTAAGCCCACGAAACACCCATATCTAGTTAATGCATTTGCAGCCGTAGTGGCTGTGCCAGAATTTGTTACATTTTGACAGAACTGCAGCTGCATCCTGGTACTAGTCTGCTTTGTCATTTGTTATCACTGGTGAGACCACACCTGAGGTGTGATATTCAAATGTTAGCTCTGGCGCTAATGGGCTTTTGCCTGCGCTATCTAGGTTTGCACCTGTTTTTGGGGTGGAGTCTATATTCAGATGCCCCTGTAGCATGGGCTAAACCTGTTAATGCATAGGTGCTAACATAACACTGCACCCATGCAAATGAGGGGGTCCCCTTCTGCATACTGGCACAGCAGCAATTTCAAAGGTTTGTGACAGCTGTAAATGGCACCCAAAGCCATTCAATAACCTGGTCTTAACTGGGCACTAAATCTGCCCCCCACCCCACCAAAGGTGGAATGGCTGTACTGCAGGTGCCCACCCTCGATTGCAACCATGCCAGTGAGTTTGTAGGCCCTGGTGTCCAGTGGCACTCCACAGCCTCCGATCACCCTTCCTAAATATTGTATCCTTTCACTGGTGTCTAGTGGTGCCCCCACCCTATGATCACCTGTCCAAGTTCATATACACTGTTCCCTGGTGTCTGTTGGCACTCCCACACCCCAAACACCCTCATGTATATGTGAGTCCTTTTCCTGATGTCTAGTGGCAACATCCACCCCTGAATACCCGTCCCATATACAGTGTGTGAATCCTTCCCATGGTGTCTAGTGGCACCTCCCACCCATCAAACATCCATCCTGTATATATGAATTCTTTCACTGGTGCCTAGTCACTACCCACCCCAATCTCCTGTCCCATATCTGCTAATCCTTTTTCCTGCCTGTCTAGTGAGAATCCCCACCCCAAAGCACCTGTCCCTTATTTGTTAATCCTTTCCCTGATGTGTAGTGGCACTCTCCACCCCTGAGCCCCTGTTCCATGCCCCCTATACTATCCCTGGCATCCAGTGGTACCCCCGTCCCCACTGTCCTGAACAGCTGGTCAACAAACAGACCGGTGAACATTGGTGGTCCAGCAGCCTGCCACGCACACCCTGAACACTGCCAACCAACCTCCCATACCAGTGTGTCTGGGGCCTTGAGTAACATCTTGATGTGACAACTGTCACAGCCCGCCTCTCACCTCCTCGGTCAGCTTCCATATGAGCTGCAGTGTGTGTGCATATAGTATACTATAGTGCACACACTGCAGCTCATGTGGTGTCCAGCCAAGAAGGTGAGAGGTGGGCTGTGCCGATCACTATATTGGGATGTGATGCACAGCTCCAGACATGCTGTTATGGGGGGTGGATGGGCAATGTTCAGGGTGTGGATGGGGTGGGTGGGGGGCCACAGGATTGCCAGTGTTCGCCAGTCTGTTTGTCAACCAGCATTCAGGGGGTGGGGGGGCAGGAGTACCACAGGACACCACAGATAGTATAGGTGACATAGAGCAGGTGGTAGGGGGTGCCACTAGACACCAGGGAAAAGATTAATAGATACCGAACACATGTTCAGTGGGGTAGGGGTGCCACTAGATACCAGGGAAAGGATTCACATATACAGGGTGGGTGTTTGGGGAGGTGCCACTAGATATCAGGGAGATCTATACTGCAACGAGACAGACAAACGAGGGGTGGGAGTACCTCTAGACACCAGGGATAAGGTCTTACTGTATGGGATGGATGATCAGGGTGAGAGGTGCCACTAGACACCAGGGAATGTCTTAATAAATACAGAATGGGTGTTCAGGAGATGCAGGGGTGTCACTGGACACCAGGTACCAGTGTATATAAACTGAGATGGGTGATCGGAGGGTGGGGGGTGCCACTAGACATCAGGAAATTGTTTATACCAACCGGGATGGGTGATCGGTGGGGTGGGGGTACCACTGAACAGAAGCAAAAGGTTCAGGTAATCGAGATGGGTGATGGGTGGGGGGGTGCAACTAGACACCAGGGAAAAGTCTGTACTATCCCAGATGGGTTATTGGGAGGTGCAGGGTACTGCTAGTCACCAGAGATGACATGGCAGGCAGATGAGTGCAAAAGAGCTACTGCTTCCCATGAAAATGTGCCTGTGATGGGCTCACAAATGGCTCAGTTTATTTGCATGGTGCAGCTGAACATTGTGCCATGGCTTCCAGTGCTATTCAATCTGGGGGAACAATTCCCTGTGGCTACATACAGCCCAGGTCCATGTCATGGCAGCACAGATTGATTTACTGTTGTGCTGACACAGGACACTATTCAGTTGGATAGCACTGGTCCACTATCTAGATTTTTATGGTATTTTTGTGTGTTTTCTCCAGCATTCCTGCCTGAGGCCCCAGCACATGGCTGTGCGTGTGTGTGGAGGCATGCATGCATGCACACTGTGGTGCCAGCTCAGCCCCTCCCGCCCACCCGTAATGGTGCCACCCCTGCCACCTACACTACCACCGGACCTCCACTCAGTGGGAGTGGAACTATGGGGGGGTGGCAACAACCCATCCACACCACCACCCCCAGAAAGGAGAGCAGCTTACCGGCTTGCTCAATCCCGCTTCTCCCTCCCCCCCCATGCACCGGCACCGTGTGACTCGAGGTCTTTTCCGAACCTGGGTTGTCAGCATAGTGTGAAGTAAGGTGTCCAGCGCCTCAGCCCTCAATGCCACCACGCCAGCTACTGATCCACTGTTTGACTGAATATAGCAGCTTCTGGGTCAGATGCAAGTGCAAGTGTGATGCAAACCTTTGCACCCACCCTTGTTCCCATTTTTGAATAGCTGGCCCCTGAAGTATTGAGTCTGGTTTTGGTCTCCTCATCTTATAAAAAAAGGGAATGGTTGGAATCAGTTCAGAAGAGGGCAACAAAGATAATTAGCAGACTTGGGGATAGTGTATATGATAAAAATGTCATGATCTTGAAGATGTTCTCTCTAGAGAACAGGAGAAAGAGGGACATGATAAAACATACAAGTGTAGCACCCCTGTGGGCCTTACCTAAAATTGCCCACATTTCTCCTGTCTGCCACTGGTGTCCTCAGTTGTTCCCCGTCTCTTCACCACCACAGCTGGAGTCCATTTGTGTGCCCCAAAGTTCACTTACAGCCCCTGTACAGTGGCAGCCGCAGACATTGCCAGCTATTTCCCAAAATTTCTGTAATATTTCTGGAGAAATCTCCTGCTTTCTGCATTTCCACAGTAGGGGCAGCAGAGAGGAACTTTTTAGAAATTTTGCGAAATATCTGGAAAAAACTGGCAATGTCAGTGGCTACTACTGTACTTGATCTTTGCCCTCAACTGGGATTAAGGAGTTTGGTTGTGAGATGCCACTGTTTCTGTGTGCACTCCGGTGCTAGCGGTGATTGTGCATGCACATAAGCACATCTGACTTTCCGATCGCCATTGTAGTGAAACAAAAGGTGTGTCAGCAGTCCCAGTGCCCCCAGTTCACCTAGTTGTGGGCCAGTGACTTGAACAAAGCCAGTGGGAGGCCTCGTTGAAGTGCAGAAACTGTTTGAAATGGGGCTCATGAAGATGAATGAAAGCCTTGAACTGCTTGGGGAACTATATATACAGCCACCATATTTGCAGCCTTTCACCCAATCGGGAGCCAGAACTGTGTGCAGAGAGTCTTGGGACTGTGCCAGAGACTTTCGGGGGAAAAAGCAGGGACAATTCTAGGAACCGAAATCTTAACCAATGAGGATGCTTGGACTGTGTTTGACAACTTTAGCAGCCAATCAGAACTCAGAGACTCTGCTCTTCAACTTTAGAGGGACTGTTTAAATGAGGAGACTGGAGAGAGCTTTCAAAGGGTTAGAAGGCTCTGTGTGCAGCTCCGGGCATTTGGGGAGAGGCCTGCTAAATCTCTTCTAGCCCTAAACTCCTGTCTTGATAGTTGTGACTGGCAAGTCTGCAGACCGATGTAAAACCTCCAGTGGAGAAAGAAATGATTTTCCCCAAAGCTGAAGCTTCAGATTGAAGTATGGTCAGAGCGTATTAAAGATCCCCAATCTGCTTCTCGGTGAGAGACTTGTTTGACCTAAGAGACTGTGTCTAATTCTGAAGCCTGGAGCTACCGGAACTGTCTCCAGCCTGTTTGCTAAAAGGGGAAGAACCGAATCTCTGTTTCCCAGCTTATATACCAAGAACTGTAACTTGCAAGCAAGTAAGCTGTGTGGCCTATGCCAGAACTGAATCAAACATTAAGTCTTTGATGCCAAATAATGTTCCTAAAAGACTGTTGCTGCCTGTGAGATCAAAGCTGCTAGAACAACAGAGAAGGGAGTCAGCTCCTGCAACGAAGATTGTCATGGGTTACAGCCATCCTTGGGGGCTAGGCCTTGACGTGGGGTTGAGTTGTGCTAGCTCTGGTCCCTGTATCCTGGTCCTTACCAGAAAGGACGAAGTCCTGCAGTCACACACCAGAGGGCCAAATCCTGCCTCGAGGGGAGTCAGCCTGGAAATTAGCCCAGATCCCTGAGGTCCATGGTTCAGTGAGTACAACAGGATCTAAACTTGCAACACAAGATAAAAGTGTTTTACCATCTGATTTGCTTGACAAGTTCTTGTTGTGGTTTAGACTGTTTTTGCAGGCCATTCGGCCTGAGGATTACAATTTTCCTGGGCCTTAAAGTGTTTGTGGATGTTGCAGCAGCTAAAGGGAAGAGAATTAATGCTCACTTATTTGTTTAAGGGTCCCAATCAGCTGCAACACCGGCCAACCCATGGCAATGCTTCAGGCCTGCACCTAATAAGAATCTAGGTACACAGCAGCTATAACTGGACTGTCCAGTGGGTCAAATGTATGTAAATGTCCATTTAATACAACAGCCTAATAAGTGCTTTAAGATAACTATTGATTTGCTTTCCCATCCCCTGTTCACCTCCCCAAATAAATCAGTTAATTGTTTGAATATTATACTGGCCCCTGAGCATATTATTACTGAGTGCTGAGTTGATGCAAATAACTGAAAGGTACAGTGGTGTTGTTAAAAACCATTTATTGCAGGTGCACAGGGTGTATACCAAAAGCCAGAACCTTATTGGCAAGTGTGGTCACTGTGAACATATTATTAGCACTCATCATTAATTGTGTTATTGAATGTTAAGTAAAGAGGTTTATGTTTCTCCATGTGTGGGACCACTGGTTAAGGCTGTGGGTAGATACGGTACAACTTACCAGAGGGCTGTGCTAGCTTAACATCTAACCCACTTAAAGGGTTCTCTGGGTGGAGGCACCACCTTAATAGCATTCTTAATGTTACTGAGCCCCCTGTGTTAGCGAAATCCAAACCCAGGCCCCTCAACCTGCATTCAGGGCAGCAGGCAAGGGTAGTAGCCCATTTGGAGGTGGCATCCAGGTTACACAAATTTTTACGCTGGTTAACAGGGAGGACATGACAGTGCTGTTTACAAAGAAAGAGACCACAGTCACTGGGCCCAACTTCACAGCTATAGGTTTACTGGAGGTAAGTTAAAAAAAAACAGACCTGAGGAAGCCTTTCTTTAAAGAAGGTGGCGGAGGGCAGAAATGGCCTTCCCGGTACAGTGGTAAACACTAGTACAGTGATGAAATTCAAGACATGGTGTGATCATCTTAAAAAATTCAGGGAAAGGTTGGAATCTGTTCATAGGAGGGCAACAAAGATAGATAGCCATCTTCAAGATAATGCATATGATGAAAGGTTCATGATCTTGAATATATACTCTCTGGAGAACAAGAGAGAGGGGAAAATGATAGTAACATAAATGTTTATATGCGAGTTAACAGGATGGACAGGGCAGAGCAGTTTACAATGAAAGGGACCACAGTAATTAGGGTCACAACTGTACAACTATAAGTTTACAGAAGGTAAGTTCAAAAAGACACGAGGAAGCTTTTCTTCACAAAGAGGGTTCTGAAGGACTGAAATGTCTTGCCCAGTGAGGTGTTAAACACTGGTAGTTTGGCAGAGATTGAGGTGGGGTGGATATCTATTTATTTATTTAGTGGAAATGACTCCATCTGGGCTAACCCCATAAGATGCAGAATTTTGTTTTCATAAGGGTTCCAGGGAGTACAGTAGCAGTTGACAGCCTAACTTAGTCCAGGAAGAATACTTACAGCTAGGCCAAAATACACAAGTGAAAAGAAACAAACTGTAAAGGTAAGTACACTCAAACAGTATTCAAAGAAAGTGTACGAAGTAGGGTTGCACCAGATAAAGAGAAGGAGCATTGTGCAACATGATCATAGTCAGGGAGAGGTGGATATACTAAATCAAAACAAATACAGGGGTTCTAAAGTGTCTGCAAAGACTGGACTTGAACATTTGCAAGCTGAAAGCATTCCTTAGCTGGAGAGGAAGTTTGTGCAAGTATCTGGTGCTGGAAAATCTAAATATTATCCACCAAATTCACGCCTCATCCTTGGAATTGAGAAGGTAATTGCTGCTGTTGAATGGAGTGAGTCGGCACTGCTGACTGTATGAGGTGGGCTAGGAGAGAATCACAGGCTTTTCCCTGTGCACAGCCATACAACAAAGAACGTGATTGGTAGTCACATCTGCTTTAAGGACATAACAATTAAGCTGGTCATACAGCAAACAATGATGTGTCGACCATCCACAGGAGATGATGACCTTCACAACTTGTGTAAACAATCCAGGGCAGCAGAGGGGTTTTGTTTGCACAGCAGTATACAATGTCTCTGTTGTTGATGGAAGGGAGCAGGAAATGGGAGACCACCTGCTTCCTCATGTGAGTACCAAGATAGCATTTAAACCTATAGAAAAAGCTGAGCTTGGGCCTTATAGTTATTAAGATGTGAGCAATGCAGCTACTGTATGTGATAGATCAAGCCAGAGTATTGGATATCTGAATACATTGACTTGCTCAACAGCATTACCATCTGATGTTATGATTTCAAGTAGATCCGCTGAACTCGTTAGCAACTTCAGTGATTTAAACCCCGTAGACTTAGCTTTGCCTGCATTATTGACCAGGTGGTTGTTACCAAATCTGGAGGATATTGTGTTGAAATTAGACTGGAATACTGAATTAACCTCGGACATTGCCTTTGCAAGGTAGTAGAGTATGGTACCATCTGCATAAATATGTAGACAACACCTCCCACTGTACTTTGACAGTTCATTAATAAAATTAGAGAACAGCAAATTGGCAAGGATTGAGACTTCAGAAACCCCAAGATTAAAGACAGCATGTTCTGAGTTATGGACACTAACAAATGTCTGTGTCCTGTGCTTGGGCAAGAGTATTGCATGAGCCACCAAGTAGAAGGCTGCAAAGAAGTCCACAAAGACAGCCCAATGAGAAGAACATAATCCATGGCTGTTTGGAGATTGTTGTTGACTCTTAGCAATGCAGATATGGTGGGATACCATTTTCTGATGCCAGATTACATGGGAGAGGGAAATATGTGTATACTAAGATGCTCAGTCAGCTGTGAGCACATGCACTTTTTGAGAAACATGGAAAGGACAAGAAGGACCAAAACTGGTCTGCATTGATTCAGGTCCTGTTAAGCCCCTGCTTTGTGGAGGGGCACAATTCTTGCACATTTTCAGACAGTAGGCATCTCACCAGAGGTGAGAGAAAAGTTTCACAACATGGTAATTTGGGCACAGATACAATGGGCTCGATTCTCAAAGGGCCCCCAGACTGATGCAAGCTGAGGTAAAAGGCAGCTTGCACCAAAGCCCGGTGCACCAGGGAGCCTGAGCCAGATTCTCTATTGGGCAGAGTCCTGGCTGTAAAGTCCCTTGGCTTGTGGCAACCCTGACCGTGCACCAAACAGACAGTGCATCCACTGCAGACAGGGTTTACCACAAGCTGTGGAGTGGCTGTGCGCTGCACTAGTACCTCACTGGTGGCTAGCGCCCCCTCCAGTCCCGATCTGCCTGACATATAACATATAATAAACAATAATATCCTGGCAGTCTAGCAGACCATCCCCCCAGCCCAATCTGTCTGACACATAAAATATAATAAACAATGCTTCCCTGGTGATCTAGTGGACCCCCCGCCCCGATCTGCCGGCCACTAAAAATGTAATAAACAATGATTCCCTGGTTTCATAGGTTTATTGAAGCCAAGCAGGCATTGCCCATAACAGCTAGTCCACTAAGATGAGTAACCATTGATCTTCTTACAATTGTGGTAGTCATCTAGTTTTCTCTTAAAGCTCTCCATACTCTCACTACCCTCCACCTGGCTTAGTAAAGAGTTCCAGTGGCTGACCACCCTCTGACTACACCATGATGCCGTCTGCAAGATGTGTGCTCTTGTATTATGCCTGTTATCTCTCATCTTTAAATCCAAACAGTCTCATAAAGCATTATTAGTAAAAGCTTTATAAACTAGGCATAGCTTGCCCCTTAATCGACGGTACTCCAGAGAGTACAGCCCCAGCTCATTTAATCTTTCCTCATAACTCAGATGGTTCACTGTATTTATCATTTTGGTTGCTCTGTGCTGTACCCTGTCTAGATTCTTAATCTCAGTTTTATTGCAGGGGGACCAAAACTGTGCACAATACTCCAGACTTGGCCTCTCCATTGATGTATACATAGGCAGCACCACACTCCTATCCCTGCTCCTTATATTTCTCCTTATATTTTTCAAGATGGAATTAGCCCTTTTGGCTTCAATGTTGCAATGGTTTTTAGTTTCGAGTCTATTGGTTATCAATATACCCAGGTCCTTCTCCTCCTCAGTTTCTCTGAGATCCTTATCTGCTAATGAATATTTATGGCACATGTTATGTCTCCCTAAGTGCATAACTGCACATTTCTTTATACTCAGTTCAAGTTTGTTATTTCTATTCCACTTTTCAATCCTGGTTAATGCTTCTTGCATTTCGACTGCATCCTCTGTATTCTCGACCACCCTTCCCACTTTAATATCATCAGTGAACTTAACTAGCCGTGTTCCATCAGTTATAGGGACAGTTGAGACATATATTTTAAACAAAACAGGGTCCCAGGACCAATCCCTATGGTACCCTACTTGTAACATCAGTCCACCTGGACATATAACCTCATATACCTACATGCTGCTTTCATTCAGAAAGCCATGATTTAATCCATGCAACCATTGTGCTGTTTAAATCTATATTATAAGACCTGCAAATGTTGATCATGAGGGACCTTATCAAAAGCCTTACTCAAATCTAGAAAAACCAAGTCCTCTACCTTTCCTTCATCCAATGCCATGCTGTCTTTATTGTAAAAATTCAGCATATTGGTTTGAGTAAACCCATGCTGAGTTTCATCCACCAAACCCTGATTGATAAGAAAGTTCTCAATGTAAACCTTAATAACTCCCTCTAATATTTTCCCCAGCACCGGTGTCAAACAAACTGGTCTTTAATTTTTACAGTCCTTCCTAGATCCCTTTATTAAAGATAGGTATTATAACTGTATCTCTCCAGGAGGATACTACTGCCCTGCTATCTGGGGATGCTTGAAAAATCATAGAAACATAGAAGTTGATGGCAGATAAGGTCCACAAGGCCCATCCAGTCTGCCCATTATTTCTACCTTATGAATGTGCCATAGGCCTGTACTCTGTCAATGACCTATCTATTCATACTCATCTGTATTGCTGCCGTATGCCTATCCCATGCCTGTTTGAAACCCTGCACTGTATTCATATCCACCATGTCCTGAGGTAGGCCATTCCATGCATCCACCACCCTTTCTGTGAAAAAGAACTTCCTCACATTATCCCTTAATCGGACTCCTTCTAATCTCATGCAGTGTCTTTCTGTCCTGCTATTTTTCTTATAGTGAAACATGTTAGACTCTTTCTCCTTGTTAATGCCCTTAAGATGTTTGAATGTTTCAATCATATCACCTCTTTCCCTCCTTTGCTCTAGGTTATACATATTGAGCTCTTTTAATCTGTCCTCATATGTTTTCCGATGCAGTCTCTGCATCATTTTGGTTGCCCTTCTCTGGACTGCCTTCATTTTGTTAATGTCCTTGTGCAGGTGCGGCCTCCAGTACAAGGACATTAACAAAATGGGGTCAGTCCAGAAAAAGGTGACAGGTTCTGCCAATTTGTTTGTCACTTCCTTAATTACCCTAGGATGTAATCCATCAGGCCCCTGTGATTTGTTTGTTTTTATCCTCTGGAGCCTGACTCTTATGTCATTTATGTCCAAGTTTATAGAAGCTAATTTCCCTTAACTAGACTAAGTAATGTTAAAATCTGATTTGTCACCAAAAACAGAGCCGAAATATTCATTGAGCAAGTTGGCTATTTCTGTATCCTCTGTAACCAAATCCCCTTGCATATCCACTAAGGTCCCACCGGCCCTTTGTTACCTCTCATAATATTAACATGTCTATAGAAGGCTTTATAATTGCCTTTTGGCAAGTTCTACAGTACCTCATAGTCAGCCTTTGCCTTCCTTTTTTTTTTTTTTGTAGACTCTATTTTTGCACCTCCTCAGCCCGGCATCCTTCCGGGGTGCTCACATGACTGGAGCCTCTACTCCCTGTCTGAACCCTACAATCCTCGGCTGGACTCCCCCGGCCACCCAGGCAGGCCTAACCCCCTAATCACCCCTCAGGGTAGATCCATCTTCCCCCGAAGGCCTATCTGAGATTAGATAGGCCTTACCTGGGTGCCAGGTTGGGCGTGGAGTCCCCCGAGGCAGCGGGCTAACATTGGGATGTGGGCTGCATCCCTGGAGCCTCCTTCATCTCCACAAGCTGAGGCGGGGAATTTTCTTGCTCACGTCCCTCATCCTGCCCCCCGGAGTTCAGTTGTGCAATGGCGTCTCAAGACGTCTGCTGCAACTCCACCCCTCTACTTTGTGCCCGGATGTGCGTACATCCCTCCGGCTTCCACTGGGGGCCACTGTTGCACCGGGCAGTCCCCAGAGCTCTCCCCAAAGAGACAAGAGCAGTCTACAGATGCTCAATCCTCCCTCAACCCTGCCATCCCCCGACGACCCGCTCTCGTTCCCGAACCCGGGACGCCGGCATAGTGAAAGGTGTGGTGTCCAGCGCCTCAACCATCAGTGCCACTGGGCTGAGTCTTTGCCTTCCTAATACTGAAATTAGCTTCTCGGGCTAGCACCTTGTATTTTAACCACTCAGTTTCATTACCTGACTTTTTTGCTGATATATATGCCAAATTTCTTTTTTTTTTAATATTCCAATGATAGTGTTGGTAATCCATGGTTTCCTTTTCCTAGCTTTTCTATATTTATTCGTTACAAGAATATACCTGGCTTCCAGTCCTTCCATCTTTATTACTAGTCTTTGCTACATTTCCTCATGGGTTAAGTTTCTAAGGTCAGTGTTCCAGTCCCACTCTCTCATCTCACTGTTCATAGCCTGGAAGTTTGCCTTAGCAAAACACTTCTCTTTAGTGAGTCCCTGTACTTCCTGAACTTCAGTTGCTATACAAAAATGACCTTCATATAATCACTTGCTCCAAGTGGCGGTACTGCTGAACAGCTGGAAATAGTGCCCCCCAAATTACTTAACACGAGATCAAGGATTCTTGATTCTCTTGTTGGTGACATCACATACTGTTCCAACCCTAATTTATCCATACCATATAGGAAATCCCTCTCGAGTTTTGAGTTACCCCCCCGTACCTCCCAATCAATATTCAGCATATTAAAGTCTCCTATGATAATGATGTTTTACTCAGGATCGATATTATCAAGAAACTGTAACATTTGGTTATTTAAGCAATCCTCTTGTGATGGTGGCCAGTACATTACTCTCAAAATAATCTTTTTACCATTTCTAGTTAGTATTTTTACCCAAACATGTTCCAGTTGCTCCCCACTAATCCACCCAATCTCCTCAACCATGATGTCCTCAGCTATATGCAGCACCACTTCCCCACCACATCTATCAAAACGTTCCTTGCTGAAGTGTTTGTACCCAGATATGTCAATATTCCAGGTATCCTCAACTGTCTACCAGGTCTCTGTTACCCCACAAATCTGTATGTTCTCTTTAGTTAGAAAATATTCCAATGGTCCTGGTGATCTAGCAGATCCCCCCTTCCCCGATCTGCCCAACACTTAAAATGTAATAATCATTAATTCCCTAGTGATCTAACGGAGCCCCCCAACCCCGATCTTCCTGACACGTAAAATATAATAAGCAATGATTCCCTGGTGATCTAGTGGACCCCTCCCCCCAGCCCTGATCTGCCTGGATATTACATTATTATTGGCATGTATTATGTATTAATCAGAAGTTTATATGGTAATGAATATGTTTGATTATGCATAATTTGTCATTGTTGTTAAGCATTATGCTTTTTAACCGACATTTAACCAACACTATGTCACTTTCAGGCCTGTTGTGGTATTCCTATCCCGTGTGCAAAGTTTTGGTATTTAAGGGGAGTGTTTTATGTGTATGACATCTTGATAAAGCATCAGTGCAACGTGAAACGTATGTCAACGTTTTTCCCTGTGAGTGGGGTGCTACCAAGTTTCAATAAACGTTTTTTATCGTGCGCTATCTTGTGATGTTAAGTGGTTCTTGAAGTGCAGTCGAGAGTTTATTTTTTTCCTAGTACTTGTGTGACTTGCATTTCGGCTCCTTCTGGGTGGTCCTGAGCTGTGTTCCTGTGTTTTTCACTAAACAGCAGCAACAGCAACTTATTGGACACCTGCCTATTTTAATTTAGACTGTTTTAATTCTTGGAGAAGGAAAAGTGTGTCTGACTTGGGGCTTCACTTGTGGTCTATTAGTTTAGGTACAAGACTTACAGTTCCACACAATTATTCTCACAAGAGACACCCCAATAGTGAAAGGAAGGGAAGGGAAAAGGGAAAACTAAGTTAAAATGCTGTAATTGTCACAGCATCAATAAAAGTGGGCTCTTATTTAAGTGAAAATGATATGTACCATTATGTACAGTATATTGTAACTAAACACAAAATAAAAAGTGCACAAAAATAAGTAGTTCTACAGTATCAGGTGTGTCCCAGACAGCCTCAGACATGAAACACTTGTCCATGACACATAGGGCAATACCACTTTCATGCTTAGTTTTTTATCTTGTATGTTCACAGAGTATCCTTGTACAGTATATGGATGCTTAAATCAGGGATTCTGGAGTTAAGCCACATTTTTGATAAGGCTACAGTGGTAGCCAGGAGTATCTGTAACAATAACCAGCCATATCCAGCCATGGTTGTTACTTTCTGCATTTAAACTGAATGACCCATGTGATGTATAGCTAAGGATATCATTACTATAGTCAATGGCTACCACTGTATGTTATTGAACTTTTGGACACTGATGCAGGCTCTCATCTCATCTACTTTAGTACAAAACTTCTGATGTCAAGCAAGCAATAAAACATGATGAGGTGTGGATTATCTCCTGATAAGAGCATGCCCAGGTGCATTATGAGGCACGAGGTATGTGCGCCAAGTGCCTAATGCACCTGGGTGTGCTCGTATCAAGAGATAACCCATACCTCGGAGTGTGTTATTGCACTTATAAAATGGGCCCCCAGTAAAGAATTAAAAAATGAACATAAAAAGTGTAGCTACAAAGAGTAAGAAGAATATAATATATTAGTAAAAAAAATAAGTTGTCGTCATTGTGTTGGAATGGAGGACTGGAGTTGTTTAATTAAAAGTCACTACAGGATGTTGTTTTCTGTCTGTGTTTTCACTCCCCACCAACCCACAGAAACACTCAAAACCATGTTTTATTTGTTTTGTTTTTGTAAATATTTCTTAGTTTGCCCATCCAATTTCAGAGCCAGTGGTAGCAAGCATGTCCCATTTCGGGTGATGAAGTTGGTGTAATGTTTCTTGTCCCCCCATACAGAACGCATTTTTTTCTTGTATATTTCTTTTTTTTTTTCTTTTGTTTACAGCTTTTGTTAAATTCACTTAATGGCTTTCTTGCTAAGCAGCTGGCTTGACTGGGAGCGAGTGTGTCCCGCAGTGGCCACCGTAGAGAGTGGTTTCCTGCTTCGTGGGTCTCAGTAACTGTCAATGAGGAAGAGAAGTAAACTTCTTTTTACATTTCTGGTCACAGTAATGGGCTAATGCAGTTTTACACAGGAACTTGGGGGTTGATATGGGTGGCAGTTGAAGGGGAAGAGGAAATAGGGGAGCATCACAAATTGGATCCAGAGATGGCAGAAACGCATGTGTACTGAGCAGGCTTTTGAGCAGCAGGACTGACAGCTGCTGCTATTGTGAACAGACGGACCTACAGTGAGTAAAAATAAAATAAGATAAGGAGAGCATTAACAGTTTAGTGGTTGTGCAGGAAGAGGGACCTTCAACACACTCATTGCTATTGTTCTGCTTTCTCTGTTGGTGCCATGCTGCCAAGCAGGAAGAGTCGCTCCCCGCTGTTGTGCTGTGAGCCATGTCAAGTCTGTGTTTTTGTTTACAGTTGGCATGGCTCACTGATTTGTTGTTGTTATGGGGCTCAGGAGTGAAGGTTAGTGTCAGATGGCTAGTATATCTTCTGATAAGGATACGGCTCAGAAGATGTACTAGCCAATCAGATTGCTGGATTTCTGAAGCCCATTTTATAATAAGGATTATAAAATGGGTCAGGACCTTTGTGGGTCCTGATTGGCTGAGAAGTACCTTTGGCCGTATCCTTATCAGAGCATATTGTGTCAACTGGTACCTCTTCAGCCAGCCAGAACTCACCACAAGAGAGATCACTGTGCCAGCATCGTGGAACTGCCTAGCCAAGATGAAGCCCCCCACCCAAAACACTGTATCTTACTGTAGCCACATTTTACACTGCGTAGTATCATACTATTGGGATCGTGGCTAAAACATTTTTTTATATAATGTCCCTCATTTAAAATATAAAAGTGTGACCTCTTTTGCTCCTGTTGACAAAGCCACCCCTGAGCCAATGAGCATTGAGTGCGTGACACCAGGACGCAACTTTCAAATCATAGCTGAAACCCACTTCTCCATTAGCTCTCATAAATGAAACAACTGTTTCTTAAACAAATTGTAGTTAAAACATAACAGGTTTTGTAGTATCTGACACTGACCTAGAAGCTACTTCCTGATAGCACCATGATCTAAGGAAAGCACTCCTAGAAAAACGCTATCTATGGCAGCTGGTAAGAGACATGCTTGCTCCCACCAAAACCATCTCACATTGGAAAAAAACAAACAAAAAGAAAATGTTGAAAAGAAATACAGCTTGGAAGGTGTTTGTTTGGGGATGGAGGAACAAAAGAAATACAATATTGAGGATGTTTTTGTGTGTAGAAGGGGGAGGGGACAAATACGCATTAACACCTCCAGTCGCAAGGACAACTTTTCTGTTAACATATATTTTACACTTTTTAATCCTTTTTATTTGAATAAGTGAATTTTGTAGTTTTCTTTTTATACTCAGGGACCCATTTTATAAGCAGAATAAGACACTTGGAGGTGTGATTTATGGGCTGATAAGAGTACTTCCCAGGTGCTAAAGGCACTCAGTGCAAGCACCTCATGGCTATATAAATAGGATAATGCAGTCACCCATCCAGCATAAACATACAAGATATCCAGTGTAAAATAACCTCAGAATGTCTGTAGTGTGTTGATGAATCAAATGTCAGTGGGGACTGAAGAACCGGTTGAGGGACGAGGGAGGAAGTGCAAACATAGGGCAATGTAGTAATAATTGAGGCAAGGTGTATACAGTTTGAGAACACTCTACCTGCAGCGAGAAATTGGGAGGTGGACTTAAGGCAAAGGAAAGGCAGAACAACACTAGCAGTATATTTCAGTAACAGGCATCAGCTTATTAGGCAGTTAACATGTGCAAATAAAGGTGACAAGACAGTTCCTAACCGAGGTAATTATCAAACTAGTAACAGAACCCTTTAGGTTCAGAGACAGGAATTTACTTAAAGTATAGCTGGAAAGTGGCCCAGAGTCGTTATAATAAGCAGAGCAAATAATGAAGACAGAAAAGCATTGCAGGTCTAAGAAAATAAAAGGTCAGTGAATTAGGTGGGTCCAAAATTAAACTGTTTTAATCTAGGCACAGTACAGATGCAATACAGTAAAGCCTACTTAAATGCATACCTCTTAAATTTATTTATTTATTTAGAAAATATATTTGGGCACAGGTGCTCATTTACAAAAGTTCCACACAGCAGAGTCAGACAATACAGTAAAGTACAATATCAGTTACTTCATCAATTCCAGCAGAATATAGTCATGACAAATCAACATGATACATAGATACACAAATGAAACTTATGCTGTTACCAGAGGAGGATAGTCTCAAGTGGTTCCAAACCATGCATAGCCCACTTTAGTGCATACATTTCTAAGACTCAATTTGTACCTCCTTAGTATTAATTTGGCCTGTTAAGTGCATGTAAGAGCCCCCTTAAATGCTTAGCTCTAGCTCCACAGCACAGTTACCTAAGTGGTACTTCATGTTTTAGCTGCTAATAAGTGTTTACTGCAGTGCCGATGATGCACACAATCACTCCTTGTCACTTATAATCATGAACCTAAGCAAGTCAATGGAGTCCCAGTGAGTGCCTTAATAAAATAACCCATTTTTAACAACACAAGGGCATCCAGGTTTGTTTTTCCAATAGAAAAGATAAGCTCTCTTAAAAACATTGACCCTTTAAATTCATACTCACAGGTGACAAATAGGGTATGCATTTAACAGAGTTCCACTGTACTACTTTAAACACATTAAGTACAGAACACATTTGATTAGGACATGTAGGCAATACTGGCAAGCAATGGTATAATTTAACAAAAGATCAAGTTCAGCCTAATAAACTAAAAGTGTTAATTTGGATTAAGGCACCATGCAGGCACCAAGCATGACTGAATAATTTAAACACATGCTCAGATCAAGAAGCAGGCAGATGCAATAATGCCCAGTGGAAATTTCTTAGGGAGAACAGAATCAGTGTAATGGGGAAGTAAGAGATATTGCAGCAGTCACACTATGTATGCAGTCAGACTGAAATTGATATGGCAGCCTCAAATGACACAGCAATCAGAGCTCAAAAACCAGTGACACCCACCTAGGCAGTTAGTTTCAGTAGTTTAGGGGTAGTGACCTATACATAAGTAATAAGCCATGACAGGGTGTTCATTAAAGGATTTTAATGCACACTGCAGGGGTGTAGTAAGGGATGTGACCAAAGGCTAAGTGTCCTTACAGCCCTGGGAAGTACATTAAAATCCTTTAATGCACACTGTGGAGTGGCTTATCACACTTATAAAATGGCCAGTATGTACAAAAATGAAAATAAATAATATAATAATAACATTTCAATTTTTAAATACAAATGTGTTCTTAAATAATATATAATAAAATTTAAATTTTTAAATAAAAAATGTTGTGTTCTTTTAGTTTTAAAAATGATTTGTAAACCTTTAGGCATGAAAAAATAGTTCTTGTTGTGTAAAGTGAACAGCAGCTGGTGGTGGTGCTGAGTCAGTTTTTCATTTAGCACAGCATGCTGCCCTCTCCTCGACTTCACATCGTTGGTTAGGGACTACAATTCGTTCTGCTCTTCTGGCTCCACCAAGTTTTCAACCAAGGCCAGTGAGCACACTGAAGAAAAAATGCTTTTTGTTTTGCCAGCATGAGCACAAGCCCCCAGTTACCCCCCCCACTACCATGCAAAATGGAGCTCACTTGCTTTCCAGGCCCATGGAGCGCATGTGCTGCTTTCCCCTCCTAGCATCATTTGAAAAGAGAGCTCACTCACTCTCCTGGCCAATGAAGCTGTTCCAGAACCAATAAACTCACAGAGTTCACTTGCTCTCCCAGTCCTATGTAGAGGTCAGTGCTCACTTGCTCTCTTGGCCCCCACAAACTGCACAGACTGGGCTGGGGAGCTTTGTTTCAGGATGGAACACCTGATGCTACAGGAAGTATAGTATCTGCTTGATCAGTTGCATTGTCCTGTGACCCTACATGTCTGTTCATTTTTCGCTATCAGGGAGCACAGGAGGAACCATTGTGCAGAACCTGCATGCAGAGTCAGCCCCTCCCAATGAGAAGGAGGGAAAATGTTGGAATTGAGCCCTTTTAGCTGAGAAGTAGAAGTTTGTTGCCTGCAGCCAGAGATGATGAGCCAAACTGTCATGCTTCCCCTCCCCCACCCAGCAACTGTGTTTTTTTTAATCAGGAATTGGAGTCCTGTGGCTCTTTTTCTTGTCACCTTATATACTACAGGCAGAATGACTTCCTAGCTCAGGAGCAGCAGAAGTAAGGAAAAATGTAAGTTTGTGTGTTTTTTATGCACTGGAATGAAGAGACTGCCCAAAACATTGCAGCAGCTGTCCCTTTGTACGGGGGCCCCCTTCCCTCCCATGGCCAAATGGCCAGAGGCTGCTGGAAACCAGCCCTGGGGAGTGGTCAGCAGCCTCTGGACATGGGCTAGAATAGGTCAGCTAGTCAGGGACTTCAAACAGGTGTGCAGAGATTTCGGAGTTCCTTTGACAAAAGAGAAATCCGAGGCTCCAGGAACTTCCCTCACCTTCTTGGGCATAGAAATTGATTCTTTTAGCAGGCTGTGCTGTCTGCCACAGGACAAACTGAGAGCTCTTCAGGTCCTGCTCTGCAAGATGACAGGGTGCAAGAAAGTTTCTCTGAAGGAGTTGCAGCTGCTAGTCGGGCACCTTAACATGCAGGATCATTCCCATGGGGCGGACCTTCATGCGGCGGTTGGCCAGGAGAGGGGCTGGCTGCTCTAGACCCCATCACAGGATTCAGGTCACCCAGCAGTTCTGAGAGGACTTACAAGTTTGGCAGCTGTTCTTAGATCACTTTAATGGGATGGCCTTGTGGCAGGCACTGCGGGATGGTATCCCTTTGGAGCTGTACATGGACGCAGCTGGGGTTCTGGGTTTTGTGGCTTATTTTCAAGGGCAGTGGTGTGCAGGTCAATGGCCACCTGCCTGACTGGAGGCCGGGCTGGGGAAGGATATCACCTTACTGGAGTTCTTCCCAGTCATAGTGGCACTGTGCATCTGGGGTCCCAGGCTCCATGACCAGGTCCTGCACTTCAGGTCAGACAACATGGGGGTAGTCCACACCATCACTAGGCAGCTGGGGCATTTGGGGCCAATGGGGGACTTAATGTGGGTTTTTGTTTTTAAATGTATGCTGCTTAACATAACATTTCAAGTTATACATGTTCCAGGAACTGACAATGGCATTGCCGATGCATTATCTCATTCATAGTGGGACTGATTCTTCAGACTGGAGCAGACAAGAAGCCACAGGAGGTGTCTTCCTTCCTGTGGGAGGTGGTGAACGACAAACTTGGAAATGCATAGGTAACTCAATAGTGCCCGGTACCAGAGAGGCATATTGCTGGGGGGGTCAGACGCTACCTAGCCACGGAAGAGTTCAAGGTGTGGCAGGATGTTTGGCCCATTCTGGTAGATCAGCTGCACAACTATGTCATGGTAGGTAGGGCATAAGGTCTATTGCCGGGGGTGATGGCCCGCCACCTCAAGGGACTGTCCTGGGTGATGAGAGTAATTGGTCTGGCAGACACCACGTGAGCCTTTAAGGTGCGGAAGCTGTTAGAAGGCTGGGGCAGAGAAGTCACTTCTACCCTGATGCCAAACAGCCCATCACGCTGGGTAGATTAGAGGCCATTTGGGGGGGGTCTTACCTAAAGTCTGTAGGGATAACCATGAGGCACGGCTGTTTGACACTATGTTCCTGGTCACTTTCTTTTTTTTTTTTTTTCCATTAAGACTTTATTAAAGTTATTTGGTGCAGAGAATACATCCATGAGAAACATAAACATACAAAGTAGATATACATACATATCTCAGATAACAAACGGATCCATTCTCTGCCTACCCAACTACTACCCCAACTACCACCCCCCCCTCCCCATTATCCCCAGCACTAGACACCCGGTAATGATACCTTTTACACAGGAGGAGCAAACCCTATTCTATAGGGAGTAAAAAGCATGAAGGGGGCCCCAAATCTTATTGAACCTTGGTAGCTTATTCTGAAGAATAGCTATCGTCCTTTCTACTCTAAGGTTAGCAAGTAGTTCCTGTAACCATTCAGTATAACTGATTTCAATAGAATCTTTCCAATGCTTGAGGACCACCTTTTTAAGGGATGCCGAGATTAGAGATATATGGAATTTCCTGTTCCTAAATGGAATATGAGCTACGTCCCCTAGCAAACATATCTCCGGTGTGAAGAGGTCCTCTAGACCCAGTAAAGGATCAAACTTTCTTTTGATAGCTGTCCAGAGCGGGACTATCTTTGGACATTTCCAAAAAATATGAAGCAGGTCCCCTTCTCCTTGTTGACATCTTATACAGGTTGAGGCGGAAACAATTCCTAAGCTTGCCAACTTCTTGGGGGAATAATAAATGTTATGTAGTATTTTAAATTGCATCAGTTTAAGCCGATCTTGGAGGATAAATTTGTGACAACTGTGCCACAGTGCTGTACAATTGAGATCTCCTTTGGGAAAAAATGAGGCCCAATAAGAAATAGGTGCCAAGTTTTGGGAGTAGGCCCAATTATATAAAGTACTATATAAATTAGAGACGGCATGCGGCAGGCCAGCTAAGGGACTCAAAACTAATTGAAATTCTAATTTCGGAGCAGATATTGGGGCAGGGCCCAACCTATTAGTTATGAGATGACAAGTTGGTAAACCCTAAAGATATCCGGATTTGGCAGTTTAAATTTATTCAAAATTTCTGGTGCAGTAAGTAAGTGTCCCTCTGACGAAGTTATATCTCTTAATTGGCACTCTACCAATTGTGCAAGCCAAGTGGTATTAAGAGGTTTACCCTCGATTAAAAAATGAGGATTACCTCTTATAGGTTGAAAAGGATCCCTGGAGTGATTATATTTTAGAAATCCACATCACTGTGAGGGGACCTTAACTGATACTCCTATTGGAGATTTCCTAAACACTGCAGGTAAAAGTTTAGGGTTAAGATGTAGCAAGGCCTTAGGTGAAAAACCATGTTTCCTAATGAGGGATAATTCAATTTGTAACCATAAGGGTATATACGTATCTTGGGACAAAAGGTGCGCGGCCTGTACCCATCTAAGATACTTATTGACGTGACCAGCCCAAAAATACAGGCTGAAATGAGGCAGTTTTAGCCCACCTAATAACTTAGGAGCAGCTAGTTTGTCATAGGCCATCCTAGCTTTTTTATGGCCCCAAATAAAGTTGGCGATGAGCCCATGGATTTTCTTGAACCATGAGAGTGGGAGCCAGATGTTTAACAAATTCAGAGGATAGAACAGCCGGGGAAACACGTTCATTTTAATTAGGTTAATCTTCCCCCACAGGGAGATTAGAAGCAGTGCCCATCTTTTCAGGTCTAAGTCAATTGTGAGAACCAAGGAGTCCAAATTTAACTGTCGAATCCGTCTTGAGCTCCTGGCCAAAGTGAGACCCAAATATTTAATGGAGTCAGATCTCCAGGCTAATCCTAGAGCAGTAATTTCATGTGTAAAGATTTTGTTGTTAAGGGGGTATACCACCGTTTTTTCCAGATTTAGTTTATAATTAGCTAATTCACTATACTCCTGTATAGTTCTTAGTAAGGCCGGAATAGACTTAATAGGGTGCGATATATGCAACAAAAGGTCATCAGCATATGTGGTTATTTTAACCGTATGATCCTGAATTTTAATGCCGTGTACCTCTTGATTGTGTGAGATACTCTTTATGAGGGGTTCGAGATAGAGATTAAAAAGTAGAGGAGATAACAGGCATCTTTGTCTGGTGCCCACATGTAATTTGAAAGGGTCTGAAATGACCCCATTACATGAAATCCTAGCTGAGGGCATCAGATATAATGATCTGATACAATTCAGGAACACGTCGGGGAAACCAAAAGTTTTCATTGTGATTAAAAGATAGTTCCAATAAACCCTATCAAAAGCTTTCTCTGCGTCCAATGAGACTAACACCATCGGGAGGTTACTCTCATCGGACGCAGAGAAAACATGCGCCAACGTCCTTAAGTGATCGTTGGATGATCTACCTTTCATAAAGTCGACCTGTTCCACTCCAATTAGAACAGGTAGAATTTTATTTATACGGTCAGCCAGTAACTTCACCAGAATTTTTATATCTAATTGAGCAATGAGATGGGCCTATAACTAGAAAGTTGTTCAGGAGATTTATCTGGTTTTGGGATTAATACAATAAGCGCTTCAAATAATGAGCTATCCGTTGCCTGACAGTTGAGAAAATATTGGAATAAAGAGACCAGAAGTGGGGACAGTTGTTTAGAAAAAACCTTATAAAAATTAGATGAGAATCCATCTGGGCCTGGCGTTTTATCAAGAGGGAGACCCTTAATGACTTGCTCTATTTCACTCTGAGAAATAGAGGTAGTGAGATGAGTCCGCTGGGACTCTGAAAGAGAAGGAAGGTTCAGATCCTTTAGAAAGGAATATATTTTTTCTTCCGATGGGGGATTTTTCATTGCACTATAAAGCGAATCAAGGTACTTTCTAAACTCCTCTGCTATCTCCATAGGGGAGGTCTTAACAAGACCACCATCAGTAGGTTGGACAGCCGGAATTATTCTGGAAGCTTCTACTTGCTTAATGCGCCTCACCAACATCCAACCCGCCTTCTCCCCTTGGTCAATATAATTGGCCTTTGTTTTTATTATTGCTAATTCAGCTTGTTCCCCCAATAATTTTAAGTAAAGATCCCTCAGTTTAATTAACTCATGCTTACCTTCCTCCGTAGAATGGGGGGATAAATTAGCCTCTCTAAGTCTAATCTGAGTCAGGAGCTCTGACATATATCGTTCCTTCTCTTTTTTCTTTTTGACTGCCTGGCCTATTAGAATTCCACGCATAAATGCTTTGAATGCTCCCCAAACTATATCTGGTCGGGTAGTGCCATTAACATTATTTGAAACAAACTCACCTATTTGTGACGAAATATATTTAACTGAGTTGGGGTCCCTTAAGATTTGATTATTTAGCTTCCATCTATTACTCTTTCTAGGAAGAGATGAAAAGGAGACTGAAGAAGATACCAAGGAATGGTCGGAGGGGTTCCTGGTCACTTTCTGTGGGGTCTTCAGGGTTTTGGAGTTAACAAAACCCTCCAGAGACTGAGGCACCCTGAGCTTGTTGTCACAGGATGTGGTGATAGTGGGGAACAGGGTCTTCCTGTATCTCAGCAGGTCAAAGATGGATTAGAGTGGGACAGGTCACTGGTTTGAAATTGAGGCCCCTCCGGGGAGTGGTGGCATGCCACCTGTAGGCTGGCGAAATACAGGATGCACTGCTCTGCAACCAGTGAGGCCTTCTTCAGGCACCAGGATGGCAGCACAGTGATGGCTTATCAATTCCGGTTCATCCTGCAGAGAGCAATCCAGGAACTGGGGCTGACGGCTGGGGATTATGGGACACACTCACTCTGTATTGGGGTGGCAACAGCAGCTAGAGGCAGGGGCCTATCAGACTCAGAGATTCAGGCCTTGGGACACTGGAAGTCTAAGGCATTCCTGTATTATATGAGCCCACACCTACAGCAATTGTTTATTGTCTCTTACAGGCCCTAGGGAAGACATGATGTGCATTTAGATAATTGGTCATGTGTTCATCTGGTGGGCAGCTCAAAGGGTAGCCAGTCAGCTGGGGGGAAGTAATCTATCTCTGCCACGAGAGGTCACCCGGATTGAGTGGTTGGGGACCAAGGGCTTGCTCTAGGAGGAGTTGCTTCTAAGCTTGCAAAGGAAGGCTGACTGGGGGTCCACACCGCAGATCTTGCTGATTCACTTGGGTGGAAAAGACCTGGGCCGCAGGAAGATGGTGAATCTGCTGTTTGCAATGAAGGATGATTTGTGGACCGTCAAGGGTTGGTGGCCTGATACCACTATTATCTGGTTGCAATTGTTGATGAGGGAGCATTGGGCTCAGCCGCATAGGGTGCCCGCACTGAACTGGGCTTGTCTGTGCATCAACAAAGAGATGGGAGCAGTTATGGAGTCCCTGGGGGGCTCTGTATTGAGACATGATGACATTTACCGTACCTCCCAGTGCCTGTGGTAGGCCTGGAGGGTCGGTTGCAGGGTGAGGTTTTAAATAGTTTTTTAGGCAAGGTGCAGACAATATTGGAGGAAAAGGTTGAGCAGAGGGCTTGAGGGGTTGGACAGGGTCCATCCTGTGGCAGCACGGGATGAGCATATGAGGGAAGTAGCAGGGAAATAGGGGACGATGCCAGTTCTCCCAAAGGTATCTGGGCCCCTGGATTGTGTGAGGATGGTGGATCACAAGATCTGTACCCACACGAGGGGTCTAGGTCCAGCCTCAGCAGCAGAGACTGCAAGGTCGATGATGCCAGATGGGGGGGCCGCCACCAGAACCTTGGCCATATCACCTGTCTTGCTACTATGCATGGATGCCTCAGCCTGCACTGACAAGGCTCCTTGAATTGTGATGATGCGGGGGGCCCGAGGTATGAGCTTTCTCCATGCAGCACCTGCTGCTCAATATTAACAGACCAGGTATTGATCTAGAGTATAAAATTGGAAGAAATTGATAATGCAATAAAGATTAATACCTAAAAATTGTAAATAAATAAAACATGGCTGCAGCCATTTTCCTCCAAGAACTGTGTTGTGTCTTTCTTGACCATGAATGGTGCAGCGATGGGGGTCTAACAGATAATGAAGAGGCTGCCCAACACATTGCAGCAGCCATCCCTTTGTCTGGGGGCCCCCTTCCCCCATGGTAAAATGGCCAGAGGCTGCTGGAAACCAACCCAGGGGAGTGGTCAGCAGCCTCTGGACATGGGCTAGGATAGGTCAGCTAGCCTCTATGAGGGGGATCTAAGGGGAGGGAAAAATATATCCAGCTGGCTGTCCAAGCTTCAGCCTTTTTATTCTTCCTCCCCTCGGATCACTCACCCTCCTCTTCCCTTGCAACTCAGGAGGTGAGGCAGGTTCAGTAGGGCCCCCTTTTTGACCCTCTAGGGGTGACCGCATTAGGGGTTGGGGAGTAACTTTTCTTGGTTTTCCCCTACTGGGGTTTTTCCCAGGTTTTTGACCTCCCCAAAAAGGGATGTTAAGAAAGTAGGTATCAAGTACCCAAACAACAATAAGCTCAAGTCAAAGTAAAAGTAATATAGCAAAATTAAGTATGAGGACACTTAGAGAGTAGAAAGTTATTAGATATAGTAAAAGATGGTATTCTGTCAGTCGCAGCTGGGTAGCGGTGCGGGACGAGCACATGAGGGAAGCAGCAAGGAAATAGGTGATGATGTCAGTTCTCTCAAAGGTATCAGGGCCCCTGGATGGTGTGAGGATGGTGGATCACAAGACCTGTACCCGCATGAGGGGTCTAGCTCCAGCCTCAGCAGCAGAGAAGGCAAGGTTGGCAATGCCAGATGGGAGCTGCCGCCAGAACCTTGGCCATATCACTTGTCTCACAACTATGCATGGACGCCTTAGCCTGCACCGACAAGCCTCCTTGAATTGTGATGGTGCGGGGGGCCTGAGGTATGCGCTTCCTTCCTGCAGCACCCGCTACTCAATATTAACAGGCCAGGTATTAATCTAGAGTATAAAATTGGAAGCAATTGATAATGCAATAAAGATTAATACCTAAAAACTGTAAATAAATTAAACATGGCTGCGGCCATTTTACTCTAAGAACTGTGTTGTGTCTTTCTTGACCATGAAGTGGGGGGAGCTATGGGGGCCTACTGGATAAAGGAGATAACAGTGTTTTTCTGTGCATTGTGAAGTGGGGTTTATGAGGCCAGTTAGCAGTGCAACAGCCAAAGTCAGTGATTTTTTTTATGAAAAGGAAACATAGTTTAATTTAAGCATTTAGGGAGGAAACTGGTTGTAGTTAAGTCACGGGATATGTTTTAGCGTGTGTTGTAAGTTCTGCAGTGCAGTGTGTTTATATAAATATTGAGAGCAGTTTGTGATACATGTTTTTTAAGTATCAGTGTAGTAAAGAACAGGAATTTCAACATGGAGGCTGCAGATTTTCTTTCTACTTTCATTTTGGAGTGGAGTGAAGTGATATGTTTTTAAATTAAGTAGGTCTTTTGGTGAGGAAAATGAAATTCAGCACCTGACTGCATTTAAAGAGATTTACCGCATGGTCATGTGATTTCTCTCAATCAATGATACTTCTAGATTTTTTTGCCATTTTATAAATCAGTTAGAAAGTCTGGGGTGGCCAGCAAAACTCCACACAGAACAATAGTATCTCCAGATGTGGTGTTCCACAGCTGCGAATCAAGGAAATCATTGTATGAGGGGAGGCAGAGAGGTGACTGAGCGGGCCTTTTCATCAAACACCAGACCCATGGAATCTCCCACAGAAATTATGGTATACACTGTACCAGTAATAATAATGGACTTCGCCAACCAATACAAAAGTTGGAGAGCTACTGCAGGGAAAGCAAGTCCAAACATATAAATGTCCTTACTAACAGTCTAAGAGTTAAAAGATGAAAAAGTCAGGAAAATCTAAAGAAACATGTAAACTGCAGATGTCAAGTAAACTGTGATTACTTTAGATAAACATCCAAGAATATGTCAAATTCCCAGAGGTAAAGATCTGTGGCCTGTGGCATATGGAGGATGCAAAAACCTTTCATTTATTAATTTGAGAATTGATGACTGGGAAAGACACATTGAGTCAAGGCTCATTTCCACGTGTGACCCGGTGGAAGGGAACAGGGGAGGCAAATACATAGCATGGACACAGTACAAAGTTAAATGCAATTACTTAGCACTGACACAGTTCACAGTTACAGTAAAGTGGAATGCAGTGGTAAGTACAGTATAAGCAAGCAAAAATAAGGCAATTCAGTCACACCTATACCAGGTAGGAGGCAAATGAAAGGTGGGAAGTTAGGTAGGGGGAAAGCAGGAGTATGGGGAGGGAAGGAGTTTCGGCTGGTAACTGAGGGAAACGGGAGGTAATGAAATGGAAGGATAATGGAAGTAGGTTCCAAAGTGAAAGGAAATGCTAGGAAATGGTTGACTGCCCAGCAGAGGAGCGGGGATGAGGAATAACACATGTGATAGGATCCCTGGAGTGGAGGGAGCAGGAGGCAAAAGGAATGGAGGAAATGAGCAAGGAGAGGTAAAAAAGAAGGAACTCAAGCCAGTATTTGGATATGAATGAGGCACCGTGGTTCTGCTGTACTGAAGTTTGCCCTTGCTGTAGATAACAAGTTCAGTCTCTAGTGTCTCATGAATGTGTGTGTTGTAGTCCACCTTGTGGCTACACATATTTCTTCTGAGTCACCAGATTGTGCTCTGATCATGAGGTGGTGACTGCCCTGGTAGAATGTGGTTTTATGCCACCAGGGGGTCTAAGTTCTTGGTGTGGTAGGCTGTGGTGCTGGCTTTCTTTATCCAGGAGGAGACTGTTGATTTTGAGGTGGGATTGTCCTTTCTCTTGCCGTTGAATAGGACAAATGGTTGGTCAGATTTCCTAAAGTTTTTTGTTCTGGTTAAGTATGTGGAATTAGTCTCTTCATTCCTAATGCCTTTAGTTCCATATGTTGTGCGGTTTCTTCCTCTAGCAACTCATTGGGGAGGTCTATGGTCTGTGACGTGTGAAATTTTGAGTTGAACTTGGTTGTGAATGAAGGCACTGTGCTCATAGTGATTCTGTCCTGGTGAAATACCAGGACTGGTTTGTGACAGGCTAAGGCCTAAAGCTTGCATCTTCATCTGGCAGAGCATAATGCGACCAGTAGTGCCATCTTCTGTGTTAGCCATTTGAGGCTCACTTCCGTTATTGGTTCGAATGGGTGAGACATTAGAGTCTGCAATACCAGTAGTAGGTCCCAGGAGGCTGCTGGGTCCTTGGATCTGGGATTTATGTTGCTGGCCACTTTAAGGAATCTGATTATGTCAGGATGTGCCCCTGGGACCATATTGCTTACCTGGCCCCTAGCTGCTCCAATTGCTGCCACCTGCACCTGGAGGGACGAAGGTGATAGGCCATTGTCAAGGCCCTCCTGTAGGAAAAGTAGTATGGTCACAATGAAGGACTCCTCTGGAATGATTCTCCTTTGTGTACACCAGTCAACGAATATTCTCCATTGCCTCCTGTAAGTGGCCATGGTTGACGTTCGTCTGGACATGGTTAGGGTATTGATTACCCTTGCTGTGTAACCTGCCCTCAGCAATCTCTCCCTTTCAGGAGCCAGGCTGTGAGCTGTAAGCTTTGGGGGTCTGGGTGGAGCACCGGGCCCTGATGGATTATGTCCCTCCTGTTGGGGAGTATCCAAGGTCACTCCAGTGCCATGGCCACCACCATTGCAAACCATGCTCTTCATGGCCAGTATGGCACCAGTAGAATGACTCAAGCTCTCGACTGTCTGGCATTGTGTAGGACTTGAGGGATGAGAGGGATTGGAGGGAACACATAAGCTATCAAGAACTGCCATTCCCTGGACAGGGCATACACTCCTGCTGACTTGGTGTCCTTGAATCTGGAGTAGAACTTCTGCACCTGTGAATTTTCTGCAGTTGCCATAAGACCTATTTCCACGGTGCCCCATCTGGAGTTGATCTCATGGAACACCTGGCGGTTCAACTGCCACTCCCCCGGGTGAATGAGCTGTCGGCTCAGCCAATCCGCCATCTGGTTCAGTTTCCCTGTCAGGTGAACTGCCGTGAGCATGGTCAGATTCAACTGTGCCCAGTTGAGGACTCTGGAAGCCTCTCTTTGCATGGCTATGCTTCTGGTGCCCCTCTGCTTGGTGAGGTAGGCTACTGTGGCTGTGTTGTCTGAGAAACGAGCATATTTCGATGTCGTACTGCCTCCTGGAATGACATTAGTGCATTGTAGACAGAGCGCATCTCCAGAACGTTGATCGGGAATCTTGCTTCTGCTGCCGTCCATCTGCCTTAGGCTGAGTTGTTGTCTAAGGTGGCACCCCACCCTAAGAGGCTGGTGTCTGCCTCTATGATTGCTTCTGCCTGTCGATCCAGGGGTGTGCCCCTTGTCAGGTTGTCTGTCCCCAACCACCAGGTCAGCAAGCACCGTACTTGAAGGCTCATGATGAACCTGATTGTGATATTCTGGTTTGCCGTGTGGCCCTGGCTGATGTAGCTCAGTAGCAGGCTTCTCGTGTTCCACCTCATCCAGGGTATGAGATCTATGCATGATGCCATCATGCCCAGTAATCTGGATACCTCGAGGAGTGAGGTAGTTTCGTGAGTTAACAGCCGAGTGGTCAGGTGCCTCAGGGTCTGGATCCTGTTGGTCGATGGGTGCACCCAGCCCTCTGCGGTGTTGATGACCATGCCTAGGTGCTCTATTCTCTGACTTTAGAGCAGTGTGCTCTTCTCCCTGTTGACCACTCATCCATGTGTCTCCAGGCAGCGGAGCACCATGGCTGTATCCTGCTGGGCCTGACTGAATGTACTTGCCCACATGAGCCAGTCATCAAGGCAGGGTATCACTTGAATGCCCTGTCCTCTCATCTTGGCTGTTAGTACCACTGCTGTCTTGGTGAAGACCCATGGGGCCGAAGCTAGGCCGAATGGTAGTGTTTCCCCAAGATATAGAATCTGAGGTATTTGTAGTGTGTTGGTCTGATCGGGCTGTGCAGGCACACATCCTTCAGGTCTATGGATGCCAGATAGTCCCCTGGTCTGAGTGCCCTGGTGGTGGACCTTAAGGTCTCTATTTTGAACCATTTGTACTCTACAAAGCGATTCAAGAATTTTAAGTTGAGTACCGGGTGAAGGTCTACCATTTTCTTGGGCACCATAAAGAATACAGAATAGACCCCCTTGCCCTGCTCATGTACTGGCACCCGTTCGATTGTCCTTGATTCGATCAATTTGGCCAGGGCGGCTCTGACTTGGGATGGGGATGCTCTTTTTCTGGAGATTGGGGAGGACACCAATCTGTCTCTTTGTGAAATCTGCACTAGCTCTATGGCATAGCCGAGTGCCAACCCCTCTCTTACCTACCTATCTGATGTTTTCCTCTCCGATTTGTGGCTGAACATTTGCAGGCCGGAGCCAATGGGTGGGTAGTCTGACTCCCTTGTTGTTGGGGTGCAGTCAGGATTTATTCAGTTTGGGTTTGAAGGAGTTGTTGGGCTGGCTCCTGTTTTGTTGAAACCTATTGCGTGGTTTGTACTGCTGTTTCTGTTGTCTTGTGTTGGTTTTGATAAGTATTTGTGTTGTAGGCTGGCCTTTTGTCACAGAAATTGCAGTTCTTTCTGTATCTTGAGCGGTTGGGCAGATAAGTGTCCGAGGACTTCGTGTCCTTTGTCATTTCTCTGCCCTCCTTCTTGCCCTTGAGGTAACACTCCATCCCTTTCCTGAAGAAGGATGTTCCCTTAAAAGGAATCTTTAGTAGCATGGTCTTGGACTCCAGGTCTGCGTCCCAGATTTTCATCCAGATTAGGCGGCGGGCCTTGTTGGTTATGGCCGTGGACCTTGCATTGATTCTCAGTGAGTCCACCGCCATATCTTCCAGGTGCTTTGTGGCCAGAATAGCCTGCTCCATTAGTGCCGCCTCTGAGGAGTTGGGTGTAAGAGACTTCTGTATGTCCTGGAGCCAGGCGGCCTAGGCCCTGGTAGTGTAAATGACCGTTGAGGCCATTAAGAATCCCAGCCCTGCTAGTTCATAGTTCTTTTTGAGGAGCTCCTTGAGCTGCTTGGCAGTTGGGTCCTTGAGTGCTGATGCCCCCTCCACTGGCAAAACAGTTTTCTTGCTGAGAGATGTGACCTGGGGGTCGACCTGTGGTGCTGTTCACCATGGCTTGAGGTCCTCCGTCGTGAAGGGGTACATTTTGTCCCAGAACCTGCTCTCTGGGATCCTAGTGGGTTCTTCAGCCTCTCACTCCCTCTGTACTACTTCCTGAATGGATAGACAAATGGGGAAGATATTGGAGGCCTTTGGTGCTGGGTTAAGGGAGGCGATTAGCTTAGACAGGGGTTCCACGGAGGGATTGGTGAAGTCCACCATCTCGTTTATGGCCTTGACCATGTTTGGGACCTGATCCAGGGTGCAGAATTTTGCCATCAGGGTTTGTGGGTCTTGTTCCATAGGCTCCTGTGGCTCTGCCCCCCCGCCATTGTGTTCGTCTGATTCCTTCCCTGAGTCATCAGGGTTGTCCGGTTGGTGTGTGGTATCCTGTGTCCAGGGTGCCTGTGTTGATGATCCCTCCTGTTGTTGGGGTTGTGAGAACTCTGTCAGCTTCTGCAGGATTGCTGACATGGATTCCTGCTGTTGTTGGATGAGGGTATTCATTGTCTGCTGATTCTGTAGCAGCAGGGCTGCAGTATCTGGTTGAGAACCCTCTCTGGGTAAGGTGCTGGTAGGTGCTGTCCCCTGTGATGAGGGTCCCTGAACCTGGGTGGATATGTCAGACTTCTCTGAAAACTCTTCATCCATACAGTCTGGACACAGTTGGCTTTGGTTAGCTGGGAGAAAAGGTATCTTGCAGGTCCTCCAGATTCTCATCCTGAGCATGTTATCTATGGATACATAAGAGGGGAAAAACCGTAGACTATGTGTGCCAAACCGCCCCCCCCCATTACATTCTACCTTTGCTGTAGGCCATAGTGCGGGGCTGCAAAAATGAACACCATACAGGCATGGGGGAGGGGGTTGGAGGTTTTACAGGAATGGCCCTT
This sequence comes from Neoceratodus forsteri, assembly GCA_016271365.2. NCBI lineage: Eukaryota > Metazoa > Chordata > Ceratodontiformes > Ceratodontidae > Neoceratodus > Neoceratodus forsteri. Next base: position 689,495,371 of record CM057449.1, read on the forward strand.
TCTCACAGATCTCTCTCCCCTATGGCTAAGTTTGAGGCTGCCCATGCATGTCTGTGGCTCTGCAGTGGGAATCAGGGCTCTGTCTTATCTAGTTCCCCTGAACTTCTATCCTGTTCGAGTGCTGCAGTGTCAGGGAGAGTTCTACAGTTGTCTGGGGCCGGTTGCCATTTCCAACATGGTGGGCTGCGCGCATTCATGGTAACTGAGCACCTGACATGCATGCACATCATTGCTATGAAAGAGAATGCCTGTGAACTATTGGAGAAGACTCTGTGGGGTGCCAGCATGGATTTGAGTGTCCTGAGTGATTCCTCATCTTGGAATCCAGGTAGTTGACTACTGCTCCTAATTTCTTCTTCTTCTGTGGCAGGCAGTGATCTGTGTGGTCACCAGGAGGGACTGCATAGTGCCACCCACAGTGCCAGGAGACCTCTGGGGCTCTTCTAGGAGGGGAGTGCCCTGGTCAGTGTAGCTGGTGCTAGAGTCAGTGGAGGATCACTGTAGTAGGGACCCAAGGTGACTGATTCCTCTCTTGTGTCTGTAGCTCCTAGTCTACATTGTTCTTTATAAGGGGAACCTTGAAAACTCCTATTGTCCTTCTAAGACTCACATGACGTGCAATCATGGCCCTGATACAGAATAGAGGCTGCTCAGGTTTATGATTTGATAGCCAAGTGTTAGTTAATAGCCTGCCTGTAGTTTGCGGTTAGGGGTGATTGAAATTTGCTTACCTTTTGATGGTTGTGCTATATTGTGCAGAAGCTGCATCCTGTACATGTAGCCTGGTTGATGCACATGGAAAACTGATCAAGAAGGGATGGAGGAGGGGTCAGGCAGGGGCTGGACTTCTTTGAAGTCACATGTGCATTGAAGCCTATCAGGTGGCTTGGAGACCCGGTGAGTAAGGTCTGGAGTGCCTCAGAGATTTCTCCCCACAGTTACCCTGAGATACAATATTTGCTATAGTGCAAAAAACGTAATTTAATTACGTAACTAACTTCAAGGGCATATGTACCTCGTCATTAGAGGTAGTTAAGAAATCAACTTTGTTATCTTTGTTTTCCCTAAAAGCTCCTTCAGTATTTTCCAATTTCCCATCATTCCATTTTCAAATTGTTTATTTAAATAGAATTCAGATTTGGCTTTCCAGGTCAGTTTTTTACTAGAATTCCTCCACATTTTATAGAAACAAATGATTTGATACCTTTTTTTGGACCAACATAGATGTTACACAAAAAAAGAACAAAGTGTTCTAGGCCATAAAGTTTCTGAAGAAGGACATGGTTGGTCCGAAAGCTAGAGCACTTTGTTCTTTTTTGTGTAACATCTATGTTGGTCCAATAAAAGGTATCAAATCATTTGTTTCTGGATCTGTTCTAAAAGGACCAATACGGCAACTACACCATTTGTTTGTTCATCTCTTATACTCATTTAAAATTTCTTAAAGATTTATCCAACTTATATTATTTCTAAGCTTTTTCTCTTTCATGTTTTCCATGAATTATAGCCTGTGTTACAAGTCTTATTTGTATTCCTTACTGTAGGTTTTCAAACTGGGGCAACCTTATCACATACAACCAAAAACTTATTTGAAATAATATCGTAACACTGTATCAATGTCAGGGATTGAAAACAAACATGACTAATCAGTATTAGCAATCATATTTCTGAATGCAAACAAATCAAAGTTTCTAAAATTCCTGGAATGAATGAACATTGGAGGTACATGAGGTTTAAATAGAGATCATATACAAAATGAAGGATATCCACAGCTTTGTCAGTAAATTCCCTCTGTCTCCAAATATTTGTTGGTTGTCAGAAACAAATATATTTCCTTTAAGAGCTAAATCAGTTTTCTCTAGGTTTAGCTTTTTTGAAATCTATATCTCTTTTGTTGAATGAAATAATTTGCCTGCCAAGCTGTGTTCTTGTTGTGCTTCCTTAAACTCTGGGTCTCTCTTCCCCCTTCTAGCCACTCTGCACCTTCCTTTCCTGTTCTGAAATCTCATCTCTGGGAGTTCTCTTGGTGACTCCTGTAGTTGTTTCTGATATTGGTGTGGTGTCCTATTCACATGCCTTCAACCCAGCACTGACACCACCAGCACTGCCCTGCTCCCTTAGTATCAGTCATTTCTCCCTGTTCCCTATTTTGTTGTGTCACTTACTTTTTAATGTTCTTTTGTCTTTTCCACATTTTACTATATGGTAGTTTATTTGTTTGGTAGTTTTTATGTTTGCTTGCACGTTTGTGCAAGAAACATAGTGCCATCATCGGAGTTTTCGGAAGTGTGTCAACCCTCTTCCAATTCAGTCAGTGTGTTGGCAGGCGCGGCCCCAGTCCACCAATGCATGCTGGAGCTGTCTATGACAGCTCCAAAATGCAGTGGCGTACATTAGCAGGGAGCTACGCTAGTGAGCAGCGATAAGATATCGCCTGCTCATGCGCAGCTCCCCCTACACACACACACACACAAACACATGCACGCATACTGCGTGCTGCCCCCCCAGGCACACACTGTATAGCTGACGGGGGTGTCCAATCCACCGTCGGCTTGTGCTGCGCTACCCCCCAAGCCTTCCACATGCCACGCTGGGTGCCCACCCCAGCGTGGCAACTCATGGTATAGCCAACGGGGGTGCCCAACTCGCCGGCTCCACTGTCCTCCCCCAGAGACAGGTGCCACGCTGAAGCCCACCCCAGCGTGGTAACTGATATGGCCGACTCAGCTTCTAACCCCCATCAGCTCCAGGCCCCCAGCTTATCCTTGTGCCACACTGGGAGCCCACCCCAGCGTGGCAAATGTCCCGATTGTCACTGAAAAAATAAACCTGTAAATAAAAACTGTCCTTGGCGCTTCTCCCTGGCCCCTCCCACAATCCGCACTCACCCACTCGCGCACCCTGCATCCACACACTCCTCACCCCATACTTACCTCTGAGTCCGGCGATGATCTTCGTGGACCGGAACATGTCTGCACTCTTCAAAGCCGACCGCGAACTGAGGAAATGCCGGTAAGCTGTATAATGGGATAGATAGGGTTTTTTCAACTTTGTTGCATATCTCAGCCATTTTTTGGAATTTTTGCACCAAATTTTCAACATGGGGTTTTTGGGACCCCTTCTCATGAATGCTGTCACTGTCATGGCGTTATTCGGACCCGGAGGGTGATTTCGCAGTCACTGTGCGAAATCACCTTTCGGGACCGATTAATGAAACGACACTGCCAGTGTTCATAAGGTGGGCTCTCAAGAAGTCTATTTTGAAAATTTGGTATAAAGTTCCAAAATGACTGTTTTACGAGCGTGCGTTGCGCAGTTCCTACACAGGTTCGTAGGTTCGAGAATTTTCAATGTTTTCACTCCAGATTTTCAACATTGCCATTTTACCACACCTTCTTATGAGTAGTATAGCTGTCATTTTTCACATCTCACCCAAAACGTGTTTCTGCCCATGTAGCGCACAATGGTGCAGTTGGTGTGTGAAATCAATGTAAGTGACAAATTAAGAAAATCCCAGTGACACTGTTCATGAGCAGAGGTCTTAAAATGGCTATATTGAAAATTTGGTGAAAAAATTCCTAAAAATGACTGTTTTACGAGCGTGCATTGCGCAGTTCCTACGCACACTCGTTAGTTCACGAATTTTCAATATTTTCACTCCAGATTTTCAACATTTCCATTTTACCACACCTCCTTATGAGCTGTATAGCTGTCATTTTTCACATCTTGCCCAAAATGTGTTTCCGACCATGTAGCGCACAATGGCGCAGTTGGTGTGCGAAATCAATGTATGGGACACATTAAGAAAATCACAGTGACAGTGCTCATGAGCAGAGATCTTAAAATGGCTATGTTGAAAATTTGGTGAAAAAATCCCTAAAAATGACTGTTTGATGAGCGTGTGTTGCGCAGTTCCTACGCATTTCATAAGTTTGCTAATTTTCAGTATTTCAATTCAGATTAATATTACCATTTTATTACATTCTTATGAACAGTACAGCTGCTATTTTTTCACATGTCACCAAAAATATGTTTCGCACACGTAGCGCATAATGATGCAGTCGTAAAGGAAGCAATGTTTGGGACAAATTAAGAAAATCACAGTTATACTGTTCATGAGCAGAGGTCATAAATGGCTATGTTGAAAATTTGGTGACAAAAGTCCATAAACTGATCATGCTATTTAGTGAGCATTGCGAGTTTCCACGCACTGTAAGTTCATGACTTGTAATATTTTCAATCCAGATTTTCACCAGTGGTATTTTTCCACACTTCCTTATGAACAGTACAGCTGTCATTTTTCACAACATGGACTTAAATGTAGCCACACTTTCAGCTAAGAAATGCGTGGTCGCTGTGGGAATCATTGTTCGGGACAGATAAAAAAAATCACAGTGACACTGTTCATGATCGGAGGTCCCAAAATGCCTGTGTTGACAATCTGCTGTAAAAAAATCCCCAAACTAATTACATTACGAGGTGCGTTGCACAGTTTCTATGCACAGTCATGACTTCACCATTTTTTTAAATATTTTTACTGCACATTTGCAACATTGCCATTTTTTACACCTCCCATGAACAGTACCGCTGTCATTTTTTAGATCCTGTTCATAATGTTTTTGCACCTGTGGTGCTAAATGCTATAGTCGCTGTGCATAAGCAGCTTTTGGTTAACAAACTGATATTGCCACTGTTCATGAGGTGGGGTCACAAAAAAAAACATGTTGGAAATTTGGAGTGAAAATACCAACGAATGCCTGAGGTATTATGGTTTCCAACCATAACGCCCAACCCTGTAGAGAATGACAGGCATCAGGGATGTGACTTGGGATTCTTGCCTGTAATGCTCATACCATTCCACACCCTGCAGCCAATGACAGGCATCGAGGCATGCCTTGGACTCTTCGGCCCCGAAGTTCACCCCATTCTCCTATACTGCACCCATCTCACCGTATTTCCTGATGGAATGGGGTGCGCATAAGGGCCAAAGACCCCAAGGCACATCGTTACACTTGTCAGTGTCTGCAGGGTAGGGTGTGGTGAAATGGCATGGTCGTTATGCCTGACGACCCAAAGGCACACCCCAATGCCTGTCACTCTCTGCAGGGTGGTGGTGGGGTTGGCTTCAGTTCAGTACTTCGCTGCCATTCCTATTATGCAGCTCTGTAACTTCTACACTACCAATGCCAATGCCAGCAAGCAAACATTCGGCATTGACAAATGCTTGTTTTAAGTGTTCTTGAAATTGTATGTTTTGATATACTTTTTTCCATATTATTGTATTATATTATACATCATACTTTGTATCTCTTCTCCTTTCTTCCCCTTCCCAGGGTTGCACCTGGAAATGAGCTGATAACAGCTCAGTATGACTTTCCTGATAAAACTTTTAAAAATAAATAAATAAAATAAATACAATTTTCTTTCCTTTTTTATTGGGGAATCTTGATGTATATTTCACACAAAATGCAATGTTGAAAACAATTGTTCGGTAATAAGTCTTTCCTGGTTTACAGCCTTGGAAGACATCAAAAACTTAGAATACTAAATGTAATTGCTCCTCCCCCCGACAGTGTGGCTTATTTTTTAGTCTCTGGAGGCTCAGGGTTGGCCCACTGTGTTCCCTTACAGTTCCCATTTGGACTTGGCACTTGGACTGGGTGGTGAATTGGTGGAAGGAGCAGAGATTTCCTGTGCACCCAACAACTGGCAAGTAGCTCTGCTGCCATCGACAAAAGGAGTACCCCTGCATTTGAACAGTTGAGTCATCCCAGTGTCCAGTCTGACTGCTGCAACCACTTCTGCCACAACAGACATCAGATTCAAGGAGACCAATACTAACTAACCACCACATTTTGGGCAAGAAGCTTTTGAAAGAAGTGACTTTGGAAATACTACCCCTGTAAACCCTTGGTTGCCGCCATCTTTAAGACCTTTGACCCTAGGACCAGCCAACCAGAGGTCAGAAGGTCACAGGACAAACTGCCTGAAATACTATAGGATGCATATGCTTAATTGCTTGTTCACCTGTTTTGTACTCTCCCGGGTCATGCCTAAAAATAGGCAGGTTTCTTGCCTTGTGCAATTTCCTGCTAAACAAAGCCTAAATAAATAAAAAATAATGTGCGTTGACTCTGTTAGCAGCACCAATCATGCTTCAAGTGTTGTCATTACAATTGACTAACAACTGATACAACCAATGAGAAGTGTTGCTTAGATATCTGTTTTTAAAATCAGATAATTAGGATATCTGATCATTTTTTATAGTTGTAGGATTTTAGGATATCTTTCCTTAAAATCCTATATCCTCTAAAATAAGTAATGAAGACTATTGTGACAACCCACCTCTCCCTCTGGGCTGAAACAGCTTTTAGAGAGGTGTCTGTCCTCGGGTATTTGCTGCCACCAGCTGGACTGTCTCCAGCACCACCTTCAAGTCTACAAACTTGAATAATTAAATGTGCAATTGCACAAGTTAAAGTCTTGTAGTGTGCCTCTCTCGGGTGGCGGATGCACCAACCATCTAACATGTATGTATTTAATTGTCCCGATCAGACTGAACACTTATCAGTGACCAATTATATTCCCTTTTAACCTTAAGTTTATATTTGAATGAACCAATCCATTCAAACTGGCCTGTGTGTGTGGACAGGTCTGTGTGTGTGGAGATGTCCACTCGAGATTTATGACCCAGCTCTTATCTAGCAGCTAGGGAGGACTGAGAATTCCACAAGCTGGAATTCTCAGCTTGCATGAGTGTGTATTTTTTTTCAGACTGCTAAAAAAATAAGGCACCTACAGAATCCAAACATTAACTCTCTCCTTCCCATTTCTGTCACATCTCCTCCCCCCCAGATAATGAAGGTGTGTCCCTTGGGCCACCCCAAGTTACACAGCCGTTCATGCAATTACTGGGAAGTGCCCAAAAGTATCCAGCCATGCCATTAGCCCTGTCTAGATAGCCCATCCTCATTTGCATTTTGTTTGCCACTGCAGTGCTGGATGGTCATGTTGTATGCTTGCAGTACCAAACTCCAATGTAGTAGTTTTCCATTTTGCCCACTTGACCTATGAAGCCAAATCAGGGGATTATGATCTGTGACCACAGTAAATTCTCTCCCATATAAGTAAGACTGCAGCTTCTGAAGGGTCCACACTATTCCCAAGCATTCCTTCTCGATTGTGGCGTATGCCTCCTCTCTGGGCAAAAGCCTCCTGCTGAGGTTCACAACCGGGTGCTCCTTCCCCTGCTGGGCAACTTGGCTCGGCACAGCCCTCAGCCCATGATCTGAGGCATCCACATGGACCATAAACTTTAGACTATAATTGGGGCTAGCCAATACAGCTGGGCTGCTTAAGGCCTTCTTTAGCTCCTGAAAAGTGACCTCACAGCCTTCTGACCACTTCACTGTATCTGGCTTTCCCTTTTCTTGGTTAAGTCTGTCAGGGGCTTAGCTAGATCGCTATAGTGAGAAACAAACCTTTGGTAGCACCCTGCTGTCCCTAGAAATGCCCTGACCTGTTTCTTTGTGGTTGGAGTAGGCCAGGCCAGGATGGCATCAACCTTGGCAGGCTCTGAGCGGATGTCTGCACTACCCACCCGGTGCCCAAGGTAGGATACTTCTGCTATACCTATCTGGCACTTTTCCACCTTAACAGTCAGACCTGCATTCTTAAGCCTGTGGAACACATCTCGTACATTCTTGATGTGCTCATCCCAGGTCTGGCTGTATATGGCTATATCATCCATATAAGCCATTGCAAACTCACCTACCCCAGACAGAATGCGATCCACAAGCCGTTGAAAGGTTGCAGGTGCATTCTTCATTCCAAATGGCATTACCTTGAATTCGTTTAAGCCAAATGGAGTAACAAAAGCTGATCTCTCCCTGGCTGCAGGGGTCAGAGGTACCTGCCAATAGCCCTTTGTTAGGTCTATTGTGGTCAAATACTTGGCTCCCTCTAGTCGCTCCAGGGTCTCATCTGTTCTGGGCATGGGATAGGCATCAGACTCCATACAGCTATTAAACCTCCGGTAGTCAATGCAGAATCATGTGGTGCTGTCCTTTTTGGGGATCAATACCACGGGTGATGCCCAAGGGCTACTAGATTCCTGGATTAGTCCAAGTTCCAGCATTTCTTTGAGCTCCTCTTTCACAGTCTGCTTAATGTGCTCAGGTACCCTGTAGGGGGACTGTTTCAGGGGAACCTGGGTCCCTGTATCCACATGGTGCTCTGCCATAGTGGTGTACCCCAGTTTTCCTGTGAACATGTCCTCAAATTCTCTCAGCACACCCCTAATTTCTTGCACCTGGGCTGGCGTCAGCTGTTCTGAGAGGGTAAGGTTGTCCACAGAGGATGCAACCTGGGCCTCCCCAAGCAGGTCAACTAGTGGGTCTGTCTCAGTTTCCACCTCTGGGGCACTGCATACAGCAAGGACCAATTCCTCCCAGTCATGGTAAGGCTTCAACATGTTAACATGATACACCTTTCGTCTGCATCTCCTGTCCGGTAGCTCTATCATGTAATTGACATCACTAACCTTTTGGACAATGGAGAATGGCCCCTCCCATGCTGCCTGTAATTTATTCTGTTGGACAGGGATGAGTGCCATCACCCACTGTCCTACCTCATATTCTCTGGCTCGGGCTCCGTAGTCATACCTGACTTTCTGACACTGTTGTGCAGTGGCCAAGTGCTCCTGAGCAAACCCCATGAGCTACTTAAGGTGGGTCCTGAAGTTCAGGACATAGTCCACAACAGACTCCCCTTGGGAGGCACGGTCACCCTCCCATTCATCCCGAATCAAATATAGGGCCCCCGCATCCTATGACCAAATAGGAGCTCGAAATGTGAGAACCCTGTAGACTCCTGTGGGACTTTCCTGTATGCAAATAGGAGATGAGGCAAATATTTGTCCCAGTCTCTCTTATGCTGGTCAGCAAAAGTCCTTAGCATGGTCTTAAGGGTTGAATTAAATTGCTCCACCAGACCATTAGCTTGGGGATGTTATGGGGAGGTTTTGAGCTGCTTTACCCCACACTTCTCCCACAAACTACTCATTAACCCTGACATAAAACTGGCACCCCGGTCTGACAGTATCTCCTGGGGAAAGCCCACCCAGCTAAATATTCCCAACAGTGCATCTGCCACTGGTTCTGCCTCAGAGGATGTTAGGGCCACTGCCTCTGGGTATCTGGTGGCATAGTCGACATCTACCAGGATATACCACTTGCCAGTGTGACTTGGGGTACTCAATGGCCCCACTATGTCCACAGCTACCCTCTTGAAGGGTTTGTCAATAATGGGCAGGGGCACCAAAGCTGCCTTGGTCTTGTCCCTCATTTTCACCACCCGCTGGCACTGTGGACAAGACCTGCAATAATTTGCCACATCCTTGCCAATACCAGGCCAGAAGAAATTGTTGGTTAGATGCTTTTTCGTGCACCTCACCCCCAAGTGCCCTGAAAAGGGGATATCATGGGCGAGGGCCAAAAGCTGCTGAAGGTGAACCTTAGGGACTTCCAGCTGCTGGAGTACCTCACCGTCTAGCCCTTCCTCTGTTGTACATTCCCTGTACAACAGGCCATTGCCCCAGTAAATGGACTATTTACCCCCTGAGGACGCTTAGCCCTATGAGCTATTTCCCTCAGTTTTTGCAAGGTAGGGTCAGTTCGCTGTGCAGCACTCAGCTGCCCTCATCTGACCCTTCCCAGTGCCCCTACAGAAGGAAGTCCTGTGGGCTTCTCTATTTGTGACTGGGGTTCTGGACTGCTGCTTCTAGCCAGCCCTTCCCCTGCGCTAGACACTTCCTCAGCTGCTGAGGGTGTGGCTGGACCACCCGGAGTCACCCCCTCTTCACCCTCAAAAGCTTGCCCTTGTGCCTGACTATGAGTTACAATACACACCAGTTTTTTCCTGGGGTCCAAATCCTTCCCCACAATCATCTTGACCGGTAGGTCCTCTACAACCCCCACCTCCTTTTCTCCATGGCCCCCTTCCCAGCTTAGGAAGACTCTAGCCATTGGTAATTGGACTGCTGGCTCTGTGAATGCCCAGACCCTGGAGTATTTCTCAGGCACCATCTGCTCTGCCCGGATGAGATCCTGCCTTACCAGGGAGATGTCAGCGCCTGTGTCCCACAGTGCCTGTGGTACTATTCCATTAACTGTAATGGGATGAAGATTCTCCTCAGAGGAGAGTGGTTCTTCAGACTGGATACACCCTACAAACACCCCAGTGCTTTTTTGATCACCCCTTCCCCATACCTCTGCCCCTTAACCAGTTTCTGAGGGCAGTTATATCTTAAGTGTCCCACTTGATTGCAAATATGACAATTCTTGGGTCCTGTTTCTTGAGTCCCCTTAGAACCAGAGGATTCTACTTTGAGCACAGGTGCAGGCTGGTTTCCTTTGGGCTACCCCCCATGGGATCCCTTATAACCATGTGCTGCTCCCCACCATAAGACTTACACTGTGTGTATGGCCGGCTAAACAGATACATGTCAGCACTTGCTGCCACCTCTGTTGAGGAGGCGCATGCCCAGTCTAGGAGCCATACGCGCATGTCCTCAGGTACAATTTTTAAGAATTGTTCTCTCACCAATACATTTTTGATTAGTTCTACAGTGGGTGCTTTAGCCCCCTCCACCCACCTATCAATGTAAGTATGCAGTTGAACATGCAGTTCTGCATAACTGTCTTCTGGGCTTTTCTTTAACTCCCTAAATTTCCTTCTATAAGCCTCAGGAGTTAACTCAAAATGTTTCAACAACACTGTTTTAACTTTATCATAATCAGCACAGTCTTCATTACTCATTTTAGAGAATGCATGCAAAGCCCTCCCCGTAAGTAACAGTGTGAGATAAGTTGACCAGGAAGCCTTAGTCAATTGGAATTGGTCACATAGATACATAGACAGTCTAGGCAGATAAGGGCCTATGGCCCACCCAGTCTGCCCATTTGAGCTTGTAAGTTCAGTTTATGTTTTCCTAGAAGTCTGCTGCCCCTTACCCCTGACCTCCAGAATTCCTTTATGTCTATCCCATGCATTCTTAAATCCTGTGGTTGTTTCAGCCCCCACCACTTCCTCTGGCAGGATGTTCCACTTGTCCACCACCCATTCTGTGAAGAAATTCTTCCTCACGTTTCTTCTGAATCGTCCTACCTCCAACTTCATCCCATGCCCTCTAGTCCTGGAACATCTTTTTTGCTTAAAATCATGTATTTCTGCACCTTGTTCCTCCCTGTAAGATACTTGTATGTCTCTATCATATCCCCTCTTCGCTCCTCTCCTCCAGGGAGTACATGTTCAGTTCCTTCAACCTGTCTTCATAGGACTTGTGATACAATCCATGCACCATCTTTGTTGCCTCCTCTGAACCTTCTCTACCCTGTCTATGTCTTTACATAGGTAAGGTCTCCAGAACTGTACACTGTACTCCAGGTGGGGCCTCACTAGTGTCTTGTAGAGTGGAATTATGACCTCCCTTTTCCTGCTGGTGATGCCCCTGCCCATGCATCCCAGCTTCCTATTTGCTTTACCTGCTGCCTTGTCACACTGTTTCCCTTCCTTGAGGTCATCAGAGATGAAAACCCCAAGATCCCTTTCCTGCTTGGTGCATGCCATATCCTCACCCCCAACTGATATATTGTGCCAGGGTTTTGTGCCCCATATGCATTATCTTGCACCTTTGCATTGAATTTCAACTGCCAAATCTCTGACCATTCTTCAAGTTTCTGCAGGTCCCTTCATCCTTGTCTACACCCTCTGGTGTGTCTACTCTGTTACAGAGCTTTGTAATCAGCAAACAGTGAAATTCTGCCTTCTAGGTCCTGTGCAATGTCACTGATGAAGATGTTGAATAGGACCTGTCCCAGCACAGATCCCTGTGGTACCCCACTGGTCACTCTTCCCTCTGTGGAGTGACAGCCATTTACCACCACCCTCTGTGTCCTGCCACCCAGCCAGTTACCTACCCACCACACTACTGTCCTGCCCACACCCATATTCCCCAGTTTGTGTAATAGTCTTCTATGTGGCACAGTGTCAAAGGCCTTGCTGAAGTCCAGATAGGCCATGTCCACTGCCCTCCCCGATCCACCTCCCTAGTCATCCAGTCAAAAAATTCAACAAGGTTGGTCTGACATGACCTCCCCCTGATGAAACCATGCTGCCTTGGGTCCTGTAGTCCATTGACAACCAGATGTTCTACCAATCTCTCCTTCAGTAACTGACATACTCTCTCAAATGACCTTAAAAACAAATCAAGGTCATCTCCCTCTTTAAACTGAGGGAACAATTTAGAATTAATTTTGGCTTCATGAGGCAATCTCACTCCACCATTACTCGCAGTTTGCTGGCTGCGCAGGGTCATCATCTCCTTCTCATGCTGTCGTTCCTTCTCTCTTTCTTCACATTCCTTCTCTCTGTCTTGGCATTCTCTTTCTCTTTCATCACGTTCTTTCTCTCTGTCTGCCAGTCTCTTTTCTTCCAGTTCTTTCTCTACTGCCAACCTTCTTGCTTCTGCTTCAACATCCAGTCTTTTCACCTCCAGTGCCTTGTCTTGCAGCAACAGCTGCAGTCGCAGCACCTCAAGTTGGTTTCGGGGGTCTGCTACATCAGTTCCTGACTCACCCCCAGAGACTGTCTGCTTCAGATCATGTGCCAAGATGACAGCTATGAGGACTGCCTTTTTCTTGTGTTTTAGACCTTCAGGCTGAATCCCCTTTTCCTGGCACCTTTCACAAAGCTGTGACACAGTAAGTGAGTCATACTCTGTGGAGCTAATTCCCTACTGCTACGCTATACTGTGCTAACTAGAAACAAATAAAACTGTTGTACAAATGTACTCCCTTATATATCTTGTTTTGCAATGCTAAGGTAACTGTTCCACTGGCAAACTCTGTATCTCAAGGTGCTACACAGTCCGCTATCATCACCCCACCACTGCCAACCAATTGTGACAACCCACCTCTCCCTCTTTGCTGAAACAACTTTTAGTGAGGTGTCTGTCCTTAGGTATTCACTGCCACCAGCTGGACTGCCTCCAGCACCACCTTCAAGTCTACAAACTTGAATAATTAAACGTGCAATTGCACAAGTTAAAGTCTGGTAGTGTGTCTCGCTCGGGTGGCGGATGCTACACAGAGTTTACCTCAGCCAGTGGAAACCAAATAGTGCCTTAGAAAAATGACATAACAGTCACAACTGTTGAGCAAATAAATAGCTTTTTACTTAACAGAAAGTGCGCTAAGCATTTACATTACATATATTTACAACACAAGAGAATAACACTGATACAGGAAAAGTAAACAAATGTTTTTAAACAACAGATGGCAAAAGAAAAAGGCTATTACTGCAATATGCTAGTACTAAACTTACCCTTCCCTGTCCTTACAAGAGGCACTGGACCCTGTGCTAACTGCCAGCTCCCACGGACATAGCTAAAAGGGTAGTTTCTAAGCTTGTATTTCCCCTTCCAGCTTCCAAAGTGAGAGGAACCCACTTCATTGTCTTTCAGCCTCTTATATATTCTCCTGGGAACAGGTAATGCCTATTCCCCCTTTGAATGCACCAACCATCTAACATGTATGTATTTAATTGTCCCAAACAGACTGAACACCTATCAGTGACCAATTGTATTCCCTTTTAACCTTAAGTTTATATTTGAATGAACCAATCCATTCGAACTGGCCTGTGTATGTGGACAGGTCTGTGTGTGTGGAGATGTCTATTCGAGATTTATGACCCAGCTCTTATCTAGCAGCTAGGGAGGACTGAGAATTCCACAAGCTGTAATTCTCAGCTTGCATGAGTGTGTTTTTTTTCAGACTGCTGAAAAATAAGGCGCCTATAGAATCCAAACCATTAACTTTTTCCTTCCCATTTCTGTCACAAGCATCACCTGCTTGGAGGTGAGTCTACTGGAAAAGATAAAAGAAAGCACTTGCAACGTGTCCCACATGTTCATGTCCCAGCGAGCGAGTGGAACAGTGAAGGAGTGGAATTGGTGAAAGATTGGCATCTCAGGCTTTGGCAGACATCAGCAGAGGAAGCAAGGGTACCTGCTTTGCTCCTATTGTTCCTTTCACTATGGGGAAGGTGTAAGGTTAAGGGTAGGCCAAAACAGATAGGGTGTATTATAAAATGAAGTAGCATATAACAAAAAAAGGGAAATAAGAAATGTTATCGGGGTAACGCATATAAGGATAAGGTATGTAGTAAAGGGTAAGGCCTAGAGAGGCTGTCAGAGTCAACACTGTCTTAGGTAGGGGTACAAGGAGAGAACAAAAAAAAAACCAAAGGAGAAAACAACTAACACCTTATCAGGAAAATGGTGAATACATTTTGCCTAATTAATACAAGGAAGGGAAGGAATTACAAATGATAGGAGTGGTGCAATGTAGTAGTTGTGGGGCAGCAGTAATCAGAGAGAGTTTCTGGAAACTGCAGTGTTTCCCAATCTGCATGTATCTCTTTGGGTTGAGGGAGGAGGTTACTAGACTCTGGTTCCAGTTAGCTGAGATGCAGGTAACCTCTTTTCCCATCCAGGGGCCACGAAGTCTACAGTACCTCAAAAGGAGCCTAGGAGTAGGACAAGCTGGATTGTGGTGGGCTCAGGAAGGGTGGGAAAGTTGGGCCAGAGGCACAAACCACAATTGGTACCACAATTTAATTCCAATGCTGCTTTAACTGGGTGGGACAGCCAGAATGAGGCACCCATGATTGGGTCTTGTGAGGAGAAGGGGATCCTCCATAATAGAAACCCTAGGGAGGGAGGGAGGTAGAGGATCCCAAAGGAAGAGGAAACGACTTGTGGTGGGGCATTCAATTGTGAGGGGGATAGATCTGTGAATAGGGAAGGGGGGCAGAGAGGTTAAGTGCCTACTAGGCACCATGGTCATAAAGCATGGGAAAAGAATATTTAGGACAGCTAGGACATCAGGAAATGAGACAGTTCTGGATGTCATTGTCCATCTGGGGACTAGTGGCTTAGCTATGGATGGGGCTGGGATAGTGCAGGAGGAGTTTAATGAGCCGGGGGAACTTGTCTTAAACAAGTAGTGCATTCAGTGGCTTTTGCAGAGGTGCTACCTGTCTATGACAGAGGGGAGGAGAGGTATATCTGCACCAATACCTTTAATTCTTGATTGAGGGAATGGTGTGGAAAAGAAGGTTTCTGCTACATTTGGGACTGGGGTACTACCTGGAGGAATGAAGGTCAGAACAAGAATGATGGCCTGCATCCATCCTGGAGGGGGACTGCAGTCCTTAGTGAAAGGTTACTTAAATAAACATTAAAACTATCTCAGGGGGTGGAAAAAATATAGGGAAGGCAAACACATCTGTAACCCCCCCTATAAATGGGAGTTCCTAAAAGCCTCCTAGGAGCTGCCTAAGTGTTCCCCCTGGTGGTTGGCATTCGGCACTTAAGCTGTCTTAAATGGCAACAACGTGACTGCTTTTAGAGCCTCTGTGTACTGTCCCTTTAAGGACTGCCTGCTCACAGGCTTAATTAGTTCAGATGGGGGGACCATGTGTATTTATGCTCGAGTCCCGCCCGAGCTGCTGCCTAAGTGCTTGGTTTTGCTGTCGCTGATTATACAGGGAGAGCACGTTATAAAGATGTAACTGTTTGCTGGGAATTGTTGAGACTAATAAAGAAGATACCATTTGTTCTAACCTGTTTTCTTGCAGCCTTGGACTGTTTCGGTTGTGCCCCACCATGTTGGTCCCAAACTGTTGAAGTAGACCAATCAGATCGTGAGGACGCTCTAGGGAGTTGGCTGACCAATGAAGATACAGCTGGTGATGCTGGGGAAGTGGCATTATGGGCTATGGTGCTCTTTTGCACCACTGAGAGCCCAAGTAATTGACTGGCATGTGAAGCCAGCCAATGGAATCGGGTAGCGCCCGAACTGTAAGGAGTGCCCCATGCTGTTAGGGGCAGAAGCGTGGTGACTGTGAAAGAGAGTGGAGCTCTGAGCTTCTGCGCCATTGAGTGTTCATGCGGGAAGCGCGTGAAAGGCCTGAGGGGCCATTTTTCCACAGCTAGAAGGTGTCGGGACTAAATCCGCCGGCATGCGGTCAGAGGAGGCTGTGTATAAACACAGCTACCTACCAGGCTTCACCTGAAGAGGACTGAAGAATCTGTTGAACCACGCTCAGTCTGTCAGGACATTTTGAAGCTGCAGTTAGAGCCCAAAATTGCTTTGAGTTCGCTTGGGTCCTGGGAGCAGCTGCCTGGTATGGTACCCCTCTGTTGTTTTCCATATAAATGTGTGAGGAGGCTGTTGAAGCTCAGGCTCAGCCCTGCAAGTGGTGAAGGAATGATTATCTGCTAGAGCCGTGAGTACTGGATCAGGGTAGCTCCCTGCTAAGCTTGCAAACAGTGGCCAAAAGTCTTTTTGTTGTACTGCTGACTGTACTAATTGAGCGTCCTGCTCCATTTGATCTTCTCAGGGATTACATGCTCACTTGTGTCCAGGCCCCAACCAGCTGCATTGAGGAACTAGCCATTAGGGCTTGGGTACCCAGAGACAATAACTGATAGGGTCGGGCCTGTGCACAGAGCCATAGGTAGTTAAACGTAGGTAATAGTGATAAGCCAATCACCCTGATCTTCCCTGGTCCTTGTTATCCTCCCTCTAATAAATCAGATTGTTTGTCTTGCAACTGTACCCAGGCTGATTTGTGTTTTACTGAGGACATACTGCACAGCGAATGTTTGATAACTGTACCTTACTTTCCAGGGGGTCCCCAGAGTGAGCTGGGTGTTTCAAGCCGGGGGGGTAAGTGTTCAGGGGGAGAGCATTGTGAGTACCTTGTTTGTGCCACTAGTGGGAGGAAAGGGGGGTTGCAGCAACCCAGAGGGCTGTGACCGAGTCAGCCTAGACTGTTCTAACCCTGACCTCTGGGTGGAGGCACCCGTCAACGGATCTGGGCCCCTTACTCTGTCACTGCTGAGACAGGTAGGGGTGGTAGCCCTTAGGATAGTGCCCCCTTGGGGTTACACATCCATCCCCCAAATGCTATGAATAAAAGTTTCAGTGGCAGAGTGGCTAAAGTGGGAGAGCATAAAGAGAAAAAGAACTGAAATTATCAGAATGGTAATAAAATTTGAAAAGTCATGTGTGCAAATGCTAGAAGACTAGGAAATAAGATTTCAGACTTAGAGGCTGCTATGGCAGAGGCTGACCTTAGAACCTACCGGGTCATAATGGCATACGCTTAATAGCATACGCCATTATGCGCAAACCCCGGACCTGTGAGCTTTCTGTGTTGGACCCCCCCAAGTTAAAATCCTAAGTGGGGGGATCTGGGGGCACAACTCCCCTATAACAGGGGGTGTTGGGGTAGAACCCCCACAGAACAAAAGAAAACAAGAAATTGCGCAACGTGATTAAGGCGCATGGCATTCTGCCGTGCAACATTTTGACCCTGTGCCGACCTAGATATAATGGCCATTACTGACTCATGGTGTACTAAAAACCATGACTGGGATTTGGCAATACCAGGCTATAATTTTTTTAGAGAGGACAGGGAGGGCAAAAAAGGAGGGGGTGTATTGCTATATGTAAGGGAAAGCAATAAATCAACAGAGATACAGGGGATACAGGGGATACAGAAGGGGTCAGAGGTACTGTGGATCTCCCTGGATAAGGGAAATGGTGCTATCTTTTGCACTGATGTGATATACAGACCTCCATCAAGGGGGAGGAGTTAGAGAACTGGTGGAAGACATTGGCAAAATAGCAGAAAACGGGGAATGCTACTCATGGAGGATTTCAGTATGCCAGATGTAGACTGGAGTCTCCCCGCTGCAGCTTCAACTAGAAGCAGGGACATCCTGGACTCCCTACAAGGGGCATTCCTCAGACAACTAGTCAGTGAACCCACTGGTGATGGGACTATACTGGATATAGTAATTACAAAGAGACAATGTGGCAGACATCAAGGTGGCAAGTCACCTGGAGATCAATGGTCAGTATGGACAGTATAATGACAAAGACATATTCCAGCCACACATGGGTGAGAGTCCTGGAATTTAGGAGGGCAGATTTTGTAAAAATGAATGAATGCCTTAAGGTTGAACTGGAAGGGTAAGATAACCTAGTGGAGGAACAGTGGTTGAAATTAAATTGGGCGATATTCAAGGCTACAAACCTCTGTTTCAGGCATGTGAGTAAAAGTAAGAGGAAAAACAGACCACTGTGATCCTCTAGGGAGGTGGTTGGATAGGTAAAGGCTACAGGGAAAGCAGTGAGGAAAGCAAAGGCAAAAACCAAAGAGAATAGCCCAAGAAGTAACAAAAGGAGACAATACATTTTTAGGCATGTAAGTGAAAAGAAGAGGGACAGGGGAGGAATTATGAGATCAAAAAGGGATGGGGTGACTACGCAGAGGGAGATCAGGAAAAAGCAGACATACTAAACAAATACTTTTGTTCATTGTTCATTGAGGAGGAAGATGGGGAAGGGCCACAAAAAAACAATATATGCCCTGTAAGGAGGGAAATGGACACCAGTAATTTCTCGAATGAGAGGGTACTAGAGGGACATGCTAGTCTGAAAATAGATAGGGCAATGGGACCAGATGGTGTACATCCTAGGATATTGAAAGAACTCAGGGAAATACTGTCTACACCTCTGATAGTCCTTTTTAACAGCTCATTAAAAACAAGCGTGGTTCCAGAGGACTGGAAGAGGGCAGATGTAGTCCCTCTTCTTAAAAGTAGTAGCATGGAGTAGGCTGGAAATTATAGGCCTGTCAGTCTTACCTTGGAGGTGGGAAAGTTAATGGAATCTTTGTTGAAGGAGAGAATAGTGGATTATCTTGAATCAAATTCACTAGGCAGAGACTATCCAGGCTTACTACTCCCATGAACTTCCACACCTTTGACAGGACTGCCTTGAGGATGTGTCAACTTTTAGGTACCTTGGTGTCTAGCTTGACTGACATCTATCTTCTCTGCTCATGTGGATGCTATCTGGAAAAAACTGAGCACTAAGCTCGGCGCTCTCTACAGAAACCACAGTTGCCTCCCCATACTGGTAAGACATGAAATTGTGCAGAAAATGATATTATCTATGTTCGACTACTGTGATGTAGTCTATACTGCCGCTCCTAAATCTACTTTATACAGACTGGATCCCCTCTTCGATGCTTTCTGTTGCTTTGCCCTCAATGCCCCCCTCGCACCCACTACTGCGAGCTTTACCATGCGCTGGCCTTCCCCTCCCTTGACAGCTGGCACCTACGCCATTGTGCTAAATTTGCTTCCAACCTCTGGCTAGGGGCCCTTCCACCTTTACTTATCTCCTCCTTATCTTCCACCCAACCCCCCCCATGCCCTTAGATATACTGACTCGTGGCTGTTGGTAATCCCTCACCACCAGACCACTGCTGGCCAATCGGCCTTCTCTTACCACCTCCCGTGACTCTGGAATGACCTGCCGGCAGTGCCGCAGTACTGGGGGGAAAGCGGGGAAGTTGTCTGGGGCCCCAAGCTCAGGAGGGGCCCACCTGAGAAGCTGGCATTACCCCTAGCATTAGCTGGTTTGGGAAACATGGGCCCATTTCAAGTGACTTGTCCAGGGCCCAAAAATTCATAGCTGCAGCCCTGCCTGCTGGCACAAATCCATCAGTCCTCCTCTAGGCATTCTATCTCCTCTGCCCTGACAAACTACTACACAGTAAACTGCCAATGTTGCTGACCTCCCTCTTCCCTCTTCCTCTTGTCTTACCTTCTCCATCCCCCCACTGCCCTATCCTAGATCCCATGCAGCCTGACCAGCGGCTTTAGCTATGGCTATAAATGCTGGCATATATCCACCAACCTCCGCACTTACTCCCTACTGCACTTCTAGCCTTGATTCTCTGTCTACTGTGTTACAGTAGATTAGTAGCTGACATGTATGTAGTTGTATTTTACACCCTTTGTCATTATAAATCCTTGTACAATTTTCTCTCACTCCATGTAACAATGTGTATAATTCCTTGTTGCTATGTTTCCTATGTCACTCCTACTTCATGTTTCCGAGGTGTTATACTTATGTTCCATTGTGAAATTTATTTCCATGTGCAGCTGTATACAGTTGCTCTCCTCTGTAACCCTCCCCCCCCCCAGGTCACACCGTGAGATGAGCATCTTTTTGCTCAGAGTGCCTTTCCTGGTGAAAAATTTCAATAAATAAATAAAAATTGGTTACATGATACGAGATAGCATGGGTGCATGGAGGGGACTCATATCAAACAAATCTGATAGATTTCTTTGATTGGGTGACAAAGGAAGTAGATCAGGGAGGTGCAGTGGATGTGGCATACCTAGATTTCAGTAAGGTGTTTGACACTGTTAAACACAGGAGACTTTTAGGCAAGCTGGGTAACTTAGAAGTGCATTGAAAGGTACTAAATTGGGTAAGAAATTGGATAGAAGTTAGAAGACAAAGGGTAGTAGTAAATGGCATTCACTCGGAGAAGGGGAGGTTAACCAGTGGGGTGCTCCTGGGATCAGTGCTGGGCTCTGTCCTCTTTAATATATTTGTAAGTGACATTTCAGAAGAGCTGGAGGTGAAGGTCTGACTATTTGCAGATTACACCAAAATTTGTAATGGGGGTGGGGTCAAAAACGATGAAGAAAGACCCAAGAAAGCTAGAAAAGTGGTCTAGGGTATAGCAACTTGCGTTCAATGTGAAAAAGTGAAAAATAGGGTACTTAGGGTACAAGAACCCAGTGGCTGAACACAAAATGGCAGGAGTGATTTTGACAACAATCAAGCAGGAGAGAGGCCTTGGTATAATTGCCTTGAATGACCTAAAGGTCGCTAGACAGTGTGACAAGGCAATTGGGAAGGGGAATGGGATGCTGGGTTGCATAAGGAGGGTGATCACCAGCAGAAGTAGGGAAGGGGTGTTACCTCTGTATAGGATACTGGTAAGACCTCATCTGGCATACTGCATACATTTCTGAAGACCACATCTATGGAAGGACATAGATAAATTGGAGGTGGTCCAGAGGAGAGCAATTAAAATGGTGAGGGGTCTGAAACAGAAGACCTATGATGAGAGACTAAGGGAATTCAATACATACACCCTGGAGGAAAGGATGGAGAGGGGGATATGATAGACAAAATAAAACACATAAATAGAGTAAACGATGCATGTGGGTATTAGAGATGCAGCAAAATTAAATTCCGCCTCTGAAGTGAACGCGAAGTGGCCACTTCGCGTTATCATCACGCTACGCGAAGTGGCCATTGGAAAGTGCTCACTTAGCTTTGTTTTTATGACTTCATGTTGTTATTCCGCATTAACGTGAATTAAAGAGGAATGACAACAATATAGGCACTTTAGGAAACCCCCACACACACATCACATGGTTTACAGTACTGTAAGTCACATGCTTTAGCCAGGCAGGAAGGAAGTGAGTCATACAAGTAGATACTTTCACTTTCTCCTTTGCAGAGGTAGAGAGAGGAAGCATTTTGAGTAGGAGAGGAGAGTTTATGTTAACAAGTTTCTTTCTTGAGCAAATTCCAAAAACCCAAAAGCTTTTTTAAAAGCTAATTCTTTAGTTTTTTTGTACTGTTTTGTCAGTTCTTTTTGGTGACCAATTTATTTGTTTTATAAGTTTTGTTTTGTGTGTGTGTGTGTGTGTGTGTGTGTGTGTGTGTGTGTGTGTGTCTGTGTTGAGTGAGTGTGTGTGAAGTCTCTCTTCACGTCAGAGAGGGAAGGAGTGTTTTTTTGTGTGATTGTCCAGGGACAGTATGTGGCCCGTGGCCGGAGAGGAATGCACACGCATGGGGGCTCATAGCCGGGTGACGTTGGACTGCTCCAGACTCTTTGGTCCTGCCTTCCCCCCTTTGGAAGCAGCAGCATCACCAGTGCAAAAGCCGCATCCACCAAGTCTGCCACCACCACCAGTAGCAGCTGCAGGAGCTCCAGCAGCACCACCTCCACAGCAGCAGGTGGAGCCCCAGGTATGTGACCATGCTGCCGGCACTGCATCTGCCCCTTCTGTGCCTGGTCCCCCCTGTAGCTCCCCAGTTTGGCAGTTTTTCAACTGTGTCGGGGGCAGCAGTGTTGTGGTGTGTCTGCTTTGTGGTGTGCAGGTGCACTGTGGCCCCCAGAGGACACATCTGGGGACTGGGGGCTAGTGCACACATATGATGAACTACCACAAGGTGGAGTGGCAGGTTGCCACTGAACGGGCCAGGCCTCCACCTGCTGGACCTTCTGTGGCAGTGGCAGAGGGTGCTGCTGTTGTGCATCACCGCAGCAGGTGGAGGGCCACAGCGGCAGCCGCTGCTCCACCCCCAACCCCACCACTGTTACCAGCACCACCCTCACCACCACCACCACCACCACTACCTGGTTCCCCCCGCACCAGTGGACACCACAATGCCTGCAACTCAGGCAGGCATAGTACTTTTGTGGGCCACAGTGGAGGAAAATAATGAGAGGGTGGATGCTTTCCAGCAGCAGGTGGAGCAGATTAAGCAACACCCGTTACAGATTGTGTCTATGCTCTATCTGCTGCTGGAACATCAGGGGATCCCCCATTAGCTTTTTTTTTCAGCACACCTCCCCCCACTGCTGTAGTGTTTTGTCTTTTCTTTATGTTTAATAAAAGACAGAGGGAAGGCCATAGTATTAGTTTAAAGGGAAGCAGTCAGAAACAGGAGGTCCCGTCCCCTGCAAGGCTTACTGTCCTGTTAAGCTTTTAAGTATGTTGCAGCATTTTTCTCACGCTGCAACATACTTTATTCTAATAAAGAAAAGTCAGTGACCTGGAAGTATGGCAGATGCTATGGGGGCTCCATTATGTGTAAAGGTGCAACGGCGATGCGCCATGCGCTTCAATACAAAAGTATTGAAGTGCATGCTGAGTCTCCACCACACCTTTTCTTTACACATAATGAAGCCCCCATAGCGTCCACCATACTTCCGGATCACTGACTTTTTTTTATTAAAATAAAGTATGTTGTAGCACGAGAAAAATCTCCACAACATACTTAAAAGGCTTAACTGGAGGGTAAGCCTTGCAGGGGGCAGGAGCTCCTATTGCTGACTGCTATCCTTTAAATATATACATACACATACAGACATACATTCTACTTTTTGCCCTGTTATTATAATCCAGTGCCTCAGTAATGTTTACTTTCTTTAGTGGAGTGGTTGTGGAAAAGCCAGTGTGAGCAGTGCAAGTATGATGTGCTAAATTGCATGTGTGCAGTCAATGTTTCCTGTGTGTGTGTGTGTGTGTGTGTGTGTGTGTGTGTGTGATGTCAGACATTGTCCAGCTTCTTGAAAACATATACATGCTGACTTGTTGCAGTGTTTATAGTATAAAGAATAGTGATGAGAATAATGTATATTTTATTGTCACCATCATCATTAGTGGACTAAGTGATACAATATTTTTTCAGAGGTGTCTGGCCAGAGTGCACCTTAGTCACACACTGCACACATGACTTTTAGGAGAGCATGTGTTTTTTGTGCTATGAGATCTACAAAGTCATGTGTGCACTGTGAGTGACTGAGGTGCACAGTGACCTGATACCTCTGAAAAAATATCGTATCACTTACTCTGCTGGTGCTGATGGTACAAATAAAATATATGTCATTTATTCTTTCTAATCTTTATTTTTTACATATTCCAACAAGTCACACCATATATATGTTTACACAAAGCTGGACAATGTCTGCACACACAGGAAAGAACACTGATGGCACACATGCAGTTTAGCACAACTTACTTACACTGCTCAGTCCTGCTTTTTGCAAAACACTTCACGAGCCGGACACAAAGTAAACATTACTGAGGCTCCAGAAATATTTCTTTTTTGAAATAGACATTAAAGCAGCAGTGCAACAATCTGATGAAAATTTTGACCTATACTTTTTCATGCTATTTTACATTGTCACTTTACTTACCTCCTGACTTGTATGATACCATTCTTTTCAGTATATCAGTCTGCTTTAGTACTTTTTTCATGTCTGAAATAATAAAAGGAGCACTCCTTTTAATACACTGCGGATCGGGTCTTCGTCCGTATTTTCCGCTGTTTTTCTCCATCAGTTGTTTATGTATAACTTCTGTTGTAAAATTAACAATTATGCAGCAGGCAGTGTTTTATGACCTCACAGAACCATGTGTGTTCAAAAACAGCTGTAAATAGTGATGAAAACCTGGTCAGAGCCATATTAAAAGGCGTGCTTCTTTTATTTTTTCAGACCTGAGAAAAAGTAGTAAAAAAAGACACAAATTGTGAAAAGAAGGGTATCATACAAGTCAGGAGGTAACTAGGGGCTAGTAATCTAAAATAGCATAAAAAGGTATAGGTCAAAATGTTCACCACATTGTTGCACTGCTGCTTTAATTCATAATTTAAGTATGACATTATGTGTTCACAATCACAACACACAAAATGCAACTGTCTTGTGTCCAGAAAATTCCCAAGTGCTGACAAAGTGAAATGGGAGCATTGCACCACATGAAAAGTCCCCCAGAATTTATTGCGCAGTCACTCATGCCTGCAGTGGCCCACAGAGTCCCCAGAATTTTTCTGCATCTCCAAAATGCAACTGTCTTATGTACAGAAAATTCCCAAGTGCTGACAAAGTGAAATGGGAGTGTTACATCACATGCAAAGTCCCCCAGAATTTACTGTGCAGTCACTCATGCATGCAGTGGTCACACAGAGTCTCCAGAATATTTTTCTGCATCCCCAAAATGCAACTGTCTTTTGTCCAGAAAATTTCCAAGTGCTGATGAAGTGAAATGAAAGTGTTACACCACATCCAAAGTCCCACATAATTTATTTCGCAGTCACTCATGTGCGCAGTGGTCACACAGAGTTCCCAGAATTGTTCTGCATCCCAAAAATGCAACTGTCTTGTGTCCAGAAAATTTACATACTCTGTGATGTTGATGTCATGATGAGCAGTGTCTTGCCAAACCGTGTGAAGGAGGGATGACATGACATGACATGAATCCATTCAGTGTTCTGTCAGAAATGATGACCATGCGAGAACTGTTGCTGGTCCAAAGTATGCTGCTATTCCTGCGAATCGATGGGATCACCTCAACTGGATGGAAGGGTGCCCTTTGTGTGTACACTAATAGTAGACTTGGTGAGTTGATATATAGGGGATACATGATGGGCATGAGTGTGATATGGCAAATATTGTCACTCCTCCGGAGTGAGATATCCAAGCTCACAATGCAGGAGTGACAATATTTGCCATAGCACATGATCTACCCATCATGTATTCGACATATACAATAGGGCCAAGAGTTTCAGAAGTTTTGTTATGCTGTCTTGTGTTCTGTTCCTTTTTTATGTGTTTGCTCATTCTGTGTGTGAGCTTTTCTGAATGGGCTGGCAGTGTTATAAACTCTGAGAGACACATGAGTGTGTTTTGCAATGCTAAATTAGTTAGTTTTAGATGGGAATGAGAAACATACTTTTGTGAAGCTGTATTGTTTTGCAGTCTGACTGCAATGAAGTTAAAATCATCACAGTAATTGTAATGAACTGAGAGGCAGAGTGTCAGAACAGCTGATACTGTTTTCAGTGGTAATTAAGTTAGCTGCAGGCAGAGTGCAGAGTGTTCTGTGAAATTTTGCTCTTTAGGATTCTGGCTGCAGTGAAGTTGAAATTGTCACAGTAATTGTAATGGGTGAGAATCAGAGTTTGAGGAACAAGTGAGAGTGTGTTTCAGTGGTAGTTGAGTTAGCTGCAGGCAGTAGTTTAGACTGTTCTGTGAAGCTGTGCTGTTTGGAATTCTGGCTGCATCAAGTTGAGAGCATCACAGTAATGAGCTGGAAGTTGGGGGGGGGGGGGATATGTGTGTTTTGTAATGCTTACTGAGTTAGCTGTAGGCAGCAGTGAGACCTCTCAGGTAGTTCTGCATTTGTGTCTATGGTAACAGCACAGGTGTTTCTTGCATGCTGAGGGGAAAGCTGCCTAGGGTGATGATATCAGTGACCTTTTGTGACCTGTGAGTGTAAATGTCTGATATCATCACAGTAGAGCAGAGGGTAAAAATATCACACTGCAGTGGATGATACGCTGTTTTATCTCACTCATTTACCACTCACCCCTATTGTATATATGTGTACTTTCTAGGTGGGGGTTAACATATATATACATGTACTCATTGTATTGTTTTGTATCACAGGTCACATACTGTTGGTGTGCACATTCCAGTGCTTGCTGAGAAATTTTGGTGTTGAAATTGGCAATGGAATACTCTCAAACCAATGAAGGTAAGTATTTTTTTTTGGGGAGGGAGAGCATATTTGCAAGTAGGTCTCATTAATGATTTATTACTGTATTTGGTTACTTCTTCACAGATTTCATCTGCGTCCTTCTCCAATCCGGTAATGATGATCATGGTCAAGGCCACTGATTTACGGTGATTAAAACAATGAAATTCCATTTTCAAGACTTCAGATTCCGGAATTGCACCGGTGATTGTTACTATAATTTCCAGATTTTACCAGGATTCTGGTATCATTCTTTTAGTATGTGCATAAATAATCAGAATTAAAGAAGGCTTAATATACAGAGCATTAAATAAAGCAAATTGAAAATAGTATAAGAAGGAATTTAAAGAAAAACACAAGTTTTGTAGATTTACTGATCTGATATAAAATGCCAGATTCCACGAAATCTTTGTTTTTACCGGTTTTCTGGCAGCCCTAATTCCGGAATTTTACTGGATTTTCAGGTAAAAAACCAAAAACAGTGGCCTTGATCATGGTCATTGATTGAAATGACGTCTGCTTTTGCATGTCACATGATGTTGAAGAAGTTCTTTGGATAAAGCAACTATGACACAACAAAGCCTCTGGAAGTTTCCTAAAAAAAGAAATGAAGAACTTATTACAACTTGATTGCAACAGTAAGACATTATGTTTAAGCTGTGGCTGTTCCATGGGTATCTGGATTAACATAGATAGCAAGCTGTCCCACTGCAATCATCAGATCACAATTTAATTTAGTACCAGGCTGTGCAATAAATACACTGTGTCAGCGTCCCTGTGTCTAAACTCAGTTACATTTGAAAACCACATCTTGTCAAGTAACACAACCTGGGTCCAACTTTTTCAACACTGTCATGGCTGCAAAGCTGCAAATTTGGAATACAGTGCATGATATGTTGCAGAAATGTTTTTGTGACATACATGTCACCTAGTTTATGAATCATCTGTTGGATTTGTTGCACTCTTATGAAAAAAAAGAACAGATGAAATAAAATTGATATACTTACCAGTATGGATTGGAAATGGATATCCCATAGGTTCCTGTAGACAGTACTGCTGCTATACTATTGATACAGACCTTCAGTGAAGTTGTGTCATTTGTTGTTAACCTGTAAAAAAACAAAATAAGTTGACCATTTGTGTTTGACCATTGCAGCTCAGAAAAGCAACAGAAAACAAAACACACAGCTAAAGGAAGTTGAATAGCATGAAAAACATTAGTACACATACTCACTTTATAGTTTTAATAGTAAGAAGCCTTGTGCCTGTGGCTGATGGATGTGGTCTCCTGTTCGACTCCCTCTGCCTTGCATGGTCAATGTAATGGAAAAACATTGTCACAATGACACTGGTGGTGGGTGGTGGTGGTGGTCATAGCTGTGGCTCATGATGACATTCCCTCACACATCTTCCTGCATTTGGTGGTGCTGGCAGTGGCGAACAGCGGTCTTATGGTGATGGTACTCCAAGGACACACAAGATCACATTCCCTATGGTGGCAGTGGAGAACAGTGGTCTTATGGTGGTGGTAGTCTGGGGGGGACACACAGTTACATTCCCTATGGTGACAGTGGAGAACAGTGGTCTTATGGTGGTGGTAGTCTGGGGGACACACGGTTACATTCCCTATGGAGGCAGTGGAGAACAGTGGTCCTATGGTAGTGGTAGTCTGGGGGCCAGGATACACTGTGCTCTGTGTTATAAATGTCATGATGTGACATATGGAATTTGAGTCACTATGAGTGGGACAGTGATTTAACTTTATGAAAAAGAGAACGTGTATCATACAAGACATGTGACAGCCTTTTAACCTCTTAAGTTAAAACCTGCCAACATTAACCTCATCATCATCCTCAGAAAGAAAGCTGCCCTCGCAGTCTTCCATGTCTGAATTCTGACCATGGGGAAATTCTTTCTGCATTGTGTTATCATCTATGTCAGTGGTAGGTCACTTCATGCTGTCACTGCCACCAGGTTGGTCCCTTTTTTCAACATCAGCAAAACGATGAGTATGTTGGGGTACGTATACTGAGGCTGCAGTCTGAGCTGGTATATGCCTCTCATTCATTTTTATGAATGTCAGCAAACTGACATTTGCAGGAGAGAGGTTTGTATGATGAGCCTGAAATATTGCACCTGCTAAGCTGAATACCCTCTTGACACTCACACTGGAGGGTGGGCATGTCAGGTACTTCAGTGCCACAGCGGTCACCTCTGGCCATTCACTGACCTTTCTACTCCAGTATAAAAGGGGATCATCAGTAATTGACAGATGCCTGTTTTCAGACACATATGACTCAACCATTAGCTGTGCTGCTCTAAGTTCAGTGGCTGATGCATCATCCGCTTCTCTGGAATCATTTATGTCACAAATCCTCACTTTGGACAAAGCCTCCCAAAGTGGGTTAACGCCAGCCGCTTTTGATGACAGATCACCTGGAACTGCAGTCTCCTTTCCCTTATAGGATATGCTTGATACTACTCCTCCAGGTTCACCTTCAGCCTGATTATGCTGCTCAGGTTTCCTGACCTTGGCACATGACCTCTGTGCCCCATGAACCAAGTGCACCAGTTGCCCACTGACATTTTTTACCTGTTCAGGCCCACCCTCCAGTACTGAGGCAATTCCATGTTTGTATCGTGGGTCCATCATTGTTGCTATTGCAAAGTTATCACTACGCTGAATGCTCAAGATGTGACAATTCTGGTCGATCACTGTCAGCATGTGTTTCAGCGACACACTACTAGCACTGTCTCCGGCAACATCAATGCTATGCTGTACATTCACCAATGTCTGTCTCAGCACCAGCAGCAGTGGAATTGATTGGCTAATGGAGGCAGACTCGCCACTCACTGCCTGTGTGGCATGTTCAAAAGGCCTCAAGATTCTTATTACAGAGTCCATGAGGCGCCACTGTTCAGTCGTCATAGACATGGAGGCTCCGGAGCTGTCAAGGCTAGTGTGCATAACAAGATATTCTGAGATGGCCTTGTACTGTTCATACAACCTCTCTGCCATTTATAAAGTGGAGTTCCACAGGGTGACAACTTCCAACTTCAAGCGGTGCTGCAGGAGGCTGTTTCGGATCTGCAACTGCTGAAGTTGATCACGGGCCTTTGCAGAGCGTGAAAAGTGAGAACAGGTATGGCATGCAACTGTCTGCATTTCCTTGATATCAGGGTGCTGCAGAAACTCCTGCACCACAGGATTTAAAACAGTGGGCCATGCATGGAACCTGAAAAAAGCCACCATTCGTGATGCATTTAACTACATTTGACCCATTGTCACTTGCTATGAACCCAGCTCTTAGGGACAGGGGGTTCAGCCACTTGTCAAGTTTCAGTCAGTACCACGTTTAACATGTTTTCACCAGTGTGTGAACAGGTCACATTGCACATAGCAATCATTGCTTGCTGTCAAATTCCTGTAAGATTGCTATCACGACACTCCACCTTACTACACTGATTATTCACACTACCAACAGCACAAACAACCCCCGGCACCTGCGCCCAGTCTGCAGTTATACACAAATATGAACTCCCTGCTGTTTTGCCACTTGTCCACATATCCATACTTAAATGGATGAATGGAGAGGAGGAATGCTGAAGGGCATGTCTTACTGAGTCGGACACAGTACAGTACAACTTGGGGACAGCACGGGTCGAAAAGTATGTCCTGGATGGGACTTTCCATTTTGGACAGGCACATGCAACAAACCGCAGGAACCCAGAATTCTCCACAAAGGAGAAGGGCAAAAGATCAATTGCCAATATTTCAGCTACAGCAGCATTAAGTTCACGTGACACTGTATGATTGGATGGGTACTTCAGCTTATGAGCAAAAACACTCTGTAATGTGGGCTGACTTAAACGTTTTAAACAGGGCGTGATGACAAATGGTTTTGCTCTGCGAATGGCAGGGGGTGGAGTGTGGACTTGTGATGAAGATGGTTGCTCAGGTGATGACAAACCCAGAAATGCAGTTATTTTCCCAGATTTACCAACAGGGGTTGATGTACCACTTGCACTAGACATACTGCATTCACCACCACCACCACCACCAAAACTGCTACTCTTACCACCACTGGACAAGACTTCAAAATCATTCTGCTCTTCCACCTCATCATGCCTGTAGTAATCCTCTGCTGTTATTTCATCACTACTGCAAGCATTTAATTTTCTACTTGATGCTACAGTCATGGAAGTGGTTAGCATGCTCGTTATGATTGATGACGAGGGTGAACGCCCCACTATGGTACAGGTATTATCTGCCATCTCGTGCTGGGTCCACAGTGCCATGTGCCTATTCTTAAGATGTGCATGCTGTCCCCCTGTGCCAAGATGGCTTCCCTTTTTACCTCAACTCACATGCACCTGGCAAACCTGGCAGACTGCAACTGACTCATCATCTGCATCTTCCATAAAAAATCCCAAACAAGGGATTTTGATGCTCTAGTTTTAACATGTCCCCCCTGATGCTGCTTATTGGACTCCAGTTTTTTAAGCCATGAAGTGGGGGGTGTGCTACATGATTTTTCAGACAGGACACACTTGGACTGCAACTGACCACCATGACTATCTATCATTATTACTTGGTCATTTTCATCAACTGAAACTGGTAAATCACAACTTTTTATGGGGGGGGGGAGCAAACAGACCCAGACACAGCCACCTTGAGTTTCTTTTTCTCTGGTTCCCAACAGGAGTCACTGACATCATCCACATCTTTGGCTTGGATGCTAGCACATGGACTGCATGTTGCAACCACAGCAACATCATCATCATCAGTAGCACCACCATCAGCTGAAATTTTTTCTCCACACTGTGAATCACTGCAAGGCAAATGCATGACCTGAACCACGGTAGAAGAAATGTCACTTTGTGTGCTGTCGTTGACATGATGATCAGAATTCTCATGTTCAGTTACTGGGATGTTCCTGGGGAGTATGACATCATCTGCACTGTCACTGCTACCGCTTCACACTTCACTATATTTTTGGACACAGTAAACTGGTCAGAAGTGGAACTTGAGGCAGCAATACTCATACCACCACCAGCAACTGCCCTAACACCTCCAGCTGGACATCACCTCCTCCAACTACGAGTGAAGCTACTGATTGCACTGTAAAAAACATTAAAGGAGAAATACCTTTCCTCACATCAGCAATGCACTTCTGTGACTGCGTACTACTACCATGCCCACAGACAATCTTACCACTGGCAGCAGTGCAATGGTGAGAAACAGCTTTGCTTGCACGTCTCTTTGCATGCATTTTGGGGGATCAACAGGAATATTCTAAACAAATTTAGATTTTGGAACGTTCACTCTGGGTGGGTGATGCTGGATGTGAAGCCAGAAAACAACTGTGGCTTCAACAACAGATAGAGGTGCAAAGTTACAACAAGTTCAGCAACACTTTAACTAACCAGTGGTGTTCTCAAGTCACAAACAATCCAATCTAGAAAGGAATACCTTTTGCCGGTGGGGGGGGGGGAGCACTGACTGCAGATTACTGCAGTGCAAAACCAAGAAAAGATACCACAATGGCAGTACAAAATCATGCAGCTGCAGTGGATAGCAGGTTCACTCTGCTGCACCTGCAATTACACTGTAGCACAATAAAAGGTGTATTATTTTATGTCATGCACCGCACACACTCACACACACACACACACACACACACACACACACACACACAGCATTTGTCTACAAGTAATGTGTAGCAAATTTAAAACTTCAGTAATAAGCAATATATTTTAAACAACCTCACTGCTTCACCAGGTCCCTCCAGACTGCAACACACATAATCAGCAAAAAACTGTCAACAATTACTGAAATGATACTGTGTGTACATTAACACAGTCAGTTATACAAGAAAAATGTAACCAAAAAACAAAGAACTCCCTCTTTTTCCAACTTAAATCTACCTGCACCAGATATGCCCCTTCCCCAAAGCCACTGGCGGCGCTACACTGAGGCACACCACGGCACGTGCCCTGGTCAAAAAATGCTGTGCCCCAGTTTGTGCCCCGGTGCTCCTAAACTGAGTC
This sequence comes from Neoceratodus forsteri, assembly GCA_016271365.2. Taxonomy (NCBI): domain Eukaryota; kingdom Metazoa; phylum Chordata; order Ceratodontiformes; family Ceratodontidae; genus Neoceratodus; species Neoceratodus forsteri. Next base: position 689,527,700 of record CM057449.1, read on the forward strand.
CCACTCCCTCCCCATCTAAAACTATTTTTTCTGTTGCTGCTAGCCTGCGTCCTCCTTGGCATCACAAGCTAGCCTAGGACCAACATCAGAAATGCCTTTTCCACTTTACGGGGGGGGGGGGAGTGTCTGCATCAAGTCAGTCACTAGATTGGCTCAGGCAGATGGAGGCGGATTCGTGGGTCTTTTAAAAAATCAGCTGCTGCGGTGACCAGCTTTCTTTATTCCTGTTCCTGATTTTTTCAGCTGGTTCACAAATCACACAGTGTACTACGGGTCTATGGGTGGTGGGTCACTTCAGTATCGGTGGCGGGTTCCAGCAGCAGCATTTTAGACAGTCGAGTGACTCCTAGATGAGTCAGAACAACACAAAGGAATATTCTTTCAGGAAGGGCAGCTCTCCATTGTTGTTGCCTGGGAACTCAGACGGACGGCCGGGAAGAAGATTTAAGGAGCATCAGTGCTGTGCTCTCGGTGTGTGGTCAGGGTGGGCTGCAGTGAAAAGACCCTTTACAGCAGCGGCTGCAGCAGACTTCAGTCAGAAACTGAAGACACGGAGTCTCAGAGTCCGAGCTACAGCTATTCTCCGGCCGGCTTCGGTCTAAACTAAACCCTGCTCAGTTCAGTCTGTAGATCAAGATGAGAGGCAGAGTGGAATAATTGCTATACAGATCTCTCCCTCAATACTCCATACTCCTGGCTGTTTTATTCTTCTTTCCCCCCAAGTCACTGCAGGCAAAGCAAGACCGCAAGGTAATTATTTAGTTCACAAATTGCGCAATGAATCAATCATGGCAAATCACACTGGGTGTCTTTTCATGGTGGTGCCTAGCCTGGGTTGTAAAAAAAAAGTTTATTCATTGTTTAAATGTTCGGGAGGGAGAGATGCTGCTGCATGCTGGCTGCTTGTGGATTCGGGAAGGACAGACTGGGACTGGCACGCACAGCTATCATTTTCCCTGGGGTGTGATTGTGAATGAAGTGAACTTAGGTTAGATTTAATTTCCTAATTCAGCTAATACTATGCTATTTATTGTCTGCTTTTTTCCCTGAGTGAGCTATGACCATAGTAGGAGGGTCTTTTTGGATTATTCCATTCAGCACTGCAGGAAAATGGAGGAAGGGTGCTGGGTGTGTGTGTGTGTAATGGAGTTAACTGGGAATACTGTATTTTAACTGTGCCCCCAAACCAGGGATTGGTGTTTAGGACTGGAGTGCGGCAGTGTGGGGACTGAGGGGGTTCGGGTTACAGAAGACTGGTGAACTCTGAAAATAAGTGGCTGGGTTCAGCTGGCACACTACCAACAGATGGCCTAGTCTAGAAGCCAGGGATTGACAACTGGTGGTGGGGGGAAGGGGCAGCTTGGGGTCTGTGGATGGAGGATGGGGGGGATTGGGTTAGGGAGGACTGGTAAACTGAAAATAAGGGACTGGCTCCTCCTCCTGGCACACTGCTGGCATACTACTTGTAGGGGGGAGAAAGAAATGAGTCTGGAGAAACAGAATAGGTGATGAGCATCAGTAAGGAAAGGACTGCAGTGGGGAAAGAGATAGCCATAGGAAGGGCTAGTGGTTCTATTGTAAGATAGGGATTACTGTAGACTGGGTCACCATCCCCTAAACAAGTGCTTTCATAGAAACACCTCTTACCCTAACAGTCACATATCACGCCTCATTCAACCCCACCCTGGCCCATTAACAAACCAGTAAACTACATTGTATTGCTAATCTTACTGTGGAGGTGTATGTGTGTGCTTTAGAGACCAGAGTGAACTGATTATGCATGCATGAGTGCTGGTGTGAATGGACCTCTGTCAGGCTGGCTACCTTGCTGTGGTACAGGGCTATCACAAAGTTTGCTAAACATTGTAGCTGAAGGCCAGTTTTACTTATGTGTCCATTAGGATGAAATGTTGTGAATCTTGATGTGGTATCGAGTCTTACCACAGTGTTTGCTAAACTTGTTGCTAAAGGCCAGTTTAACTTCTGTGTCTATTAGGATGAAATGTTTCAAATATAAACATTATTAATCTTTCGGGATTATTGGCTAAATGCATATTTGAAATGGACAGGCCTACTATTTGTGTGACATGGCACTGCACATTTTGGTTTATGTGTACACGGGGGGGCAGTAGAAGATGGGCACACAGGAATATACACACATGATTTACATTCTGGTTTCTGTCAGTGCCCTGGCTCCCAACTGTGGTGCCCACCCAGTGCCCAGGTAACCAACAGAAGCTGGAGCTGCCACTGCTCAAAGCATACTTCCACTGTCTCTCAGTACACAGACATTAACATTTAAAATCCACACACAAACAATAAATGCTCGATGATATGAGCACAGGAGGGTTTCCTACAATTGCTGAACTAAAGTTTCAGCAAACAAAATGACTCAAAAGGACTTTTTTAGCAGCTTTTAGAAGGTTTGAATCACAGAGAGCTCTCACAGCAGACTGTCTCCTACAGATTCCTATACACACTACCCCTAATTGAGGCAGTGCAGAACAATCTATAGCCCATGTGACCTGAAATACCATGAATCACTGCAAAATTCGCCTTTGAAGAGTAAAAACAAGGCAAAGTGAGGCGAAGTACATTGTTCTCAATGTACTTCACCTTAAAATTTGGTGGAGTAGTGGTTTGGGAAGGCAGAATAACGCAAAGTCATTGTCTTCAATGGACTTCGCGTTGCTTATTATAACACAAAGTACTCCGCTTCCTATTGTAGAGCACTCCGCTAATTCACCTTTACTCCATTAATCACTCTACGGAGCAAATTGAGGCCCATTCCCCCATCTCTAATGGGTATTTTTCAGAAGAAAATGTGCTCAAGAACAAGACGGCATGATATGAAGCTGCAGGGGAAAAATTCAGGATGGATATAAGAAAGTTCTTCACAGAAAGAGTGGTTAATTCCCAGAACAAGTTGCCAGACAAGGCAGTCGGGGCAAAAAATTATGAAAGGATTCAAGAAAGCTTGGGATATGCATAAGACAATCTTAAGGGAAAAGAAACAAGGGACAAGTGGAAGAATTGGAGATCATGTAGGGTCTGCAGGGATACTGTACGTAGGGTTAAATGGGTATACTGGGTAGAGCAAGTAGTCCTTACAATATCTGCTAACAAATTCTATGTGTCTGTGCTTCTATTTGCAAGTCAAGGTTTAAAGATTCCCTTTTGGATTATAATTTATTTTCTGGATCACAATTTTCTCATTTGGATTACAAATGTTGTGGTTTGTATACAGTATTTGCTTGCAAAAGTCACTCAGGCACCATCACAAGATCCCAGGTACTGCATCGTTAGACCTGCAACTTATGTTACTCTGGGTACCCTAACCAGCAGCAGTTTAGAATTGCAATAATTACTTGAGAGTAGAGTACTTGATGGGTACTGGTTAATGCTGTGGTGTGGGACTATTATTACTGTGTGTATTGGGACTATTTAAGAATAAACAATGACAGGGTGTGGGTTACAGTATGCTGGGATCTACCAACACCTGGTGTGTGGTTCGGCAATGAGGCCACAGGCCGAGTGGCCAAACCAGGTCAAGTGTGGGTTAATCCTAGCATAACCCACACCTTGGAGGGTTTATTGTGATTATACAATGCCCCCTTCACTTTTTTGTAAAAAAAAAAAAAAAAAAAAAATTAACACAGTTTTTGCCACTTTAAATAATTTTTTTTTATTTATTGTTGCGCCAGAAAAAATAGTTCCCTGTTGCTAGGTAAAGTAGATCCACGGGGAGCAGCATGTCAGCCCCATTCTGTAATATAATAGCAGGCACTGAATCTGGAGATATGTTCATTATTATTTTAATTTTTACTTCAGTCAGCAGTTCTTTACTTGGCCATGGGAGAACGAGTCTGCTCGGAGCTGTTGCTTTCAATGTCCGGGGGACAAAGAGTCTGTTGAGGGCAGTTCGTATATATCAGTTGATCTGGCCTTCATTGAGCTCCATGAGATCAGTCAGTAGCTTATATGACTTCAGAGGGGGCGAAATCACACAGTCAGTAACGTGATGCGATTTTCTTTCTTTCTTGAAGAGCGAGTGTTTTTTACAAAGACAGCCTGCGGACTGTGAGTAACATGTAGCTGGTGAAAATGCTAACAGGCTGCCATCTCCCAGCTTGTGCTTCTGGGTGCAAGTTTGTGGTGAGACTTGGGGGAATATTTTTTTTTTTTGTCATGAGATCAGAAAACTGCTGGAGGGTACTGGGTCATTTATCCATCGGTAAAGATGGAAATCTACTCTGTAGGTGGCATGCAGTCGATTGCGGACCCTGAGCATGGTTTCAGAGGTAAGGCAGGTAGAACCATGAAAGCAATTGCAATGAGAAGTATTTCTTTATGTTTGAAAGTGGTTTTGGCAGCTGTATTTATTGCTGACTGCGGACTGCTGAGCTACTTGAATTGTGTTTGGGAAATGCCGAATGGGGCAGAGATAACCTACTCTCCTTTTTTTTGAACCTCCTGTTTGGCAATGCAGTTTAGCAGGGACTTCATAGGTGGTTTTTTGGTTTGATGATTCGGGGCTCAGATTGATATCAGACACAGTATTGCAGATGCAGCTGATTGGCACCTTTTCCTATTGGTAATGTCAGGATTTACCACAGATAAAAGGTACCAGTCAACCAATGAGGTTTCAGGATTTTAAGAGCAGTTGTATAATGGCTAACAATACAATTAGCAGAGGGATCCCTCATGTGGTGGGAGGGAAGGCCTTGTTCCTGCACAAGGGCCTGAATTATGGTAACTGTCATTACTGCATGTTTCATAACTCTCCTTTCCATCCACAGGCCCAGTGGAGGCTGTTACAAAAGTCCTGTTTTTATTTTCATACTTTTGTGTGTGAGTATATTATTAGTCATGCACACATTTTGTTTATGCTAAAGATAAGTATTGCATGTAGTGAGCTTCAGGGTGGTGCCCTTAAAGCAGCAGTGCAACAAAAATGTTTTTCCAAAAAGCTAATTTTCTGTCATGGTTATGAAAAACATTGGCAGAACTGCTGATTTGGGATTTCTGGATGCTTCCTGTGCTGTTTGCAGTACATTTGCATTTTTGACTGGATTCTTACCCTCCTCAGGTCCTCAATATTATTTCAATGCAAAGATGACGTGGCCATCTTTTTTTCTTGAGAAATAATTATTCTAAAACTTTCATAAAATTCTTAAATGATAATGGAAACTATAATTTTCACCACCAAAATAAACTAGAAGGCATCTGGTATCAAAGGATTCATGCTATACCCTGACTCTTAGAATCCCGACAGCTGATTGCCCGACTCTGAATGCCCAACGCGGCCTGAATACTGACACATTAAATCCAGTCTCTTCCAAGAGATTTTTAAAATACCGACACAATCAATAAAGCTTTTGCAGCTGTTACTACAATGATGTGCCCACTGCCTGTGTACTTCATGGCTCCCCTCCCTACAACACTGCACAGTACGACCACCGAGATGCCCATGTCGCCGCTGTAGCTTGTCAGGTGTAGCATAGAACATGTGCTTGTCTTCCCCTTCCCATCCACCTGTCATGTCATGCAGCATAGTTGTACACAGATGTAGGTCAACGGCCACCGGGACCACACAGTGACGTGCAGTTTCTGCTCTGAATCATTGGAGCTGCACAGTTGTTTGACAAAGCAGATGGTTGTACAGGCAGCCACATGGGGCCGAAGATGCTGTAGAGGTCACGCAAGCCAGTGATTCTATGGGACCATGCTACTGCAGAGTCTCCATTGACATTCCAGTTTAGCGGCATGTTTTCAGAATATTTTCTTGAGTCACGCTGTGTGCATCGCCTTGACACAGTTGTCATCACAGTTGTGCACACAGCAGCATGGAGCCGGACACTCTGTGCACTACCACCATTGTATCTGCATGAGTACTGCTGGCGCACATGGTGCTGCACTTGTTACCGAACAAATAAACACAAGGTGGTAGAACATCCATCCATTAGCGGTATCAGGGTAGTGGTAACTATCCCATATCCCAGATCTCATACTAGTGCAGAAAGATGTGACTGGTTTTACTCAAGAAGGACGAAATCGGTGAGTCTTCTAGATCTGAAGTAAGTTCGATGAAGGATCATCATTCGGATCGGAATTCCAATTCAAAGCAAAATCTAAATATAGGCTAGGACTTGCCACTACACAGAACTGTTACCTCTGACAAAATAGAAGTCCACCAAGCAAAGAGACACAAGTACGTCTTTCCCTGCAATATTTAAGAATGAGTGCTATCTCCGCAAAAGACTTGGCAAACGTGGTCACCGTCAGTATTTTAACAATTGGGCTTTGAAGAGTAGGGATTTAAAGCATCGGTATTCTGACCGTGTCGGGCATTCAGAGTTGGGAAAATAGCTGTCGGGATTATAAGAGGCAGGATATAGTACCAGACCTGGCATTGATTAGGAAGGAAAAAATGTGGTGTAAAACTTTAGCCTATTTTCATTGCATTGCTGCTTTAAGCTGTGGGGAGATGGGTTGGTACTGCATCCCAGGGGGCAATATTGTACATTTGACCCGGCTGACCTACAGTATCCTCTGGATGGAGGCACCGTGTTATTTTCTGAACAACCCCCCCCCAATCTGAGGAGTTTAATGAGCCCAGGCCCCTCCATCTTGTTTGTAGCACCCACAGGTACAAGGCAGGATTAATAACCATGAGTAACATATTAACATCTGCACAGCAACCCAGATACATACAGTAAATACTAGCTGTATATGAATGCCTAAAATAGCTAAAACTAACTAAAGGTAAAATACTTAGCTGAGGCTATCTTCTCTGCTAATGCTGCTTCCACCATCTTTTAGATAGATTCAAGGGGGTTTTGTGTGGTTGAGTAAAACCTAGTCCAAGGTAGCTGGCTGGTGTTTTGAGGTCAGTAGGTATGGTCAGGATGGACTGTCTGGGCAATGGGCCTTTTTTTCCTCAGTAGTCTAGGCTTCTATGTTTCTGTTATAATCATAAAGGTTAGTTAATTTGATACATAATTGTATGATTGACACATAGAGACAGTGATTGATACATAGAGACATAGACACTGCTGTCAGATAAAAACCAAGAGACAATCCAGTCTGCCTATATAAATGTTCCTATCTTACCCCCTCACCTAATGTCTTACAGGGGTATCTACCCTTCCCCCCTTGAATCTCCCACCTCTGTAATTCCTCCTAGTGGAACTATCAATCCCCTTATCCTGTCTTAGTCATGCTTCAACCCATTTACAGTGCCTTACCTCACTACTTCTGCCAGTAATCTGTTCTATGGCTCAGTCACATTCTCAGCAAAGTAAAACTTCTTCACATTGCACCTAGATTTTCCCCTGCCAGCTATTCTGTTCTCCTCGTGACTTCATCCCTATTCTTGTTATACAGGTTTTTGCTGTTCACTCTGTTTATTCACCTCAGGAACTTGTAAGTTTCTTTCAAATCACTCCTTTCCATTCTGGCCTCCAGTGAGTACAAATTATAGGACATAGAAACATAGAAACATAGATATAGAAACATAGACTTTGACGGCAGATAAGGACCGCTTGGCCCATCTAGTCTGCCCATTTTCCTACCTACAGGATAGGCCGCAGATCCTAGTTAACCAACAGCCTATTTCTTCCTACCCACCACAAGAATTGCCTTATGTCTGTCCCATGCGTTTGTGAATTCTCCCGCAGTTTTAGGCCCCATATCTCCTCAGGAAGGCTGTTCCATGCATCCACCACCTCTCTGTGAAATAATACTTCTCACATTGCCCCTGAACCGCCTCTCCTTCTATCTTTAAATTGTGTCCCCTTGTTCTTGCACATCTCTTTTTCTGAAAGATGCTACCCTCTTGGACTTTGTTGATTCCACTGAGGTACTTAAAAGTTTCTATCATGTCCCCCCTCTCCCTTCTTTCCTCAAGGGTATACATATTAAGCTCCTTTAGTCTCTCCTCATACAGCTTCTCTTGCAGACCCTGCACCATTTTAGTTGCCCTCCTCTGGACTACCTCTATCCTGTCTATGTCCTTGCAGAGATGAGGTCTCCAGAACTGGACACAGTACTCCAGATGGGGTCTCACCAACTGTCTGTACAGAGGGATAACAACTTCCTGTTTTCTGCTGCTGATGCCTCTCCCTATACATCCCAGTATACCCCCAGCCCTCCCTACTGCCTTCTCACATTGCTTGCTAACCTTAAGGTCATCTGATATGATTACCCCCAGGTCCCTTTCCTTTTTTGTTGTTGTTACTACCTCCACACCCATTGTGTATTCTTCCCCTGGGTTCTTGTTTCCCAGGTGCATTATTTTGCACTTCTTTGCATTGAATCCTAGCTGCCATACTTCTGACCATTCCTCCAACCTTGCCAAGTCCCTTTTCATCCTTTCCACACCTCCTTGTGTATCAACCCTGTTGCAGATCTTTGTGTCATCTGCAAAAAGGCATACTTTTCCTTCCAGTCCCTCTGCAATGTCACTAATGAAGACATTAAAAGGACTGGACCATACTGAACCCTCGGTACCCCACTAGTAACCCCTCTTTCTTCAGAGTGGACTCCATTTACAATTACCTTCTGTGTCCTGTTGTGCAGCCAATGTTTTACCCAGGTTACCACCCTGGGACCCACTCCAGGCTGGTTAATTTGACTATTAATCTTTGTGTGGGACTGTGTCAAATGCCTTGCTAAAGTCTAGGTAGGCCATGTCCACAGTCCCTCTCTAGTCTACTACTTTGGTCACCCAGTCAAAGAAATCTATTAGATTTGTCTGACATGACCTCCCGCTGTGAACCCATGCTGCCTTGGGTCCTGTGCTCCACTGGCCTCTAGGTACTCAACTATTCTTTCCTTCAGAGTGACTCCATCACTTCTCTACCACAGAGGTCAGACTGACAGGCCTGTAGTTTTCTGCCTCTGTCTTGGTCCCACTTTTGTGAAGGGAATCACATCCGCTTCCTCCAGTCCTTGGGTACCACACCATCCTCCCATGATTTATTAAAAGAGTAGCCAGTGGTTTCACTAGTTCCTCCTTTAATTCTTTTAGAATTCTGGGGTGATTCCATCAGGACCCATTGCTTTGTCCACCTTCAGTTTTAGGAGTTCTTGCAGAACCCTTTCTTCTGTGAAAGGACTGGGATCGACTCCCCTATCAAGAGTGCTTCTGTTAATTGGATTAGGCACTTCCCTCCTCTTTTGTGAATACTGAGCAGAAATATTTGTTCAGTATCCTGCTTTTCACTGTCCCCTCTGCCCACCCACCGTTCATTCTATTCAGCCTCACTATCTCCCTTTGTCTTTCTACGCTGCTGATGTACCTATAAAATGTTTTAGCCCCTTCTAACTGAGTTGGCTATCTTTTCCTCAGTTTGGGCCTTTGCTATTCTGACTTCCCTCCTGCTTCCTTCTGCCTTAACTGGTACAGTTCTCTGTCCTGCTCCTTCTGTGTTTCCTTATACTTCCGGAAAGCTATCTTTCTTCCTGACTTTCACAGCCACCTCTTTGGAGAACCATAGTGGCTTTTTCTTTCATTTTGATTTGTTTATTTGCTTCACACAAGGCTTGTTGCCTCTGTGATGGCAGTTTGATGATTCCCATTATTGCTCCACACCTCCTTCTAGCCTGTTTGCTAGTGCTTTTCTGAGGCACTCTCCCATCTTGCCAAAGTCAGCCCTCCTAAGTCCAATACCCTCACTTTTGTATGGCTTGACTCTGTAGCTGAGTTTAACGTGAATCATACTGTTTGATGGTCACTTGTCCCCAGATGGCAACCCACTTCTAGATCTGAGATCCTCTCACTGCCCCCATTTGAGAGTATGAGGTCTAAGATTGCTCCCTTATGAGTGGGTTCCGAAACTGGCTGTCTGAGGCCTGCCACCTGTAGGGCATCAAGAATGGCCCTGCTTTTGGATGTGGCTGCAGCAACGGTGCTCCAGTTAACATCTGGCATATTAAGGTCCCCCATCAACAGTATCTCCCCTTTCTCTGCCATCCTAAGTATGCCTTCTATCATAATCTTGTCCATTCCCTCCCCCTGACATGGGGGTCTGTACACAACCCCTGTGTGGACTGTGGTGCCATTTCCAGTCTCCAAGGTGACCCACAGTGCCTCCTTTCCTCCCTGTTTACTCTTTTGTTCAGTTGCTTTTATCCCTTCCTTTACAGAGAGAGCTACTCCTCCCCTCTTCTCTCCTGCCTGTCTCTCCTGTAGGTTATGTACCCTGGTATGTTAACATCCCAGTCATGGTTCTCTGTGTACCATGTTTCTGTGACTACTACGATATCCAGGCATCCCTCTTCCATCAAGGCCACCAGCTCAGGGAGCTTGTTGCCCAGAGTACGGGCATTGGTACTCATTGCCCTCCATTTTCTGATGGCCTTACTCCTTTTTGCTCCATCCCTGTCCTTCTTGCCTTTGTCACTTTCTCCATATACCCCTTCCCTTCTCCCTATCGACACCTCTATGTTGGTGTTTGCCGCACTTACTACCTTGATTATTTGGGGGGGCTAGGATTTCCCTGCTCCTTTCCAGTGCCTCCCCCCTTGGCTAGTTTAAATGCTTGCCAATGAAGCATTTAAACCTATCACCTAGGATCCTGGTTCCCCTCCCGGACAGATGCAGCCCATCATGCCAGTATAGGCTTGCATCACTCCAGGTGGACCCCCAGTCCCCAATGAAGCCAAATCCCTGAGCTCCACACCAGTTTTTCAACCACTGATTGAATCCCATGATGCAGAACACCCTAGCTTCTCCTATGCCATAGATGGGCATCACCTCCGAGAAGGCTACCGTGCGTGCTACTTGACTAAGGCCCCTCCCCTATTCCACAAACTCTTCCTGCACTTCTCTAATCCCTTTCTTAGTCAGGTCATTTGTCCCTAGGTGGACAATGGCATCCAACTCCCTCCCCTGTGCAGCTGCTCTGGCAATCCTGAGGATTCACTCCCTGTCCCTCCAAGCCATGCCGCCAGGCAGATACCTTACCTCCCTCTCCCCTTCCTCCTCCATTCATCATAGCATGTGCTCTACTGGCCCTGAATCATCTTGGTAACCCATTGCTACACTGATTCCTGCCTATCCCTGTTATCTCTCAGGTGTGCACTCCTGAACTGGGCACAGTATTTCAGGCAAGGCCTCACCAGTGACCTATACAGGGACAATATCAACTTCTTCTATTGGCAAAACCCCTCCAAATGCACCCCTATATCTTTGTTGCCTTCCTGTAGGCCTTATTTCACTGACTGGTTTGTCTGAGGGAGTAACTGATAATGATCCCCTAGTCCCTTTCCTCGGTTGAGGTGGTCAGCCTAACCCCACCTATCCAGTATTGTGTCTGTGGGTTCCTCTTGCCCATGTGCATCACCTTGCAATTCCTGGCATTGTATCCTACTTGCCATTAGAGCCGTGTGAACCTTCCAAAGTTTGACCACATAAACTTTGACCGTCTAACCGTGTAAAGTTCATCAAAGTTCTCTAAACGGTGGACTAGTTTGACCATTAAAAAGCATTAGGAGGTGGGATAAAATGAAATAACAGAATGCACTCAACTGATGAAACACCCAAAACAGAAAGATAATACAGCGGGCCTCATTGAGGGCTTCTGATTTCAAAAACTGCATCCATTCAGTGCCAAACATGGACCCGATATCAGTAAACAAGAGTATGTCACTAACAATGCTCAAATTAAATGGTTGTATTTGTAAGGGCTATGTATGGCCACAAAATATCAGTACAGAATCCCAAAGTGTGGGCTACTGGTTCCAAAAATTGCGTGCCTAGTGTGACAGTGGCACACATGGACACTAGACAAGGCTTCCCATGGATAAGTGTTGTACACACTGGTTTCACAGGTGACATTACCTCCCAAATTATTTATTCAGCCTGTGCACTGTACACCTGCTAAAAAAATCCCAGAACATTAATCTAAAGTAGAATGAGTTAAGACAACAGTGAGGCATCCCACAGTGTGGGCTACTGGTGCCCCCAAAATATCAGTGCAGCATCCCAAAGTGTGGGCTACTGCTTCCAAAAATTGTGCGCTTATTGGGACAGTGCCACACATGGACAAAGCTTCATGTTATACCATGGATAAGTGTTATACACACTGATTTCATGCACATTGTTGACCCCCAAATTATTTATTTGGCCTGTGTAGGCCTGATAGAAATTCACCAAACATTAATCTCAAGAAGACTGAGTGAAGACAACAGTGCAGCATCCTACAGTGTGGGCTACTGGTTCCAAAAATTGTGTTTGCCATGGATAAGTGTTGTGCACACTGCTTTGATGGCAACACTACCCCCAAAAAGTATTTATTCAGCCTGTGTAGGTCTGCCAAAAATCTACAAAACATTAATCTGAAAAGACTAAGTGAAGACAACATTGCAGCATCCCACAATGTGGGCCACTGGTTTCAAATATTGTGTGCCCATTGGGACAGCACCACAAATTGACAAGGATTTGTGCTGTGCCATGGACAAGTGTTGTACGCACTGATTTCATGGGAAACATTGACCCAAATATTATTTATTCGGTCTCTGTATGCATGCCAAAAACTCACAAAACAGTCATTTGTAGAAGACTGAGAGCAGCATCTCACAGTGTTGTGTAGGATATTAGTTCCCTCCCAAAAAACTAATGGACACAGAAGCCCTCCCCATCCACCTTGTCATCCTCCTCCTCTGTCTTTAGCCCAGCTAGAAGTGTAGGTGCTTCATCATCCATAAACCGTGGCAAAAAGGGCTTTGGAAAAAAGGGCAGGGTATTTTTTTTAAAAAGTCTACATTTTGGGTTGAAAGATTTGCTCTCTGTTTGGTGACAATATTGCCTGCAGCACTGAAAATTCCCTCTGAGTATTTACTTGCAGGTGGGCAACTGAGGTGTTCAACAGCTGTCTGTGTCAAAGAGGGCCAAATGGTCTTTTTTGGTACCAGTACAATAGAGGCTTGTCTCCTTTCTGATAGTTGCACTTTCTCATACAGATAATCCTGCACCCTTTTGGTTGCTGGCATCTCAGACACCACTGTATCAGAAAGTGACTTGCTATGCTTTTCATCAAGCCATAGTCATACAGTTGTTCCCATATGGTTCGTCATCAAAGGCCTCCTTTTTGGGGGTGCAGCAACAGCAGCAGCAGCACAGTAGTAGTAGCAGCAACAGTAGCAGCAGCAGATTGACGTGGAGGCAAAAAGGAGGGACTCCTATGACGTTCAATAGTAGGAGTGGAAACACATTAGGATCCTTCTTCTTTCCTGTCCTCCACCTTGCCTGTCAGTGTGATTGCAACAATGGATGATGACGACTGTTGTTTTTCTATATTTGTGTTTTTGTTCTTGTTTTGAGCTATATGTTCCCCTTCACTCTCCCAATCTTCATAGCTGGCATATACTGCCACCCATATGTCCATCCTTCGGTCATGCCAGACCACCTAACCTCCATTACTTCCCTTGATCACTCTGGGGAATTATTCATCCTAGGCGACTTCAATATAAATTGGTTGTTACCTAAAACTACCAAAACTAAAAACAAAATCAGAATCTTAAACCTCTCCCAAACAATCTCCAAACCCACCCGCCCAAACCACCAGACACAACAACACTCCCTACTCGACTGGGCCCTTACCTCCCACCTACACCACGTCATCACCTCTGGCATCCTCCCCGATGCTCTCAATGACCATAACCTAATATTCATAGTTAGGAAAGTCCATAGAACTAAATCACCACACAAAACCATACAACTACCGTCTTTCAAGTCTCTTGACCTTGAACCTCTCTTGAGTAACCTTGCCACTCTGACTGGTACCTCTCTAACCTCCTTCACCTCATTTGATAAGGCCTTTGCCTACTTCAAAGAAATCTTTCTTATAAACTGGAACACCTTTGCCCCACTCAAACAAACCAGAGTCAGAGGTAACCACTTATTTTGGATAACCCCTGAACTTCTGGCCTGCCTCAGGGCTAGAGATCGAGCCTGGAAGTGTCATAAAGCTACCCAGCATCCTAGTGACCTCACAAACTTCCTTATGCTCAGAAACGCTTGCACCAGGGCTACAAGGTTAGCCAAGTCTGAATATTTCAAATCTGCCTTCATCACCAACATAAATTCCCCTTCAAAGTTCTGGAAGGTGGTCCAACCCCTATTTACCACCTCATCTCGCCCACCACCCCCGGTACTTAAAGCATATAGCTCATTAGAGTCTGACCCACCAGCTGTAGCTGCAGAATTTAACTCCTACTGTACCTCCTGCACCACTGAGCTACTGAAATCCCTCCCCTCCTAACCTTCCCCCTCCCCACCCTCTACCGGTGTGCCCCCTCCACCACTGTCTCACCTTCCATTCTCTTTCACTACTGTAACCCCAAATTATGCCCTAAGTGCCCTCTTCACTATCAGACCCTCTAAAGGTACCTCCCATGATGGCCTTGACCCAAACCTCTATTCCCTCTCTACTTCGGCCATTGCCTACCAACTCTCAATAATCCTAAATCTCTCATCCTCTACTGCCTCAGTCCCCTCTTCATAGAAACATGCTGTGGTTCTCCCTCTAACCAAAGGGGGTGACCCCTTATCCCCTGACAACTATCGCCCCATTTCTCTCCTCCCTACCCTTGCCAAGCTTCAAGAACACATTGTCCTCTACCAACTCACCTCATTTCTATCTGACACTTCCTTTTCACCCCTTTCCAGTCTGGTTTCAGGAAATACCACTCAACCACCACCTCTCTCCTATGGCTCACAGACTCCATCCTAACCAGGATGGACAATGGCCAAATTATCTCTGCTATTTTTGTCGACCTTGCCAAGGCTTTTGACACCGTCTCTCACTCCCTTCTCCTCAACTCACTCCCAGCAGCTGGCCTACCTTCCTCTACCACAAACTGGTTCAAGGCCTACCTTAATAGTAGAATCCAATCAGTTAAGATCTTAGACACCATTTACCCTCCCCTCCTGATTAGCACTGGAGTCCCCCAGGGCTCAGTATTAGGGCCCCTCTTATTCTCCATCTTCTTAAATGACCTTCCCTCTGTTTGCTCCCCATCTTCTGTTATACATATGTATGCTGATGATACAGTCCTGTATGCATCGGGCTCTTGTCCTGATGAGGTTGCAACCAGCTTACAGCAAGACTTCAAAAAGGTTCAGCTCTGGTTTGCTAACCATAAACTTTTTCTAAATGCCAAGAAGACTGTCTCCATGACCTTTGGTACAAGGCAGAGACTCTCTAGGCTTCCCTCCCTACCCACTTTGCACACCCTAGAGGGGACTTTACTTGAGGACACATCCTCCTTCAGGTACTCAGGTGTTTGGTTGGACCAACACCTAAATTTTTCTGGACGTATTGATGGCATCCAGAAAAAACTGCACCCCAAGCTTGATGCCCTGTTCAGGAACCGGAGTTGCAGCCCTCCTACGGCTAGGTGTGAAGTTGTTCAGAAGATGATACTGCCCATTATCAACTTCTGTGACATAGTCTATGGTGCTGCCACTAAGTCCTCCCTGGCCAGACTGGACACCCTCATCAATTCCTTCTGCCACTTTGCCCTGGATGCCCCCCCTCGCACCCATCACTGCAATCTTTATCGTGCCCTATCATTCCCCTCTCTTACAAATAGGTGACTCTCCCACTGTGTTAAATTCACCTCCAAGCACTGGTTGGGTGAGCTCCCTTCCTACCTCACCTCCTCCTTTATAACACCCCCCCACCTTCCCATTCCCTTAGATCAACTGACTCCCGTACCCGGGTTGTCCCATGCAGAGCCACCCAAATCAGCCAATCCAGTTACTGTCACCACCTCCTAGAAATTTGGAATTCTCTCCCCCCCTCAAATCCGGCACTCATCCTCAGCCTACTCCATCAGCTGTGCCCTCTGTAGTTACCTTGCATCTAGCTGCTTCTGCCATGTCCCTTCCTAATTCCCTCATTTAAGCCCTGGACAAACCCTACCCACCTACCCTCACCTTCATTTTACCCTGTGCACACCCACCCACCCAAATCTCTAGCCCTCCTCCCCTTCCCACTAATTATTCCCCCTTACTGGCCTCTCTTCAATTCACTCAGAATGTAAAGGACACAGAATGCCCTCCATGGGTCCCTCTCCTATGCCCCAAGGGGCTTGTATCTCTCATCTAGTCCCCTTCCCCACCATCTTAAAGGGGTTTCTCTGGGACACTGCCTTATCCCCTTTTTTCTGGTCTCCCCGGTCTCCTTGCAGGATTCCTTCATCCTGAAGGGGTCTCCAGGGACATGACTCTTCCCCCCACCTCACCCCTCCCTTCCCTTTCCCCCTTTTCTTTTACATAAGCACTTGTTTACTTATTAACCTGGCACTTATTATTGTCCACTCTTTCTACATGTTATACGCAACACTGTTGTAACACTGTTTGTAACACCTGCCTTACAACTGTATGTTAATGTTGATCTTGTAACTTGAATGTTTAATGTCTCATTCCAGTTGTACCCCTTCCCCCCAGGTCACACCGGGTGACGATTGACTTGTTGCTCAGTGTGCCTTCCTGGCACAACATTTCAATAAATAAATAAATAAATATGTACAGGGGCCAGATGGATAAGCCAGGCTTTATAGGATTGCTGATCCTTACTGCAGTCTTTTGCATCAAAGAAGGTCTCAAATGCATTTTTGAAGCAAGGGTCCAAGACAGCAACCACGATGCAGTGGTCATCTGTATGCATTTTTGAAATACATGTGTCATTCCACCTGGGACAAGGACTCCTTCCTGGCTGCCCAGCAGAATCTTGCATGTCGCGGGGAGGAGCCGCAGACAGGTGGACGGCACTGGTGAATGCCAGTATGGGTGCACCTATCTGCAGGTCGCATGGTCGCAGGTGGGGTACGCCTATTTTTTGCATACCTATGCGCCATTCGTGCATAGGGGCTATTGAGTTTTCATTTGAAGAAGTCACAGGTTAATGAGGGCACTGAGAGGGAGTACCTAGCTTAGACCAGCTGCATCAGCACTTACCACTCTTGTGGCCTCCTCGGTGGGCTTCAGAACAGTGCAGAGGGTCTCCATCAGCCACCACTGATTTGGGCTGATGTTTACCATTCTCTTTCCAATACCATACTCAGTGACATACTGGTGGATAGCCTTCTCTTCATCTAGCAGTTGTCCCATCATGTAATAGGTGGAATTCCATCTTGTTGTCACATCCTGTTTCAGGTGTTGGAGGATGTGACGAGATAAGGCCATACCTTATTGTTCTAATCATATTTCATGGTATTTTATGTAAGAAATGCATCAGAGTTACCCGTGGTGGCCAGTGTAACTAGCAAGAGATCACAGGCACAAAGAAAAGTACATGGGCCTTGGGGAATTATGTGGTAACTCTTGTTACTGGGAGAGAATCTGTCAGCTGCTAGTCAGGGACTAGGGTTAATTAAATCATTTAAAAGGAGTCAAAAGAATAATTAAGCAGAGCTGGAAGCAGACACATCCCTTTGTGTTTGCATGGCCTTCAGCATCCAGTGGTGCCATTCAGTCTAGATTTCTATTGTTCCTACAAGTCTACCCTGACTTAATCTCATTACAACTGAATGGGCTACCATTTAAATAAATGACTGTACTGAGTGTAGCTTAATACAGCCATTTCAAAGGGATGGGGAGCTGGATGGCTTCCTAAAATTCTGGTTCAGACTAGCTGATCTCTGAGTCTTTTTTCTCTCATATTCAGAAATGCACATTTGTTGTTTTGTAATAAAATACTAAAAGCCATAGATGTGGAATGCTAGCCAATCACAGGGCAAGCCACTGTCCTCAGGACCTGCCCTTTGATAAGCCCATGAAATAAGGGTGCAAAGACTGTGTCAAGGCTTTTAGCCTTTTGCATTTGGGGACCCTGTCGGCTTTAGGAGAGCAGAGACAATTTCTTTTCAAGGCATTCTCCTGGACCACCAGAGCTAAGACTTCAACTACCACTTCTAAGAACACTTTGCACTTCAAAATATGCAAGATCTCCTTGTTCCCTATCATCCACCCCAGGCACTCCATTCTGCTGGGGGCGTCCTCCTTAAAATTCCCATGGTTAGGCTGCGGCACTATGGGAGGCAGCGCATTTTCAGTGGTCGCGTCTACCCTGTGGAACTCCTTGCCTGTTTATTTAAAGGAGGTTCCCTCAGTAGAAGCCTTTAAGAAGTGTCTAAAGATGTATTTGTTACAGCAAGTGTTTATTGATTAACTTTGTGGTTTTAATGGGATAGATAGATTAATTCTATGCTCCCAGTTGAAATGTATATATATATTTCTTTTGTGTGCAATTTTAAATAATTATACTGTTGGTGTCTTGTACAGCACCCAGAGTCTCTGGAAACATGTGCTTTTATAAATAAAATATCTGTCTGTCTGTCTGTCTGTCTGTCTGTCTGTCTGTCTATCTATCATCTATCTATCTATCTATCTATCTATCTATCTATCTATCTAAAATTCAGCAACTAAGGACTTCAGGAAGAACTTTAATCTCAGAGTTTTAAAGTGTAGGTTTTTATGTATATTTTTCATTTTATTTTCAATATCCTGTAACCAATTTCTAATCTTATTTGTTTTTATTTTATTTACTGCATTTAATAATTAATTAGTAAAGCTTTTAACTTACTTTTTTTTTTTGCAAATAACTGTACTTTATTGTATTAACAATAAATCATACATAATAACCCCGTCCCCTGCACCTTTTACATTAGTTACAATAAGTAGGTTAAGAAGACAAAATGAGCAGGGGAAAAAAAAATAATTAAGAAAGGAAGAAAAGAAAATAAGGAACCCACCCACCCCCCACCCCAAAACCCCCTCCCCAGGTCTGGCAGCTCTACTTAAGGACATAATGAGAGAAACTCAATATGCCTTAAGAGTTACTATGTCTATATATAAAAAATAATAAAAAAAACACACACCTTAGTATCACATCCTACTAGCTTCACTCTGCATACAAGACTAAGGGAGAATGACAAATTACAGAGGACAGGTACAAGGAAATAAAGGCATATGATAAAAGGAAGGGAGAGAGAAGTAGAAAAGAGTGACGGAGAGAGAAAAAAAAGGATGTAATGGGGGGAGGGATACCCAAGCTCATTGGCCATTACAATTATACCCCTTAGGGCCCAATTAGCTAAAGAGTTGAAATACATACTATAGGAATATAAGGCCCTATTGGGTGTTAATTGCAGTAATTGGCATGCTGGTCTTCAGCCATTGGTATAAATTACCCCAACATTTGTCAAATTTTTTCCTTGAATTAAAAAAAGAGGCCACCATTCTCTCTGCATTTAGAGCTTCTAAAAAGGTGTCCCACCATTCCTTACAAGAGGGTATTCCCTCTCTACGCCAATAACGGAGAAGCAGCAACTTAGCCACTAATGTGATTAGTGCTAATTGGCCTTTATGAACTACAGATGGGATGTGGGAGAAATTGCCTAGGATACAAATCTCGAGGTTAAAACATTGCACTACTTCGCAAAGAGGGCCATCCATAAACGGATTGATTCCCAAAATTTAATTACCTTAGGCACCCCAGAGTTTATGCAGGGTGGTAGCCCAGGGGTTGCCACAGTCTTGACATTTAGGAGATCTTTGCTTGTATATACGTGAAAGTTTAGCTGGGGAAAGATATAAATTGTGCAGAATATTGAATTGTAAACCCCGTAGCCTACCCTGTTTAACATAATTGTATAAGTCCTTCCAGACCCTTCCCCAAATTGATTCTGGCCAATTCAGGGACAGATTCATTTCCCAATAGTGGGGAACCGGAGAGGCCTTAGTATCCCTTAATACAAGGATGAACTTGTAGATTTTAGATATCGCTCTTCCGGATAATGTCAGCTTTGAAATTTCCTTTAACAGGATGCTTGCTTTCTCATGCCCCTGACCATTCTTTAAAAAAGCACAAATACAGTTTCGTATTTGATATAAATGGAACGTGTCCTTAGGATCTATTCTCAGCTTATCCACCAGTTCTGACAACGGTTTAAAGTAGCCTCCAGAGACAAAATCCGCAATTCTAAGTTTCTGGCTGGGGTTACCCACACTGCATCTTAACGGTTGGTTACCAATCAGTATGTTCAGGTTATTGACCAGAGGCTGCATCAAGTCTTTCCTAAAGGGGGTATCTAATTGCAAATACAATTGGTGGAGGGCTTTAATGCTCCAGCCAAGTGGGGTGGCTTTAAGTTTAGGTGGTATTTTGGACCAAGAGGAAAAAAGTAAGGATTCTAGATCTAGGTTAACGCTCTGTGCCACTAGCCAATCGATAGTGTCATTTAGCTACAGGTGTCTGGGCTCCAATACCCATTGAGCCAGCCTCACCACTGTGGCTTGCCAGATAGTAAATATAAAAATTGTAGCTGTAGCCACCTTCTTCCCTACATCGGGTAAGTTTACCATGAGCTCTACGGAGTGGGTTGCCATTCCAGATAAAATCAGCACAGTACCAGTGGCAAAGATTAAAGAAAGATTTTGGAAGATATATATTAAGGTTAAAGAGGAAGTAGGAAAATTTCGGCATGACCATCATTTTTATCGTATTGACCTCCTTAAAAGGATAAGGGAAGTTTGGACCATCTTCCAAGATCTTCCCTAATCAATTTAATTAGAGGTTTAAAGTTCAAGTCATATAACTCTGTTAAGTCCTTAGAGATTTTGATACCCAAATATGGAAGATATTCCGCCTGCCAACTCAAACCTAAGGAAAGACACCAAGTTCATGTAGGAGGGGGAAAGCGGGTAAACTAAAGTCTTGCTTTTGTTTAACTTGTATCCAGAAAATTCACCAAAACGTGAAATAATAGACAACAGCTGTGGAGGAGGATTGACTATGCCATGTATGGATTAATAAATCATTCATGTAAAGCAGAGACCTTAATTCAAGATTCCAATGCGACTCCATGGACGCCAGTATCTGACTTGATAGCTCTGATGAGTGACTCCAGGTACAAATTGAATAAATATGGTGACAGGGGACACCCTTGCCGGGTTCCCCTCTCTAGTCAGAAGGGAAGTGAGATCAGGTTATTACAGGAAATTCTCACAGAGGGGCATGTATACAAGACCTGAATGTAACCCAGAAAAGTATCTAGGATACCAAATTTAGAGAGCACCTCAAACATAAAATCCCACTCCACCCTAATGAATGCCTTCTCAGCGTCTAGTGCGACCAGCGAGGCTTCTTTGTCTGGGCTCGCAGACTCTTGTATTAAATAAAACAATTTTCTAAAGTGGTCCGACGAGGAGCGCCCCGCCACAAAGCCAGCCTGTTCAGGGCTTAATAGCTCTGTCCAATCTGTCTTTAGCCTATTGGCTAAAATCTTGGCAAATATCTTTATATCAATATTTAATAAGGATATAGGCCTATAGTTTGTCACCATATCTGGGGGTTTGTCTGGTTTTGGTAGGAGAATTATCCTAGCCTCAGAAAGGGAGTGGTCCTTGATCCCCTCCTTACACCAAAAAGTAAACAGTTGGTGCAATAAAGGGACCAGGGTCTCTTTAAAGGATTTATAGAACAAGGCAGAAAACCCATCTGGGCTTGGTGCCTTGTCAAGTTTCAAGGCATCAATAGATTGTGAAACTTCTTCAGCTTGAGGAGCTTCGAGAATGACAAAGTCTTGGGAAAGCTTGGGAAGGAGATTCTCGCAAGGAAATCTTTCATTCTAGAAGGCATTCCTGGCTGCAACGGCTCGTTGAATATAGGTTGTTATAAAATTAATGAAAATATTTAAAATATCTTTGGGGTCAGAAGTCATCTCACCAGTCTGAGGGTGGTTTACCGTAGCAACCCATCTTGCTGCTGCTCGTAGTTTTAGCTGCTAGCTAACATCTTCCCTGCTTTACTACCTTGCCCAATGTAAGATGCCTTCAACTATAGGCTGATCTCTACTTTCTTTCATGGTCGCTCAGTACTACGCATGCAGAGAAGCAAGTTCCTGCTCCTGGGAAGTAGTTCTAGATTTTTCACCTATGATGTCCAAGGCTCTGATTTTGTCAAGACAATCCATTGCTGAGCTAGCAATGCTTTTCTACTTAATTGTTGCTAATCTAATAAACTCGCCTCTCCAGGTGGCCTTCAGTGCTGCCCACACCATATCCACTGCTTGCAATGATCCCCAGTTCTCATTAATAGAATGAGACATATAGGAAGTGAATCGCTCTAATAAAGAAGAGTCTTTTATCAAGTGGTTGTTTAAAGACCATGAATATGATCTGGGTAATGGAGAGGGTGTTCGGCACTGGAGGCCAATGGCTGAGTGGTCAGAAATGACACGACCTGAAATAGTAACCTCATAGATCAGGGTAAGAATCTGGTAGCTTACTAGAAAGTAGTCTATTCGAGAATAGCTTTTATGGACCGGAGAGTAAAAGGTATACTTCTAGTCTTAGGATAAGTTACTCGCCATGGATCAGACAACCCTAATGATGACATGAATTCGAACAGTGCTCTCTGGGCCGAAGATGGCGGAGAGCCTTTAGACCATGAACGGTCCAAATAGTTTGACTGGACCAAGTTCCAGTCTCCACCTAAAATTATCGGTTTGTCAGCTAAGGGAGCAATGAGAACTGCCAGCTGGGTAAAAAAGGTTGGCGTTTCCTGATTAGAACCATAAATTGAACCTAGCACTAAGCTTGCCCCTGCCAATTTACCCACTACAATGACATGCCTGCCTTCTGGGTCAGCAATTACCTCTGATGAAACAAAAGGAACATTGTTAGCCACTAAAATGGCAACACCTCTTTTGCTCATGGAAAGCCCCGTCCCAAAAACTTGGCCCACCCATCTTTTCCTAAGAAAAGGAAGCTGATCAGGGGTCATATGCGTTTCTTGTAAAAATACTATTGACGGCTTAAACCGTGCCAGATGGTTGAGGATAATATACTTTTTCTTGTTATCCCTTCCCCCTTTTATATTCCAAGAAATTATGTTTAAGTCAGAAAACATATACTAAGTAGTTAAAAGCATTTCCTAATTTGTTGAGCTGCCAGACCTCCCCCCCCCAGTAACACCAGCTTAACAAGAAATAAAAAAAGGGAAAACCCTCCTGTTACCCAATCTTCTAAACTAACCTACCCCCCAGCCCCAAGCCGCCTCCAAATTGTTGGACCGTGGCACGCTCCGAAAGTGGGGCCTCTCGCTCTCAGAAATGGAAAAAAGGAAAAAAGGACAATTTACCTCTCGTCTTGAGGTCTAACATTAATATAGGAACCCTGAAAAATAAAAGGGGGGTGTTACATACCCTAAATAAATTATCCACCTTAAACCACTTTATAAAGTTACCAGGTGGATATTGGTAAGAAAAAACTAAGATTAAGGCAATAACCATATCATTTTAAAGACAACATACCGAGCTAGTCATACTCATGCTAAAATGTATTAGCCAGTTTAAACTTCTAGGGCATCGCCCAACATTATACATATGAGCTTCATATTTAACAACCCCATACTTATTAATTATAAATTCAGCAAGTATGGCTTAGCCCTCTAGTCCTGTTATTAGCCACAAAAACTATGGCAAATAATAATAGGGAAGGAGCCCTGCCTGATTCTAGGGGAAAAGGAGGATTGATAGATCCCAATCTGTTAGTGGTCTGGCCATCATATAACTTTAAGGGCTTTGTACTGCCTGGGGATGATTACAAGAGTTACTGTACAAAAAAGTGGCCTAGTCCCAAACAGAATAGTCACCCTCCATATACAAAGCTGTGCTTAGCAACCCTTCCCCAAAACCTGAACCAAAGTAGGACTGAAGCCCTCAACTAGACATAGTAAGTTGTACTTTGCAGAGATAATTTTAAACTTATTAATTTTAACATTCCTTCTATTAGGTACAAAAAAAAAAAAAAAAACCAAGGGGATATATATAAAGAAAAGGGAAAGAGGAAGGGAAGAAAACAAAGAAAAAGGGGAGGGGGAAAGAAAGAAGGAAAGGAAGGGGACTGGGGAGGAGAGGAAGGTGGGGAGGACAAAGGGGAGGGGAAGAGGTGGGAAGGAGAGGTAAATGGCGGAGGGGAGGAGGGGGTGATGGGGAGGAAATGAATAAGGGGGATAATGAATATAAAGTCCATTAATTATTTAATGTCCATCCTTATGTTCGTGAAGAAAGCCATGTTATGTGATAGCAATTCAGTCCAGCCGACAAATATATATGCTGAAAATTAAGACGAATAGTGCACTTCAGGTCTTATGAAAAGGTCCGGAAAATATCTTTAATGCCTTCAGAGCTTCGTCTGGCACCTCAAACAGCTTCTTCCCATCCTTGAACGTAACTTCCAGCTTGGCAGGGTACAATATGTGTGTTTTATTCCTATGCCAAAAGCTTGAGGTAATGGGACTAAAACTAGCCCTTGCCATCCTGTTCTTTAATGTTAGGTCAGTCACTATTCGGAGTTTTTTGCCCTCCCAAAGGATCGCTAGAAAGTTCTCGCCTCTTTCAATATATGCTCTCTATCAAGATAATTCAGGAGTTTAAAATTATAGGCCTCGGAGGATCTGCAGGAATAGGTTTAGCTCTTAAGACCCTATGCCCCTTTCTATAATATATTCCGGCCATTAGGAGATGGACCTATTATTTTCTTCAAAACATTTGCAAAAAGGCGATTGTGTTAGGGCTTTCCTCCCCTTCTGGCAGCCCCAACAAAACAAGATTATTTCTGCGGTTCCTGCCTTCAAGGTCTTCGATGCGATCTTCCAGCTTAGCTACAGATCTCCTGAGTTCGACCATGGCTGGGCCTTGTTTTTCAGAATTTTGTTCTAAGGATGAAATGCGGGCTTCTGCATCCGTGACTCGACGAGCCAACTGCGTTAGTGCAGGCTTAAATTCCACGACGTCTTCTATAAGTTTAAAAGGGCATCCTTGATAGTTGAAAGCTCCTTGATATGCGTGACGGTGCCATGTCCTCCGGAGGGTCCATCGGGAAATGCTGCGTCTAGGCCTCTTCGCTTCTAATTCTGTTTTTGGTTCCTCCATTAGGTCAGAGACCGGGATCCCTTCTCCGATCGTTTCTGCAATTATTAACACTACGGTACGTGCAAGCGATAGCTCTAAAAAAAGACGAGAAGTTAATTATTTTCTCCGAGCAGCGACAGCGAGCCCCTTAGACCTGCTACTCCTTCAGGCGCATCACGTGGTCTCCCAGCTTTTAACTTACTTTTTAAGATAATTCTGCCAGTGTCATTTGTGTGTGTTGCCTTGGGGAGGGTTGTTCAAACTATACTACCCCTGTGTGATTGCTCAAGGACCAAAACACTACCAAAGCAAAAAACACTAGGGACTCTGTGTGACAAAAGGAGGGTAGCAAATATCAAGGGTCTCAGGAGGAGTCCCTGGGTGTTTGAACCGAGCTCTGCATTTCTGGCGAAAGACACATAATAATGTGTATAGGGCCCCCCGAAGTCTATATATGCCTGTGGCTTTCTGGTTCATTGTGCAGTGGCTGAGAGGGTTCTGTCCAAGGAACACAGACTCGAGACTGTATTTGTACCCCCTCCTCGCATGGAGAGAAGGAACCCTGGGATTCTCTGGGATATGTTCAGAGTGAAACAGTGAGCATGCTAAAAGCACAGAGAAGGGGTATTCCTGACCCCCCCATCACAAGAGGGATTCACTGGGATGCATAGCATCCCACCCCACAGGAATGGGCTTGTGACAGAGGGGAAGATTGTTCCACTGCTGAATATTTTGTTTCAGCTCCTGTACCTTTACAGAATAGCTAAAATGACCACAAACTTTTCTTTTTTGTTTTTATTTAGTATGCTTTTTCTTGCCGTCGGCCAGAAGGGTTCTTCGGCCTGGTCATGGACCCCCACTTCTGCTCCCAAATTGGTCATGCCTCGTCAATATCCCAGGCTTACCCCCCCCCAGGGTGGGGTCATGGCACCTGCCCGTAGAGTGCCACAATGTTGGGATAGGTCGACGGGCCAACCTGGGAGCTGATGAAGCTGAGGGTGGGCTTCTTTCGGGGCAGCTGGCAGCATTTTTTCCTGGTGTGTGGGGGCGGGGATGTGCAAAGATGACTAGCATCTGCCCTGCTCCTCTGAACAACTGGCATCGGTGTGCTCAGTATGCTAAGCCTCTGCTAGGTGTCTTGTGTTGCGCTGAATGCACTACCCCCTGGAGAAGGAGAGCAGTCCTCGGTTGCTCAATCCTTCTCCCCCCCCGGCAGCCCTCCAATATTCTGGGTCCATTCCTGAACCTGGGTCACTGGCATTACAGGTAGGCAACCTGCCCCTGTGCCAGTGGGCCGGCTCTTCCATAAACTTTTCTGGTCAGACCTACACATGTCTGCACAATGAAGCCTTCCTTATCTAGAAATCCCAAATTTATACAGTGAGCAAAACATGGAATACATGTAAAATGGGCCTCATCAACTGTGTTTACAATGTTCTTTGCATTATCTGATACTTTAAAACCTAATTTTAATGACTGTGATGTCAGCTACTCATGAAACTTCTGTTAAAAGAAGTGTGACAAGTTTTCTGCACAATGGTCATTGTCAAAGCCAGCAATACATAAGCTGCCTTCTTGCAGAGGTTGGGGGGCCCCTGTGACTTCAGCTACTGCTGTTGCTGGCACTTAACCTAGAGGAGGAGAAAGAGAATGAAGAGGAGGGGAATGAAGAGGGGACACTGATCCAATGGGCAATCACTGCCATGTAATTAGTAGTCTGATCACTGGTCCAGATTTCAGTGGTGGTGTGAATGGCTGAAACATGAGATGCTTTCAGTGCATGCACAACAGTCTTGTAGACACTCTGATACAAATCAAGAAAAGCCACTGTGGAAAAGTAAGTATGGCTCTCCAGCATTGACGGATCTGAGGAAGGATCATCACTAACAGATTAAGGGCTAGTGCTAAAAAAATTGGATGGCAAAATTAAGGCAATACATCGTGTAGAATCCTCAGTGGCAGATTTAAGGGCTGATCTTAAGGCAATAGAGAAATGCCCTACAGCTAAATAACAAGCCATCGGATCCCTTACAGACACACTAGGCTGCCACCACAGAGCCATCCTGTTCCTACTTAGCTGGGAGAAAGACCTGCAGGCAAAGATGGATGATCAGGAGAACCGGGCCAGAAGGAACAATTTTCGAATACACAGGGTTCCTGAAGACATGGAAAAATTCTTTAATACCAAGGAGGACTTTATATTAAATCTACTTCAATCAGTGCTGCAAATCCCAGAGGAGGTCACCCTTACTATTGAAAGAGCTCATTGCTCACTGGTTCAGAAACCAGCAGACCAGAAAGCAAAAATCCGATCTATTATAGTATGTGTGCTAGACTATCAGAAGCACCAGCTAATTCTCTGAACTACATGGCAACACAATGAGCTGAAAGTAGATGGACAGCGAATCTTTTTTAAACAAGACTTCAACATTTTAAATGAAAAAGGCAACAAGTTAGAAACTTGATCAAGCAAGCAAAAGAGAAAAGAATATCAAAATACAATTAAATTACCCAGCTAGACTACATGCATACATGGAAAAGGGAGCACAATCTGAGGTCACGTGATGCAGGACACCCGATAGCAGCTACTCGCTCCAGCCCCGACCACCCGACTCCAAATTTCATATTAAAACAATGATTTTCCCTCTGCAGTGAACTATAATTCATATTACCTGCTTTTTAAGCCTGCCAGCCACATCCGATGAATGTTTTAAGCCAAAATGAACATCGACATGAGGAACGCTCTTCCAAAGCATACCCTGCCACAATTGCCGGAGAAGGCCCCCAAGAAAACCAAGGCCTCTTCCACCACAAAGGTTTCACCAGCCTTTTCACAGGATCAAGAACCCCTGACAGTAGCAAGATTCCTGGTGGATTTTAGCCTTTTTAGAGAGGAGCTTCATTCAATTACTGCTGAGTTAAAATGGTCTCTACAGCTCTGGAAGATATTACCACCAGAACCACAGACAACGAGGCACAAATCTTTTCACTATAGAAGAGGGTCTCTAAGATGGAACCAGACCTTGCAGCAATGCACCAGAAAATATCCAAATTGGAGAGCAAAGTTGAAGATTTGGAGGTCCGCAGTCGCCGCAATAATGTGGCGCTGATTGGTCTTCCAGAAAGAGAAGAAGGAACGGACCCAATTGTTTTTGCACAGAAATTCATTAAAAAAATTGCAGGCCATTTGCCTTTTGGGCCCCAATATACTATAGAAAGAGTACACAGAGCTCTTCACCCAATGCCCCCACAGGGTGCTCCCCCCACACTTTCATATTTCATTTTTTTAATTATCAGGAGCATCAGCATTTCTTGGGCAAAGCTAAGGAACTCCAACAGATAATTTGGGAAGGCACGAAACTCCAGGTGGCACAAGATCTTCCAGTCACTGTTAGGCAGAAAAGGGCCTCATTTCGTCACTTAGTGATCAAGCTTATCACTGCAGGTATAATGTTTAGGATGGGACACCCTGCTTGTCTCCAGGTGCTAGTCTTGGGTTCATGGACCACCTTTGTAGATGTGGATTCAGCGTCTGTGAGTTTAAAAGCAGCCTTCCCAGACCTGTTTAAAGTAACATGAAGACTCAGTACCCATCAGCAGAGGCAGATCTATGGACTTAAAGTTACTCAGTTTATGTTATTGAGTTATCACCCCTCCCAGTACTATGATTGCTTTTTTACCATTTACGTTTGTGCCTGACATCGCTCCATTCTAAGCTCCTGACCTTATTCATTGAGAGAGCTGTGGTTATTGCTTCCTACTGGGATCATCCTTTGAGGTGCCAGGCCCTCGTTCAGTATGCACAGTGCATCTGGGAGCTACAGTGGTTATTTTGCCTCAATGAGAGTGCAGGCTAGAGAGATTGCCTGTCAGCATTCTCATGTTCGAGCAGCGCCTGTTTTTCCTGTCTACATTGCCCATAGTACATCTTTTATGCCACTAGAGGTCATTCGGAGCTCAGAGACTTTACGGACAGCTGCAGCTGGCTTGTCTTTTCCTTGTTTCCTGATTGTTCCTTCAAATCCGATTGTGTTTTCTTTGCTGACTGCTACTGTTTAGCATTTTTGCTTTTTTTGCCCTTCCTTTTTTTTGGTGTATACTGTACGTGGTGTCTTACTGTTACTGGGACTTACTCACTATAATTTGTATGAGGCTTGAACTGGATTATGGTAATAGTATTAGCATGGAGCAATGCTAAAGCATTTAAGTATATTTTGGACTGATATAGGCATCATCATTGTTTTGTTTTTTTGTTCTTCTTTCCATGTCATAGCCTCCTGATGATTATATTTTCTGAACTATTCTTGTTAGTGTTTATGCTACATGATGTTGCTTTTAGATAGTTTGGGGTCAGGTGTGCTACATGATGTTGCTTATAGATAGTTTGGGGTCACGGTGGTTGGGGGAAGGGCTTTATAGCTGGTGAACTGTTGTTCGTAGCCTATGATAATTTGGGGGGTGGGGGGCTCGAGGACTGTTACCACTATGTTATGATAATTTGGGGTGTGGGCAAGGGGGGGTTCTGGGGTTTAGGTTACTTACACACAAGTTTCCTTCTTAGTTATAGTGTCTGGGGGTGGGGGTTTCTGAATAAGGGGTCTGGGGTTTTGGGTGGGAGAGTACCTAGCATGGTCTCTTTAGCTGCTCTCTGGTTAAGAATGGTGGCCAAATACCCTATTGGTCCCACCTTTGGTGTTTCCTATGAATATGGTTAACTATCTCTCTCTGGTGACCTGGAATGTAAAGGGGGCATAAAGTAAAACTAAACAATACAAAGTGTTGAAGCACCTGCAACTTATGCAAGCTGGTATAATATTTTTGCAGGAAACTCACCTGCTTAATACAGAAGCCCTCAAACTAAGGCGTCTGTATATTGGCTTAGTCTCCTCATCTGCTGGCACCACGCAAAGTTGTGGGGTAATGTTTCTTAAGGCTAGATCAATCCCATTTGTACCCACTCAAACTACTGTCGACCCCCAAGGCAGATATGTATTTGTTAAAGGGCTGATGCAAGCTACGAAATGTAGATTCCCCCTTTTCTTTATGCAACTTTTAAATATCTTAACCCCCTTTCTGTCAATTCTGATGATTCTGGGGGAGATTGGAATTTAGTATTTGACCCACAACTTGATAGATCTGGGTATTCCCGTAAGGGCCTATCTCCAGCAAAATGACCATTAAGAGATATGGTGGATCATTTAGACCTGTGCGATATCTGGAGAACCTTATGCCTTTCATCCAAAGAATACACCTTCATTTCCCTAGTGCATGGTACCTCTTCCCACCTTGATTGTATCTATATCTCCCGAGCTCTTCTATCTGGTGTAATGGACTCTGAGATCCATCCAGGACCCCCTCAGACCATTCCCTGGTGTCTTGTAAACTCTCCTTATCATTCATGCACAAATCAAATGCTTGCTGGAGGTTTAATAATCAGATATTAAAAGACCCTAGGCTGGCTTAGTTGATCTCTGATCAAATTGCTCAATTTATCAGAATTAATGGTGGCTCCACCGGGAAAGTAGACATAGAATGGTGTGCTTTGAAGGCATATCTCCAAGGATTTCTTATCAGCCTTACCTCTTCTCGTAAGAGAAGGAGGGATGAGCGCTTGCTGTCATTACTTGTTGAAATCAGAAAAAAAGAAGCCCACCTCTCTCCCCAGTCCACAGAACAATTTAGGCAGGAACTTATCAAACTTAAGCAATCCTATCTAGAGCTTCTCCGAGAGAAGGCTGAATTCGCTATTTTGAAGGCTAAGGCTAGCTATACGGACCAAGGGGAGAAAGATGGTCACCTTCTTGTGTTACTAATTAAGCAACAAGAATCTTCTAGACTCATTGTTGCTATACAATCCTCCGGTGATGGCTCCCTCAAGATATCCCCATCAGATATTGTTTCTGAGTTTGCAAAATGCTACAAAAAACTGTATGGTCCTATGTCTACTCTTCTTTCCCTTCAATCTCTCGAAACCTAACTCAGAGACTCACACCTTCCTTCCCTTACAGAGGTGCAAGCACAAACGCTCTTGTCTCCCACTTCAGAGTCTGAAATTATTAAATTTATTAAATCTCTCCTATCAGATAAATCCTCCTGCCCGGATGGTTTCACTTCCAATTTTTACAAAGCTTTTGCTGAGCAATTAACCCCAATTTTACAGTCTTTATATCTTCATATCCTCTCAGGGGCTGTCTTAGATAAAACTCTTTTTGAAGCTTTAATGGTTCTTCTACTCAAACCCGGTAAGCAGGCAGACCTGGTGACTAGTTATAGACCAATTTCTCTACTTAACCAGGACATCAAAATTCTGTCAAAGCTTTTAGCTGAGCATATAAACCTCATCCTATGGACCTAATTGGAATGGAGCAGGTGGGGTTATGAAGGGAAGATCCTCGACAGACCATTTGAGTACCCTGACTCACATTTTCTCGGCGTCCAGGGAGGCCGTTTACTCTGTGGCTTTGGTCTCCTTGGATGCTGAGAAAGCTTTTGACAGAGTTAATTGGGCCTTTCTTTTTCAGACCCTTCAGGCTTTTGGTTTCCCAGATAACTGCATACAAGGTGTTCGAGCTCTTTGTAAAAACCCAACTGCCTGTATCTACTGTAATGCTTTGTTTTTCAGAATTGTTCCCTTTACAGTCTGGGACTATACAAGATTGTTCCCTGTTCCCCCTGCTTTTTAATTTTTCTTTAGAACCCCTGATCCATAAAATAGTCAAGCAGTCCAAGGCATTAGGGTTGAAGGGTTTGAAATCAAAATATCAGCTTATGCCGATGATCTTCTCCTTCAACTAGCCCACCCAGCTATCTCAATACCTCCCCTACTGGCACTTATTGAAGAGTTTAGCACTCTGTCAAATTACAAGTTAAATCTTGACAAGACAGTAGTATTCCCCCTAAACTATAGAGTTCATAAATCCATAATCACTGCCCTCGGTCTTTCATGGGAATCTAAGGCTCTTACATATCTTGGTCTTAATCTTGTTAGAAGTGGATCACAGTCTAAAGTGGTGAATTTAGATAACTTCCTTAACATCCTCACTCAAGATTTGAACAGGTGGTCTTTTCTGCCCATTTCTCTGTGGGGTAGAATTAATCTTATAAAAATGAATGATTTTCCCAGTTATTTTACCCCCTCAATCTTCTTAATATCTGTCTCCCTCTCTCTTGGGTTAAAAAAGTCCACAGGCTTATTGCAAACTTTGTGTGGGCCGGTGAAGCTCCACAACTGGCTTTTTGTAAATTGGCTTCCTCTAAATGCAAAGGGGGACTGCATCTCTCTCATATAGGCTTATATTACTGGGTCAGCCAAGCCAGTAAATGCCTTTGCTGGTTACCCCTGGAACATGTAAGGGAGATACCCCTATACACTCCTGTCTGGCTCAAGATTGAGTTGGCCCAACTTCAAGCCCACAATTTCTCCCCTGTGGCTCTCCTCTATATAAAACCCAAGTTGCTTCCTTCGCAGTTACAGCATATGCCCATAGGCATTTCTATCAGAGTTCATTCTCAATTGTGTGCAGCCTTAAATATAACCATACCCGGGATCTGAATCAGCTGCTTCTGGGCAACCCTAATTTCAAGATTGACGGTAAAATGCTTTCACCAACTTGGTTGCCAGATCTAACTTCTCTACCTCCCACCAACTTCCTAGATGAAGAGGATTGATGGTTATCCTCTCCTGAGATTATTTCAAAATTGGGCATTCCCAACAATCGTATTTTTACAGTATACCATTTAAGGAATCTCCTGGTACAATTCTTTGGCCCCTCTCCTCAAGTCTTTCCTTATTCCCATATTTTTAGGGAAATGGGTCCCATAGCAGGTTCATTACATGCAGTTTCCAAAATGTATGGGCACCTTTAAGATGGGCTCTATTCAGACTATATAGGCCCAAATGCTTATTGGTCAAACTATTTCCCAGACTCGCCTATTAATTGGGCCGCCTTATGGTCCGGTTGTCATAAGTTTGTAACCCAGGACAGACTTTGTTTAATGTAATTCCAAATTCTCCACAACCTTTATTACTCCCCAGAGAAACTGACTAGGCTCCACATCAGGGTACCCGACACTTGTACTAGATGTTATCAAGCAGGGGGAACCTTGTTTCATATCTTCTGGGAATGCCCTAAAGTAGCTCCTTTATGGGAAGATATTAAAGGAAAGGCAGACCCATTTTTGGGGCTAGATGAATTATTCACACCTAGGATATGTCTTCTTGGCGACTTTACAGAAAAAGGTGTCCGTACTCGGAAATATCATATGACACTTATAGCTATGTCAGTTAAGAAACTGGTTTTAAAGCATTGGAAAGATGGCAAACCTATCACTTATTTGGAATAGTTACAGGAATTCCTGTCCAATCTTAGAGCTGAAAAAATGGTTGCCAGCCTTCGTAACCAACTCTCCAGATCTGAAAAAATCTGGGTCCCGCTTTTTACTTTGTATTCCTTTTGATACTCATAGCATAGTCACCTCTTTTAGCTCATGATTTGAACTGCTAAGGAACTTTTCGTGCTAGGTAAGGGGTGGGATTTGGGCAGGAGGTGGTGGGAAGAATGGATTAGTGGGGGGAAGGGGAGGAGGATTTTGTGTTTTTGTATGAGTAATGTGATAGATATCAATATCTGATGTGGGTTGTGCATTTTGAGTCTGTACTGTTTTATGTTGGAAAATCTCTAATAAACTTTCATTTAAAAAAGGGAGCACAATATTTTGAGTCTTTAGGTGAAGCAGTGCCTACCTTGCAAAAACGTGGACTGCAATGCCCTGAAATGCAAATGGAGACCTTAGAACATGACTCACAGTATGTCTCACAGCATGGCACTGAGCAGGTAGGCAAAAGAAACCTCAATCTGACACATTAAACTGGCCTCAATATTTAAATGTTGACCTGAAGTGCCTTTCGGATCAGGAACTCAGGTCCATTAATAATTCAATCACTCCTAATAAGGTAAGAAAGGCAGGCACTTCGACTTGACTTTTTGCTCTTATAATGAAAATCGGATTCAATAACCTCATGTTACCTCATGAACACTGGAGGGCCACCCTCCTAACAGAACAATGGATTTACAACACCACCGCGACACTACATTTTTGAATATACTCTGTTTTCTTACATTTGTTAATCAGCTCCTGGATAGTTTTTCCTTTTCTCCCCCAGTTAACTATGGTGAACAAAGCCTCTTATATGGCAAGCTAGGAACACAGTGTTTACACCCCCCATGGAGGTACTATTCTCACAAACTAGATGTAAGGGACAGTAAACTAACAAGCCAACTTTTGAACTGGAAGCTGCCTCAGATTTGATATTTAGTCACAGAAAGACATGGAGTTAAACACACAGAATAACCTACACACATATTTAGGCCTGGAAGAATGGAACTGATGAGATTATCTGGAACATTTGGAGCATCACTTTCTTGCTCCCCAGGGGCCTGCCTTCCTAGAGAGGAACTAGATGTCAAGCCTATGGTTACCCAAGGCTCGGGTTGCTGGTTGCACAATGTGCAGAACTTCCAGCATGAACCCTGGAAACCGGACCACAAGTGCCTAGAGAACTCTAGTATAGCCACTTAAACTATTCCAAACACATAGAGCATATTCACTCTAAACTCCGCCCCAGGCTTGGTGCTCTTTATTGCAACAAAGACTCCCTCCATCAGAACGCTCACCTCTCACTCCTCACAAAAATTATTCTTATCAGCTTTGATTATGCCAACATTACCCTCAGTACTGCGTCAGCCTCCACTCTGGCAAGTCTCGACTCCCTCTACATTGCATTCTGTCACTTTATTTCCAACACCCCTTCCCGCATCTACCACTGCACTCTGTGTTCCTCCCTTCCCCCTCCTCACTTCACAGTTGTTGTAAGCTATATTCCATTTTTTTAATTCCCAAATTCTGATTTGGCTCCCTCCCCTCCTACCTCTCCTCTCATCTTTCCCCTGCAGCTCAGCTCTCCTATCCCCTCCGGTCCAAGGATTACCTCACTTTCTCCCTTCCTCGCCTGTTGTCTTGTTCTGGCTCTACTGATTTCATCTTCAGGCTCTCCTCTGTCTGGAACTCTCTTCCTCTCCCCATTCATCTCTCTTCCTCCTCACCCATCCTCAAAACAGCCCTCACTGAACACCCTTCTTTCACTGGCACCTGATCATTTTAGGTCCTGTACCTACCCATCTAACACTTACCACCTCCATCTCTGTCACTTTCTCTCCTTGGTAAACTAGCCTGTTGCTCTGCTCAGGTGAACTGTGATGGCCAAACTTAATGCACTTTGGTTGCCATCATTTAAATACCAGTAAAATACTGAATTTAACTCCTTATATGATTTTTAGCAATGTTCTGATAAAAATCTGTATTCAATGTTTCCTATGTATTTATTTTGTAATATTCCTAATGTCTGTATTTGTTCCCTCTCCCCATCCCCTGGGTTGCACCTGGAAATGAGCCTTGGCTCAGTGTGCCTCTCCCAGTCACCAGCTTTTAAATAAATAAATAAAAATTGGGCTGGGGATGGAACTCAGACCTTTGACCTGATCCAAAATACCGCTGATGATCTATATTCAAAAGTAGCTCTTCAGAGCTGAAAGACACAGTGAGGGTGAGGGGTGGATTTTCTAGTGGCATCTGGGAAATTATTGGTATTGGAGGTCCTCATCTGCAGCTCACCAATATAGTAAGATGTGCCGAGGCGATAGGAAGGGAAATTACTTACCCAGACAAACTAAATTGTATTGTTAGTAAGGGGGTGGGGAAGGACCTATGGGAGTAGCATGGAATTCTAGCTATTACAAAGCAAGTATTTTGGTGGTACATGGGACCATGAAGGAATTAAAAGATTGTAGGCAGTAGATTTAGCTCATTAGCTTAACAAGGGACACCTCTCTTGGGTAAGCAATATAGATCACAAAACACAGTAAGGAAAACAGAAGGCAGGGTTAATTGTAAAGAAAGATTATGTTAGAGGGATGTCTGCTTTTGAGGACCTTCATACTGAATGTAATGCATCTGGCCATAGAAGCTGTATCATATATTTTGGGAAAGGAGGAGGGGTGTGAGTGTTTTGTTTTTCTTTCTCTCTCTTGTGGTGTTGTTGCTGATTCCTCCCTATACAAATACACATCTATCTGTAGGCTTTCACAGAGATGGAAGGAGAGGAATAATGGGAGGGGAATCGGGGGTGGGGGGTAAATTTAGGATACAAGAGGCTGTATCCAACTTAGGGAGCCAAGACATAAACTTTCACTGGTGGCTCCCAACCACGGGGTAGATGATGAACACCCAACCAGGTAACAGTTTTATACCTTCTTTTATGTTGGGACATGCAAATGTTACCAATATTACTGGCTAAATATTCTTAGGGTCTCATCCCTGTGACCCACACTGACTAGTGGCCTCATTGGTCAGGCTTGCTCACATCTGCAAGCACTGCAATAATTGCTATTATGTCCCATTATAGATACAGGGTTGGTTTGAGAAAACCTTGGAAGTTATTAAGATAAACCTATGGGAAAAAGGTTTTATAGTTTAGTTAAATCAATTTACTGTTGATGAAGTTAATGTTTAATACAGTTGCACCTGTTGTGCACTGATTCTCTTATATAATATTTGGTGTGGCTATTTTTGGAAGGGTTAATGATAGAACAATATGGAAACACTCTGGGTGGCTATACCGGGATAGGCTTAATGTATCAGAATCTTTCACAGGGTATCGGACTGGGGGTCATCACTGAGGGATCTTCCCAAACATCATGGGATCTGTACAAAATGTAACCCTGAATGTTTAGGGAATTAATTCACCAGTGAAGAGAATGAAAATATTGACCTATCTGAAATGGTAAAACACAGATATATATGCTTCCTACAGGAAACTGGATGTTCTGAGGAATAGCATTTAAAATTGCATAGACAATGGGTGGGCAAGGTGATCTTGGTCCCACACCCTTTAGGGAAAAAATATGGGGTAGCCATACTACTACACATGGACCTTCCTTTGGAAATCCAAAGGGAAGAATCACAGAAGACACTAGACTGGCCCTGGTCACAGGTACCATATTCCTGAAAAGGGTACACCTAGTCAAAATCTATGCTCCCAACATGGACATGCCAGCTTTTATAAAAGGGTATTTTCCAAAATAGCAGATCTAAGGGAAGGAAAGATTCCCCTAGGAGGGTATTTTAATTGTGTAATAGATCCCCAATTGGATCGTTTTTCACATTCAACTACAACCAATAAGTTGATGAGAAGGGCGGTATGGACCGGAATGAAAGAGCTGGCATTAGTAGATGGCTGGCAGAAACTAAATCTTGGCACACGAGATTACACCTTTTATTCGAACCTGCATGGATTCTATTGTAGACTAGATTACTTTCTGGGAAGTGAACCAGATCTCTATAAAATTAAATCATGCAAAATACTGCCAAGGGTGGTTTCGGATCACTCCACTGTTACCCTTGGACTTCAGTTGGGAGACTGGGGTAGGTCCACTTTCTGGAGGATGAACACCTCTCTTTTGGAAAAAGAAGATTTAAAAAAATTGATTCAGGATGCGATAGTGTATTATCAGAGAAATAATCAACATACTGACAAAAAAACCTAAATGGCAATGACATGCTCAGAAAGTAACATTTAGTGGGGTGATTATCTCATATGCTCCCCAACTTAAAAAACAATGTACAGAAAAAACAAAACACATTAGAACATAAATTGATAGAGACAGAACAGATGCATGAAAACTCAGGATCCCCAGCTCTTCTTAAGAATTACGAAAGGTTAGAACAGAACTCCAAGCCCTATGGGACACACAAGTTAAAGGTAAATTGCGTGCTTAAACCAAAAGTACTACAAGCAAAGAAACAGAGCATGTAAATGTTTAGCTTTCCACCTGAGAGGGACCCAGGTGGATTGCTACATTAAAAGAATCTCATTGGAGCAGGGGACAAATCAAGATATGGCCTATTCGCCAAAAGCGATTGCAGCAGAATTTAAACAGTATTATAAATGTCTCTATACACCTGAAACATCCACACAAGCCACTACAGAGACCACCTCAGTGTTTCTTGCATGTGTGACCCTGCCTGGACTTGGGGACCTGGATCGACAAATGCTGGATGCCCAGATCACTCAAAAAGAAATCCAACAAGCTATTAAAACCATGAATATAGGAAAGTTACCAGGCCCTTGCGGGTTCAACGTGAAGTTTTATCACACTTTCAAGCAACAATTAATCCCAATCTTAGAAGAAGAATTTAATTCCTGTGAGGAACTGGGTGACTTACCCCACACATGGGGGAGGCCTTAATTACAGTAATCCCCAAACAGGAAAAAAAAGCATGATACATGTAGTTCATACTAGCCCATTTCCCTGCTAAATGTTGATTTAAATTTTTTTATTAAAATATTGGCCTCAAGGGTTAATAAGATCTTGTCCAGCTTGATTTGCCCAGATCAAACTGGTTTTGTCCCAAACCGTCACCTAGGAGACAATGTCTGAAGATGCTTGAATATCCTTTATGAAGGCAAAGAAATCAAAGATCAACAAATAGCAATCGTCATAGATGCAGAAAAGTTGTTTGATCGCCTAAATTGGAGCTTTCTTTTTTCAATATTAGAAAAATATGGCTTTGGGGAACAATTTTGTACATGGCTCCGGGCACTTTATGGACCACTAACTGCCAGGGTCAAAGTAAATAGCACCATCTCCGACCCACTAACTATACAAAGGGGGACTAGACAAAGGTGCCCTCCATCATCTATACTCTTTGCCCTCATGATAGAGCCTCTCGAGGAAAGGATACGATCCCACCCAGAGCTGGAAGGCATGAAAGTGTGTGTGTGTGTGTGTGTGTGGGGAGCGGGGGGGCAGAATATCATTGTACATGGATGACATAATGTTATACTTGCAAAATCCCTTGATTACCTTCCCTATTTTATGTGGGACCTTGCAACAATATGCCCATATCTCATGATTTAAAATAAATACAGATAAAACAGGGGTGTTAATGGTGAGTGGCCAACATTCCGTGGATCTCACAAAATTAATTCCATTTAAATGAATCACCACTCAGATTAGATACTTGGGAATCCAGCTTCCACTCGATCTGAAACAACTACAGTATATCAAGCGAACTATGGGAAACTTATCAAGGAGGTAATGACAAATTTAAGAAGATGGAAAATTCTCCTATTATCACTACTGGGTAGGGTGGAATCTATAAGAATGAATATTTTACCTTTATTTTTATTTTTATCTCAAACTCTTCCCCTGTTTATTCCACATACAGAATGGAATAACATTTATAAGGCACTGCATCAGTTTATTTGGGGTGGTAAAAAATCCAGAATAAAATGGGAAGACTTACAAGGACCAAAGGACCAGAGCACAATATGCCTCCTCAATATTAAAGTCTACTACAAGATGGCCCAGCTGACACCCTGGATTGCCTTTAAAAAAACAAGATCCAGATAATGTCTGGCTGACTCAGGAACTCTGGAGTAATCATGGAACACAATCCATGGAAGATTTTGATTCACCAGTAGAGATCCTGAGTAAGCTTAAAGCCACAAACCCCTGGGGCCCGATTCCAGAAAGCACTGTGCAAGTCGCTGACAATTGTGACTTGTGCCAAATGCCGATGTGCCGGGGATCCTGCACCCAATTCCAGAACAGCCAGGGTCTCTGGCAACTACATCTGTGACTTGTTGCACCCCCAAGCATTGTGCCAAATGGAAGGCTCACCTGAACAGTTTACTGTAAGCCACAGTAAATGCCCACTAACAGGATGCAAGCCCCCCTTCAAACCCCAAACACCACAGATGCCATCTGCATGCCCCTCAGGGCTAATCAAACCCCCTAAAGCCCCAATTCTCAAGCAATTCCCTGCAGCACTGATCATGTCCCCCTGGTCCCCAGGTAATGCCCTTCAGGGCTGATCATATCCCCCTGGTCTCCAAGCCTCGATGCCCAATTGCCAGCTCACCGGTAATTGTAGAAATGCATATCCATTATCCCTGGTAGTTTAGTGGTTTCACACTCAACCTTGGCAGTGCCAGTTCACTCTTCACACCTTCTCTTGTTGGCACTGGCACATCCCACTTCTCACCTCTATGGCCAGCCACCACCTGAGCTCCCTCTGAGTGCATACTACTGTGTACAGTACATGCTCAATGAATGAGCTGTCATTCATTGAACACTTACTATATAAAGCAGTATGCACTCAGAGGGAGCTCAGTCGGTTGCTGGCCATGGAGGTGAGAGGTGGGATGTGCCAGTCGCTAACTGGGAATGGATGTGGGGGTGGACTGGCACTGCCAGGTGGGGGCCATTAGACTACCAGGGATAACGAGATGTGTGTTTCTATAGTTACCAGCAAGCTGGTGATCGGGATTGGGGCTTGGGGACCGGGGACATGATCAGCCCTGTGGAGCATTACCTGGGGACTGAGGGGACATGGGCAGTTCTGCAGTGGCATTACTTGGGGATCAGGGCTTGGGGTACCAGCAGCCACAGATGCATTTATGTGCAGGCTACAATGGGGAATGGGTAGGTGGGGCTTATGTGGGTTCATGGGAGGTGGCCGTTAGTGCAGATAGCACTGTGGTGCACCCATTTGGTGGGATAGAGTACAGTTAGACTGCCAATAGCTGGTCTAACTGTACTTGCACCAATGTCTCTGGGGATTCTCCTGAATAGCAACTGTGCTGTTCCGCAGCCACCCTGCCAGAATAGGGCACACCTGTTACAACTCCCCAGTGCCATGTCACAGGGGTTGCGACGCACGAGGTAGGGACCACTTGGTGCAGGCAGCCTGCAACATGTGGCAGGCTGCATTTTGGAATACTGATTGTTGGAACTCATGGCGCAAAGTGCTACTTACACCATTTGTTTTGGTGCATGACACTTTGCACCGTGTGTATTTATTCTGGAATCGCGCCCCTTGGTTTAACAGTTGTATAAAATATGGCGAATCATTAAAAAAGAGTTGAATATCAGGAGCTCATTGAATTCTCACTCCCTAATAACATAATATGCCCAGTTTTTTCCCCCAAAAACAGATCATGGTTTTTCTATATGGAGTAGGCTGGGTCTGTA
Organism: Neoceratodus forsteri; assembly: GCA_016271365.2. Lineage (NCBI taxonomy): Eukaryota > Metazoa > Chordata > Ceratodontiformes > Ceratodontidae > Neoceratodus > Neoceratodus forsteri. The sequence continues at coordinate 689,568,724 of CM057449.1, forward strand.
CTGCTTCTCAGAGTTCACAAGACAAGGAACTATCAACACATTCAGGGAGCTGAAAGAAGAATTCAGACTGAAACAAACAGATTTTATCATCATCATTATCATAAGTTTTATTTGTTTGGACAGAGTTTTACAAAAGCAGTTACATAATTAACAATGCAACTACAAATACATACACAAACACATATAACATACAATACAAAATACACCCATTAAAAATCACTTCATTTCTTTAAATAAATATTGCACAGACTAGAAGAATGAAATGAATGTCTGAACTGCACAGGATTCAGTGTCCATTTTTCACTGCATTACATCAGATAAGTATATAGGGACATACAGTATAAGATGTAAATTCCTGCTCTGCTAGATTAACAGCATTTGTCCCCATAGTAGAGGACAGAGACTCATTTGTCATAGGCATTCTTATACGAGAAACAGATTTAAAATACCCTGCCACACTATTTACGATTTGTTCATCCTGTGCTGTGAACCTTATAAGCAGCATGTATTCTTATCACATGCTTACACTGAATTCCATAAAGGCTGTAGGCAGCCAATAGTTCCTGACCATGTTATACCACCTACAAGAGAACATCACATGATAAATGTCTTCAGGTTCAGTTTTTGAGCAATCACATAATCTATCTAGTGGATTCATTGATTTCTGATACCTAGCCCTTAAAATATTGGAGTGAAAAAGTTCCAACTGATATTTAGGGTATAATTTACAATTCGTATGATCAGTCAAAATGTCTAGGTAATACTTAAACATTTGCCTGTTATCGTTTGCAGTGATCCAAGGTGAGATTTTCAGATTAGATATCTTTTTCAGATTCTTAAATCTATGGAAATTGATAATTTTATTTGTAACATACTTCCTATATTTTAAGCTAATTGATATCCCTTTATCCATGTAGTTTTTTAAAAAGTGTAAGTTATGCAAACTTACTCTGCTTAACTGCTTATCTACATCTGGAACCTATACCTGGCTCACCTGACTCAGAGGCGCCTGCTCTTATCCTTGTTTTCCTACAACTCCAAAGCATATTCCTCTATCCCTATACTACTACTGTACTACTGTACTGAAATTCCACAAGGACACCTGTACTGTACATCAGTGCTCTGCAATTCAAACACATAAACACCTGTATAGCCATCCTCAAGATTCAGCCCTATTTCAATCCTGTCAAAACAAAACCTTATACTGCATTTAGGACACTGCCTAAAGCATATATTGCACTGTGACTCTCTATATGTACTATAGACCACTGTGACTCTTGATATGTATTATAGTCCTACCCATTGTACAGCCTTCATACTTTAGATTTATTATGTTTAATTTTGCATATTTACTGTGTCTCTTCATAAATTGTAAACTATTGTCCTATGTACCCTCCCCCGGGAAGCCCCTGAGAAAGGGACTGCATTGTCTCACTGGGCTTACCCGATTACCAACATTCAAATAAATATTTTTTCCAAAATGTTTAACCATTTGGACTGAACACAGCCAAGTGTTTGCCAGGCTGTTGTTTTCTAAAAGGCACACATATGTTAGTCTATGGTTGTTTATTCTAGTTATTTTAATCCAGTAATTGATTTGTACAGCATCAACCAATGCTTTTGAACTGATCATACCCAGTTCAGCTATAATCAGAGCAGCTGGGGTAGATATACTGACTTGTATAGTTTATTGAATGGGATTTCTAAGAAATGCATTTTGTCGGAGTCCCGCATTTCAGCCTAATATGTTAGCTGAGAAAAATATTTAGCCCTAATGACTGTTAAAAGAGGCTTTATCGAATTGCCACATATATTAAGAGTTGAATTTCATTAATGACCTTGCATTTTGTTATAATTTTAAATTTAAGTATTTATTGTGTTTATTCCATTATTTTAAAATTTAAGCCCCAAGTAGTCATATGAATTTACTACATTGTCAGTTCACCAATTTCTCATTCAGGAAGTGCTGCTTGGAGCCAAAGACCAGAATTTTACATTTGGCCTCATTTTTCTTTAGTTTATGACTTTCTGCATATACCTTTAGTAAGTTCAGCTTTTTGTAAACCAGAATATGATAGTGCTATTAATGCCAAATCATCTGCATAGGCTAGTGCAGGCAGCATTTGCTGCCAGTTCCAGGTGAATCTGTAGCAAAATGTACCAACTGTATCAGAAAGTTGGTAATATAGATACAAAATGGCAGTGGTGCTAGCATGCACCCCTACCTGACACCTTTATTTGTCACTAGAGAAGTGAACAGTTGTCCATTTTTCCCCATCCTGGTTTGGGCCCAAGTATGTGTATAAAGTTCCCTAATAATGCTGACCAGTTCAGGTTCTATCCCCCATGTAAGCATACTTTCCCAAATAATAGCTTTTGAGATAGTATCAAAGGCGGAGCTAAAATCTATGAAGGCACAGTTTTGCTATCTCAAGACAATGTATTTTCAAAAAGATGCATTAAAATGAATGTATTATCAGTAGTGCTGTAACCAGGATGAAATCCCATTTGTAATTCTAATAACCTACCAAGAAAATGGTTACAGTATTTCCGGACCCCCCACCCCCCGTGGTGCAAGACTGGATAACCATAGTTAAGGGCATATACTATATGGCAAAAATCACTGCAGACCTATGTTTACAGATGGAAAAGTTTAAGGGGATGTGACTCCCATTTATGGTGTTTGTTGAAGAATATGAAAGCACATCTGCCCTCTTGCAGCAGTCTCGGGGTACTGACAGTAAGCTAAAGGAGGTAGCCACCTGAGAGTTTTAAACAAATTTAGAAATGGGAAGGGAAATCTCATAGACCACAAGGAAGAGAGTTTCCTATTATAACATAACTCAGTATTTGTTAATAATATATGAACCTAACCACTAATCAGCCACACATGAATTTGTTGATAGATCATGTTATTTTTATTTTTATATGTTGTATAGTCAAAAGGCATCAATTAAATAGTTCTGCATTATTTTAAAAGATAAGACAGTAAACTGTCGGGACCAGGTGAAGGCAGAAAAGGTTTATAACCAGGTCACAGTTATTAATTTTCTTTCTTCTTTTACAGGAAGGAAAATTAAATTATAATTTTCTTTTATAACAAGATTGTTGATCAAGAAGTTAAAAAGAAAATATACATAACAAATGCATTGAAACAAACAATGATCGAGTATGAAAGATAGTCTCTGTATATGCTTTACTGTTATCAAGTAACTGGATGTGACCCGCAAAATAAAGAAGTCTTAAAAAAGGAAAGTAGGTATGGGGGGAGCACTTGATACCTTGGCACTGCAACTTGCGTTAGTGATTGAATATACATAACAAATGCATTGAAACAATCAATAATTGAGTATGAAAGATAGTCTCTGTATATGCATTACTGTTATCAAGTAACTGGATGTGACCTGCAAAATGAAGAAGTTTTAAAAAAGAAAACTAGGTATGGGTGGGCACTTTTTTTTTTTTATCATTGAACACTTTTTGTGCCCCCCCCCGGACAGCCCTCATTTGACTGACCCCCAGCTCCATCACTCAGAATTACTGGGGCTTACCTGATGCCCGGCCCAGGAGCGGAGCCTCCGGGGAGTCGGTTGCCATCCTGCCGCTGGCCCCAGGCCCAGAGCCTGGCTCCTCCTGGCCCTGCTGTCCCCAGCCTCCACCATATGGCAGCCATCAGCCAGAGGAAACCCTTGAACCTCCCCAGAGAGGAGAACTTGCCTGTCAGAAACTCCATCCAGCTTCACCTCCTGTTGCCGACCTCCGACAGCTTGGACTCATTCCCAACCCGGGTCACGCGGCAGTGAGGTAAGGCTTCCGTGCCTCAGCCCTCAGTGCCACTGGGCTGTGTAGGGTAAGCACTTGATAGCTTGGTACTGCAATTTGCATTAGTGATTGAATACCAGCATTGCCCAAAAGGAGAATGGCAGCAAGTCAGTGGATAGCATTTCCACAATTGTTCTTGTTAACTTTTTCCTCTTGGCCATTGGCTTTATATTCCTGTCCCATTTCGGGACCTGACCAGTGAGAGTTGAGTGTTTTTTTCTCCTGGATGTGACAGTTGCCTCCTATTTTGCCACCTCGGGGGTGGGGATAAAAGTGGCTGGGATTTGCAGCCCTCAGAGATGTGGGAGTCAATTGGTTAAAGAACTGATGAATGGAAGGTGTGGGAGTTGTGCATTGACTACCATTTGAAAGACTTTCTTCCTCTGTAGCTGGTCTACTAATGTTCTCCTCCCCCGGCCATCATCATTATCATTATCAGCTTCACTGCCTGGTGCTGCTGCTGCTGACATCATGCACTGGCATGCTTTCTCGTACTGAGACCTGTGGGACTTCAGCAAATGCCTTTTCATAGTAGATGTTCCCAGTGATGTTCCCTCCTTATCCCAAGTCAGCCTGTCTTTACATAAAAGACACACTACATGTATCTGTGATTTTGTGTCCACTCTAAATAACACCCACACCACTGATGTCACCAGTTTGAGTTTTCCTCCTGGCACTCTTGGCTGATGCCTAAAGGGTGGGCTACTTTGGGTTCCTTCCACATCATTAGCCACCTCCTGTTCCTTCCCCAGTTCTCCAGGGAAGGGAACCGTTCTTCTTCCTTTACTGTGAGTCCTGGGCCATCAGTTTTGCCTGTGTCTTCTTTATTTGCTGTCATGTGCTTGTTGTGTTTCCTCTTGTTGTTTTGTGGCCTTTTTTTTTACAGCTGCATAGTGAGAGCTATGCTGATGTATTGCTATTATTTAGTAGAAAAAGGGGGCTGTAGAAGCACATGACTGGATACCTAATGAACCACAGCCTGTCTCTTTCCATCAAGTGGAGTTAAAGCACATTTCTCCGTGTCCTCTCCATTCAGTAAAGTCGGTTTCTTTCTCCTTCCCACCCCCCTTGCTGCATTATTTTCTTGCTCCTGACCCCACTGCTTTCTCTGGTTGAACTTCTGTGGAATGGAGTCTATGTGTCAGTGGCGATGCTGAGCAAAGTGCGAATGAATAACAAATGAGGCACAAGTGTGTCAAGAGTAACAGTGTTATACAAGCAGGTACAGTGCATGATGCAAGCATGAGTACACTGTAGAAATACATAATGCCTCACTATACATTTTCACAAGAGGTTCAAGATAATGATATATAAATATGACAGAAGAAAAAAATAGCCATACAGCACGGAACATAATAATACAAGTAGTTAATAAATGAATACATTGGTAATGGAAAGGTCTTATTACCAGTACAGAAAATATTATCAAGTACAGGAATATTCATCAGCCAAACTTAAAAATGTGGAGTTCTTTCTTGAAATAAGGGTGGGACTAGAGACACATAGGTAGTGGGAGTTACATGCCCCTGGTGCAAAGGTGGCAAATGCGTGCTCACCTATTTTTGAGGAGTACTTGGGAATAGCCAGGAGTGACAGATCACTGGATTGCAGGTGGTAGGCTGCATCAGTAGATGTTGGTAGCAGCAAGTGTGGCAGGTTTGGACGACCTGACGATGTTGTTAGTAACACAGTCCAGGGTACAGAGATGATGAAAAGGGTGGAGATAGCCAACCTATACTGGAGTAAAAGGTACAGTAGTAATTCAGCCGGGTAGTGGATAAGTCAAAATAACATTAGTATAGGCAATGTTCCATTTCGATAGGTAACATACACTGACCTGATACAACAAGATGAGCCCATGTGAGTCTTCATAGCAGGATTCCTGGGCTATTGCAGTCCTTGTAATGGGAGTCAGAGCTTATCTGATTCTTTAAGTGAGTCCAAACTTAGTATTACAGACTTACAGATATTCAAGATGTGCAGGATAACATTAAGGGCAGGTTCCAAGGTTAGATATCTGAAAGAGTCACCCACAGCGAAGGGGCACCATCCTGGCTGTGGCTGACCAAGCCAGTGGCATGCACCTCAGCCCTAGGTACATGCTCATATAGCATGGCATGAGTCTCACTTGACTTTAGGACAAGCCAACTGTGTAAACCAAGGCTGAACACTACCAAAGTCAGCACTGAACTGTTTGTTGATGTCAGCTAAACTCCTGGAGCTAGTGTATAGCATCATATCATCAGCATATAGTAGACTGGAGCAGAAAGATGGAGTGCTGCAGGTATCATTAATAAATATTAACAATAGCAATGGACCCAATATGGATCCTTGAGGAACATCAACATTTACAGTGGTTAGGGCAAATTTGACCTGGCTGGCTTTGACAAATTGCTGCCTGCCATTAAGATAGCTAGAGAACTGGGGATATTGTCTAGTTCACTTACTTGGCAAATGTACTAAATAAATAATATATATCATAACAAGCTTTAATAATATGTATTATGCAACACCTGTGAGTATATTTCCTGCCACCTATCGGTGATATTTTGTCTCACTCCAGACCTAGAGTGAAAATATCAAAATATTCTGTGCTGAATATTCTGAATGTGCTAGCTGCACATTCGAGCAGACTTGATAGACCTCTAGGCCTTTATCTGCTGGCAAATTTCTTATGTTCGTATGTTCATATGTATTCTTACTGTAGGTACCCAGGAGCAAAAATATTTTCATTGTAGGTTGGGATTGGCTAGAGCTGGCAGCATGAGCAGCAGAATTCTTTTTGCATCATTCAACTGCTCACTTGCTTTCTGGCTTCTGCTGCAGCACTTCCAGTTTTGCTTTGGTTAAAGCCACAATAAAATGTTTAAATTGCTTTTTGCTTTTAGAGTAAAGCAGTTTCCCTCTCAAAACCTGTTTCAAACATTATTTGCGCTGTACCACACCTCCCTACCTCCCACCAGCTCACAGTCTGCTGCACCCCACACTTTACATTGGCTCTCTGTTGTTACCACTACCATGACCCTGCTCTAAACTGTGGTCAAATCTTCCACAGTGCACCACTAATTACAAAGGTTGCATCCTCCATCCCTCTGTCAGGTAACACCTGCTCTTTTAATGATGTGCTGATACAGTGTGCATGAAATACAGAAATAACCATCTCAGTCATTCTGAAATGGTGTTAGCCAACCCTCCCCAAAGAAATGGAAGTGAAGTTTTATGAAAAGTAGCAAAGAAAAGCACATAAACTTCAACTAAAAAGCTTTGGCATTGCTTCAATCGAGTATGCTAGAGCCCTACCAGAAATATCAAACAATTTGACCTTTTGACATCAAGAGTGGTGACTGGATATTAATTTAGCCATCCCAAGAACTCCTGTTAACTTTATAGTAAGAATCACAGGTCTCCAGAATTTTGCTTGAGATTATTATTCTTAACAGCTGGGTATCTAATAATGCACTATTCTTTTCAGTCCTGCTCTTCAAATGTACTGTCAAACCATTATGTTCTTAGAAGGAAGTATAGTGTTTTCTGAGAATGGGATCCCTACAGTTTTGTGTGGGAGTTGAAAACATGTAAGGGATGGGGGAGGGGGAGACCTTCAAATCTCTCCAAGCAGCATTATCTACCAGAAGCTCTTTGCTTAATTTGCCAACAGTCTACCTTTCTATACGCTTTCAGCAAAGTGGATATATCCTATGTATTCATATTCTATTGATCCTCAAATAACCACTGCTGAGGATTTCGCAGCAAGTAAGGAACATGAATACCTGGAAAATGGAAATACATGTACTAGGGCAGCGAAAACGCTGAAGACTGTTCACAGAAAGAAAAGCACCAGGCCCCTGCACTGTTAGAGGTTTATGTACATTTGTCTCACTCTCTGCTTCCCTGCTAATTTTATTTGCCTTTGTACCCTTGAAAACATTATATCTGATGGAAAAAACAACAGTTCTGAAGTTCTCAGCCTTCAACTCCACAGCAAATTGTCAGTATTCAATTTTGTGCCACAGGAAACCACAGCACACTAATAGTGCTGCTAATAATAATGCACTGTTACTATTTTTATCCTGCGGCTCATAAGAGATACTATCAAGTAGCATCGCTTCAGTCAAGGCTTCTGTACTCAGCACAACTGTGAAATGCACACATACTAAAATTAATAATACAGTGAGGGACTAGATTAACTGTTTGAAAGGTCACTTGTCAAATATTTTGTGCTACTTTAGCCAGCCACAGCACTACGTTTACTGCACTTTTGTAACACATTCTCATTATATATCTTGCTTCTCATGGAATGGGGCTCCCAACATTTATAGGCAAAACTTGAAAAATTTGATAACAGGGTCATGGCAAAAATGGCAGATTTCAAGGGTTGCCTAAACCACATTAAACTCAAAGGAAAGGATATAACTTATTTTAGGGAGTGTGTTAACTGGAAGGCTGGGCCTGTAGTTCAATGGACAAGCAGCCAGCTACTCCCACTTCCTGACCTATATAAGCAGTTCCTTTCAGCCTCCTTCTGAAGCATTTTTTCTTTGCGGACGGATCTGTGTCTGCCTGTCCTTTGCTGCTGGCTGGGGCCTACTCCCCATCTTGCTTCTTTGGCTTCTGCTTGTTTCTGCTGGACTTTTATTATCTGTTCTCCTGCATTTGGTTTATATTTTGCCTCTGGCTGTGTGCTTCTTTGTGTTGTTTGTTTCCTGCTCCTCTGTGTTTGTCTGTCTTTCGTTTTGCCTTTTTGGGGTGGGGGCTTCTGTTTCTAAAACACTTTGGGCCAGATATTCCAAAGGGGTTACACCTGGCACAACTGAGTTGCGCCAGAGCAACCCCAGAAATGCGCCCTGGGGCAATATTCAAATGGGGGTATTGCGCAGCTCAATCCCTGATGCACCAGGGTGCAAAGATAGTGTATGCAGCACATCTCCAGGGGTCGTGCCCATGCATATGTGGCACATCCCGATATTCAGCCCAGGATGTGCAGTGCATACGCTGGCACAACACTGGGATGCATCACATACCAGTGCACAAAGCTGAGCCCAAAAAAGAAGACTCAAATCATAGTCACCCACAGGTGAGCTGCCATAATGCAAGGTGCATCACAGCAGCTGCCAGCCATGGGTGGCTACCCCCCACACTGTGCAGAAAGCACCCAACAACATCTATCGCAGTCCAGTGGTCCTCCCACCCCTCCTGTAGCTCTGATCCCTGAACAACAACTAATCTCTAAATTCTGATAGTCTAGTGGCACCCCTCTCACCCATAGCCCAATCACTGAGAAATACATGTATTAAAATTCCCTGGTGGTCTAGTGGCACCCCTCCCTCCCATAGCTTTGATCCCTGTAAAATAACATTGTCATTGTTCCTGCTAGTCTAGGTGGTAACTTCCACCCCACCCCTATCCCCAATCACCCGTAAAAGCAATGTAAACAATTCCCTGGTGGTCCAGTTGCACCACCCACCCTGCACCCCACAGGACCCCTGCTCCCCCCCATCATCGGCAGGCAGCAGCAAACACACCCACATACCTCCGCTGCCCACTGAATGATAGCTTATAGTATCAGTTGTAGGCTCCATTGGTCCACACTGTGGACCAATGGCTTAGAGTATACTGTAATATTCATTCATTAAATATGTGAATGAATTTCATTCACATATTTGACTAACTATTACAGTGCCTTTGAGAAAGGGTGGTGAGCCATCTGAAATGCTTCAGGTGTTTTTTACTAATAAACAATTTTCCCATGTTATTGTAGACCTGTGCACTTGCTTACAAGAGGTCTGGTGAGTGCCTGAGTTTTGTTTGTTTTATATTTGTCACTTTCATTGGCTTCCTTGAATGCCTGACTGGCTTGCCTCTCTATTCATGTTTGCTGCTCCTCTGACCTCTGTGCAGGTCCAACCATTGCTATTCTGTTCTACAGACCCACGTGCAGGTCCAACTATTGCTACTTTGCTTAATGACCCATGCAGGTCCACTCATTGCTTACACAATCATTCCTCAATGCTCACTACTACCATCTGACCTCTGTGAGGTGCCAGCAATCACTGCTCATTCAGCTCTCTTCAGTTTTCTGGGGCATGCCAGCCATACCATTCCTGGTGCAGGGTCTCCCCAGCCGATGGTCTCCTCTGCATCCAGTCTGCAACTTGAGCAGACGAGCTTGGGGTGGAGTCCTTCTCACCTGGCTCATAGCTGGGAATGTCCTCGCCCAGGTGGACATTCAGTCTTCAACCGTACGGACGGCACCTCAAGTTATAGAATTTATGACTTGGCGGTGAAGTGGTGGGGGCTCTTACAGGGCCCTTTTAGCTGCCTGAGTGGGTTCGGAGGCACCCTTCAAAGCTATTCTCCCCATGACTACCTCTGCTTCACCTAGTTTGTTTTTAGGGTGAGTAGGTCAGGTGAGTGCCTCAGCAGTCACTGCTCTCCTCCTCCTCCTGCCTTGGTTGCCCCTGATGTTGCAGAGCACTCTCACAACCTTCCACAGTGTTCCCATTAGAGGGATCGAGTGAGAGCTTTCCTCTAAATTGGAATATTTTCCACCCCCCTTTTTATTGGGTTTCTAAATTGCAGCAGCAGAGCCGTCACAAAATAAACATCCCAAGCCTGAAGGGACAGTGACCTAGGCTTTTGATCCCCAGTGATTTCCCCCTCAAAGGGTTTTTTTTCTCTCTTCCATGCCTCAGGTCATAACTGTTAGTTAGCTATAGTTAGTGTTCCCTAGTTCCTTTAGGTAGGTTCAGCTGTTGGATGGAGGTGGATGGTATCCCTACTTGCCGTTCCCTCTGTCTTTAGGAAGTCCCCTCAATCTCTAGCCAACCCATTGAATTCATGCCACTGCTAACCTGCACATCTCATTATGTTATCATACTGCCGGATGCCTTATCTACTACTATGCCTCACAGTTACTGATTGCTAACATGCTTCGTGCTACTACAGTTCTTTTTGAGGGGTTCTTTCCTAAGGTACCTTTAGCCAGGAATTTTCCATAGCACCTCTAGGGGTGGAACCCTCTTGAGGGTTCCTTGCCTTTGGTACCCTATAGGATGGTAATTCCTCTGGAAAAGAGAAGTGAATGGCCAAAACCAAAGTAACAGTTGCACAAGCATAACACTATACTGGCTGCGTAGGGCCACTGAATTGGAAGGCTGGGCCTGTAGTGCAATGGACAAGCAGCCAGCCACTCCCACTTCCTGACCTACATAAGCAGTTCCTCTCTGCCTCCTTTGAAGCATTTTTCTTTGCCCCACCATCTTCCTCATTTCCAGCGGCATCGCCTCCTCTGAGTTCTTTCCTAAGGTACCTTTAGGCAAGGGAATCGCCCAAGGCACTCTAGGGTTGAACCCGTACAAGGGTTTCTTGCCTTGGTACTAGTACAGGGTGATAATTCCTCTGGAATAGAGAGTGCAAGCGCCAAAAACCAAAGTAACTGTTCCACAAGCATAACACTATACTGGCTGCTTAGGCATTGAACTCTGTATTATATATATAGTACAGTTTTTCTTAAGCTACAGCCTCAGGAGTGACTTTTAAACACAATAACATGGGGCTGTCAATCTCAAAGAGAGTAAATACCAGCAAATATGGTTAAATGCAGTTATGGCCCATTTCATTGTAAAGCCACAGGTTTGCAAGGATTTTAAGGAAGGTTGTAGAAATGCTCTGTACAAGACTCACTACTGCTCCCTTCATGCTCTTCTTTGCTGGCAGTCCCTAAAAACCAGGAGAGTAAAAAATACGGCAATATAGACTTATAGAGCCCTAATTGGTAAGCTCCCTCAGTGCATATCTAGCCTCTTAGCCAGCATCCCTGTAAGTTATTCTCTCAGGGGACATTTCTACATATCACTCGATATTCCTAGATCTTGAATGCACTTTTGGTTATGATCTATAAGCCATGTCCTCCCAGCCCTATGGAACAACCTTCAAAAATCCCTGAAGCTTTCAACTATTATTAAAATGGCAGCCTTCAAAACATTACTCAGACAACATAGAAACATAGAAGATGACAGCAGATAAGGACTGCAAGGCCCATCCAGTCTGCCCATTTCTTTTTCTACCTTATAAATGTGCCATTGGCCTTTGCTCTGTCAATGGCCTATCTATTCATACTCATCTGTATTGCTCCCATATGGCTATCCCATGCCTGTTTGAAGCCCTGCACTGTATTCATATCCACCACTTCCTGAGGTAGGCCGTTCCATGCAGCCACCACCCTTTCTGTGAAAAAGAACTTCCTCGCATTACCCCTTAATCGACTTCCCTCTAATCTCATGCTGTGTCCTCTTGTCCTGCTATTTTTCTTATACTGAACCATGTTAGACTCTTTCACCTTGTTAATGCCCTTAAGGAGTTTAAATGTTTCGATCATATTGCCTCTGTCCCTCCTTTGCTCTAGGGTATACATATTGAGCTCCGTTAATCTGTCCTCATATGTTTTCTGATGCTGTCCCTGTACCATTTTGGTTGCTCTTTTCTGGACTGCCTCAATTTGATTAATGTCCTTGTGAAGGTGTGGCCTCAGTACTGCCGCAGTAGTACTCCAGATGAGGGCCTAACCAGTGTCTTGTAAGAGGGATTGTATCTCCCTCTTCCACGACTTGTGATACCCCTACTAATACACCCTAACATCCCCCTAGCCTTACCTACTGCTTTAGTGGTCTGCTTGGATGATTTCAGGTCATCGGTGATGATGATGCCCAAGTCTCTTTCTTTCCTTGTGACTGCCAGCAACTCCCCTCCCAGCCTATAGGTGGCTTCAGGGTTTCTCTTCCCTATGTGCATGATCTTGAACTTCTTTGCAGTAAACCCCAGTTGCCACTCTTCCAACCATTTTGCTAGTTTATCCATATCTCTTCTCATTCTGCCCACCCCATCTGGATCATCTACTCTGTTACAGATCTTGGTGTCATCTGCAAACAGACAAACCTTACTCTCCAGTCCATCTGCAATGTCACTGATGAAGATATTGAAGAGGATTGGCCCCAGGACTGATCCCTGAGGTACCCCACTTGTGACTTGCATCTCTTCTGACTGTATACCATTTACCACCACTCTCTGTTTTCTGCCCGTCAACCAGTTTGCCACCCAGTTGACCAACTTCTGACCCACCCCGGCCTACCCAGCTTATTAATTAATTCTATGTGAATAGTATAGAAAGCTTTGCTGAAGTCAAGGTAGGAGACATCAACAGCTCTCCCTTGGTCCACCACGCTGGTTACCCAGTCAAAGAAATCTATGAGATTAGTTTGACAGGACCTTCCTTTTGTAAACCTATGCTGTCTTGGATCCTGTGCTCCTATGGATTCCAGGTGTTGCACTATCCTTTTCTTAAGGAGTGCCTCCATAATCTTGCCCACTACTGAGGTAAGACTGACTGGTCTGTAGTTCCCTGCCTCCTCCCTGCTACCAGTCCTGTGGAGCAGGAACACATGAGTCCTTCTCCAGTCTTCTGGGACCTCTCCTGTGCTCAGAGACTCACTAAACAGTTCTGATAATGGCTCTGTTAGTTTCACCCTTGGCTCCTTTAATACACTGGGATGTATGCCATCAGGTCCCATTGCCTTGTCCACCCAGAGCTTGTTGAGCTCTTGTAGGACCCTTTCTTTTTTGAAGGGACTAGTGCTCACCTCCCTCCCCCCTGTGTCCATGGTGCTGAGCTGTAGGCCCTGCCCTGCCTTCTCTTTAGTAAATACTGAGCAGAAGTATCTATTTAGGATAGATGTTTTCACATGGTCCTCCTCCTCACACACAGCCTTATCTCCTTTGATCTTAGCAATACCCCCTCTGGACTTTCTCTTTTTACTAATGTATCTATAGAAAGTCTTGTCACCTTCTTTTACTGTTTATGCTAGTGTTTCCTCGGTTTGTAACTTTGTCTGCCTTACTGCCTTTCCTGCTTCCCTTAGGGAAGTTTGATATGCCTCCCTATCTGCATCCTGCTTTGTTCCCTTATACTTCCTGAAGGCCAGCCTTGGGCTCTGACCTTTTCTGCTACTGTTCTTGAGAACCAAAGTGGTTTCCTTCTTCTTTTGTTCTTTCTCTTCTAACACAATGGATGTTGCTTCAAGTATTGCATACTTAATGCTTGCCCACTTTGCCAGTACCCCTCACCTGTATTTCTTTTGACAGGGCTAGCTTAACTCTGTTGACCATCTTATCAAAGTCAGCTCTCTGAAGTCCCATATTTTGCCTTGGAATGGGATGACTTAGTTGTAGTGGCCAAATTGAACCATATCATGTGATGGTTACTGGCCCTCAGGTGACTTTCTACCTGAAGATCTGTGATCCTTTCTCTGTTAGTTAGTACTAGATATGGATAGCCCTGTCACTTGTGGGTTGTTGTACCAGTTGTTCGAGGCCTTCCCTGCAGGGAATCCACCATGTGTCTAGTTCTGGCAGATGTTCCTGCTGGTATTAACCAATCTGTAGCTGGCATGTTGAAGTCTCCAATTATCAGAACCTCCTCTTTAGCTGTTATGTTTTGTATGTCTTCTAACAGTAATGTGTCTATGTCCTCCCCTGGTCTGGGGGCTTGTCGAGAACCCCAGTTCTTATGGCTGTTCCATCTCCTGTTTCCAGGGTGACCCACAGTTCTTCTGGCTCCTTATGTGTACTCTAAATTTCTGTAGCTTTGATATTTTCATTGACATACAGGGCCACTCCACCCCCCCTCTTTTGCACCTCGGTCTCTTCTGAACAGTACATAGCCAGGTACTGAAGTCTCCCAAGTGTGGTTACTGGTAAACCACATCTCGTTAATTGATACTATGTCTAGTTTAACCTTTGTCATTATTGTCTGCAGGTCTGGGAGCTTGTTTCCCAGACTGCGAGCATTTGCGTACGTGATTTTCCATTGGCCAGATTTTGGTGTGTTAGTTGTTGGGAGAGGTTTGGCATTTCCCCTTTGTGTTGCATGAGGAGCTGGACCTTTTGTCTTACCTGGTGATGCAAATGAACTGCAAAAACATCAGGGACACCTGCAACTGCTACTCTTAACTTCCGATAAGTTTCCTAGCTGCATGTACTTAGCTTGCCTCATGCTGCCCTGTCCATCCACTCTCTAATAAACCTTAAAAGACTTCTTCCAACTACTCCCCAGTTTTTCCTCCTGTTTCTTCCTTTTTTTCTTCCTCTCTATCATAACTATCTCAACTGTTTGGTGTTTCTACCTACATTCCTTTCCACTGATCTTCTGGTACGTCCCTTTACTAATGATTGGTTGCACTTTATACCGAGAAATGTACATGTTCTCCGATGCACTTGGGCATTATTTGCCCTGTTTATATATGAATGTATTGCAAATATAAATCATGTGATCATTGTGTATACCAGTTTGTAATGTTGTTATTGTCTGTCCTTATGACTTTGTATTATCTCTGCTTGTATCAGTGTTGTTTTCGCTGCCCAGGTCCACTTTGTAAATGAGTTTCACTCAATGGTGTTTCACCTGGTAAAATAAAGATTGATTGGTTGATTGATGTCCAATGTACAGAAATCATGGCTTGCATGAAATCTTGATCAGCATAGGGCTATTACAGAGTACTAAGCAAATGGCTTGGTAGCATGATTGTTACTAATCTTTTGTCTACCCACATCAGGATTGAACCTGTCTGCATTTCACTGGTTGAAAAAGGCTAGATCTGTTTTGGATCTGTTATTATGTAACTGAGATCTAGTGTGGATGGTCAGTATGCTCCAAGTCAAAAGGAAAGATTATCTCTGGAACTAAATGGGTTCTTTCTGTACATTTTCAAGGTTTTTTTGCACAGTGTTTTATTAATCTGAGAATCACAAATCAGGCTTTTGACCAGATCTCTGCATCTGGAAATTACATCCCATGGATGGATACATACTACTACAATTGAGATGTCCTGTACTAAGGACTCCGAATAAGCTTCCTTGCAGTATTTTTTTACATAAAAAGAGAGTTAGGGTGGCCAAGAAACATAGAGATAACAGTAGCAACCTCTGCATTTTTTAGTACATTAGGCTACAGCGGAGGGCAGTCTTAAACATTCGAAAAACAAACAAGTAACAAGGAGAACGTTCTTGGTCTGCTGCATTCTTTGTTCCTATAAGTAAGGTAAGTCAAAGTTGGTTTCTAATAGTAATTCTAATAGTAATTTGATAATTATTTTATATTATTTCAGAACTGTTGTTATTTGTATTTCTCACAAATGACTTGTGCTTATTATCTGGTGTATTGATTGATTCCAACATAAATTTATTCATTCATTCAAGTATTTAATTTAAAATAAGAGCTATCATTAGTGATGCATTTATATTACAAATAATTTATATATATATAATCATTTTAAGAAACTGAGGGGGATTAGACTGGTATGGTTACTTCCAGGTTCGGGTAGTGAATCTTGGAAGCAGCCCCCTACTAAGGGGGTTGATGGTCAGACTTGTCCTTTGAGGTAACAAAAATGGTGTAGAGAGAGAGTGCCAGAGAGAGAGAGAGTGCATGAGAGAGAGAGAGAGAGAGAGAGAGAGAGCGAGAGTGAGAGGAGAGCGAGAGCGAGAGAGAGTTCTGTTCAGTGAGAGCAGCAGAACAACTGCCCGGCTACATTGAAAGCTGTGTCCAGGGGCCTGTATTTTCCAGAATCTGTGGTTTCACCAAAACAGAAAGGTTGAGGAGTGCTGGAAATCATAATTAGTAGCCCTCCAGGGCTTGAAAGGGAATGCTTATGTCAGTGGTGTTTAGCGTAGGAGTGAATGATGTAGAGCAATGCATCTAGGACTAAAAGGTAGATGCTGAGAGACTAAAGGGAAACATGAGTCACAAAGGAAGAGGGACTAAAGGTAGCATGGAAAAATAAGGAAAAAGGAAGTACAAATTAAATGTTGGGAATGTCCTTCAAGAGTCTCTGAAATTCATTGAAGCTAAAAAGAGTATGTCCAAGGCTCTAGGGTAAAAACTCTTAGCCTTGAAGGATGGAAGGTAGTGTCTTATAGGTACAGTACAATTATGCAGACTGCAAAGGGGTGTGCAGGAGAAGCTCTCCAGTTACTGTTGATGCTTTATTATTACGTGTGTTCTAATGCATGGGCCGAGCTCTGCAGAAAGTGCTCTTTTTGTTGCCCAGGGATACCTCACTCAGCACATCTGATGGGGAGCCGGTCTATTGTGTATGAAAATTGATGGTCTTAAAAACTCTGCTGTACTATAGTAGTGACGTAAGAACTATGGTACAACATTCACATGTTGTTGTACTACAGTTCTGACATCACTATTTTGGTATAATTACTTTCTGATGTCAGATATCATTGTGCCAGCTATGTTTGTGCTTAGCATTCAGTTTCACTACAGCTTACTTACATGGTAAGGATCGAGCACCCTCAACATGAAAGAGAAAATTGAGCTGCTTTGCTTGATGCCCTGCCCCACTACCATGTTAATGTGGGTGGCAAAGCATGGAGTACCAAATGTCTCTCTTGCCATGGAGATAAGGCAAGGTCAGGGCCTGGATAACCATGCCCTATAAACAACAGTGTATGGGCAACCATCACAGCTCGGTTATGTTTCCATCTTGAGGTTGTTATGACATCATAGGACATCGTAATCTTCACTCTCAAGGTCACTATGATGTCATTTTATTTTATTTGAATTTTGTTGACTGGGTAGGCCTGCCGAGACCAAGGGCCCCTTTCTCAGGGGCGACCCAGAATTAGTTCCATATAAGAGAGCACAGAACATTTTAATCATACGCAGTACATAAATCATACTCCACAATCATAAAGAGAATTTTAGGTCTATACATAGGCAAACTTACTTTTGGAGATGCTAAAGATAACATGTCTGACACTGTGTAACTGTTATCAGTTACAGTATTACAACAGTAGAATCGATAGTAACAATAGCCAGTCATAACAGCTCTTCAATAGCAACACAGCCTTGTTGTTTATGGTTTCCTATACACTATTCTTATGTGTAAAATCTGCATCAGTACTATGTAATCTGCTTATTGTGTCTAATCAAGAAGTGCAGCTTTGAAGAAGGAAGAGATGTCTAAATAACTGTATAATAAACCCCAACTACTCAGCCAGAAGATCTGGTTTGAAAATAGAGGTTACTTACCATACCTGTATCTATAGTTTTTCTACCATTATTCAGTTCCCATACTCACTAAGGCAGTCACAATGGGCATAGCTCAATCATCAGACATCTTCAAGCATGGCTTCTTCTATCACCCATAGTGTTGTCCTCTGACTCCACCCCTTACATCATCAGATCTTGCATGCTAGAAGCACAAATCCAAGTGCTACTTGCCAGAGGAGAATGGGGTCGTGTGAAATGTGAACAGAACAGTTCTGGTACCAATGCAGTTCTGGTAGCAGAACTATGTTCACAGGCAAGAAACTTCTATTTCTGCCAACCAAGATTCAGTTCACTAGCCACACTCAAAGCAGACTGCTAGTAGTCCTCTGTAATTAGGGCAAGGCATGCACACCAACTATTTGGTGACTAGAGACAGGGGACTAAGCCCTAAAAGCAACATCACAATCAACTAAGCACATATCTTGTATCAAATGGATTACAGGATCCAAGGCAGCATGGATTCATGGAAGGAAGGTAATGCCAAACAAATCTGATAGACTTCTTGACTTGGTGACCAGGCAGTTGGATCAGGGTGGGGTAGTGGATGGGGTCTACCTGGACTTCAGCAAGATTTTTGACACAGTTCCACATAGAAGACCGGTAAGCAAAATAGAAGGCTTAGGGATGGGTAATATGTTAGTATCCAGGGTAAAAAACTTGTTAGTGGACAGTACACAAAGGGTAATGGTGAATGGAGTTTGCTCCAAGGAAGGGAAATTGACTAGTGGGGTACCTCAGGGATCAGTGCTGGGTCTGGTTCTCTTAAATGTCTTCATAAGTGACATAGCAGAGGAACTGGAAGGAAAGGTCTGTCTCTTTGCTGATGATACCGAGACATGCAACAAAGTGGACACTCTGGGAGGGGGGTGAAATGATGGAGAGGGATCTGAAAAAACTGGAGGAGTGATCAAGGGTATGGCAGCTGGACTTCAATATGAAAAAGTGCAAGATAATGCACTTGGGAAATAATAACCGGAAGCAGGGTACAAGATATGTGGAACAATACTGACAAAGACAAAGCAGAAAGAGATCTGGGGTAATTATATCAGATGACCTAAAAGTGGCCAAGCAGTCAACAAAGGCAAACAGCAAAGCATGTGGGATACTTGATGCATAGGAAGGGGTATCACCAGCAGAAAGGGGTAGGTGGTGCTGCCCCTGTATGGATCACTGGTGAGACTGCACCTTAAATACTGTGTTCTGTTCTGGTGACAACACCTCAGGAAGGACATAAATAGAGTGGAGGTGGTCCAGCGGAGGGCCACCAAACCGGTGAAGGGTCTGCATCATAAATCCTATGAGAAGAGGCTAAGGGAGCTAAACATGTACACCCTGGGGGGGGGATATGACACAGAACTTTAAATACCCAGCGTTGGTAAATAAGGTACAGGAGGGGAGTACTTGTCAGAGGAAACAGGTGCTCTAGAACAAGGGGGCACCTTATGAAGCTGGATGGGGGTACTTTCAACAAGGATGGGAGAAAATACTTCTTCATGGAAAGGGCAGTGACCCCTGGAACAGCATTCCAGCAGAGGTAGTTGGAGCGAAAACAGTGGAGGGATTCAGAAATGCCTTGGACAAACATAAATGAATTGTAGGGGTAAGCAAGAAAGGGGGAACTACAGGGATGAGACAGGGAAGGGAAGGGTAGGAGTGGTGCTGTAGATCAGGAAAGGTCTGTAGCATTAAAAAAAAATATGATGGACAGACTGGGTGGGCCCAGCGGCCCTTATCTGCCATCACATATCTGCTGTCACATTCTATGTTAGTGCTGGAGTGGGATATGAATATAAAGACACTGGCCCAGGTAGCAGCCCTGCAGGTCTCTTGATTGGGATTTACCTGGCAGCCAAAATCAAGGCAGCAGTATGTCTAGTTTAATGAGCCATTAACACCTTGGGCATCTCCCTACCAGCCAACCTATTGCACAGATCAATGCAGGAGGCTATTGCCAAATCAACTATTTTGCTGCCATTCTGCTCTGAGCAGCTTCAGCATAGCTCACAAACAGCTAATGAGCATCATCATGAATCCCTGCTGCACTGTCCATATACAAAAGGAGCGCCTGACTCACATCCAGAGTATTGAGTGAACACTTGACATCTGAAGTAGACAGGGAGGTACAACACCAGGTTAAGGTTAAACCCCTATAGTAGAGACAAAGGTTAGCCCACTCAGAGCAGAGTAAGCAGACTACTAGGACACTAGGATGCTGCAAAAACAGTAATCTTTTTTACTGCATCTCATAAGACTTGGGCAAATTCGAAACATACAAGCACTGTCAATGCCAAAAGCTTGCTTGCTGGTATTGGCATTGGTACTGCATGAGTTAGAGAAATGCATAATAGGAATGGCAGTGAAGTATTGAACTGACACTCAACTCTCACCCCCACTTTCATAGAGACTGACAGGCATTGGGCTGTGCCTTTTGATCATCGGCCACAATGCTCATGCCATTCCACCTCACCCCACCCCACCCTACAGACACTAACAGGTGTCACAGTGTGTCTTGGGGTCTTCATCCCTTACGCTCACCACATTCCATAAGGAAATAAGCTGAGATGGGTGCAGTATAGGAGAAGGGAGTGAACGTTAGGGCTGAAGACCCCAAGGCACACCTTGATGCCTGTCAGTGGTAGCAGTGAGTGGGTGGAATGGGGTGAGCATTACGGCCAACGACTCTAAGCCACACCCCTGTTGCCTGTCAGTCTGTTCAGGGTGGGGCATTACAGTTGGAAACCCTAATGTCCAGAGTGTTTGTTGGTATTTTCACTCCAGATTTTCAACATGGGCTTTTTGGGACCCCACCTCATGAACAGTGGCACTATAATTTTGTTACTCTATCCCAAAAGGTGATTTTGCACAATGAATGGGCCATTCAGCACAGCAGGTGCGAAAAGACTTTTGGGCAGGATGCAAAAATGACATCTGTATTGTTCATGAGGAGTGTGAAAATGGCAATGTTGAAAATCTGGAGTAAAAATATGAAAAGTGGTGAAGTTATAAGCATGCATAGAAACTGCGTAATGCACGCTAGTAACACAGTCATTTTTTGGAATTTTTTCACCACATTTTCAACACGGCCTTTTTGGGACCTCCCCTCATGAACAGTTGCACTGTGATTTCATTAATCTGTCCCAAAGGTTGATTTCACACAGCGACTGCATCATTCTGTGCCAGAGGTGCAAAAACACATTTCAGGCAGGATGCAAAAATAACAGCTGCACTGTTCATAAGGCAGTGTGAAAAAATGGCAATATTGGAAATTTGGAGTGAAAATATTAAAATGGCAAAATTACGAGTGTGCATACAAACTGCATAGTTTGCGTTTGTAACACAGTCATTTTTTGGAATTTTTCACCAAACTTGCAACATGGGCTTTTTTGAGACCCCACTTCATGAACAGTGGCACTGTCATTTCATTAATTAGTCCTAAAAGGCAATTCCACACAGCAACCATGAAATCACCTTTCGGAATGGAGAAATGAAATGACAGTGCCAGTCTTCATGAGGTGGGGTTCCAAGAACCCTATGTTGAAAATTTGGGACCAAAACTCCCCAAAATGGCTGAGATATCAACCTACGTTGAACCCCCCCCCCCAATTGCCATTATCATACTAGGAATCATACTAGGAAAGATAGATACACAAAAGGCCGAGGCCCATAAGTGTGTATCTCTGGCCATGCCGCACATCAGCCCTTATTTAATAGGTATTGATCTAATTTGTTTTTGAAATCTGTATTGTTTAAGGAATATACTACTGTATTAGGTAGAGAATTCCATAATAGAATTATTCTTTGTGTGTCTTTTATTGTTTTTAGGATACGTCAAAGACAATTGGCACTTATGACTTCTGAGGTTTTGCTCCCGTTGGCCATAATTCATTCCCAACTGTGACATAAGTGTGTTATCAGTGGATAATTTATACATCAGTAGGAGGTCCCCTCTCATTCTTCATTGTTCCAGGGAGTACATATTTAGTTCCTTGAGTCTTACTTCATATTCGTTGTTGTACATATTTATAATCATTTTGGTCGCTCTCCTCTGGACCCCTTCCAACCTATCCATATCCCTCCTCATATAGGGACTCCACAAGGGGGAACAATAGTCCAAGTGTGGTCTTATATATGCTTTGTACAAAGGCAATATACACCCCCTATATCTTGATGTGAAACCTTTTTATGCATCCCAAAATCCAAATTGTTTTGCTAATAGCAAGATTACAATGGTCGTGAAAAGATAAGTCATGGGAGATTAAAGTACCCAAATCATTATGTAATGTGACTGATAAAAGGGCCTGTTTATTTAATGAGATTTGATAATGATTATTACATGAGCCTAAGTGCATTTGAACACATTTGCTGATATTGAAGGACATTTGGTTTTGTTTAGCCCAATTTTCTAATGTTATAATATCATTTATAAGTATAGATCTGTCCTCTTCTTTTTTTACTTTGGCTGCTAATTTTGTATCATCAGCAAATTTGATTATAAAACTATTTATGTTCTCAGTCATGTCAGAGATAAAAATTTTAAACAATGTTGGACCCAACACAGACCCCTGTGGCACTCCACTACTCACAGGACAAGACTCTGATGTATAACCCCTGATAGACACACTCTGGATTCGACTGTGTAGCCATTCTTCCACCCAATTGACAATTGTATTATTTATTTTGTATTTTCTCATTTTTGTTACTAAGATATTGTGTGGTACTTTATCGAAGGCTTTACAGATATCCCAAAAAATAATGTCTACGGGGTTATTATTTTCCATCATTTTGCTAATATAGTCGTAAAACACCAGATTTCTAGATAAACAGGACCTATTTTTTTTTAAAGCCATGCTGAGTATGGTCTGTAAGTCCTTTTTTTTCTAGATCTGATTCTAGTCTGGTTTTAAGCAGGGATTCAAAAATCTTCTCCAGGATACTAGTCAGACTGATAGGCCTATATTAGGGCTTACCGTGATTTTCTTCAGTTTGCCGTCAGCTTTTGAAGAGTGCAGAAGTGTTCCTGGTCCACAGAAGATTGCAGTGCTGGACCTCTGGAGGTAAGTATGGGTGCAGGGAGTGTGGGGAGGTGGGGTGCACAGAGGGAGGGTCAGAATGGGAGGGGGTGGTGAGGACGATGAGGGATAGTTTTCTTTTTCTCCATCTGACACTGGGAGTGGGCATCCCAGTGTTGGAAAAAAATAATTACTTTGGCACACAGGGGTGGGCTCCCAGTGTGCCACAATAGTGGGTGGAGGGTCAGGCTGACATGGGGACTGGGCACCCCATTGCTGGCAAAAGATATGTTCAGGCTTGTGGGGGCATGCTAATATGGAGATTGGACACCCTGATATCGGCTTTGGGGAGGTGGTGCATGACATGAGCCGCCAATTATGCAAAGCCACGGGGGCTCATTTATTTATTTCACTGGGAAAGGCACACTGAGTAAATAAGTTGTTTAAGTCCAGCCATGTGCATTACTGTGCACTGTAATTTGCATGGCTGGAAAGTGCTTGTTGCCGGGAAGGGGGAGAGATCTGCCGCTGCAGTGATGAAACTGTCTGTGATAGGAGCAGCAGATTTATTTCACGTCCGGTACTGCTCTGAAACTGCCATCATCAGCAGCTTTCCTGTTGAGTGGTGGCTGAGGGATGCACCCCGAAAGAGTTCGCTGGGTTGGCCAAACACTGCCACACCTCTGCAATGCTCTACTCACCTCAAAATGTTTCTTGTGTGCTGTGCACACAAGCAAACATAACAGAGGACACTGTGTAGATGCCCTGGTGCTTTTCTCACATGAGGTTTGTCAGAGTGTGGTTTCCTACTGCTAACCACAGTCCCTTTTATACTCCATACGCAGTTGCCACAAGTCCTCATTGGTAGTTGTGGTTTACAATAGAATTGGTTGCTGCTGCAAGTGGCTTGGGGAGAGAGATGTGAATAAACACAGCTAAAACAAATGAAAAGACATAGAAACACATAGTGCAAGTACATCAAAGATAGTTGTGCATATTAAACACAGTTTAAAGAAAAGTTGTTCTATCCACAGGAAGAATGGAGGCAGTAAAATATTCTGACTTTTAAAGGATATTGCACATTTTGAAGGCTACAAATTGAAACCTATGGAAAGTACTGATATTGCAATTCCATGTCTGTGATCACATTTGGTACTGTAACATAATCAGACTCCCAATAGTTTGCAGGGGATCTGCTTTTGGCACGTTTAACACTGTCTCATTCTACCTGCATCTGAATAAATGAATAAAAAAGTGTTTTTTTACTACATACATGTAAATCTTTTACAGTTATTCAAGAATTCAGATAGAGTACCATCCTTGCCTCAGTATATTCAAACACTTCCAACCTGCTCTAACCATTCTAGCTGAAATTGATAGTATACTGAAAAGATCAACAAAACTGGATTGTTGAATAATATCTCTTATTTTAAAGCAGCAGAACTACGAAATCAGGAAGTGACTTATCAAAATTCTGATTTTTGGCTGTAAGCATACGGCCAAAGTTCCAGTTTCCATACTTGTAAATGCTTTTTTCCAGTCGTCTTTAGTTTTTAGATATTTGCAATTTATTTGAAGTGTTGTAGCACTACAACAAATATGGCGCTGAATAATTTCAGCTGCGTTTTCTTCAGGTTGCATCACATCTTTTGACAACAGCAGAGGGACTCTCTGCTGACCATTCCGATGTCCCTGCAAGTCATTCACTGCAGTTTGCAGCAGAGGAGGTTCCAGTGCAACATGCTGGGTGGAAGACATGTAAACAAAAGCAGAGAATAACTGAGCAAATTACTCGCAATAGTACAATACTGCAGTAGAAAGAGTACCAGGTATATGATTAGCAGGGCACAGGAATAAACTGTCAAAAAAGCACACATTTTTTTTTCGTAGTACTGCTGCTTTAATAGGGTATGGCAAGATGAGAGTGTGTTAAAAGGGAAAATCAATGTTCAAACCAAAATCTGACTTTTGCCCCTTTACTACCAATCCAGTAACCACTAACCAAGCTGTTTAAAAAGCTGGTGACACATTCAGGAGAACTTTAACAAAACCTAATATTTAGACACAGTCCCACTTGTATTTTCCATAAGTGCTGTAGTCCTCCTCCCAATTATTTATTACTGAGGTCATCTGTATGAAAACAACATCTTTGCTCCTGAAGAGTTTGTCTATTCCTGTGGCTTTCTTCCTACCTGAAGTCACAGAGCACTGCTTGTGACATCACAGTTACTCCCATGGTAACAGATTGCAATGCCACAACAGAGGCTTATGACTTGAAGTAGAGAGTAAGCTATAGAGTGCTAAAGTACAAACAAAGGCACCACAGAGTACTGTGCTCAGCAAAATTTATTAGTGCAAAAGTGCAACAACTGCGGCCATCCAACAACTCAGGAAGTCAGCTATAGAGGCAGATGGACTCTGAAGGAACTCTAAGGGATAAAGATCATTTGTAACATGGCAATAAATGTTAGACACAAATAAGCACTTTTCATTGGAGCAATAGCAACAGCTGACCAAGGAGCAACCAGGCAGTAATTCCTTAGTAATACCCTGTTGCTCTTTGTGAACCAGAGTAAATTCTTTGTTCAAGTGCAGTTCCCATGACAGCCCAACAGATGGCTATAAAACAGTGATGTGCTGCTAGCATTGTTTCATAGCCATCTGTTGGCCTGCCAAGGGAACTGCAGGAACAAAACATGAAAATGTACCCTACAATGATCCTATCATGCAGTGCAACCCATATATTGTAATACATGCAGATGAAAATCGAAGTACGTAGCACCAATCCTGCCAGTAAATTAGGATAAAAAGTACCATATTAGTAAATGTAAAGCTGATATGTATAGAATTACTTGTTGAAAATCGTTCAGTTTCTACTCACGATCTTACAGTTATCAGCAATCACAGCCATCTGTTGACCTGCCAAGGGAACTGCAGGAACAAAACAAGAAAATGTACCCTAGCATGGTCCCATCATATAGTGCAACCCATATCTTGTAATGTACACAGGTGAAAATCAAAGTCTCTAGCACTGATCAGGACAGTAAGTTAGGAGAAAAAGTAAAAATTATAAAAGTACATTTGGCAATAATAACACCGTGCACATAAATCAAAATGTTGTAAAGTAATGCCTTCCTACACCCACAATATTGTAAGACAGGTTACATTCAGCAGAATGTGTACTATCAATTCACTGTTAAAGATAAGAAATATAATAACTGTATCCGTCTTTTTTTGCATTACAAGTTAGCAGTACAAATAATAAATCTGCTTATTTCTGGAAATGCTTGCCATGTTATGAGTGCATTGTTACATCTTGAGAGTGGTTTCACTGGGACCATTTCGAGTTGGGTGGTTGGAGGCACTCGCTTGTGGTCTCATGCTCCAACCCCCCAACCAGGCATTAATGCCCCAGTAGAACCCTCCTTTGTCATGGCTTAATGCTTACATATTCATGCAAATTTCCTTAGTAATAAATAATGGGGAGGAAAAATGTACAAAATATAAATGGAATGCAGGCTGAATTGTACCTAATTATCATGCTTTTTGAAGTTTTCTTTGAGGCATCAGTAACTTTTTAACATTCCCTTTAGGTTCTCCCAATTCCCTCAACTTTGGATAACTGCCTCATAACCCCTGTGCAATAAAAAGCGGTGACCACACACTAGTCTCAAAGAACAGCCAACATCCATACTCTCACCTCTGTCTAAAGCACTAGAGAGACTGGTTTCTGACCAACTAGTATCTTACTTTAGCCAGTATGACCTCCTTTGTACCCAGCAGCATGAGTTTTGCAAGTTACATAGCACCACCACAGCCCTTGCTGAATATACCAACTTTCTTCACAAGACCCTAGACAAAGGTCACATGGTTGGATCTATCTTTGTAGATCTAACTAAAGCCTTTGACCTGGTAAACCTCACACTTCTACTGTCTGAACTTCACACACTAGGACTCTCAACAGACACTGTCAAATGGTTTAGCAGCAACCTTACTAGCAGATCACAGCAAGCCAGGATCAATGGAGCATGCTCTGATTCCAGACCTGTCACTATAGGGGTACTTCAAGGCTCTGTATTGGGACCCCTCCTCTTTAGCCTACTTATCGACAGCCTCCCACTAGCCTGTCCTAACTTAAGGGTGTTACTCTATGCAGATGACGTGGTCATTAGCTCAAGTGGCCACAGCCATGAGGCTCTCACCCATGACTTGCAACTTAGTTTTGCCTCACTTGAAGAATGGTTCCTGGAAAATAAGTTAGTCCAAAATTACAAAAAGATGAAGGCTATGCTCCTTTTCAGCTTGCAGAAGAGAAACAAGATTGCCTCACACATCATTCTCAACTCAAATGGTGTTGCACTAGATCAGGTTAAGACTTTTAAATACCTAGGTGTCACTATTAATCAGTCTCTCACCTTCGCGACCCATGTTGATCAATTGGTATGCAACATCAACAGAAAACTGGGGTCTCTCTCTACAGACTGAGGCATAACCTCATCACAATGGCCAAAAGTGTGATAGTCAGCAGCTCCATCTTCCCCATGATTGACTACAGCATCACTGTCTATGGAGCTGCCTCGGATACAGTTTCAAGCAGGGTCAAGATGGTACTAAATAAAGCCTGTCGCTTTGTCACAAGGGCTGACAGAACCACCCACTCATGCACTCTATATGCCCTCACAAATTGGCTCCCCATAAATAAAAGAAAAAAATATATAAGACCTGCATCCTGGGAGCAAAAGCACTGTTGGGCCTCACCTCCCCTGGGATTCAAACACTCCTAGTCCCTGCACATAGTCCATATGCTACCAGAAGCTCGACCCATGGCAACCTGACAGTTTCCTACCACTGAACAAGTCTAGCTAATGTTTATTTGGGGCCAGAGCCCTGTAATGATTAAATGAATTGGCTATGCCAATCCTGGGACCCTCCGGATACTCCAGGGGCCCTAGATTAATCACTAAAAGGAACTTGAAGGCTATCTCACCTGGCACCCCATGTAGCTGCCCCAAGCAACTTCACCCCTTCTCACCTGACAGCTGCACCTCCCACATCTCCCTCACCCCACACTAATTTACCTACTCAGCTTACATCCCCAAAATAGCTTGGAAAGTCTCTTGCTCCAAACTTGCTGTAGTCTTCATGCTGATGCTATGTTCCCACTGTCTTTGAATTCCAAATGCCTGACAATGCCATAAAAGGCATATAATTATAAACTCATGCACTGCCTTGCTCACCTGTATTATCCAGGTTGCTGACAATGCCTACACTGGTTGCCACTCCTGGTTTAATTGTTACCTGTTATATTCTTCTTTATGTACCTAAGATTTACTGTAATGGTCCAGGAGTTTCTTATTGTATTCTTCTTGGTGTACCTAAGATTTACTGTACCGTTCAGGAGTTACCTATTGTATTCTTCTTTGTGTACCAAGACTAATTGTAGCAGTTTAGTTTATGATGAGGATAGTTTGCAAATGAGCAAGTCTGCTCCAAGGTATTCATCCGATTGCTTAAATAAATAAATAATAAAAGCTTATGAGAAAGTAATTGTCCAAGAAATTGAAAAATATTTACGGTGATTCCAGCTTTGTCTGCAAGAATTTAACTAACAGAGAAAAGAAAATGGAGTAATTTAAACAACTCCCAGATGTCATTATAAAACCTGGAAAAGGGGAAACGTGGTTCTGGTGACAATAGATTATTAGAAAAGAAGTGTCAATGAAATGTTAACATAGAATGTTAATTATGACATGTTAACAATGGAATGTTAACAAATGAAAAGTATAACAGGAAACTGAATACTAATCCAACTACCTTGTTTCAGAAAAAGATCATGATTGTTTGCAATAGCACAGAGACAGAGATGAAATTCTGAAAATGAGTTTAAATTTATCTGGATGAGTGACGCCGTTACACCAGTGTTGCATGCTGTATCTAAAGTGCATAAAAATATTTCTAAACCACCCAGCCACCCCATTGTTTTCAGCATGGAGAAACTTACAAATAATCTCTGGAAGTTCATTGATCTTATTTGAAGGTGTATGTAAAAATGTGGATATCTATTTGAGAAACACCATGGGCATACTTAAGAAAATATAACAGTTTTGCATGGGAACAGGAGTTCTGGGTTTTGGGCATCAATGTAGAATTCCTCTACACTTGTATTAATTACTAACAAGATATCAAAGCTTTTAAATCTTTCTTCTGAAAGAATCCGTGAAGGATACCTTCCCACCACATTTATCTTAGAAGCATCAGTTTGTGTTAACACACAATTATTTTGAATTCAGTCACGGAGTTTTCTACAAGTTTGTGGCACAGTAAGGGTGCTCTATGGCACCTTCATTTGTGAACCTTTTTCTAGGCTTTTGGGAAGAGAAGCACTTCTTTAATCACAGCCACAACCCATACACAAGTCACATCAAAAACAGCACCATTTTTTTTCTTCTTTTTATGCCCTCCTATCGCCCTGTAGTTCCACTCCTTTGGGCTCGCTCATGCTACCCACCCCAACACTAAGTCTTCCCCTAGAGTGCCCGTGGGTGACTTCTACCTTGCCTCCCATCTTTTGTGGAGCGTCCCTGGCACAGTGGGGTCTGCCCATGGTTCCTGGACTGGGCAGCTGGAGTGGCCACCATCTAGGACCGCTGAGGTTGGTTTCCGTTTTCTGTTCTTCCCGTCCCCCCTTCCCTGAGGATGTCAGCTCAGGCAAGTGTGTGCTGACGCACACCTGCCAAGTGCCTAACAATGTTCTCCCGTCCAGCCCTTCTGAAGCCGCCAGTGCCCCGTGAGAGCCATGCTCCCACCAGCCCCCAGGGATGTCAGGTGCATACAGCACCCCTAGTAACCCACCCTGAAGGAGGAGAGCATCCATTGGGGTGCTAAATCCTCCTTTCCCTTCCTGACTCCCGATGACCTGAGTTCGTACCCGAACCCAGGTTGCTGGTGTGGTACGAGGTGTGGTATCCAGCGCCTCAACCCTCATCGACACCGGGCTGGCTAAACAGCACCATTTTATTGATGATGTGGTCTGTGTATGGGATGAACAAAACAGGAGTCCCCTGAGTTCATGCTGTGGTTGAATCTGAATGATTTTAACCTCAGAGTTACATATACTCTAATAAAATCTACATTAAAGTTTTTACATGTTATATTTGAGGTTACTGAAAATTACACGGTATCCACCAAGGGTTTCAGAAAGTCAACTGCCACAACCAGCCTATTCAGGACAGACAGCAGACATCTGAAGAGTCTCATTAAATCAATACCTTATGGGTAGTTCCTCATAGTTCCTCAGGATATGAAAGAATTGCTCAGGGAACTTGATTTTGATATACAGGCACACGGACTGACAACTTGTTTTTTGCAAAGAGGTTATGAGGCAAAACTGTTATACTCAGCATAAAAAGAGCAAGGACACTAAACAGGGATGGGCAGCTGCAGAATAGTGGGTGCTAGCTGCATATCTGAGCATACTTGATAGACCTCTAGTCCTTTATCTGCTGGCAAATTTCATATGTTTGTATGTTAGGAGTGAGCTTTTGAAACCCAAAACATAGAACAAAAAAATAAACCAACTGAAAAAATACATTTTGTCACCTTCATAACCATCTTTCCAGCAAGGTGGGTTGCACTGTGAGGCTATATTGGCCTATCCCAAAAGGGGACTAATCACTTGCTGAGCAATTGATGACGCACTAGTGATTTCTTCCAAGAGATATATCAACCTCAAGGATCCATTTGTTCACTGACATTTTGGAACCACTTCAAATAGGTCTGACTATCTCAACTTGCTCCCAGTACGCCCACTGGTATTCATACATGTGGCATTGTAGTGAATGACCAAATGTGGTTAAAGTTAAAAATTCAAACTGAACACATAAACAAAAACAGTTAACAACAAATGAATTATTAACTGCTCAACAAGCTTTGTAGTGTATGTTCTCATTAGTGATTGTCCTAAAATTTATGTAGGGAGGATGATTTGCTCCCAAGGGAAAGAATGTTAGAACACATATGTATCTTAAGAAATGGCAATAGTGACAGCCCAGTTTGCAGCCATGTCTTGGAATCACACACAGCAACCCTCCCCCCCAAAAAAATTGAAGTTTAAGGGCACTGAAATGGTAGTAACTGACCCCAAGGAAGGAAACAGGCTCCAGAAGTTACTCCAGAAAGAATCCTACTGGATCTTCCAACTGAAAGCATTAAAGCCCAATAGTTTTAATGATAATTGGGACCTCAACCCCTTTCTTTAAATCAGTTGTCAAGGTCTTGAATCAACTCTATTTTCAACTCTGTTAAATAATGTAAAGCACTATTAATTTGTGCTTTCCAATAAAAACTGTAGTCCCTCTCCCCCCAACATCGCAGTAGCCTTTTAATATATTCTCACACTGCTAAACCCTATTAGAATAAGATATACTGTTCAGTATTCTCCCTCTGTACATTAGTTTACCTGTTTGATTCAGTTTCATGCTGGCTCCTTTACCTGAATTTAATTAATGCCGAGTTCCCTCTGAAAAAGGGAATGCTGGTCCCAGAGGGCCTACTTGGTTACCAAAATTCAAATCAATCAATCAATTGATAACAATCCAGTTTTGTTGGTCTCTTCAGTATTCTGTCAGTTTGTTAGAATGGTTAGAAATGGTTGGAAATGTTTGGACATATTGAGCCAGGCATGATACTCTGTTGGAATTCTTGAATAATTGTAAAAAGTTTACACTTTTATTTATTCAGATGTAGGCATAATGAGACAGTGTAAGACATGCCATTAGTGGATTCCCTGCAAACAATTGGGAATCTAAATACGTTACGAAGGTTGATCGCAGACATGGAAGTGCAACATCAGCACTGTACGTAGGTTTCAAGTTACAGCCTTCAAAAAGTGCAATATCCTTATGAAAGTCTGAACATTTACTTTCTCCATTCTTACTGTGGATAGAACAACGTTTTTCTTCTGAAAATGGCTTTTAACATGCATAACTATCTTTGACGTACCTACACTATGTGTTTCTATATCTTTTCTTTATTTGTGCAGATTCATATCTCCCCAAGCCTCTTGCTGCAGCAACCAGTTCTGTTGTAAACCATGATCACCAATCAGGTTTGTGGTAACTGTGCATGGGGTATAAAGAGATGTGTTAGCAGTAGGAGACCACCCCTGCCAAGATCATATGAGCAAAGCGCTGGGCACCTACACATTGTTCTTTGCATGTTTTGAATTTGCCTTGGTCTTATGAGAAGCAATAACTAGGATTACTGTTTTTGCAGCATCCTAGTCTGTAAGTAATCTACTTACAAAACTTGCTTCTTTGAGTGTGCCAATCTTTGTCTGTATCGTTCGAGCAGGGGTCAGCAACCCCATTGCATCACCTGTTACTTGCACTACTTTGTATGGGTCCACCCAGTTAAACTGTAAAGTTAAATTTCAAGGGTGCCTTGGGTAGGAACTTAATATGGGGGCCCAGTGGTGGCACTCTCTTGGCACTGATGTGCGCATCCGCATTGCAAAAATCATGGCAAAGGGGTGTTTTTAAAATTGCAAATGTGGATGCTTTCCTCAGTGTATTTCTTTAAAAGGGTCCTGTTTTTTTACATTTTCCCACAATGTGGCTCCTCAATTTCTAATCATTAGGGTGGACTGTGAAGATCCAGGAGAGGAGGACATGCCAGGAGGACAAGCTTGGGTGCTTCACCTTTAGTTTATTTATGCAGGATCCTGGTGCAGGAGCTAGAAGAGAAGAGCTGGGAGAAGAGCTGAGATCCAGACAGGGACCAGGAGCCCCACTAATAGTCGAGAAGATCATCATCCCTGGTATCATTCTGGACCACGGGCTGGACCCCAGCAGTGGACCATCATAGGTTTTGTGCGGTCCCGGCATGCAGTTCTGGCATGTGGTGTGCCCAGACAATGTGCAAGCAAGTGTGTGAGTGGCACCCAACCCAACTCCCCAAACCCAGTCCCTTAATCAGCTCAGATTTTCATCTCTTATTTGTTGGACTGCTGTGTTAACTTTTTATGCATTATCAGAAGTTCCAGTCAAGTAAAACAAACTCTTTGCAAGTCATTCTAAAACTGATTTTGTAACTGGCATTCTGGGATGGCATCAAAGTTTGATTATGAATGGCTTAACTACTTGCTGCTCACCCTGGAAGCACTCCATGCAGGACACATCAATTTATTTTTTTTAATTAATTTTACTATGTTTTTTCAAGAAAACAATCAAACCCTCAGTCTAAAATGAACCTTACAAAATAAGAACACAACAGCTGACCAAAAAAAATGTCACTCACTAACTACTGCTGAACTCTGTTACGTAATCATTACTGGTGTTTGTTTTGTAATTGTGCAAATGCTGTGATGTGCCACCATCAACTGAAAATGAGGGTCATGAATTTAAAATCTTGTTCTCCTAAGACCTGCTTTCTAAAATATAAGTAATTTTCTTACCTCCAAGTTCTGGTTTATTTTCCTGTCTTCCTGCTAGAGTCTTGTTTGGTTTTCAGTTTACAGTACTCATCTTTCGAGCACCCTAGCAAAATGAACATCTTAAACAGAAGTCAAACTTGCAGGTGAGCCATTCACCTAGTATACAGTGCAAATGTGAAACAATTGGTGGTTTAAAAAAAGCTTAATTGTTACACATTTAAGTATATAAGATTGAATTATAAACCCAACATGAACTATTTTTTTTAACCTGAGAACAGCTCAAAACTGCTCAGATAATGGTGATGTGTTTATTAACGTTCATCACATAATCTTCATACAAATAATATAGGGTCAGGTATAACTCATCTTCATGCAGGCATATTCTTCTCCAAACTGTTTGCATAAAGATTTCCAGTAAAACACTGTTTACTGTTGTGATTTTCCTTTACTGAGGGCATTGTTTATTCATCATTGTTTTTCCTGACATTGAGTGTACAGCCTTAATATGAAGTAACACATTTCTTCAAGTAATCCACCTGAAAAGAACATCGATGTTCACTGAACAAATTTATGGTATAAATTCTGGTATACATTTTATAAGCCGGAAAAAGAAAAATCTGCCAGCACACAAAAAAGCAACCCTTACCAAAATGATGTGCAGAACATGTACTGTATGTTCCTAATACCTTTATTATGTCCTTATGATCTCTTATCTAGAAATTTATTATTTTGAATTTTTAACTAAAGTTTGCCATTGCGAGTTAAACCTAACAGCTGCAAAACTGAGATCCTCGACTCGAGTGTGCCTAAAGCTAAAGCCTAAAGCCTAAAGCTAATACTGGGAGGGACTCTTAGTGTAAACACTGAAGCTCACCTTATTATCACATGAGATCTGTGGTCTCTGGGGATTTAACTGACAACAAGCAGTCATTGCATGAAAAACATAGCAATATACACCAACACATATGTGCATTCCCCTGCCTGATCATTTTGTAACCCACTGGTGATAACACTCCTATTTATCCCATAAACATCGATTTTTATATGCATCTAAACCACATTAAGTTCAGTGTATGCTATTCAGTCCCATGCTGTAATTAGCATGCATATTGAAACTATGCTTGGTTATCATGGAGAGAAACTGAGGTTCCCCTGACATCTGCTCCTCAGCATAAACACGGTCCGGTCTTGCATCATTACTGTAATGTTTGCTACTACTGACAGCCTGTAAGCAGCCGTGGCATGAAGCCTTCAAAAAGTGACAGTAAGTCTCTCTCCTTTTAATATACAGTAACTTGATTTTTGGGTTTCTGGGCTTGTACTGCAAAATAAACTTTGAAACAGCAGTGCTTTTGGGCCCCAGTTTTGGGCAAATATAAAGATTAGAAAGCACTTTTTTTGTCCCTGGAAAACCATCAGGCTGGCCATTGGTTTTTAACATTTGGGTAGAAACTCATTGAGCGTGAGTGATGATGGCTTCGACCCGGGACTTATATTGAGCATTATTGTGATAGGGGCTGCTTTTGCCTGTTATCTTGATGTAAAATGTAAATTGTAATTTGTTTTTAAAATGTCAGAGAAAGTATTTAAAAACTGCTTTCTCTGACTAATAAGGCAGCAAGGCTAAAGCTGAGTGAGAATGCCGGGAGCCACAAATGCTCTTACCGGGGCTCTTACCTTTGAATTTTATATAGTGTGACTGCTTATATCTTAAGTGAATAGAGAGCAGTGCTTGTAATCAGGTTGTCGTGTAGCAGAGTGAACCTGGTCTTAATTGGGTTAAACAGTTCTTGAAATATGTTGAGAGGCTGGTGTTGGCTAATTTAGAAGCTTTTCCTCCTTCTGAAGTGTGCTGAGAGGACTACATGTGGTCTACAAGCCCGTCTACAAGAAGGATATTAAATTAAATTTGAAGATACTTCTATTGCACTATGAGTGACGACATGCCTATTATGCCTTATGTAAGGTATTTTCACACATAAACCGGAGGGTGAGGAGCCACAGTGGAGAACTGAGTGTAATTTTCCTGAGTGCTTAGATTCCCTTGGTTCCAGGACTCTCGGATCAAGAGTTGGGAGCCAAGTTCACTTATATATTTTTTCCCCACTAAAGCTTTTTAAAAACGTTGCTCAGGTGACAGGAGGAGACTGATCATGGGGTAATTTCCCTAGAGGTACAGTGCTTTTCATTTAAAATGCTTTTAGCTGAAGTCTCAACTCTCATTTTAACAAACAAATCCTTGGTGGCTGGATAAATTGCTTTAATTTAAGAAATTCTAAGTCAGAACTCCTGTTGTATATTTATCCTATTTAAAGAATGACAGCTGGACCTTTTTAGCAACGAGTTTGTGCTGTCAACTTTAGTTTGAGTCTGAACTCAGGTAACACTCACTTTCTACATATATGGCAATTGATGCCAAACCCAGAGTGAAGCACTAACTCTAAAATATAAGCCTGTGCAGGTCTCCTAAATCTAGATTCGAGCTGCACAGATTGATGTATCAGTGACCTTATTATTTTAAGGCCTTTATCTGCATCTGCTTTGATGGACTGCTGAATATGAATGGAGCCTCTTAATCTATACACTAATGTTTGAACTCCTGGATAAATGGAGCCTTGAATGCTTGAATCAAAATGGATGGACTTCTGAATATAATGGAGCCATAACTCTGTCTGCTGAAACTTATTTTACATATTTTAAGCTAAAGGTTGTATGGGAATTGTCTGTGTGGTTTTGATTGTCTGAACCAGCAGGCCGGGCCAGAAGGTTTGCTGTTGGTGGCCTTCTGCTACTGACAGAATGCTTTCTTTTCACTTTATTGCTGCTTACATTGTTGTTTTGTTTGTTGATTTGGTCTTTCATTAGGCCTAAGTGAACACCAGTTTTAGTATTCTAGAAGGTAACCATTTACTAAGATTATACAGTATTTATAAATTTAAGTTGCAGATAACTTCCTGATTAGTAGATGGATATTACACGTTCCACTCATAAAATATCCTACTACAAACATTGATTTAAAGCTGCGGGTAATAGATAAACAGCTACAACTCTACCACACAAAGAAAGCCCAAAGCTAGGGCACATTAAAAACAATATTTATTGAAATTTCAATTAGCACCCCCGTCAACGTACATTTCACATCCTAAGATGCTTTATCAAGACAAATGGTGCCACCAGTTGCTACCCTTTAAATAATGCATTACCATATATTACTAAATAGGACAGGCATACCATATTTCTCCTAAAAAATAAATAAATGCTGTAAATAACACAATGCATTACTATATATCACTAAATGAGAGGAACATACCTTATTTTCTCTAATATATAAACATAATAAATACTCTAAGTGACACCACAAAAATACGCCTGTAAATATATTCTAAATTCACACATACAATAGTACAAAAGTTATTCCTAAACAGATAATGACTAAAAATCATTATATTGGATTCCTGCATATTAATGTCATATGTAAAAAACTTTTATCTAGTCAGCTCTCATACAAATATATTCAAACCAAAATATATGTTTTCTAATTTAGATACAACTAATATATCCTATAAAATACATACATAGGGTTACTTAGGATCTTTTAGAATTGTTCTTTTTTTTTAAGTAAAGTCACCAATTAAAATTGTTCATTTAAACCTGGTTAAATACATGCTCCTAATGTGTACTGCCAAAAAGTCTCTCTGTACATAATTAAATTGTCCAGGTCTCCTCCTCTAGGTCCAATGGACACCTTCTCAAGTCCAATAAATTGGAATGTATGGTCTTTACCCTGTTTGTTGACATGCAGTGCTAAAGCATTTTCCACAGTACCTATATGGATATGTCTAATATGTTCCAGGATACATACTCTCACTTTTCTCTTAGTTTTACCAACATAGAAGCATGAACAATTACATACTGCAATAATACATATATTATTGTCTCTGATCCACAAGTGATAAAATCTCAGACGTCATACTCCTTCTGATTAATAAAAAGCTTTTTTCCAACCTGGATGTGGTAACAAGCACTGCAGTTGCCACATTTCCAACAACCCGATGTGAGATCCAATGTTCTATCTTTGTTTGGTACAGATAAGCTATGGACAAGCCTATCTTGTAAATTTCTTCCCCTTCTATATGTTGCATGAAAATCTGCTGCTGTTACATTCTTTAAAGCAGGTTCAAAATTCAACATATACAAATGTTCCTTAATGATGTTCACAACAGCATGGCTCTGAGGGGTAAAAGTAGTGACAAAATTAGGGGCACGTTATTTTGTATTGTTGCCAAAAATATCATAAGTTGCATTTCTTTTTATTATTATTATTATTTTTAGGAATTAAGAGTTTCTCTTTCTATTTTATCTACCATATCACTAGCCATTTCCAGGCACATGGAGGCATATCCTCTCCTTTCAAATCTTTCTAACATCATTTAAGAACTCGTCACATATTTTTTATGTATACTGCAATTGTGCCTGGCTCTTGTAAGCTGGCCTTTGGGGATATTTTTAACCATGTGCCTTGGATGACAGCTATCATAGTGTAAAATGGCATTACAGTCTGTAACTTTTCTATGAAGGGAAGTAACTATTTCCCTTGATTCTTTTCTCTATACACAAATCAAGAAATACAATACTGTCTCTCACTGTCACTGTAAATTTTAAGTTCTGATTATTGTCTTCTAAAATGCAACAAAGTTGTCCAATTCTGCTTTACTGTTCTTCCAGATAATAAAAATAGCATCAATATACCTTTTATATATGTCTAGGCTGTCATAAAAAAATGATTTTTATCTGGATTAAATATGACCTGATTTTCCCATTTTGCCAAATAAATATTAGCATAATTGGGGGCCATTGCTGCCCCCATTGCTGCTCCTTTAAAACAGAAAATATCTGTGTCATATAAAAATACATTTTTTGTTAGAATATGTCCTGTAAGTTCTAAAATAAATGTTATTAATTCCCCAGAATATGTAGTATTTCTATACATGGCATCTCCCAAATATATCAATTCTTCCTCATGAGGTATATTGGTATATAAAGAGGATACATCCATAGTTACAAGTAACCACCCTGATTCAATTTCCACATCATTTAAAATTTCTAAAATATGCATGGAATCCCACATGTAAGCTCTATGGCCTTGTGCCATGCCCTTAATATAATCATCAGCAAATTGAGCCAAAGGTTCTGTCAATGAACCATTACTCGAAACAATTGGCCCCATGGGGGGGATCAGTAAGGCTTTTGTGTATTTTAGGTACATCATATATTACAGCTCTGTGGGATTTTGTACAAATAAAAATTTCTACTTTAGCACTGATCACCCCATTGGCAACTGCATTATGTATGCATATATCTATCTGTTTCTTATAAAGCATCGCCTGATCTGTACACAATTTACAACAGAAATTTTTATCAGAAAGAAGCAAACAAATGGCATTATTGTACTTATTTTTATCCATCACCACTATTGCCCCACCCTTGTCAGCTGGGCTTAGTGGTGATGGTAGTATTTCTTTCCAACGGTTTTAAAGCTTCACGCCCTCTTTGTGATGTTTTGTCTATCCTGAAATTTCTCTTCCTTATGTAGTTACAGATCTCCTTCTCACAAACTTTAATAAACATCCCACAGTGGAATTCATTGAGGTATAAAGGTAGATTTTTATGCCATTTCATGCTTGTCCCTGTATTTCCTGTAGCTTGTGTCATTGCTTGTACCTCTGATGCTTCAAGTATATGTGAGTGTGCAAGGCTCAATGTCCATGATTTATCAAATACAATTTTAAATTCAACTTTCGAGCATAAGTATGTAGATCTACTACTGTATCAAATTAGTTAATGACATTCATCAGTATGAATGAAAGTCCTCTATTTAACACACTTTGCTCAACGTCACTTAGGACATATTCAGATATGTTGACAAATTATCTGTGCTGCTATCATTTATTTCCGATAATAGCCCCTCCTCTTGAAATTCCTCCTGTATTGTGTTGACAATCTGCCTCTGTATGTCTGCTGTTGTCATTCTCTTACATTGTCCAGACTCCTGGATCCTACCCCTTCCCTTGCCTCTGGTACCCCTCCTAGTACCGTGTCCACAAATCAAGTTAGCTGAGGGCTTCTGCGTAAAGATCTTCTGGTGGGTATTGGTAATTTGACTGTATTTTGTGCTGTTTGTGGAGTCATTTCCCATTGCACATTTTCTAGTGTCACTGGGACTGACAAATTTGGAGGGCATGGAGGAATATTCTGGTGGGGGCCTGTCTCTCCCATTTGTGTTGTATTCATAGACATTATCGGTTCCTGATAAATTCTGGGAACTAGAATTGGAGTCATGGGGTATCCTAAAAAGGCTTATTTAGAGCATGTACATTTCCTACATCTTCCCTTCATCTGTTTCAGATCCTGAAACACTTGTATGTGTGTACTGGTTAGATTTTTTAAGAATCGAAGTGTATATTGTTTAGCCTTTTTCCCTATTCAAAATATGTCCCAATTCATAGTCCCATCTATCTCTTTCAAATTTACACATTTTTGTTTTCTTTATGCATTCATCTGTCTTTTTAAAATTTCTTTTAAATTGTCAACATATTTATCATACTCCAGTGTGCAGAAATGAATTAAACAGTTTCACAAGATCCAAACTCTTTAAGTACTTCTTGTTCCATCTCTATGCCATCAAGTATAATCTGTATTAGACTCCCAGACGAATCCAAAGATGAGTTTGCCATTTTTAAAAGGGCTTTTTATCAGTGCCTTACATGGATTGTAACACCCATTGTAGTCCTTGTGGTACTTTTTAAGATGTTCATATGCTTCCATAGTGACCCTTGCCAGTATAAATGTCTGGCTTTCAAAGAAATATGTTCTAAGGCCACATATGCTTGTTTTATGTTCATAATGTCTTTATTATTCTCATATATCCCCTTGTTCCATGTATAAAATTTCCTTCTGGCAGACTGACCAAAGTGGGTTTTCACCCTAAACAGGCCTTCATTTCCAAAACAACTTCATTCAACATAAGGCACTGTGATTGTCCCACTATATTTCCTACATCTTCTGTATAATTATCAGTCTGAACCACATTTAGATTCACTGTATTCTGAGGACACTGGATGGCATTAGCAAATACAGGTGTATTCAACACAGATATATTCTGTACTGGGGGGGTGCTACTTAGTACTCTGGCCTTCTTATCCACCTGAAACGCCATTGTTGCTGGATGTAAACCATATGTGTGGTGATGAGCCAAACCTTGAAAACAAATCACAAAATTCAAAGCACAAAACCCAGTGGCTAAAGCACCCAAAAGAGGAGCCAAATATAAAATTCAAACAGCAGGTAATAAATAAATGGCTACAACTTTACCACACAAAGAAAGTCAAATGTTAGGGCACGTTAAAAATGATATTTATTGAAATTTAAATTAGCAACTCCCGTCAACGTACGTTTCACATCCTAAGATGCTTTATCAAGACAAATGGTGCCACCAGGTGCTACCCTTTAAATAACGCATTACCATATACTACTAAATAGGAGAGGCATACCATATTTCTCCTAAATAATAAATAACTGCTCTAAATAACAGAATGCATTACCATATATCACTAAATGAGAGGAAGATATCGCATTTCTCTAATATATAAACATAATAAATACTCTAAGTGACACCACAAAATACACCTGTAAAAATATTTTAAATTCACAGATTTGAAAGGAGAGGATATGCCACCACGTGCCTGGAAACAGCTAGTGATATGGTAGATAAAATAGAAAGAGAAACTCTTCTAATTCCTAAAAATGATAATAATAATAATAAAAAAGAAATACAACTTATGTTGTTTCTGGCAACAATACAAAACAACATGTGGTAGAGTTGTAGCCGTTTATTTACCTGCTCTTTGAATTTTATATTCGGCTCCTCTTTTGGGTGCTTTAGCCGCTGGGTTTTGTGCTTTGAATTTTGGGGTTTATTGATTTAAAGCTGTTAGTTTGAACAGAATGGGCAATTATAAAACACTGAGGCTCTTTCTGAACTGCATGAACTCCTGAACCTCGGTCCTGCACATGGAAATGAGTCTTTTACTCATAACTTGTTTCAAGGACTTCAATTAATGGAGCCTTGAATGCCTGTTTTAAAATGAATGGACTCCTGATCATAGTGGAGCTATAACTCTGTTTAGATGATACTTTATATAAATGTATGGAACAGCTGCATTTTAAAAATTTTATTACAGCTTGCCACAGACTGAATTTTAAGGCAGGATGTCAGTCGGTAAGTTTATCTTATTCTGTCTGAATGCGCATGTACTTAGATAATTTCCCACTCAATTCTGGTCACGTTTGAAATATTCCTAAAATAGTTGTATTATTTTGAGGGGTTAAATGATATAGGTGACTGACTAATGCTATTATGTATTTTTTTAGATGCTGAACAGCATCAGGTTATCCCTACTTCATGGTTATACAGGGTTTTATAGAATCAAGTCAAACAGGAACCCTAAGGATGGTTAGAAAGGGGAGATAGTTTCTGTTTTTTTTTAAGTAAGTGGATGCCCATGGTGGACCTGTTGAACATTAGCCATTGATTACTTAATATGGAGTTTCAAGATGGAATTCAATTGTTGTGATACAGTCACTTACAACTGGGATAGGACCAACGTTTGTTGACATTTAGAAGGCTGTATAGTTTGGATGTAATTCCCCCTCTGTAACATACCTGTGACAAGGGACTGTTATGAGTCCAGAAGGCTGTTTATGGCTTCAAAGAAAAGCTCATACAATTAAAGGAATTGCAAGTACGAGGATTTGGCCCAAATGTCACTATAGATGGAGCTTGGGGGGGTCAGAACTTACACCTCTTATGTCTGGCAGAACCTTTGAACTGTTCATAAAGGTATTACAGCATGGACTTCCCAGAAGGATTATATGAAGGTTTTCTGTTGTCTGATGGATACAGGAGGGTCTGGAGCACTTCTAGAAAAATGACTTTTCATTTTGCCTATCCTCTTTTGGGATATCCTTGCAGCCCTAGTGCATTGATTTACTATCCTGATTTTATCAACTCTAATTAATTATGTACTCTGGCAAAAGTGGAGCAAATATCTGCCAAACTAACTTTGGTCCATGGCTAACTGAAATTATGAACTATATATTTTATTGCATATTTGCATTTTTGCAGAAGTTATATATTAGTATAATCAGCCAACAGGAATTAATTTCATGGAAGTTTACTGTAAGATGCAATAATCTGTTGGTTGTAAAGCAACTAAGAACTGCAGTGGCATTTTATTAGTTGTATTCTTTAGGCTAACATTTTTTTTATATTGCGTTTATCCTCCTTGTCCTGCTGGCAAGCATCTGTACTCCTCCAGTGTCTGGTTGCTGTTTCACCACAGGCGTCCCCCATGCCCTGTATCCCCCACAGATTGCCTCCAGGCTTATTTCAATTACCACAAAGCACTTTAAACATATTTAAGAAAGCATGTGTTCAAAACAGTAAACAAGCTTTTACATACAGTTGATTACTATTTAACAACATTATGTGTGCATCTGATGCAAACTGATAATCAAGTTCCTTACTTCCAGCGAAAGAGGGGGGCCATAACTGACTCCTTCTTTTTGTGTTAAAGGGTCAATTTTTGGCAGCAAAAATTAGGAATGAGGGTCATTTCAAAAATGTGCAGATGAGTATGGGTACAACTTTTTTGGAGAGTCCACCGGTATGGGGCAAAGGACAACCTTGTCTTTTTGAAAACCAGATACTAAGACTTCACTGAAAGCACCTGGAGCTCACTTACCCATCTGGCTGAGGTGATAGAGACCAAAAACAGTTTTCATGACAAGTGTGACATCCCACATTTGTGTACTGGCTCCAATGGTTTACCTGTCAGCAGAGCAAAGCACCAGCAGTAGCTCCCATGGTGGTGGATGCCCTTGCACTGTAGGGAAACAGGTGGTCCAGGCCATTGAAAAAACAACCAAATGCTTTCTCTTGTGCCATCATCAGCTTGCCAGCCCATACCTGGAATGTAGAGATGGCAGTCACATGCACTTTAAGGGATGTGGCTCACAACCTTGACTGAGACACAAAAAGAACTGAGGTAATCGAGGATACACATCACTGGACTGGTGAGAAGGTCAGTCTCCTGGCCTGCACACCAGCACAAAAACCTTGTGTTTTTCAATGAGTGCATTTTACCATTTGCCTCCATGTGGACACCTCCAAGACATGAAGAATGTGTTCTCAAAGGCCCCAAGACTGAAACTCTAGCTACTCGGGTACTAGGCTGATAGGTGTAAGGACCATAGGTCTGAATGCTGGACCATTTCAGGATCAGATAGAGAGGAAAATGCAATGGGGACCTGCTGGTGAGGCTTGAAGATCCTGGTACCAGATCTGTCTGAGTCTGTCTGCAGCTATTAGGACCAGGTTTGTTTTTTCCCTGCATGCTTTGAGCACTACCTTATGGATCAAAGGAAGGGGAGGAATGGTTTTCAGCAGGTTCAGGGCAGGCAGAAGGCATCCCCCTTCAGTGTTCCCATCTGAGGAGTGCAGGTGAAGAAAAGCCTTAACTTTCTGTTCTCCCAGGAGGAAAACAGGCCACCAGAAGTATGTCCAACCAGATGAACATCCTGGTGTAAATTCCACTGATGAGACACTCTACTGAAAGTGTCCACCAACTGGTTGTTCTCCCCTTGCTACATGCACTGCAGGCTGCATACTAGGAGACAGATGTGGAGCGCCTCTAATGCAGGGGAATCATGTCTCATTTAAAATCGCACAACCTGACCCCTACGCCAGTGGAGAAAACTTGTTGGTGCCTGCTGCACTGCCTGGTGCTCCAGCAGACTGATATGTTGACAGGCCTTGTTTAGTAACCAGAACCCATGGACAGTGCAGTAAG
This sequence comes from Neoceratodus forsteri, assembly GCA_016271365.2. NCBI lineage: Eukaryota > Metazoa > Chordata > Ceratodontiformes > Ceratodontidae > Neoceratodus > Neoceratodus forsteri. Next base: position 689,613,010 of record CM057449.1, read on the forward strand.
ATATGCGAGGCCCCCATCCCACCAGGGACAAATCCATGGTTAGGTTTAAGGTCTGATCTGGGCAGATGAAGTGAATTCTCTGCAAAGTTCAGATGGAAGACATGTGAACTCCCATCCTACCAGGGACATATCCGTGGTCAAGGTTTGGGTCAGTTCTGAGCAGATGAAGAGAATTCCCTCATCAAAGTTCTAGGAGATCAGCCACCACTTGATGATGTCTGGTATTGGCTGTGTCACCCAAAGTGGCTGGTCCAGATGATTGTGGTGCTAAGTCCACTGGTGCCCCAGCTCCCACTGGAAGGGGCTCATATGCCAGTGGACCAAACTTGCCATGCTGGTTGAGGCTGCCATGAACTCCAACAGCTGGAGGAATTCCCATGCTTGGTGCAAGTGCCCAAACTGAACTGACTGGACAAATGAGGCAATATCCTTTTCCCCAGTAAAAAAGCCCTGGCATGGTGGGAGCCTAGCTCTTCTCCAGTGAACAGAATCACTTGCTTGGTGACCTCTTTTGACTTTGCCAGGCTGACCAAGAGGCCAGGATTCCAGGAAGTCTGGAGAACCAGATTTCTGGACTGCTTCATTACCTCTCTGGAGTTGCCCATAATGAGCTAGTCATCCAGGTACAGGTATACCCTGGTGCCTCTGCACCTGAGGTATGCTGGATGCATCACCTTGAACTGGTAGAAGACCCCTTGCACACTGAACCTGAGGTACCATCTGTGAGACAGACAGATGGGGATGTGAACGAATATGTTTTGGAGGTCCAGGGAACAAAACCACGCTCCTGGCACCAGAAGGAGTATGATCTGGTTAAGCGTTACCATACAAAAACTTCTGCCTCTGGATGAACTTGTTCAGCTCATGCAGATCTAGAAAGGGGCACATATCCCCCCCAGGGTGGGAGAACCTGGGACAACCTAGATAGCACTGCACTCTAGAAGCAGAGTGATATCACTCTGCAGTGTGGCTAGTCTGTCTTTGGGCATCATGGACTGCCTTGGTGCTCAGGGTTGATATGGAGGGAAAATCTCAAACTCTGGAGACAGACCTGATCCAACCACCTCCAGAACCCTCCAGTCCAATGTGATTGCAGACCACTGTGGAATGAAGGGGAGGAGCTGACCCAAGATGAGAAGCTGCAGCAGGGACAAACAGAAGGGAAAATGGTATCTCACAACCCATTACTTTTTGCCTTTGGAGGAGGCTTTAAAGGAATGGCCTTCAGACGCACCCCTGCTTCCCCTTTTTGATGATCCTGACCACCATACTTGGCTTTTCCAAGCAGTAGTGCTTATACTGCTGCCTGTGCTGCTGGTGGGGGTGCTGTAGTTGTTGGGGTTAGAAGTCTGAGGTCTCTTTTGTCTCTAGAAGGCTACTTAGCCTGTTGGGCTAATGCCATCACATCCAGGATGACACTGGACTTCTCTATGCAAGTAAGATGATCTCCCATCCTGGGGCCAAAGAAGCTGGCGCCTAGATAGGGCACATTTCCCAATCTGTGCTGAGTCTTCAGATTAAAGATTAACTGGAGACCTAGCACAAATTGACAGATGTGCCCTACATGGGCACCAAACTCTTTGACCTCTGGGTGGGAGATCATCTCACCTTCATGATAGGGTACATCTGACAATTTGTACTGGGTTTCTGGATTAAACACTGAGAGATGTAGCTAGGCCCGCCTTTGCATGGCCACCACAGCAACCTTGTACAGGAGTCACCCAAGTCCAGAGCTGTCTGCAGCTGATGCTTGGATAGCAAACATCTCAGTTAAAACAGGGTCTGAGCCTCTGCCTTGGCTATAAGTGGGGTGTAGAGGGACCATATCAGCAAGCTTATCAAAGAGCTTATAGCTGAAATGGGCCATCAGGGCCATATAGCTGGTCTGACAGATCTCCCAAGTGGTCAACACATACTCTTTTCAAGCAAGGAAGTTCTGTTTCTTGCACTCCTTGTCCATCAACTCATCCACATTTCTCTGCACCTTCATCCTATGAAAGGCAGAGTCTGATACAAGCTCCTTTTCTGAGGGGCGCTCTGAGAAACCATAAAACCCCTCAATAGGAATTGCATATTTGTAGCCCATGCAGTGAAGAGGGACCTGGCAAGACATAGGGTGCTACCAGATCCTGAGCATTGGAACCAGAACAGCACTGGCCACTAGAAATGCCACCTCTGACAAGGAGTCTCTTTTCAGGATATCATATGGGGTTGGAAAATGAACAAACACTGCACTATTGCCAAAGCCAGGTGGGGTGCATATTCAGGTAGCCAGCCACCGAATGTCCCAGTACAACAGAGAGGCCTCCAAATGAAGAAAATGGCATCATCAAAATGCTGCAAAATCAGTTCATATTATTCAAATAAAAACAAATTAAGCCCAGGTCGGTGAAATATTCCAAATAGTAGCCCCTGCACTTTGACCGGTAGGAAGCCCTACCGAGTTGAAGTGCAGGGATACTAGTTTGAGTGTTCACGTGACCTGTGTCTGATTTTTATTTGAATAAATGAACTCATTTTACAATATTTTGATTCTGCTGTTCTCTTCATTTGGAGTGCATCTCTATCTCTTATCATCAAGGGTTGCCCTCTCTCTTCTGGAGTTACTCTAATGAGACATTTGGAAAGGCAGACATATGTTGCAGAAGAACAGCAACAGAGGTTGACACTAGAGGTGGACTTGTTGATCGAATTGACCTCCATTCAACCCAATAAGAAGTATGCCATGGAGGAGTCATCTGAGTCTGAGTCTGTTCCCCCGAATAAGGGCTGGCTCCTGCATTCAGGGCAGCAGGATCGAGGTCAAAACCTTGACTAGGACCTCAATCTCAACCTCCACCTTCAACCATGACATCAAAAAGGACCCAGCAGTGGAGTAGAATACATCATCAGTTCAGTGAAGATTCACTAAAAATAAAACCTTAAGGGTATGAATCATCTCTTGTATGATACCAGATTAGGTGACCTTGGTTTATTTTCACTAGAAACATGTAGACTCTGTGGAGATTCACTGTTTCTCTATGACATAATTCTTGATCCAGCATTAATAGTAGATTTGGGTCTCAGTTTTAAGGATTTATCATATAATATAAGAGGTCATCCACTTCAGCTGACATATAAATCCTTTAACTATATTAGAAGGAAATATTTCTTTACCCTAAGAGTGATAAAACCATGGAACAATTTGCCATTACATGTTATTACAAGCAAAGATAAAAAATAATTTAAGGCTAGGCTGGATAATTATTTACTATAAGGCAAACAATTGACTTATTATTACTATCTTGGTTAGTGTGTGAGCTTCCATGGCTGCAAAGCTTTCTTGCTCACTATGTACCTTAGTAGTATGAACTTTAGTAGTATCTGCTTGGACAGTTTAACCACCATGGTCTGGACTTGAAGATTATCTATATGCAGAAAGCCACACAGGTTCAGGTTGATGAGGGGCGAGTTTAGTCCATCTTTGCAACACTGGGGTACTGGAGAGTGATGAAGTCTCACCTCTTCTGACTCCTTGTGGATGGGGTTGAGAATAATCTTGAACTGATCTTCAGCTGCAGTTGACATCAACTGCTCTATTAGGGAGCAACTGAGGCATTGATCTACTCCTCAACTTGAAACATTTCAACCAAGATCAACTGTTTGAGGGAGTCAAGAGATTGAGAGAAGACAGAACATTCACCCTTCTGCAACTGATGGTGCTGGCATGTCATGTGATTCTTCTTTCAATAATGGGGGCTTTTGTCAACAATTTGCATCTCCTATATATTTTCCTGAACTCTGGGAAATCCTGGAACAGGGTATATGGCATGGCTGCCCTACTGGGACAAAACCTAGGGCTGATGAGGTGCATGCTGGGTCGCCGAGTCCACGGCCATAGAGGCATTCAGTTCTTGAGGCCTACTTCAATGAAGCTTGCACCACACTTATCTAATGCGGAAGGATGCATAGCTTGATAGCATGAACACTACTCATCATCATGGCCAACCATAAGGTAGTACAGCATGACATGGCAATCTGTAGCAGACATTTTCTGCTGGCACTGAATGTAGCTCTCAACTCCTGGCTTTCTGCATTTCATCTGATAATCATCAATGGAGCCATAACTGGAAGGTGAAATGCACAGAATTAGTCAAAGACTGAAGAAAGAAACTGGAAAGTTTCCCAGATAAAAGCACTTGGAAACTAAGAATCCCCTGATGCTGCAAGAGCTGTGAAAAAGGAGACCTGTCCCTTCTAGCAAGAAAGATTGGTCACTGCAAGTGGCAAAGACAGAGGATGATACCAAGTATGAAGACATTGGGTGACTAAACTACAACCAGAACTTCCTTATTGTGGATAGTGAACTGAATCTGGCTTGGCAGAAAATGTCATTCCTCTGACTGGTTAAAGTGTTTAAGGTGCTCCTATATGTTTCCTCACACCTGTGGTCTCACAAAATTATCTAGAAACCCAGGTCATCCCCCCAAAAGGATGGAGAGCCCAAAGTAACCAATGTCTGGTTGACAGCTACAATGCAATAAAGCAAATCAAGATATTTTGTGTTCAAAGATGCTATGCAAGAACACTAAACAGTGCACTTGAAATAAACTCTACTGATGAATCTTTTCTGGAAATCACTAAATTTTTTAGTACTTGGGAATATACCGAGTCCAGATCCTGTTTTATCATGATCACATAGATCACTTAACTGCCCAGATTAACAAACAATTATAAAATGGCATAACATGTTCCTGACTTCTGATAGGCTAGACACCATTCTAAACAGTGGCATCACAATATGAAATCTCACATCATTAAAGTCCCTGGCAATCAGCTTGTCACACACAAAAATCAATGAACCTTTTCAGCCACAGTTTTCCATCAAAAATATGACTGCCATCTTTACTCACTGACAATGTTCAACTAAGCCCTAAAAGTAAAACTGCCTTAAATTAAAAAAAAAATAATTAAATGTTATTTTCTGTCATCCTCTTCTTACATACATACACAAATAAAAAAAAAATGAAGTACTACAGTACTTGCAGTTTCAATTTCTGGTGTTTCACTGCTAACCATAAAAAAAACCTCATATTTTCTCCTGCTTACTAGGGAACTCTATGTTGTTTTACCTGTCTCCCACATTTCCACACCTGCTAACTAGGGAACTCTTATGTTTTACCTGTCCCCTTCATATCCTGACCTGCTAACCAGGGAACTCTATGTTGTTTTACCTGTCCCCTTCATATCCTGACCTGCTTACCAGGGAACTCTATACTGTTGTACCTGTTACAGATAAAACAGAAGTCTTTGGCTCCCTCTGAGGCCTTCTGTTGTGTGAATGTGTGGGGAAGCATTCTGCCAGTAGAATGGAGCAGATATTTGAATTCTTGTTCTCCATCCATAGCAAACATTCCATCTATTGACTGCAGGACAGATAGAAAGGAAAGAAGGTGAGGAAAAGGGAGAAAATAATATAAAGAAGGAGGAGGAGGAGGAATGGTGAGGAAACAGGTAAATGAGGGGATGATATACAGCTGAGGGTAATTTAAAACTCATGTATTTTGCCTTGCATAGCCTTTGAAACTGAGATGGCATGCCAATGCTGGAATGTGCTGGAACTGTTTTATAGTGGTGAATGATTGTTTATAAAAAACATTAAAATGTTTTAATATTATCTTATTTTGTGCACCTTTTCATTCCCTGAAAAATATATTGGGCCTATTTTATAATTGAGGTAAGACACTCCAGGGTGTGATTTGTATTGCAATAATGGCACTTCTCAAGTGGTTGAAGGCACATGGCAATGTCTCATGCCTCACAGCACACCTGGGGTGTGCCATTTATCCCACCACAGTGCACACCCAATCATGTCTCAATTCTTAACTGGCTAACTCTTTAGGTTCACAGGATTCTTATTTGATGATGCTCATCTTGCTACTGCCAACCACAATCTTCTTTCCTTGTTGGACAATGGTTCTCTACTACTGTATTTACTTCACTTGCGAGAGAGAGAACTCTCTGGGGTATAAATGCAATCGCATTGAGAGACTTGGCTTAAAGGACCATTTATGCCCAGTGATCATCATAGTTCAGAGCCCATGAAAAGCTCTTTCAAAGAGGTATTAGGCTTATCTGTACCTGGAACACTCCAGAAATATAGACGCCTGAGTCTGTTCAATATTAATACTGCACTGTGTACATTCTTAAAACACTGTGATGTCACTGAGAAACAAGCAGTGCTTAACTACATTGAGTCAAACACAACTTGTCTCTCAATGACATCCCAATGCCCTACAAATGGCTGCAATATAGTATTAATATTGAACAGACTCAGTAGTCTATATCACTAGAGTAGTTCCAGCTAAAGAGAAACCCAATACCTTGTTTGAAATAGCTTTTCATGGGCGCTTTAAACAATTGTAGCCACTGTACATGAATTTTCCCTTTAAATGTTGACAGAAGGGCCTACCACTAAAACATTAATGGGGACCTAAACTAAATTTACATTTCTGCTGGGAAGCTCCATCTTTAAAATCCTGTCTACAGGTTAACCAGACTCCATAGCTGCTCTGTTAAAGATACATCACAGGCCTCCGACTCTTCAGCACAGATGTCGATCGGAAGAAGGAGCTGCATCATGGAGGGAAGTCGAGGGTTTGCTTTTTATTTTTGAAGCAGAATGTGCTCCGAAACTAATTTGCCAATTTACATTGCTGATTTTTGTCCAAATGCTGTAAACTGTGCAGAGGCATTGGAGGGGAACAAGAAGAGGAGGCTAACATTTTGAAGGGCCTCTCTCCCCTCCAAAACTGAATCATTATACCAGCTAGTCACTGACCATTGCTGGGCAGACCAGAAGTGCCATAGAGTGGCATGGAGCATTACATGGGCAGAGGGAGCCCATTCTGCTAAAAAATATGAATCCTTACTGCCAAGCAGCCCTCCCACGTTCAGATCTCACATTAAGGACCCAAGCAAAGCACCTGTAGAGTCTGTCGGGAGTCAGCCAAGGAGACAGCCAAAAGCCATGAACCCTGTCTGTCAGGACCCAGGTACACCTGTATTGTTTGAAGGGGTTAATCACTAGAATTGTGGCGGAGGGTTTGTGTTGTAACTGAACTGTACATTTCAAGGTTTGGGGTTTGTGTTGTAGCTGCGTTGTCTTGCAGGTTTGTGTTGCAGTTGAACTGTACATTTCAAGGTTGAAATAGCTTGCTGCTAAGCTGATATCTAGGTAGGATGGCACTGGTTATCTGTATACCCCCCAAAATGTAAATATAGTGATTGTTGTTTATAGCATACCTGTATCTGTGATACACCTATGGTAGTGTAATTACAGGGCTATGTACTGTACATTGGAAACTCATACTGTATACAGCGTAGCCTTACAAGGCCCTGGGAAAGGGGGACAGGAAGCACAGGAAGGGCAGAAATAGGGAATGTGGGGAGTGGTGCAGTGCTGTGGTTGCAGGGCAGCAGTCTTCAGGGAGACCTTCTGGAGACTGTGGTGCTGTGCCATCTGTGTTCAGCTCTCTGAGTTGGCAAAGAAGGTCTCCAGACTCAAGGCTGCATTGGCTACAAGTCAAGAGGAGGTCAGTAGATTCAGGGCTGCATTGACTAGTAGTTGGGTAACCTTTTCTCTCACCCTTGGGCCACTGAGTCTGACACTGTTACCTCAAAGAAGGCCAGATAGGAGGAGTGGCTGGACTACGATAGGCTCAGAGAGGGTGAGGGTGGTTGTATACAGAAGTATGAGGGGGGAGAGTCACAGGCACATTCCTCAACTGTAGCTGGTACCACTGCAAAATTCCTATACCGATCTGGCTGAGTGGGACAGCAAGAGGAGGCACCTGTGGGAGTGGCCATTGAGGGTGTGGGAGCCCTCCCAAGTAGAGTCCCTAAGGAGAGTGGTAGAGGACCCCAGAGAAGGAGGAAGCAACTTCTGCTGGTGGACTTAATTGTCAGGGGATACAGTTGGGAATAGGAAAGGGGGCAGGAGGGAGATCAGGTGCCTACCTAGTGCCATGGCATGGAGGGATGTGAAGCATATCCTATGGATCATTATGGCAGCAGGATAGGAGAGGCAGCTGGATGTCTTTGTCCACCTGGGGACAAGTTACCTGGCTAGGTATGGGGCAAGAACAGTGCAGGGGGAGTTTAGGGAACTGGGGAGAAGTCTTAGACAGGTATCATGAGCTGTAGCTTTTGCAGAGGTGCTGTCTGTCTATGATAGGGAGAAGGAGAGGGAACTCTGTACCAAAGTCTTCAACTCATGATTGAAGGAATGGGGCAGACAGGACTGGTATGGATACACTGGGGAATGGGGAACCACCTGGGAGGATCAAAGCCTATACAGAGGTGATGGCCTTCATCCATCCACACAGGAAGGAACCACAGTTTTCAGTGGACAATTTAAACCTTACATTGATGAACATTCAAACTAACTGAGGGAGTGGTAGAAGAAACAAACTCTGGTCAGAGCCAATATGGCTGTGGAAAGTTTTAGGAGTGGCAAGAGCAGTGAACAGAATATGCTGTACTCTTGTGGCACAGAGTCAGCCGTAATACTGCAGCAATTACAGTACTGTGCATGCATGATACTGACATGTGCACTTGCTTCTGGAGTCAGCCTTATGCAACATGGCGGTGCTGACATAACTACGTGTAACAACCCAGTCCCCTGGCTTCCTAGAATCCTATTAGTACTAGTTTTAGGCAGGCAGGAAAAGGCAACTGGTGGGAAGCTCATTAGGGGATTTCTACATAACGACATTATTGTTTACTCAGCTAGCCTGAGAGAAGGATGATTATATTATTTAGGACTCTCACAGCAGTATAGCCATTTTAGAGTCAGCTGCCCTTGGGGAGCTTAGAATGTTCATCAGTAAGTTCAATTGTGGCAGTTAGACTGGCAGGAGGTCTGCCACTGGGGCTCTGTCAAAGGGAGCCCTGGTATTTCCCACCCTAGTTTGCTAAAATCTTCAGTTTTTTTTTTTTTGTCTTTGGTAACCTGGTGAGGCCCACTAGGCACAAGTGCCTGTTTTCAGGGGTGACCTGGGAGAACTGGGAGGTTAAGTGACTTGCTCAGAGTCACACAGTATGCAAGTGGAGGTTGTGGGAATCAAACCCAGTCTGCTGGATGTACCAAGCTCATTTACAGCTTGTTACTCTAACCTCTAGGCTATACTGCCAGCTTGCCTACAGGACTTCTTAGTTTTACTCAAGGAGGAGTGAGAGGAATACAGTTCTTGTGGATCCAAGGGCAATCCCCAAGTTCCTGAAGTTCACAGCTGCCTTATGGAAGAACAATGAGTAGAAACTAACAGCTACCAGAGAAAGAAGGTGCCTTTTGCTCTTCCATAACTGGGAGGAAGGAAAGTCTAATCTATGAGTACAGAATTTGAGACTGTTCTCTGAGGGAGTTGTCTGAGGTGTGTATCCTAGATAAGGCTAGATAACACCAGTCAGGGCCCTTTTCAACACAACTGTGCTGAATTTAATGTTAAAGTTGGGAGTCTTTAGCAATTTGCTGGGGATTGGAGACTCATTGGTGTAACCCTGAAGGAATGGCAGAGACTGTTTGGGGCAAAGGGTGAGGAATGCCATCTGGAGTTTCAGGCAAGGCTAAGTGGTTCGTGGATGGGCACCAGTGTTCCCTGGGCAATGACCATGCACCAGGAGAATTTTAAAGTGTGTGGCACATCCCACAGATATACACTTTAGAAGAGAGATAGAAATATTGTTTTGTGGAAAACGCTACTGCTTAGCAAAGTGTCCTGCAAAACAGAGCATGCCTGTATTGCAATGATAAACATTTGGGGGACCACTCTTGCTTTAAGTCACATCTATAAATAAAGCCATACTACAAAATCCCAGTTACTGCTTTGGACATTCTGCTTATTGGGCCCGATTCACGACGGAGCGTAGGGTACATTTGAAATGTGCATACCCCATCCACAGAGCTGTGCACAAGCTTACAGGTGCACCAGTATTGGCATTTACAAATGCTGGCCACCTGTCCATGGCCCCGCTCCCACATACAGGGCCATGCAGGGTGGGCATGGGTGAAGTCAGAGACCCAGCCAGGCATCCAATCAGATGCCTGGCATGGGTCCGCTAGTGGATCCCTTGCACAGAAAGGCGCATGTTGGCAGCGTGCCCCATGGATGTCTGAGGGCTGGTGGCTCTAGCAGGTGGCAGGGGTGCAATGCTGCTGGCCCTCACTGTCAGCACTGATGCGGTGCCCTGTGATGAACGGGAGGAGGCATGCCTGCCAACAGGGGGTGGGGTGACACATCCTCTGGTAGTGGGGAGGGGTTTTGGCATGTGGTGCCACTGGGGTGGGTGGGTAGAAGCTGTACCAGGTGCCCCTGTGATGGATAAGGGTGTCATGGGTGTTGGGGGATATGTCACACACTGCTATGTGTGGGAGTGGGTGGGTGGTGGCAGGCGGCTGTGACCAGTGGCACTGGTGTTTTGGTGAGCTGCTCTCTCAGTCCTGCAGTTTGTGCATGGGACATGTAGGGGGTATATGGCTGGGTCTCTCTGGTGTACCCCGCGAACCCCTATGCACCCCCATGGCCAGCACTACATGCATTAGTGCATGGCATGTACTGCCAGCCCACCTCTCCTCTCACTTGCCCGGGGTGCATTGTTCATCATGCAGCCAGGGGATTGGGCATGAAGTTCCTGTGTGCTCCCCCATACATCCTGCATGGGGGGTTCAGTTGGTGCAGGGTGGCTACTCGCCCCAGATACGCGCTCATAGCCACTCTGCACCATTCCTATATAGGGCCCCATTGCTCCAAGTGTGAATGTTATTGTGGTCTCCTCAGCAGTTTGGTCTAGCATATGCCTAACACTCTGTGCCCTGGACCTGGTTGTAAATTAAAAGGTCCATTTTAGTATTACCCACACTACCCATCTTCTAGATAATGAGCCTGGTATACACTCCAACACCGGGGGTGGTACCATAAGTGTAACTCGGCCAAAAGAAAATTAGTGGTTCATGAATTGGCACCAGTGTTCCGTGGGCAATGGCTATGCACCAGGAGGATTTCAAAATGTGTGGCACATCCCACAGATATACATTTTGGAAGAGAGATAGGGATTTTTTTTGTGGAAAATACTACTGCCTAGCAAAGTGTCTTGCAAAAGACAGCATGCCTGTATTGCAATGATAAACATTTGGGGGACCACCCTTGCTTTAAGTAACATCTGTAAATAAAGCCATACTGTAAAATCCCAGTTACTATTTTGGACATTCCGGTTATTGCTTCTAGTGTGAAACTAGTTGGGGCTCCTTAGCAGTTAGGGTCTAGTATATGCCTAACATCTTCTCCTGGACCTGGTTGTAAATAAAATGTCCATTTTAGTATGTACCTCCACCCCCCATCCTCTATATAATGAGCCTGGTATACACTCCAGCACTAGGGTGGTACCATGAGTGTAGCTCTGCCAAAGAAAATTGTATGCCATGTAGTTGTCAATAGTTCTTTTAGGGTGCCAGCTAGCCAAAGGGTGGTATGGGGTTACATACATATGCACGATACTCATGCATACAGTTTAAATCTGCACCACCATGTTGCACAAGGCGGCTGTCACATCCACACTTACAGAAAGGAAAAGTAGTGCACCAGGAAGTGGGTATGTTTATGCAGGCTGTAGAGGAGAAGGGAAGAACATCAGACAGTGGTCCAGTTATGTACTTCCACAGTGCTCCTATACAAATCTGATGATGGCATAACATCTGTGGAGTTTGACCCACACAACCGTAAAAATCAGACTCAGGAGGAGACTATTAACAAACTAGAGATCTCATCTCAGATTTGCTCATCGTCACAGTCACTTTCTCACTGTTTTCTAAGCAGTGATTTCTGAAACATGCCTTAACCATATTGATCTCAGTGCATGTAGACTACTTCTGGTTTTCCCGATTGTATAAGGGAAGGTAGTAGAGTCTTGAAGTGGTTGCTGTTAGTGGTGGCATGCTCTGAAAAAGTGCTCCCATGCTCATCTGCCCATTTTAGAAATGATCCCTTGAGTTAAAGGGACAGGAATTGATTACTGATGTGCAACTGTTTGAAATGTCTCTATTTTTAAAAATTACATTAATACCTCTAAAGGATCCCTATTTTAACTGTGCTTGAGTAAACATTGATGCTGTCACTTGTGTTTTGTTTTGGTTTTAGATTTATAGAACTGTTATTTAATGCAGCAGCAGATTAAGTATATATGGACACATGTTGATACATGAACATATTAGAAGGATAACATTATCTAAATTACAAGGGGTCTGTGTTAGGTTTGGGTTTTGAATGTACACACACTAGTCACTTGTTACAGAATTGCAGATATATCATGTTTAAGATAGTATATGTTTGACTGTTCATGAGTAATATGGACTTATTGTACACAGAGTTTAAGAAAAATGTATCTGAACAGTACACTGTAAAATTTGATTGACACTGCTGTGTGAATCAGCTGGTAAATGCTGAACTTACAGTAGGGTAGGTTGTCTTCTAACCTATTTTTTACTTAACATATATATTTTCATATTTATAAGACTTTTCACATTATTTATTATGTACTGTTTAAAGATCTACTGACGCCTCAAAGAAACTTTGAAAAACATAATAATTAGGTAAAATTCTGCTTGTATTCCATATATATTCTAGATTTCTCCTCCACATTATTTATCACTGAGAAAATGTGCATGAATACATGAGTGTTATCCCTTGCAGTTACTTTAAAGTTAATCTGCCTCTGTAGCTTACTCCCTTCTTCAAGTCATAATGCTCTGTTGTGATATCACAATCTGTTGCCATAAGAGTAACTGTAATGTCACAAGCAGTGTATTATGACCTCAGGTTGGGAGACAGCAACAGAAATAAAAGAACTATTCAGGAGCAAAGAGCCTGTTTTCATGCAAATGACCTCAGCAATAAATAATGGGGAGAAGGAATAAAGAAGTAATACGAAATACTGTACAAGCTGAACTTTATCTAAATATTATGTTTTCTTAAAGTTCTCTTGAAGGTGTCAGCTGCTCTTTAGGCATATTTTTCCTTGTGTTTTTAATCATTATCATTTACTAACAGGGTTACCACCTGTCCCTATTTTCGCAGGACAGTCCTGATTTGGGCAGCTGTGTCCTGCGAAAAAACATGAAAAATACTTTATGTCCTGACATTATAGTAGAAAAAAAATATTTTCAGACTTTCCTCTAAATGTTGCAAAAACTACAGTACCTTAACTAAAATACCTTAAAATGATAAGAAACGCTAGGGAACACCTAAAAAATGCCAACACTTAGTTTTAATTCTGATTATTTAGAGAAAAAAGCTGTTGTGTTGGTTGAGGTTACATACTGTCCTGCAAAAAATCATGTTTCAGTAAGAAATGTCCCACTTGGGGCTTCTTAAAAGGTGGTAACCCTATTTACTAATGCTAGCGCAGACACACACAGAGGGTTTTAAAATGAAACTTCAGTTGATTTATAGCTTGTATCAGTTAGTGAACTTTCACATCAGTGAAATTTTACCTTGGGATAGCTTTTTTTTGATGGAACTAATCCTGTCTTGGTGAAGTAATTTGCAGAGCTGAGGCTGTTTAGAAGTACAAAATGAGTTATCAAGAGTTATGCTAAACAAATGTAAATATCTCTAAAAGAATACAACTTACAGATAAGAAACCTGTATGAAAGTTGTTCAGGACAATAAGACCTTTCAAATGAGCCTACTCATTAAGCTGCACTAATTATAATTTGTAAACTATGGCCATCTGATTATCTGAATTTTCATTTTTCATTGCAATGTTTACCTTTTGGATGGATATATTTACAAAGATCTAAAGAATTCAGATTAGTGACTACCCTCATTTGAAAGGTCATTTTGTCATGAACAACTTTCATGTTGGTTGTATATTGGTAACTTGTGTACTTTCTAAGATATTTACATTTGTTTGGCATGACTCTGTCTATGTTCACTCAGAAAGAAACAAAATGAGGTTGTTTGGAAGATCATATTTTACAAAATATAAAGAATTCAGGTCAGTGACTACCCTCATGAGAAAGGTCTTTTTGCCCTGAACAACTTTCATGCTGGTTGTTTTTGTGCACCTTAAATAGATGTAAAGGTATTTAGATTTGTTTGGAAGGTGTGCACATTTGTTCTTAGAGAAAAGCAGCTTGGAGTTCTGTGTCTATCATTCTAATTAAACAGAAACAAGGAAGTATTCCTTTAGCCTTCATGGAGATTTGCAGAAGCAGTAAAGCAAAGCGTTATTTATAAGAGCGTCTTTCTGATAATCAAGGCGTTTATACAACACAATAAATAAATAAATAAATAAATAAATAAATAAATAAATACATCAATAAATAACAAATGTAGCAATTTAAAACAGTAAATACAACAGCAGCATTAAAATCAGGATAAGCTATGCTAAATAAGAAGGTTTTAAGAGCAACTTTAAAACTTTGGATGGTCAAGCAATCTTGCACCCGACGGTAGAGAATACAACAGGGTCAGGGCCATAAAGCTAAATGACCTAGCCCCAGATGTCTTTAAATGGACCCTGGAATCCCTTGCAATCCTCGTCAGTGGATCAGAGAGAGTTGGGGAGCAGTAGGAGTGAAGGAAATCTTGCAGAGTGGAAGGATACACTGAAAACTCCTAAAAGATGTGTTCTACTGGAAACACCTTTTTCAAGGGAAAGCAGGATGGCCAGAGGCTCTGCCCACTGCCATAAAAAGGAGGCAAAGTCCTTAGCAGCCACTGGGAAGTCTGCATTATGAGCAGACTCGATGGAGCACAAGGTCTTATTCTGCTGGCACATTTCTATGTCTGTGTGGTAAATCCTCTGAAAATAATCAATTAACTGTTCCCTTCTGTACAGCAGAATCCAGATGAGACAACACTCCTTTCACTATGTGGCCTTCATGTTTTGGAATGTACTGTACTACCACTGCACTTAAGAGAAACTAAAGCCCTCTGACCCTTTAGAAATAGTCTAAAGCACCCATTTGACAATGCAAATTTAATTGTTTTACATTAATCACAGTATATCCCGTAGCCTGTTTCCTAAAGAGTCAAGTACAAACTGGTTTTATTGCTTAGCAATTATGCCATTGCAAATAAGATAAAAGAAAAGAACATTTTAAAATAGAAACTTAAAATTCTGTAAAATCATACAATTATACAGGTAATTGCAAGTTCATTGCACAAAGTGGGAAGTGTCTTGTGCCTGTCAGAATGAGAAAAGTCCATGCATACATAACTCAGAGATTACAAATGGTGGTTTACTATGATGCAAAGACTATATATAATTTTCCAGTTATGCTGCACTAGTAAGTTAATTTATACTTTCTAATACAATTGTCTTTATAAATGCAATGCAGCTAAAATCCATGCCAATCTATGCAGTACTTGTTTATCCTGTGATGTATATAATACAGTAATCAGTTCAGAGGGAGGGAGGCCAAGGGAGCCCAAACCAAAAGAGGCTTTAAAAAACACCTAGTTATGATGGCCCAGTGGTGCTGAGGGCTGAGGCACTGAATGCCTTACCTCATACCACCCCAGCAACCAGTGTTCGGGAATGAGCACAGGCCACCAGGGGTCAGCTGGGGAGAAGGATGGAGCACCCAGTGGCTGCTCTTCTTTTCCAGGGGGGGGTCACCTGCATACTCCCGCTTTGATACCGCCACCTGGGGGAGCTCAGGTGGAAGGGGCAGTAGATGGGGGAAGCCGTAAGGGCATTGGGCAGAAGTCAATAGAGGGGCAGAGCAGGAGGCAGGTCTGAGCATGTCTCCTAGCTCATTGGCCCTCATTGCATGCTGATGTCTGGGGACGGACAAAGGAAAATCATCTTGGTCTCTCCTAGGTGATGAATCCTCATTGTATGTTTTCAGTTCATCAGGACAGACTGTGCTGTACCTGGTCCATGTCCAGTGTGCATGGCTCTGAGGAGGTACGAATGGGGGAGTCCCTCCTCACCCTACCTGGAGGGGTCATCCAGGCACCTAGGTTAGTGGAACCATGTACTCTAGGGGCAGACCATGATGGAAGAGAATCATGCAGCAGACATTGTCTGAGAGAGTGGAGAGAGGAGGCTGTATGGTGCATAAATTCAAGGTTAAAAAAAAACACCTAGTTGAACAATGCAGACGTAATTATGTTTTATTTGAGTTTATGTATCTCTATTAGCATGTTCATTAAAGTGCATACTACCTGTGTGAACTGTTATGTATTTTAGCCTTGTTTACCTTATGTGTCTGTTATTTATTGTACTAGAGACCTTTTACTACTGTCCCAGGTTACCCTGTGAATCTGCCTTCTGCCCAATGTACTTTACATGGTTACCAAAGAATTAAAAAAATTAATGTCCAAACTTTGCTTTCCTATACTTCTTTACTTTGGCTGTTTTGCATTAGTTTGTGTATGTCCAGACAAAAACGTCCTTGGTTAAACTGTTGAATTATGGACCTCTCACTCACAGTTCATATCCACAGCAGACTGAGTAGCTGACTTTGACAGGTGGAGCTGGAGACTGTATTTAAACTTCACTGTATAGTTTGTTCTTTGTGGGCTGTGTGTGGATTTCCACACCGCAGAATTTATTTCATTTCTGAGCCCCACACTACCTGGGACACATCTGAGTGAGACTGATTCTTATCTTCCAAAGCTTACAAATGCAAGGAAGAGTAGGCACTGGCAGAGGGCAGACTGAAATGTTCATGATGTGATTAAGGTCATAAGATGAAGAACATTAAGCTACCCAGTTACTAAAGAAATAGTGTGTAGTAAACTACCCAGTTACTAATTAAATGTTTAGTATTAGAAAAATTCTGAAAGTTGAAAAATATTGTTTATTATTTTTTTTAAATGGTCATATAATTTATAGTGCAGATACCCCAAATAATTGTGTCAGCATACCCTGTTGGCATTCAAACCCCAGGGGAACATGCTATATGTTTCAGTTTTGAGCTGCGTCACAAGTGAAAATTTGTAGTGACAACACTACAGAAAAAAAGGTTTAGATAGTTTCAACATAGTCACAGTATTAATGACAAATAAAAACAATGTCAACAGAGCTAGGTTGTAACAACTGGGATCCAGGATTTTAAGAAAAAATTAAGCTTTTAGAGCCAGCAGTTCCAAAGTTAGACCTTTAAAAGATCATTTGTTTAAAATGGGATAACATTTGAACTGTTAGGGCTAGAAACGCAATTATTTTTTAAATAAAAGGTTGGAGTCAGCAATTTTTATATATCATTGGAATTTATTGTTGCAGTTATCATAGATTGATAGTTAACAACATAAAATGGCTCACTAAATGTTTGAAGCCCTGTTATTTTTAATAACATATTATATTGACATGTGTAGATGTGTGCCACATTGGAACAAATTTTTCAGGCTGTATGCATGTTGATCCAATTCCAAACATTCATTTAAAATAAATAAAAATAAAACTTGCATTTCTATACTTAAAAGTTAAAATGTCACGCCTTTCAAAACATAATTTCAAGCATTATAAAATATCATAATACATTATTTTTATACCTTGGATAATACTTTGGATTAAGAAATAGAGTTCAGACAATTTTAAATATCCCTTATGTTTTGCTTGTTCCATCCAGATATCCAAGCCTTTTCTAAAAGTATCACAAGTGCTGATGTTTACCAGTTCTGTTGGTAAATTGTTCCATAAGTATGGAAGTATCTCTATGTGAAAAAAATGTTTCCTTGCATTTGTTCTAAAGTGCACAACCTTTGTTTATTATGCCATTTTAGTGTACACATTTCTTGCCCACCTGTAAGATTTAATTCTTTCAACAGGTCCGGATCCTTAGGCGTTGTATATAACATTACTAAATCACCTTTTATGCATCCGTGGTCTAAGGTGTGCATTCCCACCCTTCTCAGTCCTTCCTCGTATGTTATGTTTTCTACACCTCTCACCATTTTTGTTGCTTTATGTTGCATCATTTCTAGTTTTATACTTTCTCCAGTTGTTAATCCTCCCAAGTCTGTGACCCATAATCAATTATCGGTTTTACGTAAGACCTATATAAAGTGTATAGTGAATGCTTGTTCACAATAAAAGTCATTCTGCTGTAGTAGTGATATCTATACTGCAGAATGACTTTTATTCTGTTGCACTAGGAACATCACACAGAGCCATTTGCGAACTGTTCACTCTTGCTCTAAGTGTCAAACTGAGGCACTGGAGCAACTGTCAGACTGCAATCCAAAAGGAAAAAAGTTACACCAGGCACAAACACAACACTTTAGTGTCAAAATATTTTTCTCTATTGATTGGCTCACTCTCTTTTTTTTTGGGTCCTGTATAGTTATGTGTGGGGGAAGGGCATAGAAAATGTCATCAAGCAAATAGGGTGACAGGTCAGAATGCAGTTGCTAAGGGCTCTGTTGTTGGAGGGGAGAGATCTGAGTATGAGGTTGTAGTTCATAGGTCATGAGAGAGAGGAGTACAGAGGGAAAATTGCACTAGGGGGCTTTAAATCAAAGCCACAGTAAGTAAACAGTCTCTGCATCTTTTTATTTGTTGTAGTGGGTTGACTAAAATGTGAAAACAGTGTAGATGGGGCCGCTTGTTGAATCAATCAATCAATAAATCAAGTCTTTATTTATCCAGGTGAACACCATTGAGCAGGCTCATTTACAAGGTGGGCCTGTGTTACAAAAGGTCAAAAATAACACTTTTATGTACAGATAATAAATATACATTATACAGAAATAGAAAAAAATACACAGAGAACAACAAGTATTTCAGGTATAGGGTTAACAAGGTTAAGGAGAATGGTATGAGAAGGGGAATTAAAACATTCTGAAACAGCCAGCAAATTAAAACATTTTCAAACAGCATGGCATATCATTGGCCAGAACATATACAAACTTAAGGGGCAGTTATGGAGTGGAAGGGTATAGGACTGCAGCTGTTCTAGGAGGGATACTACGGTAGATGGGTTGAGGACATATATGTTATGCGTCTGAGGGTAAGAAAGGTAGTGGATTAGCAGAAAAAATGAGGGTATAGGTGGAGACAATCAAGGGGGCAGGTTAGGTGGAGATGTAGTGGGCAGGTAAGCAGTAGGCACCCTAGCACGCTAAGCATGCTGGAAACATCTGCATAGTTCCTCAACAGCCTTGGCATACAAGATCTTGAAAGTGGTAAGACTAACAGGGAGGCTCAGTTTCATAAATTTCTGTAGTTTGTTCCAGAGTGAGGGCAACACAAAGCCTATGGCCGCTCTCCCAAAGCGTGTACTGGCCCTAGGTACCTTCAGTTGAAGCAGAGAATAGCTTCTCAGTGCTTAGTTGCATACCATGTATAATGGTAAACAGTCAGAAATGTATTGGGGTCATTTGTTGGTAATATCTCTGTAAGTCCAGACAGCACATATCTATTCCTTCTGCACTGAAGGGAGGTCCACCCCTAAGCTGCATATAAGAGCAGTGATGGGTGGTGATAGGTAGGCCAGTTATGAATCTCAAGGCTCTATGGTATAAGGTGTCAGTTTAGTAAGATAGGAGGCATTACAGTGACTATAAATGAAATTGGCATAATCAATTAGGGATAGAAACATGGATTGAACTAACTATATCTTGGCATCTTTGGTGAGGAGGCAGTGGTAACCCATGAAGTGGGCACATGAGGAAGGGTGCCATCCATTATGGTGTCACCTTCTGACACAATCCACTTACGGCAATGGAGAGGTAGGGTGACTGGATGAGGGGTGGGCGAACTTGGTGACAGGATGTCGCTATATGTACGCTGGGGGGGTGGGAGCAGCATGGTGAGGGTGGGCTGAGAGGGGTGGAGAGGCTTTAGGGGTGGCACTGCAGTTGCTGGTCGAGCTGTGTCATGGCATCATGGATTGGCTAGTGGCTGGGGTGGCTGAGGTACCAGGTTCGGGTCCGGGCGCTGGTGCGATTTTATTGCACCAGCCCAAACCACTTTATTTTACTGCTTTCACCCCAACATGCACTCCCTGGATTCAAGAATCATAGTAGGGGGTGCAGGGGTGAAAAGCCTGTGAGGGTGTGTGGGGGTCTGCGCCCCAATTACAGAAAGCAGTAAAAATATGCCCTGGCACCATTGTGCTGGTGTGTTGGATGGTCAGAGTGCTGAAATGTGTTCAGCACTCTGACTGAGCGATAACGGTGATCACCTTTAGGCGCTCGCCATTATCACATAGACCCGGAGGTGGTTTATTCTAAAGAAGAGACCAAGCCTCTGCCTCAACATTTTCAGCAGATCCTCGACATGCTCCACGAAGGAGAGTCTGTGGTCTAGCCAGACCCCTAGGTACTTGAATTTTGTAACACATTTCAAACTCTCTCCTAGTAAAGTGTTAATGGGAGGTAAGAAGCCAGAGATAGAAGGGTTCACCGATTGAATAGCTACAGAGAAAATCATAGCTTTTGTTTTTTTTGGCATTGAGTAAGAGTTTTTAATTCAGGAGCTTATTCTACAACAAGTTGAATTCTGTTTGTAAATCTCCACAGGTGGCTTCTGCAGTTGGGTGGCTTAGGTACAACACCATATCATCAGCGAAAAGGTGAATATTGGCCTCCGTGATGCCAACATCAATATTGTTTATATAAATGGCAAACAATAGAGGCCCCAGGATGATCTCTATGGAACACCTCTTTTTAGTGGTTTGAGTGGAGAGAGCTCCCCTTCGGTCTTGACCTGCTGAAGCCTATCTGTAAGGTTATTATTGAACCAGCACTGAGAGGTCGGGTCCAGACCTATCACTTTTAGGGTGGAAAGAAGCAGGCAGTGTTCAACAGTGTCAAAGGCCTTGCTAAGGTCCAGGAACATAGCACATACAAATGTTTTTGTTTTTCAGCTCTCATTGCCAGTCATCAGTCACTTTGGCCAGAGCCGTACTGGTACTGTGCTTGGCTCTGAAACCAGACTGCACGGGGTTTAGAAGGTTCTTGTTATCTAGGTAGGTTCTCAACTGAGCATTCACAATTTTTTCCAGCAGCTTAGACAATATTGGTAGGAGAGATATCGGCATGTAATTATTTAGGTCGCAGGGATCCCCTGATTTAAACAGAGGAATGACTTGGGCAATTTTCTATAGGTGTGGAAGAGTCCCCTGTGACAAGAACAAGTTAAATAGGTGTGTGATAGGTACAGCTAGGACGTGGTATGCAATCTTTAAGAAGTAGGGGTCGAGAGAGTCAGCACCAGTGCTCTTCTTGGTGTCCAACTGTAGAAGGAGGTCTTTGATCTCTTTCAAGGAAGCAGGAAGGAATGAGAAGACTGCATTAGTGGTGCTAGGATCAGGAATCTGTGCACTAACCTGAGAACGTAACATGGATGCTGGTGAATTGTCGAATGCTAGGCCTGCTGTAGCAAAGTGGTTGTTGAAGGCCTGGAGAATCTCCTTGCTATCATTGATAGTAACATTGTCAGAGATGATTTTAGAGGGAAGTACATTTCCAGCTGTATGACCAGACAGCTCCTTGATTGTGGACCAAAATTTAGCTTGGAACCTTGAGGCACAGTCAGACTCAGAACAGTAGAAGCTGGCCTTAGCCTCTCTAACCAATTTGGTGCAGGAGTTCCTAGCCTTCCTGAAGTGGCACCAATCCTCTGCAGTTTTTGATCTGCTGGCTTTTTTCCAAAGTTTCTCTCTTGCTAGTAATGCAGCATTGAGTTCAGCAGAGAACCATTGGCAAGTTCCGGTCTTTACATGGACTTTTACCAAGGGAGCATGATTATTTATGGAACAAAACACTATTTGATGAAAAATGTCATATGCCATACTGACCGATTTGGCTAGGTAAAATTTCTGCCAGTGTGCAGATGATTTTAGCTCATCGATGTAGGCAAATGGGTCAAAGTTGTATCTGGACCTTCTGATGGAGAACTTAGATGTGGAGGGGCGATTGGTGTCAGATCTTACACTGGCGATGAAGCAGTGATCACTGACATCTGAAAAAAATATTCCAGAGTAGGAAAAGGACTGTGGCTTGCTTGTAAGAAAGACATTCAATAGGGTGCTATTCCTGGGGTTTTTCTGGTTAGGATGTGTAGGTTCTTCAATGAGTTTTGTAAGCCCAAGAGAGTCACAGAAGGATTTGAGGGGTAAGGAAGCCTTGGATAACCAGTCATAATTGAGATCCCCTAGAATAATAGTATTGAGGGTCTCATGTCCTATAATAGTCGATAGGGGAGATAGGAGCTGACATCCAGTAGATGGAGGCCTGTAACACCCAATAACACTTATAGCCATTGAGCGGGATGTTTCAACCTTAAGGGACAGACATTCAAAGCCATTTGCAGTAGAGGAGGAGTCAATGGTAGTGACCGTATATTTGTCCTTGATATAAATGGCTACCCCACCACCCTTAGTCTGCCTGTCAGCTCTGAACAGCCAATAGTTAGGGATGTTAACTTCCCTGTCAGGGGTAGAAGATCTGAGCCAGGATTCCAAGACTATGTTGATTGTAGAGTAAAATTAGTTCAAAGCAGTAAACACATTAAACTGAAGAAAGTCTTGCTGTGTGGTTCTTTCCCCATACACTACAGTACTGTAGAACTAGAATGATTCACTGTAAAAATAGTTTCACTATAATCGCCGAATGGTCCTGTTCAGTGTAATTATTTTTACAGCGAATGTTAAACTACAATGCTTGTTAAACTAAGAGTACTGAGGACACAGCGACATACAATAGATTACTGTACTGCTTAGACACACGCTTTGCCTCTGACTCTTCTTCAATTCTGAATTATGCTCTACCGTGCTGTACCATGACTACGTGCATGCTGTGACTCATCAATGGGGACCACGTGGTCGGTACAATTACTTCCTGGTTACCACAACGTTGTTTTCCTTGGATACCGAGTACTGTGTACTGTATGAATCAAATGAATCAAATGAGACCATTAACA
Organism: Neoceratodus forsteri; assembly: GCA_016271365.2. NCBI lineage: Eukaryota > Metazoa > Chordata > Ceratodontiformes > Ceratodontidae > Neoceratodus > Neoceratodus forsteri. The sequence goes on from CM057449.1 coordinate 689,635,927, forward strand.
TGTTTGCCAGGTGAGAAACACATTTATTTAATGAGCAGTGTGAAAAAAAAGGTTTCAAAGTGTTGCCACAGTTGTACGAGCAGTACGAGCAATACGAGTGCTTCAGGTCGCTGTTTCAAGCCATGCCGTCTCCATCTTCATCAGCATCTGCAAGACACAGTAACAGGGTTAAAAACTTAGGTAAACAGTCAGGGCAATTCTAAGCGGGTGAGCAAACTTACCATTTAGACATTCTGTATGTGCCTGTAGGATGCCAGCTTGCTCAAATCCTCAAGAGCAGTCCTCTGGTCGAGCTGCCAGTTTGGCAAAGCTATTTACCAACCATTGAGCATGGCGATTTTAAGTGAAGTTGTCCTGAGATCGATGTTCATCTTTCTGTTTGGGTCAGTATCAGAATTTGTTACTTTGGCAGCTACTTCATTCGCATACCATTCCGTAAAATTATGCTTCAGCTCATCTTTAAAAATTTTATTTATGGCAATGTCCAGGGGTTGTAGCATGTCTGTGCATGAAGCAGGGACATAGGCTGACACAATATTGAGCTTTTCAAAAGTGTCAAGCACTTCTTTCATTGTGTGACCTCTAAAAAGATCCCGGATTAACAGTGTCCTTTGTACACTTGGCAGCTGCATTTTAATCGAAGTACATATATGGCGTCAACAACACACTCAATGTACTGAATTGTTGTTCTCGGTTGGCCCAATGGTTATCAGTGTGTGTAACATGCCAACCTGGGGAAACTTATAGGAGGGATGGCACTGTTCAGTGCGGCCTGCGTGAGATTATCTGAGGGGTAGGTAGTGGCCAGAAAGACTACAGCATAGTACAACTGTTATCTGGTGTTTGTCGCCCAAACCGCAACCTCAATCTGCTTTTTCCCAATAGTGTCCATCGTCCATTCGAGCATGGAACCAAGTTAACCCCAGTCTCATCTAGATTAAGACTAGCTCAGGTGGAATGTGCTCTGTGAGACACTGTGGCTATTCTGTTGAGGTAGCCTGCTTTTAGTGCTTAAATCTTGTGGTGTTTTTCTTGCAGCCTTGGTTCCCTTTCTTTGCTGAAACTCATGTGGTTTAAAAACAACGAGGACCATTGTCTAGAAAAGGATAGGCTGCCACCTTTCAACAAGTAGTTCAGGGCATTTGGCTTTAACTACCCCAGTCGCTATTGCCAGCAACAGTCTACCATTAATAACAGCAGCCTCAGATCTCAGTGTTCTAACAATGTTTTAACTGCGTCTTCAATGTCTGCCAGAAGCAGGCATTAGGCGACTCATAGGCTTTATGGGCAGCACTTTAAGTTTTCTGGGTCAGGAGTTTGTGCCAGTTTCTCTTTTGTAGTCACGCTTGAAGGTGCAGACTGTGCTTTCATTAATTTTCTGCTTATACTTGCTCATAATATCGAGCAGCATTCATTACCCCATGTTCACAAGAATACTTGCCAATTTCAAATCTGACTTCAGGGGTGTAGATGGCATAATGTGCTCTGCGTTCTTGCAGGAGGAGAAGATACTGCAAGTTCACGTGCTACAGATTCTGCCATCAGGTTTGATATGCCGGCAGTGACAGAAAGAATATCGGAATCCAGTTGCTGGTTTCCAAGGCAGTAAAGTCTCTCTTTGTTGCTGGTCTACGAGGGAGTTTAACCACTTAATTAAGGACATCACTGTACCTGTACAGTTTAACAGTTTAGCAGTTAATGCAGCCATTCAGACAAAGTATGCAATAGGGGACAGAAGCAGCAAGCAACTGCGAATAGCTGCTTTTGAAAGGATAAAGCATACGAATAACATCTTGATCATAGCACACATGACTAATCTATGCGATATAAACTTTCATAATTATAGCTAGTTCTACAGTATATAAAATACTGTATGGGAGCCCCTATACATAACAAGGCTAATCTTCCCCCCTTGGTTACCATGATGACTGAGGGACCACTCAAGCTTTGCTCTTGAGGTCCCTCATCATCATGGTAACCACTTGGGGTAAATAGTCTTGTTGTATATGGGCTCCTACTACACTATTCTATATAATGGTAATATAACATTCTCTGACCTGTGACTGAAGTGTCTCCTTATTGTATTCAATAAATGTATTATTTTTATTTATTTATTTATTTATTTATTTTAGGATTACAAGTACCTTTGAGCCAAGGCTCTTTTACAAAGGTTCCACGTCAGAAATAAAACCAACAAGGAAGCAACAGTGAAACAACAGTAAACAATTCATGTACAACGTAGCTATTGAAAGGGTCAATTATAGGAAGAGTAAGGTGTAGAGGAGGAGGAGGAGGAGGAGTGTAGGTAGTTAACAGAGGCAGCTATAGTAAAATGGTGAACACAGCTAGGATGCTTGTACCCACAAGGAATGGGCAGAAGCAGGCATCCAGGAGTGGGGAGAAACAGGGATGAGAGGAGGGGAGGATGAAGATGCAACCGGAGGCATTTGTCAAAAATAAATGGGAAGAAGTGATAGAAGAAAAAAGGGGGCAGGGTGGGGGAATAAATGCTATAATGGGCAAGGAGAGACTAATGAGGTGATATGAAGATCTGAGATTTGAAGTGGTGCCTCAGGAGCTGGGGGAGGGGACTGGGGGGCTTGGGGTTAAGCAGTATATAAGTTAGGATTAAAGCTGTATAGGTCAACATCTAGGAGAGGCAGTCACAGGAGCTAGAGGCAATGAGATGGGCCCAGAGCCTGTTTTTGAACAGATCTAGTGTTGGAGGCAGAGAGATAGTATGGCTGAGACCATTTATCCATAGAGGAGCCCTATAGGTGAAGGAAGCGTTGGCCCAGCGTAGTTCAACAGGGAAGAATTTGTAGAATCTGGGTTATCGAGCTCCTGGTGTTCTGTCGGTTGGTGTTTTGATGTAACAAGGCAGTAACACCGGGGGGTGTGAGGCCAAGGTTGATTTTTCCCGCCATTGCACATGTGAAATACTTTATATGGTTGGAGAGTTTGAGCCATCCAAATTGTTCATAAAGGGCACAGGTGTGGGTGAGGCGGTGGGCACCAGTTGTGAGTCGGCATGCTTTGTTAAGTGCAGTTGTTATATGTCGGAGGGCGGACATCATGGCGGAGCCATAGATAATGAGGCCATAATCAATAACTGACACCACAGAGCTCTGGACGGCAATTTTCAGGGCCTCTGGGGTGAGGTGCTGCCTGTGCTTGTAGAGTAATCCAAGGCATGTGCTGGCAGCTTTACCTTTCAAATAATGTATTTACTTGTTTCTTACTTTGAGATCTTTAGTTGTATATATTTTGAGATCTTTTCACACTATGTTGTTTTAATTTAACTCCATGAAAGTAATATTAATTATACTTATTGTTCCTTCCCATATGCATAACTTTGCATTTGTTTATTTTATTTTATTGATATCTCTGATTACAGACACCTTTGAACCAGTGATTCTTTTACAAATGTTCCACGTCAAGAAAGTACAAACAGTTGACAAAACAAGAGGAAGAAATATAACATTACAATATCATTACAAAGTATAGTATCATGTAAGGTACACCTCAATGATGTCCCAAACAGGTAATGTAGCACTCAGTAAGTGACTTTGTCAAATTAACATTTAAAGGGAAAGAAAAGTTAAAAGAATGGTTAGAAAAGAATAGGGGAGACTGGTAAGAATGGCAGAAAGGGTGATAAGGGAGGAGGACAGAGGGATAAGTGTGGATTGAGGGGAAGTAGGGTATCATGTAAAATACAACTCAAGAGGTTCAAAAACAGGTAAAAAAGGGTATCATGTGATGTGACTGAGTATTATTGAGTGGCTCAATATGAGTGACAATAATACTGCTTGTATTTACAGTGAACGGAGAAAAAGAGCAAGAAATGGTTATAGCGAGTGTAACACTAAGCTACTCTCACTAAACTCACTAGAAAGGGTATATGAAGATCAGTTTGGCCAAGCCCTGCTAAGCTGGCAGCGTGGTGTAGTGGCTTGAGCCACTGCCCGTGGTGCTGGGTTTGGATTCTGGTACATGAAACTATTTTGCTTCCTGTGGATTTTCTATTTTGTCTATGTCCACTCCCCCTGGAGTTGGTAATTTTTTTTTGGGGGGGTAGGGACTTTCCCATATAAAAATACTTGTTTTTATTGCCATATGTGATTTAGTGTGACCATCGCTGTTTGTATGGCGTGTCAGCAGTAGTTCACCCTTTGATGTCGGGCACTTACTTAGTCACTGTATGTGATTGGCACTGTAACAGAGTTGCCATCATCACATAAAACTATAACAAAGCAGTCAGTAAGTGGCTTTGTCAAATTAACTTGAAAAGAGGGAGGATAGTTTGGATGGAAGAATGTTGGAGAGCATGGAGAGGAGGCTGACAGAGGGGATAGGCATGAGGTGTGCATAGTAGTAATTTAGTTGCCATAGTGGTCCTTGTAAGAACAGATCCAGAACAAATGGTTTGATATATTTTATTGGACCAATATAGATGTAACAAAAGAAAACAGTGCCTAAGCTTTCGGACCAACCAAATGCAGTACTTCCTCAGAGGCTTATGCCAGTAGTTTGGAAAATAACACCCAGAACATACATAAAACAACCCAGAAAAAAATTCTCATTGGTTTAAAATACCTTTTTTTTTTTTAAATAACTGAGGTTTAAGTGGAAGAAACAGTTTATGCCTGCTGCTAGCTGCTGTGAGTTATTCCAAGGTCAAATGTCAACAGAGGCAGATAAGAAGAATCCTTCCAGAGGCCAGACAGTTTCAGTTAACTTACATTATGAATGAGTCATTGTATTATGTGACTACACTCTTTAATTAAAAGCAAAGTATTTAGATTTAACCCCTCTTAAGTATGTGTTAAAAATGTGATAGCATTCCATGTTAAAAAACAAAACAAAAATGAAACAGAAATTTTCTATCCATGGCAATAGGAGGGTACAATGAAAAATGTCCCTAGTGTGAACCAACTGTTACACACAGTCATACAGTATTAAACCTATCTGGAGACATTTTATAACTATGTACTCAGTCAGTTAATATATTCCAAAAACATTAAAACTTTCAGTGGTGTAACAAGATTTTGTCAAATGTCTGTATTAGTGCCCAGTAAAAAACAAACTTACCAAGGACTCCCTAGAAAACAAGATAATGCATCCCTTTTAAGTGGTTATCGATATGCTGGTTTCACACCTAAAACTATGTGTGTCTGTGTGGGGTGGTAAGGATCACGTGTTTTTTTTTTTGGGTGGGTTGTATGTGGTGGGGCTGTTGTGGTATAGGAGGTAAGGCTTATATTCAGGTACATGACATATTGATACTACAGTGTGTTAGTTCTCTTAGTTCTCATACATAGTTAATATATACTCCCTTCCAACTGGTTTTCTATATAGTGGTGTTCCGGGGTAATTCCATTAGGTTTTGCTTCAGATTCATAGGACTGTTACTGTACATATAGTAGATTGATTATAAACTGACTCTTTATTGATCTCTAAACATATTAGGATGCATTATCTCATTTTCTAGGTGGTCCTTGGTAAGTTTGTTTTTTATTGGGCACTAATACTGACATTTGATAAAATCTTGTGAAAAAATGTTGTTGTGGCACTGACGGATTTAATGTTTATGGAATATATTAACTGGTTGAGCATATAGTTATACAATGTCTCCAGACAGGTTTACTACTGTATGACTGTGTGTAACAGCTGGCTCACACTAGGGACATTTCTCATTGTACCCTCCTTTGCCATGGATAGAACATTTTTTAGCACTGAATACTATCACATTTTTAACATGTACTTAAGTGATTTAAATCTAAAGATGTTGCTTTTAATTACAAGTGTATTCACATAACACACTAACTCATTCACAAAGTTAATTTTTATGTAAAATTCGGTATCGGGAAAGGTACACAGAGCAGAGCTTGTTTCCAGGTGCAACCAAGGACAAAGGGTACAATACAACAAAGTTAATTGAAACTGTCTGGCCTCTGAAGGATTCCTCTATCTTCCTCTGTTGATATTTCACCTTGGAATAATTCAGCAGCTAGCATAAAGGGTCTTCCATTTAAACCTCAGTTTTTTAGAAAAGGTATTTTAAACCAATAAGAATTCTTTCTTGGTTTTTAATGTATGTTCTGGGTGTTATTTCCTAAACTACTGGCATAAGCCTCCAAGGAAGGACTTGGTTGGTCCAAAAGCTTAGACACTGTTTTCTTTTGTTACATCTATGTTGGTCTAATGAAATATATCAAACCATTTGTTTCTGGATCAGTGTTAACTGACATGCTCCACTCATTTGTCCAGTCTACCATCCTATCTAAATCCTACTGTAATAATGCTGACTCTGCTACTGTGTTCACTCTACCTCTGAGTTTTGTGCCATCTGTAAATTTATTGCAGATGTTACTGATACTGTTCCCAAGATCGATGGCAAAAATTCCAAATAGTACTGGTCCCAGCACAGAGCCTTGTGGCACCCCACATATTTTGCATAACCTTCGCCTTCTGACTTTGATCTTCCTATTAGTTGGATATCCATTTTGCAGGTGTGTTATTTCTTCCAAGTTGCACTGTTTTTCTAATCCGTTATTTTGTGTGACAACACAATGATTTAAAAGCCTTGCTAAAACCCATGAATATCACACCCATAGCACGTCCCTCATCCAGTTCTTTACTAATCTTCTCATAAAACATGAGAAGGTTTGTCATGCATGATCTTCCTGAGCTAAGCCCATGCTGTAGATTATCTGTAATTAATTCCATTTTCTTCACAATCCCTTTCCTATATGGCCTTTATGCATGTTTCCATAATTGCTCCAGTAACAGATGTTAAACTGGCCTATAATGTTTTGTAAGCTGTTTATCACCTTTCTTAAATAATGGGACTTGCTCTGCTATTCTCCAATCCTCAGGTATAACACAATGATTCAGAGAAATATTAGCCTGCGCCTGGCAATGGTGCAAGCATGGGTGCAGCACAGCTGGGATGTGCTGGGGCCAGGACCAGGTGATATTCAACAGTGATGCACCATGGCACAGCACCATTGAATATGGCATGGACTGCACACAGCACAGTGGCACTGCATCGGTGTATGCCACAGATAGGGAGCATGGGGATGTGCCAATGCAAACGCAGTTGCACTGGGTGCAGCACCCATTATATTCAGAAAAGGGCATGCAAATGAGGCCATAAAATATGCAAGGTGCAAATGGGGCAATTTGCATATCATTATGGCTCCATTTGCATGCCTTGCGCAGAGCAGCCCAGTGAAATGCACCTGGCACCTTGCACAGAATGACGTGTGGACTGAGGGGGTCTCGGGGCATCCCCCACCCATAGCAGTGATCTCGGGAATTAGTTATTAAAACACAATCCCTGGTAGTCTAGTGGCACTACCTCCCTCCCATAGCCATGATCACTGGTAAATTGTCATAACTACAATCCCTGGTAGTCTAGTGGTATCCCCTTCCTGTCATTCGGCAGGCGGCTGGGCGGTATGCGGGTGACAGGCTGCCCACCAATGACGAGGGGAGCGGGGTGGGCAACAGGTCCTGTGTGGGTGGAGGGGTAAGGGGTGCCACTGGACCACCAGGGAATGTATTTATGTAATTTTACCGGTGATCAGGGCTAGGGGCGGGGGAGAACCACTGGACTACCAGGGAATGTGGTCATTACATTTTACTAGCGATCAGGGTTAGGGGCAGAGGGCAACCACTGGACCACCAGGAAAGTAGTTATTACATTTTACTGGCAATCTCGGCTATGGGAGAGAGGGTTCCACTAGACAACCAGGGATTGCAGTTATCACAATTACCCATGTTTGCAGCTACGGGAGGGAGGGGTATGACTAGACTACAGGAACAATACAGATGCTTGTGAAAAGTGTTCTGGGTGGGCAGGTGGCCACCCACGGCTGGCAGCTGCTGTGTTCCACCCTGCAATACAGCACCCCGCCTATGGGTGGCCGGCAGTTGTTCCTGGTTTTTCCTGGCACAACTTTGTGCCCAGGTTTGTGGTGCATCTGGGAATTGTGCCAGCATATACGCCGCACATCCTGGGCTGAATATCAGGATGTGTCAAATATGCATGGGCACACCCCTTCAGATCGCCGCATACAATTGCAGTGAACCTGCTCATCGGGATTTGCACTGTGCAAATGCTCCTTTGAATATCTCACCAGAGCGCATTGCAGGGTTGCACTTCATGCAACTGAGTTGTGCCAGGCGGTATCACATCACACAAACACTTTCATCACAAACATTACATCACAAAAAGTCATCATAATAAACTTTATTGCATGCTACATTTCACCGCATGAAATTTCATTGCAAATTGATAATTATAATAGGAAAAATACCATTTTGTTTACTGTGTTGAAAGTACCTTTTCGATTACTGTGTTGAAATATGCGTGATGTGTCATGCGTAATGCGTCTGGGTCAAAGGGCATAGGGCAAAGGTCGGGCAGGGGAAAAGGATTTTGTTGGATCAGAAGAATCATTTGCAAAGGTAAAGGCCATTGTCGTGAAGCACTATATATTGTGTGTCCTCTTGTTTGGTATGGTAGAAGCATTTGCAAAGGTAAAGGCCATTATCGTGAAGCACTATATATTGTGTGTCCTCTTGTACGCTCCAGGCGGTATAAGAATCCAGCATCACACAGCATCGGCTGACCTCTGATGATTTTTACAAACTCTAATGGCATGGCTCTCAAAACTCAATTTGCACAGTAGGTGGCGGTGCAACAGAACAGCAATTAATATCGCTGAACTGTCATGTGCTGTAGAGTCTATGTGATGAATATATTACGCTCTAATTACTGTGTGGTAATTTACTGCGACAAAAAAGTTTTATGATGAAATGATGTGGAACTGTGCCAGGCGCATCCCTTTGAATATCTGGGCTATTAAATATATATGCTAGAATTTCAACCATTTATTTGCCAATTCCTTTAATATCCTACGTACTAGTCCATCCAGCTCATGCTCTTATTTTCCTGTGGAGCTTAGGTATTTTAAAACCTCTTTGGTTGAAATTTCTTTTACTGTATCAGTACTCTTTGATATGTGGACTATATTCCTCCTTCTGACGTACTCAAACAAAGGTATCTGTTGAATTATTTCACTGTGTAATTTTCATTCAATACTAGTTCATTGTCCACCAATAATGACCCTACATTAGACCCACACTTCTTTTCTAAATTAATGTACCATAGAATGCTTTAATGTTCAGTTTGTTACTTACCAGTTTGATGTCATGATTTCATTTGGACTCCCTAAACTCTTGTTTCAGTACTGTTGTGTGATACCTTAGTTTTATGTTATTTCCTTCGCATGGATAAGGTTTTGATTGCCTGTATGATGTTTTTTTCCTCTTCAACATGTTTTCTATTTTTTTGTTACACCATTGCGGTATTTTTCCTGTTTTATTACATATCTGTCTACTTGATATATGTTTGTTTCTAACCTGCATTAATCTAGTATGAAACAGCTTCCAGCATTCTTGAAGTTGTTTTATTTTCCATATCTGCCTTCCAGACCCAGTGCTGTATTTCATCTCTCATTACTTTTAGGTTACATGCATTGTAGTTGTATGTAACTCTCCTTCCTTTATTACAAGTTACATATGTATCAATATGTATTTCTATCATGTTATTATCATGTGTGCATAATGGCTCCCTTATTATATTATCCAGTTTATAGGAACTATTCATCAGAACCAAATCCAAAATATTGGAACCTCTTGTTGATGTTTAAATTAATTGATTCAAGCTATTTTCTTTTACTACATCCAATAATGCATCCCCTTCTGTACTGGTGTCTTCCTGTTTAGCCCAGTCTGTCTCCCACAGATTGAAATCACCAAGTACTATTGCCTCACACTTTTAAGCATGCAATTTTTTCATTTATATAGGAATTGATCATATATCTGTTATCAGTCAGTGGAATATAGCAATTACCTATTGTCAGGTTATATGGTTTAATATTAGTTATTGAAATCCAGACTAATTCCATCTTTCTGCTGTTGTCAAGATTTTCTATTTTTAGATTATCGCTACATATAAGGCAACACCCTTCCTTTTTCTTTCTTGTCCTTATGAATCAAGTGGTGCCCTTAATGCTTTTATCCCAAGAATCATCTGGATCCCACCACGTTCTGTGACAGCTGCAATATCAGGTTTTTCTTCAGCTAGGAGTAATTTAAACGGATCTATTTTATTCACTGTACTTCTTGCATTTACACATATTTTTAGTTTCTTGTAGGTTTTATTATCCCTTTTTCATAAACTTTTGACTTTGACTTTGCAAAGATTATTTGTTCAACAGAGTCATTACAAATATTTAAGTTAGATAAAACACACATATAAAGTCACCAGTTTCCATGGTTTTATTTACACCCATTGCATAAATGCATCAGTATATAATAGCAACAACTTGTTATTATTAATTACAACTTCTTAAAACAATCAGTGCAGCTATGATTCATTCAGAGTTATAAGTGGGTGAGTTATAAAAAATGACTAGCCACTTTCTATAAGATATACAGATTTTCATTAGTACTATTAGTGCAACCAAAATTAATTCAATTTTGTTATAAGTGGGTGGATTGTAAACACCAACCACTTTCTATAAAATATAGAAATTTCACTATTCAGAAATATTTCACAAGCTTATAGGGGAGGTTAAGATCTGCCATGATGTCACTAAGCCATTTTGAGCAAAACCCTATTTAATGGGAACAAAAGTAATATATGCTTTAGATCATTCTCTGATAGTCTGTCACATTTGCAAAATGGTATTGAGATATTTTCCCTTTTTGTTTGGAGTACATAGTTAACCTTATATGTTTCTAACCTGAATTTAGCTATTATTCTCCTCTCCTTTGGATTAGTTAATTTTACCAGATAAGGTTCTAGGCCATGTGTTATTTTTATGTACTTATACCATCTGAATAGTTTAAACTTGTTTTAATTTTGTATACATATTAGTTATCTCTTGATCCCTTAACCTACTCTTAACATTTTCAATTATCATCTGCCATGGATGTACATACATGGTCCATAAAATGTGTCCAAGTCCATTTGGCAGAAGAAATTGCCTAAAAATTTCTAGAGTAGGGAAATCTTTCCCCATTAATGAATATTTTATTTTCTCTTCTAGACATTGTCTTGGAAGTCTATTTTCTTCAAGTAGAATAGCTTTAGTGATGACAATATCTGTCTTTCTCTCATTAACATCGAAATAGAGTATTGTCCTAATTCTAGGTTTAATATTCCTACTGGTATTGAATGTGGGACCATTATAATGTATCTTTTAATTTTATTGCACAATACCTCTAGTTTATTGAGGTCTACCATTTTCCAGATCTCTACTGCATAGAGTGTACTTGAGTTTATTTTAGCCTCTAGAACTCTTAAAACTCCTTTTACAAAGGTTCAACCCATCTTTGCGTTAAATATTTTAAATGCATTGAAAGCTTTCTTTATTTTTATTATAATCTGGTCTATCTGATCTTTCCATTTTAAGTTCTGGTTAAATCTGACACCTAAATAGTCATAATATTTGACTATTTCTACTTTTTCTGTACTTATCTACAGGGGTCTGGAATACTTATTGGTGTTCCCAAAAATCAGTAGCTTAGTTTTGGACATGTTTATCTTTAATTTGTGATTATCACATAACTTTGTAAAGTGAGTTAATTTCCTTGTAATCCTAGAGCAGATGTTGATATTAATACCAGATCATCGGCATATGATAACAATCTACTATAGTATTTCCTATTTTCTTGCTTGAAATATTGGGTTTCTAATACTATCAAGATATCATTAATGTATATGTTGAACAGAAGTGGGGCCAATAGGCATCCTTGCCTAACCCCTCGATTTATTCGGAATGACTTAGTCATATTCCCATGTTGGTCATATTGGACTACTCCCCACGTATTTAAATGCAGTTTTATCAAAATATTAAGAAGTTCTGGGTACAACCCTAATTTTTTTAACTTATTCCATAGTATTACCCTACTAATGCTATCAAATGCAGATGAAAAATCCATGAAACAGCAATAAAGATTGGTCTTTTTAATTTTTGTGTATTTCCATACTAGATGTTTTAATGTATAACAATGCTGGGTTGTGGATCTTGCTTTCCTAAATCCATTTTGTACTTCATGTAAAATGTTATTATGGTTTACCCACTCTTCTAATCTCTCCAAAACAATTCTAGTGAATATTTTTTGTGAGACGTCTATTAGACTTATTGAGTGATACATTTTGGGATTGTTTGGATCGCCTTTCTTAAAGATCAGGTATATGACACTCCCCTTCCAGCTGATGGGATATTCCTGTCCTTGCACAAAAGTATTGTATAATTTCTTCATTACTGGAGCCCACCAGTCTATATAATGTTTATAGACATCTCCTATTATTTTGTCTGGTCCTGGTGACTTATTTGTTTTAGTCTCTTAATTGCTATTATTTCTTCCATTGTTATTATCATAGATATTGGATAAATAATTTTTGGTCATTCATAGTTTCCGTGTTTCCTAATATTATGTCATCTTTCTCTGAATAATAGAGTTCTGCAAAAAATAGAACCCATGTGTTAGGGATAATATATGCTTCAGTTGTCTTAGCATATTTATTGTAGCCTTGGTTAATTATTATCCAAAATTTTCTTCAATCTTTTTCTTTTACTGTTTTCCTTAGTTTTTCCCATAATGTTTTTGCATGATTGAATTTTTGTTCTTCTAAAATTTGTTTATATTTTTTCCTTTACTTGTTTATATCTATCCTTTTATTACTATCATTATTGTCTTTTTGAAGTTTATTCTTTTTATATTTCTTAATAACTTTAGTCAATTATTTTCTAGCTTTCCTACATGTTTCATTAAACCATACCTTATCTTTCCTGGTCTTTATTTTTCCTCCTATTCTAGTATTCATACAGTAAGGTCTAATCAGGCTATTCAAATCTGTCCAATAGTTAACTATTGTATTATAATTTGTACCTTCACTTATCATAGATCTTATCTCATTTATTGGACCCTTGAATAGTCTGTCAAATTGTGTGATTGTATTCACATTCCATTTAATTCTTCTCTGATTAATTATTTCCAGGCCCTCACTTGTTCTTAAATTAGACTAACTTACCTCTATACTATGCTTTTGTTTAACCTCAAGTGTTAACTCAATTGGGCTATGTGTGTAGATTCTATCCTGTCAATTAGTTTCATATTTTTAATGATTTTGTTTCCCTCAAGGTTGCTCCATGCTTGATCTATAATTGAGGAACATCTAGATCCAATATTATGTCAGTTCTCCCTCTTGGTCTCCTGATGTTCTTCCATTTATTAGGAGCATATTTTTACCAGTTAGGTAGGGATTTATAGCTCTCCTTCTGCTATTATTCCTACTATCCTTTGTAGCTCTTTTCCATGTTATTTTTTGGATTCAGTTCAGTAATTAAATCCATGTAACCCAGACCTTCAAAATTTCTTCCTATCCTTGCATTAAGATCTCCCAAAATAAATGTTGGGATATCCATACCTTCATCTGTTAAATGGTCGAATATTGCTTTTAATCTAGTTAATATATTATCTGTGTTTTTATAAGTTGGTGATAAATACACATTTATTAATATGATCTTATTACTTTCTTTTGTATCTTCTATTTTCAACATTAATATGTCATCTGGGATAATATATTGCTTAATTATTTTATAGATGCTTTTTGATGTTATATGTATTGCAACTCCTCCTTTATTTTGTCCATTTTTTCCCTTTAGCTGCAGATTTTGAAATATTTGCATATCTTGGGATCTTTGGTGCAATTTCTACTTTGCACCAACTTTCTTGTAGACAGATCAGATCAAGGTTTTAATAAATCTTCGACCTCAGGGTCTGCAATTTTTAAATAAGAACCTTCTATATTCAAGTTAATATTTTAACTTTTATATGATTTTATATCATCAATTATATTTAGTTTATCTTCCTGGATTTTCTTGTTTAGTTTCAGTCAGTCTTTTTTTTTTTGCTTTGTCCAGTATTTCATATTTGTTGTATCCTGCATACTGTTTCCAACTTTCCTCTCCGTCTGAGGGTCTTTTCTTGCTTCTATCCTATAATAACCATCCTCATTTGTAGTTTCTTTAGTCCATTCATCACTTGATATCAGGTAAAATCCTAATTTTCAAGTAAGTATACTTTTCTTAGTAGTTGTTTCACTATCTTGACCTTTTAAGGTATCATCTATCTGTGTTGATGTCTTCCATCTACTGTGTGACGTAATGTATGCTATTGAGTTTTAGTTATATTTAATTTAGTTATTCTTGAAAGAAAAGATGTCATTTCATATTTTATTTGGCCTATGGTATAATTTTTTGTTATTTCCTATCCAAATACTGTCAATGTTTTATTTTCCCATTTTTCTTGCTGTTTTTGTTCTTAATTCTTAATTATCTTTTCAATCCCATCTAAATCTTCTCTATTTATTGTTTCCCCATTCTCTTTTACTATCACATCTTCATTTACTTGGATTTCCCCAGTTTTTACTATACTTTCACTCATTTTTATACTGTCTTTAAACTCCACAGATGGTACAATTTGTGTTGCCATAATCTGCACTCCTAATATTTTATGAATCTTATCCTGATTCCAAATAGATTGTATTAAATGACCCTTCTTAGTATACAACCGTACGCAGTCTTGATACTGATCATGAGGAGGCCTCATCACATATATTTCTTCCCTATGAGAGAGATATTAAGATGGAGTAAATGGATAATCTATTCCTTCAGTTTATCTGAAGTTTCATTACAGAGTCTGTTAACTCCATACATTTCTAATAAATACTCCATATCTGTCCCTCAAGGTCTACAAATTTGTCCTTTGATAGCTTTTTTCTTTCCTTGGTGACAGCTAAGCAATCTCGACCCCTCCCTGTCTTTCCTGTCTTTTCTCCTTCCTACTGATATTTCCCCAATTTCTGACCTTTCCCTACATTAAAAATGTCCCTATTTTCTCCTTAGTTAGTTATAATTTTCTCTTCTTGTACTGGTTTTCCTCCCCTTCCCCTACACCATTTTGCAAGCCCTGCATATATTCCTCCAGGATATCTTTATTTTTTTTGATTAGCAACAGTCTCTATTTCCAGAATCTTTTAGTAATTCAGATTGCTGTTTTTCCAGATTGTTTATATCTTGATTTTTTACCTTTATTATTAGTTATAACTTCCAATAGAACTGTTTCAAAATGGCAAGTACATGGGTGGTTCTTATCAAAGGTCAGTGGTAAACTAACCTGGACAGCTTTGTTCTTCCCTACCTTGTTAACCTTCCTTTGTTTATGATTATTTCCCTGAGTTTTATCTTTTATTATAGGTATCTGATCCAGGGATTTATTTAACTCTACAAATTGATTAGCGTTTTCCTCATAAAAGTGCTAAATCTTTGTGAAAATGCATAGCTCTTGTCTCACTGTGTTTAACAAACACATCACTTCTAGAAAATCTATATGAATACTTTCTGTACAGTTAGCATCATCCCAAGGAAAAAACTGCTAATCAATTATTTAAAACCCTGTGATCTAATTAATCTTTCCCCCCTGGTTTGGTTGAAATATGTGCTATTACTTTGTATATCTGTCCTTAATCTGGCAATCTCTTCTTTTATTATTACCAGATTCTCCAGTATAGCTAGATAAAAAGGATTCTTTATAGTCTCTTGCATGTACATAGAATTTGTACTGCATGAGTTTAGTTTCTCTCCCCTCCTAGGGGGCTCTTTGGTGTTCCTACCTTCTTCTGGCTGTTTTTTTTGCAAATCTCTATAAGATATGGTGTTTCTTTATTCAAATTCAATTATCCTTGGGTTTTATCTATATACCTTAATCCTTCAATTATCATGCTTAGGTTTTCTTTAATGTTTTGAATTTCAGACTCATTTCTACTATTCGTATATTTATCTTTTTGACCAGTTTTACCTAAAGCCATCCCCTCTCCATATCCTTTGTTTAAAAAACCATCCATGTCTAGTCGTAATGTTTTTTGTATACCCTCAGAGGAGAAATTTGCCCCACATAGTCATCTCTGCTATCACTACTGTAAGAGGCATACTATTCCAAATTATGTGTATCTGGGGTTTCTAGGTCAGGGCTAGCCATCAAGTAGGAGGAGTCATGAGGGGCAAAACAATTTCATTCATATGTGTCTATTGAAATCCCTTCTCATTGTGGTAAAGGGGTAAAGAAATTAGCCCCTTTAAGATTTTTTCTTTTATTTCTCCAACTTTATCTTTTAACTTTACATCTTCAACAGTGCTCATTTTGCTGTTTTCCCCCTCTATCAGATTTTTTTTTAAGTTCTGATCTCTCCGTTTACAAATGACACCCGTGGCTGAAGGCCACATCTTTGTGATCTTAATTTGTAGTGGATCTTCTTCTGGTCTTTGTATTTGAGCAATATTAACTATCCCTTCCCCTTCTTCCACTAAGATAATTTGTTTGGACTTCTTTATGCCCTTTTGTCTCCTCCTACTCAATTTGCCTTTGTTATCCTTATTCGTTTTTGTACAAAATTTACCACTTCTGGTCAAAAACATTTAGCCAGAATCTTATCCTGCAAATCTTAATCAGAATGACAATAGAAATTGCTAATGTGGTATTTAATCTATTCAATAAATTATCAACAAGTCCAATAAAATCTGGCAGTAGTTAGGCAGATATCTTATATACAATGAATACACTTTTAAAATAATTCACTATTTGTGTCCCAGGAATTTGGATTATACCCAATCCAATCCATCGTGGTTCACCTTGGTTCTCAGTTCTCAGTCTATCTCTCTCTCTTTGCTTTTCCTTTTGCTCTGCTTCCCTTTTTTTCTGCTGTGGTCTTTTATCCTTCATGCCATGCCTCTCAGATAAGGCCAGTAAAGTCCCGCATGAGGCAAGTCTTTAAGTAGTAGATTGCTTTTAGTCTGTTTCCTTTTTCCACCTTTTCTCTCTTTCCTTTCTTCCAGTACAATTTCATTTTGATAATTATCTTTATAGCTCCAGATCCCACACCACTTATTAAAAAGTAATCGTCGAATGGTTCTGCGGTATGAACACATTTCAGCCAATTTGCAGGGGCAGGCGTTAGATTACAGTTTACAGTAACTGTCTGGGAGTACTTATTTTGCAATGGACTTCCAGATACTAACCACCCAGCTAAAAGCCTTCTATATCTCCTTTACAGCAAAATTGCCATTCTGCTTAGATCGATCGGGGTGTAGTATAAGTGTCTTTCCTTCCCCCTTAACCTGCTCTAGTTCTCTGTGCTCTCTCCTCCTTGCAGCTCAGGTGCAATTTAATGGTGCTGTTGTTAGTGTGAGTGCTGGTCTTAATCTTTGCATTACTTGATCAGTCTTCCCCTTAACCTCTTTCAATTGTTTACATTTTAATCAATTTCTGCATTAAATCTTTTTGCTAAGATTGCAGCTCCATTTGGTTTCAAGTGTAGTTTGCCCTTTGCATATAGTCAATGTTTCTTAAGAAATAGATCCCAATGTTTTAATAAGATAAAATCCTTCTTTTATGCCCAGGCATCTAGCCATGCATTCATTATTATTATTATTATTATTATTATTATTATTATTATTATTATTATTATGTCATGTTGTTTTTTCTTAGAGCTTTAGGCACCAACATTATTTCTGAAATTATTGGTGTCATCCTAATGCCTTTTGTTACTTCACAGTTTTATGTACTCCTGCTTTGTTTCAATTTTGCTACTCCTATTCACAACATTTACCCCCTGAGTATCATTATTTGTGGTTCTTCTAATTCTTTGAGTATTTTATCCAGATTTTCATTGATCTCCTTTATACGTGCTCCTAGTAGGTGAGTGACCATTCTCTTACTTTTTTCTCCTTTAAACACCTCCCTATCTGTATACCTTATCATGAAATTTCCAAAAACAGACCCATTTTCTTCTGTTGTTTTAGAAGGGTTTTTATTCTCTTGCAGTGTCAAAAGTGAGTATGTGTTAGAAGAAGGGATTTCATTATTATCTATAGCTGCCACTCTTCCTGTTCTCCTCCTCTGCTTGGCCCCCTTTCTAGGCTGGACCATAGTACATCCTTCCAGACTACTCTGAGACTCTTCTCTCGGCCAGCCAGTGGTCCTTGATGATTTGCCTTCCTCCCTTGTGTGTAAAGAAGAGAGAAAAAAATTCAAAGATAGGCTAACATAGCTGTATCCATTCTCAATTGGCAGGTAGGTCTCAAACCTTGTGACTGAGCCCCAGGATGTGCTGGTTGAAATGGTTGGGAGCCATCCCTATAGTGATATATCATTTTGGTAGTCCCATACATGAGTATGGAGGTTGTATTTTAAAGCTGTGGTTTTTTTTTAAGTCTTAGAGGATAATTAAAGCAATAGCATCCAGTAGGTACCTAAGTAAGTGACTTAAGTTTTCCTAACCCCAGGTCTCTGTCCTGACTTGTAGTGGATAGAACCTGATGCCCCACCTCCACATCCTGTATTCCTCTCTTGGGTTCGTGTCCCATGTCCTTTCTGAGATATGGCCTCCAAAAACTGGACACAGAACTTCAGTTGAGCCTCATGCTCCAGTTTCCTTAGAAGGACCCCACACACTGGCATGTGTTGACACTAAGAGTGAGCATGGGGTGTGCCCCATTGGTTGAGGTCAGTTTTATTTCAATGCCAATTTTGACAAAGGAATGCTGCTGCTTCACTAACGAGGACCTTGTTAGTCAAGCAGAGGCATTCCTTTGTCAAAATCTGCACACAAGTGGATAAAAAAAACTGCCTCCTTAGTCAGTGGAGCACACCCCCATGCTCATCGTGCATTGTAGGCAAACAAGTGCCTGTAAGGAGTCATGTTCATTTCCTAAGGAATTTGGAGCTTCTACTAGTGGGCTTAACTCAGTGAGGCCCCAAGACCCCTGTAGGTGGTAGCAGAAAAGATATTCCTGAGGTCTTGTCCCACTGATGATGTCGCTGCTTAAAACTTAAATATTAACAAACCAGAGTGGGTACAATTGACTGCATAGCACCATTGGAAAGGTAATTTTGTGCTGAACAGCTTTGCCACTCATACTTTGTGTGTAGCACTTCAGGTTCAATTTGAGGCATTAACATTTGTGGCATGCTGATTTTGGCTTGATTTTGCTCCTAAAGCTCCAGGTTACACTGGTAAAGGTAAACAGGCCACCGCCACATGTGGTGGAATTCTCAGAGCACCTGCGGTCTCAGTGAGCTAATATAGTAGTTGGTCCAAGCTGCATGTATGTTTGGGGTTGAGAGAGTTTAATGAACCCCAGCTCTTGCTCTTTAGCCATGTGTTCTGCCTGTAGTGCTGGTTGACAGTTAAGCTGAGAGGCTGCGCTTCACTTCTCAAAGTTCTATAGGTATGAAGCATTGCATGTTTAAACATGGGGCCAGATGGAATGTCATGGAAACTGTTTTCACCTTGAGGCTGGTCATAGCATGGGCTGCTTTTTGAAGCTTGTGCAGTTTGACTTTGGATGTGGCATGGCACATGCGAAGAGTTTCTACTTCTGTCTGTGGCTTCACCTTCTCACTCCTATCTCTAGGGTTCCTCTGTGCCTGTCCTATGCATCTTTTTCAACTTCTCCATGGTTAGCCCCATCAGCTGCACTGGGAACTCTATTCCATGCATCCACCACCCTTCCAGTGAAGTAATCATGCTTTATGCTGCCCCTTAGTCTATCCATTCCAACCTCATGTCATGCCCTCTCATTCCTCTGCCTCTCCTTTTCTGAAAGATGATACCCTCCAGTACCCTATTTATTCCATTGAGATATTTGAAGGCTTTCTCGTAGTGTGTGTCTGTGTGTGTCTCTCTCTCTCTCTGTATTAAGGTCCTGTGCTCTCTCTAGTCGTATATGCCTTTGGTGTAAGTCCTGTACCATCTTTGTCCATTGTAACATAGATTTGCCATGAATCCACTGGAGAAAATGGTTGCGGTATACTGATGTGCCATTTTGGAAATGGTTGGCATTACCTACTGTGTTTGCATAGAGCTTTTGCTATGCTATACCAGCATCTAAAACCCAGTTTCAAAATGTCGTCTTCATTTTTCATGGAAAATGAGTTCAAAATCCTGCACAATGCCGCTGCTATCATGGAGTCATGTGGTGGTAGGTTCTTGTGGTTCTTATGTATAGAGAAAGGAAATCTGTTTAGTGGTACTGGTCAACCACTCATGTTGTTGCATAATTATCTGACATAATTCAACTCCAGATTACTGTAATGGGCAGGTAAAAGCAGCAGGAACAGAGTGGACAGTGTGGTGACTGACAGACTGAGCTTGGCGCAGCACATCACTGGCAGTGTGGCTTGACCAGAGGAGCAGAACTAGCAAAGGTAAATCTGGTTGAATTTTGGATTCAGTTATTTGTCCTTTCTGGTTCTGTTTGTTGCATGTTTGTCGTGTTCTTTTGGTACAGTTATTGCCTTTCAGATAGAACAGTTGTCTGGAGGATCACCTTATTGCGTGGAAGAAATCAGTCTTCACGATGACTGAGCTGAGCAAAGTCAAATCTGGTGCACAGAAAAGGAAACTGGCAAACTTGTCTGCACTGGCGGCATCAAGTGATCCAAAACAAAGGACGCTATCACTGTTTACAGGCATACAAAAGAAAGTTACTACCCCACAGAACAAAACTAGTCTTGAGGACACAGCTGAAATACAAGGTGGACAAACTGTGGCTCAGTGTGTGACCAGCTGCACTGCAAGTCAGAATCTAAATATTCAACAAATACAGCCAGTGAATTCTGCAAGGGGAACAGTTGTGCTACTTGATGTTGTGAAGACTACAAATCCCTATTTTCAATGCCCCAAAAGGTCTGCCTCGCAACATGAAAAGGTTGCCTTTGTACAAAGGCATCCAGTTCAGCCTGGATTCGCAGATGTTAAAGTCCTACCATACAAACCATCAAAAATCTACACACGGATTCTTCCTGGGAGCAACAAAGTTATACCAAGGAACTGGGTCACAGTACAGGTGGTTGACTGTTTGGTGCATTCTCTCCACTGCAGTATCTGCATGGCATTTTCAGATGTGGAAACTAAGTTTGTTATAGGATACCAAGACTTTAAGCACATCTACTAAGGCATGATAGAACATGAGGATTCCAGAGCTCACAATGCAGCTGTGGATGCATATCTGGCCTGCTTAGTGGATGCTGATGTTGAAACGCTGGTGAACAAAGATATGGTAGCAAGTCGGAGGAAGCAAGTCCAGCAGAACATAGATGTCATGCAGAGGGTCATTGAAGTTGTCAAGTTTATTGGACGCCAGTGCCTGCCATATCGTGGAAAAGATGAAGCTTTATACAGCATGCAGGACCCATCACTCAACCATGGAAATTTCTTGGAGCTGATTCTTCTGTTGTCCCAATTTGATGTTCCTCTGAATACACACATCCAAAAAGCAATAGAGCAGAGCAAGAGAAGGAAGCTGAGAATGGAGAAAGAAAATGACACTTCAGAAGCTCGTGGCCATGGAGGGCTGATTACTTTGCTGTCAAAGACCACCGTAAATCAAATTATTGAGATTATTCTGCAGATAATCAGGGACAGCATTGTAAAAGATACTACAGACCAGAAGATCAGCATTCAGATGGATACCACACAGGACATTGGAGTGACTGACCAAGCAGCTATCATTCTATGGTATGTGAAGGACCTTAAAGTTCATGAGAGTCTCTTTGCTGTGGTTGAGGTGCAGGACACTTCTGGACAAGGAATGAACAAGATTTTAAAGGAGTACTTTGAAATGCATGGGCTCAATATGAAGAACATTGTGGGGGAGTCCTTTGATGGTGCAGCCAACATGAGGAGCGAGTTTGTGGGGTTATGAGCTTTGATAAAAAAGGATTCGCCAAACAGTGTCTATACCTGGTGTTATGCACATGTTCTCAATTTATGTGTCTCAGATTGCAGTGAAGCAGTTGTGGAAGCAAAGACACTATTTGGTTTGCTACAAAGGACATCAGTCTTCATTAGTGAATCGCACAAAAGGATGACTATATGGAAATCTAGCATTGATGGTACAGGACAGGACAAACTCAGACGGCTTCAAAAGATTGGTGAAACCAGATGGTGGGCAAAACCTAGAGCACTGGTATGCATCTTCGGAACATATGAAAACCAAGAGAAGAATCTGTATGTGTCACTTCTCCAGACTTTGCTTTTTATTAGTACCTCTGGAAAGTTTGATGCTAAAGCTGCCAGTGAGGCAGATTCACTGCTTGACAAATGGAAAAAGTTTGACGTCATTTTGATAGCATTTGTGTTCATGAAGATCTTTACAGTAATTGGGCCAGTATCAAAGTATCTGCAGACTAAGGGACTAGACTATCTTTCAGCATGGCGCATGGTGGATCATGCTAAGATGGAGTTGCAGCAGTCTGAATTTAGAAACATCCATCAAAAAGCTTCTAACTTTGTTGCTAGAACACAAGAAGAAATTGATGAGTTGGGTATTGATATTGACCTTGAGGATCATCTGCCAAATAAAAGGGTAGCCAGAAGAAGAAGAAAATGCCAGGGAAAATGTCAGTGACGAACAAGTGGCAGATCCCATGAAGCGATTTGAATGTGAAGTGTACACTCACGTTATGGATCAAGTTCGGATGAGCTTAAGTGATCGCTTTGATAACAACAAGCAACTGATTCTGAATACCAGCTGCATGGACCCACGTCACTTGAAAGTATAATTCAAGGTGGCATACCAGATGAAAGTCTGCAGAAAGTGGCATTGTTGGCAGAAGTAGACCGTAGCAGACTTAAACTGGAGTTGTTAACTTTGCAAAATATTCAGACAACTGCAAAGATCACTGCCTGAAGAATACACTGAGGATGTGTTGACAGAGGATGTTGACTTTCATGACTCTGAAGACTCCGACACCGTGAAGGTGAAACTAGTGACCAGAATGAGCAACGAGAGAGAAGAGATTTGCCAGACAAATGCAAGTCCTGCAAAGAATGCCTAATGTGCTGTTATAAAATTTTGGCACAGTACAACATGCACTTTGTCTGCATTTCAACCTTGTTCATTGTCTACGAGTATTTGTTGACTTTATCGTTTACCAGGTGTCCTGTGAGAGAGCTTTCAAGCTAAAGATAATAAAGACTGATCTGCGCTCATTGCTGGAACAAGAGAACTGGAGGCATTCATGATTATGGCCATTGAGCGAGACCTTCTTGATGGAGTGCACGTAGAAGATGTCATCCAGAAACTAATTCAACGATCTGAAGCATACAAGTGAGTACTGTCACCCTGACACTGGAAGGCTACTGCTACTGTCACTAGAGGGCCAAAGCTGGATGCTGGGTTCAGGTACCCAGGTCCAGAAGGATTCAATGGATTAGACTGGCTACTGTGGGGGGGGCTGTGGAGCCCGAGCTAACTGGCAGCAAAATCTATTCGCTCCAAATCTTTACTCTAAAAATCAAAAACTAACCATTGGTAGAGAGAAAATCGAGGCGATTTTAAGAAAATCTGAAGAGTACCATCGGGAAGTACGCTATGGGTAATCCTCGCAAAGAGAAAGGCGGCAGTCCAGGAGGAAAAGCTACAGGATCCTCTCACTCTGCTAGGACCGATCTGACTGTACAGGCCTCATCCGCCACGGAACCCGAAGAGACCTTCATCGTCGATTGGGACGAAACTGCAGAGGCTGATACCTGTGGTCTCTGACCTGAACTCAAAAGTGGATGCATACAATTCCCGACTGACTGTAGTTGAAACGTCCATGGAACAAACTAAAAGTGAGATGGAGGAGGTCAAAAAACAATTGGAGAAGGCCATGGTAACTACCGTGAACCTGATCAAGGAAAACATGCACTTTCGGGCTAGGTTAGAGACACTCAAAAACCAGGCTCAATTCACGCATATTCGGATTTTAGGAATGCCCGAGGGGATAAAAGGAGATCACCCGGTAATGTTTATCCAAGAGTGGCTTCAAGAGAAACTGTCCCCGGAAGAACCCCTGGCTCCTTTTGGCTTGCAAAAAGTGTACAGAATTACACCTCGAGGATACAGGTCAGATTCGGACATGCCACGCACCCTACTTTTGGTGACAGATGGTGTTGGGACTAGAGACCACATTCTGAGATTGGCCCGTCGCGCGGGTTCTCTAATGCAAGATGAAAGAGCGGTTTATTTATTTCCTGATCTAAGCTATGCGACTCACATGTGAAGGAAAAAGTTTGATGGAATTAGAAGGCTGCTTAGAGAGAATCATATCCCTCATGCAGTGCTCTTCCCTGCCAGGTTGCGAGTGGTATATAACGGAAGGTCTGGATATTTTCAGAACCTATTGAAGCTGGAAAATGGTCGGCTGAATTCAGGCCCAACAACAGGATCAGAATCAATCTATGGACCTGTCGGGAGATGAGGAGGAGACTGAAGAATGCTGTGCGCCTTTATATGTTTTTCAGCCTTTCCTGCTGAGCTTTGCTCCAGACTATTCGGTTTTCAAGCCATTATTAAATAATAATTGCTTAGTGCTGGAAGGCTTTCTAGGAGCCCTAGTGTAAATGTGATCTCAGTTTTTCAATATCTTGTTAAATCCAGTTGGAGATTTTCTCAAATTCTGGGCTTTGAGTGAATATAGTTAAATGTTGATTTAGCTTCCAAATTTCACTTTATTTTAGGAACTACCTTTAGGTTTTTAGTATGACGCCAATAGCCTGAGTTCAGGCAGGCAAAAGCTGCACTTTCTGTGGACTTTAGTTTTTCTTTCTTTTTGAATAAAGTCATACTGCTCATGGGCTTTATTAATGCAGCATAAGTCTTGGATATATTTTTAAATCTGGCTATTTAGTTTTCCCCCATATGTGGTATCAACATATCCTTGATGCACTAATCCTATGTTTAAAGGGGCTGCATCCCCTAAAACTGATTTATGTATGGACTGTCATGGATACGATGTCTTTGTGGCTTTGATATAAAGCAGCTGAAAATCTAAAAATAAAGTATATAAAAAAAAGACTGGCTACTGTATTTGCTACCTGGAGTAGTGATCTTGTCTGAACTGAAGAAAGGGATATTTACCATGCTGGTCTTCACTGTAATGTGAGCTGAGTGCATGCAGAAGAGATCCTGAAACATAATTGAGTGGAAGTATACATTTTTAATTTCTTCTGACTAAAAACCATTGTATGCACTGTTCTGGTTATTGGTTTTGTTTGTATGGAGACCTTATAATTGAATTTGTACTTTTATACTTTGTATGTGGTAAAACAGATGCACAGTTCGTTTATTAAAATAAAAATTACACTCAGGACACTGTTGGCAGACTTTAATGTATAAGTGATCAAATGACAATGAAACACACAATGGATACACAGTTCTGTTTTATTAAAATACAAATTACATGACACTGTTGACAGACTAAAGTATAACTGATCAAATGACGATGGGAAACATACAACAGATTTTACTGTGCAGCTAATGTTTAGAATTAGGGAAAGTGTAGGGAAAGATTAGGATAGAAGACATACTTTTGTGTAACAGGCTCTTGAGCCAAAGGCCCATTTTCAAGTGTTTCCATGCAAACCCTTTTTCTGAACCCTTTCTTACCATGGCTGGGCCTTTGACCACCCCTTACCTCCCCCCCTTCCACCCTCAGTTGCAACATCCTGGCAGCTATTTCCCTGCTTTGGCTAACTTGAGCACCAGCTTGGCCTCCCTTCATTCTGACACTATGCATTTTGAGTTTGCCCAATTCATCAATTTCTATGCTAGTTCATAAGAACTATCACCAACCATTTAATATGTGCTGCAATTAAACATATGCATTGTCACCCTCACTAACACCACCACCTGTGCTTTTCCTCTTCCCTTTTACTTTGGTTGCACCTGGCTGGAAACGTGCCATGACTCGGTGTGCATAGTACCAATTTGATTAAATTCATGTCCCACAATACAGTGCAGTTTAATACAGCAGCACTAACATCAATATACAATAGAACACTGTTACACTGTTTACACCTCTAGATGGCATTCAATTGTCCTTTTGAGTCTGACATTTTTTGGTTTCATCTAATTTTATTGCCTTTGTATCCAGTCCCTGAACTCTCTACTCTGCAGCTGCTGCTCTTTTCAACTGCCAGAACATTCTGTGACATCAATAACACCATTCTAGACCATTCAGATGCATAGCATAGGTGGGGTTATTAAGACCATAGAACACTTACACATGACTCAGTAGCTGAGTGAAACTGTAGTAAGTAGATCTGAGGGCAACCCAAAGCAAAATTACAAATTTTCAAAACTTTGTGAAAATGCCTTGGTGGAAACTTTTCACTGTGTATATAATTAGCGGACACACAATCTCTTCAGATGAGCGCAACCTCATTTCTGTCTTAAGTCAGAGGATTGTGAGTTGCATCCTCATGTTCCTTTATTGGGCTAATAATAGTACTCTAACAACCATGTTGAGGGCACATAGGCTGCTTTTGGCAGAATCTTAGCATAGCACACATTGCACTGTACTCTTTTCTCCTGTTCACATCATGTTGCCTCACAAATTGCTCAGAGGGAAAGAGTAGGAAAGGTAGGGCCTCAACCTCCGGAGGTGCCTTGCGGGTGTTGAGCTTAACCATTGATTTTCTTTGAAAGGAGAACTCTCTGCTCACCTGCAGCCATGTAGCTGGATAAATGTAATGTTGCAGGATCACTTAATGAAACAAGTATTGCTAAATTGGTAACCTGCTTTCCTGCAGTATTGCTGCAGGGGTGGGACTAACAGGTCATGACTAGCAGCATTTTGCAAGGTAGCAGAGTTCAATTTAAATCAATGGGACTGAAGCCTCCGAAATAGTGAATATAACTTTACCAGTAATGTAATAGCTTTCTTCATAATATACAATAGCTTTCTTCCAAATGGAATACATGCTGACATCTTGTACTTGGCTACAGCATGCCATGGTTGGGCCCCCCATGACCCTAACAGGGCCTCCCCCACCAGTACTAACCAAGGCCCCCCTTGGCCCATTTCCAGGTGGGCCCTTTGCTTCCCAGTCTGACCCTGTCCACATTCTCCCCCCTTCCTGCTCCTCTGATTTCATTTCCTTTGTTGTGCTGCTCTCTGCTCATTTCTCAAGTGTGTCTCATTATCCAGTGGTTTTAATTCCCTCAATGTGTTGTTTATGAAATCCTCCAGTTTCTATGTTCCTGTATATTTTCTAATTCTGTGTACAGGGTAGTCAGCTCCTGTTTGAGCATTTCAACTTTGTTACAGTATACAGCTAAAAATATTTTCCATCAGTTTGCATTATATTTTCTCCTGGTTATCAGCCTACAGTTTTAGAAAATGGTCTGAAGATACTAGTACTTGTTCTAAAAAAAACACATTCTTTTCTAGTTTTATTTTTATTCTTTGGTATCTGGGTAAGGCCCACTGGGCACAAGGCACATTACTGTACCAGAGACAGACCCGGGGAATGGAGGAAGGTTGCATGACAAACTCAGTGTCACACAGTATGCAAGTTTTGGGACTTACATCCAGGTCTGCTTGCTGTACCAAGCTTGTTCACGCTAGTTTCTGTAACTGCTATACTATCAGCACAGTCCTAAGAGTATCCTGATTATTGTTCTGTTTGATGGGTTGTACTAACTGCACTTGATTTCAGTGATTTCAGAAACAGGTGTTGGGAACAAATTAGGGAGCATTTAGGCAAGTGGACGATTGCAGTCTTTAAATTTAATGGGATGTTATGTACAACGCATGCGACTGAAGATGAACAGCCTTTGCCCTCAGCAGCTAATATTATATAATGTATTGTATGTTATATAATTCACTAAAACAACAACAGCAGGTTAATCTGGTTTAATGCCAGTTGATTTCTATCTGTATCCCCTTATCACCACCACCTCCGGGATGAAGCTGAAAATAGGCAGAATTTCCTAGTTCTCCTTTCCCAGTCAACAAAAAACTAAATAAAAAATGTTACTTTTAACAGTAGCTTCTTGGTTGTTAATTTATTTTCCTTTTTTTTGGTTTGAAGCACTGAGTAGGCTATAAAACACATTCATATTTAAATTGTCAGACGTGTAGCAAGGAAGTGCTACAAAATTATAACATAGTGCTGTGGTCTCCACACTGCAGTATCACTCATTTCAAGCAGCAGACACATTTAAATGGGTCACTTTCTTGGACAGCTGAGGAATACATTTCAAAAAGCATTTTTTTTATTGTTACTCACCTTAGACATTTTTATGCCTGTCATTTGCATCCATTAAGTTCTACTTCACAGAAGTTAACAGAGTTCAGCAGAACCAGCAGTTGATACCTCCTAATAAAAGTAAATCAATATAGAATAACACATTGTTCCTTACTAGTTTACTTATTGTGCTTAATATCAGCTATTACAATAACAAAACAGAAACACAAGTACAAGCAAAAATCCATAGAGCTGTAATCTCTATTTCTGTATTAGCAGAAGACAGGACAATGTATTTTTATTTTTAGAGTGCTCTGTCTCTAATGCTTGGGAGCACCATGAACAGTTCAAGCAAGAAAAAATAATAGTGATAAAACCAGTACAACCAAAACTTAGTAAACATATAACACAAAATGAAGAAATTAGAAATGGGCTCCATAAATTCTGTTCTAAATTAAAGATCCTTGAAAAAAGCCAGCAGGAAATGACAATTAGGATCAGAGCCCTTACTAGTTTAAACAAAGTACATAACCAACTTGGTAAACAGGATACCACTGATCACAGCTCCAAAATGAAGCTTCTGGGGGAGGATGAGGAGTTAGAAGAAAATGTTTGGTGTGCTGTTACCTCTGTAAAATGAAAAAATGGAGCAGAAGTTCTCTAAAACTAGCTGAACCCCTAGTTACCAAGGTAGCCACAGCTGCGCAGGATACCAACACTACAAAACCTAATGGGGGAATAGGACATGAAAACTGAGTAGCATCTGAGTATAGTAATGAAGAGCTGCAGTTTATATCCCTTATCAACGGATTCGCAATCCTTGCAGAGAATGAGGGCACAAATGATGGAAACACAGTCCTGCTTGAAACTAATAATAACCCCCCCCCCCGGACATGTCTCTAACAAATGAAACACCAAGCCAAAGGCAAACAATTGTCCTGGGATACTTGATAATTAAATAAATGGACAAATATATACTGTATATAGGGATGATAAGGAGAACACAATGGTCAGCTGTTTCCCAGTGGCTAGGATTCAGAACTTAACAGCAATGGTGGATAACATTTTCAAGGGAAGTGGGGACAGGCCCTTGGCCATGATCCATGTGGGGATTGATGACATCAAAAACAAAACACAATCAACAATAAAAGCTGACTTTACCAAGCTAGCAGATAAACTAATAAGCAAGGGATGTGAGATTGTGTTTTCAGAGATACTACCAGTACCCAGGGCCTTCAAACAGAAGTGAAGAAGAATCTGTCAGGTTAACTCTTGACTAAGAAACTGGGCAAGAGGAAAACATTCTGATTCATTAGACATGGGGACATTTTCCTAAATAAACCAGATCTTTTCTGTAAGGATGGGTTACATCTGAGTTTCAAGTGTAGTATACTACCGGGTATGCACCTCAAGAAGGAAATTCACAATAACTGAAACTAATTAAATTGGGTCCAAGGGAACCCATGTAAAACCCAGTCAATAATCACAATCTAACAGGTGATCACATGAATGTTGCTAAAAGAGCCAGGGTATTGCACTTAAAGGCCATAAGTTTGAATTAGGACAAGCTGGCAGAGCTTCAATGCCTTGCAGAGAATCAAAAGATAGATATTATTGGTATGACTGAAACATGGTGGAATAAGGACAATGGTTGGAGTAGAATATTACCTGGAATACAGCTGTTCAGTAGGGTTAGGGAGAGATGTAAGGGAGGAGGACTAGCCATTTACATCAAGGATAACATTGAATGTTTCATCAACAAAACCACGACTGAGCCTGGCAATTTTATAGAAACTACTCTGGGTTGATTTAACTGGCTGAAGAGTCAAAACTAAAATGGCCATTTTCTATAGGCCACCAGATCACCCAGCACTGGATACCAAAAATTTATAGAACATGTCATAGATGCAGCAGATGAAAATGATGTATTGATAATGGGATATTTGAATTTACCATATATTAAAGAGTAATTAGAAAATAAAGTCCTGTTAGCATTAATTGCCATGGACTTAGAGCAAGTCATTGATAAACCCACTCAAGGGAAAAAAATATATCAGATGTACTACTGACTAACATTGGCACTGATATAGCGAACACTGATGTCACTGCCATGACACCTCGTGCAACAGTGACCATAATGCAATCAGGTTTGAAATTAATAAAGCAAGGAGATGTGCCAGAAGAAGCACTATATATAAAAGCTACACCAGAACAAGTTTTGCAGCTATGAAGGCTGAACTGCAGAAAATAGATTGGATGGGACAAACAGAAAAACTGGATGTTGAGGAAACTTGGAAATTACTAACACGCACAATTTTATCCTTTGAGTTAAAATATATTCCAACCAATCAGGTATACAACAACAGGGGTAAGAAACCATTATGGTTTAATATTAAGGTAAAAAAGCTTTTCAAACAAAAAACATATGTATACTAAAATGAAGAAGAATCCTACCTCTAATAATATCAACTGGTATAAATGGGTGCTAAAACAGCTCAAAAAAGAAATAAAAAGGGTGAAAGCCAACACTGAGTTCTGACTAACTAGTACTAAACATGATCTTAGTTTATTTATTTATTGAGTCTTGGATTACAACACCTTGGAGCAATACAACTCATTTAGAAAGGTTCCATGTCAGTAGTTCAAAAACAAAACAAGGTAAACAACAGATACGTAAATAGCAGATATCAAGAATATACTTAAAAAAATGAATACATCAAAAGCAATCAAAGTGGCACTAAATATTGCTCAATATAACAGTAGAGTGGGCTAGAAGAGAGGGCAGTCTGGGAGGCCTCATCAAAATCTGGGAGAGAAGTAATGGGGTGTAAGGTGGGGATGGGAGAAACAAGAGGGAGAGGAAAAGAGTTGCACAGGAGGTGGAGAAGGAAGGATCAGAGTTGCAAAGGAGGTAATGGGATAGAGAGATGAGAAGATGGGGAGGTGGAAGGAGGAAATGAGATGAGTGCAGAAAGAAGGTGGAAGTGCTGGTGAAGTGAGGGAGGAAGACAAATTAATTAGTATAAGGAGAAGAGGTGGTGTTTAGTCAGGAGGGGGCAGCCAACAGGCCTTTCGAAACCCAAGAAGAGAGAATAATATGAGTGGAGAGAGATAAGAGAAAATGTAAAGAGAAGGAGGGAAGAAGTTGCAAAAGGAGGTAACATGAGATAAGAGAACTGGTGGAGGTGGAAGAGGGAAGGTGAGGAGGAGCAAGGGAAGAACTTGAAGATGCATGAGCAGAGAAGAAGGGGTGAGGGGTGGAGGGAAAGGCTCAAGGATAGGATCGAAATGAAGTGGCAAGAGCTAAAAGTGCCAAAGCATTATAAGTACAGTGATAACATAAGCAGAAGGCTGCTAAAGTGCGGCATATACTGTTTGCTAATAGATGCTGTCGGAGTTTGTGTTTAAAAGGGCTGAGTTTTGACTCAGCAGAGATGTCCTACCCTGGGAGTCAAGCCAGAGAGGGCTCTGTAAACAAAAGACCTCTAACCAAGGTGGTGCAGCCTCTGGAGACAGTGAGGACCTGAGTTGCCAAGCTGTGAGTATGTTGGTTACTGTGACAAGGGCTAAGGAGCTGTTGGACCCCAGGGGGTAACAAACCAAGGTGTGCCTTCTTGGCAAGTAAGCAGGTTTGATATTGGATCCGGCTGAATAATTGAAGCCACCCAGTCTGTGCATTTAGGTCACATGTGTGTGTGAGGTGAGCAGCCCCAGTAAGGAGTCTGAGTGCTTTGTTAAGAGCAACAGTGATCCTGTGAAGGGATGTAGCAGAGGCAGAACCATAAATAGCTAGCCCATAATTGATGATGGCAATGACAGAGCTGAAAATTGCTATTCTTAGAGCCTTGGGAGTGAGGTTATGCTTGTGCATGTGGAGTAGGCCAATCCTTATGTTGACAGCTCGAGCTACGTTATCAATATGTTGTGAGTAAGTGAGTGAGCTATCAACAGTGACCCCTAGATATCTGAACGAGTAGATCTGTTCAAGTGGGGTGCCAATGCAGTTTGTGATGAACAAGGGTTTGTACTTTTGTTTTTTATGGGCATTGTTGAAAAGCATCACTTTGGTCTTTTATAGTTTAACACCAGTTTTGAGTACTGAACCACTTTTCCACTTCAGAGAAACTGTGTTGAAGGTTATCCTGAGGCTCTTAGGGTCAGGGTTACTAGAGCAGACCATGGCATCATCCGCTTAAAGCAGAATCTGTTCATGATAGGCTCGTGGAGGTTATTCAAGTAGCTACTGAAGAGAAGGGGCCCCAGTATAGATCCCTGAGGCACTCCAGAATGGACTGTCTTCCTTTCGGAGAGGACATTGGTTATCTTGACCTGCTGAGAACAGTCTTCTAAGTAACTTTTGAACCAGCTGACAGCATCATTCAGCAGCCATGCAAGCGATAACTGCCTGAGTGGCAGTGAGTTAAGGGACTTTTTTTTTACAGTAGCAATAAAAAAGGGAACAACAGAGTTATTGGGCTACTCATTAGGGATAATGTAACATAACACACCAAAAGATATGGCTGAAGAATTTAACACCTACTTCTTTTCAGTGTACAATCTAGAGGATGACTGTGTTCATATCCCAGCTCTTGCACCGGAAGATTTGGCTACCAGCATGTTCATTTAAACAGAAAATGTCCATAAAAAATTAACAGAGCTGAGTGCAGATAAATCAGCTGGATCAGATGGGCTCCATCCTAAGCTTTTGAAAGAACTAGCCACTGTTCTTGCCCCAGTGATTACTAATATTGGGAACAGATCAATAGCAGAAGTCTATATACCCTTTGACTGGAGAAGAGTGATTGTGATACCTATTTACAACAAGCACTTGTCAATGCCGAATGTTTGCTTGCTGGTATTAGCATTGGAAATGCAGGAGTTAGACAGATGCAGAGTAGGAATGGCAGTGAAGTATTGAACTTCACGCCAACCCCACCTCCAATGTGCAGAGACGGACAGGCATTGGGGTATGCATTTGGGTTGTCTCCCATAACATTCATGCCATTTCACCTCACCTATACTGCAGACACCAACAAGTGTTGAGGTGTGCCTTGGGGTGTTCGGCTTTTTAGTCACCCCACTCCATAAGGACATACGCTGAAATGGATGCAATATTGGAGAATGCGATGAACTCTGGGGCCGAAGAGTCCAAGGCACTCCTCAATGCCTGTCACTGGCTGCAGGGTGGAGGGGTGGAACAGCATGATCATTACAGTCAGCAATCCAAAGGCACACTCCAGATGCCTGTCAGTCTGTACAGGGTGAGACGTTATGGTTAGAAACCTTAACACCCCGGCTGTTTGTTGGTATTTGCACTACAAATTTTCAACATGGCCTTTTTTGACCCCATCTCATGAAGCATTTGGGACCTCTTCTCATGAATAGTGGCACTGTGAGTTTGTCAATGTGTCCTGAACTTTGAGTTCCACAGCAACCTGCTGCATTGCACCAGATGGATGAAAACACAGATTGGGCAGGATGAGAAGAATGACAGCTACACCATTCATAGAGAGTGTAAAGAGATGGCAATGTTGAAAATCAGAGTGAAAATATTAAAATGCTATAACTTCCGAACATATGTGGAAACTGCACAATGCATGCACGCAACACAGTCATTTAGTGGAAATATTTCACCAAATTTTCAACATAGGCATTTTGTGACCTCTGCTCCTGAACAGTGTCAGTATGATTTTTTAATCTGTCCTGAACATTGATTTCCCACAGCAACCGAGCTATTCTTGCCCAGATGTAAACACATATTTCGAGCAGGATGTAAAAATGACTGCTGCACTGTTCATAAGGAGGTCTGAAAATGTCAGTGTTGGAAATCTGGAGTGAAAGTACTACAAATTTATGAAGTTAACGAGGGTGCATGGAAACTGCACAACGCGCGCTTGTGACACAGTTATTTTATGGATGTTTGTCACCAAATTTTTAACATAGGCATTTTAGGGCCTCTGCTCATAAACAGAGTCACTGTGATTTTACATATGAACATACATATGAACATATGAATCTGCCAGCAGAACAGACCAATCAGTCTATCTGAACCTGCCTGAGTATGCAGCTAGCACCCTAGATTGCAGCTGCCCAGCCCTCTCCCCTCAGTTCCTCCCCACTTATGCCCACCCCTGCCCCATGACTCTTCCTCATGCATTATCTCAGTCCTTCTTAAAGCTATTGACTGTCCCACATGTTACCACCGCCTCTGGCAGCGCATTCCAACTAGACACCACCCTGCCAGTGAAGTAGTGCCCTCATTTCCCTCTTAAAATGTCCCTTCCAACCTTAGTCCATGCCCCTCGCTCTCTTCCACTCTTCAGTTTAAACACCCCTTTGGTGCTAGGTTTATTACCCCTTCAGGTATTTAAATGCTTCAATCAAATCCCCATCCCTCCTCTCCTCCAGTCCGTACATGTTCAGCTCATTCAGCCTAACTTCATATTCCTTTCCTTCCATCCTTAGTCAGCTTTTCCCACCCCTACTGCCATCACCTTCCCCCCAATCCCCCATGAGGCACTGTATCAAAGGCCCTACTGAAGTTCAAGTACAGGACATGTACCGCAGGTCCCTGTCCAACACCCTTGTCACCCAGTCATAATACTTGATTAGGCTGGTTTGAAAAGACCTCCCTGACATGAACCTATGTTGCCACCCATCTTGGAGGCCATTACTCTCTAGGAATGCCAACAGCCTCTGCATTAGTATCAGCTCCATAAGCTTATCCACTATGGATGTGAGCGTGATCGTCCAATAATTTTCTGGCTCCTCCCTTGGCCATCTCTTGTGTATGGGCACCACAAGGGCCACCCTCCAGTCCTGGGGCACACACCCCATTTCTAGGGAGGTGTTGAACAGATCTGCCAGTGGCTCAGCCAACAGCTCTGCCATCTCCCTCAGCACCCTGGGGTGGATGCCATCGGGACCCGGTGCCTTGTCCACCCTTACTGCCCTCAGCCCCTCTGGGACTCTAGTCCCTATGATCACTTTGTCTGTCACCTCCCCCCTTTCCTCACCCACAGCCCATGCTGGTAGTGGACCATCCCTCTCCTTAGTGAAAATGGAGCAAAAGTACTCATTTAGAATTTCCACTTGCTCCTCCCCCTTTTCTACCCAATCCACTCTCCACTTTATCCTCACAATATGTTCCTTGCACTTCCTCTTTTTCCTGACATACCTTAAAAAGTCATTTGCCCCTCCCTATATGCCCTGTGCTAACCTTAATTCCCTTGAGGCCTTAACTTTTTTCACCCTCCTGGCCACCTCCCTTGACCAACTCCCATAAGCCTCCTTATCCTCTCCCTTCTCTGTTCTCCTGTACTTCCAGTATGCAGCCCTCTATGCCCCCATGCCTTGCAGCACTTCCTTGTTCAACCAGCATGTTTTCTTGACTCTGCTCTTCTTACTCCTGGCCCTGGTGCAGACTACTGTGGCGTCTGTTAGCCCAGTCTTTATAACTCCCCATTTTTGTTCTGCATCCATCCCCAGCCTTATATCCTGGAGTCTCCCTCACAGTATTGATCCCATTCTCCCAAAGTCCAGTCTACTAAAGCCCACCACCTTAGTGCCTGTGCCTCCTGTCTCCCTGCCCAGCACAAGAACGAGCCACACTGTTTGGTGGTCGCTATCAGCTAGTGGGTCCTCCACCCTTACCTCCTCACCACCTCCCCATTTGTCAGTACTAGGTCCAGAGTGCTACCAAGCCTTGTAGGCCCACTTACCAATTGCATCAGAAGGCTGTCCTGGAATGCATCAATGAGCACCTGCTCCCTGGTACTGCTATTGGCTGGGGTGCTTCAGTCAACCCTGGTAGGTTAAAATCCCCCACTATCACCACACTCCCCCTTCTACAGACCCTCCTTACCCACTCTGCCAACTCTCCATTTAATTCCCCAGACTGGGCTGGTGGTCTTGCCACCACCCCAGCCTCAGCTTTCTGCCCTTGGACTCTGGGAGTTGCACTCAAAGCACCTCTGTCCTCTCTCTTCCCTCACCCATTATGCATTTGATCCTTCCCTCACATAGATTGCAACCACCTCCTTCCAACCCCCCGGTCCCTGCTATATATTCTGTATTCCAAAATTGCCGAGTCCCAAGCATGGTACTCTGTGGCCCAAGTCTCTGTCAGTGCAGTAGTGTCCCCCTTCCCCTCTGGAAGGAGTGCCTGAAGCTCTGCAATTTGTTCCCCAAGCTTCTTGTGTTGAGAGAGACCACCTTCCACCCATACCCCTCCTTCTCTCACTCTTCTCCTTGGCCTGTGTCCCTCCTCCTGGTAGTCTACACCCTTTCTCCCTAGTTATTCTTACCAGGTGGTGGTGCATTCTGTAGTACACTCAGACCACTCTGCCCGCCTCCTTTCCAGGGTTACTACACCTCTGTCTTTATCTCTATCTAGGGAGGTGAGCTTATTAGGCTCTCCTGTCTGGACCTTTCTACCAACCTCAGTCTTTTGGCCACTCCCCCCACTAGTTTAAATCCACCTTAGTAGAGATATACCACTCTAATTCTGCCTTTAACACTCCCATCCCCTTCCTGCTCAAGTATAGCCTGTCCACTGTGTACAAGTCACTATTCCCCCAGACCCTACCCCAGTTAGTCACTAACCCATAATTTTTGGTGTGGCACCAATCCCTCAGCCACTTGTTGAATGCCTCAATCCTACCCTTCCTCCCCATGCTTGCACATGGTACTGGGAGTACCTCCGAGAATGCCATTGACTCCCCCACGCTCTCACACTGCCTGCCTAACTCCTAGAATCTCCCCCTCACAACTTCCACAGTCTCCCCCGACAAGTCATTTGAACCCACATGCAACCATAAATGAGGTTTCTTTCTCCTCCTCACTGCACATTTGAGCAGTGCCTGCCCCTCCTGCAGTCAATCTGGGGATAGCTTCAACCCAAATACATCTGTGCCTTCCCTCCTTCTGCCCCATCTCAGCCCTTTCAGTATAGAATCCCCAAGGACAAGCACCCACCTGTCCCTTACCCCCTTTCCCTTCTAATGCCCCTTCCACCACCCTGGTATTTGTTCTTCCCTGCTGCTTACCCCCGCCCGCTGCACCCTCTGTGACTTCTGTATCTGCATCCCCTACTTTTGCCTCGCCTCTTTTCTCTGCCTTATTCCTCCCATCCCCTTTGAACTCCTTCCCAGCCTGACTACTTCCTACTGGACTTCCCATGTTGACCTCTCCTCCTCTCCTGCTAATTTCCAACCCCTCTCCTATCACCGTTGTTGTCGATTTAGAGCCCCCATTCTCTTCGAACCCGATAGTGATGCCCCTCCCATCCTTCCCTTTCCCATAGCCTTCTCTCCTCTAGTCACCCCACTCCTTCCTTACTAGCTTCCCTTCTACCCTTTCATCCTGGCTCTCTCTTCCCCTACCTGTTGCTTTCGCTCTCATGCCCCGCTTGCCCTCCCCCCCTTCAGCATGTTCTTGCCCCCCATAGCAGAGGTTCAAACCTATTCCTAGTTGATCCCCTTCTCATCTCTTCCCCTTTTGGTTCCCCCCTCTACTTGTTCCCCTCCGTGCCCCAGTCACACCCTGGTTCCTTCCTACCCACAGCCATCTGCTCTCTCCCCCTGGTACTCCTCATGGTCTCTTTCTCTCCCATCAGGAGGCCCCCTCCCTCACCTCAGGCACCCCCTTCCTTCTCCTCTCTTTTCTGCTAGTGTCTCTGATACTGGGGTCAGTTTCAGTCCCTAGTTGTTCCTCCCCCATTCCCCCTTGACATCCCCTACCTCCCCAGCCAGGATGCCTACCATACTTATCTGCCCTGCCACTTAGACTCCTCCCTAATCTCCACAGTTCCTCACTCAAACTAGCCAGTTGTCTACAGAGCATACACCCCCCATCCTCTAAGCCCAGTCCAGGATCATGGCAGACCCACACCCTGTACACCCCACCACCCTTCCAAAGATGCCTGCCCTATTGACATGTGGCACCTGCCAAGTTTTGTCTCCCATCTTATGTTATGGGTTCTTACTCCCATTTGTGTACCCTGCTACAACTGTTGGGCCCTATTAACTCAAATTCCTGGTTCCCACATTAGTCCCCTTACTGCCCCTTGCTGACCGGTTAATTCAGTCTCAAATCTAGTCTGTTAGATACTGTATTACTGTAGCAATCCAAAAGCCTCCCTGTCCATTTTTTAACCCTCAGCTACCATACTTTTTGTTCCCAGCCCTCATAGTTTCACTTAGCCCAGTTAGAAATTGTATTGCACTACAAGAATTGCTCAGCTCAGTTACAGAAATAAACATCACAAATAAATATGTATTATTACAGCAATCCTAACAGTATAGCTCAGTGCTTAGCTCAGTTAGAGAAATAAACGGAACAACAAAATCTGTATTATTACAGCAATCGTAAAAGTATCCAGTCATTGCTTTGTCTCCATCCCAGAGACCCTGCTGTAATATAGGATCACACAGGACCCTGGGTACGTAGGTGGGCAACTCTAAACTCCCAAAAGAGCCCCACTGAGCTTGCTAGCTCCCGTTCTTTCACTTACTCGTTCTGTTTCTCCCGCTCCTGCAGGCTCCCCTTTTGTACTGGGCTTCTTCCTGCATTGGCGCCTTTTTCTGCCCACAAAGAAATCCACAGCAGTCCTGACAGAGCTCCATTAAGTTCGCTCACTCTCCCTCTCTCACTCATTCTGTTTCTCCCAGCGCTGCAGGCTGCCCTTCTGTTCTGGGCTCCTGCCTGCATTGGTGCCTTTTTCTGCCCACAAAGAAATCCACAGCAGTCCCGACAGAGTTCCGTTGAGCTCGCTCACTCACTTCTTTCACTCACTGGTTCTGTTTCTCCCAGCGCTGCAGGCTGCCCTTTGTACTGGGCTCCTGCCTGCATTGAGTGCATTTTTCTGCCCACAAAGAAATCTGCAGCAGTCCTGACAGAGATCCATTGAGCTCGCTCACTCCCCCTCTTTCACGTGCTCGTTCTGTTTCTCCCAGCACTGCAGGCCGCCCTTTTGTACTGGGCTCCTGCC
Source organism: Neoceratodus forsteri (assembly GCA_016271365.2). Lineage (NCBI taxonomy): Eukaryota > Metazoa > Chordata > Ceratodontiformes > Ceratodontidae > Neoceratodus > Neoceratodus forsteri. The sequence goes on from CM057449.1 coordinate 689,675,085, forward strand.
TGCGTTGGCACCTTATTCTGCCCACAGAAAAATCTGCAGCAGTACCAACAGAGCTCCATTGAGCTCGCTCAGTCCACTTCTCTCACTCATTCTGTTTCTCCCAGCCCTGCAGGCTGCCTCTTATACTGGGCTTCTGCCTGCATTGGCACCTTTTCTGCCCACAAAGAAATCCACAGCAGTCCCAACAGAGCTCCACTGAGCTTGCTCATGCCCCTCTCACACTCACTCATTCTATTTCTCATAGTGCTGCAGGCTGCCCTTTTGTACTGGGCTCCTGCCTGTGTTGGTGCCTTTTCTTCCCACAAAGAAATCTGCAGCAGTCCCAACAGAGCTTCATTGAGCTCGCTCACTCTCCCTCTCTCACTTGCTTGTTGTTAATCTGTCCCAAACACTGTTTTCCCATTGCAACCACTCTATTCTGCACCGGAAGTGCAAAAACATATTTTGGCCAGAATGTGAACAATGACAGCCATACTGTTTATAAGGAGGTATGAAAAAATGCCAGTGTTGAACATCTGATGTGAAAATATTGCGAATGTGTGAAGTTACAAGGGTGCATGGAAACTGCGTAACGCATATTTGTAACACAGTCATTTCATGGACTTTCGTCACCAAATTTTCATAGGCATTTTAGGACCTTTGCTCATGAACATCATCACTATAATTTTCTCAATCTGTCCCTAAAACTGATTTCCCATGCGATCATACTGATCTGAGCTGGAAGTGTGAAACACATTTCGCCAGGATACATAGATACATAGATACATAGACAGTGTCGGCAGATAAGGGCCTAATGGCCCACCCAGTCTGCCATTTGAGCTTGTAAGTTCAGTTTGTTTTCCTAGAAGTCTGTTGCCCCTCACCCTGACCTCCAGAATTCCTTTATGTCTATCCCATGCATTCTTAAATCCCATGATTGTTTCAGCCCCCACCACTTCCTCTGGCAGGGTGTTCCACTTGTCCACCACCCGCTCTGTGAAGAAATTCTTTCTCATGTTTCCTCTGAATCATCCTCCTCCAACTTCATCCCATGCCCTCTAGTCCTGGAACATCTTTTCACTTAAAAATAGTGCTTTCCTGCACCCTGTTCCTCCCTGTAAGATACTTGTATGTCTCTATCATATCCCTCTCCCTCCTCTCCTCCAGGAGTACATGTTCAGTTCCTTCAACCTGTCTTCATAGGACTTGTGATGCAATCCATGCACCATCTTTGTTGCCCTCCTCTGAACCTTCTCTACCCTGTCTATGTCCTTACGTGAGGTATGGTCTCCAGAACTGTACACTGTACTCCAGGTGCGGCCTCACTAGTGTCTTGTATAGCGGAATTATGACCTCCTTTTCCTGCTGGTGATGCCCCTGCCTATACATCCCAGCATCCTATTTGCTTTACCTGCTGCCTTGTCACACTGTTTCCTACTTGAGGTCATCAGAGATGACAACCCCAAGATCCTTTTCCTGCTTGGTGCATGCTATATCCTCACCCCCAACTGATATATTGTGCCAGGGTTTTGTGCCCCATATGCATTATCTTGCACTTCTTTGCATTGAATTTCAACTGCCAAACCCCTGACCATTCTTCAAGTTTCTGCAGGTCGCGTCTCATTCTGTCTACACCCTCTGGTGTGTCTACTTGTTACAGAGCTTTGTGTCATCAGCGAACAGTGAAATTCTGCCTTCTAGGTCCCAAGCAATGTCACTGATGAAGATGTTGAATAGGACCGGTCCCAGCACTGATCCTTGTGGTACCCACTGGTCACTCTTCCCTCTGTGGAGTGACAGCCATTTACCACCACCCTCTGTGTCCTGCCACCCAGCCAGTTACCTACCCACCACACTACTGTCCTGCCCACACCCATATTCCCCAGTTTGTGTAATAGTCTTCTATGTGGCACAGTGTCAAAGGCCTTGCTGAAGTCCAGATAGGCCATGTCCACTGCCCTCCCCTGATCCACCTCCCTAGTCACCCAGTCAAAAAATTCAATGAGGTTGGTCTAACATGACCTTCCCCTGGTGAAACCATGCTGCCTTGGGTCCTGTAGTCCATTGACAACCAGATGTTCCACCAATCTCTCCTTCAGTAGGATGTATAAAATGACTGCTGTACTGTTCATAAGGTGGTGTGGAAAAATGTCAATGTTGAAAATCTGGAGTGAAAATATTACAGATTCACAAAGCTATGAGCGTGCATGGAAACTGCACAAAGCAGGCTGTGAAACAGTCATTTTTTTGGAATTTTTTCACCAAATTTGCAACACAGGCTTTCATTTCGTTACTCGGTCCTGAAAGGTGATTCCACACAGTGACCATGAAATCACCTTTTGGGACCAAATAATGCCATGACGGTGATTGAATTCATGAGGAGGGGTCCCAATAACCAAATGTTGAAAATTTGGTGCCAAAATTTCCCAAAATGCCCGAGATATGTACCAAATTTAAATAAATCTATTTATGCCATTATACAGCTTACCAGCATTTCTTCAGTTTGTGGTCAGAATTGAAGAGTGCAGACGTGTTCCTGTTCCACCAAAGATCGTCGCACTGGGCTCCAGAGGTAAGTATGGGGTATGGGTGGCGTGGGGAGGCAGGGTGCGCACAAGGTGGGCGCAGGTTGGGGAGGGGCCATCGGTCTCAATGAGGTACCATTTTTTGTTTTACAGGTTTATAAAAAAATGAAAAACATTGTGGGAAGGTTTTTTTTTTTTTTAACAGGGACATTTGGCACACTGGGGTGGGCTCCCAGCATTCCACCTGAGTGTTTTGGGGTGGCTGTGGCTGACATGGGATTGGACACCCCGTCTGCACATACCGAGTGGGAGGCAAGCACTGAGGGGGATTGGGCACCCCCCTCAGCACACAACAAATTGGGGAGGAGAGATATTATGTTGACAGGAAGTGGGCTCCCCCATTTGCAAATTTAACTGGGAAGGGGGGACTGAAGCTGAGAGGGATTGGACCCCCCTTTGGCGAAGAAAGATTGTTGGGGAGGCGCATGATGCCGAGGGGGATTGGGCAACCCCCTCAGCACAACAGAAACTTGGGGGTGGGGACATTATGCCGACACGGACTGGGCTCCCCATCAGCAAATGAAGGGGGTTGGGGGCATGCCAACAGGGGAATTGAGTTCCCCCATCAGCTCTGAGGTGGCCGCATAGCAACGCCATGTTCCTCGTACTGTTACACCAGGCGAGGTACTGCTCTGCAATGATGGGTCACTCCCTCATAGCAGTGGAATTGCTGATGTTGCAATGATGAGGCAGCCCCTAATTGCAGCGGCCAAATTGTTTCAAGTTGATGGCACTTCTGCAGAACCAGTGTCATCAGGACACTGGGCCTGAATTCGGTGCACATTGCTAAGCCACAAATGCAGTGCTGGCATTGGCTGCCACACCTCCACAACCCGCTTCTCTCCTAAGCTGCCACATAATCTTTCTTGCACATGTGTGCATGCAAACATTAAAAGGGCATCATGACTAATCCAGCTAATTACAGGCCAATTAGGCTAACATCCATTGTAGAAAAGATCATAGAAAGTACCATCAAGGATGAATTGAATAGAATACTGCTCAATAGGGGATTGGTGGACTACACTCAGCATGGCTTCACCAACAACAGATCCTGTACTACAAACTTGATCAGCTTTTATGATTATGTCATTCATAACCAGGACCAGGGAAGGGAGGTACAGTAGATGTGATACTTCTGTATTTTAGAAAAGCATTCAACCACTTATCACACAACATCCTAGCGACCAAGCTACTACATCTAGATGTTGGTACCCCTAGTCACATGGATACAAACTGGTTTACTGATAGAAGGCAATCAGTAAGAATAAATGGATTCATGTTGCCTGAGGGTGGTGTCACAAGTGGGGTACCCAAAGGGTAGGCGCTGGGCCCCTTGTTGCTTAATGTTTTCATAAGTGATCTGCAGATTGGCTCAGGCAATACACTGATCAAGTCTGCAGAAGATACAAAACTAGGTATTACTGTGGACAATGAGTTCCACAAAGGTAGGATGACAAAGGACTTGTAGTACATTGTAAACTGAGCGGACACCAATAAGATGCAGTTTAATCTTGATAAAAGTGTGGTTCTGCACTTTGGCAGAAATAACAACTCATAGGAATATTGCATCCAGGGGACAAAACTGAAAGTTGTTACTACTGGAAGGAACCTGAGTACATTCTGTATGTTAGTAATGATCTTAAAATAGCACACAATGTAGGGCAGTGGTAAATAAGACAGGACATCTTGCCAACTGTGTGCAGAGGTCTTTCTTCTCAGGTCAGAATCAGTTCTTCTTCCCTTGTAGAAAACGTACATTAGGCCACACATTGATTATTGCATTCAACTGTGGCACCTCTATCTAAAAAGGTGTGCATATAATTGAGAGAACCCAAAGGAATTTTACTAAAATCATCCCTATATGTAGGAGCAAACACGTCGACTATAGATTTGAGGACTTAGGCCTATGGCCATTAATCCTAAGAAGAACTAGGGTGACATGCTGTTCATGTATAAAATACTGGATGACCATACATTAGCTGAAGAACTAGGACTAGCATATAAGGAGTTTAAATATGACATGAGGGACACAGGTGTCAGTTAAAAGACACTGTGCCTAGAACGGAACTCAGGAAATATTCCTTTATACCAAGAGCGATTAAGGTATGGGACCAGCTACCTGGTGACCTAGTTAATGTACCAAACTTGGCCATCTTTAAAACAAACTTGTATAACTTTATTCAGGAAGGTAACACTGGTTACCACCACTGAGTAGTGGGGACAGCACTCATGGGCCTTGGCTTTCTACTGTCTTAACACCGTAATATTAATCATAGTATTAACCTAAAATGGAATAGCCAAAAAAAAAAATCACTAACACTTAGCACTCTGGGAAGGCTTCATGGAACAAAAAGGTTTTCAGTTCCCACTTAATTGTTTTTATTGAGGGACATAAATGTAGTTGCTTATGAATGGAATTCAAGATTGTAGGTACAGAAACTGTTAATACCCCATACCTCAACTGCTTCATCTTTTAGTAGGTGTCAGCAAGAAAGTGAGACTTGGTGGGAGTGGAGCAGATGAACCAAGGTATATGGCAACAGGAGGTCTTTTACACTGATGGGGCCCAAACAGTGTAGGATCTTGTACTTTAACAAGTTAATCTTGAAAGTGACACATCACCAAACAGGAAGCCTATGCAGGTGGCACAGCACTTGTGTGATATGCTCAAAAAAATTTATTGAGCAAAATATTCATGTTGCTGCAGTTTGAACACACTGCAAGTGACAGATTAAGCCTCCAGAATGCCCTGGGTAGAGCACATTACTGTAGTCCAGGTGTGGTGGTACAAATGAATGTATCAGTGTAAACAGGTCCTCACACACTAAATAGGTGTTCAAGCTAGGGATGGTTCATAAATGAAAGAAGCTACAGCAGACTCACTACGCGCCTGATATGAAAGTGTAAGACTGCTTTCCTGTATGACTTACAGATTTTGCCATACCCTTAGCTCAGAGTATGGCACTATTCAAAGATGGCAACATAGTACAAACACTCATCATGTCCAGCCAATCACTTTACCTCCATCTTGTCAAGGCTGAGACTCTACCAGCTGGCAGACATCCATTTATTGATCTCAGACAGTCATACTCTAATTTCATTATGGGTTCCAAATTGTTTTGTGTAATAGACAGGCACAACTGGGTATCATCAGTGTAACAGTAAAATTTTAAGTTGTGATGTATAATGAACTCCTTCAAAGGCAACATATACATTGCAGATAACATGAGGGACAGTACCAAACCTTACTTATTGTCTTGTAATTTGTTTATAATTATGACCTGGGATGTGCTAAACGAGACTTGCTTGTCATGGAACCTATCCTGTATTTCTGCAACTTTTAATACATACAACAAAAATAAAATAAAACTTGAACCATACCATGGAAAAAGGACAGACAGACTTGGATAGCAAACATTCATAATCACTTGCTGCTATGTCAGCCTAGGACTCAGATCAGCACAGAATTGTGTTACTGCCCCCCTCCCCCCCATAGTACAGGCAGTTTTATCAAAACTTGAGGTCTACAGTGTTAAATGCTGAGAGATCAGCGAGAACCAATTTGGTAGATCATTCCATGCTGATAAAAAAATCTGATAACTACTGGAGTGAGCAATTACATGACACATTGCTTCACAGACTATTTATCAAATAGAGCACATATAACAAAAATAGGCATCTCGAAATCCAAACCATTAGAGGTTAGTCTAGGTGTTCCTCAGGATTTCATTCTGGGACTGCTCCTGTTTTCAATTTATGTAAGTGACTTACTAACTGTATGTAAAAAGTATTCAGAATTACTCGTGTAGATGATATGGCAATTTACTGTGTTGGAAAAACAGGAGCTGACCTAAAGGAATGGCTATAGGGCATCTTTGACAAACTGCAAAATTGATTTCATAGAAACAGATGTTTTTAAATGAAAAAAACCAAAGCAATGTTTTTGGGAACAAGACAAAGGCTTGCTTTATATAGTTGTAATTTAAATATAAATGGATCTAAAATGTACCACTTAAATCAGTCAAAAGCAGTCAAAATTTTAATTACTTAGGCATAACTGTGGATCAGATGCAAGGTGCCCTAATAAGGGGGTGTTCGAGGGGAAATTGATAGTTTGTATGGAGTAAGGTGCTGCCAAGTTACTGGATGCTGTTACCAAAAATGGATACAAATGGGCAGACAGCGCAAATAACACTTCCCTGTACCAAGTCTTGATGGACTCTGTTTTATTTTCTTAACATGAATTCAGCATTATGCCCTAATAGTTGGCTTATTTTCAAGGGTCCTTCAGGAGACTGTTATTTATTATTCTATGTAAGAGTACATACCAGTTGTTTAGTAAGACAAATTTTTAATTATGTTTTAAATCTAAAAATGAATATACATGTTGCTTGCACTTTAAATTGCTGACTCAGAGTTAGGCTTCCAGGCCTCTAATTAGTTGCATAATTCTATTAGATGCATAATGTTTGTGCTGTAAAACATACAACATACAGTAATATAAAATATTTACAGACTATTTCAACATTTACATATGCATTTTCTGCTCATACAATTCTATTATATAATATTGTGTAGCTTACCCCTTCACCATGACCTTAACAACACTGTGCACACTCTGTATCAATGGAGACAAACTCTCCTAAAACCCAGTGACTAATATACATATGCTGTACCTGGCTGCAGGTTCCATTTTCACTGAAAATCACTTTCTCACATGCCTAACATTCTATGGCTTCTGTTTAGGTAAAATAATCTCTTCATTATCAATCTGCATTTTTCTTACCACTTTCCAAAACTTTGGTCATCCCTTCCCTTCCTATTCATTCTGCCTCTTCTCCTTCCTCCCTAAAACCTCTTCTTCTGATTTGTCATCCTACTTGCAACTGCTTGTGACCCTTCCACTTTAGCTCTATTCTCTAGTGTTGCCCTCTTCTTACTTGTAAATGTGTGGGTCCCAATAAACAGATCGTACAACCAGATTATGATGCATAAAAAGCGATAATTCATGTTTATCATTTTATTTTAGAAAACACAAAACCAAAAATGAATAATCCAATATTTACAGAAAGGAAAAATGATGTTATTTCTTCACATCAGTTCAGACATCAGGATATACTGCTTGCTTCAGATGCTATAAGGAAATTCCTGTATTCTCTCCTTCCTCAGATAATGTGAAAGACAGCACATTACCTCCTTGCTGAGATCCTTCTCTCACCTTGTTCAGAACCCTACTGACCAACCTATCTGTGAGATCCTTCTCTCACCTTGGTCACAACGAATCTGAGTAAACCTCCTTTTGGAGGGTTCATATAGTAAAGGGAAGGGGGTGTGGTTTTCAAAGTGCCCCTCCTCCTTTGTGACATCACATTCCCCTGTATCTATATAACCTGCCATTTCAGGGGCAGCTTTTCATATAGAAGGACCTTTCCAAATGAAACAGAACTCTAGGTAACAACCTTTCTTTACAATTGTATATGGTTAAACCAACTTGTTTTGGAACAAATAACCAGTTATAACCTTTGCATGCACAGAGAGATGAGGGCAGCTCCTATCTGTCTCCATGAAAAGTTACAGCCTTTTATTTGTCTTTTGTGTTCATACAGGGAAATACATACACTATGAAACTACTGAAGTATCTATGCTTTGTTTCACATAATATGGTACTCTATTCTTCAGACATGCTTTATTTCCTTCCCAAATCCTTTGTTTAACATTTCTAGACCTTTTATTTATTTTCTTCCAAACAGTTTATCTGGCTGCTACACTTTCAGCCGACTCCCTATTGAGGAACTCAGCCTTCTAGAACACAGAAGGCTTTACTGCAACAATTACAACTCCCTTTTTAAAAGAAGTGCTTTAACACTACAGGTTCTATGGCATTTTCCTGCAAACCTGAACTTTGTTTGAGTTGTCTAAAACATTTATTTCACTGTTTACAGCAATTCTACAGCCTCAGTTTTACTTAATTACTAACTGGCTTGTAGGTGAAGGCTTTCTTTCATAACCCAGCCCTTTATTCACATTATGGCTTGATTTAAGTGATACAGCTCCCTTTGTATTCTTAAACAAGATGCAAGCTTTTGTTTTAATACCAGAGCAAAAGTGATAGTAAAGCAAAGTAGAGAATTGCCAGATTGGCCACCCTGACAAGAAAATTAGGATAGATTGAATAAGCAGAAGCAGACAGGATAGAGTGAAAACAGAAACCCAAGGGGGGTATTGCATCTTCTCTGAATCCGCTTTTTCTTTTCAAAACTGGCCATCCTGTCACATTACTGTTTTACTGTTCTGCTGTTTTCCTTTTCTTTATATATCAGTGTGTGTTGTTTTCTAGATGCCTTCATTTACTATTCTGCCTATAATGTTTATGATTCTGCCTGTAAAACTATATTATTGTATTTTATTTTATTATTTTTTTATTATTAGCTATCTCCTACTCCACTCTCCCCCAGGACACATCTGGAAACAAGTTATTTTCAGCTCAGTGTGTACTTCCTGGTTAACTCATTTAAATAAATAAATAAATAAATTATAAACTCCATTTAGCCAGTACCGATGAGTTTTTAGTAGGGTGATTACTTAAATAACCTTTCTCTCTTCCTTGTTTGGGACCTGCAGCAATCAGGATTGGCTGTGCACCGAAACATACAGAAACATCATCACACATGACATCAGTGACAGTCAGTCATGGTAGGAGTATAATAGGGCACAAGGAATAAGTGCCCAGTTGCTACAGGTGCAAAACAAGGAAGAGAGAAGGATATGTAGGTAACCACCCAGTCTGTGTTCAAATTCCTCGTGCATTTGTGGAAATGTTACATAAATTCTTTATCAAATGGTATTTTGTGCATTGTTTGTAAATATTTTTAATTTATGTTGTGTTTTTATGTATTCTGTAGTCCGACTGTTGTATCCTAACCCACAGGCATGGCTGAAAATTGGTCATTTTGATCCAGGCCACTTGTCTGCTTAAATGGAAATATATGAAATAAAAAACAAATTAAAAAGTAAACCAATAGAGTGCTCTCCTCAATCCCTCACAAAAAGGAGATTGTTAAACACCTTCATCAGCAATTTCCATTTTATGACACTGTCACGGAGCTCCAGGCCTTGAACTGCAGCACCACCACCTTGTCAACTATGTTTCCTAGAAGGCGGAGATTTGGGACAGGTCTGTTGTTCACCATGCTCTCTCAGTCTAACAAAATATATTTCAGGAGGGGTTTGAGCACCACCCTCTTCCAGTGAGGCAGAAAAATTATCCTTCTTCAAGAAACACCAGATGATCTTGGCAAAAACTGGATCTGGGATGTTCAACTAACAACTGTCACCACCTGGGACACCTCCTCATCAGTAACTGTAAGAATCTCAGCCTGGGAATCAGGATTCCCTCTGCAGACTACTGGTGGTTAGTGTTTTACCATCTAGAGAGATACCCGCTCTAATATACAACACCCTATTCTTTAAGAAATTGTAAAATTCTTCACCTCTTTCTGTGATGAAGGATCTTGCAGATCCTAGGCATCTCAGGCAAAATAAGCAGTCCACACTATGAGAGAGTTGAGTGAGCCCCTTCTTCCCTGATGTAAATGAATGAATAATTTTTATTTGTTTTTTCAGGAGTAGACAATTAGGGCAAGCCTATTCTTAATGCCATCCTGAAGAATGTAAACACTCATGACAAGTTCTCTGTCTTTTTCAGAGTGATTTCTCTTTGATATTTACCATAGAGAGTTCCCCAAGCCAATCTGTTCTATATTGACTTGGATCTCCTCCAAATACATGCCAACCAGTGCCCCAGAGTATTCAACTGCCTTAGCTCATTCCCATATCACAGTGAGCTATGGTATGAAGTCATCAAGTGAACACCAAGTGGTGTGAGTGCTGATGGCAGAATCTAGAGCTTTATTATAGTTCTCCACTGCTTTGTTGACACTCTTTGGGCAGCAGCGTCACTGACTAAAATGTCCAGTATTGTTTTGTGCTTACTCTATACAATATTACCTTTTGGATGATACTGGATCATTTCCCATGGTGGAGGTACAATACAAGAGGTTCTGAACTGGAATAGTGCTGCATGATGATCCAATCAATAAAAGTGGAACTACCCTGACGTCCTTGACATCAAGACCCAATGTGAAGGCAAGGTTTAAGGTGTGGCCCAAAACTTGAGTCATGCTGGAAATAACCTGCACACGATCTAGTGATGTCATCAACTGGTGGAGTTGACTTGTAAACTGCCAGAATTCACCATCAACCCAGGCATTGAAACTACTGGGGATAAGGAACCTGGATAACTCCAATGCCACACCAATGATGAAGTCCATAACCTCATGCAGGAATTCTACATCACAACTAGGCAGATGATAGACATGGAAAATCCTGTACCCTGTACCTGTGAGACTCCCCACAGTCACATCTTTACATGGCCCGGCTCAAACTATTTTGTGCATAGCATAGCCTGCATTGGATCTAAAGAAGATTGACACCCCTGCACTCTCACCATGAGCAGTCCATCACTGAGTACTCTGACAAGAAGACTGCCTCTAACACTGGGCCAGAGTAATACCTCCAGCCAAGTCTAAGTGATGCACACCAGGTCTGCCAAAGAATCTGCCATAAAATTTACAATCACTGCAGTTTTATTCTGTATAAATTTGGTGTTAAAAAGAGTTGTCCAAAGAGGAGAGTCTTTTTTTGTTGTTGTTACTGCTCAGCCCCTTTGCATCTACCACACCAGAGGTTAGGGGTGCTTTTGAGATAGCAACCAGACATGGACACCCCAATCCAGTTTCTTCCATGGCAGCTCCTATTCCTAGTATCCAAGATCCATACAACCCTAACACCTGTCCCAGACCAAAACCACCATGAATGCTGCACCTCCCCAAAAATCCCTATTTCCCTGTAATATTTAAAAACTATGTCAGGAAGGTGGGGCTTGCTAAAAGGTGCAGCCATTGAGCTGGTCTAGGAACAGGTGTATGAGGAAACCTGCGTAACATATGAACCATACTAAGAACCATACTAAGAAGTGAAAGAAGCAAAAGCAATAAGTCCATGGAGCTCAAGGCTACATGTAGAAAGTTAAGAGCTTTCCTGATCTCATGAAATTATCCAGTCTATTCTTAAAGTAGTCTTATTACTGCTAATGATAATATCCAAGGAAGTAGATTCCAGGGTCAAACAACTCTCTGGGAAAAGAAATAAGCCCCTTTCTTAGAGTAGCACTTATTCCTTGTAAGTTGCAGTGGATGTCCTCTAGTAGTTACTTGAATTTGCTTAAAATCGAGACCACATTCAGTTAGTAGCTAAGGGTCATGTATGATGTCCCAGACAAATAAGAGATCAGTCTCCTATTTTTGAGAGTCATTAAATTAAATTTAGTGAGTCTATCCTCATAAGAAATGGTTTTATTGAAAATAATAGATGTGGTCACCCTTATTTGTACCCTTTCAATTCTGACAATGTCCTTTCTTTTAGAGGGATTCCATAGCTGGGAGACATAATCAAAATAAGGTCTTATGTATGCCCTGTATAGGGGTAACAGAATATCCAAACTTTTTGATGTTATATTATGGCGAATAGCCCACCAAGTTTTGTTTGCTTTACTAATTATATGAGTAATATGAGTGTCAAAATTTAATCAAGAATTGACCAAAATATCCAGGTCCCTATCACTGTCTTTGCTTAGCAGTGGCGAGTTATAGAGATGATATACATATTTGGATTATGTTTACCAAAATGTAGAACACTACATTTTGATATATTAAAAAGTAAGTTCCATTTTACTGACCATGCTTCTAATCTACTTAAGTCCTCTTGAATGACCAAACACTCTTCCATGCCCGTACAGATATTTACAATTTTACAGTCATCCACATATTTTGTGATGTTACTTTGAATGTTATCGGTTAAATCAGATATAAAAATCTGAAAAATAGTAAATGTCCTACCCAGTGCAAAGCCTTATCCAAGGAAAATATAAAATAGAACTACTCTCCTCCAACCTTATCCCTCCTCTGCACCAATCACTTCCCAATACCCACTTAAGTACACTGTAACTCACTCACTCCCCATACACACTATATAAATCCTAACAGTAATGTTAAACTGTCTAAAAATATAAACCAGAACAAGAAAAGAGTTTTGCTAACAGCATAACAGCCAGGCTGAGTCCTTCCAATGAAAAGTATTGGAGGCTAAAGTACAACATTTCCATGGGCCCTACAGTTTTAGAACAATGCACAAGAAGCTTCCCAACCAAGTGAGACTTACTAAAGTTATTAATGCACTAGTCTGCTAGTCTAGTTACTTAGTCCTTGTTGGAACACAGTCTTTTAATCCAATTAGTTACAGTAACTCAATCCAGATATAGAAAGCATAAAACACCAAGACAGTTACCATAAGGGTTATTCATAGTTTCCCAGATTACTGGCATTAATCACTTGATAATGTATTTTACACCACCACCACTTATCCTAGCTAAATCACCTCAATTATCAAAATATTGATGCTGAGGACACTACAAGTTTTTAACTCAGTAATAAATTTGAACTCAACAGTGAAGCAACACATATTGTATCTGCGCTCCCTCAAGCACACAAAATTGTACTTCAGAAAACTACCTAAGAACGACTACATGAATGTTCCTAGTAAATGGCAAAATTAAAATCTGACACTATAGTACCACTTCAATCAAATTCCAAAAGTAAAATTATTTGCACATAGTGGTACAGGGGACATGCGTGTTAAGGGGTCAGGCTACAGCTAAAATTCTACTAAATTCTGTTCAACTAAAAAGTACTTCAAAACTTCCACTTAATATGTGGGAATAAGCACTGAGTAGGCAGGAAAAGAAAACAAATATATATTATCTACACAGGCACTTTGAAATGCCAGTATATTGTGCTAAGCTGTCAAGATGTGAAAGATATTAAACCAGTATTTGCAAGATATTTGTTTGTGACACGTTATTTCATAAAGTGCAATAGTGCAGAGTTTGAGTTTATACTATATCTGTCTGTCTGTCTATCTATCTATCTATCTATCTATCTATCTATCTATCTATCTATCTATCTATCTTATACTGACACAGTCGAGCTCGTATAGTAAGGGTGAAACTGCACTTCTGTGTTAAAGTCCAAACTTTGAAGGTTAATAACTGTAGAGCTGTTAAATGGATGTGCATGTAATTTGGCAAGCATAAATTCTAGGGGCAGATCTCTCAACTTGCCAAATTTCGTGGGAATCTGTTGGGTGGTTTCTGAGATATAAAGTGTTGAAAAAACAGAATTCTTTTTTGTGACATTTTCTTTCTGCAGCTGGATCTCAGAAATGGCTTTACGTTGTGGACCGAAATTGTCAGGGTAGAAAGCCCTTGGGTCACAGATGTGCTTTTGAAGGTTTGGTGAAAAATATTAATATGTACAAAAGTTATTAAACATTTTAATTTCCCATTATTTCCTATGGAAAAGCTGTGTTTAGCATGAAAGTAAGATTTGCGCAAATTAGGGCAAAATGCAATAATGTGACTTTTGCATGGTCGAAGTGCAAACATAAGGCTTTCCCAAGTGTTCTGGTGTGATAATCTGACTTTTGCATGGTCAAGGTGCAAACATAAGACATTTGCAAGTGTTCTGGTGTGAAAATCTGATTTTCGCAAGTGTTTTTTTTTTTTAATTAAGAATCCTGCATCGAAATGTGCATAATTTCAGTGCAGGATCCTGCCCCCCCAAAAGTCCAATTTGTGGCACCGACATCGTAGTTCCCAATCCCTGTGTCAGTGTGTATCCCCAACCCCAACTATTGTGGCACACTGGGAGCCCACCTCAGTGTACACAGATTGTTTATTATTTAAAAATCTTTCCAACACTGGGATGCCCACCCAGGTGTCAGATGTCCTGTGCTCACTTATTGCTGACAGGGGTGCCTAATCCCTCTGTCAGCATGATATACCCCAACTCATCTGGCACACTGGGAGCCCACCCCAGTGTGTCTAGATAAATAAAATTATTTTAAACTTGCCAACACCAGGATGCCCACTCCCAGTGTTGGATGTCCTCCCACCTAGTTTCATTGCAGAGAGGGGTGCCAGTTCCCCTGTCAGCATCATGTATGCCCCAACTCCAAACTCATGTGGCACACTGGGAGCCCACCCCAGTGTGCCCTGATCAATGTTTTTTTCTAAATCTTTCTGATGCCGGGATGCCCACTCCTGGTGTTGGATGTCTCCCCCAGCCCACTTCCATTGTGGACGGGGTGCCCAATCCTACTCTCAGCATCATGTATGCCCACCAAAACTCATGTGGCTCACTGAAAGCCCACCCCAGTGTGCCCAAATGTATTTATTTTTACAGTTAAACCTGTAAATGAAGAAAACTGTCGCTGTTACCCAGAAACCAGCTCAGGGTAAATAAATCAGATCTGTGTATATCCACAGTGTCAGACAAAGATATGATGGATGCCTAAATCTACATGTTAGCGCAAAATAGCAGTATCACAGTATAATAGATCAGGAATACAGTGTAAGGTGTATGTGGGATGATAGGGGGCATAACCCTGGCACAACACCTCAAAGTCTTTTTTTTTAAATTTTAAACACTGTAAAAAAGGAAACGGTCCTTCGTCGTCTCTACACTCCCCCATCCCCACCTTCCCTCTCATTACCTACCTCCCCACACCCCCCCATACCCATACTTATCCTTTGGAGGTCAGGATCAATGATCTTCTCTGGACCAGGGACATGTTTGCACTCTTCAAAGCCAAACTGCGATCTGAGAAAACAAGGTAAGCCGTATAATGGGAGTCCATGGGGGGCTTTCAACTTATGTTGATATCTTGGCCAATTTTAGGAATTTTGGCACCAAGTTTTCAACATTGGGTTCTTGGGACCTCACCTCATGAACACTGGCACTGTCATTGCATTTCTCAGTCCAGAAAGGTGATTTCACAGTCGCTGCTTGGAATCACCTTTCAGGACAGATTCATGAAATAATACTGTGACTGTTCATGAGGTGGGGTCCCAAAAAGCTCATGTTGCAAATTTGGTGAAAAATACCTCAAAATGACTCGTCTACAAGCATGCATTGTGCAGTTTCTACGCACGCATGTAACTTCACCAATTTTTAATATTCTCACTTCAGATTTTCAACATTGCCATTTTTCCAACCTCCTTATGAACAGTACAGCTGTCATTTTTTCACATCCTGCCAGGAACATGTTTTTGCACCTGTGGTGCAAATTTATTTATTTGCTTTTGGTAACTGGGTGAGTGCACTAGGCATAGAAATGCCTATTTTCAGGCATGACCCAGGAGAGAGACAATGTAAAATACAAAAAGCACATACATGTGACAAAGCACATGGGATAGGTATAGAAAAACAACATAACACTAAACAATTGATTCAGAAAGTTACACTTAAAGGCAGTCCTCCCAGCCCAGTCAGCCCCAGGCACACAAATGAACACCAACTGTGACCCCTACCACTTCCTCTGCAAGCAGCGAGGATCCCTCACTCCCAAGCAGTCAGTCCTGTACAAGTAGCAGAGCTGGTGGTCCGGGGCTCCAGTTGGACCTGTTGGTGTAATGGAGCTCAAGCCCACCTGAATACAACAGGACAGCTAAACTGAGTCCCCTTAATCCCTACAGATGCAGGGCTGCTGCACAGATGATTGCTACAGCCACTCAGGCACCACTGGGGATTTAAAACAAGAGCTGGACTATGGCAGGCAGCCTGCCATCTGCCTCCTCCTCCTACTACTACACTGACTGCTTGCAGCACTTGCCCAGCTCTTGCTCTGCTACCAGTGCCCATCAACAGTCAGTAGTGCTGGTGGGTGACCCCTGTTGGAATGGTCAAGCGAGCTCCTTGACTTGTTACCAGCCCCCGCATCCAATGCTCTCTTTTGACTTCCTTCTGTGTCTGGTTGCATTTGCCTGTTTTCAAACACTCAATAAACTTTTTTTCCTAGTGTTTACTTAGATACAGAATATTAAATATATCAAAATATAATATAGTTGCTTTGAAGAAGATAGACACCTTTATTATGGCTTGGCTTCAATGTACGGTTGGAGAACACTGAACTCTCATCTTGATTGTTTTACTGCCTTATTGCTATGTTGTATTTTCAGGTTAAATCAAATATAATTAAATATATATTTTTTGAGAAGATTGAAGCATTTAGTATGTTTTATTTTAGTTTGATCCATGCACGCTGAAGCGTTGAAGAAGTAAGATCACCACAATTTTGGCAGCCTTGCACCATTCCTCTGATCCAAAAAATATGTATCACAATGGCTGTGTAATTGTAGGTCTATATTGAAATTGCTTTAATTCATTATTTAATTTATTTATTTATTGTGATCTTGAATTAACACCTTTGAGAACAAGCTCATTACATAGGTTCCACATCAGAATTCCATTTACAGTGATTAAAAAAAAGACATTTAGGTATACAGTAGAACTGTAAGTGCAGGCTAATAACAAATAGTAGTCTAAGTATAAAACTAAATATAAGCAAGAAGACAAAGATAGCGGACTAAGTCAACAGGCTATTATAAGCACAAAGAGTATCTGAAAGGGTTAAGGCAGTTTAAGGAGAGAAGACAACTCAGACTGGGTTACCTGAAAGGCAGAGAGAGAAAGGCAGTGCGACAGTCTATGTTGTCAGGATGGAGGGTGTTGTACAGGGATTATAGCAACCCAGGGCAGCCACACCCACTCAAGAAGTAGAGAAACATCAGCCCAGGAAGGCCTTGTCGAAGCTTTTTTGGGGGGGTTGGGCTGAAGGCAGATGGAGAGGATTGTAGGAGAAAAGAGAGGTGGGGGAAAGAGTGTAGTTTGATGGAGAAAGGATTAAGACACAGGGCGGGAGACAAACAACAAGTGCAGGATACTAGGGGTCATGTGGTCACCAGGGAGTGCTGCCTAGCCACGAGGTAAAACAGCAATTGAGGGACTAAGGGAAGCAGTGACAGCTGGCATTAGCATTGAGATGTTTCCAGAGCTCACGTTTGAAGGGGCCTAATGCTGTTAAAGAGGAGATGGCAGGAGGAAGATTTATTAATCCTTTTGGGAGCATGGTGGCAAAAGCTCTTTAATCAAGGTAGGTGTGACACCTAGGAATTTTAAAGACCGTTGCTATCTGAGCTTCTTGTGGAACAGCTGTTTTCTTAGGACATAAGCAGCTTCTGGCTTCTAAATGAGGTCTATCCCGAGGTGAGGTTGCTGAGCTAGTTACCAGTGCAAGAGCTGAGGCAAAGCAACAAACCTCAGGGATGTCACATAGTTGATGTGCAAGCATATTGAGAGACAAACCTGCTGAACAGGAATCAGGAAATGGGGAGCAGTCTGTAGTCCACAAGTGCTGCAGAGACTGGACTGAAAATTAAAACCTTTTTTCTGTGCTGGGCTGTGGCAGTGGGGCAAGCTATACAATAGACTAGCTTCCCTGCATAAATATTGTATTTTGGTATTAAGGGATTTGTTTATTTTGGCAAACTTACTCGCAGGGCGTGGAGTGGATGCATTTCTGGTCTGTGGGACTTTAAAAGGCAGCCCAACAGTGAGCCGCCCCTTTTAAACGAGGTCTATCCTGAGAGAGGTTGCTGAGCTAGTTACCAGTGCAAGAGTTGAGGCAAACAACAAACCTCACGGATGTCACAAGTTGGGGTGCAAGCATATTGAGAGACTAACCTGCTGAACAGGAATCAGGAAGTGGGAGCAGTCTGTAGTCCACAAGTGCTGCAGTGGACTACAGGACTTGAAATTAAAACCTTTATTCTGTGCTGGGCTGTGGCAGTGGGGCAAGCTATACAATAGACTAGCTTCCCTGTATAAATATTGTATTTTGGCATAAAGGATTTTTTATTTTGGCAGACTTACTCACAAGGCTGGAGAAATACATTTCTGATCTGCGGAGCTTTAAAAGGCAGCTGCAACAGCGAGCGGCACGAGGTCAGGTGCACTGAGCAGTGCACAGAGATGCACGCAGAGAGATGCACATCTGTGTGTGTGTTTTGCATGTCCTGAGGGGGCAAGGGAACAAAGGAACTAGGCCATTCCATTACATAAGGGGCAAAGCGGGTGTGGTAAGTTAGATTCTAAGAGTAAACCATGGAAACTAGACAGGAGACAGGGGCCCTGCTGGAAACAATGAAAGCTAAAGGAATTCTGTATCAGCATGGCATATGCAAAATGCACACACTAGATCCAGATACTATTTTGCTGGGGGATAATATGTGTGTTAAATGTATACTTATTCAACAACTGAGGGGAGACTTACAGAATATACAGCAAATAGTAATCAGCAGAAGTGATGCAAAAACAGCATGGTCAACAAGTGCTGCGTCTGGGGAATTAACCTTACAGAAGGAAGTGCCACAGAAAGAGATGATGATTGAACAGGATATACACTGGACTCAAGTCACTAAAATGCCTATAAATAAAAGGAGAAGGGCCAGGGGCAGTAGGGAGATAGCCCTACATAACAAGTACCTCAGCTTTAACAGAAGAACATGGTCAGAGACACATTCCTGGTCAGAGGTGATTCCATACTGAGAAGAACTGATACCATAATATGTAATGAGAAGAAAACTAATGCAGTAGTAAACGACTTACCAGGAGCCAGAGTTCAGGACATAAAGACTAGATTACCAAAATTAATGGACATAAGACCAAGCAGTCAAATTGTAGTTATTCATGTGGGGGCAAATAATATTGGGAAAGATCATGAAAAGGACTTTGTGGAAGGATATAATGGAATGTGTAGAAGTTGTAACTAAGGCCGGACAAATACCAATAATATATAGGATACTACCCAGACTACATTGTGATGCTGAAAAAAAAAACACACACAATACAAAGAATAAATATTAGGACCTCAAACAAATGTACTGCTGAAGGGATAACCTTTATAGGCACCTGAGATGAATTCTTTCACAATGACACACACTACACAAAGGATTGTCTTCACCCAAATAAAAAAGGGACAACTACACTGGCCACTTGGATAAAAAATGAAGTTGACAAACATTTCAAATAGTTGTGGGTGGGGTGGGGGTGGGAGTGGAGACTGGTGTAGGACCAGTAAGCTTCAAATGAACCCCATAGCTGTTAAATGTAAACCTACTGAGAAAACCAAGTCCAAAGACCAAGCTAGGGAACCACTGAGGTGTCTGTTGGCAAATGCTAGATGCATTTAAAGTAAACAAGCATTTGTCAATGCTGAATGTTTGCTTGCTGGCATTAGCAGTGGAAGTGTAGGAGTTAGACAGATGCAGTATAAGAATGGCATTGAAGTATTGAACTGATGCCAACTCCACCCTCACTCTGCAGAGATGGACAGGCATTGGGGTGTGCCTTTGGGTCGTCACCCATGACGGCCATGACATTTCACCTCATCCTACCCTTCAGACACTGACAAGTTTTGAGGTGTGCCTTGGGGTGTTTCACCTTTACATTCACCTCATTCCATAAGGAACTATGCTGAAATGGGCACAGTATAGGAGAATGGGGTGAACTCTGGGGGCAAAGGGTCCAAGGTGCACCTCGATGCCTGTCACTGGCTGCAGGGTGTGGGTGGGGGTGAAATGGTATGAGCATTACTGTCGACAATCCCAAGTCACACCCCTGACACCTGTCAGTCCCTACAAGGTAGAGTGTTATAGTCAAAAACCTTAATGCCCAGGGAGTTTCTTGGTATTTTTACTCCAAGTTTTCCACGTGGGTGTTTTTGTGACCCCACCACATGAACAGTGACACTATCAGTTCATTACGTGAAAGGTGATTTTACAGAGCGACTGTGCCATTTGGTGCCACAGCAGCAAAAACACAATTCGAACAGGATGTGTAAAGTGACAGGTGTACTGTTCATGAGGAGGTGTACAAAATGGCATTGTTGAAAATCTGGAGTAAAAATATACAAAAACTGGTGAAGTCACAAGTGTGCATAGGAGCTGCGCAACGTACACCCGTAGTGTAAGTAGTTTGGGGATTTTTTACAGCAGATTTTCAACATAGGCATTTTTGCACCTCCGCTCATGAACCAGTGTCACTATGATTTTCGTAATCTATCCCGAACACTAAATTCCCACAGTGACTGCACTATTCTGCACCAGAAGTGTGAAAACACATTTCAGCCAGGGTGTGAAAAATGACAGCTGTACTTTTCATAAGGAGGTGTGGAAAAATGTCAATGTTGAAAATCTGGACTGAAAATATTACAAATTCGTGAACTTATGAGGGTGCATGGAAATTGCACAATGCATGCTGGTGACAGAGTCATTTTATGGACTTTTGTCACCAAATTTTCAACATAGCCATTTTCCCACATCTGCTCATGACCAGTTCACTGATTTTCTTAATGTGTCGAACAAGGATTTTGCACACCGACCGTGCTAATGTGCACTACATGTGCGAAAACACATTTTGGGTGTGTTATGAAAAATGACAGCTATACTGTTCATAAGGAGGTGTGGTTAAATGGCAATGTTGAAAATCTGGACTGAAAATATTAAAAATTCTCAAAGTTACAAGCGTGCGTTGAAACTGCTCAATGCATCCTCGTAAAACAGTCATTTTTGGGAATTTTTTTAATCAAATTTTAAATATAAGGTTTTTGGGGGCCTACCTCATGAACTGTGACACTGTTGTTTTGTTACTTGGTCCCGAAAGGTGGTTCCATGCAGTGACTGTGAAATCACCTTTCGGGACTGAATAACAAAATGACAGTGACTGAATTTCTGAGGTGGGTCCCCAAGAACCCCATGTTGATAATTTGGTGAAAAAAATTCCAAAATGGCTGAGATATGTACCAAAGTTGAAAAAAACATTTATTACATTATACAGCTTACCGGCATTTCTTCAGTTCACAGTCGACTTTGAAGAGTGCAGATGTGTTCCTGGTCCACTGAAGATCATCACACCAGCCTCTGGAGGTAAGTATGGGGTGGGGAGGTGTGGGGAGGTGGGTGTGCAGAGGGTGAGTGCAGGTTGGGGGAAGGGGCGAGACAGTCAACGAGGGACCATTTTTTTTTACAGGCTTTTGTTTCTTTAGACTATGTGGGACTTTTTGCCATTCTGGGGTGGTCTCCCAGTATGGCAGCTGGAAGTTTTTTTTGGGGGGGAGCCAGTGGAGCTGACTGGGGATTGGGCACCCCCATCAGCCACACAAACTTCTGTCATGCTGGGGTGGTCTCCCAGAATGGCATGTGGAGCTCTGGTTTTGGGTGGGGAACCATACAGTGGAGTAGATGGGGGATTGGGCACCCCAAGTCAGCGTGCAGACATTTGCCAAGCTGGGGTGGGCTCCCAGCATGGTGCCAGAAGTCTGTTGGGGGGGCAGTGAAGCCAAGGGGATTGGGCATCCCCAATCAGCCATATGGTGTGCGAGGGGAGATCATGAGCATGCTGGGTGGGCCTCAGCTGCATACTGGGGGGGAGAGTAGATGAAAATGGAGCTGTCTAAGTGACAGCCCAGACGCAGTGCAGAGTGTAGGCACTTTGCATACTGCTGATGGCTGTATGTAAATATTACCTGCTGATGGCAGTATGCAATTGTTCACATGTTACCACCGCTGATTGCAATGGTTTTTGCTTTCAACTGTATGCCATCAGATCTGAAGGGCTGTCATAGACAGCTTCAACATTCATTGGTGTGGTGCAGCCGTGCCTGCAAAAGGAGCAGGGCATTGAAGTGGGGAGGCACACCTACGAAAACTCATTTGGTGGCACTATATTTCTTGCACATGCATGCAAGCAAACATGAAAAGAAGAGCTAGAAGCACTATTAACTAAATTAGATGCCATAGATATCATCAGCTTAACTGAGACCTTGTGGACAGACGAAGATGTTTGGGGGCAGGATATGCCTGGATATACATGTCATTACTTGGACAGGAGGGAGAAGAGAGGGGGTGGTGTAGCATTGTATGTAATAAATCAACTGAAAACAACAGCTATTTCTCAAAAAATCAAAGTAGGAGAGACAGAGACAGGGACTCTGTGGATAAGAGTGGAAGCAAAAAAACAACACATTCATAGCAATGGGTATCATATATAGACAACCAGGAATAAATGAAAAGGTCAATCAAACAATAAATAAAGAAACAGAAAACACCTGTGAAAAGGGTAAAGTTGCAATAATGGGAGACCTTAATTATGGAGACATACACTGGGAAAGGCTAGAAGCATATAAAAACACCAGTAAAAATTTCCTGACCATCATGGATCAATTAGGGCTCACTCAGTGGGTAAAAGAACCAACCTGGGGGGAAACATTTTGGGCAGCATACTATCAACCAAAGAATTACAGATCAGTAACTGTACTGTAGACATTTTCTTAGGAAGCAGTGATCATAGCAGTGTGTTTTTTACTATTAATGAATGCATTCCCATAACAAAGGGATGTAGGGAAGTCTATAATTTTAAAAGTGAAAAAAAAAAGAATATAAAGACTAACCTAGGGAGCCTAAACTGGGAAGTATTATTCTCAGAAAAAAAAAACAGTAAATGAGATATGGGAATGTTTTAAGTACCATATGAGAGAAATATGTCACAGAAGCATAAAGAAGAATAAAAAATATAACACTAGGTGTATCAAACCAAAATGGTTTAATAAGGTTATAAATAAAGTAATAAAGAAAAAACAGAAACTATATGCAAAGCATAGAATGCTAGGAACTCAAGGGGCATGGGAGGCATTTAAGATGGTACAGAAACAGTGTAAAACACTAATGCTGAAAAGTAAAAATAGAATGGAGCAAAAAATAGTGGGGTCTACAAAAAAGGATAACATGAGAGAATTTTACGGCTATGTTAATTCCTTGTGCAAATCCAATACTAGCATATGTTCAATCATAACTGAGAACAAAATGATAAATGATCCAGTGGAAATGGTGAATATATTCAACAAATACTTCGGGACAGTCTTCTCACAGAAACTTAGCAGAGAACAAAGGAATGTAGTTATTACAGAACCTTGTATAGACATCTCAGAAGAAATAATTGTGGAAAAGGTAAATGGACTAAAAAATACACAGTCGGCAAGGCCAGACAACATATCAAATACTATACTTAAGCTGCTCTCCTGATAGTGGCAAAACCATTGAAAATAATATTTAAAAAGTCATTAACTGAATGTACAGGACCTGAGGATTGGCATGTGGTGCCAATATACAAAAAGGAGACAAATCAGATTACAAAATTACAGACCCATAAGCTTGAGTTCTGTCCCAGGTAAACTAATGGAGTCTATAGTTAAAGATACCATAAACAAATACCTGGAAACCACAGGCCAGGTGGATAGGAATCAACATGGGTTTTGTGCAGGTAGATCCCGTGTTATTAATCTGCTATGTTTCTATAAAAATATAATCGGCACTGGATGAGGGGCAGCCAGTGGATTGCATTACCTGGACTTGGCAAGCCTTTGATAAGGTACCTCACGACAAAATCAGGAAGTGTTTAGAAAAAAGTATAAATGAACAAATCATAGGATGGGTGGAGGCATGGCTGGGGCAGAGGACCCAGAGGGTGAGCACAAATGGGCATCTGTCTAAGGTTAGGCCAGTGACGAGTGGGGTGTCACAGGGGTCAGTGCTGGGCCCGGTATTTTTTAGAACATTTATGGACAGTATGGGGGATGACTTAAAGAACTGGATGAGTAAATATGCAGATGGTACAAAACTAGTGGGCCTTGCCATAAATGAAGAAAGTGTTGACTCTATTCCAACTGATTTAAATAAAATCCACGACTGGGTAATAAAAAGGGGAATGAGTTTTAACTCAGAAAAATGTTGTGTAATACACTTAGGGAAAATGAATAAAAAGCATAATTATATGCTAAATGGGAAAAATCTTAGAAAATCTGAAGAAGAAAAAGGTCTCAATATTTTCATATATGATAAATTAACCTTTGAGGTGCACTATAAAAAACAAATAACTAAAGCAAACAATGTACTGTGGGCCATCAAAAGAAACTTTAGGAGCCGAAGTGGGAATGTGATTCTCCCATTGTTCAGGGCATATGTCAGACCGCTGCTGGATTATGGAAGTCAGGTGTGGGGTTCTATATCAAGGGGAGAGGAGGAGTGGGCACCCTGGAGAGTACAGAGGTGAGACACAAAGATGGTGCATAACTTAAGATTGGTTCCATGTGAGGGTAGATTAGAAGGCTTAAAACTAATGTCTCTACTCTGTTGGTACGTCATAATGCAAAATCCCTGCTTACTAAATGAACTAAACTTAACCATTAAAACCCAGAAATCAGTTCCAGAGGACATCCATTACAGCTCAGGGAAGGAATTTAATATGAATAAAGAAAGGCATTCTATACCCAATGGATAGTGAACCCATGGAATGAGCTACCGTTGAGGTAATAAGTAGTGAGAGTAAAGACAGTAGAGCAGCACATTTTAATAGGAAATAGAATGGCACATTATGGGTTATTTGAGAGGAGCAAATAATGGTCTGCCCAGGCCTTCTTGGCCCTTTTGCCTTAAGTATGAACCTTAGTTTGGATACCCACTGGCATGAGGCCCAACAGACACACTTTCTTGGCCAGGAGGTACATTTGGAACCTGAGCCTACCTGTGAACTGGAGCCAGTTACCTGGTCATATAGGTCACAAGTATGTGTGAGTCATGCAGAGCCAGTTAAGAGTCAATAGGCTTATTTAGAGCGACTTTTATACAGTGGAGGGTTGTGTCCATAGCTGAGCCATGAGTACTATGCTGTAGTCAATAAGAGAAACCACTGTACTCTGGATAGCGAGTTTTAGGGCCTCCGGGGTAAGACTTTGCTTATTTATTTATTGAAATAGTTTCACCAGGAAAGGCACACTGAGCAACAAGATGCTCATCTCCCGGTGCGACCTGGGGGGAGGGGGTACAAGGGGGTTGGATAACACGCAGGTTATTAACTGAGCAAATAACAGAGGCAAATAGCAGCATATGGATACAATTGCATTAAACTACAAGCAACAACGCATGGAGTACATTCGATACTGTATGGAAATATAACAATTACCTGACATATAGCAGCAATACAAGGAACATTTAGCACACAGTAATATGCAGGTATAAGCAACAGGAGACATAGAATTCATGATGGTACAGGACAAAAAGGCAAAGGACAAAAGTGCATAGGTTGGGGCTATATGCCAGCATTTACAGCAAAGCTAAGGCCACTGGTCGGGAAGTGGGGAGTCTGTGAGACTCTTATGTCTGTGAAGCAAGCCAATATGGATGTGCACAGCCTTTGCAACAGTTTCAATGTGGTAGGCATATGACATAGTGCTCTCTATAGTGAACCCCAAATATCTGAAATGCTGGACGAGTTCCAATGTAGTTCCAGACTCGTTTGTTATATTTGGTGGGTGTGAACGATGCCTATTCTGGGGACTGGAAAACAGCAAGGTCTTATTTTTTTTGTAGTTCATAATGAGTTTTTGTTCTCTGAACCATCTTTCAATTGTAGCAAAGCTATCTCGGAGCTTGTGTTCCAAGGTAAAGGGATTGGGGTCACTTGTATAAAGGACTGCATCATCTGCATAGAGCAGAATTGGACAGCTACTGACAAGCAGGAGCCTGTTTAGAAACAAATTGAATAAAATGGGGCCCAGGAGCAAACGGGTCTACTGTCAGATAGGACATTATCAATCCTAACTTGTTGAGAGCGATTTGTGAGGCAGCTCTTATAATTACCCACTAAGAAGAATGGTCTTAATGAGTTCATTTAAGGTTTCATAATTTGACCTTTTGCAATTTTATTGACCTCCCAATCCTGAAATATTCAATTTGTTTTATCTAAACATTTCTTTGCTCAGTTCATCAATAGTCCAATAAGATTTGGACTAAATTACTTTAGAACAAAACTGTATAAACTTTGGGTTTGATTTTGCGCAAATATTAACTTCTCTCCAAGTTAAAAATGCAGACGAGATTAGTTGTACACACTTTTATATTTCTCCACACTTTTACTTTGGAAATTTGTCAAAAAAAATATGAAAAAATAACACTCAACAGTCCAATAAGATTTAGAATAAAATAACTTTTGAATAAAAAACTGCATACACTTAGGGTTTGATTTTGCATAAATATTAACTTCTCTCTGAGCTGAAAATGCATAGAAGATTAGTTGTACATACTTTTCTATTTTCTACACTTTTACATTTAATGCATTTTAATAATAGAAGTTGCCAAAGAGGACATCATAAATGAAAAACTCAGTGTTGCAGCATAGATGCCCAAACGTTTTTCAGACAGTCATTGGTTTTCTTCTCTGTCTTCCTTCTTCCTTCTATCTGGTCAGCGTCAGCTTCACATATAGACCTCATAGGATATTGCTGGCTAATAATTACTAACATTAGTCTGCTGCTTTTGTTCTGAAAAGATTTAACATAATCCCATCCTGAAAACATCTAATGTGACCCCAATATGCAGATCATTTTGTTTCAAGCTGGTAAGCACTAAAGAGTTCCATTGAAATACTAGTAAGTCAGATGATTTACTGTTAAATTAGGCATTACAAGATGGTCTGGTCTCATTGCACTTAAAGTAGTGTAGTGCTTTACAGAAATGAGGCTGTTATATGTTTAATAGGAGTTATGGCAAACAAATGTTAATATCTCTAAAAGTATACAAATTACACATTGATCATCATATGAAAGTTGTTCAGGACAAAACGATCTTTCAAATGAGCTTATTCATTAAGCTGCATTAATTATATTTTTATACTATGGCCATCTGATTACCTGAATTTTCATTTTCATCACAATTTTCAGCTTTTGGATGGCTACATTTAAAATCTAATGAATTCAGGTTAGTGACCACCCTCATTTGAAAGGTCATTTTGTCCTGAAGAACTTTCATGTTGGTTATAAATTAGTAACTTGTATACTTTCCAAGATATTTACATTTGTTTGCCATGACTCCTACTGTGTTCATTCACAGAGAAAAAATGAGGTTGTTTGGAAGACCATATTTTACAGACTATAAAGAATTGTATTAGTGACTACCCTCATGTGAAAGGTTTTTACCTGAACAGCTTTCACGCTGGTTGTTTTGCACATCTTGAATAGTTTTAAAGATATTTAGATTTGTTTGGAAAGTGTGCACATTTGCTCTCAGAGAAAAGCAGCTTTAATTTTGTGTCCATCACTCTAAACAGAAAGGAGTATTTTTTTAACTGGTATAAGGATTTGCAGTGTTATGGAAGGATACACTGAAAACTACTAAAAAAATGTGTTCCACAGAAGCCCCTTACGCGATATGGCTGTAGGCTCTGCCCACAGCCATAAAAAGGAAAATAGCAATAAAAGATAGCCTTATTAGACAAGGGTATGAGTGCGGGAGCAGAGAGAGGCACAGGGTGGGGTTTGAAAAAGGAGGAAAGAGAGAATATTAAACCCATTTTAGGGGGATTATTTAATGTTTAAATATTTTATACATGGAAAACAAATGCAGAATTATTATTAAATACTTACCATACCCCTAATCCAATATATATTGAACTTGAGCTGTGCTTGGTGGGCATGCCAACATTGCAGCACTAACTTTGCAATTGTTCAGATAAAAAGGTCCAAGGTGATTCTTCAGCTTGTAAAAAATGACAACGTTAAAGACATAAAATAGAGGAAGGTTAGTGTGCCCCAATTGCATTGTACATACTGTATTACCATTAATAATGGCCCTTACTGTTCCTGTATATGCTGTTTTACAGGCCGTGTTGCTCTTCCTACAATTAGATGATTGAATATACATATGCCTTTGATAGAAACTTGACAATAATAGAGATTACTTAAAAGTTTGAACCTATCTTTTGCGTACTATTGTATAAATGTTTAAGAGCTGCTGAAGTGTAGTTGAGAATTTTGTATATCATTTTTTAGAACTATTAACTTTTTCCACTAAGGGTGTGGGTCACTTTAAATAGGTGTTTTAAATACATGGTGTGTCTGTTACTCCTTAGACCCACCCCCGATGAAGACCCTGTGTTAGACTGAGGCACTGAGGATGTAGGGTGTGGTCTGCACATCTTGCCGCAATCAACTTCTTGCACCAGCAATTGTAAGTCTGATACCTTTATTCCATGAGTGCTGAGTTTCCAGTTGTTTACATAGACAATACAACTGATGCACAACTAACTCATGCAAAAGGTAACATTAGTCTTGACAACATTAATATAAAGAACCAAAGGTACAAGGTACTGCCAGGCCCCAAAGGAAGATATATGTGTTATATATAAATAAAATATTTCTGACCTGCTTTACAATATAAGTAAATGGTGCTCTGGAGATGGTGCTTGGCTAAATAAGGGTGCCTCATCATGATTTCTTTGGATTTCAGAACTAAGAAGCAAGTTAAATGGTTCTGGAATCCTTAGAAGATTAGCCAAGAGACATCTCCAGAGCCCTATTTACTTGTTAGGTCAATTTTCTTTTCAACTCAAATCTAATTGCAAAGGGAAATATGATTGCTTTGGAGTAAACAATAAAAAAAAAATGCAAAGTTAGATTACTGATACTGCTAATGAGCTGATCAGCTCAATGCCTAGGATTCATTTTGTGGCAGTTTTCTAGCCATTTTTATTAAATACACTGTCTTTTGTTTTGGAAGAATACAAC
Source organism: Neoceratodus forsteri (assembly GCA_016271365.2). Taxonomy (NCBI): domain Eukaryota; kingdom Metazoa; phylum Chordata; order Ceratodontiformes; family Ceratodontidae; genus Neoceratodus; species Neoceratodus forsteri. The sequence continues at coordinate 689,704,277 of CM057449.1, forward strand.
ATTTTAAATTTCTAGCTGAGCACCACTGCAGTAAACACGCTCTAGAAGTTGAGGCCCCATATACAGACATAGCTGTTTGAGCCATGCAAAATAGCACATGTTCCTCAGGGAGGCATATTCATAAGACAGCAAGTATGAATATCAGGCTGTGGTAGCAGCATGCAAATTATATAGATGAAGCACCCACAGCCACCTGCTGCAACTGATACCAGGAGCAAAGGGGCTCCATATTCAGAGGCCTACATGCTAACGACCACATATGGCATGCACAGTGCTAAAGGGCCATTTGTATTCCACTGTGGCCATTATCCACTCTGCACTATACCCCATCCTTACCAAATCCCTGTATGCTAATGAATAAATTCCTGGAAGTCTAGTGGTACCCCAACCTCCCCAATCACTGATGTGAAATGAAATTACCTTTGTAGTCCAGTGGTATTCCCTTCCCTCCCTAATCCCTGATGTATAAAGAAATTATTTTAGTAGTCCAGTGGTATCTTGTCTCACTCTGACCTCTGATGAGAAAAGTAAGCACCTGTTGTTGAAGTGGTATCCCTTCACCCCCTATCACTGTTGTAACCTAAATGATGTCCACCCTTCCCCTAGACCTCTAGTCTATAAATAGGGTTTTATCATACAGTGCATATATCAACACTCTTTTCAGATAAGCTTAGGGCCCCAGCAAATTTTCAGTCAAATGAAAAGTTACTATAGGGTTAATCTCCTGCTACAGTTGTGATTAATCCACAGGTTGTGTTCAGGTTTCTATCAAAATACATGATGATGTTATTATGTGCTGCTGTATCTGCTTCTCATAATTTCTCACCATGTTACCCTACCTGCAAGATTTTGAATGTGAGGGTGAGGGTCATGTGAGCACCAGTAAGGGACTCCCAGCATCACACAGGTGTGTTCACAGATACACAGACACACAGACACACAGTGTACCCACAAAACATGACTGACACATGCAGAAAATGGCTGAATGTACACAGTGTAGTGAGGCAGCTTATGGGACAGGCAGTGACCTACTGGTGAAAGCTTGGAAAGAAGGGGAGAACCATTAAACACAAAAGTAATGCAAGACTACAAAAGCCCCTCAGCTACTACAGTAGTAACCACTACTTATGAAGCATCCTCTTCCCCGGCTTCACCTGGGATTACATTGGTAATAAACGTCATCTTCAAATTCCTTCACTACGAGGTTTCACAGATGTAGGATGAAAACTCAGGTAATTATATTTTTTTCGCTAGTGTTTGAGTCACATTGACAGTATTTCAGCAAGTTAGTTTTATATTTATGAAGTTTTTTTTTGTTTTGTTCTGTCACTGTGCACTTTATGTACAGATGGATTTAAGGTGCTGTAAGTTCTGCTTATAATCAAGTCCCCGGTTTTTCTGTGGCACTTTGAGACCAAGTTCTGCGGCAGTATTTCCATTTGCCACAAAACTTCTGTGGCAGAGGTTTGTCATTTCTGTAAAGATTCTGTGGCACCAATGAACTGGCATGTTGTGGTGTCAACTCATTGTCTAGACACCACATCCATGGCAACTGCTATTGCATCCAGAGAGGGTGAATGCACAGTACCACTAGTTCCCAAACTAAACCACTGAACTTTTATAAATGATATATATTTTTTTAAAAGCCCCCCAAATAATCTACTCTACAAGGTCCTACCCTATTGCATAAATGAATATGCTGACGGGACCTTGTGTGATAAATGTTAATCTATGCATGCTGTTTACGCCATTCAACCCCTTAAAAGGGAAATCTCAGTGCCCACCAGAAGGAGTTGACCATGTGGCAGAACTGCATGCAGTACCTTCCCAGGCTCAGAGTGGTGGGGTGAGATAATGCTGGCCTCCATCCTCATACTGTCCAGCCGGCTCCCTTAGCTCATCCCCGAACGTGAGTCGCCAGCACGGGAACACAACACACTATCCACTGGGCCAAGGGCTAGCCCTGCACATGTCCCTTAAAAACTTTGTTTCTTTTTTATATTTTAAATCCAACACTGACAAGATGACAGATTGCTGAACTGGTTGACAGTCAAATGGGTGGACATCCCTTCCCCTCCTATCCCCTCCATAGGGGAATCTGGGTGGGGGATAGCAAAGGGACAAGGTAAGTTCCCTAGCTGGAGCATGATGAGACTGGGTTGCTGACAGCAGTAGGAGTTTGTTGGTGGTCATGGGCTTGCAATGACCTGACCTACATCCTGTCTGGTACACTTTTTTCCATTTTTCTTGCCACCCCACTTGTCTCGATGCAGTGCATGAGCCTATCAAACCTTGACACACATGTCAATTCCTTTTGAGGGAAGGCTCTCTGGTTCACCACAAGGTGCCATTTGTACCCCAGAACACTGTTGTGGCTCCCCTCAGGCTGGGGCCAGTGCCACACATTGCAGCACTTTCCCTCCAGCCTCAGCCCAGTTAACCAGCTCACTGAGCTTGCAACCAAACTCGGATCACTGGTGTGGAAAGGCAGCATGGTCCCCACCAGGCCAATGACCAAATGACCATCCCTGCAAACAACATTACTTCATAAATATTTTTTGCAACATTTTGACCCGATTTTCAACATAGTTTTTTGCCCCCGCCCATCATGACAGGTGTCCTTTATAAAATGCTGGCTAGAACGTCATTCTGTACCACAAGTGAGAAAACACATTTCAGTCAGGGTCTGAAAAATGACACTGGCATGTTCATGAGGTGGTGTGAAAAAATGACTATGTTGACAATTTGGAAGGAAACACTGAAAATTACCAAAGTTACGAACAAGCATTAAAAACTTTCACGATATACCATCATAACTTTGCTGTTTTTTAATATTTTGACCACAAATTTTCAACATAGTCTTTTTATTAACCCCTCTCCCCATAACAAGATAGGTACCATTTATAAAATGCTGGCCAAAATGTGATTTCACACCACAAGTGCAAATACACATTTAGACCAGGACTTGAAAAATGATACCTGCCATGTTCATGAAGTAGTGTGAAAGAATGGCTATGTTGAAAACTTTGGGTCATAATATAGAAAATTACCAAAGTCGTGAGCAGGCATTGAAAAATGCAAATATACCTTCATAAATTTGTTGTTTTTAAATATTTTGACCCCAAATGTTCAATATAGTCTTCTTATGACCCACCTGGTGAACCTGGCAGGTAAAAATTTTCAGATCCTTTGGAATGACAACGCAATCATCTTTCAGGCCAGATTTCACCTACCTTGTTCATGAGGTAGGATTCCAAAAAAGCCTTGTTGAAAATTTTGATAAAAATATTAACAAGTGACAAAGCTGTGTATAAAAGTTCAAATACATTGAAATGCATTGACCCCCTCAATCTTGTTTCTTGGTGGGTGCCCTATGTCCACTCAAAAAGGAATGAGAGTTCTCTATTAGTCATAGCCCTGGGATGGTTGTACAAGAGTGCAACCCAGCCATAGAACTTGGGACACAGTCCAGATCTCCACAGCATGTTGTGCATAAACCTCCACTCCAGACAGTCAAATATTTTCTCAGCACTGAGTGCTTGGAAGCCCACCTTATTGTTCCATTTCCTCCTCCCACCATCCAGTGCCACAGTACAGGTATATTTAGGATTCTCCATTGGCCATCCCCTGCCTGCCCTTCAAAAAAGCAGCCTGGCCTGGGTAGATTACGAGGAGCAGTACATGCTCCAACCTTTGGGCAATCACCTTAGCTATAATCTTATAGTCTGTAAGTAGTGATACTAGACAGTAGGAGGGGCAAAGCTTTGGATCCTTCACTGGTTCAAGTAGCATCACTGCTGTTGCAGACCATGTGGGGGAGCACACCACCTTCCAGATATTCTGATATCATTCCCCACAGGGGCTACTGCTGATTTGGTGAACACCTTATAGAAGTCTATCAGGAGATCATCAGGGTGAGGGGCATTCCCCCACTTTAGTCTCTTTATAGCAGCTTCTATCTCTCTCTCTCTTTAAGAGTGGGAGCATCAAGCTGTGCCCAGTCACAAGTTTCCCAGTGCAGCAATGGCACTTTCCTATCAAATTCTATCATTTGCAGAGGCATGGGCTGGTTTCAGACCTATATAAGGACTGGTAGCAATCCATGAAACAGTCCCCTGTTCTATTTTGGATATGTGTGTTCTTCTGCCTCAGGGTCCTTAATGCAATTAATGTGAGTGGATCCCTGTTTTGTCTGCAGCTGCCATACCAACCATTTCCCACCACAGTCCCCATCAAAGTACTGCCCTGTCTTGGACAATAGAATTTGTCTTTCCAGCTGCAGGCAGGAGATCATGTTCAGCTCCACTTTTACCGTCTGTAAAACAGAGTATAACTGTGGGGTTGGATTAAGCATGTACACCCTGTCACAAGCATGTGTTTTTGAGGTCTGTGCTTGCTGTCGTTCCTGGGCTAATTTGAGCTTCTGACTTGAGTAAGATATAGATTCTTCCCTTATGTAGGCTTTTTTTCTCTTCAACACTGCCATCTGACATAGCAATACATGATCATGTTTTCCATAATGTCATTGTGTTTTGTGAGATGATTTTTCATTGTATTTACCTCTTTCTTGATCGTGGTACGCTGGCTATGTTTTCTGCAGACAAAATATATACAAAAATATCTCCCTCACTAATTTGTGCTTTTGTTTTTATCAGTGCAGAGTTTAATGTATATTATGCCATTGTCATTAGTGTTTGTGAGGTTGCTATGGAGTCAGATTCTTATTCATTATCTGTTTGAGCAATATTCTCACAAAGACAACTCATATATTAGTTATCAAAAGAAGGCATCAAGCAAGCAAAACAACAAACTGATGCAGAACATCAACTCAAAGTAAATATATCACATCTAGTGAAGTTCTATATGTTCTATATATTTCAATATAAGGATGCCTTCAGATAGGCTAGTTCATGAGTTGTAAATGTGCTATATTTTGTACACTATATTACATATAATTAAAGTTATACAGCACTTGTCCACTACATCAGGTGTTACATTATTTATATCTAGTAATCTTAGCTGGTAACTCAGTTTATCTGATCATAGGTCCATAATTTATTTGTAGTTGTTTCTTGAGCAAATTATTTATCTATTAATATTTCTCAATTATTATAATGTATTCATGTCAGAATTAGTGCTGGTTGTGAATTGTATTACAGTGTATGTTAGATTCAACTGCATGATTAGTTGGAAAAAAATGCATAGTTGTGTGTGTCATATTTCACATTGTAGCAGGCAGAGACATATGTTATTATTTTATTTCTGAAATTGTTTTGATGAAATGTTCACTTAGTAAGTGTATATAATTTTGTTGTAGTGTGATTGATGTACAGTATACTCAGCTTCACAATATAAAACTGTTATACATACACTGATACTGTTTGAACTCTTTATTGTCTTGTTAATTTAGATAACACATTTTTTTCCTGTCTCATCCAATTTTATTTTCATTGTGTGCCTTGTCTTCTCTTATACTTCTAATAATTGACTATGGTGTGTTGCTCAGCATTTGTATGTAACAATGACCTTTCAAGTGGTCATAGTTTCTATCATTTCCCACCTGACAAACATTGCCAAATGCAGTGGATAACAGTTGTAAAAAGAGTCCACTGATCTCCCGCTAATCATTGTGTCCTGTGTTCTGACCACTTTGAATCCGATCAATTTCAAATACATCTAACTATTCTTGACTATATAGGTTTTCATCCTGGTCAGTGGCAGTTAAAGAATGATGCTGTCCCAACACTGTTTTGCCATTGCAAGGAGATGAATAAATGACAAAGGAAAGTACTGGAGGAAAAAGCAATGAACCAAGGTAATTATGTAATGTATAATGATTGCTTTTCTTTTTGTTTTTCTTATTTTATTATTGTTATACAGTATTGCAATTCAAGCCTGTAATTTAATTTCACCAGAAACTAGCCAAGTTCTAGCTGGTTGATGCAGCATCTCAAAAATGTGTATGACCCCCAGTGATGAGGTGTGGTTTATGGGATGATAACAGCATAACCTATAGAGAATAATAAGGCACAATGCACTTGGGCCAAGTGCCTTTACTCCTGGGAAGTGGTTTTATCAGCCATAAACCATACTTCAAAGTGTCTTATTCTTCTTATAAAATGGGTAGGAATTTGTCAAAATAGGGTCTGAACAAGTTAGTGCAATTTGAAAAGTAAAATGCAATATATTTTACTTTTTTAACTTTTTTGAGGGCGAAGAAAATAATTCCTACTACCGCAGAATTACAGAATGTTTTTAAGTTTATTTTAATATTTAATGGATGTGATGTCTGCCTGTCTCTCCACTGCCCCCAGTCTCTAAACATGCACACACACACTTTTTTTTTCTATTTTTCTTGGTGGTGTGTCATTTGCAGGGAACAACAGAGTTACCAATTTCACAGTGAGTGAGAATGTCTCACCATGTTCCTCTACCAGTCTATTTTGTTTACTTTTTATGGGTGTTGCATTTGGTAGCAATGAAAGAGTGCCAGTAAGACTACGAGCGAGCAGCTGGCTTGATCAAGAGATAGCTTGTCCTTCAGCTGCCACCACTGTGTTGAGCAGTTTCTGCATCATGCTTCTAAAGTGAATGGCTTCCTGATCACTGTGGTTTCATTGTGCCACTCATTCTAACATGTGGTTTAGTGCAAAGAAACAAAAGTTAATTTAAACATGAATGATTATGTGGCTGGCAAATATTCTGGGTGAGCTGGTGGATGGGCAGGAGGGTGGACTGAGCTCCTTCAATACTGGAATCCAAGGATCAGAGAGCAAAATAGCAAAGCAAGTCAGTTACTCAATAAACTTAAATTTGATAACCTAATGTGGCATTTCTTTTAAGGTGGTGAAGGGTATGTACTAAAATGAGTAGAGAAATGTATTTTATGGTCTAGGGCAAGGTAGGTGTTTACCATGCCAACAAGGCTGCCAGATGTTTTATGGCATGCCTTGTTCTCTTGGTGTACTGCATCTTGGTTGGTGTAAGTAATGCCATTTATTAGACAATGTCCTGATGAGGACACAGCAAATGGTACAACTCAGCAATCAAATGACAGGAACTGTTGTACATGTTTTATAAACAGATTTATACAATTGCTTTGCCTAATGCATAAATAGAGATTTTTAAAATATATCATCATATGAATTAGCAAGGTATGAAATATTAGTAATATTAAGTAACTTTTTCTTAGATTTTGTCAGAGCTAGGCCTGCTGAGATCTAAACCTAAAGAAAAATCAGCTGATTGCATCACAAGTCCTATGAAGACAGGTTGAAGGAACTGAACATGTACTCCCTGGAGGAGAGGAGGGAGAGAGGGGATATGATAGAGACATACAAGTATCTTACAGGGAGGAACAGGGTGCAGGAATACACTATTTTTAAGCGAAAAAGATGTTCTAGGACTAGAGGTCATGGGATGAAGTTGGAGGAGGACGATTCAGAGGAACGTGAGGAAGAATTTCTTCACAGAATGGGTGGTGGACAAGTGGAACACCCTGCCAGAGGAAGTGGTGGGGGCTGAAACAATCACGGGATTTAAGAATGCATGGGATAGACATAAAGGAATTCTGGAGGTCAGGGGTAAGGGACAACAGACTTCTAGGAAAACATAAACTGAACTTACAAGCTCAAATGGGCAGACTGGGTGGGCCATAGGCCCTTATCTGCTGACACTGTCTATGTATTTATGTATCTATGTATGTGTTGATCCCCACCAATGAGGGTGATGCATGTGAAGACAATGTCCAACAACATCATGACAACATGAATGAAGAATCAAATCAATCCTGCAGTGTTACAACAGAAAAGGATAGTCTAGTGAGTGTAAAATACTGGTTTATATATTTTTTTATAAAGTTAGTTGTAAATTATCTGTGTTCCTATAAGTCAATATGGTCGGGAACACAGTTATTGGAAGATGAACACAAGATATGAATCATTCTGCCAATTAAGAAGCTGCTTAAATATATTTCTATGTCAACAAGCTATATATTTTACAAATATTTTTAATAACCATGGTATTTACATTATTAAATAACTTATCAGCTATGTCATTTACTATCATAACAAAGCAATAAAGTTTAGAGTCAATCACTTATCATTGCAGTTGTGTAGTTGAAGTGGTCACATAATCCAATCTGGTGGTTGTCGAATGTGCAGTTTGATATCAATATCATTATTTTTTCTGCATTTGTTTCCAGTTGTTAGAACTTATGCTGAATAATGTGCATGTAGTTTGCACTGGTGATAAATTCAGTTTACAGTGCAATAGTTGGACAATTGCAGAGTTTCAGGATAAAGGTGTGGTCACGTCACATAGTTGTGCTCATCTGTCTCAAATAGTGACAGCATTTAGCACAACTGATCAACTAAGATGTACTTATAATTAAAAACAATCAATAAAGTGAGACTGGCAGAAGCGATGACAGTCACATTGGGGGTAGGTGTGAGATGGTGAGTTTGTAGGGGACGGTGATAGCATTATGGAATTTTGCATGGATGAACATGTCCACCTTTTATTCCCTAGCAATGCTGATTGACAGCAGGACATATTCATTCTGATTATGAATCAGTATACTTAATTCCGTACATGGCACTTTTATTAAAAATCTTACTTTCAGTGTTGAAGAACATCTAAAAGGTACATCTCTTAGCACTTTTCTTTTGATGATATTGTTTTATTACAATAATGGTATCACGTGAGTTGGATTAACTGTCATTTAATTACCATCTATGGTTTATAAGTCAACAGTCTATGCAACGTGACATTTACGTCAGTAGGGAAGTAACACACTGTTAATCTAACTACTTTGCATGCATTACGCAAGCAATAAGACACGACGAGGTGTGGGTTATCTCCTGATAAGAGCAGCCAGGTGGTTGTTAGGCCGGAGCGCTTGTGCTGGTCCTATGCACCTGGGTATGTTTTTATCAGGAGATAACCCACCCTCGGAGTGTCTTATTGTTGCTTTATAAATGGGTTTCAAAGAAAATGTAAGAAGAAGAAGAAGAAAAAAAGGCTAAACATTTTTATTGTTTTAGGGGTGTTTTTTATAGATGAAGTAGTAAAATAGTCCCTTTATTTAGGTTATTTTTCTGTTGTGTGACATTGATTAGATGCTCCCCCCCACACAGACACACACACACACACACACACACACACACACACACACACACACACGCACACACACACACACACACAGGGATGTTGGTCAGGTTGTTGTGTCTGTGTTTTACTTTAGTTTCCATTTTACTGTCCTTCTCGAGATATTATTAAAGAGGTACCATATTCAGAGTTTATGTGCATTGCCATTGCCAACTGCCGTTAATGGCAGCGAGCATGCCCCCCACACAGACACACACACACACACACACAGACACAGGGATGTTGGTCAGGTTGTTGTGTCTGTGTTTTACCTTTAGTTTCCATTTTGCTGTCCTTCTCGAGATATTATAAAAGAGCTACCATATTCAGGGTTTATATGCATTGCCGTTGCCAACTGCTGTTAATGGCAGCGAGTGTGTCCATGCCGGCTGCCGTAAATAGACGTTTCTGGGTTGGTGCCGTCTTTTTTAAAAACAACAACATTTCCTTAATTTAAAAGTGTGTCCAACCATACATAAATATAGAAAAGGACTGCATGGGGCTGAGGGATCGACACTACAGGCAACGTGATGAGAGATGGAAACCGGCACGAGCGCGTTCTGTTTCAGCGGTCTCGGTAGTTACGCTCGTTTTTTCAATTATAAAATGTTTTGAAATTTTGGGGCATATGCAGAGAAAGGACGATACCATATTATTAAGGACCCCTTTTGCACTTGTAGGTTGGTCTGTTTGAGTTTATGTTTGCTGTTAAAATCCTGTGGTGTTTCATGCTGCTGCTGTGGGTCATGTGCCTGCTTCTGAGAAACAGATTCCCGGTTCAATAGGTTACTGATTTTTTTTGGTTGTGAGGTTGCCACGGCGAGAAAAGTGCCGGTTGGCACAATACTCACTGATAAGGACACAGCTGGAAGGTCCTTCCAGCCAATGGAAGTGAAGCATTTTCTTTAGCCATTTTATAATGAATATTACGAAATGATAGAATGAATGCTAGTTACTAATTAGTCAAAGATGTACTTTCAGCTAGGCCATTATCCAAACTCAACAACCTGGCTGAAAGTAGATCAACAAAAATATGTTTAAATAAATATATCCAAGTTACTAATAATGACCAATTTCATAATCACAGTAATGCACTCCAGGTGGTGCATTATGGTGGGCTAGAAGGCCATATGTGGTGATGAAACACTGGGCTTTGCCTTGTGTTTTAAAGCACCCAAGTTGGCTCATTATTACATCATGAGACACACCATGTCATGCTTTAATACTTAAATAAATTATATGTTCACTAAGTGCAGGCGAGGACAATTATAAATATTATTTTTATCAATGGTACCGATTGCTATCCTTTGCTGGTGTTGTAATAATATATCATGCATCCTAACATATACAGTATTATGAATCTACTTTTCCAGCTGTACTCCGACAAATGTTGTCAGTATTGACCACATGGTATAGGAAGAACAAATGCATTCATGAGACACAAACAACCCCATTTGTAATTGAATGTGGCATTCAAATTAACATCTGACCTTGCATTAAGAAGTCAGTTGGTACACAATGAGATCTTATACAAGTCAGTAATGCTGCCAAGATAGACCCAAAATACATATCAAATGATGAAATGAAACTGACTTTGACTGTGGTGATGATAATAACAGTGAGACTGTCTGGAAAAAAATCATCACTGATAGTGATATTGAATGTTTTGCATTCAATACAAATAAGTATGGATGAGCTGAATAACTTTGCTTTTACTTAAATGCTTAAAATATCCATTGTTAGTGTTTGTTAATATATTAATGTCAAACTGTTTTTCAATTTCAGCATGAAAGAGTTACCTACAGATCATAAAACCAAAATATATAGTCTTTGAAAGTGCATTACTGATGTTATTGAGGATTTGCACTATACATTTGGGACACTGTGAAGTCTTTATATGGAAAGTTGGCAGCACGATTGCCATATGTGTTCAATCCTGTGAGAATGGGCATTATAAGATATGGGTTACTCAGCCTCACTACAGCACATTGCCAGTTGGAACTCTGTTAATGGCAAGCTGCATTTTTTTCTCTGGAGGCAGTTCAATAAGAACTTTAAATTTCATTAAACAAGTGAAAATTGCTAACATATCCAGAAGAACATAAAACCTTGTGTGGTCTTGCCACTTGATTCCAGCTGTACATACAGAATGGTTTTGTAGTCAAGTCAGTCTTCTCAAATCTTTTCCAGGCAACATTTTTAAATTAAGTGGAGATGTATGATGTTGCTCACCTGGACACACTGCAAAATTTCATTCTTATTCATTGATGAACCTTGTACTATCTAAAGTTGTTGATTTTTCAGCTAGTTCAGGTGCAGTAGTAACTCACATAAATATATTGTATGTACACTTGTTCAAATTCATTCAGAAACTAAGAATTTAAAATTTGCATTTTTACATAGAGCAATGAGATCAAGAATTTAGATTGCTTGGAGTTAGAGGGGCTATAGCACATTGCCAAAAGTAGACTGAATTGGCCTAAGTTCAAGTTTATTTCACCAGGAAAACTCCGTTGAGCAAGGTCGTTTACAAGGTTTTATGTGGATAGAATACATACAAATATGGTGTAATTATATAATAAAAACAGAAAAGGACAAAATTAAGGAGCAAGTGCAAATAGTTCTGAGGAAAGTGCAAACAGTCTGTTGATAACACAAAATGTGAGGATAGCGCCACACAGAATAACTCGTAATAATACAAATTGCATCAGTAATACATAAATACATAATAACATAAAGCAAACATTATCAAAAACACAAGACCAGAAATAAGCCTGGGGTGGACAACAGGTAGGAGGGCTACATATAAGAAGGATTTAAGGAATTATATGAGGTAATAGGGAGGAGATACAAGACAGGGTCAGGAGAAAGATGAGGAGGAAAGCAAAGCTAAGGGGTTTAAGCTGAGTAGCAGTGGCAAGCCTCATGGGAAAATGTGGTGACAAGGCTTTTAAAAGCATTTATGGGGACTTAGGTGGCTAGTTTAAGGGACGATTGCAGCTTATTCCAAGCAAGGGGGATAGCATGACTAATGGCAGCCATACTGTACTTGGTGAAGAATTTAGGGACTTCGAGCATAATGTATAAATTTATTTGTAGAGCATAGGAGCACATGGGATGGCAAACAGGCTTGAAATACAATATAAGGTGGTAGCTGTGATTCTCACTCCTGATATTCTAATTATAATGGAATCCTGGCTAAATGACAAAATATCCGACCACTCCGTTTCCATCCCAGGTTACTCCTTAATCAGGCAGGATAGGGCTGGAGGAGGTGGAATTGCAATGTATATCTTGTCCTCACTTCAATACACAACTGCACTCTCATGAAACATAGAAACATAGACTTTGATGGCAGATAAGGACCACTTGGCCCACCTAGTCTGCCCATTTCCCTACCTAGAAAATAAGCTGCAGATCCTATTTAACCAACAGCCTATTTCTTCCTACCTCCACAAAAATTGCCTTATGTTTATCCCATGCATTCTTGAACTCTCCCACAGTTTTAGACCCCACAACCTCCTCAGGAAAGCTGTTCCACGCATCCACTACCCTCTCTGTGAAAAAATACTTCCTCACATTGCCCCTAGTCCGTCCCCCCTCTATCTTCAAATTGTGTCCCCTTGTTCTAGCACATCTCTTTTTCTGAAAGATGCTACCCTCTTGGACTTTGTTGATTCCACTGAGGTACTTAAATGTTTTTATCATGTCCCCCCCTCTCCCTCCTTTCCTCAAGGGTATACATATTAAGCTCCTTTAGTCTCTTCTCGTGTGGCTTCTCTTGCAGATCCTGCAACATTTTAGTTGCTGTCCTTATCTGCCGTCAAAGTCTATGTTTCTATGTTTCTAAGCTAAGTCTGAAAACTTTAAATCTGCCTTCCTTAATAGTATCAACACCCCTTAAAATTCTGGAAACTAGTCCATGCCTCTTCTTCCACACTTCACCCCCATGCTTAAAATAAATAACTCATCAGTGACTGAACCATGCCTAATGGCCAAAGAGTTTAACACCTATTACACTTGATGCGCCTCAACTCTTCTAAAGTCCTCTCTTCAAATCTCCCCTCCTTCTCCACCCTCTTCTTGCACTCAACTCCCCTTCCTTCTCCCTCTCAACTGTCTCCACTGATGAAACACTTACTGCCCTCCTCTCTCTCCACCCTTCCAAAGGCTCTTACCCGATGACCTGGACCTTAAACTTCTTTATCTTTCAGCACCAGCTATTGTCTATCCCTCTCCTTAATCCTAAATCTCTCTTTTCTTCCTCATCCGTCCCTTCATACTGGAAACATGCAGTAGTCCTCCCTCTCCCAAACAGTGGTGACTCATCCTATCCTGGCAACTATCACTCAATCACACTCCTCCTCATCCTCACCAAGCTCCAAGAACACTTGGCCTCTCCCAACTTACTTTCTTCCTCTCTGACTCCTCCTTTTCACCCTGTTCCGATCTGGTTTTCAGAAGAACCACCACTATCACCTCCTTCTCAGGCTCACTGACTCCATTCTCACGGGATGGACAATGGCCTCATCACCTCTGCCATCTTTGTTGACCTCACTAAGGCTTTTGACACAATCTCCCATGCCCTGCTTCTTGATTCCCTTAAGACAGCTGGACTGTCTGCATCCATCACAAACTGGTTCAGAGTCTATCTCACAGCCAGAACAGAATCAGTCAAGATCCAAGATGTGATCTCCCCCCCCTCCATCTCCACAGGGGTCCCTCAGGCTCAGTGCTTGGTCCAATTATCTTCTCCATCTTCCTCAACAACTTGCCCTTAGTCTGCTCCCCCTCCTCCTCTATCCACATGTATGCAGACAACACCATCTTGTTTACCTCTGGCAAATGCCCTGCCGATGTGGCAACCACCTTACAGCATGACTTCCACCAGGTTCAGCTCTGGTTTGCCTCACATCAATTATTCCTGAATGCAAAGAAGACTGTCTCCATGACCTTTGGCACTAGGCAGAGACTCTCTAAACTATATCCTCTACCCTCCTTCCACACCCTAGATGGGACAATTATTGAGGACACCTCTTTGTTCAGATACCTTAGGGTCTGGCTGGACCAGCACCTCAATTTCTCTGGCCTCATTGATGCCATCTTGAAAAAAATGTCCCCCAAGCTTGGTGTCTTATACAGGAACCATAGTTGCATCCCTCCTATGGCACGGTGTGAACTTGTCCAGAAGATGGTTCTCCCATCTTTGACTACTGTGATGTACTCTATGGTGCCACTCCCAAAATCCTCCCTGACCAGACTGTACATTCTCTATAACTCCTTCTGCAGCTTTGCTTTCAATGCTCCCTCTTGAACTCATCACTGAGACCTCTACCATGCCCTGTCCTTTCCCTCGCTTGCAAATAGACGTCTCTCTCACTGTGCAAAAACTCACTTCTAAATTTTGGCTTGGTGAGCTCCCGCCTACCTCCCCAGCTCCCTCTCTTCCCCTTCCCCTCCCTCCCACTCCCTCAAATCCGTGGACACTCACATTGTGCTGGTCCCCTGCTGATCGACACTTATTGGCCAGTCTGGCATCACTCATCGCTTCCTGAAACTCTGGAACTCTCCGCCTCCCCCAAATATGGCCTCCTCCTCCATTTCCCCTTGCCTCTGCCTTACATAACCATCTCTCTTCTAGCTTCTCCTGTTTTATCCTCCTTAACTACTTCCTTGCCCTATTCCGACATGCCACCCTATCCCCCTCCCATGAAGCTCTCCCTCATCGCCATTCTCTGTTCTACACCTGTGCCCCTCATCTTCTATTGTTTAATGTCCTTGCCTGGTTCTGCTCCTTGCAGGGTTATCAGCATCCTGGAGGGAGTAGATCTAGCCTGCCTCTTCCTTATTTTCCCTTCCCCCATATCTCTGTCCCACACCTCCACCCCATCTTCCATAACCAAGTCCTTGCCTGGTTCTGCCTTGCAGGGTTCTCAGCAGCCTGGAGTGGGTAGTTCTAAGTATGCCTCTTCCTAACTTCCCCACTATTCTACCTATCTTCCCAACCCCCTGTCCTCTGTCTTACACCTGTCACCCCCACACACTATCCTCCCCATCCCAATTGTCATCACCTAGTTCTTCCCCTGGCAGGGTTCTTAGCATCCTGGAGTGGTTTAGTTCTGGTCATGACTGGCCATTCCCCTATCCTAACCTCCTCTTCCCCCCTTTTCTCTTCCTTCAATTACATCACTAACGCTTACTTGGTAGCCCCCTACCTATATGCACTATTAAATTCACTCCCCCATTTGTCCCTATACTCTTTGCACTGCCAGAGATGTTACTTGAGCTCACCTTAGTCCTGAGTCAAATATCTCACCCATTCAGGCCTTGTTTCTGTATTTACTGGTAATGTCTTGGCTCCTCTGGTCTCACTGCTTCTCCTTCCCCCAGCTGGTTTCCACTTTTCCACCTGCTCTTCTTCCTATAGCACTTTAATGGTTTAATTGTACTGTCTACCTGTATTAATTGCAACACCAATCCAACAGCGGTTGGTGCTAGTGTAGCTCAACCTCTGTACCTAATAATATCCTCATGGATGTAACTGAAATTGTATGTATAATCTCTGTTTTATATCCACTTGTACCACCACCCCCAGGTCACACTGTGAGATGAGCAACTTGTTGTTCAGTGTGCCTTCCTGGTGAAACATTTCAATAAATAAAAAATAAATAAATAAAAAAGTCTTTATAATTTCAGACATAGGTATATAGTAAGGTTAGGGTGGCAAGACAGGTCCATCCTGTTTCAGCATAGAGGTCGCAGTTGTGCATCTTGGCTGGTGCATTAGTGATGAAACGTGTGGCTCGATGGTAGAAGACTTATCTTTTAGAAGGTGTGATTTGTTGCTGAGCCAGTTGAGATTCAGATTGCCAAGGGCTATAGAGTCATTGTGATTGGAATCTAGAAAGCTGCACAGGTACAATACTATGTCTAAGCCCCCTAACAGTGGCTTACAGATGTTAATTATATTGAGGGATTTTGTAGAGGGAAGTTGGATTTTTAGCACCAAAGATTTTAATTCCCTGGGTTTAGTGGTGGCAAGGAGAACGTTAGTGAGGAATTTAGTTTTACATAAATGTCCAACCCCCATGGGTCTGTCAACACAAAAGGTGTTGTAGGTCTCAATTGATAAATTGAGTGCAGTATACGGTACATTTAACTTAGAAAATTTACTAAATACATTTTCATCCATTGCTACTCCGGGAATAAAAAAGAAATTGGAAGCAAAAAGGAAAAAAGAATGATTGCAAAATCATGGGAGAATGGGCTAAATCAATCAATAATCATCTCTATAGGTATGCCAGTAGTAGCGGCGGGGACAGTGACGTAGTCAAAGTTAATTTGCGCTCAATCAGTAACCACTGCAGGGAAGAACAGACCATCTTAGCTTTTTCAGACTGTGAACAGACTTTTATATCCTGTCTGTTTACAGCCCAAAAGCTTTTTCAACCACATTATTCAATGAGTTTGTTCAGTTCTTCTCTGACTAGGTGTCCTCTATCCGGTTGGGAGCCCATTAGTGAGGCAGATTTTGCCTTGCAGTAGTTGGGTCAGGTGTAGCAGAGGCACTCCGATTGTTTGGGGTGAGTTTAGACCTTTGGAGGTGGCTGTGGTCATTGAGGTGATCTTGAAGCTAAGGCACAGTTATTGTGAACTGGACTTTGCCCTGACCTGTTTTTTGAGGGGCTTTGTCGGGACCGTTGGCCAAATGTTTGCTAAGATTGTTGGGTGTTCCCTGTCAGAAGGAGTCTTTCCATATGCCTTGAAAAAGGCTCTGGTGAGGCCCCTCTTGAAGAAGCCATGTCTTGACCCTGACGTCCTAGTGAATTACCATCCGATTTCCAACCTTCCATACTTAGGTAAGGTTGTTGAGAAAATAGTGGCTCAGCAGCTCGAGGAGCGCTTCATGTCCTTTGATATCTATGAGCCATTCCAGTTGGGTTTCAGGGCCAGGCAGAGCACTGAAACGGTGTTAGTCAGGGTACAAAATGACCTCCTCAGGGCTAGAGATAGAGGAGACAGGTCAATTTTTGTACTCCTTGATCTCTTATCAGCATTTGACACTGTGGATCATGTTGTGCTTTTTGATCACCTTCAAGAATATTGTGGACTCACCGGTAATGTCATCAACTGTTTTGAGTCCTACCTCTCAGGCAGGAAGCAATGGGTGGTGATGGGAAATTTGTCATGTGGAGTGCCTTAGAGGCTCCAATCTTGTTGCCAATGTTATTCGTGGTCATATACTTGCCTGGAGGGCTCATTAGGCATTACAGTGTGGGTTTTCACTGCTATGCAGATGATACCCAGCTTTATATGTTCTTTGCCCCGGGAACTCAGGGCACCATGGAAGTGCTTTACAATTGCTTGGCTGAGCTTAATAACTGGATGTCTTCTAGCTGGTTGCGACTGAACCCTGACAAGATGAAGATTCTGGTGATAGAGTCGGGTCCTGGTCGTGATGGGAGTGTATCCGGAGTGGCTACAGGATTGTTCCTAGGATCCACTCTGTTGATGGCCTCTCCTTGGGTGCGGGATCTTGGCATTATCCTGGATGACAGATTGACTCTTGTAGCTCAGGTGTAATCTGTGATCCAAAGTGTTTTTTACCACTTAAGCAATATCACCAGGATTAAGCCCCTAGTTCCGTCTGAAGACCTGCTGTCACTAATGCATGTCTTCATTACCTTCAAGCATGACTACTGTAATGCTCTATACTTTGGGGTCATTAGAGGGACCCTCCACTGGCTGCAGCTAGTGCAGAACGCAGCAGCTAGGTTGCTGGCCATCCTGTCTAGGTCCAGTCATGTGACCCCAGTCCTGTGAACTCTGCACTGGCTGCCTGTCAGATGGAGGATCATCTTCAAGGTGGGCTTGCTCACCTATAAGGCCCTATGCAGACTGGACCTGGGCTAGCTGGCTGATCTCCTGACACCAGCCACCTCTGCTCATTCCCTCCACCCCTTGACCAGGGGTCTCCTCAACATTCCTAGGGCTAGATTAAAAACATCAGGTGACTGTGCATTTGAAGTCACTGGTCCAGCCTTGTGGAACTCCTTTCCAGCTGGTGTGAGGGAGGCTCCGATGGTCAAGTTATTTAAGAAGAGTCTAAAGGCTTATTTGTTCTCTCTGGCATTCCTCAAATGATATCGGATACTGGACCAGAGCTACTTTCATTTTAGATTCATCTGCTTTTATAGGATTATATTTATTGTTTTAATATTATGTATATTGCTTGTATATTATTATTATGTATTTTATTTATCTTTTCCCTACCTGCTTTTATGTAAGGTGCCCAGAGCCCCAGGGATTGGGCGCTAAATAAATAAACTTGCTTTGCCTTGCCATTATAAACAAACATAATGGACATGATGCTGTCAACCTTGAATATGGTCATTGTCATTTTGATGACAAAAAATGGATTAAAGAAAGTATGATGGATTATTATGTTAATTCCATACATAATTTAATCCCTGTTACATGCATATTGTGTACAACCTTATTACCAGGAGCATTAAAACTTTCGAAAAAAATTATTCCTGAACCACTGTGTTATTATGTGATACATTATGAATCTTAACTAATATTCAGTTGAATTTCTATCTCAGTTTACAAATAAATATTTATTTTAAGTATTAATGATTATTATGATTTCCATTGCAGAGGAATCCATATTTGTTTCTGTTTCTTTTACACTCAGTATCTTTATCAATTATCATGGTAATATTAGTAATGTGTAGAAATGTTATTAAAATAACTGAAAAAATAGATATCTATAATGTTTCGTGTATGCATGTTCTGAATGGAAATCAGTTGGTTCAGGAAAATGTTTTACTTGCATTATTGACATAACTACTGAAGCAGTCCAAACATCTCTATGTTTTAGTACGTGTGTTGCACTGATGTGCAGCAAAGTCAAAGCTTCATTAGCCATTGATTGTGCATTAGTTGACTGTTACCTTTTTGTTGGCGCTTGCACAGCCAACATCTTGCAACAGTGGGGATTTGAAGCGGTCACTGTTGGGTGAATGCAGGCCATGTACCAGTAGATGTGTCCCTCATTCCCCAATCAGTCTGAATGCCGGCATCACACCATGCATATATAATGTGGTGAGCACATCTAAGAAAAGGTCCGCTGCAATCCGAGCAAAGATCATCAGCGCAGTGGGCCTTCCCTTGATATGCTCACCACATTATGCACATGGCGGCACACTGGCCACCAAACTGCCGACTTCAGGGATGCCCAGTTCCCCTGTCGGTTATCCCTGCGTATGTGCCGATGGGGGAGCCCACTCCTCGTCGGCATAAATCACCCCCCCTCGCTTGCTTTGTGAGGTGATGGTGGTGCTCAAACCCCATTGGCATAACATGCCCTGTTGTGGCAATGTACCAGGTGCCAACTCAACAGCTACAGAATGGCCCCTCATCAGTTAGGTGGCACACTGGGAGCCCACCCCAGCATGCCAAACTCTAAAAAAAACTGTCCGCTATGTCTACTTTTTCCCCTGTAAAATAAGCGGTCCCTTGTAGTCTCCCTGCCCCCACCAGTACCCACCCTCTGACACCTGCCTCCCACCCCCCTCACCCCATGCCACCTCCGGAGTCAGTAGCGACAATCTTAGGCAGACTGGGAACACGTCTGCACTCTTCCAAAACCCGACCGCGAACTGAAGAATTGCGGTAGAAGCTGTATAATGGAATAAATAGGGTGTTTTCAACTTTGCTGCCTATCTCCAGGCAGTTTTGAGGATGGCCCCAAATTTTCAACATTGGGCTTTTGGGACCCCCTCCTCATGAATTCTTGCACTGTCATGGCTTTATTAGGTCCGAAGGTGATTTCTCAGTCACTGGCGGAATCACCTTTTTGGGCTGAAATAACAAATGACAGTGCCACTGTTCATGAGGGGCTCTCAAAAAGCCTATGTTGCAAATTTGGTGGGAAAATCCCCAAATTATTCTGTTTTACGAGCGCCTGTTGTGTTATTACCACGCTCATAAGTTAGTGAATTCACAATATTTTCTTGCCAGATTCTCAACATTGCCATTTTACCATGCCTTCTTGTGAACTGTACAGCTGTCATTTTCACATCCTGGCAGAAATGTGTTTTCGCTTCCAGCGCAGAATAGCATGGTCGCTATGTGAAATCAGTGTATCGGACACATTGGCGTAAAAT
Organism: Neoceratodus forsteri; assembly: GCA_016271365.2. NCBI lineage: Eukaryota > Metazoa > Chordata > Ceratodontiformes > Ceratodontidae > Neoceratodus > Neoceratodus forsteri. The sequence goes on from CM057449.1 coordinate 689,724,595, forward strand.
GAAGTGACACTCGTTCATGAGCAGAGGTCCTAAAATGCCTGTGTTGAAAATTTGATGACAATTCTTCATAAAATAACTGTGTTATGAATGTGTGTTGTGCAGTTCCATACGCTCGTAAGTTCACAAACTTATAATATTTTACTCCAGATTTTCAGCAGTCCCATTGTTCTGCACCTCTAATGAACAGTACAGCTGTCATTTTTCACATCCTGACCATAATCTGTTTTTGCAGCTCTGGCACAGAATAACGTGGTCACTGTGGAAAGCCCATGTTTGAGACACATTATGAAAATGGCAGTGACACTGTTCATTAGCAGATGTCCTAAAATGCCTATGTTGAAAATTTGGGGATGAAAGTCAATAAAATGAGTGTTTTACGAGTGTGCATTGCGCAGTTTACACGCACACTCGTGACTCTGTGAATTTGTAATAGTTTCACTCCAGCTGTTCATCACTGGCATTTTTCCATGCCTCCTTTTGAACAGTATAGCTGGCTGAAATGTGTTTTCGCATGTCTAGCGCAGAATTGCATGGTCGCTGTGCAAAATCAGTTTTTGGGACAGTTTGAGGAAATGACAGTGACACTATTCATGAGCAGAGGTCCTAAAATGCTTATGTTGAAAATTTGGTGCTGAAAGTCCATACAATGACTGTGTTGCAAGCATGCATTGCGCAGTTTCCACGCACCCTTGTAACTTCATCAATCTGAAATATTTTCATGACACATTTTCACCACTGGCATTTCTGTACACCTCCTTATCAACAGTCCAGCTGCCATTTTTCACAGCCTACCCAAAATGCATTTCTGCAGCTGTGGCGCACAATGGCATGCTCGCTGTGCAAAATCACCCTTTGCAACACATTAACAAAATCAAAGTGCTATGCATCTCTAGCTCCACCATTGCCAATGCCAGCACAACAACATTCGGCATTGACAAATGCTTGTTTTTATTACCTATAACTCATCAATTGTAGATGAGAAGTATCCATATTGATGTGTGGAATGGGGGTCAGGAGTGTGTTACGAGCATGAAGCTTATGGGAGACATCAGTGATAATATAAAGTGCCTCTTCTCATTTCATGGTTTATTTTTAAAACTTATGCCTGTACTTGATTTTTCCCACAGGTAGTAAACCACATAAGGAATTGTTTGGCATAGTCCGTGGATCACTCCTATGTAAGACATTTGTAAACTGTCACCATCGGAGCAGACATCAGCTCTTAAAGCATATCACAAAGTCATGATATTTCTTGCTCCTAAAAGTGTGCATTATTTCTTTTGCAGCTTGGAGACTGTAAAATAGACAGTATATTATTGCAGTTTGACACTTAAATACTGTATTTGGATTGGCTGTTTCATTTTCAATTGCTATATGTTTATGTTGCAATACTCCTTATTTTAAAGGTTAATAAATTGAACTGTCAGTTGTAAACTCATGCTGAAGGAGGATGGGGGGGTTGTGAAAAAGCATTCTAATATAGTGATATTTTGGAATATTGACATAAAATAAGAAAATTGACATAAAATAAGAAAATAAGCTTTAGTTCTCCATGCTTCTTACTGGATGAGCCACTTTGAAAGATGAGCAATTTTCCAGGTCTTTGACTTGAAGAGCCAATTAGTAAAGAGAGCATCTATCAGACAACAGTGCCAGAGCAAAACAAGTGGCAGTGCATACTGCCCTAGTAGTAAATGGAATCTGACTGGCCATGCATCATGACAAGATTGTCTTTTATAAGTCAACTGAGCACTGTTAAAACAAGTGTCCTTGTCAATTGCCTGTTTACATTATCATACCCATGTTCTTGTCTAACAATTATCCAATATGTATAGTTCGTGCTGATCATCCTGAATGGAAACACATCCTTGTTGTGCACAGTTCTGCATACCTAATTCCATATATAGTGTAAGGCGAACATGCTGTTATGCATATAATTCCATGCCTGGAATACTCATTATGCTTGTTCATTTATCTATTTGAAAATTGGTAACCAAGAAGTGCACACTGAGCCAAAATTTGTTTCCAGGCGTGACCCGGGGAAGGGTTACAGGAAGAAAAAGTGAAACATAAATAAAGAGCATTTCAAAGGTGCATAACTAGAGTGCAGACACATTACAGTATTAATACTTTATAAGAACAAGCATAGGCTCATAATGAAGTGCAAGTTTATATAACAAAGCAATGCAGTTAAATAGATGGAAACGGAAAACTAAAGGAAATGTTTTTGAAATGATAAACTGACAAGCTAAATAGTGCAACTGGTAACTAGACTACTTGTAAAGAGGTGAAGCCCTGACCATCTAGGATCACTAGGGAGGCCTCCTATGAGAAACAGGTGCATGTAGGAGGTAGGAAGAGTTTCTGCAGGCGCCAGAAGGTGCCAGAGGAGGTGGAATGGTAGAAGGAAGAGGTAATCTAGTTGTGCTGCAATAATGACATTATTATGTTGTTGTGCTGTGGTAGTGATGTCACTAGTGCAGCACAACTTAGAAATCTTTAATACAGCTGCTTTTCTTTATCCAGTTGAGCTAAAGCTTAATGCTTTAAACCTAAACTTATAGAAACAACTGCAGCACACTGAATCAGTAATTTGCTCACCATCAGCACTTGAGTGCCTATTCGCCCCTAAACTGCCAGTTCACTGAACAGCAGTGTCTGAAATGTCCATAGATGCCCTTACACTATAAAGATAATGTATTGCATCAATACACAGACAAGCCTGTGTCTCTTCTGTTCTGGTTTCATTTTGATTTCAAGGTTCCTGGTTGCCATAGAAACATAACAATGCAGATGCTGGCATGTTTTGTGTGGCTGCACATACATTATCCTCTATGGGGCACCTGGCAATGTCTCGTGCCTCATTAGCATACATAGGTTATTAGCCAAATGGGGTTATTTTATGACTGTTAGTTTACCTTATGGGAGTACAGCATTGGCATTATGAAACAGAGGATAATATATGGTTAGCCATACACAACATGCCAGTGTTTGCACTGAGTGGTTTCTAAGGCAACCACAGACATTGAGAGAGAATAGGGTAGCCTTAGAAAAGTATCAGTGATTGCATATAGAAACATAGAAGGTGACAGAAGATAAGGACCACATGGCCCACCTAGTCTGCCCTTTTTCCTACCTAATGCAATACCGCAGACCCTAGTTGATCTGTAGCTTACCCTCTCTTCCCTACTGCGAGAGTACTCTTATGTCTATCCCATGCATTCTTGAATTCCCCTACCATTTTGCCCACCACCTCCACAGGGATGCTGTTCCAAGTATCCACTACTCTTTCTGTGAAATGTACTTTCTCAAGTTACACTAAGCCTACCCACCTCTAGCCTCATATCATGCCCCATGTTCTTGTATGCCTTCTTTCTTTTTAACATAATAAACTTTAATGAGATTTACAATATCATAACACTAATCCACAGAGATCGCCTGTGTGAATAGTACACCTCTTTTCTGAAAGATGCTACCCTCCTGTACCTTGTTTATACCCTGAAGTACTTGAATGTCTCATCATATCCCCCTTTCTCCTCCTCTCCTCTCCTCTCCTCTCCTCTCTCCTCTCCTCTCCTCCAGGAATACATATTGAGGTCTTCTAGTCTTTCCTTATATGAGTTTCAGTGCAGTCCTTGCACCATTTTTGTTGCCCTTCTCTGGACTGTCTATGTTATTTATGTCCTTCCGGAGATACGGCCTCCAAAACTGGACACAGTACTTCAGATGCGGTCTCACTAGTGATCTGTACAGTGGCATAACAACCTCCTTTTTTCTGCTGGTGATACCTCTCCCTATGCACCCTAGAATCCCACTGGCTCCCCCCACAGCCTTCTCATGTTGTTTGGTTACCTTTAGGTCATCAGATACGATCACCTTCAGGTCCCTTTCTTGATTGGTGGCCATCAGTACCTCTCCCCTCATCTTGTACTCCTTCCTTGATTTCTGTGCCCCACATACATGATTTTGCACTTCTTTGGATTGAATCTTAGCTGCCACACTCTTGATCACTCCTCAAGTATGTTTAGTTCCTTCCTCATTTTTCCACCACCACCCCCAGGTGTCAACCCTGGTGCAGATCTTAGTATCATCTGCAAAGAGGCATACCTTCCTTTCCAGACCCTCTGTAATGTCACTTATGAAGACATTAAAGAGGATTGGCCTAACATGGTTCCTGTGGCACCCTGCTGGTCACCCCTCTCCTTGGATTGAGCGCCATTTACCACCACCTTCTGTGTCCTGTCACTCAACCAGTTTCTGACCCAGTTTACCACCTTGTGGCCCACTCCCAGGCTGCCCAACTTATTTAACAACCTCCTAGGTAGGATAGTGTCAAAGGCCTTGCTGAAATCTAGGTATAGTAGGCCAAATCCACCACCCCTTCCTGATCTACTTCCTTGGTCACCCAGTCAAAGAAATCTATCAGATTTGTCTGACAAAACCTTTCCGCTGTGAATCCATGCTGCCTCTGATCCTGTCTTCTGCTGGATTCAAAAATATTGCAGTCCTTTCCTTTAGAAGTGACTCATTAATTTCCCCACCGCCAAGGTCTGGCTGACTGGCCTTTAGTTGCCAGCCTCTTCCCTGTTACCACTTTTGTGGAGAGGGACTACATTTGCCCTCCTCCAGTTCTCTGGAACCACCCATGTCTCTATTGATTTGTTGAATAGGGCTGTTAGTGGTGCTGCCAGCACCTCTCTAAATTCTTTTAATATTCTTGGATGTATCTCATCTGGCCCCATAGCCTTGTCCCCTTTCAGATTCTTGAGTTCCTTTAAGACTCCTTACTCCTTAAATGGGCTGGTATCCACATCCCTCCCTCCCATTGGTGCCCCAATCACCCAATAGTGGTCCTTCTCCTTCCCTTTCTTCTGTGAAACTGAACAAAAATGTTTGTTCAGGATTGTTGCTTTTTCTAGATGCTGCTCAACACACACCCCTCCCTCCCTTTTTAACCTCACAATCCCACCCCTGGTTTTCTTTCTTTTACTACTGTATCTGAAAAAGGTCTTGTCTCCTTTCTTTATTTCCTGTGCTATTTTTTCCTCCATTTGCGCTTTTATGCTCCTGGCTGTTTTCACCACCTCCCTTTGCCTTTTTCTGGATTCAGTTCTCTGTCTTCCCCCCTCTGTGTTTCCTTGTACCTACTGAAAGCTAGCCTTTTCTCTCTTACCTTCCTAGCCACATATTTTGAGAACCATAGTGGTTTCTTCTTTCTCTTTGTTTTGCTTAGTTGCCTAACACAAAGGTTTGTTGCCTCTGCTATGGCACCCTTAAGGTTAGCCCACTGTTTCTTGACACCCCCTTCCCCATGCTTCTTCTTCTTCTGCTGCCAGGGCTTCCTTGAGACATTCCCCCAATTTTGAAAAGTCAACCTGTCTGAAATCCAGAACCCTTGTTTTCATTTGGTTTGACTCCTCCACTGTTCTCAATTGAACCACACCATATGATCACTGGGCCCTAGGTGACTACCCACCATTACATCTGTGACTCTGTCCCCATTGGTGAGTACCAGGTCTAATATTGCTTCTTCTCTGGTGGATTCTGTCACAAGCTGCTTGAGCACGCCCCTGCAGAACATCCAGGATGCCTTTGCTCCTGGCTGTGGCTGCAGCCTGGGTGCTCAATCCACATCAGGCAAATTGAAGTGTCCCACCAGCAGCACTTCACCTTTGGCTGTCATTTTCTGGATAGCTTCCACTAGTACCCCATCCATCTCCTCCCCTTGTGCTGGAGGTCTGTAGATCATGCCAGTGTGAATGGCGGTGCCATTCCCTGTCTTGAGGGATGACCCACAGTGCTTCCACTTCCACCTGTATTCCCTAAACTTCAGTTGCTTTAATTCCCTCCCTGACATAGATATCCACCCCTCCACCCTTTTTTCCACCCTGTCTTTTCTAAATGGAATGTAACCTGGTATGGCTATATCCCATTCTTGGTTCTCAGTACATCATACCTCAGTAACAGTGACAATGTCCAGGTCTGCCTCTGCCATCATGGCCTCTAGGTCTGGGATTTTATTTCCCAAATTGTGGGCATTCATGCACATGGCCTTCCAAGTTTTGCAACCTCCCCTTCTAGTAGCTCCCTTCCTATCCCCATACCTTCCCTCCCTCCCTCCCTTCCCCTTATGTTTTTATTCCCATACTTCCTTATCTCTGCTATTCTACCAATCTCATTTTTAAGTTGTAATGTCAATTTCCCAACCCTAGGGTCCTTCATACTGACTGCTTAATCTTGGGTGTGTGTGTGTGGGGGGCAGTTATTTATTTATTTATTGAAGTCAGGGAATTACAAAATCTTTAAGCCAGAGGCTCATTTACAAAGGCTCCACATCATACCTGGAGGAAACAGTGGGACAACAAGAAAGACAAACAATTGTACAAGGTTGGATGAGTGTAAAGAGAACATAAAATACATCAATACATAATAAGTGCTACATAAGTATCATGTGTTACAAGTTACAGGCATTTTACAGGTGATGTAATAGCAGACAGATATGTGACTGCACCATAATGCCACATGCTGTAGTGATTCAGAGAGGGAGGAGGGAAAGTAGTGAGGCACCAACAGGAATGGACAGTTATAGGCAGCCAGAGGTAGGCATTATATAGAGGATGGTGCTGGAGTGTCATGAGCCAGGACAAGAGAGTAGATATAGGGAGAGGAGACCAGGAGTAGTGCAACTGATCTGTGCATGTGGGGCAGGTGGTGAGGTTAATACTCAAAAGGGGGGAAGAGAAGTATGGAGTAGGCAATGAGAGGTATACCTAAAGGCAGTTATGCAGAGGTTGGGAGGTGAGACAGTATTAAGTAGGGCAGTGATATGAGGGATTGTAATGGGGATGAGGAAGGTTTAGGTAGACAGGTGGTGGAAAGGATGTTGTTGGAAGAGAGTGGGTCAGACGAGGGGGTGTGGGAGAAAGCTCAGGAATAGAACTAGGTGGGGCAGTCACAACTGTTTTGGTTTGAAGGACCCGGTTTTGGTGCATGCTGTGAAGTCAGGTGTGAGGTTATTAAGCCCTCTGGGTGCTCTGTACATAAAAATTTGCTGGGCTTGCGCAGTGTGGCAGAAAGGGATCTGGAAGGTAGGACTGGAAGTGCATCTAGTGTGGTGGTGGTTATGCATCCTCTTAATGAAGTGCAGTAGCCAGCCCAAGACTAATATTCTTAGCAAACAGACAGATTTGATAAGAAATCCTACCCTGGAGATTTAGCCAGTTTGCTGAGGCATAAAGGTCACAGGTGTGTGTATAAGTGGGCCCCAGTGACTAGGTGGCAGGCATTGTTTAGGGTAACACTTAGCCTATGGTGTGTGGTGATGGAGGCTGAACCATAGATTATGAGCTTGAGGTCAATTATTGAATGGATGGAACTAGTGATGCTCAGACGGAGGGCTTCCTGGGACATGTTGTGTCTATGTCTATATAGAAGCCCTTGCCTGGTGCTGACTGCTCTGGATATGTTATTTACTGTACATGTTCAGTAAAGGACAGGTTACTGTCAAGGGTTATGCCTAAGTATTTGTAATTATGCACCTGTTCGAGAGGTGAGCTAAGGTAGTTCGTAATCATTAGTTGGGTATTATTGTACTTGTTATACGTAGTAGCAAAGTGCATCATTTTGGTTTTCTTATAATTCAAGATTAGTTTATGATTGGGGAACCAGGTTCCTACTGCAGTGAAACTATGTTTCAGGCTGATGATAAGGGTTAAAGGACTAGGCTAGCTGGTGAAAATCAGTGTTGTCAGCATATTAGAGCAGGTTGGAGGGCCAGACTTGGGGAAGGGTGTTAAGAGGCTGAATAGGAGTGGACCCAAAAAAGATCCTTGAGGAACTCCAGAGTGCACAGGGTGACTGGTAGACAGAGTATCACTTATTTTTACCTTCTGAGTTCTGTCATCTAGGTAGCTCTTAAGCCAGGATGTAACATTCTGTGAGAGTCCAAGGGCGGGTAGACACTTTAGTAAAAGAGCATGATTAATGGTGTCGAATGACTTTGTGAGGTCAATATAGACTGCTCCCTCAAGGTGTCCACGGTCCAGTGATTTATGAATGTAATCCGTATACTTGAGCAGGGCTGTGGTAGTGCTATGCCCTTGTGAAACCATGCTCTTGGGTGCATTTGTGAGTTATAGGTGGCAAGATACTCAGTCAACTGATCAGCCACAATCTGCTCAATAGCTTTGGAGAGGGGTGATAAGATGGAGAGTAGGTAGCCCTGTCGCCAGCCTTGTGAACAGGGTCACCACTGCCGCTTTCCAGACCAAGAGGAATTCACCAAGACAGATTGATAGGTTGAGGATCTTGGTGAGGGGAGTCAGGACTGAGTCTAAGGAGAGGAGGAGCATTTTAAGATTGAAGGTGTTGCTGCTGTAGCTGATTTACCTAGAACATGCTGTAGGTATTTATTTGCAGCTGCGGTGGTTACTGCCTTGAAATCGAAGGGGGGGCATTTTATTTATTTATTTATTTATATATTTATTAAGATCTTGGATTAACCTTTGAGTATAGGCTCATTACATAGGTTCCATGTCAGGCCATGTCAGGGTCATTACAGTAACAAACAAAACTACAGCTTACGGGAGGCCACTAGAGGACAACAACAATTAAGGCAAATTAGGCAAGAGGTTACATGTGTGACTGAAATAAGCAAACACTAAATACAATGTGACTTGCCAACACAAAAGAGAGAAAAAAGGGGGGGGCAGAGTGAACAAGGGGAAGGTTTGGCTCAGGAAGAGAGGAGTAATAGTGAGAAGACAAACATTAGAAACATAGAAACAGAAACATAGACTTTGACGGCAGATAAGGACCGCTAGGCCCATCTAGTCTGCCCATTTCCCTACCTACAGGATAGGCCGCAGATCCTAGTTAACCAACAGCCTATATCTTCCTGCCCCCCACAAGAATTGCCTTATGTCTGTCCCATGCATTCTTGAATTCTCCCACAGTTTTAGACCCCACAACTTCCTCAGGAAGGCTGTTCCATGCATCCACTACCCTCTCTGTGAAATAATACTTCCTCATATTGCCCCTGAACCACCCTCCTTCTATCTTTAAATTGTGTCCCCTTGTTCTTGCAAGTCTCTTTTTCTGAAAGATGCTACCCTCTTGGACTTTGTTGATTCCTTGAGGTACTTGAAAGTTTCTATCATGTCCCCCTCTCCCTTCTTTCCTCAAGGGTATACATATTAAGCTCCTTTAGTCTCTCCTCATACAGCTTCTCTTGCAGATCCTGCACCATTTTAGTTGCCCTCCTCTGGACTGCCTCTATCCTGTCTATGTCCTTGCGGAGATGGGGTCTCCAGAACTGGACACAGTATTCCAGATGGGGTCTCACCAACTGTCTGTACAGAGGGATAACAACTTCCTGTTTTCTGCTGCTGATGCCTCTCCCTATACATCCCACTATACCCCCGGCCCTCCCTACTGCCTTCTCACATTGCTTGCTAACCTTAAGGTCATCTGATATGATTACCCCCAGGTCCCTTTCCTGTTTTGTTGTTGTTACTACCTCCCCACCCATTGTGTATTCTTCCCCTGGGTTCTTGTTTCCCAGGTGCATTATTTTGCACTTTTTTGCATTGAATCCTAGCTGCCATACATCTGACCATTCCTCCAACCTTGCCAAGTCCCTTTTCATCCTTTCCACGCCTTCTTGTGTATCAACCCTGTTGCAGATCTTTGTGTCATCTGCAAAAGGCATACTTTCCTTCAGTCCCTCTGCAATGTCACTGATGAAGACATTAAAAGGACTGGACCAATACTGAACCCTGCGGTACCCACTAGTAACCGCCTTTCTTCAGAGTGGACTCCATTTACAATTACCTTCTGTGTCCTGTTGTCCAGCCAATGTTTTACCAGGCTACCACTCTGGGACCCCTCCCAGGCTGGTTAATTTGACTAATAATCTTTGTGTGGGACTGTGTCAAATGCCTTATAAAGTCTAGGTAGGCCATGTCCACAGCACCTCCTGGTCTACTACTTTGGTCACCCAGTCAAAGAAATCTATTAGATTCATCTGACATGACCTTCCCACTGTGAACCCATGCTGCCTTGGATCCTGTGCTCCACTGACCTCTAGGTACTCAACTATTCTTTCCTTCAGAAGTGACTCCATCACTTTCCCTATCACAGAGGTCAGACTGACAGGTCTGTAGTTTCCTGCCTTTGTCTTGGTCCCACTTTTGTGAGGGGAATCACATCCGCCTTCCTCCAGTCCTCGGGTACCACACCATCCTCCATGATTTATTAAAAGAGTAGCCAGTGGTTTCACTAGTTTCTTCCTTAATTCTTTTTAGAATTCTGGGGTGAATTCTATCAGGACCCATTGCTTTGTCCACCTTCAGTTTTAGGAGTTCTTGCAGAACCCTTTCTTCTGTGAAAGGACTGGGATCGACCCCCTATCAAGAGTGCTTCTGTTAATTGGATTAGGCACTTCCTCCTCCTCTTTTTGAATACTGAGCAGAAATATTCGTTCAGTATTCCTGCTTTCACTGTCCCCTCTGCCCACCACCGTTCATTCTATTCAGCCTCACTATCCCTCCTTTGTCTTTCTACGCTCGCTGATGTACCTATAAAAGGTTTTATCTCCCTTCTTAACTTGAGTTGGCTATCTTTTCCTCATTTGGGCCTTGCTATTCTGACTTCCTTCCCTGCTTCTTTCTGCCTTAACTGGTACAGCTGTCTGTCCTGCTCCTTCTGTGTTTCCTTATACTTCTGGAATGCTATCTTTTCTTCCTGACTTTCACAGCCACCTCTCTTGAGAACCATATTGGCTTTTCTTTCATTTAGATTTGTTTATTTGCTTCACACAAAGGCTTGTTGCCTCTGTGATGGCAGTTTTGATAATTCCCCATTGTTGCTCCACACCTCCTTCTAGCCTGTTTGCTAGTGCTTTTCTGAGGCACTCTCCCATCTTGCCAAAGTCAGCCCTCCTAAAGTCCAGTACCCTCACTTTGTATGGCTTGACTCTGTAGCTGAGTTTAACGTGAACCACACTGTTTGATGGTCACTTGTCCCCAGATGGCAACCCACTTCTAGATCTGAGATCCTCTCACTGCCCGTTTGAAGTCTGAGGTCTGTTGCTCCCTCAGCGGTGGGTTCGAAACTAGCTGTCTAATGCCTGCCACCTGTTAGGGCATCAAGAATGGCCCTGCTCTTGGATGTGGCTGCAGTAAATGTGCTCAGTTAACATCTGGCATATTCAGGTCTCCCATCAACAGTATCTCCCTTTCTGCCATTCTAAGAATGCCTTCCATCATATCCTTGTCCATTCCTTCCCTGACATGGGGATCTGTACACAACCCCTTTGCAGATTGTGGTGCCTTTTCAGTCTCAAGGTGACCCACAGTGCCTCCTCTCCTCCTGTTTACTCTTTTGATCAGTTGCTTTTATCCCTTCCTTTACATGAAAGCTACTCCTCCCCTCTTCTCCCTGCCCTGTCTCTCCAGTAGGTTATGTACCCTGGTATGTTAACATCCCAGTCATGGTTCTCTGTGTACCATGTTTCTGTGACTGCTACGATATCCAGGCATCCCTCTTCCATTAAGGCCACCAGCTCAGGAGCTTGTTGCCCAGACTACGGGCATTGGTACTCATTACCCTCCATTTCCTGATGGTCTTACCCCTTTTTGCCCCATCCCTGTCCTTCTTGCCTTTGTCACTTTCTCCATTTACCCCTGCCCTTCTCCCTATCGACACCTCCATGTTGGTGTTTGCCACACTTACTACCGTGATTGTTTGGGGGCTAGGATTTTCCTGCTCCTTTCAGTGCCTCCCCTTGGCTGTTTAAAGCTTGCCAATGAAGCATTTAAACCTATCACCTAGGATCGGGGTTCCCTCCCGGACAGATGCAGCCCATCATGCCAGTATAGGCTTGCATCACTCCAGGTGGACCCCAGTCCCCAGTGAAGCCAAATCCCTGAGCTCCACACAATTTTTCAACCACTGATTGAATCCCATGGTACGGAACACCCTAGCCTCTCCTATGCCATAGATGGGTAGCACCTCTGAGAAGGTTACCGTGCATGCTACTTGGCTAAGGCCCCTTCCCAATTCCACAAACTCTTCCTGCACTTCTCTAATCCCTTTCTTAGCCAGGTCATTTGTCCCTAGGTGGACAATGACATCCAGCTCCCTCCCCTGTGCAGCTGCTCCTGCAATCCTGAGGATTCGCTCCCTGTTCCTCCAAGCCATGGCACCAGGCAGGCACCTTACCTCCCTCTCTCCTTCCTTGCCTAGTTCTACCTTCCTAACAATGGAGTCCCCCACCAGGAGTTGTTTCCTTCCCCTGCAGGGTCCCCTGCCACCCTCCTGTGGGTCTCCTTTGTGGAGGTTCCCAGCATCTTCCTTGGTCTCCACTGTAGGTGCCTCCATAGAGGAACCACACTTTTGCCAGAATGGCATAGGAATTGTGGAGAGGTACAACTGGAGGGATGTGCCTCTGTTCCACCACCCTCACCCTCCCTGAGCCCACTGTGGTCCAACCGCTCCTCTTTCTTGGCAACCTTTGAGGCAACGGCAGTGGCACTGGTGGTCCCTGGATGGAAGAGGAGTTCCCACAAATCCTAACCAACTCAGCCTGGAGATGAGCAACCTCCTCCTTCAGCCCAGAGAGGTGCCTGCAGATGGGACAACACCGCATCCTCCAGAACATCTCCCGGAAGACTGCTGCTCCACAGCCACTGCACTGCACCACTCCAATCACGTCTTATTTCCGGCCCCTTAACTGTTTGCAATCCTTACTCTTTCCTCTGTTTTTTCTCTCTCTCCTTACTTTCTGCCTGTGTGCCCTTTAAGCTCCTGATTGTCCTGTTCTGAGACAAGAATATCCTATATTTCTCAGTAGACCACTTACTTGTTCAGAGGCAGACCTCCAGCAGCTAGAGGGGCGGGAGGCTTCTCTTGCCCTTCTAGGATGGTGGGTCCTTGGTAGTTCTGTGATCACTCACTTCCTGCCCCTAAACAGGAAGTTCTTGTTGTCAGTCAAATCCTGTGCCTATAAAAATAGAACTAGCTTTGGGTGCGGGGTGGAGGAGGAAGGAGGCAATATAGTCCCAGTAGAGAAGTTCAGTCACACAGCGTCCTTTCTCCTGGTGTCTTCTGCCAAGCTATTAGCTGAATCTTTCTAAGGCAGTCTTTAAATGTAGCTTCCTTCTAGCTAAGCCCTCCCCCACTTACCAGATCTTTCTACAAGTAATTTAAACCTCACAACAGTTAAGTCCTTTCAGTCACCTGAGATTTACACCTAGATGACTTTTCAGTTACCCATTCAGTTCAGTTAACCCAAACACACATTTTTTTTGTTTTGTATGTTAGTTTTTTTACCCTAAATTAAAGGCCCAAATACAAAAGTTCTTCTACTTTAGTCCCAGCAGAGAAGTTCAGTCACACAGCAGTCCTTTCTCCTGGTGTCTTCTGCCAAGCTATTCTGGTTGCTAGGCAGACATTGTGGTCGCTGTCCTGGGTGGGAGGGTCATTAAAGAAGTTGGGAGGTAGTACCCCTCATAGGTCAGTGAAAGCAGTATTAAATATGTCTGCAATTTCTTTCTGGTCCTGTGTGGTAGTGCCATTTATATTGAGCAATGAGGGAGGGGATTTGTTGGGTTTACTAGTGAGATTTTTTATGTTCTCCCAGAGTTTTTTCTGCTGTTTTCCCAGGAGTTGACAAACAGGTCTTGGTAGTAGGCAAGGCCCCTAGAATTCTGCGGCTGCATAATTTTACGCAGAACTTGCAACTTACCACAGAATATCTGCAATGCCACAGAATTCACTGTTCTTGGTGATTCTTTATTAATATTTCCAGTTTATCCATAGCACCTGATGGTGTCTGGGATTCATTCCTCAGCCCCTCACTGGCTGCCCTGTAGGGTTCCACAGGGTTCAGTGCTGTCCCCATGTTATTCGCAATGTATATGCTTCCATTAGGGGACATTATAAGATGGTATGGGCTGAGTTTTCATTGCTATGCTGATATCTCTCAGCTCTACATGTCTTTTGTGCCTGAACAGGAGTCTGACTCAATCCCAGTGTTTATCAACTTCCTGCTGGAGATAAAGAACTGGATGAGTACCAGTTGGCTTCGGTTGAACTCGAGAAAAACAGAGGTATTGGTGGTGGACCCTGGTTTTAGGATGACAGGGGCATGGGCAGGGAAACCCTCAGGTTTATATCTTGGAAAGACCCCGCTTATGGCCTTGGGCCAGGTGCATAATCTGGGCATGGTATTTGATGAGGGCCTGACCCTGAAGGCGCAGGTGTCAGCTGTAGTCAAATCTTCCTTTTTCCATCTAAGGAATATCGCCCGGGTGAAACACCTGGTCCTGCCCAAAGATCTTCCTACCTTGGTCCACACCTTTGTTACCAGTCATTTTGATTACTGCAATGCCCTCTGTCTAGGGCTACCAGAGGTGGACATCCACCGCTTGCAGCTAGTGCAGAACACGATGGACAGGTTGTTGACTGGAATTTCTAGATCCAGTCATATAACACGTGTTGCATGAAGTACACTGGCTGCCCATACAGTGGTGGATCACCTTCAGGGTTGCATTGCTGACCTATAATGCCCTACACAAGTCGAGACCCCCCTACCTGAAAGAACTCCTGTTTTCTTACTGCCCTCCCACTCACTCCGATCCTCTGGTGAGGGATTGCTAGAAATTCCCAGGGTATCCCTGAAAACATCTGGAGGAAGAACTTTTGCCTTTATGGCACCTACCCTGTGGAATTCTTTACCTCACCAGATACGAGATAGCCTGACTGTGGAAGTTTAAAAAAAAATCTTTAAAAACATATTTGTTTTAAAGGCATTTCAGAGTTTTATTGAGTGGTTGCTTATTGCTTTATCAGTTTTATTGATTTTAAATCTTGCTATTGTATTGTAAAGGCACCTTGAACTTAGGAAGAGGCCTTATATAAACAAATTTTACTTACTACTTACTTGCTTACTCTTTCCCTCCTTTTATAGCCAAAACCCTCTATGCTCATCATTTGATGTTATCAGTGCTGTCACATCATATATTAGCTTATGACATGGCTGCATTCTGCCACAAAATGAATAGTCCTTATCTACCACGCTCCTACTCCAGAGAAATTGTACATCAGGCACTGTGATAGTTGCTCAACCTGTACTACAGCCTAATAGCATTTCCACTCAAGTTATTACAGTAGTACAGATTAAATAAATACTTGACAACAGCATAGACCTTTTAATGCCATACCTTACTTTGTACAGATTTATTTGTGCATTTAAGGTATAGAGATGCCATCTGAAATGAATAACTGGTAAAATAGAATTTAACTGTCATTTTAAGAAAAATCATGTAATTACTGTATGCCCTGAATGATGGAATATAATAATGTAGACCTATTGAAAGAACAGATCTAATAAATTAATGATTGCACTTTACATATTTTTGACAGGGTTATTGATTACATGTTATACGTGGGTTGATAGAATTACCTAAAAGTTATGGTGACGAGTCAAATCAAATCAAATCAAATCAAACTTTATTTCTATAGTGCCTTTCAAAAACCAAGGTGCTGTACATAAAACCAAATACAGATAAAACATTAAAACAAGAAGCTAAAATAAATTAATCATTAGGGAAGGCTAACTTAAATATATATGTTCTCAACTCTTTCTTAAATCTGTAAATGGCCAGGCATTCTCTTAGCCGATGAGGTGGAGAATTCCACAGAGTCGGAGCCGAAAAAGCAAACGCACGGGCACCTGATGTTTTTAAACATACCCTGGGAATCTCTAGCAATCCCTCGTCGGTGGATTGGAGAGGACGGGAGGGGCAGTAGGGTATCAAGGGGTCTTGCAGGTAACCAGGTCCCTGGTCATGTAGGGCTTTGAAGGTTAGCAAACCAACCTTAAAGGTGATCTGCCACTGAATAGGCAGCCAGTGCAGTTTGCGGAGCACAGGAGTAATGTGACTGGACCTAGAAGTCCCAGTCCAAAGCCTGGCTGCCGCATTCTGCACTAGCTGCAAGTGACGGATATCAACCCCTGGAAGCCCTAGGTAGATAGAATTGCAGTAATCAAGGTGGGTAGTGATGAAGAGGTGGACCAATGTTGGAAGATCATCCGGAGGAACCAAGTGCTTCATCCAGGCGATATTTCTCAGATGGTAGAAAGAGGATTTGACAACAGCTGACACCTGAGACTGTAGTGTCAAGCCATCATCAAAATAATGCCAGGTTATACACCTGGTCTGAAGCAGTGAGCTGTAGCCATCAGGCAAAACACCTGATGCCTGACCAGCTCGCATACTCACCCCAGATAACCAGGGTCCACAACCAGCACTTCAGTCTTATCCGGATTCAGTCTCAGCCAGCTAGTACTCATCCAGGTTCTGATCTCAGTAAGGCAGTTATTTAGCATGGAGAGTGCAACATCCTGTCTGGGCAGAAAAGACATATACAGTTGAGTATCATCTGCATAGCAGTGAAAACTCAAACTGTGTCACCTGATGATATCTCCCAATGGTAGCATATACACTGCAAACAGCATGGGGGCCAAAATGGAGCCCTGTGGCACCCTGCAAGACAGGGAATAAGTGCCAGAGGAGTAAATTCTGGTGGTAACTCTCTGAAGCCTGTCTGCGAGGAAAGAATGGAATCATTTGAGGACTGTATCAGACAGACCACCAAGCAGCCGCAAGCGCTCCAACAGCACACCATGGTCTACAGTGTCAAATGCTGCGGAGAGATCAAGAAGGACCAGAATGGTACATGCCTTTCGATCTCTAGCCAGCAGGAGGTCATTCAGTACTTGGACCAGTGCAGTCTCCGTGCTATGCTTCTTCCTAAATCCAGACTGGAGAGTATCATAGATCTTGTGAGTTGTAAGATGATCATCCAGTTGCAGCGCAACCACCTTTTCAATAACCTTACCAGCAAATGGCGGGTGAGTGATAGGTCAGTAGTTGGCTGGGCAGTCTGGATCCAAGGAGGATTTCTTAAGAAGTGGTCAAATGACCGCCTCCTTTACGGGTTCTGGAAAGACCCCAGTCTCCAAAGACATCCAGACAATTTCTGCAAGGATCAGGCAGATAGTATCAACACATCCCAATAAGAGGGGTGTCAGGCCCAGATCCAGACTACAACTGGTTGGGTGCATTGTCTGGATGATCGTCACAATATCCGTGAATTCTAGCCGGCCAAAATCTGACCAGAGACCGAGTGCAGACCACATCCCACCGATCACCACAACTCCTCATAGGAGAGACTATGCCAATGCTAGACCTGATGCTGGCAACCTTATCTGCGAAGAATCAAGCAAACTCCTTGCATTTCAGCTGAGAAAAAGCTTCTCTGGGCTGAAGACAGATTGGATTGCGCAATCTGTCAATGGTCCAGAAAAGCTGAGCTAGTCGATTCTGCGTAGTAGAAATCTCCCTGGACAGGAATTCTGCCTTCATACAGGTGATTTCTAGCAGATAGCCATCATAATGTGCCATCAGCTTAAGTCTGTCAGCATCAAGGCCAGACTTTTGCCAAGTGCTCTCTAGCCTTCGACCAACTCAATTCAGCTCCTTCAAGGAGCCATCAAACAAGGGGTTCCTTGGGCGAAGGGTGAGGGGTCAAACATAAACAGGAGCAATCTTGCCCAGGGCATCTCCCACAGCCTTATTATAGGCTAATATGAGATTGCCTGGACTCATGCATTCACCCGACAAACCCGATAGGTCCAGTGCCACCGATAGGTCATTGGGGTAACTCCCCTCAAAGGACGGTACTGGACCATCTCCGTAGGGGCAGACCTATTAGGAGGGACCCTGAAGCTGAATCTTATGGTGTGATGGTCAGACCAGCTGACTGGTTCCACCTCCAGATCAGTCATCTCCATACCCAAAGAAAGATCAGATCCAACGGTAACCTCCTACATGGGTTGAGGAGGTAACTACCTGTGCAAAGCCTAGCATTATCATAAGCTGGAGAGATTTTGACCAAAATGTGAGATTCATAGTTGACCCAGGCATTGAAGTCCCCCAGAATTATCCATCTGGGGGACTCCAACACCATGTCAATGATGAAATCTGCTATCTCCTGCAGGAATACTCCACCATCACCTGGTGGACGGTAGATGAGGAGTATCCTGCAGCCTACACCCTCACCCAGGATACACTCGAAGGATCTGGTACTTCCTGATGGCACATCGATAAGGCCCAGCTCAGATTTAAATATAATGGCCACGCCCATGCCCCTACTATCCAACCTTGGGTGGTGTATCACAGAGAACCCATCCAGAACTGCAGAAGCCAATACAGGGCCTGCATTTCATCCAGCCAGGTCTCAGTGATGCAAGCCAGATTGGTGGTTGCAACAAGATCAGCTATAATAGCTGTCTTGTTCTTAATAGATCTGGCATTGCACAACACGCCCAGGTAGGATGAGATTGTCAAGGAAGACCTCGGCACCTGCCACTTGCAAACATCGGAGCCCTTGGGTATGGAGACAAGACAGGGAGGACCTGTATCCTGACTCCATTTCACCCCAGGGTACCTCTTGGACCCCACGACTCCTTTCCGCCCTCCTTTCCCCCCCCACCATTCCCAGTTCTCCCCTTTCTTATACGCCTTCTAACTGTCCCCAAAGCACAACACCTAAAATAGGTATCAGATGAGAAAACTAATCTTAATGCAAACCTCTAATCTTAAAGCAAGTCTCCTGTACCCTAACCTATAAAAAATAACCCCAAAATAGTGATATAAAACAATATAGTAGCTGTCACACAAATTAAATCATTCATTGATATCCAATGCGATTCACTGTCACTATATACCCAGCCAAAATAAATAATAAAACACAACTAAAAATAAACCCTTCAAAATGACAGCGGTAATGCAATCCAATACTTGGCTCTCGAAACGCAAAAAAATAATAAAAGAAATAATAACAAAAGACAAATAAAGAAAGAATCTCCTGCCCCCGGTATGCAGGAAATAATGTTTTAAGCCCCCAAGCCCTCTCACAGCCTGGGAGTAATGGAAGTAAAGCACACTGTCCGAAACAAAAATCCATGTGTCATATGGAGGGCCAGCCATTAGACCAGTGGGTAGCATGTTTTATTCCCATGCCAGCAACTCAGGTTCAGGGATTAGCTCTGGGAGCTGGCTGAGCAGTCCAGGTATGGTGCCCTGTTGCACACCACTGCTCTGAGCCTGGTAAGGTATGGTTCAGTGATCTGTCACATGGGTGACACCTTGTGATGAGCTGGGGAGCCTTCTCTCACAAGAGGTTCATGTGCATGTAATGGCCTGATGGGATTACATAGTGTGTCAGGGAAGTGGGTTGGCATTAAAAAATGAGTCTTGCAATATCTCCTCTATTCTGTTTATTCTGCTTCCTAAGGGACCTGTATGAATAAGGATACAGTTTCACAGCCGCAAAAAAGGGAAAATTATTAAAAACAAGCATTTGTCAATGCTGAATGTTGGCTTGCTGGCATTGGCATTGGTAACGCAGAAGTTAGAGAGATGCATAATAGGAATAGCAGTGAAGTACTGAACTAATGCCACCCCCCCACAGAGACTAAAGAAGTTGGTGGTGTGCCTTTGGGTTGTCAGCCATAACACTTATGCCATTCCACCCCACCCCACCCTGCAGACAGCAACAGGTGTTGCATTGTGCCTTGGGGTCTTCGGCCCTTATGCTCACCCCATTTCATAAGGAAATAAACTAAGATGGGTGCAGTATAGAAGAATGGGGTGAATGTTAGGGCCGAAGACCCCAAGGTACACCTCAATGCTTGTCAATGGCTGCAGGGTGGGGGTGGAATGCCATGAGCATTACGGCCAACGAACCCAAGTCACACCCCTGACAACTGTCAGTCTCTACAGGGTGGGAGTGTTATGGTTGGAAACCCTAACATTCCAGGCATTTGTTGGTATTTTAACTCCACATTTTCACCATGGGCTTTTTGGGACCCCCACCTCATGAACACTGTCACTATCATTTTGTTACTCAATCTTGAAAGGTGATTTTACACAGTGACTGCACCATTCGGCGCCACAGGTGCAGAAACACATTTTGGGCAGAATGTTAAAAATGACAGTTGTACTGTTCATGAGGAAGTATGAAAAAAATGGCAATGTTGAAAATCTGGAGTGAAAATATGAAACATTTGTGCAGTTAATATCATGCATAGGAACTCCGCAACACACACCTGTAACACAACCATTTTTTGGAATTTTCCCAACAAATTTTCAACCTTGGGCATTTTGGGACCTCCCCTCATGAACAATCATGAACAGTGACACTGTGGTTGTGGTAATCTGTCCCAAAAGTTGATTTCCCACAGTGACCGTGCCATTCTGTGCCACAGGTGTGAAAACACATTTTGGGAAGGATCTGAAAATAGAAGCTATACTGTTCACTGGGAGTGTGAAAAATGGCAATGTTGAAAATTTGGTGAAAATATTAAAACTGGCAAAGTTACGAATGTGCATAGAATCTGCACAACACACACTTTATAACGCAGTCATTGTTTGGAATTTTTTCATCAAATTTGCAACATGGGCTTTTTGGGACCTCCTTCATAAAAATGGCAATGTTGTTTTGTTAATCAGTCCGAAAAGGTGATTCCAAGCAGCAAGGCGAAATCACCTTTTGGGAGCAAGAAATTAAATGACAATGCCAGAGTTCATGAGTGGGGTCCCAAGAACCCCATGTTGGAAATTTTGGGTCAAACTTCCAAAAAATGGCTGAGATATCAACCTAAGTTGAAACCCCTCAATTGACTCCAATTATACGGCTTACCTTTAATTATTTATTTTGCGGTTCGGTTTTACAGAGTGCAGACCTGTCCCGATCCACAGAAGATGATACTGCCCAACCTCCAAAGGTAAGTATGGGGTGGGGGTGTGTGTGGAGATGGTGTGCAGAGGGAGGGTTGGGATGGGGAAGGGGGATGGAGACACAACAATGGACCATTTCCTTTTACAGGTACAAAAAAAAGGTGGAGAAGGACATTTTATTCTTTCACAGGAAATTTTTTTAGTAATGTGAGCACACTGGGGTGAGCTCCCAGTGTGCCACAATAGCAGAGGGGGGCATGCTGAAATGGGAATTGGGTACCCCGATGTCAGCAAATCATGTACAGTGCCTTCAGAAAGTATTCACCCCCCCTTGGATTTGTCACATTTTATTGTGTTACTACCAGAATTTTTAATGCATGGAAATGATTTTTTCCCCCTTGATTCACACAGCATACTCAACAATTTAAAGGGGCAAAAATATTTTTATTGTGTAACAAAAATTTATGAAACATTAAAAACTGAAATATCTTGTTTACTTAAGTATTCACCCCTGAGTCTATACTTTGTAGAAGCAGCTTTGAGTCTTCTTGGGGATGTCTGTATCAGCTTTGCACATCTGGATTTGGGGATTTTCACCTATTCTTCCTTGCAGATTTGTTCAAGCTCTGTCAAGTTGGATGGGGAGCGTCGGTGAACTGCAATCTTTAAGGCTTTCCATAGATTTTCAATGGGATTCAAGTCTGGGCTTTGGCTGGGCCACTCAAGGACATTCACCTTCTTGTTCTGAAGCCACTCCAGTGTTGCTTTGGCTGTATGCTTGGGGTTGTTGTCCTGTTGGAACGTAAATCTTCGCCCGGTCCAAGGTCTATTGCAGACTGATGCAGGTTCTCCTCAAAGATGTGCCTGTATTTGGCTCCATTCATTCCTCTATCCTGACAAGTGCCACAGTCCCTGCCACTGAAATGCATCCCCATAACATAATACTGCCACCTCCATGCTTTATGGTAGGGATGGTGTTACACAGGTGATGAGCTGTGTTCGGTTTGCGCCAGGCATAGCGCCTTTGCATTCAGGCCAAAGAGTTCAATTTTGTTTCATCAGACCAGAGAATCTTTGCCACATGGTCTCAGTGTCTGCCATGTGCCTTCTTGCAAACCCAGGCATGCTATTATGTGGCCTTTTCTCAGGAGTGGCTTCCGCCCAGCCACTCTCCCATAGAGGCTACATCTGAGAAGTGCTGCAGAGATTATTGTCCTCTGACAGGTTCTCCCATCTCAGCCATGGAACTCTGTAGTTCTGTCAGGGTGGTCATTGGGTTCTTGGTCACTTCCTGACCAAGGTCCTTCTTGCCGAGTTGCTCAGTTTGGGAGTACGGCCTGCTCTAGGAAGAGTCTGGGTGGTTCCGTAATCTTTCCATTTCCTAATGATGGACTTGACTGTGCTCCTGGGAACTTTCAACACCCTAGAAATGTTTTATACCCTCCCCAGATCTATGCCTCCTCACAATTCTATCACGGAGTTCTACGGACAGCTCCTTCATCTTCATGGTAGAATTTCTGCTTTGACATGCACTGTCAACAGTGGGACTATATAGACAGGTGTATTTCCTCTGAAATCATGTCAACCATTTGAACTGACCACAGGTGGACTTCATTCAAGTTTTAGAGTGATCTCACATGGAAATGGATGTACCTGAGCTCAATTTGGAGTGTCAGAAAAGGGGGTGAATACTTATCAAATCAAGACATTTCGGGTTTTTATTTTGGTGGCTGCTTGTGTATCTGTGTGGTGGCTGTTTGTGTTTGTGTCTGTAGCTTAGTTTTTGTGGATTTACATGGTTTTCTGGTTGGAGTAACTACACCATTCTTGCTCACTACATCCGTGAAAGTCTCCTGGACTGGAGTTCTATAAAGCATCATCACCAGGTATCTGCATTTTTCATTTTAAAATCATTTTAAAATTAACTTGTTGGAAGGTATCCCAAGCAAAACATTAGTAAAGCAACAAAGTCTGACAAATTCAGTGACTCTGGGTCCTGCTTGAATCCACATTTTCGTCTGACCTACCCCATGATCTGTATTTGAGCTTTTCAAGACCTCTTTGAATGACAAAGACGCATGCAGACAAAAGGATTTCACATCCTGCATATGCACAGGCAGAGTTCATCCCTTTCAGGAATTCTAACACATTCTATGACTGTGGACCTCAGCTGTTGATAATTTCTTTTAGCTTTTGACTTAACCACCAGGTATCAAACATTTTCAATTGAAATCAACTCTTAATGTACTTGTCTCTAAGGGCTATCTATCCAACAACCATTTTGAAGAACAAATAAAACTTTTGGCCTGTTCTCAAAACCACTGCAATTGTGCCCTTACAGCCCCTTACTCTTACTAACTGGTCACAACCTCATGCATCATCCTTATGGAAAGGAACCTGTTAAAAAGGGCCCTGCTGCCCACAGAAGCAACTTTAAACCCTTTTAAAACATCTAATACTGCTGTGTTGCTCCTCTCAGGCAACATTCACCCTAACCCCGGCCCACCACAACTTGGCCACAAGGTTAAGAGCAGTGCAGGGTCACTCTCCTTGGCAAGCATTAACATCTGCAGCCTCCTCTCCAAACTTGATACTCTCTCTGTCTGCGTTTCCCAGCACAATCCAGACATCCTATCAGTGCTGGAAACATGGCAGTCTCCGAAGATACCTGACTCCGCAATAGCAATTCCCGGATATGTAGTTTTCAGACAGGACAGATTTACCAAGAAAGGAAGAGGCTGTGCCCTCTACCTTAAAGAGTCCCTGATGGGTCATGTCATGCCCGTGCCCATCCCCGAAAATGACATCCAAATCCTTGCTGCCAAAGTACTTCTCGGAACTCATAACAAGATCCTGACTGTTGTCTCTGTCTATTTACCACCCAAGTGGAGCAATCTGGGCTTTCACTCCCTCCTAGACTGTATCAACTCCCTGGATCAGAATACAAAAGTTATCGTACTTGGTGATTTCAACATCAACTGGCTGGCCTCCAGCTTGAATAGTTTTAAGGATGCCCTAGCTGCTGCTAACTTCTCACAAATGGTCAAATCACCTACTAGAGTAAACTACAGAACAGGGACTTGTACACTTCCAGACTGGGTGCTAACTAATCGTCCAGAGCACATCTCCGAAGCAACAGTCCTCCCAGACTCCTTAAGTGATCATTCCCCTATCTTGTGTATCTGGACCAACAAATACACCAAACTCCCCCCTGCCAAAACTATTAACAGGAGAATGCTGACCCCCGGTCATCTTGAGTCACTTAAAACACTCCTTCGTGAACATGACTGGTCACCAATTGATATAGCCCCCGATATAGACACAGCACTTGAATACTTTATCACCTGTTTCAACTCAGCCTGCGATGTTCATGCTCCATTCAAGAAGCTAAGATCAAGGGTGTCAATAACCCATGGATGACACTAGGCCTCCTTACACAAATGAAATCTTGAGACCAGCTCTGGTATCGTGCTAAGGCTACTGGCACCCAGACTGATATCCAGGCCTACAAAACAGCAAGGAATGCATGTACCAGAGCAATCCCCATGAGAAGGCTAACTATTACAGACATTAGCCAGCACCTGGAATAGCGGACATAAATTCTGGCATAACCTTGCTGAAGTGACTGGAAAGGATCCCAGAACAACACCCACAATGTTGAACATAGATGGTACCATCACTCTTGGCCATGTAATCACTGCCAATGCATTTAACACCACTTTTGCTGACCTTAGTCAAGTGCTACCCCTTAACTTTTTTGATCCCACCACAGTCAACCCAGTTCCTGTTAGTTCAGATTTGCCACCAGGGCACCCTCCTTTCCATTTCAAAGCAATCCCAGAAAGCCTAGCTAAAAAACACATTCTTAAAGTGCTTGGAAAGTCTAGGGTCAGTGGCAATTCACTGGATATGAAACTTCTCGCCCTCACCATTGACGAAGTCTTGCTCCCACTAACCAAAATTCTCAACTGTTCCCTCATGCTCTCCCAGTTCCCCCAAAAGTGGAAACTGGCAGTGGTGACTCCAGTCCATAAAAGTGGTGACAAAACTCTCATGAACAACTACAGGCCTATATCTATCCTCCCTCCTCTATCCAAAGCCTTGGAACAGATAGTGGCTGATCAGCTCACAGAGTACCTTGTAAAATACAGCCTGCAATGTTCCCAGCAGCATGGCTTCCACAAAGGACACAGCACTACTACGGCACTCCCCGAATTCACCACACATATCCATCATGCACTTGATCAGGGCCAGTTGGTTGGCGCCTCTTTTATTGACCTGACTAAGGCATTTGACACTGTCAATCACTCCATTCTCCTCAAACAATTATTCCTCCTTGGTCTTTCAAGTGAAACTACCCTCTGGTTTCAAAGCTACCTCAGTAACCGGACCTAACAGGTCAGGATTGGTGAATTCCTCTTGTCATCCCTACCAATCCACTCTGGAGTACCCCAGGGTTCTATCCTGGGTCCCTTGTTGTTCAGCTTATTCCTGAACAATCTCCCTGCCTCCTGCCATGACAGAATGTTACTGTATGCAGATGATGCAGTAATCTTCACTTGCCACACCGACCCCACCTCCCTTCAGTCTCAACTACAGAAAAGTTTCACAGAAGTGGAAGACTGGTTTTGCTCACATAAACTCATCCTTAACCACAAAAAAACTAAAACAATATTGTTCCATGGAACCCGCAAAAGTACAAGGACCATGAGCTCATAATTAACAACCACGAAGGCGTCACTCTTGAGCAGGTGGATTTGTTTAAATATCTGGGCCTGACCCTTGACTGCTCCCTCTCATATACCAAACACATTGACAATATCGCTAAAACTGTGAACTCCCATATAGGGCTACTATATAAGCATAAACATTGCCTAACGGCTGAAGCCTTGAACCTCGTTATCCTGAGCTCTGTTATCTCAACTATTGACTACGGGCTTGTTATCTATAGATCCACTACTGATACTGCACTCCGGCGCATAGCTGTAGCCCTTAATAAGGCATGTAGACTAATTATTTCAGCTGCCCGCCTTTCTCACCGCGTGTGACATTTACGAGCAGGCTAACTGGCTCCAGCTATCTGGCAGGCTAAAGTATCAGACCTGCATCCTAGCTAAGAAGACATCACTGGGACTTATGCCCTGGAGTCCAATCAATATTGACCCCGCAGCATGTCCGCTGCCTAACTAGAAGATCGGACAGTTGAACCTTTACAATACCTCGCTGTCGGACCTCTCAAGCTCAGCATTCTTACCTTGTCAGAGCCTCCACCTGGTTCAACACTACCTACAGAAATCTCCAACATTGCCACGATTGGTGCTTTTAATTGTAAGCTGCATCAACACCTCAAGGCTAGTGCCTTCTGTAACTGCTTCTTATAATCTCCTCCAGGCATACTACCCTTAAGCATCCCTCCTCACTGTCTCAGCTCCTCCTCTCTCCTACCCCATTACTGGTATAGGATGAATGTCTCCTTTCTTTTCATCCCCCTTTCCTCCTCCTTGCTGTTTCCCATCTGCCACATACCCAACGCAATGCCCTCCTCATTTCTCCTCCTCCCTCTCTCTCTCATACCACTTCCCTCACCACTCTTCTTTCTATTTTCCCACTAACCCACTCCTAACAAAGCTTCACTGAGCCGCCTGTGACTTGTACTGTATAATTAACTCGCAACACAATTCCTTGACAATGCCTTTGGCTGCTATTATTGTAACCTTGTCTTTTTTTTTGTAAGTTCCAGTGTAATGATCATGTTATGTTTTGTACCTTATTATCCATATTGCCTTGATGTAGAACCTTGGTAAAAGAGCCCTCGGCTCAAAGGTGCCATCCGAAATACAAATAAATAAATAAAAATAAAATAAATTTTAAATTACATGTACAAAAAATTCCAGAAGTTTCATTCCACTTTGACATTATAGAGTAATTTGTGTAGATACGTGACAAAAAATCCCATATAAATGTATTTTAATTTGGTTTGCAACATCACAAAATGTAACATAATCCAAGGGGGTGAATACTTTCTGAAGGCACTGTAGAGAGGTTTGAGGGGGGAACCATTCGACATCAGGAGTGGGCATCCCAGTGTCGGAAGAAAAAAAAAAATTTCAGCACACTGCGGTGGGTTCCCAGTGTGCCACATTAATGGGGGGAGGATACATGCTGACATGGGGATTTGGCACCCTGTTGTCAGCTTTTCTGGAGTGTGTGGCAGGCAGCAGGAGCCGCCATGTTTTGGCACACTGGGGTGGACTCACAGTGTGCCACATTTAATGAAGGAGGGATACATGCCGACACGGGGATGGAGCACCTCCAATGTCAGCTTTGCAGGACTGTGTGGCAGGCGGTAGGAGCAGCCTTTGTCGAAAGCCACTCTGCAGCTACATTATTTATTGAAATGTTTCACCAGAAAAGGCACACTGAGCAAGCATGTTGTTCGTAAGTCTGGTCATGTGCATTACTGTGCACTATAATGTGCATGGCAGAGTCTTGTCATCTGCGCTGCAATGACAAAACTGCACCTGATTGCAGCAGCAAATTTCTTTCAACTTTCTGACTCTCTTTGAAGTTTTCTGTCATCATCAGAATGCTCACTGATTGGCAGCTGAGGGATGCACCTATTAAAGCATCCCCTGCATTAGCCACAACACTGACACACCTCTGAAATGTCCTACTGCCACAAGATGTTGCTTGCACGTGTGCACAAGCCAACATAAAAATAAGTTACAGATTCCATATAAATTTATAAGTGATACACGGTGGGGACCTCATGAGTGGTATAACCAGAATGAGTATATAGATAACTTATTTATCACATAAGGTCCCCTGTGTGTATTTGATTTATGCAAAAGGATAGGACCTTAATTGATAGATTCTTTTTCGCTTTTTCCAAAATACAATTACTTCTAAAAGCCTGTGTGTTTTTTTAACTAGCCTTACAATGCATTCCCCATCCCAACTGCCATAGCCATTGCCATGGACATTGAGTCAGGATGACAAGCTGATGCTGCGATGTGGCAGTTCAGTGGTACCGTAGAACTTCTGCAGAAATTACAAACCACCACCACAGACATTCTGTAGCAAAAGGAAATCCTGCCACAGAACTTGGTCTCAAAGTGCCGCAGAAAAGTAGGGGCCTTGGTAGCAGGTAGATTTAGTGAGGTATATTGCCTGGGTACAAGCATTCCTAGCTTCCTTGTATTTTTGAAAATCACTGGGCTTATTAGTGGCATATGCCACATGCCAGAGGTAGTCACAAGTAGCCATGAGGTTAAGGAGGGGTGCAGTGATCCATGGGTTGTTAACCCCTTTGTGTTTTAGCTTTCTGAGGGGGCCAAAATGTCATAGACTTTGTTAAAAAAGGAGATAAAAAGCTCCAAAGCTCAGCCAACTCTTGTGACTGTGTTAATTTGTGACCAGTCACCAGTTAGCTTCTTCCTGCCTACTTTCGCCTCCTCCCTTGGCGAGTTTACAGTAAATGCTTGTCAATGAAGCATTTAAACCTCTCAATAGAATCTTGGTTCCTCCCTGGATAGATCCAGTCCATTCCACTTGTATAGATTTGCATCCCTCCAGGTGGGACTCCAGTCCCCAATGAAGCCTAAGCCCTCTGTTCTGCATCACTCCTTCAACCATGCATTGAATATCATGGTGTGGAGTGCCTAATCTACCCTTGTCTTCGACTGGTAGCACCTCTAAAAGGTTACAGCATGTGCCACTTGTCTAAGACCCTCCCCAGCTCCCTGAAGTCCTTCTGCACTACTCTAACCTCAGTATCAACCAGATCATTTGTCCCCAGGTGGACAATAACGTCTAGCTCTCTCTCCTGTCCTGCTGTCCCAGCGATCCCCTGGATATGCTTTCCATCCCTCCAAGCCATGGTGCCAGGTAGGCACTTAACCTCCCTGTCTGCCACTCCATCTGCTCCCAAGTCTACCCCCCTTAACAATAGAATCCCCAACAGGGGTTGCTTCCTTCTCCTCCGAGGTCCTCTGCCGCCCCTGGGGTCTCAATCATGGAGGACCCCATTCTCCTTGATCTCCCACTGGGTGCCTTCTTTGGGACAGTCCTGCCCTGCCAGCACAGCACAGGAGTTGTGGAGTTGAACCATAGGAGGTAAGTGCCTCTGCGCCACTGCCTCACCCTTCCCGAGCTCACTGTAGTCCAGCAGCTCCTCAGCCTAGGCAATCTTTGAAGCAACGGGTTGGACTCCATGGTCCCTGGACAAAATAGGAGGTCCCCAAATCCTGGCCAACTCAGCCTGGATATAAGCAACCTCATCCCTCAGCTCTGAGAGGTGTCTGCAGAAGGAACAACACTGCATCCTCCCGAACATCTCCCGAAAGACTGGAGCCCCACAGCCACTGCACTACACCACTCCATTCATGTCTTATTTATGGCATCTCTCCTGTTGCTTTGTATGCATACTCTCTCCTCCCTTTGTTTTTGTTTCTCCCTACTGTCCTACTGCCTCTGTGGGTATGCCACCCTAACAGTGACATTTCTACGGCGACATGCGTCGATATTGACTACAGTGCCATGCCGCTGTAGAAGTGCTGCTGGAGGGGGGCTACCACTTCCCCTGACTTGCACCCTCCCCAAACTAACTCGACTTGGAGTTAGAATTTTAGTTTAGGGGTAACAAAGCCCCCAATGTAAAAAAAGGACTTGAACAGTGTGACTCCACGCCGACTGCAACTTGTGGTTGCCATGGATCCCGTCGCTGTAATGCCGATCGTGCTCTTTTTTGTCGCGTAGGCATATACAACCCACCTTTGTGCGTTTACAGCTCATGCCCTTCCTGTTCTGGGACAGGAAGTTGCTGTATTCCTTGGTGGTCTCCTTCTTCCTTGCTGAGAGTCAGACCTCCATGCATGTCTTTTTATGCATGTACATACAGGCCCGGATATTCAAACTGCGGCAGGCTGTGGCTCAAGCCTGGGCACAGCTCAACATTGTTGTGCAGGGGTGTAGCCTGGGGATTATTCAGCGGAGCTAGTGGCGCAGCAGCTTTGAATATCGCACCCTACCTCCACATGTCATGGCCCAGTGGCACTCATGCAGCGCAAGTGACCAGAATGGAGCATGGAGATGCGGTGGCACAAGTGCCATTGTGCCATGCACAGCACCTGAGATATTCAAATGGGGACATGCAAATGGGGCCATAATTTATGCAAGGCACACAGGGAGCCATTTGCTTCTCATTACAGCCCATTTGCATGCCATTAGCATGCAGGTCGCCAATCCCGATGACTTGTGCCTGGCACCCTGCCAAGCTGCAGCCATCAGGGACTGATGACCCCTGAAGCCCAATGCGGGCATTCCTGTAAGATAGATGAAAACCGTCCAATATCCCTGATGATCCAGTGGACCTCTATGTGCCCGATCATGGGCAACAGTACAGTCCCCAAGTCCAATATCCCTGGTGGTCCAGTGGACTGCACTGAGGCCGATCGTGGGCATCTGTAATCGCACCCCCAAGTCCAATATCCTGGTGGTCAGTGTACCCCACCCCACCCACCCACTAGGCTCCACTGCCCCTCCCCCATCAGCCGACAGGCAGCAGCTCCCCACCCACCTGCCGCTGACTGAGCTCAGTGGGACTGCCGCCATTGGTTCCACAGCATGGGCCAATGGGCAGAAGCGAGCTGTATTACTCAGTCCAGATATGTAAATAAATTAATTCACATATCTGGACTGAGAGAGTAGAGGGCTGCACACCCATTGGCCCATGCTGTGAACCATGCGCGGCAGCTCCACCGAGCTGTCAGTAGGTGGGCGCAGGGCGGCAGGCAGTTGAGGTGCTGCCACCCACTGGCTGACAGGGGGAGCGGGGCAGTGGGGCTCGTAGGTGGGTGGGGTGGGGTACACTAGACCACCAGGGATATTGGACTTGGGGGTGCGATTACAGATGCCCACGATCGGCATGGTGGGGCACCGCTAGGTGCGGGTAGGATCTGGATTGGCCACCACAGGTGGCAGCTGCTGTGTTGTGCCCTGCAATGCAGCAGCTCACCTGTGGGTGGCCATCACTTGTTCCATTTTTTCCTGGCGTAACTTTGTGCAGGCGCAGGTAGGGGTTGCGCATTCGTGACTCTGCACATCCTGGGCTGAATATTGGGCTGTGCAGGTTATGCATGGGCACGCTCCCCCCCCACCTGTGCCTGCATACATTACTGATGCACTCCGGCACATCGGGAGTTGTGCGGCGCACTTTTCCCTTTTAAATATTGCGCTGGGGCGCATCAGCGGGTTGTGCATGGCACAACACTGTTGCGCCATGCACAACCCTTTTGAATATCTGGGCCACAGTATATTATATTTTACAGCGTATGGGTATCCTTGGTCATTTCAAACAATCTGTTTCTTTTAAGTGAAATGGCTGTTTGAGTGTGTGGGTGTGTGTGTTGGGGGGGGGGTGCACTCAATGACTGGACTGAGATGCAAACTACCAAAAAGAAGCATGGTGAACAATATGTACATCATGTACTTTTCAGATGATGACATTGGATTAGAATAGTGAATGGCTAATGACCCATAATGTAACTGAAATTAGTAGAGGGATTTATATATTGGATGTGAGAGTACTCATACTGGATATTATAGCATTGAGTCATTCATTCCAAATTATTATTTTACCAACATGTACTACAGATTGATGATAGTGGCTTCCCACTTTAATGAAAATGCATGCAGGGCACAAGGCAAGACCAAAGAAGGTGAATTGAAATGGGGTTACGATGTGGAGCCCCTGTAATAAAGCAAGTCAAGTATCCTGCCATATGGTAAGTATTTGTACAATGACTGTGAAAATAACATTTTGCTAATAAATGCATTTATTTTCATGGGTGACAGGCCAGAAGTGGAACTAAAAAATTTATTTTAATCTTAGGTGGGTTATCAGAATTTATTTCCACTTGATGCTGGTCACAAATGAGCTCCTAACCAACGAAAGAACAGTTTACATATTGCCAGATGACATTACAATGGATTTCACTGCAGTTAAAAACAGAGCAATGAAATCAAACAAAAAGAGTGAAATCTTCATTTAAATAATTCATTATGTCAGAGAGGCAATATCATTGTATAGATGACATATGCATGGGCTGAGCTAAAATATCACTTTTATTTTTTAAATGTATGGTTTGACATCCACAGATCTCACTTGTGGCTTTGCCTTTGTGAGGTCATAGAGGGGAAGTACCTGTAGATGAAATTGAAAGTTGTATTTTTAGTCAGCCATTGGCATCTCCCATATATATATATATCTATCTATATAAAAGTATTATAATTAATGGGTTTAGCTTTCTCCTACAGGGAAACCCATCCTGTAATTTGCCATTATAAAGTAGTGTTAGTGTAACTCCCCCTACCAATTTGGGAACTTACCTTTGGCCCTTTAGCTCCTGGTTGCTCTCTGCCTCCCTAGCGCCTCTGAATGCTTGCCCTTTTTTTTCTGTTCCCCCAGTCAGTTTGTGCTCTTGTAGCCCCAGGTAGCAGCCCCAGTGTTAATCCAGCCCAGTTCGGGCTCATGAAGCCAGCCATGCCTCCCCGCTGCTCGTTTGGCACCCCTGGTGCCGCAGAGATCGCGCATGCGCAAGGCTACACCTCTGATCTCCCGACCACTCGATTTGCAGTCGAGCAGGAGAAAGTTTGGGGGGTCCCGGTGTCTCCATCTGCTAAGTGGGACCTGGTGACCTCAGCAAGGGACATGAGAGCCTGTTGTTTAAAATGAATAAAGAAATCCACTGAGTGTTAGGATTGAGGCTCATGAATATTAATGTGCTGGGGCCCTAATCATATGAATATTCATGAGGGTCTGTTCTGCTCTCAGGGAAGCAGTGTTTCAGAGACTGCTGAAAAGGGAAAAATAAATAAATAAATAGTGCAAATACTGAGTTAGTTATTTGGGGGTAAATGTGTAAAGGGGGAAACATTTGAAATAAAGACATACTAAATCCTGGCTGCACCAGTAATGTTGGGACTCAGAAAGACAGCCTGCCATCTGTAAAAGGTGGCTTTAAAATATTGGCAGCAGCGGCAGGCAAATGGACTTAGATAATTGCTTAAGCGAGGCAGCGACATTAAGGACACAAATATGGTGTTTGAATTGTGGGGCAGTTGGGCAAATATATTAATTATTCTGGCTACATCAGGACATTATTTGGGACTGTGTCAGTTCTGCTTATAGGTACTGTGTGTTCGGCAGCCATTTCAGAGCAGCCACAGTGAAGCAGAAAACTAGGATTTATAAGCCAGGACTTGTGGGACTTTTGTGAAGGCTCATGGGAAACGTCCAGGTGCTTATGGGGAACTGCAGGGACTTAATTTTAGGCACCAAAACAGCAATCCAACTGTGCATTGAGGAAGCATAATGAATAATTCAGTTTTGTGATTGACAAGCCTTCCAGTCAATCAGAGTCAAAGCAACCCAATAGCTTCAGCCAATGGGGAGCCTCAAAACAGTCCCATAAAAGACTGTGTTTTCAGCAGAGTTTCCAGATACAAATAGGAGTCCCCCATGGGGGTGGAGACTCAGACCCCCAGCAATGCCAAATGGGCCTGGTGATCCAGTGTAAGCCTCTTTGCAAAGGAGGGGGACTTGTTCTTCTTTGCCAGTAAATAATTTAGTTTAGTTTAATGTAAAGTCTGCTAACCTGGGGGTTGCCAGAAAAATGTCCTCCAGGGGCTAGCCCATTCCTTTCACATTTGGGAAAAACGTAGACCTGCAACTTGATGACCAGCCAGT
Organism: Neoceratodus forsteri; assembly: GCA_016271365.2. Lineage (NCBI taxonomy): Eukaryota > Metazoa > Chordata > Ceratodontiformes > Ceratodontidae > Neoceratodus > Neoceratodus forsteri. The sequence goes on from CM057449.1 coordinate 689,758,153, forward strand.
GGTGAGAGAGCTGAATCTGCCTCAGTGGTGAGAGAACTGAAGACTTCAGGAACCATTTAATGATGGAGGACCTTTCTGTGAGGAGCCTGAGTGAGTAATCTTGTACCCCCTGGTGCAAGAGAAAAACAAAGCTTATTGGGGTTGGCAATGCCCTAGAGACTGTTTAACTGTTGGAAGCTGTTCGTTTGGTCTGCACCATGCATCTGCTGTGCTTAACCATTGCCCAGCGTGGGTGGGCCTGGATGCATTAAGAGGCCTGGCGTGGTCCAGTTATATAAATGTGTTGAAATGTGTTCAGTTTGCTAAAGTGCCTAAAGGACTGGAAGGGGAGCACTCAGAACTGGGGCTCATCCTGACTTTGCCTGGGAGGTCCATTATTTTGTCAGTAAGTGGTCAAGACGTCCTGTGGGAGCTGTGGACCTCAGCCATTTGCCACACAGGGACTGTGACATGGAAATCGGTATTGACTGCCGTAATTGCTCAAAGCACTATCAGATATGGGATGCAAAGGTCACTTTCGCCTTAGGGAACAAGTACCCCAAGATTTAAGTGGCAAAGGACCATGGTGGCCTGCTGGCCCATAGTTGAAGAATTTACTGTTTCTATGAATATGCTGAATGTGTTAAAGCTGTAAATATGCTGAATGTGTTAAAGCTGTAAATATGCTGAATGTGTTAAAGCTGTAAATATGCTGAATGTGTCAGGATCACAGAATGTGCTGGATGTTCAGTAAATGGGAATTGGTTTAACACAAATGTTACAGGCTGGTTACTCTGCAGTGCTTTCAGCCTTCAGAATACAGTCCCCCCCCCATCCCCTTAAAGAGACTTTACATAGTTCAAGTGTTCTACTGTTTCAAGTCAAGCTTTAGATTTGCTTAATTTAGCCAGTCAATATATAGCTGCATCGTCCCTCAGGCCTGCCCCTTAACTGGACTTAGGTTACTGGGTACCCAGATTTGAGGTCAGGATTGCGGGGTCTCATACCTTGTTGGGGACTGGTACCAGTGTGGGCAAAGGTAAATGTTTCTGTGTCATCTGATTTATGCAGTTTAGCTAGATAGCCATTGCTCTGGTCCTCTTAGATGGTTGATACAATGTGATTTCAAAAAATGCAGCGTGTCAACCCAGCTAGAGGGCTTCCCCAGCACAACTCCAAAACTTCTAATTTGCCTGTAAATGTTGTAAATACTATACTGCATAACCTCTACTCCTTTTCCGCCATTCCTAGGCCCTGTCTCCCTATAAATAAATTGTTCATTGTTGTCTTTACAGGTGCCTGTGTTGTGAGCATATTATTAGGATCAAGTCACTAAATGGTAAAAGGTATTGAAGTTTGGAGAAATGTTATCAGGTCATGTTTTGGGGTGGCTTATGGTTACAGTGGGTGAGTACAGCATCTCAGGGGGTTTTACCAGGTACCATACCAGCTCACTTAAAGATAAACTCTGGAAGGCACCATGTCAATTGTGAAAGCTTGGATGAGAACCAGTTTTAAAGTAATCTTGGGAACCCAGACCCCTCAGCCTCAGCAAGGCAGGGGTAGTAACCTTAGGGATAGCACCACCTAGGGGTTACATTTATAATGGCAAACACGTGACAGGTTTCCCTGGCTCTGCGCGCATGCGCATGTCATAACTCTTCTGTGTCTTCTCCGCTCCCAGCTCTGTCTCCGAGACCGCACTGCCACAGATGACTTGGTGGTAAGTTACTGAAAAAAAAACACTCTCTAAAAAAGCAGTGGCCAGTGGGACAAAACAAATCAGCAAAAAAAATATCTTAATTACCACAAAGTGACTGCGGACCACTCTAAAAGCAAACTGAACTGCAGCTGCACCGGAATGGCATTTATTTTATATAATTGCTGAGACGAGAGAGCTAAACCTGGCAATTATATAAAATAAAATATGGGGTGGTGTATAAACTTGAATTTTACACACACCCTCAGTGTTGGATGCCTAAATAAATCCCTCGAGCTTCTCTCGGGGTTTATGTGGCATCCAACACCTCGGTGTGTGTAAAATTCTTGTTACACACACCACCCCATACTTTATTCTATTTATAACTGCTGGCCTGTATCACACTGATTATCAGTGAGATCAAACGCTGTTATAACTGGGTAAGGGTTTGGCACACTCACACTTCACTGTCACAGTACAATAATTGGAAACATGCTACTCTGTAAGTCTATGCACTAGTAATTAAAAATAAAACACAAGCCACTCCATGCTTACAATGTTTTTTACACACCTTTGGTATTTAATGACAGTATAAACCTAATGAGCTTTGCTCTTGATGTTTATGGATCATCACACACCACAGGTGGGTAGAAAAAATTCATAACATAAAGTCGCCTGTGCATTATTGTCTATGTCTAAATGTGCTGGCAGTAAAGGACTGGTAGGCACAAATAGTTTGCACCATTTTCCCTGCCTAACACAACACCCTGGAGTCAATTTGGTCACAGGTGTCCCTCTGTCCTCCCTTGCCTCTATTTATTTTATCTATATGCCTATCCCAAACATGTTGGGAGCTTCTCACTGTCTTTTCCCTTACCACCTCTTCAGGCAAGTGGTTCCAGGTGTCCACCACTATTTCCATGAAGATGTATTTACTCACATCACTCTTAAACTCCACTCTCTCAAGTTGCATAGCATGGCCCTGTGTGCTGATGCTCTTCCAGATGTGAAATATACTCCCCTCCTGCATCTTGTTCAGCCCAGTGAGGTACTAATAGTTCTCAATCATGTCCACTATCGTTCTCTTCTCCTCCGGGAAGTACATGTTAAGTTCCTGAAATGTATCCTTGTATCGTTCTTCGTGTAATCCCCCTCACCATTTTGACAGCTCTCCTCTGGACTGCTTCCACCATGTTGATGGTCCTTGCGTAGGTGCAGTTGCAATAACTGGAACTTCCAGATGACAGCAACATTAGCTTCCAAATACCAGTAATAGTTTGACACAAAATGCTGTCTATTCAGACCAGTGTGTGGCATGAATATCAATTATCATTATTTATTATTTCCAGTTCATTTTGAAACACATTTTTATACTTTGGTTGGTTTTGAATTTTTTGGGGTTTTCAATTTTTGACACTTATCATTATGATATGGCATGCTGTTTACACTACATCTATCTGTTGACACATGCTGCTCTGATATGTGTAAATGCAACATAAATATGAGTCATATGAACACATTTTCCTGCATCCAGCGACGTTTATGTCTTCAATTATACCCAGTTTTATGACCCACAGTCGATCGAAAATCACGACATGGAAAGACTAGAGTCATAATGGTATGGTTTTAAATGTAAAAAAAAAACCAACAAATCAATGCTTTTCTGTTCACCTTTTTATGATTAGGAATCATCCTAGCTTGCAGATACATGATCTAAGTTGTATTATACCACAGGCATCTAGTCTCAGCCAATCAGAACACAGGAAAACTGTAAATTATTCTCCCACAAACTACCACACTACATACCCATAGTAGTTTATTCACCTATAGCCACGCCCACAGTAGTTTATTCACCTTCCCACAGTAGTTTATTCATCTGTAACCATGCTCACAGTCATTTATCCACATTCCCTTCCAGTCCACTCTCAGTCACAGGGAATGTCATACACAGACACTGTCACTCTGTGTAACTAATTTTCAAACGCTGGCACAAACTGTGTAATCCCACTTCTAAAATGTTGTACAATTTTCCCCTGATTTCTTGTCAGTGCTAAAACAAAATATCACCTCACATCAAATTTAACTCTCAGCACACATAATATTTTCTCCTCCGTACATCTCTAAGCTATAGTGCCATGGGAGCAACTAAGAATATAGTTTATCACTAACTGATGCTTTTGTGAGTCAATATCTGAAAGTAGTAATAAGGGACACTTACTGGTACATAGATTATTTGAAAATTGGTCCCACTGAAAACTGAGCGCTACAACCCTTTTTATTTTCTGTTCAGAAATCAAATCCGTGATCCTGGACATGTGCATTACCAGCTTGTGTAATGCGCATGGCCAGAATCACGGATTCAATTTCAGAACAGAAAATAAAAAGGGTTGTAGCGCTTGCTTTTCAACAGGACCAACTTTCAAATAATCTCTGTCCCAGTAAGTTTCCCATATTACTACTTTCAGACATAGCCCCACAAAAGCATCAGTTACTGATAAACGACCTTCCTAGTTGCTCCCGTGACACTACAGGTCAGAGACGCTCGGAGCACATATTACCTCCGCTCCAACTTAAATTTAATGTCTACAGAAAAAAACAACTTTACCACAAATTTTAGTGGTATAATAGTAATAATATTATGTTTTATGGAGTATACTCGCAATAACTGGCTCGCCTCAGTGTTTAATCATCCACAGAAGCAGGTTATTGCATCGTATACTTCATAAAACGTAATGTTATCACTTAATTAACATTGAACAAGTGTCAAAATTTAGATTCTTAAGTGTTCTCTTGGATAAAAGCTTGACTTTATTACCCTAAGTGACCCAAGTTAGCCATACTATTAATAACAAATTGGGCATATTGTATACGTTAAAAAATATTTTCTATTGCCTACTCAGCATTTAATTGCAATGAATTCATTACTGCCCACTTAGATTATAATGCTAGTCTTTATTGTAATCTTGGGATAAAGAAAGTAATATTTTGAAAGTAGCATATCATAACATATGCCATTTTGTTTTAGCCCCTTCTTCACATTTACATCACTGTTTACTTTATTCTCAGTTGGGGTGGCTATCCCCAGGTAGTAAGTTTACCTATTTCTTCAGTTGTGAAATTTTTAGATTAATTCATAGCAATTCATACTATCCTTTGCAGGATCACATTACGGTTCTTACCCCAGTTTCAAGTTTGAGGTCTACATTTGGCACTCCTTTAACAACTCCACTATGTAAATCTAAAATGGGTTCTCATTCTTTCTCTATTACTGCTCCAGTTTTCTTCAATAATCTTCCCAATAGTTTGCATACCATAATGTCACTACATGTGTTTAAGTCAAGGTAGAAAGAATATTCAACCCCCAAAATGAACAAGTTCTGTGAGGGATCCGCCAAGGGTCCAGGTCGCGAGGGCACCACTGGTGAAGCCCCCAACGAAATGAACAAGTTCTGTGAGGGATCCGCCAAGGTTCTAGGTCGTGAGGGCACCGCTGGTGAAGCTCCCCCCCCAAACGATCAAGTTCTGTGAGTGATCCGCCGAGGGTCCAGGTCGCGAGAGCACTGCTGGTGAAGACCCCCCCCCAAAATTAACAAGGTACAGACTAACTGTGCACCACGAAGGAAGAGAGCTGGTCTCTGCATTATCTTTTGGCTCCTTTTCTGAATTCAAATTTGTGCTTTCTTATCTGTCGACCCAACAGTGGAGATAGTTTTTTCTATGCTGTTTTTCCCTGTTCCTTAAGGAATTTTTACCTTTATAGACTATGCACTTTAAGGAGACTTGGATTTAATCAATTTTTGCCTGTTTAACTGTGTACTTTAACTGTACTTTAACTCTAATGTAATTTAGTACTGTCAGGTCTCTGTACTAGGTACTTTAATTCACTAAATCCTCCTATCTTTATTTTAGCCTTTATTTTTTTTCTGAAAAGCTTAGCAGCACCTCGCAAAGTAAACCTGGCTGCTACCTTAGCTTGCTAAATCTGTTACTGTGCCAGCCTGTTTCCCTTGAGTGGACACTTCTCAAATTATTTGTGTATTTCACTGTCTGTTGTTGCGCTTAACCTGCACTTCAGTTAGCGAACCTCCTTAACCAGGACCTTAGCCTTTATGTCTCCCTCTGTGATTCAAAGTATTAAGAATAAAAGATAATAAGTTCTCTTTCAACATCTTAATTTAGGAGGTTTAGTGCTCTTGTGCCTGTGCTAATCCAGGTTCTGGGCGTCAGTCTAAATCTAGCTTCTCAGTCAGGTATTGCTGCATAATAACAAAAGAATGAAAAAAACAGTTTAAAAGCTTAACCCATGCAAATTTTCCTAGGGGCTTGGTATAAATTCCTGCCTCTTCTTTCTCCACAGTTCTGAGAGGGATCCGACGAGGGTCCAAGTTGCGAGGGCACCTCTGGTGACCCTCCCTCCTGAAACAGACAAGGTATGGACTAACTCGCACCACAAGGAAGAGCTGGTCTCTGCACTAAGCTAGCCCCCCCTGTAACTGCTCCCACCTGCCACCAATACCCTCCACCCTTAGCTGGTGTTACTTTGTTTAGAACTGTCTCAATACTTTCTTGTGCATCACTGGTGACGGTGGTGTGTTTTTTTCTAACTCCCTTGTTTCCCATCTACACCTTATATTTTCAGGCTACCAGAGGTCACCTTTACTCTCTGTATCTTGCTTATTTATTCTCTGCCCTTTGCTCTGTTAGCGACATCCTGACTACCTTCATCCTTAGCTCCTGTCCTTCTATGCTCACTCTCTGTTCCCTTCTTTGTCTCCCTGTCATACTCCAATCTTATTATGGCTTCCTTACCTATACACATTCTTCTCCCTTTAGCACTTATATTATGGGTACTCTCACTTCTCTCTGGTCCTGCAAAATTTACTTCACCCTCTTCTGTTTATTCACAGGATAATTTCTGCTTCTCCAACCTTCTAACTGACCCCATACCTTATCCTCCTCCTCCTCCTGCGGGCTTATTCTCAAACAACTGGGGTCATTAATTAGATACATCCAGATTAGGTTCTCTGTCTCCCCGGATGTGCAGCTCAGGCTTACATTATAGCATCATTATGGATATTTACCCTATCCCTTACTCTGGCGAGCAATGTCGAGATGAATCCTGGTCCTGCTTTTGCCACCAGTCCCTCCCAGTCTCTCCCTTTGCACTGTCTGCCCCAATCATCTGGGCTCACCTTTGCTCACATTAATACTAGGAGCCTCTTGGCCAACCTCCCTGACCTTGAGACATGAATTAGTGCTAACAACCCTGATATTCTAGCCTTATCTGAAACATGGCTTAAGCCCTTCATTACTGATTCCCAGTGCTCACTCCAGGGTTATAACTTACTTTGGGCGGATCGACCTAGTGCTAAAAGAAGCAGAGGCCTGGCACTTTATTACAAAGCTCAACTAAATGTCATTATAATGCATGATCCCCCTCTCACCAACTGTGAGGTTCTCCACTCACTCCTTCTGCTCGGGGGTGTCAAAAAACTTCATATTTTCTGCATATACTGTATATCTGCCAGAAACTCTAGGCTAGGGCTCAAGGAGTTCATTGAATATTTGCCATCTGTGACTGGGAAAAATGATATAATCCTCCTTGAGGATTTTATCCTTGACTGGGCTGGACCTAGCTCCTCACATCTATCCTCCTTGACAAGCAAGGCCAATCTCTCTCAGTTTATTCAAGAACCCACTAGGATCTCCCACAGTGGAGCCTGTGCCACTCTCTTAGACTGGATCCTGATGAATAGGAAGGAGTTTTTGACCTCAGCCAGTGTTCTCATGGATACAATAACTGATCACTATCTGGCTTACTGTATACGGGATACTTTCTCCCCCCTCCATCCCATCAAAAGTTTTAACTTTTTCCAACCTCTCCAACCTTAATATGGAAGCTTTCATTCATGATCTTAACCTAGTGGACTGGTCTCCCCTCTACAATACCGATGATATAAACATCGCTACTCTTCCCTACTCTCGCTGCAAAATAAGCACATCCTGGTCACCATGAGAAGAGTTAAAGGGAAGGTCGCCAAATGGCTCAAGCATCCCCTGTTCCATCTTCTGAAACTCAGGGACAAACTGTGGTCTGATTGGAAAGCCTCCCATCTACTTACTGACTTTGAAGCCTACAGAGCCTTATGGAACAACTGTAAAAAGGTGATTCGCCTGGCTAAAAGTACTTATTATGGGAAACTCCTAAGTTCTTCCACCTCCAACCCTAAACGGTATTGGTCCCAAATCAAGGAAATTCTTGGTAATAACAAACCTCTGACTCCAACAGATATGTACATAAATGATGTCCACTGCAACTACCCACTTACCATTGCTAATGCTTTCAATTTCCTCTTTTCCACTCTACCTGTGCCTACTCCCTCCTTGCTCCCCAAAGCCTGGTCTGCCTCATCTCCCAGAGCCCCCACTCCCCTTACTCTTAAGCTGACCCTGGTCAAATACCATGAAGTTCTAAACCTACTCAAAACTGTACTGACTAGTGGTAGCCCAGGCCCTGATGGTATTCATCCTGGGATCCTTAGGCAGGTTGCTGCCTGGCTTGCAGGGCCCATCACCAGACTTTTCAACCTCTCTATCTGCACTGCCTCCGACCCTTTGGTCTGGAAAATGGCTAGAACTATACCTGTGTTTAAGAAGGGAGATGCTAAACTTCTGTCCAACTACTGCCCCATCTCACTTCTCCCCACACTCAGCAAGCTACTTGAGAAACGAGTCCATTGTCAGGTCTCTGAGTACCTTCTTAAGTTTAATCTTCAATCCCCTTTTCAACATGGCTTTAGGGCTGGGCACAGCACTACCACTGCCCTGACCCAGCTTACCAGTGATGTCAAAGGTAATATGGATAAGGGCTTACTCACAGGAGCCGTGTTCATAAACCTCTCTAAAGCATTCAATATGGTCCACCACCCGCTACTACTGACTAGGCTACAAGCCCTAGGAGCCTCTGACTCTACCCTTTCCTGGTTCAGTAGTTACCTGGAAAACCACTCCTAGGCTGTTTCCTTCTGTAAGGTTCTCTCCTGCCCCATTCCTATCATCCACAGTGTTCCACAGGGTTCTATTCTTGGTCCTCTACTCTTTTCTCTCTTTCTCAATGATATCCCCATTCCTTCTCTTCACAGTAGCCTACTCATGTACGCTGATGATCTTGTGCTCTATTATTCTTCCAAATCTATGGCCAACATAAACCTAAACCTTTCACATGACTTTCAATCCCTTCAATCTGGCTCTCAGCTAACCAACAATTACTAAACATAGGCAAGACTCAGGCCATGCTTTTTGGGTCCTCTAAAAAAGGTGCTCACTGCTTCCTCTAAGCTCCTCGTCCACTGCTGGGATGGTACTACTGTCACTTCTCTACTTTCAAATACCTCGGGATTATGCTTGACCCAGCTCTTAATTTTTCGGCGCATGTCAATGAGATCTGTCCATCTGCCAATGCTAAAATTGGTGCTGCCTATCGAGTGCGCTACTCACTCACCCTGACAGCCAGGTTATCAGTTGCTTGAGGTGTACTACTCCCTCAACTCCTTTATGCCCTCCTGGTACTCTACCATGCTAATGCTAGTGTGCTCTGCAAGTGGGACACTTCCTATAATAATATCTGTAGGTTCTCATTATCAGCTCCATGCCTAACTCATCACTGTCTACTCTACTCTGGCTTAAACTGGTTGCCTCTCAAAAACCTCCGGTCACACACTCTAGGGTGTCTAGTCGACTCCCTTACTAGACCACCTCGTCCAGCCTCTCTGGGTAGCATGCTTACCCCAGTCTCTCACTCCCAATCCCCTAGGTCCTCTTCCATTCCAATGCTCTCTGTACAGCTCTGTGCTACCAAAATTGGAGAACAGGCTTTCTCCTATTTTGCTCCTATGTTCTGGAACACGCCCCCCTCAGGTCAAAAACTCCCCCTTCCACCTTTCTTTTAAGCGTGCTCTGTTCTCTCACCTCTATGACCTAGGTAACTGTAACTGCACGTAACTGGGAGTTGCCACCTGAGTCTCCATGCTATGTAGCTGGTAGCGTATAACTTAATTTGCTGTAACATATGTATGGGTTTCCTTTTCCACAAAACTTGTCTAAATGACTGTTAGTTGCAAGCTCCTCTTCTAGCATTCCCACTTCTTATTTGTTGCTTTATTGTCTACTGTTATTGATGCTAGAAAAATGTCTGTGTGCCTAATTCCTCTGATGTATCACAACCTGAACAGTAATGATGTACCTATGTTATTGTTCTTGAACTTTACTGTTGTCATCTCTGTACTCTCAATTTTGTACTCTCCCAGGTCTTGCCTGAAAATAGGCAGGATTGTTGCCTAGCACACTTACCCGTTACCAAAAGCGAATAAATAAATAAATCAATAAAATAAATAAATGATGTTTGCAAATGTTATCATTAATGCCATTCTGTCTTATATGTTCATTTTTGTATCTTGTTTATTTTTTTATGTGACTGATGTCATTTGTTTTTGTGTGTTATGAGGTGATATTGTATGTTTGTTATGCACTTTCAGGTTGGGCCTGAAAAAGGGTTTTAACTACCCAGCACTCTTACACAGTTAACAAATTTAAATAAATAAAATAAAAAAATAATGAGGCCCTAGCAGCAGCAGCAGAGTACTGTATTTAAGTAAGCAAGCAATAACACATGAGGAGGTATGGGTTATCTACTGATAAGAGCACTCCCGGGTGTGTTATGAGGCATGAGGTGCTTTCGTCGAGTGCCTTATGCACCTGGGCGTGCTCTTATCAGGAGATAACCTAAACCTTGGAGTGTGTTATTGCACTTATGAAATGGGCCCCCAACTAATTATTTAATGGATAAAAACCAAAAACATAAAGAAATAAAAAATATAAAAAAGGAGGCTTCAGTACCTCAAATAGTAAAAAAACAGTCCACCTACTAAGTTTCTGTTATATTGTTTCAATGGCAGTTTAGGGTCCCTCTGTGTTTCTAAGGTTGTCTGTCTATCATGGTTGCTTTTATTACTTTAGTTCTCCCTCTCACATTGTGTTTTTTTGGTTTGTTTTTCCTGTTTAAATGGTGACAGCAACATTTCCTTGACACTGAGCATGTTTCAGTGACAGCTACGATGTGTCTGCTGATTTTGCTGCATCTGAGTCTCACCCCCCCCCCCCATAGCCAGAGTCAGAAATAAACAGTGGCTGAAAGAGAGAGTGCTTATTTTGTTCATGTTGTGTATGGATTTTTTAAATATTTTTTTTAACAGCGGTAGAGAAGTCAGCAGCAGTATTGGGAGTGAGCGTGCCCCTTACCAGCCGCCATTCGATCCATCCTGCTCAAGATTTTATTTATTTTTGTATGTGTGGTTGTCTTCTGCATTTTTACACTTTTTCCTTTTCTGCCTGCATAAGATTTACTGACCACGAGATGGAGATGACCGTTACAGAGTTACTTCGGATCTCCGGTGAACTTTAGAGATCGTGGTCAGCACTGTGATGAAGTTTTGTGATGTGATTAATTTTCATATGGTCTTTTTTATGGAAAGGGGACTAGTGACATGTTTTTTACATTTAGACCTGACAGCTTAGTGAGCCGACCTTTGAGGACCAACTTCTGGTTTTGTAGTCGGCTTAGGAAATCGCGGTTGGGTTGTGGAATGAAGATTGGTGCCCGCCTCTAAGAAACTAAACATAACTGTTCATTGATATTTTGTTGTCATTGTGTCATTTTGGGAACCTTAGTGCTGATTGGCATTATTACCAGCTGATAAGGACACAGCTAAGGACTCCTTTCAGCCAATCAGATTTAATTGCTTTGCCCATTTTATAAATTGGAATAATGCTTTTCATGCATATTGTTTAAAAATAGAGTAATGCATATGCATCTGTGTTTAACGAGGTCATCACACAATGAGTGTGTATAAAAAAACTCACACACAGATTTCCTATGTGTTATTTTTTTATAATAACTGATGCAAGAAGATATGTGAAATAGAGGACCTTTGGTTATCTTTCTCTTGGGCGGTTTTGGTCATGGTCTTGGTTTGTGCTTTAAATTTCATGCTGCTTAAAGGAAAAAACTTAACAGTGTTTCTGTGCAAATCGCTTAATAACTGGGTGTGACGTTTTACTCAGTTATCATGGGATTTGTCAGCAACTGAAAATCAGTTGATTAGTGGGGTCTCCAGGCATTGTAATGTATCAAAGAATAAGTGAGAAGTTTTACATAATAATTGTTCATCTAACAAGACTGCTCATGATCATAATTCATTCAATACTGCCATAATACAAAATGCTGATATTAGTAATTGAGAACATTCTGTAAAAGATTAAATTAAACCCTTTTTATGTTTGCTTGCACGCATGTGCAAGAAACATAGTGCCATCTTCTGAATTTTCGGAGGTGTGTCACCCCCTCTTCCAATTCAGTCAGTGTGTTGGCAGGCGTGGCCCCAGTCTGCCAATGCATGCTGGATCTGTCTATGACAAGCTCCAAAATGCAGTGGTGTACAGTTGAAAGGGGGAGCTATGCTTCAGTGAGCAGTGATCAGATATCGCCTGCTCATGTGCAGCTCCCCACACACACACACACACACACACACACACACACACACACGCATACTGTGTGCTGCCCCCCCCACGCACACACTGTACAGCCGGGGGTGCCCAATCCCTGGTCAGCTGTGCTGTGCCCCCCCAAAAGCCTTTCATGCCACGCTGGGTACCCACCCAGCATGGCAAATCATCATATAGCCAACAGGGTGCCCAATCCCCGTCGCTCACTGTCCCCGAGTACTGGGTGCCAAGCTGGGGCTCACCCCAGTGTGGCAACTGATGCTGTGACTGACAGGGTGCCCAATCCCCGTTGGCTCCAAGCCCCCAACTAGCCATCCTTGTGCCATGCTGGGAGCCCACCCCAGCGTGGCAAATGTCCCGTGTCATCATTTTGGAAAAACAAAACCTGAAAATTAAAAACTGTCCCTCGGCGCGTCTTCCTGCCCCCCTCTCACAACCCGCACCCACCCACTGTGCACCCTGCCTCCCCACCCTCCCCATACTGCCTCCTGACCTGTTGTGATGATCTTGCGGGCCGGAACTCATCTGCACTCTTCAAAGCTGACCGTGAAATGAGGAAATGCTGGTAAGCTTTATAATGGAATAGATAGGGTTTTTTCAACTTGGTTGCATATCTCTGGCATTTTTTGGAATTTTTACACCACATTTTCAACAAGGGGTTTTTGGGACCCCTTCTCAAGAATGATGTCACTGTCATGGCGTTACTCGGGCCCAAAGGGTGATTTCGCAGTCACTGCGTGAAATCACCTTTCGGGCCTGATTAACTAAACAACACTGCCAGCATTCATAAGGTGGGCTCTCAAGAAGCCTATTTTGAAATTTTTGGGGAAAAATTCCAAAATATGACTGTTTTACAAGTGTGCATTGTGCAGTTCCTACGCAGGCTCGTAACTTTGTGAATTGTCAATATTTTCACTCCAGATTTTCAACATTGCCATTTTACCACACCTCCTTATGAACAGTATAGCTGTCATTTTTCACATCTTGCCCAAAATGTGTTTCCGCTAATGTAGCGCACAATGGCACAGTTGGTGTGTGAAATCAATGTCATGGACACATCAAAAAATCACAGTGACACTGTTCATGAGTGAGGTCTTAAAATGGCTATGTTGAAAAATCTGATAAATCCTAAGAATGACTGTTTACGAGCATGCGTTGCGCAGTTCCTACACACGCTCGTAAGTTTGTGAATTTTCAATATTTTCACTCCAGATTTTCAACATTTCCATTTTATAACACTTCCTTATGAACAGTACACCTGCCATTTTTCCCATGTCACCCAAAATGTGTTTTCTCACATGTAGCGCACAATGGTGCAGTCAGTGTGCCAAAGCAATGTTTGGGACAAAGTAAGAAAATCACAGTTACACTGTTCATGAGCAGAGGTCTTAAAATGGCTATGTTGAAAATTTGGTGACAAAAATCCATAAAATGATTGTATTCTGGTGAGCATTGCGCAGTTTCCACGCACCCTCGTAGTTCATGACTTGTAATATTTTCAGTCCTGATTTTCACTAGTGGCATTTTCCACACTTCCTTATGAACAGTACAGCTGTCATTTTTCACAACATGGCCGAAATGTGTTTTCACACTTTCAGCGCAGAGATGCGTGGTCACAGTGGGAAATCATTGTTCGGGACAGATAAAGAAAATCACAGTGACACTGTTCATGATCGGAGGTCCCAAAATGCCTCTGTTGACAATCTGCTGTAAAAAATTCCTAAACTAATTACATTAAGGGTGTGCGTTACATGAGAAACATAGAATTTGACGGCAGATAAGGACGCTTGGCCCACCCAGTCTGCCCATTTCCCTGCCTACTGGATAAGCTGCAGATCCTAGTTAACCAGCAGCCTACTTCTTCCTACCCCATCCCTAGAATTGCCTTATGACTGTCCCATGCATGCTTGAATTCCACCACTGTTTTGACTCCACGACCTCCTCGGAAGGCCGTTCCATGCATCCTACAGCGCTATCTGTGAAAAATACTTCCTTAAATTACCTCTGAGCCCCCTCTATCTTCAAATTGTGCCCCTTGTTCTTGCACACCTCTTTTTGAAAGATGCTACCCTCTTGGACTTTGTTGATTCCCTTGAGGTGCTTGAAAGTTTCTATCATGTCCCCCTCTCCCTCCTTTCCTCGAGGCTATACATATTAAGTCCCTTTAGTCTCTCTTCATATGTCTTCGGTGCAGACCCTGCACCATTTTAGTGCCCTCCTCTGGACAGCTTCATCCTGTCTATGTCTTTGCGAGACTGGGTCTCCAGAACTGCACGCAGTACTCCAGATGGGGTCTGACCAGCTGTCTGTACAGAGGATAATAACTTCTTGTTTTCTACTGGTGATGCCTCCCATGCATCCCAATATCCCCCAGCCTCATTGCTGCCCTCTCACATTGCTTGCCCACCTTTAGGTCATCTGATATGACTACCCCAGGTCCCTTTCCATTTTTTGTTGTTGTTAGTATCTCACCCCCATTGTGTACTCTTCCCTGGGTTTTGTTTCCCAGGTGCATTACCTGCAAATTCTTAGCATTGAATCTAAGCTGCCATACATTTGACCATTCCTCTAACCTTGCCAAGTCCCTTTTCATCCTTTCCACCCCACCTTGTGCATCAACTCTGTTGCAGATCTTTGTGTCATCTGCAAAGAGACATACTTTTCCTTCCAGTCCCTCTGCAATGTCGCTTATAAAGACATTGAAGAGGACTGGTCTTAATACTGAACCCTGTGGTACCCCACTAGTAACCCCCCTTTCATCAGAGTGGACTCCATTTACTATTACTCTCTGTGTCCTATTTTCCAGCCAATTTTTTACCCAGGCTGTCATCTTGGGACCCACTCCCAGGCTAGCTAACTTGTATATTAATCTTTTGTGTGGGACTGTGTCAAATGCCTTGCTAAAGTCTAGGTAGGCCATGTCCACAGCCCCTCCTGATCTACTACTTTGGTCACCCAGTCAAAGAAATCTATCAGATTTGTCTGGCATGACCTTCTGCTGTGAATCCATGCTGCCTTGGGTCCTGTGCCCCTCTGGCCTCTAGATACTCGACAATTCTTTCCTTCAGAAGTGATTCCATCATTTCCCTACCACTGAGGTTAAACTAACAGGTCTGTAGTTTCCTGCTTCTGCCTTGCTCCCACTTTTGTGAAGGGAATCACATCTGCCCTTCTCCAGTCCTCGGGTACCACCCCATCCTCCCATGATTTGTTAAACAGGGTGGCCAGTGGTGTCACTAATTCTACCCTTAGTTCTTTTTAGAATTCTGGGATGAATCCCATCAGGCCCCATTGCTTTGTCCACCTTCAGTTTTAAGAGTTCTTTCAGAACCCTTTCTTCTGTAAATGGGCTGGTATCAACTTCTGTATCCAGTGTGTTTCTACTGTTTGTTCTAGGTACCCCTCCTTCCTTTGTAAATACTGAGCAAAAATATTTGTTTAGTATCTCTGCCTTTCACATCTCCTCTGCCCACCCTCTCCCTTTATTAAGCCTCACTATCCCTCCCTTGGTGTTCCTTGGCTCCTGATGTACCTATAAAAGGTTTTATCCCCCTTCTTAACTGAGTTGGCTATCTTTTCCTCGGTTTGGGCCTTTGCTGTTCTGACTGCCTTCCCAGCTTCCTTTTGCTTTAACTGATACAGTTTTCTGTCCTGCTCCTTCTGTGATGCACAGTTGCACAGTTTCTATGCACGCTCGTGACTTCACTAGTTTTTTTTAATATTTTCACTACAGAGTTGCAACATTGCCATTTTTTACACCTCCCCATGAACAGTACAGCTGTCATTTTTTACATCCTGTTTGGAATGTATTTGCACATGTGGTGCTAAATGCCGTAGTCACAGTGCATAAGCAACTTCTGGCTAACAAACTGATATTGCCACTGTTCATGAGGTGGGGTCACAAAAAAAAATGTTGAAATTTTGGAGTGAAAATACCAAAGAATGCCTTAGGTATTACAGTTTCCAACCATAACGCCCAACCCCGTAGAGAGTGACAGGCATCAGGGATGTGACTTGGTGATTCTTGCCTGCAATGCTCATACCATTCCACACCCTGCAGCCAGTGAGGAGGCATGAGGTATGCCTTGGACTCTTTGGCCCAAAGTTCACCCCATTCTCCTGTACTGCACCCATCTCACCGTATTTCCTGTTGGAATGGGGTACACATAAGGGCCAAAGACCCCAAGGCACACTGTGACACTTGTCAGTGTCTGCAGGGTAGGGTGTGGCGAAATGGCATGGCCGTTATGCCTGACGACCCAAAGGCACACCCCAATGCCTGTCACTTTCTGCAGGGTGGTGGTGGGGTTGGCTTCAGTTCAATACTTCACTGCCAATCCTATTACACAGCTCTGTAACTTCTACACTACCACTGCCAATGCCAGCAAGCAAACATTTGGCATTGACAAATGCTTGTTTTATATGCATTCATAGAGTATGTGAAGGAACTCATTTCAGAAGTGATTTGTGTGCGTCACCAGCATCCATCATACAGATGTGCAAGGGAACTTCAGCTTGGAAGTGATATCTTGCAACCATTAGCTTCCAGATACCACAAGTGCGAGAAAATGGTTATTGTGCAGGAATGTAAAAGATTATTTAACAGGAGCAATTTGTAAGTCAGGTTTACATGTTAATAAAAGAATGATGTTTGGTGGGGATTATTCAGTGGGTGCGACTACGGTCCCAGCAGAGTTGGTTGTGGAATATTTGGCATGGACACTACTATACCAGCAATTACTAGGATATTTCCATTTCACAAACATATTAGTAACCAATCAGACACTGACTAAATTCTATTTCTGCAGGCACTACTGTCTCAGCAGATTTACATATGTTGGGACCATTTACCTCGCATCTGACACTACTATCCCATCAGATCAGATATGGTGAAGGCAAATGTCCCATCATCAGGTGGAAAAGTAGTGTCTATGAGAGATAAAGTATCAAAAGAGATGTGACTGTGCTGTGACGGTAGTGCCGGAAGAAACTGAACTTTGCTAGCATCTGCTGGGACAATATTACCTGTGGTGAAGGGCTGTGTTCCAGCATAAGCTGGGACAGTAGTGTTTGTGTTACTCGTGATTATACTGTAAAATTGCTTGATGACTATAGAAAAGTTCCTGAATGAATAATTCATTATGTAATGATTATTATTAACCATTTCTAATTATGATTCATATTACCGATGTGAAATCATAGAGACTAAAGCGTGATAAGTACAGAACTGTGCTCAGTTTGTTTTTGGTACTCTTACTTACAACTCAGTAACAATTGAATTGGACATCAAATTATATCACAAGTATATAGAGCTAGTTATATTCATCACATCTAGCTATGTATTTATTTAGACTTAATTTTCTTCTTTTAGGTGTGTGCATGACCATCCTTCTTGGAGACGAGAAAAGCTAACATTGAATGTATGGTCCATTCACAAAGTGGCCCAGCAATTGAGTCTTGGTCTGATCCAATATGCAGCTTGTGTGCAAATACATTTTGTTTCAATTACTGTTTACTATAGTATGATAGAGTGTATTAGACAAATTTTATTTAGTTCCAGGCTGACATTATCTTTCACGAGAAACACTATTACACCATACAGCTGATATCAGAGCATTACGCAAAATTTGATTGTTCAATAGCATACAGTGCATATTTGAGTTTAGTTAAACTCTGTTTTGCTTTTTACTGTTACAGCTGTCCTTAATTTTTTTTAATTTAAATATACTTTATTGAAAAGTTTTCAAGAAATAACAGAATAACAACAAATAAACAATCCCAAGCAGGGAGCAGTAACATAACAACCAAATACAAGCAAACAAACCACCAACTCAATGCCCACCCAACCCCAAGCCAATCCCCACCCCCATGGAGAACTAACTGACCCCAAAATCAGGTCTTCCCAATAGAAGCTGACATGCTATACTAAGGGGAAAGACAAAAGGTTATATATATATATATATATATATCCTTGCCCAGGCAGTCAAGATACACATTAAAAACTATAAGCCATGCCCTGGGTTAAACATTCCCTTAGGAGTCACCAAAAGGAAATTTGTTGACAAACAGAAATTTAGACTATGCTCCACCTCTCTACTCAAGGGCCACCTGAAAGCGAAAACAAGGTATGTAGCTTTCTCCATTTTTTTGTATAGCTGGCCACCCGACCACGGAGACTGGCTTTCATCTTTTCCAGCTGGAGATTGGATAGGAGCTTATTTAGCTACTCTGTATAAGAAATGATCACCTGTTTCTTCCAGTGGCGCAGTACTACACACTTCACTGACAGGGATATTAAAGCCATGTGATACCTATGTTCCTGAACCCCACTATACAAATGTTTGGGTGAAGAGGTTATCCAGATCTAGTATGGGGTCTGCCTTTTGCCCAATCTTCTCCCAAAGAGGAGCATTTTTTGGGACAATCCCATAGTATGTGGAACGAAGAGCCAGTCCCTAACTCACACCTGGTACCTGTAGAGGAGGGCAGCTTCCCAATCTTAGCTAACTTGGAGGGAGTAACATAAATGTTATGCAAAACATAGAACTGGATGAGGCAGAGTTTATTGTTAGTGGTGTACAAACAGAGATCCATCCAAATATGTTCCCAATTAAAGTGGGTATCAGGGAAAATGGACATCCAATAGGGAGAGCAATCTGTAATATCCGGGCAAAACCTAGGGAATAAGGGGGACATAAGATTGGATACTGAGTAAGGTTGCCAGGCTAAGGATTGAAGCGTGTGGAGAAATTTGCCCTGATTGGTAAACCAGGGGATTGCTCCAAACCAACTGGTCAACATGTGTCGAAGTTGATAAATTTGAAAAATGGATTTAAGCAGTAGATCAAACTTCACCAACAAGTCCTTACTCGTATAAGGTTGACCGTGATGCATAAGATCACAGACTCTCACCCCTTTCAAATAAGGCATACCTTCAGGAGACACCATCTGCCCACCTAGCTTAAGGTTGGGGTTAAGGAAGATTGGCTGGGAGATATCCTTGAGATTACTATAATGAAGAGCTCTACAGAATTGGGCATGTACTTTTAGAGAAGTAAAGATCACTGAGGTTTGGAGAGAAAGCAGCAGAAGTGCAGGGGAAATGAAGAAAAGACACTCAGTAGAGAGAGCCAAGTCCTTAATAACAGTATGCTCAATTTGGAGCCACAGGGGAATGTACATAGGTTCTCCCTGCTCTGAGAGGGTAGCAGACCACTGAGAGTATTTACTGTAGAGATATGGCTAGCCAAATAGTACAAGAAAAATTTGGTAATTTAAGGCCACCATACTGCTTTGGTACCCTTAGGTAATCATATGAGCATTGCGGTGGTTTCCCTCTCCAAATAAAGGTTATAATAAGGCTATGGGCCTTCTTAAACCAGCTAAGGGGGAGCATGATATTTAGCATGTGTGGGGGTAAAATAATCTAGGGAGGACTTTCATTTTAATAATGCAGGTACTCCCTTGAAGGGAAAGATAAAGGGAAGACCATTGGTCTAGGTCTTGTTGAATTGAGACCAAAAGAGTGTCCAGATTCAGTTTCTTTAGCTGGATGAGGTTTCGGGTAAGCATGATCCCCAAATGCTTAAGTTGAGTGGCACAGGTAAGACAGAGAGCCAGAATGTCTGCCTTAAATACATGAGAATTTAGGGACATCACCACTGTCTTGTCCAAGTTCAATCTGTAATTGGAGAATCTGCCAAAATCTTGGATATGGCTGACACTGCCAGAACAGAGGAGAGAGGATCAGAGAGATGCAGGAGGATTTCATCAGCATATGCGGAAAGCCTGAGGTTGATGGTACTGATTTGTATGCCAGTAATCAGGGGAGGTGGTTCCAAGTGGTACAACAAGGGTTCTAAATATATATTAAACAATAAGGGGGATGGGGGCACCCTTGTCGGGTTCCAGAGCATAATGAAAATGAGGAGGACATTATCCCATTACAATAGATTTTCACGGTAGGGTTCAAGTAAAGTGTTTTAATCCCTTAATTAACTTTCGCGGGGATGAATTTTCCAAGGGTCCCAAAAAAGAAAGTCCAGCTCACCCTGTCGAAAGCTTTCTCCACATCCAGGGAAATCAAAGCCATTGGAATGGGAACCTCCCTGGATATGGAGAAGATATGTGACAGTTTACACAGATGGTCTGTCAAAGAGTGTCCCTTTATGAATCCCGCTTGTTCCCAGCTGACCAAACTGTTCCACACATGGGTAATATGATTCATCAAAATTTTGGCAAAAATTTTGATACCATAATTCATGAGAGAAATAGGGCAACAGTTAGTCACTCTGTTCCGAGGCTTACCTGACTTCGGTAGGACCACTATCATAGCCTCCAGTAAGGTGGGATCTGATATCCCATACTCACAAAAGTAGGTGTAGAGCTGTTGGAGCAAAGGAGAGAGTTCCACCACAAAGATTTTATAAAAGTTTGATGGGAAGCCATCACGCCCCGGAGCTTTATCAAAAGGGAGGGAGTTGATTGCCTCTACAATTTCCTGTGGCGTGATGGGCCTGTGGAGGTAGATCTTTTGCTCTGTGGTCAGTTGGGGGAGAGGGATGTCAGCCAGATATGACTGGATTTCTTCAACAGAGGGGGCATTAAGCTAGGGGCCATAAAGCAGGTGATAAGATCTGAACTCCTTAACAATCTCTCTGGGGAAGTTTTCACAGAACCGTCCACCACAGAGGCAATAGAAAGAACCAGACAGGATTCTTCCTGCTTCCGTAATCACAAGGCAAGAAGATGACTCACCTTATCAGCTTGATCTATGTACCAGGCATGGGTTTTTAGGAGGGCACATTCAGCCCTCTCCTGCAGGCTCTCCATATATTTGTCCCAGAGTACTGCTAAGGAGGAGTCAGAAGAAAGGTGTTGCTTCAGTTCCTTAATATGACTGAGGAGGCACAGGGGAGCCTCTTCCTGCTTATATTTCCTGATGAAAGATAATTGGATGTATTTCTCCCTTAAAACACATTTCAGGGTGCACCAGATCTTATCTACCGTGGGGATGGAACTAATGTTATGAGCCACAAATTGCTCTATGACTTCCTTTATCTTAGCCCATATGCCTTCCTCTTTAAGCAGTTGAGTGTTAAGTTTCCAGGTCATAACACAGTGTGGAGAGGGTAGCAACGCACCTTCTAACCAAATTAGGGAATGATCAGAAAGCATGCATGGGGCTATGTCAGTTCCCACAATATCGGCTAGGACATTCCTAGTGACTAAAAACAAATCAATGCGCGAATAAGATCTATGAAGTGGGGAATAGAAGGTATGTTCCATAGTAGAAGGATTCAAGCGGCACCATGGAATACACAAACTGATTGTGTCTACCATCTTATGGAGAGATCTCTGGATAGGGGAGAGTCCTAAGTACCTGTGGCTAGACTGATCTAAATCTGGGGTATATACCAGGTTCCAGTCACCAGCCAGTATGATGGGAATGTGTAGAAAGGAGGCAAGCAATATAGACAGATCAAAGAAAAATTCAGGGGTATCCTTGTTAGGTCCATAGATGGTACCCAAGAGGACCTCATAGTGATCCAAGACCCCTCTCAGGAAGAGGTACCATCCCTGTGGATCTGCCATGCATTGCAACATCTGAAATTGCACTCCTTGGACAATTAAGATAGCCCCCCCCCCCAAGAGGAGGAGTTCCCAGCCACATTCACCTGACCAACAATCTGGTGCCAGAAGAGAAGGCATTCTGAAGCCAGAAGATGGGTCTCCTGAAGGAATGCTACATGGCAGTTAAACATATTGAGATGTTTTAATATCTGGTACCTTTTGATCCTTGAGCAGGACCCCTTGACATTCCAAGAGACATATTTCATATCAGAGGAGTGGAGCAAGCTGAAGGTATAACAGCATATATCTACTAAAGAACTGTAGATCAAAAATGTACAGAGCTACAGCTGTCCTTACTGTGGTAAGTATAGTCAAAGATAAATTTACTTAGACCAAGGATAAATAAAGATCCAGGAAAAAAAAACTAATCTGATACAGGGGTGCAGCCAAGAATTTTAAATGTGTACTCAAGAGTTGAAGGAACTGAAACCAAAAGATGTGCTGCCATGCCACACAAACATTGCCCACCCCCATGTCAGTCAACTGTATGTAGTAAGCCAATTATCCTAATAGAGTTACAACATTTTATTTTACCTAACACACACACTACCAATCAGACAAAAGCTGGCTAGCTTTTAGTTGCAATGTTTAGGATACATTTTGATAAGCCTCTGTACGACATCAAAGTAATCAGCCTTACAGAAGTCCATTCATACCAGCACTCATGCATACTTACTCGATCTGGCCACTCTTACAATCATGGCCTCTAAGTTTAGCACCCACATGTCTTCCAAAGATCATTCACAAACTCACACTGAAGTGTCCAAGAAAGGGAAAAAATAAAAACCCAGATGGCATCAACTAATGTTGTAAGTTAAAATTTTTCTTTCCTTCGCCAAGTGCTGCTTGTGTGTTGTAGTTTTGGTAGCAATTTTCTTGGCTAGCACCTGATCTTCTGATTGTGAGCATGTGTTTACTTGTGTTCTTCATGTTATAGCTTATATAATACTTATCTGATCACGGGTGTCGGCAGGCATACTCAGAGTACCGTAAAATCTATGTATTTTTTATTGATCAGGTACGCACACTAGACAAGTATATGCCTATTTTCAAGTGCAACCCGGGAAGTTACAGAAAATATACAGACAGTGCAAAAACTGAACAACAGCCTCAGGCCAGAGCAACAAACACAAGCAGAGCCAGATGTACCTGAAGAACTGTATTCTAGCTGAATCTCAGCATTGGTACTTTAATGTTGTAAATTAACTGTTTTTGTTTTCTTTGCCTGAGTGCTGCTTCAGTGTTGTAGTTTCCTAAGCTATAACATGCACTGCAGGCTATTGAATCTCCCAATGCTGACTACTTCTCTGATTTCAACTACAAGTGATTCTTTGATTTGTATTAACATAAGATATCAGCATAGATCTATGTGATATTAGACTGAAAAAATGTAAGTGAAAAGTAAATAAACGGAAATATATCTGTACTCAAATTTCACATTATGACCAGCTCAGCACTTGAGTGAGAGTCCTTTGTAATGAATGTACCCCATTAAACCCCAAAGAGCCTGGTTGACATTATGGACCCGATTCTCAAAGCTCCCAGGATGGCACAAGGGGCTTGCACCACAAGGAATGGTGCAAAGTGCCCCTTGCGCCAAACAATGCACCAGGACTGATTCTCAAAAGCAGCCTGCATCAACCACAGGCTGCCTGCCCCAGATGGTGCTTGCACCACCCGTGCACCCAGAAATGGGCTGTGACATGGCACTAGGGGGCATGTGGCAGATGCAGGCTGCCACATCCCTGAAACTGGGATTCACAGAACTCTCCCAGAGGGAGAAATTCTAAGTACCCTTAGACCAGCCAGGACTGGTCTAAGGGTACTCAGAACAATACACTCTGGGAAAGTTAACCTGAAGGCACTGTGCTGCCATTCCCCCTCCCATTCCTTGGAGTGGTTTAATGCGATTATACAATGGTCCACTTTTTTGGCAGAATGGGTGAGGAAAAAAAAACAGAAAATAGTTTTTTTTTTATTTTAGATTATTATTTTTTTTTATTATTATTACTCCACCACAAAAAAAATAGTCTCATCGCCTGCTGAGATCCAGGCCCAAGGAGGAGACCAGCTGGACTTGGGTAGTCCCCAACGGGGAGCAGTGGTGGCATGCAGAAACTGCAGAAATTGTTCTTATAAGATAGCAAAGTGAAGTGAGGATGGCATGTACCAGCTCCAATTTTGTGGCAACTGTGTGACCTGTGAGCAGGAGCCGTGAAAGAACAAGACCACTGTTTGTCATTACATGGTGGCGGCTCCCACTCTGGACAACAGAATATTGGCAATGTGTCTTCATGTTCAGGCAATCCTGCAGGAGTGGGCTGATGCATGTCGGTCTCTCACACACTGTCTCTCTCTATTGCACTGAGCAGAGAGATAGCTACAAATGCTCCCGATGGACGTGCCCCCAGTCTTTGGCTGTCTGCTGGGCTCTGCACAAACACCCCTTCTCCCTCCCCAACTGCAATGCTCCTCTGGTCTCTGGCTCTCTGCTGGGCTCAGTGGGAACACCCCTTCTTCATCCCCAACTGCACACTGAGTACAATCAGTAACCCCCGAAGCAGTGACTCACTATGTCCCAGCTCCATCTTCTTCAACCTCACTAAAACCTTCGATAAAGTCAGCCATCAACTCCTTCTGTATCAACTGCAGTCCCTAGGGCTTGCCCCCAACACTGTCCTTTGGTTCAAGGACTACTTATCAAACAGGTCACAAAAGGTTAAAATAGGCCAGTCACTGTCTGGATCCAAAGCAGTCTCATTGGGTGTTCCCCAAGGGTCCATCTTAAGGCCCTTGCTGTTTAACTTGTTCTTGAACACTCTCCCCGAGGCTAGCACTTGTAAAATTATCTTATACACAGACGATGCCGTTATACTCAGCACTCACCTGCATCTTGAAACCCTTCAAGCCGAACTGCGGACTGCCTTCCAATCACTGGAGAACTGGTTCAGCTCTTACAAGTTATTGCTAAACTACAAAACAACAAAAATGATGCTCCTATCAAGCCCACAGTTAAAACAGAGGTACTCCACCTTAACTATCACCAATAACAATTTCGACCCCTTGAAGCAAATGCACGCCTTCAAATACCTAGGTGTCATGATAGACGATAGTCTCTCCTGTGTGCAGCACATAGACTTGGTGATAAAGGCAGTGAACACCAAACTTGGAGTCCTCTACAGGCACAGGAAAAGCCTCACACCCAACGCCCTATGGATCTCCTTCTCCAGCTCCATTCTATCCATAGTTGACTATGGCCTGATAGTTTATGGCGCTGCCATAGACTCTGCCTGAAAGAGGGTAGTCACTGCTCTAAACAAGGTGTTCAGACTGATACTCAGTGCAGACTGCTTCACACATACTTGCACCCTCTATAATCACTCCGACCTGCTCTCCCTAAGGGATAGGACCAAAGTCCAAATGTGCCTTCTAGGAAGGAAAACAATACAGTGCAAGCCTCTTATAATGGGCACATCTGTGCGAGATGATTTTGCCTGTTATATGAAGTGGGTGCTATAACCAAAAGCCTTTTTTTTGCATTAAAACACAGACACAGTGGGCGCGACTAGCAGACACTTCACTTCCCTACTTAGGACAAACAGTATTTGCGGACATAGAGAGAGCTTTTACATTTATTTCTGTACAGTCCAGTACCATACAGTACTTCACTTCACTCTTTCAGGCAAACAGGTGGTGACATTCAATCTTATCGCTGTCCAATACCTAGCAACATGCCTAGCAACCTCGGGACCTAGCAACATGCCTAGCAACCTCAGGATCTAGCAACAGTGACAGACCAAGGTACTGTACTGCGTTAAAATAATTATTTCAGAAAATAATTTCAAAAGGGAGGAAGGGTAGTGTACAGTCAATCCTCATTCATCAGCACTTTATAAGACATCTCACTTACGCAAGGTAATGCTTCCATTCCCCCGATTCCTTCTTTGGAAAACGTGGCATATTTGTATCGGCAGCAGGAGGTGGCTGAATTAGAATTAACTGACCTCCAAGATTCTGATCTGACACTGCAGCATGTAGCCATGCCCACCTTCTACAGTGTTTTGGGCAAGTTAGCTGCTAATTAGTGTCAGTTCACATTTTGGCTAGTTCCAAAAACTCCATGCCAAAGTGCGAACTGACACTAACTGACACTAGCTAGCAGCAAATCTGCCCGCAATAGAAGGCGGGCATAGAACGTTATAACTACTGTTCTTAACATTACAGCCTAAGGAATTGATAAATGGAAAATGAAATTTGTCTGCTATAGCCGATTGCCCACCATACCCGGGCGGTATAAGTGGAGTCGACTGTACTGGGACAAGTCCTGCCTTGTATCACCAACATGTTAGCATACACCAACTCCAAGTATATTACTCGAGACAAGGAGCTAAATCCACTAAATGTGTCCCTTTTCATAGGACAGTACAGGGTCAACGGTCCTTCTCCTACTGAGCCTCTCTGTGGCTAAACGAGCTCCCATCTACCTTGCTAAATATTTTGAACCCCAGAACCTTAAAATTGGAATTAAAGCAATATCTGTTAAACAGGAGTGTCTATGAGTGCCACATCTGATCCTAGAGGTTCCTCCGTGAGCACCTAGCAACCCTCAACCTGTGGTATCCCCCAACGGCCTCTTAGCACATTCCTCCCCCTTGCTTGCCCTGCTACCTTATATCAGGTCAGCCCCCAACTCCATCCAGCCTCATCATGTGCTGACTGGTGAATCCCTAGATGAAGTATAGCTCACCTTTTTTTCTCTTTGCCTCTCTCTCCATATATCTCTCTACCCTTCTCTCTCACTGCCTCACTCTCTCTCCACTGCCTCACTCTCTCTCCACTGCCTCTATTCTCTCTCACCCCCCCACACCCTCTCCCATGCTCCTCTGCTTACTCTCCCCCTTCCTTGATTTTGCCTACTCCCACTGTTCCTCATGTCAACTCCCAGCTAACCGCTCAGAGATTACCCTAGTCCTGGTCATGCTGGGTCAGTTCACATTCTCTAGATACTGGACCACTCATCTCCCTCTGATACTATTGTTGACAAGGCCCAAGTGGCCACACTGTGAGTCCATTTTGAGCTTAATAACAAGTCAAAATGCTGTGTAAATACACTATTTATTTCTTCTCTCTGTAATTGAATTGCCCTCACTTGCCAGTTGTATTGTAAATGAGGTACAATTATGCCTGTAACCTTTTGTCTGTAATGTTGCTCACTGATCTGATGGAACCCTTAAATCTAATTACCATGACTTTTCCATTCTGTTTCTTACTGATGTTATATTATACCTGTAATCTTATGTCTGTAATGTTTGTTCACGTGGAAAGTTCGTGAGAGCTTGTGCTCACAGGTGTTATCCGAATCATCAAATAAATAAATAAAATATATAAATAAAAATTTGCTTTCTGCTGCCGTTACTGCACTTTCTCTAACTTCTGGCATGAAACTTGGTTCCTGCTGCTGGTACTGCTACAAAAGAAAATAAACACTGTTGTCTATGTGGGGACAGGAGCAGAAGTCTATAATACCTGCTATACTTTCTCTGAACCACTTTGAGTGTGGCCGTTATTTTTCTTTCCTTTAAATGTTGCAGCACTTGTCCCTTTAGCGATGATCTAAGGTTTTTTTTTACTGGGGTTGTACTGATCTTGGTGAAGTGACTGACTGGCACCTTTTCCCATGAGTTATGCCAGGATTTACCATGGATAAAAAGTGCCATTCAGCCAATCAGAATGCATGATTCTCTGACCCCATTGTATAATTTGGAGTAATTTAAGGTTATCATTTTAAATGAATCTGCCCAAATCTGTCCAGATTTGGGGCCAGTCTAAGTTTGCGTGTCTTTGATTTTCTAATCAGTGTTTAGCAACTCTAGGCATAGATAAGGACAATTTAGATAAAAGGTATTGAAATAATTGTGATACAGGATGAGCTTTCCTGGCTATAAGTGAAATAGAGTCTAAAACTATACCATGGTCTGTAATCCAAGGGAAAGAGCCAAAATGGGAAACTAATAATATTTTCAGGGTAAATAACTTATAATAATAACCCTATTGCCACAGCATATTAAACAGTGTACCTTCAGCACTAGTACACTTAGGGCAGTCAGGTGACTCAGCTTTCCTGGCACTGGTCCTTTTTAATGCCTTTCAATTGACAGTGCAGAGGAGCTTGAAGGGAAAGTCTGCCTCTTTGTGAATGACACCAAAATCTGTAGTAGGGTGAACACTCTTGGGGGGTGGAAAGGATGAGCAGAGACCGGAGAAAACTCGAGGAGTGGTCAAGGATATGGCAGTTGGGTTTCAACATGAAATAGTGAAAAGTAAATCACTTGGGGCAGAGTACAAAATGGGAAGAGTGATACTGACAACTGTCAAGCAGGGAGGAGATGTGGGGGTAATCATACTGGATGACCTACAGGTGGCCTGGCAGTGCAACAAGGTAGTTGGGAGAGCTAGTGGGATACTGGGGTTCATAGGGCAGAGGGTATCACCAGCACAAGGTGGTATTACCTCTGCATAGATCACTATTAAAACCCCACCTAGAGTACTGTGTCCAGTTCTGGAGACCTGGCATGCAGGAGAGACAGATGACTTTAGTTGCTGCAGAGAAAGAATCTACAGTACAACCAAACAAATTTGATGTCTCCCAGAGCATTTGGATAATCGAGGTTGTACTGTACTTCCATACTCTTGTTAAAATTAGACAAAAATCAGAACTCTTGACATTAACTTAGACCAAGGATAAAGTTTAAGGAAAAAAAATAATTTAATACAGTATTATATAAGCTATAGCATGAAGAACACAAATAAACACATGCTCACGAGCAGAAGATTAGGTGCAGAGAAAATTGTTACCGAGACTACACCACTGAAGTAGCAGTTAGGTAATGAAACTAAAGAAAAGTTAAGTTAGAAACAGAAATATAGAAAGGTGATGGCAGAAGGAGATCAAAGGTCCAGAAAATCTGCCCATGAGTTCCCGAGACCCTAGGAGATCCCGGGACCTAGCCCATACTTTTACCCGCGGATTTAATTTGAGCATTTTCTTTATCCCAACCTCGTTTGAAGGCTGACACGGTCTTAGCTCCCACTACATCCACAGGCAGCCTGTTCCATGGCTTCACTATCCTTTCTGAGAAACAGTGTTTCCTAAGATCCTTTTTGAATTTCCCACCCTCAGCTTCCTTCCATGCCCCCTTGTATTTGAGCTGGATGCCCTGGTGAATAGTTCAGGTTAGTGCACTGCATTAATTCCCCTCATGTACTTGAAGGTTTTTTCACATCCCACCTTTCCCTTCTTTTCTCCAGTGAGTACATGTTGAATTCCTCAAGATGCCTTTCATATTGTAGCCCCTGGAGCCCCTGTATCATTTTGGTCGCCCTTCTCTGTATGGTTTCTAGCCTGTCCCTGTGGTCTCCAAAACTGGACACAGTATTCCAGGTGGGGTCTCACCAGAGATCTTAACAGTGGCAGTATCACCTCCCGATGCCTACTGTCAAATCCACTTCCTATATACCCCAACATTTTGTTGACCCTACTATATGTTGCATTGCATCGAATGGCTTGTTTTAGGGTGTCACATATGATAACTCCTAGATCCCTTTCCTCTTGTGAGACACTGAGCATGTTCCCATTTAGCCATTAGGCTGTCCTCTGGTTATTGTTGCCTAGATGCATCACTGTACACTTCTTGGCTTTGAACTTCAGCTGCCATACACTAGACCATTTTTCCAACTTTTTCAGATCATTCTGTAGGTTTCCAACTGCTTCGTACTGTCCACCATACTACCAAGCTGAGTGTCATCCACAAACAGTGTGATTTTGCCCTGGATATCTACTCTTATGTCACTGATGAACACATTAAAGAAGACTGGTCCTAAGACTGAGCCCTGAGGGATCCCACTCATCACCTCTTCCTCCTTTGACTTCTCGCTGTTGACATCTACTCTCTGCTTCTTGCCTCCCAGCCAGCCACCCACCCACTTAACAGTTCAGTTTAATATGCCCAAATGCTCTAGCTTCTTCAGCAGGCAGTTAGATGGCATGTAATAAAAGACCTTATTGAAGTTGAAATAGAGAAGGTCCACTGGATGGTCCCTATCCATTTCCATAGTTACCCAGTCAAGCAATGTTATCAGGTTTGTTTGGCATGACCTGCCCATCACAAAACCATGTTGTTTGTCATCCTGAAGGTCATTCTTACTCAAGTATTCCACTTGGTCTTGTTTAATCAGGACCTCCCTTTGTTTTTCTAACACTGATGTGAGGCTAATCGGTCTGTAGTTACCGGCTTCCTCCCTACTTCCACATTAAATTTGATACCCTCTGCTTTTTTTTTGTTATTCTAGTTGAATCTCAGCGCTGGTACTTTAATGTTGTAAGTTAACTTTTCCTTTTTTTGTCAGAGTTCTGTTTCAGTGTTGTAGTCTCACAAGCTATAGCATGCCTTGCAGGCTATTAAATCTCCCAGTGCTGACTACTGTACTTCTCTGATTTCAGCTGCAAGTGATTCTTTGACATGTATTAACATAAGATGTTAGCATATAATTATGCAATATTATACTGGAAAATATCATACTGTAAAAAGTAATTATAAGTCTAATTAATTATTCATGAGCCTAGCAAGGCCCCTGATTGGCTTCTGGATCAGTCATTAATGTCTTAGAAATTACCTATCCAGCTGCCAGTTGACACTGTGTGGCACGCACGGTTCGCAACACTCTACTTATAACCTTAAGCTAGAAGCAGTATAGCTAGAAGCAATATGGCATAGTGGTTTAGGGCACTGAGCTGTAAACCTGGAGAACTGGGTTTGAATCCTATCAGTCCCCACTTGCATACTATGTGACCCTGAGCAAGTCACTTAAATTCCTTGTGCTCCCAGATCGCACCTGGAATCAAGCTCTGGCTTAGTGTGCCTTTCCTGGCTCAACAATTTCCCCTTCTTCTTAATTAAGTTAAAAATTAATGGGAAAAATGAAAGGTTGCTATTGCATATAGACTTACAATCACAATAACAACTTCGAAGCTGGTCATTTTCTTGGATTAATGACTAACTGGAGGGAGGTGGCCCAAGGTGGCCCCCCCCTCCCAGTCGTTAATCCCTCAGAAATGACCGGCTTCTCAGTCATTACTGCTTAAGTAAATGGAAATGTATTTGCATACAAATTTCACACTGTGATCTACTCAGCACTTGTGTGTGAGAGCACTTTGTAATGAATGTACCCCTTTAAACCCAGAGGAACCTGGTTAACATTATGATTAGAACACCAATGAGTTTGTAATAGTAGAACATGTATGGCTGCACTTAGCAATTTTTGACATAGGCTTCATCACATATATAAGCCAGTTTAAAAGTTAACTTCCGTTATGGTTGAAACCTAACCAGTCCAATTTGAACAATGTCTGCATACCTATACTGTCTTGCAATTGGCATGAGGACTGAGTGTATGCATATGGTTTGGCAATACGTACACTTTTTTTAATTTATATTTTATGCTTCCATGTTGACCTCACCCCCAGTCAGACCCAGCTCCATCCATTGACAGCCCTGTCACTTACCTATAAGACTTTCAACCCCATGAGCTTACCCCTTCATAGCGATGGTTGGCTGAGCCAGAACCAACCCTCCGTCCCCTCCAGGTCTATGGGGGTGGAGGTTCCCGGTGTGTCCACACAGTGGGCAGTGGCCAGAGTTGGGGCCTGAGTGTGCCAGGGGATCATGATATATGGAGTTATTTCCCTGTTTTTGCCCTGCCCACAGGATGTTGGCAAGCAAAGCAGCTTATATGGATGTACATGTGTGCTATTCCATGATCTCTGGCCAATGTCCTCCTTCCCACAGCACCTGCCTTACTGCACTGCCACCTGTGGTCACCCAGGTGGAAGTCTTGCAGCAGTGGCATCAGCCCTCCCTCCCTCCCCAGAGGAGGAGAGCATCCTCTGGGACACTGTATGCTCCTCTTCTCAGGTGGCCCTCTAACAGTCCAGGTTCATTCTTGAACCCGGGTCATCAGCATTGTGAGTAGTAGCTCTACCACTGCCCTGGTGTGCCATTAATACTGTGTATACACTGTTTTACAGAACTTTTTCTCTGTGCCTTGGTCTGTTCACATCTTGACAACACCCGTTTCCACCTTATTGCCAGCATTCTCAGTGAAGAACATTTTATGAACCACTCACCCATGACCACAGAGGTATACAGTCAGGATTGCGCTGAAATGTTAGTGAAGTGACTTACACGGTGACATAAATAACATGAGTGAAAACAACTACATGGATTTAACAGTGGGACAGTTATAGCACTGTTCACTCATGGCAACCAGTTGAAGTTCAGTAGTGTGTGCTGCCTACCCATGCAGGCAGCGTAGCATAGAGGTTAGAGTGACAGCCTGTGAATAGGCTTGCTACATCCACCAGACCTTGGTTCGATCCTGGGCGATTTTTTTTTGGTGTCTCCGCCCGCCCTGCTGAGTTGCATCCCCAGAGTTATAATAATAAATCTGCCCCCCTCCTGACCTTCCACCCTTCTGCCCCCAAGTTGCATCCCCCCAGAGCTGGAATGCTAAATATACCCTCCCTGAGTTGTGTCCCCCCCCCGAGTTGGAATAGTAAATCCCTCCCAAGTTGTACCCCCTCCAAGTTTTGCCCCTCTGAGTTGGATCCATGGCGTCCGTGCTGTGCTAATAGTAAATCATGCAATGTCTGAGTTGCGGTATTTTGGCATAGAGCGATTTACCATTTAGCTGTTTTCCATGCGTGGTTGTCAACATTGCCGTGTTTTCTTTTGCATACTTATTAGTGACCCAACCACAGATGTGATAAGGGGCTTGCCCTATTGGTCATGTGTAGTCCAATGTGTGGTGCCAGCTTCATTCCTACATATAAGTGCTTTTCTCCTTCAGTTTTCTTCCATGAACATGCAAGTATGCATCGGCATGTATGGGTACATGGTTTCCAATGGCTTCCCATTTCCCCTTTGAAGTACACCTGCCATACTGCTACCTGACTTCCACAAGGATGCTTTCAGATAGCAGGACACAGTTGATTTAAAACTTTTACACAACCCTATCATACAGATACTGTGTGTAACAGCTGTATGTTAACACTGCAGCAAAGACAACTCTTACAATTGTGAGAGTGAACTCAAGCACATTCTTAGGCTATGAGAACTGTGAACATAATGAGAGCAGTGCCAATATTGTACAAGTGTGAGAGCACTCTTGCTAACATAAGAGTGTTCAGGAAGGTGATACTAATATTTAATTTATCACAAAACATCCCAGCAATGACACTATACTGACATGTTAAATAAATATTAAATGTCTTTCAGAATTTTTGCTTGCATTTCTGTCAAAGACAGCAGAGGGTGGTGGTAACCAGAGTTAACTGCGAGGAAGAGAGGGTGACCAGCAGGGTGCCTCAGGGATTAGTACTGGGACTGGTCCTATTTAATGTCTTTATAAGTGACATTGCAGAGGGGCCAGAGATGAAAGTCTGCCTCTCTGTGGATGAAACCAAAATCTGCAATAGGGTGGACACTTTGGGGGGTGGTGGAAAGGATAAGCAGAGACCTGAGAAAACTCAAGGAGTAGTCAAGGGTATGGTATCTGCGTTTCAACACAAAAAAGCACAGAGTAATTCACTTGGGGCACAGAAACCCAGGAGCAGAGTACAAAATGGGAGGAGTGATGCTGATGACCACCAAACAGGAAAGAGACCTGGGGGCAATCATAATGGATGACCTAAAGCTGGCCAGGCAGTGCAACAAGGCTGTTAGGAGGGCTAGTGGTATACTGCGGTGCATGGGGGGGTATCACCAACAGAAAGAGGGAGGTGGTATTGCCTCTGCTTAGAAAATGGCCTTTTTATTTCCTGGCATCTGAATGGCTGGTACCCTTGCCTGGGAGGTACATTAACTTACAATACAGTAGATGCCCAGGAAATAAAAAGTACAAGCCCATGTGCCCCTTCACCCACTCAGGTATCCTTGTGCCCACTCTGCTTCCTCATTGGCCAAAAGCACCCCACTGGGCACAGAATTTGGAATCACTACCATTTCTTTTAGCTCACTTAGTGAGTGAGCAGAGTACCCCCTCCACACACACACTTCTGTAAACTGAGTGTTTTGGTGAAATGTTACATTTAAAAAATAAACACAGACAACTTTATCATTAAAAATGAGTGTCACTGTGCTGCTAATCTCTCACCACAACAGCAACCGGGTTTACAACCTATCAGCCTCACTGTCTGGTAACTGCGCTCACTCACTACTACTCCCTCAGCACCACAGTAAAAACTTCCGGGTCTCATACTGAATTTGATTTAAAAGGGGAACAAGAAAATGACTAGAAAGAAATGCCTAGCAAAAGCTACAGAGCCATCTACTGGCTAATACAGTAGATACAGGGACTACTTTACCAAAAAAAGACTAAAAATACAATTGTAGTCATTTTTTTATGTTTGCATGTGCTCACGCATAGCAAACATTTTGTTAGGTAAGTGACCTTTTGAGAGGTGTGAAACTGTCAGTCCAATGCAGAGTGGTCTGCAAAGGGCTCATCAGTGTCACACCAAACATCAGCCAGGATGATCATGACAGTATTTTGGCTTGCTGGACAGAAACGTTATGTATTCCGAAGGACAGAGACGACCCAATCACAGGTCGGCTCGTCTCTCAGATCTGTGCCACTCAGTAAGCACAGATGATCTGCCATGATCAGCCTGCTGAGGAATTACCCGTATTTTACTGTCACTTCTCCCTCAACACGGATACAGCTATGCCAGTCAGTCACATCGCAAGAAAAGTGAGTATGTGACAAAGGATCTGCACATTCTCTGCACAATATCTGGAAGGTCTTTTACAAAGAATAGTGCTGTGCAGATTGTCTGTTCATTTCTATTTTTATTAAGCCTTTGCCCCTACCCTCCCAGCCACCAGAAGTGTGCAATGACCCTGCCAACTCAGGCTTCTCACAGGGCTGTCAGTTTTTTTGCCTGGCTGTGCTGGTCTTTTCTTCCAGTCCCACTTATTCATATGCTTTTTTTTATGTCCCCAGACAAGATGGGAGTGGAGCACAGTGAGGGGAGCACACGGTGGTATTAAAGGCTGGAGCTTCCTGCTCACCACAGGCACCCCTCCACTCATTGTCGACAGCCATAGCAGCAGCTGTTTCTCAATTATCTCACTTGGGAGTATTACATCATACTCATGTCACCCAAACCTTAATACTGCGTACAGTCCTGTGTTACATATTCAAGTATTGCTATTACAGTGGCAGGCACACCTGTATCACTATTGTACTATGAGTGACAGTAAAACATGGTTTGCCACTTTTTTTATGTTCCATGCCGACTTCTACCCCCCTTCCCAATATAACACGACATTGTTGGTGCCTAATCCTCCAGTGTCGCGACCTGAAATAAAGAAAACCATCCCTTGGCATTTTTTTAAGTAAACCCTGTAAAAAGAAAACTGTCCATCAATGTCTCTTGTGGCTATTACTGTCTCCCACCCGACGCTCCCACTCAACAACCCCCCAAGCCCTTACTTACCCATCAGGGGTGCAAGGATGTAATCCCCTCTGGACCGCAGACATGTCTTCACTCTTCAACGCTGGACCACGAACTGAGGAAATCAGGTATATGGTTCAATGTTTTTCAATGGGGTTTTGAACTTAGTGACATAACTTGACCATTTTTGAATATTTTTGCCCTAAATTTTCAACATGCTTTTTTGGGACCCCACCTCATGAACAATAGCAGTGTAATTTTGCACATCTGTCCCAAAAAGTGATTTTGCAGTTGCTGCACAAAATCACCTTTCAGGCAGGATTTGAACATTTTCTCCACCTTGTTCATGAGGTGGGGTTATAAGAAGGCTATCTTGAAAATCTGGGATATAAATATTACAAAACAACAAAGTTATGAGCCTACATTGAAATTTACGAATGCAGGCTCATAACTATGATAATTTTCAATATTTTGACTCCAAATTTTCAACATAGCTATTTCTTCACAGCACCTCATGAATATGACAGCTGTCATTTTTCCAATCCTGGCCAAAATGTGTTTTCACAATTGTGGCACAAAAGCATCTTTTGGGCAAGATTGTTACCTTGGACCCTGGTGAAATAACAAACACATTTAACAACACATTTCACTGACTTGCCATTACAACCACAAATCCAAGGAGCTGACCACACTGTTACCTATGGAGAATCCCCGACCACCCCCACCTATAGTAACCCTGGTCCCTCTCAGTTCTATTTCAGGCCCATCACTGTAGCAGATACAATAAAATATGTAAAATGAGCTTTGGGAAAAACAAGGATGGGCAACGATGCAGTAGACATGAAATTGGTAGCCCTCACCCTAAAAGAACTGGTCCTCTCTATTACCAAAATATTCAGTTTCTCCCTCAGATACTCACAATTCCTGGAAATATGGAAAACCGCATTGGTCACCTCTGTCCACAAAAGTGGGGACCACACACTAGTGTCCACCTATCAGCTGATTTCTATACTCTCCCTTTTATCCAAGGCACTGGAGAGAATTGTCTCTGATCAACTTGTAGATTATCTCTAGAAATACAATATCTAATGCCCATAACATCATGGGCTCAGGAAGCTGCATAGCACTAGTACTGCTCTGATAGAGCACACTAGTTTCCTACATGAAGCCCAAGATAGTGGCTATCTGGCTGGATCCATGTACATTGATTTAACAAAAGCATTTGATTTTTTCAACCACTTGCTCATCTTCTCTAAACTCCACACCATTCGCCTTTCAATGGACACCTTACACTGGTTTCATAGCTACCTTACCAACCAGTCCCAATGCGTGAGGATTAATGGAGCACTGGAAGATACCAGAAGTGATACCATTGGAGTACCCCAAGGATCTATACTGGGTCTGCTATTATTTGGCCTATTTGCAAATGACCTACCTGCAGCCTGACCCTCAAAGATCCTCCTCTAAGCAGATGATGTACTCATTTATACTAGCAACCTAAATCAAGTGGCTCTTACGTGGAAACTCCAGTATAGCTTCAAGGCAATGGAAAGGTGGTTCTGTCAGAATAAACTTCTACTGAACTATATGAAAACAAAGACCATGCTATTTGCTGGTCACCAAGCAAGAGAAAAAGCCCTACCTCTCACCGTATTGAATGTGAAGGGTGATATATTAGAACATGTTACCTCATTTAAGCACCTAGGGGTTACCCTAAGCGAGTCACTCACATTTGCCCCTCACATCAACTCTATTGTGAGGCTAACCCACATAAAATTAGGGACACTTTATAGGCATAGACACTACCTCACATCTGCAGCTAAGTGAGCTGTAGTAACCAGCTATATCTTCCCTGTGCTGGACTATGGTCTGGCAGTGTACAGTGCGCTCATGGACACGATCTTCAATAGGGTCAGACTGGTGCTAAATAAGGCCCGCCAGTTCATACTGGAAGCAGATAGGCTCACACATACCTGTGCCCTATACTCCCAATCTGACGGACTCCCACTACAAAAAAGGCTCAAGTACCATGTAAGCCTGCTAGATATGAAAGCACTCATGGGTCCCCCCCCCACACCACACAAAACCTCCTCTGCCCTGCCAAAAATCAGTACTCAACTAGGAGTACTGATAGGAAAGTACTGTCTGTACCATTCCATAGAATTAGCCCTGCTCAACGCTCCTTCACCTGCAGAGCCCCACTCTGGTTAAACGAGTTGCCGAAATCCCTTCTGAGCCTCCCAAGCATTGCTATGTTCAAGGTGGGGCTGAGAAAGGCTCCCTCATCAAACTCCAGATGCGACAGCATTCTGACTCAACCGAATGCATGCTCTAAGCTATGATGTGTTGAACACATAATGTTATATCTAATAATGTTGCAACTTTCGATCTTTTGTTTTGTACGTAGTTGTATTTTCTGTAACTCACTGTGACAAGGCTTAATTGTACCTGCTCTCTGTATCTGCCTAACCTATGTAAATTCCATATATTTGATGAGGAACCTTTGTAAATGAGCTAGCTAGCTCAAAGGTGTATTTCTGATTAAATAATTACATAAATAAACAAATAAATAAACAGATACTGTGCATTTGAAAATGTTCTCTGACCTTGTTCATGAGGTGGGCTTATAAGAATGCTACTGTATGTGGGGTCGTAGGAAGGCTATGTTGAAAATTTGGGGTACAAATGTGAGAAAACGACAAAGTTATCAGTGTAGTAATTTTCAGTATTCCGACCCCAACTTTTCAACATAACCATTTTTTCACACAACCTCATGAATGTGACAGCTGTCCTTTCTGAAATCCTACCCAAAATGTATTTTTAACACTTGTGGCACAAAATAGCATTTCAGCCATTGTTTTATAAATGACAGCTGTCATGCTCAGAAGCAGTGGTCATAAAAAGATTATGTTGAAAATGTGAGGTAAAAATAATAAAAACCAACTAAATTATGAGGAAATGCATTGTTCCAACATTTACTCATAACTTTATTTTTTGCAGATTTTGGCCCCTAATGTTCAACATATCCCTTGTGTTACCCCACCTCCTGAACATGGCAGGTGTCATTTTTCAACTCCCCTCAGAAGCTTGTTTCCACAGTTGCACTGCAAAATCACCTTTTGGATGGGATTTTAAAAATTCCACCTGTTCTGATCTGGTCATGAAAAGACTATTGGACATTTGGGGTCAAAATGTGGGAGCCCACTTAAAAGTAGATATTGCTTCTCAGTTGTCCTATCCTGAGTAATTGCAATCTAACAGTGTGTCAAAGCAGGACACCACACAAAATGAGACATTACATCTCACCTGCTCTATCCTGGGTAAATCTATAATGACAAGCATTTGTCAATGCTGAATGTTGTCATGCTGGCAGTGGCAGTGGTGGAGATGGAGAGGCATAGCGCTGTGAGTTTGTTAATGTGTCCCAAAAGGTGATTTCACACAGCAAGTACGCCACTGTACGGCAGAACTGCGGAAACGCATTTTGGGCAGGCTGTGGAAAATGGCAGCTGGACTGTTGATAATGAGGTGTGCACAAATGCCAGTGGTGAAAATGTGGCATGAAAATATTGCAGATTGACAAAGTTACAAGGGTGCGTGGAAACTGAGCAGTGCATGTTTGCAACACAGTCATTGTCTGGACTTTCGCTACCAAATTTTCAACACAGGCATTTTAGGACCTCTGCTGATGAATACTGTCACCGACATTTCCTGAAAGTGTCCCGAAAAGTGATTTTGCACAGTGACCGTGCAATTCTGCACCGGATGTGCAAAAACACATTTCAGCCAGCTGTACTGTTCATAAGGAGGTATGGAAAAATGGCAATGATGAACAGCTGGAGTGAAAGTATTACAAATTCACAAAGTCACGAGCGTGCGTGCAACCTGCACAACGCGCGCTCATAAAACACTCATTTTATTGACTTCGTCCCTAAATTTTCAACATAGGCATTTTAGGACATCTGCTAATGAACAGTGTCACTGCCATTTTCATAATGTGTCTCAAACACGGGCTTTCCGCAGCGACCGCGCTATTCTGCGCCGGAACTGCAAAAACAGATTTTGGTCAGGATGTGAAAAATGACAGCTGTACTGTTCATTAGGAGGTGTAGAACAATGACACTGCTGAAAATATAAGTTTGCGAACTTACGAGTGTGCGTGCAAACTGTGCAATGCATGCTCGTAACACAGTCATTTTATGGAGTATTGTCACCAAATTTTCAATACAGACATTTTAGGACCTCTGCTCATGAATAGTGTCACTGTCATTTTTGTAATGTGTCCCAAACACTGATTTCGAACAGCGACCGAGCTATTCTGTGCTGGAAAGTGAAAACACATTTTAGGCAGGTTGTGAAAAATGACAGCTATACAGTTCACAAGAAGGTGAGGTAAAATGCCAATGTTGAGAATCTGGCATGAAAATAGTGCGAATGCGCTAACTTACGAGTGTGCGTTGCGCAGTTGCTACACACACTCGTAAAACAGTCATTTTTTGGATTTTTCCCACCAAACTTGCAACATAGGCTTTTTGAGACCCTCTCTCATGAACAGTGGCACTGTCATTTGTTACTCAGTCCTGAAAGGTGATTCCGTGCAGTGACTGCGAAATCACCTTTCAGGACCGAATAGCTCATGACAGTGCAAGAATTCATGAGAAGAGGTCCCAAAAACCCCATGTTGAAAATTTGGGGCCAAAATTCATAAAATGCCGAGATATGCATTAAAGTTGAAAAACCCTATTCATTCCATTATACAGCTTACCGGCATTTCTTCAGTTTGCAGTTGGCTTTGAAGAGTGCAGGCGTGTTCAGCATACCACAGAGGATCGTCCATGGACTCTGCAGGTAAGTATGGGAATTAGGGTCAGGGGAGGCAGGGTGCACAGTGGGTGGAGTCTTGGGTGGGGGAGGGGCATCGAGATTCGAGGACCGTTTCATTTTACAGGAAAAAATGAAAAAACCCATCACAGGACAGTTTTTTTTTTTCAGGGGATTTGGCATGCTGGGTGGGCTTCCAGCGTGCCACCTAACTGTTTGGGGTGTCTGTAGCTGATGGGGGATTGGGCACTCTCGGCACACAACCACGGGGAGGAGGAAGTAATGTCGATGGAGATTGGGCACCCCTCAGCATTCAACAATTGGGGGGTTATGCTGACGGGGTAGGGCTCCCCATCAAGCACACAAAGAAAGCGGGGGTTAACCGACAGAGTTGGGAACCCCTGAAGTCGGCAGTAGTTAAGCGGACGCCAGCTCGCCGACCATGCACATAATGGGGGCGAGCACAGCAAGAAAAGGACCACTGCATATGATGAGCTTTGCTCGGATTGCAGCGGATCTTTTCTTAGATGTGCTCACCACATTATGGATGCATGGTGTCGCGCAGGCATGCAGGCTGATTGGGGAATGCAGGACGCACCTACTGGTGCATGCTCTGCATTCGCCCAACAGCAACCCCGCCTCCAAAGCTGCACTGCCCCACGATGTTGGCAGCGCAAGCGCGCCAACATAAAAATGTGTACAAGCAAGACCAGGTACAACAGCAATACCAGCGGTGAACATTTGGCATTGACAAATGCTTGTTTTAGAATTACGTTAGGATTTTTTTTTGATAATCCTATAAAAAATTACACATGTAGTCCATTTTCTAAGTGGAATAATACCCTCCAGGCTGGGTGCTATGGGTAATACCGGACTTTCCTGGGACTATAAGGCCCTCCTCCTGTGGCATCGGGCCTCATTAAGCCCCTTGGAAGTCCGGTATTGCTCAATACTGCCCACCCTGTTGGGTATTATTGCTTTTATGGACTGCTAATAAGACCCCACTTAGAGTACTGTGTCCAATTCTGGAGACCTGGCATGCAGGAGAGACAGATGACTTCAGCTGCTGCAAAGAAAGAACCTATTTCTACCCAGTTGTTAAAATTAAACACAAATCAGGAATCTTGACATTTTTTGTTCCCTCTGCAAATCTCAAGCTAGAGAGGGTCTATTTTTAACACTGCAGGGTAAAA
This sequence comes from Neoceratodus forsteri, assembly GCA_016271365.2. NCBI lineage: Eukaryota > Metazoa > Chordata > Ceratodontiformes > Ceratodontidae > Neoceratodus > Neoceratodus forsteri. The sequence continues at coordinate 689,799,551 of CM057449.1, forward strand.
ATTAGGTTTTTAAGAAAGGGAAAAGAGAAGGACTGCTTAATGTTTGCAAGAGAGAGAGAGAGAGAGACAGGCAGGAAGGCTGCCAACAGCACAAACACACGCACAGATATTTATATTATTTGACTCCCAATCCCCATTGTTTTTTTCCATTTTCTTTAATTGGTGCAGGTAGTCAATGACTTTGCGAGCATGCAGAGTGCGTGACATCAACTGCTGAGGAGTGAGCACGCCTGCTGCGAGCTCAATCTACAAACAGAAGAATGTGAAGTCCAGATACCGGTTGCCGGTACACTGTAGTTTTTTGGTTTTTATGACTGTGAGGCCGGGAGTTGAGACATCAATAAGTAATTTGCAGCAAGTAAACTGAAAGTGAGGGACACAGGGAGTGAGCGAGCAGCCAGGATGGGGGGCGGCAGGAAAGGTGCCATGCTGCAGTTCAGAAGTAAACTGAAAGGGAGGGACACAGGGAGCGAGCGAGCAGCCAGGATGGAGGGCGGCAGGAAAGGTGCCATGCTGCAGTTCAGAAGTAAACTGAAAGGGAGGGACACAGGGAGCGAGCGAGCAGCCAGGATGGAGGCGGCAGGAAAGGTGCCATGCTGCAGTTCAAGTAAACTGAAAGTGAGGGGCACAGGAGGCGGCGAGCAGCCAGGCTGGAGGTGGCAGGAAGGTGCCATGCTGCAGTTCAAGTAAACTGAAAGGAGGGGCACAGGGAGTGAGCGAGCAGCCAGGCTGGAGGGTGGCAGGAAAGGTGCCATGCTGCAGTTCAGAAGTAAACTGAAAGGGAGGGGCACAGGGAGCGAGCGAGCAGCCAGGCTGGAGGGCGGCAGGAAAGGTGCCATGCTGCAGTTCAGAAGTAAACTGAAAGGGAGGGACACAGGGAGCGAGCGAGCAGCCAGGCTGGAGGGCGGCAGGAAAGGTGCCATGCTGCAGTTCAGAAGTAAACTGAAAGGGAGGGACACAGGGAGCGAGCGAGCAGCCAGGCTGGAGGCGGCAGGAAAGGTGCCATGCTGCAGTTCAAGTAAACTGAAAGGGAGGGACACAGGGGAGCAGCAGCCAGGCTGGAGGGCGGCAGGAAAGGTGCCATGCTGCAGTTCAAAGTAAACTGAAAGGGAGGGACACAGGGGCGGCGAGCAGCCAGGCTGGAGGCGGCAGGAAAGGTGCCATGCTGCAGTTCAAGTAAACTGAAAGGAGAGACACAGGGAGCGAGCGAGCAGCCAGGCTGGAGGCGGCAGGAAAGGTGCCATGCTGCAGTTCAAGTAAACTGAAAGGAGGGGCACAGGGGAGCAGCGAGCAGCCAGGCTGGAGGCGGCAGGAAAGGTGCCATGCTGCAGTTCAAAGTAAACTGAAAGGGAGGACACAGGAGGGCGAGCAGCCAGGCTGGAGGCGGCAGGAAAGGTGCCATGCTGCAGTTCAGAAGTAAACTGAAAGGGAGGGACACAGGGAGCGAGCGAGCAGCCAGGCTGGAGGGCGGCAGGAAAGGTGCCATGCTGCAGTTCAAAAGTAAACTGAAAGGGAGGGACACAGGGATGACAGCGCAGCCAGGCTGGAGGCGGCAGGAAAGGTGCCATGCTGCAGTTCAGAAGTAAACTGAAAGGGAGGGACACAGGAGCAAGCGAGCAGCCAAGACTGGAGGGCGGCAGGAAAGGTGCCATGCTGCAGTTCAGAAACTGAAAGGAGGGGCACAGGGGTGAGCGAGCAGCCAGGCTGGAGGCGGCAGGAAAGGTGCCATGCTGCAGTTCAAAGTAAACTGAAAGGGAGGGCACAGGAGTGAGCGAGCAGCCAGGCTGGAGGCGGCAGGAAAGTGCCATGCTGCAGTTCAGAAGTAAACTGAAAGGAGGGGCACAGGGAGTGAGCGAGCAGCCAGGCTGGAGGCGGCAGGAAAGGTGCCATGCTGCAGTTCAAGTAAACTGAAAGGGAGGGCACAGGGAGCGGCGAGCAGCCAGGCTGGAGGCGGCAGGAAAGGTGCCATGCTGCAGTTCAAAGTAAACTGAAAGGGGGGCACAGGAGTGAGCGAGCAGCCAGGCTGGAGGCGGCAGGAAAGGTGCCATGCTGCAGTTCAAAGTAAACTGAAAGGGAGGGCACAGGGGCGGCGAGCAGCCAGGCTGGAGGGGCGGCAGGAAAGGTGCCATGCTGCAGTTCAAGTAAACTGAAAGGGAGGGGCACAGGGGGAGGCGAGCAGCCAGGCTGGAGGCGGCAGGAAAGGTGCCATGCTGCAGTTCAGAAGTAAACTGAAAGGGAGGGCACAGGGAGGAGCGAGCAGCCAGGCTGGAGGCGGCAGGAAAGGTGCCATGCTGCAGTTCAAGTAAACTGAAAGGGAGGGCACAGGGAGGCGAGCGAGCAGCCAGGCTGGAGGCGGCAGGAAAAGGTGCCATGCTGCAGTTCAAAGTAAACTGAAAGGGAGGGACACAGGAGGCGAGCGAGCAGCCAGGCTGGAGGCGGCAGGAAAGGTGCCATGCTGCAGTTCAAGTAAACTGAAAGGAGGGCACAGGGGCGAGCGAGCAGCCAGGCTGGAGGCGGCAGGAAAGGTGCCATGCTGCAGTTCAAGTAAACTGAAAGGGAGGGGCACAGGGGCAGGCGAGCAGCCAGGCTGGAGGCGGCAGGAAAGGTGCCATGCTGCAGTTCAAGTAAACTGAAAGGGAGGGCACAGGGGCGGCGAGCAGCCAGGCTGGAGGCGGCAGGAAAGGTGCCATGCTGCAGTTCAGAGTAAACTGAAAGGGAGGGACACAGGGAGCGGCGAGCAGCCAGGCTGGAGGCGGCAGGAAAGGTGCCATGCTGCAGTTCAGAAGTAAACTGAAAGGGAGGGACACAGGAGGCGGCGAGCAGCCAGGATGGGCGGCAGGAAAGGTGCCATGCTGCAGTTCAGAAGTAAACTGAAGGGAGGGCACAGGAGGCGGCGAGCAGCCAGGCTGGGCGGCAGGAAAGGTGCCATGCTGCAGTTCAGAAGTAAACTGAAAGGGAGGACACAGGAGGCAGCGAGCAGCCAGGCTGGAGGGCGGCAGGAAAGGTGCCATGCTGCAGTTCAGAAGTAAACTGAAAGGGAGGGGCACAGGGAGCGAGCGAGCAGCCAGGCTGGAGGGCGGCAGGAAAGGTGCCATGCTGCAGTTCAGAAGTAAACTGAAAGGGAGGGCACAGGGGCGGCGAGCAGCCAGGCTGGAGCGGCAGGAAAGGTGCCATGCTGCAGTTCAGAAGTAAACTGAAAGGGAGGGCACAGGAGGCAGGCGAGCAGCCAGGCTGGAGGCGGCAGGAAAGGTGCCATGCTGCAGTTCAAGTAAACTGAAAGGAGGGCACAGGAGGCGGCGAGCAGCCAGGCTGGGGCGGCAGGAAAGGTGCCATGCTGCAGTTCAGAAGTAAACTGAAAGGGAGGGGCACAGGAGGAGCGAGCAGCCAGGCTGGAGGCGGCAGGAAAGTGCCATGCTGCAGTTCAGAAGTAAACTGAAGGGAGGACACAGGGAGGCGGCGAGCAGCCAGGATGGAGGCGGCAGGAAAGGTGCCATGCTGCAGTTCAGAAGTAAACTGAAAGTGAGGGGCACAGGGGCGAGCGAGCAGCCAGGCTGGAGGGCGGCAGGAAAGGTGCCATGCTGCAGTTCAAGTAAACTGAAAGGGGCAGGGGAGTGAGCGAGCAGCCAGGCTGGAGGGGTCAGGAAGGTGCCATGCTGCAGTTCAGAAGTAAACTGAAGGGAGGGCACAGGGAGGCGGCGAGCAGCCAGGCTGGAGGGGCAGGAAAGGTGCCATGCTGCAGTTCAGAAGTAAACTGAAAGGAGGGCACAGGGGTGAGCGAGCAGCCAGGCTGGAGGCGGCAGGAAAGGTGCCATGCTGCAGTTCAGAAGTAAACTGAAAGGGAGGGCACAGGGGAGGCGAGCAGCCAGGCTGGAGGCGGCAGGAAAGGTGCCATGCTGCAGTTCAGAAGTAAACTGAAAGGAGGACACAGGGAGCGAGCGAGCAGCCAGGCTGGAGGGCGGCAGGAAAGGTGCCATGCTGCAGTTCAGAAGTAAACTGAAAGGGAGGGACACAGGGAGCGAGCGAGCAGCCAGGCTGGAGGGCGGCAGGAAAGGTGCCATGCTGCAGTTCAGAAGTAAACTGAAGGGAGGGCACAGGGAGGCGGCGAGCAGCCAGGCTGGAGGGCGGCAGGAAAGGTGCCATGCTGCAGTTCAGAAGTAAACTGAAAGGGAGGGACACAGGGAGCGAGCGAGCAGCCAGGCTGGAGGGCGGCAGGAAAGGTGCCATGCTGCAGTTCAGAAGTAAACTGAAAGGGAGGGACACAGGGAGCGAGCGAGCAGCCAGGACTGGAGGGCGGCAGGAAAGGTGCCATGCTGCAGTTCAGAAGTAAACTGAAAGGGAGGGACAGGGAGCGGCGAGGCAGCCAGGCTGGAGGCGGCAGGAAAGGTGCCATGCTGCAGTTCAGAAGTAAACTGAAAGGGAGGGACACAGGGAGCGAGCGAGCAGCCAGGCTGGAGGGCGGCAGGAAAGGTGCCATGCTGCAGTTCAGAAGTAAACTGAAAGGGAGGGACACAGGGAGCGAGCGAGCAGCCAGGCTGGAGGGCGGCAGGAAAGGTGCCATGCTGCAGTTCAGAAGTAAACTGAAAGGGAGGGACACAGGGAGCGAGCGAGCAGCCAGGCTGGAGGGCGGCAGGAAAGGTGCCATGCTGCAGTTCAGAAGTAAACTGAAAGGGAGGGGCACAGGGAGCGAGCGAGCAGCCAGGCTGGAGGGCGGCAGGAAAGGTGCCATGCTGCAGTTCAGAAGTAAACTGAAAGGGAGGGACACAGGGAGCGAGCGAGCAGCCAGGCTGGAGGGCGGCAGGAAAGGTGCCATGCTGCAGTTCAGAAGTAAACTGAAAGGGAGGGGCACAGGGAGCGAGCGAGCAGCCAGGCTGGAGGGCGGCAGGAAAGGTGCCATGCTGCAGTTCAAAGTAAACTGAAGGGAGGGACACAGGGAGGCGGCGAGCAGCCAGGCTGGAGGGCGGCAGGAAAGGTGCCATGCTGCAGTTCAGAAGTAAACTGAAAGGGAGGGGCACAGGGAGCGAGCGAGCAGCCAGGCTGGAGGGCGGCAGGAAAGGTGCCATGCTGCAGTTCAGAAGTAAACTGAAAGGGAGGGACACAGGGAGCGAGCGAGCAGCCAGGCTGGAGGGCGGCAGGAAAGGTGCCATGCTGCAGTTCAAGTAAACTGAAGGAGGGACACAGGAGCAAGCGAGCAGCCAGGCTGGAGGCGGCAGGAAGGTGCCATGCTGCAGTTCAGAAGTAAACTGAAAGGGAGGGGCACAGGGAGCGAGCGAGCAGCCAGGCTGGAGGGCGGCAGGAAAGGTGCCATGCTGCAGTTCAGAAGTAAACTGAAAGGGAGGGGCACAGGGAGCGAGCGAGCAGCCAGGCTGGAGGGCGGCAGGAAAGGTGCCATGCTGCAGTTCAAGTAAACTGAAAGGGAGGGGCACAGGGAGGCGTGAGCAGCCAGGCTGGAGGCGGCAGGAAAGGTGCCATGCTGCAGTTCAAAGTAAACTGAAAGGGAGGGACACAGGGAGCGGCGAGCAGCCAGGATGGAGGCGGCAGGAAAGGTGCCATGCTGCAGTTCAGAAGTAAACTGAAAGGAGGGCACAGGAGCGGCGAGCAGCCAGGCTGGAGGGCGGCAGGAAAGGTGCCATGCTGCAGTTCAGAAGTAAACTGAAAGGGAGGGACACAGGGAGCGAGCGAGCAGCCAGGCTGGAGGGCGGCAGGAAAGGTGCCATGCTGCAGTTCAAAAGTAAACTGAAAGGGAGGACACAGGGCGGCGAGCAGCCAGGCTGGAGGGCTGCAGGAAAGGTGCCATGCTGCAGTTCAGAAGTAAACTGAAAGGGAGGGACACAGGGAGCAAGCGAGCAGCCAGGATGGAGGGCGGCAGAAAAGGTGCCATGCTGCAGTTCAGAAGTAAACTGAAAGGGAGGGGCACAGGGAGCGAGCGAGCAGCCAGGCTGGAGGGCGGCAGGAAAGGTGCCATGCTGCAGTTCAGAAGTAAACTGAAATGGAGGGGCACAGGAGGCGAGCGAGCAGCCAGGCTGGAGGGCGGCAGGAAAGGTGCCATGCTGCAGTTCAGAAGTAAACTGAAAGGGAGGGACACAGGGAGCGAGCGAGCAGCCAGGCTGGAGGGCGGCAGGAAAGGTGCCATGCTGCAGTTCAGAAGTAAACTGAAAGGGAGGGACACAGGGAGCGAGCGAGCAGCCAGGCTGGAGGGCGGCAGGAAAGGTGCCATGCTGCAGTTCAGAAGTAAACTGAAAGGAGGGCACAGGGAGCGAGCGAGCAGCCAGGCTGGAGGGCGGCAGGAAAGGTGCCATGCTGCAGTTCAGAAGTAAACTGAAAGGGAGGGACACAGGGAGCGAGCGAGCAGCCAGGCTGGAGGGCGGCAGGAAAGGTGCCATGCTGCAGTTCGAAGTAAACTGAAAGGGAGGGACACAGGAGCAAGCGAGCAGCCAGGATGGAGCGGCAGAAAGGTGCCATGCTGCAGTTCAGAAGTAAACTGAAAGGAGGGCACAGGAGCGAGCGAGCAGCCAGGCTGGAGGCGGCAGGAAAGGTGCCATGCTGCAGTTCAGTAAACTGAAAGGGAGGGGCACAGGGAGCGAGCGAGCAGCCAGGCTGGAGGGCGGCAGGAAAGGTGCCATGCTGCAGTTCAGAAGTAAACTGAAAGGGAGGGGCACAGGGAGCGAGCGAGCAGCCAGGCTGGAGGGCGGCAGGAAAGGTGCCATGCTGCAGTTCAGAAGTAAACTGAAAGGGAGGGACACAGGGAGCGAGCGAGTAGCCAGGATGGAGGGCGGCAGGAAAGGTGCCATGCTGCAGTTCAGAAGTAAACTGATAGGTTGAGCAGTGACTTGTACAGAGTTGATATAAAAAAAGAAACAAAAATTAAAACTACTGATCTGCAGGTTCTTCTGTTTTAAGCTCGGAATTTATTTCAAGGACAGTATATGAGGACTGTTGGGTGTTTTTTACTCGGTAATGTTAAAAAAAAGATGGCAGACTTCAATGTTTTAACTGCTCTTAACACTCTAAATACGCATTTCTTTCTTTTTTTTGGTACTGCACCCAGGCTGCCAGCACTTGATTTTAGCCTTGAGCAAGACACTTTCAGTGCACGGCTATCAACCAGTCAAAGGGCTAGAAATATTAAGCCCATTTCATAACAATAACACATTATTACCCAACAGACTACAAACAACCCCAATAACACATGTATTGTAACGAGCCTCTTTATAACAAGTGACAAGCCCCTTACTAACACATGTCACAGCCACCCTACCCCCCCCGATACTATGGCAAAACCTAGTGCACAGCAAACAGTGTCCAGCCTAGTGTATTATAAAAAAAGATGGCACAGTCCAGCATACTCCAGCTGTGCAGGTATGGCCTTCCTGGCATCTTTGCCTTGCTCTCTACCTGGCGCTTACTCTGGCTCCTGATTGGTCAGTGCTGGCGAACCGGGCTCCTGATTGGCTCTCTTCCTATTCCACTGCTGATCTGTTGCTGTATGCCTCCCAGCCCGAGTCTTAACTTCTGGGCACAAAATTTTCAAAGTATAATGGTTTCATCTCTTTGCTTAACTGTAATTTGTGTATCTTGCTGTAACTGTATTGTTACTGTAGCTCACCCCCACTGGCCCCCCTTGTCCAACTAGCAGGGCTGCTCCTCTCACACATGGTGCCAACGAGAGGGATGGGGGTTATCACCATGAACAGTTCTGTTTACCAATACTTCTACTTTCGGAGCCTGCCATCCTCAGACAGGCAAACCAAGTGTGGCAACTACCTGGCTCACACCTGAGGGGACCATTTATCATAGCCATCAACCTGGGACCCTGGGGGAAAACATTTGCTCAGCATTATGCTAGGTTTGTACTTGTGGTCAGGAGCACCCAAGTAAATCCAGACACAGTGGAAGCAATAACAGTACTGTCCAAACCAGGTTGGGATTCTAGAGTGTGGCTTTTATTCACATCACAGAGAATAATCACAAAGCGAATATGGACCCCCACAGGTCTACTCCCACTGGTAATGCAGATTACTGAGGTACAGAGCACACACACAGCGAACCCTCAGGTTCTGAATGGAAACAGAGAACACTCTGGTTCTGAAAGGAGATTGGCACTCATGGCCAGAACTGGTACACTTCCCTTGACTAGGCACCCTCAACCAGTACTAGGAGACTTTCCCATATTTCATGAGGAATTACTGATGGCACCCTCGACCACCAATGAGCACACTCAGGCTCACAGAAAATGCAAAACCCACATCTGGGTATTTTCTTCAGGCACTGGCGAAATGCACTGAGAGAAAACAAAGGTGCCCAAAACTGAATCCGAAGAGATAAACCTAGTTAATCCAGATGGGGGAGTCTCCCACCTTTTGCTTCCAAATTTATACTTGGCCATTCATCTGGTTAATAACACCCTTCTCAGAAAACTTGTAGATGCTATTTTGAAATGTCTTTCAAATTTTTTTTATTTTTTTTTAGTTACTATTTTCTCCCTCTCAGAGTCCTCTGCTGCCCCTCTGATGTCCCCCCACACAGACACCAGGTATGAGACCCCCTTCCCTGAACCCCACAACTTACCCTTCGTGGCAGGGGGTGGGGAACGACTTGACCCACCAGACTGGATGAGTATTCAGGGAGGTGCCTTCCTGGGCCATTGCGGCAGGGGACTATCATCATCCTGCAGAGGACTCCCAATTTTCTGTTTTTCCTGTTCTTTCCCCCGAGAGGCTGGGGCGTGCAATGGTGCCAGTGGCGTTGGCGCACACTCCCATGCGCACCCTCACCAAGCACCTGACTCAGTCCCCTCCCCACATTCTTTAGAGCTGATATGCCACCTCCCAGCCTCCACTAGGGGGCAGGCAATCGCCAGGCCCTACAAACCCCCCTCCCCAGAGAAGGAGAGCAGTCCTGGGGACGCTCAATCCTTCTCCTCCCTGCCAACCCCCGGCAACCCATGTCCATTCCCAAACACAGGTCACTGGTGCAATGCAAGGTAAGGCATCCAGTGCCTCAGCCCTCAGCGCCACCAGGCCGGCTATGTCTTTCTCATTTAACATACTACTTTACAGACCTCTGAGGTGTCATGAAGTTAAAAATTCTGTAATTGGCAATGTCTCTTCTCTAGACCCCCACTTTATCAGACACTTTTAAATATGACATGAACTAAAAGTTCTGTACTTGGCAAGTCTCTCTCCAGACCCCATAGTAGGCAGACACTTTTAAACAGAAACAGACTAAAAGTTCTGTACTTGTCAAGTCTTTCTCCAGACCCAATAGTAGGAAGACACTTTTAAACAGAAACAGTCTTGGTGACAGAGTCCCTTTGTCAGAGGAAAAACTCACCACAGGAATGCAGGTGCCCCAGGGCTTTTTCCACACAAAAGTCTTGGGTACTCACAGAGCAGATGAATCTCAGGCAGCTTCAACACAGTCCAAGCTGGACCAGGGGATTGCCCCTGAATCCTGGAATTCCTCCCAATCCCTCCGGGGATGGAGCACTGGAAAACCCTCTAGAATGGTCTCTACCACTTCACTCTCTGGTCTTCTATGTTCTTCGTCTAGGGTGAGAACAAACAACCCAAACTATGGAGGTAGCTCTCTGTCAGAGCTAAAACTGAGGCGCTGCCCAGGCAGCAGCCTCCTCCTCACTCTCCACTCTACAAACTTCTCTACTCTAATTCAACAATTTACAGCTAACTCCCCAGCTAGCATTCCAATGTGGCTTATGGTGCTGCGACAATTCTAAAGTGACATCATCACTCCAGCTCAGCTCAGACTAAAAACAGAGTAGGACACTGTGAAATCCATTTAACTGGCATTTCATTAGCTGCCTCTCCCTGCCTGCCCCTGATTCTAAGTGAGATTCTAGTAACCCCTGGGAACAAGGTGGTTACACCCACCCTCAGCCAGGAAAATGACTGTCCTCAGTCATTACCTACCTGGCACCAGGCTGTCCTACCCTATGTGTTGACTACGGGGAGGTAGTGCTACCTTCTCCCCTACTATGTGCCAGGCACAGGCAGACAACAGTAAGGGCCCAGAGGCCATTGGCTGATGCATCAGCCCATACGCTACGATCTTACTGTGGTAACCAGTGACCCTGGAAGAACTGTCCAGAGCACAACCCTAATAGACCAGCACTGCAGCCCCTATGGCCAGTCAGGACCACAGCCTGTCTATCCCCCTAGCCCTCTAGGGAAAACCTATCTGACCAAAAATAAACCTACCCTAAACAGGGGAACCTCCCCCCATCCCTGGACACCTGCAAACCAAACCCTGGAGCTAACACTATACACAAGCATTACACTCCCACACTCCCCCACAACTACACCTGTGGAAGGAAAAGGTTAACACATGTTAAAAACTACACAGTACTTTAAAAACAACACTTTAAAGCACTGAGGAACTCTGATGAGTCCCTCCAATCCTCTTCTTGTCTTCTCTTCTGTCTTCATCAGGATCCACCTAAAAGAGAAAAGACAAAAACACACCCCAAATCTGCAAAACACAGTACACGACCATAACCCTTACCATCAAAATGCCGGAGAATCCCCCCAAATATTTTTTTTAGAAAAAAGGTAGAAAAGTAGAAAATAGTAGAAAATATCAACATTATGTACAATACACCTTTTGGGGATGGAAGACCCTAAATGTTTCAACTAGTGACAAACAGTGCTCGAATACAAGGTCCATGAAAGAGTCTCTCCTGAGCCAGAGCCCAGTGAAGCACAGTTCCTTGAAGTACTGTAAATCCCAAAGGGGAGAGTCTTTGCGGGAAGGTCAACAGTCTGTAGTCTGCCAGGTGTAGGATGTGAATTGTAGTGTCAATAAAGTAAGAAAAGTCTGGACTTACCAGTCCCTTCAAAGAACGAAAAATGGACAGCACCTGGATCTCCAGCTGAAGACTCTCCCTGGCAGCATTTTTCGGATACAGCTGGGCAGAAATCTTCCGGAAATGATAGGATGGACATCTGGAAACTGCTGGGTTGATGTCATCTCGGGTTGACATCATCTAGGAGATGGAACCTTGGAACAGGAAAGGAACAGCTGGACTGATGTCATCTGAACCCTAGGCGATGAATCAGGAAACAGCTGGTATGATGTCATCTTTGGATGATGTCATCTGGAAGGCCAGGCAATGGAACTGGAAGGCACACGAATCTGGACACTCCTTTGGATCCTGGAACACCAGACTGGCGGAACAACATGGGTATGGCAATGACTGGATGGCAGCACTGGCTACCACTGTTCTGCTTTCCTCTTGGTAGGCACGGGCACATTTACAGGAAGCTGGTTACATTGAGGGTAGTACAACAGTGCATCAGGTGCAAGAATTATTACCCCATCTGGGCACTCATAATTCATCTTATGGAAAGTCTTGTTTCCCTTTTTGTCCACAATGTGTACACTGTCTATGAATAGTGTCCTGCCCACCTTCCAAAACTTGAGTTTGTCTCGTATCACTTTGTCTTTGACATATCGAGTTGCACCTGAATGCAGGTCTTTCATTGCCTCTTCCATTAACCAGGCTCTCCTGTTTCTCTCAATCTTCTCCCAGACTCTCCGAGGAAAGGTAGGAAAGGACATTCCATAGAGCTCATCTGCCTTCCTATGAACCAGTCTTTCCTCCTTACTACTCTTCATCAGTTCACAACCCTCGGCCTGGCTTGGGGCAGCCAGTCCTGATTCTGCCAGTGTTGCATACTCAAATCTACGCAAACTGGTCCCTGAGCCCTCCTTCTGGGATCAGGGTTGTTGGGTCACCAACTTCTTCTTCTGGTTCCTCCAAGGCAAGACCTCGAGGCTGTGGACTAGAACCTTCATCGTAAAGATACATAGCTCCCTCCTCCTCCTCCTCTTTCTCACTTAGGACCTGGGCCCAGGAGTGAGCAGTCATCCTCACTCCCGATTCAGTCCACTCTTCACTGGGCACAGAAGTAGTCACTTTCCAATCTTGGGTTTCTAGAACCTCATCCTCTCCCACGAGGCTAGGACTTAGACCCTCTCTCCATGGATCCACTGACTCTCCCTCCACACTATCCATCTGCGACACAGGTGTAGAGACATCACAAGCACTCTGCTCTACCAGAACATCTACACCCTCTTCCTTTGTGTCACACTCTGTTGGGCCTCGCTCAACAGGTTCAACCTGGTGCTGTGTGCTGCTACTTGCAGGATCTTGACGTTCTGTCCACGTGGGAGCCAAATGAATCTTGGGTGCACTAGTTAGACTGTGCTTCTCTAAGCACCTTGAACAGTGAGGAATCAAGAAAACATCCCTTCCAGCCTTGAGGCACAGTATGCATACTCTCTCTGGGTATCTGGGAATCGCAACATGAGGAGGCAACCTTCCACCGTAGAAAAAGTTTTCTATTTCTTTCAGCTTGGTAACATCTTCAACTATCATAGCCCGGGCATGATCCGAGTAGCGGGATGATCCTGAAGCCATGACCATAGAAAAACACACAAAAGTTCACTGTTTTCACCGTGTTCACTCTACTTGGAACTGTCTCACAAAATGGCTCCCTGCTGCTGTGTTTACATTACTACCCCACCCTGTAATGGCAGCGGCAGCACTCATGGCGCATCAACATTCTGCATCTGACTCAAGTCACTGAGCATCCAATTTACTGCATACTGATAAATTTTACTCAAACTGCACAGACTGCACTGTTTTTCTTCCTCAGCACATCTATATGATGTTCTTGGACTTTACATTAGCTTTCAATCACTTTTACTTGCTTAAAGTCACTAAAGCCACAGTATTTCCTGAACAAGATTGCCTGTTTGTTGCAGCCTCTCATACAACTCACAGTCTCTCCATTTGCTCAGAAAATTACACTGTTACTGAATCCATAACACATGTTGACAGTCTAATGCTCAGAATTCTTGCTTGGGTTTGATTACTTTACCCAGTCCTTCTTTGCCAAAACAATTGTAACCCCCCTACAAATGGGGGTTCCCAAAAAGTCTTCCTTGAGCTTGCCTAAATGCTCACTGCCAGGCTGGTGTCCTGGGTTTTAGCAGTTTAAATGTGATTGCCAGAGCCTGTGTGGCCTCTGTGTACTGTCTCTTTAAGAGCTGCCTTATTGCAGCATAAGTAATCTGAGAGGGAGCTCTGTTGAAAGATGTAACTATTTGCTGAAAATAATTTAGAGTGATAATGATAATGTAGTTTGTCTAACCTGCTTTCTTTGTAGCAAGGACTGTTTTGTTTGTCTCCACTATCTTGGTCCTGGACTGCAAATTGGGCCAAACAGTATTGGTGGGACCTAAAATGTAGCCAGACTACAGGAGCTGTCTGGAGTCAAACTCTGTAGGAACTGAAGTTTGGGGCTTTTGGTTCCTTTTTTGCAACTGAAGGGGGAGCTCTTGCTTTGACTGACAGCCAAATCAGCCAACCAAACCTTTTGGATCTAGGGGAAATCCCAGACTGCTTGCAATTTTCAGTTAGATCTAAGCTGGAAGCTGAAGAAGAAAGAGCTGAAGTAATTTTGGGCAGCAATCCTGAGTGGATTCGCATGGGAGAACTGTGAAAAGGCTGAGTTTTGACTTGCATGTCTGCCTGCTGCTCCTGAGAGGGAGAGAAGAGAATTATTTTGGACTAAATCCAAGTTTGTGTGACTAAAGTAAGCTACTGAAGTGGGCCAGGCTCAACCCGAAGAAGACCGAAGATTTTGCTGAATGCGATCGGCCTGTCAGGAGTTCCAGCTACCCCAAAGCTCCTGGTGTGTGCAAAGAATTTGTGATTGTGACTGGGGAGTGATTTGCCTGGTACAGTAGAATTCCCTTACATGTAAATGTGTTATTTGCTGCTAGTGGGTCGTGAGTTAGTTCCCCACTGTGTGAACTGTGTTCTGTTTGCTGGAAGCTGTATCCAGCCCAAAATGGACTGCATCTGAATTTGTCTCCATGCGGTCTGGGCTTTTCCAGACTGGCCCAGCCAGACTACCCGCCACACAGATAAGCCTTTGATGAGAGACTTCCCTGGGGATCAGCCCCCTGCTCCACGCTTGAACAGGAATGACGCCTCTGTGACTCGTGTGGGCCCTGCTTCTCCTGGCATTCCAGATCAACCACCTGCAGTCTCGATTTTTGTCCAGTCTGTGTCCAGTCTTGGGTATCATGAGTAAATACCAGGGTAGCTCCCTGTAACAACAGCTTAATCTGAGTGTGTCATCTGATTGGCTTGTTTTTTCATTTCCTTTATGAACTGAGCCCTCTGTCTCCAGATTACAAATATTGTGTACTGTGCATGTTGTGTTTTCCATCACAGGGCCCCAACCAGCTGCAACCCCAGGCAACGGTTTTGGCTAGCCTATCTTTCTCCACCTCGGTACCCAGAGGTGTGACTGTGGGGGATTCAAAGCACATGCATAACTGCTTGATTGATATAACCTTTAAGCTAATTAACCTGATTTTGCCCTCCCTTGTTCAAGTCCCTGAATAAATCAGATCTAACTTTTCTGCATGTAATCTGACTGTGGTTCCAGTTTGTGCTCAAAGTACTGTACTGTTGCTATTTGCTGTGCATAACCTTGTTTTACAGGGGTCCCCAGGGTGGAGCCAGAGGAACCAGCCCTGGTGGTAAGTGCAAAACAATGTGGGCACTTGTGTGTGTACCAGGGTATTGTGAAAGTGATTATTGTACAGTGTTCAGGCTACTAGAAGGGGAAGAGGGGGGTTACAGTGTCCTGGAGGGCTGTGCTCAGGTTAGTTTTTACCACTACCAACTCCTGACCTCTGGGTGGAGGCACCCATTTCAGAACTCAGGCCCCTTAACCTGCTACTAGCCAAGCAGGCAGGGGTAGTAGCCCTTGGGATAGCGCCACCTAGGGGTTACATCTTGGAGGCTCACCGCTAGGATTTTGTGTCTTCTAGTGGCCAAAATTACGAATTATTGTCAAATATAAATGGCTACCCCAACAGAAGTGGCTGTGTACCAATTGGTGGGGTGGTGTACAGGGCAGGAAATTAACACTCACAATGCCCTTTTTGTATTGGATATTCCCCTGAACATTGGTAAAGATGCTGTAGAAGGAGTACTTTCCAAAGCTGAATGTTTAGCAAATGTTGTGGTGGTGGGGTGACAGGCTGATTTGACTGCCCAGACTTTCATGGTGTTAGTAGAGTGTAGTGACCCAGTAGACAGTTCCAAAGTGCCACGGACTATTGCCCCAGAAGGGGCCCCAGCCACCTGGAGATTGATATCTAGAGACAGTAAAGACCCCGGGGAGGATGAGCTCCCCCTATTGTCTGAGACTTTTGAGGAGAAATTTGCTAAGTTGTTGCTGGAGGAAGGGAAAACCATAGAGGACTTTAAGAAACTATTCCTGCCACCTGGGGGTGTTCCTTCCCCAACACCCCTTCCCCACTCCAGCACTTGTCATTGACCCACCTTCTGTGCCCATGACAATGCTGGACCCTATATCTGTACCTGCCATTAGTCACGACTCCTACCGAAGGTTGAGAATCTTCTTGAGCACCCTCCCCACCCCCCCAGGGGGACGATGACTGGGAGACCTGGATAGACTATGTTGCCCCTCTAGCACTTGAATGGCAATGCTCAGAAGCAGAGAAATGAAAGAGGTTGAGTGAGAGCCTCCGAGGTCCTGCCCTGGCTACAATCTGTGCCAAGTGGGCCAATAACCCCGAAGCCACTGCACAGGACTATCTTGATGCATTGGAGAATGTGTATGGGAGCCCAGATTCAGATGAGGACCTGTGGTGGAGAGTATGAAATGCCCAGCAGTACTCAGGGGAGCCACTGTCTGTGTATGTACCTCAGCTTGAAAAGCTGCTACAAGAGTGCCTCAGAAAGGGTAGTTTGCCATCAAATGGATTAGATCGAAGTAGGCTGGACCGGATCCTTAAGTCTGCTCCATTTTCAGAATTGTTACTGCTTCAGTTGCACCTTGCCAAATGACTGGAATCGCCCCCCTCTTATGATGAGCTAATGAAAGAAATTCGGGGGGTTGAGCAAAGGTGAACCCGATGGGGAATTTCACCAATATCTGCTGCTACTGCGCAAGTGACAGAGAGTGATCATCTAAGTGGGGTTCAGGGGCAAACGTCAGCACCTAAGAAGCACTCTGAGAATGCAAAGGACTTCCCACCCTGGGCCCAGTTTTGGAAAGATGATCTACTAAAGGAAGTTCGAGAGTTGAAGATGGATGCCTCTGCAAGGGTTTCCCCTTTGGATCAAGATTCTGGTCCTTTTCAGGATGTGACTGCCATGGGGGTTGGGGTGCACCCTCAGGCATCCTCTACCGAGGTTAGTTCCCAGGCTGAAATCAAAGAATTGACTGCCACCCTAAAGGAACTATTGAGACACGTGGCACCCCTCTCACCGCTGCAAGCAGATATTGGACCCTGATCCCTTGCTACTACTTCAGTTCCTCATGCAATGTTATCGCCAAGGATGACCCAGGAGTCTATCATTTGTCACAATTGTGGAAAGGATGGCCATATGAAGAGGGAATGCCGGTCTCAGAAAGACTTAGAGAAAGTGGTGAACCGGCTTCAAGGAGAGCTTCAGAAAATGAATCAGTGGTCAAGGGGTTTACAAAATGACCACAGTGAAGGCTTCAGACATCCTAACTCAAACCCCTTTGTGGATAAATCATCCATCCATTCCCCTGCTGCTGTCTCTCCAGACTGGTCCAAAATAGTGGGCCCTTCAATGGAGACTACCATGGCTGTGAATGGTATTCCTACTCGGGCTGTGCTGGACAGTGGGTCGCAAGTGACCATTATATTTCAGGACTGGTATGACAAACACTTATCTGCTGCACCCTTACAATCCCTGGAAGGCCTACATGTGTGGGGGCTGAGCGACAAGTCTTATCCCTACCTAGGATATGTCCACCTCTGGTTGTCATTTCCTGCAGCTGTAACGGGTGTAGAGGAGCAAGTCAAGACACTGGCCTTAGTGTGTCCCCCTACTGGACTGTATGATGGGGTTCCCCTGTTAATTGGGACCAATGCCCATATGTTTGTGACACTGGCACAACTCTGTCACGATAAACAAGGGTGACGAACTGGGAGGGCCCTAAGAATTCCCACTCTGATCAAGAGGGCCTATGATTTGCAACAGAACCCCAAGGGAGTGGATCAGGATGAACTGGTAGGGATAGTGTGGAAGAAGAATCCCGATTCAATGGTACTGGCCCCTAACGCCCAGTGTACCGTTCAAGGGGAGGTCCGCCTCCACAAAGATGTCAAGAACAAAATACTGATGTTGAACACGCCAGGTGATGGAAAATTTCCAGAAGGATTATCGGTTACTCCCAGCATCTTGCCAGCTCATGCTCATGCCTGTGCATGACTAGTGATGGTTCAGATCCATAATGTGTCAGATCGGGAGATCTGGGTAAACACAGGATGCAGCTTAGCTATGGTACACTGTGCAGACACTGCAGTGTTGCCCAACAACAAGCACCCTGGCAAGACAGATAGAGTGACTCCCGACTTGTTTGATTTTGGTGACTCCCCGATGCCAGCTGAATGGAAGATTAGAATTAGCCAGAAACTTTCCCAGAGAGATCCAGTGTTTTTGTTGAAGGAATGGGACGTGGGATGTGTCCAGGTTGAGGAGCATCACATACGCCTGCATGATGAATGGCCATTTCGAGAGAGGTCTCAACGCCTAGCCCCTGCAGACATAAACAATGTGAGAAGACATTTGCAGGAAATGCTCGCGACTGGTGTGATACAAGAATCCAGGAGCCCATATGAGTCTCCCATTGTGATTGTGCGCAAGAAGAACAGATCTGTGAGAATGTGTGTTGATTATCGAACTCTGAATCAGCGGACCATCCCCGATCAATACACCATGCCCTGTATACAAGATGCTCTGGATTTTTTGAATGGGAGCAAATGGTTCTCAGTGTTGGATCTTCTCAGTGGATATTATCAGATTCCGATGGCTCTGGAGGACCGTAAGAAGACAGCCTTCATCTGTCTTTTGGGGTTCTACGAATTTCTGAGAATGCCACAGGGGATATCGGGTGCCCCAGCCACCTTCCAGCGACTGATGGAACAAGCGGTGGGAGACATGAATTTGCTGGAATGCCTGGTGTACTTGGACGATGTCATTGTGTTCAGGAGCTCCCTAGAGGAACATGAGAGTCGACTGATCAAAGTACTAAACCGACTGGAAGATTTCGGCCTCAAGCTGTCCATCGACAAGTGCCAGTTTTTCCAAACCTCTGTGAAGTATGTGGGGCACATAGTGTCTACAGAGGGGATAGAGACTGATCCTAGTAAAGTTGAAGCCTTGACTACTTGGCCCCAGCCCCACAATTTGAAGGAACTACAACATTTCCTGGGATTCTGTGGCTACTACTGCCGGTTCATAAAGGACTATTCCAAAGTGATTCGGCCACTCTTGAATCTTACCTAGGGTTACCCTCCTACCAATCGGAAATACAAAACAGGGTCAGTCAAAGAACCAGACAAAGCATATTTCCACCCAGATGAACTTTTTGGGTCCCGTTGAACACCTGACTGTGAAGCAGCTTTCCATGAAGTCATATACCAGCTCACCCATGCCCCCATCCTCACTTACGCTGATTCCACCAAACCCTATGTGCTGCATACTGATGCCAGTCTGTAGGGTCTAGAAGCTGTACTGTATCAAGACCATAAGGATGGTTTGAGACCAGTGGCATTCGCCGGTAGGAGCTTGACCCGCCAGAGCTAAACTACCCTGTCACAAGTTGGAGTTCTTTGCGTAAATGGGCCACTGTCAACCAGTTTCATGATTACCCTAGGGGTAAAATATTGTGAGGACTGACAATAACCCATTGACCTATGTACAGACTTCAGCTAAGTTAGACGCCATGGGGCACCGGTGGCTTTCTGCTTTGTCAACATATGATTATGCTGTCGAATATAGACCAGGCCTGAATCATCTTGATGCTGATGCCCTATCCCGGAGGCCCATTTCCAAGAACGACTGGGTCAGGCTGTCTGAACCTGACATCTGAGCATTGTGACAAAAGTTTGACAGAAATGAACAGATGTCTACGGACACAGCAGACTGCTTAGTAGATTGCTTGGGCCACTCTGACACCTGCATACCGGCTGATACCGGCTCGTGTGACATCCTTCTCTACTCTAGATATTGTTGCACTACCTCAGTTCTGACAAACGACAGCATCTGTGGTCAATTCCAGATCCTGATGATTCAGCCAACACTTGACATTCTTCGTGCAGGAAAAGATGTGTCCAAGTTGTATCCTCTGATCTGCGACCACTTTATTGTTTAAAGAAGGCCCCAGGTTGAAGCTGCTTAATCAGTTGTTGTATGGAGAGACAGTAGATTGGGGTGGCTAAATAGACAAGTAACAATTGGTCCTGCCCACAGCCTTCAAAGATTTGGTACTGAGGTCCCTCCACAATCATATGGGGCACCTCGGTATCAACCGGACCCTTGACCTAGTACGATCTTGATTCTACTGGCCCAAGATGGGGGCCGATGTTGAGCACCATGTAAGGACTTGTAGTCGCTGTCTGCAGAGAAAAGCCCTGCCTCAGAGGGCTGCCCCTTGTCAACATTACTACCAGCACCCCAATGGAACTAATCTACATAGTCGTCTTTGAGTTTAGAGCCTGATCAGCTTAAACATTGCATGTAGTGTAGTGGTTACGGACCATTTCACACGGTATGCACAAGCTTTTCCCACCAAAGATCAAAAAGCATCTACCATGGCCAAGGTGCTAGTGGAAAATGTCTTTGTCCACTGTGGTGCCCCCCAGCGAATTCACTCTGATCAGGGACGGGAATTTGAGAGTTGGCTAATCAAAGAAATACTCTCTCTATGGGAGGTGCAAAAGTCAAGAACCACCCCTTATCACCCACAGGGGGATCTTCAACCAGAACGCTTTAGCCACACCCTGCTAGACATGCTAGGCACCCTCCACCCAAAAGATAAGCACAAATGGAACCAGCAGATTAGCACCTTGGTACACGCATACAATTGCAAGAAGAATGATGCTACTGGGTTCTCTCCCTACCGCCTCATGTTCGGGAGAGAGGCCCGACTGCCTGTTGATGTCTGTTTTGGGGTTTCTCCCGATGGGGTCCGAGCTGAAGATTACCTGCAATATGTACAATAACTGAAAGCTCAATTGAACCATGCCTATCAACTGGCCCAGACAATGGCTGCCAAAAGAAATCTAGCCAACAAAGAGAGACATGATAGAAAAGTAAAGGCTCATGAGCTTAGGCCTGGAGACCATGTGTTGTTGAGAAATTTAAGATTGCATGGTAAACACAAAATTGCTGATCGATGGCACCATCTTCCCCATGTCGTAGTTGGAAAGTTGGATGATTTGCCATTGTACAAAGTGCGCCCAGAGAATAACTCCAAAGCTGTCAAGACCATGCACCGTAACCACTTGCTACCTATTGGTCAAGTTATAATTGAGGCTGAACCCACCGAGATTGATTCCCCTGGACCAGTGACTCGTGCTGCTGCAACAAAAAAACAGAGTCAGCCTGCCCCCGTGATTGCCGATTTAAGACTTCCCCTGCAGCAGGCCCAGGATGATAGTGACTGCCAGTCTAACTCGGATGACAGTGAGTGTGATAATGCCTATTACCCCTCATATGAACTGAGTCAGTTGTTTCATGGAAATCCTATGTTGAATTATGGGGATGAAGCTGGGCCCTCTGGACTGCCTAACCCCCCCGGCATCATCCTTGGAGCCAATGCTCCCTGAAAATGAAGTGCAAAGTATCACGCCTGAGGATGCTGAGTCTTTGTGTATTGTGGAACTGTATGATTTGCCTGAAGGAGAGACTGATGGTATAAGTCTTTCTGGTGACATGCCAGAACTTGAGGAACACTATGAGAGTGCTGACAACCCTCCTTCAGTGCCAGAGTGTCTTCAAAATGAGCCAAGTGTTTTAGAAACAGAGACTACAGAGCAAGGGTCTGACAGTGCTCCCAGCTTGGACATTCCCCTTCATGCAGAGGCACACCTCACAAGTGATGAAAGCTTCAAGACCATTGCTGCAAGTACAGAGACTGTGGTTGTTCACCCCAGAAAGACTGGCCGAGCTGTCAAGCCAGTGGTGCGCTTCAGTTACAAGTTCCCTGGGAGGCCAGTGGATTTGCCTATCAATGTAGTCCACAAAGGTGTTTTTGTCTCTCAGAGCTCACTGCCCAAATTGAGCTTGATGGCCCATTCCAGGTTACTTGTTCTGCCCTCTCACCATGGTGCCCCTTCCCCATCCAGCCCCAAGTTAGCTGATAGGGAAGGGCCCCCTCTTGCATTGTTTAGAGTACATGAAGTTATTACATGATTCTGTATAGTAATGTTCAATTTACCTATGTGAAATATGCATAATGCATTGTCAGAATGGAAATGATATAGTGGAGTACATTGAAATGTATAGTAAAGTGACAAGTTATGCCAATTGATGAATCAGATAGTACTTGTATAGCATACTAATGGTATAAATGTCTTGTATATGTTGCATTTTCAATGTTATGATGGTACAGACTTGATGCAGATGTCAAGTTTTCCCAGGCAGGGAAGGGTGTAACCCCCCTTCCTCCTCCTCCTCTTTCTCACTTAGGACCTGGGCCCAGGAGTGAGCAGTCATTCTCACTCCTGAGACAGTCCATTCTTCACTGGGCGCGGAGGTAGACACTTCCCAATCTTGGGTTTCTCAAACCTCATCCTTTCCCATGAGGCTAGGACTTGGACCCTCTCTCCATGGATCCACTCACTCTCCCTCCACACTGTCCATCTGCAACACAGGCATGGAGACATCACAAGGACTCTGCTCTGCCAGTACATCTATACCCTCTTCCTTTGTGCCACACTCTGTTGGGCCTCCCCCAACAGGTTCAACCTGGTGCTGTGTGCTGCTACTTGCAGGATCTTGACATTTTGTCCACGTGGGAGCCGCACAAATCTTGGGTGCACTAGTTAGACCGTGCTTCTCTAAGCACCTTGAACAGTGAGGAATCATGAAAACGTCCCTTCCAGCCTTGAGGCGTAGTATGCATACTCTCACAGGGTATCTGGGAATCGCAACATGAGGAGGTAACCTTCCACCATAGAAACATTTCTCTATTTCTTTCAGCTTGGTAATCTCTTCAACTATCATAGCCCAGGCATGATCCGGGTAGCGGGATGATCCCGAAGCCATGACTGTAGAAAAACACACAAAAGTTCACTGTTATCACTGAGTTCACTCTACTTGGAACAGTCTCACAAAATGGCTCCCTGCTGCTGTGTTTACATTACTACCCCACCCTGTAATGGCGGCGGCAGCACTCCTGGCTCATCACGTTCTGCATCTGAGTGAAGCCACTGCACATCCGATTTACTGCATACTGATAAATTTTACTCAAACTGCACAGACTGCACTGTTTTTCTTCCTCAGCACATCTATATGATATTCTAGGACTTAACATTAGCTTTCAATCACTTTTACTTGCTTAAAGTCACTAAAGCCACATTATTTCCTGAACAGGATTGCCTGTTTGCTGCAGCCTCTCATACAACTCACAGTCTCTCTGGTTGCTCAGAAAATTACACTGTTACTGAATCCATAACACATGCTGACAGTCTAATGCTCAGAATTCTTGCTTGGGTTTGATTACTTTACCCAGTCCTTCTTTGCAAAAACAATTGTAACCCCCTACAAATGGTTCCCAAAACGTATTCCTTGAGCTTGCCTAAATGCTCACTGCCAGTCTGGTGTCCTGTGTTTTAGCAGTTTAAATGTGATTGCCAGAGCTTGTGTGGCCTCTGTGTGCTGTCTCTTTAAGAGCTGCCTTATTGCAGCATAAGTAATCTGAGAGGGAGCTCTATTGAAGATGTAACTATTTGCTGAAAATAATTTAGATTGATAATGATAATGTAGTTTGTCTAACCTGCTTTCTTTGTAGCAAGGACTGTTTTGTTTGTCTCCACTATCTTGGTCCTGGACTGCAAATTGGACCAAACAGTACTGGTGGGACCTAAAATGTAGCTGGACTACAGGAGCTGTCTGGAGTCAAAATCTGTAGGAACTGTAGTTTGGGGCTTTTGGTTCCTTTTTTGCAACTGAAGGGGGAGCTCTTGCTTTGACAGATAGCCAAATCAGCCAACCAAACCTTTTGAATCTTGGGGAAATCCCAGACTGCTTGCAATTTTCAGTTAGATCTAAGCTGGAAGCTGAAGAAGAAAGAGCTGAAGTAATTTTGGGCAGCAATCCTGAGTGGATTCGCATGGGAGAACTGTGAAAAGGCTAGTTTTGGCCTTGCATGTCTGCCTGCTGCTCCTGAGAGGGAGAGAAGAGAATTATTTTGGACTAAATCCAAGTTTGTGTGACTAAAGTAAGCTACTGAAGTGGACCAGGCTCAACCTGAAGAAGACCAAAGATTTTGCTGAATGCGATCGGCCTGTCAGGAGTTCCAGCTACCCCTAAGCTCCCGGTGTGTGCAGAGACTTTGCGATTGTGACTGGGGAGTGCTTTGCCTGGTACAGTAGAATTCTCTTACATGTAAATGTGTTATTTGCTGCTAGTGGGTCGTGAGTTAGTTCCCCACTGTATGAACTGTGTTCTGCTAGCTGGAAGCTGTATCCAGCCCAAAACGGACTGCATCTGAATTTGTCTCCATGCGGTCTGGGCCTTGCCAGACTGGCCCAGCCAGACTACCCGCTGCACAGAGAAGCCATTGACGAGAGACCTGCCTGGGGATAAGCCCCCTGCTCCACGCTTGAACAGAAATGATGCCTCTGCGACTCGTGAGGGCCCTGCTTCTCCTGGCATTCCAGATCAACCACCTGCAGTCTCGATTTTCATCCAGCCTGTATCCAGTCTTGGGTATCATGAGCAAATACCAGGGTAGCTCCCTGTAACAACAGTTTAATCTGAGTGTGTCATCTGATTGGCTTGTTGTTTCATTTCCTTTATGAACTGAGCCCTCTGTCTCCAGATTACAAATATTGTGTACTGTGCATGTTGTGTTTTCCATCACAGGGCCCCAACCAGCTGCAACCCCAGGCAACGGTTTTGGCTAGCCCATCTCTTCTCCACCTGGGTACCCAGAGGTGTGACTGTGTGGGGGGATTCAAAGCACATGCATAACTGCTTGATTGATATAACCTTTAAGCTAATTAACCTGATTTTGCCCCTCCCTTGTTCAAGTCCCCTGAATAAATCAGATCTAACTTTTTCTGCATGTAATCTGACTGTGGTTCCAGTTTGTGCTCAAAGTACTGTACTGTTGCTATTTGCTGTGCATAACCTTGTTTTACAGGGGGTCCCCAGGGTCAAGCCAGAGGAACCAGCCCTGGTGGTAAGTGCAAACAATGTGGGCACTTGTGTGGTGTACCAGGGGTATTGTGAAAGTGATTATTGTACAGTGTTCAGGCTACTAGAAGGGGAAGAGGGGGGTTACAGTGTCCCGGAGGGCTGTGCTCAGGTTAGCTTTACCACTACCAACCCTGACCTCTGGGTGGAGGCACCCGTTTCAGAACTCAGGCCCCTTAACCTGCTACTAGCCAAGCAGGCAGGGGTAGTAGCCCTTTGGATAGCGCCACCTAGGGGTTACACAATCAAACTGTTTACACATAGATCCAGCTGGCTTTGGAAAAATCACACACAGTTTGAGCTCAGTTTTGCTGAATGGTACTCACTGAAACAGCAGCTGGCTGTTCGATGGAAATTCTCAGTCTACAGCCGATCCTGGAAGGCCTCTGGGTTGAAATGGGCTGGCGACCCCGCCAATTGTCCCTACGAACACCACGCTTTCTCCCCAGTCGATCGGAACATGGGTTGAGCCTGATTTAGTACAGAAAAGTCTGTTGTTTTAACTTTTAAAATGTTTGCAGTCACTGCAACGCTCCTCCTGGCTAGCCACCACTCGCTCTCTCCCTCTTGTACACTGGGCAGCCTCAGAAGCTGGCTTGGGGGCGGAACTGATTGCAGTCTCACCAATCACTCGACGCCATTCAAATGAGCCTCTCTCTCTTCTCATGCTCTTCTCCTCCAAAATGATCGCCAAGCAGGCAAAATTTAAACTGCAAAACAACTTTTTTTCTTTTCAACTGTAACTCCAAGGTGGGAGTACCATTTTTAACCATTTCTCATAGTAATTTCTCTAGTAACTCTCCCAGTTAACACAGCAAGCATTTGAAACTTTCAGGGCACAAATGTCTCTTTGTTTCCCACTGTTCGCAGTACTTTTTCTTGTCATATCTTGAAAATTAAAGCTGGCAAACGTTCTTTTTGATGCAGGACAAGGGGCACACACAATCTGTCTTTACAGCTCCTTGGTAAACGTTGGCACAATCACAGCAGCACATGACCAGCAGGCACACAGCGGCACATACGGATGGCACTACTCTGGTCAAATCCCTTATGCACAAAGCTTCCGATTTTGAGCTACCAACTGCCAAACAGACAAAACGCTAGCCACAACCTGAGCAAACATCTCTTGTTTTCTCCAAAATTCCAACCACATCCTCAGTGGTGCCTCCATTTTGTAACCCACCCCCACTGACCCCCGTTGTTCAACTAGCAGGGCTGCTCTTCTCACACATGGCGCCAACGAGAGGGATGGGGGTTATCACTAAGAACAGTTCTGTTTACCAATACTTCTACTCCGGAGCCTGCCATCCTCAGACAGGCAAATCAAGTGTGGCATGTACCTGGCTTACACCTGGGGGGGGGGACCATTTATCATGGCCATCAACCTGGGTCCCTGGGAGAAAACGTTTGCTCAGCATTCTGCTAGGTTTGTACTTCTGGTCAGGGGCACCCAAATAAAGCCAGACACAGTGGAAGCAATAACAGTACTGTCCAAAAAGGGTTGGGATTCTAGAGTGTAGCTTTTATTCACATTACAGAGAATAATCACAAAGCGAAGATGGACCCCCACAGAGATACTCCCACTGGTAATGCAGATTACTGAGGTACAGAGCACACACAGAGCGAACCTTCAGGTTTTGAATGGAAACAGCAAACACTCTCTGATTCTAAATGGAGATTAGTACACATGGCCAGAACTTCCCTTGACTAGACACCCTTGGCCAGTACTAGGAGACTTTCCCATATTTCATGAGGAATTACTGGTGGCACCCTCGACCACCAATGAGCACACTCAGGCTCATAGAAAATCCAAGACCCACATCTGGGTATTTTCTTCAGGCACTGGCTAAATGCTATGAGAGAAAACAAAGGTGCCCAAACTGAACCCGAAGAGGTAAACCTGGTTACTCCAGATGGGGGGGGTCTCCCACCTTTTGCTTCTAAATGTATACTCGGCCATTCATCTGGTTAATAACACCCTTCTCAGAAAACTTGGAGATACTATCTTGAAATGTCTTTCACATTTAACATACGCTTTGTGATTATTCTTTGTAATGTGAATAAAAGCTACACTCTAGAATCCCAACCCTTTTTGGACACACCTCTGAGGTGTCATGAAGTTAAAAGTTCATAATTGGCAATGTCTCTTCTCTAGACCCTCACTTTAGCAGACATTTTTAAATCAGACACGAACTAAAAGTTCTGTACTTGGCAAGTCTCTCGCCGGACCCCATAGTAGGCAGACACTTTTAAACAGAAACAGACTAAAAGTTCTGTACTTGGCAAGTCTCTCTCTAGATCCCATAGTAGGCTGACACTTTTAAACAGAAACAGTCTTGGTGACAGAGTCCCTTTGTCAGAGAAAAACTCACCACAGGAATGCAGGTGCCCCAGGGCTTTTTCCGCACAAAAGTCTCAGGTATTCACAGAGCGGATGAATCTCAGTCAGCTTCAACACAGTCCAGGCAGACCAGGGGATTGCCCCTGAATCCTGGAATCCCCACCCTCATCCCTCCGGGGATGGGTCACTGGAAAACCCTCTAAGAACGATCTCTACCACTTCACTCTCTGGTCTATGTTCTTCTTCTACGGTGAGAACAAACTACCCAAACTACGGAAGTAGCTCTCTGTCAGAGCTAAAACTGAGGCACTGCCCATGCAGCAGCCTCCTCCTCACTCTCCACTCTACAGACTACACTATTCTAACTCAACATTCTACAGCTAACTCCCCAGCTAGCATTCCAATGTGGCTTGTAACATGGCTAAGATCATCAACCCGAAATGAAAGAAAGTAATTGGCCACAAAGCATCACATGGGACACTTTGGAGATGGCATTCATTTTACAATAGTGCTGTCCTCAAAGTGAAGTACCATGGTCATCCACAGAGGTTCAAAAGCAGCACAGGAGGAGATCTAACTGTATCCGATGAAAGCGACACTTGTGTGTCCCACCCACCACCCAAATGCCCATGACTGTGTCTGTGCATGAATGACATGGAATCACCATTATTGTTGAGGGGGAAGTATCAGTGACACGAACTTGAGACAGTGGAGCAACCACAGAGGGAGCACCAGAGCGCAACGCACACTGAGACCCAGAGCAAGTCGAAAAGCAATGTGCGCTCAACTGTCAAACATCTGCTTTAGATGGGACGTACAATCGGAACGAATCCTGTCCAAAAACCAACCAGGAGACCCCAAATACCTGTAAGTCAGTCAGGAAAGCAACAAATGGTGAAGGAAACCAGACGTTTGAAACAGGTGAGGTAGGGACATCAGAGCAACGCGGCAAGCACACAGACAAGGGCTCAGAATATGCAAAAGAGATTGACTCACACATAGTGGAAGTCACTAATCACCATATCACGGACCTCCTAGGGCAAATATTAAAATATTACCTGCACACATGTCCGAAATTGTCACAAAGAAATGTTAACACATAGTTTCTTCACACTTATTTGTAGTATTGTTTTCAGAACATCCCCATATAAAATGGCAGTCTGGCAACTGTTCCAAAAGTGCAGGAAGCAAATTGAAACACTGCAAAATCAGTTTCTATAATCTTATTCACAGTATCAAAATGTAACCCCTAGGTGGCACTATCCCTTGGGTTACTACCCCTGCCTGCTTGGCTACTAACAGGTTAAGGGGCCTGAGTTCTAAAATGGGTGCCTCCACCCAAAGGTCTGGGTTGGTTGTGGCTAGTCTAACCAGGTCACAGCCCTCTGGGACACTGTGACACCCCTTTTCTCCCACTAGTGGGCCACACTGTACACAACAGTAACTTTCCCAATACCCCTGATACGCAAACCACATACACTGTACTTGGCACTTACCCCCAGGACTGGTTCCTTCAGCTTGACTCTGGGGACCCTCTGTAAAATAAGGTGATGCAGTACAATAGCCGCAATACAATACTTTCAGCATAAACTGACACCACAATGTAAATTGCAGAAACAAACAGATCTGATTTATTTAGGGGGCTGTAACAAGGAAGGGGGGAAATCAGGTTAATTAGCTTAAACATATTAATAATCACAGTACTGTGCATGCACTTAGAGTCCCATATAGTCACACTCTCTGGGTACCCAGGATGCATAAAGGGGCTACCCAGGTCCATTGCAGCTGGTTGGGGCCCTGTGATGGAAAAAGAACATGCACACACACAATTTGTAATCCAGAGCCGGATGGCTCAGTTCATGGAAAGAAAAGCACAAAACAATCAGATGGCACATGTAGATTAAACAAGAGTTGCAGGGAGCTACCCTGATAATTACTCATGATACCCAGGCTAAACACAGGAGGGCTGATGGCTGACTTGCTGGTTTGCCAGAAGAAGCTAGGCTCCTTGACGATGGATCTTTCTGTGCAGCAAAGTAGTGAGGCAAGACCCTCGTGGCAGGGCCTATATGCACCAGGCAGCACGGATTCAGTCCGATTCTTGCTGGGAAAACTACTTCCAGCAGTAGCACACAGTTTACAGCAAATGGGGAAACCAGATCATGATCCCCATCCAGCACATAGCACATTTATATGTAAAAGAAAGTTTACTGTACTAGGCAGGTGACTCCTCGGTCCTGGTCGCAAAGAACACTGCAATTACCCAGGAGCACTACGGTAGCTAAAGTCCTGACAAGCTGATCACTTTCAACAAAATCTTCGGTCTTCTACAGGGTAAGCCTGGTCTCACAACAGCAGCAGCTTGCTTTTTCTTCACAAACTTTGGATTCAGTCAGAAAAAATCCTCTTCTCCCTCTCAGGACAGAAATCAGGCAAGAAGGCCAGAAATCGGGCCTTCCACGGTTCTCCCGCGCGAACTACGCAGCAAAAACACCACTCGCACACTCAGAGCTCCTTCTCTCTCCAGCTCCCTACTTGAATCTGGCTTGCCAACAAACAGCTCTGGGGCTTTCACACAGATCCAAAGAGTTTGGTTGGTCGGTTCAGTTGTCAGTCACAGCAGGACTCCTCTATAGCTGCAAAAAGGTGCCAACAGGCCAGAAACTACAATTCCCAGAGGCTCTCTTCACATAGCCCCATTTCAACAGGCTCCACTCCAGAGTCCCAGGCCTGATTGGCCCACAGTCTGCTCCATCTTAGTGTCCCCCCAATCCAATTGGTCCACTTCAGCAGTCCGGGACCAAAATGGTGAAGCAGATCAGAAACAGTCCATGATACAAGAAAGGCAGGTTAGACAAACAACATTCTTACTATTACTCTGCACTTTTTCCCACAACTGGCTACAGCTTTTAGAAGGGCTCCCACTGCACGGAGCACTTAGGCAGCAGCCCAGGCGGGACTCAGGCTTAGAAACACACAGTCCCCCCATTCACATTAATTATGTCTGCAAGAAGACAGCTCTTAAACAGACAGTCTGCAGAGGCTCTAAAAGCACTCACTGCAGTGCCATTTAAAACAGTTTAAGCGCTGAATACCATCCAGACCTGGAGCACTTAGGCAAGCTCCTGGAAGACTTTTGGGAACCCCCATTTGCAGGGGGGTTACAAAAATAAGAGTGATAGTAAACATATTGTCCTAGAAGCTATGTTACAAGTGCATTAAGCCACTCCAAAGGTGGCATCTAATGGGGAATTAATGCATGGTTGGGCCATTGTAGGCACTCAGCCTTCATCGTCATGCCACGGCGGTCCCAACCATGCATTAATTCCCCTTTAGATGCCACCTTCGTCATGCCTTAATGCTTACTGATGCTGCTGCGACAATTCTAAAGTGACATCATCACTCCAGCTCAGCTCAGACTGAAAACAGAGTGGGACACTGTGAAATCCAATTAACTGGCATTTCACTAGCTGCCTCTCCCTGCCTGCCACTGATTCTAAGTGGGATTCTAGTAACTCCTGGGAACAAGGGGGTTACATTACGCATTGGTGCACCTAATCACCCTCCAGTTGCTTCTATAAGGTAACATTCATCCAAACCCTAGCCCCATGCCCAACCTTATGAACAAGCCTGCACAGGCTCAAGGACTCTGCATAACTTCCATGAATATTTTCAGCCTCCTTAAGAAGGCTGCTGCATTCTAATGCTGGGTTACTCAGCACCAACCTGACATTGTCGCATTCATCAAAACCTGGTTATCCAAATCCACCCCTAAGTCCTTTGTCTCCCTCCCTGGTTACACCCTTTTCAGGGAAGATCGGGTAGGTAAGCATGGAGGTGGTTGTGCTGTCTACATGCATGACTCCCTTCTTGGACATGCACTTCCACCACCCAAGCTTGATAACGGGGCACAAGCCCTCATGCTAAAAATCTCCCTCAACCCTGGTAAGGGCCCACTCTTTCTCACAGTTGTCTATATTCCCCCCAGAAAGCAAGACCTCGCCATTCAGGTGCTTGCTGACTACCTCTTTGGCCTACCACCCAAAATGGCCTAGATAATTGTTGGTGACCTGAATATCAACTGGCTCTCTGCCATGGCCTCCCAAACCAGAAATATCTTTGCTGCCCTTGACATGTCTGAATACTTGAATTCTCCAACTTTTTACACTCTGTTCTTGATGCCGGAAGTCCTGCCGGTGCCTTGTTCATTGACCTCTCCAAGGCCTTTGACATGGTTTGCCATCCCCTCCTGCTTGACTCCCTCAGATGCCTTAGTTTCTCCCCTGGCCCCCTTACATGGTTCACCATCTACCTCTCTGTCAGAACTCAGTGTGTAAAAATCAATAGCACCCTATCTGACACACAACCTGTCTGCTCTGGGGTTCCCCAGGGCTCTATTTTAGGCTCTCTCCTCTTCAGTCTCTACCTCAACTCCCTCCCCTCGGCCTGCCCAAGTAAGATCCTCCTCCACGTGGATGACGCTGTGCTCTTCACCTCTGACCCCAACCCCAACACACTCCAGGCCACCCTCCAAAAAGCTTTTGATAGAGCTGAACATTGGTTCACATCATGAAGGCTAGTCCTGAACCTAAAAAAGACCAAAGCTATACTCTTCTCGCATCTCCAAAGCAAAGCCAGTGGTGCCCCTCCCGTGATACTGCCTAGCTCACTAAACCCCATTGAGCAGGTTTCCTCCTACAAGTATCTTGCCATGACCTTTAATTCAGCACTCTCCTTCCATTCTCATATCAATGCCCTTTCTACTGCCACCAATGTCAGGAATGGACTGTTATACCGCCATAGGGACTGCCTACCACAAGAGGCCCTTAGATTGGCAATCTCCTTCTCTGTCCTGTCACTAATTGTCTATGGGCTGCCCATCTATGCTGCAGTTGACAACACTGCACTTGCAAGAATCCAGCTCTCTATAAACAAGGCCTGCAGGCTAATGCTGGGAGCCCCCTAGGTGCACCCATACGTGCCTGCTGTACTCCACCACCAACTTGCTCAACCCTGAAGAAAGACTCTGCTTCCAAACCTGCTTTTCTTGTAAAAAAGACCCTGCTAGGGCTCTCCCCCCCTTGGGTCGCCACCTCCCTACAGCATGCCTCCCCCTCAGTCTCCACCTGCAGCACTGTCAAAACCTCCCTTATTGTTCCCAGGGTAAGGACCTCTATGGCACAGAGATCCTTTTGCTATCAGGCTCCCCCCTGGATTAATTCCCTCCCAGCCAACATAGCTGACTCCACTAAGCTTGGTCCTTTCAAGGTCTCCCTCAGAAGCCATCTGATAAGCACTCGCTGCTGCAACTGCACATCATCCCCCACCTGCCCCTTACCCTCACCCTAGGCTGGGTTTGCACTGTCTACTTTTGCCATATATGCCTGGGGTCTCAGGCAACATCTGCTGACTAATGTAATAAAATATCTCTGGTTGCTACCTGACGTGGTACTCGTGTACCTATATTATGACTACTGTGACCTACCTATTACCAAGTTTGTACCACCAGTGAATTCCTGTAACACTGGTTGCTTTTTTAATCTAAGCATTATGTACTGTACTGTTTTGTTTGCTGTGATGTATTGCTGTCTTGACAAGGTGCCTTTGTAAATGAGTCTTTGACTCAAAGGTCTGCAAACCGATTATCTAATAAATAAATAAATTACCATTTGAATCACTGTATATTGCAAGTGCTTGACTATATAATGCAAGGAAATTACAGCTCAGTTTAGAATAATTTTATTTAAGTTACTCTGAAAAGAATATTTTGTTTTTCCCTCTACCTTTCTATCTCTTTACCTCTCTCTCCCAGGCTGGCTCTTAGTAATTTACTAAGTGCCAGACTGGTTAAGTTAGAAATTACAGCTCAGTTTGGTATAAACTGTATAGCTGTATAATAATAATAACAATAATTTTATTTGTACAGTACCTTTTCATTTCCAAGGCACCTTACAACTTAAAACAATTTAAAACAAGCATTAAAATCCAAAATCTTAAAACATGAATAAAGAAACAGTCAAAATACAGTTCAATTTTCCACAAAGGTCTTTTGCCAAAGAAAAGTTTTCAATCCTCTCTTAAATTCCTCCACGGAGGTGCACTCCCATAACCAACAGGGTAGAGAATTCCAAAGGGTGGGCGCAGCATAAGAAAAAGCTCTAGAACCAGATGATTTCAGGTTCACCCTTGGAATCTCTAGCAACCCCTCATCAGCCGAGTGGAGTGATCGACCAGGGCAGTAGGGAATCAGGAGTTCTTTCAGATAGGCCGGACCCTGACCGTGAAGGGCTTTGAAAGTCAGTAAACCAACTTTAAAGGTGATCTGCCACCGTGTAGGCAGCCAGCACAGTTTGCGCAACACCGGAGAGATATGACAGGATCTTCTAGAGCCCGTCAAAACCAGGGCTGCAGCATTCTGCACCAGCTGCAGGCAACAAATTTCAACCCCTGAAAGCCCAAAGTAAAGGGAGTTGTAGTAGTCCAAGCACGAGGACACAAAAACATGGACCAACGTTGGAAGGTCGTCAGATGGAACCAGATGCCTAACTCTGGTGATGTTCATAAGATGGTAAAAGGAGGTCTTGACGACAGCCAACACCTGCGACTGCAGTGTCAGTCTATCATCAAAGACCACCCCCAGGTTACGCACCTGTTCAGAGGTCGAGAGAGAAATGCCGCCAAGAAAAATTCCTGAAGGTGTACCAACATCTGACCCCTCTATCCATCTACCCGGGTCCACAACCAATACCTTGTCTTTTCTGAGTTCAACTTCAGCCAGCTAGAATCCATCCACTCCTGGATTTCTTTCAGACAGTTGTTAAAGACCGAGAGAGATCCATCCTGGTTGGGTGCAAAAGACGGGTATAGCTGGGTATCATCTGCATAACAGTGAAACCTCAGCCCATACCTTCTTACAATGTCTCTAAGGGGTAGCATATACACCGCAAATAACATGGGTGACAGTACTGACCCCTGAGGCACCCCACACAACAAAGCCGTTAGGCCCGAGGAAAAAACCCCGGACACAACTCTTTGTGATCTCCCTGTGAGGAATGAGGTGAACCATCCAAGGACGGTTCCCGATGTTCCACATAAATGCCTCAGGCGTCCTATCAACACCATGTGATCCATGGTGTCAAAAACTGAAGAGATATCTAAGAGAACCAAGATGGAGCATCTCTTCTGATCTCTCGCCCTCATGAGATCATTGAGCACCCGAACCAGCGCTGTCTCGGTGCTATGTCTTTTACGAAAACTGGACTGGAGGGGTTCATAGATGTCATGGATGGTTAAATTGTCCTCCAGTTGAGCTGCCACTACTTTCTCAATCACCTTCCCACAAAGGGAAGGTTAGAGATAGGGCTGTAGTTTGTGAAACAGTCTGGGTCCAGGGTAGCTTTCTTCAAGAGTGGTGTCACCACCGCCTCTTTCAGGGAGCTGAGAAACTCAACCGGTTCCAAGGAGCACCAGACTATTTACACAAGGACTGGACCAATGATATCACTACAACTCAAAATTAGGAAAGTCGGTCCAGGGTCCAAACTACAGCACGTGGGGTGCACACTCTGGATAATCCTCATGACATCCATGAAGTCTGGTCGACTGAAGGAACTCCAAGAAAATTGAGGTACAGAGAACTTGCACTGTCCAATAACAGCCCCCCTAGAGAGTGCTGGTTGCAAATCCGCCCTGATGTCGGCTACCTTATTTGCAAAAAATCGAGCAAGCTCCTTGCACTCTAATTGCGAAAAAGCTTTCCAAACTTGCAGACAGATTGGGTTGCACAGTCTGTCTACAGTTCGAAATAACTGAGCTGGTTGATTCCAAGCAACCACAGTCTCCCTAGACAGGAATTCTGCCTTCTTACGCGTGATTGCAGATTGATAGACGAAATAATGGTCCGTCAATCTGAGGTGGTCGGCATCAAAGGCAGACTTACACCAGCAAAGCTCTAACCTTCACCCCTGTCTCCGCATCTCCCTCAATGTCCCATCAAACCAAGGGGACTTGAGGCAGAGGGAGAGGGAGTGCACACGGACAGGAGTAATAGAATCCAGAGCCACCATAACAGCCGTGATATAGGCTGACACGAGGGTCTCTGGATCACTGCTCGCCAACGCGGGGGACGATAGGTCAAACACCGCCGCAAGGCCTTGGGAATTTATATCTCATAATGGGCAGTACCTAACCATCTCCACAGGGGTAGGCCTTCTAGAGGGGGTGCAAAAACTAAACCTCACGGTGTAGTGATCTGACCATGTGACTGGTTCCATCTGCACATTGGAGGTTTTGATCCCTAGCAAGAAGATTAAGTCCAAAGAGTGTCAAAATTTATGTGTAGCAGTGGAAACCACCTGTGTAAGGCCCAGAGATGTCATTAACTGGAGGAAGTGCTGGCCAAATTGCTAGAGTTCGTCGTCGACCCAGGCGTTGAAATCGCCCAGAATCATCAATCTGGGTGATTCAAACGCCATGTCGATGACAAAGTCCGCCACTTCCTGAAGGAATCGCTTCTCATCCCCGGGTCACAGTATATGAGAATGATTCGAACGCCTACACCTGCTACCACAGTACACTCAAAGGACTCAACCTCCTCAACTAGTACACTCTTGAGGCCTAGTTCGGTCTTAAAACAGACCGCAACACCCCCGCGATCCAGTCTTGGGCGGTGTATCACCGAGTACCCAGCCGGAGTCATAGCCTCCAATGCAGGGCCTGGATTTTCATCCAGCCAGGTCTCGGTGATGCAGGCCAGGTCCACCAAACCAACAAGATCAGCAATAATAGCCGTCTTATTTTGCACAACACCGCCCGAGTTGGATGAACCTCGGAGGCTGTCCGGACCATCTGCCTCCCATATTTGGTAGTGCCCTTGGGTATTGGCACCAGGCATGGCGAACCATGGTCTGGGTTCCATTTCACTCCAGGGTGCCTTCTGGATCCAACTACCCCAATACGGTGACCCCTCTCATCCATCCTCCCCTGTTCGCAGCCCCTCGCCCTCCCCCCTCTCCTACGCATAATTCCCAGCTCTCTACAATGCTGGTAGGTCTCAAATTGGAGGGAGGGGGATAAAAAGGGCGAAGGGCACAAAGAGAGGAAGATGAGTAGTGCACCACTGTGGGGGGTTAAAGGCCAGCACATGCTGCTACTACACAGCCAAATAATAAAACGATAAAAATAAACCCAATTACAATAACAACTAACCACACCCAAAAATAATTTTCACAAAACTAGATAAAATAGTTTAAAATATCACCCTAATCCCTATCTGATAAATCAAATCTGAATCTTAAACCAGAAAACAACTATCATCCCCCCCCCATGCATACATAACATACCACAGAAAAAAGGAAATGGTTTAGGTTTTCTCACCACCCAAACCAAACAAAATAAATATAATAAATATAAAGTGAGATTTTTCACCCCATGCTCAGCTCTCTCACAACCAGGGAGAAGGGGTAATAAGTAATTTGGCACTCTCACTGCCAAATTAACAATTACACTTTAAAAAATAAATCATAAAGTAACATATCAAACTAAACTCAAAAAATATACAAAACAGAATATCCTCCCCCCACCCCAGTCCTCTCACGACCAGAGAGGACAGATAATTTTTGGCACTGAACACAAATAAAATAAATAAATGGACGCAAGGTCCTCTCACCACCTAGTTGTCCAGAAAAAGAAAAAATAAAATTAAAAATCCAAGGAGGGGAGTCAGAGGTTTACACACCATAGGTACCAGAGTCAACTGCATCCAATAATCCATAAGGAGGCAGAGTCCATAAAATCCAAAAGTAAGGACGTGAAAGCACAGTCAAAACATTAATCCACACAGAAATAATGATAGAAAATAAATCCAGAGGTAACTCCAAGAGGATACAGGAAAAATCCAAGTCCACTTTAAACAAGACTTGCTGGTAAAGTCTCCACGGCAATCTGAGGCCCCCTCACTCCCAGCCTGGTAAAACCCATGGGAAATAATGCGGGTCCAATAAGGAACCCAAGAGAGGCCACAATTTGCAGCCATACCTGGGAATCCAGAGGGGTGCAGTTCCCCAGCCAGATCCCTGGCTAGGAAAATACTCGAGCCCCCCCTTCAGAGCCACAATTCTCGTGGAGAGACACCCGCCGGAGTCAGGTCTCACCTCAATCTTCAAAGGCCAGATGCAATATCCTTCAATCAAATCAGCCAAAAGTCAATCTGGGCTCAGACAAAAAAGAAATCCCCTTCATATTTTCTCCTCCTCAAGGGTATTCTATTAGCCTGCTTCCACAACTTTCACGATTCACGACTCCCCTAAAGTTCCACAACCTCTCGCTCTCCAACCACAAAGTTGAAATAGGGTATAAAGAGCTCCGTATAATATCCCTCAAGTCAAACCGGGATATTCAATTCCAATGCCTTTCCGCAGTCTCTCACCCTCTCACCATCCAGGGCATAAAGCGAGAAGGAGCAACCGCAGCAGCAGGACCGAACATGACAGTTTCCCCAGTTCAGCAAAACAGCTCCCAAATTCAGCCACAGCGTCGGGAGGGAGAGACAAAAACAGAGCGCAAAGGTAGTCCCAAATGTTCACTGCCGAGACTTTCCTGCGAGCAACGCTCCACACCTGCTAAAACCAATAACAATAAGACTGCCGAATAATAAAAACGATGAAAACCAGCACTCAAAAACGCAATAAATAAAAATTAATAAAAACGCAGAATGAGTAGAAGAAAACTCAAAATAACTAAAGATAACTTAAAATAGCTTAAAACATGAAAAGCAGCAGCTGCAGCATGCCCAGCCTAATGGCCATCTTACATTACATTACATATAAGCTAAACTTGAAAGAATATTTTATTTTTTTCCCTCTATTCCTTTACTCTCTCTCTCTCTCTGCCCTTCCTCTCTGTCCCAGGCTAATCCATAGCCCCGCCCCCCCCCACGTCTTGCCTCTCGGGGCCATCTCTTTGCTATTTTATTACTCCCTTGTCACCAATTGGCTACTGCTGTCTTCCTGTTTACACTACTGTCTACCCCACCCTCCGATTACCTATAAAAGTTCACCTCTGTTTCTCTCTCTCTCTTCTTGTCCCAGGAGAGGCCCTTGACCAGGCACCGCCTTTTTTTTTTTTTAGCTGTTCATTTCCCATTAGCAGTTATACTATACTGCCACCAGAGGGACACAACTTTATCTAAAGTGATCCCTGCCTGTTGTTTATATAGATACCTTCCTAAACTACAGCTCCCTCCTTCTGACCAGCCCCCTCCTCCGCGCTCCCTGCTTTCAAAT
Source organism: Neoceratodus forsteri (assembly GCA_016271365.2). Taxonomy (NCBI): domain Eukaryota; kingdom Metazoa; phylum Chordata; order Ceratodontiformes; family Ceratodontidae; genus Neoceratodus; species Neoceratodus forsteri. The sequence goes on from CM057449.1 coordinate 689,837,484, forward strand.
TCTTCTTGTTCCTAAATCAATTATTCATTAATTTCTCTGCCTTTATGAACAATGCATCCCCTACTCTCCTCTCTCCCCCTTGTTCTGCTCATATCCCACTCTTTACCATCTCTACTTGCTCACTACTAATCTATTCCTAATAACTCTCCCAACCCCATCAGTTACTATCTCCAATCCCCTACCCACATCCATGTTATCACCCTCCTCGTCATTTGAAATATGGTCTCAGTCTACCATTATTCTTCATGTGGCTTTCATAATGGTGTCCACTTTAACTGTGGTTCTCCACCTTCTTCTTCCTCACTCATCCACTCCCTTCTCCTCAAAACTCCCAACCTCCTCGCCAGCCCCTTTAAAATCCCCGAAGCTCCACTTTCCCATACTTGCCCTCCTCTTGCTCTCCACTGGGGATATCCACCTCAACCCAGGCCCTATTGCCCCTAGCTCCTCTGGTGCTTCCTCCTTCTCTACTACCTCCCCTGCTCTCTTCTCTCAGTCCTCCCAAAGGGCTTAAATATCCTACATCTAAACACCCGCAGTTTGCTGCAAATAATAGACCAGATTCAGACCATGGTGTGTACTCTAAAACCAGACATCCTAATCATCTCAGACACTTGGCTAAAGAGCGCTATCCCTGACCACTCGGTGTCCATTCCTGGCTGCTCACTGCTAAGGCAAGACTGTACTGACAGGGGTGGTGGTGTGGTCATTTATGTCCTAGTCTCCGTCAGATATTCCATCATCTACTCATCCTCCAATCCCGAGACCCGTGATGCCCTAGCTGTCCATGTGACCCTCCCCTTGACTCTCCCAATCTTCATAGCCAGCATATACTGCCACCCAAATGTCCATCCTTTGGTCGCGCTAGACCTCCTAACCTCCATCACTTCCCTTGCTTGCTCTGGGGAATTATTCATCCTAGGTGACTTCAATATAAACTGTCTGTCACCTAAAACTACCAAAACTAAAAATGAAATCGGAGCCCTAAACCTCTCCCAACTAATCTCTGAACCCATCCGCCCAAACCACAAGACACAATACTCCCAACTCGAATGGGCCCTTACCTCCCACCCCCACCGCATCATCACTTCTGGCATCCTCCCCGATGCGCTCAGTGACCATAACCCAATATTCATAGTTAGGAAAGTCCACAGAACTAAATCACCACACAAAACGATACAACTACGCTCTTTCAAGTCTCTTGACCTTGAACCTCTCCTGAGTAACCTTGCAACTTCTGACTGGTCCCCCCTAACCTCCTTCCCCTCAGTTGATAAGGCCCTTGCCTACTTCAAAGAAATCTTTCGTGTAAACTGGAATGCCTTTGCCCCACTCAAATAAACCAGAGTCAGAGGTAACCACTTACCTTGGATAACCCCTGAACTTCTGACCTGCCTCAGGGCTAGAGATTGAGCCTGGAAGTGTCATAAATTTACCCAGCATCCTAGTTACCTCGTGAACAACAGCATGCTCCAAAATACTTGCACCAGGGCTAAAAGGTTAGCCAAGTCCTAATATTTCAAATCTGCCTTCATCACCAACATAAATTCCCCTTCAAAGTTCTGGAAGGTGGTCCATCCATGCCCTGTTTACACTCTCATCTCACCCCCCCCCGGTATTTAAAGTAAATAGCTCACTAGTGTCCAACCCACCAGCTGTAGCTGAGGAATTTAACTCCTACTATACCTCCTGCACCACTGAGCTACTAAAACCCTCCCTCCCATCCATCCCCTCCTCACCCTCTACCGGTTTGCCCCCTCCACCACCCTCCCACCTTCCCTTTTCTTTCACTACTGCAACCCCAAATGATGCCCTAAGTGTCCTCCTCATCATCAACCCCTCTAAAGGTGCCTCCCCTGATGGCCTTGACCCAAAACTCCTCTCCCTCTCTGCTTCAGCCATTGCCTACCCCCTCTCAATAATCTTAAATCTCTCATTCTTTACTGCCTCGGTCTCCTCTTCATGGAAACATGCTGTGGTACTCCCGCTACCCAAAGGGGTGACCCCTCATCCCCTAGCAACTATCGCCCCATTTCTCTCCTCCCTACCCTTGCCAAGCATCAAGAACACATTGTCCCCTCCCAACTCACCTCTTTTCTATCTGACACCTCCTTTTTCACCCCTTTCAAGTCTGGTTTCAGGAAAAAACACTCAACCACCACCTCTCTCCTATGGCTCACAGACTCCATCCTAACTGGGATGGACAATGGCCAAATTATCTCTGCCATTTTTGTCAATCTGGCCAAGACCTTCAACATCGTCTCTCACTCCCTTCTCCTTGACTCAGGCCGGCAGCTGGTCTGTCTCCCTCCACCACAAACTGGTTCAACACCTACCTTATTGGCAGAACCCAATTAGTTAAGATATTGGACGCCACTTCCCCTTCCCTCCTGATTAGCACTGGAGTCCCCCAAGGCTCACTATTAGGGCCGCTCCTATTCTCCATCTTTTTAAATGACATTCCCTCTGTTTGCTCCCCATCCTCCGCTATACATATGTATGCTGATGATACAGTCCTGTATGCATCTGGCTCCTGTCCTGATGAGGTTACAACCAGCTTACAGCAAGACTTTGGCAAGGTTCAGCTCTGGTGTGCTAACCATCAACTTTTCCTCAACGCCAAGAAGACTGTCTCCTTGACCTTTGGCACAAGGCAGAGACTCTCTAGGCTTCCCTCCCTACTCACTTTCTACACCCTTGATGGGACTTTACTTGAGGACACATCCTCCTTCAGGTACTTAGGTGTTTGGTTGGACCAACACCTAAACTTCTCTGGACATATTGACGTCATCCAGAAAAAAATGCTCCCCAAGCTTGGTGCCCTGTTCAGGAACCATAGTTGCAGCCCTACTACGGCTATGCGTGAATTTGTTCAGAAGATGATACTGCTCATTTTTGACTACTGTGACATAGTCCATGGTGCTGCCACAAAGTCCTCCTTGGCCAGACTGGACACCCTCTTTGATTACTTCTGCTGCTTTGCCCTGGATGCCCCCCCTCGCACCCATCACTGCGATCTTTATCGGGCCCTATCATTCCTTGCTCTTACAAATAGGCAACTCTCCCACTGTGCTAAATTCACCTCCAAGCACTGGTTGGGTGGGCTCCCTTCCTACCTCACCTCCTCCTTTATAACACCCCCCACCCTCCCATTCCCTTAGATCAACCAACTCCCGTACCCTGCTTGTCCCCCACAGATCCACCCAAATCGGCCAATCTGGTTACTCTCACCTCCTCCCAAAAATTTGGAATTCCCTCCCCCCTCAAATCTGGCACTCATCCTCCACCTACTCCCTCAGCTCTGCCCTCAATAATTACCTTGCACCTAGCTGCTTCTGCCATGTCCCTCCCTAATTCCCTCCTCTAAGCCCCGGACAAACCCTACCCCTCTACGGTCACTTTCATTTTACCCTGTACACCCACCCCTCAAATTTCTAGCTCTCCTCCCCTTCCCCCAAATTGCTCCCCCTTACTGGCCTCCCTTGATCTCTCATAGAATGTTAAGGACCCCAAACGCTCTCCATGGGTCCCTCTCCTACCCCCCCAAAGGGCTTGTATCTCTCATCTACTCCCCTCCCCCACCATCTTAAAGGGGTCTTTCTGGGACACTGACTTATCCCATTCTCTCTGGTCCCCCAGTCCCCTTGCAGGGTTCCTCGCATCCTGAGGGGGTCTCCAGGGACACGTCTCTTCCCCCTCCCCTCACCCCTCCCTCCTCTTTCTCCCTTTTCTTTCAAGTAAGCACTTGTTTACTGATCAACCCAGCACTAATTATTGTCCACTCTTTCTACATATTATGCGCAACACTGTTGTAACACTGTTTGTAACACATGCCATACAATCGTAAGTTAATGTTGATCTTGTAACTTGAATGTTTAACGTCTCATTCCTATTCCCCCCCCCCAAGTCGCACTGGGAGACAAGCGACTTGTCGCTCAGTGTGCCTTCCTGGTGAAGCATTTCAATAAATACTCATGAAATAATACCATCTCTGTGTCGAACAAGCTCATAAAGGCAACTCGCACTTTGGGCTTGTGGCTTTATGGCTTGTTTGACTCTCAATGGTATTATTTCCTTGTATACCACTTTCATTATTTCCTTGTATACCACCTTTTCCATCATCTATTCTCTCTCTTGTAAAAACTATGTTAAAGGAGGCATTAGTGTTGAAGAATGCAAATCAGACACAATTAGAAAGTAAAACATTAGGGTCTGGGGTCTCAGGTGTCTTGGCGAATTGGTGCAGTGGCATTCCCGGGGGCTGTCACAGTATATTCATGGCATCACTCCTCCTTCCTCTTTATCTTCATTTCTTCATGTTGTTGTAGCAATGCTACTTCTCCCATATTATCCTCATAGTGTTCAGCAGTGTCCAAGAATGGTGGCAATGATGGAAGTTGGGTAGCAGCACTGTTTTGAATTTTGGTGGGTACATGTAAAAGAGAGGTGGCCAAGAGAAGACCAGACAAGAGGTAGTGCAGAGAGGTGAGCTGCATGGTAGTTATTGCTTATAGTTTGTGGGGTATGTGGGAGAGGGAGTTGTTAGAATGAGCTGAATGGCGGTTTTTAGTCTCGTGCTGGGTGGGTGACTGGGAGAGACTGAGGGCTGGAATATCAAAGATTTGCAGCATCATTTTGCCACACTTGCAGTACTTGTGACATGACTGTTAGGCCACATAAAATGTGGTTTAACTTAATGCTGCAAATGCCGGGCGGGTTGTGTAACCAAAATGATTCATGCCCTAAAATAATGACATGCATGTCATTTTTGTGTGGTAAAGTGAGAAAAGTACTACAACTGCATCAATATGTTTGAAACATAGCCAGAAGCATTTTAGAGCTGAAACATTTTGGAGCTTTTTCAGTAATGCAGTTGTGGCAGAACATTTGTCACAAATTCTGTGTCATTAGTTTTAAAAATCTAGCCCCAGGGGTATAACTATCTGCATTGCAGCTTCTATTGTGTCTGGCAGGTGGGTGGGATATAGAACATTTATGAACAGTAAGCATATCACAGTTTTTATTTGTTTGGAGGACAGAGTTGGTGCACATTTTTCTTTAAAATTTGCTGTGGTTGGAGAGTGAGAGATCTAACATCTTCGTGAGCACTGATTTGTGTGACAGTGAGTGTGAGACAGCTGTTAGCATAAGAAGTAGTTTTTACCCATTGGCCATGGCTACTGTGCATGGGCAGGTATCACCATGATAAACGAATGCTGGCAGCCAATCAGGTTGGTGGATTTTTAAGCCCTGTTGCATAATTAAGTTATAATACTGACAGGATGTGGTATATCATGATATATCTTCAAGTCTTGGGTATATTATGAAGCATGAGTCAGTGCTAAGTACATTTAACCACAGAAGAAGTGACAGTATCCCATGACATACCACACTCTGGTGTGTATCATTGTGATAATAAAATGGGACCAAAGTGTTAGGAAATGGCTGATCTTAATGCTAGTTTTGAACTGGGATGAGATACAACCATACGAAAAGAGCTGGCAGAAGAAGACCACCTGGTCTATCACGTCTGCTCATAAATGATGCAGGGTCTAGCCTTACACTTATGCCACTGACTCTGTAATCCCCCCAAACCACTGGGGTAATACTGCGGCATAGTCTTAGGACAAAGACTGCATCAGTCAATCTGCTGAATGGATTTCTCCTATCCATTTTATAACATGCATTATTGCATGATGGTCTTTTTCTAATTTTGATGTGAAGTAACACTAGAATGTGTTGTATGAAGATACGAACATACAAAAATGTCAGCAGATACAGGCCTCGTAGTCTATTGAGTCTGCTCGATTGTGCAGCTAGTCCTTCACCTTGCAGCTGCCCCACTCACCCCTCCCCTCTTCATAATAACCCCCCTCGCTCTGTCCCATCCCCTCTTAAAGCCGTCTACCATGCTACAGGCTACTACCTCTTCAGGTAAAGTATTCCACTTGTCCATCACTCTTTCTATGAAATACTGCCTCCTGACTTCCCTCCTGTATCTTCCCCCCCTCCAATCTCAGCTGGTGCCCCCTCGTGACCCTCCCCCTTCTGTGCTGTGTTTGTTGTACAGAAACTCCATCAACTTATTGTTGCTGTCTGCTGGGAACCTTATGTAGATGAGATGCTGCATCTCATTCAACCATGCTGGTCAGCAAAATATGTTACTAACTGACTAGCAGACTTATGAACTAATGAGCTAATTAGCTAACTCTCTAACTCACTACCTCCCTGTTAGTGTCTTTTTGCAGAGGTCCTGTTTGCATCTATAATTTTTTTACACATAACTGTAGTGCACTAGATAAAACATTCAGCAAACCAATAAAAGAACATATTCATAAATGTGAGTATTAATCATGCTGGAAGTTTGCCAGGATATGGGCCATCCACAGTAAAAGCAGTCATTGAAGAAAGAGAGTTGAGATACAGCAGCTCTACTAATAGGAGGTATGGCTACTACAGTATAAACTGTCAGTAGTTCGAGGGCTTGGGACCTTCCTTGGCTCTGATGTCTCTGCAACCCTCCTGAACTACAGGAGATAGGAATCAAAGCGGTAGCACTGTACTGCCTCTTAACCTTTTTTCATCCACATCTGATGCTCTGTCTTTCAAAAGGTGGGAGAAAAATGATAACATGTGAATCATCTTATTGTATCATAAAGGACAGCCATCAGCACTGTCAGACTTAGTACTGTCACATTTATAATGGCCTCTGTTGGTTGAGCATTATAGAGTGAATCAATTTCTGCTTTAGAAACCCAGTGGGTAAGGGACAGCATCTTCTTTATGTGTGATAGCTGGCTTCTGAATGGTAAGATAAGGGACATCCCTGGTAATGTGAGACATTTCATAACTGTGCACAATTTTTGCATTTATTGTTCTGTCTTGTGCATTAATTCCTTGAAAATGTATTTCCTATGTCCTTAAGGAGATTGCCCTGCTTAAGTATTTGTAATAAATAGCTGTATAACCAGAGGCTTCTGAGGCCGACTGCCAAACATTGCATTCCTTTGGCATGTGGACAGCAGGAGGAGTAAGCATTCAGAACATCTATTTTAGCACTGGTTTCCATGGCAGCTGGGCCTAGAATAACAACATGTGCAGATGTGCCTTTTCAAATACTGTACTGACAGGTCTTAGTTTTCTAATTAAAGGAACTTACCATACACAGTCATGTAATCTGAAGTCATATGTTTTAGCACTGAAGTAAATTCAGTGATGTAATATGAAGCAAGGAACATTGTTCTCATTCATGCCACCTATTTTTGTTTTTATAAAAAATGGAACTGGCTCTCTTTATTTAGTTGATTTCCTACTGAGAAACCTGTGTACTGTGGTGGCCCAGCATGTAAATGGTGATGTGCTGAGCGCCACACAGAAATGATACCGTTCTTTGATTCATAAGGGCATGAACATTTGTGACTGGTGAATGGGGAGTTCCATTTGATTGTCATTCACAGGAATTTTCAAATTCACCATATGATAGAGTGAAAGGTCTATAGTCATCTTACAGCTTCAGACTTACAGAGAAGAAACAGCAAACTGTGGCATTTACCATCTTGCTTCATTAAACTGTAATTATCCAGAGTTGTACTTCTGACATGTAATCTTGTAAAACTGATATTTATTTTCTGTAGGGTAGCTTTATCGGGGGGATAATAGAAAAGACCTATAAATGCCCCTGGATACCCATTTGGTTAACATGTACACCAATTGTTAAGGTGGTAGCAGTGAGAGGGCCTCTGATGCCTTGGATTTATTTTTTACATATTTATTTTTTATATAGTAATTAGTTATTGGTACAGTATTATTCACTGCTAAGCAAATGAAACACAAACTGTAATAAAAAAGAAATAATGTGACCTTTCTGGGAACTGAACCCAGGGCCCCAGCATATCATCCTGGTTCTCTATCACTAAACTATCAGGCTATCTTTTTAACAAAAATAAAAACAGTGAGTGGGCAACTGGACCAAACCAGTACAGCAAGACACTCTTTGAAAGACAAAGAAAAGTAAAAAAAATATTAGTCTAAACGTGCTCTTTTTTTGCTATATAAACAACCAAAAATAGTAAAGAACATACACGAGAAACAACTTATCTGAAGTTTGTACACTCTAGTTTGTTCTCCTCTGGCCCAGCCAAGCACAAACACAACCACAGGTATAGGATATGGTCCATAGAAACATAGAATTTGACGGCAGATAAGGACCACTTGGCTCACCTAGTCTGCCCATTTCCCTACCAGATGGATGAGCATCAGATTATAGTTAATCAACAGCTTACTTCCTCCTACCCCCCGCTAGAATTGCCTTATGCCTGTCCCAGGCATTCTTGAATTCTCCCACTGTTCCTGACTCCACAACCTCCTCAGGAAGGCTGTTCCATGCATCCACAACCCTCTCTGTGAAAAAATACTTTTCTAACATTACCTCTGAGCCATCCAACCTCTATCTTCAAATTGTGCCCCCTTGTTCTTGCACATCTCTTCTTCTGAAAGATACTACCCTCTTGTACTTTGTTAATTCCCTTGAGATACTTCAAAATTTCTATTGTGTCCCTCCTCACCCTCCTTTCATCAAGGGTATACATATTAAGCTGCTTTAGTCTCTCCTCATATGTCTTCTGGTGCAGATCCTGCACCATTTTGGTTGCCCTCCTCTGAACAGCCTCCACTCTGTCTATGTCTTTGCGGAGATGGGGTCTCCAGAATTGCACACAGTACTCCAGATGGGGTCTCACTAACTGTCTGTACAGAGGAATAACAACTTCCAGTTTTCTACTGTTGATGCCTCTCCCTATGCATCCCAGTATCCCCCGCCCTCCTTACTGCCTTCTCATATTGCTTGCCCACCTTTAGGTCATCTGATATAATTACTCCTAGGTCTCTTTCGATTTTTGTTGTTGTTATTTACTCACCCCCCATTGTGTACTCTTCCCCTGGGTTTTTGTTTCCCAGATGCATTACCTTGCACTTCTTTGCATTGAATCTGAGCTGCCACATATTTGACCATTCCTCCAACCTTGCCAAGTCCCTTTTCATTATTTCCACCCCACCTTGTGTATCAACCATATTGCAGATTTTTGTGTCATCTGCAAAGAGACATACCTTTCCTTCCAGGTGCTCTCCAATGTCATTTATAAAGACATTAAAGAGAACCCTGCAGTACCCCACTAGTTACCCTCCTTTCTTCACTGTGGACTCTGTTTACTATTATCCTCTGTGTCCTGTTGTCCAGCCAGTTTTTTATCCAGGCTACCACCTTGGGACCCACTCCAAGGTTGGCTAACTTGTATATTAATCTTTTGTGTAAGACTGTGTCAAATGCCTTGCTAAAATCTAGGTAGGCCATATCCACAGCCCCTACCTGGTCTACTACTTTGGTCAAAGAACTTTATTAGGTTCATCTGACATGACCTTCCTGCCGTGAAACCATGCTGCCTTGGGACCTGTGCCCCACTGGCCTCTAGATACTCAACAATTCTTCCTTCAGAAGTGATTCCATCATTTTCCCTACCACTGAAGTCAAACTAACTGATCTGTAGTTTCCTGCCTCTGCTCTGCTCCCACTTTTGTGATGTGGAATCACATTTGCTCTCCTTCAGTCCTCAGGTACCACCCCATCCTCCCATGATTTGTTAAAGAGAGTAGTCAGTGGTGTTATTAGTTCTACCCTTAGTTCTTTTAGAATTCTTAGATGAATCCCATCAGGCCCCATTGCTTTGTCCACCCTCAGTTTCAGGAGTTCTTTCAAAATCCTTTCTTCTGTGAGTGGACTGGTATTGACCCCCGTATTCAGAGTTTCTCTCTTGTTTGGTTTAGGTACCTTTCCCTCCTCTTCCGTTGTGAATACTGAGCAGAAATATTCGTTCAGTATCCCTGCTTTTTCACTGTCACCCTCTGCCCACATTCCCTTCCCTTTATTAAGTCTCTGTATCCCTCCCTTTGTTTTTCTTTGCTCCCTGATGTACCTATAAAAGGTTTTATCCCTCTTCTTAACAGAGTTGGCTATCTTTTCCTGTTTGTGCCTTTGCTATTCTGACAGCCTTCCTTGCCTCCTTCTGCTTTAACTGATAAAGTTCTCTGTTCTGCTCCTTCTGTGTTTCCTTATATTTCCTGAATGCTATCTTTTTCTCCTTAACTGTCCCTGCCACCTCTTTTGAAAACCATAGTGTTTTTTTCCTTCATTTTGTTTTGTTGATTTGCTTCACACAAAGGCTTGTTGCCTCTGCGAGGGCTGTTTTGATTATTCCCCATTGTTCCTCTACCCCTCCTTCTTACCCATTTGCTAGTGCTTTTCTGAGGCACTCTCTCATTTTCCAAAAGTCTGCCTTCATAAAGTCCAATACTCTTGTTTTTGTATGGCTTGGCTCTATGGCTGTGTTTATTGTGAACCACACTGTTTGGTGGTCACTTGTTCCCAGATGGCTACCTACTTCTGAATCTGAGATCCTTTCTCCTTCCCCATTTGAGAGAACCAGGTCTAAGATTGCTCCCTCCCGAGTGGGTTCCAACACTAGCTGTCTGAGGCATGCCCCCTGTAGGGCATCAAGAATGACCCTGCTCTTGGATGTGCCTGCAGCAAAGGTAGTCCAGTTAACATCTGGCATATTCAGGTCCCCCATCAACAATATCTCCACTTTTTCTGCCATTTTAAGGATGCCTTCTATCATTTCCTTGTCCATTTCCTCCCCCTGAGATGGGGGTCTGTATACAACCCCCATGCGTATTGTGGTGCCATTTCCTGTCTCCAGGGTGACCCAGAGTGACTCATCAACTTCCTGTTTACTCTTTAGTTCAGTTGCTTTAACCCCTTCCCTTATATAGAGAGCTACTCCTCCTCCTCTTTTACCCACCCTGTCCCTCCTGTAGACTGTGTATCCTGGTATGTTGACATCCCAGTCATGGTTCTCTGTGTACCATGTTTCAGTGACTGCCACAAAATCCAGGCATCCCTCTTCCATCAAGGCCACTAGTTCAGGGAGCTTGTTGCACAGACTGTGGGCATTGGTACTCATCACCTTCCATTTATTTTTTATGGCCTAACCTCTTTTAGCCCCATCCCTCTCCTTACTGCCTTTTTCTGCATTTATCTCTGTCCTGCTCCCTACTGACTTCTCTACCTTGGTGTTTACCTCTCTAACTACTGTGTTTTGTGGGGGGAGGCTGGGATTTCCCTGCTCCTTTTCAGTGCCTCCCCCTTGGCTAGTTTAAAACCTTGCCAATGAAGCATTTAAACCTGTCACCTAGGATCCTGGTCCCCCCTGGACAGATGCAGACCATAGCGCTAGTATAAACCTGCATCCCTCCAGGTGGCTCCCCAGTCCCCAATGAAGCCAAAATCCTGAGCACCATACCAGTTTTTCAACCATTCATTGAATCCCATGGTGCGGAATACCCTAGCATCATCCTTGCCATAGACAGACAGCACCTCCGAGAAGGTTACCATACATGCTACTTGTCTAAGTCCCCTCTCCAACTCCACAAACTCCTCTTGCACCACTCTGATCCCATTCACAGCCAGGTAATTTGTCCCTAGGTGGACAATGACATCCAGCTCCCTCCCTCGTGCAGCTGCTCCCACAATCCTGAGGATTCACTTCCTGTCCCCCCGAGCCGTGGCACCAGGCAGGCACCTTACCTCCCTATCCCCTTCCTCCCCCACTTCTACCCCCTAATGACTGGAGTCCCCCACCAGGAGTTGTTGCCTTCCTCTGTGGGGTCTCATGACACCCTCCTGTGGGTCTCCTTTGTGGAGGTTCCCAGCACCCTCCTTGGTCTCCACTGCAGGTGCCTCCATAGAGGAACCACTCTTTGCCAGAACAGCATATGAATTGTGGAGAGGTACAACTGGAGGGATGCACCTCTGTTCCACCACCTTCTCCCTCCCTGAGTGCACCTTGGTCCAACTGCTCCTCTTTCCTGGCAACCTCTGGGGTAGCAATGGTGGTCCTGGTGGTCCCTGGGTGGGGGAAGAGGTTTCATGAATCCTAGCCAGGTCAGCTTGGAGATGGGTAACCTCCTCCCTCAGAACAGATTAGGTGCCTGCAAACAGGGCAGCATTGCAGCCTCCAGAATGTCTCCCGGAACACTGCTGCCCCCACAGCCATTGCACTGCACCACTCCCATCTTGACTTATTTTGTGTCACCTCTCCAGTTGCTTTGTATGCTTACTGTCTCCTCCCTCTGTGTATTTTTACACTTCCTACTGCCTATGTGCCCTTACAATTCTCACCCTTCCTGTTCTGGGACAGGAACTTCCTGTAGCCTTCAGTAGTCTCCTTCTTCTGTGCTTGGATTCAGACCTCCAGCAGCCGGGGGGGGGAGTTATATTTTAGGTTCCTTCAAGGTTGATGAAACTAATGTGTCTCAGTGATCCTTCCCTTCCTACTGCCAAACAGGAAGTTCCTGTTGTCAGTCAAATCCAGTGGTTACAAAACTAGAACTGGCTTTGGGTGGGACAGTGGAGGGGTGGGAAGGAGGGCAATTAGTAAAAAATCTGTAGTTCTAGACTGCTGTTTCTTGCTCTAAAACCAAAGTTATCTTCTGTCAAAAACAGCAGGAAGCTGCAATTGGAGACACCTGCTTTTGTACTCCTAAGCTGCTAAGCCAGACCCCCAATTAGATTCAACCTCTGCTCTGACTCAGTAAATTAAGCTGATACAGCCCCCTTCCTCAGAGAAACACAAAGTGATGTCTTCTTTTTTTAACTTAAATGAGACCCTCTTCTTCGAATAAAGAATATGTTTGCTTAATCCAAACAGGTACTGACTCCTGCTGAGATAGAAGTGATTTATCAGTAAAAAATCTGTAGTTCTAGACTGCTGTTTCTTGCTCTGAAACCAAAGTCATCCTCTGCCAAAAACAGGAGGAAGCTGTAATTGGAGATACCTGCTTTTGTACTCCTAAGCTGCTAAGCCGAACCCCAATTAGATTCACCCTTTGCTCTGACTTAGTAAATTAAGCTGATACAGCCCCTTTCCTCAGAGAAACACACAGTGACTTTCTTCTTTTTTTTTACTTAAATGAGACCCCTTGTTCAAATAAAGTATTTGTTTCCTTAATCCAAACAGGTACTGACTCCTGCTGAGATAGAAGTGATTTGTCATTGAAAAATCTGTAGTTCTAGACTGATATTTCTTGCTCTGAAACCAAAGTTATCCTCTGTCAAAAGCAGCAGGAAGCTGTAATTGGAGACACCTCTTTTGTACTCCTAAACTGCTAAGCCACACCCCCAATTAGATTCACCCTCTGCTCTGACTCAGTAAATTAAGCTGATACAGCCCCCTTCCTCAGAGAAACACACAGTGACTTTCTTCTTTTTTTTACTTACATGAGACCCCCTTCTAATAAAGTATCTTTTTGCTTAATCCAAAGAGGTACTGACTCCTGCTGAGATAGAAGTGATTTATCAGTAAAATATCTGTAGTTCTAGACTGCTGTTTCTTGCTCTGAAACCAAAGTTATCCTCTGTCAAAAACATCAGGAAGCTGTAATTGGAGACACCTGCTTTTGTACTCCTAAGCTGCTAAGCCACACCCCCAATTAGATTCACCCTCTGCTCTGACTCAGTAAATTAAGCTGATACAGCCCCCTTCCTCAGAGAAACACACAGTGGCTTTCTTCTGGTTTTTTTACTTAAATGAGACCCCTTCTTCTAATAAAGTATTTGTTTGCTTAAATTAAACAGATACTGACTCCTGCTGAGATAGAAGTGATTCATCAGTAAAAAATCTGTAGTTCTAGACTGCAGTTTCTTGCTCTGAAACCAAAGATATCCTCTGTTAAAAACAGCAGGAAGCTGTAATTGGAGACATCTGCTTTTGTACTCCAAAGCTGCTTAGCCACATCCCCAATTAGATTCACCCTCTGCTTTGACTCAGTAAATTAAGCTGATACAGCCCCCTTCCTCAGAGAAACACACAGTGACTTTCTTCTTTTTTTAAATGAGACCCCCTTCTTCTAATAAAGTATCTGTTTGCTTAATCCAAAGAGGTACTGACTCCTGCTGAAATAGAAGTCATTTATCAGTAAAAAATCTGTCGTTCTAGACTGCTGTTTTTGCTCTGAAACCAAAGTTATCCTCTGTCAAAAACAGCAGGAAGCTGTAGTTAGAGACACCTGCTTTTGAACTAAGCTGCTAAGCCACACTCCCAATTAGATTCACCCTCTGCTCTGACTCAATAAATTAAGCTCATACAGTCCCCTTCCTCAGTGGAACACACAGTGACTTTCTTCTTGTTTTATTTTTACTTAAATGAGACCCCTTCTTCTGATAAAGTATCTGTTTGCTTAATCCAAACAGGTACTGACTCCTGCTGAGATAGAAGTGATTTATCAGTAAAAAATCTGTAGTTCTAGACTGCTGTTTCTTGCTCTGAAACCAAAGTTATCCTCTGTCAGAAACAGCAGGAAGCTGTAGTTAGAGACACCTGCTTTTGTACTAAGCTGCTAAGCCACCCCCCAATTAGATTCACCCTCTGCTCTGACTCAATAAAATAAGCTCATACAGTCCCCTTCCTCAGAGAAACATGCCGTGACTTTCTTCCTGTTTTATTTTTAATTAAATGAGACCCCCTTCTTCTAATAAAGCATCTGTTTGCTTAATCCAAACAGGTACTGACTCCTGCTGAGGTAGAAGTGATTTATCAGTGAAAAATCTTTAGTTCTAGACTGCTGTTTCTTGTTCTGAAACCAAAGTACCAAAGTTATCCTCTGTAAAAAACAGCAGGAAGCTGTAAATTGGAGACACCTGCTTTTGTACTCCTAAACTGCTATGCCACACTCCAATTATATTCACCCTCTGCTCTGATTCAGTAAATTAAGATGATACAGCCCCCTTCCTCAGAGAAATGCACAGCGTGTTTCTTCTTCTTTTTATTTAAATGAGACCCCCTTCTTCTAATAAAGTATCTGTTTGCTTAATCCAAACAGGTACTGACTCCTGCTGAAATAGAAGTCATTTATCAGTAAAAAATCTGTAGTTCTAGACTGCTGTTTCTTGCTCTGAAACCAAAGTTATCCTCTGTCAAAAACAGCAGGATGCTGAAGTTAGAGACACCTGCTTTTGTACTAAGCTGCTAAGCCACACCCCCAATTAGATTCTCCCTCTGCTCTGACTCAGTAAATTAAGCTGATACAGCCCCCCTCCTCAGAGAAACATACTGTGACTTTCTTGTTTTTTTATTTTTACTTAAATGAGATCCCCTTCTTCTAATAAAGTATCTGTTTGCTAAATCCAAACACATACTGACACCTGCTGAGATAGAAGTGATTTATCAGTAAAAAATCTGCAGTTCTAGACTGCTGTTTCTTGCTCTTAAAGCACAGTTATCCTATGTCAAAAACAGCAGTGTTATGTGTGGAAAACCTTACATTTCCAAATGGTGCTGTAGCGTAGTAGTGATGTCAGAATGATGTTGTACCACAGTAACTACAGCATGTCACTACTACAGTACAACAGCTTAGAAAATGGGCAAGTAAATACTGTATTCCATTGGCTGTTGCCATTCCATTGACATGTGTATATGCCAGTACTGTCCTGTAAAGGAAAAGGTCCTACCATATGATCAGGAATTTGAACAAATCACATACAAAATGCATGTGCGACTTGACTCCATCACAGTCATGGCTGCCACCATTACTCTTTATTTTTCTCCTTTGCCTGGATAGCCCTCCTTTGGGCAGGTGCCCTAGCCTCATCACCCCAACCTCTGCCAGAACTTACTGCCCACCTTCTTCCCCCCAGAGCTTGTCACTTCTGGCAGGGTTGGCTGGGGTCCTCAGTTCCCACGAAGAACTGGATACAGTTTGGGCTGGCAAGCCCAGCTAGTCGGGTGCAGGACCTGTGGGCATCCACTGGCATCTTGCCACCAGCATTTGCCCTGTTCTGGTCCCCTGGGAGGTGTGGCATGCAAGTACATCTAGGTGCACACCATGCACTCCCACGTGATGTATGCTGATGTCTGTGACACTTCACAATCTTCTGGCCTGGGCTACCATTCCTCCAACTTTCAGCAGTGGACAGACAAGTGGAGGGCTCTACCCCCCCAACTCCGGAGGAGGAGAGCAGTCCTATGGATGTTCAATCCTTCTCCCCTCTGGCTGGCCTCCAACACCTGAATTCTCTTCTGAACCCAGGTTGTCAGTGTTGTGAGTGGAAGTGCTACAGCTGTGCTGCCAGGTCAGCCTATCACCATTACTCTTACATAAAATCTTCAATTAGGCCCTAAAAAGAAAGCACCCTTAATTAAAAAAAAAATGAAAGAGAAATAATTGAATATTCTTTCCACTCTTGATCCCCACCTTATACAAATAAGTGAATTTAAACAAATCAAGCACTATTCAGAGTTTCCATTTTTGGTGTGTCTTGTGATGCCCATGAAAAATACCTTTCATATCCTAACCAGTCTGACAAAGACATTTCTGCTGTTAACCCATTCCTCATTAGACAGTACGAGGTCAAGGGGATTCTCTTCTCTAGCTGGTTTGCTGACCAACTGCATCAGGAATTTATCCTGGAAGGCATCTAGCATTATCTGTTCCCTTCTACACTAGGTGGCAGATGTCCCCCACTCCAGTCCTGGCAGGTTGAAGTCACCTACTGTCACCACCCCACCCTCCCCACAGTTCATCCAGATCTGTTCCACCAATAAACTATCTGTCTCTTCTGATTGGGAGGGCAGCCTGTACACCACCCCAACTGTAGTGTCCTATTTTATTGATCTTAGATTTGCATCCATAGAGCCTCTGTATCTCCCTCCTCCACCTCTTCCCTAACACACTTTAGCCCCTCCTTCGCATAGAGTGCTACCCCCCCTTTCCCCTTAATTCTATCCTTGCGGAATAGTCTATAACCTGGAACTGCCAGATCCCAGTCATGGTTTTGGGTGGCCTATGTCTTGCTGATGCCTGCCATGTCCACCACCCCAGTCATGAGAGCCTGTAGTTACACATTTTTATTCCCCAGGTTTCTAGCATTTTAAGATAACTCCTTCTGTCCCCTTTCTTTCTCCCCCTTCTTCCTCCTCTCCCTTTATGACCCTCCTGTATTGTTTGCCCCTCACCTTATCTCACTTTTATGGGGGGTAAGCCCATATGGTTTCTCATTCTGAGGCCTCTGATCACCTCGATCCCTTCTGCCACCCCCTCTCCTAGTTTAAATTCTCCTCTATATACTCCCCAAGCTTTTGCTTCAGTACTTTCTTCCCCTCTTTGTTTAAGTGCAGTCTATCTTTAGCATACAGACTGCTGTCCTCCCAGGTCACCCCCCACCCTCCTACCAGCCCATACCCTTTTTCCTGACACCAGGCTACCAGCCATTCATTAAATTCCTAAATCCTCAGTTTTCTTGCCGTACTTGCCCTTGGGACTGGAAGTACATCCGAGAAGGTAATTGATCTTCCTGCCCCCTCACAAACTGGACCTAAATCCTCAGACCTCCTCTTCACCTTATCTACCATCCCATCAGCCAGATCATTTGTCCCCAGGTGCAGAATTAGATATGTTTTTTCCCTGCCCTTCCTGGCATATTTTAGTACTGATTGCCCCACCCTTTCCACCTTCATTCCTGGCATGGCTTCCACCCAGACCTGATTATGCCTCTCTCCCTTGCTATCCCACCTGACCCCTCGCAGTATTGAGTCCCCTAACACTAAGATCCCATCCCTTTCTCCCTTGTCACCCCTCCCATCCTCCCTTCCCCTCTTTGTCCTAACTCCTTCTTCCTCCTGCACACTGTTCCCCCCTTTTATACTATCCTCATCTGTCCTCCCTCCTGTGCTCATTCTATCTTGACACACATTAGATTCTTTTCCCTTCTCATGCCCCCTCTCTGTCCTATTTCTTTGTATTACCTTGGACTGTTCTTCCACAGCACCTTCTCCCCCATCCATCATTCCCATCAATTGCCAGTACCTGTTTGAGCCTATTGAATGCCTATGTGCAGTAACTCTGGCCCCCGTTCCTTTTGGACCCCTATCTCCTGTACTTGTATCTCCCACCTTTGTTCCCAGTGTGGATTGTTCTCTCTGTCTCTAGCCCCTACCCCGTCCCTTCTTCTGTTTACCTGGTTACATTCTGTACTTCCCATTTCCTCTTCTCTTTCTGTCCAAGACATTTCACTCTTTAACCTTAAAAACTCATCCTCCAGCCTCCCCAGCCTTTGACAAACTGGGCACTCCCCCAGCCTCCACAGGGTACCCATGAATATGGCTGCTCCACAGTTATTACACCCCATGATCCTCCCTCTTCCATATCCACTACTCCCCTCCTGCCACCAATCCTCCCTCCCCTTATGCTGCCACTGTCCCTCCCCCGGTGCATCACCCTTCCCTGTACTTTTTCCACCAACTTCCCCAATCATTTTCCTCTATCCATTCTCTCCTCTCTCCTCCGTGCCCCCTCCCAACTCCCTGCCCACAGCTATTCTACCCGTGTTGGCCATCCAGGTGTCCTGCTGCCCCCTGGTCCACCTACCTTTCCACTGTCCCCAACCTCCACACAAGTAGTCATACCCTTTCTAGAATGTCCTTCCCTGTCCTGCTCCATTTTGCTTCTGCGATGCTGCCCTAGCCCGTTGTATTATTACAATGGTATAAGAGTCACAGTTATTACCCAATCAGCTTCAGATTCCCAAATTTCCCTTCTCACAGTACTAGACTCCTTGTACCTTGATTCTACTTACAGAGCCTCAAGTCCCCAGAGTCATAGTTCCTTGATCCCACATGAATCTGCCTTAGATTCCCAGAGCTGCAGACACTGTACCTCTATAACAGTTCTAGAATCACATTACCTTGATTTCATTTGACCAACCCCAAAATCTCAGAGACACAATTCCTTGATTTCACCCCAAAGATCCAGTATTTTCCTACACAGTTCAAAAGACACAGCACCTTGGTCCCAGAGGGAGTCCAGACAAATTTGGTATCACAGACGCTTTAAGATTGGTTCCTTCTTTTATGCACACTTTCCTTGCACCCCTGGCTATCATGCAGTACCATAATTCACTTCATGAACTCACCTATTCAGTAGCTCATAGTAAAGTCTCCGCTCAATTTATGTCAGGGTGTGGCATGTGGCTGTGTTGTGTACTGAAATAAGATGGTTAACAGTGTGTGTATGCAGTCAGCTGGTACCATATGATGTCACAAGCTAATGGTATAAAGGAAGTAATGCACGGGGGTGGTATGGAGTGGGGGAGTTGGGCCCCTCCTGACCTCCAGAGACAATCGGCTACACCAGCAAAAAAACCTAGAAACACTCAGCTGCACCACAAAATCCCCTAAACAGGTACCTTTCCAAATGAAGCCAGAAAAACAGCCTGGTACCAATTGAAATCTGCACTAAGCTGGAAATAAAACAATAACAACAGTAATAAAATCAGCAAAAATCAAAGTCACTTCTTTGAAATAAGATTGATTCCATTCCCCTTCCAGCCTTTTATGAGAATCCGAAGGTAGCCAACTGCAGCACTCTGACGTGGCTCCACCTCCAGATTGGCAGTAGCTCTGCCAAGGCCCCAGGCTAAACAATTAGCACCCTTCCCCCAAGCTATAGGGATAGACAAAAAAAAACAAAACAAAAAAAAAAACAGTTCCTGCACTCTAAAGTTAATGGCTTACAAAATAAAACACAAGATAAGCAGAACTGTAGCCCAAGTGAAATAAACAGTATAAAATAAAACAAACGATGAGCAGGTTCTGCACTGAAATGAATCTGATTTCTACCTCCTGACCTCCAGAGACGATCAGTTACACCTGCAGAACCCCCCTTGAAATACCCAGCTGCACCACAAAATCCCCCAAACAGGTACCTTTCCAAATGAAGCCAGAAAAGCAAACTGGTGCCACTTGAAATCTATACTAAGCTGGAAAAGAAACAATAACAACAGTAATAAAATCAGCAAAAATCACAGTCATGTCCCTGAAATGAGACTGATTCCATTCCCCTTCCAGCCCTTTATCCTGAAGGACTGGATGATGTGGATGTAGTTTCACTCCATGTGTGGGGGGGGCAGGGAACAATCAGGGAACTACAGACCTGTTAATCTTATTTCTCTTGTAGGGAAGCTGATGGAGTCTCTGGTCAAAGAGGATCTCATGAACTACCTGGAGAGCACTGTTCTCCAGGATAGTAAAAATCACGGGTTTGTGGTAGGGAGGTCTTGTCAGACTAACTTGATAGTCTTTTTTGACTGGGTGATGAGGGCATTGGATAGGGCTCATGCCATGGATTTACTCTACTTTGACTTCAGCAAGGCTTCATCTTGGTGCCTCACAGATGATTGCTGAAGAAGATGAAAGATCTAGGTGCAGCTAGGCACATAGTAAGATGGGTAGGTACAGTAACTGGCTAAAGAGGAGGCAGCAATAGATTGTGGTTAGCAAGATCGAATCAGAAGAGAGAGAAGTGACAAGCGGGGTACCACAGAGATCTGTCCTGAGCTTGATCTTCAATATTTTCATCAGTGACACTGGACAAGGAATCCAGGGCAGGATATGTCTCTTCACAGATGACACTAAGCTGTGTGGGAGGGTGAATAGTGATGAGGGAATTAGGGAACTGCAGAGTGACTTCAAAAGCTAGAGGGGTAGTCTAAGGTTTGGCAGTTGAAATTCAACACCAAAAAGTGCAAAGTAATGTGCCTAGGGGAAAAAGAACCCCTAGACAGAGTCCTGGATGGGTGGGGTAAGACTTAGCACTATGGCTGAGGAACAGGACCTAGGAGTTATCATCAGGGACACCCTCAAACGATCATGCCAGTGCAAAAAGGCCTATAGTAAGGTAGATAGGATGCTGGGATGTATCAGGAAAAGTACTGAACATAGAGAAAAGAGACAATATTATACCATTATAGATCTTTGGTGAAGCCACACCTGGAGTACTATGACCAGTTCTGGAGTTCTCCTCATCAGGAAAAATAAGGACAGGCTGGAGACAGTGCAGTGAATGGTGACAAAGATGATTGAGGGCCAACAGGCAGATCTTATGAGGAACACCTCAAGGCACCGAACATATACTTGCTGGAAACCATTTGGAGGGGAGTGATATGATAGAGATCTTCAAAGTTCCTGAAAGGACTAAGCATGGTGAACTGCAAGGAATTATTTAGCATGGGTTCAAGCTCTTGAGGGCATGAGTGAAAACTGACAGAAGAGAGGTTCAGGACAGATATGAGGAAGTATTATTTATAGAAAGGGTGGTGGAACCATGGAACACTCTACAAGTTGAGGTGGTGTGCGTTAAAACCATTAATGGCTTCAAGCATGGTAGGGACAGAGAAAAGGGTATAGTGGTTGTTTAGGATAACAGAGAGGAGAATGGAGGAGGGGCTGGGGAGGGCTTGAACCTTAGATGTGGTTCCAGGATTAGATAGGGAACCATTGGCAAACTGGATGGACCATCGGTCTTCTTCTGCCATCATTGTCTATGTTTCTATGTTTCTATAGCATCAATATTGATACTACCCAAAGTGAACTACTTGTTAAAAGATGAACTATTAGAACTGCTTCCAGATTATGCAGCTATTACTTAAATCACGTGAACGGCTTTTAATCATATTCGGTTGTCTACTGTTTTCTGTTTATTTGTCCACAGTTCAAGACAGAGTTTGAAAGAAGGTAACTTGTTAAAATAAACATGTCAGTTTCAAAATATTGTATGGTAACCGCGCACACCAAGGCTGATGTTTTCATCTCAGGGCGAGACACCACAGAATCTTCTGGAGTTTTGCTCTCAAGATTTATAATGTCATCTAGTAATAGTAAAGCAGTAGAAGTACAGACATATTTTTTTATACAGGATGTAACTGTTAGGGCTAGAAGTCCTGTTTCAGAAAATGGTTTGACCAACTGCAGAGAATAGGAGAGTGTGTCACTTAGTGAATCCATTAATACTGTGGCATTATGGAGTTGCTCTGTGTGATAAGCAATGATGAGGGAGGAGGGGGAAGGAGGAGTGCACAAGTCCCTTCACAAAAGAAAGGGTCCTACAAGAGCTCGCTAAGCTCAGGATGGACAAGGCAATGGGACCTGATGGCATACATCCCAGGGTACTAAAGGAGCTAAGGGTGGAACTAGCAGAATCTTTATCAGAACTGTTTAGTGAGTCTTTGAGCACAGGAGAGGTCCCAGAAGACTGGAAAAGGGCTTATGTGATCCCGCTCCACAAGAATGGTAGCAGGGAAGGGGCAGGGAACTACAGACCAGTCAGTCTTACCTCAGTAGTGGGCAAGATTATGGAGGCACTCCTTAAGGAAAGGATAGTACAACACCTGGAATCCATAGGAGCACAGGATCCAAGACAGCATGGGTTTACAACAGCAAGGTCCTGTCAAACTAATCTCATAGATTTCTTTGACTGGGTAACCAGAGTGGTGGACCAAGGGGGTGCAGTTGATGTCGCCTACCTTGACTTCAGCAAAGCTTTTGATACTGTTCCACGCAGAAGATTGATTATTAAG
The DNA here is from genome assembly GCA_016271365.2 of Neoceratodus forsteri. Lineage (NCBI taxonomy): Eukaryota > Metazoa > Chordata > Ceratodontiformes > Ceratodontidae > Neoceratodus > Neoceratodus forsteri. Next base: position 689,859,943 of record CM057449.1, read on the forward strand.
CTGGGTAGGATTGGGGTAGGTCAGAAGTTAGTCAACTGGGTGGCAAACTGGTTGGCAGACAGAACACAGAGAGTGGTGGTAAATGGTATATGTCAGAACAGATGCAAGTCATAAGTGGGGTACCTCAGGGATCAGTCCTGGGCCCAGTTCTCTCCAATATCTTCATCAGCAGCATTGCAGATGAACTGGAGGGTAAGGTTTGTCTGTTTGCAGATGACACCAAGATCTGCAACAGAGTAGATGATTCAGATGGGGTGGGCAGAATGAGAAGAGATCTGGATAAACTGGCAAAATGGTCAGAAAAGTGGCAACTGGGGTTTAACGCAAAGAAGTGCAAGATCATGCACATAGGGAAGAGAAACCCTAAAGCCACCTATAGGTTGGGAGGGGAGTTGCTGGCAATCACAAGGGAAGAAAGAGACTTGGGCATCATCATCACAGAAGACCTGAATCATCCAAGCAGACCACTAAAGCAGTAGGTAAGGCTAGAGGGATGTTGAGGTGTATTAATAGGGGTATCACAAGTCGTAAGAGGGACGTAATAATCCCTCTTTACAAGACACTGGTTAGGCCCCATCTGGAGAACTGTGTGCAGTAAAGAGGCTGCACCTGCACAAGGACATTAAAAAAATGAGGCAGTCCAAAGAAGGGCAACCAAAATGGTGCTGGGATTGCATCAGAAAACATATGAGGACAAATTAACAGAGCTCAATATGTATACCCTAGAGCAAAGGAGGGAGAGAGGTGATATGATCGAAACATTCAAACATCTTAAAGACATTAACAAGGTGAAAGAGTCTAACATGTTTCAATATAAGAAAAACAGCAGAACAAGAAGACACAGCATGAGATTAGAGGGAGGACGATTAAGGGGTAATGTGAGGAAGTTATTTTTCACAGAAAGGGTCGTGGATGCATGCAACGGCCTACCTCAGGAAGTGGTGGATATGAATACAGTGCAGGGCTTTAAACTAGCATGGGATAGGCATAAGGGAGCAATACAGATGAGTATGAATAGATAGACCATTGACAGAGTAAAGGCCTATGGCACATTCATAAGGTAGAAAAAAATGGGCAAACTGGATGGGCCTCGAGGTCCTTATCTGCTGTCAACTTCTATGCTTCTATGTTTCTAGGACAATAGTCTGGGTACTGGTACCCATCCTGTAGTTGATCCTTGTGGGCAAAGACACAACCTGTGTAAGGCTGATGGCTGCAGCTGCGTCCCTATGAGGCACAGCCGAGGTGGCCGACTAGTTTATATTAAAGTCACCTAGAATGATGACCTCTGCATTATTTGGCAACTGGGAGATGAAGCCGAGTATGGAGTTGAAGGCAGGTTGTGGGTTACTGGGTGAAATGTAGATGGACATAATTAAAAGTGACTTACCCATGTTACCAACTGAGATTTTAATGGGCAGGGCCTGAGCTCCATTAAATGGGAGGGTGGTCTCGAGTACATGCCTTTGGAGGGAGTCACACAGGTAAATGGCGCAACTACCTCCCCTTTTGCCCAGCCTATCAACTCTGAAAGTGAGTAGCCATTCAGGGCGATGGCAGAGTCAGGAATTTTGTGTGATAGCCATGTTTCGACCACGGCCAGGATGTCAGCTTTGTGTTGCAAGATCCAACCAGTGGTGGTAAAGATCATGGAGACACTGCTGAAAGAAAGGATAATGGCACATATGGAATCTAGCAGTGCTCAGGATCAGAGGCAACATGGATTTATAGCAGGAAGATCATGTCAAATGAATCTAATAGATTTTTTGATTGGATGACTAGGGAAATAAATCAGGGAGGGGCGGTAGACATCGCCTACCTAGATTTCAGCAAAGCTTTTGACACCGTCCCACATAGAAGGCTGATTAACAAGATGAGTAGTCTGTGCATGGGAGACAAGGTGGTGAACTGGGTTAGGAATGGGTTAACAGACAGGAGACAGAGTGTGATGGTAAATGGTGTACAAACTGGGGAAGGGGGGGACAGTGGGGTACCACAGGGATCAGTACTAGGACCAGTCCTGATCAATGTCTTCATTAGTGGCATTGTAGAGGGGCTGGCAGGAAAGGTCTGCCTGTTTGCAGATGACACCAAGATCTGTAAAAGGGTGGATACTCCAGAAGGGGTGCAGAAAATGAAGAAGGACTTGGAGAAGCTTGAAAGATGGTCAGAGATGTGGCAACTGAGGTTCAATGCAAAGAAGTGCAAAATAATGCACCTGGGTAGAGGGAACCCTGGGGAGAACTACAGGCTGGGGGGGGACTGACTGTCACCAAAGAGGAAAGGGACCTAGGGGTTATCATCTCTGATGACCTTAAGGTATCAAAGCAGTGCACAAGGGCAGCAGGGAGGGCCAGTGGCATGCTGGGGTGCATAGGCAGGGGTATCACTAGCAGGAGGCGGGAGGTGGTGATGTCATTGTATAAAACATTCTTAAGGCCTCACCTGGAGTACTGCATGCAGTTCTGGAGGCCACACCTGTGCAAGGACATAGATAAGGTGGAGACTATCCAGAGAAGGGCAACAAAGATGGTGCAGGGCTTGCACCACAAAACATATGAGGAGAGACTAAGGGACCTCAATATATACTCACTGGAGGAGAGGAGACAGTGGGGGGACATAATTGAAACTTTTAAGTACCTCAAGGGCATAAACAAGGTGCAGACGGGGGACCTTTTCCAATGTAGAAAAAGTACTAGAACAAGGGGGCACAATAGGAAATTGGAAGGGGGTAGATTAAGAGGTAATGTGAGGAAGTTTTTCTTCACAGAAAGGGTAGTTGATGCTTGGAATAGTCTGCCACAGGAGGTAGTGGGTACAAGCACAGTGGAGGGGTTTAAGCATGCCTGGGACAGTCACAAAGGAAGCTTGAGAGGGGGAGGGGTGATGAAAAGTCATTGATTCCATACAGTCAGTAGCCACATACAATGTATAGGGCCTATGGGCAGACTGGATAGGCCTAGCTGTCCTTATCTGCCAACAATTTCTATATTTCAACAATTTTTTTTTTTATGCAGGATGTAACTTAGGGCTAGAAGTCCTGTTTACAAAGTTGCCCTCTTACAGTGGCATTGTTGAATAATCATAAGAGGTACACAGAATTTACATTAGTCTAAGCAAGATCTGGAGAGTGGCTGACCCAGTGGCACTGAGGGTTGAGGCGCTGGATGTCACACCTCGCGCCACGCCAGAGACCTGGGTTTGGGAACGAGCCGGGGCCGCCGGGGGTCAGCGGGGGGGGGGAGATTGAGCATCCGATGGACTGCTCTCTCTTCCCGGGGGGTGGGTACGGGGTGTGCTCGCTCTTGGAGTGACCTCTGATGGTAGCTGGAGAATCGCCAACTGCAGCAGCGTGGCATATGCCTGGGGGGCAGAGCCACGGCACTCCATTGCTTTGCTGGCCGGGCTCTGCAGGAGAGGAGGGGATCCAAGTACAAAAAATCCCCGGCTCGCCAAAGAGATGACTAGGGCCCCAGGGATCTCCCTCTCATCCCCAATGCCGGGCCAGGCCACACTGGGGATCCACGGCCGACCTCCGAAAGGGATGGACCCTCTCATTTCAGAAAGAGCCACTGAGGGCGGGTGGGCCCTGTTCCGGGGGGAGATCCGAGCACTGGGAAGTTCTCTGGGAGGGGGAACCGTGTTGGCACGGTGGGAGAAGAAGGGGTAGGATTGAGTGGGCACCTCCGAAGGATGCCTTGGAGAGTACCGGTGCACAAACAAAATTGAAAAAAAAAAAGATCTGGAGAGTGCATTAAGGTAGAAAGATAAAAGGGGTAGTATACATTTATTTGTGAGTACACAATTACGTTTTACAGTGTGTGAAAAATGTCTGTGCCTCAATTTAAAAACAGTTGCATGTTTTGACCAATTCCTTGTTTATGGCAGTTTTGACAGCACTTGTTATGGGATTTTTGTAATGTCTGGGGGAGTGGAGTCCACAACGTAGTGAGACAATACTCTGAGGTCATCTTTCCATACAGGTAGGTGTTCTGAATTTTTGGGACATTGAGACCTCTGTTTTTGAGTTCTCTCAAGTTGTGTCTGTGGGTCACTATTTTTGGGTCCAGGTCCATTGGGCTTTGAGTTTCTCTTTGAGAGGTTTAAAAGCCATAATCATGGATTGTTTTTTTTCTCTACAGATTTAATGAATCCCAGGTCAATCTTCTGAACATCGTACAATGGTGGTGTCATAGAGACATAGCAAGATGAAGCAGGCAAGCTTACTGTAGACCATGCCTGGCTTGTCCAGCAAGAGATTGCTTGTGTGTCAGTAGATTGAGCTCCTCTATTCCAGTACTGGGAAAATCAATTACTGTGCGATTTTTGTTCTGGCATCTTTTGGGATGAAAAAGACTCTGTCTCAATGTTCCTGTTCTTGAGTTAACTTCTTTAACTGTGTTGTGTATGTGGATATTAAATTGAAGAGTATTGTCAATCAACACCCCTAGGTATTTGAATTAATTGGTGTTTGCCAGTTTGGAACTGTTTGTGAATTTAATGTCCAATAATTATTTCACATTTTTTACTTTTATTTCTGAAATTCATCGACTGAGTCTTTCTTGAGCCGAGCCATATACTGGACTACTTTAATTATTTCTGCAGTGAATTAAAGTCCTTTTTTCCTATATGTAGTTTTACGATTTTTCCTCCATTTTCTCCCTGTAATTCCCAGGATCCTGGCAGACACAGCACTGTGTGCACATGGAGGCGCACACGCACTCCGAGCGCAGGCTCAGCCCCTTCTGCCCCACCCCTTGCAATCGCTGTGCTCCTCTGTAGCCTGAACTGCCATCTGTCCTCCACTGGGTGGCAGCCAAGGGTGGGAAAACCCCTCATCACTCCCTGTGAGAGGGGAGCTGCCTCACGGCAGCTCAATCCTGCTCCTCACCCTCCCTCTGCCAACTCCTGACAACCTGGGTTCGTTCTCAAACCCGAATCGCTGGCGTAGTGTGAGGTGTGGCGTCCAGTGCCTCAACCCTTAGCGCCACCAGAATGGCTGAATTAAAGTCCTTTAAAGTTTTGATTCCATTTCCATATATTTTTTTTTGCTCTGCAGATTAGTATAGTGTTGGTTGCATAAAGTTTTATGTCTGAGTAAGCAATGTGATTGTGTAGGTTGTTTACGTATATTAAGAATAGCATAGAGCCTAGGATGGATCCTTGTGGGGCCCCTATTTGAAGGGTTCCTAGCTCAGACAGAATATGCTGAACAGCCATGTGCTGAGATCTTCCTGTTAGGTAAGAGGTGAACCAGCTTGGTTCTTCCCCTGAAGTCCCTACTTGAGCCATTCTTTCCATTTAGATTTTGCATCTACAAGGTCAAATGCCTTTGAGAGGTTGATGAGCACTGTGCCCACAGAGTCTCCCATGTCTAGATTACCAGCAACCAGACCCACAAATGCCATGAGTGCTGTGTCTATGGATCTCCCTGCCCAAAGCCCCAACTGATGAAGAGTCAGCAGACCATACTTTTTAAAGAAATTGTAGAGCTGGTTGCACACTAGTCTTTCAAATAATTTTGAACTCACAGACAGTAGAGCTATTGATCAATAGTTTGTTGGGTTGTTTACTTCGACTCCCTTGAAGATAGGCACAATTTTGGCACACTTCCAAAAGTCTGGGAAATTTGTTTCACTCAGGCTCATACTGTGCAGTTTTCCTAGGACTGGGGAGATATACTCTGCAGAAGTCTTTAGGAATTTTATTTCTATTTGAACCAGAACAAATTACTTTTTTGGCGTTTCGTTTGTTGATTTATGGACGTCTCATCTCTTGAGGATTCTGAAATTAAGTTTTGAGGTTGTTGGTGAGTTTGGCTCTTCAGCTTCAGGGTAGGGTAGCACTGTTTCAATGTCTGTATCAGGGACTGGTAGCTGGATATCTGGCAGTGTGCAGAAATATTTATTTAGTGTATCCAGTGTTTTTTGGGAGCAGTTTTCTTCCACTGCTGTCAACAAAACTTGATACAGATTTTTGATCTCATGAGCCTTCAAGGCTCTTAATTAGATTATAGTAAGATGAGCAGTCCATTGTGACTGTTTTGGGGGCCTTTTTAATTTGACTTTCACAATCATTCCTTAATTTCTTAAATAGCTCCCAGTCCTAAGATTTTAGTGTTATGCTTGCTTTCCACTAAATTCTGTCTTTGACTCTGACTGGTTTCAGTATTTTTTCTGACATTTATGGCAAGTTATGTTTTCTAATTCTTCTTGATTTAAAAGGGGTATGTTGACAGCATAAAAAGAGAAAGGAACCTGTAAAATCAATAACAGCTATGTTCATGATAGATATCAGGTCTAGTCTGTCTCATCTTTCTTTTCATATACTACTGTTGAAGTTGGTGGGGTTGATACTTTAAAAACGTGCTCAGTCAAAAATCTGTGTTGGCTACTGTTTTTGTGTTCCAGGTAAAAGAGTATTCAAAGGGATTGTAGTCTCCTGAATTTGGGTGCAGAACTTGGTGATTGTTTATTTGATGACAAAAATAGTAGGTACAGGATCGTGCCTGTGCTCTGGTATAATCCTGTCTCACTGGCATGATGATGATCTGTTTCAGGCCTATGGAGGAGAAGCTTAGCACCAGTCTGTCCACCCCCGAGTCTGCCCCAAGCTATATTAAAATTGCCCATCAAAAGAACTTCTTTGCCTTGGGCTTGATTAGTAATTAGGCGATTCTGTCAAAGCGTGATGCATTGGTTTTTGGTGGTGAGTAGACCACCCCAACACATATATAATATATGGTTAGGGCTTATTTTCTATGGAAATCAGTTGTTACTCAGATGTTGTTGTATACATTCTGAAAGTTGTTCTGCATGCTCTGAAAGTTGTTGCGCATGTTCTTTCATCGGTGCACCTATATACCTACTCATGCTTACTTACACCTGACACCAGCTTTCCTTTTCCCTTAGCATGACTTGTTCAGGCTGCAGCCTGCCTTCACAGTCACACTAGCAGTTCAGGAAGCCCACCCTCAGGATTTTCCTCAGAGTGCAGTAGCACTTACTAGGCACAGCCACTCCTTGACTCACTCACTCACTCTGTACTGGCACTCACTAATTTGCTCTGCCCCAGATTTTACATTTTTTTGTTACATAGGATGCACTTACTCAGCAGAGCCGCTTGTTGGCTCACACTCTCTCTCTCTCTCTCTGTGCTGGTGCTCAATGCCACTTGCTAGTTCCCTCTGCAGAACCATATAATATAAAAAATAGAATATGGCTGACCATAAACAACTCACCTTGTGTTTCCATCTTGGGGTCGAGATAACAGCATGAACCTCTCGAGCTTACCTCTTGAGGTTCATATACTGTTACAATATCTTGACCCCTTGATGGAAACACAGACATGTTGTGCATAGTCATTCATACATTATTCCTCATATCTTGTAGCAGCAGAAAAACCAGGACCGTTTCTATGCCATCCATATTTACTGAATAGTTGTACACATTCCAGAGCACGTTTTATGTAGAGCACAACTCACCCTCCCCCTTGGTCTGTCATATCTAAGGTGATTGTATTCATTTAGTTGTTCATCAACCTCTGAGTTTTAACTTGAGAGCCATGTCTCAGTCAGTCCTATAACATTGTAGTTTCCCAGGCTTATCCATATTTTAAATTGGTCAATTTTGTTAGCCAAGCTCTGTACTGTCAGGGGCCAGTTTTAAAGTTTCATTGCTAGGGCCTAGGAGTCACTCGATATCCTCACTTGCCAACAGGAGAAGCCTAATGAATATCAGGTTCCCCTTTAAATTGTTTGACTTGTCAGTTTGTAGCAAGTTAGTTCCTATCCAGGCCTTGATCCTACGTAATAGCACCACAGATTAGTAAATGAGTTCCTACTGGCTGTTTTAGGCTCTGTCAACACTAGGGGTCCTGTAATGTTACAGACAAGCAAAAACATTACAGGAGCCCCCAAACAGGGTGCACGTCCTCACTGAAAATGTTACAGAACCATGTTTGAAAACCAAATTCTAATCCTGATAGGGTTTTAGTATGGTTTGTAACATGGTTCCACTAGAAACACACTTACCTCAATGGTGTTTACGGGAGTCTGTGGTGTGTTACTTGGTGATTATATGGGACGGCTGGTGAGACATGATATAGCACCCTTTACAAACTGTGTCTCCTTACCACAGTTTACTCCACAGTGTGGATGCACTTATTAGCAGAGTTCAAGCATGGAACACATGGAATATGGCAGTGTGGACACGCTAGCATGGTAAGTCCTGAAATGTTATTGAAAATATTACCTAACTACCACTGCTGGTGTGGACAGGGCCTTAAACTTCAGTGAAAATGGGGCCATAATAATGAGGACTAAGCTAAGAATTTTACCTCTGTATTCACCACATCCATTTTAGTGGTGAGTGTGGTCCTTAGATCCTTGGCCATGTAAGAAAACTGCAATGCAGATTATTAATTTTTAACACTGACATTTTGCAGCTAGACTGCAAGTAGAATCTGTTACTCCTTAAAACAGCAGTATCGGGTAAATTATTAATTTTGACGGACTTTTTACCACTTAATTTAAATCAGTATTTGTGAAGTATATCTACAAGTCCTGGACACTTAAAACCCTAACTCTCTTTGACCTGTTCAGGTTAGTAGCTGGATAAGGCACACTGGTCCAGGGCTTGTCTCTAGGTGCTGCCCAGGGGGAGGGGAAAAGGGAGATGGGATACATTTAGTGATTATGGGCTGCTAATGAAATGAGAAATTGTGATGCAGTCAATGGTACAAAAAACAGTAGAGCTACCATCACAAATAAAGGCGTAGCTGAGTGAGCCATATTTGGAAGACACTTTAGCCAAAAAGGACAGGAAGTTCAAATGTCCTCCCACAGCCACATTGGTTGTGTGGCAGAAGGTGCCAAAGTTCAAAATCACAAGCTGTCCGCAAGGTGTCTGGGTATAGATGGTTGTTGGGGGACCATTCCAGGCCTTCAGGACCCAAGACCTCCCCTGATGTGTTGCATGAGGGGAGGCTTATGCCTCACAACACTGGAACACTGGCAGAAGATGATGGTAACCTCCTCAGGCAAATGCTGGCCTTGTCTGGGAAAGTAGAAGTTCTGGTGAGTGAAGCAGGTTCCTGGGCTCAGCCCGATTTGACAGTTCAGGTCATGTGACCTGTTATTCTAGTCCAGCACTGAAGGGTGAGAAAGTACAAAGGTACAGGACCGGGTACCTTTTTTTAAGCAGCTAGTTAATTTCAATGCTGAAAATAGCAAGCATTAACTGTGCAAGCAGTAGATAAGGTGTTGGGAAGGCTTAAAGATGGTCAGGCAGTATTCCCCTACTAGGCTCAGGGAGTTGCATCCATTTAATTGTCCGTCTTTACCAGCAGAAACATATATACGTTGTCGGTCCGTTGGAATTGCTAGGAGGAATAGGAAGAGGGTCAGGCCTGGACCTGGTGGTGGATTGGAAGAGAGGGGACATATTGGGGTGGTGGGTGCCAGGCAATGCCCTGGGGCAAAATGGTGCCAAGACAGGGGTAATCCCTGTCTTGTTCCCATACCCAAGGGCCAGGAGTCAAGGTCTTCCCCAGCATCTCATCCAACCCAGGTGGTGTTATGTAATGCTAGGTCTATCAAAAGCAAGACAGCTATTATAGCTGATCTTGTTGAAACGGTAGACCTGGCATGCATCACAGAGATCTAGCTGGATGAAAATGCAGGCCCAGTATTGGCTTCTGCAGTTCCAGCTGGGTTCTCGGTGCTTCACTGCCTGAGGCTGGATTGTAGGGGTGGGGGTGAAACCATCTTTTTTAAGACCGAACTGAGCCTTGTGGATGTTCCAGTGGGGACCATCGGATCCTTTGAATGTGTTATGGGTAAGGGTGTAGGTTGCAGAATACTCCTCATCTACCGTCCACCAGGTGATGGGGGTTTATTCCTGCAGGAGATTGCAGACTTTGTCTTAGACATGGTGCTGGAATTCCCCAGATGGATAATTCTGGGGGATTTCAATGCCTGGCTCAATGATGAACTCTCACAATTTGGTCAAAATCTCCTCCAGCTAACGACAGTGCTGGGCCTTACACAGGTTGTTACTTCCTCTACCAATATAGGAGGCCACTCATTGGATCTTCGGTTCCTCATGGGGATGGAGATCACTGATTTGGTGGTGGAACCAGTCAGTTGGTCTGACCATCTCACCATAGGGTTCAGTTTTGTGGCTCCCCCTAATGGACCTACCCCTTTGGAGATGGTTCGGTACTGCCCCTTGAGAGGCGTTGCCCCAGATGGTCTATCGGCGGTGCTGGACCTATCGGGATTGCTGGACGAAAGCACAAGTCCCGGGGATCTAGTACTTGTCTATAATAAGGCAGTGGGAGATGCTCCTGTTTGTGTTTGACCACTCACTCTTCACCCAAGGTCCCCTTAGTTTGATGAGCCCTTGAAGGAGTTGATGTGTAGTGGTAGAAGGCTGGAGAGAGCATGGCAGAAGTCCAGCCTGGATGCTGACAGGCTTAGATTGATGGAGCATTATGATGGCTATCAATCATAAATCACCCGTAAGAAGGCAGAGTTCCTGTCCAGGGAAATTTCTGCTGCGCAGAACCGACTGGCTCAACTCTTTTGTACTGTGGACAGATTGTGCAATCCAATCTGTCTGCAGTCTGGAAGAGTTTTTTCACAAGCTAAGTGTGATGAGCTGGCTCAGTTTTTCACAGATAAGGTTGCCAGCATCAGGTCCAGAATCGGCCCGGCTCCTTCCATGAGGGGCTGTGGAGGTTGATGGGAAGTGGTGAGTACCGGGTCTGTCTGGATAGATTTCGGCTGACTGGAATTCATGGACATTGTGAAGACTGTCCAGACTTTGCATCCAACCTGTTGTAGTTTGGATCCAGGCCCTACATCCCTTTTGGTGGGATGTGTAGATGTTATCTGCCTGATCCTTACTGAAATCGTATGGAGATCCTTGGAGAGGGGAACCTTTCTGGATCCCTTAAAGGAGGCAGTCATTAGACCACTCCTGAAAAAACCCTCCTTGGATTCCGTCGGTCCAGCTAACTACCGACCTGTCTCTAACTTTCCCTTTGTGGGGAAGGTTATTGAGAAGGTGGTTGCATTGCAACTTGACAATCACCTGGAAACTCACGGTGTCTATGAAGCTCTCCAGTCTGGATTTAGGAAGAGGCATAGTATGGAGATTGCCCTTGTCTAGGTGCTAAATGATCTCCTGATAGTGAGCGATTGAAAGGCTTGTACCATCTTGGTCCTTCTTGATCTCTCTGTAGCTTTTGACACTGTGGACCATGGGGTCCTTTTGGAGACCCTGCAGGTCCTTTGCGGCCTGCCAGGTACAGTCCTCAAATGGTTTTTATCCTTCCTAACAGGCAGGTCTTAGAGGGTGGTCACCAGAATTTATTCCTCTTATGCCCTCCTCCTGTCCTGTGGGGTACCGCAGGGCTCCATATTGGCTCCCATGTTGTTCGCAGTGTATATGCTGCCCTAAGAAGATATCATTAGGTGATACAGCTTAAGTATTCACTGCTATGCAGATGATACTCAGCTGTATATGTCCTTTGTGCCCGGACAGGTCGATGCGGTTTCCATGCTAAATAGCTGCCTTTCCGAGATCAAAGACTGGATGAGTTCGAGTTGTCTGAGATTGAACTACAGACCAGTCAGTCTTACCTCAGTAGTGGGCAAGATTATGGAGGCACTCCTTAAAGAAAGGATAGTGCAACACCTGGAATCCATAAGGGTACAAGATCCAAGACAGCATGGGTTTACAAAAGGAAGGTCCTGTTAAACTAATCTCATAGATTTCTTTGACTGGGTAACCAGAGTGGTGGACCAAGGGGGAGCAGTTGATGTCGTCTACCTTGACTTCAGCAAAGCTTTCGACACTGTTCCACATAGAAGATTGATAAATAAGCTGGGTAGGCTCGGGGTGGGTCAGAAGTTGGTCAACTGGGTGGCAAACTGGTTGACAGGCAGAAAACAGAGAGTGGTGGTAAATAGTATACAGTCAGAAGAGATGCAAGTCACAAGTGGGGTACCTCAGGGATCAGTCCTGGGGCCAGTCCTCTTCAATATCTTAATTAGTGACCTTGCAGATGGACTACAGGGTAAGGCTTGTCTGTTTGCAGATGACACCAAGATCTGCAACAGAGTAGATGATCCAGATGGGGTGGGCAGAATGAGAAGAGATCTGGATAAACTAGAAAATGGTCCGAAGTGTGGCAACTGGGATTTAATACAAAGAAGTGCAAGATCATGCACATAGGGAAGAAAAACCCTGAAGCCACCTATAGGCTGGGAGGGGAGTTGCTGGCAGTCACAAAGGAAGAAAGAGACTTGGGCATCATCATCACCGATGACCTGAAATCATCCAAGCAGACCTCTAAAGTAGTAGGTAAGGCTAGGTGGTGTTAGGTGTATTAGTAGGGGTATCAGCAAGTCGTGAAGAGGGACGTAATAATCCCTCTTTACAAGACACTGGTTAGGCCCCATCTGGAGTACTGCGTGCAGTACTGGAGGTCACACTTTCACAAGGACATTAACCAAATTGAGGCAGTCCAGAGAAGGGCAACCAAAATGGTGCTGGGACTGCATCAGAAGACATATGAGGACAGATTAATGGAGCTCAATATGTATACCCTTGAGCAAAGGAGGGAGAGAGGTGATATAATCGAGTCATTCAAACACCTTAAGGGCATTAACAAGGTGAAAGAGTCTAACATGTTTAAATATAAGAAAAGTAGCAGGACAAGAGGACACAGCATGAGAGTAGAGGGAAGCCAATTAAGGGGGGAATGTGAGGAAATTCTTTGTCATAGAAAGGGTGGTGGATGCATGGAACGGCCTACCTCAGGAAGTGGTGGCTATAAATATAGTGCAGGGCTTCAAACAGGCATGGGATAGGCATAAGGGAGCAATACAGATGAGTATGAATAGATAGGCCACTGACAGAGCAAAGGCCGATGGCACATTTATAAGGTAGAAAAAAGAAATGGGCAGACTGGATGGGCCTTGTGGTCCTTATCTGCCTTCAACTTCTATGTTTCTATGTTTCTACGAATCTGGATAAGACTGAGGTGCTGATTGTGGAACCGGGCCGCCCGTGGTGGGTGTTGGTGCTGGGCACATGTCGGGCCTTTGGCTTGATGGTGTCCTGCTTATTATCTCAGATTGGGTGCGTAACATGGGTGTTGTTTTCGATGATGGCTTGACCCTGAAGTGTCAGGTGTCAGCTTTCGACAAATCCTCATTTTATCATCTGAGGAACATTGCCCGGGTGAAACACCTAATTCCCCTTCCAATACTGGTCCACGCCTTCATTACTACCCATCTAGACTACTGCAATGCCCTCTACCTAGGGCTGTCTAGGGTTGATATCCACCTCTTGCAGCTGGTGCAGAATGCTGCAGCAAGGTTATTGACTGGTACCTCCAGGTCCAGTCATATTACTCCTGTTCTGCGTGAACTGCACTGGCTGCCGGTTCAGTGGCGGATCACCTATAAGGTAGGCTTACTTACCTTTAAAGCCCTACATGAACAGCGACCTGACTACGTAAAATATCTCCTGTTTCCCTACTCCCCTAATCACCCTCTCTGATCCACCGATGAGGGACTGCTAGAGATTCCCAGGGTTTGTCTTAAAACAACTGGAGCATGTGCTTTTTCATTTGCAGCACCGACCCTGTGGAATTCTCTACCTCATCAGTTAAGACAATGCCTGACCATCACAAATTTTAAATCAATGTTGAAAACATACTTGTTTTCATTGGCCTTCCCTGATTAATTGAATTGGACTATGCTGATTTTAATACTTTTATATTCTGTTTTAATGTATTTATAATCTGTGAAGCACCTTGGTTTTGAAAGCTGCTATAAAAATGAAGACAGATTTGATTTGATTTTGACAGCTTGGCCCACCCAGTTGGCCCATTTTTCCCCATCCTGAAGTATCACCGAAGACCCTAATCAATCTCCAACTCTTTCTCCCACCCCACCCCCTTTCTTTCCACTAAGATTTCTCTATGCCTAGCCCATGCATTCTTGAACCCCATCACTGTTTTTGCCTCCACTACTATAGCTGAAAGGATGTTCCAGGAATCCACCACTCTTTCTGTAAAGAAGTACGTCCTCACATCTCTACTGAATCTACCCTCCTCCAGCTTCATAGCATGTCCCCTTGTTCCTGAGCTCCTTTTCTTGCTGAAAAATACTTCCCTCCTATACCTATTTACCTCAGTGAGATATTTAAAAATCTTTATTATATCCCTCCTCTCCCTTCTTTCTTCCAGGGTGTGCATATCAAGGTCTTTTGGTCTCTCCTCATAGAGCTGTTGGTGCAGACCCTGCACCATTTTAGTTGCTCTCCTTTGAACCATCTACACTTTGTCTATGTCCTCCTGGAGATATGGTCTCCAGAACTGGAAACAGTACTCAAGATGGGGTATTATCAATGACCTATACAGGAGAAACACAACCTCCCTCTTTCTGCTGGTGGTACCCCTCCCTATGCACCCTAGCATCCCCCTAGCCCTCCCAACTGCCTTGTTGCAGTGGCTGGCCACCTTTAGGTCATCCAGTATGATTACCCCTAGGTCTTTTCCCTGCTTGGTGGCCATCAATACCACTCCACCAATTTCGTACTCCACCCCTGAGTTTCTGTGCCCTAAATGCATTATTTTGCTTTTTTTCACATTGAAATCCAGCTATCATGCCCTTGACCACTCCTCGAGTTTCCTAAGGTCTCTGCTCATCTTTTGAAACCCCCCCCCCTGAGTGTCTGCCCTGTTGCAGATTTAGGTGTCATCTGCAAAGAGGCAGACCTTCCCTTCCAGCTCCTCTACAATACTTATAAAGACATTAAAGAGGACTGGTCCCAGCACTGATTCCTGAGGCACCTCACTGGTCACCCTCCTTTCCTTGGAGCAAACTCCATTTACCACCATTTACCACCACCTTCTGTTGCCTACCTCCTAACCAATTTCTTACTCTGTTTACCACCTTTGGACCAACTCCTAGGCTACCCAGCTTGCCTACGAGTCTCTTATGTGGAACAGTGTCGAAAGCTTTACTGAAATTTAGGTAGGCCACGTTCACCACTCCACCCTGATCTAATTCCTTGGTCATCTAGTTAAAGAACTCCTATCGGATTTGTTTGACATGACCCACTTCCCAGTGAATCCATGCTACCTTGGGTTTTATAACCTGTTGGAGTCAAGATATTCCACAAACCTTTCATTCAGCAGTATTTCCATTAACTTTCCCATCACCAATATCAGGCTGACTCATATAATTGCCAGCCTCCTCCCTGCTACCACTTTTGTGAAGTGGGACTACATCTGCCCTCCTCCAGTCTTCCAGAACCATTTCTGTTTCCAATGAGCTGTTAAATAGGACTGTCAGAGGTGCAGCTAGTACCTCCCGTGAGCTCTCTCAATACCTTTGGATGCATCCTGACTGGCCCCATTGCCTAGTCCACTTTCAGATTTTTTATTTTTTTATTTATTGAATCTCAGAATTAAGACCTTTGAGCCAGGGGGCTCTTTTACAAAGGTGCCACATCAACAAAATGAATTATACAGAGGATGCAAAACAGACACAGGTACACTGGATTCAGATAAACAGGCAAGGTTCAATACAACAAGTCTTGATAAATTGAGAAACAAACTAATGTACACGCTAAAATAATATTACATACTACAGGGTTAGCAGACAATAGAGGAAGAAGAGAGTTTAGAAGAGCAGGTGTGGTGACTCACTAAGGAAGGAAAGGTGGCAGTATTTCCCAGTATAGTAAGGGAGCGAGGAATGGTCAGGAGCACAGTAGGCACACAAAGTAGCAGCCCAGGAGGGCACTGTCAGTGGAGGGCTGTAGAGTTATATGCAGTGGGTGACAAGGGTTAAGAGTGGCAGTCGCAGCTGCTGAGGTTGACTAGGTGTTGTTGAAGACTGTTCCTGAAGGGGCTGATATTGGCAGTGGATTGGATATGTGTTGGGAGGCTGTTAAACCAGTTGGGTGCTCTGTACATAAATGCTTTTTGTCCTTGGGAGGTCCTGCATAATGGAACCTGGAAAGCTTGATTGGGCATGCTTCTCGTGCACCTCGAGTATGTCGGGGCATTATTTAGATGCTGCTGAACGGGAGGGGGGGCTAGCCCTAGGGAGATCTTTGATCTTTTTGGCCATGAGGCAGGTGTGATAGTGGATTCTGCTTTGGAGGTTGAGCCAATTGGATAGTGCATACAGGTCACAGGTGCAAGTGTCCTGGCCTGCACCAGTAAGTAACCTTAAAGCTTTGTAAAGGGTGACCCCAATCCTTCTGAGGGCAGTGGTAGATGCAGTGCAATAAAATACAATGCCATAGTCAATGATGGCCAGTATGGAGCTGGTCACTGCAAGCCATGCCGTGCTGGTGCCTGTAGAGGATGCCTAGTCTGATAGCAGCAGTTTTGGAGATGTTTGAAATGTGTTCTTGATAAGAAAGTGTGCTGTCCAGGGTGATACCCAGGTATTTAAAGCTGGATACCTGCTCGAGTGCAGTACCAATGCTGTTGGAGATGAGAAGTTGGGCTGTTTTAAACTTGTTATGTGGACCAGCAAGGATCACGGATTTGGTCTTTTTATAGTTCATAATGAATCTCTGGTCTGCAAACCATGTTTCCATTGAGGTAAAACTATGCTGGAATTCACTGGTAAGGGGTGCAGAATCAAGCTGACTTGAGTATATCACAGCATCATCTGCATACAGGAGAAGGTTGCTAGGGCAGGCCTGGGGGAGGAAGTTGTGGTAGAGGGTAAATAGGAGGGGGCCAAGGATTGATCCCTGTGGGACACCAGATAGTACAGGGTGGCTACTGGAGAGTGAATCTGAGATTTTTACATGCTGGGTTCAGCCTCCTAGATAACTTCTGAACCAGACGGTAACATCATTAGAGAGCCCTAGGTAAGGTAGGGTCAGGAGCAAAAGGGAGTGATTGACCATATCAAAGGCCTTTGTAGGATGTATATGGATAGACCCCACAAGGTGGCCATATCCTTCAGGATTCCCTCCTCTAAAAAAGGACAAGTGTCCAGCTCCCCCCTCCAAAGCTCCTGTTACTTTTTGTGGTCCCTGCCCTTCACCTTATGTTACATTTTTTGGTTATTTTTTAAATGGTCAGAGCCCCTGGGATTGGGCACTATATAAATAAAGCTTACTACTACTACTACCACCTTCCTTTGTGAACACTGAGCAGAAGCATTTGTTTAAGATGTCTGCATTTTCTTGGTCCTCTGTACACTCCCACCTTTTCCGGTATTAAAGAGGGACTATGGTCAACATTTTTGGCATCAGTAAATTCAGAATATGGGTCAGCATAGATCCAATCAGCCTCATGCCAAAAATGAGATCTCTGAGTTACTTTGTTTAAAAGTTACAAGTCATTTTACAACCCTAAATTCACTGCCTGTTCAAAAAAGCCAGTGTCAGTGAAGAGCTGCTGCTGATGTCATCTCCAGAATTCAGTCTAGTCCTCCCTGTTAGCAAGCTTATAGGACCTGTTTCTCCAAAATGTAAAATGATTTATGGAAGTTCCCCAAATGGCTTTTTCATGTAGTATGCCATTGCCAGCTGTGCTTCAGATGTTGAAGCTGCAATTTGTTTTGTAAAAAAAAATCTGTCATGGTCATTTGTTTATATTTTATCAGCACATTGTTTCTGCCTGCCCTCCAGTTTTCTTTGTATGCCAGATCCCCAGAATGATGTCATCCGAGGGAGCTGTCAATGTTTTACATAACACAACAAGGAATTCTGGGTAAATTATAAAGTTGACTTGAAGCGATTTGTTGACATTCCAAAAATGCTTTTTTTCACATAGTATGCCATTGACAGCCATGCGTCCTATGTTGAAGCTGCAATTTGTTTTGTAAAAAAATCTGTCATAGTAATTTTATGTTTTATCAGTACTTTGTTTCTGCTTGCCCTCCAGGTTCCTCTGTGCAGCCACACTCCCAGAATTATGTCATGCAAGGGATCAGTCAATGTTTTACATACAGCAACAAGGAATTCTAGGTAAATTATACAGTTGACAAATGTTCATTACTCCGAAGGTGCAGTCCCTTATTTTGGTTGTGGTGACTGCAATATGTAGATGTACATAGCAAGGCACTGTGGGTACAATACAAAGTTGTTTTCCAATTTCTTTACTGTAAGGTGCAGTCTCATATTTCTATAGTGGCTTCAACAATAAAAGCTCTCATATGTTTATTTTCAAAACAAGGCATTGTGCATAGTATCTAACTGACAAGATTTCTTTACTGAGAGATATAGTCTTCTAGCCTACTATTTCTGTTGTGACCACAGATATATAATAGCATGTATACTAATTTACATAGTGAGGTATTGTGGGTACAGTAAATAGCATATTTTTTTTCTGTCTCCCTAATCAAACTACAATCTCCTATTTCTGTAGTGTTTACAATAGTACAGTCTACAGAAAAGTTTCTGGAAGTTTTTTGTGATGCAGGTACAGTAGGCCAAAAAGATAAGTTGCCATTCTCTGTAGATGTTGTTTCACTTTTACTGCATGCTAGTGAAGTGACAGGTCTGAAGTGACAGCTCCTGTCAGAATGTGGGAGTGTGATGATACTTTTGTATGTTTATGTTATATGGCTTGAATGGCTGTATGTACAGTAGTTCAGGAGTGTAATTATGGCTCAATAATTACGCGGCTCTGAGCTGTTTTCAGCCAATCAAATCACTAGAAGTTTTCTATACATGTTATAATGCTAGATATTGCTACTTGGAAACAATATGGAGTCAGATAAAAACTGACAGTCTCTTTAAAAACGTTGTTTCCCTTGCAAGATGTAAAGGATGGGGGTTGCAGCACTGAGAAAAAAAATGGGGGCAGGGCTATGCAAATGCAATGAAGAACAGAAATAGCAGCATTTTATTCCAGGAAAACAGTACTTTTTGACAGTTTGAATGATAGGAGACTGATTCACAACTCCTACAGATTACTATGCCCATTTGCTATGGCAACATTCCATAAGTCACATTAAACTTTGGAGAAACAGGCCCTACTATATAAGCTTGCTGACAGGGAGGACTAGACTGTGAGTACTGAAGATGACATCAGCAGCAGCTCATCACTGAAACTGGCTTTTTGCAATAGGTAGTGAAATCAGGATTACAAAATAGCTCATAACTTTAAAATGAAGTAACATAGAAACCTAATTTTTGGTATGAGATTTATTGGGGGTATGCTTATCCTAATTCTGCAATATAGCAGTTTTGGCTGGATTCCCTCTACAATCCCTCCCTTGGTCTTCCTCTTTTCACTTACATGCCTAAAAATGTCTTGTCTCCTTTTGTTCCAGTTTGGGACATTCTTTTTTCCATCTGTACCTTTGCGCTCCTTACTACTTTCCCTGCTTCCCTCTGTTTCCACTGATACACCTCCCCATCCTCCTCCTCCCTCTGTGTTTTCTTGTACCTTCTGAATTCTACCCATTTAGCCTTTACCTTTTCTACAACCTCTTTCGAGAACCACTTTTCACTTGTTTTTGCACGCTTGCTTGATGCAGAGGTTTGTTGCCTTAACTATCCCCCCTTTTAGCTTCGCTCACTGTTCCTCCATCCCCCCAGGTCATCCTCTCCTGCCAGGTCCTCCCTGAGACATTTACCCATCTTTATTTTTATTTATTTAAAATGCTTTACCAGGAAAGGCATACTGAGCAAAAGCTTGTTTCCAGATGTGTCCTGGGGGAGGCGGGAAGGGATACAAACAGATACAAACATCATATGCAGTATAAACTTACACATGTAGTAATTAGAATTTTACAGATGGTATAAAGTTTGATATACAGTGTACATCAGAAGACGAGGAGATGCTGAGTCAGCTGCAGGTAAAGTTATAAACAGTGCAAAACTTAGAGAACACAGTAACAATATAAACATAATCGCTCCAACAGATTACAAGGGACAGAGTGATTTAACTTTTAACATTTATGAGTGCTAGCAGTTTATGTGCAATACAGGCAAAAAAATAAGGTGAGGGAGTATTTATTTAGCATGTTTAGATTAGGCGCAAGTACAGACAGGGGCCAAAAATGTTCCTTAAGAGGGAGGAGAGGATTTTAGCTGAGGCAGAGTACCAGACAGGCTGGGAGATGGAGTTTCATATTTTAGGGAAGTGGTTGGAGAAAGTTGATTGGCCTGCAGATGAAGATCTGTGAGGAAGGTTTAGGGTTTGTGAGTCTTGATTTCTAAGGGAGTGGTAGGAAGGAAGTTTGGGAGAGATAGAGGATGAGAGGTAAGATGGGAGAGAGTGAATCCAAAATTTAACAAGGAAGGAGGCACAGTGGATATGTTGTCTGTCAGCTAGGGAGGGGAAGGAGAGAGATTGGTAGAGGTTGCAATGATGGGTGCGTGGAGGACTGTCGAGAGCAAAATGGCAGAAGGAGTGAAAGAGAGTGTCCAGCCTGGCCAAGGAAGATTTGGGAGCAGCACAGTAGACTTCATCACCATAGCCAAAAATTGGGAGTATCATTTTCTGGATCAGAGCACAGTGAGACGGCAGCAGGATGTAACCACAGTTTCTACATAGGGCACCCAGTTTGGGATGCAGCTTTTTGTGGATGACATCGATGTGTCCAGAGAATTGGAGGTTCTGGTCAATACAGACTCCTAGATAGTGAAATGAGGAGGTGTCCTCAAGCAAAGTCCCATCAAGGACGTGGAAGGAGGGTGGGGATGTGAGCTGAGAGAGTCTCTGCCTAGTGCCAAAGGTCATGAAAACTGTCTTCTTGGCATTCAGGAATAGCCGATTTGAGCAAAAACAGTGCTGAATGTCCACAGAGGAGTCTCCACTCTGTTTTACAGCTGTACCTGCAGTTGGAGCCTGAGGTGGAGAATGGCCAACTTCTGGCATGGTGGGTGGTCAGAGCAGCCAATTTAACTTAGAGCTGCAGTTGGAGCCTGAATCTACCCTCCTGAAGTCCAGGACACTCACTTTTATGTAGTTTAATTCCACAACCATTCTTATATTGAACCACACTGTATGGGGATCACTGGTCCCCAGGTGGCCTCCCACTTTGATGTCTGCAACACTGTCCCTGTTGGTGAGTACAAGGTCCAGTATTGCCCCATCATGAGTGGGTTCACTGACTAGTAGTCTTAGGAATGCCCCCTGCAAGGACCACTGGCACTACTTCAAAAGATGGCATTGACCTCCTCAGGCAAACAGATGGCTGGTCTGAGCAGGGTAATCATTCAGCGGACCCAAGACAGCCAGAGAAAAATTGCCAGGGCAGGGGGACCAATGAGAAGTACAGCAGCGTCAGCAGATACAGTAGTCCATTCAATACCAGTGAGCCATTCTATGAAGGTGTAAACTACAGCCCCAGGACAAGAGCATCAAGTTTCTTTGTCTGTTGAGTGTTACATCACCAAGAAACCAAGGATTCAGGCCAGACATGTCTGTGTATTTAATGCAGTTTGAATCAGGCTGAAGCAATTGTCCTGTCTTTGGAAAAGTAAATCAGTTTTCTGATCTAAGCTCACCAGTGATTAAGGATGTCTATTTGAGACAATTATTGTGTCCAAAGTTAGGAAAATGTCATACGAGAACAATGTCCAAGTGATCATCTCTAGATTGATGAGAAAAGTAGATTGATTTGAGCACCAAAAATAGAAAAAAATTAGAAAGAACAGAAAGGCCAGCCAGGAGCTCCCTGTGTCAGTTTACTTCCTCCCTGTCCTCCCCCTGAAAAATCCACCCCTCAGTGAAAACACAATCTTGTTGTGTATGGTTGCCCATAAAATATTCTGTATTTTGAACACTGACTTTTAACCAGGCCTCATTTCTCTGCAGGCAGATTCCACACAGGAATTACAGGTACAGTATGCCTGCTAAATCTCTCATGCACACCCTTTATCTCACATGCCTGTCAATAAATGATAAATATGTCCTTCATTACAGACCAAGGTCATGCCAGAATTAAAAGTGTCAGCTAATTAATTCCTCTGGCATAAGACAGCTGCTGTTATCTTCGTTTCACACTCAGGGACATACACATCTTAACATTTGTTACAGGAACTGTGTTGCAAGGGTAGGTGAAGGGATTGTGTGGAGAAATGACAGGATCCCCCCTCATGGACCCCAAAAGGTCTATAAACAGTGTCATAGAGTGGTATTACTGTCCCAGCATGGTGATGAATGTGCATGTTTTTTTCTAAGAAATGTGTTTATAGATTTTGCAGGCAGACACGACTCTACAGAGGTGTGAGCCTTATCTTGCAAGTGTGACATCTTTGAACAGGTTGTAGTAATTTGTAGGTGACTCAAAACCCAATTAGTCACCAAAACTTATAGAAATGCAAATCCCCTTTCCTTTGTGAACAGGGCCTACAACAATATAGTAATTAAGGATAATACATCCTCCAGACTTTACCTAACAGATCTTTGCATTGTATAAGCAGACACATAGCTGCCGGAATGGGGGGGGGTAGCCCTACTACTTTCATAAGTGGTAGGACCTGGCCCCATCAGTTTTTGTAGCTACCCCACCCTCCCCCTCCCCCAACTCACAGTCCTGTGAGTTTCCCTAACAGTCACTACTAATGCAGGCTGTCTGACCATGCCCCCTCACACCCCATCATTTACTTTAGCATGTCTTCTCCACTCAGCCTCCCCTCACCCCACCATTTATCCCTATACCTTATTGACCGTCTTCCCCCACCCTTCACCTCCACTGCATTACATACCTCTCTCTCTCTCTCTCTCTCGTACCCCCTTTCTTCATCCCACTACCAGCTATCCCCGTCCCTCTGAACTACTGACAAGGGATGCTGTGGCTGCTTATTCCCTCCCCCCCATAAAGTGTTTTTCTTGTTATTTTAACTTGTATCTATGTTTTGAGTTGTTCTGTAAGTTCTGAATCCAAGCTGTATCATTCATTGTAATGTACCTTTGCTTTTTCCTATTGTTCTTTGTTTTGCAATCTATGATGTGGAACCTTTGTAAAAGAGCTTGCGCTCAAAGGTCTTTTCTGAATCTCTAAATAAATAAATATTATGTTTACTTGCATGTGCACAAGAGGAGGCGTATCACTATCATGTCCAATGCAGGTCAAGCTGCATTGGGCTTGTCATTGACAGACCATTGACCAGGCAAGCTGAGTATGACACTGGTCACTGTTTCAAGAGTGAAAATTTTATGCAGTTGAAAGGAATGAAGCCCTCTAATGAGACAGCAATTCTGTCATTTCATTTTCATAAAGCTGGCTGGCAAGCAGCTGAGTGCAGCTAGATGACTTTTTTGGTGTCATATTGTATCTGTTTTCTGTGAGTTTCCTGCTCCTCCTCACCACTGTTCTCATGGTGTGAACAACAGCAAATGCCTGTGCATTGAGAACTGCAGATCAAGCAGTGAGAGTTCCAGAAATGATAAACTATTAGGGCACAGATGATTTGTTATGCGATATTGCGAAGTTGTTGTCATTGCTGTTATTATTACCCCCTCCTCTTGCTGCTGCCTTTGATGTCAGCCCTCTCAATAATCTGGCTGTGAAACTGACAAATTGTATGTCTTGCCCGCTGGTAACAGAGTCACTACAGTAAGCTCCCTGCAGTTAGTAACCCAGCTCAGCAACAGTTAACAAGCTGCAGGATGCTGCCTGACATCCAGACCAGGCACCTCCCTTTCCCAGGACAAAAATTTAAACACACGCACATACACACGTTGTCGAGGCACAGGTGAGGAAGCACAGGAAAACCAGGAGCAGTTTCAAAATTCACAAATTGTGTTTTATTTTTCTCAATAATAGCAAAATAAAAAATAGTTCAGAATAACTATTTACAAAGGCAGTACAGAGAAAAAAAAGTCCTTTGTATTCCAAGTTTCAGTCTCTCCATCTCTCACTCTCCTTGTCTCTCTAGCAAAAGCATTGCTGCTGTTTTTATAAGTCTTTGTCTGGGAACTCATTAAGAGATCTTGCTTCTCACAGAATGTTCTTGTAAATTTACAGAATGTTCTTGTCAGTTTTGATACAGGTGCAGCAAAAAGAACATGTGACCCAGAACTGACCTCTTGTTTACAGCTTTGCAAAAGTCTTAAAAATTGCATCGTAGGTTAACTCCTTGAGTTCCAAATAGCTTTTTGCAACCATTTCAACAGTAAAGCTACATACAGTTTTAAACAAAGAGATCCCAGTATCAAGTGACATTTCCCCTTAAAGATTCACATATATTTTAATACCCGAAGATATGCAAGGGGGAAGAAAAGACCGAAAAAGCAAGGGAAAGCAGAGAGATAGCGAGAGGCAGAGAATTTTGAAACCGTCAGAGTGATCAGCTCCTATAACTCACAAGAAAATTTGGTTGCGCAACCAGACAAACAAGAGACAGAAAAGGAGAGGATAGAACAGACCCTTGCATTTAAACTCTTGCTGCATAACAAATGGAACAGGGTCTTATTCAACCCTGTCACATACCCCCTCTTTAAGAGGAAACCTGTTTTACAAAAACAGGTTTCCAAAACTTTATTTTACTTCTTTTTTAACATTAGCAAATAACCTTTACAGTACAGTGCATATGCAGTATAGCAAACAGAGAAGTTTCAACTCACATTTTTTCAATCATTGAAATTCTCAATTTCTGATCCACATCTTGACAGAAAATCAGCATTGATATTCTCTTTCCCAGATTTGTGCATCACTTTAAATTTAAAGGGCTGTAGTGCCAGGTACCACCGTGTGATTCTAGAATTGTTATCCTTCCTTTGGTTAAGCCAACAGAGAGTATTGTGATCTGTTACAAGTACAAAGTCAGCTCCTAGTAAATAAAACTTAAGGGACTCCATGGCCCATTTTGCCGCAAGGCATTCTTTTTCAATGGTGGAGTACCTTTTGTCTCTGTCGTGCAATTGCCTTCTTATGTACAGAATAGGATGTTCTTTCCATCTATATGCTGACTCAAGACTGCATCCAGGCCTACCTCTGATGCATCTGTCTTTAACAGAAATTGTTTCTCAGAGTCTGGGCTTCTTAAAACAGGGGCTGAACATAATGCAGTCTTAATGGCCTGAAAAGCCTTGTCACACTCTGGGGTCCATTTCATATTATTTGGGAATCGTTTTTTTATGAGTTCAGTGAGGGGAGTAGTTAACTCGGCAAAGCTGGGAACAAATCTCCAATAATAACCAGCTAGCCTTAAAAATGACCTGACATGTTTCTTGGTTTTGGGCACAGGGCTGTTAGCTACAGCTTCAGTCTTGGAAACCACTGGCTTGACATCTCCATTTCCCAAAAGATAGCCCAAATATCTGGTTTCCTGCATGCCCAATGTGCAGTTGATAGGATCAATTGTCAGGCCTGCCTTTTTGATCAATTAGATAACTGCTCGTAGGTGTTTTAGGTGGCTTTTCAAGTATGGACTGTACACCACAACATCATCCAGGTATGCAGCAACAATAACCAGTGTGAGGGGATAAAATTACATCCATGTACCTCTAGAATGTAGTGGGTGCACCATGTAAACCAAATGATATGATGGTGAACTGATGGAATCACAAAGGAGTGGCAAATGCAGTTTTGTCTCTGGATTCTTTAGTTAGAGAAATTTGCAAGTAACCCTTGGTGAGATTAACGGTACTGATATACTTGGCACTCCCCAGTCTGTCCACCAAATCATCTATTCTGGGCATAGGATGACTGTCAAATTCTGACATTTGATAAAGTTTCCTAAAATCAAGGCAGATTCTTACACCCCCCTTCTCTTTAGTTTACAGTCACCACTGGTGATGACCAAGCACTTCTCGACTCTTCTATGATACGTAATTCTTTCATTTTTTGTATTTCCTTAACCACATCAGAGCTTAACCGCTCTGGTAATCTGTATGTCTTTTGTCTAATAGGGCAAGCATTCCTTGTCACTATTACATGCTTGACCCCTTTTGCTCGGCCTGGTACTGTGGTAAAAGTACTGTTAAATGTCTTTAGCAAGTTACAAATTTCTGCAGTTTGTTTGGAGGTTAGGGAAAAATTTACCTTTACAGCATCCACAGTTACAATTTGTTCCAGTCTATCATAAGCTACATCAATATCTTCTTTATCAGTTTCTGGTAAAACTAGCAAAACAGCTTTTGGTGTTTTTTTCAACCCATTTCTTGAAGAGGTTAGCATGGCATATCTTAGTAGGATTTTTCCTATGGGGTCTCAATGTCATAGTTAACTGTGCTAGTACATCTAAGCACTTTATAAGGCCCTTGCCACTTCATTAACAGTTTATTTTCTGTTGTGGGTAACAGTAGCAAGACCTTTTCACCTGGCTCAAAAACTTTTTCTTTTACCCCATGGTCATAATACACCATTTGCTGGTTTTTATTTTATTTATTGAAATATTCAGAAAGACCTTTGAGTCAGAGACTCATTTACAAAGGTTCCACATCATACATAAAAGGATACATGGACAGAACTTGGAATACAGATTACAGTACAATTACAAATAACAGTCAGTGAGGTTACATAGTTGTGCAGTTGTTGAATAACAGCAAGTTTCATTTCTTAGTACAGCCATAATAGTTACAGAGGTTCTGTAGAGGCTGATGGTCATAGGGTTTCATAGTTACAATTTGGTACGGGGAATCCAACAGTAGTTAGTTTGATAGCTGCATATGTCAATCTGGTATCAAGAGCAGTCACATTGGCTAGAGGCATGAAGGTTTTGGGCCTCTACCTGATTACTAAGGATGATTTCAACATATTTTGCCAGTTTTTTTCTCAGGGCACACATATAAGATGTAATAGATTGTTTCTGATGGGGTTTATCTTCTCATGTTTCTTTTATTGCATCTAGTGGCCCTCTAGGTTGTCTACCATACAACATTTCAAATGGTGTAAAACCTATTGATGTCTGTGGCACTTCTCTGTAAGCAAAAAGCAGGTAATGTAAGTATTAGTCCCAGTCTTTCCTTTCCCCTTTTACAAACCTTTTTAACATGCATTTTAGGGTTTAATTAAAATGCTAAACAAGACCGTCTGTCTGAGGGTGATGAAGGGGGTGGTTCTTATGGCAGTGATACCTAGTAGTCGGTACACCTCCTTAAGTAATGCAGCACCAAAATTGCTACCCTAATCAGTAATAATCTTTTTAGGTATGTCCACCCTGCTAAAAATTTTGGCAAGCTCTGTTGCCACTTTTGGGGCTGTGACAATACGCATTGGAACTGCCTCTGGGTGTTGAGTAACATAGTTACATACTACCAAAATGAATCGATCACCCTTTTTAGGGCTGTGGGTGGAGCCTACAGCCCTGCTGGGATCAGATGGTAGCTCTAAAAATGGCCGATCATGGAACCTTCCATTGGACATTTGGAAGTATCCTTCTGAATGCCCAACAGAGCTTGAAAGATTCCACCACAATCGACCACTTCAGAATAACAGCCGCACTACTTCGGCTAGTACTTCCACATTGTGGTGCATGAACTGCGTATGTGCGACTCACACATATGCACAGTTCAGCTGGCACTGTCATGTTGTGAATGGCAAAATGCCATTCCCTGCAACTACAGATGCGTGAGTGTTGCACATGCGCAGTTGCGTCACCGCCAGCAGAAAAACCCACTCACTGCTGCTGTCCTCCCTTGGCCACTGACATTGGAGTTCCCAATCCCCGTGTCTGCACTATGTGCCCCCCCCACTGATGTGGCACACTGGAAGCCCACCCCAGTGTGCCCAAATGTTTGTTTTTCTTCCCCCCTCCCCGCCAACATCGGGGTGCCTAATCCCTCTGTCACATCATGTACCCCCCAACTCATGTGGCACACTGGGAGCCCACCCCAGTGTGCCCAGATGTTTACATTTCTTTTTTCCCTGTAAATAAAGGAAAAACTTCCCCCAATGTGTTTTTTCTTTCTTTTTAAACTGTAAAAATGAAAACAGTCCCTCGTTGTTGCCCCAGTCCCCCCTTCCCCATCCTCACCCTCCCACTGAGCACCCACCTCCCCTTACCCCCCTTACCCCATACTCACCTCTGGAGGTTGGTGCTGTCATCTTCTCTGGTCTGGGACATGTCTGCACTCTTCAAAGCTGAACCGCAAACTGAAGAATCAAAGCTAAGCATGCTATAATGGCTTTCAATGGGTTTTCAACTTAAGTTGATAAATCAGCCCTTCTTTTGAATTTTGGCCCAAAATTTTCAATGGGGGGGTACTTGGGACCTCACCTCATGAACAGTGTCACTGTCATTTCATTACTTGGTCCCAAAAGGTAATTTCGCGGTCGCTGGGTGGAATCACCTTTTGGGACCAATTAATGAAACAACAGTGCCACTGTTCATTAGGTGGGGTCCCAAAAAGCCCATGTTGCAAATTTGGTGAAAAAACTCTGAAAAATGAATGTGTTAAGAGCGTGCATTGTCCAGTTTCTAAGCATGCTCCTAACTTCACCAATTTTTAATATGTTCACTCCAGATTTTCAACATTGTCATTTTTGCACAACTCCTTTTTAACAGTATAGCTGTCATTTTTCACATCCTGCCCAAAATGTGTTTTCGCACCTGTAGCACAGAATGGCACAGTCTCTCTGAGAAATCACCTTTCAGGACAAGTGAACAAAATGACACTGGCACTCTTCATAAGGAGAGGTCCCAAAAAGCCCATGTTGAAAATTTGGTGCAACACCCCCATAAAATGGCCAAGTTACACCTGGGTATTCAATAACTTCTACGCACACGTGTAGCTTTGATCACTTGGCAGCTCTTCACAGCCCTATCAGCTCTGGCTAGAGTTTGTTACTTTTGTCAGCACAGGAACTGCAATAGTTAGCAACATCTTCATGAATTCCAGCCCTGTAAAATCTGTACAGTAATCTGGCAAGGGTGCGATCCCTCCCAAAGTGAGCAGCCACAGGACTATCGTGTGATATCTGTAACAACTCAGATCTATACTTTTGTGGTATAACCAACTGTTCTATCTGTTCTTGTGTATGAAGTTTAACTCAAAGTAGCCCATTACAGAGGATCACGTGATGTTTCTTACCGGGTAGCAGTGCTTTATTGCGCTCCCGTGGCCTTCCCTGATAAACTCGCTTGAATTTCCATAAGTTAAATGACCTGAACCCCCAAACTACTGTATTTAATCTATAGAATGAGTGGGAACTCAAAGATTGCTTGCCTGATGAGTTACAAGGGGAATAGAAGCAGAAATGCACTCAGCGCTTCCTCGCCATACTCTGCCCGCTATGCCAGAAAAGGCTCCAAAAAAGCCTAAGGCTCAAGTAGCTCAACCACCCAGACGCACTTCTACATCTCGGATCAACCCCTCCTCACTCTGGACAGATTTCTGGAGGAATTGCACCCCTTCAGGGACGAGGTCAGATTTTTAGCAGAGCAGGTAAAGGTGATTTCAAACAAGACAGAAGAGCTCTCACAAAAGACTGGGGATTGCAATGTAAGAATTACATCTCTAGAGAAGAAAATGGATAAAGTGGACCCAGCCATAGCAATCACCCGACAGAGAACTGAGAAAATGGAAGCTAAAATTGAGGATTTAGCAGGCCGAAGCCATTGTAATAGTATCTGTTCAGTATGTCTGCTTTACTGTTGTCATCCTCAACACTACTCTCGCCCTCACCATTTATCCTCCCTATCCTTCTCTTTGCCTTCCTTTTTTCACTTACATACCTATAAAAGGTTTTGTCCCCTCTAACCACTGTTTTTGCAATGCGCTCCTTTGTCTGAGCTTTGGCTTTCCTTACTGCCCTCCCTGCTTCCCTTTGCTTCTCCTGGTGCCTCTCCCTATCCCCTTCTACCTGTGCCTTTTTGTATTGCTTGAATGCAATCCTTTTGGCTTTCACTTTCTCTGCTACCTCCTTCGAATACCATAGGGTTTTCCTCATCCTTTTCCCCTTGCTAACCTGCTTAACGCATAATTGTGTTGCCCTTGTTATCCCTGTTTTAAATACTGCCCACTGTCCCTCCACCCTTAACTCCTTCCCCATTCCAGCTAGTACTTCTTCCAAGCATTTCCCTGTTCTCCCAAAATCTGCCCTCCTAAAGTCTAGGATACGTGTTTTAGTGTGGCAGGGATCTGCCCATTCAGTTATTTCAAATCAGTGTCTGGTGGTCATTAGATGTTATTTGGTGCAGTATTAGCCACAGCTAAGCTATTTAAATCACAAATTGCAGTGAGAAAGAATTAATGTGACCTTCCGGGAATTGAACACACATTCTGGGTATCTGCATTAGAGGAGGACAAGGACTTGGGAGTGATGATCATTAGTGACCTGAAATACTCCCCACAATGTAGGAAAGCAGCAGCAAAGGCAAATAAAATGCTGGGCTGCATTGCCAGGGGATCAGCAGCAGGCAGGAGGAAGTAATACTGCCCTTGAACAGGTCACTGGTAAGGCTGACCTGGAATACAGTGTACAGTACTGGTACCCATACCTTGAAAATTACATAAACCTTCTGGAGATGGCCCAAAGGAGGGCAACTAAGATGATCATGGGCCAGCAGGATAGTATGCATGAGGTGAGATTGTAGGCCATTAACACATGCCCAAGAGGAGAGGAGAGGAGAGGAGAGAAGAGGAGAGCAGAGGAGAAAGAGAAGGAACAAGATTGAGAACTTCAAGTATTTGAGAAGAATAAATAGGGTAGGCAAGGAGGGTCTCTTCAAGCTTAGTGGGAACCAAAACATGAGGGGACACAGCCTCAAGTTGCAGGGGGGAGGTTTAGGAGAGAGGCTAGGAGGAATTTCTTTATGGAGAGGGCAATGGCAGGTTGGAATGGGCTTCCTGAGGAGGTGGTTTGATTAAAAATGGTAGGCAGCTTCAAGAGAGGCTGGAATAGAGTTAATGGTAAAATAAGGGCCAAGAAAAGGGCAGACAGCGGTGAAGGGCAGATTAGGGAGGGTGGCAGGGTTAGCAGCTGATGCTGAGTGTCTGTAATATGAGTAAACTTGACAGATCTAATGGCTTTATTATGCTAGCTTCATTGTATGTTCATACAGGAACTGGTACAAGGAATGGAATGCACTTGAGTAGATTGTTGTAGTGCATCCACCATAACAATGCCTCACGAAGTGGAGGCATGATGAGGACCATTTTCTCCAACTCATTCATCAATCGATCCCACTGGACTCAGTATCTACTGTGGTATCAGCATGAGAAGTCTGACTAGTGGAAAAGTCACTAAGGCTGCAGCCATGAATCCCAGGAGACATAACATTGTTCCTGCAGAGACATAGTAGCTCCTGTGAACCAAATGTACTTGAGCAAGCAGTGTGTCTGTCCAGTCCTGCGGCAGGAAAGCAAACCCCTTTTTTGTATCCAAGACCAGCCTTATGTACTGCAGTCTTTTGCATGAAGTCAACACAGACTTTGGCACATTCACTGTGACCCCCAAGCTGTTGAACAAGTGATGTATTCCAGACAGAGCATGTACAGCTTCCCTGGAACTGGCTTTCAGAAGCCAGTCATCCAGATAAGGGAATACATAAGGCCTTCCCTGTGAAGGGTTGTTGCAACTACTGCCAAAGATTTTGTAAAGGCCCATGGCGCAGAAGACAAGCCAAAGTGCAACAATTTGAACTAATAGTGCCAGCCCTCCAGCATAAAGTGGAGATACTGTCTGTGGGACTTCCTGATCTTATAATGCAGGTATGCATCATTCATGTCCAGTGAACTAAGCCAGTCCCCTATTAGTAGTAGGGGAATCGGGCTTGCAGGGATGCCATTCAAAACTTTTTGTATTCGATGTACTGTACTGGTTGAAATCACTGAGATCTAATACAGTACATACAGTAGATCTCCTGTCCATTTTGGGACTAGGAAGTATTTAGAACAGAACCATTTGTTTCTGCCTTGAGGAGGAATTGGTTCTGTGATGCACTACTGAAACAGAGTCTAAATCTTTTCCTTTATAAGGGATAAGTGGCCCATAGGATAAAAGGAAGGAGGTGGAGGTTGATATGGAGGGATTTCTAGCATGCCAGAGCTTGTCCCCTTGCAATAATCTCCAGAACCCCCTTGTCTGTGGTGCTCTCCTGCCATAGTCTTAAATGCATGGAGATTCTGCCCCCCATACTCACCCCAGAAGGCAATAGCTGGGGGGCAGAGATAGATGGAAGAGAGACAGGTGGAACTTGGGAAGCAAGGCCACCAGAACAGATTTCTTTTGGTGCTTTCACATCAGCACCAGTGGTGAGAGGACCTGGGAGGAGATGACCATCTCTGCCATGGCCTTACTGATGGTATGGACGGTTACCCTGGCAGCAGACCTATGAAAAAAGTCTCTACCCCACCCTCTGATGGGAGTGGGGGTAGAGGGACTTAACAGATGGTAAAATCATCTTAGAAATCTGAAGATCATGAAGGACTTCTTCAGCATCATAACCAAACAATTTGGAGCCCTTAAAGGGAGCATTCAAAGCTGTGCATTGCATGTCAGTGACAAAACCAGCCACTCTGAGCCGGGAATACCTTCTTATGCAAATGCCAGAGGCTGCAGCCCTGAAGAATTATCAGAAACATCATAAGCTGAATGCAGCAAGTGTTTGCCAGCTTCAGTGCCAGCAGATAGAGATTTAATCAAATCATTCTTGGCAGACCATCGGGCAAAACCTGGGCAGCAGTATGAGCAGTTTTCCACAGGCTGTTCTGGTACTTAATTATATGGGCCTGGTAATTTGCAATCCTAAGACTCAAGGATGCAGAGACATAAGTACGCTTGCCTATAACATCTAATCTCCTAGATTGTTTATCTGGAGGCAAAGTACTCATGTGTTTAGGTGCTTTAGAGTGATCTTGAGCAGCCATAATGACCACAGAGTCAGTTTCAGGCTAGGTAGAATAATAAGGCTTAGCAGATGGAGCAGGGTACTGCTTATCAGCCTTTCTTGGAACTGTAGACAGGGAGTTAGGACTGTGCCATGCAGCAAAGGTAGCATCCTCTAAAGCAGGATATACAGGGGAAGTATAATGGAAAGGTGCAAGGCACCTCCAAAAATTCTATCAGATTCTTCCTCTTCAACAGTGAAACCCATGGTAGATTGCATTTGCTACATCATGGCCTGAAAAGAGTGGTCCTCAAGAGGAGAGAAGGTGCTTTTCTTCGAACTGCCCTTCACCCACAAATTCCTTCTCTGAATCCTCATCAAGATCCACAAGATCAGGATTGCACTCTATTTCGACATTGTCCTCACAAACAATGATGGAACCACAGATGGAGTCGGCAATGCTGGCAGTGGCAGAGAGGCAGGAATCTGCAGCAAGCTTGTAGAAGCTGTTGACTATGGTACTAGACCAGATGGCCCCCAATGGCAGCAAAGCTACTTGTTGTGGCAACCATGGTAGCAGGCAATGTATCATGTCTGAAAATGATGCCAGCATAGCTGGGAGTCAATGGCACCCTGAAAAGGGTCCAGGATTACCTGCATTAAAGGGCTGGAGCACGATGATGGCAGCTATGTGCCATCCACAGTAGGTATGATAGTGCCTGAGCCAGACCCTGAACTTGATGTCTCATTGATGGTTTGGGGGGGAGCTTTCATCAACACTGCTGGAGTGGACATTGATGAGTAGGTACCTGTTTTCAGTGGTGAGCAGGACCTTGCTGGTGAAGCAGCTGTTTCTTTGCCTTTATGTTTGTGCTTATGGCAGGACGAGAAGGACAAGAAGGATGCCTGAGACAATGCCCTTCCCTTGTCCTTTAACTTTGGTTTCAATGACCGTATGTTTGATGGTGGTGAGGGAGAAGCAGACCTGGAGCCCTTTTCCTTCTCCATGGCTTTTAATGCTGTTTGAGCAAGGAAGGTTTCTAGAGCCTTCTGATGGCATTGCCTAGCAGTCTGGTTGAAACTCGGACAAATATCACTGACCATCATGTTGTGAGAAAGGCCCAAACAGCACAAACAAATGGTGTGAGTTTCATCTTTGTAAATTTTATATCCACAGACACAATATCTGAATAAAGGTTCTTCAGATTTCGACGACATGCCGAGATGATGATAGATATACTGAGAATATACAGTATAGGAAAATAACAAAAAATGGCAATGGCTTTGTCAGTGTTGTTTCCCACAGCAGATCTGATGAGGATAATTGACAGTGGAAGAAAGAACTGGGGAGTGTTGGGACCACCTGTGTTGTATATGGGACAACACTGCATGTCATTGTGGGTGGCCCCCTGCTAACAAAATGTTTCTGTGTAGTTCTGACGCTGCTGGGTTACAATTCCAAAGGTGTGGCCTAATCAGAGCTTAAAGTGGACCAGATCTCTCAGTGTCAGACCTGGCAAAAAAATGTTTTGATATTTATGAAGGGGTCTTACAGGGTCTCAAAGCAGGGCCCTTATTCTATGTTTGTTTCCCCTTACCATGACTTCAAGAGGACAGCATGACACTTAGTTCCTTTGTCCCTCAATTCTTTACAGTATTGTCATGTTTTGTGCTTGCATTTTGACTTATTATTGAAAAATTGGATAATAATGGAAAGGCAAATTCTTCACTACGAAGGAAAAAAAGGACTTCTATGGTAGTAGTCCATGTATTTTTATAACTATTACTAGGGCCAGTGTTTTCTAAATACGGAATGATCCCAATTCCAGCGGTTAAAACAGCCAATTTCGGACAATTCTGATACCATTCAGAATATACTGTAGAACTGGAAATTTTCACTGTAAAAATCTTTTCTTTATATTCGCAGATTGGATGGGAATATAAATGTAATACTACCCCCCTTAACATGTGTAAGTACATACAATAAACTATATGTATTTGGAGGGTGTCATGGCTCCCGATTGCTTTCTGTAACTATTAGTAGCTCTGTAGCCCCATCCCTACTTCTTGTCATTAAAATGCTGTTGTAGGGGCAGGGCTGCAGCGGGCAATGACCAACTATTAGGCAAGGTGGAAGAGCAATCACGGGTAATGTTATTTAAATAACTTAAGAAAGGCTGCATAAAACATTTTTAAATATGGGCAATCAAGGTCTTTGCACAGACAACTCTGCCATGAGTTGTCTGACCCGAGGGTGTCAGCAGCTTTTTAAGGAAAGTGAATACTGTGAAAGTCATTGTAACTTGTGGAATTGTACTGCTAAGAGTGCTGGGAGGACATGCAGTATAGCAGGCCTGGTTATCAACCTGTGTGTGGGTGAGGTGAGGTGCAGCCCAGCAAGCTAGCTCTAAGAAAAGACCTAGATATTTGAGCAACTTGCATATCAGTAAGTGCACCAAAGCAAGATACTGGCCACCATGACACCAGGCCTGCAACTACATTCATATCATCTGGGTACCTATTAGTTTGAGGTTAAGTAGTAGTAGTAAATCATTTTTTTATGAATAATGGATACATTCAATAGAGCAAAGCTTATTTTCAATGAAGTTCCAGGCCAGGTACAAAAACATATAGTTACACACAGACTAAAGGAAAGTGAATGCTGTGAAAGTCATTGTAACCTGCAGAATTATACTGCCTTGTTGCTATTATAAAAGTATTCCAAAAGAAAAGTGCTAAACGTGTACTTTTTGAATGTTTTCCTCAATGAGAGGGAGATTTTTAATAAAATAGTTCTTCCACCAACAATTGAAGAATGCTGGTTCAGAATCAGAATGCATCATTCTAGTCATTCAGCGTAAGCTTAGTAAAGGTGCCACAAATTCTTCCTGTCAGGGATTTGTCCTCTCAGGACAGCTGTAAGGATTTAGTGTTTGTGCCATTTTCCAATATAGATTTACTGCTACTAACTCACGCCGCCATGGATCACCATGCAAGTGAAATTCTGAGAAAAGAAAAGTGAGGGGACATTGGGTGGATTCAAACCCACAACCTCTTGTTTAGGAGGTTATAGACCATTCCTCTACACCACAAAGCTTACACAGTGATGAACCTCAGCTCTTCAGCTATAGTTCAGCTATACTGTGCTGGGTGGGTCCTTACAGGACAATTTCCTGACAAGACAATTGTCGTTCCTGACAGGACAATTTGCTGGCAGGAAAATCTCATTCCTGAGAGGACAATTTCCTGACAGTAAAACTTCATGGCACCCTTATTGTCCTTGGGTTATTCAGCAGTGGTAGAGGATGGAATGCTTACAGGAAGAGTCTATGTGCCGTGGTGATCAGACTGTACATGACAGTGTAACGGGGATTAATGTACTGTACGGCTGTTGGAATTCTAACAACCAATTAGATTGTAACATTTCTGAGACCCTTTTTATAATGCCAAATAACTTACACTGATGCAGGAATAGGTGTCTCTCAATTCATTTTACTCTCACTGAACTTTCAGGTGCACAATACAGCAACAGGTGAGGACTGGAGTGAATGGTGCCACTGCCCCCTGCTGACCTAACAGTTCACCTCTCCCACTCGGTGGCTTACTTA
Source organism: Neoceratodus forsteri (assembly GCA_016271365.2). NCBI lineage: Eukaryota > Metazoa > Chordata > Ceratodontiformes > Ceratodontidae > Neoceratodus > Neoceratodus forsteri. The sequence continues at coordinate 689,896,283 of CM057449.1, forward strand.
CAGGTAGCTCAGATAATGACATTGGAGATATATTACCAGATAGCTCCTCGATACCACATGTGGGCTATAAATCTCCGTTTTTCAAATTTTGAATTTGCATGCTTGTTTAGCCCTTCATTAATACTTGTGGTTTACCCAATTACTTCTTGGTGAATGCAGTTTAACCAAATTCCTGTCAAGCACACACATTTATAGCCCACATGTGATACCAAGGAGCTGTCTGTTATCAGACAACTCCTTGATAAAACATGTGGGCTATAAATTTCCCTAGTTTTTAAATTTGAAATTCATATGCCTGTTTATTTATTTATTTTATTTATTATTTATTAAATTTTGATGACCGGGTAGGCCCACTGAGGCCCGAAGGTCCCTTTTCCAGGGGCAACCTGGGGAGGCATTATATATTATTGTTTAGCCCTTCATTAATACTTGTGGTTTATCCAGTTACTCCGTGAAGAGTGCATTTTGACTAAATCTCTGTTGAACACTCAGAGTTTGCAGATTTGTAGTATGATTTGATTGGTATTGAGTAATCATCACAGTTGTTAATTTTCCTCCAGTGGATGTCTGATTTGTGCCAGTTTAACTAACAATGGACTGTATACTATTCAACAAAGTGAGCTGAAAAAAGTTTCTTATGCTCTGTAAATATGCCATGATATGACTTGCATACAAATCTGATCCCGAATTGAGCACTTAATCGGGCATACATCTCTGCCAGTTGTTATTTGAGAGATCATAAATGCATACTGTGTTATTCACAAATTATTATTTCTCCAGTCAGGTTCTCTACAAATGTGGGCTTCAATTCAGGAGCAAGGAGCTGTGTGAAATACTACTGCTTTAAGAATGGACTCTTTCTATGGTCACTGGGTATTATAATCACTTTCTGTTACTCATTTACATACAAGACACTCAGCCAATAAGGGCGTATATTTGATGAATATGCTAATGTGTTTTATTTAAATATCTGCAGTTTTACTGGCTGAACTACCTCTGATGAACCCCCCCCCCGAGTTGGAGGGGATGAAATGTTAGGTCGGTGGGTGCAGTGGTGTCTGTTGCTTAAGCTCTCACCTGTGGCTGTATTGTGCACCTCAAAGTTCACTGGCAATAAAATAAATTGAGATGCACCTATTCCTGTATCAGTGTTCTTTATTTGCCAGTGGTTTAAGTGGTGAGTGACGACCTCTACTTTTCCTCGAGTTACTGTTAACTGGGAGCAGGCATCACATCCCCTGAACTCACCTTTACCTGCTGTCCTATTCAATGTGTCTGGTGAGGCACATGTTCAACTTTAAAACACTTAACCATACTGGCAACTGAAGCAAATCAAGCACAAGCTACAATATACCAGACCCTACTCTGGGCAGCAGCATCAAGGGAGGAGAAAGAGCAAAGAGTATGTATTCAGCCATATTCCAAGAGACAAATGGAGTTAATCCTTTCCTAGAAGAGAATGGAGAAGAAGCAGTGTTAGTACCAGAAGCAGCAGCAAGTCCAGGTATCAAAAATGCCTTTTATGAGCTTGAGAGACTAGCAACCAGGGCGAGATGCCTCCACTGGCAGAAAACTTCTTTGGAATCTTATATAGAGGTGAATCAGGTTCCACAGGAACTCCAGCAACTCATGCAGCCAGCTGCCGGGAAGGACAGGTCCAGCTTCATGGAAAGGTGGAATGACATCATGCAGGAGGCCTCTATTAAGTTCATAGAGGTTATAATTAAGGATGGTAAAGAAATCCAAGATGAAGTCCATGCAGCACTCACTGAACAAGAGAATGTAGAAGCCACATTCTCAGAGTATGAGGACTTCGAAAAATGCAACAAGACGCTTAAAGACTACATGTGCTACTATGATGCAAAAATAAAAAAATTAGAAACTACAAAAATGTACTTTTGACACCAAAGACTATGTCAATAACTGTGTCTTCAATTGGAAAAGAGGGGATAAAGAGCCTTAGCCTGAAGCCACTACTCTACAGTCCAGCTTGAAGAGAACAGATAAAACACCCTTGGATTACAGTACTGGACCAAGCAACTCCAAACATGAAGAACATGAACAAGAAGGGTGTTCTTTTTAGAGGTCAGTCAACTGGAGAGAACCTGCCTAGGAGGAGCACCAGACAAACAAGATTCAGATTCAAAGACAACATCCAAAAAGGAAAAAGAAAACAAGAAGGGGCCAAAGAAAACGATGGGTCGTCAAAAAAAAATTTTTGTCGAATGACCCAACAGCGAAACGGCAGGTTTATCGCATTTTGTAGTCGGCCACCGGTTTCAGAGAACAACAAGTGTTTCTTCGAGGGGGGCTCCCCCCCGAACCCCCATGCAGGGGGCTTTGCCCTCACAGTCCCCCCACTTAGGATTCTCAACTCCGAGTCGGAGCTGATTCGGGGGGGTTGAAGGACCCCATACAGATAGTGCTGGGTTCCAGCAGGTTCCCTACAGCAACATGGCGCTGTAGACACTGAAGGGGACCCCGCAGTCAAAATGTCACTGTCAGGGGTGTATAATGAAGGGATAGTGTCAAGAGGAGGGCTACCACTTTGTGAGGGACTAAGGGGCTGCTATGACAGGAGGCTCTTCAAGGATGATAGCCTTCATCTGATGAGCAAGAGAGTTGGTGCTCTTGGGCAGAAGGTTGATGTTTACATTGGACAGTTAAACTGACTGTGGAGGAGATGGAGGCTAGGGGAACCACCGCTGAGAAGGGAGAGCAGTTGGGGAACCGGGGACTATTAGCAGCAAGGTGGGTAACAGTAAGGCTGAAATTCAGATTAGGTAAGGGGAAGAGGGAGGGCTGACAAAGCCTACATTTAGCATGAAAAATAAAAAATTAAGACTAGGGAAGAATAAGGGAGAAGGAATAGGAAAAAGCAAGAGTGAATCAGGAGGAAGATGGAAAGGGGTCTGCCTTTGTGCCAGGAGTCTGGGTAATAAAATTAGTGAACTCCAGGTAATGGTGGGAGACACTGAGATGACTCTAGTAGCCATCACAGAAACCTGAGCCACAGACAGTAACGACTGGGATCTGACAGTCCCAGGCTACACCATGTTTAGACAGGATAGAGGAAAAGGTAAAGGATAAGGCCTAGCCCTATATGTCAGAGAGGGCTTAGAGGCAGTGGAGAATGGAAACATCAGGGACGGTAATGGGGAAACAGAATCACTGTGGGTTCAGCTCATGGCATCCTCAGGCAAGAAACTGTAAATGGTGGTGGGGTGGCGGTGGTGGGAGATCTTTTCTAAACCTGCCAGATATTGATTGGGTCATTCCAGCAAGCAGCAGCCCCAGAAGTCATACTCTACTGGATACATTGCAGGACCTCCTGCTGGTTCAGATAATTAAGGAACCTACTATGTAGGCTTCCATTCTTGATGTGATGCTCACCAACTCAGAAGTGGTAGGAGAAGAGAGGGTAGGGGAGTCACTAGGTCCAGGGACCATGACTCCATATAGTTCAACTTGGCCCTTGGGACAAGAAAGCCCTCATCAAAGGCTGAAGTCCTAGATTTCAGAAGGGCAGATGTCAACCAGCTGAGTGAGCTGTTCCAAGACAAGTTAGTGGACAGCATCAGGGATGTGGTGAAAAGTTGAGGAGCAATTAAGGGAACCACTCTTGAGGAAACAAAGCCTTGCATAAAATGGTAAACAAAAGAAAAAGGTACAAGAGACCAGTATGGTTCTCTGGAAAGGTCAAGGAAGCAGTGAAAGCCAAAAAGAAGGCCTTCACCAGGTACAAGGAAAAGCAAGGGAAGGAAGAATGGGGATAGTACCTAATGAGAACGAGGGAAACCAAAAGGGCGGTCAGAGAAGCAAAGGCAGACACAGAGCTCCTTATTGTATAGGGGGTCAAGGGTGGGGAAAAGCAGTTCTTTAGATATATTAAGGAAAAAAGAAAGGAGGAGGAAGAGTTGTTAGGCTAACAGAGGGAGGTATGGTAATTAAGGGGGAGGGGCAGAATGCAGCTGTTCTTAACTACATTTGCTCTGTGGTCACAAGGGAAGTCAGAGGGCCTCTGCCAGGGAGTGGCATTAAGACAGCTATAAGGGAGCTCCTCGAGATGAGGCAGCAAGTATTTATTAGTGGAAGGGTTTTGAAAGGTCTAGCAGCCCTTAAGATAGATAAGGCCCTGGAGCCAGATGGAATGCATCCGAAGGTGCTCAAAGAATTGGCAACGGAACTAACTGAACACCTGGTGGGGTTGTTCAATAGCTCAGTTTAGACGGGGTAGTTCCAAAAGACTGGAGGGTAGCAGACATAGTCCCACTGCATAAGTGGGTGGGGGGGGGCCAGAAGCAACCGGGTAACTACAGGCCTGTTAGTCTTACCTCTATTCCGGGTAAACTGATGGAGATACTAGGAAAGAGGACCTTGTAAACTACATGGAGATCAATAGACTTCAAGATAGTAAATAGCATGGGTTCATGGAAGGAAGACCTTGTCAGACCAACCTTATATTATTCTTTGACTGAGTAACAAGGGTAATAGATAAGAGTTATGCTGTGAATTTACTCTACTTTGATTTCAGCAAGGCTTTCAACTCGGTGCCTCACAGAAGGTTGCTGAAGAAGCTAGAGGATCTGGGCACAGCAAGACACAGATGAGTGAGAAATTGGTGGGAAAGGAGACAGCAGAGGGTTGTGATTAACAGAGTCAAATCAGAAGAGAGGAAGGTCACCAGTGGGGTGCCACAAGGATCGGTCCTGAGTCTAGTCCTTTTCATTATGTTTATTAGTGACATGGGAGAAGGAATCCAGGGCAAGATTTGTCTCTGCAGGTTACACTAAGCTCTGTGGCAGTGTAGACAGCAAGGAGGGGGCGGGGTCAGGGAGATGCAGAGAGAGCTAGAGAGGTGGTCAAAGGTTTGGCAGTTGAAATTTAGTGTCAAAAAGTGCAAGGTGATGCACATAGGGAACGAGAACCCAAGGACAGAGTACTGGATGGGGCTGGTAAAGCTGTGCATGACCTCTGAGGAAAGAGACCGAGGGGTCATCATCAGTAACTCCCTAAACAATTAACCAGTGTAATAAAACCTACAGCAAGTCAAAGAGGAAGTTGGGGTGTATATTGGAACTGGGCCTTGTGGACATGCCAGTGGGGGAGACCAGCTCTTTTGAATGACTGGTGGCTGCAGGTGTAGGATGCAGGATCCTTCTCATCTACCATTCTCTGGGTGATGGGTGGGAATTCCTGCAGGAAGTTATGGACTTCATCATCATCCAGGTGCTGGAGTCCCCCAGATGTATAATTTTGGGTGACTTCAATGCTTGGGTCGATGAAAAACTCTCGCAATTTGGTCAAGACTTCCTTCAGCTGATGAATTCATTAGGCCTCACACAGGTGATTACCATTGCAACACATATTTGAGGGCATTCGTTAGACCTGATCTTCTTACTCAGCATGGAGGCTTTGGATCTTATAGTGGAACCAGTTAGCTGGTCGGACCACCATACCATAAGATTCAGCTTCGAGGCACCCCTTAATAGACCTGCCCCTATGGAGTTGGCCCAGTATCGCCCTTTGAGAGGTTTGGCCCCAGATGGTCTAATGGAGATACTGGACCCCTTAGGTGTGACAAGTGCATGCAAAGAGCCAGAGGAGCTGGTGTTGGCCTATAATAGGGCAGTAACTAGTGCCCTCAATTCAGTGGCACTGGTTCATGTTTGTCCCCCCTCACTTCGCCTGAAAAATCCATGGTTTGATGAGACTCTGAAGGAGATGAGGAGACAGGGTCGAAGGTTGGAACGGTGCTGGATGAAATCCTGCCAGGTAGATGACAGACTTAGATTGACAGTCCATCTGAAGGACTATCAATCTGCAATCTCCTGTAAGAAGGCAGAGTTCCTGTCTAGGGAGATTGCTGCAGCAGAAAACAGACCAGCTTAGCTCTTCTGGGCTGTGGACAGATTGTGCAATCTAGCATATCTCCAGTCTGGGTGGAGCTTTTTCACAAATGAAGTGTGATGAGTTTGCTCTGTTCTTTGCTGATAAGATTGCTACTGTCAGGTCGGGAATACAATCAGCACCATCAAGGCCTGAGATTGCAAGCACCCAGATTGTCTGGTCCGATTTCGGCCAGCTGGCAATCACAGATGTTGTGCGGGTCATCCAGGAACTATGTCCAACCTACTGTAGCTTGGACCCGGGCTCTAAATGTCTCCTTGTGGGGTGCGTGGAGGTCATTGGCCCGGTCCTGGCCAGGATAGTCCGGTGTTCTTTGGAGACAGGGATTTTTCCTGAGCCCCTGAAGGAAGCGGTAGTAGTACCACTTCTGAAGAAGACCTCTCTAGAACCGGACTGCCTGGCCTACTACAGACCTGTCCTAACCTGCCCTTTGTGGGCAAAGTTATTGAGAAGGTGGTGGCCATACAACTGGAGAACCATTTAACATCTCACAATGTCTATGATCCTCTACAGTCTGGGTTCCAAAAGAGGCATAGTACCGAGACCACCCTGGTTGGGGTACTTAATGATCTTTTAATGGCAAGTGATAGAGGAAGCCGTTCCATCTTGGTGCTCCTTGATCTCTCAGTGGCATTTGACACTGTGGACCATGGGGTGCTGTTGGAGCACCTGCGGGTATTGTGCGGACTGTCTGAGACAGTCCTTCACTGATTTCAATCATTCCTCATGGACAGAACTCAGAAACTGGTGTCTGGGATTTTTCCACTGCACCTCTTCCCTTGTCCTGTGGGGTACCGCAGGGCTCCATCTTGTCCCCCATGTTGTTCACAGTGTATATGCTACCATTGGGAGACATTATTAGATGGAGTGGGCTGAGTTTTCACTGCTATGCTGATGACAGTTTTTAATGACTGCCTCTCTCAGAAATTCAGGACTGGATGAATGTTAACTGGCTGAGGTTGAACCCTGAAAAGACTGAGGTGTTGGTGGTTGAACAGGTTGCTATGGCACTGAGATGCAAGTGGGTCAGTTTACTGGACTTCAGTTCAGGTCTGTCCCGCTGCCTACATCAAATTGGGTGCAAAATCTGGGCATGGTGCTGGACAGCAGTTTGTCACTAAAACATCAGGTGTCAACCATTGTCAAGACCTCATTTTACCATCTGAGGAACATTGCCCAGATAAAGCACCTGATTCTGCTTAGCGTTATGCCTACTTTGATTCACACCTTTGTAACCTTGTGCATTGATTACTGCAATGCCTTATACCCAGGGCTACCAGGGTTGATATCCGTCGATTACAGCTAGTGCAGAATGCAGCTGCCAGGCCATTGACTGGTCTACCAAGATCTAGCCACATCATGCCTGTGCTCCATAATCTGTACTGGCTACCAGTAAATTGGCATATCACCTTCAAGGCCGGATTACTGACCTACAAAGCCATACATGGACAAGGACCAAGCTACTTTCAAGATCTTCTTGTTCCTTACCGCCCCCTCCATTGGCTGATTCTGCTCCGATGACAAGGGATTGCAAGAGGTTCCCAGGGTTCATTTGAAGACATCTGGAGCTCGTTCTTTTGCCTATGTGGCGCCAACCCTGTGGAACTCTCTACCTCGTCGGATAAGAAAGTGCCAGACCACCGAGAGATTTAAATCAGAATTGAAGACCTTTTTTTAACCAGGCTTTCCCTTCTGAAGTTTAGAACTAAGAACACAGTTACTGTTTAAAGTTTTAGATTGCTATTGCTAAGATTTTAACTGTTTGTTTTGTATGATATTTTTAAATCTCTGTACAGCGCTTTGATCTTTTTGTAATTGTGCTCAACAAATAAATTATGATTGATTGATTGATTGATTGAATGAATGATAGGAAGGGGTACTGACACCAGGTAGAAGGAGATGTTACTACCTCTCTATAGATCACTGTTGAGGCCTCACCTGGCATACTGTGTTCAGTTCTGGAGTCTTCCCCTAATAAAAGATAAGGAGAGGCTGGAGGCAGTGCAACATAGGGTGACCAAAATGATTCAAGACCAGCAGTGCAGATTTTATGAGGATCGGCTCAAGACACTGAACATATATTCACTGGAGGCCAGCAAGAGAGGGGAGATATGATAGAGACCTTCAAGTTCTTGAAAGGAGTGAACAAGGTAAACTGCAAGGAACTATTTAGCATAAGTAGTGGATCAAGGGGGAGGGCAGAAGTGGAAACTGATGGGGGAAGATTCAAGAAAGGAGTGAGAAAGTTTTATTTTATAGAAAGGGTGGTGGAGCTGTGGAAAAGTCTGCCAGCTAATGTGGTGGGTGCCAAGACTATCAATGGTTTCAAACACAGATGGTACAGAGCAAAGGGTTTAGTAGTTCCTCAGGGAGATAGCGGTAGGGTGGGGAGCATGGGGTGGATAGTGTGGGTTAGAACCTTGTATGGCCAACAGGTCCCGGGTTTGTTAGTGTTTATGGGTGGACTGGATGGACCAGTAGTCTTTTTCTTCCATTATTGTCTATGTTTCTATGTTTCAAAATGGAAAAGGCAAAAAGCAAATCACAACAGCACAGGCCCAGAAGAGAGGGAACTGATACTGTTATCAACATCTCCAAGAGAATACTCAGTGATACAGAGATAAAGGTACTGTCTAAAGGGTTATCTTTCATACCATCTCATAACATCTCTGAGTTTGATGCATATGTGGACATACAGAAATTTGCAAGTAACATTTAATTTAAGAGCATATTGTATCTTACTAAGAAATATGTCCCTGCAGAAAACATAGACCCGCAGGAGACTACAGAAAGTGTTGAAGAAAGGCCATTTAGACCTACTGTACTTCCATCTTCTGTCCTGCCCTTTGTGCACCTGTTGAAATTTTCTTGAGCTGTTGTCAGAAAGATTTAAATGATCTGTATGTTAAACCACCTAGCATGAACTATTGCAGCCTGCCTAATGCTGAGAGGAAGGGCCTGAGAACATTATCACAAGAAACTTCCATAATTATAAAACCTGCAGATAAGTGTGGAGGTATAATGGTACCTGACACCACTCAATATATGAGAGAAATAATCTCACAACTCAGTGATAGCCATTTTACAAAGTACTGACCTTTGGCTCCACAGCCAGAATAAAGAGGGATGCATACAAACATACAAAGCATTCAGAAAAATTAGGCCTTTTGGTCATGCAGTCTGCTCCTTGTGCAGGGTTCTCAGCTCAGACTGTTGTCCCTGCTTCCCCCTCCATTACCTTTCCATCCCTTTTCTCCCCTTCCATGACCTTCCCCTTATATCTATCCCAGATCCCATCTGGAGTACTGTGTGCAGTTCTGGAGACCCCATCTCCACAAAGACATAGACAGAGCAGAGGCTGTCCAGAGGAGGGCAACCAAAATGGTGCAGGGTCTGCACCAGAAGACATACGAAGAAAGACTAAAGGAGCTTAATATGTATACCCTTGAGGAAAGAAGGGAGAGGGAGGACATGATAGAAACTTTCAAGTACCTCAAGGGAATCAACAAAGTCCAAGAGGGTAGCATCTTTCAGAAAAAGAGATGTGCAAGAACAAGGGGGCACAATTTGAAGATAGAGGGGGGACGGCTCAGAGGTAATGTGAGGAAGTATTTTTTCACAGAGAGGGTTGTGGATGCATGGAACAGCCTCCCTGAAGAGGTCGTGGAGTCAAGAACAGTGGAGGAATTCAAGAATGCATGGGACAGACATAAGGCAGTCCTAGTGGGGGGTAGGAGGAAGTAAGCTGTTGGTTAACTAGGATCTGCAGCTTATCTGTTAGGTAGGAAAATGGGCAGACTAGGTGGGCCAAGCGGTCCTTATCTGCCGTCTGTTTCTATGTTTCTATCCCAGCCTCTCTGGAATCGTCCCACTGTTCTCGAATGGGTCACCTGTTCTGGCAACGTGTTTCATTTACTCACCACCCTTTCTGGGAAGAAGTATCTCCTAACCTCCCTCTTAAACACCCCCCCTCCAACTTTAGGTGCACAGCTCCCTCATAGTTTTGTTCCAGTATAGTCTGAAGAGACCCTCCTCTGACCACTGTTTTGGTTACCCAGTCATAGAAGTCAATCAGATTCATTTGACATGACCTCCCTCCCATAAATTCATGCTGCCTTACATTCTGGAGACCATGTCCCAGTAGATGCTAAATCAATTGTTCCCTCAGTATTGTCCCCATAAGTTAGCACACTATCGTAGTGAGACTAGCCGGTCTGTAGTTCCCGGGATCATCCCTGTGACCATTCTTGTGGAGGGGCACCGCATGTGCCATTCTCCAGTTCTGTGGTACCATTCTCAACTCCAGTGAACAACTGAACAGGTCCACCAGTGGCTTCACTAGCTCCCCCGCTAGTTCCCTCAGTACCCTAGGGTGCACTCCATCTGGGTCTATTGATTTGTCTGTCCTCAATGCTATCAACCCTTTCTTCACTCTTCCCCATTCTATTGCTCCATCTGTCCTCCTCCCCACATCTGTTCCACTTTCCTCCCTGTCAGCACTGGTCCATTTTTCTCCTTAGTGAAGACAGAACAGAAGTGTTCATTCATGAGCTCTGCCTTCTCTGTATTTTCTTTCACCCACCCGTCTCCTTGTCTTAGTCTAACCATCCCATCTTACTTGTCCCTTTTCTCACTTAGGTAGTGAAAGAAAGCCTCCTCCCCCTTCTTAACACCCTCCGCTATTTGCAGTACCTTCTGTTCCTTGGATCTCTGAACTACCGTTCCTGCCTCCTTCGCCAGCGCTTGGTATTTTTCTCTGTCCTCCCCTCTCTCTCTTGGTCTTTTTGAATTTGCTATAGGCCAGCCTCTTATTCCTCACTGCCTGAGCTACCTCAGAGCTGGACCAGCTGGGTGTTTTGACCTTTGAGTTCTTCCTTTGTATCTAGCACACTCGTCCATTGCAGCCCTTAAGCCTTCCTTAATAAGAGCCCATTTTTGGTCCACCTCCATATTCACTGTAATTTTCACCAGGTGCCTTTTTTGGTACTTCTCCAATCCTTCTAAAGTCCACCCTCCTTAAGTCCAGCATTTTGGTTCTAGTGGGGACACTTTCACTTCTCAAGTCCAGCCAGAACCACACCGAACGATGATCACTGCCACCCAGTGGCTCCCTAACTGTTCTGTCCTGTACATGCTCTCTGTTCTTGAGCACCAGGTCAAGGAATGCCTCTTCCCAGGTGGGTTCTGTGACACCTTGAGTCAGGAACCTATTCTGACTCTCTTCTAGAATTTTCTGATTCCTGCACATGTCGTGGTTGGTACACTCCTGTCCACCTTGGGCAGGTTGAAGTCCCCCACTATTACCACGTCACCCTTCTCTGTGGCCCTCAGAATTTACAAACTCAGGTTCTTGCCCAAGTCTTCATCCTGACTGGGTTATCTGTACTCCACCCGTAACCTTACCTTTCTCGCTGTACTGGTCTGTAATTGGACCCACATTGCTTCCGCCCTCCCCTCTTCTGCCTCCTCTCTTGTACTTGTTATACCCTTCCTAATGAATACTGCCACTATGCCTCCTTTGCCTACTGCTCTGTACCTCCTGTAAAGTGTATGTCCCAGAACTGAGAGGTCGCAGTTGTGGTTAGCTGTGGCCCAAGTCTCAGTTATTGCTGCAATGTCCACTCTCCTCTCTGCAATGAGATATTGAATATTTAAGCAATGAGGCACGACAGGGTGTGTGTTATTGTGTAATAACGTCACACCTTGGGTGGTTGAAGCACAAGGCCAGAGGCCGAGTGAGTTCAATGGGCGAGGTGTGAGGTTACTACACAGTAACACACACCCTGGACGGCCTTATTGCTATTATACAATGGCTCATTTCTAAATAAAAAAGTATATTTTTTATATATTCTTTTGTGTGTGGATGTGTACCTATACATAAAAAAGTCCAGAGTTTTCTGCTTTGATTGTAGGTGGTGATGCTACATAAGTGATATTGTCTGCTCAGATGTATAGGCTTTCTTTTTGCAGTCTCAATTAGAATCAATGGCTCAGTCCCCCACTGACTGTTCACTCAGTGGCTCACTTCATGGTTTTTTTTGTGTGTGTTTTTTAATTTTATTTTGTTCATAGTATCATAGTAATCACAAAGCATTTTTTAGACTATTGTCCTTCTTTTGCTTGCCATGATTTGATCTATTAAAAATCTCTAACCTTATATTTACTATACTTGTCTAGCCTTGCTTTAAATATTTCTAAAGTTGGGCTTTCCACAATTTGTTCAGGAAAGGAGTTCCAGTGAGGGACCACTCTTTGGCTGAACCAGTATTTCCTTTTATTTTGACTTCCACATCTGTTGTTTTAGCTGTTTATTGTGAGTTCTAGTGTAACCAGACCTGGGTTGATGTTATTTTATTTAGTGCCACGGTGCCTCCATTTTATAACCGATTACCTGGGGAGCCTGGGGTTCGGGGAGAAAACATTCACTCGACATCAGGGCTAGGTTTGTACTTCTGGACAGTGGCACCCAAGTAACTCTGGACACAGGAAGCAAGAACTGTGAATGTCCAAACCAGGAGTGGGTTTCTAAAGTGGAGCTTTTATTCACTTACACACAGGAATACAAAGCAGTATGGTCCCCCACGGGGCTACACTCACTGGTTGTAGAGAATTATAGAGGTCAGAACACATCTTCTTCATCATCACAACAACTTTTACCCTCAGGTTTGGAACACACTGGGCTCTCAGCCCAGCTGGTACCCTCTTACTGGGCTCTCAGCCTGACTGGTACTCTCTCTCTCTCTATCCTGGATTTTGTGGCATGGCCCTCAGCCAGCACTGGGACAATTCTCCATATGGCATGGATATTTATCTGGTGGCTCCATCTACCGCCCATGAGCACTTCCTAGCTCCATATGGGAAATCATCATCATCCTCAATCCAACCTCTGGGTACTTTCTGCAAACACTGGTCAAGTGCCCAGAAGAAAGCTATAGCTGCCCAAAGTGAATCCGTAGAGGCAAATCTGGATTCTCCAGATGGGGGGGCTTCCCACCTTCTGTCCCCAAATTCCTACCTGGTCATTCATTTGGTCTCAACATCTTTTCTTGTGAACCTCTCTGGTTGTAGGATTCTATCTCGAAATGTATGTCACATTTAACAATCTACAGTCTCTGGAATTCTGGTGTCCTGACTTGTAACATTCTTAAAGTGGCTATGTCCGTCCCTGTAGACCCCCACTGATTAGATGCATTTCAAGCCATACACAACTTAAGTACTGTACTTGGCTGTCCTTTTCTGACCCACAGTAGCAGATACTTAACACATCAGTCTTGGTGGAACATAGGCTGTCTGGCAGAACAGACTCACCCTGGTTTGCAGGTGCCCACAGGCTTCTCTAGAAAACAAAAACATACTTCTTAGTGCCTCAGCACAAATCTTCTTCAGGCAGCTTCTCTTCTTCCAGCAGGGCCAGGGAAATTGCTCCTGAAGAGCTGGTCTTGTTCCCCCCCCATCCCTCTCAGGGATGGGGCACTGGAGCAACTGGGCAAAGGTCTCAACCACTTCAAACAGGTTTCTTCTGTGTCCTTCTCTAGGGTGAGAACACACACCCACCACGGAGGTAGCTCTATATCAGAGCTGTGCGCTCTGAGGGACTGCCAGCTGCAGTGCACCTCCTCTCTCCACTACAGACTGCACAACACTGACTTTGAAAACCCCAACGTTCTAACCTAACTCCCAGCTGCAACATTCCAATGTGCCTTATGCTGCTGCGAGAATTCTATATGATGTCATCCCTCCAGCTCAGCTGAGACTGAGGACAGATTGAGACAGCGTGAAACCCATTTAACTGGTGTTACACAAGCTGCCTTCCCTGCCTGCCACTAGATCTAAGTGGAATTTTTGTAACTGTGGGTGACGGGGGGATTACATCCACCCTCGGCCAGGAAAATTACTGTCCACAGTCATTGCTAACCCGGCCTAGGCCATCCTACTCTCTGTGATACCTACGGAGAGGAGTTATCAGGTCCTCTCCTACCATGTGCTAGGCACAGGCAGGCAACACTAAGAGCTCAGAGGCCATCGGCTGGCGCATCAGCCTCTACTCTATGGTCTTTCTGTGGTTACCTAGTGGCCCTGGTAGAATTGTCCAGAGCATAGCCCTCAATAGATCAGTACTGCGGCCCCTACTGCAGGTCAAAACCACAACCTGTCTATCCCCCCTAGCCCTCTAGGGAAAACCTAACTGATCAAAAACCCAAATTACCAAAAACACACAGGGGAACCTCCCCCCAACCTGGGACACCTGCAACCAAACTACAAGGGAGCTAATACTATACCCTAGGTATTACTGCCACACTCCCCCACAACTATACCTGTGAAAGGAAAAGTTAAACACAACAAACAACACCACTGCACTTAAACACTACTACTTTTAAAGTACACTAAGGACTCTGCTGAGTCCCCACTCCTCTCCTCTTCTTGTCTTCTCTTCTTGTCTTCCCTTCTTGTCTTCTTCAGGAACACCTGCAAGAGAAAAGACAAACAAACCCCTATTCTGCCAACACAGTACTATCAAACCCCTACCATCTAAACACTGGAGAACCCTCCCCCCAATTTTGTGTTAGAAAAGTAGAAAAACAGTGTAAACAGTAGAAACAGTAGAAAATAATGTCATTATTTACAATACACATTACTTGGGATGGTATGCCCTAAAAGTCCCATCTAGTGACAACAGTGCCCGAAGACAAGTCCAAGAAAGAGTCTCTCCTGGGCCGGAGCCCAGTGAAGCACAGTTCTGGTAGGACTATAATCCCAAAGGGGAGAGTCTTTGAGGATAGTTCAAACAGTCTGAAGTCTGCTGGGTGTAGGGTGTGTACTGCAGTGTCATTAAAACAGAAGAGTCTGGACCTACCAGTCCCTTGGAGAATGACATCAATATGAAACATGGATTTCTGCTGAAGATGCTCCCTGGCAGCATTCTTCTGATACAGCTGGGCAGACATCTTCCAGAAAATGACAGGATGGCACATCTGGAAACTGCTGGGTTAATGTCATCTAGGAGATGGAACCTTGTAAACAGGACAGGAAACAGCTGGTCTGAAGTCACTTTCAAAATCCCAGGCAATGAATCAGGATACAGCTGGGCTGGTGTCCTCTCTGGATATGAAGTCATCTAATAGGCCAGTCGATGGAATCTGGAAAGCCAGTCCACTGCAAGGCTGACGAATGTGGGGCACCTGGTTCCTGGAATGCCAGATTGGCAGAACAACACAGGTGCGGCTACAGCTGGATGGCAGCACTGGCTACCACTGCTCTGCTTTCCACTTGGTAGGCATGGGCACATTCGCAGGAAGTTGTCTGCACTGTGGGAAATAGCACAATGGGTCAGGTGCAAGAATTATTACCCCATCTGGGTGCTCATAATTCACATTGTGAAAGGTTTCATTGCCCTCTCCATCCATGATTAGAACAGTGTCTATAAACAGTGTCCTGCCCACTTTCCACTGTCTGAATTTTAATTGTTACACACTGTCTCTGACATATCTGCTTGCACCAGGATGCACATGTTTTGTGGCCTCTTCCACTACCCAGGCTTTCCTGTTTGTTTCACCCTCCTCCCAGACTCTCCAAGGAAAGATAGGAAAGGATATCCCATAGATCTCATTCACCTTCCTACGAAGCACTTTCCTCTTTACTAGATGTGATTGCTCCAGTCCGAGTTCGTCCTCTCTTCCTTCACCCTCAATCCCCTTGGTTTGATGGGGTTTTGAGGGAGATGCGGCGACAAGGACAAAGGCTAGAACATTGCTAGTGGAAATCTGCCCTTGATGCCAACCGCCTTAGATTATGGACCATTATCAAGTCTATCAATCCACAATCACTCGTAAGAAGGCAGAGTTCCTGTCCAGGGAGATTGTGGCAGCACAGAACCGATCAGCTCAGCTATTCCGTACTGTGGACAGACTGTGCAACCCAGCCTGTCTCCAGGTTTGGAAAGCCTTTTCACAAATAGAGTGTGATGACCTTGCTCATTTCTTTGCTGATAAGGTGGCTGACATCAGGGCAGGGCTCCAACCAGCGCATTCTCTGGGTGTTGCTTGTGATCAGCATGAGGTCACTGCCCCTCGGTTTTCCTGGAGTACCTTCAGACACCCCAATTTCATGGATATCATGCGGATCATCCAGGATGTGCACCCTACATGCTGTAGTTTGGACCCTGGACCAACTTCCCTGATACTGGGTTGTCTTGATGTTATCGGTCCTGTCCTAGCGTGGATAGTTTGGTGCTCCTTGGAATCTGGGGAGTTTCCTAACTCTCTGAAAGAGGCAGTAGTGATACCACTCTTGAAGAAAGCTACTTTGGACCCAAACTGCCATGTTAACTACAGGCCAATCTCAAACCTCTCTTTTTTTAGGGAAGGTGATTGAGAAAGTAGTGGCGGCGCAACTGGAGGACCATTTAACCATCCATGACATCTATGAACCCCTCCAGTCCAGTTTTCAGAAGAGACATAGTACCGAGACAGCACTGGTTCAGGTGCTCAATGATCTTCTGATGGCGAGAGATTGGAAGAACTGTTCCATCTTGGTTCTTCTGGATCTATCATTAGCATTTGACACCGTGGACCATGGGCTGTTACTTAGCCACCTGAGGTATATCTGTGGAATAACTGGATCTGTCCACAGGTGGTTTACATCGTTCCTCACTGGAAGAACTCAGAGAGTGGTATCTGGAGTGTTTTCTTCAGATCCAGCGTCTCAGTCTTGTGGGGTTCCTCAGGGTTCGGTTTTGTCACCCATGTTGTTTGCAGTGTACATGCTACCCCTCGGAGACATTGTAAGGAGGAATGGGCTGAGGTTTCATTGTTATGCCAATGATACCCAGCTCTACCTTTCTTTTGCACCTGACCAGGGTAGTGCTCTCTCGGTCTTTAATAACTGTCTCAAAGAAATCCAGGAGTGGATGGATATGTGCTGGCTGAAGTTGAACTCTGGTAAGACTGAGGTGATGGTTGTGGAACCTGGTCGCTGACAGGAGGTTTGGGTAGTGGGTCACCCTCTGGACTTGTTCTCGGGGAGTCTCTCTCCCGACTTCTAACTAGGTGCTAAACCTGGGGGTAATTTGTGATGAAGGGCTGACCCTGCAATCGCAGGTGTCGGCTGTTGTCAAATCTTCCTTTTACCATCTAAGGAATATCTACAGGATTAAGCATCTGGTTCCGTCCAGCGACCTTCTTGTTTTGGTTCATGCATTTGTGTTCTCTTGCTTAGATTACTGCAATTCCCTATATCTAGGGCTTCCAGGGGTGGAAATCCGCCACCTGCAGCAGGTGCAGAACGCAGCAGCCCGGCTATTGATGGGAACTTCTTGGTCCTGTCATATTACACCGGTGCTGCACGAACTGCACTGGCTGCCAGTTCAGTGGCAGATCACCTTCAAAGTTGGCTTGCTGGTCCCCTACTGCCCTAGGCAATTGCTTCGCTCGGCCAGCGAGGGGTTGTTAGAGACTCCTAAGGTGCGTTTGAAATCTTTGGGAGCGAGATCTTTTATGTTCGTGGCTCCCACATTATGGAATTCTCTACCTTGTCAGTTACGGGAGAGCACGACTGTGGAAAGTTTTAAATTAGCCTTAAAGACCTATTTATGGCACCAGGCCTATGGAAGTGATTAGTTGATTGTAATAGTATACTGATGTTTGTTTGGTTTAAATTGTTTTATTTTGATCTGTCAGATTTTTATTTTGATCTGTCAGATTTTGTCTTGTACAGCGCCCTGGTTTTTGAAAAGCGCCTTAAAAATAAAAGTATTATTATTATTATTATGATTATTATTATTCTTTAGTACATTTGGTCAACCTGAGACCTCTGACTTGGCTTGGGGGTGGCCAGTCCTGGTTCTGCCAGCAACGCATACTCAATGCAATGTAGAATGGATCTTTGACTCCTCCTTGTGGGGACAGGGCTATGGAGCCACCACTCTCTTCTTCCGTTCGCTCCTCCGAAGCAAGAGCCCAAGGCTGTGGATCCGCACCTTCTTCATAGGACCACATTGGTTCCCCCTCATCCTCTTCTTTGCTGAGGATCTGAGCCCAGGAGTGAGCAGTCATCCTCACTCCTGAGTTATCCACTCCTCGCTGGGCGTGGAGGTCGACACCTCCCACTCAAAGGTCTCCCTCATCTCATCTTCTCCTATGAGACTTGGGCTAGGCACCTCTCTCCAAGGGTCTGCTGATGTTCCCTCCACTGTGTCTCTCTGTGGCTCGAACTCGGCTACATCAGTACTTTGTTCTGCCTGTTGCTCTGCACCCTTCTGTTTCGTGCCACACTCTACTGAGCCTCCTCCAACAGGCTCTACCTGGTGCTGTGTGCTGCCAACTGCAGGTTCTTGAATCTTTGTCCATGTGGGAGCCAAACGAATCTTAGGTGCTTTGATTAAGCCATGTTTCTGTAGGCACCCAGAACAGTGAGGAACCATGAAGACATCCCTTCCAGCCTTTCAGCACATTATGCTCACTCTTAATGGATATCCAGGAATCACCACATGAGGCGGCAACCGTCCCCCATAGTAACATCTCTCAATATCTTTCAATCTGTTTACTTCTTCTACTATCATAGCCCGGGCATGATCCTGGCAGTGGGCTGATCCCGAAGCCACGACTGCAGAAAAAAAAAAAAGCTCACTGTTATCTCAAGTCCCATTCTTTCAGAAAAACTTTTACAAAATGGCTCCCCTGCTGCTGTGTTTACTTTACTACCACACCCTGTAATGGTGGTGGTGGCAGCACTCCTGTGCATCAACGTTCTGTTTCTGACTCAAGCCACTGCGCATCCGATTTACACACTCTACTGATAAAGTTCATTCAAACTGGTTAACTGCACTGTCTGTTCTCTTAGCACATTTATATGATTTCTACTGGACTTTTTACTTGCAGTAACTCACTGGTCTTGCTTTAAAATCCCTAAAGCCACAGTATTTCATCGCATAGGATTGCCTGTACTTCTTGCTGCATCTTTCATACAACTCACAGTCTCTCACAAGGCTTTGAAAATTATACTGATGCTGAACCCACAATTATGACACAGTCCTTCTTTGCAACATGATCGCACTGCTACACATAGATTCAGTTGGCTTTAGTTGAAATCACACACAGTTTGAGTTGCTTTTAGGTTGGTACTTACTTAATCAGTAGCTGGTTATTGCGATGGAAAATTCGACCTACAGCTGGTCTTGGAGGCCTCTGGAATGAAGTGGGCTGGCAGTCCTGCCGATTGTTCCTCTGAACACCTCGCTCTCTTCTCAGACCAATTGGAATGCAGGTTGAGCCTGATTTAAATGGAAAAGTCTGATTTTACTACCTTTATAACATTTTCAGTCACTGTGACGCTCCTCCTGGCAAGCCAGTTCACACACTTTCTCTCTCTCTCTCCCTCTCAAACACTGTGCAGTCACTCTAGAGCTGGCTTGGGGGCGGGACTGATTGTAGTCTCACCAATCATTTGACACCATGCAAATGAGCTTCTTTCTTCTCATGCCTCTTCTCCTCCATGGTGATCGTCGAGCAGGCAAAATTTAAACTGCAAAACACACTTTCTTTTTTCAACTGTAGCACTTCAGCGGGAGCACCATTTCGACCATTTTTCATGGCATTTCACTTAGCGACTCTCTCTGTCCGCACAACAAGCACTTCTAATGTGTAGGGCACAAATCACTGTTTGTTCCCCACAGTTTTCCACAGTTTTCTTGTCACACAACACTTTAAAAAGCTGGCAAATGTTATAACTTTGATGCAGGACAAGAACATACACTCTCGGGCTTTACTGCTCCTCTGTAAACTGGTGGCACATTTACAGCAGCACATGAACAGCAGCAAACAGCAGGACATTTAGATGGCAATGCTTCTACTTTTTGGGCTACTTACTGCCAGGCACCCAAAATGCTAGCATTAATCTGAGCAAATCTCTTTTGTTCTCTCCCAAGGTTCCAAACCCAGATCCCAGTGGTAGCCTCCAATTTGTAACCAGGACCTGGGTTGATGTTATTTTATTTAGCGCCACGGTGCCTCCATTTTATAACCCATTACCTGGGGAGCCTGGGGTTCAGGGAGAAAACATTCACTTGGCATCAGGGCTAGGTTTGTACATCTGGACAGGGGCACCCAAGTAACTCTGGACACAGGAAGCAAGAGCTGTGAATGTGCAAACCAGGATTCCAAAGTGGAGCTTTTATTCACTTACACACAGGAATACAAAGCAGGATGGGCCTCCACAGGGCTACACTCACTGGTTGTACAGAACTATAGAGGACAAGACACATCTTCTTCATCATCACAGCAACTTTTACCCTCAGGTTCAGAACACACTGGGCTCTGAGCCCGACTGGTACTCTCTCACTGGGCTCTCAGCCCAACTGGTACTCTCTCTCTCTCTATCCTGGATTCCCTGGTTTGGCCCTCGGCCAGCACTGGGACATTTCTCCATATGGTATAGATATTTATCTGGTGCCTCGCTCTACCACCCATGAGCACTTCCTAGCTCCATAAGGGAAATCATCATCATCCTGAGTCCCACGCATGAGTACTTTCTGTGAACACTGGCCAAGTGCCAGGAAGAAAGCTACAGGTGCCCAAATTGAATCCGTGGAGGTAAATATGGATTCTCCAGATGGGGGGGCTTCCTACCTTTTGTCCCCAAATTCATACCTGGCCATTCATTTGGTCTCAACACCTTTCCTTGTGAACCTCGCTGGTTGTAGAATGCTATCTTGAAATGTTTGTCACATTTAACAATCTACAGTCTCTGGAATTCTGGTGTCCTGACTTATAACATTCTTTAAGTGGCTATGTCCATCCCTGTAGACCCCACTGATTAGATGCATTTCAAGCCATACACAACTTAAGTACTGTACTTGGCTGTCCTTTCCTGACCCACAGTAACAGATACTTAACACATCAGTCTTAGTGGAACATAGGCTCTCTGGCACAGCAGACTCACCCTGGTTTGCAGGTGCCCACAGGCTTCTCTAGGAAAACAAAAAACATACTTCTTGGTGCCTCAGCACAAATTTTCTTCAGGCAGCTTCTCTTCTTCCAGCAGGGCCAGGGGAATTGCACCTGAAGAGCTGGTCTTGTCCCCCACCATCCCTCTCAGGGATGGGGCACTGGAACAACTGGGGGACGGTCTCAACCACTTCAAACAGGTTTCTTCTGTGTCCTTCTCCAGGGCGAGAACACCCACCCACCATGGAGGTAGCTCTATATCAGAGCTGAGGGCTCTGTGGGGCTGCCAGCTGCAGTGCACCTCCTCCCTCCACTACAGACTACATAATATTGACTTTGAAAACCCAAATGTTCTAACCTAACTCCCAGCTGCAACATTCCAATGTGGCTACTGCTGCTTGCAAGAATTCTATATTATGTCTTCCCTCCAGCTCAGCTGAGACTGAAGACAGAATGAGACAGTGTGAAACCCATTTAACTGGTGTTTGACAAGCTGTCTTCCCTGCCTGCCCCTAGTTCTAAGTGGGATTCTTGTAACCCTGGGTGACAGGGGGGTTACACTAGTATTATATATTTTCTTCTGTGGTTCAAGGCCCAGATCTGATCTTAGTCTTATATCTTGAAAGGATCTATAAACCAATATCATGTCCCCCCCCCATCTCCTGTATGTCAGAGAGTACAGTCCAAGGCCCTCCAGACACTTCTCATAGGGTCTACCCTTTAACCCCACCACTAATCTGGTTGCCCTTCTCTGTACACTCTCCCTCTCATGTAAGGGGCCCATACTTGAGAACAGCACTCTAGCTGGGTTCTCATCATTGACCCATACAGGGGAACCATAACCTCTCTACTTCTACATGAGACATGTCTCAAAATACAATTTAGGGCTTTATTTG
Source organism: Neoceratodus forsteri (assembly GCA_016271365.2). Classification (NCBI taxonomy): domain Eukaryota; kingdom Metazoa; phylum Chordata; order Ceratodontiformes; family Ceratodontidae; genus Neoceratodus; species Neoceratodus forsteri. Next base: position 689,918,028 of record CM057449.1, read on the forward strand.
CATTTTTTATAACATGATCACTTTGGGAGCTGAAAGTAAAGTAATTTCTTATAATAACACCCAAATTCCTTTCTTTCACAGATTGTTTTAGTTGTTTACTATTTATGGTATAGCAAAATTCTAAGTTTCTCTTACCCATGTGTAAGACTATACAATTTTCCTCATTTAATTTAAGCTTATGTGTTATAGTCCATTCCTCGATATATATTTGATGATTTCCTGAAGTTTAATTTGGTCCAGATTTGAAATGACCATTGTACCCACTCTGCAGTCATCTGCAAATTTTGCCAACCATGGGTGGGATATTCAAAAGGGTTGAATATGGCGCAACAGGGCTGCACCATGTGCAACCCACCAATGTGCCCCGGAGTGATATTCAAAGGGGCAATTGTGCTGCGCAACCCCCGATGTGCCAGGACGCATCGGTAATGTATGCGGTGCAAGTGCAGGGGGCGTGCCCATGCATATGCGGCACATTCCGATATTCAGCCCGGGATGAGTGGCGCATATGCTGGCAGAACCCCACCTTGTGCTGCTCAGGGGTGCACAAAATTGTGCCTGGTACAACCAGGAACAAGTCCTGGCCACCCACAGGTGAGCTGCTGTATTGCAGGGTGCAACATGGCAGCCACCAGCTGTGGGTGGCCACCCACCCACCCAGAACACTGTCCATACACTCCCTGCCCCAGGAACAATGTGCCCCCCCCGTCGACTGATCGCGGGCTTATGTGCAATATCTCCCTCGTGGTCCAGTGGACTGCTTTCCATCACTTGATCATGGGCTTAGGTGAAATATCTCCCTGGTGGTCCAATACACCACTGTCCAATGCCCAATTATGGGCTTAAGTGAAATATCTCCCTGGTGGTCCAGTGGACTGCTGTCCAATGCCCGATCATGGGCTTAGGTGTAAGATATCCTTGGTGGTCCAGTGGACCCCCCAGTGCCCGATCATGGGTGGAATCACTGAACAAAACCCTGGTGGTCCAGTGGTACCCCCTCTCCACACACCCACTGAGGATCCCGCCACCCAGCACCCCCGCAGTCAGAGGCAGGAGGTAGCATCCCGACTTCGCCGTTTACCGACAGCGTACAGATAGTGTGGGTTCAGACATATTGGTCCACTGGGAGGTGTTAATGGGCATGCAGACTACATTGTACCACACAGGCTCTGATATGTGAATGAATGCGCTCATTCACATTTTGCCTGTGTAGTACAGTATGGTCTGCACGCCCATTGGTCCACACAGTGAACCAATAAGAGTACAGACCCTACTGTACTCTATCAGTCGGTGGGCAGCCAAGCAGCATGCAGGCAGGGTGCTGCCACCTGCCGCTGACTGGGGAGTTGCTGGGTGTCGGGGGCCTCAGTGGGCAGGTGGGAAGGGGGGTACCACTGGACCACCAGGGTTTTATTCAGTGATTCCACCCACAATTGGATGCCTGGAGGGGTTCCACTGGACCACCAGGGATATCTTACACCTAAGTCCACAATTGGGTGATGGACAGTGGTCCACTGAACCACCAGGGAGATATTTCACTTAAGCCCATGATTGGGCATTGGACAGTGGTGTACTGGACCACCAGGGAGATATTTCACCTAAGCCCATGATCGGGCAATGGAAAGCAGTCCACTGGACCACCAGAGATGTAATACACATATGCCCGCAATCGGGCGTATGGGTGCTGATCATTCTCTTTGGTAATGGGGGGAGAGCAATACAGCACCCTTAAGATGGTTTTTGGTGCATTATAGGAAGTAATTTGTACAGTTAGGTGTTCAATATTCAAACTACCCTGATATATTTCCATACTTTGTATGGACTCATGAACATAGATTGCTACCCCACCACCCTTCCTGTATTTTCTAGATTTATGATATGTAGTATATCCAGTTAAATTTTTGTCCCACGTTTCTCCATCCTCCCACCAGGTTTCTGTGAGAATTGCAATTTTGATGTTATTGTTCCTTATTAAGTAAGTGAACTCCTCAAATGTTTTGTCCAGGTTTCTCACATTAGTTAATAAACAATTTAAGGACTCCGGTATCTTATGTTGTTATTTTACTTTGCAGCTATCAGTTTTAATCTGGGTATTTCTCCCCCCCCTTTACCCAGTTTAAATGGTTATCAATGATTTTGTTAAAAGTTTCCCCATTATTCTTTGTCCCACTGTGTTTAGGTAAAGTCCATCTTTTTTATACAGTGAATTATTTCTGAAGATCATGCCTGTTTCCATAAAATCTATCCCCTGATCTAAATAGAATTCCCTCAGTTTGCAGTTAGTTGAGGTGATGTCATGGTTTATATGTTGAAACCTTCCATATGTGGGTAAAATGCCAGATGTAATAACATCAGTAGTGTATGTTTTGATGTCTTGGATTCATCTCATGTAGTTTTCCAAGATGTTCCCTTTTTCTTTGGAATTGTTATCATTAACACCTAATTGCAAGATCACTAATGGTTGTTTTACTTTGCCCATGCACCCATCCAGTATTCACCTTAATTCTTGAATTTTTATTCCAGGGAATATGCTGACCATGGTGTTGTTATGTCTCTCTTTACACACAATTTTATCAATCCCTCTTATAGTTGAGTTCCCTAACACAATGATTTCTTTTGTTGTAGAATTCATATCCTCTGTATTTGGATTACTCGATTGTTTTGTCTCTACTGTTGGAATGTGTAGCTTCTGTTTGTTTCCTACTCCTGGCTTAGCATTGGCTAAATGTTTTGGTTTGTCCTCTGTTGTTCTTCTATGTATATTTTCTCCCAGACTTTCAGCTGTCATATTTGTAATGGCTAGGTGATGAATGTCATTGCTATCCTTAGATATTGGCTATGTGTCTAGTACTGTGAAGGTGTTAGCAATTTCAATGGGAGCACTATTATAAATCTGTTTACCTCTGCACTTCCCTTTAATTTTTTTTGACTGTTGCCCAGTTTTCCTCCTCATTTGCTACTTCATTTAGTTCTGTACTTAAATAACTGGCCATGGAATCTATAAAATTTTCCAGTGGCTTTATATCCCGTTTAGTTTCCAATCTATTCTTTAATTCACTGATCTCTTTGATTAGGTCTCCAATGAGTATACATTTGTTACACTCATAACCCTCTGTTTGATATACACCCTGGATATACATACAGCAATGAACACAAGTAATTAACTGTGTCTCCATGTTACCTTACTTTTTTTGTTTTGTATTGTTTGTCCCTTTCCCTCAGTAGCATAAATCAATCATTTTGTTTTTGTTGTGCCCCTTGTTCCTTTCATCCACAGTGGACACAGCAGACGTGCTCTGAGACACACGTGTCTCTGTGCATGTCTCCGAGTGCATAGCCACGTGCTCGCCTGGGTTGTTTTATTTTATAGCCAGCAGCCCAGACATTTCCAGCAACCTAGCTTTGTTGTGCTTCCTGTTAAAACATCAGAGATCTTTCTTATTTTGCTGGTATACTGGTAGCATGGTGTTGAAGTCAGTTTGTGCTGTAAGCACCGTAACGGAAGAGGAAAGGGAACAGAAAAAGAATGGAGAAAACTTTCCCCACAGGACTGCAGTTAACTGGCAGGAGAATGGGGATGTGTCCTACTGCAGTTCAGTACAGAGTTTTGTGGTGTGGGTAAGTACAGGATAATGGCAGTCTGATAGTAGTCAGAGTTTAGTAGCTTTAGTGCCTCCCACCGGTCATGCAATCAGCAGTTTTGTTTTCTTCTGTGAGGTTTACAAACTGCTTGCTTTTGGTGCCAAAAAAAAAAAGATTCTGTGTAGTACAGGCTTTCTGTAACAATTTAAACATCTGTGTGTGTCTGTACGGAAGGTGGGTGGGGGCTGAGTTGCCAGAAGTGGGTCACACTGGGTCGCAGAGGGCTACCAATAGGAATTTGAGGAGCGATGGGAGGCATCATTTCTGCCTCTGTCATTTGGCCATATGTGTGTCTGGACTTAATACAGTGATATTATTGTGTAATAACATCACTGTTCCAGGCACCCACTGACCAATCGGAGGTCAGGAAATTTCCATGCCACTGTATAATACTTACTAACCCCTTTCAAGAAGGCTTAATCACTGAATCAGAGCTCTTTTACCTTTCAGTTCAGAACCCCAGAAAATCTGTTATTTATACCCTACCCAAGATCCACAAGGATTTCCACAACCCACCAGACTGCCCTATTATATTGGGCATAGGCTGGCTCTCAGAATCTCAGTCTAGGTTTGTTGACAGTTACCCCAGACCTCTAATGAAGAACATCAGATGTTTTGTTAGGGACACTACTGGCATTTTTAATGTTTTAAGACAACTACTGGTAGAAAAGGTTTAGTTACTGGTAACCATGACTGTTAACTCTTTGTACACCAATATCCCCCATGAAGGGTGATTAGAAGAACACATTGAACACAAGGAAAGCCATATCCCTGCAGTTGCAAATTGACAGTCATTGAGAGCAGACTGATGCCTCAGACAGCTCACAGGGAGTGGATACGGTAGTTCTTTGTGCTGGACTTATGCAGTGGATACCATCAAATATCAATGGCTGAGGAAGACAAGGAGAAGTCCACTTTTATCTGTGCTCTTGGTTTTTATCAATTTGAGCATATGCTGCAAGGGATATCTGGTGCCCGGTTCCATGTGATAACAGCTAAAAGGTAAAAGAGAGCAGAACAACAGTGGATACACATCGCTGAAAAGCAAAATGGCTATCAACGCAATAGCGCCTGACAAAAACACTGACTGGCACTCACTTTATCTATAGGGGGCAATTTCTAATTACTTTTTATGTGGGTGGCTGTGCCCTCCACACCTCCCTTGTGGGGGGCTTCACCCCCACCCCCCCAATTAATAAATAATTAACTTCGGGGAGGGGGAGTTTGACAATGGAGAAAAAAATTAAACTCCAACCTGATGAATAAATAAAAATCTCACAGAACATCCCGATCCCGGGGCTGCTGCAAACACAGGCATAATTTCTACCCTCTATGCCACACTGCTGGCTTGATTCTTCCCTCACAATTTCCTGCTTACATATATCAGCACCTCAGTCCCTACCTTTCTCATCCCTTCCACAATATCGCTATTACTCCCAATCAGTGTTTAGTACTTGTCACTCAATTTGGACATGCCATTAATGAGTCATTCATATTGACATGCTCATTTTCACTTGTTCTTCTCATAGGATACCCTGGTGCCCCAGCAAATTTCCAGTGCCTAATGCAGAAGGTGAGGTCTTAGTGTACCTGGATGACCTCGTAGTGTTTGGGAGGACACTGGAACAACATGAAGCCTGAATATTGAAGCTGCTGACTAGCTGAAAGAACATGGTCTAGCTCTCTCACTGGACAAGTGTCAGTTCTGTCAAACTGCTGTCAGATATGTTGGGCACATCATATTAGAGCAAGGAAGCAGCACTGACTCAGCAAAAGTGGAAGCCCTCACAACCTGGCTGAGATCCAACAATTTAAAAATGCTTCAGTCTTTCCGGGGGTTTTGTAGATACTATAGGAGATTCATAAAGGACTACTTCTTGGTGGTTGGCATCCAGACTCAGGACTATCCTTCAGCCCAAAAGACAGAAGGTTCAGGGACCAAACCGAAAGCACCATTGGAATGCTACAGGACCAATGAACCTTTTGGGGACAGATGGACTACAGACTGTGAAACACTTTTCAAGAGATCTCTTAATGCCTGATGGTTGCCCTTTATTGGCTTTTGCTGATTATACCAAGCTGTATACCCTTTTCACTGATGCCAACATGAAAGGACTGGGTGCTGTACTTTATTGAGACCATGAAAATGGCATGAGACTGGTTGTCTATGCCTGCTGCAGTCGAAGTCCATCTGAAAAGGACTATCCAGTCCATAAGTTGGAGTTCTTTGCACTTAAGTGCACAGTGACTGATTAGTTCCATGAATATCTTTATGAGCCAGGTTTATTGCATTGATAGACAATATCCTGCTGACCTGTGTGCTAATGACTGCCAAGCTTGATGTCTCTGGGCATAGATGAATCTCTGATCTATCTGGTTACAACTTCAGCTTGCAGTACTGTCTAGGATGGAGCAACAGTGATGCAGATGCCCTGTCTAGATGACCACATCATACTCTGTCCACAGAGGGGCCATAGAGTTATGTATCCAAAGACTGAGTGAAAGCAATCTGCCAGCTAATACTGCCTGATGACCTGTCTGCTCCCACCAACTCAGCAGGGTCACAGACTTGCTTGGAATACATCCTAATGCAGTACTGGATGTGTATGCCTACTTTGTCACACTGCATAAAACTTCTTTGCTTTACCTCAGACCTGCAGATGTAAGATGTGCACAACGGATAGATCCCTGTCTGTGAGCCATCATTCTAGCCAAAGAGAAAAGACAGGCTTCCACTCATATAAAATGAAACCTTTCAGATGTGCTGCTTATTCTGAGGAAGTGGGACAAACTTTAGCTAAAGAATGGACTGTTGCATTGAATCACAAAAATGCAAACACTTTTCCCCAAAAAGCAACTGGTTCTTCTTAGCAAGTATTGAAAAACTGTTTTGTGATTACTTTATGAGAACATGGGACACCTGGGGATTGATAAAACTTTGGACCTTGTGTAAGACAAATTCTTCTGGCCACACATGTCTGCTGAAGTAGAGAGACATTGTAAACACTACAATTGGTGAATCACCCATAAGACTCTACCAAGAAGGTGGCTCCACTTGTAAACATCACCAGTACAGAACCAATGGACCTGGTCTGCGTGGACTTCTTTTCCCTTGAACCTGACCAGAAGGAGATTGGTAACATTGAGGTGGTGACTGACTACAATACCTGCTATGCACAGGCATGCCCCACAAATTTCCCACAAAAGACCAGAAGGCAACCACTGTAGCTAAAGTTATGTGTAAAAAGTACTTTGTGTATCATAGTTTTCTCAGCTGGCTTCATTCTGACCAAGAGAGAGAAACTTTGACAGTGACCTCTTCAAAGAACTTACCAGCATCATGGGTATCAAGAAGTCCCGTACCACTCCCTACCATCCACAGGGTGACACTTAGCCAGAGAGATTCAGTAGAACACTGCATAACATGCTAGGGACACTGGACCCTGCAAAAAAGCCATACTGGGGTCAACAGATACCTTTCTTTATCCATGCCTACAACTGTACTAAAAATGACACAACATGATTCTCACTGTACTTCCTAATATTGGGGCAGGAAGCCAGATGTCCAGTAGACTTGTGTTTTGAGGTATCAGCTGATAACAATTTTCCAGAGACATACCTGGACTATACTAAGAGGTTACATGCTCAACCGAAAGAGATCTACAGCTTGGCCTAAGAAGCAGCTGGGTAGTTCAACCTATCCAACGAGATCAGATATGACAAAAGAGTCCAAGAGCAAGCTCATCAGCAAGGAGAATGAGTACTTATCTGGAACTTGGGGATCCCAGACAATCTTAAGATTGAGGACTGATGGAAACTAGATCCCTGTGTAATTGTGGAACACCTTCCAACCCTGCCAGTTTATCATTTAAGAAGAAATGTTGTGGTCAAAACTTTGCATCAGGAACAACTTTTAAAAACAAGTCAACTGTTGCTTGAACCAGTCAACCCAGTACCTCTCACACCACCAAGAAGACCCGCCACCAGGAGGAACCCTACTCCCCTACCTGAACTGCCTGATGCCCCCAGTGACTCAGTCTGATGTGATCTACAGTAGCTCTGATGATGAGGAACCCTACAGTTGTCCAGTATCATGTGAATATCTGCCTGTCCCATTCCGCATGGAATTTCAACCTTCAGCACCTAGAATAAGTAATGTGAGTCATTACAGCAACTCAATCAGATAGTAGCACCTTTTGTCCCAACTGAATTTGGGCCCACAGTCATGAACTTTGTGTCCTTCATAGAGGATGTTGGGATCCCAGCAATAGAACCACCTCAGGACATTGAACAACTTGAACCCGTTCTGGAAGAGGAAGAAGAACACATCAATGATCCTGATCAAATCATTGCAGAGGAACTTGTGGTTCCCCACCATTCTGAAAGATAAGTCAAATACCCAGTTAAACTCACTTACAATGTTGCGGGTGTCCCCTCTGACCTCCCTCTAAGTGTGATGCATAGAATACTTAAGCTGCTGCCAAATCCGCTATTGCTGCCCACCTTGTTCTGCCCTCAAGCCATTTTTGGGAGGCGTAATTTTTTACTATGGTGGGAAAATGCTAATACCAATGTTTACCCTGTGTTCTGTGAAGTCACTGTTGGGACCATTTACCATGGCCCACAACCCAGGTCCCTGGGAGAAAACGTTTGCTCACAATTTTGCTAATTTTGCACTTAGGGACAGGGGCACCCAAGTAACTCCAGAACACAGGGAAGCAAAAACATTACTGTCCAAACCAGGCTGGGATTCTAGAGTGTGGCTTTTATTCACATAACAATGTAAGAATAATCACAAAGCGAAGATGGACCCCCATGGGGCTACACATACTGGTATTGCAGATTCTCCAGACTACAGAAATTCCTGAATTCCCATTTAGCATAGACTGAAGTAACACAAAACAGTGAACACTCTGGTTCTGAAAAGGAGATTGGCACACATGGCCAGAAGTAGTACATTTCCCAACGACTAGGCACACACAGCCAGTACTGGGATGCATTCCCATATTTCATGAGGAATGATGGTGGTACACATGACCACAAGGGAGCACATCCAGGCTCAGTACTTCCAGAACCCACTAAATAGGGGTAAACTGAGAGAAAACAACCCACATACAGGAGTAAACACTTTTCTCAGGCATTGGCCAATTGCACTGAAGAAAAAGTAATAGGTGCCCTTCAGAACCCGTAGAGGTAAACTGGTTACTCCAGGTGGGGGTCTCCCACCTTTTGTTTCCAAGCTTATACTCAGCCATTCATCTAGTTAATAATACCACACAACTGTAGAGAAACTGTAGATGCCATCTTGAAATGTATGTCACACTCAACATACTACACACACACAACTCAGAGGTGTCAGAAATTAAACGTTCTGTACTTGGACAGTCACGTGATGGACTCCAATGTAAGCAGACACTTTTAAACAGAAAGTCTAGGTGACAGGGTCCCTTTGTCAGAGAAATTCACCCCTAGGTATTGCAGATGCACCTGGGCTTACACAGAGAAATTGTACTCACAACAAATGAAGATGTCTAAGGCAGCTTCACCAAACATGTGGATCAAGGGTATTGCCCCTGAATCCTGGAGTTCACCCCCATCTCTCCTGGGATGGGGCAAAGAAATCTTACTGGCACAGGTCTCCACCACTTCAGGAAACTGTCTTCTTTCTTCTTCTTCTAGGGTGAGAACAAATCAGCACAAAAACAAAAGGGGTAGCTCTTTGTTAGAGCTAAACTGAAGAGCTGCACAGTAGCTGCAGCCTCCTCTTAGAACTCCACTCTACTCACTCATCCTTGACATTCCAATGTACTCTAAAGCCAGCTGAACACTGTGGCTTATGCTGCTGCGAGAGTTCTATGATTACATCATCACTGCAACTCAGCTGAGACTGAAAACAGAATGTGACAGTGTGAAACCCATTTACCTGGCATTTCACAAGCTGCCTTCCCTGCCTGCCTCTGATTCTAACTGTGATTCTATTAACCCCTGAAAACAAAGGGATTACACATGCAAATAAACAGCAAGCCCATAATGGCAATATATGTCAGAAGTTGTAAATAAGCAACCAATGGGTTTAATTTGGAGTTAGAGAACAAGGTAGGTACAAGGGAAGCAAAGGTAAAAATAAGCAAAGACAGCAGTTTGCAGTCACCCCTACCGAAAATCATGTCTCAGCACCTTCCCCCCACTGGTGCACCAGTTAATCCCACAGTTCCTATGGGAGCTCCCAATCACAGTCCAAGTATGCATACAGATGCAGAGTTGCAGGCCTATGACACTTTAACCTCAGTGCAGTACTATGGCTGCAGCTGCTGACTGACAAATAACACAGTTGGATGGACAGTAAAACAGTTGCTCCTGGCTATAAGCTGTACAGTAGCCATGAGTTGATTCTAAGGTCATACAGAAATGCCCAGAAAGTGTCTAGCCAGCTAGCTAGCTAAATAATAGGAATGATATGTTTTGTGGGTAAAATCCAGCATTCATGACTTTTAGATGGCAAGCTGGTGTTGTTTCTGTAGGGGTGTCTCCCCTGTTTGGCATACGATAGCTGGATGGTCTTTCTGTAAGCTGAATATTGAATTTGGATCGTGGGAGCTCTGTTCAGTGAGCTGGTTACAGATGTGGAGGACCCAAAGCACTTCTGGGTGGTGAGGTGTGTGGGGTTTGATTCTCTGGATGACAATGATTCTCTTCGCCCCACACTGGGACTTGCCCTCACCGACTCTGAAGAGCAAGCAGTCATTCAGGAGCTTAACTGATTCAATCCTCTGTCAGGATAAAATCCTAATTGCAGTAGAAAGCAGTGGCTCACCACCTTCTCAGATGCACAGTAGCTTACAAGGCAGCCCTTGCTCTAATTCAGTGCTAGAGCCCATGTTTTGCACTTTAGCTGCATCAATCCTCTTTTTCAGGGATCTCAAGTCTGTTTTGGACAAATGTTTTAGTCAGGCAGGAATAGCAAGTGAGAGCTATTCACAAACACTCTCCTCTCCTCTCTTCAGAGGTTTTGTTTCAGACAAATCTTGTCTATTTGCACATGTCTCTCCCTTGTGCAGAAATACATGGATTAAATATCAGTGGTAAGCACCTCATGCATTATTCATTATGCTAAACCATTAGCTCTCAGTGACCATCAGTTCCAGGGGAAAAGCATGCATACAAGTCCTGAACCAGCCTGCAATTCAGAGCTGTTTTGTATAGCTGAGCTCTAAATTGATGTCAGATTCCTGGGCAGGATGTGTCGATTTAGCTGTTTTGCAGAGCTCAACTAATCTCCAAAGTTCATGCTTCCAGGAGAGGAGTGGTTTTGCATTGTATGCAGCTTTGACAGCTGCTTGAAACTGAGCAACCACCTTGTTGTTGGCTCCCCAAACCTGAAGGCAGTGTAGAGGCCAGTTGAGCAAAGAGAGGTAGTGGCACACTGGCCACAATGAGAAGGGCACTGAAGAAACCCACAAAACAAATCACAGTGGGCTAGATTCACAAACAGCTTTGGGACTTAGTCCATTGCAGAGATTGCTATGCACAGTACAGCAGTTGTGGAAGCTATTACAGCTGTTCCCACTGACCATAACAATTTTTTTACAGCTGCAGGGATTTCCCTGGCAACACCACCCACAAGCTGCCATATATCATGAAGCTGGTTGTAATCCAGCTCCACCTTTGTGAATGCCTGCAGCTGCGGGAAAACTGTGGCAACCTGCAGATCCACAAGTGGCAACCCACTTGCACTGGGTTTTTCCTGCAGCTGTGGGAATTTCAGCCATTTTGTGAATCCTGCCCAGTGTCCAGCACAGCCTTGGGTCCCACAGATGCAGTCTGGACCATGATCAGGGTGAAGAAGTGGTGCAGGGGGATGGCAATAGTAGTGCTTCAGACAGAGACAAACACAAGTCACCTTTTAGGAGAGGATTTCATCTGCCTCTCACTGCAATCCTTGGTGACCTCTTTAAGGCCTGTAAAACATAAAATATTACAACACAACACAATACAGGCTGTCTAATACACCTGATTCCTATCTAAACATTTCTAACTAATATACCTGCATCCTATCTGAAAGATATCAACCCTAGACGTTTGTGGTGAGAGGACTAGCCCTACTAGTTAAACAAAGGGGGCCTGTGGGGGGGTTACAAAAATGGGGGCTCGTCAGACGATGTGTTTTTGAATTTTAGGAGAAAACAAAGTTTGTTTGCTCAAGTTGTGGCTAGTGTTTTGTCTGTCTGGCATTTGGTAGCCTAAAACTGGAAGCTTTGCGCAGATGGATTTGCCCAGAGTAGTGCCATCCATACGACGTGCTGCTGTGTGCTTGTTATTTTGTGTTGCTGTGTGTTATGCCATCGATTACCAAGGAGCTGTAAAGCCAAATTGTGTGTGCCCCTTTTCCGGCATCAAGAGAAAGCATTTACAAACTTTAATTCTCAAGTTTTCTGTGACAAAAAGTATTGTGGACTTTAGGATGCAAAGAGACAATTGTGCCCTGAATGTTTCATGTGCTTATTGCATGAAATGGGGGCATTGCTAAAGAAATAGCCAAGTTCTGAGTAAAGAAATGGTCAAAAATGGTGCTGTCACCATGAAAAAGGTCAGCCGAGAAAAAAAGTTGTTTTGCAGTATAAATTTGCCTGCTGGACGATCGCCATGGAGGAGGAGCATGAGAAGAGAGAGAGAAGCTCATTTGCATGGCGTTGGGTGATTGGTGAGAATGCAATCGGTCCCGCCCTCTAGCCATTTTCAGAGTGCTGCCCAGTGTTCAAGAGGGAGAGAGAGAGTGGTGTGCAAGCTGGTTAGCAAAAAGAGTCGTTGCGATGACTGTGAACGTTCTAAATACTGTGAGAAATAGACTTTCTGTGCGAAATTGGGCTCAATCCGTAATCAGACCGACTAGGAAGCAAGTGAGGTGTCAGTAGTGACAATCAGCAGGATTGCCAGCCTGTTTCAACCCAGAGGCCTTCCAGGATCAGCTGGAGGCTGAGATTTTCCAACGGAGCAAGCCAGCTACTGATTTAGTGAGTAACATTCAGCAAAACTGTGCTTCAGACTGTGTTGTGATTTTCAAAAGTCAGCTGGATCTGTGTATAAACAGTGTGATTATTTTTGCAAAGAAGGACTGCAAAGTGAAATCAAAACAAACAAGAATTCTAAGCAATAGACTGTGAGCATGTTTTATGGATTCAGCATCAGTATAATTTTCTGAGCAAAAGAGAGACTGTGAGTTGTATGAGAGGCTGCAACAAATGGCAGTCATGTTTGAGAAATACTATGGCTTTTAGTGACTTTGAGAAGTAAAATTGATTGAAAGCTAATCATAAAGTCTAAAAATCATACAGATGTGCTGAGGAAGTTAAAGCAGTGCAATCGTTGCAGTTTGAGCAAATTATCAGTAGCAGAAAGTCAGATGCACAGTTGCTTGAGTCAGATACAGATTTGTTGATGCATCAGGAGTGCTGCTGCCACCATTATAGGGTGGAGCAGTAATGTAAACACAGCAGCAGGGAGCCATTTTTAGAGACTGTTCCAAGTATAGTGAACTTAGAAGTAACAGTGAACTTTTGTGGGCTTATTTACAGACATGGCTTCAGGACCATCCTGCTACCCGGATCATGCCTGAGCTATGATAGCTGAGGAGGTTGCCAAGCTTAAAGAAATTGAGCAATGTTTCTATGGTGGAAGTTTGCCTCCTCATGTTGAGATTCCCAACTATCTTATGAGAGTATGCATAATGTGCCTCAAGGCTGGAAGGGATGTATTCTTGATTCCTCACTGTTCAGGGTATTTAGAGAAGCAAGGTCTGTCTAGATCATCATAAATTTGTTTGGCTCCCACTTGGACAAAAGTAGAAAACCCTGCATGTAGTAGCACACAATACCAGGTTGAACCTGTTGGGGGAGGCCCAGTAGTGTGTGTGGCACAAAGGAAGAATATGTAGTTTTACTGACAGAGCAGATTCCTCGTGATGTCTCCAAGCCTGTGTCACAGATGGACAGTGCAGAGGGAGGGTCAGTGGATCCATGCAGAGAGGGTCCTAGCCCTAGCCTCATTGGAGAGGATGAGGTTCGAGAGACTCTAGAATGGAAGGTGTCTACCTCCATGCCCAGTGAAGAGTGGACTGTCTCGGGAGTGAGGACGACTGCTCACTCATGGGCCCAAGTTTTGGGTGAAGTAGAGGAGAAGGAGGAAGATATGTATCTTTCTGTTGAGGGTCCCAGTCTGTGGCCTCAAGCTCTTGCCTCGGAGGAGCCAGAAGAAGAAGAAGTTGGTGACTCCACAGCCCTGCCCTCAGAAGTGGCCAGGGACAAGTTCTACATCGCTGTGAGTATGCAACACTGGCCGAACCAGGACTGGCTGCCCCAAGCCAGGCCGAGGGTCATAAACTGATAAAGAGCAATAAGGAGGAAAGAGTGGTCCGTAGGAAGGCCAACGACATCTATGGGTGGACCTTTTCTACCTTTCCTCAGAGAGTCTGAGAGGAGATTGAGCAAAACAAGAGAGCCTGGCTATTGGAGGAAGCAAGTCTGAATATGCATCCAGGTGCAACTCATTATGTCAGAATCAAAGTCATAAGAGACAGACTGCAGTTTTAGAAGTTGGGCAGGACATAGACACTGTACAATATGTGGACAACACAGAAAAAGACACTTTCCATTTTGTCAATTACCTGTGTCCATGGTGCTGAGCTGTGGGCCCTGCCCTACCTTCTCTTCAGTAAATACTGAGCAAAAGTATCTATTTAGGATTGATGCTTTTACAGGGGCCTCCTCCTCCTCACACACACCCTTTTCTCCTTTGAGCTTAGCAATACCCCCTCTGGACTTTCTCCTTTCACTAATGTATGTATAGAAAGTCTTGTCACCTTCTTTTACTGTTTGTGCTAGTGTTTCCTCAGTTTGGGACTTTGCCTGCCTTACTGCCTTCCCTGCTCCCCTTAGGGAAGTTTGGTATGCCTCCCTATCTTCATCCCGCTGTGTTCCCTTATATTTCCTGAAGGCCAGCCTTTTGGCTGTGACCTTTTCTGCTACTGTATTTGAGACCTAAAGTGGTTTCCTTCTTCTTTTGCACTTCCTTTTATGTCTAACACAATGGGATGTTGCTTCAAGTATTGCATCCTTAATACTTGCCCACTTTGCCTGCACCCCCTCACCTGTGTTTCTTTTTGCCAGGGCTAGCTTAACTCTGTTGGCCATCTTCTCAAAGTTAGCTCCTCTGAAGTCCCATATTTTTGCCTTGGAATGGGATGATTTAGTTGTAGTGGCCAAATTGAACCATACCATGTGATGGTCACTGGCCCCCAGGTGACCTTCTACCTGAAGATCTGTGATCCCTTCCCTGTCAGTCAGTACTAGATCTAGGATAGCCTTGTCTCTTGTGGATTGTTGTACCAGTAGTTTGAGGCCCTCCCCCTGTAGGGAATCCACCATGTGTCTAGTTGTGGCAGATGTTCCTGCTGGTATTGACCAATCTGTATCCGGCATGTTGAAGTCTCCCATTATCAGAACCTCCCCTTTAGCTGTCATGTTTTGTATATCTTCTAGCAGTAATGTGTCTATGTCCTTCCCCTGTTCTGGGGGCCTGTAGACAACCCCAGTTCTTATGGCTGTCCTATTTTCTGTTTCCAGGGTGACCCACAGTTCTTCTGGCTCCCTATCTGTATTCTCAATTTCTGTAGCTTTGATATTTTCATTGATATACAGGGCCATTCCACCTCCCCTTTTTGTACCTCGGTCTCTTCTGAACAGTACTGAAATCTCCCAAGTGTGGTTACTGGTAAACCACGTCTCGCTAATTGCTACTATGTCCAGCTTAGCCTCTGACATTATTGCCTGCAGGTCTGGGATCTTATTTCCCAGACTGTGAGCATCTGTGTACATGATTTTCCATTGGCCAGATTTCGGTGTGTTAGTTGTTGGGTGAGGTCTGGCATTTTCCCTTTGCGTCAAATGGGAGAGACGGACCTTTTTTCTTACTTGGTGATGCAAATGAACTGCAAACATGCTGAATCCCTGTTTAACCACTAGCTGAGGGTGATGGGGTATTCTTCCCATTTGACATATGGGGCGCTGTACCCCCTCTCCCCAATTTGCTAGTTTAAATATTCTGCAAAGACGTCAAAATTCTGCCCCAATGCACTGACTCCCTCCTTAGTCAGATGCAGTCTATCAAATTTAAAGAACTTTCGCTCCCAAAACTGTTGCCAGTTCCCTACAAATCTGTGTCCTTTTTCCTGGCACCAGCCCTTGAGCCGCATGTTTAGCTCCCCAATCTCCCCTTCTCTGACCTTACGTCCATCTTCCCCCCTCTCCCAGACTGGCAGTATCTCAGAGAAAGAGATGCCAAACAAAATGGATGATAATTTGTCACCCAGCATGGTCAGGTGTTCCTTGGTCTCCACAACTGACCGGCTGGCAAGATCATTTGTCCCTATGTGTACCAGGACGTCAATGTTTTCTCCTGCTTCCTGAATAATTTTAGCAATGCAGTCAGTGTCTCTCCACGTTGATGTACCTGGGAGACATCTGACCATTACCCCTGGCTGAAGATAGGTACCAACTCCCCGAATCATGGAGTCTCCTATGATAAGAAGTTTTTTGGATTTCCCTTTTGCTTTTTTTGTTTTGGTTCCTGATTTGGGTGCATTTTGTTGTGCTAGCTCCTGTGCTGCAGTGTCCTGCTCTGCAGTGTCCTCTGCCACTTTGTCTGATTTCAGAGACAGAGGAAGACACCTGTTTGTAGTTTTTATATGGTTTGTGGAGATGATATGTTGGAGAGCACCGAGTGATGGGGCACCCGATTTGCCCCTCCTAACCACTTGCCAACCTCAAAGACCAACTACCCTCTGCAGTCGAGGTTCTTCTGTTGGATGTTGTGGAAATGGCGGGTGGTTTTTATAATGTATTTCCTCTTGAATATGAAATTTGAGGCGTGCAATCTCTGCCCATGCTGCATGGAGCTGAGCCCTAAGATCTCCAATGGCCCATGATGTAGGCCAGTGTCCTAAATCCTGTAAGACTGTCCTTCTGAAAAGTGTTCCACAGTACCTGCAGTTAATGATATCCATTCCAGATAAGTTGCTGGGTTTATAACCTGGTCAGAGTAATTAGAAGGAAGAAAATGCAAGTAATGGTTTGATTTTGTGTTTTGTTTTCATATAACTTGTTTTAACAAGTTAAATTGCTAGTGCCCCTGTAAATGAGCTCACCTTGTGGATGCCCTACTGATCCGTCCATTCCTGCTTTACCTCAGGAAATGTCATGACTGTGGTACCCTATAAAGGGAGTGTAGTGTGGGGTGGTTGGGGATGGGGGTGGGGGTGGATGGCTGGGCCCTTCCCCTGCTGAAAAAGAAGAACCATGGACGAAAGAACAAGGAAGTAAAAGCAGAAACAATCAGTCAACAACAAATGCAGTAACCCTGAAAGCTTATCCTAATGTTAGATAAAACTGTAAAACCTGTAAAGCACCACCTGTAATAATTTCAGAGAAGATATACCCTGTAAGAAACACTTTGCTACAGTGAAAAATAAAGCAGCAACAGAAGCTATACCTTGCAAAAGACAATTTGAATCAGAAGATTACAGCAGTAATCTGTTAGCACCCACCTGTAGGCACACCTTGTAATAATGCAGAAGAAGGTATACCAGCAACAACAATTTGAATCGAAGAAAAATAAAGCAATGAAATGTTAGCAACAAACAGTAGCAATCCCTGTGAGTAGAAAATAAAAATAATAACACACAGTAAATCTGCTTAGCCAAAAGAAGTCTTAATCCTTTCCCTTGCTCTGGTAAGATTATCTGCTCTGTCCTTTCAAGTAATCTAGAAAGAAAGAGCTGAGGTGAAGCTAGGTGCTTCGGACAGCAAACCAAGTCTTCTACCTTCTACTTTGATGCATATCTCAGGCATTTTTGGGAATTTTGGCACCAAATTTTCAACATGGGGTTTTTGGGACCCCTTCTCATAAATTATGACACTGCCATGACATTATTCAGCCCTGAAAGGTGATTTTGTGGTCACTGCATGGAATCTCCTTTTGGGACTGACTAATGAAACTACAGTACAGTTGCTACACACGCTCGTAACTTTGCGTATTTGCAATATTTTCACACCAGATTTTCAACATTGGCATTTTTCCAGACCTCCTTGTGAACAGTGCAGTTGTCATTTACCACATCCTGGCCAATATGTGTTTTTGCACTTCCAGCACAGAACAGCTCAGTCGCTGTGGGAAATCAGTGTTTGGGACAGATAAAATGACAGTGGCACTGTTCATGAGCAGAGGTCCTAAAATGCCTATGTTGAAAATTTGGTGACGATACTCCACAAAATGACTGTGTTATGAGCGTGCATTGCGCAGTTTGCATGCACGCTCGTAACTTTGCAAATTAAAATTTTCACTCCAGATTTTCAACATTGCCATTCTTCTGCACCTCCTTATGAACAGTACAGCTGTCATTTTTCACACCCTGGCCGAAATGTGTTTTCGCAGTTCCGGCGCAGAATAGTACAGTTGCTGTGGGAAATCCATGTTCAGGACAATTTATGAAAATGACAGTGACACTGTTCATTAGCAGAGGTTCTAAAATGCCTATGTTGAAAATTTGGTAATGAAAGTCCATAAAATGAGTGTGTTATGAATGTGCATTGCACAGTTTCCACGCACGCTCATACCTTCGCTACTTTGCAGTATTTTCACTTCAGATTTTCAACATTGCCATTTTTCCACACCTCCTTAAGAATAGTGCAGCTGTCATTTTTCACATCCTGGCTGAAATGTGTTTTCACTCTTCCGGCGAACAATAGTGCAGTCACTGTGAGAAAACAGTGTTCGGGACACATTAAGAAAATCACACTGACACTGTTCATGAGCAGAGGTCCTAAAATGCCTATGTTGAAAATTTTATGACAAAACTCCATAAAATGACTGTGTTATGAGTGTGTGTTGTGCAGTTTCCATGCACCCTTGTAAGTTCGCAAATTAGTATTATTTTCATGCCAGATTTTCAACACTGGCATTTGTTCACACCTCCTTATGAACAGTACAGCTGTCATTTTTCACATCCTGGCCAAAATGTGTTTCCGCGCTTCCGGCGCAGAATATTGCAGTCGCTGTCGGAAATCAGTGTTTGGGACAGATTAGGATCGGCGACTGAGAGGGGGTGACCGAGCTCAACTGAGCTCTGTCGGGACTGCTTGGATTTCTTTGTGGGCAGGAAAAGGCGCCAACGCAGGCAGGAGCCCAGCACAAAAGGGCAGCCTGCAGCGCCGGGAGACACAGAATGAGCAAGTGAGGGAGGGGGAGTGAGTGAGCTCAGCAGAGCTCTGTTGGGACTGATGCAGATTTCTTTGTGGGCAGGAAAAGGCAGCACTGCATGCAGGGGCCCAGTACAAAAGGGCAGCATGCAGCGGTGGGAGAAACAGAACTAGCGATTGAGAGAGGGGGAGTGAGTGAGGTCAACGGAGCTGTATTGTGACTGCTGTGGATTTCTTTGTGGGCAGAAAAGGGCAGCAACACAGGCAGGAGCCCAGTACAGAAGGGCAGCCTGCAGCGCCGGCAGAAACATGATGAGTGAGTGAGACAGGGGGAGTGAGTGAGGCCAACGGAGTTCTGTTGGGACTGCTGCAGATTTCTTTGTGGGCAGAAAAAGATGCCAACAGAGGCAGGAGCCCACTACAAAAGGGCAGCCTGCAGCACCAGGAGAAACAGAACGAGCGAGTGAGATGGGGGAGTGAGCGACCTCAATGGAGCTCTGTCGGGACAGCTGCGGATTTCTTTGTGAGCAGGAAAAGGTGCTAATGCAGGCAGGAGCTCAGTACAAAAGGGCAGCCTGCAGCACCGGGAGAAACAGAATGAGTGAGTGAGAGAGGGGGAGTGAGCTAGCTCAATGGACCTGTGTCAGGACTGCTGCAGATTTCTTTGTGGGCAGAAAAAGCCACCAACAGAGGCAGGAGCACAGTACAAAAGGGCAGCCTGCAGTGCCAGCAGAAACAGAATGAGCGAGTGAGAGAGGGGGAGTGACCCACTTCAATGGAGCTCTGTCAGGACAGCTGCAGATTTCTTTGTGGTCAGAAAAATGTGCCAACAAAGACAGGATCCCAGTACAAAAGAGCAGCCTGCAGCACTGGGAGAAACAGAACGAGCGAGTGAGCTCAACGGACCAACGCAATCAACATTCGGCATTGACAAATGCTTGTTTAGTTTGGTCCACTCTGCTATACACATGTCTGGATCTACTTTCTGTTCTATGAGGACTGGTCTGAACTCATCTACGACAGCAGCTACTGCATCCTCAGCATAATCTGAAACAAATGGAAAAAAATGCTGTCTCACCTCCACCTCGCTAAGCTAAAATGATTCTCCATGTGCCACCCAGTCAGTTATTTAAATTGCCCACCATAGCACACCTGTCAAGTCCTCATGGCTTGTTGGCCACTGTTTAAAGTTCACAATGTGGTTCATGGCCACAATAATGGAGTCCGGCTGGTGCATGTCTTCAAACCTGTTCATGACATTTAAGACCATGGCTGTCAGTAGTTTCTCTGTGTCATTGGAGAACTGGTCCACTTCGTCAACAGATAGGGTCCATGGAACTTAGGTGGTCCCTCCAAAGAATCCAGATTTTGTAAGTGCTTTCCAGGTCTAGAAAAGAAAACAGAAAGAAAAACACACTTATCCCTGGCCTGACCTAATGCTATCTAACTGTTATCCTGACTGGGGAGAACAAAGATTAGACTAGTACTCTTAAATAATTTTTTTTCTGGCTGGCCTGGGTGAAGGAAACTAAAAAATAGCTACTTGGCAATCTGGAAAACAAATGATCTTGTTTTCAGCTTTACAAGGCAGTCCTTCAGGTCCTGAAGAGATTGAAACACCTCTCCTACTGAAGTATCATTTGCTTGTAGAAGCAGGCTGACTTTGGTGAACTCTTTCAGGATGTCTGCCGTCAGATGAATATAGCATAGGCATCTCCAGGTCTGCATGGTCTTCAGGTGGTCCTTGGCCTTCTCTGCTTGGTCCCCTTGAGATCTGCCATGTTGTATCTGAGAAGACAAATAATGACACAGACAAGTTGCTTTAGCAGTTCCAAAAGCAGAAAAAATGTGTGCTTACTAGATTTAGGGGCACTACATACCTGTTGGAAGTGCAGCAGGATCCCAGGATAGTCCGTGATGAGGACTTTCAGTGCTGTTAAGGTGTGTTGTGCCCATCTGGTTCCTCCCACTCTGGTTGGAATAAGGCATCTTACTCCCGCCACCTGACGGGACTCTCCCAAATTTTTTCGATTTAGTGGTGAAAAATGATAAAACAGATATATCTCTAGCAGTAGTTATTCTATTTTTTTACGATAGGTAATGTTTTTTAAGACATCCTTCAAGGCTAACTCCAGCCTATGTGCACCGCAGTGTATCATGACTAGATGAGGAAGATCCTTTTTTCAGTAGTGCAGCCACCCCCCTTCTACCCATCATTACTGCTGCCCCATCGGTGGTAAGCCCTACCAATTTGTTTTTCCAGTCTGCTGACTCTGTGACAGCATGGCCTGATTGATGCATGCAGTGATTGATGCTGCATCGGCTTTATGTGAATTTTCCAGGGACACAAAAAAAACACCTGGCACCCCCTTGTTTACTGTTCTTATGTAAATTATTTCCTGTTCTTTTATACTGGAATCTGTTGCTCCATCTATCATTACTGTTAGGAAGTTTTCATTCTTCACCACATCCACCAGCTTCTTACATTCCACTTCAGTGATATTACTAATGAACATGCGGCATGATTTGTCATTGTGATAGGTTTCACTAATATCAATCCCTTTACATTTGTCAAGGTCAAACATCCACTGGAAGTCTATATATGGCCTAGTATGTTTGGCCAAGGCATGTGCATTTTGAATTAAGATCTGCACACGGCATGCCACATTGGAATTGAGCATTTCAATTGCTCTGTCAGCAGCAGATGCCTGTTGGGATTCAGCTATAAATCGGGCTTCAGCAAGGGAGTGGTTCTTAGACTTGGCATGCTTTTGTAAAGACTGCTCAGTGAAATTATTGCAGCCACCTTCGTAATATGCTGATGTTGTATCTGCAATGCCTGGGAATTTCCTACAGGATTTACAAAACATTACATTTTTCTCAGGGTCAAGCTCAACCCAAGTGTACTTTGTAACCCAGTGTTCTTGAAAAGTACACAGTCGTTAACATTTGTGATACTGAGCATCTCTCTCCATTTTCCTAAGAGCCTCCTTCTCTGCTGCTGTGGTCTTAGGGTTCTTTACTCCATTCCAGAAACGCCACATCTTGGCTTCTAGTGATTCGGTATTATTTTTGCCAGCAAAGAAGCACCAGACCAAACAGGAATGGGCCAGTGGATGCAGAACTAACTAGGCATAAATTCACCCCATGACACCCCAAAGAGATACGCCACAGATCAGCCCTCGAGAATTTTCTGTTCAAGGTGAGTGTTATGCAGGATTAATTATTACAATCAACTCCCGTGCCCCTCCATATAAGATGTTTTGCTCTGCAGACTGTTAACTTCAACCGCAGAGGTGTTTGCCAGGGGAAAGTGTGGTTTTGTGTTAAACTCATCCTCAGAATTCAGGTAAGAAAATAATTATCTTGTTTGCCCAAATTTGTAATTTAACTGCCGGAGTCTAATTTTTCCTTTTTTTTTTTGTTTTCACAGGTTGAGTCTGGCTGCCCAGAAAAAAATATCAGCTGCAGAAAATAAAGCTGGCCTGCTTGTTCTTGTTGCCTCAGTGTCTTTTTTCTTTAATAAATTTTCTTTAATAAAGAAATGTCTTTTTTGGGGTCCAAAATCAAGGGAGAATGTGGATATTACTGTTTTGCCTCTAAAATCAGTGAAGACTAGGGCATGTATCAAGGCAGTTAATTGTTATTTATTCCATGCCTTGTGTTACCTTCAGTTATTTTTGTTTAAGCAGTGCCTTCCCTGAAAAAGACAAACTGTGTTTCCTGCCTTAAAGTTTTTCTCTAGGCAGTACCCTCATAAGGCAAAGTTATTTCCCTTGTTGATGCCTTTTGTTGTTCTATGGGCAGTGCTCAAAATGGCAAAATTATTTTTTTCCCTTGTTGCCTTTTGGTTTTTTTTGTAGGCAGAGCCCCTGTAAAACTTAAGGCAAATTGTTTCCCCTTGTTGGCCTTTTTTCTTTTGTTCCTTCTTGTTTTTTAGGCAGTCAGTGGGTTGTCCGTTTTTGTAAAAGAAATTTGCTAGTCTGCAAAACACAGCATAACATTTCACAATTTATTCCATTTGCCCTCCATTTATTCCAAGGCTTCCCCCGACTCTTCCCTTGAAGCTCACCGATGCTCATCAGTCACACACAAAATCCTCTCTTCTGGTTACCACAAACCCCCCAAAAATCCTCTGACTACTGGTTCCCTGTTTTTCTTCACCCTCCCGTTTCAGCCAGCCACTGCCCCCGGTTTACCAACCCAGGAATGGAGCAGCAGTGATGTCCGGTGGAGGAGCACAGAAAACAGAGTCCTGTCAGGATGGTTGCCATCCCAGGACTGAGAAGAAACTGTGCAGTAGCTCAGCCCAAGACCAAAATCTTGCCAATCAACATGAGATCTCGATCGGTCTGGGCTGGGCACACAGATTGCAGCATTTCAGTTGGCTGGAGCATCTTATAAGGTGCCAAATTGTCTCCAGAGCTGCAAAATGAAGAAAAAAGAAAATATTAAAGCCGCACTGGGGAAAAAAATGGTGGCTGCTCAAACTTGGCTCCCTTAAAGTGGTATACACAGCAGAGTACCAGGGGGCCTATTTTAGTGTTCTGTGCACACTGGGGAATTTCGAGCCCTGCATTGTGTAGCTTTGGTTAGCTAACTAAAGGTTGGCTTTATTGTGATGCATACCAACAGGATAAAAGAGTGTTCTTTCGGTGTATTCCATACACTGAAATCATTACTCTGCAGCACACTGATAGTAGGAATACAGCCAGGGGAGTTATTTTTGTTTTAGTTTACCCAGGATAACTTGAGTGAGATGCAATATATTATTTTTAATTGGGTACAGCTTCTTCCCAATTTTACGGATGGGAATACTTATGTACAGGCACGTTAGGCACCTTGCTCAAGGTTATAAACTGAAGCAGTGGAGTGAGGTGCTATCTTCTCTTTCATAGTTTAGTTGGCAAAAGTGGACTATGGACCATCTGCTTTTTGTGTAGGAGTGGCCAGGGCTAGAGTTACCTTAGCTCAGATCAAGACATGGGTTGGATGGGAGGAGAAAAGTGAGCAAACTTTAATCATGTTCGGAGTCTCTGCCCCCTGCCCCCCTTAGAAAGAAATCAAGGTGAGGGTGAGGGCAGAGCCCCCTCCATAACCAAATTAAAAAGTCACTGCCATAGTTAACAGCTTGCACTTCAGAAAGCTGGCTAAGCCAGGATGGTGTATCATGAGCAGAGATCACTATTCCATTAACATAACTTCCTTATTCCTATACAGTTTATAAGCAGTTCCTTAGTCCTCTGCTTACACTGTTTACTGCTCCAACCAGTAGATCACAGTGCCTTCCCCAATTCCCTATGAATGGCATTAATAACTATGTCAGTGTCGGTCACCAGACAGTTTTGTTTGGTGGCCATTTGGCTATTGGAAATAAAGATGATTTTTTTTACACTTCACCCTAATCACCACAGAATGGCATGAAACAGACAGCCTTTGTGATCTAAAAAAATCCCATGATTGAATTACAGTATTCATGATGATGCTGGGTCCTGCAAGGTAGAGTAGCAGCATATTTACAAAGACCTTTTCCTCTTCAGAGTATTAAAGAGGGACTCCAGTTACCATGAAAACTATCACATTCAGCATCAGCAAACCCCTTTTACTTAACATTTCAAAATAAGATTGAATTTCAAGTTGAACAATCTTCATTTTATCGTCTCGCGCTTTCGCAGGCAGTGCCTCTGAAAGCTTTGGAAGACTAGGGGTTACTCAAGTAAATTCATACAGAGAGTTGTTTGTAGCCAGGCTGATCCTTGTGCAAACAGATTAACAAAGTAGGTGATCTGATACCTTTATAGGACCAACAGGAAATTAACACCGCACAAGCTTTCCGGTCTCACAGTGCCCTCACCAGAGGAAGGACACTGCACTGGAATTTCTTATTGTCCAACAAAAGGTATCAAATCACCTACTTCATTCATCAAGTAAATTTAAAGTTTTAGTGCAATGCAATTACAAAAGATAATTTAGAACTTAGTTTAGCATGCCGAATGTATGGCGTCATCACCACTTGTTTTCAAAGTATACAAACCAAAAATCACAAAATGTTGAAAGGCTTTTTAAATTCAAAAAAAGTCTGTGAAACTGGTATGTACTGAAGTAACATAAAAATTGAAAATAGGAAGGGACTCTAGGTCTATCATATCCACCCCCTACTTCACAAGCAATATGAAATAAGCATGCTGTGCAAACACGTACCTGTTTATCTGGATTCCTTACACACTCTACTACCCAGGGTATCCTCTGATTCCCTTGGCAAGCCAAAATTTGTCCAGGCTTACTGAAATGCCTGTTCTGTCTTGATGTCCACTGTCTCTGCTGGTGGGCTGTTTCACAGTTACTCCACCTTCTGGGAACAACAGAGTCTCTTAATGTCACCCCTGAATTTGCCACCCCTGAACTTCAGGGCATATCCCTGTGTTCTGCTGCATGACACCAGATCAAACATTTCCAACTGCTGGATCTTGTCAATACCCCTTTTTCCAGGATACACACGTTGAGGGTCTCAAGCCTCTCCTTATCAGTTGTGTCCCCCATAATACTAATCATTGTTATAGCCCTGCACTGCACTATTGTGTAATTACCTATGACTTGGACACCATTGTACAAGGGCCCTTGAGCTTAGAGGTCTTCCAAACACAATAAGCTTGAACTCAAACTTGAAAAATATGATATTTTGGGTAAAGAAAAATTCATACATAATAGAAACCTCAGTCCGGGGGTTAAGGACAATGTGACATACTGTATCCATATCAAGTATTTTACTTTGATCTAAGAAAGGATTGCTATCATATTGTGTTGCTTTGGTTAGCTAACTAAAGGTTGGCTTTATTGTGATGCATACTAACAGGATGAAAGAGTCTTCCCTCAGTGTACTCCGTACACTGAAATCATTACTCTGCAGCACACTGACAAAGGGAATACAGTCGGGGGAGTTCCTCCATGGAGAACAATTACAATGTAATCGTACCAAATAAGTACATCTGGCAGGTATTAACTTGCATATTTAAATAATGAACTAGACTGGGGATGCTGCTCTTTAAAATGAACAGATCACAGCTATGGTAGGTATTTCTGTAATTTGCAGCATTTCTGAATGGCAACAACCGCCCTCTTCCCCCGCCCTAGTGCAGTTAGTATGTAGGAGCATCACTAAGTCTCTTTGACACATTTTCCTGTGACTTGTAATTTAATACCTCACTGATTCATTAATTCTATTTATAGAGATTAGTAGGCTTACAGGTTTGGGAATTAGAACACTTATTTTATAGTTTTATTCACCTTGTATGATGTCATTTATAAAGCACTGTGTAGCAGAAAACACGCCAGTTATTAACTGTCAGGAACCTGTCTTGAAATGCTAGTTTAGATCAAAAGTGTCACAAGGTTGGTGGTCTCCTGCTGGATTCACACTAACAGACATTGCTTAGGGTGTAAAAGAATGTAGTGACTAGGTCCTTAATGGCCAGGAAAATCATCATGACTACTGCAGAAACATATTGTACTATACTTTAAGTGGTTAAATGGCTGGCCACTGTGATTAGGGTGATTCATCATGCACACTGGTTCCTTAGTAATTTTAATTTTTTGTTCATTTTACTCAGGATAGTCTGAGTGAGATGCAATATATTATTTTTAATGGGCTCCTGCTTCTTCCTAGTTTTATGGATGGGAATACTTATGTGCAGGCACGTTAGGCACCTTGCTCAAGGTAACAAACTGAACCAGTGGAGAGGGATACTGTCTTCTCTTTCATAGTCTAGTGGGCAGAAATGGAGGACTAAGGACCCTGTGCTTTTTGTGTAGGTGTGGCCAGGGCTAGAGTTACCATAGCACAGATCAAAACATGGGTGGCGTTGGAGGAATTAAGTGAGCAAACTTTAATTTACTCATGTTTGGGGGCTCTGCCCGTTACCCACCCCCCATAGAAAGAAATCAAGGTGGGGTGTGGGTGGAGCTCCTCCTACATAACCAAATTAAAATGTCACTGCCATAATTTAGAGCTTGCACTTCAGAAAGCCAGCTAAGCCTGGATGGTGTATCATGAGCAGAGCTCACTATTCTATTAATGTAACCTCCTTATTGCTCTACAGTTTACAAGCAGTTCCTTAGTTCCCCACTTATATTGTGTACTGCTCTAACCAGTAGACAGCAGTGCCTTTCCCAATTTCCTTTTAATGGCAATAATAACTATGTCAGTGGCGGTCACCAGGCACTATGGTCTGGTGGCCATTACACTCGACCCTAATCACAATTGAATGGCATGAGACAGCCTTTGTGATAAAAAAAAGTCCTATGACTGAATTGTAGCATCCCCTTCCATGATGGTACTGGTCCTTGCAAGGTGGAACAGCAGAATATTTACAAAGACCTTTCAGTCTTCAGAGTATTGAAGAAGTACTCCAGTTACCACTACTACAATTACTTTTGGCATCAGCAAACCCCCTTTAATTAACATTTCAAAATAAGGTTGAATTTCAACTTGTAATATTTTCATTTGTCTTCCCCTGCTTTTGCAGGCAGTGCCTGTGAAAGTTCTGGAAGATTAGAGGTTATGCAAGTAAATTCATGCAGAGAATTGTTTGTAGCCAGGCTGGCCCTTGTACAAACAGATTAACAAAGTACAGGTAGGTGATCTGATACCTTTATAGCATTAGTTCTCAGACTTTGCCATAGTGAGCCTCCCCAAAACCATGGAAAAGATCTTGAGCCTCCCCCAGATACTAAAATAATTGTGGGCCTCCCCATAGAAAGATAGCATACTTTGCACAGTACACCAGGAAAAAGTGAAACTCCATTGAATAGTTGGCTCTCATTATATTCAGCTTATTGTAACCCCCCCCCCACCACCACCACCACCAAAACCACCATGTGTAACCCCATCCCCAGGACAACCTGCTTGCTCTGCTGTTTTGACTTTCAAACTATATTGCTTGCTGCAATACCTTGATGGGTCAGACTGCTTTCTTGGTTTCCACTCTATCAGAAATAACCATCCTACCCACCTCTGCCTCACCCCCTCTGTCTCAGGGATCCTTTTGCTCCTTCCTGCTCTTGCTCCCAGTATTTCTCTGCTTGACCCTTGTATTTCTGCTGTTCTGCTACCAGGCTAATTCATCAGTTGTTACCACTTATTATTTGTTCATTGTTCCTATTTGTTTGCAGTATTGCTCATTTTGTATTGCTTGACTGTTTTGCAGTTACCTTTTGAATTGTATTCACTCCCTACATTTTCCTAGGTACACCTGAAATGAGCTCTTGCTCAGTGTGCCTTTTCTAGTCACCAATTTGTAAATAAATAACATTAATTAACCTGCTATCACCTTTTTTTCAGTTTGCTGTATCCCTTCACATAAAATATCTAAAACTCAAAATTTAAATACAGTATGTTTTTCAGACTTGCTTGAGCCTCCCCTGGAACAGGCTGGGGCCTCCCCAGGGAGGCTGGCCTCACCATTTGAGAAACCTTGCTTTATAGGACCAACAGGAAATTAACACTGCACAAGCTTTCAGATCTCACAGTGTCCTCACCTGAAGAAAGACACTGCACTGAAATTTCTTATTGGTCCAACAAAAGGTATCAAATCGCCTACTTTGTTCATCAAGCAAATTTAAGGTCTTATGCAATGTGATTACAGAAAATTATTTTGGATTTACTTTAGCATCTCTGAATTTATGCCATTACCACTTGTTTTCACAGTATATAAACCAAAAATCAGAAAATGTTGAAAGGTTTTTTAAATTCAAAAAAGTCTGTTAAATCGGTATGTAGTAACATGGAAATTTAAGTTATGAAGGGACTCTAGGGCTATCATATCCACCCCTCACTTCACGAACAAGGATTAAATAAGTGTGGTCTGCAGACATGTGCCAGTTTGCAGGGATTCCTTACCCACTCTACTACCCAGGGTATCCTCTGATTTCCTTGGTATGCAAATATTTGTCCAGGCTTACCTTAAAGGCCTATTCTGTCTTCATGTCCACTATCTCTGCTGGTAGGCTGTTCCACAGTTACTCCACCTTCTGGGAACAACAGATGTGACCCCTGAATTTACCACCCCTGAGCTTCAGGGCATATCCCTGTGTCCTGTTGCATGATACCAGATCAAAAACTTCTGACTGCTGGATCTTGTCAATTTCCCTTTTTTCCAGGATAGACACATTAAGAGCCACAAGCTTCTCCTTATCAGTTTTGCCCCCAACAATGTGGATCACTTGTATGGCCCTGTACTGCACCTCTTCAAATGACTCAATGTCCTTTTTGTAGTGAGGAGCCAAAACTGCAAACAGTACTGCAGGTGGAGCCTAACCAGGGACT
Source organism: Neoceratodus forsteri (assembly GCA_016271365.2). Lineage (NCBI taxonomy): Eukaryota > Metazoa > Chordata > Ceratodontiformes > Ceratodontidae > Neoceratodus > Neoceratodus forsteri. The sequence goes on from CM057449.1 coordinate 689,947,239, forward strand.
TAGGAGCAGGATTAATTACCCTGCTATTCTGGTCACCCCCTCTTGATGCACCCAGCACAGTGGCTACACACTGCTTGTGCTACTTGGTCTTTTGTGTAGTATGACCCCAGATCATTTTTCTCTGGGACTGCAGTAAAAGAAGCCCCACGCAGTGTGTAGGTCCTAACTCTATTTCTCCTCGCTAAGTTTAGCACCTTGCATTTGGCTACGTTGAGTCTGATACAGCTGCAGCCAAAGACATGGAGAGAGATTTCCTGAGATTTCTGTGATCTCTCTCTACAGAAATTCCTGGCCTGCAGTACCACTGTGGGCTGCCAGAGTGAATCTCTTTAGATATACTATATTGCAGAATATTTGGAAACACCTGTCGGTATCTGTGGCTGCAACTATACTTCAGAAGTTAGACGAATCACTCAGCTTGTTCAGGGCCTCCCAAAATGTGTTTCCATACTCAAAGAAGTCCACCACCTTGGCTAACTTAGTGTTATCCATGAGCCTAAGCAGCCTGCTAGAGAAACCTGCTTCCAGATGTTGATGAAGCTGTTGATGATTAGTGGCCCGAGCACCAATACCTGAAGAATGCCGCTGAGTACTCTTCTCCACTTGAAGTAGTGCCCATCCACCACAGTCCTCTATTTTCTGCCATCATGCCAGTTAACAAACAACCCTGTAATTCTTCACTGGCAATCCGATTTTGGAATTGAGTCTAGGTCAATGGGTGCTGGACAGGGGGAGAAGGATGGAATGTCCTGCAGTACATAGTGTGAGGGTTCTGTTCTGTGCTGCAGTACTGCTACCTGGGTGACCAAAGGTAGCAGTATGGCTGGAAATCTAAGTATAGGTGGACATTTTTGACACTGGGACGTCGCCATGCTCAACATGAGCATATAGCCCCTTGACATACATGCAAGCAGAGTCCCACTGGAGTCAGAATGAAAAGCAGAAGCAGCCTTGACTGTCATAGATAAAGGACCCTGGCACATTCGTGGTGGGTCCTGCCTGCCAGTGAAAATGCTACTTGACAAAGCACAATGAGTTGAGGTGTTAAAACCCTCACCTGTCACTGCTAGTGGATTTCCAAGGTAGCATGGTGAAGGGCACCTCAGGTCAGGTAGGACAGTTCAGCGGTGCCATGGGAGTCTGGAAAGAGCCGGTGGTCTGTTGAACAGGGGGCATGATAAAACATCAGCAAAATAAAAAAACAGTTGTGTGCACTGCATTAGTTTATTTGGCTCAGAAGCTTGTCATGCACCACTGTATCAAAGGCCCTTTTCCTGCACTCTGTTGACCCCTGTGAGGTACTTGTAGGTCTCTATCATGTCCCCTCTCGCTGTTCTCTCTTTCAGGGTGTACATGTTGTGATCCCTCAGTCTCTTCTCATAGGGCTTTTTGTGAAACCCCTGTACCATTTTAGTTGCCCTTGTCTGAACTGCCTTTGCCCTATCTATGTTCTTTTTGAAGTACAGCCTCCAAATTTGGACACAGTACTCCAGGTGAGGTCTCCCCAGACTGTGATACAGTAGCAACACCATATCCCTTCTGCAGGAGATTCTCCTCCCTACACACTCCAGCTTCCCACTCGCCCTACGCACTGCTTTGTCACACATCCCTGCCACATTGAAGCCATCAACTGCAATAACCCCAAGGTCCCTTTCCTGCTTAGTGACTGTCTGCACCTTCCCCATCCTGTATTCAGCTCTTGCTTCCTATGCCCTAGATGCATGATTCTGCATTTTGTGGCATTGAATCTGAATTGCCATGCTCTTGACCACTCCTCGAGATTCCCAAGATCCTGTGCATTCTCTCTACCCCCTCCTGAGAGCCTACCCAATTACAGATTTTGGTATAATCTGCAAAAAGGCATACCTCCCTTCCAGTTCTTCCACAATGACACTTGTGAATATATTGAAGAGGAACAGCCCAATCTGAGCACTGCAGCACCCCACTGGTCACTTTTCCATCATTAGAGTAAGTGTTGTTAAGCACCACCCTCTATCGCCTATCCCAGCTGTACTCTGTCCACTTAACTAAGCTGTACTCTGCTCCATAGTACGGCTCTTATAGCTACTGAGAAAATCATATCTGCCCCAAAGTAGGTTTGTGGTGAGCAGCAGGATACCCTTCTACTTCTTAGAACTGTTCCCATCAATGGAGAATCAACATTAAATACATCCTTTAGCACTTATGGTTTTCCGGTTAGAGAAGTACTCCCAGTTTGAATTTGCCTGTTCTGCAATGTAGCATTGGTGGCACCATTGATGGTAGGTAGTATTATTATTACAAGCCTCCCAAAAGAGTGAAAAGGCAAAGAAAAGGAAGTCTTGACTTAAGGAATGGTTTATTTATGGTATGTACTGTATGTAATACATTTACATTACAGGATCAGCTCACGAGATGCAGCATCTTCTTTTCATGGAGTCCCAGTGCGTACCAGGCCCACTCATTATACTTGTTGTATCTATACACATACAGCAACAACTCAAAATGGCAATTCAAAAGTAATTTGTTGCAGTACAAGTACATGGCTAGCAGCAAGTGCAAAGCCTTTAATACATTTTTCAGTGTCAATACAATTGTGCTTTTCCTTTCTTTTTTGTCTTTTGTCCTGTTTACCCCAAATATGTTGAATCCAAACTAAAACAATTAATGTCATGCCCACCAAAAACGCAGATGGTCTTGATAAATACTTTTTATCTGTGTCCACCTCCATTATTGGCCATCCCCTATATGTCATTATAAATCTTTCTCCCTAAAAACTATCACAGTAACCCCTGTACGGAAAATAGCTAAAAGTAGCCCCATTTGAGTTTGGTGCTGCAAGTCATGTAAACAGTTACTACTCACTTTCCATAATACCCCCTCTGACTATAATCCTTGAGTCAGTGGTATATCAGTAGGTCCTGAAATTTGATTCTGTAGCATCTATGCTATTTATGTTAAAGAAAGACCATTCCTATCCCCGCAAAATCCAGCTCCAGTTTTTGGACACAGTTACCCTAATTGAGTTTATTCTCATTTAAATACCTGGCCCTAGAAATTAGCTCAGCGTTATCACTCAAGAATCACATTGATTGTGTACCTGGTAAAATCAGTGCTAGACTAAGTGTGCGCTAAAGTGTTCACAATAGATTGTCCATCCTTTGACTGTCTTACGCAGCTGGTTCAAAATACCATCCTCCCAGCTTTCGACTATGCTGACCCAGTCCTTAAATCAGCCTCAGACATAATCTGAAGAAAACTTGCCCCCTGTACAATAGAGCCTCTAGATGTACCATCAGTTTTCCCAAACTAATCCATCATTGCATTCTGTATTCTAAACATAACTGTCTCCCTATGTACCACATGGAGAATATCTACCTACTAGGTATCTTTTATAAGGGCATGCACAGAAGCTTATCAGAGAACCTCCATTTTTATTTATTTATTTGAACATTGGTAACTGGGAAAGGCGCACTGAGCTGGAGCTCATTTCCAGGCATGACCCAGGGGAGGGGAAATGGGATTAAACAGTTCAAACAGTTGAGACTACAAAACAATGGGCCCTATTCACAGATATGTGGGTTGCCTATGTGCAGATGCAGATGCAACCCTATGCCACGAAGCAGGGTCCAGTGGACCCCCAATGGTTTTTACAGAAGTTGCATGAGCCACCTGCACAGTGAATCCCCCCCACTAGCTGTGCAGCTATGTGCATAGGTGGTCCGGGGGGAGTGTCAGGGGCTTGCACACACTCTGCACTATGCACAAAGAGGACCCTACCTTAACTGTAGGGAATGACCCCAACAAAGACACCCACCTCCTCTGCACAGCAGAACAGGCAGACGTGGGCCAGGGGCAGCACCATAGATACTGGAGTGCCCATGGACACCACTGGAATGGGGCCATAAAACCATGCCATACGGAATGCCAGTATGCTATTATATTTGTCTTATAAACCTGGTACTATACCAGATGGCATTTATTTCAAAATCTACTACTACCATCTATCTGTGTGGCTACTGGTGTAGTGGAAGTAGCAGCATAGTGCCCACACTGTTGCCCCCAGCCCTACCATGCAGCTAGATAGGCTGGGGCATCACAATGGAGTGATTCCTAGTCCCGATGTGGACCCCCCTACCATGATGCCCCAGCCCACCTAGCTGCATGGTAGGGTTGGGGGCAACAGTGCAGGTATTATGCTGCCACATCCACTACACCAGTAGCCGCACAGATAGATGGTAATAGTAGATATTGTAATACCTACAGTCCAGTATGGTACCAGTCTTACATAACAAATATCACAGCATGCTAGCTTCCATATGGTATGAGCTCATGGCCTCATTCCATTGCCAGTCATACTGTAGCAGTCATGTCCATCATCTGCATATGGTCCCGCCCATCCTTTGCATATCCTGGGTCTGCACCTGCCCACAATCCCCTTCTCATGTGGAGCAGCAGAACCACTATGGGACCCAGGACAGACATCCAATTTGATGCCCGCCTGTGTCCTGTGAACCACCACCATGCAGCTGCATGCCAGAGCAGCAGGCCCACAGACAGGTGGGTGGTGATAGTGAATGCAGGCAGGTATGTGCGTGTCCGCGGATGTGGAGCTGTGCACGCTGGGGACACGCCTCCTGCAGATACCCGGTGTAACTTAGTGCAAAGGGCCCAATGACTGTGTGCACAAACACAATGTGGTATCATAACGCTACCAGCTGATAAAAGTGGAAGGGCAACAACTTATAAATACAATAAGATTGCAATTTAAAGGTTAGTGCAGGGGCAACAAGTCATATATACTGTTCAATAAATATTGAATATAATGGCTAGCACTAGAAGAGGAAAGCAGGCTGGAACATATGACAGCTAAGTGAGGACAGGAGCAAGCAGGAGAAAGAAGTAGGCTACAGAAGGGCCATAAAGGAATGGTAAGGGTGGGATAATCTAAGGGAGGAGGGGAGAGAGTTCCTGAAGGCAGTTGGATTGAGAAGAAGGCCTAACCAATGGATGTAGAGCACTGAAGAATAATGAAAGAGTGAGAATTCAAAGAGGAAAGGAATTATGTTGAGGGAGCTGAGGGAGATACCATGTCAAAGAGGTAGGAGAAGAGGGACGTAAACCAGAATTTGAAGAGAAAGGAAGCACAATGAGATAGGTGCTGTGAAAATAAGGAGGGGAGAGGGAGAGAGATGGTACAGGGAGCAGTAATGAGTAAGAGGGGTTGGGGTAACCAGTAGCAAAATAGCAAAAGAAGTAGAAGATAGAAACATAGAAACATAGACTTTGACGGCAGATAAGACCACTTGGCCCACCCAATCTGCCCATTTCCCTACCTATTGGATAAGCAGCAGATCCTAGTTAACCAACAGCCTACTTCCTCCTAACCCCCACTAGAATTGCCTTAAGTCTGTCCCATGCATTCTTGAATTCCCCCACTGTTTTTGACCCCACGACCTCCTCATGAAGGTCATTCCATGTGTCCACCACCCTTTCATGAAAAAATACTTCCTCACATTGCCCCTGAGCCGCCCTCTATCTTCAAATTGTGCCCCCTTGTTCTTGCACATCTCTTTTTCTGAAAGATGCTACCCTCTTGGACTTTGTTGATTCCCTTGAGGTACTTGAAAGTGTCTATCATGTCCCACCTCTGCCTCCTTTCCTCGAGGGTTTACATATTAAGCTCCTTTAGTTTCCGATGATACCATGAATGTTGTCTGTACCTCCGTTGATACCATGAATATTGTCTATACCTCCCTACCTTATTGTAACCCTTTCCTTTGATGAGGAACCTTTGTAAATGAGCTGCCTCAAGCTCAAAGGTATTTGTAATCCGAGATTTAAATAAATAAAAAAATAAATAAATAAATAAGTCTCTGTCATTGTATGACATCTGTTGCAGATCCTGCACCATTTTAGTTGCCCTCCTCTGGACTGCCTCCATCCTGTCTGTGTCCTTGTGGAAATGGGGTCTCCAGGACTGCATGCAGTACTCCAGATGGGGTCTCACCAACTGTCTGTACAGAGGGATAATAACTTCCTGTTTTCTACTGGTGATGCCTCTCCCTATGCATCCCAGTTGCCCCCAGCCCTCCTTACTGCTTTCTCACATTGCTTACCCACCTTTAGGTGATCTGATATGACTACCCCCAGGTTCCTTTCCATTTTTGTTGTTGTTAGTACCTCCCCCCACCCCACAGTGTACTCTTCCTCTGGGTTTTTGTTTCCCAGGTGCATTGTTTTGCACTTCTTTGCATTGAATCTAAGCTGCCATACTTCTGACCATTCCTCCAACCTTTCCAAGTCCTTTCTCATCCTTTCCACCCCCTTTGTGTACCAACCCTGTTGCAGATCTTTGTGACTTCTGCAAAGAGGCACATTTTTTCTTCCAATCCCTCCGCAATGTCACTTATAAAGACATTAAAAAGGACCAGTCCCAGTACTGAACCCTGTGGTACCCCGCTAGTAATCCCCCTTTCTTTGGAGTGGACTCCATTTACTATTATCCTCTGAGTCCTGTTGTCCAGCCAATTTTTTACCTAGGCTACCACCTGCGACCCACTCCCAGGCTGGCTAACTTGTTTATTAATCTTTTGTGTGGGACTGTGTCAAATGCCTTGCTAAAGTCTAGGTAGGCCATGTCCACAGCCCCTCCCTGGTTGACTACTTTGGTGACCCAGTCAAAGAAATCTTTTAGATTCGTCTGACATGACCTTCCCACTGTGAATCCATGCTGCCTCGGGTCCTGTGCCCTGCTAGCCTCTAGGTACTCAACAATTCTTTCTTTCAGAAATGATTCCATAATTTTCTCTATGACTGAGGTCAAACTAACAGGTCTGTAGTTTCTTGCCACTGCCTTGTTCCCACTTTTGTGAAGGGGAATCACATCCGCCCTCCTCCAGTCCTCAGGTACCACACTATCCTCCCATGATTTGTTTAAAAAGGTAGTTAGTGGTGTCACTAGTTATTCCCTTAGTTCTTTTAGAATTCTGGGGTGAATCCCATCAGACCACATTGCTTTGTCCACCTTCAGTTTTAGGAGTTCTTTCAGGGCCCTTTCTTCTGGGAATGGACTGGTATCAAACATCCCATCCAGAGTGCTTCTATTGTTTGGTTTAGGTACCTCCCCCTCCTCTTCTTTTGTGACTACTGAGCAGAAGTATACATTCAGTATTTCTGCTTTTTCACTGTCACCCTCTGCCCACCCCCTTCCCTTTATTAAGCCTCACTATCCCTCCCTTGGGCTTTCTTCGCTCTCTAATGTACTTATAAAAGCCTTCTTAATTGAGTTGGCTATCCTTTCCTCGGTTTGGGCCTTTGCTGTTCTGACTGACTTCCCTACTTCCTTCTGCTTGAACTGGTACAGTTCTCTGTACTGCTCCTTCTGTGTTTCCTTATACTTTCTGAATGCAATCTTTTCTCCCTAACCTTCCCTGCCACCTCTTTTGAGAACCATAGTGTTTTTTTCCTTTGTTTTATTTTGTATATTTGCTTCACACAAAGGTTTGTTGCCTCTGTGATGGCAGTTTTGATTTTAACCATTGTTCCTCCACCCCTTCTTCTTGCCTGTTTGCTAGTGCTTTTCTGAGGCACTCTCCCATTTTGCCAAAGTGAGCCCTCCTAAAGTCCAATACCCTCGCTTTTGTATGGTTTGACTCTACGGCTGTGTTTATCATGAATCACACAGTTTGGCAGTCACTTGTTTCCAGATAGCTGCCCACTTCTAAATCTGAGCTCCTGTCTCCATCCCCGTTTGAGAGTATGAGGTCTAAGACTGCCCCTTCCTGAGTCGGTTCCAACACTAGCTGTCTGAGCCATGCCCCCTGTAGGGCATTGAGAATGACCCTGCTCTTGGATGTGGCTGCAGCAAAGGTGCTCCAGTTAACATATGGCATTTTCAGGTCCCCATTAACAATATTTCCCCTTTTTCTGCCATTCTAAGGATGCCTTCTATCATTTCCTTGTCTGTTGCCTCCCCCTGAGACAGGGGTCTGTAGAAAATCTCAGTGTGGATTGTGGTGCCATTTCCTGTCTCCAGGGTGACCCACAGTGCCTCCTCTCCTCCCTGTTTGCCCTTTAGTTCCATTGTATTGATCCCTTCCCTTATGTAGAGAGCTACTCCTCCTCTTCTTTTACCCTCCCAGTCCATCTTGTAGATTGTGTACCCTGGTATGTTGACATCCCAGTCATAGTTCTCTGTGTACTATGTTTCTGTGACTGCCATGATATCAGGTGTCCTTCTTCCATCAAGGCCACTAGTTCAAGGACCTTGTTATCCAGACTATAAGCATTGATACTCATTGCCCCACATTTTTTGAGGCCTTACCCCTTTTAGCTCCATCCCTGTCCTTACTGCCTTTGTCTTTTTCTCCATTTACCCATGTCCAGCTCCCTATCGACTTCTCTACCTTTGTGTTTACCTCACTAACTACCCTGTTTTGGGGGGGCTGGGATTTCCCAGCTGCTTTTCAGTGCCTCCCCCCCTTGGATAGTTTAAAAGCTTACCAATGTAGCATTTAAACCTATCACCTAGGATCCTGGTTTCCCTCCTGGACAGATGCAGACCATCATGCCAGTATAGGCCTGTATCCCTCCAGGTGGAACCCCAGTCCCCAATGAAGCCAAAACCCTGAGCTCTGCACCAAACCTGTGCCCTCCAGAAACAATCAGCTATAGCTCTGACCCACCACCACCTCGGTGAGTGCTTTCCTTCCTTTCAGCAAGGAAACCTGCACAACAATTTAACAGAAAATATACCCCACAAAAAAACAATTTCAATCAGAGAGTCACTTATACAAACCCTGCAAGTTTGAAATGAAAAAAATAAAATAAATCACCTCTGCTGTGTAGTTCTTTTTAGCTCTTCTTGAAGAGATAGGATCCAGTCCAGCTATTGTGGATTTGGGAGCACCATCATAGATCACACTTACATAGTCAAACATTGGGAGGATCATTTGGAGAACAATCTCACGCTGGACCGGAGGTAGAAGGCAGGGTTTATTCCTGTAGAGTGCACAGAGTTTGGTGCATCATTTTTTGATGATAGCATCAATGTGGACAAAGTAGAGATGATTATCTAGCTACACTTCAATGTATTTGAAACAAGGGCTGACTCGCGGGGGGGGGTGCTATCAAGGGTTTTAAAGGTAAAGGGGAAAGGGGGAAATTGTTAAACCAGGAAAGGCACACTAAGCCAGAACTTGTTTCCAGGTGCGACCTGAGAGTACATCGAAGTTAAGTGCTCAGAGTCACACAGTATGCAAGTGGGGGGCAGACGGGATTCAAAATAGGAGCCAGGCTAAGCCTGCTAAGATGTTGGTGGGTACCAAATAGCATGGTGACTGTTTTTGGCATTAATAAAGAGCTGGTTAGCACAAAACCAGTGCTGGATGTTGTGAAAGTTGTGCTGTAGGGACTGTTCCAATAGGGGAATAGAGGTTCTGGTGGCAAATAGGACTGTGTCAACTGCATACATATGTATTTTAGCTGAATCACAGGCTGAAGCAAGGTCATTTAAGAGAATGGAAAAAAGGACTGGACCCAGGATAGAGCTTTGGGGCACAGTGGAGTTGATAGAGAGAGTGGTAGAGCAGGATCCCCCACCTGGACCAGCTGGCTCCATCCAAAGAGGTAGGAGTGGAACTAGTCAAGGGCGGTGACTGAGAACCCAGCAGCCTTGAACTTCTCAAAAAGTGAGGGTGGGCTACAGCATAGGGCATCTGTCTTGTAGGGTACTTTCCATTCCACTTGGATCAATCAATCAATCAATCAAACCACCCCTCTTTCTGAGACCTCTTATGCTCTCAGGAAAAAGAATAGAGAGCACTGCAGCCTCCTAAAGATGGCACTGTGAGATGAACAAGAAGAAACTGGAAACAGTGCACACACCAGGTTTAGAGTGAATAATAAATATATATTGCTGCAGTATAGGAACACCAGTCAAGCTGCCCCTACATATCACCACACAAAGTGTCTGCTTGCACCAGAGCCACCAGGCTTGTGAAGGCTGACTACTTTTTCTCATCCTTACAGAACAATCTTAACCACCCCTCCAAGTTCTGGAAGGTCATCCACACCCTATTCCACCCCCCACCCAGTGCCCATCTCCGATCCTCAAGGTGGGTGACACCCTCATTTCCGACCCTCCTTCTGTGGCATCTCAATTCAACTCCTTATTCACATCATGTGCCTCCTTCCTTCTCTCCTCCCTTCCCACTAAAACTCCCCTTCCCCACCCACCCTTCAGCACCTCCTTTATTCTCCTTTCTCTTCTTGCCAGTCACTCCTGCTACTTCTCTCAATGCCCTCTTGGCCCTCAATCCAATGAAAGGTAGGAGCCCTGATGAGCTTGACCCCAAGCTCCATCTCTCTGCCCCAGCCCCTGTCATTGCTGTCCCCATCTCCTCCCTTCTTAATCTCTCTTTCTCTCTTGCCTCTGTCCCTACCGCCTGGAATCATGCAACTGTAATTCCCCTTCCTAAAGGAGGTGATTCTTCTACTCCTGGAAACTTCCACCCTATCTCTCTGCTCCCAATCTTAGCTAAACTCCAAGAACACATAGTGCTTTCTCAGCTCTCTCCCTTCTTTGTTTCCTCCTCTTTTTTCACCCCCTTTCAGTCTGGCTTCCACAGAAACCACTCCATCACCTCCTCCTTCCTGTGGCTCACTGATTTCATCCATACAGGCATGGACCAGGGCCTCTTCACCTCCGCCATCTTTGTCAACTTGGCAAAAGATTTTGACACAGTTTCCCACCATCTCCTCTTTGACAAGATCAAGTCTGCGGGTGTCATGGACTCCACAACTAACTGGTTCCACTCCTACCTGTTCTCAATCAGTTAGAATTGGAGAGTTCTTATTCCCCCTTCCCCATTTGTACCAGCGTCTTCTAAGGCTCCACCATTGGCCCACTGCTTTTCTCAGTATTCCTAAATGATCTTCCCTCTGCCTGCTCTTCTATGGACATCCACATGTACACAGATAACATGGTTCTCTTTGCCTCTGGACCCTCCTCTCCTGAGCTAACAGCCAGGCTTCAGCTTGATTTCACCAACATCCAATGATGGTTCAGGTCAAATCACTTATCCATAAATGTAAAAAAAAATTCGTTTCCATGACTTTTGGCACTAAGCAAAGGCTTTCAGGCTCTCATCTCTCCCCTCTTTCCACACCCTTGATGGGGTCACAGTTGACAATGTGCCCTCATTTAAGTACCTTGGGGGCTGACTAGACTGGCACCTTGACTTTTCACAGCACGTAGATGCCATACATAAACATGTAACATCAGCCAGTCAACCACTGAGCCAAGATTCTTGCCAAGGACTCTGGGACTGTGTGAATAGACTCTTGGGAGAAAATACCAGGGAATGTTTAGGCATCTTTTTCTGCACCAATGAAGTATTGAGGGAGCCTCATACATGTTAATTTTTCAGCTCCAGCCAATGGGTAGTGAGGAAAGGGCTCCCAAAAGAGAACAGTTAGACTTTGGTTCAGTTTGGTGTGAGCCCCTCCAGAGGGATGGGGCTCCTGCCCCTGGAAAGAATGGGGCTGCAAGATGGGCCTGCCTGGGGACTGCCAGCAATTTGTCCCCCGGGGCAGGGAGTGCCTGCCCCATTGGGAAAAAAAAGAAGCAGCTTGGAAGAGAAAAGGGAAAGCTGCAGGTTGCTGTATTGTTTGTATTGTTCTCAAGTTGCACCACAGTGGTGAGGCAAAGAAGCAGAGAGGAAAGGTTGTGTCCTGAGCCTGAATAAAAGGACAAAGGTTGGGTCTAAGCCTGGAAAAAGACCAAGGCTGCGTTCTAAGCCTGGTAAAAGAACGAAGGTTGTGTCTAAGCCTGGAAAAAGACAGGATACAAAAGATGAGGAATATGTATGTGATGAGGGCAGAGAAAAGGAAAAGTAAGCCTCTTCGAGCCAGAGAAATGCTAAGTACCTGCACAGTGAGAGACTGGACTGTGAGTGTGCAGGTGATATTTGTGTTAGCCAGAGCAAAAAGGTGGCTGTGTTAAAGTTGAGAGACTGTGAAAGCAAAAGGATGGACAGGAGCTTTCTGGCTAGAGTACCTGTTGTCTGCTCCTGAGATACAGCAAAGAGAGAAAGTGATTGCTCTGGCTGCACATCGTGGCCGGAAAGAGAGAGGAAGAACAAGAAGAAGCAGAAGAGAATGTGCTGAAGTGTTTCTTCTGACACTCAGGGCCAGGTGGAGAACCTGCCAACCCCCATCAAGTGGGGTCTGCCACTGCAGGGGGTCACAGCTCTTGTACCTGAGTGCTAGGGCACTCTGTTCGGAGGGAGCTGGGACGTGGTGCCACTCCCTGGTCTGGGTCCCCTGTAGTTGGCAGAACTTGCACACATGCTCTACAATGGGATCTGTAATGGGCCAAAGGGGACAAGCTGCAAGATCTGCAAGCAAGAGAGAGAGAGAGAGAGAGAGAGCAAGCAGCAGCCTCTGTGCCTCTGATCAAGTATTGCACCCGGTTCTGCCTGTGATGCCATCCATTCCCCAGGACTTCCGTGAACTGTGTCTTCTAAGGATTGAGTCTGCAGATCCATGAGTAAACAGCAGGAATTGCCCTGTGCCTGGGGACTGTAAATATGTTGGTCTACTAGGGTAGGAGGTAGAGCTAAGGACTAGAGGGAAAAGGTAAAGGTAGCTCTAACCAAAAGCCAAGGGAAAATGTAAAAGCTAAAGCTCAATCCAAGTCAATCAATCAATCAATCAAAGTCTTTATTTAACCAGACGATCACCATTGAGCAAGCTCATTTTCGAGGTGGACCTGGGTTTGTTAACAAGGAACAAGGGACAATATACATGGGATGCAACACACAAGAAAATAGTAATAATACAAATAAAGTGAGATACAATAATACAGTATATACAAAGTATCAGCAGGTAGCATTGACAGTAGTATATGCTTGGTACAGAAGATACTGCTAGTTTTGGGTAGGACACAATTTTTCATAAAAGTAAGGAAATATACATATCAGGTGCACTGAACACAAATCAAACCTAATATAAAAAGATGTATAGTGATACGGTATGGAGAATTTAGAGCTGGAACCAGGGTCAAAGGAATGTGGAAGGGACAGATATGGGGGTAGAAAAAGGGGAGAGGGAAGAGTTGATTATAGATGTGATCAGTCTTGTAACAGTAGTAATTAGAGTGTGCTTGGGCTTATAGGAGTCGCTATTTAGGGTAGACAAGCACAGAACTCCTTATTATGATGTAGATATAGAGATTTAAAAGATGCTAGGCTGATGGGGTGAGTTAATTTCCAAGTTTTTTGCAGCTTGTTCCACAGTTGAGGGAGCACAAAGCTGATGGCTCCTCTGCCAATGTGAGATTTTGCTTTGTAAACATAAAGGTAGATATATGAGGTGCTTCTCAGGGCATACTTCCCTAGAGTGCACAAAGGTAAACAGACAGAGATATACTGGGGCAGTTTATCTGAGATAGCTTTGTATGTCCAAACCACAGCATTTTTTTGCCGTCTGTAAGCAAGGGATGACCATCCCACTGCCATGTACAGTGCACAGTGGTGGGTTGAGTATGGAAGACCCGTGATAAATCTTATGGCTCTGTGATAAAGCGTATCGAGTTTGGCTAGGGTACCTGCAGGTCCCTGACTATATAGAAAGTCTGCATAATCCAATAGAGGAAGAAAGGTAGTTTGAATCAGTTTCAGTTTAGCGTCTCTTGTGAGGAGATTATTAATCCTAAAGAACAGACCAAGTCTTTGTCTAAGTTTCTTTGCCAGTTCTTCTAAGTGATCTGTGAAAGTAAGCCTATCGTCTAACCAACTCCCCCCCAGGTACTTGAACTTTGGAACGTTGTCCAACCGCTCACCGAGAATGGTAGTGATCTGCGGGAGTGCCCCAGCAATTGCAGGATTTATTGCGTTTTGAAGGGGCGAGAGGAACATTGCTTTGTTTTTTTTTTTTGCATTTAAGAGCAGTTACTGGTTCATAAACTGATGTTGCAGCTGATTAAATTCATTTTGAAGGGCTTTACAGGCCACTTCAGGTGTGGGGCTACTAGCATAGAGTACCATATCATCCGCGAATAGGTGTATTTGTGCTTCTTTAATGAGGGCATCTATGTTGTTAATTTAAATGGTGAAGAGCAAGGGATCAAGAATGGAACCTTGTGGTACACCCTCAATAGGGGTTTTGGTGGAGAAACTTCCCCTTCTGCCTTTACTTGTTGAAGTCGTCCTGAGAGGTAGTTGGAGAACCATTTAAGGGATAGGGAATCCAAATCAATGTTCCATAGGGACGACAGAAGCAGTCTGTGATCAACGGTATCGAAAGACTTGCTTAGGTCCAAGAAAACTGAGCAGACAAAGTTTTTTTGTCTAATTCAAGCTGCCAGGTGTGTGTCACCTTGGCTAGAGCAGAGATTATACTGTGCTGTGCTCTAAAACCGGATTGTAACGGGTCGAGCAATTTTTCTGATTCCAGGTACTTCAGAAGCTGGGAGTTCACAATTTTTTCCAGCATCTTTGACAGGATTGGAAGTAGGGAGATTGGCCTGTAGTTATTGAGGTCACTAGGATCTCCTGACTTAAACAAAGGGACCACAAGTGCATTTTTCCAAATGGGCGGTAGGTCACCCTGGGATAAGGATAAGTTGAAGAGATGAGTAATTGGGACTGCGAGGACACAGTAGCCGACCTTTAAGAAGTACGGGTCAATGAGGTCGGCCCCAGCACTTTTCCTATTGTCCAGCTGAAGGAGAAGATCTTCGACTTCTTTCAGGGAGGTAGGCTGCAGAGAGAAGGATGAAATGGGGATGGGTTTTTCTTGTGTATCCAATCTAAGTTGTTGGCAGAGGATATTCACGGGAGAGGAGTCAAAGGCTAGCCCTGCAGTGGCAAAATGATTATTGAGAGCATCGAGGATAGACGGTCTGTCGGAGATGACGGTATTGTCGATCAATAATTTAGTAGGTAGGGAATTTACAGTGGTGTGACCTTCAATGTCTTTAATAGTCCTCCAGAATTTGGAAGCATTTCTTGAGGAGCTCTCCAGCTGAGAGCGGTAGAAATTAGCTTTGGCTTCTCTGACCATTTTAGTGCAGAGGTTCCTCACGCTCAGGAAAGAATTCCAGTCATTTATTAAATTAGTTTTCCTAGCAGTTCTCCAGAGTACATCCCTACTCCACAAAGCATCTTTCAGGTCTTCTGTAAACCACCGACAGGATTTGTTTCTGGCACAAACTTTTACTATGGGAGCATACTTGTTGAGAGCCCCTAGCACAATTTCTGAGAAAATATCATAAGCCGTAATCAGGGACTTGGCTAGATAGAAGTCCTGCCATCGCATGGAGTCTCTTAGGTCTGATATATACCCATGGAGGTCAAAGTTGCATATATACGTTTTAAAGGAGAATTTTAGTGCAGCTGTGGATTTAAGAGTGGATCTTACACACACAATGAAGCAGTGGTCGCTAATATCAGAGAAAAAGACACCAGCATGGGAGAATAAATGGGGTTTGTTAACTAAAATGATATCCAAAAGAGTACTGTTATTAGGGTGAGCTTGTTAGGATGAGTAGATTTGTTTATTAGCTGTGACAACCCAAGGGAATCACAGAACATTTTAAGTGGGGTGGATGCACTAGAAATCCAGTCTAAGTTGAAGTCCCCTAGTATGATACACTCTGAAGATGCTGAACCCAGGATTTTTCTGAGATGTTTTAACAACTGTAGTCCAGCTGATGGGGGTCTGTAGCATCCTATTATACATAATGAGACACCAGTGGCAATTTCAATCTTTAATGACAAGCTTTCAAATCCTTTTGGGACAGAGGTTGAGTCAATTATGGAGGTAGGGAAGTTATCCTTGATGTAAATAGCTACCCCACCACCTCTGGTTTGCCTGTCGGCTCTGAACAAAGAGTAGGAGGGGATGTTAACTTCATTGCTACTGGTTGCCGGTCAGAGCCAGGACTCAGTAATCACCAGAACATCTGGAGCAGTATGACATACCCAGGCCTGAACAGAAGTGATTTTTTTTAATAGGCTACATGCATTAACATGCAAGAATGTAAGCCCCTTGAGGCTTCGTAGCTCTGCTGGGGATTCCATGGGTGCCAGAGGGCCTGGATTAAGCTCAACATTTCCTGAGCATAGTAAAAGCAGGAACAAGAGTTTCCTGCACAGTTCTAGGAGAAGTGTGGGTGACTGAGTCTTCTTTCAGTTACGTGATGTGTCTCCGGCAGTATAGGGAGTTCTGAGTCTAGTTCCCAGTTTTCCTGATGCTGCATACAATAATACCCTGACCGAGAGAGTCAATGGGAGTAGGGGGTAGTATGCAGAAGGTGGTGTAGCCCTGTGGGCAGGCTCTAGGAGAGTTCCTGTATGCCAGTGCAGGTGAAGGACCAGCAGCGGGCTAGGGGAAGTTAGAGCACATACAAGTTCTTCTACTTGATAGGAAAAGTCCCGGTCAGACAATGTAAAAGGAGAGCCATTCTCCACTCTAGGAGTTATTTTTTGATTCACGTTTGAGTCCAATACATGTAAGATGAGCAGAGACAAGCATAGAAGCAGGTAATATGCCCTCATTATGAGACTATTACCCAATGAGCGCTACAAGTGCAGGCAAGAGAAGGGATTCTCAATGAGGAGAATTTCTTAATCCCTGCAGAATACTACTATAGGCAGTGGATCCTGAAGCAGTAATCCTTAGGTACAGCTCCTAGTCAGGCTAATAAGAAAAGAGTTCACCTGACTATAGTACTAGGGGCAGAGAGGCTTTGAAGCAAATTTCTTAGCTACTACTCTGGAGCAGACTAAGTACTAGAGAGATTGCCTGACCTAAATCAACTGCCTTAGCAAGACAGGATATGCTAGTGAGCAATAAGCAAACCTAAAGTACCAAAATGGTATGCCTCAGCAAGACAGAATGAGATAAAGCTGCTAGACAGCTTAGTTGCAAAAAGGGGATGGGAGGAATTGCAGTTGTTGACAGTAAGTAACCAATAAATTGAAACATCAGATACGAGTGGGCGGAGACTGGTGCATTTAAAGGAGGCCTGGGAGGAGGGGTGGGATGAAAAATCAAGGGAAGTTTGCAGAGCTAGCACTGAATCAGTGCACATACAGTTGGAGAGAAACTGCAGCGAGCGGGAATGGTAAGTTACTTTACACAGGCAGAGCAGAACAGGCAAAATTAAAATATATAAACTAGGAGCCGAGTACAGGGATGCAGGCTTACATTAAACCACACGTATCGGGTGCTCCTGTCTCAGGTCAGTGAGACCAGCCAATCAGGGAGCTCTACACAGGCATGGAGCCAATAGTGCTACCCTGAGAAGGCACTGAAATTGAAAACAGCAAATTGCAAGTGATGATCTGGTTCAGCGTTCACACAGCCCAGAGAAATTGTGGCAATTTTTCAAGCGTCGTACCTTATCTATCTCTTTGGAGGGTGGGTGGATCAGACTCCTTGCACCGTAGAGGTGCTATGGCTGGATTGTGAGCACTGCCCGTGGGGGCAAGTGGCACCTGTAAGGAAGGAGACAGCAGATTAAATAGGATCAGATGGGGGGGTGTCTAAACAGAGACACACAAAGGGAGTTGAGCACCAACTTGAAAGACAAAGTCAGGGGGCAGTCTCAGACAGAGGCAAGGTGCCGGCTAACTCGGAATCCAAAACAAGCACAAAAGAACTGACTGATGGGGGAGGGCAGGAGGGACAGAACAGAGACAGAGGAGGACAGGGGGACAAAGGAAGATGATTAAGAATGAAAGTCAAGGGCAGGAGCCTTAGGCTCAAGACAGAGGTTACACAGATTTTACAATTCACTGAATTTTCTAACTAGGCCCATAGCAGTAAGCATGTAAACCCAATACAGTCTTAAATAGGATTAAAAAAATATATATTAACAAAGCCAGTAAAACTTTTTTACAAACTCAGTTCAAGGCAGTGTACAGAGTGAAAGCTTAATTGTGGAAAAATCAATGGGAAGTTTGCAGAGCTAGCACTGAATCAGTGCACATACAGTTGGAGAGAAACTGCAGCAGCGGGGGAATGGTAAGTTACTTTACACAGGCCGAGCAGAACAGGCTAAATTAAAATATATTAATTAGGAGCCGAGTACAGGGATGCAGGCTTACATTAAGCCACACGTCTCAGGTGGTTCTGTCTCAGGTGAGTGAGAGCAGCCAATCAGAGAGCTCTACACAGGTGTGGAGCCAATAGCGCTACCCTGAGAAGGTGCCAAAATTGAAAACAGCAAATTGCAAGTGATGATCTGGTTCAGCATTCACACAGCCCAGAGAAATCGTGACAATTTATCAAGCGTCTTACCTTATCTATCTCTTTGGAGGGTGGGTGGATCAGGCTCCTTGCACCATAGAGGTGCTATGGCTGGATTGTGACCACTGCCAGTGGGGACAAGTGGCACCTTATCTATCTCTTTGGGGGGTGGGTGGATCAGGCTCCTTGCACCGTAGAGGTGCTATGGCTGGATCGTGACCACTGCCAGTGGGGACAAGTGGCAACTTATTTATCTCTTTGGGGGGGTGGATCAGGCTCATTGCACCGTAGAGGTGCTATGGCTGGATCGTGACTGCTGCCCGTGAGGGCAAGTGGCACCTTATCTATCTCTTTGGGGGGTGGGTGGATCAGGCTTCTTGCACCATAGAGGTGCTATGGCTGGATTGTGACTGCTGCTGGTGGGGGAAAGTGGCACCTTATCTATCTCCTTGGAGGGTGGGTGGATCAGGCTCCATGCACCGTAGAGGTGATATGGCTGTATCATGACCACTGACCGTGGGGGCAAGTGGCACCTTATCTGTCTCTTTGGGGGTGGGTGTATCAGGCTCATTGCTCCATAGAGGTGCTATGGCAGGATCGTGACCGCTGCCCATGGGGACAAGTGGCACCCTATCTATCTCTTTGGGGGGTGGGTAGATCAGACTCCTTGCACCATAGAGGTGCTATGGCTGGATTGTGACTGCTGCCCGTGGAGGCAAGTGGCACCTTATCTATCTCTTTTGGGGGGGTGGATCAGGCTCATTGCACCGTAGAAGTGCTATGGCTGGATCATTACTGCTGCCCGTGAAGGCAAGTGGCACCTTATCCATCTCTTTGGGGGGTGGGTGGATCAAGCTCCTTGCACCATAGAGGTGCTATGGTTGGATTGTGACTGCTGCTGGTGGAGGTAAGTGGCACCTTATCTATCTCCTTGGAGGGTGGGTGGATCAGGGTCCGTGCACCTTAGAGGTGCTATGGCTGGATCATGACCGCTGCCCGTGGGGGCAAGTGGCACCTTATCTATCTCTTTGGGGGATGGGTGGATCAGGCTCCTTGCACCATAGAGGTGCTATGGCTGGATTGTGACTGCTGCTGGTGGGGGTAAGTGGCACCTTATCTATCTCCTTGGAGGGTGGGTGGATCAGGGTCCGTGCACCATAGAGGTGCTATGGCTGGATCGTGACCGTTGCCCGTGGGGGCCAGTGGCACCTTATCAGGGACCCTGGTTTTCCATTTTTACCAGTAACACCAGTAACAGTCATGGAGTCCTGCTTGGTTTGTGGATTTTAAATTTGTGTACCGGTGCCTCACGGAAATTGCATGTTACTGCACAGAATCTCTAAGATTTCAGCATCTTTTTAAATTTTTTTATTTTCTCTTTCTATGTCCCCTTTTCACAGCATTAGTCTCCACTTTTCAGAGATCCCTAGGCTGGGTATCCCCTAGCTTCACCCCCAGGTAATGCTCAGGAGCTCCTGTGGGCCTGCCTCTATCCTGCCTGGGTTGTACCCCCCAGGTGGGAAGGGAGGGGAACCCCAGATCACCCCTCCATGCTTCCTTAGTGTGTGTGTGTCGGGCAGCCCAGTGTGTCCCTCATGGAGCCTGGTTATGAAGTCTGGGGCACCTGGGCCCCTTCTGCCAGTGGCCAATGTGGGGTGCTTGTTCCTGGTTTTCTGGTCTCTGTCCCTGAGGGCACCGGCAGTAGAGGAGCTCCAAGGAGGTAGGTCACATACAGACATGCCACTGCTCCTGATCCTGGCTAACATCCTCCCCTCCTGATCACCGTGCAGCACCATTGCACCACTGCACCACCACCCGTGGTCACACAGGTGGTGGTAAAGCAGCAGGACCTGCAGCCCACCCTCCCTGGAGGACAGCAGTCCCCTGGGTGCTCGATCCTACTCCCCTGGCCAGACCTCCAGCAACCAGAGATTGCTTCAGACCCTGGGTTGTTGGCATTGCAAGCAGTAGTGCTACTGCAGCGCCAGCGGGCTGACCCAGATTTCAACATCTTAAAATGAATGCTGCTGTGCTTCACATTCTTTCTGCTTTGCTGTGTATAGAGTCAGTAAGGAAATCACCCGCACTGCTTTGTTGTAACCAGCCATTCAGTTTAACCACCCATGCTTCCCACCAACATCTCCATCACCTGAGGGCTGCTTTCCTTCCTGAAACCACAGTTTTCATGTAGTATGTGCCTAAGAGTCTTTTACTATTTATATTACACTGTATTATACAAAAAAAATTACAAGTATCAACACACATGGGCAGGGCCACTGGAAAATTGTAGGAAAAGTAACCTGAAATTGCAGAGATTTTTTGCAAAACTTGCTGGAAAATTGCAGGAGTTCTACTATAGATCCTGAGTGCTTCACAATAAATCCTTTTCTGTTTTCTACTGCATATATTAGTCAGCATAAACTGCTAAATGAATACACTTACACTTGAATATGTTTTAAATATGAAAAAAAACTTTTGTTTCTAACATGAATCCTAAACGGATAAGATGTGTTGCCTCTTCCAAAATGTAAAAACATGCCTCTTCCAAAATGTAAAAACATTTGCCTCATACAGTACTGGATTCTGTTTAGTGAGCTACAGAAAATAAATATTAAATAAATCCAGAATAAACAATATTATCTGTTTCTGGATGTAGAATAATGAAGCCTGATCAAAAGCTATTTACGGTGCTCTGTCAAGTATTCACTGACTTTGGTGTAAGAAAAAATAAGCAGATGGAGAGGCAGTTCAGTTTAGTAAAATGTTGTAAAGTGTTTCATGTTCATAATTTGTACTGTAGGTACTATGTACTACTATTAAAATCTTATATTAAAACATATATGGGTGTTATAGCTGGCAGTATAGCCTAGTGGTTAGAGTAACAAACAGTGATTGAACTGGGTACATCCAACAGACTTGGGTTTGATTCCCACAACCTCCACTTGCATACTGTGTGACTCCAAGCAAGTCACTTAATCTCCCCAGTGCTTCTAGGTCACTCCCGAAAACAGGCAGCTCTGCCTACTGGGCCTTACCTGGTTTACAAAGAATATAAAAAAAAATACCAATATATGTTTACTACATCATAGAATAGTAGTCAGGGTACCATGTAATTTACTTGAGTTTTACTTGGGCTGCAATGATTCTGTATAGGTAAAGATAAATGTTCAGATACATTTTATGTGTTTTATAAGCTTGTTTTTAGATTCTAGTCAGGTTTTTATTGTATTCTTTGCATATGAGCATCTAGGTTGTAGATTGTTAAATACAGGATCACTGTTACCAACTAGCTTATTCAAGCTTATAATCAGCAGGTCCATCCAAAATCCTCAGTTGTTTGAATGAAAACTAGTCTGAATGAAAGTATGTTCACAAGGAAAAAACTGCCTTACTACTTATGAAAAGACTTCAAAGTCAGCACCCCATTTAGGTGAATTGGATGATTTGCACTTTTTCTCCCACCTGCTGTTTCAGTCTCTGTGACAACAAAAAGTTTTCTGATAGACTGCTTCAACAAAAAGCAAATGTTAAGTATTTAAGAGTACTTATGTTTGGCCAGTGGATTTTGAAAGCACAGTCAATGACACACAGAAGGTAAGACCCCAGGGGCTGTATGATGCTGGTGGGCAGAGTTGTGCTCAATTCACATCTGAGCTCAGACATGAAAACTGGGAGACACCCTATTCATGGACACCAAGTAAAAAAAGCATCCACATGTCTGGGAGATGCATATATCCATTTGAAGGTCCTCCACTAATCACATGTGGATTTTTTAGGTGAAGACACTTTATTTCAAAGAAGCAAATTCAAGCAGTTGTTTTGCTCCTCCTACCCCCTGGCCATCCACTCCTTCAGGCCTGCCAAGGCCCCCTACTACCGCTGCTGAGTCCCAACCACCATCCACTGCCCCTTACTGCTGTGCTACCAGGTAACCCAAAGTAATCCTTCATTGAGTGGGCCCCTACTCCTCTGGGAGTCTACATGAGGAAGAGAATTGCCCCAAAGAGCTTTCTGTGTATCCTGGGCATGGCAGGGGTCAGAACAGACACATGTCTGGGGCTTCCGGCTTATGGAGGGACCAGCAGCCATCCTTCAGTTGGCCAGCGGGTGTTTTCCCATTTTCTTGGGAGCATGACAGGCCACATGATATCATGGTACAAGCCGATGTCCGTCACGCTCCCTCCCACAGTGAGGACTGACGTGTTGTCATGCTTCTGGCCTCCAGCAGGGGTCAGCAAATGCTAAGCTGTGAACCCACCCTCCCTCTGAGGAGAAGTGAGTGGTCATTGGATACTCAAGCCTTCACCCACCAGCTGGCCCTCCAACACCCAGGTCTGTTCCCTAACCCTGGTCAGCGGTGTCACAGGCAGAAATTCAATTCAGGCCGTTAAATTATAGATGGAAAAAAACAGTCCTCCTTAGCTGTGATAGTTCAAATTAATTCACATCTGAGATCTGACAAGCAAAGAGACCAAGTCATTTGTAACTTGTGCATGTGGGGTGTGGGTGTTGAAGAAAGGGGATCATAGTGCTGTCACTACTGCTATCACCCCAGAAGGATGTGGACTGCATTGTTGCTACTGTCATCACACCGAAGGGGTTGGGGCTGTAGTGCT
Organism: Neoceratodus forsteri; assembly: GCA_016271365.2. Classification (NCBI taxonomy): domain Eukaryota; kingdom Metazoa; phylum Chordata; order Ceratodontiformes; family Ceratodontidae; genus Neoceratodus; species Neoceratodus forsteri. The sequence continues at coordinate 689,970,095 of CM057449.1, forward strand.
TCTGCCATCACCAGTGGTGGATGAATAATATAGTACTGCTGCCATCACACCTAAAGGATGGGGGCTGCAGTGCTGCTGCTTTTGTCACACCTGAGGGAGAGAGGTCATAGCACTGTTGCTGCTGCCATCACACCAGAGAGATGGGGGCTGTAGTGCTGTTGGTGCTGCCATCACACCTGAGGGATGGGGCCGTAGTGCTGCTTCCATCGCACCTTAGGGATGGGGGCTGTAGTGTTGCTGCTGCTGCTGCCATCACATCTTGTACCTAAAATAACTTTAAATTGGTACAAGAATGGAAGGATGTGCAATAGTGGAGGTCAAAATTGCCAAAATGCATGTTAGCAGAGTTAAACATTGTTAAATAAAGTACACAGAACCAAATACCGGTAACACCAGATTTTGGCTTAGCAGACACCGGTGACAATATCGTTTTTTACAATGTGCAAAATGGAATATGCCCTTTCTCAATCCCAGTAAACCAGTGTCCCTGATTATATCCATCCAAACAGCAGCTGGGTGGATGCCAGATGCTGTAAAGTACCCTCTTTTATAGGGCAAATTTGTCAGTAGAAACTATTGTTTGTTTTTCCCACCATAGTAGTACGGTTGGTTATTTCAGGTTTGTGATTGGTTATCCTGACTAAACCAATCACAAGCCTGCAATAACTCATCTGCTCTGATTCGGCTCCTTATTTTTTCTGTATGATGATTGCTCCCTTCTGAATCCTGGTCTCTGCCTTTAAGCTCCTTTAAGCTGCCGCTCAGCTGCTGCTCCCTGCATTTTTCAATGTGTTTCCAAAGAGTGACATGACAGAATTTAGGAGTAGCACTCTGTCTTTCAGGCAGCAGCAGCTGCAGTTAAGCTGGACTCTGGAGCAGGGCACTAGGGCAGGCAGGCACTCAACTCACAGTGACAGTGGACTGAGTGGAGCAACCATTGGGGCACTGAGGATGACGAGTCCAACGAGCCTGAGGGAGCTAAGCTGTTGGAGGGACACAGTAGAAGTAAGTGGCGGGGTCAGGGAGCTAGCTGGATCTGAAAAATCCTCACACACCTGTGTACAGTGCACATTGCACATTGCACTGTGACTATTACTGTCCGTTACTGTCTTTCAGCAGAGATGCCCCCCCCAGACCATTAAGTCACCTCTGTTATGGGACCGAGTGTCAAGCAGCTATGGCACTGTGTTTCTGTGTGATGCCAGCATGGTGGAAACACTGGACAGTAGCCCATTAAGCATGCCAGAAATGTGTGTCTCACCCACTTGCCCTGCAGACATTTCCGCAGACAAGGCAAGCTCCATTCGGTAGATGGTAGTCATTAAGTAGTGTCTTCTCCTCCTGCACTCTGGTGCACTGCTGTCTGGAGCCCTAAGTCAGTGTCCATCACTATGCTGTGCGAGTGGGCTAGGCACGACCCTGATTTCCATCGATATTGCTGGTAGTGTCCCCAAATGTTCTGCTTTGTGTTGGTGGCGAGTGGCCGTACTGAGAGGAATGAGAGCTGTAAGCAGCAAAGTGTGATAGTTGCAAGTAAGTTGAGCAGATTGGGAGCAGACACACCAGAACTGGGACCCACACTGGGGCTGTAACAGCTTGTGCTGATGCATATTGTGAGTGTCACTGTAAGTGTAACAAAGTGAGGAGGGAATTTTAATAACATGAGAGCCAATGTCACCTATCCTGTGACCGCTTGTCCTGACTGTGAGTAAGTTATAAAATACAGGTTTGGTGCACTTCAATTTTGTTTTTGTTTTTTGGTTTTTTGTTCCTGATCAGACAGACAGAGTGGACTTACTTGGGGAAGAGAGAGGAGAGGGAGCCGGGACTGAGGGACAGAGCAGAGCCACAAAACTCGGCAGGCAGATTCCTCAGCTTTGTTCTGTGGGGGCACCTGGGGGCCTGATATGCCCCGTAAGGACTGTAACCCATGGCCGATTCTGCCACTTTCATGGGGGCACCAGGTGAGCTCCGTGGCCCGCGGCTGATTTGTCTGCTTCTGTGGGAGCACCAGGCAAGCCCCGCCATGACCCGTGCGCAGTCAATTCTTGAATCTCCGTGGTCCCGCAGCTGGTGGGAGCACCAGAAGGGGGGCACAAACGCGGAGGCAAAATGGTCCAGGGGAACGCTGACCCCCTGCTCCCCCAGCTCTGCCACTAATGCTAACCACACACTTGAACCGTATTAAATCCCTGCTCTGTATCAGCTCAATCATGCTGGCATGCACGTTGTTCCTGGCTGTTGATTGTTGAGAAGTCATCTTTCATACACTAGTTGCAGAGGCTAGTAGTGATTTTATTAGGACACTTCCTCATAATCCTTAAAGGTAAAGTCAAAAAATGTTGTAAATCAGCTGTGTATTTGGGGAGAACAGAGTCGAAGCAAGACGGAGGAAGCATGGTAACTGTAGCGGGATGGAGGAAGCAGTGTACAGAAAAAGGAAATTATCTCTTGTCTCTAGCCGGGTATGTTATTAAACAAGCATTTGTCAATGCTGAATGCTGGATGCTTGTTAAACAATTTGATGTTTTTCTGAAAAAAACACAGTGGTTAGTCTAGTCGTCATACCACAAGACGTCCCACATTGCAGCATCAACCCAGGTGTGGCCTCATCATTGATCTATATAAGGTTTAACACTACCTCCCTTTTTTTGCTGGTGATACCCCTTCCTGTGCACCCCAGCATCCTATTAGCCTTTCTTACTGCCTGATCACAATGCTTTGCTAGAGGTTGAAACACAGAAATAGTTGGCAGATAAGGACATCTAGGCCAATCCAGTCTGACCATAAGCCACGTTTTGCACTCCTCCTGTATTGGAAGATGTTTTTTTCCCTACACTTTGTTTATACTATTGAGGTACTTGAATGTCTCTATCATGTCTCCTGTCTACTTCCTGTCCTCCAGCGAGTACATATTGTGGTCCCTTAATCTCTGTTGTTTTGTTTTGTGGAGCAAGCCCTGTACCATCTTAGTGACCCTTCTCTGAACCATCTCCAGCCTGTTTATGCCCTTTAGAAGGTGCGGCCTCAATAACTGCATACAGTACTCCATGTGAGACCTGACCAGGATTTTATATAATGTCATCACTACCTCCCTCCTTCTGCAGGTGATACCCCTGCGTATGCACCCCAGCATGCCATTGGCCCTCCCCGCTGCTTTTGTAATCTGCTTTGACATTTTCAAGTCATGTGAAATTATAACTCCCATGTCCTTTTGTTTCTTGGTGACTGTCAACAACTGCCCCCACCATCCTGTAGCTCTCCCCAGGGTTTCAATGCCCCAGATGCATAATTTTGCACTTTTTTGATGTAAACCTCAGTTGCCACTCCTCAGACCATTTCTCAAGCCTGCCTAGGTCCTTTCTCATTTTCTCCTCCCCTTCCGGAGTATCCACCCTGTTGCAGATCTTGGTGTCATCTGTAAACAGGCAGTCCTTTCCTTCCAGTCCCTCTGCAATGCCACTAATGAAGACATTAAACAGGACTGTCCCAAGGACTGATTCCTGCAGTACCCCACTGGTCACCCCCTCCCCAGATTGTACCCTATTTACCACCACCCTCTGTCTGCTGTCTGTTAGCCAGTTCCTAACCCAGTTCATCACCTTGTCTACCATGCCCAGACTACCAATCTTGTTAACAAGCCTGTTATGTGAGACGATGTCAAAGACCTTGCTGAACTTGAGGTAGGCAACATCCACGCCCCCCCCCGATTAACTTTCTTCATCACCCAGTCAAAGAAATCTATCAGATTTGTCTGACAAGACCTACCCACAGTTAGACCTGACCAGGGTTTTACATAACGGCATTGCTACCTCCCTCCTTCTGCTGGTGACACCCCTGCCTATGTACCCCTTGTAATTTTTTCATATTTTGACCCCAAATTTTCAAAATAGTCTTCTTACCACTGTACCTCATAAACCCTATAAGTGAAAATTTATAAATCCACAGTAAAATGTCATTCCATGCCATAGGTGTGGAAACTTGTTTTGGGCAGGATGTGCAAAACAATACCTATACTGTTCATGAGGTTGTGTGAAGAAATGGCTAGGTTAAAAATTTGGAGTCAAAATATAAAACACTGGCAAAGTTATACACATGCGTAGGAAAATTTTAACAAGTGCACATAACTCTGTCTTTTGCTGGTATTGTTGCTCCAAATTTTCAACCTGGGCTTTTTGGGACCCCACCACATGAACAGTGGTGCTATCATTTTGTTACTCCAGAAAGGAGGTTTTGTGCAGCGACTGTTCCATTCCACGCCACAGGTGCAAGAACATGTTTTGAGCAGGATGTGAGAAATGACAGCTATACTGTTCATGAGGCAGTGTGGAGAAATGGCTATGTTGAAAATGTGGAGTGATAATATTAAAAATTGACTAAGTTATGCTCATGCGTAGGAAAATTTAAATGAGTGCACGTAACTTGGGCATTTATTGGTATTTTTGCTCCAGATTTTCAACATGGACTTTTTGAGATTCCACCTCATGAACAGTGGCACTGTCATTTCAGTACTCTATCCTGAAAGGTGATTTCCCACAGCAACTGCGCCATTCCATGCCACAGGTGCGAAAACACATTTCGAGCAGGATGTGAAACATGACAGCTTTACTGTTCATGACGTGGTGTGAAACAATGGCTATGTTGAAAATTTGGAGTCAAAATATTAAAAATAACCAAAGTTACGTGTGTACATATAAAACTTTTCAATGAGCATGTAACTCGAACATTTTTTGGTATTTTTATGCCAATTTTCAACATGGTATTTTGAGACCCCACCTCATTAACATTGGCACTGACATTTTGTGAATCGATCCTGAAAGGTGATTCCTTGCAGCGACTGCAAAATCACCCTTCGGGACCAAGTAATGAAATGACAGTGACAGTGTTCATAAGGTGGGGTCCCAAGAATCCCATGTTGAAAATTTGGTGCACAAATCTTAGATAATGGCTGAGATATCAACATAAGTTGAAACTGCAATTGGCAGCCATTATACAGTGCTTACCTTGATTATTCAGTTCACAGTTCACCTTTGAAGAGTGCAGATGTGTTCCGGTCCAGAGAAGATGACAGCACTTGACTTCTAGTGGTAAGTATGGGTTATGGGGGGAGCAAGGGGAGGTGGGTGTGCAGAGGGAGGGTCAGGATGGGAAAGGGGGGACGGGAGACAACGAGGGACCATTTTCTTTTTTACAGGGTTACAAAAGTAATAAAGACATTGGGAGATGGTTTTCTTTTCTCAGGGACACTCCCCATCAGTTGTTCTGCCCTGGTACCCCTCCCCAGCACCTCGTCGGTCACCTGGCCTGATACAGAACCATTTTATGCCCTGGTTACCTGGTTCTGGTCTGGGGTAACACTAGGCACTATAGCCTCATACTATAGAGCATGGGAGTCAAGAATGAGATGACTGCTGGATGACTGAAATGCCCGCTTGAAACATCGGACACGAGTCTGTGACTGACACTGCTTCTGCTAACATGCAAGGAAAATCCTCAGGGGGCAGGCAGAGCATGTGCTAATTTGAAATTTATTCCATCCCCAGATTTTGCCATATTCTCTTTTCTAGAAAAAAGAAAGCCATCTAGAGATTGATGTGTGGGCAGGCAAACCCATATTCCACTCCCTTAGGCTGCTCCTAGAATCTCCCCCGGGAGTGTTAGCACAGATGAGTAGCCCAAAATTGACTCTACAGGAAATGCAGAGGTTACCATCTACGATCTGCATTACACAACCCACCCTTTCACACAAATCACTGCATGTTTTGGTGGCTTAATGGTCATGCAAATCAAAGGGTCAAAGCCCTCTCAGATTAGAGCAGCTGCTGTCCTTTGAAGTGCATGACTGTTCAGCCCACCGAGCAGAAAGTTTCATCAGGACCACATTGAGTGGTCATAGCAGTAGACTGCTAAGCCCCTGGTTCTGTGAACTGCAATGGGCCCGGCAGTGACACACCCCTGAAATCCTGTATTGCCACAATATGCTGGTTTGCGTAAGTGCAACAACGTGAAGAAAAAAACCACTAATTGCTAAAATAAATAAGGTGATACTATCATATTATTTATTGTGGCAGTTAGTGTTTTTTTTTTTCTTTACCAGACCTGGCTTGAGAGGAGAGATAATAGCTGCTGCTGTAAATAATGTGCATTGTTGTAGGGTGGAATGGCAGGCAGTCAGCGAGTGGTGGTGGTGGGGGGGGGGCTGGTGATGGTAAGGTTTCAATCAGTTTTCAGCTCTCAGCTTTTTGGCTTTCTTTACATAAATGAAAAGAACTGATACACCACAGTAAATACATTAGCTGTTACATTGATACATCACAGTAAATAAATTGTTGTTGATCACAGTATAAAGAAACCCAAAAAAGCTGTCCCCAACTCACCGTCTGCCTGCCACTCCACCCGACAACAGTGCACATTATTTACTGCAGAAGTTACTTATTATGGCATTATTTATTACAGCAGTTTGTGTGTGTTTCCTTTTTATAATAGCCCTGGCTTGAGACGAGACTAGAGATCATTCCCCTTATCTGAGCTGCCTCCTCCATCCTGCTTTGGCTCTGCTCCCCCCAAATGCACACTGCTTTACAGCACTCAATTAATTAACCTGTTACGGACTGCAGTTTCAATATATATATGCAGCAATAACACTACAGGTTGACCTACTTTAACATAAACAATGTCCCTCAATGTCACCAATATGGGGAAACTTTCTCTCACTCTGTCTTGCCTCTGTCTTTGTGGCTTCCCCCCAGTGCTCACCTCAGAGTCATTACCAACACTAGGTGCTTAAAAGGTAAAAACAATCTGAAAAAATCTCAGAGTCTGGTCTGTCACGAAAACTGTGGCTTGTCTGTCTCCCTCACACTTGCCTCACTCGCTGGCTATTCAATTTAGCTAACAAATTTGCACAGAGCTGTGAGTGTTTTTCAATATAGCAGGTGATTGTTCATTCAACTATTAATGGAAGTGCTAACATTCATCCTGTGCAGTAGTTAACATTTCTAGGAACCGTACACACACTGATGCCTGGGCTGCTTGAATTAAACTTGTGTTGGACTGCTTGTCACTCATTCAGGATTGGTTCGAAATGGATGTGGTGAAATGGACGAGCTAGCCTAGCCGAATTGCTACCGACCCGAGTACAGAGTGTCTGAAAAATTACAGTCACACAGAGTAAAACAAGTGGCTATGCTAACAAATTACTTAATGACAACAAATTTAACACTACCTTTCCCTGTTGTTAACAGGGTGCTGACACTGTCAAACACGGTGTTTGAAGTCAGTGCCTTAACTCTCAGAGGAAGAGGAGGAGGAGGAAGCTGAGGAGTCGACAGGGGAGTTTGGCTTCAACTCAGTTTAATAAAAATGTCCAGTTATGCTTAATATTTATATTCTTCCTCAGCTTCATCAACTTCAGTCAGGTCTGAACAAATGGCAGCAACAGCGAGTTAATTGTCAAATTTTCCTGCTTTCCTTAGAGTGTGAGTCTGCGGCAGCTCGAGAAGGTGATGGGCAGAGAAGTGGGGGAATGACACTACTTAACATTTCTATTGACTGGCTGATTTTACACAACAGACAATCATGTAAAGTTGGCAGCTAGACTCCTCCAAGCCCCTAAATGTTACTGTGGACTGGCAACTATATCAAGTCCAATTCCGTGTGCTCTGGGCACCGGGTGGCTCATGGCTGCTGAATCCGAGTACTGAATTAAAAGTTTTCATCGGGATTTGGGTCTTGCCATGGTCCCATCCCACCTGGCCCCTTGCTGGCATCCCAAGTGGCCGCATGCCTTGCATGTGCCAAATGCTGGTACTGGGCTACTCCTGCGAGAGAGAGCGAGAGAGAGAGACACATAAGTACAGCATGATAGCACTCTGTGTATGTCTTGACAGGGAGCCCAGACTTTTTCCTGCCATCCTGAGAGAGTGTGTGAGAGAAAGAGAGTTCTAAAAAGTTGATGCAGTTTTCTCTGTGAGTGCATCTCTCTCTCTCTGAAGACAGCAGCATGTTGGCCTGCATTGCGTAGCACCAGCACCTAAAGTGTAAACATCTAAAGGCTGGTTGGGGTGTGTGTGAGAAAAATACATCCAAGGATAATAAAAACAGTCCACAGTGCCCCACTAGTCCAGAGTGAGCAGCCTTCCTCAATGTGTGCTGCAGAGAGAGAGGGGCACAGGAAGCAGAGAGAGAAAGACTCAGGTGCTGACAGTCGGCACACTGAGCAACGGGAGCAGGGCATGTATGTCTCTCTCTCTCGTTCTCTCTCTCTCTGTTTCATTTTGTTGCTCCCCACTGGTCTGTTGTGTTACAGTAGAACAGCAATGCAGCGGCTGCTACTCAGGGCACAGTAGGTGGCAGACATACAGTGAGGTTTGGGAGTTGTTGCCAGTGCAGGTGATGTTGTTTCTCGCAGATCCTCTTGAGGGGGGCAGTGTCCCCAGAGTGTGCCAATTGCAGTCTGTGTTGGGAACTTAGCAGCAAAGTGTGCAGCACATGTTTGGTCTCTTTTAGTAGAGATGTCCAGCTACAAAAGACACACTGGTTAGGGTGAGGTACCATCCTAACTAAACATTCTTACCACAACATACTTTGGTATGCTGCATACATCTCATTAACACTAATCCCGTGTGACCCTAGCCCCTGTGTTCGATACAAATGTAACTAATTCTTCTTGCAAATTAAAGGATCAAAGCCTTCTCTGACTGGAGAGGCTTTGGTCCTTTGAAGTGCATGACCATTCAGCCCACCCAGCAGAGACTTGTGTTAGGGCCACAGCAAGTGGTTATTGGTGTAGACTGCTGAGCCCATTCCAAGCCCCTAGTTTTGTGTACTGCAACTGGCTTGGGAGTGACACACACTCTGAAATTCCCTATTGCCACAATACATTGGCTTGTGCATGCACGCAACTAAGATAAAAAAAAGAATGAAAAGCCAGCCCAGTGGCACAGAGGGCTGAGGCACTGGATGCCGTACCTCATGCTATGCTGGTGACCCGGGTTTGGGAATGGACTTGGATAATTTGGGGGTTGACCAGGGCAATTAAGGACTGGAGCATCTGCCGACAGCTCTCCTTCCTCAGGGATGGGGGGTCAGCACAGGTGCAACGCTAGAAAGGGATGGACCCACGCACAGGGCATACAACTGCCTCCACAGAGGTGGAGACAGTCACCCCACCCATTGCATGTGCGTGGGTACGGAGAGAAGATGAAAAAAGGTTTGGAGCTTAGGGTTTCCACCTGTCCTGATTTTCGCAGGACAGTCCTGACTTGGGCAGCTGTGTCCTGCAAAAAAACAGAAAAAATACTACATGTCCTGATTTTATAGTAGAACAAATATTTTCTAACTTTTCACTAAATGTTGCAGAAAACTACAATACTTTAACTAAAATACGCTAAAATGATAAGAAACAACATAAGCCACTAAGAAACTACAATACTTAGCCTTAATTCTGATTATATAGAGAAAACAAGTCTGTTGCATTGGTCAAGGTTAGGTACTGTCCTGCGAAAAATCATGTTTTGGTAAGAAATGTCCCACTTTGGGCTTCTTTAAAGGTGGTAACCCTATTGGAGCTGGCAGGCTCAATGATGACAGGCTGCACCGACACGTCCCCCTGCAATCTAGATGTTGGCTTCCGGGAGTGGGGGGAGGCCAGCACCCCTCGCCATGAAGCCACCTGCCAGTGCCAAAGGAGGAGTAAAGGTATGTATGGGAAAAAAAAAAGAATGAAGCTTCTATCTGTGGGGGAGGGTTGCAATGGCTGGCTGGGGGGAGGGCTTTGTATATCTATGCACATTATGGTGTGTGTGTGTGTGTATGTGTGTGTGCTGCTGGAGTAATGATGCCTAGTGTTGGGGTGGACTTTGAGTGATGGTCCTCCAGGTCTGTCTTGGGGGTTAGTGGGTTTGTACCCGGAGTGAAGGGATTGTTGGTGTGGCTAGGGGATGGATTCAGAGCGATGGGCCTCCTGGTCAGTCTTGGGGGTTGGTGGGTTTGCGATATTTAGTAGTATGTTTTGCTTCACATCTGGTTCTGTTAACATGAGTTAGTTGTATTAGCTTCTTTGCTTTATGCAGTTTTTAAAAATATAAAGTGCCAATATAAAAAAGATGTAACTGTTTTTATAGTATTCTTACAACTTTTGTTGTGTGAGTAGAAGTGAGTGGGGCAAGGGTTAATGGGGGGGCAGGAGAGTGGGGGGGGCACCACAGGTTTGTTCGCTTGGGGTACCATCAAGTCTAACACCAGCCCTGATTGGAGATACACACTCGGGGGTATGTTTGGTTTAACAAGATAGCCTCTGGCCATTTTCTCTATTTCTGTAACTGAGAATGACTCAACAGATAATTGCTCAGTACCTGGAACTTTTTAGTCGCAGTTGTAGAAAATGTCTTTTTATGTGCTTTTTCTCTGTTTCACTAACCATGAACTTGTAGGTGTAGCCCCCTGCTCAGACAAATCTGACATGTCTGGCTCATCAAGCCTTACTTCCAAATGACTGTGCCCTGCTGTAACACTGAAAGGACTACCAGTGAGCAGTGAGTATTATAACACCTCTCCCTGTATCAGTGAGAGCATGTTCTTTATCTAGTTTTAAGACTGTCCCAGAAGTCCTTGTGAAGACAATCCAGACTAGTCTGGCTCATCAGGCTTGACTTGCAATTGAAAGTGCCCTGTCGCACTGAGGAAACAGACTAGCAGGAACAACAATGACTGTCTTAACACCTCTCCCTATACCAAGAACATCTCTTTATTTAACTCATTTGTAAAAATGTCCTGGAATCTCTTGTGAAACAAACCAGACATGTCTGTCTTATCAAGTTTAACATCCAATGACAGTACCCTGCTGCAACACTGAACAAACCAGCAGGAACAGCAGTGACTGTCTTTAACGCCTCTCAGTATATGAAGGAGAACCTGTTCTTTATTTTTTAATGTTTCTTTGACATTTTTATGTAAAAGGACAAACATTACAAAGATAAAACAAACATCATCATATGCATCCTAAACGAGTAAATTAATAGATATTTTCTCATGCAACATTCTATATCTATAAGGAATCAGACAGTTTATACAACTGAGTTCTAAGGAATAACACCCAGTTTATGATATAACATATACACCACCCATCTCTCCCATAAAGTGTCAAAATGCTCTATGGTGTTATTCAGTTTGGCTGTCAGTTTCTCCATACCATACATTTGGAGCATACTGTACCTTCCTGCCAGTGGGATATTGTGGGGGTTGTGGGGGATAACCAGAGCCTGATTATAGTTTCTTTGTTACCAATCGGCAGATCCAAACCAATTAATTGGTCTGGGGACCGCTGTATCTTTGGGGGGAGGGGGGGCAAGGAATAGTACTGCTGTAGCAGATAGCATAAAGTCTGTGCCAAATATTATCTGAAGTGTTGCTTGGAGTTGTGCTCAGTATGTCTGAAGAAGGGGTAGAACCAGAGAATATGGCCATGTATGGCAGGACTAATGCCACAGCCTCTCCAGCACAGCACTGTCTGATTTGGAATATACTTGGCTATGATTTGTGGAGTACAGAAAAATCTAATGAAACATTTCCAAGAGAACTCCTTCCAAGAATGAAAGGAGGTGGGTTTGAGAATATGGAGCAGATATTGACTCCATTCCGATTGGCAAAAAGTAGTCTGTAAGTCTGCCTCTTATTTTACCCTAATTGAGTCAACGTGGACTCCTGGAGTTCAAGAAGTGCTTGGTATACCTGGGAGATCAATGAGGACCACAGGGTCTCCTGATAGTATGGAGAGTCTTAGCTGATGGAGCCGAGGGATCCCCAGGACAGGTGGCCAGCTACAGAATGTATTTTGTAAATAGTGCAAGACCTGAAGGTATCTAAACTGGCCTTGGGGGTGTAACCCAGAAGACTGAGATCCTGTTTTTCATCTCATTTTAAAGTGTCCTGGAATCCCTCAGCTGTTTGTCATGGTAGGAATACGTGTTTTAAACTGAGGGTCAATTATTGTAACTAGACTGTATCTGTGATCTGTAAAAACTTATCTATAATGTAGTCCTATAAATGTTTGCACAACCTGTGCAACATCCACTGGCCGATGTGATGTGTGGTCACAAGTGCTGATGCATGAGAGTGAATTATTCTTTTTTCAGTATTGTTCTATTTCTGCCTCCAGCATTTTTGAAAATATAACTTAGGCAAAAAATGTCTTAACTCATTGTCCTAGTCATCTTTTTTGAGATACCAGCAGTTTCACCAGGTCAACTCAATCCTCAGATCATCTTTAACATGTTCATCAGCGACATTGGTGAGGGAATCCAGGACAGGCTGAGTCTCTTTGCAGATGACACTAAGCTCTGTTAGTGGATGGATAGTGAAGAGGGAATAAATTAAATGCGAGACTTACAAAAACTGGAGTGGTGGTCTAGCAATTGAAATTTAACACCAAAAAGTACAAGGTGATGCACATAGGGAACAAAAACTCCAGGACGGAGTACTGGATGGGAGGGGTAAGACTCAATACCATGGCTGAGGAATGAGATCTTGGAATTATCATCAGTGACTCCCTAAAGCAATCGAGTCAGTGCCACAGGCTTATAGCAAGTCAAATAGGATGCTTGGATATATCAGGATGGATACTGATAACAGAAAAAGGGAGGTAGTACTTCCCCTGTATAGATCCTTGGTGAGGCCACACAGCCATGAGTACTCCATTTTCAAAGGAGCACTCCACAGCCTCTGTTTATGCGTGGCACAGTGTGTGTGACCGCTGTAACAATGGGTCACATGCATGCATAGGCACACTCAGTTATGAAGTCAGGCACGGCAGGCAACAGCATAAGGGTCTCTCAGTCTGAAACTTCTGAAGCAGCTGCAGCAAAGTAACAATTTATATGATATGAGCACTGCATTTTTTTATTGTCCTACTTCCTACTCTGCCTAGCTTGACACACTGAAGGCGTGGCTGAGGTCCAGTAGACGGGATCCCCAGTTTTAGGTATGTGAGAGAGACAGAATCAGACATAAGCAACAAAGGACAGAGAAAGCCTAAAACTTTGACATATTAGTCACAGGCCATGTGGTAAAGCATACCTTTATTTTTGGGCATGTTTTTCTGATGAGCCACAAATATATTTTGGCTGAATAGCAGGAGCTGTGATCCTATGCTGCAGCCTCATCAGATGCAAATATGAAACTGGGCTGTCCGAGCCAGGGCAGGGCAGAAGGTAAGTCAGAGTTGGGTTTCACCTTCAAAGTCACATGTGCATCAACAACGTATTAAGTGAACATAACCCACTGTGTAAGGATTGTGGAGTGCCTCAGAGATTACTCCATGTAATCCCTGTGTGGTAGAATGTAGGGCAGCACAATCAAGGAAAATAATCTAATGATGATGGTGGTCAGGAAGCTGGAGTGTAAGGTAATGCACCTGGGGGTGAAGAATCAGGATGACACATAATCCCTGTGTGGTGGAACACAGGATATCACAATCAAGGAAAAGAATCTAAAGATAATTTTGGACAGGAAGCTGGAGCAAAACAGGCATTGTGCTGCTGCAGTCAAGAGAGCAACTGCAATGTTGGGAAACATTTGGAGGGGGTAGGGAGCAGGTCAAGGAGGTGGTTTCTCCTGTACAAGGCCTTAGGTAGACTACACCTAGAGTACTGCATCCAGTACTGGTTACCACAGTACAGAAAGGACTTTAAAGAATAAGAGGATCCAGCACAGGGCCAGCAAGCTGATTAGCACTTAGGTGCAGTAACTATGAAGAGAGAATTTATATAGTCTTAATTATTCAGCCTATACAAGAGAGATCATACAGGGGATGCAATCACATTGCTCTGAGTACTGAAGTTGATTGGCAGGATGGAGCATACACAGATGTTTGAGCAAGGAATGCAAGCAGAATTCAGTAAGTGACCTGTAGTCAAATGGGGGGCGTGTATAACAAGAAACATTAGAAAACATTATATCAACAGAGAGTGGTTAACACATGATACAGCCTATCCAGTGAGGCTGTGGAACCTATCACCATTCAAGACTCAAAGCAATACTAGTCAGATTTCTGAGGGAAAATGTCAATAAATATTACACAACATGATTATGGATAGAATTCTGGCTGCTAAATTTGAATATATATCTAAACTCAGATTAGGTAGGGCCACTGCTGTACAGCTGGAGAGCAGACGAGATGAACCCTAAGGGACAGATCCACAAAATATTTGTGCCAAAAGCACAACATAGGAGAAACTGTTTTTCAGATAGAGCCCTAAGTCCATTCTGTGTCTACAATACAATGTTATTATTTGCTTTATTGAGCAAATCGACCCATATTGCATTGGTCAAATGGACTATACCACACACCTTTTCAGTACATACTTATCAAGAAGGTGAACCATGGTGGAACAGTACACATTGTCTGTATGTGAACAAACAATTCTTGAAAACCAAGATCCTTCTTCACTGACAATGGCTGTGCCACTCTAGTGTGATCCTCTCGACAACCAGCTTTGTGGTCTTCACAGCCATTGGTGACTGCTAGACTGCTTCTGCTTGTTCTCTAAAACCTACTGTGCTTTAGGCTGGCCTAGAATATCAATCACACATGCCTTTCCTCATGGGAATTTTGGACCAGAAGCCTCACACCAGATGGTGTGCTTAACGACTGAGGTCAAACAGAAATCATTTTCTTCAGGATGATATTTGTGGACAAAAGTGATGATTTATCTGGCTGTTTTCTACCTCTTTTTTATCTATATCTTTAGCTCCCCTGCAAGGAGAAGGGCTGTGAGATTTATTACTTCTCAAAACAGTGAGCATATATATGTGTGGGTGTGTGGGTGTGTGTGTGTGTGTGTGTGTGTGTGTGTATGTGTGCATGTGTGTGTGTATGTGTGCATGTGTGTGTGTATGTGTGCCTATTTTCAGGCACGACCAGGGGAAGAGGGATGCAGATGAATTCCAACTTAAGCTGTTGGTGGTACTTTTAGCGAATTAAGGTCTTAATCTCTCCCAAACAGTCCCCAGTGCTTTTTTCCTTGGTCTGATTTTTAACTTACATGTTTTGAACGATTCTCAGACAGCACAAAACTGCAGAATGGGAGGAATGTCAGACAGGAGGAGCATTAAAGACTTCTAAGACAACTGGCCTTGGAGGATGGCAAGGCTGAAGCCAGCCAGTCTATGGGACATCAGATTGAGACTGAAGTGCTTAGTAAAAGTATGGAGAGAATTCCATGTGCTGGCAGAGCATATATCAGCTGCTGAGAGAACAAAAACTAGCCACAGTAGTAGCCATGCCATGGGTGGCATGTCTATGAACAGGACCAGAAGACTGCTTACCATGCTTCTGGTAACAAAAAGAAATGCATTATGCCAACCATTTGGAAAAGCACTGCTTAAAAACAGATTATACACACACAAAAGATGGGCCATCACCAACAAAAGAAGTTTATTTCAAACACATGACATAGCGTGCAGATGTCATGTGTGTTTTGGAATAAACTTCTTTTGTTACTGGACTTTTGGAGCCTGTGTAATGTTTGTCTGATTGGTGAGTGCCCATTTTTGCTGTGTATAATTTTTGATCTGACTGGAGAACCATCTTACCTTGTGCAGCCTTTTTTGTCTTTTTTTTTTTAAAACAGGGTACCCACCATCCCTGGATGATTCCATACCTTCTTTCAGGGAGTGGCATGCCGAGATCCTACAGGCTCTTGAAACAGAGAAACATATTGCCCATAGAAAAGATAGATTGAATAACTTTATAGAGTTGTGGTCACCACTTCTTACTTTGCTCCCTGTCTCGACGCACTCTCCCCCAGCTGGGGATCAGGTTGGCTAAATACTGGATCTGCCTGTTCACTTTCTCCTTGTAGTAATGGTGTTTTTATTTGTCTGCCATTTTCCTTTAGTTGTTAAGGACCAGGACTGTATATACAGTATGTATTTTCTTTTTGTCTTAGATTGTAGTGGCACTCTGGAACCTTTGGGGGAAGGGGATGAGTTTTGTTTTGTTTAGTTTAGTCTGTTGTAAGCTGTTAATTCTTGTTTTCTCTGTGACTGTTCTTTCTTGGTTTGTGTGTGTTTTGTTGTATCTTTTATGAAAAATGACAATAAAGTGCATTAAACTAAAAAAAAAGCAGGGTACCCACTATCCAGTGGACCGATGAAACAAAAACTGTGATGACTTTCTGCAATCTGTCCTACGGTCCAAGTGTAAGGCTTGTTGGACATCCAGAAAATGCAGGATAACTTTTCCCATATTCAGAAGGGAAGGAAAAACAAAGGAAGGTGGTCTGCTTTAGTATGAACTCTGAAACTCTCTTTGGAAGGAACCTAGGATGGGTGCAAAGCAAAACCCAGTCCTGGTGAAAAACAAGGTGTAGGGGATTTGCAATAAAAGCCTGCAGCTCAGAAATTAGGAAAGACAATTGTTACCACAAAAAGCATTTTCTATTAAAAGACACACATATCACAAGTGGCAGCAGGTGTGAATGGAGCCTGTGTAACAGATTTCACAACCAAGTTCAGTTTCCACACTGGAACCAGTGCACTAACTGGGGGACACAGATCCAGGAGCCTTTGAGGAACCTATCAGACTCCTCCAACTGAGCAACAGTCTTTCGTCTTTCCCCCTGAGAGGGCATGAAAGCAAGAGATGGCCAAAATGTGCACTTTCTAAGAAGAGAACTGGAGGCCAAAGTCTGATAGAGACAAAAGGTAATCCAATATGCTCTGTATGGGACATGAAAAAGAGCCCAGGGAGCGACAGGGGCAAGGTTTACAAGCTCCTAATAGGATGTCAGAAACTGTCTGGGAAATGCTAAAGTAGGACAGTTCTGTGTCCTCAGGAGCCAGGCATGATGTTGCAGGGATGGAAGGTCCAGAGCAACAGACTGCTATGGTCCTGCAACAGAAACCCCGTCCCCAGAAAGACTAGGACAGGAAGTTCCACTGCAATCTGCCAGAGCAAAGGAAACCAAATTTGTCTGACCCAGAAGTGATCCACCTGTATCATTGCAGCCCTGTACAACCAAGGCTTGAGCAATACCCACTGAATCAGAGGAATTGGCGGAAAAGTGTACAGAAACCTCTTCTCACCAACAAAGCTCCAGGCCCAGGAGTGAGACAGCAGAAACACAGCTATTTTGCACTGTGTGGGAAGGCAACAAGGCCTAACTCTGGACAACTCACTGAGCAGAGTGGTCTGCAAGATTGTCCAGGTGATTCCATGTGTGGGACAGAGGAACCAACCTGCTGGGACAGTCTGCCAGGATGTTCAGAGTGCTGGTAGAAAAGTGCCAATCAGGGGCCAACTACCCTGGATCTTTAGTGTACCCAGGTGAGCTCCTGCCCCATCCCAGAGGCATCTGTGGTTAGGATCTCCTGAGGGGATGGAAAAAGGAATGGGAAACCCCAAAGCAGATGGGATTGGCAGGCAGACCTTTCTTTCCAGCACCTCTGCAATGTCACTAATGAAGACAT
The DNA here is from genome assembly GCA_016271365.2 of Neoceratodus forsteri. NCBI lineage: Eukaryota > Metazoa > Chordata > Ceratodontiformes > Ceratodontidae > Neoceratodus > Neoceratodus forsteri. The sequence goes on from CM057449.1 coordinate 689,987,564, forward strand.
TGAACAGACTGGTCCTAGTATTGATCCCTGTGGTACCCCACTGGTCACCCCCCTCTCCCCAGATTGTACCCCATTTACCACCACCCTCTCTCCTGTCTGTTAACCAGTTCCTAACCCAGTTTCCTCTTTGTCTCCCATGTTCAGGCAAGGCAAGGCAAGGCAAATTTATTTAAAAGATGCCCAATCCCGGAGGCTCTGGGCGCCTCACAAATTTTACAGCATTTCATACCACATAAATATATAAATTAAGATTAATACATACAGATAATCAGCATTACACTCCAAAAGCTTGCAAAAATAGGAAAGTCTTCAGGCGGGCTTTAAAGGCAGTTATAGTGGGGGCCTCCCTGACTGCAGTTGGTAAAGAGTTCCAAAGAGCGGGAGTGGCAACACTAAAAGCTCGGTCGCCTGCAGATTTTAGTCCCGCTCTTGGAACAGTCAGGAAGTTACCACTAGAAGAGCGGAGATTACGGGTAGAGGAAGAAGGTACCAGGAGTACTGACAGGTAACCAGGGCCCTGCCCGTGTAGGGCCTTATAGGTGAGAAAACCTACCTTAAAGAGTATTCTCCACCTGACAGGCAGCCAGTGCAATTCGCGCAATACAGGTGTAATACGACAAAATTTACTTTGACAGGTCAAAAGCCGGGCAGCAGCGTTTTGCACTAGCTGCAGTCTGTGAAGAGAACTCCCAGAAATTCCGAGATAGAGGGCATTACAGTAGTCAAGCCTAGAAGTGACTAAGGCATGTATCAAGGTAGGGAGGTCCAGAGATGGAACAAGGGGCTTAATCCTGGCAATGTTTCTAAGATGGAAAAAACAGGACCGAACCACGGAAGATATTTGAACCTCCATGGACAGGTTCCTATCAAGAATCACACCAAGATTTCGCACCCAAGAGGAAGCCATCAATGACGCAGCTCCTAGCACAAGTCCAGTTGCAGAGTCAGAGGCCATCCCATCACGAACTCTGTTCGACTCCACTACCAATACCTCAGTCTTGTCAGGGTTCAGTCGTAGCCAGCTGGAGGCCATCCAGTCATTAATCTCAGTCAGACAGATATTTAACACATCCACTGCATTTGATGTTCCTGGGGCAAAGGACAAGTATAGCTAAGTGTCATCAGCATAGCAATGAAAACTCAGACCATACTTCCTAATGATCCCCCCCAGGGGCACCATATATACTGTGAACAACATTGGGGCCAATACCGAACCCTGAGGGACTCCTCACAAAAGGAGGCAGGGTGTAGATGAGAAATTTCCCATCACAACCCATTGCCTCCTATTGGCAAGAAAGGACTCAGACCAATTGATGACAATACCGGTGAGTCCACACAACTACCTCAGGCGGAGAAGCAACACACAATGGCCCACAGTATCAAATGCTGAAGAGAGATCGAGGAGAACAAGAATTGTCCTGTCCCCTCGATCTCTAGCCCTGAGGAGGTCATTCTGCACCCGAACTAACACAGTTTCAGTGCTATGTCTGGCCCGAAAAGCCGACTGGAAGGGATTGTACAACTCGTGAGTCATGAGATGTTCCTCCAACTGAAGCGATACCACCTTCTCAACAATCTTCCCCAAAAATGGGAGATTGGAGATGGGACAGTAATTTGCCCTGATCTCCGGGTCCAAAGAAGATTTCTTTAAAAGGGGTCTCACCAGAGCCTCCTTCAAGGCATCTGGAAAGACACCCTGACCCAAGGAGCACCGAACAATCAAGGCAAACACCGGGCCAGCAGAGTCAATGCATCTCATTAAGAAATCGCTGGCACTGGGTCCAGTTCACAAAGGTATGCTTCAGATTGACTGCCAGCTCAATAACCTCACGAACCTCCACTGGCCTAAACTCTCCCCAACTAGGTGGAGTGCACTCAGAACACAACTGGTGACCACTGTCAGCAATGGTATTGCTGGCTGAAGAAACCTCCCGCCGGATCAAAGACACCCTGTCCGAGAAAAAACGAGCAAAATCCTCACAATCCTCATTTGAGGAAACTCTCCCGGGATGCAGACAGATAAGATGGAGAAGTCTATCAACAGTCTGGAAGAGTGAGGCTGGTCGGTTTCTCCTGGCAGCAATCTTCCTGGACAGAAATACTGTCTTCTTTCGATTGATTGCCTCCTGATATGCGCAATAATGCGCACACAGGACCAGTTTGTCCGTCTCCAGATGGGACTTCCTCCAGCAGCGCTCTAATCTCCGACCCATCTTCTTCATTTCCCTAAGATCTCCGTCATACCAAGGAGACCTCAGGTACAAAGTTCTGGGTCATACACGGATAGGTGCGAGGGAGTTGATGGTGTCAGACAACACCTTATTATAGGTGTCCATCCTGACATCAACACCTCCGACGCATGCATCACCCATACTAGATACAGTGGTGTGAAAAAGTATTTGCCCCCTTCCTGATTTTCTCTGTTATTGCATATTTGTCACACTGGATGTTTTCAGGTCTTTAGACAAAATGTAATATTAGATAAAGGGAACCTGAGTGAACAAATAACACTTGTTTTTTTTTTTTTATTTCACTTATTTAATGAAAAAAAGTTAACCAACACCAATTGGCACTGTGTGAAAAAGTAATTGCCCCTTTACACTTAATAACTGGTTACGCCACATTTAGCTGCAATGACTGCAACCAAACACTTCCTATAATTCAATATCAGTCTTTCACATCGCTGTGGAGGAATTTTAACCCACTCTTCCTCGCAGAACTGCTTTAATTCAGTAATATTTGGTAGGTTTTCGAGCATGAACTGCTCGTTTCAGGTCCTGCCACAGCATCTCTATTGGGTTTAAGTCTGGACTTTGACTAGCCACTTAAAACATTAATTTTACTTCTTTTAGCCATTCTGATGTGGACTTGCTTTTGTGTTTTGGATCATTGTCTTGCTGCATGACCCAACTACGCTTCAGCTTCAGCTGACGGAAGGATGACTGGACATTCTCCTTAAGAATTTTCTGGTACAGAGCAGAATTCATGGTTCCTTTAATTATGGCAAGTCATCCAGGTCCTAGGCAGCAAAGCATCCCCACACCATCACACTACCACCACCATGTTTGACTGTTGGTATGGTGCTCTTACTGTGGAATGCTGTGTTTGCTTTACGCGAGACATTATGGGATCCATGTTGTCCAAAAGTTCCACTTTGACTCATCTGTCATAGAACATTTTCCCAAAAGGCTTGTGGATCATCCAGGTGCTTCTTGGCAAATGAGAGACTAGCATTTATGTTCTTCTTGGTTAGCAGTGGTTTCCGCCTTGCTACTCACATGAAGCCCATTTTTGCCCAGTCTCTTTCTGATTGTGGAGTCATGAACACTGACCGTAGCTGAGGCAAGAGAAGCCTGCAGTTCTTTGGATGTTGTTTTAGGATCCTTTGAGACTTCTTGGATGATTTTACACTGCGCCTTGGAGTACTTTTGGCCGCCCACTCCTGGAAGGGTCACTACTGTTCCAAGTGTTCTCCATTTGGAGATTATGGCTCTACTGTGGTTCGATGGAGTCCCAGAGCCTTAGAAATAGCTTTGTAACCCTTTCCAGACTGATAGAGGGCAACAAAATGTTTTTCTGATCTTTTCAGGAACTTCCTTGATCAAGGCATAATGTGCTTGTTGAATCTTTGAGCTGGCAATGTGACTCTGATGGTAAGGGCCAAAATAAGTGAGGTTTATATTGAGCAGGGCTGGCTGTAATCAAGCCTGGCTGTGTTCAATCAGCTGACTCTAATTATCCCTTTAATTGGGTTGATTTAACTAGGGGCAATTACTTTTTCACACAGTGCCAGTTGGTGTTGTTAACTTTTTTTCATTAAATAAATGAAATAAGTAAAAAAAGTGTTATTTGTCCACTCAGGTTCCTTTGTAACCCCTGCAAATGGGGGTTCCCAAAAGACTTCAGGAGCTTGCTTGAATGCTCCAAGTCTGAATGGTGTTTGGCATTTAAGCCATTTATCAGTGAGTGTTTTAGAGCCTCTGGTACTGTCTTTAAGAGCTGTCTGCTTGCAGACATAATTAGTTGTATGGGGGACTGTGTGCTTCTCTGAGTACCACCTGAGCTGCTGTCAATTCACTTCATTTTGCAGTCACTAGGAGTACAAAGGGAACCTATCTGAAAGATGTAACTGTTTGCCAGAAATTATTTAGAGTAATAATGAAATTACAGTTTGTCTAACCTGCTTTCTTTGCAGTCAGAACTGTGTCTGCTAGTTCCCCATTCTAGTTTTGAACTGCTGAACTGGACCAATCGGTGTGAGATTAGTAGCTCTAAAATGGTGCCTTGGACGAATCAGAACTTGGACTCATAATCTGAGCCAGCCACAAGAGGATTGTATGGGCAGTGACTCTGGGAGATGTAGTTTAGACTTCAGTGCCTTTTGGACCAACAGCAGCAGTCTATTGTGAGTGACAGCCAATCCAGTCAAGAACTGGGAGGAACTCAAAGGAAGTGCCCGTTTTGTCCGGTTGGAGTTTCAGTTGAGCTTTGGCAGTGAAGAAGGAAGGAGCCTGTGCTTTTCAGTGTGCAGTTTTAGTCAAAAACATGTGTAAGGCCCAGAGTTCGGTCTGCAGCTTGTTAGGACTGAATCCGTCCTGTGAAAAGAATCAAAGGATCTCTGAAGAGTAGAAACCAGGCTCACCCTGTAGAAGACTGGAGGAATTGCTGAAAATTGCACTCTGTCTGTCAGGAACTGAATCTGCTGTGTGTTCTCCGGTATTGTGCAGTAATTGGATCGGGATACAGATGCAGCCTGCCTGGTATAGTGCTTTTTATATGGATGTGTGAAGAGGTTTGTGTACCTCAAGTGAGCCCTGCTGACATTGAAGGACCCTATCTTATTTGGAGGTCATGAGTACTAATTCAGGGGTCGCCCTGTTGAATTGCCACATTAAATCCAAATGGAATTACTGTACTGCTGACTGTTTAATTCTCCTTTCTCTGTGTGAAAGGGCCCTACCAGCTGCCACAGTTTGGACTAGCCACTAGGGCTTGGGTACCCAGGGACAGTAACTGGGATGATAGGCCTGTGCACAGAGCCATAGGTAGATTATTAGAGTGATAAGCTAATTAACCTGATTTCCTGTCCTTGTTATATCCCCTAAATAAATCAGAGCTGCTTGTTTCAGCAAAGTTATACTGCCTGAGGTATTTGTTCATGTTAAAGTACTGTACTGTGATTGTTGCACTGTATCTCATTTCGAGGAGGTCCCAGTGCCGGAACCAGACCTGGGGGTAAGTGTATACTGTGAAGGTAATTCTGATATATTGTGTGGGCCACTATGGGAAGAAAGGGGGTTGCAGTGTCCCAGAGGGCTGTGACCAAGTTAGTTTAACTATTGCAAACCCCGACCTCTGGGGTGAGGCACCCGCCATTGGATCCAGGCCCCTCAACCTGTTAGTGGCAAATCAGGCAGGGGTAGTAGCCCCTGGGATAGCGCCATCTGGGGTTACATCTTGAGGCTCACCGCTGAGATTGTGTGTGTCCTCTGAGTGGCCATATTCTGAACCACTGTTGAAAAAAATGGGTACCGACAGAAGTGGCTGTGCCGGCTGGTGAGTGGTGTACTGGGGAGGAGATCGACCCCAAAATGCTATGCTTATCCTGGACATCCCCTGGGTATCAATACGACACTGTGCAGGGAGTACTTTCCAGGTGGAAGGTTTACAAAACCCTGTGGTGGTGGGTCATGCTAATCTGCTCACCCACACTTTCCTGGCCTAGTGAGAGTTTAAGGATCCCATAGATAGCTCCAAAGTGCCACAGACCATTACCCCAGAGGGAGCCCTCACTGCTTGGAGAGTGATAACTAAGGACAGTAAAGACCTGGGGAATCAGCCCCACAACTATCTGAAACTTTGAGGAGAAATTTGCTGAATGGTTGCTGGGAGAGGGAAAACTGTGGAGGACTTGAAGAAACTATTCTTGCCACCTGGGGTGTTCCTCCCCAACACCCTCTCCTGCTCCAGTGCCCGTAATGGTGGCTGAACCAATGCAGACTCCTATTTCTGCACCTGCCATTAGTCACGACTCTTACCGAAGGTTGAGGATCTTCTCTGGCACCTCCCACCCCCAAGGGAGGATGACTGGAGACCTGGATAGACTATGTTGTCCCCAAGTGCTAGAATGGCAATGCTCGAAGGCTAAAAGCGAAGAGGGTTAGTGAGAGCCTCGAGGTCCTGCCCTGGCTACCATCCGTAGCAAACGGGCCAGTAACCCTGAAGCGACTGCACAGGCCTATCTTGAGGCCTTGGAGAATGTGTGGGAGCCCAGATTCTGATGAGGACCTATGGTGGAGAGTAAGAAATGCACAACAGTACCAAGGGGAGTTGTTGTCTGTGTATGTCTCTCAGCTGGAAAAATTGTTGCAAGAATGCCTCAGAAAGGGTAGTTTGCCAGCAATTGAACTGGACCGAACCAGACTGGACAGAATCTAAGTCTGCCCCTCTCTCAGAACTGCTGTTGCTTCAGTTCGCCTGGCAAATCGACTGGAATCCCCACCTCCCAAGGATGAGTTAATGAGAGAAATTCGAGGAGTTGAGAAAGGCGACCTCGGGGTGGTACCTGCAGCAACAGCTGTGGCTACGACCCAGTGACTGAGGGTGACCCATCAAGGGAAGTTCAGGGCAGAGGTTGACAGTCAATGAGTGCTCTGACAAGGAAAAGATATGCCACAATGGGGCGAACCGTTGAGAGAGTCCGAATTCAAAACAGTCCTTTATGAAGCCACGCCAAGCACGGGCTCTGACTTATATCCGACTGCATCTGTTATGGGTGGGGGTACCACCCATGTATCGCTTCTGTTGATAACAGCCCAAACTCAATTCCTTGACCATGGAAGTGGAGAAACTGACGAGATGTCTCAAATGCTTATCACGCTGCAGACAGAGATGGCACCCAGGTTTCCAGTTAGTATACCCCGCCCTGGCTCCCAGTGTGGCGCCCGGCCAGCTCAAACTCCAGAAAGTATGTTTGCTAATTGTGGGAAAGATGGGCACATGAAAAGGAATGCCAGTCCCCAAAAGACACTGACAAAGTTGCATATAGGCTACAAGGAGAGCTTGGAGAAGAAATCAGTAGTAGAGGTGCACGATATGATCCCAGTGAGGGCACCAAAATGCTAATTCACGTCCTTTTGTGGCAAGGTCAGTTGCCCAGGCCCCCACTACCGCCTCTCCAGACTGGTCCAGAATAGTGGGTCCCTCCATGGAGACCACTGTAAAGGTGAATGGAGTGTCTACAAGAGCTGTATTAGACAGTGGCTCCAAGTGACAATTATGTTCCAGGATTGGTATCAGAAGCATTTGTCAGACGACTTTACAACCATTAGAAGGACTGCATGGTGGGGGTTAAGTGAGAAGGCCACCCCTATTCCGGTATATCCTAATTTGGCTGTCTTTCCCACCTCCGTGGCTGGAGTGGCCGAACAAGTAGAGACCTCAGCCTTAGTGTGTCCCCCACTGGACTGTATGATGGTGTCCTTTGTTGATTGGAACAAATGCTCATATGTTCGGAAGGCTGGCACAGTTGTGTTATGAAAACAGGGTCAAAGACTAGTAGAGCTTTAAGAGTTCCGGCTTTAATTAAGAAGGCCTATGAGGCACAGAGAGATGCTGAAAAACAGAACCAGAGGAACCGGTCGAATTGTATGGAAGAAGGATCCTGAGTCTCTGATCCTGGTGCCAAATGCCCAGTGTACCTTTACAGGAGAGGTCCGTATCAGAAAGGATGTTAAGAATAAAATATTAATGTTGGAAGCACCAGGCGATGGAAAATTGCCAGAGGGACTGCTGGTCAGCCTAGTATTTTGCCCGCTAGAGCCCATGCTATGCCAGAAGGGTAATGGTCCAAGTTCATAATGTGTCGAAAGAGACATTCGAGTAAACAGAGGTTGCATCCTGGCTAATGTGCATTGTGCAGACACTGCAGTGCTACCCAGCAGCAAGAGTTCAAGGAAGAATGACAGAGTAACGCCTGACTTGTTTGATTTCGCGACTCCCGCTGCCAGCTGAATGGAAAGTGAGGATCAGTGAGAAGCTTGCCCAGAGAGACCAGTGTGTTTTCTTTAAAGGAATGGGATGTAGGATGCGTGAAGGAGCTGAGCACAATATCCGCTGCATGACGAAAGACCATTTCGTGAGACGCCTCGACGCCTGGCACCTGCTGACATAGATGATGTGAGACGCATCTGCAAGAGATGTTAGCTGCTGGTGTAATACAAGAATCCAGAAGCCCTTATGCTTCCCATTGTGGTAGTGAGGAAAAGAATGGAACAGTAAGGATGTGTGTGATTATCGCACCTTAAACCGGCGGACTATCCCTGATCAGTACACAGCCCCCCGCATTCAGGATGCTTTGGACTGCCTAAACGGGAGCAAGTGGTTCTCTGTGCTGGATCTCGCAGTGGGTACTACCAGATCTCGATGGCCCCAGAGGACTGTGAGAAGACTGCCTTTATCTGTCCGCTTGGCTTCTGTGAATTCATGAGGATGCCTCAAGGGATTTCAGGTGCCCAGCCACTTTTCAACGATTGATGGAGCGTGCAGTGGGGACATGAACTTACTAGAGTGCCTGGTATACCTAGATGATGTTATTGTTTTGGCAGCTCACTGGAGGAACATGAGAGCAGATTATTTAAGGTATTGGACCGACTGGAGGACTTTGGCCTTAAACTGTCCATTGATAAGTGTCAATTCTTTCAAACATCAGTAAAGTATGTGGGACATAGTATCCACCGAGGAATAGAGACCGACCCTAAGTAAAGTTGAGGCCTTGACCACCTGGCCCAGCCCAAAATCTAAAAGAACTGCAAAGATTCCTGGATTCTGTGGTTATTATCGCGCTTCATCAAGGACTATTCAAGAGTGATCCGCCTATACTTAACCTTACTCAAAGGGTATCCCCAACCCACAAAAATACCAAAAGTCAGCGTCCTCAAGACTGAAAGAGTGTATTTCATCCAGTGAAGTATTTGGGACCGCTGGACTCCTGATTGTGAGACTGCTTTTCATGAGATCATATATCAACTTACCCATGCTCCAGTGCTGGCCTATGCCGATCCAAGAAAACCTTCGTCCTGCACACTGATGCTAGCTTGCAAGGGTTGGGGCTGTGTTGTACCAGAAACGAGAATGGCCTGAGACCAGGGCCTTTGCCAGTAGAAGCCTGACCCCATCCAAAAGAACTATCCTGTACATAAGTTAGAGTTCCTAGCTTTGAAGTGGCTATTGTTGACCAATTCCATGAGTACTTGTATGGGGCTAAAATACTAGTAAAACGACAATAATCCTTTGACCTATGTGCAGACCTCAGCTAAGTTGGATGCCACTGGCCATAGGTGGCTTTCTGCATTATCTACATATGACTATGCTCTCGAATACCGAGCAGGTCTGAACCACATAGATGCTGATGCTTCTCTCCGGAGGCCTGTTCCCAGAATGATTGGGTCCGATTGGCAGAACCTGACATTCGGGCACTCTGCCGGAAGTTTGACAGGGAGGAACAAATGTCCACGGACGCAGTGGACTGCATGGTGGACTGCTTGGGAGCCTCTGAGAATTGCATACCTGCTGCTTACTGCCACTTTTCTGCAATAGACATTGGTGCACTGCCTCAGCTGGACAATGACAGTATTCGGCGGGCTCAATCCCGCGATCGCATGATCAAAGCAGCTTTAGAAGCCCTCTATGCAGGAAAAGATGTGTCCAAATTACGCTCCACTGATTTGAGAACTGCACTGTTATACAAAGAAGGTCCTAAGTTGAAACTGATCAATAAACTGTTATACAGAGAAACAGTAGACAGAGGGGACAAGTAGACAAACAACAACTAGTGCTGCCCACTGCCTTCGAGACTCAGTACTGAGGTCCTTGCACAACCACATGGGGCACCTTGGTATAGACAGAACACTTGACTTGGTGAGATCCAGATTCTATTGGCCTAAGATGGGGCTGATGTGGAGCAACACATTCGAACTTGTAGTCGCTAGCTTACAGAGGAAAGCTTTGCCCCAGAGGGCTGCCCCTTGTTAACATCACCACCAGTGCACCCATGGAGCTGGTCTGTATTGATTTTCTGAGTTTGGAGTCAGATCAAAGAAATATCAGTAATGTGTTGGTGGTCACTGACCATTTCACGAGATATGCCCAAGCTTTCCCACCAAAGACCAGAAAGCATCCACTGTGGCCAAGTACTTGTAGAAAACTTTTTGTTCACTATGGGGCTCCACAAAGAATCCATTCTGATCAAGGAGAGACTTTGAGAGTCGTTTGATCAAAAGATGCTTTCTCTGTGGGAGTGCGAAGTCCAGAACCACTCCTTACCACCCCCAGGGGACCCACAGCCTGAACGTTTCAACCGACTTTGCTAGATATGCTAGGCACCCTGCACCCAAAGGACAAGCCTAGATGGAGCCAACAAATTAGCACCCTGGTACATGCTTATAACTGCACCAAAGTGATGCCACTGGATTCTCCCCTACCGCCTGATGTTTGGAAGAGAGCTCAACTACCAGTAGATGTGTGTTTTGGGGTTCTCCTGATGGGGTTCAAGCTGACAACTATTTACAGTATGTGCAAAGTTAAAGGCCCAGCTAACTCATGCGTACCAACTGGCTCAAACCATGGCTGCCAAAGAAATCTGGCCAACAAAGAAAGGTATGATAAAGGTGAAAGCACAGGAACTCCAGGAGGGAGATCGGGTATTGCTAAGAAATCTGGGACTGCATGGCAAGCACAAGATTGCTGACAGATGGCACCATCTCCCTCACATTGTAGTGGGCAAACTAGATGATCTGCCAGTGTACAAAGTAAGGCCTGAGAATAATTCAAAGATGTAAAACAATGCATAAGTATTTACTGCCCATTGGACAAATCTTAATTGAGTCTGAGCCCCTAGAAGATGCCCCTCTGACCAGTGACTAGAGCTGCTGCTAAGAAAATATCAAGAAAGTCTGCACCTACAGAAGCAAAGTTAAAGTGTTCCCTCCACAAGTCCCAGTTGAGCATGACTGTCAGTCCATATCGGAAGAAAGTGAGAGTGACTTTGAATACTATCCTTCTTACGAACTGAGTCAATTGTTTCGGGCAATCCCTAGTCAATACTGGAGATGAAGCTGGGTCTTCTGGACTGTCTAAGCCCCAGCTTCATCCCTGGAGCCAATGCTCCCAGAAAGTGAAGTGCAAAGCATCAGATCAGATGAAATGGAATCATTGTGCATGGTTGAACTGTTTGAGCTTTCAGGGAGGAAATGATAGATTGGGGCAGACTGGTGACACACGGAACAAGAAGAGTATTTTGAGTGCCCTGACAGTCCACTGCCAGTGTCCGAAAGCTCTCCATGCGAGCCAAATGTTGTGGACTCAGAAACTTAACTCCTGGAGCTGAAAGTGCCCCAAGTTCTAGCCTCTCTACCCCATGAAGACTCCCTGACAAGTGAGGACAATGCTGAAATGAGGCTCAGAGTGCAGAGACTGTAACAGTTCCCCTAGAAAGACTGGTCGAGCTGTAAAGCCTGTGGTGCACCTCAGTTATGATTCCCTTGGGAGGCCTGTGGATTTGCCTCTCAATGTTGTCCATAAAGGAGTGTATGTGTCCCCGGCTCATTGCCCAAACTGAGCGTCAGTGCTAACTCAAGTTACTTGTGTTGCCCTCTAAGTATGGTGCCCTTGCCCCATCCAGCCCCAAGGTAACTGATAGGAAGGGCCCCTCTCTTCAGGTTTCATGTACAAGAGGTAATAACTGAGTTATGGTACAATGTGTATGTAATACTGTGTAAAGAGTGACGTACTGCAATGTTTCAGAAATGTGTTCTTGGTAAAATGATATATTGACTGATGATTACATGTATGCGAGCCTAATGCAAATGTATATGGTTGCAGTTGAAACTTATGGGTACTTGCTTGACGCGGACGTCAAGCTTTCCCAGGCCAGGAAGGTGTAACCCCCTGCAAATGGGGTTCCCAAAAGACTTCCAGGAGCTTGTTTGAATGCTCCAAGCCTGAATGGTGTTTGGCATTTAAGCCATTTATCAGTGAGTGTTTTAGAGCCTCTGGTACTGTCTCTTTAAGAGCTGTCTGCTTGCAGACATAATTAGTTGTATGGGGGACTGTGTGCTTCTCTGAGTACCACTCGAGCTGCTGCCAATTCACTTCATTTTGCAGTCACTAGGAGTACAAAGGAACCTATCTGAAAGATGTAACTGTTTGCCAGAAATTATTTAGAGTAATAATGAAATTACAGTTTGTCTAACCTGCTTTCTTTGCAGTCAGAACTGTGTCTGCTAGTTCCCATTCTAGTTTTGAACTGCTGAACTGGACCAATCAGTGTGGGGTAAGCTAGCTCTAAATGGTGCCTTGACCGAATCAGAACTTGGACTCATAATCTGAGCCAGCCACAAGAGGATTGTATGGGCAGTGACTCTGGGAGATGTAGTTTAGACTTCAGTGCCTTTTGGACCAACAGCAGCAGTCTATTGTGAGTGACAGCCAATCCAGTCAAGAACTGGGAGGAACTCAAAGGAAGTGCCCGGTTTTGTCGGTTGGAGTTTCAGTTGAGCTTTGGCAGTGAAGAAGGAAGGAGCCTGTGCTTTTTCAGTGTGCAGTTTTAGTCAAAAACGTGTGTAAGGCCCAGAGTTCCGGTCTGCAGCTTGTTAGGACTGAATCTGTCCCTGTGAAAAGAATCAAAGGATCTCTGAAGAGTAGAAACCAGGCTCACCCTGTAGAAGACTGGAGGAATTGCTGAAAATTGCACTCTGTCTGTCAGGAACTGAATCTGCTGTGTGTTCTCCCGGTATTGTGCAGTAATTGCATCGGGATACAGATGCAGCCTGCCTGGTATAGTGCTTTTTTATATGGATGTGTGAAGAGGTTTGTGTACCTCAAGTGAGCCCTGCTGACATTGAAGGACCCTATCTTATTTGAGGTCGTGAGTACTAATTCAGGTCGCTCCCTGTTGAATTGCCACATTAAATCCAAATGGAATTACTGTACTGCTGACTGTTTAATTCTCCTTTTCTCTGTGAAAGGGCCCCACGCAGCTGCCACGTTTGGACTAGCCACTAGGGCTTGGGTACCCAGGACAGTAATTGATAGGATAGGCCTGTGCACAGAGCCATAGGTAGATTATTAGAGTGATAAGCTAATTAACCTGATTTCCCTGTCCTTGTTATATCCCCTAAATAAATCAGAGCTGCTTGTTTCAGCAAAGTTATACTGCCTGAGGTATTTGTCTATGTTAAGTACTGTACTGTGATTGTTGCACTGTATCTCATTTCCAGGAGGTCCCAGTGCGGAACCAGACCTGGGGTAAGGTGTACTGTGAAGGTAATTCTGATATATTGTGTGGGCCACTAGTGGGAAGAAAGGGGGGTTGCAGTGTCCCAGAGGGCTGTGACCAAGTTAGTTTAACTATTGCAAACCCTGACCTCTGGGTGGAGGCACCCGCCATTGGATCCAGGCCCCTCAACCTGTTAGTGGCAAATCAGGCAGGGGTAGTAGCCCCTGGGATAGCGCCATCTAGGGGTTACACTTTATCTAATATTATATTTTGTCTAAAGACCTGAAAACATCCAGTGTGACAAATATGCAATAATAGAGAAAATCAGGAAGGGGGCAAATACTTTTTCACGCCACTGTAAATCAACTGCCGCCACAAAACCCTCAGGGGTAAGATCGCGTAAAGGGCAGCAGCGAATCATCTCAGCAGGGGAAGAACTTAAGGCGGGAGCCCCAAGCGTGAACTTCACCGTGCAATGATCAGACCAAAATACCTGATCAATCCCAAGATCTACAATCTCGAGCCCCAGTGAGAACACCAAGTCCAGTGTGTGGCCATCCCAATGAGTTGGTGCATCAACAAACTGCGTCAGCCCCAACAAGGACATACTCTTCAGAAATTCGCTGGTGCACCTTTGAACTTTATCATCGGCCCAAACATTGAAATCCCCCAGAAAAACACATCTGGGGGAACCCAATGTTTCACCGGCAACAAACTCGGCGAATTCCTGCAGGAAACCCCCCATCGGGCCAGGAGGGCGATAGATGAGGAGGATCCTGCAGCCCATGCTGAGTCCTCCATGAATGGCCACACACTCAAATGAACTTGGGGTTCCCACTGGGTGCACGGTGACGGTCAGGCTAGATCTAAAGCAAATGGCTACACCGCCACCCCTGCGATTTTCTCTGGGGCAGTGCACCATGGTATACCTTGGGGGGACTGCAGCCTCAAAAACAGGGCCGGCATCATCTCCCACCCAGGTCTCCGTGATGCAAGCCAGGTCGACCGATGAAATCAAGGCGGCAATAATTGCCATCTTGTTTCTGATCGACATGGCATTGCACAGCACTGCCGTCAGAGACATAGAAGGTGGTGCAGGCCCTCGGGTTACCTGACCACTCGGTCTGGTGGTCTCCCTTGAAATGGGCACCAACCACATCTGGCTTCTCCTAGATGCCCTAAATAATCCAGGGCATCTCCTGGACCTAACCACCTCTATCCTTCCATCAACCAGCTCCTGGTCATCCCGCAGCCAACAAGCAGAACGATCCCCTGCAATCCCCACTTCCCTACAGCATCTGATAATAGTATCAGACACTGGGAGAGGGACAAAGGGACGCAAAGCATGTAGCTGTGAGTTCCCGTAGATGATCCTAGCCCCCACAAGTCCCCCTGCAAACCCCCTACACATTTCCAATTGCATAAACTAACAAACAGCTAAATTATTAATACAAAAACCTCAAAACAATTTAAAGCATTCCTATCATAAACAAACCTATTTAACACAATTAAAACCTTCAATAAACTAACCCGCTTCCCTCCTCTCATCCCAAAGCAGGGGAATTCCAGCACCGAGTGGCGCTCGCGCCACTCACAATGCTCGCGCTTGCGAGCGCACTAAATTTATATGAAATCCTCCCCGCCCCCTCCACATCAACGTTGCTCCCCCCACTCACTCCTCCAGCTCCAGCTGAAATAGATTAAATTCGACACGGCCTCTCACGCCGTGTACTTCAGTGGTCTAGGAGGGCTAGTGAACAGGTAGCCCACGGGGAGGGCAGCAGACACCAGCGAGGGGAAAGGCAAGCACAGGGCTCAAAGTCCAGACAAAGTTCCAGCCGCTAACGAGCGGCGTCCCAATGATATGCAGCAGTCCGGGGAATACAAAGCTGCCGCTTGCGAGAGGCGCTTAAATTTATATGAAATCCTCCCCGCCCCTCCACATCGACGTTGCTCCCCCCACTCACTCCTCCAGCTCCAGCTGGAATAGATTAAATTCAACACGGCCTCTCACGCCATGTACTTCAGTGGTCTAGGAGGGCTAGTGAGCAGGTAGCCCGCGGGGAGGGCAGCAGACACCAGCGAAGGGAACCTCAGACTACCCATCTTGTTAATCAGCCTTCTATGTGGGACGGTGTTGAAGGCTTTGCTGAAATCTAGGTAGGTGATGTCTACCACCCCTCCCTGATTTATTTCCGTAGTCACCAAATCAAAAATCTATTAGATTCATTTGACCTGATCTTCTTGCTGTGAATCCATGTTGCCTCAGATCCTAAGCACTGCTGGATTCCATATGCACCATTATCCTTTCTTTCAGCACTGTCTCCATGATCTTACCCACCACTGAGGTGAGGCTGACTGGCCTGCAGTTCCTGCCTCCTCCCTACTGCCACTTTTGTACAGTGGGACTACATGCGCCATTCTCCAGTCCTGTGGAACGACACCTGTGTTGAGTGACTTTGTGAACAGGGCCGCCAGGGGCGCTGCTATTTCCCTTTGCAGCTCCTTTAATATCCTCGGGTGGATGCCATCTGGCCCCATGGCCTTATCCACCTTCAGCTTTGTGCATTTTTCCAGAACTCTCTTCACTGTGAATGGACTGGTGTCCACTTCTCCCCTCCCTTCCAGTGCCTCTGCAACCCAATTGTAGTCCTTGACCCTCCCCCTCCTTAGTGAATACTGAACAGAAATATGTGTTCAGTATTTCTGCCTTGCACAGATCCCCCTCCTTACACTCTCCCTTCTCCTTTTTGATCCTCACAGTCCACCCCCCCCCGGTTTTTCTTCTTTTACTGATGTACCTATAAAATGCCTTATCCCCTTTGTTTACAGACTGTGCTAAGCCCTCTTCTGTCTGTGTCTTCACCCTCCTAACAGCCTTCCCTTCTTCCCTTAGACATTCAAAGTACACCTCCCTGTCCTCCTCCCTTTGACTCCCCTTATATTTCTTGAAACTCAGCCTTTTAGCCCTGAATCTCTTAGGAGCACCATAGTGGTTTCCTTCTTCTTTTCCCTTTGGCCACTATCCTAACACATTGGTTTGTTATATCCACCTTGGCTCCTTTCAGTTTCTCCCATTGTTCTTCCACCCCCTCTATTACCTCTCCCTTCTCCAGGAGCGCTTGTATACATCTACCCATTTTAGTGAACTCCACCCTCCCGAAATCTAATACTCCTGCCCTTGTATGGCTTAATTGAGTCCATGTCTCCATTTTGAACTATATCATATGGTGGTCACAGGACCCCAGCTGCCCTTCCACCTGTATTTCTTTGACTCTGTTCCCATTGGTCCATACCAGGTCCAGAATTGACTTGTCCCTGGTTGGCTCATGCACCAGTTGCCTGAGTCCAACCCCCTGCAGGGAATCCAGGATGAATGTGCTTCTGGCTGAAGCAGCCACCTGGGTGGCCCAGTCCACATCTGGCATATTGAAATCCCCCAGTAGCAGGATTTTGCCTTTAGCTGCCATGTCATGTATGTTCTCCACTAGTTCCCTGTCTACTTCCTTCCTTTGTGCCGGATGTCTGTAGATCACCTCTTTACATATTGCTGTTCCATTCCCTGGCTCCAGGGTGACCCACATTACCTCGGTCTACCCCTATCTTCCCTGAACTTCTATAGCCTTTATACCATCTGTGTCCAAAAACAATAAGCCAATGAGTCCTTTGGCAGTGGCTCCTCACTCCACTCACCATGGTCCAGACACAGCCAATTACAAACACAGAGTCACAAACGTATCAGCTAGAATCCATCGATCCTGCCCAAACTAAATGGAAAAGCGCACAGAAACTGCTGTTAAGAAAATATCTCAAATTCAACTACAAACACACAGTCACAAACTCACCAGCTAGGATCCCTCAGTCCTGCCCTAACTAAATGAAGAATCAAACTGAAATGGAAGTTAAGAGTTCACATTCAAACTACACTAATCCCTGTAATATGATGCTGAATCTTGTTTTCAGGTGTATCATGGGAGCACAGGAAAGTTAAGGGACTTGATCATGGTCACATAGTATGCAAGAGCTAGTTGAGGGATTCAAACCTAGTTCTCCAGGTCTGCACCTCAGTGATCTTAACCACTATGCTATACAGCCTACCAAAGATCACATATTTTCTTCAGGATGAAGAAGTACTGGGAGTAGAAACCCAGATTTTGGTCAGACAGTGGCTGAGAGCAGAGAGTCCTGTTGTCCAGGAGAGTATGCACTTTGGTCTGTAGGAATTATAAATGATCAGGGGGTGATACCAAGGGCTGGGAGGGTGTGCATGAAGCACTATTAGTTCCAGTGCATGACCTTACAGAATAACATCTAGGATCCACCCGTCTGATGTGAACTCCAACCATTTTGTCAGAAACAGGGAGATCCTGCCCTTTACCTGAACCTCCAGAAGAGGGGTAGGGGGGTTGGAAGAGAGAATGGGGATGAGGTAGCAGGAGCACTGCTAAGACCAGAACCCTGGGTGTGGTCTTATAATGAGCACCTGAGGGCTATTGCTAAGGGGACAAATAGTATCTGGCCATGAAAAGTGAGTTAATAGATGATTGTTGAATATCGGTGGCAAAACCAGCAACACTCAGCCATGGGTATTGATGAAGGCAGACACAGAGGCAGCTGTAGGGGCAGAAGCATCAAAAATGTCTTATGCAGAATGCAATAAGTGCTTACTGGCCTCCCAACACATTACTGGACTTATGTTTTAGTACTGCTGTTGGACAATATATATACACAATAATAGATAAAGACTCCCATATTCTAGTCTGGTATTTAATCAGATAAGCCTTGTAATTGGCAACACAGAGGCCTAGTGCCACAGAGGCATTAGTGTATGTACCCCCCCATTGGGTTACTATGTCTTTAAGACTACCCTCCTTGCTCGTACATCAAAGGGATTAATTAACTGCTTCTACTAGAGCTGACACTGCCATGGTAGTCTGAACCGGGAGTCACCTGATCTACCTACTGGCTGCCCCAGGCGTGATAGTGCCCCCATACAGAATTGGTTCAGAGTGTAATCTGATACCTGGACTTTGTGTTTTGTATGAATCAGAACTTTTATGGAACTGTCTTTGTGACTGCAAAAGTGGCAGCCACGCTGACAAAAATGGCAGCCATATTGCCCTCCTTTTTTATTTTATGTAAAAGTTCAGTTACAGGATAGATTCTATGAGACATTAGTTTAGTTTGCAGAATGTTTCATGTCATTCGATGCAGTACAGTACTAACCAAAAAACAAAATGATATGAAACAAAATCAAACAATCAAGTTGCAAAACATGCAGTATATGCCAATTTGGTATTCCACATAATTAATTTTCCAGTATTTTTAAAAGAGGAAAGACTAGAACTGCTGCAATATGGCTGTACTAAGCTGTTCCACACATGGCGGGGGCACCAAAGAAAAATTTGCTCTACTGTAAACAGATGAATGCTTAGGCAACTGGTAACAGCAATGTCCCGACCAACCCTGCCATGGGGATGGGGTTGGAGGGCCCTGTATCAGTTAGTCAGGACCATTGCCAACTCAGGTAGCCACAGGGGCTTATGGGCTGCAGAGGGACATAATTATTTTACATGCCTTCTGAACTGCAAATCGTCTGCCATGTGTCAGACCTCTATGATTGCTCTTCTTGACTGACAACTCAAATGGACTAATCAAGTTTTATGTTGCCTCTGTGAAGTGCAAGGATTTAGCTGCCCTTACAGCAGGATTGTGAGAGGTCTCATCGAAGTAGCATCAGTGATCAGAGCCATAGAGCTGTTTTGTAACAGATTGTGCATCTGTCATTGATAAATATGACAGGAAGTAGTTTCACTTCTTGACAAAAAAGAGGCATTCTCATGCTAGCCAGCATGCCGTCGACATTGATCTTATCTAGCATGGAGCCAGAGGGAGAGAGCAATGAACCATCCCTGTGACTGCTGCAGGCTCCACTGACAGGTACCCTACCCCGATATCAGGCGTGTACTGCCCTGAGGGTCTGGATACCTGGACACGGGGTTCAGTATGGACTCTACTTGGCATGAGTAACCAGAGGAAAGCTGTGCTCCCAATTTGCAGCACCACTGCAGATGCAAGGTGTGGGACTGAGTGAAAGAGAGAGAGAGAAGGTGAAAGTGAGAGACTGGAGTCACTGGCTAGCAGGCTGAGAGGTACCAGTGTTGGCTGTGACAGAGGTGTCCTGTTAACTGAAGGAGGTCTGATGGCACCGAAACGGTGAGTAAAACAGGGTTTGCCACTGAAACTGGGGAACTTTATCAACTGTTGGGAAATAGTTTAACCAGATTCAGCCAGCTGACCGAGGAGTTATAAATGTTTCAGATTGTGGTTAAGCCATGTTTGCAATTGTACTACTTTTGGGTTTTGGGTTTAACTGTATTCATTAAGTATTTCTAATTATTTAATTTTAAGAGCATCACCAGTGTCCAGCCACATGGAACACCAACAGGTCTACACTAATTCAATGACTGGGTGCACTGTAACTAGCTCTCTAAAAGGTTTAAAAGGGAATCACTCTGATACTAGCATAGAGAGGGCAGCATAGTGCCTCCAGTGCAGGAGACCAAGATCAATATAGCATTATGTATTGTGATATGGGGGACTGGCTGCATTCAAAGGCTATGCCTAGTGGGGCATTTTTAGATACAGTCCAGGAAAGTGTTTAATTTGGCTGCACCTGCATAGGTGTGTGAAAAGCAGCCACCACTGTTGTACTGGGCCTATGTAGGAGGTGAGGAGGAGGCCGAGGGTCCACAGGGTCCACAGGCTCAGTCAGTAGCTAACTTTATTCCTCCCTCTGCTTCCTTTTGCTCCCTTCTCTTTATGCCAGATGCCTCGTCCACTGTGCTTTCTTCCCTCCAAATTCTAGCTTGACTGTTCTTCCTACCTTTCTACCCTCCTTTCCTCCCCCATTCTTCCTCCTACCCTCTTTGGAACACTGCTACCCATTCCCTCTCTCTCCCCTCCAGGAAAACCTCAGTGGACAAGCTGCCTTCTTTTATCATTTTCCTAAGCTCTGGTCTTCTTGTACCCTGTCTATCTGCTTAACCTTGTCCTTCCACTCCCTCAGATCCCTTCTTCTTGACTTTACTAGCCCCTCTTGCTACTGTACCTGACCATTGACCCTTGTGTCTCCCCTCATGATTTGTTGTTGCCCCCATGTCCCCCACAGCAGTGAGCAACTATCTACCCACCACAGGCCCTAGTCTGTGTGGCTTTAAAACTGCCTCTATCAGTTATTCATGTCTGGTAATGTTTGGTCTTACAGCACTGGCATTGACTGCTCCTGCAGCCTTGCACTTAGGTTGGCTTAATCTGCTGCTTAACCGGTGTCTGCTCCCAGTACTGTACTTGCACTTGTACCCATTGTTTTACATCTTTTTTTGTGTTGCCTTTGTCTGCCTGTACATTGTGACTGCACAACTGTAATCTTTTTTTATTTTTCTTGTAATGTATTTTTATTTACTGTATTTTATTCTATTACTATTTTGCCTTACAGTGTGTTATGTTCACTTACACATCTTCTATTGCTTACTCACCATCCCCTCCGAATACACTGGTGAATTAAATGTTTCCAGCTCACTACAGGTATGTCTTTCCTGGTAAAACTTTTGAAATAAACGAAATAAAATAAACCGTGGCAGGGACAGCTGTCCGAGAAGCTCTAGCAGGCAAAGTAAGAAGTGATGGCAAAGGCAAGGATGGCAAAAATCACTGAAACATTTCAGAGACAGTAGCCAACACAACACTTTTAGTATCGATGGCATCCATTGGTGGAGTTGATGAGGGAAGCATTGTTGGAACATTGCTCACTAATGATATACTGGTTAGGGGCTATGGTCCTACAAAGCGAACAGTACCAGAGCCTGCACCCACACTTCATGTCTAGATAATGGTCAGGCCAGCCACAGAGACTGATAAAGTTATTTGAGACCAAACCTCATGAGGATGCAGCCATGACTGGACTGGGAGGGAGACAGAATGGTGGTATTGTTAAGTCAAAGAGAACTTTTTTGCCTTCCCTTTCGACAAATGGCATTTGTTCCATGAGGTTGAGACCACCCCCCCTTCCCCGAGGAGACCGGAGATCGCGAGGGCCTGCCCTGAAGCCCTCCCTGCCCGCAGAAGCCCCAAACCGAGACACACCAGAGACCACCCCCCTTCCCCGAGGAGACCGGAGGTCGCGAGGGCCTGCCCTGAAGCCCTCCCTGCCCGCAGAAGCCCCGAACCCGAGACACACCAGGTAATTTCTACCTTGATCCAGGCTGCTGCCACCACTGTTGGCCATCTGGCGCCTTTTCTGAAATGGCCACAAGCTCCCCTGCTCAGCGCATGAATCCCGGCCAGAGTAGCACCTCGAGTTGCTGCCCAGGCTCAAACGGAGCAGAACTGTTACTTTTGTGCCTGATTTTGAAAGTTTTAAAACGAACCAGCTAAAACTATTTGTATTTGCCTGTAACTGTATTTAAAAGCTTAGAGTCACTGCAAGTCCAGGACCTGTGTTCTATCTGAAATCCCCTGTGCAAATCTCACTGGGGACTGTTTGTTAATTTGTAAAGTGCATTTTTCCAGTTGTAACTGAAATACCCCCCTGTGAAAAACTCATTTGGGGACTGTTTGTTAACTTCTAAAGTGCATTTCCAGCGTGCAGAATTTCAGTTTGCCCTGCTAGTAACCACCATAAGCCTTTCTTTTTTGAATCACAACAGTAACCTGATAACCCACAGCCCATTTGCTCTTCTCCCCACACCCACTACCAGCCCACCCCAGCAAGTTAATCCTTTTTGTCTGTACTGCAAATTTAATCCCCCCCCCTCCATTCTCCCGAAGAGACCACTCCCCTCCCCCGAGGAGACCGGAGGTCGCAAGGGCCTGTCCTGAAGCCCTCCTCTGCCCGCAGAAGCCCCGAACCCGAGACACACCAGGTAATTCTACCTTGATCCAGGCTGCTGCCACCACTGTTGGCCATCTGGTGCCTTTTCTGAAACGGCCACAAGCTCCCCTGCTCAGCGCATGAATCCCGGCCAGAGTAGCACCTCGAGTTGCTGCCCAGGCTCAAACGGAGCAGAACTGTTACTTTTGTGCCTGATTTTGAAAGTTTTAAAACGAACCAGCTAAAACTATTTGTATTTGCCTGTAACTGTATTTAAAAGCTTAGAGTCACTGCAAGCCCAGGACCTGTGTTCTATCTGAAATCCCCCCACCCTTCGCTGGTATTACTTAAATAGCCTCTGCCCTCATGATATTTTGCTGCTGTTGGGATTTTTTTTCTCCATTAGCTCCTTATATTGTTTTGCCACTAGAGGGAGCCTGATTAAGTTCGAGCAACTTGTTCCCAATACCTCACTTGTCACATTTTACTGCTCTCTAGTAGCTGTTTTCACTTGGTGATTTATATTAAAGGAGCCCTCTGCTGTCTCTTTCCTCTCTACCTCACTCCTTTCTCTAGTCAAAAATGTCCCCTCCTCCCCTCCTAGCGCTCCTCATGGGAATACTTTGCCTTCCTATCCTCTTTGAGCTTTACTGCTTGAACACATCAACAGCTTCTGCCAATACTTATACTCAGTTTGACTTCTACTACTCCAACATGCTTGCTACTGCCACTCCACTACCTCTACCCCTCTGCTCTCATCAGCAGCATATTAGCCCAATAGTCAGATACCTTCACCTTCATCTGAAGCCGCCACCCTGCATGTCTATCAGGGCGTACCTCATCACCCCGCTATGGTTACTAACCCTATCTCTTATACTATCCGGCAACATTGAGATCAACCCTGGTCCATCTCTGTGTCCTGTCATAACCTTTCCCCCCCCCCTGCCACCACTCTCCCTAAAACCGATGGACTAACTTTCGCCCACCTGAATGCTAGAAGCCTTATGGCCAACCTTCCTGACCTCCAGGCTTGGATCTATACTAACGTCCCGGACGTCCTCGCCATCACAGAAACCTGGCTTAAGCCCACAGTGCCTGACTCTCAGTGCCACTTTCCTGGATACAGCATGCTTCGTATCGACCATCCTGGCACTAAAAGGGGAGGTGGCCTTGCCCTCTACTTCAAAACTCACCTAAACATTACCCTTTTGCAGGACCCGCCTACCAAACTGTGAAATTCTGCACCCCTACTGCTTCTTGGGGTGTAAAGAAACTCCATATTTTTGTACTTATATCCCCAAAAATGCTACACAAGGCATCACTGAACTCCTAGGGTTTCTGCCTACAGTTACAGGCAAGAATGACATTATCTGCCTTGGTGATTTTAACCTTGACTGGTCCGAGAAAAACTCAGCTAACCTATCCTCCTTAGCTAGCAAGGCAAATCTATCCCAGCTCATACATGAACCCACAAGGGTCTCACGTGGGGGCAACTGTGCCACCCTCCTTGACTGGATACTTACTAACAGGACGGAATATGTTGCCTCAGCCGGTGTGCTACCTGACACAATTAGTGACCACTATCCCATCTACTGTGTCTGGAACACTGTCATTCCTCCCCTCCCTGCTAAAACTGTAACCTTTCCTAATCTCTCCCACCTAAGTCATGAGGACTTCTTAACTGACCTTAACCAGGTTGACTGGTCCCCTCTCTACCAAACAGAGGACATTAACATAGCCACAGAATATTTCAACTCCGTCCTCCTCTCTCTTCAAAACCTTTACATCCCAGTCACCACACGTAAGATGGCAGGGAAAGTAATCAAGTGGCTAACACGCCCCCTGCTTCAACTTCTCAAATCTAGGGACAAACTTTGGTCCAGGTGGAAGATCTCCCACCTCCGTGCAGACTTTGAAGACTATCTGCATACGTAACAACTGCAAAGACAAATTCGGTATTGCCAAAAGCACCTACTATAGGAACCTACTAATAACATCCTCTACAAATCCGGCAGAGTACTGGTCCAAAATTAAGGACATTCGCAACGACAAGCAACAGAATCCAGCTGACATGAACATTCAAGGTGTTCACTGCACCAACCATGACACCATTGCCAATGCCTTCAATGCCCTTTTTCTTCTCCACCAGTTGCTACTCTAACTAGCCCACAACCTGACTGTCCCTCTTCTCCTCCCTCACCCCTCCACCCTCCCTTTCATTCTGACTCCAACCACATACCTTGAGTTACGAAGCTACTTAACTCCCTTCCGGCACGCGGGGGTCAAGGTCCTGAGGGCATCCATCCTTGCATACTTAAGCAGTATGCACCTTGGCTGACCAGACCTATCACCTGGCTTTTTAGCCTCTCGATTCATACGTCTACTGTCCCATCCACCTGGAAAACTGCCAGAACCATCCCTATACACAAAAAGGGCGATGTCAAACTCTTGTCCAACTACCACCCTATATCTCTTCTGCCCACTCTCAGTAAGCTGCTTGAAAAAATAGTCCACCGTCAGCTTGCTGCTCACCTTGACATGTTTAATCTTCAAACCCCGTACCAACATGGTTTCCAGCCTGGTCACAGTACCACCTCTGCACTTACACAACTTACAAATGACATCAGAAATAATATGGACCATGGCCTACTCACTGGGGCAGTCTTTATCGACCTGTCTAAAGCCTTCGACATGGTACACCATCCTCTCATGCTAATGAAACTCCAATCCATTGGAGCATCTGACCAAGCCCTCTCCTGGTTCCATAGCTATCTTGACAATCGGACTCAGGCAGTAGCATTTCAGAAGACCCTTTCCTCCCCCCTAAACATCTCCCGTGGAGTTCCCCAAGGATCCACTCTTGGACCTCTACTCTTCTCCCTCTTCCTAAATGATATTCCCACCATGTCCCGGCATAGCTGCGCTCTTACATGCAGATGACCTTGTTCTCTACTCTGGGTCAAAATTGGTTGCTACCATCAACTCCACTCTCACTAATGACTTCCAATTCCTGCAGACCTGGCTCTAGCAACCACCAAGTCCTGAACCTAGAAAAACCTGTGCTATGCTATTCGGATCCTCTAAGAAACTGTCTCTGCCACTGCGAACAAGCTCCGGGTTCAATGCCTTGATGGCTCCCTCATCTTAAACACTGAGTCCTTCAAGTACCTTGGGGTCACTTTGGATCCCACACTTGACCTGTCTCAACATGTCAATATGGTGTGCCATGCCGTCATTGCTAAAATTGGCGGAGCTTATTGCGTGCGCCTCTCCCTCACTCCTTCCGCTAGGCTTTCTGTTGCGAGAGGTATTCTCTTACCCCAGCTCCAATATGTTCTGCCCCTCCTCTTTGCTGCAAACTCTGCTACACTCCACAAATGGGACACTGTCTACAACAACATCTGTAGATTCACCTTAACTGCTCCACGTCTTACCCATCATTGTCTCCTTTACACTGGCTTAAATTGGCTGTCACCTAAGGATATTCGAGCCTACTCCCTGGGCTACTTTATCGACTCCCTGTCTAGACCTCCCTGCCCTGTCTATCTTGCCAACCTCCTGACTCCTGCCTCACACACCGTACCCTCAGGTCTTCTCTGTCCCCATGCTCTCCACTAGACCTTGCATGACAAAATGGGTGAACAGGCATTTGCCATTTGCTCCCAAATTCTGGAACTCACTCCCCCTTATGGTGAAAACTTCAGCCTCCCATCGAGAATTCAAAAACTCACTGTTCACCCACCTTCTAGCCTCTGGCCAATGCAAATGCTCTTAATTTGCTTTGTCCCACTGCAGGCTGTCGGGTCTGACCCTGAGTACTACACTAATGTTCTCCCATGCAATATGCTTGTCTAAGTGGCTATGAACCTTGATGTCTTTACTGTCCTCAGCTGTCTTATGGTTACCCTAATTGCTTTATTTTACATCTTTATTATGATCTATGCCTAAAATGTACCCTTATGTAACTATTACTGTGCTAACCAATGTATATCTTGTTTTGCTCCTGTACACCTATATTATGTCTGTGCATTTCTGCATATTGTGACCAATGTCCTGTGCTCTCCCGGGTCGTGCCTGAAAATAGGCAGGTCTGTTGCCTAGCACACTTACCCGGTTACCAAAAGCTAATAAATAAATAAATAAATAAATAAATAAATATAACTGCTTTTAAAGGAGACTGACAGGGTCCCATAATGGTAGATCTAGTAGAAGGAGCCAGAGCCCATAGGGCAAATGCTGCAGCAGGCCACTTGACATTCTTCATTTTCGGCAGGAAATTCTCCAAAGCTTTCTAGCAGTGTCCCCTCATGACTTTTTTTACATCCCTTACAAATGGTGTAGGATTTCACATCATGTGAAAGGCCCAGGCAGAAAACACAAATAGTGTGAGCATTGTCATTAAATTTCTTCATGCTGCACTGACAAAGACAAACAAATCCTAGTAATAGCCAATATAGCTGCAAAATACTGATATTGTGGGCAGTGAGAAATGTGTAAACTATCAATTTATTGACACTAACCACTGAACCATGTAACTGCACTTTCTAATTGTTGTGATATATACACACACACACACACTAATACATATACACATATATGCATATATATTCCAGTTTAACATAGCAGTGTACTGTCTACAGACATTTTTACAGGTTAAAGAAAAGACATCAAGGGACTGTTTTGTTCTTTTCAAGCTCCGAGGGACATCGAAGGGTGGGGGGGGGGGGTTGCCACTAGACACCTCATTTAGATCAGCAATGACACGCATAAGGCTGAAACTGATCTAGATAGCAGGGGAATGTAGACTAGCAATTGTTGCACTAACCACTGAGCCACCTAACTGCACTTTCTAATTGTTATGATGCATGCACTCTGACTAATACATATACACATATATGCATATACATTCCAGTATAACATACTGGTGCACTGTCTACACACACAGAGCATTGTCACACACACGCTAACACACATACACTGCCTTATATGGTATTTATTTACCTATACATATTACCCTAACTAATCTAGGGCATGACTGGGTAACTAAGGTAGTGGACCAGGGAGATGCAGTGGATGTGGCCTATCTGGACTTCAGAAAGGCCTTCAGCATTGTCCCCCATAGAATGCTGATTAACAAACTGCTCAGCCTAGAGGTGGCTCCTAAAATAGTTCTGTGGGTGGAGAACTCACTGAATGGCAGGAGTCAGAGAGTTGTGGTGAACAAGGAGTGCTCTGCAGAGGGACAGGTGATGAGCAGGGTGCCACAGAGGTCGATGTTGGAGCTGGTCCTCTTCAATGTCTTTATTGGGGAAATTGTAGAGATACTGAAGGGGAAGATATGTCTCTTCGCAGATGATACAAAGGTATGCAATAGGGTGGCCACCCCAGTGGGTGTTGAAAGAATGAGGGAATGCCTTAAAAAGCTGGAGAAATGATCTGAAAAATGGAAGCTGGGATTCAATGCAAAGAAGTGCAGGATCATGCACATAGGGCAGAAGAACCCAGGGGCAAAGTATGAACCAGGTGAAGAGGAACTGACAGTCACAGAGCAGGAAAGGGCCTAGGAGTTATCATCTAGGAGGTGCTCTGACCCTGCCCTCATTGCCACCCACCTCAATAACTCCTTTACCAACCTTAGCTCAGTACTTCCTGGTAACTTTTTCAGTCCACCTCCTCCATCTGTACCACCACCCATTGCCCGCCCCTCTTTCCACCTGCGTCGTGTCACCATGCAAGAAGCTAGGCCTTACTTGCTAAAAGCCCTAAAGGTAACACCATCGGTAATGACTCACTTGATCCCTGCCTTTTCGTCAGGTCCTGGATCAGGTCCTCTCACCTATTACATGCATTTTCAACAAATCACTCTGTCTGGACAATTCCCTCTGCCTGCAAGATTGCCACAGTTACCCTGTCCATAAAGGTGGTGACAGGACTCTTCGGGTAACTACCGACCCATCTCAATCCTCCCCCCTCTCTAAGGCGTTAGAGAAAATTGTGGCGTCCCAAGTCTCTGACTACCTCTGTAAGTAGTAATGTTCTCGCCCCTGAACAACACGGGTTCAGAGCAGGTCATAGTACCGATACAGCACTCCTGGAATTTTCCAGCTTCCTCCATGCCTCCTTGGACTCTGGTGCCCTGGCTGGTGCTATATTCATTGACCTGTCTAAAGCATTTGATACTGTTTCGCATCCTCTTTTGCTCTCCACCCTCAACCTAATAGGCTTTGCCTCAGGACCTGTTTCCTGGTGCACCAGCTATCTCTCCGCCCGCTCCCAATGTGTGAAAGTCAATGGTAGTCTCTCTGAAACATGCCCCATTCGCTCTGGGGTGCTGCAGGGCTCAATTCTTGGACCCCTACTATTCTCACTCTTTCTTAACTCCCTACCCAGCAGTTGTACGGGTAAGATGCTTCTCTATGCTGATGATGCTGTTCTCGTTGCCTCCCACAATGACCCCATGCTGCTACAGAACTCTCTCCAACTAGTCTTTGACTCTGCAGCTACCTGGTTCACTGAGCACCGACTTATCAACCTTAAGAAAACAAAAACGATGCTCTTCTCCCACCCCCAAAATAAGTACAGCAAGTTTCCCTTAGCTGTACACTCCACACCCAATCTCGTCATTGACCAGGTGCAGTCCTATAAATATCTTGGTATAACCTTTGACCCTGCACTTTCATTCCATGGACATATATCTGCCCTAAATTCTGCCAACTCACGGCTAGGCATTCTTTACCGGCACAAGAAATTCCTCCCCTCCTGATGCCCTCTGCCTGGCTGTCACCTCCTCTGTCATGTCTCTCATTGACTATGGCCTTCGGTCTATGGCTCAGCAGATCAGACTGCCCTCAACAAGGTTCGCCTCACAGTTAATAAGGCCTGCAGACTTATCACTGGTGCTCCCAGACTCACTCACACATGTGAGCTGTACACCTAGGCTGCCCTACTCAACCTGGAAGAGCGACTCGTATCAGACATGCCAGCTCACCTTTAAAAGCCCTGTGTGGCCTATCCCCATAGGTCTATCCAACTCCATTTGCCATACTGCACCGACCCTGATCACGCGCAGCTCGTCAAAACTACCCTAGTTATTCAGAGCCAGGACCTCTCAAGGTCAGGACATTCCCTACCGTATGCTCCCACTGGTATAACTCCCCTCCCCTGCCAGTGTCTCAAACTCACTAACCTTAGCTTGCTTTAAGCCCAGGCTCATAAACTTCCTGCTTAGCTCTCTTAAATGCAACTGCCGCTAGCCTAGTGTAAAAAAAAATATATATATATATACTCTGTTTGACAATGCTCACTGACGGCTCCCCCTTCTTTCCCTACTAATTCCTCCTCCCTATCTCCCTCCCTTCTACCCCCACCAGCTCTCCCCGACCATAAGTTTTGCACCTTTTGTTATCTTTTGCTTCATTGGAGATTGTATTCTATTGTAACAAAATTGTAATTGAACTGTAACTTTTTTGTTTGTAAGTACTGTGTCCCTTGTACTACTGTTCTGATGTCCTCTTTGTGACAAGGTACCTTTGTAAATGAGCCTCTGGCTCAAAGGTTTCTAAACTGATGTTTAACTAAATAAATAAAAGAAACTAGATAGTGCGATAAGGTGACTGGATAGGCTAGCTAAGTGCTTGGATGCATAGGGAGGGGTATCACGAGTAGTAAGATGGAGGTCATCTTGCCCCTGTATAAGACACTCATGAGACTGCATCTGGAATACTGCATCCAGTTCTGGAGGCCCCATCTGAGAAAGAACATAGACAAGGTAGAGGCGGTGCAGTGGAGGACAAGTAAAAATGGTGCAGGGCCTGCAGGATAAGACCTATGATGAAAGTCTAAAGGAGTTAAATATGTATTCGCTGGAGTGAGGGAGGGAAGGGGGACGTGATTGAGACATGCAAATACATCACAGAATACAGAAAGGAAGCATCTTCCAAAGTAAGAGATGCCCCAAGTCAAGGGGACACAAAATGAAGTTGGGGGGAAGGCTCCGGGGAAACATGAAAAAATATTTGTTCATGGAGATGATGGTGGATACCTGGAATAGCTTACCAGAGGGGGGTGGGAGGGGCTAAAATCGTCACAGAATTTAAGAAGGAGTGGTATATACACAAGAGTATCCAGAAGGCAAGGTGACTGAGTGGTGATGTGACTCCCACCCCCCAGCCCGACCTCCCACTGAGCATCCACTACCTTGCACCCCCAGACACCCTCACACACCCTCGCTCACCTAAGCAGGTCCCAGTGTGAAGATCCACTCTCACCTTGAAGACATGTCTTGCTGCTGGAAATGGGTACTGCTATATGAGAAATAATGTAAGTGCAGTTCAGTGTATTTCAATGGGGTTTCAACTGCACCTACCATATTTCTCATATAGCAGTTGCCAGTTCCAGCAGTAAGATGTGTCTTCCATGCGACAGTTGCTCTTCACACTGGGATCTGTTCAGGTGAGTGAGCATGTTGGGGAGGTCTGGGAAGTGTGGGGTGGCGGGTGCTCAGTGGGAGGTTGGGCTGGGGACAGGGGTTGCATCAGTGATGGACCTTTTTTTACAGATTAAAAAAGACATTGAGGGACCATGCTCTTCTTTTCAGGCTCTGAGGGACATCGGAGGGTGGGTTGCCACTAGACACCTCATTTCAATCAGCAATGATATGCATAAGACTGAAACTGATCTAGATAGTGGGGGATTGTAGACTAGCAATTTTTGCACCTAACCACTGAGCCACCTTACTGCACTTTCTAATTGTTGTGATACACACACTGACTAATAAATATACACATATATGCATATATATATTCCAGTATAACATAGCAGTGCACTGTCTACACACATTTTTACAGATTACAAAAAAGACAGCAATGGCCCATTTTCTTCTTTTCAGGCTCTGAGGGACATTGGAGGGTGGGAACATGCCACTGGACACCTCATTTAAATCAGCAATGATATGCATAAGGCTGACACTGATCTAGATAGCTGGGGAATGTAGACTAGCAATGTTTGCACTAACCACTGAGCCACCTAATTGCACTTTCTAATGGTTGTGATAACACACACACACTGACTAATACCTATACACACATATGCGTGTGTATATATATATATATATATTTTTCCAGTATAACATAGCAGTGCACTGTCTATACACACAGAGCATTGTCACACACACACTTACACACATACACTGCCTTGTGTGGCATTTATTTACTTCTGCCCTAACTTTTACTGTATTTAGGATAAGCATTGTGTTTTGCACCAACTCATTGTACTAATCTACGGTATGACTGGGTAACTATGGTAGAGGACCAGGGAGGTGCAGTGGATATGGCCTATCTTGACTTCAGAAAGGCATTCATCACTATCCCTAATAGAAGGCTGATTAACAAACTGCACAGCCTTGGGGTGGATCATAATATAGTTCTGTGGGTGCAGAACTGGCTGAATGGCAGGAGTCAGAGGGTTTTGGTAAACAGGGAGTACTCTGGAGAGGGAGAGGTGATGAGTAGGGTGGCACATGGGTTGGTGTTGGAGCTGGTCCTCTTCAGCATCTTTATTGGGGACATTGCAGAGGTACTGGAGGGGAAGGTATGCCTCTTCATAGATTGTACAAAGGTATGCAATAGGGTGGACATGTCAGGGGGCTTTGAAAGAATGAGGGAAGGCCTTAAAAGCTGTAGAAATGGTCTGAAGAATGGCAGCTGGGATTCAATGCAAAGAAGTGCAGGATCATGTACATAGGGCAAAAGAACACAGGACAGAGTATGAACTAGGTGGGGCGGTATTGTCAGTCATGAAGCAGGAAAGGGATCTGAGAGTTATCATCTTGGAGGACCTAAGAGAAACTAGGCAGTGCAGTAAGGCAGCTAGAAAGGCTAGCCAGATGCTTGGATGCATAAGGAGAGGTATCATAAGTAGAAAGAGGGAGATCATCTTGCCCCGTATAAAACAATCATGAGACCATACCTGGAATACTGGGTCTAGTTATGGAGGCTCTATCTGAGAAAGAACATAGACAGGGTGGAGGCAGTGCTGTCAAGGGCAACTAAAATCATGTTCTGAACTGTGCACTGCTAAAATATAGCATCACAGCCATTTGAAGCTGACTAGGAAAAGGTTAATGTGCCAGGAAAGGGTTAACAGAGTGGCTCATGCACACTCACACACATTAACTCTTGTAGATCTCCTGAACTGATAACAAAACACAGCTGTTAATACACTGAGCACATCCACTGACTGTAATTTGAGCTGGCATGAGTATGCTCCATGTAGAAGAGATTTATGAATGAATCAAACAGTTTCAGCCAAAACGGTGTGGAGCAGGGAGACACCACAGCCAAACTGTTACAGTAGAGGAATTCTAAGAAAAGTTCAATTTCGTGAAGTCTGTTAGGAATCTGGAGAGCTCCCTTTTCTACTGTCATAGCAACATGTCTGCAGGGCTCCACCCACTGCAGCCATAAAAAGTGGAAGCTTCCTCTGATGTGCCAATTACAGGATAAAACAATGATTTAAAGTAGGTAAAGTCATCAAAAAGGTTTTACTTCAATAACAGAAAACAAGAGTGGTAGCAGGGAGGAGGCGGGGAACTACAGACCAGTCAGTCTTACCTCAGTAGTGGGCAATATTATGGAGGCACTCCTTAAGGAAAGGATAGTGCAACACCTGGAATCCATAGGGGGACAGGATCCAAGACAGCATGGGTTTACAAAAGGAAGGTCCTGTCAAACTAATCTCATAGATTTCTTTGACTGGGTAACCAGAGTGGTGAACCAAGAGGGAGCAGTTGATGTCGCCTACCTTGACTTCAGCAAAGCTTTTGACACTGTTCCACATAGAAGACTGATAAATAAGCTGGGTAGGCTCGGGGTGGGTCAGAAGTTGGTCAACTGGGTGGCAAATTGGTTGTGGGACAGAAAACAGAGAGTGGTGGTAAATGGTATACAGTCAGAAGAGATACACTGCGTCACAAGTGGGGTACCTCAGGGATCAGTCCTGGGCCAGTCCTCTTCAACATCTTCATTAGTGACCTTGCAGATGGACTAGAGGGTAAGGCTTGTCTGTTTGCAGATGACACCAAGATCTGCAACAGAGTAGATGATCCAGATGGGGTGGGCAGAATGAGAAGAGATCTGGATAAACTAGCAAAATGGTCAGAAGAGTGGCAACTGGGATTTAATGCAAGAGTGCAAAATCATGCACATAGGAAGAAAACCCTGAAGCCACCTATAGGCTGGGAGGAGTTGCTAACAGTTAAAAGGAAAGAGACTTTGGCATCATCATCACTGATGACCTGAAATCATCAAGCAGACCTCTAAAGCAGTAGGTAAGGCTAGGGGGGTGTTAGGGTGTATTAGTAGGGTATTACAAGTCGTAAGAGGGGTAATAATCCTCTTTACAAGACACTGGTTAGGCCCCATCTGGAGTACTCGTGCAGTATTGGAGGCCACACCTTCACAAGGACATTACCAAATTGAGGCAGTCCAGAGAAGAGCAACAAAATGGTGCAGGGACTGCATCAGAAGACATATGAGGACAGATTAACAGAGCTCAATATGTATAACCTTGAGCAAAGGAGGGAGAGAGGTGATATGATCGAAACATTCAAACACCTTAAGGGCATTAACAAGGTGAGAGTCTAACATGTTTAAATATAAGAACAAAAGCAGGACAAAAGGACACAGCATGAGATTACAGGGGGGCCGATTAAGGGGGAATGTGAAGAAATTCTTTTTCACAGAAAGGGTGGTGGATGCATGGAATGGCCTACCACAAGAAGTGATGGCTATGAATACAGTGCAGGGCTTCAAACAGGCATGGGATAGGCATAAGGGAGCAATACAAATGACTATGAATAGATAGGCTACTGACAGAGCAAAGGCCAATGGCACATTTATAAGGTAGAAAAAGAAATGGGCAGACTGGATGGGCCTTGCGGTCCTTATCTGCCGTCAACTTCTACGTTTCTATGTTTCTATGTAACAACTAATGCATTTTCCTCAATCCGACAAGCATTTGACAGCTGGAGAAAAAAATGAGGAGGAATAGGTCATCCACATTATACATGTGGTGCTGATGAATGTCAACATAGGTGACCCCAACTTGGTAAAAGTTTCAGAGTGGTTCTAATACTGATCGTTTACAGTTCCAAAGGTGTGGCTGTATGGAAGGAGATGTCCTAGAAGAAGATCTGGTTACACAGTAAGAAGCAGATGGCGATGCCCTGGAGAGCTCATCTAGGTGGAGGGAGATCATTAGTGCAGTATCACAGTGGTCAACCTCTCCTGTTCAACATCTTTATAAATGAGCTGGATAAAGGAATCCCAAGCAGCACAACAACATTAATGGATGACACAAATCTGAAGAGAATGGTGGACTTTGAGTGGGATGGTGAAATGTTTTAAACAGACCTTGATATATTGGGGGATTAGGTGGACAGATGGCAGTAAGACAAAGTATAAAGGCTGACCATATGCTGGGCTACATAAAAGGAGGTGTGGCAAGTAAGGCATGAGAAGTGATACTACCATCACTGTACAGGACTCTAGTAAAGTCACATTTGGAATATTTGGTCACCACAGCTGAAAAGGATATTACAGAGGTGGATAGGGAACAGCATAGGGCTACACCAATTATTAGAGAGGTTCCCCTACCGTACTAGTAGCAGAGCTTGGAGCACTGAAATCTGTTCACACTGTAGAACAGAAGTGTAAGGGTGTGTGATACTGGTAGTTAAAATTTTGAAACAGATTAATAGAGTGGAACAAGTAAAGCTTTATCAACTAGCCTTCGTCTGTAGTCAGTCCTGGGTCACTGGTCGGCAGTGCAAATTGCCTAACATGGCATATTCTGTTATGTTGTCAGTGATACTTTTTACTATTGATTGGCACTCTATACTGTATTTGAATGTGTTGGGAACATTTAGGGTTAACATATGGAATGTTTTCATCCAGTACCAATGAGATTTATGTGTAACTGGGTTAGTGTGTCTTAAATGCCTTCAACTATTGTTACTTAAAGGGGCACAGGGAGATTTATTCTTTAGTCTAGATACAGAGGGCCCAACTATTAGTTATAAATGGGGACAGTGAAAAATGGGAGCTTTGTCCTCACACTGCTGCATCACTACCTGAAAGTGGCCTACTTAAAACATTTGTGTAACGTGAATCGGTGGGCCAGATGTTGTTAGGTGAAAATGGAGTTTGTACCACTAACACCCTGGCATGCATCCATGACCACAGCTTAGCCTGGAATTACAACATGCACCTGGTGCATATTGCCCTGTACAATGCTGTTACATGTATGTGGCACTGGGTGAATAGACATTCTGGCTGGCTTGGTCTCCCCCCACCTTCCGTCTGAATCACAGTTCCCTGGTGGTCCAGTGATTCCCCCCCAACCAGTGGTAAAATGTCACCTTGGTAGTTCAGTGTCACCCAGTTGCTCTCCCAGTTGCTCCAGCAGTAGTATATATACCTTGTAGTTCAGTGCTTTCCATCTCCATAACCCCAGCACCTTAGCTTATCAGGTGGTTTCCCAGAACATGGTTCGACTCCTGGGCTGTCTGATGCACAATACGCTTACCCACAGAACTGCACCCACATTACCCACTTCTTATAAATGCTAACCACTGATGAATACAGCAGGGTGTGGGCAGTGTAAGAGGGCCACCATACTGCAGATGTTGACTGTTTCACCCTTTTCCAGTCCACCCATAATGACCTTTGTGGGCACTTAGGAAAGGTTTGTGATCCCCAAAATATTTATGCTGGTGCTAGCAGTTGAGTATTGGATCATCAACATAGAATGCAGATAGAGGAAAATACTAATACATGTTTTATTAGTTCAATAAATCAGTCACTTAATCAATTCTTTAACCAGGAGAAACCACTAAGATCAAATTCTCATCTATGGTGGTCATCTAGCCAAGACACTCATATAGCTGTAGCAATACATGACAACCTTAGAATATAACACACATGTAACATGGTCCTAATACAATAGGAATAAGCAATACATCTGAACAACACATATTGCATTCGATATCAAAGAGTTTTATGTCCTGCCTTGTTTTGCCATCTGATAAATGTTTTTCTGGGCCCTAAATGCAAAACAGTTCTCTGATATGGAATGCCACCTACTGGGATCAGACAGGTTTCACTGGTACCCTGAATTACTGTAGGATTTGAATGAATCAGCCAGTCTCCAGTGGCAAAGTGTTTCAATGACTGTGCTATGCATCTCCTTATCTGTGCAGACCTGCAGTCTTTTTTTTTTTTTTTTACACTTATGTGGGCTGATAGCATGGGTGGGCTGGAGAAAAAACATGAAGGCGGCAGAAGCAGCTGGAAAGTGAGCTTTGGGAACACAATGTTTTAGTACTTAAAAGGTCAGACTGATTAGGAAAGCACAGTCTTCTTGAGTGGGGGAGTTGGTGACTAATAGATTTGTTCCATAGAAGTTAGCCTTGCCTGACTGTACCATATGATGTAATATAAAAAAAATACCACAGCCATGGATGTGTGTATGTAAAGTAGACTGAATGGGAGACAGAGAGTGACTGTCAGTGAGTTGCACTTTTCATGTCAAACCTGAATATAATTAGGGATAAACTCTCATAAGGATTCCGGAAGTCTATCGGATTTTGACACATTTTACAAATGCTTTCTGCAGATTTCATTTTCCTTTGCTTAAAGCTATATTCCTGCATAATTCTCATTACTCTTTCTATTGTAGTTCCCTTACTTGATTTGCCCTCCCTTCCCTTACTATTAGCTCATTCTTAAAGGGACACTGTCAAACTGTTTTGCATTGTATTATTTTTAGTTAAAACCCTACATTTTATGATTGCTTACCTTCTCCAAAATTCACTGATGTTGCTGTTTCTTTTGTCTGTTTAGTATATCTGAAATGCATGCTAATGTAGATTTATAAACAACTTTGTTTTGTTTCAAATCTTGTAACTATTCTTATTGAATACTTCCTGAACATTGGAAACACCTCTAAACAGTGTAGCCATTTATGGTGTAATAGCCTCCTAAACTCCCACTGCATCATGAGTGGCTACACTGTTTTAGGGGAGTACACAAGTCCAGGAAAGATGCAGTGGGAGTTGATCAAGGAATGTAAACAAACCTGTTTTTGAGTGGCAACATCAGTATGATAAGCAGTCCATGTTTCACTTTTTAAAAGGAAAAAATAATCAGAATCAAACTACCAGCTACATCAAAAATATTCACAGAATGCTGGCAATCATAATATGTGTTTTTTAAACTAGGGACACTATGAGGCCTAAGGGGGTTGACAGTGTCCCTTTTAAGGTACTGATTGAAAAAAAAAAAAACAATGTCATCCCTGCAGGTTAGAGCACTGTCAATATGTGTGCAGTAGCCCTTCATGAGAATACTAGGGAAAAGTTAATTGGGTCATGTGATATCTTGCAAAGCATTTTCTGTGTGTGTGTGTTTCTTTTTTATTTTTATTATTATCTATGCCTCTATAAAGTATTTCAGCTGAGGCTGAGGTGGGAGGTCTGGTGGAAAAGAGCAGATACGTATTTACTGTAACAATAGATCTTTGAGAGAATCTCTTCCATTAGGCCACATTTTTGAAACTACAGCTGTCAGGCACTATTGCCACATGGAAACTTTTACCACCTGGGGGCCTCCTGTGATGATGTCATGCATCAGTGTCTACATAAACTTGGGCCGCCCGTCACACATAGGTTTCCTGCCAGAGACTAAGCTTGGAAGACTGCTACCTGTAGGGAAGCAGGAAATCAGACCCGCATCAAGCATACAAGGTAATATATTGTGCTGGATATAACAGCCATGGATTAGGATCTGGCACAATATCTGAGACAACCCTCACTGAAGCCGAAGGGGGACCGAGGGAGGGATGGCATGGCCTAATGGAAGAGATTCTCTCAAAGATCTACTGTTATGGTAAGTACGTAACCATTTTGTCTTCTTCAAGGATACTCTTCCTTTAGGCCACACCTTTAAAACAAGTCCCAAGCAGTCCCACAAGGCAGTGAGAAGTTGGTACAGTCTGATACATTCAAGATAGGAGGCTTTGCAGTACAGCAAGCCCAAAGCCAGCACATTTATGACAGACAATGTCCAGACTGTAATGTTTAGTGAAGGTGTGAACAGTGCTCCATGTAGCTGCAGCACAAATCTCAGTAGCAGGGACATTTCTGAAACAAGCAGTAGAGGTGGCCATCCCCCTCATGGAATGACCATGAACTGCACCAGGAAATTCCTTACTGTACTTCCTATAACAGAACATAATACAATGTGCCAGTCATTTAGATAGGCACTGTTTAGACACAGGAGCACCATCTTTCCCAGTGGCAAATGAAACAAAAAGCTGAGGGGACTGTCTGCAGTGCATGGTGCGATTTACATAATATCTCAGTATTCTATGTACATCTGAAGTATGGAGCAATGCCTCACCCTGATTGGCATGCTCAGGATAATAAACAGGAAGGTGTAACATTTGACTCAATGTAAATTAAGATACCATCTTCCAGAGAAACTTAGGATTTGTATGCAAAGAAAGTCTGTCTTTGTAAAAAATCAAATAAGAAGGCTCACACATTAGAGCCTGCAGCTCTGAAATCTTTCAAGCAGAAGTGATTGCAACTAAAAATAAAGTTTTCCATGACAGAAAATGTAGGTCACAACTTGCAGTCAGCTCAAATGGAGCCAATGTTAAAATGCAGTACAGCAAGCCCAAAGCATGCACGTCTACGAGAGACAATGTCCAGACTGTAATGTTTAGTGAAGGTGTGAACAGTGCTCCATGTACCTGCAGCACAAATCTCAGTAGCAGGGACATTTCTGAAACAAGCAGTAGAGGTGGCCACCCCCCTCATGGAATGACCATGAACTGCACCAGGAAATTCCTTACTGTACTTCCTATAACAGAACATAATACGATGTGCCAGCCATTTGGACAGGCACTGTTTAGACACGGGAGCACCATCTTTCCCAGTGGCAAATGAAACAAAAAGCTGAGAGGACTGTCTGCAGTCCATGGTGCAATTTACATAATATCTCAGTATTCTGTGTACATCTGAAGTATGGAGCAATGCCTCACCCTGTTTGGCATGCTCGAGATAATAAACAGGAAGGTGTATCGTTTGACTCAGTGTAAATTAAGATACCATCTTCCAGAGAAACTTATGATTTGTATGCAAAGAAAGTCTGTCTTTGTATTAGAGGAACTGGGGGAAATGCATTCAGGAATTTCCTTTCCAGGAGAGGGACAACA
The DNA here is from genome assembly GCA_016271365.2 of Neoceratodus forsteri. Lineage (NCBI taxonomy): Eukaryota > Metazoa > Chordata > Ceratodontiformes > Ceratodontidae > Neoceratodus > Neoceratodus forsteri. Next base: position 690,026,989 of record CM057449.1, read on the forward strand.
CATCTCATCAGAAACCTCCAGGCCCTAGAGAGAGTGAGCAGAAACGTGGCAGTTTTGCATTGTGTGGGGATGCAAAAAGGTCCAACTCTGGATGACTCCATCTTGTGAAGAGGTCATGTACCATAGAGGTCAGCAGTTCCCATTTGTGCATCTGGGATGATGACCAGCTTAGTCTGTTTGCTAAGATGTTTTGGGTTCCTGGGAGATGCATGGCTGACAGCTGGAGGCTGTGGGACAGAGCCCAGTACCATGCTGTTATTGCTTCTCTGCGTAGGAGATAGGAATGGGTGCCCCCTTGTTTGTTGATGTAATGCATCACACTGGCATTGTCCTTTTGGATTAACAGAGGACCCAAAGTTAAATGCTCCTGAAATGCCTCGGGGTTGTATAGGGCAGCTCTCATTTCCAGGACATTGATGTGTAACTTTCATTTATTAGAAGATTCAGATGATGCCTTTGAGCACAAGTGCTCTCTTATAAAAGTTCACCATCAGAGTTACAAGTTTTACAACAAATGATGCAAAAGAATTACAGCAGATGTTACAATTAAGTAAGATACAGGGCAAATGAACAGATTCCAGAGAAAAAGAATGTCTAACAAAACAAGAAACATCAAGTCATGTAAGTGCAAAGCTGACAGAACAAGAACAGGTTCCAGCAGCAGCAGACTGCTTTAGAGACACCAGAACATAAGAAAGATGATTACGACTAGTTAAAAGACAAACTGCACTTACACTTAACTTCTAGGGCAGCCCACAGGGATTTTTTAACTTGGCAAACCTGGGGAGGTTCAACCTGGATTCCAGCAGTTCATTTAGTCAGCCCGCAATACTAATGGCAAAGGAACACTTACCCAGCTGAGTTCTGAGGAAACGTAGTTCAAGAGCATTCTTGGCCATGCTCCTTGTGCTATTCTGGTTAGGCACTGGGTAGAAACAGTTTTTTTAGCATGGGGGCATTAGGCCTATCAGTGCTTTCTTGGCAGGTTTGAAACTTTATTCTACTGGTAAAGGGTAGCCAGTTGGTTAGTGAATAAAGGTTACAGCTGTGGGTGCACTTGTCAGCCCCTAACACAAAGCGGCAAGAGTTAATATTGCATATCACCTTGACTTTGCTTAATACAGAGTCACAGACAGCTGCACAGATCGGTAGTCCATTGTCCACTAGGGACAGGATGGAGCTGGACACAGTCTGCCACCTGGCTTCAGCAGTGAGGCTGTTCCAATTTCTGAATAGGGTACCCAGTCTTCTGTTTACAGTGGACAGCAGACTGTCCACATGGGGGGGTTAAGGATAGAGTGCCGTCCAGTACTACTGGAGATATTTGAATGTCTCCACTTGTTCCAGTATTAGACCTTTATTATTAAGGATGACAAGGGGGGTGGGAGACCTTTTCTTGATGAGATTGCTGGTAAAAAGCATTGTGTTTGTCTTTTTGTAGCTGAGGACTGGTTTATTATTAGAGAACCATGGTGATTAGAGGTGGGTTGTTAAAGTTAGTGTTCATAGCATGGATAACAGTGTTGTTTGCATACAGGAGAACATGAGCTGACTGTCAGGCATCAGGCAATTGGTTAATAAAAAGGCCAAAGAGGAGAGGGCCCAAAATAGAGCCCTGTGGCACACCTATGGATACTTTCTGTCTGTCTGACAGGCAGCCATCTATTTTCACCCACTGAGTGTGCTCAGGTAGATAACTTTGGAATCAGGCCACTGAGTCTCTAGACAGACCAAGGCCAAAGAGCTTACTGAGTAACAGCTGATGGCTGACCAAATCAAAGGCTTTTAATAGGTCAGTTTAAATGTCTTCCACCATATTACCAGTATCAAGGGCCTTGTTTGTGTAGCTGGTATATTCTACTTTTGCTGTGCTTGTGCTGTAGAGTTTCCTAAAACCATGCTGTTGGATACATTGCAGTTTATACTTTTCTAGGTATGAGACTAGCTGGTCTGACAAAATTCTCCCCAAGGCCTTAGACAGTGGTGAGATGATTGAAATTGAGGATTAACTTGGCCTCCACCTAGGACCATAATGCTTGTGTCTGGTAGGGACCCATATGTGCACCCCATCTGGAACCTGAGGTATCCATGGTAAAGATCTGTGTAGGAGTTGGACAAGTGTAAACCCTTGTTCCCAGGGTTTACTAGAATCCCACTTAGAATCAGTGGCAGGCAGGAAAAGGCAGCTTGTGAAATGCCAGTTAAATGGATTTCACAGTGTTCCACTCTGTTTTCAGTCTTGGCTAAGCTGGAGTGATGATGTCACCTTAGAATTCTCGCAGCAGCATAAGCTACAATGGAATGCTAGCTGCAGGGAGTTTGATAGAATGTTGAGTTACAGAGATTAGTCTGTGGAGTGGAGTGAGGAGGAGGCTGCTGCCTGGGCAGCTCCTCAGATTTAGCTCTGACAGAGAGCTACCTCCGTAGTTTGGGTAGTTTGTTCTCACCCTAGAAGAAGAACATAGAAGACCAGAGAGTGAAGTGGTAGAGACCATTTCTAGAGGGTTTTTCAGTGCCCCATCCCTGGATGGCTGGAGGGGAAATTCCAGGATTCAGGAGCAATCCCCTGGTCCAGCCTGAACAATGTTGAAGTTGCCTAGATTCATTTGATCTGTGAGTACCCGAGACTTTTGTGTGGAAATGCCCTGGGGCTCCTGTATTCCTGTGGTGAGTTTTCTCTGACAAAGGGACTCTGTCACCAAGACTGTTTCTGTTTAAAAGTGTCTGCCTGCTATGTGGTCCAGAGAGAGACTTGCCAAGTACAGAACTTTAAGTTTGTGTCTGATTTAAAAGTGTTAGCCAAAGTGGGGGTCTGGTGAAGAGACATTGGCAATTACAGAACTTTAACTTCATGACACCTCAGAAGTGTGAGAGGTAGTATCTTAAACGTGAAAGACATTTCAAGATAGTATCTACAAGTTTTCTGAGGAGGGTGTTATTAACCAGATGAATGGCCGAGTATAAATTTGGAAGCAAAAGGTGGGAGACCCCCCATCTGGAGTAACCAGGTTTGCCTCTCGGGTTCAGTTTGGGCACCTTTGTTTTCTCTTAGTGCATTTGGCCAGTGCCTGAAGGAAATACCCAGACGTGGGTTTTGGATTTTCTGTGAGCCTGAGTGTGCTTATTGGTGGTCAAGGGTGCCACCAGTAATTCCTCATGAAAATATGGGAAAGTCTCCTAGTACTGTCCGAGGGTGCCTAGTCAAGGGAAGTGTACCAGTTCTGGCCATGTGTGCCAATCTCCATTCAGAACCAGAGAGTGTTCGTTGTTTCCATTCAGAACCTGAGGGTTCACTGTGTGTGTGTGTGCTCTGTACCTCAGTAATCTGCTTTACCAGTGGGAGTAGCCCTGTGGGGGTCCATCTTCGCTTTTTGATTATTCTCTGTTTATGTGAATAAAAGCCACACTCTAGAATCCCAGCCTGATTTGGACAATACTGTTATTGCTTCCACAGTGTCTGGATTTACTTGGGTGCCCCTGACCAGAAGTACAAACCTAGCATAATGCTGAGCAAACATTTTCTCCCAGGGACCCAGGTTGATGGCCATGATAAATGGTCCCCCCAGGTGTGAACCAGGTAGTTGCCACACTTGGTTTGCCTGTCTGAGGATGGCAGGCTCCAAAGTAGAAGTATTGATAAACAGAACTGTTCTTAGTGACAACTCCCATCCCTCTTGTTGGCAACATGTGTGAGAGGAGCAGCCCTGCTAGTTGACAAGGGGGGCCGATGGGGGGAGGTTACAAAATGGAGGCACCGGTGAGGATGTGTTTTGGATTTGGAAGAAAACAAGAGATGTTTGCTCAGGTTGCGGCTAGCGTTTTGTCAGTCTGGCAGCTGGTAGCCCAAAATTGGAAGCTTTGCGCATAAGGGATTTGCCAGAGAAGTGACATCCATATGTGCCACTGTGTGCCTGCTCTTCATGTGCTGCTATGGATGTGCCAACATTTATCAAGGAGCTGTAAAGCCAGATTGTGTATGCCCCTTGTCCTGCATCAAAAAGAATGTTTGAGCCAGCCCGGTGGTGCTGAGGGTTGAAGCGCTGGATGCTACACCTCACACCATGCCGGTGACCTGGGTTTGGGAGCGAGCACGGGTCGATGGGGGCTGGCAAGGAAGGAGAGGGATTGAGCTCTGATGGACTGCTCTCCCTCTCCAGGGTGGGGGGTTCACAACAGTAGGTGTCCGACTGCCCCCTGGAGGAGGCTGGGGGTTGGGGACACATGCTGTAGAAGGGGGTAGAGTCGGGGGAAGACACCTGGATGAGACAAATGTGGATGAGTGCACACTTATGCCTGCTGGTGTCATGGCATGCCGCCGACTCAGGGGGAGGAAATAGTACAGGAGAAAATGGTGGAACCTGACATGGCTTGATGGCCATCCGCGAGTTCGCCGGGTGCTGGCACCCAAACTGGATCCATTGGGGTGGGGAGTAAGGGGGCTCCCTGCATCCCACTGCAGGGGGTAAGCTGCAGGGGTTACTGGATGCCAGCGGTCCTGGTAGAGACGGACAGCGGCTGGATCCCCATAAGTAGGGCTGCGAGGCTACGGGGAAACATCTGGGTGGCCACAGGAGAATAAATAAATAATAATAATAAAAAAAAAAAGAACGTTTGCCAGCTTTAATTTTCAAGTTGTGACAAGAAAAAGTATTGTGAACTGTGGGAAACAAAGAGACATTTGTGCCCTGAAAGTTTCAGATGCTTGCTGTGTGAACTGGGGGAGTCGCTAGAGAAATTGCCGTGAGAAATGGTTAAAAATGGTGCTCCTGTCATGGAGTTACAGTTGAAAAGAAAAAAAGTTGTTTTGCAGTTTAAATTTTGCCTGCTTGATGATCGCCATGGAGGAGAAGACCACAAGAAGAGAGAGAGACTCATTTACATGGCATCGAGTGATTGGTGAGACTGCAATCAGTCCTGCCCCACCAAGCCAGCTTCAGAGTGCTGCCCAGTGTTCAAGAGGGAGAGAGCAAGTGGTGTACAAGCTGACTAGCCAGGAGGATCATCGCGGTGACTGCAAATGTTCTAAAAGTTAAAACAACAGACTTTTCTGTACTAAATCGGGCTCAACCCGTATTCCGATTGACTGGGGAGAAAGCGTGGTGTTCGTAGGGACAATTGGTGGGGTCGCCAGCCCGTTTCAACCCAGAGGCCATCCAGGATTGGCTGTAGGCCGAGAATTTCTACTGAAAAGCCAGCTACTGATTCAGTGAGTACCATTCAGCAAAACTGAGCTCAAACTGTGTGTGATTTTTTTCTAAAGCCAGCTGGATCTGTGTGTAAACACTGTGATTGTTTTTGCAAAGAAGGACTGTGTAAAGTAATCAAACCCAAGCAAGAATTCTGAGCATTAGACTGTGAGCATGAATTATGGATTCAGCAACAGTGTAATTTTCTGAGTAAACTGAGAGACTGTGAGTTATATGAGAGGCTGCATCAAACAGGCAATCCTGTTCAAGAAATACTGTGGCTTTAGAGACTTTAAGCAAGTGAAAAATGATTGAAAGCTAATGGTAAAGTCCTAGGAAATCATATAGATGTGCTGTGGAAGAAAAACAGTGAAGTCTGTGCAGTTTGAGTAAAACTTATCAGTATGCAGTAAATCAGATGTGCAGTGGCTTGAGTCAGATACAGATTGTGATGCACCAGGAGTGCTGCTGCCGCCATTACAGGGTGGGGCAGTAATGTAAACACAGCAGCAGGGAGTCATTTTGTGAGACTGTTCCAAGTAGAGTGAACTCAGTAATAACAGTGAACATTTGTGTGTTCTTCTACAGTCATGGCTTCTGGATCATCCCGCTACCCGGATCATGCCTGAGCTATGATAGTTGAAGAGGTTACCAAGCTGGAAGAAATAGAGAAATGTTTCTACAGTGGAAGTTTGCCTCCTCATGTTGCGATTCCCGGATACCCTGTGAGAGTATGCATAATGTGCCTCAAGGCTGGAAGGGACGTTTTCATGATTCCTCACTGTTCAGGGTGCTTAGATAAGCAAGGTCTAACTAGTGCACTTAAGATTCGTTTGGCTCCCATGTGGATAAAGCTTCAAGATCCTTCAAGTAGCAGCACAAAGCACCAGGTTGAACCTTTTTGGGGAGGCCCAACAGAGTGTGGCACAAAGGAAGAGGGTGTAGATATATGCATAATGTGCCTCAAGGCTGGAAGGGATGTTTTCACAATTTCTCACTGTTCAGGGTGCTTATAGAAGCAAGGTCTAACTAGTGCACATAAGATTCATTTGACTCCCACATGGACAAAGCTTCAAGATCCTGCAAGTAGCAGCACACAGCACCAGGTTGTACCTTTTGGGGGAGGCCCAGCAGAGTGTGGCACAAAGGAAGATGGTGTAGATGTACTAGCAGAGCATAGTCCTGGTGATGTCTCCACTCCAGTGTCGCAGATGGACAGTGCGGAGGGAGAAACAGTGGATCCATGGAGAGAGGGTCCTAGTCCTAGCTTCATGGGAAAGGATGAGGTTCAAGAAACCCTAGATTGGGAGGTATCTACCTCTGCTCCCAGTGAAGAGTGGACTGTCTCAGGAGTGAGGATGACTGCACACTCCTGGGTCCAGGTCCTGAGTGAGGAAGAGGAGGAGGAGGGAGCTATGTATCTTTATAATGAAGGTTCTAGTCCACAGCCTTGGGATCTTGCCTCGGAGGAACCAGAAGAAGAAGTTGGTGACTCCACAGCCCTGCCACCAGAAGGTGGGGTCAGGAACCAGTTCTATGTAGCTTTGAGTATGCCACACTAGCAGAACCAGGACTGGCTGCCCCCAAGCCAGACTGGGGGTTGCTAACTGAGGAAGAGTAGTAAGGAGGAAAGACTGGTTCATAGGAAGGCAGAAGAGATCTATGGAATATCCTTTCCTACCTTTCCTCGGAGAGTCTGGGAGGAGATTGAGAGAAACAGGAGAGCCTGGTTAGTGGAAGAGGCAATGAAAGACCTGCATCCAGGTGCAACTCGATATGTCAGAGACAAAATGATACAAGACAAACTCAAGTTTTGGAAGGTGGGCAGGACACTGTTCATAGACACTGTACGTACTGTGGACAAAAAGAGAAACAAGACTTTCCATAATGTGAATTATGAGCACCCAGACGGGGTAATAATTCTTGCACCTGACCCATTGTGGTACTATCCTCAATGGAAGCAGCTTTCTGTGAATGTGCCCATGCCTACCAAGTGGAAAACAGAGCAGTGGTAACCAGTGTTGCCATCCAGAAATTGCCATACCCATGTTGTTCCACCAGTGTGGTGTTCCAGGATCCAAAGGTGTGTCCAGATTCATCAGCCTTGCAGTGTGCCTTCCAGATCCATCGCCTGGTCTTCCAGATGACATCAGCCAGAGATTACATCAGCCCAGCTGTTTCCTGATTCATCGCCTGGGATTTCGGATGACATCAGTACAACTGTTCCTTTCCTGTTCCAAGGTTCCAGCTCCTAGATGACATCACCCAGCAGTTTCCAGATGTCCATCCTGTCATTTCTGGAAGATTTCCACCCAGCTGTATCTGAAAAATGCTGCCAGGGAGAGTCTTCGGCTGGAGATCCAGGTGCTGTTCCATTTTTTGTTCTTCAAGGGACTGGTAAGTCCAGACTTTTCTTACCTTATTGACATTGCAATACACATCCTACACCTGGCAGACTACAGACTGTTGAACTGTCCACAAAGTCTCACCCTTTTGGGACTACAGTACTTCAAGAACTGTGCTTCACTGGGCTCCAGCCCAGGAGAGACTCTTTCATGGCCCTTTTCTTCGGGCATTGTTTGTCACTAGTTGGGACAGTTAGGGCATTCCATCCCCAAAAGGTGTATTGTACATAATGTTGATATTTTCTACTGTTTTCTACTTTTCTACCTTTTTCTAAAAAAAAAATACATATTTGGGGGATCCTCCAGTGTTTTGATGGTAAGAGTTATGGTCGTGTACTGTGTTTTGCAGATTTGGGGTGTGTTTTTTGTCTTTTCTCTTTCCGGTGATCCTGATGAAGACAGAAGGGAAGACAAGAAGAGGATTGAAGGAACTCATCGGAGTTCCTCAGTGCTTTAAAGTGTTGTTTTTAAAGTACTGTTTAGTTGTTAAAATGTGTTAACCTTTCCTTCTACAGGTGTAGTTGTGGGGGAGTGTGGGAGTGTAGTGCTTGTGTATAGTGTTAGCTCTGGGGTTTAATTTGCAGGTGTTCAGGGATTTTTCCTGTTTTGGGTAAGTTTGTTTTGGTTAGATAGGTTTTCCCTAGAGGGATAGGGGGACAGACAGGCTGTGGTCCTGACCTGCAGTAGGGGCCACAGTGCTGGTCTATTAGGGTTGTGCTCTGGACAGTTCTTCCATGGTCACTGGTTACCATAGTAAGATCATAGTGTAGGGGCTGATGCATCAGCCAATGGCCTCTGGGCTCTTAGTGTTGTCTGCCTGTGCCTGGCACATGGTAGGGGAGAAGGTAGTGCTACCTCCCCGTAGTCAACACATAGGGCAGGATGGCCTGGTGCAGGGTAGGTAATGACTGGGGATAGTCATTTTCCTGGCTGAGGGTGGGTGTAACCCCCTTGTTCCCAGGGATTACTAGAATCCCACTTAGAATCAGCGGAAGGCAGGGAGAGGCAACTTGTGAAATGCCAGTTAAATGGATTTCACAGTGTCCCACTCTGTTTTCAGTCTCAGCTAAGCTGGAGTGATGATGTCACCTTAGAAATGTCACAGCAGCATAAGCCACAATGGAATGCTAGCTGCAGGGAGTTTGTTGGAATGTTGAGTTAGAGAGAGAGTAGTCTGTAGATTGGAGAGTGAGGAGGAGGCTGCTGCCTGGGCAGCTCCTCAGATTTAGCTCTGACCGAGAGCTACCTCCATAGTTTGGGTAGTTTGTTTTCACCCTAGAAGAAGAACATAGAAGACCAGAAGGTGAAGTGGTAGAGACTGTTTCTAGAGGGTTTTCCAGTGCACCATCCCCGGAGGGATGGGGGGAATTCCGGGATTTAGGAGCAATCCCCTGGTCCAGCCTGGACTGTGATGAAGCTGCTTAGATTCATCTGAACTGTGAGTACCCGAGATTTTTGAGTGGAAATGCCCTGGGGCACCTGCATTCCTTTGGTGAGTCTTTCTCTGACAAAGGGACTCCATCACCAAGACTGTTTCTGTTTAAAAGTGTCTGCCTACTATGAGGTCTGGAGAGAGACTTGCCAAATACAGAACTTTTAGTCTGTTTCTGATTAAAAGTGTTTGCCTATGATGGGGTCCAGAGAGAGACTTGCCAAGTGCAGAACTTTTAGTTTGTGTCTGATTTAAAAGTGTCTGCTAAAGTGAGGGTCCAGTGAAGAGACATTGGCAATTACAGAACTTTTAACTTCATGACACCTCAGAGGTATGAGAGGTAGTATGTTAAATTTGAAAGTCATTTCAAGATAGCATCTATAAGTTTTCTGAGAAGGGTGTTATTAAAAAGATAAATGGCCGAGTATAAATTTGGAAGCAAAAGTGGGAGACCCCCCCCCCTCATCTGGAGTAACCAGGTTTACTTCTCCGGGTTCAGCTTGGGCACCTTTTTTTCTCTCAGTACATTTGGCCAGTGCCTGAAGAAAATACCCAGATGTGGATATTGGATTTTCTGTGAGCCTGAGTGTGCTCATTGGTGGTCAAGGGTGCCATCAGTAATTCCTCATGAAATATGGGAAAGTCTCCTAGTACTGGCCGAGGGTGCCTAGTTAAGGGAAGTATACCAGTTCTGGCTGTGTGTGCCAGTCTCCATTCAGAACCAGAGAGTGTTCGCTGTTTCCATTCAGAACCTGAGGGTTCACTGTGTGTGTGTCTGTTCCTCAGTAATCTGCATTACCAGTGGGAGTAGCCCTGTGGGGGTCCATCTTCACTTTGTGATTATTATCTGTGTATGTGAATAAAAGCCACACTCTAGAATCCCAACCTGGTTTGGACAATACTGTTATTGCTTCCACAGTGTCTAGATTTACTTTGGTGCCCCTGAACAGAAGTATAAACCTAGCATAATGCTGAGCAAACATTTTCTCCCAGGGACCCAGGTAGATGGCCATGATAAATGGTCCCCAGGTATGAGCCAGGTAGTTGCCACACTTGGTTTGCCTGTCTGAGGATGGCAGGCTCCAAAGTAGAAGTATTGGTAAACAGAACTGTTCTTAGTGACAACCCCCATCCCTCTCATTGGTGCCATGTGTGAGAGGAGTAGCCCTGCTAGTTGAACAAGGGGGGCCGGTGGGAGAAGGTTACACAAGGAATGGAATACCCTGTAAAATATTGGTGTGATCCATCCACCATAAGAGTACCCTGCATAACGGGGATATGACAAGGACCCTTTGGTCCAGCTCATCTGTGAGCTGATCCCACTGGACCCTTAATGTCTACTGTGGGATCCTCATGTGCAAGCATGCCAGTGGCACCATCACAATGGCTGCAGCCATCAGACGCAGAAGCTGTAACATGGTTTGTGCAGGAACATAGTGACTCTGTATACAAACATACGAAATTTGCGAGCAGATAAAGGCCTAGAGGTCTATCAAGTCTGTTCGAATGTGCAGCTAGCACCCCTTATTCTGCAGCTGCCCCTCCCTTCCACCCTTCCCCTCCATTGAACCTCCACCTTGTCTTGTCCCATCCCCTTTTGAAGCAGTCAAAAGATGAGATCCTGCCAGTCTGGGAGAGGGGAGCAGATGGACGGAAGGTCAGAGAAGGGGAGATAGGGGAGCTAAACATGTGGCTCAAGGGCTGGTGCCAGGAAAAAGGACACATATTTGTAGGGAACTGGCAACAGTTCTGGGAGCGAAAGTTCTTTAAATTTGATGGACTGCATCTGACTAAAGAGGGAGTCAGTGCATTGGGGCAGAAGTTTGGCGTCTTTGCAGAATATTTAAACTAGCAAATGGGAGAGGGTGCAGCACCCCATCGTCGAATGAAGAACACCCTCCCCTCAGCTAGTGGTCAAACAGGAATTCAGCATGTTTGCCATTCATTTGCATCACCAGGTAAGAAAAGGTTTGTCTCCCCATCGGCTTCAGGTAATGCCAAACTTCACCCAACAACTAACACACCAAAATCTGGCCAATGGAAAATCATGTACACAAATGCTCACAGCCTGGAAATAAGATCCCAGACCTGCAGGCAATAATGTCAGAGGCTAAACTGGACATAGTAGCAATTAGTGAGACGTGGTTTACCAGTAACCACACTTAGGAGACTTCAGTACCTGGCTATGTATTGTTCAGAAGAGACCGAGGTGCAAAAAGGGGGAGGAGTGGCCCTGTATGTTAATGAAAATATCAAAGCTACAGAAATTCAGAATACACATAAGAGCCAGAAGAACTGTGGGTCACCCTGGAAACAGGAAATGGGACAGCCATAAGAACTGGGGTTGTCTACAGGCCCCCAGACCAGAGGGAGGACATAGACACATTACTGTTAGAAGATATACAAAACATGACAGCTAAAGGGAGGTTCTGATAATGGGAGACTTCAACATGCGGATACAGATTGGTCAATACCAGCAGAAACATCTGCCAGAACTAGACTCATAGTGGATTCCTGCAGGGAGGGCCTCAAACAACTGGTACAGCAACCCACAAGAGACAGGGCTATCCTAGATCTAGTACTGACTAACAAAGAAGGGATCACAGATCTCCAGGTAGAAGGTCACCTGGGGGCCAGTGACCATCACATGGTATGGTTCAATTTGGCTACTACATCTAAATCATCCCATTCCAAGGCAAAAATATGGGACTTCAGAAGGCTGACTTTGATAAGATGGCCAACAGAGTTAAGCTAGCCCTGGCAAAAGAAACACAGGTGAGGGGTACAGGCAAAGTGGGCAAGCATTAAGGATGCAATACTTGAAGCAACATCCCATTGTGTTAGACAGAAAGGAAGTGCAAAAGAAGAAGGAAACCACTTTGGTTCTCAAATACAGTAGCAGAGAAAGGTCAGAGCCAAAGGCTGGCCTTCAGGAAATATAAGGGAACACAGCGGGATGAAGATAAGGAGGCATACCAAACTGCCCTAAGGGAAGCAGGTAAGGCAGTAAGGCAAGCAAAGTCCCAAACTGAGGAAACACTAGCACTAACAGTAAAGAAGGTGACAAGACTTTCTATAGATACATTAGTGAAAGGAGAAAGTCCAGAGGGGTATTGCTAAGCTTAATGGAGAAAAGGGAGCATGTGAGGAGGAGGACCCTGTAAAGGCATCTATCCTAAATAGATACTTTTGCTCAGTATTTACTGAAGAGAAGGTAGGGCAGGGCCCACAGCTCAGCATCATGGACACAAGGAGGAGGGAGGTGAGCACTACTCCCTTCACAAAAGAAAGGGTCCTACAAGAGCTTGCTAAGCTCAGGGTGGATAAGGCAATGGGACCTGATGGCATACATCCCAGGGTACTTAAGGAGCTAAAGGAGGAACTAGCAGAGCCATTAGCAGAATTGTTTAGTGAGTCTCTGAGCACAGGAGAGGTCCCAGAAGACTGGAGAAGGGCTCATGTGATCCCGCTCCACAAGAGTGGTAGCAGGGAGGAGGCGGGGAACTACAGACCGGTCAGTCTTACCTCAGTAGTGGGCAAGATTATGGAGGCACTCCTTAAGGAAAGGATAGTGCAACACCTAGAATCCATAGGGGCACAGGATCCAAGACAGCATGGGTTTACAAAAGGAAGGTCCTGTCAAACTAATCTCATAGATTTCTTTGACTGGGTAACCAGAGTGGTGGACCAAGGGGAGCAGTTGATGTTGCCTACCTTGACTTCAAGCAAAGCTTTTGACACTGTTCCACATAAAAGATTGATAAATAAGCTGGGTAGGCTCGGGTGGGTCAGAAGTTGGTCAACTGGGTGGCAAACTGGTTGACGGGCAGAAAACAGAGAGTGGTGGTAAATGGTATACAGTCAGAAGAGATGCAAGTCACAAGTGGGGTACCTCAGGGATCAGTCTTGGGGCCAGTCCTCTTCAACATCTTCATTAGTGACCTTGCAGATGGACTAGAGGGTAAGGCTTGTCTGTTTGCAGATGACACCAAGATCTGCAACAGAGTAGATGATCCAGATGGGGTGGGCAGAATGAGAAGAGATCTGGATAAACTAGCAGAATGGTCAGAAGAGTGGCAACTGGGATTTAATACAAAGTGCAAAATCATGCACATAGGAAGAAAAACCCTGAAGCCACCTATAGGCTGGGAGGAGTTGCTAGCAGTCACAAAGGAAGAAAGAGACTTGGGCATCATCATCACTGATGACCTAAAATCATCAAGCAGACCTCTAAAGCAGTAGGTAAGGCTAGGGGTGTTAGGGTGTATTAGTAGGGGTATCACAAGTCATAAGAGGAGGTAATAATCCCTCTTTACAAGACACTAGTTAGGCCCCATCTGGAGTACTGCGTGCAGTATTGGAGGCCACACCTTCACAAGGACATTAACCAAATTGAGGCAGTCCAGAGAAGGGCAACCAAAATGGTGCAGGGACTGCATCAGAAGACATATGAGGACAGATTAACGGAGCTCAATATGTATACCCTTGAGCAAAGGAGGGAGAGAGGTGATATGATCGAGGCATTCAAACACCTTAAGGGCATAAACAAGGTGAAAGAGTCTAACATGTTTAAATATAAGAAAAATAGCAGGACAAGAGGACACAGCATGAGATTAGAGGGAGGCCGATTAAGGGGTAATGTGAGGAAATTCTTTTTTCACAGAAAGGGTGGTGGATGCATGGAATGGCTTACCACAAGAAGTGGTGGCTATGAATACAGTGCAGGGCTTCAAACAGGCATGGGATAGGCATAAGGGAGCAATACAAATGACTATGAATAGATAGGCCACTGATAGAGCAAAGGCCGATGGCACATTTATAAGGTAGAAAAAGAAATGGGCAGACTGGATGGGCCTTGCGGTCCTTATCTGCCGTCAACTTCTATGTTTCTATGTTTCAGTCCACTGTTCTACTGGATACCACTTCTGCAGGTAATACATTCCACCCTGCCACCACCCTCTCTGTAAGAAAGTGTCTCCTCATCTCCCTCCTGAACCTTCCTCCCTCCAGTCTCATATCATGGCCCCCCTAGTGTCCCTTCCCTCCCTTACTTTGAACAGCCCCTTTGTACCTGTCTTGTTTATTCTTTTCATGTACTTAAAGGTTTCAATCATGTCCCCCCGTCCCTCCTGTCCTCCAGCAAGTACATGTTCAACTCCCTCAGCATCCTCTCGTATGACATCTCCCAGGCCCTTGATCATCTTTGTCACCCTGTGCTGCACCCCCTCCAGTAACTCAATGTCCCTTTTCAGATATGGGCACCAGTGCTGCACACAGTACTCCAGGTACGGTCTGACTAATGACCTATACAGTGGCAGAATCATCTCCTCCCTCCTCGAGGATATATCTCTTGCAATGCAAGCTAGCATTTCATTGGCCTTTGCAGCTGCCTTCCTACTTTGTGCCAAGTTGTTCATTGACCCTGTAATGAGCACCCCCAGATCCTTCTCCTCCTCCTCCTCTGTCTGGGCTAGCTGCACTCCCCAGCTGGTAACTCCTCCTTGGGTTCTTCACCCCAAAATGCAGCACCTTGCACTTTTTGGCATTAAACCCCAGTTGTCAGGTGTCTGACCATGTTTCAAGCTTTGCCAGATCATCCTGCAACCCCTGCTATCCCCCCAGGTCATCCACCACCGCTCCCATCTTGGTATCATCAGCAAACAGACTGATCTTGCTCTTCATGTCCAATGATATGTCTGCAATGAATATCCCAAACAACACTGGTCCCAATACCGAGCCCTGCGGAACACCGCTCATCACTACCCTTGGGTTTGAGAGCTCCCCAACCACCACCACCCTCTGTTGCCTTCCCCAAAGCCAGTTCCCTACCCATCTCACCAGCTTGCACCCACCCCTATGCCTTCTAACTTACTTCCCAAGCTCCCGTGCAGCGCCGAGTCGTATATCAGCTGTGCTTGGGCAACAGGGCTGTCTGCCTTGTCCTGTGGCAGGAAAGCATAACCCTTTTCCATCCAAAACTGCTGCTGTGTACTGCAGTCTTTGACAGGGGAGTCAGAACCGACTTGGGTACATTCACTGTGACACTGCAGTCATCAAATAATTGCCTTGTTCTTGATACCACCACCACCGTGATTTTTACCAACAGGAACCAGGAAACCTTTTTTTTACCTTCTCCTTGCTCAAGGTGAGGAAGGTCAAACACAATAACTGTGGGTAGAGTGCCCCTTCAGAGATGGACTGCACACAGAGTCCAGTGGAAATAGTAGAATTACCGTTTTAAATAAAACAAGTAGTCACTGATTCTATAAAAACAGAAGCTTTACTAAAATACAACAAGTATTTACACAGGATTTATGTACAGTCAGACAAAAGGATTACAGTTTACTAGAAATTAAAATAAATGGCAGTTATACAAGACAGGTTGCAGACAGAAGAATTCTGAGCTATTCTCACTTTAAAAAATGTTAGCAGTCTAAGCCCTTCTCAGGTTCTTGGTGGAATAAACCAGCAGAAGAAACAACAGACAAGTGGCATATGCAATAATAAACTTGTTTATTACACAAAAAGAAGACTTATGCCCTAAAACAGGTCTTACCAAATATACACTGGAAGCCAGAGTTTCCCCAATACCCCAGGGTATGAAGATGGGCTCGGTGAGAATATGTAATGCAGCAGATTATATACTATGATAATATAGCAACTATTACTTCGTAAATGAGTTTGATACATAAAACAGGCCCTATTGGCCAAAAGTTTGGTGGCTCCACAGTGTATCTAGAGATATACAAAAAATGTAAAATCAGCTAAAATAAGAACAAAGAACTCATACAAAATACAGAAAATAAGTGCGGTGTTACATAAATCCGCATGATGGCAGTGTAGGCTATATAACGACTTCTCAGAAGAACATAACATGAGTCAGGCAAAGAACACAGAAATGTATTCTCAGCACATTACTTATACATTTCAATAATAAGCAGTATTGGTAATAATCACAATTATGCCCCTGGTAACTTACTCTTAAACGATAAGTGCCAATGCCCTAAATGTTAGTACTGATTATATATGCAACATAATAGATATTGTCAGCAGTGGGTTGCCAATATGGGTGAAGGGACCAAGTGTAACAAAACCCCTGTTGCTGTCTGAAGAAAACACTTATTCCCTAAGCTGTCTTTCTACCAGACCTCTACCTGCAGGGCTCTGGAAATACAGATGTCATTGGATCCAAGAGGAAGTGCTTACTTCCTGCACCACAACATATTTCTCACTCCATGTGGGGAGGGGTCACACTCACTTTGAGTGACAGTGTCATGTTGTCCCAGCTCTCTTTGTGAGAGTGTGTGTGTGTGTGTGTGTGCGTGCATGTGTTGTAGTAGTAGTAGTAGTAGTAGTACTGTAGTATACTTTTATTCACAATCAATGAAATGGAATTGGCTCAATTGAGCAGAACACATTTATAATGAGATCTCTAGAGCACTCATACATGTTTCCATACAATCACCATAACATTTAATACAGTACAGATCAGTACAATACGATACCTATATTCAAAATTAATACAATCATTTAAAACATTTAGTCATTACATGGATAATTTCCTAGATATTACTAGTGTGTGTGTGTGTGTGTGTGTGTCCTCACCATTCAGCACCTCCTTGCTAACGTGCACCTGGAAACATCTCCAGGAAGGACTCCGCACTGGGTTTATTGCTGCCTCTCTAGCTTTCCTGTTAGCTTTCTCATGAGAACGTCAGACCCTCCATCCTGGCTAACATAAGCTGTCACATACTACTTGATCATGTGATCTGGTAGCCATCTTGTACCAGAAGCAGATGTATATTTAGAAAATAATAAATGATTCAAAAGAACACATGGTTCTGGTCCCCTTTCTCATCACAGTTGTTGTACAGCATTGGAAAACCAGGAACTCTAAGTCAAGATTATTATCTTGTACATATGCCTGAAGTAGCAGCTCTGGCAGAAGCATCAGAGACATCTTAGGCAGACCTTAGCAAATGTTCACCAACCTCAGCAGAAGAAGTTAAAATTTTAATAAACTTATTTTTGGCAGAACCCTCAGGCAAAGCCTGGGCTACAGCCTTAGCAGCTTTCCACTGGCTGTTCTGGTATTTGATCATATGGGCTTAGTAGTTTGCAGTCCTAAGGCCCTAGAAGTCAGACGCATAAGTAAACTTGCCCATCACATTCAGCCTCCTAGATTCCTTATCAGGAGGCAGAATACTCAGATACTTAGGTGCCTTAGACTTATCATGAGTAACCATAATAACTGCTGTGTCAGTTTCTGGCTGGTTAGTCTAATTAGGATTAGCCAATGAAGCAGGGTACTGCTTATCAGCCTTTCTGGAACTGCAGGCAGTGAGGGCCTTTTTTTTTTTTCACCAGGAGAGACACACTAAGCTGGATGTTTGTTTGCTGGTGCAATCTGGGAGCACAAGGAAGTTAAGTGACTTGCCCAGGTTCACACAGTATGCAAGTGGGGGCTGTGGGATTCAAACCCATGTCTCCAGGTTTGCAGTTCAGAGCCTTAAACCACTGCACTATACTGCCAGTGAGTTTGGTCTGTGCCATGCAACAAAGGTAGCATTCTCTAGTGCAGGATAAACAGGAGGAATTATAATTGAGGGTGAATAAGGAACCTCCAAAAATTCCATTAAATTATTTTAGTGGATTCTCCCTCTTCCACAGCAAAGCTCATGGTAGTCTGCATTTGTCGCATCATGCCTAGAAAAGTAAGATCCTCAGGATATACAACACTGAGTCTTCACTGCAAGATGAGAGGGTAGAACTAGAAAAATATGCCACATACTATTCTCCAATGGGACATTGCAGAAGAACTTGAGGGTAAGGTTTGTCTCTCTGTGGATGATACAAGGATCTGCAACAGGGCTGGCACTCAGAAAAGGGTGGAGAGAATGCAAAGGGATCTGAGGAAACTAGATAAATGGTCTAGAGGGTGGCAGCTGGGATTCAATGCCAAAAAGTGCAAGGCTATGCACTTAGGGCTGCAGAAACCAGGGACTCTGCATAAGATGGGTGGGACTAGAGCTTACAGTCACCAAGCAAGAATTAGACCTATGGGTCATCATATCTGATGGCCTCAAGGTAGCTGGGCAGTTTGATAAAGCAGTGGGAAAAGCTAGCAGGATCCCAGGGTGTGCTAGGAGAGGCATTTCAAGCAGGAGGAGGGAGGTGGTGCTGCCACTGTATCCTTCACCTGGAGTACTATGTTCAGTTCTGGAGGCTGTATCTCCACAAGGACATTGTAAGGGTGGAGGAAAAACAGAGGATGGCAACCAAAAATGGTGAGGTGGTTGCATGAGAAGCGATAAGAGCAAAGGCTGCAGGAACTCAACATGTACTACCTGCAGGAAGGGAGAGCGAGAGGAGACATGATTGAAATTTACAAGAACCTTACGGGAGTGAACAATGTGCAACAGAAGGGTCTCTTTCAGAGAAAGGAAGGCCCATAAACAAGGGGGCATGCAATGACACTAAGAGGGGGAAGTTTAGGAGCGATGTGCAGAAATGCTTCTTCACAGAAAGGGTGGTGGATGACAGAAACAGCCTGCCAGAGGAAGTAATGAGGTAAAAGATTGTGGGGAGCTTCAAGCATGTGGGGGACAGGCACAGAAGCATATTAGGTAGAGGAACCAGGAGAGGGAGTGACACCTATGACCAGTTGGGGTCAGTGGTGATGGAATAGGCAGGAATGAGGAGCAGACTGGATGGGCCTAAAGGTCCTTTTCTGCTGACAAAATCTATGTTTCTATGTTTCTGTGTAAAGGTTTTTGTTTTGAGATGGCAAAATCCCTTTCATAAAAGAAGACATATTTGAAGATAAACAGTGGGCAAGGTAAGACAAGATATTTCCAGCTGAAAGATGGCAATAATAGCAAAAACAACCATGCTCTAAATAAAGCAAAATCTGGTTTGGACCAGTCTGGGAAAAAGGTGCTCTCCAGAGATCAAAAGTAGAGACAGTGTGTGATGTCAGAGAGGCCAGTCCAGTGATGTAGCTATAATCAGTCAGGCAGCTGAAGCTGTTTCTGTTGTATGAAGTCAATGAGAATTCAGTTATGTTTGGGATTTTGAACTACCAATATCATGGGTCTGAGTCTGCCATAACTCACCAGTTTCCAGCTGGGGGTAAGCTTCTTCTACTCTACTTAGAATCTAGATAATGTTGAGTTAGGTTTTTCCTGTGTGACTTCTATCTTTTCAAATGTATTTATTTTTTATCTATATAGAAATATTGTATTCTCCATAGTCGTACGTGTGTGTTATGTTGTACCATATGTAAATAAGGTGGAGACAGACTATTAAATGTTATTTTTATATATGTCATGCTTTCTGTGACTGACTCATTTCAGGAATAGATAACCAGGGGTAAATTGACAAGTCTGATCTGTTTCCGAAGAGACAGGCTATATCGTTACAATATCTAAACCAAATTTTTTTACAGCATTAAAGCACTTATGTATACATAACATAACATAACATAACATAACATAACATACATAACATATAACATAACATAACAACAATTATGGTGATTGTGGCGTGTAGCCGGACAAGTCATGGTGCTGCGCTTAATGCATAACTGACAATGTAATCGTGTCTTATGGATAATTAGAAGGTGCACAGCCTCTCAGAAAAGTAAAATAAATGGATTATGTCTACTAGTTTGTTTTCTTTTTCACTTTTTCATATTAGTTTTTTTATTGCCCTATTGATGGTGGTTGTGTGATGTGACGGAGAAGAGGGGGTTGTGGGGGAGGGGCACAGACCCCCGATAACTGTATCAGTTGCCACGCGTGTCTTGTCACCGTTACTTCACTTCTAGAATGCCTGTAACTTAAAAGATAAAGTCCTCAATTCAGGAGGGAAAACCAAGTGACATTTAATTTAGGCTTTTTGCTGAGCTATTCTTGAGTTAAACCAAAAAGAGATGAAAGTATATAGGAGCTACTTAAATAGACAAGAAACCTGTAATATTTGGTTCCACCATGCCAGTTCGACATCAAGGATGTCAACTGACTTTACAGCAACAATGATTTGGTAACTGGCAACCACATCGCCTGTCAATCCTGCCGACCGACCGCTATGACAACAATGCATCGGGGCACATTCCAGTTGTCTGTGGGGGGCTTTGCCCCCTGCTTCCCCCAAATTTCTATGAAAATTTATATAATCACCTCCAGGTCAGAGGTGTAGGGTGGAAATAATGCAAAAACACTGGAGTGGTAAGACAGCTGGTGCTGCAAAATCACGATCGACGGAATGACTGTTGAGAGGGTTGCTGGCCCGACATTGCTATCATTGTAGGGGTTTCACTATGCAAATGGCATACCTTAAGATTTGAGTCTTTTACAAAATTAATAATTAAGATTGCTCCCGGTATTAACCACAAGCTTACAGAATATAATACTTGAAAAAGATAAACATTAATCTTCACTCCTTAACAAAAGCCAAAAGTATCTAAATAAAAGTTTCTATAGTGCAACAGATATCTGAATTCAATTTATATATTTTTTATAAGTGCTTCATTATTAATAGGTATATCCCAGACAAAAAATATCCTTCATTTTTGTCCTGTAAGAGAGACACTTTTTCTTCCCTATCAGCTTCCCTTCTCTGTTTCTCATCACTTTTCTGTATTTTTTTCTCCATAATATATGCCTTCAGTTGTTCTAGTTCAACAGAGAGTCATTTATCTTCTCCACATGTGAGCCAGCATTTAGCCGGGAACAAAACTTTAAAATTGGCTCCAATTTCACAGAGTTACTCTTTATATTGTCAAAATTGTTTACAACACTGCAGTGCTGCTGGAGCTATACCAGGAAAGATGTAGCAAATTATTTCCTTGAAATGTAAAGCTCTCATTTTTCTGGCTGTGTTAAGCACTAGGCCATGGTCAGTGTCAAAGGCTAGTGAAAAAATAATAGTATTTCTTGGACCCGAAGTGTATTTTAAAAGATTAGTAGAGTTCTGAGCTTGATTAAACACAGCAGCAGAGTCAAGGGAGAGCAGTTCAAAACTCGCATCTTAATTTGTAGCTTTCTGTTGAGAAACACAGTAAGGTTTCCTCATTTGAACTCCAAAAGCTCTAGTCACAAAAGGTAAGTTGCTGTCGGGTAGTTTAAGAACAGAAACAAAGAGGTCCTTCAAAGATTCTCTTTGGGACTCAAATACCTTATCATAGAAATCTGGAACCCCCACTAATCTTAAGTTTTTATAGTGCATAGAGTTCTCCATTACCTCAGTTTTCTTTTGCAGGGCCATGATTGCTATTAAATTTGTGGTTGAAAGGGCTTCATTTTGTGTTTTTTGTTTAACAACCGACACCTCATTTTGAATATTATTCTGGACTTCTTGCACCATTTTCACTTCAGACCTTATAGATTTGAGCTCAGTATCCAACATGTCAGATCTTTTAATTAACAAATCCAGCTTCTTATCAAAAGACAACAAAAAAGTAAAGAGATATGAGAATGAAGAAGATGCCTGTTTTAGACTTTTAAATTCAACTTTAGCTGGTAGAGGCAATGATGGTAAATTTGGGGGCATCTGTCTCATTGAATAAGAGAGGGGAGTTTACTGTAAGTTCACAGAAGCCAAGATCTCCCGTACATTTACCTTGCCCAAAGAGATGGAAGTCTCACCTCTGTTTTTGCTCACAGGAGTTTCCGAGATTCCAGTGTTAGCTGATTTTTGCAGCTTTGGCGACTTGGCTGCTACAGTTACTAACTGTTTAAGAGCTTCTTATAACTTTGATGGACCTTGCGAGACAGGGATAGAAAATACAGGTACTTCTATTGTCTCTGGGTCAGTGCTTGTAGAGCCCCCCCAAGGCTATTGGACAGCTTATCACACCTGTCGGCAGTTGCACTTCCCCAGAAGCAGGTAAACCAGTAACAAAGTGATCCTATGGTCCTATGCAGATCAGTATTTCAAGATCCAAAGAGGAGAAATCCTTCTTCCTCTTGTGCTGCTCTGCTTTTAGGTATTTCTTTGTTTGCTTAGATATATGCACTGCTGGTTTTTCCATGATAGAATTAAGTAAAGATTTTAAAGAAAAGCAACCGATGAGAGCTCTTTAGCATGGCTTCCTATCCGTTGACATCTTGGCCCCTCTAAAGAAAAGTGTTCTCAGTAGTGACAAAAGCAGTGGGTCATTTGCCCTTTGTAAAAGAGCACTACACTGTGTGAGCATTGGCTGTAGTGGGATTTGGGCCTAGCAATACCCCAAGTGAGAGTCACATTGAGTATTGTCGCCATACCAAAGTAACCCTTTCAGGCATCTGAAGGGTTGTGAAAATTGATAACAGTGCAGACTGAGTTTTGGGAGACAACCAGTCTGTGACAGGCCATAATTAGAAATGTTTATCTGGATTCCATGTCTCTTGCAATAGTAAGTACTCTAGAGAGGATTGCTAGCTTTGTTTACCAAGCAAACCAGATTAGACCAAATATACACCCCAAATTTGATACAAACTAGGTATAGATTTAAATAGGAATGACATATTTTTTTATGTTTTCTTGCATGCAAAGCAAACATCTTGACATGGTCCAACAGTGTTGGAGCTGGAGAGGTGTATGTTGCAAGTAGTCAATGCAGCTGAGCCTACAGGATGGGTGCGTGTGCACACCCAATCTTGACAAGCCTGCTTCTGATGCTGGTTTTCTGGCTGATGAGCATAAACATCTTACAAATGAAAGGATGCAGCCACACCTATCACAGTGCAGATGTATCCTTTCATACTGCCACTATCAGGCAGCAATGCAGCGTCCCCCTTCTAGTGCTAGACTCAGCTATATAGCACCTCCACCACAGTCACTGGTGGTCTCTCATCCCCTCTCCTTCCCAATCCAGCTTTCAATGCCATCCCTTTACACACACACACACACACACACACACGCACGCACACACACACATATGCAGACACACGCATGCGCACACACACACACACACACACACACACACACACATATACACTTTGATATCTGGGTGCCCACTCTCCCTGGTGCTGGCTAACCACAAAAAGGATGCAACATCATGATACCCACCCCAGTACTGCCAAGTAAAAAAACAAAACAAACAAATAAAACCCAACACTGGGGTTCCCAATCTCTGATGTCAGGACCTGAAATAAAGGAAACTGTCCCTCATAATCCTTTGTAGTCAGAAAAACTTGAAAGGAATAAAAAAAAAACAGTTTCACGAGCTGTTCTATGCCCGCCTGACCCACACCCTGACCCCCCCATCTCAGCACCCACTGCCCCATACACATCTCAGCACCCCTCAACTACCTATCGAGTCTTCCTCTGGTGACCAGTATATCGTGCTGCTTCCAACGCTGACTGGGAACTGTCTGAAACAAGGTAAGTTATGTTAATGGCTTTTAAAGGCATTTTGAACTTTAACTCATAACTTCATCATTTTTTAACATTTCTGTCCCATATTTTCAACCTAGTCTTTTTGGAACCCCACCTCATGAACAAGACAGGTGAAAGTTTTCAAATGCCCTCCAAAACATGTTTTCCCAGTTGTTCTATGAAATCAGCCGAAAGTTTCCAAATGCCCTCCAAAACATGCTTTCACAGTTGCTCTATGAAATCACCCATTGCAAAGGATTTGAAAAATTCCACTGGCCTTGATCATAAAGTGGGGTCATAAAAAGACTATGTTAAAAATTTTGTATCAAAATGTCAAACAATAAAGTTATGAAGAAATGTTGATTTTTTTCAATGTTTACTCATAACTTTGTGATATTTGCAGATTTTGGCCCCATATTTTCAACATAGCCCTCTTGTTTCCCCACCTCATGAACATGATCAGTGTCATTTTCCAAATCTGCTCTGAAACACGTTTTTGCAGTCACTCTACAAAATCACCTTTTGTATGAGATTTAAAAAAATTCCACCTACTTGATCAGAAGGTGGGATCATAAGGTGGGGTTGCAACAGTAGGTCCCCCAATCTCCCACAGGTGGAGATGAGGGAGCTAGCACACCCAGCAGGCAATGCATAGCCGTTGCCGGGGGGGTTCGTCTGATTCGAAAGAACCCCCCCTTTTGAAACTCCCCCTTTATTTTTCATTATTTGTAAAAAAAAGTTTCATTTCTATTTATTTTTTTACTGTTACAGAGTGCTAATGCACAGATGATGAACTCATCTACTTTCTCTCTGCATGCACCCCCTTCCTCCCTCCTTCTGCTGCCAATCAGCTCCCTCAGTACCAGTAAGATGACTGGAGCTGCTTTGTGCGTCTTTCTCTGCACCCTCCCCTTATGAGTGGCTGGCCAATCGGAGCTCACATCAGCATCGTGAATGTGACCTCAATACAGCACGGCCACTGCCTACAATTCACACTGTCAGCTAGCACTGGAGGAAGATGGAGCATGATGGCAGGCTTAGAGATGACGTCACCAGGACAGCAAAAAAGAAGTAGAGGACCTTTACTTATAATATTATCAGTCACAGGGAGCTAAATTTTGCTGGCCACTATTGCCGAAGATGTGTCCCTTAATAACTGTATATTAAGGGATAAGCTGTGCAGTAGGGCAAGAGAGCTTTTCAGGTGGCGGGCTGAAAATGTAGAAATAAATTATTTAAATCAACCTCTATACAAAAAGCAAAGTTGTCATGTTTCATATGCCTGTTTTAACTTTTCATAAGTAAAGCAAAAGAGGTACCACAGTGGAAAGGCAAAGCAAGTGTTTGGAAGGGTCTGGCTGGGATCTGCACTGCCGCCTCATTAATTGTGCTGTTCAGAGAAGTCTTCATTGTGGTCCCATTTTCATGGACATTCAGTACCACTTTGGTTTGTGTCATCTGTGCCAGATGCTGTTAAATCAAATAAGTTGTGATGTGTTTTCTCCAGATGACCACGTGCCAGTAGAATGACATTTGTTGCTGCAGTTCACTGTTTTGAACACACCCACTGTACTTTTGGAAGCATGGTGGGGTGGGGTTGGGGAGTGAGGGGTGGGGCAGGTATTTAGGAGATGGTAACTTTGCACTAAAAATTCCAGCTGCTGTCAAATTACCTTTCCCTCACTCCCTTTGTCATACCTACCACATTGGAGAATGGAGTGGGGGCAGCAATTGTAGTACTCAATATCGAACTAAGACTTATGTTACAGATTTTTTTCCAAGCAGGGTGCCTGGAATAGAAACACAGAAATATAGACAATGACTGCAGAAAAAGACCAGAGGTCCATCCAGTCTGCCCAAGTTCCCTATAATCCCTGGAACCTACAATTTCTCCAGGGTACTAACCCTCCCCGTCCTCTTTCTAGTTACCTTCTTGGTCCTGTTGCCTCCAGTAACCACTATTCCCTTCATTATGTCTCAGCCCTGCTTGAATCCTCTGACTGTTTTTACACCCACCATTTCAGCTGACAGACTGTTCCAAAGTTCCACCACCTTTTCCATAAAGTAGTACTTCCTCACATCTCTCCTGAACCTACCTCCTGTTAATTTCCATTAGTGTCCATGTGACCATGAATTGGTACTCAGGCTAAATAGTACCCCGTAGTTCACTTTTATTCATTTCAGGAACTTGAAGATCTCTATCATATCTCCTGTCTCCCTTCTGGTCTCCATTGAGTACATATTTAGTGCCTTGAGGCACTCCTCATAGGATTTGCCCTGCTGTCCCTGAATCATTTAGTTACTCTGCACTGCACTGTCTCCGACCTATCCTCATCCTTTCTGAGGTGAGGACTCCAGAACTGGGCACAGTACTCTAGGCGAGACCTCACCAGGGATCTGTAGATGGGAAGTATTACCTCCTTTCTTCTGCTATCAATACCCCTACCAATACATTCCAGCATCCTGCTAGCCTTGCTATAGGCCATGTTGCACTGACTCAATTACTTAAATGGTATATTGAGTTGTGGATGGTGGGGGTAACAACAAGGCATAGAGAGAGTTCAGATATGAGTTACTTAGACTTAAAATAATCCACAAAAGTGCACCACTGAGCATACCACTGCCCATGGTTTCTGGGGCCTATCAGACCCAGATCCCTGCCCTAGTAGCAAGCCAGCAGTGCAGTAAGTTAGTAGTGTACAATACCCAGCCAAAACCAGCTGCAGACTCTGTATTGAGGTTCAGTGCATTAGCATTTGCTCTCTCTCTATATATATATATATCTACATATGTAATAGATAAGAATGCTGGATCATTTGTTTACTTTGCTTCCCATTTTATAAATACACACACACACACACACACACACACACACACATATGCACGCATACAATCTGAGCTACCCAGATAGTAATAATTGTCCTTAGAGCAGGAGGTGGAGGGGAGCTCACAGATGAGTTATTCTGGTTTAAAATCATCTACAAAATTAGCCACAGAGTATCTAGTACCCCAAAGTTTCTGGGGCCAAGCAGCCCCAGACCCCTTTCCTACACACCAGTAGATACAGCTGTAGATATTAAAACTCATAATATATCTGAGACAATGTCTTAGGTATATTACATTAACAGCATCTTGCTGCCCTCCGGTACTGAATACATATGTATTCACCCTGCAGCCAGCCAGATAATAATTTTGTTTAGAGCAAGGAGTGATGGAGATCTCAGATATGACTTCTTTAGCTTCAAAACAAGCCACAAAATGCACCACAGAGCAATTCTAGGATTCCATGGCTTACAGGGTACTAGTGGCCCTAAGACCCACAGCTTTTTTTTTAAAGTTGCAGACTGCATAAAAGGAACCCCCCTTGTGAAAATCTTGGCAACGGCCCTGCAGGTTCTTCCAAACAGCTGACTGGGAGGACAGCCAAGCCCCAGATGGGACAAAAGGAAGGTACACATAGTGGAGGACTCAATACTAAGGGAACTGGGTCTCACCCCTGATAGCAAAGATGTGGTCTGCTGTTATCCTTGGGTGACAGAGGATGGACTGATTGCCATGGTGATGGAGCACATGAAAAAAGGGTGTTGAAAGACCAGATCTGATTGTACATGTTGGCATGAATGATCTTAGTAAATGGAGGTGAAGGCAGACCTCTGTGCTCTGAGAAAAGTAGCAAAGGAGAGAGAAGGAGCAGTAGTCTTCTCTGAGGTACTACCACAGTTATACCTGAACCAAAAGGAACAGTTCCACTTATTCCAGTTCAATGCATGGCTGAAGTGTTGGTGCAGAGAAGAAGGATTTTGGTTCCATGGAGACTGGAGCCCAGCTTGGAGGGGTTGGAGGTTCTTCTGGTCTAGCAATAACTGCAACTTATTGGCTCACTGTGATTATATGCTGTACATGTAAATCAAATTTGCCTTTAGTAATGGAATACAGGCAGCACATGCTGGAAGTTTTTAGTATAATTGAGGATTGTCAGATAAGTAATAGGCCATGACAAGGCGTGCATTTTAGGATTTTAATGCATCCCCCAGGGGCATGGCAGATGGCTGAAGACCAAGGCCCAGATATTCAAACTGCACAAGGCTGTGGCACCAGCTTGGGCGCAGCTCAACTTGTCTGCGCAGGGGTTTGGCCTGGGTGATATTCAAAGGAGCTGCGCCATGGCTCAGCAGCTTTGAATATCGCATTCTGGCCACCCCCACTGTGCATGGCACAGTGTCACTGCGCCAGTGCAAGTGGCCAGAGTGGAGCATGGAGATGCACTAGCGCAAGTGCCATTGCGCCATTCACAGCACCCGCGATATTCAAAAGGTGACATGCAAATGGAGCCATAATTTATGCAAGGCACACATGGGGCCATCTGCATGTCATTATGGCCCCATTTGCATCCCATTTGCATGCAGGTGCGCCGATCCCCGATGACTTGCACCTGGCGCCCTGCCAGGCATCAGCCATCAGGGACCGACGCCCCCTGCAGCCCGATCGCGGGCATTTGTTTAAAAATAAAGTTCCTGTCCTATATCCCTGGTGTTCCAGTGGACCGCTAAGTGCCTGATTGCGGGCATCCGTTATAATAAACCCCCCAGTCCAATACCCCCGGTGGTCCAGTGGACCGAATGCTGCCTGATCGCGGGCATCTGTTTAACATAAAATGTCCCCACCCACCCACTAAGCCCCGCCCCACCCCGGTCAGCTGGCGGGAGGCAGCACCCACCCTACCTGCTGCCCGCGCCCCCCGACTGACACCTCGGTGGGGCTGCATGCCCGATGGTTCACAGTGTGAGCCAATGGGCGTGCAACCTACCATACTACACATTCAGATATGTGAATAATTCATTATATCTGGAATGTGGCAAACCACAATAGAGAGCAGCACTCCCATTGGCTCATGCTGTAAACCCAGTGGGTGTGCAGCCCTACTGAAGTGCCGTCAGTCAGCGGGCAGGTGGGTGCGCTGGGTGCTGCCGCCCGCCGGCTGACGCGGGGACGGTGGTGGGGCTCAGTGGGCGGGTGGGGAGGGGTACCCTAGACCACCAGGGTAACAGGGCGTTTTCTGTTAAACAGATGCCCGCGATCGGGCAGCATTCGGTCCACTGGACCACCAAGGATATTGGATGGGGGGTTTCATTTAAACAGATGCCCACAATCGGGCAGCATTCGGTCCACTGGACCACCAGAGATATTGGACGCGGGGTTTATTATAACAGATGTCCGTGATCGGGCAGAGAGCCGTCCATTGGACCACCAGGGATATGCGACAGGGGGGTTTATTATAATGGATGCCCACGATCGGGCACACAGCGGTCCACTGGACCACCAGAGATATTGGACGAGGACGTATTTTGTGACAGATGCCCGTGATCGGGCAGAGAGCGGTTCACTGGACCACCAGGGATATAGGACGGGGACTTTATTTTTAAACAAATGCCAGCGATAAGGCATTGGGGGGGCGCCGCCAGGTGCAGCTGGAACTTGGGTGGCCACCCACAGGTTGCAGCTGCCGTGTTGCGCCCTGCAATGCTGCAGCTCACCTGTGGGTGACCATCAGTTGTTCCTTTTTTTTTTGGCTTAACTTTGTGCTGGCACAGGTAGGGGTTGTGCATGCATGGCTCTGCACATCCCGGGCTGAAAATCGGGCTGTGCAGGTTATGCATGGGCATGCCCCCACCTGTGCCTGCATACATTACTGATGCACTCTGGCACATCGGGATTTGTGCGGCGCACTTTTCCCTTTTGAATATTCGCGGGGCACATCAGTGGGTTGCGCATGGCAACATCAGAGTTGCCATGCAACCTTTGAATATCTGGGCCCAAGTGTCTTTACACCCTGGGAAGTGCATTAAATCCTATGATGCACACCCTGGAGGTACTTTTTGCACTATAAAATTACTCTAATTAGGTTTTTTTGGGGGTGGAAAGTGAGAGTTGTCACCTGGCCATACATTTATAGAGATTTAATGCATGGTCAGGTGACCTCTCTTGCCCAATGAAATTTCCAGATTTTTCTTGCCATTTTATAGGTAAATGTTATATTTTGCATCAGAGTAATCTATGTATATGCAGTTGGAAATGCAATAAAATATTTTTGAAGAATAAAAGTGACAGCTTGTACCCCAATGGGGAGGTAGGAGAGTTCTGGGAGAATTGTGGGCACAACACATAGCTAATGTAAGCACCCTCTGGGTACTTACTAGTTGCATTTTAAGTGTTTAGTGTGTTAGGGAGGAATCAGGAAGTTGTGGTGACCTGTGAGTCTGGAGGCAGGACCTGCTTGCTGCCGGCAGGGGGTCCCTCCATTGAGGGTATAAAAGGGAAAGTTTTGGCACCAAAGAGGGGTGAACCTGGGGAAAGACGCAAGAAGGGAAGGCAGTGGTTTTCAGCTCTCAAGTTCAACCGGAGGGCCATGGCGGTGCTGAGATGGTCCATTTGCCTCCTCGGCCCTCCACACTTGAAGACCCATGATGCGAAAAGTGACAGTTCGGGTTGACAGAGAGTGGGGAGCAATGGAATAATGGGAAGGGGTCTGTTAGTGCCATGGGAGCCAGATGCTGGCGAGTCAAAAGAAAATGGGAGGCCTGCCAAATGAACTTCAATACCTTAATAGGGTAAGCACCGATGGGGCCTAAAGCCCAAAGAAATTATGCCCATGGGTGAGTTCAGCTGTGAGTTGGATGGTTTACTATGAGTGGGCCTGCTATGGTAGTGGGGGCCAGGGGTGCAGTTCAGAAGTGGCAGCCCGAGCAGATGAGGGTGTAATGGTAGCAGAGTTACCCCATATCCCCAGGCTGGAGGCCACCACAGAGTTGGGACCCACTGTGTGAGCCACTTGTGAAGACAGGGAAAGACCATTTGGGGGAGTGATGTTTGGGGCCCCAGTGGGGGGGGGAGTCTGTTGGGTGATCCAGTGTGGCACTAGCTGAGATCCCCCTGATGAGTCTGTTCAGAGGCTGGGATCACTGCAGGAGCAGAGCATGCCAGGAGTTACTGGGATCAAGGCTTTGGGTACCCCAAACCACCCAGAATAAGGCCCAGCTACTGGCCAAGGCCTCAGTGACTGAATGTCTGAAAGGGTTCTGGTGGTGTGGTTCTTGCTATGAAACATCAGGGGCTGGTACTAGAACTGGCCCTCTTCAATATTTTCATTTATGACATACAGTATATGAAGGTATCAAGGGCAAGCTCTGTCTCTTTGCAGACAACTCAAAGATCTGCACAAGGGTATGAAGTAAAAAACATATAGAAACAGAAACACAAACAATGCTGGCAGAAAAATATTGATGGTCCATCCAGTCTGCCCATGGTTCCCTATCTATCCCTGGGACCGAATTGTCCTCCAAGGTACTAACCTTCATTATTCTCCCCCATTCTCCTCCCTGCTACTATTGCCCTGAGTAGCCACTATAGACTTCACTCTGTCCCAACTGTGCTTGAAACAATCTGTGGTTTTAGTTCCTACCACCTTAGCAAGTAGACTTGTAACCCCGAGGTGGCGCTGCTCCTAGAGTTACACCCTTCCCTACTGTTCTGTACAATAGGTTAAGGAGTTTGGGTTCATAAACTTATATGTGGTTCTAACCATGCGCAGTGCCTCCACTCAGAGTATACTTTTATGTGGGCTAGCTGTTACCAGGTATAACCCCCTGAGATGTTATACCACCCACAAATACCATTTACCACCCCCAAACATGACCCAATAGACATTTCCCCACATTTCAGACATTTTGTAATTAATAACGCTCTCTAATAATATGCTCACACATGATGATTTGCAAAAACAGCAATAACAAGATTAATTTGAGGGGCATAGGAATTAGGATGGGGAAACAGGAGGAGTAGAAGTTATAATGATTAATATTTACAAAATGCACACTGGTTTTGGTTAGTGCTGGTGAACCCTCCAGCTGGGTGGCTACTAAATTAACAGAAAACGCGATTACAAATTCTCCAACCAGGCAATGATACCCAGAGCCCTGGCTATCTAAGCTGCTGACTAAATTATATGGTACACAATCATTTTCCCCACCACTTGTACCAGTCTCAGATAAGTATGAAACCCCGCAATCTCACACTATACCCTGGGTACCCAGATATCAAAGTCCTGGATGTTGCAGGCCTGGTGGATGCTGCAGCTGGTCGTGTTGGCCAGCTTTGATTTAAAAGGATGGGGCTAACTTGGAAAACAAATGAACAACAATGACTGTTGATCCTTGTCAGAGGTGCAGGGGTTGCCCTGCTGGTTGCAGAAGGGCAGAGATTGCTCTGCTTGTCGCAGATTGAACATTCCAGAAAAGGCAACTGGACCAGGTTAACTTGGCTATATCTTTAATTAGCAAATCCTGAATATTCAGCACATATATATGTATATATTATAGTCACATTCAGTGCACTCATATACCAATACTTTTCAAGTACGTCTGTGATCTCAGAAAATTCAACAAGGTGGAAATCTGTCATTTCCAGGTTCTAAACATTTCTCAAGTTGACCCTCGTGTCTCATGTCCCTTTAAGTGACAAGGCGGATATGTCTGGCAGCTCCACAGGACAATCTTGACCTAATACTGAGCACCGATGAATATCAGCACATTTATATGATTTTGCCTAAATGCATGCTGTCTGGGCTTTCTTGAGTACCCCCAGCAACAGCTGCACTTTGGCATGGCACAGTCTCAGAGATACACCTGCGCTGGGCTAGCTGGGCAGCGGACAAGGTGCAAACAGAATAATTACTAGACTAACAGTCTCTTCAGGCAAAGCGGCCCAGACTAGTTACTCTTACGGTTTCTCACAATTAAGTAGATAGAGGGCATGTCAGCCCAAGGTTACTTATTCTGTCTTCTTGGCATAAAACAATTACAAAGGATGGCAGGCCCATAGGTTAGCTTGTAGTACATTTCTCCCTTGCACCAGGGGGTAGAAGGGTACTTACGCAGGTCCTCCACGGTTGATCTCCACTATAGAAGGCATCCTGGCATCTTCAGTCCTCTCATGACTGAGGTTTTTGTCAGCACTCTCAACGCTGCTTGATGACATCTGGTCTTCGGACCACATCGTTCCCCAACGTGGGAGAGAGGGCTACCACCTGGAAGACAATTTGGAAATCTCCAGACTAGCAGATTAAACTTAACTAAATTACTTTGACTTTAACTAAAACAATACACCCCCTCCTGAATGGAGGGGCTTAGCTGGAATGCCCAGGGCCAGAAGAATGGCAGGGGCCTGAGCCGCCATCCCTGTGGGCGGCTCCCTCTCAAATCTGCAGGCTGGAATCTGGCAAAATGCTGGAAAACACTGTCTCTTATAGGGCTTTCCTGATGCTCCTGATTGGTTGTGGATTTGGCTGCCTCCAATTGGCTGGAGGACCTGTCAGTCACAGAAATGAATAATGCATGAAAATCACTCGATGCACTGTTGGTCTGCCATTTTGCCACCTAGAATTAGGTCCCTGTAAGTCCCCATGAGCACTTGACATTTACCCATGAGCTTTAATGAAAGTTCAACAAGTCCTGGCTTTGTTTTCCAGGCTTTTCAATTGGCTATGTCTGCTTGCAATGGCTGCTTAACCCATTGTACCTTGGGCAGATAAGATACAGTCCTGAATTAAAGTTCTGATGCAGCCAGAGATAGAAAGATATTTACCCCAATGCCCCACAGTTCTTTAGCCCAGGTAGAGTATTTGTTGTCACTGCACAGATTGGCTGAATTGCTCAGTTTGTTTTCCTGTCGCTGCTGCCAATGTTTAAGCTTCCTGACACGCAACAGCAGACAGGCTGTCTTATGTCTGAATCCCAAGTAAACTGGTGCAACGAGGAGCAAAGCATTTTAATTTAAATAAACACTTTTCCCCCTTCTTAAACACTTCTCCCAAAATGCAGCAATTACAATATTTAATTTTTAAAACACTTTCTTTTCTTTTTTCTGCCACAACCAAGATACACGCTGCCCCGAGGGCAGACAGGACCTTGTGAATATCTAAAGGGATCGGGGCTCAGACTCATGAATATGTTAACGAACCCCGATCAAACACCTCATGAAATGTCCTCAATTTTAGGAGGAGCGACCTCTCAGCAGCCTTTCCATGGTCACCAGGTCCCACTTAGGTGATGGGGATCCCAGGACTGAAGGAACACTCCCCAAAGCAACTGCAAAATAACACGGTTGCAGATCTAAGGTGCTGCTTGCACCTACGCAATTCCCACTGCCCTGAGTGCAGAAAGAATAGCGGGAGATCACAGTGGATGTTTTGAGCCACCACAGGGCTTTATTAAAGCTTGGGCTGGCTTGGCTGGGGCACCAGGGGCAGGAAAGGACCTGGGGGCTACAATATAAATTAGAGTTTGGTCCTGGACATACTCAGGAGAGCAGGAGGAGACAGAGCCATAGGGTGGCAGGTAAGCCTGGGCAGACATTTTAGGAACCCCTATTTGTAAGGGGGTTACAGACTGTTTTAAGGTTCTACCAACCCCTTCTTAAAATAATACTTCCTCATATCCCTCTTGAACCTTCCTCCTGTCAGTTTCCACTTGTGCTTCTATGACTTCGAATTTATGCTTATGCTAAATAATTCCTCAGTTCTCCTTATTTATTCCTTTCAGCAATGTGAAGGTCTCTATATCACCTCCTCTCCTGTGTGGTTTCAAGCGAGTACATGTTTAGTGCCATAAATCATTCTTCACAAGATCTGCCCTGCTAATGATGACTCCTAGGTCCCTTTCCTCAATTGCAGTGCTCAGCTTAACACCTCCCATCCAGTACTCCATCGTGGGGTTCTTGCTCTCTAGGTGCATCAACTCACACTTTGTGGTAATGAATTTCAACTACCAGATCTTAGACCACCTCTCCAGTCTATGTAGATCACTCTGCATTTCTCTAATTCCCTCATCGCTGTCCACCCTCCCACAGAGAGTTGTTTCATCTGTGAAGAGACACAGCCTCCCCATATCTCATCTCCAGTGTCACTGATGAACATATTAAAGAGGACTGGCCCCAAAATAGACCCGTGTGTTCCATCTCTTCTGATTTGACCCCATTTACCATGACATTCTGCTGTCTAACCCTCAGCCAATTTCCTAGCCATCTTACTCTCTTACATCTTACTCTTGTACATCAGTAACCTGTCTCTCTCTACAGCTACTGTTCCATTTCTCTGGAAAGAGGCTAGGATCGCCCTTATACAGTATTTAAATCTGGTGATGCATGCTTGCCTGACAATTGCAGACGTGTATTTCACATGAGTAAAATCATTGAGAAGGTAGTATTTAGACAATAATCAGAACATCTTGAAAAGAATAATCTCCTATCAGTTGGTCAGCATGGTTTCAGAAAGGGCATAGTACGACCATGGCCCTAGTCCTTTTCACTGATCATGTACTCAGGCAGGCAGACTCAGGTCACCTCACCAGAGTCATATTTGTGGATCTCTCAAAAGCGTTTGATATGGTCGATCATTCTATACTCCAAAATGAATTGTCCACTAGTGGTTTCTCTTCCAACACCATAAACTGGCTTCAGAATTACCCGACAGACAGAACACAAATGATACGGATTGGGAAACCTTTTCTAAACCCCTTAAAATATGCACAGGATTCAGCCAGGGATCCATTCTGGGGCCTCTACTCTATTCACTGTTCATCAATCCTCTGCTTTACTTACCCTCAATAAGTCACAGGATCATTTATGCGGATGACCTTTTCCTTTTCCATAGTGACAACAACCTCTCCAATCTATCACAAGTCCTTAACAAAGATTTTTCTGCTGCTGCTCATTGGTTCAAGCAACACAGACTGGTTATAAATGCTAAAAAGACTAAATCCATGTTGCATGGCTCTAAACAAAGACTCACCAGGCCTATGTCTAGTCACTTAACATGGCTCAACATCCTGTTTCAGATGGTACCATCCTTGAACAGGTGGATAACTTCATGTACCTAGGGGTGACTCTTGATCCTTCTCTCACCTTCTCTACCCACATAGCTCAGGTAATCAAGAAGATTAATCAGCGGCTGGGTGTCTGCTATAGGCTTAAACACCTTCTTACTCCTGAAGTGCGATGAGTAATAGGGAGGGGCACCTCCTACCCATCATCGAATACTGCTCCCCCATTATCTCCCTACCTCACCCCAGCTTCTTTATCACCTGAACACTGCATTCATCAATATCTGCAGGTTTGTTACACAAGCTTCTTTCAGTACACACTACTGTACACTATATCAAGCACTAGGCTGACTTTCTCCGCAGGCTCGGAGGAACCTAATGCTAGGGTCCTTCATCTGTAAACCACTCCTTGAGGGTATAAAGTCACCACTGGTGGGTCTGCTAGTCCTTAAACAGAACTCTCGTACATTGAGGTCCTTCTCAATCAGGTGCCTGGAATGTGTCGGGACATCTACTGACATGGGGCAAAAAGCCTTCTCTTGGGCAACACCTAAATTTTTGAATGTCCTCCTGGATGAAATCCAAAATCTGTAGTCCCCCTTGGCCTTCAAAAAGTACTTAAGGAATACACTTGTATCAACATTGACCTGTAGCTGCTAGCACAGATGTTAGTGGTTGTATTCTTAAAGCATTATATCTCTGTTTAACCATGTAACTATTATTGTGACATTCTGTATATGGCCTGTAATCAGTACATCTGTGAAGTATTTGTTTTTGTACTGTATGTATGTACCTTTCTTCATGTTTTAGAAACTACTGTAACCGAATAGCATTGACATCACTGTAGATGTTCTGCTTTATCTCTGTATTATGATCTGTCTCTGTATTTTGAAGCAATTGTCTGTATGTGCCATCTATATGGCCTGGGTCGTGCCTGTAAATGGTCCTTGGGACCAGTGTACTTACCCAGTTACCAAATATTGTACAAAAATAAAATGAATTACTATGTCCCTTGATGCCCCCAGATCCCCTATCTTTTTCAGCAATCACATGTGAAGCAGTGAGTAGAAGGCCTTGCTGAAATCAAAATAGAGTAAATCCATGGCATGGCCCCCATCCAGTGTCCTTATCACTCAATCAAAGAAAATTATTAGGTTAGTCTGACAAGACTGCCCTGCCATAAACCCATGCTGTTTGCTATGGTGGAGGCCATTGCTTTCCAGGTAGTCCACTAAGTCCTCCTCGACTAGTAACGCCATCAGTTTCTGTACAACTAAGGTAATACTGACAGGTCTGTAGTTCCCTGTTTGTTCCTTGTCCCTCCTTCTTGTGGACTGGAACCACATCTGCCACCCTCCAATCCTTTGGAACTACTCCTGTCAGTAATGAGTCATTGAATATCCCTACCGGGGGTTCAGTTAGTTCTGCTGCCAGCTCCCTGAGCACCCTCAGGTGCATCCCATCCAGTCCTGGGGCCTTATCTATCATAAAAGCTGCTAACCCTTTCCAGATGCTTTTGCTGGTACATAATGGGCACCTAATCTCCAGAACCCCCTTAGTGGCCATCTTGATGTCACTCTCTGGCAAGGCCTGCTGTCTTCCCTAGTGAAGACAGAGCAAAAGTAGTCATTAAGGACGGCTGCCTTTTGTCCATCCTCCTCTATTACCCTGCCTCCCTCTGAAATCCTAACAAGTCCCCCTTCTTTCCTCCTTTTCCCTAATATACCTGAAAAAATTGCTTGTCTTCAGTCTTGAGCCCCTCAGCAATACACAGCTAAGTGTCCAGTTTAGCTTCTCTAACTGCCCTCCTTGCTTCTCTAATTCTCAATTTGTATTCTCGCAATTCTTCTCACCTCCTGCTTTTTTTGTACCTGGTAAAGGCCTTTTTATTTGCCCTCACTTCTTCTCTGACCATTTCAGAGAACCACATTGGTCACTTGTACCTGTCACTCTTTGTTACTGTCCTCAGGCATATCACTGATGCTTCGAGAATGGCCACTTTTATTGCCTCCCATCTCTCCTCCACCCCGCCTATGCTGTCTTTCCTGATTAACTTGTACTGGACCAACTCCCTCATCTTGCCAAAGTTCACCTTTCTGAAATTCATGACCTCAACGTTTGATTGGGGTTTACCAGTCCCAAGGGCCAGCTCAAACCAGACACAGTTATGGTCACTGTTCTCTAGTGGCTACTCTATCTGCACTGCTCCTACCATCTCTGAGTTGGTAAGCACCACATCAAGGATGGCAATCTTGCTGGTGGGTTCTCTAACTAGCTGTACCAGCAGACAGTCCTGAACTGTGTCCAAGGCCTGACATTTGGTGCACCTGGCAGCCAGAACATTCCAGCCAATGTCTGGCAGGTTCAGGTCACCCACCATCTCCCCTTTTGCCCCTCCATCCATCTGTTCTGCTTGACTTGGCAGTCAATAGATCACCCCAACCTATTTTCTTTCCCAAGGCCACTGTGAGCTGCACCCACATTGGCTCGGTCTCCGTATTACTTCCCTGATGTGTCCATCCTCCACAGCCTCAGTGCCAACTCTGACATAGAGGGCTACATGTCTTCCTTTACCTTTTCCTCTATTCCTCCTAAACATGGTGTAGCCTGGGACTGTCAGGTCCCGGATGTTATTTTCCAAGGCCCAAATCTCTGTAATGGCTGCAAGGTTCACCTCAGTGTCTGCCATCATCACCTGAAGCTCGCTGATTTTACTACCAAGATTTCTGGCATTGGGCAGATCCCCTTCCATGTAACCCTTGATCCATTTTGTCGATTTGCTTGTCCTTTTTCTTTATTCCTCTCTGATCTCCTTTCTTTCCCGTTTATTGCAGGCTCTGTGATCCCCTCCTTGGTCTCCTCCCCCAGCCCAGTTTGGACGTTAACCCTCTCTATGCCCACTGTTTTCTCTACAAGCCCACAGACTAGGGAAGTACTAGCTAGGTTCCGCTTCCTCTCTTGTACCACCTTGTTTCCACCAGACCCATCCTCCCACCCAAGTCAGTTTAACTGTGTGATAAAGATGTCAAACTTCTGCCACAGTGCACTAGCCCTCTCTTTTGTCAGCTGAAGACCATCACACTTGAAGAGCCTCCTGTCCCCCACAAAGTGGTACCACTTCTCCTGACACCAACCCCTTAGCTGCCCATTAAGGGGGGTGATCTGGACAAGTTGGAAAACAGGTTCAAGATTTGGCAGCTGAACGTTAATACTAAACTATGTAAAGTAATGCACATTGAGAAAAGGAACCCATGGGTGCAATACAAAATGGAGGGGAACTGGATAGCACTCAGGAAGAAGAGGAGGATTTAGGGTGATGATGTCAGAGATCCTAAAAACATCTGTACTGCAACAGGGTAGTGAGCAAAGCAAACAGAATGCTGGGTGCGTAAGGAGGCGTGTACGCTGTAGAAGGTGGGAGGTGATCCTCCCTCTGTATAGGTCACTACTGCGGCTGCACCTGGAGTACTGCACAAGGTACTGGAGCCCACACCTGGGGAAAGACTGCAACAAGGTAGAGGTAGTACAGTACTAGGCAACTAAAATGGTGCATGGATATGGGGATTTTTGTAGTTTATCTTTTTATTAAGGTATTTAAAAAAAGGGCAAACAGCTTCCAAGTACATGAATTAACACGCTTACATGAACAGCATATTGGCCTGTACAAAAGCATAAATGTTCTGAATTTAAGACTATGCAATATACACTTTAAGATATGCTTGCAACATTGAGACTGATTGTGTTTGCACATTGAACATTCAAGGATAAGATGAGGAAAATTTAGAATGAAAGATACATTATATTGTCTAGTTATCAATGTTATAGTATAAAATGTACTTCAATGCTGTGTGTCATATAGAAAGAATGGAAAAACTATGTAAGAATAACAAAGCATTCAGATTAATGCTAACAAGAGAAAAGGAAAGGGAAAGGGCACATCAACTGAGCAAGACAACAGCAGTGATGATGTATGAAATAATGATAAGTAGAAAACTACAATATATGTCAATCCGTACATTAGTTGCCGAAAGGTTTGGAAGATTCTAAATATTTAAAATAGTCCTGCTAACATCTGTTATATTCTTTGAGTTGAACTTGGGGATTTGACATGTGAGTAGAGGCTGCAGGACTTAAACATGTACATCCTGGAGGAAGGAAGGGAAAGCGGTAACATGGTTGAGACATGCAAGTACCTGCATGGGTTAAGTAGAGTAGTCGCCAAGGAAATATTTTATACTTTTTGAGTTCAAACACAGGGGAAAGAGGGGATTCACTACAGCTGGCAGGGGGGAAGATTCAAAAAGGATGTCTGGAAGCACTTTTTCAAGGAAAGGGTGGTAGATAAGGGGTGTAAGCTACCAGAAGAAGTGGCATAGGCCAACTCAATCAGCAGCTTCAAGCAGGGATGAAACTACGAGGTGAATTTAGTTAGAAAAGGGGGGACTGTAAAAATAGAAAGGATTGACACTAGGGCAAGGCAAAATACTTGGGTATGGTGGGCAGACTGATGGGCCAAGAGCCTTCTTCTGCCATCAATGTCTATGTATAGAAAGACTGTTGAAAAGTTGGGGGCAAAATAAAAAAAAAAGAACAACAAAGCTATGAAAAAATGTTAATTCAAATTTAGGCCCCGAATATGCAACAGAGTCCTTTCATTACCCCACCTGATGAATATGACAGGCATCATTTTTCAGTTCCCTACCAAAACATGCTTTTGCAGTCACTCTGTAGAATCATCTTTCAGACAGCATTTAAAAGATTCCACCTATCCTGATCATAACGTGGGGTCATGAAAAAATGATGTTAAAAATGTGGGGGTCAAATTGCAAACAATGAAGTTAAGAAGAAATTGTAACATATAAAGATGTTCTTTATTCTGTGTGCCATTTTTTTCAGTGATAAGGCCCCATATTCAAACATAACAGCACTAACTGGATTAGTACCATGCCAGTTGTGAATAGCACTGGCTGATGAGGCAGGGACCATATTCAAAGACCCTACATGTGCTGTACTGAACCAGCAATGTGACTGCATAGAATATACCATTGCATGCACCCATGGAAATCCCTGTTGAAGATGTCTACAAGGAGCTCTCAGTGCTAAACACTTCTTCAACTGTGGTGATAATGGCTTTCCCCCCAAATTTCTCAACATTGCTTCCCCCACATTAGCTGCACTTATTGCCCATATCTTCAACCTGTCCCTCTCAGCCAGCTCCTTTCCCCTAGCTAGAAGCATGCCCTGGTTGCCCCAGTTTTCAATGGCAGCTCTGTGAACATGTCATCCAACAATAGCCTGATATCCCTCTTATCCACCCTCTCCAAAGTTCTTAAGAGTCTGGTGAGCAGGCAGCTGTCCAATTTCTACTCAAGTTCTGGTTTCCTGACCCCTTATCTGTCCAGCTTTCATTCCAACTACTCCACTTCACTCAAACAAGGACAAAGGCATGGGCACAGGCACCATTTTCATCAACTTATCCAAGACCTTCGACACCATGGACCACAACTATCTACTAAAGAGGCTTACATATTTAAATGTCTCCCCTACATCTCTAACCTGGTTCCGATCTTACCTAATAAATCACTATCAGTCTGTCAAGTTAGGTGGAACCTGGGGTCCCCCGAGGCTCTGTCCTGGGTCAGTTGCTCTTCACAGTTTTCTTCAATGACCTCCCACTAGCATGCTCCTCCTGCAGCATTCACATGTATGCTGATGATACAGGCATCTGTGCTTCTGGCCCCATTGTCCTTTCCCTCAAGGAACCACTGCAACAAGACTTTCTTGCAGTACAAAAATGGTTCCAGGACAGCAGATTAATTATGAATCAAAAGAAAACTGTCTGCATGTTGTTCAGCTCCAATCACTGGATAAGCTCTTCTCCAGCCTCACTGAACCTATGTTACTCCTTAATTGAATGCCTAGACTCTGTATCAACATATAAGTACCTAGGCCTTCACCTTGACCAACACCTCAACTACTCCTGTCATATCCCCCAGGCAGTAGCCAAGTGCTATGCAAAATGTGGTGCCCTCTACAGGGTAAAGAGCTGCCTACAGCCTCAGATGAGGAAACTAGGGTTGAACACTCCATTTGTCCCCCATTGGATTATATGGATATTGTTTATGCCCCTGCTAACTGCACCACCCTCACAAAGCTTACCTCCATCTTCAATTACATGTGTAGATTCATGCTGGCTTGCCCTTCCTGGTCACACCTCTGCACCATATACAAATAATTTTGGTGGGTACCTCCTTAGATGAGGCACTCACTGCACAAAGCACTAGTGGGTCCTAAGTAGCACTCTGCCAAACTCCT
Source organism: Neoceratodus forsteri (assembly GCA_016271365.2). NCBI lineage: Eukaryota > Metazoa > Chordata > Ceratodontiformes > Ceratodontidae > Neoceratodus > Neoceratodus forsteri. The sequence continues at coordinate 690,068,561 of CM057449.1, forward strand.
GAGCTGCATCTTGGATGTTTTCAACCCTGCAACAAACCTCATCTACTTTCTCAGGTCCGAGGACTGCTGCCGATTCCAAACCCCATGCTGCAGGTATAATCTGGAGCAAGTCTTCATTATCTACAGGCTGTCCACTGTATGGAACAGCCTTCATGCCAATATCACCACATCTCCAACCTATTTTTTGTGCAAGAGATTAATCAAGGCTCATCTCTGCTTTTTGTTATCTTTCCTGAGCTGCTCCAAACATATTTTCTCTACTTGCATCTGACATAGACCTGCTACTGCCGATCTGATGGCTTGCCTACATGCCAGAGATCAGGCATGGAAGTTATACAAATCCACTGGCTCCCAAACTGCCTTCCAGAAGTACCGCTTTCTCAGAAACGCTTGCACCAGGGCAATTAGACTGACCAAAGCTGATTATTTCTCAGCCACATGTAATTCAAACATAAACCACCCATCCAAATTCTGGAAGGTGGTTCAATCCCTATTCTTAACTCCATCCCAGCCCCTGTCACCAGTCCTCAACGTGGGGAATTTCTCCCTATCTGATCCCCTCCTTGTTGCCTCAGAATTTAATACTTATTTCTCCATCTGTGCCTCCTCACTTCTCTTTCTATACTCCCTTCTTCTTTGTTACCTCCCTCTACCCCTGAGCCTCTAACTCAGCTTGCCCCACCTCTCCCTCTTTCTCCTTCTGTCCTATATCTGAAGCAGATACCCTCAAAACTCTTGTTATCCTCAGTCCCTCTAAGGGTAAGTGCACCTCTGGTGTTGACTCCAAGATTATGTACCTGTCAGCTCCTGCTATTGCTTCCTCCCCTTGCTTCTCTATTAAATCTCTCTTTCTCTCTTGCATCCATCCCATCTGGCTGGAAACATGCCACTGTTATCCACCTTGGAAGAGGTGGGGAACCCTCCTCCTGGGTAACTACTGGCTTATCTCCTTTCTCCCCATTCTTGCCAAGCTTCAGGAGCACTTGGTGCTATCCCAACTCTCTTCCTACCTTGACTCATCCTCATTCTTCACATCTTACCAGTCCAGCTTCTGGAAATGCCACTCCACTACCTCCTCCCTCTTTAGGCTTACTGACTTCATACTCATGGGAATAGATCAGGGTCTCATCACCTCTGCTATCTTTGTTGACCTTGTCAAGGCTTTCAACATGGTCTACCACCCCTTTCTGCTTGCCAAACGCTCAGCTGCAGGGCTCTCAAATGCAGCTACCAGCTGGTTTCACTCTTACCTCATTGGCAGAACACAATCCATTCAGATTAGTGATTCAACTTCCCCTTCCCTTCCCATCAACACTGGAGTTCCACAGGGTTCTGTGTTGGGCCCACTACTCTTCTCCATCTTCCTAAATGACCTTCCCTCTGGCAGTCATCTCACCTCCATCCATATGTATTCAGATGATACTGTCCTGTATACTTCTGGCCCTTCCCCACTGATGCAGCGTCCAGACTTCAGCAAGAGTTTGATAAAGTCCAGCTCTGGTTTTGCTCAAACCAGTTATTTTTGAACACCAAGAAGGCAGTCTCCATGACTTTCAGCATTAGGCAGAGACTCTCTCAGTTCCAATCCCTTCCCTCTTTCCACACCCTAGATGGGACTTTACTTGAGGACAACTCCTCCTTTAGGTACCTTGGGGTCTGGCTTGACTGGAACCTCACCCTCTCTGGACACATAGATGCCATCCACAAAAAAACTGCACCTCAAACTGGGTGCCCTATACAGACATTGTGGATGTATTTCACTGCCGGCCCACTGCTCTCTTGTTCAGAAGATGATCCTACCTATTTTTGACTACAGGGATGTAGTCTAAAGTGTTGTTCCCTAACGAGGCTGGACTTTCTTTTCCACTCCTTCTGCCATTTTACTCTTGACTGCCCTTCCCATACCCAATCACTGTACCCTATACCAATCTCTCTCTCTCTTCCCTCCCTAGCAGACAGATGCCCTATCCACCATCAAACTTTCTTGCTAAATTCTGGTTTCACTCTCTACCCTCTTATCTCTCCTCCTCTGTTTCCCTCAAACGTCTTTCCTCTCACTATCTTAGAAACTTTGACCACTGTACCTTAACCATCCCTCCCAGGTCCACCTCAGCAGGTCAAGCAGCATCCTCACACTGCTTCCCAAAATTATGGAACTTCCTCTCCCCCGCCCATCTTCCATGCTGCTCCCCACAGGTCCTCTCCTCCCTCCTAAAGTACCATTTCTTCCCTTCCTGCACATGCGCTTAATTCCCACCCTCTGCATAGTTTTGCCTCTTTGCTCATTATGTGTGTTAGCACTTACTCTATGTTACTCATTTGATTTTTTTTAATTTGATTTTTATTAAAAAAAGGGTTTTCATTTCACACACAATGCACATATATCCATTTCTGACAGTGATAGCCACTCTTTGTTCAGATTACATGCTTTTACATTATTTTAAAAGTAAAGACACTCCTCTCCCTATTTCAGTACAGACAAGCAGGAGAAAAATGAGAAATGGTGGAAGATGAGGCAGGGCCCCCCACACACACCCTCTTTTTTAAGGAGTAAATTCTTTGTCTATATGAGCTTGGTGTAGAGACCATCCTCTCCACTTGTTCTGGAAACTTGGTATTCTGTCATTTAGCTGTGCTGATAAACCTTCCATTTTATATATATCAATTATAACTTCTCTCCATTCTTGTATTGTTGGTATTACTTTTTTCATCCATTTTCTAGTTAGCACCTTTTCTGCTGCAAGCAAAAAATGGGCATTAGTGTTTTTTCCCAGGGGGGGACCGGTCCAGCTATATTGACAGTAGAACCATCTCCGCTGTCAATTCTATTGTCTCGCCCAAACAACTTATTAATTCCCCCTGAAGGGAGCACCAGAATGGCATTAATATTGGACAAAACCACATGATGTGCCCTAGGTTAGCTAAAGTGCATCCACACTCTCTCCAGCAGCAACCATACATTTCTGGCAGGTATTCAGCCAGCAAGGCTGGTGATCGGAAATAGCGAATTCTGCATTTCCATGCATATTCTCTCCAGAATGTGGAGGAAGTAATTTTAATGGCTCGCTCTGTTGTCTGTGTCCAAAGGGTGGGGGAGATGGATAGACCTAACTCTGAGTTCTATCTCTCTAGAATGGACAATGTTGACTCTTGAGCTTGGTCTCTGAGTCCCTTGTAGATGTTCCCTATCAAATGCTCTCCCAATTGACCTTTAATAGTGTCTATGAACAGTTTTAAATTTAGGTTCATGGGGGTTGGTAATTTTGTTTCAATGTTCCTTTTCCTTAAAATATAATTTTGTATTTGTCAATATCTAAAGAAGTCATTTTTTCTTAATTTATAGTTTGAAGTTTATTGTTCTAGGAATTGTTCTAGGAATTAATACCTTTGAGCCAAGGCTCTTTTACAAAGGTTCCACGTCATCAAGTACAAAAACATAGTAGACAGTGTTACAAACAATCAGTAAGCCGTTTAACAAGGCCACAACTTAAACAGTAACATTTATGTACAGAAAAGAAAAAGGAACTCAGAGGCAGTGTCAAGGGCAAGGAATAAGGACTGGAGAGCTCGAGAGGGAAGAGATGGAGAAATAAGAATTTCAGGAGCAGACAGAACCAGGTTAGTGGTACTCAGGTTGTCTTTGTCAAAGAGGAGACCATGGTGGTTGAGTGAAACAAATGTAAGTGCACTCAGTGAGATACAAACATACGAACATACGAAATTTGCCAGCAGATAAAGGCCTAGAGGTCTATCAAGTCCGCTCGAATGTGCAGCTAGCACCCCTTATTCTGCAGCTACCCCTTCCTTCCACCCTTCCCCTTCATTAACCCTCCCCCTTGTCCTGTCCCATCCCCTTTTGAAGCAGTCCACTGTTCTACTGGATACCACTTCTGCAGGTAACTTGCATTCACCCAGCCACCACCCTCTCTGTAAAAGTGTCTCCTCATCTCCTCCTGAACCTTCCTCCCTCCAGTCTCATATCATGGCCCCTGGTGGCCCTCCCCTTCCTTACTTTGAACAGCCCCTCTGTACCCATCTTGTTTATTCCTTTCATGTATTTAAAGGTTTCAATCATGTCACCCCGTCCCTCCTCTTCTCCAGTGAGTACATGTTCAACTCCTTCAACCTCCTCTCGTATGATAAGTCCCCCAGCCCCTTGATCATCTTTGTCACCCTGCACTGTACCCCATCCAGTAACTTAATGTCCCTCTTCAGATACGGGTGCCAGTACTGCACGCAGTACTCCAGGTGTGGTCTAACTAATGACCTATACAGTGGCAGAATCACCTCCTCCTCGAGGATATACCCCTTGCAATACAACCCAGCATTTTGTTGGCCTTTGCAGCTGCCTTCCTACATTGTGCTGAGTTGTTCATTGACCCTGTAATGAGCACACCCAGATCCTTCTCCTCCTCTGTCTGGGCTAGCTGCACTCCCCCAGCTGGTAACTCCTCCATGGGTTCTTCATCCCAAAGCACCTTGCACTTTTTGGCATTAAACCCCAGTTGTCAGGTGTCTGACCAGGTTTCAAGCTTTGCCAGATCATCCTGCAACCCCTGCCATCCCCCTAGGTCATCCACCAGCGTGCCTACATTGGTATCATCAGCAAACAGACTGATCTTGCTCTTGATGTCCCATGATATGTCTGCAATGAATATCCCAAAGAACACTGGTGCCAACACCAAGCCCTGTGGAACATTGTCGTCACTGCCCTTGGGTGTGAGAGCTCCCCACCCACCACCACCTCTGTTGCCTTCCCTGAAGCCAGTTTCCTACCCATCTCACCAGCTTGCACCACTGAGTGCCTACCTTCCTTCCAGCCTTCCATGCCACACCGAGTCGAATGCCTTATTGAAGTCCAGATACAGGACATCCACTGCATGGCCCCTGTCCAGTTGCCTAGTTACCCAGTCATAGAACTCCACCAGGTTGGTTTGGCAGGATCTGCCATGTATGAAGCCATGCTGTCTGCTGTCCTGTAGTCCTTTGGCCTCTAGCAGGGCCACCAGCCTCTCCTTCAGGATATTCTCCATTAGCTTATCCACAATGGATGTGAGGCTCACAGGTCTGTAGTTTCCCAGTTCATCCTTGGGGCCACTCTTGTGGAGGGGCACCACATGAGCCATCCTCCAGTCCTAAGGTACATACCCCGAATGTAGTAAGGCATTAAATAGGTCTGCCAAAGGTCCTGCAAGGACCTCTGCCAGCTCCTTCAGTACCCTGGGGTGGATGCCATCTGGGCCTGGCGCCTTGTCCACCCTCAGTGTCTTCAAATGATACTTTAGTCAAAGCAGTCACAGGAGCTGGAGGCTGTGAGGTGAGCGTAAAGTATGGATTTGAAAGCTTCCAATGTCATGGAGGATAGGGAGGGCAGGTTAAGGGCATTGTACCAGTTAGGGGCACGGTATGTAAAAGATCTTTGTCCATGAGCAGTCTGGCATCTAGCGACAAGGAAAGGTTGATGGTCAGATCTTCTGGTTGTACGAGTGCCATTGTGCAGGTCCCGGATACATGGAGGAGTGAGACCCAAGATTGATTTTTTTGCCATCACTCAGGTGAGATACATGAGGAGATTGGAAAGATGCAACCAACCGGTTTCCGTGTAGAGGTCACAAGTGTGGTTCCGTCTCTGTGCACCAGTGAGGAGTCGACAGCTTTTGTTTAGTGCTGTTGAGATGCACTTTAGTAGAGTGGTAGTAGCTGAGCCATAGACAATTAGACCATAGTCTATGATTGAGATGATGGAGCTTTGAACAGCAATCCTTAAGGCAGCTTGGTTGAAAAATTGATGATTCCAGTACAAAATTCCAATGTGTTGGTGCACTGTTTTTGCAATGTTATCGATATAGGCCTCAAAAGTAAGACATTCGTCAAAAGTGATACCAAGGTATTTGAAGGTGTTCACTTGTTCTAGTGTATTTCCAAGAGAATTTTTTATGACTAGTGGAGTATGCCTATTTCTGTTTTGATGACTGGCGAAAAGCATGACTTTTGTTTTTTTTTTGATTTAGGACCAGTTTGTGCTCAAGGAACCATTTTTCAACACATGAGAAAGCAAGCTGCAAGCTCTGTCATAGTGGATTTGGATCCTTATGGGAGGAGAGAATTACAGCATCATCAGCATAGAGTATTAATTTTTCAGGGCAGGATTTGGGAAGCAAGTTTAGAAATAGGATGAAGAGGAGAGGACCTAAGATTGAGCCCTGGGGGACACCAGAGAGGACCAGTTTGGAGTCAGAGAGAACCTCAGAGATTTTTACTGTTAGAGAACATTGTGCCAGGTAACTTTTACCCAGGCTCCAGGTCCCTCGGCTAGCCAATGTTGAGCAGAAGAGAGTTAGAAGGCTATGGTAGAACAGTGTCAAAGGCCTTTGTGAGGTCTATGAAAACAGCTCCGATTAAATAACCCTTATCCAAGGCTTTGTGAGTTTCACTAGAGAAATCAAGAAGGGCCGTCGACGTACTGTGTCCTTTCCTAAATCCGTGTTACTGAATGCAGAGTAGATCATACTTTTGCAGGTAATCTGATAGTTGATCTGCCACAATCCATTCAAGAGCTTTGGAGAGGGGTGGAAGTATAGATATGGGACGATAGTTCCCTGGTGTGGATTTGTCACCCCCTTTATGCACTGGTGTGACTATTGCGGCCTTCCAGGTGTTGGGGAATTGACTTTGGCACAGGGAGAGGTTGAGAATTTTGGTGAGGGGGTGGATCACTTCTTCCAAGGTGAGGGACAGAAGTTTTAGATCAATGGTGTCACTGCTATTTCTAGATTTAGAGCAGGCCTTTTTCATGTATCTGTAGGCTTCATATGTCTTAACTATTTTAAAGTGAAATAGCGGTTTGTCTGGTGAGGTGGTTTGGGATACGAGTTTTGGAACTGACAAGTCCTGGAAGAAGTCTGGTGAGAGGACACCACTGAGGTCAGTGAAGGTTTTATTTGGGGCATCGGCCATAGTCTTAGGGTGACGGGTAGTGGAGCCATCAATGTTCATTGCCGTGGGAGAGGATTTAGACTGCCTGTAATATTATGTATATTGTCCCAGAAGGATCTCCTGTCACCCCAGGTGATTTCTAGAGCATTCTTGAAATAGGAGCTCTTCATTTGCCTGATTTGTGAAGTGCATAGGTTGCGCGCCTGTTTATAGTTAAGTGAGTTTGTTATGGAGCCTGTGGCCCTGGCTATAGCCCAAAGATGGTCACGTGCTTTAAGCTGAGCCAGTAGTTTGGCTGTTAGCCAGGGATTAGAAAGGGCTTTGATTTTACGTTTTTTTGAAAGGTGCGTAGGTGTCACAGGCAGTGTTGAAAGTTTTAATGAAGAAGTCTAGGGCAGCGTCCATATCCAGCATATTGTAGATAGGGGACCAGTCTTGTTGTAGGAGGCAGGTCTTTAGCTTAGCAAGGTTTCCGTGTGGTAGCATTCGACTTAGGATGGTTTTAGGAGGTGGTTTGTGGAATTTATTTGTCCAGATACAGATCACAGGGGAGTGGTCACTGAGGGAGTCGGAGAGAACGGTGGTGTTTTTTATCTGGTCCGGGCGATTAGTAAGAATCCAGTCAATGAGAGTGCTGGTTCTGGTCTTGCAGTTTTTTCTAGTAGGGGAGTTGACCATCTGTGTTAGGTTGGTTGCTAGGATAGTATCCCTGCTGGGTTCGATATCTGAGGCAAGCCAATTTATATTGAAATCACCGAGAAGGAGGAGCTCAGAGTCAGGAGGTTGTAATCTTGCAAAGTCAAGGATAGACTGGAGCCCGGCTCATGGGTCTTTAGGGGGGATATAGACTGCAGCCATGGTAAGCACTTTGTTATGGGCACCAAGGAGAAGCTTGACAGGGAGAAGTTGTACTAGGGTGTTTTCTGGGGAGAAACTGGCAAGGTGGCACGAGAGGTAGTCATTTATATAGATAACACATCCGCACCCCTTTCTTTTTACCCAGTCAAGTCTGAAGAGGTTGTAGCCTTGGAGGCGAGATTGCATGATCTGGAGTGCTAGGTGTTAGCCAGGTCTCAACAATTACAAGTATGTCAGGATTGTTGTCCAATAAAGGCTTGAAGAGATGCCAGCTTAGGAAGGAGGCTGCAGATATTTAGGGTAACAATGGATAGCCCATTTTCAGTTTTGCAGGCTTTATCTTAATGTTTGAGCCAGGGCCAGGGTTTGGGTGGATCCCACCAGACATGAGAAGTAGGAGGAGCAGCAGTTTGAGGGATATCTCCGTAGCTCATACCATGTAACGCCTTCCTCTGCATGCTGCAGGTTTGGATACAGTGCAGTCGCCTAGGGTCCCAACAAAGGAGGGTTGCTAATGACAGGTGCTCAAATATGATTTTTCCAGCCAGGGCGTCATTTGCACCAGTCCTTAGTAATAAGGGTGCCTCAGATAGAAATAAAGGGTATTTGCCATGGTTCCATAATGAAGGTAGGATGTCAGGATGCTTACAGTGGGGGGTTGCGTGAAGTAGGAGGAGAGAGGAAGTTGACACAGTGGATAACAAATGGAGAGAGATAGAAAAGACAGGAGGAGGTTTACATGGGTAAACCCAAGGCTCACACATGAGCAGGGACAGATCAATTTCGGTGGTGTGCCTCCAGGGGGAGGATTTGCTCCATTGCCAAATGATGTAAAATAATCAAATCCACATGAAAATGACCAGTAAACTGTTTGATCTACAGTAACAAGACAAAGGATGTGTTAAATTCCTGGAACACTGGCCTGGGGCATATGCAAGAAGTTAAACTTTTGTCAGTGTCTTCCTTTTGTTTAAATAGTTGTGAATGGTTCTCAAAGACATGCAGTTCCCTTTAGCAATAGGGTAGATGGAAATGTGGATTCAGTTTGCACTTCCTCAGGTCAGAGCTTGTAGAATTTCTTAGCTGTACTTACTTTGATTGTGATGACTTCCAAAAAAGTTGATTTATAATGAGAATCCCAATATCTGCTGGTGATGTTTTCCAGTTTCTTAGTCCAGGAAACTTTCACAGATCATATATCCAAGAATGGTCTAGTTCCTCCAAGCCAAAACACATTAAAATCCACAAAACTAAACTATTGACAGAGACAAACACAAACACCCAGCCACACAGCCCAAGTAGGCGGAGCAAGCTCTTAGGCGTTTGCTCTTAGTTTTTCAAATGAGCGCATTCCCTTTTCATCTAGAAACAGTCATTTGATGTTTTAATATAGTTATAGTACACTGATGTTAGTTTAAAATGATTGTTAATAGGTTTTGTCATCCTGATGCTTGATTGTATTTCTTATCCATATATTAGTATTTGTATATGTGATTTGCTTTGTATTTACTGTTTATCCCCATCCCTTCTCCCCGAGGACACATCTGGAAATGAACATTAACTACTCAGTATGCCTTTCCTGGTGAAACTTTTAAATAAATAAACTAGTTCAGGACTGGCTGCACTATATAGTATGTATGTGCTCCTTCAGACATCCAAGGGATGTGATGTAATTTCACTACCTATTTCTATGCTGTTCTGTTTGTTACTGTATCTCAAAGGTACTTGCACTGTACTTTGCTGCACGTTTTATCCTGAAGTCAAACGGGGGGGGGGTCTTATTGTAACTTCACTATTTTGTGTAATGTACATTGTATCACTTTGGACTTTGTAATATACTTGTATTTAAGAAGTACGTACGTGATTGTATTCTTCCCTATGGCAATCCTTCTTCCCCTCTCCCCATGGTCGCATCTGGAAATGAACCTCCTGGTTTCTGCTTGTTTCACTGGTAAAACATGTTTAAATAAATAAATAAATAAGGGATTCCCCTTGCATGATGAGAGCAGTAGTACATTCAGCGGTTTCAACAGCACTAAACAGCCTCTGTCACAGCATTGTTTAACATGGCTGAAGCCCTGTCCTTTTGTCTGCACACAGTGGCTTGTCCTGTAGCTGCCTTGCATACTCCTGATGATTTAGTGGTCTTCCCAGCCCAACATCACATGTCCTGTAATTGCAAAAAATATTGCTGGTGGTCTGTTGTTCCCCCAAGGTCTTGATCGCCTGTCTTGTCCCTATCTTGAATGTTGGTGGTGGTCTAGTGGTTCCCCCTTCCAAAAGGGTATCTGACCACCTCCTGACTTGCAGTTTCAGGACCCTCCTCCTCACACCCCTTAACTCTGGTCACATAAGCCAAACTCTGACATTAGTGATAGTGACTGGTGCAGCCCTCTGCTCACCACCACAGCCAGTCACTGTTAACTGCCAGTGAGAAATCATGAGTATTGTAGAAACAACCATTTCTACAGTACTCATGATTGCTCATCAACAGTCAGTTGGTGGGTGGCCAAGATGGTGAACAGAGAGCTGTTCCACTCCTCATCACTATTACCATAGTTTGGCTTATGTGACTGGGGAGAGGGGTGGGTGTGAAGAGTAGGGTCCTGAGTGACCAGCTCAGGAGACAGTCGGATGCTGGTATGGGGGGAACACTAGATCACCAGGAATATTCAACAGAGCAACAGAACAGCTGATTGGAGATAGGAGGACCATCAGAAATATTCAAGACAGGTGTATGATTATTTAGTGGGGGAAGGAAGGCCACTAGACTACCAAGAATATTCAATGTAGCTACAGGATGAGCACTCAGAGGGGTGGGGAGATGCATGCTAATAAGTGCATAAAGGGCGTGCAAATGGCCCATAGCAATTTGCATGCCCAATGTACTCATTAGCATGTTAGGGCTGAATATGGCCCACAGGTGCTCTGGCACTATTTCGTTTGTGCTGCACTATCTCCAGTGGGCTCCTTTGGCCCATATTAAGTCCGGAGCTGTGTCAGAGCAGCACATAGTTATTGTGCATTGTGGTGACACTGACCCATATTCAGTTAATGCACTCACATCAGAGTGCACTCTCAGAACATTGCCCCCAATTTAGCCATCCACTAATCGCCATGCCTCACTCCTGTTAGCACACCACACATGGCCAGCTGAGAATATGGGGTCCTCTACCCCTTAGCCCAGTGGAACCCCAGCTTTCACAAGGCAATTGCTACTGGGGGTAACAAAAGACTGTAGGTAGCCCCAAGATACTGTTGTTCTAACTTGTAACAGCATACAAGCAAACATGTTCTGCACTGACAAATACTTGTTAATGCATGGAATTCCTAGACACAAGTGGGTAAAATATTTAATTGCTGTTGAGAATCTATTAAATCGAATTGCTTTCACACTGTGGATTGAGTTTTCTGTATTTGTATTTTCAAACACCCAGAAATCCCTCACTTATGCTTAACAAACTGCATCATTCCACTGGAATGAGCTGCCACAGAGCCTTAGAATTTTATGCTAGTTATGCAACCTAGAATGAAATTTGAAAAACTCTTCTGAGTGGTCACACTCACCTCTACCCTATAACTGCAGATTTATTTATCCGACTGAGCGGAAGCATTGCCCCAAGCCACTTTTTGTTTTGTAAGACATCTGTGGTTACTCAGTGGTTTATTTACTTTCGCTTCTTTTATTTTAGTTTTTGCTGAAAGCTCTTCATTAGTTTTTTTTGGTGGGCATTTATTGTGTTTTCTTCAGTCCCTTATTGGTTCCCGGAGACCAAAGCTCTATTTGAGAGTTGTGGTGCCTGCCTCTGAAACTGCTTTGAAAAAAAAAGAAATGTTTAATGTTTTTGAAACTACTCTTGTGGTTCCTTGACTTTTAGTCCTGGTTCCAATTCTTTTGTTTTTGCAATTTTATAAACTTTATTGAAATTTTATAAAAAATATAGAAGAAACAACCCGCATCCAGTAAATAACAGGACAATTTACACAGCAATGATGAATATAACAAACAGTAAAACAAACATACAAATAATAATAATAAACTTTATTTACTTTAAGTGCAATTCAAAAATACAAAAGCACTTTTAAAAAACACATAAAAATGAATAATTAAAACCAGTTAAAGTAGCAGAATTTCACAAATTAATACTTAGGGTAGGCAAGAGAAAATAAAAATGTTTTGAGAGCAGATTTAAAGCTCTCCACAGTCAGGCACCCCCTTATCTGAAGAGGTAGAAAGTTCCAGAGGGTTGGAGCCACAAAGGCAAACGCACAGGCTCCAGAAGTCTTCAAACAGACCCTGGGAATCTCCAGCAATCCCTCTTCGGCTGAGCGGAGTGGTCGGAGTGGGTGGTAGGGACAAAGGAGCTCTTGCAGATAACTCAATCCCTGTTAGTGTAGGGCCTTACAGGTTAGCAAACCAACCTTGAAGGTGATCCGCCACTGAACTGGCAGCCAATGCAGTCCGCACAGCACAGGTGTGATGTGGCTAGATCGAGAAAGCCCAGTCAACAACCTGGCCGCAGCATTCTGCACCAGCTGCAGTTGGCAGATATCAACCCCTTGAAGCCCTAGGTACAGGGTGTCACAAACTCGCTCAGCCGGTCAGCCCTCTACTCCCAAAGTGCCAACCTCTGAGCGTATGATTTGTGTACAGTGAACAGAACAAGGTAATCCTCTTGTCTGTTTTGTGGGTTCAAGTCACCCTAGTCTCAAGCTCTGGAGGGATTCAAACTGATAACCTCTTGTTAGCGTACCCAATTATCAGGCTCAGATAATTCTGTCTTTGGGGGCCAGCTATCTTTGCCTATGGGCACCCAACCAGGTCTTTCAAATGAACCTTAGAACTCTATGCAAGACTTTAGAGAACTCTATCCATTTTCCAGTTTGGTATACAATAAGCCCATACACAGTGTTACTGATAACCTTTAAAAGCCCCACTTAAAAAGAAATGTCAAGGCACTCCAGACAGTTTCTGTTGTAAAATATATATCTTCATTTTAAAATAGGAAAAGAGAAAACATTACAGAACAATATATATCCCAACACATACAGCTTTAAAACAAACAGGTTTAAAGTGCAAATTCCTACAAATAATAACTTCAGATGAATCTTGTCTAAGGTCCTTACTTCAGTGCTTTGATGGTCTCTCTTCTCTCAGTCAGAAACATTGTCTTGTGTGTCTGTCCAGGTTCTCTCAGCAATAAAACACAGTTCTGAGCCGGCCTTCTCATGAGGTCACAAACTCTGCCTTGGTGTAACAACATCTATATTTTATCTCACAGGATGTCCAAATAAAATAAAAAAAAAAAAACATAATAGGTGACCTCACTGCCTTTCCTCCCTCAGGTTAACCAGACCAAACTGGTTTGTGCTCTGCTACACATACATCTCAAAAGTTTCTTTGATCTAAGTCACTGTATTCAAGCAAAAGTGTATTTGCCTCTTTAATCCCATCTGGACCTTGGAATCTACACCTCAAAGGTCTCTCTGATATAATTCAAGGGTTTCCCAGGAAAGTATATTGGACCTTCCAAATTCGTCTGGGTCCTCCCTGGCTCAGACATCAACCTCTCTTCAATGTCCATTCTGGCTTCTCTCTGACACCCCTCCTTCTCAAGTTCTTCCTGACAACTATTGTAAATTAAAGGATTTTCCCTGAGAGAATTACGAATGGCTAATCTCATTTCCTGGGATGAAAGCAAATTGACAAGGTAATTGCACCCCAGATATCTGCAGTTTAGCTATGTCCTGTCCTTTGAACTTATCCCTGGGGGGTCTTGATGTGTCAGTTCCAGTAAGACAGTAGTTTCCTCAAACTGACCTTCCCAACACATATTTTATTTGTAATAAAAAAATTGATACAGCAATCAGAGCTGGCTGTCTACATCACACTCCTCCCCATCTAGACTGAATTTGGGGGGCTCTATCCCCTACATGGGATAAGCTTCCCAAATCAGTTCACTCCTCATAGACCCTAGACAGTCCATCTGAGTTCTGATTCTGGGCTCTGGCCCTATGTACGATTTTCAAATCATACCCTTGTAAAGCAAGACTCCATCTGAGCAGTCTGCCATTGTTTTTCCCCATCTGTGTCAACCAAACCAGGGGGTTGTGGACAGTCTGCACCACAAAAGGCTGCCCATACAAGTATGGCTCCAATTTCTTAAGGGCCCACACCAGGGCAAGACACTCCTTTTCCACCGTGGAATATGCTTGTTCCCTGGGGAGCAACTTTCAGCTCAGGTAGGCTATGGGGTGGTCCCTCCCTTCACTGGATAGCTGGCTCAGTTCTGCCCCAATACCCACATCTGAGGCATCCGTCTGAACTATAAAAGTTTTGCTATAGTCCGGACTTGTCAAAACAGGAGCACTGCACAGTGCCTCCTTCAGTTTGATAAAGGCTTCCTCACAGGATGGGCCCCAGGTGATTTTCCTTGGCATTTTTTTCTTTGTCAGGTCAGATAGGGGAGCAGCCAGGGCACTGTAATTTTGTACGAATGTTCGATAGTACCCTGCTGTCCCGAGAAAACTCCTGACCTGATTCTGAGTTTCTGGACTGGGTCATGCCTGTATTACCTCTATTTTTATCTGGTTAGGATGGAGCTGTCTTTGGCCTACCACATGTCCGAGGTATGCCACTTCTCCCATGGCCACCTGGCACTTCTTGGCTTTGACAGTGAGCCCGGCACTCTGTATTCTGCCCTGCATTTCCCTAAGGTGTGACAGGTGTTCCTCCCAGCTGGTACTGAAGATGGCAATGTCATCCAGGTATGCCATGGCGTACTCCTCAGCACCATTTAACACCTGGTTCACCAACCTTTGGAAAGTGGCTGGGGCATTCTTCATTCCGAAAGGCATTACTTTGAACTCAAATAAGCCTATTGGAGTGATGACGGCCAACCTCTCCCTAGCTCTGTCTGTCAACTCTACCTGCCAATACCTCTTTGTCAGGTCAATGGTCATAAGGTAGGTTGCCACCCCAACTTGTCCAGGAGTTCGTCCGTCCAGGGTATCGGGTGGGCATCTGACTTCGTGACTGCATTCAGTCCATGATAGTCTACACAGAATCAAGTTGAGCCATCTGGCTTGGGTACAAGGACTACGAGTGAGGCCCAGGGACTGTGGGATCTTTGCAGTACCCCTAAATCCAGCATCTCCTCCACTTCCCTCCTAATGTCCTTTTGGACAGCCTCTGACACCCGATATGCTGTCTGCCATATGGGCATCTGTGTCTCTGTCTCCACATCGTGTGTTGCTAAGGGGGTTAGTCCAGACTTGGCGCTAAACAAGGGGGCAAAGTCTGCTAAAACCTACCTCACTTTCTGGATCTGTCTCATAGTCAGCTGGGGAGACAATTTTACTGCCTCCACAGAGGACTCCCTCTTACTCTCTTCCAGCAAGTCCAGAAGGGGGTCTCCTTCGTCCATCCCCTTCCCATGACTACACACTGCGAACACTATGTCAGCCCTATTTGCATATGGCTTCATCATGTTAACATGGTACATCCGTTCTGTCTGTCTATGGTCAGGTAACTCCACAATGTAGTTTACGTCATTTACCTTCCTAACCACATTGTACAGTCCTGCCCACTCAACTTGCAGCTTGTCTTTCCAGACCGGAATAAGGACCATGACTTCCTGACCCACCATGTATGAGCAAGCTCTGGCTCTGCAGTCATACCATACTTTTTGTTTCTGCTGGGCAGCTGCCAGGTTGCTCTGGGTTGTCCCCATAAGCTCCTTCAGCCTTTCGCTAAACCTTAGGATGTAATCCACAATGGGAGTTCCCTGGTTGGTAGGCTTGCCTTCCCAGTCCTCCCTGATAAAGTCTAGGGGCCCATGCACCCGGCGTCCATACAAGAGCTTGAAGGGGGAAAATCCTGTCGACTCTTGGGGCACCTCCCTGTATGCAAACAACAGGTGGGTAAGGTATTTCTCCCAGTCCCTCCCATGCTGTTCAGCAAATGCCCGGAGTATTGACTTTAGGGTACCATTGAAGCGTTCCACAAGCCCATTGGCTTGTGGGTGATACGGTGTCATGCATCTCTGCACCATTCCACACTTCTTCCAAAAGCATTTCATTAGGTCTGACATGAAGGAACCCCCTCAATTGGTGATTACCTCCTGCAGAAAGCCAACATGGTAGAAAATCCCAAGCAAGGCATCTGCCACTTTGTCTGTCCTCAGTGAGGATAGGGCGACTGCCTCTGGGTACCGGGTGGCATAATCCACCACAGTCAGGATGAACCTTTTCCCTGAGGAGCTGGGGGTATTTAAAGGCCCCACAATATCCATTCCCACCCTCTGGAATGGCTCCTCCACTATGGGTAAGGGGATCAGGGTGGCTTGGGTTTTCTTGCCCGCCTTCCCTATTTCTTGGTACTGGTGACAAGACCTGCAATACTCCTTCACCTGCTGGGTGAAGTTAGGCCAGTAAAAATTCTGGACCAACCGCTGCATTGTGCTCACAATTCCCAGATGACCAGACAAGGGAATATCATGGGCAACCTTGAGCAACTGCTCACGATATCCCTGGGGAATGACAAGCTGGCTGCCTAGCATCCCTCCCTCTGTCTGTACTGCTTGTGTCTACATAAGTCCATTTTCCCAATAAACCATATGTCTGCCATCACCTCCCTTTGCACCATCCGAGTCTGCCCAAGCCCTCAGCTTCTCTAAACTAGGGTCAATTCTCTGAGCAGCTGCAAACCCCTCACACCTACTCAAGGCATGGGACAGGTCCCCTTCAGTCACTAAACTAGGGTCCCTAGCACTAGCATCAGGGCCCTCAGGATCACTGTCAATCCCAACCCTCTGACAAGAGGTCACCCCTCCCTCTTTGGAGTGACCCTCTGTAGCTGTGTGGTTACTTGCTACTGGGGAAATTTCTACCCTCTTTTTATCAGTCTCCCCCTCTGGAGACACAGACTGGGGAACCAGCCTCTCAGTATCTTCCCCAATGGCTTCTGGGGGGCTCAGGGAACTACAATTTTCCCTGACCGCTTGACTACGGTTAACTGCATGTACCACCCCCTTCTGGAGATTGTTATCCAGGAACACATCCACTGCTAATGTGTTAGCTACAGCCACCTGTTGCACAGTTCCCCCTGTTTCACCACAGTCCAGGAGAACACTGGCCAGTGGCAATGTTTTCTCTTCACCCACAAAGTCCTGTACAGTCACGTATTTATTGGGTATAAGCTGACCAGGCTGTACCAGATCCCCTTTTACCAATGTCAGGGATGCCTCTGCGTCCCTTAACTCCTGCATCTGTATGCCATTTACCATGACTGGTTGCATGTGTTCCCTCATGTTCACTGGCATGCTTCCAGGGACACACAAACAACCCACTTCCTTCCTGGTACTACTTTTCATATTATTGCTTGCCCTTCTTGGACACTGTCTGGCAATGTGCCCAGTTTCTTTACATAACCAACAAACATTTCTTACTTCAGAGAAATCTTTTCTTTGAAACCTGGGGCTAACTGGTTTCAGTGGAGGCAGTGAGGGTTTTAGCTGCCCTGAAGGTGCGCTTTTCCCTTTTTGCACTGCCACACTCACCCCATTCACTCTCAGAGCAGGTCTGCTCTAGGCATAGCAGTCCGAGAGTTCAGCAGCCTCTTGCACTGTTTTTGGATCTCGGTCCTCTAGCCAGGTTTTTAACTCTGCTGGGTATGCCCAATAAAACTGTTTCAATAAAATCACATTTTCAATTTTATCAACAGTGTTTGCATCAATTCCTTCCCACCAACATTTTAAAAACTGACGTTGTTTCATGGCTAGCTCCTCATAGCTCATATCAGGGCTTCTCCTGAGCTTACGGAATTTAGCTCTGTATGATTCAGCAGTTAATTCAAACTTTTTTAACAGTGCAGCTTTTAACTTGCTGTAATCATTGCTGTCTTCATTGT
The DNA here is from genome assembly GCA_016271365.2 of Neoceratodus forsteri. Classification (NCBI taxonomy): domain Eukaryota; kingdom Metazoa; phylum Chordata; order Ceratodontiformes; family Ceratodontidae; genus Neoceratodus; species Neoceratodus forsteri. The sequence continues at coordinate 690,086,265 of CM057449.1, forward strand.
CCATTTGACCCAATGCATCCCGAGCTTTTCCGGTAAGTAGCGGGGATAGCTGGAAGCTCCAGGACTCTCTAGGAATTTTAGCCTAAATACAAACTTTTTCAAAATAATTTAAAAAGGCATCTATGTCCTCCCCATCCTTAAACTCTGCTATTAATTTGGAGTTCAATTTGTAACCCAGTCCTGCAGTCCCAGTTAAACCCAAGCCACTTACCTGCCCTGGTGCCGCTGGTTGGAGTTGTAGCTTCTCCAGTTTGCGTTGCCGCTGGCACTCCTCTCTCCTCTCCTCTGCCTCTCTGCATTCTTACTGTCTCTTCTCCTGTGCCTCTCTGCATTCTCACTCTCTCTTCTTCTGTGCCTCTCGCTGGTGCTCACGTTCTTCACGGTCTGTCTCCCTCTGTTGTCGCTCTGCCTCATGATCCACCTCTCTCTGTTGTCGCTTTGCCTTAGTTCCATCCTGTGCAACTCAATTTTCAGTTTGAGTACCTCTGGATTCAGGATACTGGTGAACATCTCCTGCTGCTGTGGCCCTTCACTGACAGTGGCCCTGTTGTCCACCTCATCGGCTCGGGACCTCTCACTGGCCACTAGCCCTTCCAGACTTGAGGTTTAGTCCCTTTCAGTCACGGTCTGTGACTCGCTGCTCTGAGTATTTGCTACCATCAGGGTGTCTGTGAGGTTCTACTTACTGACTTTCAACCCAAACAGGACTCCCCTGTCCCTTCACAACTGCTTTAAGAAATCTACAGTGTGCCTGCTGTAGTTGGAAGCCATTTTCTTCTTCCCTCACTACTAATACTATTCTGACTGGCACTTCAGAGGAAAAAAAATAAAATGGGTGGGAACTTAACTGTAAGTCAAAGGTTATAGTTCTGTTTCCTTTTTAAATAAAACACTGCCTTTCTTTTTTCCGAGTGAGCTAAACCATCTCAAGCTGACACTCTGAACAATGAAGCTTATTTACCAAACTTTTTATGCCACCACTGCCAACCCATCTGTCACAAACTCGCTCAGCTGATCAGCCCTCTACTCCCAAAGTGCCAACCTCTGAGCGTATGATTTGTGTGCAGTGAACAGAACAAGGTAACCCTCTTGCCTGTTTTGTGGGTTCAAGTCACCTTAGTCTCAAGCTCTGGAGGGATTCAAACTGATAACCTCTTGTTAGCGTACCCAATTATCAGGCTCAGATATTTCTGTCTTCGGGGGGCAAGATATCTTTGCCTACGGGCACCTAGCCAGGTCTTTCAAAAGAACCCTTAGAACTCTATGCAAGACTTTAGAGAACTCTATCTATTTCCCAGTTTGGTATACAATAAGCCCATACACAGTGTTACTGATAACCTTTAAAAACTCCACTTAAATAAAAAGAAGTATCAAGACACTCCAGACAGTTTTCGTTGTAAAATATACAGTATATCTTTACTTTAAAATAGGAAAAGAGAAAACATTACAGAACAATACATATATCCCAACACATGCAGCTTTAAAACAAACAGGTTTAAAGTGCAAATTCCTACAAATAATAACTTCAGACTAATCTTGTCTAAGGTCCTTACTTCAGTACTTTGATGGTCTCTCTTCTCTCAGTCAGAATATTGTCTTGTGTGTCTCTGTCCAGGTTCTCTCAGTAATAAAACACAGTTCTGAGCCGGCCTTCTCATGAGGTCACTAACTCCACCTTGGGGTAACAACATCTATATTTTATCTCACAGGATGTCCAAATAAAATATTTAAAAAAACATAATAGGTGACCTCACTGCCTTTCCTCCCTCAGGTTAACCGGACCATACCAGTTTGTGCTCTGCATCACATACATTTCAAAAGTTTCTTTGATCTAAGTCACTGTATTCAAGCAAAAGTGTATTTGCCTCTTTAATCCCATCTAGACCTTGGACTCTACACCTCAAAGGTCTCTCTGATGTAATTCAGGGGTTCCCCGGGAAAGTATATTGGACCTTCCAAATTTGTCTGGGTCCTCCCTGGCTCAGACATCAACATCTCTTCAATGTCCATTCTGGCTTCTCTCTGACACCCTTCCCTCTCAAGTTCTTCCTGACAACTATTGTAAATCAAAGGATTTTCCCTGAGGGAATTATGAATGGCTAATCTTATTTACTGGGCTGAAAGCAAATTGGCAAAGTAATTGCACCCCAGATATCTGCAGTTTAGCTATGTCCTGTCCTTTGAACATATCCCTGTGGGGTCTTGATGTGTCAGTTCCAGTAAGACAGTAGTTTCCTCAAACTGACCTTCCCATCACATATTTTATATGTAATAAAAAAAATCGATATAGCAATTAGAGCTGGCTGTCTACATCACACAGGGCATTGCAGTAATCAAGGCAGGAGGTCACAAAGGTGTGGACCAAAGTAGGAAGATCACTGGGCAGAACCAGATGCTTAATCCGGGTGATATTTATCAGATGGTAAAATGAGGTCTTGATGACGGATGACACCAGAGACTTCAGTGTCAACCCCTCATCAAAAATAATGCCCAGACTCTGCACTCATTCAGAGGACATCAGCTGGTGACCACCAAGCAAAAGCCCAGAGGCCTGCCCTGCAGAGGACCCCTGTACCTGGTGACTGGGGTCCACCACCAAAACCTCAGTTTTGTCAATATTCAGCTTCAGCCAGTTGGCACTCATCCAGTCCTGATTCTATGTGAGGCAGTTGTTAAACATGGAGACTGCATCATCCTGGTCAGACATAAAGGACATGTATAGCTGAGTGTTATCTGCATAGCAGTGAAAACTCAAGCCATACTGCCTTACAATGTCTCCCAATGGCAGCATGTACACCACGAATAACATAGGTGAAAGCATGGAGCCCTGGGGTACCCCACATGGCAGAGAGAATGCATTAAAGGAATAAATTCCCGACATGACTCTCTGAAATCTACCAGTGAGGAATGAATGGAACCATCTGAGGACTGTCCCTGACAGTCCACAGATCACCCGCAGGTGCTTCAGCAATACGCCATGATCCATGGTGTCAAAAGCTGCAGAGAGATCGAGGAGGGCTAAGATGGAATGAGTCCTCCGATCTCTCACTATCAGGAGATCATTGAGTACCTAAACCAGGGCAGTCTGGGTGCTATGCCTCTTCCTAAAACCTGACTGGAGAGGATCATAGATGTCATGGATGTTAAGGTGGTCATCCAGCTGCAGCGCAACCATCTTCTCAATAACCTTGCCCACAAAGGGCAAGTTAGAGATGGGTCTGTAGTTGGTGAGACAGTCCAGGTCGAGAGAAGATTTGTTATGGAGGGGTGTCAACACTGCCTCTTTCAGAAGTCAAAAAACTCACCCATCTCTATCGAACTCCAGACAATCTTAACCAGGACCGGGCTGATAACATCAATGCACCCCATAAGGAGGTAAGTTGAGCCTGGGTCCAAACTACAGCAGGTCAGTCACATGTTCTGGGACAATCCTTATGACATCCAGATCACCAGCAGGCTAAAAGCTGACCAACCAAACTGAGGTTCTGCAACTTCTGAATGATCACTGCCCCGCCCATTGGAGTGAGCTAGGCAGAACTCTGATCTAATGTCAGCAACCTTATCTGCAAAGAAGTGAGCAAACTCATCACACTTATCCTGTGACAATGCTCTCTAAGCTTGCAGACAAACTGGATTGCACAGTCTATCCACAGTTCAGAAGAACTGAGCAGGTTGGTTGTTTGCAGCGGTGATCTCTTCAGACACAAACTCTGCATTCTTATGGGAGATCACTGATTGATAGTCTGAATAATGGACCATCAATCTAAGCTTGTCAGTATCAAGACCAGATTTCCATCAGCGACGTTCCATCCTTCACCCCTCTTTCCTCATCCTCCTCAAGGTCCCATCAAACCAAGGGGTCTGAGGGCGAAGGGTGAGGGGGCAAATGTGAACAGGAGCAATGGAATCCAGGGCCACCACCACAGCCATATTATAAGCTTGCAGCAGGCTGTCCACACCCCTGCTATCAGTTGGAAATCCCAATGGATCCAGTATTGCCATCAGGCCATCTGGAGTTACTCCCCTTAACGGGAGGTACCAGATCATCTCCACAGGGGCAGGCCTGTAAGGGGGGGCCTGTAAATTGAACCTCATAATGTAATGGTCAGATCAACTGACTGGTTCCACTGCCAAATTGGAGGTCTTCATGCCCATGAGGAAGTCCAGGTCCAGAGAATGACCAGAACTATGGGTTGCAGAGGCAACTGCCTGTGTGAAGCCCAACAATGTCATTAATTGAAGGAAGTCTTGATCAAACTAAGAGAGTTCATTATCGACCCAGACATTGAAGTCACCCAGCACCATCAATCTGGGTGACTCCAACACCATGTCGACAATGAAGGCTGTGATTTCCTGCAAAAATTGCTTCCCATCCCTGGGTGGACAGCATACGAGAAGAACCTTGCATCCCACACCTGCACCCAAGATACATTCAAAGTATCTGATCTCCCCCACTGGCACATCTATCAGTCCCAATTCCATTTTAAAACAAATGGCCACACCCCTGCCCCTGCGATCCAATCTCGGGTATAATATAATATAAACATAATAGAATGAACCCCCCCTCTCTCCCCTATGGCCATGCTGGAGGTGACAAGCTGTAAGGAAAAAATTAGTTGCAAAATTGTTGAACAAGGCCCTACTGGTACAAATAGCCATGTCAAAGGGCCCAAAATAATAACCAGAAAACAGAACCCCAAAATAATCATATGCTAAGTTAAGAAACCACAAGTAAAGTATAGAAACATAGAATTTGACGGCAGATAAGGACTGCTTGGCCCACCCAGTCTGCCGATTTCCCTACCTAATGGATAAGCTGCAGATCCTAGTTAACCAGCAGCCTACTTCTTCCTACCCCCACCCTCTAGAATTGCCTTATGACTGTCCCATGCATGCTTGAACTCCACCACTGTTTTTGACTCCACAACCTCCTCAGGAAGGCCGTTCCATCATCCACAACCCTCTCTGTGAAAAATACTTCCTTAAATTACCTCTGAGCCACCCCCCATCTTCAAATTGTGCCCTCTTGTTCTTGCACACCTTTTTTGAAAGATGCTACCCTCTTGGACTTGTTGATTCCCTTGAGGTACTTGAAAGTTTCTATCATGTCCCCTTCTCCTCCTTTCCCTCGAGGCTATACATATTAAAGCTCCTAGGTCTCTTCATATGTCTTCCAGTGCAGACCCTGCACCATTTTAGTTCCTCCTCCTGGACAGCTTCTATCCTGTCTATGTCTTTTATGGAGATTGGGTCTCCAGAACTGCACACAGTACTCCAGATGGGGTCTCACCAGCTGTCTGTACAGAGGGATAATAACTTCCTGTTTTCTACTGGTGATGCCCCTCCTATGCACCCCAGTATCCCCCAGCCCTCCTTGCTGCCCTCTCACATTGCTTGCCCACCTTTAGGTCATCTGATATGACTACCCCAGGTCCCTTTCCATTTTTGTTGTTGTTAGTATCTCACCCCCCATTGTGTACTCTTCCCCTGGGTTTTTGTTTCCCAGGTGCATTACCTTGCACTTCTTAGCACTGAATCTAAGCTGCCATACATTTGACCATTCCTCTAACCTTGCCAAGTCCCTTCTCATCCTTTCCACCCCATCTTGTGCATCAACTCTGTTGCAGATCTTTGTGTCATCTGCAAAGAGACATACTTTTCCTTCCAGTCCTTCTGCAATGTCACTTATAAAGACATTGAAGAGGACTGGTCCTAATACTGAACCCTGCAGTACCCCACTAGTAACCCCCCTTTCTTCAGAGTGGACTCCATTTACTATTACTCTCCGTGTCCTATTCTCTAGCCAATTCTTTACCCAGGCTGTCATCTTGGGACCCACTCCCAGGCTGGCTAACTTGTATATTAATCTTTTGTGTGGGACTGTGTCAAATGCCTTGCTAAAGTCTAGGTAGACCATGTCCACAGCCCCTCCCTGATCTACTACTTGGTCACCCAGTCAAAGAAATCTATCAGATTTGTCTGGCATGACCTTCCCGCTGTGAATCCATGCTGCCTTGGGTCCTGTGCCCCTCTGACCTCTAGATACTTGACAATTCTTTCCTTCAGAGGTGATTCCATCATTTTCCCTACCACTGAGGTTAAACTAACAGGTCTATAGTTTCCTGCTTCTGCCTTGCTCCCACTTTTGTGAAGGGGAATCACATCTGCCCTCCTCCAGTCCTCGGGCACCACCCCATCCTCCCATGATTTGTTAAAGAGGCTAGTCAGTGGTGTCACTAGTTCTACCCTTAGTTCTTTTAGAATTCTGGGATAAATCCCATCAGGCCCCATTGCTTTGTCCACCTTCCCATTTGGATTGACAGGTATGAAAAGATTAAAAATAAATCAGTAGATTTTTCTACATAAAGAGGGCCTGCAATATTTCTGCCAACCACTCTGATCAAGTAGGAAGGGTTGGATCCAACCAATGTCACAAAATCAACAATGTAGCCACAGCTAAAATTAAGACAATATGGGGGCTCTGTGATGCCGGTTTGACAACTAAGTTGTCAACCGCCATCACAGTGATGGATTTATGACGACCGCAAACTTGCAGTTGACATAAATCCGACTTAAGACCCCTGGCCATTTTTTCATTTGGGTTTGCTCCTGCACCCCGATCATGTAGGATTCTAACTCTGAGTCAGAGTTGGGTCAGGGAGGGGGTGCAGGACCGGGAAAGAGAGTACCGGGGTTTCGGGTGGTCTATTACAGTGAAAACATCGATGTTGTCGGCATCAACATTTTTGCTATAATAGTGTAACCGTACTGGACACATACCCAATATGGGCCCTTCTGGGTCCTCCAAGAAGTGAACTGTAAACACCTAGAATACAAATTTCAAGTATAAACACTTCTCAGAGATCCGGGGGGGGAAGGGTCTAAATTTGTCAGAATTACATTCCAAGATGAAGAAATATGCAGTTATGACAAAAGCATATGAAAAAGGGTGCCATCACTATTATTACATCTAGAACAAGCCAAAGAAAGTTTTCTCCCAAGCCAAAATAACTTCATCAAGGAGAAATAAAGACCATGAAGAATATTAAATTGTTGAAGACATAACCTATCTTGCTTAATGTATTTATAAACATCATTCCAGGTGTGGAACCAAAAATCAGATGATTGCTCAATCAGTAATATATTGGCCCAATAGAAAGCAATATTTGGAATGTGATCCCAAAGTGCTTGAACTATCGAGTTGTATAACTTAGAAACTGGATGATCTTGCCGAGCTAGGGTAGATAAGACATCAAAAAATGTACCCGCTTTGTTAGACCATGGAGGTCAACTCAAAAAAACAAATAAGACAATGAAGAAGCAGACAGAACTGAAATAAATCTGTTTACAGGAGGCTCAAATCTATTATAAAATGACTCAAAAGAAATAACAGCTTCCTCCGTAAGAAGATCAGCTACGGCAGGAGAGCCTATCTGTGGCCACTGGGTAGGATGCAGTGTTTTTTTATCCACACATATATTTAAATCATTAAATAATGGTTGGGAAATATTTGTTGTATATGAGAACTTGAGATGCCTGCAGAGTTGAGAGTGTTCTTCAAGAGACCAGTCTATAGTGGTAGATCTAAGACTCGAGGGACATTTTGAGGGATTCAGATATAATAGGGATGGAAGACAAATCTGATGCTGTGCACATAAGCCTCTTTCAATAATTAGTTCAGAAGGAATGTACTCACTGGACTCTGCCAAACTCTTAGACTGTCCCCATTGAAAATTCTTCGTCCTGTGTAATGTGAAATAATATCACAGAAAATGCGGAAGTTGCAATCACCCATATTTTCTGGGGCAAACCAGTTTTTCATCAGACCTCCTAGGAAGTTTACCTAATCAAACAAACCTAGACAGTATTCTACGAACACTTTTAAACCAACTAACTGAGAGGACAATATTTAACATACCCGGGGGTACAATATTCTGTGGAGAATATTCATTCTTATAACATTTGCCTGCCCCACAAAGTGAGCGGTAACTGTTTCCACTCATTCAAATCCACAGTAATTTGTCTCACCAGGGGGGCTAATTTAAGAGACTTCAATGACATGATGTCTCGATACACCTTAATCCCCAAATATGTAATATGCCGAGACTCCAATTGCAAACCTAACTCCAAAAACTCTTGTTTATAAACATGAGGCGAGCAGGGGTAAACAACTGTTTTAGCCAAATGTAACTTATATCCAGAGAATTCACAAAACTGAGGAATTACTTGAAGAGACATTTGTAATAAAGATATTGGATCAGTTAAATGTAACAAAACCTCATCTGCATAGATGAAAACATTCCTTTCTCGTGTACCTAGAGTAATCTCTCTAATACATGGGGAAGCATTAAGTTTACATCTCAAAGGTTCTAAATATAAATTAAAAAGAAAAAGAGAAAGGGAGCAAACCTGTCTTGTACCCCTGGATGGGGGAAGGGGTCAGAGAGGATACCGTTGCACAGCACTGTCGCCGTAGGACCCGGGTCCAATTCTGACTGGGACTGAGATGATTACCTCTTCTATTTTAACAGTTCAAGGCTTATAGAAGTTGACGGCAGATAAGGACTGCAAGGCCCATCCAGTCTGCCCATTTTTTCTACCTCATGCATGTGCCATAGGCCTGTACTCTGTCAATGGCCTATCTATTCATACTCATCTTTATTGCTCCCTTATGCCTGTCCCATGCCTGTTTGAAGCCCTGCACTGTATTCATATCCACCACTTCCAGAGGTAGGCTGTTCCATGCATCCACCACACTTTCTGCCAAAAAGAACTTCCTCACTTTCCCCCTTAATTGGCCTCCATCTAATCTCATTCTGTGTCCTCTTGTCCTGCTATTTTTTATATTGAAACATGTTAAACTCTTTCACTTGTCAATGTCCTTAAGATATTTGAATATTTTCATCATATCACCTGTCTCCCTCCTTTGCTGTAGGGTATACATATTGAGTTCCTTTAATCTGTCCTCATATGTTTTCTGATGCAGTCCCTGCACCATTTTGGTTGCCCTTCTCTGGACTGCCTTCATTTTGTTAATGTTGTTGTGTAGGTGCAGCCTCCAGTGAGGAAATTAACCATAATTTTCATTCTTTTGATTTTTGGAACCTAGTTTTCTTTTTGAGTCATCAGTTATTGGCATTGTCTGACAGACCTAGAAAGCAAAAGGGACCTATAGGTTTTATAAATTGTGCAAACTGTTTTAAACTCCTGGCTAGATCAAACAGCCATGAGTTGTGTTTTAAGTGTCTGGGTCCTGATCACAATTTTTCTAGTTATGGACTGTGTATTACATTTTGGCCCAAGACAGTTAAAAAGACTGCAAAGAAATTTGAAGTGTTAATTGCTTCTCAATCTGCCTCTTTGTCACAAAAATACTCAGGTGGAGGTTCAGCCCCATAAAGTAAGCAGAATAAGTCTGGTAAAGACAGCACAGAGGTCAGGGTGACTGATTGGAAGAACCCTGAATCCAGGAAGGCTAAAAGAGCCACTGAGTAGGCGTCAGAACCAGTGACTGCTGAAAAAAATATAAGCAGAAACATGTCGCTGCCCCTCCTGCCCAAAAAGCAAATGAGACACCAGTTGATAACTGCAAGATGCCCTCAGCTAAGGATATGACCAAAGCATAGTAGTTTTCCAAGGCTTTCCAAGCTATGGGGGCCTTTATGACCAAGCATTACCCCCCTCCCTAGGCTCTAATACCTGTAGTACTGTAATGTTTGCAGTGGAGGAAGCCGAATGTATTATGAGGAGGAGGAGGAGTAAGGGGAACCCATTAGAGCCTGACAGCTCCCTTGAGCAGGATTTTGGCTCCCTTCCTCATTCCTTACACCTCACAATATTCTTTTGTGAGGCAAATGGCAAATACCCTCAATATCTTACCTCAGGAAATAGTAGAAGCTGAGGATGAGGTTGAATTCATGGACATGATGGGCATAACCCCCACAAAGAGGATGTTCTTGCCCATCCATAAGTCTCTTAAGAAAGTCGCCTACAAGGTGCTAGCAGCACCCAGCTCTGCTGCTGGCACTGATAAGAAAATAGAGAGAACATGCCAGGTGGACAGGCAGGGTGTGAGTTCTTGTATATGCACCCTGATCATGAGTGGTACAGACTGTTGCCTGCGATAAGGCTAAGGTACCCGTTTCCTGTCAGCCTCCAGAAAGGGATTCTAGGAATCTGGACAGTATGCCAGATGTTAACTGGAGCACATTTGCTGAAGCCACATCCAAGAGCAGGGCCATTCTTGATGCCCTGCAGGTGGCAGGCCTCAGACAACTAGTTTTGGAACCCACTCGTGAGGGAGCAATCTTAGACCTCGTACTCTCAAATGGGGGCAGTGAGAGGATCTCAGATCTAGAAGTGGGTTGACATCTGGGAACAAGTGACCATCAAACAGTGTGGTTCACATTAAACTCAGCTACAGAGTCAAGCCATAGAAAAGTGAGGGTACTGGACTTCAGGAGGGCTGACTTTGGCAAGATGGGAGAGTGCCTCAGAAGCACTAACAAATAAGGCTAGAGAAGGAGGTGTGGAGCAACAATGGGGAATCATCAAACTGCCATCACAGAGGCAACAAGCCTTTGTGTGAGGCAAATAAACAAATCAAAATGAAAGAAAAAGCCACTATGGTTCTCAAAAGAGGTGGCTGTGAAAGTCAGGAAGAAAAAGATAGCATTCCGGAAGTATAAGGAAACACAGAAGGAGCAGGACAGAAAGCTGTACCAGTTAAGGCAGAAGGAAGCAGGGAGGGAAGTCAGAATAGCAAAGGCCCAAACTGAGGAAAAAATAGCCAACTCGGTTAAGAAGGGGTATAAAACCTTTTATAGGTACATCAGCGAGCGTAGAAAGACAAAGGGAGGGATAGTGAGGCTGAATAGAATGAACGGTGGGTGGGCAGAGGGGGACAGTGAAAAAGCAGGGATACTGAACGTATATTTCTGCTCAGTATTCACAAAAGAGGAGGGGGAAGTGCCTAATCAATTAACAGAAGCACTCTTGATAGAGGTCGATCCCAGTCCTTTCATAGAAGAAAGGTTCTGCAAGAACCCTAAAACTGAAGGTGGACAAAGCAATGGGGCCTGATGGAATTCACCCAGAATTCTAAAAGAATTAAGGGGGGACTAGTGAAACCACTGGCTACTCTTTTTAATAAATCATGGGAGGATGGTGTGGTACCCAAGGACTGGAGGAAGGCGGATGTGATTCCCCTTCACAAAAGCAGGACCAAGACAGAGGCAGGAAACTACAGACCTGTCAGTCTGACCTCTGTGGTAGAGAAAGTGATGGAGTCACTTCTGAAGGAAAGAATAGTTGAGTACCTAGAGGCCAGTGGGGCACAGGACCCAGGTAGCATGGGTTCACAGCGGGAAGGTCATGTCAGACAGATCTAATAGATTTCTTTGACTGGGTGACCAAAGTAGTAGACAGGAGGGCTGTGGACATGGCCTACCTAGACTATAGCAAGGCATTTGACACAGTCCCACACAAAAGATTAATAGTCAAATTATCCAGCTTGGGAGTGGGTCCCAGGGTGGTAGCCTGGGTAAAACATTGGCTGGACAACAGGACACAGAAGGTAATTGTAAATGGAGTCCACTCTGAAGAAAGAGGGGTTACTAGTGGGGTACCGCAGGGTTCAGTATTGGGTCCAGTCCTTTTAATGTCTTCATAAGTGACATTGCAGAGGGACTGGAAGGAAAAGTATGCCTCTTTGCAGATGACACAAAGATCTGCAACAGTGTTGATACACAAGGAGGCGTGAAAGGATGAGAAGGGACTTGGCAAGGTTGGAGGAATGGTCAGAAGTATGGCAGCTAGGATTCAATGCAAAGAAGTGCAAAATATTACCTGGGAAACAAGTACCCAGGGGAAGAATACACAATGTGGGGGGAGGTAGTAACAACAACAAAAAGGAAAGGGACCTGGGGGTAATCATATCAGATGACCTTAAGGTTAGCAAGCAATGTGAGAAGGCAGTAAGGAGGGCTAGGGGTATACTGGGATGCATAGGGAGAGGCATCAGCAGCAGAAAACAGGAAGTTGTTATTCCCCTGTACAGACAGTTGGTGAGGCCCCATCTGGAGTACTGTGTCCAGTTCTGGAGACCCCATCTCCACAAGGACATAGACAGGATAGAGGCAGTCCAGAGGAGGGCATCTAAAATGGTACAGGGTCTGCATGAGAAGCCGTATGAGGAGAGACTAAAGGAGCTTAATATGTACAGTATATTCTTGAGGAAAGAAGGGAGAGGGGGGACATGATAGAAACTTTTAAGTACCTCAGTGGAATCAACAAAGTCCAAGAGGGTAGCATCTTTCAGAAAAAGAGACGTGCAAGAACAAGGGGACACAATTTAAAGATGGGGGGGCAGTTCAGGGGCAATGTGAGGAAGTATTATTTCACAGAGAGGGTAGTGGATGCATGGAACAGCCTTCCTGAGGAGGTTGTGGGGTCTAAAACTGTGGGAGAATTCAAGAATGCATGGGACAGACATAAGGCAATTCTTGTAGGGGGTCGGAAGAAATAGGCTGTTGGTTAACTAGGATCTGCGGCCTATCCTGTAGGTAGGGAAATGGGCAGACTAGATGGGTCAAGCGGTCCTTATCTGCCATCAAAGTCTATGCTTCAGCTACGTTTCTATGAGCAAAAAAGTCTACACTTCAGCTTCTGAGCTGCTGAGACAGGCAGCTTATGTGGCTTACACAACTCAGTACCAAAAGGCACTCTGGAGCTCTGTGGTGGCCATGAGTAAAAAAGCAGCTGGCAAATCAGCTCAGGACCTGGTAGACACAGCAAAAGCTGCCATGGACACCACTAAGTACCAGTTTCATATGGCAGTGGATATGAACAACACTGTCTTCAAGGTCTTGGCACATGCAGTGTCCCTTAAGAGGTTTGCATGGCTTAGGACTACAAACTTTTTCCAGGACACTCAGACAAAAGACATGTATAACCCCTAGGTGACGCTATCCCAAGGGCTACTACCCCTGCCTGCTTGGCTAGTAGCAGGTTAAGGGGCCTAGGTTCAGTGACGGGTGCCTCCACCCAAAGGTCAGGGTTGGTATTGGTTTGACTAACCAAGCCACAGCCCTCTGGGACACTGTGACCCCCCTTGTCTCCTACTAGTGGCCCACACAGTACACAATGTTTACCTTCCCAATACCCCTGATAGGCTTTATACATACACCTATGTTTGACACTTACCCCCAGGAATGGTTCCTTCAGCTTGGCTCTGGGGACCCCCTGTAAAATATGGTGATGCAAGACAAAAAAAAACTATTCAATACCTTAGGCATAAACTGACACCATAGTCAAGGTAAATTACAGAAAAAATTAAATCTGATTTATTCAGAGGGCAATAACAAGGATGGGGGGTAAGCAGGTTAATTGGCTTAGTCACACTATATATATATATATAAAAAAAATATATATATATATATATATATATATATATATATATATATATCACAGCTATGCATGCAGTCAGAGCACCTATCAGTCACACTTTCTGGGTACCCAGAATGGAGAAGGGGCTAGGCAGGACCGTTGCCCGGGGTAGGCCGGTTTTACAGCTGGTAGGGGCCCTGTGAGAAAACGAAATAACATGCATACTCCCTAATTGTAATCTGGAGCTGGAGGGCTCAGTTCGGGAAAACAACACAACACAATAATCAGATGACACACTTGTGATTTAAAAGATATGTGCAGGGAGCTACTCTGTTTGTTACTCACGATACCCAAAGTTGAACACAGGATGGACGATGGTCGAGACTATCGCTGGATTTTCTGGATTGCCAGAAGAAGCAGAGTAGGGAGACAAGGCCCTATGGCAGGGCCCCACGGCCTTGGGAAGCAGCAGAGTCAGTCCATTTCAAGCTGGGTACAATTTCCTGCCTTCGCACACAACTCAGCTCGGGGGAATACCAAATCGCGACCCCCCTCCAGTTCACAGCACATTCACATGTAACGAACATTACTGTACCAGGCAGACAGCTCCTCAACCTCGATCGCAAAGCCACTGCTAAACCTGGGAGCACAAAGGTAGCTAAAGTTCCAGACAGGCTGATCGCTTTTAGCAAAATCTTCGGTCTTCTACAGGTTAAACCTGGTCCCAATTCTGTAGCTTGTTTCACAGCACGGATACAGTCCGAAACAACTCTCTCTCTAGGCAGAAAATAGCAAAACAGGCCAGGATTCTGGCCTCCCATGGTTCTCCTGTGTGAACTACTACACAGCACGGCTATTCAAACTCTGCAAGCTCCTTCCCTCTCAGCTTCCCACTTGAATCTAGCTTGCCAGCAGGCAGCTCATGGTATTGCCCCTTGATCCAAAAGGTTTAATTAATCAGTTGAACTGTCAGTCACAGTAACAGCTCCCCCTCCAGTTCACAAGGCACCAACAGCCCAAAACTACAAATCCCAACTGGTAATCCATACAGTCCCACTTTAACAGGCTCCATTTTAGAGTCCTCACATACTGATTGGTCCAATTCAGCAGTTCTGGACCAAAATGGTGGAGCCAAGCTGAACAGTCTTTGCTGCAAATAAGGCAGGTTAGACAAACCACATTATTATGATTACTCTAAGTGGTCACAAACCATTAGTTACATTTTTCAGCAGGGCTCCCTCTGCACAAGTAGCGATGGCAGAAATGGAGCGAGTATTCAGCAGCTCGGACGGGACTCGGGCAAAGAAACACATAGTCCCCACTCTCAATTAATTGTAACTGCAACAGGCAGCCCTTAAAGGGACAGCACACGGAGGCCACACAGGCACTCACGGGCAATACTTTTAGCCACTAAATGCAGGACACCAGCCTGGTAATGAGCATTAGGGCAAGCTCACGGAATCCTGTTCAGGAACCCCCATTTGTAGGGGGGTTACACATGGAATTTCCATGCAGTGGAAATTCATTGTTTGGTGACAAGATGGAAGCTTTCATGAAAAAAGTGGGTAAATATGAGACCACCTACAAAAGTAACACTGAGAAGGAGAAGGCCTCCATCTCCCATAGACCTTATGCAAGCAGGGAGTTATTATTCCCATGCTTATGTGACCTATGAATATGCTCCCGAGAGGGCCTTCTTCAGTGGTATGGCAAAAGAGCTGCCAGGCATAGACAGACTATTCCAGTCACCAAAGCCCGGGCAAAACAGAATCCCTGACATGTTGGTCCAGGTCAACCAACCGTTGCCAGTGTAAGGAAGGCTGTCTCACTCTCACTATCTCCAGGCATGGGAAAGTGTTACCTCAGACAGGTGGCTCCTGGAGATAGAGAGTCAGGGTCTTTCTCTGCAGTTCAAGAGGCTCCAAAAACTGCAGAAACAGAATCTTTACACCTCAAACTCCAGCAGAGGAACTCCTGCTGGGGTTGGAGGTAAAAAAAAAAAAAAGCTGATGCAAGCAAGTGTGGTAGAAAAAGTCCACCACCCCAGTGTGGGAAGGGGCTGTACTCAAGATATTTCCTAACCTACAAGAAAAATGGAGAGTGGTGACCCATTTTAGACCTGTGATTCCTGAACAATCACTTGGCAAAGGAAACGTTCAAGGTGGGAACACTGGGGACAGTGTTTTCATCACTGCAACTAGGGCATTGGTTGGGGTCACTGGACTTGAAAGATGCTTACTTCCACAAACCAGTAAGACCCTCTCACAGAAAATACCTCAGATTCAGAGTGGGGAACTGTCACTACCAGTTCATAGCCCATCCCTTTGGCCTTTTCCCAGCTCCCAGAGTTTTCACAAGGTGCCTGGTAGTAGTAGCAGCACAATTGAGGAGTCATGGGTTTGTAGTGTTTCCCTATTTGGATGACTGGTTGGTCTCAGGAAAGTCACACCAAGGGGCCAAGGCCTCCATTTTGCTCACCCAAAGCACCCTACAGGATCCGGATTTCCTGAAAAATGCCCTCATGTCCCAGACAGAACCGGTTCAGGTGCTGGACTTCATAGGAGCAGAATTGGTTACCAGTTGTGGAGGGCATTCCTCCCTCAAGAGAGAGTGCAAAATCTGACAGGACTTGCAAGGTCTTTCAGGGCAGGGCAGCCAAGATCTGCAAGAGACTTCCTTCAGTTACTGTGGGACATGGCCTCCTCCATGGCAGTAGTATCATGTGCCAGATTTCAAATAAGGGATGTCCAGTACCACCTGAGGGCCCACTGGTCCCAGAGGTGGGATCCTCTGTCAAAGCTAGTACCCATGGCACAGTGACTGTTAAGGGCGCTGGAGTGGTGGAAGGAAAAAGAAAACCTCAGGGAGGGAGTTCTTTTCCTCCAGAAATAACCTACGGTGGTGCTCACTTCAAATGCCTCCCTCCTGGGCTGGAGCAATCAGCTGGAGGACCTCACTGGAAGCAGAATGTGGACCCCTCTGGAGTCTCAGGAGCACATCAATCTCCTAGAACTCAGGGCTGTATATCTGGCAATGCAGGCCTTTCCCTCTCTCATCAGGGGTCAGTCAGTGCAGATCAGAACAGACAACACCACTACAATGTGCTAGATCAACAAACAGGGAGGAACAAGATCTTCTAAACTGTGAACAGAAGAAATGAAGATCTGAAGTCTGGTGCACTCTCTGGAGGTGCAGTTATCTGCAATGTACCTGCCAGGAAAAGACAATGACCTCACAGATTCCCTGAGCTGAATAAGTCAAAGAAAACACAAATGGACTCTAAACAAGCAAGTGCTCTCCACAGTGTTCAAAAGGTGGGTACACCAGTGATAGATCTGTTTGCCTCCTGGGAAAACAATGGACTCCCCCTCTTTTGTTGCAGGCCCCCTTCAGTGGGGACAGTCCCCAGAGGACGCCCTAGTTCTCATCTGGAAAGGGAGATTCCTTTACGTATTTCCGTCATTCCCACTCATACTAAAGGTGCTGCTGAAACTCAGAAGAGAGTCTGCAACAATGATTTTAATCACTCTAGACTGGGCCAAGACAAACTGTTACTCTGCTCCTGTCCCTCTCCACCAAACCTCCAATAATCCTTCCCCTGAAGTACAGTCTGCTGACCTTGTCTCATGGCAGGATAATATCTCCAGATCCAAGGACCCTGCACCTCAGAGCCTGGTGCTTGAGGAGTTAGAATTCTCTGGGCTAAACCTTTCAGAAAAGGTTTTGCATGTCTTCAAGGTTTCCTGGAAGCCAGCAACCAGGAAAGCCGACAATTCCAAATGGAAATGGTATTCCTTGTAGTGCTCTTCCAGACGTCTCAGACCTTTTCAGGTGAGTGTATCTAACGTTTTGGACTATATGGTCCACCTACAGTCCCTGGGCCTTCACCCTCATCCCTGAAGATGCATCTGGCAGCAGTCTCATCATATGTTTCAAGAGGTGCCTAGCCTCACAGGCTACTTTCAAGAAGTTCTTCTGGGGGCTTACTCACCTGAATCCCCCTTTAAGGGATCCAGTACCCCAGGATTTGAATTTGTGTAGTGCACAGCTGATGGAGGCTCCATTCAAGCCTATGGAAGTGACCGACCTAAAGTATGTCACCTGGAAAACAGTTTTCCTAGTGGCCCTCACATCTGCCAGAAGGTTGAGTAAGCTTCAAGCCCTCCATACAGCTCCTAACTACATCATTTTAGAGAGGGACAAGGTGGTCCTAAGGACAAACAGGAAATTCCCCCAGTCAAGCACAGTCCCTGTGTTCTTTACATAGTTCCACACAGGGGGAGCAAAAGCTCCACAGCCCTGAGGTATTAATTGGACTGCACAAAGGATGTCAGGTCCATGAATTCAGTTATTTGTTACCTAAGGTAAGGTAGGCCAAGGAAAAACAGCATCTAGAAGAACCATTTCTCACTAGATAGTGGCCTGTATTCAGTTCTGTTACAGCAAAACTGGCATGCTTCTGTCTGTGGACCTGATGGCCCATTCTACAAGGGGCACCTCCACCTCAGTGGCAGCATCCAGGGGTGTCTCCATCCAGGAAATTTGTATGGTAGCTACTTGCAGCTACCTAGAAGACTGTGTACACCTTTACAAAACCCTACTATGTGGACATACAGTCCAGATAGGATGTTAGCTTTGGCACTGCTGTCCTGCAGAACCTTTTCCCCAAATAGGTTCTGTAACCAGCCTCCCAAGGTACTGCTATGGAGTCTGCAGTTTGTTAAGCATAAGTGAGGGATTCCTGGGGTTTGCAGTAATCAAGAAACAGGGTCACCCCCTGAGCAGCAGGCAGTGTGTTGGGTCTGAAAAAATCCAAATAGCGAAAAGGGAGAGACCTCACTCAATGCCTCCTTGGAGTAAAGTCACAAACATATCTTGTTTATCATATAAAAATAATTTTATTTAGAACAGCAGATACTTGCTATAAAAACAGGGCCACATTCCCCCAAAGTGCAAAAAAACAGAGAACTCCCCGATGACCATTTCGCACCTGTGAAGGTGCTTATTTAAGGGTTTGAAGAAAAAATTACTCACAAGCCGGCCCACCAGCACAGCGGCAATGCATCCACTTGCAATGCCAACACCCCGGGTTCAGGAACAGACCTATGAAGTTGGAGGGACAGCTGGGGGGGAGGAGGATTAAGAGTCCAAGGGACTGCTCTCCTCCTCCTGGGGGAGGGTGGGGGAGTGTCTGGCATGCAACTGACCTTTGGCAGAGGCTGGGGGAAGCAGCAAGCTAGCACCAAACTACTGGGGAGATGTGCTGGACACTGATGCTTTGGTGTTGCTGCGTCATTGCATGCCACACCCCCCATTGGGGTCATAGTAAACTAGTGGCCACCATCTATGATGCCCACTCCTCTGGCCCCATTCACCCACCATGGCACTCTAACAGCTACCTAGTCCCGTCATCCGCTGTGTCCGATTTAACTCCAAGCCTTGCCCTGGGGAGTAAGCCAGGGAGGCAATGTTGGTAGATGATCCTTGCTGGTAACATCGGAGCAGTGGCTCCCCCCAGGGTGCAAACCAGGGGCATCGTCCAGATGAGGTATGTCCCAGGGGCGAGGTGGGGGAACGGAGAGAGTTGGGGCTGAGCCTTCAGCAGTATGTGCAATAAAGTACATTAAATAAAAAAAATAAACAGAAAAAAATTACTCACGGTAGTAATGTTGTTTCTTCCAAAAGGGATCCCTCACTAAACTTAACAATCCCATCCCTGCCTTCCCTTCCAGAATGTGGAAAAGGTTCTCACAGGATTCAGCTCATTTTATTGCCTCAGCATTATTTGTTACATTGCATTACAACTGATTCTAAATGATCTTACATATTAAATTTGTTTTTCTGTCATAGTGTAATGTTTCTTCTGAATTTTTTTTATAGTTTTGGTAGCCAGCTAGCTTTAGTTTCCACTGCTCACCACAGCTTGAGAAATAAATCTGCCATTATAGGTCAGAGGTTAGCGTGACCACTCAGAAGAGTTTTTAAATTTCATTCTAGGTTCCATAATTAGCATAACATTCTAAGGCTCCAAGGCAGCTCATTCCAGGGGAATGATGTAGCTTGTTAAGCATAGTGAGGAATTCCTTTGGAAGAAACATTACTATGGTAATTTTTTCTTCCTGATTATTTTATATTATGAATTTATTTTATCATTTGTATATAATTAGCTGTTATGTCAAGTCCAAGTTCCTCTCGGTCTGGGACACCTATGCCCCACTCAGACAGATCCAGGTGAGGGGATCTCACCTGCCCTGGATCACTGCTGATATCATGGCCAGCCTCAGAGCCAGGGACCAGGCTTGGAAGTCCCATAAAGCCTCCAACTCCATCTTGACTTACCAGAAGTATTGCACTCTTCGCAATGCATGCACAAGACAAATCCTCCAGGCAGAAGCAAACTACTTCAAATCCTCCTAACTCACCAAATAAATCACCCTTCTAAATTCTGGAGAGTGGTGCAATCGCTCTTCTCCCCCATTCCAGCCCCCCACCTCTGTTATTAATGCAGGTGGCTCCACAGTAACGGAACCGTTCGCAGTGGCTACTGAGATTAACTTCTTCTTCAGAAACTGTATTTCATCACTCCTCTCTTTTCTCCTACCTTCGACACCAGCCCCACCTACCTCACCCCACCATGCCCAGGCCTTTCCCTCTACTTTCTCCTTCTACTATGCTACCTTGGCCAATGTCTACAATGCCCTGCTTGTGCTAAACCCTTCCAAAGGCAAATGCCTCACCGGATTGGACTCTAAAATGCTTTTCCTGGCTGCCTCCGCCATTGCCTCCCTCCAACCTCACTCTTCAACCTTCCCTTCTCACTCGCTTCCATCCCATCTGAATACTAGCATGACACAGTCATCCCCTTTCCAAAAGGTGGTGACCCCTCCTCCCCTGGCAATTACCACCCTATCTCCCTCCTCCCCATCCTAGCAAAACTCCAGGAACACTTAGTCCTCTCCCAGCTCTCCCCCTTCCTCGACTCCACCTCCTTCTTCACACCTTACCAGTCTGGGTTTAGGAAGTCCCACTCCACCACTACTTCCCTTCTGAGACACACCGATTCCATCCTCAATGGTATGGATCAAAATCACATCACCACCACCGTTTTTGCCAACCTTGCAAAGGCTTTCAACACTGTGTCTCACCATCTCCTCCTTTCTAAGCTCTCCCTAGCTGGGCTCTCTAGCAAGGCCACCAGTTGGTTCCAATCCTATCCTGTAGGCAGGGCACAGTCTGTTAGGATTGGAAACTTCATCTCTACCTCCCTCCCCATCTCGACTGGTGTACCCCAAGGCTCGGTCCTTGGCCCGCTACTGTTCCCCATCTACCTCAATGATCTGCCCACTGCCTGCCCCCATACATCCATACACATGAATGCGGATGACATAGTCCTGTGTACACCTGGCCCCACAACTGCTGATGTGGCATCCAGACTCCAGCATGACTTCAGTGATGTCCAGCTCTGGTTTCACTCAAATCAGCTCTTCCTGAATGCCAAAAAAACTATCTCCATGACCTTCAGCACAAGGCAGAGACTCTCTTGGCTCCCCTCCCTCCCCACTTTCCACACCCTGGATAGGACAAAGCTGAAAGACTGCTTTTCCTTTAGGTACCTCGGGGTCTGGCTCAACCAACACCTTGACTTTTCTGTATATATCGAGGCCATCCACAAGAAGCTACACCCCAAATGATTCTCCCAATTTTTGACTTCGGCAATGTAGTCTACAGTGCCACTCCCAAAACTTCCCTAACCAGACTGGATACCCTCTTCCACTCCTTCTGTCATTTCACCCTTGACTGTCCTCTCAGTACTTATCACTGCATCCTCTACCAAACCATGTGCCTCCCTTCTCTTCAGGATAGAAGGCAGTCTCACTGTGTTAGGCTCACAGCTAAGTTCTGCACCCAGTCCCTGCCCCATATCTCTCCTCAGCCCTAACCTTGGCCCCCCAAGCACTCCCTCAGACATTACGACACCCGTACCTTGGCTGTTCTGTGCAGGTCCACCACTGCAGGCCAGGCTGCCTTCTCATATTGCATGCCTAAACTATGGAATTCACTCCCCTCATCTATTCGCCATGCCTCCTCCACACACTGCCTCAAGTCTCTCCTCAAAGCCCACTTCTGCTCCCCCTGTGCATGCACTTAACCCTCCCTATTCCCAGACCTAGGCCAGATCACTTACAGTCCTGACTGGGCCAGGATGGCAGTCCCTGCTGTCAGTTAGAAGCTACTGGTGGTGTTATATGGACTCACTGTTAGCATTGTGATTGTAGTACAGCATAATTAATTCTATTGTATTGTATCATAATATCTGCTGTATCCCTGGTTATAATGTGCTCCTAGACATTGTTGTTGTTATTTATAAGGTGTTCCCTATGCATTGTTGATGTTTATTATCTGTATTATCTGCACTGTCTCCAATGCCCCCCCCAGGATGCATCTTTAATCAAGCAGTTATCTGCTCAGTATGCCTTTCCTGGTAAAACTATTGTTAGAAATACCACTTTCTCTCAGTGCAGTTTAACCCCTGCAAGGTGTACATATTTTTAAATCAAGGATGGAAATGAGAAAGGAAAAGTGTGGCCTACTGGGATTCGAACCTCAGATCTCTGGTATGCCGTTCAAGCGCTCTAACCATTAAGCTACAGGCTCACTGATCAAAGCGTCTGAGGAATTTCCTTACAGCCACACACACATCCTGGTAAAACTATTAAATAAATAAAATAAATAAATAATAAATAAATAAATAATAAATAATAATAATAAATAAATAATTAAATATGTTATGTCTTGAGACCAAGTTGAAACTGAGTGCTGCAAATAAACTTGAAAAACCCTGAAAAATGTGTAACATGCCTACCCACAATGTTAGTGATGCAGCCACATAGATGAAAGAAGGCATCCTCCCTCTCAAAGAACTGCACCAACCTCCAGTCTGCCGTATTAGACAATACAAGCCATATTCACCAGATATTGATGTTTTAAGGAGTTTTCAACTTTTTAATTCACGATATTATTCCAACTATTCCTTTTACATACTGGCAAGCTTTAAAGTGATTTACAATGCTGAGGAAAGTGCAGAAAGTGCACAGAAATGTGCTACAACATTTATCACAATGTCCTAACATCTCACCTGTTCTTTAGATAGGATTCATCAGAGTCTGTGTGAACTAAAGATTAACTAAGTGTTCTGTCACAAACACACTCCACAGGTCAGGCCCACTGCTCCCACAGTGCCAACCTCAGAGCACAATAGTGTGAAGAGGTAATAAACAGGGTAACCCTCCTGTCTGCTTTTGGGTCTGATTCACCTTTAGTCTCAAGTTATGGGGGATTCAAACTGTGAACCTTGTACTAGCATACCCAATGTACAGGCTCAGATATGAACCCTCTTTGGGGATTGTGGTACAATCTTACGCCTGGGGCACCCAGCCAGGCTTCCAAAATGAACACTTAAAACTTTATAAGAGTCCTTAGGTATATTCTTACCTTTTCCCAGTTCAATAACACCATCAAGCTGTTGAACAGTTTTGTCAGACTTAATTTCCTATACGTCACATGCAAAAAGAACTGGCAGACACCCAGGCAGTCTTTTAGAGAAAAGGTACTTTACTAAAAGATGATAAAAATATGAAAAATGTAAACACAGAACACTATATCAAAGAGCATACAACCACTTAAAAGAACAAGGGCAAAGTACAAAACAAAAACTCCTACCCCCATACATTTAGACCTTTTCTAACTAATGTATTACCTCTGTAAGTGCAGTTATATGAGAGAGCTGTGTCTTTCTAGAGTCCCAAGATGGAATATCTCTCAAACAGTTCAGACACAAGTATTAGTTTAACTCTGTCTCTCCACACCCCATCTGTGCGTAGTCTAGCTCCTCCTTTTAGAATATCAAAAAAAATACAAACATGATGTCCTATCAGGAGGTATATTAAATAAGGTAATATCAGCAAAAACTCATTTCCCAAATTATGAGTCTTTGATCCACCAGTTCCTTTGAGGTTTACAACCCTGAAATCCCTCACCTAGGTGTGATATAGCCAACAGAAATCAGCTAAATGATGTCCTGTCCTGTAATAAAATGTATATTTAGTTTCCCAACTTCAAAGCAGCAACAGGCCATAAAAGATAATAAAATGCCCTGTGGAAGGAAATAATTAATTAACTGGTTCCTGGTCAGTTTACATATCCTGTAGCTTCACTGAAACCTGGGGGGGGGGCACCCATGGAAGCCCAGGCTCTCTTATGTGAGACAGTCACATACTATATTTTTATATTACAAATATCATAGAATAATCATAATCAGCTGGCCAAGCATCACATTCTGGTCTTCTAGTGTAGTGAACTGTTAACACAATACTTTTATCATTATTTTCAAGCTGGGAATTTAGATGTGTGTAAGTTTGCGTGACTTTTGGCATTGGTATGCACAACACTGCCTGCCCTGGTAAGAATATATTTTTTTTTTGTCTCTTTAACATCTCAAGGTAAAAAAGTGACTGGTATTGACTGGTATGGGGGGGCGAACCCTTGACAAAGCACCAAGTGCATTGCAAAACATTGGGGCATTGTGTGAGGAGTAGCATGCACTCATAATTAACTGTCTTGTTATCCTTCCTGCAACAAACAGATTGCTTGTATAGCTGGTATTAGGAAAGGGGTAAGAGAATCCTAGCTTTCCATTTGGCTAGGACACTGATCTGAGTGTGCAGGTATTTCTTGATAGATGCCCACTTAAAATCAGTGTCATTTTGGGGTACCCTATTACTTAAAATATCCTTGGGTACCCCAAATTTTGAAACTTGCAATCTGCCATTTTTCTCCCGCTTAACGTGACACTCAACAGCCAGGCAAGTCTCCCACCCCACCCCTGTCCCCGTCTCAGTTAATTGTAATATGCTTAAAAACCTGCTTACTGTTTAAAAACACAGTAACGTTAGCCTTACATTTTTCTTGTATGTCTATCAGCCTGACAGTACCACATACATTCCCAATCCCAATTGACCTCAGAGGACACAAAGGAGAAGAGCTACAGAACTTCCCGGAAACTGTACTTTCTCCCTTGTCATCACCAGCTCGAAACTATAACAATATAAAATCTCATAATCTTAAAAAAAAACATGAACAGCACTACTGTGCTGCATCACAACTCCACTTCCTGCTTTTATTTAGCAGGATCATGTAAGGTCATGCACCTAAGAAGCGCATCTTTAAACGGCAAAGTAACAGCAAGCAAAAGTCTTCCAGAAACTGCACTGAACGTGCTCTCAGGAGTAAAAATTATACCAATACACTTCTGGGGGAAAAGTTATTACACCTGCTATGTCTTCCTCTACAGGAGTTGGGGGAGACTTAACTGAAAAAAAATGGCTGTGTGTGTGTGCATGTGTGTAGGGGGGTGACAAGAGATGGAACAGCACTGAAACTGAGGAACTACTTTACCACAAAACATTTATTTCCTATTTCTATTCATTTTGAAAGTCACTTCCTCTGTTATTTGTACTAGTTAATTAAAATTTGCACAGATGCCCATTTTCTAAGCATAATAATACCCTCCAGGGTGGGCAGTAGTGAGAAATACTGGACCTTCCAGGGGCTATAAGGCCCACTGCCTGCTGTGTCGGGCCTCATTACACCCCTGGGCAGGCTGGTATTTCCCAATACTGCCCATCCTGTTGGATATTGTTGTTACTTGTATATCTTGCATCCTGTATATTTTATTGCTGTTGTGTGGGTGCTTCTGCACTTTTGTTTTTCCATCAAACAGAATAAAGCAATCAAGCAGGGATCACATGTTTAAATCCCACTACCCGACAGGCACAATATTTCCACACAACATCTTCCCACTTGGCACTAGTACCCATAGTCCTTAGGGGCACTCTTACAAGTCTATATGTGCACACAAACTGGATGAAGTATTGCAAGCCTGTTAGTGAAACAGTGCGATACTGATAAATGGTTTGTTGAGTGCAGATCCAAACCATAAAACCAGTTTTTAAGGGGACTAAATACATAGTTCACCTGAGCATTAGTACTTAGCAATTCCTGGCCTAGAATATTCCCAACCTATTTAGCTAAATTGTATCTAAGCTAAACAAGTTGTAGAGCTGGGCCCTGATTTGTACTCACCCTTCAGCAACTCAGCTGCCACAGCTATTGCTGTGGGATTACCTTCAGCTGATTCTGTAAACAAGCTGGATTAAAGGTGTGGCAACCCTAATATGCTTACAGATGTGGAAAGGTGCCATGCTGCATTGTAAACCTCTGAAGGTCCTACCTAGTACTTTTCACTTCCTTAAGGACATAATCCTCTACAGTGCAATTCACTATCTAGCTTCTTGTACAGAACTGGAGATACACAACACAGTTCCTTGTTTGAGTGCTGAAGTCCCCAAACTCGAGTCACCAGCACGGGAATGCAATGCGCTGCTTGCTCGGCCAATGGCCAGCACTGAACATAGCATTTCTTCTTAACTTTGTTGCTTGTGGAAATGTCAACCCCAAATTATCAACATAGTCTTTTTATGACCCCTACCTTCTGAACAACAGGTGTCATTTATGAAATCCTGGCAAAAACATAATTTTGTGCACAAGCTTAAAAAGATGTTTTGGGCAGGATTTGAAAACTGATACCTGTCATGTTCATCAGGTGGGGTAAACAAAGGGCTAAGTTGAAAATTTGGGGTCAACATTTTGGAAATTAGCAAAGTTATGTGTAAAGATTAAAACATGTCAAAGTTTCTGACTCCAAATTTTCAAAATAGCAGTTTTTATGTCACCACCTTATGATCAAGACAGGTAGAACTTTTTTTAAATTCTGCCTGAGAGGTGATGTCACAGAATGACTGCAAAAACATGTTTCATAGGGTATTTGAAAAAATGACGCCTGTCATGTTCATCAGGGAGAGTAACAAAAAAGCTGTGTTTAAAATGTGGGGCCAAAATCTGCAAAAATCAAAAAGTTATGAGTAAATGTTGAAAAAGAATTCTACATTTCTTCATAAAGTTGTTGATTTTTGCTTTTATGCCCCCACATTTTCAACATAGTCTTTTTATAACCTCATCTTATGATTGAGACAAGTGACATTTTTTAAATCCTACCCAAAAGGTGATTTCACAGAGTGACTGCAAAAAACATATTTTGGGGTCTAATAAAGTGTATATTGAGAATTTGTGTCAAAAATGTTAAAATATTACAAAGTTATGAGCAAAAGTTTAAAACATATTGGGAAATACTAGCCCTTTTAACCCTCTGTACAAGAAATAACTGAAGCCAGAGCCCAAAAATTTGTGTTTTTCTTATCAAAAGGCACCAAGGCCCACCGGCGCAGTGGTAGGGCTTCTGCCTGCGATGCTGACATCATGGGTTCAGAAATGGACTCAGGAGTCAGAAGGCCAGCTAGGGGGAAAAGGATTGAGCATCTCTGAGACTGCTTTCCTTCTCTGGTGGGGGGCATTGGGGGTCCAAGTGTCTGGTGCATTGCTGACCTCTGGCAGAGGCTGGGGGATTAGCAGTGACTGGTGCCTGCATTGGTGGGAAGTAGGACAGATGTCAGCATTTGCACCATGAATGTCATTGCATGTCTGGCTTCCCAGGGAATAAACTTAGAAAATAGGGGGTTCACCGATGAGATGTTGTCAGCTACTGTTAATCGGATCTCACACAGCATCCTGTGATCCCTTGCCCCCACCAGTGCCATATCATGATACATCAGGGAACCGGTGGCCCTGCCCTGGGGGAAGTCAGGGTGGTAAGCTAATTCATTCCATCATGGAACTGGTGGCTCCACCCTGGGGGAGAAGCCATGGTGCTTGGGAGGAGTGGAGGTGTGTCCTGGTCCATGGTGGTGGAGCTGAGCCTTGGAGCCAAGACCAATGGTGGTCGGTTACCCCTGCTCAAAAATATAGTATAAAAAACATCAAAAAGCACCAAGGAAAAAAGAAACAAAGAAGAGAACAACAACAAAAAGGGTCAAAGAAACAGAAAATGAAGGACCAGAAGGTGAAGGAACTAGGACTGAGTTGCATGCAAGTCGCATTCTTGCTAATCGGTATCTTCTCAGTCTGTTAGTCTGCCTGTATATTTCTACACTAAATACTTGCTTCAGATGTGTAGAATAATAAAATGCATTAAAGCATTTAAATGCACTGATGAATGAATAAGTAAAGGAGTCAAAAAGAATGTAGGACTAGGTGCTTATTTGCATTTTTGGTACTTTTGTTTTATTTTATGAATTAAGTGACTATGCAAAGGTACTTTTTCATTTGTCAAAAAAGTCATGTGATTAACTGATGTTGTGTAGAAAATGATGATGCTGATCTCCCCAAACCACGCCGCCTGATGAAGAGGTAAAACTCAAAGCGGGGGGCAAGGTGGTGTGCATTTGTTCTGTCCGTACCACTAATAAATCTATTTGGATTGATTTGACATTATTGTCTGTGGCTTCTGTTGCTCCTCACAAGTGCAGACAATTTGTTTTTTCTTTAAATAAAATACATGGTTCAAATAAAAAATACATGTGCATGCCGCTTAGCTTGTATGACACATGTTGTGTCTGGTTTTACATAATAACTGTCCAGTCAGAAACAACATTATGCCAACCAGTAAATGTGGTTTAAGCAGTGTTATACAATAGAGAAATCTATGGGAAAAAATGAGAAAAAGTGATATGTTTTAGGTGCATAAAATTGCTGAACATAGATCTATATGTATATTTTAAAGTCATGTTATTGATACTGAAAAATCAGCAAAAATGGTTATCGATAAGTATAAATTGTGACGACACAGTTTGTGTTTGAAACTGTAGCATATCATCATACTAAAACATATCCATGTGAATATGTGAAGGACATATTATCAATATAGAAAGAAATCAACAAAATTGGTAGGGGAGGAGTTGCTCTTTTTATCAAGGAGGGCATTGAAGTGGCAGACAGTGGAAGTATTATTAGTAGCAGTGGGGAGGATGAGTCAGTATGGGTGCAACTCACAGCAGCCACAGGCAGGAAAGTGCACTTAAGGGTTATCTATTGGTCTTCAGGGCAAGGGGAGGAAAGGGACAGAGAACTCAAGAAGGAACTTAAAAGAGGTGCAGCAAAGGGGAAAGTAGTGGGTGTTGAGTGACCTAAACCTGCCTTACACTGATTGGGAGGTCCTGGTGACCAAGAGTGCCAGGAGTCAGACGTTATGGGATGCCTACCAAGACTGTCTACTAGTGCAACTTGTTAAGGAACCTACCAAGCAGAATGTAATCCCTGATGTGGTGCTCACCAACTCAGAGATGGTGGGTGTTGTGGGAGTAGGGGAACCACTATGGAACAGCAACTACAACTCCATATGGTTTGAATTGGCCCTCGGGGCTTAAAACCTACAATCAAGAACCAAAGTCTTTGACTTTAGAAGGGCAGACTTTGATAGGTTGAGGGAACTGGTCAGGGATACGTTAGTAGGGGTATAGGCCATAAGGATGGTGAAGGACAGATTGGGCAATAATGGAAGCCATCCTTGGGCATCAAGGCAAGCATAAGAACAGTGTCTAAAAACAAAACCCACACCTACTCCTCCCTTGACATTCTACCTCTTCATCGTGACCTCACTAACACTGACTGGTCCCTACTAGCCATCTTCTCTTCAATCGATGCTGTGTTCCAACTGTTCTGTGATAAGTTCCTTCACGTTTGGAACCAACATGCACCACTGTGTAAAATCAGAGTCCGAGGAAACCACCTGCCCTGGGTAACCCCTGAGCTCCTGTCCTGTCAAAGAGCCCGGGACACTGCTTGGTGTAAACATAAGGTATCCAACTGCCCCAGGGACCTCCAACGCTACAAGAAACTTTGAAACAAGTGTACCAAAGCTATCCAGCTGGCCAAAACTGAACACTACCAGGCTAAGTTCCAAGATAACACAAACAAACCTTCCAAATCTTGGAAAGTTGTCCAGTCCCTCTTTTCCCCTTCCACCAAGGCCCCCACTCCTACCCTTAGGCTAAATCTCTCAGACATCTCAGATCCTATGGCTGTCACTGACTGCTTTAACTCCCATTTCATGTCCTGCACCACAATGCTCCAAGCGGCCCCCCCGACACCCATGCAGCTCTCTGGTTGCCCCCCTCCCTGGATGACACTGGCCCACCTCCACCCCCTGTTTCCCCTTCCTCTACTCCTCCAGCTCCCTCTCCTTCTACCCCCTTCTTTTTCATCCACACCTCCCCGGCTGCTGCCATACAAGCCCTTCAGTCCATTAACCCTGCCAAAGGCTCCTCCCCAGGTGGTCTGGACCCTAAGCTCCTCTCTCTGTATGGTCCTGCCATCGCCTATCCTATATCCCTCTTGCTAAACCTCTCTTTTATCTCATCCACTGTCCCTACAGCTTGGAAACATGCTACAGTTCTACCGCTCCCTAAAGGGGGAGATCCCTCCTCCCCTAATAACTACCACCCTGTCTCTCTCCTTCCAACTCTGGCTAAGCTCCAGGAGCACATAGTACTGGAAAAACTCTCCTCCTACATTAATGACTCCTCCTTTCTCACTCCATTCCAATCTGGCTTTAGAAAACACCACTCCACCGCCACTTCCCTGTTATGGCTGACTGACACTATTGCCACAGGCATGGACAAAAGCCTCATAACTTCAGCTATTTTTATTGACCTGGCCAAGGCCTTCGATACGGTCTCCCACCCTATACTCCTGTCCTGCCTCAGGTCTGCTGGTCTCTCCCCTAATGCCACCAGCTGGTTCAAGTCCTATTTGTCAGGCAGAATGCAATCTTTCTCCTCACCCCTCCCCATTACCACAGGAGTCCCCCAAGGATCGGTACTTGGGGCTCTCTTTTTTTCAATCTTCCTCAACAATCTCCCTCAGTTTTGCTTATCGACTAACATACACATCTACGCTGATGACACTGTACTATTCACAACTGGCAAATCAGTCCCTGATATCACCGAAAAGCTCCAGCTCAATTTCAACAATGTACAACGCTGGCTAAGTGAGCATCACCTCTTTTTAAACTCAAAGAAAACAGTCTGCATGACTTTTGGTACTAGGCAGAGGTTGGCAAGACTCCCCTCCCTACCCACCTTTTGCACCATTGAAGTGACTTTATTAGAAGACTCCTCTTCCTTCCGCTACCTTGGAGTTTGGCTGGATAGGTACCTAAACTTCTCCATCCACATTGATGTCATCCTGAAAAAACTCCGGCCTAAGCTAGGTGCCCTCTATCGTAACAGGGGTAGCATCCCTCGTTCGGTTAGACGCGAACTGTTACATAAAATGATACTGCCAACTTTTGACTATTGCGACGTTGTTTATGGGGCTGCCCCTCAATCCTCCTTATCCAGGCTGGAACCTCTCTTTAACTCTTTCTGCTGGTTTGCCTTGGATGCCCCTGCTCTGACACACCACTGCACTCTTTAACACTCTCTAAATTTTTCCTCACTTGTTGGCAGGAGAACCTTGCATGCGGCAAAGTTTGCCTCAAAATGCTGGCTTGGCCTGCTGCTCCCTTACCTTGCTGCCTCCTTATCTGCACCTCACCCCTTCAATTACACCCTCCGTTCTGATGACTCTCGTTCTCTGAATATACTATACCATACAGAAATATTACATCCGGCCAAATGGCATTCTCCCATCGCCTACCTAAGCTCTGGAATCAACTACCAACCCAAATCCACCACTCCTCTTCAGCCTAGTCTCTCTCTACATCCCTAGCAAACTACCTAGTGCTGAACTGCAATTGCACCTATCCCCGCGGAGCCCTGCCTAGCTGTTGGTCTATACCTCCTCCTTCCTCCAGCTGAGCCAGATATGCCCCAATTCCTAACCCCTCTTGCATCCCTAGCACTTTCTGTTAGCTAGCACTTTCTGTCTCCACTCCTGTATCACCCCCTTGTTGAGTACCTTATTACTATACCTTCCACCAGAGTCTCTCTCTATGTATCCTAGTCTAGAAATGTCATTAGCTATTGATGGTGGTAATCCTGTACTGTCTGTCTATATGCTGTTAAGCTACTTCCTGATGTATGTATTCTGTTGTATTACTTATTGTTCCCACTCCCCTTCCCTCAAGATGTACCTTGAGATGAGCTTTTGTTGTTCAGTGTAACCTTCCTGGTGAAACATTTCAATAAATAAATAAATAAATAAAAACAGGTTTAAGAGACCACTATGGTTCTCAGCTAGGGTCAGGGACATGGTTAGGTCCAAAAAGAAGGCCTTCCATAAATACAAGGAAAAGCAGGGGGAGGCAGAATGGGAGGATTATCTACAGAAAAATAGGGAGGATAAGAGGGCCATTAGGGAGGTGAAAGCAGACACAGAGCTACGTATCACAGAGGGGGTCAAGAATGGAGAAAAACAGTTTTTTAGATATGTCAATGAAAAAAGTAAAAAGGGGGGGCAACACTCGGCTAGTTGAGGGTGGTGGGGTGATAGAAGGGAATGAGCAAAAGGCCACCATCCTGAATGATTACTTTTGCTCAATATTCACTAAGGAGAACTGTGAGTCCATGCCAGAAAGCAGCATCAAAGTGTCTGCTAAGGGAGTCCTGGAAATGAGACAACCAATACTTACTAGTGAGAGGTCCTGAAAGGGCAGACAGCCCTTAAGATAGATAAGGCCCCAGGACCAGATGGGTTGCTTCAGAGGATCTTTGGGAATTAGCAGCAGAACTAGCTGAACCACTGGCTGGGCTGTTCAACAGCTCATTTAGGTCTGGGGAAGTTACAAGGGTTTGGAGAATGGCAAACATTGTACTACTTTATAAAGTGGGGATGAGAAGCAACCATGGAACTACAGACTTGTCAATCTGACCTCCATCATGGGGAAGCTGATGGAATCACTAATCAAAGAAGACCTCATGGACTACCTAGAGAGCAACAAGATCCATTGTAGTAAACAACATGCTTTCATGGCAAGGTCTTGTTAGACTAACCTGATTTTTTTGGACTGGGTGACCAAGGAAGTAGACAAGGGCTATGCTGTGGATCTGCTGTACTTTGACTACAGCAAGGTTTTTGATTTGGTACTGCACAAAAGGTTGCTCAAAAAGATGGAAGACCTGGGTACAGCTAAAACCATAGTGAACTGGGTGAGTAGTTGGCTATAAGAAAGTCAGCAGAGGGTGGTGGTCAACAGGGTTAAATTAGAGGAAAGGGAGGTTATAAGCAGGGTTCCATGGGGATCTGTCCTAGGTCCAGTCTTTTTCAACATGTTCTTTACTGACATTGGTGACAGAATCCAGGGCAGGCTATGTCTCTTTGCAGATTATACAAATGTATGTGGGAGGGTGGATAGCAATGAGGGAATAAGGGATATGCAAAGGGACCTTCAAAAACTAGAGGGGTGGTCAAATGTCTAGCAGTTAAAATTAAATGACAAAAAGTGCAAGGTAATGCATCTAGGGAA
Source organism: Neoceratodus forsteri (assembly GCA_016271365.2). Taxonomy (NCBI): domain Eukaryota; kingdom Metazoa; phylum Chordata; order Ceratodontiformes; family Ceratodontidae; genus Neoceratodus; species Neoceratodus forsteri. Next base: position 690,119,068 of record CM057449.1, read on the forward strand.
CAAGAACCCCAAGACGAAGAACTGGATGGATGGGATGAGACTTATCACTACAGAAGAGGAATGGGATCAAGGAGTTATCATCAGTAACTCCCTTAAGCAAATGAGCCAGTGCAACAAGACCTATAGCAAGCCTAACTGGATCTTGGGATATATCAGAAGGAGCACTGATAGCAGAAGAAAAGAGGTAATACTTCCCCTATACAGATCCCTGGTGATGCCTCACCTGAAGTACTGCGTCCAGTTCTGGAGCCCTCACCTCAGAAAGGACAGGAATAGGTTGGAAACAGTGCAGTGTAGAGTAATAAAAATGAGTCAGGGCCAGCAGGACAGATCCTATAAGGAGTGCCTCAAGGCACTAAATACGTACTCACTGGAAACCAAAAGAGAGAGGGAAGATATGATAGAGACCTTCAAGTTTCTTAAAGGAATTAACAAGGTCAGCTGTGGAGAATTACTGTACATATTTACCCTGAATACTAACTTGAGGTCACATGGACACGAGTGGAAGCTAACAGGAGGGAGGTTCAGGAAAGACATGCAGAAGTACTTCTTTATGGCAAGGGTGGTGGAACCTTGGAACAGTCTGTTGGCCGAGGTGGTGCGTGCAAACACAGTCAAGGGATTCAAGCAGACATAGGATAGAATGAAGGGAATTGTGGCAATAAAAATGTTGTATTTCTATAAATAAACTGTGTATGGAACATATCAACATTGAAATATTATTGATGACAGCATTTGACAAGTAACTGCAGTTACCATCTACATAAATAGTGATGTGAGATATATATATATATATATATATATATATGTGTGTGTGTGTGTGTGTGTATGTTGATACAGCATAACTATGAGCGTCCTACATCAACATTAGGAAAATTAGTTATCAATAATGAAACATGTAGTATTCTTTTTTGTCAATAATTAATGTTATGCATTTAAACATTAGAGAAACATATAGCACTATACTTCATTAATAATTGGCTTAAATGATGAATGTTCTCTGCTGTCATTATGTTAATGTAACAGTAATTTTGTGCATGAAATGTAAATAGAAATATTAATTATCCATAATGTTTAAATCAACGTTTTATGTTAGTGACAGAGATTATTGTATTACTAAGAGTTCTGCTTTCCACATCACCGACTGAAATTTAAGTGCATTGAAAAATTGCATAAATAAATGCTTAAAATTACATGTTGATAGAAATTGCTGTCATTATTTTATAATGAACATACATAGGGCCTGATATTCAGAGGAGTTGCGCAATGCGCAACTGAGCTGCACATGCGCAACCATAGAAATGCACCCTGGAGCCATATTCAACCAACGTGATTGTGCAGCGCAAAATCCAATGCGAAGATGAGCAACAGTAATGTATATGGCGCAAGCACAAGGGTGCGTATCCATGAATAAGCTGCACAACGCCATATTCAGTTGAAAAGCATGGCGCAAGTCAGGAGCAACACACACAATGCGCCAGATAGAATTGAGCATATAAAAGGAGGCTCAAACACATAAACAGCAGATGTGCAAGCCAGAGACACTGACTGAGATAGATGCAGGGTCATTCATGACGGATGCAGTAATGAGGGGTGTGAGGAGGAGGGAGGAACATCAACATGGCCGAGGAAGGGCCCAGCGGCGGTATGCCCAACACAGATGGTACCGTGCCTGCCTCACGTTTGAGGACTATGGGGAGGCAGAGATAGTGGGCCGGTACCAGCTGAACAGGGCAATTCTGAGGCACCTCTGTGAGCTGTGCCATGATGAGTTGTAGGCACCCACCTGAAGGAGCCACGCTATGACAGTGGAGATCAAGGTGACAGCAGCAATGTGCCTCCTCACCATGGGCACCTTCCAGAATCCAATGGAGGACACCACTGAGATAACCCAGTCAGCCACATCCCACCTCCTCACACAGTTCGTCAACGCCCTGCTGCTACACGCTTTGGAGTTCATACGATTCCCAAACACACAGGAAGAGTGTACAGCATACATGCAGGACTTCCACAGGGTGGCACGCATACCAGGCATGATCGGGGTCATAGACTGCACCCACGTGGCCATATGCATACCACCTGGCCCAGAGGGGGCCACCTACATGACTAGGAAGGGGTACTCTTTGTTCAACTGCCAGGTGGTATGCAATGCCATGGGGTGCTTCACCAATGTCTTCACCACCCACCCTGGGAGTGCACATGATGCATTTATCTGGCACAGCTCCAGCCTGTGCCAGAGGTTTGAGCATAGGGAGATCCCCACAGGTCACCTGTTAGGTGAGCACGGCATGAGATAGGGTGTGTGGGCAGCCGTGCAGGGGGCATAGGCCCACACCACACACAGCAGGAGAAGAGAGGGATGTTGTGGGTGGCAGGGGTGAGAGGAGGTGAACAAGCAATGCCATGTGCTAACCTGCATGTCTTACCCACACAGGTGACAGCACCTACCCCCTGTGCCCCTGGCTGCTCACCCCCATCTGGCACCCATCCAATGCTGTAGAGGAGAGGTACAATGAGGCACACATCACTGCATGCAATATCATCGAGTGAGTCTTTGGCAAGCTCACGATGCAGGTTCCAATGCCTAGAGAGGTCCGATGGTGCCCTATAGTACAGCCCTGCAAACATCTGTGGCCTATTCCTGGCCTGCTGCATGCTGCACAACATGGCCATTGACAGTTGGGGGATCTGTACCACTGCCCAACTTGTCACTTGCCGACAAACAACTTCCCGGCATCAAGTTCTCGACTAGGTTAAATTGCTGAAAAATTCTTTCCCGTAACAGTGACTGCCGGACAAAACAGTGCATAATTTCAGAATGAATTTGCATACTGTACGATTAATTGCACACACACACAAAAAACACTTACTTCTGCTGCAGTGTTGAAAGGTACATTTCGGTGTGGACTGTGAATTGCATCAGTAATCTATTGTAAAGCATCTCCTCTGACAAGCTGTGCAACCTGAAAAATGTTGCGCGTTTTCCCAGATACATGTAATGCACGTTACCATTTTTAAATTGGTCGGGTAAAATGCAGTCGGCAAACTATACCGAATGGGAAGTTGGATTATGGGAACTTGAAGTTGGAAGGTAAATTGTCAGGAAATAGACAGATGGGCAGTCATACCACAGCCACCGTGGGATAGCTGTCCAGGTGGATGAGGGCAACAGCAGTGATGAGGATGGGGATGACAGGCTGGATGAGGGTGTCCGGCCACTGCTGCAGAGGAGGGACCCCAGGATGGCCGTAGAAGCAAGGAGGTACCAGGCCACAATTGTACAGAAGCACTTCGGGAACTGCAGGTGAGTACCACACACTCCAGCCGTGCATGCACAGACCACTACACACACACAGACACACACACACACACACTGCGAAACAGGGATGCATGCAGTGATGCCATCACACACACAGCATGCACAGGGACTGCACAAACACACAGCCACATGCCCACAACACAGTTGACAGGCATGGGTGCATGCACACACATACACGTACGTGCAGCTGGACATGGCATGGATCAGAGTGAATGCACCGGCACACAGGCAAGGCCAGTACAGTGCTGCCCTCATCATGCACATGCCACAAGGCCCAGCAGCACAGCATGCACACATGGAGGATGTGCCACTCACCATACACACATGCCGCCACACACACATGGGCAAGCCCAGCCATGTGCGCACTGGCCAACAGCAGCAGGCAGCAGAATGGGACAGCACACCCATCAAGCCTACTGTGCAGTGCCACAGCTGCCATGGCCATGTGGGTGGCCACACCCAGGCTGTGTGGCAGTCACAGGCTGCTCAACAGTCACTGGAGGTGTAATCAACATACTCACGGGGGTAGAGGCCTGAGAACATGACCGGGTCTTCATGATTGTGTAAAGCCCGGCAAAGAGAGTACCACTGGGTGTGTCAGGGATGGTCATGTCAGTGCCTGGCATCAGCTGTGCTGGGGTCGCCAAATACCAGGTCCATGGTGTCAAAGTGGCACTATTGAGAGTCCTACATGCCCTGCTATGCCCAGTGGATGCCAGAAATGCAAATTCGGTGGCTATGGTTCCGGCAATGTGGTCCAGCAATGCAATCGTGGCCTCCCATAGCTGCCAGAGCTCACCAATCAGTTGGGCCCGACCAATGTTCCTACACTCAGACAATTGATGCAACTCTACCCGCAGTGCATGTATCATGGCCCTGAGCATTGCCTGGTTGTCCATGGATGACTGCAGCAGCCTTGTTTGCTCCTCCAGCTTGTCAGCACCTTGCACATCCTGGGACTGACATCGACCTGCAGTGGATGTGGTAGCATGCTGTTCAACATCCCTCGGCTGGGGAAGCTGCACAGGGGATCACGCAGGGCATGAAGATAATGCAGATGCCCCATCAGTGGCTCCCGTGGTGTGCTGCACAGTGGCCACTGCAGCCCTTTGCTGCTGGGCAGTTCCTGTGGCACTGGCATCTGCAGTAGCAACCCCCATGGCTGGCAACAGCAGCGGCACCACATGCCATTGTGTGGCCAAGGTCAAGGTGCAGCTGCACAGGTGCTGTAATGCCACTAGTGGCAACCGCCACCTGTGTATGGCCCTGTATCTTGAGCAGTGCTTCCAGGCCTGTGCCATCCAAGATCAGTGTAATGTCATCATCTGTGTCAGATGCCCCACCCTCCTGCGTCCCCAGTACCAGCACAGGTAGGGCCTCAGTGAGCAGGAGGTCTGACAGTGTGTCGTCGTCATTACCCAGGCACAGTAAGGCCAGCAGCCCCATACTGCTCTGACACTGATGGTCCCTGGCCCGGATGCCTGTGGATGTGGATGGCTCCTCCTCTTCATGTCCAACATCGTCGGTGGTGTTCTGCAATGCACCCCTGCAGCATGATGGCACTGGAAGACAGGAGAGCATTATCAGTGGTGATGATGGCACTGTGCTTGCAGAGCCATGGTCAGTGCAAAGGGAGCATGTGTGCTACCACTGTGCCAGCATGCAACTGTGTACACCCATGCAGCAGCTAACAGCAGGGTGGACATACCACCGACAGTGCCCATATCAGCCCAGCCATGGTGGGTGGCAGAAGCACATGGTGTCACAGCAACACACAGCTGGCATGCAGGTGCCTCCCCCAGGGCATCAACACCAGTGTTGTGTCATACTGGAGCCTGTGCCCCAGTGAACCATGCCATGCCACTGGTGTGTTGGACAGGCAGCAATGTGGGTCTGGCCAGCAGCGCTGCACACCCTGGAGTAGGTTGCTTTAGTCACAGTACAGTGCCCATGCTGCCATCCTACTTCACACAGGTGGATGATGCCATGCACGGTGTCACCATGTGCACTATGCACTGCTGCATGCTGCATACACAAGGGGCATGCAGCACTGCAGCCATCACACCTGCATGGTGCCGGGCGACACACACTCCCACACCCACATGCAACACCCACTGACTCTCAGTGCTGTGAGGGGCCGCCATTCATCTGGAATCCTCCTCCTGGGACACCCTCAATGGCAACATGGCTGATGGTTGCCACCACCATCTCCTCACCCGCTGTCAGTACAGGGGCAGTGCCGAGTCCCCCGCCCGTCCTGCTGTGGGACACGCCTTGATGGTGGCCAACTTCTCCTTGATGAGTCAACAGTTTGTCCCCATCTTCTTGCACTCTTGTGCAATCCCATTATGCCTCCCATGGGCATTAACATAGGTTGCCACCTCCTTCCACCCAGAGGCATGGTCCTGTGGGGTGCCCGTGGCACCACTCAGCAGTTGCTCCCTGTTGAGGTAGGCCTTGAACAGGACCTACTGCTTATCATTTGTGAAGCTGGGCCTGCACTTCCGTGAAGGCCCATGCTCCTCAGCTCCCTCTGTCTCAGACATGTTGCTGCCTGTGGACAGTCAGATAATGGCCCATCAGTGGCTTGGCAGCCCAACCTGTAACAGTGCAGCATTGGCAACATGGCCAGCCCATTCACAATGTGTGTTGCTAATTACCTCACTGGCTGCAATACCTGTCAGTGACCTGTGCTGTATTGTGGCACTTTTATGGAGCAATGCATGCAAATGAGCACCAGTGCAATTGTAATGCAATGCTAATTAGCTCAACTGCACCTTGCATTGCCTCATGAGGCTATTTGCATACACTGGATTAATACTGCGAAGTTGCGCCTTGCACTATACGATGTGCCGGAGCAACTGGCTGGCACATTCCCAGTGCATGTGCTGTGTGCTGCTGCACGATGTGCATGTGCGCCATTGGTGGCACCTCATCCGGTGGACTATTGTGCAGCTGTGCGTGATGCACAATGTTCTCCTGTTGCTCATGCAGCACAGTGCACATGCTGTGCATTCGGGTACACTGCCTCACCTGGCTCCATTGTGCAACTGTGCCAGATGTGCTATGCCACTGACCGCGCATTGCCAGATACTGCATGACTGGTGTGTGTGCAACATTGTGCAGGGCATGCGTGGTGCGTACGTGGGTCACAGGCATGACCCCATACTCCCACCTTGCCATGCTCGGTGCGCATGTGTGGTAATGCAAGATAGGCCTCCACTGAGCACATCTATCATGCATCTCTCAGTTACACAGCCATGGCCCATTGCCCCCTATTGTGTATCATACCTACACAATTCTACATTCATGCATTGTAGGCCACAGTGGTCATGCCATCGCTGTGTCTGTTACCAGTGCAGTATGTCGGGGTCCGTGTCCCATTTGCAATGTGGTCTCAACTGGAGTGAGGGTGAGATGTGCAACCTGGTGGCCCTTGTGGAGCCTGTGGCTACCCAGTTGTTTGGGCTGTATGATCTTCGGGAGCCATGGTCCCAGGTGTGGGACATGGTGGTGGTTGGGCTACAGCACCGTACGGGTGTGCCACGCACAGGGGAGCAGTGCCACCACCAGTATAGGGACCTGAGGTGGCATGATCCAGCGCACTTACACTGGCTGCAGGCAAGAGCGCAACAGGGGGCTGTGCCACAGTCAGGTTGGTGTCCACCTGCACTGCTCATGCTTGCATTGTCCATTTACTGTGCTGACAGGTGCACTGCATGTGCAGCTGTCCAGGAGGTGGCCCAGCACTGGTGGTTGCTGCGTGTCCTGCAGTGCCGCACTGTGTATCTCTGCAGTGCTTAGTGCTGTTGGCCAGGCACCAGCACCCACAGCCAGGTTGGTGTACCTTCCTGTGCTGTGCCAGCGGTGTGCATGGTGTTGGTGGTGGGGGTACTGTACATGACATGCCACTCATGTCTGTGTTTGTGTCTCTGTTGCATCCATAGGACTGGAGGATTGCAGGAGGGCCTGGGCGGCCATAGGTCAGGACAGACAGAGGTGTGATGGTGGTGCCACAGCTGCACCAGTGCATGGACGGGCAGGTGAGCGTGTGTAGCATGTCATACGGTGTGTGTGTGTGTGTGGGACTGTGTAGGGTGTTGTGGTCCAGCCTTGGGCACTGCTGCCATGCATGGCCACTGCTTGGATAGGTGCCTGCCTCCACTGCCAGTGCCATGTTGTGCAGTGTGTGGTGCCACTGTGCACATGGCCTCTGTGTGGTGGCACCCTGGTACTGACCCTGGTAGGGTGGGTCTGTGTGCATGGCACCCACGGTTTGTGACCGCTGCTGTGTGTTTACATGCGCACCCGGAGGGGGACTTGCACTAGCACTGTGGGGTACACTGTGGAGGTGTGGGTGCATGTCGCCCTGGGGTGGCCTGGCAGCCTGGCTGTGGGGTGTGACAGGTTCAGTTGTTGCTGCCCACTGTGCATGTGCCATTGTGAGTTACGTCCACTGGTGGCTGTATCAGCTGTCCAGTGCTCACACGTTGGTGGGCATGGCCTTCTTGTTGCACATCACTTTTTGCCTGTTCTGTCCCTTCTCCTAGGTCGGGTTGGACCACGGGCCCGAAGATGAAGGCCGGGCCAACTCATGGGGGGCATGCTGATCCTCTACCAGTTGATGCGGAGGAGCATTGGCCACTCAACTATGCTGCTGAGGGTGGGACGGTGCCAGCTGGCAGTGACAGAGACTTTGATCCAGGAGGTGTGCAGATTGCAGACCATGCTGCGACAGCAGCGGCATTGATTCTGTCCCCATCCCTGCTATTACATGGACTTCTCCTGCCCTCCTCTACTTTGATTGTTTCACCTTTTCCACCTTTGTACTTCCTCCCATTCCCTTTCCCCTATTGTCCCACTTTGCCTCTTTCTGTATTGACCCCTTTCTTATTGTTACAGCATGCCCTGTAGGCACACCAGTGTTTGTTATTGTTGCAGTAAACCTTTATTTTCCTACAATATCTGTGTCTGTGTCTCCTTTGCAGCTAGCCTTTTGCACTGTACTGCAGTTGTAGGGTTGTGCCCTTGGGCATGTCCCCTCCTGTTCCGCTGCTGAATCCATTGGGTAGTGCTGCTGTGTGTGCTGGGTCCTGTTTGCCATGTCCCTGTGTCTTGCGTGCCCACGGGCAATGGGTCTTCTCCTGCCCTGTGTGCAGTCCACTGCCTTCTGTCCTTGTCTGCATGTGTTGTCTCTGCTGTCCACCTGCCATGCTGCCCTTGCCAGAGCCAGTGTGCACTGCAGTGCTGTGCCCTGTTTCCTTACCCGTTTGCAGTCCATTTTCCCCTTGTTCCTCTGTGCATCACTGTCTCATTTCATGCTGTCCACTGTGCATGTCTGGTGACCTTGCAGCATGGCTGTGCCACTGTCCACTACAGTGCTGCCTATTAGGGTTGTGGTGGTGGTGCACTGGTGTAGGCATGCCCACAGGCATGCCTTCAGGTGGGTGGGTTGGTGTGCTTCACAACATGGGTTGGTAGCCTGGTATCCTGTGTGGCCCTTGGCCCAGCATCCCTGTGGTGCATCCTGGCCAGTGTGCCCTTGTGGTTTGGGTCTGCCACTGCTGGCTTGGTGCTCTGCTCTGCTCTTGTGCAGCCCTGCCTGTGCTCCCCTTTGCCTGTTGTGCTTGCTCAGCCTGCTGGCTTCTGCTTACTTGCATACTCATGTACATTCTTGGTTGCTCCAGCGCATGTCTGGTTGCACGGTGGTGCATCTTTGCTATCTTCAGTTTGCTTTGCACCAGTGCATGTTGCTGGTGCATCTTTTGAATCCATTCCCTATGGCGCATCTGTTTTGCGCTGCACATTCCATTGCGCACCTACTGGGCACACTTTTGAATATCTGGGGCATAGTCTTTATCAACAATAACACATTTTAAGTAGTTTGTTATTGACATCTGTAATTATTACGGTGTGGTTATTTTACATGCCATCTAAAGCAATCTAAGTGCATCAGTGAATATTGCAACTAAATATGAAAATATAACTTATGGATAACAATGATTGTTATTATTATGTTATCGATATGTATTTTTAATTATTTAATTATTGACATGTTATAGTCTAAACAGATAAAATGTAGCAACTGTGCATTTTTTGATGGCAAATGTGCATCAGTGTCATAAAAACATATTATGGCGATTATAAAATATGTGAATAATTTTATATCAAGTATAATAAATACAAAATTGCAATTTATCATGACAATAACAATGTAATTGTATTATTAGTTGTTTAACATGTATTATTGATAATTATTATACCATGATGTTTCATTATCACCATTTAAAACACATTAAAGAAATAATCCAAAAGTGTGTAAGGTATACAGCAGCTATTATAAATATCACCACTGAAAATATAACATCTTGTGACATAAATTTCTGTAAAATAGCCATTCAATACTTTTATTATATATTTGTCTGATATGAAATGTTATGAAACTTGAGTTACAATGCATACGAATATAGTGGCAGTTTGTTAACAGATTTAAAGTAGTTGTAGAATGATATGTTGGAATTTTAGAATTAGAATGTTATGAGAAACCTTATTATCAATACACCATGCATATATCGATAGCAATAGATTGTAAAACTACTGTACATTTATTGGTGAACAGCAATTATATTTGTAAAAATAATTATACTGTATTTATTATCAACACTGAGACTTTATCTTAAAATTTCAATAGTATTCTATATGGAAATGCCAATGTGCATAATTAACCTACTCAACAGTATTTAGCTGAGGCATATCATAATAATATTCCAGAAGACCTATAAATGAGCATGTATCTGTGCAAAATATCTTTTCTAATATTTTTTTTCTAACTTCTTAAACAAAAAATACAATGGCCACATAGGCCAGCTCATGCAGTATGAAGTCCTTATGGCTCTCATACGATGCTGCTGGAGGAAATAAAAGAGCACAAGATGGAGCAAGAAACTATGCAAAATCTGACAAGGTAATCAGGAGTTCTTGGAAGGTCCTCATGCTAGATTTTGTTTAAGGAGTTCAAGCAATGTACTGAGACGTGCCCATGCCATCCCAAGATGCCATTTTGTAATGAGATTGAGGAAATAATAAAACATGGTAACCCCAAATTGCTTGAGTCTGTTAGCCTCTCTTCTCATCCCCTCCACTTCTCCTCTACCACCTCTCCTTAATCTTGTAGCACATACAATCTTTGTGTGCTACTCCCACTTCTTCCTCTCACTCTAATTACTGAGTCACCTAGTGGCATCCTCTGCTGTATTCCCCTCTACCCCTTCCTCTCCTCCCTTCCCTTTTCTCTCCCTCTGTAACCCACTGTTAATGACCCCCCCATCCAATTTACCCAAAGGCACTTTACTTATATTATTTTTGCATCCACTGTTGCTTCATGAATAGCGTTCAAAAAATTGTAACTTTTGTATTTGATTGTGATTGATTGTGGCCTGAAATTGTTATATGTTCGTTCCTATTGTAACTACTTTTACCATTTCCTGGTCCTCCCTCCCCTTCACCCCCCAGGAGGCATCTGGAAATGAGCTGTTCTCAGCTCAGTATGTCTTTACCAGTGAATTTTTTAAAATAAATAAATAAAATAAATAAAGCCATCAGGTTATGGATCATCTTCATTGTTCAGCTCATCATCCACATCAGATTATGAGCATCCAGCTGGCAAGTATTTGAAACCTGCAGTGTGCATGCACCCAAAACAACAGAAATGAAAATGCACATATTTTATATACTGTGAATATAAAACGGTGATAATGATGAGTGATATCGTATGCCATTTTGTTCCAAAATTTACTTAGGTAGAGTTTCCTTTTTTTCTGCTATTTTATTTTCTTCCACAGTAGTAGCTTCTGTTAAACATGTGACAGACAATGCCGGACAGTTTTCCACACAGCAGAATGAGCATGATGTCAGAGCATAAGGTAATGTTGTAAGATGTTGAAATGTAAATAAAATAATACATTGTGATAGATAGGATCATAAACATTCCTCAATATAGTCTAGCCATAAAAACATAGTACCCATCATCCATTTAAGAGTATAACTGACACCATGTACCACATAGTTTCCTACCTTACCACTACTAACATCAGCGAACAGTGCACCCTTGACCTTCTGAGTTTGTGCTTGATTTTTTGATATAATTCCATTGATGGTGTTGTACAGATATACAGAACATTAAGTTTCTGCAGGAAAAATGGGAAAGCTCTGCTAGTGAGCCTGTCAGCCAGTTTGGTTTGCCTGCAGTTTTAGGCATGCCCTACTTACACCACGGAAAGGACTTGTTTTCTGGCAAATGAGGAGAGGGTGAGTTTAGTCAGCAGAATCTGACTGAATCTGAGAAAGACCTGAGGCTTTGTTACTTGTCACATGGTCTCCTCCTTCTCTCCCTTATTTTGCTGTCAGAAACATCCTTGTCTGTTGGGGTGGTGGGATGTGGCACATACACAATGCACTATTATGACACACTGATTTCAAAGTTTTTTCCATCTCTTGGAAATAAACTTTTAAAGTGTTGGATAGGAAGTAAAATGATCTTGCTGGACAGGATAATCCCAAACCTAGTTAGAAATGCCCATTGTATTGGTTGACCATCCATGGCACTCCAGACGTTACCTCATGGGTTTTAGCCCACCTGATAGGCTAGTGATGCACATGACCTTAGGATCGAATTTCTAGTCCCCAGGTCCCAGAAGCCCCTGTTCTCCACTTCTAATTGTGCATCTGATAAGGCAACAAGCACCAAAGGAGTCCCTGTATTGTGCCAGCAAGGTAGGCCTGTGGATTCCACAGAAAAAATGTTTTACTTCTAAGTCAAGATGCTTTGAGCCTGCCTTAATATGTTCTACAGTAATTTCGGCAGTTTTCTGCAGTTTAAATGGATTTTTTTTTGTTCCAATATTATGAATGGAAATGGATAAGGAGTTAGCTTATTGGGCCAGCTAGAGTATTGTTGGTGTTTTTCAGTATGAAATGGGTTGGAACAGATTGTGCTGTTCCATTTTGTTGCATGTTTCATTGATTGGTAAATCGTTTTTATCTGCTGTTAAAATCTGTTATGTGGCATTATGTTTAGGGCTGAGAGAGGCCTGCACAGTCACGGGCATGCCGCAGTGCCTTTCTCTACACTCATTGCAGCTCAAGCCCATGGCTGTTTAAGAAGCAAAGAGCCCCGTTGTTCATGCCACCGTTTGTTTTTGTTTTGTTTCTCGAGTGATAACATGCCGTTCTAGACAGCATTCTCGGAACGCACGCCAACTCTGTGTGGTCCGAACGACCCTCCCCCCGCTTCTCCCACCATCTCCCCTCACTTAAGCTCTCCATGAGAGGCTACAGACCGCTGGTACAGTCCTGGATCCCCACCTTACATGGTGGCACTGAGTAGCTATTCACCATGTGGCAGGCGAGCATTTCTTCCAGATGGTCGGGCAGGCCACTGATGCACTAGCATCTAAAGGGATCGGCCCTGCCCGTGACTTCCCCTGTCTCTTGATTCTCTCTTCTTCCGACTTTCGCCACATTTCCAATGATGTTGGGGGAACCACCTACAAACAGAGGAATCCCTTCAGTGTACATGAAACAGGGGAAGGCAGATTGAATTTTTTACCTCGCTTCTAACCATCAGCTCCTACGCTTGGGAAGACTCCCAGAGGAGGGGGGGGGACTTCAACGATCCAAATGAGGATTAAGGTCCACAACAGGAGGACAGTTAGTTACCTCGGGCTTCTGGGGAATCCCCTCCCAAGTGGAGACCTCGAGGCACTGTGGGGACTAGGGACAGCTGATTCTGTGTTGTTTTAAGAATTCTGTTGCCAGCTCGTCAGGCCTAGGCCTCTCCCTTAGTGGCCGGCCTAGTCGAGCCATCATCCCCTCAGGCCTAGGGCCCCTCTCTCTAGTGGCAGGCCTGAGCAGTTCTCTACTCTGATGTTTATTCTGGCCACCCCCATTCACCTAAGGGCACCTCTCCACAGTAGTCCTTCAGCACGGGAGGGGCTACTGTCCCCTCCTTATATATACAGACATATCTAAGCATGGCAATTGGATCAGCCATTTTAGAGGGCCACCATATCTAATAGGTCGGCCATATTAGGAGGTCACCATCTTGTAGGCAGCCGAGCATCCCCTTTTGTTTGGCCTAAAGTGTTGGCGGTATAGCCTAGAGGTTACAGTAGTGGGCTTTGAACAGGCTTCATACTTCAGCAGACCAGACCTGGACTTGATTCTTAAAACCTCCTCTTGCATGCTGGGTAAATCTGAATAAGTCAATTTCCCCCAGCCAGTCCAGTTGGTTTCAACATGGGGGGGCCCATGTAATGGCGCACTTGTGTGGGGGGGAGTCCCCTGCCTCTTAAGGCCACCCCAAAAGGAGGAGTACTTAAACATTTGCTAACAGAGGCAGTAACGTCACGTTGGGGCATCCAGTTTTTTCTCTCTCTGGAAGCCCACTAGGTCTCCTCCCCTAACAATCCTCTGTTTTTTGTCTTCTTTCTCCACAGATAGTGAAGGCAAGAAAATACACCTCTTGTACCACCACCCTGATGCCCCACAATGTGGGACCTCAATGCCCTGCATGCCTCCATGATGAGGAAAACCTGTCACTGGAGCAATCTCCAGGGATGGGATCGGATGCTCCAGGACCCAGTGGAGCTAATTGGATGGACCCGGGAGCCAGCCTTTTGCAGAATCAACAGCAACAGTGGCCATGATGGAGAGTCAGCAAAACTTTATGTTGATGGTCATGGAGAGGCTTGAGGCCATGACCCAGTCCAAGTTTCCACAGTCCCCAAAGCCACCACCAGAACCAGAGAATCCAGGTTGGACCACTGGAACTCACCCAGACAGAGTTGAGCCACCTCCAAGTACCCCCATACCGGACATAGAGGATTACACGGGGGATAAAGACCTCACTGATGATGGGGAGGACGTCCCCTCTGATGTAGAAGAGATGGAAACACAATCAGCACCATCTCTTACATCCAAGCTGTTCTCATTTTACCTGGTTCCAGGCCTCATGAGGATAATCAAGACAACTATGGGGTTCGAGCTTGAGGAGGGCCAGCCTGAATCAAAACTCGACCCCATGATCCAGCAAAGAAAAATTCTCCAAGGACACCTTTCCAGTTTGTCCAGCAATTGAGGACATCTTCAGCAAGGAATGGGAGTCTACAGAACCAGGTTAAATGTCAGATAAGAGAAACCTAGAACACATGTACCCTGTACAGGAGGACAAGGCCAGTGCCTGGTGCACTGCACCCACTATCAGCCACCAGGTAGTGGCCCTTAGCAAGAAAACCGTACTACCCTGTGGTACCATATCCCTAAAGGACCCTACAGTTAAAAAGGTAGAGGACATGTTAAGAAATTATTTGAAATAGAGGGCACGGCAGCCAAAGCCTCCACAGCTGCAGTCTATATCGCTCATGCCCAAATTCGATGGCTCGAAGAACTTCTGGAGAAAGTGGACCCTAAGACCAGGGAGTCTGAATTGTTAGAATGCACTCTTGATGCTGCAAAATACCTGGCGGACATGGCTGTAGACACTCTAAAATTAAATGCCAGGGCAACAGCACTAACAAACCATGATAGGAGAGCATTGTGGCTCAAACTGTGGGAAGCAGACAACGAATCCAAGGCATTGCTACAGAATTTGCCCATGAAGGGGAAGCATGTGTTCAGAGAAGGCCTACAGGAATACTTAAAGCAGAAAGAGGAAGGGAAGAACCTCCTTAAAAACAAGGGTAGACCTACCTACCTCCCATCAAACAGATGAAGGTTTCGGGGTGCAACAGATCACAACAGCCACATAGAGATAACTACTACCAGAACAATTCCTTTTGGGGCAGAGGAGCTCAGGGAGGAGCACGTAACTCCTTCAACTCCACCTATCGAACCTCCACCTTCTGAGGCCAAGGCTCCAAATTCAGAGGCAGAGGGAGAGGAAACAGGAAGAAACAATGACTACAAGTCACCTCTGTCTCAGAAACTGGTGCAAGACCCTTGTCCACCAGTGGGCAAAAGACTAATGCTGTTCCAACAAAGGTGGGAGGGTACAACATCAGACAGATAGGTCCTAGAGGTGGTGTCCCAGGAGTATTCCATAGAACTGTCCCACTTCCTGGTCCCACACAGATTTGTCTGCTCTTCCATCTCAAAAAGGAAGACATCAGCTCATCAAGTCCAACAAATTCTGAAGGATTAAATGCAGAACAGGGTGATCCAAGTGTTGTCCCCGCATGAGCAAGAACAGGGAGTGTATCTCATATTCTTCCTCATGCCCAAGAAGACAGGGGAGCTCCACCCCATCCTAGACTTCAAACATCTCAACAAACATGTGATCACACAGAGGTTCAAGATGGAGACTTTAAGGTCAACCATCTGCAGCATTCGGGTAGGCGACTACCTAACATCAATAGACCTGAAGGATGCATATTTACACATCCTGGTCAGGCCAAGTCACGGCAGTATCTACGCTTTCATATCCTAGGGCAACATTTTCAGTATCAGGCTCTGCCCTTCGGTCTTACCTCAGCACCAAGGGTGTTTACCAAGGTATCTGTAGTCCTGGTCGCCAGGTTGAGGGAGCAAGGGGTGGATATAATCTCATACCTGGATGACTGGCTGATCTGAGCTTGCTCCAAAGAATGCTCACTGAAAGTCACCCAGTTGGCACTACAGGTGCTTGAGGAACACGGCTGGGTGATAGACCAGGCCAAAAGTTACCCGGCACCCACACAGCAAATAGAACACCTGGGAGCAGAGATAAACACATCCCGGGGTGGGCCAGACCATCTCACAAGAGGGTGGAAACCGTGAGGGCCTTAGCGCAACAGCTGAGAGTCAGCAGCCTTCCTACCATAGGGAAAATAGCCCAGATGTTAGGCTGTATGACATCATATATTGACCTGGTTCCCTGGGCCAGGTGACACATAAGACCACTGCAGAACTACATGCTGGCCAAGGGATCCCCGAACAAGCGGAACCTGAATTTCAGGATAATGCTACTGGAGTCAGTATGATGCTCCCTAGTCTGGTGGTTGACATGAGGGGTCCCGTTGGAGACCAGTTACGATGTCACCATCGAAACAGATGCAAGTCTCCTGGGTTGGGGAGCATGCCTGGGATGTCTCTCAGCCCAAGGCCGCTGGACCACTCCGGAGACAAGACTGTCCATCAAGGTACTGGAGATGAGGGCAGTCTACCATGCCCTCAGATCCTTCCAAGCTACCATCCACAGTCAGTCCGTCTTGATTCGCTCCGACAATCAGGTCACTGTAGCTTACACTGCCAAACAGGGGGGCACCAGGAGCAGAGCCATGCAGAGAGAAGTGACAGGGGTGTTGACCTGGGCCCAGACCAACCTCAGGCACATTGGCATGGTCCACCTGGCAGGAAAACTCAACACCCAGGCAGATTGACTTAGCCATCAACATGTTCACCCAGGAGAGTGGCACCTGCACCCTGAGCTGTTCCAGCTGATAAAGGAAGCTTGGGGTACCATTTCCATGGACCTCATGGTAACAGCAGAGAACTCCCAGGTGAGGAGATTCTTTTCCAGGTACAAGGATCACCACTGTCAAGGACTGATGCCCTATCCTAGACCTGAGCATGGGAACGGTCCTACATTTTTCCCCCCTCCCTCTCCTACCACAGGTACTAGCAAAGATTCAACAATCTCAGAAAACAGTTGCCCTAGTGGCACCATACTGGCAGCGGTGAGCATGGTTCACAGCAGTGGTAGCCATGGCACTGGACAAACTCAGACTACCGTACCGACCAGACATGCTAACGCAGGGACCTGTGGTCCACCTCACACCAGGGACCTTGAGAGGCAGAGACTGTTGAGAGCAGGGTACCATGCATCAGTCATATCTACGTTGCTACAATCCAGAAGGCCTTCCACTACTTCCACCTAAGGCAGGCAGTGGGCAGTCTTCGTGGCATGATGCAGGGACAAGGATGTAGAACCTGAAAAGGTCAACATGTTGCCTATTCTACTGTATTTACAGCAGGGTGTAGACAAAGGCTTATCGCACTTTTCACTTCGAGTACAGCTGTCTGCCATTGGCGCCACCATCAGCACCATAGGACAACACAGTCCAGGAGCTCACCCAGACGTGGTTCACTTTCTCAGGGTGGTAGAAGTGCTACGTCCCAAGGTTCGGACGCTCGTCGCTCCTTGGGATCTGACCCTAGTTGTAGACTCCCTCAGCACAGCGCCGTTTGAACCACTGAGTCAGGTGGATTTGTTCTAGGCAGGTTTGAAAACCTGCTTCCTCATGGCCATTTGCTCCACTCAGAGGATCAGTGAACTGGGGGCTCTCTCCTGCAGAGAACCTTACACCGTATTCACTCCACAAGAGGTACACTTATGGACAGTTCCGGCTTTGCAACCCAAGGTCGCATCCCTCTTCCATAGGGAACAACCCATCGAATTGCCTACCATCTCTGATAGATCACTGGGGAACACGGCGATCCCTCACCACTTAGACGTGGGAGGCACCCTAGCCATGTACATATCTAGAACCAAACTGATACGTAAGACAGAAAGATTATTTATTATAGCTAAAGGGCAACGACAGGGTAAGGCAGCATCCAAATCCACAATAGCAAGCTGGCTCAAGAGAACCATTCTAGAAGCATACAAGGCAAAGAACCTAATGCCCCCAGAGCATATTAGAGCTCACTCTACCAGGGTGATATCCACCTCTTGGGCAGAGAGGGCTAATGTGTCTATGAAGGACATTTGCAGGGCAGCCATTTGGATCTCCATCCACACTTTTGTGAGACACTATAGATTGGACTGCTTGTATGAATTATAGACCCCTTTTGCTACTTGGGTTCTCTCATCAGTCAGTTCCTCCTCTCCTTATTCTTAGATCACTCTGTCCCACCCATTGGGTATAGTACTGCAGATTAGCAACCCATGAGGTAATGTCTGGAGTGCCATGGATGGTCAACCAACACAATAGGTGTTTACTCACCTGGTAAAGGTGATTGTGTTGGTTGACATCCATGGCACTCCATGGCTCTCCCTCAGAGCGATCAGAGCAACTAGGAGGACATCTGTGTTAGTGGAATAGGGGAACAGAGGGACATTGCAATGTGTACATATATTTCACTGCTTGAGTCTTCAAGGATGGCTACTGTTGGCCACTTAGGGGGCCGAGTATTAGCATTGTATCAATAGGTGAATAAAAAGAGAGCCACTCTGGCCAGGAAATTCAGAAGGCGTCTCAGTGTGTGTGTGTAGCAACTAAAAGAATTGTGTGGTATTACTAACCTTATTTTCAGCTATGGAAGATTTGAACTGGAGAACAGGGGCTTCTGGGACTTGGGGACTAGAAATTCGATCTTAAGGTCATGTGTATCACTAGCCTATCAGGTGGGCTAAAACCCATGAGGTAATGTCTGGAGTGCCATGGATGTCAACCAACACAATCACCTTTACCAGGTGAGTAAACACCCATTTTACTGAATGAAGCAATTCTCTTCTGCTTTCTGACTGAGTCATTTTTACATTTTCTGCGCTTGAACACCAAATGTTTCATAACAATGAATGGCATTATCAGAGGTGTGTGGCTTCCGAACCAATTGCAGCTGAAATTCCAAGGGGCTCAGCAATGCAGACCAATCACAGGATACTCTGGTTGTGACACTATTCACTGCTTGCTGGGTGGAAACTCTGTATATTAGAAACAAATCAACCACTCCTATCAGACAGCAGCTGACTTGTTTCATTTACATGACTGCCCAGCAACCAGCTTATTGGAGTGTCTCTGTATTGTCTGCCTGATCAGTAAAATAGGCCCTAAGGCCTGGGCTAATGCCCTTACTCTAATCTACCCCTTGAGTTATTGATGGTGATGGAATGCTGTGCCCCTTATTTAACCACACAACTCCCACCAACAGAATATCTCCCATTTTGGTCCACACAACATTTTAAGCCAGATATAATTATATATTAATATCTGTTGGAGCAGCCTTAATTCTCACATGTATCACAGAGTGCCTGACCATTGTGTTAACTGCAGATCTAGCTGGTGGATGCTCCCAAGGTTCCAGGCTTCTCAGGGCTGACTCACTTTAAGCCTTGCCTCACTGCCACCTGTCCCTTTAGTGCTCCTGGAACTTTTATTTATTGAGATTTTGAAATTCAACACCTTTGAGCCCAGGCTCTTTTACATAGGTTCCACGTCAAGAGACCAAGACAGATACAGTACAAGTTGATAAACAGAGGTACACTTAACAGACAAATGTATACAAGTGGTGTAAAAAAGGGTTAAGATACAGCCAGAGGCATTGTCATTATCAAAGATCTATGTGATCAAAACAAGTTAGCACAAGCATTGTACAATGTATTCCCATTTGTACAATTCACCCTGGGTAGGATATGCTGAGTATGTAGAAGGTATTAGGTAAGACATAGGAAAAGTAGGTGGTATAAGTCAAGAGAGGGTAATTAGGCAGGTGACAGGAAGAAGGTGAGCAGAAGATTGTTAAAGTGTAAAAAAGAATAATGGGGAGGAAGGCAGTGGGGCAGGCTAAATAAAGTGGGTGGTATACAATGCTATACAGAAGAGAAAGAGAAGTAAGGGGAGTGTGTGTGGCAGCTAGGAAGCTCAAGGAAAGTGAAAGTTTGCTAGGTGAGGGGGTGAGTGATAGGAACTTGTAGATTCTTGGGGTCTTCTTGGGCTTCTTCTTCTAAGCTGTGGTAGACGAGAAAGAGGGCAAACCTCTCAGGTGCAAACCCTTTTATGGTCTGTATCCCCCCCAGTCACAGCCCACCTTCCCCCAGAGAACTCCTACCTGCCTGTCCCTCCACAATGTTATCCATGGACCAGCACCCCTGATTGTACCCCCACCTTGTGGACAGCAACATGTGTAGGTATATATATTAATTTTAGGGCACAGGCACTTATCGTATAAGCATAAGTGTCAGAATTTGAGTTCTAATGTACTTCTGCAATGCATATTATTGCTTTACTATACTCTCACAATGTATTGTACCACTGGGAGATGTTTTCCATTATATATCATTGTATAATCATAAGTTAGGCAATAGTGCCATCTTTAGTGCTTATGCATAACTGTAACTGCAAGTGACCTTGTAAGCATCACAAGACCTTATTGTTCAATTATCTTCTGCTAGCTAAGCAACTTCTTGTGTTAGTTAGGATAGTTACTCTGGCCATCTATTTTGGCCAATTATATGCATTTTATGTATCTTCTTTAGCTGTTACCATAGTAATTATCAGGGTATAAGACCCTTTGCAGCAGGTATTTTCTCTGAGATGAGACTAGACTGCACCCTACGTAGGTAAGGAAACTGGATGCATTCTCCCACTGATTACACTGTTGGTTATAAGCCTGCATTATTCTTATTTGCCAATAATAAATTATATTTATTATCTGGACACCACTTGTCTGTTGTCTCTTCCTTTGTGCAGTTCCAACAAGAACCTGAGAAAGGTAATTTTACTACACAGTTACAACCCTTAGTGGGCGGCTCGCTCCTAACCTACCTGCCCATCCAGGTGTCACTTAGGCTGTGCCCCCCAGACAAAGCCCTGCCTGCTGCAATACTTTGCAGGCTCCTTCATATGAAGAAAAGTGTGCACTGCATTTGAAAACATGATATGTATTGTTGTGAAAAAAATCCTAAATCTACAAGAAAAATAAAGAGAATACAGGATGGACAACTATGCACAAGGACACTCTGGTTGTGACACTATTCACTGCTTGCTGGGTAGAAACTTTGTGTACTTGAAACAAATCAGCCGCTCCTATCAGACAGCAGCTGGCTCATTTCATTTACATGACTCCACCCAGCAACCAGCCGAGTGGAGTATGTTTTTTCTTGCTGCAAGACAAAAGATGTGCTGCCTTCATAGACACCGACTAAAAAGAAATTAGACTGCAACTGCAAAGATCTTTGTCAGTTACAGCCTGTCGTTTTTTCTGGTGATGGAGATCCATGGATTGCGACCTCACATTGGTGCACTGCTACATACCACACCTCACGCAACTGCATATGAGAAGAGCAATGAGAGACATTAGAATGCGCAGAGCACACCAGAGGAAAAGTAACCCACCCTGCCAACTGTCTGAAGTACCGAATAGTAAGAAAGCTAAGCTGCACACAGAAATGGATCAAATGTAGCAGTGCACAGAGGCTTCAGTGCGTGATAACTTCATGGCTGTGTAACAGGTCTTCACACTTGCATTCATCCCTATGACACAGAGAAAAGGACTTCTTTATAATTATCATAATAGGCAGGCACTCTCTCAAGAGAACTTTCTCCAGTATTGCCCTTCCTTAATCTACAGCACAGTTCCTGTAATCACTTGTGGTCACTTGCCCCAACTTCAAATACATGCAGACTGTCTTGTCCCTTAGCTGTTTCTTGAACCCTGACTTGTACTCAGCTGCTCCAGGGATTAGCCATACCACCACTCGATTCACGTGGGACTGATCAGACTGGTGGTGTCTGGAGATTCAAAATACACTGTCACTTCAGCTAAAGTGTGTCCTTTTAACTGGCTGCATTCAGAATTAAAGCAGAGCGGCTTGACCACGGCATCGAGGTGGGAGATCCTATCATCCATCTGGACACAGACACCACAACGTGCTGGTAATAAATAATTATTCAGCTCAGACCACTGACTGACCATCTTAGTCACTGACAGAAACTCCTGCCAAGTGTCAGGGGAAACATCCAGGCTGCAGCAGCTCAGCTGCCTCCTGGGATCACAGAGCCAGCGGTGCTTGTCAGCGGTGGTTCCCATGGTGACAGACGACAGATGCTTTTCCTTGAACCACCATGCACTCACTGACACTGAAGCAGACAAGATTGGGGAACTGAACAGTAAAGTATACAATAATTAAATTAAGGTATTTCTCAGGCAACCGAGGAAAATCTGGTACACATGAGAACTAGTCTGGGATCCGGTACCATTGTTATTCTTCCAATTATTCTGCTGGCAAAAAGTCATGACTTAAGGAATCCACATAAATTGAACCCTTGGGGGTCCTGCATTAACTATTCTGCATTGTATGAAATGGAATCAAAAACAGAGGACCCAGCAGGGGAAGCGGCCAAGTGGGCATCTTTTTACAGCTAGGCCTACATATATTTATATCTAGACACAGAGTCATTAAAAGGTAGAGGACAAATCACCAGTCTTCAGTTTAACACTGACAAACATTATCCACAGACTAAACATTCTTTAGAGGCAGTAATCAAATCTGTTCCCTGCTCCCTCTGTGACACTGTGGCATCTCCTGATGTCTTGGAAGCTTACAAACTCAGGTAGTGTAGTTACACAGTGTAACTGTTAGTACTGGTCATCACTGGGGTAAGTAAAAAAACAAGTGGACCAGTGCAAGATGAGTGGTGCAAAATGACATTTCCACCGATGTACCATAAATAGTACATGTCATGTCTGTAAGACAAATCCTAAAACAAGTATTTTCAAAAGGTTGGGTAAAAAAAAAAATTGCATACCGACAGCAAACGTTTGGCATTGACAAATGCTTGTTATTTATTGTATTTTGTCTTCTCAGTGAACAGAATATGGGGGAAGTGGGCATACAGTAGGTGGTACAAGAAACGTGTCCCAAACCCTTAAACCTGTGATATCTAACTTCAAAGAACACCATATGCCATTACATTTTGTCTTCTTTCCAAGTCACGCTGTTATATAAGTGGATATTACCTCTAGCTAATTGTAAGTGTGTAATGAACAGGTAATCACAATATCTTTTGTTTATATGCCTTGTTGTCCTGTCATGTGTAATAACATGACCACTCACATCAATGTGTGCACACACACACACACACACCCAAGGTGTTAAGTAATTATATTAATGTATAAACTTACTTAGTATACACTTTTTTGTTTATTATTGCAGCATCTCAGTTACAAAGTCAGTAGCTAATACATGTAGCCACATTAGAGAGTCCAATAAAAACTGCATACAATAACAGGACTCCTCCATACAATAAATCAGTTGTTGGGTTCCTCAACAGTTGTCCACTTTGATGATTCTCATACAACAGACAATGGAAATGAAGTAGCAGATGAAGATGTGGAGATGCCCAATGCTGAGCCCAATATTGAAGAGGAACATGAACATAGATACATAGATACATAGACAGTGCCAGCAGATAAGGGCCTATGGCCCACCCAGTCTGCCCATTTGAGCTTGAAAGTTCACTTTATGTTTTCCTAGAAGTCTGTTGCCCCTTACTCCTGACCTCCAGAATTCCTTTATGTCTATCCCATGCATTCTTAAATCCCGTGATTGTTTCAGCCCCCACCACTTCCTCTGGCAGGGTGTTCCACTTGTCCACCACCATACAGAGTGTTCCGAAAAGGACATTACAAAATCCCTCAAAGAGCCACTTTTGGGTTACATTTTATGGCTAACAGAACATTAAAAGTGTGAATTAACAGTAATGTTCTTTAATTTTCTACAGTTGCATAGTTTTCATCTATAAATATTTGCATGTATCTGAATAAATAATATTTTGTATTTTTTTTCAAAACCATTGCTTTAGTGATACATAATAGTGTTATTTATTTTGTTATTTTCATACTCCCTTACCACCACCCCCAGGGTGCGAAGTAACACCTTTATGTTTAGTTTTATTTACTTTTTTTGTTTATCAGTAACCACCATATCTTTAGCGTGGTGTAACACTTTTTTCATTAATTCCCCCAGATGGGTTGCTTCAACACATTTCTGTTTTATTGTTGATATATTTTTTTATTGTTACTCCCACCACAAATTTTTATTAAGTCATACAATTTTTGTGTTTCCTTGCATGTGTGCAAGAAACATCTTGGGACAGAACGAAATTTCAGAGGAGTGTCAGGGACTAGGCCAATGCAGAGCACTCTACAGTGGGCTCGTCCCTGACAGACCAATGAGAATGCAACCTGACTGTGACACCAGTCAGAGTTTTACAGCTGGAAGCCATTCTCTAGTTGAAAGAAATGAAGCGCTTCAATGAGACAGCGCTTCATTTTTTTCATTTGCATAATGCTGTCACCCCCCCCACCCTACGTTACCCCTCCCAGCTCCTAGCATCCGATTAAACCCTATGGCTCCCTCCCTCTGAATGCTGTCTGCCCTACACCCTCTGTTCCTGTCCCAGCACCTGGTGTGCAATTAAACCCTCCTGCTCCCTCCCACTGTGTGCTGTCCACCCCGCACCCTCTGTTCCCTGTCCTGGTAACGCTGTGCATAGTACATCTGATCCTCTCCAGCCAGCATTGCCTTGGAAAAAGTTGCCAAGGCATGCAATGTGAGACTTGAATCTGGCCAGAAAGAGAGAGAGAGAGGAGAAGACGTCACATCCTGCTGAACCGACAATAAACTGTGAAGTAAAACTACTGGTTAAGTAACTTCTGAATGAGCAGTGCTGCATATAGTGGGACATTTTGATTTCCCTTTCAGTTGTGGGTTTTACATGGATGTACAGTAGGATGATTAGTGGTGTCCACAGAAGTGAAGCGAAGACTCCCTTCCCATCCCACACAGCAGACTTCTTGATGACACTGTTTTTCTGTTGTATCCTAAGCTATCCCATTATCAACATTCTGTTGGATGTAATGGTCATTTTCAAGCCAGAATTAAGGCTTGAAAAACAAGATTGGGACACACTGTACTCATGGAGTCAGATATCGCCACTAATAAATCAATATCTGTAGGACTGTTATGGAGAATGACCAAAAATAGGCCTTCTCCATTTTACCCTTCTCCACCCACCCACTGCCTTCAAATTGGAGCTATGCTTTACATGCATTTTTTTGGTGGTTAGAAAACACACACACACACACACGCGTGCATGCATGCACGCATGCATGCACACACACACACCTTCTTTAATTACCCTAAACAGGCTGCTACTGACTGTCTGTTTTAGATGTCTGTGACAATGAGCATAGTGCATTGCATTGTTTTGTTTTTCTTAATGCTGGTTTACAAAAGATTAGCCATTCTCCCTACTACAATTTTGCATCCAGCCATATTGTGTTCAGTATCTGTGTTCAGTTTACAGCATCTAATTGTAATCCCTGTTCTTAGTGATTCTGGAAAAGAACTCATATGTATGGGTAGAATTTGATTTTGTTTTGGGGGGGGGGTGACAACTGCAAACTGGAGTACAGTGTACAGTTCTGGAGACCTTACCTACGTAAGGACATAGACAGGGTAGAGCAGGTTCAGAGGAGGGTAACAAAGATGGTACATGGATTGCATCACAAGTCCTATGAGGACAGGTTGAAGGAACTAAATATGTACTCCCTGGAGGAGAGGAGAGGAGGGAGAGAGAGGGGATATGATAGAGACATACAAGTATCCTACAGGGAGGAACAGGGTGCAGGAATACATTATTTTTAAGCAAAAAGATGTTCCAGGACTAGAGGGCATGGGATGAAGTTGGAGGGAGGATGATTCAGAGGAAACATAAGGAAGAATTTCTTCACAGAGCGGGTGGTGGACAAGTGGAACACCCTGCCAGAGGAAGTGGTGGGGGCTGAAACAATCACGGGATTTAAAAATGCATGGGATAGACATAAAGGAATTCTGGAGGTCAGGAGTAAGGGGCAACAGACTTCTAGGAAAACATAAACTGAACTTACAAGCTCAAATGGGCAGACTGGGTGGGCCACAGGCCCTTATCTGCCGACACTGTCTATGTATCTATGTATCATACAACCAGTGCAGTTTCTAGTCTACAGCATTTCTCCAAACCACAATGTGAACAACTGAATAGCAAGGGTGACAGGCAATGGCATTGCTCAGAACCCCACCCACAGGCACATTTCTAAGAGGAGGGGACCTATTCATATAAAAACAGGCACTGCCAATACACAGCACTATAACTGTATTACACTCCAAATGAATCAGTCCAGTAGTAACCCATAATTATCAGTGAACAGTGGTTTAGGAATGCTGGCTATAAACACAGCTGGGTGACAGATAGAACAAGCATTTGTCAATGCAGAATGTTTGCTTGCTGGAATTGGCATTGGTAGTGTAGGAGTTACAGAGCTGCATAATAGGAATGGCAGTGAAGTATTTAACTGAAGCCAGCCCCACCACCACCCTGCAGATACTGACAGGCATTGGGGTATGCCTTTGGGTCGTCAGGCATAACGGCCACGCCATTTCACCACACCCTACCCTGCAGACACCGACAAGTGTCATGGGTGCTGTATAGGAGAATTGGGTGAACTTTGGGGTCAAAGAGTCCAAGGCACACCTTGATGCCTCTCACTGGCTGCAGGGTGTGGGTGGGGGTGGAAAGGTATGAGCATTACAGGCGACAATACCAAGTCACACCCCTGATGCCTGTCAGTCTCTACAGGGTGGAGCGTTATGGTCAGATACCCTAACACCTCAGGCTTTCGTTGGTATTTTCACTCCAAATTTTCAACATGTTTTTTTTGTGACCCCCCGCCTCATGAACAGTGACAATATCAGTCTGTTAGCCGAAAGCTGATTTTGCACAGCGACTATGCCATTTGGCACTACAGGTGCGAAAACACATTTCGAACAGGATGTGAAAAATGACAGCTATACTGTTCATGGGGAGGTGTAAAAAATGGCAATGTTGAAAATCTGGAGTGAAAATATAAAAAAAAAAATGGTGAAGTCACGAGCGTGCGTAGAAACTGTGCAACGCACACCCATAATGTAATTAGTTTGGGAATTTTTTACAGCAGATTGTCAACACAGGCATTTTGGGACCTCCTCTCATGAATAGTGTCACTGTGATTTTCTGAATCTGTCCCGAACAGTGATTTCCCACAGTGACCACGCATTTCTGTGCTGGAAGTGAGAAAACACATTTCGGCCATGGTGTGAAACATGACAGCTGTACTGTTCATAAGGAAGTGTGGAAAAATGCCAGTGGTGAAAATCTGGACTGAAAATATTACAAATTCAAGAACTTACGAGGGTGCATGGAAACTGCACAATGCTCACTCATAACACAGTAATTTTATGGACTTTTATCACCAAGTTTTTAACATAGCCATTTTAAGACCTCTGCTAATGAACAGCATCACAGTGATTTTCTTAATCTGTCCCGAACATTGATTTTGCACACCGACTGTGCCATTGTGCGCTACATGCATGGAAACACATTTTGGGTGAGATGTGAAAAATGACAGCTGTACTGCTCATAAGGAGGTGTGGTAAAATGGCAATGTTGAGAATCTGGAGTGAAAATATAAAAATTCGTGAACTTACGAGCGTGTGTAGGAACTGCGCAACGCACGCTTATAAATTAGTCATTTTTGGGAATTTTTTTACCAAATTTTCAACATAAGGTTTTTGGGGCCTTACCTCATGAACTGTGACACTGTCATTTCATAAATAGGTCCCAAAAGGTGGTTCCATACAGTGACTGCGAAATCACCTTTTGGGGCCAATTAACGCCATGACAGTGCCCGAATTTATGAGGAGGGGTCCCAAAAACCCCATGTTGAAAATTTGGTGTCAAAATTCCAAAAAATGCCTGAGATATGGATCAAAGTTGAAAAACCCTATTTATTCCATTATACAGCTTACCAGCATTTCCTCAATTCACGGTCGGCTTTGAAGAGTGCAGACGTGTTCCTGGTCCACCGAAGATCATCGCGCTGGACTCCGGAGAAGTATGGGGTGAGGTGGGGTGTGGGAGGTAGGGTGCACAGAGGGAGGGGTGTGGGGGAGGAGAGGGGCAAGACAAGCAACGAGGGACCGTTTTTGATTTTAGGTCTTTATCTTGCTTTTAGGAAGATGACGTGGGACTTTGCCACACTGGGTGGGATCCCAGCATGACAGCTGGAACTTTGTTTTGGGGGCAGTGCTGACCGGGGATTGGGCACCCGTCGATACGCCTGAAGGTTGCCATGCTGGGATGGGCTCCCAGCATGGCACCTGAAAGTGTGTTTGGGGAGGGCAGCAGGCGGACGTTTGCCATGCTGAGGTGGGATCCCAGCGTGGCACCTGGAAATGTGTTTGGGGGCCAGCAGATGGATGTTTGCCACTCTGGGGTGGGCTCCCAGCGTGGCACCTGGAACTTTGTTTTTAGGGGGGCGAGTGGAGCCGACGGGGGATTGGGCACCCCCGTTGGCCATACAGAGGTTTGCCATGCTGGGGTGGGCTCCCAGTGTGGCACCTGGAAGTGTGTTGGGGGGACGCTGAGCCGACGGTGGATTCGACACCCTCGTCAGCCGTAGTTCACTTCAAACTGAATTTGTGTTCCAGGAAGAGAAAGCAGAGATGTCTATAAGCAGGATTGCTGGCAATATGCTAATCAACACTATCCTATTGCTGCTGACTGAAGCGGTCTGTCCCTTTCAACTGTACATCACTGCATTTTCAACTGCTGTCATAGACAGCTGCAG
The DNA here is from genome assembly GCA_016271365.2 of Neoceratodus forsteri. Lineage (NCBI taxonomy): Eukaryota > Metazoa > Chordata > Ceratodontiformes > Ceratodontidae > Neoceratodus > Neoceratodus forsteri. Next base: position 690,147,794 of record CM057449.1, read on the forward strand.
CATTCATTGGTGAACTGTGGCCGTGCCTGCAAACACACTGGCTGAATTGGAAGACAGGGTGCAACCCCTACAAAAACTCGAATGATGGCACTATGTTTATTGCACATGCATGCAAGCAAACATAATAAATAACTAATGAGAGGTCAATAGCACATGCGTCACCATTTAGCTCAAAATTTTCTTTAATCTACCAGGTGACAGTAAAACTGATTTTAATGGCACTTAGCTATGGGACAGTGGAGCTGCCATAACCAGCACTAAATTATTTGTGCTAAAACTGGTTCAGACACAAGAAACAGTTATTTCAAGATCAGCTTGTGACTAAACAAAGGGACAGACTCCTGAGTGAATTAATTGATAATAGCATGTTCAGTTCATTGAGCAGTCCAGCAACTGTGTCACAGCAATGGCAGCTGCAATGAAACACCCAAACCAAATCTGAATGTTTGCTTAACAGTCCTGAATATTACTAGTACACCAGAGGAAAAAATACTGTATTTTGGGCTCTCCATAGAAACATAGACATTGACGGCAGATAAGGACCGCTTGGCCCACCTAGTCTGCCCATTTCCCTACCTACAGGATAGGCCGCAGATTCTAGTTAACCAACAGCCTATTTCTTCCTACCCCCCACAGGAATTGCCTTATGTCTGTCCCATGCATTCTTGAATTCTCCCACAGTTTTAGACCCCACAACCTCCTTAGGAAGGCTGTTCCATGCATCCACTACCCTCTCTGTGAAAAAATACTTCCTCATTGCCCTGGAACACCCCCCATCTTTAAATTGTGTCCCCTTGTTCTTGCATGTCTCTTTTCTGAAAGATGGTACCCTCTTGGACTTTGTTGATTCCACTGAGGTACTTAAAAGTTTCTATCATGTCCCCCTCCCTTCTTTCCTCAAGGGTATACTTATTAAGCTCCTTTAGTATATCTTCTCATCGAGCTTCTCTTGCAGACCCTGCACCATTTTAGTTGCCCTCCTCTGGACTGCCTCTATCCTGCCTATGTCCTTGCAGAGATGGGGTCTCCAGAACTGGACACAGTACTCCAGATGGGGTCTCACCAACTGTCTGTACAGAGGATAACAACTTCCTGTTTTCTGCTGCTGATGCCTCTCCCTATACATCCCAGTATACCCCAGCCCTCCCTACTGCCTTCTCACATTGCTTGCTAACCTTAAGGTCATCTGATATGATTACCCCCAGGTCCCTTTCCTTTTTTGTTGTTGTTACTACCCCCCATTGTGTAATCTTCCACTGGGTTCTTGTTTCCCAGGTGCATTATTTTGCACTTCTTTGCATTGAATCCTAGCTGCCATACTTCTGACCATTCCTCCAACCTTGCCAAGTCCCTTCTCATCCTTTCCACGCCTCCTTGTGTATCAACCCTGTTGCAGATCTTTGTGTCATCTACAAAGAGGCATACTTTTCCTTCCAGTTCCTCTGTAATGTCACTTATAAAGACATTAAAAAGGACTGGACCCAGTACTGAACCCTTCGGTACCCCACTAGTAACCCCTCTTTCTTCAGAGTGGACTCCACTTACAATTACCTTCTGTGTCCTGTTGTCCAGCAGCACTAGTGTATTGCTTTTCCCTAGCTGTTACCTATGTTATACTGACATGCACTGGCGAGGGTGGGGGTGGGGGTGGTGCTAGGTCTAATGGTATATAAAGGAAAACACCATCATGTACCCAGCAGATATGCTTATTGACAGCAAACCTCACAGACAGTATAACACCCTGCAAATACAACTCAACAATTACTTGTATTGGAGACTCAACATTATGATATAAAATACAAATGGCAGCTGCAGATGGGCAGTATCACTTCCCTTCTCTTACTATAAAAACCCATTTCCATGCACCCCCAGGACCCTCAGTGCCTTACTATAGCCCTTATTCCACTGCTTGGTGTGCGTGACAGAATCACTGATGGTTGGCTCCCAGATTCCTCTTCTCAGATGAAGTGGCCAACATACCCTCTCTAATACAATACACCCCACCACATATACCATGCAAGGAAACATACAGCACTGACAAATGCTTGTTTATGATTCTATCAATATGTAAATAGTTTCATCTGCAAATATACTGTAATAAATAAAATTATTTTTGTATCCCAGAGTTAAGCTGTACCATCACCATGTATTTTTTTATTTGTCCCCAACCAAATGTTCTTTTTCATAACATTTGTTTGTTTTTAACCATGACCCACTCCCATGGTATGTGTAACACTGCATTTTTTTTGTTCTGCAGAATATTGTTTTCGAAATCATCATTCCCAGATCTACCATGATCCCTTTTTTGGTTGTAAAAATATACAAATAGGACTTTTTTTAAATATGTAGCATATTTGTCTTTGTTTTATATACTTTCTTTTGTTTAAGTGATTTGTGTTTACCTATGCTTGATAGAGAATGATATTGTTACATCACAACCATTACAGACAAAGGTTAAGTGTCTTTCTATAACTACTGATCATACCTTAATGACATACAATAGTATACATCTGCATAACTATCATTCACTGGCCACAGATATAAATATATATATATATATATATATAGATCTGATAAGCCATCCATCCTTGAGTCTCTTAACAATCACTTCTCTACTGCAGGCCTAGCCTTTGACTCCTCCCCTGCCAGTGTGCTCCGCAACGAAGTTGGCACCCAGGACCCCAAAGTCCCCGTCACGAGTTCATCATTCTCCCTTCAACCTGCATCACTAAAAGAAGTTGAAGATCTTTTGCAGCAACTGGATACTAGGAAGAGTGCAGGAGCAGATCTGCTTGACCCTCCTTCCTTAAGATTGGTTATCACATCTTGGCTGTGCCAATAACCCACCTTTTTAATCTATCTGTCTCTCAGGGTGTCCTTCCCGCTGTATGGAAAACTGTGCATGTTATTCCCCTTTTTAAATCCAGAGACCCCAGCAACCTAAACAATTATAGACCTATTTCTTTACTCCCCATCCTGTCTAAATTGTTAGAAAAAATTGTGAGCTCACAACTAAGGGATTATTTGGAATTATATAATCTCCTTAACCCTTTGCAGTCTGACTTCAGACCACGGCATGACACCATTTTGGCACTTGCTAAAGTTATGAACAACTGGTAACATGAACTCGATGCCAAAAACTTTGTTTGTGCAGTATTCTTAGACCTTAGCAAGGCATTCGATACTGTCAACCATGACCTGCTTCTCCTTTCCCTCAGAAACATTAGATTGGACCACCTTTCCTTGAGATGGTTCTCTAATTATCTAGTAGATCGGTTCCAGCAGGTCAAAGTGGAAGGGGAACTCTCTCCACTTAAGCCCCTCCTGAGAGATGTACCTCAAGGATCGATACTGGCCCCCTTGCTTGTCATAATATATATTAACAGTATAGATGCCTGCATCAAAAATGCCAATATACATCTTTTTGCAGATGACATGGTTCTTCACACCAGTAGACCTACCCTTGAGGCTGCTTGCAGTCACCTTCAACAGGATTTCAATCTTTTGCAACATCAGCATCTTAACCAAAAGCTACTTCTAAAGGCCCACCCTTGTGCCTTCAAGATATCCGTCCTTACTTGGACCACTGCCTCCGATCACCACCCTTCTTGGCAAACCTCTGGAGTATGTATCCAAGTTTATGTATCCGGGGGTAAGGTTTGACAACAGACTCTCTTTTCTCAACCACATCAAAGAACTGTCAAAAAAGCTTAGACAGAGGTTGGGCCTGTTTTATAGGATTATGCATCTTCTTACAAGAGATACCAAGAAAAGACTGGTCCAAACCACCTTCCTCTCCCTCCTGGATTACTCAGACTTTCTGTACAGCCAGGGACTGGCTGCTGCGCTCTCAAAACTGGACATGCTCTATCATAGAACCCTATGGTTTATCACTGATCTTCCATACAATATTCACCACTGCTCTCTATACAATGCCGTGGGATGGACTCACTTACAAAAGAAAGAGAAATACCTCCCTCTGGACCTTCACAGCTATCACCAAGAAGCTGCCTCAATATATCTTAGAATGCATAGGGAATTGGATAGGGAAGCAGTATAGTGCAGTGGTTTAAGGCTCTGAGCTGCAAATCTGGTGACATCCAGCAAACCAGACCTGGGTTTGAATCCTACAGCTTCCACTTGTATACTGTGTGCTCATGAGCAAATCACTTAACTTTCCTGTGCTCCCAGGTTGCACCTGTAAAAAAGCTTTCAGCTTAGTGTGCTACTCCTGGTTAAACAACTAAATAAAAAAATTAAAAAAAGATTGTTTAACCCTAAGCATGTTAGGTATGTATATGCTGAGAAGTGCTTCCTATATCTATCTGGCAGTGCCAAAGGTCAAATCGCACTTTGGCAGGGCTTCCATGAGCCATATGTTACCTGTGTGCTGGAACACACTGCAGAAAACCTTGAAATTGGCCCTCAGCATACCAGCATTTAAAACTCTCTGTGCTCATTCATTTAAGAAACCCACAATTGTTTCTCCTGATCTCCCCCTCCCTGCCTCAGTGACTTGCTGGTCACCTGTCTGATGAAATATTACAGTATATTTACTACCCCATCTCATTGACCCCTTCCCCTCCCTCTTTAACCTTTTCATAGCATTCCTTTTTTGCTTTTCCTTGTGTAGCCTGCTCCCTTGCGTAAGTTTCAGTTGTCTTAAAGTAGTATACGTCTTGTTCACATGACCCCTACCTCCCTGACCCTGGGGCACTCACCTTACCTTCTGGCTCTGCTCACTCCCCTTATCTGGAGTCTGTTCTTACCCATGGCCCTGGTATCACTATTTGCTGCTATGAGACTTATGGGTTCCCCTGCCTCCCCTCCCCTCTTTCTTTAACCTTCACAACTCCCTTCCTTTTCTTATCAGCTTCTTAACTTCCCTTGTTGCCCCTCTCACTCGTATTTGTTCTTCTGCCTTCACCACACTATAGTGTCCAATCTTGACTATAACCTGGATTTAGCTGCTCATGTGTGTATATAGTACTCATGCACTACCACTGTCATTACTCTGTGTATTATATTTAGCCCTGACTATGTTAGTTAGTTATTTAAATATTGTGTGATTTTATTGTGTTCAATGTGCTGTGTATTTTTCTAGTATCCTGTTCAGGTCCATCTCGTAAATGAGCTTTGCTCAATGATGTTCGCCTGGTTAAATAAAGATTTTGATATATATATATATATATATATATATATATATATATATATGATTACAGTACTCAATATATGATTTAATGGCAACATAGATAAATTGTGTTTATTGACATCTCTAAATAAAATGCTGATATCTAGTGACAAATAAAATCAATGTGTCACCATGTCACATGATAGGAATGTGAATGAATTGTACTGTGAGACAATCTAGTGTTCTAAATAACCATAGGAGAACACTTTACCTGTATCGATAATAACAATAGTCATTATGAAAGTTAACAGTTTTAACATGTAGTCTGATCAGTTTAATTGTTAAGTGTTACTACATATCCTCATTCTGTCACAAGACTTTACCAATGTGACACTTTGCTTTTGATTGTCTACTGATATAAACAATCTTTTCTAAATGTCGACATGCTATTCACCTATATAACAATATTATATATTAATAATTAATAACTGTAATTATACAATGGCAAGAAAGAATCCTGGGCTCTGATTGCTCCATCTGGGGCTAGATGTCATGTTATCCCAGCACAACATCACAGATCTAGTCCCAGCACACACAAGACCACATCACATGGTAAACAAATCACTCCACATGCCATGTTCAAGTTGGCCACACTTGAAATGGGCACTGTACAGTTTGCTAGTACTTTCCTTTTTTAAAACATAAATCCCTCCCTCCCAATGCCACAAAGTGTACCCCAAACCATCCTCCACACTTTTAATGTGTCCAACATGACAGAAAATAATCATGAAGGAATTCTTTTGTGCGTGCTTTTTTTTTGTTAAATAATCTGAAATCTAAAAGAAAGCCAGCACCACGATCAGCTTCAAGCTCTCCCCACTGATATTATGATTGGCTTCACAGTACCACTCTTTGCTCAATGGCCCACACAGAATGTTTACAAAGTTTAGAAAATGTAAATCCTTCCTTCCCACAGCAACTATTCCACCAAATATCAATCACATAACCCTCACACATTCCCCAAAATCATTCTTGACACTTTCCCTTTTTTACTTTTTAAAACAAAATGAGCAAAGTGAAAGTCGTGTTTGTGATAAGCTTCACATCAGTCCCCAGCCATACTCTCAGTCATCCACTCAGTGAACACTGTAATTGCGAGCAAGCCCAACATTCTTTTTAAAAATAAAGAAATCATCTAACTAAAAGATGTCCTGTCAGCTTCACACCCAGCAGTCTATCCTGCTAGACATATAAGAGCCTTCATGCCAGTCCTTCCTGGTTGCCTAGCAACCAATCACACTGAGCACATGCTTGCCTTACTAGATATCACAGCCATGAGTCAACAGGGTGGGAGACAATCACGATAAGCAAACTCCACTCAACACACCAGATGGCAGCATAAAGAAAATAAAGTCTGGTAACTAATGTTCTTCCCCCAGTACCAACAGGTGCCAACTGTACCAGAGAAAACAAATACATAGAAATTACTGCCAGATTGCGTGCCACAGTACAAGGAGGTAGCTGAATCTATAGCTTCCAAGCAGTATAGAGAGAAACAGTGAGAGACCATTTACAAATAGGAGGAAGAGGGGGACAAGATTAGAACCCATAGGAGCTCCACCTACTAGCCGTAATAAACACCACGACTTTTCTTTTAAATATTCCTACCCATAAAGAATATTAAAAAAAAAAAGGTAAATGTACTTTTTTTTTCTTTTTATACAGGAGCCATTGTATAATCACAATAATGCACTCCAGGGTGTTTGCTGAGCTGCGATAATGTCACTTATCAGGTGTTGGATGCACTCGGCCTGTGGCCTCTTGCCCACCACCCATGGTGTCATGTTAGACCAGCACAACACACACCATGAAGTGCATTATTGCTTAATTATATATCAGCTTATGTGGTAAATTAACAATATCAACAGTAATCATTAACTCCCCTCACATACCGATGGATATGTATTACAGCTATTGATACCTGGTTAACTGATGATATAGATAAATAGTATGCTTCGGCAATGAAGCATAAAATGGTGCCATGTATCGACAACAGAAGAATCTATCAATGTGGTATAGAAACATAAACACATAGAATTTGATGGCAGATAAGGACCGCTTGGCCCACCCAGTCTGCCATTTTCCTTACCTATTGGATAAGCTGCAGATCCTTGTTAATCAACAGCCTACTTCCTCCTACCCCCACACAAGAATTGCTTTTTTGTCTGTCCTATGCATTCTCGAATTCCCCCAATGTTTTTGATCCCACAACCTCCTCAGGAAGGCTGTTCCATGTATCACTACCCTCTCTGCAAAAAAATGCTTCCTTATAGTACCCCTGAGCCGTCCCCCTCTATCTTCAAATTGTGCCCCCTTGTTCTTGCACAACTCTTTTTATGAAAGATGCTACCTTCTTAGACTTTATTGATTCCCTTCAGGTACTGAAATGTTTCTATCATGTCCCCCCCTCTCCCTCCTTTCCTCAAGGGTATACATATTAAGCTCCTTTAGTCTCTCTTCATATGGCTTCTGGTGCAGACCATGCACCAGTTTAGGTGCCCTCCTCTGGACTGCCTCCATCCTGTCTACGTCCTTGCAGAGATGAGCTCTTCAGAACTGCATGCAGTATTCCAGATGGGGTCTCACCAACTGTCTCTAAAGAGGGATGACAACTTCCTGTTTTCTACTGGTAATGCCTCTCCTTATGCATCCCAGTATCCCCCCAGCACTCCTTACTGCCTTATCACATTGGATGCCTACCTTTAAGTCATCTGATGTGACTACCCCCAAGTCCCTTTCCATTTTTGTTGTTGTTAGTACCTCCCCCCACATTGTGTACTCGTACTCTGGGTTTTTGTTTCTCAGGATAAGGACTGTTCAAAATGTTAACAGTCATAACAGTTACTGTTATTGTTGATAAATGGGTATTTATCAACAATAAAAAAATGTATCAATATGGTTTGTAAAACCCATTAATGGTCATAACAGATATTGTTATTATTGATATATGGTAAAAGTTAACGATAGCAATGTTAATGTGTAGGACTGTGGATCAAGCAGTTATTATCAATGACCATATGAGCAGAGTTACAGTTATCAATAATATTTATAGCTGTTATGCTTGTTGACAGTTACTACATGTCCTCATACTGTCTAAATAAGTTTACCATTGGGACACGTTACATTTGATTGTGGGGAGATACCAACATCTTTTTCTAAATGTTGTGACATAATATTTACCTATATTTCAAAAGTACCATATATCAGTAACTGTAATTATATATAATAGATATCAACATTATTTTTAAATGTCAAGACATGCTATACCAATATTACAATATCATATATTGATACAATGCCATCATGTATTGCCAACCAAAAAAAGTAACAATATGGTATACATATTGAGGCAACATGAGGACTTTGTTAAAACAAATGTTTAAGATTGTTCTCCTCAAAAAATGGTTCATCTAATTAATCCTTTGCTTACACAAAATGAATTATTAAATAATTGATAGTAATACATGGTATCAATATTATGTCATATTTGTCATATTATGAATGTTATTGATACCAAATCAGCCACTTTTTCCCATATATATTGATAATAATAATTTTGTAAGACAGATGCATTTATTTGCAAAATATACTGTATCATTAAATTATTCTCATAACAGCATACTGTATCAATTTTTTATGAACATTCATGACAGATGTAAAAAAATCTTAAAAAAAATATTTTTTGTAAATGTTCTGAATTTTGGTAATGGTGCATGTAATTTGGTTAGTATCTATATAAGTCTAATACTGATTGACATCTGTCTTGTACATTAAATCATGTTGCTATCATTTAATGCCTCCCCCTCACCCCACCCTGGCAGTACCAATTCATCCTTGTTTTTGCAGGCTTTGCCTGTAAAAGCATCAGAAGACAATAATAAACTTAACAGCATTAACACTCAGCCCTGCCCAAGTCATGATCCTATTAAAGGGACTGTCATTTGTTCCTCATGCAACTCCAGACATGTTCCACATTAAAATAGATATAAATTATTCAGAAAATTACATCTGAAAGAGTTTATTTTGAAGAAAGACCAGAATGGGTTAAATATGTGTACTGAGTATCAACAAGTGTTACGGAAATAACCAATGCAGAATTTCAGCCTACCAGTATGAATGACTTAACAGAACTAGCTTTACATATAGACAGAAACATGAAAAAAGATATTACTGAAACTCTGAACTGGACTGAACCAGACCTGGAAAACCTTGACATCCTGGAAGAATTGTTTGTTCCAAATATCCAGGACACTAAGTTCTGGAAGATGATATTGTACAAGTTGACATGTCAGATAGGGAATTTGAATTATTAAGACAATCTATGTTTAAACCAAAATCTACATTCTGTTGTGACAGTACCAACCTTACAATTAAAGAGGAACTTTCATGATCGTCCAAAAAGTTACAGCTTATAGTCATTATATGCAGTACTAGACCTGAAAAGGTGTGTGCATTTGTTATTTCTGGCCATGGTTTACTCTGCCTTCCATAATTTGGATTTGTTTGTGAGCCCTGCTGCATTTGCCTTTTGCTGTTCAGCTGCTGGGTTGCTAGCTCCTGATGACATCACTGAAGGGTAGAGGAGTTACTCACACTGTGCAGTACCATGCAGTTGCAACAATGTTGCAAGGGAAACCTACCAGTATTCAGTGTACATACTGTGTTTCCTCTTCCCCAAGACACCCTTTTAGCAATGCATTATGCCAAAATCCAAATGTCTTGTCAGCATGTTTTTTCTTGTGAAATTGACTCTGACCTATAGTGATGTCAGCAGTACAACCCTGGGCCCACAGCAACATCAGGCTTGCTGTAGAAGCTCTGGTACACCCTGCAGTTTTTAGCAGTTCAGAGTGCGAAAACTAACTGCAGTGAACAGTAATGAAATACAATTCCAGAATCAATGCAAGAAGGGGTAATTTATGCATGAAAGTCAAAAGGACTGGGGAAGTTCCTCTTTAAGGCATTTGAAAAAGTAGTCTTATTCAAGGTGGAAAAATTACTCACCTAAGAATATCCCCTCTGTCTGCAGGAATTTGACTTTTGCAGAAAAGAAAGCTTTGGATGAATTAATGAAAATGGAAAAATTTTGGTCAGAAAACCTACTGACAAAGGTAGCAATATAGTACTGAAGATGTATTCCTTCTATAGGAATAAGGTGAAAGAACTGCTTGCTGATCCCAAGTATTACAGGAAACTCCACAATGACCCATCACCCAATAACAATTTTCTAGAAAGAAAATTGCTTTACATCTGAGAGAAAGCAAAACATGAGGGCCATATCTCAGTCTGAACTTAAGTATATTTGGACATGTAACCCTATGATACCTAATAGGAAGGTACATTTTACCAAAGGTACATAAAAATATCAACAACCTCCTGAGGAGGCCAGTAGTCCTTGGAAGGGTCATTGATAGACAATATCAGTAGATCTGTTGATTATTTTCTAAAAACATGTGTCTCAAATTTGCAGTCTCACCTACATGACACCATGCATGCAATAGAAAAACTTGATTGTCTTGAATGGAAGGATGACAACATTTGTTAGGTATAGATATGGGTTCACTCTATATATACATTGACCCCAATGCAAGTATCAGATCTAATAAGCACTTTTTGGAACTCAGTCTGCTGAGACAGAAATTCCCAATTCCCTTTACTGTGGAACCACTGGAGTTTATTTTAAAATATAACTATTTTGAGTTTGATGATGAATTTTTCTTACAGTCATGTGGTAGTACCATGGGGGTGCTTATGGCCCCATCTTTCACAAATGTATTCCTGGGGTACTGGGAAGAAGCATTTGACCTCAATCAGGAAAACAACCCCCACACATGCCACATCATAGGGTGGCATCATCATATAGATGATGTGGCCTGTGTGTGGAAGGGCACAGAACAGGAGTTCATGGAATTTATGAACTGGTTAAACATCAATTATCTATGAGTAAGGCATCTCTGAATTTTTCTGACATTATATGGTGGACCAATAAAGAGAACAGGGTCTGTACAAAAGGATATAGTAAATTAACAGCTACAAATAACCTCCTCAAGGTGGAAAGTGCTCATCCAAAATACCTCATTAGATCAATTCCCTACAGGCATTTTCTCCATCTTAGACATAATTGATCAGACTCTAATGAGTTTGAGGTACAAGCATTATAATTGAAAACTAAATTTGAAAATAGGGGTTATGAGAAACGCAATTTGGACAAGGCAATGAATTGTGCTAGGAATACAGACAGAGCTATGCTTATTCCAAAACAAATGAAAAAGGATACAAAACAGTTGCGTTTTGTCACGGAATAATCAGATGGCAGGAAAGACAGGTGGAATAATCAGACAGTTCTGGTCTATTCTGATGAGGGATCCAGCCCTAACAGGAATGGTGGGTGACACGCTGAGAATATAATTGAAAAGAGATACAAGTCATAGGGATAAACTGGTTCACAGTCAATTTCAAATCAGAGCTCAGCCACCAGCATATTTAAATTGACTACCAGTTCATCCCAAAGCCATGTATAAATGTGGGTGAGGTAGTGTCTGATTAAACTGCAATAAGTCAAGGACCTTTAAGATAGTATAAGCAACAAAGAAGGCAAGATTAAAGGTGTATGTGGGTTGTATGAACTTTCCGATCTGGCACAGGATCCAGGAACACATTAGAAGCATAAAAAATACTCACTGAGAAAGTCCAATAGGCTCTCATTTTAGGAGTTTCACAATGGGGATTCTAAACAGCTCACATTCATGGGTTTGGAATGGATCCTGGTATCTAAGAGAGGGGTGACTGTTTGAATAAGATGCTCCACAGGGAAATATTTTGGATTTTCAGCCTGGGGAGTCAAAACAATCAGTCTGAATGAGGATTGGTATCTTAAATCTTTTTAATGAAGCCACTTGAGCTTTTAATCTTTAGCAATGGGTCTGTACCACAGTATTCTATTGACTCCGTCTCTTTTTTTCTCCCCTTTTCCCCTACAACAGACTAACTCTCTTTCACAAAAAAAATAGTTGAATTTATCTGTCAGTGTTTTAATATACTTTATTTTATTTACAACCTTGGTTACTGGGTAGGTACATTGATCCAAAGGACCATTTTCAAGCATGACCTGGGCCATAGGAGTGGCACAGCAATGACAAGGAATACATACATACATATATACATACATACATATTGACAAAGAATATGGTTAGTATGGTACATGATATACTGGTTGAAAAATTAGAACTAAACCACTTGACAAATGCAAACCTAATAAGAATTAACTACACGGCAATGAATAAGAATTTAAAAATACAGTACATACAAGCATGGTAATTATCAACTGTACAATGCATGATATATAATTTACAAGGTGTACAGTTGGTACAGTACAATGAACAATTTTGGTTGAAAAATCAACTTAATAAATGCAACTTAAATAGAGTTGACAGGTTCATAGAAACAGAAAATCAACTAGACAACGGTCGAAAGCATAGGTGGAAAGAATACGGTGGACAGCAAGCGCTTACCCACAATACTACAACTTGACCATCCTACTGGCCTGGCAACCACTAAAGCATAGATGCAGGGGAGGGTAAAGGTATAAGTGCAGTAGAAAAACGAGAGAAAGGAGAGGTACAGCTGTCTGGGGGGGGGCCTACCTGGGCGAGCAGTTACAGTGAGATTCCCAAGGAGTCAGGTTTTGAAACTGGATTTGAGGGTAAGGTGACATTAGGCTGATCTAAGAGATGAGGGTAAGTTGTTCCACAGGGTGGGGGCTGTGACAGATAAAGCTTTACTATCCGTACTAGTAGCAGCCCTAGAGACTTCCGGGGGGGGGGAAGAGTTGAGGAATGAAGAGTCCTAGAAGAAAAAGTATAATATTGAGAAGGGAGGAGAGAGAGGACACGTCCCCAGTCCTAAGGGTGCTGTTCATGATGCAGACAAGGGAAAAGTGGTAGAGGTCACAGTAGTGGGTAGAGAATGGGGCAAGTAGGGCAAAATGGCCGACGATGTTGCAGAAAGATATGAGTCGGACTTGGAAGTCAGTGGATACACTCAAGTATGTGGGAGTGCAGTAACCAACGATGGGAAGGAGATTTCCTACAACGATAGCCAGGCGGGCCTCCTTAGACAAGTAGTGCTTGATACGATAGGCCACCCCGAGTTTCTGATTCACTCTGTGAGCAGCAAGGTTAATGTGTTCAGTAAAGGAGAGGGAGTGGTCCAGCGTTACCCCAAGTATTTAAAGTAGGGGACATTCTCGAGGGCAGGGCAATCCGGAGAATAAACATGGGGGAAGAGTTTGCCTTGTATGCCTTGGCAAGGTATGGTTTGGACCCAAACAGCATACCTTTGTTTTTGTTTTCCATTCATCAACAGCAGATTGGATGTGAATCACCTGTGGGCAGAGCAGTAGTTATGTGTGAGGACAGTGGACATATGAGGGAGGGATTTTTCACGATGAAACAGGACAAGATTGTCCACATAGAAGAGGGAGTTGAATATAAGGCTGTCAGAGTAGAGGGTACTTATAAAGATAGAAAAGAGAAGGGGTCCTAGAATGGAGCCCTGGGGAACACCTGTAGTCACTGATAGGGCAGGAAATATGGGAGAGCCAATGTGCACAGTTTGGGAGTGGTCAGAGAGATAGCTCAGAAACTAGTTTGTGGTCTCATGGGAGCAGCCAAGCAGGGGTAATCTGGACAGGAGGAGGGCATGGTTTACCATATCAAATGCCTTTGACAGGTCAACAAAAATGGCACATGTGGCGTTACCGCGGTCCATGTTTGAAATGACATGGTCAGTGAATAGAGCAAGGACTGTTGTTGTTCTGTAGTTTTTGTGAAATCCGTGCTGCTGGTTGCACAACAGGTTGTATTTCCGATGATGTTCAGACAACTGGTGATGGACAACCTTCTTGAGAAGCTTACTAAGGTGAGAGGGAATTGATATGGGTCAATAATTGTCAGAGTAGAAAGGGTATCCAGCTTTAAAAATGGGTACTACGTTAGCTGATTTTCAGGTATTGGGCATGGAGGAGGTGGAGAGGGCCAGGTTGAAAATAAAAGTGAGTGGTTTAGAGATGGCAGGGGAGACTAACTTTAGTGTAGTAACAAAAACAGCTCCACTGCCTAGACTAGCTTTAGTATGACAGGGGAGAGGCCGTCTGCACCAGGGCTGCCACGGTTGGGGAGGGAACCTATAGGCTCTTTTGAGAAATAGCCTTAAAGTAGAAAGGGGGGGGTGGTGCTAGGAGTGCAGGGAGGGGATGGAGATGTGGTGCATACCCTTGAGTAGGCTGCTACATTTGCAGGAAGTTTACTAAGGAGGGCAGAGAGATCAGTAAATTTCATGTTGAACGCCTGGGACACTTCAGCGGGGCTCGGTTAGCTGTCCAGAGGGTGAATCCAGTAGTAGGGCATTTCTGTGTGGGCAGGGGTTGAGAAGGGAGCTAATGGAGTCCCAGAATTTTTTAGGGTTACTGAGACTCTCCTTCTGAAGGTTGAAATAGTAGTTCCAATTCAAGGACCTAGTCATATTTATTATAGTTATATACCATGTAACATTAGTATGACCATTGACTTTTAATACTTAAAATTTTTTTCTGTATGAGTAGGAATGCTCACTGTCACACATTCATTTAATTGTTGCATGCCACTAACAAGTTATTTTCCTTTGCCATAGGATGATTGGAGTGCCATGTGTACCGCAGCAGCAGATCTCCTTGTTAACAAACTAGTGCTCAGATTGGGAGATTGCAGTAGAAACAGTTCTGGCATTTCCTGACACATCATTTACCAGGATTTCTGTATGAACTCTGCAATTTTTTTGTGTAATTTTTCTATATCATGGTAATAATGATTTTCCTTCTACTATGATTATACCTTGTGTGTGTTATGGATTGTTCAAGAAGGTATTTTGTTCAACACAAAATTGATTTTCAAGTATTTTTTCTTATGTTTTCTTACCAGGTACATGGGTTTGAATCCCCTGAAAACATGTTTCACTAATTTACTGATTTTACTAGTATGTAAGTTGTACTGTCCATTTCACTGGTGCAATAGCTTCAACATGATATAAAAGGGGTGAGGTTAGTTTGGAACTCCACCCTCTGACAAAGCTCCACCTGAGTGAAGCGTCATGGAACTTAGCTGGTGTGATCTTTTTTATCAACTTTTGTACATTTGGATTTATTTACTGCCTGGATTTTCTAGGAATAAACAAGTATACATCTCTCCAAGCCTATATGCATGGTGTGTGCATTTCTGCACTACTGCTTCCTCCTCGAGGGCACCATACCTTGTTGCCATGCCCTGAACCCCCAGAAGGTGAATACACACAAGTTTGTTAACAGTGTAACATTTCTGCAACTAACTGAACAGCAGAAGGCTGATCTTATTAGACCTCTTCAGGCAGAGGAAATACATTTAAAGATACTTAA
This sequence comes from Neoceratodus forsteri, assembly GCA_016271365.2. Taxonomy (NCBI): domain Eukaryota; kingdom Metazoa; phylum Chordata; order Ceratodontiformes; family Ceratodontidae; genus Neoceratodus; species Neoceratodus forsteri. Next base: position 690,163,411 of record CM057449.1, read on the forward strand.
CTTAAAGGGAAGGAAGAGTCCCTGCCCACATGGGTTCAGGAACTAATTTTGTAAGACCATGAGGCCTCTGCTTTCTTCACAATGCAACACATTTTCCAAGATATTTTGGAGGGGAACATGCCCCCTACCACCTGGTAATATGCAAATATTTCAGCTATTTTAAAACCAGAGAAAGACAAAAATTATATATGAGTCCTATAGTACAGTCTCGGTCTTGAATTCTGATGATAAGATCTTTATGTGGGCAGTTGAACAGGAGGCTGGGGGATATGGTCCCCTTCATAACAGATTTGGATCAAACTGGGTTCCTTCCACTCTGGCTGATGCAGGATAATATCAAAAGGACAATCTCCCTCATCCATTATGCCACCAAACACCAACTCTCCACCTTTATTACTAAGTCTAAATGCAGAGAAGGGAAGGCATTTGACAGGATGCCCTGTAGGTTCTTTCAGGGCACCTTGTTCAAATTTGGCTTCCCTTCTCAGTTTATAACTGCTACAAAATTTTTATGCATGTCCCCAGGGAACCGTTAAGGCCAATGTAACCTTTTCTGAGTGCTTCAGCTTAAAAAGAGGGATGTGTCAGGGGTGTTCCTTGTCCCCCTTCTTTTTGCACCTTATGGGGAACCCCTAGCAGAATATGTAGCAACCTGCAAGGATGTAGCTGGCATTGTAGTGGGGGGACAAGAACACAAAGTGTTGTATTATGCCTTTAACCTCCTGTGTATTTTATCTCTCCAGTCCACTCTTTACCAAAGCTTTGGGCCACATTTAACTGTTTTTAATACTCAGTAGGATATAAATTAAACTGGGGAAAAACAGGAGTTTTGCAAATTGCATTACACCCTCAACTGGGACTCCAGGATATAAATTAAACTGTGAAAAAAACAGCAGTTTTGCAAATTGAATTCCACCTTCAACCAGGACTCCAGAATCAAGACCAATTTAAATGGAATCTGAAAGCAATTAAATATTTAGGGGTACCCATCCCACTGGACCTTAATTAGCTTATGGTTCCAAATTATACCCCACTAATAACCTCCATAACAGCAGGCCTTCAATAATGGCACATTCTCACACTCCTGCTTATCAGCAGGGTGGAGGTCATCCAAATGAACTTGTTATCTGGTTATGCTTATTCCAGACCATGCCAGTTCTGCCTTCAAGGGAGGGGTATTTGCAGGATGGGACAAACAGATTTCTAGATTCTTCTGGGATGGAAAGAGACCAAGAGTGACCTATAAGAAAGTACAGCTGGAAAAAGCAAAAGAAGTACTGGCTCAATCCCATTTGAAATCATATTGTTAGACAGCGCATATTAGACACATCTGTAATTGTCTAGACCCAAATTACAAGAGCCACTGGAAGGATACAGAACTCAACAAATTCCTCTGTATTGTTCTCCCATACCCTGACGCAACCACCAGAGACAACAACCTTTGAACCTCTGCAGTCATATTTGAACTCTTGGCTGCTACTTCATAAGCACCAATTTACCCCAATTAACAGACTTTTTTTTAGAACATATAGGGCATGTTGAGATGTTCCTCCAGGCCCGGATGGGTCCTGGGTTCCATATATGGGGACAATAGGCCAGGCATATCACTCCCAGTTTTATTTCTCAGGCACACTTAAAGAGACAGAGTCACTTTGGCTGCAACTCACAATAGTCTCAGGTAGGAAATTGCACTTGGGGATGACCTATAGACCTCCAAAGCTAGAGTGGGAGAGGGTCAGGGAACTGCTAGAAGAACTTGAAAGAGGGGTAGTGAAGAAGGAAGTAGTGGTGGTGGTGGTGGGTGATCTGAACCTGCCAAACATCAATTGGAAAGTTCCAGTGGCCAAGAGCACCAGAAGACAAGCCTTGCTGGATGCATTCCAAGATTGCCTACTGGTACAGTTAGTTAGAGAACCCACCAGGCAGATCACAATTCTTGATGTGGTACTCACCAGTTCTGAGTTGGTAGTAGCTGTGGAAGTAGGGAGCCACTGGGGAACAGTGACTATAACTCTGTTTGGTTCAAACTGGCCCTCAGGTCTGGTAAACTGCAATCGAGAACTGAAGTCCTTGATTTTAGAATGACAGACTTCAGTAGGCTGAGGGAGCTGGTCAGGGATAATTTAGTAGGGGTGGATAACATAAGTGGGTGGAAAAGAGATGGGGCCATTGTCTAGGCATGTAAGGTATCCATGAGAATAGTAACCAAAACGAACAGGTTCAAGCGACCATGATGGTTCTCGGCAAGGGTCAGGGAAGATGGTGAGTGGCAAGAAAAAAGGCCTTCTACAAATATAAAGAAAATCAGGGGAAGAAAAATGGACAGAATATTTTCTGAAAAATAGGGAGGCAAAGAGGGCAGCTAGGGAGGCAAAAGCAAACACAGAGTCACATATTGTGGAGGGGGACAAGAGCAATGAAAAACAGTTCTTCAGATATACATTATTAGGGGACAAAAGGAAGAAAGGAGGGGGACTCATAAGGTTAACTGAGGGGTTAGAGTGGTAGAGGAGGATGGGCAAAAGACCACTGTCCTTAATGAGTACTTTTGCTCAGTTTCCACTAGGGAGGACAGTGAGCCCTTGACAGAGAGAGGCATCAAAGCAGCCATGAAGGAGGTCCTGGGGATAAGGCAGCCAATATTTAATAGTGATAATGTCCTGAAAAGACTGGCAGCCCTAAAGAGTGACAAGGCTCCAGGACCAGATGGGTTGCACCTGAGGATACTCAGGGAACTGGCAGCAGAACTGACTGAACACCTGGTACGTCTATTCAACAGCTTGCTAAGGATGGGGGTAGTTCCAAAGGATTGGAGGGTGGTGGACATAGCTCCACTCCATAAGTGGGGGACAAGCAACAAGCAGGGAATTACAGATTTGTTAGTCTTATCTCTGTTGTAGGGAAGCTGATGGAGTCATTGGTCAAAGAAGACAGCGTGGATTACTTGGAAAGCAATGGTCTCCAAGATAGTAAATGGCACAGATTCGTAACAGGAAGGTCTTGTCAGACTAACCTGATAGTTTTCTTTGACTGGGTGACAAGAGAATTAGATGGGGGCCATGCTGTGGATTTGCTCCACTTCAACTTCAGCAAGGATTTCAACTCTGTGTCTCACAGACGCTTGCTGAGGAAGATTTGCAAGCAGCTAAGGTAATAGTAAACTGGGTAGGTAACTAGCTAAAGTGGAGACAACAGAGGGTTGTGGTCAATGGTTTACCCATGCCGCAGCGACAACAAAATTGCAAGCGTAAATGTTGGAGCCGGCAGTTAGCCAACACCCGGCACAGCGCTCTGACAATCTTCCATTCCCCACACCTCCATTTATTTTTATAACAAATTCCATGTCACACCATGGTGGCAAGAAGGCGACTTAGAGATTGGCAACTCTCCCAGATGGCAAAAAAGCAAAGTCACACAGGATGTGTCTGACATTATTCCACCAACAACATTCCAATGACAATATTATGTCGGCAAATTAGTGAACTACCATGGTCAACGGGGTTAAATTAGAAGAGATGGAGGTAATGAGCAGGGTACCACAAGGATCTGTCCTGGCTCTGGTCCTCTTCAACATGTTCATTGACGACATTTGTGATGGAATCTGGGGCAGGCTGTGTCTCTTCGTAAATGACACTAAGGTCTGTAGGAGGCTGGATTGTGATGAGGAAATAGGGGTAATGCAGCAAGACTGAAAAGCTAGAGGGATGGTCTAGGGTTTGGCAGCTGAAATTCAACACCAAAAAGTGCAAGGTAATGAAACTAGGAAACAAGATCCTCAGGATGGAGTACAGGATGGGAGGGGTGAGACTTAGTATTATGGCTGAGGAACGAGACCTTGGAGATATCATCAACGACGCCCTAAAGCAATTGAGTCAGTCCTACACCACATATAGCAAGGCAAGTAGGATGCTAGGATGTATGGGGAGGGGCATGATAGCAAAAAGGGAGAGGTAATACTTCCCCTATATAGATCCTTGATAATGCCGTACTTGGAGTACTGTGCCCAGTTCTAGAGTCCTCCCTTCAAGAAGGATAGGGATAGGATGGAGACAGTGCAGCACAGGGTAACAAAAATGATTCAGGACCAATGGGGCAGGTCCTATGAGGAGTGATTCAAGGCATTGGACATGTACTCACTGGAGACTTGAAACTAGGGGGGCAGAAGATCCTAAAAATAATTTACAAGGTGAACTGCAGGGAACTATGTAGCTTGAATACCAGCTTGTGGTCACATAGACATGAGTGGAAACTAACAGAAGGGAGGTTCAAGAGTGACGTGAGGAAGCACTATTTTACAGAGAGAGAGTGGTGGAGCTGTGGAATAGTCTGCTAGCTGAGGTGGTCGGTGTTAAAACCATTAGTGGTTTCAAGCAAGGTTGGGACAGAATTAAGGGTATAGTAGTTGCTCAGGGCGGCTGTATCAGGGTGGAGAATGGGGGGAGGATGGGGAGGGCTAGGACATTGGAGGGACAGTAGGCTCCAGGGCTAAATAGGGAACTCAGGCAGACTGGATGGACCATTGGTCTTTTCCTGCCATCACTGTGTTTGTTTCTATGCTTCTCAGTTTTGTGCAATTACAGGCTGAATTTCACTCTGCCAGAAAGACCATTATAGATTTTTGCAAATTCGGCAGCATCTGATCACAGAGATAGAAGTCATAGTGGATACTGCTGCACTACATCCTTGTATTGCACTTATACAACAGGCTAGAAGTGGGCAGACTGTGACTCACATTATCTCTCATTGTTATGTAGTGCTGTGTAAATCACTAAAAGTGAAAAACTGTAGTGAGAGAGAAGTGATGTGACCTACAGGGAATTGAATCCAGGCCTGCAGAATACCATCCTGGAGCACTAATCACTGAACTACAGGCTCACATGATTGGATCTGGAGTTCCGGGACATGCTTCCTTTCTTTAGTATTGCATATCCTGCAACTAGGAACAATCAAGATAAGTTATATTGTCATTAAAAGTGACCTTTGATTCCACCAGACAATTGTGGGAGGCAGAAATACACAGCCCCATATCAGAGCAGGACTGAACACAGCCCAACTGGGCAACATAAAACAACTGCATCCTATAACTGGTATAAATATGCCTGGAAAACAGTTATGCAACTTTTTCAGACACCAATAATAATGGCCAGATACAAACTAGACAATGTTCCTGGCTACTGGTGAGGCTGTGGCTGTCAACAGGCAACACATACCCATATATTTTGGGACAGCCTGGTGATACAGATTTTTGCTAATCATTACCAGGGCTGTACATGGGCGGAATAGTATTTTCTTAATACACCATGACTAGTAGGCTTCCTGAATATTCAGATTGAACTTCTGAATAGTACACTATTTGGCAGCAATTTGGGAAGCAGTATTCAATGGGTGAGATTTCAGTCTTCCAGAGCTTTGTAGGCCAGCCGGAGGTGGTTTCTGGAGCTCACAGCCAGGAACACTATGTGATCTCCTCACTCTGACTTGGTAGAGGAGAGGAGGAGACAGTTGTTCTGAGAACTAGCTATGAGCTAGCTGCAATATCTTCAATTGCCAAAAAATGTTTATTTTGTGTGTTGATCCACAAGCTTCTTTTTGATCAGTAACCAACTCTGATAACTCAACATCATAAAGCCAGGCTTGGTTTTTATACCTGCATTTTTTGTCCCTATAACAGTGCTTAGCTACAGGTACTAGGAGTGTGAGTGTGTGTGTGTGTGTGTGTGTGCACATGTGTGCTGATACTCCCTGCTGCTTTCAATCTCACATAACTGCCTGCAGTGTGACACTGATCTTTTGCTAAAACACATTTTCTTTTTTTTTTTTAATTTAAAGTTTATTCATACATTTTCCACCATAAAAGGCAGCATACAGAGGAAAACTGATAGAGATTTATCAGTACATAGTGAAAAGATGCTGCCACCCCACCCCCTCTTACTGCAGTAACCCATCTCAGTTCCCGTGGATGCTGAGCATCAAACCAAAAACCATGCATGAGCAATAACCCTAGTATAGGTTTAGTTTGGAGCCAGAGAGATTAGTGAGTGAAGGGGATCCCAAATTCTAGTATAAACTGCCAGACTGTTGTGCAGACTGGCTATTGCTTTTTCCATGTGCAAGTTAGATAATACTTCACTTACCCATTCCTGGAAAGAAGGGGAGGACCTGTCTTTCCAGTGACGCAGAATTATTTTCTTAGCCGACAGGGCAATCATGTAAATATGAAATTTGCATACCTAACTCTAATAGAAGACAGGTCCCTAACACACACATATCTCAGGGGTAAAATAATCTTGGAGACCCAACAGAGGGGTCTAGGAAGTTTGGATTGAAACCCATAGGTGGAAATCATGGACAAGACCACAGCATATGAAAGAGTGTGCCCTCGTCCTGTGAACATTTGTTCTTATTTGAATCTATGGAATCCCATTTGTGAAGTTTGGCCGAGTAATATAAGTTGTGCAATACATGGTATTGCATGAGGCACAATCTATCTTGAGAAATAAATTTATGACATGACTTCCAGAGAGAGTGCCAATCCAGCTGAAGGTGAGGGAAAAAATTACTCCAAAATCTTGATGGCCCAAATGGGCCCCAATTTTTTTGTGAAACAAAACCTGATATAGTTTAGAAATTGCACCAGGAGAGCCAGAGAGTGGGGATACCTCGGGTATCAGAGAAGAGGTATTCTGAGAAGGAGGAGTGCTACCCAGGGTAATTACAAGTAAGTGTTTCAATTGCAGGACTTTAAAATAGGAAGAAGGCGGGATGAGAAATTTCGTAACCATCTCTTCTACTGATAACCAAAGCCCCCCACCATCAGTAAAAGCCAAGAGCTTCCCCTCTCCCAGTTGGGGGCAACCAAAGTCAGGAAATTTGACTCTTGTTAATAGTAAATGATGGAGAGTTCCAGATAGACTGGGCCAGGTCCAGATGGGGGGAATACTGCAAAAAGGAACATATCTGTGAGTAGACCTTTAAAGAGGTCCTTATCATGGAACACTCTACGGTCCTACTTACTTGGGATAGCCTAAGAAAGAATAATGCGAGAGGATCCAGATTTTTGTCATTGATTGCATCCAGTTCTATTTTGAGCCAGACAGGTTGCATTTCTTCTGGGCCGGGAGATACCCACCTCGAGCATTTTGCAAGATGACTAGCCCAGTGATATATTGCCAGGTGAGGGATTCGTAGCTCCCCCTCCAATTTTGGGGCTGTCAGCTTATGAAAAGCCAAACGGGGATACCTATCGGCCCAGATGAATCTAGTGAAAATACCATGTACCTTTTTAAACCAGAGTAAAGGAATAAAGGTGTTGAGAAGTGACAATGGGTAAAAAATCTTAGGAAATAAATTCATCTTGATTATGTTGATCCGGCCCCATAAAGAAATAGGGAGTTTGGACCACCTCTCAAGGTCATGCATAATCCCCTGGAATAGGGGATCTAAATTTTCCTTGAACCATGCTAGGGGGTTATGTGAAAGTTTGATATCCAGATATTTGAATGACCTGGGTGTCCAACATAGCCCAAAAGGGCTAATGTCAGTTTTGAAAACTTTGTGATTTAATGGGAAAAACAGGAACTTACTGGCATTCAATTTGTAGTTGGACAGAGCACTAAACCTTACTACTTCCTTAGTAGGGCTGGGACGGAGGATACCGAGTGGGACAGATGTATTAACAGGTCATCTGCATATGCAGTGACTTTGACTTCATGTTGCCCAATTCTCACCCCTTGTATAGAATCATTATTGAGAATATTTTGAATAAGAGGTTCCAGATATAAGTTAAATAATAGAGGGGAAAGGGGGCACCCCTGCCTAGTACCCGAGTGAAGCAAGAAAGAATGGGAGAAGGCTCCATTCGCAGAAATTCTTGCCGAGGGATTTCTATAAAGGGTGGCAAACCAGGAAATAAACAGGGGAGGGAAGTGGAAGGCCTCCAGAGTACGGAACAAGCGGTTCCAGTTCACATGGTCGAATGCCTTCTCGGCATCCAGGGAAACCAAGCCCGCAGGGAATTCCACATCCCTGGTAGCCGAGAAGACATCTGACAGGACATGTATAGATGATCGGAAGATGAGATTTCTCATAAATCCAACCTGATTTGTACCTATTAACCCAGGAAGAACCACTGCCAACCTATTAGCCAGAATTTTAGAGAGGATCTTAATATCCTGGTTTAAAAGCAAGATAGGTCTGTAACTTTGAACCAATTTGAGATCTTTATCAGGTTTAGGAAGCAGGACAATCAAGGCCTCGTGAGAGATACGGATCTGTCTCCACGCCTGAATAGGATTTGCTGAAATAGCGACCAAGTATTGGTAGGAGGTCTTGAAAGACCTTGTAAAATAAAACAGAAAATCCATCTGGACCAGGGACCTTGTCAGCAGGCAGTTCACTAATAACCTTAGCAATTTCCTCCTGGGAAATAGGGACAACCAGAGCATCTCTACACCGACCAGCGAGAGGGGGCAAGTGGGAGTCCCTTAAATAACCCTCTATGTCTTCAGAACAGGGGGGTGCTCCATGTCGCTGTACAATTTAGAATAACAAGCAGCAAATTCTTGAGCTATCTCAGTGGGAGACACCTTAAGGGATCCATCTGCCACTGACCTGATGGGAGGGATAAATCTCATTGATTCCTGTTGTTTAATGCGCAATGCCAGTAAGCGTCCCGCTTTCTCCCCCTGATCAGTGTAATTAGCTCTGGTATGAATAATAGCTAGTTCTGCTTTCTCTTGAAGTAGCCCCAAATATTTATCCCTTAACTTCAGGAGTTTCCGAGTATCCTCATCTAGAGAATTGGCAGGAAGATTAACTTCCAGTGATCTGATTTGGGTTAATAAGGATTTTAGTTCCTTCTCCCGTGCTCTTTTCCTACCAACCGCCATGCTAATAAGTATCCCTCTCATGAAGGCTTTGAAGGCCCCCCACAAGATATCAGGTTTTGCACTATCTAGAGGATTTAATGAAAAAAAGGATTCTATTTGTTCCCTTATAAGTTTACAATATTTAACATCTTTAAGGAGCTGGTCACTGAGTTTCCATCTAGTTTCCTTGTTAGATGAATTGAGCAGAACCAAACTGCATACTACTAGTGAGTGATCAGAGATAGGGCCAGGTTGAATAGAGGAGGTCTTCACCCCGGGCAGGAGACATTGAGAAATGAGTAAGTAATCAATGCGGAACTGCGAGCCATGTGCCATAGACCTAAAGGCATACTCTCTAGTATCCGGGTGTAAAACACACCAGACGTCGCAGAGCCCACATTGGTCTAATAAATCCTTGAATGCTTTCTGTCCAGGGGTAGCCCCACCCAGGCCACTGCCCAGTCTGTATAAGTTAGGATCTAGTACTTGATTAAAATCTCCCCCTAAAATAATTTTAATGGGAAGCATTGGGAAAATGATAGATATAAGCCTCATAAAAAATCCAGGGTCGTCCAGATTAGGGCCATAAACACAGCCCAATAATATTGGGACAGACCAAAGGGTACCTTTAACCAGGATAAATCTACCCTCGGTATCGTTAATCACTTGTGTGAAAAACAAATGGAATACTCTATGTTAATCATGAGCATGACCCTGCAGCTATTTGTGGTGCCCTGGGCACTATAAATCGATCCCACCTGCTGTCTCCTTAATTGTAAAGCTTCCGCTTCTAATAAATGGGTTTCTTGCAAAAAGGTTATCTGTGAACTGAGCAAACTTAAATGCTTGAGAACCCGGTATTGCTTATGTTGCTTTCTGATCCTCTTAACATTCCACAATGCAAATGTTAGCTCATTAGTCTTCTAGGAAAAATAGATGGGCTAAAATGATTACACTCAGCACACGAGATGTATATCCCTTTTACATGTATCCCCAGGGTTACTGCAGTAATGCCCACCCTCCTCCCTAGCTCCCCCAAAAGTAAAAGCCACCCATCCCCTCTATCCCCCCCAACCTCGAGCCATGCCCCAAACCCCACCCACACACCCCCCACCAGACTGTCACAAGCAATGTTCAGCACAGTACTGGTTCTAATCCCTCTATAATGAACCCAGCGAATTAGCGCTGTTGCACTCAAATTGCAGCCTGTAGAAACCGAGCACTGCGAGTTATACCCCAAACGAAAGAGAATGGTCCTGGGCCTTCACCTTAAACCAACCAGAGCATGGACCTAAGGGAGTTTGTAATGGAGGGACCATTGAGAGACCACTACACCACCCAAGTGTGTGTGATAACCCAGATTGAGACAAGAAGCACAGGGTGAGTTACCTGTAACCAAAACCAGACCAGAAACCCCTAAAGGGAGAGATACCTCAGCTCGTATCGAGAGTGGGAAATAAAATGAGAAAAGCTGGAATTGCTCCACCGGAAGGGAAGGCATGACAACTGCCTCTACCCACCACGAGCCTACACTCAATGCTCAGGTCCACCTTGCAAAATTGAGAATGCTACTCGCGAATTAATTAGTTAAACATTGCTAAATCCTCCTCGAGTAGTGCTTCCTCGCGAGTCCCCAAAGGTTGGAATGCCCTCTAGTGGCCAATTCCCTGACCTGACTAAATGAGAAACAGGAATGGAGAAGGCCCAGGACCATCCTAGTACCAATCCAAACAAGGAAAAATGAGAAACTAGCCCACAACCAATCAAACTAGGCTCTTTCGGCCCCCAACAGAAGTAACTACCCAAATTTGGCACATAAATCCCCCCCGAGAAGGCCTCAACCCAAGTGTCCACTGCTTCAGACCAGCATGGGTCTGTTATGAGAGGGGAAGAAAAGTCGGGGCAGTCTGCAGAGATCCCCCCAGTCCAAAACGGCAGTTGCAATTTCCCAAGACTTCGCATTTAGATAATTTCTCTAAGGGAAAAAACGAAAGTTCAAACTCTCGACTCCGTGTAGTACTCCATTCTGCGCCACAACCATTCAAGAGTCCTTAAAGAGGTCAGGCAACGTGGATTTAAGGCTCATCAAAGCCTCTTCAGGGTCTTCGTAGCTTTTCCAGGATCCATTAGTTGAAATCTGTAGTCTGGCTGGGTAACCCATCCTGAACTTCAAGCCTGCTGCAATTAGCTTTGAAACAATAGGGTGGAACGCTTTGCGTTTCAAGCGAACCGAGATGGGTAGATCTTGTGAGATTCTCAACTTTATATTTTCCCAGTGAACCTCTTGCAAAGCTCGCACTTTTTGCAGGAAATGCTGTCTCTCCAAATAATTCAAAAACCCGGCACACAATAGGGCGGGGAGGATCCTCCGGGGATGGTTTAGGCCATAAAGCCCTGTGGGCCAGCCACCCGCTCAACCAGCTTCTGAACAAATACCACAACGTGTTGGCTTTCCTCTCCCTCCGGTAAACCAAGGATCACTACATTGTTTCTTCGGCTCCGACCCTCTAGGTCCTCAAGTTTAGCTTCAAAACGAGACAATTTCTGGCGCATCAAGACCAGATCAGGGTCGAGACTATTAATTATTTTCTCAACAGAAGCAATTCAGGCTGTGTTATCAGACACAGACATCGAGAGTTCATCTAGCTTTCTAGATAGCGATTTCAAATCCATTGCCATATCCTTCATTTCTTCTTGAAAGGGTTTAAACTCCTCAAGAAATCTGGAAAGCATTAAAGGTTCCTGATCAATTAATTTGGCTCGGTGGATCAGGCCCAGAACCACCTGAGGCCCTTAATTTCTTAGAGGCCTTCTCGGGAGTTGCTGGAGGGGTATGCTTCTGTGGGGCTTTCTTCATGTAAGCCTCCATCTGTCCAAGATATAACCAGACTAGAGTGCCACAGCTCTTTTGCAATGTTAAATCTCAAAGACAAGAAAAAATAGTGAATTAGAATGCCAAAATGAGATAAAGTAGTAAACGGGAGGCAGGAGCTTCTTGAGGGAGCTGCTACTCAGCACTCTGCATCACGTGATCTCCCCCGAAACACATTTTCTTTGTCATGAGTTATAATACTGGGCTCAGGATTAACAGTTTGCTGACTGCCCCATTTCCACCAATCTGCTTGTACTTCCCCAACAGCTCCTGTGTGCTTTTTTTGTGAAGCAAATTTTTATTTTTGTATTATTTTTTTACTGTCAACAGGTCTTGGTTCACTGCATGACTGAAGAGGGTATCAGCTGACTCCTGCCTCCCACAGTTCACTGCACATGAGGAGCCTGTGTGTGTGTGTTTTTCTTTTTTGTGAGTCTTCTCTCACTGAGTGTGCACAGATGTACACAAATTTTCTTTCTAAACTGCTACAGTGTTTCTAGGTGTGTCAGGCTTGAGTCACTGAACTGTTGCTGATTGTCATCAGGTTCTGGTCTCGGTTCACTGTACAAATGAACTGCTACAGTGTTTCTAGGTGTGTCAGGCTTGAGTCACTGAACTGTTGCTGATTGTCATCAGGTTCTGGTCTCGGTTCACTGTACAACTGAACTGCTACAGTGTTTCTAGGTGTGTCAGGCTTGAGTCACTGAACTGTTGCTGATTGTGATCAGGTTCTGGTCTCGGTTCACTGTACAACTGAACTGCTACAGTGTTTCTAGGTGTGTCAGGCTTGAGTCACTGAACTGTTGCTGATTGTGATCAGATTCTGGTCTCAGGTTCACTGTACAGCTGAACTGCTACAGTGTTTCTAGGTGTGTCAGGCTTGAGTCACTGAACTGTTGCTGATTGTGATCAGGTTCTGGTCTCGGTTCACTGTACAACTGAACTGCTACAGTGTTTCTAGGTGTGTCAGGCTTGAGTCACTGAACTGTTGCTGATTGTCATCAGGTTCTGGTCTCGGTTCACTGTACAACTGAAGAGGGTATCGGCTGCCCCCCATCCTGACTGTGCACGCATTGCATTTTTTGGGGTTGTGAAGCTGCATCCTGCCTGTGCACAGCTGTGTGTACGCATTTATTTGGGTTTCAAAAACTGTTTCAGTGGATTAGGCTTGACTTACTGAATTGTTGATGGTATCCAGTGACGATAGCGACTGAAAATGAGCGACTACAAAAATAGTGACTAATTTTCAGTGCTATCATGATAACCTGGCCAAACAAAACCATATGAAATTTAATGAAGAAAAAATATAAGATCATGCATCTTTTCCATAATAATCCCAATTTTGCATGCACACTGAATGGCCACCTGCTATAAACAACAATCAATGAAAAGGACCTAGGAGTTTATGTCACTAATGACCTATCTTTCGATACACACATAGATACATAGATATATAGACAGTGTCGGCAGATAAGAGCCTATGGCCCACCCAGTCTGCCCATTTGAGCTTGTAAGTTCAGTTTATGTTTTCCTAGAAGTTTGTTGCCCCTTACCCCTGACCTCCAGAATTCCTTTATGTCTATCCCATGCATTCTTAAATCCCGTGATTGTTTCAGCCCCCACCACTTCCTCTGGCAAGGTGTTCCACTTGTCCACCACCCATTCTGTGAAGAAATTCTTCCTCATGTTTCCTCTGAATCGTCCTCTCCAACTTCATCCCATGCCCTCTAGTCCTGGAACATCTTTTTCGCTTAAAATAGTGTATTCCTGCACCCTGTTCCTCCCTGTAAGATACTTGTATGTCTCTATCATATCCCTCTCTCTCCTCTCCTCCAGGGAGTACATGTTCAGTTCCTTCAACCTGTCTTCATAGGACTTGTGATGCAATCCATGCACCATCTTTGTTGCCCTCCTCTGAACCTTCTCTACCCTGTCTATGTCCTTACGTAGGTATGGTCTCCAGAACTGTACACTGTACTCCTGGTGGGGCCTCACTAGTGTCTTGTATAGCGGAATTATGACCTCCCTTTTCCTGCTGGTGATGCCCCTGCTTATACATCCCAGCATCCTATTTGCTTTACCTGCTGCCTTGTCACACTGTTTCCCTACCTTGAGTTCATCAGAGATGATAACCCCAAGATCCCTTTCCTGCTTGGTGCATGCTATATCCTCACCCCCCAACTGATATATTGTGCCAGGGTTTTTGTGCCCCATATGCATTATCTTGCACTTCCTTGCATTGAATTTCAACTGCCAAACCCTGACCATTCTTCAAGTTTCTGCAGGTCCTTCTCATTCTGTCTACCCTCTGGTGTCTACTCTGTTACAGAGCTCTGTGTCATCAGCGAACAGTGAAATTCTACCTTCTAGGTCCTGCAGCAATGTCACTGATGAAGATGTTGAATAGGACCGGTCCCAGCACTGATCCCTGTGGTACCCACTGGTCACTCTTCCCTCTGTGGGTGACAGCCATTTACCACCACCCTCTGTGTCCTGCCACCCAGCCAGTTACCTACCCCACACTACTGTCCTGCCAACACCAATATTCCCCAGTTTGTGTAATAGTCTTCTATGTGGCACAGTGTCAAAGGCCTTGCTGAAGTCCAGATAGACCATGTCCACTGCCCTCCCCTGATCCACCTCCCTAGTCACCCAGTCAAAAAATTCAATGAGGTTGGTCTGACATGACCTCCCCCTGGTGAAACCACACTGCCTTGGGTCCTGTAGTCCATTGACAACCAGATGTTCCACCAATCTCTCCTTCAGTAGTGCTTCCATGATCTTCCTCACTACCGAGGTGAGGCTGACTGGTCTGTAGTTCCCTGCTTCCTCTTTGTTCCCACTTTTGTATAAGGGGACTACATCTGCTGTCCTCCAGTCTTTGGGAACCTCCCCTGTTTCCAGTGATCAGCTAAATAGGATAGCCAGAGGTTCAGCCACCACCTCTCTTAATTCTTTAAGGACCCTGGGGTGCACCCCATCTGGCCCCATTGCTTTATCAACTCTTATTACTTCCAGTTCCTTCAGGACCCTTTCTCGGGTAAAGGGACTTGTGTCCATTTCTGCACCATTCTCACCCTTGTACTCCTTCGGACCCATTACCCTCCTCTTCCTCAGTAAAGACTGAGCAGAAATACCTGTTCAATATGTCAGCTTTACTGCTGTTATCCTCCACCTGCCCCATCCTCCCCTTCAGTCTCACTATCCCTCCTTTGTCTTTCTTTTTTCACTTATGTACCTGTAAAGGTTTTGTCCCTCTACCCACTGATTTTGCAATGTGTTCTTCTGTCTGAGCTTTGGCTTCCTTACTGACCTCCCTGCCTCCCTTTACTTCTCCTGGTACTTCTCCCTATCCCCTTCTGCCTGTGTCTTTTTGTACTGCCCGAATGCAATCTTTTTGGCTTTCACTTTCTTTGCTACTTCTTTGGAAAACCATAATGGTCTCCTCTTCCTTTTCCTCTTGCTAACCTGCTTAATGCATAATTCTGTTGTTCTTGTAATCCCCATTTTAAATACTGCCCACTGTTCCTCAACCCCTGATTCCTGTCCCATTCCCTTAATGCCTCTTTCAAGTATCTCCCCATTTTCCCAAAGTCTGCCACCCTAAAATCCAGGATACGTGTTTTTGTGTGGTTTGGTTCTGCTCTTTCTGTGATTTCAAACCACAATGTCTGGTGGTCACTGGTCCCCAGGTGCTCCCCCACTGTTACCCCATCACACTGTCCCTGTTTGTGAGCACAAGGTCCAGTATTGCCTTCTGCCGAGTTGGTTCCATGACCAGTTGCTTGAAGAAGGCACCTAAAGGAGTCCAGGATAAATCTGCTCCTAGTTGATGCTGCTGCTGGGATGCTCCAGTTCACATCTGGAATATTGAAGTCTCCAACCAGTACTACCTCATCTTGTCTGCCATCCTTTGGATGGCTAGCATCAACTCCCTATCTGTTTCTTCCTCCTGGGCTGGTGGTCTATAGACCACACCTGTGCGGATGGCTGGCCCCATTTTCCTTTCCAGCTTAACCCACAGTATCTCCCCCATTTTGTTCCTCCTGGATCTCTGTGGCCCTTATGTCATTTTTCACATACAGTGCCACTCCTCCTCTTGCCTGCTCTGTCTCTTCTGAATATGTTGTAGCCAGGTATGTCCATCTCCCAGTCGTGGTTATCATTACACCAGGTTTCAGTGATGGCCACAATGTCCAGGTCTGACCGCACCATGACAGTCTCCAGATCTTCCATCTTGTTGCTAAGGCTCCTGGCATTTGCACACATGGCTCTTCATGATTTTACCTCCCTAGACTGTTTCGCTGTTCTACTCCAGCCCCTTCCTTGGTTGTCCTTTAGACACACCAGACATAAGGTCAAACAAGGTCATAAAAGTCTGGGATGCATACTTGGGAGTATTAAAAGCAGGGAACCAGAGGTTATTATTCTACTTTATAAAATGGGTCTGGAGAATCCTGCATCCTAATTGGCTGAGAGGTACCTGTGGCCGTGTCCTTATCATGGCATATTGTGCCAGCCAGCACCTCTTTAGCCATTCAGGACACTTTGCAAAAGAAATCACTGTGCCTCACTGTGCCAACTTCTGAATTTTAAAACTATGACAAGCTGCCTGACCGAGCTGCATAAGAGTAACACCCCCACAAACACGCACAACCAGCTACATAACAGTACCACTCATCGAAAAAAGAGACTGTTACCCTTGGCAAATGCACATCATTTCCTATATTCAAAAGTCAGTGATATACCAAGCGCCGATGGGCAGAAATGGCTTTCATTTAGAAGCTGACCCGCGCGGCTCCACCAGCTTTTGGAAACGGCTTTCATATTGAAGCCAACATCTCCGCCTTCACCAGCTCTCAAAAAATGCTTTTATGTTGAAGCCAACATGTGCACCTTCACCAGCTCTCAGAAATAGTGTTTGAAAAAAATAATATTGTAAAATCCAGTAAGCTGACAGCTTTCGGTCCCACAAGCATTCGGAGAAAAGCGTTACTACGGTGGCTGGTATGGGACACGCTTGCTACCAGAAAGAGCCGCAAAAAGGGAAAAAACATACAAAATAAAAAAAAAATTAAATAAAAAAACACCCTTTGAACTGTGCTTCAGGATTAGGGTCTCTGTAGGGGGGAGCGCTTGGAGAAAAGTGCTTACTTGGGTGATGGGTAAAAGACGCTGACTACCAAACACAACTGAAACAAAGAGAAAAGACATAATAAATTAAAAAAAATAAACAAAACGCCTTGAGAACTTTGCTTCTGTGTGTGGGGATGGGATGATAAAAAATACATTTGAGGATCCTAGTCTCTGTATGGGGGACTGTGAGGGGAGGCAGACTTACATTAACACCAACAGCAAGGACTACTTTTCAACTAACATTTGTTTTACATCTTTTACAATATTTTCTACTTTTTATTTAGATTTATCAATCTTTTAATATATTTTTTATTGGGGGACCCATTTTATAAGCAGAATAAGACACTCCGAGGTGTGGTTTATGGGCTGATAAGAGCACTTCCCAGGTGCTAAAGGCACTCGGCGCAAGCGCCTCATGCCTCATTACGCACCTGGGGTGTGCTCTTATCAGCCCATAAACCACACCTCGTCATGCCTTATTCCTTACGTATAGAAGTTAGACAGCACTTGGAATACTGCTCCCAGTTTAGCATGCCACAAACAACAATGGGTGAAAGCATCATAGAGAAAGTAAAGAGGAAAGCAACAAAAAAAGTTAAAAACATGAATAACTTTAACTATCATGAAAGATTGCATAAACTTAGGCTGTATTCTATGGAATATAGAAGGATAAGAGGAGATCTCTGTCTAGCACACAGAGCAAAGAATGATTCATTCCTAAAGGAGACTATAGGTATAGTAAGCCATACTAAAAGGAAACAAACTAGTTCACATGATTATCAGCCGATGGGAGAAAAGAATAAAACAGTAAGGAGGGGAAAATGGTTCTTACAGAGAATAATAACAAAGTGGAATTCATTACCACAGCATATAATTGAAAGTGAAACCATTGCTACATTTAAAAACAGACGGGATATATTTATGGGCACCAAAAAATCCAAATACCACCCTTAAGAATTTTAGAGTGGCAAGTTCCTAATGGGTGAAAGCCTGCCAAATGTGAAACACACTATGAATCTATCATTTTGGGCTTCCCTGCAAGGGTAGCGATGCAATAGTGAGGACGGCAACCGGAAGTGGAGGGATAGGGAGTAGTAGGGGAAGGATGCAGAAGAGGGTTTAGGTAGGGGGTGTGCCTGCTGCAGCCAGGCTAGCCCTGTGTTGTGGTGGTGGTGAGGGTAGCTGGCTCTGGTGCAGTAGGCACTGGGTTAGGACGGAGCTGGGGAAAGAATTTTGAGTCTGCTTGCGGCTGCTTTGTTTTTTTTATATTCTTGTACTGGAGTGTTGCCCCCTCCTCGACATGCACCCCCCTGGAGTTGGTAATCCAAAATCAGGAGAGTGTAGTGGAGCAAAGCCCCCCTGCAAAAGCACTAAGTTTTTTCCGAAGTGTGGTCGCTGAGAAGTGCATATCGCCAATTTGCTTGTCGGCGACATGTACTCGCCATAATAGTGATCGCTGTTTTGTGATCTCTATTATAACATGGAACCGTTGTTGAAGATTGTTGTCTGGTTCCTTGTATGACAGAGGAGGGTATCAGCTGCCTCTTGCCTTCTGCAGCTCTCTGTGCAGTAGCCTGTGTGTGTTTGTTCCTTTTTTTATGAGTCTGCATTCTTTGAGTGTGCATGGCTGCATACACAAATTTTCTTTCTAGACTGCTGCAGTGTTTCTCTGTGCATCAGGCTTCACTCACTGAGTTGTGTGTGTTGTGTTATGTACCATTCCAAGCTTGGTGTTATTGTACAATTTAGATGGTGTCAGATGACTCCATCTCTGTTATCAACCTGTAGTTGTTACATGAGTGGTGTGGGTATTATTATTATTGTGTTTTTTGCAAGCAGCACCAACATAAGCACTCAGTAATCACAAATACAGACTAATAATGTTACAGACTTACAGGCTTACACAGCAGTGACAAGCCATGTCTCAGCAATCCCGTCAATGTGCTTGGTTCAGCCCCAGGAGGTCATCTGTGTTACCAGCCCCAACCGGTGAGGGACAGGGTGAATGAAGGTCTGGGCGTAGTCAACATTCTAAAATCCTTTTCTCTCCTGAGAAGCCTATGGCTTCTACTGTCACTAGGACTAAGGGTAGTACTACTAGTACTACTACTACAACCACAACTGCTAGTACTTCTACTGCTGTTAGTACTAGTATCACATTTGCAGCAACATCATTTTATAAATGTAGGAGGGCTTTAAAGGTGACATCAACTGTCACAGAAGAAGAGCCACCCCTATCTGCAGCTGTAGTGATATTCCTACAACTGCCATCATGGCGACTACATTGGCAACCAGTGTGCTCCTTCCCACCACCACCACCACTGATATGATTTCGGCCATCGGTCCACAGCAAATCCCTTTATGCACTAGTGACAGCACCACTGCCACTACATCGACTGTGACTACCACCACTGCCACAGCAGTCTGCACAGTAGTTTGTGCAGCCACCACAGCCACTGTAACTATAAGTTGTTCTATAACTGACATCACCTCAACTCTGATTCCTGCTTATACTGCTGTCACCACTACTACTGCTGCCACTGTTATCACCATGTCAACTGTGTCTGTGAGCATAGGTACAGTGCCTGCTGCCCCTGAAACAGTGACCATGACCCTATCAATTGTGCTAACAAAGCATACTGCTACTTAAAAGTTTTTTTCTTGACACATTTCTGTTCACAGATGCTGAGGAGTCAGCAGAGCACTCTAGATTCTGAATATCTACCAGAGCCAAGAGAGTTGCAGCATAGTACATCATCTGAGATTAGTGACAGTGACACTCACTTCAGTGAATTTGGTGACAAGGAAGAATATACAGCTTATCTTCACAAGAAGAGGTAACGTAAGCTGCCAAACATGCTATTGATGGTAACTGGGGTGGCAAGTTGGTCACCCTCCTCCTATCCCCCTCTCCAAAAAAAAAACCCACTCCACTCTGGCCTTTGAAAGAGTTCTGCCAACTCCAGCAGAAACACAAGGTAGTTCAAGTTCTTCTACAACTACACCTCTTTTGGAAAAAGAGCAGGGTACAGCAGCAGTTGCACCCAGGTCTGATAAGGGGAAGGGGCAAAACATGGCCATGGTCACCCCATTGGGACCAGCACTTCCACTGTCAGTGGGGGGGAAAGTCCAGTGTGGCTGCACTTTAGCTTTTCAAAAAACGATGTGACAAAGGTAGTATGTTCGTTGCACAACTGTACCATAAGCCGTGGTAAAAACCTTTTAAACCTCAGGACAACTGCAGTGATGAATCACCTCTGCATGAAACATCCCTGTGTGCTGCAGGGATCCACAGTGTTTCCTCCCGTTCCTGAGATATGTCTATTTGTACTTCTTCTGGTACTGGTACAGATAGTTATTCTGTTACAGAGACAGACAGCATATTATCTACTCCTTCTATGCCAGTTTTAGTTCATCCCCATACAGGAGCACAGGAGCATCACCCAGTGTGCCTTTCAGTAGTGAGTCATATAGAAATGTAGAACCATAGAAAGTGACGGCAAAAGGGGATCACAAGATCCAGCTAGTCTGCCCATGACTCTACCCCCAACCCTTAACTGCTACTCAGTATTATGATGCCTTTGTACTTATCCCAAGCATTCTTGAAAGCCCCAACCATCTTTATTTCTACCACTCCTTGGGGGAGGCTGTTCCATGTGTTGCTCACACTCTCAGTGAAAAAGAATTAGCATGTGTTGCTCCTGAACTCGCCCCCACCCCTCCAGTTTCATATCATGACCCCTAGTTCTTGTATAACTCTTTACCTGAAAGAGGTCCTGGACCTGGACCTGATTTAGTCCTTTCATGAATTTGATGGTTTCAATCATGTCTCTCCCTGCCTCTTTTGTTCTGAAGGAATACATGTTGAGATCCTTCAATCTCTCATCATATGATTTCTGATGCAGCCTCTGTATCATCTTTGTAACCCTCCTTTGCACTCTCTCCGATCTATCAACATCCTTTCTGGGATATGGTCTCCAGAACTGTACGCAGTACTCCAGGTGTGGGCTTACCAGTGATGTATAGAGTGGTAATACAACTTCCCTTTTTCTACTGGTTATTCCCCTTCCTATGCATCCCAGCGTTCTATTTACCTTTAATGCAGCCTTCTAGCACTGCCTGGTCTTTTTTAAATTATCTATTATAATCACTCCCAGATCTCTCTCTTGCTTTGTGGTTTGTAACTTCTCACCCCCCCCCCCATGTGGTATTCCTCTCCAGGGTTGCCCTTTCCTAGGTGCATGACGTTGTACTTCTTGACATTTAATTTCAGCTGCCCTGTTTTCAACTATAATTTCAACTTTCTGGGATCTGCCTTCATCTTCTCCACCTCACCAGGGATGTCGATCCTATTGCATATCTTCGTATCATCAGCGAACAAGTTTACCTTATCCTCCAAGCCTTCAGATATGTCCCTAATGATGACATTAAAGAGAATGAGATCTAACACTACCCCCTGTGGCATGCAACTAGTCACCTCTCTTTCTTCTGATAAGGTGCTGTTTGCAAGTACCCTCTGGGTTCTCACACTCAACCAGCTAATAATCCAATTTACCACTCTCTGACCTACTCCCATTCTGGTGAGCTTGTTTAGCAGCCTTCTGTGTGGCATGGATTCAAAGGCTTTGCTGAAGTCCAGATATACTACATCCATGGTGCTGCCTTCATCTACCATTCTGGTAACCTAGTTGAAGAAGTCTATAAGGCCCTGTACACACTAGGGAGCTTAAAACAGTTTAACTGCCTTAAACCGTTTTAAGCTCCTAGAATATGGTTTGCATCCACACTGTAACACGGTTAAAACAGTGTTACAAACATATTCTAAAACCATCCTATAACCCTGCTAGAGAGGTAGTCTTTAGCATGGTTTTAGATAAACATGGTTGCCTTAATCCATGTTAACAGCAGTGTGTACGCAAACCATGCTGTAACATGGATTAAGGCAACCCATTCTTTGAGAAAAAGCCATTTTTTTAAACAGTTGTGTTCAAAAAATACCTTGCTGGCATTGCCGAGCTGGCAAAGAAGTTCTCATTCCGGTGGCATACTTTTTTCCCTGATTGGCTTCGGTGCTCGATCACGGGTATCCCATCATGCACCACGGCACCCGCCGGCACCTATAATGCTTTGAGCTAGTGCCGTGATCATGCCTGGGAACCCATTCAAGCAAGTACGGTTGTCGGAATAAATGTAGATGCTGACAACTGTGCTAGGGACCGGTTATAAAACATTTATAATAGCATTTTAAAATCCGTCCCTACTGTGTACAAGGCCTTAGATATGTCTGGCATGATCTTCCTGTGGTAAAACTGTGCTATTTTGGGTCCAAATTACCACTCTCCTCAAGATAGGTTAGAATTCTTTCTTTGAGTAGAGCTTCCATTGTTTTGCCAACAATCGAGGTGAGGCTAACTGGGCAAGTTGCCTGCCACTTTCCTACTCCCATTTTTGTGGAGAGGGACAACATTGGCCCTTCTCCAATCCCTTGGAACTTCACCCAGTTCAAGTGATAGGTTAAATATTTCAGCTATAGGTGCCGCAAGCTCCTCTCTTAGCATTCTGAGAATCCTAGGGTGAATTTAATCCAGGCCCATTGCCTTGTCTACCTTGAGTTTCCCTGGTTCTTCAAGGACCCTTTCCTTTGTGAATGGTCTTGAATTGACTTCGCAACTGACCGTACTTCTTCCACTCAGTGTGGGTCAGCAATCATCCTCTTCCTTTGTAAAAATGGAGCAGAAGTATCCATTGAGGATCTTCACTTTTTCCTTGTTGTCTTCCGCTTGCCCCAAACATCTCTTGTGATTCTGACTATACCCCCTGCTCATCCTCCTCTTTTCTCTGATATATCTAAAGAAGGTCTTGTCTCCCTTGTTGACCTCCCTAACTATCCTTTCTTTTGTTGATGCCTTTGCAGCCCTAATTATTTTGCCTACTTCCCTCAGTTTCACCCTGTATGTGTCCATGTCTTTGTTGCATCCAGTTTCCTTGCATCTTCTGAAAGCAATTCTTTTTTTCCCTGATCCTGATGGCTACCTCTCTAGAAAATCAGAGTGGTTTTCTTCTCTTCTCTTCTTGGCCTTACTCACCTTCCTTAGACACTGATTTGAAGCTTCCATTATAGCCCTCTTTAGATGTGCCCAGTAGTCCACAATCCACCCCCTACTTTTTTTCTTTGCTAGGTTATTTTTAAGACACTCCGTCATTTTAGCACAGTCTGCCCTGTTAAAGTCTAGTACTTTAGTTTTTGAGTGTCTAGTCTCAGCTGCTGTAGTTACCTGGAACCACAACATATGGTGGTCACTGGATTCCAGGTGGCTGTCAACTTCTACTGCTGACTTATTCTCACCGTTGGTGAGTAACAGGCCTAGGACAGCTACCCCCCTTGTTGGGTCTCTCACCAGTTGCCTTAGGCCCAATTTCCGCAGAGCTTCCAGGAAGTCTATGCTCCCTGTTGGTGCTATTGTGAAGGCACTCCACTTAATATCAGGCAAATTAAAGTCACCTACCATGACTACCTCTCCCTTGTCAGTCATCCTGTGTATGGTTACTATTATCTCTTTGTCACCCTCCAAGCCCTGTGCTGGGGGTCTGTAAATTACTCCTTCCCGAGTCACTGAGCCATTATCAGCCATGAGTATCACCCAAAGTGCTTTAGATTCAGTCTGAGCATTTTGGATCATAGTTGCGTTTATTGCCTCCCCTCATGTACACGCCACCTCCTCCCTCCCTTTTCTCCCTTTTCTGTCCTTCCTGAAGAGGCTGAAGCCTGGAATCATTGTTTCCCAGTAATGGTTATCATTGTACCAGATTTCAGTGATGGTGACCCAGTCTAGGTCTGCCTCTGTAATGACTGCAGTAAGGTCAGCTACCTTGTTTGTGAGATTCAGTGCATTGGTATACATGGCTCTCCAAACCCGACCTACCCTGCTTTTAATGTCATGTTTTACATTTGAACCCTTTTTTTCCAGTTCCCTTTGGACCCTCACTTAATAAATGCTCCTTCTTTTTGCATTATTATTGCATAATGGTTGGCCCAGTGGCGCTGAGGGTTGAGGTGCTGGATGCCACACCTTTCGCCACGCCAGCGACCCGGGTTTGGGAACGAGTCTGGGTCATTTGGGGTTGGCAGGGGAGGACTAGGATTAAGCATCCACAGACTACTCTCCTAGTCCTGGGGAAGGATGGGAAAATTCACTGCACTGTAGGAGCCTCTGGGGATGCCCGGTGGCTCTACAAGTGCTGCTGCATGCGGGGGGAGGGGGCGTGGCGGATGTCAACACATTCTGCCTAGACATCATTGCACATCCACGCCCCCATGGGTAATATGGTGGAAAAAGGCTGGGCGCGACCATGCAGCTTGAAGGCCACACTCCTGCCGACCTGGAGGCCTGTCGTGAAGTCACATCGGGGGGGTCTGGGCCAGCCTCGGTGAGGGGAGACCCTTCACTGGACTGGAACAGCTGTACCAGCCCCTCACATATTGAGTGAGCCTACTGTCCTCTGGGTCGGTGGGGGCCGGCAGATGGATGCCCCAGACGGTGCATTGCAGAAGGCACAAAAATAGGTATAATTAAAAAAAAATGATTGCATAAAAGTCTGTGTTTTGGGGGAGAGGCAGCAGGGCCATGTGGAGCTGCTGCTATCTCCCCAATGCTTAATTTAAACGTCCTGTGAAGATGTCAAACATCTGCCCCCATGCTCTCACATCTTCCCTAGTTGGGTGCAGTCCATCATGCCTGAAGAGACCCCAGTCCCAGAAGTACCTCCAGTTCCTGATAAAAAGGTAGTCCCTCTCCAGGCACCAGCCCTGAAGTCATGCATTTAGCTCCTTTATCTCATTTTTACAGATTTTGTTGTATACCTCATCCTTTCTCCCATATAGGGAGGACCTTAGAGAAGGCAGTGACAGCTAAGTGGGGGGCCAGTTTGTCACATAAGCATGTTAGGTGCATTTTGGTCTCCTCTGCCATGTGATCTGCAAGACCATTTGTACCTAGATGGACATAAATGCCTGTGCACTCTCTTTCCTTGCATAAAATCCTATTCTTATGGTCAGTATCCCTTTTAGCGGAAGCTCTGGGTAGGCAACTGACCACCACATTTGTACTAGTATCCTGACAAAGTTGAGATTCCACATCTCTGATCATGGAATCTCCTACAATGAGTAATTTTCTGTTACTCCTGTTATCAGGCACCCTCGTTTCGCCACCCTTGCCCTTTCCTTTTGGGTGCTATAACTGGTGATTTCCTGGTCCTGTATTGCTATCCTTGACCAGCTCAGTGGCTAAAGGCATGAATCTATTAGTCATTTGGATGGTTGCCCCCTTGGATGGGCACTGCTGTTGGGGCCTGTGTGGTTTACCTCTGCCCCTCCTTACCACCTGCCACTCCTTGAGTTTGTTTTCTCTGGGAGAGTGGGGTTTTTCCTTGTTGGAGATGATACATTGGAGGAGAGCCTGAGGACTTGTTGCTAAGTAGTAAGTTTTGAAGGCAGAGGATGTGGGCCCAGGTCTCCCTGAGCTGAGCTTTTAAATCTCCTATGGTTCAGCACGTGGGGCAGTGTCTAAGTCCCTGTACGCATGCTCTCTGAAAGGATGCTCCGCACCAGTGGCAGTTTATGATG
This sequence comes from Neoceratodus forsteri, assembly GCA_016271365.2. NCBI lineage: Eukaryota > Metazoa > Chordata > Ceratodontiformes > Ceratodontidae > Neoceratodus > Neoceratodus forsteri. Next base: position 690,188,909 of record CM057449.1, read on the forward strand.
TCCATATTTCCCAAGGGCATGAAGTGTGGACAAAAACAAAAATGTGATCGAAAAATTTCTCTCTCTCCCTCTCTCTCTCTCCACCTTTCTTTCTTCTCTTTCCCCTACTCTGCCTCGCTGTCCACCTTATTTACATATATTTGCCCTGTTGAGAAGTCAATCCTACAAATAGCTTTGCTACTTATCTCAATTGGATAGGCATTTTAAAATGTCTGTGGTAAGCCCTGAGTCCTTGTATTATGAGGGAGTGGACCCTTATTGCAAGCCTAGAAAGGTAGAGTACCCCAGGGGTGGGTGGGATGAGGGGAGGGTAGGCAGGAGCTAGCCTCTGATCAGGGAAATCAATCAGTATACTTCGGTGGCTAGTAATCCCCTCCTTTTCTGGAGCCAGTACAGACAAGGAAAAAAGCAAAGAACTCATGATGCACCTTACAGCAAAATATAAAATAATTTACATGCACAAGTACCTGTCTGAAGTAGAACACCCACCAAATTCAGTCCCTGTAAGCTGTGTGTACTGTCTCCACCAGCAGTTTAAATACCTTTGTTTAAAGATGAGATTACATTCCTGGACATGTCTCACAGTGTGTCACCACACACCCTCCCTCTACACACCCAAAAAAGTGCCAGAATGTACAAAAAATACTCCCCTGTAAATGCTGCTCCATGACCCTGATAGGTCTCTAAGACCAACCTGTTTTCTCCACAGTGCACCCTTGTTTGTTTCCACTTGTTCAGCCAGCTGCTGAATGCCACGCCTCCGGTCAAGGTTTTTAAACCTCTTTGGCTTGGTGCGCTTTTGTTAATCTGTTGTCCTGGATGGGGGAGGGTGGGCTACAGCCAGAATTTGGTCAGGGAAATCAATCAGTGTACTCCAGTGGCTAGTTCAGTAACCCCCTCCTCTCCTGAAGCCAGTACAGATGAGGAAAAAGGCAAAAAAGAACTCATAATGCACCTCACAACAAAATATAAAATAATACACAAGCTCCTCTCTAAAGTAGCACAACCATCAAAGTCAGCCCCTGTAACCTGTATGCACTCTCTACACCAGCAGTTTAAATACCTTTGTTTAAATTTAAAGATGAGATTAGTTTCCCAGACATGTCTCACAGTGCATCCCCACACACCCTCCTGCTACACACAGCCCAAAAAATGCTGAAATGTACAAAAAAATACTCCTCTGTAGATGCTGCTCCATGACCCCGATAGGTCTTTAAAACCAGTCTGTTTTCCCCACAGTACACCGTAGCTTGTCTCCACTTGTTCAATCAACTGTTAGTCAATTATTATTCCTTCTGCACCCTGCCCCATGGGCCCCAAGTCAAAATCAAAATCCCCACGGTCCACCCCTGTTTTGACAACATCCATCATGCAGCCTTTAATGCTTACACCAAATACCAAGCCTCACATCTGGCAGCACAGCAGATCAATTTAATTGGTGAAACATTGGCCTTGGATTTGCAACTATTCTCCATTGTCAAAGACACAGGTTTTTGTTGGCTGCTGCATCATTTCCATTCCAGATGTAATATACCTTCACAGCCCACATTTTCTCAAAGTGGTGCACCCAACATTTACACAGATATGCAAAAGGCAGTTGGTAGACTACTGGCACAGGCTATAGGGGAGGTGTTCCAGTACTCAAATGACATGTGGTCTACCATGAACTCAAATCATGCATTTATGTCACTGACAGCACAGTAGTGTGTGGCAGAAAATAACAAAGTCACTGGTGGTGGTGGCGGCATTGGAGCTGAGGGTGCTGGTTCTATCTCTCCCCACTCTTACTACAGGTCTGCTTTGCTAAATGTGGCTGAAATAGAGAAGGATCACCAGGCTGTAAACATCCTTTCATTCCTACAAGAGATGCCTAACACATGAACTGAGGGCAGAAATGTGCATGTAGGGTTTGTGGTCAACAATCAATGTCACAAAAATGCTGACAGCATTGAGAGATGGAAATTTTGAGGACATGCACTGCTTCACTCACATATGAAACTGGTGGTGACAAAGGCTTTGGGAAACACAGTAGAGGAAGATCAAACAGTCAGTCACCAGAAGCATATGTGGCCACTCCCAACACTCTGTGAAAGCCACAAGCCATCTGCATCAGCTGCAAGAGGATCTTCAAGTGCCTCAACATTGTTTCATTCAGGATGGACAGACCCACTGGAACTCCACATATTGTATGCTGCAAAGGCATCTGGAGCAGAAACATAGAATTTGATGGCAGATAAGGACTGCTTGGCCCACCTAGTCTGCCCATTTCCCTACCTAACGGATAAGCTGCAGATCCCAGTTAACCAACAGCCTACTTCCTCCTACCCCCCCACTAGAATTGCCTTATGTCTGTCCCATGCATTCTTGAATTCCCCCACTGTTTTTGACTGTACGACCTCCTCAGGAAGGCCGTTCCATGCATCTACAACCCTCTCTGTGAAAAAATACTTCATTACGTTACCTCTGACCCGTCCCTCCTCTATCTTCAAATTGTACCCCTTGTTCTTGCACATCTCTTTTTCTGAAAGATGCTACCATCTTGGACTTTGCTGATTCCCCTTGAGGCATTTGAAAGTTTCTATCATGTCCCCCTTCTCCCTCCTTTCCTCGAGGCTATACATCTTAAGCTCCTTTAGTCTTTCTTCATATATTTTCTGGTGCAGACCCTGCACCATTTTGGTTGCCCTCCTCTGTGGACAGCCTCCACCCTGTCTATGTCTTTGTGGAGATGGGGTCTCCAGAACTGTACACAGTACTCCAGATGTGGTCTTACCAACTGTCTGTACAGAGGGCCAACAACTTTTTGTTTTCTACTGGTGATGCCTCTCCTTTTGCATCCCAGTATCCCCCCAGCCCTCCTTACTGCCTTCTCACATTGCTGGCCCACCTTTAGGTCATCTGATATGACTTCACCAGGTCCCTTTCCATTTTTGTTGTTGTCAGTATCTCATCCCCCATTGTGTACTCTTCCCCAGGGTTTTTGTTTCCCTGGTGCATTACTTTGCACTTATTTTCATTGAATCTAAGCTGCCATACATTTGACCATTCCTCCAACCTTGCCAAGTCCCTTTTCATCCTTTCCACCCCACCTTGCATATCAACCCTGTTGCAGATCTTTGTGTCATCTGCAAAGAGACATACTTTCCTTCCAGTCCCTCTGCAATGTCACTTATAAAGACATTAAAAAGGACCAGCCCCAGTACTGAACCCTGCGTTACCCCCCTAGTAACCCCCTTTTCTTCACTGTGTACTCCATTTACTATTACCCACTGTGTCCTGTTGTCCAGTCAGTGTTTTACCCAAGCTACCACCCTGGGACACACTCCCAGGCTGGCTAATTTGTTTATTAATCTTTTGTGTGGGACTGTGTCAAATGCCTTGCTAAAGTCTAGGTAGGCCATGTCCACAGCCCCTCCCTGGTCTACTACTTTGGTCACCCAGCCAAAGAAATCAATTAGATTTGTCTGACATGACCTTTCTGATGTGAATCCATGCTGCCTTGGGTCCTCTGCCCCACTGGCCTCTAGATACTCAACAATTCTTTCCTTCAGAAGTGATTCCATCATTTTCCCTACCACTGAAGTCAAACTGACAGGTCTGTAGTTTCCTGCCTTTGTCTTGATCCCACTTTTGTGAAGGGGAATCACATCCACTCTCCTCCAGTCCTCAGGTACCATGCCATCCTCCCATGATTTATTAAAAAGGGTAGTCAGTGGTTTTACTAGTTCTTCCCTTAGTTCTTTTAGAATTCTGGGGTGAATCCCATCAGGCCCCATTGCTTTATCCACCTTCAGTTTTAAGAGTTCTTCCAGAACTCTTTCTTCTGTGAAAGGACTAATATCAACCCCCCTATCCAGAGTGCTTCTATTGACTGGATTAGGTGTCTCCCCCTGCTTTTCCATTGTGAATACTGAGCAGAAGTATTCGTTCAGTATCCCTGCTTTTTCACTGTCGCTCTCTGCCCAACCACCTTCCTCTTTATTCAGCCTCAGTATCCCTGCCTTAGTTTTTCTTTGCTCCCTAATGTACCTATAAAAGGTTTTATCCCTTCTTAACTGAGTTGGCTATCTTTTCCTCGGTTTGGGCCTTTCCTATTCTGACTGCCTTCCCCACTTCCTTCCACTTTAACTGGTACAGTTCTCTGTCCTGCTCCTTCTGTGTTTCCTTATACTTCCTGAATGCTATCTTTTTCTCCCTTACCTTCCCCACCACTTTTTTCAAGAACTGTAGTGTTTTTTTCTTTCATTTTGATTTGTTTATTTGCTTCACACAAAGGCTTGTTGCCTCTGTGATGGTGGTTTTAATGTTTTCCCATTGTTGCTCCACCCCACCTTCTTGCCTGTTTGCTAGTGCTTTTCTGAGGCACTCTCTCATTTTGACAAAATCAGACCTCCTGAAGTCCAGTACCTTCATTTTGTATGGCTTGACTCTACAGCAAAGTTTTTATCATGAACCACACTGTTTTGTGGTCGCTTGTTCCCAGATGGCTACCCACTTCAACATCTGAGATCCTCTTTCTGTCCCCATTTAAGAGTACCAGGTCTAAGATTGCTCCCTCCCGAGTGGGTTCCAAAACTAGCTGTCTAAGGCATGCCCCCTGTAGGGCATTGAGAATGGCCCTGCTCTTGGATGAGGCTGCATCAAAGGTGCTCCAGTTAACATCTGGCATATTCAGTTCCCCCATCAGCATAGTCTCCCCTTTCTCTGCCATCTCAAGGGTGCCTTCTATCATTTCCTTGTCCATTTCCTCCCCCTGAGATGAGGGTCTGTACACAACCCCTCTGCGGATTGAGGTGCCATTTCCAGTCTCCAGGGTGACAGACACCGTGCCTCCTCTTCTCCCTGTTAACCCTTTAATTCTGTTGCTTTGATCCCTTCCCTTACATAGAGAGCTACTTCTCCTCCTTTTCTTCCCTTCCTGTCCCTCCTGTAGATTGTGTACCCTGATATGTTGACATCCCAGTCATGGTTCTCTGTGTACCATGTTTCTGTGACTGCCACAATATCCAGGCATTCCTCTTCCATCAAGGCCACCATTTTGGGGAGCTTTTTACCTAGACTATGGGCATTGGTACTCATTACTCTCCATTTTTTTATGGCTTTATTTCTTTTTTCCCTATCCCTGTCTTTACTGCCTTTGTCTTTTTCTCCATTTACCCCTGCCCTTTCCCTTATTGACTACTCTATCTTGGTGTTTACCTCACTAACTACCCAGATTTTTGGGGGGAGGGCTAGGATTCCCTTCTCCTTTTAAAGTGCCTCCCTTCTTGGCTAGTTTAAATGCTTGCTAATGAAGCCTTTAAACCTATCACCTAGGATCCTGGTTCCCCTCCTGGATAGATACAGACCATCGCACCTGTATAGACCTGCATCCCTCCAGGTGGAGCCTCAGTCCCCAATGAAGCCAAATCCCTGAGCTCTGCACCAGTTTTCAACCACTGATTCAAACAACATGAAGACTTGCTGTATTCTGACTAATTGCAGTTAGCCCCAGCACTTCAACTGCTCCAGAGATGAGAGGATTAAACTCTATGCAAAGGCATAGAATGTTCATCTTGAGCTCGGTTTTTAAACCTCTGTCCCAGGTATTCTGAAGTGTAATCGTCAGATTCTTTAATCCGCCTAACTGAGAAGTTGCTCCGGAGATCCTCTCCTACACTTCGGTTCAGTTGCAGTAAATCGATCGGTTCTATTCAACCGTTTCTTTATTTTTGTTGGTATTTGCATCTCTGTCCCAGTACAGTAAGTGTGTAGTAGGTAGAGTGTTGTAAGAAATTGTTTTGTTTTCGGTTCCCTACCGGTCAGTCCAGTCAGGAACTAAAGTACTTCTGTTTAAAAAAAAAAAAAAAAAAAAAAAGGATATTGTGTGCGGTCCGGTATCTATCAGTTCCTGAAAAAAAACACAAATTTCTGGGGGGTTTTCAACCAACTCATGACACGGTCAGAACCGATAGGTTTGGTAGCCACCTGACTTGAATGCTGGTAAGGGTAACTGGTTATTTAGAGGCACGTCTGAGAAACCCAAAAAGAAAACCAGGCACATGGGGTTTCAGCACTGCAGTGAGTGGGGGGAGGCCTTTGCTAAGGCTGATCCCCACCTCATCTGCGTTTATTGTCTGGGGTTTGACCACCTCAGGGAAGACTGCCAAATTTGTAAAAACTTCCCTAAAGCCACTGCTGAAAAACCCTTAAGTAGGCTCAAGGAAAGGGAGGCCGAGAAGTCCACTGACCTGGATGGCCAGCCCAGTTCAGTTTCGTCCAAACCTGAGGGGTGCCTACTGACCTGGGTGATACCCCCTTGGACAAGAGGAGAGCCGATTCTGTGAAATCAGTTCCTACAAAGAAAAAACATAAGTTGCCTGGTTCGGATCCCGGTCCCCATGTTCCGACTGCTGACGAAATTGCCAAAGCGACTGCTATAGTTCAGTCGCTTCTCCTGGTTCTGACCGAACCGGCACCATCTCGAGGACGGTCAGTTCGGTCAGACTTACAAGCTTCTGAATATGACCCTGAGGCTTTTCATGAGGGCGAAAGGGATGGTGACGAAGATGATGAAGATGAAGAATATGAAGACCTGGATGAGCCTATCGAACTGCACATCTCCCCAGACAGGCCTTCCAATGTGTCTCCTCCTAGGCTTTCTGAGTCCCCCTCCCACTACCTGTTTTACAGGAAGGTGGCTGATGCTCTTCAGCTCCGCATGGAAGAGGCTGAACAGGATCAGGAGGAGCCTGACTATGTTGAGATGATGGATGTCCCAGAGTCCAAAAGGGTGTCTATCACTCTGTACAAATCCCTGGGGAAACAGACCCAAAAAATCTTACAACTACCAACATCCATACACTCTGTGGATAAGAAGATGGACAGGAGGTATGCTTTGTCAGACCCTGGGATGGAATTCCTTACTACTCACTGCAGCCATGTTGGGGTAGTGCAAGCTGCAGCCTGTGATAAGGCTAATATTCCTCTGGCATCTCACCCCCAGATAAGGATTCCAGGAAAGTGGATGCCATGGCTAAGAAGCAGTACCTGGCATCCTCTTTGGGACTCAGACAATCCAATTTCTTGGCTTATACAGCCAGACACCAGAAGTCTAAGTGGGATACAATTCTGGCACTGGCTAAGAATGACCCTCCCCAGCCAGCCAGTGAGCTGGAGCAGGTGGCTGCAGATGGCATTGGAGCTTCTAAGGTACAGTTCCATGCTGCTGTAGACTCGAATGATGTTCATTCTCAAGTTATGGCTACATCTGTTTGCATGAGATTTGCCTGGCTCAGGTGTACCAACTTGTCTCAGGATACCCAGACCAAGGCAATGGATTTTCCTGTTACTGGTAACTCTCTGTTTGGGGAACAAACAGAGGCTTACATGAAAAAGATGGGCAAGTACAGGACCACATATAGGAGTGCTGCAGCCAAAGAGAAACAGACCACTCCTCAAATGTAGCAATCTAGGTCTGGCAGGGGCAGGACCTTTCAAATGCCTTTTTACCAGGCCCAGGCCTCCTCTTTTTTTCAGCAGAGGGGGTTCTTCAGGGGAAGAGGCAGAAGGGGGATGACAAGGACTGCATCCTCCTCTCAGGCTAAGCCCCCTGGCAAGCAGACACCCTGATGGGTCAGCCAGGATCTCCTTCCCTATCCCTGTAGGGGGCAGACTGGCTCACTTCTTCCAGGCCTGGAAGTCTATCACTTCAGACAGGTGGGTTCTGGAATTAGTGAGCCAGGGCCTCACTCTCAGCTTCACCAGGTTCCCAAGGCTGAGGGCAAAGGCTTTTCCCCCTTCCTGTCCAGAGGAAACACAGGCCTTAGAGACAGAGGTCTCATCTCTACTGCTCCTGCCAGCAGTGGAAAAGGTCCCTCTTATGCACAGAGGAAAAGGATTGTACTCCAGGTACTTCCTTACCTTAAAAAAGACAGGGGAGTGGCGACCCATCCTAGATCTACGATACCTAAACAAACACTTCTTGAAGCCAAAGTTCAAGATGGTGACTCTGGGACTAATTCTTCCCTCTCTGAGACCAGTGGACTGGCTAGCCTCCCTGGATCTCAAGGATGCCTCTTTTCACATACCTATAAGGCAGTCCCACAGGAAGCACCTCAGATTTGAACTGCCCTCAGGCCATTATCAGTTCAGACCAATGCCTTTTGGCTTAACATCTGCTCCAAGGGTATTCACCAAGTGTCTGGCAGTAGTGGTAGCCTTCCTCAGAGAGCAAGGCATCTTACTGTTCCCTTAGCTGAATGATTGGCTCATAGTAGGCCAGTCTCCAGACCAAGTCAGGTCAGCTCTAAGGGCCACTCGAAACCTTATGGACTCTCTAGGATTCATACTGAATCTGGAAAAGTCTGTTCTGGAGCCTACCCAGCTTCTCACATTTATAGGAGTGGAGCTGGACACTGTTCAGGCCAAGGCCTTTCTCCCTTCCCCAAGGGTCCAATCTCTCATCAATCTGGCTTCTTCTTTTCATTAACTTGTGTCTCGACCAGCCAGACATTTTTTGTAGCTGCTAAGCCATATGGCTGCATGCACCACAGTGGTGCAGGAAGCAAGGTTCCAGATGAGAGATATTCAATTTCACCTGAGAGCCTTTTGGTGTCAGAAAAAACATTCCCTCTCCAAGATGGTTCTGGTGTCTTGGACTCTGGTTAAAGCCCTTCAGTGGTGGCTGGAAGAGGACAATTTGAGGCAAGGGGTTCCTTTCCTCACTCAGGTGCCCACAGTGATTCTCACTACAGATGCTTCCCTACTAGGGTGGGGATCCCATCTGGATCAGCACATGGCTCAGGGGACTTGGTCTTCTCAGAAGTCCCTCCTGCACATAAACCTGCTTGAACTCAGGGCTGTCTTTCTGGCAGTCCAGACATTTTCGAATATGATCCAGGGGAAAGTGGTGCAGGTCAGGACAGACAACACCACAACCATGTGGTACATTAACAAGCAAGGGGAACTAACAAGGTATTTATAATTATGTTTAAAATCCATATAATGAATTGTTCACATCCATTATTTTGTCTGTTAAAAGATTTTTTCAATATAGCAAATGCTTATATGGTATTTAATGCTATTCTTAGAGCATTAAATGTGAGTGCAGGCAGCACATTTATTCGCATCCTCATTTCTTTGGACTTTATGATGATTTAATAAGGTCGGTTCCACCTTCACTCACAAGATATATTTGGGAAGTGTACTTCCCATTAACTACTAGAATTGGCAGTGTGAATTTATTTTATGTTTTATTTCTGTTTCAGCAATAATAATTAAAATATGGAGTATGCTCATTTGTCTGACGAAGGAACATTTCATTCTGAAATGTTACAATTAATATTTCAAGAGCAACTGATTGAACTTTTCAAGAGTAAAAGAATACAGAATGAAAAGCATCTTGGATTCAGAAAAATTTTATTTGAGGGTTGAATGAGATACTGTTTGCTGTTTGGACTTTTATCCATTTTTTTTCTCACTCCCCCACCCTCCTCATTTTTCATTGTACCTCCATAAGTATTGGACCTAATTTATAAGGAACCCTGGGACACACCAGTTGGAGTGGTTAGAGGGTTGGAGCTCCCATTGCCCTGAATGACAGTACAATAATACATGACTGGCCTCCGCGCAGTTGCTGAGTGGGTTGCGAGGGGACTGAGGACTGACTGAAGGCAGGACACTGTCTGTAATCCTTGCAGTATACTACAACAAATCATTTAAAAAAAATTTAAATTATCTCTACATCCCCAATTTGAACATTTAGTATTAGGGTTGCCACCTACTTAGTTAAGAAGGCAAGATCAAAAATGTATTTTTTATATTCTAGTGGCTTCAGCCAATAAAGTATTATCCCAAAACTGGTTGTCTACTACCACACCCATGATAGCTCAATGGTCGGAAGAAGATAACCAGAATACTAGGGATAGAGGCTATTATAGCCAGACCAGAATTATGGATTGAGAAGTATAATACTTGATGTCTCCCATTCTACAGTTATGTGGAAGAGATGAATTCTACCCCCAATATTAAATCAATATCTCACCTGAATCCAGCGACTACCCCAGGTTGGTCAGGTCTGGGGGAATGATAAAGGAGAGGGATTGAACATGTTTAGCCTATTTAGATTACTAATGGGACACAGGAAATTAGATTTTTATGAGGGATGAATAGAAAGATAAATTGACATCTTTTCTTTTATTAAATGACCACACAGCAGACAAAGTTGGGAAAAACAAAAGTCAGTGTTTAATATATTTCATTGTTGTTATTAGTTAATATAGCTGTTTTGCCTTTATGTTGTAAGTTAACATTTACTGTCTTGTTCATCATGGTGACATATGCACTGATCTTTATTTTAACTGGAACTAAGTTCTGGTATAATGTCACCCACCTCCAATGGGCCAGCAGTTCATTCAAGAATGGGTGAAGAACAATGGTCAAAGTAGATGGATGGAGGACACAGAACAGGAAGCACCTGGAACAGAGAAGACCTGACAAACACACATTGTCTTATGAACTGTACCATCAGGGCCTATACTATATTTGGATTTTTCCCTTTTTTATGTTTGCTTGCACGAATACACAAGAAATGTGACAGCTTGCTGGAGTAGCAGGTTGTGGAGGTGCAGTTGTGTTGTGGCCAGTGCCGCCGCTGCTTTTTGGGGCTTGTCTCTGTGGCACCAATAAATGAGCACGCTGTCTATGACAGCTGCTCAGAAGCATACTACCAACTTGAAACAATTTCGCCACTGCAAAGAGGGAGTGCCCCCTCATTGCAGGGCATGCCTTTTCTGGTGTAACATTTCATTAAATATGGCAGTGGCTGTCGCTGTCCACCTCTCACAGTCCCACAGAAGCCGATGTCGGGGTGCCCAATCCCCCTGTCGGCATGATCCCTCCCCAGTTCATTTGCTAACGGGTGGCCCAATCCCCATCGTCTTCAGTCCCCCCCTCCCCAAAAATACAGGTGACACATAGGGAGTCCACTCCAGCGTGCCAAATAAACCTGTAAAACAGAAAACCTTCCTACAAACTTTTTTTTTTACCCTGTAAATAAGAAAATGGTCCCTCATCTGTGGTGCCCCCTCCTCCAACCCGCACCCACCCTCTGTGCACCCCACCTCCCCACACACATCCTCACCCCATACTTACCTCTGGTGCTTAGCGCGACTATCTTCACTGGAGCAGGAATGCCTGCACTCTTCAAAGCTGATTGTGAACTGAAGAAATGCCAGTGAGCTGTATAATGGCATAAATGGGGGGGGGGTCAACTTAGGTGGATATCTCAGCCATTTTTGTGACCTTTGGCATGAAATTTTCAACATGGGGTTCTAGGGACCCCACCTCATGAACTCATTCACTGTCGTGTCGTTATTCGGTCCTTAAAAGTGATTTTACGGTCACTGCACCGAATCATCTTCTGGGACCGATTAATGAAACAACAGTGTCACTGTTCATGAGGTGGGCTCCCAAAAAGCCTATGTTGCAAATGTGGTGAAATAATTCCAAAAAATGACTGTGTTACGAGCGTGCATTGTGCAGTTCCCACGCACGCTCGTAACTTAGAGAATTTTTAATATTTTCACTCCAGATTTTCAACATTGTCATTTTTCCACACCTCTTTATGAACAGTACAGCTGTCATTTTTCACATCCTGCCTGAAATGTGTTTTCACACATCTGGCTCACAATGGCACGGTCGCTATGCGAAATCAATGTTCAGGACAGATTAAGAAAATCACAGTGACAGTGTTCATAAGGAGAGGTCCCAAAAAGCCCATGTTGCAAATTTAGTGAACAGATTACAAAACATGGCTGCATTACCAGAATGCATTGTACAGTTTATATGCACGCTCTTTACTTCGTTTTTTTATATTTTTACTCCACATTTTCAACATTGTCATTTTTGCACACCATTTTATGAACAGTACAGCTGTCATTTTTGACATCCTGCCCAAAACATGTCTTCACAACTGTGGCACACAATGGGCGCAATCGCTGTACGAAATCAATGTTTGGGACAGATTAAGAAAATCACAGTGCCACTGTTTATGACCTGGCAGACTGGCAGGCATTTAAAACTGCCAGAAATGCCTGTGTTAAAAGTGTACGTGCTACTAAAGCAAACTTCTACATCTCCACTCTGGAGCAGGCCAAAGGGAACTCCCAAAAAATCTGGAAGACACTGAGATCCATTGAAGGCCATCCTGCTGCTTCCTTCCTTCCCACCAAGATTCTGTCCAAGGACGGGATGGTTGAAAATAAACTGCAAATCCTTGAAGAACTTAACCTTCACTTTGCCACTGCCGGGTTGGCATTCGACTCCTCCCCATATGCTAGCCGAGTGAATAGCAACACTAGCCCAGATACTACACATGCTACTCCACCTCGTCCCTTCCAGTTGTGCCTGTTTAGCTACAAAGAAGTAGAAGACATAATTCTTAGCCTTGATACCAAGAAAAGTGCAGGAGACGATGACCTTGAATCATTTTTCTTGCAGTTAGGCTATGCCCAGCTCACAGCCCCCATCCTTCACATCTTCAACCTCTCTATTACCATAGCCACTGTTCCATCCTGCTGGAAATCTGCCCATATTCTTCTCTTCAAATCAGGAGATCCTTGTGACTTAAACAACTACCGTCTATCTCTATCTTGCCTGTTCTCTCCAAAGTGCTGGAAAAACTTATATACCAACTAAAAATCACCTTGAAGCACACTCACTCCTAAACTCGCCCAATCTGGTTTCAGGTCAGCACAGTACCATCTCAGCCTTGGCTAAAGTCTCTAATGACTGGATCCATGCTATGGACACCAAGAAGGTTACTGGTGCAGTCTTTCTAGACCTCAGTAAGACCTTCGACACTGTAGACCATCACCTCCTAATCACCTGTCTTGCCTACATAGGTGCTACTCACTTACCTTACAGTGGTTTAACAGTTATCTCACAGGAAGGATACAAAAGTCAAAGCTGATGGCCTACTATCTGCCCCTTCCAATTGCCAGAGGAGTCCCTCAAGGCTCCATCCTAGGACCAATCCTTTTTTCCCTGTATATCAACAACCTTGACTCCCACATAAAGAACTCTGGCATACATTTCTTTGCGGACAATATGGTTTTGTATGCATCAGGCTCATCCTTAACTGAAGTCAGGGAAGCATTCCAAGCTGACTTTATCCAGTTAGAAAGCAACCTTATCAATGCCAAGCTTCTCTTAAATGCCAAAAAAAACAAGACAATGATTTTCTCAAGACTTGCCTTGTCTGGTGTCCTACCTACCCACCTAAAACTTCATAGTTACCTCCCTAGGTGAACCCTTGGAAGTTGTACCTAAATTTAAATATCTAGGTATGTGAATAGACAACAAGCTTTTCTTCAATGACCACATCGAGAATCTATCAAAGAGGCTTAAAGTACGCTTGGGTTTCTTCTTTTTTTTTTCCATTTAAACTTTATTGAAAATTTCAATACTGAGAACAAATCATAACATAAGAGTCATTGGTACAAGATTACAAAGTGAAAATGTACAAATGATTCATTCTCACCCCACCCATACCCCCCCCAAACCCCACATCACACCCCCAAACCCACCCCAAGATCCCAACACAGCACCATACAACCCCATCTAGCAGTCCTGGCATGGTATCATAAGGTCTATATGTTTAAAGAGTACATTGTATAGGGCCCCATATCCTGTTAAATTTCTTTACTTTATTATTGAGGCTTGCTATAATCCTCTCTGTTCTAATGTTGGCGAGAAATTCCTGGAGCCATTCAACGTACGTTAACTCTTCAGAATCTTTCCAATGCCTGAGGACTATTTTCTTAACAGACAATGATATTAATGCCATATGATATTTTCTGCACACTACGGAAATGCTAGAAAAATACCCCAAAAGACATATTTCAGGCGTAAACAAGTCAGCCAGGCCTAGAAGTGGGTCTGCTTTATCTTTAATAGCAGTCCAAATAGGAGCCACTTTAGAACAGTTCCAGAAGATATGGAGAAGGTCTCCATGAAACAACTGGCACCTGATACAAAGTTGGGATGACACAATACCTAGTCTGGCCAGCTTTTGGGGGGAAAAATAAATGTTGTGCAGAATCTTAAATTGCATTAGCCTCAGTCTATCCTGTAGCAAAAATCTATGGCAATTTCGCCAAAGAAGGGACCAATCCAGGTCCTTATCAGGAAAGAGCGAGGACCAAAAGGCAGTTGGGGCAAGATTATCAGGGTAAGCCCAACTAAATAGTACTTGATAGATCTTGGATACTGCATGCGCTGAACCAGCCATATCCATTAAAGTAGTTTGAAAAGGAATATAGGCAACTGGTGGAGGAACCGGTCCCATAACCTTCAGTAAAAGATGACGCAGCTGGAAAATTTTAAAAATGTCAGTGTGAGGTATTGAGAACTTACACATGATCTTTGCTGCTGTACACCACTGTCTAACCTCTGAAATAAGATCTGTAAGCTGGCAATTACCTAATTGGGGGAGTCAACTAGGTGATAAGGTCTTGCCCCCATTTGAAAATTGGGATTTCCTTTCATAGATTGGGCTAGATCTTTGATATTATCGTATTTTAAAAATGCACACAATTGGGAGTGGGCCTTAATTGAGGCTGCTATAGGGGAATTGTGAAGAGACTCGGGAAGGGATCCTAATTTAGAGTATAACATAGCATATGGGGAATAACCATGTCTTTTAATACTGGCTAACTCTACCTTCAGCAAGTCGGGGTATACGGGGTCTGATTCTGACTTTGGTCAGGAACCAGCCACCTAAGATATTTATTAGCCTGACTGGCCCAGTAGTACAGTCCAATGTGCGGGAGCCTTAAACCACCTTTTCCCTTGGGGCAGCCAACTTGTGAAAAACGCTTGGGTCTCTTCTTTAGAAATAGGACCCTCTTTTCTATCACGACCCGCAAAAGACTTGTCCAAGCAACATTCTTTCCCTTGCTTGACTACAGAGACATTATCTTTATCTCCTCCCCAACCTTGAGCCTATTTAAACTGGACGTACTCTATCACCATGCTCTTCACTTCATTACTAACTCTGTGTACAGGACCCACCACTGTGATCTTTATGCAGCAGTTGGGTGGACCTCTCTTGCCACCAGATGCCTCCTGCATGCTGGCATTTGGACCCTCAGATTACTACTCCACAAACTGCCTGTCTATTTAAAGTCTCTCATACACATCTCGCATAGCGCCTACTCCCTAAGGAAATCCAACCTTATCCTACTAGATGTTCCCAGGACACGTACCACAGCTGGCCAAAGAGCTGACTCATACACCCTCCTAAACATTTGGAACCAACTACAAGCCATGCTGAAGCTAACCAGCATCGTATCAATTAACTCCTACAAAACACTAGCTATCTCTAAATTAAAAGACATACAGTATGTAGGTGCTACTAGGCCCCCAATGCCAAGTCAACTTCCTAGGTACCAACTGGCCCTCTACTTATTAAGCTGAAATGTGTTGCATAATTTAGGGCAAGGTTAAAGCTGGAATGTACTGCATATATAGCATAAGGACTTCTATTGTGTATACCTCTTGTATTATATATTTTTTTCTTTGTTGTTCTACATTTTATATCTCCTGTCTATGTAATTGCGAACTGTATGTGTATGTACCTCAGGATGTCCTTGTGAATGAGCTTGCTCAATGGAGTCTTTCCTGCAATAAACTTGAACTTGAACTTGAACTCATGAGCGGAGGTCCCAAAATACCTATGTTGAAAATTTGGTGTAAAAAATCCCCAAAATAATTGCATTATGGGTGTGCATTACGCAGTTTCTACGCATGCTCGTGACTTCAATTTTTTATATTTCCACTCCAGATTTTCAACATTACCATTTTTTATACCTCCTTATGAACAGTGCAGCTGTCATTTTGCACATCCTGTTCAAAATATGTTTTTGCACCTGTGGCACCAAATGGCACAGTCGCTGTGCAAAATCACCATTTGGCTAACAAACTGATAGTGTCACTGTTTATGTGGTGGGGTCACAAAAAGCCCATGTTAAAAACTTGGAGTGAAAATACCAAGAAACGCCCAGGGTGTTAGGGTTTCCCACCATAACACCCTACCCTGTAGGGAATGACAGGTGTCAGGGGTGTGACTTGGTATTGTCGACAGTAATGCTCATGCCATTCCACCCCCACCCCCACCCAGCAGCCAGTGACAGGCATCAAGGTCTGCCTTGAACTCTTCGTCCCCAAAGTTCACCCCATTCTCCTACACTGCTCCCATTTCAGTGTATTTCTTTATGGAATGGGGTGGGTATAAAGCCCGAACACCCCAAAGCTCACCTCAACACTTGTCAGTGTCTGCAAGGTAGGGTGAGGTGAAATGATGTGAGCGTTATGGGCGGTGACCCAAAGGCACACCCCAATGCCTGTCCATCTCTGCAGGGTGGGGGTGGGGTTGGCATCACTTCAATACTTCATTGCCATTCCTATTCTGCATCTGTCTAACTCATGCACTTTCAGTGCTAATGCCAGTAAGCAAACATTCAGCATTGACAAATGTTTGTTTCTTTTGAGGGTGCATAGGTCTCATCAAACAGTCTGTAACCATTTTTGCTCCTGGTTTTTTTTTTTTTTTTCAGGTATTTTATCATCTAGGTGATTAAATCCTTTTGCTGTGTAGTTCTGGCTTGGATCTGGTTAACAGAGGATGCTTTTTCATACAAGAGGAAAATAGATTGCATATCCACAAATGAGGATTAATATATGACGTTACAGGAATTAAAAATTATTACTGTGGGCAACAATCACTAACAAATACATTATTACTCCTGTGTCTACTGCCTACATATTTACTAGGGATCAGACAACAACACATGAAACTATGGACAATGACACATCTGCTCATTTCCTTACACTGAAGTTGAAGGCTATAAGTCTCACATCATCAGCAATCAATGCACTTACTAGGATTAGAATGGGAATGGACTTCATTTATCTCACCATCATGAGAGATAACACTGCTTAGACAAGTATCACAAAATAATTTTCCGATGCCCCCTTTGAAAAATAAGTGGAATAAGAATTACACTTGAATTTTGAACAATGGAGCTGGTAGTGGTTGTGAAGAAAAGAAGAAGGAAAGGGTTGGAACTTGATGTAAAGAGACAATGTTCAATATCAGAATAGGACTGGCAGCATCAGATGTGTGCACATTTAACAATACAGACTAGGCACTGCAGCAGATTACATTTAGAAATAGAAAATTGCTTTGATGATGCAATTAAGGTATAATAAAAATTGGGAATGCAACCTACCGTTCAGCAGTACAGTCAAAGAGGAGACAAGTTCTGCTAACATGTAGCACTATGAATTGGTGTGACCAAGGTGGGCCACCTATTATATTGACAGTCTGTAGCCTGTGTGTGATGGTGGGTCAAGGACACATAACCAAAGTACCTTAGGTGCCTTACATTACTGAGAGCTCTGTGTAGGTTATTAAATGTGTCTTTGATGGGATTATGGAAAACATACATCTTCTTATAAAATGGTTTAATAGTGTCTTAGCAAAGCCTTCTGGAAAGTGTAGTTTCTCAGCTGAACCTAGGGAACTACTAAACAGACATAGCAGGGCAGGTTTTAATTATAAAAGAGGACTACTTTTATATCAGACACCAGTACTGAGCCATAGAAAAGCTGGCAGTCCCTTTTGAAACTGATTTTACATTCCTTGT
Organism: Neoceratodus forsteri; assembly: GCA_016271365.2. Taxonomy (NCBI): domain Eukaryota; kingdom Metazoa; phylum Chordata; order Ceratodontiformes; family Ceratodontidae; genus Neoceratodus; species Neoceratodus forsteri. The sequence goes on from CM057449.1 coordinate 690,206,599, forward strand.
GTGTGACAGCGCAGCGTGCGAAAGCCAACCTTACTTTCAGGTCTAGCCTGCTTAAAAGCTCTGCCCCTAGCAAGTGGAGCTGAGTGTGGGCAGAGGCAATGCACGGCAAAAGCAGGGGGCATCTGCCGGCATCAGGCAGGGAAGGCGGGTAGGCAGCATCCCTCTCATACGTGGGTTCTAATCAACACAACAGGTTAATTCTACAGTGATTTTTTTTTTCTTTTAAACATGGCAGACTCTGTGAAAAATCTAAAAATGCCCTGCTGTGAAGGGGAGCTAGTGATATACATTAAATGCCTCATGTTCACTACTGCACAAAACTATAAAATAATTGGAGCCTTTCACTGCGGCAAATGTATTACACTCTTTGAATTTACAAAAAACTAAATGTGCTCAAGGGAGAGATTACTAGTTTGCAGGAAATAATTCAAATTGAAAGGTTTGTGAAACAGTTATACTCTGATACTACTCCTAGAGAAACAAGGAAGGAATCTCTAAACTGATCCTGAGCAGAAAGACAGGAGGAGACAACATCAGAAGAATGGAGAAAATGTGGCAAGAAAGGGTCAAAATAAAAGCCCAGAAAAGAAAAAAAAATTAGAGGATGAGTTCCTGATGGCAAGGAAAGGAGGAATTAAAAGAGGTTGTGATATCAGCCTGTCAAATAAACAGGGTGACCAAGAGAACAGGCATCTTGTCTGACCAACAGAGGTAGAAAAAAGGTAAAAGGGCAACAACAGGGAGCAAATTCATTCAAGGTCTACGCCACTCCAGAATATTAATGAGCCAGAGTCAGAGTTAAATACTGAACCACTGGATTAGCCACCCAGCAGATCGTGATAGGCAACTCCATAATTTGCTATACAGATCCAATAATATGAACACCAACTGCATAATTAAAATGGGAACATGTCTCCCAGGTGCAAGAATCCAGGATTTGGTTGCGAAGATTGAATCACTTATTAACAACAAGGGCAAAAAGTCAGCACTAATACTATATGTAGGCACAAACAATATGAGAAAGCTGCATGAAAAAGACACATGCCATGATCTCTTGAACTTAGCCATCAAAGTTAGGTCCACAGGTTCAAAGGTTGCTATTTCAAGTAGTTTACCCATTCAGAGAGTTCATAGGGAGAAAAGAAAACAACTATATCACAAATAAACATAAGACTGGCAAACTAGTGCAAAAAGAAAGTATAGATTTCAAAGATCATTGGTCTGACTTTAACAACATTAATCTATATGCTAGAGGTAGGTTGCACTTAACTAAATTAGGTGCAAGAACCCTGGGGAATACATTAAGCTCCTATATTGATAAACTAACTATTAAACTAAATAAGAAGGGGGAAAACTGGGTCAATATTGACAAGAAAAAAATACATGCAAGATAAAAAACATATTAAATCTCTAAGGACAAACTCCTTTAGGGGTGATAAAATACTAAAATGCTAATTAATTAATTAATGCCAGAAGCATTAGACAAAGAATGTATAAACTTACGGTTCTTGCCACCATGCAAAATGTTGATATAATAGCAGTCACAGAAACTTGGTGGGGAGAAAATGATATCTAGGGAAAAGAAATTCCTACCTACGCTCTATATAATAGGGACAGAGACCAGAGAAAAGGCGGAGGCATAGCCCTATATATTAAATATGGGCTTCCTTTGCTTATGTGATATCACAAACAAAGTTAAAGACCTGTTGATATGTTCAGGAGAACTTTAACAAAACATAATATTAAGCCACTGTCCAACTTGTATTTCCCATTAGTTCTGTATTCCTCCTCCCCATTATTTAGTAGTGAGGTCATTTGTATGAAAACAGGATCTTTGCTCCAAAAGAGTTCATCTATTTCTGCTGCTTTCTCCCTACCTGAAGTCATAGAGCACTGCTTGTGACCTCACAGTTACTCCCATGGCAACAGATTGCGATGTCACAACAGAGGATTATGACTTAAGTAGGGAGTAATCTACGAGGCAGATGAACTGAAAATCAACTCTAAGGGACAACAATCATATATTCATACACATTTCTTTAGTGCTAAATTAAGGGGAGGAGAAATATATAAAATGCAAATGTAATGGAAGCAGAATTGTGCCTAATTATTATGTTTTTAAACTTTTTCTTTGAGGTGTCATTAGCTCTTTAAAGGACATAATGTAGCAACAGAAACTCTCTGGATGAAAGTGAACCTGACAACAGCTACTACAATTTTTGGGGCCTATGCAAGAATGGGTAGGAAATACATGCCGGAGGCACATATCCCACCCATGGAGTTCTGCACCTGCAAACAGATGTGCACAGGCCAGGATTAACCATCGGCCATCACCTGTCCGAGGCCCTGCCCCCCCCGGCACGCAGGTCCACAAAGGGCAGCCAGGGGCAGTGTAGCAGACCCAGACAGGTATCCAATCTAATGCCCATCCTGAGTCCAAAGTAGATCCCTTGGCAGGACGTGGGTCTGGGTGCCTGAATAGCACTAACAGACACCCGGACCCACGTGGTTATGCCCTGTCTGGTGGCAGACCCCATAGCTGAGCCCCTGGAGCATGGGTGCCATCCACCACACTGCTGCACCTCTCCACCAACACACGGCAGTCCCAGCACCCATTCAGCAATGCCCCCCACACATGCCACCCCATCCCTCTGGCAGATGAAGTGCCCCCCTGCCCCCCCACATATGGCTGCCCCTGTCTCCGGTGTGTGACATGACAACCTCCCCCACCCACTGCTGCCCCATCCGGTGTTTATCAATGCCCCCCATGCACACACGTGCCCCAGTCCCACACACCCAACTCCCAAATCCATCTCCCCAACTATCATTGGCAGTCAGTGGCTCCTCCCCAACCCCTGCAGCACTGTCATCCCCCGTACTTGCATAGTCAACGCCACAGCCAGATGGCCAGTGACATAGTCCTTCACACCTCCTCAGCTGCTGGCCATCCAAGTGATGCTGGGAACACACCTCTATAATTAGGCTACATGCTCCCAGCATCACTTGGATGGCTAGCAGCTGAGGAGGTGTGTGGAGGGCTGGGTCACTGGCCATCCAGCCGTGGCACTGACTATGCTGGTATGAGGGGTTGTCAGTGCTGCGGGGGCTGGGAGGAGCCACTGCCTGCCAATGAGTATCAGTGAGGAAGGGACCAGGGGTTGGTGGGGTCTACTGAGCTGGCCAGGCAGTGCCCTTCACAAGAGTCTTGCCAGCATTCTGACAGTGGCAGGGAGTGTCCATCCCATCACAGCCAGTGGTGCATGTGGTCAATGTCTGTTATGTCGGGGGTACCACTACACGGGGCAACCTGTACAGGTCAGGGGCAGTGTATGGACATGTACGGGGATGAGGCAGTGGAGCCTGGTGGGGTGTACTGCATTCCCAGAGCTGGAGCCCCTTTTGTGGTGGCGGGGCTGGGGAGTGCCATGGTTGTGTGCTGGGGTGGGTGGGTGGGTGAGCACAGGGGATGGGTGCAGGGGTACCATGTGTGTTGGACCGGGTGGGGGCCATAGCACCCCAGCGCATACAGCACTTATGGCAGGGTTCCCCATGCCATAACCTGCACACAGTTATGATCCCCACTGCAGAAGGCAATACACACCTTTGTGCATGGTGTATAGTACTGGCATGCCCCCGATTGCCCCAGCACATTGCGGTCTGCACAGCCAGGGGATTGGGTGTGTAAGGGCTGCATGCCCTGGTTAGTACATCCTCGCTGGGGCACAATGGGTGCGGAGTGGCTACACACCATGGATACGTGGTGCATAGCCACTCCACACATTCATACATAGGGCCCATTGTGGGAGTCTGTTACAGACCCCCTGAAACAACAACTGGAAGGAATAATTGCTACAACCAACAAAACTGAAGCCACATGTGACTTGGGAGACATTGCTGCTATTGGAGATTTCAATTCAGGAGAAATTTAACAGTTGAAATCAGAAGTACATTCAGCTGCTGGTGGACGCCTTGTTAACAAAATGGTACAGGTACACTTAAGCAACATGTTACTGAGCCTACATGAAATGACAGAATTTTAGATTTAGTTTTAGTTTCAGATAGCATAGGCATAAAAGATTACAAGAGAGAAGCATCACTACCAAATAGCGACCATAACCGGGTTATGCTTGATATTGTCAAAGCATTTAACACGAAAAAAGGTAAAACTGTATTATATCTGTATAACAGGGCAGATGAATCAGTCTCAAGAAAGGACCTGGAAATAGTTGATTGGGAGAACATATTTGCAGGTAAAACTGCTAGTGACATGTGGAATTCACTTAAAAAAGTTATACACGACAGTTGTAAGAAACATATACCCACTGTTACAAAGTATAGAAACACTGGAATAAGACCTAAATGGCTCACAACATGTGTTAAAAAATTAATAAAAAATAAGCTATATTAAATTTACTTGGCTAAAAAGATTAATAAAACTGGGATAAATACAAATAGAGTAAAAAAAAGAATAAAATAAATTGAAATAATTATTAGAGAAGCAAAAAAAAAGTATGGAAATGAGTTTGGTTAAAACAGCTAATAAAAATAATTATAAACAGTTGTATGGTTATATAAACTCCCTAAACACACACACACAAAAAAAAAAACATAAAAAAAGAAAGAAGACTGGACCTATACATCATAAAGATAAAGTTATAAGCAAACCATCTGAACAAGCTGCTATTTTCAACTCGTACTTCTGCTCATGTCTTAAAATAAATAAAATTCACCATCTTACTGAAGGCCCCTCAGAAAATATTATTATTACTTTAGAAGAAATTAGGAACAAAATAGATAAATTAAAAAACAGCTTGACCCCGGGCCAGGCACCATATTTGGACACATACTTAAAATACTAAAAGAGCAAATAATATGTCCTTTAAAAATGAACTTTGAGAACTCCATTAACTCTGGTATAATTCCAAATGACTGGTGCACTGCTGATGTTGTCCCATTCTCTAACAAGCATTTGTCAATGCCAAACGTTTGATGCATTGGAATATGTCCGCCCCTGCACCTTGTTTATGCCCTTGAGGTACTTGAATGTGTCTATCATGTTCCCCCACGCCCTCCTTTCTTCCAATGAGTACATATTGAGGTCCTTTAATCTCTCCTGATATGTTCTATGTTGCAAGCCATGTACCACCTTTGTTTCCTTTCTGTGGACCACCTCCACCCTGTCAATGTCCTTGCGCTGTTGAGGCCTCCAGAATTGCACACAGTACTGTAGGTGAGGCCTTACTATTGCATTATACTGTACAGTGGCATTATCACCTGACATCTTCTGCTAGTGATACCTCTGCCTATGCAACCCAGCATGCCACTGGCCCTCCTTGCAACATTTGTGCTCTGTTTTGACACCTTTAGGTCATCAGAACTGATAACTCCTAGGTCCCTGTCTTCCTTGGTGATCATCAGCACCTCTCTCCCCATCCTGTAAATCTCCCCAGGTTTCCCTCTTCCCAGGTGCATTATTTGCACTTTTTTGCATTGAACCTCAGTTGCCACTCCTCAGACCATTTTTCAAGCCTCTCCATGCCCTTGCTCATTTTCTCCACCCCTTCTGGAGTATTCACTCTGTTACAGATGTTGGTGTCATCTGCAAACAGGCAGACAGACCTTTCCTTCTAGCCCTTCCACAATGTCTATAATGAAGACATTGAACAGGATTGGTCCCAGGACTGATCCCTGAGTTACCCTGCAGGTCACCACCCTCTCCCCAGATTGGATCCCATTACAACCACCCTTTGCCCCCTGTCCATCAGCCAGTTTCTAACCCAATTTATCAGCTTGTGCCTTGTGGCCAGACTATCCATCTTGTTAATCAGCCTTCTGTGTTGGTCAGTGTCAAAGGCTTTCCTGAAATCAAAGTAGGTGATGTCCACCGCCCCTCCCTGATTTACTTCCTTACCAAGGCATTAGGGTTTCCAGCCCTAACACCAGCCCCAACACCAACCCCCACCCTGCAGAGACTGACAGATGTTTGGGGTGTGCCTTTGGGCATCAGCCATAACACTCACACCATTTCACCTAACCCCACCCTGCAGACACCGACAGGTGTTACGGTGTGTCTTGGGGTCGTTGGCTCTTACACTCACCCCATTCCATAAGGAAATAAGCTGAGATGGGTGCAGTATAAAAGAATGGGGTGAACATTAGGGCCGAAGACACCAAGGCACACCTCTATACCTGTTACTGGCTGCAGGGTGAGTGTGGAATGGCATAAGCATTATGGCCGATGACCCCAAGTCACACTCCCTATGCCTGTCAGTCTCTACAAGGTGAGGGGGTGTTATGGTTGGAAACCCTAATGCCCCAGGAGTTTGTTGGGTGTTTTCATTCCAAATTTTCAACATGGGCTTTTTGGGACCCTACCTCATGAACAGTGGCCCTATCATTTTGTTACGCAATCCTGAAAGGTGATTTCGTGCAGCGACTACACCATTCAGTGCCACAGGTGCAAAAACACATTTCGGTCAGGATGTGAAATATGACAGCTGTACTGTTCATGAAGAGGTGTGAAAAAATGGCAATGTTGGAAATCTGGAGTGAAACTATGAAAAATTGGTGAAGTCAGGAGCTTGCATAGAAACTGTGCAAGGTATGCCCATAACAAGTTCATTTTTTTGGAATTATTTCACAAAATGTTCCACATGGGCTATTTAGGACCTTCCCTCATGAACAGTGGTACTTTGATTTTGTTAATCCATCCCATAAGTTGATTTCACACAGTTACTGCGCCAGTCTGCAGGGTGGGGTTAGGTGGACTGTCGTGCTCACCACACCCCTCAACTAATCAGTGTCAGTGGCTCAGCAGGTAGCACACTCAACTCTGAGGCTGGGAGATCAGAAGGCTATGTGTTCTATCCCCACACCAGGTACTTGGGTTAATATCCCAGTACTGACACTGCAGTGCAGAATAAGGGGGGGTGTTGCACTCCAGAGGTGCCATCTTTCGGATGAGACGTTAATCCGAGGTCCCATCTGCCTGTTCTGATGGTAGTACAGGTGGATGTTAAAGATCCCATGGCACTTCTCAAAAAGAGTAGGGGAATTTTTATTTTGACAAAAGACATAACAAATCCAAAGTAGTAACTTCCAAAATTAATCATACATCCTTTTGTTTAAACATAACACATAATCAGCAAATGACAAATATATCCTAATGCAAATGCAACAAAAAGCGTAAGCAAAAAATAACTGTGTACATAGGACATATTCATTTAATTCAGCCATGCAATACGTCACCACAAAACATCTGCCCTGCATTTAGGTAATCTTCTGCAGTCCATCCTTTTAACCTGCATAAGCTCTTTCTCCAGGATCACTGCAAAGGAAATTGGAGATGTATTCAGTTGTTGTGTTAAAAAACTGACATCTGGCTTGCCAGAGATAAAATTTGAGGCATGCCAAAATAACATTTAATGTACTAGGGTGAAAAAACTTTAAGTATCCTGAATAATCACCCCAAATTAAAGTCTCATAAGTGAGGGATTTCAAATATGACCACTGCCATTTAAGTGCCAAATGCACCACTAATGTTTGAGTGGAAGGACAATTTAAGAAGAAATGGGATTGCGTTTCCTCAATTTGAAAACACTCTGCCCTAGGACATACTCTATCCTCCAAAGCTTTATGCTTCATATTACCTCTAACACCTACCCTCCTATAACAGCACAACTATAACACATCCCACGTTTTAACAGGTATCCGTTTATCATTCAATAGTGTCAAGACTGTGGGGATATCTTGATGGTAGACAAAGCAGAAAAACTGCCTGTCCCACAAGCTGGGATTACATGATTAACCAGTACAATGACTTCCTTGTAGATGTTAACAGTACTGTCTTGTCAATCTTCTATTGTCAGACCTTTTTGAATGATGAAACCACATATTCAGGTACTTCATATTGCTGCAATATTTAAAAGGATCCAACACCCACTTCTCAAAATAATTGTGCAAACCGAACCATGTCCATTTCTGCCATGGGTTCACAACCCCATTCCACCCTAATTTTAATGTAGAAAAGAAAAAAAAGGATGAAAAAACACCACTGGGTTCATCATGCCTAAACCCCCTAACTTAAGTGATAAATACGTATATTCCCGTTTCACTTTATTAAGTCTACTGCCCCACAACATCTGAAAAAAACAGATGATTCCACATAAAGAAGGATTGGAGGCCCTTTCCTACTTTTTGGATAGGAGAAGTGAAGAAGAATGTGTAAAAGTACCCACTATTTTTCTTGTACAGCTTGCTGAATGTGTCCTTCAGATGAATGTTTTTTTGTTCCAGGGACAACTTTATCATCAAATACGGGGTACTGCTATGGGTACAGCTATAGCACAGTTATGCCAACTTATTTGTTGGCAAATGGGAACTTGATCATTCAGATGAGCTGCCACAAATCCATATTATTCATCTGGATTTGTATGGCGCTTTATAGATGACATCCTGTTATATGGAAAGGATCATATGACGAGTTTGTTTTATTTGTTAAGTGGATGGAAGATACTAGTCTCTTAAAATATCAAGTTTGAACTTAACAAAGCTAATATTAATTTCCTTGATTTGAAATTATACAAAGATGGTAAGGGAAGGGTATGTACTACTTTGTTTCAGAAAGCTACGGATAGAAATAGTTTACTGAGGTTTGAGAGCTGTCATCCACATCATACTCGCCACAATATACCTAAGGGACAACTCATTAGGACATTAAGGAATTGTACTGAATCAAAAGAATATGATAGAAATAAAAGGGAACAAATACGTAGATTTTTAGAAAGAGGCTATAGCCATCATAGCATTGCATCTGCCATTCAACAGGTAGATGCCTTGGACAGGAATCAAGTTTTGCAATATAAATCAAGGGAACCTAATAAAAAGAGGGAATTTGAGTGTCCCTTTGTTACTGATTTCTCTAGTCATGCTGACAGAATCAGAGATATTGTTATTAACAACTGGCCCATTTTACAGTTGGAACCTAGATTAAAGGAGATAGTGGATAAGGGACCAAAAGTTATTTTTCGTAAATGTAAGAGCATTAAAGATCATGTAATGTCTAATTGTACCGAAAGGAATTATGAGATGAAACAGACTCTTGTGGCTTCTAAACCAATGGGCACATATAGATGTGGCAATTGTACCTATTGTGGTTATATACACAACAGCAAAAGTATACTACACCCAATTTCAGGAAAAGTGATAACAACTAATGATTTGATTACCTGTAATAGTACTGGGGTGGTTTATTTACTGTTGTGTGAATGTGGAGCTTACTATTTCGGGAGAACAATACGAAAATTTAAGGTTAGGATTGGTGAACACGTCAGAGCAGTTGACAAGGGTGACGTAAATTATGCCATTGTCAAGCATCTGCTAATTAATCAGCCGTGTAAGCATACGTTTAAGTTTTTTGGTTTGGAACTAGTTAAAATGGGCCCACGGGGAGGTGACATTAACAAAAAAATAGGCCAGAGAGAAAGTTTCTGGATTTTTTCACTGGGAGCTTGTACCGGTAAGGGGCTCAATGAAAACATAGATCTCAGCATTTTAGCGAAAATATAAAAGCTAAAGTAAATGGATTTGATTTCATTCACCGGTTGTTGTATTTTGTATATTTCAGGTTGGTTCCCTTTACTATTTATATTATTGTTATTCCCCGTCCTGGTATTAAATAGGTAATTATCACAGCCATTTAATACTGTGAATTTTTAAGTTCAGTGCCTGTAAGTTAATTTTCTATGCCCTTAGACATTTTGATAAATTTGTTTTAAAAAAAAAAAAAAAAAAAAAAACATGGGATTTATCTTTGCCCAAATAAATACGTAAACATATGAAAAATAAATATTTTATATTTCATATTTATTTTTGGTTTATGACATATATATTAGATTGTGATTATGGCCATTTGGACTAGCATGTGATTGACTATTTGTAAATAAAATAAAACATTTATTTAAACAACAATATAAATTACTAAGTGGGTATTATAACAGTGATTGGGTAATAATGGCCATGGGGTAGATATTTTGAACTTACTGAAACATTTTAATCACACTTCAAATTGGTACATGTTGTTTAAGTGCATTTTTAAATTATATATTGTTTTGCACATTTACCTTTCAAGTTGAAAGGCTGGTCAGAAATGGGTTAACGATCTTGATTCTATGTATGATGGTGATTGGCCTATTGTTGTCATAGGGTTGCACATGAAATGGTATTTAATGGTTTAAAATTGTGGCACTAATTTATTCTGATGAAGCCTAGCAGAGACTAGGTGAAACGTTAATCTGTCCGTTTGTCCTCCGTTTTGTATTTGTTGCACTTTGGATATTAAACGCTTAAATATTTTTGCAGTGTTTGGCCTTTATTTTTTAAGCTGTGTGGGTGCTTATTTGTATATATGGATCAAAATAATTGTGCAAACCGAACCATGTCCATTTCTGCCATGGGTTCACAACCCCATTCCACCCTAATTTTAATGTAGAAAAGGAAAAAAAGGATGAAAAAACACCACTGGGTTCATCATGCCTAAACCCCCTAACTTAAGTGATAAATACGTATATTCCCGTTTCACTTTATTAAGTCTACTGCCCCACAACATCTGAAAAAAACAGATGTATAAACGTATTTCATAACAAATGGGGGGGTAAATAAAACTCAAATATGTAAATATAGGCAACAAAAAGCACTTAATAGTTACTATTCTTTGTCATTTTGAAAACTTCCAGGATTTCCAAATTTGGACTTTCTGCTCACATACCTTTTTGCTTCCCAGTTCCTAATTTAAAGATCCCTATCTCCAAATAATAAACCTAAAACAGAAATAGAATAAGAAATTTGGGGAATTCCCGCAACTGTAGTCACCCGCTGATCATCCAAATTCCTTATCCTAATGGCCTGACTTTTTTCCTTATTAATTACAGCCCCGGATACCTAAGAAAACCGATGTAATTCTTCCAAGACCTCATTACCATCTTCGACAGAGAGAATGAAAAAACACAAGTCACCGGCATAAGCTGCTGTCTTTTGTTTCTCAAGCTCTATATGAGGAGACAACCCCACAATCCTTTGATTATTAATGATCTGTCTCACTAATGGATCCAGTGCATAAGTATAGAGCAAAGGGCAAACTGGGCACCCTTGTCTAATCCCTATTCTCACTTCTACTGCATCACCCATTAAACCATTAACATAGGGCATAATAGTGGCTTAAGAATACGTAGCCTTTAACCATACCAGCATATTTTGTGGTATCCCATACAAAGACAAAATTTGATATAAATACTCATGAGACACTTTATCAAAGGCCTTTGCTTGATCAATTGCCAAAAGAAGACCTCTTAATTTGTTTTGTCGACCATACTCAAAAATATCCCAAATCAAAGCCAGATTAGCTGTTTTATTCCTCCCCAGAATTGAACACATCTGAGAGGTATGTATTAAGTGAACACTTACTTTCTGTAATCGAAAACATAACACTTTAGATAATATCTTATAATCAGTATTAAGTAAACTGATGGGTCTCCAATTTCCTAATGATTGTCTGGAACTTTTTTATGTAGAAAAATCATAATGGCTGCTCCCAAACTGGTAGCTGCTTCAGAATGTAATAAAATATCATTGAACAAGACCTGTAATACCTGCGAAAAGAAAACAATACATTTTTTGTAAAGCGCGCCAGACAACCCATCAGGCCCATGGTGATGCCCCATCCTTCAAGGCCTTGATAGAGAATTCAACCTCCTCAGTCTGAATAGGGGCATTAAGATCATCTATTTGAGAATCCATCAAAAGTGGGGGTCTATGGGTCACATAGTCTAAGATATTTCCATCAGGAAGGAACGGGGTACCAAACACCACCTGCAAATGTCTATGGACCAAGAGCAAGATATCCATATCCAGTGTGTAAATCTTGTCCTCACCATCATGCAGTTCAGTCATTAACTTGGCATCCTGATGCTGTTTTCAAGCTGCAAATGGATCAGCCGAAGGTGGAGTCTCAGTCCCATATTTCAGCTCTGCCTCCAGAGAGACAGCCCTGTCATACTGGAACTGAAACATCCTACTCTTAAGTTGTGCAATATTTGTTGCATACTGAGTTCTGCGATCATGTGACATGGACAAATATTTATAGAACTTATTCCTATTTTCCAAGTATTGCAGATAATTTTGAGAAGATTTATTGTACCTAATACTTGTAAGTAGATTTTTTACATCTAATTTCATAGCACTCCACCAGTTCCACTTATCAGGATATAAACAAATAACCGATTCCCAAATCTGAAACAACATCTCTAACTCATGTATCACATTTTCCTGTACTAAAACATATATGTTCATTTGCTATCTTTTTGGACTGGACAACAAACGTGGAGGAATGCTACCTAAATACAGGTGACATGTAAGCAGCAAATGATCTGAAAATTCACATGGCAGCAACTGAAATGACTGAGGTGACAATAATCTGGAACAAAAAATATAATCAATTCTGGTGGCAAATCTATGTCTAGAATAAGTAAACCCAGCTTCCTTTGAAAGGGATCTATAAGCATCAGTAAGGTTAGCCTGATGTATGATGGCTAACAACGCATTTGAATCACAATAGACCTTTTTTTGTAAAGCAGTACGAGATTTAAAATCTAACCCACAATTCATGTTCCCTGCCCAGATAACGTGGTGTGTGGTAAATAAAAACGGTTTAATCATGTCAAATAGTTCCACTCGCTTAGCCTCAGTCTGTGGTGCATATGCGTTTATAAGTTTCAGAGAAAGGTGTTTAAAAGAACAGTCCAACAGAAAAGTCCTCCCGGGAATAAGATCCACCAATCTATTTAGCTGAAACTCAGGCCCCCTCATCAAAAATCCAACCTCATCAACCGTGTCAGTGCCAAAAGACCAAAAAGAGGGACCCCATATCCATCCTTTCCTAACCTGATCAGTAGCAAAGAGTGATTTCAGTCTGGTTTCCTGGAAGAAAATTATGCCATATGACACATTTTGAAAATATGACAAGGCTATCATCCTCTTTTTGTGTAGTTGAGCATGCTACATATGTTGAGGGAAGCTATGTGTAGTGTTGACATAAGACAAAAAGAGTGAAACTAATTCATCTGGACCTCCTGTTTTAAGACTGGACTTCCTTTTTTTCCCTTTCTTTTTTCCAGACACTGGTGTGGCTGGTGAGCATTCCTGCTCCTTATCAGAAACCATTCCCGACCAAGAAGAGACATCCGAATCCAAATCAGATTCCCCTTCCAGTTGTAGCACTTGAAAGGGGTTGGGAGAGACAATGGAGGGAACTGAGACTTGTGCCTTCGAGGATGATCTAGTTACTCTATGAGATTTCAGTGGTTGAAAAATAATGGGGGGGGGGCATCTCTGTAGGCTCTGACGTTTGAGTAAGGGGGGGAAGCACCCTGAGCTGGCTGCACTCTATCTGTCTCTACAATAGGAATCTCGGGGTGGATTATCTCATGAGACTCTATCTCTTGAGAACTTTCCCCGGACAGGATGAGATGCCTGCTGAGGTTCAGGCCTAATCTCTGTGGTCTGCTCAGAAGGTGGGTCCTGAGTGATGTGAACTAAGATCTCCTGGTCTAACCCATCAGTTCTATTCTGCCCTGCCCATGGACACTGATTATATGCATGGTCTGCTTCCTCGCACAAATTGCATTTAAACACATTGGAGCAGGCCATGCTGACATGTCCAAATTCTCTACATAACGCACACCTCATGTTATCACAAGTACTGCTCAAATGAGTCGGAGAGTCACACTTGTAGCAGGCTCTTGGCTGCCCTACGTAAAAACAACCCACCTGTCCCTTCCCCCAAAAAACTGTTAGGAATGTGATGAATGATTGAATTTGATTGCAACAACTTTATTTGAAACCACCATCCCCCAGTCCATAGACCAATGGTATCCAACACCAGATCAGGCTGCCCCCAAACTGTGCACCGTTTCTGCAACCAAAACAAAGTGTCATTGACGTTAACCCCCTCATTGCAAAACATCACAGTAATAGTTTTCAGTAGAGGTTTTGTCAGGGGAATAATCATAAAGGGTGCCCACAATGGGGTGGATTTCATAAGATTAAACTTGGATCAAAACCTGTCTAATCCTGAATGTTGATGAAAACCGATGTCATATGTATTCTCCTCTGAGACATGAATCAGTGTGTATATCTCTGAGGGACGGAAAAGCATAGACTCTAATAGTAGTTTTTGAGCTACAAATAGCCGATCAGGATGGTCCTGCATACCTCCTCAATATTGCAAATGAACAGCATTTTTTCTAGGAGCCTGAGTTAGTTTATTCTGAAATAATTCAGAAAATGTAGGTCTAGGTGGTGGTCTCAAAGCAGAGAAGGGGGGGACTCCTCCTCTGATAGATGAGGAATATCAGTATTTTGAGAGGGAGTCCTTGGCTTAGCTTGTGTAACCTTGGGAGGACCCCTAAGTTCTTGCAATTCTGATGAATCAACAGGCCCATGAGCGGTAGCCCTTAAAAAGGGATGTAAATGAGGGCCAGTCCCCACCTCAGTCTTATCCTGAGTATGAGGGTCTAAAGCCTCTAAATGTGTAGGTTGTCCTACCTGCTCTGCCTCCACAGCATGTGGTGAAGCAGGATTAGTTGCGTCAGTATGCTCTAAAGATGCCGCTAACCCTTCATCTAATGTCGCTCCCATTTTTGAAGGCTCTTCATCCTGATTTTTTCCCTCCCTCTTCCATCGCTTGTTCCATGTCCTCGGGATCGTCAAAAATGATCCATTGAGAAACAGGCAGCCAATGACCATCTGGCTCCTGTTTCCATCCCGCATTAACCAGTGCTTATTTAGGAGACTAAATATCAAAATCAATCAGTCCATCTATCTCGTCCTGTGATGCCTGAATGTCTTTACAATCCAATCGCCTCTCCCTGAAATCTTCGGTAGCCAAGCCGAAAAGTCTTCACACTGCTTCAGAGCGCCATCCACTTCAGGAACTTCAGCTTGCACTGCATCCATCTCTACTAAATTCACCGCTGAAACCAGCAGATCTGAACCTTTCTTCAGCAAAGGCACTCCTCCAAATAAACATTTGTCAGCCGATTCCGTCCGTGGGAAACCAGAGGGCTCACTCGCAACTGTAGTCGCAATTACTTCACTAAGTGCTGCCTCTGTAGCTACAACCCCTTTGGATACATCCAGTTCATTACCAGAAAGACTCTCAGTTTCCATAGCCAAGTAATATTTCTCCTCTAACTCCATCTCAGAGTCTGTCGATGCCATCTTGGACATGGATTCCCCTACAGGTGAGTAGGGGAATTTCCCCAGTGCCCTGGCCAAATTTCCCCCCATTCACTAAAAATACCACCAACAGCTTAATCTGGTTCAAGGTCAGTTGGCATTCATCTGTATCCCCTCCCCTGAGTCGTGCATGAAAATAGGCAAGAATTTGTCTAGTGCACTTAACCAGTCAACGCAAACTAAATAAATAATCGCCTAAGCATCACCCCTCCTGACTCCTCCCTTTCCCATCTCCTCATCTCCCTCTCTTCTATCTCTAAGTTAGGCTGTTACCTAGTAATTTCACCCAAGTAAGTGCAACTATCTTGCCAACTGCCTTTCCATTCTTTTCATCTCCCTCTCCATAAATACCAAGGAAGGTTGATCCCTAGCAATTCACTTCCTTAAATTTTGTATTTAAATTTTGTCAAATGTCATAAGCTTATTGTACTGAATGTTGATAAATCTACCTCTCTCTTCCTAAAGACATGTATCTACTGTATACCCAATGTGTCTTCTGTTTATCTTAATATTGCTTTACTATACGCTCACTGATATGTATACATGGTTACCTTATTATTATCTTTGTGTAAATAATGGTTGAGCTAACCTCAATTGTACAAACTCAACTCATTTGTTACTTACCTTGCCTAGATCCACCTATATCTAGATATAACATGTCCTATATACTGTATCTAATGCACAAATCGAATGTGAATTGTATATAATGTGTTCCTATTTGTTGTATCTGTCAATGTCAACTGTTCTTGTATCTGCTCAGGTCCACCATGGAAATGAGTTCTTCTCAATGGTGTTTCACCTGGTTAAATAATGATTTGATTTATTGATTTATTGACTGATTCTGCAGCACTGGTGCGAGAAAATGTTTTGGGCAGGATGTGAAAAGTGACAGTTGTACTGTTCATAAGGAAGTGTGAAAAAATGACAATGTTGAAAATCTGGAGTGAAAATATAAAAAACTGGCAAAGTTGTGAGTGTGTATAGAAACTCTGTAATGCATTCTTGTAATGCAGTCATTTTTTGGAATTTTTTCACCAAAATTTGCAGCATGGGCTTTTTGGGACCCCACCTCATGAGCAATGGCACTGTTGTTTTGTTACTCGGTCCTGAAAGGTGATTCCGCATAGCGACCGCGAAATCACCTTTTGGGACCGAGTAACAAAATAACAGTGACAGTGCTTATGAGGTGGGGTCCCAAGAACACTATTTCTATTTCTTCAAATTTTAAAGTTTATATGTCTGCTCAGACCATACCTTGGAAAATGTCTAAAATGTGTAATACCTTCCTACGTGCTTGCTCCTGTGTTTCACTTTTCATGTGTTTTTTTTTTATTTTGGACCTATCTGCACCAAGGAGCCCCACCTTAGTCTGCTTCTGTCTGCTAAAGGAAGCAGTCTGAGGTGGGGCTTCTTGGTCTGAATTGACATATAAACTTTAAAATTTAAAATAGTGAAAACCCTAGTGATTACCATTTGGTACAACCAATAGCAGTCAAGTAATTAAAGTGTGCATTCTCTGAAGCAGGAGATTTTCTCCAAAATGTAGTAATTGATGCACAGCAATATTCTTACTTGACTTTAAAGAATAAAAGATTCTGATTTAAAATTGGTGAGTGGCCTAGTTTATCCAGTCAGATGCTCTTCTGTTTGCTATGCTTAGATTGAATTGTGGCTACTCCCTAAAGTCTGTTATTTATATCTTTATCTGAGATTGGCTGAGCTGGATAGTTCATTTCTGGAGTCCCAAGGACCCATGTTGAATATTTGGGGCCAAAATTCCTAAAAATGGCTGAGAAATCAACATAAGTTGAAAACCCCATTGACTGCCATTATGCGACACTTACCTTTGATTCTTCAGTTTGCAGGTCGGCTTTGCAGAGCGCAGATGTGTTCCGGTCAGGAGAAGATGACAGCACTGACCTCTGGAGGTAAGTATGGGATAAGGGTGTGTGTGTGTGGGAAGGTGGGTGCACAGTGGGAGGGTGGGGATGGGGAGGGAAGACTGGATGAACGACAAGGGACCATTTTCTTTTTTAGAGGCAAAAACAGAAAAAAGACATTGGGGGATGATTTTCTTTATTTTACAAGTTTAAAAAAATTAAATACTTTTAGGCACACTGGGGTGGGCTCCCAGTGTGCCACGATAGTGGGTGGGAGACATGCCAAAAGGGGTATTGGGCATCCCAATGTTGGCAAAGGATACAGATGGGTTGGGGAGGAGGGCACCTCAGACACCAGGAGTGGGCTTCCCGGTGTCGGAAACACAAAAAAAAAACCACAAGTGAAAATAAATATTTTGGCATACTGGGTTGGGCTCCCAGTGTGCCTCATCAATAGGGGTGATACATGCTGACACAAGGATTAGGCACCCTGATGTCACCTTTAGCGGAAAACTGCACCATGGCTAATGTGGGGGGGGCAGAGAGAAGCGAGCACCGGGAGGAGAGGGGCAGAGAAAGACGCACTGCGGCTACTGTTGAGGCAGTGGGGGGATGAGAAGTGAGCACTAGGAGAGAAAGCCGCATCGTGGCTAACATTTCAGCTTTTGGGGTTGGGGGTCAGAGGAGCAAAGACAGGCCATAACTGCATCCATGGGCATTAGTGTGCATTCTAAAGTGCATGGCCTGAGTCCGGGCTACAGAAAGAAATGAAGTGCTCCCACTGGAGCTGTTCATTTCTTTTAAGTAGAGAACATGCCACATCAGCAAAGCTGAACTGCTGTCATGACCAGAATGCCTGGTCATTGTACACTGCCAAACCCATTGCAGTTTCAGCTGTAATTGGTTTGGCAGTGACACACCTCTCATTTCCATTATTGTCCCAAGACGTTTGGTGCGCAAGCATATCAAACATAAAAAGGGAGATAAATCTAATCCGTGCAATTACAGACCCATAAGCCTTACCTGGAAAACATCATTAGGGATAAAATACTTACAAAACATATTGAATAATGATACAGAACAACATGGATTTGTGAAGGTTAAGTAATGCACTACCAATTTATTGAGTTTTTATGAGAAAATCAATAAAACATTGTGTAGCCTACCCCCTCTCCGGTGTCTAGGGGTATGCTGATGATAACTGTCCATGGGAAGGGTGGACCACAGCAAAACTAGGCCAGAATTGGCTTACGTTTACCAGGTCTTCACAGTCACACTGGGGTGCATGGCTCTTCAGGTGCTGGGCTGAAAGACAACCAATGTTAACCATAACAAACATTTGCAGAAATAACTGGAGACAGCATTTTGGTGAACAACAATAAGGATCCCATTTAATAGATGATTTACTGAAATCCATGGAGCAGAGAATTAATTGGGTTGAGGTAAGCAGCACATATATTAGACCGCTATGATCTCATATTTCACATTGCAAATGGTTCACATGAGCGAACAGTTCACTAATTTCCCATAGGGATTGAATCAGACATTACCAAATTTAGGCAGCCTTAATCCCCAGATACACCTTGGGCTGATATGGCCCTAATTTCTCTTTTTTCTTCACTCACTGGCATCTCTTAACTTGGAACAGGCTGGCCTTTTACCTTGGGGCTGCCACCTCCGTCCTAAGTCCCATCTCAACTGGTTCATTACAACTTCTCCACATGGGACAGGCTGGCCTTTTACCTTGGGGCTGCCACCTCCGTCCTAAGTCCCATCTCGACTGGCTCATTACAACTTCTCCACATGGGACAGGCTGGCCTGTTACACTGGGGCTGCCACCTCCGTCCTAAGTCCCATCTCGACTGGCTCATTACAACTTCTCCACATGGAACAGGCTGGCCTTTTACCTTGGGGCTGCCACCTCCATCCTAAGTCCCATCTCGACTGGCTCATTACAACTTCTCCACATGGAGCAGGTTGGTCTCTCAAATTGGGGCCACTAGCTCTCGTCCAACTCCCATGTCAGCTTTGTGTAACTTCCCTTGGGCGACATGTTCCCAAACTGTGACAAGCAATGCTTCATCCCTGCTTGAGCTACTCTCACTCTTCAAGGGGCTTTAGAGCTGGAGGCTCCTGGTGAAACCCTTCTTGGTGCTTCTCTGCTTGGCTCAACCTCATGCCTCACATTCAGGTGGCAGTACCAATGGGGCATCTTGCTCCAATCCCACTGGGGTGGCATATCTTGGGGACCCACACAAGGCTGAAAACTTTGGCTGCCACCATGTCCTCCCATGAACTCTCTCTGTCCACATTGTGGCCTAGAAAGACCTCTGGCTAACTGGAGCGGGCAGTCACTGGAGGTAGAGCCTAAGGCAGGATACAGTTCATGCCCAGTAGGTAATTAGTGGGGATAGTCAGCCCCAGTAAGCTAAGGATTAACTCCACACCACCCCTTGGGGCTACTATCCCCTCTAATTACATACTGGAGCACAAACTGTACCCTGCCTTAGGCTCTACCCTCTGGGGGGGGGGGGTTACACTTGGCTAATAAAAGTGGATGTGATATCATTTTCCTAGATCTGAGTAAGGCTTTTGACACAGTGCCACACTGGGCCATTTCATGCAAACTGAAGAAGAAAGGCTAGATTACAAGATAATAAGATGTATAGCTGAGTGGCTTGATAAAAGGACCCAGTAACTGGTTATAAATGATTTTCACTTTGGTTATGGGACAGCGACCAGTAGCATGCCTCTGGGGTCAGTCCTCGGACCAGTGATTTTTCCAAATCTTCATCTCAGACCTTACCATAGAACTATCCAATTGGACCATAAAATATGCAGATGTCACTAAAATAGATGGTGCTTCAGCCACTGTTAATCAAAGAAACAGTATCCATAATGACCTAAACTTAATTTCAGCCTGGGCAAAAAAAAACAGGAAATGCCCTTTAACTTACAAAAATCGAAAGTAATGCATGTAGGTAAAAAGAATGTTCAACAAACTTACACATTGTGTAATACAGTACTATCTACAACTACTCAAGAAAGAGATCTGGGTATTAACATAACCAGAGACCTAGAAAATACAAAGCAACGTAATGATGCTATCTCAAAGGCTAACAAAATAAAATGGGCCATTAAAAACAACATACAATCTAGGGATAAAAGCGTCATTCTTCCCCTATACAGGTCATATGTCAGGCCACAGTTTGACTATGCTACCCAGTTTTGGTGCCTGTATAAAAGATGGGATATAAACCAACTAGAAAGGGTACAAAAAAAGATTTCAAAATGAATACGTGATGTAAGAAATTATCATATGAAACGAGGCTAAATAAACTGGCATTGTCATTGGAAAGAACAAAGAGGCTAAGGGGGATCTCCTGTAGACGTTCGACACAATATATAACCATGTCTTGTTTAATTAATTGAATTTTGATTTCAAACAAATTCATGCTGACACCAGGCGACATCCTTTACAAATAACTGGGCAAAGATTTAACAAGTTGAAGTGAAAGTATTACTTCACTCAGAGAGCTGTTAACCTATGGAACTCCCTTCCAACCGATGTAATAATCAGTACGAGCAAAAGAGAAGTCAAATTTAATTTTGAACCAATATATCATGAATGGATGTTACTTATCTTACCATTAGGGAGCAATAACGGGCATCCTTCCTCACAGGTCCTTCATGACTTTTGTGTAAACCTTTTGTATAAATGGCGGGTCAAGGACACATAACTAAAGTACCTTAAATGCTTTGCAAGTCTGACAGCTCTGAGTAGGTCATTGTTGTGTTGTTGATATGTTTATGGGAAAAAAATCTTCTTAGAGGATGATTTAGTTGTTTCTTAGTGCTTAAATTAGTCTTGCACATTTCCTGGTGGAATAGTACCTAGCTAGCAAATAATATAAGAGGCCAGATAATCTGTGTTCCATTACTGGCAGCTCTGTGTTTCTCGTTAAGTTCTCTGTGAGGTGTTGGAACACCAGGTTCTTGGAAGATGGTTCACTGGTGTTGGTTAAACAGCAGTTGAAGTATTCTTTATAAAACCATCTTTCTCCATGCCAAATTCAAACACGGAATAACTATAAAGACCTGTGGGACATGCTGACTACCTTGTGTTATGTTGCTGATCACTCTGAGTCAGTCCTTGAGATGTTGTTCAGGTGTTCATGAAATGCTAGGTTCAAAGAGGGTTTAATGGTGCCATGTAAGGGCTTTTGTAACTATTCTTTAAAAAGCACCTTTCCTGGTCGAGTACTGAATAATGAATATTTGAATACCTAGGACCCAAATAACGAATATGCGACTGAATATTTGGGAAAAGGTATTCATACAGTCCTAATCATTACTGCCAGAAATTCCACAGGTTGTTCCAGTAATTCAAACACTAACCCTATATTTGGTGTTATTATGGTAGCACGGTAGTGCTACCATAATTAGGGTTGAGGAGCCATTTCTATGTTAAACCACAAAACTTTGCACCTTAATAACTTTGCAACCGTTTGACAGATTTGGCTGAAATTTGGAATACATGATCAAGAACCATAGGCCTTGGCATCTGCCAAGTTTTGTACTGGTTGGATACAGGGCTGCGGAGTTATTAAGCATGATTTGCACACACGTTTCGCTTTCTGGAATTCTCCAGTCACGTAGACAGGTCGTACGTTTTGTGCGACTGGTCCAAATCTTCAGAATGTGCGACCGGGTCCCTAATGTGCCTTTGAAGATCTGGTGAAAAAATATTAAACGGTTCAAAAATTATTCAAAAAACAATTTCCCATTATAAGTCAATGGGAAAAGTTAACAAAAAGTTCAACACTTTCGCAAATGCATTTTTACTTTCGCAAATGGGCCTGTTACTTTCGCAAATCGGCCATTTTGTTTTCAGTTGGTGATTAGAAAAATGCTTGGCATTTAAGTGTGGGACCCTCTAGCAACCTAATTCTTTTTGTATTCACCTAGTCGGACCCTGAGGATGCTAGCCATGTCTTTATTTTGGGGTAAAACACCCCAGAAATATGTTTTTCAGATTTCTGGAAAAAGTACTTTCACAAAGTACTTTCGTGCTCACGAAAGTGTCACAAATGTTTTCAAAAGCTTTCGCAAATTGCGACAGTAATTTTCTAGTCTGTGGGAAAATTACAGCAATTCTTTGGCACTGCACTGCAAAAGAACGGTTGGGAGTTTTGGGCTGAAATTTGGAAGGAACGCAGCTGACATCTCACAGATGTGCCTTTCAGTGTTGTATTGAAAAAATATTACATAGCAGCAAAGTTACAGCACTCCAAATTTAATGGTTTTTCCCATAGGATAACATTACGGCGCCCGACGCATTATGGGAATACTTTGGCACCCTGCTGCAAAATAACGGTTTGGTCTTTTTTCCTGAAATTTGGAGGGAAGACAGCCAACAGCCCACAGATGTGCCTTTCAGTGGTTTGGTGAAAAAATATTACAGGGAGGCAAAGTTATGGTGCTCCGAACTTCTCTTTTTTTCCCATAGGATAACATTAAGGCGTTCGCCGCGCCTTTCAGGGCCCGTATCTCGGAAACGGTGCAAGATGCAGACTTTTCATTGGAAAAATTCTTAGTCCCCTGGTCAGGGCTAAGTACAAAACTAGCCAGGACAGTCATAAATCATATGACTTTTAAATTTTTTTTCCACATCGCACGGTTCCTGAGATATAACCTTTTTAGTATTCCAAGTCCTCATTTTCTGCTCCAATGCCCATTATTATGCATACATTCTTTGTACGCACTGTCTTTCTCCATTCAGCTTTTGGGGAAAACCAGCCTGTGTGCTTACATTACTGTTACCATTGTCCTTTCCACTTGTGGTTCCGTGCCCGTTTCACTTACCGTTGACGTCTACGCCACCATGTGCGTTATCCTTTGCGTTTTCATTTGCGCTTGCGTTTCTGTTATTTTTTGCCATTTGTGTCTACCGTACTGTTTCTCTTTCTGTTTCACTTTGCGTCACCATGCCCATTGACATTTCTGTTTGCAGGCACCATGTTACTATGTGACAAGACATCATGTGGCACACCGTTCCCATCTACGCCACTGTGTGTGTTACACTTTCTGTTCTCATTTGCGCTTGTGTTACCTTGTGTGCCACTGTTAGCGCTTCTGTTTGCGTTGCTGTTCCTGTTACTATGCCACAAGACATCATGTGGTAGGAGTGTGGGCCTTTGGGCCCATCCTCTTGCAGCATTACGTGCCGAGTGAGGGCCTTGTGCTTATCCTTTAGCGCTTTCATTTACGCTTGTGTTTCTGTTATTTTTTGCCATTTGTGTCTACAGTACTGTTTCTCTTTCTGTTTCACTTTGCGTCACCATGCCCATTGACATTTCTGTTTGCAGGCACCATGTTACTATGTGACAACTCATCATGTGGCAGACCGTTCCCGTCTATGCAACGTGTGCGTTGCCCTTTCTGTTCTCATCCGCGCTTGCGTTACCATGTGTGCCACTGTTAGCACTTCTGTTTGCTTTGCTCTTCCTGTTACTATGCCACAAGACATCACGTGGTGGGAGCGCGGGGCAAAAAGGGCCCCACGGTCCCATCACCGCATTACGTGGCAGGAGGGCCCCGCGCTCCCGCTGCTGCATTACATTCACTATTTCTTGATATCATTCTCAAAAAGAAGGGAAATTAGAGGCAAAAAAATCCTTTAATGCATTAGTTAAGGTTGTTCCACAGCGACAAAAGTGAGGAAATTCGCTGTTAGGGTTGAAAACCCTAACTCCGAATTCACCCCCCCCCAGCATCACACACACTCACACAGACACACACACACACACATATGCAAGTATGGGGGAGGACCAAGTCAACACAACCAATGACAGACATCCAGCAGCAGGTGACAGAAATAACAAACAATTGTCTAAATGTACTACGAGACATCCCACCCACCTGACCAGGTACTGCATGCTCAGTGGAGATCAACAGCAAAACTGAGGCCATGTACACCAAACGTACACATCCCTGATTGCAGCTGCACACAACATACCACACTTAGTAGCTGCATGGCCTTACCTACCGATGCCCCACACCACACCACACCACATGTGGTGGGCCACCTGAGCAATAGAGTTGAGCAAAACCAAGGAGTTGTACAGGTATAATATCTCTGATTATAACAAGGTTTTGAGAAATGCAGCTTTCTAATTGACTGTAAACATTGTAACAGCCTTATGTTTAGTTTTTATTAACATACATGTAGAGCCTAACCATATGATGAACATGGTTTAATGTTGTTTAAAAAAACAGTTTTATTATGATAGCAATAAGCTACTCCAGGTATTATGTTAATGGTCAGTTTATCACTGTCTAGTGACATGTGGCACTCAGCTACGCCTCATTCAACATTAAACCCCTACAGGGTGATTAACAGACCATTTAACATAACTGTTGGTCCTGCCTTATTGTAGTGTCTTTATGAGTATACTCTCTCCTCTGCTAGGCACTGCAGCAGCTTTGCAACACAGTGTCCCACCCAGTTACACCATACACTGTCTAGTTACTGGAGAATGGCTGTGAATATGAACTCATGAAGATGAACAGTGTAACTTGATCATTACAGTCATCGAAACTTTAGTGTGATTATAACTGACAGATTCAGTGATAGAGAATAACCTCTGCTGTCCTAGTACACTTACCCCATTGTGAGTTAAATCAATACTAAAAGACATTCTGTTTATATCTACACTATACCTACTTGATTCCTGTTGTACCACAATTAACATAGTTATCACTTTGATAGCATCAGTGACAGAAGTGTGATGACCCAAACACTAGGCATACAGCCTGAGTATGAAACAACTGTTAAAAAATAATCGTGTCCATAAGTGGCATAGATCACTCATTGCAACAATAGTAAATGTATCACTATTTGAATAAGTTAGTCATCACAGATGCAATGAGATTGTCTTTCTCAGGTACAACATACTCAGTTAGTGCCTACAGGAAAATCTATCCTATATACATCTCCAATACAGGTACGTCATTGTTGGCTCAGTAGTGCTATGATATTTAGAAGTTGCTTGGCCTGATCCATGCAATTACATTGTTTCTACAAAGAATACTTACTGCATCTTTAGTATTGAAACACACTGAAGGTCTATGTATGTACATCAGCAGTACACCTTCATCAGTAAGAATGCATCTGATACTGGCAGTACAATTTCACAGCGTTGAACAGGCAATGCTTTTCCATACGTTTACATCAGCCTCTATCTTGAGTAAACCGTTGCAGTAAATGTACTACTATGTAAATCACATACTAAATGTAACACTACTTTTATCTTGAGCATGCTAGTGTCTTGTAGTTAATTTATGTACTTTTCTTAATTAATGTATACTCACTAGTGTTAAAACCTTTCTACAACTGTCATCATGCACCTTCAGCATTTATATTGACTAACGGCACAGTACCAGTTGTGGTGTGGTGTGGGGCATCGTAGGTAAGGCCATGCAACTACCAAGTGTGGTACGCTGTGCAGCTGCAATCAGGGATGTGTACGTTTGGTGTACATGGCCTCAGTTTTGCTGTTGATCTCCACTGAGCATGCAGTACCTGGTCAGGTGGGTGGGGATGTCTCGTAGTACATTTAGACAATTGTTTGTTATTTCTGTCACCTGCTGCTGGATGTCTGTCATTGGTTGTGTTGACTTGGTCCTCCCCCATACTTGCATATGTGTGTGTGTGTGTGTGTGTGTGTGTGTGTGTGTGGGGGGGGTGAATTCGGAGTTAGGGTTTTCAATCCTAACAGCGAATTTCCTCACTTTTGTCGCTGTGGAACAACCCTAACTAATGCATTAAACAGAGTTTTTTGCCTCTAATTTATAATATACCCAGACACAATAAAAAAAAAAATACATAAGTATATGTTAGCTTTATAGATAATAGCACCAAATAATGCTATTACTAAATGCTGGCTACAACCACAAGCTCCAAACATAACTCAATGGGAGGACATCATGTTCCATGATGAGAGGGCATGGGATGAAGTTAGAGGGAGAACGATTCAAAGGAAATGTGAGGAAGAATTTCTTCATGGAAAGGGTGGTGGACAAGTGGAACACCCTACCACAGGAAGTGGTGGGGCTGAAACAATCACAGGATTTAAGAAAGCATGGGATAGACATAAGGGAATTCTGGACGTCAGGGGTAAGGGGCAACAGACTTCTTGAAAAATGTAAAGGGAACTTATAAGCTTAAATGGGCAGACTGGGTGGGCCATAGGCCCTTATCTGCTGACAGTGTCTATGTATCTATGTATCTATATATACTGAATGAAAAAAACATAAAACATTTAGTTTGAGAAACCATATTCCCATCTTTAATAATTGATGGGCAGTATGGTTGATGCATGTGTTAGATGAAAGGGATGATTTTGTGCCCTAAGGAAAGAAGGGTAGAGTGAGGATAAAAGGCCAAGGCTTCAACAAAACTCCTAATGGAGTAGGTATGCCCCTGTCAGGAGAAAAATAAAACAAAATATTGCAGTGAATAACTAGCATATATATGTTGAACATATCATATTATTGTATTTAGTAATCAGAATCTGATCACTCGGAGGAGGAGAGAGGGGCCCAGGGCAAATGAGAAAGTAAACAAAAATAGACCAGTAGAGGGCTTGACATTAATGCATAGTGTGGGGGAGGGGGGTAGCATGCAAACATATGAATATACCAGCAGATAAAGGTCCAATGGCATATCTAGTCTGTTGAAATGTTCAGGTTCCCCCTGTGACTACAGAAGGACCTGCCCCTCCCCAAATCACCCCAACTACCTCCAGTTCCCCCCTCTTCCACTCCTCTCCCTCCTCCTCCTCCACCAGTAACTTTCCCCTTCATTCTGTCCCATCCTCTCTTGAAGATATCCATCATTTTCAGGGAGACCACCTCATCTGGCAAGTCATTCCACTTGGCCACTACTCTGTCAATGAAAAAGTGCCTTCTCATCTCTGTCTTGAATCTTCCCCCCACCAGCTTTAGTCTATGCCCCGAGTGAACTTATTCCCACTAATACTGAAGAATCCCTCTGTATTCACCTTATTAATACTGTTAACATAGATTTTTTTATATTCACTATTTTTGTCCCCTTATCACCGGAGCCTCACCCCTTCCTCAAGGTCCTCCAAGGTATCCTGAGCCAGGCTAGGCCTAATCCTGGACCTCCTCCTGGTGCCTACCTCCATGCTGCCTAGGCTTACCCCCTGGGAGGAAAGAGAGAGTAGCTCCCCATTCCACCCCCCCATACCTGCATTTGTCTTTATCAGGCGGCATCCAGGATCGTCTGGTTTTGGTCCTCTGAAGGGCAAGGTACCGGAGGCTGTTGTAGGGTTTGGCTGTGGGGCTTTTCCTCCTTAGTTACACTCTGTCTCCTGAGGAAGCCAGTTCCCTGGGAGGACCAAGGAGTGAGAGCATTCAGATTGTGCGGCCTCTCCAGAACTCAGCCAGCTTCCTCCCCACCCACGGCATCCCTGAGCTGTACCTCCACTCATGGTCACCCAGGTGGTGGTGCTGCAGTGGGGATGGCATCCCTCTCGCCCCAGAGAAGTAGAGTAGTCCCTGGGATGTTCCAACCTCTTCCCCCTGCTGGCACCCTACGACCCGAGTCCACACCTGAACCTGGGTCGCTGATGCCACAAGCGGTAGCACTGCTGTTGTGCCGATGGGCCAGCCTACCTTTAACATAGTTGAAGGTCTCGATCATATCCCTCCCCCTTCTGTCCTCAAGGGAGTACATGTTGAGCCTCCTGAGGATCTCTTTGTAAGAGCTGCCCTGCTGCTCTGGATCATCTTTGTTGCCCTTCTCTGAAATATAGAAACATAGACTTTGACGGCAGATAAGGACCACTTGGCCCATCTAGTCTGCCCATTTCCCTACCTACAGGATAAGCCGCAGATCCTAGTTAACCAACAGCCTATTTCTTCCTACACCCCCACAAGAATTGCCTTATGTCTGTCCCATGCATTCTTGAATTCTCCCACAGTTTTAGACCCACAACCTCCTCAGGAAGGCTGTTCCATGCATCCACTACCCTCTCTGTGAAATAATACTTCCTCACATTGCCCGTGAACTGCCCCCCCTCTATCTTTAAATTGTGTCCCCTTGTTCTTGCACGTCTCTTTTTCTGAAAGATGCTACCCTCTTGGACTTTGTTGATTCCACTTAGGTACTTAAAAGTTTCTATCATGTCCCCCCTCTCCCTTCTTTCCTCAAGGGTATACATACCTGTATTAAGCTAATTTAGTCTCTCCTCATACAGCTTCTCTTGCAGACCCTGCACCATTTTAGTTGCCCTCCTCTGGTTTGCCTCTATCCTGTCTATGTCCTTGCGGAGATGGGGTCTCCAGAACTGGACACAGTACTCCAGATGGGGTCTCACCAACTGTCTGTACAGAGGGATAACAACTTCCTGTTTTCTGCTGCTGATGCCTCTCCCTATGCATCCCAGTATACCCCCAGCCCTCCCTACTGCCTTCTCACATTGCTTGCTAACCTTAAGGTCATCTAATATGATTACCCCAGGTCCTTTCCTTTTTGTTGTTGTTACTACCTCCCCATTGTGTATTCTTCCCTGGGTTCTTGTTTCAGGTGCATTATTTTGCACTTTGCATTGAATCTAGCTGCCATACTTCTGACCATTCCTCCAACCTTGCCAAGTCCCTTCTCATCCTTTCCACCCTCCTTGTGTATCAACCCTGTTGCAGATCTTTGTGTCATCTGCAAAGAGGCATACTTTTCCTTCCAGTCTCTCTGCAATGTCACTTATGAAGACATTAAAAGGACTGGACCTAATACTGAACCCCTGCGCACCTCACTAGTAACCCACCTTTCTTCAGAGTGGACTCCATTTACAATTACCTTCTGTGTCCTGTTGTCCAGCCAATGTTTTACCTAGGCTACCACCCTGGGACCCACTCCCAGGCTGGTTAATATAGACTATTGATCTTTTGTGTGGACTGTGTCAAATGCCTTGCTAAAGTCTAGGTAGGCCATGTCCACAGCCCCTCCCTGGTCTACTACTTGGTCACCCAGTCAAAAAATCTATTAGATCTGTCTGACATGACCTTCCCACTGTGAACCCATGCTGCCTTGGATCCTGTGCCCACTGGCCTCTAGGTACTCAGCTATTCTTTCCTTCAAGTGACTCCATCACTTTCCCTACCACGGAGGTCAGACTGACAGGTCTGTAGTTTCCTGCCTCTGTCTTGGTCCCACTTTTGTGAAGGGGAATCACATCCGCTTTCCTCCAGTCCTCGGGTACCACACCATCCTCCCATGATTTAATAAAAAGAGTAGCCAGTGGTTTCACTAGCTCCCCCCTTAATTCTTTTAGAATTCTGGGGTGAATTCCATCAGGCCCCATTGCTTTGTCCACCTTCAGTTTTAGGAGTTCTTGCAGAACCCTTTCTTCTGTGAAAGGACTGGGATCGACCTCCCTATCAAGAGTGCTTCTGTTAATTGGATTAGGCACTTCCCCCTCCTCTTTTGTGAATACTGAGCAGAAATATTCATTTAGTATCCCTGCTTTTTCACTATCCCGCTCTGCCCACCCACTGTTCATTCTATTCAGCCTCACTATCCCTCCCTTTGTCTTTCTACGCTCGCTGATGTACCTATAAAAGGTTTTATCCCCCTTCTTAACTGAGTTGGCTATGTTTTCTCAGTTTGGGCCTTGCTATTCTGACTTCCCTCCTGCTTCCTTCTGCCTTAACTGGTACAGCTCTGTCCTGCTCCTTCTGTGTTTCCTTATACTTCCGGAATGCTATCTTTTTTTCCTGACTTTCACAGCCACTTTTGAGAACCATAGTGGCTTTTTCTTTCATTTTGATTTGTTTATTTGCTTCACACAAAGGCTTGTTGCCTCTGTGATGGCAGTTTTGATGATTCCCCATTGTTGCTCCACACCTCCTTCTAGCCTGTTTGCTAGTGCTTTTCTGAGGCACTCTCCCATCTTGCCAAAGTCAGCCCTCCTGAAGTCCAGTACCCTCACTTTGGTATGGTTTGACTCTGTAGCTGAGTTTAACGTGAACCACACTGTTTGATGGTCACTTGTTCCCAGATGGCAATCCACTTCTAGATCTGAGATCCTCTCAATGCCCCCATTTGAGAGTACAAGGTCTAAGATTGCTCCCTGATGAGTCGGTTCCGAAACTAGCTGTCTGAGGTCTGCCACCTGTAGGGCATCAAGAATGGCCCTACTCTTGGATGTGGCTGCAGCAGATGTGCTCCAGTTAACATCTGGCATATTCAGGTCTCCCATCAACAGTATCTCCCCTTTCTCTGCCATTCTAAGAATGCCTTCTATCATATCCTTGTCCATTCCCTTCCCCTGACATGGGGGTCTGTACACAACCCTGTGTGGATTGTGGTGCCCTTTCAGTCTCCAGGTGACCCACAGTCTCCTGTCCTCCCTGATTACTCTTTTGTTCAGTTGCTTTTATCCCTTCCTTTATGTAGAGAGCTACTCCTCCCCCTCTTCTCCCCTGCCTGTCTCTCCTGTAGGTTATGTACCCTGGTATGTTAACATCCCAGTCATGGTTCTCTGTGTACCATGTTTCTGTGACTGCTACGATATCCAGGCATCCCTATTCCATCAAGACCACCAGCTCAGGGAGCTTGTTGCCCAGACTACGGGCATTGGTATTCATTACCCTCCATTTCCTGATGGTCTTACTCCTTTTTGCCCCATCCCTGTTTTTCTTGCCTTTGTCACTTTCTCCATTTACCCCTGCCCTTCTCCCTATTGACACCTCTATGTTGGTGTTTATCGCACTTACTACCATGATTTTTTTTTTGGGGGGCTAGGTTTCCCTGCTCCTTTCCAGTGCCTCACCCTTGGCTAGTTTAAATGCTTGCCAATGAAGCATTTAAACCTATCACCTAGGATCCTGGTTCCCCTCCTGGACAGATGCAGCCCATCATGCCAGTATAGGCTTGCATCACTCCAGGTGGACCCCCAGTCCCCAGTGAAGCCAAATCCATGAGCTCCACACCAGTTTTTGAACCACTGATTAAATTCCATGGTGCAGAACACACTAGCCTCTCCTACGCCATAGATGGGCAGCACCTCCGAGAAGGTTATTGTGCGTGCTACTTGTCTAAGGCCCCTCCTCAATTCCACAAACTCTTCCTGCACTTCTCTAATCCCTTTCTTAGCCAGGTCATTTGTCCCTAGGTGGACAATGACATCCAGCTCCCTCCCCTGTGCAGCTGCTCCCGCAATCCTGAGGATTCACTCCCTGTCCCTCCAAGCCATGGCACCAGGCAGGCACTCATCTCCTCTCCCCTTCCTCCCCAGTTCTACCTTTCCTAACAATGGAGTCCCCACCAGGAGTTGTTTCCTCCCGCCAAGTCCCCTGCCACCCTCCTGTGGGTCTCCTTTGTGGAGGTTCCACATCCTTCTTGGTCTCCACTGTGGTGCCTCCATAGGGAACCACACTTTGCCAGAATGGCATAGGAATTGTGGAGAGGTACAACTGAGGGATGCACCTCTGTTCCACCACCCTCACCCTCCTGAGCCCACTGTGGTCCAACCACTCTTTTCTTGGCAACCTCTGAGGCAACGGCAGTGGCACTGGTGGTCCCTGGATGGAAGAGGAGGTCCCACAAATCCTGGGCTAACTCAGCCTGGAGATGAGCAACCTCCTCCTCAGCCCAGAGAGGTGCCTGAAGATGGACAACACCGCATCCTCAGAACATCTCCCGGAAGACTGCTGCTCCACAGCCACTGCACTGCACCACTCCCATCATGTCTTATTTCTGGCCCCTTAACTGTTTGCAATCCTTACTCTTTCCTCTGTTTTTTTCTCTTTCTCCTTACTTTCTGCCTGTGCGCCCTTTAAGCTCCTGATTGTCCTGTTCTGAGACAAGAATATCCTATATTTCTCAGTAGACCCATTACTTGCTCAGAGGTAGACCTCCAGCAGCTAGAGGAGGCCGGAGAGCTACTTTTGCCCTTCTAGGATGGT
This sequence comes from Neoceratodus forsteri, assembly GCA_016271365.2. NCBI lineage: Eukaryota > Metazoa > Chordata > Ceratodontiformes > Ceratodontidae > Neoceratodus > Neoceratodus forsteri. The sequence continues at coordinate 690,238,764 of CM057449.1, forward strand.
GGGTCTTTGGTGGCTCTGTGATCACTCACTTCCTGCTCCCAAACAGGAAGTTCCTGTTGTCATTCAAATTCTGTGCCTATAAAAGTAGAACTAGCTTTGGGTGGGAGTGTGGAAGGGAGGGAAGGAGGGCAATATAGTCCCAGTAGAGAAGTCCAGTCACACAGCAGTCCTTTCTCCTGATGTCTTCTGCCAAGCTACTAGCAAAATCTTTCTAAGGCAGTCTTTAAATGTGGCTTCCTTCTAGCTAAGCCACTCCCCCTACTTACTAGATCTTTCTACAAGTAATTTAAACCTCACAGCTATCAAGTCCTTTCAATCACCTGAGATTTACACCTAGATAACTGTTCAGATAACCATTCAGTTCAGTTAACTCAGACAAACACACACTTTTTTTGTTTTGTTTGTTAGTTTTTGTTTTACCCTAAATTAAAGTTCCAAGTACAAGAGTTCTACTTCTTTAGTCCCAGCAGAGAAGTCCAGTCACACAGCAGTCCTTTCTCCTGGTGTCTTCTGCCAAGCTACCATATCCAGCAAGTTAACATCCTTCTTGAGGTAAGGGCACCAATGCTGCACTCTAGGTGCAGTCTTACTAGTGACCTGTACAATAGCAGTATGACCTCTGCCTTCATGCTGGTAATGCCCCTGGCTGTGCCAAAGGGTTCAAAGAAAGCAAAGCAAAAACAGGCAGGGTAGAAAATAGATATTCTGGGATTGGTGCAATTCAATTGGCTGTGGGATGACAGTTTTCAGGGAAACATTCTGGAGCCTGTGGGGCTTCCCATCTGTGTGCACCTCTCTGGGCTGAGGGTGGAAGATGCTTGACTCCAGGCTGAGTTGTTTAGGATCTGGGCAGCCTTCTCCCCCACTCAGGGACCACCAAGTCTGCCACTGCTGCCTCAAAGGTTGCCAAAGAGGAGGACAAGCTGGACTACAGTGGGTTTGGGAATGGTGAGGGTGGTGGGTCAGAAGCACATTCCCTATATGGTACCACTACATAATTCCTACGCTGCTCTGGTGGAGTGGAACTGTCCCATGGAGGCATCTGCAGTAGTGAACAGGGAGGATGTGGGGGTCCTCTTTAGTGGAGACCCCAAGGAGAGTGGCAGTGGACCCCAGATGAGGAGTAAGAAACTCCTGGTGAGGGACTCCATTGTGAGGCGGACAGATTTGGGGACAGAAAGGGAGTGGGACAGGTAGATTACGTGCCTACTTGGTGCCACAGCTTGGAGGGATGGGAAGTGAATCCTGGGGATCACTAGGACAGCAGCACAGGAGGGAGAACTAGATGTCATTCTCCACCTAGGGATGAATGACCTGGCTATGGATGAGAAAAGGATTGTAGAGGAGGAATTCAGGGAGTTGGGAAGGGTTCTTAGGCAGGTAGCACACTCAATGATCTTCTCTGAGGTGTTGCTTGTCTATGACAGGGGGAGGATAGGGTACTTCATACCAGAAGCTTCAACTCATGGTTGAAAGAGTGGTGCAGAGAGGAGGGTTTTGGCTACATTGGGGACTAGGGTCACACCTGGAGGAATAAGGGCTTATACAAGGGAGATGGTCTGCATCCCTCCAGGAGAGGAACCGCAGTCCTCAGTGAACAGTTTAAATGCTACATTGGTGAGCATTTAAACTAGTTGAGGGTGGCGGTGGAAGGAAGCAAGGTGACATAAACTGTCCCCCCTGTAAGCTGAAGTAGTCAATAGGGAGAATCCTAAGGGAGGGAAATCCCCAAGGGTACCTAATAACAAGAACAGCAAAATGGTAGAAATGAAGAAGGATGGGAATGAAGGCAGAGGGGATAAGGAGTGTAGACAAAAGGGGAAAAAGGAGGCTAACAGGAAGGGTGGCAACAGAATTTGGAAAGCCATGTGTGGAAATGCTAGAAGTCTGGGAAATAAGATCCCAGACCTAGTGGCCATGATGTCAGAGGCTGACGTGAACATTGTTGCTATTACCGAGTCATAGTGCAATGAGAACCATGACTGGGATATAGCCAAGCTAGGCTATTCTCTGTTCAGGAAGGACAGAGGAGGTAAGAAAGAGGGAGGAGTAGCTCTTTATGTGAGGGATAGCATTAAGGCAACAGAGATACAGGGAACACAGGGAGGGCTGGAGGTACTGTGGGTCACCATAGAGACAGAGAATGGAGTGGCTATTCACACTGGTGTGATCTACAGACCTCCAGCACAGGGGAGGGAGATGAATAAGGTGCTGGTAGAAGACATCCAAAAGATGGCAGATAAGGGGGAGGTGCTGGTGGTGGGGGACTTCAATCTGCCAGATATAGATTGGAGCATCCCAGCTGCAGCTTCAGCTAGGAGCAGGGACATTCTAGACTCCCTGTAGGGGATGTTCCTCAGGCAACTAGTAGGACAGCCCACTCATGGGAGAGCAATATTGGACCTTGTACTCATCAGCAGGGACAGTGTTACAGACATTATGGTGGATGGCCACCTGGGGACCAGTGATCACCGTATGGCTTGGTTCAATATAAGAAGGGTGACAGAATCGAACAGCACAAAGGCAAGTGTCCTGGACTTCAGGAAACCTGACTTTACAAAGATGGCGGAATACCTCAGAGATGCCCTGGCTGGGAGGAGGATTTGGGTGAAGTGGAGGAACAGTGGGTGAAACTAAAAGGGGCCATAGTGAGGGCAACAACATAGAAACATAGAAACACAGACTGTACGGCAGATAAGGACTGCTTGGCCCACCTAGTCTGCCCATTTCCCTACCTTCAGGATAAGCCGCAGATCCTAGTTAACCAATAGCCTATTTCTTCCTACCCCCTACAAGAATTGCCTTATGTCTGTCCCATGCATTCTTGAATTCTCCCACAGTTTTAGACCCAACAACCTCCTTAGAAAGGCTGTTCCATGCATCCACTGCCCTCTCTGTGAAAAAATACTTCCTCACATTGCCCCTGAACCGCCCCCCCATCTTTAAATTGTGTCCCCTTGTTCTTGTACATCTCTTTTTCTGAAAGATGCTACCCTGTTGGACTTTGTTGATTCCACTGAGGTACTTAAAAGTTTCTATCATGTCTCCCCTCTCCCTCCTTTCCTCAAGGGTATACATATTAAGCTCCTTTAGTCTCTCCTCGTATGGCTTCTCTTGCAGACCCTGCACCATTTTAGTTGCCCTCCTCTGGACTGCCTCTATCCTGTCTATGCACAGGGACACATAACTAGCTTCTGCATCAGGCAAGTTAGCAAAAGTAAGAGGAAAAGGAGATCATTATTGCTCTCAAATGAGGTGGCTGGAAAGCTAAGGGCAAAAAAGTTAGCATTCAGGAGGTATAAGGAGACACAGAAGGAGGATAGGGAAGTGTATCAGGAGAGGCAGAGAGAGGCAAGGAAACCAGTCAGGAGCACAAAGGCACTAACGGAGGAGGAAATAGCCCAGAAATTAAGGAAAGGGAACCAGACATTTTTAGATATGCAAGCAAAAGGAGAAAGACAAGGGGAGGGATTGTAAGATTAAGGAGGGAAGGAGGATGTGTGTGTGTGTAAGGGGGATCAGGACAAAGCACTCATCCTGAACAAATACTTTTGTTCAGTGTTCACAGAGGAAGGGGAATGCAAAGGACCACAGATAAGGGACAGGAGCATCAAAGGAAGGGAGGTGGACACAAGCCCATTTACAGAGGGGGAAAGTCCTGAAGGAACTTGCAAATCTGAAGGTGGACAAGGCAATGGGGCCAGATGGAATACATCCAAGGATATTGAAGGAACTCAGAGAGCTGCTGGCTGCACCTCTGACAGTCCTACTCAACCACTCACTGGAGACAGGAGTGGTTCTGGAGGACTGGAGGAGGATGGATGTAGTCCCATTTCACAAAAGTGGTAGCAGGGAGGAGACTGGAAATTTAGGGCCAGTCATCCTGACCTTGGTGGGGGGAAATTAATGGAATCACTACTGAAGGAAAGGATTGTGGAATATCTTGAATCCAGTGGCTTACAGGATCTGAGGCAGCACGGATTCACAACAGGGATGTCATGTCAAACAAACCTGATAAATTTCTTTGACTTGGTGACCAGGGAATTAGAACAGGCTGGAGTGATGGATGTGGCTTTCCTACACGCAGGAGTCTTTCATAGTAATCTAAGTGACCACTGTGCTACAGCCTGTATTAGGCATGTTCCCACCCAGTTGTCTTCCTCCTCATTTAAACTGAAAAGATGTTTAAAAAACTTCTGCCCAACTTCCTTTCTGATAAATCTTGGCAACATTATCTGGCAGGATTTTTATCTGGCGCCTACTATCACAGAGGCCTATAACATTTTCCAAAATCTTTTACTGGGGCTGATAGTTAAACATGCTCCCATTAGGAAGATCAAAACTTGATAAAGGTCTCCTGCTTGGTTCACTTCCTCTTTAAAGAAAGCCCTCAGAAACAAAGATGTTCTGTGGAAAAGGGCAAGAAAAAACGAAGGTAGATACTGACTGGCTACCCTTTCGCGTAGTAAGGAATGCCTGTACCAAATTGATTAGATCTGAAAAAGCCTGATTTTTCCAAACTGCCCTTGAGGAAAACATAAACAGCTCTGACAAATCCTGGAAAATTCTCAAAGAGGTCGAAGGTCATTCTCCAGCCTCCCCTCTGCCTGTCAAGATTGTAACCGGCGCTACTATTTACATCGCTAGGGCGGACATCCTTGAACAGCTTAACAATCATTTCGCTACAGCTGGCCTAGCTTTTGATGCTTCCCCTGTCAGTAAGCTCATAGTTCATGGTGACGCTAACGATGGCCCAAATCCTGAGATTCCCCCCAGCCCGACCCATCCTCTGTTTAGCTTTCACCCAGTCTCCTTCAAACAAGTTGAGGACCTCCTACTGACCCTGGATATGAACAAGAGCACAGGCACAGACCATCTAGAACCACTTTTCTTGAAAATAGGTTACTATTACTTGATGGCCCCCATCACTCACCTATTTAATTGCTCCCTGATGCGCGGTGAGCTACCCCCCCTTTGGAAAATTGCTCATGTTATTCCCCTCTTTAAATCTGGTGACCCATTCAATCTGTATAATTACTGGCCTATTTCCCTTCTGCCAATTCTCTCAAAAATACTGGAAAAAATCATCAACTGACAGCGTAGAGAGTACCTTGACTCCGAAAACCTACTAAATTCAGTCCAATTTGGTTTCAGACCAAAGCACAGCACGGTGCCTGCCCTTGCCAAAGTGTCTAATGACTGGCAAAGTGCTGTTGATGCTAAAAAACATATTTATGGCCTCTTCTTAGACCTTAGCAAGGCCTTTGATTCTGTGGATCATAACATCCTGCTCACTATTTTGAGCAGGATTAGCCTAGATCAGGGGTTCTCAAATGGTGAGGCCAGCCTCCCTTGGGAGGCCCTAACCTGTTCCAGGGGAGGCTCAAGCAAGTCTTGAAAAAGTATTCTATTTCAATTTTGAACTTTATAGATTTTGTGTGAAGTGATAAGGCAAACTGAAAGAGGACAACAGTAGGTAAATGTATGTATTTATTCACAAGTCTGTGACCAGGGAAGGTACTGTACACTGAGACATGGCTTATTTCAGGTGTACCCAGGGAAGGGTAGTGAGAGAATACAATTCAAAATGTAACTGCAAAACACTCGAGCAATACAGAATGAGTAAAAGCGCAAACAAATTAAGAACAATAAACTAACAATGCGAGGAACAATTGATCAATTAGACTGGCAGCAGAACTGTCCAAATACAAGAGTTAACCATACAGGTACTAAGAATAAGAGCAGGAGTGAGCAAAATGATCCCTGAGAAGTTGCTCACGAGCATGGTGAGAGGGAGAGAGGCAGAGGTCAGCAGGAAGGTTATTCTAGTAAGAGGGAAACAGAAAAAGCAGTCTGACCCATGAAGGTATGGCAGTAATGGGTAACAATGGTTCGAGGTCAAAATATTGGAGCAAGTAGGTTGCCCTGTGGGGGGGGGGGGTTACAATAAGCGTAATAACATGAAAGTCAGCTATGCAAAGAGGTTTCAATTTATTCCTGATGTAGTGTGAAAAGTAGGTTATTTTTCTATGGGGAGGCCCAAAAATATTTCAGTATTTTGGGGGAGGCTCAACATCTTTTCCATGGCTTAGGTGAGGCTCACTATGACAAAGTTTGAGAACTGTTGGCCTAGATAGTACCGCAGTACAATGGTTTGAGTCCTATCTTACCAACAGAATGCAACAAATAAAAGCTCAGGGTGACTTGTCTCCCTTGAAAACTCTCCCTAGGGGTGTGCCGCAGGGATGTATCTTGGGACCTATACTCTTTGCAATATACATTAACAATATTGATGCCAGCATCCGTACAGCTAACGTACATCTATTCACCGATGATACAGTTCTTTATACCACTAGCTCCTCCTCTGAAACTGACCATAAGGAACTCCACCAGGACTTTATTACCCTTCAGCATAATCTGCTAAAGCTTAAGCTACTGCTTAACGCAAAAAAAAAACTAAAGCCATGATTATCTCACCCCATCTTTCCCATGCCACAGTGCCTTCGGCAAACCCCCACATTTACACACTACTAGGTGAATCACTGGAAATTGTGGACAAGTTCAAGTACTTGGGATTCTGGTTAGACAACAGGCTAAGCTTCATGGCCCACTTGACCGAGCTTCAGAAAAAACTAAGGCAATGACTAGGCATCTTCTTTCGTATCAGACACTTCCTTACACTAGAAGCCAGGAAGAGACTAGTCCAAACGACCTTCCTTCCTATGATTTACTACACAGACTTCCTCTATAGCTATTGTCACATTGAGGCCATGAATAAATTACACTCTCTACCACCATGCCTTAAGGTTTGTCCTGAACTTACCCCTACGCACTCACCACTGCCTTCTATACGAGTTACTAGACTGGTCATCCCTCTCAATTAGGAGGCAAAGAAATGCTCTCCTTTGGTTTTACAGGGCCCTAACTGACTGACTGCCTACCTATATCTCTAAACTCTTTGTTAAGGGGTTGTATGGCCTGAGAAGACTTGCTCTGGTAATCTTCAAGGTACCTAGAATAAAGACACGGCATGGCTCAGACGCCATCTACTGCTCTTTCCATTCTCTATGGAATGCAGCCAAAACCCCCAAAAATTGGCCTCCTTGCCTGGGCCCCACACTTTCAAAATGCTGCTCACTCGCTATCTAAGGGGTACCTGTGTCTGCCTTAGGTAAACTTATAAATACCTCGCCATTCTCCTGCTCTGGCCATTGACAACCTTAGCTCTAACTTTGCCAACAATAGCACTTCCTTCTCTTCTCTTCCTCCCTTTTTTCCCCATCTCTCTTAGCTCATATAGCAGCTCTCTCTTAAGCTGTTCCCCTAGCTTGTCAGCCCCCTTCCCTTCTTTCCTGTCAAATTTCCTTATACTCACTGAATATAGTTATCATTATAATTTTCATCATTGTACTCCTTCCATTTGTAAATATACTGTACCGTTATATTACTGGCATTGTATTGTAATTATCACTCTTTGTATTTACTTGTATGTTTTCTGCCCAGGACCATCTTGCAAATGAGCTTGCTCAAGGATGAAATGCCTGGTTAAATAAAGATTGATTGATTGATTTATTGATTGACACCGTTCCACAAAGGAGACTCATAAACAAGCTCGACAGCCTGGGAGTGGGTCCAAAGGTGATAAACTGGGTAAGAAATTGGTTGGGGGATAGGCAACAGAGGATGGTGGTAAATGGAGTTCAGTCCAAGGAATGGAGGGTGACCAGCGGGGTGCTACAAGGATTGGCACTGGGACCCTCCTCTTTAATGTCTTTATTAGTGACATTGCAGAGGGACTAGAAGGGAAGACATGTCTTTCTGCAGATGACACAAAGATCTGCTATAGGGTACACACTCCAGGGGAGGTGGAAAAAATGGATAGAGATCTAAGAAAGCTTGAGGAGTGGTCAAAAATGTGACAACTAAGATTCAATGCAAAGATGTGCAAAACCATGCACTTCAGACACAAAAACCAGGGGTGGACTATAAAATGGGTGGAGGGAGTGGTACTGATGACCACCAAGCAGGAAAGAGACCTGGGGATAATCATATCTGATGACCTAAAGGTAGCCAAACAGAGTGATTAGGAGGTGGGGAGAGAGCTAGTGGGATGCTAGGGTGAATAGGGAGGGGTATCACCAGCAGAAAGCGGGAGGTGATGATACCATTATATAAATCATTGGTGATACCTCACCTAGAGTACTGTAACTAGTTTTGGAGATCACATCTCCAGAAGGACATAGAGTAGAGTAGCTAAAATGGTGCAGGGCTTGCATCAAAACCCTACGAGGAGAGGCTAAAAGACCTCAATATGTACAGCCTCGAGGAAAGGAGGGAGAAGGGGAATATGATTGAGACATTCAAATACCTCACGGGTATAAATGGAGTACAAGAGGGAAGCATTTTGCAGAAAAAAATGCTTAAGAACGAGGGATCATACTATGAAGCTGGAGGGGGGAAGATTTGGGGGAATCATGGGGAAGTACTTTGTCACTGAAAGAGTATTGGGTACCTGGAACAGCCTCCCAGCTGAGGTGGTCAGAGCAAAAAACTGTAACGGGATTCAAGAATGCATGGGATAGGCATATGGAAACCTTACTGGCTGGGAAAGGAAGGGTAAAGCCAGATACCAAGTAGGGTCTGTGGTATTATAGCAGGTAGGGAAAATGGGCAGATTAGGTGGGCCAAGTGGTCCTTATCTGCCATCAATTTCAATGTTTCTGTATTTCTATGCAGCCCAGCATCCAATTTAATTTTGCTGCTACTCATCTCTGGCAGTGTGCCGAGTGCTTTAGGTCACTTGTGATGATTACCCTTAGGTCTTTTTTTTCCTCTGACTTGGTAATCTGTACACCACCCAACCAGTACTTGGTCTCTTTGTTTTTCACTCCCAAGTGCATAACATCACATTTTTTTGTGTTGAACCCCAGTTGCCTAATGCCAGACCACTTCTCCAATCTAGCCAGGTCTTCCCTAAGTTCCTGTCTCCCCTCCTCCACGTCTACCCTCCCACAGAGCTTTGTGTCATCTGCAAACAGACAGATTTTACCTTTCATTTCATCCGCTGTGTCAGTGATAAAGACATTAAACAACACTGGACTGAGCACTGAGTCCTGTGAGACCCCAATGATCACTGGCCTAGCTTCTGAGCATCCCCTTCCCTGACCACCACCTTTTGGCTTCTATCTTGCAGCTAGTTTTTGACCCATCTAGTAAGCTCACAAACCCCCCCCCCCCCAAGGTTTCTCGGCTTCCTGACCAGTCTCCTGTGTGACACAGAAATCCAGATACAGGATATCAACTGCCTGGATCCTGTCTAGTGTCCTGGTCACCCAATCAAAAAAGTCAATCAGAATAGTCTGGCATGACCTCCCTGGCACAAACCCATGCTGCATCTTGCCTTGCAGGCCATTTTCCTCGAGAAAGCTCACCAGTCCTTCCTTCAAGCTAGTCACCATCAGTTTCCCCACTATTGAGGTCAGACTGACCAACTTGTAATTTCCAGGTTGATCCTTTGGACCACTTTTATGGAGAGGCATCACATGTGCAGTTCTTCAGTTCTGGGGCACACTCCAGGACTCCAGAGAGGTGCTAAACAGGTCTTCCATGGGGTCAGCCAGCACCTCCGCTAGTTCCCTTAGGACCCTTGGGTACACGTGGTCTGGCCTTTGGGACTTGACCACCTTCAGGGAATTTAGGCCCTTATGTACCCTGTATCTCTTTCACACCATACATGAATCCCCCCTTCCCCACCCCATCCCCCTGCTCCATTGTGGCATTGGTCCATCTTATCTAGTGAAGATGGAGTAGAAGTATTTGTTATGCACCTCTGCTTTCTCTTCACTTCCTTCTGCCCAACCCCCCCTTTTCATTTGACAATCTCATCCTTACTATCCCTCTTCTCCCTTATATAGTTGAAGAAGGTATTCTCACCACATTTTACTCCCTGTGCCAGTGGTACTTCCTTTGAAGACTTTGTCTCTCTAACCCCCCCCCGCTCAGCAGCATTGATTTAGCACAATAGGCCTCCCTAGCCTCCTCCTTCTGAGTATGTTTGTACTACCAGAAGGCTGCTTTCTTTCTGTTATTTCATTTGCTACTTCCTTTCCAAAGCAGCTTGGCTTTTGGCTTTAGAGTTGTTGCTTTTGATCTTGGCACACTTACTAGTAGCCTCTGTCAGTCCCTTCTTAATTATGGACCATTTGTGTTCCACCTCCATTCGGATATACTATGATATCCTGAGACTCAGTATGCCAAGTGTTGGCATACCGAGTAAACCATCCTGAAATCCACAGTCCTGAATGACTGAAATGCCCGACGTAGGAATTATGGGCATTTCAGTCGAAATATCTGTAAAATGTAGGAGGCTCTGCCTCTACAACCCTGTAACTTAAATATCCAACCCAAGAGGGACTGGGACCCCGAGTAAAAATATAAACAGTTACGGGGTGCAGTGTAAATTGACGTACTATACAAGAATCCCAGTCATGCACAGTATGCTGGCTGAGCAACCCATGGTATTCCCCTCCACACCACCGGGGAAGCTAGGCCAGCAACCCTATCTAGCGGTCCTTCCTTCCAGCTCACACAGGGTAAGGTAGCATACCATCACATCTGCTACCTTACCCCATTGAGAGCAATAGCGTCAGGCATAGTAGCATAGGGTTAGATCCTGTCTTGGGATAAGCTGACTGGGGTAACATGTTAGTGGCAGTGGGGAAGATCATGGAAGCACTACTGAAGGAGAGACTGGTGGAACATCTGGTTGTCAATGGACTGCAGGATCCAAGGCAGCATGGTTTCACCAGGGGCAGGTCATGTCAGACCAACCTCATTGAATTTTTTGACTGGGTGACTAGGGAGGTGGATCAGGGGAGGGCAGTGGACATGGCTTATCTGGACTTCAGCAAGGCCTTTGACACTGTGCCACATAGAAGACTATTACACAAACTAGGGAATATTGGTGTGGGCAGGACAGTAGTGTGGTGGGTAGGTAACTGGCTGGGCGGCAGGACACAGAGGGTGGTGGTAAATGGCTGTCACTCCACAGAGGAAGAGTGACCAGTGGGTACCACTGGGATCAGTGCTGGACCGGGTCCTATTCAACATCTTCATCAGTGACATTGTGCAGGACCTAGAAGGCAGAATTTCACTGTTCACTGATGACACAAAGCTCTGTAACAGAGTAGACACATCAGAGGGTGTAGACAGAATGAGAAGGGACCTGCAGAAACTTGAAGAATGGTCAGGGTTTGGCAGTTGAAATTCAATGCAAAGAAGTGCAAGATAATGCATATGGGGCACAAAAACCCTGGCACAATATATCAGTTGGGGGGTGAGGATATAGCATGCACCAAGCAGAAAAGGGATCTTGGGGTTATCTTCTCTGATGACCTCAAGGTAGGGAAACAGTGTGACAAGGCAGCAAGTAAAGCAAATAGGATGCTAGGATGCATAGGCAGGGGCATCACCAGCAGGAAAAGGGAGGTCATGATTCCACTATACAAGACACTAGTGAGGCCCCACCTGGAGTACAGTGTACAGTTCTGGAGACTTTACCTATGTAAGGACATAGACAGGGTAGAGAAGGTTCAGAGGAGGGCAACAAAGATGGTACATGGATTGTATCACAAGTCCTATGAGGACAGGTTGAAGGAACTGAACATATACTCCCTGGAGGAGAGGAGGGAGAGAAGGGATATGATAGAGACATACAAGTATCTTACAGGGAGGAACAGGGTGCAAGAATACACTATTTTTAAGCAAAAAAGATGTTCCAGGACTACAGGGCATGGGATGAAGTTGGAGGGAGGACAACTCAGAGGAAACGTGAGGAAGAATTTCTTCACTGAACGGGTGGTGGACAAGTGGAACACCCTGCCTGAGGAAGTGGTGGGGGCTGAAACAATCGCGGGATTTAAGAATGCATGGGATAGACATAAAGAAATTCTGGAGGTCAGGGGTATGGGACAACAGAGTTCTAGGAAAACATAAACTGAAGTTACAAACTCAAATGGGCAGACTAGGTGGGCCATAGGCCCTTATCTGCCGACACTGCCTATGTATCTATGTATCTATGTTTCAGGATCTGCAGTTTCCAGTAATCATAATTATATCCTCCATTCTGATTCCAGTGAGGTGTCCTACCAGAATTTCTCCCATGTTCTTAAAGTCAGCCTTCCTGAAGTCCAAAACCCTCATCTTGGTCCTGACCATCTCTCTGCCCATGTCCAGGAGGAACCACATAGCATGGTTGTCACTTTCTGCAAGTGGTGCTTCCACCTTTACATCCTGAACATGTTCACAGTTGGACAGGAACAGGTCCAGTATGGCCCCCTCCCTAGGGGGCAGCATGACACCCTTTGTCAGGAATCCACTCTGGAATGCATCCAGCTGTGCATGCCCCCTGGTGCTGGAGATAGCCAAGATTTTCCACTCCAGGCAGATCGAAGTTTCCCAGTATTACTACCTCCCCCTTGTCTGCCATATCTATGAGCTGATCCCCTAGTACCTCATCTAGCTCTTCATCTTGTGAAGGTGGTCTGTAAACTATCCCCATCCTTAGTTTCCTCCCTTTAATGGATTGTACCTCCACTCATAATGCTTCCATCTTTTCATCTGCCCCTTCTACTCTGGTACAGGTTATCCCCTCCTTCACATACAGAGCTATTCCGCCCCTTCCCATTTCCTTATCCCTCCTATACATTTTATACCTGGGGGCTGTGAGGTCCCAGCCATGGTTTGATGTGGCTCATGTCTCTGTGATGGACGCCTTGTCAACCTCTCCATCTGTCATCAGTGCCTGCATCTAAGCCATTTTGTTTCCCATGCTTCTGGTATTCAGAAACACCACCCTCCACTGCAACTTGGGCCCCCCCTTTACCCTATTCCTTCCCCTCCTCCCCAATCCCTCCTTTCCTCTCCCCCCCACTAGTTCCTTACTATTCCATCCTGCTTGGGGGAGAGGCCTATCGGCCCCATCTGCCAAGTGCCTAAGGGTACTCTGTATGCTGCCAGCCACCCCGTCAGTTTAAATTGAAGTTTCTTCCCAGAAATTCCTCCAGCTTGCCCTTTAGGACCCTTGTGCCCCGTTTATCTAGGGGCAACCTATCTGAAGCATACAGGTCTTTGTCTTCCAAGGTCCCTCCACAGTCGCCAAGTATCCTGTACTCCTTCCCCTCACACCACACTCTGAGCCAATCAGTGAATGCCTCAATTTGAACCTTCCTTGCAGTGCTACCCTTGAGACTGGCAGCACCTCGAGGCTACTGAATTCCTAATGTTTTTATCGACCAGAAAACTGCAGATCTCTAACTTATAATACTGTACCATGGATTCAAATCTCTATGCAGTGATGTACTGTACTCTGAGAACTATGAAAGTTCTGTATAAGACTGTATCTCTCCTATAAAAAAAAACTTTAATAAAGTGCAATTAAAAAAGAAAAGCATTAGAAAGTCATTACCCACACTTACCTTGTTTTCAATCAGTTTGAGGTCAGGTGCCAAAGCAGCAGGACAGTCACCAGTTCAGACAGGATTACAGTGCTGGACCACTGTTTGTTAAGTGAGGGGTTTGTGGGGATGGTGTGGTGGGTGCTGAGTTGGGGTCAGGCTTGGGTGGCTCCTATGGTCTGGGGAGAAGCAGAAAACATCAGTGGACAGTTTTCTTTATTTCAGTTAAGAAATAAATGAATTGTTCAGCCCAGTGGCTTAGAGGGCTGAGGCACTGGATGCCACACTTCCAACCATGCTGGTGAGCGAGGTTTGGGAGTGAACTCAGGTTGCACAAGGTAGGCCAGGAGGAGAGAACTGAGTGTCCAAGGACTCCTCTTCCCTCCTCCCTCCCCTACCTCCTCCCTCCTTACCCTCCCTCCCTTACCCTTCCTCCCTTACCTCTCCTCCTTACCTCCCTCCCTACCTCCCTCCCTCCTACCTCCCTCCCTTACCTCCCTCTCCTCCCTCCTCCTCTCCTCCCTCTCCTCCTCTCCTCCCTCCTCTCCTCTCCTCTCCTCTCAATTGGGGATAGGGGAGCTTGCCACACTACTCCAAGACTGCCACTATGTGAAGGTGTGTGGGTAGGGCAGCAGGAATGACTCATGGATGTCTGGTGGCTGATTGCATGGTGCATCCATGCAGCCATATACATCGGCACTTGGATCCCCTGCATGCTACCAAATGAGGGTAGGAAAAAGGGGAAAAAAGGAGTCAGTAGGTGACACCTGGCCAGTCTTCTGGTCCACACCACTGCCCCAGGACCCTGCAGATGTCTGGATTCATTCATTCATAAAACTTTATTTTTATACAGGTACATACTGTTAGGATACAAATCCAATTTTCAACTGTAGACCTGTGTAAAATGTACATTATATAACAAATGCAAGTAGTTAAAACACACAAACAGCACAATTTACAAGCTACAACACATATTGCAATTTGCAAGTTACATGAACATGGTTTAGATAATTTGTTAAAACTTTCTTGTATTCAAGTATAGAATTCATAACTCGAATATTCAGAGGGATATGGTTCCAAGTTTTAGTTTTAGTCGGTGTGGATGACTGTTCTCCCAGTGAAGGATGACCCTGCCACTCTGGGCCCCACCGGGGGGTGGGAGTAAACCATGAGTGTTCAGAAAGCAGGTGAGTCCCAGTTGAGGTAGTCATTGCCCAGAGGCAGGCTGGGATAGAGTGGGGCTCGTTAGCTGCAAGTATAGAAACACCATTATTGGGAAAAAAAAAAATAGATGAATGACAAGGGACTGCTTTCTGTTTTGTACAGGTACTGACACTTGGGATTTGGCAGCCCTGTGTTGGTGTGATGTTCAGTGCCACCGGGGGTGGGAACCCTGGTATCATGAAGTATTGTGGCAGAGATGTTCACAAACTATTGGTGGGGCTGACACTGACACTGGGGGTTGGGCACCCCAGTGTCAGTATAATCAGTAGTGACAATAAGTATTGTGGGGTGGGGGAGTTCTGTGTGGATCAGTATGGAATTTAATACTAGCAGCAGGATTGAGTACTGCCATTGGTTCTGTTACAAAAATGTTGGTCAGCTGTGAGAGGATATACCTGTGTCGAGACTGAGCACCCGTTGCTGGTATCTACATAAAAAGCAATTATCACTTGGTGGGGGAAGGGGGACTGATACTGGTACATATTGATTCCAAGCCACTTTTTCAAACGAAATATTGCGAGTGGTTTGGATGGAGAGTAATGACTGCCGACACAAACAGGCAGGGAGGAAGGGACATGGAGATGTAAGCAAACAAGTATAGCTATGCTAACACTGCCCCAGCCCCTGAGAATGACCACATGGTACACTAGATGGAAGCATTAGCTTCCTTGAATTACCCTCAGACAGCAATGTCGAATCAAAGCTAGGCCCCTTTAAGTTCAAACTTTGCCAACACCTCACTGCACTTAGCAGCTGTGACTGCCCTCCCTAAGCTATCCTTCCAATCTCCTTACCAATATCCCCCCATACGGCCTACATCTGCTCCCTCCTCCCCTACAACTCCATTATTTCCTTCCACCAATCTAACCTTGCTCCCACCTCATTTTTAATATGTTACCACTTACTCCCTCCTTACTCCTTTATCCCCCACCACCTCCTCTCTTCCTAACCTCGTCTTTCATTGAACTGACGCTCTGTGACTCCTACAACACCACCACACATCCTACTCTGATCTCCCCTCTGTTCATTTCCCCACAGCACCCGTCTGTCGACTACCCTCTTAAGATCTTTCTCTCCACACAATTACTATTGACAAAGTCACTATACTGACTGCACTATTAATGTTTTGAATTTTACAGTTTGTGCTTACATGATACCCTGCATGTAATGTTATTTTTCCCACTGTGCCTTATGTGTTTTTGTGCTTATTATGTCAACCGACTGAACTCCCATGATGTGGAACCTTTGTAAAAAGAACCACTGGTCCAAAGGTGTTTGTAATCTGAGAAATAAATACATTAAAAAAAATTAGCGCACCATGCAGCCAGCCTGAATGGAACCATTTTGTTGTGATTTTGCCAAACGCAAACGCAATGTCAAGCCCTCATTGAGAATTGCCCCCAGGTTTTGCACCCGTTCAGAGGTCAGGAGTGGGAGACCCCAGAGAAAAAGTCCCGAGGGTGACCCCAGCCCCAGCCCCTCTATCCAGGGACCCGGGTCCACCACCAACACCTCAGTCTTTGCTGAGTTGAACTTCAGCCAGCTCGAATCCATCCACTCCTGGATTTCTGCAAGGCAGTTATTAAATGCTGGGAGAGCTCTATTCTGGTCAGGCACAAAAGAAAGGCAGAGCTGGGTATCATCAGCATAGCAATGAAACCTCAGACCATACCTTCTTACAATGTCTCCGAGGGGTAGCATGTACACTGCGAACAACATGGGGGACAGCACTGATCCCTGAGGAATCCCACATGACAAAGGGGTTGGGTCAGAGGAATAAATCCCCAACACCACCGTTTGAGTTCTTCTGGTGAAGAAAGATGAAAACCACCTGAGGACCATACCTGACAGGCCACAGATGCACCTCAAATGCTCGAGCAGGACCCCACGGTCCACAGTGTCAAATGCTGAAGAGAGGTCCAGAAGGACCAAGATGGAATGACTCTTCTGATCTCTAGCCATCAGGAGATCATTGAGCACCTGAACTAGCGCAGTCTCAGTACTATAGAGGTAGCAAAGAAAGTGAAAGCCAAAAAGATTGCATTCAGGCAATACAAAAAGACACAGGCGGAAGGGGATAGGGAGAAGTACCAGGAGAAGCAAAGGGAGGCAGGGAGGTCAGTAAGGGAAGCCAAAGCTCAGACAGAAGAACACATTGCAAAATCAGTGGGTAGAGGGGACAAAACCTTTTACAGGTACATAAGTGAAAAAAGAAAGACAAAGGGAGTTACAGTGAGACTGAAGGGGGAGGATGGGGGCCCCGTGGAGGATGACAACAGTAAAGCTGACATATTGAACAGGTATTTCTGCTCAGTCTTTACTGAGGAAGAGGAGGGTAATGGGTCTGAAGGAGTACAAGGGTGAGAATGGTGCAGAATGGACACAGCCCCTTTATACCAGAAAAGGTCCTGAAGGAAGTGGAAGTAATAAGAGTTGATAAAGCAATGGGGCCAGATGGGGTGCACCCCAGGGTCCTTAAATAACTAAGAGAGGTGGTGGCTGAACCTCTGGCTATCCTGTTTAGCCGATCACTGGAAACAGAAGAGGTACCCAAAGACTGGAGGACAACCGATGTAGTCCCCTTATACAAAAGTGGGAACAAAGAGGAAGCAGAGAACTACAGACCAGTCAGCCTCACCTCGGTAGTGGGGAAGATCATGGAAGCACTACTGAAGAAGAGATTGGTGGAACATCTAGTTGTCAATGGACTACAAGACCCAAGGCAGCATGGTTTCACCAGGGGGAGGTCATGTCAGACCAACCTCATTGAATTTTTTGACTGAGTGACTAGGGAGGTGGATCGGGGAGGGCAGTGGACATGGCCTATCTGGACTTCAGCAAGGCCTTTGACACTGTGCCACATAGAAGACTATTACACAAACTGGGGAATATGGGTGTGGGCAGGACAGTAGTGTGGAGGTAACTGGCTGGTGGCAGGACACAGAGGGTGGTGGTAAATGGCTGTCACTCCACAGAGGGAAGAGTGACCAGTGGGTACCACAGGGATCAGTGCTGGGACCGGTCCTATTCAACATCTTCATCAGTGACATTGGCGCAGGACCTAGAAGGCAGAATTTCACTGTTCGCTGATGACACAAAGCTCTGTAACAGAGTAGATACACCAGAGGGTGTAGACAGAATGAGAAGCGACCTGCAGAAACTTGAAGAATGGTCAGGGTTTGGCAGTTGAAATTCAATGCAAAGAAGTGCAAGATAATGCATATAAGCACAAAACCCTGGCACAATATATCAGTTGGGGGTGAGGATATAGCATGCACCAAGCAGGAAAGGATCTTGGGGTTGTCATCTCTGATGACCTCAAGGTAGGGAAACAGTGTGACAAGGCAGCAGGTAAAGCAAATTGATGTTGGGATGTATAGGCAGGGCATCACCAGCAGGAAAAGGGAGGTCATAATTCCGCTTATACAAGACACTAGTGAGGCCCCACCTGAGTACAGTGTACAGTTCTGAGACCATACCTACGTAAGGACATAGACAGGGTAGAGAAGGTTCAGAGGAGGGCAACAAAGATGGTGCATGGATTGCATCACAAGTCCTATGAAGACAGGTTGAAGGAACTGAACATGTACTCCTGGAGGAGAGGAGGGAGAGAGGGATATGATAGAGACATACAAGTATCTTACAGGGAGGAACAGGGTGCAGGAAAACACTATTTTTAAGGGAAAAAGATGTTCCAGGACTAGAGGGCATGGGATGAAGTTGGAGGGAGGACGATTCAGAGGAAACTTGAGAAAGAATGTCTTCACAGAACGGGTGGTGGACAAGTGGAACACCCTGCCAGAGGAAGTGGTGGGGGCTGAAACAATCATGGGATTTAAGAATGCATGGGATAGACATAAAGGAATTCTGGAGGTCAGGGGTAAGGGGCAACAGACTTCTAGGAAAACAAACTGAACTTACAAGCTCAAATGGGCAGACTGGGTGGGCCATAGGCCCTTATCTGCTGACACTGTCTATGTATCTATGTCTATGTATCTATGCCTCCTTTGAAAACCGGACTGGAAAGGCTCATATACATAATGGATGGTCAAATGGTCCTCCAGTTGTATGGCAACTACTTTCTCGATCAACTGCCCCATAAAGGGGATGTTCGAAATTGGTCAGTAGTTCGCATGGCAGTCTGGGTCCAAGGAAGCTTTCTTCAGGATGGGAGTCACCACCGCCTCCTTCAGGGAGCTGGGAAACTCACCAGTATCCAGGGAGCACCAGACTATCCATGCTAGGATTGGGCCAAGAATGTCACTACAACCCAAAATCAGTGTAGTTGTACCCGGGTCCAAACTACAGCATGTAGGGTGCATATCCGGGACAATCCTCATGATGTCCCCGGCCGAAGGTACTCCAGGAAAACTGAGGCGCAATGTCCAAATGCCGGTGTAGAGCAGCGCCAGAGTGTGCCGGTAGGAGTTCTGCCCTGATGTCAGCCACCTTAGCCACAAAGAATCGAGCAAGCTCTATGCACACTTGCAAAAATGCTCTTCGGTCCTGTAGACAGGTTGGGTTGCACAGTCTGTCCACGGTTCGAAAGAGCTGAGCTGGTCGGTTCTGAGCAGCCTCAAGCTCTCCAGACAGGAACTCTGCCTTCTTACGGGTGATTGTGGATTGATAGGCTTGATAATGGTCCATCAATCTAAGGTGATTGACATCAAGGGCAGATCTCTACCAGCAATGCTCTAACCTTCGTCCTAGTCGACGCATCTTCCTCAAAGATCCATCAAACCAAGTGGACCGTGGGTGTAGGGAGAGAGACAGAACAAACACGGACAGGAGCAATGACATCCAGAGCTGATGCTACAGCCTGATTATAGGCTTCAACTAGGGCTTCTGGGTCACTGGTTACCAATGGAAGGACAGATAGATCAAGCACCGCCGCCAGGCCTTCAGAGCTTACATCTCATAAATGGCAGACCCCTGATCATCTCCACAGGGGCAGGCCTGCGAAAGGGGGTACAAAAACTGAAACATAAGGTGTAGTGGTTGGACCATCTGACTAGTTCCACCCCCAATTCCAAGGCTTCGACCCCAGGAGGAAAACTAAGTCAAGAGAATGATTGTGTTTATGGGTAGCAGTGGAAACAATCTGTGTGAGGCCCAGAGATGACATTAACTGGAGGAAGTGCTGACCAAATTGCTAGAGTTCGTCATTGGCCCAGGCGTTGAAGTCACCCAGGACCATCAGCCTAGGCACTCAAATGCCATGTCGATCATGAAATCCATCACTTCCTGAAGGAACTGCTTCTCATCTCCAGGTGGACGGTAGATGAGGGCAATCCTACAACCTACACCTGCTACCACAGTACATTCAAATACCAATATACAAACATACAGACATACGAAATTTGCCAGCAGATAAAGGCCTAGAGGTCTATCAAGTCTGCTCGAATGTGCAGCTAGCACCCCTTATTCTGCAGCTGCCCCTCCCTCCCACCCTTACCCTTCATTAACCCTTCCCCTTGTCCTGTCCCATCCTCGTTTGAAGCAGTCCACTGTTCTACTGCATACCACTTCAGCAGGTAATGCATTCCACCCAGCCACCACCCTCTCTGTAAAAAAGTGTCTCCTCATCTCCTTACTGAACCTTTCTCACTCCAGTCTCATATCATGGCCCCTGGTGGCCCTCCCCTTCCTTACTTTGAACAGCCCCTCTGTACCTGTCTTGTTTATTCCTTTCATGTATTTAAAGGTTTCAATCATGTCACCCCTGTCTCTCCTCTCCTCCAGTGATAACTGGGTCTCCACAATTGGTACACTCGTGAGGCCTAGTTTGGTCTTAAAACAGACCACAACCCCCCCCCCCATGATCCAGTCTTGGGCAGTGAATAACTGAGTACTCAGCCGGAGTTGCAGCCTCCAATACGGGGTCAGAGTTTTCGTCCAGCCAGGTTTCGGTAATGCATGCCAGGTCCACCGAACCAACAAGATCTGCAATAATTGCAGTCTGGAGGAGGGCAGATGTGATTCCCCTTCACAAAAGTGGGAGCAAGGCAGAAGCAGGAAACTACAGACCTGTTAGTTTAACCTCAGTGATAGGGAAAATGATGGAATCACTTCTGAAGGAAAGAATTGTTGAGTATGTAGAGGCCAGAGGGGCACAGGACCCAAGGCAGCATGGATTCACAGCGGGAAGGTCATGCCAGATGAATCTAGTAGATTTCTTTGACTGAGTGACCAAAGTAGTAGATTAGCGAGGGGCTGTAGACATGGCCTACCTAGACTTTAGACATTTGACACAGTACCACACAAAAGATTAATATACAAGTTAGCCAGCCTGGGAGTGGGTCCCAAGATGACAGCATGGGTAAAGAATTGGCTGGAGAATAGGACACAGAGAGTAATAGTAAATGGAGTCCACTCTGAAGAAAGGGGGGTTACTAGTGGGGTACCGCAGGGTTCAGTATTAGGACCGGTACTCTTCAATGTCTTTATAAGCGACATTGCAGAGGGACTGGAAGGAAAAGTATGTCTCTTTGCAGATGACACAAAGATCTGCAACAGAGTTGATGCACAAGGTGGGGTGGAAAGGATGAGAAGGGACTTGGCAAGGTTAGAGGAATGGTCAAATGTATGGCAGCTTAGATTCAATGCTAAGAAGTGCAAGGTAATGCACCTGGGAAACAAAAACCCAGGGGAAGAGTACACAATGGGGGGTGAGATACTAACAACAACAAAAATGGAAAGGGACCTGGGGGTAGTCATATCAGATGACCTAAAGGTGGGCAAGCAATGTGAGAGAGCAGCAAGGAGGGCTTGGGGGATACTGGGATGCATAGGGAGAGGCATCACCAGTAGAAAACAGGAAGTTATTATCCCTCTGTACAGACAGCTGGTCAGACCCCATCTGGAGTACTGCGTGCAGTTCTGGAGACCCAGTCTCCGCAAAGACATAGACAGGATGGAAGCTGTAACAGAGGAGGGCAACTAAAATGGTGCAGGGTCTGCACCAGAAGACATATGAAGAGAGACTTAAGGAGCTTGATATGTATAGCCTCGAGGAAAGAAGGGAGAGGGGGGACATGATAGAAACTTTCTAGTACCTCAAGGGAATCAACAAAGTCCACGAGGGTATCATCTTTCAAAAAAAGAGGTGTGCAAGAACATGGGGGCACAATTTGAAGATAGAGAGGGGTGGCTCAGAGGTAATTTAAGGAAGTATTTTTTCACAGAGAGGGTTGTGGATGCATGGAATGGCCTTTCGGAGGAGGTTGTGGAGTCAAAAACGGTGGTGGAATTCAAGCATGCATGGGATAGTCATAAGGCAATTCTAGGGGATGGGGGTAGGAAGAAGTAGGCTGCTGGTTAACTAGGATCTGCAGCTTATCCATTAGGTAGGGAAATGGGCAGATTGGGTGGGCCATGCGGTCCTTATCTGCCATCAAATTCTATGTTTCTGTGTTGTTTTTAATGGACCTGGCATTACACAACACCGCACGAGTTGGATGGGCTTCCATGGCCGTCCAGGCCACCTGCCCACCAAAATTAGTGGTGCCCTTAGGTATGGAAACCAGACATAGAGAACCATGCTCCAGGTTCCATTTCACCCCAGGGTGTCTCCTGGATCTCACGACCCCAATACGGTGGCTCAGCTCATTCAGCCTCCACTGTTCGCCCCCCACCGACTCCCCTCCTCCCCGATGAGAAATTTCTAATGCTCTACAGCTTTGGTAGATATCAAACTGCAATGGGGGGAGGTAAAGGGACTAAGGGCACGAAGGGCACAGGATGAGTAGCCCAAGACCATGGGGGCAGGCCTCCAACACATTTTAATAATCACAGTAAAATTACACCACACAACAAAAACAAAACAACTCACTAAATTATAATCATTAAATAAAATAAAAACAGAAGAAATGAAGAAAACTGAAACTAAATTAACACATGATTCTCCCTCATCTCACAGTTAGAGTAAAACCAAAGAATACAAACTAACATAACCATTCAGGCCCAGCCAGCAAGCCCAAGACAATCAGGAGGTGCATATAACAATGAACACCTTCAAATAATAACTAAAAAACTAAAGTCCATGAAAAGTCCAGTAGCAAAGAGAGGTCCAGGTTTTCCAACCCCCAATGGCTATCCCACCATTGGAGGAGGCTAACAAATTCCTCCAGGGACTCTCACTTCCTGGAGATAAAGTGCTTAAAAACTCAGTTCCCTCTCAGTCCCCAAAGTACTCGCACTACCAGGGGACTTTGCTGATGATGACCAAACCCTTTTCAGTCTCGGTGCCTTCTCACAGTTCCAAGACTAAGAGATAAGAGGGCGCTCTCACTACCTTCATAACAGAATTTAAAGTTGAGAAATAAAAAAAGATCTGAACGTATCTTTGAAGGGAAAAATATCAAAAAGTCCACTTTAGGAGATGTTACTCTGAAGCGGTCCCAATAAATCCAATAAGGGACCAGACTGCAAGCCTATGGATGATGCTGTGGATCCCAGCCAGGCCCACTTACTAGCAGGCCCAGCAGAGACTTCCTAGGGGTACACCAACCACATTACCGGCTACCCAACAAAGTGAAATTGGGACCCCTGCTCAGCCACACACTGCCGTCGGTCCACCAGCAGGATCAGGAAACCAGTTCTCTGCTCCAAATCAGAAGTTTGTCCAGGTATGTATACTACTCCTGGGAACGTTGAGCAAGCTGGAATGGAGAAATGTTAGGGAAAATCTGATGACTCCACATATTGGGGGAGAATGCAGACAGGTATGTTATGGTATTACAGTATTGGAGCCCATGATAGTAGTAATACTGTGAGTAAATTTCAGTCCTGAGTTAACTGTTTCATGGGACACTGCAGTGTAGCATAGGTTTTAGGCCTGCTGATCCTGATGCTCCAGGATGCCCCTTAGCTCGGTGTGTCAACCAACCCTCCAGTGTAAACTCAGTCCTAGATTCCCACAATTCTACACTACAAAGAAAAATTGATGCAACACCATGACATTGAAGATAATCACAGCATCTGTGTGTCACCCTGAGAGCTTGTGTGCCATAACATCTTTGCACAATATACATTATATGCTGGTCCATAGAAGAAAATATTGTATGGAGATTTGCAGATTTTATCATTACAGTTTATATAGCTGGATAGAATTTTCCAGTAATATTTTAGTTTTTCTTTTTCTTTTTCTTTAGGAACATTAGTGAAAAGAAGAAAAGCAAGGCAGGGATAGTAAGACTAAAAGGGTTGGGGGGTGTGGAAGAGGACCAGAAGAAAGCAAACATACTGAACACGTACTTTTGTTTAGTTTTCACAATGGAAGGGGTAGGACACAGGCCACAGATAGGGGAAGAGGGCATTAAGGGAAGGGAGGTGGACACTAGCCCCTTTATGGAGGACAGCATCCTTAGAGAACTAGCAAAGCTAAAGGTTAGACAAGGCAATGGGGATGAATGGGGTTCACCCCAGGGTACTGAAGGAACTAAGGGAGGAATTGGCTGGGCCTCTTATAGCCCTGTTCAATCTATCACTGGATACGGGGAAGTTCCATAGGACTGGAGGAGGGCAGATGTGGTTCCACTACAAAAAAGTGGGAACAGGGAGGAGGCAGATAACAACGGACCTGTAAGCCTGACTTCGGTGGTGGGCAAAGTAATGGAAAAGCTACTTAGAGAATGGATTGTGGAATACCTTAAAACCAGTGGATTGCAGGATATGCAGCAGCATGGGTTCACAGGGGGGAGATCCTACCAAACAAACCTGGTAAGAGTTCTTTGACTGGGTTACCAGGGAAGTGGATCAGGGAGGAGAGGTGGATGTGGCCTACCTGGATTTCAGTAAGGCCTTCAACACTGTTTCACACAGAAGACTAGTAAGCAAGTGAGGCAGCCTGGGAGTGGGTCCAAAGATAGTAAAATAGGTATGAAATTAGCTAAGTAACAGAACTCAGATGGTGATGGTAAATGGAGTTCTCTCGGAAGAAGGTAAGATAACCAGCATGGTGCCTCAAGGATTGATACTGGGACTGGTCCTCTTCAATGTCTTTATAAGCAGTATCACAGAGGAGCTGGAAGGGAAAGTATGCCTGTTCGTGGATGACACAAAAATCTGCAACAGATTGCCCCCCGGGGTAATAAGGGAAGATATAATGAAGCTAGAAGACTGGTCAAGGGTTTGGCAACTGGGCTTCAACAACAAAAAGTGCAAAGTTATGTATATAGAGCACAGAAACCCAAGGGCAATATATAATTTTGGGGTGAATTAACAACCACAAAGCAGGAAAGGGATCTGGAGGTCTTCATATCTGATGACTTGAAGTAGAAAAGCAGTGTGGTAAAGTAGTAGGAAAGGCTAGCGGAATGCTGGGTTGCATAGGGAGGGGTGTCACCAGCGGGAAGAGGGAGGTAGTGATACCCCTGCATACTGTAGATCAATGGCGAGGCTCCACCTGGAATACTGTGTCCAGTTCTGGAGGCCCCATCTCAGAAAAGACATTGACCAGGTAGAGGCAGTACAGAGAAGGGCAATCATAATGATGCATGGCCTGCATCAGATGCCCTACAAGGAAAGGCTCAGGGAATTAGCTATTGTAACCCCTAGATGGCGCTATCCCAGGGGCTACTACCCCTGCCTGATTTGCCACCAACAGGTTGAGGGGCCTGGATCCAATGGCGGGTGCCTCCACCCAGAGGTCAGGGTTTGCAATAGTTAAACTAACTTGGTCACAGCCCTCTGGGACACTGCAACCCCTTTCTTCCCACTAGTGGCCCACACAATATATCAGAATTACCTTCACAGTATACACTTACCCCCAGGTCTGGTTCGGCACTGGGACCTCCTGTGAAATGAGATACAGTGCAACAATCACAGTACAGTACTTTAACATAGACAAATACCTCAGGCAGTATAACTTTACTGAAACAAGCAGCTCTGATTTATTTAGGGGATATAACAAGGACAGGGGAAATCAGGTTAATTAGCTTATCACTCTAATAATCTCATTTATGGCTCTGTGCACAGGCCTATCCCTATCAGTTACTGTCCCTGGGTACCCAAGCCCTAGTGGCTAGTCCAAACCGTGGCAGCTGGTAGGGGCCCTTTCACACAGAGAAAAGGAGAATTAAACAGTCAGCAGTACAGTAATTTCATTTGGATTTAATGTGGCAATTCAACAGGAGCGACCCTGAATTAGTACTCACGACCTCCAAATAAGATAGGGTCCTTCAATGTCAGCAGGGCTCACTTGAGGTAACACAACCTCTTCACACATCCATATAAAAGAAAGCACTATACCAGGCAGGCTGCATCTGTATCCCGATCGCAATTACTGCACAATACCCGAGAACACACAGCAGATTCAGTTCCTGACAGACCAAGTGTAATTTTCAGCAATTCCTCCAGTCTTCTACAGGGTGAGAGCCTGGTTTCTACTCTTCAGAGATCCTTGATTCTTTTCACAGGACGGATTCAGTCCTAACAAGCTGTTACACAAGCTGCAGACCGAACTCTGGGCCTTACACGTTTTGACTAAAACTGCACACTGAAAAAGCACAGGGCTCCTTCCTTCTTCACTGCCAAAGCTCAACTGAAACTCCAACCGACAAAACGGGCACTTCCTTTGAGTTCCTCCCAGTTCTTGACTGGATTGGCTGTCACTCACAATAGACTGCTGCTGTTGGTCCAAAAGGCACTGAAGTCTAAACTACATCTCCCAGAGTCACTGCCCATACAATCCTCTTGTGGCTGGCTCAGATTATGAGTCCAAGTTCTGATTCGTCCAAGGCACCATTTTAGAGCTAGCTACCCCACACTGATTGGTCCAGTTCAGCAGTTCAAAACTAGAATGGGGAACTAGCAGACACAGTTCTGACTGCAAAGAAAGCAGGTTAGACAAACTGTAATTTCATTACTACTCTAAATAATTTCTGGCAAACAGTTACATCTTTCAGATAGGTTCCCTTTGCACTCCTAGTGACTGCAAAAATGAAGTGAATTGGCAGCAGCTTGAGTGGTACTCAATCAAAGAAACACACAGTCCCCCATACAAACTAATTATGTCTGCAAGCAGACAGCTCTTAAAGAGACAGTACCAGAGGTTCTAAAAACACTCACTGATAAATGGCTTAAACGCCAAACACCATTCAGGCTTGGAGCATTCAAGCAAGCTCCTGGAAGTCTTTTGGGAACCCCCATTTGCAGGGGGGTTACACTATGTACTCTCTATAGGAAAGGAGGGAAATGGGAGACATGACAGGAACATTCAAATACCTCATTTTGCACAGAAAGAGGTGCTCAAGGACAAGGGAGCACGACATAAAGCTGGAAGAGGGGAGACTTAGAGGGGATGTGAGGAAATGCTTCTTTACGGAAAGGGTGGTGGTTGTATGGAACAGCCTCCCAGCAGAGGTGGTGAATACAGAAATGGTTACAGGTTTCAAACACGCATGGGATAGACACAAGGAGATATATGTAATAAGGCTGGGGAGTGGGGTTAAGGCCAGAGATCACTTAGGGGCTACGGTAGCACAGTAGGTAGGGAACTTAGGGCAGACTGGGTGGGCCAGAAGGTCCTTTTCTGCTGGCAGCTTCTATGGTTCTAGAAATTATGGTTTCTGTGATAGAATTCCATGGAGGAAGAACCCTGCAATTTTGTGCAGCTATATTCTATGTCCCATCCTTATCACAACTATGGTTTGGCAGTCCTCCCTGAAAATAGGCCCTGGTCTGAAGGACTTTTACCCTAGCAGGGTTGGTCCTAGCTCCTGTGGTTTGCTTTTGAGGGTTTTTGGAAATGCACAGTGTACTTGCTTACCTCACACCTTTGAACAAAGACAGGGTTTCACTTTCTAGTGCCACAAACCCTTCACCAATTCAAGGAGCACTAGTTTGAAAACAATGAAATGAAAGAATATGCATAGATCACTCTCCGTGTTTTCTGAATTTTATTTCCTGGTTATTTTATCAGACTGTGATTTTCTCATTTGCTTTTACTTCAGTGTGTGGGCTGGTAGCCAGGGTGGGCTGGAGAGAACCTGATAGACAGCAACTGAGAAAAGAGCCCTTCAAGAGACACAAGTTAACACGAAAAAGGTCAGAATAATTAGGAAGGCATGGGCTCCTTTGGGGTGGGGGGGGGAGGAGGGTCACGACTAATAGCCAGGAGCAGCAGAAATCTAAGCCTGCAGTTGTTTTATACCATAAACCTTTGATTCTTTTAGAAATAAGAATAAATTACAATGCTCACAAACTGGGGGCAGCTCTGCTCCAACAGTCTCAATTCCTCTATTAGACATCCATGGGGATCACTGTATGAGTGCTACATAACAATATGTCAGAAAGATGATAAAAAGAGGATTTCTTCAAGTTTATGGTTTGCATGTAAATTTGCTTTATATCGGCATTGTGCAGAGTGCCTTTTTTTCTGTTCAATATCTTTGTCAGCCAGTTTTAATTATTATAAATGCATCACTCAGATGTACAGACTAGAGTAAAGCTTATTATTGACTCAAGTGATGCAGTGGATGTGTCTTGGCCTACCAAGCAAAAGGTCAATGGTTTGATTCCCATGATTGTAAAGGGAGCTTACAAGCTCAAATGGGCAGACTGGGTGGGCAATAGGCCCTTATCTGCCTCCAATATCTATGTATCGAATGTAAACACCTGCTATCCATCAACAAAATATACATGAAGGGCCATATTTTAGAAGGTTTTAACTATATATTTTTTTATTTATTTTATTTTATTGAAATCTAGGATTACAAATACCTTTGAGCAGGAACTGCTCGTTTCAAGTTCAAGTTTATTGCAGGAAAGACTCCGTTGAGTAAGCTCATTCACAAGGAGGTCCTGAAGCACATACACATACAGTTCGCAATTACATAGACAGGAGATATAAAGTGTAGAACAACAAAGAAAAAAAATATATAATACAAGAGGTATACACAATAGAAGTCCTTATGCTATATATGCAATACATTCCAGTTTACAAAGGTTCCACATCGAAGGAATGGGGGGTATACATACAAAGGTCGACATAATAATACATAGTTACTCAATAAAAAGAAGCAAGAGACTGAGGCTTAGGAAATTCCAGTGCCAAATGTTAGGTAGCGTGGCATACCAGCCAAGGGCAATCTTAGAAATAAGCGTTGCAGGTGGGGGGGGTATGCAGGCATGAAGGCCGTTGTTGGAGGGTAGACAGTGAGGGTAAGAGCTCTAAAGGGAGGAGGGAGGATAAAGTCAGAAATGCCTAGGGGAGGAAAGGGAGGGGGGAAGGGGTGGGCAGGTGAGGCAGTTAGAAGGGGGGCAAGGCAGGGAGAGGTAGCTGTCAAGACTGAAGTGGAGAGCAGTGAGCGGTGGACCCCTGATTAGGTGAGGCAGTCACAACGACTAGTTGAAATGAGATGAAATCGGAGCTGTCTCTTAAAATGGCAAAGAGCAGCAGCAGTAAGAGTTTCTTTGTAGAGAGTATGGTACCACTGTGGTGCTCTGTGGGCAAAGGCCCTCTGGCCCATGGCAGTTCGGCATCTGGGAACAAGGAAGGTTAGTTGTTGTGAACTTCTAGTTCGCTGAGTGCCGTGGTGGTCAATGAGGAGCTTTTCAAATGCCAGGGGCATGACCTTGAGGAGGACTTTTTTGGCTAAGAGACAGGTTTGATACTGTATCTGGCTGATGAGAGGAAGCCATCCTGCCCGAGTGTACAGGTCACAAGATTGTGTAAGTTGGTCAGCCCCAGTTAGCAACCTGCATGCTTTGCTGAGTGCAACTGTAATTCTGCAGAGGGCAGAGGTGGAGGCAGAGCCATAGATTGCTAGCCCGTAATCGATGATGGAGGTGACAGAGCTGTTGATAGTCAGCCAAGAGTGTCAGGAGTCATGCAGTGTTTGTGCCTGTAGAGCAGGCCTATACGGATGTTGGTGGCTTTGGTGACAGAATCTATGTGTAACCCCCCTGAAAATGGGGGTTCCCAAAAGTCTTCCAGGAGCTTGCCTGAATGCTTCAAGTCTGGGGAGGTGTTCAGCATCTGAGATGTTTAAATGTGGTTCTAGATGAGTGCTATTTGAGCCTCCACGTGCTGTCTCTTTAAGAGCTGTCTGCTTGCAGACTTAATTAATTTGTATAGGTGGACTGTGTATTTAATGCTCGAATCCCACCTGAGCTGCAGAGTGCACTGCCTCAGCTGGACAATGACAGTATTCAGAGGGCTCAAGACCGAGATTCCATGATCAAATCAGCTTTAGAAGCCCTCTATGCAGGGAAAGATGTGTCCAAATTACACTCCACTGATCTGAGAACTGCATTGTTATACAAGGAAGGTCCTAAGTTGAAACTGATCAATAGACTGTTATACAGAGAAACAGTAGTCAGAGGGGGACAAATAGACAAACAACAACTAGTGCTGCCCACTGCCTTTCGAGACTCAGTACTGAGGTCCTTACACAACCACATGGGGCACCTTGGTATAGACAGAACACCTGACTTGGTGAGATCCAGATTCTATTGGCCTAAGATGGGGGCTGATGTTGAGCAACACATTTGAACTTGTAGTCACTGTTTACAGAGGAAAGCTTTGCCCCAGAGGGCTGCCCCCCCTTATTAACATCACCACCAGTGCACCCATGGAGCTGGCCTGTATTGATTTTCTGAGTTTGGAGTCAGATCAAAGAAACATTAGCAATGTGCTGGTGGTCACTGACCATTTAATGAGATATGCCCAAGCTTTCCCCACCAAGGACCAGAAGGCATCCACTGTGGCAAAAGTACTTCTAGAAAACTTTTTTGTTCACCATGGGGCTCCACAAAGAATCCATTCTGATCAAGGGAGAGACTTTGAGAGTCATCTGATCAAAGAGATGCTTTCTCTGTGGGGAGTGCGAAAGTCCAGAACCACCCCTTACCACCCCCAAGGGACCCACGGCCTGAACGTTTCAACCGTACTTTGCTAGATATGCTAGGCATCCTCCACCCAAAGGACAAGCCTAGATGGAGCCAACAAATTAGCACCCTGGTACATGCCTACAACTGCACCAAAAGTGATGTCACTGGGTTCTCCCCCTACTGCCTGATGTTTGGAAGAGAAGCTCGACTGCCAGTAGATGTATGTTTTGGAGTTTCTCCTGATGGGGTTCAAGCTAACAACTATTTACAGTATGTGCAAAAGTTAAAGGCCCAGCTAAATCATGTGTACCAACTGGCTTGAACCATGGCTGCCAAAAGAAATCTGGCCAACAAAGAAAGGTATGATAAAAAAGTGAAAGCTCAGGAACTCCAGGAGGGAGATTGGGTATTGCTAAGACATCTGGAACTGCATGGCAAACATAAGATTGCTGACAGATGGCACCATCTCCCTCACATTGTAGTGGGCAAACTAGATGATCTGCCTGTGTACAAAGTAAGGCCAGAAAATAATTCAAAAGATGTTAAAACAATGCACAGAAATCATTTACTGCCCATTGGACAAATCTTGATTGAGTCTGAGCTCCCAGAAAGTGTCCCTCTGGACCAGTGACCCGAGCTGCTACTAAGCAAAAGCAAAGAAAGTCTGCATCTACAGATGCTGAGTTAAAGTGTTCCCTACAACAAGTCCCAGTTGAAAATGACTGTCAATCCATGTCAAAGGAAAGTGAGTGCAACTTTGGGTACTACCTCTCTTATGAACTGAGTCAATTGTTTCGGGGCAATCCTTTAGTCAATCTTGGAGGTGAAGCTGGGCCTTCTGGACTGTCTAAGCCTCCAGCTTTGTCCCTGGATCCAATGCTCCCAGAAAGTGACGTGAAAAGCATCAAGTCAGATGACATGGAATCATTGTGTACGGTTGAACTGTTTGAGCTTTCAGAGGAGGAAAATGATGAATTGGTGCAGACTGGAGATATACCAGAACAAGAAGAGTATTTCGAGTGCCCTGACGGTCCACTGACAGTGTCTGAAAGCTCTCCATGTGAGCCAAGTGTTGTAGACTCAGAGATTGTAACTCCTGGAGCTGAAAGTGACCCAAGTTCTAGCCTCTCTACCCCAGTGGAGACTCCCCTGACAAGTGAGGACAATGCTGAAAATGAGGCTCAGGGTGCAGAGATTGTAACAGTCCCCCCCCCAAAAGACTGGTCGAGCTGTAAAGCCTGTGGTGCACCTCAGTTATGACTCCCCTGGGAGGCCTGCGGGCTTGCCTCTCAATGTTGTCCATAAAGGAGTATATGTGTCCCCGAGCTCATTGCCCAAACTGAACATCAGTGCTAACTCCAAGTTACTTGTGTTGCCCTCTAGGTATGGTGCCCCTGCCCCATCCAGCCATAAGGTAGCTGATAGGGAAGGGCCCCATCTCTTCAGGTTTCATGTACAGGAGCTAATAACCTGAGTTATGGTACAATGTGTGCATAATACTGTGAAAAAAGTGATATACTGAAAAGTTTCAGAAATGTGTTTCTGGTAAGGTGATATGTTGACTGATGATTACATGTATAAGCCTAATGTGATACTGATGTAAATGTGTATGGTTGTATTGAAACGTGTGAGGGTACTTACTTGACGCGGACGCCAAGTTTTTCCAGGCCAGGAAGGGTGTAACCCCCCTGCAAATGAGTGTTCCCAAAAGTCTTCCAGGAGCTTGCCTGAATGCTCAAGTCTGGGAGGTGTTCAGCATCTGAGCTGTTTAAATGTGATTCCAAGTGAGTGCTATTTGAGCCTCCAAGTACTGTCTCTTTAAGAGTTGTCTGCTTGCAGACTTAATTAATTTGTATGGGGGGACTGTGTATTTAATGCTCGAATCCTGCCCGAGCTGCGGAGTAATTGCTACATTTTGCGGTTCCTGGAAGTGCAAAGGGAGCCCATCTGAAAGCTGTAAATGTTTGCTTGTAATTATTTAAAGCATTAGCAAAATTGTAGTTTGTCTAACCTGCTTTTATTGCAGCTGGGACTCTGTGTGTGCTACCCCTCCATTTTGGACCTAAACTGCTGTACTGGACCAATTGGGTTAAAGGAGCCCTAAAATGGAGCCTGTGGATGAATCAGAACTTGGACTCTTAATTTTGAGCCAGCCACAAGTGGATTGTATGGGCAGTGACTCTGGGAAATGTAGTTTTGACCTTGGCACCTTTTTCCACCAACAGAGGGAGTCTTATTGTGAGTGACAGCTGAACCAACGAACAGAATGATGTGGAGCTAAAGGAAATGCCCTGCTTTGTGACTGGAAAGCTGAGATCAGTTGTGACTGTGAAGAGAGAAGGAGCTCTTTGCTTCTGCGACGTATAGTTTCGCACGGGAAGCACGTCTGAGGCCTTGTGGTTCGGCCTGCAGCCTTGTAAGCACTAGTTCAGACTAATTCCGACTTGTGAGGAGAAAGAAGGAGATCTGAAGAGCAGAAACCAGGCTCACCCTGTAGAAGACTGGAGAAATTGTTGAATCACGCTCGGTCTATCAGGAACTGAAGCTGCTGTGTGTGCTCCCGGGTATCTTGCAGTAATTGCGATCGGGATCGAGGAGCAGCCTGCCTGGTATAGTACTTTCCTTTTATATATGAATGTGCGTAGTACTTGTGGGAAATCGCTATTTCCAATCCCCTGTGTGCTGTGTGTTGAAGCTGGAAGCAAACCCCAGCTTGTCTTGAACTAAATCCATTTGCTATAAACTGCAGTGGGTCCAGTCACAAGGACCTTGTCTCCATGCCCTGCTGTTTCTGACAATCCAGAAGAACATCCACCATCCAGTTCTCAGCTTGGGTATTGTGAGTACAAATCAGGGTATCCCCTGCAGCCTGTTTTCAATCACAAGTGTGTCATCTAATTCTTGTTGTTTCTTTGCTTCATGGACTGAGCCATCCGGCTCCAGATCACAATTGGGTGTTGTGCATATATTTTCTTCTACAGGGCCCTATCCATCTGCACCTGCCAGCCAACCCCGGGCAACAGACCTGGCTAGCCCCCCCCCAACCTGGGTAACCAGAGAGTGACTTTTCAGACCCTGTATGTGTGCACAGTACTGTGATTTAATGCCACTAATTAACCTGATTTCACCCTCCCGTGTTACTGTTCCCTAAATAAATCAGATTTGTTGTTGTTAAACTTTAAGCTGTCTGAAGTGTCAGTACCTTCATGCCAAGCACTGCATTGGTTTGTGTATGCTGCTTAACTTTATATTTCAGGGGGTCCTCAGAGACGAACCTGCGAATCAGTCTTGAAGGTAAGTGGTACCTTATGAATGAACAGTGTGTACATATGGGGTATTGGTACTGTAACTCCTGCGCATCGTTTGGGCCATTAGAGGGATTAGAAGGGGGTCTCAGTGTCCCAGAGGGCTGTGACGAAACTAGACCAACCATTACAAACCCTGACCCCTGGGTGGAGGCACCCGCCATAGAACCTAGGCCCCGCAACCTGTCAGTAGTCAAGCAGACAGGGGTAGTAGCCCTTGGGATAGCACCACCGGGGGTTACATATGTGCCGATGGTATATATATGCACAATGGTGAAGGTAAAGGTACAATAAATGCTGTGAGATCTTTTCAGTGTCCAAAGCATTTCACAGTATGCAAGCTAAAGCTGTGCAGAACCTTAAAGCTGAAAACCAAGCCGACCCCAACTTGAGCAGCTTGGCTTTATGAGAGCCTCAAGCTGAACCACACAGTTTGGCTCGGATTAGGGCTCATTTAGTTTTGTTTTTTTAATTCTGCCATGGGCTTGTGTTGACTTGGCAAGTGGTGGGGTGGAGTCTAGTGACAGCGGGTGAACTGCTCTTTCCTTGATTGGATGCGCTGCCATCTGCTGCTCAGTCCAATGTGTGACATGCACACGCTAGCAGGGAGATAGCGCACAATGCACATGTGTAGCTGCAAACATCTGTACAAACATTAGAGGTAAGATCATTAGGGACCAGTAAATGTCCTAAGGAGCATATGCATATGTCTGTCCCACTTGCTAAGGGTGAGCCTACTCACACTCAGTCAGCCATGGAGCATGAAGATGATTGAAGTATGACATACCAGATGATATGCAAGTTGCAGTGCCAGGGACAAACATTAAAAAAGGGATCCTCTGCAGTTTGGAGTTTTTTTCCACATTGACTCAAAAAACAGACTGTGTACAATATGCTGTTTATGTAAGGCCTTATTCAGCAGAGGTAGAGAGCAGGCAACCTTGGCACTTCAATCATAAGACACAGTGAATACTGTACATTCACTAATCTATATAGAGGCAAAACCACCTCCCTTTTTCTGCTGGTGATACCCCTCCATAGGCACCCCAGCATCCCACAAGCCCTCCCTACTGCCTTATCACACTGCCTGGCCACATTTAGGTAATTCAATATGACTACCCCAGGTCTAATTCCTGTTTGATCATTGTCAGTATAACCCCACCCATTTCTATGGCCTAAGTGCGTTATTTTGCACGTCCCAATATGAGTTGAAAACACTCACTACCAGGGGCTCTGGGTGGAAACACCAGTCCACATTATCATTCACGCCACCCAAAGTAAAATCGGTGATCCAGTTTCGTGCAGGGCCAGCCAAAGGAGTTGGCTACTTCCACAGCATATTTAGTATGCCCTCCATCAATGCCCTGCAGTACTACACAGTTCTTGGTGATGGTCAGTCCCTCATACACACTCTTTGCATAGATCTGGCCCGATGTACATCCTGCATCGGGGCTGCACTACTGCAACTGTCCAAGCCATGCTTTCGATACAGTTTGCCCAAAATGCCCTGAAACACCCAATCCCTCCTTGTTTTTTCAATCTTGTCCCACACTGTCTCTCAGTCAGCTAGCGGTACTCATGCTCAGGGTACTCCTCATGAACATTAGGTCTCACAATTCTCTCAGCCTGCGACCACTCAGGCAGACTTCTTATTGTGGTCCTGGGCACCTGCCCATCTGAGAGTCATGTCCCATCATGGTACTCTTTCTCTTGATGCTCCTGTATCTGTTGCAATGTCTCCATGGGACAAGGCAGGGGAGCATGGGACTGTGGGGAACTGGAGAATTTCTGGGTGGCCAACACCACTTAGGCATAGTCTGGTGGGTGATCATTATCCCCCTTTTCTTTCCAAAAGTCCAACACTAACAAGTTGCTCTGGTTGGCTTGCTCCCCCCCCCCGTTCACCAGAACTGGTGAAGAATCACTCCAAAGAGTGCTCCAGCTGGGTGTCCGCCACTGGTCATGAACTGGGCTGCATGACTGGCTCTTTCAATTCTGGTGATTGAGCCATGACCACCTGTGATGTCACTGTCTGCTCATTGTCAGTAAGTTGTAAGGGACTGGAAAAGTCCTCTGGGGTCATGAGTCCTACTAACTCCGTTGGCTATAGAACGGAGGCCCTTAGCAGGGTGGGCTTCTCAGGTCTCACCAGTGGGGTATTCAAAGCGGTATCTTCAGCTCAATCTCTCTAGCCGGCACATGGCAAAACATCCTCTCATCTCTCAGACTCTAAGGAGGTAGCAGATGGGCTGGCCCAATGGCAGATTAACTGTGAAAACTGGTACCCATGACCCCTGGAACAATCATCATAACACTGGTAACAGACTGGGCGCAGCTGAACCCCACAATCATTCTTCTGGCACAACATACGTGCTGGCAGTGGGAGTGTTAGCCAGCATCTTGTACATCAACCTAAACATACAGACTGAAACAGGAACACTTGAAGCTGATGGAGTCTGTGCCATCTTTTTCCATTTATACACTCTCCAAAAGGTGGTAGAAGCCACAGGTTCATAAACAGTGCTGTCACTGCTCAGTCCCAAACAGTTCTGCTCCACAACAGCAAAACATGTGGCAAGGGGAAATGTCTCTTCTCCCCAGAAACCCGGCTCATCCAGTCATTTGATCTAGTCACAGTTCTTTTACATAGTCAGACAGGAGAATCCTTTATTTCCAGACTTTCAGGCACCCACCTCCATCCAAGGGTGCAAATTTTCACAGCCCTCCAGTGTCATACTTTATCAGTCTCAAATGCCAATCCATTAAGTCTATAAAAGAGACTTATGTGCCCAGCACCTCAAGGAGGTCAAGAATGTGGTCCAAGCATGCCAAAACACATCCCAGATGAGCCGCTACATGTAGTTCACAACCTCCCTGGTGTCTAAGGCCATGAATGGTGGTAAAGTCCATGGGTGGGGGGGGGAGCCACAGCAGACACTGTTCCAGAAATGGCTCACATTTACCAAGTCGTAACAGTCCAACCGGGGTGCATGGCTCTTCAGGTACTGGGCTGAAAAGAGCAATCAACATTAGTTCCAATAACCATCAGATAAATAACTTGAGATCACAACTTTATAAAACAAACATTGGGGATCCTGTTTAATAATTAACTGATGGCCACTCAATGGAGTTGAAAAATCAATGGTTTTGAGGTAGGCAGCACATATAATCATGGATCACTATGATCTTGTCACAAACATCAGCAGCAGCTCAAATAAAAACATGGTCACTCAGTTTGCACATACTTTATGGTGCATGATTCTGATGTCCCCACAGTTCTGGCAGCACAGGATCCATTAGCATTATGGGCTGCTATGGCTCTACAACTCATCTTCTCCTAGCACTCACTGGCTTCTTTTCCCCATGGAACTGACTGGCCTCTCACCTTGGGGCTGCCAGCTCCATCTTGGGTCCCACTGGCACACTGCGGCACCTCTGTTTCAGCTTCTCATGGCTGTCCATGTGCACTGTCCCCACAACGCATGGGCAACATGTCTGCGACTGGCTGCCAACAATACCTCATCTCTTCTTGATCCTCTCTCTCTCTCTTTCTCTCTCTCTCTGTCTCTCCATGGAGCTACAAGACTGGAATCTTCCAATGAAATTCTTTTCACTGCTTCACTATTCAGTTTGACCTTGAACCTTACTTTTGAACAACAATCCCAATGTGGCATCATGCTCCAATGCACCCAAGGGTGCATAGCATGGAGGTCCCACATGGGGCTCAAACAACATCCACCACCATGTCTTCCCACAGGCTGTTTCTTTCACACTTTGGCCTAGAAAAATCCTGCAGCTGACACAAGCGGGCAATCGGCCCCACTCCCATCCATGTCTCTCTCCCCCATTTTCTCTTGTGTACTTCCCTTATATCCCGCTCACTTCCTCGCAACCTCCTGCTTGCAGCAGGTTCCAAGGGCAGCCTGGGATTAATTCTTTCATTACCATGCCACCACTCCCAGCTTATTATCTCCCGGTACACAACCTGTACCTAGCCTAAGACTCTGCCCACCAAAAGGGGGCTACACTCACATCCCTCTTAAACTGCCCCTCCAGCTCCATTGCATGTCCCTGTGTTCTATGCTCCTTCTCATCTGAAAGAGACTCCCTCCTGCACCTTGTTTACATGAGGAGGTACTTACAGGTCTCAATCATGTCCTCTGTCACTCTTCTCTCCACCAGAGAGTACATGTTGTGCTCCCACAGCCTCTCCTTGCATGGTTTATTGTGTAACCCATGCACCATTTTGGTAGCTGTCATCTGGACCACTTGCACTCTGTCAATGTCAGCCTCCAGAACATGACACAGTACTCCTGGTGGGGTCTTACTAAGCAATACAGTGGCAACACCACCTCCCATTTCCTGTTAGAAATTCCCATACCTATGCACCTTAGCTTCCTGCTAGCCTTGCCAACTGTCTTGTCAAACTGCCCTGCTACCTTGGGATCTTAAGATATGATTACCCCAAGGTCCTTGTCTTGCTTGGTGACTATAAGTACCTCCCCATCTTAAACACAGCGCCCGGTTTCCTCAACGCAGGTGCATGATGTTGCACTTTTTGGCATTGAAGCTCAGCTGCCACACCCTAGACCACCACTCCTCTTGTTTCCCCAGACCTTTGCATTCTCTGCAGCTCTTCCTGGGTGTCCACCCAGTTGCAAATTTTTGTGTCATCTGCAAAGAGACACATCTTCCCCATCAGTTCTTAATGTCAGTTATGATGACATCGAAGAGGACAGGATCCAGTACTTTTTAATTTTTAAATTATTGAGATATTCAGAAAGACCTTTGAGTCAAAAACTCATTTACAAAGGTTCCATGTCATACACAGAAGGTACAGGGACAATATTTGTTACAGATTGCAGTACATTACATTACATAACAAGGATTTGATACACATTTGTTCAGTGAGTGACTACCATTCCAAGATAACATGATTTACAATGCTTTGCACAGCTCTAAGGTAGCAGAGAGGTTCTGAAGAAGGCTGTTTGTCAAATAATTATCTTGTAGAACATTAGATATGGAGGACACAAAAAGTTGTTCTAGGTCATCCGGGGGTTGTCAGTTGCAGTCACATAGGTTAGAGGCCTGGAGGTGTTTCCTTAGCCTGAATTTAAAAGGGCCAAGCCTTGTTTCATCAGTTATTAGGCTTGGGAGTGAGTTTGTCCAGGAAGGGGCTTTGTAGCTGAAGGATCGTTGGAATTGGGAAGTCCGGCAACGGGGTACCCATAGTAACGGTTTGTTTGACCTATGGGTGGTTCTGCTAGGAGATTTTGAGAGGATCATTTTGTCAAGGGCAGGGGGGTGAGGCCTAGAATTATCTTTTTTGGTCATTAGGCAGGTATGGTACCTGATTCTGTTGTCTAAGTTTAGCCAGTTTGTGGTATTGTAGAGGGAGCAGGTGTGTGTGAAACGATCACATCCAAGAATGAGATGGCAGGCTTTGTTAAGCACAAGCTGGAGACTATTGAGGGCTGAGGTGGGTGCGGCACCAAAGATGAGAATAATGTAGTCTAGCAGAGAGAGGATAGAGGATTTATGGTAAGTTGTAGTGCCTCAGGGGTGAGGCAGTGTTTGTACCGATAAAGTACACCTAATCTAGAGCTAAGGGCAGTTGATAGGTGCAGGATATGTTGATTAAAGTTGAGGGCCAGGTCTAGTGTAATCCCTAGATATTTAAAGGTGCTTACTTGTTCTAAGGGGGTTTGATTAACAGTGAGAATTTGGGGGCAGAGGCTCTTGATTGGGTTCTGGGGATGGGAGAAGATCATGACTTTTGTCTTATTGTAGTTAATTATTAGACGCTGGGTGGTGAGCCATTGTTCAGTTTCATGGAAGGAGTGTTGGAGAGCTAGGTGGAGTTTAAGGGGGTCAGGATCAGAGGCGAACAGGACGGCATCATCCGCGTATAGAAGAAGACTGCCGGGGCAGGCCGGCGAGAGGGAGTTTAGGTATAGACTAAATAGCAAAGGGCCTTGAATGAAGCCCTGTGGGACACCAGAGCAGATTGGGAGGCTAGGGGACAGGACAGTGCCTACCTTGACCAGCTGTGTTCTATTGGAGAGACAGCTGGTGAACCAGCTCATGGCATCATTGGAGAAGCCCGAGGGTGTTCAATAAGAGGGCATGGTTGACAGTATCAAATGCCTTAGAGAGGTCCAAGAAGATGGCACCTGTGATGTGGCCATGGTCCAAGGCTGACTGGACATGGGAGGTGAATTCAAGAAGGGCAGTGGTGGTACTATGACCCTTTTGGAAACCATGTTACTGGTTGCATAGAAGGTTATATTTAGTAGGTGGTCAGTAAGTTGATCAGTGACTATGTGCTCTAGTGCTTTAGATGGGGGGGTAGAATGGAGATGGGGTGGTAATTGTTAGTGGATGTGCAGTCCCCACTCTTATGGATGGGTGTGATGTAAGCCGATTTCCAAAGGGAGGGGAATTTCCCATGAGAGAGGGAGT
Source organism: Neoceratodus forsteri (assembly GCA_016271365.2). Taxonomy (NCBI): domain Eukaryota; kingdom Metazoa; phylum Chordata; order Ceratodontiformes; family Ceratodontidae; genus Neoceratodus; species Neoceratodus forsteri. The sequence continues at coordinate 690,279,046 of CM057449.1, forward strand.
GGTTGAGAATGTGGGTGAGCAGGGCCAGGACTTCCAGGAGGGTGAGGAAGAGAAGTCTTAGGTCAAGGGAATCGTTACTATAGTGAGAGTGGCTAAGGGCATTGGCAAGGTAGGGCTTGGCTGCCTCCAGGGTAAGGACATGTAGATAGAAGGGTGGAGCAAGGGGTTGATGGAGGTTGATTCGGGCAGGCGGGGGACTGAAAAAATTGGGGGGGAGGACATGGCTGAGATCAGTGAAGGCAGATTTTAGGGTCGTGGCTATACTGAGCGGGTCCGAGGAGAGGTTACTGTCTATTAACATTTGGTCTGGGAGCAGATTTGGGGCTTTGCCACAGATTTCCTTAATATTATTCCAATATTTGCATCCGGTGCCCCAGGTGGAGGTTAAGGTGGCTTTGTAATAATCTGCTTTGGTGGTGCGTATGGCCCACGTGCACTTGTTATGGGCCTCCCTATACCGTTGCCTGTCTGCAGGCCATTTGGTCTCATTAACTAGGTTCCATAGGGCATCCCACTGTCATAGTAGGCCCAGGAGATGGTCCAAGAACCAAGGGGCATGGTTACCTTTGGACATACTCTTGGTGAGGGGGCGAACTTGTCACAGGCAGCATTGAATGTGGTGATAAATAGATCAAGTGCATGATCTGGGTCAAGGGTGTTTGCTAGGGGTGTCCAGTCCCAGTCTCTGAGGTGGGCCTTAAGTTGGGCTAGATTACCAATCCCAAGTTTGCATTGTGAGGTAATTTTAGGTGGGGTTTTGAGGGCAGTGCAAGGCCAGTTGCAGAGTACCGGAGAGTGGTCACTTAGTGCATCAGGGGAGTACCAGGGTGCTGGTTATTTTGTGAGGGTGGTTTGTAAAGACTAGGTCTAGTAGAGAGGATGTTCCCATGCAGGTGTTAATCCAGGTAGAGATTGTGACTACCTGCATGAGATTGAGTGCAGCAGCCTCATCAATGAACGGGGTGGCTGTCTTGGCCAGCCAATTTATGTTGAAGTCACCCATAAGTATTTTTTCATGCTGTGAGGGAAGAGTAGAGAGATAGGACAGGATGGCTTGGAAGGCTTGCTTCTGGTTCTGGGGAGGGATGTAGGCAGTAATGAGGAGGAGAGGGGAAGGGAGGTTGACTTTCCTAGAGTTAATTTTAGGATGAGGGCCTGAGCCCTGGATGTTAGTTGGGGCAGAGGGAGTAAATGGCCTGAAAGCGAGTCCTTAAGGCAGAGAGTGCAGCCACCCCTTCACTTACCCACCCTGTTGGAATGAAAGAGGAGATATCCAGGGAGGTTAACCGCCAAGTCAGTGACAGAGAGGGAGAGCCAGGTTTCACTCAGTGATACTTATCCCTGTGACGCTCCACTGGTCACTCTCCCATCCCCCAAGTGATTGCCATTTGTCACCACCCTCTGCCTCTTATCCTTCAGTCGCTTGGACACCCAGCTTACTGCCTTCTCTCCAACCTCCAGGTTGCTAAGTTCCTTTATTAGCCTGCTGTGTGGCACAGTGTCAAAGGCCTCACTGAAGTCCAGATAGGTCACATCCTCTTTTTTCTCCTGATCTTCCTCCCTCGTCACCCAGTCAAAGAAATATATGAGATTTGTTTGACATAACCTCAATCCTGTGAAACCATGCTTCTGGTGGTCCTGCAGCCCATTTGCCTCCAAATACTCCATCAGCCACTTCTTCAACAGGGTCTCCATTAACTCTTCCACCACTGATGTGAGACAACTGGCCTGTAATTGCTAGCTTCCTCCCTGCTGCTGCTGTTGTGCAGAGGGACCATAACGGATATCCTCCAGTCCAGTGGAACTAACCCTGTCTCCAAAGAGGTGCTGAATGGTGTTGCTAGAGGGGCAGCTAGCACTGTGCTCAGTTCTTTGTGAACCCTTGGGTGAATGCCATCTAGCCTCATTGCCATGTTTCCCTTTAGGACTTCCAATCCCTTTAAGACTGTCTCTTCTGAAAATGAACTTGTGTCCACTCCCCCTGGTGCCTGCTGATACATGTTGCCCCCCCCGTGAAGACCTACTCATTTAAATTTTAGCTTTTTCTTGATCTTCTGCTCCATAGTCTGTCCCACTGTCCTGATCCTTACTCTCCCACCCCTTGCTTTCCTTTTTTCACTCATGTACTTGAAGAAAGTCTTATCGCCTTTTTTGACATCTTTGGCAATCCTCTCCTCTGTTTGTGCCTTAGCTGCCTTCATCCTCCTTCCTGTCTCCCTTTGTTTATCTAGATATACCTCCCTGTCCCTCTCCATCTCTGTCTTCTTGCACTTCCTTAAAGCTGTTTTTTCTCCTTTAACGCCTCTGTCAGCTGCTTTGGGAACCATAGTGACCTCTTCCTCCTCCATGAATGCTGCAAGAAAGATATCTGGACACCTCAGGCACTCTGCAAAAACATGTAAAATTCTGTGAGTTCTGCAAAACCAGAATGACTCACCATTACCATTACACCAGATAAAGCAAAATGTTGCTACTAGATGGAACTTTGTCTTTTTTACATGTTGCAGGAGCTCCAGGAACAATGCAAAGGAGTATACCAGTACACCATGGACCACACAATAGGGGAACAGGATGTCACAATTCACATCTAGGGAGTGGAATCATATATCCTAAATGGCAATTGCTACAATCATTTGAGGAAGCAACACTTGAAGTAAATGTTGATAGCATGTTGAAGTAAATGTTGATAGCACAACCTGTATTGACAGCTGAGGGGAGATCTGTTCTAGAGATAGAATCAGATTTGTGGCAGTCAACTGTTTCACTGTCACAGGTCCTGTAATGACCACTCACATAAACAAAGGGATAGGCATAGGATTTAAAGGACTGTTCAGTGTATGGAGAACTGGAGAAGAATATAAATACTCACCCTGGCAGCTCTTCAGGAGAGGTGAAGGACAGATTTAGGGAGTTGGGCAGGAGACTGAAACTGGCTGGAACCTCAGTTACTTTTCTGAAGTCTTGCCAATGTGGTTCAATTGCGATGCTAAGTTTCTTCTAATCACTCACTTTAACCAATGGTCGAATGAGTTGTTCAGGGACAAGGGATTTGGCATAGTGGGGGACTGAGGGTAGTTCTGGAGGGACAAGAGACTATTCCAGCATGATGGCTTTCATCCTACAGCAGAGGGGCCCATGCCCTTGGCCAAAAGTTTGATGCCTTCATCACTGGCCATTTAAACTAACAAGGTTAGGTGGAGCCTACAGCTAAGAGTAACTAGGATATTATTACATTAGCCAAGAGCAGCAAAACAGACACTCGTCCTTCAAGTGGTAACATGTAGGGTCCTACTGAGGTGAAGGGTAATGAAAATAAGGGAATAGGAATCGCGGTGTGTCCATTGGGTGTAAAACAGGGAAGACAGGAGGGGGGACACAAACACCTTCCTGGGGAAGGTTAATTTTAAGGTTTACCTATAGCTCTGCGACATCTAACTTCCCGACATCCCCAACAGCGACAGACACAATGCTGAGTGTTGGCATTGTACTGTCAGGGATGTCGATTTGTTTTCTTTGGGGGTCTTTGCCCCCAAAACCCCCATATGGGGGGCTCCACCCCCACACCCCAGTCTCTAATTATACTACTCCAAGTCAGAGCTGTCTCTGGGAGGGGGCGAAACACCGGGAGATGCACTGCCACTGTCTGCAGGGGTTATCACAGCAACCTGACGCTTTTCATTGAATTCTGTTGCTGTGATGGTCTTCACTGTGGCGGTATCATGTGCAGTCAGCATTACCTAATTTTAATGACAGTGATTTGGGGAAAGGACTAATAGGCTGACTAGATAAATCAAGGGTATTTTTCCAGTGTCTATTTCTCGTAGTAGTAGTAACTTCTTTATTGTTTGGCTTAAAAAACCTTTACAATTAAAATAGAAAACGTGTAACATAAATAATTAATAATATTACAATAAATTACACATGGTAAAAAAATTAGCCATATTCCACCTAGACATTTAAGCATTCATACACGATTCTCTCGAGTCCCTATTTACATTTCTTTAAAAGAAAGTCCCCAAGACAGTTTATAATGTTTGATTTAGCTAGGAGTCAACCTCTTCTTGACCTTCTTAATTGACAAAAAGTATTTTGCAAGTCTTTTAACAGACATGGATCTTTTGTATTGTACATATTAGTATCATAATTAAAACACTTCCTGTAAGTCAGTTTCATAGATATTACTTACAACAGGGCCTAACCAGTACATTCTTTCTTTGTGATACCAAGGGCATGTCCACATTACATGTGTTAAGTTTTCCTTTTCTCCTACTGAGCAATCACAGTTTCATGAGTCCAGTGTAGTTTTATTATATCGATAAGACAAGTCATTGCTTTGGAAGTGCTCAAATGTGTAACTGATGAAGGCTTGGTGAAGCTCTGGGTTAGTAAGGATATCTAAATAAGCCTTATAGCCAAAGCAGAAGTTGTTTTTCGCAAACCAAGCTGAATAATGGGTATTAGTTCTGGCTTCCAAGTATGCTTGATTCCAGGTAATGGTAACCCTTTTTGTAATATATATTTTTGTACTAAGTACTTAGCTTGAATGAATGAATAACATTTTATTTTTATACAGGCTAAATGAATTGTTAGGGGTTAAATCCTATTTTCAACAATTTCCTGTACAAAACATATAAAACCAAAGAAGACATTTACAAACATTATATATAAAAATGTCAGTTTCATATATTGCTATGTCATATTTTAAATATTCTTCTTTAAAAACAAACACAGGCATGATGCAGATACTTCCTCAGTTCATTTTGAAATCTCTGGTGGGAGGTAATACCTTTTATTTCATTAGGCAGTACATTACAAGATTTTGCCATAGAAATCTGTAGCATGGCATCTCCATATCTATTGTGAGTTCTACTTGTTGGAATGTTCAAATTATTAAATCTCAAATAGTGTCCCTTATCCACCCTGTAAGTGTTTATAATATAATTCTTCTGCATATTTTTCTGAGGGTAAATTTTTTTATGGCACCAATTTAACCAAATATAACTTCTTTTTTCTTCTGGATGTAACCAATTTATATGATCAAATAATTTACAGTGATGTATCCCATGCTTACACTTGATTATGAATGTTCCCAATTTTTAATAGAGTTGGTTAAGTTTCTTTAAATCAGTTTTTGTTGGCATTCCTACAAATTACTGAACCATACTCAATTACCAGTAACATCACATGGTTTATCATTTTTATCCTGGTTTCTTTGGTTAAACAATTAGCCGCTCTCCTGATAGCCCCCTGTTTTTGATTTTTTTTTTTTACAGTTTGGCATATGTGCTCTTTAAAGTTCAATTTAATGTCCACTAATACTCCCGGATATTTGTAACTTGTAAAATTTTCCATCCTGAGTCCATTGCTAAATCTCATATCTAATATGTTATCTTGCAATTATTTGGTGCCGGACTGAAAATAAAAGCATTGTGTATTTTTCTTGTTCAACAGTAGTCCAGACTTTTCAAACCATGTCTCTGTACTGCTTAGATCTTCCTGGAGTTTTTGTTTCAGTGAAGAGCGACTAAATGCAGATGCCACCAACACAGTGTCATCCATGTACAGGAGCACCCCGCTGTTTTTAACTTCCCTTTCCAGTCCATTCATGTAAACATTAAAATGCAATGGACCCAGGATGGATCCCTGTGGTACACCTTGAATTAACTGTTTCATCTGAGTTATACATTTACCATTCACAGCACATTGTCTCCTATTGGATAAATAAGATTGAAACCAGTGTAATGGTTCCAGATGTACACCAATCTCAAATGGTCTCACTAGCATTGTCTGGTGATCAACCAGATCAAAGGTCTTACTGAGGTCTATGAATACCACCCCGTCTTACTTCCCTGATTCATGGAAGTAGTTATTAGAAACATAGAAACATAGAAGTTGAAGGCAGAAGGAGAGCACTAGGTTCATCTAGTCTGCCCATTTGTTTTAGAAATATTTTGACAGTCTAGTTGCCTTTTGTAGTCAGGGCTACCTTGTGTCTATCCCATGCATTCTTGAATTCATTTGTTGAAATCAATTAGGGCAGTACTCATGGACCTCCTAGACCTAAACCCGTGTTGAGCAGCAGACAATAATCCATATCCCTTAAAATTATTTATATATCTGCCTATGAACAAGTCTTTCCAGGACCTTGGACAAAGTGGATAGCAAGACTATGTGCCTGTAATTTGATGATTCAGTTGTCTCTCCCCCTTTAAAAATTGGAACCACTTTCTCTATTTTCCAAGAATCTGGAAAAATTCCACTGCTCAATCTACAGTTGTACAAATAAGTCAATGGGACTGCTAATATATCTGCTCCCATACTGAGGAATTTAGGTTCTACTCCATCAATACCCCCGGCTTGTTACTTTTAAGGTTCCTTAGCTCTTTCTCTACTTCCTTTACAGATAACTTTATAAACCTGGTGGGGGGGGAGAGAAGATTTTGACTGTCCAGATGTTTTGTCCCCTTTCTGTTTCTGCTTTTTTACCAAGTCTGACAGTATAATTTCTTTGGTTACACTGGTTGGTGTTGATATTTTTAAATCTGAGAGATTTATAAAATGTTCATTCAGTACTTCTCCCATCTCCCGTTGATCTAGAATGAAGTTACCCTTACTTATTAACTGTATTGGTTTTGACTCTGTTATAGGATATTGTACTTTTTTAACACAGTTCCGAAATATTTGTGGATTATCTGAATTTTCAAAGTCTGCATTAGGATATGTTTTCTTGGCTAACCTAATTTTTTCAGTGCATTTATTATGCCATTCTTTATAATTATTCCAATCCTCTTCACTTTTTGTCCATCTAACGTTCCTCCATAATCTGCTTTTAATTCTTATTTGAGTTTTTAATCTTTCTGTTATCCATGGAAGAGTCTCACTGTCCAATTTTCTTTGCACTTTGGGTGCATGTTTATCAATTATTATGTGTTAAAGTGTTAGTCAAATCTTGGACTGCTAAGTCAATATCAGGTATAAGATCCAACCTATCCCATCTAACTGATTGTAGACTTTCCTTATACCTGTTTATGTTAAATTGTTTTAACTGCCTCATCCACTGTGTTTTTGATTCTACTCCATTTACTTTTGTCCAACTTATTGTACACCTTACTGGACAATGATCACTTAGATTCTGTGGCATAACTTTTGAGTCTATTACTTCAATATCCTCTGAAATAAAAATTAAGTCCAAAATCTATCCCAGATTTAGGTGTTTAGAAAATCTGGTTGGTTCCTGGATTATTTGCTTTAGTCCTAGGGGTGCAAAGTGTTCTTCCATTTTCTGTCCTCTATACTGCTTCTATCCTGTATTAAAATCCCCAGTAAATATTAATTTATTGTCTTTCACTATATCTAGTAATCTTTTGTGTAAGGCTTAAAACTATGCAGTTTAGTTTTAGGTGGGTCGTAAATTGTACCTATTAACAATTTAAGAAATACAATCTCAATTAATAAACAATCCATTCCTTCAAAGGTTTCTGGCAAAATAGTTTTAAAACTCCCCAAATGTACCCCGATATACATTCTCTCTCCTCCCCCTGTACTTCCCCTGTCCAGTCTTTGACTATTGTAATTTTTGATTTGAATTTCCTTATTTTCTATCCCCTCATGGAGCCATGTTTTTGTTAATCCCATTATGTCAGGCTTCTCTTTGTCTACCCAAACCATTAGTCCATCTAATTTTTGGGCAACACTACAGACATACTCCTGGACTACTTTTAATCTTATGTCCTTGCCTGGCCCTGGCTTGGGCGCTATGCCCACTCCCAGTGCAAGCAGGAGAACCAGGGATATCCTACTTATTTTCTTGCTGTCCCCATTTAACAATACCTTAATCATGTGTACATTGCCTGCATATAAATTCCAAGTATTTGAAAAGTGATTTCTTCTGTTTAAGTAATGAGACTTAAACTTTTGTACCACCCGGGCAAATGAAAAAAACATTTATACTTCTATTGGATTGCTTTAAATGTACATCCATCCCATTTTACAGGCCTATTAAGAAGCTCATTAGGCTAAAGCCCCAGAGTAACATAGTAATCCACATGATGAATAGTAAACTGACTAGTCAAAGCCCAAATATACTAGCTTAATTCCCTTCTCTATAGCTTTCTTCAGTGCAATTAACTTGTGCTTACTCAGAAATGATATCAATGTTGTGAACCAAAATTAATTTTTATAACCAAGAGAATACCAAGTTTCTTTTTTGATTAGTCATTGTTTTGATAGTGCTACATCAGACAATCTTGTCAACCTTAACCAAAAATTTAGTTTATGAATTTCTGTTAGCACATTGATGTTTGTTAGGCCATTTTTGGCTCTAGTATAAACTGAGGGACAGGAATGACCTAGCCACATGATGTTTCTAAGCATCTTAAAAAGGGGGAATGTTAACTTGCTCATGTCTTTGGGCTTCCATATCTCTGCCCTGTAGAACAGCTGTGATTCAGATTTTGCTTTAACTGCCTGAATTAGACCCTTTATTGTAAAACAGCCATATCTATGATTAAATCTTGTCAGGTCACCTACTGTTTTTCTTAATATTTCTAGGACTTGTTCTATGTGGAAATTCCACAGACAGTTCACAGACAACCTAATCCCTAAATAAGTATAAGATGAGACAACATCAACCCTCTGTTTAACTAGGTGCTAGCTGCCCACTGCCCTTTTATCTCCAAATATAGCAATTTTTATTTTGTTATAATTAATGTTCAGCTGGAGATCCTCAGATCTTTTATTCAAGTAGTCCTGCTTTTTCTGAAGGCCCTATTTTGTCAAAGAAAACAAAACAACGTTGTCAGCATAAGCAAGGGCTACGCAGGCTAGATTCCTGATCTTAGGTGAGTCCAATGGTGTTAGGTCAAAATCCCATAGCATGTTGTCCACATACAGTGAGAACAGCAGGGGTGCTAGCATGCAGTCTTTGCGAACACCCCTATTTATTTTAAATGGATGAGATAGTTTACCATTAACACCAAATCTGATTTTTGCCCAGGTATCTTGATACAGACTTGCGATTATAGATACCAAGTTCCCATCAATTCCTCTATTCAAAAGCTGTTCCCATAAAATATTTCTAGATATGGAATTGAAAACTGATGAGTAGTCAATAAACACTGTGTAAAGCTTTTGCTTCCACAGGAACACATATTTCTCAATAAAGTGTCTTAAAATAAGCACATTATCAAGGGGTGAATAATTTGCCCTAAATCTGACCTGCAGATTGGATGATCCCACTGTATCATCCACTTGCATCTTTAGCCTTTCTAGTAAGACTTTAGAAAATATTTTTAAATTGATGTCAAACAAACTTATTGGTCGATACATGGAGGGATCAGAGAGGTTGCCTTTCTTATGTATTGGCAAAATGTTTGCGCCATGCCAAGTGGGCAGGAAATAGTTAAAGCTGATACTTTTGATAATATTGCCCTCACCAAGACCTGGCCGACTAATAAGATTCCCTCCAATGAAATCAGTCTCAAAGGGTAATCCCTCTTCAGAAGAGATCATCAAGGAAAAAGACGGGTGTATGCCTCCTCTGGATTGCTGACCATCTTTCAGCTTCTGAACTTGAAACCCACGTAACGACACCCACCCTCCAATACCATCCTTTGAATCTCCTCCTAAGTAGTAACAAAATTATCACAATTAACATTACCTATCTCCTCCCTGACACACCCTTATTGCAGCTGGACACATTCTTCGACTTTAAAAACACCCTCCAGCATGGCAGGGAATGGATAATCCTCAGGGATTTTAATTTAATTGGCTGTCCCCACAGGCCAACATCACCAAAGAAACTGTTGTCAGCCTTGGCTTCCTACAGGTAATCACCACCTACACCTGCACAAACTATAAGACAGGGTATGAATCTGTCCTAGACTGGATTCTGGTCTCAAACCCCTCTCACGTCACTGACTCAGGGACTCTCCCTGACTCCCTTAGTGACCACTGCATTGTTTTTTGCTGTTGGTCTGCATGAACCCCCAAATAGAACGCAAGTATATTTACTCTAGGCACCTCAAAAAACTGAACACTGGCGAGTTTGCTAAAACCTTGCAAGCAACTGACTGGTCTTTCACTGAATCCAGAAATGACATAGACATCACCCTTGACACATTCAGTAGGACTTTCCAAGCTATCTGTGACACCCTCATCCCACTTAAGAAACTCAGGGTTAAAGGTCACAACCACAAACGAGTCTCCTCCGATCTCCTTAAGCTAATGAGAAGGTGAGACAGGGCCTGTCAAGATACAAGAAACTGAAACTCCCTGACCGAGTACAGCAGTATAAATCACTTTGCAATAGTTGTAAATCAGCAGTCCACAATGCAAAAAATCGAATTCCTCAGGGAAAAACAGAAAAGCACCAAGGGTAACCCCAAACACACCTGGATGCTCCTTAATGACATATCAGAAAGAGGAATTCACAGTGAACAAATCAACCTCTCCATCTGTGGACAACCAGTCACAGACCCTCTAACAATTGCCTCCCACTTCAACTCCTACTTTGGTAACCTCGACAAATACAAACTTAACCGCCCATCTGACCTCTACCTCACCACGTCGCCCCATAATCCAACCCCCCACCTGAGTTTCCACTTCTGTTTTCTCTCTCCTCAGGAGGTGGTTAGACTCATCAAAACTAATGACCCAAGGCCTAGCCTAGGAATGGACAACATAGATTACTGCATCCTCAAGCTGGTTTGTGAACATATCACACTCTCCCTTACTAGCATATTTAACTACTTCCTCTGCACTGGTTCCTTCCTCTCAAAGGAAATGCCCTACCATCAAACCCCCTCCACAAATCTGGCCCTAAAAATTATGTCATGAACTACAGGCCCATCTCTCTCCTAGTTCCCCTGTCCAAAATTATTGAAAAAAATTGTCCTGGGCCAAACCATTGAATACTTAGAGAAATACAGCTTGCAAACTGATGTCAGCACAGGTTCAGAACTGGCCACAACACTGAGACAGCTCTGGTCAAATTCATCCATTTCATAGATAAAGTCAATAATGAAAGGCTCTACACTGGTGTTGTGTTTGTGGACCTCACAAAACTTTTTGACCTTGTTGACCACAAAGTTCTCCTCCACACCCTCTCGAGTCTCAACTTCTCCTCAAAGGTGGTTAACTGGTTCTCCAACTACCTTAGCCTAAGATTACACTAAACTATGATCAAAGGAGTTCTCTCCACTGTCTCCCCATTGAGTATGGAGTCCCCCAGGGCTACATCCTGGGACCCCTCCTTTTTTCCCTCATGGTTAACTCCCTCCCCAAAATCTGCAGGCACACTGAAATCATTCTCTATGCAGATGATACTTCATTCTTTTGCAAAGACAAAGATTCCTCTACCTTCCTTGACAAACTCTAGCAGGACTTCCTCAGACTCCATACCTGGTTCTCTTACTGAGGGCTGGTACTTAACTCTAAAAAAAACAAGTCCATGGTTTTCTCTGGTTCCAGAAAATCAGCTGCATTTGACTTCCCCATCCTTGGCAATGATGGCAACACCATTGAACGAGTCACAAAGTTTAAATACCTTGACCTTATCCTTGACAGTCACCTGACTTATGAACTCCACATCAGTCAGTAAATAAATAAAGCTCACCAAAGGCTTGGTATGCTATACTGAGTAAAACTCTATCTAATGAATGAATCCAGAATGCTCCTGGCCATCAGCTTCCTGCTACCAATTTGAGACTATGGAGCTCTACTCTTCTACCCCTCCTTCTCCCAAAGGAATTTCAGCAGGCTGCATAGCACCTACCACAATGTCATTTGGTTTGCTACTGACATCTCCAGACTGACCCACCATTTTGACATGTACAAACTTGCTAACTGGCTCTCACTTAAAGACAGTCTTGACAGCAAGATCCTAACCTTCATCTACAAACTCACTCTTGGACTTCTACCAAGCAGCATCAACTCCCTCTTCCCCATGTCCACCCCCACGTGGTCCACCAGATGGCCCTCTCCTCTCTCCTTCTCCCTCCCATTCTGCCACACCACCCAAGGCCAAAACACCCTTTCCTACAAGGGCCTCAAAATGTTCAACAACCTACCCCTGTCTCTTGTCCAATATCCCTCAACAGTCTACTTCAAGCACAACCTTAAGGTTCACCTCCACAGCTTACAGTCATGTAAATGTCACAGTCCTTTATTTGTCCTGGCTTGTCCTCTTTTTAGCCTGACACCTCTCATGAAAATGACCTTTATCAATATTGTACTGTTTTGTATTGTATTTCTCCCTATTATATGGCATTTAACTTTGTACCTTTATGTATTTTTTGTCATAAGCTATGCACTTCCTTGTAAACCCTGTAACCTACTGTTTTGTCCTAAATGGATGCTTGTGAAAATGGGCAATCTTATCCAGATGCCTTCCAGTATAAAAATAAAAAAATAAAATAAAAAGAGCCAGTGCATTTATTGTTAAACATAGTCAGGATTCCACACCACAGCCCAGTTTGACAGAGGTAGACTTCTGCCAGTATGCCATCTGGTCCTGCAGCTTTGTTTTTCTTAAGTGAATTTATGGCTAGAAAAACTTCTTCGTAAGCTATTGGTTGGAAGTTAACATCACTAGGCCTAGCCTATATCTGGACCTCTGCTGCAGCAGGATCAAAGAATATACGTGTGAAAAATTTACCCATCTGGATTCTGAAATATGTGACTCTTGCCATTTTGTGGTTATCAGTTCCTTTGGAGGCTAATGTCCACTTTTTTTTACTATTTTAGTTATTATTGCTTCTAGCATCTGATTCCATTGTTTGGTATAGTAGCTTGATTTATTTTCATTTACTAGAATCTTATATTTTTTTCCTTTCTTTATTAAGGGATTTTAATATTAATCTGTTCTGTCTCTTTTTATAAAGCCTGAGTAACTCATAGATCTCTGGCTTGCACGTTTTACAGTCCTTATCATACCATCCATTGGTTTCTTGGTTTGTATGAAATACTTTAGGGGGATTCTAACTTTTTCCTTATTTCTTAAAATAGATTAGTTAAGAATTTTGCCAATTGTCCAATGTCATTACTTAACAAACTACCTATATCATAAATCATAAAGGAATTGAGGATTGGGGGGGCAATGTCAAATTCTGAGTTATGTTGCCAAATAACTGTTTTGGATGCTCTGATTTCAGAAAAAGGCAGCGGGTCTTGAGTGTCAATTTGATTTTGAGTCCCAGTATGAGCATTTTCCAATGTTAATGGAAAATGGTCACTATCTGACCTAATTTGTGCATACATGTTATTCCAGGAATCCACAGGACCAGATCACAAGGCCAAATCTACTATGGAAGCACCCATCATAGATACATAAGTAAAATCTCCCTCTCTGTTACCATTTAATCTTCCATTAAGCAGGTATATGTTAAGCTCTGTTAGGATTTCAACTAATTTTTGACCTGCTTTATTTACTTTCAAGTCTTTAGACTTTCTGGCAGGAAGTTTCTCTAGTGAGTTATTAATAATAAACAAGCATTTGTCAATGCTGAATGTTGTCTCGCTGGCATTGGCATTGGTAGTACAGGAGTTAGAAATGCATAATAGGAATGGCAATGAAGTATTGAACTGAAGCCAACTTCACCCCCACCCTGCAGAGACTGACAGGCATTAGGGTGTGCCTTTGGGTCATCAGCTATAATGCTCATGCCATTCTACTCACCCTACCCTGTAGACATTGACTAGTGTCGTGGTGTGCTTTGGGGTCTTTTGGCCTTATACTTACACCATTCCTTAAGGAAATATGCTGAGGTGGGTGCAGTATAGGAGAATGGGGTGAACTTTAGGGCTGAACACTCCAAGGCAGACCTCGATGCCTGTCAGTGACTGCAGGGTGGGGGTGGAATGGTGTGAGCATTACAGCCAATGATCCCAAGTCATACCCCTGACGCCTTTCAGTCTCTACAGGGTGGGGTGTTATAGTTGGAAACCCTAACGCCATAGGCATTTGTTGGTATTTTCACTCCAAATTTTCAACATGGGCTGTTTGTGAGCCCACCTCATGAAATGCAGCACTAACATTTTGTTAGCTGAAAGATGGTTTGGCATAGTGGCTATGTCATTTGGTGACACAAGGACGAAAACACATTTTGGGCAGGATGTGAAAAATGACAACTGTATTGTTCATGAGGAGGTGTAAAAAAATGGCAACGTTGAAAATGTGGAGTGAAAATATGAAAAATTGGTGAAGTCATGAGTATCACAAATTCACTCAACTGGTTAGCCCTCTACTCCCAAAGTGGCAACCTCTGAGCGTATGATTTGTGAACAGTGAGCAATACAAGGTAACCCTCTTGTCTGTTTTCATGGGTTCGAGTCACCTTAGTCTCAAGTTCTGGAGGGATTCAAACTGATAACCTCTTGTTAGTATATCCAATTATCAGGCTCAGATAATTCTGTCTTCGGGGGGCCAGATATCTTTGCCTATGGGCACTAATCAGGTCTACAAAATGAACCCTTAGAACTCTATGCAAGACCCTCAGAGAACTCTATCCATTTCCCAGTTTGGTATATCAATAAGCCCATACACAGTGTTAACTGTAACCTTTAAAAGCTTTACTTAAATAAAAAGAAATGTCAAGGCACTCCAGGCAGTTTCAGTTTTAAAATATATATCTTTACTTTTAAATAGGAAAATAGGAAACCAGTAAAATTGCAGAATAAAATATCCCAACACATACAGCTTTAAAACAAACAGGTTTAAGGTGCAAGTTTCTACAATACATACATTCAGACTGGTCTAAACTAATATATGCTTACTTTCTTTCAGTGCTGTGATGTTTCTTCCTCAGATAATATGAAAGTCTGTCTCTCTCAAGGTTTTCTCAGTATGCTTTAAAACCAGTCCTGAGCCAGCCTTCTCTGAGGTCACCAAACTCCACTTTGGTGTAACAAAATCTATATTTATTGTAACACAGGATGTCTAAATAAAAAATGTAAAAAACATAATAGGTGACCTCACTAACTTTCTTCTCCTCAGGTTAACCAGACAAAATCGGTTTGTGCTCTGCTCCACATACATATCAAAAGTTTCTTTGATAAAAGTCACTGTATTCAAAGCAAAAGTGTATTTGACTCTTTAATCCCATCTGGGCCTTGGTATCTACACATCAATGGTCTCTCTGATGTAATTCAAGGGTTTCCCAGGAATGGATATTGGACCTTCCAAATTCGTCTAGGCCCTGCTTTGCCCCAACATCAACCTCTTTGATGAAATAAGCTGGTTTCCTGGGCTGATACCAAAAGCACATGCATGCTCTTTCCCTTATGACACCTAGAGCAAAATCAAAGGATTTCCCTGGGAATGCCATGAATGGCTAATTTCATTTCCTGGAATCAAAGCAAATTTAACATGCTAATTGAACCTCAGATCTCTGTAGTTTAAAATACCTCCTGACCTTGGAACTTATCCCTTGGGGGTTTTGATGTGTTAGTTCAGCAAGACTGTAGTTTCCTCAAACCAGACCCTCCCATCACATATTTTATATGTAATAAAAAAATTGATACAGCACTCAGAACTGGCTGTCTACGTCACAATGAGCATGCATAGAAACTGCACAACACATGTCCATAACCCAATTATTTTCAGGATTTTTTTAACCACATTTTCAACATAGGCATTTTGGGACCTCCACTCATGAACAGTGGCACTGTGATTTTGTTAGTTTGTCCCAAGAGTTGATTTCCCACAGCGACCACACCATTGTGTGCCACAGGTGTGAAAACACATTTTGGGCAGGATGTGAAAAAAGTCAGCTGTACTGTTGATAAGAAGGTGTGAAAAAATGCCAGTGTTGAAAATCTGGCATGAAAATATTGCAAATTTGTGAAGTTACAAGGGTGTGTGGAAACTGCGCAAAGCACGCTTGTAACACAGTCATTATATGGACTTTCATCACCAAAATTTTTAACACAGGCATTTTAGGACCTCTGCTCATGAGCAGTGTCACTGTCATTTCCTCAAACTGTCCCGAAAACTGATTTTGCACAGCGACCGTGCTATTCTGTGCCGGATATGCAAAAACACATTTATGCCAGGATATGTAAAATAACAGCCATACTGTTCATAAGGAGGTGTGGGAAAATGCCAATTTTGAAAATCTGGAGTGAAAATATTGCAAATTCATGAAGTTTGAATTAAAGGTGGAAACTCAGCGCACGCATATAAAACAACAATTTTTTGAATTTTTTTCTACCAAATTTGCAACATAGGATTTTTGAGAGACCCCCCTCATGAACAGTGGCATGGTCATTTTGTTACTCAGTCCCAAAAGGTAATTCTGCACAGTGACCGCAAGAAAAAAATTACTCACCTTAGTAATGTTGTTTCTTCTAATGGAGTCTTGCTATATTATGACATATGCAGTGTAACCCCAGGTTAGAACTGCTCCGGAGGTGAAAGAGTTAACTTTCCATCCCAGGCATGGAACCTTGAGCATGAGCTCGGTTGAAAACTCTGTCTGTTGTTGCTCAAACTTAAACTGTCAGATCTTTATGAGTAAAACTCATTACGGTTCTGTGTGGAAGCCATAAGCTTACACTAGCCCATTGGCTACTAACTACAAAAAACACATTTGTGTTCTTGATCCCAAAACAAAGACTCAAGTCAGAGGAATCAAGAAAGAAAATTAAAACACAACACTCAGGCACCCTAAAGAAAGGGTGAAAGAAAGTGGGCATCTATGAAGTGCCAACATTGCGCTGCCCACCCACATCCCAAAAATAGAGGTTCTGAGAGGGGCAGGCTGGGGGGGAGGTCATAATATAGCAAGACTCCATTAGAAGAAACATTACTAAGGTGAGTAATTTTTTCTTCAAACAACATGAAGTCTTGCTATATTATGACATATGCAGACTACACAGCAGTACCTACATGAAGGAAGGACTCAACCTACTTAGGAAATAGGCTCTGAAGCAAGGCTGTGCCAAATCGAGCATCACTCCTAGCCTGGATGTCCAGGGAGTAATGCTTAGTGAAAGTGTGAACTGTTTTCCAGGTAGCTGCTTGACATATCTCTAGGATAGGGATGTACCTGGCAGCAGCCAGAGATGCAGCTGTACCCCTGGTAGAGTGAGCCCTCAGGCCTGAGGGAGGAACCTTACCCAGCTTTTCATAACAAAATTGGATACAAGAGACAATCCACCTGGCAATGGATCTTTCAGTGGCAGGTTTTCCTTTTCCAACCTCACCATAAGTGAGGAACAATTGAAGGGAGTGAATCCTGTGACCCTTGGTACGTTCTATGTAGTAACTAAGGGCTCTTTTTGACATCTAAACTGTGCAATCTCCTCTCGCCATAGGAGGAATGGTCAGTGAAATGCACAGGAAGAGATATGGATTGATTAAGGTGGAATTCTGAAACCACTTTAGGCAAAAACTTTCTGTTAGTCCTGAGGACCACCTTATCCCTGTGAAAGGAGATAAAATCAGGTTCCACTGATAATGCTTGCAACTCACTTATGCGCCTGGCAGAAGTGATGGCTACCAAAAACACAGTTTTCCAAGTCAAGTACTTGAGCTCTGCTGAAGACAACAGCTCAAAAGGGGGTTGCATAAGCTGGGCAATGCAAGTATTAAGATCCCAAGCAGGGGCAGGGTCCCTGAATGGAGGGTTGGTGTGAAGCAACCCCTTGAAAAACTTGGAGAATACAGGGTGAGCTGAAAAAGAAGAAGGTTTACCTGCTGATAAGAAAGCAGACACGGCTGCCAGGTGCACTTTTAGGGTAGCTGGTCTCAGCCCCAAAGAATTCAAATGCACCAAATAATCCAGGATTGTGGGCAAATCAGCAGATTCTGGTGGAATATGCTTGCCAGAGCACCATATGGAAAATCTCTTCCATTTGGAATTATAAGTAGCCCTGGTGGAAGGCTTCCTGGAGGCCTTCAAGATATCCAATACACCTTGGGAGAGGTGTAGATCAGCAAACTCTAACTCTTCAAGAGCCATGCCTTGAGATTGAGAGATTTGAGGTTCGGATACCAAACCCTCCCCTAGGCACAGGTTAACAGATTGTGATTCCTGGGGAGATGCAGGGGGAGAGTGGACTGCTAAGGATATGAAGAGTGGGTACCAGGGCTGTCTGGCCCAATCTGGAGCAATCAGGATCATCTTGCAGGGTTGAGATCTGATTTTGACTAGCACCTTGAACAGGAGAGGGAAGGGGGGCATAGAGAAACTTCCCTTCCCAACTGAGAAAGAAGGCATCCAGAGGGACTGAGCCCAATACTGGGGGCCTGCAGCAAAAAAGGGGAAGTTGGTGATTGTCTGGGGCTGCAAAAAGATCTATCTGCGGGGTGCCCCATCTGGCAAATACTACCTCCAGTACTAGGGGATCCAGTGCCCATTCGTGATGGCCCTGGGAAATCCTGCTGAGAGCATCTGCTAGGACATTGTCCTTGCCTGGAAGGTGAACTGCTGTAAGGGAGGCGTTCAGGGAATAAGCCAGAGACCACAACTTCATTGCATCGGTGCACAAGGCCATAGACTGAGTGCCTCCTTGCTTGTTGATGTACCACATTGTAGTAGTATTGTCTGTTCTGACCTGTACACCCTTGTTCTGAACAAATGCAGAAAAAACCTGGAGTGCTAGAAAAACTGCTCTGAGTTCCAACAAATTGATGTGGAGCAGAGATTCCTGTGGGGACCACAACCTCTGGGTAGTGAGGTCACCCATGTGAGCTCCCCATCCCAAGAGGGATGCATCTGTAGTAAGGGTCAAGGAGTGAGACTGGGGGTTGAAGGTAACCCCCTGTCTCAGATTGCTCTGGTCCTGCCACCACTCAAGGGCCTGGATCAGGGTTCGAGTCACTGGGATCAATTTGGTTAGAGGGTCTGTCCTTTGAGACCAAAAGGTTCTCAAATGGAACTGGACATCCCTCATCTGAAATCTTGCTCCCTGCACTACTGCTGTAGAAGCAGCCATGTGCCCCAGGAGCTGTAGAAAATGCCTTGCCGGTTGAGAGACCTGTAGGGTGAAAGAGGAGGCCAGAGAGACCAAGGTCCTTGCTCTTTCCAGAGGGAGGAAGGCTCTGGCCTCTTTTGTGTTCAGTTCTGTGCCTATGAAGGGGAGAAGCTGGACAGGCTCTAGAACAGACTTTGGAAGATTGAGAAGGAAACCTAGAGATGTGAGCAGTTGCTGAGTTACCTGAAGGTGTAGTTTGACCTGGTCTGGGGACTGGCCTACTATGAGCCAGTCGTCCAGATAAGAAAAGATGGCAATCTTTTGCCTTCTTAAGTGGGCAACTGCTACTGCCAGGCATTTTGTGAATACCCTCAGGGCCGAGGTGAGGCCGAAGGGCATTGCTCTGAACTGGTAATGGCCTGAGGGCAGTTCGGATCTGAGGTACTTCGATGGGAGCTTCTGATAAGAACATGGAAGTGGCATCCTTGAGGTCCAGGGAGGCTAGCCAGTCCTCTGGCCTTAGAGAGGGTAAAATAATTCCCAGAGTCACCATTTTGAACTTTGATTTTAAAAGGTGCTTGTCCAGATACCTGAGATCCAGGATGGGCAGCCATTCTCCTGTCTTTTTTGGGGTAAGAAAGTACCTGGAGTACAACCCTTTGCCCTGGTGTATGGGTGGAACCCTTTCCACAGCTCTGAGAGCCAGGAGGGCAGAAACTTCTGTTTCTAGGGCAAGAGCCTCTGATGGATTTGCAGGTGGAAGGACCTGGCTCTCATCTTCGGGAATTTTTTGAAGCTGAGAACCAGTCCCTGGCTTACTACTTCCAGGACCCACTTGTCTGATGTTAAAGACTTCCAGTCCTGGACAAAGTAAGCCAGCCTGCCCCTACCGGTAGTGGAGAATCGGCCCTGGCCACCCCATCAGGGAGAATGTTTTGCAGGGGCTTTGGGTTGAGAGGTAGCAGCAGGCTTACTTGAACCCCTTCTGCCTCTTCCCCTAAAGAACCCCCTTTGGGCATAAGCAGAAGAGGAGGCCTGGGCTTGGTAAAAAGGCCTGCCCCTGCCCCTGACATGCTGCCTTTGAGGAGCGGCTTGCCTCTCTTTGGCCTGTGCACTCCTATAGGTGGTCCTATACTCATCCATTTTCTTCATATAATTCTCTGTCTGCTCCCCAAACAGAGAATTGCCCACAACAGAAAAATCCATAGCCTTAGACTGGGTATCCTGTGACAGGGCAGTACATCTGAGCCAGG
Organism: Neoceratodus forsteri; assembly: GCA_016271365.2. NCBI lineage: Eukaryota > Metazoa > Chordata > Ceratodontiformes > Ceratodontidae > Neoceratodus > Neoceratodus forsteri. The sequence continues at coordinate 690,299,214 of CM057449.1, forward strand.
CCATCCTGCGAAGAGGCACAAATGTAGCCATGACTCTTGATGAAACATCATTAGAGTCTACTGCAACATGAAATTGCACCTTGGATGCCTCAATACCATCCGAAGCCACCTGCTCCAGATCCCTGGCAAGCTGGTCAGGGGCCTGTTTTGCTAGGGCCAGCACAGTATCCCATCTGGATTTCTGGTACCTAGCAGCATAAGCCATATAATTTGCCTGTCTGAGTCCTAAGGATGCTGCCATGTACTGTTTCTTTGCCATGGCATCCATCTTCCTGGAATCCTTTTCGGGAGAGTGAGAGGCTAGAGGAATATTAGCCTTGTCACAAGCTGCAGCCTGCACTACCCCCACATGGCTGCATTGCTAAGAGAGGAACTCTGTATCAGGGCCCAATAAAGTATACCTCTTATCCATCCTTTTATCCTTATAGAACATAAAATGAGAAGGGGACTCAGATAGCCTGGGGGGGGGAACCCTGATGGTCTGTCTGGAGAGATGTCCGGTTCAATGGGCACATCCAGACCTTCAAAATCACATTCACTCTCCTCATACCCCTCCTCCCCTTCCTCCGGTTCACAAAAATCCTCAAAATCATAATCTTGAACCGGTGGAACCAGCCGAACTGATCACTTCCCTGATGGTGTCGGTTCAGATGGAACCGGGGAAAGAGACTGGACAATTTGAATAGCTTTAGCTATTTCCTCAGCGGTTGGAGAAAGAACTTTTGGCTCCACACTAGCTGACTTTCTAGCCCTTTTAGTTGGAACCGGCCCCTCAGAGCTGGCTCTTCGTTTGCCCGAGGAAGTATCACCCTGGTCAGAGGGCACTCCCTCAGGTTCAGTTGGAACCGAACCGGGCTGGCCATCCGGGTCAGCGGACTTTTTGGCCTCCCTTTCCCTGGGCCTACCAACTATCTTTTCCACAGTGGCAGCAGGAAAATTCTTACAAATCTGGCAGTCTGCATTGAGGTGGTCAAACCCCAGACAATATACACAAGTGGTGTGTGGGTCAGCCTTAGCAAAGGCTTCCCCACAGAGGCCACAATGCTGAAACCCAGTGGGGCCAGCCTAACCAAAACTTGCCCGTTAGTGGCAATCCACCAAGCAAGACTCTCTTATCGGTTCCCAACTGTGTCACAAGTCATGGAAAAAACCATAATGAAATCCGTTTTTTTTAGAACCGATAAGAACCAGGAACCGCACTCTAAAGGACTAGAAAGTTTATTTTAAACCAATCTGATCGGTTCAAAGCGAACCGAAAAAGACGTTTACAAGTTCCACACAGAAGAAAATAAACATAAGCCTATCTATTACTTACAATACCACAGACAGAGCTTGAACCGACCGATTGCAGTTTAATTTCAGTCAATAAACCAAAAATTACACTTTTTAACCGACAAACGAACCGAGCAGCAGGAGAAATCTCCGGAGTGACTGTTCAGTGAGGCGGAGTAAAGAATCTGACAGTTTAAGTTTGAGCAACAACAGACAGAATTTTCAAATGAGCTCGCGCTCAAGGTTCCATGCCTGGCATGGAAAAGTTAACTCTTTCACCTCCGGAGCAGTTCTAACCTGGGGTTATACTGCATATGTCATAATATAGCAAGACTTCATGTTGTTTGAAAATTACCTTTTGGGACCGAAAGATGTGATGACAGTGACTGAATTCATGAGAAGGGGTCCCAATAACCCCATGTTGAAAATTTGGTGCCACAATTCCCAAAAATGGCCAAGATATGTACCAAAGTTGAAAAAAAACTATTTATGCCATTATACAGCTTACCAGCATTTCTTCAGTTCACGGTTGGCTTTGAAGAGTGCAGACGTGTTCCCGGTCCACTGAAGATCATTGTGCCAGGCTCCAGAGGTAAGTATGGGCTGAGGGGGGTGTGGGGAGGCAGGGCACGCAGAGGGTGGGTGCAGGTTGGGGGAGGGGCAGGGAGACCGTGAGGGACTGTTTTCTTCTTTCACAGGCTTAAAAAAAAAAACTTGCTGGATGGTTTTTGGTTTTCAGTGGCATTTGGCACACTGGGGTGGGCTCCCAGCATGCCACCTGAGTGTTTTGGGGGTGCTGTAGCCGATGGGGGATTGGGCACCCCTGTCGGCACATACCAAAGAGGGGGACGAGCCGAGGGGGATTGGGCACCTCCCTCAGCACACAACAAAAGTGGGGGGATGACATTATGCCGACGGGGAGTGGGCACCCCTGTCAGCAAAATAAACAGAGAAGGGGGGACTTAAGCCGATGGGGATTGCAGCCCCCATCTGCAAAGAAAGACTGTTGGGGGGGTGCATGATGCCAGGGGGGATTGGGCTCCCCCTCGGCATACACTTTAAATGGGTGAGGAGCATTATGCCAATGGGGAGTAGTCTTCCCATTGGAACTAAAGTGGGTTGAGACACTGGGCACACAGCAGCAGTCAGTAGCGCCATGTTGATTGAACGGTTTCACCAGGACAGGCACATTGGGAGAGCATGTTATTGTGCCACTGCATGATTGTAGCAGTCCTTTTCTTAGATCTGGTTGCCACTTGATGTATGCCTGGTGTCGGCGCCTGCAGCTGCCTTATTGGGGAATGAGGGATGCACCTACTGATGAGTGCCCTGGATTCGTCCACAGTGACCACACCTCCAAATCAGCTACTGATGCAGTATGTTGGCTGGCGGGCATGCGCGAACCAACATAAAAATGAGTTGCCACTTAATCCCTGAAAGTCCCTAATTCTCATGATGAAGTCCCCCATGAGTAAAACATTCACCATTGGGTAAGTTTGCTGTGCCTCATAAATATGTTTAACAAGATTGTCCCTGAACTAAATCCACATAAAAAGGAGAGTTAACCAGTGGAATATAACAATTGATAAGGATAAAACTGTGAGATACCTGATTTAGACATACAACCACAAAATTAACAACTTTCTTCAGATATTGCACCTTCTCAAAACTGCCTATTTTAATAAAAGTGGCCAAACTCAACCCCCCCCCCCAGATTTCTTCCCCCTTTATGAGATTTCCTGCCAAATGAATGAAAGCATTCATATCCATTTAAGTCAATATTGTCATGGGAATTATGCCATGTCTCCTGTATGCACATAACCTCAAATCCCAGCAGGACATTTTTCAACTCACTGTCACTTAACACTTTACCCCATCCAGCAATATTCCATGATAAAAAGTAGACCTGTATTCCCCTTATTATCTAAGACTAAGGAGTCCTCATGGGAAATTGGTAATCATTCATTATATCCAGCCAGTGCCAGAAATCTATTTTTTAATGGTATTGCTGATTGGCAGTTGATCTCATGAGGGGACTGCTGAATAGGTATAGTTTCTAATACTCCTGAGTCTATTACATTAAAGATCAATTGCAGTGTTTTTAAAATGCCTTTACCATATTTTATTTGCTCACCATGGAAACAACCATTCCATATATATTGCAAGTAATGTGCAAGAACAGTCATTTCTCACGTTCAGATGCGGTTTTACTGCCTGCCTTTTTTTATGGTTTCACAGAAAATCCTTCAGACATTTTCAGACCAGCTGGCGGAATCTTGGGAGAGTGCTGATTCCATTCAAACAACAATGACATCATTTTCCTCAATGTCCTGGCAGCTCAATGAATCATTATGACATTCAAAAATCGGTCTCTGCTTCCAATTTTCTGGTGGTGGCCTGTATTAAACAAAGTATTCCAGTAAAACACCATGAGTAAATATCTGTCAATTTCCCTAAGCTGGTCAACACTTGGTGTTCAGTATCACCCCCACCCACCCAAAAAAACCCATCCACAACATGACATGCTCTAAGTCTTAACATCTACATTTTTGTTCACTTTGTTCTCTTCCTGCCCTGAATGCAGCCCCAACAGCTTTCTCCTTATTTTAAAGAACTGTCACCTAAAACGTACTGATTAATCTGTGAAAGTAATAAATAGTTATCTGTAATGCTGTATCAATAAAATTCAATGGGCAAAGATCCTCAGACAACTGAAAGTAAACATGAGTTGTTGCCATTTTGCAATCTGATGTACATTAGAGAGAGAGAGAGAGAATATGTGTGCCTGTGTGTGTGTGTGTGTGTGTGTGCGCGCGTGCGCGTACTGAGCTGCCAGGAGCTTGAGGAAAATTAGGTAATTGTTGCCTTAATGGAATGAGCACTCACACAAGATTCCGCCAGCTGGTTTAAAAATCTCTGTGGGATTTTCTGTGAACTCATCCAAAAGGAGAGCATTAAAATAGTACAGTATCAGCGCATGACAAATGGCAATGTCTTCATTTCATATGTAATAAATAAGGCATGGTTGTCCTTATGTTAGAGAAAAGGAGTAAAGTTTATAATATGTTTGTAATACATCTGCAGTTGATCTGTACGCCCCCCATATTATCTAAAATATCCACTTTCTGGAGGATGTAGGCAGCCAACTTCCTATTTTTTTTAATTTTATTTTAGTCTTTGGTAACTGGGTAAGGCCCAATAGGCACAAGTGCCTGTTTTCAGGGGTGACCTGGGAGCACTGGGCGGTTAAGTGACTTGCTCAGAGTCACATAGTATGCAAGTGGAGGTTGTGAGAATCAAACTCAGGTCTGGTCTGCTGGATGTATCAAGCTTGTTTACACCTCGTTCCTCTGACCTCTAAGCCATACTGCCAGCTCATTTCCTACCAGGATGTCCACCTGACTTCCTGATCTTTTCATTGTAATATCACCTTTTTCGTTCAGTGGAATATGCAAATAATTTCTCAGTAAATCACTGATTGTACTAGTCAGTTTATATTCATTTTCCCCTTATCCATGGCAGCTAGACTGAATAAACTTAGATTCACCCTCTCATCTATTTTTCTTCCTGTATATTCCCTCATTTATTAAATAAATATATGTTGGGGTAAGTTACCACAGACTCACAATTCTGCATTGTTAAACAGTTTAGCCAAGCGTAGTTTGCCACTCTAGCAGAGGTGAAGTGTACATCTATCACAGTGGTGGCTTCTAATGAAATGTTTCTTACTTCTATAATCTTGTCTGTGCCAATATTAATGTCTCTACACTGTCTGACAAGTGAACTCAGCTGAACTCGGGCCTGCAATTTGTAGGGGGATCCTCTTGTACTAACAGTATGAAGTTAATGGCAGGTCCAGTGGGTGGTAATCTTGGTAAAATGTCATCTAATTTAGCTCTGTTTATCACCCCTTTCCCTCTCAGGGAATCTAGTAGGTCTTTGTTGATAATAAATTGTTCTTGGTGGATGAGACTTGCACAATAATGATTGTTCATAGTTAACATTAGGTCCTCAATAAGACAGCTGGGTCTATACCACCCATTTTCTGGGGTCCTGTTCTGTTTTGACTAAAATCTTCTTTTGGATGATAATTCCTGCAAGTTTGTGGGAAAGTTAACTGGCTTTCACAAAATTTTAAACCATTAACAGTTGCCTGGAGATCCTGAATAACATTTTCCAACCCAGTCCTATTTCTATCTCTCTCTCTTCCAAAGAGCCTGTATATGACTGCCATAATTTCTGGAAAATTCTAAGTCAACAGTTGATATCTCAGGGCTTCTCTTCCATGATATATTTAAATAACGAAACCTTGTACATATTGTATGTTACCTATGTAATTTTTGCTGTCTCTACAATTATTGTTACTAGTATGTTATATCCCGTTTCCCTCCTTCCCCAGGACACATCTGGAATCGAGCGGTAGTCTGCCCAGTATGTCTTTCCTAGTAAAACTTTTAAATAAATAAATAAATGACTGGGAGAATCAATAACTCCATTATCTACTTCGTGGTCTGTCATATTTTTTTTTCCACTCTGCATATTACCTTCAGCTACATAATCATTTGTACTATTCCAAGATATCCTAGATGAAATATTCTCTGGATGATTTCTAGGAATTGATGTCTTACTACCACTTTCAGAGAGCAGGTATTTTTTTTTTTTAGTTGTTTAACCAGGATTAGCACACTAAGCTGAAAGCTTTTTTACAGGAGCGACCTGGGAGCACAGGGAAGTTAAGTGACTTGCTCAGGGTCACACAGTATTTAAGTGGAAGCTGTGGGATTCAAACCCAGGTCTGGTCTACTGGATGTCATCAGATTTGCAGCTCAGAGCCTTAAACCACTGTACTATACTGCCTGCATGATTTTAGTTTGCTTTCTATGGCTAGTTGTCCCTTTGTTTGGCAGTTCTTCGGCAGGAGGAGATAGGTCTGGGTTCTGCATTCTTTGTAATCTTGTGTTAACCACTGAAGAAAAAGTAAACTTAAAGACACTCAAATAAGCAGATTTTCTCATAGTTCTAATGTCACACAACACAACAAGCATTTGTCAATGCCGAATGTTTGCTTGCTGGCATTGGCAGTGGTAGTGTAGAAGTTACAGAGCTGCGTAATAGGAATGGCAGTGAAGTATTGAACTGAAGCCAACCCCCCCACCACCCTGCAGAGAGTGACAGGCATTGGGGTGTGCATTTGGGTCGTCAGGCATAAAGGCCACGCCATTTCACCACACCCCACTCTGCAGAGACTGACAAGTGTCACGTGTTCCTTGGGGTCTTTGGTTCTATGCGCACCCCCATTCCATTAGGAAATATGGTGAGATGGGTGCAATATAGGAGAATGGGGTGAAGTTTGGGGCCGAAGAGTCCAAGGCATACCTCGATGCCTCTCAGTGACTGCAGGGTGTGGAATGGTATGAGCATCACAGGCAAGAATCCCAAGTCACACCCCTGATTCCTGTCATTCTCTAGAGGGTTGGACGATTTAGTTGAAAAGCCTAATACCTCAGGCATTCGTTGGTATTTTCACTCCAAATTGTCAACATGTTTGTTTTGTGACCCCACCTCATGAACAGGGGGAATATCAGTTTGGTAGCCGAAAGCTGCTTATGCACAGTGACTATGGCATTTAGCACCACAGGTGCAAAAATATTCCGAACAGGATGTAAAAAATGACAGCTGTACTCTTTCATGGGGAGGTGTAAAAATGGCTATGTTGCAAATGTGTAGTAAAAATATTTAAAAATGGTGAAGTCACGTAGCTGATATAGAAACTGTGCAACGACACCTGTAATATAATTAGGGTTGCGGATTTTTATAGCAGATTGTCAACTCAGGCATTTGGTGTCTCCGATCATGAACAGTGTCACTGTGATTTTCTTTATCTGTGCCGAACAATGATTTCCCACAGCGACCACGCATCTCTGCACTGAAAGTGTGAAAACACACTTCGGCCATGTTGTGAAAAATGGCAGCTGTACTGTTCATAAGGAAGTGTGGAAAAATGCCACTAGTGGAAATCTGGACTGAAAATATTACAAAGTCATGAACTAACGAGGATGCGTGGAAACTGTACAATGCTCACTCGTAACACAGTCATTTTATGGACTTTTGTCACCAAATTTTCAACATAGCCATTTTAAGACCTCTGCTCATGAACAGTGTAACTGTGATTTTCTTAATCTGTCCTAAACATTGCTTTCGCACACCAACAGCACCAATGTGCGCTACATGTGCGATAACACATTTTGGGTGACATATGAAAAATTGCAGCTGTACTGTTCATAAGGAAGTTTAATAAAATGGACATGTTGAAAATCTAGAGTGAAAATATTATATTTGCAAAATTACGAGCATGTGTAGGAACTGTGCAACGCACGATCGTAAAAGTCATTTTTAGGAATTTTTTCACCAAATTTTCAACATAGCCATTTTAAGACCTCTGCTCATGAACAGTGTCACTGTGGTTTTGTTAATGTGTCCCATACATTGAGTTTGCACACCGACTGCGCCATTGTGCGCTACATGGGCGGAAACACGTTTTGGGCAGGATGTGAAAAATGACAGCTGTACTGCTCATAAGGAGGTGTGTAAAATGGCAATGTTGAAAATCTGGAGTGGAATATTGAAAATTCAGAACCCACGAAGCATGCGGAATGCGGGAACTGCAACACTCGTAAACAGTCATTTTGTGGATTTTTTCACTAAATTTTTCAACATAGCCATTTCAAGATCTCTGCTCATGAACAGTGTCACTGTGATTTTCTTAATTTGTCCCGGACATTGATTTCAAGACACTGACTGCCCATTCTGCGCTACATGGGCGGAAAGACATTTTGGGTGAGATGTGAAAATGACAGCTATACTGCTCATAAGAAGGTATGGTGAAATGGCAATATTGAAAATCTGGAGAAAATATTGAAATTTCGCAAGACTTACGAGCCCGCGTGCGAACCGCGAACGACGCCGTTAAACAAGTCATTTTTGAATTTATACCAAATTTTCAACATGGTTTGGCTCCTCTTTCATGAATGATGTCACTGTCATGGGTATTCAGGCCCAAAGGGTGATTTCGCAGTCACTGTGCAGTCACTCGCGCTAAATCACCCTTCGGGCCTGAATAACGCCATGACAGTGACATCATTCATGAGAAGGGGTCCCAAAACTCCATGTTGAAAATTTGGTGCAAAATTCCCAAAATGGCTGAGATATGCATAAAGTTGAAACCTCTATCTAGCCCATTATACAGCTTACCGCATTTCCTCAGTTCGCGGTTGGTTTTGAAGAGTGCAGACGGTTCCCGGTCCACCAAGATCGTCTACCGGAGTCTGGAGGTAAGTATGGGGTGGGGTGGGGAGGCTGGGCGCGAGTGGTGGGTGCAGGCTGTTGGGGTCGGAGACGACCGCTGGACCGCTTTTGTCTTACAGGTAAAAAATTAAAAAGACGCTGGACCATTTGCCACACTGGGGTGGGCCCCAGCGAGCACAAGGACTTTGGGGTGTTCAGCCGATGGGGGATTGGGCACCCCTGGCCGGCAAAGAAAAAAAACCTTGTGGGACCGTTGCCACGCTGGGTGGGCTCCCAGCATGGCACAAGGACTTTGGGGTTCAGCTGGACGGGGATTGGGCACCTCGCCGGCAAAATGCCTGACTGCTACACTGGGGTGGGTTTCAGCTGGGCTCCCAGCGTGGCACCAACTACTGGGAGGGGAGGAGGCGATGCAGCTCAGCCGGCGGGGATTGGGCACCCGTCGGCTGCTACCTGCATCACGAAGTGCGCCGCGCCTGTGGCTGGGGGAAGCTGCGTGAGCAGCTTCTTATCGCTGCTCACTCAAGTGTAGCTCCCCTTTCAACTGTATGCCACTGCATTTTGGAGGCGTGTCATAGACAGCTCCAAATGCATTGGCTTCTGACACCCGCGCCTGCCAGCACACTGCCTGAATTGGAGGAGGAGGAGGCACACACCGAAATCTCCGATGATGGCACTATGTTTCTTGCAGATGCGTGCAAGCAAACATAAAAATGTCTTTATCCATGCTAAGCAATCGGAGAGGTACTGTTTCTGTCTATCACAAAATTGTAAGCATTTGTTTCTACCTGAAGAAATTACCAAGAAATTGTAGAAATATAGTCTCAAAATAACCAATAGGTACTTTGGAGAGAGAATCTTCTGTTAACAAACACTGAGATCATGCACTAGAGTCAGATATTAAGGTATTAAGATTCCAATATTCAGTAGTGACTTGCCGGTCTGCTACATTGTAAGTCACAATAAATCACAAAGGTCATAGAGGGTACAGAAAAAGGAAGCACCAACACAGACATCCAGTGAAATAATCAAGCTTCAATTTAGTGTACTCCAGCTACTACAGCAAATCAAACTGTGCGCCAGCTGCTCTGCTGTTCTGTACTGCTGTGACTTCCAGCATAAGATGCAATAGGAACGGCTGGCTGGAAACTATAGTAGATGAGGGTTGAGTTCTTACTCCTCCAATCCAGTACTTTAGCTCCCAGAATGTAAACACGAATGTAGTGAACCTCCAGAGGCTGAAACAGACAATAAAATGGTATGCTATCAGGGTAAATCAGAAACAAGCATTTGTCAATGCTGAATGTTGTCTCGCTGTCATTGGCTTTGGTAGTGCAGGAGTTAGAGATACATAATAGGAATGGCAGTGAAGTATGGAACTGATGCCAACCCCGCCCCCACCCTGCAGAGACTGACAGGAGCTGGGGTGTGCCTTTGGGGCGTCAGCTATAATGCTCATGCCATTTTACCTCACCCTACCCTGTAGACACTGCCAAGTGTTGTGGTGTGCTTTGGGGTCTTTGGGCCTTATACTTACCCCATTCCATAAGGAAATACACTGAGATGGGTGTAGTATAGGAGAATGGGCCTCACCCTACCCTATAGACACTGACAAGTGTTGTGGTATGCTTTGGGGTCTTTGGGTCTTATACTTACCCCATTTCATAAGGAAATATGCTGAGACGGGTGCAGTATAGGAGAATGGGGTGATCATTAATGCCGAACACTCCAAGGCCCACCACAATGTCTGTCACTGGCTGCAGGTTGGGGGTTGGGGTGGAATGGCATAAGCATTACAGCCAATGATCCCAAGTCACACCCCTGTCACCTGGAAGCCTCTACAGGGTGGGGTGTTACAGTTGGAAACCCTAATGTTGTAGGCGTTTGTTGGTATTTTCACTCCAAATTTTCAACATAGGCTTTTTGTGACCCCACCTCATGAAGAGTGGCACTATCAGTTTGTTAGCTGAAAGGTGGTTTTGCACAGCGACTATGCCATTTGGCGACACAAGGATGAAAACACATTTTGGGCAGGATGTGGAAAATGACAATTGTATTGTTCATGCAGAGGCGTAAAAAAATGGCAACGTTGAAAATGTGTAGTGAAAATATGAAAAATTGGTGAAGTCATGAACGTGCATAGAAACTGCGCAACACACATCCGTAACCCAATTATTTTTGGGAGTTTTTTAGCCACATTTTCAACATAGGCATTTTGGGACCTCCACTTATTAACTGTGGCACTGTGATTTTGTTAATCTGTCCCAAAAGTTGATTTCCCACAGCGACCACTCCATTGTGTGCCACAGGTGCAAAAACACATTTTGGGAAGGCTGTGAAAAATGACAGCTATACTGTTGATAAGGAGGTGTGAAAAAATGTCAATGTTGAAAATCTGGCATGAAAATATTGCAAATTTGCGAAGTTACAAGGGTGCGTGGAAACTGCGCAACGCAAACTTGTAAGACAATCTTTTTATGGACTTTCGTCACCAAATTTTCAACACAGACATTTTAGGACCTCTGCTCATGAACAGTGTCACTGTCATTTTCTCAAACTGTCAAGAAAACTGATTTTGCACAGCGACCGCGCTATTCTGTGCCGGACATGCAAAAACACATTTCAGCCAGGATATGTAAAATGACAGCTATACCATTCATAAAGTGGTGTGGAAAAATGTCAATTTTGAAAATCTGGAGTGAAAATATTAAAAATTCAAGAAAGTTACGAGCGTGCGTATAAACAATGCAACACATACTCGTAAAACAGCCATTTTTTGGATTTTTTTCCTCAAATTTGCAACATAAGCTTTTTGAGAGCCCCCCTCATGAATAGTGGCACTATCTTTTTGTTACTCTGTCCTGAAAGGTAATTCCACGCAGTGACCACGAAATCACCTTTCGGGACCGAATAATGCCATGACAGTAACTGAATCCATGAGAAGGGGCCCCAATAACCCCCTGTTGAAAATTTGGTGCAAAAATTCCCAAAAATTCCCAGGATATGCATCAAAGTTAAAAAAAAAACTATTTATGCCATTATACAGCTTACCGGCATTTCTTCAGTTCGCTGCCAGCTTTGAAGAGTGCAGGCATTATCCCAGTCCACCGATGATCGTCATCTCTGGAGGTAAGCATGGGGTGAGGGAGGGTGGGGAGTCAGGGTGTGCAGAATGTGGGTGCAGGTTGGGGCAGGGAGCTGGACAGACCGCAAGGGACCGTTTTCTTCTTTTATAGGTTAAAAAAAAAAAACATTGCTGGACATTTTTTTTTACAGGGGCATTTGGCATACTGGGATGGGTTCCCAGCGTGCCACCTGAGTGTTTGGGGGGCTAGATGACGGAGGATTGGGCACCCCGTCGGCACATACCGAAGGGGGGGCAAGAGCCATGGGGGATTGGGCACACACCTCTGCACATAACAAATGGGGGGGCATTATGCCGACAGGGAGTGGGCTCCCCTGTTCGCACATAAATTGGGTCAGGGCATGCAGACAGGGGGATTAGGCACCCACGAAGTCGGCATTCTGGCAGGCAGCGTGCCGCCATGTTTAATCTGATGTTTTACAAGGGAAGGCACGTCGGGAGGTGCCGCTGCGTATGACAAGCTTTGCTCGCATTGCAGTGGATCTTTCCTTAGATGTGCTTGCCACATTATGTATTCATGGTGTGGCACCAGCATGCAGGCTTATTGGGGAATGAGGGATGCACCTACTGATGCGTGCCCAGCATTTGCCCTACAGTGACCGTGCCTCCAAATCTGCTACTAATGCAATATGTTTGCTGGTGCGCACCATAAAAAGAGTGTATATAACTGTGATGAAATCACATAAAAAGTCCCAATGATTAAATACTACACATAATCACATTAGAAAATATATATATATATATATATATATATCACTTTGCCATCTCAGATATGGAGTGAAAAGACCTTAATAACTGTATTGATGCAGTAGGAGTAGAGAGAACCACCCTGCTAAATGACCAGAAACCCACGCTTCATTGTACTAGACTTTTAACCCTAATAAATATTCAACACTGAAACAGACCTATGCTTGAAAGAGGTAAAAGTAAAAAATAAAACTTGCTTATGCATTTTGAATTGCATATAATTGCTTATTTCAGAAATACAGATCGCAAGTGAGCATTCTGCCATGTCAAGTTAGACTGGATAATATCTGCGAAGATGGTGTATCTATCTGCCAGAACACCACACTTGTGCATTATAGTCTTAAGTTATGTGATGAGATGTCATCAATGATTGCACTCTATATGCTTAAAGCTCTTCCAATTTAAAATTTTAGTTTCAGACTTTTTGGGACCCCTTTAAAACTCTTTTTTATGTACATATGGACTTTATATACTCATATACAAGATAGTCCCATAAGAGAACTAAAAAAGAAGAAAGCAACAAACATCTCTTACCATGGTGCCATGTGGTTCTATGTCAATGCAGCTGTAAGTAGGCTACTATGCTATAGAAACACAACAGTTTTTTTTTTAAGACAATAAATAATATCAGCAACAACTCAATAAGAACTACTAATACTTCCCTAGGTTTGAGTCATATGTCACTGACAGGGTGAAATGGGTAGTGATGGGGAATTTCTTCTCCTCCTCCCCATTGCCCCTGTCATCTGGAGTGCCCCAGGGCTCAATCTTGTTACCAATGTTATTCACAGTGTACGTGCTGCCATGGGGGGAAATAATTCGGCAATTCAATGTGGAGTTTCACTGCTATGCAGATGACACCCAACTGTATTTGTCATTTGCCCCTGGAACACCCAATGTTGTAGACGTGATTAACATCTGCCTAGCAAAAATCAATGACTGGATGTCCTCCAACTGGTTGTGTCTGAACCCAGATAAGAATGAGGCACTGGTGGTTGAGCCAGATCATGGGAATGATAGAAGCACGCCCAGAGGTGACACAGGATTATTTTTGGGGTCTGCTCCACTGGTGACTTCCTCGAGGGTGCGAGGTCTTGGCATGATCCTGGACAATGGATTGACACTTGTGGATCAGGTGTCTTTCTTTGTCAAAAGTGACTTTTACCACTTGAGGAATATCACCAGGATTAAGCCCTACATTCCTCCCAAAGACCTGCTGACACTGGTACATGCCTTTGTCACCTCAAGACTCGACTACTGTAACTCTCTATACTTTGGGGTCACTGAAGGGACCCTCTGCAGGTTGCAGCTTGTGCAGAATGCAGCAGCCTGGTTACTGACAGGCCTGCCCAGGTCCAGTCATGTGACTCTGTTCCAGCGAGGTCTGCACTGGCTGCCTATAAGGTGGAGGGTTCTCTTCAAGGTGGACTTACTCACCTATAAGGCCCTATATGGACTTGTTCCAGGCTAGCTGACTGAGCTCCTGACCCTGCCACCTCAGTCCGCACCCTCCACTCCTCGTCTAGGGGCCTTCTGGTTGTTTCCAGGATTTGGCTCAAGACAACCGGAGACTGTGCTTTTAGTGTCGCCGGGCCAACCCTGTGGAACTCATTACCATCTATTGTTCGGGAGGCCCCTTCTGCTGAGGTGTTCAAGCAGAAGTTGAAAGCCCACCTTTTTCGCCTGGCTTTCCCAGAAGAGACTATATAATCTTGCCTGACTAATGGTGTAATAAATTCCTGCTGATATTTTAATAAGGTTTTAGCACTTTATACTATAATATTTGATGTGAAATTAATATATGTTTGTTTACCTATTTTGCATTTTATTATTATTCTGTGTATTGTTCTTTATTGTTAGGCGCCCAAAGCCTCTGAGATTGGGAGCCACAAAAATAAAACTTGCCTTGCCCTTATGTAAATGCTGGATGTATAGTGTATCGTGTTGTCAGAAATATGCCTCTGGTTCCATACTCCATGGTGAAGCGGGTAACAAATTCAGAATTCAAAATTCAGTAAATCCACTTCTTCCTTTAGGCCTCCTTCAACCTACAGATGCATCCCACAGAGGTGTACTGTATGTTCTTTTCTCTCAACAATCTCAATACTGTGGCAACTTTAGCTCATCTCTCCCAGCCACCGGTTCTGTAGAAAGACAGGTAACAGACAGCTCGACTATACCAGGTACTGCTTCAGCAGCTTCAGACTGCCTGAAGTGCCATTGATCCCTTCCAAATCTGACACTATGGCCACCATTTTGAAAGTCACCGCAATGAGTAGCAAGGCAGCTATCAGTGGTGAAATTGTGTGTTTTACTCCTGGAAAAGGACTAGAAACACAGCGAAAGCAGTACCAGCCAGAAAAGTGATACAAGAAAGTCTGGAAAGACTAGCATCTGTTATCTAAGGCAACTGTGGCATACCTGTTCAAGCTTATTCATACAGTAAGCTTATACTAGTCCTTCTCCTGTTGGTATGCCTCACCAAACAGCATGCGGCCACATCTTGGAAACCAAGGATTATGTCATTTTCTATGTTTTTATGTTAAAAGAGCATAACAACAGGATAGCAGAGGGTGATGCAAACAGCGGAACAGTGAATGAGTGGGGTGAAGCAAATGAGATGAGGGGACTGAGATAGGCAGAAACTCTGTTAAGGGAATACAGTTCTGACATTAAGAGGTGCCACAGTGGTGTGGAGATTGAAGGAGCTAAGACATGACAGGGGCAAGAAAAAGACAGTAGAAAACACACGAAGTCAGAAATTATAAGATACAGAAGCACTGGAGAGCAGTGTGCATCAATGCAAGGAGTCTGGATAGTAAAATCTGTGACCTGCAGTGACCTGCAGGCAATAATAGCTGAAGTCTAGGTGGATTAGGTGGCAGTGACAAAAACATGGATAACACAGCACTGGGACTGGGCACTAGAAGGCTTTGTCTACACACGATTTGGGAGGGACTGGGGCATGGGAAGGGAGGAGGAGTGGCTTTATATGTGAGGGATGGCATAAAGTAACTGAAGAACAAGGGCAGGGGAAAGGCACAAGTGTGGAAACACTGTGGGTTCAGGTAGTCGCAGCAGGTAGGAGGGTCATCAGGGTTGGTGTGGTATACAGGCCATCTTCTTAAAAGGACAGTGCAGACAAGAAGATGGCAAAGGAGATCAGAAGGGCAGCAGAACAGGGCATGGTGCTGGTAATAGGGAAATTTAACATGCCTGACTTGGATTGAAGAGCCCCAGTAGCATCATGTGCTAGAAACGAGGTGTACTCACATTCTCTGGAATATGTTATGTTTGTATGCAGCAGATTTTTGAGAAATTTCAACTGTGATTCAGTTTACAGCAACTGAACTGATTCATAAACAGAATTGAAATGTCTGATTTCCATAGCTGATAAACCTGCCAAATAAAATTTCCTTCCACCCCAGTGAACAAAATGTACTACAGAGTATAGACAGACAGCCCTTGCAATGGCTGCCATCAAGTACAGAGCAGGGTTGATTTCTTTCTCCACTGTCCCCAAGAAAACTAGTAAAATGGCACCTCGAGTGGACAATCTGTCCTGCTCACCCTGCACCAACTTCCTTTCTTCTCTTTGTGTACTCCCTTAAAAAGCCAGTCCCACTCCAGGGTACTCCAGAGCTGCCAGCAGTCCCCCTGGGGTGGCAAAAATATTAACTCTTTAGGGCCTGGGTCGAAATAATCCAAAATATGCACGTCCTATTGCACTATAAATGATGCTCCACTCCCCGGGTGGGTTACATACAGCTGTAGGCAGAAGCATGAAAGTGGTTACATTGACATCATCTCTCAGACAGTCTGTCCAACTGATGCTAAGGTATACAATAAGAGATTTATGTTGCATTTCAGATAGTTTTCCAAAGCCCTGCATGACAAAACACAGATAACAAAACAGAACTATGAACAACTGGTACCAATCAGAACTATAGCATAACTTCTGGTAACATCAAACAGGTAGGGTGGTGCTCAGCTGGAATCTCTGACCCTTAAAGGGAAACATCCACCTACTGACTGCTTGCACAGTCACTTGGCATGATCTACATACGGCCTTGTCATTTAAAGCAGTTTTTTCTTACCTGTGCTCATTTATTTTGTTTTTAGTCACAAAGTTCCGTTTCCCTGCTTTTACCCTCTGTGAACCGCGACATTGTAGAACTTCATGCACATGCGCACTAGGTGCAGTAAGGACTATGACTTCCCATATGGGAAGATGGGGAGATTGTTTAAAGAGTGTAGAGCTTTATTATACCACTACATAATAGTGTAATCGGTTGCTCTTCAATGAAGAGAGGCTGTCAGTTGGTCAGTGCCATTTGTCTTGGTTTTGGCACTGTGCCTTTCAGTCCCATTCGGTCAGTCAATATATCGAGTCTGAATGTAACTGCAGTTCTGAAAGCAATTCCTTGCTCAGCTGTTCAGCTAGTTGCACTCCAGCTTGCTGCATTCTAGTGAGTTTTCAGTGGACTAATCTCTGCATGAACATTATGGTAGCTCCAATTAGATTTATTTACACCACAGGCTTCTGAAAACATTACAATGGTCTACTGCTGTGTGATAGCCGAAAAGTTTATCCGAACAATGTAAACGTAGATGTCTGAATCAATTCTCATGCCCCCCTTCCCAAATGAGAACAATTGACAAGCCTTATAATAACAGACACAGATCACGGAGGGTCAAGCAAGACAGCAAGTACTTTGAGGGTGACACACACACACAGAAATAAGATGATATTTTTTAAATCGCATGGCAGTTTGTGCCCCTGATTAATTGACTGTGCAAGCACTGAGTGAAGAAACAATGCTGTGGTTCTGGAGCTCAAGCTAACACAAGCTGACACAGCACACACAATAACCAAGCACCATTCTGTGCCTCTGCAAGCTGGTAGTTCATGAGTGAATATCAAGGCTGGCATGAAGGGTTAGCTGACATATGGGAAATTACAAGAGTAAAACATTTCAATCAGCAAAAAAACCCAAAACACTGTATAGGTGCCAGATTTTAGGTCTGCTACTGTTTTTACCAGTTATAAGGAGCACTAAACATACTGGACATAGACAGATCTCGGAGGGAATATGTCCTGTGCAAAAGTCACTATGCGAGAGGCACACACAACAGTTACTAAACAGCAGACACATGTACCAAATTATTTTTGAAGGGGGGGAGCAGTTATGTTGCATAGATCCCAAGGTGCAGAAAGAACAGAACAGTACTGATAGAGCACAGGCAGGCAGACAACACACAGTAACTGAGAGCTGGAATGGAACAGTAGCTTGCCCACAATAAGTAGCCACAACAAGTATACACACACTTCCAATAAGAAGAGAAAATAGCAAACAGGGGCAGTGGATTTAATAAAACTGTGTGCAAAAATGCAATGTATCATTCTGAGATGGAGTGGCGGCACAGTGGTCATGGTATAGTATGCAGCATTCAGTACTGCTACTTGCTTCCCCATATGGTAGGTCACTTCCTGTGGAGCAGGGGTTGGCAGAGAACACCAGGTGTCAAGCAGCACGCAAAATGGAGGAGAGACAGAACAAAACTCAAAACGGAAAAAATTAGAGGTAATTTCTTTGAAAACTTGCATTGAGATTGCACTAATGTGGCGTATTGGGACCCAGTGTTGCTGTCTGCAGCACATGGACATTTGCCTTTAAGAAATTGTGTGCTTCCAAGGTAGGAGAATAATACATGGAGATCTCTCAAGTTCTTGGGAAACCAGGGGACATAACCCTCAGAATCCACAGGTAGGAGAAAATGTGATCATGGATCACACGTCAGGCCTCCTTCGTGCCATTGTAAAGAACAGTGCCAGGTCCTGGGGAGGGTGGTGCCAGGTCCTGGGGGAGGCAGGGAAAAATCAGGAGAGATGGTCAGCCAAGAGAGGGATAGAGTAGAGTAGCAATAAGGTGGACAATATGCTTGATATAGACTTGAGACATTGTTTCCCTCCAAACCTGTCCTTGTAAAATTAACATAACAACCTACAGTAGATAGGGGGTATCTAGTCATCAAGATAGAAAATGCATGGGCATCATCTGAATCAAGGGTTGATTCTCTCATTTAGAAAAGTGTTACAACTGAGAGCAGGAGTATATACCTCCCTCAAGGGGTATCACTCAGGCAACAGTAACTTAAATGAGAGGAGGAGGCTGTGAACTAAAATAAGAAGTGGATGTAAGTGCCTCCCAGGAGGACCCAACCAGCTGTCATTATATGGTGTTCCATTGATACCACAGCCATATCATCAAGAAAAAAATTCCTGAATACAGTTGGCTATATTCTCATAAGCTGTGTTGCTCGAGTGGTACCCTTATGGTTTGCCGAGGCTCACTATGCCGACACTGACCTGCCTGGGCAGTATTGCCCGACAGGTTCAGTATACAGACAGTGAGCAGCCCAGCAGTAAGAAAACCTGACAGACATTACAGGGGTAAGGTAGCAGATGCGATGGCTTGCTATCTTACCCCTGTAGATGGGCTTCAAGTAGTGGAGAAATCAGGAGGCTGACTGAGCTGCCCCGGTAGTGTTGAGAGCTAAACCACTGGCAGCTCAGCCAGTATGCTCTGTGAGGTGCAGACTCTAGCCCGCGTTGTGTCCTGCAACTTTTTTTTTTATCATGTAATGGTTTCTTACCTACAGCCACTGTCCTGCTCATATCCAGCCACCGCTTCTCCACTGCCGACCTGGAAGCTGCCGTGCCCAGCTGGCAGAGGCAACTACACCATCGAAGGAGGCTCCCCCCAACACCTCTGTGCCTGGCGAGGATCCAGTACTGGCACACGCCATCCAGGCATCGTCGGCCGGTGAAGCTTGCGGCCATCAAGCTGCTGCAGACTAGTGCTGCCATTTTTTCCCTATTTCATCCCCCCATGGGAGCACGGACGTGCAATGACGTCCACACACTGGTGTGCAGACATCTGCCATGCTCCCCCCCCCAAAGTTGGCACCCGTGCATCTGCAGTACCTCCGGGTGTCCCAAGAGGCAACTAGAGCCTGGCGTGCACCCACCCCATTTCCCCAGGACTAGGAGAGCTGTTGTTGGACGCTCGATCCTAGTCCTCCCCTGCTGACCCCCAATGACCGTTGTTCCTGAACCCGCGTCGCCGGTGTGGAGCGAGGTGTAACGTCCAGCGCCTCAACCCTCAGCACCACGGTACAGCCTCACGTCCTGCAACTTTTACAGTTGTACCCTGTAACTATTTTGAAAGTAACTCCGAGGTCCGGGCTGACCGGAATTAGTTATTTTTAATAGGGGTGTTGGGGGGCAGAGCCCCCCACATAGGGTGTTTGGGGGGGTGAAGTCCCCCAAATTGCATTCTGTATTTTTCAATCAGATGCCTAAAATCATATTTTCAGGCACCTGATTGATTTGGAATTATACATTTCGGGCCAGTGGGGTCGGTATCCTGAGACTCAGGATGCCGAGTTTAGGGATACCATAGTATATCCGCTTGAGAGCATGACATCAGGATGCCAGTGGAAACTTCCAAACAAGCCCCTGGGATCTCAGTACTGTGCAGTGCCCCCAACATGCTGAGCAACTCTGTGAAGCTAGGAGAACCTGGTACAGCTGCTGGGTCTGGTGGGTCCGTTATATCCACGTTTCCCCCTCAGCCTAACAACAAACAAGTAAGTGCTGTTGCCCTGTGACCCCTGGAAATCCTGCAAAGAAAATAATTTAGTAATTTGATACCTTCATCATTTACAATGAGACACTGTATTCAGTTCATAAAATTATGTCACCACCTAGTGGGTTTTATGGGTAAAAGGATGCTACAGAATAAAAAAAAACTGAGTGAGACAAGTTAGGAATTTGGAAGACAGAAATATATGTCCTGAATATATATAACATCCATAACAGGCAAAGATAGAGCTGGAAATGAGTCCAGTATGAAATATTATAGGCAATCCAAATACTAGTTCTTAACATCCTCCAAACTGCAGGATCTGTGGGGCACAGGGCAGCATTATTCGTGATGGCACCGTGGAAAAAAAAACAAGAGAATATGCACAGATCCAGGCTAAAGCCATGTTCAAGGATCTGGCACCAATGTAACAGAGTATAACAGGGACTGAATGTATTTCAGTGTTGCTGTGGAATGTGCCTTTCTAGCAAGCTGTATATCAGTTGTGATGTCTAAAGAGAAATTGCTCTCTAGTGTAGATGGCTTGACTTTCTGGGGTTTTGCCACTGCGATGCTGTGGGTATGCAAGTCCTCCACTACTGCAGTGATGGTGTAATACAGTATAGGCCCATGAGGACAGAAGACACACAGCTTTGAGGGGAACGGGTTCTGATATTTCAGATTTTCTGCTTGCAAGGCTGCTAATACAGGCCCATATTTTCTTCTCTGCTCCATGACCTGTGGTGTATAATCATGATCTGCATTAGTGGTGGGCGAAGTGGCCCCAATTCGCTCTGTGAAGTGATCCATGGAGTGAAGGCGGATTTGCAGAGTGCTCCACAACGTGAAGCGGAGTACTTCACGTTATAATTGGTAATGCAAAGTCCATTGTAAACAATGACTTCACATTACTCCGCCTTCCCAAACCACTACTCCACCAATTCTTAAGGTGAAGTACATTGAAAACAATGTACTCTGTCTCACTTCACCTTGTTTCTAAACTCCAAAGGAGAATTTTGCAGTGATTCATGGGATTTCTGGTCATATGGGCTCTAGATTGTTCTGCACAGCCTCAGTTTGGGGTAATGTGTATATGAAGCTGTAGAAGACAATCTGCTCTGAGAGCTGTGATTCAAACCTTCCAAAAGCTGTTAAAAAAGCCTTTTGGGGTCATTTGTTTTACTGATACTTTAGTTCATCGATTATAGAAAACCCTCCTGTGCTTATATCATCGAGCATTTATTGTTTGTGTGTGGATTTTGAATGTTAACGTACAATATTCAGTCTGTGTACTGAGAGACAGTAGAAGTGTGCTTTGGGGGAAGGGTGTATCTGTGGTGTAGGTACAGTAGATTAACTTGGAGAAAAAGACAGCTTTCTGTGTTGGCAATATTTTTTCTTGTATAACTGTGTTAATGTACACACAGTAATATTTTCAATAATTCTTGCCATTTTTTTGCTGATCGTTGTGGTGTAGCAGTGCATAATTCTAGTTTGTTTAAAATATGTGGTTATATTACTGAAGTTTTCAATTTGCATGCATTACTTACTGTGTGTGCGAGTATGTGTGTGACGCATGTCATCAAATCAGACACCTTTTATTGTGCCATGTAATTTCAGCAATGTGAACCTGCTATCCACTGCAGCTGTATAATTTTTGTACTTCTTTGTGGCATCTTCACTAGTACTAGTGACTGTTACTGCAACAGTACAGTACACTGCCCCCACGGCCTGCCGCAACCGGCAAAGGAATTCTTTTCCAGAGTTTTGAATTTATGATGGTGAGCACTGGTTAGGTGTTGTGCCTTTGCATCTGCATCTCTTCAGTGCACAGCGCAATCTTAATCTGTCTGTGCATTTGCATCTCTTTAGGTCCCAGTCTCCATCTCTAATTTAAAGGGGTACTGTCAGCGTTTGACCATCATTTCTGCCTAAAATCAAACAGTGTGCATCTTGATGCAAACCACTAAACATATGCTGCAGAATACTACTATGTATAATAAAGGTAATGTTTTTTTAACAGTTTGGCACTTTTTAAAACAAATATCTTTTCACCCGTCCTGGTCATAATGCCCCGTGATTCCAGAAGTACATCCAGGTTGGGACCATGCGCCCTGCCATGAGCGCAATCCTGAAGTGCATTTTTTTAATATACAGCATATGGCATTATACTGTACCTACACCTCACATGGTTCTAAAATGCCCTGTTTATCTACGCCAGCAAACCGAGCACTGGAAATACTTTAATTCTTATTTTTAAGTCATGGTCAAAATCCCGCGCATGTGCACCAACAGCATGACTAAAGATCTTGCGCCTGCGCAAGAGCATGCCATCAGTGCGCACGTGTGGGATTTTGGCCATGACATAAAAATATGAATTAAAGTATTCCCAGTGCTCATTTTGCTGGCGCCGATAAATGGAACATTTTTTAATCACGTAGGGTACAGGCACAATGTAGCGTCATATGCAGTGTATGACATAAATATACTTCAGGACCGCGCTCGTGGCAGATGCGCGTTCCCGAGGGGGTCCTGACCTGGATGTGCTTCCGGAATCGTGGGGCATTGCGATCGGACGAGTGACAAGGTATTTGTTTTAAAAAGTGCCAAACTGTTAAAAAAATTATTGTTATTATACATAGGAGTATTCTGGAGCATATGTTTGGTGGTTTGCATCAAGAGGCACACTGTTTGATTTTAGCCAGAAATGACGGTCAAATGCTGACAGTGCCCCTTTAAGTCACAGTTGTTTCTTTGGCGTCCCTTCAAAGTAGTGGACAGATGTGGTGCATAATTCTGCATGAACATTGTACTCATTAATATGTGTTTTTAAGTCAGGATCATTATCATGAGTCATTCGTGATACAAATCATGTTATTCGTCATCACAGACGATCACAAATGCAGTCACAAATCATGATTTACGATCACATCATGAATCACAACATTAATCTTTTTAATAGTTACTTGGATATACCGTAAGCCTGTTTTGTAGTATCTCTCCATGCTTCACTACTCCACCACTGTACTCATTAATGAGTGTTTTTAAGTCGGGGAGTTTTGTGTCACACTCATTGGGGGCCCGGGAAGGTCAGAGGGCATTCACGCTTTCAATAACACGGTCACAAATGCAGTCACAAATCACGATTTATGATCACGCCACTTAATCACAATATTAATTTTTTAACAGTTACTTGGATGTATTGTAAGCCTGTCTTGTAGTATCTCTCCAGGCTTCACCACCCCACCATTGTACTCATTAATGAATGTTTTTAAGTTGGGGAGTTTTGTGCTACACCTCATCGGGGCCTGGGGAAGTACAGCTGTAGGCATTCGCGTTTCTTCATCATCACGGTCACAAATGCAGTCACAAATCACGATTTACAATCACATCACGAATCACAACATTAATTTTTAACAGTTACTTGAATGTATTTTAAGCCTGTTTTGTAGTATCTCTCTCCATGCTTCTCCACCCCACCATTGTACTCATTAATGAGTGTTTTTAAGTCGGTGAGTTTTGTGTCACATCTCATCCGGGGGGGGGGCCCGGGGAAGTACAGCCATAGGCATTCGCATTTTGTCATCATCATGGTCACAAATGCAGTCACAAATCACAATTTATGATCATGTCATGAATCACAACATTAATTTTTTTTAATAGTTACTTGGATGTATTTTAAGCCTGTAAGAAAAATAAAATTTACAGAAAGAGCAAATTAAGCCAAAAAGAGTACAGAAAAGACTAAAAAATGTAGCTTTTAAAAAAGCTGTTGGGTATAAATCAAAGTTTAAATCTCCTCCTCGCTCTGATCTCAAAGTATCAGAAGTCACAAATACACTACTCTCTCTCCATCTACACAGGAGAAAGTAAAAGTGTCTGCTTGTATTACTCTCGTTCTTTCTGCCTAGCTAAAGAGCATGTGACTTACAGTACTGTAAGCCATGTGATGCGTGGGGGGGGGGCTGCCAAATCTGAAACACCAAGTGGGTCACTTAGAATCATAATGAGGAATGCGAAGTCCATTAAAAACAATGACTTCACCTTACTTCGCGTTGCCATTCTGCCTTAATGCGAAGTGGTAATGACAAGGCGGAGTGAACACTTTGTATTGCCCACTCGCAATGCAAAGTCCCCACTTCACGTTCACTTCGCCGGCGGAATTTAAATTCTCTGCATCTCTAATCTGCATACACACTTATGCCCTCAAAAAACACCTCTCTGAGTTGCCAGAGTCCCAGTAAAATATTTTGTTTCACTGTGTAGGTCTGAAACTTCATAATTAATGATCAAAGTCTCTGCTGGTCATTTTTGGGGGTGGGGTATCAGCGCATGGTGAGCTCTTTCAATCCCAAAGGAGACATCAGCAGGAAGATCTAGTTTGGATCATAAAAAGTCTTTAACAATTTAATAACATTGGAGCCTTCTGCTTTTTCCCTTACAGATAGATAGATACATAGACAGTGTCAGCAGATAAGGGCCTACAGCCCACCCAGTCTGCCCATTTGAGCTTGTAAGTTCACTTTATGTTTTCCTAGAAGTCTGTTGCCCCTCACCCTGACTTCCAGAATTCCTTTATGTCTATCCCATGCATTCTTAAGTCCCGTGATTGTTTCAGCCCCCACCACTTCCTGTGGCAGGGTGTTCCACTTATCCACCACCCTTTCTGTGAAGAAATTCTTCCTCACATTTCCTCTGAATCGTCCTCCCTCCAACTTCATCCCATGTCCTCTAGTCCTAGGACATCTTTTTTGCGTAAAAATAGTGTATTCCTGCACCCCATGGACGTAGTTTGCCTTTGACATTTGGGGGGCAGGAGGCGAGGCTGGGGAGGGCAGGGGCCGGGCTGAACAGATTGCATGTGACTGTATTATTCTCACTGGTGGTTTAGCAGATACATACGTTGTGTTAAGTTAATGCAGAAATATTTCAATGTAATTGCATTCTCCTTTCCCTTTGGTGAGCATAAACGTCTACAATGTTCTGAGGGATCAGTTTTGCAGTCAAATCAGCTTCTATGCGAAGGAGGGCCACTGAAGAAAATCTTTCTTCTCCCTTGGTTGAACACAGACAGTTTCTAATCTGTCTCATTGCAGAAAAGCTTTGTTCAGATGTGGCTGTCCCGAAAGGCAAAGTGTGAGCTAACTGAAATAGTTTGTAATAGTTTGGGTAAATGGTTTGAGATATTTCTTCTTGAAGCCTCTGGAAAGTTATAGGAGATTCAGTACTGGCAAAAACTTCCATTTCTGCAGCTGCAAGATGAGGATTTATGTTTAGTGGGTCTGCATACTGCTGCAAGAGTGTCTGAATGCCATCTGTGTTGCACTTTAACACTGAATTATAGGCTGCAGCAATTTCCATAGATTCTTTTGAGAATCGCCTCCCTAACTCACCAATAATGGCATCTTGAACAGGTAAATATAACTGGTGATGCCACCAG
Organism: Neoceratodus forsteri; assembly: GCA_016271365.2. Classification (NCBI taxonomy): domain Eukaryota; kingdom Metazoa; phylum Chordata; order Ceratodontiformes; family Ceratodontidae; genus Neoceratodus; species Neoceratodus forsteri. Next base: position 690,324,772 of record CM057449.1, read on the forward strand.
GATTTTTCAGGTTCACTTGCACTTGCAGCTGCAGCCTCTTGTTGTGCACCCTCTCTTTGACCTAAACTGATTGGTACAAGGAAGTCTTTAAGACTTGCTGAGGTTTTTACAACCCTTCTTTTTGGAGCTTTGCCTGCTGCTTGCTCTGTTTCTTCATCTGGCACTGCAATATTATTCTCTTTGCAGAGTTCTGTAAATTCTTTCCACATTTTATTCCAGCCTTCTTCTGTTCTGCATTTTGTAAAGTACACGTTCATGTTTTCTATTATGCAAGAAGCTTTTGCAAGTATGATATCACTGCACTGAAGACCTTTGTGATCGATATGAACTACTTTCAGAATATCTTGTAAGATAATTACGCAAGCAATAAACTGCACGCCACTCATATGCTGATAGAGACCAGTTGCTTCCACAGACCATGTTTCTCCCTGTTCACCAAGTTGTTTAAGGCACTGCATGATGGCAGTATATTGCATTTGTACCGCAAACACACTTCTCCACTTGCATGCCCACTGTGTATTGCTCAACTGCACTATCTCTCACTGCTTTAGACCCAAAGCTTTTTGCATATCAAGAAACACTTGATGTTTGGTTGGCTCAGCAAAAACTGAATACAGTTTCTCAGTTACATGAAAATAACCCACAGCAGTACGATTGACTTTACAGCTGTCTACAAGGGCAAGGCTGAACTTGTGTGCCATACAATGTACATACATTGCTAATGGATAGTCTTTCAGCCGCTGCTGAACTCCCGTAACATGTCCTGACATTATGGAGGGATGCACCATCATAAGACTGTGCAACTATTGGCAGATTCTGCAATCCAGTTGTGTCTAAAGCTTTCTTTAAGGCATTGTAAATGCCATTTGCATTTCTGGAAGCTGAGCAATTGATGAAGCACAAGAACCTCTTTTTGACTTCTAGGTTTTCTGCATATCTGATGCAAAAAGAAAGCTGCTTTGTCTTAAATGACCTGGCCTCATCTGCAAGTACAGCAAAAAAAAAACAGTCTTATTCACTGCTCCTACAAATTCTTTGCAAACCAATTCTGCACTAATCTGCAGCACTTCATTTTGAAAGTCAGGGCTTGTGTAGTTGAAATAACTGTCCTGCATTTTCTTGAAAGAATCGTCATATTTTGAAAAGAAATTACAGAACTCAAGGAAATTTCCTTTAAGTTTAGATTCTTTCCCCTCATCGTGCCCTCGAAATGGTAAACCATGTTTTGAAAGTAACTTGACAATGTCACAAACCTTTGCAAGATAATCTTGGTTTCTTTCAACGAGAGTTTTATGGCTTGCTGAAAGCTTCATAGCCACTGAACCAGTTTCTTGACTAAGTTTGAAGCATTGCCACTTTTCCATACATTTCACGTGAACTTGGGAAACAGCATGTTTACACGGCTTTTCTAAGAGTTTTTTCCAATCTCTCACACCTTTTTTGATAAATTAATCTTCTACATAGCCTGTCTCAGTAAGAAAGTGATGGCACGAAAAGCAGAATACAGCATCTTGTTGAACCGAACAGTCAATCCAAGGAAATTTTGTGTAATGGAAAACAGAAAATGACCGGCTGTGTTTCCCAAACATTGTCCTTGGAAAATCAGGCAAATGTGGTTGATTAGGCCCACTGCATTTCTCTCCAAGATCCCTAGGGACAGTTGGCATAGTCAAATCATCTGTTTCTGTAGTATCTGTGGTAATAGAAGAGGAAGGCCCTGGCCTACTCATAGTGGCTAGCGCTACCTCTGAAGAGACGAGATGACCTTCTTGCTGTGCACATACTGCAACTAGTAAGGGCTCACAAGAAGCTAGTGCTGCGCCTGGGCCTGGAGGTGTTGTAACATCTTACTGCTGCCACTGTGGATCAAGTGCTGGCGATTCAGCACAATTTGTTGTTTTTCTCAAAAACTTGTGAATGTCCATCATCAATTTTTAATTTTGGCTGACTCAGCTGGCCAAGTTACAGCTTGCTATAGTAGTCTGAGAATGTACTTCAGCCATTTAAAGTGATTCAAAGTTAGCTCACTATGGTTAACTGTAACTGCTCTTAGCTCAGTAGTAGCTGTGACAAAAACAGATCTGTTAGAAAAGATATAAGAAGTGGACTATGAGGTATTTTTTTGTATTTTTTTTTTTTAATAAAAATTATCTGGTTAGCTGTGTAATAAACCAGATGAAGCCAGGGATAATATGATCTGCTCTCTGTTAAACCACCAAACTGGCAGCAACTGCCAGTGCACAGTCCCTGCTGGCCGTACTAGAGAGATATATAGATTTCCTCTCAGAGAGACAGACTCTGAATAGTCCCAAGTATATATAGTCTGACTGTTTACTACTGAGATTACATATAAATCAAGATACACAGAGGCAAACTTTTTTAAACCCAGCAAGCTGGCAGCGTCTGCCAGTGCACAGTCCCTGCTGGCCATATTAGAGAGATATGTAGATTTCCTCTCAGAGAAACAGACTGTGAATAGACCCGAGTAGTCCTGAGATTACATATAAATCAAAGATATACAGAGGTAAACTTTTTTTAAACCAGCAAGCTGGTTGGCAGCATCTGCCCCCCTGTAGTAAAGATATATTTAGATTTGGGAGATTTCCTCTCCTCGCTCTCAGAGAGACATCTGATGACTAAGATATTTCTGTAAAACTAACTCTGTTCACATTCACATTTATTATTTCTCTAATTACTAAACTGCAATTTGCTTGTTGCAATATCAGCTTGGGTTGGTACCATCCAGGTTAGAAAATAAATGACATCGATCACATAGTCACATCAGTCACACAGTCATCTCAGTTTCTCAGAAAAATAAAATTACATCTGAGAACAGTGACTGAAAGAACAGGAAATGGATTTATTTAAAGCAAGCAATCTAACCAACCATCACTGTAGATTTATTTCTCTCCTCTCAGAGAGACATCTGGTCTGATCATGATAAGAGCAAATGAGAGAATGATCTTTTCTTTCTGTAACTAAAATTAGTCTCTGACCATGATGACCAGTTTGTACTCTGTTGTTCACATTTATTTCTCCTTATCTATTGCAATCAATTCTACAGTACAGAAGAAGAAAAAAAATTACGCTGTCACACAGTCTCTTCTCTCTCTCATTTCAGTCGGAAAATAAAATTACTGAGAGTGAGACAACAAGAGACTGGACTAGAGAGAATTACTTTTTTTATAATTTTTTAAAGCAAGCAACCACCAGCACAGTAGAGTTCCATTCCAGTTTCCTATCCATCCAGCCACCACCGCCATCTACCCTACCCCCCTGGCCTTCCTCCCCCCCCGGCCCCCACAACGATGCTGCACACAGGCACTGAGGAGGAGTATTAGTAATTATATATATCCTGATTTTCTTTTTTTTTTTGCTATAACGAGTCTTTATTGACTTTAGGTTTTACAGACAGTAAACAGACATACACACATCGCCCGGAATCCGGGGTGCACTGCCCTAAAACTGGCCGTGCAAACTATATACATCTAACTATATACATATGCAGAGGAATCGTCACCCCTTCCCGTCCCATTTGTCACATCTTCGTCCCTAGTTAAATTTAGGGCCTATAGGCTACCTATTTCCTTTCTCTCTAGTCAATATTTACTTAAGCCCTTTGCATCCTCATAGGCATTCCTTCTCTACCTTGTCTGCATTAATACTAGCCCAGGTAGGAATGTGTTCCCTCTGCATCCCCTGGGAGAGAGAGAGTCCCCAAGTCATCCCTAAGTCTGGCAGGCCTTTATCTATATTATCTTCTAAGCCCCCACCATTTCACCCTTCATCCATTAATAACCCTACTAAGCTTATCCAGGAAATTAAATACCCTTCAATCTAATCAGCCAAGATACTTCAGCTAGACGCTGCCCAGCAGACAGACCTGTGCCAATCCATCTACCTCTTGTAGAGAATATATTGCCTCCAGAGCTGCCCATCTTTTAGTATATACCTCCTTCTTCCCTTCTGCATATAGATGCCTCTTGATTCCAGCTAGCGTCCCAGTAAGGTCCTTTAACCATTGATCATAGTTATATAAATGGCCATCCTTCCAATGCTGGACTACATATGATTTAACTACTCCTGCCATCAGGGATATGTGGTACTTAGCATTAGCTCTAGCTACTAGGGACAGGTCCCCTAGGACGCAGATCTCTGGTTTTATAAACTCTGAGTAATCCATTAATGGGTCCATTCGCCTCTTTATCTCAACCCACACCGGTGATATTTTGGTACAGCTCCACAATACATGTATCAAGTCACCCCTCTCTGTACCGCACCTAAAGCACAGGTCTGTCTGTTTTAGGCCTTCTTACATAGTTTCACAGGGGTATAGTATATATTTGAGACAATAAAAAAAATGTAAGTTTTTATACTTGAGTACTACAATATACCTGGCATTATTCCATACATTAACCCAATCGATTATTACTGGGGCTAAAACTTTATCCCAATAGTTCACTGCCGGAGGTGCCCTCGGTCCCAAAAAGCTAAGAGTGATTTTATAGACCTGTGATAAGATCCTTGAGCTTGGATCTACCCCCTCCAGATCTTCCCAACTAAAAGAGTCTTCTATGAGCCCCCCTAGCCTTCTTAGTTCCCCCTCCAACATGCTTATAAGTTGTAGTTTTGGAAAATATGCCATTCCATGGCATTGTGGTGGGAGAACCACCTTAGAATCTCGAATTACATCTTCTAGTTTCAGGCCTAGAACCCAGTTAGCCCACTTCCCTCTTTAAGTACCCTATTCCCTATGAGTAAGTTAGGATTACCCAGTAAAGGCTGCTTTATGGCCTTCTTCTGGTCTCTTTTCTGAACCCTAGTCAAGCATGACCACCAGGCTTCTACTGTCTTCACTACTGGGTTTTCCCTATCTCGCTTAAAGTACTTAGCTATATCAGCATACAGTGGGGCCTCTAAGGAAAGTCCTGCCTCCTTCATCATTTGAGTCTCCAACTGAAGCCATTCCGGGGTGTAAACCTCCCCCTGTTCCTCTTTATTCCATCGAGTCATGAGACCCAACTGGCCCGCCACATAATACAAGTGGAGGTCCGGCAGCTTAATTCCCCATGAGAAGCAGGTAAGCACAGGGCTTTATATTTTCTCCTGGGCGGTTTAAGCTTCCATAAAAATTCTGAAATTAGCTTTTTAACCTTGTTAAACCATTTTTTGGGGATATAATATGGGGCTAGATAAACCGGGTATAACAATCTTGGCAGTAGATTCATCTTGATCAGCCCAAGTCTTGCCATAAAATTCAATGGCTGCTTATTCCATCTTGTTATATCCCCCTTAATTCCTGATATTGTCTCTTCCATATTCACTTCCGCCCCATCTCAGGGTTTCTGGTAATCCAGATGCCCAAATATTTGATCTTATCAGGCATCCATTGGATCTGTAGTTGGGCAAAGTCTGCCTTGTATACATAAGGGGTCAGCGGGAGGATTTGGGTTTTAGTTAGATTCAATGCATAGTTGGATACCCTGGCAAAGTGCCCTATTAGCTCTCTTACCCTTTCCAATCCATCTGCCGGGTCCTGCAGGTGTAGGAGCACATCGTCAGCAAAAACTGATAATTTTAATGCCCGCCCCAATATCTCAACCCCCCTAACATATTTATCATTATTTATTATCGTCAGCAAAGGTTCCAAATAGATATTAAATAATATTGGGGAGAGGGGGCACCCTTGCCGGGTCCCATTTTTCAGTTGTATTTCTTGAGACATATAACCATTGCACAACACCCTAGCAGAGGGGGCAGCATACAGATTTTTAATTCCCCTAAGGAGACTTTGGGGAAATCCCATCCTTTCCATTGTGGCAAACAAAAAAGCGTGGGAGACCCTATCGAAGGCCTTTTCTGCGTCTAAAGATATCAAGGCTAGGGGTACTTGACAATCTGATGCATAGTGTGAAATGTGGTGCAACTTCCTCAGGGCATCATGTGCTCCCCTCCCTGGCATAAAACCTACTTGTTCCCTACTAATCACCTCCACTGCATTCCGCCATATTCTGTTGGCTAAAACTTTAGTAAGGATCTTGATGTCCTGGTTCATCAATGTTATCGGCCTATAACTGGACAATACATTCTTAGGTTTATTTGGTTTCAGGATTAATGTGATATAAGCCTGATAGGGGGGGATGATAAACACCCTCTTGCATCACCTTGTTATAGAATTCTTGGAGGAGAGGCAAAAGAATATGTATATATGTTTGATAGGACTTAGCTGTAAGGTCATCTGGCCCTTGAATTTTACCCACCGGTAAAGATTTAACAACCTCCAGAATTTCTGTTGCCCCAGTGGGTGCCTCCAGCTCTGCTGCTTGTGCAGCTTCCAATACCGGCAAGGGTATTCCCTCTAAAAAGGCATTAATTTCCTCATCTCCCACATTGTTTTCTAGCTGATATAGGTCCTTGAAATACATTGCAAAAGTATCTGCAAGTTCTTGAGGATCTATTATATATTTCCCTTCCTGGTTAATTGCTGTTATTGTCCTACTAGCCTCCCACTCCCTGACTCTGGATGCTAACAATCGTCCTGGAACATCACCCTTCAAGAGATATTTAGCATTAATTTTAGCTAACCAAAAGTCTACCTTACTGTAAACAATATTTTCTACTTCCTGCCTTAGACTTTTGAGTTCCGGGTCAATTTCTTCCGATGATCCCTCCAAAGGAGCCAAAGAGCTAATAGCCCCCATAATAAAATCCTCTTTTGCCCTTCTAAGTTTGTTGTTTCGAGCTGTCAAGTCTTGGGCCTTACTCATGAACAGTACTTTACAGGTTGGCCAAGCTAGCTTTTTGTCAGACAGTGTAGGTAGTTGCTGATGTATGATTTCTATTAAAGCACCTTCTAAACTATCCTTAGCTGCAACATCTAACAGAAGAGCATCGCTCAGCTTCCATCGGAAGGGCCTAGGGGGTCCTGCTATCAATTCCCATGATAACACTATTGGGGAATGATCAGAGAAAGTTCTGTTCTCTACTGAAACTCCCTTTACTCCCAAGAGCACCTCCCTATGAACTAAAAAAAAATCTATCCGAGAATGAGTCTTGTGTACTGCTGAGTAAAAGGTCATCATGTTATTTCCCATAAAATGGGATCGTATCGGATCCACCAAGGCAGTGGCCTCTAACAACTTATTCAGGGCAACCTGGGCTTTCGATAGAGGTCTATTAGTAGCTGGAGACCTGTCCTCTATATTATCCGCAGTAATATTCCAGTCTCCTGCTAAGATAAGGAAGTGTCCCATATAACCCGCTATGTCTCTCTCTAGAGAGGCAAAAAATTCTGGATTAGAAGGGGTTGGTCCATATATCGAGGCTATCGAGACGACCCTCCCATGTATGAGACCCGAGATAAATATGGCTCTACCATCTTCTCTTGCTGATACTTGTTCTACAGTAAAGTGCGTCTTTCTAATTAAAATCACCACCCCCACCGAGGCTTTTTCCTTTCCTATGCCAAAACCTGCCCCACCCATATTACGCCTCAGACTATTCAGTTCTTCAGTTAGTAGATGCGTTTCCTGCAGGGCGGCGATTTGGGCACCCATTTGATCCAATTGTCTCAATATTACCATTCTTTTACGTCTACCCCTGAGTCCTTTAACATTCCACGAGATTATTTTAGCATTTGCCATGAACCTAGCTTAACATTTGCTTTGGGGCATTTAATCTCCAAGATTCGGTCTGGCTCTGCCCATTTTACTCTCCACCTGGGGAACTCTCTCTTCTCCCATATCCCTATCTCTATCCCTCCCCCCCTTACCCCCTGCCCCCGATCCCTAGATTGCCCTCCTCCTATACGTCGGATCTTCGATGAGCTCCCTGTTCTGCTGCTCCCTTACCCCTCTACAATCAGCTACAACATTCGAGAGGGCCCTACTCCCACTTTACAGATGGTTCCTCTTTGTCACCCTTAAGTTATCACCTATGATGCATTAGACCCAGTATCAGTTGACCCTGTCTACCGAATCGTTGACTCCAACAAAACAAGTGGTGACCTTACATACCCCAGGTATTGCTACTCCAGGTTATCAATTTTCTAAGGTAACAATAAGTATTAAATCCCTCTCCCCTTCAAAAGATCACCCCCGTTAGCAATATCTCCTTATATCTAGCACTTCCTAGTCCCCCCCCCACACTATTCCCAAGTCTTTCAGTAGCCTTCTTCGCCATCGAATTGCATTCCAGCCCATTTCTGGTCTGTTCTCGAGGAATGTGAATAGTTGAAATCAGAAGGCCTAGCTGGAACACCATATGTGGGGGGGGGGGCCCCAGTAAATCTATCCAGACACATTCCGACCAGAAACCTGCACCCCTTTGTTCTCGCTACCAAATCCCAGGAATATCACTTCTCCTAGTGCTGCTAATGCTAAGGAAATATTATTTTTAACCCCTTCTTTTAAGTGCCCACCTTAAAATTCCTATTTCAAATCATTACTCATACAACCATAATCCAAAAATAACATTCCAATAATTATTGTGGCCCCCTCCCTCATCTTGATCAGGTTTTCAAGCCTTCCCACAACCTGTAATTAAACACATAAATCAGGAAACCGAAATTAGACGGATACACCACCCTGAACAAGTCCCCAGAAGTCCAAATTAGTCCACATTACAGCTTTCCTTAAGCTCTGTTTCACCTCAGCTCGATGCTCTGAATAGGTCAGGGAGTTCCACTCGTAGACCTTCCAGGGCCTCCTTCACAGTAAGAAAGCACTTTTCCCCTGATTGAAGTCGCACCACCAAAATGGCAGGGTATACAAGACGAAACTTGATTCCAGCTAGATATAACTTCTTTTTGATATCTAGATATTCTTTCTGCTTTTCTCTTACAGAAGGGGTATGATCTTGAAATAACCACAAGGTGGCCCCATTCCATTGCATAGGCTTCTTCTGTCTTGCTGCAGATAGAACATGCATTTTTCCTTATAGTTGAGAAGCATGTAATTACCCTCGGTCTTGCTCTGGTGGGGAATTTCTCTTAACGCTATGTGTGCCCTTCCAGATTATAGGCATCTCCATAGGGTGTGGGGCCAAACATTTTAAGCAGCATTTCTTGTATGTAGGAGATGCAGTCTGACCCTTCAGCTCTCTCTGGCAACCCTGCCAAAATTAAGTTGTTCCTCCTACTTCTCGATTCTTGGTCCTCAATTCTCTCTTCCAGCTTTTTAATTTGCCTTTTAACCACTACCAGCTCTTGCTCCAGTGGAGAGTTTCCTCTCTTGAGATGCAAGTCGGGATTCAGCATCACCCATACTCTGGGCTAACAATTTGCAGCGCTGGCTTTACTTCTGCAAAGTCCTAACTAGCCCCTTCAAAAGCTGCTTAATTTTCAAGATGTCTCCCCCATTTGGGCTGGCTCCCCCTTCTGTGCTTGCTACTTCCTCCTGGTCTTCTGGGGTTAAAAGCTGTGATTTGGGCCGTTTGGAGGGTGGGGCCCTTCCAGCCAGAGGCTCACCCATCTTGGGATCCATTTTACTTTAGTGTCGCGGTCTGACTCTACCGCCGGCTACTCACCGCAAATCAGAAGCCGAATAGCGGATCGCGGGTCACCACTCGCTAATACCACATCCGGGAGCCTTGCTAAGCCTAGCGAACCCCTTCTGCGATGTTAAATCCGCCTTGCAGTGCAACGAGGGGTTATTTAATAACTGAGGGGCCCAGGAGCAGCACGAGGGACGTCTTACCCGACCGGACTCATCACGTGATCCCCCTGATTTTCTTTTTAAATTTTTTTATCAATAAGTCAGTCAGTGTTATTTTTTAAAACAGAGTAAGAGAGACTAGAGAGTCAAGTCAGAGCGATTGTTAGACTCTGAAGTCTATGACTCCCACGTCCACTGCTGCTCCACAGATAACACACACAACCACACAGCTCTGTGTAACTCTCTAAATGGCACACTGAAGAACATCATGCTGGCAGTGATGAAGACAGTACAAGAAAGGGGCAGTGCTTACAGACTTAGCTGATCTCATTGGCTGATTGTGGCTGTGTCCCTTCTGCCCACCTGCTGCCAGCCTGCCGTCAAGCATGCCCGTGCCACCAATTGCCTCTCCACACAGTCATCTTCTCTCTTCTCTCTCTTCATGCCCACCGCCACACCACTAGCCTACCATGCAGCACCGAATAGTAACTGGCATGACCCACCCAAGAGGAACCTGGAGGAGAAACTTGAAACTACTACCGTCCCCATCGATCGATCGATCGACAACTCGTCATGTCATGTGATGTGTAAGTGGGAGCCCTGAGCCGATCATGTGGTTAACAATCAGAACATGCTGGCTGGGGCTCCCACTTACTACACCAAATCACAGTCTCACACCCTGGCCATGATCTAGCCTAGTCCCCTCCCATACACAACTGCCTGCCGGATCCCACTTTACTGTGCAGTTGTTCATGAGCGATACCGCCAACTTCCATGCAAGGGAGCTTAAGCAACTTAAAGGCGCAGTGCGCCAGCACTGGAAGTTGGAATTTTGAAGGAAAGTTAGGGAACAAACAAAAAAGTGGATGTGGAACAGTGGAAATAAATAAATTTGGGGGGCAATGCTCCCCCATGCCCCCCCAATCTCCACCCATGCTGCACCGTGTTTTTCCCTGTAAGATAATTGTATGTCTCTATCATAGCCCTTCTCTCCCTCCTCTCCTCCAGGGAGTACATATTCAAGTCCTTCAACCTGTCCTCATAGGACTTGTGATGCAATCCATTTACCATTTTTATTGCCCTCCTCTGAACCTTCTCTACCCTGTCTATGTCCTTACATAGGTAAGGTCTCCAGAACTGTACACTCTACTCCAGGTGGGGCCACACTAGTGTCTTGTATAGTGGAATTATGACCTCCCTTTTCCTGCTGGTGATGCCCCTGCCTATGCATCCCAGCATCCTATTTACATTACCTGCTGCCTTGTCACACTGTTTCCCTACCTTGAGATCATCAGAGATGATAACCCCAAGATCCCTTTCCTGTTTGGTACATGCTATATCCTCACCCCCCAACTGATATATTGTGCCAGGGTTTTTGTGCCCCATATGCATTATCTTGCACTTCCTTGCACTGAATTTCAACTGCCAAATCCCAGACCATTCTTCAAGTTTCTGCAGGACCCTTCTTATTCTGTATACACCCTCTGGTGTGTTCGCTCTGTTACAGAGCTTTGTGTCATCAGTGAACAGAGAAATTCTGCCTTCTAGGTTCTGAGCAATGTCACTGATGAATATGTTGAATAGGATCAGTCCCAGCACTGATCCCTGTGGTACCCCACTGGTCACTCTTCTTTCTGTGGAGTAACAGCCATTTATCACCACCCTCTGTGTCCTGCCACCTGGCCAGTTACCTACCCACCTCACTACTGCCTAGCCCACTCCCATATTCCCCAGTTTGCATAATAGCCTTCTATGTGACACAGTGTCAAAGGCCTTGCTGAAGTCCAGATAGGCCATGTCCACTGCCCTCCCCAGATCCACCTTCCTAGTCACCCAGTCAAAAAATTCAATGAGGTTGGTCTGACATGACCTCCCCTTGGTGAAACCATGCTGCCTTGGGTCCTGTAGTCCGTTGACAACTAAATGTTCCACCAATCTCTCCTTCAGTAGTGCTTCCATGATCTTCCCCACTACCGAGGTGAGGCTGACTGGTCTATACTTCCTTGCTTCCTCTTTGTTCCCACTTTTGTATAAGGGGACTATATCTGATGTCCTCCAGTCTTTGGGTACCTCCTCTGTTTCCAGTGATCGGCTAAACCGGATTGCCAGAGGTTCAGCCACCATCTCTATTAGTTCTTTAAGGACCCTTGGGTGCACCCCATCTGGTCCCATTGCTTTATTAACTCTTATTCCTTCCAGTTCCTTCAGGACCCTTTCTTGCGTAAAGGGACTTGTGTCCATTTTTGCATCATTCTCACCCCTTGTACACCCTTCAGGCCCATTACCCTCCTCTTCCTCAGTAAAGACTGAGCAGAAATACCTGGTCAATATGTCAGCTTTACTGTTGTCATCCTCCACACGGCCCTCATCCTCCCCTTTCAGTCTCACTATCCCTCCTTTTGCTTTTCGTTTTTCACTTATTTACCTGTAAAAGGTTTTGTTCCCCCTACCCACTGATTTTGCAATGTGCTCTTCTGTCTGTGCTTTGGCTTCCCTTACTGACCTCCCTGCCTCCCTTTGCTTCTCCTGGTACTTCTCTCTATCCCCTTCTGCCTGTGTCTTTTTGTATTGCCTGAATGCAATCTCTTTGGCTTTCACATTCTCCACTATCTCCTTGAAAAACCATAATGGCCTCCTCTTCTTTTACCCCTTGCTAACTTGCTTAATGCATAATTCTGTTGCTCTTATAATCCCCGTTTTAAATACTACCCACTGTTCCTCAACCCCTGATTCCCACCCCATTCCCCTTAATGCCTCTTTCAAGCATCTGCCCATTTTCCCAAAGTCTTCCCCCCCTAAAATCCAGGATATGTTTTTTTGTGTGATTTGTTTCCACTCCTTCTGTGATTTCAAACCACAATAACTGGTGGTCACTGTTCACCAGGTGCTCCCCCACTGTTATCCCTATCACACTGTCCCTGTTTGTGAGCATGAGGTCCAATATTGCCTTCTGCTGAGTTGGTTCCATGACCAGTTGCTTGAGGAAGGCACCTTGAAGGGGGTCCAGGATAAATCTGCTCCTGGTTGATGCTGCTGCTGGGATGCTCCAGTCCACATCTGGAATATTGAGGTCTCCAGCCAGCACTATCTCACCCTTGTCTGCCATCCTTTGGATGGCTAGCATCAGCTCCCTATCTGTTTCTTCCTCCTGGGCTGGTGGTCTATAGACTACACCTGTGTGGATGGCTGGCCCCATTTTTCTTTCCATCTTAACCCACAGTATCTCTCCCCATTTTGCTCCTCCTGGATCTCTGTGGTCTTTATGTCATCTTTCACATAAAATGCCACTCCCCCTCCCCCTTCCTTCCTACCTGCCCTGTCTCTTCTGAATATGTTGTAGCCAGGTATGGCCATCTCCCAGTCATGGTTATCATTACACCAGGTTTCTGTGATGGCCACAATGTCCAGGTCCGACTGCACCATGACAGCCTCCAGATCCTCCATCTTGTTGCTAAGGCTCCTGGCATTGACATACAAGACTTTCCATGATTTGAACTCCCTAGACTGTTTAGCTGTTCTACTCCAGCCCCTTCCCTGGTTGTCCTTTATCCCTGGTTCTCCCTGCTGTCTGCCCTTCTGTTGAATTTTGCCCCTTTTCTGCCTATCCACCTCTTGGATGCTTATCTCCATCTTTTGCACACTGGTTCCCCTGCTAGCTGTGGGGAGTGGGCAATTGGGTACCCTCCTTGCTGGCCTGCCACCCCCTTGGCTAGTTTAAATTCTTGTCCATGTAGCATTTAAACTTATTGTTGAGTGCTTGGATTCTCCTCCAGGAAGGATGAAGGCCGTCAGGCTTGAACAAGCCTCCATCCCTCCAGGTGGGTCCCCATTCACCAGTGAATTCAAACCCTTCCTCACAACACCAGTTCTTCAACAATAAGTTAAAGTTCCTGGTGTATGGGTCCCTATGCTCTCCCATGCCTCTCACATGTAGTACTTCCGAGAAGGTGATAGAAATAGATGCTTGTAACCCCTCCTCAATTTCCTAAACTCTTCCTGAACTTCCTTTGGCTCCCCATTTTCTAGGTTATTAGTACCTAGGTGGATAATGACATCCAGCTCACCCTCCCATCTTGCCTTCCCGGTGATCCCCAAGATCTTGCTCCCATCCCTCCATGCCATGACACCTGGTAAGCACCTCACCTCCCTGTCTTCCCCCTCCTGTGTTCTTAGCTGGATCCCTCTTATTATGGAGTCTCCCACAAGGATTCACTTCCTCCTCCTCTGGGGTCCACCACTCTCCCCACTGAGGTCACCTACTTGGCTGACCTCCACATCCTTCCCTTCCACTTCTCTGGGTACCTTTATTTGGTTGTCCCCATACAATCTTATGTTATCATGGTGTGAGCACTCTTCTAGACCATCGCACTTACTTCTAAGTGTGTGTTTCTTATGCAGCGTTCCTAGAAAGAGGTAGTCAGAATGATCAGTGCAGGAATTCAGCTCTGAGATAGCACACTGTTGGTCAGAGGTCTACTTTTTTAAATATGCCAGCTCTGCATGAATCCTGGTGAGTTCTTTATTTTCAGTCCTGAAGCAGTCATTTCATCCAGTATCAGGTCAAGTTTTTTCCTTGTTGGTTTGATTCTCAGCAGTGGGGTCCATCAGCTTTTTGTAGGCCGCCATACACCGGGTGGGTATCCAGTGAGGATGGCAACTGAATATGAGCAACCATCAAAATAGCGACTCATATTCAGTGCTTTCCTCCTGGGCTACCCTAGAAGGATAGCAACCCTATGCGAACACGAGGGTACTACACGGTGACAGAAAGGAGGAGGATAGCGAGGGGAAGGGGAGGAACAAGGAAGGGGTTTTGGGGGACTGATGTACCTGCTGCTGCTGAGCTAGCCATGTGGTGTGGTGGTGTGGGTGGCTAGCTGAGGTGTGGCAGGTAGAAGGCTCAGGACCGGGTGCAGGAAAATTTTGTGGCTGCCTGCAGGTATGGCACTTAATTTTTTTAGATGCAGGGATTTTGCTCCCTCCCTATCATGCACCCCCCTGGAGTTGAGAATCCTTATTCAGGGGAGTGCAGAGGGTGAAGCCCCCCATGGGGGGGTGGTGGAGGGGTGCAGCCCCCCCGAAAAAACACCTTTTCTTTTTCCGGATGTCGGGTCACCTGGGAGTGTATACCGCTAATTTGCTTTTTGGCGATATACACTCACCATAATAGCTGACCTCCAGACCTCAACTTCCATTGGTGATTCCAATATGAGACCCGATGATCTTTTCCTCTGGTAGTACAGCGGAATTTCCTACCTCAAGTAACTGGGTTGTGGAGAGTGAAACGGAGTCTGAAGCTGGACCATGTTATGCTCTGACAGGAGTTGCTGGCTTTCTCACTGGGCAGTGGATCTGTGGATGTTTGGGAGGAATTCTTCTCAGCCTTAACCCGACCTAGTGGTTTACTGTGGGTCTGCTGCTGTTGGGTGGCCAGCTCTGTAGTGCTTCCGTTCGGTCTGACGGTAGCTGGTGGGCGGCCATGGTGCAGAACGGGTCTGGGGAGGAGTTTTACGGCTGGGTTGAGCTTCTGAATATTATCTGTGGATTTAATTCCTGTGCAAGTATAATATTTCAGTTTGTCTCCAGCTGGAGTGAAGATGGTGAGAAGATGTGAAATTGATCCAGCTATCTGAACCTGTGTGATCGGTGACTAGAGCAGGGAGTGGCAGTGGTGGGGTATGTAATACCTGGAACAAATCTGCTTGTAAAGTGAATGTGATCAAAGAACTGATTTTGAACTTTCTCCTGGGATTTGTGACTGCTTATCGGTTCCTATGTGGAAGTGAGAGCCGACATGAGAGGCGGAATGGCATTCATGGCTCCTTAAGATGTGAGCTCTGTGCATAACTTTTCTACCTTTTGTTTTTGGATGAAAATGAGTGTGAAAGCTGATTAAAGAAGAAAATTTGGATTGCCTAGGACTGTAAAGTGAACTAAGGTTATGTGTTGATTTAATAGTTTATTTTTAGTTTGAATAAGTATTAATTTTATAATTTTGTATTGTATATTGTTTTCCCCTTCTGTGTGAGAGACAGTGGATGGGATTTGTAGACCTTACCTCTTTTCCCTCACTCTGTGAGAGAGAGTGGAGGAGTTGTTATCTGAGAGTGTACGGTTTTGGTTTTGTGTTTTGTTTATGTATAAAATTGTTAATAGACATTTATTTAGTATTAGGTTTTTGATTTGAATATTAAAGTAGGGAGTGGGGTGGTTCTCTTAAAGTAAAAGTGTTGATTTGGTGGAGTTTTTTAATGATTGAGTGTTATTTTAGAATCCGAATGTATTTGGTTGGCAAGAACACAGTCAGGCGGTACTCCCCCTCAAGACTGAGGGATCTCTGACCATTTAAATGTCCTTCACTTCCTTCGGAAGTTTATAGGAAATGCTGAGTATTCAGCATTGTGAGATGAAGGAGTGCAGGGAATAGGAGATCCCAGAACTCTTGTGGGGGATGGGAAAGGAGTGGGCGGATAGGGACAGTTAAAACCAGGAGGTGCCCTGTGGCGAAAAGGATACAGGAGCGAGGTCCATCATGCTTTGTACCCATACCCAAGGGAACTGACTTGGTCAGGCAGGAAGTGCAGTCATTATTGGAGTCCTGTCCCTTTTGGGTCGTGTTAAGCAATGCTAGGTCTATCAGAAACAAGACCGCATTAGTGGCGGATCTTGTTGCATCTGTGAACTTTGCTTGTATCACCGAGACCTGGCTAGATGAAAATGCGGGCCCCATTTTGGAGTCCGCGGTTCTGGACGGGTTCTCGGTGATTCACTGCCCGAGAGTGGACCGTAGGGGCAGGGGAGTTGCAGACTGTTTTAGACAGGAACTGGACCTCAGGGAGGTGCCAGTTGGATATACCAACTCCTTTGAGTGTATTGTGGGTGCAGGTGCAGGCTTCAGGATTCTTCTCATTTATCGTCCACCAGGTGATGGGAGAGAATTCCTGAGGGAGGTTGCAGACTTCATTGCCGAGAGGGTATTGGAATCCCCCCCGATGGTTAATTCTGGGGGATTTCAATGCCTGGGTCAAAGATGAACTTGCGCTATTTGGATAAAATCTCCTCCAACTGATGGATTTGTTGGGCCTGACATGGATTGTTACATCTGCAACTTACCGGGGTTGACACTCATTGGACTTAATATTCCATCTGGGGATGGAAGTCTCTGATGTGGAGGTGGAGCCTATCGGTTGGTCTGACCATCACGCCCTGAGGTTCAGTTTTGCAGCCCCCTTAAAGAGGCCTGCCCCTAAGGAGATAGTACAGTTCTGTCCTTTGAGAGGAGTTACCTCAGAAGGCCTTATGACGGAACTGGACTTCTCGGGATTGACAATGAATAGCACTGATTCAGGGTCGTTGGTGCTAGCCTATAATAAGGCAGTTGTGGGGGCCTTGGATGCCATTGCCCCATTCCGTGTTTGTCCCTGTACTCTCCACCCAGGGGCTCCATGGTTTATTGGGGAGATCCATGAGTTGAAGAGACAGGGCTAAAGATTGGAGAGACGCTGGCGGAAAACACGCCTGGAAGTGGACAAGCTTAGACTGGTAGAACATTATAAAGATCTATCAGTTAGCAATTTCCCATAAGAAGGCAGAGTTCCTGTCCAGGGAAATTGCGACATTGAGGAATAGACCGGCCCAGCTCTTCTGGACTGTGGACAGACTGTGCAATCCAATCTGTCTCCAAACCGGTCGAGCTTTGTCACAGTTACAGTGTGAGGAGTTTGCAATGTTCTTCGCTGATAAGGTGTCCACTGTTAGGGATGAGATCAGCCAGCGCCTCCCCATTGGGTCTTGTAGTGATCAACAGAGGGGCACTAATACCCAACTAACTTGGTTCACCTTTAGTCAACTGGCAGTCATGGATATAGTGAGGATTATCCAGACTTTGCATCCAGCTTACTGTAGTTTGGACCCGGGCCCTACTCACCTACTTGTGGGGTATGTAGAGGTTATTGGCCCGATCCTTACTGGGATAGTAGTGGTATCATTGGAGCGAGGGATCTTTCCAGATCCTTGAAGGATGCAGTAGTGCGCTCCTTCCAAAAAAGCCCTCACATAATCCCGACTGCCCAGAAATCTACAGACCAGACTCGAACATTCCCTTTTTGGGAAAGGTTATCGAGAAGGTGATCGCTTTGCAGCTGGAAGATCATTTAACCAGCTGCAATATCTATGACCCTCTTCAGTCTGTCTTCAGGAAACGGCATAGTACTGAGACGGCTCTTGTACGGATGCTGAATGATTTTCTGATGGCGAGAGATTGGAGAACTCATTCTATCTTGGTTCTTCTTGATCTCTCAGCAGCATTTGACACCGTAGATCATGGGACGCTCCTCGAACACCTATGGTTTCTCTGTGGACTAAGGGGAGTGGTCCACAGTTGGTTTCAATCTTTCCTGTGGGGTAGGACTCTGACAGTAGTGTCAGGGATTTATTCCTCAACCTCTCACTGCCTACACTGTGGAGTGCCACAGGGTTTGGTGTTGTCCCCCATGTTATTTGCGATGTATATACTTCCACTGGGGGACATTATAAGACGGTATGGGTTGAATTTTCATTGCTATGCCAATGATTCTCAACTCTATATGTCTTTTGTGCCCGAGCAGGAGTCTGAATCAAGTACATTGTTTAACAACTGCCTCCTGGAGATACCGAACTGGATGAGTGCTAATTGGCTGAAGTTGAACCCGGGAAAAACAGATGTATTGGTGGTGGAACCGGGATTGAGGATGTCAGGTCCATGGGCGGGAAAACCCTCAGGTTTATTTCTGGGGGAGACCCCGGTTATGGCATCTGGCCAGGTGCGTAACCTTGGTGTTATATATGATGAGGGCCTGACCCTGAGGGTGCAGGTGTCAGCCATTGTTAAATCATCCTTTTTTCATCTAAAGAATATAGCACGGGTAAAACACTTGGTTCCATCAGAGGACTTCCCTACCCTGGTCCACGCCTTAGTTGCCAGTTGTTTGGGTGACTGCAATGCCCTTTATCTAGGGCTGCCAGGAGTGGATATTCGCCACCTGCAGCTGGTGCAAAACGAGGCAGCTAGGTTGTTGACTGGAAGCCCAAGATCCAGCCATGTAACACCTGTGCTGTGTGAGTTGCACTGGCTGCCTGTGCAGTGGCAGATCACTTTCAAGGTCATTTTAATGACCTATAAAGCCCTACACGGTTTGGGACCCCACTACCTGAAGGAACTCCTGACTTCTTACTGCCCCTCCTGCTCCCTACGATCCTTTGGCGAGGGATTGCTAGAGATTCCCAGGGTAATCTTAAAACATCTGGTGGAAAAACGTTTGCCTTTATGGCTTTTACCCTGTGGAATCCTCTACCTTGCCAGATACGAAATATCCTGACTGTGGAGGGTTTTAAAAAAGCTCTGAAGACTTTTTTAATTAATCAAGCATTTTCAGAAACATACATTTTATTATGGATATGATGATATTTATTACTGTGGTTTTAAATGCTGTATGTAAAATTTTGTAAAGGCACCCTGAGCTTAGGAAGGGCGCCTTAAAGAAATACATTTTACTTAATTACTTCCCCATGCAAACGGTGACAGCCCAGATGACAGATACAAGTGTTATTGAGGTAATTTACTGTAATTTGGGGCCATTTTTATGCTGGGCAGAGATGGTGCTCCGAATCAGCCCTCCATACTTGGTGCTGACGTCACAGGAAGTTTGGCAAGAGCTGGTTTTGTGTCAATTTTGAGCAACAGTGCTATGGTTTTAAGTAACTCTCCTTATCCAGTGAACACTAATGAAGACTATGTTTACAGATGTCTAACAATTGATGGATAATTGGGTGGGCTATACTGTATGGAAACAACTAGAATCTTCATTAATTATAGCATTGGTGAGCTGGGGTGAGTTGTGTGCTTTTTATTGTTGTGTATAGTTTGATGAAATGAAAAGTTGTAAAAGCAAGATATTTACTGCTGATGGCTAGCTCTAGAGACATATACTGTACCTAGAAATCAACATGTTTGGATTAGAAAGAGTTGTACAGTTGAGGCCAGAATACAGGGCTCCAACAGCAGACTGCTACTGCGACAGCTAACACTCACTGAATCTGTAACCCTGGACACATCACTGTCACCTGGTGCAGGAGGCATTGCAAGAAAAAGAAGAGCAGTGAAATATTCAAACATGGAGATTCAAAGGGGCCATACAATTAGCAGGCAAATTTAGAAAAAACTCTTAACAGTAAACAAAGGGAAGAATACACCATGACTACACACACATTTAAACAGGACGCACAACATATGTTTTTTTACAAATTTTGATATAGTGCCCATTTACGGGGACCCACTGGTTTGACTTGTATCCCACCATGCCCCCAGCTCTTATGGTATGGTATAAGGGCTAAGGGTAATAGGGTGGGGTGGATGACACATGGTTGCCTGTCCTTGTGGCCAGTGGGAGAAGATGCATATAGGTTATGGCAGGGATACTGACCACATAACTTGCATCCCACACTCTGTGGATCAAACATATTGTGTGGCACATAGCCAAGCCCTGCCCACAGCTACCATCCTCATTGGGCCACACGTGAGCCCTGCAGCCGGACAGGAGCATGGGTGCAGAGGAGCAGTGGGTCCTCTTTGTGCATGAGCAGCATTCTGATGACACTCTGATGTGCAGAAAGAGCATGTATCAAATCCTAGGCACCATGTATATGCAACATGTAGGCTTGTGAACCTAGCCCTATATTGCTAGAAACTTCATGACTCCTATTCCATGAACTGGTGGAGACTCGAGTCAGAATACTATGAATACAGTGTTCTTAGTCTCCATGGGGTGGGGATTCTTGTCCTGCAGTTTGAGCACCTCCAGTGGTCAGAATTCAGAGTGGTCATGATGCCTTAGGGGATCATGTAGGGTGATGTGTGTGATAAAAAGACATAAAAACCCAAGGTGCAGCACATCATAATCTACTGACTGACCACATCACTGGACTCAGTTACTCCATCTAGCTCCCCTCCTCACCCATATGAACAGGTTATCCTGCCCTCCAGCATGTACAACACCATAAGGTGGGGGGTTCCCTTACAGGGCATGTGGACTGTGCAATCCTAGACTGGTAGCCAGTTTATGTAAGATCAGTGCCCCAATGGTAGACACAGCTAATCAGTTAGACAAAAGTGCATGAGAAGGAGATTGGCATCCTGGAGATTAACTTGCAAAAAAAGGTATTTTATGACAGGGAAGATGAAAAACATAAAATTAGAACAAAGGTGACTTAAGAGTGTCTATAGAATTAACATTTTATATGAACATGAGGGGCAGATGCTAACTGTTTTTGGAACAAGAGAAAGCAAGAAAACCACCATGGCCTGTATCTTTTTATAGTCCAAACATGCTTCCGTCTTCTCCACAAGCTCAGGAGACACTGCTAGCTGTTATACCTTTCAAATCTGCCCCCCTCCGCAAACTGTTATACCTTCCAGTTCTATCCCTAAATCCATTTATAAACAAACACAGATGCTAAGGTATCATTACAGTTCTGTACCTGCATTTCACTTACAAGTAGTGGTGGGCGAAGTGGGCTCAATCCGCTCCGCGAAGTGATTTGAGGAGTAAAGGCAGATTTGCGGAGTGCTCCACAATGCAAAGCAGAGTAATTCATGTTATAATGAGTAATGCAAAAGTAACCCCCAGGGGGCGCTACCCTTAGGGCTACCACCCCTGTCTGCCCCCACAGAGGCAGGTTGAGGGGCCCAGATCCATTGATGGATGCCTCCACCCAGAGGTCAGGGTTAGCCCAGTTAAGACTACCATGGTTACAGCCCTCTGAGCTACTGCAACCCCCCTCTCGTCCCACTAGTGACACACACTGTGTACCAACAATTCTGTTCACCAGTACACTTACCCCACGGCAAACATAATCCAACTCGCTTCGGGGAACCCCTGTAAAGTAAGGCACAGTTATGTTGCAATCACCAGGCAGCAGTTCACCATTAATGTACACAATAGCCAGGATGTAGCTGCACGAGAAACAATCTGATTTATTCAGGGGGAAAGCAACAAGGATGGGGGAATCAAGTTGATTAGCTTATCACTATACTTATCTACCTAGGGCTCTGTGCATAGGCCTAACCCTACAGCTTATAGTTCCGGGGTACCCAAGCCCTAGCAGCTAGTCCACACATGGCAGCTGGTTGGGGCCCTTAGCACACACAAACGTAGCAGCCCTGAGCAGGTCCAAGTAAGAGGAAAGTTCAGTTAAGTAATCCAAATTTAAATGGTGCACGGAAACCACTGCATAGACACACTACAGGGAGCGACCCTGAATTAGTACTCACAACCCCAGCAAATGACGATCCCTTCACCGCTACCAGGATGGAGCCTGACTTTCACCAGTCTTCTTACACATTTATATGGTAAACAACAACAGCAACAGAGGGGTACCACACCAGGCAGCTGCTTCCAATACACCCACAAACTCACAGCCACTGAGATACTGCAACGGCAGCTTCCACTTCTCTTTGGTCCGAGCGCAATTCAGCAATTCTCTCCAGTCCTCCTACAGGTCGAGCCTGGCAGGTAGCTGTACAGGGCACAGCCTCCTCTGACCGCCCGCCAGTGGATTTCGAAACGAACTCGCTTGCAGAGAAAACGGCCACCTTAAGGCTTCCCGTGCTTCCCGCGTGAACACTTCCCAGCGCAGAAGCACAGAAGCTCCTCACCCCTCACCAGCCACAACGCATCTCTCCCCCAACAGCAAGGGGCTTTCCTCTCAGTTCGGGCGCTACCCGCTGTCATTGGCTGGCTGCACATACCAGTCACTTCCTCCAGTGCTTAGTGGTGCAGAAAAAGTGCCATAGCCCATAATACCTTTCCCAAAACAAGCAGCTCCTCTGTTGGTCAGTCCACTCTGCAGGGTCCCGAGGTACTGATTGGCCCACTTCAGCAGTTCTGGGGCAAAATGGAGGAGGCAATCAAAAACCCTCTGTGCTGCAAAGCAAGGCAGGTTAGAACAACTACATTATCATTATTACTCTAACAGATAATCAGTAGACAAGCATATCTTCTAACAAAGCTCCCTCTGCGCAATTAGTGAGGGCAGAACCAGAGCGATTATCGGGCAGCCCGGGAGGGACTCGAGCATAGAAACACTCAGCCCCCTTCTTCTATCCAATAATAACTGCAACAGGCAGCTTTTTAAAGGGACAGATATGGAGGCCTTAAAGGCGCTCACTGGCTACCCAGTAAAAGCGGCTTAAACACTGAACATCAAGCAGGCATAAGGCACATTAGAAACCCCCATTTGCAAGGGGGTTACACCCTCCCTGGCCTGGAAAAACTTGCCATCCACATTAAGCCATTACCCTTGAGGCAATTTGGGTGACCATTTCAATTAACACTACATCACAGTTTAAATCACATACAGAAATATTACATTACCAATATATTATGATTCATACACATTGTACACATAACTCTGGTTTCCCTTTTATTTTCAATTCAGGTTACTAATTCCTGCTTATGGCACCGGGACGGGGGCAACCCCTCTTTTCTAGTCACTGGTGTACCACGCTGAGCAGAAATGCTACACTCAAAGGGTAATACTAACAATCTGGAGTTGTCCCCCAAGGCTAACTTAGGCAAAGAACTGGGGGACACATATACCCCCTTGTGAACCACATTTAAGGGCAGGTCCACTGGCTGACCCAGGGATTCATAGCTCAACTTAATTACTGGCCGTATCTGTCGGCCGGATTGTCTAGGGGTCTCAGGAGATTCTGAACCAGGCCCTGACTCCACTTCAGTATCAGTGCCATTAACAACAGGAATCTCCTCAAGGGGAACAGGTTCAGTGCACATACTACTGTTAGGGGCTTGATGTTTTATCCCTCATCCCACCCCACTGGGCTCATCTGGTAGTGGTTTAGGTACTAGAGGGGAACCATCAGGGCATTCAAAATATTCTTCCAATTCGGGCATATCACGGGCTTGTAACCCCATTTCACTTTCTTCTTTGGAAAAGTCAGATAATTCAGCCAAACCAGACAGTTCAGCCAAGCCTAAGGACTCAGCCCCTTGAGTTTGTCTGCTACCCCATTCATCTTCTGGAGGCATTTTCTCTGGGAACAAAATAGAGGGTTCAATCAACACAGATGGGCCAGCTTCAGTTCCTGAGTTAATAAGGGGATTGCCCTGGAACAATTGACTTAGTTTATAAGAGGGATAGTATTCAACATCATCTTCGCTGTCTCCTGACACTGAGTGTTGACCATCTCCTTCTGCAGGGTGGGTTGGACAAGGGTCCCTTGGTGGACTTGTTGAAGGCTCCATGGGCTTGGTTCCTCTCTTAGTAACAGATCTAGTCACGGGCCTGGAAGGAGAGGTAGAGGAAGGGTCAGCTTCAATCAAGATCTGCCCAATTGGCAGCAGATGATTTCTGTGTATGGTTTTCACATCTTTCAAATTGTTTTCAGGCCGCACTTTATACACAGGTAGGTCTGCCAGCTGTCCCACAACAATATGAGGGAGGTGATGCCATCTGTCTGCAATTTTATGTCTGCCATGCAGTCCCAGATTTCTCAACAACACTCTGTCCCCTTCTCTCAACTCTACTGTTTTTACTCTTTTGTCATATCTCTCCTTGTTAGCCAGATTTCATTTAGCAGCCATGGTCTGGGCCAGTTGGTAGGCATGATTTAATTGGGCCTTTAATTTCTGTACGTATTGTAGATGGTTTTCTGCTTGCACCCCATCAGGGGAAACCCCAAAACACACATCCACTGGCAATCTAGCCTCTCTTCCAAACATCAGTCAATAGCGGGAAAACCCGGTGGCATCACTTTTAGTACAATTGTAGGCATGAACTAAAGCACTGATCTGTTGGCTCCATCTCGATTTATCTTTTGATTGTAAGGTGCCCAGCATGTCAAGAAATGTGCGATTAAACCTTTCAGGCTGAGGGTCTCCCTGTGGATGATAGGGGGTGGTTCGTGATTTCGTACCCCCCCACAAAGATAGCATCTCTTTAATCAAGCGACTCTCAAAGTCCCTTCCCTGATCAGAATGAATCTGCTGTGGAGCCCCATAGTGGACGAAAAAATTCTCAACAAGTATCTTAGCCACTGTAGTTGCTTTCTGATCCTTGGTCGGAAAAGCCTGTGCGTACTGGGTGAAAAGATCAGTGACCACCAATATGTTGCTAACACTTTTCAGATCAGGCTCTAAACTCAGAAATCAATACAGACCAGTTCCATTAGAGCACTAGTAGTAATGTTGACCAGTGGAGCAGCTCTCTGGGGTAACGCTTTCCTTCGCAAACAACGACCACAGGTCTTGACATACTGTTCCACGTCCGCACTCATCTTCGGCCAATAGAATCGAGCCCGTACCAAGTCAAGTGTTCAATCTATGCCCAGGTGCCCCATCTGATTATGCAATGACCTGAGAACTAGCTCTCTAAAAACCACTGCCAGCAGCAGTTGTTGTCGGTGTACCCGACCCTCCTTATTCACAGTCTCTCTATATAGTGGTTGGTTGATCAGCTTTAACTTGGGCCCCTCTTTATACAACAAAGCAGTCCGTATGTTAGTGGAACGTAGTTTGGATACATCCCTTCCTGCCCGCAAAACCTCTACAGCCGTTCTTATCATAGGATCACAGGATTGAGCCTGATGGAGATCATGATTGTTGCGTTGCGGCAGGAAGCTGGTGTCCAAGGCAGAGAAATGACAGTAAGCAGCAGGTATACAGTTTTTCAGTGGCCCCAGACATTCTACCACACAGTCCACCGTATCAGGAGATGCCTGTTCCTCTTTGTCAAATTTCTGGCAGAGGGCTCTTATGTTAGGTTCAGACAATCGGACCCATTCAGTCTGGGATGTAGGCCTCCGAGAGAGAGCATCCGCATCTATATGGTTTAGGCCCACCCGGTATTCTACAGCATAATCATAAGTGGCCAAGGCAGAGAGCCACCTATGCCCAGTAGCATCCAATTTGGCAGAGGTCTGTACATAGGTCAGAGGGTTGTTATCAGTCTTTACTAATATTTTGGCACCATACAGATAGTCATGAAACTGATCAACAATGTGGCCACTTTAGGAGCCAAAAGCTCTAGTTTGTGCATGGGTAATTTTTCTCTGAAGGCGTCAGACTCTACTGGCAAACCTTCACAGGTCTCAGCCCATTCGAGTGCTCCTGGTATAACACAGCCCCCAATCCTTGTAGACTGGAATCAGTATGAAGAGTGTAGGGCTTGACTGGTCAGCATAGGCCAGTACTGGAGGCGTGGTAAGTTGATATATGATGTCGTGAAAGCTTCCTCACACTCAGCAGTCCATCGATCCCCGAACATATCGTTTGGCGAAAGTACTTCTTTTCAGGTCATGTAGCACACCTTCTTATATTTTTTTGTGAGTAGGCAGATACCCTGAGTGAGATTAAGGAGGGGCGAATTACTCGTGAATAGTCTCTGACAAACCGCCTATAGTATCCACAAAACCCCAGGAATTGTTGCAGCTCTTTTAAATTCCTGGGTTGAGGCCAAGTGGTCAACGCTTCTACCTTGCCAGGGTCAGTCTCTATGCCTTCGGTGGGCACTATATGGCCCACATATTTCAAGCAAGTCTGGAAGAATTGACACTTGTCAATAGACAATTTAAGGCCAAAATCCTCCAACCGATCCCGGACTTTGAATAATCATTGCTCGTGTTCTTCCAATGATCAGCCAAACACTATAACGTCATCTAAATAGACCAAACACTCGAGTAGATTCATGTCCCCCACAGCTCATTCCATCAAGCGCTGGAAAGTGGCTGGAGCACCCGAAATTCCTTGAGGCATCCGAATAAACTCATAGAAGCCTAAGGGACAAATGAAAGCAGTCTTCTCCTGGTCATCTGGGGCCATCGGGATCTGGTAGTATCCGCTCTGAAGGTCCAATACAGAGAACCGCTTACTACCATTCAAACAATCCAAGTCATCTTGTATGCGTGGCATGGTATATTGATCCGGAATGGTCCGCCTATTCAAAGTACGATAGTCTACACACATCTGAACTTCCCCATTCTTTTTCCTCACTACTGCAATGGGGGAAGCATAAGGGCTCCTAGAATCTTGGATTACACCAGCCACCAACATTTCTTGCAGATGTCACCTTACATCATCTATGTCAGCAGGAGCCAGACGTCGGGCTCTCTCTCTGAAAGGTCTTTCGTCATGCAGTCGAATGTGATGCTCAGCCCCTTGTATACATCCTACATCCCACTCCTTCAGGGAAAAAACCTGGTACCTCTTGGCAAGCCTCTCACTGACCCTTCGTTTCCAGTCAGCGGGCAACGGGGAATCACTGAAGTCAAAAAGATCAGGAATAACTCTATCACCCGTCCGGAACTCTTTCTATTTGGTAATACAGCAGTATCTGCACAATGAACACTAGCCAGGGTACACCCTCTTCTTATTCGAATCTCTTTATCAGACACATTGTGCACTTGAACCATCACCCTCTTAACATAAGCATGGGCCCTAGCCGGCAGAATGCTGGGTTTGAGCAACAACCCCTCAGGTAATCCTCCTTCCACAGGCGCATCCAGCATCAACAACTGATTCTTGACATCGGTCTTTAGTCGTACCTCTCCATGCAAAACACATTGTGCATTTGGGGCAAGTACCACAGTGGCCGGATCCTTTTTCCACACCACCCCCACAGGGCCTTCGGGTTCCTTCAAACTACCCATCTTCTGAGTGGCCCTGACCTTTTGAATCACAGCAGATACACTCAAAGCTCCCCCAGTCTGGAATGCTTACTTCTCTGAGCACAATTGGGCCAGTCATCCAAACATGTGTGCATTTGTCCCAATCAACGAGGGCACCCCATCGTACAGTCCAGTGGGTGGGCAAACTAAAACTAAAGTTTCCACTTGCTCATCTATTTCATTCACGGTTGCAGGGAAAGATAACCAGACACAGATGTACCCCAAATATGGATAGGCCTTGTCGCTCAACTCCCATACATGTAGACCAGTTAGGGGCTGCAGGGGCACTTCAGATAAGTGCGCTTGATACCAGTCCTGAAACATGATGGTCACCTGGGAGCCACTGTCCAGTACAGCTCAAGTGGGAATTCCATTTACCCACACCCGGGTCTCCATAGACGGCCCGACCACATCAGACCAGTTGGGGGTAGCAACATTGGTAGCCCAGTGGGCATGGGCCTGAGTCACAAAACTTTTCTTGGGGGCCTGAGACTGGGTTTGGCGGTGTCGAGCGATCAGTCTGCTGTTAACTTTCCTTAAATTCTCTGGCCTCTGGCAGTCAGGCTGGAAATGCTCATCTTCCCCACAGTGATAACAAAACTTAGGGTCCCGGGGATCACTATTCTGAGGGGGGCCCTGCAGGGAGGGAGGAAGCTCTCTAGGGCTAAGGTTAGGGGCTCTACATGACTCAGGGGCCCCGGGCCGAGTAGGGTACACAGCAGACTGCTTTAAGTCCCTCACCAATTCCCATAAATTCCTGATCTCAAACCTCAACTCACCCTCCACGTAGGGGTCAGAGGAAACAACCCGCATCCCCACAGTACCTGGGAAATCTGGGGACCCCTCGAACCCTCCAGGTGAACCAGTCTCCTCAGGGGTATTAGTCTCAGGAATCCCACTAGGGTTCACTGCCCCCACACAGGGTTCCCACCCCTCTTCATCAGTCTCCACTTCCCGAATTTCCCTCATCAATTGACAATATTCAGGCGGGGTGGCCCGCCGATCATGCAACTTGAGTTTCAGCAGCGTTACACTAGAGAATCTGGCCGACTTTAAAACATGTTCTAACCGAACCTGATTTAGGGCTGTAGCAGTGATTCCCCCTTTTCTATAAGCCTTCTGCAAGGCCCTCTCCACTCTAGTGACAAAAGTGGACAGTTTTTCATTTCTCCACTGCTTAGCAGACCTGAATTTCCATAATAAATCTTCACCAGTCTCTGTACTCCCAAAAACTCCTTCCAAAGCAGAGAGATACTCTGCAGTGGTGGCTTCTGGAAGGGTGGCCCGGAAGAATCTAATGGCTTCTAAGGCAAAACCCCGCAGACTCTCCATCAGCCTCTTCTGTTTCTCCCCCTCAGAGCATTGCCACTTCTGGACCAAAGAGGTGGCATAGTCCATCCAGGCTTCCAGGTCATCTTCCCCGGAAGGCACTGGTACCATGCCAGAGAAAAGTTTTAATTTACGGTAGGAATCTAGCTGTATGGAGAGGACTGCCAGGGGCAGAGAAGCCAACACTGAACTCTTGGGCAGGCAAGGGGATGTGCCCGGGGAACCCTGAGGGGTAGTATCACTGGACAGATCCAAGGCTTGTTGCAACTCCTGGGTAGTCCTCCCCTCCACAGCTAACTATTTAAGCAGTTTATCCTTAAAACTGTTCATTTGAGGAGACCCCCCAGGAGTGACTGACCCACTTCAGATATGGATTAGCCTCCACCCCAGGACGCACTCCGGGTAAAGTACAGGAGGTACCTTCTCAGGGCCGATGGCCACACTGCATAGGAGTAGCACCTGCAATGTCTGGTCAAGCAAATCAGCCATACGCCCTTTCACTTCAACCTTACGAAACACTTTACCGTTCTGCAACAGAGACAATATCAGCAGCTGAGGTACCCAAGGGCACATCTAACAATAATACAATCTTCTGGGAATCTAGCTCTTGGCTTCACCCCAACCCATTAGTTTGTGTACCATGGTTTTGATGGGTCCCAGCTTAATTTTTCAACATATCCCCTTCATTTTTCCATCTTTGGGGTATCTCCTCACTGAGCCACTAGGGGCGCTAATCCCAGCGGTGCCTCCAATTTGTAACCCCCAAGGGGCGCTACCCTTAGGGCTACCACCCCTGTCTGCCCCCACAGAGGCAGGTTGAGGGGCCCAGATCCGTTGACGGGTGCCTCCACCCAGAGGTCGGGGTTAGCCCAGTTAAGACTACCATGGTTACAGCCCTCTGAGCTACTGCAACCCCCCTCTCATCCCACTAGTGACACACACTGTGTACCAACAATTCTGTTCACCAGTACACTTACCCCACGGCAAACATAATCCAGCTCCCTTCGGGGACCCCCTGTAAAGTAAGGCACAGTTATGTTGCAATCACCAGGCAGCAGTTCACCATTAATGTACACAATAGCCAGGATGTAGCTGTATGAGAAACAATCTGATTTATTCAGGAGGAAAGCAACAAGGACAGGGGGAATCAACTTGATTAGCTTATCACTATACTTATCTACCTAGGGCTCTGTGCACAGGCCTAACCCTACAGCTTATAGTCCCGGGGTACCCAAGCCCTAGCGGCTAGTCCACACATGGCAGCTGGTTGGGGCCCTTAGCACACACAAACGTGACAGCCCTGAGCAGGTCCAAGTAAGAGGAAAGTTCAGTTAAGTAATCCGAAGTTAAATAGTGCACGGAAACCACTGCATAGACACACTACAGGGTGCGACCCTGAATTAGTACTCACAACCCCAGCAAATGACGATTCCTTCACCGCTACCAGGATGGAGCCTGACTTTCACCAGTCTTCTTACACATTTACATGGTAAACAACAACAACAGCAACAGAGGGGTACCACACCAGGCAGCTGCTTCCAATGCACCCACAAACTCACAGCCACTGAGATACTGCAACGGCAGCTTCCACTTCTCTTCAGACCGAGTGCAATTCAGAAATTCTCTGCAGTCCTCCTACAGGTCGAGCCTGGTGGGTAGCTGTACAGGGCACAGCCTCCTCTGACTGCCCGCCAGCGGATTTCGAAACAAACTCGCTTGCAGAGAAAACGGCCACCTTAGGCCTTCCCGCGCTCCCCACGTGAACACTTCCCAGCGCAGAAGCACTGAAGCTCCTCACCCCTCACCAGCCACAATGCATCTCTCCCCCAACAGCAAGGGGCTCTCCTCTCAGTTTGGGCGCTACCCGATGTCATTGGCTGGCTGCACATACCAGTCACTTCCTCCAGTGCTTAGTGGTGCAGAAAAAGCACCATAGCCCATAATACCTTTCCCAAAGCAAGCAGCTCCTCTATTGGTCAGTCCACTCTGCAGGGTCCCCAGGTACTGATTGGCCCACTTCAGCAGTTCTGGGGCAAAATGGAGGAGGCAATCGAAAACCATCTGTGCTGCAAAGCAAGGCAGGTTAGAACAACTACATTATCGTTATTACTCTAACAGATAATCAGTAGACAAGCATATCTTCTAACAAAGCTCCCTCTGCGCAATTAGTGAGGGCAGAACCGGAGTGATAATTGGGCAGCCGGGAGGGACTTGAGCATAGAAACACTCAACCCCTTCTTGATCCAATTATAACTGCAACAGGCAGCTTTTTAAAGGCCGGATCAGCGAGAGGCTTAAAAGCTCACTGGCTACCCAGTAAGCGGCTTAAACGCCGAACATCAAGCAGGCATAAGGCACATTAGAAACCCCCATTTGCAAGGGGGTTACATGAAGTCCATTGAAAACAATGACTTTGCGTTACTCTGCCTTCCCAGACCACTACTCCACCAAAATCTTAAGCAGAGTGCATTGAAAACAATGCACTTCGCCTCACTTTGCCTTGTTTTTGAGCTCCGAAGGTGAATTTTGCAGTGATTCATGGGATTTCAGGTCACATGGGCTCTATATTGAACTGCACAGTTTCAGTTTGGGGTAGTGTGTATAGGAAGCAGTAGGAGACAGTGTGCTCTGAGAACTGTCTGTGATCGAAACCTTCTAAAAGCTGTTAAAAAAGCATCTTTGTAGGTCTTTTTGGGCTCCACCTTTAGTTCTTTGATTGTAGGAAACCCTCCTGTGCTCATATCATTGAGCATTTTGTTTTTGTGTGTATTTTGAATCTTAATGTACAACATTGAGAGAGTGTGTGTATTGAAAGACAGTGAAAGTGTGCTCTGGGGAGGGGCGTATCTGTGGTGTAGGTAGATTTAAGTTGGAGAAATAGTGATTTCTTTATTTTTTGGTTATATTTCTGATATACAGTATAACTGACTGTGTTAATGTACACACAGTAATATTGTCAGTAATTGCTGATATTTTCTTGCTGATTGTGTGTTGTGTGGATCTGCTGCAACAGTTCATAATTTCCGGTTGTTTACATTACAATACGCGGCAATTACTGAGCTTTTCAATTTGCTATGCATTACTCGTTCACCATTGTAGACAAACTGTTCTGTGTGTGTGTCTGAGTGGTGTTGCATGACATCAAATAATACACCTTTTATTGTGCCACAGAGCAGACTAGTGTAATTGCAAGCGCAGCAGTGTGAACCTGCTATCCATTGCTGCTGCCTGATTTTGTACTGCGATCATGGTATCTGTTTCATAAGTTTCATAAGTAAATTCAAGTTGTGGGGCTTGCGTCCATAATGCGTGCCAATCCTATTATTTAAAGGCAGTAGTTTTATCTTGACAAAAGATATCAAGTCCAGTTTTAAACATGTCCATACTTGTACTTTTAACCACATTTATTGATAAGCTATTCCAGGCAGTAACCACCCTGACTGCAAACCAATGTTTCCTTAAATTTGTATTCCATTTAGGCAGATCTAATTGCATATTATGTCTTCTAGCACTAGTCCAACCTGGTCTAAAAGTTATTCCAAGATCTTCCCTTAATGATGTATCTTTAGATATTCTGAACATCATGCATAGATCGCCCCTTAGTCTTCTATAATGCAGGGTGTACAAATTAAGTATTTCCAATCTCGCCTCCCATGAGAAATTTTTTAGTTCAGTCACTGATTTAGTTGCTGTATGCTGTACACCCTCAATTCTCTCAATTCTTGCTATATCCTCGCTTTTTTGGGGAGACCACACCTGGACACAATACTCCAGGTGAGGTCTCACCAAGGCTCCACACAATGGCATAAGGACCTTCTCACTTCTGCTGGAAATATGCATCAGGATGCAGTTTAAATTCTGATTAGCTCTTTTAGCCTGCTGCTTGCAATGTGTACTGAACTTTAGGTCTGTAGTTATTGTTATGCCTAGATCCCTCTCCTCACATGTTATAATTAGACTGCTGTCCCCAATATTACATGCATAATTGTTATTATGAAGGCTTAGATGCATAATTTTGCACTTAGAGATGTTAAGTTATAATTTGCTAGAATTAGTCTACAAATATATTTCATTTATAGCCTGCTGGAGAGAAAGGGCCACAGTTGTATTAGTCACAGTTGTACCTAATCTACAGTCATCAGCAAATTTAGAAATCCGTATATTAGCATTGTTAAATTGCAAGGTAGAAATATAAATATTAAAAAGACATGGTCCCAACACTGATCCCTGTGGTACCCCGCTGGTGACTGCAGACCAGTCTGACATCATACCTTTAACCATCACTCTCTGCTTTCTGCCAGTCAGCCATACAGTTATCCATGTTAAGATGTTTCTATTTATTCCCACCCTAGTTAGCAATTCTATTAATTCTTCATGGGGTAGCTTGTCAAATGCTTTTGTGAAATCCATGAAAACCATGTCCACTGCTTTACCCATGTCCAATTCAGAATTAACCTTTTCATAAAATGATAATAAATTAGTCTGACGTGACCTAGATTTAGCAAAGCCATGTTGTACGGGGTCAGATAAGTTAATTACTACTAAGTAATCTACAATAATATTTTTCAAGATCCCTTCCATTATTTTACCCATCAATAAAGTCAAACTTATGGGTCTAAAGTTAGCTAGCTCAGATCTAGACCCCTTTTTATGAAGAGGGACCACTAAAGCACATCTCCAATCATGAGGGACCTCACTCCTACCAAGGGATGTTTGGAATAGGAAGCTAAGTGGAAGTGTTAATGGATCAGCAACTTATTTTAAGATTCTGGAGTGAATGTTATCAGGTCCTGGGGATTTATTAATGTCCAGTTTTGCTAGACTGCTCCTAACCTCAGCAGGTGTAATTATAATGTCCCCCAGGATAGGTGCTAATTTATTATAGATGGGGGGGGGGTATTTCCAGAGTTAAAGACTGAACAAAAATAGTTGTTTTGGATATTCACAATCTCTTTCTCATTTGCCAGTTCTCTGGTGGAATTTTTAAAAGGTCCTAGAATAGTTCAATTGCTCTTCATGCCATTTATGTAAGAAAAAAATGACTTCTTATTATCCTTAACCTTAGTGGCCAGGGTAATTTCCTGCTGAGCTTTTTCCCTTTTTATTGATGTCTTAACTAATTTAGCACATTTTTATGTTGCTTGCACGCATGTGCAAGAAACATAGTGCCATCAACGGAGATTTCGGAGGTGTATCACCTCCTCCTCCAATTCAGTCAGTGTACTGGCAGGCGCGGCCCCTGTAAGCCAATGCATTTTGGAGCTGTCTATGACACGTCCAAAATGCAGTAAGCCTAAGTTGAAAGGGGAGCTACGCTTCAGTGAGCACCTATAAGAGTGTGGCTCCCCCACACGCTGTGCCCCAAGACGCACTATGTAGCTGATGGGGTGCCCAATCCCCATCAGCTGAGCTGCGTCCCCTCCCCAAGTAGTTGCCATGCTGGGAGCCCACCCCAGCGTGGCAAGCGGTCCTTTGCCGACGGGGTGCCCAATCCCGTCAGCTGAACACCCCATCCTTTTGCCACGCTGGACACCCCAGCGTGGCAACAAATTCTATGGCCGACGGGGTGCCCAATCTCCCATCGGCTGAACGCCCCCTCTCCTTTTGCCACGCTGGGAGCCACCCCAGCGTGTCAACAAATTCTATGGCTGACGAGGGTGCCCAATCTCGTCAGCGAACGCGCCCACACGTGCTCGTACATGCTGGGAGCCCACCCCAGCGTGGCAAAGGGTCCCATGTCGCTCTTTTTTAAAACCTGAACTAAAAACGTCCTGGTGCGCCTCCCAACCCTCCCACAACCCGCACTCCACCCACTGGCAGCACCCAACCTCCCACCCCCACCCTATACTTACCTCCGGACTCCGGCGCGGCGATCTTGGTGGACCAGGAACACGTCTGCACTCTTCAAAGCAGACCGCGAACTGAGAAATGCCGTGTAAGCTGTATAATGGGCTACAGAGGGGTTTCAACTTGTTGCATATCTCAGGCATTTTAGGAATTTTTGCACCAGATTTTCAACATGGGGTTTTGGGACCCGTCTCATGATAAGCGTCACTGTCATGGCGTTGTCGGGCCGAAGGGTGATTTCGCGCAGTGACTGTGCAGTGACTGTGAAATCACCCTTTGGGCCTGAATACCACCATGACAGTGACATCATTCATGAGAAGGGGTCCCAAAAACCCCATGTTGAAAATTTGGTCCAAAAATTCCAAAAAATGACTGTTTTACGAGAGTGCGTTGCGCAGTTCCTACGCAGGCTCGTAAGTTCGCGTAATTTCAATATTTTCACTCCAGATTTTCAACATTGCCATTTTACCATACCTTCTTATGAGTAGTACAGCTGTCATTTTTCACATCTCACCCAAAATGTGCTTCCGCCCATGTAGCGCAGAATGGCGCAGTTGGTGTGCGAAATCAATGTACAGGACAAATTAAGAAAATCACAGTGACACTGTTCATGAGCAGAGGTCTTAAAATGGCTATGTTGAAAATTTGGTGAAAAAAATTCCTAAAAATGACTGTTTCTGACGTCGTTCTTGAGTTTCTCGCATGCTTCGTAAGTTTTTAATTTTCAATATTTTCACTCCAGATTTTCAATATTGGCATTTTATCACACCTCCTCATGAGCAGTACAGCTGTCATTTTCACATCCTGCCCAAAACATGTTTCCGTCCATGTGGCGCTGATGGCGCAGTCGGTGTCTTGAACTCAGTGTATGGAACATATAAGAAAATCACAGTGTCACTGTTCATGAGCAGAGGTCTTAAATGGCTATGTTGAAAATTTGGTGAAAAAATTCCTAAAATGACTGTTTTTATTTAGTGCATTGCGCAGTTCACATCACGCTCATAAGTTTGCAAATTTTCAATATTTGCACTCCAATGACTTCCAAATACCTAAACAGCACATAGAAGCAAGCAACATTCGGCATTGACAAATGCTTGTTTATATTCTTGATAGTTCTTTAGAGTCTTTTCCTTTTTGTATTTTTTAAACAACCTATCCTTGTTATTAATTAGATGTTTAATATGTTTAGTTAACTAGCATGATGTTAATTTTTTGCCACCCATATGTTTGGTTTTATGCTTAGGAATATGTAAGCTAATTAGATAATTAAGTTGTTCAAGGAGTATATTCCACATACCCTGAGTGTTGTTACCATTAAGGTCCTTAAACCAGTCGCATGATCTAGATCATTCCTAAGTTGGGAAAAATTTGCTTTTGCTAAGTTTAATTTTATAACTCCCCCAGAGCTTGAAAGTACATCCAAGTTGGGAGATAACTCCATCCCATTTAGTTTAAATAAGACCTTAGAATGATCGCTGTTACACGGGGGGGTTGGGGGATCTCTACCCCGTTTATTAAGTCCCCCATATTAGTTAATACAAGATCCAAAGTATTATTGCCTCTTGCATTGTCATGTACCATTTTCTCCAAGCCCAGCTGATTGAATGCATCCAAATACATTTGTTCAATTTTATTACCCCCCTTTATTAATTTCCAGTTGATATTAGGGAGGTTGAAATCTCCTAACAATATTATCTGCTGGGTTTAAGTTAGTAAGTAAATCCAAGAAGATGAGATCCTTGTCCTGTGTAGTATTGGGTGGTCTATAAAATAGCCCAATTATAATTTGGGGGCCACTTAATGGTATTAGCTTAATCCAAATAGTTTCCAAATCAAAGTCATCATAGGGTAGCTGTACGCTTTTTATAGAATTATGAACATATAATGCTATGCTTCCACCTTTCCTGTATTCTCTAGACTTGTAGTATAGATTATAACCTAATATAGATTTCTCCCATGGATTATTGTTGTCACACCAAGTTTCTGTAATGCAAGCTATATGTATGTCACATGATACCAAGAACTTTTTAAATTCTTCGAATTTGTTTGTTAGGCTTCTGGCTTTAATGAGCAGAGTTCTCCAGTCCTTTACAGTATTGCATTCATTACTCATGGTTATATTTGGGATAGTTAGTAGTGTGGACTGCACCCCCGTACCAGTTTAAATGGAAATCAATAATTTTGTTCAGTTTCCTACCCAGAAACCTAGATCCTGCCAACCTAAGATGAAGACCATCTGGTTTGAATAGAAATTTATTACAAAAGGTAGTGGAATTGTCCATAAAATCAAGACTGTTCTTTTTACAGAAGGCTCTTAACCAATTATTAATAGATTTGATTGCCTCATTCTTATAATCAAGGTACCCATGTGTTGGTAGTACACCTGAGAACATAATTTCTCCACCTTTTTCTTTACTTCTTTTCATTATGTCAGCTATTTTAGTCTGAAATACATTCTGGCTAGTTTTATTGACATCATTGTTGCCTATATGAGCAACAACCAATGGTTTCACGGTGTTCTCCATGAGTCCCTCTAATAAGTCAGATATGTCTCCCACTTTAGCATCGGGAAGGGTGCTGACAGTAGTGGTGCTCTTCCTGCCTTCACATACCACAGAATTCACTCCCCTAATTATGGAATCCACTATGTCCAAAATATCCTTGGTCAGAATCTTATTAGTTGGTCATGTGTCCTGATCAGTTACAGGGTCAGGCTTGTTGCACTTTGGGGATGTTGCATAGAACTGTCCTCGAGGTCTATGTGGTCATTTAGGCATTCAAACATATTATGAATTGGCAAAATATTCTCCTTACAGTTGGTCAGTGTATTTAAGTGGGATATTTTGGATGTTCCCACTGTATATTGTCTCTAGGTTGAGTAGGCTCTCTCACCCCCTCCATATCTTTGGTAGGGGTAATAATAGGGACATCTACTTCCCTTGCAAGGCACTCAAATTTATTAGGCAAAGCTAATGGAGCTATACGTTGTTCTGTATGGTTTGTGGGGGAAGGGTGTATATTGACAGATGAATGATGTTCAATAGAGGGTGATATTACTTCAGCTGAGATGTTAGTAAAGCAATCAGTGCATTTAGTGCTAGTTTTGAACACTGCTTCATCAATGAAGTTTTCAAGGAGCTTTATTTCTGCTTGGGTCTCAAGCCTCTTCCATGAAAAAGCTGAGAAATTTCTTCTTGAAGTGAGCTGACCAACAAACATTTTTCACATACAGACTCCAAAGCTGGTGTATCTTCCACAAACATATTACATTGAGAGCACATTTTCTTTTTGGTTTTACCTCATTTCCACCTGGCCTGAGCCATTTGAAATGTTCTAGTATACTGTATTATACAGGTACAATTGCTAGTTCAGTATTGTGGTGCTTACCTACTCTCCTTGTCTTTTAGGGACTGCCCTACTCCCCAACGTCCCCAGCAGACACAGCAGACAGGCACACATGTCTCTGCGAGCATCTCTGCGCACGGTGCATGCCCCGCTAGCAGCAGGGCTCTCTTAAATAGAGATTTATGCCCCGAAAGTGTGTATGGGTCTTGCAATTAGCGAGTGCAAACTAGTAGTTATATTTAAAATACAAGCAGCCTCGAATAGCCCAATATCACAGTCTGTATATAAAGACCGCAACAGAGCCTAACTTGGTCGTTTTGCACTAAGCATGCATAAAAGATGTGCACCAAAGTAGACTGTGTGCAGTCTCTCTACCTGCCACACATTATGAGACAGGGCTCCCGATCAAAAACATACAAGCAGTAACTTTAGAGGTTCGTTTAGTTAGTATACACTAGCCCCTAGCAGCCCACAGTTACATCAGGTTGTCAATGTGTAGTTCTTTGTTTTGCTGCTTGTACTGCCATAAAAATCTGCAGTCAGTGCCCCCCCCACCTCCACCAGCAAAAGGAATTTTTTACCAGATTGGACTGTTTTTGTGACCTCATCAGCATCACTGGTTACTGAAGTTGTTTTCATTGTGTGACAGTCTCTATCTGTTGCTGAAGCCACAGTTGTTTTTTTGACTTCACATCCAGTGCCCCCCCATTCAGAAAGTGAACATACCAATATCTAAATTTGTTTATAATATTGTTGTTGATCCCCCAAAATGTCTGCAAAGAGACGTGCAAGCAAAGTTGGTTCTCGCGATGGCACTGCTGCCAGTGAGATAGTCTGAGGGTGTGGTAGTACGCAGATGCAGAAGTACATTGCTGATGTGAGGAAAGATATTTCTCCTGCAATGTTTTTTATAGCCCAATCAGCAGCTTCACTTATAGTAGGAGGAGATGATGTTTTCCCAGCCAGTGGTGTTAGTGTTAGTGGTGGTGGTAGTATTAGTATTGGTGCCTCAAGTTCCAGTTCTGACCAGTGTACTGTATCAAAAAATATAGTGGAGTGTAAAACAGTGCAAGTGAGTGGCAGGGTAGATGATGTCATACTTCCCAGTAACATCCCAGTAACTGAATCTGAGGATTCTGATGATCATGTCAACGATAGCATACAATGAGATATTCTGTCCACTGTGGTGGTTAATGTCACACATTTTCCATGCAGTGATTCACAGTGTGGTGAAAAAATATCAGGTGATGGTGGTGTAGATGATGATGATGAATGTGATGATGACGATGATGTTGCTGTTATTGCAACATGCAGTCCACATGTAACCCTTTTGTTACCCAGGGTTACTAGAATCCCAGTAAGACCTAGTGGTAGGCAGGGAAGGCAGCTTGTGAAACTCCAGTTAAATGGGTTCACACTGTCTCACTCTGTCCACAGTCACAGCTGAAACTAGAGGGGTGACATCATTATAGAATTGTCACAGCTGCATGAGCCACATTTGGAATCTTCAGCTCAGAGTAAGTTAGAATCTTGGGAATTCAAAATCAGTCTTCAGTTTGTCCTTAAGCAAACAAGAACGACACCAGTAGTGTCTGTTTACCCCCCTCCCTCTGGGGGTGAGGAAAAGTTCTTTGTAGGTTCCAGGGGCAATCCCCTTCTCCCACCTTGGGAAGAAAGCTGCCTGTTTTAATTTAAGTTCAGTCTGTTCATGTATAACAGCAAAGGTTACATTTCTTCACCTGTGGGGCACCTGCAACGAATGGGCAAGTGTTTGGCCTCATTGAAAAGGGCAAACAACTTCTTTTCTTCAGTTGGATTTCAAGTATTGGGGACTGCTATTTGGGAGAACTATGTCAACTAGGACAAACAAATAGAGCAATCATCTGTTTAAAGTGTTAAAGTTCGTTGTAGAGAGGGTGCTTCAGGTCATCCACCATCTATCTACAGTTTTAAAGTTTAAAGTTCTGTGTGTCCAGAGAAATGGCCGGGTATGGGCTGTGGGAGCTGGAGGTGGATAGATCCCCATCTTTAGTAACCAGGTCCACCTCTACGGATTTCTTCTGTATTTTTGCTACTTGCCTCATGCGCTTGGCCAGTGATGGGGTGGGTATCCAGACGTGGGTCACAACTTGAAAATCTCTCTAGGAGTCGTAGACTTCAAGTGGTGTGGGGAGCCACAGCATGAGAACATTACTCCTTGTTTGATGGGAGTCTCCTTGTTTGATGGGAGTTTCAAATTGGAAGTACGAAAACAAAATCTCTCTAGGAGTCGCAGACTTCAAGTGGTGTGGGGAGCCACAGTTTGGGAGCCTCCTTGTTTGATGGGATGTCTTTCCAAGTAGAGTTTGGGTTCATTGCCCAGTGGACCGTCAGTCGAGTGGTCGGCAGGGGAGCCGGGCCAGTCGGGCTGTGTATCCAATGCGCATGCAAATTCTGGGCTGAGTGCCTGGTGGGTCCAAGCCAGACAACTGTTGTAGTGTTCATTCCTCAAATGGACTGCTGTGTTTAACCTCTAATCTGCATTACACTTACGTAGCCCTGTGGGGGACCATACAGAGCTTTGTTTATGTTCAGTGAGTTAATAAATAAAGCCACACTGAAAAATTCCAGCTCTGGTTCTGGACATTACAATTATTGCTTCCTGTAGTTGGATTTACTTGGGTTCCCCTGTGCAGAGTAGTCAAACCTAGGTCTCTTGTGCCAAGTAGCCTCATCCTTCCCCAAATCCATAGATACCCCTATGTATATCCATGCTACAAATGTGGACACATAGAAGGGTTACACACATGCTAGCATCCAAGCAGAAGATGTGGATGTGTGTGACATTGATGAATATGATAGTGATGTAATTGACTCCAGTTGGGAACCAGAGAAAAAGAAATTCAAAGTGGCTGTGTCTGAGTCTGTTTGCAGGACCCCCACCCCCCCATAAAAACTTGTGATTTACCAGTTTTAGTTGTTGATGACGACCCACTAATAATGATAGGTAGTCATGGGGTCAGTTGCAGTCCAGGTGTGCAGTGCCCGGAACATCACTTGCCCTACCCCCCACTTCAGTGCTTAAAAGAATGGAGTTTAATAAGAAGCATCATGGACATGTTAAAAGCAGAGCATCACAATCCCTTGTTTGGGATTATTTTGTTCAAGATGCAAATGATGAGTCAGTTGCAATCTGCCAGGTTTGCCATGTGCGTGTGCGTGAAGATCAAAAGGGGGGTCATCTGGGAACAGGAGGACAGGATACACATCTTAAGAATAGGCACATGGCACTGTGGACATAGCACAGGCTGACAGCTAATACTACAGTAGGGTATTCACCCTCATCACCAGCAACCATAACGAGCATGTTATCCCCTTCCATGACTGTTAAGTCCAGCAGTAAATTAAACATGTGCAGTAGTGAGGTAATAAGAGCAGAGGATTACTACAGGCATTATGAGGTGGAGGAGCATAATGACTTTGAAATGTTGTCCAGTGCTGGTGAGAGTAACAGTTTTGGTGGTGGTAGTGGTGAATGCAGTATGTCTAGTGCAAATGGTATATCAACCCCGGTTGGCAAATCTGGCAAAATAGCTGCATTTCTGGGTTTGTCATCATCACCTGTGCAACTGTCTTCATCAAACGTCCACACTCCACCCCCTGCCAATGCCATTCATCACAGATCACAACCATTTGTGATCACACCCCGTGTAAAATGTTTAAGTCAGCCCACGTTACAGAGTGTTTTTGCGCACAAGATGAAGTACTCCCTCAATCATACAGTATCACGTGAACTTAATGCTGCTGTAGCCGAAATGCTGGCAATTGATCTTTTGCCCTTCTCCTTTGTGGAGAATTCTGGGTTCCGGTGGTTTGCTGCATGTGCCTGTCCAAAATGGAAAGTCCCGTCCAGGACATACTTTTCTACCTGTGCTGTTCCCAGGTTGTTCCGCACTTTGTCCGACTCAGTAAGACATGCCTTTCAACATTCCTCTTCTCCATTCATCCATTTAAGTATGGATATGTGAACAAGTGGCAAAACAGCAGGGTGCTCATATTTGTGTATAACTGCACACTGGGCACAGGTGCCAGGGGTTGTCTGTGATGTTGGCAGTGTGAATAATCAGTGCAGTAAGGTGGATTGTCGCAGTAGCAATCTTCCAGGAATTCAACAGCTTGCAACGGTTGATATGCGCAATGTGACCTGTTCACACACTGGTGAGAACATGTTGGATGTGGTACTGACTGAAATTGACAAGTGGCTAAACCCCCTGTCCCTGAGAGCTGGGTTCATAACAAGTGACAATGGGTCAAATGTGGTGAAATGCATTACGAATGGTGCTTTTTTTCGTGTTCCATACATGGCCCATTGTTTAAATCTTGTGGTGCAGGAGTTTCTGCAGCACCCTGATGTAAAGAAATGCTGACTGTTGCATGATGTATCTGCTCTCACTTTTCATGATCTGGAAAGGCCCGTGACCAACTGTGGCAGTTGCAGATACAAAACAGCCTACCTCAGCACCGCTTGAAGCTGGAAGTTGTCACCTGATGGAACTCCACTTTATACATGGCAGAGAGGTTATATGAACAATGCAAAGCCATCTCAGTATATCTTGTGATGCACACTAGCCATGACAGTTCCAGGGCCTCCATGTCTATGATGACTGAACAGTGGCACCTCATGGATTCTGTAATAACAATTTTGCAGCCTTTTTTAACGTGCCACACAGGCAGTGAGTGGCGAGTCTGCCTCCATTAGCCAATCAATTCCACTGCTGCGGGTGCTGAGGCAGACATTGGTGAATGTATAGCATGGCTGTGATGTTGCCGGAGATGGTGGTAGCAGTATGTTGCTGCAACACATGCTGACAGTATTCGACAAGAATCGTTACATTGCGAGCATTCAGCATAGTGGCAACTTTGCCATAGCAACAATGCTGGACCCACGATACAAACGTGGAATTGGATCAGTCCTGGAGGGAGGGCCTGAACAGGTAAAAAATATCAGTGGTCAACTGGTGCACTTGGTTCATGGGGCACAGAAGTTAAGTGCCAAGGTCAGCAAACCTCAGCAGCATAATCCAGCTGAAGGTGTACCTGGAGGACCATCAAGCATATCCTGCGAGGGGAAGGGGACTGCAGTTCCAGGTGGTCTGTCATCCAAAGTGGCTGGTGTCAGGGGAGCGTGGCCAACCACCAACCAAGACGGTGACCCGATTGTGCAGTTCTCTCTGCCTAAGAGCCTAGAACCCAATTAAATACAATTCCTGTGATCCCCAATGGGAATTATCTAATACAACGGTAACCTGAAACCATTAGCTTACTTTGGGCTGTTTTCCAGAGAAAATTGGATACAAGACTCCTTCAACAGCAGTCAGTCTGTTCTGAAGCCACCCACACAGATAGGCCGTATGGCGCAGTCGACCTCAGGAAGAGAAGAGCCTTTGGTCAGAGAGATGTTCGCCTCAATAATGACTAGCATCGATGCATTAACGTTGGTGGTGAACACCACCGCAGTATCAATGCAGCAATTGGATGCAAGGGTGGACCAAGTTGAACAGAAAGCGACCGCTCAAGAAGATGTAATGCAGGGGCATTGTGCAACTATGCGGGAACAGGCAGCCCAAATCCATTGTTTACATGACAAAATTGAAGATCTGGAAAATAGGAACCACCACAATAATCTATGGATCCTTGGCTTTCCGGAGGGCTGCAAAGCAGGGAAAGCGCTATCCTTTTTGCAGCTAGTGCTCAATGAAATTTTACAACTTCCTGAGGGTACTAG
The DNA here is from genome assembly GCA_016271365.2 of Neoceratodus forsteri. Classification (NCBI taxonomy): domain Eukaryota; kingdom Metazoa; phylum Chordata; order Ceratodontiformes; family Ceratodontidae; genus Neoceratodus; species Neoceratodus forsteri. The sequence continues at coordinate 690,368,429 of CM057449.1, forward strand.
GGTCATGATTGAAAGGGCACACTGCTCATTGCAGCCCAAACCCAAGCAAGAGCACAGACCTAGGCCGTTTATTGTGCAGATTTTTGATCATGTAGAAAAAGAAGCGATCCAAGCTAGAGCCAGGGAACTGGGGCAACTCCGCTGGAACGAACACTCAATTATGATCTTTCAAGATTATTCCAGGGAGTTAACTGCCAAAAGGAAGGCTTTCACTGACGTCCATCACAAGCTGCATGCCTTACAAGTCCCTTTTACCCTGCGCTATCCAGCCATTCTACAGATCTCGGTCAATGGTACCACACACCAATTCGCTTCTCCAGATGCTGTGATGGTCTTCATTGCAGAGAGAGAGGTACGGCAGCCCAGGGCTTCTCATCTTGCAATCAGAAGGAAGGACCAAACCTCCAATCTTTAGTGAAAGAGGGACCGCTGGATGCCGCAATGGCAACACCCACTACATCCCCTCATCAGGCATTGGACCCTCGTAAACCGAGAGCTAGGAAAAGACCACCGACATCACCACATTGTAAGCACAGCCACCCGCAGGAAAGGGTACTCTTCTTGGAACAACAGGATCAGAATTTTACTTCAGCAGATACGACTGAAATAGAATATGTCAGCCCATATTTCTCGCAGAATCGTTCTTCCCTGCTACAAGGCCTGCCAGACAGTGATCGAGGTGAAGAGATGGATATCAGCCAAGCAACCTCTAACAGAAGTTCCTCCAGAGGAGAAGAAACCACATGGGCCTTGGCCATAGATGCAGCCTTACCCTTACAGGATGCAGAGACATGATCTTCTGCTCCTGGTTCTCCACCAAGCCACAACGCCAAAAACAACCAGACAGAGCCACAACAATCCCAACCAGGATGACGACCTGATCAATCACAAGTTCAAATAGACTAAAAATCAGATAAGTACCGAGGGATAGGTGTCTCGGGGAATTGGTGATTAATAGGGAAGGAGACAGCAAGAACAACTGGGGCCTGTACAGCTTGGAGATAAAAATCTAAACTCCATCAGCACAAATCAATACGGGCCCAGAAAAGGCCTCATTCTTGCCTCTAGATGCCAAAACCCAGAGGTACTTGTTAAAAGGAATATCTTGTAATGATAGGTTTACTGTGGCCTCGGTCCAACTATGTAGTGTGTTTATAAATGTGCTGTGTACTGCTTAGAGTGTGAGCAATTGGCTAAAGGTTACTCAGTTTTATTTCTACCTGTTCTGGTAGATTACTTTATATTTTCCCCCCTTTTTCCTATTTTATATAATGCACAAGCCTTTTGAGGTCCAGCATGGGGGAGGAATGGCCGGGATGTCAACCATGGTGGGATGCTGACACATGTACTGAGCCTTCAGCAGGTTCTCTACCCACAGGCCGACTTTCTACTCTCCTCCTGCACAGGGCATTGTGCAGGAAATGCGCAGTTGAAATAAATCACTCACACCGTGGTAGGGGGCTATACGTAGTCCAACTCTACCATGTGTCTCTCAGGTAATTATTGTTTATTTGGGGTGAAGGAACATATTGGGGAGAGGATTGTGAGAAAAATTCTCGACATCTTCGGAAGGTGTCTTGGGCTTGGGCCCACTTTATGATACATCTCTAAAGAGCTCCTCTCCTCTGTAAAGTAACCTGCCATTTCATATACAGCAGAAATAGATCTAGATTGAGACTGAATTTTCTGTTTTAATTCCAGACACTTCCACTTGGAGGTAGAAATTATAGTGATGTTGTACTTGAGCATTAGGGTAAGATGTTTAATAATGTAACAGGTTTGTTACTTAACCCTCCTGGCCTGAACAATAATGATGTTAGCTGGATTACCCCAGGCCGCATATACATTTTCAATATGATAGTTCCTTTGTATTACAGCTATTGTATTTTAATGTTAATTCTAAGAGGGTTTGTTTTGTTAAGGGCTGTCTGTCTAACTTATGGGGCCTAAAAGACAACATATTTAGTCTCTCGGACCCATTGGTTAGGACCCTTTTTGGAATCCCTCCCCCCGAGTTCCAAAGATGGAGAGGAATACAATGACTCCGGTTGCACCCGAGGCAGATAATTATATAGCTATGTCACCAACAATACCTGGGTAGATAGGCCAGTAAAAAGCAGCTAAAGATCTCGGATCCTGTCTCTGCCCGGGGGGTCAGGGTTCTCCACCAGCCATAGTTAGATTTATAAATATAGATCACTCAAAGCGACCGCTCCGTTGCCCGGTAGCTGAGGGTGCAGACTGTCACACATATGTGTTCCCTGGAAAGGCTCGGGGCAGTGACTTAATGATAATTTACACTCCCTTGTATTGATTATACTGTACTGGTCAGCCTAGCAGCTGGGTAGTGTAGGTTAATCTCCCTTTATGGGGAATTCGGTATCTCCACGTTCCACAACACATTGGACATACCATTGGCTGGGGCTCCAGCCGGTTAAGTCCCTTCGTGCTTTCTAGTGTGTTCAGTTTGATAAGTTAAGTAGTTTATTTAGGCAGATATAGACAGCAGACACAAGGCCCCTAATCAGTAACAGTATATTGTTAATTTCTAATCAAGTCCTCTAGGTGGCGCATAGTATATGTGAGACACTTGCTGTGTAATCTGTTTCATCGGTCAATACAGTAGGACTGGCTCCAAGGTACCCATTACTGAGTTCTTCTAATCCCCATGGGTAACCATTAGGCTAAAATGACGGATGTGGTGTTCCACACCTGGAATGTCAAAGGACTGAACTCCCCACTGAAACGCAAGAAAGTCCTGACACATCTGAAACGTTTACTCTCCAAAGTTGCCTTTCTACAAGAAACCAAACTGTTAAGGGATGACCATACTTGTATGAATAAGGATTGGGTGGGCCAACAAGTTCATTCTAATGCTCCTACCAGGAAGCATGGTGTCCTAATTCTTCTGCATAAGTCTCTCCCCTGGACATTAATGCAGACAATCTCTGATCAAGATGACAGATTGGTGATAGCTACATACCAAACTCCCACAAGCCCACTTACGTTATGCAGTATCTATGCCCCCAAAGAGGACAATCCCCAATTCTTCCATAATCTTGCAGAGGTGATATTAGAGTTTAATCCCCAGGACTGCCCCCTCCTCGTAGGTGGGGATTTTAATCTGACTATGGTTCCATCTCTAGATAGGAACGATACAGACAAAGAAGCACACATCAGAAGTGGAAAAGCCTTCCTCCAAATGATCTCAGATCAGGGGGTCACAGAGCTATGGAGACTTTTTCACCCCAGAATGAGGGATTACACCTTCCACTCAGAGGTCCATGCCTCATATAGTAGCTAGGCTTCTGGCTAGGCTCACCAACCTTAACATCCAAAACCCTCCCTGTTACAATTCTCCCCCAAACCATTTCTGAAGATGCCCCGGTGCAGCTTCTTATACAATGGGACATTGTAGCTCCCCCATCCAGACAATGGAGATTAGACCCTCTCTTAGTGAGGGACCCAGACTTTATTCCATGGGCCAAAAATTAAGCCTCCCTTTTTTTTTTTTTCTGAAAATCCCATAACAGACACCTCGGCCACTACCACATGGGAGGCTTTTAAGGACACGATGATGGGTAATATTATGGGGTATGCCGCGGTAAGGCAGAGAGAGAAGGAACACCAATTGGCAACCTTAGAAAAGAAGCTAGCAGTAGAGGAAGACATCTTTAAGTCTATGCCCTTCCCCTCCATTCACTCCCCTACAGGCAGAACCATTTTGGGTCTGCGCTTTGAGATTAACAAGCTTCTTAATAGGAAGGCTGAAGCAGCCATTCTCAATCTAAGACATACCTTCTGGGAGGGGGGTGACAAATGGGGCAAAACACTTGAATACCAACTAAGAAAGCAACAGGCTAGCAGATATATTTCGGGTCTAAAAAACAAGCAAGGGGTATTGGGCACATCCCCAGAGGACATTAACAACAACATGTCTTCTTTCTATAAATCTCTTTTTCCTCCACACACACAGAACCAAATAGGGAGACCCAATCATTTTTGGATACTTTACATCTACCCAAACTGCAGTTACAGTAAGCACAGCTTTTGGACCTTCCCATTACCAGAGAGGAAGTATCGGCAGCTATTCAAGGTCTGAAAGAAGGGAAGTCCCCAGGTAGTGATGGCTACACAGCAGATTTTTATCAGGCATTAATCCTGATTATTTCCCCTCTTTTGACCTCAGTCTTCCAGGAGATACAGCTTAAGGGTGCCCTTCCCTCCTATGCGTGAGGCCATTATTGTTGTCATCCCAAAAAAAGACAAGCATCCTACCAATCCTGAAAGTTACCGTCCAATTTCTCTCATCAATGTGGATAGCAAACTGTATGTTAAAATCCAGGCAACTAGACTTAGCTCCCTACTCCCTGAACTTATACACCCATCATAGGTGGGATTAATACTGGGTTGCCACAGCTCAGACCACTTGAGAACCCTGATGAGTCTGGTGCCCTTTTCTAAGTCACTTCCAACACCAGCTGCTGCCATTTCAGTGGACTTTGAAAAGGCATTCAACTCTATAGAATGGGACTACCTCTATATGGTTCTTACACATTTTGGGATCGGGGATATATTTCTTTCCCAGATACAGGCTATGTATGCTGGCCCCTCGGCCAGAGTTAATACAAATTCAATACTCTCCCCCGTATTCTCACTGGAAAGAGGTACAAGGCAGGTTTGCCCTCTCTCTCCTCTCCTTTTCATCTTAGCCATCGAGCTTTTGGCCGCGGCAATACGAAATCACCCCGATATAAGTGGTCTGACAGTGGGAGGTATACGGTACACAACTTTATTGAATGCTGACGACCTTTTGCTTCTCTTGTCAGATGTCCAATGCACCATCTCTCCCCTGCTCAGTCTTCTAGATGCCTTTTACAGATATTCAGGCCTACGACTGAATCAGAACAAGGCTGAAGTAATGCCCCTTAACAGCCATTGTACACAACAGATGGTTGAGGCTGCTGACCTACTTTGGGCTCCCAATGGAATAACTTATTTGGGGATTATCTTAACCCCGTCCTTGGAAATGATATGGCAGAGTAACATACACCCCCTTCTCTCCTCCATTAAGACAGAATTTGACAGATGGAAGCTCCTTAAACTTACTCTAGCTGGGAAAATTGCGGCCATCAGAATATCTGCCCCTAAACTTTTTTACCTCCTTATGCATTTACCTGTCCCTCTTCCCAAGCACTGGCACAGGGCCTTTGATAGGCTGGTTAGAGACTTTCTCTGGGAAGGATCTAAACCTAGATACAGCCATTTCAAACTTAGGTCCCATTGGAGGCAAGGTGGCTGGAATCTTCCATGGAAAGAGGGATAACGCAGGGCTTTTCTGTTGGCCCAAACGGTCAAGTGGTTCTGCCCCCTCTCCTCCCTCTCCCCACAATAGATACAACTTGAGCTGGATATGATGGGAACTGCCCTCCCTTCCTCCCTACTCATTGGAGGAACTTGTCTCAAAATCAGACCAGGCCATAAACCTAATACAGAGCACAGTACATCTGTGATGGAAACATCCCAAGCAAATTGGCTTGGTACCCACAGGTGGATGAAAATGGACCCTCTCCTGCTCCCATATGTTGCCCCCTGGCAGAATCCCTCTATTACCATAGGTGGTACTGTAGTGTTATGGAAGCATTGGTTGAAGTTGGGCATTTCCAAAATGGAAGATATATTGGTACCAAACCTCAAAACAATCCATACCTTTCAATCCCTCCGACATATATGGAGAATTCTATACTCAGATTTCTGGAGGTATCTCCAACTTAGAGAAGCAACTTGACATCTTTTAGTCCCTACCTTGACCTATGGTAAAGCCTCTAAACCCCTGACCCTAATTCCTGGTTACAACATCCCTGGGGATTAGCAGGCCATATATATACTAAAATTAGGGATACCCTTCCTTCTCAATCGGAGGAGGCAAAATGTAAATGGGAGAAGATGTTACAATCCCATATCTCTCCTGATGCTTGGGACCAGGCCTGAAAAGATATCCATAGCTGGTTCAAAGACGCCAGATCCAGACTGATTCAAAACAAAATAGCCCATTCTTGGTATCGAACTTCTGCAGTTCTGCACAAAGCCAAACTGCTGGAGTCCGATTGTTGCTGGAGATGTCAGAAATTAGGGGGTGATCTCTTACACATGCTATGGTCATGCCCAGGGATCCAACCCTCTGGCAAGAAATACAGACTTTAGCCTCTAATTTAATACAACAACAGATTCCCCTTAGCCTTCAGTTCTACCTATCGGGAATATGTAGGGATCTCCCTCAGCTGTCACCGTAAATGTACAGGTGGCTTGCTCTGTTGACTCTGCAAACTAAAAGAGCCATTCTCTGCAAATGGAGATCCTCTCTGGTCCCCACAATATCAGAGATTCTGCTGTCCCCCTCAGCCCTGGCCAAGTTAGATAGAATTTACCATCTTCAGACATCCCAAATTTCTATATTCAGACTTTGCTGGACACCTTACCTTAACTACGTACAGCCTCAGACAAAGGTAAGATGAGTGCTTCCCCAAACCAGTCTGGATACAATATGGTTGAATGAGGACAGTTACCACAGAGAATAAACGTCTTGATGGATAACTCATGCCTATCCCTTCTTAGGGTTTGATTTAATATGGCTCATTTTTTTCACTTTCACTCTCACTCTCCATTTTCAGGTGTATTTGGTTGTACACCTGACCTTCCATCTTTATACATCAAGAAGTATTTAAGTTAAGAACTCAAGCTAAGTTAAGAACTTAGTTATAGTTAAGAACTATATATCTGTTTCTGCCCTAGGTTGGTCAGAATTTTGCAGAGCAAATATACACTTTGCCCAACTCTTCTCCAGAGGCCATGAAAGGGGATTTGATTGGCATGTCCAGACATATGGAAATATACTTGGTGTGCTTATGTCCGGCAAAGACGATCTTTTGTGTGGGAGGCTTTGCCCTGGTGAGTGTAACAGTTTGTTACTTACCTGAATGTTTTTCTTCTAGATATTTTTGAATGTACGTATTAACAGTTAGACTTGTTGGTACAACTCTATGACATCATTTACTAATTTTAGTGAAAGATCCAGGTCGCTTTACTACCCCTGTGAATCACCAATCTGCCCTTGTAGTAACAGTGGGATTATTGGATTGATATGTCATTTGCCTTAAATCTGCACCCTGTAACCATCACAGGTAATGATGTGAGCTGTGTCAGATTGTTAAATTCAGAAAATAATAAAAAGTTTATACAAAGTGACTGGCGTCAACCCGCTTTGGGAGGCTTTGTGAAATAAATGATTTGGGAGAACAGGATGATGCATCAACAACTGAACTTAGTGTGGCACAGAGAATGGTTGAGTCATAGTTGTCTGAAAACATGCATCTGACAATAACTGAAGATTGTCTTTTGTACTGGAGTGGAAAGGTCAGTGAATGGCCAGAGCTGACTGCAGTTGTACTGAAGTACCTCACATGCCCACCCTCCAGTGTAAGTGTTGAGAGGGTATTCAGCTCAGCAGGTGCAATAGTCAGGGATCGTTGGACAAACCTGTCTCCTGCAAATGTTAGTTTGCTAACATTCATTAAAATAAATGAGAGGCACATACCAGCAGAGACTGCAACCTCGGTATTTGTACCCTGACCTAGTCATGGTGGTTTTGGTGATGTGGAAATAGACCATCCTGGTGGCACTGGCAGTGGCTGCCTGAAAAGGTACACCACTGATGTAGATGATGACACAGTGGAGAAAAAATTTCCCAGAGGTCAGACTTCAGACATAGATGACTGTGAGGGCAGCTTTCTTTATGAGGATGATGATGTGGTTAATGTCAGCAGGTTTTAACAGAAGTTGTTAAAAGGCGGTGTGCCACCCCAGAGCACCACCACCACCGGGAATGATGTTAGCCACTGCCACCACTGAGCATGAGTCTGTCTATCCCCCAAACCACCACTACCACTGGGACTGATGTTAGCCACTGCCACCGCTAAGCATGAGTCTGTCCACCCCACTGGACCACCACCACCACCAGGACTGATGTTAGCCACTGCCACCACTGAGCATGTGTCTGTCTGCCCCCCCAGACCACCACCACCACCGGGACTGATGTTAGCCACTGCCACCACTGAGCATGAGTCTGTCCACCCCACTGGACCACCACCACCACCACCGGGACTGATGTTAGCCACTGCCACCATTGAGCATGAGTCTGTCCTCCCCCTGGACCATCACCACCACTGGGACTGATGTTAGCCACTGCCACCACTAAGCATGAGTCTGTCCGCCCCACTGGACCACCACCACCGGGACTGATGTTAGCCACTGCCATGACTGAGCATGAGTCTGTCTGCCCCCTGGACCACCACCACTGGGACTGATGTTAGCCACTGCCACCACTGAGTATGAGTCTGTCTGCCCCGGACCACCACCACTGGGCCTAATGTTAGCCACTGCCACCACTGAGCATGAGTCTGTCTGCACCCCAGACCACCATCACCACCAGGACTGATGTTAGCCACTGTCACCACTAAGCATGAGTCTGTCCAACCCCCAGACCACTACCACCACTGGAACTGATGTTAGCCATTGCCACCACTGAGCATGAGTATATCCAGACCACCACATCCATCAACCACAGACACAAAATTTCTTAATATTTAAACCATAAAGTGAGTATGTGTACTAATGTTTGTTATGCTATATCACTTCCTTTAGTTGTATGTTTTGTTTTCTGTAGCTTTTCATAGCTGCAATGGTCAAACACATACGGTACACTTATTTTGTTTTTTCTACAGGTTAACAAAAAAAGTCTCCTGTGCTGAAACTCGTTGGGAATGGTACTGCAGCTGTACCATACAGAAGAACCTATGGAATATCCATTTGAAATACATTCTGGTAAGTATGAATATTTTATTTCATCCATTTTATTGTTTTGGAAATACTGCAGCAAATGCGACTGAGTATGATTCATAAACTAGGTGGCATGTGTACGTCACCAAAACTATTTCTGTAAGATATCATTCATGCACTGTATTCTGAACTTGCAGCTGTGCAGCCCTGACTATGACAGTGTCAAAAACATTGCACACAGGTTGTGTTACTTTACAAGATGTGGTTTTGAAATGTAGCTTGACTTGAGATTAAGAATCAGGGAGGGACAAATTACAATTAAGTTGTAAGAAGTCATTCATTTCTTTTTTTTAGGAAACTTCCAGATGCTTTGTTGTTTTGTCAAAGTGGCCTTATCCAAACAAGTTCTTCAAGATCAGGCCCACCCTCCCCCGGGCTGGGGCACACATGCAACATGCAGAAGTCGTTTTATTAGATGACCATGACCATCGTTAACAACCAGTCTCCAGAAGGATGCAGATGAAATCTGTGAAGAAGTAACAAATTAAGAAACCATTACAGTCAAACCTGCAAACATACTTCCTCCCCAAACTCCCCACAAAAAATACTTACCTTCATGTGCTTGAGAGTTATCCATTTCAAATTTCAATGCAAAAAGTTCTCATCGAGCACTGGAATATACACACCAACAGTTTCTGTGACCTGTGATACAGAACAATATCATGAGTACATGTCCATGTCAACCCCCCTCACCTACGAAATACACAAATATATATCTAGATATATCAACTCACCAAGGCTACTATTAGTGTACAGACAAAGGGCACCCTTCCATCCAGTTGAGATGATCATATTGCATTTGCTCGAGTTGCAGCACACATTGGACCAGCAACAGTTCGCTCATGGTCATCATTTTATTCTGGGGGACTTTGTATGTGCTGAAATGATCCCATTTCACTTTGTTACCATTTTCCAATTTTCTATACACAAGAAGGATGCATTGTGGGCATGCAGAAAAAATCTGGGGACTCTGTGCCTCCACTGCACGCATGACTGAGTGTGCCATTAATTCTGGGGAACTTTGTATGTGCAGAAATTATCCCATTTCACTTTGTTACTTCTTGCCAATTTTCTGCACACAAGGAGGATGCATTTTATGTGTTGTGTGATTGTGAGCTCATGATTTCATACTGACATTATCAATTAAAGCAGCACTGCAAGAATGTCATGACAATTTTGAACTGTACTTTTATATGCTACTTTACATTGCCACAGCCACTAGTTACCTCCGAGTCGTGACTTGAATGATACACCTCTTTCCACAATTTCTGTCTGTTTACTTAGTTGACTAATTTTTTCATGTATGAAAAAAAAATGAGCACACCTTTCAATATTGTTCTGACCAGGTTTGTATTTATTTTCAGCTGCTTTTCAATAAATATTGTTCTGTGGTGTCATAAAACACTGCCTCCTGCATAACTGTTAATTTACAACAGAAGTGATATATAACAACTAACTGATGTGATGGAGAAAAGCAGAGGAAAACAATGACAAAGACCTGGTTAGCACCAATTTAAAAGGAATGCTCCTTTCATTATTTCACTCATGAAAAAAGGTAGTACAGCAGACTCAACTACTGGAAATTCTCATATCATTCCAGTCAGGATGTAAGTCAAGGAAGTTGTAACAGCATTAAAAAATATAGATCAGAGTTCTCAACAGATTGTTGCGCTGTTGCTACAGAGATTCACCAAGTTACATAGTTATGGTGTTGCATATAACCTAATATGTGGGTGTTTTATTGAGGGACGTTTTCTTTCATTGTTAGTGCAATGCATTTCTATGAACTGCCCTATACTTTTACAGTGTGTGACGTCACAGGGGAATTCCCCTTCCAGAGTGCCGTCTATATTTGCCCCACTTTTCAGAAACGAGGACATGATGCCAGGGGAGGTGGTGTGTTCTCCACTATAGTGAATGTCCGGCTGCTATCCAAATGTTTCTTTATGTTATAAGGTTCACTTTGTGGTGAAATGTGGGCACATTTCCACTAACAAGGCTCTTATTACTAGAAACGTGCCCATGCATTTCACCACAAAGTGACCATTATAACATAAAGAAACATTTGGAAAGCTGCCGGACAATTGGACATTCACTATAATGGAGCACTCAGCCACGCTCTCCCTGGCATCACATTCTAACGTTGCTGAGAAAGGGGGGCAGAATTTGGGAGGCTTTTCTGAATGGGAATTCCTCTGTGATGTGACACACTATAATGAAATTATGGGCGTTTTTCACAGAAATGTATTGCACTATGTGGAGCAAGAAAGATTCCCCTTGAAATAAGGCGCACATATATCGGGTGTAATGCTGTAACTTGGTGAATCTCTTTCACGTCTATTTCACTAGCAAAATAGTTATAGAGTCTCAGTAATGTTTACTTTATGTCAGGACTCATGAATTTGGATTTTAATTGTTTTTCAAACAGCATGAAGACTGAGCAATGCGAGTATGTTGTGCTAAACTGCATGTGTGCCATTACTGTTCTTTCCTGTGAGTGCATACATTGTACAGCTTCATGCAAACATATATATGGTAAGACCTGTTGCATTATCAAGAATAAAGATAACAAAGAATACCTGATGTATTTATTATTGGTACCATCAACACCAGCGAACTAAGTGATATGATATTTTTTCAGAGGTATCGGGTCACTGTGCACCTCAGTCACTCACAGTGCACACATGACTTTGCAGAGATCACAGTACAAAAAACACATGGGGCCAGATATTCAAAACTTTGCCCCGGGGCAAAATTAGCACTGCCCGGCAGGCAAACTTAGCCCGGAGCACAGAGCAAGCTATATTCAAAAGGAATAGCCCAGGGCAAACAGCTTCTGAATATAGCATGGGAATGAGGCCGGGCAAACTGGGCTGAGAGTGCAGGGCAAACTTAGCTCTGGAATAAGACAGCTCTGAATATGGCAACCAGGAAGTGCAAACCACAACAGCAACACAGTGCACAGCGATGTGAAGGTAGGTAGAGATGAACTATGTGGCCAATGTGTGTGCCAGCAAATGCGTGGACCCAGTACAGCTGCAGGCAGCAGTGTTTGTGAAAGTACAGTGTGCAAAACTGTAAAATATTCCCCGAACTGTTAGCGCAGAGCTAACACGTTTGTGCGGGTTTAGCGCAGAGCTAAACCGTTAGCCCAGAGCAAACACGTTTGCCCGGTGCTAAACTTTGCCATATTCAAAAGTGACATGCAAATGAGCCTATTTAGGTAGTCTGTGGGCAAACATCCAGATTAGCATCTCATTATGACCTGATTTGCATGCAGTTTGCACTGGGCTAACTGTTTTAGCCCTGCGCTAAACCAGCGCAAGCGTATGAGCGCTAAAACAGCTGGGGAATATTATACGTTTTGAACACTCATTTCCACATGCACTGCTGCCTGCAGCTGTACTGGGACAACACAGCATAGGCACAGATGGTGGTGGTGCTGCATGCAACTGTCACATTGTAGGTCATGCTACAATTGCACAGCAGAAACTACAGTAGCAAGGGGCCAGTAGTGTGTGAACAGGCATTGCCTATGGTGTGTGTGGGCAGTGATGATGACTGCACTATACACAGTGAGAGGCCCAACCTGCAGGTGTTTACTGACAGTGGACATTACTGTTACGCTGTTGTGTGACCCACAGATGCTGTACCTGTGGCATGGGATGCTCACAGTGACATGTACATTTCTGGCTTTGTGTGCTGTGGCAGTTGTACAGCTGTGGTATGTGGCGGGGGGCATATATTATCCATCAAAGGCACACTGGTGTTGGGGTATTCCTAATACTGGCCCATGTGCACTGCATGATGTGTCCCAGCCTTGCGGCCACACCTGGTATGTGGCACAGCCTCGCCACCCATACATACTCCCCTCAACATCTTCCATGCCCACAGTGCTGCATGTGTGTGCTGGCATCTGTTGGTGTCCACAGAAGTGTGGTCCGCAGGTGTGTGCTGTATGGCCACACTGCCGTGCTGTCCATTGGCAGCAGGTCACCACTTACTGCCTGGCATGGCTGGGACTGGTGGCAGATAATGGCATCATTGTGATGCCATCAGTTAGCAGTATGCTTCATCTATGTTTGGCTTTATCTATGTGTCATATTTCTTTGTTAGGGTCGGGCAAAACCTGCGCTAAACCCGCACAAACACTGCGCAAAGCCATATAGTGTCGTGCAAAGCTGATTGCCCAGGGTTAAGACAAGCTTTTTCTGGGCGGTAATGTACACCGCGCTAAGTGTCGCGCTAAGTCGCGCAAAACCACTTAGCACGGCGCTAGTCGCTGAATATAGCATTGCGCCTGTATTCATGTCAGTTTGCCCCTTGCATACATTATAATTTTGCCCAGTGCTAATGCAGTTTGCCCACACTATTTGGCCTTTTGAATATAGCAGACCCGCGCTAATTCCGCGCTAAACCTGCGCAAACGGTTTTTGCCCGGCGCAAAGTTTTGAATATCTGGCCCATGCTGTCCTAAAAGTTATGTGTGCAGTATAGTATGTAATGTGACTAAGGTGCACTCTGGCCAGACACCTCTGAAAAAGTATCGTATCACTTAGTCCACTGATGATGATGGTGACAAGAAAATATACTGTATTCTGCTTGCTATTTTTTATAGCATAAACACTGTCTGCAACAAGTCAGCAACACCAATACATGTTTGCAACACGTGGCACAATGTCTGATGCCACACACATACACACAGGAAACAACACTGACTGCACACATGTAATTTTACACATCATACTTGCACTGCTCACAGCAGCTTGTCCACAAGCACTCCAAAACAAAAAGTCAACATTACTGAGGCACTGCAACTACAGGAGGAAAATGTGTATTATTAAACAGCAACCAAAAAACACACAAAAACAGTACAGCACAGTAGCAGGGGGGTCTAGAAAACAATCCCTTAATGTGGGATGCTTTGGTGTTCGAGCAGCAGGTGCAGCGTTGTGACTATTTGCAGCTGCTGTTGATGGATTGTATCTACCTGCTGCTGCACAGCACCTACCCTCTCATTGTTCTCCTCCAGGGCTGCCCATACCTGAGCAATGTTGGCCTGTGCTGTAGGCACTGTGGCGGGGTCCACTACAGGTGGAAACCCAGGTAGTGGTGGTGGTGGAGAGAGTAGTGTTGATGGCTGTGGTGGTGGTGGTGGAGCAGCTGCTGCACTTGCCCTCCTCCTGCTTTGGCAGCAAGGCACAACTTCAACCCCAGCAGCACCCTCGACCACTGTCACAGAAGGGCCAGCAGGTGGACACCTGGCCCCTTCCATGGCAGCCTGCCACTCCACCTTGTGGTGGTTCGACATGAGGGTGCGCTGACCACTGGTCCCCAAATGTGTCCCCTGGGTGCCATGGCACACCAGCACACTGCACAGATGGCACACCATGATTTTGTTGTCTCCCCAACACAGTTAAAAAACTCCCACACTGGGGAGCTGTGGAGGGGAACTAGATACAATCCTTGGACCACCTACATTTTCTTGGGGCACCTACTGTGGCTGTGGAGGTGGTGGATGGGGTGCTGCTGGAGCCCCTGCAGCTGCTACCAGTGGTGGTAGTGGTGGAGTAGGTGGCTGTGCAGCAGCCACCAGTGGCACTGGTGCTGCTGCTGCTTCCACAGGGGGGGAAGCAACACCCAAGAGTCGGGAGCGGTACAGCAACACACAACCACCCCCACGTGTGCACACTCCTCTCCTCTGCCTGCGCCCATGGGCCAGAGATTCTCCTTGTCCAGGGTCCATCACACACAAGTCCCCTACTATGAACGAATCCCGAGTCGACACCTAACCTTCACCCAGCGGCCGCACTCACTCTCACACTCTCAGACACATACACACACACACACACACACAAATAAAAAAAAACTTACAGAAAAAATTCAGTACCAAAAAAAAATCACAAACACAATACAAAAAATAAAAAAGATGTAGCTTTTAAAAAAGCAGTTTTTTTCCGAGACACAAACTGCTCTCCTCTCCTCTCTCACCAAAAATCCTTCTCCCTCTACAACTGCAAAGAAGAAAGTGAAAGTAACTGCTTCTCTGACTCACTTCCTTCCTGGCTAAAGCATGTGACTTACAGTACTGTAAGCCATGTGATGTGTGGGGGGCTGCCTATTTAGTTGTCACTTCGCCTTACTTCATGTTAAGGCATAATGACAACGCGAAGGTGAGCACTTTGTGGTGCCCACTTCGCGTTATGCTCTGTCAACTTGAAGTGTCCACTTTGCCAAAGGATTTAAAATTCCCCTGCATCTCTACTTACAAGGTATTCTGTACTAGATTTGCTTTGTTAAAATTATAGTGTACTGCAGTTAGCAGTCTCTCTCAGTCTTGTGGGTTGGGATCTTCTGATGAAGCAGGTTTTCATGGCTGTCAGGTATCCCTCTCTCAGAAAAAAAGATTTGTAGTTCTGTGTAACACTGCTTTCTTCTTTATAGAATGTGCTGCCTGCCACCTAGCGTGTACTAATTAAATTCCAGTCCCAGCATAAATTCTGTATATGTTGTTCCTAAGTGGATATTAGTTACCCATCAATCTAAATTCGCTCTTAGACACAAGGCAGAATTTTGTATAATGCAATGGGGCGGAATCTCACCTACTCTGTGCTACCACTACTAAGTAAATTAGTGGACCCGTGTTACTGGAATGTATTTTTCAAGGGAAGGTGTTTTTCAGGAGTGGGTTTTTGATGAGATGCAAACTAGTGCAGAATGTAAATCTACACACTCATCCAGAAGAGCTATTGAATGTGCCACACAATTGCAACCAAAAATAGCACACCAATCAGATATGGTAGACCGCAAACTATGAATCCTGCCACCCACTTTTCTGTTCAAAACTAATGGTGCCCCTAGCTTTCATTCATGCAACATCTACTATTAAGTCAAGAGATACTGTACATAGAATCCAGGACTAACGCAGAAACATAGAATGAGATGACAGATAGGGGTCACTGAGCCTACCCAGTCTACCTATTTTCTTTCTTTTTTTTTTTTAACCCTAATTCTTTTGCTGCAGACCCTACTTGGTCTACAGCTCAATCTCCCCCCCCCTTTCTTACCACTATGATTCCCTTGTGCCTGTCACAGGCATTCTTGAGCTCCACCACTGTTTTCACTCCCACTAGCTCTATAGAAAGGTTGTTTCATAGCCACCACTCTTTGTGTGAAGAAGTACTTTCTCACGTCTCTCTTGAATTTCTTCCCCCTCCTCCCCCTCCAGCTTCATAGCATGCTCCCTGGTTCTAGGGCATCTTTTTCTCTGAAAAATATTTCCTTCCTGTACTTTACAGTATTTACCCTCATGAGGCATTTAAAGGTCTCTGTCACATCTCATGTCTCCCTTTTCTCCTCCAGGGTGTACATATTTAGTTCCCTTAGCCTCTCCTCATAGGGCTTTTGATGCAGACCATGCACCATTTTAGTAGCCCTCCTCTGGAATAATTCCACTCTATGTTCTTCCTGAGATGTGGTCTCCAGAACTGGACACAGTACTCAAGGTGGGGTCTTAGCAGTGATCTATATAAGGGCAGTACCACCTCCCTTTTACTGCTGGTGATACCCCTTTCAATACACCCCAGCATCCCCATAGCCCTTACAAATGCCTTATCACATAGCCTAGCCACTTTTAAGTCATCCAATTTGATTAACCCTGGGTCTTTTTCCTGCTTTTTCTTTGTTAGTATCACTCCACCATTTTGTACTCTGCTTCCAGGTTTCTGTGGCCCAAGTGCAATATTTTGCACTTTATCACATTTAAACCCAGCTGCCATACCCTTAACCACTCTGCCATTTTTTTCCACTCCCTTCCCATCCTCCCCAAGTGCAGCGTGTCCAGTCTCTTGCAGAACTTGGTATCATCCAAAAAGAGGCTGACCTTCCCTTCAAGTTCCTCTCCTATGTCACTTATAAAGACATTGAAGAGGACTGGTCCAAGCACTGGTCTCCAAGGTACTCTGCTGGTCACCCTCCCTTCCACAGAGCTAACTCCATTTACCACTACCCTCAGTGTCCCAAGCACTAATCAGTTTCTTTACCCAGCTTATCACCTAATTACTAGGGATGGGCAGGTACTAAAATACCAGACCCCCAGGACTACTTGCAGGTACCCCAAAAGTACCCTAAAAAGACCCAGATCAAACCAAGTAGTTGGGTCAGGTAGTTACTACCTGACCCATTCTACTAACGGATTACCTGACCCTGACCATAACAAAAATCATGTGAAAGTTTTTTTTTTACTATTAGACTGTTTTTTAGGTGCCCCAAGCCATTATACCCATGGGAGACATTGCTGAGGCAGTTATGAGAGGCACGGTTGCTCTTAGTAAGCCTGCTACTGTGTCCAAAAATTATACCCATGGCTGGCCTTGCTGAGGCAGGTATGAGAGGTGCAGCTACTTTTAGTAGGACTGCTGCTGTGTACAAACATTCACATGGTGTGCATTTCTGAAGCAGGTATGAGAGGCGCAGCTGCTGTGAGTGAGCTGGCTGCTCTTTCCAAAAATTATACCTATAGTGGGCATTGCTCAGGCAGGTATGAGAGGCACAGCTGCTCTTAGTAAGCCTGCTGCTGTGTCCAAAAATTATGCCCATGGCTGGCCTTGCTGAGGCAGGTATGAGAGGTGCAGCTGCTCTTAGTAAGCCTGCTGCTGTGTCCTAAAATTATACCCATGGCTGGCCTTGCTGAGGTAGGTATGAGAGGTGCAGCTGCTCTTAGTAAGCCTGCTGCTGTGTCCTAAAATTATACCCATGGCTGGCCTTGCTGAGGCAGGTAAGAGAGGTGCAGCTGCTCTTAGTAAGCCTGCTGCAGTGTCCTAAAATTATACCCATGGCTGGCCTTGCTGAGGCAGGTATGAGAGGTGCAGCAGCTCTTAGTAAGCCTGCTGCTGTGTCCTAAAATTATACCCATGGCTGGCCTTGCTGAGGCAGGTATGAGAGGTGCAGCTGCTCTTAGTAAGCCTGCTGCTGTGTCCTAAAATTATACCCATGGCTGGCCTTGCTGAGGCAGGTAAGAGAGGTGCAGCTGCTCTTAGTAAGCCTGCTGCAGTGTCCTAAAATTATACCCATGGCTGGCCTTGTTGAGGCAGGTAAGAGAGGTGCAGCTGCTCTTAGTAAGCCTGCTGCTGTGTCCTAAAATTATACCTATGGCTGGCCTTGCTGAGGCAGGTATGAGAGGTGCAGCTGCTCTTAGTAAGCCTGCTGCTGTGTCCTAAAATTATACCCATAGTGAGCATTGCTAAGGTAGGTACGAGAGGCATAGTGCTCTTTGTGAGCCTGATGCTGAGTTCAAAAATTATACCCATGGTAGGCACTGCTGAGGCAGGTATGAAAGGCACAGTTGCTGCGAGTGAGGCTGCTGTTGTTTCCAGACATTTCACCCATGATGGGCATCGATTAAACTGACATAATATAAAACTGATGACTGACAAAAGAAAACTAAGAGCAGTGTGGCACATGTGGCTGGCATGGTGGCAGTGGTAATGGTGTTACTTGTTTCATACACAACCTAGTCATCATAGTCAGTATCACTGTTTTCAGGCTGTTGTTCAAGTTCAGGGTCAGATTCACATAATTCAGTGTTTGTGACAACTGGGAAATTGTCAGCATTCATTTTGAGAAATGTAAGCCGTTCCATATTTGCAGGACTTAGCAGTGTTCTGTGGTCAATGACTATTCCTCCAGTTGCATTACATATGCATTCTGAATATACACTTGAAGGTGGAAAACTGAAGTACATTTCCTAGATCTGGCCATATTGTTCTCTTTTGTTTCCAGTAGAGTGATGGATCTTCCTTGAGACCAGTCACAGTATGGTCTGGAAAAATACTTCAGGATCATTGTGCTGCATGAGATGGTTACCCCCTGGTTTAATGGGGAGATCCTTGAGCTGAAACGACAGGGCAAAGAAAGTTGGAAACGCACTGGCGGAAAAGTCGCCTGGAGGCAGATAGGCTTAGATTGCTAGATCATTACAAGATCTACCAATCAGCAATTTCCCATAAGAAGGCAAAGTTCCTGTCCAGGGAAATTGCTACAGTGAAGAATAGGCCAGCTGAGATCTTCCGGACTGTGGACAGACTGTACAATACAGCCTGTCTCCATGCCAGTCGAGCATTGTCACAACTACAGTGTGAGGAGTTTGCGCAATTCTTCGCTAAGGTGTCCACCATCAGGGATGAGATCAGCCATTGCCTTCCCATTGGACCTTGTGCTAGTCAATTGGGTGGTACTAATGCCCAGTTGACTTGGTTCACCTTTAGCCAACCGGCAGTCATGGATATAGTGAGGATTGTCCAAACTTTGCGGCCAACCTACTGTAGTTTGGATCCAGGCCCTACATGCCTATTAGTGGGGTGTGTAGAGGTCATCAGTCTGGTCCTTGCTGGGATAGTGGCGGTTTCATTGGAGAGGGGGATCTTTCCAAATCCCTTAAAGGAGGCAGTAGTACGTTCCCTTTTGAAAAACCCTCCCTTGACCCCGACTGCCCAGCAAACTACAGACCAGTCTCAAACCTACCCTTTATAAGGAAAGTTATTGAGAAGGTGGTCCCTTTGCATTTGGAGGATCATTTGACCAACCACAGTCTCTATGACCCTCTCCAGTCTGGCTTCAGGAAATGGCACAGCACCGAGATAGCCCTGGTGCGGGTACTAAATAATCTCCTGATGGCGAGAGATCAGAGAGCCGGTTCCATCTTGGTTCTCCTTGCTCTCTCAGCAGCATTTGACACCATGGATCATGGAGTGATGCTTGAACACATGTGGTTTTTCTGTGGACTGAGGGGGGCGGTCTTCAGCTGGCTTCGATCTTTCCTCAAGGGCAGATCTCAGAGAGTAGTGTCAGGGATTTATTCCTCGGCCCCCTCACTGGCTGCCCTGTGGGGCCCCACAAGGTTCAGTGCTATCTCCCATGTTATTTGCGTTGTGTATGCTCCCATTAGTGGACATTATAAAACGGTATGGGCTGAGTTCTCATAGCTATGCTGATGACTCTCCACTCTACATGTCTTTTGTGCCTGAACAGGAGTCTGATTCTATCATGGTGCTTAATAACTACCTGCTGGAGATACAGAACTGGATTTAGTACTAGTTGGCTTCGGTTGAACTCGAGTAAGACAGAGGTATTGGTGGTAGACCCTGGTTTTAGGATGACAGGGGCATGGGCGGGAAAACCCTCAGGTTTATACCTTGAGGGGACCCCTCTTATGGCCTTGGACCAGCTGCATAACCTGGGCATGATGTTTGATGAAGGCCTGACCCTGAGGGCGCAGGTTTCGTCTGTAGTCAAATCTCCCTTTTTCCATCTAAGGAATATAGCCCAGGTGAAACATCTGGTCCCACCCGAAGATCTTCCTACCTTGGTCCACACGTTTGTCACCAGTCATTTTGATTACTGCAACACCCTTTACCTAGGGCTACTGGGGGTGGAGATCTGCCGCTTGCAGCTAATGCAGAACACCACGATCAGGTTGTTGACTGGAACCTCTAGATCCAGTCATATAACACCTGTGCTGTGTGAACTGCACTGGCTGCCAGTACAGTGGCTGATCACCTTCAAGGTCACATTGCAGACCTATAAGGCCCTACATGAGTTGGGACCTCACTACCTGAAATAACTCCTGTCCTCTTACCGCCCCTCCCACTCACTCTGATCCTCTGGCGAGAGATTGCTAGAGATTCCCAGGGTATTCTTGAAAACATCTGGAGGAAGATCTTTTTCCTTTATGGCACCCACCCTGTGGAATTCTCTACCTCACCAGATAGGAGACAGCCTGGCTGTAGAATGATTTAAAAAAATCCTAAAAACTTACCCATTTAACCAGGCATTCTCAGGGACTTAATAAATGACTGCTACTGTTTTATTGTTTGACTGATTTTATATATAATACTGCTAATGTCATTGTATGATTTTTTTTATAAACATGCTCTGAGCTCTGGAAGGGCGCCTCATATAAATACAATCTTACTTACTTACTGTACTTACTTACCAGTCTGGCAGATGAACCTGCTACACTTTCTTTACAGGATACTAGTCCATGTTATTGCAGATGGCTCAGAAGTGATTTGCCTTTCTGACTATGAAAATGGGATGCCCAAGAAGAAGCTGTAGATGTCCTTTCATTCGCATATGACACTGGTGATTGTGAAGAATTGATGGATGTGCTATTGTCTGTGCCAGAGGCACACTGTGATCTTCTGGCCGGGTTTGACTGCTGTACATCAGTTAATCGTGTTTGTAGGGCAATGTCACATTTGGTTAGCAGAAGATCTCTTCAATATTCAATGTCTTCCTCTGCAGAGAGGACGGCTTCAATGTTCCACTTAAAGTGGGGATCTGGCAATGTAGCCAACACATAGATGTCATTCTTAGATATGGCATATAGTCTCTGATCAGTCAACAGTCCAAGACTCAAGTAATCTGCCTGCATAACAGCGGTGGTGTTGTATTTTGACTGAAAGTCTTTCTTCATGTAATCAAGAAAAATGTGAAGAAATCTGATTTGAGGAAGAATTTGACTCAGAGTTGCACTGTCTGCACTGACATCACATGAGGCAGCCTCAAATGACTTTAATAAGGTGACCAAAGATTCAAGTAGAGTCCAGCTGCTGGAAATGAACATGATGTATATGATTTTGCATGGTGTAGTCTTTTACAGCTTTTTCTGTTCATGAAGCATGTCTAACATGAAAAATGCTGAATGTCAGTGGGCTGGAACTTCCTGCTTTAATGTATGCAAGGGTAAGTTGTTCAACTTCTGCAGCCCCTTCAGGATTTTTTGTGCTTTCACAGAGTGGTTGAAATGCCCACATATTTTCCTAGCAAAGCCTAACAGATTTTGAACTTTTCTCTTTCATTTAAGAAACTATGGATGAGAAGATTGTTATAATGTGCACAGCAAGGTATGCATTGGTAGTTGCCATCTTTATCAGCCTTGACTATATTGGCACCATTATCTGACACTATGAACCCTGGAAATAAGGAATGCAGAGTAAGCCATTTCTGGAATTGATTTTGTAGCTCCTTCAAGATATTCACTGCAATGTGGTTTTCCTCAAAAGTGGTTACACATAACACAGCCTGCTTCTTACTACTTACAGTAGAGCTGGGATTATTACTTTCTGACTGAAAACTTGCCCAATGAGCTGTAACAGTCATGTAGTCAATTGTTTGGTTGCTGGTCCATGTATCTGAGATTACGTGAACCTGCTTCACCTCAGAGAGTTTCAACTGCTTAGTGACCGCACTACACACCAAGTGATACAACTGTGGAACAGCCTTTTTTGATAAATATGTTCAACAGGGAATGGTGTACTGTTGTTCAATCCGGTTCATGAACTTGAGGAAACGTTTTTGGGCAACAAAAGCAAAAGAGAGTTGACAATCAGCCAACAGCTCTGTTATGACTCTATTTAACATCTGGCATGTTGGATGCTGGTGGGTAAATTTTGATGTCCTCGCAACACTTTCTTTTAATGTTCATTGACAAAATATTTTTGATTTTTGGGGGATTGTATTTTCACACCTTTTTCAGGTGGAGTACTACTGTGGGATTTTGCAGTACTTGATGGTGTCAGAAGAAAACAATCTATGTTTGTCTGGGAAGACTGCAAGGGCACATTAAGTGATTCAATGTTAGTTCCTGCTTCCAGTTCATTGTCACTATGGTCACTGCCACCACCACCTCCACTACTGCCCATAACAAACACACTGTCCCTCACACTGCCCCACTCAATTGGATGTTTTAGCTTTGCTTGTCATATCATTACTGATGTTCAAAAATGTCCCACTTTGCCACCACAAATGACACTCTTGTTACACAAACTGCATACTGCTCAAGGCACTAGGTCAGAACAGCGAACAGCAGAACAGTGCGGTCAACAACCGTGAAAGCAAAACGGCACAGCTAATTTCAACACCCTACCAAAAGAACCACCTGCAAAAATAATGCCAATGATAGCAGTCCACAGACACACTGACTGCTACCAAGGCTAAAAGAAATAACCTGAATATTACGTTTTAGTGGGCGGGCTTCTCCCCCTGCGCCCCCTGTTATAGGGGACTTCACCCCCGAACCCCCTCAACTTAATATAATCACCTCAGGGGGTAGGGGGAGGCAACTTGAGGAAGGGAAGAAACCTTGGGGAGGGACAAAAAAAACAACAGTCCTGAGACACAAAAAAAAACATGCTGAAGTTTCAGGACTGGGAATCAAACCCCAGTCCACCAGTGTTCTGCCACCCTGTACTGCCTGTGGCACTAACCTCTGCACCACAGCAGCTGCTCAGCAGTGGTCAATCAACAGACACTACATCCTCTTCCCCTCTTCATTTGTACAGCAAACAGCTACAGGGATAGCGCTAATCCTACCTGCACTATACTATCCCTGCAGCTGTTCTGTCTTGCGCGATTTTGACAGTGTGGTTCTGACCACGCTATTCTTGCCTTCTCTATTCTGACCCAATAAGCTGCTTGAAAATTGTCTGTAGGGTCAATATAAAACAAATTCCATACTAAAGATTTACCTTTTGTGCTTTGTACCATGGTGCCTGGCACTATTTCTTGCACAGTCAAGGGACCTGGAGGAAACCCTACACTGCTATGTCCTTGTTCACATGAATTGTTCTCATTCATGTTCATCGTCTTATTCTTATGCTTAGCATCTGATTTTTTTTCTGCACTTGCCTCTCCTGCCTTACAGTGGGATCCTCTCCTACACCCTTATTGAAACTACAGACCTCATCGACACAAGATTTAGAAGAACTGGAAGTGCTGTCATCACCATGTGGGACATAGCTTGGGCTTTCCCATTCCCAGTCCCCATTATCACCACCATCTTTATCAGCATTCACTACCTCAGCATCTGAGCTTATATTTGAGGAGGATGCCTCCTTGTCCTTGCATGCTGCTTCAGCAGCTTTAAGTATCCTAGAACATGTGGCAAATGTTCAGTACCTCTACAAGTAACTCCTGTCAGTTCTTTCCAAAACTCTACTACCATTTCATTGTTAACAAGCTTTGTTGGTTCAGGAGGATTTTTAGTACCAGTCCTGGTAATGTTATTGTTATTATTATCACTATGTTCTTCATTAGTGCTAGAATTTATAGTGTCCACATCATTCTCAGTTGCACATGCACCAGCACTGTGCTTCTTTTTAGTAGACTTAGTCTGGGAAATATGAGACATAGTAGACACAGCCATGGCTTTCGCTATGCCACAGAGAGACGTCACATATAGTGTAGCTATGACAAGGGTCAGGGCACCTAACCAGCTAACAGACAGTGTAATACAGCCTAAATGGCTTTCACAAGCCTGCAGAGAGACGTCACATACAGTGTTGCTATGGCAAGGCTTGGGACACCTAACAAGCTAACAGACAGTGTAATATAGCCTAAATGGCTTTCGCAAGGCTGCAGAGAGATGTCAAATACAGTGTAGCTATGACAGGGCTCTGGCTGGGGCACCTAACAGGCTAACAGATAGTGTAAGAATGGCTTTCTTTATGCTGCAGAGAGGTGTCACACACAGTGTAGCTATGACAGGGCTCAGGGCACCTAACAGGCTAACAGACAGTGTACTAGAGCCTAAATGGCTTTCACTATGCTGCATGGCGACACCGCACACAGTGTAGCTATGACAGGGCTCAGGGCACCTAATCAGTTAACAGACAGTGTGTAATACAGCCTAAATGGCTTTCACTATATCTCAGAGGTACATAAAGTAGTTATGTCACAGACAGGGCTTGGAACACCCAACAGACAGTGTGTAATACAGCCTAAATGGCTTTCACTATACTGCAGAGACACGAAGAGTAGCTATGTCACAGACAGAGCTCAGGGCACCTAGCAGACGGTGTGTAATACAGCCTTAATGGCTTTCGCTATACTACAGAGAGACAAGGAGTAGACAGGGCTCGGGGCATCTAATAGACAATGTGTAATACAGCCTAAATGGCTTTCACTGTACTTCAGAGACACACAGAGTAGCCATGTCACAGGCAATCAATCAATCATCTTTATTTTACCAGGTGAAACACCATTGAGACAGACTCATTTGCAAGGTGGGCCTGGGTAGGTCATAACAAAAACACATAAGCTAAATGTTGCTATATGGTCAGTGGGGGATGCTGCAGCAGAAAGTAAAGCCATCAAAAAATGGAAAGCAATGAGTACCAATGCACGTAGTCTGAGTAACAAGCTTCCAGAATTAGTGGTCTTGATGGAGGAGGAACATCTGGATATCGTGGCAGTCACAGAAACATGGTTCGCACAAAACCATGACTGGGACATAAACATACCAGGATACACTATCTACAGGAGAGACAGAGAGGGTAAAAGAGGAGGAGGAGGAGGAGTAGCTCTTTACATAAGGGAAGGAATCAAAGTAACAGAACAAAAGAGAAAACAGGGAGGAGAAGAAGCACTGTGGGTAAATTTGGAGACCGGCAATGGCACCACAATCCGCACAGGGGTTGTATACAGACCCCCTTCTCAGGGGAGGAAATGGACAAGGAAATGATAGAAAGTATACTTAGTATGGCAAAAAAAGGGGAGATATTGCTGATGGGTGATCTGAATATGCCAGATGTTAACTGGAGTGCAGTTGCTGCAGCCACTTCGAAGAGTGGGGTTATTCTAGATGACCTACAGGGGGCATGCCTTAGACAACTAGTATTGGAGCCCACTCGAAAGGGAGCAATCTTAGACCTAGTTCTCTCAAATGGAGATGAAGAGAGGATCACAGATGTAGAAGTGGGTAGCCATCTGGGAACTAGCGACCATCGAACAGTATGGTTCACAATAAACACAGCAATAGAGTCAAGCCATACAAAGGCAAAGGTACTGAACTTTAGGAGGGCTGACTTTGCCAAAATGGGTAAGTGCCTGAGGAATGCACTAGCAAATGGGCAGGAAGGAAGGGTGGAAGAACAATGGGGAATAATAAAAACTGCCATCACAGAGGCAACAAGCCTTTGTGTGAAGCAAATAAACAAAACTAAATGATGTAAGAAACCACTATGGTTCTCAAAGGAAGTGGCAGTGAAGGTTCAAGAGAAAAAGAAAGCTTTCAGGAAGTACAAGGAATCACAGAAGGAGCAGGACAGAGAACTGTATCAGTTAAAGCAAAAGGAAGCTGGGAAGACAGTCAGAACACCAATACCCAAACTGAGAAAAAGATAGCCAACTCAGTTAAGAAGGGGGATAAAACCTTTTATAGGTACATCAGGGAGTGAAGGAAGACCAAGGGAGGGATAGTGAGGCTTAATAAAGGGGAGGAGGGGGCAGAGGAGACTGTGAAAAGGCAGAGATACTAAACAAATATTTTGCTCAGTATTTACAAAGGAAGAGGGAGGTACCTAAAACAAATAGTAGAAACACCCTGGATACAGAAGTTGATACCAGCCCATTTACAGAAGAAAGAGTTCTGAAAGAACTCTTAAAACTGAAGGTGGACAAAGCAATGGGGCCTGGTGGGATTCATCCCAGTATTCTAAAAGAACTAAGGGTAGAATTAGTGACACTACTGACTACCCTGTTTAACAAATCATGGGAGGATGGGGTGGTACCCGAGGACTGGAGGAAGGCAGATGTGATTCCCCTTCACAAAAGTGGGAGCAAGGCAGAAGCAGGAAACTACAGACCTGTTAGTTTAACCTCAGTGGTAGGGAAAATGATGGAATCACTTCTGAAGGAAAGAATTGTCAAGTATCTAGAGGCCAGAGGGGCACAGGACCCAAGGCAGCATGGATTCACAGCAGGAAGGTCATGCCAGACAAATCTGATAGATTTCTTTGACTGGGTGACCAAAGTAGTAGATCAGGGAGGGTGTGGACATGGCCTACCTAGACTTTAGCAAGGCATTTGACACAGTCCCACACAAAAGATTAATATACAAGTTAGCTAGCCTGGGAGTGGGTCCCAAGATGACAGCCTTGGTAAAAAAATTGGCTGCAAAATAGGACACAGAGAGTAATAGTAAATGGAGTCCACTCTGATGGAGGGGGGGTTACTAGTGGGGTACCGCAGGGTTCAGTATTAGGACCAGTCCTCTTCAATGTCTTTATAAGTGACATTGCAGGAAGGAAAAGTATGTCTCTTTGCAGATGACACAAAGATCTGCAACAGAGTTGATGCACAAGGTGGGGTGGAAAGGATGAAAAGGGACTTGGCAAGGTTAAAGGAATGGTCAAATGTATGGCAGCTTAGATTCAATGCTAAGAAGTGCAAGGTAATGCACCTGGGAAACAAAAACCCAGGGGAAGAGTACACAATGGGGGGTCAGATACTAACAACAACAAAAATGGAAAGGGACCTGGGGTAGTCATATCAGATGACCTAAAGGTGGGCAAGCAATGTGAGAGGGCAGCAATGAGGGCTGGGGATGTTGGGATACATAGGGAGAGGCATCACCAGTAGAAAACAGGAAGTTATTATCCTCTGTACAGACAGCTGGTCAGACCCCATCTGGAGTACTGCGTGCAGTTCTGGAGACCCAGTCTCGCAAAGACATAGACAGGATGGAAGCTGTCCAGAGGAGGGCAACTAAAATGGTGCAGGGTCTGCACCAGAAGACATATGAAGAGAGACTAAAGGAGCTTAATATGTATAGCCTCGAGGAAAGGAGGAAGGGGGACATGATAAAAACTTTCAAGTACCTCAAGGAATCAACAAAGTCCAAGAGGGTAGCATCTTTCAAAAAGAGGTGTGCAAGAACAAGGGCACAATTTGAAGATAGAGAGGGCAGCTCAGAGGTAATTTAAGAGTATTTTTTCACAGAGAGGGTTGTGGATGCATGGAACGGCCTTCTGGAGGAGGTCATGGAGTCAAAAACAGTGGGTGAATTCAAGCATGCATGGGACAGTCATAAGGCAATTCTAGGGGATGTGGGTAGGAAGAAGTAGGCTGCTGGTTAACTAGGATCTGCAACTTATCCAGTAGGCAGGGAAATGGGCAGACTGGGTGAGCCAAGCGGTCCTTATCTGCCATCAAATTCTATGTTTCTATGTTTCTATAATACAATGAAACAATAGTCCGTATAGAGCAAATACGAGCGAGGCATAAATAACAGTGCATACAAATTGGCTAAGGGTACAGTAGACCTCAAACACTCAAATACAGCATTGATAGGGCAAGAACAAAAAATATTTACAGAATAATACAAATCAGTATTTACAATGTAAGTAATGCCTGCCCAGTCGCAACAAGACTTGTGGAATAGACGGGGGAGGGACTGGGTATCAGGTAAGGGGAAGTCTTGGGAGGGAGGTGTGAAGGGTAGGACAAGATGAGGGCTAAGATGTCAGAGATGAGGGGATGTCAAAGGGGAAGATAGTAAAGGGAGGACAATAGGGTGTTTAAAAAGAGGAGGGTACTGGGTTGGCAACAGGGTGGACAAAGGAGGACTAGCAGGGTGCGACGTGTTGAAGATGTGCAAGGGGAAGACAATGTACAGGTAGTATACAGGGTTCAAGATACAAGGTTCAGCTAGTTAAAGCAGTCACAGGATTCACTAAAATTATGAAGGAATAGAGCCTTAAAGAAGGCCCAGTTTACTGGAATTGCAAGCTTTAGAACCTTTTGCATGTTGTTCCATATCATTGGAAGGGCATGGTTTATAGCTGTTGCTCCAAAGTGTGTCCTGATCTTAGGGACAACCAGGGAAATCAGGGAAAGGCTTCTCAATACATAGCAGCCAGCGGGAGAGATGGGTAGACAGTCAGAAATGTATTGTGGAAGTTTGTTGATTATAGCCCTACAGGTCCAAAAGACTGCATTCTTATGGCATCTGAAACTAAGCGAAGACCAACCAACCATGGTGCAACGAGTGCAGTGATAGGTACAACAGGGCGCATCCATGATAAATCTGATCAACCGATGATATAGTGTGCCTAATTTAGACAAGGCAGAACTTGGGCCCTGGCAGTAGATAAAATCTGCATAATCCATGAGTGGCAGGAACGTAGTTTGGACTAGCCTAACCCTTGCTTCTTGTATAAACAGGTTCCTAATCCTGAAGAAAAGACCAAGCCTCTGTTTCAGTTTCTTGCAAGCTCCTCCACATATTCCACAAATGAAAGTTTGTGGTCAATCCACAGGGCCAAGTACTTGAATTTAGTTACAGATTCAAGGGGCTTGCATAGTAGGGTGGTGACCTGCAGGGCCATGGCAGAGTTACGTGCCTATGGTGCAAGAACAAAGGGTGAAAACAACATTGCCTTGTTTTTGTTGGCATTGAGTAAAAAACTACAAGTGCAGAAGATTTTTCTTCAGGGTGTTGAATTTGTCTTGCAGGTCTGCACATGCTGAATCTGGGGTGGGCCTCACTAAGTACAGGAATGTGTCATCGACGAAGAGATGTATATTGTCCAAACTGACCCCGGTATCAATATTGTTTATATAAATTGCTAACAATAGTGGGCCTAAAATGGACCACTGAGTGACCACCCCTTAAAAGGGGTTTTGGAGGGGAAAGATCCCCACTAGCCTTGACACTCTCGTGGCGATCCGTTAGACAACTTGTGAGCCAAGTCATGGCCAACCGGTCTAACCCAAGATTACTGAGAGAGTAATGATGAGCACTTCATGGTCGACTGTGTCAAACACTTTGCTCAAGTCTAAGAACAAAGCACAGACATGTTGTTTCTCATCCAAGGCCATTAGCCAATTGTTGTATACTTTGGCAAGTGCTGAAATTGTACTGTGCTGAGGCCTAAACCCTGACTGTATTGGATTAAGGAGGTTATTACTCTTGAGGAAGCATCTGAGCTGTGTGTCAACATCTTTCTCCAGCATCTTGGATAGAATAGGAAGCAGGGAAATAGGGTGGTAGTTATTTAAATCGCTCTGGTCTCCAGACTTGAACAATGGTGTGACATGTGCCATCTTCCAGACCATAAGGAGGACACTCTCAGACAAGGACAGGTTGAATAGGTGCGTAATGGGAAGAGATATGGCATGATAGCCTAGTTTTAGGTAGTACAGCTCAATCTGGTCAGCACCCGTGCTTTTTCTTACATCCAG
The DNA here is from genome assembly GCA_016271365.2 of Neoceratodus forsteri. NCBI lineage: Eukaryota > Metazoa > Chordata > Ceratodontiformes > Ceratodontidae > Neoceratodus > Neoceratodus forsteri. Next base: position 690,398,348 of record CM057449.1, read on the forward strand.
ATCCAAGAGTAAGTCTTCCACAGTTTTTATTGACACTGGAAGAAATGGAAAAATTGCACTGTGTGTGGTAGACACCAGAGATAGGCAAGCTGCATCCTAACTGCACAGTTGAGTGCGAAGAGCATTGGCAGGGTAAGTATCAAACGCCAACCCTGCTGTGGTGAAGTGATCATTAAGGAGATCAAGTATCTTATGCTTATCAGTATGGACAGCCCCATCAGAGAAGACTTTGAATGGGAGTGAACTGGCAGGGCTATGTCCCTCCAAACCTTTGAGCATACTCCAGAATTTAGAAGCACATTTGGAGGAGGATTCAAGCTCACTACAAAAATATCTAGCCTTTTCCACTCTGACTAGTTTGGTGCTACGATTTCTAGCCACCCTGAATGTTGCCCAATCATCTAATATTTGTTTTTTCTTGCTCTTTTCCATAGGGCATCTCTGTTTTGTAGGGTCGCCTTAAGCTCATTGGTGAACCATGGGCAGGACCTTTTTCTTGTGTGGGTTTTAACTAGTGGGGCATGCTTATTAATGGTATCAGGTAGAATGCTATGAAAAGACTCATATGCCTCGTCCACAGTGGGGGTTAAGTAGAACTTTTGCCAGACAGGAATGGGGCACCTAACAGACACTGTGTAACACAGCCTAAATGGCTTTCACAGCTGCAGTCAGTAATGGATGCCCCCCTTTCTCCTTCTGGCCCTGACCCAAGCACTGCACTGGATGATACCCCGATTATTCCTCCTTCAGTCCCCAATCCCTTGCTCCTTTGTGGATTAAACTTTATGCTTTTTTTATGTTCTAAAACTTTTTTTGTTGTTTGTTTCACTGCACCAATTCCTCCCTCTCCCAGCAAACTCCACTTCTATCTGCATGCTCACAGCAGACACAGAGCACAGACCAATTGGATTGTCCGGCTGATGTCACGTGCTCCTTTCTGCTGTGAGGACCCCATAGTCTGCCCTTTCATGCCTGATTACAACTTTGAAAGGGTCCCAGGACCCCACAGCTACCTGTAATGCTGGTTTAAAAGATATATTACCTGTTACTCGACCCGTTACCCATGTCAACAGTACCTGAACTGCAAAGTACACTGTTATGTCAGGCAGGGTAGTAAATCACCCGAACTACCCTACCTGGAAAAAAAAAGCTGATACCCAATCTACCTGCTCCAGCTACCCAATGGGTAGCCCATCCCTACTTATTACTTAACCCTAAGTTACCCAACTAGCTTACCAGTCTCCTATCTGGAATGGTGTCAAAAGTCTTGCTGAAATCCAGGTAGGCTATGTCCACCATTACTCCCTTGTACAGCTCCTTGGTCACCCAGTCAAATAAATCTATCAAATTTGTTTGGCATGAGCTTCCCACTCTGAAACCATGCTGCCTTGGATTCTATAATCCACTGGATACAAGATAGTCCATAATCCTTTCCTTTAGCAGTGTTTCCATTCACTTACCCATCACTGATGTCAGGCTGACAGGTCTATAATTGCCCACCTCTTCCTTGCTACCACTTCTGATAACTGGGACTACATATGCCTTTATCAAGTCCTCTGGGATCACTCCGGTCTCCAGTGATCTGTTAAATAGGTCTGTCAGACGTGTAGCTAGTACCTCCCTGAGCTCTTTCAGCACCCTTGGATGTACCCCATCTGGCCCCATAGCTTTGTCTACCTTCAGGTTAGTGAGTGCTTTCCAGACTCTCTCCTCAGAAAACTGACTAGTGTCCATTTCCCTCCCATCAAAGCTCCTGTCACCTTTTTATGGTCGTTCCCCATCCCCATCTATGGTGAACACTGAGCAGAAGTATTTGTTCAAGAAGCTTGCCTTTTCTTGATCCACTTCTGTACAGTTACCCCCCTCTCTCTTTAACCATGCAACCCCTTCCTTTGTCTTCTTTTTTTCATTAACATACCTAAAACATTTCTTGTCCTTTATTGATATACCCAGAGCTATTGCTTCTTCAGTTTGCACTTTTGCACTCCTTACTGCTTTGCCTGCTTCCTTCTGTATTCCATGATATACTTCTCAATCCTCCTGTCCCTGGGTCTCCTTATACCTTTTGAATGCTACTCTTTTAGCCTACACCTTTTCTGCTACTTCTTTTGAGAGCTATAGTCATCTCCTCCTCTTTTTACTTTTGCTTATTTGCTTGACACAGAGGTTTGTTGCCTTCACAATACCCTCTATTACTTTGGCCCACTTTTTCTCCACCTCCCCGGTCCTCTACCCCTGCCAAGTCATTCCTGAGACATTCATCCATCTTTGTAGAATCAGCCATTCTGAAGTGCAGGGCCCTCGCCATTGTGTGGTTGGATTCCATAGCTGTTCTTATATTGACACACACTGTAGGATGATCACTGGTCCCCAGATGGCTTCCCATCTTGATATCTGCAACACTGTCCCTGTTAGTAAGCACCAGGTCCAGTACTGCCCTCTCAAGAGTGGGTTCACTGACTAGTTGCTTGAATAAAGCCCCCTACAGGGAATTCAGGATGTCCCTGCTCCTAGTTGAAGCCACAGCAGGGAGGCTCCAGTATAAATCCAACAGACTGAAGTCCCTCACCAGCAGCAACTCCCCCTTTTTGGCCATTTTGTCAATTGTCTCTAACATTTCCCTAAGTCCTCCCCCCTGTGCTGGATGCTTGTAAATCCCACCAGTCCGAATAGTGGTGCCATTTCTCAACTCCAGGAGGACTCACAAAGCCTCTGCCCGCCCCCTTGAATTCCCTGTATTTCAATTGCCTTTATGCTTGCCTTCGCATAAAGCACCACTCCCCATCCCATCCTACCTACCCTGTCACTTCTGAACATTGTGTAGCCTGGTATGACCATGTCCCATTTATGGTAGTCAAGGCACCATGACTCATTAATGGCTACAATATCCTGGCCAGCCTCCACCATAATGGCCTCTACCTCTGGGATCTTATTGTCCAGACTTCTAGCATTAGCACGCATGGCCCTCCAGATTTTGTTAGCTCTTTGTCTGTCACTTCCCCCTTTTTCCTTTTGTTCCCAATTACTCCCTCTTCTCTTCTGACTACTTCTTTTCCCCTCTACCTCCTTTGCTAAATCCTACTTCCCTGATTAACTTGAACGTGGTGGGACTCTCCTCCCTTAGAATCTCCCTAAACTCTATCTTAGCCTTTAGGGGAAATTCCTGCCTCCCCTTCTTCTTCCACCACCCCACTCGGCTAGTTTAAATTTAAACTATGGACTGAGAACTGCAGTTCCCCTTCTGGATGGATGCAGGCCATCACCTCTTTATAGGCTCTTATCCTCCCAGGTGGGCCCCAAGGCCCCAGTGTAGCTGCACCCCTTCTCTTTGTACCATTTCTTCAACCATGAGTTGAAAGCCTTGGTGTGGAGCTCCGTCTCCTTCCCTCTGTCGTGCACAGGTAGCACCTCTGCAAAAGCTACAGAGCTTGCTACCTGCCTAAGACTTCTTCCCAGTTCCCTAAACTCCCCCTACACTGTTCCTACCCAGTCCCTAGCCAGGCCATTTGTACCCGGGTGGACAATGACATCCAGCTCCCCCTTCCTTCCTACAGCCCTAGCGATCCTTAGGATATGCTTCCCATCCTTCCATGCCATGGAACAGAGCAGGCACCTTGCTGCCCCCCTTTCCTAGTCCCAACTCTATTCCTCTGACAATGGAGTCCACCACCAGCAGTTGCTTTGTCCTTCCCTGGGGTCCTCTTACACCCTTCTTGGGGCATCTACTTGGGAGGTCCCCCACATCCTCCCTAGCCACTATCATGAGTGCCTCTTCTTGGCAGTCCCACTCCATCACAGCAGCATAGGAGTTCTCTAGTGCTATTGGCTGTGGTTGAGGAATGGGCCTGTGACTCCCCTTAACCTTTGGGATCCCACCACTCACTCCCTCCTGGAGCCCACTATAGTCCAGCCATTCCTCCTATCTGGCATCTTTGAAGTAACAGTGTTGAATTTGGTGGACCCTGGGTTGGAGAAACGATCACCCCAACCCCTAATAAACTCAGCCAAGTCTAGTGGTCTCCTTCTGACTTACAACCAATGCAGCCTCAAGTCTAGAGACCTTCTCCACAAACCCAGGAAGGTGCATGCAGATGGGGCAGTACTACAGTCTCCAGAAGGCCTCCCTGAAGACTGCTACCCCACAGCCACTGCACTACACCACTCCCCACATTTCCTATTCCTGCTCTTTCTGCACTTTCTTTCCACCTTTCCCAGAACCCAGTAAGGCTAAGCTCTATGCAGTAGAGTTACTTTAGTACAGTTCCAGCTGTTGTAGTTGTGAATCCTCCAAGGCAGTGGTTGGTGCTATCAGAAGGATGGCCAGCCCCACACAGACAATTCCAAGAGGAGACAGCACTCGAAGATAACACAGACAAGATTTAGATTTTACCAGTAATCCAGTTTATTTGTGAATGTTCAAGCCACTTGCCCATGCCCCAGTGGTTCAGCTAAACAGTCTTCATAAGGGGGTGTGGCTAGGAGAGTAGCCTCCAGATTTAAACAGTCAGCAAAACTGTGTCAGCATACAGGTGCATTGCATTAAACCATCACTGGGACAATTCACATACATCAATAGCTGGCGGAGGCTATGGAGTCTTGCACTAGGAAGAAAAGCAAAAAGGGAATGGCAAAGAATCCCAGTTGGCTGATACAGGAGGTTATGGAAGGGGTGAGGGCCAAGAGGGTAGAATTTCAAAAGTACAGGAAATCGGCGAGATGTGAAGATAAGAATACATTCATGGAGAAGTCCAGGGAGGTTACCAGACTCATCAGGGTGGCAAAGGCATCCAGAGAGCTGAGACTGGCACAGAGGATCAAAAGTGGAGAAAAAGACTTCTTCTGCTACATCTATGAAGGCAGTAAGGAGGGCTGGGGGGATACTGGGATGCATAGAGAGAGGCATCACCAGTAGAAAACAGGAAGTTGTTGGCCCTCTGTACAGACAGTTGGTAAGACCACATCTGGAGTACTGTGTACAGTTCTGGAGACCCCATCTCCGCAAAGACATAGACAGGGTGGAGGCTGCCCAGAGAAGGGCAACCAAAATGGTGCAGGGTCTTCACCAGAAGACATATGAAGAAAGACTAAAGGAGCTTAAGATGTATAGCCTCGAGGAAAGGAGAGGGGACATGATAGAAACTTTTAAATACCTCAAGGGAATCAACAAAGTCCAAGAGGGTAGCATCTTTCAGAAAAAGAGATGTGCAAGAACAAGGGGGCAGAATTTGAAGATGGGGGGACGGCTGAGAGGTAATGTGAGGAAGTATTTCTTCACAGAGGGGGTTGTAGATGCATGGAACAGCCTTCCTAAGGAGGTCATAGAGTCAAAAACAGTGGCGGCATTCAAGAATGCATGGGACAGACATAAGGCAGTTATAGTGGGGGGTAGGAGGAAGTAGGCTATTGGTTAACTAGGATCTGAAGTTTATCTGTTAGGTAGGGAAATGGGCAGACTAGGTGGGCCATGCTGTCCTTATCTGCCATCAAATTAAATGTTTCTATGTTTGGTTAGCAAGGTGCCATAGTAGTGCAATCGTGACTCCCAACATAAAACACATCTAAAGACAACCTTTATTTTTATATTTTTAGCGTTTCTTCAGTCCCTCCTCCATTTTGCCGTGTCTGTGACCCCTGCTGTTCTTTGGTGACCCACTGTGACCCAGAAGTGATGCGTGATATGGGGAAGCAACTCAATCAAGTTTGTGCTTCTGCACTTGCTATCATTGCTTTGCTGCTCTCTTGTAAGGGAATTGCTTGAATTCAAATCAGAGGTTAGTATTTTTTTTTTTTGCAGCCGAAGCAGTGATTACAGATATACCCCCAACATGGCTGCGTGCAGTTTTATAGTCCAGATGCCTGCACCAGTTTTATTTGTCTTGTCCTGCTCCCGTCCTGCTGTGCTGTGAAGTCCTATTCTCATTGATGTTGGTTCTGAACTTGGACTTCATTGAAAGGATGTCTTCTACCCAAAGAAAACACACAGCATGGCTCCAGACAGGCAACAAATAATTCCAACCAGATCACGCTCGGTCATAGGATACATCCTTACTTATTCTATCATTTGCCAAATAACTTGATAGCCCGCTGAACAGTTTTGTATGTGATCACTTTGTGAAGGTATGCCAGACATGATGCTGACTGCTACTTGTTTTAAGCCATACTATGCACTGTTCATGTTAGAAATCAGCATTTGTATATTGCATATTGATGCATAGTACATATTTCATCTATTGTCATTCACTGTTGCCTGCAGTTGTCATGGCAACAGTCAACATACAAACACAGGCAGGAGGCAAGTAAGAACCACGGTGAAGCAGTACCATGCAAAGAAATAGGATGGTCATTGCATTTCCACTGACTAAGTATGACATTTCCTGATGCTTTCATGTTGTATGGAGAAGAAGGTTGTACAAACATAAAGCAGAAGTTAGTACAGTGCAGGGAACAACCAAAAACTGGAATGTGGTCTCAATAAATCTATTAGTGTTTGCAGCGTTCCCTTGGCAATACTAACAACTGAAAGGTGAATGAACAGCTGAGCCACAATACCTGAAACAGGACAAGAAAACAAAGGGTAGTGAGCTCTTAACTGTGCACTGTACAATTTTTACAAAACCATTGAAAAGCTGTATCCACCAAATAAACACACATAGCTGGACATTTTTGGAGCTCTCTGCATTACCTCTAAATTGTCCTTGTAGCTTTCTGCAGATAAATGCAAAGAGCACACAACAGTATTGTGGCTATGTATATCAGGCAGATTGTCTTGCTTGATCCATGCTGCCCACACTGATGATAGTCAGTCTTCACGGGGGAACATGTGAAACCACAGCTTGCAGCACTCGACTTTGCAGCTGTCATTATGGCAGCCCACCACACAGCAGTACACTATTTTTGTGATTGTGAAGGTCCAAAAAGAAAAGGAACACAATGGGGACCAGCACAATGCAAAAGTGGCAATAGTCAAGATGAAGTAAACACACTCGGATGGTGCAAGAAGGACTGTGCCAGGCAAAACTAAGGCAACACTTGGAATGTAGCAAACTGCAGCTTTAACGGTATGTTTAACAGCTGACAGTATATGATGGCGGATTGTCACAGAAGAAAAAACAGCAAACAATCCACACACAACAAATCCCTTCCTCACTAGATGATCTGACAGTATCTAGCTGATTTATAACATAGAAAGTAAGCACTACGGGCTTTATAGTAGTATCTCTGTATCCTACGTCACACTCCAGAAGTGTACTAGGGCGCATGTGAAAGCCTTCACAGCATGTCGCAGCTGAGGGCAGACGAGAGCATGGAAAATGCATTTTTACAAGCAAAATAGCAAACACAGGGCTAAGGTAGGAAAAAACGACTTTGAATAAACAGTAACTATGTGCCTACTTCTATGTGACTCTCCTGGCTGCAAGTATGTGGACATTTCCCTTTAAACAAATGTGAATAACTCCTAAAGTATACGTGATAGACACAAAGTATCAGCAGCAAAATTGTTCAGAACAAAATTACATTTCTAATGGTGCTGTGTAATCAATTGTAATCAGTTTAGATTTTATTTTGTACTAGCTGAAATACCAAACAACTGTCTTTTTTTTCAGATTTATACAAGGTGCTTAGGTGAGACTTGAAAGACAAATGTCAGCCATGCACACCGTACCTTAAACAAATGCGAACAATTCCTAAAGTATACATGAGAGACACAAAGTATCAGCAGCAAAATTATTCAGCACAAAATTACTTTTCTAACGGTGCTATGTAATCAATTCTAAGCAATTAGGTTTGTTTAATATTTAGGAAAAAGCTGCTGACTTCCTCAAACGTTTCCAGGCCTGAGTGAAAGTCAGCTGAGTACATCTACAGTTGTTATTGGCCTGAGTGGCTATGCTTTCAGATGCCACCTACACGTATATCTAGGCCTGAATGAGTTAAGAAGGATGTGGGGTGGGTGGAGAAAGGGTCAGAGCAGGCATAGGCACTGAATGAGTACTTCTGCTCTGTATTCATGCAGGAGAAGGGTTGGCAGATTCCCCAGGAGAGGGGTGGGTGGGTGGGGAGACAACAGATGTAGGGATTTCAGAGAGCAGGGTACTAGATGGGTTGATGGCATTAAGGATGGACAAAGAACCGGGACCTGATGGCATTCATCCTTGGGTACTAAGGAAGTTGGCAGAGGTTCTGGTGGGGCCACCTGCCAACCTGTTCAATACCTCCCTGGACACGGGATGTGTACCACAGGACTGGAGAATGGCCCATGTGGTGCCCATCCACAAAAGTGGCACAAAGGATGAACCAGGAAACTATAGGCCAGTGAGCCTCACATCACTCACGGGAAAGTTCATGGAGACCATCCTAAAAAAGAGGCTAGAGAGCTTCTTGGAGGAAAACAGTCTCCAGGATGGTCAACAGCATGGTTTTGTAGCAGGCAGATCCTGCCAGACAAACCTTGTAGAGTAGTACAACTGGGTGACCCAGGAACTGGACAAGGGTCATGCAGTGGATGTCCTGTATTTAGATTTCAGCAAGGCCTTTGATTCAGTGCCGCGTGGGAGGTTGGGGGAAACTGGAATATGTGGGGGTAGGACCAAATATGGTGAAATGGATCACAAACTGGTTAAAGGGATGGCAGCAAAGGGTGGTGGCGGGACAGACCTCTCATCACTGAGAGCGATGACGAGCAGGGTACCACAGGAATCGTACTGGGACCGGTGCTGTTTGGGATTTTTATTGCAGATATCTCACATGGGATCCAGAGTGGGATCAGTCTGTTTGCAGATGATACCAAGATGGGAGCTGTGGTTGATGATTTGGAGGGATGGAAAGGGTTGCAGGAGGACCTGACTGAGCTGCAGGACTGGACAGAAACATGGCTGTTGGGTTCAATGCCAAGAAGTGCAAGATTCTGCACTTCAGAGCCAGAAACCAAGGGAGGGATTATCACTTGAATTTGGTACAGTTGGGGAGCTCCACAGAGGAGAAAGACCTAAGAGTGATCATTACAGGGAGCATGAACAACTCTGCTCAGTGCAGGAAGGCGGCAGCAAAAGCCAACAAAATGCTGGGGTGTATTGCAAGAGGGATCTCCTCTAGAAGGGTGGAGATTATCCTGCCCCTCTATAGGTCATTGGTCAGGCCCTACCTAGTTACTTCATGCAGTACTGGTGCCCATTCCTGAAGAAGGACATCAGATTGTTGGAGGGGGTGCAGTGAAGAGCCACAAACATGATCCAGGGATCAGAGAGCAAGCCCTATGAGGACAGGCTGGGAGAGCTGAATATGTATTCACTGGAGGAGAGGAGGAATGGGGGGATATTACTGAGACCTTTAAGTATCTGAAGGGGATAAACAAGACCAACACAGAAGGGATTATCCAGATGAGAATGGGGAGGGACATGAGGGGGCCTGGACTGAGATTGGAGGGTGGAAGATTCAGGAGGGAAGTGAGGAGATATTTTTTCACTGAAAAAGTGGTGGACAAATGGAACACCTTACCAGACAACATAGCGTCATGGAAGATATGGGCAGTTTCAAGAGGAGTTAGGACAGGGTAAGGGTAAGGGATGCTGGGAAGAGGGGGGCAGGAGGGGCAACAGCGAGATGAGGTGCTAGCTGCACACTAGAGCAGACTCGATAGACCGGGAGGCCTGTTTCTGCTGGCAATTTCATATGTTCATATAGCAAAAGTAAAAAAGTTTCTGAAATGATAATACTCTTCTAGAAAATGTCAGTTATATATCAAAACTAAAATAGAAATGTTTCTACCTAGCTCCGATCCTGACAACATTAAAATATTACACTATTAAATCATTATATTTTCAGTGCATGTCAGGATCCAAGTGCTGAGCAAGAAACTGGGGGGGGGGGGCTGCTGCATAAGGATATAATTTTTCTTTGAGTAATCACATAACAACTCTATACACAAAATGAAACTACAATAGTATGTCTTTACTTGAGTTAATTGCAAAGCTACTTCCAAATTATATTTATTTAAATTCAGTTAAATTAAAGGTGAATACTTAGAAATCATTTTATAAAAACACATCTTGAAAGAGCCTTTATTGTTTGACAGCAATTTCATATTAAATCCAAAACTGTTGAAGGTTGACCGGGGTGGGGGGCAGATGAGCAATGCAACAGAAACTCATAACATTCTAACAGAAAACCAGTTTAATTTAAATTAAATTAACAGACACATGGGCAAGGTATTATGATATTCTGAAAATCCCCTTCCCCCAGGATGTACCACAAGATGAGCTTCTGCTCAGTGTAACTTCCCTGGTGAAACTCTTCAATAAATAAATAAAAATCCTGTATCAATTATATTCATGCATACCTGGCTTCCAAATGTACAAAAAGAGACAAACAAAGAGAGAATGTGAACATGTGACCACCCATTCAGAATATTTGCAGGAAATCCTAAGCTGCCTGAATTCCAAGGGATCCACAAATATTCTGAAAGGAAGAAAGGGAGTGAGACGACAGGTCAAGACATCCTCCTGTATAGAAAAGAAAAGCAGAAAAGCAGAAATGAAATAATTAGAAAACAACACATGCAGCAAGTTTTGTCTCTTATTAAGGAAGGGCTCTAGGTCCCACTGATGATTCATACCATCAGGTTTAACACTTTGGAGCTTAAAGAGCCATTCACTTTCTTTACATAGCAGGAAGTCCTGTCACCTACATATTTTGGTGCAGGCACACACTCTAAGCCCATAAATTTTAGATCCACTGGGTTAGAGGAATGGAACCTTGAAAAATGGAGCCCTAAACCAGCCTGGTGGTGCTGAGGGTTGAGGCACTGGATGCCACACCTCGCGCCATGCTGGAGACCCAGGTTCGGGAATGAGCCGGGGCCACCGGGGGTGAGAGAGGATTGAGCATCCGGTGGACTGTTCTCCTCTCTCGGGGAGAGAGGGATAGCTGTCCCGTCCATTGATCACCCTCTAGCGATGGCTGGGGGGTTGGGGTTGTGAAGCTTGAGCCAACATGCGAGTCAGCGGGGAGGGAGGAGGGAGAAAACCAGGAAAATTGAGCTGGCAGGCTCCATGATGGCCCTGCCAGCACCCGTCCCAACACCCAGAATCTGGGTTTGCGTTCCTGGGAGGGGGGGAGCAGGCACTCCTCTCCCTGGCCCTGTCATAGGAGGGCAACTCATTGGGGATCACCAAGGATAGTCAGGGTGGGATAAGGTGGGGCCTGAGACTGAGTCCCTCTGAGGGAGGGACCGGAGCTGCCTGCCAGGCACCTCAAAGGATAAAATGTAAATAGAAAAAGAAAAATTGAGCCCTACAGTGGTATCTTCTCTGCCATTAGCAATAGATCTAATATGTTCTTGAATACGGGTCTTCAGACTCCATATCGTATGCCCAATATACAGCAGGTTGCAGGAATACCATAATACATAAACCAGAAAGGTGGCACCACAGTTTACAAATTCTCTTATTTGAAAATTCAAGTTCTGGATACCCAGATGAGAGAAGGTGTTACTTGTTTGGCAATGGCAAGAGATGTTGCATCTGTAACATTTACAGTAAATGAACCGGCAGATTTTTTGGGAGCCATTTTAAATTTGTATTGCTTTCTTTAGCCAATCTGCTATGCACTACTCTATCCTTGAGGCTGCATGATTGACCTACTGAATGTAACTCGTGGTTTAGGACCCACTGAAACATAGAAACATAGAAGTTGACTGCAGATAAGGACCGCAAGGCCCATCCAGTCTGCCCATTTCTTTTTCTACCTTATAAATGTGCCATTGGCCTTTACTCTGTCAGTGACCTATCTATTCATAGTCATTTGTACTGCTCCCTTATGCCTATCCCATGCCTGTTTGAAGCCCTGCACTGTATTCATAGCCACCACTTCTTGTGGTAAGCCATTCCATGCATCTACCACCCTTTCTGTGAAAAAGAATTTCCTCACATTCCCCCTTAATCGGCCTCCCTCTAATCTCATGCTGTGTCTTCTTGTCCTGCTATTTTTCTTATATTTAAACATGTTAGATGCTTTCACCTTGTTTATGCCCTTAAGGTGTTTGAATGCCTCGATCATATCACCTCTCTCCCTCCTTTGCTCAAGGGTATACATATTGAGCTCCGTTAATCTGTCCTCATATGTCTTCTGATTCAGTCCCTGCACCATTTTGGTTGCCCTTCTCTGGACTGCCTCAATTTGGTTAATGTCCTTTTGAAGGTGTGGCCTCCAATACTGTACACAGTACTCCAGATGGGGCCTAACCAATGTCTTGTACAGAGGGATTATTACCTCCCTCTTACGACTTGTGATAGCCCTACTAATACACCCCAACACCCCCTAGCCTTACCTACTGCTTTAGAGGTCTGCTTGATGATTTCAGGTCATCAGTGCTGATGATGCCCAAGTCTTTCTTCCTTTGTGACTGCTAGCAACTCCTCCCAGCCTATAAGTGGCTTCAGGGTTTCTCTTCCCTATGTGCATGATTTTGCACTTCTTTGCATTAAATCCCAGTTGCCACTGTTCTGACCATTCTGCTAGTTTATCCAGATCTCTTCTCATTCTGCCCACCCCATCTGGATCATCTACTCTGTTGCAGATCTTGGTGTCATCTGCAAACAGACAAGCCTTACCCTCTAGTCCATCTATGAGGTCACTAATGAAGATGTTGAATAGGACTGGCCCCAGGACTGATCCCTGAGGTACCCCACTTGTGACTTGCATCTCTTCTGACTGTATACCATTTACCACCACTCTCTCTTTTTCTGCCAGTCAACCAATTTGCCACCAGTTGACCAACTTCTGACCACCCGAGCCTACCTAGCTTATTTATCAATCTTCTATGTGGAACAGTGTCAAAAGTTTTGCTGAAGTTAAGGTAGGTCACATCAACTGCTCCCCCTTGGTCCACCACTCTGGTTACCCAGTCAAAGAAATCTATGAGATTAGTTTGACAGGACCTTCGCTTTTGTAAACCCATGCTGTCTTGGATCCCAGCCCCTATGGATTCCAGGTGTTGCACTATCCTTTCCTCAGGAGTGCCTCCATAATCTTGCCCACTACTGAGGTAAGACTGACCCGTCTGTAGTTCCCGCCTCCTCCCTGCTACCACCTTGTGGAGCGGATCACATGAGCCCTTCTCCAGTCTTCTGGGACCTCTTCTGTGCTCAGAGACTCACTAAACAATTCTGCTAATGGCTCTGCTAGTTCCTCCTTTAGCTCCTTAGGTACCCTGGGATGTATGCCATCAGGTCCCATTGCCTTATCCACCTGAGCTTAGCAAGCTCTTGTAGGACCCTTTCTTTTTGTAAAGGGAGTAGTGCTCACCTCCCTCCCACTGTGTCCATGATGCTGAGCTGTGGGCCCTGCCTACCTTCTCTTCAGTAAATACTGAGCAAAGTATCTATTTAGGATAGATGCCTTTACAGGGTCCTCCTCCTCACTTGCTCCCTTTTCTCCATTAAGCTTAGCAATACCCCTCTGGACTTTCTCCTTTCACTAATGTATCTATAGAAAGTCTTGTCACCTTCTTTACTGTTCGTGCTAGTGTTTCCTCAGTTTGGGACTTTGCCTGCCTTACTGCCTTCCTGCTTCATTTAGGGCAGTTTGGTATGCCTCCCTATCTTCATCCGCTGTGTTCCCTTATATTTCCTGAAGGCCAGCCTTTTGGCTCTGACCTTTTCTGCTACTGTATTTGAGAACCAAAGTGGTTTCTTCTTCTTTTGCACTTCCTTTTCTGTCTAACACAATGGGATGTTGCTTCAAGTATTGCATCCTTAATGTTTGCCCACTTTGCCTGTACCCTCACCTGTGTTTCTTTTGCCAGGGCTAGCTTAACTCTGTTGGCCATCTTATCAAAGTCAGCTCCTCTGAAGTCCCATATTTTGCCTTGGAATGGGATGATTTAGATGTAGTAGCCAAATTGAACCATACCATGTGATGGTCACTGGCCCCCAGGTGACCTTCTACCTGGAGATCTGTGATCCTTCTTGTTAGTCAGTACTAGATCTAGGATAGCCCTGTCTCTGGTGGGTTGCTGTACCAGTTGTTTGAGGCCCTCCCCCTGCAGGGAATCCACTATGTGTCTAGTTCTGGCAGATGTTCCTGCTGGTATTGACCAATCTGTATCTGGCATGTTGAAGTCTCCCATTATCAGAACCTCCCCTTCAGCTGTCATGTTTTGTATATCTTCTAACAGTAATGTGTCTATGTCCTCCCCCTGGTCTGGGGGCCTGTAGACAACCCCAGTTCTTATGGCTGTCCCATTTCCTGTTTCCAGGGTGACCCACAGTTCTTCTGGCTCCTTATGTGTATTCTGAATTTCTATAGCTTTGATATTTTATTAACATACAGGCCACCTCCCCTTTTGCACCTCGGTCTCTTCTGAACAATACATAGCCAGGTACTGAAGTCTCCCAAGTGTGGTTACTGGTAAACCACGTCTCACTAATTGCGACTATGTCCAGTTTAGCCTCTGACATTATTGCCTGCAGGTCTGGGATCTTATTTCCCAGGCTGTGAGCATTTGTGTACATGATTTTCCATTGGCCAGATTTTGGTGTGTTAGTTGTTGGGTGAAGTTTGGCATTACCCTGTGCATCATATGGGAGACAAACCTTTTTCTTACCTGGTGATGCAAATGAGCGGCAAACACTAATTATTCCTGTTTGACCACTAGCTGAGGGAGGGTGTTCTTCCCATTTGATGTATGGGGTGCTGCACCTCTCCCATTGCTAGTTTAAATATTCTGCAAGACGTCAAACTTCTGCCCCAATGCACTGACTCCTCTTTAGTCAGATGCAGTCCATCAAATTTAAAGAACTTTCTCCCAGAACTGTTGCCAGTTCCTTACAAATATGTGTCCTTTTCTGGCACCAGTCCTTGAGCCACGTGTTTAGCTCCCTATCTCCTTCTCTGACCTTCCGGTCCATCTGCTCCTTCTCCCAGACTGGCAGGATCTCAGAGAAGGAGATGCCGGACGTAAATAGATGATAGTTTGTCACCCAGCCTAGTCAGGTGTTCCTTGGTCTCCACAACTGACCGGCTGGCAAGATCATTAGTCCCTATGTGTACTAGGACATCAATGTTTTCTCCTGCTTTGTGAACAATTTTAGCAATGCGGTCAGTGTCTCTCCATGCTGATGTACCTGGAGACATCTGACCATCACCCTGGCTGGAGATGGGTATCAACTCCCGAATCATGGAGTCTCCTATGATCAGAAGTTTTTGGATTTCCTTTGTGCTTGTTTAGTTTTGGTTCCTGATTTGGGTGAGTATTGTTGTGCTAGCTCCTGTGCATGATGTCCTGCTCTGCAGTGTCTTCTGCCTCTTTATATGATTTCAGAGATAGAGGCAGATACCTGTTTGTAGTGTTTATATGGTTTTGGAGGTAAGTGTTGGAGAGCAGAGACTGATGGGGCACCTGGATTTGTCTTCTCCTAACCACCTGCCAACCTCCTGGACCAACTACCCTCTGCGGTCGAGGTTTTCTGTTGGATGCTGGGGAAATGGCGGTGGTTCTTATAATGTATTTCCTCTTCAATATGAAATTTGAGGTGTGCAATCTCTGCCCATGCTGCCCGGAGCTGAGACCTAAGATCTCCAAAGGTCCAGCATGTAGGGCAGTGTCCTAAATCCTGTAAGACTGTCCTTCTGAAAATTGTTCCACAGTACCTGCAGTTAATGAAATCCATTCCAAATAAGTTGCTGGGTTTGTAACCTAGTCAGAGTAATTAGAAGGAAAAAAAGAAGGAAAAAAAATGCAAGTAAGTGTTTAATTGTGCTTTGTTTAACTTGTTATAACAAGTTAAATTACTAGTGCCCCTGTAAATGAGATCACCTTGTGGAGGCCCCACTGATCCGCCCCTTCCTGCTCTGCCACAGGAAATGTCACAACTGTGGTACCCTATAAAAGGAGTGTAGCGTGGGGTGGTTGGGGATGGGGGTGGGTGGCTGGGCCCTTCCCCTGCCTAAAAAGAAGAACCACGGATGAAAGAACAAGGAGGTAAGAGCAGAAACAATCAGTCAACAATAAATGCAGTAACCCTGAAAGCTTATCCTAATGTCAGATAAAACTGTAAAATCTGTAAAGCACCACCTGTAATAATTTCAGAGAAGATATACGCTGTAAGAAACACTTTGCTCCAGAGAAAAATAAAGCAGTAACAGAAGATATACCTTGCAAAAGACAATTTGAATCAGAAGATTACAGCAGTAATCTGTTAGCACACACCTGTAGGCACACCTTGTAATAATGCAGAAGAAGGTATACCAGCAACAACAATTTGAATCAGAGAAAAAATAAAGCAATGAAATGTTAGCAACAAACAGTAGCAATCCCTGTGAGTAAAAATATAAAAACACCACCACACAGTAAATCTGCTTAGCCAAACTAAGTCTTAATCCTTCTCCCTTGCTCTGGCAAGTTTCTCTACTCTGCCTTTCAAGCAGTCTTAGAAGGAAAGAGCTCAGGTGAAGCTAGGTGCTACCTGCAGGTCCCCCAATAATATTGGCTAATTCTGGTATACAATATTTCCTACTTTACCGGACCACGTGTTAAATTCTGTGATGAATGTCACGGGTCCCATCGCTGTCTTCTTGTTACCCCTAGCACTGGTTTTCAATAGTTCACCATTGAGTATAGAGTAAGCCCTATTAAGAGAGTTCTTTGGCATATTCCCTTTCCAAGAATCTATCTTCAAGTTCATGTGCTGGTTCCAAAAAAGTATTGTCATCAGAGCAGTTCCTTCACAGGTGCAGGAACTACCCATAGGGGACTGAATTCTTTAGCACTGTTGGGTGCGCATTATTGGCCCTTAAGACTAAATGAGTAGCCATAGACTTACAGTAGCATTTTGTGTTCATCTTTTTCTGCTAATCTGTGGGTTTGGTAAAGGTAACATTCAGAAAATTAATGCTATTGTGAAGCACACATTAAGCATGGGGCTTAATGTTAAGCTGCCGCCCCTTTAAGAGCACTTAGAACTTGCATGTAACAATTTGTTGCACTGCCTGGCAGTGCCATGTATGCCTGTCAGTCAGAGATTTGGTCAGAATGGGGCTTGTCCTCATGAAGAGAACATCTGCAGCACAGAATAAACCTGCCTTATTATTATTTTATGCCTCCATCTAATTATTCACATGGTTCAGATGGGGTCCTCACCAGTAGCACCAGCAGCAACCAAACGGTCTGGCAGACCACAGAGAAGGTAAGGGGTCTTTAGTGCCGGACCGAATAACCAAAACACCACACATGGTGGAGAATGCGTTGGACTGATCCCTTGCACATCTCCAATGCCTTGCGCTTGCTTCTGAAAGGGACTGCCATTTCCTGGCTCAACACACTTCCAGACCAAGTCAAAGGAGATACTGCCACACTGTACACCACCTTCAAAGACCATTTTCTCCAAGCACATCCACCCTGGTTATTACAGTAACAGCTGTGGTAGTGCACTATGCAACCCTCAGAATCTCTTGAAGCCTTCATAGTAGACATTGAGTCTCGCTGCAAACGTCTTCAGAAACCTGAAAAAGAACAAATCTCAATATTTGTTCGGGGACTGCTTCCTCAACTCCATCTTTATGTAATCCAACAGAAACCAGCAACCTGGATGGACACAATCCAAATGGCATGACTTGCACAAGAATCCATAGCAATGTCCCAGACTACCAGTATACAAGCACCTCAGTCGTCACAGTTAGCCACACTTGCAACATGTGTCCAGCAGCAGCAGCAATCAGAGATAGAGATGCTCACTACAAGTATCAACACTGCACCACAGCTCAACTGCTTCGTCTACTACCCCTATCAATATCCTTAGACCATTTTGATAGCGACCTCATTCACCTTCGCCTTCACGAGAACCAGTGACCTGCCAGTGGTGTGGATTCAGAGGACACACTGCCGCTGTTTGCCAAAAGCTAAAGTACAACAGAAATCAAGAGAACCACAGGTGGCCACCACTGCACAATCAGCAAGATAACTGAAACTACTCCCAGGACCAGGGGAACACAGCAACTGAATGCCCCTCTGACTCTCGCAATTCAAACAAAACACTTCCTCTGACTGTGAACTCTGGCACACTCTCACTTCCAGGGGCAAAGGTACCTGTCATCTGATCACCTCTCCTAGCAAACTATGTACCTGTAATCATCGGAGAGTGGTCTATGCATGCCTTGGTCAACACTGGAGCAGAAATATCATTTATAAACAGCAGTATTCTAAACAACCAAGCTATCGTCACATACCTAATGTCTCTCCAGCCAACAAAAAGTACATTATCACAGCAAGTACAGCTACAGTACCTATCACAGGCATGGTCCATCTCAAGCTCTACTTTGGCTCACAGCAAGCTACTATCAAGTTTTACATAATGCCTGATCTTCAACCTGCAATAATTCTAGGAATGGACTTTCTCAAAGCTCACAAAGCCATCCTAGACTTTGCCTCAAACAAACTGTCGCTAGATCCTCGGAGGCAACTCGCAGCCATAGACTCAGTCACTGTGCTTTCTCAGTCGGACATGGTTTTGATTGCCAAGATTCAAGATGAACCACTTCCTCAAGGCGTTGTTGGCATCATCACAGGATCCCCTGCACTGCATTCATCAGGTCTTCTTCCGGGAAATGCCTTATCTGCGGTGCATGATGGCGCAGTCTTCCAAAAATGCTGCAACTTCACAAATGAGCCAATGGTCATATCAAAGGGTGCCAACATCAGAAAGTTTGTCTGCTTGTCTTCAGGGGACCAGCTCCATCTCATGCAAGAACCTCAGCCTGTTTCCACCAACTCTATTCCTGTCAGTACTATCACGACCACTCCAACTTCAACAGAGTTACCCCTCAGTCAGCGACTATCCTCTTCCAAACTTCCAGCATCTCAAATAGAAAAGCAACAACTTTTGCAATTCCTGGAAAATTATCCAGATGTCTTTGTCGGTTCAGATAACAAGCTCGGATGCTGTGATATCCTGCAACACACTACTGAAGTACAGCCCAACCAGAAACCAATCCATCAGCGAGCCTACAAAGTGGGACATAAACAGAAACAAGTCCTCGAGGACATAATCAAAGACATGCTGGTCAAGATATAGTCGAAGAATCTACAAGCCCCTTGGGTGCACCTAGCTTGCTGGAGGTAAAAAAGGACAAAGAGTATCGTTTTGTGGTAGACTACAGAAAACTCAATGCCTACATGGTGCAGGATGCTCATCCCTTGCCTACAACCGAAGATGCTTTAGAGAGTCTTGGTGTGGCCAGTTCTGCTTACTTCACCACTCTAGACCTTCAGTGTGGGTTCTATCGAGTTTCTATTGATCCAGCTTCTCATCCATACACAGCATGGCACTGCCACTTTGGATTTTTCCAGTTCAAATGTCTGCCTATGGGTCTTCGGAACAGTCCAGCCACATTTCAACATGTTATGGAAGCCATACTACATGACATGTCTTGGAAATCTTGCCTAGTCTACCTGAATGATGTGACTGTCTTCAGCAGAACTTTGCCAGAGCACGTCCAACATCTCCAAGAAGTGTTCGAATGTCTCAGACAAGCCAATCTCAAGCTTAGCCCAGAAAAGTGTTTTGCGCAGCATCAAATTCATCACCTGGGGCATGTGGTTAGTTCTCAAGGCTTCTCTCCAGATCCAGACAAGCTCTCAGCAGTAAAAAATTATCCATAGCCTAACAATCTCAAAGACCTTTGAGCTTTCCTGGGCTTGCCTGGCTACTTCTCAAAGTTTATGTGCAACTATGCCAAGATAGCAGCTCCACCGTACATCCTCACCAAAAAGGAATGTGACTATATTTGGACTTCTGAGTGTAAAGAGGCCTTTGACACCTTAAAACGAGACCTAATCTCTTCTCCAGTATTGTCCTACCCAATGTTTGACCAACCATTCAAGCTCTACTGAGATGATAGTTCCTTTGCAGTGGGCGCTGTGCTCTGTCAAATTCAAGATGGAACAGAACGAGTTGTCTCCTATGCTGGGCGCTCTCTTTCCTCAGCTGAGCAGAACTATGGCATCACAGAGAAAAAATATCTAGCCATGGTATTTGCCGTGAAGAAATTTGACTGCTACCTTCGCTATGCCTCCTTTATAGCTATCGTTGATCGCTCTGTCCTCAGATGGTTATCTGAAATGAAGGAGCCAGTAGGCAATTTCGCCCGGTGGATCACCATGCTGCAATCCTACAACTTTGAAATTCAATATAGACAAGGTCAAGTTCACTCAAATGCTGATGGTGTAAATCAGAGATGATATCCCTCTGCATCCTCCTCAACAGATGAAGAATCCTGCTTACAAGCTCTTCCCTTCCATGCGATGGATGTGCTTCCTGTGGACTTTCCTACAGCACCTCAGGTTGCTTTGCTGCTTCCTACTGCTTCTACAGAGAGACACACAAATCCTCAGTTACTGCAAGCAGCCGAAGAGCTTCTCATCTCCTATACATCTGATTTGTCCCTGGCAACTCTTAAAATGCAATAAAGAACTGATACTCAATTTACAGACATAATCTCCTACTCAGAGTCTGGAACTTTACCACAACAAAAGAAACATCGCCAAGATGTACTTTTCTTTGCTTCACAGTACTTCCTCAATGACGGTGTGCTTTTTCACATTTAGACCAAGGGAGGCAAGGGTCATCACATGGACAGAACTCATGTACAGCTAGTCGTGCCAGCATCTGTAATCCCTCAAGTTCTTCTCTCCACTCATGCCTTTCCACTTTTGGGAGGTCATATGGGAATACACAGAACTCTGGAAAAGACAAGGCTTAACTTCTTCTGGCCACACATGAACAGGGACATTGTCCAGTTCATAAAATCCTGCCAGCCCTGCTCCCAGAGAAAGCCTCCTACCAAACCAACAAAGGCACGCATCATCCCCATGTCTGTAGCCACTGAACCATTCCAAAGCGTCAGCACTGACATACTTGGGCCCTTACCAACATGCTCTGACTCTGGTAACAAATACATCCTTGTCTTTGTGGACTACCTGATGAAGTATTTGGAACTCATTCCCCTAAGAGACATTAAAGCCACCACTGTGGCAAGTGCCTTTCTCACTACAGTCATTTGTTGTCACGGTACCCCATCGTACCTACATTCAAATAGAGGCACTAACCACCTGTCCACCATTGTCCGAGAAACTTGCAAACTTCTCGACATAAAAAAGACACATACCACAAGTTACCATCCACAATGCAACAGACAGAGTGAAAGAATGACGTCTACAATTCTTGGCACACTCTCCAAGTATCTGGATGAGACCCATGACACCTGGGACCATTTTGTTCCCTTTGTGCAGTTTGCATACAATACCAGCCCTTGTGTCGACAGCACAGAATACACCCCCTTCTTTTTAGTCCATGGACATCACCCAAGAACTCCACTGGACAGGGATCCCTTGCTGCTAGAGGTTCCTAAGCCAGCTTCTTCTGTAGATATCCCTCTTCTGGAACAGTTGGAACTTGCCTGACGAGTTGCAGTCACCACGTCGGACCAGAAAAAATCGGCAATGCAAAAAATGCCTGCAGCCAAGGCGCATGAGCCTTCATTCACTGTTGGGGTCATTGTTTATTTGTGCTGACCTGTTCTTGTTCTGGGTGCCACCAAATAACTGCTTTGCCCCTGGACTGGTCACTTCTACATTGTAGAAAAGCTTTCTCTGGTCCATGTTCATCTGCGATGCAAGTCAGATGGCAAGCTAGTACACAACAAAGTCCATATAAACTGACTAAAGCATGGGTACCTGAAAAAACTTTTCAGGTGATCCCAGTCCTCCCAGAAATAAAGCTGCCCTTGAGCCTGCCATCCTCTCTGAAGCTGAGATCTCTCTGGACAACTTGCAGCTAGTTCCTACAGCTCTTTCCACTCCTGACACCCTCTAGCCATATTCCATTTTACCAGATGATTTGCCTGGGACTTCTTCTTCTTCTTCTTCTTCTCAACCTTCTTCTCGTCTCAGGACTCTCTTCTACTCACCACAGTGTACCAGATCGAGAAGATCTTAAGGAAGAAGTTTGTCAATGGGTCCTATACTAACAGAGTAAAGTGGTGTGGATTTGATAGTGGACAGAACTCCTGGGTCGCTTTTATTTACCTGACCCCCTCCTGTCAGAAACTAGTGCAATCCATGCATGTCTCCATTCCCACTGACCGGAAAAGTCGACGGAGGTCTTGAACTTTTGTTACCGGACACAGTGTGTTTCGGGACTAATTGATTTTCTGGTTTAACTGTTTGCAGTAAATATCTTGTTGTACCTCTCTCCTTGCACCTATTGCCATGGTACTATTTACCTGCACTAATGCTTTTCCCCTCTTAGGAATGTCTCTTTACATGGACAGTCCATCTGTTTGTTATCCAACTGTTAATAAAAGTTTGGCCTGCATTCTCGGTATCCTCCTGCTGCTACCCTTCCCTCTCTTCCCTTTTCCTTCCCCCACACCATAGCGCTTGTGGCATGACCAAGTCTCAAGTACTATTGTGATCTCCCCCTCTCTGGTGCTACTCTGACTGGTCTCCAGTGTAGTCCAGGTTCCTTCCTCCCCCCCCCGCAATGGAGTTCTGTTTGTCAACGTAATGCCTTGTAATGCGTGAAAATGCTTTTTTGGCCTTTAAAAATTACTTAAAATATTTCTTAGAAACTGTTATAGATTTATTGCTTGTTCAAGTGGTGCTCACATTCACTGTTCAGGCGGTGATGTGAAGCACGCATTAAGCATGGGGCTTAATGTTAAGCTGCCACCCCTTTAAGAGCACTTAGAACTTGCATGTAACAATTTGCTGCACTGCCTGACAGTGCCATGTATGCCTGTCCGTCAGAGATGTGGTCAGTCTGGGGCTTGTCCTCATGAAGAGAACATCTGCAGCACAGAATAAACCTGCCTTATTATTATTTTTTGTGTTCGTCTAGTTATTCGCATGGTCCAGATGGGGTCCTCACCAGCAGCACCAGCAGTAACTGAGGGGTCTGGCAGACCACAGAGAATGTAAGGGGTCTTTTAGTGGTGGACCGAATAACCAAAACGCCACACTATCCTTACAGGCATTGTGTGTAAAACACAAATTCAAATAATTTCTGTAGCCACTGAACAAAAGGCTCCATCTCCTGGATGTCACCCTGCCACATGCAAATGATGTCATCGATAAAGTGATGCCATCTCTTTATCCTGGGAAGGAATATGTTAACATCTGCATTAAATATGGTAAGTTCCTCCAACATACCCAGGAAAGGATTAGTATACAAGGGGGCCATGGAAACCCATTGCAGTTCCACAGATTTGCAGGTAAGATGTGCCCTCAAATTCATAACTGTTATGAGTAAGTATGAACTCCAGTGCTGTGTCAATAAACTCTGTAGGAATATTGTCCTTGTCACCATGTTTTCTAGATAGTACCTACATGCCCTTACTTCATCTTTATGCCTAATTGAAGAGTACAGTGACTCAATGTCAGTACTCAGCCATACAAAATCTTTTTCCACTGAGAATCACTGAACCTATTTAGGACATCCGTAATGTCTTTAATATAGGAGTCTAAATTCATGACACACTTTTGTAAAAAAAATAAACCATGAATTTCCTTAATTTGTCAGTTAAAGAAGTAACCCCTGACACTACTGGGCATCCTGGAGGATCAATAAGATTCTTGTGAATCTTGGGAAGTATATAAAAATGTGAAACAACAGGGAACTCATTCCAGATGTACTCATATTCCTTTTCCGAAATGGCCCCTGTGGTTACAGTAATTAGTAATATTAAAAAAAAATTATTTTTTAAAATTACTGATGGGGTTGCTTGGAAGCTCTCTGTAGTTCACATTATTTCCTAATAGGGATAGAACAGTCCTCTTATAGTGGTCCTTATCCAGGACCTCTAGTTTACCCCCTTTGTCTGCTGGCTTGATAATGATATCACCATAGCTACACAGTTCAGACAGTGCATTAATTCTACTGTTGTGAGGTTTTCACCTTTTGGTGATGATGTTTCAAAGTCAGGGCTTTCACCTGTTGCATCGCCACCCTTTCATAATCAAAGACGACAGAGTTAAAGACATTGGGTACAAAGGTGGAGTCTAGCTTAAGCAGTGTTTTCCTTTCTTTCTGGATATTCCCTACTGACCTCTTGTTAGCCTAGTAAGTACAGTATGTCGTAGATTACAGGTATGCTATAATAACAAATTACTACACAGATATACAATCACTACTCAGATACAGGTATGCTATATGATCAAATCACTACACAATCATTACACAGATACAGGTATGCTATAAACACAAACACTACATGTAACTTTTTTTAAAGTCCCCCAGACAAAATTATAACCCCCTACCTAAATAGAAATCTAGCTGCAAGCTCCCCAAACTGTGACCTGTTACTGGTCAACCACAATACCCTATTACCCACCCTCCTCCCGACAAACCCCAATAATACCGGTGTACCTGGGTTCCATTGAGCTGGGTTCCTGGCTGATGGCTGACTCCTAGGCTGATTCCTGGCAGACTCCAGTCAATGACTTTCTCGATCATCCTTAGCACGAGGACCACAAGTGGGAGGACGGCTTGGCAGCATTGACCTTTATGGGGAGATTAGGCTCTCTCCCCCCCCCAACCCCTGTGCACTCTGGCCACCTAATTGGTAGACACTCAGCAGCCCCAAGGCCAGCAGGAAGCTGGCGTCATGATCACCAATTTCTCGGTGGAGGGGAGAGAGGCTATTTCCAAATGCAAGCTGTCTCACTCGCTCAGCTCTGACTACGTTACCTGATACTGCCATAATAGCACCCAATCTAAAATGATCAGATTTTCATTTCACCTTGAATGTCTTACTAGCCTGAGTTTGCAGGAAAGTTTAGTTGCACTCTAGTAAGAGAAGATCTTTTTTTCCATACAGTTTTTTTATTCCTGGCCTACACTGTCTCAGAAAAATACCCTAGTCTAAAGATATACAGTACCCTGATCAGGTTCATTGTCCTATATACCCATCTTTTCTTACCGACCAGGGTCAGGCTTCTCAAAGGCTTTTTCCTTCATCATTGGTACTTTGGGGGATAGGACTGGTCTTTTCCCTACACTGTATAAATACCTGGACTAGTATCCCTGTTGGTTGTAAGCTAGGGGTTTCTGGGACCAGAGGCCAGATAGCTTAGTTTTTTTCTCCCTCACGATTCTTCCTCCTCCTCTGGCATAGGTGGAGCCTTTCTAGTGGCCTTGGCTGTGCACAGTACACTTCCAACAAAGAATTTGCTCCCTTGTCAAACCAAAGGGGTCACTGTGGCACCAGTTACCCAATGCTGACCCTCCTTGACTGCAGGGCACAACTAGGCAGCAGTTGCTATGATCTAGTCTGTCTCCTGATGTGGCTTCCTAAGATCACTTTTAAATTTCTGTCACCTGGACAGCAGCCCTACCCACTGCCATGGGCTACCGTGGCTATAATAATAAGAATCTCCACCATAGAGCCACATACTGTATACTGACCTGTAAGTCATTGGCATCAGGACCATTCAGCAACCTTTGCCTAAGCTGTGGCCCTATACTTTCACAGTTTTCCACAGGAGGCAAAGTCAGAGTTGTACAATTCCAACAAAAATGGAAGACCATAACCCCAATCAGGCTGACTGGAGAGGGTGTGAAAAAAGAAGACCACATCGAGGGAGTAGCACAGTGAAGACCAAACATGCAGCAACCAGCCAATCTTCAGCAGTATTCCACCTGAAAATACAGAAGGGATAGGTGGGTGGGAGAGCTGTGACTCTATGGAAGAGACTTTCTAAAAAATCTACTATTACTGGTAACTATCTTCATCAAGGAGATCTCACTCCATGCAGCCACACATAATGAATGATTCCCAAGGAGTTCGGCACTACTGAGTGGGAGGAAGGACAGGCTGGGAGAATACATAGCTCCCTAAGATTGTTGTCTTGGAAGATGGCAAAACTGAAGCAAGCCTGTCTGTGGGAGACCAGATCCAAATTGTTATATTTTGTGAAAGTATGGATCCTACTCCATGTTGTGGCAGAGTATATTTCATTTATTTATTTGCTTATCATTTTAACCAGGAAAGGTGCACTAAGTTGTAATAGCTTGTTTCCGGGTGCATCCTGGAGTTGGTTATATGGCTCTGTTTTTATTGATGGGTGAATGTAGGCAATGATAATGAGGAAACTCTCCTACTCTTCAGAGGGGGGTGCTGTGTGGCTGTCTTGCTGACCAGCAAGATGGCCGCCTGTGGAGATGGAGGAGGTGGACATACTATTTCTGATCCTATTACCTTGCCTTGTTCTATTGAGTTAGACTTCAGTATTATTTACAATACTGAAGGAATACTGTAAGTCTTATTATACCTAATTTTGATTTTGGTGAAATGGTGGTGGAGATGGGAAGTGAACTTTCAGTCTCAATCCGTGAAATAATACTGGCTGCAGTCACACATCAACAGAAGGAGGAGAAAGTAAGAACTGTACCTGCCCATGAATAAATTCCTGCCAAAATAACTTTGGTGGCTAGGATTCAAGAAAGAAGAGCCTTGCTATTCCAGTTGTTACCTGAAGAAGATGTACCTTTGATGGCTGCTTAGGAATGATGAGTCAGCTGACAGGAGTTTCAGCTGTAGCAGAGGTGTCACATGAAGCTGAACTGACAATGTCAGGTGAAGCCAGTATGGAAGTGGATGGCAGCCTCACAGCAGACTAACAGCTGGGTCTCAGCTGGGGACATCCTGTCCAGATAATACCAACATCCTCAATCAGAGGCTGGTCAGCTGAAAAATCTCTTTTGGCTGCAGGGTAGACAAGAACTCCTGAAGGACGAAACTGTGATGTGGGTCCAACACCAAGAGCTGCCAAGATAATAGTATCAGCTTGCAGAGTTGCTCCCACACCCAGCACATCCTGAGGTCAGTCGCAGATTTCATCTCCTCTCCAGACACCTGCTATAACTGAAGGTAAGCAAAGAATCTCATCTATTGCACAATAGTTGAGAGAATCTGAAACATCAAGATAGCCTGTATGTCAGAATGCTGTCACAAGGGGGAAAAGGATTGCCTGTCCTTTAACAGTATACTGGGACTTGTAGCTAATGCCTTAAACAGCTAGATCATTGATACTGACTCTGTTCAAGCTACTGCTGTCCCCGAGTCATTTACCAATGTGCCTACCCAGAGGGAAGTGGAGAGCACACTTCATCTTGAGTCTTATTTCAATGTCATTTCAGTCCAGACTGACAAAGCACTGCTTTTCATCAGTGCACTTTTAATACACTGCATTGACTTTCTGCTACACTGTTGTACCACTGCTCAATTATTTTTTGATGCAGACTGTAAGAGCACTGCAAATAATTATTGTATTTTCATGTGCACACTTCTTTAGCACTGTATTTCCTTCACTAATTTTTGCTGCACACTGCAGTAGTACTGCTCAATCTTTCTTATTTTTTGATGCAGTCTGTAAGAGCACTGCAAATAATTATTAGATTTTCATGTGCACTTCTTTAGCACTGTATTTCCCTCACTAATTTTTGCTGTACACTGCAGTAGTACTGGCAACACTTTATAATTTTTATCACACTTCTTTAGCACTGCATTGTCTCAGCAATCTGGTTACCGTTACTGAATTTGTCACAATGGTATTACAGTGGTATAGCAATGGCAATACTGTGGTCAGCTAAAACATCCACAATGGTACTACCCAGTGGTACTTTGGTATCACATTGGTAGGTGATATATAGATTTTCCTCTGTGCATTGGTAGTACACTGGCAGAATGGTATCCCTATGGCATTTTTTACCATTTTCTCTGTCTCTCGCACATACACTGGTAATACAATGGTATCACAACATTTTGAGATTTTAGTTGGCCCCCACAAATACTGATACGCTGGTAGCACAATGGTACTGCGTCATTTTGACATTTCAGTATTTGGTACCTCTCACAGCAACCCTAGACTGATATGGTGGTACCAGTATTAATCTCATTATACTCTGCACTCTAATGCATTCTTAAGATAAATTACATTATCAACCTCATGGAGAACAGCTCTCAATTCCATATTTTTATGTGTTCACTTGTCTTTATCTTACTGGTAATGGACTGTTATTGTTCACATAGACCAGAATATTCAAAGAGCATTTGTGATCGCTAAATGGGTAAGTGACTCTCAAACAACACTTTGCACCCCAAAAACAGGGTAGGATCACAAAATGATATCTTGAATAGCATAATTAGTGAGTGTCTGACCAGTTGGTGAATGGCTCTAAAAGATGTTGCCTCCCTAAACCAGGTATTATCACCTTTGCCTCCTACCCCTACCCATTTGAGCTCCCACCATCAGTAATATCACACTTCCCCTGGTGTTCAGTGGTGCTGCTGTCCATTCTGTACATCGGAAACTGCCAATACCTACCTGCCCACCCAGTTCTACCGCTCCCACCATTCATGGCCCCCACCATATGTTTACGCCTTCTCCCCACAGTGGCAATTGGCAGAGACACTCTGCTAACCTCTGTTATCAACTGAGGACAGAATGCCAGTTTTGCGCTTATGTGCCTACTGTATAAACAGCTGTGTACAGTTAGCACATGATTGTGAACTATCATCCATTTTGTGCCTGATCAAGGAGCTGAGAGGAGGGTCTATGCCAAATGTGGAAAGGTGTCAAATATATAGCAAGCCTGGGGACCATGGGGTAGTATTTGCTGTAAGAACTAACTGGGTCATGGTGGGGACTTTGGATATACAGGGGGAAAGAACTTTCACTCAGCACACCACTGTTCACTCTATCAGGCCCTGGGCTGGCTCCCCCCATCAGCCCAATGGACTTGTCTTCTGGTCAGCACAGTCAATAAGGCCATCCAAAACTGAGCTACCTATCCGCAATCCCACCTCCTTTGGCCAAAGGTGTTTGCTCGAGAGCTCTGACTCACTGTTGGCCCCATGCTTGAGTGCCCCTAGTCTCCACCTGTATGGGTAAATGTGCATTCTCATCTGCAGCCCCTTTCCTTTGGAACAACCTGCCCACTCCACTTAGCACCACTGACTCACCAGGACTCTTCCACTCTCTCCTTGGATCTCACCTTCTGTCCTCCACTCCTTGCTCCTGCCCTCCCAACTTATTATCATGCCTCTACTTCCCTTTCCTCCTTTTCCTTCTTGGTCCATACCTACACTACCGTGATGCACTTTTTCCTTTACTCATCTCAAATCGTGCCTAATCTGTATTACAACGTGGCTACTACTATACCTACTATTGTCATAAATGGTATTTATCCATTGTGCTGCAAGTTTATATATATCTTCATATAAATATCCTGTATATTTGTATTACTGTCTATTGTTTGCCATGTCCCATCCTCCTTTGTACTTGCCTTTATTCCTGTGCCATCCTCAATGGCCCAGGTCATGCCTGAAAATGGTTCTCAGACCAGTGCACCTACTCAGTAAACAAATGAATGAATAAATAAATAAATGGGAACCACTGGACATCAGCGATAGTAACACTCTACTGTATATCTGTGGGGTGATTGTAGGATGGGGTAGGACTGGAGAACAGGTAAATTAAGAACCTGGACCTGTGGGATAATTAGGGGAAGGGGCCCAATGGAGACTGACTGTTTCCCAGGAGGGTGCTTTGGTGGTGTAACTCCCAGGATATGTTATGCCTGGTGCTGTAATGTGGCCTGTGTTGTAATCGGCATCAGTAACATGGCTGTCACACTTCCAATTAAGTTCTTCTGCAATTTCACTTATGAAGACACTGAAGTGGCCCACTCCTAGTACTGAGCCCCACCCCGCACCATGCCTTTAACCAACTGCTGAAAGCTGGTGGAGGGTACTATCTTCTCCAGATATATAGGCAACCTTTCGGCAAAAGCCACCATGCATGCTTGAGGACCCTCCCCCATCCCTGAAATTTTCCTGCACTACCCCTACCCCGTCCCTTGCTAGGTCATTTGTCCCCAGGTGGACAATGACATCTAGCTCCCTCTCATCTCCTGCTGCCTAACGATCCACTGTATCTGATCTCATCCCTCCAAGCCAAAGTACCTCTCAGGTATTTCACCTCCCTCTCCTTTATCCCACCCTGCTCACAAGTCTATCCACTAATTAAGTCCCCCACCAGCAGTTGCTTCCTACTCAGCAGGGGGCCTCTTCCTCCCTCCTTGTAACTGTGGAATGGTCCATGGACAGTGCTTTCCTTGGGGAAGGTTTCTCCAGGGGCTGAAAGGGTGGTTCAGCTGCAGGGAGTGTCTTTGGCTGGGCAGGACCCATTTCAGATGTAGGGAGAGTGGTTAGTAAACAAAGCAGGTGAACTGGAACTCTGACAAACAAACCGGCACAGGGGCAGAAAATTCAAGCCCCATAGGAAAGAGCACTGTGAGGGCTACAATAGGTCATTTACTGGAGAAGTCACAGGTCAGGGAACTACAGCTGAAGAGAACATGGAGAACAGGCAGGCATCGGAAAATGATGCATGAGGGCAGTGGATGGATGTGCACTCATGACGGCATGCATGGGAACTACAGATGCCGGGATGCCAATGCTGGGGGGATGCAAGGCCAGCTTAGGTAGGTGGACACTGACCTGTAGGTAAAGTGCACAACACACAGGGACCCTTGCATGCTGGACAGCAGGGAAGTGTACCATGGAGCATAGCCCCGCTGCAGCACAGTAGCTGATGGGGGTCCAGGACACTGTGGACACAGAACTTAAATGTGACCGTGGTGCACAGCATAGTCATGAAGCACTGGAACTGTGGGCAGACAATGGCACTACAGTACTGGTACAAACTGCCCACAGATAAGTAGCAGCTGCCACAGGTGTGGCCTGTGGAGTGTGATGTGCAAACAAAGTGCAATCATACCCGCATGCCTCAGCTGGAACCAAAGCCAGTCAGTGTTTCACAGTCCTCTAGCACAATGGAGGACAGTGTGGAAGCTATGGAGGGGCCAGGGTGTCAACTGCAACCCCAACAACAGGGACAATCTGTGAGGTGGTACCATCCAGGAAGGAAAGTCCAAGCTGAATGTGAATGGCTACCTCCTGGTCCATGAATGGACATGCAATGAGACAGTGTACTGTTTTATCATATCATATTTTCACCTGCTGTGGCACACACTCCAGCTTGGGGCATCCAGCCACCAGCTCCACCCACCTGGAGAGCTGGGTAGCTCAAACTGCACCCAGGAGGATCAGGGATGGCTATCATGCCATCCTGCTGGAGGGCTCCCCCTCTGCCTCTACCAGCCAGAACAGCCCCAGATCCTCAGCAACAGGACTCCACCAAAGTCCTCCGGGTGGCTCAGAGCACAGCCATCAAGCTGCAAGGTCATGCCCAGCCATTTTCCTTTGATTGGCCTCTGTAACACGGACATGCAATGATGTCCAGGTGCAATGTGCTGACATCCGTCATGCTCCCCATCTAGTGTCACTGACACTAGTAGTGCCCCATGGCATCCCCAGGGGGCTGCTATAGCATGGTGAAATTCCCCATCCCACCCCAGGACTGGGAGAGCAGTCTATGGAGGTTCGATCCCAGTCCTCCCCTGCCAACCCCCGACATCCCAGGCTCATTCCTGAACCCGGGTCACTGGCATAGCACAAGGTGTGGCATCCAGTGCTTCAACTCTCAGCACCACCAGGCTGGCCTGAGACAGTGTACTGGTGCTTCCAGCACCATAAGTCCAAGTCCTGCCTTGGCCAGGCCATCACACTGCTCCAGGATGGCCAGCACCACCTAAAGAAAAAGAATGAGCACAATCATGCTCTGGAGGTGACAGATGCTCTACCAGCACATGCACTGACTGGCATCAAGTTAAAGGCATACAGCACCATGGCTAGCCCAGCATAGCTACTGCAGAGTGAGGCAACTGCAATGACCACTGAGCTATGGCAACAGTTGCCAAGCAAAAGGGCCCTGCTGCAGATTGTGAACAGGACCCACCGCAAGGACCTCTCACCAGAACCAGTGACACTGGCTGACCTCACTATCCCCAAGCAGCTTCAGATGGTGACTGGATGGCCATGGTACAGCAGGATCACCAGCAGCTCCACACACCAGGTCCTGCTACTCACCACAGAGGACAACATCAGGAACCTGGTGCAGGCACCCTTCTGGGTGATGGATGGTACATTCAAGACTGTGCCACACCTGTTCACTCAGTTGTACACCATCCATGCACCCATGGGGATGGGCCTTAACAACCTCATCATGTCATTGGTGTATACACTGATGATGACAAAGAGCTTGCAGTGTTACTGCACCTTATTCCAGGAGCTAAATAAATATGCCAGTATACAGTCCTGCACCCTCAAACCACCTACGATCATCACTGACTTTGAGCAGGCTGTGATCAATGCCTGTAAGATGGAATTTCCGCAAGCCATGAACAAGGGTTGCCTGTTCCACTTTGGGCAGATTGTGTGGTGGAAGGTCCAGAGCTTTGGCCTTGCACCACAATACGGAAGTAACCCAGACATCAGCCTGAAGTTCCATGAACTCATGGCCCTTGCCCATCTCCTGGCACAGGACATTTCAGCAGTATTCAGCCTCCTGAAGCCAACCATTCCACCCAATGCCACCATACTCCTCTGTTGTTTCAAGCAGACACATGTGCTGGGCAGGATATGGCTGTACAGTAGGGTGGCCTAGGTGCCCACGAGATACAACCCCATGTTCCCATCTCAGCTGTGGTTGGTTGTGGATCTCAACGTGCGAAACATACCGTGGACCCAAAGCAATGTCGAAACCTGGCACTGCCATCTCCATGCCCTGCTTAGGAAGGTGCATGTAAGGGTCATGACAATGCTAGCAGAGCTCCACAGGGAACAGCAATGGACCAATGTCACCAGGCAAGGCATTCATTGTGGACTGCCATGGACACCACCCAAGAAGAGCTATGAGGAGTGGATAAGGATGGTACTGGCATCCAAGGACAAGGGCAAGCTGCTGAAGTTCTTCTGTGGCATGGCACACATCACCCTGTAGGGTTTCCATGGTGACATGGCACCTGACAGTTGTACACTCACAGTACACATCAAGCACAGCCATCAGGTTGCCACTGTGGCCCCCTACTGTTGAATAAAGTTTCATTCCCACATTTATTTCACATGCACCCCAACCTGGTGGCCATATCTCATCACAACACTGCTGGATATTGCCAAGCAGCCCACTGCACACTGCCACATCTGCACTGTGTGTCACATGTTGCACAGGCCTGACTCTGTGTAAGTCCCCCCAAAATCCTTTCAGCTGCTCATGTGTGCCACACATTGCACAGGCCTGAAGCTGTGTGAGTGCCCCCAAATCCTTCCAGCTGTGCAACTGTGTGGTAACAGCATTCCTGCAATGTGCCCTTGTGGAACCCACCACAACACACCTGGCAGCCTTCATGCTACAGTGGGCTCCTGTGGCACAGGCACCCCCCAAACACCTCCAGACTTTTTTCTGTGTGGTTACTGCAAGCCCATAGTGGGCTAGCATGACATGGCCACATGCACACATTGCACAGTTGGTGTGATGGCATGCTGCTCTGTGTCCTGGCATCCACATGTGGTGTTGCTGTGGACCATTTCCTGGAGCAGCTATCCATGCTCTCGCTGTGTCACTCTGCTATGTGCCTGCAGTGTCATGCATGCACCGACCAACAGGCATGGTACTCCAATTCCTTCATGCATGCCCAGCTGGTTGGTTGTCAGCTGACATCATCATGCATGCAGGGATGCACAGACAGTCTGCCATGCTGCCTGGAATGGCTGGTCAACATACTGGGGCATGCGCAGCTATTTATTTCATCCCTGTCCCATGGATGGTGAGCCAGTCATCCTTACTGGGGGTCTGTGATCAGGTCAGTGTGTCCTCGGAGGGTGCACCACATAGGGGGTGGGTGTTTTCACATCATCTGTGCTGTTCAGCAGTGGCTCAGGTCCTGGGATGGGTGGTGTAGGTTGGGATCGGGTGCTTCATGTGTTTGTGGAAAATTCACTTAACAGCCACACAGCATCCTGACCTCCTCGGGCCTGACAGTATGTCAAGTACTGTCCTGGGTCAGGCCACTGTGTGTCAGGCTGCTGGGGCTGTTGGGTTGTTGTGTGTGGGATGCAGCATGTCAGACTAGTAAGCATCGGGATTATAAAAGGGTACCTAGCAGGGTAGGGTTTTCTATGTGCAAGGAGAGTGGTCAGTGGTGGGATGGGCAACTGGTATGTGGGCAAGATGGGTAGTCTGAGTGGGTCCAGCTGCAGGAAGAGCTGTCATCTAGGGGGTGCTGGTCCAGCTCTAAGGAGGGTGCTTTGTTTGGTGAGGCTGGGAGGTTGGTCCAGCTGCAGGGAAGGTGGTCTACTGAGGTGGGGAGGTAGGTCTGGGGGAGTTCCATCTGCAGGGGGATCTTGTCTGAGGGTAGGAAGGATGGCCTGGAGCAGCCATCTACAGGGAGGGTGATAGTTGATGGGGAGAGGCTGGTTTGGGGCTTGTAGGGTGGACTAGCTGAAGGCAAGATACATAGCTTGGGAGAGGTCTATTGGGATGTTGATATGGTTGTCCAACTGGGTGATCATCTGGGCAGGGGGTGTTCAAGATGTGAGTGGTCATGGGGGGTGCAGGCCCAATAGGCTGTACTTGGGAGCCCTCACTGAAGTCAAATACTAAATTTAGTATTAAATAATTCATTAATTTGCCTTTGAAGACTAATTTTAGTCATTTTTTAATAATCTTTAATCATCATTCAAAAATACAACCTCTAAGAATTCTAAATTCTAAGAAGTATTTCAGCAGACTAGTTGTTCAAGAGTAAGTTATTGCTAAATGAGGATTAGAAATAGATTTGCAATGCTCTTAAAAGTACAATTTTTTTTTAATACTGCTGAATCATAAATGAAGATTACAGTCAGTGGAGTAGTTTTAGGATTTAAATTAGCCAATCAAGGCTGGGTGCATTACTGTAGATTTCAGTTCTACTAAGCAAGGAGACAGATAAAACAACCAGCAACACCAGTGAATTTTAGAGAAGGTAAGCAATCATGAAATGTTGGTTTTTTACCTGGAAATAATTTGGTGCAAAAAAAGTTGGCAGTGTCCCTTTAAAGTCTATTCTAAACTACATTTTCCATAAGTCTACTCAGTCAGAGACCTACATTTCACAGCTCACTTCCTGTCTGTGTCCAGCCTGATGAAACTGCACGAGCACTCTGTGGTCTCCATTTTTGAACAACTGTGGTTTCCTACAGCTAAGATTTACGTGTTAAGGTAAGAGCTTATGTTTAAAAAGTACATCTTTTTAACTCCCTGAAATGTTAAATACAGTAAGGGAATTATCACTCAGGTTTGTTTTTTTTCTAAATGAAATGCTGTGCAGGTTTCACTATCAGTGTTTTGACTTGAAAATATTTTCCTCTTCTCTGAACTCGTGGCTAAACTTTGAAATACACATTTTATTTTCAATCAAACCCCACCTTTAAAGTGTCTAGGATGCATTGGGCCTCTATATTACTTGTTATTTGTGGAATTTTTGCTGATTTAATTAATTTAAAGTAGTGGGGGTGGGGGCAGGAGAATGAGCAGCAGGATATTTTATATAACTGAGTAAATTCAGTGTGTAACCATTTAGTAACATATTTAACTATATTTACAGAGAAAATACTACAGCTTTTTTAATTTAAGAAAATCTGGAGTTACCTGCAGATAAAGGAATAATTATTTACTGCAGATATTTGAGTGTGTTTGTGGGGGAACTTTTTTTTTGCATTTAATATTTGTATTTAACAGTTGCATGTGTTAATCCATTTTGTAATCTGGGGATCAGTGTATTTTTTTTTCTTTTACTGAAGACTGCATTAATTTATATTTTATATTTATTTTATTTCATTTTTGTTGACTGGCTAAGTGCACTAGACAGATTCTTGCCTGTTTTCAGGCACGACCCAGAGGGAGGGGGATGCAGATGAAAGCCAACTGACCTTGAACCAGATTAAGCTGCTGGTGATATTTTTTTAGTGAATTGGGGGGAAATTTGGCCAGGGCACTGGAGAGAATTCCCCTGCTTTTTTTCAAGAAGTGCCATGGGATCTTTAACATTCACCTGAACTACCACCAGAATAGGTCGATGGGACCTCGGTTTAATGTCTCATCTGAAAGACAGTGCCTCAGGAGTGCAGCCATCCCCCTCATGCTACAGTATAGTGTCAGTATTGGGATATTAACCCCAGTGCCTGGTGTGGGAATAGAACCCACTGCCTTCTGATCTCCCAGCCTCAGAGGTGAGTGTGCTACCTGCTGAGCCACTGACACTGCAAATGCAATATGCAATATGTTAGTATCACGTATTTATTTTTTTAATACTACATTGAGAAGTATGGGGTCCATGGTTGAGGAAGGGTGATCGAGGGGGCTCTAGGTGTGGGAGGTTCTGCTCTGGATGGAGGGTGTGTCCAGCTTTTGGAAAGGGTGTCCAGCTCTGGGGAGGTTACTGAACTTGCAGAGGGGAGGGGGGGTTGGTCTGTGGGTGGGAATGAACACAGGGGTCCAGCTGCAGGGAGGATTGTCTGCTGGGGGAGGCTAGTCCATTGCATGACAGAGTGAGCCAGCAGCAGGGAGGGTGTCTGGTGGTGGTGGGGCTAGTTCAAGGTTGGAAGTGAGGTCCAGCTGCAGGGTGGGTGGTTGGATGGTGAGGCTGGTATGGGGCTTCTTGTGGATCTAGCTGTAGGTTGAGTGGTTTGGTGGAGGATTGCTGGTTCTGGGGCTTGGAGGGACAGCTTCAGATATGTGGTCTGTTAGAGTGGAGGTTTGGGGTGGTGCTTCAGCTACATGGAGGTTGTATAGAATGTAGTTGGAGGCTGGTCCAGATGTAGGGAGGGTGGCTGGCTGGGTAAGCGGCTGGTCTGGAGCCTGTGTGGTACTCTAGCTCCAGTGCTCATTATGTGAAAGACTGGGGCTTGAAGGGTTGTCCAGCTGCATGAAGGATAGTCTGGTGTCTGGAAGGGTGATCTAGCAGAGAGGAGGGTGGTTGACTATTTTTTGGGGGGTGCGAGGCTAAAGAGATTGATCAGCCTAGGAGGGATCTAAAGTGGTGAAATTAATTAGAAACTAGTTAACATGTCTGCCCTTCAGCTTAACAGTAGTGCTATGACCTGTGGCAGAGGTGACCTTAGTTCAGGAATGAGCTCGCGTCATGGGCTCTCTGGGGAGAGGAGGAGGATCAACTGTTATATAAGAGGCTCTCTTCTGAGGAAGGAGGACAGCCAGCTCAACTGTAGTACTGCTAACTGAGTGACCACAAGTGGCAGTGCAGGCGGGAGCAGCCCATGGGTGGGCCAAGACATTGACTGGTGCTGTGCCACACAAGTCTGTGCATGTGTTTGTGCATCCTTGCTGCTTATGTCCTAGGAGATGGAAGAACATGCGAACATATCCTGACTACCTAGGCAGCTCCTCCACATATTGGATTCATTCTACGGTGGAGCAAGTCCTGGCAGATGCCAGAGTGATGGTGTTGTGGTAGCTGAACAGAAGGGGGGCGACCAGAGATGCAGGTTGGAAAACAGAGTAGTAGCTGGGGGTGGGGGTTAAGGAGCCAGAGGGTGATGGTTAATGGCACTCTACAGTGATGGGACAGTGAGCAGCTCAGCTCAGTACTGGCACAGATCCTCTTCAGTGTCTTCATAAGTGACATTGCAGAAAAACTGGCAAAGAAGGGAATGCCCTTTTGCAGACAATACCAGAATTTGTAGTGTGGGCACTAAGAAGGAAGCAGAGAGCATGCACATGCCTCTTGGAGAAACTCGAAAAGTGGTCAAGATCAGGGCAGTTGGGGTTCAATGACAAAGTGCAGAATCGTGCACCTAGGGCATGGGAAACCAGGAACTGCTTTACAGGGTTGGGGGTGGTACTGATGATCACTAAGCAGGAGGGATCTTGAGGTTATTATGATCTTAAAGAGACTCACCAAGATACTGCCCTGCACCATACCCATTGGTGCCTTGCTGCCAGAAGACCCCAAGGAAGTTAATATGTCCCTAAATTTATAAGCCATTAAGTTCTGTCCCTCGTAAAAAAATATACAAACTGAGTCCCAAGGACTTCCTGTTTTTTTTTTTCTGCTGCACCAGCTCTGCCCCCATGCTTACTAGCAGGATGATGAGATGCCAGTGAGAGCGTGGGGGTGTGCTCCATTATATGTAACGGCCGGCAGCATTTCTATTGATTTTAAACAATATAGTGGCTACCTGGCAATAAAATGTGGGCATCGTTCAACTAACAAGGGCCTTGTTACTTGACTGATGCCCACGTTTCATTGCCAGGTGGCCACTAGATCATTTAAAATCAATAGAAAAGCTGCTACCCATTACAGATAATGAAGAGTGCCCACGCGCTCTCACTGGCATCTTGTCATCCTGCTAGTGAGCGTGGGAGCAGAGCAGGGGCGGCAACAAGCAACTGGGAAGTCCTTGGGACCGGGTTTGTATATTTTTATGAGGGACAGAACTTTTTAACAGCTTAAAAATTTGGGGACATAACTTCCTTGGGGTCCTCTTGCAGCATGGCACCAATGGGTATTGTGCAGGGGTCAACTCAGTTACCTTGGTGAGTCTCTTTAAAGTTGCTGGGCTGTGTGACAAAGCAGTGGGTAGGGCTAGGAGGATGCTGGGACTGCATAAGGAGGGGTATCTTCAGCAGGAGGAGGGAGGTGGTGGTGTTGCAAGTAATCCCTTATTAGTGAGATCCGACATAGACCCTGTCCACACTACACCACTCGGGCCCGGTAGCGGATGTAGACCGTTACTGCCGGGAAGTGGTGCAGTGCATCCACACTGTGGTGGTGTCCGTTACAGGACCGACACCACTGGTCCACACATTGGGACCCGGGCGACCGTTACAGTGGCGCCTGATCCCACAGTGCAGCTCGCGCTGCGCTTCCTGCCCTGCAGGGAACCATTACCGCCTGCCCACACTACCGCCGGTAACGTTACCAGGGTGGGACTTGTTTCATAACCATTGTTGAAACCACCTCATATGTGGTTTCAACAACGGTCACAAAAATGCCTCCTGTAACGTTACAGGTGTAAACGCAAACCGTTGCTGTAATGGTTTGGGCACTCTATAACATTACAGAGGTGTAGTGTGGACAGGGCCTAAGAGTACTGTGTCCAGGTTTGGAGGCTGCACCTTAGAAAGGCCATAGGGTGGAGGCAGTATAAAGGGCAACTAAAATTGTACATGGGCTGTGGCAAAAGCCCTGTGAGGAGACTGGGATCTCAACATATAAACCCTGAAAGAGAGGAGACATGATGGAGACCACAAGTACCTTACAAGGATGAACAGGGTGCTGGGGGGGCATCTTCAAATAGGAAAAAGGACCATGGGGCATGTGATGAAGCTTATGGTGGGGATAAGATGGATGTGAGCAATTACTACTTCGTTGAAAGGGTGGTAAACACCTGGAACAGACTGACAGCATTATAGTGTTGAAGGTCAGGAATGAAAAATGGTAGGGGGGGCTTAAAACGTGTGGTGTATATAGACATAGGGAAATATCAGTAAAAAGGCAGGGAAGAGGGAGGGCCATAAGGGCCACAAGAGACCACTTAAGAGTTTGCTGAGAAGGACTTCACAGGAGCCTCTGTTTGCAGTTGTAGCGAAGTCTGGAAACCAGAGCAGAAGTGTGACCTAGAGTGAGGGCTCATCAGCAGTGGGGTTTGTGAGCATGCAGTTTAAGGAAAATCGAGGTTGGGAAATGAAAGTG
Organism: Neoceratodus forsteri; assembly: GCA_016271365.2. NCBI lineage: Eukaryota > Metazoa > Chordata > Ceratodontiformes > Ceratodontidae > Neoceratodus > Neoceratodus forsteri. Next base: position 690,438,055 of record CM057449.1, read on the forward strand.
GAGGAGTAAGGCCCTGTCCACACTACGCCACTAAAAGCTGTAACGGTTTGAAACCGTTTCAGCCCTGTAACGTTACAGTACGTCTACACTATAAAATTAACAGTGTCGAAACCTTTACAATAACGTTACAGCCTGTCCACACTATGAATAATTCTGGGAGTGGTGTAACCCCTTGGAAGCAGTGCCTATCCCAAGATGCAGTAGGTGCTGATTACCGAAATCCCAGAATGCCGAGGGTTGCCATGCACATAGAACACAGTAGGGTGTGTGAAACATGGCAGCGTTTTCCAAAGCAGTGTGTTTATTGGCCTGTATAATGCACTATTATGCAGTGAACCTGCAGACTGCCAGGTGTAGGAGACAGAGGAGGGCTGCACAACGTCATGCCTCACACAGGCTTGCCAGCATTTGCCAAGGTGTGCGTGACACAGTGTCTGTATTACAGGACATATTGATGTGTGTCCTTGAAAGTGGCACAGTACCCTGAGCTGTGTGGGTTCACAGAAAAAGCACTGTGTGGTAGGACAACATTGTAAAACGATCCTGGACAGATGAGCAGTGGCTATCAAATTTTTGGATGTGCAGGCAGACCTTCAACTGTCTGTGTGGTGAGTTGGCTCCGTACATCTCCTGGAGGGATTCACACCGATGTCCAGCAATAATAGTGGACAAAAGAGTTGCGTTAGCACTGTGGTGGCTGTCAACAAATGTAGAGTACAGAACAGTGTCCCATTTGTTTGGTGTTGGTCAGTCCACCGTGGGGGAAATAGTTATAGAAGTGTGCCATGCCATAGTGCAAGTACTGCTGCCAAAGGTTGTACAGGTGCAGAATGCGCAGGACATAGTGTCTGGATTTGAGAAGGACTGGGGAATCCCAAGCTGTGGTGGTGCAGTGGGTGGCACCCATTTCACAATCATATGCCCCCCCGGAAATGCCACAGAGTACTTCAATAGAAAGTCATGCTACTCCATTGTCATGCAGGCTCTGGTAGACCACAGGTATTGTTTCATGGACATTAATGTGGGATGGCCAGGCAAGGTCCATGATGCAAGGGTGTTCCGAAACAGCAAGCTGTTCACCCTTGGGCAGAATGGTACACTGTTCATGGAACCACCAAGACACATAGCTGGAATTACTGTACCTTTTGTTGTTTTGGGGGACCCTGCCTATCCCCTACTGCCCCGGCTCATAAAGCCGTATAATGACTATGGTGACCCCATGAAGCGCAAATTCAATTACAGACTCAGTAGGGCATGCATGGTGGTCGAATGCACCTTTGGGTGCTTCAAAGGCAGGTGGTGGTGCCTGTTGAAGAGAAGCGAATTCAGCATCAACAATGTTCCCTACGTCATACGTGCATGCTGTGCACTGCACAATCTGTGCGAGACAAGGCCAGAGGTATTCATGGACAGCTGGGCTCTGGACAGTGCAATAGACATATACCCACAACCTACTGAGCACGAGAGTGTACCCACTGAGGAAATGACTGTCACGGCCCAGAGTCGATATGCAGCAGTGATCAGGGATACCCTAGCTGACTATCTCATGGACGCATAGGTTTGGTAAGTTTTGTTCCTGAAAATATGAGCACATTGCACCAAGTGTTAACGAATGGTGTCAGCAGGCAGCAGTGCAAAACCAGCATAGACCTGTGACACACAGGTATGTGCTTGTTACTTGCATTGCTGACTGTATAACAACCGTGTAGCCATCCACTGTTCCACACACCCACAGATACCTGTCCAAAATACCACTAATCATCTCATAGCATCCCATCCCACCAGTGACCCATGTACTCACCATTCCAGCATGCATAAAGAATGATACGCAAGTCCGTCTCAGTTCAGTACTGCTGTGTTTATTAATGTATGTATGGCAACTACGTCGTTAGATGTCTGGTGGTACAACAAACCATGTCCATCATTGCATCACGAGCCAGACAGAAATGTAGCTGTATTGGTACACATCAGTGACATGACATGCAATCTGTCAAGGTGCCTTGCCATACACAGTGTACTCCATGTATAAAGTACTACACTGCACACATACCTATTATGCAGATGTCCAAAACCTTGGCACAGTAATGAGCAAACATTAGGCACAACAGGACAACAATATATGTGCCAGTGTAACATATGGAAAAGTGCTTGAGTACTATGCCTGTTACGTACAGACAAAAGTAAACAAACAAATAAACATCAGTATAGTTGATATATTCACTCATTTGTAGTGACATGTATTTCACAGCTAACAGAACTGTGACCCCTAGGGTCTCATACAGCATTGAATATTAGGTCATGCATCCCTGATATGTGTTTCTTTCCACCACCAGGTATACAGAAGATAGTACTGGATGGCACCGTCACAAGGTTGCATGGCAGACACCAAATGTCAGCAACAGTAGATAATGTGCAACAACAATAAACAAGTCAGAATTACACAGCTGTGCAACAGACAATGATGCAACTCCATAATGTCGCTAGTGGAGTGCGTCATTTGTTGATAGTAGCATACGATTCCATCACTTTACATTCCGTGATGTCCATGGTGGCAATTGTACAATAAAGACATCTCTGAGCTTATATGCTGCTGTGCTTTTTGACAAACATTTCAAACAGTTGTAAAGCAACTACCAGTAGTGTGCTTTGAGATCCACTGATTCACAATGAACCACTTGTCATATAGTGTAGCTTACCATCTGTACTGGGTTCCCTGAGTAACAGTATGGGAGGGGGGCATAACACATGGTAACAACAGGTACCATTCAAACTAAAACCACCACAGAACAAGTGGCATTCAATAATATGTGGAGAACAGCCCTTGTGCTTACAGTGTTGTCCACTGGAACTCTTCACTGTACAGATCCTGCATGAAGCTTGGAACAGCCAATGTGGGGTCAGGATCCAAAGGGGCATCATTCCTGGCACCATGTGTGTGAGTATTGGTAGCAGAGGGCAAAGTGGACGAGGCACTTGAGGGGATGCTGCCTTGCTGTGGGTTTGAATTCAAATGTGCCTGACACGAGACAGTAAGTGGAAGTCCTGTACCACCACCTGTCACCCTCATTCCTATCCTAGGGTTGCCAAGCATGGGTATCTGGTACTTGGTATGGGAGGACAGAGAGCCACATGGAACATCATTGGCATGCTGGATGTTGCCATGAGTAACTGTGAGATAAGCATTGTGGGACATGACGGGAGTACAAGCCATGGCCATAGTGCCTTGAGTACTGCCAACCTGGGTGGGACTTGTTGCAGTACAGGTGATGCCTGCATAGATACTTGCTACATTACCAGTGTCTGCAAGTGGCACACTACCCTGTGGCTGGACCATGACATATGTGGCTGCCTGTTGGAACTGCATAGTTAAGAGTTTCAACATGTTACTAAAGAAATTGTGCATTTTGTTCTGCCTCCTGCTTCCTTAATCTCTCCTCCATCTCCCTCTCCTCCCTAGCCCTCTCCCGTTCCAATTCAAGCAGCTCTCAATGTTGCTGCTGCACCATCTGCCATGTGGGCTCAAGCACTGCTCCAATCAGGTCGGCCAGTCTTGATTCTTTCTTCTTCTTTCTCAAGTTGAAAAGTGGTTGACATTCAAACGAATGCTTGGCAGCTCTTCCCCTGCTACTACCCGATGTATCGCTTGATGTTCCAGGGCATTCATCATTCACAGCACATGATGCGGCAGATGACACAGATGATGCCTCCAGCAGATCATTATCCAAGGACGTCTGATCATCATTCTCATCATCTGCAGAACAACAAACGTTTTGTATATGAGCATGCCACACATGGTTATTCGCAGGCTGCAACAGGCAAGTTAGATAGTACCTATTGGTAACATCTACTGACTGACAGCACGGCAACCACCCACCTACATCAAAACAGCTTGATCATACACAGTGTACAACAGAACTGCAAAAAAGCCAGGTCTTGGCAGCATGCCCCAGCCAACCCCATCAAGCACCCTCCCAACCCCACCAAGCACTCCAACCACTCCCATCCATGGCATGCGGTGCCATACTGCACTCAAGATGCCTCTCAGCCGCATCTTGCCACCCAGTATGTCCTACCCACCTCTCACCCCCCCAGTACCCCACAGAGTGACTGACATTGCGCATACCTGACTCTATGTCAGCATCAACTACGCTGGGCTGGCATGACTTCTCCATCCCCGCACCATCACCGTCATCATCCGATTCCACAGCAGAGCTCTCCAGGACAAAGTGGGGTTCAGTTGTTGGCCTTGTTCCCAGTATTTTGTCCAATTCGTCATAGAAGGGACACCCCACACGCCCACCACCTGAGCGCCTGTTGCTGTCACGAGTCTTGTGATAGCGCACTTTGAGTTGTTTTAATTTGTCTCTGCATTGTTTGGCACTCCTTTCGATGCCATGTTCAAAAATGTATTCTAACACTTTCTGATACACCTTGGCGTTGCGATGTGTACTAGCCAGTTCAGACTGTACACATTCCTGAGTCCAGCAGTCAACCAGTAATTTTGTGGCCTCATCAGGCCATGTGGCACCACGCTCAGACATGCTTACACCTCCACAAACTATAATAATGCTGCCTACTGCCTGTGCAGGTTTTGGGTCACAGGGGACTTTACTGGCCACGCTCAGACCAACCACTCTGCTGATCCTCAGTTCAACATGTATAGCCTGTTGCACAGACTGCAAGAACACAAGCTTCGCTGCCTAGTACTGCTGGTTTTTTGCTGCTACACCAGCTGGTGGCATTACATTGGCATCCCCACACCTGCCAGCACAGGTTCACTACACTCGCGATCAGTGTTGTGTAGCTTCCTGGTTCTTCCCCTTGTTTACCTCCGAGACTGCACCAGTGCACTGCCACAATGTACTGACATATAGTAGGGGACTAGAGGGTACACAGTCACGCATCCACACTGCAGGTTGTAACGCTACAGACCTGGAACCATTACCAAAACCATTGTAGAAACCACACACAAACAGGTTTCTGTAACAGTTTTGAAAACGCCTTCTGTAACGTTACAGGTGTAAATGCAAACCGTTAACGGTTTGACCACTCTGTAACGTTACAGAGGCATAGTGTGGATAGGGCCTAAGAGTGAGGGCTCATCAGTTTTTGAGGAAGCAGTAAAAAAAATGTCTATTTTGTATATTGAGAGGTGTGGTGAGGACACAGCAGCAGCATGCGGAAGAGTGCGACAGCTTGAGCGCAGCTTGGAGCAGCCAGTAAAAAAAGGTTTGGTAAAAAGGCAAAAAACCTAAACTGTTAAACAGAAACAAATGATCACTGTATGATAGTGGGAAGAAGTATGACTAAATGGCAGGTGGCGTGGCTGAGGGACAGTCAACCTGGAAGAAATAAAACTAAAAGCAAGATACCAGTAAGCAGTGCCAAACAACTGGGGTGAGGGGTTGGGATGTGTGACACAGTCCACTATGCACATTAATCGAGGATGATGTAATAACTATATGTATAAATGTAAGATTCTGCATGTATGCACGTACATGCTCAGATAAAATGGATTTATCACACTCCTTTTATGTCCACCCCTATTGCATAAAGTTACTTAATATTTATAACCCATCAGGGCTCTTTCTCTTTACTGCTCTGTGTTTTTAATTGTGAACTGTCCTGGACCTTATGCTGTTCTTTTGCTCCCCCAAATCCTTTTGTTAGCCCCTGGTACTTTGACATTAGCTGCTGTGTAACTCTGTAGTATGCAGTGCTTGCTGCTTTCATGGTCCCTTCAGGGAGCCCACTGATTTCCCCTGTTTGCCTCCCATCACAGCTACTTTTAAGTCAATTTCAGGCATTGCCCTTCAGCTACACTGTGGATTTTCCTTCGTGACCCCTATCTTGTGCATTTGCTCTCCCAGTCCCTTTCTACCAGGCCCCTCAGGGCACCTACAGTCTGCCACCATGTGGCTTAGCTAAAAGTTCCTGCCACCAACTTCTAGCTGCCCACCCTCCAGACCCTCTTAACCTGCCCCGTAGGGGCTCTTCACATGCCACTTTGTGGCTGATGGGTAGAGAGAGGCATATTTGCTCTAGCCTCCTCCCCCTCCCAAAAATATCCCATCTTCATTCCCACACACATGGAGCAAGCTACAGCTTGAGCACTGTGGGCTGAATCGTAGACACATAGACCTTGATGACAGATGAGGACTGCTTGGACTACTCAGTCGGCCCATTTCCCTACCTAGTGGATAAGCTGCAGATCCTAGTTATCCAACAGCTGACTTCCTCCTACCCACCAATAGAATTGGTTCATGTCTGTCCCATGTATTCTTGAAGTCCCCCACTATTTGTGACCTCACAACCTCCTCAGGAAGGCCATTCCATGCGTTCACCACCCTCTCTGTGAAAAAATACGTCCTCATGTTACGCCTGAGCCGTCCCCTCTATCTTCAAATTCTGTGCCTTGTTCTTGCTACTGTCTTGGATTTTGTTGATTCCCTTGAGGTGCTTGAAATTTTCTATCATGCCCCCCTTTTCCTCAAGGGCATACATATTCAGTTTGTCTCTCTTTGTATGGCTTCTGGTGCAGACCCTTCGCTATTTTAGTTGCCCTCCTCTGGGCTGGTGGTTAAAAGTGCCTGCCATTACTGTCACTGTAGTTCAGTAGCACTAAACTGGCTACCTAGCAACAGCCACAGCATTTCTGGTCAGCAGTTTTCAGAACAGCATCCTGCCTGCTACATACAGTCCGGGTCCAAGGCCCCCCCCACACTAGGTTCCATGGAAAGATAATATAAAAATAAAAAAACTGTCACTGTCCATGAGGGAGTGGCCCATTATATCACCTGAGCTATACCTTTCAAACCACTGGCCTCCTGGGACAACTCAAGACTCCTGAACCACCAGTTCCCTTTTTTTAAATAATATAGGGGCCACTAGCCCAAACGCATCCCCACCTGCCCATCTGAACTACTTCTTACATTTATTGGCTACCTGCAAGTCACCTAGGGGCGTTAAGGGGGGTTCTGCTGAGTGCCAAATACCACTTTATTCTCTGTTCTTAGCTGTCTGCATTTTTTATTCCATCTCTAGTTTCCTTACATTGACCTAGTTTGTCTTTTCCTCTAAAACTCCTCTTCCTTTACTCCTGTGCTATATACACTTTTTGTATCTCTCTACTCTTGCTACTATAACTTCCCCATACTGATCTATTTGTCCCTTTATTTCTACGGGTCTGGCCAAACATACCAATCAGATAAGTATCTTTGTTTAATTCTAACACTCTAATCTCTCCTCTAGCACCTCCGATGCTTTGTGTCCCCTCAACCTTCTCTGTTCTTCCCTTTCAGGTCCTACCAGAATACCCCGAACCAAGGACACCTGAACTTTGGACTCCCCTACTCTGATGAAGCAGGTAAGTCCTAATTACTTAACTGCCTTAGAATCATAGAAATCTGGTGACAGAAAAGGACCATTTTGGCCAATCGAGTCTGCCTCTTACCCCCCCACTCAACATCTTTGTCAAGAGACACCCCACTCTGCCCACTGGTCAGCTCCTGGTGTCTGTCCCATGCCCCCTTGAATCCTTTCAACATTTTTGTGCACACCACCTCTTCCAGTAGTCTGTTCCAGGACTGCACCACCTTCTCAGTGATGTAATGCCCACTCACATTGCCCCTAAACCTTCCTTCTAATCTTAGTTTATGATCCCTAGTTCTAGCACTTATTTTCCTTGCAAATAAGCTTCCCATTCTCACCTTACTAGTCTCCAGTGGGTACTGATCTGATTCCCTCCGCCCCTCCTCGTAAGGCTTCCTATGCATAGCGTGCACCATCTTGGTTGCCCTTGTCTGAACCCTTTCAATCCTGTTTTATGCACTTGTGTAGGTGAGACCTCCAGAACTAAACCCCATACTCCAGGTGAGGCCTCACCATGGATTTATAAAGGAGCATCAGCACCTCCCTCTTTCTGTTTTATACCCCTCCCTATGCACACCAGCATTCTATTCACTTTACCCACCACTGTGCTGCACTGGTTCTCCGCCTTAGGGTTATCTGAAATTATAATCCCCAGATCTCTCTCCTGCTGAGTTTCCTTACCCCCGTGTAAATGGTTTGCGGGTTATTACACCCATGTGCATTACTGTACACTTTTTGGCATTAAATTTCAGCTGCCAAGTTTCCAACCACTTCTCCAGAATCTTTAGGCCCTCCCTCACTGCCTCCACCTCCCCTACCAGGGTGTCTACCCTATTACAGATCTTCGTATTCTCTATAAATAGGCACACCTTCCTCTGCAGTCCCTCTGCTATATCTAACATACTAAAAGCTAGCAGAATAGGCCTGATGGTCTATTGTGTCTGCTCAGTAGCCAGCCTTCTAATGGGTGCTTTCTTTCCCACCCAGCCCCAGAGAGGGTCATCCTCTGCTTCAGTTTACCCTTGTACCTGTCCCACTCCATCTTGAAGCCCTCCATTGTGCCCTCCTCCACCAGACTCCTGGACAGTGCATTCCAGGGCTCCGCCATCCTTTCAGTGAAGTAATGTCTCCTGCATTCCCCCCTGTAATTTCCCCCCTCTAGCTTCCACTCACGTCACCTGGTTGTTCCCCACCTTCTTTAGTCTGAACACCTCTTTGGCACACCCCTGTTTATTCCTTTTACATATCTGAAGACTCCTATCATGTCCCCCCTGTCTCTCCTCTCCTCCAGCGAGTACAACCCAAGCTCTTCTAGCCTTTCCTCATAGGGCCTTCCTCCCATGCCCTGGATCATCCTGGTTGCCCTCCTCTGGACACTCTCCAGCAGTGTTATGTCCTTCTTGAGGTGAGATCTCCAGAATTGCATGCAGTACTCGAGATGCGGTCTGACCAAGGCATTATACAGAAGGAAGATCACCTCCTTCTTCCTGGATGTAATCCTCCTGGCTAAGTAGTATCCGGTTTGCTTTGGTCGCAGACATCTACCACCATCCTTAGATTCCTCTCACTCATTGTGGCTTGCAGTATGACCCCCCCCCAGAGTGAATACATGGCCCAAGTTTCTGACCCCCACATGAAGCACCCTACATTTCCCTGCATTAAACCTCAGTCCCCACCTCCTTGACCACCCCTCCAGGGTAGCCAGGTCCCTCTAGACTGTCTCTTTCACTTCATCCCCGTCCGCCAATGCTTCCAGTTTTGAGTCATCCGCAAAGAGACTCATCCTACTCTTAACTGCCCTCCTCACATCCAAGACAAAGCCATTGAACAGGAGTGGCCCCAGTATCGAACCTTGGGGGACCCCACTGGTGACCTTCCTGGGGGGAGAAGGAGACTACCCACCCACTACTACCCTCTGTATTCACCCTGTTAGCCAATTTTCTACCCATCTGAGCAACTGTCCTCTCACCCCCCATCCCTCCTAATCTAAGTAACTGTCCTCCCACCCCCCCCCCAGCTTTATTAGCAGTCCATTTTGGGGTACCGAAACAAACGCCCTACTGAAATCCAGGTATAGGACGTCCTCTGGTCTATGCCGGTCCAGGGTCCCAGTCATAAAAATCTATAGGGTTGGTCTAACATGATCTCCCCGGGATGAAACCATACTGTTTGTCATCCAGTTGCCCCAACCTTTCCAGCTGCCTCCTGAGCCTATCCTTGATAATGCCCTCCATTACTTTGCCCACCACAGACATTAGGCTGACAGGCCTATAATTCCCCATCTCCTCTCTAGACCCCCTATTTGTGGATAGGCACCACATGAGCCACCCTCCAGTCTTGAAGCACCCATACTGTCAGCAGAGAGGTGTTAAAGAGTGCTGCCAGTGGTTCTGCTAGCTCATCCGGCCAATTCCTTCATAACCCTCAGATGCAGCCTATCTGGCCCCAGTGCCTTATCAGTTTTTAGTGTCCGAACGGCTTCTCTCACCCTTTCCACTGTGATTTCTCCCTCCCAGGCCACCCCCTCATTTAACCACCCACCACCTTCTAAACTTGGCCCAGCCTGTACCCCAACTTCTTTCAGTCCTCTAGACTCCATCTGACCTCTCAACTCCGCTGGCTCCCCTTCTGTCCCATTGGGCTGGAGGGATCCCCTGCCTCCCCTCCATAAATATCAAGGCAAAGTACTCATTTAGTACCTCTGCCTGATTCCCCCACCTCCTGAGTCTATCCCTCCTCAGTCCTAATCATGCTGATCTGTGCCCTCCCTTTTCTTTTCTCTTCTCCTTTGTGTATCTATAGAATCCCTTTTCTTCCCTCCGGATATCCCTAGCCAGGTTTTGCTTCCTCCTCACCTTGGCTCACCTCACCACTGTGGTGATCCTTCTAGCCATCAACTCATACCCCTCTCCCTATCTCCCCTAGAGTGCTTAAAACATACATGGGCAACCTTTTTATCCCTCACCGCCTCCTGCACCTCCCTGGTCCACCAACATGGCTTGTTGGCTCTACCATGCTTACGACTTACCTTTGTACAGGAGTTAGTAGTCTCCTGCACCCCCTTCTTAATGGCCTCCCACAGGCTGCCAGCATCCATGTTAGGCCTAATCTTGTCCAAGCTCCCCTGTAGAATCTTGCCCATGCCCACGAAGTCCGCCCCCCTGAAGTCCACTACTACTGTATTAGAATGGTTATCTTCCTCCACCCCCCCCAGATACAGCAGAAACCAGACCGTAGTGTGGTCACCACCTGCCAGCGGGCTGCACACCTCCAGGCCCTTTATCTGGTCACTGTCTGCTAGGACAACGTCCACTATCCGCTCCTCCCTAGTAGGCTTCCCCACCTGCTGGACCAGGAAGACATCCTGGAACACATCCATCAGTCTCTATTCCCTGGCCACAGGGGATGCCATAGTATCCCAGTCTGTCCCCGGCATATTAAGGTCACCCATGACCACCACCATACCCTTTCCACGGTCACAGTGCCCCTTGATGTTCTCAACTAGTTTGTCCTCCAGGGCCTCTTCCATCGTTGGGGGGTCTGTATACCACCCCTATTTTCAATCTTTTACCTCCCCTCATTTGTAGGGTTACCCAGATCTCATCCACTCCCCCCATAGCCTCCTCCACTCCACTAATCACTGTCATTTTTGACTATCAGTGCTACACCCTCTCCTCTGTCCTTCCTGAATATTTTGTAGCCCACCAAATTTAGGTCCCAATCATTTTTCTGAGTGGCCCATGTCTCAATAATTGCTGCCACATCCACTGATCCCTCAACCAGCATCGCATGGAGCTTGGGCATTTTGTTGCCCATGCTCCCGGCATTGATCAGGACTGTCCTCCACCCCAACCCCTCTCCCTTTTCCAGTCATCTTGGCCCTGAGTAGTCCCTAGATGCCCTTTTCCTGCACAGCTCTGGATGGATTTACATCACCGTCACCTGCCTTCTTTTCATGCCCTAGACCTGGACCCTCAAACAGCCCTCCTGGAGCCACTCTTTTACTTCACCCCCCCTTTGCAAGTGTAAACTCCACCTCTTGACTATGAATCCAGCAAGTTTTAGTTTCAAGATCTCCCTTCCCTCCAAGTTGAGGTGTAGCCTATCCCTGGCATATAACTCCTTGTCCTCCCATGTATCCCCCAGCCCCCTACCAGCCCATACCCTTCTGCCCTGCGCCAGTCCCTGAGCCACTAGTTCACACCTCTAAGTTTATGTTTGGTCTCCCCGGACACCCTAGGAACTGGCAGAATCTCAAAGAAGGAGATTGCGCTTCCTATAGAGTGGAAAATTCTGGCCAGTTCCTGGAATCTCACCTGGATTTCTAGTTCACTGTTCCCCTCTAGTTAATTTGTTCCCAGATGTATTAGGAAGTCTGGGGATTCCACGCATTCCAATGCTATCGAGTATAGCTGGAATTTGGCCTTGTGTACGGATAGGCCTGGGATACATTTAGCCTTGACTGGGCTGCTTTTTCCCTCCCCCACCCCCTCCAACTGGATGCCCCAGGTCATGGAGTCACCCAGCAGGATCACCTTCACACCACCCCCTCAACTTTACTGGCCTGTTTGAGTCTGTCCAGGCTCTTCCTTCTGTCATCAACCCCCAGCTTACTTCTCTTGCCCCCCTCAGCCTGGGAATCACAAGCCTGTGCTTGCCCTACCATACTCATTCTTCTACCTGTAGCTCCCAGCTTGCTCCTCGCTCCCCAACCTCCTGGGTGGCACAGATTGCCCCCAGATTTCCCCGGACTCTCTTTCTGGGCTGGTATCCTCAGATCCCCCACCCAGGCTCCCTTCTACTGCTTCCCTCCTTGCCTCCCCCAAGTTCTGCATCCTTCCCCATCTGCTGCATTTCTCCCACCCCCCCCCATCCCCCCTCCTCTCCACCTCATCTGATTTCTCCCAGCCCTGAAGCTGGCCTATCTAGAGTACTCCTTATCCTTGGCTGAATTCCCTAACCTGGATGCTTGCCCAACCCTAGTCCTCCCTCCTTCCACCCTGGCTTCACTCTGCACTCCCCCTTCCTCCCCACCTCCCTCCCACCTAGGCTAATGTATCTCCCCTCTCTTCTGTGGATCTGGCTCTCTCTCTTGCCTCATCCTACCCAGCTTACTGACCAAACCCTCTCTGTCTGACTGCTCCCCTCCTCCCGCCAGCCTTTCCACCTCATCTCCTGGATATAGCAGGGCGAATCAATTAGTAAGTGTGATGCTTGCCCCCGACTTGCTCTCTCCTGTCCCCCATCCTTCTGGTCAGCCACCTCACTATGAAGTGATTTCTGTACATTGGTTGTGTTGTGCCCCACCCCTCCTGAGTAACCATATGATCCTTGTCTAACTGTTCCCTGGGTTATGCCATATTGGCCTCATCTACTCTCATGAGGTCCTTTCCACACCTTTCCTCCCCACCCCTCCTGCCTTCCATCTGCCTTCTGATCCCCTCTACCTCCTCCCTGAGACCTGCCAACTGAAAACACACTGGGCACCCTCTGAACCTCCATGCCCAATTTAATATTATTGCCGCCCAGACACTGTACATCCAATCACTCTACCGAAGGTGCCCACTTTGGCCCCCCTCAAGTCTACCCTCATTTTAGGTGAACAATGCATCCCTCTAACAGAAATAATTCAGTCAGTGTTACACTAAAATCCAAGCAGTTTGCCCCCTCTGATTACAGCAATTTTCCCTCTTTCTTGACAGTAGCCAGTTTTCTAGCCCTAGCAGTAGAGAGCTCACAAGCAAAATTAGCCCACCACAACACTAGTCAGCTCAGATGCCCTAGTAGTGATCAATTCACACACAGTTTGCCTACTCCCTCAGATGTAGTTGGCATACACAGCCATTTATACAGTCTGCTTCATTATGCCCCTTCCTGGTAGTAGTCAGTGTTGCCCAAGCAGCACAGTGTACAGGACCCTTTTTCCCCAATCAATAACAATCCAGCTTTCTAGTGTTCCAGTTCACCCAATCTTGACTTGCCCTCCTCCAAGGCTCCACCCTCACTGACCATTTAATAGAGGTCGGGGCCAGGGTGGGTGGTGTGGAACAAAGAACAGCTCTCCTCCTCTGATTGCGACTGGACTATTTGCCTTTTATGGCCCAGTCACACAGTCAAAGGTTCTCACACTGTTTGCTGATTGGCCGTTCCTTCCTGAGTCGCTGGCTTGCAAAGTTGTTGCTGATGTGGCCCCGGTATGCATTGCCTGTCCCCCGCCAACAAGAGCTTCCTTGTCGATCACTGATGTGATCCCATCCTCTCCCACCGCCGATGCAGCCCCAGAATGCTTGCCCTGACCCCTTCCAGTGACAATCCCCCATCTGGAGAGAACAGCTCTCCTCCCCTGATTGCAACTGGGCTAATCATTGCTATAGATATTAAAAAAGAATGGGTCCCAGCACCGACCCCTGGGGCACACCATTGTCACCCTGGAATGCATCCCATTTACCTTACCACCACCCTCTGGTTTCAGTCCTTCAACCAGTTCTCCACCCACCTTGCTATTTTCTGTCCCACCCCTAAGCCTTCTAGCTCATTTACCAGCCTTCCATGTGGCAAAGTGTTAAAGGCCTTGCTGAAATCTGGGTAGGCCACATCTTCCCCCATCCAGCTTCCTTGTTACCCAGTCAAAAAACTCGGTTAAGTTTGTCAGGCACAACCTCTCTCCCATAAAACCAAACTGCCTTGGGTCCTGGAGGCAGTATAGCACATTGGGTAAAGGCTCTGAGCTACAGATCTGGAGACCTGGGTTTGAATCCAGCAGCCGTCTAAGTGCATACTGTGTGATCCTGAGCTAGTTACTTAACTTCCTTGTGCACCAGATTGCATCTGGAAACAAGCTTCAGCTTAGTGTGCTACTCCTGGTTAAACAATGTTCCCTTCCCCCACTTCCCCTGTAGACCATTGACAACCGAGGAGCTGACTTTGATAAGATGGCCAACAGAGTTAAGCTAGCCCTGGAAAAAAGAAACACAGGTGAGGAGGTACAGGCAAAGTGGGCAAGCATTAAGGATACAATACTTGAAGCAACATCCCATTGTGTTAAACAGAAAAGGAAGTGCAAAAGAAGAAGGAAACCACTTTGGTTCTCAAATACAGTAGCAGAAAAGGTCAGAGCCAAAAGGCTGGCCTTCAGGAAATATAAGGGAACACAGCGGGATGAAGATAGGGAGGCATACTAAACTGCCTTAAGGGAAGCAGGGAAGGCAGTAAGGCAGGCAAAGTCCCAAACTGAGGAAACACTAGCACGAACAGTAAAAGAAGGTGACAAGACTTTCTATAGATACATTAGTGAAAGGAGAAAGTCCAGAGGGGATATTGCTAAGCTTAATGGAGAAAAGGGAGCATGTGAGGAGGAGGACCCTGTAAAGGCATCTAGCCTAAATAGATACTTTTTCTCAGTATTTACTGAAGAGAAGGTAGGGCAGGGCCCACAGCTCAGCATCATGGACACAGGGGAGAGGGAGGTGAGCACTACTCCCTTCACAAAAGAAAGGGTCCTACAAGAGCTTGCTAAGCTCAGGGTGGATAAGGCAATGGGACCTGATGGCATACATCCCAGGGTACTTAAGGAGCTAAAGGAGGAACTAGCAGAGCCATTAGCAGAATTGTTTAGTGAGTCTCTGAGCACAGGAGAGGTCCCAGAAGACTGGAGAAGGGTTTCATGTGATCCCGCTCCACAAGAGTGGTAGCAGGGAGGAGGCGGGAACTACAGACCAGTCAGTCTTACCTCAGTAGTGGGCAAGATTATGGAGGCACTCCTTAAGGAAAGGATAGTGCAACACCTGGAATCCATAGGGGCACAGGATCCAAGACAGCATGGGTTTACAAAACGAAGGTCCTGTCAAACTAATCTCATAGATTTCTTTGACTGGGTAACCAGAGTGGTGGACCAAGGGGGAGCAGTTGATGTCGCCTACCTTGACTTCAGCAAAGCTTTTGACACTGTTCCACATAGAAGATTGATAAATAAGCTAGGTAGGCTCGGGGTGGGTCAGAAGTTGGTCAACTGGGTGGCAAACTGGTTGACTGGCAGAAAACAGAGAGTGGTGGTAAATGGTATACAGTCAGAAGAGATGCAAGTCACAAGTGGGTACCTCAGGATCAGTCCTGGGGCCAGTCCTATTCAACATCTTCATTAGTGACCTCAGAGATGGACTAGAGGGTAAGGCTTGTCTGTTTGCAGATGACACCAAGATCTGCAACAGAGTAGATGATCCAGATGGGGTGGGCAGAATGAGAAGAGATCTGGATAAACTAGCAAAATGGTCAGAAGAGTGGCAACTGGGATTTAATGCAAAGAAGTGCAAAATCATGCACATAGGGAAGAGAAACCCTGAAGCCACTTATAGGCTGGGAGGGGAGTTGCTAGCAGTCACAAAGGAAGAAAGAGACTTGGGCATCATCATCACTGATGACCTAAAATCATCCAAGCAGACCTCTAAAGCAGTAGGTAAGGCTAGGGGGGTGTTAGGGTGTATTAGTAGGGGTATCAGAAGTCGTAAGAGGGAGGTAATAATCCCTCTGTACAAGACATTGGTTAGGCCCCATCTGGAGTACGTGCAGTATTGGAGGCCACACCTTCACAAGGACATTAACCAAATTGAGGCAGTCCAGAGAAGGGCAACCAAATGGTGCAGGGACTGAATCAGAAGACATATGAGGACAGATTAAAGGAGCTCAATATGTATACCCTTGAGCAAAGGAGGGAGAGAGGTGATATGATCGAGACATTTAAACACCTTAAGGGCATAAACAAGGTGAAAGAGTCTAACATGTTTAAATATAAGAAAAAGAGCAGGTCAAGAGGACACAGCATGAGATTAGAGGGAGGCCGATTAAGGGGAATGTGAGGAAATTCTTTTCACAGAAAGGGTGGTAGATGCATGGAATGGCTTACCACAAGAAGTGGTGGCTATGAATACAGTGCAGGGCTTCAAACAGGCATGGGATAGGCATAAGGGAGCAATTCAAATGACTATGAATAGATAGGTCACTGACAGAGCAAAGGCCGATGGCACATTTATAAGGTAGAAAAAGAAATGGGCAGACTGGATGGGCCTTGCGGTCCTTATCTGCCTTCAACTTCTATGTTTCTATGTAACCAGGTGTTCCACTATTCTTTCCTTCAGCAGTATTTCCATTACTTTTCCTATTGTTGCAGTCAGGCTGACCAGTATATAGTTCCTGCATCCTCCCTGTTAACACTTTTGTATAGTGGGACCACATCAGCCCTCCTCCAATCCCTGGGGATGTCACAAGTTTACAAAGTAAGGGTGAACAGGGTAATTGGAGGCCCTACTAACACCTCCCTTAGCTCCCTCAGTGTTCAGGGCTGCATCTATCTGGCCCATAGCCTTATTGCTGCCAGTTCCATGAGGATCTTTCTTTTGCAAAGGGACCTTTTCTGTGATCTCTCCATCCTTATTACTTAATGCTAGCCCATTTCCTGCCCCCTCCTGTGTAAAAACCGAACAGAAGTATTTGTTCAGTATTTCTGCTTTTTGGTGGTCATCTTTTACCCTCCTTCCATCCACCCTTTTCAGACACTCAATATCTCCCCTTGCCTTCCTTTTCTCCCTGATGTAGCAGCACGTAAAAGGTTTTGTCCCTCCTTACCACAGTACCCACTGGCTGGCTTGTGTCAAGGGTCCCACACAAGTGTGGGTCTGGTGCCAATGTGCACTTTGCATGTGGAGCCATTTTGGTTTGCCAGCTGTGTGCTGTAGTGTAGTGGATTATGATGAACTGGTTTTGCTTGATTCTGCACTGACAGCTTCATTTGCAGCAGATCCTGGAATCCTTTGCAGTGGGAGATTGTCCTACAGTGCATGTTAGAAGTTTATATAGGCTCTCATCTTTTGTTTACTGGCCCCACTGTACTCCCTGGGCTAAGTTCTGTCACGGACTGACATCCCCTGGAGAAGAGCAGAAGTGGAAAACATCTGATCAGAGATTGTGGAAGCACAAATGTGCACTGCAGGCTATTGGAACTTCTATTGCCTGTTGCTCTGGTGCCAGCTGCAGGAAGTTCTGGGACTGGTTGTGGCTGCGGATATCTGCCTAGAGATGGTCACAGCTGGCCTGCTGTGGTGTGCTATACTGCAATGGATGGTAGTTGGAAATTCCAAATCAGTGTGGCGGGGGGATTTAGAGGAAGGATTAGGAAGTACTTCTTCACTGAGAGGGTGGTGGACAACTGAAATGGGCTGCTGAGGGAAATGGTGGGAGGGTTCACAAGGGCATGGGATAAGCACAGAGGGCAACTGGCACAGGGGGACTACAGAAAAGGCCTAGTGGATGTCTAGCCAAACTGGGAAGACTAGGTGGACTTGTGGTCCCTCTCTGCCATCACATACCTATGTTCCTATGTATTCTACAGGCAGATTGGGAAAAGGGAGGGGGGATCCACTACACTACCAGGGAAGCATTCATTGTGCCTTGAATATCTGTCCGTTGGTGTCTTTATCCTGCCCTGTGTTGGTTGATGTGCGGAGCAACATGACCTCTTACCCCCAAAAAAGATCAGTTCTAGTGGCACAGGAGCAAGGAGTCTTCCTCCCTCCCCCACCGTGACATCCCCTGAGTGACTGAGTCCATTCTAAAAGCCAGGTTGATGGTGTGGTACAGGTCTGGTATCCCTCCCCCCAACCTGCTTTTTTATTTTAACCTCT
The DNA here is from genome assembly GCA_016271365.2 of Neoceratodus forsteri. Lineage (NCBI taxonomy): Eukaryota > Metazoa > Chordata > Ceratodontiformes > Ceratodontidae > Neoceratodus > Neoceratodus forsteri. The sequence continues at coordinate 690,456,099 of CM057449.1, forward strand.
ACAGAGCTTTCCCAACTGATGCAGCTGATCAGTTTTTTTATTTTTCATACTGACCCATTTTCCATTTTATATCTACAGGTCTGAGAGGATATTGACCAGGAGTAGGAGGACACTGACCATATGTATCAGATGAGTATTGTTTTTTTGTTTACCCTATATCGTTTGTCATATAGTAGTTCTTAACGAGCTGCAGATCCTTTGTGAGCCCATTGCTGTTCTTGTTTTACAGGTATGAATGGCTGCTATGGGAGGCATTGGGTTGGAGCTGTACCTTGTGCTTTAGAAAAGAGGCTATGGGCTGGGGGGTATGGGATGGGCAATAAGGTTGGGAACTCCAGGGAACACCAATTTGCCAATACTCGTGAGGCTCAAACCCTGTTTTTCACTTTCTTGCTTTGTGTGCCTTGCATTCTAATGCCTGTATTAATGTAGTGTTTTTGTTTTGCAACAAGTACTATCTCATATATGTGTGTGTGTGTGTGTATGTGTAATAGATAACCCACTGTAGGGTGTGCGGTCACGCTCTGATATATGCACGCCTTGGTGTGCGTTGTTCCACATGAGGCCGCAGGCTGAGTGCATCAACCACCCAAGCTGTGCATATATCATTGTGCAACCTCACACCCCACAGTGGGTTATCTATCTTATAAAATGGCAAAATTGTTTTGGAGGGGGGTAAAAGTGCAGGTGTGTGGTCGCACTCTGATATACTCATGGTCACCTGATGGTGTTTGTCCAATGCGATTGATGATCCCATTATAGATATATATATACACACAAATTTCGCTCGAACAGCCCCTTGATACCGAAAATCATTTTTCTCACTGTGCAAGTGCTCCCAATCCGAAGAGGCTCTCTTCTCCTTTTGAAGATAAACCTGGAAATACTGGTGAGGCCCTGCATGTCAAAGAGGCTCCCATACCATTTTCTGTAGACCAGAACCATCCATTTTTCTCAAATCCATTTTCTGCAAACCAGAACCATTGGTGGTCATTCCCTTAACTAAATGTCCACCCCCTTCCTTGTGACTTTGAGTCAAACATGGGTAACAGACTTTAGTACCTCCTATAGACATAGCCCCCAAAATCTCCATCTTCTTTGGAATTCACAGATGACTTCCTCACTCAATAACCCTTGAGCAAAGCTTCCTCTGCTGAGGTTGCAGATACTTGCAGATGAATACTTGTGGTTTTGTTGAATTTTATGCGACGCCATCTTTAATGCAGCCTAATACACTGAAACAGAACTGCAACACTGCTGACATGAGTGTTACTAAAATCACACTGCACACTGAAGTGCATTACAGGTGTTGATGCAGTGCTAATTAACATAATTCGCACACACTGAAAAAGCAATGCAACACTGCTTCAGGCAGTGTTGCTGACACAACACTGCTACTTGCAGTACTTTTACAGTGAGATCGCAGTGCTAATTAACACCTTGTACTGACTGAAAAAAGCAGTGCAAAACTGCTTAAGGCAGTGTTGCTGACACAAACTGCTTCAGCCAGTATTGCTGCACCAACGCTGCTTCAGGCAGTGTTGATGACAAAACACTGTCAATTGCAGAACTTTCGTAGTGTGATTGCAGTGCTAAATAACATAATTTGCACACACATTGTGTCAGCATTGCATACACACCAACAGAGACCTGAAGATGCACTAATTAAACACTGATGGACTGCATTATGGAATGAAGTGTGCAGGAAGTGAACACCACTATTGTAGCACTGAAATAACACCATATAGTGACTCTTTAAACACTTCACTTCCCTCCTGGTATCCACTTGTATGATATAGCCACATTACCCCCTATAACTGCTCATATGAAAGAAACACCCATGAGTTTGGAACAAGCACAAATCATAGATATTCAGACTGGTAGGCCAGATGCACACACATCTTACCCAGGAGAGTTTGAATCCAGTGATTCCAGATAACAAGAAAGGAGGGCATTCTATAGATATGAGAGAGAGGCAGAGAGAGACAGACAGACAGACAGAGAGAGACAGAGAGAGACACTCCTGTAACATGCCCAGACTCCTACCAGAAACTGTCAGGAGTGGGAGGGGGAAGGGGGAAGGGGGAAGGAAAGTGTGGAGGGCCACATGCCCCAATCTTGGAAACAACATTCCAGACCAGAAAGCCATCATGGCAGAGGCTGATCAGGGTTTAGTGGCCATTATGGAGTCATGGTGCACTGAGCACCATGACTGACACATGGCCATACTCTATGTTCAGGAGAGACAGGGGAGGGAGGAAAGGAGGAGGAGGGGTTGTTTTATATGTGAGGGAAGTAATCAAATCCATGGAAATACAAGGGCACCAGGAGAAAAAGGAAGGGCTGAAAGTGCTGTGGGGCACCCTGCAGACAGCGTCCTTTACTGTTGTTGGCAGGTGTACAAGTCTCCAGCACAGGGAAAGAAGTTGAATGTGGCACTTGGGGAAGCCATCATCAGAATAGTGAGTAAGGGGGAGGTGCTGCTAGTTGGTGACTTTAATCTGGTGGGATGGAGCCTTCCAACTGCAGCTTCCGCAAGGAGCAGGGCAATCCTTGACTTCCTACATGGGGATTTTCTCAGGCAGCTAGTCAAAGAACCCACTAGGAAAGGGTTAGTGCTGGACCTGTTGCTTACAAACAGGGATGGCATTACAGACATCACAGTGGGGAGTTCCCTGGCTAATAGTGATCACCGTACAGTGTGGTTTAACATTAAGACAGGAACAGAGACAAAGCATTTGAGGACAATGGTCCTGGACTTTAGGAGGGAAGATTTCAAATAAATGGGGGACTGCCTCAGAAATGGGGGAAATTGCTAAGGAGGGAAGAAGGCACAGTGGGAAAAATAAAGGAGAGTATAACTAAAGCAACTTACCTCTGCATGAAGGAAAAAGACTTATTTTTCCAAAAAAAAGTAGCAAAGGTGGTGGTGGGAAAAGGGTGGATTTGAGGAGGTATAGTGAAACAGAGAGGGAGGAGGACAGTGAGGTATACCTAGTAAAGAAGAGGGAAGCAGGCAAGGGAGTGAGGGGAGCAACAGTACAGACAGAGGAAAGAGTTGCTAAAGGGGTCACTAAGGGGCATAAGACTTTCTTTGCATCCATAAGTGAGAAGAGGAAAGCAAGGGGCGGCATAGTGAGGATTAGAAATGTGTAGGGGGAGACTACACAGAAGAGGACCATCCTGAACAGGTAACACAGAAACACAGAAACATAGAAGTTGCCGGCAGATGGGGACCGTACAATCCATCAAGTCTGCCCTTGGCTTCCTGCCTCTCTACTTAGCTGCCTGCTCATGTATCCCACAGTGTCTGTCCCATGCTAGCTTGAATTCCCCCACTGTCATGGCTCCCACCACCACCCCCAGCAGGTTATTCCATGGTTCCACAACATGCTCTGTGAAGAAGAAGTTCCTCATATTGCTTCTGAACTTTCCTCCCTTAGGTCATAGGTTGTGCCCTCTAGTCCTGCTGTTGGCCTTTACCTGAAAGAGGTTCTGTATGTCACCCTGTTGTTGCCTTTAAGATATTTGAATGCTTCTATCATGTCCCCACGATTCCAGTGTTGTTCTATGGAGTACAATTTGAGGCCATCTAGTCTTGCCTCTTAGGATTTCTAATGCAAGTCCTGCACCACCTCTGTTGCTCTTCTCTGTACCGTCTTCAGCCTATCTATGTCCTTCATGAGGTGTGGCCTCCAGAACTGGACAGAGTACTCCAGGTGAGGCCTGACCAGGGACCGATATAGGAGCATGATTATTTCTTGCGTTCTGCTCGTGATGCCCCTCCCTATGCATCTCAGGATACCACTAGCCTTTAGTGCTGCCTTTTCACATTGTTTACTAACCTTGAGGTCATCTGATATGATCACCCCTAGGTCTCGCTCCTGCCTGGTAGCCACCAGCTTCTCCCCTCCCATTGAGTACAGTTTCCCTTGGTTATGCTTTCCCAGGTGCATGACCTTGCATTTTTTTGGCATTGAATTTCATGTGCCAGGTCTTGGACCACTCCTCCAGTTTTTGGAGATCAGCTTCCATGCTTTGCTATCCCTCTGTTGTGTCTACCCTGTTGTTGATTTTGGTGCTATCTGCAAACAGGCATACCTTTCCCCTCCAGTTCATCCACAATGTCGTTGATGAATATGTTGAAAAGGATTGGCCCCAGAACTGAGCCCTGCAGGACCCTGCTAATCACCCTCCCCTCCACAGAGTGCCATTTACTAATACTCTCTGAAATTCTCCTATGTAACCAGTTTCTGGCCCAGTTTGTAACCTTGGGCCCAATTCCCATGTTCTCCAGTTTTTTGACTAGTCTCCTGTGCAAAACAGAGTCAAAAGCTTTGCTGAAGTCCAGGTAAACCACATCCACTGTCCCACCCTGATCCACTGTTTTGGCGACCCAATTGAAAAAAATCAACCAGGTTTTTCTGGCAGGACCGCCCTGCTATCAAACCATGTTGATTTTTGTCGAGCTGACAAGTTTACTGCAAAAAAACTATGCTTTTTTTCCTTCAGCAGGGACTCCATCAGTTTTCCCACGACTGTCGTTAGACTAACCGGATGGAAGTTACCTGGCTGTTCCTTGCTTCCACTCTTGCAGAGTGGTGGTACTACTGTTGCACTCTTCCAATCCTCTGGCACCTCCCCGCTTAATGATTTGTTGAAGAGCACTGCTAAGGGGACTGCCAGTTCCCTTCCTAGTTTTTTTTCAGTATTCTTGGGTTTATCCCATCTGGCCTCATAGCTTTAACTACCTTTAACTTGTCTATTTCCTCCAGGACCCTTTCCTCTGGGAAGGGACCAGTATCTATTCCTTGAATCAGACACTTCTTTATGCCTATTGTTGGTCCGTTACTGTCTGCTTCCTGTGTGAAGACTGAGCAGAAGTACTCATTAAGTGCCTCTGCCTTCTCCCCATCTTGCTCTGTGGTTTGTCCATCTTTTTTTGTGATTCTAACACACAGGTACTTCTGCTCAGTCTTCACAGTGGAGAGATGGGTGATGTTCCCCAAGGAGTAACAGGAATGGAGGGTGGAGGGTGGACACAAGTCTATTTTCGGAAGAAAGACTCCACAAGGGACTTGCACCTGTGAAGGTGGAGAAAGATACAGGACCAGATGGGATACAGCCAAGGGTTATAAAGGAACTCAGGGAGGTGCTAGATGCCCCACTGTCAGCCTTGCCCAACAGCTGACTGGAAAAAGGCATGGTCCTGGTGGACTGGAGAAGAGTTGACTTGTTCCCTAACAATGGCAGCATGGAGGAGGCTAATGGAAACCCTGTTAAAGGAAAGACTGGTTGAGTATCTTGAATCCAGTGGACTGCAAGACCACAGGCAGCATGGCTTCATGGGGGGGGGGGGGCATGCCAAATGAATCTGCTGAACTTTTTTTTTATAATCTCTTTTTATTTTTGCACCAGTTGAAATACATGTGATCACAAGCAGTTAATTTATTTGTTATTACATTATATTCTTTGTTAAACAATTGGAATAGACATGTCTGTTTACAATATATTTCCGAGTAACATTGTTTCCATAGTCTCACCTCTTTATCTCACACTTTACTGCCTATCACATCTTTAGCAAGGTATACATTGCTTGTTTCACTTTTGTTTTACTGCTACCCTTTTATGTTGATTGTACGCATGCCCAAGAAACATATTGCTGTAGCTTTCTCCACAAGCAGGTTGTGGAGGCACAGCACTGTTGTGGCCAATGCCCCCACAGCCTTTAAAGGCATGTCCAGCATCCCCCAATGCCATGGCACACTGCTGCTGACACTAGTTCAGCCATCATGCCACCAACTTGTAAAAATGTAGCCGCTGCAATCAGGGGCTGCCTTGTCATTGCAGCATAAGCCATTCGCTGCAATGAGGGAGTGACCTGTCATTGCAGGGCGGGATCTTGACACACTGATATTGTTTGTGAACATGGCAGTGGTTTGCCGCTGTGTTCACAAACAATATTAACCCCCTCACCGCGTTTATTTGCCGACGGGGTCCCCAATCCCCATTGGCTTCAGTGCCCCAATGTTTATGATGCCGACAGGGGAGCCCACTCCCTGTCGGCATTATGTAACCTCCCCCGCTTATATTGTCTGCCGATGGGGTGCGCAACCCCCATTGGCATAATGTCAACCCCTTTTTGTTGTATGCCAACAGGGTGCCCAATTACCTGTCCGCTACAGCCTGCCCCCCCAAAAGAGACTCTGGTGACACACTGGGAGCCCACCCCAGTGTGCCACATGCCCCTGTAAAATAAAAAACAGTCCCGCGATGTCTTTTTTTTCAACCTGTAAAAAAGGAAATTGTCCCTCAGCAGTCTCCCTGCCCCCCTCCTGCAACCCGCGCCCATCCATTGTACCCCCTGCCTCCCCACATCCCCCCTCACCCCATACTTACCTCCGGAGCTCGGTGCGACGATCTTTGGTGGACCGGGAACACGTCTGCACTCTTCAAAGCCGACCGCAAACTGAGGAAATGCCGGTAAGTTGTATAATGGAATGAATGTTTTTTTCCAACTTTAATGCTTATCTCAGTCATTTTTTGGACTTTTGGCACCAAATTTTCAACATAGGGTTTTTGGGACCCCTCCTCATGAATTCTGGAACTGTCATGGTGTTAATCTTCCCGAGAAAGGTGATTTCGCGGTCACTAGTGGAATCTGCCTTTAGGAGCATTAACAGGCTTCTGATGCCAGTGTTCAAGAAGATGGGCTCTAAAAAGCCTATGTTGCAAATTTCCAGGAAAATCCAAAAATGACTGTTTTATGAGCGTACGTTGCACAGTTGCTACGCACGCTTGTAACTTCGCGAATTTGCACTATTTTCACGCCAGATTTTCAACATTGGCATTTTTTCACACCTCCTTGTGCACAGTACAGCTGTCATTGTTCACATCCTGGCCAAAATGTGTTTTTGCACTTCCAGCACAGAATAGAGCGGTCGCTGTGGGAAATCACTGATTGGGACAGATTAAGAAAATGACAGTGATACTGTTCATGAGCAGAGGTCCTAAATGCCTATGTTGAAAATTTGGTGATGATAGCCCATCAAATGACTGTGTTACAAGTGTGCATTGCATACTTTTCATGCACCCTTGTAACTTCGCAGATTTGTAATATTGTCATGCCAGATTTTCAACATTGGCATTTTTTCACACCTCCTTATGAGCAGTATAGCTGTCATTTTTCACATCCTGATTGAAATGTGTTTTCACAGTTCTGGCGCAGAACAACACGGTTGCTGTGGGAAATCAGTGTTCGGGATAGATTAAGAAAATGACAGTGGCACTGTTCATGAGCAGAGGTCCTAAAATCCCTATATTGAAAATTTGGTGATGAAACTCATAACATGACTGTGTTACAAGCGTGCATTGAACTGTTTCCACGCACCCTTGTAACTTCGCAAATTTGTAATATTTTCACGCCACATTTTCAACAGTGACATTTTTTCACACCTCCTTATGAACAGTACAGCTGTCATTTTTCACATTCTGGCTAAAATATGTTTTTGCACTCTTGCCGGAGAATCGCATGGTCACTGTTGGAAATCAGTGTTTGGGACAGATTAAGATCGAGTGAGTGAGAGGGGGAATGATGAGCTCAACTGAGCTCTGTCGGGACTGCTGCAGATTTGTTTGTGGGCAGAAAAAGGCCCCAACGCCAGAGCCCAGTACAAAAGTGCAGCCTGCAGCACTGGGAGAAACAGAATGAGAGAGTGAGTGAGGGAGGAAGAGTGAGCGAACTCACCAGAGCGCTGTCAGGATTGCTGCAGATTTCTTTGTAGGCAGAAAAAGGCATCAGTGCAGGTAGGGGCCTAGTACAAAAGGCCAGCCTGCAGCAGTGGGAGAAACAGTATGAGCGAGTGAGACAGGGGGACTGAGTGAGCTCAATGGAGCTCCATCAGGACTGCTGTGGATTTCTTTGTGGGCAGAAAAAGGCACCAATGCAGGCAAGAGCCACGTAGAAAAGGGCAGCTTGCAGTGCCAAGACAAACAGAATGAGTGCATGATAGAGGGAGGGAGACTGAGCGACCTCAATGGAGCTCTGTCGGGACAGCTGCGGATTTCTTTGTGGACAGACAAAGGTGCCAACGCAGCCAGGAGCCCCACACAAAAGCACAGCCTGCAGCGCCAAGAGAAACAGAATAAGCGAGTGACAGAGCAGTAGTGAGCGAGCTCAGTGGAGGTCTATTGTGACTGCTGTGGATTTCTTTGTGGGCAGAAAAAGGCGGCAACGCAGGCAAGAGCCCAGCACAAAAGGCCAGCTTGCAGCACTGGCAGAAACAGAATGAGTGAGTGAGAGAGGGGGAGTGAGCGAGCTCAGTGGAGCTCTGTTGGGACTGCTTCAGATTTCTTTGTGGCCAGAAAAAGCCACCAATGCAAGCAGGAGCCCAGTACAAAAGGGCAGCCTGCAGCGGTGGGAGACACAGAACGAGTGAGTGAGGGAGGGGGAGTGAGTGAGCTCAACGGAGCTCTGTTGGGACTGCTGCAGATTTGTTTGCGGGCAGAAAAGGGTAGCGATGCACACAGGGGCCCAGTACAAAAGGGCAGTCTACAGTGGCAGGAAAACCAGAATGAGTGAATAAGAGAGGGGGCATGAGTAAGCTCAACAGAGCTGTACTGTAACTGCTGAAAATGTCTTTGTGAGCAGAAGAAGGTGGCAACGCAGGCAGGAGTCCAGTAGAAAAGGGCAGCCTGCAGCACTGGCAGAAATGGAATGAGTGAGTGAGAGAAGGGGAGTGAGCGAGCTCAACGGAACTTTGTCGGGACTGCTGCAGATTTCTTTGTGGGCAGAAAAAGGTGCCAATGCAGGCAGGATCCCAGTACAAAAGGGCAGCCTGCAGCACCAGGAGAAACACAATGAGCGAGTGAGACAGGGGGAGTGAGCGAGCTCAATGGAGCTCGATTGTGTCTGCTGTGGATTTCTTTGTTGGCAGAAAAAGGCGGCAACGCAGACAGGAACCCAGTACTAAAGGCCAGCCTGCAGCGCCGGCAGAAATGGAATGAGTGAGTGAGAGAGGGGGAGTGAGCAGGCTCAACAGACCTGTGTCGGGACTGCTGCAGATTTCTTTGTGGGCAGAAAAAGGCACCAACAGAGGCAGGAGCCCAGTACAAAAGGGCAGCCTGCAGCACCAGGAGAAACAGAATGAGTGAGTGAGAGAGGGGGAGTGAGCCACCTCAACGGAGCTCTGTTGGGACAGCTGCGGATTTCTTAGTGGGCAGAAAAAGCTGCCAATGCAGGCAGGAGCCCAGTACAAAAGAGCAGCCTGCAGCACTGGGAGAAACAGACTGAGCGAGTGACAGAGGGGCAGTGAGTGAGCTCAACAAACCAACGCAATCACCATTCGGCATTGACAAATGCTTGTTTACATATGCTTTCTTTCTTGGTTTTTTATTTTCAGGACCTTCAGGCTGCCATGATTTACACAGACTTCTTGTTACCTCTCTCTTGTTTGTATTTCTGAGTTTATTTGTTGTCCTTCACGTCTATGGAACAAAATATCTATCTTTCTGCATGATATATAATACCCATGGTTGCCATCTTAATCTAAATCTGTGTTGAGAGTTAAGTAAATATGCAGTTATTCATTCCATGTTTCATATTTCATTTACTATGGCCTGCCATTCATTCCTTGTTGGTATTGCTGTTTATTTCCAGTTCCTTGTTATTGCTTTTTTTGCTGCTAGTATAAGAACCAGGGCCAGGGAATATCATCAATAGTATCATATTAGTGCTTAGTGTTTCTGGTTGTATGCCTACCCTTGCCATCCGAACCCCGATGTCCTCCCAAAAGTCTTCTAATAATGGGCATTGGGTGACCAGGGAGATAGATCAGGGGAAGGTAGTAGACATGGCCTATCAGGACTTCAGTAAGGTCTTCGACACTGTGCCACACAGGAAGATGATAAAGAAACTGAGCAGCCTGGGGTGGGATCCAAAGTGGTGATTTAGGTAAGAAGCTGGTTAAAGGATAGGAGACAGAGTGTGGTGGTAAATGGCACTTACTGGAATGATGGAGAAGTGACCAGAAGAGTGCCACAGGGCTCAGTACTAGAACCGGTCCTTTTCAATGCCTTCATAAGTGACACCAATAAGAAACTGGAGGAAGGGAAGGTATTCTTTTTTTCAGATGATACCAAAATCTGCTATAAGGTGGACACTCAGGAGGGGGTGAAAAAATAAGCAGTGATCTGGGGAAACTCACGGCATGGTCTAAAGCAAGGCAGTTGGGGTTCAGTGCCAAAAACTGGATTATCATGTACCTAGGGCATAGGAACCCAGCCATTGAGTATAGGAGGGGGGTGCTGACAGTTACTAAACAGGACAGGAACTTTGAGACTATCATATTGGATGATCTCAAGGTGGCAGGGCAGTGTTACAAATCAGTGGGTAGGGCTAGTTGGATGTTGATGTGCATAGGGAGGGGTATATCATCAGAAGTCAAAATACTAAATTTAGTATTAAAGTAGTCATTCATTTGTCTTCAAAGACTAATTTTAGTCATTTTTAATCATCTTTAATCATCATTAAAAAATACAACCTCTAAGAATACTAAATTCTAAGAAGTATTCAGCAGACTACATGTTTAAGAGTAAATTATTTCTAAATGAAGATTAGAAATATAACTACAATGCTCTTTAATGTACAATTTCTTTCAATACTACCAAATCATAAATGAAGATTACAGTCAGCTGAGTAGCTCAAGGATTTGATGCCAAACAAGGCTGGGTACTTACGATGCATTTCAGTTCTACTTAGCAAGGAGGCAGATAAAACAACCAGCAGCACCTATGAATTTTAGAGAAGGTAAGAAATCATTAAATGTGGGTTTTTACCTAGAAATATTATGATGCACAAAAAAAAGTTGACAGTGTCCCTTTAAAAGTCTGCTGAACTACATTTTCCAGAAGTCTACTCAGTAAACTACATTTACCAGAACCACTTCATTTTCCTGCACAGACTGGTTGTTGATCTCCATTTTGAAGATGCATCAAACTTGTGTTGCCTGCTGCAGTTAAGATGCTTGAGGTTAGTGCTTATGTTTAAATAGAAATGTTAAATACAGTAAGAGAATTATTACTCAGGTTTTATTGTTTCCTAATTGAAATGCTGTGCAGGTTTCATGATGAATATTTTATTATGAAGAATCCTTCAGTGCTTCCTTCTCCAACCCTGGTGGGCTCTCTCCCACTGTCCTCTCTGGGAACCCTTGCAACAGCAGCACAGACTGGGAGCTTCCTCAGCCAAAGTTCCACCTGAAATTAGTCAAACCTGCAGATGTACTTTCCCTTTTGCTCAAAATAAACCCTAACGCCTCCCTGGGCCAAGACCTGCTTGAACCAAGGCTGCTGAGGGTCATTGCCCCTGCTATCGCCTACCCTGTCACCCTACTTATCAACAGGTCCCTCCTTGAAGGAACTGTCCCAAGTAAATGGAAGGTAGCGACCATTGTCCCTGTCCATAAAAAAGGACCCAGGGACAAAGTGGGGAACTACAGGCCAATCTCCATACTCTGCTCTCTTGGAAAAGTGCAGGAGAGATTGGTATACAATCAGCTGTAGGACTATCTAGAACAGCATTTACTCCTAGCTAATGTACAACATGGCTTTAGGAAAGGTCATGGCACCGACACTGCTCTAATCTGACTTACATATGACATCCTCAATGCCATGGACTGGGGCTCCCCAACGGGGGCCCTATTCATCGACCTGTCCAAGGCATTTGACTTGGTCTGCCACAAACTTCTCCTCTCTAAACTCCACTGACTAGGACTGGATGTGCACTCCCTCTCCCGGTTCGAGAGCTACCTGATCAAGCGAACCCAAAAAGTTAGCTGGAGAGGAACACAATCTAGCACTAGACCTGTGGTCTCTGGGGTACCCCAGGGCTCAATCCTGGGTCCCCTGTTATTCATTCTCTTTATGAATGAGATTAAGGGGGTCTGCGGGCAGAGCAACCTCATCCTTTATGCAGATGACACGGTTGTCTACTGTAGCGACCCGCTACCTAGCATCATCTCTGCAAAGCTTCAGGCCAGTCTGTCTGCCCTTGAAGCCTGGTTCTCCTCCAGTTTGCTTATGCTGAATGAAGATAAAACTAAGGCTGTTGTGTTTGGGACCAGATGTCTGGGTACTGACAGATGTGAACTACTCCAGCTCAACACTGCCCAAGGGAAGAGAGTTGAGGTCATTGACAGGATCAAGTACCTTGGGATCCTCCAGGATCAGGAGCTGTCCTATAAACCCCACATCGACTCCCTAACCAGGTCCATCCACCAGAGGCTTGGACTCCTCTACCGACTGGGCAACTCTCTTACTACTGAGGCACGGAGAGCCATGGCCAATTGCAGCCTTCTCCCCTCCATCCTATATGGGGCCCACCTGCTGCATTTTCTCCAGGAGAAAGAATTAAGCAAACTTACTGTACTCTACCACAGAGTGGCACACTATTCTACTAACTCCTCCCCCAGGAAGCACCACTGCGAGGTCCTCTCGGATCTCCACTGGCCCTCCATATGGCACAAGCTGGCCTGTCCCTCTGTTTGTTTGGCCTGTAAATTCACCACCCTCGGCCCTCCTCCCCACCTGAAAGGGCTGCTCGCTCCTAAAATGCAGTGCCGTACCTTGCGATCCTCGGCAGGCCGTCCCCTCGACATCCCTCAGATTTGCACTAACCATGGTAAGTGATCTTTTCAGTATGCTGCTCCACACTTATGGAATGCCCTCCCAGCACATCTGGTTGATAAACTTACTCTCCAAGGGTTTAAGTCAGGCCTCAAAGTGTACCTTCTGGAACTCAGTCTCTGTGGTTGTAATCGCTAGCCCCCTGCCTGGACTTACTGACATGCTTGACTTGCCTCACTACTACTGCCATTTCTTTTCTCCCATGTAACCCCTAAGCAAAATTTGTCAAAGGTACTGTGCACCTGTCTAATACCTTGTGAGCCTGACGTTACCCTGTTAGTGTGTAGTACCTGTTCCACTGTATGTATCAACTGTAACTATTATATATTAATTCCAATGTATGTAATTGCTGTAACTTATTCCGGGTCACCCCTGAAAAAGGGACTTCTGGTCTCAGTGGGTTTACCCGGTCACCAAAATCTAAATAAATAAATAAATGAAGAAATGTTCTGTGCTCTGAACTCAAGTGGCTAAAAACCTTTGAAAAGCCTTAAAAGTCCATGTTTTTTTTTTTAATCAAGTCACTCCTTAAAGTGTCTAGTGTGCATTGTGCCTCTAGATTACCTATTATTTGTGGTATTTTTTACTGATGTATTTACTTTAAAGTTGTAGTTTCTTGGGGGAGGCAGGGGAGTTACAGAGCAGCAGGAAGACTATGAACGAGCAAACTGAGAATGCATTTTCCATGTGTATATCTGTTCAGTAGCATATTTAACTTTGTTCTGTGCTGTACTGTAGCAGTTAAACTTTATTTTTTATCATCACAGTCACAGCACCAATTTGATTAGAATGTGGTGTTTGCTTTTCAAACCAAATGGATTTGTTCAACTTTGTTAACATAGTAATTAAGAAATGTTTTGGTGTCTGTTTAGAAAAATACTGTGTTTGATGTGTTTTGCAATTCATTTAGTCAGATTCCATGGCATTTCTTTATAAAGACAGAAAAGCAATTATGAGTTTGCCTTGTATGAAGTGGATGGGGAGGGGATCTACAGTCACAGTTTTTGTTCTGAATTGGAAGTGTTTTATTTATTTGCTTTTTGAAACTAGATACATTTGAGTTATTTAAGTTTGTTTGCAGAGTAATTGTGCAAACCTTTATTTCAGTAGCAGTTTGGACATACTGATGTGGGTGATGGTGGAGGACATTGGACCCATGCAAGCAGCGCAGTAGTACGTAACTGAGTTTGTGTGCATTACACTTTACCACCCCTACACTACTTGCCGCTCTGCCGATTTCAGCATTAATGATCTGTGGACCCACTTACACTATATATGGACCAGTTTATGCTACCTGGGGTTAGTTGGTATGGCTGTGTTTTTTTTTTGTTTTTTTTTAAATCTATTTCAGTTGGAGGGCTCTTCCCCCATGACCCGCCATGTTTTTTCAGTTTAATATGGGGGGGGGGGATAACCTGCATGGCCATACCAACCAACCCCTAGTATGGGTAGCACAACTAGTATAAATGAGTCAGTAGATCTCATGCTGAAATCAGTGGAGCGATCAGAGTGGGGCTGAACGCATGAAGGGAGTGTAAGAGCATAGCATTGTTACCAGAATAACATAAGTGAGTCCCCTGCTTATGGGGGTCAAACCTGATGGACTTAGTCTTTTTTTATCAGATTTTAAATTACTATGTTACTTAACGTAATACATTTTTTGTGTTTACAAAGAAAATCCCTTCTCTTGATCTGATATTTACTTTGAAAAATGAGAATTCCAGCACTGTCACCTCAGAAATAACACACTGATGAGTTAACTTTTTAAAACATTACACTTATTATTTAAAAATGTGCCACAAGGCTAGCATACAGGATGGCCTCAAATGAGCCCATTGGGCATACAAGGCACTAAGGAGCACTTTGCATACCCATTATGGGTTCATTTGCATGGGTAGTGAGCAGATTAGCACAGTGCCACTCTCCTTCCCAATTGCCTGGTCCCAGGCGTGTAGGTATCCCTAGTGCTACTGCCCGCCCCATCACTGGCCTCTACTGTACTAAGAAATCATCCCTGGCAGCCCTGAACCACTAGCACCAGTGAATATTATTTGTTCTTCGGTTCGGGGCTGGCAATCAGAGGAAGGGTATGCCACTAGCACTAGGGAATATTATTTGTTCTTCAGGGCTAGTGACTGGGGGGGGGAACTACCACCAGGGAATATTATTTGTTCTTCATGGCTGGTGATTGGAATGGGGGGACCTCTACCACCAAGGAATGTTATTTGTTCTTCGAGGCTGACATTCAGAAGGGGAGACTACAACCACCAGGGAATATTACTTGTTCTTCAGGGCTAGCAGTCAGAGGGAAGGGGAACCACTACCAATAGGGAATATTATTTTTACGTTGGGGCTGGTAATCGGAGGGGGACCACTAACACTAGGGATTTTTTTTTTCACTTAGGGACTAGTAAATGAGGGGTTTCATGGACCACTAGGGTGGGTATGCTCCCCCAGCCTGGATTAAGTCAGGGTTTTGTTGGGCTGTATTTGTACAGCGCAAAAGGGCCATGCTAGTGACTTGGCAGATTGAGGACAGTGCTTGACAAAATCGGGTCCTGATTTTGAATTGGGACCGTTCCTTTAAAGAGTACCTTTCTCAGTGCTCAGAACCAAAAAAACAGGAATCTCCTTTACCTGAATGGAATTCATGGTGGTAATCTCTTTATGGAAGGGATGGAAAGGGATTGTAATTTGCCCCCAAGGGCTGGCTGCTTGATCCCTTCCATACCCTTATTACCTACTCAGCACCCGCTCTAAGATGTTTTGTGGAATCTATATAGGGAGGACATGGGGCACACACCATTCAGTTATACGGAATGTCATTTTCAGTGCTTGTTTCTCTTCTTGAAATCAGGTTTTTGTACAAATCAAAGCCAGGTTTCAAGTAATAAGAGTCACAAAACAATCGAGCATGAGCAAAGTTGTATATAAGGAAGTGGAAGCGATTGAGTAGCCAACTCCTTGATCGAGCAGTTTCTATTTAAATAAGGGAGCCCCCAGGTTTTTGGGGTTTTTTTTTGAGCACCTTAAAAAACACAGTAAAGGTATTCACTTTATTAATCTCCCACTGCACCCTTTTACACAGCTGTGGAAATGTGTATAAGCAGGACCCTACTGAAAACAAGACTCAACAGCTGAGTTATCCTGGATGAATAAGTTTAGGATAGACTTGGGGCATTGTCTTTGTTTCCTCAGCCACTAGATCATTTGTTCTCCAATCACCCTCCATCCATGCTGTAAAGTCAGGCCTTAGCCTGAGCTCTGCATGCACTTGGGTATGGGGAATCCACTGCTTTCTACAAACTGCCTCTCTTCAGAGTTTGAGCACAACTGTGCTTGTTCAGATCATAGAAATCTTAGGCACTAGAAGGGAAAAATATGATCTTTGTAATGGCTGAGAACATGCCTATGACAGAAGCCTGTGGTATCCTGTAAGGATACTGAAGCTCAAAATCCTGACACTCATGGGACCAACTTCAGTATCCCAGAACACATTTGCCTGTAAGCTGTAGTGTTCCGACAGGGGTAAGGTAGCAGATGTGACGTATTGCCACCCTACCCCTTGTCTGGCATTACAAGAGAGGAGAGGATGCAGGTGCTGGCAGAGCTGCTACTGTGGTGGGGAGGGCTAGGTTACTAACAGATCTGCCAGCGTGGCTGCATGGACCTGGATTCTGTTCCAGGTTGCAGGCAGCTTTTGATCCCTGCCATTCTGCCCACCGTAACTATTTTTTATTTATTTTTTTTTACCTCCAAGCTCTCTTGGAGTTGGTTATTTTAGTTACGGGGGTGCGGGGAGCAAAACCCTCCTCATTAAATGCAAGTCCCTTGCGGGCTCCCACATTTTGGTCTGGTGCACCTATTAGGATGCCAAAATTGTCTCCCAAACTCAGTTTTGAAGAGTTTGAGATACTGAGTTTCAGGATTCCTTGGGTAATCCAAGCCTGCTGTACACAGACAGATGTATTTCCATTTCATCACACACCAGTGTATGTGAGCATTCATTTATGTATTTGTCTATCTGGGGGGAGATACACAGAGAACAGAAAGGGCAATAGCGGACTTAGTTACTGGTTTTGCTGTTATGCTTTTGGGGTGGGGAGAAGGGGTGTGGGGTCTTTTTTTAGATATATATTTGTAAGTCTGTTCAGTAATGTTTGTAAATTGGACCTAGGCTGTTGATAAATAGCCACATTGCAAAACAGAAATCCTTGAGAAATGCCAGTGTGATGAGTGCTGTTTATACAGACACACAATGCTAGGATGATTGTGTGCCTGTATCGTGCCACCATCCTGACAGGCACGATGCAGCCAGAGCAAATTTCTGTTCTAGTGCCTAAGATTTCTATGGTCCATGTGACCTTGCTGTCACATTTTTTTTCATCAAGTTTCTGTTGGGTGAGGGAGGTGAGGTGGGGTATGGGGCAGGTTATAAAAAGGGTGTAGAATAAAAAAAAAATTAAAAAGGGGCATGGCCTGGAGCTCCACAAGTATTGCAGCCTAAATCTGCAGCTGTGACTGTCCTAGCATCAATCCGGACCAAATCACAACTTTACCTGCTTGGAAACCGGTTCTTTATACAGCATTAAAAAGAGCTGGGCTCACCGAACCTAACAAGGTAATTTTTCTTTCTGAAGACCGGACTCCTCCGATTCCTGAAGTAGCTGTTGTTTCCTTCTCTTATTGCAATCAAGGCCTGGGGGACAAACCTGAGCCTCGGGATGACAGTGGCAGCTGCCACGCGTGGGACCCTAACCTGCTGGAAATTAGGGACATCTTTAATAAAATGATCACCAAAATGGAATCGCTGGAACTTGCTGCCCAGCACAACTCCCCAGACATTATAACATTATCACAGAGAACCAACGTTATGGAGCAGTGCCTTGCAGATAATGAGGACATTATCCATTGCATGGACGCTAAGCTCTGGGACCAAGATAAAGCACTCCACATGCTATGGGGTCACGTGGAAGACTTGGAAAACCACAGCTGACGCAACAACCTCAGGCTGGTCGGTTTTCCAGAGGGCTGCGAGGGCCACAATTGCATTACATTTTTACAAAAAGTGCTAGCAAATATTCTGGGCTGGCAGGGCTCCCATGTGCTAGAAATTGACCAGACCCACCAATCCCTAGCCCACAAGCCTCAACCAGGGAGCAGACCTCGTCCGATCCTGGCCACTTTCTTAGATTTTGGGATAGAGAATACATCATCCAGGGGGCCAGGGCCAAATCAATCTTGCAATGGGAGGGTGAATGTATCCAAATCTTCCCCGACTACTCACAAGAGCTTTCAGCACACTGACAAGCCTTTACCTATGCCAGGAAGGCATGCGCATCAGCCAGCCTAGAATACTCCCTGCGATATCCAGCAACCTTGAGGGTCCTTGTCAATGGAACTCCAAGGCTTTTCGATACCTCAATGGCAGCAGAACAATTCCTAGCCCAACATGCTCTGAAACAGGAGTGGAGCAGACAAAATGCCCCCACCCCATGAACTCGTTCACAGGACAAACCAGGTCACATGGACTGTACCACTCAAGAGGCCTACACACCGGCCCAGGCCCTTAAAATGCCTAGTCAGCATAATCCTCGGCCCCCTATAGCTGAAGCAACAGTACAAGTCCCTAAAAAGCAACGCCGCAATCAGCGAAAGAAGCCCCCTGAAGACACCCACCTGAATAAGGCTCCTAGGCTCCGTTCCCAGAGCCACAGCAACAGCAATGCCCGATCCGAAGAGTCCTTTTTAGCCCTCCGACTACCGTTCTGGCTTGAACAGTTATTGGGCCTTGAAGGACCTGCCTGATGATGGCCCTTCTCTGGAATCCCCTTCTGATACAGCCCTGCCAACCACAATCGGAGCGAAGGTGGCAGTCACCCCCCCGCCCCAATTCTGGGCTGAAGTGGTGAGATGGACCCGGTGGCCGGGGGCAGCGCAAGAACCAGTCGGTGGATAATCTGCAGCCAGAACTTGGGCCTATTGCGTGGATGAAGGAGCCTGGACCAGTACAAACAGGGACTTGAATTCTGCTCTGTGAGCTGAACAGAGGCTGATACCGCCGTGATACTGGACTTTCAAATAACTGGGCAGTACCTACAGGTATGGCGGGAGTGGGAGGGGGGGACTCATACTCTGGTCAGGCCTTTCAGGGCCATCTACCCCACATCCTACCTGCAGTAGTAGTACATTACCCAGGTAAAGTGTCACCATCCAAACACAGCAACAGCCCAGGCTCTTAAAGCTACCGTTTTAGTTCTAAATGTATATAGTTAGCACATGATGTTTTGCTGCCTTCTGGAGATATACTCCATTATCTTAGGTTTGAGTTATTGAGTATCACCTCAGCATGCATAGGGGTTGTGCAACAGGGATCTGGGACTACCATGGAGTACCAGATCAAGCAGAGAAGGGCAAGCAGGACATGGGGAGTCTCTATAATCAGCTATGAATACTAGTCCCACCCTTGCTAATGCAGTATGAGCACTATAACAATAAGCAGCCCAGGGACAGGATAAATAGCAGAGGGCCTTCTTCTGCTAAGCACCCCTCATAGTAGGGGGAGGGGATAGGGTAAAAGTAGTTATAGGGCAGCAGGAATCTGCCTAGCACTACAGCGCACATCAACCCAGAGACCGGCATTCCCATCTGGGTTAGTTCTAACCATTGGACAGGATGCCAGCTGGTCTATGGATCACTGGGAGGGGGATCACGATGTGATCATTACCCTACTGTAAGTTTAAGGGGACTAATTGGAGGGCAGAGGGCTTACGTACCTCTATACGCAGGGGCTGGAGGAGGTTCAGTGAATGGCTTTGAGGAGCCCTCACCATCATGGGGATGGGGATTCCATGCCAAAGGGATGAACATGGGGGTGCACTCTACCAGGGTGATAGGATTATGTACAGAGTTTGATTGTGTAAGGCCAGTGGGAGAAATACCTGTGACATCTGTATTTATACATAATAATCAAGACGGAGGTTAGCCTGGTATCGTGGAATGTGAGGGGGCTCAACTCCCCCATCAAAAGGAGGAAGGTCCTTCTCCACTGAGAGACTGGGCCCCCATATAGCTTTCTTGTAGGAGACCAAGCTCTCCTCTGGGGAAGCTTGCAAACTTCGACAGAGGTAGGTGGGGGAAGAGCTGCACAGTTCGACTCCTTCAAGCAAATGAAGGATCTCCATTCTCCTTCATTAAGACCTTGGGTGGAAAGTGAGTCACCAGAAATCAGACAAAGAGGGGTGTTGGATCATGGCTGAACTTGATACCCCCCAACAACCTATAATTCTTTTGAATATATATGCTCCTAATCAAGATGCCCCCCGAGTTCTTCCATCAGGTTAACCAAGCTCTTACTGTATTCAATGTGCATGAATACCAGATGGTGGTGGTGGTGGGGATTTCAACCTCACCCTGGACCATACTATTGACAGAAGTACAGGGAAAGATGAGCCACACAGACATGTACTAGGGGCCACAAAAACTATGATAGGCAAACACTTACTGCTGGATGTCTGGCGGACCAAATATCCCGGAGCTAGGGACTACACATGTTTCTCAACGGTGCACTGCACCACCAGCAGACTCGATATGTGGTTGATAGCCAGCTCTGCATACAGACAGGTCACTAAGATCCTCACACACCAGACGGTGATCTCTAACCATGCCCCACTTGAGCTGAGGATGGACTGGGGCCTTGGAGAAAAGAATGTCTTCTCATGGAGGTTGGATGCCCTCCTGCTGGAGGACGTTCAGTTCCATGAATGGCTCCTGGCTGAGGTTAGGGAATATTGGCACCACAATGATAATGGAGAAGTCTCTGACTCTACTCTATGGGAAGCCTTTAAGGCCACCACTAAAGGGAGGATCATTGCTTATGCTACAGCCAGGAAGATGAAAAGACAAGCTGAACAAGCCAAACTTGAATGCTCCCTGGTGGCTCTGGAGACACAATACAACAATTTGGGTAACAGAGACCCACCTCGAACCCTTATGGCCCAACTCACCAGCAAAAGACTCCATCTGAATTCCCACCTGACCAGGCAAGCTGAATTACAAATCTGAAGGATTAATCATGCATACTGGGGGAGAGGAGGGTGCAAGTAAGTTTCTGGCATACTGACTAAAATGCCGACTGCTGACTAGGAATATTCTAGCCCTGAAAGATGGGAGGGGTACTCCAGCACACTCCACATCTGCCATCAATGCGGTCATGGCCAAATACTATGATATGCTTTACTCTTCCCCCTTCCTTCTGGAGCAGGAGAGAATTGACACCTTCCTAACAAATTTACCCATACCCCATTTGGGACCCACCTTGGCAGCACATCTAGAAGAAACTCTAACAGAGGAGGAAGTTTCCTCAGCTATTAAGAACATGACTCCAAGGAAATCTCCTGGCAAGGATGGTTTCCTGATAGATTTTTATCAGGTAGCAGGAATAGGGCTCTCACCATATCGCCTCAGGGCATTTAACTATTCCCTGAGAGTGAGCTGTCTACCCCCAACCCTCACAGAGGCCGTTATTATGGTCCTCCCCCAAAAGGAGAAAGATCCCCAGGCACCTAGTAGTTGTAGACCAATCTCCCTTATTAATGCAGATGCCAAGATCCTGGCAAAAGTCTTAGCGAATTGCCTCGAGAAGCTCCTCCCATGGCTGATACACCCGGCACAGGCTGGTTTGATTAAGGGGAGATTGGGCTTAGATCATCACTGAACCATGACTACTCTAATGCGCCTAACCACAACATCATCTGACCCAGCAATGGCACTGGCAGTACATTTTGAAAAAGCCTTTGAAAGCTTTGAATGGCTCTATTTAATGTGAGTGCTAGAGGTGATGGGGTTGGAAGCAGCTTCAGGGCATGGGTGCAGTTACTGTACACATCCTTTGTGGCCTCAGTCCTTATAAACAAGATGGTCTCCCACCCCCTTTCCCTTGTTTAGAGGCACCAGACAGGGCTGCCCAGTGTCGCCATTTGCTGTTTGTCATGGCTATAGAGCCTCTGGCGATAGCTATTAGAGAAGCTAAGGGGATACCCTGGTTACAAGTGGGAGGAGACACTTTCAAAACCTTTCTCTACGCGGATGATCTTTTGATCACCACAACTCATACCCCTTCAGTCATTCAGGACATCCTGCAGTTACTGGATGGATTCAGCTTGGTCTCAGGCATTAAAGTTAGCCAAACTAAAACAGAGATTTTACCCCTGAACGCAGCCAGCAACAGCCAGCCCCTTACCTCCCAAGGTCTAAAATGGTCCCCAGGGGTTATCAAATATCTAGGAGTGGTGATCCACCCAAACCCGGTCATTGACCATAACGCCAATTTTGGGGCTTTGCTGTCCATTATTAGAGATAATTTAGACAGATGGAAACCTCTGAAGCTATTGCTGGTGGGGAAAATAGATTCCATTAAACTTATGTTAGCGCCCAAAAGTTTATACCTCCTGGCCCATACTCCCATGGATATCCCCATAAATGGTTTCAGAAGATAGACACCAAGCTAGGAGGGTTACTTTGGGAAGGACACCCTCCCCGCTTCAGTTGGCAGAAGATGAGAAAACACTGGAGTAGGGGGATGGGCCTACCCTGGTTCCAGGATACCACCTGGCATTTACTACTGAACAAACTGTTACATGGTTTACATATAAGGAAGAGACTTCCCCACTGTGGGTGGGCCTTGAATCAAAGACCATTGGTTCTCCCTCTCCTGCAACAGTGCTCTACTTGGGGGGATGGGATATACAAAACTACCCTCCTTCCATACTGTTATCCATTAAGTCCTGGAGGAAGGTACATACTATCTTGCAATCCCCTCCAACCCCATGGGAGCACATGCCACTATGGGAGAACCTGAGGGTCACTATAGCCAGGATCCCTGTTCACTGGAGAATTTGGGAAGCACAAGGCATAGGCCTGGCCAGTGATCTACTAGTACTCGGTACCCCCGTAGTGGACACCTACCAGGCCCTGAGGGGGAAATACCATTTACCCACACAACATTTTTGGAGATATCTCCAGCTCAGAGATGCAATCGAGTGTACAGCAATGACAAACTCTCTGCACAGCCCCAACCAAACACCATCTCCACTTACAACCTATCCGAAACTTAACAAGGGTAGAGCCAGCCAGATTTACTGGTCACTAAGAGACACCTGACCAGACTAATCCATACAGGCCAAAACCCGATGAGAAGCAGAGCTTGATATTCTGATCTCAGACATGCAGCGGGCTTACTGCTGGCATAGGACCCACCAGGCATGCAGAGATGGTAGGGCATGCCTGATTAGGAACATAACCATACACAGATGGTATTACAACCCAGCAAAACTTAAAAGGCTGGGCCTATTACCTAATGATATCTGTTGGAGATGTGGGCAAGATGGGGCATATCTCTACCACATTCTCTGGTCATGCCCCCATATAAAAGGATTTTGAGATCAGGTCATTGCTTTGGCAAAGGATATTCTCCCAGACACTAGCATCGACTCTGCCATGCTCCTACTGGGATGTGCTTAGTCAGATACTAACAAATCTGACCCTAAATTCCTGTGGCTCACTTCACTAGGGACAGCAGCTAAAAAGCTTCTGCTTCTGAGGTGGTGCACTGTAGAGAGCCCCACCCTGGGCAAGTTGTTAAATTCCTTAGTGCAAGTGGCCACTTACAAGAGACTGTCCGATTTTGCCCAGGGCTCCATCCACAAATATGACCTGATCTGGGGACCATGTCTTAGATCACAATATTGCCACTCGACCCCCTGAACCTTGCAGGCACAGGGGATATCCCCCAGTTTCTCCTTTTCTTGTTATAGAATATCCATACTGGTTTCACACTCCAGTACTGAACTGGACCTCAGCTTGATGGCCCTCTTAGTTTACCCTGAATTCACTTAAGGTGTTCAACTGTTATTGATCTTGTACAGATGATTTAAAGTGCTATATCAGTTTGCATTTGCCATTTTCATTACTTGTAATGTCTGATATCTCATTCCTGTGTAAGTTGGCCCTTTGTACAGGGCCCATTTTACAATGCACAACTTTACTACTTGTTGGTGTATGGTTTTGGAAATACAATAAAACATTTTCTACTTAAAAAAAAATAAAAAAAGACTGAGCACACTGTTTTAAACTTGCTGTTGAATGATGGGCAAGGAAAATTTTATTTAAAAAAATTGTGTAGCAACTGCAGTATTACAAAAAAAATTAAGTAGCAGAGTAGGAAAAATATGCATAGTATCTGCGGGTAACCTTGTGTAAAGCAAACCTTTTTAGAAAAGTGCTGTGCTTCTATAGTATGTGGAGGGTGCAGAGCAGAAACCGCCACCTCACGCCAAAACAGAGAGACACAAAAAAGCTCCGCACTCCACTCTTGAATGACAAAGTTGCTGAAGCAGTCCCTCAGAAAAAGGCAAATCCAGACTTTTTGTACATTTCAAAGTTCAAATACCTCTTAATGCTTCTTTCCACAAATACAGTGATACAATACAACAAATAACTCCTGTGCTTCGCTTTTTCAAGCTTCCTTAGGGAGTATTATGCATAGTACATTCTGGGTTTGTATATCCATGTAGGCATGACCTCATGCATTACATCATAAATTACATCATTAATTGATTGCTTTTTAGCCATTATTTACTGAACTCATAAGGTATTTACATCCAGTTTATATGCCTTGTGCATACTTTACATAAGCAACATTTTCTAGAAAAGTTTGCTTGTTTGCATTTGTGCCTTTGAACTGGACACTGGGAATTCAGTGACTGTGGAATCTTTAGAACATACCCACAAACACAGCCATTGAATCTAAGGTGCACGGACCGCAATTTCCATGACGGTATTTACTTTAAAATTAATTCTGAGAATGGAAGTGAACCAGAAGTATTCAAAGTGGAGCCGGGGTGCATGACTACAACTGAAGAGCTGAATAGATGGAAAGAATTTGTGAAGTAAAAACTATCACACAAGCAACATTCTGAAGGAGGTGAGTTCAAAGCACTTTTTTCAAACTCTGGAAAATCAGTTTGTTTCATGAGTTAAACTTGTCACACATTATTGGCTTAGAAAATTATTTAGAAGTTAATCTTGCTCCAAGAGGTTTGCATATAACTGTGACTCCATCTGGTGGCTTGGCAGAGTTTGAATTCAAGACTGAATGGGAAGTAACTACTGCTTTGTGTTCTGCTACCTTTCTGAAGTTGCTAATTCAATCCGATACTAACAAGTATGCTAAGCTTACTGAAGAAATTATAAAGATGAAAACAGCTTTAAAAACCTTTTTAAAACATAAAGAGTTTTCCAATTTGGATAATAAGTTTCAGAAGAAACTCAAAGAGCATGAATTAGAACTAATTGCCAGAAAAAAGAACAAACTGGATAGAGATGGCAGCGATTACAAGGCAGTGAGGATCCACAGTTGGTCCAGAAGAGGGCTGGTCAATCTCATTCACGTGGTAGATCCCAATTCAGACGGCAGCAGAATCAGACTGAAAAAAAGACCTCTTAAGATAGTGGAAAAGAAACATCTAAAAGTAATTCGGTTTCCTTTTTGGAAACTACAGAATCTGTGGCATCTACAAGAACAAACACTAGGGGTTCAAAAAACAAAAACCAAAGAGGATGTGGAGGGGCCGGAGGGGGACAAGGAAGAGGTGGCAAATACAATACAAGGAGTGGCAAGTTGTGACTCTTAGGAATTATACCTTAACCACCAAACAGAGACACATTCTTGCCCTTGGACTTTCATTTGTACCTAGTACAATACAGGACAATTTTCTGGTGCATGTTGAATTGGAAACATTTTTCAGAAAAATCCAATTGAAGAATTTCTTTTTAAAGAACCCGAGACAAGAAGTACCAACCATGGGATTTTTAGAAGATGTCGGGTTAACTCTGTGAACTGTCTGAACCAAATGTGGAACTGTAGGATCTCAATGTGATCCAAGAAGAAGTAGAAGAATATGTAGATTTTAACACATAGGACTTAAATTTAGCAATCCTTCAGGCACTACACTCTGAGAATCAGAACCCTTTTGCTGCAGGTAATTTAAACTTGAACCTGTATTCTTCAGATTTGTCTGAACTTAAAAGTCAGAAAAATAAACTATTTAAAGTCACATCAAGCTTTATACCAACTACATGTAATACTGTTATAAATACATACAAAAAAACAACAGTTTTAACAGAAGTGCAAAAATTGCTACAGGAAAATAAGGAACTGTATGAATATAATTTATCAGTAGCAGACCTCAGGGTACTTAAGGAAACTTGAGGGTGTGATTATTAAACCAAGTGACAAAGGGGGTAACACTGTTTTAATGAAATACGCTGATTATGTAAGTTAAATAGAAGAAATGTTAAATACAAGGGAGAAATATGAAAAACTGAACTTCAACCCCGTCTCTAGATATAGGCTTGAACTGATGACTTTGTAAGATAAAGCAAGAGATGATGGTGAAATTACAAATGGTGCGCACACATTTTTAACACCAACATACCCATTTACACCAGTGTTGTATTGTCTCCTCAAGGTTCATAAAAACTCTGCTGACCCCCCATTTAGACCAATAATCTCTGGCTTTAATTCTCCAATATATAACCTGTGTAATTGTATTGATTTTTTTCTAAAAAGGAGTGTTATATGTTTGAATTTGTAGCTGAGGGATACAATGCTCACTTTAGAGGTTTTTGAGGATTTTGCATGGGAGAATGGTTACAGGTTCTTAACATCGATGTAGAATCACTTTACACATCGATTAAACATGATGATGGTATCTTAGCAAATCTGTATTTCCTGTTACAGGACCCATTAAGTTCAGAGATGCCCCTGAATCTTACAAAAGATGGTTTAAGATTCATTCTGAGCCATAACTTTTTTGAATTTAATAAATTATTTTTTGTACAAAAATGTGTGACAGCTATGGGTGCAAAAATGGCACCATCATATGCCAATTTATTTCTTGGCATGTGGGAAGAAAAATACATATTTGACATACACAATAATCATTTTCATGGTAAAATTATAAAATGGCAACGTTTTATTGATTATATAATATGTATGTTTAATGGCTCAGAACTTGAGATCAATGAAATTGTCTCTGAATTTAACCAAAATGAATTAAATTTAAGGTTCACACACTGGTCTAGTTCAGACAGCACAGACTTTCTTGATATCACTCTGTATAAAACTGAAAAAAATAAAGTCCACTCAAAAAACTTTAGAAAACCAACTGCAAATAATAACTACCCACAAGCTTACACCTGAGGGCTCTCAAAAAATCTATCCCATTTGGACAATTCCAAAGATTAAAAAGAAATTGTTCAGACATTACGGTGTATATGGAACAAGTCAAAATGATGAAGAAAATATTTCTTGACAGGGGTTATAAAGAAGAGTTTCTTAATGAAGCAATAGAAAAAGTAAATAAACTTGACAGGAAAGAGTTATTAACACCAAGAGTAAGATATCCTGATACAGATAAAAAAAATCTCTTCTGTGACTGAATATAATAATCTAGCTGGACAGACAGGAAATATTATAACAACGTTTTGGCCTATACTACAAGTGATGAACTTAGGCCACATAAATAGGTAGTAAACCCAGGATATCATTTAGCAAGGGAAGGAGTTTGAAAGATGGACTTACAAAAAGTCAGTATACCCCTAAAAAATTATAGGCTACAACTTGGCTACCAGAAAAACTGAGTGGAATGTTCAAATGTGGAGACTGCAGTGTCTGTACACACTGCAATCAGGGTACAATTTTTCCAGAGAAATAGTATAGAAAGGTAAATATCAGACATTTTATTTCTTGTGTGTCTGTGTTCATTGTGCATGTTCTTTGGTGCCCCTGCAATAAAAGTTATGTGGGGAAAACAGTTAGAAAATTAAAAGAACGGATTCAAGAACACATAAGAGACATTAGGAAACTTAGGCTCGAAAATCCAGTGGCTGTACATTTCTTTGAGAATCATAACCAAAATCCAACTGGTTTAAAATTGATGGGGTTAGAGCAGGTTTATGTTAACAAAAGAGGTGGAAACAGAGCGGACAGACTGTTATGTAAAGAAAGCTAGTGGATATTTATGTCAGATGCACTTCAACCTCATGGTTTAAATCTACAGTGTGACTTGAAACCATATCTAGAGGAGTAAAAATGAAGCCCTGTATGATGTTGATTCGGTGTTTTTTCACATGACTTTTTGTTTAACCTAAATAGTTCCCAGTATATTGTATTGTTGAGGCCATGTTTTCCACTCTATACCCCTATCCCTATATCCCCTCTATCCCTCTCTTTCTAACACCCCCCGATTTATGACTTTTTATATTTTTTATATATTTCACTTGCCATTTAAATTTAAAATGATCTCCACTTTAGAATGACATCTTTAAAAATAACCAGCCACAAAGTTGTAATAAACTAAATAAAAGTTTCTATCTGGGAAATTTACTATAACATTGTACTATAAAATTGTGTTAACTAACCTGAGTTATTATTCTTTCTTTTCAGGCCACTGTAATGGAGAGGAGAGCACAGGAATTCCTGCAGGAACCATGGACAAAAACTCTGAGGCCATGATGAGCTTGTGCCCTTGGTTTTGGCTCCTGAACTGTTAAAGTGTCATTGAATAGTGAATATTGAATTCAGTATATAAAAAACATTAATTTCATCTCACCTCTATTTTTTTGCATCTTATTGCAAATTTTGTTGCACCTTTTCCTAGGGCAGGACTTGATTACAGGCAATGTTGCCATTTACTTTGAAAGTTTATTTTGTAACACAGTCTAGCCTTAGATGTAATGAAATGTATCTAAAAGTGTATCTAGACATAAAAATATGAATCATTTTCATTTGGTGCCTAAAGTTTTAAAGTGCGCAAGGTATTGATACATAAGAGATACAATATTCAATTCTTCTGTCTAACATTTATTGTCAGAACAATTAGTCTATTCTTAATTTAGTAAAAGTCAGATCTGCATGAGAGAGAAAAGACAATGACTGTTCTATTAATGACTAAAAACTGTTTTTCATTATATTCTTTTATTTTTTGTTTAAAAATGTTGCTTATGTAAAGTATGCACAAGGCATATAAATTGGATGTAAATACCTTATGAGTTCAGTAAATGATGGCTGAAAAGCAATCAATTAATGGTATAATTTATGATGTAATGCATGAGGTCACGGCTACATGGGTATAAAAATGCAGAATGCACTGTGCATAATACTCCCTAAGGAAGCTTGAAAAAGTGAAGTGCAGGAGTTATCTGTTATATCACTGTGTTTGTGGAAAGGACCATTAAAAGGTATTTGAACTTTGAAATCTACAAAATGTCTGGATTTGCCTTTTTCCTGAGTGACTGCTTCAGCAACTTTGTCATTCAAGAGTGGAGTGCAAAGCTTCCTTGTGTCTCTCCAACCTTGTGTAAAGCAGTTGTACAAACTTTTTGAGTGAACTCAGATGTGTTGCAAGTGACTGTCATACATAAACAATTTTGTGTTTGCAACAGATGAAACTTATGTCATTTTTCACGCTATACCAGGTAAGATATTAACTGGTGTTGAGGTTCATGGTGTTGGAAAAGCTTTTATCCAGTTGTCATTCTAACAGCAACCTGGTGGATTTCCTCCCTAACCTATATCCTACTGTCCTTCCACCAACTAGGTGAGTCAATGAAGGTATATTGTGACACCTGCAGCTGTTGCAGAATGCAGCTGCTTGGTTGCAAATGGGCCTTTTGAGGTCACGTCATGTCTCTCTGGTGCTGCTTGACTTGCACTAGCTGCCAGTCAAGTGGCATATCTCCTTTAGCTTTGGACTTCTAACTTATAATACCCTACATGGGCTGGGCCCAGGCTACCTGGAGGAGCTTTCGCGCACATACCTATGTGTCCTCACCATGCTGCTGAACAAGGTCTTCTGGTAGGTCTAGGGCAAGGCTGAAGACCTCAGGGAACAGGACTTTTGATGTGGCAGGTCCAGTCCCCTGGAATTCCTTGCCCAGAACTTTGAGGGATGCACCATTGGTGGAGGCCTTTCAGTGGGGCCTGAAAACTTATTTGCTGAGGCATTTGTGTTTTAATTATCCCAATAATAGTGTCATACCTAGCAGTATAATATTTTATTGTTTATGAATTTATTTATTGGAATATTCTGCTATTTTAAATAATTTTAGATTGGGTTGTGCAAGGTTGGTTGACGTTGTGAGCCTCTGGTTAGGGTGCCACATATATAAAGACTACTGCTAGTAGTAGCCATAGATTATTGTGCAGCTGTGCTCTAGGGTTGTAAGCTCCCTGGTCCACCACATGGGCTGTTATGGTGCCACAAGCATTGCTTTCCCCTGCTTGGGCTGGGAAGTGTTGACATTGGCAACACTGTCCTCATTCCAGCTGCCCATACTCGATTCTGCTAATGAACATAGATCACCGACCCAGCAACATAATATGTGACTCCTTTTATAC
The DNA here is from genome assembly GCA_016271365.2 of Neoceratodus forsteri. Taxonomy (NCBI): domain Eukaryota; kingdom Metazoa; phylum Chordata; order Ceratodontiformes; family Ceratodontidae; genus Neoceratodus; species Neoceratodus forsteri. The sequence goes on from CM057449.1 coordinate 690,486,244, forward strand.
AGAATATTAACTGTTCCATATTACTGATGCTCTTTATAAGTACCATTAACTCTCCTCTCCAAAATATTAGATAAGTATGAGATTTACTTGTCTTTTTTTATTCTCTTTTTACATATATTCCCCTGAACTATGGATTCTTTGTGACCCCCTTTCACTCATTTTACTTTCAGACATCTTTCTGGCAAGGATCTTCAGGTGAACCCTACTCTAGGATGGATGAGTATGTGCTTTTAGGGTTTTATTATTTAACAATAAAAAAAATGCAAAATGGTGCAACAGCATTTTTTAGCAGCTCTCATGCAGAGGGCCCATTTTGTGGCTTGATTCACAAGCTGTTTTTTTTTGTTAGTTTAATAAACTGTTTAGAATGCTGTGCTTCCCTTCACTATGCATAACATTGATCTTAGTGATGCAGATAGTGAAAAAGGGAAGTGTGTTTTAACCCCAGTTTGGCAACTAAACATCAGTTCAGTAAAATGACAGCCTTAAAGCTGGCCCATCAGTGCAGTGGTAGCACTGTTGCTTGTGACACTAGTGAGTTCAGGCTGTTGGGGGTAGGCTTGAGAAGGAGGATTGAACATACCATAGGCAGCTTTTCTTTTGGGGAAGGGGTTATGTACTTTGCAGCACACCAGCTACCTAATGGAATCTGGCTGGGAGCACAGTCAAGACCACCGGACAGGAAGGATGCTGTCAGACTCGAGTATGAATGTGCCTGTTGTTGTACACCTATGAGCCTATGCAGACAGTTGGATGGAAAAACACCCAGTCATGGTCAGATGACAGCCCAGTCCACTGCAGACCCTGCACTGCCAACAGAGTGCTACCTGTCAATGGATCCTTTGCCCAAGGACCCCACATTGGTCATTTTTCTTTGTTGTTAAGTCACTTTGAGCAAACAAATTTCAAATACATCCAGTAATAACTTGCTTACTGATCAGTAACTGTAGTGGGTGGAGAGCATCATAATTGCCGGCTTTAAAGTGTAAGCACAGACATGTAATATTAAATGTTAAATGTACTCAAATATTGTGAGGCCTATAAGCATGATTTAAATTGGTATACGGAAAAAATGTAAATCTCTTGTATTTTTTTTTCTAATGAACATAAAAAAGATGTAGTATACAACTGTGTTTTGATGTTCAAGTTTATTCATCACTCATGTTGGTCATAAAGTAACATGCCTATGTAGTTTCAATAATTATTTTTCCGTTTTAGGTGATTCTACACAGCAAAATATCTGGATCCTCCATTTGGTATAATCTTCTTCAAATCAGTCAAATGTCAGCAAAGATAAGTTAATTTTTATTGATAAAGACTTTCATTTTGGGAGCTGAAGCTGGGCAAACATCTTTTTATGTTCCTTAAAATGGTGCCTGTTAAGCCAGCCCGGTGTCGCTGAGGGTTGAGTCGCTGGATGCCACACCTCGCACCACACTAGCAACCTGGGTTCGGGAACGAGCCCAGGTCGTTGTGGGTCAGCAGGGAGGGGATAGGATTGAGTGTCCCTAGGACTGATCTCCTTCCCTGGGGAGGGGGGGCCACCTGCCACTGCACTGGTGACCTCTAGTGGAGGCTGGAGGCACTACAGTGCACGGCTGCAATAAGCTGGGGATTGGAGCTGCGGCGGACATCATTTGGGGGTGTGCGGGAGCATGCACCAGCCGAGCTGTATGTCATTGTACGTCCGAGCTCCAGGAGCTCACAAGAACAGGGGAAAAACAACAGTGCCATGGATAGGCGATGACACCAGTCCCTCATGCCCATCGCTAGGCCAACCCTGACTGACCTTCCAAGTCCTCCATGGCCGTTACTACCCTGCAACTGGAGTCTGTCTGTAAGTGTACCCAAGAGGAGTAGGGCACCCCACCCTGGGAGGGTTAGACCAGGGGTACCAGCTGCAGGAAGGAGGGGGAGAGAGGAGGTACAGCTTGGGGGGGCCGCTGGCGGGCAGGATATGGATATGGAGAGTTCCATGGGGCTGCGACCAGAGGGAAATAAAGTTGAAAAAAAATGGTACCTGTCTGTTGCCCCTTCCCACATGTGCATAGGAGAGCAGTGAGTACAGGGAGCCAGATGCAAGTGGAGTGGAAGACACCAGTGAGCATCTAGTTGGATTCCCATTCTGCCAGCAGACTGGATCCCCTGAACCATGCAGAGTAGGTGATTGTGGGTACTGGTGTACCATTACATTAAGGAGCTGTGTAAATGTGGCAGTACATTTTACAGTAATTAAGTGTGTAAAAGTGCAATACATATTAGACCACAAACAGAGGCAGATATATTGAAAAATGAAGGATGTAGGCAACAGCATTTCTGTATGGCTTCACATTGTCAGGTGCACATAAGTACATATTGAGCAACGGTCAGGTATTGGTACAGCCCAAAGGTGTCACTCAGTGTGAAACCCTGGCCACTGAGGATTACAAGAGCAGCATACAGACTCTGTGTGCCACAGAGGGACAGAGTACAGTCACGCCTGCAGCATTCACAAATGCATACTGTCAATTGTGTCTTTTACACTAGGGAGGGATGGGGATAATAGGATTGGGATGCCCTTAAGCCATGATGGGATATCCTCTGCTTTGAGGGGCACATGCAGCAGGATGCCTGCAGGCATATAGGCTGTGTGCTGTGCTCCAGCTGTGCTTGCCAGCTAGCCCAGCTGTAGGTGTGGCTCACGGGGACAGGTTTTGAGTAAGGACCAGCATGCGTATGGCCTGTATACAGTGCCAGTGCATGGGGACAGGCTAGCTAGTCTTCACCCATGCACTGGCACTGTATACAGGCCATATGCATACTGCTGCTCAAAACCTGTCCCCGTGAGCAGCATCTGCATCTGGGCTAGCTGCAAGTACAGCTAGAGCATAGCACCCGGCCTATGCGGCGCAAATTGTATATCTGGCCCAATATGAATATTAATCGAGTACTACAGTACTACTACTTTACCACTTTTGAGAAGTATTCAGCTAGTCTTCATTAGTCTTTATTGGTATTCAGTTATACAATTGAGAAGTAATCATTTAAGTACAGTAATCAACTAATCATCACAGCACTGCCTTAAAGCAGCAGTACTACCTAATCAGGAAGTGATCAGTTACCACTGTTGTAACGCTACAGTAAATTTGATGGTTGCATATAGTACTGCTGCTTTCAATGTGACAGGCAGCAGAAATGTAAAAAAAAACAAAGGATAACTGAGTAAATTGTGGGGTGATAGTACAATGCTGGCGGGAAAGATTACCAGATATGTGATCAGCAGAGCACAGGGAATAAACTGACGGAAAAGCACAGATTTTTTTACATAGTACTGCTGCTTTAATTTGCATATAAGATTACCTAGCTACTAACTGACTACTTACTTATTACTAAGTTAGTCTTCAAATACATAGCTCATTTAAATTTTTCAGCTTGTGGGCAGACTACTTTACTACTGCTGAATATTAGCCAAAAATGATCATAAAATTACTATTTCAATACTAGCAAAGAAGACAAAGTGAAGACAAAAATTAGTATTCAGACTCTGGTGATCCAGCAGAAGGAGGAAGGTGATGTTGCCGCTGTATCGCTCGCTGGGGAGACCCAACCTGGAATACTCTGTATAGTTTTGGAGGTCACATCTCAGAAAGCATATAGACAAGGTAAAGGCAGTCCAGAGGAGAGCAACTAAAACAGTGCTGGGGTTTCATGAGAAGCCCTATGAAGCGAGACTAAGAGATCTCAACATGGAAGACAGGAGAGCAAGAGGTGACATGATAGAGGCCTACAACTACCTTACAGGGGCCAAAAGGATGCAGGAAGAGGTTTCATTCACATGAGAAGGAGCACCAGGACCAGGGGGCATGTGATGAAGCTGGGGGAAGGGGTTAAGAGAGATGTGAGGAAATAGTTCTTCACTGAAAGGGAGGAAGATGCATGGAACAGATTAATAGTGGAAGTGGTGGAGGCGAAAACAGTGGAGGGCTTTAAGCATGTGCGGGATAGACATAGGGATGTATTAGAAAACAGACAGGGAAGAAGAAGAGTTGCCGAAGATCACAGGGTCCATGGAGACAGATTAGGCACTAGGCAGGGAACATCTGGGAAGTTTGGGTGGCCAAATGGTCCTTTTCTGTCAACAAATTCTATGTTTATATGCATAACACTATAAAGCATCAATAATAAAATACACCCAGCTTTACCTCATCTCCAGTTTGCAACTTCACTTTGTGTGTGATCTCTTACTATTGCCCAAAGGCATGTTTGAAGGTGCCCCCTGCACCATCACCCTGGACCCAAGGTTGCAAGGTAAATGATAGAGGTACAGATTCTATGGTGTAAGGTGGGTGATCCTCTGAATAGGAGATGCCACCTAATACCCCTAGATGCAGGGGGTGCCTAGCCCTTACATGTGGGAGCTCATCCTCTGGAATTTGTGAGGTACTGGACTTGGGGTGCACCTTGTCTTGGGTACCCGTGACCTCTCAGAGTGTTTTAATAGTTATTTGGTGCAAATCTGTGCAGGATTCGCTGAAATGTGGGCCCCTCAAGTTTTGCTGCTTTAAGAAAATAAAAAGTGACACTTTTTGTAATTCACTTTAACAGCTGATTGAAACCACACATAGATCATCTGGGAGAGAAGCAGCTGGTGCAGGTAGAAGAGCATTAGCGTGGCATTGAGTGATTGGTGCTCCAGTCCAGGAAGTCTGGCTGTGCAAACGAACAGGACCTGCATGCATCACCCCTCCCACTCACTCTACTCCTCTGATGAGGGATTGCTAGAGATTCCCAGGGTCAAACTAAAGACATCTGGGGCTCATACATTTGCTTTTGTTGCCCCGACCATGTGGAACTCACTACCTCATCAGATTAGAGAGTGCCAGACCACCGACCGCTTTAAATCTGAACTGAAAATGTTCTTATTCAGTCAGGCCTTCCCAGATGGGGTGTAAATTAAATATTTTAATATTAAGGTCATTATTAATATGCATTTTTTGCTTAATGTTTATTTATAATGTGTTGTTAATTATTTGATAGTATGTAAGGCACTTTGGTTCCCTGAGAATTGAGCTGAATAAATAAAGGATTGATTGATTGATTGATTGATTGATGCTGGTAGCATGCATAAGCAGCTCTCATGGAGGAGAACCAACACAATGATTCAGGGAGCAAAACTGTGACTGAAGATGATGGCCCCAGCAGAGCTGGGGCAGAGGCTGGAACAGCACCAAGACTACAGAACAGCATTATACCATCCGACCCTTTCATCTGACTGCTCAGGACCCCAGAAAATCAACAGAAGCTACATGCGTTCATTTTGAGCTCCACGATTTAGATAAGAATATCCACTGTATCTATCATAAAATGCTTTAAATTTCTGTATTTATACTGGATACAATTGATGAATACTCTGTAGCACAATATGGACAAATTTGTTTCCCCTAAGTTTACTGGGAGAGAAGCTCCAGCCCAACAGCCTGCGGTTGCTCAAGGAGGTACTGGAGCAGACACCTCTCCTGAGGTGATGATTCGCTCAGAAGTTAGCAGAAAACAGAAAGCATCACAGAAGCCCACACTGGCGTCAATACAGGTGTTACTAACGGAGTTCCAAGCCGAATCGAGACAATCTTCGGCTTGAATTGAGAAGGCATTAATGGAGATTGCTATTCGCTGTGCAGCTCTAGAGGTGCGAGTGGAGAATACGGAGAAGGGAATAAAAAATAATGAAAAGGAAATTAAGGCTGTCTCTGCAAGAGTTCTTACACTGGAAGGAGCCACTAATGCAACACTTCATGAGCAACTGGCCCAGATGTCTCAATTAGAGAAATTGGAGAACAATATGTTGAGGAGAAACTTACGGTTAATAGGTTTCTCCGGGACAGTTTCTAACACAGATCTTAAAGAGGTAGTTCAGATGGCACTCTCCATTGTTTTTCCTACCGAACCACCCATTTACTTAGGGCCACTCTATCGTTCACCACCACAGCAATTTCAGGATTTAAATATTGAGGCACGTTCAACTGGAGCAAGGTACATCATTTTTAACTTTTGCTACTCTGACTGATAGAAATAAGTTACTTCAGATGGCAAGGCAGAAAAAACAGTGTTATTACATAGGTCATCACATACATTTATATCCAAATTTCTGTCTATATACTTAAAGGAGCCGTAAAAGAATGCTGCCTATAATTTCAGAGTTTAAGGAAGCCGGGATTCCATCTGCTTTAATGGCACCAGCTCGTTTGCAAGTTCATTTACAGTGGAAGTTTCAATATTTTGAGGATCCAGATGCAGCTCGATTTTTTTTTGAGAATAATGTCAAGATCCCAGATGATATTGGCTCTGATTTGGAGGAGAAGGAAGAGGCGGAGGTCACCGAATATCATCCTGTATAAATAATTTTGATAACTTTTAGATAGTGGAGAAAATCATTCCTTTATGGGGTTCCCCCCTTTTATTTTTCCTCTTCTCTGATTTCTTAGTGACTCGTTTTTAGCTTGGACACTAAAATAGTATAAAGGGGTTTTGATGCTTAATTGTAAGAATGTTTTTTGTTGGGAAGTATAAGCTTGGAGCACAAAATGAACTCACATATCATAGATTAATAGATTAATCTAAATAATACAGCTGAATAATAAAATTGGGTTTGTTTTTTTCTTCTTTTTAATCCCCCCAAAATAAAATAAGAAGTTGTGTGCTTTATTAAATTACATATTCTATATGGATATTTAAATGTCTAAAAGTTGTTTCTTTTGGTAATTAATGTAACCTGTTTTACCTTTTCTTTCTTAGTGAATAAAAATAAAGTATTAAAAAAAATGAAAATCAACAATGACTGCTACTGCATCACCAGAGCTCCAGAAGTCAGCAACTGCTCGGGTAGACCCAGACCACCTTAGCTTGTCCACAAGAGGGAAGCACGCCAGTGAACCTCTGCCAGCATTCACAGTAAGGCCTCATTTAAGGACTCTTCTCATGAATCACCCTCCGGAGATTTGTCCAAGGTAAACAAAAGTAAAAGAAGGCCAGAACAGAGTATATGCCATTGAAATCAAGTGCACACAAATTACAGGGTAACTATATTGAGCCTCTGGTATGTGCATGGTACAGAATGCTAATATACTGAACTATGCTGAACTTTGAAAGAAAAAAGTAAAAGTCAGGAAATGCCAGTGAGTGGGGACAACCAAAATATAGTACAGCCAAGACTTGGTGCATAACTGGAGGAATGTTTGCATCATCAGCAGGTGAGGGCTCTAAGACTCCCAAGAAAGAGCCAATTGTAAGCCCTCCCTGTTCAGTGTGGGGCTTACCTGAGTTAGGCTACAATCCTGGCTGCCCCTGATCTGCTGCTTTCTGCCTCCAATCCCCTGGACTGCTGGAATTGGGACTGGAGGGCTTTTTCAAGAGCTCTTGGTGGTATTTGGGCCAGGGCTTCTGCCCAATCTCCATGGCAGCTGCTGCCTGATGTAGCTGTCCCTTTGTCCCATAAGGAAAGCAGAGTTGAGGTCTGTTAGTGCTGCTTGTGCCTCCAGGAACCCAGGGAGGCTCCTGCCCAATCTGGTAGTAGTGGGATCCGGACCAGGTTGTAAACAAATATGGCCGCACATGTGGAAACTGGAGCATATGCGGCCAGCCTTAAAGGTGCCGCAGCTCCTGTGAACAATGTGACAGTTAAGTGAAAAAAAACAGTTCTCGGCTCAAGAGCAGGCAGCGGAGCTGGGATACAATTATAAAAATGCCTTTGGGCATTTGGTTGAGGATTTTCCAGTCCTCAAATGGCCAGTAGGACTGGGAACTACAATAGCAAGATGCACATGCGCACACATAGCCAGGGAAGGTGCGAAACAGGTGCCACTTGTTTCTGAGACCACCAACAAGGAAACAGGGCACCCTCCAACTAAAATAAGGGTTTTCCTGGTCCCATCATTGCAAGCAGGGCCAGGGCATATAGTCAACATAGAAACATAGAAACATAGAAGTTGATGGCAGATAAGGACCGCAAGGCCCATCCAGTCTGCCCATTTCTTTTTCTACCTTATAAATGTGCCATCGGCCTTTGCTCTGTCAGTGGCCTATCTATTCATAGTCATTTGTATTGCTCCCTTATGCCTATCCCATTCCTGTATGAAGCCCTGCACTGTATTCATAGCCATCACTTCTTGTGGTAAGCCATTCCATGCATCCACCACCCTTTCTGTGAAAAATAATTTCCTCACATTCCCCCTTAATCGGCCCCCTTCTAATCTCATGCTGTGACCTCTTGTTCTGCTATTTTTCTTATATTTAAACATGTTAGACTCTTTCACCTTGTTAATGCCCATAAGGTGTTTGAATGCCTCGATCATATCACCTCTCTCCCTCCTTTGCTCAAGGGTATACATATTGAGCTCTGTTAATCTGTCTTCATATGTCTTCTGATGCAGTCCATGCACCATTTTGATTGCCCTTCTCTGGACTGCCTCAATTTGGTTAATGTCCTTGTGAAGGTGTGGCCTCCAATACTGCATGCAGTACTCCAGATGGGGCCTAACCAGTGTCTTGTAAAGAGGGATTATTACCTCCCTCTTACAACTTGTGATACCCCTACTAATACACCCTAACACCGCCCTAGCCTTACCTACTGCTTTAGAGGTCTGCTTGGATGATTTCAGGTCATCAGTGCTGATGATGCCCAAGTCTCTTTCTTCCTTTGTGACTGCTAGCAACTCCCTCCCAGCCTATAGGTGGCTTCAGGGTTTCTTTTCCTATGTGCATGATTTTGCACTTCTTTGCATTAAATCCCAGTTGCCACTCTTCGACCATTTTGCTAGTTTATCCAGATCTCTTCTCATTCTGCCCACCCCATCTGGATCATCTACTCTGTTGCAGATCTTGGTGTCATCTGCAAACAGACAAGCCTTACCTCTAGTCCATCTGCAAGGTCACTAATGAAGATGTTGAAGAGGACTGGCCCCAGAACTGATCCCTAAGGTACCACTTGTGACTTGCATCTCTTCTGACTGTATACCATTACCACCACTCTCTGTTTTCTGCCCGTCAACCAGTTTGCCACCCAGTTGACCAACTTCTGACCACCCGAGCCTGCCCAGCTTATTTATCAATCTTCTATGTGGAACAGTGTCAAAGCTTTGCTGAAGTCAAGGTGGCGACATCAACTGCTCCCCTTGGTCCACCACTCTGATTACCCAGTCAAAGAAATCTATGAGATTAGTTTGACAGGACCTTCCTTTGTAAACCCATGCTGTCTTGGATCCTGTGCCCCTATGGATTCCAGGTATTGCACTATCCTTTCCTTAAGGAGTGCCTCCATAATCTTGCCCACTTCTGAGGTAAGACTGACTGGTCTGTAGTTCCCCGCCTCCTCCCTGCTACCATTCTTGTGGAGTGGGATCACATGAGCCCTTCTCCAGTCTTCTGGGGCCTCTCCTGTGCTCAGAGACTTACTAAACAGTTCTGCTAATGACTCTGCTAGTTCCACCTTTAGCTCCTTAAGTACCCTGGGATGTATGCCATCAGGTCCCATTGCCTTATCCACCCTGAGCTTAGCAAGCTCTTGTAGGACCCCTTCTTTTGTGAAGGGAGTAGTGCTCACCTCCCTCCCCCCTGTGTCCATGATGCTGAGCTGTGGGCCCTGCCCTACCTTCTCTTCAGTAAATACTGAGCAAAAGTATCTATTTAGGATAGATGCCTTTATAGGGTCCTCCTCCTCACATGCTACCTTTTCTCCATTAAGCTTAGAAATACCCCCTCTGGACTTTCTCCTTTCACTAATGTATCTATAGAAAGTCTTGTCACCTTCTTTTACTATTCGTGCTAGTGTTTCTTCAGTTTGGGACTTTGCCTGCCTTACTGCCTTCCCTGCTTCCCTTAGGGCAGTTTGGTATGCCTCCCTATCTTCATCCAGCTGTGTTCCCTTATATTTCCTGAAGGCCAGCCTTTTAGCTCTGACCTTTTCTGCTACTGTATTTGAGAACCAAAGTGGTTTCCTTCTTCTTTTGCACTTCCTTTTCTGTCTAACACAATGGGATGTTGCTTCAAGTATTGCATCCTTAATGCTTGCCCACTTTGCCTGTACCCCCTCACCTGTGTTTCTTTTTGCCAGGGCTAGCTTAACTCTGTTGGCCATCTTACCAAAGTCAGCTCCTCTGAAGTCCCATATTTTTGCCTTGGAATGGGATGATTTAGATGTAGTAGCCAAATTGAACCATACCATGTGATGGTCACTGGCCCCCAGGTGACCTTCTACCTGGAGATCTGTGATCCCTTCCTTGTTAGTCAGTACTAGATCTAGGATAGCCCTGTCTCTTGTGGGTTGCTGTACCAGTTGTTTGAGGCCCTGCCCTTGCATGGAATCCACTATGTGTCTAGTTCTGGCAGATGTTCCTGCTGGTATTGACCAATCTGTATCCGGCATGTTGAAGTCTCCCATTATCAGAGCCTCCCCTTTAGCTGTCATGTTTTGCATATCTTCTAACAGTAATGTGTCTATGTCCTCCCCCTGGTCTGGGGGCCTGTAGACAACCCCAGTTCTTATGGCTGTCCCATTTCCTGTTTCTAGGGTGACCCACAGTTCTTCTGGCTCCTTATGTATATTCTGAATTTCTGTAGCTTTGATATTTTCATTGACATACAGGGCCACTCCTCCCCCCCTTTTTGCACCTCGGTCTCTTCTGAACAATACATAGCCAGGTACTGAAGTCTCCCAAGTGTGGTTACTGGTAAACCATGTCTCACTAATTGCTACTATGTCCAGTTTAGCCTCTGACATTATTGCCTGCAGGTCTGGGATCTTATTTCCCAGGCTGTGAGCATTTGTGTACATGATTTTCCATTGGCCAGATTTTGCTGTGTTAGTTGTTGGGTGAGGTTTGGCATTACCCCTGTGTGTCGTATGGGGAGACAAACCTTTTTTCTTACCTCGTGATGCAAATGAACTGCAAACATGCTGAATCCCTGTTTGATCACTAGCTGAGGGGGGAAGGGTGTTCTTCCCATTAGACATATGGGGTGCTGCACCCCTCTCCCCATTTGCTAGTTTAAATATTCTGCAAAGACGTCAAACTTCTGTCCCAATGCATTGACTCCCTCCTTAGTCAGATGCAGTCCATCAAATTTAAAGAACTTTCGCTCCCAGAACTGTTGCTAGTTCCCTATAAATCTGTGTCCTTTTTCCTGGCACCAGCCCTTGAGCCACATGTTTAGCTCCCCTATCTCCCCTGCTCTGATCTTCTGTCCATCTGCTCCCCTCTCCCAGACTGGCAGGATCTCAGAGAAGGAGATGCCGGACGAAATAGATGATAGTTTGTCACCCAGCCTGGTCTGGTGTTCCTTGGTCTCCACAACTGACCAGCTGGCGAGATCTTTAGTCCCTATGTGTACTAGGACATCAATGTTTTCTCCTGCTTTGTGAACGATTTTAGCAATGCGGTCAGTGTCTCTCCATGCTGATGTACCTGGGAGACATCTGACCATTACCCCTGGCTGGAGATGGGTATCAACTCCCTGAATCATGAAGTCTCCTATGATCAGAAGTTTTTTGGATTTCCTTTTTGCTTTTTTTGTTTTGGTTCCTGATGTGGGTGAGTTTTGTTGTGCTAGCTCCTGTGCTGCAGTGTCCTGCTCTGCAGTGTCTTCTGCCTCTTTGTTTGATTTCAGAGATACAGGCAGATACCTGCTTGTAGTGTTTATATGGTTTTTGGAAGTAATATGTTGGAGAGCAGAGAGTGATGGGGCACCCAATTTGCCCCTCCTAACCACCTGCCAACCTCCTGGACCAACTACCCTCTGCGGTTGAGGTTTTTCTGTTGGATGCTGGGGAAGTGGTGGGTGGTTCTTATAATGTATTTTCTCTTGAATATAAAATCTGAGGCACTTAAATGGGCTCGTAAATAAAGGTGAAGTCTGCCAAAGTCAGGGATAAAAATGTAAATAAACATGGTGGCCCACGGTGTTCTCCCCACCACCAAGGGTTCTGGGAAGGGTCAAAGGGCACCCTCCTGCTGCCTGGGAAAAGACTGGCCAATCAGGTGGGGAGAAGGGCTACTATATAATGGGCTGTGCCCTGGATTTTGGAAAGAGTTCCAGCCAAGAAGTGAGAGGAGGAGACTGCTGTGGGAGGGATGCATGAGCCAGTAGGCTAGCCTTTGTGTAAATAGGCCCCTCCAATCTGAAAGTTTTAGGCAGAGTTGCCTCTCACCTATTTTCCCAGCAAGGAAGTAATTGGACCATTCAACTGAAGTCCCAGTGGGAATTTGTTTGAGCTGCTGTTCTACAATTTTTCAAGCCCACAACCTAATTTGAACTGTTTGAACTGTTGCCCAGCCTGAAAGAAAAGTTATTTGGGCTGGGTTTGAGACTGTTAATAGCCTGACTGTGTTTAAATTCCTATGGAAGCTGTGTCCATTGGACGTTCTGGGTGACTCCAAGCCTGGGTGGTCCCTTTGGAAGGTGACAAAAGGCCTGTGGGATTTAGACAACAAAAGGCCCATGGGTCAAAGGTGGTAAAAGGCCTGTGGGGCGAAGACAGTGACAGTCCTGTCACTGGTGAAGAATCCAGCACCTGCTTAGGACCTCCAGCTCCTTGAGAGACTGCCTGCTGCATTCAGAGCTGTATCACCAAACCTTATTCCCTCACATCACCCCCTGAAGCCTACAGAAACTGTGAGTACTGCTGGGCTAAGTTCCCAAAGATTTCTTTTCAAAAAATAGTCAGTTAGTTTAGCTAGATAATCAGAGGGGGCAAAGTCCTTGGCAGGACTTTGTCAATCTGCAGGAATAGCCCAGGTAGAAGGTTACAAAAACATTTGTTTACACTTATTTGGGCAACCTTTCTGGGGCCCCTACCAAGTTCTACCACTTCAATTTCTAAAAACTGTTGTTCCTACTGTATGCAAAAGTCCAAAGTGCACAAGACCTGCGTCTCTGGTTAGCCATCAGAAACCTGGTGAGGTACCCACCACAATGGACATTCACCATCCTTACGGCCATGGGGGAAAGCTGGATGCACCCACGGGGGTGGTACTGGGACTGTGTGTGGAACAACTGCTGAACACACTTGTGTGTTACTATGCTTTTTTTGCTTCCCCTTTACCCCACCCCTAAAATAAATCTGAGGTTAATTCACTTTATATTTCTTGCTCATGGGTATTGCTTGGTGTGGCTTTATTCTATGTGGGGAAAAGTTGACTGTGTGTGGGAGGAAAAATATTATTTGTTCCCAGGGAGAGGTTAGGGCCACATTGGGTAGCCTGTATATACCCCTGGCCCAGGTGGAGGCACCAAAACCTGTTCCTGGTATTCAGATTGTGTACTGTACCTAAAAGAACCCAGGCTGACTTCAAGATAGGTTGGTGTGTGAGGGGGTACCAGGGAGTGCACGACAGAGAGACCCCCCACTTACACTCAAAAAGCTGCTTGGATACCCAGGTTCAGGCTGTAGGGTTGCTGTCAACTGCATCACCCCCAGAGTACTGCAACTGCTATTTCAATTATGCCACTGAAGTGTGGACAGTGAAAATGTGTGAGCCCTGTTATTACCACATCATTCTAAGTCCTTGGATGGCTACAGTTCCAAATCTCCCTCTCCATTCTGTAGTACCCCAAATTTAGGGGCACGGCAGAGGACTGGGGACTCTCTCCCAGACATAATTTTTTTTCCCTCTTTCCCTTCCTCCTCTTCTGGTTCCCCTCCCCTTGCCTGTAGTCCCACCGACCCCTACCAGTCCCTTTGTCTGAGTTTGCACTGTTCGGCACTGGGAAGGGGGGTTGGGGGCAGGAGACCCTCCAGCAGGGCTTGTGATGGCCAGAAGCCAAAACCTCCCCTGCCCTACAAAGGGGCCAGGGAGTGTCCAGATGGGGCAGTCAGCGGCTGAGTGTGGATGGTAGAGGACCCAGAGATCTGGACAAAAAGCATACCTGCAGTGTGTCCATGGCTCCTCCAGCATCACTCCCCTCCAAGAAAAGTCAGGTGGGCCCGGGGCAGCAGTAGCAGCAGTGGTCTGGTAGGAGCAGCAGCTCCCCGGCGCAAAAGGTCCCCAACCGCATCCCTCCAGGCCGATCGGCAGTGGCAGCAAGGCCAGATAGTGGAGAGGACCAAAGCCTGTAGCACTAAAAGTGGTCCGGGTGAAAACCGCGACCTGGGCCCATGAGTTCCACCACCCAGCAGCTGGAGCCTTAGAGTAAAGCCAAGTAGGAATGTGGCTCCCTGTCCAGCTTCTTGACCCTCCCCAGTAGTGGAGCAAGCCTGGCTGTGGTGGTGAGTGTGCCGTGGGCCCAAAGTTGATTTTACTCATGCCAGAGGTGCTGGGGAGGAGGGAAGGAAAGGTAAAGGGGTTGAGGACAAAGAATCAAACAAGGGAACAGGGAAAATGTGGGTCAGAAGCCCAGATTTAAAATACTAAGTGACTCTGGTGCTAGAGGGGCCCTGAAAGGTAAAAGCCCCAAGGGTGAGAGGAGAACCAGAAATCCATGGGCTGAGTGCTCCACCAAAGAAAACATGTAAGAAGGGGCATTGCATTTTAAAAGCTCCAGAGAAACAAGGACATAGAGGGGTGGCCCAACAGCCTCTGACCCAGAAAAGGGAGCAGGCAAGGGACACAGTGGGCTGACGGCCCCTTTGTTCCACTTTGGTGCCTTTTTGTGCTAGGGGCAAGGCCAGAAAATAGAGGCACTCCTTAAAACTAAGGAGGGTGGGCTGTAGCAGCAGGCCTTGATAATGTGCATAAACAAGGTAGGACCTGACCATAGAGGTCCAAGTGGAAAAGGTGAGGTTCAGCAGCCCACACCATTATTAGTATTCATAAGGAGGGTGGGACCAGGTCTGGGAATCCCATAGACTCAGGCATAGGGGTAGTTTTATTGTTAGCGAAGGGGGTTGCCTCTGCAAAAATAGCATAAGGGGAAGCCACTTAGGGGTATAGCACCCTCTGGGGAGGGGAGGAGACCTGTTCTATGGCCCTAGGTTGCCACGGAGTTACACAAATGTGTCTTGAGCTCCACCTGAACTAAATCATGCTGTTGTCTGCCTAGCACCCCTAGAGACTGTACTGTTGCAAAAACTGAACAGGTTGCTTGCTGCTGAACTGTGCTATTGAATTGCACTCTGGTGTACCTGATGTCCAGCTTCACCTTTTTTGGCTGGATCAGCTTCACCAGAGCCTGAAGCTGACCCAGGGAGGTCCCCGGCCCATCCGTCATCTGCAGCAGAACCACCTCCAGTGACGTCAGCATGTTCCGAATTTCTGCCACAAGTGTTCTACCATCAGTCCTGTGATGGTAAGTGTTAGAGAGTCATTAGTAAGATATGCAGTAGTGAGTCAGCGTAGGAGCCACCCTGGTTCAAGTGTGAGGGACCACAGTTAAAGTCATGCATGCCCTTTTTCTTATTTTGCTGGTCATCCGTAAGTGTGCGCATGCCCGTATCGCTCTGTAGAGGCCACCCAAAGATCATACCACCAGTAGTCTTCTTCTTGGGAGGTGTCCCGGGTGCCATGGATCTGCCAGTGGTCATTGCTGCGAGTCATCCAGTAAACCATCTGTCAACCCAAAGTCTTCAGCTTCTTGCCCAGAGTCACAGAAGATCACCAAGTTCTTCATTGTCCAGCTAGCAGTGTTCTTCTTTGTGCTGTGTTCATCCGGGGATGCCCCATTATCGCCTGTTTGCAACAAGTGCTTTGTGGGGTCAATGCCCACCTGCTGATCAGATGATGCTTACGAAAGTCCAGGCTTGGTTCATCAGCTGTTTTATCATCTCAGCCAGGTGCACGCCAGACTTAGACTAAAATGGATTAACCCCCTGTTCTAGGTTTGACCAGTTGTTGGTCCTGATCTTGTTGTTTTGCTGTTTATTTTTATTATCCTGTAGCATTGCAGAAAACAGTTATCTTGTTTTTATTGTTCCTGGTAAATAAACCCCTTGCATATTGGTCACTGAGTAAGATTCCTGCCTCTCCTTCCAGATCCACCTGGCCTGTCCTGAAATTGGTAGGGAACCTTCCAGCCTGCTACAGTTTCCCTGGGCTGTGGCCCTCCAAAAAAGGAGAGAGAACACCACTGCCATCAACCTTACTCAAATGAAAGCAGAGGCCCTAGCTGAAGATTTACAAGATGCTGAGCAGGTTTAGCCAAAGGACTGCTCCATAGAAAAGGTTGCTGAAACCTACCGAAAACAAATTCTGTTATTGGAAGCCAGAAAAGCTACCAAAAACGGAGACCACACCTTTTATCTGAAAAACAAAGAGCAAATAAAATATATAACAAGATCTAAAATTTTCACTTGGGGCACAGGCAGGAGCATCTGGATACATGAGGTGAGAGATATACAGACTTGGATGGCATTCAAACTGGTTTCCATGTAGTGGCTGTCAGACCCAATGGTGAATGGGTAAAGAAACCCTATCTAATTTACCATGCATGAGGCAATCCTCAGGACTTTTGTTTAATGGAAAAAACACCAGTTAAAGACAAAGTGGGTTGGAGGAGTAACTGTTTCTGCACGAGGAGCACCACAGTTATTGCAACATTCTCAAAAAGCAATTCATTGCAACCTTCTCAATAAGTAATGTACAGGCCTTCTTCTCTATGTGAGAGGGGGAAAGATTTCAGGTACTCCATAACGGGCGTGGTTTATGACATTAAGTTCCAGGGAGCTATGGTTTCCTATGTGACAGGACATTGCAGCAGAGGTTACAAAACTACCTCAAGTTAATACAGTCTGAAGCACTTCAGGTTCTCCTCTGGAAGATCAACCAGGAAGTGAGTTGCTGCCCTAGCAAAAGACTGTGAAACTGTATCGGACTTACATGTTTAAATGTGTTTTGAAAAAAATGTAGTTGGGGAATTTCATATGGTGGTGTGTTTGTTTCTTTCTGTTTTCTGCAGGTGGAGCTGGGCCTCACCATTGTGTCCCTGGTGGAAGCAGGGGAAGAAGCAAGGACAAAAAGAAGACTGAAACCCACAAGAATGTGAAGACTGCTGCAGGTTACCTGGATTCATTCTGGCTCTTAGGCACCTAATGACTGGTTTGGTTTGAATCCCACAGCCCTCACCGGCATGCTGTGTGAACCTGAGCAAGTCACTTAACTTTCCTGTGCTCTCAGGTCACACCTGGAAACATGCTTCAGTTTAGTGTGCCTTTCCTGGTTAAACAATATTCCCTTTCCTCTTTCCAAGTAGTTAAGAGTACTGAAAGTAATATGGTTACTGGTACTGAGAAAAGTCAAGGGTCTAGTTAGTCTGTGCCCTCTAATACTGTGTAGCAGGAAATATTCACTGTCTTTTTATTATCACTATATTCGCTGGTTCCATATTAGAGTGAAAATAAAAGAGACAGTGAATATTAGGTAGATCACCATACGTAGCAGCACTAGTTTTCTACTAGTGAAACTAAGAGGAAGTGAACATGAGGGGGTGTTCTTGGAGTGCTAAATATAACAGGCGTGAATTTAAACAGCTATACTGTATAAGATAGGACATAATGTATGTAGGCCCAAAATGGTTCATATCTGAGTCCTGTTGTGTGCTCCAGCCTATACTGATCATAGGTTGAGGGAGATTTGGTGTGCAATCACCTCCATCAGGATGCCAGGAGAGCAGTACCACCAGTAAAAGAAGATGGCACCTGGTCTGGGCTACCCTTGTGGGGGACCACAAGGGTTTTTGGAAGAGGACAGAGTAGCTAGCCTCTATCTTCACTCACTTGGGCCAGGCTATTAGAGGGCTGTCGAAGAGCTAAGCATGACCCTGAGAATTGTCTTCTAGGGGGATTATGGTTTGAGACAAGATGTCTGGGGGTATGTACTGTGAATAGCCAGGCTCAGCTAGAAGCAGGAAAGTCAAGTATGAATACTCATGGTCCTCCCCTTCCCCCTAAAGATTATAAGAGGGGAGTAAAGCTGAAAGTGGAGAGAATAAGGGTTGGGGGGGTTCTGAAGAGATCAGAGACCAGGGAGAAGGACCAGCAGTACAGTCTAGCCCAAGTTGTGAGTTAGCTGAGGGGGGCTGCAGGCCCAGGCATCATAGCAGGCACCCTAGGGTTCAGGTGGCACTGGTCCCTCATGGCAAGGTCTCCAGAAGCCCGGTACCCAGTCAGGGTTTTGAAGGGAAGGACGCTCCCCAAGTCTCTAAGTGGGAGGAGGCAGATGTTAGCTGCATCACCTCAAGAACCCAGAAGATCATGACCGGAATGGCACCCAAGGGAATTGTGGAGGGCCATCCCTCAGGTGAGGTCCCGGAGATCTTTGAGGATCCACTCCCATCAGCAGAATGGCTTGCAAGAATAGCCACCATGCTTCAGAGAGAGATAGGGCACAGTTGTAAGTATGCCTTGTATTAAGGAACTTATATAGTATTAAAAATCTAGGTAAACTATTAACCCCTGGCAAGTACCTAGGTGAATGACTTCAGGACAGGGGGTCTGGCAAGGGTTGGAGCTGGATAAAGCCCCATCATGGGGCCAGGCAAGGGAGCCAGTGTCCATTGGGCCACTAGGTCTATCAGTGTAGTAGCCAGAGGAAGGAATGCACGGTCAGACCAACCAGTTCAAAATAATATGTGGCTCACAGTTTAATTTGCTGTCTGAAGTGATGCCATTGTCTGGCACAATACCCCGCACTGGCATAATTGCCCCAGGGTAGTGCTTGCTCTGGTTGGGAGATGCCACTGCACACTATAGGAAGCACCAAGGCTCCAAATTTCCACAATTTAGGTAAAAGCCACCATAGCAGCAGGAGAACTCCATGGTGGAGGGAAGCAATAATTTGTGTAAGGGTACAGTGTAGCACCGCAAAGGTTGCTACACAGTCCAGCAGGGAAAACCTCAGGGAGGGAAAGAGTTAACCCCCCACTCACCCCATACACAGCCAACCAGATTGCTCACCAAGCCAGCAGGCTGACCACTGCCTGTCCCTACCCCCTTCTCCCCCTCCTAGACTTTTCCCGGCCTTGATCCTTTGTCCTGGCCAGGCCAGGGCTCCAGCCAACATCTAAAGGGGCCATAAATCAGTCCAAGGGGCTGATACAAGCCCCAGGGACCCAATCGTCTGGCCAAGAGCCAGGTCCACCCCGAGGCTAGAAAAGGGTTTCCCCTGCTAGCCGGAGGGCAGATTGGGATTGGGCGACTAACAAAGTGGACAGCACAAGGGTGCTGACGCCTTGAGACTTACCTGAAGCTCGGGTCCGTAGCTCTTTAGTGGCTGCTCCTCTGTAGCCAGTGGTTCTCAGGGTCAGCAGCAACAGAAGACATCCTCCAGCGTGAAGGGGTCCAGCAGTCCTCCCAATGTCCAGCAGCAGCCCCATAGGGTAAGCTTCCTTGAGTCCTCTGCCGCTGGGTTGGTGGGTTCCTCTCCTTGGTGGGATCTGTAGAGTCCTGTTGCTGGATGGTTTGGGCTGCACCCTAATTGTGCTGCCTGTGCAGCCCCACCATCTGTTCCCTCTCCAGCTGCCTACTCTAGGGCTCAGGGTGGTGGGCGAGGCCCCATTTGTTCCCTGTGTGGTGGCTTTAGGGCCAGCTGCCCATTGGCAGGCATGTGTAGTCCCGTTTTGTTTTTCTTTTATTTTGTATTTGGTAATTTCTGGTTGCAGCATAATGTCCTCTTGAGGTCCCACAGTAGTGGGCTGTCTGGGGGGAGTAAACTCTCTCCATTTTAATTTGTTGCTGGTGTAACTCCTAGATGGCGCTATCCCAGGGGCTACTACCCCTGCCTGATTTGCCACTAACAGGTTGAGGGGCCTGGATCCAATGGCGGGTGCCTCCACCCAGAGGTCAGGGTTTGCAATAGTGAAACTAACTTGGTCACAGCCCTCTGGGACACTGCAACCCCCCTTTCTTCCCACTAGTGGCCCACACAATATATCAGAATTACCTTCACGGTATACACTTACCCCTAGGACTGGTTCCGCACTGGGACCTCCTGTGAAATGAGATACAGTGCAACAATCACAGTACAGTACTTTAACATAGACAAATAACTCAGGCAGTATAACTTTGCTGAAACAAGCAGCTCTGATTTATTTAGGGATATAACAAGGACAGGGGAAATCAGGTTAATTAGCTTATCACTCTAATAATCTACCTATGGCTCGTGCACAGGCCTATCCCTATCAGTTACTGTCCCTGGGTACCCAAGCCCTAGTGGCTAGTCCAAACCGTGGCAGCTGGTAGGGGCCCTTTCACACAGAAAAGGAGAATTAAAGTCAGCAGTACAGTAATTCCATTTGGATTTAATGTGGCAATTCAACAGGGAGTGACCCTGAATTAGTACTCCACGACCTCCAAATAAGATAGGGTCCTTCAATGTCAGCAGGGCTCACTTGAGGTACACAAACCTCTTCACACATTTATATAAAAGAAAGCACTATACCAGGCAGGCTGCATCTGTATCCGATCGAATTACTGCACAATACCGGGAGAACACACAGCAGATTCAGTTCCTGACAGACCGAGTGCAATTTTCAGCAATTCCTCCAGTCTTCTACAGGGTGAGCCTGGTTTCTACTCTTCAGATATTCTTTGATTCTCTTCCAGGACGGATTCAGTCCTAACAAGCTGTTACACAAGCTGCAGACCGAACTCTGGGCCTTACACGCTTTTTGACTAAAACTGCACACTGAAAAAGCACAGGGCTCTTTCCTTCTTCACTGCCAAAGCTCAACTGAAACTCCAACCGACAAAACCGGGCACTTCCTTTGAGTTCCTCCGGTTCTTGACTGGATTGGCTGTCACTCACAATAGACTGCTGCTGTTGGTCCAAAAAGGCACTGAAGTCTAAACTACATCTCCCAGAGTCACTGCCCATACAATCCTCTTGTGGCTGGCTCAGATTATGAGTCCAAGTTCTGATTCGTCCAAGGCACCATTTTAGAGCTAGCTTACCCACACTGATTGGTCCAGTTCAGCAGTTCAAAACCAGAATGGGGAACTAGACAGACACAGTTCTGACTGCAAAAGAAGCAGGTTAGACAAACTGTAATTTCATTATTACTGTAAATGATTTCTGGCAAACAGTTACATCTTTCAGATAGGTTCCTTTGCACTCTAGTGACTGCAAAAATGGAGTGAATTGGCAGCAGCTTGAGTGGTACTCAATCAAAGAAACACACAGTCCCCCATATAACTAATTATGTCTGCAAGCAGACAGCTCTTAAAGAGACAGTACCAGAGGTTCTAAAACACTCACTGATAAATGGCTTAAACGCCAAACACCATTCAGGCTTGGAGCACTCAAGCAAGCTCCTGGAAGTCTTTTAGGAACCCCAATTTGCAGGGGTTACACCCTTCCTGGCCTGGGAAAGCTTGGCGTCGCGTCAAGCAAGTACCCCATAAGCTTTAACTGCAACCATATACATTTGCATTAGGCTCACACATGTAATCATAAGTCAATATATCATTTACCAAGAACACATTTCTGAAACATTGCAGTACGTCACTCTTTACACAGTATTACACACATTGTACCATAACTCAAGTTATTACCTCTTGTACATGAAACCTGAAGAGGGAGCCCTTCCTATCAGTTACCTTGGGGCTGGACGGGCAAGGGCACCATACTTAGAGGCAACACAAGTAACTTGGAGTTAGCACTGACGCTCAGTTTGGGCAATGAGCTCGGGACACATACACTCCTTTATGGACAACATTGAGAGGCAAATCCACAGGCCTCCCAAGGAATCATAACTGAGGTGCACCACAGGCTTTACAGCTCGACCAGTCTTTCTAGGGAACTGTTACAGTCTCTGCACTCTGAGCCTCATTTTCAGCATTGTCCTCACTTGTCAGGGAGTCTCCATGGGGGTAGAGAGGCTAGAACTTGGGGCACTTTCAGCTCCAGGAGTTACAGTTTCTGAGTCCACAACATTTGGCTCGCATGGAGACTTTCGGACACTGGCAGTGGACTGTCAGGGCACTCAAAATACTCTTCTTGTTCGGTGTATCACCAGTCTGCCCCAATCTATCATTTTCCTCCCTGAAAGCTCAAACAGTTCAACCATGCACAGTGATTCCATTTCATCTGATCTGATGCTTTGCACTTCACTTTCTGGGAGCATTGGCCCAGGGATGAAGCTGGGGGCTTAGACAGTCCAGAAGGCCCAGCTTTGTCTCAGTATTGACTAGGGATTGCCCCAAACAATTGACTCAGTTCGTAAGAAGGATAGTATTCAAAGTCACTCTCACTTTCTTCTGATATGGACTGACAGTCATGCTCAACTGGGACTTGTGCAGGGGAACACTTTAACTCTGCTTCTGTAGGTGCAGACTTCCTTGATCTTTTCTTAGCAACAGCTCTAGTCACTGGTCCAGAGGGGCATCTTCTGGGGCTCAGACTCAATCAGGATTTGTCCAATGGGCAGTAAATGATTTCTATGCATTGTTTTACATCTTTTGAATTATTCTCAGGCCTTACTTTGTACACTGGCAGATCATCTAGTTTGCCCACTACAATGTGAGGGAGATGGTGCCATCTGTCAGCAATCTTGTGCTTGCCATGCAGTCCCAGATTTCTTAGCAATACCCGATCTCCCTCCTGGAGTTCCTGTGCTTTCACCTTTTATCATACCTTTCTTTGTTGGCCAGATTTCTTTTGGCAGCCATGGTTTGAGCCAGTTGGTATGCATGAGTTAGCTGGGCCTTTAACTTTGCACATACTGTAAATAGTTGTCAGCTTGAACCCCATCAGAGAGACCCCAAAACACACATCTACTGGTAGTCGAGCTTCTCTTCCAAACATCAGGCGGTGGGGGAGAACCCAGTGGCATCACTTTTGGTGCAGTTATAAGCATGTACCAGGGTGCTAATTTGTTGCTCCATCTAGGCTTGTCCTTTGGGTGCAGGGTGCCTAGCATATCTAGCAAAGTGCAGCTAAAAGCGTCAGGCTGTGGGTCCCTGGGGTGGTAAGGAGTGGTTCTGGACTTTCTCACTCCCCACAGAGAAAGCATCTCTTTGATCAGACGACTCTCAAAGTCTCTCCTTGATCAGAATGGATTCTTTGTGGAGCCCCATAGTGAACAAAAGTTTTCTACAAGTACTTTGGCTACAGTGGATGCTTTCTGGTCTTTGGTGGGGAAAGCTTGGGCATATCTTGTGAAATGGTCAGTGACCACCAGCACATTACTGATATTTCTTTGATCTGACTCCAAACTTAGAAAATCAATACAGACCAGCTCCATGGGTGCACTGGTGGTTATGTTAACAAGGGGCAGCCTCTGGGCAAAGCTTTCCTCTGTAAGCAGCGACTACAAGTTCGAATGTGTTGCTCCACATCAGCCCCCCATCTTAGGCCAATAGAATCTGGATCTCACCAAGTCAAGTGTTCTGTCTATACCAAGGTGCCCATGTGGTTGTGCAAGGACCTCAGTACTGAGTCTCGAAGGCAGTGGGCAGCACTAGTTGTTGTTTGTCTACTTGTCCCCTCTGTCTACTGTTTCTCTGTATAACAGTTTATTGATCAGTTTCAACTTAGGACCTTCTTTGTATAACAGTGCAGTTCTCAAATCAGTGGGCGTAATTTGGACACATCTTTTCCTGCATAGAGGGCTTCTAAAGCTGCTTTGATCATGGGATCGCGATTGAGCCATCGAATACTGTCATTGTCCAGCTGAGGCAGTGCACCAATGTCTATTGCAGAAAAGTGGCAATAAGCAGCAGGTATGCAATTCTCAGAGGGTCCCAAGCAATCCACCATGCAGTCCACTGCGTCCGTGACATTTGTTCCTCCTGTCAAACTTCCGCAGAGTGCCTGAATGTCAGGTTCTGCCAATCGGACCTAATCATTCTGGGGAACAGGCCTCCGGGAGAGCATCAGCATCTATGTGGTTCAGACCTGCTCGGTATTCGAGAGCATAGTTATATGTAGATAATGCAGAAAGCCACCTATGGCCAGTGGCATCCAACTTAGCTGAGGTCTGCACATAGGTCAAAGGATTATTGTCAGTTTTACTAGTATTTTAGCCCCATACAAGTACTCATGGAATTGGTCAACAATAGCCCACTTCAAAGCTAGGAACTCTAACTTATGTACAGGATAGTTCTTTTCGGATGGGGTCAGGCTTCTACTGGCAAAGGCCACTGGTCTCAGGCCATTCTCGTGCTCTTGGTACAACACAGCCCCCAACCCTTGCAAGCTAGCATCAGTGTGGAAGGATAAGGTTTTCTTGGATCGGCATAGGCCAGCACTGGAGCATGGGTAAATTGATATATGATTTCATGAAAAGACAGTCTCACAATCAGAAGTCCAGCGAGCCCCAAATACTTCACTCGGATGAAAATACACTCTTTCAGTCTTGAGGGCGCTTACTTTTGGTATTTTTGTGGGTTGGGATACCCTTGAGTAAGGTTAAGTAAAGGCGGATCACTCTTGAATAGTCCTTGATGAGCGCCGATAATAACCACAGAATCCAGGAATCTTTGCAGTTCTTTTAGATTTTGGGCTGTGGCCAGGTGGTCAAGGCCTCAACTTTACTTGGTCGGTCTCTATTCCTCGGTGGATACTATGTGTCCCACATACTTTACTGATGTTTGAAAGAATTGACACTTATCAATGGACAGTTTAAGGCCAAAGTCCTCCAGTCGGTCCAATACCTTAAATAATCTGCTCTCATGTGCCTCCAGTGAGCTGCCAAACACAATAACATCATCTAGGTATACCAGGCACTCTAGTAAGTTCATGTCCCCCACTGCACGCTCCATCAATCGTTGAAAAGTGGCTGGGGCACCTGAAATCCCTTGAGGCATCCTCATGAATTCTAGAAAGCCAAGCGGACAGATAAAGCTGTCTTCTCACGGTCCTCTGGGGCCATCGGGATCTAGTAGTACCCACTGCGGAGATCCAGCACAGAGAACCACTTGCTCCCGTTTAGGCAGTCCAAAGCATCCTGAATGCGGGGCATTGTGTACTGATCAGGGATAGTCCGCGGTTTAAGGTGCGATAATCACACACATCCTTACTGTTCCATTCTTTTCCTCACTACCACAATGGGGAAGCATAAGGGCTTCTGGATTCTTGTATTACACCAGCAGCTAACTCTCTTGCAGATGCCGTCTCACATCATCTATGTCAGCAGGTGCCAGGCGTCGAGACCTCTCACGAAATGGTCTTCGTCATGCAGCCGGATATTGTGCTCAGCTCCTTGCACGCATCCTACATCCCATTCCTTTAAAGAAAACACCTGGTCTCTGGGCAAGCTTCTCACTGATCCTCACTTTCCATTCAGCTGGCAGCAGGGAGTCGCTGAAATCAAACAAGTCAGGCGTTACTCTGTCATTCTTCCTTGAACTCTTGCTGCTGGGTAGCACTGCAGTGTCTGCACAATGCACATTAGCCAGGATGCAACCTCTGTTTACTCGAATGTCTCTTTCAGACACATTATGAACTTGGACCATTACCCTTCTGGCATAAGCATGGGCTCTAGCGGGCAAAATACTAGGCTTGACCAGCAGTCCCTCTGGCAATTTTCCATTGCCTGGTGCATCCAACATTAATATTTTATTCTTAACATCCTTTCTGATACGGACCTCTCCCTGTAAGGTACACTGGGCATTTGGCCAGGATCAGAGACTCAGGATCCTTCTTCCATACAATTCGACGGTTCCTCTGGTTCTGTTTTTCAGCATCTCTGTGCCTCATAGGCCTTCTTAATTAAAGCCGAACTCTTAAAGCTCTACTAGTCTTTGACCCTGTTTTCATAACACAACTGTGCCAGCCTTCCAAACATATGAGCATTTGTTCCAATCAACAAAGGACACCATCATACAGTCCAGTGGGGGACACACTAAGGCTAGGGTCTCTACTTGTTCGCCACTCCAGCCACGGAGGTGGGAAAGACAGCCAAATTCGGATATACCCGGAATAGGGTAGGCCTTCTCACTTAACCCCCATACATGCAGTCCTTCTAATGGTTGTAAGGTACGTCTGACAAATGCTTCTGATACCAATCCTGGAACATAATTGTCACTTGGGAGCCACTGTCTAATACAGCTCTTGTAGACACTCCATTCACCTTTACAGTGGTCTCCATGGAGGACCCACTATTCTGGACCAGTCTGGAGAGGCGGTAGTGGGGGTCTGGGCAACTGACCTTGCCACAAAGGACGTGAATTAGCATTTTGGTGCCTCACTGGGATCATATGTGCACCTCTTAACCACTGATTTGTTCTCAAGCTCTCCTTGTAGCCTATATGCAACTTTGTCAGTGTCTTTTGGGACTGGCATTCCCTTTTCATGTGCCCATCTTTCCCACAATTATAGAAAACATACTTTCTGGAGTTTGAGCTGGCCGAGGCGCCACACTGGGAGCCAGGGCGGGGTATTACTAACTGGAAACCTGGGTGCCATCTCTGTCTGCGGCGTGATAAGCATTTGGAGACATCTAGTCAGTTTCTCCACTTCCATGGTCAAGGAATTGAGTTTGGAGCTGTTATCAGCAGGAGATACATGGGTGAGTACCCCCAACCCCATAGCAGATGCAGTCAGATATAGGTCAGGGCCCATACTTGCAGGCGTGGCCTTCATAAAGGGACTGTTTTTGAATTCCCGGATCTCTCTCAACAGTTCGCCCATTGTGGCATATCTTTTTCCTTGTCAGAGCACTCATTGACTGTCAACCTCTGCCCTGAACTTCACTTGATGGGTCACCCTCAGTCACTCGGGTAGTAGCCACAGCTGTTGGTGCAGGTCCCTCCCGAGGTCGCCTTTCTCAACTCCTCGAATTTCTCTCATTAACTCATCATAGGAGGGTGGAATTCCAGTCTATTTGCCAGGCGTAACTGAAGCAACAGCAGTTCTGAGAAGGGGCAGACTTAAGGATTCTGTCCAGTCTGGTTCAGTCCAGTTCAATCGCTGGCAAACTACCTTTCTGAGGCATTCTTGCAACAATTTTTCCAGCCGAGACATACACAGACAACAACTCCCTTGGTACTGTTGTGCATTTCTTACTCTCCACCATAGGTCCTCATCAGAATCTGGGCTCCCATACACATTCTCAAGGCCTCAAGATAGGCCTGTGCAGTCGCTTCAGGGTTACTGGCCCGTTTAGCACGGATGGTAGCCAGCGCAGGACCTCAGAGGCTCTCACTAACCCTCTTTCGCTTTTCGCCTTCCGATTATTGCCATTCTAGCACTTGGGGGGCAACATAGTCTATCCAGGTCTCCCAGTCATCCTCCTCTTGGGGGGTGGGGAAGGTGCCAGAGAAGATCCTAAACCTTCGGTAAGAGTCGTGACTAATGGCAGGTGCAGAAATAGGAGTCTGCATTGGTTCAGCCACCATTACGGGTACTGGAGCGGGAGAGGGTGTTGGGGGAGGAACACCCCCAGGTGGCAAGAATAGTTTCTTCAAGTCCTCCACAGTTTCCCTTCCCCAGCAACCATTTAGCAAATTTCTCCTCAAAAGTTTCAGATAGTGGTGGGGGCTCATTCCCCTGGGTCTTTACTGTCCTTAGTTATCACTCTCCAAGCAGTGAGGGCTCCCTCTGGGGTAATGGTCTGTGGCACTTTGGAGCTATCTATGGGATCCTTAAACTCTACTAGGGCCAGGAAAGTGTGGGTGAGCAGATTAGCATGCCGACCCACCACCACAGGATTTTGTAAACCTTCCACCTTGGAAAGTACTCCTGCACAGTGTCCGTATTGATACCAGGGGATGTCCAGGATAAGCATAGCATTTTGGGGGTCGATCTCACTCCCAGCACACCACTCCACCAGCGATTGCACAGCCACTCTGTCGGGGTACCCATTTTTTCTTAACAGTGGTTCGTAAATATGGCCACTAGAGGACACACAATCCCAGCGGTGAGCCTCCAAGATGTAACCCCTAGATGGCGCTTATCCCAGGGCTACTACCCCTGCCTGATTTGCCACTAACAGGTTGAGGGCCTGGATCCAATGGCGGGTGCCTCCACCCAGAGGTCAGGGTTTGCAATAGTTAAACTAACTTGGTCACAGCCCTCTGGGACACTGCAACCCCCTTTCTTCCCACTAGTGGCCCACACAATATATCAAATTACCTTCACGGTATACATTTACCCCAGGACTGGTTCCGGCACTGGGACCTCCTGTGAAATGAGATACAGTGCAACAATCACAGTACAGTACTTTAACATAGACAAATAACTCAGGCAGTATAACTTTGCTGAAACAAGCAGCTCTGATTTATTTAGGGGATATAACAAGGACGGGGAAATCAGGTTAATTAGCTTATCACTCTAATAATCTACCTATGGCTCTGTGCACAGGCCTATCCCTATCAGTTACTGTCCCTGGGTATTTAAGCCCTGATGGCTAGTCAAACCGTGGCAGCTGGTAGGGCCCTTTCACAGAGAAAAGGAGGAATTAAACAGTCAGCAGTACAGTAATTCCATTTGGATTTAATGTGGCAATTCAACAGGAGTGACCCTGAATTAGTACTCACGACCTCCAAATAAGATAGGGTCCTTCAATGTCAGCAGGGCTCACTTGAGGTACACAAACCTCTTCACACATTTATATAAAAAAGCACTATACCAGGCAGGCTGCATCTGTATCCGATCGCAATTACTGCACAATACCTGGAGAACACACAGCAGATTCAGTTCCTGACAGACCGAGTGCAATTTTCAGCAATTCCTCCAGTCTTCTACAGGGTGAGCCTGGTTTCTACTCTTCAGATATTCTTTGATTCTCTTCACAGGACAGATTCAGTCCTAACAAGCTGTTACACAAGCTGCAGACCGGAACTCTGGGCCTAACACACGTTTTTTGACTAAAACTGCACACTGAAAAAGCACAGGGCTCCTTCCTTCTTCACTGCCAAAGCTCAACTGAAACTCCAACCGACAAAACCGGGCACTTCCTTTGAGTTCCTCCGGTTCTTGACTGGATTGGCTGTCACTCACAATAGACTGCTGCTGTTGGTCCAAAAGGCACTGAAGTCTAAACTACATCTCCCAGAGTCACTGCCCATACAATCCTCTTGTGGCTGGCTCAGATTATGAGTCCAAGTTCTGATTCGTCCAAGGCACCATTTTAGAGCTAGCTTACCCCACACTGATTGGTCCAGTTCAGCAGTTCAAAACCAGAATAGGAAACTAGACAGACACAGTTCTGACTGCAAAGAAAGCAGGTTAGACAAACTGTAATTTCATTATTACTATAAATGATTTCTGGCAAACAGTTACATCTTTCAGATAGGTTCCTTTGCACTCCTAGTGACTGCAAAAATGGAGTGAATTGGCAGCAGCTTGAGTGGTACTCAATCAAAGAAACACACAGTCCCCCCATATAAACTAATTATGTCTGCAAGCAGACAGCTCTTAAAGAGACAGTACCAGAGGTTCTAAAAACACTCACTGATAAATGGCTTAAACGCCAAACACCATTCAGGCTTGGAGCACTCAAGCAAGCTCCTGGAAGTCTTTTGGGAACCCCCATTTGCAGGGGGGTTACACTGGTTATTTTGATAGTGCCCCTCTGATCTGGAATTTGTTTCTGCCCTCCTGTCCTCCGCACTATCCCCTGATTGTGGGCCAACTCCTGGAGCTTGCACGACCCCCCCCCCGGCTGCAGCAAGACCCTCTGTTTTTGGGAGTAGTGGTGGTGAGGAAACTTCCACCCTTCCCTTTGCCCTGCAGTCCCTCCCACAATTTATCTGGTGTAGCTGCAGTCTGTACACAGAGCTGCCGCCTTGCACTGCTTCCGGGGGGGAAGCTCTTGCGGGTCAGACCGCAATGTGTGGCAGTGTTTGCATCTGGGCAGAAACGAACACCCGAACATGTAGAGTTCAACCCTGCAACCTTAAAGCAAGGAAAAGGTACCAGGCGAGAGTGTTGCTCCCCAGCCCTAACCACCAACGACTCTGGAGAGTAGAGGACCCGGCCAGGTAGGCGGGCATCAATCCCCACATTTATTGTATTTAGTGCTGGAGGCACCTCAGATGGGAAAACAGAGGGGCATACAGAGTAAGTGGGCAGAGCACCCACCACTAGAATACAGAGGCACCATGTGACATTAGCCCCAAATAAAGGTAGCTTGGTGCTAAATCAGTGCCCCATTTAGAGGCAAGACAAAGGTGGGGAGGGGGCCAGAGTGGTAAAAGAGAGGGGGTTGGATGCCAGATTTGCACCAAGAGTGCAGGGGGTTGGGCTGCAGATTTGGGACTTCAGACTTGGGCAAAAGGGGCAGAGCTAAGCCTTAGAGCCTACACGGTGGGGCTACAGCCCAACAATTAATATTTATGAGGGGTGGAACTCAGTTTGGGCCTACTGCATAGCCCAGCTGCCAGCCCACTGATACCTATGCATATAGTGTGAGCGAGCATAGACAATCCCTCTGCCGGCCTGCTGAGCCAAAAAGAGCCCTCAGAGAATCAAAGGGCCAGTGCCCCATGTTGGAGGGAGTTCTCCAGAGGCCCTCATCCCTTCACTGGGAGCCCCAACCACCCTAGGTGGCCATCCTATTTTTCCCTTGGATTGCTTGCTGATGGCTGGGGTAGCCTGCGGACTGAGGTAAGTTCGGGCCTATGCTGTGCTGCCTGCCACCCAGACCCAGCCCTAGGTAAACCCAGTATTTGGTAAAAGGAAAATGCTTGTAATTATTGTGTAATTGCCAATTTCAGTGCTCCTCCCGTGTTGCACCCTGGGACACTATTGACCCCAGCCAACGGAACTGTTTGCATTGGGGCCTAATTAAAAGTACAGCAGGGCCTTAACTGCCTGCCCTGCACCCACTGAAAACAGCTACTTGCACCAGGGCTGAACTTGCTTGTTCTTCACCTCAATCAGTTGGTTCTTGGACTGTTCCACATTGGGGCTTGAACTGTCTGCCCCACCACCAACTGCATTCTGCTACCTCAGTTCCCTTCCTGGATTTGACTGACAACAGGAGCTTCCTGTTTGGCAGTAGGAAGGGAAGGATCACTGAGACACATTACTTTCATCAACCTTGAAGGAACCTAAAAAAAAATAGCTCTTTCTCACCCCATAGCTGCTGGAGGTCTGAATCCAAGCAAGGATGAAGGAGACTGCTGAAGACTATAGGAAGTTCCTGTCCCAGAACAGGAAGGGCAAGAGTTGTCAGGGCACATAGGCAGTAGGAAAGTAGGTGTAAAGATACATAGAGGGAGGAGACAGTAAGCATACAAAGCAGCAGGAGAGGGGACACAAAATAAGTCAAGATGGGAGTGGTGCAGTGCAATGGCTGTGGGACAGCAGTGTTCTGGGAGACATTCTGGAGGCTGCGATGCTGCCCTATTTGCAGGCACCTCTCTGGTCTGAAGGAGGAGGTTTCCTGTCTCCAAGCTGACTGGGCTAGGATTCGTGAAACCTGTTCCCCCACCCAGGGACCACCAGGGCCACCACCGCTACCTCAGAGGTTGCCAAGAAAGAGGAGCGGTTGGACTGAGATGGGCTCATGGAGGGAGAAGGTGGTGGAACAGAGGTGCATCCCTCCAGTTGTACCTCTCCACAATTCATATGCCATTCTGGTGAAAAGTGGTTACTCTATGGAAGCACCTGCTTTGGAGACCAAGGAGGATGCAGGGAACCTCCACAAAGGAGACCCACAGGAGGGTGGCACGAGACCCCACATGGGAAGGAAACAACTCCTGGTGGGGGACTCAATCATTGGGGGGGTGGAAGTGGGGGAGGAAGGGGATAGGGAGGTTAGGTGCCTGCCTGGTGCCACAGCTCAGAGGGACAGGAAGCAAATTCTCAGGATTGTGAGAGCAGCTGCACAAGGGAAGGAGCTGAATGTCATTGTCCACCTAAGGACAAATGACCTGGCTGCGAATGGGATCAGAGCAGTACAAGAGGAATTTGTAGAGTTGGGGAGGGGCCTTAGACAAGTAGCATGTACGGTAATCTTCTCGGAGGTGCTGCCTGTCTATGGCAAGGATGATGCTAGGGTATTCTGCACCATGGGATTCAATGAATGGTTTAAAAACTGGTGCAGAGCTCAGGGTTTTGGTTTCATTGGGGACTGGGGAGCCACCTGGAGGGATGCAGGCCTATAGTGGTGAGATGGTGTACATCTGTCCAGGAGGGAACCAGAATCCTAGGTGATAGGTTTAAATGCTTCATTGGCAAGCATTTAAACTAGCCAAGGGGGGAGGCATTGAAAAGGAGCAGGGAAATCCCAGCCTCCCCCACAAAACACAGTAGTTAGAGAGGTAAACACTGAGGTAGAGAAGTTAGTGGGGAGCAGGACAGGAGTAAATGTAATAAAAGGCAGTAAGAACAGGGATGGGGCGGGGCTAAAAGGGGTAAGGCCATCAAAAAATGGAGGGTGATGAGTACTAATGCTCACAGTCTGTGTAACAAGCTCCCTGAACTAGTGGCCTTGATAGAAGAGGGGTTCCTGGATATTGTGGAGGTCCATGAAACATGGTACACAGAGAACCATGACTGGGGTATCAATATACCAGGATACACAATCTACAGGAGGGACAGGGTGGGTAAAAGAGGAGGAGGAGGAGGAGGAGTAGCTCTCTATATATAAGATAAAGGATTAAAGCAACAGAATTAAAGAGTAAACATGAAGTTGATGAGTCACTATGGGTCACCCTGGAGACAGGAAATGGCACCACAATCTGCATGGGGGTTGTGTACTGACCCCCATCTCAGGGGGAGGAAATGGACAAGGAAATGATAGAAGGCAACTTTAAAATGGCAGAAAAAGGGGAGATATTGTTGATGGGGGACCTGAATATGCCAGATGTTAACTGGAGAACCTTTGGTGCAGGCACATCCAAGAGCAGGGTCATTCTTGATGCCCTGCAGGGGGCATGCCTCAGACAGCTAGCATTGGAACCCACTTGGGAGGGAGCAGTCTTAGACCTGGTACTCTCAAATGCAGATGGAAAGGATCTCAGATCTAGAAGTGGGTAGCCATCTGGGAACAAGTGACCACCAAACAGTGTGGTTCACAATAAACACAGCCATAGAGATAAGCCATACAAAAAAAGAGTATTGGACTTTAGGAGCGCTGACTTTGGGAAAATGAGAGCGTGCCTCAGAAAAGCACTAGCAAACGGGCAAGAAGGAGGGGTGGAGGAACAATGGGGAATAATCAAAACAGACATCACAGAGGCAACATGCCTTTGAGTGAAGCAAATCAACAAAACAAATTGAAGGAAAAAAACCACTATGATTCTCAAAAGAGGTGGAAGGGAAGGAGAAAAGGATAGCATTCCGGAAATATATGGAAAAACAGAAGAAGTGGGACAGAGAACTTTATCAGTTAAAGCAGAAGGGGCAGGGAAGGCAGAATAGCAAGGGAACAAACTGAGGAAAAGATGGACAACTCTGTTAAGAAGGGGGATAAAACCTTTTATAAGTACATTAGGGAGCGAAGAAAGACCAAGGGAGGGATACAAAGACTTAATAAAAGGGAGGGAATGTGGGCAGAGGGTGACAGTGAAAAAGCAGGGATACTGAATGAATATTTCTGCTCAGTAATCACAACGGAAGAGGAAGGGGAGGTACATAAACCAAACAAGAGAAACACTCTGAATAGGGGGGTCGATACCAGTCCATTCACAGAAGAAAGGGTTTTGAAAACTCTTGAAACTGAGGGTGGACAAAGCAATGGGGCCTGATGGGATTCATCCCAGAATTCTAAAATAACTAAGGATAGAACTAGTAAAACCACTGACTACTCTCTTTAACAAATCATGGGAGGATGGGGTGGTACCTGAGGACTGGAGGAGGGCAGATGTGATTCAACTTCACAAAAGTGGGAGCAGGGCAGAGGCAGGAAACTACAGACCAGTTAGGTTGACCTCAGTGGTAGGGAAAATGATGGAATCACTTCTAAAGGAAAGAATTGTTGAGTACCTAGAGACCAGTGGGGCACAGGACCCAAGGCAGTATGGTTTCACAGCAGGAAGGTCATGTCAGGCAGACTTAATAGATTTCTTTGACTGGGTGACCAAAGTAGTAGACCAGGGAGGGGCTGTGGATATGACCTACCTAGATTTTAGCAAGGCATTTGACACAGTCTCACACAAAAGATTAATATACAAGTTAGCCAGCCTTGGAGTGGGTCCCAAAGAGGTAGCCTGGATAAAAAACTGGCTGGACAAGAGGACACAAAGGGTAATAGTAAACGGAGTCCACAGTGAAGAAAGGAGGGTAACTAACGAGGTACTTAAGGGTTCAGTACTGGGACCGGTCCTCTTTAATGTCTTTATAAGTGACATTGGAGAGCACCTGGAAGGAAAAGTATGTCTCTTTGCAGATGACACAAAGGTCTGCAACAGGGTTGATACACAAGGTGGGGTGGAAAGGATGAAAAGGGACTTGGCAAGGTTGGAGGAATGGTCAAATATATGGCAGCTCAGATTCAATGCAAAGAAGTGCAAGGTAACGCATCTGGGAAACAAAAACCCAGGGGAAGAGTACACAATGGGGGGTGAGATAATAACAACAACAAAAATAGAAAGAGACCTATGAGTAATTATATCAGATGACCTAAAGGTGGGCAAGAAATGCGAGAAGGCAGTAAGGAGGTCTGGGGGATACTGGGATGCATAGGGAGAGGCATCAACAGTAGAAAATAGGAAGTTGTTATCCCTCTGTACAGACAGTTGGTGAGACCCCATCTGGAGTACTGCGTGCAATTCTGGAGACCCCATCTCTGCAAAGACATAGACAGTGTGGAGGCTGTTCAGAGGAGGGCAACCAATATGGTGCAGGGTCTGCACCAGAAGACATACGAGGAGAGACTAAAGCAGCTTAATATGTATACCCTTGAGGAAAGGAGGGAGAGGGGGGACATGATAGAAACTTTCAAGTATCTTAAGGGAATTAACAAAGTACAAGAGGGTAGCATCTTTCAGAAAAAGAGATGTGCAAGAACAAGGGGGCACAATTTGAAGATAGAGCGGAGATGGCTCAGAGGTAATGTTAGAAAGTATTTTTTCACAGAGAGGGTTGTGGATGCATGGAACAGCCTTTCTGAGGAGGTTGTGGAGTCAGAAACAGTGGGAGAATTCAAGAATGCATGGGACAGACATAAGGCAATTCTAGTAGGGGGTAGGAGGAAGTAAGCTGTTGATTAACTAGAATCTGCAGCTTATCCATCAGGTATGGAAATGGATAGACTAGGTGGGCCAAGCGGTCCTTATCTGTTGTCAAATTCTATGTTTCTATGTTTCTCTCCACCAGCCTTAGCTGTTGCTGTGGGAGAGTGAACAGACTGCCCAACAGTGGTCCCACCTCCGGAACTAATCGCCCTACAAGAAACTGCAACTGCTTGCACAACTGGGTCCAGGGGTCACCTTCTTTTTACCTGGCCAAACATCTAGTGCCTTCTGCCCAGCTCACCAATGACCTCCAAAGCCAATGAAGACTACAGTAGCCAGCGTAGCAATAGTTAGTTCCCCCCCAAGTATAATTTGCCTAGGAGCCACCCCGGCTCATGATAGTGAGGTTCCCTCCACAGTACGTGATAAGAAAATTGCACCGTTTTTATTTTGCTTCTTCGAGGTGGCCATGGCTCCCTCTTCAGTTGGGTGGCAACTCATCAGCTGCCCTTCAGAGAACCCTCCATTGCAGCAGAAGGACATTGCCTCAACCATCCTCCATCCTTCCATCACCTTCATCTTCAGCTCCTGGACCTGCCTTCATCCATCATCTTCTGCATCCCTCTTCATCTTCTTTATCCTCAGTCTTCCTGCTGGCCAACAAGATTGATTGGTCACTAAGGTACTGTACCAACCATTCAAGCTAGCTAGCCACCACCTGCTCCACACCAAAGAGACTGCTCCTCCTACTGGACTGTCATGCCATAGACAGAGATTGGTGTTTTTCTAGTTATCCTAGACCATGGTGGTTAGTTACTGGTAAAGTCACTACTATTAACATCAGCAGATGTAGGGCACTAGGTGACCCTTTTAGAAGTATATTACATATTGATATAACTGTTTATCCCTATATGCTCTGCGTTGAGACCTGCATAGTTGCCTTCTATCACTAGTATTGTGTTGTGCATGACAATCACTTTAATGCCTTGCCTTATATATTGCAATCACCTAACTCCTTATTTTTCCAGTGGAACAAGTGGCTGTTGCAATAAAGAGCTATCTGTTTGTACCTGGAACTATTGTGCCTGCTTCTTCTTGACCAGAAGAGATGAACCAACCTACTAAGTCCGGTCGCCACAACTTGGCACAGCGAGCAGGGTTGAAAGGAGTCTAAAGCAGGTCCATGTGTCCATGGATAGCCTCAAGATGGCAAGCTACCACCACTCCGGCTCCAGTGATGACAAGGGAGATGAGCGATCACTGCTCACGATGCCATACTATTTTGGTGCCTCATGGCTTCCCCGGTATACGGGTGACCCCACTGATCCCAATGGAGCCAGTCTGGGAGAGTTCAAGGATCGAATGATGGCAATGTTCTGGCTGTACCAAATCCCCGAGCACCATAAGGTAGAGGTCCTGATTGGGCAGCTGGTGGTGCAGCATGCTGAGAGGTTACCAGCTGGCTCGAGAGGGAGTGAAACACTGCCGACAGGATCCTAACCAGGCTGGGTCAGACTTTCGACACTCGCACCCTGTCCCAACTAAAGATGTGATTCTTCTTGCATACCCAAGGCACAAGGGAAAGCCTGAGAGAGTTCACTGTAAGCCTCCAGGGTGCCCTGAGGGCCAAAGAATGGGAGGACTCAGAAGCTGTGCAAGAGCCAGACCGCATGCTTCAGGATAAATTCATCGAGGGAGAGTACAGTGCCGCCCAAAGAAAAAACCTCAGGATGCTCCAGTCACAGGAGCCTGGTGAGGCCTTCTTGGATTTCAAAGAGAGGGCCATCCAGATCCTGGGGGACACCCGACTAGTGGAAGAGGCCACCACTGGCGTACAGCACACTAACGTCCCACTGATGATGTGGCCCGATGGCATGGCCCCGGTGGATGCCTTTTACCGAAGGGACTGGTGGATGAATGCAAATCGCACCCCATATAACCTGACCACTCCCGAGCACCTACCAGCGGTGCAGCAAGTGGCCCAAGTGCCCGACCGATGCCCCACTAAAGGGGAAGCCTTGTCCAGAGACCCTACCCAGGAGCTCCAGGACCAGGTCGGAGAGCTCACTTGGCAACTGGTGAACATAAAACGTGAGATGAGGGACTTGAGGGAGGTCCAGAGGGACAGCAGAGGACACCCACCCACATGGGGCTCGAGGGGTGTGGGAAGGAGACCAATCAATCAATTTGACTAGCACGGCAGACCCATTTGCAGGAGGTGCAGAGTCAGTGGCCATATCGAATGGGAGTGCTTGCAATGGCCAATGGAAGTGGCCAATTTAAACAGAGAGTCCTCGGGGCAGTAGGCCAACCCCCGGGAAGACAGGAGATAGGCCTTAAATCTGCATCAGAGCACTGTAGGCATGTTAGAAGATTCCCCATCATACCAGTATGGATCAACGGTATCAAATGCATGGCACTGCTTGGTACCTGCTCCCAGATGTCCATCATCCAGGGAAGGTACTTCTTTGAACACTGGCCCAAGGTATCACTTCAGAATCATCCCCAAAATTGGCTTAACCTAATTTCAGGAAATGGACTTGACATCCCCTACCATGGCTACTGAGAAGTCGATATTTGGCTGGGTGCAACCACATACCCCAACCAGGGCATCAATGTCACACAGATGGCAAATGATAGCCTACCCACAGTTATCCTAGGGATGAACTGCCTGTTTGACTGCCATGAAAAGCTAATAAATGTTCTAAAGAGACTAGTCACCCAGTTACCAAGACCAGAGTGACGCGTCTGGCAGCAAGCCATACAACTCATTCGAAGCCACCAACAATTTGCCACTGACAAGGAGAGATAAGCCTCATATGGGTGGTGGACCTCAAACTCATTTTGCTAAATCTGGGGCATGAGACAATTGTCCTCTGCAAGGCCAAGAAAGGGGTGCAGGGGAAAGACTACCTTGTCTTGCTGGAACCCCACATCAACGTCAAAGATAGCCCCATTGCTGTCACCTGCAGCCTGGTGATGGTGAAAAAGGGACAAGTACCGGTGAGGGTCCTCAACTGTGGAGCAACCCCAGCATGTCTGTACAGGCATCAACCAATCAGGCGGCTTGTGAAAATTGAACTGGACAGTGTGATAGAGGTCTCACCTGAAAGCACGCCTGGTGCAGTGGACGCGACCGTCGCTGCAATTGCCACAGGTGGACCCAAGGATAACTCACACAAACAATGGTTGCATGAAATTGATCTGGGGACCTTAACCACCACAGAGGAGAAAAGGCGTGAGGTGCTGGGACTAATTCACAAGCACCACATGGCCAAGGACCCTGGTTCCGTTTTTACCAGTAACACCAGTAAAAATCATGGAGTCCTGTTTGGTTTGTGGATTTTGAATTCTTGTACTTGCCTCATTCTTACCTCATGGAAATTGTATGTCACTGCACAAAATCCGTAAGATTTCAGTATTTATATTTGTTTGTTTCTCTTTCTATGCCCCTTCTCACAGCATCAGTCTCCACTTTTCAGGGATCCCTGGGCTGTGTATCCCCTAACTTTGCCCCTGGTAATGCTTGGGAGCTCATGTGGGCCTGCTCCCATCCTACCTTGGTTGTAGCCCACCAGGTGGAGAGGGAGAAGACCCTGGGTCATCTCCTCCACAGTTCCTTAGGGTGCATCGAGCAGCCCTGTCGATCCCTCATGGAGCCTTGTTATGAAGTCTGTGTCAGCCATGTCCCTTCTACCAGTGGCCGCTGTGGGGTGTTTGTTCCTAGATTTCTTGTCTCTGTCCCTGAGGGCACCGGCACTCTAGGGGATTCATGGAGGTAGGAAACTTAGAGACATGCCATCGCTCCAGATCCTGGCCAGCGTCCTCCCCTCCTGATCACATCTCAGCCCTGTTGCAGCACCACCCATGGTTACCCAGGTGGCAGTAATGCAGCAGGATCCACAGACCACCCTCTCCAGAGGAGGACAGCAGCCTCATGGGCACTCGATCCTACTCCCCCAGCCAGCCCTCCAGCAACTTGAGTTCGCTTCTGACCCCGGTCACTGGCATTGTAAGCAGTAGCGCTACCATAGTGCCTGTGTGCCTGCTCAGATTTCAGCATCTTAAAATGAATGTTGCTCTGCTGCACATTCTTTCTGCTTTGTTGCTTACAGAATCAGTAAGGAAACCACCCACATTGCTTAGTTGTAACCAGCCATGCTTCAATTTTACTACCCATGCTTCCTACCAACCTCTCCATCAGCTGAGGACTGCTTTCCTTCCTGAAAGCACAATTTTCATTTAGTATGTACCCAAATGCCTTTTATTATTTTACTACACGGGTTACAAAAAAAAAAATACATGTACAGTATCAGGACACACGTGCAGGGCCACTGTAAAATTGCAGAAAACGTAACCTGAAATTGCAGAGATTTTTGCAAAATTACAGGGAATTTGTGGGAGTTCTACTATAGACCCTGAGTGCTTCCCAATAAACCCTTTGCTGTTTTCTGCAGCATAAATTAGCATACACTGCAATTTGCATATGTTTTAAATATGAAGAAACACTTATGTACCTAAAATGGATCATAAATGGATAAGGTGTGTTGCCTCTCTTCCAAAATTAAAAAAAAAAATCTGCCTCACAGAGTGCTAAATAGATTCTATTTAGTGAGCCACAGAAAATGAACATTAAATAAACCCAGAATAAGCAAATGTCATCTGTTTCTGGATATAGACTAATGAAGCCTGATCAAAAGCTTTTTACAGT
Organism: Neoceratodus forsteri; assembly: GCA_016271365.2. Lineage (NCBI taxonomy): Eukaryota > Metazoa > Chordata > Ceratodontiformes > Ceratodontidae > Neoceratodus > Neoceratodus forsteri. Next base: position 690,525,921 of record CM057449.1, read on the forward strand.
GCTCTGTTAACTATTCACCAACTTTGGTGTAAGAAAAAATAAGCAGATGGCGTGGCAAATTATTCAGTTTTAGTAAAATGTAAAGTGTTTAATGTTCATAATTTGCACTATAGGCACTGTACACTATTACTGAAATCACATATTAAAACATATCTGGGGATTATTGTGGCTGGCAGTATAGCTTAGAGGCTAGAGTAACAAACAGTGAATGAACTGGGTACATCCAACAGACCCGAGTTTGATTCCGAGAGCCTCCACTCACATACTGTGCGACTCTAAGCAAGCCAGTGCTTCTGGGTCACCCCTGAAAACAGACACTTCTGCCTAGCGGGCCTTACCTGGTTTACAAAGAATATAAAAAAAAATACCAATATATGTTTACTGCTTCATACTGTAGTCAGGGTACCTTGTAATTTACCCGTGTTTTACTCGGGCTGCAATGATTTGCTTAGGTAAAGATAAATGTTCAGATATATTTTATGTGTTTTATAAGCTTGTTTTTAGACGTTAGTCATGTTTTTATTATATACTTTGCATGTGAGCATCTAGGTTGTAAGCACAGGATCACTGTTACCAACTAGTTTATTCAAGTTTATAATCAGCAGGGCCAATCAAAATCCTCAGCTGTTAGAATGAAAACTAGTCTAAGTAAAAGTAGGTTCACAAGGAAGAAACTGCCTTACCACTTACAAAAAGGCTCCATAGTTAGCACCCCATTTAGATGAATGGGATAATTTGCACCTTTTCTCCCACCTGCTGTTTCAGTCTCTGTGGCAACAAAAACTTTTCTGGTAGAAGTGCTTCAACACTTAAGCGTACTTATTCTTGGCCAGTGGATTTTGAAACCAAACCAGACAAGGATTCAAAAGAAAGCAGGGAAAACAAAACCATTCCCCCACCTTGCATTGCATTGTTTCAGCCAAACCCAAGTCTACTGCAAAATGATCAATGTATTTGAGAGTATTGTATTGTATTGTATTGAAAATGTTAACACTTTCTACACTGTTCAAAGTAACACTGTCACCCACTGTCATCCACTCCTACTGGACACTCTCCTTCAACTAGGCTTTTCTCAAGGCCCACTGGACTGGTTCTCTAGCTATCTCTCTTCAAGGTCCCAGTGTGTCAAAATAAACAGCAGCCTCTCCAGCACCCGCCCCGTCCGCTCCAGGGTCCCACAAGGCTCCATCCTGGGCCCTCTTCATTTTAGTCTCTATGTAAAGCCCTACCCAACTCCTGCTCCAGCAAGGTCCTGCTATATGCAGATGATGCGGTTCTGCTCTCCTCCCACCCTGACCCCTCCTCTCTTCAGGCCTCCCTCCAGCACTCTTTCAGTCAAATTGGAAACTGGTTCAACGACTGCAGGCTGGTCATTAACATTAAAAAAACAAAAGCCATGTTGTTTGCCCATCATCAAAATAAGGCAAAAAACTTGCCCCTCCATATACTATCCAGCTCACTCCACCCACTAGAACAAGTTAGCAGCTACAAATACCTGGGTATTACTTTCGACTCTGCCCTCTCCTTTCACTCGCGTATCGACCTGCTCACCTCAGCAATTAACATGCGCATAGGCCTTCTCTACCATCATAAGGACTGCCTCCCACCGGATGTCCTCAGATTGGCTGTCTCCTCCTCTGTCCTGTCTCTTGTAGACTATGGCCTCCCTGTCTACACTGCTGCTGATGCCACTGCCCTCAGGAGAATCCAACTATGCCTAAATAAGGCCTATAGGCTCCTCACTGGTGCAGACAAATGGACTCATGTATGCACTCTATACTCGCTGGCCAACATACTCAATCTAGAAGAGCAGTTACAATATCAGACCTGCCTCCTGGTTAAAAAAATACTTCTAGGTCTCCCCCCCCCCAAGGGGTGTCCACCTCCCTCCACCCTGCTTCCCCCTCTGCCTCTACCCGTGGCTCCACTAAGGCCGCTGTCAGAGTCCCGAGGGTGTAGACATCACTCGCCAATAGATCCTTTTGTTACAGGGTGCCACACTGGTTCAATGCACTCCCCTCCTCGATCTCCTCACTCACTAAAATAGGTCCTTTTAAGGCAGCTTTCAAGAGCCTCATTTTCTCCACCCGCAACTGCGATTGCACTCCACAAGTGGGATCCTAGCCCATAGGTGCCCCGCTCCCTCCCCGGCCCCTTTCCTAGACTCTTGACGACAATCTCCTTATCTCAGGCTGCAATTCTGAATTTACTGTATTTGTCCTTGGAGCCTAGCTTTCACACTGGATAGACCTCTGTACTGCTATTGTAAACTGTAACTCTTATCTGGGCACTGGATGGCTCGGGATTCTATGTGTTTGTTCTGACACCTGCAAATATATGAATATTGTTTGCTATTCGCTGTTTGATATGTAACAAAAAACTTCTGTAACCTCCTATCTATCATATTGCATTTGTGTTGCTGTCTATGTGTTGAATCCACTGGAACTGACTTTGGAAACGAGTCCTTGACTCAAAGGGTTGTAATTCTGATATGTATAATAAATAAATAAAAATAAAAAAAAAAAATTTGCAGGTACAGGTTTTCAGTGGCTCTGCACATGGGGAATCAGACTAGGTAGCAGGGGTGGTGGTGTCGGATTTACAGTTTAACTGCTCTTGCATCTAATCCTTCATTCCCTCAACTGATGTGACTGCTCGCCAACCTGAAAGTAAATGTTTTTGTGTAGAAAAAGTATATGCCTAAACATTTTCCACACTACATGATTTAAAATAACATTAAAAGCAAAGTGCAGTGGGCTGGGTAGTATGGGCAGGAGTGTCAGGTTTAAAGTTTAACTTTAAATGCTGCTGTGCATCTAACCCTTTGAACAGCTAATGCAACTGCTCTCATTGCATGATTAAAACCCCAAAAAAGCTTAGTATCAGCACACTTGGAGAATCAGGCGGGGGGGGGGGGATCAACCAATCTGGTGGGGGTCTTACAACACTGTGTGGTAACCCACATTATCAAGGCAGGTCCCATAACCTGCTGAAATATGCCTTCCTCAGGTCAGCACGCAGTGCCTCTGCATCACACTCTAAAGCCCACCAGCCCAGGGCAGGAGAGTCTGGAGCAGATCAGATCACAAACCCTGATCTCCCACTTGCTAGTGTTGCAAACCACAAGCCGCATCACTATTTTGTTTTGAATTTTGGGAGTGTTCTTTTTAAGCTGGGTGGGTGAGCTGGGCTGCTGACTTTGTAAGAGCTGGCAGCTCTCCATGATGTTGTTAGTTGTGTGTCCCTGAGTAAGGGGGGCTTAGGTTCTGAGTACCCCTGAATTGGTGCATGACTGGGTGCTGTTGTTACCCTACCTGCCAGAGCCTTATACCAGTGTGGGAGGTTGGGGTGCTGCAACAGCACCCAGGCCAGACTGTACACTCAGAGGAGCAGAGCAGGTAAGGTGCCAGACATTGTGTGATGCCCATGGGCAGAATGGGGCTGCTGATTCAGGTTTCTTGTTTTCCCTAAATTAGTTGGGGGCTTAGCATCTGTATAACCTTGAATTTCCTACAGTATATGGCCCAGTTGCTGTGATACTCTACCTGCTACTGTGTAATGCCATTAGGGGTGAGTGGTTTGCTGCAAACACACCCAAGCCAGACAGCATACTCAAGGACACACAGAAGGTAAGACCCCAGAGGCTGTATGATGCTGGTGGGCAGAGTGGTGCTCAGTTCACATCTGAGCTCAGACATAAAAACTGAGAGACACCCTTTTCATGGAGACCAAATAAAAAAAAAAGACATCCACATATTTGGGAGCTGCATGATTTTCCATTAGAAGTTCCTCCACTGGAGACCACATGATGCAGAGTGCTGAGTAGAAGCTCCTCCGTGTAGCTCCAGCCTTCCGATTTTATAATCGGTTTTCTCTAATATCGTAACTGCCAAAAACTGTTTTCTATCGATCCTGCCTTCTAAAACTTCAAAGCCTCGGACGAGCAAGATTTGGGCACTGATGGAGGCTTACATGAAGAAAGCCCTGCAAAAGCATACTCCTCCTGTCACCCCGGAGAAGGCCCCAAAGAAATCCCGGGCCTCGAGTGGGCCTGACAGACCCGATCACCTCACTCAAGCAACGGAACAGGAACCTCTAACCTTAAATAGGTTCCTGGAAGAATTTAAACCTTTTTCGAGAGGAGGTGAAAGAGGCCATCTCTTAAAGACCTTAAAGTTTTATCTAAAAAATTGGATGAGGTCTCGATAATGGCCTCATATAGCACCGCTCGTATTGTCTCCCTGGAGCATCGCTTAGACAAGGTGGACCCTGGCCTAGCGTTAATTAGGCAGAAGCTCTCTTGAGTGGAGGCAACGTTGGAAAACCGAAAGGGCCGCAGCCACAGAAACAATGTGGTTATTTTAGGGCTACCTGAAGGGGAAGAGGGCCAGAATGCTGCAGTTTTTATGCAGAAGCTGGTGGAACGGGTTGCTGGTCCTTCTCCCTTCGGCTCTGCATACACTATTGAGCGAACGCATAGATAGTTGCGGCCAAAACCACCACCCGGGGCTGCCCCATGTCCCATTATTTGCCGCTTCCTAAACTTCTTAGAGAAGCAACATTTCTTGGTAAAAGTGAGAGCTCTACAGGAGGTTTGCTGGGAGAACTCCAAGCTAAGAATTGCACAAGACTTGCCAGGATCGGTCAGGCTGAAACGTACAGCATTTCACCCCATTGTGTCTAAGGTTATTGCTGCAGGGTTCAAGTTCAGGATGGGGTATCTGGTCAGGCTGCAGGTGTTAGTGAATAGATCCTGGCTTACCTACGACGATCCAGAATCAGCTCTCTCCGGTCTTAAGATCGCTTTGCCTGATTTGTTTCGGGATCCATGAGAAGTTCTCCCCCTTTGGCGAGGGGAGACTCGTGCTGTCAAGTAGAGACTGTCAGTTACTCAAATCTTCAAGAAGCTCATAGTGATGGTTTGCCTCTGGAAACGCCGGCTATTTAATTGGACCTACTTATTACTTAATTGTGCCAATTCTCATGGGCCACTCACGCGCTAGTGTTAAAAATGAGCCTGTAACTTGATTAATGTTTTGTAGAAATGTTTATTTTACTTGCTAGGGGGAAGGTGTTTTTCATATTTTACTTTAGCTGGATGAGCAGTTCTTTATTAATGAAGGGAGGAATGCCCTAAATTGTTAAGGAGCAATATCTCATTCTAAGAGTGGCTTAGTTTTGGTGCTGTACTGGGTCAACCCCTAACTTTCAGGTGAATATGCATGTATGGTTGTTTAGTATCCACTAGGGGGAGCTCAGCACATGGGAATGCCAGTTCAACGATGGTGGTAATGAGGGGATGACTTCCTTTTGGTTATGCTCTCTGTTTCTGGCTTGGGACGCTGAAAGCCCTTATTTTGTGCACCTGGGTGTTCGGGCTGACAAGGAACCGACGTAATGATGCCCGAATTTAAAATTCAATGAGCAGGGTTTAAAGCGTTGGTGTCCCTCTTTGTTAAGCAGGCCACAGTATCCATGTTAGAAGGGGCAATTTCCCTTCTGCATGACTTCCCATCCGGTTCGTTGTTTGGCATGGATTTCTCTCATAGGGTCACAGGAGACCTATCTCCTTGTTCATTTCTCGGGGTCTCTGGGTGCCTGATTAAGTTTTTCAGGGTGCTTTATCTCATTTTTTTTTTATCCCCTTACAATCAAGATGCATTTGGGCTCGCAGTCCAGCACTTCTTTTAAGCCACTAGGGGTTGCTAAAGCAGTTTAATCCCCTTTTCTTTCTCTTCTGGATCTAAGGGCTTTTTTTGCATGAGAGGACTGTTACTCTTGTTTGTGGCAGGGGTTATCTCAGGAGGCTGGGGGTGAGGAAGGGAAGCAGTACTGTGCTAAACGTTGCTTGTGACAGTTGGGTGGGAGGAGGGGGTTTTAGGTTATAGGACTGGTTCGTTGCATGTCAAATGAAAGGGAGGCGTTACGGGGAAGATTTGGGCTAATCCTGGATGGGACGGGGAGGGGGGAGGGAGGAGTATACAGCAGTAACACTTGGATTCTGGTTGAATATTTCTCGATGTTCTTGTACAGGGCTGTTAAAACTAAGCTCTTTAACCTTATTTAGATGACTAATTATGTGATTCTTGCAACCTGGAAAGTAAAGGGGATCAGGAAAAAATCCAAACAATATCAGGTGCTCAAACATTTAAGTCTATTGCGTTCTCAGATAACGTTTTTGCAGGAATCCCATTTATTAGAATCAGAAGCGTTACAACTAAGGAGACAACAAGTGGGTCAGGTTTATAATGCTTCAGGTTCCACCAATAGCTGTGGGGTCATGTTAATTAGTAATAGAGGCATTCCCTTCATTTCCGCGCAGGTTATCAAAGATCTGGGGGCAGGTTTGTCCTAGTTAAAGGCACTCTCTGGTCAGTACCACTTTTACTTTGCAGTATTTATGGGCCTAATATTGACGACCCGTGTTTCTTCATGAGGCCGATAACGATTATTCTCCCACTGCTTCCCATCATTATCATTATCATTATGGGGGGGGGTGATTTTAATCAGGTCATAGACTCTAACCTGGATAGGTCATGTAGTGGACTGAGGGGGCTGTCCCCGGGGCAGAGGGCACTTAAGGATATGGTAGATCAATGCAGGCTCTGTGATATTTGGTGCGTGTTGCATCCTAATTCCAAGGAGTTTACCTTTAACTCGATGGTGCACGGTTCACAGTCTCACATCGACTATGTATTTATCTCTCAGGGCCTCTTGCCCGGGATTATGTCTGCCTCGATCCAGCCTGGTCCTATTTCCGACCACTCTCTTGTGGTATGTGATTTGGCATTTCTCAACTCACCCAGAAGGAAGACCAGGTGGAAGCTCAACGAACAGCTCCTAAAGGATGCCAAGTATTGTAAGCTTATAAGAGAACAAATTGAGTTCTTCTTCTCATCTAACCCTTTAGACAGTGCAAAGCCGGACATTTTATGGGGTGCCTTTAAAGCTTATATGAGGGGAGTTCTCATCAGTTTAGCGTCGAAAAGGAAAAGGGCACAGGAGGAAGAGCTACTATGATTATTGTCCCAAATTTGGTCCCTTGAAGCTAATCTCTCTGTCAGTACTTCTAGCGAGGACAGTAAGAAGCTTCTGGCAGCCAAAGATAGATATCTAGATCTGTTAAGGAAAAAGGTAGAGTTAGCAATAATCCGAACCAGAGCCAGTTATACGGACCAGGGAGAGAAAGCGGGGTGTTTACTCGCATTGCGTTAAAAAAAACCCAGGAATCTGCAAGATTTATTCCCCCAATTTGGGCACTGTCAGACGGGTCCCTGAGAGTACCCCCTTCTGAGATAGTACAAGAGTTTGTTCTATATTAAGAACAATTATATATGGACATGGAGGACCCTCCTTGTCCAGAGATTCTAGATGAGTATTTAAGGGATTCCCATCTGCCCTCCCTAACAGAGCAACACAAGTGTTTTCTGGCTTCTCCTATACCTCAGGAGGAGATCTCAGAGGTTATAGGAGCACGGCCTTCGGACAAGGTCCCTGGCCTGGATGGGTTCTCCTCTTTATTTTACAAAGTTTTTCATGAACTTCTACTGCCAGTGCTTTATTGGCTATTTCAGTACATTTTATCCGGGGTAGAGGCAGACCCCTACCTGTCTGAAGCCCTGATTGTCCTTTTCCCTAAACCAGATAAGGATCCCGAGTTAGTTCAAAGTTACAGGCCCATATCTCTTTTAAATCAGGACATCAAAATCCTCTTGAAGATATTAGCCGATAGGTTAACTGTGGTCCTTTCCGACCTAATAGGTATGGCCCAGGTTGGATTCATGAAGGGATGTTCATCCTCAGATCATCTGCGCACCCTTTCTCATGTCTTCTTGGCCTCCAGGGATGCTGCGTTTCCTGCTAGGCTGGTCTCCCAGGATGCCGAGAAGGCATTTGATTGTGTGAACTGGAACTTTTTGTTCCAAGTCCTTAAGGCCTTCTAGTTCCCTTCTGTTTTTATATCCTGGATTTGTGCTTTATACAAAACCCCCTCAGCAAAGATCTCAGGAAACGGTGCATTTTCCAAGTCTTTCTTATTACATTCAGGTACTAGACAGGGTTGTTCCCTTTCTCCCCTTCTATTTAACCTGTATCTGGAACCTCTCATTCAAAAGATTCTCAACAATGCAGGAATACGGGACATCTGGGTGGGACGTCATGAGGTTAAGATTACTGCATATGCGGATGATCTCCTTTTGTACTTATCCCACCCGGTATCCTCTATTCCGGCTTTGCTGGGTGAAATTGCTAAATTCAGTGCCCTCTCAAATTACAAACTAAATGCTAATAAATCCTCCTTCTTTCCCCTAAATCATAAGATATTCAAGATTGATATCACCCCCCTAAGTTTATGTTGGGCTCCTAGGACACTAAAATATCTGGGCATTAAACTAACTCGCAATCCCTCTGTATGGTTCAAGGAAAATCTGGAGCCCCTTCCCCAGCTTATAATTCAAGATCTTGACAGATGGTCTGAACTCCCAATTTCATTATGGGGCCGGATTAACATAATCAAGATAAATATCTTCTACCCTCTATCTCTCCTAAATACATTTATTCTGTTATCCTGGTTGAAGAAACTGCAGGGTATTTTTATTAAGTTTATCTGGTTCAACAAACACCCCAGACTGGCTTATTATAAATTGGCTGCCTCAAAATCTGAGGGGGGATTGCAGATTCCTCATTTGGCTATATATTATTGGGCTAGCCACCTGGCAAAATGCCTGAAATTGGTATGTCCGGGCCCTGAAAATTTATGGCCGGCATGGCTTAGAATAGAGTTGGATTTAATCCGGTCCATGAATATGGATCCCCTAACTTTGTTCTATGTAAAATTGTCCCAGGTGCATGGCGCCGAGAAATGTCCCACCTTTATGACTTCCCTTAAAGTATACACACAGCTTTGCTCCTTTTTGCGCTATATCCCCCAGTTAGACTTGGCCCAATCCATTTGGAACTCCCCATCCTTCACTATAAACAAGTAGCAGATTCCCTGCACTTGGTTGCCCCAACTGGGTGATGGGATAATATCTTCCTTCTTGGATGATGAGGGGAAATGGTTGTCAGCAGGTGATCTTGTTCGGAAATTTAGTATTCCGGCGTACTCACATTTCAAAGCAGTGCAGTTAAGGCACTTACTTATAACAGTGATGGGCAATATACCTCCTAGCAAAACGGTTGGGGCCCTGATCCCAGAATTTTCCTCTTTACTTGGGTCCTTGGGTGTTGTCTCCAAATTATATCAAGATTTGTTTCACAGAAGATACGGGGACTCTTTTGGACCGTCGAGGTTCTGGAGCTCTATATTTCCCCAATATTCCCCCAACTGGCAGGTCTTGTGCAGGTCCTGCCATAAATTTGAGTCCCAGGATAGATTGAGCCTTATGCAATATCATATCTTATACAACATGTATTATACTCCGGTTAAGTTAAAGAAATGGGGTTTCCTTGACTCAGCTATATGTGCTAGATGTTCCCAGGGAGAGGGAACACTTTTCCATATATTTTGGTCTTGCCCCAAAATTTCCCTTTTGTGGGATTCTATCAAAGCTTTCCTGGACCCTTTATTAGGTCTGCAGGAGTGTTTCACACCTGACATTTGTCTTTTAAGGGACCTGTCCTCCATCAGGGTCAAAGTAAGAAGGTTTCATATTTCCACGATCTTTCCATGATCTGTCAAGAAGCTTATTTTACACCATTGGAAAGATAAGACTACTCCGACATTGCAGGAATGGGTGAATGAAATTCTCGCTAACCTGCGTACAGAAAAAGCTATCGCCAGCCTTCACAACAGAATACCTGTCTACACTCAAATATTGGATCCCCTTCATTCCTTAATACTAGTTGCTCGGACATAAGTATTGTCTTAGAGTAGGTTGCCCTGTATACTCATGTATAACGTTTTTGAACCTATGTTGTAAAGTGACACATTACTGCTGTATGGGGGTGCAGAGGGGAGGGAGGGGCAGTTTTAGTAGAATAAGTTGCTGTATTCTTGTTTTATTTTCCATGTTAACTGCCTCTTTTGTTGTGGAAAATTTGTTAATAAAATTTGAATTAAAAAAAAAAAAAGAAGGTCCTCCACTAATCACTTGTGGATTTTTTAAGTGAAGACACTTTATTTCAAAGGAACGCATTCAGGCAGTTTTTTTCCCCCTCCTCCAACCCCCTGGCCATCTACTCCTTCAGGGATGCCAAGGCCCACTACCACCTCTGCTGAGTCCTGACCACTATCCACTGCCCCTTATTGCCGTGTTACCGGGTAACCCAACTTAACCCTTCGTTGGGTGGGCCCCTATCCCTGTGGGAGGCTACCAGGGGAGGAAAATCGCACTGAAAGGCTTCTTTTTCTTTCTTTTTTTTTTTTTTATTAAACTCTAGGATTACAAATACTTTTGAGCAGGAACTGTTCATTTACAAAGGTTCCATGTCAAAAGATGTAGGGTAACATACATACAAAGGTAAACAACAATTACATTCTTAACACACATAGGTGACTAAACATTATAAATACAGTGAATAGTGGAGAGAGACAGCATAAGCCAGCTTGAAACAGTTTTCAGGGTGAACTGTATATGGGATAGGAGTGAATCAGAACAGAGTCAGCAGGCTAAAGGGCCATTGTTGAAGGGTAGAGGTGGATGGCAAAAGAGTGGTGTGGGTGGGCTGGAAGCCTCATGAAGGAAGTTGCCAGCTGAGAGGGAGGGGTGGGTGAGGGGAGGGGCGGAGTAATGGGTAAGAGGGTGGAGGCTGATGAAGAATAGAGTGAGGCAGTATGGCCGGTTACAGATCACCAATGACTAGGGTAGAAGGAGATGACCATTGCTTAGGAGAGGCAGTCACATTGTGTGGTAGAGACGAGGGATAGTCATAGCTGCCTTTTAAAGGGACCAAGAGTCACAGCTGCAAGTGTTTCTTTGTTAAGGGTACTGTACCACTGAGGAGCCCTGTGCGTGAATGACCTCTTTCCCATAGTGGTCCGGCATCTAGGGATCTGGAAGGTCTGATGTTGAGATCTCCGTGTAAGCTGGATACTGTAGTAGGCAGTAAGGAGTTTTGCACACTCCTGGTGGCATGAGCCCGAAAAGCACATTTTTGGTGAGCAGACAGGTCTGGTATTGTATTCTACTAAGGAGTGGTAGCCATCTGCCCTGGGCATATAGGTCACAGGTGTGCATTAGGTGGGCGGCACTCATTAGGAGCCTACAGGCTTTGTTGAGTGTCACAGATATCCTCCGGAGAGGAGTAGGGGAGGCAGAGCCGTAGATGACTAGACCGTAGTCAATAATGGAGGTGACAGAGCTATAGATGGCCAGCCTAAGGGCTTCAGGGGTCAGGCAGTGTTTGTGCTCATGGAGTAGGCCAATCCGTATATTGGCGGCCATCGCTACATTACCAATGTGCTGCGAGTAAGAAAGTGAGCTGTCCAGGGTGATGCCAAGGTATTTAAACTCAAGAACTTGTTCAAATGAGGCCCCTTCATGGTTCTTGATGTTGAGGGACAGAGGTTTGTACTTGCTCCTTGGGTTATAGAATGTCATCACCTTGGTTTTGCTATAGTTCAGTACAAGTTTGTGTGAGCTAAACCAATCTTCAATGTACCTGAAGTCGCATTGTAGTTGACTCTCAAGTTGACTAGTATCTCGGTTCCTAGTAAACAGTACTGCATCATCCACATAAAGTAATATTCTCTGCTGGCAGATGCTAGGGAGACCATTAAGAAAGAGAGAAAAAAGTAAAGGCCCCAGTACTGACCCCTGGGGGACACCTGAGAGGACTGGTTTTTCATCAGAGGTGACTCCAGCAATCCTGACACATTGGACCCTTTCCCCTAGGTAGCTAGTGAACCAGGGCAGTGCATCATTGGAGAGCCCAAGAGCGGTCAGTTGATCGAGTAGGAGTGGGTGGTTAACGGTGTCAAAGGACTTCATTGGATCAATAAATACTTCCCCCCTACATGTTCCTTGGTCGAGGGTGTCATGGAGGAAACCGGTAAATTCCAACAGTGCCGTGGTGGTACTATGCCATTTTAGGAAGCCATGCTGTTCCGGGCATTGGATTTCATATTTGTCCAGGAACTCTACACGCTGGTCTGAGACTATTCTTTCCAGGGCTTTTGATGGGGGAATGGAGATGGGCCTGTAGTTGGTGTGCAGTGACTTGTCTCTGCTTTTGTACACAGGTGTGATAGTTGCCTGTTTCCAGAGTGATGGGAATTGACCCAGTCTTAAGGATAGGTTAAAGATCTTTGTCAGGGGTTCAAGGATCTCATCCAGGACTAGTGCAAGCAACTTCAGGTCAAGGGAGTCACCACTGTAGCCAGTTTTGCTGATGGCCTTGCATATATAGGTTCCGGCTAAGTGCATTGGGATCTCTTTGAAGAAGAACTGCGGAGCAGAGTGTGCTTGGGACACAGTGGTAAAGGTGGAGTTGGAGGTGGGGGCATTGAAAAAATCAGGTGGAAGGACACTGCTCAGGTTAAAGAATGCATTGTTGAACATGTTGGAGATGGTACTTAGGTCAAGCATAGGTGTACCATAAATATTGAGCATAGTGGGTGGTACCTTAGCATCCTTACCTGTGAAGTTCTTCAAGCTATTCCAAATTTTTTTCCCATCACCCCAGGAGTTGGAAAGTGTCTCCCTAATGTATTTGCTTTTGGCCTTCCGTATAGCTCAGGTACAGCCATTTCGTGCTGCTTTGTATTGTTGAATGTCCCCTTGCGCTGCTGTGGCTCGAGCACAGTGCCAGAGGTGGTACCTTTGTTTGAGCTGTGCTATGAGCTCAGAGTTTATCCAGGGGTTAGACCTGCTTTTGACCTTCTTCTTTAAAAGTGGTGCATGGATATCACAGGCTGCAGTAAATTGGCTGATGAACAGTTCCAATGCTTTGTTTATGTCCTTGAAAGTGTCAATTTTAGACCAATCCAGCCTGCTTAAATGAGATTTTAGCAGGTGTAGGTGCCCCTTCTTGAGAACCCTGGTGTATATTATTTTTTTTGGGGGGGGGCTTGGTGAAGTTGTTAGCCCAAGAGCAGATTATGGGTGAGTGGTCACTTAAGGAGTCTGGGAGAACAGACACCTTAGTGATTCTTTCAGGGCGGTTTGACAGTATCCAGTCGATTAGGGTGCTGGTCCCCATCCTATAGTTGCATCTAGTGGGTGTGGAGACAAGCTGTGTGAGGTGCTGTTCAGTGACAGTATCCTTATAGATGCAGGCCTCAGGTGCAAGCCAGTTGATATTAAAATCACCCATAATTATGGTCTCCATGTTATGGTGCAGTCCTTTGAGGCATTCCATTATGTTATTGAAGCCACTGACCAGGTCCTTTGGGGGTATATATATATATAAATATATATATATACACGGAGAATATAGTAAGATTTTTATTATGGGCCCCTAGGAGAACTTTGATAGCTAGGACCTGAGATGGGGATCCCGGGCTAGGAAAAGGGGTAACGTGTCCCATAATAGTATCTCTCAGGCAGATGGCACAGCCACCGCTCCGCTTAGAAATCCTGTCCTGCCTCAAGATTGAGTATCTGGAAATTGCAACCGCAGTGTCAGGGATCTTAGGGATCTTATGTATCCCAGGCGTAGTAAGGATTGGTAGGGGCATCAGGCATACGGAGGGACCCGCAGCTGTCATTCAGTTGGCCAGATGGGTGTTTTCCCATTTTCTTGGGAGTGTGACATGCCACATGATGTCAAGCAACAGGCTGACATCTGTCACGCTCGCCAACAAACACTGAGCTGTGAACCCACCCTCCCACCCAGGAGAGGCGGGTGGTTGTTGGTACTCAAGCCTCCCTCCCCCCCGCCGGCCCTCCAACACCAGAGCCCGTTTCTGAACCCGGGTCATTGGCGTCACAGGCAGAAATCCAATTCAGACAGTTAAATGATAGATAGGAAAAAACAAAGGTGGTCTACCTCAGTGGTGGTGGTTCAGATTAATTCACATCTGAGTTGTAACAACCAAAGAAACCCAGTAATTTGTAACTTGTGCACGTGGGGTATGGGTATTGAAGGAAGGGTATCATAGTGCTGTCACTACTGCCATCACCCGTAAGGGCTATGGACTGCATTGTTGCTACTGCCATCACACCGGAGGGGTGGGGGCAGTAATGCTTCTGCCATCACCACTGGTGGATGGGGAACGTAGCACTGCTGCTGTCCCACCTGAGGAATGGGAACCATAGTGCTGATACTGCCATCACACCTGAGGGATGGGAAACGTAGTACTGCTGCTGTCACACTTGAGGGATGGGGACTACAGTGTTGCTGCTGCTTCCATCACATCTGAGGGAAAAGGGGGCCATAGTGCTGTTGCTGCTATCATCACACTGGAGGGATGGGGACCATAGTGCTGCTTCTATCACACCTTAGAGATGGCAGCTGTAGTTCTGCTTCCATCACACTGGAGGAATGGGAGCCGTAGTGCTGTTGGTGCTGCCATCACACCTGAGGGATGAAGGCCGTAGTGCTGTTTCCATCAGACCTGAGTGATGGGGGCTGTAGTGCTGCTGCTGCCATCACATCTTGCACCTAAAATAACTTTTAATTGGTACAAGGATGGATGGATGTACAATAGTGGAGGTCAAAATTGTTAAAATGCATGTTAGCAGAGTTAAAAATTGTTAAATAAAGTACACAAAACCAAACACCAGTAAAAATGGATTTTGGCTCAGCAGACACTGGTGACAATACCATTTTTTACAATATGCGAAACAGAATTTGCCCTTTCTCAATTCCGATAAACTTGTGTCCCTGCGCATGACATTCTCCCAACACCCACTTGACTTTGGATGTACCAGCCCAGTGCAACCCCACATCCCGACAGGAGACCATGCCCCTATCCGAGAGCGATTTCGGCCCATACCACCTGCCTTGTATCAGCCCACCAAAGACCTGCTGAAGGAAATGCTGGATGTGGAAGTCATCCAGAAAAGCCACAGTCCTTGGGCTGCACCCATAGTGCTGGTCAAAAATAAAGATGACCAGCTGTGGATCTGCATGGACTATCGCAAGCTAAACCAGGTCAGGCATAAGGACCCTTACCCCTTCCATAAATCGAAGACTCCCATGCAGCACTAAAGTCAGCAACTCTGTTTTCAACCCTAGATCTGGCCAATGGATACTGGCAGGTGCCCATCTCCCCAGAAAACTGAGAGAAGACTGCCATCACCACTCCAATGGGCCTGCAAGTTTGCCAGATTGCCCTTTAGTTTGTGCAATGCCCCTGGGACCTTCCAGCGACTAATTGAACACTGCCTGGGCAGCCAGAACTTTGACATTGTCCTTCTCTACCTGGACGATATTACTGTCTATTCCAGCACCTATTGGGAGCACCTACAGCATTTAGAGACAGTCTTCAAGTGACTTGCAGCATACAGTATGGGCTCAAGATCAAACCCTCCAAGTGTCACTTCCTGAAGGTCAACTACTTGGGCCACATTGTTAGTACAGCTGGAATCACCCCTGACCCTGAAAAAAAATTTGAGCCATGCAGGACTGGCCTGCACCAAAGACAGTCAGAGATGTCGACCAGTTTCTTGACTTCGTGGAGTACTACTGCCAGTTTGTCAAGGTCTTTGCCAAAATCTCTGCATCACTGCATGAGTTCCTCCAAGGGCCAAAGGTCTAGAAAGTTCCCCACAATGCCTCAGTGCCGTGGGCCAAGCCTCAACAAGCAGCATTCCAGCAACTCAAAGACATTCTCACAACAGCACCTATCCTGGGTTATCCCGACTACACCCACCCTTTCATTGCGTACACAGATGCCAGCAACTGTGGGCTCAGAGCAGTCCTGTCCCAAGTTCAAGAGGGGCATGAAAGAGTCATTGACTATGCCAGCCAAGGACTAAAAGGGTCAAAGCGCAATGATGAAAGGCACATCTCCTTCAAACCTAAGTTCTTGGTGCTGGTGTGGGCAGTGACTGAAAAATTCAAGCACTACCTGGCAGCTACTCCCTTCCTGGTATACTCTGACAGTAACCCCCTGGCACACCCACACACCACAAAACTCAAGGCCCTGGAACAGAGGTGGTCATCCCGAGTAGCAAACTTCAAGTTCACCATCCACTACTAGTCAGGGCATGTCAATGCCAGTGCAGATGCCCTGTCAAGGTTGCCCACAACGGATGAGCCAGAGAAGGATGAAACAGTGCAAGAGAGCCTAGAGATGCCACCGTTCCTCAATGTGCCTGCTAAAGTGGTCCAAGCCTGCTGTCAGAGCCTCCTACAGAGACTAAACGCTGACATTGAAACTGAACCCCCTTCCCTTCCTCAAGATGACAGCCAGTGGGGGCCACTCCAGCAGGAAAGTCCAATCCTCCAATGACTGCAAGAAATGCTGCTGACTGGGACCATACTCTTACTCCAGGCACTGCAACAAGCACTGGAGGAACTCCTCAAATTCCTCCGACACAGGGATCGCCTCTCCATCCAGCAAGGGAGACTGGTCCGAAGAATTCCCTGCCCAAAAACCCATCTACCACTAGTCCAAATCATACTGCCAAAAGAAGCTGCATCTATTGTATTGGAAGCTTTCCATGATCTGTCCGGGCACTCCGGCCATAACAAAACCGAAAGTAACCCTCCGGAAGAACTTCTACTGGGTTGGCATGAGAGAAGATGTTGTCAACTGGTGAAATGCTTGTAAGCCATGCAGCCTCAAACACAACCCAGTTACTCCAGAAAGAGCCCCCCCTGGTGGCCATCATTACTAGTGCACCACTAGAGCTAGTCGCAATGGACCATCTCAAGCTGGACCCCAGTAGTGATGGCCGAGCCTGTGTCCTAACTATTATTGATCACTCTAACAAATTCCTGGTGATAGTTCCTGTCTGAGACATCACAGCCAAAACCACCACCAAACACCACTTCATTAAGACATATGGGTTCCCCACCAAAGTCCTCACTGACCAAGGCCCAGCATTTGAGTCGCAGCTTTTCCAAGAACTCTGTGTGCTGTACGGGAGCTGCAATCTGCTAATGACTGCATACCACCTGTAAACCAATGGGCTCTGTGAACGAGCTACAAACACTATTATCAACCTCCTAAGGGCCCTGCCTGATAAGACATGCCTGCAATGGTCCACCATCCTCCCAGAGCTGGCCTACATCTATAACAACCCCACCACAGCTCCAGCAGGCACACGCCCTACTACTTGTTATTTGGGCACCACGGCCGCCTACCTATGGACATGGATCTAGGAGTACCAGCACAGTCTGAAAGCAACCTGACAACTGACTGCATATGAGAGCACCACAAACGGCTGCAAATAGCCAGCAAAATGGTCTCCCAGCACATGGACAAAGTGCGCCAACAGCAAAAGGACTTGTATGATAGCACAGACAAAGCTGAACCTCTTGCCACTGGAGACAGAATCCTGCTGAAACAGACACACAACACCCACAAACTCAAAACCAAATGGGAGCCAGGCCCCTGCCTCATGTGGATACCCCCTTCCCAGAACTTCCTGTCTACAGAATACAGTTAAGAGTCAGATCCATCCCAGCAAAAGACTGTGCACAGAAACATCCTTAAACCTTGCACCTTTCAAGAACCTGCAGAAAACTCAGCCTTGGAACCTGAAGATGTGACCCCCAGGGAGAGGCAGGTACAAGGATGCAATGGGCCCCTAGGACTTTTCCCAAAAAGCCCTTACCCATGGTGCACACTATCCTGGCCATGGTGCCATGGAGACTGCTGCTGGCAGACCCAGCCAATGTTCTCCCAAACCCCCCATTGGGGACACCGGCTACCAAACTGCAGGAACCCATAGGGTAAGCTTCTTTGAGTCCTCTGTCCCTGGGTTGGTGGGTCTGCCCTCCTTGGTGGGATCTGTAGAGTCCTGTTGCTGGGTGCCCTGGGCTGCACCCTACCATCTGTTCTCTCCAGAGGAGTCGTTAGGTGAAATCTTTGGGGGGGGGACAGTAATTTCACTGACCAACTTATCGATTTTTACCAGCCAATTTACCGATTTTTCCGACCAATTAAATGAACACTGTGACATGTAATTTTTCACATTCCTACTGACCATTTGGCACCATTTGGGGGGACTCCCCACCCCCACCCCGGAAGCAATGTCCCTGGTTCCCTCTCCAGCTGCCTGCTCTAGGGCTTAGGGTGGGAGGCAAGTCCCAATGTGTTACCTGTGTGGTGGCTTTAGGGCCGGCTGCCCATTGTCAGGCATGTGTAGTCCTGTTTTGTTTTTCTTTTGCATTTGGTCATTTCTGGTTGCAGCATAGTGTCCTCTCAAGGCCCTAAAGTGGTGGGCTGTCTTGGGGGGGGGGTAAACTCTCTCCATGTTAATTTGTTGCTGGTTATTTTGGCAGTGCCCCTCTGATTTGGCTTTTGTTTCTGCCCTCCCGTCCTCCACACTGGCCCCTGACTGTGGGATGACTCCCAGAGCTTGCACGACCCCCCCCCGGCTGTGGGAAGACCCTCTCTTTGTTGGAGTAGTGGTGGTGAGGAAGCTTCCACCCTCCCCCTTGCCCTGCAGTCCCTCGCGCAAATTACCCTGTGCAGCTGCAGTCTGTACACAGAGCTGCCGACTCTCGCTGCATCTGGGAAGGAAGCTCTTGCGGGGCGAACCTCAGTGTGCGGCAGTGTTATGCAACCAGGCGGAAATGAGCACCCAGAAGTGTAGGGTTCCATCCTGCAGCCTTAAAGCAAGGAAAAGGTAACGAGCGAGAGCAAGACTCCCCAGCCCTAACCACTGACACCACCAACGAATCTCTGGGGAGCAAAGGACCTGCACCAGGCAGGTGGGCAGCAAGCCCAAAATGTATTGTAATTAGTGCCAGAGGTGCCTCAGAGAGGAAAACAGAGGGGCATACATGGCAAGTGGGCATAGTACCCACCACTAGAATATAGGGGCACCATGTGGCATGAGCCTCAAATAAAGGTAGCTTGTCACTAAATCAGTGCCCCATTTAGAGGGAAGACATAGGTGGGGAGGGGGGCCAGAGTGGTAAAAGAGAGGAGGTTGGACACCGGATTTGCACCGAGAGTGCATGGGCTGGGTTGCAGACCTGGAACTGCAGACTTGGGCAAAAGGGGCAGAGCTAAGCCCTAGGGCCTACACAGTGTGGCTACAGCCCAACAATTAATATTTATGAGGGTCAGAGCTCAGTCCGGACCTACTGCATAGCCCAGCTGCCACCCCCCTCATACCTATGCAAATAGTGTGAGCCAGCCTAGACAATCTCCCTGCCGGCCTGCCGAGCCAAAAAGATCTTTCAGAGAATTAAAGGACCAGTGCCCCATTTTGGAGGGAGTTCTCCAGAGGCCCTCGTCCCTTCACTGGGAATGCCAACCACCCCAGCGTGGCAAACGGTCCCACGACGTCATTTTTTTAATTTTAAACCTGAAAAACGAAAACGGTCCCGCGGAGCATCTACCGACCCCCCCTCCCACAACCCGCACCCACCCACTGCACACCCAGCCTCCCCATGCTCCCTTCACTCCATACTTACCCCGGACTCGCGCGATGATCTTCGTGGACGGGAACACGTCTGCACTCTTCAAAGCCGACCGCGAACTGAGGAAATGCGGTAAGCTGTATAATGGCCTAGATAGGGGGTTCAACTTTGTTGCATATCTCAGGCATTTTTGGGAATTTTTGCACCAAATTTTCAACATGGGGTTTTTGGGACCCCTTCTCATAAGTGATGTCACTGTCATGGCGGTATTCGGGCCCGAAGGGTGATTTCGCACAGTGACTGCAAAAAAACCCTTCAGGCCTGAATACCACCATGACAGTGACATCATTCATGAGAAGGGGTCCCAAAAATCCCCATGTTAATTATTTGGTGCAAAAATTCCAAAAAATGACTGTTTTACTAGGCGTGCATTATGCAGTTCCTACGCGAGGCTCGTAAGTTCACAAATTTCATATTTTCACTCCAGATTTTCAACATTGCCATTTTACTACACCTTCTTATGAGCAGTACAGCTGTCATTTTCACATCTCACCCAAAATGTGTTTCCTCACTTCATGAGCGCAGAATGGCGCAGTTGGTGTGCGAAATCAATGTAGGGACAAATTAAGAAAATCACAGTGACACTGCTCATGAGCAGAGGTCTTAAAATGGCTATGTTGAAAATTTGGTGAAAACATTCCTTAAAATGACTGTTTTACGAGCGTGCGTTGCGCAGTTCCTACCCACGCTCGTAAGTTTGCAAATTTTCAAATTGTGCACTCCGATGACTTCCAAATATTTAAACAGCACATAGAAGCAAACAACATTCGGCATTGACAAATGCTTGTTTATAATTGCTTGTGTGGAGGTTTAGACTGTATTTCTAGCAGCTTGAAAAAAAAAGATGTTCATTAGCTAGAGTAGTTTTATTTTTGAAGAAATTGAACTGTTCATGAATAAAACACAGTTGAAAAATACTGCAGGTGAAATAGTTTTTGTGAAACAATGGAATGCAACCATTTTTAAAGTGTTTTCTTTGGGGAATGTCATGGCAACTGGATTTTGAGTTATTATGAAGTGTCATATCAACTGGATTTCAGGTTATTATTGCCTTTGGAGCATAATAACTAGAAATCCAATTGATATGCATTTTTAACAAAATAGTAATCTGGTTGATATTTATGGTCACCAGCAATTATAAATGCATTCTCCACTGTCACCACGTCTTCAGGGGGATAAGAGATTTAATCTGGCTGATGTTCCTCAGATGGTAAAAGCCACTCAGGACCACAGCCAACACCTGAGCCTCAAGTGTCAGCTCTTCATCCAGAATAACCCCTGGATTTGTCATTTTAGTGGAGGCCTCAAACCTAGAGGGACCAAGCTGGTACTTTCTGTGATACCTCTTTCTAGTGGTTTCTCAGCTTGTTGCTTAATAACAGCTTGGTCTTTAAGCCAGCCTGGTCTGACCTCTGGGAAGATCTCTTGATCTTTCGTAGAGGGAGACATTTTTCTCATTAACAGTAGTGTTTGAAATCTGTTGGCTTTCACCTCTGAATACATAGCATCAGTGATTTTACATTTTCAGCAGAAACACCAGTAAAAAACAGAATTTTTCAATTTTAAATCAATGCTTGAGAGGCAAGTCTTCATGAAAAATACCACTTTGTAGCAGCTTTTTGGACAAACATCTCCAGTTTGAGTCAATATTTTGCACAAAACATGCTATGACTACATAGTATGCTGCTGAATCAATCAGCTCACTTCTACCCCCCCTCTAGGCCCTGTCAGTTTGATTGTTCCACCCCCCCATCCTGTGGCCATAGTGTTGTGGTCCCTCCCTCTGTTCTGTCTTAGTGCTTACATTCAGGCCACTGACCTAGACTACTTTTCCTCCCTCTAACTCTCCCCACTTGTAGTCTTGCATTCACTGTTTCTCTGTTTTCTGCTGATATTAGACAATGTGCCCAGCCAACTCCTCCCATGTCCTCGCTCACCTTTGTACTGCTCTCCTGCTCCTCACTCCTATCAATACACCTCCTTTTCTCTCTTCCCCCTTCCTCCCATCCTTGATTTACAGCACTACAATACTGTCCTGTCCCTTCTCTACTCTCAAGTTTCTTTTTTCTAACCTAATTGCCTCCCATCCTCTCTCTTCTAATATCATTGCCTTACTCGCCCTTGGCCAGCTTCGCCTGCTGACTAAGTTTGGGAAGAAGCGCTGCTTCTACCCACCCTGCCATTTGCTCCTCTTAGCTGCTTCTATTCTATTGTGGTACCTAGGTCCACTTACCCTTTTACTAGCTGGTGATATTGAAATGAACCTGGGTCTTTCTGCCCCTCCCCGCCCTGCTACTTGAACCATGACTGCTCAGTGGGAAAAGGGCTGCGCATTGGTCACCTAAATATCCGCAGTCTCTTATGTAACCTTACTGACCTTGATGCTTGGGTAACTCTTCACATGCAGGACATACTTTGAGTCACCGAAACCTGGCTAAAGTCTTCTGTACTGGACTCTGCTTGCTCTCTGCCCAACTATAATCTCATTTGTCAAGGTTGCCCCTCCTCAAAAAGGGGTGGTGGGGTAGCTACATATTTTAAAACTCATCTAAACCTTGTCGCTGTCTCTGCCCCTCCCCTCTCTCACTGTGAGCTACTACAATTTCTTCTCCTTCTTGGATGCACAAATAAACTACATATTATGTGTGCTTATAACCCCCCAATAGGAGGATCGGCTGGTCTCACTGAACTCCTCTCCTGTGCTGCCTCAGCTGTAGGTCAGAATGATATTATTATTATTCTGGGTGACTTTAACCTGGACTGGACGGGCAAATCCTACAAAACTTACAATGACATTATTCAAGAACATGACCTCCAACCACCAACTCATTTTGGATCCCACCAGAATATCTATGAACTCTGGCTCCAAAACACTAATTGACTGGATCTTAACAAATAGGACTGATAGGGTCACTGCAACAGGAATTCTCCCTTATGCCATAGTAGACCACTCCCCTACCTTCCATATTTGGTGTGTCCTTGCTCCACCTTCTCCCCCACCCAAAGACATCACCTTCCGAGACTTCTCCAAGCTCAGCCCTACTCACTTTCTTAATGACATAATATTGGTTAACTGGTCTTCTCTATTCACCACTGTTTCTGCACCTGTTGCCCTCAATTACTTCTTAGCTCAGTTTTGGGCACTACAAGACAAGCATGCTTCAACCATATCCCAAATAATTCATGGGGCCCCTACCAGATGACTCAGCAAGGATCTTTTAGCCCATCTAAGATCTTGTGATAAATGCTGGTCCAAATTCAAATCCTCAGGTCATCTAGCAGACTGGCAAGAATATTGCACAAAGTGAAACTACTGTAAAAGAGCTTTTTGGCTAGCCAAGAGTACTTACTGCAAAAGCTTACTAGTAAATGCTGCAGCCTGCAGGTGACCCGAAGAAATGTTGGGCACATGTAACCCCTAGGTGGCACTATCCCTAGGGTTACTACCCCAGCCTGCTTGGCTAGTAGCAGGTTAAGGGGCCTGGGTAATGAAACGGGTACCTCCACCCGGAGGTCAGGGTTGTTAGTGGTCAAGCTAACCTGGGCACAGCCCTCCGGGACACTGTAACCCCCCTCTTTCCCTTCTAGTGGCCTGAACAATATATAATAATTACTTTCACAATGGCTCTTATTCTCCAGGCAATTACCCACACTGTTTGCACTTACTACCAGGGTTGGTTCCTCTAGCTGGACCCTGGTGACCCCCTGTAAAACAAGGTTAAGCACAGCAAATAGCAACAGTACGATACTTTTGGCACAAACTGGAACTGCAGTCAGGTTAAATGCAAACAAAGTTAAATCTGATTTATTCAGGTGACTTGAACAAGGGAGGGGAGTAATCAGGTTGATTTGCTTAAAAGCTATATTAATCAGACAGTTATGCATGCAGTTCAGAGTCCCTACACAGTCAAACACTCTGGGTACCCAGGTAGGAAAACAGTGGGCTAGCCAGGAATGTTGCAGCTGGTGGTGGCCCTGTGATGGAAGAAAGCAACATGCACGACACACACTATTTGTAATCCGGAGCCAGAGGGCTCAGTTTGTGAAAGAAAAGGCAACAAGACACCAGATGACAACTCTTTTAGAGTTATCTGTTGTTGCAGGGAGCTACCCTGCTGTTTACTCACGATACCCAAAATTGGACAGAGGCAGGATGAAATTGAGACTGCAGGCTGTTGAGCTGGAGTGCTTGGAGTAGCAGGGCCCACATGAATCACCGAGGCATCATTCCTGTTCAAGGCGTTGAGCAGGAGGCTGATCCCCAGGCCAGTCTCTCGTTGATGACTTTCGCTGCATTGCAGGTATTCTGGCTGGGCCAGTGTAGCAGGGCCCAGGCAAATGGAAATGGATACGGATTCAGTCCATGGAGCTGGATACAGCCTCCAGCAAGCAAAACACAGTTCAGACACACAGTGGGGAACCAAATCACGACCCACTATAAGCACACAGCACATTCATATGTAAGAAAATTCTACTGTACCAGGCAAATGGCTCTCCGGTCGCAATTACAGAGTCTCTGCACAATCCAGGAGTTCAGAGGTAGCTGGAAGTCCTGACAGGCCAATCACTTTCATCAAATCTTTGGTCTTCTTCAGGTTAAAGCCTGGTCACAATTCAGTGGCTTAATTTGCTCTCCAAATTCGGATTCAGTCCGAAAAAAACCCACAAATTCCCTCTCAGGAACAGCAGGCGAGCATGCAGGCCAAACTCAGGCTATTCCACAGTTCTCCCACATGAATCCACTATGGATTGCTGCTCAAACTATCTCGTACTGTTACTTCTTCACTTCCCAACTCAGATCTAACTGAAACTGCAAGTAGTGTGGGACTTTCCCCAAGATACAAAAGGTTTGGTTGGCTGATCTGTCTGTCAGTCACAACAAGGGCTCCCCCTCCAGGTTATTGTAGGTGCAAAAAACCCAAAACTACAATTACTACAAGTTTTGGCCCCACCAAGCCCCTGTAGGCAGGTTCCATTTTAGAGTCCCAAATGCACTGATTGGCCCATTCTGCAGTCCAGGGCCAAGATGATGGAAACAAACAGAACTGCCCATGCTGCAAAGAAGGCAGGTTAGAACAAACTGCAATATTATTACTACTCTAACAAATGATCAGCAAACAAGTACATCTTCTAACAGAGCTCCCTCTCAGATTAATTATGACTGCAATCCAGGCAGCTCTTAAAGAGACAGTACACAGAGGCTATACAGGCACTATCTGGCAATACATTTAAACTGCTAAAACACAGAACACTAGCCTGGCAGTGAACATTTAGGCAAGCTCAAGGAAGACCTTTCAGGAACCCCCATTTGCAGAGGGGTTACACACATATTAAGAATTTCATGGGGACTAAGCATCTTCAATTCAACAATGATATGGTGCTTAATGGCCTTCATTGCAAGAACCCTGTAACAACTGCAAACTCTTTTAATCAACACTTCACACATTTATCAATCTGTACTAGTTCATTTCCTACCTCTAATGCCTCTACCCCTGACCCAGATTACCCTCCCCCTCCCCGCACCCCTCATCATTTTCATTTTCAGGTCATAACTAATAAGGAGATCTATGATCTTCTCAGATCTGTCTCAAATAGTTGCAGTGCTGGTGCTGATGGTCTCGAGCCCAGACTCCAGATAGTTGCTCCTCTTGATGCTGTTCCACTGGCTAGAATTTTAAATTTATCACTATGCACTTGAATAGTTCCTCCAATCTGAAAGACTGCAAGGTTAGTCCTGGTTATTAAAAAAGGGGACCCCAAATCAGTCCTTAACTATCGACCTATTGCCATACTTCTCATGATAAGTAAAATATTAGAAAAATTTGTCTCCCTCTAAACTACTGCTTTTCTCAATGATCATAATCTTCTTTCTGAGTCTCAGCATGGCTTCAGAAAGGACCATAGCACAACTACTGCTTTGCTCAAGTATATGAACAACTCCAAAACTGCTATGGATTCTGGCCTTCTAACAGAGGCAGTCTTTATTGACCTTACCAAGGCCTTTGATCTTGTTGACCATGCCTTGCTCATGGCCAAAATGACTTCCCTTGATTTATTCCCTGAGGTAGTTGCCTGGCATAACAGCTACCTCTCTGACAGAAAGCAATATGTTAAATACTGCTCTGCATCATCTGTCCTCTCCACCAGCAATGCTGGGGTACAACAAGGCTCCATCCTTGGACCTCTTCTCTTCTCTATATTTATCAATGACATCTCTCTTAATGCCTCCCACTCTTCATCCATTTTCTATGCTGATGACTTAGTCCTCTTCTACAGTGCCAAGGAGGTTCCCAACTTCAACTCTACCCTCTCTTCTGACTTCTGCCATATTCAAGACTGACTTTCCAGGAATAAACTTGTACTAAATACTGGAAAAATGCATGCCATGCTCTTTGGGTCTGCCCCTAGACTAAAGAAATATCCTAACAGGCTAGCAGTTTCCTGAACTGATGGCTTCTTTCTCAGTAATGTGCAATCCTTCACTCTTGACCCCTCCCCGGGTTTTGACCTTCACATCTTCCTCACTTATAAAGCTATTAATTCCAAGACCAATCTGGCTTACAGAACCATATATGCCCTTACCCTGTCTGCCCGTGTAGCCATAGCCCAGGGCATACTTCTGCCCTTCTGCCCTTACCTATAGCTCAGTTACATATGCTGGGGCATCCAAATCTAGTCTGCTTAAATGGAACACCTTGTATAACAATATATGTCATTTTGTATTGGCCCCTCATGGCCACACCCACCATTGTCATCAGTACAACAGCCTTCAATGGCTATCACCCATGGCCCACCATCATATCGCACTAGGTGTCCTACTAACAACATTGCTCAATCTGATGTTCCCTCTCTTTAGCCCAGATGCTCATCCATCAAAACCCCCACTATGCCCTTCACTCTGGTGATCAATAGCTCTTTCAAGTGCCAAGATGCAGAACAACCATGGGTGCCCAAGCTTTCTATCACTGTGCGCCTGTATACTGGAACTCTCTTCCCACAGATGTCCACCTGAACTCTACTCATGCTAGCTTTAAACACCAACTAAGAAGTCAATTACTGCTTGCTGACCGCTGCTCCTGCTTCCTTCCACCTTGAACTCTCCTGACCATTATTCTTTTTTTTTTCTTTTTTTAACAAAGCTTTATTCATTTTTCAATGTTAGACATACAGACATATACCTGGTCAACCCAGGGTATGCAGTCCCAAACTGACTGCGTGAACTATATACATCCCACCAAGATTCATACACTTCAAATGGAACCAACTCTCAAGCCAATACATTATTTCCACACCCTCTGATATATGACATCCTTATGTTAACCGGCAAACTTACTGCAGATTGATATAACCTCCTTACCTCTGCACCTACCGTCCATTGATTGGCCTCCGCCCTCGGTTCCATTCACAAAACATTCCCTCTATAAGGTGGATCCCTAGTGAGTCCCCTGGAAAGAGAGAGAGTCCCGATCCCCCCATATATCTTGGCAGACCTTGTTCATTATTCTTCACTCTTATGGTTAAACCCCAACATCTGCAAAACATTTGTTCATGTATTGCCACCAATCAACCTTATACCACTTGCAGCTACTTCTTGCAACAGCATAACATTCTTTTGCTACTCACAATCTGACAGACAGATCTGTGTTTGGACGGTTATATCCTGTAGTGAATAGATCGCCTCTAGTGTTGCCCACCTCTTAAAATATAACCTTTTCCTCCCCTATATATATAAATGCCTCTTTATTCTACTCAAAGTCACCATCATATCCCTCACCCAATTACCATAAGCATAAATATGATCATCCTTCCAATGTTGTACCAGGAAGGCTTTAGCAACCGCTGCCATCAAAGCAACATGATATTTAGGTGTAATGCCGGCTATTCTTGTAAAATCCCCTAGCACACATATTTCTGGTATTATGAATTCCGAGTAGTCCAGCAACGGGTCCATATGTCGTTTAATTTCTCCCCAAAGAGGAGATATTTTACTACATTCCCACATCACATGCAAGAGGTCGCCTATTCCCCTCTCACACCTGAAACACAGATCTGTCTGTCTAAGTTTTCTATCACTTAGTCTTACAGGGGTAAAGTACAAGTTAGAGACAATGAAATATTGCATACTCTTGTATTTGGGTATAGACATATACTTGCTACATTTCCAGATATTATTCCAAGCCAGACTCTGAGGAGCCATCTTGTTGTCCCAATAAGACATTCTTACAGGAGAATTCGGACCAATATAATCTAGTAGCACCTTATATACTTGTGATAGAGAGTGAGATTTCAAGTCAACTTCCTTTAGCTTGTCCCAAGTAAAAGAGTTATCCGTGAAACCCCCGAGCCTCTTCTGTACCCCCTCCATCATTCGTGTAAGCTGCAGTCTGTTAAATCCTGACCACTATTCTTGACATGCTGTATGCTTCAGGACACATGCTTGAGTCTATATCAGTCCAATTTCTACACTTGCACTTATTGCCCTCTCTTCTTGTTTGTTCCACCTATCATCAATGTTACATTTCTCCCTCCTACTCCCTCAATTGCTACTAATACTCTTCTTGTCTGACTAGGGGGCACCTAGCCTACTACTCTGCACTTGTTCGTTATACTGTCCATCATTATATTGTACTTTATTGCCTTCACTTATTTGATTTATGTATTTACTATCAATGATAATTGTACTATTTCTATCACTGATCACTGTACCACAATGTTTGCTATACTCAGTTCCAAGATGTTTGTACATTGCTGAAGTGTATTTGTAGACCATGTTGATTGTATGCTTCTCTTTGTACTGCTTTATGATCTTGTATTTTATGTAAATGTTACTACTTTATATTTGATTGTAACTGTATTTTGTATGTACCCTCCCGAGTTGCGCCTGAAATTAGGCATTTCCTATGTCTAATGTACTTATCCGGTTACCAAAAACAAGCAAACAAACAAACAAATAAATAAATTTAAAGAAAAAAATGGAAGATTTTGCCAAACTGAATTCGCCATTTTTAAAAACACAAAATCATTTCCTCTAGATTGGTTTCTTGACCTTCTGGAGAGGTAAACTTTTTTCAGCATTTGTGGCAATGTCTTGTGTAGAGATGAACTCCACCTCCTTCTTTGTGGCACTTTTCTGAGTCAGGTTCCTAACTAGATCTGTTTGGACTTCTACACAGGTCCCGTGACCTCCCATCTTTCCAGAACCTGCTAGCTGCTCAGTGTTTTCTTTTTCTGCCTCCACCTTTGTATTTTGCTCTTGATGTATCACCTCTGTTAGAGTTTTGTTAGATGTTTGCATCTCTCTCTCTCTCTCTCTCTCTCTCTCTCTCTCTCTCT
This sequence comes from Neoceratodus forsteri, assembly GCA_016271365.2. NCBI lineage: Eukaryota > Metazoa > Chordata > Ceratodontiformes > Ceratodontidae > Neoceratodus > Neoceratodus forsteri. Next base: position 690,554,742 of record CM057449.1, read on the forward strand.
CTCTAACCCTTTCCCCTGCATCCTGGTGTGACTCTACTTTTCTCTCAACTACTTTTACTCCTTGGGAATCTTATCAAGTTGAAAACCCATCTCCTACAACAGGACTGGACGCTAATCCTTGAATCAACTTGATATTAATACATAGAATACTTCATTAAATCTTTTCAACTCACATCGACTTATCGCCCCAGTAAAAACGTAAAATCAAAGCGACTATCAAATCCACGGATTACTGCCAAACTACTTGCGAGCTCAAGGTTCGGGACCACCTCTGGGCAGTTGCCAGACACAGGCTCACCTCATGATACCCTAAAATACAAGCAGGCATGAAATAGATGTACCTCACAAATTAGGCAAATGAAGAGTGCCTATTTCAAAAATGCCCTTGAATCCACCTGGGGTGATGGAAGAGCTTTTAGGGACAACATCCGAAACATAATGGGTAAACAATCAAAATCGTCACCTACCATTATGAAAGTTGATGGATCCACCACTCTTGACCCAAAGTCTATTGCAGATGTGCTTAATAAGACATTCACAGACCTTAGTGGGGTCCTCCCCCAGATTTCTTCTCGTACTTACCTGTGCCTAGCCGAGTATCACAAAACACCCCTCATGACAAATCACAATTTTACTTCAAGAAAATCAAAGTGCACGAAGCACACAAGTACATAAGAAAGGCCTGCTCCAAATCCAGAACAAGTAGTGACACTCTAGATCTAAAAATCCTGTCTCTCACCCTGGATGAAGTAATTCATCCCCTTGCAAAAATTCTTAATCTGTCACTTTGCCAAAGTCAATTTCCCAACAAATGGAAATCTGCCATAGATTCGCCAGTGCACAAAGAGGAACAAAACCTCAACAGGAAACTATCGACCAATATCAATACTCCCTCCCCTCTCCAAAGCACTTGAACGAATAGTGGCAGACCAACTCTCTGATTACCTGGACAAATACAATCTACTCTGTAATCAACAGCACAGCTTTAGGAAAGGACATAGTACAACAACAGCCTTACTTGATTTCTCTGGAGAAGTCCACTCAGCCCTGGACAAAGGGTGCCCAACAGGTGCAGTCTTTATCAATCTTACAAAAGCTTTCGACACAGTCCATCATGGCCTACTTACCTCCCTACTTCCTAGCCTAGGCCTGGCCGAAGGTCCTTGTGCTTGGGTAAAAAGTTACCTGTCCAATCGGTCACAGGCTGTAAAAATCTCTAATGAACTCTCCGACTTCAAACCAGTTCTCTCGGGTGTACCACAGGGATCAATTCTTGGACCGCTCCTCTTTAACCTGTTCCTTAACTCCTCCCAGATATCTGCCAGGAGAAAATAATCTTATACGCTGATGATGCTGTAATTCTCTCTTCCCACAAGGATCCAAACTCCCTAGAAAAAGCCTGCAACTTGCTTTCTCTAGTGTTGAAGGTGGTTCCTGGATAGTAAACTTGTGCTAAACCACAATAAAACAAAGCCATATCTACGTCAATCACCAAAACAAAAATAGCATACTCCACTCACCATACAAACCTCTGCGGAATTACACTGGACCAAGTAAATACTTTCAAATATCTTGGCATCACTTTTGACCAAGAGCTCACCTTTGCAACCCACATTGACAACACTGCAAAAACAGTGAACCAACGCCTTGGAATACTATTCTGTAACCGTCAATTTCTAAATCAAGCGGCATTGAGAATAGCTATACAGAGTTCCATAATCTCAATCATTGACTATGGCCTTATTATTTATGGCTCAGCTACCTCCACTGCTCTAAGGCATATCTCAATCACTCTAAATAAGGCCTGCCGGCTCTCACGGGGCTCAAAGACTGACTCACACGTGTGATCTGTACTATGAATCAGGCTGGTTGAACCTATCAAATCGTCTTATTTATCTCACCTGCACAATGGCAAAAAAATCTATCTTGGGACTGACTCCATTATGTATTCAAAACCTACTCCAACTGAATCCTGGCTCACGACCCTCCACCAGATCTGAACGCCAACCTTTCCTGGTTCCGAGATGCCGGACTGCACAGGGACAAAGATCTTTCGCATACAGGGCCCCGACATGGTTCAATGCGCTTGAGTCCACCTACTCTATCCTCAACCTCACTTGAAGCTTTCAAATCCATGCTCTATGCCCACCTCACCACCACTAGCAACTGTGACTGTGCTAGATAAAGACTACTACTCCCTCATGTCCATCCCTCATCTGGGGCCTCTTCCTCCTGACTAATGACCCTCTGGTACCTCTACTTCCTGTCTCCGCCCAAACTCACTCCCCCCTTTTTCCTGTCCCCTCTCACTTACTCTTCCACTCCACCACCTTTTCCCTCTCCTCTCTAGCCTCCTTTGGCCTAATAATCACCCTCTCCTGGAAGTTTACTTAACCTCGAAATTGTCTACTCGCTTGAACCTGTTATAGCTTGTTTTTCTATGAAACTTAAAAATGTTACTGCCTTAAACTGTTAATAGCAAATTTATGATGTAACTTTCCTGTCTGGTTTTACCTGTAATGTGTATCGTGCTTTGTTAAATGTTCTTTGTGACGTGGAACCTTTGTAAAAGAGCCCTGGCTCAAAGGTATTAATTCCTAGACTAATAAACTAAACTAAACTAAACTCCTGACAGAAAAATATTCTGCGCTAACAGCATCTCCTCCTGTAGTGCTCTTCACTTTTTAATTCCGACACCTCTTTTGATTTTCATTGCACTTCCTCACCTAACTCTTCTATTGTAACCCTGAGCATTTTGATTTCCACTTCCTTGGTCTCTCACTTGGAAATTATCACGTCAGCCTTCGCCTTTTCTGTTTTTCTTCTAATATCCTGAAATAGGAAATCTGAGTGTCAAGTAACTCTTCTCATGTTTGCCATTGTTTTTCTCTTAAAGTAGTTCCTCTGACGAATCTGATTATTTTATATCAATTTCTGTTGCTAAACTGAACATATAAATGTCCATAGTGTGACCACCCAGTGGGTACTTGATCCTTAAGATCCCCAAATTCTATTAGCTTAGACTTTAGAGAGTAGGAATCATACCCTCTTCTTTTTCCTTTTCTGCATACAAGACTGTTGTGGTTAGCCATCAGGACCAAACCATTCAGTCAGCATTTGGGAAAATATGTTCTTGTCCCTCCTCTTCAGTTCAAGCCCTCAAAAAAGATTGTTCAAACATCCTGGGTTAGCCACAAATGAAATGGTAGCAAGTCAGTGGCTATCATCTCCCCAATTGGCTTTGTGAGTCAGCTTGCCTCAGGCCTGGCTTTCAGAGACATTTGATGACTACTATACTGGCTGACATCACCAGATTTTTTGGACTGCTTCCCTTGGTCTTTATCCCTACGGGGTGTGAATGACATGGATGGTATCAGACTCCTCCTAGACTGTGGTGGTGGACTCAGAGGGATAAAGATCCAGAAAATTGTAGATGTTGTGTTTGCCTGGAAGGTAAACTTTCATTGTCCTCTCCTTTCTCATCAAGTAATACTTCCTCATGTTGGTTAAAATCCATATCCTCTTTCGCTTCATCTTAGTGTAGCACTGCAATAAGTTCTGTGTGTTCCTTTTGTGGTTTTTGATGCAGATATGCTTGAAACTTGTTCAGATGTCTTATTGTTGGTGTTTCCATCAAAGTCCTTGCTTTACTGTGACATAATAATTTGCAAACTACATGGCTGTAATATGATTACAGTATTTTGTGTAAATAAAAATCCCACAATGTGGACTTCACAGGTTCTGTTGCACTGCTGCTTATGAGGAGGGGATGTGCACCACAACCACTTCCATTACTACAGCTACTGTACCAGAATTTCAAGTATTTCTTTGTTTTTTTTGTGTTTTATTTTTTGTCCAAGCCCCTCTCTCTTTAGGCTCCATCCTGCTGCCGATGTCCCCATGCCCAGGCTTACCCCCCTGGGTGGAGCCCCTGAGAGGGCTTCCCACTCCCTAATGGACATAACGGGCAAGCCCCAGATTACCCCCGGTCAGGGCCATGAGAGTGGGACCTCCCTGGTGGTCTTCATAGGCAGGGGACAGCAGCGCAGAATGGCCCATCATGCAGAGGGACTGACATTTTGTTGTTTCTGTTGCCCAGCGGTGGGGATATGCAATGATGTCCAGCATCCACCCCACGCTCCTAACTTGCAGGCGCCGGTGCTGCATTACCCCTTCCAGACACTCTTCCCCTCCCTTCCCCAGAGAAGGAGAGCAGTCCCTAGGATGCTCGATCCTTCTCCCTCTGCCAGCCCTCTGAGTCCTAGGTCTATTTCTGAACCCAGGTCGTGGGCATCGCAATCAGAAAGCTAACCGCTGTGCTGGTGGGTTGGCTAAACTTCAAGTATTTCTGATGTCTTTCCATTTTTATGTTCACCGTGTGTGCTTGTGCAGGGAACATCTTGCTATGAGACAGCACTTCTGAGGGGTGTGTCACTGCCAAGCCCATTGCAGTGCAAAATAGCAGTTGCACAGCATTCTAGACTAATGACCATGCACTGTGGTCCTGATGCAACTCTCTGTTTGGTGGGCTGAAACTTTGTGTACTTCAAAGGACCGGAGCTGCTCCAATCAGAGAAGGCGTTGGTCCTTTGATTTGCATGAAGTTGCATCACCAAACAGCTGAGCACCTTTCATTATCTGGAGCCTGTACAACATATGTATTTTACTGACTGCACCTCCCCTTCCTCACTCTCTCTCTCTCTCCCTTCTCCCTCAGCGCTGTCCTCCCCCCCAGCTGTCCCGCAATGTTTGTTTTTAAAAACCACTGTAAAAGAGAAAACCATCCACCGATGTCTGTTTTAGCAACCACCTAACTGCCCCCTCCTCATTTTAGTTATTCAGCACCTGGGAGCCCACCTCCAATGCTGCCAAATATAACACTGACACTGGGGGTGCCCAATCCACCTGAGTCCACTGAAATAAAGAAAATGTCCCTTGTAATTTTTTTTTGTAATAGCCTATAAAAAAAAATCATCCATCGATATATGAGGCAGCTATCACTGTAACTGCAACCCCCTCTCTGCTGTTTTACTTATGTAGCCCACCCCCGATACTGCCAAACATAACACTGACACTGGGGGTGCCCAATCCCCCAGTGTCCACTGAAATAAAGAAAACATCCCCCTTATTTAATTTTTAATAGCCAGCAAAAAAGAAAACAGTCCATCAATGACTGTTACTGGCACTCCCGTAACCATCACTTCCACCCAACCCTCCCACTCAGCACCCACTATCTCACCCCCCAAACATAACACTGACACTGGGGGTGCCCAATCCCCCAGTGTGCACTGAAATAAAGAAAACATCCTTCTTATTTTTTTAATAGCCTGCAAAAAAGAAAATGGTACATCAACATCTGTTGCTGGAACCCCTGTAACCGTCACCCCAACCTGACCCTCCCGCTCAGCATCTACCACCCCTCAAACATAACATTGACACTGGGGGTGATCAATCCCCCAGTGACAAAACCTGAAAAAAAGAAAACCTTCCTGTGGTGGTTTTTTTTGTTTGTTTGTTTTTTGTTTTAATAAACCCTGTAAAAAAGGAAAATGTCCATCGATGTCTGGTGCACCGTTAGTCTCCCCCACCTGACCGTTCCACTCAGCACTAACCACCCCACACACTCCCAAGCTTTTTCTTACCCTCCGGGGGTCTGATGCTATATTCTTCTCTGGACCACAGACACGTCTTCACTCTTCAAAGCCGGACTGTGAGCTGAAGAAACCATGTATGCGCTTCAATGTATTTCGGTGGTGGTGTGAACTTAGTGACGTAACTTGGCCATTTCTGGATATTTTTTTCCCAAATTTTCAACATACCTTTTTTGGGACCCCATCTCATGAACAATGCAAGTGACAGGCAAATCTGTCCTGAGAGATGATTTCATGGTCGCAACACGAAATCACCTTTCAGGCAGGAGTTGAACATGTTCTCCACCTTTGTTCATGAGGTGGGATCATAAGAAGGCTATGTTGAAAATTTGGCATAAATATATTAAAAAACAACAAAGTTATGAGCCTATAATGAAGTTTGCAAACACAGGCTTGTAACATTTGTAATTTTCAATATTTTGACCCCAAATTTTCAACATAGCCATTTCTCCACAACACCTCATGAAAGTGATAGCTGTCATTTTTCAAATCCTGGCCAAAATGTGTTTTTGCATCCCGAAAGGTGATTTTGCAGTCACTACATGAAATCTCCTGTTGGGTGGGAGTTGAACATTTTCTCTGCACTTGTTCATGAGGTGGGGTGATAAGAAGGCTATATTGAAAATTTAGGGAAAAAATATTAACAAACAACAAAGTTATGAGCCTGCATTGAAATTTGTGAACACAGGCTCATAACTTTTGTAATTTTCAACATTTTGACCCCAAAATTTCAACATAGTAATTTCTCCACAGCACCTCATGTATGTGACAGCTGTCATTTTTCAAATCATGGACAAAATGTGTTTTCATACTTGTGGCACAAAATCACCTTTTGGGCAGGATTTGAAAATGTTCTCCACCCTTGTTCATGAGGTGGGCTCATATGATGGCTATGTGGGGTCATAAGAAGGCTGGGTCGAACATTTGGGGCAAAAATCTGAAAAACGGGCACAAAAGCAATGCCTTACCAGTGGCGAACATTTGGCATTGACAAATGCTTGTTCCTCTTGTATGCCTTCTTGATGAACAGCCACTCAGGGTGGCTGAACTGCTTCTACTTGTCTTTGTCTCCTTTGAAATCTGACCTTCTTCCATTCTCCATTTTTCCACTGCATGTGTGGTGTCTCCTTATGCCACACTATCATTTTTTACAGCACCACCACCATCACCATCAGCAGCATCATTTCTACTAGTCTTTTGTTCTTTTCTGGCACTGCATGCCTCCTCTTCATTTACACTCCCCAGACCTATTGCTACTTGACAAACTGACTGCTACTTTATCTATTACAAAGTCAGGATCTGTTGCACTTATATTCTCCTCTGTCTCACTCTTTGTGTCTGCCTTCTCCTTCTCCTCAAGCTTCTCTCTGCTTACTAAACTTGGTTGCCACACTATGATGGCTCTTGCACTCATCCTATGAGTACCACAATGAGTTACTTCTGGACTGTCATGAATTTGTATGCACTATTACTGTACTCTGGATTGCCTCAGAAGTGTTTCTACTCTTTTTCTGACCATGCATGGTTTTGCCTAAAGGCTACTAAATAGCTCTAATTCATTATTTGTGTTTTTGATGTTAAAACACTCCTGCTAGCTAGACCTGATGCACAGAGAAAACAAAAATAGTGAATCAGAGCTATTTAGTAGCTGTTGTCTTACAGAAACTCCAGTTAGCTTACTCTCAGGTATCTGCTAAACTAACTGTTGCCATTTGTATTCCCTGGATAAGAAGTTACAAGGCTCTGCTGTTGCTAAACTAATTTTCAAGCAATACACATGCTAAATCTAAGGGCATGGCTACATCACTGTAACATGAGACAGGGGACATCCTGGGAGAAAGAAAGCCAATAAAACTATTTGTTATGGAGTTCCCCAGGGGGTTGTAAAACTACCATACAGCTAGCAGGCAATTTAGGAAAAACTCCAAATAGCAGACAGAGGGAAGGATACACTAGGATTTAACATACATATCAAAACACTCTACATTACATATGTTTTTTCACATTCTGGGTGTACTACTCCTTTAAAGAAAAGAAAAACACAAGGGGTAAGTCTGCACAGGCTACTATCATCCCTATGACAAATACATTTTCTGCCCTTCCACCTGGCAAATAGCGAGAAGGTACACAGGGTGACTAGGAGGTGTCCTCCTTTGCATCTTCTTTAAAAAGACTCCTCCTCTGATCAAGGAGAAGCACACATAGAGACATCCACAGCTGAATGGAAAAAGTAAACAAGCATTTGTCAATGTCGAATGTTTGCTTGCTGGCATTAGCAGTGGAAGTACAAGAGTTAGACAGATGCAGTATAGGAATGGCATTGAAGTATTGAACTGACGCTAACTCCACTCTACAGAGATGGACAGGCATTGGGGTGTGCCTTTGGGTCGTCGCCCATGACAGTTGTGACATTTCACCTCACCCTTCTCTTTAGACACTGACAAATGTCGAGGTGTGCCTTGGGGTGTTTGGGCTTTACATTCACTTCATTCCATAAGGAAATACGCTGAAATGGGTGCAGTATAGGAGAATGGGGTGAACTCTGGGGTCAAAGTGTCCAAAACGCACCTCAATGCCTGTCACTGTCTGCAGGGTGGGGGTGGGGTGGAATGCCATGAGCATTACTGTTGACAATCCCAAGTCATACCCCTGAAACCTGTCAGTCCCTACAGAGTAGGGCATTATGGTCGAAAACCCTAACACTCTGGGTGTTTCTTGGTATTCTTACTCAAAGTTTTCAACATGGGCTTTTTGTGACCCCACCACATGAACAGTGACACTATCAGTTCATTAGGCGAAAGGAGATTTTGCACAGCGACTGTGCCATTTGGTGCCACAGGTACAAAAAGACATTTCGAACAGGATATGAAAAATGATAGCTGTACTGTTCATGAGGAGATGTAAAAAATGTCACTGTTGAAAATCTGGAGTGAAAATATAAAACAAGCATTTGTCAATGCTAAATGTTGTCGTGCTGGTATTGGCAGTGAGAGCGGCGTAACTAGGGACTCATAGTGCTGTGATTTTGTGAATGTGTCTCAAAAGGTAATTTTGCACAGTGAGCACGCCATTGTGTGCCACAGCTGCAGAAACACGTTTTGGGCAGGCTGTGAAAAATGGCAGCTGGACTGTTGATAAGGAGATGTGCACAAATGCCAGTGATGAAAATGTGGCATGAAAATATTGCAGATTGAAGAAGTTACAAGGGTGCGTGGAAACTGCGCAATGCATGCTTGCAACACAGTCGTATGGAGTTTTGGCACCAAATTTTCAACATAGGCATTTTAGGACCTCTGCTCATGAATAATGTCACCGTCATTTCCTCAAACTGTCCCAAAAACTGATTTCACACGGCTGCCGTGCAATTCGATGCTGGACATGCGAAAACACATTTCAGGCAGCTGCAGTGTTCATAAAGAGGTATGGAAAAATGCCAGTGATGAACAGTTGGAGTGAAAGTATTACAGATTTACAAACTCATGAGCATGCGTACAAACTGTGCAACGCACGCTCATAAAATACTCACTCTATTGACTTTCGTTACCATATTTTCAACATAGGCATTTTAGGGCATCTGCTAATGAACAATGTCACTGTCATTTTCATCATGTGTCTCGAACATGGACTTTCCACAGTGACCATGCTATTCTGCACCAGAACTGTGAAAACAGATTTTGGTCAGGATTTGAAAAATGACATTTGGAGGGAGAATATTAGAAGTTTGCAAACGTACGAGCGTGCGTGCAGACAGCTCAGCATACGCTCATAACACAGTCATTTTATGGAGTATTATCACCAAATTATCAACACAGGCATTTTAGGACCTCTGCTCATGAACAGTGTCACTGTCATTTTCGTAATGTGTCTGGAACATGATTTACTTTGTGAATCGCTATTCTTGGCGAAATGCAGCACATTTCGGCCAGGATGTGAAAATGACAGCTGTACAGTTCACAAGAAGGTGTGGTAAAATGCCAATATGGAGAATCTGGCATGAAAATATTGCAAATACACTAAGTTACGAGCGTGCATTGCACAGTTGCTTTGCACCTCATAAAACAGTCATTTTATGGAGTACTGTCACCAAATTTTCAACACAGGCATTTTAGGACCTCTACTCATGAACAGTATCACTGTCATTTTTGTAATGTGTTCTGAACACTGATTTTGCACAGTGACTGCACTGTTCTGTGCCGGAAGTGCGAAAACACATTTTGGCCAGGATGTGAAAAATGACAGCTGTACAGTTCACAAGAAGGTGTGGTAAAATGCCAATGTTGAGAATCTGGCATGAAAATAGTGCGAATGCACTAACTTATAGTGTGTTGCGCGGTTGCTCACGCCGCGCTGGTAAAATAGTCATGATTGGATTTTTCCACCAAATTTGCTACATAGGGTTTTGAGGCATCCCTCATGAACAGTGGCACTGTCATTTTGTTATCACGGTCCTGAAAGGTGATTCCATGCAGTGACTGCAAAATCATCTTTCAGGACGAATAATGCCATGACAGTGCAAGAATTCATGAGAAGGGTCCCAAAACCCCATGTTAATTGGGTCAAAATTGCAAAAATGCCTGAGATATGCAGCAAAGTTGCAAAACCCTATCCATTACATTATACAGCTTACCGGCATTTTCTCAGTTCGTGGTCGGCTTGAAGAGTGCAGGCGTGTTCCTGGTCCACTGAAGATCGTTGCGCCATACCCTGAGGTAAGTATGGGGTGAGGAGGGCTGTGGAAGGCAGGTGCACAGAGGGTGGAGTGTGGGTGGGGAGAGGGCATGGAGACTCGAGGACCGTTTCGTTTTACAGGTTAAAAACAGAAAAACATAGCAGGACAGTTTTTGTTTTGCAGGGCATTTGGTACACTGGGGTGGGCTCTCAGCGTGCCACCTAACTGTTTTGGGGGGGTGTCTGTAGCCGACGGGGGATTGGGCACCCTTGTCGGCAAACAACACAGGGCGGGATTTATGCCGATGGGGATTGGGCACCCCCATTGGCACACAAGGAAGGGTGGGGGGGTGCAGAGCTGAGGGAGATTTGGCACCCCATCGGCATTAAACAATTGGGGGGTGCTTTATGCCGACGAGGAGTGGGCTCCCCCATCGGCACATTCACGGGGGACAGGGGCAGCCAACAAGGGGATTGGGCACCCCCAAAGTCGGCAGTTCTACGGCCAGTGTCCTGCCATGTACATAATGATGGTGAGCACAGCAAGAAGAGGACCACTGCACGTGATGAGCTTTGCTCGGATTGCAGCGGACCTTTCCTTAGATATGCTCACTACATTATGTATGCATGGTGTGGCACCTGCATGCAGGCTGATTGGGGAATGCGGGATGCACCTACTGGTGCATTCCCTGCATTCACCCAACAGCAGCCGCACCTCTAAAGCTGCACTGTCCCACGATGTTGGCTGCGCAAGCACGCCGACATAAAAACTGGTGAAGTCACAAGCGTGCATAGAAACTGCGCAACGTACACCTGTAATGTAATTAGTTTGGAGATTTTTTAAATCAGATTTTCAACATAGGCATTTTGGGACCTCTGCACATAAACAGTGTCACCTTGATTTTCTTAATCTGTCCTGAACTCTAATTTCCCACAGCGACTGTGCTATTCTGTGCCGGAAGTGTGAAAACACATTTTAGCCAGGGTGTGAAAAATGACAGCTGTACTGTTCATAAGGAGGTGTGGAAAAATGTCAATGTTGAAAATCTGGACTGAAAATATTACAGATTCGTGCACTTATGAGGGTGCATGGAAACTGCGCAATGCACGCCCGTAACGTTTGCCACCAAATTTTCAACATTGCCATTTTAACACCTATGCTCATGAACAGTGTCACTGTGATTTTCTTAATCTGTCCCAAACATTGATTTCACACACTGACCGTGCCATTGTGAGCTACATTTGCGAAAACACATTTTGGGTGAGATGTGAAAAATGACAGCTGTACTATTCATAAGGAGGTGTGGCAAAATGGCAATGTTAAAAATCTGGAGTGAAAATATTAAAAATTCTCAAAGTTATGAGTGTGCGTAGGAACTGCGCAATGCATGCTCATAAAACAGTCATTTTGGGGAACTTTTTCACCAAATTTTCAACATAGGGTTTTTGGGGGACTACCTCATGAACTGTGACACTGTCATTTTATTACTTGGTCCCAAAATGTGGTTCCACGCAGTGACTGCAAAATCAACCATTGGGACTGAATAACAAAATGACAGTGACTGAGTTCATGAGGTGGGATCCCAAGAACCCCACGTTGAAAATTTGGTGAAAAAATTCCCAAAAATGGCTGAGATATGCACCAAAATTGAAAAAAACACCATTTATGCCATTATACAGCTTACTGGCATTTCTTCAGTTCGCAGTTGGCTTTGAAGAGTGCAGACATGTTTCTTGTCCACCGAAGATCATTGCGCCAGCCTCCAGAGGTAAGTATGGGGTAAGACTGGGGTGTGGGGAGGTGGGGAACGCAGAGAGTGGGCACGGGTTGGGGGTTGGGCAAGAGAGTCAAGGAGGGACCATTATTCTTATAGGTGTTTTTTATTTTTTACGACAATGACATGGGACGTTTGCCATGCTGGGGTGGGCTCCCAGCGTGGCACCTGGAAGTCTGTTTGGGGGGCAGTGGAGCTGATGGGGGATTGGGCACCCACATTGGTCATATGGACTTTTGCCACACTAGGGTGAGCTTCCAGTGTGGCACCTGGAAAGTCTGTTTGGGGGGGCAGTGGAGCCGACTGGGGACTGGGCACCCCTGTTGGCCATATGGACTTTTGCCACACTGGGGTGGGCTCCCAGCATGGCACCTGGAAGTCTGTTTGAGGGGCAGTGGAGCCAATGGGGGGACTGGGTACCCCTGTCAGCCATACAGTGTGCAGGGTGGGGGAGCACATGAGCACACTGGGGTGGGCTCCCAGCATGCTACTTGGGTGTTTGTTGGGGGGGCACTGGAGCCAACTGGGATTGCAAGAAAAAAATGGAGCTGTTTATGACAGCAGTTCAGATGCAGTGCTGAGGCCTAGGCAGTTTGCATACTGCTGATGGCAGTATGCAAATTGCCTACACATTTCCACCACTGATTGTAGCAGTCTTTTACTTTGAACGGTATGCCACTGCATTTGAACTGCTGTCATAGACAGCTCGGGCATTTATTGTTGCAGTGGGGCCACGCCTTCAAAAAGGAACAGGGCATTAGAAGCGGACGTGGCACACCTACAAAAACTCGTATGGTGGCACTGTGTTTCTTGCACATGCATACAAGCAAACATAACAAGCATTTGTCAATGCCGAATGTTTGCTTGCTGGCATTGGCAGTGGTAGTGTAGAAGTTACAGAGCTGCATAATAGGAATGGCAGTGAAGTACTGAACTGAAGCCAACCCCACCACCACCCTGAAGAGAGTGACAGGCATTGGGGTGTGCCTTTGGGTCGTCAGGCATAACGGCCACGCCTTTTCACCACACCCCACCCTGCAGACACTGACAAGTGTCACAGTGTGCCTTGGGGTCTTTGGCCCTTATGAGCACCCCATTCCATCAGGAAATACGATGAGATGGGTGGGGTATAGGAGAATGGGGTGAACTTTGGGGCCAAAGAGTCCAAGGCATACCTCAATACCTCTCACTGGCTGCAGGGTGTGGAATGGTATGAGCATTACAGGCAAGAATCCCAAGTCACACCCCTGATGCCTGTCATTCTCTACAGGATTGGGCATTGTGGTTGGAAACCCTAATAGCTCAGGCATTCGTTGGTATTTTCACTCCAAATTTTCAACATGGTTTTTTTGTGACCCCACCTCATGAACAGTGGCAATATCCGTTTGTTAGCCAAAAGCTGCTTATGCACAGCGACTACGGCATTTAGCACCACAGGTGAAAAAACATTCCCGAACAGGATGTAAAAAATGACAGCTGTACTGTTCATGGGGAGGTGTAAAAAATGGCAATGTTGCAAATCTGCAGTAAAAATATTAAAAAAACTGGTGAAGTCACAAGTGTGCATAGAAACTGTGCAACACACACCCGTAATGTAATTAGTTTGGGGATTTTTTACAGCAGATTGTCAATACAGGCATTTTGGGACCTCCGATCGTGAACAGTGTCACTGTGATTTTCTTTATCTGTCCCGAACAATGATTTCCCACAGTGACCATGCATCTCTGTGCTGAAAGTGTGAAAACACATTTCGACCATGTTGTGAAAAATGACAGCTGTACTGTTCATAAGGAAGTGTGGAAAAATGCCACTGGTGAAAATCTGGACTGAAAATAGTACAAAGTCATGAACTTACGAGGGGTGCGTGGAAACTGCACAATGCTCACTCATAACACAGTCATTTTATGGACTTTTGTCACCATATTTTCAACATAGCCATTTTAAGACCTCTGCTCATGAATAGTGTAGCTGTGATTTTCTTAATCTGTCCCAAACATTGCATTCGCACACTGACTGCATCATTGTGCGCTACATGTCCGAAAACACTTTTTGGGTGACGTGAAAAATGGCAGATGTACTGTTCATAAGAAAGTGTTATAAAATGGCAATGTTGAAAATCTGGAGTGAAAATATTGAAAATTCGCAAACTTACGAGCGTGTGTAGGAACTACACAACGCACGCTCATAAAACAGTCATTTTTAGGAACTTTTTCACCAGATTTTCAACATAGCTATTTTAAGATCTCTGCTCATGAACAGTGTCACTGTGATTTTCTTAATATGTCCCATACATTGATTTCGCACACCGACTGCGCCATTGTGTGCTACATGGGTGGAAACATGTTTTGGGCAAGATGTGACAAAAGACAGCTGTACTGCTCATAAGGAAGTATAATAAAATGGCAATGTTGAAAATCTGGATTGAAAATATTGAAAATCGCTAAACTTACGAGACGTGTGTAGGAACTATAGCATACGCTCATAAAACAGTCATTTTTAGGAATTTTTCACCAAATTTTCAACATAGCCATTTTAAGACCTCTGCTCATGAACAGTGTCACTGTGATTTTCTTAATTTGTTCCGTACATTGATTTCGCACACCGACTGCGCCATTGTGCGCTACATGGGTGGAAACACATTTTGGGTGAGATGTGAAAAATGACAGCTGTACTACTCATAAGAAGGTGTGGTAAAATGGCAATGTTGAAAATCTGGAGTAAAAATATTGAAAATTTGTGAACTTACGAGTGTGTGTATGAACTGCGCAACGCACGCTCGTAAAACAGTCATTTTTTGGAATTTTTCCACCAAATTTTCAAAATAGGCTTTTTGAGAGCCCACCTTATGAGCGCTGGCAGTGTCATTTCATTAATCAGGCCCAAAAGGTGATTTCACGCAGTGACAGCGAAATCACTCTTCGGGCCTGAATAACGCGATGACAGTGACATCACTCATGAAAGGGTCCCAAAAACTCCATGTTGAAAATTTGGTGCAAAATTCCAAAATGCCTGAAATATGCAACAAAGTTGAAAAAACCCTATCTATCCCATTATACTGCTTACTGGCATTTCCTCAGTACTGCGGTCGGCTTTGAAGAGTGCAGATGTGTTCCCAGTCCACCGATGATCGTCGGCACGAGCTCAGAGGTAAGTATGGGGTGAGGGGGTGTGGAAGGCAGGGTGTGCAGTGGGTGGGTCGCGGGTTGTGGGGGGCAGGGAGACTGCGTGGGACCATTTTTTTCTTTACAGGTTTTTTACCAAAATGGCGATGCGGGATGTTTGCCACACTGGGGTGGGCTCCAGCGTGTCTAAGGATGGCTGGTTGGGGAGGGCATGGAGCCGACAGGGATTGGCACCCCCATCGGCCCTTAACAGATGCCACACTGGGGTGGGCTCAGCGTGGCACCCTTACTCGGGTGGGAGGACAGTGGAGCCAGCAGGGATTGGGCACCCCTGTCGGCTATCGATGACTTGCCACGCTGGGGTGGGCACCCAGCGTGGCATGTCGAAAGGCTTTGGGGCACAGCACAGCCGACGGGGTTGGGCAACCCCAGCTGTACAGTGTGTGCGTGGGGGGGCAGCACGCAGTATGCATGCGTGTGTGTGTGTGTGTGTGTAGGGGGAGCACGCATGAGCAGGCAATATCAGATCGCTGCTCACTGAAGCATAGCTCCCCCTTTCAACTGTATTCCATTGCATTTTGGAGCTGTCATAGACAGCTCCAGCAGGCACTGGAGAACTGCGGCCGAGCCTGCCAACATACTGAATTGGAAGAGGGGGTGACACACCTCCGAAAACTCGGATGATGGCACTATGTTTCTTGCACATGCGTGCAAGCAAACATAAAAACTAGGTTTCAGAGTACATAGTAATAGGAGGAAGGCTGTTTGGTGTCTACTTTTCTTTCTGTAACTTTATTGTCAACTCTAGAGATCACCAAAATAAATGTAAATAGTATAAAAAGTCATACAAATAGACTACTTACTATACTACTGACTCTTCTCTAAATTCTTGTAAAAGTAACATTATTTGTTTGCAAGACACCAGACTGAAAACTTCTCATGTGTAATAAGGCTGCCCATTTGTGGTTGAGAGGTGCCACCTTCTGGTTCACTAGAGTTAATACATGTTATGGGGTAGAGTTTTTTGCAATAATTCTGCATTCAAGATAACTAGACTGGTAGATATCCACACAGGCAGGGCTTTGTTGTTGGATATAGGCTATTATTCCAAAAGATTGTTTAGTAAATGTTTATGCATCATAAACAAAGGCCCAATGAGTCAAATTATTTAGTGTAATACAACCATATTTGCATACTTCTTGGATTGCGATATGGAGGGTGGAATTTTAATTATGGAATGACATGAACCGATAGAGGTCTGAAAACAGAAAAGATATTTTGTGATATGAATACGTTAAGATATAATAAACACAGCTAATCAATTGGATGCCTATAGATCAATGTATGCCACTGGAGGAAATACATACTTCTGGGTTACATACTCTACTCAGTTGGATTTTATTTTTGTATCCCGCCTTGTTACAGTGCAGAAAGTGAAAACCATAGGTGTTGAGTTTTTGGACCCACAAGGCTTTCCAGGTTATTACTAAAGAGGGTAAAGCATCAATATGTAAAAAAGCAAATGGCACCTGAGCAGTTCTTTACAAACAAATGAAACAGTCATAAACACATGGAAAAAAATATGGGCAGTCACAGTTTCAGTCCTGTGTCTATATGACAGAGTCACTCTCCAGTGGAAAGATACGATGCAAACCTGTATAAAATTCTTTCAAGATCTATCTGGAAATGCAGCCACTAAAGAGTACTTAAAATAGCTAAGTCTTAGGACACAGATGCAGAAATTAATATCAAAAACAGAAACTGAAAAAATAGACTACATCTTCCAAATCAGAATAATTAAAAAAATAAAATATTTAATATACAGTATAACAGAGCAAAATCCCTGATTTAGGAAATGAGGTGTAGCACACAAAATAAGAAACATACCTTTTTCGGAATATTAAAACAGGGGACGGAAGAATTGAATCAATTTCTGCTGGTTTGCTGAACATAAACGCTTTATTACAAAAACTTTTGGAATACTAGCAGATGCTTTTCCTGACTTGAGTTTCTTCTTCCAGCTAAATCTACCTCAACCTATGGCACAGGAAATAGCAGACTTAACTGGTCCCGTTACTCAGGAGGAGGTCATCGTTGCTATTGCATCACTACACAGTGGTACAGTACCAGGAACCAATGGTCTGGGAGCTGAATTTTATAAGATATTCAGTGCTGAGTTTGTGCCAACCTTGAAAATACTGTTCAGCTATATCCTAGAAATTATCTACCTGTATCCATGTCAAAAGCAATTTTAATAATGACATACAAGATGGAGGATAAGTTGGATCTTGGTAATTTGAGACCTTTAAACCTCCTAAAATATTAGGGAAAATATTGGTCAGTAACATTATCTAAGACTACAGATCATTTGATCAGCCAATACCAGTCATGGTCGGTCCCTAGCTAAAGGATTCAGAACAACCTCATTATTTTGAGACAAGAATTTTTGAAAGGGGAGACATGTATATTAAGTGGATACGTTCTCAGCCTGGATCAAGAAAAAGCATTTGATTGCTTGTCACATGAGTATTTGTTTGGTGCCCTCAAGGCCTAGATACAAACCTTTTATGGTAAAGCAATAGTTAACTCCCAGAATGAATGGCTGTTCAGGAACTGACATCCTTGTTTGCAGAGGGATATGGCAGGGCTGCCCTATAAGCCCTTTACTGTACATATTTAGCATAGATCCCTTTCTCCGACATATAGCTATAGATCAGAGAATAGAGGGTATCTCATTAATATTAGGACACCTGTCCCTAAAAATACTAGCTTATGCTGATGATGTAGTTTTGATTTTAGCTAAGACATCTTCAGAGAAGGCACAATTAGAACAGTTGAAGCAATTCTCTAGGGCATCAGCATTTAAAATTAACTACAAAAAATGCCAGAGTACCACACTAGGAACTGCACCTATTCTGAAGAGTGGTTATTTGGCGCAGGTGGACATTACAGAGGGGAACCTAAACATTTTGGTTATCAAATTTGGGAAGGGAGACCATGGCAACCCAAAATTGGGAAGCGTATTTACAGACAACAACTGCGATCTCAGCAAAATGGAGAGATATACTCCTTTCTAAATAAAAAGTGGTTTTAATGATAAAATCTTTACTTTTGCCAGTTTGCTTATTTTTTAAGTTATATGTTTCCTTCACCACAGAAACAGGAGGCTAAACTCAATAGAGCATTTTTTCCATGCTTTTTGGGGAATTAGGCACAATCCAATTAAAGGAGAGGTTACATACAGATCAATAAAAATAGGGGAGGAGTAGATATATGATAACCCCCTTAGCCTTTTATTATAGTATTTTCATTTACAATGACATTTGTTTAGTGTTGAGACCTGGGGGGCAAGTATGGAAAATTGAATGAATGGTTGGTGCCAACTGCAGATGTGTGGAACACATTTAACTCTAGAAAACTGACTCAAGTACTGAATTTACCAATATATGCCATAACAGTTTTAAAGAGAATTATAACATGGGGGATTCCCTATTATCATGTCTTAACTATAGGAAAATATTTTATGGTCTGATCATAGACAGTGCTTTTTCAGAAGAATTAAGTTTTCCTCAGTGTCCAGATACTAAAACAGAGATTGCACTAACACAATTTACAAATGAGAGGATCCCAAAATTTGCTTGAGATGTACTTTGGATAAGCTGTCAAGGGAGGTTGTGAGTGAAGAACAATCATGAAAACAAACAGATAGAAGATAAAGTTTGTTCAAGGAGCATGTCTTCTTTGGTTGTGCATATATAGCACCCTTTTGGAGACAGATAGCTATGGCTTGGAGGGAACCCCTATACATAACATTCACTTACCACAAATTAGTACTGGGTCTTCTTTCACACCCTTGGGTAAAATACAGTGCAGATACTCTACAGGTCATATTTGCAGTTTCGAAATATTATATGTGGGAGACACACTGTGCATGGATCATGCAGCAGAAGAGAACTGCACATCAGGAACTAGTGCAAAATACCCGACTGACCCCCGGACAGATTCAGACAGCCCATCTGTGGGCTTCTCAAGCTGCTCCTGTAGCTCTGGCTTTCTCCGAGCAGGCCACAGCTAACAGACCACCCGACTGAACCCCAGACAGATTCAGGTATGCACCAGACCTCCGAAACTCGTGGTTTTGAGTGCCGCTGTTTTGGCTGGATGCCTAGTGGAGGAGCCAGGCACTGACTGGCAGTTTGCTCCTTGGCAGATTTTCCAATGCCTGGCACTTCCTGATCTTAGGGAAATCTCTTTCTGTGCTGTGTTCTGGACTGAATTTTTTCGCCCACCCCCCCACCTCCTCACAGTATTAAATAGACCCTTACTCACGCCTTTCCTCAACCTAGCAGCTGATTGGTCACTCCACTGCTGCACATTTTTCATGGTATTTGCCTTCCTGTCTTCAATACCCGATTTGACCCACTTTCTCACCGCCCCTTTTTAAAGCAGTCCCACCCACAGGATCACACACATGCTCTCAACTTTTTCTCCAGCCACTCCATCTAACTTCTCTCAATTACTGCTCTACCTGCCCTATTGTTAGGGACCTCACCCTAATTCGACTATATACCCATTCAACTATAAACCAGCTAGCAGTTAAGCAGGCCAGCAACACCAAACAATCTACCATGGGCTGCAACCACCTACTACTACTCCTCCTCACTACCTCTTTTGGTATTGCTGGAACCATATACGAATTCGGACCCCTACCTCCCCACTCTGAATCCTCACTGGGTGCAAGCTGGAAGAAAAGCATACACATGGCCACTACCACTTCCGGTAACGATCCACTCTTTATCCTCCCGCACCTCCCATACACAGTCATCGCCAAGCCAATCTTGCAAACCGTAACCTTAACGGTTAGCTTTCCCCCTAATTTAACACAGGCGTATAGACACCTCCCCCACCTGAAGCACAGTCGACGGAAGACACGAGAGAAGATAAACATCACTCTACCTGCCAGAAAGGTTATCTTTCTGCTACTGCTACTCTCTGGCAATGTTCACCTAAACCCTAGACCAACAACCCTGAGGAGCAAGGGGGGTCCATATAGTGAATGGCCTAAAGATAGCATCGCTAAACATCTGCAGCCTAACTGCCAAATTCGACCAGCTCCAGACTTGGATGACCATCCATGCTCCTGACATACTCTGCCTAACTGAAACCTGGCTGTTGGGTGGGATCAAAGATGGTGAGATGGCCATCGAAGAATTCCAAGCATTTCTACTTGATAGAATAGGCAGGAAAGGTGGCGGCTGCCTCCTATATGCCAGAAACTCACTGAGTTGTTCCGTCCTCCCCTTCTCCAAAGTTGTGGAGGATTATGAGCGACTAGTGGTAAAAATACAAGTCGGCCTAAAAGACAAGACCCTTACCATCGCCACAACCTACCTGCCCCCCAAGAAAGCCAAGGAAGGCCTTCCTCTTGTTATGGAAGAAATTAGCACACTCAGAAAGGGCTCAGAACTCATCTTGACTGGTGACTTTAATATTAACTGGTTATGTAAGGAGGCAACACCCTCCAGAGACCTAATCACCTCCCACAATGTCACGCAACTCGTAACTCACCCCACCAGGCAGAACTGCAAGGCTGGTACCAGCACCCTCATTGACTGGGTCTTAGCTAGCTCACTGACTTGATTCTCTGAACTCAGGGTTCTCCCGAATGTGCTAAGTGACCACTCCTCAATCTCCTTTATATGGACCACTAAACTTACCAAAAGCCCACCCCACCTCATCGAGAGCAGGGTTCTGTGGAAAGGCAAACTTGAATCCCTCAAATTGGCCCTGCGTCCTACAACTGGTCCCCCATCAGCAAGGCACTTATGCTGGACCAGGCCCTTAGTTTTTTCACTGAGGGCTTCAATTCCATCTGTGATATCTATGCACCATGCACAAAATGGAAAATTCAGGGGGAGGTTAACAGCTGGATTGATGGCAAGCTTCTCTCCCTCCTAAAGGAGAGGGACTGCCTCTGGGAAACAGCCTTAAACTCAGGCAGCAAGCATGACCTACAGCGCTACAAAACGGCTAGAAATAGGTGCACCAAACTTATCAGGCTCGCAAAAGCCAATTTCCATAAGACCTAACTTAACAATGCATGGAGAGATGGAAAGAGGTTTTGGAACAACATCAAGAACATCCTTGGTAAAGATCAAAAGCAGTGCCCTAAGATGCTCAACATTAATAACTCATCCTCCTCAGATCTGCTAGCCAGTGCTGATGCCTTTAACCAGGCCTTTACAGACCTGTCCTCAGTGCTGCCTAGACTACCTTCTGCCTGTGGAGGACCAAGGCTGCGCCAACCTGCTCATGACTAACCACCCAGCCTTCTACTTTAAGAAGGTGATGGTGAAGGAGGCCCTAACGATGGTCAGGAAAGTCCTAGGCAAAACCAGATTGGGGAGTGACGGGCTAGACATGAAGGTATTATCTCTCACACTTGATATTCTTACTATGCCCATAACAATGCTATTTAATAAATCATTGGCCCTAGCTCAATTTCCAGAGGTATGGAAGCAAGCTCTGGTAACTCCAGTGCATAAGAATGGTGACAAGGCGTTGGTGTCAAACTACAGGCCAATATCTATCCTCTCCCCACTATCCAAAGCTTTGGAAAAAATCGCTGCAAGTCAACTCACAGAATACCTCAATAAGTACAATCTGCTCTGCCCAAATCAACATGGCTTCAGGCAAAAACACAGTACACCACGGCACTGTTGGAATACACTGACTATGTGCACAAGGTGCTGGATGAAGGCAAATTGGTTGGGTCCATCTTCATTGACCTCACCAAAGCCTTTGACACCGTCAACCATTCTCTACTAGTACTCCAGCTACAAAGACTCGGTGTGGCACCAAATGCCGTGAATCGGTTGAATGACTACCTAACACACACAGGAGCCAGCGAGTCAAAATCGGGCAGACGTTATACAGCTCCAGAGATGTACTCCTAGGAGTCCCTCAAGGATCAATTCTAGGACCCCTGCTTTTCAGCCTCTTTGTAAAACTACCCACAGCCTGTGGCACCAAACTTATTCTGTATGCGGTCGATGCCATGCTGCTGAGCAGCAGCACCTCTCAGGTTGCCCTACAAACAGAACTGGTTCAGTAGGCAAAAGTTGCTACTAATTTACAAGAAAACCAAGGCCATGATACAATCTAGACCCTACAACAAACACAAGCATGCTCCTGTCATAATCACCAACAAGGCTGGTGAGCAGATTGAGCAGGTGCACTTGTTTAAGTACCTTGGAGTCACCACTGATGACTCTCTCACTTATACGCACCACGTAGACTCCCTTGTCAAAGTGGTAAACACAAAGATTGGGGTCCTCTATAGGCATAAGAAATCCCTCACCCTGGAAGCACTCTGAATCTCAGTCTCCAGCTCCATACTCTCCACGATAGACTACGGGCTGGTGGTCTATGGAGCTGCTACTGATACAGTGCTCAAAAGGGTCCAAATTGCACTC
The DNA here is from genome assembly GCA_016271365.2 of Neoceratodus forsteri. Classification (NCBI taxonomy): domain Eukaryota; kingdom Metazoa; phylum Chordata; order Ceratodontiformes; family Ceratodontidae; genus Neoceratodus; species Neoceratodus forsteri. The sequence continues at coordinate 690,577,433 of CM057449.1, forward strand.
AGTAAGGCATGCCGCCTCACCCTGTGTGCAGATCACTACACTCATACTTGCATCCTGTATGAGCATACAAACTGGCTTAACCTAAAAGACAGGATCAAATACCAAACTTGCCTCCTGGGAAAGAAGGCATTCCTCAGAAAAACCCCACCCTGTATAGGAAACCTGCTCGAGGCTTCTATCTCAACACACATCCCCAGACGGAAGAAGTATGGAGCACTGTCCATACCATTCTGCTGAACCTCACTAGGGCAGCGTGGTTCCTCCTATCGGGCCCCCCTCTGGATAAATGAACTTCTGATGAAATTACAAACAAAGAGCAGCCTGTCTCAATTCAAAGTAGGCCTCAAATAGCACCTAATGTCTAACTCAAAATGCACCTGCTTCTCAGGCCACACTGGATAGACAGGTCTCCCCCCAAGGTAACACCCAGCAGGGCTACCTTGAAAACCCTGCCTCCATTCCAGTCTAGCTGAGGGCTTAAGTAAACTATCAGTCCTCTTTAACGCACTGGTACTCCTTCCCAACCCCCCACACACACCATACTCGACAAAGCCGAAGCTGCTCCCCCATCACAGTCCCCCTGTTTCACTATTCCCCACCTCTCACTCTCTGAGGTTGGTTTCAAACCCAGTCCCCTTTGTTTCACTGTCACCCAGCCTCTCACCATCTGGGATAGTGTTAAACCCTATGCAGTTACTCTGCCATAGTCTATCAACGGATTTGGAGGTTTTCAGGGTTGTGCTACCTAGGGCAACCAATTAGAAATAGCTTAGTATTCAATTACAACTGCTCAGTTTTTTTCCTCCTATCTGTCTAATTGTCATGTAATCGCTCTTTAATGCCTAATGATCAGGTCTCTGTAACCACTGAATATGTGTATTGTCTTATTGTCCTCCCTGACGTGGAACCTTTGTAAAAGAGCTCACGCTCAAAGGTCTTTCTGAAATACTAATTAAACAATTAAACTGTTATTTCCATATGAAAGGTTAAGGAGTGAAATGTGCAGGTCATTTCTAAACACAAAGTAAGGACATTATGTCAGCACTGCAATTTCCTGTAATAGAACAGAACATGAGCGGAGATTTGAATCTTCCTAACAGATTTTGAAAATGTGTCTTTTTCTTGCAGAAGCACAATTGTTCCATAATTATTTACTGTACAAAACGGATATACTACATTTGACTGGGTTTTCTTTTTTTTTCTAAATATAACAGTACATTTTTGCTTCATATTTTGGTTTCTTGTGTTTTTTTAAGCAGTGTGTATACAAATTTTCATTTTTCTCCTTGTGTCTAAATAATTGTATGTGATCTCCCTTTCTGTGTTTTTTTATTAACAATGGTTTTCTTCTGTTTATTTTCTTGTTGGTACTGTAATTATGATTTCTGTTTATTTTTTAAATAAAAAATACCCCTGCTTTTCCTGAGAGGGGCATACCTGTCTTCCCGTTGGAGAGGCTGGAGGTCAGATAGGTGTGCAACATGGCTACTTGGGTGAAGGAGAATGCTTCCCTTCCCATCCCAGAGTACCAAGGAAACAGCTGCTAGCAAGACACCTGTGGGGGCACAGGAGAACCCTGATGGTGTGGTGGGACTGAGGCAGCAGTCTGGCGGTAGTTCCGCTAGTAACCTTCCCATGCAAACAAGTGAAAAGTCTGTGGATTTATCAACAGTACTGGGACCTGGTTTGGAGAATGCTGAGAAAAACTGGAAGTTCATTCATTGACAGCTCAGTCAGCGAGCCGGCTGTAGAGGAGAGAGGAGGGCTGTGCTGGACTGCCGGGTGCCGTGCCTGGATTTAGAATGAGGTGGGAGCGGGGTTGCACTGGGGACATCAGGCTGCTGGGGAGGCTGGGGGGGGGGCACTGGATCACCAGAGAATGGGATTGGGAACTGGGGAAGGATCGGATTTGGGAGGGGGTTTAAAATAAAATAAAAAAAAAAAAACACTAGACCACCTGAGATTTTTTTTTTTAACAGGATAAGGAGTGAGTGTGGACTAAAGGAGGAGATACAGAGGGATGCAGATGGGGGGGTTACCATACATTTCCGCAGCATGCGGCGGGGTGGGTTATTACCTGGTGGAGGGGAGGGACCACTAGCCACCATGGATAATTTAATTATTTAATTACAATTACATGTGGGAGTGGTGGGGTGAGAGATCATCCGCTAGCTGTATGTCAAATATCTTAAGAAGTTGTAACCCATATCACCCATAGACTGGGAGGAGGTTACACACTGTATGCAACTTGAAGTTGTAACTTATGTACTGCTATACTTTTACCCACATAATCCATAGACTGGGATGGGGTTGGCATACTATATGTAAAACTTACTGTATGTGTCAGAGTCATGTAATGTAATCCATTGACTGGGAGGGGTTAGGGTTTTTCCCTACACGTGGGACAGGTGGGGGGATGGGCCGCTAACCACCAGGAATCTACTTATTTTAACTTTTACCCTCCTAAGGTGAAATTTTGCCACTCCGCCAGGCAAAATTTTGCATTCCGCTACACAAAATGGGAGGAATTTTGTTGATTGCTCTGTGAAGCATATTCCGCCCACTTCGCCCACCACTACTCCAAATTCAACTAGCTGTGGCATTTTTTTTTTACCTGCATCTTCCCAGATTCACAACATGCAATTATAATAAAATACTTGGTCTAGTTATACATAAGAGGGGTCTGCCCGAAGTGCTTGTGGGTGTGCACCAAGAAGCAAAGACATCCGCACAGATAATTGATCCTCATCTTGATAGGATTTGTGTTAGAAATTTAGGAGTAAGGCACAATGAATCAAGTGCCACCAAGCAGCTCACTCAAGCAGACAGGAGGGGGAGTGAAAAACAACAAGTTCAACATGACGACTCCACTTCCCCCAGCGCACTCCACACCCTGTCGCTGCTGCGGCCCACGCCATGCCCATTGCGCCAACTTACTACTCACCACCCACTGTTCAGACAGACTTGAGACTTTTAGTTGCCCCCTGACATTTCCTCCAAATTCAACTGGCTGTTGCTAGAGCTTTCAGCTTATCCTACTTTCATTGTCATCTCCAGACTAACGAGCAGGACGGTCCATGGACAGAGAGAACAAAATATGAAAACTCAGATACCTACAATTACAGGAGAGGGGCGACAGCTGAACCTTCTCACCGATTGCAGTAGCAGCACGTGCTCCTGATCTCTTCCACTCCTGCACTCCACATGATGATGACATGCATGGTCCTCCTCCTCATCTGTTCGGCTCCACCCTCTGCTCCTCAGTGTTTTTGGTCCACAGTTGTCCCTGTCTGCTGTCACCTGCCGGCTGCTGCACCACAGCGCATAAGTTCACCACTGAGCATGCCAGTCCAGACTCATATTTCAGCCAGAAAATGGCATTTTGTTTTAATTTTTTAACATATCTACAAAACAAAAAGTGAGGAGGCATATCCCTCTTAGTTTTAAAACTAAGGGAGTCATGGCCCCCCTGGCCCCCCCTGGTTCCTGCACCTATGCATACAGGGAATGGCAGACATGGAGTCTGAGTATCATCCAGACATCCAAAATCTAGAACAAACATAGAAACATATAAGTTGTCAGTGGATAAGGACCACTTGGCCTACCTAGTCTGCCCTGCTAATCCAGTCTGTAGCCACTCCTTAACCCCCTTTACATCCTCAGATTCTCCATACATATGCCTTGGTGTTAGGATTCCTTTATGCCTATCCCATGAGTTCCTGAAGCCTGTGATCATTTTAGCTTCTGCCACTTTCACCTGGAGTCTTTTCCAGGCTCCCACCACCCTCTCCATAAAGAAAAACTTCCTGACATATCCCCTCAGTCTCCCCCCTCCAGTAGGCTCTCTTTGTAGTTTTTATCGGTCCTCTCTTCAGTTGCAATGAATGTCCCCTTATTGGTCTTACGTAAGTTTTTTTTATTCAAACATAAACTTTCCATATAAAAAGAGTCTTTAAAGGCTCAGAAAACTTGACATAAGTCACCTCTTAGACTCCTATACTGCATAGAATACAAACCCAAGTCCCTAAGTCTATGCTCATAAGATCCTTTACTAACATAATTTTCTTCGTAACCTTTCTCTGGACACCTTCAATCAATTTGTTTCTCCTGATATACTATGTGGTATACAGAAGGCAGAGCAATATTCTATCTGGGGTCTGATTAGGGAAGTATACGATGGAACCACAACTCTTGAACTTCTGCTTTTAATGTTCTTAAATATACAATCATATATTCTATTACATTTTTGAACTTGTTTCCTAGTATGTGTCACAAATGAAAAGTCATTAGTAATTGATACTCGAAGATCAATTTTATGTTTAGTATCCTTCAGTACTGTATTGTTTAACGTATATGTTCTCTTTGGGTTATTTTTCCCAAAGAACATTACACTACATTTTGATTTCTTAAGTGTTAACCTATGCTCTCTTGCCCACTGTACAATCAGAGACAAGTTCCATTGCAACTACTGAGCTGACACTTCATCATTCACTACTCCTCCTAATTTGCTGCCGTCTGCATACTTCACTAACCATGTGCTGTTAGATGTTTTCATGGTAGAAATAAGTACATTAAATAATGTTGGTCCCAGGACCAATCCCTGTGAGACCCCGCAGGTCACCTCTCCCCACTCCAAAAAATGACCCCAAATCCCCACTGTTTGTCTCCTATCACTCAGCCATGATGCAACCCATTTAACAGTATTAGTATTCAGATGCAGTTCCTTCAATGATTTAGTCAAGACAAAATGACAGACCTGATCAAAGGCTTTTGAAAAATCTAAAGATATAATATTGATGGGAAGACCATCATCCAATGCCTGACTAACATTTTCATTGACTGCATCTGGGCAGTAAGACATGATCATCCTTTGGGAAAGCCGTGTTGGCTCATATCCACATTACCCTGTATATGCATGTGATTATTTATCAACTCTTGAAGGATGTCTTCCAGCATTTTATAGATTTGTGAAGTCAGACTAATTGGACGATAGTTTTTAACATCCTTTCTATCTCCCTTCTTATGAATTGGTGTAATTATTGCTAGTTTCTATTCATCCAACACTATCTCTTCATTAATAGATGCTATAAAAAGCAAAGCTAGTAGCCCAGCAAGCTCATCTCCAGGCTCAATCAACAATCTGGGATGTATCCTATCTGGGCCAGCAGATTGATCCGATTTTAAGTTGTTAATTGTATCCCTCACCATTGATTTAGTTATAATGACTGGATCAGAAGTAAGGAGAACTGAATTACTAATATAGTGTAATGCACTTGTGTCATCCTTTTTTGAAAGGTGCTGAGGAAATAATGATAAAATTCATTTGTAATTTCTCTTGAATCAGTAAATATCTTATCCCCAGTTTGAAGTGATCACAGCTTGTTGTGATTGCCCTTCAGAGAACCTATATAATTAAATAATCGTTTTTGTTGTCCTTCACATCTGTGGCCAGTTTTAATTCCATATTGAGTTTTGCATTATTAATTTCTTGCATAGATAAGTTTGTTTTACACACTGCAACCAGTTTTCATTAGTTTTATTTTTTTGAAACTTTCTATATAATTTTTTCTTTTTATTGATATTCTTTTTTTATGAAGCATCCAAACCAAGTAGGGGTTCTGCTGTGTTTTTTATATTTCTGTACAACAGGCACGTACAGATCAATATAGTGACCAATGTGCTGTGAAATGGCATGCCAAATTTCAAACATATTAATATTGTTAATTCATTTTCCCAATCCCATACTTTTAGGTAATTCCTCATCGCAACATAATTTGCCTTGTTATAACATTTAAGTTCAGTTATACCTTGATTACTTGCTTTCTTTTATCAGGGTTAATTATTATCATGTTATGATTACTATCTGACAGGGGTTCAATTATTTATAGATCATTTAAATTTTCTGGAGATGTTAATACCAGATGCAGGGTATTATTACCTCTAGTACCACCTGTAACTAATTGTTCTAAAATTTTCTGGATGGTGATGTCAATAAACCTGTTTTCAAAAGCAGTATTGCCTTTCAGGGAACTTCAATTTATATTAGGAAAATTGAAGTCTCCTAATAACAGATATTCCCCCATGCATTTCAAACTGCTCAAGGACTGATAAGAAATCAACATTTTCTTTATAACTAAGTTGGGTGATCTGCAACTGACCCCAAGTGTTAAAGTTTCATTAAACAGCTGCACCTTTACCCATAATCATTCAACGTCCTCTATGTTTTTACTACTGACAGACTTTATGCACCTGAATGTTTTCTTCAATATACATAACTAATCCCCCTCCATGTTTTGTTCTTCATTTTTTCATATAGCATGTAGCCTGGGATATTCTTTTCCCAATCATCTTCTTTGTACCAGGTTTCAGTGACTATGCAGATATCAATTTTTCTACTAATGATTTAATTCCATAGAATGTGAAATTTATTTCTTAGGCTTCTTGAATCAACCAATAAATCTTGCATCTTTCCAACATACTAGAGTAACATTGTATCATATTAGGCTTAGTTACTTAAATATTTAAAGGATGATTATCTGTTACTGTTAATGTATGCAAACCTATCCCATTCCTCCCCTATATCTAGTTTAAAGTTCTCCTTAAATGTTCTACAAATAAGTGACCCAATAAATGGCTACCAAATCTACTATGGTGTAGTCTGTCTCTATTAAAATACTCTTTACCTGTGATCTTTTCCCATGTTTTAACACAGTTTATCTTTTTGATAAAGCACCAGTGTCTTAACTAGTTATTCAGTCGAATTGCTTTATTCTCAATTTTTTTGTTTCCTCACATAGTGGGTAAGATTTCAGAGAAAATAATTTCACAACCAGCATTAGTGATACATTTCTAGTAAAGCATTAAATATATCTCCTTCTAAGTGATATCTGGTATCATTAGTCCCTATGTGTATTAAAATTAAGGAATTTCAGGACAGTTTTGGCGGTAGATCAGATAAGCAAGCCAGAATATCTCTAACCCCAGCACCTGGAAAACAATTGCTAATTATCTGATCCATATCCAGTTTTCTTGTGTAATGATATGTATAATGTATGATGAAGTCTCCTAAGATGTAAACTTTTCTTTCAACTTTGTTGTGTTTAGACACAACTAAGTCAGACATACTAGTCTCAGCATTCCATTTTTTTTGAGTCTCCATATTTACATGATCTACTAGTAGATTGGATTCTGCTAGTATACTTGTCCCTAAACCATCATTATCTTTCCATATGTGTGTGTTTCAGAATGGGTACTGGACTCTGTATCTGTCAATATTTCTGCCATGTCATTAATATGACTGTCAGTACTGTCTACTAGAGAAGCATAATAATTATCTGTTGGAACTGAAAATACCATAACCCTTCTCCCTTTCTTACACTTATTATTCTGATTTGTTTGCTCCATTTGGTCATCTTCCTCTGTATCCAATTGTCTTTTACCTGTGGTTCAGGGTGGATAACCTTGTCAGAAAACCCGTCCTTATTTAACACACTATTAGTCTCAGTACAAGTTGTTTTTGACACACTTTAATTTTATTTCTAAACCAACTAATTTGGATTTTAACTCTTTTGGTTCTTCTCATTGGGTACATACAGTATATACTGATCAAATGACAATGATTCTTCTAAACTACATTTATGGCATATATAACATTTGATACCAATTTTTCCAAAAGTTAATGTAACAACAACCGGGTCCATTTTGCGATACAATATTTCCTACAATAGAATTGCACCTTGTCTAATTTCATTACACAGCCTTACAGTATCCTTTCTCCCTTCCTCATCTTCCTCACCTAATGCCACCAGATGCCACTGGCCTCTGCCCCGGCATAGCCTTCACTCCATGCTCTACTCCACTCACTGGAGCTGAGTGTTAAATAGTGCACCTAGCTGTGACATCACTGGGTTGCTATGGTGATGCTCGCTCCCGTTAATACCTCCCTGTGGATTAAGGCAATGTATACAGGGTGCCTTTAAAAAGGCAGTCTAATCAGCATAAGAGAGAACTTAAGCAGCACCCTCTAAGCACTAATAGAGTGCCTGCCCAAAATTCCTGTCCCTTTGAGAAGCATGGGTCAGGAAATGCCTCCACACAGCTACAGAATACCTCAACTGTACCCCATTTCAGCAGTGCTTCCACACTGAAATTCTGCTGTTAGCTCCTTCAGAGCAGACAAGTTAAAAGCTATAGCTGCCTTCTAGCAGCAGTGTAAAACAAAAGAATAAGCACTATAACGCTCGCTGGAGACTAATGTGAAATAGGGCGCCTGGCTGTGATGTCACTGAGTTGCTATGGTGATGCTTCCTCCTGTTAATACCTCTCTGTGGGGTTAATTCAATGTATATAGGCTGCCTTTAAAAATGCAGTCTAATTAATATAAGAGAGGAATTAAGCAGTCACCTATAAGCACTGGTAGAGTGCCTGCCAAAAATTCCTGTCCCCTTGAAAAGCAGGGGTCAGGAAATGCCTCCTCGCATGCAGTGGTGCTAGAGCCTTTGTAAAAGTGGGGGCCCAAGGTGAGGGAGACAGGGGGTAACCGTAAAAAAAAATGTATAAAAAGCTGGGGTTCTGGGGTTTTAGGTGCTCTGTGGTGAGTTTTGGGGCTTTTATTGAAGATAAAATACATTTTTGTCACATCTTCCTTAACCCTGAATTCAGGGAAAAAATGATTTTTTCCCTGTAGTCAGGGGTATGGGAGACTCTAGCTAGCCTTTGCCTCTGCAACGGGAATGGGGACTGGGTGACTGGCTGACAGAGAGAGGCTTTCTGCTACCATAAGCAGCCAGTTATTCAAAAGAATGATGAAGTACTCTTCACTCTGTGAGGTGTTTAATTTGCCCAATGGCCTGATGAATTGGCATCCATAATATCCTCCCCACTTAACCAATGTCAGTAACTGTGGTGGTGATATATACCTTTAGGACTAGAGTGGAGTATGGAGAAGTTAGGTTACTGGCACTCACTTCTCTCTCACCCTCTGCTGTGCCTTCAAATCAAGAATAAGCTTTTTTCCAAACTGAATTCCATTCAGGGAAGGAAGTTGGAACCAACCAGAGAGGCCAGCAGAACAATGAGCACAGTCAGCAGGAGGAGGTGATCGGTCTAAAAAAACAACAGCACTGCACTGACTTTTTGATTTAAAATAAAATTTAATCAGTGGTGTGGTGGAAGCATAGAAACAACCAGGGGGACCAGCAGAACAGTGAGCACAGTCAGCAGGAGTAGTGTGGTGGAACCGTGGAAACAAATTAATAGTGCCAGGCAACTCTTTCTGAATGAATAAACAACAAGTTCAACATGACGACTTCACTTCCCCCTGCCCCACACCCTGCTGCTGCTGCTGTGGCCTGTGCAATGCCCATTGCACCAACTTACTACTTACCACTGTTCTTACAGACTTGATACTTTATGTTGCCCCCTGAAGTTTCCTCCGAATTCGACTGGCTGTGGCATTTTTGGTTTTTACCTGCACCATCCCATACTCACAACATGCAATTATACTAAAATACTTGGCCTAGTTATACATAACGAGGGGCTTCCATAAGTGGTTGGGTGTGTGCCAGGAAGCAAAGACATTTGCCCAGATAATTGATCCTTATCTTGATAGGATTTGTGTTAGAAATTTAGGAGTAAGGCACAATGAATCAAGTGCCACCAAGCAGCTCGTTCAAGCAGACAGGAGAGGGGAGTGAAGAACAACAAGTTCAAGAAGACAACTCCATCTCCCTCCACCCGCTCCACACCCCGATACTGCTGACACCCACACCATACCCATTGCGCCAACTTACTACTCAACACCCACTGTTCAGACAGACTTGAGACTTTTAGTTGCCCCCTGATGTTTCCTCTGAATTCAACTGGCTGTTGCTAGAGCTTTCAGCTTATCCTACTTTCGTCATCATCATCATCATCTCCAGACTAGCGAGCAGGATGGTCCATGGACAGAGTGAACAAAATACTAAAACTCGGATGCCTACACCTGCAGGCGAGGAGTGACAGCTGAACCTTCTCACTGACCACAGCAGCAGCATGTACTCCTGATCTCTTCCATTCCTGCACTCCACATGATGGTGACGTGCACGGTCCTCCTCCTCCTCATCGGTTCAGCTCCACCCTCTGCTCCTCAGTCTTTTTGGTCCATAGTTGATCCTTCTCTGCTGCCACCTACTGCATCACAATGCAAAATTTCACCACTGTGCATGCCAGTCCAGACTCATATTTTGGCCAGAAAATGGCATTTTGTTTTATTTTTTTTATCATATCTACAAAACAAAAAGTGAGAGGGCGTGGCCCCCTCAGTTTAGAAGTAAGGGGGCTATGGCCCCCCTGGTTCCTGTGCCTATGCGCAGGGAATGGCAGACATGGAGTTTTATCATCATCCAGACATCCAAAATCTAGAACAAACAGAGAAACATATAAGTTGTCAGCGGATAAGGACCACTTGGCCTACCTAGTCTGCCCTGCTAATTCAGTCTGTAGACGCTTTTTAGCCCCCTATACATCCTCAGATTCTCCATACAGTATCCTTTCTCCCTTTCTCACCTGATGCCACCAGATGCCACTGGCCTCTGCCCACATCGCCTTCACTCAATGCTCTACTCCACTCGCTGAAGCTGAGCGTTAAGTAGCGCACCTGGCTGTGACATCACTGGGTTGCTATGGTGATGCTCGCTCCCGTTAATACCTCCCTGTGGGACTAAGGCAATGTATATAGGCTGCCTTTAAAAAGGCAGTCTAATTAACATAAGAGAGGACTTAAGCAGCCCCCTCTAAGCACTAGTTGACTGCCTGCCAAAAATTCCTGTCCCCTTGAGAAGTGGGGGGCCAGGAAATGCCTCCACGCTGGCAGTAGCATAGAAGCCTTTGTAAAAGTGTGGGGGAAGGGGGCCTAGGTGAGGGAAACAGGGGTTAGCCGTAAAACAAAAATTATAAAAAGCCGGGGTTCTGGGGTTTTAGGTTCTCTGTGGTGCGTTTTGGGGCTTTTATTGAAGATAAAAACATTTTGTCACATTCTTTCTACCCTGACTCCAGGGAAAAAATTATTTTTTTCTCTGCAGTCAGGGGTGTGGGAGACTCTGGCTAGCCTTAGGCTCTGCAACTGGAATGGGGATTGTGTGACTGGGTGACAGAGGACACTCTCTGCAACCATAAGCAGCCAGCTATTCAATGGTGAAGCACTCTTCACTCTGTGAGGTGTTTAATTTGCCCAATGGCCTGATGGATTGGTAGCCATAATATCCTCCCCACTTAACCAATGTCAGTAACTGTGGTGGTGGTATATACCTTTTGGACTGGAGTGGAGTATGGAGAAGTTAGGTTGCTTGCACTCACTTCCCCCTCACCTTCTGCTCTGCCTTCAAATCAAGAATAAGCTTTTTTTCCAAACTGAATTCCAGATAGGGAAGGAAGTTGGAACCAACCAGGGAGGCCAGCAGAACAGCAGAACAGTGAGCACAGTCAGCAGGAGGAGGAGGTTGGTCTAAAAAAACAACAGTGCTGCACTTACTTTTTGATTTAAAATAAAATGTAATCAGTGATGTGGTGGAACCATGGAAACAACCAGGGAGACCACCAGAACAGTGAGCACAGTCAGCAGCAGTAGTGTGGTGGAACCGTGGAAACAAATTAATAATGCCAGGCAACTCTTTCTGAATGAACAAACAACAAGCTCAACATGACGACTCCACTTCCCCCCACCTCTCATCCTGCCGCTGCTGCAGCCTGTGCCATGCCCATTGTGCCAACTTACTACTCACCACTGTTCAGACAGACTTGAGACTTTATTATTCTTTATTTATTCATTACAAATCGGGTTTACAACCTTTGAGTCAGAGACTCATTTACAAAGGCACCTCATCGCGGTGAGGCAGACATCAAGACAGTTATTACAGTGCAGATTAAAACAGAGGATAACATTACAGGTGCAGTAAAAGGAACATTTAACATAGATACACTTAGGTTTCATAATGTAGTAGTTTATATGTTACTTAGGTTGCATAGTGTTACAAAATTGTGAGTTACACTCATGGATATAGTAGGTCCTCAGAGAAGACAGTGTGTTACATCCCTGTTTGGACCTAGTAGCGAGGAGTGGGTCTGGGGGAGGGAGAGGCTGTCCAGTGGATGTTGTCGAGCCAGGAGGCAAGGTGGGTGGGTACCACAGGTTACAACAGGGGATTAGTTGCACCTACAACAGTCGGTATTGAAGATTTGGTTCTAAAGAGCTATTCTAAAGGAGCCAATTTTTGGCAAGTTGAAGATGCAGCTAGGGAGGGAGTTGAACCAGGTAGGGGTTCTGTAGAGGAAGGATCTCTGGGCAAGAGAGGTCTTGGTTCTGGCCACCTTGAAAGTGGCCTTAACAGAGCTATGGGTGGTGACGGATGATGATGACTGCTGTAGGGAGGTGGAGACCCCGGGGGGGGGAGATTTCTAGCAGTGATTTCTTAGCGAGAAGGCAGGTCTGGTAGAGCAGTTGCTCCTCAAAGTTGAGCAGATTGGCAGTAGTATAGATAAGGCAGGTGTGAGTGTGGCTGGGGGCACCGGTGAGGAGCCTACAGGCCTTATTGATGGAGAGTTGGATTTTGGAGAGGGAAGTGTTGTCAGCTGCAGCGTAGATGGGCAAGCCATAGTCCATGAGGGACAAGACAGAGGAGGTGATGGGCAGCCTAAGGGCAACCTGAGGCAGGCAGTCCCTGTGCTGGTATAGCAGGCCAATCCGAGAGTTAATGGTGGCTGACAAGGCATTAATGTGGGTGTGGAAGGAGAGGGCAGTATCAAATGTGATGCCTAGGTACTTGTATGTGGTCACTTGTTCTAGCAGGTGCAGAGTGCTGGGGATAATCAAGAGGGGAGTATTTTTAGCTTTATTTTGGTGGTGGGATAAGAGCATTGATTTGGTTTTCTTTAGGTCAATGACCAGTCTGCAGTTGCAGAACCACCTTTCAACTTGGTTGTAAGCTTGGAGGAATGGTGGAGAGGAGAGGTGGGATTGGGATGTAGGCAGCAGGGACTGCATCATCAGTGTAGAGAAGCATTTTACCGGTACATGAGCTGGGAGGGTGTTAAGGTAGAGACTAAAAAGTATTGGATGCAGGATGGAGCCCTGAGGGACCATGGAGTGAACGGGAAGAGTTCTGAAGAGGGACCCGCTGATCTTGACATGCTGGAATCTAGCAGAGAGGTAGCTAGAGAATCAGGAAATGGGACTGCCAGAGAAGCCAAGTTGGTGGAGAGAGTCAAGTTGCCCCTGAAGTTTCTTCCAAATTCGACTGGCTGTGGCATTATTTTTTACCTGCACCTTCCCAGACTCACAACATGCAATGAATCAAGTGCCGCCAAGGAGCTCGCTCAAGCAGACAGGAGAAGGAAGTGAAAAACAACAAGTTCAACATGATGACTCCACTTCCCCCCGCCCCACACCCTGCCGCTACTGCAGCCCATACCATGCCCATTGGTCAACTTACTACTCACCACTGTTCAGACAGACTTGAGACTTTTAGTTGCCCCCTGAAGTTTCCTCTAAATTCGACTGGCTGTGGCTAGAGCTTTCAGCTTAGTCTACTCTTGTCATTGTCTCCAGACTAGCGAGCAGGATGGTCCATGGACAGAGAGAACAAAATACAAAAAAACTCAGATACCTACACCTACTGGTGAGGGGCGACAGCTGAACCTTCTCACTGACTGCAGCAGCAGCAGCACATACTCCTGATTTCTTCCACTTCTGCACTCCACATGACGGTGACATGCGCTGTTCTCCTCTTCATTGGTTCGGCTCCACCTTGTGCTCCTCAGTCTTTTTAGTCCATAGTTAGTCCTTCTTTGCTGCCACCTGCTGGCTCCAGCACTACGATGCATAAGTTCACCACCGAGCATGCCAATCCAGACTCATATTTTGGCCAGAAAATTGCATTTTTTTCAGTTTTTTAACATATCTACAAAACAAAAAGTGAGGGAGCATGGCCCCCTCAGTTTTAAAAATAAGGGGGCCATTGCCCTTCTGGTTTTGGCACATATGCACGCAGGTATAGAATACCTCAACTGTAGCTTGTTTCAGCAGTGCTCCCACACTGAAATTCTGCATCTAGCTCTTTCAGAGCAGACAAGTTAAAAGCTATAGCTGCCTTCTAGCAGCAGTGTAAAACAAAAGAATACACATGCCCTCCAGTGTCCCTTCCTTTTCTCAGTTGGAAAATCCCCTCTGTGTTTTTCTTGTTTATTCCCTTCAGGTACTTAAAGGTCTCTATCATATCCCTTCCTCCAATGAATACATCTTTAACTCTCCCAATCTGTCCTCATAGGGCTTGTCATCCAATCCCTGGATCATCTTTGTGGTCCTGTGTTGCACCCCCTTCAATAACCTGATGTCCTTCTTCAGGAATGGGTGCCAGAACTGCACGCAGTAATGCAGGTGAGGCCTGACCAATGATCTGTACGGGGGTAGTATAACCTCCCTCTTTTCTGGATGAGATCCCCCTAGCTGTACACCCCAGCATTTTGTTGGCTTGTGCTGCTGCCTTCCTGCACTGAGCAGAGTTGTTCATACTTCCCGTTATGATTACCCCTAGATCCTCTCCCTCTATAGTTCTTTCCAACTGCACTCCATTGAAGTGATAGTCCCGCCCCGGTTCTTTGCTCCAAAGTGCAGAACATTGCACTTCTTGGCATTGGACCCTAACTTGATGGTTTCCATGAGCTTCCCCACGAGTGATGTGAGGCTCTCTGGCCTATAGTTCCCTGGTTCATCCTTTGGGCCACTTTTGTGGATGGGTACCACATGAGCCATCCTCCAGTACTGTGGTACATATCCTGTGTCCAGGGAGGTATTGAACAGGTCGGCCAGTGGCCTCACCGGGACGTCTGCTAACTCCTTTAGCACCCTAGGATAAATGCCATCTGGTCCAGGTGCTTTGTCCACCCTTAATGCCCTTAGCCCTTCCAGTACCCTGTGCTCTGTGATCCCTACATCTGTTTTCTCCTTACCCACCCACTTCCATTGCCTGAGGTATCTTTCTCCACTTTCTGCTGAGTGAATACAGAGCATAAATACTTATTCAGTGCCAGTGTTGGGTAAGTTACTTTTCCTATTACTTTTGGAAACTTATTCCAGAAAGCTCTGTGCAGTCACTAGCAAGGATGGAGAAGTACTGGAACAAGTAATACACCTTACAGTGACAATTACTCGTGTCTTTTTATACAAAAGTAATACTTAACTGTATCTGATCACATTTATTTAAAAGTAACTAGTAACTAACATTGCTTTTAAATAAATGTCATCTGTTCTAGTTTTTTACCATATTTGTATTGTTTTTGTATACAAAGAAATAAGTAACTGTAACTGTCAGGTGTATTACTTTTTCTAGTACATCTCCGACCTTGCTAGTGACTGCACAGAGCTTCCTGGATCAAGTTTCTAAATGAAATAGAAAGTAATAGAAAAAGTAACTCACCCTACACTGTTCAGTGCTTCTGCCTGCTCTGCCCCTTTCTTCACCCACCCCCCATCCTTCTTAATCCCCACCAGCTGGTCCTTGCTCCTTCTCTCTTCAATGTAAGGGAAGAAATATTTTTCTCCAGTTTTGATGCCCTGTGCCAGCCTTAGCACCTTGGAAGCCTTGGCCGCCCTGACCATTCTGGTAATCTCCCTGGATTTCCCTGTATACATGTTCTTATCCTCCTCCCTCCCTGATTTTCTGTAGTTTTGAAACGCTGCCCTCTTGGCCCTCACCCCTTCCATGACCTCCCATGTCAGACAACTCTGTTTCTTTGCCCTACACTTCTTACTTTTCTTCCTAGTGCATGTTTCCATAGCCTCTTCCAACCCTTCCCTTATAATGTCCCATTTCTGGTCTGCATCCATGTGCAGTTGCATGCCTGCCAGATATCTGCCCCAAATTTCCCACATTTTCTTGAAGTGTCCATTCTCCCATTTCCTGCCCCATGTTGAGCATGAACCACACTGAACAGTGGTCGCTCCCAGCCAGTGGTTCCTTCACCTCCATATTTCTTACTGACTCCCCGTTCTGTAGTACAAGGTCAAGAGTCCTCTCTAATCAAGTTAGCCTCTGGACCAGCTGTTTAAGAAAGCTTTCCTGAAATGCCTCTAACAGGACCAGTTCCCTTGCACTTATGGCGGATGGTGTGCCCATCTCCACCCCCGGTTGGTTAAAATCTCCCATCACCACTGTGCTCCCCTTCCTGCAGTTCCTCCTGATTTTCTCAGCCAATTAACTATGTAGGTCACTCCCCTAATCTGGTGGCCTGTACACAACCCCCATCCTCAGTGCCCTATTCTTTGCAACCTGAAACTGCATCCATAGGGCTTATATCCTCCCCTCCTCCCCCTCCTCCCTTACGCACTTTATCTCCTCCTTTACATAAATCATCCCTTCCCAGTCCTATCCTTTCTGTATAACCTAAACCCCGGGATCATCATGTCTCAGTCCTGGTACTGGTGGCCCATGTTTCTGTGTTCACTACAATGTCTATCCTCTCCACTGCCAGGAGAGCCTGTATCTTCGCTACTTTATTTCCCAGGCTTCTTGTATTCAATGAGACCACCTTCCAACCCGCCTTCTTACCCTCCTTACCACTAAGACAAAGGCAGGAAACTACAGACCTGTCAGACTGACCTCAGTGGTAGGGAAAGTGATGGAGTCACTTCTGAAGGAAAGAATAGTTTAGTACCTAGAGGCCAGTGGGGTACAGGACCCAAGGCAGCATGGGTTCACAGCGGGAAGGTCATGTCAGACGAATCTAATAGATTTCTTTGACTGGGTGGCCAAAGTAGTAGACCAGGGAGGGGCTGTGGACATGGCCTACCTAGACTTTAGCAAGGCATTTGACACAGTCCCACACAAAAGATTAATAGTCACATTAACCAGTCTGGGAGTGGGTCCCAGGGTGGTAGCCTGGTAAAACATTGGCTGCACAACAGCACACAGAAGGTAATTGTAAATGGAGTCCACTCTGAAGAAAGAGGGGTTACTAGTGGGTACCGCAGAGGTTCAGTATTGGGTCCAGTCCTTTTAATGTCTTCATCAGTGACATTGCAGAGGGACTGGAAGGAAAAGTATGCCTTTTTGCAGATGACACAAAGATCTGCAACAGGGTTGATACACAAAGAGGCGTGGAAAGGATGAAACGGGACTTGGCAAGGTTGGAGGAATGGTCAGAAGTATGGCAGCTAGGATTCAATGCAAAGAAGTGCAAAATAATGCACCTGGGAAACAAGAACACAGGGGAAGAATACACAATGGGTGGGGAGGTAGTAACAACAACAAAAAAGGAAAGGGACATGGGGTAATCATATCAGATGACCTTAAGGTTAGCAAGCAATGTGAGAAGGCAGTAGGGAGGGCTGGGGTATACTGGGATGTATAGGAGAGGCATCAGCAGCAAAAACAGGAAGTTGTTATCCTCTGTACAGACAGTTGGTGAGACCCCATCTGAGTACTGTGTCCAGTTCTGGAGACCCCATCTCCACAAGGACATAGACAGAATAGAGGCAGTCCAGAGGAGGGCAACTAAAATGGTGCAGGGTCTGCAAGAGAAGCCGTATGAGGAAAGACTAAAGGAGCTTAACATGTATACCCTTGAGGAAAGAAGGGAGAGGGGGGACATGATAGAAACTTTGAAGTACCTCAGTGGAATCAACAAAGTCCAAGACGGTAGCATCTTTCAGAAAAAGAGACGTGCAAGAACAAGGGGACACAATTTAAAGATAGAAGGAGGGCAGTTCAGGGGCAATGTGAGGGAGTATTATTTCACAGAGAGGATAGTGGATGCATGGAACAGCCTTCCTGAGGAGGTTGTGGGGTCTAAAACTGTGGGAGAATTCAAGAATGCATGAGACAGACATAAGGCAATTCTTGTGGGGGTAGGAAAAAATAGGCTGTTTGTTAACTAGGATCTGCCACTCAGTGAACTCCTGTATCCTTTTCTTCCTCACTGTATGCACACAGAGAACTGGGAGTACCTCTGAGAATGCTGCTGACCTCCCCACCTCCTCACACTGCTTTCCCAAATCCTCAAAGTTCCCCTTTACCACCTCTACCATCTCCCCCACCAAGTCATTTGTACTAATGTGCACCACTACATGAGGTCTCCTCCTCCTCCCCTTCATTCGCATTTGAGAATTGCCTACCCCACCCTTTCCGCGGTCAACCCCGGAATAGCCTCTACCCAGATACGACTATGCTTTTCTCCTCTGCTTCCCCATCTGACCCCTTTCAGTATAGAATCCCCCCAGCACTAGCATCCCCTTCTTCTTGACTCCTACCATCCCTCCTTCTATTATCTATATCCTCATATTCAGAATCCACTCCACCATGCTCCTTATTAACTCTATCCTCTCCATTTGCATCTCCCACATCCTCCCCACCTGATACCTCCCCGTGTCGCCTCTCTCTCCCTCCCCACCCTTGCTCCCTATCTCAGTCTGATTCCTGACTCCTGGACACTCACCTCCCTTCATCTCCCCATCTCCCTTCACAGAGCTCTGATACCTCCTCTTCCACCTCCAAGGCCAACACTGTGAACCTATTTCCTGCTCCCCCTGCAGCGGTGCCCATCGCCTCTTTCCCCCTGCCCATCGCCTTCCCTCCGTTAACTGCCCCTCTGCGCTCCTTATTCCCACCCACCCCACCTTCTCGCCAGATCCAGCCCTGATGTTCCTAATCTGCTTGCTCCAACTGTTCCTCTCTGGGGTCCATCCTACCCCTGCCCCCCTCCTCTCACCCTTTCCAGCATCCTCCAGAGTCCCTGTACTTTTTCCTCCAGCCTCCTCAGCCTGTAACAAATAGGACACCCTCCTAGTTGCCAAAGTATACTTATCCAAACTGCCGCCTCACATCCATTGCATCCCACTATCCTAACTGTGCCTGTCACCCTCACCCCATGATGTCCTCCCTCCTATCCACCATTCTGCTGCCTCTAGCCACCCTTATACATGCCCCTCCACTCCCGAGTGCAATCCTCCCCATACTGCCCCATTTCACCCAAATAGCTTGCTTCTAAAACCTACCTTACTGTATTGGTCCTGCTTTCAATATCAGTAGCATAGCTTAGCACAGTGCTACTCTAGTCTTGCACATTAGCATCCCATATCAGTACCTTAATTTAACAGCAGAACAGAGAAAGGCCCTTTCATAAATTCAAGCAATTTCACTCCACACCCCCTCACAGCTTCTAACCTACCTCTTCCCTCAGTCTTACTATAAAAACTGTATCCCTGAATTCCTAGCCCCCAGGCTATCACACAATCTTTCCCTTTTGTTCAGTCTTTCTATAAGAATTTATCCCTGAATTCTAACACCTAGGCTGTCTCACAATCATTAGTTGAATCTTTTAATAATCCCCTATTAAAACATGCTTCTGAAACCTAACGTACTACATTGGACCCTAACATATTAGATCAGTACATTAAACATTTAGCAACAACATTTTCGTACCATCCTACACAGAGTCACAGTTTCTTAGACAGTCCTAGTGTTCGCTTGTTGCAGAGCTCAGCCCTGTTGCTGAGCTCCTCCTCCTCGGTGAATGCCCAATCCTATTTCTCTTTGTTCCCATTTAGAAAGTCATGGTGGAGAGGGGTGGGGGGGCTTTTCTTTTTCAACCAGCTCTAGTCCTACTCTCGATTGCAGAGCAGATTTAAAAAAAAAAAAAGATGAATCTCCAGAGCGGTGGGAGCACAGCAGTGCTCACTCCTATCCCCAATTTGCTGCCACCAGTTCCCATTGTGGGGGAAGCGTGTAAGCAAGCACTCTTTCTGACCCCCAAGACTTCTGTCCTTCTGCTGGTGATCCCTCTGCTTATGCACCCCAGCATCCTGCTGGCTTTCCCAACCACCTTGCCACACTGCTTAGCCAACTTCATGTCGTTGAAAATAACTACCCCCGTGTTGCATTTCTGTCTTGTGACGATCAGTTCTTCCCCTCCCAGATGGTACTTTGTCATGGGGTTCCTGTGACCCAGGTGCATGACCTTATACTTCTTTGCGTTAAAGCCCAGTTGCCATACCCTTGACCATTCTTCCAGTTTGCTAAGATCCTCCATTATTTGCCCCCCACCGAGTATCCACCCTGCTGCAAATCGTGGTATCATCCACAAAGAGACACACCTTCCCTACAAGCCCTTTGGCGATATCACTTATAAATATATTGAAAAGTACTGGTCCCAGCACTGACCTCTGTGGCAACCCACTAGACACTTTGCTTTCATCCTAGTGAACATCATTTACCACCACCCTCTGACTTCTACCTTCCAGCCAGCTTCTCACCCATCTAACTACCTTGGGCTCCTTCCCAAGGCTATTTAGTTTGTTCACTAGCCTTCCTCGGGAGACAGAGTTGAAGGCTTTGCTGAAGTCCAGGTAGGCCATGTTTACTGCCCCCCGATCCACTACCCTGGTCACCAAATCAAAGACCTCAATCAGGTTAGTCTGGCAGGATCTCCCCCTTTGAACCTATGCTGCCTTGGAGCCTGCAGCCCATTGGCTTTCAGATACTCCACCAACCTCTCAGCAGTGTGTCTATAACCTTGCCCACTACCAAAGTCAGGCTGACAGGTCAGTAATTCCCTGCCTCTTCTCTGCTTCCACTCTTCTGCAGTGGGACAACATCATCCCTCCTCTAGTCTCCCAGAACCACCTGTTTCCAGAGACAGGTTAAAAAGGGCCATCAGAGGTGCAGTGAGCTCCTCCTTGAGCTCCCTAAGCACTCTGGGGTGTACTCCATCAATGCCCATTGCCTTATTCACTTTTAAACGTGATAGTTCCCTCAGGACCTCATCTACTGTGAAAGGGTTTATGTCTATTTCCAATACCCTTGGACTCATATTTTTTGTCACCGATCTGTTATCTGATCCTTCCACTGTAAATAAAGAGCAGACGTAAAGTAATTATTAAGCATGTCAGCTTTTTGATAATCTCCTTCCACACAGAACCCCCCTTCCCCCTTCAGCCTTCTTTGGCCTTTCTCTTATCCTCTGTATATCTGAAGAATGTCTCATCCCCTTTCTTCTGTGATTTGGCAATCTTTTCTTCTGTTTGTGCTTTAGCCTTCCTGACTGCTCTCACTGCCTCCTTTTGTTTTTCCTGATAGAACTGTCTGTCCTCCTCCTCCTCCTGAGTTATTTTCTCAAAAAGGCCTGCGTTTTTGCTCTTACCTTATCTGCTACCTCCCTTGAGAATCAAAGAGGTTTCTTTTTCCTTTCACCATTGCTAACCTGCCAGATACAAAGACTTGTAGCCCTATTGATACCCTCCTTAATTGTACTCAACTGTTTCTCCACTCCATCAAGTTCCCTAGTCATGACCAGGGCGTCCTTGAGAGATTTCCTCATTGCCTCAAAGTTGGCCCCACTGAAGTCAAGAACCCTAATTCTGGTGTTGTTTATCTCTACCTTAGACCTTATGGTAAACTGTACTGTACTGTGGTCGCTGGTTCCTAGTTGGTCACCCACCATGATGTCAGCAATACTATCCCCATTTCTCAATACCAGGTCCAGCACTGCCCCACCATGGGTGGGTTCCTCTACTAGTTGCCTGAAAGAGACACCTACTAGAGAGCTGAGTATGCGCCTGCTCCTGATAGGTGCTGCTGTGTGCAGGCTTCACTCTATGCCTGGTATATTGAAGTCTCCGACTAGCAGTACCTACGCCTTTTGAGTAATATTCTTAATTTCTTCAATTAACATATCATCCACTTCCTCTCCCTGAGCAGGGGGTCTGTAGATCACCCCTGTGTGCATAATGTCCCCTTTCCTTTTCTCCAGGGTAACCCACAGTACCTCTGCACTCCCCTGCATACCCTGTGTTTCTATTGCCTTTATGTTCTCCATCACATAAAGAGCTACTTTAACCCCCTTCTTTCTCTCCCTGTCCCTTCTAAAGAGAATACTCTGGGATTGTCAGCTCCCAGTCCTGGTTTTCATTGCACCAGATCTCCATGATGACCACCAGGTCCAGGTCTGCCTCCACCATAGCAGCCTCTAGATCTGCAATCTTGTTCCCAAGGCTATGGGCATTTACAAACATTGCTTTCCAGTGTGTGCCGTCATTCCCCTTCTCTTTATATGCCTCCCTTTTCTTAATTGCCCACTCTGTCTTGCGATATCATTCCCACCTCCTGACCCTTGTTTTTTCCTATTCTGTGGTTCTATTTGTTGTTTTACTCTCTCTTGATTGTAATAGTTTTTCTGCTGAGCCTGTGGAGAAGGGGGAGGGGGCAGACTATGTTTCCCTGCTCTATTCTGCCTCCATCCGTGGCTGGTTTAAATGCTTGCCAATGTAAAATTAAACCTCTCACTGAGGACATCGGGGCCCCTCCTGGATAGATGTAGGCCATCCCTGCTGTACAGGCCTACGTCCCTCCAGGTGTCACCCCAGTCCCCAATGAAACCAATCCCTCCCTTCCATACCAATCCTTTAACCAAGTGCTGAATTAATCAATGTGGCAAATCCTGTCCTCTCCCCTGTCATAGATGGGTAACGGATTATGGACCATGCCACCTGCCTAAGACCCCTCCCCAGTTTCCTAAAATCCTCCTGCACTACTGCTAGATTGCTCTGAGCTAGATCATTTGTCCCCAGGTTGACCATGACGTCAATCTCCCCCTCCTTTCCTATTGCCACAGTGATCCTTTGGTTCCTCCTTCCATCCCTCCACACAGTGGCGCCACGTAGATACCGGATCTCCCCTACCTCATTAGAATACAGTCTCTAGTGGGCTAAGTATTGCCCAGATGAAAGGTGCATAACTATATTGGAACCCAGAAATATACCTTCTATGCCATCTGCACAGCTATGCAGACTGCTTTAAGCCATCAGAGGAGCCAGCAAAAAGAAGGAATGCTGTGAAGATCATATAATGGGGTTAGAGGAGCTCTTGACTGGTGCTTTATTGCAAGGACATTGTTAAAGGATAGTATGAAATTTTTAGCCACAGAAATGTATTTTATAATTAATACCCTGGAGACCCAAGTTATGATGTAAGCTTCAAAACAGCTGCAAGTTTAGAGCATTTTTGGGCAAAGTTTCATCAATTAAAAAATAACCCTGTTTTGACCCTCTTTATGGTTATACTTTTGATGAAATACAAAATTAAAACAGTAACAATTTTTATTTAAAAATGAAGGTGTCAGTGCTGTGGATATACGTCACTGGCTAAAATAATTGTATATGGTAATAGGGAACCCGTATCTGATTATAGACTCTGAGAACATTTGGATGGGGCATGGCATATTTGGGTCAAGTTATTACATACTAATACTGGTATTAACCATCTGCCCAATTGTTTTATTTGGTTAGGGATAGGAGTATGCTTTTTTACGTTTGCTTGCGCACATGCGCAAGGAATGTTTTGGGAGAGTAGCACACTTTGGAGGTGTGCCTCTCCCTTGCAATCCAGTGCTCCATTGAGCAGGCATGGCAGTCCTGCACCAATAGGTGCGGGGCTCTGTATGACAGCAGTGGTCTCGCTTCAAAGAAAACCACCGCTGTCATACGGGCACGCGTCATACCGCCCCCTCGCGTCGTGCTTCCCCACCTTGCGTCACGCCGCCCCCAAAGCTTTGGTGTCATGGCGAGCCCACTCCAGCATGGCAAACGCTACTATTGACAAGCCCAATCCCCGGCCGGCTCCATGGCCACCCTAAGCCATCCTTCCGCTATGCTGGGAGCCCACCCAGCGTGGCAAATGTCCTGCTTGAGCTTTGCCGATGGGGTGCTCAATCCTCCCGGCCTCGGCCCCCCATCCATCTTCTGCCACGCTGGGAGCCCACCCCAGCATGGCAAGCATCCCACGAGTCCGCTTTTTTAAACAACCTGTAAAGAAAAATGGTCCCATGTAGTCTCCCAGTCCCCTCCCACAACCCGCACCAACCCCACTGCGCACTCCAGCCTCCCCACCCCCACCCCATACTTACCTCCGGAGCTCGTGTGACGATCTTCGTGTACCAGGAACAGGTCTGCACTCGCCAAAGCTGACCGTGAACTGAGGAAATGCCGGTAAGCTGTATAATGGGCTAGATAGGGGCTTTCAACTTTACTGCATATCTCAGGCATTTTTGAATTTTTAACCAATTTTCAACATGGGGTTTTTGGGACCCCTTCTCATGAATGATGTCACTGTCATGGCATTATTCAGGCCCAAAGGGTGATTTCACAGTCACTGCATGAAATCACCCTTCGGGCCCGAATAGCACCATGACAGTGACATCATTCATGAGAAGGGGTCCCTAAACCCCATGTTGAAAATTTTAGTGCAAAAATCAAAAATGACTGTTTTGATTGAGTTGCATGCTGGCGCAGTTCCTACGCAGGCTCGTAAGTTCACGAATTTTCAATATTTTCACTCCACATTTTCAACATTACCATTTTACCACACCTCCTTATGAGCAGTACAGCTGTCATTTTTCACATCATGACCAAAACGTGTTTCCGCCCATGTAGCGCACAGTGGTGCAGTCGGTGTGCAAAATCAATGTATGGGATGCATTAATAAAATCACAGTGACACTGTTCATTAGCAGAGGTCTTAAAATGGCTATGTTGAAAATTAGGTGACAAAATTCTTAGAAATGACTGTTTTACGAGCGTGCGTTGCGCAGTTCCACAGCGGCTCGTGGGTTCTGAAATTTTCAATATTTCTACTCCAGATTTTTCAACATTGCCATTTTACCACACCTTCTTATGAGTAGTACAGCTGTCATTTTTCACATCTCACCCAAAAGTATTTCCGCCCATGTAGCGCACAATGGCGCAGTGGGTGTGTGTGAACTCAATGTATGGGACACATTAAGAAAATCACAGTGACACTGTTCATGAGCAGAGGTCTTAAAATGGCTATGTTGAAAATTTTGAGAAAAAATTCCTAAAAATGACTGTTTTAGGAGTGTTCATTGCGCAGCTCCTATGCACGCCCGTAAAGTTGCTAAATTTTAATATTTTCACTCCACATTTTCATCATTGCCATTTTACCACACCTCCTTATGAGCAGTGCAGCTGTCATTTTTCACATCTTGCCCAAAACGTGTTTCCGCCCATGTAGCGCACAATGGCACAGTCGGTGTGCAAACTCAGTGTATGGGACACATTAAGAAAATCACAGTGTCACTGTTCATGAGCAGAGATCTTAAAATGGCTATGTTGAAAATTTGGCAAAAAAATTCCAAAAAATGACTGTTTTATGAGCATGCGTTGCACAGTTTCTACTCAGGCTCGTAAGTTCACGAATTTTCAATATTTTCACTCCAGATTTTCAACATTACCATTTTACCACACCTCCTTATGAGCAGTATAGCTGTCATTTTTCACATCTTGCCCAAAATGTGTTTCTGCCAATGTAGCGCACAATGGCACAGTCGGTGTGTGAACTCAGTGTATGGGACACATTAAGAAAATCACGTGTCACTGTTCATTAGCAGAGGTTTTAAAATGGCAATGTTGAAAATTTGGTGAAAAAATTCCTAAAAATGACTGTTTTATGAGCGTGCGTTGCACAGTTCCCACGCACGCTTGTAGGTTTGCGAATTTTCAATATTTCCACTCCAGATTTTCAACATTGGCAATTTACCACACCTCCTCATGAGCAGTACAGCTGTCATTTTTCACATCCTGCCCAAAACATGTTTCCGCCCATGTAGCACACAATGGCGCAGTCAGTGTGCAAAATCAATGTATGGGACACGTTAAGAAAATCCCAGTGACACTGATCATGAGCAGAGGTCTTAAAATGGCTGTGTTGAAAATTTGGTGAAAAAATTCCTAAAAATGACTGTTTTATGAGTGTGCGTTGCGCAGTTCCTACGCACGCTCGTAGGTTTGCAAATTTTCAATATTTTCACTCCAGATTTTCAACATTGCCATTTTACCATACCTCCTCATGAGCAGTACAGCTGTCATTTTTCACATCCTGCCCAAAACGTGTTTCCGCCCATGTAGCGCACAATGGCGCAGTCGATGTGTGAACTCAATGTATGGGACACATTAAGAAAATCACAGTGACACTGTTCATGAGCAGAGGTCTTAAATGGCTGTGTTGGAAAATTTGGTGACAAATTTCTAAAATGACTGTTTTACGAGTGTTCATTGCGCAGTTCCTATGCACGCTCGTAAGTTTGCGAATTTTCAATATTTTCACTCCACATTTTCAACATTGCCATTTTACCATACCTCCTTATGAGCAGTGCAGCTGTCATTTTTCACATCTTGCCCAAAACGTGTTTCCACCCATGTAGTGCACAATGGCACAGTCGGTGTGTGAACTCAGTGTATGGGACACATTAAGAAAATCACAGTGTCACTGTTCATGAGCAGAGATCTTAAAATGGCTATGTTGAAAATTTGGTGAACAAATTCCTAAAAATAACTGTTTTACGAGCATGCATTGTGCAGTTCCTACGCACACTCGTAAGTTTGCAAATTTTCAATATTTTCACTCCAGATTTTAAACATTGCCATTTTACCACACCTCCTTATGAGCAGTACAGCTGTCATTTTTCACATCCTGCCCAAAACGTGTTTCAGCCCATGTAGTGCACAATGGCGCAGTCGGTGTGCAAAATCAATGTATGGCACACAGTAAGACAATCACAGTGACACTGTTCATTAGCAGAGGTTTTAAAATGCCAGCGTTGACAATTTGGTGAAAAAATTCCTAACAATGACTGTTTTACGAGCGTGCACTGCACAGTTGCCACGCACGCTCATAGGTTTGGGAATTTTCAATATTTCCACTTCAGATTTTCAACATTGCCATTTTACCACACTTCCTTATGAGCAGTGCAGCTGTCATTTTTCACATCCTGCCCAAAAACGTGTTTCCGCCTATGTAGCGCACAATGGGGGTAACAAAAAGGTCATGCTGAAAATGTATTGTGCAAATACCAGCAATCGCACAGGGCATTAGGGTAAAGCACCATACATGCCAAACACCACTGCAAATACCTGCAAGCGAACGTTCGGCATTGACAAATGCTTATTTTACATTGGGCGTCCCAAGGCTTGCTATCAGTGTGGAGCATGATTGCTTCTGAGTAATGCTTGTGATTCTATAAAGTATGGATTGTACTTTGAACTGGGGCAAATTAGCAGTCATTTGCTATAAAAATTAGGTAACCTCAGTGATGAGGAAGGACATCCCTACAGGTCTTGTCCGTGGGCACCACATAATAGGTCTGATGTTATGGATCAAGTAGAACAAGATTATTATCTATCAATCAATCAATCAATCAGTCAGTCTCATCCAATCCCATCTACTAGTATGGCTACAGATACTGGAGTGCCCACCACTTCCAGGGAAGGAGGTGATGAAAGAGTATCAGGTTCAAAGGAAGCCAGCTATCAAGCTGATACTGCTGTTGTACTGGAGCAGGAGCAGAAGCCATTGTGCTTTCTGACATAAACACTGAAATTATAGCTATTCCCTTGGAGACCCCTGGTAATGACAGTATGGCCAGTAAACACTGTGATACTGTCTTGTCACCCCCACTACCCTGGAGACTGAAGTATTTAAAATGGCCACCAGGTAACTTAAAAAGCAGTGTCCCCCAAAGTCGAAGATAGCCAGAAGCTCCCCACAGTACTGGATAATAAATATGATATTTTGTCCTCACAGAAAGAATGGGGAGACTCAGAGGAAGAATCAAATTAATCTTCAGCCGTCTCATCTCAACCAGATCCTTCCTCTAGTGCTGAGAATCCAGACCCAGAAACTAGGGTGTCAAAAACCAAAAAGGAAAAGCACAAAGCTGACCTGTGGAAGAAAAATAAGTGAGAAACTGACATTATGATGTTTTTGACTTCATTAATTTTTCTTTTTTTTCTGAAGAGTCAAGGTTTTGGTGTCACCTCCCTTATACTGTCTATAACAATGTTAAAGGATTGGCCACAGCCTCAATTCTGAGAGATTTTCATACTGATATTGTCTTCCTTCAGGACACTCAGTTGCGTACACTAAATGAGACAAGTAGGGCTCAGAGATTATGGGCAAAAGGACCGTCTTACTGGTAACTGGAGAAACACAAATATTCAGAAGTAGGTATCCTGATTTTTCTGGACTATTCTGTAGTGTTGCACAGATTGATAGATCTAGTCCCTGGAAGAGTTTTTATTTCGGATGTATCCTTTAGAGGTCTTGAACTTCAATGCATTAATTTGTGTTGCTCTCAAACAAAAACAGCAAGGATTGATATATTTAAATTGTCCAGGCCTTTTCTTTATACCACTAAAGGGATAATATTTGGGGGGGGGGGCTTCAATTGTGGCTCTTGGACTGTACCTAGTGAAGGAGGTGATAAGAAGGCATATTGTGATTCACCCTACGTTATTCAGATGATGTCCTCTGCTGTATTAGTTGATGCTGCTATATCAACAGCTGCAGCCCAGGAACATAGAAACATAGACCATGACAGCAGAAAAAGATCAGAGGTCCATCCAGTCTGACCATATTCCTGATAATCCCTGAAACCTTCCCTGGAATCTATTGTTCCTCCAGGGTACAAACGCTCCCCATCCTATCCCCCATTTTCATCCTTGGTCTTGTCGCCCCAAGCTACCACTATTCCCTTCATTCTATCCCATGCCTGCTTGAATCCCCTGACTGTGTTTGTACTCACCTCCTCAGTCGACAGACTGTTCCAAGGTTCCACCACTCTTTCTGAAAAGAAGTGCTTCCTCACATCCCTCCTGACGTCCCTCCTGTTAACTTCCACTCATGACCATGTGACCTCAAGTTGATATTAAGGACAAATAATAACCACAGTTTACTGTGTTAATTCCTTTAAGGAACTTGAAGGTCTCTATCATATCTCCCCTCTCCCTTCTGGTTTTCAATGAGTACATATTTAGTGCCTTGAGGGGCTCCTCATTGAATCTGCCCTGCTGGCCTGAATCATTTTTATTACTCTGCTCTACACTGTTTCCAACCTATCCCTGTCCTTTCTGAGGTGAGGACTCCAGAACTAGATGCAATATTCCAGGTGAGGCCTCACCAAGGACCTGCATAGGAGAAGTATTACCTCTTTTCTTCTGTTATCAATACACCTCCTAGTACATCGCAGCATCCTATTAGTTAGTTAACTAGTTAAAACTTTATTTTTATACAGGATAGAATGTTAGGTCCAAAAGGACCTATCTACAAAGTTGTCCTGTGTATGCAAAATACATACAATCACAGGAACCATATAATCATGAATCATACAGACAAAAGCATAGGATACTACAAACCATAACCACATCTTACACTTACAATCAATCGTTATACACTTATTTCACTATACATATTCATGGCATACAATACACACATGAAAAGTACAGGTTTGGGTGCAAATTCTTAATGGCAGGTACATTCCTGAATGAGAATCCCATTCAGCTGGGATTTAAAAGTTGATACTTTAATCGGATTCCTTATTATTGGTGGTATTTCATTCCAGATTTTTGCAACGTGATATTGAAATACCATATTTCCATACATTGTATTTGTTTTTGGTACTTCCATACCTCTATGCACTTCCTTCCTCAAATCATAGTGTTGTGACAGACAGCCCTGTTGTATCTTAAGGTTCCACTTTATCATACCCTTATTAATTTTAAAAATTAATACTGCGTATTGTTTTTTTGCTGTTAATTCCAGGCTATCCCA
The DNA here is from genome assembly GCA_016271365.2 of Neoceratodus forsteri. Lineage (NCBI taxonomy): Eukaryota > Metazoa > Chordata > Ceratodontiformes > Ceratodontidae > Neoceratodus > Neoceratodus forsteri. The sequence continues at coordinate 690,607,077 of CM057449.1, forward strand.
ATTCAAAGTTTCATGAATCTGACTAATGTGTCTTGAACAGACAGCCAAGAGCAAATCTTGCCAGTTGATTTTATGATTTATTAACCTTATCCAACTGTTTTAACTCTGTAAAACGATATACAAATTACCATATTCCAAAACCGGAAGTATCAACTGTATTGAAATAGTTTTCCACATTTGGTGGGACGTTATTGATGAGGATTGCCCTAAGGCACCTATTCTTAAATTTAATTTTTTGTAATGTTTCTAAATGGGTGCAAAATGTAAGTGAAGTATCTAAGATAACTCTTAAATAGTTGTACTGGTTTGTGATTGTTAATGCTTTATCTGCTGTTGTTATAATTCTCAGTTCTGATAAGAAGCTGCTGCTGTTCTGTCTCTTTTTATCAAAGAGCATTACTTGTGTTTCCTTTTGATTCACAACAAGCTTTGAGTCAAAAAAACAATCTTGAAGGATATTAAAGTCTAATTGAAGCTTTGTTAGCACTTGATCCTGCGTTTTTGTTGTTGCCAATAACACTGTGTCATCTGCATAAAGTCTTATATGTGTATTTGAGATATGTTCCAGTAAGTCTTTTATGTAAATCAGAAACAGCGGCCCCAATATTGAACCTTGATACACTCCTCTTGTTACGTGACCAAGATCTGATAAACATTTATTAATTTCTACCTGTTGCTTTTGATCCTCCCAAATATGATTTAAACCATTGTATCGTCCTTAGTGCTATTCCAATCCCTTCCATTCTCCCAAAGAGGATGTGGTGGTCTACCAAGTCAAAGGCCTTGGACAAATCGACAAACACCACGCCCGCGGACTCCCTGGCATCCAAGGCTTTAGCTATCTTGTCCTCAAAGTCCACAACCATGGTGCCCATCAAATGCCCAGCCCTAAAACCATGATGGTATTGAGTGAGCTTTGAGTATTTCTCTAAATATTGATAAAGTTGGTTACAGACCATCCTCTCCATCAACTTTGAAAGTATGGAAAGGATTGCAATGGGTCGATAGTTTGATGGATCATCCAATTTACCTCCTTTAAATATAGGAACAAGTTTAGCAATCTTCCATATGTCTGGGAATGTATTCTCCATTAAGCTCTGATTTTTGTATCTTTCAGACACCTTATTTCTATTTTATTAAGTCCATAAGATTTATTAGGGTTCAGATTTTTAATTGCATCCTTAACCTCCTTCATCTCTATTTTTCTAAAGTACAACGGGGGGAATTAAGTTCAACCTCCCCTGAATTGCTTATACTGGTTTGTTTTGTTGTCCCTACTGGTGTATCTATATTAGGCAAAGCAACAAAATAATTATTTAATACTTGGGCCACTGATGTGGTATCCATAAGCTCCCCTTTGCCATTTAACATTTTAATCTCCTGTCTGGCTCTAATGGGATTTTCCAAGTCTTTTATTATGTCCCAATACTGTTTATGGATTGTTACGTTCTCCATTTTATTATTGTAAAATGTACGCCTAACCTGCTTAATTAATTTTTTACATATGTTTCTCTGCTTCTTATATTTTTCCCAGTCTTCCCCATTTCAAGTTTTAGTTTTTTTTTCCAGGCTTTATCCCTGATATGTATTTGTTTCCTCAGGAATTCATTTACCCAGAGAAGATATTTTTTTCCCACAATTTCTGGGTTTTAAATGGTGCATGTTGATTACATATGTGTAAGAAAGTTTTAGTGAAATATTCAACCCCCAAATTTATATCTGGGATCATTTGTATCCTATGCCATTTTTCTAAGTCCAAATCCCTTGTGAAAGTGTCTGGGTAATAATTAACATATTCCCTCCGAATACTAACTTTCTCTTCTACCCTACAATTAAAATTATCTAAAATTGTGCATGCTTGTGTGTTATGATCCCCTAAATTTGAGGGTAAAATCTGACAGCTTTCAACATGAAAGTCTTTAGAAAAGAACATTAAGTCCAAAATATTTCCCTGGCTATAAATGCCAGTTTTCCTTGTAGCTTAGTTCACTGGCTGCTGAACATTCAAAATCTCAAAACTTTGTTCTAACGTCTGACCCCTAGGCTTACCCCATGCAGCGTTAAAATCCCTGATTAATATTAAATATGTATCTGCTGCCAGTGAAGCAATTTTCTGTGCTAACAGTTTAAAGCTGCTAACTTTTATTTGGGGCAGAGAATAAACAACACCAATAAACAGTTTTAGTTGTTCGGACATAATGAACAGACATTCAGTCCCTTCCATAAATCCTGAATATACTGTTTCAAGCAAACCCAGTTTATTATCAATAAACAGGAGAATCCCCCACCCCATTTCCCTCGGTCATGCCTAAATATACCAAATCCCTCCATTGAGACTTCATCATCATGCACTTGTTCCATCAATCATGTTTCTGAAATTTCAATTATATCTTTTTCAAACTGCTGGGACCAAGTCCTGAATTCTTGAATTTTTTAATGAGACTTCTGGTGTTTTCATCCCAGGCCGATTTGTAGTATAAGGCCCTGAGTTGATCTCTCCATCTCCTGCTAATAATAAAATCAATTGAAGAACTATGAATTCTGACCGTATGCTTTGTTTCCACACTATCCCTCTCCATTGCTCTAGGCACGGACACCTCCCACAATTCAGTTGTTTTATACTGTTTGTAAACAACTTCCTTCTAGCCCTTACAGATTCCATTGGGGCTAGTGGAGAAACTAATAATAAGATTGTAGTTCTGTTTTACAATCTATTCTGTGAGGTGTCCATGTCAGGATGGAAACTAACACCTAGCAGTGGCTGATAGACCAGCAAGACAATCAGAGTAGCTTGTATTGCAAATTTCAGCATGTTATGTGAATAGCCCAACAGCTGCATTACAAATAGCCACAACAACTTATGTTATTTTGACAGACTAGAATTAAACAATTTGAAAGTTCCTATTAAGTTAAGATAACAAATCTTCAATTGCCAGTCTAAAACCATTCATTAAAATATGTAAAATATAAAATATGTATTAGCCTTGCTATAGGCCATGTTGCACAACATAAAATATGTATTAGCCTTGCTATAGGCCATGTTGCACTGGCTCATTTGTTTAAGGGAGTTACTGATGATAACTCCTAGATCCCATTCCTCTTCTGTCATGCTAAGTCTCACCCTACCCATCCAGTACTCCATCTTGGGGTTCCTTTTCCTTAGGTGCATTACATTACACTTTTTGGTGTTGAATTTATTTTTTTTGTAAGTGCTTTAGGTGTTATTTGATTGTCTCCCCAGTCCCGATCCAGGGCATCCATGACATGATGCATGCACGTGAAGGCACATGCACATCACACCTATGGGATGCCCCACCCTACCAGTCACTCTGTTACCACCTGTACCTGCCACCAGACCTCCATCCAGTGATGGCGGGACTATGGATGGACAACCCACCCAAGAGAGAAGAGCCAGCACTCGAGCCTGCTTCCACTCTCCCCCCCATGCCAGCACCCCAGTGACCTGAGTCCATGCCCAAACCTGGGTCATATGTGTGGCATGAGGTGTGGCATCCAACGCCTCAACCCTCAGTGCCATCGGGTCAGCTTGGTGTTGAATTATAACTACTAGACCATTGACCCCCCATTCTAGTTTTTGCAGGTCCCTATGCATATCCTTTACTCCTTCTTTACTATCTACACTCCCACATAGTTTTGTGTCATTTGCAAAGAGACACAGCCTGCCCTGGATTCCCTGACCAATGTCACTAATGAACATGCCGAAGAGTACCAGACCCAGGACAGATCCCTGTGGAGCTCTACTCATAATATATCTTTCTTTTGATTTAACACCATTTATCACCACCCTCTGCTGTTTCCCTTCTAGCCAACTACCCACCCAGTTCACTATGGTTTTAGCTACACCCAGGCTCTCCATCTTTTTGGGCAACCTTTTGTGCAGTACTGAATCAAAAGCTTTGCTGAAGTCAAAGTACAGCAGATACACAGCATGGTCTTTGTCTACATCCTTGGTCACCCAGTCAGAGAAAAGAAAAATTATGAACGGCTTCCAAATGTTATTGCCATGAACTCATGATGCAGGGTTACTGTTGAGAAGATGGTAGCCAGCCCAAATGAGAACACAATCCAAAATTCCAACACTCACAGGCAGAAAGGCATAGAAACATACCAAGTCCACTAGATAAGGTGCAAATGCCAATTTTATTATTTCTGGTTAGTCTGACAAGTTTTTTCCACCATGAAACCATGTTCTTTACTATCCTGGAGCCCATTGCTCTCTAGGTAGTCCACGAGGTCCTCTTTGATTAGTGATTCCATAAGCTACCCTATGAAGGAGGTCAGACTGACAGATCTGTAGTTCTCTGGTTGCTCCCCTATCTCCCCCTTATGAAGCAGTACAATGTCTGCCATTCTCAAATCCCTTGGAACTTCCCCAGACCTACTGTATGTGAGCTGTTGAACAGCTCAGCCAGTGGTTCAGACAGTTCTGCTGCTAATTCTTTAAGTATCCTTGGATGCAACCCATCTGGTCCTGGGGCTTTATCTATGTTAAAGGTTGCCAGTCCTTTCAGGACCCTCTCTCTAGTAAGTATTGGCTGCCTCATTTCCAGGACTCCCTTAGCAGCCACTTTGCTGATGCTTTCTGGCATGGACCCGCAGTCCTCCTTAGTAAATACTAAGCAAAAGTAGTCATTTGGGATGGTGGCCTTTTGCTCATCCTCCTCTAGCACCTTACCCCCTTCAGCTAGTCATGTGATGGCCCTCCTTCTTTCTTTTTTTCACTGATATATCAAAACAACAGTTTTTCTCCCTTCTTGCCCCCCCCGCAATATGCAGCTCAGTGCCTGCTTTCACCTCCCTGATGACCCTCTTTGCCTTCCTATTTTTCTGTATGTGCCCAATTCGATAGAAGCTATAAACACTAGATTAGTAGCTCCAAACAAGGAGCTGGAGGTTGAAGAAGCTATTAAACCGTTAAATTCACATACTGCCTCAGAAGCAATGGTATTACGGGGGAATGGTATAAAGCATTTTGGCAAGAGAAGATGGGTATATTAACTACTTTATATAATTGCAACTTTTCAAAAAATCTACTGCGTCCACTTTTCTACAGGGTATTATGATTTGTTTTGCATACAAAAGGGGGTTGGGAGGTCCTCAGAAACTAAGTTTATTGAATACAGAGTTCCAAATTTTGTTAAAACTTCTGGGGAAAAAGCTTTCAGTGGCAACATTTACTCTGATCCTTTTTACACAAATGTGTGCTGTTCCAAGTAGGAAAATTCAGGAAAATCTTGTCTCACAGCATGAGCTGGTAGAGCTGGGAAGACTTGGTGAAGCCTGGGGCCTTCTCCTAGCCTTGGATCAGAAAAAGACATTTAACAGACTTAGTCATAACTATTTCTTTGCTGTATTGCTGGGATATGCTAAACTATATGAACTAGAATTTAATATGAAGAAATGTGTTGTCATTCATTTCAGCAGAAATAATATAAAGAATGACTATATGCTTAATGGCCAGGTACTTAGAGTGGTAAATGAAGAAAAGGATCTGGGTATTCTGATTTCCAAGGACTTAAATTTCAAGAACCACTGCCATACTATGATCAAAAGGGCAAATGGGATTTAGGGACATATAAGGAGACATATACGTAGCAGAGATGAGGAGGTTATCATGCCATTGTATATTGCATTGGTTAGGCTCTGCTTGGAGTATTGTGTCCAGTTCTGGTAACTGCATACCAAGGCTGAAATTAAAGCTCTTGAGGGGGTACAGTGCAGGACAACCAAATTAATAATGAGGATAAAGAACCTGAATTATGAGGACAGACGTGGAGCCTTGAGTCTGTTTTCTTTAGCGTATAGATGATTTAGAGGTGACCTGTGTTTGTTATACAGAGCATTAGCAGACAATTATTTGTGGGAATGCCTGGGGCTCGAGCTAAGCAATTAATATCATCATACTAGGGAACATGCACTACAACTAAAGGATGAAAAAAATAATACAAAGTAAAGGTGTGCATGGTTTAGCCAACAAGTAATAACAGTATGGAATTCCCTCCCACATGAGGCAGTGGGAATAAGTTGTACTGTAAGTGAGTTCAAATCAAAATTGGATAATCACAATAAAAAAGCAATATCCAGAGTTTTCATTTTTAGAAACAGGTGCAAAATTATGGGCTTTTGCGTTATTGTGCTTGTAGCATACCTATGATACCTTTGATGGTGCGCCATCCCTTTTCATTTCTTGGCTGAAATTGCTGTATTCATATGGTACAATCTTTACTGTTATTAATGGTCAAAAAGGACATGAATTTTTACAGCCGTGGATGGAGCCTAAAGTTGTTTTGCTTCTTTAGCTTTTAAAATGGCTGACCATGGCATGCTTCCATTGGACTTTTGGAAGCATCCTTCCAAAAGTCCAGCAGAGCTTGGTGCACTCTACCATGATCGACCACTATGGAGTAATAGCCAAAACAGCCACACTATTTCGGCTGTTACTTCTGTATTTTGGGAAAGGAACTGTGCATGCGCAGTTCCACTAGTGCTGCCATCTTGGGAATAGTAGAATACCATTCACTGCAACTACACATGCACGAGTGTCACGCATGCTTGATTGCATCGCCACTGCCATTTTGGAGATGACACTTGGTGGCGCTCCTTCTCTGACTTCAGAAGCTCACCACAGCCATATCGGCTCTGGCTAGAGTATGTTATTGAAGTCGGGAGTTCAGCAAAGGTGTCCCATGAACCCGATATTATATCTGTTTATGCTGGATCCCATTTTAAGGCTTGTACAGCAAGATCCTCTAATATTGGGAGTGGAGCCAATGACTGATGATCTAACATACAAATTAACTGCATATGCAGATGATGTCTGCTTACTGATGAGGGATGTGGACTCTGGCATTAATGCCCTGGCACATTTTGATAGGTTTGTTCATATATCTGAATAAGGTAAAGAGCTATGGTATGGTCTTAGATATAGGAGATGTCAGCTCTCTATAAGGTGGGGGACATTGTCATAAAACCAGGCCCTATGCAGGTATTCAATCTATGTTTTTGAGTGATAGACCAGGCTGCTTTTAACTGGTTTATGAGGGTTAAAAGTGCAGAGGCACAAGTAAATAGATGGTGTCAATGACCAATGACAAAAGGAAAATGTATTTTTATCATAACATTTGGATTCGGATATTTTTGTACACTAGTTGTATTTTTCTACCTCCCACTGGGTTGGAAGCTAGAACTGATATGTTTTCTTCAAACTATTGTAGGGGAACAGGCTAAACCCACTTAAAAGAGGACATACGTGTAGGGAAATGAAGGAGGGAGGAGTTAATATGATAAACCCTATTGTATTTTTTAACTGTGTATTCTTCAATTTTAATATTCGTCTCCTATTAACAGGACACTTATCTGTAGGTTTAGAATTATTTCAGGTGGTATGCAGATCTTTAATAACATGAGGGAACTGTGAACACTGTGCAATATCAGAGGCCCTAATTTGCCCAAGTCCCTTACATAATCTTGTGTTTTTAGAAAATAAAATGTTGGGAGCTTACTTGTCAGTTTGTCAAGGATAATCCAGGGAAGTAACTGTATGCACATATCTTGACAAAGTATTTTTTTAATCTCCACAGTATTTGATCCTTTACATGGAGTAGATGCTGAGGTTATAACTAAGCAACCGACTGATAATAGATTTCCCCAAAAATGTGGGATGTTGTTTGGTTATGTGCCCAAAGACAGTTAAATGTAAAGGGGAATGCTAAGCACGACAGCGCTGAAGGAAAAAAAATTGTCTAAGACAGGCCTGTCACCTGAAAGTGGAAACCATGACACATCTCTGTTTCTCCTGTTCTCACACTAAACCCTTTAGGCAATATTTGGCCAATGAGTGGTGGAATCCCAGAATTTCAGGATAATTCTTATGTTGGTTTAATTTCAGGTGAGTCAGGTGTCGCTTGGAATAAATGGACATTTAGCACAGCATTGATTCGGTCTGCTTACGTGAAATGGTGCATCTGGCAGGCTGGATGCCAATTTGCATTGCAAAAAAAAAGAAATATCATTATCAGTATTATTGAGTATTGTATATAATGAATTTACTGCTGTCAGAGAATAGAAATTTAAAATCTTAATGAGCGGCAAATATAGGAAACTAGAAAAGTATTAACTGGTTAGAATAAGGGTCTGAGGGCACTGGATTATGGTACTGGTTTGCTTTTCTGTTTTCTTCTTTACTTTGGCATTAGGTAATGGGATATTTTTGTGTAATATTTACATTTGTATAGATGTAGATTCTTTGTGATGTTCTGATTTGTATGATATTTTTTGATATTTTCTGTAGTAGAAAATGCCCCTACTCTTGCAAAAATTGCTTTGTGTTCATTTCCACCAGCACACCCACCAGACAGCATCAGAGATGGGCAGAAGGGATCTCAGATTAACATCTTACTCAAAGGATGGCACACTCCGACAGTACAGTATCCTCCTTGTACTGCAGTTGAGTGGCAGCACTGATGGTACGAGCTCAATCCAGCTGTGGGACTATAACTCATAACCATCTGGCCCAAAGGCAGATGTGCTACCAAATGTGCCACAATGACTTGGGCAAGGGAAACCCCTGGGGATGAGTGACCACAATTCTGTCTGATTCACCTTGATACTAGATATCAGAAAGACAAAGTTTCAGATAAAGGTCTTAGATTTTAGGAGAATGGGGGATACCCTGTTAGACAAACTGAGAATTGAGGTTGCCAAAGTTGAGATAGTGAGGCTAATGTGGGATCTCAACAGGGGTAGTATTTTGGAGGTGACTAAAACCTGTCTAAAAGAGGTAAGCAAAAGCAAGAAATATACAAAGCCCCTCTGATTCTCCAAGGAAGTAAGAAGCAGTCTAGGAAAAGAGTTCTGCATTCAAAAAGTGCAGGGGGGGGGGTCAATCTGAAAGTAATAGAGAGGCATACTTTATGAAAATGAAGAAGGAAAGCAACATTGTAAGACGGATAAAGGCAGAGATGGACCCAAGGATAGCTGGGGAAGAAATGTGCATTTTTGCAGATGACACTAAACTCTGTGGTAGGGCATAGAAATGTAGATGTCAGCAGATAAGGACCTATTTGCCCACCTAGTCTGCCCTATTGTCCCTACCTACAGTGTCACTACAGACCCTATTCAATCTCCAGTCTCCCCCCCTTGCCTTATTTCTAAGGTCCCCTTATGTCTATCCCATGCATGCTTGAATCCTGTTACTATTTTAGCATCCACCACCTCCGCTGGAAGGCTGTTCCAAGCATCCATCACCCTTTCCATGAAGAAGTATTTCCTCATATCTCCTCTGAGTCTCCCCCCCCCCCAGTTTCATAGCATGACTCTTTGTCCTTGAGCATCTTTTATTTTTGTAAAATGCCACTCTCATGTACTTTGTTAATACCCGTGAGGTATCTGAACATTTCTATCATGTCCCCCCTTTCCCTTCTTTCCTCTATAGAGTACATATTACATTCCTTGAGTTCTTCCTCATAGGGCTTTGGATAAAGGCCCTACACCATTTTGGTCACCTACTTCTGTGCTGCCTCCATACTATCTATGCTCTTCTGGAGATGGCGCCTCCAGAATTGGACACAGTACTTGATAGGAGGCCTCACCATCGATGTATAGAATGGTAATACTATGTCCCTCTTTCTGCTTGTGATACCCCTCCCTATGCACCTGTGCATCCTGCTAGCTTTTCCCATGGCCTTATCACACTGCTTTACCATCTCCAGATCTCCAGGTCATCAGAAATAATTGCCCCCAGGTCCCATTCCGGTTTTGTGGTTGACAATATATTTCTGCCCAATTGGTACATTGCCCCTGGGTTTCTGTGCCCCAAGTGCATGAGTTTGCACCTTTTTGCATTGAAACCCAGTTGCTAAAGCCTTGACCAATCTTCCAGCTTTTTCGGATCGTCACTCATTTTTTCCATCCCTCCTGGTGCATCCATTCTGTTGCAGATTTTTGTGTCATCCACGAACAGGCATACTTTTCTATCCAGCCCTCCTGAAATATCACTAATAAAGACACTGAAGAAGACTGGGCCTAATACTGACCCCTGTGGCACCACTGAGGTAGACTTGAGAAGTGGCCAGGGACATGAAGGGGGACCTAGAAATGCTAACAGCGTGGTCCAAGGTCTGGCAACTGAAATGTAATGCAAAGAATTGCAACAGTTACCAGAGAACAGGTTATTGACTTGGAGGGGTACAAAAAAAACAACAACAAATCAGTCAGATCACTGAGGAAAGGGATTTGTGGGTCATTATTAGTGATAGCCTCAAGTCAACAGCCTAGTGTACTGGTGAAGGCTACCTAGAGTACTCTGCCTAGATCTGGAACCTGGACCTGAAAGAGGAGCAATCTGATGACCACTGGATTACTTCTGAAGTCACTCCAGTGTTATCAAGCATCATCAAGACAAGAAGTCATCAGAAAATGTTTGAACTAATAACCTGATGACGGCACGATTATCTCAGGTGACTTAAATAATACCCATGCATTTATTCTAAGCTCATCCTAGACTCATCTCTCATAGTGATTTCTAATTACTGAAGTTAAAATATGTAGAGAGAGAGAGACTGTTTCCTATTTAATGGGCAAATAAGTAATGACAGAGATGACACAGAAGCAGCACCAGGCACTTAATGTTGTTAGAAGTGAGGAACACCAATACCTATGCAAAGGGTAATTTCAAATGTAGCTGGAAAGCCTCATTTAGATAAATTCCTTTTTTGTGCAGAACATGCAGTTTACAGTCATAATCCCCAGTATGTAGCTCTCTTTCTGTACTGTGGAAGAAGCCATATAATATTACTGCTCCATACCTACCTGCTTCTGTTTTTCGTTTTAGCTGGGGTTTTTTTCCAGTTCATTGCTCTTCATTTTCTTAAGCTATACAACGGTGACATTTCAATGTTTATTATTTATTAATGTTTTATGTAATTTGGACCATATTTATATGCTCAAATTATGAATTTTTTTTTAGAGCTTTATAATATGGTTGAGTCAATTGTGCGAGTCACGTGATGCAGCCAGGGTACGTGGTCACTGATTACTGACACTTTGCTCCCACCCCCCCCTTCCTGAATTTAAGTTTAAAACATGTCTCAGCTGCTTTTTTCCCTAACTAATTTTAGCACTGAAAGTTGCTCACTCAGTGTCGCTATCACCTATGATGGAGTTGGAAGGAGAATGGTTGAGTTAATTGTCAATAATTCACTGGCTTTCCTTCAGTACTCATTTCTTTGATGTCAGATTTATTGCCAATAGTGTAAACATGGGGTGAAGTTTATCACATAGTGACTGTTTTATTTTTGCACCTTTTACAGAGAAGCTGTTTATGTAATTAAATGGATTTCAAATGCAATAAAATCAGTGTTCTAAAAAGTGCAAGCTAGGCCCAGCAGGATGGCATTGGTGGATAGTGCATTTTGCTACCATATGTAGAGACCCCAGGAACAAGTCTTGATACAGACTTTCATGCTCTTGTCTGGCAGAACAATAAGTATACTGCAGAAGCAATGCGCAAGCTCTTGGAAGAATGGTTGTTATTGTTGCTTGCTCTACAGCACCACCTCTGGATTGCAGGGAACCTTGATATCACTGGTGACCATGCAAAAGTAGGTTCTTCTATCACAGGGAAGCACAAGCATGGCAGCAGATGAGTTTCACCATGGATGGATTGAGGACCTGCACAGCAGAGCCCTGTCATTGACCTTATTGATGGCTGGCCTCACACCCTGTGTCACTGCCCTTGCCTTACAGTGAATGCTGTCATGGTGAAAGTATCTCTTTGGATCATCGTGACCCTAGCCTAAGACCCACCAGAAGCCAAAAGTTTCAGGATCTCGCTGGCTATCTCAGGGGTCTGGGTTTAAAAGCTGTGGGGTGGATGGGTATCAACAGCAAAATGTGGGGTCAGGAGTGGCCAAAGGAAGCTGACACCAAACTATAGAGCAAACATAGTGTAACAGTCCCAACTTACCACTTGGCTGTTCTGCAGCACTTGGGGTCTTCACTCTACACACCTCCCAAGGATGTCAGCCTAGGTTCACTAATGAGTAGGCTACAGTGCAGTAGCATGGTGCAGTGCCTCCACCTGGGGTAGTGGTATGGAGTACCTGGTGAACAAAACACAAGGTTACCACCTCCCAGGAATAAACATTTGTTCCCTCCTACCACAGTAATGTTTCCCAACACAGTAGTAATACACACATTCAATCAGGATAAGTCAGTATGATATAATAAACTATCCTCAGATTTATTTAGGGGGAAGGGTAGGGGGAGAATAAAACAGCATAAAACACCACAACAATTTGGCTTTCAACAGATGTCCCCCAGCAGTCCCAGTACCATCCCACAGGTGCACCCAGCTTTCTCCACAAATGACTGCACAGATAGTAACAGTCTGTTGCGGTGGCTACCTCACCGAGTTGCTGTTGGCCAACCAGAGGACACAGGGTCAGTGCACTGAGGATGTTAGAATGCAGGGGAAAACATCAGTTTTAAAAGTAACTTGCAGAACTTTGTAAGAGGCCCCAATAATAATTCACACAAATGCAAGAGTGTCTTTTTTCCCAGTCTTCTGTCTGGGCTTAACCTGTAGATAGCCAAGTCCTGCCCTGGACTTCACTCCCTTTGAACTATGTATCTAACTAACTAAATTGCAGAAGGACTCCTCAGAGCCACAGCCCAGAGGTACTTACAGTTCTGAAGGCTTTGGGGGTGTTGGAAAAGGACACAAATTAGCAGTACCACTCAGGCAATAGCCATTCACCTGACAGGCCTTTTATCGTTGTCACTACTGGGAGTCTTTCGACATCTTCGCTTCTGAGGCCTTAGTCATTTTCGCCACTGGTGGCCTTTGATCGTCTTCACCCCAAGAGCCTGTCAATGGTTCAAGGTGCTTGGGCAGGCTTAAAGTCACCCTGGCCATCTACTAGATACACAGCTTTTTCTGGAACTGAAACACTGCTGGGCTCCTACACAGTCTTGATCCCAGCTCAAGTAACTTTTCTCCCAAGCTATAAAATTCAAACAGTTCCAATAGAAACATAGAAAGACAGACTTTGATGGCAGATAAGGACCGCTTGGCCCACCTAGTCTTCCATTTCCCAACCTAGATGATAAGCTGCAGATCCTATTTAACCAACAGCCTATTTCTTCCCCCCCCCACAAAAATTGCCTTATGTCTGTCCCATGCATTCTTGAATTCTCCTACAGTTTTAGACCCCACAACCTCCTCAGGAAGGCTGTTCCATGCGTCCATCACCCTCTCTGTGAAAAAATACTTCCTCACATTGCCCCTGAGCCATCCCCCTCTATCTTCAAATTGTGTCCCCTTGTTCTTGCACATCTCTTTTTCTGAAAGATGCTACCCTCTTGGACTTTGTTGATTCCACTAAGGTACTTAAATGTTTCTATCATGTCCCCGCCTCCCTCCTTTCCTCAAGGGTATACATATTAAGCTCCTTTAGCCTCTCCTCATATGGCTTCTCTTGCAGACCCTGCACCATTTTAATTGCCCTCCTCTGAACTGCCTCCATCCAGTCTATGTCCTTGTAGAGATAGGGTCTCCAGAACTGGACGCAGTACTCCAGATGGGGTCTCACCAACTGTCTGTACAGGGGAATAACAACTTCCTGTTTTCTGCTGGTGAAGCCTCTCCCTATACATCCCAATATCCCCCCAGCCCTCCCTACCGCTTTCTCACATTGCTTGCCAACCTTAAGGTCATCTGATATGATTACTCCCAGGTCCCTTTCCATTTTTATTGTTGTTACTACCCCCCCCCGGGTCATCTTCCCCTGGGTTTTTGTTTCCCAGGTGCATTACTTTGCACTTCTTTGCATTGAATCCAAGCTGCCATACTTCTGACCATTCCTCCAACCTTGCCAAGTCCCTTGTTATCCTTTCCACGCCTCCTTGCATATCAACCCTGTTGCAGATCTTTGTGTCATCTGCAAAGAGGCATACTTTTCCTTCCAGTCCTTCTGCAATGTCACTTATAAAGACATTAAAAAGGACTGGACCCAGTACTGAACCTTGCGGTACCCCACTAGTAACCCCTCTTTCTTCAGAGTGGGCTCCATTTACAATTACCTTCTGTGTCCTGTTGTTCAGCCAATGTTTTACCCAGGCTACCACCATGGGACCCACTCCAAGCTGGTTAATTTGACTACTAATCTTTTATGTGGGACTGTGTCAAATGCCTTGCTAAAGTCTAGGTAGGCCATGTCCACAGCCCCTCCCTGGTCTACTACTTTGGTCACCCAGTCAAAGAAATCAATTAGATTTACCCCCCCCCAGGATAATAAAAAAAACATAGAGATTTGCCAAGATTTCCATGGATAACAGAAAAATTGCAAAAAATGATTAGAGTTAAAAATAGACTCTGAAAGAAAGCCAAAAAAGACAAAAGAAAGCTGTGATTGGGATTTATTTAAAATTAAAAGAAATGAATGTCAAAAATTAACAAAAAGGGTGAAAATATTTTACTATCGTAGTAAGTTAAATCATAATATGAATCCTAAAAGATTTTGGACAACTATAAAAAACTTGTCAAATCCAGGAGGGCAAAATGGACAAATAAAACTAAAATTGAGAACAAATGAAAATATGATAGAAGATCCACGGGAGGTATCTAATATTTTAAATGGCTATTTTGTTGATCTGTCTAACTTAGGATTAATAGAAGATACTCCAATAGTAATTGATATTAGGTGTGAAGATCATTATTCAAATCAACACCCTCCCTTTAGATTCAAACAGTTAACTTTACAGGAATTAACTAAGGAATTTATCTAGAATAAACCCATATAAATCTGCAGGTCTAGATCATTTAGAAGGACGTTTTTTAAAAATAGCTGCCCCATACATAGCACATACGATTCTAGCTATATTTAATTGGAGTCTACAAGAGGGACATTTTCCTACTTTATGGAAGACAGGGAAGATAGTACCTATTTACAAAACTGGAGATGAATCATCTCCTAATAATTATCATCCTATTACTATCTTGCCTGTCTTGTCCAAATGTTTGGAAAGGTTGGTAAACCAACAAATGGGAGTTTACATGGAAAAATAAGATTTATTAACAAAATATCAATCAGGTTTTAGGAAGAGCTTTTCAACTATGTCGGCTTTGGTCAAATTTAATGATCTGATATGTACATCCCTGAACAAAGGTAAGGATACAGCAGCTATATATATCGATCTGTCAAAAGCATTTGACTTGGTGGACCACTCCATTCTGTCTGAGAGGTTGGTCTGTTTGGGTTTCTCTGGTGATCCACTAGTATGGTTTATGTCATATCTGACAGACCGCTTCCAGAGAGTACAGTTAGAGAATCATCTTTCACATCCTAGGATCGTTAAAAGAGGAGTTCCACAGGGGTCCATTTTGGGACCCTTGTTATTTTTGATATTTAATAATGATTTACCATCTGTGATCAGGCATACAGATATAAGAATGTATGCAGATGATACGGTCTTGGTGGCCTCTGGTGATGGTCGGGTGAATCTCCAGAGAAACCTACAGGCTGACTTCACTAGAGTTCAGGAGTGGTTCACCAAGTCACAATTAATAATGAATGAAAATAAGACAAAATTAATGTGTTTCAGTACTAGAAAACTGGGTGTCTCGGACGTACAGATCACATCATTGAACCAAACCTTAATAGAACAAGTTACAAATTATTGTTACTTAGGAGTTAATATTGACTCTTCTTTGACCTTTAAGAGCATATAGAGTCTGTTATTACAAAAACACATAGAAAACTGGGAGCTTTGAAGAGAACATCTAAGTCCTTAAAATTGCAGAATAGGAAACTGATTGCTGAACAGCTTATACTTCCAGTAATAAAATATGGAGAGGTTATTTATAGGACTGCATCTAAACTACTCTTGACTAAGTTGGATAAATTGCAGTATAGGGTGGCAAGATATGTTTTATGTTGTAGTTTTAGGACTCATCACTGTGAATTGTTGACCAAGTTAAATTGGTTACCTCTTGATTTAGAATATAGGTATAGTTGGTCCTCATTTATATACAAATATAGGACAATTTATTTGAATCATAATATATCAAAAATATTGGCAGATAAAGATTCTGCTCTTAGGAAACTCTCAGTTAGGGCTTTGTATCAAAATAAAACAGATCCAGATAAGTGTAAGAATAAATTTGGGGATAGAACATTGGTGTCACAAGCATCAATGTGTTGGAATATACTCCCTCCTTCATTGCGATTAGAGAAAATTGAAAAAAAAAAAATTCTTAAAGGGTTAAAGATGTACTTTGTATATTCATGTGAATATGTTTGATTTAATTTGGATATATTGTCTAATTGTGTGTGATTTTGTGTTTAAAATTTGTATTGATTGTCTGAAACTGGTGTGATTATGTGAAACTTGGAAAACTTGTGCAGGACTGTCTTGAAAACTGGATTATTTTATCCAAATGTCATGTATTATTCCTGTATAAAAATAAAATTTTTACTACTACTACTACTACATCTGACAAGACCTTCCCACTGTGAATCCATGCTGCCTTGGGTCCTGTGCCCCACTAGCCTCTAGATACTCAACAATTCTTTCCTTCAGAAGTGATTCCATCACTTTCCCTACCACAGAGGTCAAACTGACAGGTCTGTAGTTTCCTGCCTCTGTCTTGCTCCCACTTTTGTGAAGGGGAATCACATCAGCGTTCTTCCAGTCCTCGGGTACCACACCATCCTCCCATGATTTGTTATAAAAGGTAGTCAGTGGTGTCACTAGTTCTTTGCTTAATTCTTTTTAGAATTGGGGATGAATTCCATCTGGCCCCATTGCTTTGTCCACCTTCAGTTTTAGGAGTTCTTTTCAGAACCCTTTCTTTCTCAGAGTGCTTCTGTTAATTGGATTAGGCACCTCCTCCACTTCCTCTTTTGTGAATACTGAACAGAAGTATTCATTCAGTATCCCTGCCTTTTCACTGTCGCTCTCTGCCCACCCACCATCAATTCTATTCAGCCTCACTATCCCTTCCTTTGTCTTTCTACACTCCCTGATACACCTATAAAAGGTTTTATCCCCCTTCTTAACCAAGTTGGCTATCTTTTCCTCAGTTTGTGCCTTTGCTATTCTGACTACCCTCCCTGCTTCCTTCTGCCTTAACTGATACAGTTCTCTGTCCTGCTCCTTCTGTGTTTCCTTATACTTCCTAAATGCTATCTTTTTCTCTCTAACCTTCACTGCCACTTCTTTTGAGAACCATAGTGGCCTTTTCTTTTGTTTTGATTTGTTTATTTGATTCACACAAAGGCTTGCTGCTTCTGTGATGGCAGTTTTGATATTTCCCCATTGTTGCTCCATCCCTCCTTCTAGCCTGTTTGCTAGTGCTTTTCTGAGGCAGTCTCCCATCTTGCCATAGTCAGCCCTCCTGAAGTCCAGAACCCTCACTTTTGTATGGCTTGACTCTGTAGCTGAGTTTATCATGAACTAAACTGTTTGGTGGTCACTTGTTCCCAAATGGCTACCCACTTCTAGATCTGAGATCCTCTCACTGTCCCCATTTGAGAGTATGAGGTCTAAGATTGCTCCCTCATGAGTAGGTTCCAAAACTAGCTGTCTGAGGCATGTCACCTGAAGGACATCAAGAATGGCCCTGCTTTTGGATGTGGCTGCAGCAAAGGTGCTCCAGTTAACATCTAGCATATTAAGGTCCCCCATCAACAGTATCTCCCCTTTCTCTGCCATCCTAAGTATGCCTTCTATCATATCCTTGTCCATTCCCTCCCCTGACATGGGGTCTGTATACAACCCCTGTGTGGATTGTGGTGCCATTTCCAGTCTCTAAGGTGACCCACAGTGCCTCCTCTCCTCCCTGTTTACTCTTTTGTTTAGTTGCTTTTATCCCTTCCCTTCCCTTACATAGAGAGATACTACCCCCCTTCTGCCCTCCCTGTCTGTCCTGTAGGTTGTGTACCCTGGTATGTTAACATCCCAGTCATGGTTCTCTGTGTACCATGTTTCTGTGACTACTATGATATCCAGGCATCCCTCTTCCATCAAGGCCACCAGTTCAGGGAGCTTGTTGCCCAGACTACTGGTGTTGGTACTCATTACCCTCCATTTCTTGATGGCCTTACTCCTTTTTTCCCCATCCCTGTCCTTACTGCATTTGTCACTTTCTCCATTTACCCCAGCATTTCTCCCTATTGACATCTCTATGTTGGTGTCAACCTCACTTAGTACCCTAATTTTTGGGGGGGGCTAGGATTTCCCTGTTCCTTTCCAGTGCCTCCCCCCTTGGCTAGTTTAAATGCTTACCAATGAAGTATTTAAACCTATCACCTAAGATCCTGGTTCACCTCCTGGACAGATGCAGACCATCATGCCAGTATAGGCCTGCTTCCATCCAGGTGGACCCCCAGTCCTCAATGAAGCCAAATCCCCAAGCTCTGCACCAGTTTTTCAACCACTGATTGAATCCCATGGTGTGGAGCACCCTAGCCTCATCCATGCCATAGACAGGCAGCACCTCCGAGAAGGTTACTGTGTGTGCTATTTGTCTAAGGCCCCTACCCATCTCCACAAAGGCTTCTTGCACTGCTCTGATCCCTTTCTTAGTCTGGTAATTTGTCCCTAGGTGTACAATGACATCCAGCTCCCTTCCCTGTGCAGTTGCTCCTGTGATCCTGAGGATTCACTCCCTGTCCCTCCAAGCCATGGCACCAGGCAGACACCTTACCTCCCTCTCCCCTTCCTCCCCCAGTTCTACCTTCCTAACAATGGAGTCCCCCACCAGGAGTTGTTTCCTTCCCCTTTGGGGTCCCATGCCACCCTCCTGTGGGTCTCCTTTGTGGAGGTTCGCAGCATCCTCCTTGGTCTCTACTGTGGGTGCCTCCATAGAGAAACCACACTTTTCCAGAACAGCATAGAAATTGTGGAGAGGTACAACTGGAGGGATGCACCTCTGTTCCACCACCCTCACCCTCCCTGAGCCCACTGTAGTTCAACCACTCATCTTTCTTGGCAACCTCTGAGGCAATGGCAGTGACCCTGGTGGTCCCTGGGTGGGAGAGGAGGTCCCACAAATCCTGGCCAACTCAGCCTGGAGATGTGCAACCTCCTCCCTCAGCCCAGAGAGGTGCCTGCAGATGGGACAACACTGTATCCTCCAGAACGTCTCCCGGAAGACTGCTGCTCCACAGCCACTGCACTGCACCACTCCCATCATGTCTTTTTTCTGGCCTCCTAACTGTTGTTTGGAATACTTACTCTTTCCTATGTTTGTTTCTTTTCTTTTTTCCTTTTTTCTTCCCCTACTTACTTACTGCCTCTGTGCCCTTTTAGCACCTGATCTTCCTGTTCTAAGACAATAAGTTCCTATATTTCTCAGTAGTCTACTTACTTGCTCAGAGTCAGACCTCCAGCAGCTGGGGGGGATGGAGAGCTACTCTTGCCCTTCTAGGATGGTGAGTCTTTGGTGGCTCTATGATCACTCACTTCCTGCTCCCAAACAGGAAGTTCCTGTTGTCAGTTAAATCCTGTGCCTATAAAAGTAGAACTGGTTTAGGGTGGGGGGGTGGAGCAGAGGGAAGGAGGGCAATATAATCCCAGTAGATAAGTTTTAGTTATACCAGTAGCTCCTTCCTCCTAGTGTTCTGTCTGTTCTCTGGCAGAAGCTATCTAGGGCAGTGCTTAAATCTGGTTTTAACCTGTAGGCTGCTAAATTAGAAACTTCAGTCCTACTGTTTCCCACAGGGAAACTGATAAGCAGTCTAATTGCTTCCCTGCTGCTTAACTGGTCTCAAAGACACTTTGCCTGAATACGCTTTTGGGCTAAAAGAGGCCTTAATGTACCCAGACTTGCCCTTAGGTTTGTGCAGCCCTTCTCCACTCTCTCCCTCTCAGATCTCTCTGGGATCTCCCTTTTTCCTGAGCTTTGCTTCTTTTGTATACTGTATCAGCCTTAAGCCCCCCATTTCCTTTCCTGGGCTCTCAGTGGTGCCCTTTCACTCATTTTCAGTGTCCCCCACTGCAGTGGAAACCCATGGAGGCCACCATTATTATTTACATTTTGCTGGATGCCTGTGCAGCCTATAATTTTTACATTTAACATTTAGCTTTAGGGGCAAATACACCAAATTCAGTGCCTAGAGGCATTTGTTGCTTGGCCCCTGGCTCCGCTGCCTTCCCTGGAGCTGAGAAAGTCCCCCAACAGTGCCCACATACCAGCTTCAATTTTAGGAGCTGTGGCTCCTTTAAGGCAAGCTGCGCATGTGTGGAACTTCCGCATGCGTGCTGCTATTACTATTTACCTTCTGGTCCACTCATGGCCACCCCCTTCAGACAGGCATAATGTTTCCCAGTCCCCAGAGGTGCAAAACAGCACCACAGACCTCAAGATTTTTGAGTCACTTTTGAAGGCAACATTTTTTATGCCTCATTCTAAATTTAAAAGGTTTGCCATCAGTACCTTGTTTTCTGATTAAGTGGATGTCAGTGGCTCAGTAGGTAGCACACTTGCCTCTGAGGCCAGGAGATCAGAGGGCTGTCGGTTCAGTTCCCACACTTGGGTTAATATCCTAGTACTGACACTGTAGTGCAGCATGAGAGGGGTGCTGCACTTCTGAGGTGCCGTCTTTCAGATGAGATGTAAAACCGAGGTCCCATCTGCCTGGATTGGTGGTAGTTCAGGTGGATGTTAAAGATCCCATGGCACTTATCGAAAAGAGTAGGGGAGTTTTTATTGTAATAATAAACATAGAAAACAACACAAATAAGCTCATAAATCAATCAAATTACAATAATACAAATCGGCGTAAGGGGAAGGAAACCAGAAAAAAAAGAAAACAAAAGAAAAGAAAAGAAACAAAAAAAGAAAATAAAGAAAACCAACACATCATTTAAACTTTATAAAATGAAGTAACCCTTTCCACCACTTCAAAAGAGTGTCAGGAGCCAATCGTTTTGCATCCTGAGAATAAATTTTCTAAAGTTCATTCACAACTAACATACTAAAAACATTATAAGGCATCTTTCTTTGGTACAACACCCATTGACATCTAGCTTGCCATAAATAAAACCTTAAACAGCAAAAGAATAATGACAAAGTCCCATCGTGAAAACAAGAAAAACCCACCGGTTAACATCCTAAAACCAAAATGTCGTAGGAAAGTGAAGTTAGCCAAGGTAAACCCCATAAGTTAGCCAAAAAGGCCCACAAACCAGTGGAATAAGAACACTGAAGAAAAAATGTTCCATAGTCTCCACTACATTAATGCATTCAATATAAGGACAATTCCTTTCCTCGATTGCCTTATACTTAGCATTGCCTCGGACATTTAAATGACCATAAAAAATCAGCCACTGTATTTCCCATTGGTGATGAGGCAATCTGA
This sequence comes from Neoceratodus forsteri, assembly GCA_016271365.2. Taxonomy (NCBI): domain Eukaryota; kingdom Metazoa; phylum Chordata; order Ceratodontiformes; family Ceratodontidae; genus Neoceratodus; species Neoceratodus forsteri. The sequence continues at coordinate 690,628,463 of CM057449.1, forward strand.
GACTGTTCAAATTGGCTAAAACTATAGAGTTTAAGGCCGTAGGGCAATTCTTGAGACAGGGCTCTTGAGGGTATAAATTTAACATGATGGAGTGATAAAGGCCTTTATTCTTATATGTCAAAATCATCTCTTTTGTAATACCCCACTTATATAGTTTCTGGGCAGCAGGCCGAAAATAACAAGGAAACCAGACACGTGGATTAATTTTAGGGGCCAAAACGAGCCAATTCTGGAAATATTTTGCCAATGGTTGCGGAGATCATACTCCCACATTTCCTTTAGCTAAACCCAAGCCACTCTTAACTGTACACATGAAAAATAATGTATGTAAAAAAACAACAGGGTCAATCATCCCGAGGCCACCTGATTTAATATTCAAATAAGTAAAAACCCTCTTAATCAGGTTTACCCGGTTACCCCACAACATTTGGAAAAATAAACAATACACCCTTGTCTCCAGGTTAACCGGGAGAGGAAAAATCATTGCAATATATTGCAAAATTGGCAAAAGGGACTGCTTAATCACCTGTACACGCTTGAGTTTAGAAAATTTCCACTTCTTCCATCTAGTTACTTTGCGTTCCACAACTTGAAGAGCCAATTCCCAATTATCTACTGGCAAATTCTGAGAACCAAACAAAACGCCCAAAATTTTAAGAGGGGTTCTAGAAATATGGATTCCCTCCTGGAAGGCCTCAACAGGGCCTGCAGCCTCGACAATCAACCCTTTTGGTTTTTGCAAATTCAACTTAGCATTTGAAATACTAGAAAAATCAGCAAAGGCTTCCAAAAATAAATGTACAGAGGTTTGATCAGAAAAATACAAAACTAAATCATCAGCATAAGCCTGCACAAGAGATGCTGGTCCTGGGATAAAGTTCCTGAAACTCCAGTCCAGCATGGAACCTGAACCAAGGCTTGTAAAAGGGGATCTAAAGAAAAAACATAAAGAAGGGGGCTAAGGGGACAGCCTTGACGCATTCCAGTAAACAAAGAAAAACTGGCGGCCGTATGCCCTCTTAATAAGGGAAAAACAACATTATGCTGATACAACTTCCTAAGCAAGGCAACCAGTTGTACTGGAACCCCATAACTTTCCAGGGTTAAAAACAAAATGGGTAAATGAACATGGTCAAAAGCCTTTTCCAAATCAGCTGCAACCAGACAACTACTAATGCCAGACACCGATAGGTGCTCAATAACATCCCGCAGCATCATTAAAGCTGATTGAATTTTCCTATCGGGAATCCCACAGAATTGGAAGGGAGAAATCACCAATTTAGCATAATTCTTTAATTGGTTATTCAAAATAGTAGTAAAAATGTTATAATCAGAGTTCAAAAGAGTTATAGGCCGCCAATTCCTAATGTCCTGTCTATCCTCAGATTTAAATAAATAAACCAATAAACCATCTGAAAAAGTAGGAAAAAACACAGTATGCTTAACAAAATACTGAAATAAAAGAAAAAGACAAGGTACCAATTCATCAGAAAAAAACTTTATATAAAGAATTAGACAAACCATCCATACCAGGCGAAGTATTAGGTTTTAAGGCCTGTATGACCTTCAAGATTTCCCCCTGAGAAATGGGTTCTAATAATTGTAAGGTTTCAGATGCCTCTGACAAAATAGTGAAACCACTCAAATATAAACGCATGGAGTCATCAGAAATCGAAAGAGAAGGTTCCAAAGACTGAAAATGGGACATAATCAATTCTCTTAACTGTGGAACAGTATCTGCTATAGAAAGATCAGGGTTAAAAAGTGAGTCCATATTAGAGGAATCTCTCAAAACCTTGCAGGCTTCAAAGGGGTCATCTAAGGGGGGAATTTTTTATACCATTGGTTAAAATGGCTTGTAAGGTTTTAGCTCGGTCATACTGATAAACCCTCATTTGTTCTTGTACATTTCTTATTTGAGCCGAATAATCCCAATGTGACGATTACGCCACTGTAGTAAGTCTTTGGAGCTGTTGCCGAAGGGACAAATACTCAAAAAAATTAGAATTTTTCATTTTAACCCCTTGATTTTTAAACCAACTACGCAAATCAGCCTTAGTCCCCAACCACCACTCCCCTAAATCGGAATATAAAAAAGCTACAGACAATCTTGCTTTCAAAATACATTTTACTCCATTCTGTACATAGGGTAACCCTAAAATAGAACTGTTAAGTTTCCACTGGACTCGCCTATACTCAAAGGAACTGGGTACCTGAAATGTACATAATAAAAAAGAATGGTCCGAAAATTCACTAGGGGTCATTATAAAGGAATGAACCAATATACCAGGGGAAACAAACTTATAATCAATAACTGAAAAAATCTTTCCTTTACGGAAAGAAAATTGAGTACCACAGGAAGGAGAACAAAAACAAGTAGTCAAGCCAGCTATTTTAACAATATTGGCCAGCGCATGAGAATCACAATAAAGTTTGTTACCCTTTTTCAAAAATGTAGGAATAGTACAGTTAAAGTCCCCACCCCACAGAATCTTAACAGAGGTGACCAAGTAGGGTTGAATGGATTTAAAACAGGCCACTCTACCGGCTTTCATTTGGGGGCTATAGATATTAATAAAGTGATAACAAATACCTTGCCATTTCCCATCTAGAATCAAAACCCTGCCTGGCATGAGATCGATTAAATTATGTAAAATGAATGAAAAAGAATTAAACAAAATACCAATACCATCCGCCCTATCCATGCCAAAGGACCAAAAGGAAGGGCCCCAAACCCAATCTCGTTTAAAGGAGGCTAACTGTTCCACAGAAAACATCCAAGTCTCCTGCAGGAAATAGACAGATAAATGCTGGTCATGAATATGATGAAAAAGGGCCTGTCTTTTAGCTTTATTCAGCAAGCTGTGGGTGTTAAAAGAACCCCAAAGAAACCTCATTTATGGGCAGAGTGGGAGAGAAAAACAAACTCCTTATTTTTTCCTCTTCTTTTTTTTCTTCTCTTTATAATTATCCATGGACTGCGACAAGGAGGATTTCTGGGAGTCTGAGTCACCCAAGTCCATTTCTGTATCCCCCCAAGGGGTGAAAAGAGCCGCATATGAGTTACTGATTTTGAGGTCAGTAACAGAAGGGGGAGATTTAGGATGCAAATTCCGAGAAGATCTGCACTGGGGCAAAGATGGCCCAAGGGCTGAGATCTTAGATTCTTTCCCAGCAACCCCGGAGACCTCCTCCAAATAACACACAGGAGGAAAGTCCAAGGAGCTGGGAGGGCCCATACAAGGTTTTTTATCCACCAATGGAACAGAGACCACTTCATCAGATCCTACGATCAAACCATTGGAAGAGAGAGGGGAGAAAAGTTCTGTACCTGTAGCCACCTCTTGTTTTTTATCTAAAGAAGGAGGTGGTAGTCTTGAAAGGGAAGGGGAAGGAGAGGGAGGGATTAAGGAGAATTTTATTGGAGGAATAGGGGAAGAATGGGGGGGGCAAAGGCATCCTGGGCATTCTGAATGAGAAGATCAGAACTAATACAAGTAACCTTGTTCCTGGCAGCCCAAGAACAATCCCAAAAACTATGACCAGATTCGTCACAGATGTCACACTTACAGATATTAATGCATTGCATAATAACATGCCCTACCTCCCCACAATTTTCACAACGAGGTCGATCACAAACACTGGAGAGGTGAGTCCTAGACCCACACTTATAACAAGCACGTGGTTGATCTCCGTAAAAACAGACCCCCCTATCTCTTCCTAGCATAAAGGAATTTGGAATATGAGCTACCCCAGACTCAGATTGCCTCAGTTTGACCTTATATTTCCAGCCCCCTGTCCAAAAACGTTCAGAATCTAAAATAGGTTCAGGGCTGCTTAAAACCTCACATTTCTGTGTCAACCAAAGGGTGATATCCTCCACATGGACCCCCTCATTTCTAAACATCACCATAACATATTTGATTAAAGGTTTAGAAAGAGGTATAACCATAAAGGGGGTCCATGTGGGAGAAAACTTTACCTGACCATAACGGTCCCAAAACAAATCCAAGCCATGAGGAGTATGGAAACTGACATCAAAATTATCTTCACCAGATATGTTAATAAAGGCATACACGTCTTGGGGAGTAAAATGCAAAGAATCCTTCAGTAGAGTCTTTCCCACATAATGTCTGTCAGGCCTGTCTTGTAGGCCCCCCTTATATCGTATATGAACTGCATTTCGTCGGGGTGCCGCTTCCCTTTTCGAAGAAGAAAAAAGATTAGACATAAGGGGTTTCTGGGATGAGGATTTGGACAAGGAGAAGTCCTGAAGCGGCGCATTATTCACCAAAGGAGGCAATCCTGCTGTCGTAGAAAGTTGGGACAAGGAGGAGTCCTGTGAGGGGGCACTCTTCACCTGAAGTGGCAACTCAGTACTTGTAAGGGGGGGGTACTGAAACTGGAGGAAGGGAAGCAAGGGGCCGAGGCTCAGTTCCTAAAGATATAGTATGCCTGTTGCTAGCCGAAACCTTAAGCTGAGGATTCGGTTTCCATTCTGGAGAATGTTGAGAAAGGGGAAACTCAGAATCCCAAACCGGGTCAGGCTTCCAAACCCCAGTGGGAGTCTGTGTCCAACCAGCCCCCAAAAGAGCTTGATCCGGAGACCAGGATTCCTGAAGAATATCATCCGAAAGGGAACAGAAACTGGCGCCTTAGGATGCATAATGACCTGTTTAGGCTGTTGAGTGATAGAAGCCCCAAAAGTAAATTTGGTAACCCCAGTTTGAGAAGTAGTCGATGATTGGTAAACAATATCAGAGTTCCCCTGAGCTTCCATAGAATGAAGATTTTTTTTTTAAAACAAACCCAGCAGCTTTCGACAAAGGAACTGAAACATTCTGGATAAACGCAGAGGAGCCAACCCCTACTGTGGCAATATTGCTCCCAATATCCAAGCAAGAAGCCTCATTCCATGGAGCAGAACACACTCCCTCAGGCTGTAGGCACTCGCTACAACTCGCGACTTTACTGCCAGCCTGGAGTAGTGTTGCTGCTGTGCTGGAAGCACTGTGAGTAAGCAAAACAGTCTCAGGTATGTGACCGCTCCCCTCAGGAGCTCCCAGGGTTGAAACAGCCGACTGCAGCTTCACAGGCGGAGAATCAATTTTGACAGGACAATTTCGTGCTTGCGAGCGCATTTCAAAGACAGGCTCCACAGAGGCTTTAACTAACGTAGTGTTGTCCACAAACCGGGCCATATCAATACCGGCAATCTCAGTAGGAGCCGAAGGCAGTTTGTTCTCAGAGCAGTCCACAGTATGTACAGCCAAAGCCGCCACGGGGGAAGACAAAACTTCAAGGGCAAGATCAGAAGAAGTAGAAATAGTTAACAAAGTCTTACCACTCAACGCAGAATCACCTGAAGAGGTCACATCTGTAGGGAACTTAGGAGAAGCAGCCGCGCTGCAAACCGGGCATACCACAGAATCCTGCAACTGTCCGTTTGTATCCACAGTGTCAGTCGGAACGGCAAATTTCAAACTGGGAGCAACAAATCCTTGAGGTAAGTCCAAGACAGGCAAAACAGTTTCGTCATGGCCAGACTGAGGAGCAGAATCTGCCCATACTAGCGGTGCATCCTGAAAGTCATTATCGGAATCAAAATCTGATTGAGAAACAGCCTCCATAGCGCTATCAGCGGGAGCAGATGCTAACGCTCCTAACAAGCCAACAACCTCCTCCTTCGATGTCAGCTGCAGAGTGGCCATCCTGACGATGGCCAGACCCCCTGCTGGCAGCAATGCAGTAGCAGAGTAGGGGAATTTACCCGGTGTCCTGGCCAAATTTCCCTCATTCACTAAAAAAAAAAATACAACCAACAGCTTAATCTGGTTCATAGTCAGTTGGCTTTCATCTGTATCCTCTCCCCCGGGTCATGCCTGAAAATAGGCAGGATTTGTCTAGTGCACTTACCCAGTCAACAAAAACTAAATAAATAAAAAATATTATTTAAAAAATTCAGCTCACTCCTGCTGGAGAGTGTTGTTCCCTTGGTGCCTTGAAGTGTGGAACTCAGCCCAGAATCAGCATTTGGTTGGAAACTGAACCAGAAACAGAAGAGTTGCTGTAGCAAGAAGGGAGTCACAGCTATAGTTGGAGGTGTAGTGAGCTCAGCGAGGTGTTTTATGAACTGAAGTGTGGCATATTACTTTACTGAAGACTGATGTGACTGAAGTCGAAGACATTTAAAAGTATTGCAGCATCCACAATGGAAACTATTTTTGAAAATGTTTGTAAAGCACCTTTGGGAAGCTAAAGAGGAAGTACCTAAGCACCATTTCCCACAAAATAAGTGATTTTGGATTGTATACTGACATCTGGATAAAAATCAAATACAAAAAGATCTGGAGATCTGACTGACAACATAGATACAAATATGGGAACAAGGCAGGGGTGTGTGTGCTTGCCTAAACCTTAAAATATACATAATGACATCCTTACTGAGCTGGATGAACCTGTACATCATATGCCTAAGATATTAAATAAAAATATAATGTATCCCCTTTAGCTTATGCAGACAGCCTGGTAATTCTGTCTACTTCCAGGCTAGGGCTACAAAAGAGTCTGATTAAGTTAGACATAGAAACTTAGAAATCTGATGGCAGAAAAGGACCTCCAGGCCCATCTAGTTTTGCTATTAAACACAGCCCCATAGGTTACCCTAGACCAAACCTTTGCTCCCACCCTCTGGTCCCCGATGGAGGCTCCAGTCCTTTTCTTTTCAGGTTCCTCCCCTCCCACTTTTGGTTATTCCCATGTTTATCTCATGCCCTCTTAAATTCTCCTACCATTTTGGCCCCCACCACTTGTACCTGTATTCTGTTCTAAGGGGCCACCACCCTCTCCGTGAAATAGTACCCTCTCCTTTTCCCTCTGAACTTTCCTGTCTCTAACTTTAAATTGTGTCCTCTAGTTTTTGGACTTGTTTTCCTATAAAAGGTGCTCCATTCCCTCACCTTGTTAATCCCCTTCAAATATTGAAATGTCTCAATCATGTCTCCCCTCTCCCTCCTAATTTCCAGGGGATACAGATCTAGGTCTTCCAGCCTACCCTCATATGGCTTCCATTGCATGCCATATGCCATTTTGGTCTACCTCCTCTGGACTCTGTCCACCTATTGATATCCCTCCCTCACCTGCCTTCTCTGGCTGTCCTTGTGCTCCCTCCCCCTCACTCCCTTACCCCTTCCCTCCCCGTCCTCTTTCCTTCCTCTCTCATAAATCTACCACTGTCCACCCTTATATTTTGTAAATATGTAATATATTGACTATGTAGTGTATTGTATGGTAGTTGTCAATTAGATTAGCTCACCTCTCCCAGTACAATGGTATAAAGAACCTTCAAGGGCTTCCAATGCAAGCAAAATATCGGGATTACCGACGCAGGGCCCCTACGGACCTGAATTGGTATCCTCAGCCAGCATTTGAGGCAAATGACTTTCTGCTCAGCAAACCATTGTGTTACTTTCTGTATATATATACTGTCTCTAACTTCAGATTATACTCATTTCTCCATATGATTTTTTACCTCTTGTATTCATTGTATACTGTACCAACTCGTGGAATTCTTTATTCTCCAGGTCACCCCTGAAAAGGGACATATATTTCTCAGTGGGCCTACCCGGTTATTAAAATTCAAATAAATAAATAAATATCCTTACATAGGAGAGATCTCCAGAACTGGACTCCATATTCAAGGTGGGGTCTCACCAAGGACTTGTAGAGGGGCATTAACACTTCCCTCCTCCTTCTGGTTATACCCCTTCCTCCCTATGCACGCCAGCATGCGAGTTGCCTTACCTACTGCTTTATTGCACTGGTTAGCCACCTTTAGGACTTCTGAAATGATAATCCCCAGATCCCGCTCCTGTCCATTACCATAACTTGTTTTCCCCCCAGAGTTCACAGGGCCTGAGCGTTTTTGTGTCAATGTGTATTATTCTGCATTTATTTGCATTAAATACCAATTGCCAAATTTCTGACCACCCCTCCCATTTTCTGAAATCCTCCTTCATTGTTTCCACCTCCTCCCGCCTGTCCACCCTATTGCAAATCTTTGTATCATCCACAAAGCGGCACACCTTACCATTTAGTCCCTCTGCTATATCACTGACGTAGATGTTAAAGAGGATGGGCCTCAATACTGACCCCAGGGCACCCCACTTGTCACTCTTTCCTCCCTGAAGAGCCCCCCATTTACCACCACCCTCTGGCACCTGCTGCTAAGCCAGATCTCCACCCTTTTAGTTATTTTCAGCCCCACCCCTAAACTGCCCAGCTTGTTCAACAGCCTGCTGCGAGAGGCAGTGTCAAAGGCCTTGCTTAAATCCAGATAGGCCACATCCACTACCCCCCCGATCGATCACCCTAGTCACCCAGTCACAAAACTAGATCAGGTTCATCTGGCATGATCTCCCCTCCATGAACCCATGCTGTCTGTTGTGTTGGAGACCACTGGCTGTAAGGTAGTCGACAATTCTCTCTTTCAGGAGTGACTCCATAATCTTACCCACCACTGAGGTAAGGCTTACCGGATGATTAGTGCCCACCTCCTCCCTGCTGCCGCTCTTGCTGAGTGGCACCACATCTGCCCTTCTCCAGACCCCCGGAACCCTCCCTGTGTCTAGCGACAGATTAAACAGTTTAGTGAACGGTACTGCCAGTTCCTCTCTAATCTTCCAGAGCACTCTAGGATGTAGGGCATCCAGATTGATTGCCTTGTCCACCCACAACTTGCACAATTCTTCCAGCAGCCTGTCTTCATTGAACTGGCTAGAGTCCATCTCCCTGCCATCCATGCCCCTCCTGCACAACTCTGGTCCTTTATCCTCCTTTTCCATCATGAAAATTGAACGAAAGTATCTGTTCATTAAGTCTGCCTTCTGGATGTCACTCTGTACCGAAACACCCCCTCCCCTTTAAGTCTCACTATCCCCTGCTTGGATTTCCTCTTCACTGACATACCTGCTGAAAGTTTTATCCCCGGACTTCCCTAGTTATCCTTCTTCTGTATCTCCTTCACCCTCCTAATTGTCTGCCCTGCCACCCTCAGTTTCTTCTTGTATATCTCTCTATCTTCCTTCCCCTGTATTCTTTTATACCTCCTGACTGCTTCTTTCCTGTCACTTATTGCCCTTACCACCTCTCTGGTGAATCAGAGCAGCCTCCTTCTTCTTTTGTTTTTGCTGACCTTCCTTGTACACTGATCCGTTGCTCTCAAAATTGCCCCTTTATTACCCCCCACAGGTCCTCTATGTTCCCCAGTTCTTCCTTGCCCTCCATAGCCTCCTTGAAGACCTCCCTCATTTTGTTGAAGTCCGCACACCTGAAGTCCAATACTCTTGTGCTAGTGTGACTTACTTTTGTTCCTGTCCTAGTCCTAATCCGGAACCTTACAGTTCGGTGGCCACTGGATCCCAGACTGTCTCCCACTGCATTATCAACTACACTCTCCCCATTTGTCAGCACTAAATCCAGTGTTGCCCCACCTCAAGTAAGTTCCAGAACCAGCTGTTGAAAGAAGACTCCCTGCAGGGAGTCCAGCAACTCCCTACTTCTCGCTGATGTCGCTACCGGGATCTCCCATTCCGCATCAGGGAGGTTAAAGTCCCTCACCAGCAAATGTTTCCCCTTGTGTACCATCTTTTGCACCACTTGCATTAATTCCTTGTCTACTTATTCTACCTGCGTAGGAGGCCTGTAGATCACATCTAGGCATAGTGTTGCTCCTGACTGTTTTTCCAGTACCACCCACAGGGCCTCTGCCTCCTTTTGTTCTTCCTGCCCTTCTTTCACCCTTATACCATCCTTCATGTAAAGTGCAACCAATCCCTTCCACCTGTTCTGTACTTCCTAAGAGACTATACCCCATGATAACCACCTCTCAGTCCTGGTGCTCTGTCCACCAGGTCTCTGTAATGGCCACCAGGTTCAGTTGATTGTCCACCATGGTGGCCTCCAAGTCATCCAGTTAATTGCCCATGCTCCTCGAGCTGGGGGACATTACCCTCCACCAAGTTCTCCCCTCCCCTTTTGTCCATTCCCCATATCCCCTGTCCCCTCCTGTGGGGGGGGGTGCAAGATAGGCAAGGCCCTCTGTGCATATCCATCCCTCCTTGTTTACATCCCCATCCAAGACGCTATCTAAACATTCTTGTAGTTTTCCATTCAGCACCCTAGAACCCACATCACTTATGTATAATCTATCCTTTGGGTATAAATTCTTGTCTGCCCATGTGTCCCCCCACTCCCCTATGTAGGCAAAACCCTCCCTCCCACAACAACCCCTGAGCCATCTATTGAATTCTACAATTTGCTGCTCCCTTGTACTAGCACAAGGGACAGGCAATACTTCCGAGAAGGCCAGTGAGTTATTTCTTCCTTGCAGCCCTTGGCCAGCTCCTCGAATCTATTCTGTATCTCCTCTACTTCATTGCCCGCCAGGTCATTTGTACCTAAATGAATGATGAGATGTGGTTTGCATCCCAGTGTCCCTATGTTCTCCCTTATCAATTGCTTTGCCCTTCCTGCCATCATACCTGATTCACAGAAGACCTACCTCCTTCTATGGGTATCCCCTTTTCTAAGCCAGCGTACTCCCTTTATAATGGAGTCACCGAAGACCATGACCTTCTCGATTCTTCCTGCCTTGGTGAATGCCCCAGTGCCCCTTTCTGGAACCCCTATCCTCTCTCTCTTTGCTCTCCTTACCTGGTCTCCCCAACCTGTGTTGCCTACTGGCTTCTTCTGTTTACCACCTTGCTTCTCTTGTGTCCCTGTTTCCCCATCCCCACTCTGACGCTCCACATTTACCCCCACTATATTTCCTTCTCCATGGCCCCCATTCCCATTCCTATCCACAATCTGCCTCCTGGTGCCATCCTGAATTTCCAGACCCTCTTTGCCTGCTCCTCTCCCCTTCCTGCTAGGTTTTTACCAAGTACATTCCACAAGCCTGTTTGATCCTCTTTCTCCTCATGAGCCCTCTGGTCCTCCATAGCTGCCAGTGGAGTATACCTGTTTGATACCCTTACACTGCCTCCTGAGAAAGCTGTTCTGTTTCTTGCTGCTGTGACACTGCCATTCATCTGTGTCACTTCCCCTTGCACTGCCACCCCTTTCATCCTCACTTCCTGCCATCCATTGTCCCCCTTTATAAGCCTGCTGCAATCTGAATTTGGCACCTTACCTCTTTGCTCTATGATTGACTTCTTTGTTAGTACTGTGCAGTGCTAGCTCCCCTTCTGTGCCTGATGGCATTTGGAGATGATTCCTGCTGCAGCACAGGAGTGAGCAGGTCACTGGACTCCAAAGAAATTAATTATGAAGTCCCCCAGCAAAGTACAGTGTTGGGTAGTAACGCATTACAAGTAATGCGTTACTGTAATCTGATTACATTGTCATGTAACGTGCAATGGTAATGTATTACTTAAACAGAATGTAATCTGTAATGCATTACAGATTACATTTTCTTTCAAGTGAAGCAGTTACTGTAATGCTTTATGTCAATTACTCAATGTTGTAGGGCACCTCAGAACCCCAGAGTTTGCGTTCCCTTTTCCAAAAATTCCTGGTTTGGCTGCCGCTCCTGGAGGGATAGAGGGAAGCACAGGATGGCCCCTTTAAGAGTGGAGAGGAGGGGCAAGCACAGCCATGGAGCATGGTTAGGTACCATAGATTCAGCACATGGGAAGTAGAACCAGTATACTGCCGCAGTAATTTTCATTGATTGTGATCATTGGAGGCCCTCATGTCTAGGACTTGAAGGGGGGGCCAAAGGTAAAAGGACACTTTGATTCCTCATCAAACTTCACTAGAACTATGAAGCTACGATTTTTATATTTTCCAACCCTCAAGAAGCAGGTAACAAATTTGAGCCAATAAGGAAGTACTTTAATACCCAACAACAGGCATGTGAAGCCAGAGTTGGACTGGCCTGGCTGGATACCCAGAGATTTCTGGGTGGGCCCCCCTATGTGTACAGCATAGCATACAAGTGGAAGAAAACTTCCAGAGAGAAACTACTGATCACAAAAAAAAAAGAATTAATGGGGAATGTGTGGGGGTGTGGAAGACAATTGAATCACAGTATCTGTGTTGCACTGGGTCCCTATGCATTTGTTGTTCACCACGGAGCACTGGTGCCGTCAGTCAGACCAGTAACCTATGAAATCAGACACAGCACAAAGTCTATCATCCTGCCCCTATCACACCTTCCTTTTTTTATTGCAGAGTCCTGTAGCAATGACGTGATTGGGGCATGAATGTGTGGGGGAGTGATGAGCACTTGTGGCAGGATGTTTCAAAAACGTATTGTGCACTGGTGACCATCTGGCGTGTCCGCATCCTGTTCTGTCAGTTTTGACCAGTGTGGCTAATGAGGCAAGCATGGGGGAGAGAAACAGGTCACAACCTTCATGGCAGAAGACCGGAGAACGTATCCCTTTTTTTTTTCACATTTTGTAAGCATCTTAGCATCAATAATGAGGCAAGTGACGTGTGGGGGAGACAGACAAGACAGAGGCAAGGTAAGAGTCGAGACCGAGACTGAGAAAGTTCCCCCATGGTTGCTTTAAGTAAGTACAACCTGATTAACATATTGTTCTTTAGTGTCAAGTCTGCAAAAGTACAGTACAGATAATTGAAGAATTTTGTAAAGCAGCTTGCACTTGGAGGGAGTAGGGCAGAAGCAGGATGGAGGAGGCAGGGTAAACTACAGCGATTGGAAATGATCTGACTCTCTCGCCTCGGTCTGTTAAAAAAAAAGAAACAACTGCTACTATAAATAATGTGATAATAACTAACTGCTGCAGTAAATAATGTGCACTGTTCTTGGGTGGAACAGCAGGCAGTCAGTGAGTTGGGAGGCAGACAGAAGCACAGTTTCAATTAATTTTCTGCTTTTCACCTTTCATTATATACTGTGATCAACTGATAAACTGATACACCATAGTAGCCTCCCAACTCACTGCCTGCCTGCCGCTCCCCCCTACAACAGTCCACATTATTTGCTGCAGCAGTTACTTATTATTACATCATTATAGCAGCTGGCATTTTTTTTATAACACAGACCTTGAGAGGAGAGAAATAATTTCCTGTCACTGTAATTATCCTGCCTCCTCAATCCTGCTTCAACTCTGCTTCCCCAAATGCACCCACGCTGCTTTACAACATTTTATTAATTTACCTGTTAGGGATTTTGAGGGCGTGTCCTGTGAACTTGGTAAGTTCTCAAAATAAAATGACCATTGATAAGCCTCTGCCACTAGTGTCGGAAATATAAGCTAACATGTCTGGGGGGGAAAAGCAAGCAAGAACAAGGTACATGCTGCAATTCAGCTGATATAGAACAGCAATGTGGTAAACGTTTCAAGTGTGTAGCTGGCAGCAGGCAATCTAGGCATGGGGTGTGGTTAATATAAAATGTAAGCCACATTGTGTCCCACTGTAATGTTTATTTAAGTTGTCCCAACAGTTTAAGTGGCTCTTTAAGTGTAACATACTGTATATAGTGACAATATTACTTGTGTCTCTGTGTAGGAAGCTGATGACCTTATCAGGGCCACAAAACTTACTAAGACAGTTCCTGAAATACTAAGAATGTACACATCACTAAATACTGTAGCACTAAGGAAATGTTTGTGTGCCCTTTCAGTTGCCCTTCTGCATTTTTAAATGTCAATGAAGAGAAACAGAACTCAGATTTTTATTCATCCACATGTGTAAATGAAAGAAAACTAAATAGCATTTTAGATAAAAGCAGTAATTGTTGTATTTCAGAGCAAAAAGGGTTGTCTGGTAATAGTGTAATATGTTTTCCTAAACAGGAGTGAACAAGTAAAGGCACACAATTTGCATTGCTAGCAGGGGTGTAGGCAGGCATACTCACTGTACACATTTGTCTACAGTTTTGTTGAGTGCTTGTCACAAACCATATGCCCTTCTGTTAACATTTTCATTCTAATCTGTAGTATTTGGGTTGGTGTAGGCCACTGAGGAGTGTCTTTGTTTAAACTTATATTGTTTAGGAGACAGATACATATATAACCTCTTTAGAGATTAGAGGAATCATCTGACAACAATCTGACTTGTTTGGAAGAGGGTACCATTTGGAGAAAATGTGTACATTTTTTAATGGGGGGTGTAACTGTTGGAGATTGTGTGTACAAATGGAAATTTCTGGCTACACCTCTGATTACTAGTACCTTCAGAGATCAGAGGTCTGATTATTCAAAAAGCTTCTTAGACACAATGATTTTTAGCTTTTTTTTGCATTACAAGTGGACTTGAATACTCATTCAGTAGAAGGAGCAAAATAAAGCAATTAAAAAATGCAAATACGTAGCAGTACAGTAGGATCCAACCAACAATCTTCCTATTTAGTTACTACTTTGTGGGTAGCAGCTATCATTTTCACACACACACACACACACACACACACACACACAGTACAAAAAGAGTTTAAAGCATCCAGTGGCATAGGGTGAATTGTCCAGGAAAGCCCAGTATCTGATAACTGTTGCTTCATGGTGCCCCCAAGAAAAATATAAACAAATAAAACAAATGTGATTCTTTGTCACTGTCCTTTTGTTGTAGCAGTTGTAGGTTTATACTTTATTGCTCAGGCTGTGCCAGACTAGACTTTCTAGCCACTAAAGGGTTATGTTTTACAAGTGCCATTTGAGTTGTATACAGCTTTTACAAGTTCCTGCTAAGGAACTTACAGAATGTAATTTCTGGGCACTTTGGTTATGTTTCCCCCCCATCACCATGTTAACATTCCGCTCTTGTTTCTGCTTATATTGAAATGTGCACTGTTCTTTAACTCATTGAGTCCTGCCGGCCATTTTGGGTCAGGTTCTGTAATGCATAGTTAAGGGATGGCTTGCTATTGGGGATTGCATCAGTTATGTACCTTGCTCTTATATCCAAATAATTATAATACTGCTTAGCTACAGCATGGACTAACCTGTCGCCCGGTGTGACATTAAGAGTGTTGTTCAACCCATATAGAACTGTTAATATATTATAGTACCTTATCGTAGCACAATCCATGGCTATGCCACATTGTAGCTCGTGCTTGGACTATTTCTATAGGAATTAATGTTCCTACTATGGATTATTCCCCTGGGATGTGGTAACACCAGTTAAGGAATTACATATTCTGTTATAACTACTGTTGACCAATCTGTGCGGTGTCTGTATTCTGTACCTTGGATTGAATTATGTGATCTTGGTCATGTGAATAATCAACAGACATTATTAACAAGAGACACACCAGGTAGAAAAATCACTGTGACAAATCCAATATTAACTGCTCATCCTTGCTCATTCACAAACTACAAATGAGTTTTTAAATGAGGTGTGCAATCTACAAAAGCAACAAGTCAGAGCACATCCTGACTCTCCCTGACTATATTTTTTCAGCCTGGATTGGCAACTTACTATTTTGATTTCAAAAGGAGTGGGGGTCTCTTAGTATCAAGTGTCAGCATGGCTCAGTTGGTAGCACATCTGCCTCTGGACCAGAAGGTCATGGGTTCTCGTCCCACACCGGGATTGGACTTGCACCTAAAAATCACTGGCATCCAAGTGCAGTATTGGGGGGTGCTGCACTGCTGGGGTGTGCTGTCCTTCAGATGAGACATTAAACTGAGGTCCCTTCTGCCCATCCTGGTGGTGTCCAGGTGGATGTAAAAGAACCCTGGGCACTCTTCGCAAAGAGCAGAAGCATTCCTGGTGTCCTGGCCAACATTCCCCTTCCCATAAACCAGTTCATGCAATTATCCAGGCTGTGTGTGGGTGATGATGTGTGATATGGGTGCCACCACCACATATTCAGTCACTTCACTACCAATCTAGCATTGCTTGTAAAGCACTTTAGTATACACTGTCTATGAAAAGCACTATATAAATGCTGATTCTTCTTCTTGTATTCACTTCAGGGTCCTGCTGTACACAGTAGCACCCCTCATTTAAAATCCCATTTATAGTTTTGAAATCAAATAGTAAGTTGCCAATCCAGGCTGAGAAAATATATGTTTATGGTTACATTTGGGAGTCAGGGCATGCTCTGACTTGTTGTTTTTGGAAAAAACACGGTGTCAGGCGTTTTATTAGTTGCTGTGTGTGTGTGTATGTGTGTGTGTGTGTGTGTGTGTGTGTTTGGGAGGGATTGAATGTGGTTACTAGATCACTATTAGCAGACCTGTGCATTTATGGAAGCAGGGGATTAGGGGCTTGCATGGGTCACAAAGGAGGTTTAGGTGGTAGGAGTGACTAGTAAGCATATGTAGGCCAAGGGACACAATTTTTATTTTGAAAAAAAAATGTGAATTCATTGGCAAGTACTGAGCTTCCTTGAACAAGTTAGCAAAAGTAATATAAAGTAATATGTAAAGTAGTATACATTACAGTTACAATTACTTTTTATGACACAGTAATCAGTAACTGTAACTGATTTAATTTATTTGAGAGTAACTAGTAACTGTAACTGATTACTTTTTAAAAGTAACTTACCCAACACTGGCAAAGTCCCACAAAAGATGTGGGGGGGGGCCAACAAAAACAATCAGTGTGCTCCCTCCAACCCCCATTGCTGCTCTGGTCTGAAATGAACTGCTGCAGAATTGCTCCCTCCAACCCTCGTTGCTGCTCTGGTCTGAAATGAACTGCTGCAGAATGGGAACAGCTCAGAAGACTTTATGAGCCTGCTACAATTTGAATTTGGCAGCATCCCTCTTTGCTCTACAATTGACTTCTTTGTTAGTAATCTGCAGTGTTAGCCCCCTTTCTGTGCCCAGTGGTGTTTGGAGCTGATTCCTATTGCAGCACAGGAGTGGGTCACAGGACTCCAAAGAAATTAATTATGAAGTCCTCCAGCAAAGTCCCATAAAAGATGCAGGAGGGAGGGCAACAAAAACAATCAGAGTGGCCCCTCCGACACCTTTTACTGCTCTGATCTGAACCGATTGCTTATTCTTTAAGCTAAATTTAAATTCTAGTACACAAAAAAAACTAAACCGGAGCAGTATTTATAGAACTGACAAAGGCCTTCCATCTCATGGACCATCTAGTACTCCTCTCTAAGCAAACCTCAATAGGTCTAAATAATCTGGCACTAAAGTGGTTCTTGGACTGTCTAACAGGAAGATCCCAGTTCATTAAATGGAAAGGAGCTCAGTCAAAGAAACTCTTCATCAGTGAAAGTGTCCCACAAGGATCTATATTGGGCCCCCTTTTATTCTCACTTTATGACAATGAATTATTGAACAATTGTGGGGAAGGCAAACCGTTGCACTACGCTGACAATACAGTTATCTACCACAATACAAATGATGTCGCTAAACTTAATGCTATGCTTACAAAAGACCTGCTCACACTTGAAAACTGGTTAACTACCAACAAATTGATCCTCAACAGGAAAAAAGAAACAAAGGCCATCCTATTCAGACCAAAAAGTCTAGGCCCACAAAGACAGAACTTGTTAAAACCCACATTCTCATATGGCTCCCAGATTGAGGTTGTTACCTCTATCAAGTATCTGACAGTACTCCTTGACCAAGATATCACCTTTAAGGGCCATGTAGAAAACCTTATCAAGGTCTTATACTGAAAAATAAGGCTCCTGTACAGGCTAAGCCCATACTTCTCCAATGAGTCGCAACTAAAGATTGCCAACTGTACTTTCCTGCCCACTCTACACTATGGCTCCCCTGTCCTGCACACAGTCAGGAGCCCAGAGTGAAATAAACTCAAATCCTTATGTCATGCAATTGGGTGGTTTACTACAAGAGGAGCTCCAAATCATTGTCATTGTGGAGTGCTCCGTACCCTGAAATGGCCCCCACTTGATGGAAGGATGGAATATACTGCACTATCCCTAGCTTTTAAACTTAGAAGCAACAAACCCCACCCTAGTATTAATTTTATTTATTTATTTAAGTCTTTGGTAACTGGGTAAGTGCACTGATCCAGGGAACCATTTTCAGGCATGACCCGGGCCACACTGGCTGCAGTTACAGAGGCAGTGACAAGTAATACAATGAGTACAAGCCATGTGAATAGACAGACATCACTGGTGCACAAAGTGGATACAGACATCATTGGTCAACATAGACAGTAACATAGGAAAGAAAATGAATGAGATCGTGAAACAAAAACAATCAGTACATAATGATATGCAACAATTATTATACAGTTGTTTACAAAGGTTAAGTGCAAATTAATGCATGATGTAAAACGAAAAAAACAAACAAACAAGACAATAGCCAAGTAGGTGAGCCTGAGAAGCAGGTAGTGAGGGATGTAAGAAAGGAGTCCAAAGAAACGAGAGAGGGCAGGGGAAGCCAAAGCAGCCCAAGAGGAAAAAGTCAGAAAGGTGGGGGTGGGGTTATCCAAGCTAGCAATGGCATGTAGCCTCATCAAGCAGCCAGGATTTGAGATGTGTCTTAAAAGTGGCATGGGAGTCCAGAGAGTGGGTGGGCATGGGGATTCTGTTCCACAGAGTGGGAGCAGCTACAGATAATGCTCTGCTACCCATAGCTTAGGAGACTTTCAGGATATCTGGGAGTGGGGTGGGGGACTGAGGAATGGATTAATGCAGACACCTTAAGGGAGTTCTGGTCTTGAGGAGAGACATATAAGGGTAGGCTTCACCATGTCTGATGGCACTGTCCAGGTGGCAGCCAAGCCCATAATCAGATCTGCAGTGTAGTGAGAGCCAGCCAAGAGTCTGCTAGAGGTGGCAGTGGTGACTGGAATATGGTGCCAGGAGAGTGAAATGACATATGTTTTATGTGGAGCAGAGGTGCACATGAAAGGCTGAGGATGTGTGTGAGTAAATAGGGGAGAAGTAGACAATCAAGGGTAGCAGGTTGCCTTGGGCAATGGCTACTAAATGGGTAATGGGCAATGACCTACTAAACACCAAACCAGACAGGTGCCATCTCAGGTCATTAAAAAGAGATTTCCTCAATATCCCCCAAACTAAGACTCAAACAGAGGCAAGGTCCTTTGCCATAGTAATTCTGATTATCAGGAATGCTCTTCCCAAAAACATTCAAGAAAGCTCCTCACTTGAGGTTTTCAAAAGTGCACTTATTAGAATGCAGCTCCTGCAACTGCTACTGTTGACAGGATCTTTGATGTCATAGAAGGTTGCCCCAGATACACCTTCTCCATGCACCCAACTAGGTACACCAGGCTGTACTTATGTGCTAACGGGTCACTAAAATAATACAGATCCCAGCAAGTTCTGGGACTAGATGACTATCTTACCTTACAGTATAGGCTCTATCAAATGTCTAGAATAATTAATTACCATTGCCTTACTTTATAGGATCTATCAAATGTCTAGTAGTGATTGTATTAGTACTATAGTGTATAATTGTAAGTAATCTAATGTGTTGTATGACTGACAGTTATATCCGTGTTTACTGTACTGAGCCAGTTTGTGACTTATCTCCGTAATTAATCCCAGGTCACCCCTGAAAAAGGGCCTACTGAGGCCCAGTGGGTTTGCCTAGTCAACAAAATTAAAATAAATAAAGTAATGGTGCTAGGTAGTAAAACTAAATATAAAAATTATACATAGCAGGTATATTATTAGAACATGTTCACGAATGTCTGTATTTAGGTGTGGTCGTCTCTAGCAATTTGTAGTGAAATAAGTATATCAGATTTGTTGCAAGTAAAATGCAACATGCAGCTGGCACTTTAAGGAGATTTAACTGAAACTATGGTGGTATGTCTATTACAGTCATGTTGAAAGCTGTTAATGCCAAATTGGTAAACTAAGGGATATACACTGTGGAATCATGGGGGAGTGCTGATTAAATACTGAAGAACTAGTTATTTGCAAGTAAAGTAAATTTAGTACAAACACAAATGCAACCATAATTGAGTAAATTTATTTTAGCACTAAGTCACAATATCCACATTCACTATAATGGAAAAAAATACTGAAAGTGCTAGTTAGTGCAAATTTATTTTCACTCAAATTGTTGCTTCAGTGAAAAATAGTGACAATTATTTGACAGTGAAGATTTCAAGTTCTACAGTAGTTTAGATGTGGTTTTAAATGTGTTATACAAATAGATGACGAGACTTCCTAAGGGAACTCCCAACTCAATAGCTCTCAAATAGGTCAAATAAGTACTAAATATACAGCACAGATCAGAGTAATAAACTACTGAAAAAAATCCTCTTTTCTGTATTTATATATGACCTCCTCACTGTATGCTCACAAACTAGGATCCACCCTATGCGATGACACCATCCTCTACATCTCGGGCCCTTCCACTGACTCAGTCCAGCTACCTCTCCAATCCATTTTAACCGTGTGCTATTTTGGTTCCAAGAGAACAGCCTGAAAGTGAACTCTAATTTTTTTTTTTCTTTTTTGGTTTTGTTGACCGGGTAAGTGCACTAGACAAATCCTGCTGATTTTCAGGCACGACCCGGAGGTGGGGGATACAGATGAATGCTAACCGACCTCGAACCAGGTTAAGCTGTTGGTGGTATTTTTAGTGAATGAGGGAAATTTGGCCAGGACACCGGGGAAATTCCTCTACTCTTTTCGATAAGTGCCATGGGATCTTTAACATCCACCTGAACTACCACCAATCCAGGCAGATGAGACCTCGGTTTAACATCTAATCCAAAAGACGGCACCTCAGAAGTGCAGCACCCCCCTCACGCTGCACTACAGTGTCAGTACTGGGATATTAACCCAAGTGTCAGATGTGGGAACTGAACCCACAGCCCACTGATCTCCTGGCCTCAGAGGTGAGTGTGCTACCTACTGAGCCATTGACACTAATAAAACCATCTGCATGATCTTCGGCTCCCCACAAAGACTGGCAACACTCCATCCCCCCTTCCCCGATTCACCACCCTGGATAGCTCCACTCTTGATTCCATCAATTCCTACAAGTACTTTGGCCTCTGGCTGGACCAATATTTTAACTTCACAGTCCACATTGACTCCCTTTGTTTGAAACTGGGCCCCAAACTAGCAGTACTCTTTGGCAATAAGCAAACCATCCCCCTTCACATCCAATGAGCCCTAATTCACAAGACCATCCTCCCAATTGTCACCTACGGGACACTATCTATGCCTCAGCTGCTGCCTCCTCCCTCTCCAAACTTGACATCCTACTCAACTCCTTCAGTAGATTCACCACAAACTCCCCTCCATGTATGCATCACTGCACACTTCACTCCTCTCTAAACCTCCCCGCCCTCTACAGATGATATATTCACTCTCTAACACTCACTGCTAAATTTTAATTCAACCTCCTCCCTCCTTACCTCTCCTGTATCCTCTCCACAGTAACCAACCCATCATACGCTCTTAGATCCTGACATGCCCACTCCTCCATTCACCACCAGAGATCAACAGCTGGAGTCTCCACCTTCTCATTCCACCTACCACTTCTCTGGAATCAACTGCCTCTTCCCCTCTATGACTCCACATCCCTCCCTGCTTTAAAATGCCAAATTAAGCTTATCAGCCCATCCTCTTGCACCTGCCCCTCCCCAACTCACTTGCCCCTCACTCTTTTCCTACCCCATTCCCTTTTCCCCCCTGCTGTACCTACCTTTTAAGCCTACTCTCTATTTGTACCTCTTTCAACACCCCTTCTCCTGAAAAAGTTTTTCATGTAGATGTTTAACTGTAGGTAACATTTTTATCTATTCTATTACCTTGTACTCTGCATTAATTGTAATGACACTGACTTTATCCCATGAAAGTTGTCATCACCTAGAACTCTGTAATCACCTAAACTGTGTTGCACTTATGAACTGATATTATCACTTGTTTAGGAATGTATATGATTCCTTTGTACAGTATATACATGTCTATTCTTATCCCCAGGTCACACCTGGAAATGAGCCTCGGCTCAGTTTGGTT
Organism: Neoceratodus forsteri; assembly: GCA_016271365.2. Taxonomy (NCBI): domain Eukaryota; kingdom Metazoa; phylum Chordata; order Ceratodontiformes; family Ceratodontidae; genus Neoceratodus; species Neoceratodus forsteri. The sequence continues at coordinate 690,650,382 of CM057449.1, forward strand.
TTCCCGATTACCAACTTTCAAATAAATAGATAAATATATAAATAAAATAAAAAATGATTCTCAGCCTATAGGTTCAATTAAAATCAATGACAACTAAGAGGAAGCATGGCTACAGACTCTTGGTATATACAACTGCAGTTATTTAAAGAACACAGACACACAGAAATACACAGAACACAGAAACACAGAAATACACAGAACACAGACACACAGAAATACACAGAACACAGAAACACAGAAATACACAGAACACAGACACACAGAAATACACAGAACACAGAAACACAGAAGCTGATGGCAGAAAAGGACCACAAGGCCCATCCAGTCTACCCATTTTATCAATCTGCTCCTGCTGCCTTTACTAAGTCAGCTATGCCCCCCTCGTATGTATGATTCCCTTGTACCTATCCCATGCCCTCTTGAATCCTTCCACTGTATGTGCTCCCACCACCTCCTGAGACAGGGTGTTCTACACATCCACCACCCTCTCTGTAAAAAAACAACTTTCTCAAGTTACCCCTTATGAGATCCCCCTCCAATTTCATGTCATGCCCTCTAGTTCTATTGCACTTTTTATACTGGAAGATGCTATCCCCTTCCACCTTATTTATGCCCTTCAGATATTTGAAAGTCTCAATCATGTCCCCTTTCTCCCATCTCTGTTCCAATGCATACATACTGAGGTTCCTAAGTCTATCCCCATATGCCTTGTCATACAGACTGCACCGTCTTAGTTGCCCTCCTCTGCACTGTTTCCACCCTGTCAATATCCTTATTCAGGTGTAGCCTCCAGAACTGCACACAGTACTATAGCTGAGGCCTAACCAGCGTCTTGTACAGCGGGATCACCACCTCCCTCCTATGGCTTGTAATACCCCTCCCTATACATCCTAACATCCCACTAGTTCTCCCAACTACTTTTGCAGTCTGTTTGGTGAATTTCACATCATCTGATATAATGACCCCCAAATCCCTCTCCTCCCTGATGACTATCAACAACTCACTCCCCAACAAGTAGCTCCCTCCAGGGTTTCTGTTATCCATGTGCATGATCTTGCACTTCTTCACATTAAACTTTAACTGTCATACCTCAGACCATTTCTCCATCTTTTCCAGATCTCTTTTCATTCTCTCTATGACCCCTACAGTATCTACTCTGTTGCAGGTCTTGGTGTCATCTGCAAACAGGCATCCTTTTCCCTCTAGCCCTTCTGCTATGTCTGCTATGAAGACATTAAAAAGGATTGGTCCCAGGTCTGATCCCTGTGGCACCCCATTGATGATTCCCATTTCTTCTGACTGTGTGCCATTTACCACCACTCTCTGCCCTCTGTCCACTAACCAATTTCTGACTCAGTTCACCACCCTGTGTCCCACACCTAGACTTCTCAGCTTGTTTACCAGCCTTCTATGTGGGACTGTGTCGGAGACCTTACTGAAATCAAGGTAGGCAATATCCACCGTCCCTCCCTGGTCCACCACCTTGATCACCCAGTCAAAGAAATCAATCACATTTGTTTGACAGGACCTTCCTGCCAAGAACCCATGCTTTCTTGGGTCCTGCATTCCAATGGATACCAGGTGATCCACAATACATTCCTTAAGAATGGGAATGGGAGGATGGGGTGGTACCCGAGGACTGGAGGAGGGAAGATGTGATTCCTCTTCACAAAAGTGGGAGCAGGACAGAGGCAGAAAACTACAGACCGGTTAGTTTGACCTCAGTGGTAGGGAAAATGATGGAATCACTTCTGAAGGAAAGAACTGTTGAGTACCTAGAGGCCAGTGGGCCACAGCACCCAAGGCAGCATGGATTCACGATGGGAAGGTCGTGTCAGATGAATCTGATAGATTTCTTTGACTGGGTGACCAAAGTAGTAGACCAGGGAGGGGTTGTGGACATGGCCTACCTAGATTTTAGCAAGGCATTTGATACAGTCCCACACAAAAGATTAATACACAAGATAGCCAGCCTTGGAGAGGGTCCCAAGGTGGTAGCCTGGATAAAAAATTGGGTAGACAACAGGACGCAAAGGGTAGTAGTAAATGGAGTCCACAGTGAAGAAAGGAGGGTTACTAGCAGGGTACCACAGGGTTCAGTACTGGGACCGGTCCTTTTAAATGTCTTTATAAGTGACATTGCAGAGGAACTGGAAGGAAAAGTATGTCTCTTTGCAGATGACACAAATATCTGCAACAGGGTTGATACACAAGATGGAGTGGAAAGGATGAGAAGGGACTTGGCAAGGTTGGAGGAATGGTCAAATGTATGGCAGCTCAGATTCAATGCAAAGAAGTGCAAGGTAATGTACATGGAAACAAAACCAGGGGAAGCGTATCACAATGGGGGTGAGATACTGACAACAGTAAAAATAGAAAGGGACCTGGGGGTAATTATATCAGATGACCTAAAGGTGGGCAAGCAATGTGAAAAGGCAGGTAAGGCTAGGGGGATACTGGGATGGTAGGAAGAGGCATCAATAGTAGAAAACAGGAAGTTGTTATCCTCTGTACAGACAGTTGGTGAGACCCCATCTGAGTACTGTGTGCAGTTCTGGAGACCCCATCTCCGCAAGACATAGACAGAGTGGAGGCTGTCCAGAGGAGGGCAAATCAAATGGTGCAGGGTCTGCACCAGAAGACATATGAAGAAAGACTAAAGGAGCTTAATATGTATACCCTTGAGGAAAGAAGGAGAGAGGGACATGATAGAAACTTTCAAGTACCTCAAGGGAATCAACAAAGTCCAAGAGGGTAGCATCTTTCAGAGAAAGAGATGTGCAAGAACAAGGGGGCACAATTTAAAGCTAGAGGAGGGACAGCTCAGAGGTAATGTGAGGAAGTATTTTTTCACAGAGAGGGTTGTGGATGCATGGAACAGCCTCTCTGAGGAGGTTGTGGAGTCAAGAACAGTGGGAGAATTCAAGAATGCATGGGACAGGCATAAGGCAGTCCTAGTGGGGGGTAGGAGGAAGTTAGCTGTTGGTTAACTAGGATCTGCAGCTTATCTGTTAGGCAGGAAAATGGGCAGACTAGGTGGGCCTAGCGGTCCTTATCTGCCATCAAATTCTAAGAAGTGTTTCCATGATCTCCCCCCCCCCCATTGAGGTGAGACTCACTGGCATGTAGTTCCCTGCGTCCTCCTTGCTACCACTCTTGTGAAGAGGGACCACATTTGCCCTTCTTTAGTCCTGCGGGGACCACCCCCATGTTTAGCAACTCACTGAACAGGGCTGCCAAAGGTGCTGCCAACTCCATCCTCAGTTCCTTTAGGATCCTTGGATGTACTCCGTCTGTCCCCATTGCTTTGTCCACCTTTAGTTTTGTAAGTTCCTCTAGGACCCTCTGTCCTGTAAATGTTGTGAAGCTTGATTCTTCCCCCTCCACACATCTGTTTTCCAGTTGGAGTCCCTGCCCTGCTCCTTCTTTAGTAAAGACTGAGCAGAGGTACCTGTTAAGGATTGTGGCCTTCTCGAGGTCCACTTGTACCCTTTCTTCATTGTCCCCTTTAAGTCTGACTTGCAGTGTCAGTGGCTCAGCAGGTAGCACACTCACCTCTGAGGGCAGGAGATCAGAAGGCTATGGATTCTATCCCTACACCAGGCACTTGGGTTAATGTCCCAGTACTGACACTGCAGTGCAGCATGAGTGGGTGCTGCACTCTTGAGGTGCCGTCTTTCGGAAGAGACATTAAACCGAGGTCCCATCTGCCTGTTCTGGTGGTAGTTCAGGTGGATGTTTAAGATCCCAAGGCACTTCTCGAAAAGAGTAGGGGAAGTTTTTATTTACAACCAAAAACAGATCACTTACATACTTCAGTGTTTCACATTTTTAACCAATCCCAGTTATTTCTTTCCACACCTTTTGCTCTTTCTTCTCCAAATACTCTACATTCTTCTTCATACACTTTATCAATTTCTACTTGTATTCTAAACAACAAATCTTGTACAATTTGTTCTTTATTTTTTAGGAGAAAATGGAAGGTTGCACCCACATATGTGCACAGGCCACCATTAAGACAAGCCAGAACAACATAATACACATTAATAGATCCATCACATGCCAATCCAGCAATGTGGTTTACCTAATTCAATGCAAAAAGTGCACTAATGGTTGCTATATTGAGGAAACTAGCCAACCACTGAAAACCAGGATGAATCACCACCGTCACATTATAGTAATCCAGATTATCAGCACTCTAGTAGGAAACCATTTTTCACAAACAGATCACACTCTCCTGGATGTATCTGTCTTGATATCTAGAGGCAACTACAGAAACACACAGGACAGAATGACATGGGAATTGAAATATATAAAACAATTAAAATCTAACATTTCTGGACTGAATCGGGACATCGGTTTTATGACCCACTATGGTAAACTGTAATTCTTTTTTATTGTGTACTAAATCATGTCTCTATTATCACACTTTGGTTCTATATCTCTCTGACTATTATATTTTTTCTCTGAGTTCTGCCTGTTCTGTTTTTTTACCTATATCTCACATCCTTCCAGCCTCTCCTATTAACTCCTGAGCCCAGTCCCATCTACTCCTCTTGTTTTCACACCTCTGTTTATCTAGGCCTTTGTTCTTTGTTTCTCCCATTTCTTGATTTCCTTGCATCTTAGGCATCTCCTGTCCATTCTACCCTTTCAGCTAACCTCTGATCTCAGATCCTATCTGCATGCTTTTGTCTTCCCTTTAGCTTCCTTTGATCTCCAACTGACCTGTTCCTACTATGCCCCCTTCCCATTTCTTCTCATGTTTTTATTTTTTGCATCTTAGACTTTCATCTCTAGTCCCCTTTATCATCTTCCTACTTCACTTCCTGATTTTTAATTGCTCCACAGTGGATATAAATACTGCTTGTTGCTCAGTTTTGCTGTTCACCTGAAGAAAGGGCCTGTGTGTCCCTGAAAGCTTGTGTATGAGTCCATCTTTGTACAATACACTTTTTTGGTCCAATAAAAGGTATCCAACCTTCCATCTTCTCCTGTTTTGCAGGGACCAATACGGCTGAAATTTCTTTACTTTTTAGAAATCTCTGGCATCAATTCTGCCTTATAGCCCACTTAAATACTGCAAAAACTACATATACTGTACTTTTATTCATTCCTTTCCATTCCTTAGTTAACTGCCCATATACCAAAATATCATGTGTCATATTTTTAAAACACTTCATATTCAAATATTTAGTTAACATTTCCCAAAACATTACTATAAAACTACACTCAAAAAAAAAGATGCTTCATACTTTCTTCTTGTAATCCATACTGTACTTCTCCACAAATTCTATCCTCAATATTTGTATGTTTTTGATTTCCTTTCACATACAGCTTTCCATGGCTACACATCCACACCATTTCTTTCATCTTCTGTGGTATTCTTTTTTCTAATGTTATTTCCAACACTTTATTTATATCTATCTCACTTTCTTCTTTAAAAACTGTTGCTTCATAAAAGTTTTGTTTCATAATTATCTTGTATAACTGCTTCCTACTTTTCCTTAACAATAAATTCACGGTGACCCCCCACTGTGTTATATATTTCCTAATTTCCATATACTTTGGTATACCCTTCCTCCCTTTTATATTTCCTTTTGTCCCTATGTTTTGAATCAAAAGCTGTTCCCAGCCCTTCACAAATGGCATCCATAATTTATCTTCCCCTTTTATCTGTCTTGATACTTAGAGGCAACTTCAGAAACATACAGAGCAGAAGGACATGGGAATTGAAATATATAAAACAATTTAAATCTAACATTTCTGGACTGAACTGGGACATCAGTTTCATGACCCTCTATGGTAAACTGTAATTCTTTTTTATTGTGTACTAAATCATGTCTCTATTATCACACTTTGGTTCTGTATCTCTCTGTTATATTTTTTTCTCTGAATTCTGCCTGTTCTGTTTTTTTACCTATACCTCACATCCTCCCTGCCTCTCCTATTAACTCCTGAACTCAGTCCCACCTACTCCCTCTTGTTTTCAGACCTCTGTTTATCTATGCCTTTGTTCTTTTGTTTCTCCTGATTTCTTGATTTCCTTGCATCTTTAGACATCTCCTGTCCATTCTACCCTTTCAGCCAGCCTCTGATCTCAGATCCTATCTGCATGATTTTGTCTTCCCTTCAGCTTATTTTTATTTATTTATTTGTACATCAGTTTACAACCTTTGAGCCAGAGGCTCATTTCCAAAGGTACCTCATCACATTGAGGACAATACAGAACAAGCTCTTCGTTACAGCATATGAGTTACATAGTTTAGCAAACACATGAGGTTACAAACATTTATACAGAGAACCAGCTTAGTTACAATGGTACATTCTTGCAAGAAGGAAAGAGCAAAAACAACAAGATTGTAGCAGTTGCAATGGGTAACGGGGCAGGGTTGAGTGAAGTGAGGTGTGGTGCTGCCCAGTGAGCTTTGTCAGTACAAGGTGAGCTGTGCCTCATTTAGAGGTAGGTGCAGCTATGTGTATGAAATAGCTGGCTCCGGAAGTGTGGTTTTGAAGTTGGAGATCGTGGGGACATCAGAGATGGGGGCAGGGAGCGAGTTATACCAGGATGGAGCTCTATAGCAGAAGGACCTCTCTCCATGGGTGGTCCTGGATCTTGGGACCAGTAGAGTGGCCTTGCAGGAGGTTCATGTAGAGACCAAGGGTTAGGCTTGGTGGATGGAGGCTGTCAGCCTGGGAGGGGATAGCCCGAGAAGAGTTTTTTTCATTATAAGGAAGGTTTGGTATCGTAGTCGTTTGTCTATGTTAAGCAGTATTGCCTAGTCATAGAGCTGGCATGTATGAGTGAGCCTGGGGGCCCCAGTAATTAGCCTGCATGCCTTATTTAGGGTGAGGTAAATTTTAATGAGGGCGGTTGTGTCAGCAGCACCATATAATGGTAGGCCATAGTCAACAAGGGACAGTATTGAGGATGTAACCGCTAGTCAGAGGGCATCGGGGTGGAGACAGGTTTTATAGCGGTAGAGGATACCTAGCCACACATTAGTAGCTGAAGCAAGTGCATCAATGTAGGTGTGGTAGGTGAGGGCTGAGTCGAAAGAGACCCCGAGGTACTTGTAAAAGCAGACTTGTTCAAATGGTCGTTTGGAGCTAGGGAGGATATGGAGTGGGAAGTTGCTGGCTTTGTTTTGGGGGTGGGCAAAGAGCATTGTTTTTTGGTTTTTTGAGATTAATGACAAGTCTGTGCTCTCTAAACCAGGTTTCATCATCATTATAGGATAGTTGTAGGGTGGCCTGGAGGGAGATGGGGTCACGGTGGGTGGCAAAAATGATGGCGTCATCTGCATAGAGCAGAATTTTACCAGTGCATGCACTGGGCAGGTTGTTAAGGTAGAGAGAGAAGAGTAGGGGTCCCAGGATGGAGCCCTGAGGAACCCCTGAGCAGATGGGACAAGTTTTGAAAAGTGTCCCATTGATTTTGACACATTGGGAGCAGGCAGATAGGTAGCTAGTGCACCAGGTGAGAGGCCCAGCAGAGAAGCTAGTGGCAGAGGGCATCCATCAGGAAAGGGTGGGAGACAGTGTCGAAGGCCTTTGAGAGGTCAACGAACACTGCACTGGCTAGGGAGCCAGAGTCCAGGGAGGAGTGTAGGAAATTTGAAAACTCAATTAGTGCACTGCCGGTACTGTGTCCTGCATGGAAACCATGCTGTTCTGGGCAGAGGATGTTGTGTTTGTACAGGTATTCAGTGATTTGAGTTGCCACCAGTTTTTCTAGGGCTTTGGAGAGGGGTGGGAGGATGGAGACAGGTCGGTAGTTCCCGGCAGAGGACCTGTCACCTCCTTTGTGTGTGGGTGTAACTATGGCAGTTTTCCATGCAGATGGGAATTTCCTCAGGCAGAGGGATTTGTTGAGAAGGCTGGTGAGCGGGGCCAAGGACCTGATCCAGCACCAGTCGGAGAATGCTGGGGTCCAGGGAGTCGCCACCGGGACTATTGCTCTTTAATGTTTTGATCAGGTGAGGTCCGGCTTCCTGGGCAGTTATCCTACATAGGTGGAAACTAGGGCATTGGAGGACTGGGGCAGATGGGAGAAGGGTCAAAGAAATTACTGGGGAGGACAGAGCTAAGGTCAGTAAAGGATGTGTTAAGGTAGTTAGCTATGCAGAGAGGGTCAGTAGAGGTAGAGCCATCAATGGTGATCTGGGAGGGGGGAAGGGAGAGGGTGCTCACATTTAATTGTTTAACATTGTCCCAGAATGTTCGGGGACATCCCCAGGAGGAGGTGATGGTGGCCTGGTAGTGGTCAGCCTTGGCTTTATGGATGGCCCAAGTGCACTTATTCCACACAACATTGTAGGCCTGTCTGTCAGCCATCCGGCCTGTTTCTGTGGCAAGGTGCCATAGGTTATCCCTAAGCCTGAGCATTTGTAGTAGGGCAGGAGAAACCCAGGGCGCATTATGTTTTTTGGGTCGGACTCCCATGAGGGGTGGGAAGAGGTCACAGGCTTTGTTAAAGGATTGGAAAAAAAAGGCAAGGGCAGTATCTATGTCAGGAGCGTAGTGTAGGGGGGACCAGTTTATCTGGGCAAGAAATTCCTTGAGGTTTTTCAGCCCACCTGGTCTGAGGTGCCGGCGGAGTGTGGACTGAGCTGTGAGTTGGGGCATGGGGATCACCCAATGGAATAAGATAGGGGAACGGTCACTAAGTGAGTCAGGGAGGACCTGGATATCATGGATTTTTTGGGGGCAGTTGGTGATGATTACTTCTAGAAGGGTGCTGGTACCTCTCTTTGGGTTTACTCTAGAGGGTTGGGAAATGAGTTATGTCGGATCTAGGGCTGCAAAAGAATCCCCGGTGGTGGAGGAGGAGGTGCTGAGCCAGTTCATGTTCAGGTCCCCCACAAGGATTTATTCTGCTTTGTGATGGAGGGTGGCAAGATAATCTGTTAAGGATATCAGTGCCGGGTTCTGGTTCTTTGGGGGAATGTAGGCAGTGGTGAGATATAGGTGGCCCCTAGAGGGGTCCGGAGCAAGTTTGAGGGTAAGGGCCTGCGCCCTGTTTACAAGAGTCAGGGTAGGGAGTGCTTGTCCAGTGAGTGTGTCCCTGGTATAGATTGCACAGCCACCCCCACGTTTGCCTACTCGATCCTACTGGTATAGGGTGTAGCCTAGGAGGGAGACAAAGGAGTCAGGGGTGGACTTTGATAGCCAGGTTTCCACCAGTGCTATGACATCTGGTTTATGCAGCATGACCCAACATTGGAGGGTATCAAATGTTTTCAATATGCTGCATATATTCATGGAGGCTATGCAGAGCCCAGAGGACCCAGCTGGTGGGCTAGTATGGGCAGAGCCTCAGTTAGGATGTATAGTGCCAGTTAAGAGTAATAGGAAGGCCACAGCTCTGGCCAGGGGGAGGTGAAGTACAAGCTTCCAATGGGTATGTAGGGATGGGGAGGAGACCTTCAGGGAACAGGGGATGGGCAGGGTTTGCCAGGTCGGGAGGGTGAGAATGATTAGCCACCAAAGTGAGCCAGGGTAGGCAGTGGGGAGATAACCAGGGGATGGGTGCTGTGGGCCGGGCACATGGTCAGTGTAGGGTGGGATCGTACTATGTCAGAGAGAACTGTGGGTGCTGGTACAAGTGTGCCAGGGGAGATGCCTGGTTGATGGGACAAGGGTACTAGAATGTAGATGAGGGGAGGCATTTGAGGAGGAGGTGTACTAACATAGCGCTTGTGGTGGCAGCAGGGTAGAAAGGTAGAAGTATTTTGGTTGTCCTCCAGAAAGTGTAGATACCACTTTGGAGTAGTGGTAGTGACACGGACGCTGGTGGACAGGGTACACGGTTCAAGACTCTGCCAGGACAGCTGGAAAAGGGACCTGGGTGAGAGCAGAGGTCCACATTCTGGGGGCTTGAGGCAGGGTAGATTAGGGCCAAAAAACAGGGTGAAAATAGCGACTCCTAGTTGTCACTGGGGGTTAGTGGCACACTGGGTGTAGGTTTGTTGGTGGGGCTAGAGGTCAGAAAGTAGGGCTAGCTATGAGGCTGGGTGCTGGGGAGAGGTGTGGGCAGAGGCAGAGGTGAATTGTAGTGGAGAGAAGTGGCACAGGTAGTAAGAAGGGTTCCAAGAAGTAGGAGGAGGAGGAAGTCAGGTAGAAGAACCTGAGGTGAGAGTCTGTGGGTCCCTCTAGTGGCTGGCAGGTATAACCTGCAAATGGAAAAGTGGGTATTTAGTATTTCAGCAGGCAGGAAGTGATGTCATATGGGAGGGCCAATAAATTAAGGAACGCTGCTGGGGTGGGCAGGGCAGTCGACATGCAGCGTCGATGGGCTAACACCCCACATAGGTAGCAGTCTGTTAAAAGAGGTATCCTTTACCTCTTAGGTGCTCATTTGTGAATCCAGCTCCAGGAGGGAGCTTGTAGGCATCGGAGCACTGCTGCAACTACAGTGAGCAAGGAGAGGGGTCTGAGAGGCCAATATGAGAGAAAACAGACAAAGGGGAATTAGTATGCAGTGAAAGGATTGCAGGAGCTAAGTCCATTACTGTGCATGCTTCCTTTGATCTCCTACTGACCTGTTCCTACTATGCCCCCTCCCCATTTCTTCTCATGTTTTTATTTTTTGCATCTTAGACTTTCATCTCTAGTCCCCTTTATCACATTCCTACTTCACTTCCTGATTTTTAATTGCTCCTCAGTGGATATAAATATTGCTTGTTGCTCAGTTTTGCTATTCACCTGAAGAAGGGGCCTCTGTGTGGCACTGAAAGCTTGTGTATGATTCCACCTTTGTACAAGACACTTGTTGGTCCAATAAAAGGTATCCAACCTTCCATCTTCTCCTGTTTTGCAAGAACCAATATGGCTGAAATGTCTTTATTTTTTAGAAATCTCTGGCATCTATTCTGCCATATAGCCCACTTAAGTATTGCAAAAACTACATATATTGTACTTTTATTCATTCCTTTCCATTCCTTAGTTAACTGTTCGTATACCAAAATATCATATGTCATATTTTTAAAACACTTCATATTCCAATACTTAGTTAACATTTCCCAAAACATTCCTATAAAACAGCACTCAAAAAAAAGATGCTTCATACTTTCTTCTTGTAATCCACACTGTACTTCTCCACAAGTTCTCTCCTCAGTATTTTTATGTTTTGATTTCCTTTCACATACAGCTTTCCATGGCTACACATCTACACCATTTCTTTCATCTTCTGTGGTATTCTTTTTTCTAATGTTATTTCCAACACTTTATTTACATCTATCTCACTTTTTACTTTAAAAACTGTTGCTTCATAAAAGTTTTGTTCCATAATTATCTTGTATAACTGCTTGCTACTTTTCCTTAATAATAAATTCACTGTGACCCCCCACTGTGTTATATATTTCCTACCAATTTCCATATACTTTGGTATGTCCTTCCTCCCTTTTATATTTCCTCTTGTCCCTATGTTTTGAATCAAAAGCTGTTCCTAGCCCTTCACAGATGGCATCCATAATTTCTTTCCCCTTTTAAAATAGGCAAAATATTTGCATACACATAAATACTGATGAAAAAAAACCTATTTGCTGTACCATATTTAAACCCCCTTCTTTGATTGGCCTATATGTAATTTCTCTTTTTACAGGAGTTAATCACCCCAAAGTAATTGAAAAAACAAACACTAAATTTGTGTTTGCATTACCTGCGGTATTGGAAAAATATATGATATGTACAAAAAAATTGGGATTATAATAGTTCTTAACAGATGTATTATTTTTTCTCTTATCATCTTCCATTCCTTCCATGTTTTAATTTTCTCCTGTGCTATTTTATATTTCTCATCCCAGTTCTTAACCTCATGGTCCTGTCCTCCAAATCAAACTCCAAAACATCTTTATACTCCCTTGTGCAATCTCTAAGTCCCCTTTTTTCCTTCCTTTCCCCAATGAAAATGTTTTGCTCTTTTCTTTGTTTATTTATATTCCTGTGTATCCTTTATATGCATCTAACATTTGTATTATTGCATCCCCATCTTGCTGATCTTTAGCCATTACAATACAATCATCTGCATATGCACTTGTATTCCTAAGTTTTTGCCCATTCCATTCAATGTTTTGAATACTAGTGTTATTTTCTAAACCTTTCAAAATTGGATCCAATCCTAAAACATACAACAGCAGGCTTAAAAGGCACCTTTGATGTACCCCATTTTTAATATACATTGGGATACCCAAATGTCCATTTACAAGGGGACAGACCTGTGCTTCTGTGTGCAATGCTTTAATTATTTTAATAATATTTTTTAGGAAACTTGTATCCATTCAGAATATCCCATGTATAGTTATGGTTTATTACATCAAAGGCTGCTTCTTGATCCAACATATATAGGTATCCCTCTATTTTCCCTTCTTAACTTTCATTCATTATTTCCCTTATATGTACTAAACTATCTCTTATGTCTCTTCCTGGCACTGCACATGTCTGAATTTTCATTATAAGTTGACCAGCAAACTCTTTTATTCTGTTATTTATAATTTTTGCCAACATTTTATAATCAACAGTTAAGAAGCTGATGGGTCTCCAGTTTTTTAAATTTATTTTTCCCCTTTCTTTTTATATAAAAATATTGTTACTCCCATTTTCATACTTTCTGTTATTTTCCCTTCCCTCGCTAGTTCATTAAAAAATAAAGTCAACATTGGTACTACTTTCTCCTCAAAAAAATTATAAAATACGTTTGGTATGCCATCTATACCTGGAGCCATGTTATTAGACAGAGTTCTAATGGCTTCTCTCACCTCTCCCTCTCCCTCTCAAACATTTTCAGTCAAAATTCTATCTTCATTTTCCTCTAAATGTGGAAGTTTTGATTTTTCAAACAGATCTTTTTTCTTTTCTTTCCCTTGTTTTTGACATTTTTGCTTTAAAAATTCCTGTACTATATTTTTTATATTTCCTATGTCAGTATATACTTTTCAATTTTTATCTTTAAGTTCATGCATCACTCTTTCTTCTATTCTTTCCCTATTACTATCAAATGGATTTGTCTTTTTTTAACCTTGCATTCCACTTTCTTCCTTCATAATTAATGATTTTATTCTATTATATTGATATTTTTTCATTTCTTCTTTAGTTTCTATTATTTGTTGCCCTACATCTGTTTTCAATATTTCTTTCATAGTAATTAGTTTATATAGTTTAGCTTAGACTTAAATGTTTTCTGTAGTTTGTTGCTTGACTAGTTCTTGCCTCTTCCTGCATAGTTTTTTCAAATCCCACTTTGTATCTTCCCACCATTCTAACTTACTATCGTATAAATCTACCACTGTTATTCTAGTCTCCAACAAATCCGTAATTCTGTCTGTACACCTTTCTTCTTGTAGCATTTCTGTATTCATTTTCCAATACCCTACACCAGATTTCATATTTTTCACTAGATCTATTGTGAGACTTACCACCATGTGGTCTGTTATTTCTATTGGAATTACCCTTATGTCTTTAATTTTTTATTTTTTTTTGAAGAATCCAAAAATCCGTTTGTGTTGATAACCTCCCTCTATAAAAGGTATGCTCTTTTTTCCTTTAATCATATGTGCATCATTCATGCCAGCTTTCCCAAGAATTTTCTTTAGACATTTAGTATCACTAAACATTTTACCCATTTTCCTCCCCTAATCTTCCTTTGTCAGACTACAGTTAAACTCCCCCCCCCATAATACTAACCTTGAAGTATGTAAATATGGCTCTATCAATTCCATAATCTGAGTCCTTTCCAGTTTAGTTTGGGGAGCATACAGTACCAGAATCCTTATGGCTACTTCTTTTATTACAATATCTATAATAAATACTCTCCCTGGAACTAAATCTACTATCTTCCCTATCTGAACTTTATTTGTCATAAAGGCTACCCCCATCCCCGGACATCTTTCTTTCCCTACTGTTCAGAGGGAAGACCCCCATCTCCAATCTCTCTGTCTGTTGTAACTCCTCTATGGTATGTAACTGTGTATCTTGCATTATAATGATATCACTTTTCAGGTCACTCAATATTTTAAATGTTGTTAACCTTTTGACCTTAGACTTAATGCTATTCACATTACACGTGATACAATTTAATTTGCCCATTTTTGTGAGTTTTCCTTTTCACTTCACTCCATGCTTTGTCCCTTGATTTTTTTCCTTTTTTTTTTTGAGGCTTGTGTATCTGCAGTATCTCCATTTAATGAGCCTTCCTCCTCCGATATATCTGGGCTTGTTCTATCTGAATCATCATCCAGTGTTGCCCACTCTTTATCATATAACAACATGTATCTGTTTGTTAATTGAACCCCTTCTCTGTCTTTCTCATTTCCTTTCCAGATTTTCCCTGTTTTTTCCTCATAGCCCTTGTTACCATAGTGAATTTTTCTCCTTCCCTTTTATTTCCTTTTTCCCATTTGTTTATTGTATTGTCTTATTCTGGCAATCTTCCTTCCCTTTAGTCCTTTCTTCTCTTTTTCTTTGGGGGAGGGGGGCCGTTCAGTCCTATTTTCAACATAGCCTCTTTCTTCATTTAGAGCATCCATCAAAACTTTATCTTGCTTATTTTTTTCTTTTTGAGCCAATGCTAAGTACACATCTTGCTCTGACCTTTTACTTGGATCTGGACTGTTACTTGAGGCACAGGGGCAATTCATAAAAATGTGCCCTTCTTCTTCACATAAGTTACATTTATTTTTGTTTTAACATTCTCCCCCATAATGTCCTAGTTCACCATACAGTCCACATTTTATTTTTTCACATGCATTACTTAGATGGCTTTTTTCCCCCCTTCAGTAGTGATGGGCGTAAGGGCTCCAATTGCTTTGGAGTAATTCATGGAGCTAATTCACCGTAGTGCTCTGCAATGCTATGTGGAGTACTTTTATGCTATTAATGAGTAACACAAAGTCCATTGAAAACAATGTACTTCACCTTACTTCATCTTGTTTTTAAGCTCCAAAGGCGAATTTTGCAGTGTTTCATGGGATTTCAGGTCACTTGGGCTCTAGATTGTTCTGCACAGCCTCAGTTTGGGTAGTGTGTGTAGGAAGCTGTAGGAGACAATCTGCTCTGAGAGCTCTCTGCAATTCAAACATTCAAAAAGCTGTTAAAAAGCCTTTCTGAGTAATATTTTTTGCTGAAACTTTAGTTCATCGATTATAGGAAACCCTCCTGTGTTCATATCATCGAGCGTTTATTGTTTGTGTATGAATTTTGAATGTTAATGTACAATATTCAGTGTACTGAGAGACAGTGGAAATGTGCTTTGGGGAGGGGTGTATCTGTGGTGTAGGTAGATTAACTTGGAGAAAAAGACAGTGCTTTATGTTTTGGTGATATTTTTCTTGTTTAACTGTGTTAATGTACACACAGCAATATTTTCAATATTTCTTGCCATTTTTGCTGATTGTTGTGGTGCAGCAGTGCATAATTTTAGTTTGTTTAAAATATGTGGTTATATTACTGAAGTTTTCAATTTGCATGCATTACTTAGTGTGTCTGTGTGAGTATGTGTGTGATGCGTGCCATCAAATCAGACACCTTTTATTGTGCCACATAATAATTTCAGCAATGTGAACCTGCTATCCACTGCAGCTGTGTGATTTTTGTACTTCTTTGTGGTATCTTTACTGGTACTAGTACTAGTGACTGTTACTACAGCAGTGCATCACACTGCCCCCCCCACGACCTATCCCAACCAGCAAAGGTATTCTTTTCCAGATTTGAATTTCTGATGGTGAGCACTTGTTAGGTGTTATGCCTTTGTGTCTGCATCTCTTCAGTGCACAGTGCAATCTTATTCTGTCTGTGCATTTGCATCTCTTAAGTCACAGTTGTTTCTTTGACTTCTCTTCAGAGTACTGGGCAGGTGTGGTGCTTAATTCTGTATGAACATTGTACTCATTAATATTCATTTTTAAGTCAGGACCATCATCACAAGTCACTCATGATGCAAATCATGTTCTTCATCATCACGGTCACAAATGCAGTCACAAATAATGATTCACGATCATTCACATTACGAATCACATTAATTTTTTTTCTAGCTACTTGGATGTATTGTAAGCTTGTTTTGTAGTATCTCTCCAGGCTTCACCACCTCACCATTGTACTCACTGATACATGTTTTTAAGTCTAGGAGTTTTAAGCTGCAGCTCATCGGGGAAGTACAGCCATAGGTAGTAGGCATTCATGTTTCTTCATCATCACGGTCACAAATGCAGTCACAAATCATGATTGATGATCACGTCACAAATCACAACATTATTTTTTTTATTAGTTACTTGGATGTACTGTAAGCCTGTTTTGTAGTATCTCTCCATGCTTCACCACCCCACCATTGTACTCTTTAATGTTTGTTTTTAATTCAGGGAGTTGGACAGTGTCTGCATTTCATACACAGACTGGAAAGAAGACTGAATGCACACATGCTGTTTAGTACAGTATACTTGTACTGCTCAGAATACAGTGTCATGCATACGGAAGACAACAAAAAAGTGCATTCTTACATACAAGGCTTGGGGATGGTGGAGGAATGCATTTTATAACACAGCAAGGAAGGTGTGAGGGGGCACATGGTGTGAGGGAAAAAAAATAATGTGGGATCCTATGGTGATCCAGCAGCAGTTCCAGCATGGACATCATTTGCAACTGATGTCCCGCTATGTGATCCAGCCACTGCTCCACAGCACTCACCCTCCTTTTGTCATCCTCAACAGCACTCCAGAGAACTGCCAAGTCAGCCTGTGTTACATGCAGTTCCCTGAGGTCCACACATTCTACAGGCTGGCCTGCTGGTGGTGGCAGTGGGGGGGGTGGGGTACTGGTAGAGCAGCAGGTGCTGCTGTGGCCCTCCTCTTCTTGCGATGCCATAATGTACAGCTCCACTGTCTGGCACAGAATGGCCAGCAGGTGCAGGCATGGTCTGTTCTGTGGCAGCCTGCACTCCAACTGCTGGTGATTGAGCATATAGGTCCACTGGCCCTCAGTTCCCAGGTGAGTCCCCTGGGGGCCACGACGCACCTCCACCTCACATGGGTGGCATTTGATCACACTGCTGTCCCCCCACACAGTAAAAAAACTGCCAAACAATGGAGGTGCAGGGAGGACCAGGCACAGGCATGGGATGACAAGATGAACTGGCAGCCGGCTGGTCACAGTGCTGAACAGGGATGGAATCCACACCTGGGCCTAGGGGAATAGGCATATCCTGATCCAGAGAACCTGGACTTGGTGGTGGTGGTGGTGGTTCAACTGCTTCAGAGTCAGGACAGGAGGCGGTGCTAGTCCTGCTTCCGTGGGGGGGGCACTCATAAGTATTGAGCGGTCCAACAGGAATGGGTGCCCATGCCTTCCACACATGCACATTGTATGATGCTTACCACTATCACGCTCTCCCAGAGCTGCCTCCACCCCAGACATTCCCTCACCCTGGTCTATCTCTCCTACTGAGCTCCCTCAGTCAGAGCAATTACTACTCACACTATCACACAACACACACACACACACACACAGTCACACAGACAAACAACTAACTATTTATAAAGGTAAGAAAAATAAAATTTACAGAAAGAACAAATTAAGTAAAAAAGAGCACAGAAAAGAGAAAAAAAGTAGCTTTTAAAAAAGCTGTTCGGTCTAAATCAGTTTAAATCTCCTCCTTGCTCTGATCTCAAAGTATCAGCAGTCACAAACCACACTACTCTCCCTCCATCTGCACCAGAAAAAGTAAAAGTGCCTGCTTGTATGATTCACTTTCTTCCTGCTTAGTTAAAGACCATGTGACTTACAGTACTACAAGCCATGTGATGTGTGTGGGGGGGGGGCTGCCAAATCTGAAACACCAAGTGGATCACTTAGAATCATAATGCGGAACACGAAGTCCATTAAAAACAATGACTTTGCCTTACTTCGCATTGCCATTCTGCCTTAACGCGAAGTGGTAATGACAAGGCATAGAGGATTGGCAATGCAAAGTGCCCGCTTCACGTTCACTTTGCCAGCGGAATTTAAATTTGCTGCATCTCTACACATCAGTAACTTGCTTGTGGTTGTCCTGCATAGAATAGTATGCCTCTATCCTGCCCCCAAAAAACAATTCGGTGTGTGTTGTGTTTCTCCATCTTGTTGTTTTAGAGTGACTTTGTACTTCCATCCCCTGTCCATATACATTCTTAATCTAGTATTGATTCTGGGGCCCCATGTACCACACACCTTTGTTTCATTCCAGAATGAAATATCCATCACATTCATCCCTTCATTTCTAAAAAGTACAGTAACTATTTTAAAAGCCGGTTTGGTTAGGGGAATAACAATAAATTGTCTCCATAGCACTGTGTTTTTTATTTGGTGGTGCAATTTCCAAAATTGATCAGGACCTCCTGGGTGTTTAAAACTGATATCATATTCACTGCTCATGTACATGTACCAATGCATATATCTCATAGGGATAAAATTTCACACTTTCCTTTATTAGTTGCTACCCTATGAACAATCTATGTGGGGCATCTGCAGCTGCCCCTCTGAAATGCAACCTAACTGCGTTCCTTCTTTTGGCCTGTTGTGGCTTTGCCTCCCCTGGAAAAAGTTTTTCTTTTGTATTTCCTCTCCATGTTCTTTCTTTTCTGTCTGCCTCCCTTTCACTTTGAAGTTTGTCAGATTGAACTGTTTTCTGTCCCACTTCCATCAATGATTCCCCGCTCTCATCATCTGTCATCCCCTCTATTTCTCTAGTATCATCAGTGTTCATTTTCCCATTATTCTGAGAGTTATCATTGTCTTTATTGTGGTCATTCATTATTGTATCTTTTCGGCCTGACGTACTCGGCCCATTTGTGTCCCACCCAGTACCATCCTCTTTGCTGGTCCACCATTCTTTTATTAGGGCATCTTTCACCCATTCTGGTGTATCTTTAAATCCTGAAACTCCTCCATATCACTTTTTTCATTTACTTTTTGTCCCTTTTGCTGTGGAGTTATATTCCTTCCATCTCCCCCAGACTTTTGTTTTTGTTCATTCATTTTCCCTGGGCCAAGTCGTTTCCAACTAGAATCGCCCTTTACTTTTTCATTTTCCTCTGCCAGTTCCTCTGAAATGTCATTTTTCTCCTCAGCATTGCACACCACCTCCTGACCAGCTGTCACATCAGCACTCGCTCTACACTCATGCTCACTTTCACATTTCTCAGAGCTATTCAGGTGCTTACTGGCTCTGGGTTTTAAATTATCTACAGCTTTTAAACTTTTTCCTCCGTTTAGCTTTTTTCCAGTCTTTTTTTTTCTCACTGTGACCCTGCACTGTATTGCCACCCTCTGTCTCCACAGAAGGTGTTTCTTTCCAATTCACTTCTTTTCTGCTTCTGCTTGCACACACTTTTTGCTCATCTCCTTGCTCCTCTCTTGCTGCTGCTGCAGTGTCTGCAGTCTCCAGATTGTTTTTGGGTGTTTGCCATCCTCCATGGTCTCTCAGCTTCTTGCTTCATAAAGACCATGGAGTAGACCAACTCCTCAGCCTCCAGCTCCTTACTCTGATGAGTCCACACCACTGCCACACCAGCACTGCCTCCTCTTCTGCGGCCTGGCTCCAAACTGAGCTCCTCCACTCTGCAGAAAGTCAAGCCCTCTGCTGGCAGAGTAGGGGAACTTCCCCGGTGTCCTGGCCAAATTTCCCCCCATTCACTGAAAATACCACCAACAGCTTAATCTGGTTCAAGGTCAATTGGCATTCATCTGTATCCCACTTCCCCAGGGTTGTACCTGAAAATAGGCAAGAAAATGTCTAGTGTACTTATCCGGCCAACAAAAACTAAATAATGGAGGAGGCAGTATGGTGCAGTGGTTTAAGGCTCTGAGCTGCAAATCTGGAGACCTGGGTTTGAATCCCACAGGCCCCACTTGCATACTGTGGGACTCTGAGTAAGTCACTTAACTTCCTCGTGCTCCCAGGTTGCACCTGCAAACAAGCTTTCAGCTTAGTGTGTCTCACCTGGTAAAATTATTGGTAAAAAAAATAAATAAATAAAAATACCACCTCTGGACTTCCTCCTCTCACTGACGTGCCTAAAGAATGTCTTGTCTTGTTTCCTCTCTGATTGTGTTAGCCTTTCTGCTGCCTGTGCTTTAGCACTTCACACCACTGTCCCTGGCTCTTTCTGACATTCTTGGTACTGTTCTCTGTCCCTGTGTGCCCATCCCCTCCACACACTGCCCCCTTCCAAAAATATCTGTTTACCATTTCATACATGCATTATGCAACAGGTACCCATCTCATCTACCTGTGTACACATTACCCCCACATACTGCCAGCAGTGGCTGTAGCCACAAATGGTTACCAGGGCACAGCTGGGGCATAACAAATGGTAGCCAGGGCATTTATATATTGTTACTATGGGGGAATCTCTGCACCATATGGGGCACCAACTGGGGCACAGCATTTTTTTTACCAGGGCACGTGCCCTGGCGGACCCTGGTGTAGAGCCGCCACTGCATACTGCCCCCTTCCAATCAGAGCAGTTTAGTGCTTTGTACACACATCATGCAACAGGTACCCCCATCTACCTTTGTACACATCACCCCCACATACTGCCCCCTTCCACACACATCTGTGTAGTGTGACAGATGAGCCCTCTAATCTCTGAAGGGGGTATACATATAGCTGTCTTCTACTCAACTGCAGCCTGAACAGAGACCCTACTCAATGGCCTACACTAGCTGGGTTTAATGTCAAAATCGCGTGTCAGAAATAGTGCATGCACATATAGCGTGTACTAAATATTGCAAGCTCATTATAGTGCGGCTGTATTTGCCGCATACAGAATAGCACGCAGAACAGCACTAGTCTTACCGAACGGGACTTATATTATTGTGATTTGGGCAGCTGGAGCTTTAAGATTATTGCACTTTTTCATTTTCCTTCTGAAATCCTCTCTGACTGCTTCAGAAAACTTCAACAAATTTGATTCATTAGATTTGATTCATTAGGTCTGGCAGACACTTAGTTAATTTTACTGAAATAATTTGTGACAACCAGAGACCCAGTGATTTTGGGTTCAGATAATAAGTTCATCAAGTTTAAATTGTTCTAAAACAGCTCAGCTCAACTGGGTCAAATTGGACTAGTTAAATTAACTGGCCAATGTTTTTGAGCCTCCTCAATCGATAAATGCATTGTTAATTCCCTTGTCACATTCCTGTATCTTTTCTCATGACAATCACTCTGTTATTAAAAAGTGACAATTTAAAGTGTTAAAAGACCTAATATACCACAGCTTAAAAACACCTCAGGTCTCTGTAGCATTTTCATACTTTAGGAGTTGCTGTGGCTGGGATATCTTTCTAAGCAATGGCTATTATTTACTTGATTTGCAAGTAGCTGTAAGTAGCTGCATGCAGGGATTTTAAAAGCTGTCTAAAAAGATTTTTTAAAAGCTTTAGCTTGAGGTTTATAACTAAGTCAAGTTAAAAACTTTGATAAAAACTTTGAAGATCTACTGAACTCGATCTTTATTTGCTTTCTACCTCTAACTACTGATACATTAAACCCTGATGGACACAGAAGGGTTTCTGGGGAGAAATACTTCACTCTTCAGACTGCACAATTATAGTACTAGCGCTATAAAGGTAAGCGCTAATTTTGGAAGCAGCTGTTTACTACCACACTATTTTGACAGCTCTAAAATTGAATGTGCAATTTCAGTCATGCTATTTTAACCGGATCCCCACTAGTTGCAATAATTAAGATTGGTATGGTCCAGTTAACAGCAAGGCACATGGTGTGTGACAGGCACTCATCAAACCTGTATACATATGTGTACAGTGAGCATGCCTGCCTACACCCTTGTACATACCTCTGGATTTGTTGGGGGATCAGGTCAGATGCACCTCACAGGATGATAATTCATCCTGCACAGTGTGTTGTAGTTGCTGTAGTGTCCCACTTTGGGCCTTCTCACAGTTCCCTGTCTCTGCAGCCACTATGCAGCATGAATGCTGTACAGCCTGTTCGTGACCACACCTAACACATGTCTAGGCCCCATGTGTGGCCTACAGTGGCACCACGCACATGCGGTATGCATATATTCAAAGTACATGTGCGCACCACACTGATACAGGCCTCAGTTGTTGTCTGCATGGTTGCACCTGTGTCGGTGACATTGCAGTGCTGTAGAACTGGCCTACTAAGCACAGTTGCATATCTGGTGAGCATCGCTTCTGCGACTTTGGTCTTGCATGCATCCTAGGCACCAATTGTATGCTACATGCGAACAGCCCTAACACAGCATGTGGGAATGGGTGACACCACACAGATGGCCAGTGAACAAGGTTTACTATGTACAGTTTGTGATATGGTGCAGTGGTACAGTACAGTAGTGCAGCACCCCTCAACACACAACCCCACACCCAATGACATTTCACATGATCCAAACCCAAACTGTGCTGTCTGATGTCACCCACACACCTGCATGCAGTGCATACACACACACACACACACACACGCACATTGCACACACACTACGCATCCACACACAGTGCCATCCCCTTGTGCCACTATGTACAGTGCCCATCACCCCTTGCAGTTGTGCACCATACGGGTACAGTCACTAGTCCCCCTGCTGCTGTTGCTTGGTTCATTTGTGCTATGTGGCACTTCAGCCTTGTGCAACCCCCTGTGTCATGTGCACCACTGCCCCTGTGGCAACACTGGGCCCACCCTGCCCTAGTTGCATGGCTGCAGGTCTCCCACTGTCCATGTGTCCCTGCACCACCGCTGTCTTCTGACACCTTCCCTGCCTTCCTGTGGCAGCAGGTGATGGTCCTGGCACAGTCCCCTGTCCCTTTGTGGGTGTTCCCCCTTCCACCACAACCAGC
This sequence comes from Neoceratodus forsteri, assembly GCA_016271365.2. Lineage (NCBI taxonomy): Eukaryota > Metazoa > Chordata > Ceratodontiformes > Ceratodontidae > Neoceratodus > Neoceratodus forsteri. The sequence continues at coordinate 690,673,230 of CM057449.1, forward strand.
GCTGGCATTGCCACTTGTGCTGTTCCCTGTCCTGCAGTGTCCGCAGGTGCTCCCGCACCCTGCCCTGTGCTGGTCCTGCAGCTGGTGGCTACTGCAGCATGCTCCACAGCCATGGCAGCAGGTGGCATTGGTGGTGTTGTTGTTGGTGGTGGTGCTGCCAGTGGTGCCACTGGTGGTGTTGGTGGTGACAGTGGTGGGAATGGTGGTGGTGGTGGTGGTGGTGGAGGCCTTGGTGCTCCTGGTGGTGATGGTGCAGCTGCTAGTGGGGGATGTGGTGGTGGAGTTGGTGGCAGCTACACACTTGTGCCCTCAAGGGCTGTTAGTGGCATGGGCTGCTCTGTGGGGGGGTGGCGTGCATCCTGCCATTGTGGTGGTGTGTGTCCTGTCATCCTGCTGGTGCTGTTGCTCCACATGTGTTGCCAGTGTGGCAGCATCACTCCTCTGTGTGTGGCACACAGGCTGCTCAGTCAGTGCGCTATGTAGCGCTGCAGCAATAATGTCTGTCTGCCGACTTTGTTATGCCACTGACCCCTCTACAGCCATGGCCAGTTAGGTGAGTGCCTGCGTCTGCTCCCTGACACAAGCCTGGGAGGTGACCATGGCATCCACCAGCCTCCCCATGGCTGCCTCTGTGATGCATGTCCTGGACTCAATTGCATCAATGAGGTTGCCCATGTGCTCCTCCATTGCCATGTGGTGGGCATCTATGCTGAGGCGGATGCAGCCAAGCATCTCTGACTGCTCCTCCTGTGTTGTGAGCAGGGTCCTGCAGAATGCAGAGTAGTCTGTAGGTGTGTCAGCATGGGTGTCCTGCAGGGACTGTGACGCCTCATCCAGGTTCACCTCCAGCCGATCATATGAGGCTGGGATCAGGTCCTGGGTGATGTTGTCCTCTATACTGCCCATGCTGAATAGGTCAGACAGGTCCAGTCCCTCATCATCCTGCTGGTGTCCTGCCACTGCCTATTGCTGTCCCACCACTGGTGTCGGGGCTGCGTCAAGCCGCACCACGTCTGTGCTTCCCGGGTGATCTGTCACGGGGGCCTGTGGGATGGTCGGCTACATGCTGTCCCACTCTGGCTTACTGTACCACCACTGTCCTCTGCCCCTGTGTCCAATGCTGCTGTATCTGTGGGGGGAAGATAGTGCATCATTGCTACCCCACCATGTCCTGCCCTATGAAGATGCTACCATACTGACTCCTGCATTGTTGTCATGTGCACCAGTGCCACATGCTATGGTGCACAGTGCTGCCATGGGGTGGCCCCTGCAGGATACAGCATGGCTCCACGGACACACAGCCCCATCGTCCTTGCTAAGGGTGTCCCTGTTACCCTGCTCCTGGCCACTTGCACATGCCCATGCCCTCCATAGTTACTGCCTGTACTATGCACCATGCTGTCCCGGGTGGGTGTGGGCCTATGTGCACTATAGTGCTGCTCTGCTGCATCACCGGTGCACACTGGCCCATGCGCCATGCCTCACTTTTGATGGTGTGGTTCGGCTGGTCCTCCACTTACCTGTCCCTGCTGCCATCCACGTTGTGTCCAGGTCTGTGTCTCCATGGAAGCCGTGCTGGCTCATGAATGTGAGGGTCTTCTCCTCATGGGTGCTCAGTGGTCTCTCCTCTCATGGCCCACCACCTGTGGCCTCTGCCTGCCGTCTATTGAATGCCTTCTTCATCTTTGCATGCGCTTCAGGTCATTCACCTGCTTCTGGTACTACCTGACACACCTTGGCATTGGCCACCACATTTATCTTTTTGGCAACATCATCCCATGCCTTCTTGTGCTTCCTGTGCAATTTGCACTCCCCCCCTTGTCCATTAGCAGAGCTGCCATTGCTTCTAGCTTATCAAGGAGCACATCAGTCTCCTCATTTGTAAAGTTGCATTTCCGCTTTCTTGCAGCAGATACCACCTGTGTGTTAATCCCAGCCTGTGCCATAGTTTCCGCATGTCACAGTTTGCAACAATTCAGCAAGTTACACACAGTTATATAGGCATTTGGTTGTGACATGCGTAACCTCTATGCTCACTGTTGCAGGTTGTGTCTTGCGTTGTGGGAGTAACTTGCGACATGAATAATTCAGTTCTTTTCCATTGTATATGGTCTTTGTTTTGGAATAGGGCACTGCTTTCATGTCACAAGGGTTTGGGTGTAACTTTATGCAATGGCACAGACTGCGACATGCTCTACTGGCTCTCTTGGAATCGGGCCCACTATTTGTAACATTGTCTCTGGACACCTTTTGAGAAAGGCCAAATTATGCATGCATTCATTTTCAGGTTTCATTACATTTTCTGTGCCATTTTCAACAATAACAGTTTTATTTATCTGTGCATCAGTAGTGGGAACAGAATATATTAGTCAGTTAGATCCATTATTGTTTTCTCCTGTACTATGTGCCACTAAACAAGTTTGCACAGAAGAATGAGAAGCTGGAGGTAATGGGGGGGTAGTAGCAGATAACTTTGAAAAGAGCTTTTAAATCCCCCCATTTCTTACACAGGAGGTTACAACACAAGAATGTATAGCAATAACAGTTGAGTACAGCGAATAACACACCAACATGGTGTACATAATACAGGAGTGACAAGTAACAATATACAGCACAAAGAAATAACAGAACAAAACCATATAAGTGCAAAGAGGACTAGAGATACAGAAGGTAAAGCCACTTAAGTTAGACACACAATGGATCAATTACATGTGCACGTGTCCTTAACCTTCTACCCCGTCATATCCTCTATCACAGTTATATTCACCATGAGAAAAACCCTGATTTTGATATTGCTGAAGGTGTTGATACTGCTGCTGATTTTGATACGCCTGCTGATAATTAGGTTGCTGAACCACACCTGAGTCTCGTATAGGTTTTGGTTGTTCCACAGGAGTCTCATATGGAGTGTTATTATTCTGTTTTTTTCCCTTTCTTTGGGGCTTTATAGAAGCAGGCAACTCCTCCCCCTCCAAAGCTAGAGTATCAGAGGCAATGACCTCAGACACTTTAGCACTGGAAGCAGAACTTCCCTTTTTCTCTGTAGAAACATCATCACCTCTTCCGGAATCCATTACATATGACCAGCCTGTTCTTCAATCCAGTGTACATCTCTACACTTATTATTAAGCTCCATTGCCAATTGTGTCCTAATTGAAGAGGGTAAACCATGATAATATACATCTTGGAAATGATCACTATCATTGTCAGTGTTACCTTCTGCTCTGAAGTATACATCCTTCAGCTTACAATAAGAATCCCCTGGATTTTAATCAATACCACATTTCATTTTATAAGCAGCACATATGGCTGCTCCACTGGTGTGATATTCATCAAATTCCTTTTTCAGAGGCTTATACAGCCTCCTGACGAAGAGTCACGCCTTGGACTCAAAGGGCTGGGCTGTAGCCGCGGGCTATGGCTGTTGTTTCATTGCCAATTTGGCTTTTTGTATTTACTTTTGACTTGCGAGTGCTGTTTTCTTTTGTGTCTAGTTGCTTATACAGCCTAGCTGGTTTATTTCTTTCCAAGTTAGGTACCCTAGACCAATTGGCATGGGGACTATCTACAGACCACCGAATTATAAAACTCTGTTCTCCCGAATCAGTTATGGACAAACAATGACTCAAAGCATTCTTTCAATATACGAATGTACTGTTCAATGTCCCCTTTAGTACTTTAGGAATTGTATCACACTCCTAGCAACTGTAACGATTTCATGACAGTTTTTGACTTAAGATGCCCTTTTTGTCTTTCAGATACCTTAATTTTCTTATGTCTCTTAGACAACTGAGTCTCTGATTCAAAATAATTTTTCTGTCTAGACTTTGGGTTTCCTTTTGTTCCTCTTATGTGATTCCTTTCCTGAACCAAACTGATCTTTTCAAGAAGAAGAAACACTAGAGACTTCAGAATCAGTATGAGAGTCAGATTCTTCAGATGTTTTAAATTTTTCCATATTTTTATTTCTACTCTTCGTACTTTTCTTTGTCTTCTCTACCAGTCTATCTGCCTATGTCTATCTCTTAATTTGTCCACCTATTTCTGTTCCTTCTATCTCTCCCATCTCTACCTTAGCCCTCATACCCCCAGCCTCGCTCTCCTTGTCATAGCACCCATGTCCTTCCAACTTCCATAACCCTTTCCCCTATACTTAATCCTTCACTTCCTCCTTTACCTTCTCCATGCACTCTAATTGATCAGTCATGTTGCACTTAAATTGTGACCATATATTCTATGCTTTTATGTCTGCACCCTCCAGTTATACTCACTATGTATCATATTATCTGTAGTTATGTTCGTTATTGTGCTTTGTACGTCCCTCCAGGACCACTTTGCAAATGAGTATCTCAATGGTGTACTTTCTGGTAAAAAATAAAATTGAATTTGATTTAATTTTTAATGCACTGTACTGTTTTACTAGTATACTAGCTTCTTCATCTTTATGTAATTTCCTTTTTTTATAATTCAATAAGCTTTATTAATTTCAAATAAAATTACATAACACACAATCCCCTGAGGGAAGATGGCATTAAAACAGTAAATGGAATACAGCAGGCATTTCTATAGAAATCCATCGTCCCACCCACCTCCCATAAACCTCCCTCCCTCTCCTTCCCCTTACTTCAGATCCTCCCTTTGCCCTCCCCCCCAGAGCCAAGTGTTACTTATGTGCTACTCAGGTAGGTGATCATTCAATGGTCTATAGTCTAACCTGGTTAGGGCTTCCAAATGGCAAGCAAGGCCTCTAATGTTCCTCATCTGCTCTGGAATGTTGCATACCTATTACGCATTAGACAAATGTGTTTCTCCAACTGTAATTCCAGCAACACCTCTTTATGCCATTCCAGGACAGGTGAGGATACATTGTCCTTCCAGTGCCACATTATAACCAACTTTGCTATTATGGCAACCAGAGCCATATGGCCTTTCCTCACCTTGGGTGTATCCTGAGAAAAACAATTCAGTAGACAGGCTTCTGGGATAAATAAAGGGTCTAAACCCAAGAGTGAATCCAAAGAATGCCTAATTGCCTGCCAGAAAATTTGCGCTGTCGGGCATGTCCACAACATATGGAACAGAGTACCCAGCTCACCTCCACATCTAGTACAGGCCGGGGAAGAGAGTCGCCCTGATTTGTGAAGTTTAAAAGGAGTAAAATATAAATTGTGCATGATATTAAATTGGATAAGGAGCAATCTATCCTGTTTAATGAAATTATAGGAATTATACCATAGTTTCTTCCAAAAAATCTACCTCTGTACCCAGTGGCAACTCCTGGGTCCAACAGTAGCAAACGCCCTGAGGCAGGTTACTCTGTAATACTTGTAACTTTTTATAAACTAAGGAAATTGCATGGGATTGCTTGGCCAATATCAAAATAGAGGATAAGTCCATTTTCTCCACCTCAGGGCCCCGGGTTTTACCTATGTGGGAGATTATAGCCTCCTTGAGCTGTCTATATTGGAAGATACTACTAACATGCATATTAAATCTGTCTTGGAAAGTGAGGAAGGAGATTATTTCTCCATCAGCATACATATCCACAACTTTCTTCCCCATCAAGCTAGGCCGGTGAGACAATGGGATAGGCAGATGCCCAATTCTGAAATGAGGGTTGCCCAGTATGGGCTGTTCTAGAGAGGTATGCCAGTTAATGGACATATCCACTTGCAGTTGATGTAATGCTATGATGGACCATCCCAATGGGGTGGACCTTAACAGTCTAGGAATTGCCCGAGGGGTGGTATATAGTAAAGCCGAGAGGGTACATTTGTACTTGGCTGCAAGGTACTGCTCTATTTCCAGACACTCTGGTGAGTAATATTGCGGGTTTACAACGTGCGGTTCCTGCACCTAATGGACTAGCTTACTAAGATGATGAGCACAGTAATACAAAAAAAAAGGAGGGAACAGCAAGACAGCCCTGCTCTTTTGGAGCAGTTAATTTTTTAATTTTATCATTTAAAGTTTATTATTTTCTCAGAGAACAGACATAATTATCAGTACATAGTTATATAATCTTTACAGGGAAAGCAGTGAGATCTTACAGCTATCTTTCCGAGAAAAAAAGAAATAATTGGAATCATGCACTTTCCCGAGCATAACTACAGACAATAGCAACTCAGCCTAAAACTATAACGCTCCATCCCCCCACCCTCTACAATTATATGTTGGAGGTCAAAAATAGTAGATTAACAATTCAAAGGTGCTAGAATGATAAACCAAGAAAATTTCTTTTTCTTATTTTTTCCGTTTTTATTTTTCCCTTTTCTTTTTCTTTCTTTTCTTTCTTTCTTCTTTCTTTTCTTTTTCCTTTTTAAATTGGCGGCCTCCAAGAAGAAAGAAAATACTCCCAGGAACCCCATAACTTTACAAAAGACTCTCTTCTCCCTCTTCTACCAGCAATATGTTTTTCAAGTTGTATAGCTAGAGTACATTCCCTGTGCCACTCCACCAAAGTTGGGGCCTTGTCTGACGTCCAGTATCTAAGGATTAATAGCTTCGTCACTGCGGCAGCTAACATAATACGTGCTCTCCAGGCTTTGGGGGTGGTCGCAGGGAAAGCGCCTAAGATACAGACCTCAGGGGTATCCATTTTGTGAACGCCAAGGATAGGGCCAAGCAGGGTACCCACAGATTTCCAAAAGCTCTGAACCAGGGGGCACAACCATAAAAGATGGTATAGGGTTCCATCTTCCCTTTTACATTTCCCACACAGCGGTGAGGTAAGTACTCCCTTCTAAAGAGATGGGAAGGAGTCAAGTACAAGTGATGCATTATTTTAAACTGTATGAATCTTAGCCTATCTTGCTTAATGTATCTATACACGGTAGCCAGAGTGTGGCCCAAACTTTCGGGGCGCTTACCCGATCACCTCGACCCAATAATAGAGATTCCAGAAGGAAGTGTATGATCCCATTCCTGGAGGAGACTACGAACCCTGGCCACTGCGGTGGCTGCCGAGATGGTCCTTAGAAGAGTATGTATATCTTTACCACCCTTATCCGCTATCTTATTCAGAAAAACCTGAGTCAGCGCTTTACTCAGTTGCAACCATTTGTAAAAATCTAGGTCCGTGAGGCCCAAAAAATTTTTTTTCAGAACCTCGAATGTACATGGTCTGTCCCGATTCCAAAAATCCGCAGCCATTAGATTACTTAGCTGAGGCCAGAATACCACTGGAATGGGGGCGCCATCGATTTTAATTTGTGGATTGTCTACAATGGGTTGAGAGCCAGATAACCATCACCGGACCCTAGATAGCTTTGTAGCTGATGAAATGCTCTGATAGACCATCCTATGGGATTATTTTGAGATTTGGGAAGATTGGCTAAAGGGATGTAAAGGAGCGATTTAGTGAGCATTTGGTCCTCCTTGCAAGACTTTGTTCAATGTCCATCCAGAGGTATATAAGTAGATTTAGTGTGATCACAGTCCCAGAAAGCCAGTTTCCTTACATGCTGGGCCAAGTAATAAGTAAATAAGGAGGAGGCTGCTAGCCTCCCTTAAGTTGGGAGCGAAAGTTTAAAATAGGATCGTCGGATGTTTTAGTTTGCCATAAAAAGGAATTGAATAGCTTCTGCAATTTAATAAACCAGCTCTTTGGCAGGAAGGCTCCTAACATATCAAGCGGGTAAAAGACTAGGAAGAGCCACCATTTTTATAAGGTTCAGTCTGCCCATGAAGTTAAGGAGACTGTACCCCATCTCTTAAGATCTTCCGAGATCTCTTGCACAATAGAATCTAAATTCTCCTGATCATCTGAACGAAACTTGTATTTATGTTTATACCCAGAAAAGTGATGGATTTGGTTTCCCGTGGATGCCTAGACCCTGCGTCTGCTTTTCTCGTAAAATGGTTTAGTGGGAAAACTTTAGTTTAGCACAGTTTAATTGTAGGAGGATATGGCGGAAAATTTATTAATCTCCGTAAGTATAGCTGGGATCGAAGTCTCTGGGTTTTCTATATGTAGAAGCACGTCGTTCGTATATGCAGAGCAGGCATAACTAAAATCCCTATTTTTATACCTTTGATAGCTGAATTCTTTATGATTCTCATTAATAGTGGTTCCAAATATAAATTGAACAATAAGGGACAAGGACAGCCCTGCCTAGTACCCTGCTCCAACTTGAAGATTTGCGATAGGAATCCATTACATTTCACCCTGGCTGATGGGCAAGAGTATAATAATCTAACCCAACATAAAAATTGTGGGGTATGCCGAAGGCTGAAAGTGCAGCAAAAAAGGAAGGGCTATGAGACCCGATCAAAGGCCTTTTTCGATGCCAAGTGATAGAAGTGCCACTGGGATTTTAGAATCTTTGGCTATTGCAATAAGATGCATAAGTTTCTCATGTGGTCATGGGATAATCTCCCTCTCATAAAGCCCACTTGTTCCTGCATATTAATTGGTCCATAACTTGGCTAGTCTACTAGCTAGAATTTTGTGCAAGTATTTAATATCGGGTATTGAGCAGAGATATTGGCCGTAACTATCCAGACTGTTTGATCTTTACCAGGTTTTAGAATTAAAGAGATAGTGGCTCTAGGAAGGCTGGATCAGAAATCCTGTGATTGTACCAGTAATTAAAAGAGTCTAGCAGAATTGATGAGATCTCTGGGAGAAAAGCCTTATAAAAATTACTCGGAAACCGCCAGAGCCTGGAGATTTGTCTAGGGGCAACTGCCAGATAGCTTGATGTATCTCAGAGATAGCGATTGGGGCTTCTAAGATTTTAGACTCGGCTTCTGTTAATTTTGGCAAATTCGCTTCTTTTAAATATTCCGAAATTTCAAGACCGGAAGGTCTTAGACCAGGTTCTTGTGCATATAACTTCTGGAAGTACTCTCTAAATAGTTTGGGGATTTCCCTTGGATCAGTGCAAATCCGATCTCCTTGACCTCTACAAACCCCTACTATATATTGTATTGAGTCCATTTGTTTACTCTCCAAGCCAGAAATTTGCTTCGCTTTTCACCTAAATCTAAATACTGCATTTTGTTGCAATATGACAGTTCTGCTTGTTGAAACATTATATCCAATATTGGGCTTGTAATTGGCAACTTGACCCAATCTGACTTAGGAGAGGTCCGAGATAAAGTGTTCTCGATTGTTTGAATTTCCGATAAGACTGTTCTCAGTCTTTAACCTCGCCCCTGCTTTCTTCCTGGATGCAATCTTGATCAACTCCCTTCAGAAAACATTTTAAGGTAGCCCATATTAGATCTCTTTGAAATATAGAATCTTTATTATCCAACATAAATTGTACAATAAGCTCCTAATGCTCTTTAAGGCTTTCTTCTTTTATAATTTGGGTATTTAACTCCATTGCGTGACTTCTCCTCATCTCCGGAAAGGCGATATCTTACACTCACCGGAGCGTGGTCTGAGATTACCCTTGCCGAAATCTCTGCATGGGACATATTGGGGACCATAAATGAGCTAACTAAGATATAATCTATTCTCGAATAAGTATGGTGAACTGGGGAGAAAAGGAATACTGTCTCCTTTCTGGGAAAAATAGAGCCTAAATGTCAACTAATGCTATTTTATTAATAAATCCTTCAAGGCCCTTTGTGATGGGGAAAGGCCTCTATGTCTATAGTGAGATCTATCTAGATCATTAGAGAGTACTAAGTTCCAGTCTCTCCAAGAATAGTGATATTGTGTGCATCTAGGCCCATTTAAGGGGAGGTCCCTAAGAATGAAGGCGATTCTGAGTGGGACCATATACCTAACACTACGGGTATGAGATGCTAACATTGCTTTCAAAATACAAAGCATCCTTCTGGGTCCCAGAACTCCTGTACTAATTTGAAAGCACCCTCTAGCAATCAGGATGGCCACTCCAGCTCTCTTGGATGGCGTCCGGCACCAAAACCTGAGCAACCCGGTCTTTTAAAATATTGCAGGTCAGCTCTCTTTTGGAGTGCGTTTCTTGAAGGAAAGCAATTTATGCTTCCTAAGTGAGAAAGGTGTTTAAGGACAACCTGCCTCTTGACCCTATCCTGGCTCCTTTTATGTTCAACTAACAATATTATATGGTAATGTCATATACCTGGTAAATGGAATAAGGTGAAAATCTCTGACACATCGAGCAGGGAATTACACTATCGGCCCCCGGTAACATAATGCTAGCACCCCAATGTACAAAAGCCCTCCCCCTATTTGGGTATTCAAGCCCCTGAAATTTCCTCAGCTCCTCTCCCCTCCCTCCCTCTCTCATCCCCTTATAACAAATTTCCCTAAAGCCACCCCACCCCTTGAATGCACATAACCCCCAGTTCCTAACAACTGCACTCCTAAAATTATACTGCCACATGATATACCTCCAGAAACAGCCTAGGGCTAATTATCACCCCATTCCCCACCCAGAGCCTGCCTACCCTGATTACTGATATACAATCCCATAATAGACCCGTAGAAACCATAAGATCAAAGATAGACCCCCAGAAAAGAAAAAAAAAAAAAGGGGGATAAAACCCCCTGGGACTTCATTCCTTTGAATGACCATCCTTCTTTCTTCACGCCTTGTTCTTCTTCCTACGGCTCTTATACTGACACTGCTCAGGGTAAAAACTGAGAGGATGATAACCCCATGAATCAGTTCGAATCCTGCTAATATTACAGTTGGTAAATCCACCGTGTTGCAATATAAATGTACAAAGTCTAAAAGTTCAAAAGAAGTTCCTTCCGGCGAGGAGAGAAAGAGAAAAAAAAAAATCATTGTTCTGTCCTTTTCCTTCAGATGTCCAACATTCCTCCCGTCACAAATCCTTCATAATTGAGTGGATGAAAGTCTCGCTCAAACAGATGAAAGAGACGAAGATTCACTTGAACAGATCCAGGAGTATCTGCTGCAACTCCTGTTGGGCCTGCTGTTGTGACTCGAAGGACAGCCATTTCCCCTCATGAGACACCATTAGAATGGCAGGGTATTTCACCCTAAAGGATTTTGATGCTTCAATGAGTTTGGAGACTAGTGGATGAAGTTCTTGTCTCCTAATCCTTACAGAATAAGGCAAATCCTGTACATTTCAGATTTTCTTGCCCTCCCATAGAAGCTCCTTCATTCCTCTAACTTTCTCCAGGACATGTTGTTTATCCAAATAATTGAGAAAACGGAGAATCAGTGGTCTGGGGGTTGCCCTTGTAAGGGGGGAAGGTGTAGAGCTCGATGCGCCCTTTCTATTATATAATCTCCCCCTCCAGGAGGAGAACCTGTGATTTTAAGGCAGAGTTTCTGCATAAATGTAATAGGAGCACTACCTTCTTCTTTCTCTGGTATCCCAATAATTACTATATTGTTCCTTCTACTGCGCCCCTCCAGATCTTCTAATTTATCTTCCAGTTTTTTAATTCTTCTCTTTGCCAGTACAATCTCCGTGTCTGTCGATTTGCCTGCTTTCTATAGGAGATGTTGCTCTTGGCATCCTCAATCCTCCTGGAAAGCTTAATCCACTGCCTGCTTGATGTCCTGAATATCTCCAGCTAAGACTGAGATGGAGGCTTGGAGGGCTTCATCGTCTCTAAGAACTTGGCTTCCATGGGGGGAATCCATAATGGGGAGTTGGGACTGGCTAGCAGCCTGCTGCTTGGCCCTCTTTCGTGACCTGTAGTTTCTCCGGCGTCTGTGGAGGCGGCAGTTTCGGCGATTTTTTATATGCGTTTCCATGCGAGCTGCGAATACTTCATCGCTTATGGGTGTGCTGCCGAACAAGAAACAAATGCTGTTTGCCAGTAAAGACGCCTCGAAGTACAAAAGTGAGTAAACGATCGGGGAGCCCTGGGTGAGTGCGACTTTCGCTCAAGCTGCCATCACGTGACCCATCCTGGAGCAGTTAATTTAAGATAGGACCTTCTAACTCGCTTACTCTGCCAAATGAAGGTGTTCAGCATTGATTGCAGCTTGATGAACCATTTTTTAGGGAGAAAGCAGCCCGGCATACCCATTGGGTATAAGATACTGGGCAGCACATTCATCTTCACCGCAGTGATCCTTCCCCAAAGCGACAGGTGGAGAGCATCCCATCTATCAAAATCCACTTCAGTTTTAGTCAGTAAATCTGAAAGGTTGGCTTTCACCATAGATGTAATATCTCTTGTCACTTGGATTCCCAAATATAAGAGGGATTTCGACTCCCATGAGAGAGCAAAGTCAGTCACCTCTCCTCGGGAAACCCTATTATTCAGGGGGAACACCTTAGTTTTGGTGAGGTTGAGCTTGTAATAGGATACCTTGGAAAAGGCCCTGACCTGCTCCAAAATGGTTGGTAGGCTTTCTTGTGGGTCTTCTAAGTGCAACAGTAAGTCGTCTGCATACGCTGAGAGAGTATATCTTTGGTCCCTCCCGGATCCCCCGAATGTTTGTAGTGGCTTCTAGACTCCGAATGAGGGGTTCTAAATACATATTAAATAAAAGATGGGAAAGGGGACACCCCTGTCTAGTACCTCTGTGAAGCAAAAAAGCCTCAGAGTGAATCCCATTACATCGAATTTGGGCCGAAAGAGAAGAATATAACAACCTAATCCACTTAAGGAAGCCCTCGGGAAGACCAAACCGCAACATGGTGGTAAAAAGAAAGTCCCATGACACTCTATCAAAAGTCTTCTTGGCGTCCAGTGACACCAGAACCATGAGAAGCTCTGAGCCACTGGCCACCAAGAGGAGATGTAACAACTTCCGCATATGGTCTCCCGAGCATCTTCCTGTCATGAAACCAATTTGCTCTTTACTTATTATGAGGGGCATGAGAGGTCCTAACCTATTGGCCAAAATCTTGGCCAGGAGTTTCATATCAGTATTAATCAATGAAATAGGCCAATAACTCTCTGGGTATTGAGGGTCTTTGCCCTTTTTAGGAATAAGCGTGACTACTGCCCTCAAAAAAGTGGGGTCGGACAACCCCTTATCAAACCAAAAATTATAAACCTCTGTCAACAATGGGGCTATCTCTGATATGCAGGGCTTGTAGAGACCATTAGGGAGTCCATATGGTCTCGGGGATTTGTCCATTGGGAGGAACTCAACAGCCCTCACCACTTCTTCAACCTTAATGGGGCCCACTAAGGAAGAAGTGTGAATGGGCGACAACCTAGGTAAATCAATTAAACTGACGTATTTCATGATATTTGCCTCAGAAGGGCAATTAACCAGATCATCAGCATATAATCTTTGATAGTATTGCCTTAACACCCCTGCTATCACTCGAGGGTCAGTGACAACTGGTGTATCTTTATCTGGTTTGATACCCTGGATAAACCGAGATGCATCCTCTTGCCTGAGCCACATGGCCAGTAGTTTACTAGCTCTTTCCCCTGATTCTAAGTAGAGAAACTTTGTATGTTTCAATGAAAGTTCAGCTTTCTGGGAAATGAGACTGAAATATTGGGCTTGCAGGCCATGTAGCTTGGCCCAGTCCTCATCAGGAGATAGCCGAGAGATTGTGGTTTCCAATTGACGAATTGAGGAGAGTAAGGAGTTCACTTGTGACTTGAATTGCTGGGATTTTGTTGAGACCATCCAGATACACTCCCCAGAGCCGCTCAAACTACCTGAACCCTATTAACTGACTCCCTATTGATCCTTATAAAGTCAGTGATAAAATCTCTTATATGCTGCAAGGAGCTGAGTTTCTGCAGTAACTGGGTATTGAACCACCAGAGGGTATCCCTCTTAACACCGGGTCTCACTAGGAAAAGAAGGGAGACCGGTGAATGATCAGAGATGACCCTGGCATATATATCGGCATTAATGACACCTGGGAGGGCAAAGGAACTCATAAGGAGGAAGTCAATTCTCGAAAATGTTTTGTGTGGTGGAGAAAAAAAAAGTGTATTGACGTTCTTCCGAGTGCAAGACATGCCAAACGTCAATGAGATCAGCTCCCTTCATGAGCTGGTGTAAGGCCCTCTGGGTGGGGGAGAATCCTCTTCTCCAGGAGTCAGACCTATCAATATGTGAATAAGAGGCAATATTCCATTCCCTTCCCAAGATGGTAAGTTTAGGGGGGGCTGGAAACAACCAGCTTCATCAAATGTGTGAAAAAATGTGGGGACTCAACATTTGGCCCATAGGCCGCTCCCAGTATAACCTGATGTGATTCCAACAAACAATGCACTATAACATGCCGACCATCAGGATCCCAAAATTCTTGTTCAAGGGTGAAGGAATTTTTTTTATTTATTAGGATTACCACTCCCCCCCCCATTAGTGGATTTTCCCACTCCATAGACTTGACCGACCCATGCTCTGCAGAACAAAACAATATCCTCTCACCGGAGATGTGTTTCCTGATGGAATGCAATCCCAGTGTTCAGACATTGCAAGTGTCAAAGTATAATGTGTCTTTTAAACGGTCTTGGGCGCCTTTTATATTCCAGCTTATAAACTTATATGGGCCACTCATAGTAATATTTTGACTGTGACATTACCCCTGTTGTTTTTTTTTATAAAGTAAGACGAAAACACTTGGCCCCCTCTTTCCTCCTATCCTTAATAGCCCCTGCCAACACTTACTGATCCCCCCAAAAAACCATACACACAAACTAATGCTAAATACAGCTAATTCTAATTCCTACACTATTCTATACCCCAGTTCTAAGCAACCGCACCACAATACCACTTCTTGTATGCGATGTTACTGCAGCCTGCATCCCCCATAACACCCCACCCGCACCCCACACCCCCACTATTACTGACCAAAGAAAAGGAAAAGTCCCCAACAGAACATGTCGCTCCACGACACTCTCAGGTGCATACACCTGTACCAGTTTCTGGAGATATGCCTTTGGATCATTCAGTCCCCTTCCCTGGTGGAGGAAAATCAAAAATACACATAATCCACAAATCTCAGAGAAGTAATAGGAGGGCTAGCATAACCACTAGCTAGACAAAATCAGTCCAACTACTTAGATAAGATGCAAAGGTGAAGAACAATTGCCCCTCCAATAATTGACACTGCACCTGGTCCTTTAAAACAATGACCAGGCAAACATATCTACGAGAAACAAATAAAGATCATTAACCATCCTACCCATAGTACAATCTATTTCTTTCAATATACAGACAAATTGCCTGTGTTGCAGTCTTAGTAACTGAATCTCATAAAATAAAGTCCAGTGTCCAACCACTCTGTATCTCAGGGTAGACAGCCAACGTGGACCATCTCCGGGTCGTGAAAGGGCTAGGCGACATTCTGCACCTAATGTCCTGTTCAGTATTCAGTTCACTGAGTTACTCTTGTAGTGGAAGGGGCTGTGCCATTCAAATGAAACAAAAACAATCGATTTTCCTCAGGTTTACAGGGGTGGTCTCTCTATTTCACCATCAGGCAAACATACCAAAGAGTATGTTAACATACAGTACCCAGCCAACAGCTCAGTGTTGCTTGCACACTCATTCACTAATGGAAACTCACCCCAATACTGCCTTCACTTGAACAGGTCAGGGAAAAGGGTCTTGAGCTCTTTCATCACTTGTTTCTGGGATTCGAATGAGAGCCATTGCTCTCCGGATTTGACCTGAAGTGTTGCAGGGTATCTCATGCGAAAGGGCTTCCCTGTGGTGATCAACTTGGACACTGTTGGGTGCAGTTCCTGTCATTTCAGTTGGACAGACTGCGGGAGATCCTGGGTGATGCAATTTCTGTAGTTCGCTCAAAATAAACTGCTTGTCTAGGAAGTTTAATAACCTGAAGATGACTGGTCAAGGAGGAGCATCAGAAGGTGGAGGAGGACAGAGTTCAATGGGCATGCTCAATAATATAGGGTGTGCTATTCGGGGATGGCCCGGTGATCCTTTCACACAGCTTCTGAACAAAAAGGATCGGATTATTTCCTTTCTCTTTCTCAGGTATACTGATCACCAGGAGGTTATTCCTTCTGCGCCTCCCTTCTAAGTCTTCGAGTTTTTCCTCTAGTTTCTTGATCCTATGGCCCAGTTGGATGGCTTAATGTTCCATTTTGCCCTGTTTTACCTCCAGTGAAGCAATATTGACCTCAGAGTCCCCCACACGTATTGCAAGTGATTGCACCAACGTTTTAATTTGATGCAGGTCATCTGACATGTCAGAAATTTTTTCTTGCAAAGACTGTATTATTTCAAGGAATCTCTCCTCTGAGACAGCTGTAGCTGGTGTAGCAGATTTAGTAACCCCTGCAGCTTGCTGCTTTGGGTGCTTTGCGGCCTTGTCCTTCTCAGGCGTCGGCGGGGGGGAGTACCGTGGAGGGGCATTTTTCATAAAAACTTCCATTCCTTCCATGTAGATTCTCAGGTTAATCAGACGTGCAATACCACTACAAACAGCCAAAGCCACTTAAAAGTCACAACCAACTATTGGTATAAAATAAAACACTCGAATTAACAGCTGGAGAGCAGAGCCGCGGGTGAGTGCTGCTTCCCTTCAGGCTGCCATCACGTGACTCCCCATCTTTATGTTTTTTCTATTTTCCTACCTCTACTTCTTCTAACTCTAACTCTCACTCAGCTCTAAACCAAATAGGGAAGTATGACTAGTGAGAATTTATGTCTTTTTCAAGTTCTGCACAAGAAACATTCTAAGGAGGCATACTGTATATCCTTTGCTTGTACCTTCTTCCTGTACTTTAGTCTGGGACTGGTAACTAGAAAATGAACCACTTAAGTCCTTTTGTTCAATGGTTTCCTTGTTCCTTTGAGCCACTCTTCCCTTTTGAGTCATTCTTCATTTTCACTTTCATATTGCTCCTTTAGTTTTTTATACTTTTGGTGCAGTTTAGCTACGTTGTTAGCCTGGTCAAAAGCATTTACTAATTCAAACTTACCCTTTTTGAAATCTGAACACCCCTTCTTCCATTCCTCAACATCATGTCATTCACTTTGCAAAAGAGCAATGTCAGTTTTTAGTTGAAATGGGGTAACATCTTTATTAGATGCTTCCTGTCTTCTTCATTCTAAGTGCCTATCCAAGAGTTGAACTTGACCTATTAACCTATTAAACTCAACAGCTTCTCCTTCTTTTAGGGTTTTCAATTGTTCTTTCAGTTGGCTTTTTTCTTGAATAAAAATATCCTTGGCATAATTCAACTGTCTTTTTAGCAACATGTAATCTTTATTACCTCTTTCTAACTCTTCTTTCTTTCTTTCTTTTCCTCTTTGCTTAGATGTTCCCTGGTGTCTCAAGTTTTCATATTTATGATGCACGCAAAAACATTTTCAGGGCAGTTTACTGGCACAAGTACAGTACATTCTTAAATATATAAAAACATTATTACAATAATGATTTGTTCCATAATGTCATGTCCAGCTAAGAATATATACAGTACAGGATGGCACTGAAGAAATTAGCACCCAAAATTGCAGTCAACGGCATCATTCAAGGCACTTTCTGTAAATGTCTGTCTGTCTGTCTTTACCTATGTATCTCTAATATTAAAGTCCTTATTATTCTGAATGTACTTTGGAATTGTTTGAATGACTTTCTTGCAAGTTTTATTTTTTATAGATATTTTTCAATTATGTTTGTTCTTAACTGACCAACTCTAAGACTGCTAGTTTGAAAGCAGATATAACCAAAAGAAGCATGGCAACCTGTATATTTTTTTTGCTATATTCACAAACATATTCCACATCTATAAAAAATAGTTTTATGAAAATTATATGGGATTGAAATGGCTTTATGCATAAAATCATACCAATATTTCCCATACTTTTCACAAGAGCGCTTCAGTAATTTACTCTTCATTTTTGCATTTGTGGGAAAAATTAGGCAAACATCATGACAATAATGTGTCCTTGTTATGGCTGTGGGCAGAGCCTACAGCCATATCACATTAGCTTTGAAATGGGTTTCTGTGGGACACATTTTTAGTAGTTTTTAGTGTATCCTTCCAAAACACTGCAAATCCCTATGGCAGTTAAAAAATACTCCCTCCTTTATGTTTAGAATGATAAACACAAAACTCAAAGCTGCTTTTCTCTGACAGCAAATGTGTACACCTTCCAAACAAATTTAAATATCTTTAAAACTATTTAAGGTGTACAAAAACAACCAGCATGAAAGCTGTTCAGGGTAAAAAGACTTTTCACATGAGGATAGTCACTAATCTGAATTCTTTATATTTTGTAAAATACGGTCTTCCAAACAACCTCATTTTTTCTCTCTCAGTGAACACAGTTGGAGTCATGCCAAACCAATGTAAATATCTTGGAAAGTACTCAAGTTAACAATATGCAAGCAACATGAAAGTTATTCAGGACAAAATTACCCTTCAAATGAGGTTAGTCACTAATCTGAATTCATTATATATTGTTAAATACAACCATCCAAAAGGTGGCAATTGTGAAGAAAAATGAAAATTCAGGTAATCAGATGGCCATAGTTTAAAAAATATGATTAGTACAGCTAAACAAATAGGCTCATTTGAAAGGTAGTTTTTTCCTGAACAACTTTCATACAGATGGGTTATGAGTAACTCCTACACTTTCAGAGATCTTTACATTTGTTTGGCATAACTTTTATTGTATGTCTGACAGCCTGATTCTGAAACCACTAAGCTGAGACCAGAACATATGGTTTCTATCTTGTCATGCCTAATTTAACAGCAGATGCTGAAGTTATTCTAGCAAGGTAGAGCACATCAATGGAATTCTTTAGTTCTTAATATGACCACAAAAAAAGAAACACTTGAAACAAAATGATCTGCTTATTGGGGGCACATTATATCGTTTCAGGATTGGATGATGTTAAATCTTTTCAGGAAAAAGCAGCAGATTAATTTTAATGATTTTTAGCCAGCAATATCTATATGTGAAGCCTTCACTGACCAGATAGTTGGAAGAAAGAAGACACAGAAGAAAAGAATGCTCACACACATAAAGAATATTTGGCTGTCTGTGAAACATTTAGAAGCAAATGGTTTGATACTTTTTAAGCATCTATGCTGTACCACTGATTTTTTTCTTTTATTATGTCCTCTTTGACAACTTCTACTATTAAAATGCATTAAATGTATAGTTTACTAAATCTTGACCTTGGGATAACTCTTGAATAAGTCCTAAATACGTTTTAAACCATTCTCCTTATGGGAGGTCAAGACCTGTGCAAAAAGTCGAGTGTTATTTTTTCATTTTTTTTTTTCCACAAATTTCCAAAGTAAAAGTTTGGAGAAATAGGAAAGTATGTAAAACTAATCTCCCCTGCATTTCAACTCAAAGAGACATTAATATTGGCACAACATCAAACCCAAAGTTTGTACAGTTTCTGTTCTAAAGTAATATTATTCTGAATCTTACTGCACTATTGATGAACTAAGCAAAGAAATAATTAGATAAAACAAATTGAAGACTGCAGGATTGGGAGGTCATTAAAATTGCAAAAGGTCAACTTATGAAACTTTAGATGCACTCATTAAGACCATTCTTCCTAGTGTGTAATTATAATGAAATAAAGACATTTGAATATAGACTTGCAATTATACAACCATTGTGATACATATTTTTATGATCAAAGGAATGGTGCAAGGCTACCAAAATCATGGTGATCTCACTGCTTCAATGCTTTAGTGTGTGTGGATCAAACCAAAAAAAACTTAATAAAAACTTCTATCTTCTCAATAAAAATTATATTTTATTATATTTGATTTAACCTGAAAATACAAAATAGTAATACGGAAATAAAATAATCAAAATGAGATTTAAACATTCTCCAACCATACATTGAAGCAAAGCAATAGTAAAGGCTTTTATCTTCTTCAAAGCAATTATATTTTATTTTGATATATTTAATATTCTGTATCTAAGTAGACACTAGAAAAAAAGTTTATTGGGTGTTTGGAAACAAGCAAATGCAACCAGACATGGAAGGAAGTAAAAAGAGAGTATCAGTTGTGGAGGTTAGTAGCAAGTAAAGGAGCTTGCTTGACCACTCCAATGGGGGCCACCCACCAACACTACTGACCAGTGGTGGGCACTGATAGCAGAGGAGGAGCTGGGCAAGTGCTGTAAGCAGTCAGTGTAGGAGGAGGAGGAGGTGGATGGCAGGCTGCCTGCCATAGTCCAGCTTTTGTTTTAAATCCTTGGTGGTGCCTGAGTTGCTATAGCAATCATCTTTGCAGCAGCCCTGCATCTGTAGGGATTAAGGGGACTCAGTTTAGCTGTCCTGTTGTATTCAGGCATGCTTGAGCTTCATTACAGCAACAAGTCCAACTGCAGCCCCGGATCCCCAACTCTGCTACTTATACAGGACTGACTGCTTGAGACTGAGGGATCCTTGCTGCCTGCAAAGGAAGTGGGAGGGGTAGCAGTTGGTGTTCATTTGTGTGTCAGGGCAAGCAGGGATGCTGGTTGGGCTGGGAGGAGTGCCTTTAAGTGTAAGGATTGCATGTGTCTGAACTGTTGTGGATTACATGGGCATAGGCAGGGGGAGTGTTCTGGGTGTTTAAGCACTCCTCCTGAAATTACCTCAGAAATGTTCGAATTCGAGTCCTTTGTAATGGCGTACTCCCCACACTATTTCTCTTAAAGCAAGGTACCCATCAGGGATGCTCCCTTTCTCCTTATTTGTTCAACTTATTTCTGGAACCATTAATAAGGAAACTTAAGGACTCTCCCTTGGTGATGGGTATCTTACTCCACGATCAAGAATATAAACTTTCGGTATATGCAGATGACATTCTGCTGCACCTCTCATTCCCAGCCAAATCTCTCCCAGCAGCTATACATATTATCACACAATTTGGCTCCATCTCAAATTACAAACTAAACCTGAGCAAAACCGAGGTGATGCCCCTTAACAAATATACACTCAGGGCCGACATGGAGCATCTAGGTCTACAATGAAATTATGTTAAACTGAAATATTTAGGAATGTACCTAACACTCTCGGTCAGTAAATTCAAGCAGCTTAATCTTGATCCCTTATTAACAGTAATAAGAGATGACCTAAACAGATTGTCTCACCTACTTCTTGCTCTTTGGGACCGCATGAGCATCCTCAAGATGAACATTCTACCTTGTCTCTTATATACACTTCCAATGTTTAATGGTGTTCTCTCCCATCATAGTTCTCACAAGTTCATCGTACATTTAGCTCCTTCCTCTGGAAAGGGAAGATGGCCAGAAGAAATTACCTTCACCTTACTCGTCACAAAAAAGATGGTGGTCTGCAAGCTCCCAATGTTTTCCTTTATTACCTGTCCATTCACCTAATTAGAGTTATATACTGGCTCAAACCACCCCTGACTATGGTCAGTGATTCCTACTTTCCCCTTTTGGTAGAAATAGAACAAAGATTATGCTCTTACTACAATATCGACTACAAATCACTTCCCTTTTTATGCAAAAAACATCTTCCCAAACAACTACAGCCTACGCCGCTTGGTTTTTCCCTTCAAATACAATCACAACTTTCCTCCTTCCTTTCAGTAGACACATATAGAGAAGTCTCCCAACCCTTGTTTCATAATCCCAATTTACTGATATGTGGGAAAACCATTAGATCATCATCATTCTGGCCCAACATGGGAGTGGAACGAATTGAGCAATTGGTGCTCAATCAGAAGTTAATGTCCTTTCAGACAGTGAGTACCTCTGTGGGTGGCCCCCCTCCCATATATTTAGATATTTACAAATCTCACAAATGCTACTTCATCAATTCGACAATGTCCCATGGGGCAAGCCTTTCTCTTCCATGATTCACCCCTACTTAGTGTCCCTGCCCACCTCTCACTTGATATCATATTCATATCAGTTCCTTCTCACTGTTGCACCCTGCAAGAAAGGCAGGAGATATTACTCCTGGGATCACTCCCTTCCATCACCTTCTTCTCCCAGACAGTGGCCCATAACCTGGAAGCACCTATATCAAACTGTAAAATTGCATAGATATAGGTGTATGCAATTCCAGATAAATCATGACCTCTATTATACTCCAGTCAAACTACATATAATGGGTCACATTACCACAGACATCTGCCCTAAATGCAACAAAGTACCAGGTACACTATTATATATACTGTGGTCTTGTGAGAACATTGTCCCATTCTGGTCTCAGATTTAATCCAGCCTGGACCTCCTTCTAAACATTCAAGATAAGTTTAGTCTGGAAATATGTATTCTGGGTGATTACTCAAGTAAGGTTACTGGTGTTCCATGGACCCATATTGCATTAATCTCAGCATGTGCTAAAAAGGTTATTTTCAGACACTGGTTGGACTTACTTACACTCAGTCACATTGAATGGTATAAAGAGGTCCTCTTTGTTCTCCAAGCAGAACAAATTATTGCTGGGTTATGCCATCGAACAGACCGCTACAAACACACATGGGAATCTCTTTACACTTTATTAACGGTCCATCAACCCAGGTCATCCCCCTCTTAGGCCATTAAATAATACAACTTATTGGCCACAAGTCATACTCTGCTGATTGATGCTCCAGTCCTAATCTTATATCCAATGTCACTGTTTAGACTGCCCATATCTTTATTCTGGTGGCAGTGGGTTGGGGAGTGGGGATGTTGAGGGATTGTAGGGGGAAGGCACTGTTTTTTTTTCTTATTTAACTATAAAAGAGAATGTGAAACACTTTGTACAATATTTTTTCCCTGGTCTTTCTGCTCAATAAAACAAATTGAATTATAAAAAAATAAATTCTCAAATTCTTGTATTTTATTTTCAGGTTGCCTCAGGCTCAGCTGCTAAAACACTCAGTGTCTCAGCAGTCTCCATAGCAGTTGGAGCTAACTGCAACACAATGTGCATGCCCAGGACTATTGATGGCTAGGGGAGATAGAGACATCATCAACAGAGAGAGTGGGAGAAGCCTGGTGAGACAGACTAGTGAGCATACTGCTGTGCTGCGTCATCTGTACAGTGCTGATCAAGTTGTGATGTCCCATTCACTGTCATGGTGGTAGAGTAGGACTATGTGCTGCTCTTCTCTAGCCTCAGTTGAACTGTGGAAGAAATTGAAATATGGTCTACCACAGACAGAACAGACCCATCAGGGGCTGAGCTGTGAGTAACGTGCAGCGTGTCTTCTTGACTGTGCTGGACGCTGGCTGAACTGGTAGTGTGGTCTGAAAAGAAGACAGGAGAGGTTGAGGAAAAATCTGCCCTGGCCTAGTGTCCTGTAGTCCTGAGTTGGGAGGAGAGCAATTGTTAAGGAAAGCTAACAGCAGTATAATCAGCAGAAAACTGGTGAGTGGAGAACAGAATAAAGATTGATTCAGAGGAGGGGACTTCTTTGATTTAGAGAGATGGTGAGAGGTATTGGCACCATCTCCCAGGGCAACACACTCATTACCTCTCAACCCCACCAATGTTCTGCCCAACTTGCAGCTTATCATGTGGAGTGGGAATAGTTGTGGAAAGGCAGTTGCCTGACTGACATCTTTGTCTTTGGCTGTTGTAGAGTGCTTTCATGTGCAAAGGTGGAATGGCATTAGGAGTACTCTCTATATGCAGGGTCAACCCCTTAACCCAAATAGGTGAGGAACAGAGTTATAAAAAATGGTGCTATGATCGACTTCAGGAATCACCTTTCAGGCATCAACTGGAGCTTCCTTGCCTCATGCCCTACTGTTGACACTGCCGTCCAACTCTTCCTCACTCATTTCTACACAGCTGTGGACAAGTTCACCCCATACCGTAAGAAGATGATAAAAGGTTGTAGTATGGAGTGGGTCACCCCCTGTGTTTCTCGGAAAGATGCGGTAACGGGATGTCCTTTGGCACTGGGCCAGAGCAACAGGGATAACTATGGATATGCAAAACTACAAAGCAGCCAGAAACAGGTGCACCTGGGCAATACGACAGGCCAAGGCATCATTCCACAAGAACAAACAATTGCACTGCTAGAGTTATTGGAAGAAATTCTGGGACTCAATTAAAAACCTCCTCAGGTATGATAACAGGCCCCCCCCACCATACTCCACCACAATGACAAAATCATACTTGATGATGCTGGAATGGCCAATATCTTTAATAAGGCTTTTTCTGACTACAGCGCAGTCCTGCTTCCCAGGCCTGCCACACACCCTGATGGAATGCCAGCCTCCAACCAATTGCCTTCCTCTACTGCTCGCAAGCCCAGCCCAAGTTTTTACTTCAGACAGGTGATCGTAAAGGAAACAAGAAAATACCTTGCAAGTGTCCTGGGAAAAACAAGGCTGGGGGGTGATGGAATCGATATGAAATTGATTTCCATTGCCTTACAGGAGGTTGTCTTTCCCATCACCAAGCTGTTTAACCTGCCTCTCTACCTGTCCACTTTTCCCCTCTACCTGGAAATCTGCTCTGGCCACTCCTGTGCACAAAGGAGGCAACTGGGCACTAGTATCCAACTACCGACCTATCTCAATTCTGTCTCCATTCTCCAAAGCACTGGAGAGAATCATAGCTGACCAACTCACTGACCCCCTTCATAAATATAAACTCCTCTGCCCCCAACAGCATGGCTTCCACAAGATGCATAGCACTAATACTGTCCTAATTGTCTTCACAGACTACGTGCATGAGGCACTTGACCAGGCCCAACTGGTCAGAACAATCTTCATAGACCTAACCAAGGCTTTTGACCTTGTGAATCATCAGCTGCCTCTGCACAGACTAAGCTGCCTTGGACTATCCCCCAACATGGTCAGTTGGTTCTCTAGCTACCTGTCTGGGCACTCTCAGCAGGTGAAATTCATCTCCAAGACCAGTGAAGGTCCCACAGGGGTCCATCCTGGGCTCACTCCTGTTCAGCCTCTTTGTGAACTACCTTCCAGAAGTGTGCCTCTCCTCCAAGGTACTGCTCTATGCAGATGACACGGTGGTGTTCTTTTGAGGCTCTTGCCAAGATGCACTCACTAGGGACATGCAGTACAACTTTGATCTCCTACAGGATTGGCTCAAAGATAGCCTGCTAGTGCTCAACAGCAAAAAAAAAAAACAAGTTAATGCTCTTTGCTGGAAGCCAAAAGAGGAAGTATACCACTCCCTTCTCAATTTTGTGCAACTCCCATTCCACCCTTGAGCAGGTGCCCTCATTCCGGTACCTAGGGATTACAATTGATGAGTCCCTCTCCTTCAATGAACATATACAAAATATTACCACTACTGCCAACAGGAAGTTAGGGGCCTTATATAGGCTTCGATTCTGCCTCACACTTGAGGCTAGGGTCCAGGCAGTAAGAGGGGCAGTTCTATCCATCCTGTACTACAGTAATGTGGCATATGGCACAGCCTCTGAAACCAGCCTGCACAGGGTTCATACTACCTTCAACAAAGCATGCCACTTTGTTTTAGGCACAGATCGTCTTACACACATGTGCAACCTTTATATTGGAACATGATGGCTTCCTCTCATGGACCTAATCAAGCTCAACTCCTGGCTTCTAGGGAAGAAGGCCCTTCTAGGTCTGGCACCTCCCTCGTTACAAGCCTTATTCCATCTCATCCCTGCTGAGCACTACACGAGAAGTATTACAAGACATGCCCTAGCAGTACCTTTCAGAAGAACTGCCCTGGGGAGGTGAGCCTTTGTAGTAAGGGCCCCCATCTGGCTAAATGAGCTCCCCCAGGCTACTTCTAGCCTTAATCGCCTTGGCCAGTTCAAATCTGAAATTTGGAAGTCCATCTCCCCTCCAGGACAATGTTGTTGTAAAGAACACCCCAGCCATTTCTAGCCCTCCTGGTGCCCCCTGACACAATATGGCATGTCTGTGGTGGCCTGTGGCTCCTAAGAATCTTCCACTAATCCCCAACTACCCACCTCTTGGTCCCCCATTTCCCCTGCCCCTCACCCACTTAGCCCTCCTGACCCTCCACACCCACTTAGCCCCCCTGACCCTTAAGCTATCACCCACCATTGTGCTGTTCCCCTCACCCATCTAGCTTGTAGCCTGCTCTCCCTTAATGGCTATCCTTTTCAGTGGTCAACTTGATTGTTCCCTCCGGGAATCTATCTAAGCTCTATAGCTGCATTCCGGGAATTCTCATACTTTGTACATAGTTAGTATCTGCACTTTATTCACCTAATCTGATATGGGACTATTTTCATCTGTATTACATAATTAAGCACTTTTGCAATGTGTTCTGTCTCTCCCCATCCATCTATTTGTAATGCTGTTTAGCCTTTCTAATGATGTGTAACTGACAATGCCTTCTAGCTGCTTCTGTTTTTCTTTATTGTCCAAGTACTTGATGTTCCCCCACCTACTGTTTGACGAGGATCCTTTGTAAATTAGCTTTTAGCTCAAAGGTTGTAATTCCGATCAATAAGGGCATGAATGAAAGGAATGAAGTGCTGTCATCTGAGCACTTTATTTCTTTCAACTAGAGAATGGACTCCAGATGTAAAACTGTGACTAGTGTTACAGTCTGGTTACATGCTCATTGGTCTGTCAGGGACGAGCCCACTGTAGATTGTTGTGCATTGGACTCATCCCTGACACACCTCTGAAATGTCATTCTACCACAAGATGTTTCTTAAACACATGCCAGGAAACATAAAACAATATAAAGAATTTAGATTAATGACTACCCTCATTTGAAAGGCATTTTTGTCCTAAACACAAAAATATAAAATAATGCACTTGGGGCACAGAAATCCAGGGGCAGAATACACTTGAGGGGAGTGACACTGACAACATTAAGAAACCGCACATTCAAAAAAAAAAGCTATTACATACAGTTGATTACTGTTTAACAACCTTTTTCCTCTATGGCTGCCACTGTACATCAGATGCAAACTCATAATGACGTTCCTCACTTGAAGAAAAAAGTGGGGGTGGAGGCTATAACTGACTCCTTGTTCTTTAGTTAAAGGGGTCACTTTCTTTACAGCAAAAACAAGGAAAGGCATCTTTTCCAAAATGTGCAGATGAGCATGGGGACCACTTTTGTCCAGAGCATGCTACCACCAGCAGCTACCACTTCAACACTGCTAGTACCACCGCCTAAAACAATCAGGGGAAACCAGAATTAGTCTACCATCACTGAGATCTATGTGGTTAAGGCACATTTGCCAGAAATTAATGCTTAGAAAAGAATGAGAAAGTGACTGTTACGACGAGCAAGTCTCAGACCAGATCTCTAGTCTGTTAATGAACTCCTCCTGAGTCTGATTTGTACAACTGCATGGGACAAGCTCCATGGTTGTTATGCCATCATCAGATTTGTGTAAAAGAACTGTGGAAGCATGTAACCAGACCACTGTCTGATGTGCTGCCACAGTGCTCCAACATAGTTTCCAGTGATTCTGTTTATTACTTATGGCTGACTGCAGTGCAGTGAAATCACTGCGCATATTCTTTTCCATGCTTGTGCCACTACTAAAAACTTTCCACAGCCATATTGGCGCTGACCAGAATTTGTTTTACTTATTCTTTCACACACATGTCAACAGCTAAAATATTGGTGTTTTGACTACATAAAGCAATCAGGCCCCTTATGGATTTTTTCCTTAAAGAGGGATTAAGTTTCACCATGTAACTTGAAAATAATTATGGCAATCCATATTTTTTGTTGTGGATTTTAAATGTTTAGATGACCATCATGTGCTGGGCTTGCCAAAACACCAGGGAACGTCCTTAACAGGATACAGAAGTACCACTGCCTCTGAATATTTGCTAATACCTGCACTTTGACTTAGGTCTGTCATAGCTTAACGTTAACAATAACCCTAAAACAACAGCAATTAAATATGGACTTAATATATATGTATTCTTGGGGTACATCAGGGGTCTTGTTTTTTTGCATCTATGCAGTTCTTACATCTGTTGTTTTTTTCTTGCTTGTAGTGGCAGACCATCAGTGGAACACCCTGCCAGAGGAAGTGGTGGGGGCTGAAACAATCACGGGATTTAAGAATGCATGGGATAGACATAAAGGAATTCTGGAGGTCAGGGGTAAGGGGCAACAGACTTCCTGGAAAACATAAACTGAACTTACAAACTTAAATGGGCAGACTGGGTGGGCCATAGGCCCTTATCTGCCAACACTGTCTATGTATCTATGTATCTATGTATCAGGAAAAACTATTGGCAGAATTTCTTTTCTTTCTTCTTTCTTTAAGGCTCAGAATGTCTTCTCTAATTTTTCCCAACAAAATAACAACAGCTCTTCTATGACTTTCTCTATATTTAGACAGACACAAGAGTTAGACTGGACTTGGAAAAAAAACAGCAAATATTACTTTTGTGGAGTGAAAGTTTTTTTTTTTTGTCTATTTTATTATGCACACAAAGCATATGCACTGTTCATTAGCATAAAACCAAAATTCGTACCGATATCCAAAAAGTATTAACATTGCTATAAATAGTGTTTTTGTTTTATCCAACTTTTCCCAGAGCATGAGATCACAACTTGTCAGAACAATAGGCTATAATATCAGTTACTTATGGCAATGTTTTGAATATCGGGCCCCAAATGTCTTAGTATCACTTTAATATTTTTAGTATATCTTAGGAAAGGAGTGGTTACACAGGGGAAATCTTTTAGCGTATATCACATATACTGTATATGGGTATGCAAAGAAACGTTAAAAAGTAAAATATGTATATGCAAGAATAATGTTGCTATTTTCAAAAGTTCACTAAGACTTCATATTGAGTCTGCTTATTTTTGTAAGCTTTATTACTCTACATTTATTCTTCCTTGTGCAGTATTTACAAGATTTGATATTTATTATTTATTTATTGAAATGTTTCACCAGGAGGGCACACTGAACAACAAGTTGCTCATCTCATGGTGCGACCTGGGGAGAGGGATTACATATGATTGTGAAGGATGATCAGTTACAATAGTATGTGGGTAGTACAAACAATACAACATTGTAGTGTTTGTAGTTTTATTAGTTTATATTGTACAGGAATAATAAAACCTATTTTATATCACTCTGAGATTGACACGTGCCATGTTCATTTATAAATTACAAGAACCTTGTACTGTATATGCAATAAGTTGTTAAGGAAAATTTGGAGCCATTTTCCATTGTTCTACATGGTCCATGAAGTAAAAGGGGAAATGCTTGAACCCAAGCTCAGTGAACATAATAAATAACTGATATTCTAGTCCATTGTTCTGACAGAGTGATAAGGCAAAGTTAAAAAAGTTCTAGCCAGAGCCAATATGTCTGTGGCAAGCTTGAAGAAGCTCCAAGTAACGAGTGCCATGAGCGCTGCTGAATACCATCCCACATTCACCATGCAAGGAAACCTTCAGCATTGCGAGATGCTTGTTTTTTTCTTATCTTTGCATGGCTTCCAGCAGTTTGAGGTGAAGACATAATCTCCGATTGTACACTGCAGTCACTAAACATTTTAAAATAATTCATTGTGCTCCGTGCTGTATATTAGAATATAATCCAGTCTATAGTTTTAATTTCTGACATGACCACACTTACCGCTTGTACAAACCTGTCATAATAAAAAAATAACTTAATTACTGCTTTAACTAATAGCATCTTCAGCAATAACAGTAGCAAGTCCAAATCTCAGATCTGAAGTAAGAAAATGTAGCGATACAAGCATGCAACAATGCCAGCAGATACAGGTCCATTGGTCTATTGCATCTGCTCAGTCATGCAGCACACAAGTTGGACTCCTGCTGCTGCCCACCACACCTTGCTTCCTTCTCTTCCTCCTCAACTTCCCGCCGACTAGTATCTTGCCCTTGACCCTGTCCCACCCGCCTTGAAACTCTCTACTGTTTTAAGAGATACCACTTCCTCAGGAAGTGCGTTCCACCCCGTAAAACCCTCTCCATGAAGTAATGTCTCCTCGCTTGTCTCCTGAAACTACCCCCCACCAACTGCAGGCTGTGCCCACTAGTAATTCCTTCTCCATTTAATTGAAACATGCCCTCTGTACTAACCCTGTTGATGCCCTTTAAGTACTTGAAGGTTTTGATCATATCACCCCTCTCCCTTCTCTCCTCCAATGAGTACACGTTGAGGTCCCTCAACCTGTCATAGTAAGATGATCTGAAATGTGTCATAGAAAACATGACAGTAAAATGTGGTACATAAGATTTATGGCACAACAGAAAACAGTATTCTGCAGTCTTATGTTTGCAAAGTTACCTGGCTTGAGATAAATTAATTACCTGCTTCAAATCCCACCAGAACTACTTACATGTGATGATCCAGGAGCACTTGTGTTAGATCAGGGATGCTTTCATCATGTTCATGGCTACTGTTGCAAAAAAGGATCTATGCACACATATTTGTTTTTTTAGTCAGAGTTGAATACATTTTTGCTGTAGAATGTATGTCCAATAAGCCAGGACTGTCTGACCTGTATTATTACATTATTACTGTATATGTATTTTATTGTATTTCCTCTGTACTTTTACTTTTATCTGACATGGAGCATTTGCTAAAGAGTCTAAGACTCAAAGGATTGTAATTCTGATTCTATTCAATAAATAAATAAATGTCCTTATTGCAGCAAGGTTAAACTGGTTCCAAGGAGATACATTGCGTAAATTGACAGTAAATGCATGCAGAGGGAATAACAGAACAGAATTTAAAGGATATTTAAACCCTATTTTTGTGCCTGAAATTCCAGTTAAAATGGATCCCAGAGTGAAGCAGAAAATACAGTGTCCAATTACAGAATGTGCCTCCTTAGCATGAAATCAGTTTAACCTTGCTGCTACAGGTAAATGGACACAGATTGATAACATTGTTTTAGTACCAACATTTGGAGCTGCATGGCATAGCAGAACATTCATTTATCAAACATGGCTCATACACTTATAAACGGATACTTATTTTGGATCAGTAATAGAAAACAGACAAAAAGAAACAGACAAAAACTTAACAAACTATTCAAGTCATTATACCCGCTGTATGCCGAGTTTTACATACATATGAACATACAAATGAGCCAGCAGAAACAGTCCACCTGGTCTACCTAAGTCTGCTCGAGTGTACAGCTAGCACCGCTAGTTTCCAGCTACCCCAACCCCCTTCCCTTTGTCATCCCACTACCGCCTCCACCTCCCCCACCCTAACTCTTCTCTGTTCCCTGTTCCATGCCCTTTTAAAGCTGTTCACAGATTTACATGATACCACATATTCTGGTAGTGCATTCCATTTTGCTACCACCCTCTCCATGAACTAGTGTCTCCTCATTTTCCTCCTAAATCTTCCCACCACTAGTCTTAACCCATTTCCCCTTGGTGTCACTCCCCCTCCTTAGCTTAAAGACTCCATCTGCTCCATCCTTATTGATTTCTCTCAGATACTTGAATGTCTCTATCATATCCCCCAGTCCCATCTATCCTCCAGGGTGTACATATTCAGGTCCCCCAGCCTGCTGTCATAGCCTCTTCCCTCCATTCCACATATCATCTTCATTGCACTCCTCTGCACCCCCTCCAGTAGCCTGATATCATGCTTCAGGTATGGTCTCCAAAACTGCATGCAATACTCCAAGTGCGGCTTTACCAGTGACCTGTAGAGGGGCATGATCACCTCTCTTCACCTGGATGAAACCCTCCTTGCTATGCACCCCAGCATTTTGTTCACTTTTGTAGCCACTTTCCTGCACTGGGCAGTGTTGTTCATGGTCCCTGTTACATTACCCCTAGGTCATTCTCTTCCTCAGTGATCCCCAGTTTAACCTCCCCCCAGCCAGTATTCCTTCCTTGGGTTCTTCACCCTAAAGTGCATAGCCTTACACTTCTTTGCATTGAACTCCAGTTGCCACCTCTCTGATCACTCTCTAGCTTACTTAGTTCCCCCTGCAGCTGCTTCCATCCCTTCCCTCCAACCACCACTGCTCCCATTTTGGTGTTGTCTGTGAATAGACTTACCTTGCTCACCACCCCATGGGAAATGTCTGCTATGAAGAGCCCAAATCCTGCTCCCAGCACACAGCACTGTAGCACCCCACTCATCACCAGATTTGGAGTTGAGAGCTCCCCTCCCACCACCACCTGTTGCAGCCTCCCACTCAGCCAGTTTGTAATCCAGTTAATCATTTTTGCCCCTACCCCTACACCAGTTAGCTGCCCCCCAAGCCACCCATGAGGTACTGAATTGAAAACCTTGCTGAAGTCCAAGTAAAGAGCATCCACTGCATGACCCTTATCTAGCTCACCTGTCACCCAGTCATAATATTGTATCAGGTTGGTTTGACAAGACTTCCCCAAAATGAACCCATGCTGCCTCACATCCTGGAGGCCATTGCCCTCCAGGTATGAGACCAGTTTTTCCTGTAGTATCATTTCCATGAGTTTGCACAATATGGAGGTGAGACTTCTCAGGTGATAATTACCCAGTTCATCCCTTGGTCCACTCTTGTGTAACAGCACTACATCTGCCATCCTCCAGCCCAGTGGCACACATCCCAGCTCCAGTGAGATGCTGTACAGATCTGCCAGTGGCTCCACCAACACCTCCACCATCTCCCTCAGCACCCTGGGATGGATACCATCAGACCCTTGTGCCTTGTCTACCCTCAGTGCCCTCCAGGCCCTCTAGGACTCTACCTCTCTCAATTCTTCCATCTGTCAGTTTTGTAGTTCTAATTTACTTTTGAACTATACAACTTAGACACGTGGGAGTGTTGACAGCAGTAGACAGTAGACATTCCTACATAATGACTCCCAGCTTCAAGGCTGGGATTCTGGGGGGGGGTCCAGGTCTACTTCTTACATTGCTCTGACTCCCACATAACACATGTGCCTGATCAGTCATGTGCTTCTGGGTCAGTATTCAGTCAAAGTAAGGAGATAATGAGTTAACCCCTAGACTGCTGAAAGAACTGGAATGAATCTATTTGACTTGCGCTGGACAGGTGTTTATTCTGCGGCCCTGCAAGGGTTAAATGACAGCAGCTTCAAAAAATTTTTTTGTTTATATCCTGAGACATTGGGAGGCACAGTAGCATCCCCCCTGCCTTTAAGGCAGAGCAGCTAATAGCAAAAATCTGAGGGAGAGCACACTATTGTGCAGTTGATGGAAGGATACACTGAAAACTCCTAAAAGATGTGTTCCACAGAAACACCGTTTTTCAAGTGAAAGCAGGATGGTTGTAGGCTCCACTCATAGCCATAATAAGCAGGATGGCTGTAGGCTCTGCCCACAGCCATAAAAACTGCAGCTGTCCCTAGCCAAATTCTACTAGATTTTGCATACAAGTTTTAAAATGTTCCTTTGACTTGCCCTGATGGCTTTAATTGGAGGAGGTATCATTATAATAAGCACACCAGCTGAGATAGTGTAATGTCAGCGTAGTCTTTGGATCTTGTCAGTCACAAGCCCTACTGGCTGGTCAAATCAAAACTGATTTTTAATACTTGTGTAGTGCCACATTCTCCCCTGGAG
The DNA here is from genome assembly GCA_016271365.2 of Neoceratodus forsteri. NCBI lineage: Eukaryota > Metazoa > Chordata > Ceratodontiformes > Ceratodontidae > Neoceratodus > Neoceratodus forsteri. The sequence continues at coordinate 690,706,534 of CM057449.1, forward strand.
GCTCTTCACAGATGCTCTGCTGCCCTTTGTACTGGCTCCTAGACTGAGCAGGATGGGTCAAAAGTGATAGTTTATTTTGCTTGTGAGTTTGCATAGCCAGTAGGGCTTCATGAGTAAGTAAGGAATAATCCATGATTGGGAGTGTAGCAATATTTCAATAACCAAATGATCTGGGTGGGTTATGAGACCAGTGGTGCAGTCGAAGGGACTTCAATCACCCAGTTATTACAGTACTGATGCACACCAGGATTGGATTATTACATTTATAACATCTGTAAAATGGTCAAAGTATAAGGGCTGTTAATTCCCCAAATACCATGAATGGGGTATTCATTATTTAGGACTGAATAAAGAATACTTTACTATAGGGGTGTATGAGCAATGAATACTAATTCTCGAACACCATGGGTGATAAGATACCAAGTACCTGGATCCGAGTACTTTTCTTCTATTCACGTGTATTCAGGAAATGCACACAGAAAAGAAACCTGCCCTCCCCGCCCTCGTTGGGCTATTCCCATAACATCCACTCTTCACCCCATCCAAGGACAGATGTTAAATAAAAAACAAAAGTTAATTTGAAAGAACCTGCTCCACAGCTAGACCACACTATCCCAAAAATGTATCAAGGAGCAGGAAGTAGTGTACTCACATGGAGACAAATTCATGCAAACAAAGTATGTTGTATGCCAAACTGCCAGACTTTACTTGAGCAAGTACTGTAGCTCATGCAGATATCTGTATATGCAAATCACCTACACCAAAAGATTCCCTTGTGTCTTGCTCTGTGGAACAACATGGGGGGGGGTGTAAAACAGATGACCATTTTTCTTTTGATGTTCCAGGGCCATGATGTCAAAATAGCCCACAGCTGATGACATTTACAAATTAAAGGTATGGTACCAGGGACAAAAGAAGACTTATAAAATGGAGACAGCAAATCCTGCTTTCTGATTGGTTATTACCTGTGCATGAAATCTGTTCAATGCACAGGTATTAACAAGTACTGTAAAACAGAACAGCATAGCAAAAAAAAAAAAAACAGTAAGCCATTAGAATGTTCGTTTTCAGATGCAGCCATGTTTTTTTTTTTGTTATGTTAGCGAGGAAAACATCATTAAACTGAAAAGCCTACATCCAGCATTTTTTTTTTTAAAATCAAACAGGAGTTTTTACGTATTCAGTGGCCTGTTTCCAACACATGCATAATTAATTTTCAAATGTTGCTGCTTCTCTGAGTTCCTGCTCGCTACCAGCAGGTAAATTTACATGGAAAGAATGACAGGCAGTACCTCTGCTATAGCTGCTCACTCCGTATGTAGGAGCTCATTGGAACTTCTCATCATCCCCGCCCACTCCCACTGTGATGGCATGTTTTAATCAGTTTTAGTTGAAATTACCTCTCTTTCTCTCACTCCTTCACAGTTCCCATGAAAGTAGCTGTGTCCGATTCTTCACATTCCTGCCCGCTGCTGCTCTGGTGCCATACTGTAATCAGCGACAGTTTAAAAAAAAAAAAGAAACAATCTGTTGACATTGCATCTCTATGGCAAGCCGTTAGGGACATAATTCAGAATCCCTGGCTGTATAGTAAAACACACACTATATGGTGAAATACATACATCATATAGTGAAATATATACATTATATAGTGAGATACATACACAATGTAGTGAACCACATACAGTATCTACTGAAATACATACATCGTATAGTGAAATACATATACTGTATACTGAAATACATATATTATATAGTGAAACACATACACTATATAGTGAAATGCTTACATTGCATAGTGAAATACATACACTATCTACTGAAATCCGCATACTGAATACTGAAAATCCACATACACTAGATACTGAAACAAATGTACTATGTACTGAAACATATAGACTACCTATTGAGATACATACACTACAGACTGAAACATCCACATAAACTGTCTACTGAAACAAATACTCTATAAATTGTAACACATACACTATATATTGAGAAAAAACTGCATACACTACATACTGAAACAAATACACTATATATTGAAATACATACACTACACACTGAAAAAAGCATATACACTATATACTGAAACAAATACACTATACATTGAAACATCTACACTTTATATTGAAATACATACACTATCTATTGAAATAAATACACTATGCACTGAAAAATCTGCATACATTATATATTGAAATAAATACACTGTATATTGAAATACATACACTATATATTGAAATGCATATACTACACACTGAAAAAAGCACATACACTATATACTGAAACAAATACACTATATATTGAAACATCTTCACTTTATATTGAAATACATACACTATCTGTTGAAATAAATACACTATGCACTGAAAAATCTGCATACACTATATACTGAAACAAATACACTACATGGTGAAACACATACACTATGTATTGAAACACATACACTGTAGACTGAAAAATTCACATACTCTGTATACTGAAACAAATAAACTATATACTGAAATGGACTATGTTCTGAAACTACCCATCCCTCTGCCCCTCCCCCATGAATGTCCTAGAATTGAACTCATTGCCTGCTGCATTCAGTTAGTTGCTAGCTTGATGAGAGGACCTCTGAAACTGCAGAGCTGAGGTAAACAAAACAGGGCTATCTCTTATTCTACTTCTTTATGGGGGGTTTTCCTTTTGCTTTGCTTGCACACCTTTAGTCAAATATCAGACCATTGTGATGTGACAAGAAACTTTTAAAACTAATTTAAATGCTGTAGTTCATTCTTTTAAATAAGTGCTGCCTTCATTTACTGTCAGACAACACATTTGTATAGGAAGCTAATACAGGATATTCCTAACATACCTGTATACATAGGGAGCTGCATGCATTTTTCCAAGTTAAAGTGTTGATTTGTTTTATGTGTAATTAATTACTGTGTAAGTCCAGCAACTTATCTGAGTTGAATGCTTGGGAAGCACTTCAAGGAGCTGTGGAAGTGTAAGCCAAAATCATTGCTAGTTTGTACTCTATGGACTATGTTTTGATTAAGTTTTTATTTTAATGTTTTGTTTAATAAACGTTTCTTGGTTAAGAAACAAAAATATATATTTTTGCTGCAATCCCTCAGTATTCAATTCTCATCAGGAGTTTAGCTGGCATATGCATATAATTTGCATTGTTTTACTGAATAACTTTACTGTGAATCCTCACTGGAGGCATGCACAGTCTGTTTTGAGGTTTGAGCTTCTCAAACTGTGTTGTATTTTTTTTTTTCCATAGAGATTTTTATCTCCTTAGTCACTCTGCTACCCCTTTGCCCACTGACATCTCCAGCCCAATCACGTACCATCCACAGGACATATTTGCTTTGAGATCCCCCCCCACTCACATCCCCGTGTTGGGGCCAGGAGGGGGAGGGCCATTGACAAGGAGACACATATTCCAATATGAGCAGAGCCTGGTTAGCAGTGCAAAATCTGCAGCAGGTTGTTGGATCATTTTGCCTTTAGGGGGTTTCTACCTTTTGTTTCATCCCCTGGACAGCCAAGAATGGAATTATGCAATTACGTATAAAGACACATGCTTGCTTTGTGCCTGCCTGAGCCCTCCCCCTTATGCAACTCCACTGCCCTGCTAACCCTCCTCAGCTAGGTGGATGTTGAAGAGTGGGGTGGTCAGACTTCCCCTCACTGAGAGGAGAGCATTCCCCAAGATGCTCAATCATATCTCCCCCCCCCAGATAACACATGTGCAACTCAATTCCACCCCTAAAACTGGGCCACTGGCATGGGAGGCAGTGCAATCACCACCAAACTGCTAGGCCAGCTCACCAGACTTTGTTTTTATAAGTAAATAAAGACAGCATATAGGTAAAAGAAGAAAACAAACTGTATTTTAACTAGTCTGTTATAAACATTTTAAGTCACATCACAATGTTTTGAAATTGGATAAAGGTTTTGCAAGCAAAATACGATAAAACAATACATAAAGAGATAGATAAGATAAACCTTTTATGTTTACCTTCTGCATCTTAGGAGGCATCAGCCAGGATTTTTAGTCAATTAGGGCCCCATTTTCAGAAGGTTAGCGAGCAAAGCTAAACGTTACACTGTGGGAACAGCATGGTTGGATCGGTGTCATATTCAGCATCACTTGATGCTACCCTGATCATGTGCATGTGCATATATACTACTACGGCCATGTAAATGAGTAATCCTCTCCTGCATACAGAGCATAGTGCTGTATAAAAGGTTTCCTTAGTGACCATAAGTACCTCCCTCTACATTTTATACTCAGCCTCTAGGCTTCTAGTACCCTAGATGCTTGATTTTGCACTTTTGGCTTTGAATCCGAACTGCCATGTCCCATAGCACTCCTTAAGTTTTCTAATGTCCCCACTCATTCTCTCCATCTGCACCTATCAACGCTATTACAGATTGTGGTGTCATCTGCAAAAAGGCATATCTCCCCTTCCAGTTCTTCTGTTATGCCACTAATAAAGACACTGAAGAGGATGTGTCCCATTACTGAACCCTCCGGCACCCCTACTGGTCATTCTCCTCACTGGAGGGAGTGCCATTTACCACCACCTTCTGTGGCTGTGCGCTATCTCAGGTGCAGCACTTAGGAGTGCACAACACTAATCTGAAAATGGGGGCCCACATACCACTGCAACAGGACTAGCACTGCATTGTGATAAGCATGGTTAATACTATTTTAAAAAGCATTCTTCTGTGCAGTGCTAACCTGTTAATGTGGTACTATTTTTTTTTTTTGCACAGGATTACTAATTGCAACCACGTGCTCATACAACTGGGGGTTACTCTAAAACATATAAGATGTACAGGTATATTAAATGCTTTCTTGAAGTGTTAACACACTGCTTGGTTAGTGCTAGTTAATGATTCTTGGAATCGTGTTTTAACTGCACACACGGAGTCTGCCATCAACCCCACACACATACACACACAGTCAGTTCTGGACACAATAAAAAAACAAGCATTTGTCAATGCTGAATGTCAATTGCATTGGTCCGTTAAGCTCGCTCACTGGCCCTCTGTCACTCGCGCCTTCTGTTTCTCCTGGTGCTGCAGGCTGCTGTTTTGTACTGAGCTCCTTCCTGCGTTGGCACCCTTTTCTGTCCACAAAGAAATCTGCAGATGGCCTGACAGAGCTCCGCTGAGATGGGTCACTCCCCCCTCTGACTCCCTCATTCTGTTTCTCCTTGTGCTGCAGGTTGGCCTTTTGTACTGGGCTCCTGTGTGCATTGTGATTTTTTCTGCCCACAAAGAAATCTGCTGTAGTCCCAACACAGCTCCATTCAGCTTGCTCTCATTCCCCCTCTCTCACTCGCTCTTTCCATTTCTGCCAGCGCTGCTGTCTTTTGTACTGGGCTCCTGCCTGTGTTGCCGGTTTTTCATGCCCACAAAGAAATGTGCAGCAGTCAAGATAGAGCTCCATTGAGCTTGCTCACTCCCCCTCTCTCACTCGCTTATTCTGGTTTTCCCACCACTGCAGGCCGCCCTTTTGTACTGGGCCCCAGCGTACATTGCTGTCTTTTTCTGCCCACAAACAAATCTGCAGCAGTCCCAACAAGCTCCGTTGTGCTCACTCACTCATTCTGTGTCTCCTGCCACTGCAGGCTGCCCTTTTGTACTGGGCTCCTGCCTGCATTGGCGGCATGTTCTGGCCAGAAAGAAATCTGAAGCAGTCCTGACACAGCTTCATTAAGCTCGCTCACTCCCCCTCTCTTGCTCACTCATTCCGTTTCTCCCAGTGCTGCAAGCTGGCCTTTTGTACTGGGCCCCTGCCTGCGTTGCCACATTTTCTGCCCACAAAGAAATCTGCAGCAGTCACAATAAAGATCTGTTGAGCTCGCTCACTACCGCTCTGTCACTTACTCATTCTGTTTCTCTTGGTGCTGCAGGCTGCGCTTGTGTACGAGGCTCCTGGCTGCATTGGCACGTTTGTCTGTCCACAAAGAAATCTGCAGCTGTCCTGACAGAGCTCTGTTGAGCTCGCTCAGTCTTCCTCTGTCACGCACTCATTCTGTTTGTCCTGGCGCTGCAAATAGCCCTTTTGTACGGTGCTCCTGCCTGCATTGGTGCCTTTTTCTGCCCACAAAGAAATCCACAGCAGTCCTGCTTCGGCTCTGTTGAGTTCACTTAGTCCCCCGTCTCACTCACTTATACTGTTTCTCCCACCGCTGCAGGCTGGCCTTTTCTACTGGGCCCCTGCCTGCTTTGACACCTTTTTCTGCCCACAAAGAAATCCGCAGCAGTCCTGACAATGTTCCAGAGAGTTCACTCACTCGCCCTCTCATTCTGTTTCTCCCAGTGCTGCAGGCTGCCCTTTTGTACTGGGCTCTTGCGCTGGGGCCTTTTTCTGCCCACAAACAAATCCACAACAGTCTTGACAGAGATCAGTTTAGCTCGGTCACTCCCCCCTCACACTTGTTCAATCTTAATCTGTCCCAAACAGTGATTTCCCACAACGGCCGTGCTATTCTCCAGCAGGAGTTCAAAAACATATTTAGACTGGATGTGAAAAATGACAGCTGTACTTTTCATAAGGAGGTGTGAAAAAGTGCCACTGTTGAAAATGTGGTGTGAAAATATTACAAATGCGAGAAGTTACAAGGGTGCGTGGAAACAGTTCGCCGTGCGCTTGTAACTGCGGTCATGTTATGAGTTTGTCCCAAATTTTCAGCGTAGGGCTTTAGGACCTCTGCTCATGAACAGTGTCACTGTCATTTCTTATTCTGTCCCGAACACTGATTTCCCACAGTGACCGCATCATAGTGTGCGTCAACTGTGAAACCACATTTCAGTCAGGATGTTAAAAATGACAGCTGTACTGCTCATAAGGAGGTGTGAAAAAATGCCACTGTTGAAAATCTGGCATGACAATATTACAAATCTGTGAAGTTACAAGGGTGTGTGGAAAGTGTGCAATGCACACTTGTAATACAGTCATTTTCTGGGCTATCATCACCAAATTTTCAACATAGGCATTTTAGGACCTCTGTTCATGAACAGTATCACTGTCATTTTCTTAATCTGTCCCGGACAGTGATTTCCCACAGCGACTGCTCTATTCTGCACCGGAAGTGTGAAAACACATTTCAGCCAGGATGGGAAAAATGGCGGATGCACTATTCATAAGTAGGTGTGGGAAAATGGCAATGTTGAAAATCTGGAGTGAAAATATAAATTCATGAAATTCGTAGGCGTGTGTGCAAACTGTACGACTCGTCAGCACTACTCATTTATGGAGTATCGTTAGCAGATTTTCAACACACCCATTTCAGGACCTCTACTCATGAAAAGTGTCACTGTCATTTTCTTAATCTGTCCTGAACACCGATTTCCCACAACAACTGCTCTATTCTGTGCCAGAAGTGCGAAAACACATTTCCGCCAGGATGTGAACAATGACAGCTGTACTGTTCACAAGGAGGTGTGAAAAAATGGCAATGTTGAAAATCTGGCATGAAAATATTGCAAATTCATGAAGTTACGAGCATGGGTAGCAACTGCGCAGCGCACGCTTGTAAAACAGTCATTTTTTGCATTTTTCCACCAAATTTGCAACATAGGCTTTTTGAGACCCACCTCATGAACACTGGCACTGTCGTTTCGTTAATCGGCCCTGAAAGATGATTCTGCGCAGTGACCGTGAAATCTCCTTTCAGGGCCGATTGACACAATGACAGTTAAATAATTCATGAGGAGGGTCCCAAAAACCCTATGTTGAAATTTGGTGAAAAAAGTTCCAAAAATGCCCGAGATATGTACTAAAGTTGAAAAAACACTATTTATTATGTTATACAGCTTACCGGCATTTCCTTAGTGCACGGTTGGATTTGAAGAGTGCAGACGTGTTCCCTGTCCACCGAAGATCGTCGTGCCAAACTCCGGAGGTAAGTATGGTGTGATGGGGGTGTGCAGAGAGGCAGGGTATGCAGTGGGTTGGTGCGGGTTGCAGGTGGGGGCCAGGGACACTATGAGGAACCGTTTCCTTTTTTGCAGGTAAAAAAAATAAAAATACTTCGCGGGACCATTTTCCCTTTACAGGGGCATGTGGCATGCTGGAATGGGCACCCAGCGTGCTACCAATGGCTTTCTTTTGGGGGGGGCAGCAGTAGCCGACAGGGATTTGGCACCCCATCGGCAGGAATAAAAGCGGGGGGGTGTTACAGAATGCCGACGGGGAAGGCTCCCCGTTGGCACCAGAAACAATGGGGCACCGAGGCCGGTGGGTTTGGGACCCGTTGGCACATACACACAGTGGAGGGTAGATGTTTTGAACACGGTGGCAACCTGCCACCGTGTTCACAAACAATATCGGGATTTTAATCCCACCCTTCAATGATGGTCGCTCCCTCATTGCAGCAGATGGCTGATGCTGCAATGATGAGGTGGCCCCTGATTGCAGCGGCGAAATTGTCAGCAGTTGGTGCAAATATTCCAAACCACTGTCAACAGCAGCCTGCAATGGCATTGGGGGAAGCAGGACGAGCCTTTGCTGGCTGTGGGGGCATTGGCCACAACAGTGCCATGCCTCCACAGCTTGCTACTGAGAAAGCTGCCACAATATGTTATTTGCGCTGTGTGCAATCAACATAAAAATGGTACATCTAATCTGCCCCATTTCCCATATTAAACCTCAGAACCTACTGTTCATGCAGGGTAATAGCCTTCACTATCCACTCCCTTGTACCCTCCCTACTACTATCAGCCTGAGTAACTATTATACCCTTCACTTTGTCACAGCCATTCTTGAAACCATTTATGGTTTTGGTGCCTGCCATCTCAGTTGGCAAACTATTCCACATTTCCACCACCATTTCTGGAAAATAAAACTTTCCAATATCCCTCTTGAACCTCCCTCCCATCAGTCTCTACTTGTGCCCCCATAACCTTGAACTGTTACTCATGCTAAGTAGTTCTCCATTCACTTTGTTTATTCCTTACAGGAACGTGAAGGTCTCTATCATATCATTCCTCTCTTGTCTGGTCTCCAGTGAAGACATGTTCAGTGCCTTGAGCAGATCCTCATACGATCTGTCCTGTCAGCTCTGAATCATCCTGATCACCCTTTGTCGTTATCTTTCCTGAGGTGAGGTCTTGAAGTTCAGAACTCTGAACAGTATACCAGTGCAGCCTCACCAGCGATCAATAAGAGGCAGTAAACCTCTTTTCTTCTACTATCAGAACCCCTTCTGGCACATCCTAGTATCCTATTTGCCTTACTAGATGCCTCACTGTACTAGCTTGATTGTTTAAGGGAGTCACTAATGACAAATACTAGGTCCCTTTCCTCAATCTAGTGCAGCTCTACCCCTCCTATCCAATACTCTGTCCCAGGTTCTTGTCCCCTAAGGAATCACCTGCACTTTTGGCATTGAATTTCAACTGCCAAACCCTAGCTACTCTCCATAATCTTTACATGTCACTCTGCAGTTTCTCTTCCCATCACTATCTACCCTCCCATGAGCTTGGTGTCATCTTCAAAGAGACACAGCCCCAGATTCATTCTCAAACATTGTTAATGAGCATGTTGAGAACAAGAGTCAGGATGGATCCCTGTGGCATTCCACTCTTGACTTCCCTCTTTTCTGATTTGACACCATAATCACAACCCTCTGATGCCTCTCATTCAACTAAAGCCCCTCCCCCCCACCAAAACACTGCTTATATTTTCCTTCAAATCCCTGGACCTCACCCCCTTGCACTGTGACCTAAGTCACTCTGATTGGTCCCCTATCTCATTGGTCTGCTCCACTGATTCCATGCTAACATATTTCAAAACAAAATTACTCTAAATATATACATATTTTTTAGTTGTTTAACCAGGAGTAACACACTAAGCTGAAAGCTTTTTTACAGGAGCAACCTGGGAGCACAGGGAAGTTAAGTGACTTGCTCAGAGTCACACAGTATGCAAGTGGAAGCTGTTGGATTCAAACCCAGGTCTGGTCTGCTGGATGTCACCAGATTTGCAGCTCAGAGCCTTAAACCACTGCGCTATACTGCCTCCCCTTTATGGAACTGCCATGCCCCCCCAGAGCAGGACATGAGAAAAGGTACACCACCTCCCCTAGATCATGGCTGACCTCATAGCTTTCTTGCAAGTGCAGGATTTGGTCTGGTCAGAAAATAAACGTAACCCATCCCCCATGGCTTCCAGAGGTATAATCATCTCCGCAGCACCTGTACCATGGCAATAAGCTTGCCAAAGGTGAGAATTTTACATATAACTTCAGTACCAACATTGGTTACCTGTCTAAATTTTAATAGGCTGCCACAATCTCTTCTCCCCTCCCACTCCTTTGCCTGTCCTCAGTCAGTGACACCCCTGTCTCTAACCTCTCCTTCATCACCATAGAGATGTAATTCCTTTTCATTACCTGTACCTTCTCTCACCTCTCCTCCCTCTACCCTTCCTCACCTCCCTCTCACCCCTGCCAGCCTGCATGATTGTCATCGCCTTCATTCCCACTATTGTTTTTTTTCTCTCCAGAAACTCCATCCTTTATCCCCAACACACTTCCCGCCCTTAATCATACCAAGGGTAGGAGCCCAGATGGCTGGGATAGCAAGCTCCTCCATCTGACTGCTTCTGCAATCTCCTCCCCATTGGATGACCTCCCTAACCTCTCTTTCTGGTGTTCCTCCATTCCTGCTGACTGGAAGACTACCACTGTTACTCCTCCTTCTCCAAAAGATGGTGACCCATCAGGCACGAACAGGTACCGACTCATTTCTCTCCTCCCTCCAAATTACAGGGACAAATTATCTTGTTACAACTCTCTCCCTTTCTGGACTCCTCTTCCTTTTTCACCCAATACAAGTCTGACTTCCACAAAAATCACTCCACCATCTGCTCAGGCTCACCAAATCCATCCATAATGGTATGGATCACAGCCTATTCACTTCTGCTATCTTCATAGATCTAGCCAAAGCATTCAACCCTGTCTACCACCCAATTATTAGCCAAACTCCAGGCTGCAGGCCTCTCTGACTTAGCCATCAGCTGTTCCACTCCTACCACAGGGGTAGGTCCCAAGCAGTCAAAAGTGGTGACCCCCTCTCTCCTCCCTGCCTGTATCCACTTGGGTCCCACAAGGATCTGTGTTAAGCCCACTACTTTTCTCCATTTTCCTTAATGCTCTCCCCCTACGTGTGCTTGTCTGCATCCATGCACATGTACATGGATGACACGGTCCTCTTCACAGCAGGCCCACAGACCCCAGCTGGACTTTGATCAAGTTCAGCCCTGACCACACACAAATCAGCTTTTCCTCAATGTCAAGAAGGCTGTCTCCATGTCCTTTGGCACAAGGCACCAGACTCTCTAGGCTCCCTCTCCTTCCTACTTTCCATACCCTGGATGGCTCCCCTGTGGAGGATGTCACCACCTTTAGTTATCTTGGTATCTGGCTAGACCAGCACCTAAACGTTTCTGAACAAGTGGATGCTATAGTCAAAAAGCTGCACCACAATTTGGTGCACTTTACAAGAACTGTGACTGTATCCCATCTCCAGCTTACCATGCTATTATCCAGAGTATGATCCTCCAAATCTCTGACTATGGTGAGTTGGTCTACAGCATAGCCCCCTTCACTACCCTTGCCAGACTGGACACACTCTTCAACTATTTCTGCCATTACACCCTCGATTATCCTTCTTGGACTCAGCATTGTTCTATATATAAATCTCTCTCCTTTTCTTTTCTTGCGGATAGACACCATGCCCACTGTGCCAGCTTTGTGGGCAAATCCAGTTTGTTTACCTACCCTCCTATCTCTCTGATGGCCCCGTTATAGCCATACCATCAGAAGCTGAAATATTCGAACCCTAGCAGTCCCTTCAGTTTCCGCAACCATCGGCAAAGTCACTTTCAGCCACCGCTGCCCTAAAATCTGGAACTCCCTCACCCCAGCCATTCACCAATCTCCCTCCCATGGATTCTTTCAAACCACTTCAGTGGTCTCACCTCTCCCTCCTGCACTTGCTCTAGTTTTCCCTCTTGCTGTCCTATTACTTGTTTCCAGTTTGGGTACAGCTAAAATTTGGCACCTATGCTTCCACTCTAGGCATTATGCACAAATGTTTATAGTTAATGTTGAAGTAAAAGCCTCTCCAGCCCTTTGCATATCAGTTGTGCAGATGGAGCTCCCTCTAACTGTGAACTCCATCAAATACCTTGGGTGACACTTGACCCCAGTTGGACCTGAGAGTCATATCCTAAATGTCTGTAGAACTGTGAACTGTAAATTGGGTCTGGCCTATAGGGCCAAAAATAACCTGACACCTGCTGCTCATCTGGCACTTGCTAGAGGTGTACTACTTCCCTCCCTTAGCTATTGTCTCCACCAATTTGCCTGTACCTCCAAAGCTCTTCTTACTCGGTGGCACACAACGTACAGTAACATCTGTCGCTTTGCACTGGCTGCCCTCCGTCTCACCCACCATTGTGAGCTTTATGATAAACTAGGTTGGCTTTCCCTGACCAATCACCTGAACTTTGGGCTGGGATGCCTCGTGGGCAAAGTGATGAGAACCGGCACCCCCCCTGGGGCTGGCACAGCATCTGTCACCTCCAGACCCCTCCTTTTACCCACTCAGGTCCCAGGGTCCTGGGATGCTATAAATACCCCTCACCTGAACGCTTATGGGGGACAGAAACTTTGTTGCATGTGCTCCTAGGCTCTGGAACTCCTTTCCTGACCAAGTTCATTCTGCCTCATCCCATCAGTGCTTCCGGAAGTCCCTGTGGGGGCATCTGAAGCTGGCCTCAGTGTGCGAATGTCCCTAGCCTCCCTAGCCTAATTGTACTTGGAGCCCAACTGTTCTGAGGACCTGCCAATGATCTTTTGGCAATTTCTTGTGATCCAATTGCTCTCCTAGGCATCTGACTGCACTATGTATGCTCTAGACTATATATTGTTGATTATATGTACTTTATCAATTTCTGTCATAGCAGTTCACTCCATGCCTTACCGTTTTGTGACTCAATGCATTTTGTTACTCTATGTACTAGCTTTACTTGCTGTTATGTTTTGATGTATCTGTATTACCTGTTGTACTCTCCCGGGAAGTTCCTGAAAATAGGCATATAACTTGTCTAGTGTACCTACCCGGTTAACAAAAGCTAAATAAATAAATAAATAAAACTGCTCTGTATTTGATCGCCAGCATAGGTTTGTGGCTTCTGACTGTGCTGTATATGCATTGTCGATTGTTTGCTTGTCACTCAAGTTCTCACATCTTGCATGAATTATTCCCAATGTAATTTGTGGTTGACCAACTCTGATCCATCTCACATGTATGTATTTTGAACTATTGTGCACCTAAGACCCACTTGTACAAGTTCCCCTTCCCCAGGATGCATCTAGAAATGAGCTCCCAGCTTAGTATTCCTGGGTGGGGAGCACTAGACACCAAGGATCATTTTACTATAATAATTGGAGCCACTTAAACTGCGATCAGGGGTATAGAACCTTTACATGCCAAGGATCATTTTGGTATACTACTTGGGAGCATCATAATGGTGAACACAGGTAGGGTCACAATATGCACCACTGTGTGTTCAAATTCATTTATTTATTGAAAAGTTTCACCAGGGAAGGTACACTGAACAACAAATTGCTCATCTCCCTGGGGAAGAGGGTGGTGGGAGTTACATAGTAACAATGAGTACACACAAAATGCACAATATCATACAAAAACATAGGTTACAACTGAATTACACATTAGCATGAAAAGCAAATAATTACAAGGGTAGAGAAGTGAAAACCAGTTGCAGTGAGCTTGTGGTGAGACAGAGAGAGAGAGCGTAATGTAATAGCAAGTGTGAACCAATGACCTGCACTATGCAGACTAAGAATAGCACAGGGTGGCAAGTGAAGGAGTCAGCAGGGCATCAAACAGGATGTGGGACAAGAAAGAGGCTGAGGGAGCAGGTGCAATTTACAGAGAGGAAATTATGAAGAGCTTGATTTAATGAGCCAGGCGAGGAAGAGGATCGGATATGTGTAGGTAGAGCATTCCACATTTTGGGGAGATGATAGGAGTGGGAGGCCTGTCCACTAGCGGTGGATCTCCAAGGAACAGACAGAGTTCTATGGTCATGGGCTCTTAGAAGTTGAGAGGGAGTGGGTGGGGGAGATTAGGGAATTTAGGTAGGAGAGAGTGTGCCAAGCCAGTCTGTAGTGATGAGTTGCTAATGATGCAGTTGCCTATTTGTTAGGGATGGGAAGGCTAAAAGCTGGGTACAAGTGGCAGCGGTGGGTAAGGTGAGGTGCATCCAGAGCAAACCGACAGAATGAGTTGAAAATAGTATCCAGGTTGGCTAAGGAGGTGGCAGGAGCAGAGCAATAAACAACATCGCAATAGTCGAAAACTGGGAGGATCAGTTTTTGGATCAGTTCGCGTCTTGCCTGTGGCGGGAGGCAGGAGCGGTTTCTAAATAAGGTGCCAAGTTTGGAACGAAGCTTTTTTATTATGGCATCTACATGGGCCGAGAAGGTGAGATGTTTATCCAGCCAAACGCCCAGATACCTGAAAGACTCGGTAGCAATTACAGTTGCTCTGTCGAGGGTAGTGAAGGTAGGGGCAGAAGGGAGCCTTGACAGCTTCTGATGTGTGCCAAAAGTCATGGACACAGTTTTCTTGGCATTTAGAAAGAGTTGGTGAGATTGAAACCAGCTCTAGGCATTGTTGAAATCACGTTGGAGCCTGGAGGCAACATCCAAGGGTGAGGGCCCAGAGGAGAATAGAACGCATCATCAGCATACATATGTATAGAAGATGAGGTACAGATGGATGGAAGATCATTCAGAAAGATGGAGAAGAGAATCAGGCCTAGTATGGACCCTTGGGGGACTCCAGAGTATATGGGTAGAGGAGGAGATATAGTTGGATATTTTACAGACTGTCAGCAGTCATATGGGTATGTGCTGAACCATTTTAATGACATGTTCAGACAGCCCAGCTGATGAGGGTGTGGAGCAGGAGGAGTGGGAAACCGTGTCAAAAGCTTTAGTAAGATCAATAAAAATGGCAGTGGTTATGTGACCTCAATCAATGCCAGTCAGGATCATCAGTGATTCAAAGCAGCGAGTGAGTAGTAGTAGAATGATGTTTACAGGAACCCAGATTGATATTGGGTGAAGAATTTCTGTCTGAGAATGCGAGGATGTAGTACAAGGACTAGATGTTCTTGTGTAACCCCCTATAAATGGGTGTTCAAAAGCTTAAAATCTTGTTTAAGTGCTCCATGCTTGGCTGGTGTTGACGTTAAGCCATTTAATGTTGGTAGCTAGTGTTTTAAAACCTCCGTATACTGTCTCTTAAGGACTGCCTGTCTGCAGTCATAAGTAATTGAAATGGGAGGGGGCTGTGTGGTCCTATGCCCGAGTCCTGCCTGGGCTGCTGAGTAAGCGCTCCATTCTGCCATCGCTAGATGTGTCAAAGGAGTTCTCTGAAAGGATGTAACTGTTGCTGGGGATAGCTTAGAGTGGTAATGATAATGATAGTTATTCTAACCTGCTTCCTTTGCAGCAAAGACTGTTTTGATTATTTCCTCCATGTTGGTCCGAACTGCTGACTTGGACCAATCAGTACCTCAGGACTCTCATGGAGCTGTCTGACTAATAGAGGGACTGCTTGCTAACTTTGGAAAAGGCATTATGGGCTGTAGAGCGCTGTTGGCGCCACTGAGGCCAGAGTAATTGACTGGCAGGTGGCGTCAGCCAATGGAATCGGGTAGCACCAAAGCGTGCAGTGCCCCATGCTGCTAGGGCAGATTAGCTGCTGGCAGTGAAGGAGAAAGGGCTCTAAGCTTCTGGCCATTTTGAGTGTTCACGGGAAGCACGTCAAAGGCCTGAGTCGACATTTTTGCCTTGTCAAGTGCCGGATTAAATCCGCCAGGCATGCGGTTGGAGGGCTGTGTGGGGACACAGCTACCTACCAAACTTTACCTGAAGGGACTGGAGAATCTGCTGAATCACGGTCCATTAGGATGGTTGGAGTGGCTGCTACTGCCCGAAGTGGTTGTGAGTTCATTCGGGTCCTGAAAACCACTGCCTGGTATGGTACCCTCTGTGTTTGCCATATAAATGTGTGAGGCTGGTGAAGCCCATGGTTCGGCCCTGCCAGTGGTGAAGGAAGGGTATTTGCTGGAGTCGTGAGTATTGGATCAGGGTAGCTCCTGTTAGCTTTACAAGCAGTGGCCAAGACCCTTTTCGTTATACTGGCCTGCATTAACTGAGCCTTCTGCTCATTCTGATCTGCTCAGGACAGTAAATGTTCATTTGTGTCAGGGCCCCCAACCAGCTGCCACGAGGGACTAGCCATTAGGGCTTGGGTACCCAGGACCAGTAACTATTAGGTTAAGCCTGTGCACAAGCCCTAGGTAGATAAGTATAGTGATAAGTAATCACCAATTTCCCATAGCCTTGTTATCCCCCCTAAATAAATCAGATTGTTTGTTTTGCAACACACTCTGGCTGGATTTGTTTTTCTGAAGATATACTGTACAGTGAAGTGTAATAATGGTACCTTACTTTTCAGGGGTCCCCAGGATTAGCTAGAGATCTGAGCTGGGGGTAAGTGTGCCAGGGAAAAATATTGTGTTACCTCTTGTGAGCCACTGAGTGGGACAAAAGGGGTTGCAGTAACCAGAGGGCTGTGACCGAGTCAATCTTGACTGTCTTGCCCCCGACCTCTAAGTGGAGGCACCCGTCAATGGATCTGGGCCCCTCACCCTGTCACAGGCGAGGCAGGCAGGGGTAGTAGCCCTAAGGGAAGTGACCTGGGGTTACACCTGTGGTTGTGCTAATGTCAGGAGGAGATATGGGATGGTGGTTCTCGGGGGAGGGTAGCACACTTATGGAGGGAGGACAATAGCATGTTTCCCTGACGAGGGAATTGGCCAAGTGAAGCAGAGATTGAAAAGAGCAGTGAGTGGGGGGAGCAATGGCAGAGGCAGACAAGTTTAGTAACTTTGGGTCCAGTCCATCAGGAGCTACCTTTGCTCGGGTTTAGGGCTTCCAAGGCTGCCAGCATGTCAGTTCTCAGAATTTTAGAAGGAAAAGCTATGAGGTGGGGGCTGGAGGACTTCTAATGGAGTGCAGAATAACTGGTTAATAGTTGGGAGGAGCCTAGCAGGTAAAGCACATGAGGTAAAGTCACGAGTTGAAACCAGCAACAATGCTAAGGTGGTCGGCAATGACAGTATTGTTTATTTGGAGGAGGGGAGGAAGGGAGCCTGTGGGAGAAAAGTGAGTGGATTACTTTCAGAATTTGGATGGGTTATTTTTTAGAGTTAGAAGTAGAGCTGAAGTAATCAGCCTTGGCCAAATGAGTGGCTTTGTGCATTTGTTTCCTGAGGACCGGTGAGGCCTCATAGTCTTTAAGGAGCTTTGTGCTTTATGAGCTTCCAGGCTGTATCACGTGCCTTAGACAAGCAATGAGTTCTGGGGAGATCCAGGAGGTGGTTTCCACGGACACATACCAGCGTGGTGGTGCATGTTGATTCCAGGCTTCAAGGAATTGTTCTCTGAAGTAGATAGCTGTGACATCTAGGTTACTGGCAACAGATATGAGTGCCCAATTAGTGTTAGTCAAATCATAAAAGATGGGTCAATGTTCAGGATTTGTATGATTGGATTTATAGAGTTTTATAGGGACTTTGACTTTGTGAATTTTGCGCCCAGGAAAGTCATGCAATGGTCACTGAAGACATCTGCTAGGTACCGGAATTAATGACCCTATGGGTGTGAGTTGTAAGGGCCCAGTCAATGAGGGAATGGTTTCCTGTCCTGTGATTTAGCCTAGTTGGATCTTGCATAATTTGGGTTAGGTTGAGCGCATGTATAGCATTTAGGACTTTGCTGGGTATGGTAGTCCAATTTATGTTGAACTCTCCCATAATATATAATTCGCCAGCAGAAGAGTGGCTAACTAAGGTGGTTATGAGTTCAGTAGCAATATTGGGTTGTGAGCCAGGACAGCAGTAGACACCTGCTACAACAAAGATAGGTTTGGAGAAGGGGCGAGATTTGCAACAGCAGAGCCTTGTAGCTTTTGGTAGATCACTAGAATGAGCGGAAGTGAAATGGATGGAGACAGACATAGATGGCTACCTACCTCCTCTCCCAAGTTGGTCCTGTCTCGATATTGCGAAGCCAGGAGAGTAAGAGATGAGTTGATATTTATTTTATTTGTCAGATTAAAGTATTATTATATATAGGGTTGAACATAGCCGCTAGTGGCCGTGCAAGTCCACTTTAGGGAGGGACTACGTATATTGATATGTAGTATTTTAAGGCCATTTGGAAGAGCTGAAGGCAGTGGCTCAGTGCTGGCTGCAGGAGGAGGTTGAGCTGGGTCAGGGTTGGGGTTTATGTCACAAGCTGATAGAGTAGGAGGGCAATAATATAATGCAAGCTGCCTCTTGAACCAGGAGTGGTTGCGTGGCTGTCGGAGCTAGGACTTTGGGTATTAGCAAGGGTGACCAGAGCTAGCAGCCATATAAGGAAATAATACATAGGCAGCTGGACGAGAGAGGTGCAGGGGCAGTGGGTGAGTGAGACCAGGATATGGTAATGGGAGAGGGAGTTACCCTGATTGTAGATGGGAGGATATCATCTAATTTCAAGAGGGATGCGGGATTAGGTGGCAGGGGAGAATAAGTGCTGAAGTGCGGCAGCATCTTGGTTAAACTTCGGGAGTATTGGTCGCGGAGGGACGAGGCTGAGTCAGAAGAAAAGCTGTGCTGGCTCAGTAGGTCAGTGGGCAACAGCAGGGTTCTGGGAGAGCCAATAGAGCAGGGACAGTGGGAGGAGGCGGAGCATACATGTATTTAAAGGAGGCCTCGGAGGGGTGGGGAGGAGAAAAATCACAGCAGAAGAATATGAGCAGGCTGAACTGGAACCCCAGATGCAAGGCGCACCAATCGGGTGAGCTGTGCTAGCCGACTGACGAATCAGATGCCCTGTGCAAGGATGCAGCAAATCGTAGCACCGCGGTGCGCAGAAGCAATGGTGAATACCTGGGAAGTTGATCCAGGGCAAGTTCAGGGAGGCGGCAGGAGCTGTAGGGCTCACGTCAGCAGTGGCAGCCAGGAGGCACTGCTGCACCGGTTGGAATACGCCACTCGGGCGCTCAGTAGATCTGGGGAGTTGATCGAGGCAGGTTCAGGAGGCAGCAGGAGCTGAAGGTCCCGTCGGCAGCAGAGGCCAGGATGCACCACCTTTTGGTTTGGAAGCACCCTCCAGAGCTCGGTAGATCTGGGGAGTTGATCCGGGGCAAGTTCCAGGAGGACAGCAGGGAGCTGTAGGGTTCTGTCCAGCAGTGGCAGCTGAGAGGTGCCGCATCTCCGGATTGGGCGCCACTAGGGGCACATGGCAGATCAAATGAGGCAGGATTTTTGGAAGCAGTAAACAGTATTGCAATTTCAGTTGTTAAACACTTTCAAAACCTTTTATACAGCTGCTCTGTGTGCAGGAGGATCCCTCATTTGCAAGGTTTTAGTAGTACATATGCACATGCACATGATCAGATTAGTATCTGGGGCTGCTAAAATACATGACACCTGTTCAACCATGCTGTTCTCCCCACATGGCACAGTGCTTAGATGTTTAGCGTTCTGCTACCTTCTGAAAAACGGGGCCCTAATTGACTAAAATCCTGCGAGGCCTCTTATGATGCAGTAAAAAACAAAATGACTATCTTATTCTACTTTATGTATTATTTTATGTTATTTTCTTTCTTTTGTCAGAGTGCTGTATTTATTCACCTATAAAATACAGTCTGGTTTAGTGGTTTAGTTTAGGCTTGGTGGTAACTGTACTACCTCCCATACCAGTGGCCGGTTTCAGGGAGGACCTGGGTCAAACAGGGATGAATTACAGGAGGATGACTGAGCATCTCTGGGACAGCCTGGGGCAGGTTGGTGGATTATTTTGCCGTTGGAGGTTTTCTACTGACTTATCCCTGAGCTGTCAAGCGTACAATGATGTAATACAATTAAGAGCAAGTAGTGCTTGTGGCTGCCTGAGCCCTGCCAGCATTCCTCACCTAGGTGGCTGTTAAAGGCGGGTGGTTGAGACTCGCCCTCCTGGTGGAGAGCAGTCCCGAAGATGCTCAGTCAACTCTCCTGTAGCTAACCCTTGTTTGACCGAGGTCCTCCCCGAAACCAGGCCACTGGCATGGGAGTAAGTACAGAAACCACCAAGCCTAAACTAAACCCACTAAACCAGACTGTATTTTATAAGTAGATAAAAAGCAACGCGGATGAAAAAGAAAATAACATAAATAATACATAAAGATGAGAATAAGATAGTCAATTTTCTTTACTTTCTGCATCTTAAGAGGCCTCCCTTACCTGGTCTTCCCACCTGGGACAAGGTTGTCCTCGCCCCACCCGAAATTCCTTCCAGTGGTGTGGG
This sequence comes from Neoceratodus forsteri, assembly GCA_016271365.2. Classification (NCBI taxonomy): domain Eukaryota; kingdom Metazoa; phylum Chordata; order Ceratodontiformes; family Ceratodontidae; genus Neoceratodus; species Neoceratodus forsteri. Next base: position 690,726,993 of record CM057449.1, read on the forward strand.
AGTTTCACCTTAACCAGGTGTTGACTCTGCGGTGTTCTACCCAATCACCCCGGAGGCGAATATAGGCTCCATACTCTGGACCCTAGAAGGCTCGCTTATTATAAGGGCGCTCGGCTGAAATCGGGAGAGGTTATCAGCTGTTTGTCTCGCTGAAGCCATCTGGCAGACCTGCAGCCAGCCCGGACGATAAGCAGGTGGGCAACCTCCTGCATAGATCTCTGCTATAAGTTGGCGGGCATGGAGCCTCCCAGAGGATAAGAGCTCATTCTACCACGCCATACTGTTGCAACGGTGGCTGCTCCAGGGACGCCCCTATCCAGAAATCTGCAGGGCTGCTACCTGGAAGTCAGCAAACACCTTCATTACCCACTACCACATCGACCTTGAGTCACGCGGATGCTGGTTTTGGGGCCTCGGTTCTCCAGTCTCTCTTTCCCAAGTATAAGTATATGGGGTGTGTCGTCTTGCCTCCCTCCCGGAGAACTGCTAGGAGTCTGCCAATGAGTGTGGATGAACAACATATCCATGTCCCTAGGAAATACAGGTTACTCACCTGTAACAGGAGTTCTTTAGAATGGTATATGTTGTTCATCCACACGACTCCAATTCATCTCCGCTTCGACGACAACCTGGAGCTTCCAGCTGGCCAGATCTTAAGGCCATGGGGCTGAGCCGAGTTATACCACCCGGTGGGTGGGAGGAGCAAGTTGAAGACCTTCCGGCAAGATTTAAAGCGGCAAGGATACTGCCAATGAGTGTGGATGAACAACATATACCATTCCTAGAACTCCTGTTACAGGTGAGTAACCTGTATTTATCGACCTGCCAGTCTAATTCCCTGAGTATTCTAATTCAGGAGAATACCTCCTGCACACTTTAGATGTTCATCACATCTTCAGACATATAAATTGTACCAAATCTTTCAGGAAGACTCCTCAGCTTTTTGTTACTTTTGCCCCAACCAGGGAAATCTTTCCAGTCGCTGAGCAGACCCTCTCCAACTGGTTGGCACATTGCATAACCTTTTGTTATAAGAAGTATAACAAACCATTACCAGGACCTGTTCAAGTCCATTCTACCCGAGCCATGGTCACTACAGTGGCCTACTTCAAAGGGCATCTGCCACGGACATCTTCAATGCAGCTACATGGTCCACAATGCATACCTTCATGAAGCACTACAATTTAGGCGTTGCTTCTCACCGTGGGACAGCCTTTGGCTGTGCTGTCCTACAAGGCCTTCTATCATAACTTTTTCCATGGGTTTACTGCTTGGGAGTCATCCCTATGTACTACCTGCTGCAAGAGATTATCCCAGTGGAAGATAGGACAGTTCTGTACTTATTGTAACGTAGATCTTCATGGGTATTCTTGCAACAGGTATGATCCTCCTCCATCCCCTACTTCTCCAAGAGAAGAACTTCTGATCCAAATATATATACATGAAGGGGATACCTAAGGTACCTTGGCTCTCCCGCTGTCCTCCCTTAGCGTGCTAAATCCGGCGGGGAACTGAGGATGCCTGCGGCCGTCCACTCTTATAGGTGCAGGATGATGTCATGTGTGGGCGGCCCCTTGGAAAGACTGCTAGAAGAAAGCTGCCGTGGACAGGAGCGCCCTCTGGCAGCGACCCACGTGTATTACCTGCTGTAAGATACCCCTCGAAGATCTACTGTTACTGTAAGTATGCAACTGTACTTTCTGGGAGTGGTGCATGGTGCAGGTCCACACAACCCACATGACCTCCCCTGGCAAGTGGCTCCCAGCTTCCAGCGAACAAGATCTGATGTCATGGGGTGGAGCCGAGGAGTATACCACCCATGTGGGTGGGAGGAGCTTAGCTCGATGGTAAATGGGGATCTTACTTTGAGAGCCAGCTCTTGCAGCAGGTAACACAGTAAGGACTGTAGCCAGTAGGACCCCACAGAAAACTTCTAGCTAGCAGTCTTCGGCAGGGACTGCCCCCTGACGTTCTTTAGTTTTTTTTGTTGTCCGGGTAAGTGCACTAGACAAATCCTGCCTGTTTTCAGGCACAACCCCGGGGAGGGGGATACAGATGAATGCCAACTGACCTTGAACCTGATTAAGCTGTTGGTGGTATTTTTTTTTTAGTGAATGAGGGAAATTTGGCCAAGACACCGGGGGAAATTCCCCTTCTCTTCTGCCAGCGGGGGCTTGACTTCCTGTGAGCAGGGATGGAGGAGCCCAGTTGGGAGCCGGACCAAGGAGGAGGAGGAAGTGCTGATGTGGCAGGGAGATGGCCTCCTCTCATGACCTCATATTTTACAGGATGGCCACTGGGCTGGAGCACCGGAGAGTGCAGGACGTCGTGGAGGAGAGAGAGACTTGGCCTAATCTCCTTCTTGTTTCCACCGAGGCTGAAGTAAATGTTGAAAGATTATTTGAAGAAGACGACGCTACAAATATCTACATTTGTACAGAAGATCTAACCTCACATCCCATTTTGGTAAATGGAACAATTTCGAGGATAATTTAAATTCCAAAAACAAGAACTCGTGGAGTTGCTTGTAGCTCTGGAGGAATGTCCACAGGAGGAGAAAGACCACTCAGTTACCTGGCATGGTTTCATTACAACAAGAACTCGCTCCTGTCATTTTAGACGCCCGGCCTGTCAAATCAGGGGATGGCGTCACAGCTCCTATTGCAGCGCTGAGGTCGGGTAATCCTGAGTCAGGTTTAAATGGTATTTCACAGTTACAGGCTGGCAATTCAAACACGAACACTCGTGTGTGTGTGTGTGTGTGTGTGTGTGTGTGTGTGTGTGCGTCACAGCCTATTGTTAAGCTTTCACCACCACTGGTGCCTGAAACTCATTCCTCTAAAACACAATTTAAACTACAATGTGGCAGAGAGTACTGCTTTCACCTCTCCCGTAGCTACTCTTTCAAAATCGACTGGGTTTGTTTTCAAGCAGCCGCAATCAGAGGGAGATGCAGCTTTGATTAAATATCAAACCCAACAGAATGACCAAAAAGGACTTACCAAATTTTTCTCTGGAGCAGGGAGCAAAAAAGGGATGCAGATTGAAGTAAAAACTAAACTGGATGCGTTTCTCCTTGCTCACAGGAATCTCAAACCTTGTCTTGAGACAACACATACGACAGAGCCATCTGCTGTTCAAACAACGTTAAAAGCTTCTAATGATCAGTGGTCTCAAAGTATAGCATTAAATAATGCAGGATGGAAACAGGGCCCTGGGGGAATTTGGATCCCTGATCCAGCTTGGGACTGTCCTTTTCCTTTCTCTCAAGTTTCTCCTGAATGGAAACCAAATAATTCTGTTCCACTGGAAGATGCGTCACCACAACATCCTGTTACTTCTGGTCTATCTGAAAACACTTCTATACAGAGACTGTTGCAGGACAAGATTTACAATCTTTTCCCTTGAATCCCCTCTCATAACAACCTTCACATCCTGCGGCATCTAATACTGCACCTATTTTTGAAAAAAGCCCTGTTATCTGACTTATTTAATAAAACAAAAAAGAAGCTCCCTAGAGGAAAAGCTGTAAGGATACGATACAAAGGGGTTGGCTGATAGGCCAGACAGATATCATGTGGGAAAAGTATTACTTAAAGATTCATTGCATTTCTCCCTAGGTAGGTTATGCATTTATAAACATTCCTGGGAGTGACAATTTTGGCGTCAGTTTCGAACTGCATACGCTCTAGACTTACTTTGGGAAAGATATGAACAGGTCAAGTTTTCTCCTACATGGACTCCTTTTGTAGTAATTCCTTTAACTAAACCACTCATCAAGTATGTTAGTCATGTTTCGTAATGGAGTCTATGTAGAAGACATTACATACTGGCTTTCTCAAAAATGTGAGGTCATGGGAGCACCTGAAGCCATTTTAGACAGCGAGCTTTTTTGGACTGGGGGGTGGAAATATAAGGTTAAACTATGCCAGAATGACTTGGGCATTGAGCATATTCCAAATTCTTTTTTGCTTGGTAGAGATCAGGGAGTGTGTTTTTATGCAGGGCAGCCAAGAGCATGCTACAAGTGCGGATCCCGAACACATCTATCTAGTAATTGTGGGGAAGTAGGCCACATTACTTTGCAATGTGCTAATCACACTAGATGTGATTTGTGTGAAGAATTTGGGAATGTCCTTGGGCTGCTCGGAATAAAGCATCCTGTATGAGCCCGGAGCTTCTTATCCGGCAAGCACAAGATTCAGCTAGCACTGTTCCCGTTGATGCTCAAGGCCTCCTCCAGAACTTGCCCCCTGACCCTTAGGGTGGTTCCCACGGTGCTTCCAGATCTCCTGTTTCAGGACCAGACCTTTCTCAGACCCTGTGGATAAATCTACAATATCTGCATCCTTGGTTCCTGTTTGTTATGAGGATCCAGTTATGGTCCCCAGTGATGAACCTGACCGGATCCTTGCCTCGAGATCCTCTCGGTTCACTCAAACCTGTCATTCCTGATATATCTCTCTTCTTCTCTCCAGTAGAGACAATTAATGCTTATGTTGCCCTTTTTCCAGTCTGGGGTGATTCGGAGATGGAGGTTGGGGATTCCGACTCAAAAAAAAATCTTCCCTAGGACGAGGTTCAGAGGTTTTGGAACAAGGTACTTATAAAGGAAAGAAAAAGAGGAAAAAACTTTAGTCCTGTTTCTCTTTATGGTTATAAATGGGTCGATTTACTTTAGGTTCATTAAATGTGCATAGTCTATTGAATATAGATAAGACTGTTTTCCAGTATTTTCATGATTTGGCGCTAGATGTTTTTACCATACAGGAAACATGGATGTATTTGGAACATCAAATTTGGAGTTTTAAAAGAGAATGGACATGGGGCCCTTCGTATTGGTCCTTTGGTCTTGATAAAGTGGATGGGGTAGGGATTCTTTTCACCTTTTCTCTCCAGAAACTAATTGACTTAGTGCAGGCCGAGTTTTAATATTAGATGGCCTTTGGAAAAGCGTGAACTGTAGGTTCATTGCAGTATATAATCCACAGGTGAAAGCAGATAGTTCTTCACATGAAGGCTATTCAGCCATTTTTAGTTTCCACCTATAAATTTTTTTTATGTGGGGATTTCAACTGTAGCCTTATACAGGATAAAAAAAAAAGCAGGATGAGGGATGGAAAATTTATTGTGATTCTAATGCATTTAACAACCTTATAACTACAGCGGGCTTAATTAATAGCCATGTTTATCATACTAAGGGTCCGAATTTCAATTGTATGAGAAATTCTTACACTTCCATTATTGATTATATTTTTCTTTCCCCTAATTTATCCAAAGGTATTTTAGATATTAGACCTATAGAATTTTCAGACCACTTATTATTAATTCTGTGTCTAGACCAAGAAGTCAAAAGACCTGCGTTTTGAAAGAGATGGAAAATGAATACTTCGGTTTGTGTCTGATCCAGTTGTAACTCGAGCCATGGGTCATTTTTTTTTTTACTGCTAGATCATCTAGAATGTTAATATAAGGACAAGGGCGAATGGTGGTCGGATACAAAAAAGGATATAAAATGCTGGTTTATGAGATTTGGTAAATCACAGGGTAATAAAAAGTTTTTACGTTATCCAACTTTACGGAAACAGTTGCAAAAAATATTTTCTATAGCAAATCTTTCAACACTGGATTATTCATCACAGATTTGATTTAATAAAAGCTGAAATGAAAAAGTTCCAATATGACAGGGCTCGGATCATCCAAGGCATGCTACACGCTGGTACTCATAATACCCCGATAGGGGATCCCTTTGAAGCCTGTAAACAGATAAAAAAGTATGACTATGGAATATTTGATTTCTGCTACTGGTCAAAGGGTGAGTTCTCCTGAGGATTTGGATAAACTGATTCAACAGAATTTTGAAACACTTTTGCCCACTTCTCTGATTTCTCAAAATGATATTACTTTCCTTCAACCAATCATAGTCAACGATTTTCCAGATGATGTGTTACACTTACAGACCCCTATTACTAAATAGGAGATTTTACAGGCCATTTCAACCCTAAAAAATAATGTTTCACCAGGTTTAGATGGTATCCCTCATCTTTTTTATAAAACTTTTTGTCAACACATAGCAGATAGTTTAGTATCAGTGTATAATTATTGGTTTACTTCTGATACAATACAGTCTACTTTTGCAGAAGGATTATTGGTCTTTTTAAAAAAGGGATAGAAATCTCATTAGGAATTGGAGACCCATTGTATTGCTCAACACTGACTGTAAGATTCTAGCCCATATCCTAAATAACAGATTAAGATCTTATGCTTCATTAGTGATTTCACCACAATAATATTGCAGACTTCCTGATAGGAAGATACAACATGCCTTAATGATCATTAGGGATGTAATTGAACACTGTAATATGGCAAGATTATCAGGATGGGTGGTAGCAGCTGACCAAGAAAAAGCATTTGATAGGGTTTATCACCCCTATTTGTTTAAAGTTCAGGAAATTTATAAGGTTCCTTTAGCTTTTATACAACAACTAAAATTGCTGTATTCTTTTTTTTCAGTGCGAACTCTTTTGAATGGATTTATTGGACAGAGTTTTGATATTGGGATAGGGGTTCGCCAGGGATGCCCCTTAAGTCCACTTTTGTACATTTTTTCACTCAACCCTTTGTTGAGGCACATTGAAATGCATCCTTTTTGGGAAGGGGTGTCAGGTATAGGGATCCCACGAGGCATTCGGATACAGGCATATGCAGATGATATTTGTGGGTTCTTTTTAAAAGAAGAGCAGATAGAAATTTTTTTATCCGAAATTTTAAATACCAGTTGGTTTCCAATGCCAAATTAAATGTTGATAAGAGTAAAGGGCTTTTCATAGGCAATATTATGGATTTATCAAGTGAAATAGGGGACATTACTATTGATTGAGCCATTAAAAATTTTAGGAATTATTTTTGGACCCCAAAACCTTCCTGAGGCTAACTGGGAGTTAACATTAAGAAAGGCAGAATTAAAGGTGTTCAGATGGAAACACTAGAAATTCACAAAATTTAAAAGAATTTTGATTTTTAAAAAATTTATGTTGCCGCTTTTACATTATGTGGCTATGCTGTACCCAGTTCCGAGTAAATCTGAAACTAGATTATATAGTCTTTGCTTTCAAATGTTGTGGGGTAATAAACTCAACCCAATCAAGTGCTGTTACACCTATCTAGGGGTAAAAGAGGGGGGTTTGGGAATGATTGAACCAGTAATTTCTTTGCATGTATTATTTTTCAAACACACAATCGGCAATGCCCTTTCTCAGTCGGAATTGGTGCATAATGTTTGGCTTCGGAACTCTTTAAATAAATATATCGCAGTCTGGAGTACTGTGGCTCCTAAATTACACCCTCACATTAATATTCCTTCTTACTTTAAATCAGCTGCACAAAAATTATATAAATGGAGGGTCTTGAAACCTGGCATAGTAACTCAGTCTGCTAAGTCTTTATATCTGACTATTCTTTCTAGAATATATCCGTTGGAATCAAGTTTTAAAAATTGTGCTTCAACAGATAACAGTCTAATCCTCAGACAACTCACCCTTAATAGGATTCCTCGCAAGATGTGGGAAAATCTTTGGCTTATTGCATATGGCAGTTTGAATGTAAGAGGGAATGCCAAACATAAAGTAGTTGAAGAAAGAAATTGCCCATACATGGATTGTATTTCATTACTTGAAACTGTGGAACATTTTCTGTTGGAATGTTCATATGTTACAGCTCTATGGGTTTTTCTGGCCACAAAATGGCGGATGGATTGGTTAAAATGTTTAGATTATATTTTACTTGTGGGGAAATATAGGGTGGGGTTAGCAAAGTATCACCCTGACACTTTATCTATTTTTCTTTGTTGTATTACATTTTACATTTGGCAGGCAAGATGCCAATGGGTATTGCATCTACGGAAAATGTATTTTGACTGTCTTAGCAATATAGTCTCAACTGAAATGATGACTGTTTATAAAAAAGATTGTGCTATGAGTTCTGCACAACAGGTGTCTCATTGGTGGAAGGGTTTCACATATTTCATCAAATTTAAATAATGAAAGTTTGGGTTGGGGATAGGAATTATGTTTAAATGGATTTATTGTTTATTTTTCCTCCATTTGTCCTGATGTTCTCATTATAAGAGAGTCATGTTTTGAGTTGTCACAAATTGAGTTATATTTCACTATTTGATTCTGTATCTGTACTATTTTTATATATGTTTTTTTTTTTTCAATAAAATCTCCCCTACTCTTTTCGATAAGTGCCATGGGATCTTTAACATCCGCCTGAACTACCACCAATCCAGACAGATGGGACCTCAGTTTAACGTCTCATCCGAAAGACAGCACCTCAGAAGTGCAGCACCCCTCTCATGCTGCACTACAGTGTCAGTACTGGGATATTAACCCAAGTGCCAGATGTGGGAACTGAAACCACAGCCCTCTGATCTCCCGGCCTCAGAGGCGGGTGTGCTACCTACTGAGCCACCGACACTGACATGATGGTATAAAGGGTGGGTGGTCCCCGGTGTCCCTCACTTCTTTTCCCGCCATCGACTCATGTTCATTGGCTCCACGGATCACCTTTCTCTAGTTTGACCGCTATATTGTATTTGCCCTTTGGGTCGTTTTTTTTCTTTAACTTTTCATCGAAAAAGTTCACCTTTTCTCAGTTTGTCTCCTGTATGTTGTCTTTGCTGACATCCCTACAGAAAGGCACTCCTTGATGTGTGCCTGCAGCAAACAGATCTCTTCTAGGGATGGCCATTCTGCCTGCTTGCTGTGTTTAGGCCCAGACCACGACACCCAGGCCTGCCAGCACTGCCAGAAATGTAACAGCAGGACTCTCCGCCACCAGAAGACTCTTCAGGCCTACTTGACAGAGACCGCCTGGCAGCCATGCAGAGAGTCCTCTCATGAGAAGATCTTCCTGGACTAAGTCTCCATCACTCATTCACACTGGTAGGATAGCGCCAGAGGCGCTAGGACCAAGCGGGAGCCTAAAGTTTTCAGAAGGGTCGGCGCCAAGAGAGGGCCACGCATGCGCAGCACCGCGAGACTAGCTCGCGCCTGTGTAGGCTATCTCAGCGTCGACCCTCCAACCGCCTCAGTTCCTTTTCTCCCGCCTTTGAGTGCGCTTGGATGTCGACGTCGCTTGTCTGCCGGAGTCGAAGTTTTCGTCTATACGACAACAGCTCTTAACGTTTTAATATTTTGAAGTAGTAATTTATTGTTTTACGAAGAAGAAGAAGACTGTGAAGAAAAAGAATTTCTTTCCTGCCATCAACGGAGTCGTCCTTAGACGGTAGCGGTGGACGGTAGGAGGACTTCGCTTTGAAAGTTTTATGCAGAGGGGCTGTGTCCGTCCGCCCTCTAGTTAACGGGGGTCTGACTCACGACAGTCCTGTGCTCGGGGAGGACAGCCCACGGCTAATAAATCTAACGGTTCCGGTGATCCGGTTCCGCTTGACCTCGAGCTCCTCTTCCTCGTTCGGGGAAGAAGAATTGGTGCCACTTGAGGTTGCCTGTTGGTATGTCTGCACGAGGAATGTTGGTCTGGAGGGGTGATGGGCCCGAACCGACTTTGGTGGGTTCCTCTTGGCCCCGCTCCTTACGGCTGCTTTCTCGACTCCAAGCTCCATCTCTGTCCTCGCTGGAGCTCCAGTGAGCAGTTTCACCTTTGGGTCGCTCCTATGAAGCAGGGGGTTTGACTCCAGTTTTCCTGGCTCTGTTCCTGATTTCGGGACCTCTGGGCCTCGGAGCCATTGGACCGGAGCCGGGTTGATTGGATCACGTATGGTGAGGTGCCCTCTGGGTGCCTTTGCCATCGTGTCGACCCCTTGTGCCTACCCCCCTCTCCCTTTTCCATGCAGGGGCCGGCACGGCACCACCTTTCCTTCTCCTTTTCAGGATTTCCATTGGCATTTTCCTTCAGTGCCGTGGCTCGAGTCATAGTCGGCGCCCGTGTCTTGGTCGGCGCTGTGCGTGAGCCATTGTCGGCGCTCGGCCCTCGGTGCCTTGGTCGGCACCGTGGCTCGAGCCATAGTCGGGCGCCTGTCGGTTAGTCGGCGAGTAGCTCAGAGCCATCGGGCGCAACAGAAATTGAGCCATGGCTCGGTGCTATGGTCAGCGCCTTTGTTGGCACCATCACTCTGTGCGGCGCCGTGGTTTCTCTCTTCCTGCCACTGGTTGTCTGTGCCATCAGTAGTGCCGTGCACCCGCGGGCGGATGCCAGGGGTGGCACTGGGAGCACCCGTGGGTGCTGCGGGTGATGCTGTGGGCACCTGTGGGTTCCATGCGTGCTTCAGGTGCCATGGGTGCCGCTGGTGCCTTGGGTAGCGGGTTGACACCCGTGGGTGCCGCGGGCTGGTGCCCTCGGGTGCCATTCTTGCCATGGGTGTCATTGGTGCCATGGGCGTTGGAGGTGCCCTCAGTGCCATTACTACATGGGTGCCTGGAGTACCTGCGCCTACTGCCATGGCTGCCCTTGGGTTTTGCCCAGGTTGGCATAGACACTGCTTGGTGCCCTCCTGTGCCACGAGTGCTGCTGATGCCACACGGGTGCTACTGGGTGCTGTATGGCAGAATTAGTGACACATTTTTCCTTTCAGACTCATTCCACAGAACTTGTGGAGGGATGTTTTACTGCAGAATGAACTCCTGTTCTGCGGATTATTTTTTTCCACACTTTTTAGTGAGTGGTGGTCTATGTGGGATCTTGTGTCATCCAGCGGTTTTCTTCTTGGAACCCTGCTGTACCGTTCTGCCAGCGGAATCTCATTCTGCTCAGCATTTTCTCTCCCCCCTACATGGTATCAAGCTCCACGACATCCTCCTGATGGCGGAGTCTCTAGCGGCTCTGACCTAGACCTCTTTTGGAGGTCTTTCTGGGGTAGAGGTGTATCTAGATGAGTCTTACCCTGTCTTTCTGGTCAGTAACGCAGCGGACAGCTCATTTTATATACCGGAGGGTGTGTCATCTCTATCTTCAGAGTCCATGATGGAAAATCCTTTCAGTAGTTCCTCAGTAACTGGGTCCACTATAGTATTTCACTGCGTCCGTGGACCATACTCTTCTGCGTCTAGACTTTTTCAATCGTCAAGACAGTTATACTCTGTGGAACATTTTAATTTAATGGTCAGGGGCCGCTCTGACTCTTCCGCTCCTTTGATAGGGGTATATAGCCCCCTTGTGATATTGCCTCTTCAGTGGCTTCCTCGGCACAGGTGGTTAACTTCTCTCCAGCTGTGATTGTTAGTCCGGTCATGATTTCAGTATGGACACTCAGGCTCTTTCCACACTCAGATGGAGAACATCTTCGTCTTTTGTATCAAGACAGTCCTCAAAATAGCAGCCTGAAGGCCTTCTTTGGCTCGGACTAAAAAAAAAAAAAAATTTATGTCATATGGTTTTTATCACAGCATATGGCCTAGCGAGAAATTACCGGTCTCTCTCCCCTCCTTTTTGAGGGGATCGTAAGATTCCTCCTCAGCCCCTGAGGCGCTCGTCTCCTGGATACGGTAACGAGTACCTGATTTCTTCAAACACCATGAAGTCTTGCTATATTAGGACTTATTGCAGTTAGCCACTGCACTTGAACTGCCCCGGAGAGGAAAGAGTTAACTCCAGAGAATCTGGAGTTCTAAAGCGCGCGGGCGCTATACCAAAGCTCTATCTGGGCAGTTTCAAATGAAACTGTCAGATTCTTTACTCCGCTTCACTGAACAGTCGCTCCGGAGATCAGCTCCTTCAGCTCTGTTCATTTCTTGGTTCAATCGAGTATTTTCGATTCATTTGAACCGGCAAAAAGTAATTATTTTACCGCATTTCGGTTAAAGCTCTATCTGGTAAACCGTAAGTACAAAATGTAAAGTCTGTGTGGAAATTTAGTTATCGGTTCGGTTTTGAACCGATCGGTTTGCTTATTTTAACGTTTTAAAGTTTTGGGCTTTTAGAGTGCGGTACCCGGTTCTTATTGGTTCTAAAAAAACCTTGATTTTAAATAGGGTTTTTTCAAATACTCGTGAAACGGTTAGGAACCGATAAGGGTGTCTTGCCTGGCACGGCCATAAAAAGGGCAAGTTTTTGGTTAGGCTGGCATTATGTCTGAGAAACCCAAAAAGAAAAACCGGGCCCACTGGGTTTCAACACTGTGATGCTGTGGGGAAGCCTTTGCCAAGGCTGACCCACACACCACTTGTGTTTATTGTCTGGGGGCTGACCACCTCCTGTCAGACTGCCAGGTGTTTAAAATTTCTCTGCAGCCACCCTGAAAGAGATAGGGCGGCTCAGGGAACTATTGGCCAAAGTCTGCTGACCGGATGGCCAGCCGGTCCAATACCCACTGGACCAGAGGGAGTGCCCTCTGACCAGGGCTAGACTTCCTCGGCAAAGGATGGTTCAGAGGAACCAGTTAAAAAAAAAAAAAAAAAATGAATATGACAGAGAAATCAGTAGGTTTGGAGTCCAAGATTGTCTCTCCAACTGCTGCAGAAGTAGTTAAGCCATACAGATTGTCCAGTCACTGTTTCTAGGTCCTGTCGAACCATCTACAGTTGGTAAAAGGTGGCTCGTTCAGTTCCAGTGGTTCAGGTTTATGATGTTGAGGAATTGTTATGAACCACAGGAGTGGGAGGAGGAAATTTGATCAATACATGTGTGGCTGGTAGGGTCTGGACGTGCCCACTTAAGCGGACATTTTCTCCAGACAGACTTTTAGAATCTCCTCCTTTTCTGTCTGAGTCCTTTTCTCAGTTTGTTTTACAAAAAGCTTGCAGAATCCCCCCAGCTTCCTTTAGAGGAGGCTATGGATGAGTAAAGGGGAGCCTGATTATGTAGGAATGATGGGCTAGGAGGTTGTCTTTCCTTTGCATAAGTCATTTAGGAAGAACAACAAAGATTTTATAATTCCTCTTTCTGTCCCTCCTGTAAGATAAAAAATGGACAGAAGGTGTATTTCGTCAGGCTCTGTTACAGACTTCCTCACTGAGCAGTGTAGTCATGTAGGTGTGGTACAAGCTGCAGCCTGTGTCAAGGCTAGTTCCCTGGCCTCACATCCTCCTGAATAGGATTCCAGGAGGATTGATGCCATGACAAGAAAACAGTATATGGCAGCTTCTGTGGGACTCAGACAGGCAAGTTGTATGGCTTATGTGGCTTGATTTTGGAAATCTAGGTGGGGCCTAGTATTGCAGTTAGCCAAGCAGGCCCATGGCCAGCTGGCTAGCTGGTTGGAACAGGTGGCTGCTAATGGCACTGAAGCCTCTAAGTTCAAGTTCATACTGCTGTTGGTGTTAATCTTGTTTTCTCTAGGGTCATGACCACTTCTGTAGCTTTCCGTAGGTTGGCATGGCTCAGATGCACTAATCTGTCCCAAGATACTCTGTCAAAGTCTATGGATTTGTTTCTTGTTGTGGGTAATTCTCTGTTTGAGGAACAAACAGAAAGCTATATGGAAAACAGGGATGATTACCTACAAAAGTGCCCAGGTAGAGGCTCAGGCCTCCTCTGCTTTCGCCAGAGGGGTCTCTTCAGAGGCAGAGATAGACGGGGCACAAGTAAACCGTCCCCCTCCCCTTAGCCTAAGACTATTGCCAAGCAGGCACCCTGATGGGGTGCCCAGGGCCGATTCTCCTATACCAGTGGGCAGGTTGGTTTTTATTTCAGCCAGAATTGGGTGTCCCTAACTCGGACAAGTGGGTTCTGGAAGTAATAGGTCTGGTTCTCAGCATCAAACAGTTTCCAAAGATGAGAGCCAGACAGGTCCACCTGCAAATCCTTCGGAATCCCTTGCTTTGGGAGCAGAGTTTCTTCCTCTGAACTGCAAAGCAGTAGAAGGGTCCCTCCTTGCCACGGGAAGGGGCTGTACTCATGATACTTTCTTACCCTATAAAAGGCAGGAGATTGGCGCCCATCTCAGATTTAAGGTACCTGAACAAGCATCTTTTGAAAACAAAGTTAAAAATGTTAACTCTGGCTGAGGCCAGGGGACTGGCTAGCTTTCCTGGACCTCAAGGATGCCTATTTTTCATGTTTTGATCAGGCCTTCTCACGAAAGTACCTCAGGTTGCCCTCAGGCCACTACCAGTTCAGGGCAATGCCCTTCGGCCTTACCTCTGCGCCAAGGGTATTGAAATTCTAGCTGTGGTAGTGGCTCTTTAAGAAGGCAAGGATTGCTTTGTTTCCTTTCCTGGATGACTGGCTCTTAGTGGTCAGTCTCCAGATCAAGTAAATCCCACTTGCAAGTCACCCAGCAGCTTCTCACCTTTCTGGGATTCCTGCTGAATTTACAAAGTCAGTTCTCGAACCAGTTCAGGTACTAACTTTCATAGGGGCAGAGTTGAACACAAAGTTAGCCAGGCATTTCTCACCTCTGAAAGGGTAGGCAGTCTCTTTGCCCTGGCATCTTCCATTACTCTCTCAGTCTCTTGACCAGCATAGCATTTGCTACAACTACTAGGGCACATGGCTGCTTCCACAGCTGTAGTGCAGGGAGCAAGATTCCAGATGAGGGACATTTAGTTCCATCTGAGGGCCTATTGGTCCCAAAGGAGGATTCCTTTCCAAATTGGTTCTAGTGACCCAATCCCTGATCCTGGCCTTACACTGGTGGCAGGATCAAAGCAATCTAAACTAGGGGTCGTCCTCATTCCCTCACCACGGATGCTCCTGTGTTAGGGTGAGGAGCTCATTAGGCGACCTGTCCAAGAGGAGTGTGGTCTCCTAGGAATCTCTGCTCCACATCAATTTTGGAACTCAGAGCAGTCTTCTAGCTCTTAGGAGTTTTCAGTTTCTGTCCAGAACAAGGTAGTTCAAGTCAGGACAGACAACACCACAATAATGTGGTACATCAACAGGCAGGGGGCACTCGGTCATCAGCCTTGTGCACTCAGCAATGAAGTGGTGGTCTCTGGCTTACTCCCTGAACACCTCCCTGATAGCAGTTCACCTCCCAGGGAAGGACAATGCCCTGGCAGATGCCCTCAGCAGGATTCTCAGGGCCATCACTGATTGGGCTCCTGAATCCTCAGGTGCTGGGTTCAGTCCTTGCCAGATGGGGCTCATTTTCAGATAGATCTTTTGCAGCCCCAGATAACCACTAACTTTCTCTGTTTTGTTGGAGGCCTCCAGTGCTGGGATCAGCCCCGGATGCTTTTCACTTGGATTGGAAAGGAAGTTTCTGTACACCTTTCCTCCTTTTTCCCTTTCTTTCAGGGTACTAGTAAAATCAGATCTCAGCCCTGCAAAGCCATTCTCTGATTGTTCCAAACTGGGCCAGACAGCCCTGGTACCCATGGTCTCTGTCCTGACAGTCCACCCTACCCTAGAGCTTGCCCAGAGTCCACGACTTTACTGGCCTTTGCACAAGGGAGAGTGTGGTATCCGAACCTCAAATTCCTCCTTCTCAAGGCAGCTCTTGAAGGAGTTAGAATTTGCTGATTTACACTTTTTCAAGGTGTCGGATATTTTAAAGGCTTCAAGGAAGCTTTTCACTGGGGCCACTTACAATTCTAAGTGGAACAGGTTTTCAGTCTGGTGCTTGAGAAGCAGATTATACCACAGTCTGTTATCTGCCCATTTTCTGGACTTTTGGTCCATTTTAAATTCCTTAGGTCTTGGGCCAGCTACCTTAAGAGTTCCTCTGGCAGCTGTCTCTGTTTTTTTCTGCAAGCAGGGAAGCCTGCTTCCTTTTCTTCTCAACCTGTGTTTTCCAAGTTTTTAAGGGGTTGCTTCACACCAACCCTCCTTTTTCGGGAACCAGCTCCTGCATGGAGCCTGAATGTTTGCATTGCTCAGTTAATGCAAACCCCTTTGGACTTCTGTCCCCAGCAGAGCTCAAGCTTCTCACTTGGAAAATGTTTTTTTCTGGTGGTTTCACTTCTGCCAGACGCAAAAGTGAACTACAGGCCCTGGCAGTGGAAGAAGATTTTTCTCTCCCCACAGGGATAAGACAGTCCCTAGGACTAACACAGGGTTTGTCCCTAAGTGGTTTCAGGTTTCCACCTGAACCAACCCATCTCTCCCAGGATTTTCACTGAGCATTCTTCCTCAGGTGAGAGGAGACTGCACAGCTTGGCGTCAAAAGAGCCTTATGCTACTATTTGTAGCGCACCAAGGGTCACAGGTTCGAATCCCTCCAACTCTTCCTTACCTAGGGCGAGGTTGGCAAAGGGAACCTGCCACTAAGAGGACAATTGCAAGGTGGATTGTCTCTTGTATCCATTTTTGTTATCAAAGACTAGGTAGGAGAGCCCCCCTCAGGACTGAGGGCTCACTCCACCAGGTGTACAGCTGCATATCTAGCGGCTGCTAGAGATATTCCCATTCTGGAAATCTGTCGAGCTGTTACTTGGAAGACAGTTCTCACTTTTACCAAGTATTATTCCCTGGATTTCTGTCCAGGAGAGATGCTCGTTTTTGGCACAGCTGTGCTTCAGAGCCTATTTCCTAAGTAGGTTCTGACCCTCCTCCATGGAGGTACTGCTGTGTAATCTGCAATAAGTCCTAATATAGCAAGACTTCATGGTGTTTGAAGAAAAAATTACTCACCTTAGTAATTGCTTTTCTTCTCATGGAGTCTTGCTATATTAGGACCACCCCAACCTGCCCCTCTCAGAACTTCTACTGAGGTGGGGGTGGCAAATTAGTGCAAGCACTGTGTCATGCCATTGTAGTTCTTCCCTTCACCCTCTTTTATTTAGGGTTAGGGAACTAGGGTTTTCTGTGTTGAGTGATTTGTTGGCCCCCTTCCTGGACTTGAGTCTTTGGGGGAAGGGGGGGTCCTAATAGTGCTTGTCAGGAGGGAAAACTAATAATACCATTATTCATTCTTATTATTGTTGTTCTTATTGTTGTTTATATTGTTGTTATTACTACTAGTAGGTAGCCATTTGGCTAGTGTAGAGCTTTCCACACAGACTTGTTGCTTAGTGTTAGCTTAAAGATCTGACAGTTTCATTTGAAACTGCCCAGATAGAGTTTTTATAGCGCTATAGCTTTAGAACTCCAGATTCTCTGGAGTTAACTCTTTCCTCTCCGGGGCAGTTCAAGTGCAGTGGCTAACTGCAATAAGTCCTAATATAGCAAGACTCCATGAGAAGAAAAGCAATTACTAAGGTGAGTAATTTTTTTCTTCTTCCCCTACGAGGAGTCCGATCCGGCGACGATATGGGTCGTCTCTTTCTCTAAGTGATTGCTCTCATTCAGAGACATTTTCTAGATCTAGGCATCTGCCCAGTCTGTTAATTCCTATTCTTTTTATCAGGCTTTCTTTTCTCGAACAGAGCCTTACAGCAGCAGAAGCGACTCTCCACAGAGTCGGAACTCAGTTTCTTGTTTCCTTGCTTGCTTAATTTAACAGGCGATTTTCTCCTTCTTGACGGATGGTCAAGTAGGTCCCTTTTTCTGAGGAAGCTTCTCAAATATTCACACCTTCGGTTCCTGCTCTCTGGTCCATGCCAGTCGCTCACGAAGCTATCCTCTTCAAGTGTGAGAGGGAGTGGTGATGTTTCTTTTTCAGCAAATGAACTAGAATCCTTTCCTACTCCTTTCAGGAAAGCCAGAGTGGTTAGTGCCTCACTACATTGACTCACTGCCTCTTTCAGTCACTTCAACAAATGGGTTAGCCCTAACTTGGTCCGGCTGTGTCCCTCCTCGACGCACATCTGCCTCTATTGACCTTAGAAATCCAGCCCCTGGTTTTTGTTGGAATGTTTTTTTCCACAGTGGACACATCCTCCTGTGCACCTTTTTCTTTTCTTCCCTGAGTTCAGAGACTGCTGCTACAGTTGTACACACAAGGGCAGAATTATTCCTCTTGGAATATACAGTGGTAGGATATGTTTTACTAGACCACCACGCAGAGGTTTCTAAGTCGTGCTTGCCTTCCATCAGGAAGATCCTGTGACTAAGTGGGAGACCATTCTCCTTGACGGACTAACCCCACCTGGACCCCCTTGCTCACCAAATAAGGGGTTCAAGTGCCTCTGGACCTGTTGTTTACAGGTCAACCATACTGGATAGTGGGGATTCCCATCTGCACTTTCCGGTCTTCCCTGAACCAGTAGACTTTACCTCAAACTCTTTCAGTTCCCGAGGGTCCTTTACATCACATTAGTATATATCTTTGACACTATTACTTTTGGTCCTAGACCAAATTGTGAGGCCAGGTTCTACCACTCTCCTAAAGTGGTAGTGGTTTCCTGACTAGAACTTTCATTTGTGCCCATTGCAGTCGCCTGTAAAGTGGTGAGTTACAACTCGAGCTTATCTTGTAAACACTATGTTCTAGATGCTCTTTAAGACAGCTCTTTTTATTAGCAGGACAGTCCTTGGTCAGTCCTTTCTGAGTGAACCCTATCTCCTACCACCCTACTCAGGGTTGTTGGTTTTAGCTTGTATTCTCCCACAAGTGTGAATGAGTGATGGAGACTTGGTCCAGGAAGATATGGAAATTACATTACTTACCGTAATTTGATCTCTTGGACAGTCTCCATCACTCATTCACACGCCCTACCCACCATCCCCTTGGTTCACTCTATTTTCTTCCTGGTCTTCACGGTCCTATGATTCGACTGTGAGGACATTATTCTTAGCCATTCTTGCAAAGGCCATCTAGGCCCTCTCAGGCCCAGAAACTCAGGATGAGTTATTCTCATTAGTAACGCTACACCTCCTCGGTCGAAAAGGTACTGAGGCGGTTGGAGGGTTGACACCGAGATAGTCTACACAGGCGCGAGCTAGTTTCGTGGTACTGCGCATGCGTGGCCCTCTCTTGGCGCCGACCCTTCTGAAAATTTTAGGCTCCTCGCTTGATCCTAGCGCCTCCGGCGCTATCCCACAAGTGTGAATGAGTGATGGAAACTGTTCAAGAAGATCCATAATTACGGTAAGTACGTAATTTCCATTTCTTCCTACCATAAGTCAGGGAAACATGCAGAGAAAAGGAGAGATCTCCCTCCAAATCTCAATCGTCTGACTACCACTCTGCATCCCGGAGCAGTTAAGACTCTGCCTCCCAGGCGACCCAGTTGCCCTACCGGTTAACGACTCTTAAACCCCCCGCCCTGGTATGGGCATCGGGAGGGAAAGGCCATGACTCTGGCTCCACCCTGCAGCCTCTCAAGATTTGCCTGCCTGCTCAGTCTACAGGCCAGCATACTGAGCGCTCCAAGCTGACGTCAAGCCATTCCCAGTCCGCATCAATGTCGGGCGCCAACCCCGGGGCAGTCGCAAGACTTCAGGGCTCTCCTCCGAGAGACCAGCCTCTCAGCCTCCAAGGACATCAAAACCATCGTCTGGCAAACATTCGACCATGTCCAAACCGTCATCTGACAAACGTTTGACCAGTCTTTCATTTGGTGGTGAACCCCACCGACGACAGGCGACCTATGTCGCGCAGCTTGTGACCTGTCCTTCGGCATAGACATTCCCCGGCATCTCCGGTCTCACCCCCACCACTGGCTGATGAACGGTCAGGACTCTGCCCTTCCCAGGGCCAGCTTGTGACAGCCTCTAACTAGGCGTTGCCCACTAACGCTGGGTCCAACGTCCCTACTCCAACGTAGTCTCCTGTCTGCCCATCACCAGACAATTTGCGGCCAGACCAGGGTGCTGGCCAGGAGTCTGGTCTAATGCTGGACATAGATCCTAGGCTCCACCTATCCCATGTGAAAGACCTATTTGGGTACTGGTGGGAGATGATATGTACAGACCTGTTGCCTCCTAAACTACCGCGGACCGAGGCCCCCCCAGCTGGTGCAGGTGCCTCTCCACCCCCTTCTCCCATTCTCCCTTTAGATAAGGACATGAGAAAGGAGTCCATCCCATCTGTGGGCAAAAGCAAGGGCAAGGCTCCCCGCAAGCGCAGCTATAGATCCTATCAAGGAGCCCAAGTTCCTCAGGCTCCCCTGACCGCGGTAGACCAAAATGCAGTCATCCTAGATCCAAGTCCTCCTCTTCGACGGACTCGGGCTGGTCCTCTGACCCCCTTCCTTGGACCACTCTATCCAGGACCTACCCCCCAGACCCCAAAGATACCCTAAGTCGCCACCCGATGATCCCTCATTTATGGAGATCATGCAGTGCATTCAAGAAAATGTGGGTTGGGAAACGAGAGACTTTGGACCCAGCACGTTACCTTAATTAAGGCTACAGAATCCAGCCTGTTTAGCAGTGAAAGCAGCTTAGGTTACTTTAATTAATGTTAGACTGCTTCTAATGTTATAAAATTAATAATTACTGAAAGAATCCAGCTTGTTTTAGTGCAGGTAAAAAGTGATCATAATACTGTGGGACTCGGGAGGTTTCAGTTTACCTTTTACTGGCTGCAAATCCCAATATAGACCAACCCCCCCCCCCCGCATCTTTCCCCCTTCCCTTACCTACATAATCAGTCTCTCTCACCTCCTTCTTCCACAGCCCCAAATATCGATCCAGGAGGTTGTGAGGGCTTGGATTCAGCCCTCCACCACAGCCAACAGCAAAGAAAATTGCCCAGGTACAGCATCTCCACAGCTAAGGGTTCGCCCTGCTCACTGATCGCAACCATGCTGCACAGCTCCCAGGATTGCCCCACCAAACGCTGTGCATTCGGCTCCCTACCGCCCCCACCACCACCATCCTTGGTCTGCTTTTACTTATATAGGGAAGTAGGCAATCACGTGGTGCGAAATTAACCCATCAACCCACTTCTCCATCTGCAGCTTATACAAGCTCCCCACTAGTGGCCGCTCTTCTCAATCCCTAACCATCTCTACAATAAATATGCTACCACTTCACTGGATAGCTATCCTTATAGCCTCTATGGAGCTAGGAGCAGATTTATCCTGGATTCCCTTCAGGGTGCCTTCCTCAAGCAACTGGTCATGGAACCAACTCGGCAGAAGGCAATACTGGACCTTGTGCTCACAAACAGGGACAGTGTGATGGGGTAACAGTGGGGGAGCACCTGGGGAACAGTGACCACCAGTCACTGTGGTTTGAAGTCACAGAAAGAGCACAACCAAACCACACAAAAACACGTATCCTGGATTTGGGGGGCAGACTTTGTGAAAATGGGGGGATACTTGAAAGAGGCATTAAGGGGAATGGGGCAGGAATCGGGTTGAGGAACAGTGGGCAGTATTTAAAATGGGGATTACAAGAGCAACAGAATTATGTATTAAGCAGGTTAGCAAGAGGAAAAGGAAGAGGAGACCATTATGGTTTTCCATAGAGGTAGCAAAGAAAGTGAAAGCCAAAAGATTGCATTCAGGCAATACAAAAAGACACAGGCAGAAGGGATAGGAGAAGTACCAGGAGAAGCAAAGGAGGCAGGGAGGTCAGTAAGGGAAGCCAAAGCTCAGACAGAAGAACACATTGCAAAATCAGTGGGTAGAGGGGACAAAACCTTTTACAGGTACATAAGTGAAAAAAGAAAGGCAAAGGGAGGGATAGTGAGAGTGAAGGGGGAGGATGGGGGCTGTGTGGAGGATGACAGCAGTAAAGCCGACATATTGAACAGGTATTTCTGCTCAGTCTTTACTGAGGAAGAGGAGGGTAATGGGTCTGAAGGGAGTACAAGGGGTGAGAATGGTGCAGAAATGGACACAAGTCCCTTTACACGAGAAAGGGTCCTGAAGGAACTGGAAGTAATAAGAGTTGATAAAGCAATGGGGCCAGTTGGGGTGCACCCCAGGGTCCTTAAAGAACTAAGAGAGGTGGTGGCTGAACCTCTTGCTATCCTGTTCAGCCGATCACTGGAAACAGGGGAGGTACCCAAAGACTGGAGGATAGCAGATGTAGTCCCCTTATACAAAAATGGGAACAAAGAGGAAGCGGGGAACTACACACCAGTCAGCCTCACCTCGGTAGTGGGGAAGATCATGGAAGCACTACTGAAGGAGAGATTGGTGGAACATCTGGTTGTCAGTGGACTACAGGACCCAAGGCAGCATGGTTTCACCAGGGAGGTCATGTCAGACCAACCTCATTGAATTTTTTGACTGGGTGACTAGGAGGTGGATCAAGGGAGGGCAGTGGACATGGCCTATCTGGACTTCAAGCAAGGCCTTTGACACTGTGCCACATAGAAGACTATTGCACAAACTGGGGAATATGGTGTGGGCAGGACAGTAGTGTGGTGGGTAGGTAACTGGTTGGGCGGCAGGACACAGAGGGTGGTGGTAAATGGAATACACCCACAGAGGGATGAGTGACCAGTGGGGTACCACAGGGATCAGTGCTGGGACCGGTTCTATTCAACATCTTCATCAATGACATTGAGCAGGACCTAGAATGCAGAATTTCACTGTTCGCTGATGACACAAAGCTCTGTAACAGAGTAGACACACCAGAGGGTGTAGACAGAATGAGAAGGGACCTGCAGAAACTTGAAGAATGGTCAGGGGTTTGGCAGTTGAAATTCAATGCAAGGAAGTGCAAGATAATGCATATGAGGCACAAAAACCCTGGCACAATATATCAGTTGGGGGGTGAAGATATAGCATGCACCAAGCAGATAAGGGATCTTGGGGTTATCTCTGATGACCTCAAGGCAGGGAAACAGTGTGACAAGGCAGCAGGTAAAGCAAATAGGATGCTGGGAAGCATAGGCAGGGGCATCACCAGCAGGGAAAGGGAGGTCATAATTTCACTATACAAAACACTAGTGAGGCCCCACCTGGAGTACACTGTACAGTTCTGGAGACCTTACCTACGTAAGGACATAGACAGGGTAGAGAAGGTTCAGAGGAGGGCAACAAAGATGGTGCATGGATTGCATCACAAGTCCTATGAGGACAGGTTGAAGGCACTGAACATGTACTACCTGGAGGAGAGGAGGGAGAGAGGGGATATGATAGAGACATACAAGTATCTTACAGGGAGGAACAGGGTGCAGGAATATACTATTTTTAAGCGAAAAAGATGTTCCAGGACTAGAGGGCATGGGATGAAGTTGGAGGGAGGACGATTCAGAGGAAACATGAGGAAGAATTTCTTCACAGAACGGGTGGTGGACAAGTGGAACACCCTGCCAGAGGAAGTGGTGGGGACTGAAACAATCACAGGATTTAAGAATGCATGGGATAGACATAAAGGAATTCTGGAGGTAAGGGGCAACAGACTTCTTGGAAAACACAAACTGAACTTACAAGCTCAAATGGGCAGACTGGGTGGGCAATAGGCCCTTATCTGCCGGCACTATCTATGTATCTATATATGATCCCCCTCAGGATCTAACACTAAACAGCCATTCTGCTGGCCAATATATAATTACCTGGTATTGTCCCGTCTTGCTAACCCCCAAACCCACCTACTCCATGTTACATCACCACATGTGCACATACTCCCTACCTGCGTCTATTTTCAACCCCCACACACGCAGTACTCGTTGTACAGCTACCTTGATACCCCGCAGACCACAACCCTCATTCATCCTTCTGCCTTTCTACCGGGTGCCCAACCCCTTGTCATCATGATAATGATAACCCACCTCTTACGCACACTTCCTGTACCTAGCACCAAGCTCCTTACCTTAGCCACACTACCCATCCCGGCCACTGACCCATACCTCCCACTCCACCATTGGACCATGCATCCCTATGCTCCAATCACCCTACTGGTACTACCGTGGTACCACAATGGACACTACTCTGCCTGACCTCTCCCTCCCTACAGGACCTATCTACTCGCACCTCTGCACAGTGCTGTCCCCCCTCCATAATGGTTCCTAAGCTCATGAAGAAACGTTTAAGGTTGGCCTCCCTGCGCATCCTACTACTACTCCTTTCTTCTGGAGATGTACACCCCAACCCAGGACCCACCCTCCCCACCCCCATAGTTACTATATCCAAGAGCCTCACAATCGCCTCCCTCAATATATGTAGCCTTCTCAAGAAATTTGATTCCTTTCAGGGATGGGTTGCCCAGAATCGCCCCCATGTCATCTCAGTAGTTGAAACCTGCCTCAACAACTACACCCCCGACTTTGCGGTCTCACTTCCTGGCTTCACACTATACCAAGCAGATAGAATCTCAAAGAAAGGGGGTGGTTGTGCACTGTATGTCCAGGAATCACTACAGTGTCTCGCCCTACCCTCCCCATCACTTGAGCACAGGGCCCAGTCCCTCACACTGAAGATCACTTTTGCCCGTAACAGAGCCCCTCTGTTCTCTCTTCTGTATACGTCCCTCCCCGAAATCAGAAGACCACTTTCTTCTGTCTTCAACCATCTCCAGACTCTCCCTGGCAATGCTGACATCATTGCCCTCGGCGACTTCAATACAAACTGGCTGGCTGACACTTCAGCCCCTGTTACCGATGCTGCAACTGCCCAGAACCTTACCCAGCTTGTGACTACTGCCACAAGAATAAACCAGAGGACTGGTACTGCCACCCTCCTAGATCTAGTGCTCACTAACTCCCCGCATAAAGCAACACAGATCGGGGTACTACCCGATGCTCTGAGCGACTACTCCCCAGTGCTATATCAGTGGTCGTACTGTATTAACAAGCCCCCAAAAAAAAACTGTCTTACAGCGCCGCCTCAAACCTGGCAAACTACAATCACTTAAACAGTACCTCCTAGTTACTGACTGGTCCCCCATAAGAAATGCTCAGAACATAGATTCTGCCCTCAGCTATTTCATTCATATGTTCAACACTGTCATACAACTGGGTTTGCACCCTTAACCAAACAGATTAAAGTGCCAACACACCTTGGCTATCCCAAGCCCTTTTAGACCAGATGCGTGAACGAGACAATCTGTGACACATTGCACAGGATACCAGAAAACCCTCTGACAGGCAGCGCTATCAGGAAGCGCGCAATAAATGTACACGGGATATTTGTAAAGCAAATGCTGAGTACTATAAAACCTTGCTCGCCAACACATGGGGCGCAGGTCGCAAGTTTTGGGACTCACTAAAAATGCTAAGTGGCAAAGCCCCCGCTGCCCTGCCTACCCATATCTGGGCCAGTGGATCTATCACTTCAGACCCAGCCCTTATCACTGACACATTAAATAACACCTTCTCTGACCTCTCTTGTGTCTCCCCCCAATTTTTTCGCCCCCACCCACCCCACACTGCCCCCTCACCAACCCCCATTCTACTTTAAAGCAGTTTCCCAGCATGAAGCTGCTCATCTCCTACTCAAAGCCCTCAGCAAATCCCGTTTCAGCAGTGACTCACTGGACCTAAAACTGCTTAGACTCGCATTTAATGAAGTTCTCCTCTCCCCCTTACCATGCTTTTGAACTGCTCCCTTTCTCTGGGTCAGTTCCCATCCAAATGGAAATCTGCCCTCATCACTCCTGTCCCTAAAAGTGGTGTCTGCACCCTGCCTGGGAACTACCGCCCAATATCAATTCTGCCTTCCCTCTCTAAAACCCTGGAAAAAATCGTGGCCATACAACTAACAGACTACCTCACTAAATATAGTATTCTTTGTCCTGAACAACACGGCTTCCGCTAGAACCATAGCACCACCACTGCCCTCTTGGAATTTACCAACGCCCTCCATACATCCCTGGACACTGGTAACACTACTGGCGCTGTCTTTATAGACCTCTCAAAGGCATTTGATACCGTGTACCACTCACTTCTCCTGGACTCTCTCACTCAGGCCTCTCCCATGAGACCATTGACTGGTTTGCCAGCTATCTGTCTGAGAGAACCCAGACAGTCTGATTGCCCACTCCCTGTCATCCTCTCCACCAAGTCAGGTCTGGGGTCCCTCAAGTCTCTATCTTTGGCCCACTTCTCTTCTCCCTATACCTCAACACCCTGCCCAATGCCTGCTCTGGGAAAATGCTGTTGTATGCAGACGATGCAGTCCTCTACAGCTCTCACACTGATCCCACAGCCCTCCGCTTTGCATTCCAGAAATCCTTCTCTGAAGCTGAATCCTGGTTCATTCAGCATAGGTTAGTACTAAATTACAAAAAAACTAAATCCATGATCTTCCTGGACATAAGTCTCCACCACTCATTCACACTAGTGGGATTAGCGCCGGAGGCACTAAGACCCATCGGGAGCAAACTTTTTGCTGGAGGGTGGCGCAGAACCGCAGGCGCCCCTTGCATGGCTTGACTTTCGAGCGGTAATGACCATCTCGTGACGACCACTCCAACCGCTTCAGTTACTTTTTTTTCCGCCGAGAGGGCGCTTTCAGTGACTATCACGCCGCTTGAAATGGAGTCAAACTCAAACCAGCGATAAGTTTTCAGTTTGTTTTTTGTAACTTTATCACGATAAGTAGTATCGCTAATTTTATTCTATTTTCGCGTAAATTTTTCTAATATTTAATTTACTCAAGATGTCTCGCCTACTGGACGGAGCGCCCACCATGAGCAGGTCAGGTGACTGTAGGGAGACTTCGTATGAAAGCTGTTCAGTCAGCCGGGCTGGTCCGGGTCAGTCCTCTCTCAGCGGGTTCGCTAACGGTCAGTCCGATGTCTGGGGGATGGGCGGTCCTCGCCGGGCATAAAAATAAACGGTCGTGATTCTCGCACCGCTCGCCTCGAGCTCTTCTTCGCCCACAGGTCAAAAAGAGAAGGCATCACCGAGGTCGCTTCTGGTATGTCTGCGCTTGCCGACGCCGGGTTATCGCTGTTAGTTGCCGGTCTCCTTTCGGAGTCGCCGACTTCCGTACTGTCGCCTCGACATCGTGGAGTCCCTCCCCGCCATAGGTAGGACTCCAGATGAGCAGTTTCATCAGTGGGCCGCTCTTATGGAGCAGTGGGCTCGGAGGTTGGTTCTTCTGCCTGGCTGCTTGCCCTGAGCCTCGGGCCCCTCCGCGCATCAGGTAGGCGTTGACCTTCCACTGCGTGGCGCCTTTTCTCGGTGCCAGCAACCCGTGCTTAGGTGTTCCCTCACATGGTTGCGGCGCGAGGGGTCTCACCCGATGCCCTTATCTCCTGGTTTTTTTCCTTCTGGCTTTCCAGGTTCCTGGGCTTTTCCGCGCTCCGCAGGGTCTGTTGGCTTGTCAGCGCCCGGCTGCCGCTGGGTCTTGCGGCGCCCGCTCGCGCGCCGCAGTCTCAAGGGCGCCTTGTGGTGTCATGGGATAGGGCGGCGCTGTCATGAGCCGATCAAGGCGCTGTGGCGCCGGGCAAGCTGCTGGTCAGGTCAAGGCGCTTGTCGCCCCGCGGGCACAAGGCTGGGCGCTTAAGGGGTCACAGCTTTGCGCTGGGTAGCCTCGGTGTCTGTTTTCAGTCTGCTTTTGCTGCCTCGTGGCTCGGCAGCCCTTGGGACTCCTCCTTGTTTTTCTCTATTTTCTCCTCTCCCATTTTCACCCTTTCCTGTCCAAACAGTCCTTTCTGGACCATCAGGAGATGATGCTGAGTCTGGACCTAGACCTTCGTTGGGTGATGAAGTGGAGGAAACAGGATCTTTCTTTGGTTACAGAGCCTGTGGCTCAGGACCTGTCCTTAAGTCTCTGTTGAAGAACCTGGGAGATCCACTCTTTTCTCTCCAGACTACAGACATCGATCCTTGGGATATTAAGACCCAGTATTTTCATGTTTTGAGATCCCACTGATTTGACTCCTCCCATCCAGTTTCCTTCTGAGACGCTGTCTCAAATGGTATGGAATAATCTCTGCTCTTATTCCTCAGTGGCTAAATCCATTGATAAGAAGTATTCAGCCCCATGATCGTCCCATTTTGCATCCCAAGCCTTTGGCGGATCCTATTGTAGTCCTGGCAGAGAATGACAAGGTCGTTTTCAAATTACTACAGCTCGACCTATTAACAAAGAGTCTCGAAGATTGATACATTAGGTAAGAGAGTCTTTGCCTCCACTCTAAGTATGTATTGCCAGTTATCAAGGCTATTTTTTCTCAGTATGAGTATATCCTGTGGCACTCTATGAAAAGAATGGTTGAAGCTCTTCCAGATTCTGATTCCAAGTCAGAGCTTCTTCTGACCGTTATTAGAGGTGTTGAGTCTCATAACCAACAGGTCAAAGCCGCCATGGACGCTTTTGACACTGCTTCTCGCTCAGCAGCCGCTGGACTGTACTGGCGCCATTCCTGGCTGCGCACTTTGGCTTCACCTAATGATGCTCATTAGCAGGTGATATGCTCTGCTTTTTGATGGTTCCTTTCTCTTTGGCCCCAGGTGGAGCAAGCTCTAGAGGCCACCAGAAGACCAGATCGGCTATTGTTGGCCAGACCTTCCTGTCCCCCTCGTCGGGGCATGTGAACAGACGTCAGTTTCATAGTCGCCAGTCCTTTCGAGGCAGAGGCAGGGAAGCTTCCATAAGTGCCAACCTGCCCAACCTCAAAAAGAAGACGTATAGAAAGCGCAGGGGCCCAAGCTCCCAGCGCCATCTATGAGTCGCTGGCCCAAGTTCCATCCACTCTGCCCGAGGTGGAACTTCTCCTCCTGTGGAGGTCGCCTGATGTACTTCACAACCAGTGGAAGTCCATAACTGACTAATGGGTCCTTCGGATAATTCATGGTGGTTATTCTCTCACTTCTTGAAACCCCTGAATTGTCTCTTCCCAGACTACAACCCAGGTTGTCGGCTCTCAGTCAGGCCTCCCACCGCCGGAGATCCAGGTCGTTCTTGAACAACAGGGCAATAGAACTGGAGGCCCCTGCATCTGCGAAACACAGGGTTTCTACTCCCATTACTTTCTGGTTCCAAAGAAATCTGGGGGATGCGTCCTATTCTAGACCTCAGAAAGTTTGAACAAATTCTCCCTCAGGGAGAAATTCATGATGATTTCTAGGTACCCTGTTACCCTTGCTGTATCAGCACGACTGGTTGGCCTCTCTGGTATATGCAGGATGCTTGCCAGCACATCCTCGTCCACTCCACCCACCGCAAGTTCCCAGGGTTTGTAGCTTTGGGTCAGCATTTCTGTTCAGAGTCCTGCCTTTGCTATCCTTGGCGCCAGCGAGTTTTACAAAGTGTTGTGCAGTTCTCATGGCGCATCTCAGGAAGGTCGGACTCCGAGTGTTTCCCTACCTGGACGAGTTGGCTTCTATGAAGCCCTTCCGGCTAAGGGACTTTGGAAGCCAGGCAGTAACGACTTCTGCCTTCTCACGTCCATGGGAAGTTCTGCTGAATTTGAAAAATCTCAACTGCAACCTCCCAGAGGCTCCTTTTCATAGGATCTGCTTAGACACCTCTTCAGCAAGGCTTTCCTTCCAGAGGACAGAAGACCTGACATCCTTCTACTGTCCCGTACATCAGGGAGAACCAATCTGTTACAGCTCTCGATGCAACGCATATGTTGGGTTCTGCATGGCCCTCTGTCTTCACTGTCCCTCTGGCCCGACTGCACATGAGAACCACCCAATGGATGCTCTCCCACTAGTGGTCCTCGACCTCCTCACCCCCAGTCTTATTCCCATCAAGGTGACGGAGCCCTCTCGGTAGGTGTCTCTCACCTGGTGTCTCAAGAGAGCAATCTCCTGAAGCGACCTCTTGCTCCTCGATCATCAGATCTCCATCACCAAGACGATCGCACTGGGATGGGGAGCTCACTGTCTCCCCCTCCACACTCAAGGTGTGTATGGACTGAGGTTCAAACTCATCTCCGTCAGCAATGTCCTGAGATGAGAGCTGGTCCCTCTATGCAACCGAGCCTGAAGGATGTCCTTGTCACAGAACATTCTCCTTCAAACGGACAACAAAGCAGTGATGTATTACATCAACAAGGCGGTGCTCATTCTATCCCATTTGCAGGGAAGCAATGAGGGTGTGGGAGTGGTGCTTGGAGCATGTCTCGATTCTAGCGGTTATCTGCCAGGTATACAAAATCCACTCTGCAGATCACCTCAGCAGAACGGAGGCAGACCTCACGAGTGGTCTCGATCCAGCCGTAGCTCGGGTCCCTGGTTCAAAGAGTGGGACTTAGACCTGGACCTGCATCCCCACTAACGAAACTGCTTCTTCTGCTCCAGAAACCAGGGCCTGCATTTTCTGTCAGATGCTTTTTTTCAGGCTGTGTGGCCAAACGCGCTTTACGCCTTTCCACCGCTCTTCTAATCCAGAGAGTATTCTCGGTTCGAGTCTCAGGGGACCATGATGATTCTCATTGCCTTCCTGGCCTCGCAACTATGGTTTCACTCACTAACAATGTTGGCAGCCTCCCGAGACTTCTCTTTGCAAATCAGTCTTTTGACTCAGGGTTCGTTGGTCCATCCTAACCTGAAATCACTTCACCTTCATGCTTGGCTCCTGAAGAGATAGAAGTGAATCGGTTCAACGCCTCGAGAGTTTCAGACATCCTCTGGCTGCTCGAAGCCAGCCCACCGAAAAACGTACGCTCAAATGGAAACGCTTTCTTTGGTGCAAAATCCTCTTGGAATCCCTTTTCCTGTCCTCCTGCAAGGTTCTGGAGTATCTTTGGACCTGTCAAACTTAGGTCTTCAGTACTCCACAGTAAAGTTCAACCTTAGTGCCATCTCAGGGCTCCATGAGCCGGTTTCTTCCTTACTCTGGCTCAGTTACTCTATGGTGAAGAGATTTCTGTGATTCTCCATACCAGACCCCTGTTGTCAGCCCAGTTGCAGCCTGGGACATTAACTGGTGTTGACATGCTCCTGGAGCCTTCGAACTCCTTAGCTACCGTGAGCTAAAAATTCTTACCTGGAAGACTGTTTCCTGGTGGCCATTACCTCAGCCTTCGCAGGGTCTCTGAGATACATGCCTGTTTAGGACCTCCGTATAGCGTTGTATTCCATAAAGACAAGGTAGTTCTCCTGCACTCATCCTAAATTCTTCCCTAAGGTTGTGTCAGAATTCCACCCTAAACCAACCCTGGTTCTTCCTCGCTATTTCTCTTAATTTCCAAATGAAGGAACGAGCTTTTCATTCCTTTGATGTTAAGAGAGCTTTCATGTTCTATTTAGATAGAACCATTGATGTTCGCAGACCTCAGCAACTGTTGGGTTTTTCAGCGACACCCAGCTGGGTCAACCTGTCGTTCATTAGATGCATCTCTTCATGGTTAGTGGCATGCCTTCGTCATTGCTATTCCATGGCTCAAGTTAAATTAGAAGGTAGAGTGTACGCCACTCTACTAGGGCGTGCCGCGGCATCCCTAGCGGAAATTGCAATGTTCCAATTGCAGATATATGCAACGCCGTTACCTGAGCCTCATGCATACCTTCATAAGCACTATGCACTGGATGTTCATGCTAGGCGACATTCGCATTCGGCAGAATTATCCTTAATGGGCTTCCTATCTTAGACGCAGCGTGAGCTCAATTTCCTGCCGCCTTTTGGGGATTATCAGCTTGGTACTCTTTCACTGGTGTGTGAGTGTGTGGTGGAGACTTATGTCCAGGAAGATAGGAAAATTGCGTACCTACCGTAATTCTCTTGATCTTCTTGGACGAGTCTCCACCACTCATTCACGCCCACCCTCCATCCCCCGAGCTCACTGCCGCTGTATTGGTCACCCTCAAATCTTTAGGCCGTGAGGACTCTCTTTGCTGACCCTTCTTACACGGGTCATAATGGACCATCTTTATGTCCGTTTTTAATGTTGGGTTTACTTTTACGTTAGTTGCGCTGCACCTCCTTGGTAAAAAGGTACTGAGGCGTGTTGGAGTGTCGCTCGCCAGATGGTCATTACCGCCGAGCCGCTGCTACGGCGCCGCTGTCTCGCTACCGACCTCCAGCAAAAGTTTGTTCTCGATGGTCTTAGTGCCTCCGCGCTAATCCCACTAGTGTGAATGATGGTGAGACTCGCCCAAGAAGATCAAGAATTGGTGTAGGTACGCACTTTCCTATGTTTGCACACCCCAAAATAAGAACCTAGGACAACCCTTGCACATTCTGAACTCACTAAATGCGCCCCCTTGAACAGGTTAACACTTTCAAATACCTTGCATCACCTTAGACACAGGTCTCGCTCCATGACCATATCCGACATTGAGCACTGTCCAACATACGTGATTGGTCTCCTTCACGGTTATAAGCACTGCCTGCCTCCTGAATCTCTCTGTCTCGCCATCTCACATCTATTGTATCCCTACTGACTGTGGTATCATATGTGGTGTTTTGACACCACCCACCCACACAAGATTAGACTGGCCCTCAATCAGGCCTGCAGACTCACTCTACATGCACCCTCTACGTTTCAGCAAAACTGGCTCAATTTTGATGGAAGGCTAAAGTACCAGACCTGCTTCACAAAGAAAATCACCTCAGATTACTCCTCCAGCTCTCTCCCCACTACTTCAGGCCCCACTGTCCAGCTGCCTCACATCGCAGTCAGCTACCACCCACTTTAGGGTACCTTGCCGCAAACCACCTCTGGCCAAAGAACGTTTTGATATCTGCCCCAACCTGGCTCCAACTTACTCCCAAACTCCCTCCTCACTGAACCCAGACTTGGTTTTGTTCAAGTACCAACTAAGGGACCTTAGTACCCATGATCGTGTATGTGATTGCCCCTAAACCTGACCCTCCATTTTTCTTACCACCTCCCATCTCCCATGTCTACGGACCTAACTCTGGTCTGCCACCCCGAGGTGCTGTTTATACCATGACAGTGGACATCCTGTCCAGCCTTGGCTAACGAATAACCTGTGGGTCATGGCTAGCGCCATCACTCCTGAAATGCTATGCATACCTGCAACCTTAATCTTCCTTGAGGTTGGGCAGGTTGGTTCTATGGAAACTTCCTCTGCCCCTGCCTCGAAAGGACTGGACGATTATGAAACTGATCGCCATTCGACATGCCTCGAGAGGGGTAGGAGGGGTCGAGGTCAGCTAATGGCTTCACCTAGTCTTCTGAGTAGCCTCTAGAGCTTGCTCTACCTGAGGACCAAAAAGATACGAGCCGTCAAAGGGCAACGCCATCACCTGCTGCTGTGCATCATTCTGCAGAAGCTGCATGTTCAAGGGAGGAAGGGTAAGTTTTCTGAGAAGAAAATTCAAGTCCCAAGTGGGGGCAGGAGTATGGATGGGGGGCCTCAGATGGAGAACCCCTCTGAGAAAGGTCTTGGAGACCTCCAGTTGAGCAAAAGCCTTGTTTGCGAAGTGAACATGATAGGCTGAAATGGCCGCCATGTGTACCTTCAAAGAGGAATGGCTGAGACCCAGGTCGAACAGATGGCATAGATACTCCAGCAGAAGCCCCACTGAAAAGGAGAAAGGTTCCACGTTCTTGGAAGCGGCCCAAATAGTGAATCTTTTCCACTTCATGGCATAAGTGGATCTGGTGGAGGGTTTTCTGGCCTCCACTAAAATCTCTGCCACTTTGGGAGACACTCCAAAATGGGACTGGTCTAGGACTGCAGGAGCCATGCATGCAGTTGAAGGGATTTGAGGCCTGGATGGACCAGGGTCCCCTGATCCTGGGTCAACAAACTCTAGATAGAGGGAAGATGAAGAGGAGGATCCTCTGAATATTGTTGTAGAAGAGAGAACCAGATTTGCCTGGGCCAGAAAGGAGCAAACAGAATCATTCTCGCTCCTTCTGAAGCTAGTTTCTGCAAGACTCGTGGGATAAGAGGAATTGGGGGAAAGGCATAGACGAATCTGTCCTTCCAGTTTAGAGACAGAGCGTCGCTCCAGAAAGCGCCTAGCTCTGGAATGAGCGAGCAGAAGGTGGGAAGTTTTGCATTTAGGGGGGATGCGAACAGGTCGACCTGTGGTGTTCCCCAAAGTCGGAAGATGTTGTCTAGTGTCTAGGACCCCTTGGTCCAGTTCCCACTCGTGAGTCAGAGCAGAAGAGCGACTTTGCTTGTCTGCCAGAGTGTTGTAGACTCCTGGAATGTGAATCGCCGTGAGGTGAAGGTCGTGTTGTGTTGCCCAATCCCAAACCCTCATTGCCTCCCTGCATAGAGGGTAGGACCGAGTCCCTCCCTGCTTGTTGATGTGCCACACCACGCACATGCTGTCGATCTCTGAATGACAAGGTGGTGAGGGGAAGGATGTGATAGTGGAGGACTTGGAGGCATACAACACTGCCCGAAGCTCGAGCACATTGATGTGGAGAGCTTGTTTCTAGCCTGGACCAAGAGCCTGGGTCCGATGAGGGCCTAGATGGGCTCGCCTCAACCTTCGCCTGAGGCGTCCTGTGGTTGGGAGTCTGGGAGGGGAGGGATGAAAGAAAAGATCCCCCCGAAACAGGTTCTCTCGAGCCATCCACCATTGTAAGTCTCGCATCATCGGCGAGGAGATCAGAACTGAGTGATCTAGGTTGTCCACTAGCTGATCCCACTGAGAGCACAGAGTCCACTGAAAGATCCTCATGTGGAGTCGAGTGCGAGGGACCGTTGGGATAGCAGCTGCCATGAGCCCGAGAAGGCGAAGGAGCGACCTCGCCGAGACCATCCTGCGGTCGGACAACAGACTTATCTGGGTCTGAAGGGAGGCCGCCCTGTCCGGAGGCAGGAAGACCTTGCCCAGGGTCGTATCGAGGATCGCCCCAATAAACTGTAGCCTCTGGGATGGGTCCAGATGAGACTTGGAATGGCTGATGGTAATACTTAGGTAGGCAAAAACCTGCTGGGTAACGGAGAGGAATCGCAGGAGTTCCTCCCAGGACAAGGCCGCCAGGAGCCAGTCGTCCAGGTAAGGAAAACCTGTGCTCCCTTGTCACGCGGGTGGCGCCACCACTGCCGAGGCATTTGGTAACATACTAGTGCGGATAACCAAACAGGGCGCTTGAACTGGTAGTGGTCCCCCTGGACGTAAAAACGGGGTATTTGCAATGAGATGGGCGAATGGGAATGTGCAGCTAAGCATCCTGCATATCCAGAGCACAAAGCCATTGACCCGGCTGGAGGAGGGGCAGAAGGCTCTGCTAAAAGCATCCTGAACCTTTTGTACTCTACATAAAGATTCAGGGAACTGAGCTCTAAAATCGGTCTGAGATCTCCAGTCTTTTTTGGGACCAGGAAGAAATGGGAATAGTAACCAGTCCCCTGAAGATGAAGGGGACGGGCTCTGCTCGCTTGCTTCAGCAGAAGAGCAGAGATTTCTCCAGGACCAAAGGAAGATGTTCCCGTGACTACGACGACTTCAGAGCGGGGTGGCGGGGTGGTTTCTGAAGAAACTCTATGGAGTGTCCTTCTGCTATGAGCTGGAGCACCCAAGAATCCGTGGTTATCCTCTCTCAACCCGGAAGGTGAAGGGAAAACTTCCCTCCTACCGGTTCCTCCGGGGAGTACGGAGGCAGTGGGAGAGGAAAGAGTCAGGTGGTGGGGCAGCGCTGCAGCTGAAGCGCCCTTCTTTTTGGGCCGGGGCTTAGCGGCCACGGGGTCCAACGTTTTGTGGCCACGCTTCTCTGGGGTTTCCCGATTTCCGGCCGATTCTGTCCTGCTTAAACGGACGGCGCTGTTGCTGATGGGGACGGTACATGGAATCAACTGACTTCAGAGCCGTCCCCTTCTCTTGCAAATCAGTAATGATGTCCTTGACATCACCCCTGAAAAGCACCGATCCCCGGAAAGGTGCTTTCTGGATAGCAGATTGCACCTCCGGGACCAGACCTGACACGTGGAGCCAACCATGACGCCACAGGCCTACGGTGAAAGCTGAGCTCTGCCCAGCAGTGTCCAGTGCGTCATATGTCGCACGTAGCATGTGTCGACTGGCCGAACGAGCAGAGCGGACGAGATCAGCCAACTCCGGTTTGACTTGGGAGTCACGCAAGGAGTCCAGCTTGGCTTCCGCCCGAGTAAGGATGGCCTTCTGGCAGTCCCCCATGTGGCCGACATAGTTCAGGGCCCTAATCCCCAGTGTGGAGGAAGCGTAAATCTTTCTCCCATACTGGTCCAGAAGAAAAAATTACTCACCTTTGTAATGTTGTTTCTTCTAATGGAGTCTTGCTATATTATGACATATGCAGTGAGTCCCAACCTTCGAACTGCTCCGGAGGTGAAAGAGTTAACTTTCCATGCCAGGCACGGAACGCTGAGCTCGACTGAAATTCTGTCTGTTCTTCAAACTCAAACCGTCAGATCTTTACGAGCTAAACTCACTGAGGTCCTGTGTGGAAGCTGTAAACCTACACTAGCCAACTGGCTACTAAACATAAGAACACATATTTTGGTCCCAAAACAAAGACTCAAGTCAGGAGACCCAAAAAATGAAAAACACCACCAAGTCACCCCAAAAAAGTAGGGGTGAAAACAACAAGGTGGGCATCTACTCAGTGCCAGCACTGCACTGCCCACATCCCAAAAACAGAGGTTCAGAGAGGGGCAGGCAGGGGGGGAGGTCATAATATAGCAAGACTCCATTAGAAGAAACAACATTACTAAGGTGAGTAATTTTTTCTTCAAACATGAAGTCTTACTATATTATGACATATGCAGACTACACAGCAGTACCTCCATGGAGGAGGGTCAGAACCTACTTGGAAATAGGCTCTGAAGCACAGCTGTAAATAAACCCGAGCATCACTCCTAGCCTGGATGTCCAGGGAGTAATGTCGGTAAAAGTGTGAACTGTCTCCAGGTGGCTAGTTTGACATATCTCTAGAATAGGGATGTCCCTGGCAGCAGCCAGGGAAGCAGCTGTACTCTTCAGAGTGAGCCCTCAGGCCTGAGGAGGAACCTTACCCAGCTTTTCATAACAGAATTGGATACAAGAGACAATCCACCTGGCAATGGATCTTTTAGTGGCAGGTTTCCTTTACCAGCCTCACCATAAGTGAGGAACAGTTGGAGAGAGTCAAACCTGTGACCCTTGGTACGCTCTATGCGTAACTAAGGGCTCTCTTCACATCTGTTGTGTAGCCTCCTCTTGCCAGAGGAGGAATGGTCAGTGAAGTACACTGGAAGAGATATAGATTGATTAAGGTGGAAATCTGAAACCACCTTAGGCAAGAACTTCCTGTTAGTCCTGAGGACCACCTTATCTCTCTATGAAAGGAGATAAAAATCAGGCTCCACTGACAAGGTTGTAATTCACTTATGCGTCTGGCAGAAGTGATGGCTACCAGAAACACAGTCTTCCAAGTCAAGTACTTCAACTCTGCTGAAGACAAAGGCTGAAAAGGGGGTTGCATAAACTGAGCAATGCAACCATTAAGATCCCAGGCAGGGGCAGGGTCCCTGAATGGAGGGCTGATGTGAAGCAATCCCTTAAAAAACTTGGAGAATATAGATGAGCTCTTCCAAAGAGAAGAGGATTTTACCTGTTGAACATAAAGGCAGACAGCTGCCAAATGTACTTTAGGGTAGAAGGGTCCTTGGGGCCCCAAGGTATTTAAGTGGACCATATAATCCAGGACTGTGGGTAAATCAGCAGATTCTGGGGAAATATGCTTCCCAGAACACATCGTATGGAAAACCTCTCCATTTGAAATTATAGGTAGCCCTGGTGGAAGGTTTCCTAGAAGCCTTCAGAATATCCATTACACCTTGGGAGAGATGTAGATCAGCAAACTCTAACTCTTCAAGAGACAGGCCTTGAGATTGAGAGATTTGAGGTTCGGGTACCAAACCCTCCCCTGAGCACAGGTTAACAGGTTGTGATTCCTGGGAAGACACAGGGGAAGATGGACTGCTAAGGACAGTAGGAGTGGATACCAGGATTGTCTGGCCCAATCTGGAGCATCAGGATCATCTTGCAGGATTGAGATCTGATTTTGACTAGCACTTTGAACAGGAGAGGGAAGGGGGGGAAGCATAGAGGAACTTCCCTTCCCAATTGAGAACTAAGGCATCCAGAGGGACTGAGCCCAACACTGGGGGCCTGCAGCAAAAAAAGGGAAGTTGGTGATTGTCTGGGGCTGCAAAAAGATCTATTTGCGGGGTGCCCCATCTGGCAAATATCACCTACAAGACCAGGGGGTCCAGTGACCATTCGTGATGGCCCTGGGAAATCCTGCTGAGAGCATCTGCCAGGACATTGTCCTTTCCTGGGAGGTGAACTGCCATGAGGGAGGTGCTCAGGGAGTAAGCCAGAGACCACAGCTTCATTGCTTTGGTGCACGAGGACGAGGACCGAAAGTGCCCCCTGCTTGTTGATGTACCACATTATGGTGGTGTTGTCTGTTCTGACCTGTACAACTTTGTTCTGAACAGATTTGGAAAAAACTTAAAGTGCTAGAAAAACTGCTCTGAGTTCCAACAGGTTGATGTGGAGCAGAGATTCCTGAGGGGACCACAATCCCTGGGTAATGAGGTCGCCCATGTGAGCTCCCCACCCCAAGAGGGATGCATCTGTAGTAAGGATTAAGAAGTGAGACAGTGACAAAGGGAACCCTTGTCTCAGATTGCTCTGATCCTGCCACCACTGTAGGGCCTGGATCAGGGTTCGAGTTATTGGGATCAACTTGGTTAGAGGGTCTTTCCTTTGAGACCAAAAGGCTCTCAAAATGGAACTGGATGTCCCTCATCTGAAATCTTGCTCCTTGCACTACTGCTGTAGAAGCAGCCATGTGCCCCAGGAGCTGTAAAAAAAAAAAATGCCTTGCTGGTCGAGAGATCTGCAGGGTGAATGAGGAGGCCAGAGAGACCAGGGTCCTTGCCCTGTCCAAAGGAAGGAAGGCTCTGGCTTTCTCTGTGTTCAGCTCTGAGCCTATGAAGGTGAGGAGCTGGACAGGCTCTAGGACTGACTTTGAAAGATTCAGATGGAAACCTAGAGAGGTGAGCAGTTGCTGAGTTATCTGTAGATGTAACTTGACTTGGTCTGGAGACTGGCCTACTATGAGCCAGTCGTCCAGGTAGGGGAAGATGGCAATTTCTAGGGACATGGATATGTTGTTCATCCACACTTATTGGCAGGTATCCTTGCCGCTTTAAATCTTGCTGGAAGGTCTTCAAACTGGCTCCTCCCACCCACCCGGGTGGTAAAACTCTCGGCCCCGCCTCATGACGCCAGATCTTCCTTACTGCTTGAAGCCAGGTTCCTCCTTAACGCTCTGCGTGATAAGACTGGTTCCTATTTCTTCGTTTCATCCAAATTACTTTAGGTTTTCAAGACTTCGTCACTTATTTCCTCCGCCGCTGGCGGACAAATCGACTCCAGTTTCGGAGGTGCTCATGCGGCAGAAGATGTCTCGGACGGATCCGCACTCCACGCACGTCCTACTGCTTGGGCCTTTGGGCAATGCACTCCGGCAGGCTTGCTGCTACTGTGCTCTTCTTTTCGCCCACGCCCTGAAGACCGTACGCCTGGCCTACAACCCATGCACTTAAAACGTTATCCTCCGGAAAGCTCTAAGGAGGCCCGCTGGCGGTTTCCTGGCGCGGCTCGGGAACAGCTTGAGCAGATGATCGCCTCGAGGAGGAGGCAAGCGCGAGGCCGCATCTTGCCTTCCTCAGCCGCTGCATTTATCCCGCTCTCCCTGGGATCCTCCTATTCAGCTTCTTTTAAGGAGATCTGTCTGTCCCTCTCCACTAAATGAGAGGGACCAGCATCTTCAGGACCTTCCTCTCGGTCCAAGAAGGACCACAAAGGTAAGTCCCTCCATCGACGCTCTTGGGAGCGGGAGAGGTCCCTCTCACCGAGTAGTCGACCATCGACTTCGGTCGATCTTCTGGCTTTCGCACTGGCTTCTCACGGTGTCCCCGCTCAGGTCAGCTGGGACCGAGACTCCGTACGACGCAGTCAAGATTTTCTCGACCCGTTGGACGGGCTGTCGACCGGTGAAGCCGAAAACATTCACTCCCCGGTTCCCCCGGCGGTGGCTGAGGTGTCCGTGGACTTGCCCATGCCTCCGGTTCCAGAGTCCACGGTTGAGCCCTCCGAGCCGAGGGGAGAGCGGGTTCCCCCGGCCTACCTCCGTACCCTCCTCGGAAAAGCTGAGGTTCGCGGTCTCGGTCTTCTTCTCGGTCCAGCCGATCCCGCCACATAGGCGGTCTCGACACTGCGGTAAGCGGCGCTCACGCCTCGTCCTCAGACGAGGGAGGCTTCGACGCAAGT
The DNA here is from genome assembly GCA_016271365.2 of Neoceratodus forsteri. NCBI lineage: Eukaryota > Metazoa > Chordata > Ceratodontiformes > Ceratodontidae > Neoceratodus > Neoceratodus forsteri. The sequence goes on from CM057449.1 coordinate 690,766,814, forward strand.
TGCATCGACAATACGAGGACCTCATGTGGCAACAGCTTCTTCTGTCCGGGAGCAAGCCGACGTCATCGCCTTCCCCGGCTATCAAGTGGCTGTCATCGGAGCGGCCGAAGCAACCCCTCGCCTTAGCTGAGGCGCCTGCTTCTAGGCCTGTTGCTCGGCCGAAACCGGCTGTCCCACCAATTCCGGTGGAATCTCCGCCTCCACAGCTGTTGTTTGGGGCTCCGACCAAGAGTTCTCGGTCGGCCCAGGGTTTGCCCCATAGGCTGTCTGTCACCCTCACTCCCGATCGCCCTCGGCAGGTGGAGGGTGGCTCAGGCCCAAGGCAGCTCTTTGCGGACTCCTCTGAGTCCGACGACGATTCCTCCCTATTCTCCAGGCGGGTCGACTTGGAGTCCTCAGGAGGTCAGTCACTGGACGATAGCCCTTCGTCATTCATGGGTTTGCTTAGGCTCATCTCGGAGTCCACCGGGATGCAGCTCGAGCCCGTATCCCCTCACGGAGATATTGGACCGAGGGGATTCTCCTACGGAGGCCTTTCCAGTGGCCGAGGCCATTGTAGGCCTGGCCTTGGAGCTCTGGCAGCGTCCTGCTTCCTGTCCTGTGCCTTTGGCCAGGATGGCAAGGAAGTATGCGGTCCCTACCGGTTCCCTGTCCGGTTTCTGAACACCCTCAGCCGAGGGGTTGGTTACTGACGGCGCCTCCGCGGCCGGAAACGTCAGGGACATAGGACAAACCCCGAGGGAATCAAGAAGTTGGACCACGGCTAAAAGTCTACGCTAGTCCCTCCCTTGGGCCTCTCTCAGCCAGGCTAGCCTACGTGCTGATGGCACATTTCTCCACGCCTGTTGGGCTCCCTGGAGGAGGTAGTCCCTCATCTCCCGGCTGACCTGCAGACCACAGTTAAGCAGGTGCAGGACTAGGGCAGGGCAGTGGCCAAGCAGCAACTTCAGACTGCTTTGGACATTGGTGACTCATGCACCAGGTCAGTGGCGGCCGTGGTGGCTATGCGCCGTCGGGCATGGCTGAGGATATCCACCTTCACAGCGGATACCCAGCACAAACTGGCGGATGTCCCCTTCCTGGGGACCGACCTCTTCGGCCATGGAGTGGAAGGTCACCTCCAGAGGATCGAAAAGCCTAATGCCACTCTGGACTCGGTCTGATCCGGCCAGAGGGACAAGGGCCGCAGACCGCAACCCAAGCCCTTTCGTCCGTCTGTGCCCACGGCACGTCCGGCCCAGCAGCATCGGGGCCAGCAGGCTCGCGCTTGGCATCCCAAACCCAAGCCCACGGCTTCCTCTTCCAGGAAGCAGGAGATAAAGGCCCAGGTGGTTCCTCAGCCGTTCCTCCTCCAAGTCTGCTCAGTGACGGGTTGAGGGATGTCGCCCAACCTTGTCACCCCACCTGGTGTCCCCCATGGGGACGGCTCCGCCATTCTTTTCCGCCTGGTCTGCTATAACCACAGACCGTGGGTGTTGGAAGTGGTGAAAGGGCCTGCCTCTGGAGTTCGAGCAGGCCCCGCCTCTTCCGAGCCGCCGCCCCAGGGGGCCTCGGATCCGCAGCCTCGCTGTTGGCTCATGCGACCAACGCCTCCTGCTCCGAGAAGAGGTGATCGAGAGGTGGCAGACCTCCCTCAGACCCGGAGTTTGTGTCCAGGTACTTCCTAGTCCCAAAGCGGGATGGGGGTTGGCGCCCATTTTCTCGACCCACACGACCTAAACAAGTTCCTAAGGTCTCGGACCTTCAGGATGGTCACTCTGGCTCAGATAATACCATCCTTGGAACGCAGGCGGTGGTTCTGCTCTCTGACCTGCAGGACACTTTTTTCACGTCCCTTATCTGTCCGCCTCACCAGAGATCTCTTCGCCGAGATGAAGGATCCTTTTGAGTTCGAGCCATGCTCTTCGGCCTGTCTCTTGCACCCAAGGTCTTCACCAAATGCATGGCAGTGATGACAACATTCCTCGGCGACGCCAAGGGGTCCGGGTGTACCCTTACCTGGACGATTGGCTGATAGCAGCCCCCTCCAGACAGGAGGTGGAGCGGTCCAGAGATCTGGCCCTCCAGGTTTGCTCTCAGGTCGGCCTCCTCATCAATGAGGCCAAGTCGGAACTCGAACCGAAGCAGGTGATTCTCTTCATCAGGGCAGAGCTCGACTCTCTTCGAGCCAGAGCACGGCTCCCGGAGGACAGGGCCGAGGTTCTTTCCTCCTTTGCCCGATCATTTCTGGTTGGGCAATCGCGCCCTGCCCGGGACTTCCTGCGCCTCCTGGGTCTCATGGCGGCCTGCACCAGTGTGGTCCGTTGGGCCCGCTGGAACATGCACCCCCTTCAATGAGGGTTGGCCAGCCAGTGGTCTCAACGCTGCGATCCACTGGACCAGCTAGTGACGGTGACCTAGAGGATGTGGAACGCTCTCCAGTGATGGATCGTTCCAGCTCATCTGCAGGAAGGCATGCCGTTTGTCCGCCCCGAGCCGACAGTCTCTTTATCGACCGACGCCTCTCTGATGGGTTGGGGTGCCCATCTGGGGGATCACAGAGTGCACGGCCTCTGGTCCCCGCAGGAGTCCCGATGCCATATCAACCTGCTGGAGCGCCAAGCGGTCTGCCTAGCTCTCACCGCCTTCGCTCCGTTTCTACGGGGTCAAGTGGTTCAGGTCCAGACGGACAATACCAGCACCATGTACTACCTAAACCGGCTGCAGGCGCACGCGCCCATGCCTCTGTGCAAGGAAGCTCTCTGCATTTGGTCACTCATGCGCAGCTTGTAGGCAGATCTCCCAGCCATTCATGTGGCAGGAGCCTTCAACACCTGGCCGATGCCCTAAGCCGGATAGGGGCTGTGTCCCACAGTGGTCTCTCTGCCGGAGGTAGTACAAGATCTGTTCTCCCATTGGGGCACACCTCAGGTGGATCTGTTTGCCTCCAGGGAGCAACGCTGCTGTTCCATGCCCGCCCCCAGCAGGGCTCGCTGCAGGGGATGCCTCTCGCAGTGGACCCGACCTCTTCTACGCCTCTTCTCCCATTTCCTTAATCCACAAGGTGCTTCTCAGAGGAGGGACAAGGCGCAGGTGATTCTGGTAGCCCCAGACTGGCCCTGCCTACTGGTATCCAGATCTCTCAGCCTCAGCTCCAGGCTCCCAAGGCAGCTTCCAGCTCACCCGGACCTGCTTTCAGTCAATCAGGGGAAGGTGTTCCATCCGGACCTTCAATCCCTGCACTGAAGGCCTGGTTCCTGAGCCGCTAGAGTTCCAGGCCTTGGGTCTTTCCGACGAGGTCCTCAATGTAGCTGAGGCATCCCGTAAGGAGTCGACCAGGAAATGCTATGCCTTCAAATAGAAGAGGTTTTCCATTTGGTGTCAGGGCAAGGGCCTGGATCCTTCCTCCTGTTCCTTGGCAAGCATCTTGGACTATTTATGTTCCCTTTCTCAGCAAGGGCTTAGGTCGACGACCCTAAGGGTGCACCTGGCAGCCATCTCTGCTTACCGGGCGTGGGCAGGAAGCAGTTGGTGGTGCAGGAGAAGGTGGATAGCACTTTTTCAAGGCCTTGATCACATTTCCCTCCGGTGCGAGAAACTCCACCTCCGTGGGATCTATTGCTGGTACTGGCAAAGCTCATGGGCAAGCCATTCGAACCAATGCACAGGTGTGATCTCTCTCACCTGTTGTGGAAGACCGCTTTCTTGGTGGCTATTACGTCAGCCAGAAGGATGTGAGAGCTGCAGTCGCTTTCCATCGAGTCTCCTTACCTGGTCTTCCACAGGGACAAGGTTGTCCTGTGCCCCCACCCAAAATTCCTTCCGAAGGTGGTGTCAGAGTTTCACCTTAACCAGGTGTTGACTCTGCCGGTGTTCTACCCCAATCACACCTCGGAGGTCGAATATAGGCTCCATACTCTGGACCCTAGAAGGGCGCTCGCTTACTATAAGGAGCGCAAGGCTGAAATTCGGGGAGAGGTTCACCAGCTGTTCGTCACCTACGCTGAAACCACACCTGGTAGACCTGCAGCCAAGCAGACGATAAGCAGGTGGGTCACTTCCTGCATAGATCTCTGCTATAGGTTGGCGGGCATGGAGCCTCCCAGAGGGATAAGAGCTCATTCTACCCGCCATACCACTGCATCGGTGGCTGCTTCCAGGGATGTCCCTATCCAGGAAATCTGCAGGGTTGCTACCTGGAAGTCAGCACATACCTTCATCACCCACTACCACATCGACCTTGAGTCATGCCGGGATGCTGGTTCTGGGGCCTCGGTTCTCCAGTCTATTCCCTAAGTAGGGGGTGTGCGCCTTGCCTCCCTCCTCCCGGAGAACTGCTAGGAGTCTGCCAATAAGTGTGGATGAACAACATATCCATGTCCCTAGAAATACAGGTTATTCACCTGTAACAGAAGTTCTAAGAATGGTATATGTTGTTCATCCACACGACCCACCCGACCTCCCCGGCTTCGATGCACAACCTGAGCTTCCAGCGGGCCAGATCTGGCGTCATGGGGCGGAGCCGAGAGTTTTACCACCCGGGTGGGTGGGAGGAGCCAGCTTGAAGACCTTCCGGCAAGATTTAAAGCAGCAAGGATACCTGCCAATAAGTGTGGATGAACAACATATACCATTCCTAGAACTCCTGTTACAGGTGGAGTAACCTGTATTTTTGCCTTCTTAGGAAGCAACTGCTACTGCCAGGCATTTTGTGAGTACCCTTGGAGCAGAGGTGAGGCCAAAGGGCATTGCTCTGAACTGGTAATGGCCTGAGGGCAGCTCGAACCCGAGGTACTTTCGATGGGAGCTTCTGATGAGAATATGGAAGTAGGCATCCTTGAGGTCCAGGGACGCTAGCCAGTCCCCCGGCCTTAGAGAGGTTGGAATAATTCCCAGAGTCACCATTTTGAATTTTGGTTTTAAAAGGTGCTTGTTTAAATATCTGAGATCCAGGATGGGCCGCCATTCTCCTGTCTTTTTTGGGGTAAGGAAGTACCTGGAGTACAACCCTTTGCCCTGGTGTAGGGTGGAACCCTTTCCACAGCTCTGAGAGCCAGGAGGAAGAGACTCGCCTCTAGGCAAGTGCCTCTGATGGATTTGCAGGTGGAAAGGATCTGGTTCTCATCTTGGAAATTTTTGAGTGAACCAGTCCCTGGCTTACTACTTCCAGGACCCGCTTGTCTGATGTCAGAGACTTCCAGTCCTGGACAAAGTAAGCCAGCCTGCCCCCTACAGGTAGCTGAGAATCAGCCCTGGCAACCCCATCAGGGTGCCTGCTTGGCAGGGGCTTTGGGCTGAGGGGTGGAAGCAGGCCTGCTTGTACTCTGTCTGCCTCTCCCTCTAAAGAACCCCCTCTGGGCATAAGCAGAAGAGGAGGCCTGGGTTTGGTAAAAAGGCCTGCCCCTGGAAAGCTGCCTTTGAGGAGTGGCCTGCCTTTCCTTGGCCTGTGCACTCCTATAGGTGGTCCTATACTCATCCATTTTTTTCATGTAATTCTCTGTCTGCTCCTCAACAGAGAATTACCACAACAGGAAAATCCATGGCCTTAGTCTGGGTATCCCATCAGGCTAGTAGATCTGAGCAAGCCATTCTGGAGTGCCACAGATGTAGCCATGACTCTTGATGACACATCATTAGAGTCCACTGCAGCATGGAACTGCACCTTGCATGCCTCAATACCATCAGCAGCCACCTGCTCCAGCTCCTTGGCAAGCTGGCTAGGGACCTGTTTTACAGAGCCATAACAGTATCTCATCTGGATTTCTGATATCTAGCAACATAAGCCATATAATTTGCCTGTCTGAGTCCCAAGGATGCTGCCATGTACTGTTTCTTTGCCATGGCATCAATCCTCCTGGAGTCCTTGTCAGGGGGTGTGAAGCCAAGGGAATATTTGCCTTGTCACATGCTGCAGCCTGCACTACCCCAACATGGCTGCATTGTGTAAGGAACTCCGTATCAGAGCCCGACAATGTGTGCCTCTTGTCCATTCTCTTATCCACAGGAGGTATAGTGTGAGGAGTTTTTAGAATTTTAACTGTCTGTTTCCCAAAAGATTTATGCAAAGGAATAGACAGTCTCCTCGACTCTGGGATATCCATCATTTCCACATAGTCAGGCTCCTCTTGATCATCCACAGCTTCCTCTATAGGGAGCTGGAGGGTTTCAGCCACTTTTTTATAAAACATAAAATGAGAAGGGGACTCAGAAAGCCTAGGAGGAGACACTCCTGAAGGTCTGTCTGGGGAGATGTCCGGTTCAATGGGCACATCCAGACTTTCAAATCCACATTCACTCTCCTCATACTCCTCTTCCCCCTCCTCTGGTTCATAATGTTCCTCTAAATCACTCTTGAACCGGTGGAACCGGCCGAACCATACGCTTACCTGATGGTGCTGGTTCGGTCGGAACCGGGGAAAGCGACTGGACAATTTTAATCGCTTTGGCTATTTCTTCAGCGGTTGGAGAGGAAAGTTTTGGCTCCACACCAGCTGACTTCCTAGTCCTTTTTGCTGGAACCGACCCCTCAGAGTCGGATCTCCTTTGCCAGAGGAAATCTCCTGGTCAGAGGGAAGCTCCTCCGTTCGGTTGGAACCGAACCGGCTGGCCATCTGGTTCAGCGGACTTTTGGCCTCCCTTCCTGAGCCTACCAACTCTCTTTTCCAGGGTAGCTGCAGGAAAATGTTTACAAATCTGGCAGTCTGCATTGAGGTGGTCAAACCCCAGACAAACACAGGTGTGGGGTCCAGCCTTAGGCAAAGACTTCCCACAGACACCATGATGTTGAAACCCAGTGGGCCCGGTTTTTCTTTTGGGTTTCTCAGACATAGTGCCAGTCCTAACCAAACTTGTCCGTTTATGGCAATCCGCCAGGTAAGACCCTCTTATCGGTTCCCAACCGCTGTCACGGGTCGTGGAAAAAACCGTAATAAAATCCGTTTTTTTTAGAACCGATAAGAACCGGTAACCACACTCTAAATGACAGATTAATATATTTTAAACAACCTGATCGGTTCAAACCGAACCGATAAACCGTTTACAAGTTCCACACAGAATAGAAATCAATGTAAAACCTATCTAGTACTCACAAATACCACAGACAGAGTCTGAACCGACCGGTTGCCGTTTAAATTCGGTCGAAAACCGAGAAAACAATACTTTAACTGACAAAATGAACCGAGCAGAAGGAGAAATCTTCGGAGCGACTGTTCAGTGAGGCGGAGTAAAGAATCTGACGGTTTGAGTTTGAAGAACAACAGACAGAGTTTCAACCAAGCTCGAGCTCAGCGTTCCATGCCTGGCATGGAAAGTTAACTCTTTCACCTCCGGAGCAGTTCGAAGGTTGGGACTCACTGCATATGTCATAATATAGCAAGACTTCATGTTGTTTGAAGGCTAGATTCCTTATCAGGAGGTGACGAGCTAAGATGTTTAGGGTTCGCCGACCGGCCGTGAGCGGCGCTAATCACGACCGAGTCGGCACAAGGGTGAGAATCCAGGAAATCAACACCCTCTGGAGCCTGATATAGCCTGTTTGACTTCCTAGGAAGTGGAGCTAAGGCAGACGGTTGTTTCCATATCGTGGTAACAAGGTCAGCGTGAGGCTCTATCCAGGGTGGCACTAATGTAGGAGATGTCATGGGCAGATCCAGATGTTTAGCGAGCTTCAGACGCTGAGGATCTGGTTCCAAGAAGCGCCACTGATGAACCTCCTGGATTTTTCTAAGCAACTCCGTAAAAGAAGGATCCTCCGGAGAAGACTTCGGAGGAATCCTTGGCCGGGGCTTCGATGGAGAGCAAGGCTCGTCGTCTCTCTCGGAGCAGCCGTCGGAAGAGTCTGAGGAGTCAGAGAGTGAAGAGGAGGATGAAGAAGAGTAAGACTCCCTTTCCCGACCCGGGGGAGGAATGGGCCCCTTGGGGAGTCCCCGGGGACGCATGTCCTGCCCCTCTCTGGATCCAGACGGAAGAAGTGGGAGTGTGCCGCCTGGGGTGTACGGGAACCTGGGACAGCACCACTGCCAGAAGGTGGCTCTCGACCTCTTTGGTGAGCTGAGCCTTAGCCTCAGCCCACCAGGAGGCCAGAGTCTTGCAGGTCCACCAGCGTCAGCGTGGAGGAGGAGGAGGCGGGATAAGAATATGGGTTATACCCATAGAGCGATCCAAACCCGCCGCGGTAACCCGTGTCTGGTATTGAGGCATCGAGTACCGCGGCATGGGGAAGCCCGCCTGTTACTGCTGCACCGGATACAGCGCTCCGCGGTACACCGGCATCGAAGTAAGACCTGGAGGATACGGGGCTTGCCTGAGCAGACGGGCCGGCCAGGAACCTCATGGGCGGTCCGGTAGTGGAGAGCCTGGAGGGCCCGATGGGAGCAGAAGATCTCCCTGGGTCAGTAAGGCCGACGTTAGGGCAGACGGCGGAGGCCCTGACGCCGGAGAGGCCGGCGTCAGAGCCGGCGCTCCAGACAGAGGAAAAACTGATGGAGGCAAAAGATCCCCAGCTTCACCCGGGGACGGAGGGAAAAGTCCCTGGTTCAGGTTGGGGACTCTGTTCTCAGATGGCAGCAAAGGCTGCGCTGAACCGGGAACGATGGGACGCTGGGGGTCAGTCACGTCTTTCCTTGGCGCCGGACGTCAGACAAGCCGACGTGAGGTGTAGAGGTGAGCTCTCGGTGGGCGCCGGAGGAGCCGACGTCCGACTTACGAGAGCCATCACCAGAGACAGGTCGAGAGGAGCGGTTGGCCTGGTCCGGTGGGAAAGAAGCCGCGCGTCGCCCCGGAGGGGCGGACGTCTTACCAACCCTCTCCGGGCGGACGTCAGAGGAGCCGACGCTCGGCTTACAGGAGTCGCCCACGATGGTAGGCCGCGAGCCTGCGGCCAAACCAGGGAGGAGGCCTAACTGCCCGGAGGCACCCGAAGGCCTGGGCGGCCAGACGGGCAGGCCGCCGCCGTCAGAAACCTCCGAGGCGGCCGCCGAGGAGCGATCCCCCGGAGGGGATGTTACCTGCATCCCAGCGGCTCCCGAGGGAGACGCAGTGGAGGAGCCTTTGTCCCAGTGCCTCTCCTTGTCCTTCTTTCGATGGCCTTTGGGGGAAGTGGATGCCTGCCTCAGTTTTTTAAGCTCCTTCTCCATAGAGCTCATTTTCTTCTTTAGAATATGGGCTTCCAGGGATTGCTGCAGCCTTTTTGGGGTAGCCGCGTTAAAGCTGCAGCAATGCTGGCACTTCTCGACCGGATGATCGAGGCCTAGGCAGAACAGGCACAGGGAGTGGCCGTCTTTGTGCGGTAGTTGGGCACCGCACAAATCGCACTTATTCTTGTGCTCGGAGGGTGTAGGGGATGACATACGCCGACGTTAGTACTGACGTTAGTCGAAAAAATAAAGTTTTTTGGGTAAAAAAACGATGAAGGAAGGGCTGAAGAAGCACAAACTTTTCCACGAGGTGCTGCACGAGCCAACGGCGGGAAAGAACTGGAAGGCGGGCGTCCGGGACTGCTAGCTAGAAATTTTTCCGTGGGGTCCTGCCGCCTGCTGGTGTCAGTCCTATATGCAATTACCTACTGCAAGAGCCCTCTCGAAGAAAGATCTGTAAATTCTACCACGCAACAGATGCAGCCTCGGCAGCAGGAGAAACAGAACGAGATGGAGGAGGTGGGCGCAGCCAACTGTCGCCTCGAGATGACGCACTGCGCTCGCCTGTGCAGCCGCTGGAGCCGACTCCAAAAATCTCCCAGACGGGTGCGCGCCGCACTACCCAAGCAGTAATGAATGGTGAAGATTGACAAGGGAAGATCTAAACTTGCCTGTGCCAGAAAGGAGCTTTTAGGATCATGCAAGCTCCTTCCGAGCTGAGCTTGTGTAAGACCTCGGAGTCAAGGGAATTGGTTTGGGGGGGGGGGGGGCATAGACAAATCTGTCCTTCCGGTCTACAGACAGAGAATCCCTTCAAAAAATGCCTCACCCTGGAGCAAGTGAGCAGAAGGCTGGAAGTTTTGCATTGTGAGGAGATGCCAACAGGTCTACCTGAGGTGTTCCCCAGCGCAGGAAGAGATAGCCTACTACCCCCTGATTCAGTTCCCATTCATGAGCCTTTGCTGATGGCCGACTGAGGTGGTCTGCCAGCGTATTTTCAACCCCCGGAACATGAACCGCCGTCAGGTGAAGGTCGTGTTGCACAGCCCAATCCCATCCCAAACTCTCATTGCTTCCCTGCAAAGAGGGTAGGAACGCGTTCCTCCCTGCTTCTTGATGTACCAGACTACGCACATGTCTGTCTGGACAGCCAGATGATCAGGAAGCACATACAAGTTCAGAGCTTGCGGAACATACAGAACGGCCCTGAGCACATTTATATGAAGAGTCTGCTTGAGCCTGGACCAGGAGCCCTGAGTCCTCTGAGACCCTAGATGGGCTCCCCAACCCTCTCCCGAGGCGCCTGTTGTCAATGTTTGGGAGGGAGGTTTGAGGCAGAAGGGAACTCCCCGGGAAAGGTTCTCTTGTACCATCCACCACTGCAAGTCCCTAGCCATGGGGTTGGAAACCAGGACTTCTTGGTCTAGGTCGTCCAACATCTGGTCCCACTTAGACTGAAGCATCCACTGAGAGGTCCTCATATGGAGTCGAGCACGAGGGACTGCCGGAATAGCAGCCGCCATGAGCCCGAGGAGGCGAAAGGACTGACCTGGCGCTGACCCGCCTGAGACCGGACAGCAGGCTTGCATAAGCCTGGAGGGTGTCCACCCTGTCCGGTGGCAGAAAGGCCATGTCGGTGATTGTGTCCAGGATCGCCCCAATGAACTGGAGCCTCTGAGAGGGGACCAGATGGGACTTGGCCTGGTTGATGGTGATACCCAGGCTGGTAAAAACCTGCAGGGTAAGGGAAAGAACGCAGGAGATCCTCCCTGGACGGGGCCGCCAGGAGCCAATCGTCCAGGTATGGGAAAACCTGCACTCTGTGGGTATGCAGGTGAGCCACTACCACGGAAAGGCATTTGGTGAACACTCGGGGCGCCGAGGAAAGACCAAATGGGAGGGCCTTGAACTGGTAGTGGTCCCCCCCCCTGGAATGAAAACCGAAGGAATCTGCAGTGGGAAGGGCGAATAGGGATATGCAGGTAGGCATCCTGCATGTCCAGTGCGCACAACCACTGTCCCTGCCGAAGTAGGGGCAGAAGGCTCTGCAGGGAGAGCATTCTAAACCGTTTGTACTCCACGTACATGTTCAGTGAGCTGAGGTCTAAAACAGGTCTCACGTCTCCAGATTTCTTTGGAACCAGGAAGAAATGGAAGCAGTAGCCTGTCCCCCGAAGGTGGGTTGGGACAGGCTCTATCACCACCTTCAAAAGAAGGGAGGATATTTCTTCCCGAACCAGAGGAACATGTTACGGGAGTACGACGACCTGGGGGTGATTTTCTGGACGGTTTCTGAAGAAACTCGATTGAGTGTCCTGCTGCTATCAGTTGGAGCACCCAAGCATCTGATGTAATCCTCTCCCAACCCGGAAAATGGGAAGGAGAACCCCCCTCCTACTGGTTCCTCTGGTAGGTCCAGAGACTGTTGGAGAGGAGAGGAGTCAGGAGGTGTGGGGCAACGCCGCAGCTGAAGCTTCCACTGCTTTTTGGGCGGGGAGGCTTGGCAGCCGAAGGCCTCGTTTGTTGGCCCGCTTGCCCTGAGGTTTCGCTTTGGGCCGAGAACGTCTGCGAAAAAGGGCGGCGCTGTCCCTGAGGGGGCCTGTACATAGAGTCAACAGACTTAAGCGGAGTGCCCTTCTCTTGCAGGTCGGTGATGATATCTTGGGACATCTCCACCAAACAGCACAGAACCCCTGAAGGGGCGCCCTGAATAGTGGACTGCACTTCAGGGACCAAACCTGATACCTGGAGCCAGACATGATGCCGAAGACCTATGGTGAAAGCCGAGCTCCGACCAGCAGGGTCCACTGCGTCATACGTGGCATGGAGCATGTGCCGACTGGCCGAACGAGCAGATCGGACTAGATCAGCCGCTTCCTGCTTTGTCTGAGACTCAGGAAGGGAGTCCAACTTGGCTTCCACCTCACTCAGGATAGCCTTCTCGTAGTCCCCCATATGTGCGACATGATTCAGGGACCTTATCCCCAGAGTGGAAGAGGCGTACACCTTCTTCCCGCACTGGTCCAGAAGGCCGGATTCCTTGTCCAGTGGAGACGAGTCGAGATGTTTTGGGTTCGCTGACCGGCCGTGAGCAGCGCTAATCACGACAGAGTCAGCTTTGGGGTGTGTATTCAAAGAATTCACACCCTCAGGAGCCTGGTATAGCCTATCCGCCTTCCATGGAAGGGGGGCTAACGCCGATGGCTGTTTCCAAATAGTGGAAACAAGGTCTGCATGAGGCTCGATGCAAGATGGCATCAATGACGGAGCAGTTTTGGGCAGATCCAAATGGGCAGCGAGTTTCTTCAGCTGTGGATCTGGCTCCAGAGATTGCCACTGGTGGACCACCTGGGGCTCTGACGGAGCAGAAGGCCCTAGGAGAGGCCCAGCAGGTGGGCCAGGAACAGGTGGCCTGGTGGGCATCGGGTCCGGCTTTGGGATGGCGTCCAGTAAAGGGATGTAGGCCGGCGTCTGAGGCTCCAACGTCAGGTCATCCAGCTCAGCAGGAGGGAGACCTGACAGAAGCATACCGGCGTCCTCTGTGTTGCCCTGGGAAGGAGGACTAAAATCCCCGGGGTTCAACAGGGGAGACGCTGGAGCCTCGGTCAGCAGCGGAGAGCCAGGGACCGTGGATTGGTCGATCGGGTCCAGCGTCTGCTCTAATGCTGTGCGTCCGGAGGAGCCGACATCTGCCTTACTGGTGGGATCCGGGCGGGCGTCAGAGCCAGCGTCAGACTTATCAGAACTGACGCCTGATGAAGGCTGCGATGAAGGAGTGGTCTCAGCAGGCGTTTTCAAGGCCGTGCCCTGCCCCGGAAGGTCGGGCGTCTTAGTAGCCTTGTCCGTGCGGGTGTTGGTGGCACCGACGTCCGGCTTACCGGACCCACTCGACCCAGAAGGCCGCACGGTGGCAGTCTTCCCGAGAGCAGCTGCCTCCTTTATCCTGGAGGCTCCTGATGGGCCTGAGCGCGAGCCTGACTGGAGGGACGACACCACCTTAGAAACCTCCAAGACGGCCGTCAAGGTGTGGTCCCCCGGGGACGTTACCTTCAACACGGCGACTCCAGCTGGAGTCACGGTGGCCGTGGAGGTGGAGTCCCAGTCCCGGTGCTGCTGCTTCTTACGGTGACCCTCAGGGGAAGTTGAGGCCTGCCGAAGCTTCAACTCCTCCTCCATGGAGGAAATCATCTTCTTTAAGATATGGGCCTCCAAGGACTGCTGCCTCAGTTTGCAGGTGGCGGTCTTAAATTGTTGGCAGTGCTGGCACTTCTCCATGGGGTGTTCTAGGCCTAGGCAGATGAGGCACAGGGAGTGTCAGTCCTTACGCGGGAGCTGGGTGCCGCATGAATCGCACTTGTTCTTATGCGAATCGGATGGAGTAGAGGATGACATACATGGCAGATATTAAAAGTTTTTGCTGAAAAAGGCGGTAATAAAACAGACAGACTGATGAAACAGTGAATTTAATCATGAGGCGCTGCGTTTAACGGCAGAAGGAACTGGAAGGTGGGCGTGGGGACCGCCCCTTTATACTGACTTCAACTGACGCTGGTCACCTGACGTGGGGCGGTCCCCCGCCAGAGACTGCTAGCTAGAAATCTTTCCGTGGGGTCCTGACGCCTGCAGCTTCAGTCCTCTATGTAATTACCTACTGCAAGAGCCCTCTCGAAGTACGATCTGTTCTTACGTTATCAGCTGCTTCCTTTTTTTTTTTTATTTCATTTTTATTATTAAAGACATCATGAGTACAGCATATGTGTAACCCTTCACTTTACCAGCTGCTTCCAAACACAGAAGCAACCACACAACAGCCACTCAGAAAGATGTTAGGCCCACATTTTGGAATTTTATCTCTTCAACTAAACACAAGCCTTACCTTGGAAATAGGCGATTTCCTCAGGTTGGCCTTCAAAATAGCCATACGAGACTTCTCATCAGGCAGTGGGATGTATATCAGCTGATCCAAACGGCCAGGACGCAGAATGGCAGGGTCAATGATGTCTGGACGGTTTGTGGCACCGATGATAAACACATTCTTCTTGGTAGACATGCCGTCCATTTCAGTCAGAATCTGGTTAATCACACGGTCAGCTGCGCCACCACCATCTCCAATATTGCCACCACGAGCCTTCCGAATTGAGTCCAGCTCATCAAAGAATAGCACGCAGGGAGCAGCTTGACGGGCCTAAGAAGAAATGGAAAACAGAAATCATATCTAGCACTCTATGCATGTCCCAGCACCAATTTGTGAACAAAACAAAAAAGGTCTGGGCATTTGAATGTCATTTAAACTGAGAGGAGGCTTCCACCCATTAGCCCGGGACACACGTTAAGCTTCTGTGCAAGTGACTAGCGTTAGGGAGAAAACGTGGGGAACCTAAAGCGGGTGACCAAGAAGAAAAAAATTACTCACCATAGTAAAGTCGTTTCTTCTAATGGAGTCTTGCTGTATTCTGACAATATGCAGTTAGCCCAGCACTTGAAGTACCCCGGAGAGGAGAGAGTTAACTCTATGCAGAAGCACAGAGCATTGAGCTCAAGCTCTGTTTTCAAACCTCTGTTTCTGGTACTTACCAGTGTAACCGTCAGATTCTTTACTCCGCCTAACAGTGAAATCGCTCCGGAGATTTCTCCTCTGCTCGGTTCAGTAGAGTTTGAATCAGCATTCGGTTTTTCTAACCGTTTTATTATTTTCGGATTTCCAGCCTCTGTCTACGGTACAGGTAGTGTGGTATATAGGTGGCGACTTGTGTTTTATTTAAATTCTGTGGAAATTGTGTGCGTCTCGGTTTCTCATCGTTTGGTCCAGTTAGGAACCAACCTTTTTGATTGTTTTTATTTTTTCTGGGATTTAGTGTGGTGTTCCGGTGCCGATTGGTTTCAAAAGAACCTGACTTTTTCTGGTTCTTTTACAGAATCCATAACACAGTTTGTAACCGATCGGTTGGTTATTACCTGGCTTGAAAGCTTTCAGGGGTAATTGTTTATGTTGGCCATGTCTGAGAAACCCAAGAAAAAAACCAGTCCCACTGGGTTTCAACACTGTACTGAGTGTGGGGAGGCCTTTGCCCAGGCTGACTCCCACCTCATCTGTGTTTATTGTCTGGGGTTTGACCACCTCAAAAACAGACTTCTCTCCAGGTTGAGTTACCAGATGACCTCTTTTACAAGGACATGTTCTCTTTTCCAGCTGTCAAATATTCTTTATGTACCTTCTCTATCCTGTTGTATTAATATTTTTATAATTGTTTTACTCTGTCCTACCCAGGACCTCCTTTTAAATGAGCTGTGAAGGCTGTGGAGACTTTGAACCTATTTACTCAGGGTCTGGCAAAAGGGTTTGTTGGGGGATGGACTGTGTCCTCTTTTTGGTATCCCACAATCTGGTACCCCTATCTCCAGGGCAGTTCAAGTGCTGGGGCTAACTGCATATTGTCAGAATACAAGAAGACTTCATGTTGTTTGAAATGAGCGTTTATCACCTGTAACTGTAGTTCTAGTAGTGGTATATGGTGCACACCCACACGCAGGCAGTCTTCCTTTTCCTTTAAATCTTTTCATTTTCATTTCATTTTTTATTTTTTATACTTGTAAGCTGGATGAGCAAACTGCCTGTTTTCACCAGCAACAAGTTACAAAACATACTTAGACATACATAGCAATACAACAAACAAGAACTTTTAAAGATAGTACAAAAACATACAAAACATAAAAACCAATTATTTAACATGAGCATGTGCATATATCATTATTCATCATCCAATGTTTTAATCTGGTTTTAAAAGACCATACAGTAGCCCTATACAAGATCAATCTCTGACCAAAACCAGTTCGAAACAATGGGATTGCAAGAGTAAATTTAGTCAGATCTAGTGCCACTGGAATTAGAAAACCTAGGAAACAGTAATACTACTGGGGATATAAGGTCTTTCTTTACCTTAAACGTCCTGGTGCCCAATTTGTAAAGAATTCTGTTTTTAAAGGATAAACTATGAGAGCATTTAAACAAAAGACGATGAGTTAGAAAGGAACATCGAGCATGAAATGTAAGATGGAATTATAAGTCACTAAGTTTATTGAGGAGTTTACCAGAGAAGGAAGAACAGATGATAATACCGTAATCCAAAACACTTATCAGAAAACTGTGAGTGAGTAATAACCTTGATTCTCTGGTCAAGAATTGTTTAACCCTGAAAAGTGAACCTAATCTCTGATGAGATTTCCTTAATTTGTTCAGATGGAGTTCAAAAGTTAACTTTGAATCAAAAATTATCCCTTGATATTTTCAAACTATCTACCGAAACGTCTTCAACATAGAAGCTATCGGTAGTAAAGGATCTCTCGGCCCACCTAGTCTGCCCTAAAGTCCCTACTTATTGTGCTATCATAGACCCTATTCAGTGTTGGGTAAGTTACTTTTTCTATTACTTTCTATTTATTTTGGAAACTTGATCCAGGAAGCTCTGTGCAGTCACTAGCAAGGATGGATGGAGAAGTACTAGAAAATGTAATACACCTAACAGAGTTACTTATTTCTTTATACAAAACAATACAAAAATAACTATAATAGATGACATTTATTTGAAAGTAATAGATTACTTACTAATTACTTTCAAATAAGTGTAATCAGTTACAGTTACATATTACTTTTGTATAAAAACACATAAGTAATTGTAACTGTAAGGCACATTACTTGTTCCAATACTTCTCCATCCTTGGTAGTGACTGCACAGAGCTTTCAGGAACAAGTTTCCAAAAGTAATAGAAAGAGTAACTTATCCAACACTGACCCTATTTGATCTATGGCCTTACCCCCCCCCCAAAAAAAAACAAAAAAAGCCCTGTTACTAAGGCCCCCCTGTGTCTATCCCATACATGTTTGAATCCTGCTGTTTCAGTACCCACCACCTCTGCTGGGAGGCTGTTCCAGATGCCCCACCACCCCTACCGTGAAGTATTTCCTCATATCCCCTCCAAGTACCCCCCCCTTCCAACTTCACATCACGCCTCCTTGTCCTTGAGCATCTCCTCCTGTGTCACATGCCCCCCTCCTGTACCTTAATACCTTTGAGGTATCTGAATGTTTCTGTCATGTCAAACCATTCCCTCCTTTCCTCTAGGAAGTATAGGGAGTACATATTTAATTACTTGAGTCTTTCCTTGTAGGGCTTCTGATACAGACCACGCACCATTTTGGTTGGCCTTCTCTGTACCATCTCCACCCAATCTATGTCTTTTTGGAGATGGGGCCTCCAGTATTAGATACAGTACTCCGGGTAGGGTCTCACCATCGATCTGTACAGGGGTAACACTACCTCCCCCTCTTTCTGCTGGCCATGCACTTCCCTACGCACCTCAGCATTCTATTAACCTTTCCCACTGCCTTATCACACTGTTTTGCTACCTTCAGGTCATCAGATATGATGACCTCAGGTCCCTTCCTGTTTTGTGGTTGTTCCCACAGCCCCCGCCCTAAAAATGACATGCTGCCTCTTTAAGTCTTGTGTCCCACGCATAATTTTGCACTTTTTTGGCACTGAAGCCTAGTTGCCAAACCCTTGACCAGTTTTCTAGCTTTTTCAGATCTTCCCTCATTTTTTCCACCCCCATGGTGTATCCACTCTGTTGCAAATTTTCATGACATCCGCAAACGGGCATACTTTCCCTTCCAGCCCTCTGCAATGTCGCTAATAAAGACATTGAAGAGGACCAGTCCTAGTGGTACTGATCCCTGTGGCACCCCGCTGGTCACTGTGCCTTCTTCAGAGCGAAAGAACAGTTATGTAAGAACTTACCATAACGGCAGATGTTCAAGGGGATCTCGGTCATTGGGCTACACCATAGAAACCTTTGCCTTTGGTGAAGGGGAATCCACATGGAAGATTTTCAGCAGTACAACTGGGGCCGCCCACGCCGTCAACATCCGCCAATGTCACCAACCCTATATAGGCATGGGTGGCCCTGCTCCCTCCTCAGTTCTTTCCCCCCGGAGACTAAGGGAGCAAGGCTTTTGCCCTGGGGGAATCGAGGAGAGAAAAGGTACCCAGACCAAAATAAAAAACTGGATACACCAGATAGCCATTTCCTAGAAAGCAGCCCCAAGAAGGGGGATGGTGGGAGGGAAATATACCTGATGACTGAGATCCCCTTGAAGATCTGTTACAGTAAGTTCCTACGTAACTGTTCTGTCTTCTTCGGGGGTATCTCAGTCATCAGGTTACACCATAGGAACAAGTGACAAGTGTAAAACAGATGGTCTGGGAGGCTGGATCCCCATAAATTTAAGACAGAAATCCATGTAGCGCTGCCCTGCCAAATTCTGCACGGGCTCTTGAGGCAATGTCCAGACTAATGCTTGGTGAAAGTGTGGACTGTACTCCAGGTGGCTGCCGCACAAATATCAGTGGCTGAGACCCGTTTGAAATAAGCCGAGGAGGCCATGCCTCTGGTGGAATGAGCTTTGACAGCACCTGGCAATTCTTTGCCATATTTGCTCTAGCAGAACACACAGCAATTTGCTAACCACCTGGATAAACATTGCTTAGAAACTTAAGCACCCTCCCTATCTTGGGCGAGTGAAACAAACTGCTTTGACTTTCTGGACTCTAGTCTGACGCAGATATTACCTCAACGTTCTGCGCACATCTAACGTATGAAGCAGTGCTTCCTCTAGATTGGCACGCTCAGGAAAATAAACAGGAATGTGGATAGACTGATTAAGTGTGAACTCAAACCACCTTGGGTTAAAACTTAGGATGTGTGTGAAAAGCAACCCTGTCTTTGTGAAAAATCAAATAAGGCTCCTCGCACCAGAGGGCCTGAAACTCTGAAATTCTTCGAGCAGAAGTAATTGCAACTAAAAAGAGCACTTTCGAAGAGAGAAAGCGCAAACTGCGATTGGCTCAAAAGAAGACAGGCTCAGCTTCTCCAAAATAAAATTTAAGTCCCAAGCCAAGACAGGGGAACAGATTGGAGGTTTCAGATGCAGGACGGACCATGAGAAAGGTACGGGAGACATCCAGCTGAGCGATCGCGCGGTCACCCACGGGCCCATGAAAAGCAAAAATAACCAAAAGGTAGACCTTGAGGGAGGAATACTGGAGGCCTGAGTCAGACAATGAGATCAGGTAGTGCAGGATATGATTTGCCGAACAGGTGAAAGGATCCAGGTGATGTTTGGCAGTCAAGATGGCAAACTGCCTCCACTTCATGGCATAAGTGGCTCGAGAGGAAGGCTTCCGGGAGGCCACCAGGATTTCCGTCACCCTGTTAGTGACCTTGAACCTGGCAATGGCTATGTTCTCAGGAGCCAGGCATGTAGATGGAGGGACCCGAGGTTGGGATGGAACAGGGTCCCCTGATCCTGGGTCAGCAGATTCCTCCAAAGAGGAAGAGAGACAGGAGGTTCCTCTGTCAGTTGTTGGAAGTAGAGGGAAACCATATCGGACGAGGCCAGAAGGTAGCTACTAGAATCACGCTGGCCCCCCTTCCATCTGTAGTTTGATCAGTACCCTCTGTATCAGAGGAAACAGAAACCTCCCGCTCCAGGAGAGGGACAACGCGTCTCGCCAGAAAACTCAAGGTCCTGAATCTAGTGTGCAGAAATTGAGCAGTTTTGCATTGAGTGGGGAGGCAAAAAGGTCCAACTCTGTATGACCCCATCTGTCAAACAAGACTTCTGAGACGGATGAGAGAAGCTCCCACTTGTGCATGCTGGACTAGGTCCTGCTGAGGCAGTTGGCCACAGTGTTTAGCACACCTGGAACATGGACTACAGAGTGTCAGACTGTGTTCCAGTGCCCAGTACCACACTCTCATGGCCTTCCTGCAGTAGAGGTACGAGTGAGGCCTCGCCCTGCGTGTTTATATAGTAAACTACACTCAAACCGTCCGACTGCACCAACAGGTGGCCTGGAGCAAGGTGTTCCTGAAAAGCCTGCATGGCATAGAGCACCACTCTCCTCCAGGACATGGATATACAGGGTGGCTTCCCACTGGGACCAGGATCCCTGAGTTTGGAAGAGACCTGAGGCATCTGTAGTTAAGATCTGATGTGGGAAAGAAATGTGGAAGGGAACACCTTGAGGCAGATTCAAGAGATTTATCCACCACTGCAGTACCTTGCATACTGGAGAAGACAGGATTGATTGATCCAACTCGTCCATGCACTGGTCCCATTGTACCCCCCGCCCCCCAAACGACAGTCCCCTAAAGGGTACACATATGAAGCCTGGCCAGCAGAATAGTGGGGATGGCTGCTGCCACTGAGCCCTACAATCTGAGGTAAACCCTGGTGGGGATGTACCCACTCTGAGCGACCTACAGAGGTGGGGTGATAAGGCACTCCACCCTGTTTTGAGGTAGGAAGGCCTTCCCCTGCTTGGAATCCAGAACTGCCCCATGTACTGTAATCTTTGGGACAATACTAGGACTGACTTGGGCAGGCTGACAGTAATGCACAGGGAGTGGAAAGCTAGAGAGTATGCTCTAGAGTCAGCAAAAGCCACTCCCTGGACGAAGCCTTGAGGAGTCAATCGTCCAGATAAGGGAAGACATACAGTCCCTCTATTCTGAGAGCTGCTGCGACTGCTAAACACCTGGCAAAAACATGCAGCGCCGTGGATAAGCCAAAGGGCTGGACTTTGAAAGTACAGTTACGTAAGAACTTACCGCAACAGCAGATCTTCGACAGAAGCTCTTGCAGCAGGTACCACAATTAGAACTGACGCCACTTGGCGGTGGTTCCTGGCAATTTTTCTTCCAGCAGTACCGATGTGGGAAGGCCCCCCGCTGACATTGAGTCCACCCCGCATCACCCTATATAAGGGAGGAGTTTCCACGTGCTCCAGTTCTTGCACCCCGAGAAAAATTATTGTCTCACAAGGAGGGAAGACCAGCCTGAAAGGGACCTGATCCCTGGGGGAAAGAGGGCGGAATACTGTACCTGCTGCAAGAGCTTCTCTCAAAGAGCTACTGTTACGGCAAGTTCTTACGTAACTGTACCATTTTATTTCGAGAGGAAGCTCTTGCAGCAGATACCACAATTAGGACCAATTCCCAAGCAGTATAAACATATAACACCCCGGGAGGGGGAACAGTAAGGAAAGGAACAGCAGGAAAAAGGAGGGTCCCTCAGGAAACCAGGCCCTGCAGAACTGTGAGGCCAAACCCTGCTATGACTAGAAACAATGTCAAGGTTGTAATGCTTGACGAAGGTATGCACAGAACTCCAAGTAGCGGCAGAAAAAATATCAGCTGCTGGTACCTGCTTCAGTGCCACGAAGGAAGCAGCGACTGCTCTGGTAGAGTGAGCTCTAACCGGCCTCGGGGGAAGACCTGTTCTGCTTCTCATAACAGAAAGTAATGCAATGAACCAACCAGAGCGAAGGAGTCTGTTTTGTGACCAGGCGACCCAAGGACCGTTGAGCAAAAGAAACAAAGAGTTGATCAGATTTCCTGTCCCCTTTGGTCCTAGCCAGGTAACATCGGAGAGCCCTGTCCTGTAAACGTTCAAGGAGTGAAGCATGGCTTCCCCCCTATTAGAATGCTCCAGGTAGTATACCGGGAGCTGAACGGATTGGTTCAGAGTGAACTCAGAAACTACCTTCGGTAGAAACTTCAGGTTAGTGCAAAGATCAACCCTATCCTTGTGAAAAACAAGGTAAGGTTCTTTATACATGAGGGATTGAAGTTCTGAAATGCACCTCGCCGAAGTAACAGCTACCAAAAGCAAAGTCTTCCAGGACAGAAGATGAAGCTCAGCCTCCATAACCGGTTCAAAGGGGGGAAGGGTAAGCTTCTCTCGGATGAAAAGGAGATCCCAAGGGGAAACAGGATCCCAAATGTGAGATCTGATATGTAGAATACCGCGTAGGAAGGCTTTGGAAACCTCCATCTGAGCCACAGTCTTATCCAATACAGGCAAGTGGTAAGTGGTGATGGCGGCCAGGTGTATCTTGATGGAGGAATAACTGAGACCTGTCTCAGAGAGAAAGCAGGTATTCTAAAACTGAGTTAACCGGACAGACCAGCGGGTCCACCCTCCTGGCTGTGGCTCATTTTTCCCCTTTTCCTGAATAACCTCCCTAATTCCTGTCCTGAACAAATCATTCTCTATGCAGATGATGCAATAATTCTCACTTCCCACAAAGGTCAACACTACCTTCAAAATAATCTCCAACTTGGATTCTCATCAGTGGAAAAATGGTTCACAGCACAGACTTATCCTTAACTACAAAAAAAACCAAGACTATGCTTTTCCGCAACTCCCACAAGAAACAAAGACCACCCCCTCTGGTTATCTCAAACAAGGGACTACCCTTGAACAGGTCCCAATGTTCAGATACCCAAGGATTACCCTTGACTGTAACCTATCTTACGCAACACACAGACAATGCTGCCAAGGCCGCCAACATGCGGCTTGGCCTACCCTACAGGCACAGGTCCTGCCCAACTCCCGCTGCCTTAAACACTGCAGTTCATAGTTCTATCCTCTCCATCATAGACTATGGCTTTATAGTTTACGGCTTGGCCACTCCTACAGCTCTCAAACGTATCTCCACCCTACTCAACAAAGCCTGTCTGAGCCCTGGCTTTTACCGCCTAACCCACACTTGTGACCTCTATGTTCAAACGGGTTGGCTACAACTACCAAATCACACAAAACATTTAACCTGCATCATGGCTAAGAAGATCACCATGGGCCTGGCTGCCCCTGGGATTCTCTCTCTACTCCGTCCGAGCAGAAACCCCAACCGCATTAGAGGTTGGGAGCTTCATCACCTGCAAATTCCGCATCGCAAAACATCCTTGGGCTAATGCTCATTCGCTTACAGGGGCCCATACTGATGGAACAGCCTTTGTCCTGAGATCTCCACGACCACCAAGCTAGGTTCATTTAAAACTAAGCTCTGATCCCACCTCTCCGCCTCTAGCACCTGTGACTGTCATTTCTAGCCTGGTCCCCTCTACACAGTCATACAGTCCTCCGAGGTGTCCCCTCCTATACCACTCTCCTCTGTCCACTCCCTCCCACCTTCTCTCCACCACACCCCTCTCCCCTATACTTCTCCTGTGGACAACTGCCACTGGCATGCTCTGTGTAACAGAAATTTTACTATGCAACTGTATGTTAATCCAGGGTTTTATTTAACTCCAAAAATTGATTAGCGTTTTGCTCATAAAAGTGCTAAAACATTGTGAAAATGCATAGCACTTGCCTCATTGTGTTTAACAAACATAACACTTCAAGAAAATCTATATAAATACTTTCTTTACAGTTAGCATTGTCCCAAGAAAAAAAAACGCTGATCAATTATTTAAAACCCTGTAATCCAACTCTGCACCGCCTGTCTTTGCTTTATTATACATTGCCTATGTTCCACTATTTGTACCAATTGTCCTGGCTCTGACGTGGAACCTTTGTAAAACAGCCTTTGGCTCAAAGGTACTTGTAATCCTAGAATAAATAAAATAAATATACAGAAACGTTTCCACTTCATAGCATAAAGGGTCCTGGTGGCAAGCTTGCGCGCCTCAACCAGATCTTGCGCGACCTGATCAGACACACCAAATCTGGCTTTAGCTAGGTCCTGAGGAGCCAGGCATGCAGGTGAAGCGAGCGCAGATTAGGATGGATCAGAGACCCACTGTCCTGCGACAGGAGAGAGGATAGTGGAAGAGGCAGCAGAGGTTCTGTTGCTAAGCGCTGAAGCAAGGGAAACCAAATCTGCCAAGGCTCTAGCGGAGTGATCAGAATGAGGATGGAGGGTTCTGACTGCGCTTTGAGGAGAACCTTCTGTAACAGCGGGAAAGGAAGAAACATGTAGAGAAACCTCCCTTTCCAGCAGAGGGACAATGCTTCTTGCTAAAAAAAGGTCCAGGCTCTGGACCTAGTGAGCAGAAATTGGGCAGTTTTGTGTTGAACCATGACATGAAGAGATCCAGGTCTGGTGTCTCCCACTGACAGAGGATGTGATCTGCGACTTCTAGAAGCAGCTCCCATTTGTGAGCTTGCGACTTTGTCTGCCGAGCGTGTCGGCCACTATGTTTTGTTCCCCTGGAACGTGTACCGCCGTCAACATGAGCTGGTGCTCCAGAGCCCAGTCGCACACTCGCTTGGCTTCCTGGCAGAGGGGGTAAGAGTGTGTGCCACCCTACTTGATGTAAAACATCACCGAAGTGTTGTCCGTCTGTACCCAAGAGGTGGCCTGGCACTAGGACCGAGACTAGGACTTGACGGGCATAAAGGACCGCTCTCAGCTCCAGAATGTTGATATGCAGATCTTCCTATATTGGGGACTAAGAGCCTTGAGTGCCATGTGCCCCCAAATGAGTGCCCCATCCCGCAGACGACGTGTCCATGGTCAGAATCTGGGACGTGCCCCTATGTGGAACGGGATGTCTACCAGCAGATTTTTTGATGACATCCACCAGTGTAATTCCCGGAGGACTGGCTCAGATATACGGATTGAGGCATCCAAGCTGTCTAGTGCTTGATCCCACTGAACCCTTAAGGACCACTGGATGATTCTCATGCATAGTCGCGCCAGAGGAACCAAAACTATGGCGGTTGCCATATGCCCTAGCAGCCTGAGGAGGAGCCTTGCAAGGACTCTTGAGGCTTAAGAGATCTGGTACGCCATGACCTGAATGCGACCTGCTGTCGGAGGGAAGAAACACCTTCCCGAGAGTGGTATCCAGAAGAGCTCCGATGAACTGGAAATTCTGGGCTAGGAGCAGATGAGACTTGTCCCTGTTGATGGTGATCCCCATGCGCTGGAACAGCGAAATGGAGTCCCTGATGGTTTCCAACAGGCGGGACCTGGAAGGAGCCAGTAGGAGCCAATCGTCCAGATAGGGGAAACACAAAGTGGCCCAGTCTCTGCAGTGCTGCAGAGACTACTGCCATGCACTTAGTGAAGACTCTGGGGGCTGAAGAGAGACCGAAGGGAAGGACTCGGAACTGGTAGTCCTCGTCTTCGAACCTGAACCTCAGAAATCTTCGATGACCCCTGGAGATAGGGATATGCAAGTAGGCGTCCTGCATGTCCAGGGATGCCAGCCAGTCTCCCGTCAAAATGAGAGGCAGGAGAGTGGGGAGGGAGACCATCTTGAATCTCCGGTAGGAGACCCATTGGTTCAGATCGCTGAGGTTCAGAATGGGCCTGAGGTCTCCAGATGGAGACTTCTTCGGGACTAGGAAGAAGTGGGAGAAGAACCCCCTCTCTCGCTTGGCCGGGGATACTAGCTCAATGGCATTTTTGTCCAAAAGGGATAAAATCTCCCTTCTGACCAGCGCTCAGTGTTCCCTTGGATAACGGGATTGGGGCGGTGTTCTGTCCAGTGGAAGAAAGTTGAACTCTATGGAGTGCACAAACTCCACGAGGTAGAGTACCCACTGGTCGGACGTCACTTGACCCCATGCATCCACGTAGAGGGAAAGCGCCTCCGACAGGGTGTCTGGGGAAGGAGGGCAGCCTGGATAGTCAGGCGGGGGGAGGGAGGGCGGCAGTGGCTGACTAGGCCTGTCTAGAGGAGGAGACAGAGGATCCTCTGGCTCCACCCCTGCGACTGAAGCCACCTCGCTGCGACTGTTGTTGGAAGCAAGGCTGCTGAGGCGGATGTCCCCCACGGCCACGAAAACGAGGCTTACGAGTTCGCCCCTGTTTCGGGTGGTACACGGACTGCTCGGTTCAGACTGCCTTGCTGGAGTCCTGCAGCCTGGTGATGATCCTCTCCGTGTCTTCGCAAAAGAGCATGGAGCCCTTGAAGGGAGGAACTAGTATGTTTGTCTGTACATCTGGATCGAACCCAGAGACCCGAAGCCAAGCATGGTGTCTGAGGCAAATGCCAATGGTGGCTGCTCTTGGAGAGGTGTCCGTAGAGTCACAGGCCGACCTCAGAACGTGGGTACCCACGTCTGAGCCAGTCTGAAGCAGTTTTTCAAGCTCTGCCCACTGAGGTCAATCGAGCATGCTTTGCACGATGTCCAATCCTTTTTCCCAGAGGGCGTTCTGGAATTGGACCATATGTGCAAGGAAGCTGAGATTCCTGATACTGCATGTGACAGCAGAGTTCACCTTGTGCCCCACAGAATCCAGCTGCTTTGACTCTCTATCAGGTGGCTGGATGCTAAAGTGTTTGGGCCTCTGTGAACGGTCGTGAGCTACCGAAATCACCACTGAGTCAGCTGCGGGTGGTTTGGCCAGAAAAGGATGGTCCTTAGGTGCCCGGTAAAGCCGATGAGCCCTCTTGGGCACAGCGGAGGAGGAGTGAGGGTGCTTCCAGGCCACAAAGGTGACATTTTTGAAGGTGTCGACCATGGGAGGGATGACCACCAGCTTACAGTTCTTTTTGTCGGAGGTATTTAGCCAACTGCAGTCGCTCAGGGTCCAGGGCCTCAGTGTCCCAGCCCATGTTGGCCTGGATGTGCCTCACACCTCCATGAAGCTAGGGTCATCTGGAGGGGATGTAGGGTGGCCCTCCGTGTCCCCTATGTCCAGCTCGACGTCAGAGTCCGCACACAAAGTGTTAAGAGTCCATGCACAAATCCGGGGTGGAGGAGGAAGGGGGAATCTGTGTCGCTTCCTCTTGCGCCTCTCGTCCGAAGAGTGGGAGGAACTACTGGACTTGGTCCTCCTGCATCTTTTCTCCTTATGCTTTTTGGGTGCCGGCTCTTTATCTGCCCCTACATCCAATGGTTTTAGGGTATCAGGCACTGGAACCGGAACAGGCGTGGGAGAATAGCTCCTTGACCTGCTCAAGTTTCAATTTGGGAGAACCAGGAGCAGGGTGTGGAGGAGCACCCGAGCCTGAGCCAGCCTAGTCAGGGGGTACCGGTGTCGGGTCCGAACCCTTGTCTACTGGCGTATGACCAAGGGGTGTCGGAGGGGCAACTGAGGTGATGGGGTCCCAGAACTAATGTCGGGAGGTGCCGGGGTGGCCGGCGTCGGAAGGACAGTCAACGACGGCAGGATGACCTTCGCCGGGTCGGAGGCTGGTGGGGCTGCGGGAGGACCTCGGTCAGGCATCTGCTTGTCTTTTGAGGCAGACAGACGTCCCTCAGGTGCGAGAGCCTTAGGACAGTCTGCCTTGTGTTTAGTAGACTTCTCGACCGAGCACCGGTCAGAAAGAAGAGGAAAAGAAAGGAGGATGCTGGGAGAAGGGAAGTATTCTGCCAAACTGAGAACTGACTTGAAGGCTCATAAGCTCGGAACCAAGGAAAGGGAGCAAGGATCCCGTTTAAGAAAACTGGTGCAGAAGGTTCAACTGAACCTTTTGCACAGCTCGTTACACAAAAGGCAGACTCTCTGCACCTCCTAGCATCCCCAACTCCTTACACTGTAGCTGAGAGCTCACAGACTGCCAAGGCAGAATCTGTTCCAAAGGAGAGCACCCAACTAGGAAGGAGAAGGAAGGATACTAGCACCTTGTTACATGCTAACACAGGTGTGTGTGTGTGTGTGTGTGTGTGTGTGTGAAGGAGGGGTGGTATTTGAAGCCCTACAGAGAGGCACCCCTTTGCGGAAGGAAGAGTGGGAACTCAGTCCGACTCTTGAGGGAAGGCAAGCTGATCACCAGTCCAAGAACTGGAGAGCCAGGGCAGTATTAGTTAACTTAGCAGGGGCTGGTGCAAACAGGAGATTCAGACATGCCAGAAGAGACCTAGAAAAAAGAACCAAACCTTTTAAGGAGTGGTTTCCTTGACTGTGAATTGAACAGTATGGCTTAAGAAGGAGCCGAGAGGTCACCCCCAGGGGCAATCAGAAAGAGTTCCCTCAGGATAGAGATAAATTCTGCTCGTTCCCCTCTCCTCCTCAATTAATGAATCCGTTCTGAGAGAAGGACGGAAGGCTAAAAAAAGGTTTTTTTTTTGTTTGTTTTTTCAAATTAGGCTTTAAGGCCATGAGGGAGGGAGAAGGAACGAGCAGGGAGAGTGAGACGCCGAAGAAGGAAGTCCAGTAGGGGAAGTGGGTGGGTATCAGTAATGAATGGTGATGATACCAAAGCATATCAATAATTACGGAAGGTACGTAATTTCCATATCTTCCCTTGTCAGTCTTCACCATTCATTACTGCTTGGGTGAGTAACAAGCACCACCAAAGGGGGACCAGGAAAAATCCCTGAGGGAACAATACCCTCAGCCTCCTGCTGATGAGAAACAGAAGGAAGAAACACTGGCCTTTCAAGACAGAAAGCCTAAGGCCGAGGAGAGCTAGGTGTCGTTTCCCGAAGACGAGGAGATGGAGGAAGCCCCTGTAGAAGCCTCCTAGCCCTGGTGGAGAAAAGGCGGGTCTCTCGGAATGCGGAGCCAATCACCCTACTCTGGGCCAGGGGTGACGATCTTGATAGATGAAGCCATGCTGTCCGCCTAATGCAGATCGCTGTCCCCACAAGCCTGTAGGCCACCTCATTAGTGTCATAGGATGCCCTTGCTTGGTGCCTTGCTAGCTCCAGGCCTATAGCGGAGAGGGAAATGGCTTGTCTGGATTGCTCCGTATCAAGCATAGATGCTAGAACCTGAGAAAGCATTGACCATAAATGCTTGTTGTAGGCAGCATGGTGAGCCTGATGTGATGCAATGCATAACATTGCACGAGAGGAAGAGAAAACACTTCGCCCCCACCGGTCAAACTGTAGGGAATCTGAGTCCAGTGGATGGTCGTGCGCCAGGCGGCAACGCTCAGAAGGAGTCTCTAGGAACTGCAATCCCAAGGGCAGGTTGGGGAGTGTACCTAGAGATTCCAAAGGGGCATAATATCTCCTCCTGCAGTCTACCAGGGCTGGAAAAGGTGAGGCTGGACACTGCCAGGTACGGACAGACGCCTCCTAGAAAGGGATAGGCCAGGATGGTACCACCAGATGTTGGGCACTGAATTCCCCAAGGAATTTACGTGTCTGCTGCTCGATATTGTCTCGTCTGAGAAAGGAAATACTGAGATCCTTAACCATCCTCGATAGGAAGCGCTGATATTCCATGAAATCAGCATCGGATGAAAGGTGGGTAGAGGGTTCCTCTCCCTCAGAGGAGGGAGTTGAGGAAGGTGAAGAACTAGAATGCCCAGAGGACTCCTGCGGCGGTGTGAGAGGTGAAAAACCCGCTCATGCATATACCTAACATATGATGGGAAGGCCTCCGCAGAGCCTCTGAACATCTCCCAGGATAATGGGTCCGTAGGACCGACATGGCCTGGAAGAGAGGGGGGTGGCTGCAGAGGAATGGGAGAGGGGTACCTACAAGAAGGCAACTGTCCTCTGCTAGAGCTATGAAATCCAGAGAACAGAGCCCGTGCTGGTGGGATCCCGGATATCAAACCAGGTCGCAAAACGGAACCCTGGGAATGCAAACTCTGGATAAGCTTGGCGGGGGAATCTCCCGTGATGCACCTGTGGTTGTAAGGGTCCAGAAGGGCAACCCACAGCAATGTCACCGGAGGGGTTCCCACAGCCTAAGGAGGCGGGCTTGGCACTCTGCCTCCCACACCCCGAAGGGTGGTGGCCGGAACTCAACACTCCCTCACCTCGGCCCCTCAACCCCTTTGACTATGAGGATGCCCTCCTCCTCGAGCCCAGCGACAGGCTCCATCGATCCTGAGGCCCCCCTAGGGGGGTCCCTGGAGACAGAACTCCAAGTCCACCCTGAGAAGGTGTGGCAGCACCAGAAACAGCGGCTGCCACAGCCCCCTCTGGGGAGACAGACCGGTCCCAGATCTCCAAACCACCCTTCCTGATGGGTTCCAGGCCACCCCAAGCCTGGGAATCCGCGGAGGAAGACAGTTGGGGAGACTCAGGAATCAGAACGCTAAGCCGCCTGACACCGCGTTCCAGAAAAGACCGATTCCGAAGAATCGGGGAACCAGGTCGGGTCAACTTCTGAGTCGTCTGCCTCCGAGAAAGAGTCGACTAGAAGGGCCTCGATGCTGGCAACCCCTAGTGTCCCTTGAGAAATGGCGCAGTACGGTCCCAGCGCATCGCCGGCAGCTCCAGTACCTGGTCTCGACTGTGGCACCTGAACCCAACATGGCGTCACTCACGGAGTCGACCGGACTCACGGCGCCGAGAGCTAACACAGCACCGCACACGGCGCTGCCCCGATCACCAGCACCTGGATCTGAGATGGCGCCAGAAGGCAGCGTCAAGGGTCCATCAATGCCAGGCCCAGCAACCGTGGGCCGCGACACTGGGGAGCCTGCACCTCCGAAGAGGTGACTGCCGAGGCGGTGTCTCCACCGCGGCCCTGGGAGGGACCATGGTGATCCCCCGACACCGCAAAAGAGGCCTCCTCCTCGACAAGGCTGGAAGATGAGGCCTCCTCCTCATCAGACTGTATAGGCCCAGAAGGGGACCTGGAGGAAGAGCCAAGAGACCTGGCCTGGGAGGCCAGAGAACGACGCCATCCTCCAAAAGTTGGCAGGGCCTTGCTGACTTTAAACGCGCGAACTTCCAGAACACGGCAGTCCATCGAGAAGAAGGCATCGCATCTGTCCATATCATGGTTAGGTCCCAGGCACCGAAAGCAGACATCATGTTGGTCCGTAACGGAAAAATGCCGGCTACAGGAGCACCGACGCATGGGGGCACGGCCCGCTTTCGGCTTACGCTTAGCTCCCGAACCAGACAATGAGAAATTAACTATAACACAGAAAAGTTCCTGGCGCAGTTGAAATATTAAAGAAAAGAACAATCTTACCGGCGCCGGAGTTGTTGATGAAGTCGCAGAGAAGGCCTAATGGCGTAGCACTGTAAAACTCGCGCAGCAGGTGTTGCCTCAACGGCGGGAGAAACAGAACTGAGATGGAGGAAGAGTCTGCGGTGCCCTAACGGCCGCCCCCTCGCACACATAGCGTGTCCTCTTTTTTTTTGGGGAGGGGCGCTGGCACAGACTTCCCCCAAAAAAACTCCCCTAGCGGGTGCAAGCCTCCAACTAACACCCAAGCAGTAATGAATGGTGAAGATTGACAAGGGAAGATCTAAAATCATGACCGGACCAATAATCACAGCTGAGGAGATGTTAATCACCTGTTGCCAATGAAGCCATCGAAGAGACAGTATCACAAGGCGCTATATACCCCTGTCAAAGGAGCGGAAGAGCCTGTAAGACTCCCTACCATTGAACTGGTGTGTTCCACAGACAGTAACTGTCCTGATGACTGAAAGGAGTCTAGACACAGAAGCGTCTGGTCCACAGAAGCAGTCCGAAATACTATAGTGGACCCCATCACTGAGGAAAAACAAAAGAAGATCTTCCATCTCAGACTCTGCTGATAGAGAAAGCTTGTCCTCCAGTCTCTAAAATGAGTCGTCCACTGTATCACCAACAAGTAGGACAGGGAGAGACTCATCCAGATGCACTCCTACCCCCGAAGGACCCCCCAAAGGGAGGTCTAGGTCAGAATCAGTAGAGACTCCGCCACCAGAAAAAGTGTCTAGGAGCTCGACGCCACGTAAGGAGCAGACAAGTGCTGAGCGGAATGAGGAATTCCGCTAGCAGAACAGCACAGAAGAGTTCAATCAGTGGAGAACCGCTGGATGTCACAAGATCCCACGTGAACACCCACTCACTAAGATCCACGGAAAATTATTCCACAGAACAGGACTTAATTCCATGGAAAACACCTCGCAACAACTTACGTTGAAGAAAAAAACTGCCACTTGTTCTGCCGGACAGCACCAACCGTCATCACCCATGGCAAAGGATGGCACCAAGCAGCGCTGATGCTACCCAAGGCACCACCTGCGGGTGCCTGCGTCACCACCCACGGCTCCGCCAGGCACCAACAATGGCACCAGTGGCACCGTGCAGCACCAACAGCGCTGCACAGCACCAATGGTGCCAACACCAGCACCAGCGGCTCCGCCGCCCATGCCGTCGTCCGTGGCACCAGAACCAATGGCACCGTGGATCGCCAACGGAAATGCCAGTGGCGCCAATGGTGAAAATCCCAAGGAAAGAGGGGAGAAGGAAAGCGGTAGCCATGCTGGCCCCTGCATGGAAAAAGGGAGAAGGTAGGCACGAGGGGTCGACGCGAAGGCACCAAAGAGGGCACCGCGCAAATCCTGATCCAATTGACCCGGTCCAGTGGCTCTGAGGCCCAGAGGCCCCGGAACTGGGAATGCAGCCGTAAAAAGCGGGACAAGGGGAACCCACCAAAGTTGGTTCAGGCCTACCGTCCCTCACGACCAACAATCCCTGTGCAGATGTACCACAGGGTGACCTCAAGCGGTACAGATTCTTCTTCCCCCAAATGAGGAAGAGCTCGAGGTCAAGTGGAGCCGGATCCCCGGAACCGCCAGTTTTGTGCTTCGGTGGACTGTCGTCGTCCCTCTCCCAGCACAGGACTGCCTGTGGTCGGACCCCCACCCCCCCAAGCAAAGGGCAGTAGACCGGACACAGCCCTCTGTCATAACTTTCAAATGAAGTCTTCCTGCGCACCGCTACCATTTAAGGACAACTCCGTTGATGGCAGCTGAGAATTTCTTTTTCTTCATAATCTTTTTCTTCTTCTTAAAATAAGAAAATACTACTAAAATGTTAATCTGAACGGCTAAAAGCTGCTGTCGTATAGACGAAAACGGACTCCGGCAGATGAGCGACGTCGACATCCAAGCGCACTCGGCTGGAGAAAAGGAACTGAGGCGGTTGGAGGGTCAATGCAGAGATTGCCTACACAGGCGCAAGCTAGTCTCACATTGCCGCGCATGCGTGGTCCTGTCTCAGCGCCAACCCTTCTGAAAATTTTTTGCTCCTACTTGATCCTAGCGCCTCTGGCGCTATTCCATTAGTGTGAATGAGTGATGGAGACTTGGGTCCAGGTAGATCAGGGTGGTAACTCCTTGACATCGACCTCTTCATCTAGATCTGGCGCCTGATTCACCAGCGGCGGCCCACAGGGAGCCTCCCGGGTTTGACGAACAGGCGTATATGACGAAGCTGCCGTTGATGGCGTCAGCAAAGACGGCCTATTCAAGGCACCTAGCTGCTGAATAAGTATGTTCATGAACTTCGCAAGTACTTCATTCAGGTCAATGGTGGACGTCGACAGAGGGGTAGTTCAACCGCTTCGGAGCAGACGATCCTCCGGCTGTGTCCTGGGAGCCCGACGAGCCTGTAGCCCTAGAAGGAGAAGGGGCAGGTCTCGACGGGATGGTTGATAAGCATGTTGTCGATGGCAATGGGGCTGATGACCTGGAGGACGATGGTCAGGCGCCCTGTGTGTCGGGTGGAGGCACTGTCAGGCATGGGTCTGGTAGGCACAGAGACCTGGACAGCTGGCCTCTTCGTTGGAGCGGTCACAGACGATGAAGAGCCCCCCTAAAGAGAGGCCAACAGGGAACAGGATCACCCTGGGGAGTAGTCTCGATCAAAGAGCATGTCGGCGACTAGAGCCCAGGAGGACCCCAGCCTGGAGCTGGCTACCTGTTCCATTAATTTTTTTTGAGAGCCTTCTTGCGCCGCCTGAGGGTTATTATGTTAAACTTCTGGCACAGTCAGAGACATCGTGGTCAGGCTCAAGACAGCAGACACAAACTGAGTGTTCATCTGTAAAGGCAATCTTCTTTCCGCAGTGGCAGTGACGGAAAAAAATAGGAAGGCTTAACTCTTCACAAACAAAAAGAAAAATCTCAAAAAAGGGATTCAGTTAAGCAGTGGGGAAAAAGGCACGAATACTGCGATGGAGCTTCCGCAGAGACTCATGCAAGCAACTCGACAGTGGGAAAGAACTGGGGCCACCCAAGCCTATATAGGGTTGGTGACATTGGCGGACGTCAACTGCATAGGCAGCCCCAGTTGTACTGCTGAAAATCTTCCATGTGGATTCCCTTTCACCAACGGTGAAGGTTCCTACGGTGTAACCTGATGACAGATACCCCCAAAAATAGTACAGTTACGTAAGAACTTACCATAACAGTAGATATTTAAGAGAAGCTCTTGCAGCAGGTAACACAATAAGGACTGTAGCTGGCAAGCGGCCCGCCCCCGACGTTACATATGGTATAAAGGGTGGACGGTCCCCCGGAGTCCTTCAGTTCTCCCGCCGAGACTCTGGCATCGATGATGGAAGGTGAACAGTAACAGAGAACCGAGGCAAATGCTGCAGAAGGCAACTGGAATGCTGCCAATGCAAGCCATGTGCAGTAGAGAGTCCCCTAAGGTGAAGGTGGGCGGGAAGCCATACCTGCTACAAGAGCTTCCCTCGAAGATCTTCTGTTACGGTAAGTTCTTACATAACTGTACTATCTTACTTCGAAAGTCAGCTCTTGCAGCAGGTAACACAATAAGGACAGAGACCCAAGCAGTAAAGGAGACCCAGACAGGAATTGGGAGGAGGAAATATATGAGCGACGACTGCTCAAGAGAGGAGTCCCAACAGGACTACGAAGCCAAAGCCAGCTCTGCATCTGGAGGCAATGTCCATGCTCAAAGTACGGAGAGAGTTCCATGTGGCTGCTGCATAAATGTCCGCTGTACACACATTTCAAAGGGCAGCAAAAAAAGACCGCTACTCCCCTTGTAGAGTGACCCTTCACCAGGCCCAGCAAGGGCTTGTCATACTTCTGGTAACCGAAAGTAATACAATTAACCAGCCACTTAGAGAGGGTCTGTTCAGCCACAGGTGCTTCCATGATCCAGGAGGCAAAGGAAACAAAATGCTGGTCTGAATGTCTACACTCTTGTGCTAGAGAGAGAATCGCAAAATGCGATGAACGTCCAACATATGGAGAACAGCCTCACATCATTAGAGTAATCGAGATAATAAACAGGAAGGTGGATGTCTTGATTGAGGGTCAATTCTGATACCACCTTTGGCAAACACTTAGGATTGGTCCTGAAGACAACCCGGTCCTTGTGGAAAATTAAATAAGGCTCCTTACACATCAGGACCTGAAGCTTGGAAATTCTTCAAGCAGAAGTAACAGCAACCAAAAATACAGGTTACTCACCTGTAACAGGAGTTCTAGGAATGGTATATGTTGTTCATCCACACTCATTGGCAGTATCCTTGCCGCTTTAAATCTTGCCGGAAGGTCTTCAAGCTTGCTCCTCCCACCCACCCGGGTGGTATAACTCTCGGCTCCGCCCCATGACGCCAGATCTGGCCCGCTGGAAGCTCAGGTTTGCGTCGAGCCGGGAGGTGGATGGGTCGGTGGATGAACAACATATACCATTCCTAGAACTCCTGTTACAGGTGAGTAACCTTATTTCTAGGGACATGGATATGTTGTTCATCCACACTCATTGGCAGACTCTAGCAGTTCTCCGGGAGGAGGCAAGCGCACACCCCATATACTTACTTGGGAAGAGACTGGAGAACGAGGCCCCAAAACCAGCATCCCGGCGTGACTCAAGGTCGATGTGGTAGTGGGTAATGAAGGTGTTGCTGACTTCAGGTAGCAGCCTGCAGATTTCCTGGATAGGGACGTCCCTGGAAGCAGCCACCGTTGCAGCAGTATGGCGGGTGGAATGAGCTCTTATCCTCTGGGAGGCTCCATGCCCGCCAACTTATAGCAGAGATCTATGCAGGAGGTTACCCACCTGCTTATCGTCCGCTTGGCTGCAGGTCTGCCAGATGCGGCTTCAGCGTAGGTGACAAACAGCTGGCGAACCTCTCCCCGAATTTCAGCCGTGCGCTCCTTATAATAAGCGAGCGCCCTTCTAGGGTCCAGAGTATGGAGCCTATATTCGGCCTCCGAGGTGTGAATGGGGTAGAACACCGGCAGAGTCAACACCTGGTTAAGGTGAAACTCCGACACCACCTTCGGAAGGAATTTCGGTGAAGCAGGGACAACCTTGTCCCGTGGAAGACCAGGTAAGAGACTGATGGAAAGCGCCTGGAGCTCTCCCATCCTTCTGGCTGACGTGATAGCCACCAAGAAGGCGGTCTTCCACGACAGGTGAGAGAGAGCACACCTGCATAGGTTCGAATGGCTTGCCCATGAGCTTTGCCAGTACCAGCAGTAGATCCCACGGAGGTGGGGTTCCCGCACTGGAGGGAAATGTGATCAAGGCCTTTGAAAAGCGCCAGACCACCTTCTCCTGCGCCACCGACTGCTTCCCGCCCGGCGCCCGTAAGCAGAGATGGCTGCCAGGTGCACCCTTAGGGTCGCCGACCTAAGCCCTTGACTAGAAAGGGACCATAAATAGTCCAAGATGCTTGCCAAGGAACAGGAGGAAGGGTCCAAGCCCTGTTCTGACACCAAATGGAAAACCTTTTCCATTTGAAGGCATAGCATTTTCTGGTCGACTCATCACGGGACGCCTCAACTACATTGAGGACCTCGTCGGAAAGACCCAAGGCCTGGAACTCTAGCAGCTCAGGAACCAGGCCGTCAGGTGCAGGGATTGAAGGTCCGGATGGAACACCTTCCCCTGATTGACTGAGAGCAGGTCCGGGCGAGCTGGAAGCTGCGGAGTCCTGGAGCTGAGACTGAGGAGATCTGGGTACCAGAACTGGCGAGGCCAGTCTGGGGCTATCAGAATCACCTGCGCCTTGTCCCTCCTCGCCTTGAGAAGCACCTTGTGGATCAAGGGAAATGGGGGAAAGGCGTAAAAGAGGCCCGGGGTCCATTGCCTCGAGAAGGCATCCCCCTGCAGCGAGCCCTGCTGAGGGGGGCGGCATGGAACAGACTCAGCCTGCGTTCTCCATGGAGGCAAACAGGTCCACCTGAGGTGTGCCCCAAAGGGAGAACAGATGCTGTACTACCTCCGCAGGGAGACCACTGTGGGATGCAGCCCCTATCCGCTCAGGGCATCGGCCAGGGTGTTGGAGGCTCCTGCCACGTGAATGGCTAGGAGATCCGCCCCAGGCTGCGCACGAGTGACCAAATGCGGAGAGCTTCCTTGCATAGAAGCATGGAGCGCGCCCCGCCTCTGGCGGTTCAGATAGTACATGGTCGTGGTATTGTCCGCCTGGACCGGACCACTTGACCCCGGAGGAACGGAGCAAAGGCGGTGAGAGCTAGGCGGACCGCCGGAGCTCCAGCAGGTTGATGTGGCATCGGACTCCCGCTGGGACCAGAGGCCATGAGCCCGGTGTTCCCCCAGATGGGCACCCCAACCCATCAGAGAGGCATCGGTCGATAGAGAGACCGTCGGCTCGGGGCGGATGAACGGGATGCCCTCCTGCAAATGATCTGGAACGGTCCACCACTGGAGAGCATTCCACATCCCCTGTGTCACCGACACAAGCTGGTCCAAGGATCGCAGCGTTGTGACCACTGGCTGGCCAGTCCCCACTGAAGGGGACGCATGTTCCAGCGGGCCCAACGGACCACGCTGGTGCAGGCCGCCATGAGACCCAGGAGGCGCAGGAAGTCCCGGCAGGCGCAATTGCTCAACCAGAAATGATCGGGAAAGGAGGAAAGAACCTCGGCCCTGTCCGCTGGAGCCGCACCTGGCTCAAGAGAGTCGAGCTGCGCCCGATGAATAGAATCACCTGCTTCGCTCGAGTTCCACTTGGCCTCGTTGATAAGGAGGCCCAGTTGAGAGCAGACCTGGAGGGCCAGATCTCTGGACCACTCCGCCTCCTCCTGGAGGGAGCTGCTATCAGCCAGTCGTCCAGGTAAGGTACACCCGACCCCTCGGCGCCGAGAGGAATGCTGTCACCACTGCCATGCATTTGGTGAAGACCCTGGGAGCTGGAGACAAGTCAAGGGCATGGCTTGGAACTCGAAGAGGGATCCTTCCGCTCGGAAGCGAAGGAATCTCTGGTGAGACGGACGGATAGGACGTGAAAAACGCGCTGCAAGTCCAGAGAGCAGAACCACGGCTCCAAGGATGGTATTATCTGAGCCAGAGTGACCATCCTGAAGGTTCGAGACCTTAGGAACTTGTTTAGGTCGTGAGGTCGAGAATGGGGCGCCAGCCCCCGTCTGCTTCGAACCAGGAAGTACCTGGACACAAACCCTGGGTCTGAAGGAGGGTCCACCACCTCTTACCACCTCCTTCTGGAGGAGGAGAGCGATGTCGGCTCGACGAGCCGCCAGTGAGGCTGGGATCCCGAAGCCCCAGGGGCGACGGCCTGAAGGTGGTGCCTGCTCAATTCCAGAGGCAGGCCTCTTCCCACCACTCCAAGACCCACCTGTCCGTGGTAACAGCGGACCAGGCGGAACGGAGGCAGCTGGAGCCGCCTCACGGGGACCCAGGGTAAGGTGACGGGATGGGGGACACCCTCAGCCCGGCCACTGGCAGGCTTGCAGGAGGGACCGCCGAGGGACCTCCTGGGCCCTTCCTCCTGCCTCCTGTTAGAGGAAGCCGCGGCTTGGGTTTGGGATGCCAAGGCCGAGCCTGCTGGCCCTGACGTTGCTGGGCCGGGCGCGCCGGGGGCACAGAAGGACGAAAGGGCTTAGGCTGTGGTTTGCGGCCTTTGTCCTTCTGAGCGGAAGAGACCGAGTCCAAGGTGGCATTGGACTTCTCGATCCTCTGCAGGTGACCTTCCACCCCAGGGCCGAAGAGGTCAGTCCCCAAAAAGGGAACATCCGCCAACTTGTGCTGGGTATCCGAAGTAAAGGTGGATATCCTCAGCCAAGCTCACGACGATAGCCACCTGCGCCGCCACCCATCTGGCACATGAGTCCCCTATATCCAAAGCAGTCTGGAGCTGCTGTTTGGCCACTGCCCTGCCCTGGTCCCGCACCTGCTTAACCGTAGTCTGCAGATCGGCGGGAAGATGAGGGATGACCTCATCCAGGGAGCCCAACAGGGCATGAGAAAAATGTGCCATGAGGACGGCCGAACTGGCCTGACGAAGGCCGAGAGAGGACGCAGCGTAGACTTTTCGCCCGACATAGTCCAATTTCTTGGACTCCTTGTCAGGAGGTTTGTCCACATCCCTGGCGTTGCCGGCGCGCCGGAAAACGCTGTCGGTAACCAACCCTCAGCAGAGGGAGTTCAAAAACCGGACAAGGAACAGGTAGGGACCGATACTTCTGGCCATCCTGGCCGGCGCAGGGCAGGAAGCAGGGTGCTGCCAAAGTTCCAGTGCGGACCCACTATGGCCTCGGCCACCGGAAAGGCCTCCGCCGGAGAACTCGGTCCAGAATCTCCGTGAGGGGATACCTAGCCTGCTTTGGAACGGTTCGAGCTCCATCCCGGTAGACTCCGAGATGAGCCAAGCAGTCCTAGGAAGGACGACGGGCTATCGCCCATTGACTGACCTCCTGAAGACTCCAAGTCCAGTCGCTGGAGAAGAAGGAGGAATATCTTCACTCGAAGAGTCCTCGAAGAGCTGCCTCTGGCCTGAGCCACCCTTCACCTGCCGAGGTCGGTCGGGAGTGAGGGTAACTGACAGCCGATGGGTGAAACCTCAGCCGACCGAGAATCCTGGTCGGAGCCCCAATTGGTGGCTGTGGAGGCGGAGGTTCCACCGAAATCGGTGGAGCAGCTGGTTTGGCGAACAACCGGCCTGGGTATAGGCTCCTCGGACAAGTCGAGGGGTTGTGTCGGCCGTCCCGGTGACAGCCACTTAATGGCCGGGGAAGGCGACGGAGTCGGCTTATTCCCGCCAGGAGGAGCTGTTGCAACATAAGGTCCTCGTATCGTCGACGTAATTTACGCCGAAGCCTCCCCTCATCCGAGGAGGAGGACGAGCGGCGACGCCGCTTACCGCGGTGCCGAGACCGAGACCGCCTATGACGGTGGGATCGGCTGGACCGCGAAGAGGTCCGAGACCGAGACCGAGAGTCCCGGAATTTCCGAGGTCGGTGCGGGGAGGTGTCGGCCGGAACCGGCACTCCCTTCGGCTCGGATGGTCCATCCGAGGGCTCCGGAACCGGAGGCACAGGCGAGCCCACGGGATCCTCAACTCCTCCCGGGGGAACCGGGGAGAGGGGAATCTCGGCTGCTAAAGGCGACAGCCCGTCCAATGGGTAGAGAAAAATCTCGACTTCATCGGTGGGAGTCTCGGTCAACTGACCTGACGGGGACACCGTGAGGCCAGTGGCCGAAGCCGAGCGGTCGACCGAAGCCGACGGTCGACGGCCCGGGGAGAGGGACCTTTCCCGCTCCCAAGAGCGTCGACGGAGGGACTTACCCCTGTCCCTCTTTTTGGACCGAGAATAAGGTCCAGCAGACGCAGGCCCTTCTCCTTTAGTGGAGAGGGACAGACAAAGCTCCTTAAAAGAAGCCGTGTAGGAAGAACCCAGAGAGAGCGGGATAAATGCCGCGGCCGAGGAAGATACGGCCCGCGCCGCCTCCTCTTCGAGGGCGACCATCCGCTCGAGCTGATCCGCCGAGCCCGCCACCGCGGACACCGCCAACCGGGCCTCCTTGGACTTCACCGGAGGGAAACGCTTCTCGGGACGGCCCAGTTGCAATCAGGCAGCACGGTCTTCGAGGACGTAGGCCGAGAAAGATGAGCACAGGTCGCAAGCCTGCGGGTCGTGCTCAAGGCCTAAGCAGTATACACACGTGGAGTGAGGATCCGTCTGAGACATCTTCTGACCCGCATGGGCATCTCCGAACTGGAGTCGATTTGTCCATCGAGCTGCGAGGGATGAAGACTGAAGTCTTTTGCAAAATTTTATTTTTAAATCCATAAGCGGAGAATAGAACCAGATGCGAAAGCGTTGCGAGGAGAACCTGAGCTTCCAGCGGTAAGGAAGATCTGGCGCATGGGGGGAGCCGAGTTATACCACCCGGGTGGGTGGGAGGAGCAAGCTTGAAGACCTTCCGGCAAGATTTAAAGCGGCAAGGATACTGCCAATGAGTGTGGATGAACAACATATCCATGTCCCTAGAAATAACACTTTCCATGAGAGAAAGTGAAGCTTGCAATCCGCAGCTGGTTCAAAAGGGGGTAGAGTGAGCTTTTCCAGCACAAAAAGTAGGTCCCAGTGAGGGACGGGGTCTCTAATGGGGGGCTTCAAATGAAGGATACCCCCCAAGAAGGTTCAAGCTACCTCCAGCTGGGCCACCGTTCAGCCCTGGACAGAAGAATGATAGGCAAAAATGGCCGACAGATGTACTCTGATGGAGGAGTAGCCCAATCCTGGGCTGGCAGTATAGCCTAGAGGTTAGAGGAACGAGGTGTGAACGAGCTTGGTACATCCAGCAGCCCAGACAGGAGTTTGATTCTTACATCCTCCACTTGCATACTGTGTGACTGAGCAAGTCACTTGACCTCCCAGTGCTCCCAGGTCGCCCCTGAAAACAGGCACTTGTGCCTAATGGGCCTTACCCGGTTACCAAAGACTAAAATAAAATAAAATAAAAAAAATCCAGAGTCCAAGAGGGACAAGAGATATCAGAGGATTGAGTTCACCAGACAGGCCAAGGGATCCAGGTGGCAGGCAGAAGCCCATAGGCAGAAGCGCTTCTACTTCATGGCATAAGTGGCTCTGGTGGAAGGCTTTCTAGCTGCCACCAGAACACTGGCCATCCTGTTGGAGACTCCAAAGCGTGACCTGGCTCAGGAGCCATGCATGCATGGAGATGCAGTGACCGGAGGTTCGGGTGGACCAGGGTCACCTTGTCCTGAGAAAGCAGGAGAGTGCTCGGAGGCAGAGGAACCGATGGTTCGGCTGCCAACTGCTGCAACAGTGGAAACTAGATCTGTCATGGCCACAATGGGGCCAGCAGGATCATCGGTGCTCCCTCCTTTTGCAGCTTGAGATGCACCTTCTGCAGAAGCGGGAAGGGAGGGAATGCGTAAAGGAACCTCCCGCTCCGGGAGAGGGACAACACGTCTCGCCAAAAAACTCCATGCCCTGGCTCTAGCGAGCAAAGAACTGGGCAATTTTGCAATGCTAGGGGAGGCAAAGAGGTTTAGCTTTTCTACTTTAAACACGTCTG
The DNA here is from genome assembly GCA_016271365.2 of Neoceratodus forsteri. NCBI lineage: Eukaryota > Metazoa > Chordata > Ceratodontiformes > Ceratodontidae > Neoceratodus > Neoceratodus forsteri. Next base: position 690,808,719 of record CM057449.1, read on the forward strand.
TATTGCCCATGTCAGGAAACTGAGCAAAGTGCTGGGTAAGTCACGGCATAGTGGGGACGACTCAGACTTCAAACTAATCGCACTTACCACTGAGGAAGTACTCCCCCACCTATCACTATGATCCTTAACCTCTCTCTGTCGTTGTCTCAGTTCCCACAGGTTTGGAAAACAGCCACTGTTACACCAGTTCATAAAGCTGGGAACCATGCGCTACATAGCAACTATAGGCCTATATCAATCCTCCCTCCCCTTTCAAAAATACTCGAGCGTATTGTTGCCAACCAACTAGTGGACCACCTCAGTAAATACTCCCTACGGTGTGAACAACAACATGGTTTTAGAAAAGGGCACAGCACCACCACTGCTCTCCTAGAACTCACCAGCTCTGTCCACCAATATAATGACCAAGGCAGTCTAATGGGGGCAGTCTTTATAGACTTAACCAAGGCCTTCGACATGGTTAATCACCTGCTCCTCCTTAATCAACACTCCCTAACTGGCCTCTCCCCTGATTCACTGTCCTGGTGTACAAAGCTATCTTGGAGATAGATCACATTGCATGAAGATTTCCAACAGTATCTCAAACCAAAAAAACAGTTCGGTCTGGTGTATCCCAGGGCTCAATTCTGGGTGCCCTCCTATTCAGCATCTTCATTAACAATTTACCATCTGCCGGCCACCTGCGCACATTACTCTATGCGGACAACGCTGTCATTTTTGCAAGCCTCCCTGACCCACACGTGCTCGAAAGCAACCTACAGAATGGTTTCCTGGACATCGAGCACTGGTTCTCCACACAGAAGCTAGTGCTAAATTACAAGAAGACAAAAGTCCTGTTCTCCTCTGCCCGCAGTAGATACAACGGACATGCTCTCACTATCAGAAATAGCCAATATGACCCCCTTGAACAAATACAGCATTTCAAGTACCTTGGGGTCACCCTAGATAGTCACCTCACCTATACACCACACATCAAAAATGTAGCCAGAGCCGTCAATGCTAGGACCGGTCTTCTCTATCGACTCAGAAAGTGTCTAACACCTGAAGCTCTCAATCTGGCGATTTACAGTTCGGTGCTCTATTATCGACTATGGCCTTGTCATTTACAGAGCTGCTACCAATACTGCTCTCAAAAGGCGCACTGTTGCGCTAAACAAGGCTTGTAGACTCCAAATGGGGGCATTCCACCTCACCCACACCTGTGATCTCTATAAAACAGACTGGATGGCTCAATCTATCTGTGAGAAATAAATCACACCTGCCTTCTCACTAAACAGATTATACTTGGGTTCATGCCGAAGGGTCTGTTTTGTCTCCTTCACAAATCTCCAAAGACCCAACATACGCGCAACTCATCCACTAAACTCCTACTAGTCCCACGGTGCCGGACCACTCAACACCAATGTGCCTTTGGTTGCAGAGCGCCTTCCTGGTTCAATGGACTCCCCAATAGTCTAGCTACCCTTCCAAAACTTGGAGATTTCAAACATAAGCTCTGAACTCACCTCCTAACTGAAAAATCCTGTGATTGCTCCACCTAATTTCCAAGTCCCTTTCAAGACCTCCACTAGTCCATCCCCTCCCCCCTTCTTGGACCTCCCCTCACTGATACCTCTATCACCCCCATCTTACCACCCTCCTCCCTGCCTTTGCACATCTCCCCCTTCCTTTTCTAAGAGTCTTTCCTCCCCCATAGTTGCAACTTTACAAGGCTGCCTGGCTGCTCCTCTCCCTCTTGGTCCCCCCCCTTTTTCTTCCCTCTGCCTCTGATCAGGTTTTGCTTACTGTGTATATAACTGAAGCTTAATTGTCCTATACTATAATGTAAACACATGTACATCTGTTCTGAAATATTCTGTATGACTCGTCTGTTTCCCTGCAACTGTTTGTAACCCTCCCTACTGACGTGGAACCTTTGTAAATGAGCTGCCTGGTGCTCAAAGGTATTTGTAATCCTAGAATGAATAAATAAAAAAGATCTCACCGGGCCCATTCATATGCTCTGGACTAGGTCCTGCTGAGTAAGTCTGCCAAGGTGCTCTGTACCCCGGGGACGTGAACCGCAGAAATATCCAGGCGGTGAGCAGCGGCCCAGTTCCAGACCCGTATGGCTTCTTGGCAGACGGGGTAAGAGTGTGTGCCCCCTTGCTTGCCGATGTAAAAAAATCACTGCCATGTTGTCCGACTGAATCAGAAGGTGTCCCAGGCAGAGTGCCGAGCTCAGAGCTTGTAAGGCATACAAGATCACCCTCAGCTCCAGAATACTGATGTGGAGAGTTTCTTCGGTTGGTGCCCAGATGCCCTGTGTCCAGTGAACGTCCAGATACACTCCCCAGCCTATGCCAGAGGCATCCGACATCAGGGAGTCGGAGTCGTCCTCTGAACGGGCATCCCTACCGATAAGGAAGGGAATGTCATCCACCAGTCCAGTTCTCAGTGAACCAGTTCCAAAATGGAAACCGGAAGATCCATGTCGTTCCCACACTGATACCACTGGACTTGGGAGAGTCCACTGAATCTCTCATATACAATCTGGCAAGTGGGACAGTGACAATGGAGGCAGCCATATGGCCTAGGAGCTGGAGAATCAACCTGGCTGGGACCCTTGGAAGGAACGAGACCTGATCAGCCAACTCCCGGAGATGGAGAGCCCTGTCTTCTGGGAGGACGGCCTTCCCTCTGGTGGTGTCGAGCAATGCTCCGATAAACAGGAGGGACTGGGATGGAATCAAAGAGGACTTTGCCACACTGATTGTGATCCCTAGTTCTCCAAAAAGAGAACAGGTGACCTGAATCATGTGCTGTAACTGTCCTCTAGATGGGGCCTTTAGGAGTCAATCATCCGGATAAGGAAAGACACAATGACCCCTGCTTCAGAGGGCGGCTGCAAGCATTGCCGGGCACTTGGAAAAGACCCTCGATGCCAATAATAGGCCGAAGGGCAGCGCTCTGAACTGGTAATGTCTTTCCTGAAACTCGAACTGGAGAAACCTCCTGTGCTGTTTTGCCACCAGTATGTGGAGGCATGCGTCCTGCATGTCTAAAGACGCTAAGCAGTCCCCTTGATGGATTAATGGCATGATCCCCTGAAAGGTGACCATCCGGAACCATCTGTATTCTACAAACTGGTTGATGTCGCTGAGGTCCAGAATAGGGCACAAGTCCCCAGTCTTTTTGGGGACCAGAAAGAAGTAAGGATAGAAGCCTGTGCCCCTCAGAGATGTGGGTATAGGCTCTACGGCCCTTTTTGTCAGGAGTGCCTGGATCTCTGCTCAAATGAGCTCTGCATATGCCTGGGAGGGGAAGGGGGCATATATGGTAGCTTCTGAAGGAACTCTATAGAGTGTTCCTTGTCGATAAGCTGTAGGACCCACTGGTCGGAGGTGATCTCCCGCCACTCTCTGGTGCAGACAGAAAAGTGGCCTCCGACCACTTCCCCAGTCTCTGAGAGGAGAGGGGGTGGATCCTGCAAAAAGTTAGGTGGTTGCGAGGGGGCGGCCTGGCTGACTTAGCTGCCCCGAGGCGGGGCCCTAGGGGCCTCTTGGTGGGGTCCCTTACACCATAGTTTTGCTGCTGCTGTTGCTGAAAACGGTTGTTGTCCCTCTTCTTCGAGAGTGAAGTTTACGAAAGGGCCTCTGTTTTGGTTTGTACACAGAATGTACCAGCCTAATGGCTTTGCCAGAGTCCTGCAATTTGGTGATCATCTGTTCTCAATCCTCACCAAAGAGAACGGAGCCATGGAATGGTGCGTCCAGGCTATCTGTCTGCACTTCCTGCCGGGGCGATGCCGGAGACCATGAGCCACAAATGTCGCTGTAAACACATCCGTGGCTGCGGCCCATGCTGCCGTGTCCGCTGAATCGTAGGCAGATTGGAGGACATGCGTACCTACGTCCAAGCCTGTCTGCATCAGCTGTTCAAGCTCTGATTTTTGTGGGCAGTCCAGGAACTCTTCGATTATGTCAAGTCCCTGCTCCCACAGGGCGTTCTGAAACTGCACCATGTGAGTCAGAAAATTAAAACTTCTGATGGTGCAGGTGGAGGAAGAACAGACCTCCCGCCCTATGGAATCCAGCTGCTTAGACTCCTTATCAGGATGCTGGGTACTAAGGTGCCTCATCCCTTGCGACCAGTCGTGGGCATCCGAAATGACCACTGACTCTACCAGTGGCTGCCCCCCAAAAAGGGCTCTCCTCTTTTGGGGCCCTATAAGAAAAAATTACTCACCTTAGTAATGTTGTTTCTTCTAATGGAGTCTTGCTATATTATGACATATGCAGTGAGTCCCAACCTCTCGAACTGCTCCGGAGGTGAAAGAGTTAACTTTCCATGCCAGGCATGGAACACTGAGCTCGAGTTCGGTTGAAAACTCTGTTGTTCTTCAAACTCAAACTGTCAGATCTTTATGAGCTAAACTCGCTAAGGTCCTGTGTGGAAGCTGTAAACCTACACTAGCCAACTGGCTACTAAATATAGAAACACATTTTTTGGTCCCAAAACAAAGACTCAAGTCAGGAGACCCAAAAAATGAAAAACACAACACCCAGTCACCCCAAAAAAGGGAGGGGTGAAAAAACAAGGTGGGCATCTACTAAGTGCCAACACTGCACTGCCCACCCACATCCCAAAAACAGAGGTTCTGAGAGGGGCAGGCGGGAGGTCATAATATAGCAAGACTCCATTAGAAGAAACAACATTACTAAGGTGAGTAATTTTTTCTTCAAACAACATGAAGTCTTGCTATATTATGACATATGCAGACTACACAGCAGTACCTCCATGGAGGAGGGTCAGGAACCACTTAGAAATAGGCTCTGAAGCACAGCTGTGTTAAACCCGAGCATCACTCCCAGCCTGGGTGTCCAGAGAGTAATGCTTGATAAAAGTGTGAACTGTTTTCAGGTAGCTGCTTGACAAATCTCTAGAATGGGGATGTCCCTGGCAGCAGCCAGGGAAGCAGCTGTACCTCTGGTAGAGAGCCCTCAGGCCTGAGGGAGGAACCTTACCCAGCTTTTCATAACAGAATTGGATACAAGAGACAATCCACTTGGCAATGGATCTTTTAGTGGCAGGTTTCCCTTTACCAACCTCACCATAAGTGAGGAACAGTTGGAGGGAGTCAAACCTGTGACCCTTGGTACACTCAATGTAGTAACTAAGGCTCTCTTCACATCTGTTGTGCAGCCTCCTCTGCCAGAGGAGGAATGGTCAGTGAAGTACACTGGAAGAGATATGGATTGATTAAGGTGGAAATCTGAAACCACCTTAGGCAAGAACTTCCTGTTAGTCCTGAGGACCACCTTATCTCTATGAAAGGAGATAAAATCAGGCTCCACTGACAAAGCCTGTAATTCACTTATGCGTCTGGCAGAAGTGATGGCTACCAGAAACACAGTCTTCCAAGTCAAATATTTAAGCTCTGCTGAAGACAAGGGCTCAAAAGGAGGTTGCATAAGCTGAGCAATGCAAACATTAAGATCCCAGGCAGGAGCAGGGTCCCTGAATGGAGGGTTGGTGTGAAGTAATCCCTTAAAAAACTTGAGAATACAGGATGAGCTGAAAGAGAAGAGGGTTTACCTACTGAAATGAAAGCAGACACAGCTGCCAAATGCACCTCTAGGGTAGCTGGTCTGAGCCTCAAAGTGTTCAAATGGACCATATAATCCAGGACTGTGGGTAAATCAGCAGATTCTGGGGAAATATGCTTCCCAGAGCACCATATGGAAAACCTCTTCCATTTGGAATTGTAAGTAGCCCTGGTGGAAGGCTTCCTAGAAGCCTTCAATATATCCATTACACCTTGGGAGAGGTGTAGATCAGCAAATTCTAACTCTTCAAGAGTCAGGCCTTGAGATTGAGAGATTTGAGGTTCGGGTACCAAACCCTCCCCTGAGCACAGGTTAACAGATTGTGATTCCTGGGAAGACACAGGGGAAGATGGACTGCTAAGGACAGTAGGAGTGGATAACAGGGTTGTCTGGCCCAATCTGGAGCAATCAGAATCACTTTGCAGGATTGAGATCTGACTTTGACTAACACTTTGAACAGGAGAGGGAAGGGGAAGCATAGAGAAACTTCCCTTCCCAATTGAGAAGTAAGGCACCCAGAGGGACTGAGCCCAGCACTGGGGGCCTGCAGCAAAAAAGGGGAAATTGGTGATTGTCTGGGGCTGCAAAAAGATCTATCTGCGGGGTGCCCCACCTGGCAAATATTACCTCCAGGACCAGGGGATCCAGTGACCATTCGAGATGGCCCTGGGAAATCCTGCTGAGAGCATCTGCCAGGACACTGCCCTTGCCTGGGAGGTGAACTGCCGTAAGGGAGGTGTTCAGGAGAAGCCAGAGACCACAACTTCATTGGCTTGTGCACAAGGTCAGACAGAGTGCCTCCTTGCTTGTTGATGTACCACATTGTAGTGGTGTTGTCTGTTCTGACCTGTACAACTTTGTTCTGAACAGATTTGGAAAAGCTTGAAGTGCTAGAAAACTGCTCTGAGCTCCAACAGGTTGATGTGGAGCAGAGATTCCTGAGGGGACCACAGTCCCTGGTAGTGAGGTCGCCACGTGAGCTTCCCACCCCAAGAGGGATGCATCTGTAGTAAGGATTAAAGAGTGAGACTGAGTGACAAAGGGAACCCCTTGTCTCAGATTGCTCCGATCCTGCCACCATTGTAGGGCTTGGATCAGGGCTCGAGTCACTGGGATCAATTTGGTTAGAGGGTCTTTTCTTTGAGACCAAAAGGCTCTCAAATGGAACTGGATGTCCCTCATCTGAAATCTGGCTCCTTGCACTACTGCTGTAGAAGCAGCCATGTGCCCTAGGAGCTGTAGAAAATGCCTTGCTGGTCGAGAGACCTGCAGGGTGAATGAGGAGGCCAGAGAGACCAGGGTCCTTGCCCTGTCCAAAGGAAGAAAGGCTCTGGCTTCCTCTGTGTTCAGTTCTGCGCCTCTGAAGGTGAGGAGCTGGACAGGCTCTAGAACTGACTTTGGAAGATTCAGAAGGAAACCTAGAGAGGTAAGCAGTTGCTGAGTTATCTGAAGATGTAACTTGACTTGGTCTGGAGACTGGCCTATTATGAACCAGTCATCCAGGTAAGGAAAGATGGCAATTTTTTGCCTTCTTAGGTAGGCAACTGCTACTGCCAAGCATTTTGTGAATACCCTTGGAGCAGAGGTGAGGCCAAAGGGCATTGCTCTGAACTGGTAATGGCCTGAGGGCAGCTCGAACCTGAGGTACTTTCGATGGGAGCTTCTGATGAGAATATGGAAGTAAGCATCCTTGAGGTCCAGGGAGGCTAGCCAGTCCCCTGGCCTTAAAGAGGGTAGAATAACTCCCAGAGTCACCATTTTGAATTCTAGTTTTAAAAGGTGCTTGTTTAAGTATCTGAGATCCAGGATGGGCCACCATTCTGTCTTTTTTGGGATAAGGAAGTACCTGGAGTACAATCCTTTGCCCTGGTGTAGGGGTGGAACCCTTTCCACGGCTCTGAGAGCCAGGAGGGTAGAGACTTCTGCCTCTAGGGCAAGTGCTCTGATGGATTTGCAGTGGAAAGGATCTGTTCTCATCTTTGGAAATTTTTGAAGCTGAGAACCAGTCCCGGCTTACTACTTCCAGGACCCACTTGTCTGATGTCAGAGACTTCCAGTCCTGGACAAAGTAAGCCAGCCTGCCCCTACAGGTAATTGAGAATCCGCCCTGGCAACCCCATCAGGGTGCCTGCTTGTACCCCGGCCTGCCTCTCCTCTAAAGAACCCTCCATGAAGCTGAAGAGGAGGTCTGGCTTGGTAAAAGGCTCATGAAAAGGCCTGCCCTGCCCCTGGAAGGCTGCCTTTGGAGGAGTGGCCTGCCTTTCCTTGGCCTGTGCACCCTATAGGTGGTCCTATACTCATCCATTTTTCTTCATGTAATTCTCTGCTCCCCAAACAGAGAATTACCCACAACAGGAAAATCCATGGCCTTAGTCTGGGTATCCTCAGACAGGCTAGTACATCTGAGCCAAGCCACTCTGCTAAGTGCCACAGATGTAGCCATGACTCCTGATGACACATCATTAGAGTCTACTGCAGCATGGAATTGCAACAGTAGATGCCTCACTACCATCAGCAGCCACCTGCTCCAGCTCCTGGCAAGCTGGCTAGGACCTGTTTTGCTAGAGCCATAACAGTATCCCATCTGGATTTCTGATATCTAGCAACATAAGCCATATAATTTGCCTGTCTGAGTCCCAAGGATGCTGCCATGTACTGTTTCTTTGCCATGGCATCAATCCTCCTGGAGTCCTTGTCAGGGGGGTGTGAGGCCAAGGGAATATTTGCCTTGTCACAGGCTGCAGCCTGCACTACCCCAACATGGCTGCATTGTTGTGTAAGGAACTCCGTATCAGAGCCTGACAATGTGTACCTCTTGTCCATTCTCTTATCAACAGGAGGTATAGTGTGAGGAGTTTAGAATTTTTACTGTCCGCTTCCCAAAAGATTTATGCAAAGGAATAGACAGTCTCCTGACTCTGGGATATCCATCATTTCCACATAGTCAGGCTCCTTCTTGAGCATCCAAGCCTCCATAGGGAGCTGGAGGGTTTCAGCCACTTTATAAAACATAAAATGAGAAGGGGACCAGAAAGCTTAGGAGGAGACACTCCTGAAGGTTTGTCTGGGAGATGTCCGTTCAATGGGCACATCCAGACTTTCAAATCCATTCTACTCCTCATACTCCTCCTCCGGTTCATAAAATTCCTCTAAATCATACTTTGAACTGGTGGAACCAGCCGAACCGCACGCTACCTGATGGAGTTCCGCCCGGAACCGAGGAAAGCGACTGCACAATTTTAATCGCTTTGGCTATTTCTTCAGCAGTTGGAGAGGCAAGTTTTGGCTCCACACCAGCTGATTTCCTTGTCCTTTTTGCTGGAACTGTCTCCTCCGAGTCGGCTCTCCTTTTGCCCAAGGAAGTCTCGCCCTGGTCAGAGAGCACTCCCTCCGGTTCGGTTGGAACCGAACCGGGCTGGCCATCTGGGTCAGCGGACTTCTTGGCCTCCCTTTCCCTGAGCCTACCAACTCTCTTTTCCAGGGTTACTGCAGGAAAATTTTTGCAAATCTGGCAGTCTGCACTGAGGTGGTCAAACTCCAGACAATAAACACAGGTGGTGTGAGGGTCAGCCTTGGCAAAGGCTTCCCCACAGACACTGCAGTGTTGAAACCCAGTGGGCCCGGTTTTTCTTTTGGGTTTCTCAGACAGTGCCAGTCCTAACCAAACTTGCCCGTTTATGGCAATCCGCCAAGCAAGACCCTCTTATCGGTTCCCAACGTGTCACGGGTCGTGGAAAAAAACGTAATAAAATCAGTTTTTTTTTTTTAAAACCGATAAGAACCGGTAACCACACTCTAAAAGACAGATTAATATATTTCAAAACAACCTGATCGGTTCAAACCGAACCGATAACCGTCTACAAGTTCCACACAGAAGAATTAAATGTAAAAGCTATCTGGTACTTACAATACCACAGACAGAGCTTGAACCGACCGGTTGCAGTTTAAATTCGGTCAAAAAAAACCGAGAAAATAATACTTTAACCGACAAAATGAACCGAGCAGGAGAAAATCTCCGGAGCGACTGTTCAGTGAGGCGGAGTAAAGAATCTGACAGTTTGAGTTTGAAGAACAACAGACAGAGTTTTCAACCGGGCTCGAGCTCGGCGTTCCATGCCTGGCATGGAAAGTTAACTCTTTCACCTCCGGAGCAGTTTGAAGGTTGGGACTCACTGCATATGTCATAATATAGCAAGACTTCATATTGTTTGAAAGGTGGTTTGCCTTCTTGGGTATGGCTGGGGCTGTATGGGGGCATTTACAGGCCGCCTTGGTGACATCTGTGAAGGTGTCATCAAGGGGCGGAATAACCTCAGGTTTAGGGTCTTTTTGACGAAGATATTTAGCTAGTCTGAGCTTTTGTTTATTGTTTATTGATAAATATCGGATAACACCTTTGAGTCACTCTTTTACAAAGGTTCCACGTCATACATATGAAGAAACAACAATGTACAGAGTAACATAGTAGTTAAACACAATGGTTACAGAATGGTTGCAGATGATTACCGAAAATATAAAAAATATAAAAAACAGCAGCTGGGAAATGAAAATTACGTACCTACCGCAATTCTTGATCTTCTTGGACGAGTCTCCACCACTCATTCACACTATTGGGATCTGCGCCGGAGGCACTAGGACCCATCGGGAGCAAACTTTTTGCTGGAGGGTCGACACCAGAGATGGCGCCGCGAGCACTAGCTCGTGCGGCAATGACTATCTCGGCGTCGACCCTCCAACCGCCTCAGTTCCTTTTTTCCCGCCGTCGAGTGCGCTTCAGTAACGACGTCGCTCGCCTGTCGGGAGTCAAACTTCAAACTAGCAGCATAGTTTTCAGTTTATTTTTTTGTAGTATCTCGATTTAGTATCGCTTAAGTTTATTCTATTTTAATATACAATAAAGAAGTCTCAGCCTACTTGGCGGAGTCGACCATGAGCAGGTCAGGTGACTGTAGGGAGACTTCGTATGAAAGCTGTTCAGTCAGTCGGGCTGGGTCCGGTCCGCCTCCTCCCGAACGGGGGTCTGACAACAGTCAGTCCAATGCCCGGGGGGATGGGCGGTCCCCCCGGAGGCATAAAAACGGTCACATTCTCGGCACCGTTCGGCCTCGAGCTCTTCTTCGGCCCACAGGTCTAAAAAGAGAAGGCATCACTCGAGGTCGCCCGCTGATATGTCTGCGCGTCGACGCTCTGTTATCGTGGCTAGTTGCCGGTCTCCTCCTTCGGAGTCGCCAACTTCTGCTTCCGGTAGCCGCCATCTTCGGCATCAGAGTCCTACCCCGCCTATTGGTAGGTCTTCAGATGAGCAGTTTCATCAGTGGGCCGCTCTTATGGAGCAATGGGCTCGGAGGTTGGTTCTGCTACCTGGCTCGGTTGCCCGTGGGCCTTCGGGCTTGTCGGGCGACCAGGTAGGGTGGTTGGACTTTCCTGGTCGCGCGGTCCCCCATCACATGGCTGCGGAGCAGGGGGCCACACCGATGCCCTTATCTCCTGCTATTTTCCCTTCTAACCATGTTTCTCAGGGTCCTGGGATGCTTTTGGCGCCGTCTGCGGTGTTGCGGGGCTTGTCGGCGCCGTGTGCCTTCTCGGCGCCGTCCGCGCTGCCGGGCGGCTTCTCGGGGCCGCGCTGTTCTTCGGCGCCGCTTCGGTCCCGCTTGCCTCCTCGGCGCGAGCCTCGAGGACTCTCTTCCTCTCAATTCTTCCTTCCTCTTCTGTATTTCACCTTTCTGTCCAAACAGTCCTCCTGGACTATCAGGAAATGACGTTGAGCCTGACCCAGACCTTCGGTTGGGTGATGAAGTGGACTAAGCAGGATCTTTCACTGCTACAGAGCCTGTGGTCGAGGACCTGTCCTTTAAGTCTCTGTTGAAGAACCTGAGCTCCACTTTCTCTCCAGACTACAGACATCGATCCTGGGAAGCGGTTAAGACTCCAATATCTTCATGCTTGGAGATCCCTCATGATTTGACCCTCCGATTCAACCTTCCTTCGAGACGCTGTCTCAAATGGTATGGAATAATCCTGCTCTTACCCTTCGTGGCTAAATCCATTGATAGAAATATTCAGCCCCAAGGATCGTCCCATTTGGCATCTCAAGCCTTATGGGATCCTATTGTAGTCCTGGCAGAGAATGATAAGGTCGTTTCTTCCTCGTTACTACAGCTCGACCTATTAACAGAGTCTCGTAAGATTGATACATTATGTAAGAGTCTTTGCTGTGTCCACTTTGGGCATAATGTATTGCCAGTTACCAGGGCTATTTTTCTCAGTATGAGTATATCCTGTGGCACTCTATCAAGCAAATGGTTGAAGCTCTTCCGGACTCGGACTCTAAGTCAGAGCTTCTTCTGACCATTACCAGAGGTACTGAATCTAATAACCAACAGGTCAAAGCAGCCATGGATGCTTTCGACACTGCTTCTCATTCAGCAGCCACTGGTATTTGTACTCGCCGTCACTCTTGGCTGCGTACTTCGGGCTTCACGAATGATGCACAGCAGCAGGTGATGGCGTTGCCCTTTGACGGCTCGTATCTTTTTGGTCCTCAGGTAGAGCAAGCTCTAGAGGCTACTCAGAAGACTAGGTCGGCCATTAAGCTGACTCGACCCCCTCCTACCCCCTCTCGAGGGCATGTCGGTAAACGTCAGTTTCATAATCGTCAGTCCTTTCGAGGCAGGGGCAGAGGAAGTTTCCATAAGAACCAACCTGCCCAACCTCAAGGAAGATTAAAGGTTGCAGGTATATGCATAGCATTTCAGGGTGATGGCGCTAGCCATGACCACGAGTTATTCCTTGGCCAAGGCTGGACAGAGATGTCCACTGTCATGGTATAGGCACGCTCAGGGGTGGCAGACCAGAGTTAGGTCCGTAGACATGGGGAGATAGGAGGTGGTAGAAAAATGGAGGGTCAGGTTTAGGGGCAATCACATACCGATCCTTGGGTACTAAGGTCCCTTTGTTGGTACTTGAACCGACCAAGTCTGGGTTCAGTGAGGAGGGAGTTTGGGAGTGAGTTGAGCCAGGTTGGGGGCAGATATCGAAACGTTCTTTGGCCAGAGGTGGTTTTGCGGCAAGGTACCCTAAAGTGGGTAGTCGCTGACTGCCGTGTGAGGCAGCTGGACAGTGGGGCCTGAAGTAGTGGGGAGAGGGCTGGAGGGAGTAATCCTGAGGTGATTTTCTTTGTGAAGAGGCAGGTCTGGTACTTTAGCCTTCCATCAAAATTGAGCCAGTTTGCTGAGGCGTAGAGGGTGCATGTATGAGTGAGTCTGCAGGCCTGATTGAGGGCCAGTCTAATCTTGTGTAGGTGGGTGGTGTCGGCCGCACCATATATGATACCACAGTCAATTAGGGATACAATAGATGTAGAGATGGCTAGGCAGAGAGATTCAGGAGGCAGGCAGTGCTTATAGCGGTGAAGGAGACCAATACGTATGTTGACGGCGGTGCTCAGTAATCGGATATGGTCATGGAAAGCGAGACCTGTGTCTAAGGTGATGCCAAGGTATTTGAAAGTGTTAACCTGTTCAAGGGGGGGGGGGCGCATTTAGTGAGTTCAGAATGTGCAAGGGTTGTCCTAGGTTCTTATTTTGGGGGTGTGCAAACATAGGAAAATTACGTACCTACCGTAATTCTTGATCTTCTTGGACGAGTCTCCACCACTCATTCACACTAGTGGGATTAGCGCCGGAGGCACTAAGACCCATCGGGAGCAAACTTTTTGCTGGAGGGTCGGCGCGAGAGACGGCGCCGTGTAGCAGCGGCTCGAGCGGTAATGACCATCTCGGCGACGACCCTCCAACCGCCTCAGTACCTTTTTTACCAAGGAGGTGCAGCGCAACTAACGTAAAGAGTAAAACCCAACATTAAAAAACGGACATAAGATAGTCCGTATGACCCGTGTAAGAAGGGTCAGCAAAGAAGTCCTCACGGCCTAAAGATTTGAGGGAGTGAAGACCAATACAGCGGTGAGCTCGGGGGATGGAGGGTGGGCGTGTGAATGAGTGGTGGAGACTCGTCCAAGAAGATCAAGAATTACGGTAGGTACGTAATTTTCCTATCTTCCTGGACATAAGTCTCCACCACTCATTCACACTAGTGGAGAGTACCAAGCTGATAATCCCCAAAAGGGCGGCAGAGATTTGAGCTCACGCTGCTAAGATAGAAGCCCATTAAGGATAATTCTGCCAATGCGGAATGTCGCCTAGCATGAACATCCAGTGCATGGTGCTTATGAGGTATGCACTGAGCTCCAGGTAATGGCGTTGCATATATCTGCAATTGGAACATTGCAATTTCCGCTAGGGATGCGCGGACGCCCCTAGTAGAGTGAGCGCACACTCTACCTTCTAATTTAACTTGAGCCATGGAATAGCAATGACGAAGGCATGCCACTAACCATGAAGAGATGCATCTAATAGCGACAGGTTGACCCAGCTGGGTGTCGCTGAAAGAAACGAACAGTTGCTGAGTCCTTGAACATCCTTGTTCTATCTAAATAGAACTGAAGGCTCTCTTAACATCCAAGGAATGAAGAGCTCGCTCCCTTCATTTTGGAAATTAGTAAGTAAGCGAGGAACCAGAGGTTGGTTTAGGTGGAATTCTTGACACAACCTTGGGAAGAAATTTAGGATGAGTAATGGAGAACTACCTTGTCTTTATGGAATACAGTACTACTGAGGGTCCGTAATCAGGGCATGTATCTCAGAGACCCCTGTGGGCTGAGGTAATGGCCACCAGGAAGGCAGTCTTCCAGGTAAGAAATTTTAGCTCACAGGTAGCTAAGGGTTCGAAGGCTTCCGAGTGAGCATGTCCAGCACCAGGTTAATGTCCCAGGCTGCAACTGGACGCCAACAGGGGTCTGGTATGTGAGAACTTCTACAGTCTCTTCACCATAGGTAACTGAGCTCAGAGTTAAGGAAGAAACCGCTCATGGAACGCTGAGATGACACTAAGGTGAACTTTAACTGTGGAGTACTGAAGACCTAAGTTTGACAGGTCCAAAAGATACTCCAGAACCTTGCCAGGAGGACAGGAAAAGGATTCCAAGAGGATTTTGCACACCAGAGGAAAAACGTTTCCATTTGGAAGCGTCGTTCTGTGTGGCTGGCTTCCGAGCAGCCAGAAGGATGTCTGAAACTCTCACGAGGACGTGAACCGATTCACTTCTATCTCTTCAGGAGCCAAGCATGAAGGTGAAGTGATTTCAGGTTAGGGATGGACCAATCAACCCTGAGTCAAAAGACTGATTTGCAAAGGAAGTGGTCTCGAGAGGCTGCCAACATACTGTTGAGTAGAGAAACCATAGTTGCGAGGCCAGGAAGGAGCAATGAGAATCATCTTGGTCCCCTGAGACTCTAACTTGAGGAGTACTCTCTGGATTAGAGGAAGCGGTGGAAAGGCGATAGAAAGCTTTTGTCCACCGCAGCCTGAACGCATCCTGACAGAAAATGCCAGGCCCTGGATTTCTGGAGCAGAAGAGAGGCAGTTTTATGCTGAGTGGGGATGCAAAAGGTCCAGGTCTGGAGTCCCCACTCTTTGAACAGTGGGACCCGAGCTACGGCTGGATCGAGAGACCACTGTGAGGGTCTGCCTGCTCTGCTTGAGGTGATCTGCCAGGTCGCTTTGTATACCTGGCAGATAAACCGCTTGAATCAGAGACTTGTGCTCCAAGCACCACTCCCACACCCTCATTGCTTCCTGCAAATGGGATAAGAATGAGCACCGCTTGCTTGTTGATGTAATACATCACTGCTTTGTTGTCCGTCTTGAAGGAGAATGTTCTTGTGACAAAGGACATCCTTCAGAGCTCGGATTGCATAGAGGGACGCTCATCTCCAGGACATTTATGTGAGATGAGTTTCGAACTGAGTCCATACACCTTGAGTGTGGAGGAGAGACAGTGAGCTCCCCATCCCATTAGCCGGCGCTCTGTGGTGATGGAGATCTGATGATCCGGGGAGCAAGGGAATCCTTCCAGGAGATTGCTCTCTTGAGACCACCAGGTGAGAGACCTTCGAAAGGGCTCCGTCACCTTGATGGGATAAGACTGGGGGTGAGAGGTCGGGGACCACTGAGTGGAGAGCATCCATTGGGTGGTTCTCATGTGCAGTCGGGCCAGAGGGACAGTGAAGACAGAGGACGCCATGAGACCCAACATGCGTTGCATCGAGAGAGCTGTAACAGATTGGTTCTCCCTGATGTAACGGGCCATTCGAGGATGTCGAGTCTTCTGTCCTCTGGAAGGTAAAGCCTCGCTGAAGAGGTGCTCTAGCAGCGTCCCATGAAAGGAGCCTGGAGGGTTGCAGTTGAGATTTTTCAAATTCAGCAGAACTCCCATGGACGTGAGAGGACGGAAGTCGCTTGCACGGCTTCCAAAGTCCTTGGCCGGAAGGGCTTGAGAAGCCAATCGTCCAGGTAGGAAACACTCGAGTCCGGACTCTTCTGAGATGCGCCATGAGAACTGCACAACACTTTGTAAAAATCATAGCGCCAAGGATAGCCCAAAGGGCAGGACTCTGAACTGATAATGCTGACCCAAAGCTACAAACCTGAGGAACTTCGGTGGGTCGGGTGGACGGGATGTGCTGGTAAGCATCCTGCATATCCAGAGGCTAGCCAGTCGTATGGATGCAGCAAGGGTAACAGGGTACCTAGGAAATCATCTTGAATTTCTCCCTGGGGAGGAATTTGTTTAACTTTCTGAGGTCTAGAATGGGACGCATCCCAGATTTCTTTGGAACCAGAAAGTAATGGGAGAACCCTGTGTTTCAGAGATGCGAGGCACCAGTTCTGTGCCCTGTTGTTCAGAAGGCCCTGGATTCCCAGGTGAGGAGGCCTGATTGAGAGGCCGACAACCTGGGTTGTCGTCTGGGAGGACAATTCAGGGGTTTCCAAGAAATTGAGAGAATAACCTTGCAATTATCCAAGGACCCATTTGTCCGGTGTTGGACTTCCACTGGTTGTAGAAGTACATCAGACGACCTCCACTGGAGGAGAAAGTTCCACCCGGCAGAGTGGATGGAACTTGGGCCAACGACTATAAGGTAGCGCTGGGAGTTTTAGGCCCCTGCGCTTTCTGTGTCGTCTTCTTTGAGGTTGGGCAGGTTGGCTTTTGTGGAAGCTTCCCTGCCTCTGCCTCGAAAGGACTGACGACTATGAAACTGACGCCTGTTCACATGCCCCGAGAGGGGCAGGCGGAGGTCTGGCCAACTTAATGGCCGATCTAGTCTTCTGAGTGGCCTCTAAGGCTTGCTCCACCTGAGGGCCAAAAAGAAAGGAGCCATCAAAGGCAGCGCCATCACCTGCTGCTGAGCATCATTAGGTGAAGCCAGAAGTGCGCGAGCTGCGGATTGGCGGTATTTGTGCACATCGCTGCTGCTGAGCGAGAAGCAGTGTCAAAAGCGGCCCATGGCGTGCTTTGACCTGTTGGTTATTGGACTCAATACCTCTAATAACGGTCAGAAGAAGCTCTGACTGAATCCGAATCTGGAAGAGCTTCAACCATTCTTTTTCATAGAGTGCCACAGGATATACTCATACTGAGAAAAATAGCCTTGATAACTGGCAATACGCATACTTAGAGTGGAGGCAGCAAAGACTCTCTTACCTAATGTATCAATCTTACGAGACTCTTTGTTAATAGGTCTAGCTGTAGTAGTTTGAGGAAGAACGACCTTGTCATTCTCTCTGCCAGGACTACAATAGGATCCGCAGCGCTTGGGATGCCAAAATGGGACGATCCTTGGGAGCTGAATACTTCTTATCAATGGATTTAGCCACTGAGGGAATAAGAGCAGGATTATTCCATACCATTTGAGACAGCGTCTCGGCGAAGGCTGGATCGGAGGAGTCAAACTAGGGGATCTCCAAGCATGAAGATACTGGAGTCTTAATATCTTCCTAGGATCGGTGTCTGTAGTCTGAGAGAAAGAGTGGATCCGGGTTCTTCAACAGAGACTGTAAAGGGACAGGTCTCGCACTCACAGGCTCTGTAGCAAAGAAAGATCCTGTTTCCTCCACTTCATCACCCAACCGAAGGTCTGGGTCAGGCTCAACTGTCATCTCCTGATGGTCCAGAAAGGACTGTTGGACAGGAAAGGACAGCCTTCGAGTCATTGTCCCCAGAGGAGGCTGGAACCCAGATGACCCCCCCGATCTCTCCCAGCCATGGCACCACGAATGATGCCATGAGCCAGCCTTATGTCACCCATGGCGCTGCCCCCATCCCCGGCACCATGAACAGCACTGAAGTCAGAAGCAGTGCCGGAGGCCTGCCCCACACCACCCTGATCCCCAAATCTGGAGGCCCCAGAGTGCGATGCCAGGGAGCCTCCGAAGAGGTGATTGCCTGGACGGTGCCTCCTTCCCGGCCTCCAAGGGGACCAGGCTGGGCCTCCTGCACTGTGGGAGAGGTTCACATTAAAGCAAGACTGGAAGAGGCAGAAACCCCCTCCTCTGTGGGTCATATAGGACTGGGAGGGGACCCGGAGAAAGGACAGAGAATCATGTTCCTGGTGACCCGTGTATGTGCCTGTCCCCAAAGCTGGCGGCGTACACCCGACTTTGAGTGTGCGCAACTCCAGAACCTGGCAATCCATGGAGAAACAGGCAGCGCATCTGTCCATATCATGGTCTGGTCCCAAGCAGGAGAGGCACCAGTCATGTTGGTCTGCAGCGTAGTACAGTCAGCCGCAGGGACACTGGGCGCATCGGGCTGACCTGCCCTGGAAAATTTCTTCTTCTTGTCCTCCAAACCAGATATGACTGAATGGTAAAACAAACAACAAATAACACTCAGCGTTGATGGAAAATAAACAGGAAAGGTCTTACCAGATCGATGCTGAGACAACAAGGCAGCAGGAACTGGGGAGTGTTTTCTATCTGATGGACTAGGTGACAGAAAAAGGTGGCGCACACATGTGGTCTTGTTCTCCTGATGGTGGGAGAAGCAAAACTGGGGCTGAGGAGGAGTTGGCGTCGGTTACTGGCCAACCCGCAATCTCCACGTGGTATGTCGGCTGCGAGGGCGGCACTGTTCCAACGTCAACCTCCTCCTACAAAAAAGCTCCCCGGGATCCTGATCTTCAGGCTCATTACCCAACAGTGAAGAATGGTGAAGCTGACACAGATGAGAATCACCAAATCGGGAGGGGGGTGGATTGCAATTATCAAAAACAGCAATATAAATGTAGAATGGGTCAATTAACTGAGAAGAGAAATTGATGAAAAAAACGATACATGGATATTGACAATGATGCTGTACTTAATGACTTTTTTCTGTCATTTAACGTAGCACTATATAAAAATCAATAATGTAGAAATCAGCCTGAATATGAGCACACTAATGCAGAGAACACATATAGTGTCTTGTCTATGTTTCTACATCTCTCTGAATGAACTATAGTTTCAGTCACCTCAATTAAAACAACAAAAAAGAAAGTTGTTCATCCAGCAGTTTTCTTTCATCACTGATCATAAGAGTTTTAACACTGACAAGACCTACAATTTTCAGTGACAGTGAAATGCACTGAACACAGGGAGTTATCTGACACTCACACTGCACACACGCACACACACACACACACACACACACACACACACACACACTTGCATATGGTTTTGTATTTGGCAAAGATGACTGTGGGATGCAAGATATTTATAAACTGTTACTATCTTAAAAACATGCAATTACTGCAAACTCAGGGGCTGATTATTAGTTGATCTGGGAGCACAGCACAGCAGTACGCTCCCTGTACAGTGACACTATTACAGTGAACAAGTTGATGCTGACAACATCAACATTTTCACTGTAACGATCTACTCGAGACCCCAGCACTCTGCCTCCAGGTCCGCACCTCCCGATCCAACTCTGACTCAGAGTTAGAATCCTATAGATCGGGGGTGTGGGGCTAGAGCTCCACATGAGGAGTTTGGGGGTAAAGCCCTGATGAAAAACAGCCGAGGTCCTCTAGTCAGATTTATGTCACCACGAGTTGTGATCGACATAAATCTGTTGATGTGATGACCGTCGACAACTTGTTGTCAAACCGGGCATTGTAGAGTCCTGCACAGCAGTTAGTTTAAAAAGAGTTCCTCAAAGCAAGGAACTATCAACAACAGCGAGGAAAATGATGCTACCATTCAGATTAAGACCAATAGTTTTGTTTTTGTTTTTGATTCTTATGCACTATGCTGTGATTACTAATTTAATCAAACTGACTGGCATGCCACTTAACATTTTGCTGGAAAAGACACATGAGCAGCTTGAGATAACTGTTCAGATATTTTCTGACATCATAACATTCTTATAGCTTGGCAGAAGACACCAGGAGAAAGGACTGCTGTGTGACTGGACTTCTCTGCTGGGACTAAAGTAGAAGAACTTTTGTACTTGGACCTTTAATTTAGGTAAAAAGAAACTAAAATACAAAAAAAGTGTGTGTTTGGGTTAACTGAACTGAATGGGTATCTGAAGAGTTATCTCAGGTGATTGAAAGGACTTAACTGCTGTGAGGTTTAAATTACTTGTAGAAAGATCTGGTAAGTAGGGGGGAGTGGCTTAGCTAGCAGGAAGCTACATTTAAAGACTGCCTTAGAAAGATTCTGCTAATAGCTTGGCAGAAGACACCAGGAGAAAGGACTGCTGTGTGACTGGACTTCTCTGCTGGGACTAAAGTAGAAGAACTTTTGTACTTGGACCTTTAATTTAGGTAAAAGAAACTAAAATACAAAAAAAGTGTGTTTGGGTTAACTGGACTGAATGGGTATCTGAAGAGTTATCTCAGGTGATTGAAAGGACTTAACTGCTGTGAGGTTTAAATTACTTGTAGAAAGATCTGGTAAGTAGGGGAGGGCTTAGCTAGCGAAGGCTACATTTAAAGACTTCCTTAGAAAGATTCTGCTAATAACTTGGCAGAAGACACCAGGAGAAAGGACTGCTGTGTGACTGGACTTCTCTGTTGGGACTAAAGTGAAGAACGTTTGTACTTGGACCTTTAATTTAGGTAAAAAGAAACTAAAATACAAAAAAGTGTGTGTTTGGGTTAACTGAACTGAATGGGTATCTGAAGAGTTATCTCAGGTGATTGAAAGGACTTAACTGCTGTGAGGTTTAAATTACTTGTAGAAAGATCTGGTAAGTAGGGGAGAGTGGCTTAGCTAGCAGGAAGCTACATTTAAAGACTGCCTTAGAAAGATTCTGCTAATAGCTTGGCAGAAGACACCAGGAGAAAGGACTGCTGTGTGACTGGACTTCTCTGCTGGGACTAAAGTAGAAGAACTTTTGTACTTGGACCTTTAATTTAGGTAAAAAGAAACTAAAATACAAAACAAAAAGTGTGTGTTTGGGTTAACTGAACTCAATGGGTATCTGAAGAGTTATCTCAGGTGATTGAAAGGACTTAACTGCTGTGAGGTTTAAATTACTTGTAGAAAGATCTGGTAAGTAGGGGGGAGTGGCTTAGCTAGCAGGAAGCTACATTTAAAGACTGCCTTAGAAAGATTCTGCTAATAGCTTGGCAGAAGACACCAGGAGAAAGGACTCTATGTGACTGGACTTCTCTGCTGGGACTAAAGTAGAATAACTTTTGTACTTGGACCTTTAATTTAGGTAAAAAGAAACTAAAATACAAAAAAAAAGTGTGTGTTTGGGTTAACTGAACTGAATGGGTATCTGAAGAGTTATCTCAGGTGATTGAAAGGACTTAACTGCTGTGAGTTTAAATTACTTGTAGAAAGATCTGGTAAGTGAGGAGTGGCTGTAGCTAGCAGGAAGCTACATTTAAAGACTGCCTTAGAAAGATTCTGCTAATAGCTTGGCAGAAGACACCAGGAGAAAGGACTGCTGTGTGACTGGACTTCTCTGCTGGGACGATATTGCCCTCCTTCCTCCCTCCCTCCACCCCCACCTAAGCTAGTTCTATTTTTATAGCACAGGATTTGACTAACAACAGGAACTTCCTGTTTGGGGGCAGGAAGTGAGTGATCACAGAACCACCAGGACCCACCATCCTAGAAGGCAAGAGTAGCTCTCCGGCCCCCTCTAGCTGCTGGAGGAGGTCTGCCTCTGAGCAAGTAAGTGGTCTACTGAAATATAGGATATTCTTGTCTCAGAACAGCACAATCAGGAGCTTAAAGGGGCACACAGGCAGAAAGTAAGAGAGAGAGAAAAAACAGAGGAAAGAGTAAGGATTGCAAACAGTTAAGGGGCCAGAAATAAGACATGATTGGAGCGGTGCAGTGCAGTGGCTGTGGAGCAGCAGTCTTCCGGGAGATGTTCTGGAGGATGCGGTGTTGTCCCATCTGCAGGCACCTCCCTGGGCTGAGGGAGGAGGTTGCTCATCTGCAGGCTGAGTTGGCCAGGATTTGTGGGACCTCCTCTTCCTTCCAGAGACCACCAGTGCCACTGCCGTTGCCTCAGAGGTTGCCAAGAAAGAGGCGGTTGGACCACAGTGGCTCAGGGAGGTGAGGTGGTGGAACAGAGGCACATCCCTCCAGTTGTACCTCTCCACAATTACTATGCCATTTTGGCAAGTGTGGTTCCTCTATGGAGGTACCTGCAGTGGAGACAAGGAGGATGCAGGAACCTCCACAAAGGAGACCCACAGGAGGGTGGCAGGGGACCCTGCAGGGGAGAAACAACTCCTGGTGGGGGACTCCATTGTTAGGAAGGTAGAACTGGGGAGGAAGGGGAGAGGAAGGTAAGGTGCCTGCCTGGCGCCATGGCTTGGAGGGACAGGGAGCGAATCCTCAGGATTGCTGGAGCAGCTGCACAGGGAAGGGAGCTGGATGTCATTGTCCACCTAGGGACAAATGACCTGGCTAAGAAAGGGATTAGAGAAGTGCAGGAAGAGTTTGTGAAAGTGGGGAGGGCCTTAGTCAAGTAGCATGCGTAACCTTCTCGGAGGTGCTACCCATCTATGCATAGAGAGGCTAGGGTGTTCAACCATGGGATTCAATCAGTGGTTGAAAACTGGTGTGGAGCTCACGGTTTGGCTTCATTGGGGAATGGGGGGTCCACCGGAGTGATGCAAGCCTATACTGGCATGATGGACTGCATCTGTCCGGGAGGAACCAGGATCCTAGGTGATAGGTTTAAATGCTTCATTGTGGCTTTTAAACAAGCCAAGCACTGGAAAGGAGCAGGAAAATCCTAGCCCCCAAATAATCACGGTAGTAAGTGTGGCAAACACCAACATAGAGGTGTCGATAGGGAGAAAGGCAGGGGTAAATGGAGAAAGTGACAAAGGCAAGAAGGACAGGGATGGGGCAAAGGGAGTAAGGCCATCAGGAAATGGAGGGTAATGAGTACCAATGCCCGTAGTCTGGGCAACAAGCTCCCTGAGCTGGAGGCCTTGATGGAAGAGGATGCCTGGATATTGTAGCAGTCACAGAAACATGGTACACAGAGAACCATGACTGGGATGTTAACATACCAGGGTACATAACCTACAGGAGAGACAGGCAGGAAGAAGAGGGAGAGTAGCTCTCATGCAAGGAAGGGATAAAAAGCACTGAACAAAAGAGTAACAGGGAGGAGGAGGCACTGTGGGTCACCTTGAGACTGGAAAGGGCACCACAATCCGCATTGGGGTTGTGTACAGACCTATGCCAGGTGGAAGGAATGGACAAGGATATGATAGAAGCGCATTCTTAGAATGGCAGAGAGGGAGATACTGTTGATGGGAGACCTGAATATGCCAGATGTTAACTGAGCACATTTGCTGCAGCCACATCCAAAGAGCAGGGCCATTCTTGATGCCCTACAGGTGGCAGGCATTAGACAGCTGGTTTGGAACCCACTCATGAGGGCAATCTTAGACCTCGTACTCAAATGGGGGGCAGTGAAGGATCTCAGATCTAGAAGTGGGTTGCTATCTGAGGGACAAGTGACCATCAAACAGTGTGGTTCACGTTAAACTCAGCTACAGAGTCAAGCCATACAAAAGTGAGGGTACTGGACTTTAGGAGCTGACTTTGGCAAGATGGGAGAGTGCCTCAGAGCACTAGCAAACAGGCTAGAAGGAGTGTGGAGCAACAAGGGAATTATCAAAACTGCCATCACAGAGGCAATGCCTTTGTGTGAAGCAAATAAACAAATCAAAATGAAAGAAAAGCCACTATGGTTCTCAAAAGAGGTGGCTGTGAAAGTCAGGAAGAAAAGATAGCATCGGAAGTATAAGGAAACACAGAAGGAGCAGGACAGAGAGCTGTACCAGTTAAGGCAGAAGGAAGCAGGAGGGAAGTCAGAATAGCAAAGGCCCAGACTGAGGAAAAGATAGCCAACTCAGTTAAGAAGGGGATAAAACCTTTTATAGGTACATCAGCGGCGTAGAAAGACAAAGGAGGGATAGTGAGGCTGAATAGAATGAACGGTGGGTGGGCAGAGGGGACAGTGAAAAGCAGGAATACTGAATGAATATTTCTGCTCAGTATTCACAAAAGAGGAGGGAAGTGCCTAATCCAATTAACAGAAGCACTCTTGATAGGGGTTGATTCCAGTCCTTTCACAGAAGAAAGGGTTCTGCAAGAACTCCTAAAACTGAAGGTGACAAAGCAATGGGTCCTGATGGAATTCACCCAGAATTCTAAAAGAATTAAGGGAGGAACTAGTGAAACCACTGGCTACTCTTTTTAATAAATCATGGGAGGATGGTGTGGTACCCGAGGACTGGAGGAAGGTGGATGTGATTCCCCTTCACAAAAGTGGGACCAAGACAGAGGCAGAAAACTACAGACCTGTCAGTCTGACCTCAGTGGTAGGGAAAATGATGGAATCACTTCTGAAGGAAAGCACTGTTGAGTACCTAGAGGCCAGTGGGATACAGGACCCAAGGCAGCATGGATTCACAGTGGGAAGGTCATGTCAGACAAATCTAATAGATTTCTTTGACTGGGTGACCAAAGTAGTAGACCAGGGAGGGGCTGTGGACATGGCCTACCTAGACATTAGCAAGGCATATGACACAGTCCCACACAAAAAATTAATAAACAAATTAGCCAGCCTGGGAGTGGGTCCCAGGGTGGTAGCCTGGGTAAAACAATGGTTGGATAACATGACGCAGAGGGTAATAGTAAACGGAGTCCACAGTGAAGAAATGGGGGTTACTAGTGAGGTACCCTTGCAGTTCAGTACTAGGCGCGGTCCTTTTTAGTGTCTTTATAAGTGACAAAGCAAAGAGTCTGAAGGAAAAGTATGTCTCTTTGCAGACAACACAAAGATCTGCAACAGGGTTAATACACAAGATGGGGTGGAAAGGATGAGAAGGGACTTGGCAAGGTTGGAGGAATGGTCAAATGTATGGCAGCTTAATTCAATGCAAAGAAGTGCAAAGTAATGCACCTGGGAAACAAAAACCCAGGGGAAGAGTACACAATGGGAGGTGAGATACTGACAACAACAAAAATGGAAAAGGACCTGGGGGTAGTTATATCAGATGAACTAAAGGTGGGCAAGCAATGTGAGAAAGCAGTAAGGAGGGCTGGGGGGCTACTGGGATGCATAGGGAGAGGCATCACAAGTAGAAAACAGGAAGTTGTTATCCCTCTGTACAGACAGTTGGTGAGACCCCATCCTGAGCACTGCATGCAGTTCTGGAGAGCCCATCTCCACAAAGACATAGACAGAGTGCAGAGGCTGACCAGAGGAGGGCAACTAAAATGATACAGGGTCTGCACCAGAAGACATACGAAGAGAGACTAAAGGAGCTTAATATGTATACTTTCGAGGAAAGGAGGGAGAGGGGGAACACGATAGAAACTTTCAAGTACCTCAAGGGAATCAACAAAGTCCAAGAGGGTAGCATCTTTCAGAAAAAGAGATGTGCAAGAACAAGGGAGCACAATTTGAAAATAGATGGCATGGCTCAGAGGTAATGTGAGGAAGTATTTTTTTCACGGAAAGGGTTGTGGATGCATAGAATGCCTTCCTGAGGAGGTTGTGGAGTCAAAAACAGTGGGGGAATTCAAGAATGCATGGAACAGACATAAGACAATTCTAGTGGAGAGTAGGAGGAAGTAGGCTGTTGGTTAACTATGATCTGCAGCTTATCTGTTAGGTAGGGAAATGAACAGACTAGGTGGGCCAAGCGGTCCTTATCTGCCATCATATTCTATGTTTCTGTGTTTCTCCCCTCAGCCACAACACTACCAGAGTTGGTGGGTGAGAGTGCAGGATATAAGCAAAGGGCCTTTGGAACCCCTTCCAGCACCGCTTCTAACAACAGATGCCAGTCTGCATGGTTTCACAGCAGTCCTGAACCATCTACCCACTCAGGAAACTTGGTCAGTTCAGGAACAGCATCTCCATATTAATGTTCAGGAAATGAGGGCGGTTTGTCTAGCTCTCCTTCGATTCAATCGGCTACAGACAAGCAAAAACTTCAAATAAATAAGGTTAGGAAATGCCACCGCAGTGATGTACTCCAACATTTAAGGCGGCACAAAGAGCAGGGAGATGCTAAAAGAAGCCTCTGATGTTCACAGTTTGCCAAAGGAAAATCTTTCATCTGTCAGTAGTACACTTGGCAGAGGAGTGAGCATTCAAGAGTCTGGCTGGCATTGTGAAAATGTTCACATTGCAGAGTGAAGGTTGAACCAGAGGTGTTCGAGCTCAGGGCAACAAAGTTCAGTCAGCCTCACATCGGTCTGTTCGCTCCAGCCAGAATGTTCAGACTCCAAGTTTTCAGTTGTTATAGGTGTCCACTAGGGTTGTCAGAATTAGTTCTAGAAAGATTTGAACTCTGCTCGAACTTTGGTGTTCGAGTTCTAAATTAGAACTCGAACACCAGAGGGTTAACATAAGGGTTCGGATCTTTTTTTTTTTGTATTTCTCTCACCTCCACATCCTCTACTGAAGCCTATACACCTGCCCAACCCAATAATGCAGCTTCTATCCAGCACGATGCTTTTGTTTTTGACTGGCAGGGTCAGTGAAGTCATGGGGAGGGGCACAATTGAGTCCGGGCTGGCCAGTGTGTGTGGTATTCTCTGTTCTGGTGCAAACATCAGTGCCGAGCTGAGCTAAACTTACTCACCTTCTCGCCACCTTCGCAATTCAGTGTGTGCATGCGTAAACAAGGTTGGAGCGGGCCACTCAGCTTGTAGCAGGCAGCACTTCAATTTTGGCACCTTTTTACCTACTCAAGTTGTCAGTTGTGAGGTCAGACTCATGGTCATCAGCTGAGGAGTTGGCTGGGTATGGAACGAATTGTCTCCAGTTCAAATGCAGTGGCTGGGTGAGTCATTTTTCAGTATGGACTTCTCTGGAGTGTATCTGATTAGAGTAGTAGGCTCTGCTTAGTGTACTGCCACAGTACTGAGTGCCGACCAGTGTGGATGGGTGGTGCCATGCCATGCCGGTGTCGACTATTAAGGCAGTGCAGGCAGCAAGCAGGAGTGTGTTTGTTAAGAAAGTTGAAGGAGGTAGATCCTATTCTACCATGGCATCATTAGACAGGCCTGACACCCCACTCAGAGACAATATACTCTATGAGGCTGGAAGCAGGGATTTATTATTGTCAGCCAAGTAATCCTGAAAGTCAGGATGAGGCTGCAGCTTGTTGCCGCTAGTGCCGCAGCCCCTGCCCACAGAAAAAGATATTGATGCCCAAGTTTGTTTATTTAGTACAGATAAAATAAATAGTCATCAGGGACAGAGTAGCCAGGTTGGGATTGGGGGGGAGGGGTATGGCAGATGAAGGTATAAATCATATGCTTCCAAAAAGAAATCTATATCCATAGCAATAATAGAAAGTAAAAAACAAACAAACTCAAAGCACACTGACAGAGTGTGTGAAGTAAATCAAATGCACAATTGGCATCCATGCATTGACATTTATTTGGCACGGTGTCCTTGTGTAGTGTTAGCTAAAAGGCTAACTAATGTCTGCTGGTGGCTGTTACTTATGTGTGTTTGATCTTATTGGTTGGTATGGTGGATGTAAATGTTTTAAATGCAGCAATGAAATTTAATGCAGGACTTGTTACACGGGTCTTGTGTGGTGTTTTAATGGTGTATTGATTTGCTGCTGCATTACCATGTATTCGTGATGCAGACAGGCTGGCTACAGTTTAGGCTACTGCTTCTGGCTGGCTGTTGCCTATCCTTGGTGCTGAAAATGGGTCTGAGATGACAGAGCTACAGATGGTTACTGCTGTGCATAGGACCCACGGCAGTGTAAATCTGGCCCTGGCTGTAATCCCCACAGAAATGCCTCAATGACGGAAAAAAAAACAGTCTTGATGACTGCCACTTGCTTCTGCTTCTGCTCTCTGTCTTCATGCATGCTGGAATCTCTGTCAGCAAAGTGTCGGAGCAGCTAGGGAAGCAAGCAAATGACATCAGTAGTGTACAACCAGTCAAGGAAGCAGGAAAGATGTTCATGCAGCATGTGTATGCCAGGTTTATGATAGTAACAGTGGCCAGATGGCCAAGGGAGAAGGCAAACAGTCAGTGATGGCGTGGCATTGGGCAAATGACTCGGGAGTAGTCAGCAGCTGAGGGAGCAGGCAAGCAGTCGGTTGTAGCAACTCTTCAGTCAGTCAGATCAGGATGTCCAGAAGATACAAAGGTTAGTTTTAAATGAGGAAATCGATGTGTGGATGTGGGGACTGGTGGAACAAAACAACCTATGTGCACTGGAGAGTTGGAAACCCATAATGGGGGGGGGAGCAGGATGCAGTCTGTTGTGAGGAGGACTAGGCCTGTGAAAGGGGTACATGATGATGTATAAACTGGGGCATGGAGGCGGAAGAAATGTATTAACTATAGCAGAGAGGATTGGATAAGTGGGAGAACTTGGACATGGGGTTGATCTGAAATGTGAAATCTGGGGCAGAGAGGGGCCAAAAATGTAAGAAGTGGGTCAGGGAGTGAACAGATACAATATGTGAAAACTGGGGCAGGGAGGGGGCAGATATGTGAGAGCGGGGACTTGAAGGGGCAGAAATTTAAGAAATGGGGCACATAGAAAGCAGAGATGTGAGAACTAGGGTAAGTAGGGTGGCAGCAGATTGTGGAATCGGATGATGATCATACTGTACAGGGGCAGGGTGGGAAAAAATTCTTTACTTAAAAATACCTGTGACTCCTGTGTGGTATACTTATCATAATTTGCTGTCCCCACTGGGACTGCACTGACTGTACCTAGTGTGTGCAAGTGCTGCCCAGCAGTAAGTGTGTGTGTATTTTGGCAAATAAATAAATCCTAGAAATATTTTAGGTGACTGGAGAGGAGAAAAATATGTAATTCATTTAAAATATCTTGCATGGTGTACTTTTCATCTGTGCTGCTGTGCTCCATTTGACTGCACTGTACCAGTATAACCATGTGCCATCCGGCACTAAGCACACAATATCTCATATGGGTGGGTGGGTCAGTGGTCCTGTTAGCACCCATTATTGGCTCTCTTTCACTACTGGCAAGGAGAGGAACCACAGATAACCCTAGCTAGAGTCATGTCAAAGTCACACATGATCATCTCTCTTTCCCATTATAATGAACAGATTTATTTGTTTTTGCTCACAGTTTCATGACATGAATTTCATTATTATCTTCATTTTGGCAGCACAATTAAAAAAAAATAGGGTTCGAGTTCTAAAAAGTTCTAAAAAAGATTAGAACACTAGAACTTTTTCAAAAGTTCTAGACTAGAACTAGAACCCAGAACTTCAGAGGGTTCTGACAACCCTAGTGTCCACAGGCGGAAGCAGTGGTCGTTCTGTGTTAGGAATGGGTCATCGCAGAGCATATGCATTTTCTCCACTGCCTCTTCTTTCCAAAGTCATACAAAAATAGACACTCGAGAAAGCTTCTTTTTAGTGGCTCCAGAGTGGCCAAGAAGACTGTGGTCTCAGTCTTACTAAACCTAGCTCAGCCAGCACCTTTTCGTCTTTCAGTGCAAGAAGACTTTATATCTCAGGGTCCCATTCTGCACCCAGTCCAGGAACGATGCAGCTCATGGCCTGGCCTCTAAAAGGAGGAGACTCCAAAATTAGGTTTCTCATAAAAAGTAGTAGATACAGTACTTTACTGGCTGCCAGAAAAACTTATATTGCCACAATGTACGGTTGGCAGGACTTATACCATGCATGGAACAACCTTCTCGATTTGGGTCAGGGAGAAGGATCTTCAGCCTCTCAAGGCTTCAGTTCCACAGTTTTGGATTCCTGCAGAAAGACGTGGAGGAGGTTTTGGTCCTGAGCACTTAATAGTCCAGGTCTCCCCCTTGAGTTCCTTGGGCTTTTTCTAGGGACTAATAGAGAGGTTATTCATTTTCTGCATGCGGTTAGCAGGAGTCGCCCTGTGTTCTGATCGCCGCTTCCTCCAAGGGATCTAAATCTGGTTCTGAATGCCCTTGTGAGGAACTTTTGAACTGCTGTCATCCTTTTAGCTGGATGTGATGTCTTACAAGGGTGTTTTGGATTGCCTTGTGCTCAGCCAGGACTGGCAAGCTCAGACTCTGTCCCACAGAAACCATACCTTGTCATGCTTAAGGACAAGGTGGTGCTCAGAATGTTTACTTCTTTGTTCCAAAAGGTGCACAACTTTACACGTAACTAGGAAGTCTGTCTTCCTCTTCTGTCTGCAACCATCTCACCCAAAAGGGAAGGAGTTGCAAAAGATGGATTGTGACAAGCCATTAGGATATAACTTACTAGGACAGCTGAGTTCAGGAAATCAGATAGCCTTTTTTTTTCTTTGAAACAGTCAAGCAGGGACAAAATACCCAGGCCAACCTAGCTAGGTGGGTGAGGTCTTGTGTTGCCATGGCTTATGTCATAGGAAGAAGAGGCCTCCGGCCCTCATCAGGACTCACTCCACCAGGACTATGGCCGCATCCTGGAAGAAGAGAGGTGAAACATCTGTTTTAGAGTTACGCAGGGCAGCTGCGTGGTCTTCCGTCCACATTTCACTAAGCACTACAAATTGATGTTTAGAGTTCTGATGATGCAGCCTTTGCTCACAGAGTGTCGCAGGCAGCAGTCTGCAAGTAATCTCTTTGGTACCTGTGTTTGGCATATGGCATAATATTCTCCCCCCTCCCAGCTGTTTCTGTGTACTGCTCTTTAGAACCCAGTTGTTATGACTTCCCATTAACAATGTGGAGTGGTGAAGAAAGAAGAAATGTACTTAGTACTTACTGTAATTTTCTTTTCTGTTAGCTCCAACACTGTCAATGGGGCCCACCCAGAAACCTTGCTCCTATTGGAGAATATTATCCGGTAAAGCAGTGAGAGATGTCCTTTTAATCAAAATCCCTACTATGACTCCCTGGGCATCTCTCTGTTTATCCTGCTGTGCTGTATAGATATGTATAATTATAAGGGCATGGTCATGCCCTTATAGTTAGGGTTGAGTAACATGTTTAATGTTAAACCTCAAATTTTGTACTTTAATAACTTTGCAACTGATTAATGGATTTGCACAAAATTTGGATGCGCTGTTCTGTGGGGTAGATCTCTTGATGAGGCAAATTTCATTCCAGTTGGATGTGCGGATTCTGAGATCTGGACAGTGCAAAAACCTTAACAGTCACCACTTTCTGCAGTTTTTTTCTTCATCGCCTTTCACCCAGACAGTGTGGAATTCTGGTTTTATATTTTTATGGTAGAAACAGCTTGGGTAACAGAACTGTCATTGGTGAAAAAATATTAATCTGTTGCAAAGTTATTCAAGCTCCCATTATTTTCAATGGGAAAATCACTCTCTAGAATAGAGGGAGAAAGTTTGAAAAAAGATTTGGCCTCACGAAAAAGGATTTTTTTTTCGTGAGGGGCCAATCCTTTTTTGCCAGATACAAAAATTATTTTTCGTGAGCTGCCATCTTTTTTTTGTTTTGTTTTTTTTCACACAACAAACTGTCAGCACACTGTCCAGGGATGTCTTTTACAGACATTCAAATATGTATCTTGCTCATCGGGAGCTGATGAGCTTCATTTAGTATTTTTTATAGCTCCCATGGCCTATGAACTTTTTTTTTAACTATTTAAATCCTTTTTTGGTCACTCACTAGCATCCTTTTTCATGAATCCTTTTCGTTCAAATGAAAAAGGATCCTGAATCATGAAAAGGTTTGGCACCTGAAAAAAGCCTTTTCCAAGCTTTCCCCGTAAGTTTTTATTTCTATAATGTAGTTGTCCCTCCTCCTCGCTCACCAATCCCAACTGAAATATTGAGTGGTGAGATCAGTGAGATCAGCTTTCATGATGAGGCACTGCACTCATCTGAATGAAGGCATTCTCTTGCTAGCTGCACTGTTATCGCTTTCCTGCAACAAGGTTGGCAATCCAGCGGAAAGCTCCCAAACAAATCATCATCAATATCAATAAGTAAAACCCAGGCAGGAACTCTTTTGTTCTCTTCCCCTCCTCTTGTATCAACTGCTGGGAATAATGAAGCACTTTTCTGGGAACACGTTGTTTGGAGGAGACAGTTATTTTTTGGGGGCTGGCTGTTCTCCAAGAACAACACCTGATGGGTTTCTTACACAATGAGGAAGTGTTTTTTTTATTTGTTATTGTGCAACTAATACTACAATACTACTGTGCTACATATCCCAGCAGTGCAAAGGGGGCTGAGAGATGGTACTCCCAGATGTGGTGGGCTGGCCCGCTGTGCCCCACCTCCAGTTGCAGTTACACAACTCGGGCAGACTCCCCAGAGGCTCCCCGTACCCAAAGAGTGGGAGGCTGGTCATCAGAGTCTGCGAGTGAGATAGCAGCAGCATGGTCCCTGCCAGGTTCAAACCTATAAAAAGTCCCTTGCCGATAACCCCCACCTCCCACTCAGCTCCAACAACTGCACACCCTCCAGTATACCCCCACATACCTTCACTCACCTGAAATGGTCCCAGGTTCAACACCCACTTTCCAATCAAAGACACATCTTGCTGCTGGAACTGGCAACTGCAATATGAGAAACTAAGGTAAATGCAGATCAGTGTATTTCAATGGGGGTTTCACCTTTTATGCCTAACTTAGCCATTTGTTGAGATTTTGACCCCATATTGTCAACATGGCCTTTTGGGGACACCACCTCATGAACAATATGACTGTCAATATGCAACTCCTGCTGGAAAGGTGATTTCATGGTTGGTTGGTCACCTTGGAGGCAGGGAATGGCATCACAATCCGCACAGGGGTTGTATACAGACCCCATCTCAAGGGAGGAAATGGACAACAAAATGATAGAGGATATTCTCAAAATGGCTGAAAAAGGTGAAATACTGTTGATGGGGACCTGAATATGCCAGATATTAACTGGATAACATATACTGCAGCCACATCCAAGAGCAGGGTCATTCTCGATGCCCTGCAGGGGGCAGGCCTTAGACAGCTAGTGTTGGAACCCACTCAGGAGGGAGCAATACTAGACCTGGTACTCTCAAATGGAGAGAGGATCACAAATTTAGAAGTCAGTAGACATCTGGGAACAAGCGACAACTGCACAGTGTGCTTCACAATGAGCACAACCATGGAGATGAGCCATACAAAAACAAGGATACTGGACTTTAGAAGGGCTGACTTTGGCAAAATGGGTGAATACCTGAAAAATGAACTAGCAAATGACCAAAAAGGAGGGGTGGAAGAACAATGGAGAAAAATCAAAACTGCCATCATAGAGGCAACAAGCCTTTGAAACAAATAAAGAAAACAAAGCGGAGTAAAAAACACTATGGTTCTCAAAAGAGGTGGCAGGGAAGGTTAAGGAGAAAAAGGCTGCATTCAAAAAGCATAAGGAATCACAGAAGGAGCACGACAGGGAACTGTATCAATTAAAGCGGAAAGAAGTGAGGAAGGCAGTCAGACTAACAAAGGCCGAAACTGAGGAAAAAATAGCCAACTCAGTTAAGAAGGGGGATAAAACCTTTTATAGGTACATTAGGGAGCATAGAAAGGTTAAGGGAGTGATAGTGAAGATTAATAAAGGAGAAGAGAGGTGGGCAGAGGGAGACAGTGAAAAGGCAGCAATACTGAATGAATACTTTTGCTCAGTATTTACAAAAGAAGATGAGGAGGAGTTACCTAAACCAGACAATAGAAGCACTCTGGGTAGGGGGGTTGACACCAGTCCATTCACAGAAGAAAGAGTCCTGAAAGAACTCCTAAAACTCAAGGTGGACAAAGTAATGGGGCCTGATGGGATTCACCCCAGAATCCTAAAAGAACTAAGGGAGGACCTAGTGACACCACTGACCGCGCTTTTTAACAGATCATGGCAGGATGGGGCGGTACCTGAGGACTGAAGGAGGGCAGATGTGATTCCCCTTCACAAAAGTGGGAGCAAGGCAGAAGCAGGAAACCACATACCTGTAAGTTTGACCTCAGTGGTAGGGAAAATGATGGAATCACTTCTGAAAGAAAGAATTGTTGAGTACCTAGAGACCAGCGGGGCACAGGACCCAAAGCAGCATGGATTTACAGCAGGAAGATCATGTCAGATGAATCTAATTGATTTCTTTGACTGGGTGACCAAAGTAATAGACCAGGGAGGGGCTGTGGATATGGCCAACCTAGACTTTAGCAAGGCATTTGACACAGTCCCGCACAAAAGATTAATAATCAAGTTAGCCAGCCTGGGAGTGGGTCCCAGGGTGATAGCCTGGGTAGCAAACTGGCTGCACAACAGGACACAGAAGGTAATAGTGAATGGAACACATTTCCAAAGAAAGGGGGGTTACTAGCGGAGTACCTCAGGGCTCAGTACTGGGTCCAGTCCTCTTTAACATCTTTATAGGTGACATTGCAGAGGGTCTGAAGGGAAAGGTATGCCTCTTTGCAGACCACACAAAGATCCGCAACAGAGCTGATAGACAAGGGGGTAGAAAAGATGAGAAGGACTTGGCAAGGTTGGAGGAATGGTCAGACATATGGCTACTTAGATTCAATGCAAAAAGTGCAAAGTAATGCACCTGGAAACAAAACCCAGGAGAAGAGTACACAATAGCAGGGAGGTACTAACAACAACAAAAATGGAAAGGGACCTGGGGGTAGTCATATCAGATGACCTAAAGGTGGGTAAGCAATTTGAAAAGTCGGTAAGGAGAGCCAGGGTGATACTGGGATGCATAGGAAGGGGCATCACAAGTAGAAAAAGGGAAGTGGTTATCCCTCTGTACAGACAGTTGGTGAGACCCCATCTGGAGTACTGTGTGCAGTTTTGGAGACCTCATCTACGCAAGGACATAGATAAGATGGAAGCAGTCCAGAGGAGGGCAACTAAAATGGTGCAGGGTCTGCAGCAGAAACCATATGAAGAGAGACTGAGAAAGCTTAATATGTATACTCTTGATGAAAGGAGGGACGGGGACATGATAGAAACGCTCAAGTACCTCAAGGGAATCAACAAAGTCCAGGAGGGTAGCATCTTTCAGAAAAAGAGATGTGTAAGAACAAGGGGGCACAATTTAAAGATAGAGGGGGGACAGCTCAGGGGTAATGTGAGGAATTTCTTTTTCACGGAGAGAGTGGTGGATACATGGAACAGCCTTCCTGAGGAGGTCATTGGGTCTAAAACAGTGGAGAATTCAAACATGCATGGGACAGACACAAGGCAATTATAGTGGGGGGGTTGCAGGAAGTAAGCTGTTGGTTAACTAGAATCGGCAGCTTATCCAGTAAGTAGGGAAATGGGCAGACTGTGTGGGCCATGCAGTCCTTATCTGCTGTCAAAGTCTATGTTTCTATGTTTCTGTTACCTTTTGGGTGGAATTTTACAATTTTTCCTGATT
The DNA here is from genome assembly GCA_016271365.2 of Neoceratodus forsteri. Taxonomy (NCBI): domain Eukaryota; kingdom Metazoa; phylum Chordata; order Ceratodontiformes; family Ceratodontidae; genus Neoceratodus; species Neoceratodus forsteri. Next base: position 690,844,034 of record CM057449.1, read on the forward strand.
TTGTTCATGAGGTGGGGTCATAAGAAAGCCATGTTGAAAATTCGGGGTCAAAATTATTAAAAATGGCAAAGTTATGACTATTTCTTGCAATTTCGCTATGCATGCTCATAACTTTATTTATTTATTTATTAAATTTTGTTAACCGGGTAAGCCCACTGGCCCCCGAGGGTCCCTTTTTGAGGGGTGACCCGTAGGTTTGTTACATATGGTTTGAACATACAGACAGGTATCACAGTGTCAGACATATCGTACAGGGTTACTAGGACAGTATACAATTTACCACTTTAGGAAGGCATTCCCAAGGCCTCAATTTTTCCGTGATTTGGAAATTGTTAATATTTTCACCCAGATTTTTCACATAGCCTTCTTATTACCCCACCTTGTGTATGTCACAGCTGTCATTTTTCAAATCCTGGCCAAAATTTATTTTCACACCTGTGGCACAGAATGGCATTGCAGTTGCACAAAGTTACATTTTGGTGGGGATTCAAACATTTTCTGTACCAAGTACTTGACGTGGGGTAATAAAATGGCTATGCTGACAATGTAGTCACTGTTGTCTTATAAATTGAAGTGTAGGGCCAGAGGACTCTGTGCTTCCACAGCTACAGCTACATACATATACACATGTATGGAAGGATGAGAGCACAGGGCCTAGGGGCAATGCACTCCACAGGCAAATAAAGATATGATTATACTATTTCAAAAAGTAATGAAATAAACTGCAAAAACCTTTGTTAATGCTCTAGTTAGGGTTAAAGAGACAAAAAGTAGGAAATGTGGCAGTAGGGTTTCCAACCCTAAGATCCCACCCACCCTGCACACACCAACAGGCATCAGGGGTGTGCCTTGGGGTCATCAGCCCTAACGCTCACCCCTTTCTCCTATACTGTACCCATCTCAGCTTATTTACGTATAGAATGGGGTGTTAGGGCTGATGGCCCCAAGCACCCCCCAATGCCTGTTGGTGTGTGCAGGGTGGGGTTGGGGTGCTTGTGTTGGAAACCCTAATGCCACATTTCCTTACTTTTGTTGCTTTAACCTTAACAAGAGCAATAAACAAGTTTTTTTTATATATATATATATATATATATATATATATATATACATATACACACAGATATATATTTTTTGTATTGCAAAAAACTTTGTTAATGCATCAGTTAGGGTTGAAGCAACAGAAGTAGGGAAATGAGGCACCTGGTAAAACATTTCAATAAATAAATAAATAAATGAAGGTACTGCGTCTGCCACAATGTCATCCCATGGGAAATGTCCAAAGTTTGAAATGTTATAACTATGGAAGTAATACAAATTTTATCACTAAACCAGCAAAAGTCACATCTGTGGGCAAGCCCTTTCTACCCTGAAAATGTCAGCCCTTAATTCCAAACTGTTTCTTTGCAGTGAAGTGGAAATGAAACAGTAAAGTTTAGAAATCCCTTTTCACGAGATGAATCTCTTTTCGTGAATGAGTCCTGTTTCACGAGGTAGGGCCATCTGGTCATCCACTCATAAAAAAGGAATTTTGACAGCTCGTGAAAAGGGACTGGCTCACAAAAAGGGATTTTGACAGCTCGCGAAAAGGGATTATAAAAACAAATCCCTTTTCGGAAGCTGTCAAATCCCTTTTCACAAGCCAATTCCTTTTCGTGAGCTGTCGAAATCCCTTTTTGCAAGTGAATCCATTTCATGAGGTAGGGCCATCTGGTCATCAGCTTACTAAAAGGATTTTGACACTGTGAAAAGGGATTAAAAGGTGCTTTCTTGATAGCCCACGGTGCGATTATAAAAAATAACCTTCGTGAACGGGTCAAAATCCTTATTTGCAAGCCGATCCCATCTTGTGAGGTGTCAAAATCCTTTTCATGAGCCAGTCCTCTTTGTAGCTGTCAAAATTTCTTTTCGCGATCAATCGGGATCGGAGAACGAGTTACGAAAAAGAATTTTAAATTTAAAATGACAGTTTTTTACCTAAGTAAAGTAAACCAAAGCCACAAAAGTGTGTAGGACATCCCCATGAACAAAACCCATAACTGCATGTCTACAGACGACATCCCTGGGGCAAGTCATAACGTTTTGTTTGGGCAGAAAAAATGAAAACAAGATGGCAGTCATGAAGAGAGAATTTTTCTCACGAAGAGGAATTTTATAAATCCCACTTTGCAAGCTGTTAAAATCCCTTTTTGTGAGCCCAAATCCTTTTTCGCAACTGTGCAGCTATCCACAAAACTGAACTAAGCATGCTCAGAACCCAAAATTTCAAAACTGAATAACTTTAGAATGGATTAATACTTTTTCCCCAAGCCAACGCTGGCTTGCTCTTTGGGGCACATTCCAAATGGGCTGGCCACAGTGTGATAAGGAAAAAACTGCAAAAACTGGCAGAAAAAGCGACTTTTACACTTTTTTCCACCATGTGCTGCATGAAAACTGCTCATCCAATCGAAACAAAACTTGGCACATCAAGAGATCTACTCCCACAGGACAGCGCATAGCAAATTTTGTACAAATCTGTTGAATGGTTGCAAAGTTATTAAAGTGCAAAATTTGAGGTTTACTATTAAACTGCTTATTTCAATCCTAATCTATAGTATGCTGTTATGCCTACTATAACATACATATACAATCAACTGCAGCACATAAGTCAACAGGTTCAGTGTATATCAATAAAGGCATTTTCCTTGGTGCAGGTAGTTCACAGTTTTGCTTGTCAAGGTTCATCTTTGTGTTTATCAATGTCAAAGTTGCAGAGGAGCTGCCAGTGTGAGTGATTTATTTATTTATTTGAAAGTTTGTGACCGGAGAGGCACACTAAGCCCTTAAGGATGATCCTTATGGGCTGCCCACCTTTCATAATGAGAGGATGAACCTAATGGGCTGCCCACCTTTCCTACCAAGAGGTCTGACTCGACCAAGTCTTGAGTCTAAGGTGGAATGGGCCTTCATTCAGACATCTGCCAAAATGTAAGACAGTTTCTATCATATTGAAGGTTGCATACATAAGCAATAAGACATGACAGGGTGTGCATTATGGTGAAATAATGGCACACCTCGGGTGCATTGTTAGGCATGAGGCACAGCCAAGTTCACCAAGTTCTGTGGGAGACTGGACACAGCTGAAGGGATACAGGACCTACAGAAAGATCTGGAAAAGCTGGGGAAGTGGTCCAAGATCTGGCAGCTTGGCTTCAATGCCAAGAAATGCAAAGTTATGTATATTGGAGCCAAGAATCCCAGGACAGAGTACTACCTGGGAGGGGTCCAAATATCTGCATCGGAGGAGAAGAAGGATCTGGGAGTGATGATCACTAGTGATCTGAAGCACTCCACGCAATGCAAGAAAGCAGCAGCAAAGGCAAGCAAGATGCTGGGATGCATATCTAGGGGGATCAGTAGTGGGAAAGAGGCGGTTATTCTGCCCTTGTACAGGTCACTGGTAAGGCCGCATCTAGAGTATGGAGTTCAGTACTGGTGCCCACACCTCAAAAAGGACATTAACCCCTGCTGGAGAAGGTCCAGAGGAGGGCTACAAAGATGATAAAACGTCAGCAGGGTAAGGCATACGAGGAGAGATTGAGGGCACTAAACATGTACTCTCTGGAAGACAGGAGAGAGGGGACATGATTGGGACCTTCAAATACTTAAAAGGAATAAATAAGGTTGATAAGGAGAGTCTCTTTAAGCTGAGTGGCAGCCATAACACAAGAGGGCACAGTCTTAAGCTGGAGGGTGGGAGATTTAGGCGGGAGGTCAGGAAGCACTCCTTTACAGAGGGGTGGTGGACAGTGGGCAGCTTTAGAGGCTGGGATAGGCATGGGGAAGGTAAGGATCATGGGTAGGGAGGATGGGAGGAGTGGGGCGGAAGGCAGGGACATTAGCTCAAGCTGTGGACCCTGCAATACAAGCAGACTTGATAGACCAAATGGCCTTCTTAACATAGAAACATAAATTTGATGGCAGATAAGGACCGTTGGCCCACCCAGTCTGCTCATTCCCTACCTAATGGATAAGCTGTAGATCTAGTTAACCAGCAGCCTACTTCTTCCTACCCCCAGAATTGACCTTATGACTGTCCCATGCATGCTTGATTCCACCACTGTTTTGACTCCACAACTTCCTCCGGAAGGCGTTCCATGCATCCACAACCCTCTCTGTGAAAAATACTTCCTTAAATTACCTCTGAGCAACCCCATCTTTAATTGTGCCCCTTGTTCTTGCACCTTTTTTGAAAGATGCTACCCTCTTGGACTTTGTTGATTCCCTTGAGGTACTTGAAAGTTTCTATCATGTCCCCCCCCTCCCCTCCTTTCCTCGAAGTTATACAATACATATTAAGCTCCTTAAGTCTCTCTCATATGTCTTCCGGTGCAGACCTGCACCATTCTTCTGGCTTCTTCGTACATGTCTGCATGATTAGTTCACCATAATGGCACACCCTGGGTGTCTTATTGCTCTTATAAAATTACATTTAAATATATGACTTAATATGAGTGAAAATAAGAAGAAAGTATTTTAAAAAAGATAAAAATTTTACCTTTCTTTGAAATATGCTTCCATTTTAACTCTGAATACAAAAAATAGTCCTTATTCTGGTAATTGTGGGGTAAGCTATAACATAAAACATAATGAAAACTGTGTGTGGCACAAATTTTTGTAAGAAAAAAATGATAACTTGCATTTTAAATTAATACAAGTATCATTTCTTAATGGAAATATGTTCAAAACTTTAAACCTGCCCGGTTACCTTTTTTGGTGTGGGGACGATAGATTTCACCTGAAAATACCCAGGTATGCTTCAAATGTATGTGCTTTTATGAACTTCAGGAATGTATTTCAGCAGTTTGGATCTGCCTCTGCCTATGTAACTGTTTTTCCCCACCTTTTATCTTTGTTTATGAAGTATTATTGCCTACTTTCTTCATCCTGTTTTTTCTTCCCTCTGACTTTTCCCCACATTCAAGATATGGCATGTTTACCATGGAATACAGGATTCAGAATTTTGCTTAGTTCCACTAGCAGAATATTCCTCTCTAACATACTGTACACACACTCAATAAAGGCCTCTTTGGGAGCCACAGACTCAATTATCTCACTGTCAGGGAACGCAGAAGAGACATTCCTGATGAGCAGTTAAAGACAGAAGGAGGATTTTTCATTGCCAGCAAAGAAACAGTTGTAATAAACAGTATGAACAATACTTAAAGGAACTTTCCAATATAAGGTATTGGGCTTCATAGCCGAATACATTATATCATCCTCAGCTGACTGGCAGCCAAATTTAAATTCAAAAGTGCTTACTTTTTCCTCTGGAAGGGATCGTAACTGGCGTCGAAGCCTTGGCCAGCCGACCCCTTCCAGCTTCCTGGTGCCCCAGCTCTGCCCCAACTCCACCCCTGCGCTCTCAGAATTTGTGACATGTGGCCAGGGAGAGCGCGGGGGAGAGCTCCATACAAGTCAATGGGGACTATTTTTAAAGCCGGTTTTTAGTCATTTTAAACAGTCTTAGAGAAAAACCAAAGCAGTCGCTTAACTAGTAGGGTCCCTCTTAGTTAGCCACTTTCTCCCTGATTAAAATGAATAAAACCTATTTAAAAATATACCAAGACTTGTATGGGACTCACCACGTTCTCCTAGCACATGTCACAAATTCTCAGAGCGTCAGGGAGCACCAATAAGCTGGAAGGGATCGACTGGCTTGAGGCTTCGGCACCAATATAGTCCCTTCCGAAAAAGTAAAAACACTAATCTAAAATATTTGTGCCCGTCAGCTCATGCTCTATAAGGTGATGAGCTATGAGCCCAATACCATATAGCGATATAATGGAACATCACTTTAATGTTTCTAATTTATGTAAGTAGTGTATGATGATTGAGAACAACATTGAATTAATTTGTTTTATTTTTATTTAAGATAATTTTATTTTCAGAGGCCCAGTTGAAGGTTTTTACACTGTAAAGGTAACAGCCATGCTTGCAATGGAAGATCAATTCTGTTTGTAGAGGACTGATGGAAGATAGTTCTGGTTGTAGGAGGACTGATTTGCTCATTGTGTGATATGATTTAGGACCAGGATGACTATGCATTATGTAAGCATTAATCACCACGACAGAGGCTCTGCGGTGGATTAATGCCCGCTGAGATGGTGCAGGCGAAGCCCGGTTCTTTCCACAGCGTGATAATTACCGGTAGAGCCCGACTCTGGATGATTAATGCACTACTAACTACTGACAAGCCTTGGAGAGTAGTCTCGAATGCAGGGGGAGATGGCAATGAGGGCAGTTCGAGAGAGTGACAATGTTCGCAGGGTGACTGTGGTCTCTTTGGCTGTTGTCAGCTGACTCTGCTACTGTGAGGACGTGAGCGCCATGGTACGTGAGTGTATGTGAGGGTGCTGGACAGAGGAGTGGGGTAACAGCATTCCGGTGGGATACAATTGGCACTCTAAATCAGGGTGTTGTATGGATGCACTCGGTTCGAGGGGCTACCGATCCTGCATGCTCGGATCCAAACAGGCTGTGACGGCGTGGTGCCTCGGAGGCACCCAGCAGCGGGCTATGGCTCTCGAACGCCGCGGGTGGCCTGAGGGGGTGGTGACCGAGTGGACGGCTCCCCTCTACTGCCGTGGTGGCCACAGGTGGTACTAACCGAGTGGGCATTAACTGTGGGTTAATACCCGCTCGGTTTGTGCCACCTGTGCACTTACTCGACCAATCTGCGCTGCTCCATTTCACTGCTCTCTGTATGCCGTGTTACAAGCTCTAATAATGAACTGTCACCTGACTGGTTTTAACCAATTAAAGTTCTTTGATGTTTAGACCCATTTTATAAAAGTAATTAGTTAATTGTTTTTTTCTTATCAAATAGGCAACAAATGATAGCTAATCTTATGTAAGTAGGTGGACAGTTTTAACAAGGGATGGGACAAGGTGAGGGGGAAGGTCACAGTTAGACTGGTAGGGGAGGGAGAGAGGGAGGGAGGGGCAGCTGCAGTGTGATGGATTGCTAGCTGCACATTTGAGCAGACTTGATAGACCATATGGCCTGTATCTGCTGGCAGTTTTGTATGTTTGTATTATGGTACTGCGAGGTCAGTAGTGATTGGGGGAGTTGCTGCTAGTGCATGGGATCCTCATGTGCCCAACATTCTAAAGCTTGGGCTGTGGCATTCCCCTGATAGGGGTGCACTATACCCGGTTGTTATGACTCCCCATTGACAATGTTGGAGCTAACAGAAAAGGAAATTGCAGTAAGTACGAAGTAAATTTATTCTGTTATAAATACCCCCTTGACAATGTGGAGCGCTACAGAAAAGGTCAAAAACATATCAGAATATTGAGTAGACAATAAAAGAACTGGAGGGCATCTAGAGGTGTAAAACTGCTATCACCTTTAATCTAAAGTGATACCAATTTATCTTTTGTATTTATCTCCACTAATTATTTATCACTCAGGGCATTTGCATGAAAGGATCTTCATGTTTAAGGTTTCATCTCACAATCTTGCTCTTTGCTCCTTTGAAGTCATAATTCGATATTAATGAGATCATATTTATTTCCACAACAGATTATGTTGTCACAGCAGAGGACTGGGACTTCATTGGAGGGAAAAGTAGGATTTATTTAATTTATTAACATCTTGGATTCAAGACCTTTGAGCAGACACTCTTTAAATAGGTTCCACATCGGAATGATAACAGTCAGGTTAACATTTACAATATAGAGGATAATGTATGGTCATCGATGGTTAACGGTTTGTAATATATGGAGATGCTTAAATAATAGTATACTAACCCATACAAAAAAATCCGATGAATACATAATACAAAACAATAGCACATACGTTAGGTCACAATAATACTATAGATTCAAGTGTAATAATATAACAAATAATAATATAAACAAAGAACAACACATACCCAAAATTCAATCTGGTTGCTAAACCCGCTCTCTAAGTCCGATAGACCCCAGAAGATGTATAAACCGCATTACGAGGAGTAGCTGCCTTTCTCTCAGAGGGCAGAATACTTTCAAAAAAGGAGGCATCTCGCTGGCAAGAAAATAACAAATACCCTCAGAACTTAGGATCTTTTATTTTCGCCTTGACTTTTTTACCCGCCAAGACAACAGTACCTCATTGATCCTGCATTTACGAATGAAAAAAACAGGTAGGACTTCTTGACGAGGACTTGCTAGCGGTTAGAGGCAGAAGCGGCAGCCAAGCGAGAATGTGGAGAACAAAAAATCACACTGACACAATTTCCCTCTGAGAAATTTGACTCCATATATTTAAAACATAACACAAAAAGGAGTATATACATTACAAAGGGAAATACTCATCTCGAGGTTCTGAGGACTGCGAACCTCAAGAAGCTCGCTCTCGAGGCTCCCATGTCCCCAGAACCTCGAGATGGGATTACTCCCTTGTAATGCATACACTCCTATGTATTATTCTATTTGTTAACCATCGAGAAGTTACCAGGGCGACCATGTAAAACTCGAGAGTGAAGCTCGAGAGGTTTACGTCGCCATGGCAATCTCGAGATTGGTTAACAAACCGGTTACCCATCAATGTACCATACATTAGCTTTTATAGTGTATGGTACCAGTCAGTTTTTAGAAAAGAAAGCAGTTCCTTACTGCTGTTTTTTCATGTCCCCACTGCTCTGCCCTCACCGCCACAGCCGTTACAAGGCCGTCCGATCCAGCTGCGCGCATGCCCTGACTGTTCCCGGTTGTTAACCCATCGATGTGACATACCATCGATGGGTTAACAACATCGCGACGTCACATCGATGGTAAAACGTTGTTATAAAAAGGTAGACTTCTACCTATAACAACGTTCTACCATACATTATAGTTACATTGCAAGTGTCACCAGGCCCAAATACATTTATGTGTAAACAGAAGGGAGACAAAGATTCAGATTACTATAGATAAAATAAAGTGAAAATGACACTAACAGTGATCAGATGTACATCTTACATACAACAGAGGCATTGTACAATGTATGCCTGAGTCTAATAGTTACTAGGATGGTAATGAGATCTGAGGCACTGTAAGCCTATTTAATGCAAAAAAAAGTGGGGACATAATCACGATCATCAATTAAATATAAACTGAATTGTGCTTGACTGCATTTCCACTCCCCCCCCCCCCCGAAAATCACATTCAGAATTATTGAAGACTCCTGAGATGTAAAAGTACATCATGTTATCTACAAATTACTGACAAGAAGCCTGCTATATTGTCTGGTTTGATGTATAAAATGCGGTTAAAAAAAAAAATTCTGAATGGCCAGACAGTAACATTAATGTCTGGTGATATTCCCTTACTCTCCAGCGACAGAAAAGCCAAATTTAAGACAATCAGGGTTGTCTTTGAATATTAGTGATAGCTGAGAGATATGCAGGCAGCCCTTTTCCTGCCTTGCTCTATACATATAGCAGCACGTAGGAGCTGCTGCTGCTGCTGCAGCGGAAAGAAAACAAGCGGAATTCTAGGAAAACACATCCAACTAGAAAGACAGCGACAACCCAGCTGCTTTAATATTGGCTCTGTCTCGCAGTCGCAAGCCCCTGATGACGTTAGAGTGCTTCGAGAAACTTCCCTATGACACTCACATCATTTGAACAGTCTACAACCCCGGCCCCCACCAAGTTTGAAGAATTGTAGAGCCCACTACAAAACGTGTGGGCGTAGTACGTGGGGGAACTCCGACCAAGAAGGGCAAAGCTAAGCTCTCGAACAAGCCAATCAAAATGCTGGAGCGCGCTCAACAGTTGTAACTGACGTTTTCAGAATCTAATGATAGGTGCGATATGTGGTGATGGACGACCTTCAGTAACCAACCTACTTTCTTTAACGGCCAAGCTGTCATTTAGGAGAGCTCGCCAGCTGATTCAAAAAGCACACCGGTCCTGTCGTCACCCAGTATTACGTGAGTGATGTCCAATTAAAAGTCAGTGGACGGTAGCAAGGGGCCGGGGCAGATGTGGGAGTGCGTGACCAGGAGTCATGTTTCAAATCAGCGCGTCGGTAGAGACAAGTGACACAGCGCTTGGCCAATAGAGGCTCGGAAGATGCGTAGCACGGCCTGCGTCGATGAGAGAGCCAGCGGTTGCTAAGCGGGGCCGGGCGTAGTTTGTTGCTCTGCCCCCACTGTTCGAGGTAATGCTTACCGACAGTCATAGAAGAGTTTCAGTCAGCAGCAGCACAGGGCACAGAGAGGCGAGGAAAAGCCGGTACGTGTTTATTTTATTCTGAAAATCTGCTCCTGCCCTTCCCGAGTGGGGGTCTGGTGATTAATGGCAGTTTACAACTGTACTCCGTTGATCGGACCAAAAACCGGCGAGGTTTTAACTTTGTTCAGGTCGCTGTAGCGCTTGTACTGTAGGAACTGACATAACATTTATACTTTGTGAATGACAGGTCGAGTTACTAGAGAGAGGAATTTTGAGAAAGTGATGCAAACATATTCTCAGATAGTTTCAGCTGAGATTTTGATTTAAAATCTTATATTGCTGTTTGTTGGTATGGTTTGGCAGTTTGATTTTGTTTGGGGTGTCTGTGTCCGGAATCTGTAAGGGAGACTGGTTAATGTGGTGTTTAGCATTAGGGTCTGCAAGGGACAAGGGTGGATTTGCTTGAGACAAGGGGATCTCTGCAAGTGTCAGGGAGTTTCTAGTAGGGAGATGTTTTATTGGGAGTGTTTTGCATAGGCTGTTCTAAGGGAGTGGGTCTGTTGGGGAGCTCACAGAAGAGCTGTTAGGTGTTTCATAGAAGGGGTATTCTGGAAGGGAGGTGATGGGCACTATGGAGATCTAGAACTGTAGAGGGTGCTTTCTGGCAAAAGGGCTGTACAGTGTTTTGCAGAAGGGAGAGGATGTGATTTTGGGGGTGTTTACGCAGAATGAAGAGGGCTGTTGGAGTGTTTCACAGAAAGGAGTCTCCATGGGAAGATGGTGTGTTGGGTGGTGGAATAGGGGGCGATCTCTGAAATGTGTGGGGCTATTTGGTGTTTTGGGAGAGCACTAATAAAATAATATGTTGAGCATTTGGGTCAGGAGGTATTAATGTTGTTCTGAGTAGAGGGTGTCATTGATTTGGAGGAATTCTGAAAATCTTTGGAAAGGAGAAGGGTGCCAGTGTCTGGAAGAGAGGATCATTGATGACATTCAATGAGGATGGTTGGGGTCTGTATTGTTTTTTAGGTGAATGGGGTTGTTGGTGATGCTTAAGGATGTGGTTGTCTAGCAGAGAAGGGGGGTGTAATTTAAATGAAATATGGAGGGGAATTACTGGTGGAGTATGGAACAGGAGCTGACTATCAAACTGGAGTTGGAAAGGTGACTGCAGGTTGCCGGTAGTGCCGGGATGGGAGAGGAACTTTCCTGGAAATTGTGTATTGTTGATTGGTTTCCAAGTAGAATACTACCAGTGTCTTGGCTAGATCCCTTTTTGTGACTATACAGATTGTTTGGGCTGAGCTGGATTCAGATATGTTCTGAGCCAGTTTACTCATTCAGTTGGAGTTACAAACCGCTGCATGAATCTAGGTAATTACCTCCTTTCAACTCTCACTCATTGATGACTGCACTCGCTTTAACTTTGAACAATGTCACTATTAGACTGCAGAGATTTAAACTGCATTTGATGGAATTGTTTTTAAAAGTCTCCTGTTTTTTAATTCAGTATGTCACTCTTCTAACTGAAATGTTTTGAGGTTGACAGCTATGTGCTCCGTCAACTGTATGGGATTTAACTTGTATTTCTGGGGGTGGAGGTAGTCATCACCCAATTCCAACACTGAGGTCAAGCTGAGATAACAGCAAGACTGCAGCTATACATGGCAACCTCAAAGCAGCTAAATGAGTAAGATTGTGTTTTTTTTTGGGAGCATATAAATGTATTTTGAATCAGTTTCCTGGAGGGTTTAGACTACATTTGTATAAAACTGAATCTGAAATTAATGCCACCACACTCAGACTGTGTTAGTTGGATTCAGGGTTGCTAGTGTGTTTAATCTATGTTGTTTCTGCTGCAAGAAGCTGGGACTGGAGCAACTGTACACAGTATGTGTAACATACAGACTGAACTTGTGCATTTTAGCATCTGAAAGCAGCACACAGCAGCCATCTAAGTGCAGTGTGGAAATAATATTTTGATATTGTATCAGTTGTCTTGGCTAAATCTGGATTTACGACTGTTATGATCATATGTATTATCCCACAGGATTAAAAAAAGCAAGGATGTCAGTGTTTGATTTTAAAGCTAACAATGAGTGTAATTTAGTATTCATGTTAAGCCTTTATAAAGAGTTTTAAGTATTTTGGCTGGTTCTGTTGCATACTAAACTTGACATAGCCCTGTTTGAGTAGACTATTGGGTAATTTACAGTCTGCACCTTTCATTTGTTGAATGAATGTGTATTCGTTAAATTAACTCCCATATCAAGGACCCAAGGATCATGATTTTGCCGCTTCAAACTTTTAATCAGCTGATCAGGAGTTCTCATGATGCACATTTATCTTCCACCTTAACCTTTTACATGCATTTTCTGGATAATGTATTTTCCTGGTACTCATGTTTGTTGAAATCCTTGAAAATGGGACTGGGTTGTGTGTCAGTCTCCGTTCTACCCCCAACTTGAGCATTGATGCTCATAAAATTTTCTTGTGGCTGTCCTTATTATCACTTGCTCATAACAGCAGAACTTTGCGCTGATAAAAATACAGGCAGGTCTATGGGTTAATTTGTGTAGCTCATGTTGCCAGTTATGTATGTTGTAAGAATAACTCTCTGAGGAAAAAAACTGAAGTGTACAGTTTCAGTGGGATGGGGCTGTGGAAACAAGGCAAGTCTAGTTTCTACACGTGTAGTGGATAGGTAAGCTTCATTTTTTGCTTCACATGGTGGCATTGGTTTCTATAAGGACACTCTGAGGGTCCTGCTACCATCTGAAAAATGGGGATCAGCTTGCACCCCCACTGCTGAAACAGGGAACCAGGCTGCTTAAGCCTATGCACGAATTATTGTAGGTCAATAAACATGAGTCCAAGGAAAATAAAACAGAGCCAACTAAAATTGTGTGTGGGGGGGGGGTCAGAGACTCACAGCCTCTCATATGCATCTGTAGTGGGCGTGTACTGTAATTTTAACAATGTCAATTATGTGATAGATTTCTTTGACTGGGTAACCAGAGTGGTGGACCAAGGGGAAGCAGTTGATGTCGCCTACCTTGACTTCAGCAAAGCTTTTGACACTGTTCCACATAGAAGATTGATAAATAAGCTGGGTAGGCGCAGGGTGGGTCAGAAGTTGGTCAACTGGGTGGCAAACTGGTTGACGGGCAGAAAACAGAGAGTGGTGGTAAATGGTATACAGTCAGAAGAGATGCAAGTCACAAGTGGGGTACCTCAGGGATCAGTCCTGGGGCCAGTCCTCTTCAACATCTTCATTAGTGACCTTGCAGATGGACTAGAGGGTAAGGCTTGTCTGTTTGCAGATGACACCAAGATCTGCAACAGAGTAGATGATCCAGATGGGGTGGGCAGAATGAGAAGAGATCTGGATAAACTAGCAGAATGGTCAGAAGAGTGGCAACTGGGATTTAATGCAAAGAAGTGCAAAATCATGCACATAGGGAAGAGAAACCCTGAAGCCACCTATAGGCTGGGAGGGGAGTTGCTAGCAGTCACAAAGGAAGAAAGAGACTTGGGCATCATCATCACTGATGACCTAAAATCATCCAAGCAGACCTCTAAAGCAGTAGGTAAGGCTAGAGGGGTGTTAGGGTGTATTAGTAGGGGTATCACAAGTCGTAAGAGGGAGATAATAATCCCTCTGTACAAGACACTGGTTAGGCCCCATCTGGAGTACTGCGTGCAGTATTGGAGGCCACACCTTCACAAGGACATTAACCAAATTGGAGGCAGTCCAGAGAAGGGCAACCAAAATGGTGCAGGGACTGCATCAGAAGACATATGAGGACAGATTAACGGAGCTCAATATGTATACCCTTGAGCAAAGGAGGAGAGAGGTGATATGATCGAGGCATTCAAACACCTTAAGGGCATAAACAAGGTGAAAGAGTCTAACATGTTTAAATATAAGAAAATAGGACAAGAGGACACAGCATGAGATTAGAGGAGGCCGATTAAGGGGAATGTGAGGAAATTCTTTTTCACAGAAAGGGTGGTGGATGCATGGAATGGCTTACCACAAGAAGTGGTGGCTATGAATACAGTGCAGGGCTTCAAACAGGCATGGGATAGGCATAAGGGAGCAATACAAATGACTATGAATAGATAGGCCACTGACAGAGCAAAGCCGATGGCACATTTATAAGGTAGAAAAAGAAATGGGCAGACTGGATGGGCCTTATGTCCTTATCTGTCGTCAACTTCTATGTTTCTATGATACTGACACTTCATGTGCCATTATACTGATTTACAAGAATTTTTTCCTTTCTCACCATTTTGAAAGTTAACATAATTGTATTTTTTAACTTGTATTCACTTTTAATTATGAGAGATTTCTGTTTGTCACTTAGTCATCCTCTAATATGCCCACACTGCTTATATTTTTTTTTTTCCAATTATTTAACCAGGTGAGACATACTAAGCTGAAAGCTTGTTTACATGTGCAACCTGGGAGCACAGGGGATTATGTGAGAAGGCAGTAGGAAGGGGCCGGGGGTATACTGGGATGTATAGGAGAGGCATCAGCAGCAGAAAACAGGAAGTTGTTATCCCTCTGTACAGACAGTTGGTGAGACCCCATCTGGAATACTGTGTCCAGTTCTGAGACCCCATCTGTGCAAGGACATAGACAAGATAGAGGCAGTCCAGAGGAGGCAACTAAAATGGTGCAGGGTCTGCAAGAGAAGCCAATGAGGAGAGACTAAAGGAGCTTAATATGTATACCCTTGAGGAAAGAAGGGAGAGGGGGACATGATAGAAACTTTCAAGTATCTCAAGGAATCAACAAAGTCCAAGAGGGTAGCATCTTTCAGAAAAGAGACTTGCAAGAACAAGGACACAATTTAAAGATAGAAGGAGGGCAGTTCAGGGGCAATGAGGAAGTATTATTTCACAGAAAGGGTAGTGGATGCATGGAACAGCCTCCTGAGAAGTTGTGGGGTCTAAAACTGTGGGAGAATTCAAGAATGCATGGGACAGACACAAGGCAATTCTTGTGGGGGCAGGAAGATATAGGCTGTTGGTTAACTAGGATCTGCGCTCATCCTGTGTAGGGAAATGGGAGACTAGATGGGCCTAGCGTCCTTATCTGCCATCAAAGTCTATGTTTCTATGTTTCTATGTGACTTGCTCAGGGTCACACAGTATACAAGTGGGGGCTGTGGAATTCAAACCCAGGTCTCCAGATTTGCTGCTCAGAGCCTTAAGCCACCGCTATACTGCTTCTCCCTTAGACGCTCATGGTGAATCCGTGGTGTTGCAACCCAGGGTGTGGTTATACAGAGCCATAGAATTAAGACAGTGGAGTGGCACACCTGTATCCTCCATTTCTCTGCCTTTTACTAACAGTTATTTTAAGTAAAAGTAGGACAACTCAATATACTGTATTAGATTCCAGTTCACTGCTCAGCTGTCCTGATTCTACAACTCCATATTGCCACAAGGTCTTTGGACCCAGAGGCAGTAATCCTGCCCACATATTTGTGCAGTGGCTTTCAAAAAACAAATTTGGAGCAGGATGCAAGTCACTGTGCTCCATTTCCTGGTACTTATCAACTTTACCTGGAGAGCATTTCTTTTAAACCACCAGACCCAGCTTTCAATTTGGCAGGTTGAAGCTTTAGAGACTGAGTTTGTTTGTGTAGCAAGCCCCCTCCTGCCAGTAGATGGGGAACTTGGTTACTGAAGTGTCAGGCCTGGAGCATACTGATTGGCAAGTGCCTATGACTAGAGAGTCCCATGGGAGGTTCTTAGAATGCCAGGGTAAGAAAAGGGTGCCAACTGTGCATTCAATGTGCCTTGCCTCTGGTCACCTGACTGACTACCTGAGGTGGCAACAGCCTCACACATAGCAGTTGCTAATGCATCCAGTTTTTGAGACCATCTCCTCTCGATACCCAGCTGCCTGGGCCGGTAGCCTCCAGGGATAGCTCCATGACAACAGTGGAGATTCCAGGGCTGTAGTATCTGAGGGCATTTCATGTGGGTCCCTGTTAATTCCTCTGGTGTGTAAGGGAGACAGCAGGTGGTTGTGGGGAGCCCCTCCTATCATCTCTAACAGACGTGGCACAAGGAGGATCCCACAGAACATGGATTTTCCACCTTTTGGGGCTGTATGTAGTCCTGTGCCCGAAAGATACTGCCAGCTAAACTGATGATGGAGAGATCAGGTGAATGAGATTTAGCTGTAGATTAAGGTAGGGGATATGTCTACATGGATTATAGGAGATTCCAAGCCAGACTGGGTACCAGAGACACTGTCTCTGTCAGAGGGTGTGGGGCAAGTGTCAACCACTGCCATAGGGCAGGCTGCAGTACGCGCTGCCACATTGTACCCAGCACACCTGCCGGTGAGTGGTGTTACACTGATGTGAGCTGCCCAGTGCAGGGGTAGTCTCTGGATTGTTGCAGGGGAGAATGACCTGGCTGGTGTTATAGTTATCGTAGGACCAGGGAACCCCCTGGATGCTATCAGCAAAAGGAGTCAGAGCAAATTCCTATAGTGGTGATACCTCGGCACCACTCACTGACAAGACACTACAATGTCACAGTGTGTGGAAACCCGTGGCATATAACAAGGTGGAAGAGTCTGGTAGGCAGTGCAGAGCAAATAAAATATGACCCAAGATGTAACCTCACCAATTGGTGTTGGAAAGAAGAATAAGAGAGGTTGTGTGACTTCTGAGATGTTTGGGGAGGGTACCACCCATAGAAAGGAATCTGGAGGCCTTGACTTCAGCATGGGGTCAGGACAGAACTTATCTGTACAGTACTAACTAGGAGAGCTTTTGTGAGGAGATGTTGAATTGTAAAACCGTTAAAGAGTCCTATGACACTGTGTTTATCACTCTGGTCTCCCACAGCTTTGCACTGCAACATTTACATTGGATTATTGTACCAATCTGTATGTGAGTGCACTTTTCTTGTTGAAGTTTTGTATGCTAATTGGTGGTGCCGGCTTTCTTATGTTTACTGACTCTATGCTATATTCAGGCACTCCATCTAGCAGAGCTGCTACCATTGCTCCAGTTTCTTGTGTGTGTAAACTGCAGATCAGTTCAGTAAAGAGTGACTACTGCTTTAAATATCCTTTCAGTGTGTCCATTTCTGTTATAACATAACTCCCACCCCCAGGCTACAGCCTCAGTCAAGCTGCCCTGAGAGAAATACAGCTCCTCTCGCCTGAAGTTACAAAGGTTTTTGGGTGACATATTATCATAACCACTGACTACCTACAATCAGCATGCACTAGAACTGAATTGCTCAGCTTTACTCCAATTGTCTAAATCAGGGAGTATGATCTTCTACAGGGATATCTCTTTCATCAGGTCACACCTGTGGAACTTACACCATCAGGCACCTAGGACTCCATGGAAACGTTTCCACAGCGTTAACTGTGGGCTGCCCATGATGACGTCTGACGTCACTAACAGTATATATGCTTGGGTGGCCCCATCCCTTAGTTCTTTTCCCACCATCAACCAGTGCTCGTCGGACCTCTGCGGATACTCATTACCACTCAGTATGCATTTCACTTATTTGCTTTATTTCTGGTTAATATGGTACTTCAGTTATTTTTACTTTTTTGTTTAGCTCCTTCCATATCTTTGGCTTCCCATTGAGGGTTTTTCTTTTCTTTTCTTCCTTTGCCCTTTGTTGGTCTCAGCAGTTTTGGCTGGCTTATCCCTGGGCCTTTTCCTGGTCCCCGGACCGGTGTCCACGGTCCTTCCTGGACTTTTCTTGGACAGGAGTTTTTGCCTTATGGTTTGTTATGCCATCCTTCTCCTGCCCGTGCCTTGCTGTTCCTTCTCAGACAGTTCCCGAGTGCGGCATGGAGAGACAACCTGCCGTGATGACAACTGGTGCCTGGGCCTCCCTGCTATGGATTTTACAGCTGGAGGGTCTTCTACTGCTGAAATGACTTTGGGGCTTTCTGGGAGTACCTTTCCTTTCACAGCCTAGAGGGGATGATTCTCTTTGCCAACACTCTATAGGAGGACATGTCCCCCCCTCGTCTGCCAGTTCAGGCAGGGGATCCACAGTAATCCATCTCAACCCTGCTAGATGGGCTCTTCTGTGGATGGGGCTCCCCCCCCACCCCGGTTGTCCTCGTGGGCAGGGGCAGCCAGTGGGAGTTCCTATTCATGATTCCCCATATTTGCTTGTTGGCAGTGACATCCTTGCACCCACTGCCGTCATCTTTCTCTCCCCTCATTCTGCGAGGGGGGACTCGAGGTCCCAACAGTGGTACCCAGTGCCTCCCCTGTTGGGCAGTCCTTGTGACCTGCCGTCGATCTTTCTGCTGAAAGCCTGAGGTGTGGACAGTCTGTTGTGCGTGCACACACACACACACACACATACACACACACACACACTCTTACCCAGCAGCTGCAGCCCTTTGTCTGGGCCAGGCTCCACCATGCTGGGTTTTCACTGTTGCCTTGGGTGCTCCTTCTTGTTCTGCAGCACTGTGGGCTAGTATGGAGGCTTTTGCTGCTATCTTTGATTTCCCTAGTCAGCAGTCAACCTGGCTGCACCATGGTTAGTTCCTCGTGCATGGGCGGCCTGCTGCTGCAGAAACATAGACTTTGATGGCAGATAAGTACGGCTTGGCCCACCTAGTCTTCCCATTTCCCCACCTAGAGGATAAGCTGCAGATCCTAGTTAACCAACAGCTTATTTCTTCCTACCCCCCACAAAAATTGTCTTATGTCTGTCCCATGCATTCTTGAATTCTCCCACAGTTTTAGACTCCAGCCTCCTCAGGAAGGCTGTTCCATGCATCCACCACCATCTCTGTGAAAAAATACTTCCTTATATTGCCCCTGAGCCGCTCCCCTCTATCTTCAAATTGTGACCCCTTGTTCTTGCACATCTCTTTTTCTGAAAGATGCTACCCTCTTGGACCTTGTTGATTCCACTGAGGTACTTAGCGTTTCTATCATGTTTCCCCTCTCTCCTTTCCTCAGGGTATACATATTAAGCTCCTTTAGCCTCTCCTCGTATGGCTTCTCTTGCAGACCCTGCACCATTTTAGTTGCCCTCCTCTGAACTGCCTCCATCCTGTCTATGTCCTTGCACAGATGGGGTCTCCAGAACTGGATGCAGTACTCCAGATGGGGTCTCACCAACTGTCTATACAGGGGGTAACAACTTCCTGTTTTCTGCTGGTGATGCCTCTCCCTATACATCCCAGTATCCCCCCAACCCTCGCTACCGCCTTCTCACATTGCTTGCCAACCTTAAGGTCATCTGATATGATTACCCCCAGGTCCCTTTCCATTTTTGTTGTTGTTACTACCTCCCCCCATTGTGTAAACTTCCCCTGGGTTTTTGTTTCCCAGGTGCATTACTTTGCACTTCTTTGCATTGAATCTCGGCTGCCATACTTCTGACCATTCCTCTAACCTTGCCAAGTCCCTTCTCATCCTTTCCACGCTTCCTTGTGTATCAACCCTCTTGCAGATCTTTGTGTCATCTGCAAAGAGGCATACTTTCCTTCCAGTCCCTCTGCAATGTCACTTATAAAGACATTAAAAGGACTGGACCCAGTCTGAACCCTCGGGTACCCACTAGTAACCCTCTTTCTTCACAGTGGACTGTATTTACAATTACCTTATGTGTTCTGTTGTTCAGCCAATGTTTTACCCAAGCTGCCACCCTGGGACCCACTCCAAGGCTGGTTAATTTGACTACTAATCTTTTGTGTGGGACTGTGTCAAATGCCTTGCTAAAGTCTAGGTAGGCCATGTTCACAGCCCCTCCCTGGTCTCCTATTTTGGTCACCCAGTCAAAGAAATCAATTAGATTCGTTTGACATGACCATCCCACTGTGAACCCATGCTGCCTTGGATCCTGTGCCCCACTGGCCTCTAGGTACTCAACAATTCTTTCCTTCAGAAGTGATTCCATCACTTTCCCTACCACAGAGGTCAAACTGACAGGTCTGTAGTTTCCTGCCTCTGTCTTGCTGCCACGTATGTGAAGAGGAATCACATCAGCCTTCTTCCAGTCCTCAGGTGCTACACCATCCTCCCATGATTTGTTATAAAGGGTAGTCAGTGGTATCACTAGTTCTATGCTTAATTCTTTTAGAATTCTGTGGTGAATTCCATCTGGCCCCATTGTTTTGTCCACCTTCAGTTTTAGGAGTTCTTTCAGAACCCTTTCTTCTGTGAAAGGACTGGGATCGACCCCCCTCTCCAGGGTGCTTCTGTTAATTGGATTAGGCACCTCCCCCACTTCCTCTTTTGTGAATACTAAACAGAAGTAAACAGAAGTATTCATTCAGTATTCCTGCTTTTTCACTGTCACTCTCTGCCCACCCACCATCCATTCTATTCAGCCTCACTATCCCTCCCTTTGTCTTTCTACGCTCCCTGATATACCTATAAAAGGTTTTATCCCCCTTCTTAACCAAGTTGGGGCCTTTGCTATTCTGACTATCCTCCCTGCTTCCTACTGCCTTAACTGGTAAAGTTCTCTGTCTCCTTATACTTCCTAAATGCTATATTTTTCTCACTAACCTTCACTGCCACTTCTTTTGAGAACCATAGTGGCTTTTTCTTTCATTTTGATTTGTTTATTTGCTTCATACAAAGGCTTGTTGCCTCTGTGATGGCAGTTTTGATATTTCCCCATTGTTGCTCCACCCCTCCTTCTAGCCTGTTTGCTAGTGCTTTTCTAAGGCACTCTCCCATCTTGCCAAAGTCAGCCCTCCTGAAGTCCAGAACCCTCACTTTTGTATGGCTTGACTCTGTAACTGAGTTTATCATGAACCACACTGTTTGGTGGTCACTTGTTCCCAAATGGCTACCCACTTCTAGATCTGAAATCCTCTCACTGTCACCATTTGAGAGCACGCGGTCTAATATTGCTCCCTCACGAGTAGGTTCCAAAACTAGCTGTTTGAGGCATGCCACCTGAAGGGCATCAAGAATGGCCCTGCTTTTGGATGTGGCTGCAGCAAAGGTGCTCCAGTTAGCATCTGGAACATTAAGGTCCCCCATCAACAGTATCTCTCCCTTCTCTGCCATCCTAAGTATGCATTCTATCATATCCTTGTCCATTCCCTCCCCCTGACATGGGGGTCTGTATACAACCCCTGTGCGGATTGTGGTGCCATTTCCAGTCTCTAAGGTGACCCACAGTGCCTCCTCTCCTCCCTGTTTACTCTTTTGTTCCGTTGCTTTTATCTCTTCCCTTACATAGAGAGCTACTCCCTCTGCCCTCCCTATCTCTCCTGTAGGTTGTGTACCCTGGTATGTTAACATCCCAGTCATGGTTCTCTGTGTACCATGTTTCTGTGACTCTGCGATATCCAGGTATCCCTCTTCCATCAAGGCTACCAGTTCAGGAGCTTGTTGCCCAGACTACGGCGTTGGTACTCATTATCCTCCATTTCTTGATGTCCTTACCCCTTTTTGCCCCATCCCTGTCCTTATTTTGCTTTGCCGTAGCTGTCCTCCTGTGATGTCCAGATGCTGGTGTAGGCTTCCCACACTCCCTTATACCGTGGTCTTGGAAGCTTTGCCATGCCTCTCTTTAGGCCATTTTGGGCCCTCAGTGGGTTCTGGCCCCTGCCAGCTCCCCCTTGGACTTTCCATTCTCTGGGGTGCAGCCTGGGCTACTCAGAAGCACCTCCTTTTCCCTCCCATCTCTTGTAGTGTGCTTCTGCTGTCCAGGCCTTTGTTCCTATCGGGCCCCTTAGGACAGCGTGTCCTCCTAGCCCCCCCTGCAGCATAACAAGGATCGCCCCCCCCGGCCCCGCCATTTCAGCTGGCAGAGCCACTAGGCCCTCAAACGCTGGGTCCTTTGGGCATTACTGCCCCACAGGTGGTTCAGTGATGCAAGGTTTCTCCTCTTCTGTTGATCTCTGTCCTGAAAGTAGTACCCTCTCCTGCAGTCCAGTCTCAACCAGCTTCATACCCCTATCGTTGGCCCCTGTCACAGAGCAGGTTGACACTGAGGGGAGTCTCATCCGGTTTTCATCCTCCCAGAAGCAGATGAGGAAGAAGGTGATGTGGGGATGCCTCAAAAGGTCTCCTGTCTCTTCCCGGAGTGAGGACTTGGTGAATCATACTCCAGATCCCTCCAAAGGACCCTCCTTCTTTAATGTCATGAAGCAGCTTTCTGCTACCCGGTTCAGACTGTGGAAAAGGACACCACCATCAGGCACCTGGCTGTCTTCCTAGTGATCCCAGCATCTCTGCCTAAAGTCATCCCTCCTCTGCTTTCTGCAGTGCAGGGTGCTGCCAATGTTGCCTCGCATAGGCTCCACTTGGTCCCTGTCATGCTGCATTCAGCCAACAAGCTTTTCCAGGCGCCCTTAGGGCTACTATTTTTATGCTGCCCAAACTGAATCTGGTCTTGCAGTGTTCCAGGTGGCTCCTGACAGGTTCCCGGTGCCTAAGCATTTCAGTTCCCTCCCCACTGCGGAGGGGTTGTGGGATAACAGATGGACCAGACACCAAACTTTAGGTTCAACACACAATCTTTGTGTGATGTTTATTCAAAATACAAGAGATAACCTTCTGTAATGGCATATTTATTCTTCAGTACATCAGTTTGCAGCAACAGACTATGAATGTCCTTTCTCTGCACTTAGCCAGCACCTACTGACACTGATCTCTGATCCAGTTCACTAGTTGAGATATAGCCACCACCCCTATGCAGGCCCCATTTGCTTAAGTAGTGGGGGCTCAAAAGGAAAAAAAAACTATAAACAAAGAACTTCAAAGCAGAATCACTGAAAGAAAGGTTACCCCAAAGGGCATTGGCAACAAATCAAGTTTAAAGAAATACATCATCATACATCATCCATAATGCAATGCATCATGAGATATATAAAATCGTCATGACATTTCTTACTTAAGTTTATAACAATATACATGCATTTTAAATAACACAACTAGCATAATTTCTATAATAATCATCTAGTACTTTTTACCATTATCAAAACACCAAGTGCCATGGTATTTTCAACAATACAAGTTTCATAAACATAAGGTATATTATGACATTAGAGCTATTACATACTAAATCCAACAACGATAAACACAACCTGTTTTACATACGCTTAGAGGTCATAACAATAACCTCCCTGTACGAGGACCTGAGAGGGAAAAGGAAAATTGAAGAGGACACTATAGCATAGTCAGGAAAGGGGAGCGAGGTGCCCATAATTGGCAAACCTTATGGATTAGAAATTGTAAAGGATAGATTAGGCTAAGAAATAGAAAAACTGTTGCAACAGATTTAAGGAAAGGTTGGTCCTCGAGTGGCAGGAGCTTTCTGTCACACCCCCAACTGGGAATCCAGGAGGGTAGACTTTGGGGCAGGAGGTCCTTGCTTCCAACCACTCTGGGCCTTAGGTGTGTCAGGTCTTTGTCTCATTTGGTCAGGTACCAGAATACACTCTGGAGGTAGGGCAAGGAGGCTTACACTGGCCCTTCCCTAGGGTCCGCAGGAGCAGGAGCTCCTCAAGCTGCCTTAGGCCGCAGAGGATGTCAGCACGCATCTTCCCAGAGCCATTTAGGATATGTCAGATACTACGGCCAGGGCGTCCGCCCTTGGTATTTGCCTGAGATGGCTCTCCTGGCTGAGAGTTTCCGGTAGCCCAGAAACAGACAGAGACTCCCAACCCCCTTTGTACAGTCTCTCCCAAATCTGGGTCCTGAACAGGACTTCAGGGCAAGCGTACAGCCAGTTCCACCTTCCCATGTCCTTTCTCCTCCTCTGGCACCTCTACCAAGTATTCCAGAGGTGGGGAGTGGTCCCAACCACAGGTTCCATATCAGTATGACTCATCACAGGAACCCCCTCCTCCTCCTGTTCCAAGTCCAGTGGTGGTGGTTGGAGGCTGGGTCTTCCCCAATCTGAGCCAGAGGAGAACCATCTCTACAAATGCTTGGATCCTGCAAAACATCGAATAGGACCATGCTATTCAGTCTCTAGAATAGCCTCCAGATGTTCCTCCGGTCCTTGAGACATATTCTTCGGGCCACTTGGCTGTACTTCAGGAGGGAGTGCTCACGTTGCTGCACCAAAGGATCCTAGACCTGGTGCCCTGGCGGCAACAGAATGAGGGGTTCTTCTCCA
The DNA here is from genome assembly GCA_016271365.2 of Neoceratodus forsteri. Lineage (NCBI taxonomy): Eukaryota > Metazoa > Chordata > Ceratodontiformes > Ceratodontidae > Neoceratodus > Neoceratodus forsteri. The sequence goes on from CM057449.1 coordinate 690,868,336, forward strand.
GGTTCTTCCTGGTCCCCAAACCATCAGAGTTCTGAAGCTTATTCTAGCTCTCAGAATGCTCTACTCTACATCTAGTACCATATGTTCAGGATGTGTTCCCAGATTGGGACTCCTGGCTGCTAAAAGTTTAGTCCAGAGAGTAGCTGTTGAGACTTAAAGCGCACCCTGCAGTTGTTCCACTCCTGGGAATCTCTATCAACTTGGCAAACTCTGTCCTGATACCGCCTAGTGGTTCCAGTACACTACTGGATTCTGCTCAGGGACAGACTTTCCTGCCACAGGACAGGCAGTATGCCTTATAGCTAAGGCCCAGGCTGTGACCCAGAGCCAGTATGCTGTAGCCAGAGCATTCCTGAGGCTGTTGGGCCTTATGGCTGTGGCTGCTGCCATGTTTCTGGCCAAGCTGCACATGAGGATTCCATGGCAGATCTTGAGGGTCTGGTAGGATCAGCGCACCGATGACCTAGTCCAACCAGTGCTTGCCTCCTCGCTTGTCTGCGAGGTGCTTTTGTGGTGCATGGACCCCACCAATCCACTGAAGGAAGGGGGTACCTTTTCTCCTTTCTTCTTCCCACCAAACCCTCACTACAGATGCCTCCAGTCTGGATTGGAGAGCGCACATGGGTCCTTTTCTGACCCAAGGGATTTGGCTCCCGGTGGCAGCCCACCTCCATATAACCATCTTAGGGATGTGATCTGTTCTGTTCTGTCTGCCTTGCAGATCCTCCAGCACCTTCTGTCTCTGGATCTCCTGCTGGTACAGTTGGACAACCACAGTGTAGTTCACTACCTCATCGAACCAGGGGGATTCATTCCTACCCCCTTCACCAGTGGCATGGCCACTTTTGTTACCTGCTGCTTCAGGCATGAGGCAGCTGCGAAAATTTGTGTCGCTGCCATCAGCCATGCTGTCCATATGTTCACAAGTCACTACAGTCTGGTCCTTGCCTCTAATGGGGAGACATGTGTTGGCCTGGCTGTGCTTCACGACCTTCTCTTTGTGGCCTCTGGTCTCCTACCACCTGGACTGTCTTGCTGTCAGAACTGCTTGGGACTCAGGCCAGCCCAGTAGCGCAGAGGGCTTAGGCGCTGGGCACCTTAACTCTCGCTACACCGGTGATCCATATTTGGGAATGACTTCGGGTCATCTGGAAGTTATCATGGGGGGTGCAGGATTGAGCAGCTTCACTGCAGCTGTCCTCTTATGGGGGAGGTGGTGCCCCCTCTCCCGTAGTCCGGCTGCCACCAGGTGGAGGTCCGGTGTCTGTGCAGATGGAGGGGGCGGCACAAAGGGAGGGCATCTCTATGCACAGCGTGTGCATGCGAGAGATGGGTGTGGGAGTAAAATGGGGTAAAAAAACCTACAAAAATACACTATATGTATATGTGTGTGTATAAAGTATGTGTGTGTGTGTGTGTGTGTATGTATATATATATGTGTGTGTGTGTGACCCAATGAAAGAGATATCTCCGAAGAAGATAGGACAGTTTCGTAAGAACTTACTGTAACAGTAGATCTTCAAGGGAATCTCTTTCATCAGGTTATGCCGACCCACCCTCCATCCCCCCTTGGGGCTTAGAGCTCCTTTGCTCTTGTATCTCTATACCAGCGGGCCTGCTAGTGGATTAAGCCTCATTCTCTGCTGGAGCTTCCCACATCTCTTCTTGGTGCCTTACAGGTGTTATTTCCTGACGAGCACACCTTTCTTGGTTAACATGTGCTTTCACCTGCTTTTTTCTTATAGTCGGCTTCTAGGTTGTTCCTAGTTGCCTCAGACATTTGGCTTTTAATGCTCCTTACTGGTTGGTTCAAGAAGGGGCTCTGCTGGTTTGTTCTCTCTCCTTCCTAAGGGTTTTCCTTAGGGTTTTCTCTTAGCATTGCTGCTACTTTTGAATCTTCTGCCTTCTCTGTTAGGCAGCTCCTTACTTTCCTTGCGGGTCCCCTTCAGGCAATCCTCCAAGCATAGTCTCCAGTGGGGACCAGAATTGAGAAGGGACCTGGCGGCCCACATGCGCATATATATACTTTTAGTGACATCAGAAGTCATCGTGGGCGGCCCCTAGTCAACTGCTACAGAAAAGTTTTTGTGGAGTCCTAGTGCCTGATGGTGTACGTTTCATAGGTGTGACCTGATGAATGAGATTCCTCAAGATCTACTGTTATGGCAAGTTCTTACATAACTGTTCTTTGTCTTACCAGATTGCCAGTACTACATGGGCTGACAGTTCTTGCCACATTGCTTCAGTCTATCTATCTGTTGACGAATCAGCATTCTTAGCACTTCCAGAAAAACACTGCATATGGCTTGCACAGTAGAAATCAAGGACTTACTATAATTCTATGGCTTGCCCAGACAGTACCTTGCCCTTGAGGTCCCATGCAGTGGTGTTCACATAGACGAAGTTAACATTGTTAAACTGATGCTAGCATGGTGCAGCTCCTTGATGCTACTGTGCACATTCACAGTATACTGGCAGAGTATAGCAATTCAGCCAGTCATTCATAAATTTGGCTTTTGGACCCAGTTAGCATCAAAGACCTGGGACAAATAGCTCATACACCATGCCGTTGGTGCAATCCCACAGCTTAGAATGAACGCTGAATTAAAAAAAAAAGCCAAGTATAGTACTGGTACTTCAAGAGTACAGTACATGTTTCTTCTCTTACATTTTCTTACTGTTAAATTATCCCACTTTATAGGATTTCACTCATATATTCACAGATTGCTGATTACCACATTTCTGAAGTATCCATCATTTAAAACCAGAGTACCCTCCATAGAGGCATTACTGTCTTGATAGCCCTGTTGAAAGAGAGATTTGACCAGACTGCATCTGCTCTTGCCAGTTGTCTACACCAAGTCATAACATTCTGTCTTGACATAATAATCATTTCCACAACAGCACTTAATATCTCAAAAAGATGGTTATGATGCCAGCTGCACAGTGCAGCAATAGAGGTACTGCTTGTGACGCCAGTGAACCTGGTTCGGGAACAAGCCTGGGTCGTGGGGAGGAGGAGGATCGAGCATCCCGGAGGATGTGCTTCTCTGGGGAGGGAGGGTCCCTACCTCCACTGTGAGTGGTCACAGGTGGTAGCACAGCAGAAAGCAGAGTGAGTGGACGTTGGCCAGGCTTAGTCGGAGTGCTGTCATGCTTGCTTCCATATTTTTTATTTTATTTTAGTCTTTGCTAACCCATGTTTGGAGACTGGGGAACAGAAAAGTAGGAAAATGGGTCCCAGCATAGCAGATGATGGACACCAGTACATCTGGGTCCCCACACCAACAGAGGTGTGTCTCTTGACCAAACAGTAAACTCCCGGTAAATTTCCCCTTCTCCTGTCTCCAACTGGGGTAAGTCAAGGCTCTATGGAGGGTACTGGCACCTACTGGCAAGGTGTGTCAGAGGTAGGGATGTGCCATGGGAGTTCCTAAGGGAGGCTTGTGTTGGAGTAATGAAGGGGGCATAAAGAGAGAGTTTAAAAAAATGGGGGCTGTGACTTCACATGCAGACAGCAGGAGCAGATGATATCTAAACAAACGGCCTGATTTCCTTAAAAAATACTTGCAAAACAAAAATAGTATTATATACCTGAATTATGTGTAACATAACCAGACCTGTCCAAATATTGTAATCCAATGTTTTCCTTGAGATATCAGTAACTCATTACTATGCTTTGGCAAGGTCAGAATTGTTTAGAATGTCAAATACTATAGTCTGTTTATGTCTTTTTAGAGTCCACATTAAGGAGGCTTAAAAAGCCTTCCAAATTTCAGTTTTAAAATAGAGACATACCATGCCTTGTGGGGGCTGTAGATCATAGTCGGTAAGTCACCAGATCATGAAATCTCATTCCACTAGGGCAATGATAGCTTCATATTTTTAATGCTAAGGGAAGCCTCTCCATAAGACTTGAGTTGCTAGTTGGAGTTCTCTGCATACCTTTACCAGAGCTTATCATATGAATGTTGCTGCTTGTACTTATGTAGCCTTTGATTGTTGTGTTCTTCATGCTTCAGTTTTGTAATGTTTCCTACGAAACTATTTCTGATTTAAGTATTTTACTGTTTGTTGAAGTATATATCTAACTTTATTGGGTCTTTTCTATTCTAACTGCTACTGCAAGCCCCAGATCTAGGTCTGGATTGGTGGATGCAGTGTGAAAGAGAAAAGGTAATTTCATATCTGACAATTATTTTTCTCTGGAGCATCCACCAATCCAGGGACCCACCCTGGCTTTACTAACCTCTTTAGTTTTTTTGTTTTGTTTTGCTATAGGACTAACTGGGGAGTTTTTGCAATCTCTGCTGGGTCGTGATGAGGGTCCTGTCAATCAAATTAAGATCTTGTCTCCTAACTGCTGGTGTGGGCAGTACTAACCTATATGTGAGCCTAGATTTGTGGATGCTTCTTCGGAAAAAAAATGCCAGGTATGCAATTACCTTTGCAAATTTGGTGTAAAATATTTATTTTTATAATTGCATTTTTGGCTCACATGTTAAATGTACCTTATTCATCATATACTAAAACATATAGCTCACACTGTACCAGTATGTTTCTGTTTTAAAACAAAAAGAAATGAGAGATCATGTTAGAAAAAGCATGGTACTAGCACATCTGGAAAATCAAATATTTTTTTAAAGAGGCACTTACCCAGGGAGAAGATTACTGCCAGCAAGAGGTTACAGTTCCCAATAAATGTTTGCCCCTGCTGTGTTTTTTCTTTCCTGTTTCATTCTTGATTTGGCCTACTTTCGCTTATCATCTTACCTTTTTCTGTTTCTGAATCCCTTTTCTTTGCACTCCTTCCAGTTGTCATGTGTTTCATTTTGTATTTTGCTTTATCTATTTTCTTCTTTCGCTGTCTCTCTGATGAATTTTAATTTCTTCTATTTTTTTGCATGTTTAGTTAGTGTTTTTATCCTTCTATTTTCTCCTTTTGCCTTTCAGATTTTTATATATTTTAATACCAAATGTCTTTTGGTGATAGTAACTGAACTCTACAGAAAGGGGTGTTGGTTTATTCATCAGTGGCTAACTAGCTTGATCAAATCCAGTTTCTAGCAAGACCTTACAGAAAGTATCTTCAGGAAACTGGGGTCTATCTTAAACAGGGGTTGACTTTAAAGGGTGCTGAAACCCTCTTTTTCCTATGGGATCACTAGTTAAAAAAATGTGAAAACGGAAAAAGTTGGAGCAGGAGCTGATGCTTTACTCACCAGTGCTTCTTACCTTGTCTGTGTCGATTTTACGTGTTTTCATCATGTTTAAAAAATGTAAACAAACTTCTCCTCCTTGCTTTTAAAATTGGTCCCATTATCCAGCCATACAATGGTGCCGACGTGAGACATGATGATGTCACTGAAGCGAAACTGCTGCTGAAGAGCCTTAGAAGCCCTATGTGCTTGCCTGTTTCTGATTAGAATATGTAACTTCTAAGGCACACCAAGATGCTGGTGCTAATCGGCAATTAACACAAGCATCAGAGTCTGTTGCATGTGTTCAGTGCTGATTAGCATGTGCAGACAGACTGTAGAGAAATTGTACTGTAACATCAATGTTGTAGGAGGATTGTGGATAGAATAGATAATTATGGGTAACATAACAGTGATGCAACGTGCTATCTGATCAGAATGTCTGCAAAAGATATCAAGTAAACTAGGCACCAACCTATTTGGAACCTTTCCAGAAACTGCAAGTTGGTGGTTAAATCTTGAGAAGGCTCTGCACTTCAACAGCCATGAAGGACCTGCACTAGTCAAGACAGATGAGCAGAGGGCTAGCTGCTCTAGTCTTGGGTAATTTACACTATGTCCTGAACAAGTAAAACAACGTTAAAGTCAACCCCTGATTCTTGAATCTAGAAAGCAGTGTGTTACATCTTTAACCCAGAACACTGTTAATTGGAGCAGAACTAGATTCAGCGGAGTGCCAGGTGTGATTATGGTCTTAAGCTTGAGGGCTTTCAGATGCTCTAAATGCACGCAGCCCAGGAGGTTCTACAACTCCTATGCATAGCAGCCTTGACTAGTATAGTTTCTTGGACAATGTTTTTAACCCTTACTGTGCCGCAGACTGATATATTAGTACAGAATTCCAATACGTTCTAATTCTTTTGGTAGTCTAAGGGTTAATAAGGCAGATTCATTCATTAATTTGAGGGTGCCGAGACATCCTAGTTGTTGGATATTTATCCTTGGTAGAGTGCAGCAGAACTTCCAGAAATTATGTATATACTGGGCATTCAGGGTCCAGTAAGTATATGTCCTAAATTAGTCCAAAAAAAATAAAAAATAAAAATTAAAAAAAAGTTGAAAACTGACAAAGCAATAAGCTCTTTACAGCATTCATTGAATTTTCAGTTCTCTTTCATAGTTTTTATAGTAATAGCTTCTTAATTCTGTAGCAAAACCAAACTCTATATCCCCAAGTTTTTCATTATCTAGATTCATATTTATACATTAATACTTTGCTGAATGAATGTTGTATATCGTCATCACATCTTATATGCTCTGTAGCCTTAAATCACCCAAGACGTGAACCATATGCCATGATCTACAACACACTGGACTAGTATATTATGCAGTTGTAGAATGGTCTGCAAGTGTACTGATATAGCTCAGCTTGGTAATTATCTCAGATCCACGATGGTCCCCCAGAAAATTCTGAGGACAAGGACCAAAGCTAGGAAGGAAGGTTTCGGCTTATCTCCTTGATTATGGAACAAGATTTACGAAACAGGAGCATGAAAAAGAGTGGTGGTAGGAGGAGGAGGAGGAGAAAAAGAAAAGGGGGGGTAACAAGCAGAGTGCTAACGAAATTTGGAAGGCCATGTGTGTGAACGCTAGAAGTCTAGGAAATAAGATTCCAGACCTAGAGGCCATCATGGCAGAGGCCGACCTAGATACTGTGGCCATTACCGAGTCTTGGTGCATTGAAAACCATGACTCGGGCATGGCCATACCAGGTTATTTTCTGTTTAGGAAAGACAGGGTGGGAAGAAAAGGACAGTGTGTGCTGCTTTGTGTGAGGGAAAGCATAAGATCAACAGAGAATATGGGGTGGGCGTACTGTGGTTCACCCAGTAGACGGGAAACAGAGCCTCTGTTTGCAGCAGCATGCTCTATAGACCTCTAGCACAGAGGATGGAGCTCAGTAAAGTACTGGTAGAAGCCATTGGCAAAATGGCACAGAAGGGGAGGTACTGATGGGGAACTTCAGTATGCTGTTGTAGATTGAGCCTTCCAGCTACAGCTAGAAGCAGGGACATCCTGGACTCTTGCAGGGGCGTTCTAAGGAGAATAGTCAGTGAACCCAATCACTATGGGACAATACAGCTGGTACTAATAGGGACAGTATTGTAGATATCAAGGTGGTATGCCATCTGGGGACCAGCAATCATAGCACAGTATTGTTCAGTATAAGAGTAGCTGCATAATCAAACTACACAAGAGCAAAGGTCCTGGACTTCAGGACAGCAGATTTCATAAAGATGGGTGAATGCCTCAAGGATGACCTTGTTTGGGGGTGACCTGGGAGGGTGGAGGACAGTGGGAAGATAAAAGGGGCCATAGTGAGGTCAGCAAACCTCAGCTTCAAACAGATGAGCAAAAGCAAGAGGGAAAAAGAGACAGTTATGGTTCTTGAAAGGTAAAGCTAAGAGGTGGCATTCAGAAGATATAAGGAGATACACAGGAGGAGGATAGGGAAGTGTTTTAGGGAAGCAGGAGAGCAGTAATGAGCACAAAGATCATGCAAACAAAAGAGAGAATAGCCAGGCAGTAACAAAGTGGAACAAGACGTTTTTAGATATGTGTTAAAAAAGAGGAGGTCGGGGTTGTAAGATTAAAAAGGGAAGGGGGGGCCCAGATTCAGATTTACTTTATTAAATGCATGTACAGTATTATATTAAATCATATTGACTGTTGCATGCAATAAAAAGACATCTCTAATAAAAACTTAGAAAATGGGCTTGAAAAATAAAGCATGCTGATTGGCTGAAAGCTATGATCAGGCATGCATTTATTTTTTAATAGAGCCCTGTTAAAAACAAGTGCCAACTCCGTGCCCCAATGGCAGATTGGTATCCTTGTGCCAGTTAAAAATACAAAGTCAACTAACGCCATTTTTTTCTGCTCGCTAAGCGGATGACCAAGCGAGGCAACTGGCCCCACCCCACCCTCAGCCAGACAAGTCACCTTCCCTACACGTTGTATAACAAACCATCAGCATTACATATACAAAGCAAAATATTTTATTTTATTTTTTGTCTGCTAATTCGACTGTTTGTCACAGCTTCCGCTCCCTCATAAGTCAGACAAAGCAGTACCTGCAGCAAGCCGGCAAAGAATCTCCATGATCATGTATACAGAGTTTAAGAAAGACCGCAACCGCTCCTCAACCCAATTGTCCCATTAACCATTAAAATAGTAGCCTTGCTAATATCCCTCCGGCCCCGTCAAAACTATATATCAAAAAACAATACTTGCACACAGAAAGGTATTGTTTTTCACAGACAATTCTTTTTCTGCCAACATGCTCAAAACTGCTGCCACAGCTCCTAGGGCCAGTTCTTTTAGCAATTTGTGTGTGCAGCACTTTTCCGTGGAGGACAGTAACACAGCGAACTTCGAGGAGTAAGGGACATTCCCCATAATCGGAAACAGCCACCCACCGGTTAAGAAGAGGGATAAAACATTTTATACGTACATTAGGGAGCATAGAAAGACAGAGAGAGGGATAGTGAGGCTAAACAGAATGGACGGTAGGTGGGCAGAGAGGGACAGTGAAAAAAGTGGAGAAAGGGGAGGTACCTAATCCAATTAACAGGAGCACTCTGCATAGGGGGGTCGATCTCAGTCCTTTCACAGAAGAAAGGGTTCTGAAAGAACTCCTAAAACTGAAGGTGGACAAAGCAATGGGGCCTGATGGGATCCATCCCAGAATTCTGAAAGAATTAAGGGGAGAACTAGTGACACCACTGAATACCCTTTTTAACAAATCATGGGAGGATGGTGTGGTACCTGAGGACTGGAGGAGGTGGAGGAGGGTGGATGTGATTCCCCTTCACAAAAGTAGGAGCAAGACAGAGGCAGGAAACTACAGACCTATCATTTTGACCTCTGTGTAGGGAAAATGATGGAAATAAATCACTTCTGAAGGACAGAATTGTTGAGTACCTAGATGCCAGTGGGGCACAGGACCCAAGGCAGCATGGATCACAGCGGGAAGGTCATGTCAGATGAATCTAATCAGTTTCTTTGACTGGGGTGACCAAAGTAGTAGACCAGGGAGGGCTGTGGATATGGCCTACTAGACTTTAGCAAGGTATTTGACACAGTCCCACACAAAGATTAATAAACAAATTAGCCAGCCTGGGAGTAGGTCCCAAGGTGGTAGCCTGGGTAAAACAATGGCTGGAGAACAGGACACTAAAGTAATAGTAAATGGAGTCCACTCTGAAGAAAGGGGTTACTAGTGGGTACTGCAGGGTTCAGTACTGGGTCCAGTCCTTTTAATTTCTTTATAAGTGACATTGCAGATGGACTGGAAGGAAAAGTATGCCTCTTTGTAGATGACACAAAGATCTGCAACAGGGTTGATACACATGGGGGCTTGGAAAGGATGAGCAGGGACTTGGCAAGGTTGGAGGAATGGTCAGAAGTATGAAAGCTTGGCTTCAATGCAAAGAAGTGCAAAATAATGCACCTGGGAAACAAAAACCCATGGGAAGAGTACACAGTGGGGGGGGAGTAGTAACAACAACAAAAATGGAAAGGGACCTGGGGGTAATCATATCAGGTGACCTTAAGGTTGGCAAGCAATGTGAAAAGGCAGTAGGGGAGGGCTGGGGGGATACTGGGAAGTATATGGAGAGGCATCACCAGCAGGAAATAGGAAGTTGGTGAGACCCCATCTGGAGTACTGCGTCCAGTTCTGGAGACCCCATCTCCGCAAGGACAGACAGGATGGAGGCAGTCCAGAGGAGGGCAACTAAAATGGTGCAGGGTCTGCAAAAGAAGCCATACAAGGAGAGATTAAAGGAGCCTAACATGTATACACTTGAGGAAAGGGGCGGGAATGATAGAAACTTTTAAGTACCTTATTAGAATCAACAAAATCCAAGAGGGTAGCATCTTTCAAAAAAAGAGATGTGCAAGAACAAGGGGACACAATTTGAAGATGGGGGGACGGCTCAGGGGCAATGTGAGGAAGTACTTTTTTGCAGAGAGGGTGGTGGACGCATGGAACCGCCTACCTGAGGAGGTTGTGGGGTCTAAAACTGTGGGAGAATTCAAGAATGCATGGGATAGACATGAGGCAGATCTTCCCTTGTCAATCTTCACCATTCATTACTTCCTGGGTGTAAGCGGGCGGCGCACCAAATCCGCGGGAAGCTTTTTTAAAAGTTGCCCTAACGGCCCGCCCTCGAGAAGCGGCGTCATGCGTCATGCGCGGGCGGCGTTATAGCGACCGACTCCTCCTCCAACTCAGTTCTGTTTCTCCCGCCGTCGAGGCAGCACCTGTTTTCGGGCGTCCATTCTCACTGCGTCAGCGACTCCTCTTTCCACACACTCGGCGCGATCGGTAAGACCGTTCTTTTCTTTCTAAGCGGCACGGGTGTGTTTCCTACTGTTTTTTCTTGTTGATTTCGCGTTATGTCCAGGTCCGGAGCTAAACGTGTTTCGAAGACGGGCCGCGCCCCTATGCGTCGGTGTTACTGTGGCCGGCATTTCTCCGTCTCGGACCGGCATGACGTTTGTCTTCGTTGCCTGGGACCCAACCATGACATGGATTCGTGCGACGCCTGTTTCTCCATGGACCGCCGTGTCCTCGAAGTCCGCGCGTTCAAGCTCGGCAAAGCCCCGCCGACCTTCGGGGGACGACGTCGCTCAAGGGATTCTCAGGTAAGGTCTCTAGGCCCTTCCCCCGGGTCCCCTCCCGGGCCTATACGGTCTGAGGAGGGGGTCTCGCCTTTTCTTGCCGAGGAGGAGGCCCTTCTGCGTGTCGGGGAGCCGGAGCAGTCCTCCGGCCGCGGGGCGCCGACACCGCCGGCAGTCACCTCTTTCGAGGTTTCGCGGGCGAGGCCCTCGCTCTTTGGGTTTAGCTTCGGTGGACTGACGCCGCTTTTCGGGCGCCATTTCTCTCGGATCCTGGCGCCATTCTGCGTGCTGCGGATCGAGACGCTGCTTTGAGTCTCTGGCGCCAAGCCCACGGGCGCCGGGGTGATCAGAGCGGCGCCATTGGCGCGCCATGGACTCCCGGCTGCCGCGGGCGCTGAGGCCGGGGCGCCTGCTGGCGCTAGCCTTGGCGCCCGCGCGCCGGAGTGGATAGGCGGGCCTGCCGGCGCGCCTGCCGGACGCTCCCGGCGCTGCGTGGGCCTGGTCCTTCCTCCAGGCGGTGCTGCCTCGCCGGGCGCCTGCTGGGGGTGTGGGAGTTAGCCAGCGGTTACTGGGCGTGAGGGAGGCGCAGCGGCGCCTTGGTACCGGGCTGCTCGTGCCTCAGAGGCCTCGGGACTTCTGGGGTGGCCAGCATTGAGGTCCTGTTGCCCTGCCTCCCCGGAGGGCGGCTGATTCAGACGGACCCATCCTGGCACCCCACTCTTCGAGTCTGGGTCCCCGGTGGCTGGAGGTGCCAGGCGGCGCAGCGGGCTCCCTCCCTCTGTCCCCCTTTCGTCAGCCTCTCCTGAGGGTTCCCCGCTGGGGTGGCTGGAGCCCCTGGGGGCAGGCGCGGGGGTGACGAAGGGGGAGGCTCCCCTCTCTGGAGGCCCGGTGACAGCTACCTTACGGGGTGCTGTCACTCTCTCTAGGGACAGGGGGACGCTGTGGTCGAGGAGGAGGGCCCTCTCGGAGTCCGAGGGGGTCGAGGGAGGGGTCTGCTGCCTGGTCTCCTTGGCCACCTCAGGGGTGGCCAGGAGCCGAGTGCAGAGCCTCGCCCTCCCTCCAGGGTTCTAGGGTGTCCTTGATGGGCGTCAGCGACTGCCCTTCTGGATCCATGCAGTCCGCCGAGGTCACAGGGAGGTTCTCCCCAGGGCTCTTCCAGGCTCCGCTTCCCAGAGTTCCGCTTCTGTGGCCTGGTCTGATATCTGGGATCCTCCTTTCCAGGGCTCCTTTCCCGGATTCCAGAGCCCTTACAGAGCAGTTGCCTCAGCGGAGGTGCCCCTCTCCATCTCTCTGCCTTCACCCCCACTCCCAGGCCATATCGGCCCTCTGGTCCCGTTATCCTGGGAGCAGTTCAGGGTTTCTGCGGCGGCCTTCCCCTCATACGTTAGGTACATGCATGAGCGGGTCTTTCGACTCTCCCCACCGCCGCAAGAATCCTCTGGGCATTCCAGTTCCCCATCATCCTCGTCTCCCTCCTCCGAGGGAGAGGAACCCCTGCTCATCTGTCCTCCGATGCTGATTTCACAGAATATCAGCGTTTCCTCTCGAGGATGGTGAGGGATCTCCGATTTCTCGTTCGAAGACACAATACCGAATGGGAGCAGCGAATTCCTTGGTGAATTCAGTGCCCAGCATCTGGTGGTACCTTCCTGGCCTATCCCTTCCAGGAGGCGTCTATCCGGTCATGGCAGTCCCCGCCGCTTCCCCAGCCCCGCGGACTGCCAGCGTAGGTATTGTGCCCCTCTGAGTCTCTAGGTTCCCTTCCCAACCCGTCCTCCAGGTTTGGTATACCTGGATACTCCTTCTGGGCGCGTTGCCTGGCGCCCCGACCGCCCAGTTCGGACTCTCTCCGGTTCGACCGTTGGGGCGAAGAGTGTTCTCTTCTGCTCGTGCAAGTGCATGTATTGCATCACATCAGGCTCACCACGCTGCCTACAACCGCATCTGTGGTCGATGATGTCCAGCTGCTGGCATCTATGCCTGATATGGAGCAAACCAGACAAGCCATTGCCCTCTTCCGTGTAGGCCTGGAGCTGGCAAGACACCAAGCAAGGGCATCTTATGGCGCCAATGAGGTGGCTTCCAGGCTTGGGGACAGCGATCTGCATCAGGCGGACGGCGGCGTCTTTCAGGTTGTCACCCTGGCCCGGCGTAGGGTGATTCGCTCCGCCTTCCGGGGGACCCGTCTTTTCTCCTCTAGAGCTAGGAGACTTTTAGGGGCTCCCTCCGTCTCCTCGTCCTCGGGAGGCACCTCCTAGCTCTTCTCCCACTTAGGCTTTCTGAATAAGCCAGGGTCTTCTCCTTCTGTTTCTCACCAGCAGAAGGCTGGGGGTCTTGTTCCCTCAGGGTATGGCCTCTTCCCCTGGAGGAAGAAGAGCTTAGTACTCACCAGGAAGTAATGAATGGTGAAGATTGACAAGGGAAGATAGGAAAATTACGTACCTACCGTAATTCTTGATCTTCTTGTATCTTCACCATTCATTACTCACCATCCCACCATCCCTCAGTGCCTCTTCCTGTGGCTTCTCCACCTCCGCCTCCTTCCTCTCTCTGCATTTATATAAATATAGGAAAATTCCTTAATTTTCCAAAAAAAAAAAAGACAAAATAAAAAAAAAAAAAAAAAGATCTTTCTTGGGGGGTTCTAAAATCCAGAAAATTACTTACTCTAAGATTCATGGACCATTTCATGGATTGCATTGGCGATCAGACTGCACAACTATCTCTTGCTATTCTTATGGCAAGATACCTCTGAGTTTTTTTGGCCTGGCTCAGGCTATTCAGTTTTGATCCTGCAATCCCGTGTTCAGATAGTTGCCCTGATATCTGATTCCCCCCTCTATTCTTACCTTGCAGAGCAGAGAGAACGAAATGTCTGTTCCTTTCTCTTAAAAAAAAAAAAAAAAGTGCTGAGGGAACTCTCTCCACTGCTATAGGCATCTTGGTATCTGGGTCATGCATCTACTTAAAAAAAATAATAAATAATAATATTTTTATCTGTAAAGAAAAAAAAATGGAGAAATCAAACAAGAAGGCAAATGAGAAGGTAGGCTATCCTTCTGCTGTTTTGCTAGTGGTTTCTCCCTTTAAGTGTCCTCCTGGACAATTTTACAGTAGACCTCTGCTGACCATATCCAATCTTAGCCAGCCCTAAGCCTTGGCCGGCCTTAGCCAGTCAGTCTGAGTCCCATTTCTATCTTGAAACGCCTGAAAGGCTTACATTTTCTATTTCTAAACCCCTGAGCAGCGCCTCATGCTTCTGGGGTTTTATTCTTCCCTCTCGGCTGTCCTCCACTTAAAGGCCCTCGGCGAGCCAGGAGCCAGGTGGGAGTCAAGAACAATGGCATGTTGAAGATGAGGACTATGCCTCCTGAGTCTGTCTAGCGGGTTCGGTGAACCTTCTTCAGCTCTATCTCCGGGGATTCTTGCTTCCCTTTAGTTGAGCCTCAGCTACAAGCTAACTATGCTCGTTGGGCCTTCTGGTCCCTTCAACATCCCATCTCTTCTTTCTTCTTCTTCTTCTATTTTCTCATTTCCTTACTCATCTCTCCTCCTAGAGTCACCCAGGTAAGGAGGCCCTGCACTCCCTAGGCTAGGGATGTTCTTATCTCCTCTGTCCTTCCTCCATCGGCTTATTCCTTTTCAGTTCATTCTTCCTTGCTTTGCTATCCCTCGGCTATCTTGCCCTCGCTATCTAGGTTTTCTGCTTTCACTTTTGCCTCTCCGGCTCACAGAACTGAGTTGGAGGAGGGTAGATCACTACTAAGCCGCCCCTCGCGCGCATGGCGCCATGACACATTCGCTCTCGTGAGACCGTTAAACACAAAAAAAAAAAAAGCTCCCGTGGCGGGTGCGCGCCTCGGCTTACACCCAGGAAGTAATGAATGGTGAAGATACAAGAGAAGATCAAGAATTACGGTAGGTACGTAATTTTCCTTTCTTGTGGGGGGTTAGAAGAAATAGGCTGTTGGTTAACTAGTTTCTGCAGCTTATCCAGTAGGTAGTGAAATGGGCAGACTGGGTAGGCCAAGCGGTCCTTATCTGCCATCAAAGTCTTATGTTTCTGTGTTTCACCTTTGCCCTTACCAGTTCTCCCTGAAGATGACAATGCTGCTACCACTGCGGTCGCTGCTCTGGCTCCAGGAGTTCGACCAACTGCTGAATCTTGCTTACTTTCTTCTCTTCTGCCCAGTAAACAAAAAGAAACAGAAACATATCGATACATTGTCGATTGACCTCTCTTAATACAAAGCTACGGAGCTTCTGTTCTTCCTCGGCAGCATGCATACAGCCTACATACAGCAACTGTTTTTTGGTTTTTTAAACTACAGTCTCCAGGAACACAAAACTCCACAGCTCAGAAAAAAAAAAGTCATTCTATTGCAGGTGGAGGAACTATTTTATTACAAAACTTACTTTTAAGTAATTTTTTATTAAATTTTTTTTATTAAACTTGTTTTCTTTTCCCGTGCCCATTTTCTAAGTGCAATAATATCCTTTAGGGTGGGTGGTATTGTGCTATACCGGACCTTCCAGGTTCCATTTCATTACACCCCTGGGCGGTCCAGTATAGCACAATACCACCCACCCTGTCGGGTATTATTGCTTACAAATGTTTTCCCTGTGACTTACCTTCACTGTTGTCCTACCACAGGACTGTGGTTGTGCCCATCACGGGTGCAGGGCTTACGAAGGTCGGGCTTCATCACACTGCCAGGGTGCTTATTCCACTGTTTTCTCCCTGGGCCCACAGGATGTGCAATGGCTGCATTGTACATGTTCCACCTCCATGGAGACGCCCCTGGGACCTGAATGGGGTTCCTTCCTTAGTGGTGTGCACGTGAGCTGCCATCCAGCCATCGCTGGGTGGAAGGCAAGCAGGTCAGGTCCATGTCAGTGTACTTTAATGTCCCAAGTGAGTAATGTGCTCACTGCCACCTCCCAGGCGACACCTTTAGCTCTAACCAGTAATCAGCTGAAGCTGGAGGGATTTTGGAATTATAAACAGAAGCAGACATCTGCTTATGGCAGTGTTTCTGTTTTTTTTTTTTTGTTGTTGTTGTGGCAGACATGATGTCAGCAGTAGGAAATTGTGAGGAAGAGGGGGGACACTGGAGCAAAGACTGGATTATTCTTTTTTTTTTTTTGGTAACAGATCACCAGAGGCATGGGTGAGAGTTGTAGAAATGCTGTCACTCCCACCTGCTGTCTGACAGTGCTACCTTAAACTGCTCAGCAGCTCTTTCTGATCATGCACACTCCCAAAAGGACAACCACACACAGTCCCAACTCTGTTCTAGACTAAAGGTAAAATGGAGCACCGGGAGGGAGGGGTTGAAGAAACAAGACAAAATGTAAACGGAGCACCAGCAAACCTTGGGAGAGAGGTTGAAGCCATCATTGAAGCAAAAGTGTCACTAAAGAAAATGCTCTGAAATGCTACAGTGCCCTCTACTGGCAAGCATACTAAAGAGGGACTACTTACAAGAAAAGTGACTTTTGTTTGATTTTTATTAATTTTTTGTTTGTTTTATTTAGTAAATATTATACAAAACAAATTTCATATATAACCTATTTTCTAAGCACAGTAATACCCTGCAGGGTGGGCGGTATGGGCTGTACCAGACCTTCCAGTGGCTATAAGGCTCTCTGCCTGCAGCATTGGGCCTCATTATACCTCTGGGTGATCTGGCATACCACTGTGCTGGGTATTATTGATTACATAACATGTGCCACTACTGTTCTTGCCCCATGTGACCCTCTTCGAAATTAGATTGCAACTAAATGAGACTATCCCCATCTGGAAATAAAAAATAAATATTGCAAAGTACTCAGGCAACACATAGTGGCTAAGCAGCACATCTTCAGTCTGCATAAAAAACACATTTACCCAAATCTGTAAGAACTCTCGACAAGAATACCAGCTGCATTGGGAATTCCTGACAGTCTTCTAATTTCTAGTTCAGTAATGATCAATTTGACTTATAAGGGTCCCATCATAGAAGCCTTTCCTGCTGGTGATGATCAAATATGTAAGCCCAAAATGAGAATTACCAATGAATTAAATGTTCTGTCTCCTTAATTTTCCCCCCTCGACAATGCCAAGCATTGCTTGTTTTTTCGAGGAACATTTACTAAGCTTATGGCTTTTCACATGTGATATGTTTTTTCTCCAAACAGTGGAACAGTTATATCCAAGATACAATCTTTAGTTTAATTAATTTATTTATTTATTTATTTTTATATATAAAGAATGCAGAGACTGTTTGTTTCAGTAGCACCTGCTACGGGCAGGAATACAGAGATTTTTTTTTGTTTGTTTTTTAAGTATACTTTATTCAGTTGAACAAGTTAATACAAATGAGAAAACATTTACAGCAATATTAGCAATTATTTAGAACAAGTTATAAAACAGTAAAGAAAGAAAATCCCAAAAATACTAGATGAAAGGGAAAGAAAAAAGAAAAAAACTCTAAATAATAATCCTCCGCCCAATCCTGGAGCCAATCAAACAGTAGAAGAACCACACAAACAGTACTGTTAAAGAAAGTAAATGTATCAAATTTAAGATAATATACATCCATTAATTAAGAGTTATTCAATAACTCCTAGAGGCCAACAAAAGGGAAAGTTTAAAAAACTACTCTGAAGGAATAGATAAAAATAAAAGAAAACTGTTGGGTTAATAATCTCTGGAAAACTTGAATTAAGCAAAACATATAAAGCCATCCACTTCTTACGGCAGCTATGAATGCAGTCATTCATAGTGGCGGTCTGGCACTCTATATTCAAAACTTGAAGCATCTCCAGATGCCTGTTTGTAGATTAGGATTTATCTCATCGCGCGCCAGTGGCATAATATTGTTGTTTTAGCAGTGAGAGCCACTAAAGCAAAATGGCCCCTTTTAGCACCAGTGACTTGAGAGGGATACTTACCTACCAAATATATTTCTGGCGTAAAACAATCATTTAACCCCAACAAAGGATTTAAAAAATCTTTAATCTTGTTCCAAAAGGGGACAACCTTGATACAGTCCCACAAAATATGTTTCAAGGAACCTTCTGCTATACCACACCTGGTGCATACAGGGGAAGGCAGTTGTCCCATTTTGTATAATTTCTGAGGGGTAAAATATAGATTGTGAAGAATTTTATATCGTAACAATCTATATTTATCTTGCTTAACATAGGAATATAACTTCTACCAATATTGTTTGACAGGTTTCAGGGGTCCCTGAGGTTCCCAAAGATTGCTGCCAGTAATAGCACAATCTGGTAGGTGTACAAGAATCTAATAGTTGAAAAGCTTTATAAAGTCCAGAAATGGGATGGGGTTGTTCCAGTAAAGTAGTTAAATTATCTAAAGTTGGTCTCATTTGATGGGACCACGGCGCCCCCTACTCAAATGAGCCTGAATAGCATATATTAGTATTTGATACTTGAAACAAAAGGCGGGGGGAATTTGATACTTTTGTCAAACCCTAGAAAAATACATAAAAATCTTCTCCTCTAAAAGAGAATTAATTACGGGGGGAACCGGGAAATGCTACAGAGACTATTTGTTTCAGTAGCACCTGCTACAGTCAGTTTCCATAGCAGATAAATCTCAAAATGGACCTGAAGGGAACACATACATTTTTTCTAGGCTAGCCTGCAGGACAGGTAAGTAAAATTAATAGAATACTTGTAAGGAAACTGCAACTGTAATCTATATGCACTTTATTTCTAGTGTAGGGGAAAACAATTTATTTATTTAATTTTGGTAACCGGATAGGCCTACTGGAACCATTACAGTCCCTTTTTCAGGGGTGACCCAGAGTTAATTACAGGTAATGTTGCATAGACATTTTACAGAGTACAAGAAAGATAACTGATCACATTACAGCATGACATAGTTGAGGACGTGTGTTAATACAATGAATAGTGGAGTAATGTATTACGAAAAGGGTAAACGATCTTGACAGACATTCACAAGCAACCACCACTTTAAGAGAGGGAGGTGATGGGAGCCAAAGAATACAGTGCAATTACATCTTCATTAATGCATCGACCAAGTCCCTAGCTTGAATCCCAGTTATTACAAAGCAGTAATTTGTTGGGGTTGTTCCACTATGGGATACAGATCTAAAATGATCATTATGCTAATGTAGGCATGCATTCGCCTACCGCCCAGTGTACTAAGAGGACTTTTGTGAAGAAAATTAGCAGTAACAAGTGCAGATTCTCAGCTCCATTATGTGAGCCATGAGTCCTTTCTTAAATCCCCCTAAAGAGTTGCATTCCAGGAGCTTTCCTGGCAACGCATTCCAAAGGTGTGGTATATATGCAGAGAAAGACTGCTGTCCTTGGGAGGACCTAACTATTTGGACTTGCAGGAGCTGCCAACTGTAGGATCTGAGGCTCCTACTGTTTTGTTTGGCAACTACTGTGCCAGCCAGGCTTGGGGGGGGACATTTTCAAGTCTGAGTTTGTAGGCTAGATACAGAGATGGATATTTGAGCCTGCCTTCTAGAGGGGGCCAATTTAGGGTTTGGAGCACTTGACAGTGGTGCTCCATGGGTGGGGCCCCAGTGGCGAACCTGCTTATACTACGATACAGGGTTCTATGTTTCTGGATCTCTGCACCGTTAACTGAATATAGGACCAGAGATCCATATAACAAGGAAGATAGCAGGGTGCCAGTTGCAACTTTTAGTCAAGAATCCCTTGTTAGGAAAGAACTGAGATGATATAGAATATCTAGTTTCTGATTCAAGGTCCTGTTCAGCTGGCCAATATGTGCTTTAAGGTGCATTCTTGATCTAGTAAGACTCTAAATACTTAATAGTGTCGACAACTTCAACATTTGAACCATCTGTGAGTAGAGTTAAAATTTAGATCATCTGATCCCAGGCCTTTGGGGCCAAATAGCATGCTTGTCGTCTTTTACCATTTAAGACAAGTTTATTGCTCACTAGCCAACTCTCGAGAAGTAGAAGGTCATTCTTCAAGCAGTGATTCAATTGGGCTATGTCATGAGAGGCCCTAAATAACATGTGTCATCTGCATTCAAGGTCACACTTGTATCACCACAGTGTTTAAGCATATCATTTATAAATAAGGAAAATAACAGAGGCCCCAGTATGACCCATGGGTACCCCATCAAGTACAGGACATTTTTCAGGCGTGAGAGAAAGGAAGTGTGCCGACAGTCAGATGGTGCTGATGAAATAAACCCAACAAATGAGTATGTGAAAGAAGGACTCTGAGCTAAATAATGATCCCCAAATAAGATTCGCTCCACATATTCTACAAAAATATGCTCTTTTATTGCATTTACATGGTCAGGCACAAGTATACAAAGGCTGCGGATTGAGGGACAAAGACCCCAATGTTTCTCATCATTGCCGAAGAATGTATTATAGTGAGTTGAGACGTCAGGGTCTTTGTCCACTCCCTGTGCAGATGTTTTGAATTATTTTGTTGTACCTGACCATTAAAAAGATAAAATGAGCAGTTTTGAAGCATGGTGTATGGAGTGCCTTCTTATTCAGGGGTTATTGTGTACCTCATACTCCTGTATTTTGTTCTGCATTTCTAGTATAGTACTGGATTCCACTACTCAGAACTACTGAAGTGTATTGGAGTTTATTGACTTAGATATGACGTATGTATTCCAGTTCTGTTATGATATGAAGGTTTTTTTTTCGAACTTTTCTCAGGAACAAAGAGTCATCCAAAAAGAAGTGTATAACGGCCGGAATGGGGAAGGATTATTACAAGATTCTCGGGATCCAGTCTGGAGCCAATGAGGAAGAAGTGAAGAAAGCGTACAGAAAAATGGCCTTGAAGTTTCACCCTGATAAAAACAAAGATGCAAATGCAGAAGATAAATTTAAAGAGATTGCAGAGGCCTATGAGGTACTAAGTGATCCCAAGAAAAGAGCCATTTATGACCAGTATGGAGAAGAGGGTGAGTGGCATGTCTGTCTAAGTAGAACTAGAATCTAGCAGGTGACCATGGCTCAGCAAGCTGGTGAAAATATCTACCTGCACACAAGCATCTTGCAGTATTAGTGAGAGAGATATCTGTTGAAACACTAAAGAGCTACTGACATGCAAAATAAACAAAAAATAGAAACTGTTCAGTATAGATTTGGTACATTCCCTGTATTTTATTTATTAGTTTTCAGAAGAACCTTTGAGCAAACAAGTCCATATTTTTGGAGGTGATTTACTGTAAGTCGTGATAATAGACAATAATCGTACAAAACCCGTATTTGTCAGTAAAGGAAAACATTAGTAATAAATACATACAACTATCATACATTTTTCTAGAGGTCACAAAGTTAGAAATTAGCCTAAACTAAAGTGTAGGTCCCAAATTTTAGTTTATCAACAAACAAAAGATTTGACCTAGGGTAGTTTTCCTCATAGGAGGCTGTAATCCATGTTCCAACTTAGCCTTAGTAAGATACTTGTTTTCAGCAGGTTTAAAGATCAAAAGAAAGTAGAACAATGGATTTGAGATAGCAGTCTTTTTCGTACATAATACAAAGTAAAACAATGTTCTCAAATCCAGTGCTGTGGTGATCTGGGGATAAGAACTCAGAGAAAAGTGACCGGCTGTTTTTGGTGCCACTTGCACTCTCAACATTGCACTTAACCCAGCACAAAAGATATGGCCCAACCAATCTTTCATAATCACTGTAGTATTTACTGTCCCCATTTTCTTTATAAATGTAGAAATTAATATTATCACAGTCATGTCCCCTAAATGTTATCTGCTCTGGCTGCTTGTCTTGTAAAGGAATGGAAAGGAATTGGGTTTAAAATAGCACCTTTCAAACAAATTGTATCTCAAAACATTTTATAATCTAATGTTCCTGCCGTTTTTGGAGTTTAGGGAAATTTAAAGAGCATAAAGCTAGATCAGTGAGAAATTAAGACCGGGTAAGCACAAGGACTTACTCAGGGTCAAAAAGGGCATAGTGATGGTTATGCAGCTCAAACCCAGATCATCAGCTGTGCACTCTAAACCAGGGAAATGTATTTATTTATTTTATTTATTTGCTTTTGGTGACCGGGGGGTGCACTAGGCATAGAGATGCCTATTCTCAGAGCACGACCAGGAGAATGAAAAACAATACATGAGCAGTACAATGTGACACAGCACAAGGAAGTAAACAAAGGGATGGTAGAAATACAACAACTTAGCAACCGGGTGATGTACAGAGTTAACATTGACAACATTTATACACAGAACAGTTAGAAAAAAATCAAAAAATATAAACAAGTGCCAACAAGTCAGTATAGGTACTAACCGGAGAGTACGAAATACAGTAAGTGCCATCACTAAGCCAAAAACGTAGAGAAGTAAAAAAAAGGAGGAGGGGGGCAGTAGGAACAGCAAGAAAGGAGGTAGGAAGGATGAAGGTGTGCAGGGGAAGGGTAAGGAGGAGAGTGCAGGAAGGACTTGGTGAGGATGGAAGGAATGAATGAGCTAAGGAGGATGGAAGCAGGTACAAGGATTTGAAGCCAATAGATATTCACGGTGGATCTTCTTGAATCCAGCATGGGTAGGGGCTAGGCGAATAGTTTGAGGGATGGAATTCCAGTACCTAGGGGCCATGTAAAAGAAAGCACGAGTACCCATAGTGGTTTTGCATCTAGGGATGGAGAGAGGGGCATGGCCATTAGATCGGAGACCATAGGAGGGAGTATGAGAGTGTAGCAAGGAGGCGAGGGACTGGGGAGGCCTGATCTAATTATATCATCATTACAGAGCCATAGGACAGAAACCGTGAGCTGCAGGGCTGGGTCAATTTAGGTTGGGATAAAGCTGACAATGATGTTTGAACCGAGTGATGCAGAAGCATAGCGGCAGATATTATTATAGGCAGTATTCCATTTATGAAGAGGGTCTTAGATGCCCCTAGGTAGGTGACTGAACCGAAGCCAGGGCTGGGAGCAGTAGGCCCGAGCTTTGGCAAGTCTGGCTGATGCTGTGAGGCATATCTAGTACGGTAGGCACTCCAATTTTAGCATTCACAGATTTGGAGGTGGCGGTGATATGGAGGTCAAAATCCAGGGAGTCATCAAGGAGAATGGCCAGATATTTGAGGGAGCTAGTTGCAACTACTGGGGAACCATAGGTACTAGATATTTGGAGGGCATTGTTATTTGTTTTGAGTCTAGCTGGAGAGCCGAAAAGCATGGAGTGAGTTTTGCTAGCATTAAGAGCAAGGTTATTTTCTGTTAGGCAGGATTGAATGTTAAAGAAGTCAACAGCTAGGGAGTAGTTAATATCCATGGTATTACTACCACTGCGGTAAATTACAAGGTCATCCGCATACAGCAGTGTCGAGCAGGCTGGGGCAAATGATGAGAGGTAATTTATAAAAAATAGAGAAAAGTGGCGGGCTGAGTATGGAGCCTTGGGGAAACTCCCATGAGTATAGGAGAAAGATTGGACATGGCTGAGTTAAAAGCTACAGCCTACATCCAGTTGGATAGATAACTATTGAACCAGGCAACTGTTTCGGTGGAGAAACCAAAAAAGCGGAGTTTTGTTAGGAGAAGGGCATGGTTAACAAGGTCAAATTACAGGTCAGGGAACCTGACATCCATAGTGGGCATGGGCAAACTACTGAAGTCATTTTTAATGAAACAGTAGATTTCCTAGAGGAAAACAACCTTAACAGACAGGAATCGACATGTATTTACACGGGGTAGGTCATGTCAAACAAACCTGAATTATTTTTTTTTCATGTTGGTGATGAAGATGGTAGAGAAGTTCCTGGTAGTTGAAATTTTGTAGCTGAACTTCAGCACGGCCTTTGATTTGGTGCCACATAGGAAGTTCATACACAAGATAGGGGACAAAGGACTAGGATAGGGCTAACTGCTATAGGTTGATTGGGAACTGGTCAACAGATATGACTTAAAGAGGGTTCTGAATGGCAAATTTTAGTTTAGTTTAGGAGGCAGTAGCGAGTGGTATAAGGCTCTGAGCTGAAAAGCTGGTGACATCCAGCAGACAAGACCTGGGTTTGAATCCCACAGCTTCCATTTGCATACTGTGTGACCCTGAGCAAGTCACTTAACTTCCCTGTGCTCCCAGGTCGCTCCTGTAAAAAAGCTTTCGGCTTAGTGTGCTACTCCTGGTTAAACAACTCAAAAGAAATATATATATATATCTGATGTGAGTAGGGTTCGCAAGTGGATTGCCACAAGGGACTTCCAGGGGTCGATACTATTTAACATGTATGTAAGTGACATCAGATTGGGGTAATAGGGTAAAGTGAGTCTGTTCCCAGGAGAGTGGATAGATGAGAGGATTAGCAATGTGAAAGGGGATGTGGAAAAGCTGAAACGCAGTGGTCTGGATTTTGGCAACTGAAGTTAATGCTAGAAAATGTAAAGTTATGCACACTGGAAACAAAAATCTGCAAATGGAATATTGCATCAGCAGTATCATGGTAAAGCATTCAGAAGAGAAAAGGGATGAAGTGTGAAAATAAACAATTAAAAAGTCTCTTCCCAATGCAGTACAGCATATGGGAAAGCGAACAGGATGCTGGGATGCAGCAGGAGGTTTTTCAGTAGTCACAGCAACGAGGGGATGTTGCCACAGTTCAGATCACTAGTTAGATCGCACCTGGAGTATTGCATGCAGTTTTGAAACCAGCTTTTGAAGAAAGACAGGGAGAGATTAGAGACTGTCAAGTGGAGGACTATAAAAATGATCCAGAAGCATCAGGGTAAGACCTATGTGGAAAGCTTTGACGGTCTAAACATGTACTTGCTGGAGGATAGGAGGGAAAGGGGGATATAATAGAATAGAATCATACAGATACATTAAGGGACATAATAGGTTGGACTTCACATAGTTATTAAAGTTAAGGAACAGCACAACCACCGGGGGCACAATCTTAAAGAACAACAGTTGTGCTCAACTTGAAAATCCCTCAAGCCCCCAGTGGTAACACACCTAAAGCAGACTTAAGATTCCACAGGACTGAATTTTTACATTCTTAGTTTTTGTAGGGTAAGGTATCATAAATCCTCACTTGACTATGTTGACCACCCAGTCACTTCCCCCTCCTGGTGCCGATCTTGGAACACTCCACCGCTACCAGATGTTTTGTGTGTATTCATTTGTAGAATGGTGGGGTTGGCATGTTCACTTTATATCAATTTGACCACTACTGCAGTAATATTGTATATATTTTAGAGGGCCACTGGGGTCAAATCAAAGCCACAGCTTAACTAACAAGAGCCTTGTTGCACTGCTGTTCCATCCCTGTCCTATGCCTGGTATTTTGGAGGCAGTATAGCCTCAGTGGCTTAAGGCTCTGAGCTGCAAATCTGGTGACATCCAGCAGACCAGACCTGGGGTTTGAATCCCACAGCTTCCACTTGCATACTGTGTGACCCTGAGCAAGTCACTTAACTTCCCTGTGCTCCCAGGTTGCACCTGTAAAAAAAAAAGCTTTCAGCTTAGTGTGCTACTCCTGGTTAAACAACTAAAAAAAATAAAAAAATTTGGAACTGCCTGGCTGCCCACCTCATTAACAGCTGCCACTTTGTGCCACAATGGCACACTCCTTTTCTACTCCCAAACTTCTTCTACCTAGCTATACTCTCCTAGCTGATACCAGATTGTCCTGACTTGGGTACCGACTGTAACAACCCCCTTCGCCTAACAGCAGGAGGGGAATGGTTACATCTGAATTTATCAATGCTATATGTGTGTGTGTGTGTATGTATGTATGTATGTATGTATGTATGTGTGTGTGTGTGTGTATATATATATATATATATATATATATATATATAAATTACATTGCACCTCATAATGCAAAGATTATGAGTTCAGTATAGTGAAATCACCACAGAACGCATTTGGGCATTACATTCTGTGGTGATTTGCATATGCAGCCCATGATGCTTTGCATTGTGGGGGCATGTGATTTTGTATTTTCTTGAAACTTGGCTTCCCAGCCAAATGCCCTTTGGGTAACCCTTGCCTCAGTGTTTACGCACAGAGGTTCTTTTTGTCTCTTATATATATATATATATATATATATATATACACACACATACATTTATACATATATACATACATACATACACTCATGTGTAGAACCACACAAATACATGCACTCCAGGTCCCTCCCCGCACCCCAGATCCCTCAGTTGCCTGTGTCTGTGCCACTGGCCAGCCTCTTCATGTTTCTGCATTGTTATTTCTGTTCACTTTCAGAGCTTCAAGCAAATACGAAAAGCATTCAAATAATTCTTGTTGTATTTACCTCTTTTAAAGCTGCTCCTGACATAAAGTGACAGGACATATAATTAGCACCACGGCTTGGACAAACCACACACATGCTTATTAGTATTTTCAAAGCTCTCGCTTTGACACAAATGTAAGGCCATGACAGTCTGCTAACTTAAGGAACTACTCTGGAGAATAATGCCCAGGACAGAAATTAACTCTGTACAGAAGCCCTGTTCTTGGAATGCAGGTTCTGTCTCCTTAAATCTTAGTTATATGTGACATACTTTCTTCTTAAATCTTAGTTATATGTGACATACTTGAATACATTATATAACTGCTGCTATGATCATATTGACTTACAGCGGGCATCTGTTGTTAAGAAACAGGGTCTAAAATTAGAGCCAGCTATGTTCATAAGAAGCAAACCAGACTCTGGTCTTTCAAATAGAAAAGCTTGGCCATTAGACAAGATTCCATTATTAGCAGAGCTTCTGCTATGGACAGTAAGGAGCACTAGACTCTTGATTTTTGCTGAATCCCTTGTTGAGACAACCAGGGGCCAGAAATGCACCATTATGTCATCTCAGTCATCTCATTACATTCCTGTACATTATGTTTTATAAAACTAAGATATTGTAGTTCAGAACAAGTCCACAAAATAGTTGTATAGCAGACAGTCTGGGCAGAAAACCACTGTGCAACAAAGCATTCTTATTTTGATCCTCAGCTTCTTTCAGAAAATGCAGTACTTGTGTAAATCTGAAGTAAGGGATTCATCAGCCCTGGATTTTTACTTCAGGCTTTTGATTAATGCACCTTGGGTGGTGGTGGTGAATCTCTGGATGCAGTCCATTCTCCAGCCCCCTGTAGTATGCCATTTATAATTGCCAGTCCGTTCAAGACATTTGCTTGGTGTGTAATGCACTACGGTACCAATAATCGCAATTATAATTATATCCTGAGTAATTCCATTTTAGTAAAGTCACATCTGAATCGACCTGGGGTTAAAATCAACAATAGCTTACATCCTTGCCCATTGCAGACTTGTAACATGCATACGCCAGGACTTAGTAGAAAATAAATCATACATTTATTTGTAAAACCAAATAGTCTGTCATTCCTCTTACAATAGCTATGTCAGACCAACGCTTGATTATGGATCCCAACTTGGGCTTCCATAATACTGAAAGACATAATATGATTGAAGGAATGCAGAGATCAGTTATAAGACTAATCTGCATATAAAGGAATTGCCTTATAATGATAGGCTGAAGGAAATGGATTTGTTTTCTTTACAACAAAGACGCAAGTGGCGACCTACTGCTTCTATACAAATTTACAGTCCCCAGAATTAAGTAGTAGTAACTTGAAGAGTTACATTTTCAAGTGGAAATCCTCCTGGGTGAAGAACCTCCAGCAAACTAGAACAGGTCTTAATCTTCGTGCAGAACCTAGGAGCATGGCTTTAGTTTTCTTTTCATTTAGTACATAAAAAAGCAACTTTTTACTAGCATTTTTTGTGACTATATTTTGTTTTTACCTTTCTTGGGTTAAGAGTGATGAGAATTGTGTGTGAGTGCAAACTATAATATCCAGATTCTTCCAAGCCCCACACTGGTTTTACATAGTGTAGTCTAGAATTGTAGGATTTTTTTTTTGTTGTTGTTGACTGGGTAAGTGCACTAGACAAATCCTGCCTATTTTCAGGCAAGACCCGGGGGAGGGGGATACAGATGAATGCCAACTGACCTTGAACCAGATTAAGCTGTTGGTGGTATTTTTTTTTTTCTTTTACTGAATGAGGGAAATTTGGCCAGAACACCAGGGAAATTCCCCTACTCTGTAGGAGGGGTTTCCGCTGCCGACATGATGGAGGATTCAGTTGGGACTCGGACTGGCTGCGATGCAGACCTCCTCCTGAACTTCCTACACGTTACTGGAAGACACAAACTCACAGGTTTTGAGACCGACTGCTTGCCAGCGAGAAATACAACCCTTGTTACAAGCCTTACCGGAATGTGCAGACTCCATTGATAGAGCGTTCACGAAGTACACCTAACGAACTGGATGTCCAGCCTACACCGCCAGTGTTTTCGACGGAACGAAGTACCTTACGCACAGAGCGCATGCGACATCGCATGTTTCTCCCAGTACCTTCCAGATCTTGCTTGAAACGGACGCTGACACAGGGGCTACGTGGGTTGACCGAGTTTCTTTGCTTTGGATCCTTTGCTCCTCCAGGGCTCTCAGAGCCAAAACCTCATCAACCGCCACCTCACGACCCCCTCCACTGCGGACCTGTTACGCTCCGCTTGGATTACCTGCACAGTCGGCCATTGAAGAGACTTCCTGGACTACATCGGATGCCTTATCCAAGGCAGGTTGGACTCAATCGACACAAGGGACATGGATTCCGGATCCTACATGGGACACGGCCAAACATGGTGTGTTATTCTCCTACCAGGCCTGCCACGCTCAGGAGCTCCAACGAGGTACCAACTACTGTTACTAACACTAACAATGCTATAATGAAACCTAACTCAGTGTAAATGTTCATTCTTGGGGGGACATTATGGATGCTACTGATCAGGGTATTGTACAAATACCCCGAGAGGACACAGATGTCAGTGAGGCACCACTTATTTACTTAAATGTAGCACCTGCTGCCCCCCCCATATTCCTCCCTCCACTTGTTCATCTCAGGGATCCACTGTTTCCCCCTCTCTTGCCATTTTAGACTCACAGCCTGACCCCATTTCCCCCTTAGAGGACCCTGGGCTAGGCACATCTACAACGTTGATCCCTATATTGGACAAAAGCCCCATTGAACAGGCCTCTGGTCGGACACCCATTCTCTCCGACCTGTTTAAAAATAAACTCGAACAAGCCCCCCCGTAGGAATGCAGTCTGCCTCCGCTATAGAGGTGGCCTTCCTGAATTTCCTGATAGATATTATGTGGTTCGGACCCTTCTTAAAGGCATGATGCACTTTCAAGCCTCAGACATTTATGCCTGATACATATCTGGGAAGAAACTTTCGATGTTAGTTTTAAACCTCTACTGTTAGACTGTTTCTGGCATTTATATACCTCACAGAAGACTAATCCCATTTGGACCCCTTTTTCTGTCTTTCCTTGTCCAAACCCACGATCGTACTGTTACAATTATGTTTAGAAACGAAGGAGTTAGTATCAGGATATTTATCATTGGTTACAGAATCACTGTAATGTCCTTTCTCCTCTGAAGCTATCCTGGACGATGATGGTCTATGGACTGGTGGCTGGAAGTTTCGTGAAACTGTTTCAAGTAAATTCGGAAGTTGTACACCTACCAAATAGTTTCTTTCTCGGTAAAGACAGGGGGTTTGTTTTATGGAGGCCAGCCTAGGACTTGTTATAAATGTGGTGCTACCACCATTTGAGTAGTACATGTGACTTGCTAAAATGTAGTTTTGTGGGGATATGGACACCCTAGTGTTTCTTGAAAAATGTGTTTAGATGCAATTTATGTAATGAAACAGGGCATGCATATCACCAATGTCCATGGGCTAGCAAAATAGATCTGAGGGTTGGAACTCAGAAGCCTTAGTACAGAAAGCACAAGCTAAAGCACAAGAGCATATTACTTCCCCGACCACTGCTTCCGACTCTTCCATACCCCCACCCAGAACTGCCTATTTCTGTTCCTCCTGTACCCTTAGGGCCACAAGTCTTTACACCGCGACTGGATCAGGTTACCCAATCGAAAGCCTCTAATGACCCTCCTACCGAGACTATGTTTTCTCAGCCTTCCTCCACTGCCAATGTTGATAAAGAGGGATTTCAAACAGGTAGACGGGTTACTAGGGTCACACGTTCGAAAATCTCTTAAACTTCCCGATATTCCCTGTCCAATGCTTTTGATTGTCTAAAAGGACCGAGGATTCTGATGGGGATTCTGATATTTCTGCTATTCCATCTGATATAGATACCCCTGCAATTAAGCCTCCTGATGTTGCCAGGAAAAACTAACAAAACGAAAAGGGTGGTAAGAAACGGAAAACATGACAGTGACTGATGGGAGTGGCTAGCCTTGACAAATCTGCTGATGGATGTCCGATAGCCTCTCTAAATGTCTGCAGTCTAAAGGGCTTTAAAAGAGGATGGGCTTTTGCATTATGCTAACTCCTTCAATTGGATATTCTATTATTACAAGAAACTCACATTTCTACATTGCATGACATAACAAATGAAATGGGATGGTTTAAAGGCCCTCTTTTTGGATGTTTGGGGATGATGATGCGGCAGATGGTGTGGCTGTTCTTTTTTGGTCCCAATTTTCCATCACCCGCATTGTTGATATACACCAGGTAGAGCGCTTATTGTTGATTTCACAAGCACACATTATCCTTTCGGATTATAGTTATTTATAGTCCACAAACTAAAGCAGCCCATATAGCTTTGTTGGATTTAATCAAGCCATTTTATGTACACTTAAGCTCATTTTTGGGGTGGAGACTTTAACTGTTCCATTGACACTAAAGACAGGATTCCTCAGGAAAAAAGTTTATTGTGACTCCCTAGCTTTGTCCACCTTGGTAAAAGATGCAGGTTTGATAGATGCATACCGTTCTCTCCACTCCGATGCAGGATATACATATCATAGATCAGTATTTCACACCAGAATAGATTATTTTTTTGTTTCTCACCTTTGTACCCCACACTATATTTCAGTACTACCCAATGAGATTTCAGATCATTGTCTTCTTATTGGTCATTTTTTCTTGGTTCCCTATTGTGTCTATCTCGTATCACCCCACTGGAAACTAAATAATTCTTTTGCCCGACATCTGTCCAAACTCACATACACACTCTTACACAAGCACTAATCTCGGTTATAATTTGTTATGATTCTATGGGAATGGTGGCAAGACACGAAGAAAGATCTGAGCATATTTTTCAGGCTTTAGGGAAAAGACTGTCAGAGAAGATTATCTTACATATCGCAACCAGTTATATAAATTAATGTCTCTTCAAACCACGCTTCTGATTATTCCTCACAAATATCCAGAGAAGGCCTGCATGTTCTCTCACCAGTACAATAGTGCTCGAACATTGGATTACATTATGCAAACTGGCACTTCTATTTCCCCATCTGCTGATCCCTTTATGCTTTTAAAGACAGACTTATTCGACTGTTATGCATGGTTTAAAAATGCTCATGGTACTGTACTGTCCTCTATCCCTGATATGTTGTCAATCACTTCGATTATTTACGATCCATTTCTGCACTGTCCCTAGCTCCTCAGGATATATCCCACCTTTGGAGGCCCCATTCCTCAACTCCTGCCCATTTAATTCTGACCTGATCAAAAGGATTTCTCAGGAAGAAGTTGCAGTGCTATTTCCCGTTTACAGTTGAAGGTTTCTCCGGGGCCAGACGGTCTGACACATGAATTTTATAAAACATTCCAAATAAATTTGTTAGAAATTTTGACCCAGGTTTTTAATTATGTTCTGGATAATATGGATGCAGCATCTGGGTTTGGCTTATCCATTCTAAAATTCTTGTATAAAAAAGGAGATATAGTCTCTCTTGCAAATTGGAGGCCACTACATCTCCTAAATACAGATTATAAGATTTTTTCTAAAATTCTTTGTTCTCGTTTAAGAATAGTTGCACCGGATCTGATAGATGCAGCTCAAACCTGTGCTATACCTGGTAGAACCATTCAAACTAATCTTTTTATTATGTGAAATTTTGAAACAAAACTGCATAAGTTATCGGGATATCTTTTGTCC
Organism: Neoceratodus forsteri; assembly: GCA_016271365.2. Classification (NCBI taxonomy): domain Eukaryota; kingdom Metazoa; phylum Chordata; order Ceratodontiformes; family Ceratodontidae; genus Neoceratodus; species Neoceratodus forsteri. The sequence goes on from CM057449.1 coordinate 690,900,264, forward strand.
TAGATCAATGAAAGCGTTTGATTCTGTACATCATGACTTATTACGCATATTAACACTGTATGGTATTCCTGACCAGTTTATATCTTGATTTCACATGCTCTCCTTAGCCTATTTTTTTCCTGTGATAAATGGATTTCATGCCCAACCCTCTTAAAAGGTGGACTCCGCTAGGCTACCCTTTAGCCCATTACTATATGTTTTTGCTCTAGATCCCATCATTAGACAGATACAATGGAATCCAGGTATTGTGGGCATTACTCCTCACCCCAGTTTACTACCCGTTAAAATCTCTGCTTATGCAGATGATGTAGTTTTATTTTGTCTAGATCATTCTTCGGGTGATAAAGCTATCCAAACTTTTCAATCTTTTACGTTAGTATCTGGGGGTAGGCTTAATCTCGAGAAAAGTATATGTATCCCATTACATCGTAGTACTATTGATACAACGGCAATGCATGGTATCAGGGTATGTACTACACCACAGAAAATCCTAGGGATATGGTTTAATGCACCGAATGATACTACCTACAACTGGGAGAAACGCTGATCTCTAGGTGACAACAAAGTCCGCCTCTGAAGACATGGAGGCTGAGTAAGAAGAACGGGTTATGGTGATAAAAGATTTTATCTCCAATCTTCTTATTTCTGAGTCACATTTATGGTCCACCTAAACACCTAGAAACCAGGTTGTTTAGCCTTTTTTCAAATGCTATGGGGCAGTCGCCTAAACCCTATTAAGAGACATATTACATATTTACCCCAGAATCAGGGTGGTTTAGGAATGATTAACCTCTGTCTTTTCTTTCTTTTTTATATCACATTTTCAGAGCTATAAATATGTGTTAACTGTTTGTGACTCCTGGGTAGCTAAAGCTGTAGATCTCCTAATGTTAGCTTGGATTGACCTCCCACCCATAGCTTCCCGCATGCCTACCGCTCCATCTTATATTGTTGATGGTATCCGTACCCTTAGGTCCTGGAAACTTAGTAAATCCTCCATATTAGGTCTCACCAGGAAACAGTTATACGGTTGTTTTCTAAACATTGATAAACCAATATTACGACTTCCACTTTGTTCTCCATCCCACATGACATTTGCACTAAATATTCTCAAAGATAGAAGAATCCCAGCTCATATGTGGGATGTGTCTTGGTTATGCTGCCATGGTAGACTACAAGTTCGTGGTAACTTAAAACATAAATCAGCACAAGATAGGTTTTGCCCCAAACCACTTTGTATTAACATCAAGAAACTATGGAACACTTTTTTTTTTCCTGTACAGATGCCTCTTGTTCTGGAAGACCCTAGCGAACAAGTGGAAATGGCCTTTTAAGTAGGATCACATATTCGGTCCTTATTTTGGGAGTTTTTCTGGTTTTGGAATGCATTCCACCCAGCACCTTGAGGGTATTGTTTGCTGCTTGCAAATATTATATGTGGTAAGCTAGATGTAAATATGTTCTACAACAAGTACCAACTTGTCCATTGGCTATTATTGACTGTATTGAGACTACAATTTTGAACCTACAGGAATTAGAATTGAAGTGTCTTTCTCCTACACAATTTACTTCCTATTGGGCTGGTATTACCTTCTGACTTGATTAGGAATTATAGTCTTTGATAATAAATGCTGTTTATTTTCTTATTTTCCCCTCACCTGTAATATAACGCAATTTCCGCGATTTTCACTGTTTCAGTATACGCTTCTATTGTTGATTTTGTTTTGTTTCATACTTCATGTACTTGATGTTATGTGTTTTCAATAAAAATTCCCTACTCTTTTCGATAAGTGCCATGGGATCTTTACCATCCACCTGAACTACCACCGATCCAGGCAGATGGAACCTCAGTTTAATGTCCCATCCGAAAGACGGCACCTCAGAACTGCAGCACCCCTCTCATGCTGCATTACAATGTCAGTACTGGGATATTAACCCAAGTGCCAGATGTGGGAACTGAACCCACACTCTCTGATCTCCCGGCCTCAGAGGCGAGTGTGCTACCTACTGAGCCACTGACACTGCAATTGCTACAGTAGTTCAGAGATAAGGAAAAAATGTATCCTGAGGCTTGTTCAACTTCTCAGTATCTTGCTAAATTAAAACAAATAATCTCTTCAGCCCCTTACCAGTTTTGAAATTCCATTTTGCTGGATTAGCCAGCAGGGCTAGTGATTAGAGAACATCCACTGGCCCGTATAAACATTCTACTGGGCCAGTTGGTGTGCTTGTTGAAATATTTCATCCTCCAACATAAGCCAGGATCAGTGCAAGGAAAAGGTTACTGGGTGCTACAAAATTTACTAGCCTTTGGCAGGTGTGCTAGTGCTAATTTTGAACCAGGTCCATATGACTAAAAGATGTTAGTTTTTTACAGAGTTGCTATTTGTTTTTGAAACACCAGTGTACTGGGATTCATTTTGAATGGGGAGACTTTTCATAGCCCAAAAATTTCTTTTGAGTTTTATTAATATGATACTGTTCTTTGACTGAGTAACAAAGGTAATAGATAAAGCCACGCCATGAGTTACTCTTCTTAGTTTCAGCAAGGTTTTAATGCAGTGCCACACAAGATTGCTGAAGAAGCTGGAGGACCTGGATGCAGCTAGGAAATAGATGGGTAGGAAACCGGTAGGAGGAGAAACAGCAGAGGATGGTGTTAAACGGGGTCAAATCGAATGAGAGGAATTCACGAGGGTGCTGCAGGTATCTGTCCTGGGTCTTGTCCTCTTCAGTATGTTCATCAGTGACATAGGAGAGTGCATTTGGGGCAAGCTGTAGCTCTTTGTAGATGACATGAAGTTCGGTGGTAGGGTAGATATTAACTAAAGGATCAGGGAAATGCAGAGGGATCTACAAAGGCTAGAGTGGTGGTCTGAGGTTTGACAGCTGAAATTCAGTGCCATAAAATGCAAGGTTGTGCACTTAGGGGGAAAAAAGAGCCAGGGCAGAGTACTGGATGAGAGGGATTAAACTGAGCAGTACAGTAGAGGAAAGGTACCTAGAAAAGGCTGGGAGTCATCATTAGTGACTCCCTTAAACAGTCAAGTCAGTGTAACGAGGACTTTAGTAAGGCTAATAGGATGCTGGGGTATATCAGAGGGGGTATTGACTGCAGGAAAAAGGAGGTACTACTACCTCTATACAGGTCATTGATAAGGCTGCATGTGGAATACTGTGCTCAGTTCTGGAGTCCTTACCTAAGGATGGACAGGGACAGGCTGGAGACAGTGTAGTGCAGGGTGACCAAGATTATTCAGGGCCAACAGGGCAGATCTTATGAAGATTATCTGAAGACAGGGAACATGTACTCACTGGAGACCAGCAGTGAGAGGGGGATATGATAGAGACCTTCAAGTTCCTAAAGGGAATAATCAAGGTGAACTGTGAGGAACTAATTTGCAGGAGTACAGTGTCAAGAACATGAGGTCATGAGTGGAAACTGGAGGGGGGAAGGTTTAAGAGGGATGTAAAGATGTTCTGTTTTATGGACACGGTGGTAGAGCTGTGGAGCAGTCTGCCAGCAAAGGTGGTGGCGCCAAGACGGTAAATGGTTTCCAGCATGGCTAGGATAGAAATGAAAGGTCTGGTGGTTGCTTAGGTCTGTAGCAGTATGGAGAGGAGCAGGAGTTGGACCAAAAGGGATAAAACCCAGCATGGACAATAGGTCTAGGGATAGATAGTGAACTCCGGGCAGCACAGATGGGCCTTTGGTCTTTTTCTGTCAACATTGTTTGTTTCTGTGTTACTGACCAATCCATGAACATGTGTTAATGTATGATTAAAACTAGATGACTGATAAAATCACACAGAACTTTATGTTAAATATTATATTTGTTCTTTTTCAGGTCTCAAAGCAGGAGGAGGCTCTTCACCAGGCAGCCAAGGCAACACCTTCCATTACACCTTCCATGGAGACCCTCATGCTACCTTTGCATCCTTCTTTGGTGGCTCTAATCCATTTGATATCTTTTTTGGCTCTGGACGTACCAGGATGCCCAACGGCTTTGACCATGAGGACATGGATATTGATGATGACAATGATGACCCCTTCAGTGCCTTTGGACGCTTTGGATTTAACGGCATTAATGGAATTCACAGGCGTCCCGATTCTCTCCACACACGCTGAAAGGTACGTGACCCTCCTGTTGTTCATGAACTGAAGGTCTCCCTCGAGGAAATCTATCATGGTTGCACAAAGAGGATGAAGATCACTCATAGAAGGTTAAATCCAGATGGACGGACAATGAGGACTGAGGATAAAATTTTGAACATCGTTATTAAAAGGGGTTGGAAAGAGGGCACAAAAATCACTTTCCCCAGAGAAGGAGATGAAACACCAGACAACATACCTGCTGATATTGTATTTATTCTGAAGGACAAACCACATTCACACTTCAAGAGATGGGTCAAATGTTGTCTCACACAGCTAAGATCAATCTTAAAGAGGTAGGTGCAACAGAGCCATAAACTGAAACCTGATGGGAATAATTGATATTGCTGGGTACATAATGTAAAGCAGCATTAAAAGAAACTTGGAATTTGAGGGGGTGGGGTTCTACTGTTGAATGCAACTATGATGCAGATTAGAAGGGCCAGTTTGGTGCTAGATGGGCCTAAGGATTAGGATCATTTTTTGGTAGCTGAAGCTTATCATTCATGAACTCAGCCACAGTCTAGTTATCAGCCCATTAATCATGTCCTCCTGATGGAACAGGTAGTACCTCAAACCTTGTATTTGGCTGGAGGCTTTCCACTGCTCCACTTTCTTTTCAGCTCTCCCATCTACTTGTTAAACTTTTTTTTTTTTTTTTAGAATACTGCTTGGAAATACAGTTTTTAATTTAAAACTTCATTTTGGTCAATCTGGTTTCCTTTACAGCAGAAATGGCCCAGGAATAATAGAGTACGTAATTGAGTCCACTTACAGGTCACCTGCTGTATGTAAACACCACAGCCTCCAGTCTTGATGTGTATGAGCCCAGGACACATTTATTGGCTTACATCTTCAAGCTCTAGGGTTACCACCTATTGTAACTAGTAGGAGTGTCCTGACGAGACCACCACTGAGATAAATCTACTGATTTGTTTTTACTACTGATGGGTTTGAGTTTGCTGTAAGACGGCTGCCTGCTTTAACGCTACATATTTTCAGTTATGCATTACTACAGTCTGTGTATCTACACATGGTCCAAGACCACTTTGGTCAGATTGATTGAAAACTATTCAAAATTTAGTGCTGTGGTCTCAGATAATACCAGAGATGAACTCTCTCAACCAGTCAGAACACATGGTATGTGTCCAGCAGTTTCCCTGATAGTTTACCTGATAATCAGATATTTTAGTAATATCCTTTTCTGGACCACTCAGACCCCTGTTTTGATTTTTAATGCCAGTCCTCTGGGAACCCACCCCCCAGCCATATGTCTTTGACGTTTTTTTTTTAATTATTAGAACAATTCCCCACCCTCACACCTGGGTCACCAGGGGGCAATCACATAGCAGCAGATGCAGCTCTAATGTCTAATACATGACACATTTCTAGTTCAGGGTTTAAAATTGACAAATTACAATAAAAACTTTTTTGTTTGTTTACTTTCTCTTTATGCCGCTTTCTTATCTCCAGCACTAGTCTCCCTCAGGAGCACCTCAGAACACCCGACCCCCCCCACTCTAACCTGTAAATGCCATCCTCCACAGAGCCTTGGCTATACCCCCCAGGTGGAGATGGAGTTGGGGAGGAATTTACACTGGAGTCTATGTATCATCAGGAGGCAACACAGTCAGAGGTGCTGGTGCAGGGCTCAGATATACCAAGGTTCATCGTTGAGGGTGGTGGTGTCATTTTCTGTGTTCATTCCAGCCCAGTAGGAGGTCAGCATGCCCAGTGGCATGCCAGCAGCATGCCTCGTTGACACTCTAATTAACCCTGTGCTACCACCCTTGGTGACCCGGGTAGCAGCATTACAGCAGGGGCATCAGCCCTCCCTCCCCAAAGGAAAGCATCCTCTGGGGAGCCCAGTCCTCCTCCCCGTCTGACCCTTTGACCTGAGCTCATTCCTGTTCCCAGGTCCCCCACCTTGCATGCAGTAGCTCTACCGCTGAGCTGATAGGCCAGCTTGAAAGCTATTCATTAACTCTGCATTCTTCTTTTACTTATGGTTAAATGTGACCAGTAAGACGCTCCAGGGTACATGTTGTTGTGGGATAACAGCACTTCTCTGGGAGTTAAAGGCATTTTTGATGCCTAATGCTTTACAGTAGACCTGAGGCATGCCATTATTCCCCCCCCCCCCCATCTATCCCACAACAGTGCAGTCCTTGTCATGTCTTATTGCTTAACTACCCAGTGGTTAGTTGAAATGAGTGCAGGTCAGTGGCATCACAGTCCTTCAGGGAGGACAGCACAAGCAGATGGAAAAGAGTACTGTACAGTTCTGATATTTGGTTAGACGCTGAACATATTGAGACCCGCTTCAATACATATTATATTTGTAAAAATTGTACCAGCTGATATGCAAACTTAACTGAGTCCACTTCACTTATCTTTACATTTCTAATATTTTAATATTTTGATGAAGCTTCATACCTGCTTTGTCTGCTGCCATGCTGCCTCAGAGATACATTTCTTTTCCCAGCAGGCATCAGGGTACTGACATCGGGGAGCACCGCCCTCATACAGACTCCAATACTAGATTGCTTTGTACTTGGGATGCTTATTCAAAGAATTCTTGCAGAACATGGATTATAGAAACTTGCACCTTTTGTAAGATAAGCTGTAATGCTGTAAATAAGTATCCACTGTGCATATAGTTACCTAATGTCTAAGTGTGCAATGCTCACTTTGTTGCATGTCTGTGGGAGGAAGGGACTGCTTTCTGATGTCAAGGCCCTGATACCCACTAGGAAAGGGAGCTTCCCTCGGAGGTAGTATGGCAGTGGGAGGATATGGTATGGAGTTTAAAAAAAAAAAAAAGCCTGGTCAATAGTGGGAGGAAGTCTCCAGTGAAGACCAAGTGCCGCAAGAAATGGTATTGGTAGCTCTTCAGGGGCATACTCTCCTTGTGGGTGACTTGGATTTTCTGTGCAATTCCGCTCACCCAGCTCTGGGTGGGGGGGGGGTACATATGTCCCGCAGGAAAGGTGCTTCGTATAGTCAGATGGGTGCCTAGACATTGTAGAGGCATTTCATTTAGGTGCAGGAGAGGAGGGAGGGAGAAAAGAAAGGATAATATACCCTTGGCACCTCAGTGATGGCTGGCCCTGCCTCACATCCATTGTACTAGCAGCATCTTCCTGGCACCACTACAGCCTGACTAAAGAGTTGAGCAGGAGCAGTCCAAACACTGCCACAAATGCAGTGGTCGATCTTAACATTGTTTTACTAACACAAACCCTAGTCAAATTGACCAGGGCTAGTGCAGCTAACTCTCTACTTGCCCATCTTGACTAGTGCAGATTGTCATGGCTGTTAATGAAGTTAAAGTCTCTACTTTAGCAGGCTCTTGTCCTCATGCTAATCTCTTTCAATGTTCCAGATGGCCTGCTGTGATTAACAGCTCATTAAGAGCTGCAATTATCTGGCAGTTCAAGAGAGGGCTCCCACAAAAGACTCAATGCAAGTCATTATTGCTCCACTGTTAAAGACTTTCAGCTAGTGTCCAGGGTGTGAGCAAAGGGTACAGTGCTGTTAAGTCACTAGGTTCCAGTTTTCTGAATGTGTCTCTAACAATTTGTCCAATATTACTAAGACCAGTGCCCCTCATTTCTCTACATTTTGAGTGTTTGTATCCAACATTTCAGTGACAAAATGCAAAGAGGTATACAGGATCGGCCCTGCAGGTGGTGGGTTTTATCCCAGCCTCACCATAACTTCCCTCTCCCCTCCAAATCTCTTAACTCTGTTCTTTCCCTGGACACCACTGCAGACCAGACTCTGAATTGACCATCCACAGATCCATAGCTGCCATTACTGGCAAGTGTAGGGGGCGCCCAGCTCTTCCAAATGGACCATGCCAGCCATCACTATCCATACAATCCCACCCAGCATGTGCTTTCATCCTAAAAACAAAGCTTTGGATCATGTATGGTACAAAAATAAACCTTGATAAAAATACATAATTTGAAAGCTTGAAATAGGCATTCCTGGGGTGCATAAATCATCCTATACAGAAATAGAGTTAGTATAGTGTTATGCCTGTGTACTGTTTCCCCTGGGCTGATGAAAGGACAGTGTTAAAGAAAAACGTGTTATTGCTGGGACAGAGCATATTAAAATCAATGTTTTTACAATAACAATTCTATAGTTTTCCATTTCCCAAGCCCCTTGGTTTGTCTAGCACCCACCCCAAAGAAACCTTAGATGTGCTCCTGGCTCACTTGAGACTATACAAAAACCTCAGAAGTGTAGTTCTCCAGTCGACTATAGGGTGGGGACTGAAAGTGTCTTTCTCTACCTGACTCTGTTCATTTCCTCTGGTTGGTGGACATGGGTGGGTGAGGTGCATGATGATGTCAGCTATTGTGTGTACAGAGCTAGGATTGCTTGATTGAACATTTGCTGTTGTGATGTCCTTCTCTGTTTGGTGGAGGGGTCGGGGGAGAAAGAGGAAGAGAGGAGGCCATGGTACAAAACAATGGGGGCCCACTGTGTGTGATGGCACTGCAGTTTTTTTTTCTGCAGTTTGTTTTTTCTGCTGGGGAGCTGTGCAATGTGGGAGCAGGATAAATGTGCAATAGTCCTATATTTCTTGGCTTTGCTTGCATTGTTTCCTGTATAAGTGATCAAAATTGACCATTATATTTAAGACCTAGTGCAACCATCTGCGGGCTATTGCAATTTTAAATCAACTTGCCCTGCTGACTAGTGCAAAAAAAAGATTAAGGTTGACCCCTGAAATGCATAATCTCATGGGGATCTGCGGGAAGGTCAGGTTCTGGATTGGCAGATGCTCTAATGCACCAGTGGCTGGAGGGGACTGTGCAGGGGCAGCAGCAGTCAGATAATGCGGTGTCGTCCAGTGTCCAAGGTGAGTGGGTTAAATTGCAAATGAAAAACAATTTAAAAAATATGGCTTCAACTAGCTATATAATTGCTTATGTAGTCATACAGTAGTTTTTTTTTCAAATAAACGTAGATCCAGTTATTTTATTACAGTTAGAAACATGGCCATGATTGTGGTCTGCTCACTCTGCCTGCTGAATTAACCTAGTAATGTAAGGTCAGAAGGGACTCCAGGCCCACTATCTTGTCCCCCCCACACACACACACACACACACACACACACACACTTCATACAGCAAGCAGGGAATAATATGTATGTTATGCAAACATGTACTAATTTATACAGCTACCCAACCCGCTGCACCAGCCAGGGTACCCTGTAATGCTCTTTATAATCAGAAATTTGCTATTTTCTCCGCTGATATGGTCTTCCACAGGTTCACTGCTTTGTATTCACTTTCCTCATTTACTTATTTACTTTATCCCAGGGTGGACGGGGTGTCGCTTGTTGATGCTGTCTTTTCCTTGCTGAAGATTTTTTTTTTTTTTTAACTACCAGCAGTTTAATGGAAGTGCAAGGATGCTTTTACTGCAGGCTTCCTAAGGTCAGGCAAAGAAAAAGGCAGCATCTACAAGGAGCATAAAAAGGAAACAAAACAATATCAGTTCCAAACAGATGGAAAACGTCTGGTAGGGGAAAGAAGAGACTACACACATATCCAGATTTCCAATTATGTTGAAAATGGAAAGCCAGGTGCTTGGGCTGGTTCCCCAGGAACCATGGCATGACTTCATCACCGCACCTTCAACAATGCAGCTCCAGTCTTGCTTTTATTTACTATTCCAGCTCCATGCCACTATGGATCAGCACACAAGTGAAAAGTATATGTGAGCGGCTTTTTGTGAAAATGGCTATGAGGCAGCAGGTGGAATCTAACCCCTGTAAGGTAGTGTCCAGATACACTAGGTGGGAGCAGGTTTAGTGCGCCACCACACTGGAACAGCAGGTAGCGTTTTTTCTGCGTGTTTTGGGGTTCAGAGACGTGACTTGTGTAGGGTAGTGAGGTGATCGTGATGCATTTCTGGCATGGTTTTTTTGGAGGAACAGACCTCTACCAAGTCTGGTTTACACTCCCTTAAAATGTTTAAATCTTTGTTACGGGGAGTTAATTCCATTTTGGCTCTGTATGTTAGACATCACAAAGTCCCTGTCCACACTGAGTCCTAAAATTATCTGGACCACTGCGATCAGGGTTCTAACATGGTTTTTCAACACGGTTTGTAGCACGGTTTACCATGCTACAGTGTGGGCCTTGAACGTGTTTGCTGTTCTGTAATGTTACAGGTTGCAGATAACGGTACAAGAATGCAAGTGTGGATGGGCCTAACAGGCTTTCTGCTATTAAAGTACTGTAAGTCTGCTCCAAAGGCAGCGTGGTTCTTGGTGAGAGAACCAGCTTGGGAACCAGGTGATCACAGGTTTAAACCCTGACAGATCCAAATACTGACCTTAGGCAAAACACATAACCTCATTGTGTTCCAGTCCACAAAGCTGGGGAAATGGGTATGCAGGACTCCACTGAAAATGAGGTGGTGAATCTCAGCTGGATCCTGGGTAATAAATAAGTTGTAAAACAAAAATGCTGAAGCCTACTGTAATTCCTCGTTGTAATACTCCAAATGGTTGTCTATGAAGAACAGCCTCCAGAAGAATCCAGTGTACATCATGCTTTCTTTCCGTTGATACAAGTGTGTACCATTTGGCCCTGCTGAAAGTTAAGAGCCAACAATTAATATGAACCATAGAGATCACTAGAAGTTCTAGGAAATAATAGGCTTTTTAGTTGTAAGCTAATTGAGGGACCAGGGGGTTCCTTCCTGAAAAACCTTTTTAGAGAGAATTTTGGCAGTCATTCCAGTGCTTGCATATGCCAGAGGTAAATCTGGAGTGGGTGGTAGTTAGTTATATATAATATGAAGCCAATATCTGTGAAACCAGACAGCTGACATGTTCCAGAAGCATTTGATTGCCTCAGCTGATTTTTCAGTTAGCTCACCAGTGCTTAGACATGAATGTTGTTTCTAAATTTAGACTCCTTCTCCTCACCAGTCACAGCGTGTGATTTGCTGCTGTGCTTTGACAATGTCCTCTAACCAACTGTGCTCAAAAACACTTTGGAACTGTGAACATTTGGTACTGTGCCGTGTGCAGAGGCTTTCCCAGATCCCAGGAGGCCTTTCACCTCCTGTAGCACGGTTCAGGTGATTCCCTGATGTCTTTTCTAGGAAGAGTTGTTGGGCAAAATGTGCTGCCAGTCTGACTAAGCTCTACAGAAATAGTTTATTAGATATTATAGTTTGCATATCCCTTTTTACTAAGCTTTTAGCCGAGTTTATTACGCAGATCCATTTGTATTTATGTAGCCCAGTTTATATGCTTATGTATAAAAGTCGCTGTATAAATAAGGACAACTAAACACCATGTTAAACTGATAGTTCAAAATCAGCACACTGCTGTTTTGGAAGCACATATGGGAAATCCATGGCATGGGTAACAAGTCTGTAGATGTTTGTTTAAACTTTGCTAGTGGGAGGGGCAGTGCTTGTGCACCTCCTGAAATTAAGTGTCATGGAGTAGCCTTGCTGTCTGTGCAGGTGGCTGTTCATTGGGCTCATCAGAGGTGAGGTGCAGTCTAGTCAAGCCCGTGAGGGGAGGAGATGGTCAGGAGGAGAAGGTAAACAGGAACAGGCCAGGGAACCCCCAACTTTTTGCAATACAAATAACTGATCCCCTCCAGAGTCCTCATTTTAGGCAGTATCCACCCAAGAAATACACTGTACTCTGGAGCTGAAAGTGGTGGTACTGTAGACATGAAAGGGCCCATCGTGGATATAACAAGGAAGGGAAACTGGACATTTGGTGCTCTCAGTGGTAGCATACAGGAGAGGTAGTTTGCAAGAAGAGCAGTGAGGGATCAAAATGGATACAGGGAGAGAATAAATGCTCTCTTTTTTTTTTTTTTTTTACCCCAGTGTATCTCAAGCAGATGCCTACACTATCAAATTCTGTGCAAAGCATTATGTGCAGCAGTGTGCAGATCCTCATGTAGGCACGCTGAGAGACAGCAACTGCTCTACATTGTTGATTCCCAGAAGTACACGTATCTAGTTTATTCCTCTCGGTCTATACTGGGACAGAACTTAAAGCACGTTTTCAAGCAACACATGGTCCCAGTGAAGCCATGTCAGCCTGTCCTACACAAGGATTTGCATGCTGCTACCCGTGATAGTTGGCACTAGGTTTGATACTTAGTGTGGTAGGAAAGAGAGACAGAAAAACCTGAAAATACCAGGAAGGAAGTAGAGAACAGTAATTTAAATGGACATGGTTAAGGCCAGAAAATACATTTTTTTTTTAACCAAAACTCAGATTGGAATCTCTATTAAACACAGAGGTGTTAATTGTTTTCTGAGATTATTTGTACGCTAAAGTTTTTCATTAAAATTATTTTATGTAGTTAATGGAAAGAACATTTCTAATAATTATACTGTATGATTCAGAGTAGCACTGCAGTCTCACATTCAAAACAAATTTGACCTTGGTATTTATTCCAAAATTGCCCATTGATGTCATTGTTAATCTCTTCATTGGTTTCTGAATTTTAAATGGTGTGTGTGTGTGTGTATTATGTATTATATATATTAATTGCATGGTCGGCCCTCATTCCCATAGAAAAAGCCATCATATATTTCGCCATCTATGATGGTAGCCAACTGGCATATTAGACCGCCAGTTAGGTAATTTATACTATATTAATGTCTTATTAACACATTAATAGTGTTAACATCTTCATAACACATTAATACCCAACAAGCACTATATATGTAACAAAAAAAATATATATGATTTATTTGAATTTTGGTAACCAGGTAAGCCCACTGAGACCATACTAACATACTAAAATGCCAGCAGAATAGGCCTAACGGTCTTTCGTGTCTGCTCATTTGGTCAGCCCCCACCCTGGGAGTTGACCTTGCTGCCCCCCTCGCCTTCTCTGGCTTCTCCCTTCCCAGTTCCGGATATTCTCGCTGCACTGGATTTTGCTTCCAGAACCCTTCCTCTGTACCTGTCCCACCCCCTCTTGAACCCCTCCACCATCTCTGCCTCCACCAGCCCCTGGGCAGCGATTCCATGGCTCCACCACCCTCTCAGTGAAGTAGCACCTCCACCTTTCTCCCTGAATCTTCCCTCCAGCTTCCACCCATGCCTTCTAGTTGCCCCCTCCTCCTTCCTACGAAGCACCCTGACTGCTGCTTCCCTATTTACCCCCTTCATGTACCTGAAGACCTCTATCATGTCCCCCCGGTCCCTTCTCTCTTCCAGTGTGTACATATTTAGCTCTTCGAGCCTCTCCCCATCGGTCCTGTCCCCCAAGCCCCAAATCATTTTGGTTGCCCTCCTCTGGACCCTCTCCAGGAGTTTAATGTCCCTCTTTAAGTGTGGCCTCCAAAATTGCATGCAGTACTCGAGGTGTGGCCTCACCAAGCAGTTATACAGAGGGAGTATCACTTCCCTCCTGCTGGAGGTGATCTCCCTAGTGATGCATCCCAACATTCTGTTGGCCTTGGCTGTTGCCCTCCTACAAGTCTCCGAGTTGTTCATCTTGATATCCACCACCACCCCAGGTCCCTGTCAGCCATTGAGACTTATAGCATCCCCCCCCCCCAGGGTGTACACTTGGCCCAGGCTTCTGGCCCCTAGGTGCAGTACCTTGCATTTCCCTGCATTGAACCTCAGCTTCCACTTTCTAGACCATCTTTCCAGATCCTCCAGGTCCCCTGTAGGGCCACCCTCCCCTCCTCCCCATCCACCACCGCCCCCAGTTTTGAGTCATCCGCAAAGAGACTCATCTCACTCCTGATACCTGTCCTTATGTCAGAGACATAGGCGTTGAACAGGAGGGGCCCAAGGACTGATCCATGTGGGACCCCACTAATGACCGTCCTTGGGGATGAGACTATCCTGCCAACTACGACCCTCTGAGTCCAGTCCTGGAGCCAATTGTCTATCCCTCTGATCATCTGGTTCCCCACCCCCATTTCTCCCAGCTTATCCAATAGGCCCTCGTGAGGAACAGAGTCAAATGCATTGCTGAAGTCTAGAAGAAGACGTCAACTGGTCTACCTAGGTCCAAGGCACTCGTCACCCAGTCATAGAACTCCACAAGGTTTGTCTGACATGATTTCCCTGGGACAAATCCATGCTGTCTATTGTCCAGGCACCCTGACTTTTCCAGGTCCCCCCTAGCCTCTTCTTGACAATGTCCTCCATCACCTTGCCTACCACCAATGTCAGGTTGACAGGCCTGTAGTTCCCTGCCACCTCCCTTGATCCCCCCTTGTGGATAGGCACTATATGCGCCACCTTCCAGTCCTGGGGCACCCACCCTGTCCTCAGAGAGATGGTGAAAAGCTCCACCAGGGGTTTCGCCAGGACATCTGCAAGTTCCTTCAGCACTCTGGGATGTAATTTATCCGGCCCCGGTGCTTTCTCCGTCTTAAGGGACCTGAGGGCTTCCCTCACTCTCTCTGCTGTAATTTCCACCTCCGCTACCTCTTCTCTCTGCTTAGCCTTCCCCCCTCCTGCCAATGATGCCTCCCCCTCTCCTCAGACCCGCCGATCAGTAAGGGTCCCCCTCCTCAGTATCACTGTCTCCTCCCATGTATGATGCAGCACCCCCATTTTCCTTGGTGAAAACTGAGGTGAAGTACTCATTTAGCACCTCAGCCTGCTTCCCTGGGTCTTGTGCCCATCTCTCCCCTGTTTTAATCCTGCTAATCTGCCCCTTCACCCTTCGTTTCTCCCCAATGTATCTAAAGAACCCCTTGTTCCCTCTCTTAATTTCCCTGGCCGGGTTCTGCTCCTTCCTTGCCTTAGCCACCCTCACCACCCTAGTGGCCCTTCTAGCCATCAGTTCGTACTCCCCTCGATCCCTTTCACTCCTTAAGCACTTGAATTGCCTATAGGCTGCCTTCTTTCCCCGTACCACCTCCTGGACTTCCCTGGTCCACCGGCAGGGTGTACGGGCCCTACCTCATTTTTGTCTTAGTCTGGCACAGGTGCTGGTAGCATCCTGCACCCCTCTCCTGATTATTTCCCACCGACTGTCAGCGTTCATGTCTGACCCAATCACATCCAAATGTTCCTTAAGGATCCTTCCCACTTCCTTAAAATCTGCCCCCCTGAAGTCAGTTACCTTCATCTTTGTGCAGCCTTCTACCCCTCCTAGGTCCAGGCAGAACTGGACCATGGCATGGTAACGCCCCGCCAACGGGACCATGCAGTCCCTTTTTCAGGGGCGACCTCTGTAGGGTACAGAGGATGAGGAATACAAAAAAATATAAAATGCAGCCATGAACAAACAATACATAAACATAGATATAAAGGAATGCAGAATAAAGAAGAATACTAGAATATAAATAATATATATATTTATATAGTCTTTGCAAAAAAAACTGTGTTAATGTACCAGTTAAAAGTATGGAAATGTGGCGTTAAGGTTTCCATCCCTAACTGCCTAAGGTAATGGGCAGGTACAGTAATGAATACAGGGTAACAATTGGCAAAACTACATACAATGGCAGAAATACAATACAATAGCACAGGGAACAGTGAAGAATACCAATGCAGACAATATACGCAGGATACAATGGTTTTATACAGTAACCCATTTTTTTAACTAACAGAAGAATGAGTGCTTGAAAAACATGGTCATAGCTAGGCTCCCCGTGCAAGGCAAAAAGGGGGGGGACCTTAGTGGGGATTGAAGGATAAGTGCTTGAGATTAAAGTCAAGCTAGACTCATCGAT
Organism: Neoceratodus forsteri; assembly: GCA_016271365.2. NCBI lineage: Eukaryota > Metazoa > Chordata > Ceratodontiformes > Ceratodontidae > Neoceratodus > Neoceratodus forsteri. The sequence continues at coordinate 690,916,138 of CM057449.1, forward strand.
CAGTGCAAGGAGGGGGAACCTGCGAGGGGTTCACGAGGGAAGGAAGCATTGAGTGAGTAGGAATTTGCAAAGGGCCTATAGTAAGGAGAAGTAGGGTGACTTGGGGACAGTTGCAAGTGGGGGAAGTGAAGGCACGCAGGAGTGAGTGGTGAGGGGGCATTACGAATGTAGGCAGGGAGCGAGTTCCGGAGCTTGGGGAGATGATAGGAGAAGGATGCCTGGCCAGTTGATGAGGACCTGAAGGGAATGACAAGGGAGTGAGCATAACTGCTCCTGAGGGAGTGAGCTGAGGTTGGGGGGGGAGGATGATGGGTAAGAAGGGAGTGCACCGAACCAGAACTTGCCAAGGAAGTTGGCACAGTGAGCCAGTCAACGATCATTGAAGGAGGAGAGAGCTAATGACTGATATAGGGAGCAATGGTGAGTGAGAGGAGGACAGCTGAGAGTAAAGTGGCAGAAGTAGTGGAAGAGGTTGTCCAGTCTGGCTAGGGAGGTTTCGGGGGCGGCACTATAGACTACATCACAGTAATCAAAAGTTGGAAGGATCATTCTCTATAGAATTTCTCTGTAGGCCAGCAAGTGGATGCATTCATGATTCCAGTATAAGGCTCCCAGTTTGGGGAAACGTTTCTTATGAATAGCATCCACATAACCAGAGAAATCATGGTGCTTATTGAGCCACACCCCATGGTACCTGAATGAAGTTGCGTCTTCCAACATGATCCCATCAAGAGACATCAAGAGAGTAGTAGTAGGATAGGAAGGGGAGCCTGGTTGTTCTCTGCTTTGTGCCAAAGGTCATGAAGATTGTCTCCTTGGCATTTAGAAACAGTTTGATGGCACGTAGCCAGCACTGGACATTGTCAAAGTCCAGCTGTAGAGTGTATGCCACCACCAGAGAGGAAGGACCAGATGCATAAAGGACGGTGTCATCCGCATACATGTGGATGTATGCAGATGAGCAGACCCAAGGGTGATTGTTAAGGAAGATGTAGAAAAGAGTCAGATCAAGGACTGAGCCTTGTGGGACCCCTGTGTGGCTCAGGAGTGGTGGAGAGAGCAAGACCTCGATTCTGACTGATTGGGACCTGCCTGATAGGTAGGATCTGAATCACTGGGTAGCAGTAGGTGACAGACCTGCAGTTCACAGTTTGTCTAGTAGGAGGAACTGTAAGACAGTGTCGAAGGCCTTAGCTAGGTTGACAAAGATGGCAGAAGTGATGAGACCCTGGTCCATACTGGTGTGAATGGAATCTGTGAGCCTGAATAAGGAGGTGACTGTGGAGTGGTTCTTGCAGAAGGCAGATTGGAAAGGAGTGAAAAAAGAGGTGGAGTCAAGGTAAGGAGAGAGCTGGGAGAGTACGATATATTCCTGCAATTTGGCAAAGAGGGGAATGAGAGAGGTGGGGCGGTAGTTGCCAGCCGCAGAGGCATTGTCATCTTTAGGGAGAGGGATGACTGTAACATGCTTCCAGGCAGCTGGGACAGATGCTAGTGTAAAAGATAGGTTTATATATGCAAAAGATAGGTTTAGATGTGCAGGGCAAAAGGGAAGACTCCATCCACCTATGAAGCAGGGCTCTCGGTAGGATTTTTTGTTTGGGGGTCCAGGAATGGCTCTAAAAAAAAGGGCTTTGTTAGTTGAGCAGTGGCCGTAAATAGTTTGCAATCACCTTCTGAAGCATAAAAACATGTAGTTTAAAATGCCCCAATAGAAACTAATGGAGAATGCCTCCCACGCTCTACAGAATATTACGGTACAAGCAATGCTGGCGTGGGGGCGTGGCTTTCCAAAGTGACTCCCGGGGCTTGGTGGCTGAGTGTCTTGGGAACTTTAGAAAAAAAAATTCCCGAGCATCCTGATGCACAAAATGTGCATAAAGGTCGTGGTTACCCACATCCCTGAGAGCCCTGCTGTGAAGTGCAGGGCCTATGTTGGCCCTGCAGTTCTGTGCAGTGATGCATGCCAAGAATTCATGGGGCTGTCTGGTGGACTGTGGAAAGACAGAGCTCTCTTTTCCCTGTGCTTCCACATAGTCGCAGATACAGACACACAGGAGAATGAGTCCATCTGTCAGCCGATGCACCGGGCCCTCTGCCTCCCATGGGTGCAGACATGCAGGGCCTTATTTAGTTATGCCAAAAAAAGAGTTGTCTTCACTCTATGGTAACTGGGCCCGTTTGGGCAGCCCTGAAGCTTTCGTTCCCTGGCTGGGGGGTTTCACATAAGAGTGCCATGCCCTTACCCTCACCCTATCTAGCTGGGTCACTGAGCTTGCTCTTAAACTCAGCTCACCGTGGCGGGACCCCAAAACATACGTGCTGGGGTCAAGACTGGCACTACACTCTAACTTGCCATGGGAAGACTCCATCCAGCTACAGAAGTGTACAGCGATGGATGTCATGAATTCATGGGGCAGTCTGGTGGGGTGCTGAAGTGCAAGGACCTCTGTTCCCTCTGCTTCCATGTGGCCGCAGAGAGAGATGCACAGGGCAGGGTAAAGAATCCATCTGTCAGCCAGTGCACAGGGTCCTCTGCCACCCACAGGTACAGAGATGCAGGGCCATATGCCAAGAGGACAGTTGTCTTCACTGTATGGTACCATGGCCCATGCGGACAACCCTGCAGCTTTCATTCCCTGGCTGAAGGTGGGGAGTAGCATAAGAGTGCCATCCCCTCACCCCATCCAGCTGGGTCACTGAGCTTGCACCCGAACTCAGCTCACTAGCACAGGATCACAAAGCATACATGCTGGAGTGAAGACTGGCACTAAACACAAAGTTTCTTAACAATTATGTATTTTATTTTGACCCCAAATTTTCAAGATAGTCATTTTATAACTCCCCTTATAAACATGACATGTAGTAGTTATAGTATATTGGGCAAAATGTCATTTCACACCAGAAATGCGAAAATGTCTCTCGTCCAGGATATAAAAAATTACAACTGTCCCATTTATGAGGTGGTGTGGAAAATGGCTACACTGGAGTCAAAATATTAAAATTAACAAAGTTATGAGTGAACACTGAAATACTGAACGTTCACTCATATCCTAGGCATTTTACTGCATTTGTACACCAGATTTTCAGCATAGCAGATTTTCTTTTCCCTCTTCATTAACTGTCTCCCTTCAGAGGGCCTATCCTGTAAATCACTGCTCTACATCGATGACTTAATACTATACCAGAGTGACCCTGCACCCTCCTCTCTATCCGCCATTCTTACCGATGATTTCTGCAAGGCACATTGTTGGTTCTCCACCAACAAACTGCTGGTCAGTGCTGCCAAAACAAAGGCCATGCTTTTCGGTTCCAAACCGAAACTCTCTACCCTAGCCCTCAACGGTGGCTTTCTCACTGTCAAATCCCCAGATGGAGCTCCCCTTGGCACTGTTCCCTCAAGTATCTGGGGGTAATCCTGGCCCCATCCCTAACCTACACTGACCACACTGCCTCACTGATCAGGCACATCAGCCAGAAGATGGGGCTCTGCTATCGCATGATCGACCACCTCTCGCTGGAAGCTCGCCTTGCTATTGCCCGTGGCAGCCTCCTTCCTTGATTGTGGCTGCCCGGTGTACTCCCTCCGCTACCAACCTTAACCACCTGGATGCTACTACAATCAGATATGTCTTTTGTCCTCTGTGCCCTCTCCTCACCCACCATTGCACTTTACCAGTCCCTTAACTGGCTCCCTCCACATACATGATGCTTCTACCTGCTGATACTTTGCACAATCCATCCTACTCTCCACTATCCCTTCTTATCCGGCCTAGAACCTACTGCCGCAGTCTACGTCAGTTTTCATACCTTTAACTAGAATACCCTAACATAACTACGAGGATGGGTCTAAGAGCCTTCTCTGCAGCTGGACCCTCACTATGGAACAACCTCCCCTCCTCCCTACGTTCCCCTGACCCACCTCTAAATCTAAATTCCCTGTTAAGAATGCACTTTCTGTCCACACAGCCTGCATCTGCCCACAGGCCGCTAGCATGGCTCGCCTTCCTTGCAGCTCACCCTCACCCCTCCCCTCTAGTGATCCGCCTCCTCTCCTCTCCTGCAATACTGAATATTGTTATTCGTTTGCTGAATGATGGAGCAACCTTACCCTGTTTAACTAAATGTTATATGCCTTGTTTGCTCAATTGCTGATGTACCTGGTACTGTTTACCTTATATTTTCTCTGTTAGCTTGATCTCCACTGTTATGATCACTGTATGATACAGCGCTGCTCTCTCCTCTATTTACGCGCTTGTGTGCCAGTTTCTGGCCCGCCATGCCTGAAAAAGGTCTTCAGATCAGTGCACCAACCCGGTTACCAAATGAATAAATAAATAGCCTTCTTATTACTCAAACTGATGAACCCAGTAGGTGAAAATGTTCAAAATCCCGCCAAAACAACTTTTGTGCCACTAAAACATCATTCTGTGCCACAAGTGGGAAAATGCATTTTGGCCAGAATTTGAAAAATGACAGCTGTCATGTTCTTGAGGTGATATGAAAACATGGCTATGTTAAACATTTTGGGTCAAAATATTTAAAATTACCAAAGTTATTAGTGAGCATAGAAAAGCTTCAATGTATGCTCCTAATGGTGTAATTTCTACATAGTTTGACTCCAAATTTTGAACATAGTCTTCTTATGACCCCACCTCATGAACAAGTGTCATGAAAATGTTCAGTCCTGCTCAAAAGGTGATTTCGCCAAGCAACCACAAAATTGCCTTTTGGGCCTGATTTGCATAATTTTTCTGCCACTGGTCATGAGGTGGGTCAAAATTATCAAAACTGACAGTTATGCATGAAAGTTCAAACCCCATTGAAATGCACTGAACCGCACTTACCTTAGTTTCTCCTCCGTTGCAGCTGCCAGTTTCAGAAGCAAAATTGGATTGCAGAGTGGGTTTACACCGTGGGACATGTTCAGGTGAGTGAGGTGTGGGGAGGTGGATACTGAGTAGGAGATTGTGTTGGGGGAAAGATCGGGAGGACCATTTTCTTTTCTTTTCTTTTTCATTCAGGTTTAAAAAGAAAATGGGACATTGAGGATCATATTCTTTTTGAAGGCCACATTCTGACACGAGAATTGGGCAGCCCAGTGTCAGGCTACAATGTGGAGAACAGTAGCAGGTGACCTGGAGGGAGGGTGGTCAAAGAAGCAGTACCAGGGGTGGGCATCCCAGTCTGCTTATTCTGGGAAGGGTGGCTGGGTGACCTGGAGGGAGGGGGAGAAAAGCTATACTGGGTGGGCACCCTGGTTCATTTAAATAATTAGACAGACAGATAAGAGAGAGCAGAATGTAACTAAATTGGTGCTATTTAGCTAGGTTCAGGTGTTTATGTGTTTTTAAGAAGAGATAGTTTTAATTTATTTCAGTGTTTGTCATTTAAAAGATGTCTGCCATCTTGATTGTTACTTTTTAAAGTATAGTTTTCTTTTTGTTATTGTTTGTTTTTTGGCCGCTCAGTATCTCGAATACTGTACAAGATGATAGCACAAAACTTTTCACATCTTGAGACTCTGACAGCCTGACCGCGCATACCAGATTTTGTGCTATTTCGTCAAATGATGGCAGAGTTATTAAGGTGTAAAAATTGCGGTTTAACATTGAGCAGCCTACTCAACTCTAACTATAGGGGCTGTACCGTACCCTTATAAAATATAAAAAAATATATATGTATAATACCATGCTCCTATAATAATATATATATATATATATATATATATGTATGTATGTATAGGATTAGCATTTACAATGCAGAAAATGGGATTAAAGGCCAGGAGAGAGACAAGATATAATTAAGACCTACAAATTTTGTTGCCATCTTTATGGTCCAGGTTGTGCCTGGAAACGGTCCCTGGCACCAGGGCACTTGCTCGATGAACAGAATAAATAAAATAAATTTCTGAGGGGCATAAGCAAAGTAGACAGTGGGGACCCAGATACCAAGAATGATAACACAGTGATGAGAGGTCATGGGTGGAGGCGGGTTGGAGAAAGATGTAAAAGGGATGTTAGGAAGTTTGTCTTTATCGAAAAGGTGGTAGAATAATGGAATAGGCTGTCAGATTAGGTGGTGGAGGCAGGATCTATAATGGGGTTCAAGGAAAGCTGGGACAGATTAAAGGGGCTGGGAGGGGAAATGGGGCATCAGGGAGGGTGGAGATCAGAACACAGGGTAACTTTCCTATCTGACTATAGGCCGATGGGAAATAAGTAAAGTTTTCCTTTGGCAGACTGGATGAACCTCGGGTCTTTTTTTGTTTTGTTTTCATTTCTTTGTAACTGGGAGAGACACACTGAACCAAAACTTGTCTCCAGGTACGACCGGGGGTGGTGGTGGGTTGAAGTGGGAGAGAAGATATTGGCAACACAGAGTTAAACAGTAGCAAGGCCATTTACATGTGATTGCATTGTTTGTTTTCATATACAAGCCGGCAGGGTTAGTTGAATGAAAATTATAATGTTCCAATACAAAATCTTACCACCATTTTGCCAGTGGCAAATTCCAACCCAGTATAATTCCATTGTACCTGTTGTTAGTGTAACTCCCTGCAAATGGGGTTCCCAAAAGACTTCCAGGAGCTTGCTTGAATGCTCCAAGCCTGAATGGTGTTTGGCATTTAAGCCATTTATCAGTGAGTGTTTTTAGAGCCTCTGGTACTGTCTCTTTAAGAGCTGTCTGCTTGCAGACATAATTAGTTTGTATGGGGACTGTGTGTTTCTTTGATTGAGTACCACCAAGCTGCTGCCAATTCACTCCATTTTGCAGTCACTAGAGTGCAAAGGGAACCTATCTGAAAGATGTAACTGTTTGCCAGAAACCATTTAGAGTGATAATGAAATTACAGTTTGTCTAACCTGCTTTCTTTGCAGTCAGAACTGTGTCTGCTAGTTCCCATTCTAGTTTTGAACTGCTGAACTGGACCAATCAGTGTGGGGTAAGCTAGCTCTAAAATGGTGCCTTGGACGAATCAGAACTTGGACTCATAATCTGAGCCAGCCACAAGAGGATTGTATGGGCAGTGACTCTGGGAGATGTAGTTTAGACTTCAGCACCTTTTGGACCAACAGCAGCAGTCTATTGTGAGGTAGCCAATCCAGTCAAGAACTGGAAGGAACTCCAAGGAAGTGCCCGGTTTTGTCAGTTGGAGTTTCAGTTGAGCTTTGGCAGTGAAGAAGGAAGGAGCCCTGTGCTTTTCAGTGTGCAGTTTTAGTCCAAAAAACGTGTGTAAGGCCCAGAGTTCCGGTCTGCAGCTTGTGTAACAGCTTGTTAGGACTGAACCATCCTGTGAAAAGAATCAAAGGATCTCTGAAGAGTAGAAACCAGGCTCACCCTGTAGAAGACTGGAAGAATTGCTGAAAATTGCACTCGGTCTGTCAGGAACTGAATCTGCTGTGTGTTCTCGGGTATTGTGCAGTAATTGCGATCGGGATACAGATGCAGCCAGCCTGGTATAGTGCTTTCTTTATATGGATGTGTGAAGGGTTTGTGTACCTCAAGTGAGCCCTGCTGACATTGAAGGACCCTATCTTATTTGGAGGTCGGAGTACTAATTCAGGGTCGCTCCTTGTTGAATTGCCACATTAAATCCAAATGGAATTACTGTACTGCTGACTGTTTAATTCTCCTTTTCTGTGTGAAAGGGCCCCTACCAGCTGCCACGGTTTGACTCAGCCACTAGGGCTTGGGTACCCAGGACAGTAACTGATAGGGATAGGCCTGTGCACAGAGCCATAGGTAGATTATTAGAGTGATAAGCTAATTAACCTGATTTCCCTGTCCTTGTTATATCCCCTAAATAAATCAGAGCTGCTTGTTTCAGCAAAGTTATACTGCCTGAGGTATTTGTCTATGTTAAAGTACTGTACTGTGATTGTTGCACTGTATCTCATTTCACAGGAGGTCCCAGTGCGGAACCAGACCTGGGGGTAAGTGTATACTGTGAAGGTAATTCTGATATATTGTGTGGGCCACTAGTGGGAAGAAAGGGGTTGCAGTGTCCCAGAGGGCTGTGACCAAGTTAGTTTAACTATTGCAAACCCTGACCTCTGGGTGGAGGCACCGCCATTGGATCCAGGCCCTCAACCTGTTAGGCAAATCAGGCAGGGGTAGTAGCCCCTGGGATAGCGCCATCTAGGGGTTACATCTTGGAGGCTCACCGCTGGGATTGTGTGTCTCTAGTGGCCATATTTACTAACCACTGTTAAGAATAAAATGGGTACCCGACAGAAGTGGCTGTGCACCGCTGGTGGAGTGGTGTACTGGGGAGGAGATCGACCCCAAAATGCTATGCTTATCCTGGACATCCCCTGGGTATCAATATGGACACTTGTGCAGGAGTACTTTCCAAGGTGGAAGGTTTACAAAACCTGTGGTGGTGGGTCGGCATGCTAATCTGCTCAACCACACTTTCCTGGCCCTAGTAGAGTTTAAGGATCCCATAGATAGCTCCAAAGTGCCACAGACCATTACCCCAGAGGGAGCCCTCACTACTTGGAGAGTGATAACTAAGGACAGTAAAGACCCGGGGGGGAATCAGCCCCCACCACTATCTGAAACTTTTGAGGAGAAATTTGCTGAATGGTTGCTGGGAGAGGGGAAACTGTGGAGGACTTGAAGAAACTATTCTTGCCACCTGGGGTGTTCCTCCCCAACACCCTCTCCTGCTCCAGTGCCCGAATGGTGGCTGAACCAATGCAGACTCTTTTCTGCACCTGCCATTATTCACGACTCTTACCGAAGGTTGAGGATCTTCTCTGGCACCTCCCACCCCCAAGGGGAGGATGACTGGGAGACCTGGATAGACTATGTTGCCCCAAGTGCTAGGAATGGCAATGCTCGGAAGAAAAGCGAAGAGGGTTAGTGAGAGCCTCCGAGGTCCTGCCCTGGCTACCATCCGTAGCTAAACGGGCCAGTAACCCTGAAGGACTGCACAGCCTATCTTGAGGCCTTGGAGAATGTGTATGGGAGCCCAGATTCTGATGAGGACCTATGGTGGAGAGTAAGAAATGCACAACAGTACCAAGGAGTTGTTGTCTGTGTATATGTCTCGGCTGGAAAAATTGTTGCAAAATGCCTCAGAAAGGGTAGTTTGCCAGCGATTGAACTAGACCGAACCAGACTGGACAGAATCTTAAGTCTGCCCCTTCTCAGAACTGCTGTTGCTTCAGTTATGCCTGGAAAATCGACTGGAATCCCCACCCTCCTATGATGAGTTAATGAGAGAAATTAGGAGTTGAGAAAAGGCGACCTCGGGAGGTACCTGCACCAACAGCTGTGGCTCTACCGAGTGACTGAGGGTGACCCATCAAGTGAAGTTCAGGGCAGAGGTTGACAGTCAATGAGTGCTCTGACAAGGAAAAGATATGCCACAATGGGGGAACTGTTGAGAGAGATCCGAATTCAAAAACAGTCCCTTTATGAAGGCCACGCCTGCAAGAAGTGCAGACTGACCTATATCCGACTGCATCTGCTATGGGGGGTGGTACCCACCATGTATCTCCTGCTGATAACAGCTCCAAACTCAATTCCTTGACCATGGAAGTGGAGAAACTGACGAGATGTCTCCAAATGCTTATCACGCCGCGAGACAGAGTTGGCACCCAGGTTTCCAGTTAGTAATACCCCCGCCTGGCTCCCAGTGTGGCGCCTCGCCAGCTCAAACTCCAGAAAGTATGTTTTGCTATAATTGTGGGAAAGATGGGCATGAAAGGGAATGCCAGTCCCCAAAAGACACTGACAAAAGTTGCATATAGGCTACAAGGAGAGCTTCGGAGAAGAAATCAGTGGTTAAGAGGTGCACGACATGATCCCAGTGAGGGCACCAAAATGCTAATTCACGCCCTTGTGGCAGAGGTCAGTTGCCCAGGCCCCACTACCGCCTCTCCAGACTGGTCCAAAATAGTGGGTCCCTCCATGGAGACCACTGTAAAGGTGAATGGAGTGTCTACAAGAGCTGTATTAGACAGTGGCTCCCAAGTGACAATTATGTTCCAGGATTGGTATCAGAAGCATTTGTCAGACGTGCCTTACAACCATTAGAAGGACTGCATGTATGGGGGTTAAGTGAGAAGGCCTACCTCTATTCCGGTATATCCGACTTGGCTGTCTTTCCCCACCTCCGTGGCTGGAGTGGCTTAACAAGTAGAGACACTAGCCTTAGTGTGTCCCCCCACTGGACTGTATGATGGTGTCTTTGTTGATTGGAACAAATGCTCATATGTTAGGAAGGCTGGCACAGTTGTGTTATGAAAACAGGGTCAAAGACTAGTAGAGCTTTAAGAGTTCGGCTTTAATTAAGAAGGCCTATGAGGCACAGAGAGATGCTGAAAAACAGAACCAGAGGAACCGTCGAATTGTATGGAAGAAGGATCCTGAGTCTCTGATCCTGGCGCCAAATGCCCAGTGTACTAACAGGGAGAGGTCCGATCAGAAAGGATGTTAAGAATAAAATATTAATGTTGGATGCACCAGGCGATGGAAAATTGCCAGAGGGACTGCTGGTCAGCCTAGTATTTTGCCCGCTAGAGCCCATGCTTATGCCAGAAGGGTAATGGTCCAAGTTCAATGTGTCTGAAAGAGACATTCGAGTAAACAGAGGTTGCATCCTGGCTAATGTGCATTGTGCAGACACTGCAGTGCTACCCAGCAGCAAGAGTTCAAGGAAGAATGACAGAGTAACGCCTGACTTGTTTGATTTCGGCGACTCCCGCTGCCAGCTGAATGGAAAGTGAGGATCAGTGAGAAGCTTGCCCAGAGAGACCAGGTGTTTTCTTTAAAGGAATGGGATGTAGGATGCGTGCAAGGAGCTGAGCACAATATCCGCTGCATGACGAAAGACCATTTCGTGAGAGGTCTCGCGCCTGGCACCTGCTGACATAGATGATGTGAGACGGCATCTGCAAGAGATGTTAGCTGCTGGTGTAATACAAGAATCCAGAAGCCTTGTTCCCCATTGTGGTAGTGAGGAAAAGAATGGAACAGTAAGGATGTGTGTGGATTATCGCATCTTAAACCGGGCGGACTATCCCTGATCAGTACACAATGCCCCGCATTCAGGATGCTTTGGACTGCCTAAGCGGGAGCAAGTGGTTCTCTGTGCTGGATCTCCGCAGTGGGTACTACCAGATCCCGATGGCCCCAGAGGACCGTGAAGAGCGACCTTTATCTGTCGCTTGGCTTCTATGAATTCAGAGGATGCCTCAAGGATTTCAGGTGCCCCAGCCACTTTTCAGCGATTGATGGAGCGTGCAGTGGGGGACATGAACTTACTAGAGTGCCTGGTATACCTAGATGATGTTATTGTGTTTGGCAGCTCACTGGAGGAACATGAGAGCAGATTATTTAAGGTATTGGACCGACTGGAGGACTTTGGCCTAAACTGTCCATTGATAAGTGTCAATTCTTTCAAACATCAGTAAAGTATGTGGGACACATAGTATCCACCGAGGGAATAGAGACCGACCCAAGTAAAGTTGAGGCCTTGACCACCTGGCCACAGCCCAAAAATCTAAAAGAACTGCAAAGATTCCTGGGATTCTGTGGTTATTATCGGCGTTTCATCAAGGACTATTCAAGAGTGATCCGCCCTTTACTTAACCTTACTCAAGGGTATCCCCCAACCCACAAAAAATACCAAAAGTCAGCGTCCCTCAAGACTGAAAGAGTATATTTTCATCCGAATGAAGTATTTGGGGCCCGCTGGACTCCTGATTGTGAGACTGCTTTTCATGAGATCATATATCAACTTACCCATGCTCCAGTGCTGGCCTATGCGATCCAAGAAAACCTTACGTCCTGCAACACTGATGCTAGCTTGCAAGGGTTGGGGGCTGTGTTGTACCAAGAGCACGAGAATGGCCTGAGACCAGTGGCCTTTGCCAGTAGAAGCCTGACCCCATCCGAAAAGAACTATCCTGTACATAAGTTAGAGTTCCTAGCTTTGAAGTGGGCTATTGTTGACCAATTCCATGAGTACTTGTATGGGGCTAAAATACTAGTAAAACTGACATAATCCTTTGACCTATGTGCAGACCTCAGCTAAGTTGGATGCCACTGGCCATAGGTGGCTTTCTGCATTATCTACATATGACTATGCTCTCGAATACCGAGCAGGTCTGAACCACATAGATGCTGATGCTCTCTCCGGAGGCCTGTTCCCCAGAATGATTGGGTCCGATTGGCAGAACCTGACATTGGGCACTCTGCCGGAAGTTTGACAGGGAGGAACAAATGTCCACGGACGCAGGGACTGCATGGTGGATTGCTTGGGACCCTCTGAGAATTGCATACCTGCAGCTTATTGCCACTTTTCTGCATAGACATTGGTGCACTGCCTCAGCTGGACAATGACAGTATTCAAGCGGGCTCAATCGCCGATCCCATGATCAAAGCAGCTTTAGAAGCCCTCTATGCAGGAAAAGATGTGTCCAAATTACGCTCCACTGATTTGAGAACTGCACTGTTATACAAAGAAGGTCCTAAGTTGAAACTGATCAATAAACTGTTATACAGAGAAACAGTAGACAGAGGGGACAAGTAGACAAACAACAACTAGTGCTGCCCACTGCCTTCTGAGACTCAGTACTGAGGTCCTTGCACAACCACATGGGGCACCTTGGTATAGACAGAACACTTGACTTGGTGAGATCCAGATTCTATTGGCCTAAGATGGGGGCTGATGTGGAGCAACACATTCGAACTTGTAGTCGCTGCTTACAGGAAAGCTTTGCCCCAGAGGGCTGCCCCTTGTTAACATCACCACCAGTGCACCCATGGAGCTGGTCTGTATTGATTTTCTGAGTTTGGAGTCAGATCAAAGAAATATCAGTAATGTGCTGGTGGTCACTGACCATTTCACGAGATATGCCCAAGCTTTCCCACCAAAGACCAGAAAGCATCCACTGTGGCCAAAGTACTTGTAGAAAACTTTTTGTTCACTATAGGGCTCCACAAAGAATCCATTCTGATCAAGGGAGAGACTTTGAGAGTCATCTGATCAAAGAGATGCTTTCTCTGTGGGGAGTGCGAAAGTCCAGAACCACTCTCTTACCCCAGGGGACCCACAGCCTGAACGCTTCAACCGCACTTTGCTAGATATGCTAGCACCCTGCACCCAAAGGACAAGCCTAGATGGAGCCAACAAATTAGCACCCTGGTACATGCTTATAACTGCACCAAAAGTGATGCCACTGGATTCTCCCCTACTGCCTGATGTTTGGAAGAGAAGCTAGACTACCAGTAGATGTGTGTTTTGGGGTCTCTCCTGATGGGGTTCAAGCTGACAGCTATTTCACAGTATGTGCAAAAGTTAAAGGCCCAGCTAACTCATGCGTACTAACTGGCTCAAACCATGGCTGCCAAAAGAAATCTGGCCAACAAAGAAAGGTATGATAAAAGGTGAAAGCACAGGAACCCAGGAGGGAGATCGGGTATTGCTAAGAAATCTGGGACTGCATGGCAAGCACAAGATTGCTGACAGATGGCACCATCTCCCTCACATTGTAGTGGGCAAACTAGATGATCTGCCAGTGTACAAAGTAAGGCCTGAGAATAATTCAAAAGATGTAAAACAATACATAGAAATCATTTACTGCCCATTGGACAAATCTTAATTGAGTCTGAGCCCTAGAAGATGCCCCTCTGGACCAGTGACTAGAGCTGCTGCTAAGAAAAGATCAAGAAAGTCTGCACCTACAGAAGCAAAGTTAAAGTGTTCCCTCCACAAGTCCCAGTTGAGCATGACTGTCAGTCCATATCGAAGAAAGTGAGAGTGACTTTGAATACTATCCTTCTTACGAACTGAGTCAATTGTTTCGGGCAATCCACTAGTCAATACTGGAGACAAAGCTGGGCCTTCTGGACTGTCTAAGCCCCCAGCTTCATCCCTGGAGCCAATGCTCCCAGAAAGTAAAGTGCAAAGCATCAGATCAGATAAAATGGAATCATTGTGCATGGTTGAACTGTTTGAGCTTTCAGGAGGAAATGATAGATTGGGGCAGACTGGTGATACACCGAACAAGAAGAGTATTTTGAGTGCCCTGACAGTCCACTGCCAGTGTCCAAAGCTCTCCATGCAGCCAAATGTTGTGGACTCAGAAACTGTAACTCCTGGAGCTGAAAGTGCCCCAAGTTCTAGCCTCTCTACCCCATGGAGACTCCTGACAAGTGAGGACAATGCTGAAAATGAGGCTCAGAGTGCAGAGACTATAACAGTTCCCCCTAGAAAGACTGGTCGAGCTGTAAAGCCTGTGGTGCACCTCAGTTATGATTCACTTGGGAGGCCTGTGGACTTGCCTCTCAATGTTGTCCATAAAGGAGTGTATGTGTCCCCGAGCTCATTGCCCAAACTGAGCATCAGTGCTAACTCCAAGTTACTTGTGTTGCCCTCTAAGTATGGTGCCCTTGCCCCATCCAGCCCCAAGGTAACTGATAGGGAAGGGCCCCCTCTCTTCAGGTTTCATGTACAAGAGGTAATAACTTGAGTTATGGTACAATGTGTATGTAATACTGTGTAAAGAGTGACGTACTGCAATGTTTCAGAAATGTGTTCTTGGTAAAATGATATATTGACTGATGATTACGTATGCGAGCCTAATGCAAATGTATATGGTTGCAGTTAAAACTTATGGGGTACTTGGCTGCCTGGACGCCAAACTTTCCCAGGCTAGGAAGGGTGTAACCCCCGCAAATGGGGGTTCCCAAAAGACTTCAGGAGCTTGTTGAATGCTCCAAGCCTGAATGGTGTTTGGCATTTAAGCCATTTATCAGTGAGTGTTTTAGAGCCTCTGGTACTGTCTCTTTAAGAGCTGTCTGCTTGCAGACATAATTAGTTTGTATGGGGACTGTGTGTTTCTTTGATTGAGTACCACTCAAGCTGCTGCCAATTCACTCCATTTTGCAGTCACTAGGAGTGCAAAGGAACCTATCTGAAAGATGTAACTGTTTGCCAGAAACCATTTAGAGTGATAATGAAATTACAGTTTGTCTAACCTGCTTTCTTTGCAGTCAGAACTGTGTCTGCTAGTTCCCATTCTAGTTTTGAACTGCTGAACTGGACCAATCAGTGTGGGGTAAGCTAGCTCTAAAATGGTGCCTTGGACGAATCAGAACTTGGACTCATAATCTGAGCCAGCCACAAGAGGATTGTATGGGCAGTGACTCTGGGAGATGTAGTTTAGACTTCAGCACCTTTTGGACCAACAGCAGCAGTCTATTGTGAGTGACAGCCAATCCAGTCAAGAACTGGGAGGAACTCCAAGGAAGTGCCCGGTTTTGTCAGTTGGAGTTTCAGTTGAGCTTTGGCAGTGAAGAAGGAAGGAGCCCTGTACTTTTTCAGTGTGCAGTTTTAGTCAAAAAACGTGTGTAAGGCCCAGAGTTCCGGTCTGCAGCTTGTGTAACAGCTTGTTAGGACTGAATCCGTCCTGTGAAAAGAATCAAAGGATCTCTGAAGAGTAGAAACCAGGCTCACCCTGTAGAAGACTGGAAGAATTGCTGAAAATTGCACTCGATCTGCTGTGTGTTCTCCCGGGTATTGTGCAGTAATTGCGATCGGGATACAGATGCAGCCAGCCTGGTATAGTGCTTTCTTTTATATGGATGTGTGAAGAGGTTTGTGTACCTCAAGTGAGCCCTGCTGACATTGAAGGACCCTATCTTATTTGGAGGTCGTGAGTACTAATTCAGGGTCGCTCCCTGTTGAATTGCCACATTAAATCCAAATGGAATTACTGTACTGCTGACTGTTTAATTCTCCTTTCTCTGTGTAAAGGGCCCCTACCAGCTGCCACAGTTTGGACTAGCCACTAGGGCTTGGGTACCCAGGGACAGTAACTGATAGGGATAGGCCTGTGCACAGAGCCATAGGTAGATTATTAGAGTGATAAGCTAATTAACCTGATTTCCCTGTCCTTGTTATATCCCCTAAATAAATCAGAGCTGCTTGTTTCAGCAAAGTTATACTGCCTGAGGTATTTGTCTATGTTAAAGTACTGTACTGTGATTGTTGCACTGTATCTCATTTCACAGGAGGTCCCAGTGCGGAACCAGACCTGGGGTAAATGTATACTGTGAAGGTAATTCTGATATATTGTGTGGGCCACTAGTGGGAAGAAAGGGGTTGCAGTGTCCCAGAGGGCTGTGACCAAGTTAGTTTAACTATTGCAAACCCTGACCTCTGGGTGGAGGCACCGCCATTGGATCCAGGCCCTCAACCTGTTAGTGGCAAATCAGGCAGGGTTAGTAGCCCCTGGGATAGCGCCATCTAGGGGTTACATTAGTACTAGCTTCAGCTCTGATACTGAATACTGTGACTGTCTATTATGACAGCCCAAACCAACCGCTATTGATACTCTCAGGCTAAGCTGTACTGAAGACAAAGTGTCTATGTTGTCCTCTGTGTAAGCATATAACAAGCTTAATCCTCTAAAGGTGATGAGTCGAGTGGTCTCTAACCTGTACTTACCACAGGATGCCATTTGTATTAATGCAGCGGAGTGAATGAAAGAAAAGCACAGAGCTGAACATGCATGACTTTCATTCACATAAGAGATGTGCCAGTAGTGCCACACAGTAGGCTTACAGCAGGAACCAAGTCTCAGGTTGTGAGCTTTCAAATTGAGACTTGGGCCGTGGCTCAAGTCACTTTGTAAAAGACAGAGGTTAGTTAGTGTGCATCTAGTGCACTCATTCCTTGGCAGATTTTTTAATACACCTTAAATCACGTGACTGAATTATGTACCTGCTGATTAAACAAATTCTAATTACCTGCTGATTAAACCAGTTCCTCTTCTTGCCTGCATATCCTTCTGCAGATTACAGAATTGGTTCCTTATCACTGATTTGTTTGTTTTTTTGTTTGTTTTCAGGCCTTATGCGGCTGTACTGTAAACATTCCTACTATTGACAGCAGAGTGATCCCTTTACCTTGCAATGATGTCATCAAACCTGGGACAGTGAAAAGGCTGAGAGGAGAGGGACTGCATTACCAAAGACTCCTACCCAACGAGGAGACTTGATAGTAGAGTTCCAGGTCCGCTTCCCAGACAGAATACTCCACAGACAAAAGAAATCCTAAAGCAGCACCTCCCATCTTTGTAGAACTGATGCAGCTTTTTACCAAAAGCAATATTTGAAACATGTGCCACAAAATCTGTGAACTGAACTAAGTAGAAATATTAATTATTATTATTATCCTTTTTCTAATGGAAGCGTGCTCACCTTTAAAAGATTTTATTTAAATCACAGAAACTCTTTTGGAACTTTTTGGTCAAGTCCTGCAAAACATCCCCAACTAAAAGCAGGAATGCATGGAATCAAGGACAGCAAACTAGTTGGGTTTCTTTGCCTTGGCTCTGAAAGAACCATGGTCCTGTGTCGTGGGCCAGTCGATCTTTAATCCCTTGGGGGATTGTTTTTTAACATGTTTAACATGTTCTAACCTTTATTTATGGATAATGCAAGCTTAATTCTTGAGTGTTTTGTGACAGAATACAATGATGTTTGTTACCATGACATATTTAAAAATACAAGTCCAATCCTCTTATGAACTGAACAAAATAAAGACAATGCTTGGGTGTCCTGAGCTGCCAGTTGTGGTTGGGTTTCACCAATACATGGGTCAAAAAGATGTCCTTCAACATCAGAGAGATTTACTTACAAGCACAAACGAACAGGATTTTAGAGGCAGGGTCGGACTGGGGTGCAGGGGACCCACCTGGAAATTTGGACTGGGAGCTCAACCAGAAAATGAATAAAGGGGCACAGATGGGGTCATATTCATATCAGTTTGGTACAAAGGCTCTGTTTTACACTTTATGTTTTCCTGCAGTGGTCCGAGACACTCTCTTAAATATAAAAAATTGAATTTATCAGAGTTTGAAATTAGGAAAGAGCCCAAGTGAGGCAGACCGGACATTTTCAGATATCCAGGTGGGCCAGTCCAACACTGTTTAGAGGACTGATAACCTAAGAGTTGAGAAAGCAATGCCAGTAAGGACAATGAGTTTTGCAAATCTGTATTATGATACAGGGTTTAATTTCAGAATTGTGAATAACTGCACTACTTTTATCAGTGTTATTTGTTTTGGTTTTGGTTTTCTGTCAATTTAAATGTGCAGAAGAACAAGTCAGATTCTTTAAGGTCTAGGGTTGATTAAGCTCTTATATGTGTATATAGATCAGTTATACATGGGTGCTCAGTTCAGAGGGGGAGAAATATGAATACAGCATGGAAACAGAAGCCTTCCAAATGAACTGCAATCCACGATACATGCCAGTTGTAATAATGTGGAGTGCCATCCGTTTGGGAGGCTTCTACTTCCCTGCTGTTTTTAAGTTAGATTCCTTCTCCTAAGGTGAGGCAGGGCCTTGATGAATTGGTTTCCCTCACTTGAGTGCACTTTACAGGGCTCTCGGGGACGCAGGCCCTACGTTTTTGACATGCTGGCAGCCCATCAGTATGCACATTCATCGGTGTGGAGAGTCCGCAGGCTGCACTGCTGACTTCTCAAGATCCACAAGCTGCTGCCTGATACCGACCTGCACTGTGGCGGGTTGCACCATATTTGCTGCAGTGGAACACTACAGGACTTTCAGAATTTTGTCTGGGTCCCCCAGTTTTTTTTTGGGGGGATACTGGACCCTAGAAAGTAAAATATACTGAGAGCCTTGAGGCTAAGCTGTTTCATTCTGGAGATACTGTATTTTAAACAACTAGGACCAGCTCAGAATACTGCTTGCTGTACAGCATACTGTAAATACAGTTTCACAACCTTTTGTTTTTTCTGCTTCATTCCGAACAAGTGGGGAATCAAACAGTCTGCATAAATGACACTATCAATTCCATGTTTGAAATATCTGGAGATTGTAGAATGCATTTGCAGCAATGGGCTTCAGCAGTTACTGCCAGTTGTGCCAAATGTTGCTGTGAAGTTAGCCATCTTTTTGACAGCTGGATTCCCATACAGTTATAGAAACCAGTTGGAACTAGTCTGCTTTTAGTGGAGTCATCACAGGTTAATTAAACATAGTGCGTTTTCTGTGCCTTAGATGTTCTCATGGATGGTGTCCTTTATTTGCAGGTTAAGAGTGCCCCCCAATCCACTTCTTCCAATCCATGAAACATCCCACTCAAAATATTTTTTGTAATCAAATGAGTAGTTGAATACCAAACTGCACAATACTTAATAGGAACCATGGGTGCATGAATCTACCAAACCTTTTACTCTGATGCCAGTGTCCTTTGCCATTTTGCTGGGCCTAAAAAGTTGAGGGGGACTGGACCCCCTCTTCCCCCCCTCCCACCCCCTCGAGTGATTTAGCACATGCTAGGAACCAAATGCTAATTTGCCGAAATAAGCAGTTTCACATATGGCTATTTTGTTCCCTGCTGTCTGGAAGTTTCTTTTCATCACACACCAGTGTTTGTAAATTTGTTTGATTTGTAAGAAAACTGCCTCTTCTCTCTCCTAGCATTTGATTAATGTTTTACTTGACCTTATACTGTCACCACAGGCCTCTTTGTAGTCATGATGATTGCTCTACTACCTGTTACACAAGAAAGTCTGCAGTTGCCAATCTAAGGACAGACTATGCAATGAATCCTAAACATCATAGTGTGTGTGTGTGTTTCTCCCCCCAGTATGTTTGATCAGTTGGTTCCCCAGTATGATTCATCAGTTGGTTTTCTCGCCAGTATGTTTGCAAGATACACTTTTAAGGGAATCTCAATAAAATGTTATTTGAGCCCTGCGTCACCTACTGCACACTTGAAAAGGCTTAAGTTTCACAGTATTTGTAATTCCAGGCAGTGTGTGCAAGTTTTTTTTTGTTTTTGCTTTTTTAACTTTGGTGATATAAAATCACTGACAAATTTGAGGTGTACAGTGGATCTAGACAGAATTATGCTAATCAAGTTAATCTTGGATGGATAGCTTGGAGAAGGATTCCTTTATAATGTAATTTCTGTCTACTGTTTACCTTGTGGCTGTTTTTCCCTGTTAGCCAAAATCTATATGGGCCTGGCTTTGTTAATGGTAATTGTAGGTTGCTCTTAACCTGTAACACTCATTGGTAGTTTCCACTGTGAATGTCCAGAATTCAAGAGAGGGAAAGGGATCTTTGAAACAGAAAATGTGCCGGCAGATAATGACCACTTGGCCCACCTAGTGTGCCCATTTTTCCCTGGCTGTAGTTTCATTGTAGATCCTACTTGATCTCTGGCCCATTCAACCTTTTTCTTAAGATTCCCTTCTGCCTGTCCTATGCATTCTTGAACACCATCACTGTTTTCACCCTCACCACCTCTGTTGGAGGACTGTTCCAGGAATCTACCAGTCTTTCTGTGAAGAAGTGCTTCCTCACATCTCTCCAGAATCTACCCCTTTCCAGCTTTTTATTGTGCCCCCTTGTCCTTGAGCACCTGTTTTTCTGAAACATACTTGCCTCTTGTACTTTGTTTTCATTTCTCCCCTGTCTTCCAGGATGTACATATGTAGGTTCTTTAATCTATCCTCGTAGACATTCTGATGCAGACCTTCCAGTGTTGCCCTCCTTTGGACCACTTCCACTCTGTCTGTCCTTTCTGAGATGTGGTCTACAGAACTGGACTCAGTACTCTAGGTAGGGGCTTAAATCAGCAATCTATACAGAGGCAACACCACTTCTCTCTTTCTGCTATCGATACCCCTCCCTGTGCACCCCAGCATCCCACTTGCCCTCCCAACTGCCTTGTCACATTGCCTGGCCACCTTTAGGTCATCCAGTATGGTCACCTCCAGGTCTCTTTCTTGCTTCGTCATCATCAGTACTACCACCACCCCATTTTGTACTCTGCCTCTGGGTGTCTGTGCCCCAGGTGCAGTATTTTGCACTTTTTCTTACTGAAACCCAGCTGCCATACCCTTGGCTGCTCCTCTGGTTTTCTCAGGTCATTGCTTATCCTTTTCACCCCCTGAAGTGTCCATCCTATTGCAGGGTTTGGTGTCAGCCACAGAGGCAGACCTTCCCTTTCAGTTCCTCTGTTGTGTCACTTATTAAGACATTAAAGAGGACCAGTCCCAGCAGTGATCCCTGAAGCACCCTGTTGGTCACCCTCCCTTTGAGTGAACTCTGTTTACCACCACCCTCTGCTACCTATCCCCTAACCAGTTTTTTACCCAGTTTACCACCTTTGGACCCACACCTAAGCTACTCAGCTTGCTTGCTAGTCTCCTGTGTGGAACAATGTTGAACGCTGTACTGAAATTTAGGTAGGCTACATCCACCGCTGCACCCTGTTCTAGTTCCTTGATCACCTAGTCAAAGTACTCTGTCAGATTAGTTTGATATGACCCCCCCATGAATTCATGCTGCCTCAGATCTTGGGACCCATTTGATTCAAGATATTCTACAATCCTTTCTTTCAGCAGTGATTCCATTAACTTTCCCACCACTGAAGTCAGGCTGACTGGCCTATAATTGCCAGCCTCTTCCCTGCTACCACTTTTGTGAAGTGGGACCGCTCCTGTTTCCAATGAGTTGTTGAATAGGACCATCAGAGGTGCATCCAGTACCTCCCTGAGCTCCCTCAGTAGCCTTTTTTTTTTTTATTTTCATCTTTATCCCTCCTTACTGCCTCCGGTGCCCCCTCCTTCCGTCCGCTCATGTCCCCCCGGTACCTACCTTCAGGGATCTGCCCCTAAATTGCCCAATCTCTCTCCCTTTGCACATTGGGGTCTGTCCTGTCGGTGGTCCGGGGCGGGACAGGCGGACTTCATCTAGGGCTACGGGGTATTTCAGTTTTCTCCTCTGGCGTCCCGCTCCCCCAGGACGCCTTGCGCTAGGGACGTACGTCCCCGAGTGGTAGCGTGCTTACGCACACAGACCCTCATGTGCCGAGACGTCCTCCCTCCCCGACTCCGACAAGCGGAGCCGCCTCCACCCCTTCCCTCTGCCGGTGCTTCCACCAACTATGGAAGGAGTGCAGAGCGCGATGCGGTCTTGGTAGCCCACCCCTGAGAGGAGAGCATCCGTTGGGGCGCTCAATCCTCCTCCCGGCCGACCCCGGCCGAGTCGTTCGAACCTGGGTCGCGGCGTGAATGAGTGTGTGCGTCTAGCGCCTCAACCCTCAGCGCCACGGGCGGCTCCTCAGTAGCCTTGAGTAGACCTAATCTGGCCCCATTGCTTTGTTCACTTTCAGATTTGCGAGTCCTTTCAGGATTGTCTCCTCTGAAAACAGACTAGCGTCCAACCCCCTCCCTCCAAATGCTCCTGTTACATTTTTGTGGCCCTTCCCAGTCTTTCCTCTGTGAACACTGAACAAAAGTATTTATTCATGGTGTCTGCTTTTTCCTGTTCCCCCGTCTACACAGTCTCCCTTCTTCCCTTCTTAAACTTACAGATCTAACCCTTATTGTCCCCTTTTGTTACTGCATTGGCTGTTCTGCTTTCAGTTTGCATCTTTGTGCTCCTTACTGCTCTCCCTGCTTCCCTCTGATTCCCCTGCTACACCTCCCTATCCTCCTCCCTCTGCGTCTTCTTGTACCTTCTGAATGCTACCCTCTTGGCTTTTATCTTTTCTGACACCTCTTTTGAGAACCATAGTGGTCTATTTTTCCTCTTTCTTTTGCTCCCTTGCTTGACGCAGAGGTTTGTTGCTTTCACTATGGCCCTTTTTAGTCCCTCTCACCCCCACTGTTCCTCCATCCCACCTGGCTCATCATCCACTACCAGGTCATCCCTGAGGCATTGACCCATCTTTTTAAGGTCTGCCATCCTGAAGTCCAGGCAGTGCAGGAAGGCGCTACCATTCTGTATGCCAGCTGCTCTTTGGAAATGGACTCAGGTAGCTCAAGGGCTGGGGAGGATGGAACTTCCCAAGAACATCTCTCCTCCCTTGGGGTGGGGACTCTGCACCTCAGTGCTTGACTGTCACCTGGTGGAGGCCAGATGGCAGGGCAGTTGGAGCACCTAGATGGAGTAAAGGGCAGCTGCTGGATATCATGTCATTACACGTTGACAGCCTTAGGGAGAAAGCCCAGAACTGAAAGAAAAAGCCCTGGTCCATTGCACCAGCACAACCCTCCATTGCCCCCCCGCAGGCCCCAAAAGCCCTAGTCTGTTGTGCCAGCATCCCCTCTCCTCTCTGCGTAGGCCCACACATGACTGTAATGTCTGGCCACCCACCACTGTCATGCTTCTAGGGCAAGTGGTGGATAATAAGTTTAGTTGTTATGTATTTAATAATTATTTTATTCATGAGGAACTGATACACCACTGAGTCAGGGGACTCATTTATGATAGTTTCTAGTGGATCAGGTTCAGGTGTGTACTGGAAGCACAGGGTGGTTAAGTGACTTGCACAGACAAGCAGTAAGTCCTTGTGAAGGTCAGTGACAGGGCTGGGGGTGCTGTCAGGCAAGCTGGGGATGAGAAAAGGCTTGGTCATTGGGGGGAGCCTTGTAGCTGAAGATTGTGTGTTACTCCTTGTATGAAATACTGCATGTCTATTGTTTTCTTTTTAAAACTGTTGCTTAAGCAAGCACACTTGATTCACAGGGTTAAATCAGAGGAATGGGAGGTTACGAGCAGTGTTCCACAGGGATCTGTCCTGGGTCTGGTCCTCTTCAACATGTTCATTAATGACATTGGTGAGGGAGTCCAGGGTAGGCTGTGTCTCTTCACAGATGACACAAAACTATGTGGGAGGGTGGATAGTAATGACGGAATAAGGGATATGCAGAGGGACTTACAAAAACTAGAGGGGTGATCAAAGGTCTGGCATTTAAAATTAAACACCAGAAAGTGCAAGTAAATGTACCTAGGGAAAAGGAACCCCAAGACGGAGTACTGGATGAATGGGGTGAGACTTAGCACTACAGAAGAGGCACAGGATATAGTAGTTATCATCAGTAACTCCCGTAAACAAACGAGCCAGTGTAACAAGGCCTATAGCAAGGCTAACAGGATGCTGGGATGTATTGGGAGGGGTACTGATAGCAGAAGAAGAGGTAGTACTTCCCCAATACAGATCCCTGGTAAGGCCTCAGCTGGAGTACTGCATCCAGTTCTGGATCCCTCACCTCAGAAAGGACAGGGATAGGTTGGAAATAGTGCAGCGCAGAGTAACAAAAAGCATTCAGGGTCAGCAGGGCAGATCCTATGAGGAGCACCTCAAGGCACTAAATATGTAGTCACTGAAACCAAGGAGAGGGGAGATATAATAGAGACCTTCAAGTTCCTTAAAGGAATTAACAAGGTAAACTGCGGGGAATTATTTGCCCTGAATACCAGCTTGAGGTCATGTGGTCATGAGTGGAATGTAACAGGAGGGAGGTTCAGGAGGGATATGAGGAAGTACTTCTTTATGAAAAGGGTAGTGGAACCTTGAGTCTGTCGGACAAGATGCGGGGTGCAAACTCAGTCAGGGGATTCAAGCAGGCATGGAATAGAATGAAGAGAATAGTAGTCGCCCAGGGTGACAAGACCAGGGAGGAGAATGGAGATAGGACGGGGAGGATTAGTACCTCTTAGGAACAAGAGGTTCCAGGGAAGGGTCCAGGCATTATAGGGACTATGAGCAGACTGGATGGATCTCTGGCCTTTTTCTGCTGTCATGGTCTATGTTTCTGTGTTTCTCTAAACAGCTGTTAAATCTTCAGCTTAAAGTAAAGAAAAAATGTAAATACACAAAGAAAGTATGATATAATCATGGAAGGGATATGCAGAGAAGATGGAGAGTGTATAGGTATGCAGATATAGAGGGTATAAGTTGAAAAAAACAAGACGGTGGCAAGGCAGGGGAACGATGGAGTCAGCAGTTGGATAAAATAGTGTGTTAAGCATTTAATGAGATCAGGACTCAGCCTGAGGAAGATGGGAGTTCTTCATGGACCAAACTAAAGAGAAAAGGTTTAGAATAAATGCAATTATAAACCAATGGATAGAAATAGAGCATTCTGATTGACAGTATACTAAAAATTTAGGTTAATGTCTTCAAACAGTAAAATACATAGTTTTACCTCTGATAATCTAATGTTTTGCCTCATGCCTCAGTATCCCATTAGGGTTAGATTAACTGATTTTGCAAAATGGGCCATGAAAGTCCCATAACCCTTTGTGGTCGACACTTGTCACATGACTTTTTCATTCTTTCTCAACCGCACACCTGACCTGAACTTCTTATTTTTGCACATGCAAAATCCCATTTTATAAGCAGGATAATACACTCCATGCTTTGCACTCATTATGGTTTAATGCACTCCTTGTTTGGTTGTGGAACTCGGCTACATCTCTTGCCTAACATATACCTACAGCATGTACTATTCCCTTAAAACCGCACACCCTATCCTGTTATCCTTACGTAACGCAATCTCTGGTCATGCCCTAATGCTTCATCGTGTCATGGACTTTTTCTTTAGTGACTGGAAAGGAGATGCAGCATCTTCAATGTAAAGACATTTTATTGTGGAGGAGAATGTGGTTACTGTGCTGCCCTTGATTGTTTAAACTTTGTAAAACACGAAGGGAGCAAGTCCTTTCTTGAGTTTAACACCACCACACTCTCACATGCAAACAGTCCTGTTCTGACCTTCTTTAGAAGATAAATTATGCTTCCATTTCTTGTGAAAATGGAAGAAGTGGTTTCAGAGTTTGTTCTCTCGGGGAGGACATACAGTATTGCACCTCTGCTGGGGGAAACATATTTATATGGTGGATTTTAAGAGCAGCTTTAAGGGTGGAGGTATTGCCTCACAGCAAAGGGACAGCCTTTGGAGTGGCAAATGTATCTTTTTTTTTCCCTTTCTAGGGCCTTATATGTAAAACAGAAGGTTTTTATATTGGTGAAACCCAACCTTTACTGATCAATGCAAGGGCTTTTAGCATTTCAGCAAGTTTTTTTGTTTTGTTTTGTTTTAGATCTGCCTTTTTCCCCATACTTCTCTGGTCTACCTCATCTGCAGGCCCCTCCCCAGCGCCATCACCTGTCTTCCCCGGGAACTTACCCATGCCTCCTGGATGCCCATGGCAGGGACGTCAGGGTACACACCCTAGCCACTCTGGGCTTCCCTGTGCAATGGAGGTAGGTGCCACTGTCTGCAGTGTGAGGCCTTTGGGAGGAGCACAGGGTCATCCTGCATAGCCCGGACTTTTATTTCCATTTTCTGTCCCCATCCCTCAGCACTGCCACCAATGAAGAGCTGCTTGGCGAAGATGTGTACATGAACGTCACAGCAGCCTTGCCTACCCCATACCTGCTCCAGCTTGCACCATCACCTGTAGTCACCCAGCTGGTGGCAGCACAATGGGTCATATGGCCTCCTCTCCCTGAAGGAGAAGAATGTCCTTTGGGATGCTCAATCTCTTTCCCCCCAGCTGGCCTCCAATGACCCTGGCTCACTCCTGACCCCAGATGGCAATTGTCACAAGCAGTTTCCCTACCGCTGTGCCAGGAAAGAAATCCTAAAATTTAAAAAGAATCTGAGAGTATGTATGTGTAAGTGCTCGTAGAAACCACAAGCACAATTTTCTATACCTCACAAGATGTATCTATATTGTGTCTGTGTGTCAGCTTTGGGTATGGGTTGTCACCAAGAGCTGTTAGAATTACTTCCATGCAATGGTGCTGTATTTAATATTCGACAGTGCTTACAGTAAGCAGGGAACAAAATAAAACATTTCTCCTGCTTCTTTCTGCCAAGCGGGGCTAGATATAATTTTTTTGTGGATGACTGTCCAAGGGACAGTTGCAGTATTCATTTTGACTGTCCCTCAGAATTTGTACCTGTCCTGTTGCTTTGTGAGTACCGATTTTACATTTCTGTTTCCAAATACCAGCTAATAATAACTAGTGTGCCCCATGGCTGGCACAGTGCCCTGAAAAGAGCTTCATAACTGATGGCAACTGTTGTAAGGTGCCTTAAAAAGTGTAACTAAATATTACCCACTGACTAGTACATGGCCTTGAAAAGGACTTAAGTGTGCCCCACATTCACTGCCCTGATAAGAGCTTTTACTTTACTTCCCCCTACTGCTCAGTAGCACCCCTGACAAGGGCCCTTAATTAACTCCCTTCTGCTCTGCCCTGAAAAAAACGATCAGCTTCTTCTGCTGCTATGTATAGCCTGGACACTAAAGGTCTCTCCCTACCTAATAGTCTTTTTTTTTTGTGTGGTTTTGTTTTGTTGTTTTACCAGCCTCCCCATCTCCTGTCTCTGGAGCCCTTCCTGCTCTGACAGGGTTTGAAGTGGTTGTCTCAGCCCTTTAAGTTCCTCTCATCTCTAAATACTGAACCTGGGGAAAACTGGGTCTCTGGGACAGGCAGTCAGGTGGTTATTTTGACCCCAGCTGCAAAGCCAACTCTTGGTTGTATGGTTTTGTTTATTTTTACTATCAGTATGCAGCCAACTTCAGTTTTTGGTTTTTTTTTGCCTACTTCTAAGAGCCTCTCTCTTACAAAAGCATTTGAGCAAAGATTTCTGAACCAGATTATGTTTGGGTTCAGTTTTTGTTCACTTCCCAAATTATTGTTCTCCTTTTAAACATTTTTGTGCCATTTTCATGCATTCTGCTTGGAATGCATTCACAAATTGTGATTGTTTCTATGGTTATGTGTTGATATTTCAAGAAGCGGATTGTGACATCACTGAATGGATTTGCAGGGTAGGCGTTTGGAGAGAGAGAGGGAATCTCTGGTTTAGCTGCAAATGAAAATAAAATAGGACAAAGTAACTGAATGTCTTCAAAATATCTGGTCGTGCAAGTGACTGAGCAGGGAACAATAAAGGAATAGCAGGTCAAATATTGACTTACAGATTTAAATTTCAAAGCCCATAATAGATTTGAATCGGCCTCACCCACTGCATTCACCATTTGAGAACTTGCATTAGTACACCATATAATTTGCAGTTCTGTTTGGCATAACATGTTGCCCACAAGTATCTCCTATGATTTTATTTCAAATAAGTCAAAAGTCTGTCTCTCAGGTTGAAAAAATACATGCTGGTGCTACCGCTCAGTTATATAAAACCAACACACCCTCCCTTGGTCCATGTACATTTTTTTTTTTTATATCTTGGATGTAACATTTCTGCCATGACAGCAAGAAATATGTATTTTGTATGCCTGTAGCATCACACTATATTATGCATTAGATCAGAGATCATTTTACCTTTGCTAAAATGCCCACATTGGATTTTAAGATAATGGAAATAAAATTATTTGAAACTGGATCAAATAAACAGAGCTTGACTTTTATTTCGCATTGGTGGAAGCATTCACAAAATATTAGACCGTACTGATTCATTCCTAGAGGAAAGGAAAGACAGTGTCCTATTTAATTACTGTTTCTTTTAACAACAGCCCCATTGAGTGACCTTTACTGTATGCCGCAAAAACTGTGAATGAATATTTCAAGACTGTCTCACAGCCTTGGCATACAGGAAACACATTTCTAAGGAGGCTGTGTGGCAATAGGATTTCACAAAAATGTAATTCCTAAGAGAGCAGATATGGTAATCTGCATTCACACTGTACCGTAATGATTAGAAGACATGAGCAACAGTGTACATAGTGCTTACCCTTACACAAGAAGAAAATGTCCAAAAAGGGCAGGTGATATGCTGATTGCAGTGTACCACGTACCTATTAAGTTTTCATGTATAGGTTGCTTTGCCAGTTTGATAGCTCAGTGGACCATCTAGAAACCTAGCCTGTATTGGTGAGTTGCAAAGGTGAGTGGCCCAGTCACATCACCCAGTGAGTCAGACAGTGGGTTCTAAGAATATGCCACATCTTGAAAAGGCAGAGGATGTACAAAAAGTCCCCGTTTTCCATCATACCCATGCCACCCCCATCAGAAACAGACTGTGCCATTTGGGTTACAGTCTCTCCAACTATCAGCAGTGGAGGCATGCCCCTACAAAAATGATAGGTGGATCTCCTCCTACAGTGCACCGGTCATGCTCAATTTAAAAAAAAAAAAAAAAGACGCAGTTGGCTTTATCTGCCATTTAGTCGGCCTGCTTTATATTTGAAATCGTGTAGTGCAGCAGGGAAGGGATTGTATTTTAGAATTATGGAGCCAGCAGCCCTGTCCCTTCCATTTCCCTATCAGAAGCCATGCACCCACATGCCATTCTGTGAGGTCAAAGTTTGGTAAGCACTGCAGTGCTCTCAATTAAAGTAAATGTATTTCTTTTCAAGATCATTTTTATACTTAGAGTGGAATGTGTTTAAAATCAAAGGTAGCATTCAGCTAGCAAGACTCTCAGTGAAAAGGAAGACAAGCTTATCCTGACTTCCAATGGTACTCCCACCCCCTCAATCACATGCTAAGATGATCCCTGGTGCACAGTGGTACCTCCCTCCCTCCCTCTCCTTGTCCTGTGCCAAGATGATTTCTGGTATCCAGACCTGCACAGCCTTCTGCTCACCTCCTCTTCTGTTTGCAGTCTGAAATCTATAGTAATTATGATTCAATGAAATACAAGTTGCACACTATGGCCCAGATATTCAAAAGGGTTGCTCCCCGGTGTGATATTTAAAAGGGAAAAGTGCACCGCACAAATCCCGATGCGCCGGGGTGCATCAGTAATGTATGCAGGCACAGGTAGGAGGGGCGTGCCCATGCATAACCTGCACAGCCCGATATTCAGCCCGGGCCGTGCAGAGTTAATGCATCAGTCCGTACCTGCGCCTGCACAAAGTTCGCCTAAAAAAAGGAACAAGCTGAGGGCCACCCACAGGTGAGCTGCCTCATTGCAGGGGTGCAATACAGCAGCTGCCATCTGTGGGTGGCCATCGCCTATTCCTGCCACACCTGGCGGTGCCCCCATGCCCGACCGTGGGCATCAGTCATCCCAAAGTCCAATATCCCTGGTGGTCAGTCCACTGGACCACCAGGGATGAACGGGGAGGGGAATACAGTGATGCCCGTGATCGGGCTCATCGCATCCACTGGACCACCAGGATAGCGGACGTTCTTTGTCCCTTATGGGGACGTCCCCGCGTCCGGGCTGCAGGGGCGTCGGTCCCCGGCAGCTGCTGCCTGGCAGAAGTGCCAGGTGCAGAGTCGTCAGGGATCGGCGCACCTGCATGCTAATGGCATGCAAATGGGGCCGTAATCAGATGCAAATGGCCCCTGTGTGCCTTGCATAAATTATGGCCCCATTTGCATGTCCCCTTTGAATATCGCAGGTGCTGTGCATGGCGCAATGGCACTTGCGCCACCACATCTCAATGCTCCACTCTGACCACTTGCGCAGGCACAGTGCCACTGCACCATGCATAGTGGGGGTGGCCAGGGTGCAATATTCAAAGCAGTTGCGCCATAGCGCAGCTCCATTGAATATTGCCCTGGCCACACCCATGTGCAACAAATTTGAGCTGCGCCCAGGCTTGCACCACAGCCTGGCGCAGTTTGAATATCTGGGCCTATGTGTAATTCATAAATCGCATACACTGTGCATCTTGCATGTATTTTATTGAACTGTGATTGCAGTGAGCTTCACTTGGTGGTCAGGCGAAGAAGTAAGAAGAGGGCTGTGTCAATACCCATTTGGGGATGGGGTAGGGGGTGCCACTGTACACCCGGGATCAGCTTGTCAAGGAAGGGGAATACAACAGAACAATAGGGATAATTTTGGCATGTGGAGAGGAAGGAAGTACACTGGACACTAGGGAGTTCTTGGCTTGGTATGGAGTGAGGGAGTGGGTTGGCAATGATTGGATCCCAATATCTGAATGCTGACTTTACGTCTGATCACAATTTAGGTTGTCCAACTACCGGAATGATTTTGCTTGGCTCAGTTTTGGTACTACACTAGCACCTCTAATATTCATATTTATTTTTTTGCTAACTGGGTAAGTACACTAGACAGTTAAATGCATATTTACAAGTATGACCCTGGAGAGTACAAAGGCTGGCATTTAACAATGAACACTAGCAATTACAATGTAAGGAAAACATGAATACATAACAAAAGACTGCAGTGGCAACTCACTTGATATCTCAGTGCTCCATACCTCTCAACTGTACCGCATTATGAGGAACGTTCCTCATTTTACTTCACAAAAGCTCCCTGTTCCACATTGTGAGGACTTGTTCCACATTCAATATTGATATTTAAAAGCAAAAATCTATAGTAAATGATGCAAAAAATATATTCTTCAATTAATAACAGACATTCTGAACATAAATGGCAACATTGTAACAGTATTCTGAGCCTCCTAGATAAAGATTTGATTAAGCGTTCCACATTTTATTAATTTGTTCCACATTTTGAGAGGCAATGTTCCACATTTGGGGGACGAAAGGTTGAGAGGTATGCAGTGCTCCAGTCCACCCAGCTGTAGAAATGGGTGTAAATAAGACCCCACTGAACACAAGATATTGCCTTTATTGCCTATCAGCTGTGCTGTCCTGGGCAAATACAGTACTTAATAATAATAAAAAAAATGTGGAGGGAGGGGTGAGAATAGGTGAAAACAATGGTGGTACTCAGGTGGATGTTGCCTTCATGTTCTCACTGATCCACTTGTGGCATCTAAGTGTCTAGGTACCCTGTCTGCCCTCTTGTCCAGCTAGTCTCACCTGGAGACGTAATTGTTGGATGGTATATGAAGGGACCAGCAGTGTATTTCTAGGTGGCCTATGGTGACTACATTAGTAGGTATGGCTTTAAGGACTTCTGAACAAGCTAAAGTATAGCCCAACTGGGTAAGAAAGAAAAAATAATACAAACAACTGCATTTAAAGAGCTGAAAACTGGGCATGTGTCTAAAATCACCTTGAACACCAAGAGTAGATAGTTTTCCCAGTTTTCAAAGTCTCAGTGACCTGCCTTTGTTGCCTTCTCAGCGAATACCAGATGCATTACTGATTCATCACAATGACCTCCTGTAGAAACCACAAAACTTATAGGTTTACAGAGTTCATCACTAGTTCTGCAATAAAATAAATACAGAAAGAATTCTTCAGTCCCCTAATGTTTGAAAAGGCTTGGGAGGGCAATGCCTCCTTAAAGAATACCTAAACCCTGCTTTTTACTGTATAATTTCTCATAAAATGGTTCCCTGTCAGTTCCATGCTGCCTAGCGGTGAGTCGCCCACTTGGTACACTGGCTTCCTGGGTTCATGCTTTGTAACTTGGAAAACTGGAAAGGAAATGTGAGAAGTGCCAATGCGGATGCTGTCCTCTACAGAAGGAAAGGAATGGCATGCACTGCTCCTAGAGCAGCTCCTGGTGGTGGCGCAGTTGAAGCGCATTTGATGGCATGGGTGATCACATGCTACCATGCACTGCCCCAAACATTGTGACGTGAAGCCATGATGTGGGAAGGGCAGAGGAATGGGAGAACACAAAAAGAAAGGCCCATCTGTGGTGCACTGGATGATGGCCGTCTGTGCCCCCACAACACCTGACTGCTCAGTGTACTGTCCTCAAACCCCTAACTGTCACCCCTGATATCCTAAGGCACTTCTTCCTCAGCAGTGGCAGGGAGGCCACCCAGCAGGATAAAGCCAGAAACGGGGGTTGACAGAGATTTCTGGGAGCCTGGAGGTGAGAGAATGCAGTGGAGGCCAAGTCCGGCAGGCAGAAAGAGGGCACCTGTAGGGCATGAGAGAGGAGCACTGAGGGGGCATAAGAATGACTAAAAAAAAAAAAAAAAAAATGGATCCCAGGACTTTGAGTATACTGCATTTATTGAGCTATACTTTTACAACCTAATTTCAAGTTTTACCTGGTTTTGTCATATTTCAAAAATATATAGAAAAGATTTCGAGTCAAACCTCACACCGGGTCACGACTGCAAAATGAAGTAGGACATCATGATGATATTGGAGAGAGCTGAACATGTGGTACTACTGAATGTGCTTATGGCAGTGTTTTGAATACCTTAAAAGCTGCCTCATATTTAAATCCTAATATACAGCACACAGTGGTAGCTAACTTGGACATTCAGTTCATCAGGGAGCACCATTGCCAGCAGACACCAGCGACAGGTTTCCACTTTTGGCTGTTCAGGTTGAGAGGAGCCAACAGGCAGTTGGGGCTAGTGTAAGCAGACCTGGCACTAGGACAACCAACCTGCCAAGGAGGTATAAGAAGGCTAGGAAGAGGTGCTGAAAGGTAGCAATCATTTGGGAGACTGTTGTTCTGTCTGTGGGTGAGGTGGAAGGGGCATTGTTGGACCAGGATGGTAACTCAGCTGACTAAATCTGCCTGCCAGGAGGGTTCCATGTCATAACGGCAATCGCAGAATAATGATCGCTGTTACGAGTGTACATTGCCAAAAATCAATTTCAGCTATGCACACTCACGGCGAGGACAAAGAGGGCGCCTGAGACCTATAGATTTTGTTTTTAATGTGGGGGGCTGTGCCCCCTGCACCCCCTTACTTATGGATTCTTAATCCAGGGGGTGTATGTTGGGAGGTGAAAACGGTAAAATTAAGCCCCGCCCGACAAAAAAAACCCCACACTGCACCGACCCGACCCCTGCACCTCCCAGTTGACCACCCTCCCCACCATGCTAGTGGACCAGCTCAGCAGCTGCCTGCCACCCCCCCTCGCATACCATCCCTCCCCTGCCTCTCCACCCCCTCGCACACGTACTTCCCGTCACTGTATGTCTCCCACCCCGGTATCTGGTCGCCCCTCTCCGCCAGGTAGCCCTAAACACAGGCACCATAATTGAATCACCATTTTTGTAGGTGTCCAATTGCAGTCTCCTTGTTCAAAGGTTAACACCTGGAGCATTGGTTGAGCAAGTGCTATCCAGGGCCCAGGCAGCTCAGTTGGAAGGAGGAGGAGCAGACTGTCAGCTTCCATGACATAGAAAACACAAGTTCTGAGGAAATGAGAAGGTCATTCATGGATTATTGATGTTCCTGAAGGAAAAGATATCCAGGGTTATCTTTTTCAAGATCCTCCTAGTCCTTGGGCTAGTGAGGAGCAACAGCATAGCAACAAGCAGGATAACACTTAACTAAGAGTCTGGTACAAGGGTGGAGGAGTTGTTTTCCTGGCCAGTTGAAGGGCTTTCTTTGTCAAGCAAGGGATACCTTCATGCCAAGGATGGTTTGCACCCCTACGGTATGGGGGTACTGGCCTGGAGAATGGACAGAGCATTTAAGGGGATATAAACTAGAGGATGGGGCAGGAGTCTGGTACAAAAGATTATCATGGGTGGAAAGCAGATGCAGCAGAGCAGCTGAGTGCAAAAAAGGGACCAGCTGGGGGTGGGGTCAAGGAAATATAGAAGGGCAACTATTTTCACTTGCACGCTGTCTAACATGGGCATGATGCACTTCAAAGACCAGGACTAAATGGCCATCAACAAGACTTATGGAGGGAAAAAATAACTGGGGCACCAAGACAGAGGAATACAGACTCTTCCAGCGGGATAGCTCTGACAAGAAGGGGGTGATTTTATTCATAATGGAAGAAGTAACTCTGAAGGACATAATGGGGGCAAACAGGGTCACAGAGTCCATCTGGGTTGAGCTAAGTGAAAAGGGTGGAAGACTCATTCTAGGGGGTCTGCTGCAGGCCCTCAGACAGCTCAATGAAGCATAAAACCCCGCTGGTCAGGGAAAGCATGAGTGCAACCAAACTGGATGCAGTAGTAAACTAGGAGACTTCAGTCTCCCAGATGTAGACAGGCATCTTCAGAGGGCTAATGGCAGGGCTTGAACCAAGCTCCACTGTTCACCTTCAAGGACTGCTTCCTGGAGGAGTATGTCCAACAGGGTATTAGATTTGAGACCAACCTTCATCTTGTTCTCAGCAGTAGGGGTGGGGTCATCTTTATGCAAAAGTCAAGCTGCAGAAGTTTGCATTCATGTAGCAACAAAAGAAAAAGCCAAAAAGTGCCCCTCCTGGTTCATCAGAGACTTAAAACAACTGATTCTGATGGGAAAAAAAGTATATGACC
This sequence comes from Neoceratodus forsteri, assembly GCA_016271365.2. NCBI lineage: Eukaryota > Metazoa > Chordata > Ceratodontiformes > Ceratodontidae > Neoceratodus > Neoceratodus forsteri. The sequence continues at coordinate 690,951,063 of CM057449.1, forward strand.
ACTCAAAGCAGACAGATTGCTTCCAGGTCTGAGAGAACTACAGAATAGCACTGAGGGACTGCAAAGCTAGAATTAAGATTGCCACAGAAGAGCTGGAAGCCAGGGTAGCATCAGAAGCTGCAGACAACACCAGAACCTTTCAGTACATACATGGAAGGAGGAAGGTGAAAAACAGGATTTGGCCCTTAAAAACAGGTTGGGGGAAGAACTTGGGAGAGAGCCAGAGCTGATGCCTGAGATACTGAAGTTCTGCAACGGGCCTCTAGTGAAGATAGGGACTCATTATGAGGCCCATAACATCAAGGGTAGCCTCTGATTCAGCCATTGGACATCATGCCTGCCCTGGTAGCTGACTGCCTGATAAAGAATCCAGGTAAGTTCTAAAGGGGTGAAGGACATAGGCCCCAGGATCATAGTGGTCCTAATGGAACAGTTGGCAGACCCACATGTAATAATCTGCCAGGAATCTGGACAAGTGACCAATGCAGTCCCCATCTTCAAGAAGGGGACAAGGTCAAGCCCAGGCATCTACTGTGCTGGACAGACAACCTGACATCAGCACTGGACAAGGTCCTTGAGGCCATTATCAAAAACAGAATAATGGAACTCTTGGTTGAGGCCAAGGTTCTCATCCCTTCTCAGCATGGTTTAATGAGGGTCACATCATGCCAGAACAACTGGATCACCTTTTTTAAGTGGATAACATAGGAAGTTAACAGGCAAGGCCATGGACATTGTCTATGCTTCAGCAAGGCCTTTGATACAATGGTGCATGACGAGCTTCTGGACAAAGTAAAGTAGTGTGCTATACATGCAACATACACATGGTGGATTGCTAACTGGCTTGGGGAAGGAAACAGAGGGTGGTAGTGGATGACAGTCATTACTCCGAGTTGAGAGGAGTACTCATTGGTATCCCTCAGGGCTTGGTGCTGGGACCACATCTTCTTCAGTGGTCTGGAAGCTGCAGTCTCCAGCAGGCTGCTTACCAGAAGTTCGCAGATGACACTAAGCTAGTCAGGGTGGTGAACTCTCTTGAGAATGGATGGGGACCAGGGCCGGATATACTGTTAGCAAACTATGCCTGTGCATATGACCCTTATTTTCTGGGGGGCCCTTTGCTGAGCTGTTTAATATGCTTGCAATGCATTGACTGATTTTATTTTAGCTGCTTGATGCTGCTGTGTGAGTATATGCTGCTGCTGTCTACATATCTCGCTCCTTTCCTTAGCTGACTCGTCTCTCGGGGTTGACCAGCTGAGCCATCCACTGATGAAACATGCATCCTCTGTACTCCCTAGAACCATAGATCAAAATCTTACTTCCACACTGCCCTCTGTCTGATAGCTCTTTTTCCTTTCTTGCTCGTGTGTGTGCCCATGCGACCCAGGGAGACTAGTGGTAGGTGGGTGCTTGATAGCATCAGATAGGCAGTATTGTGAGTAAAACTTGCAGAGGGATCAGGGCCACTGTTTCTCAGATGTAGTGACATTTACTAAGACGTCTCGTGGTGGAGGCTCTCAATGTGTTGTCCCTTGTCTGTGCATGTGTCAAGTTGGTGGGTCAGGATGGAGTGAAGTGAGCAATCAACAGAGCAGCTGGAAATGACTGAATGATTATGCCATAGCTGGGAATCCAAGTCACAAAACAAGTCAGGAACCATAGCTTGGAGCGGTCGTTAAACACCAGCAGCATTGCAGTAGGAGTCGAGGATCACTGGTCAGCTGTAGGCAGAGTTGTCACAGTCACGGGGAGGGCTGAGGGCATTCTGTCAGATATGGCAATTGGTTTACCATCTTCATCTGGACAGGCTGAAGGCCAAGAGGGAAACCGGATGCTCAGTGACAGTCACAAGCATGGGGCCACTGATCGGCAAAATGGCATGGTATCCTGCTTAAGTCCTCAACTTCCATCTCCCATTTGAATGTGTGTGAGTGTGTGTGTTGGGGGGGTAATTTATTGAAATATCAAAGTTCTGGCATGGGTAAGGGTTGTAATCTGGACTGGAAATTCTGGAACTCTCATTACCACTGGAATGCCATCAACAGATATTTGAATAATGTTGCCAGTCATTAATTTGTTATTACTGCAAGGTGTGCAACAGACAACACAAACTCCAGTTTTACTTAGACACACACTTTCTCTATATTTGCAACCAAACTTTCCCTAACCTCTTTCAAATCCATGAGCTCTCAAGGCATGCCTTTTGGCTTCTTCCACCTGTTAATGTTCTAGGATACAGAATGGATTGTAAAGTGTTTTGGGATACAGCAGTGTGTACTAAGGGCAGCGCATAAAAAATTCCCTTCCTTTCCCCATCCAGCTGGCCTTTATTGTGTTGGGCTTAAAAGCATCTTTAGATTAAAGTTGAAAATGTAGTAGATTGGTCCACCCCATTTAGTAATTCTTCTTACAGGTCCATCTGGTGTCATAGAGGATAATGTATGGGCATTGGTGGTTAACCACACTATGCTAGTATCGAGTGGTTCCCTTGGCAGCTTAGGTAAACCTCGGGGGCGCGGCTCGGGGGGTTTACCACAGACCGCCATGGGAACTTACAGATCTGAGCATAGGTGGTTGATCCACCAATGCCCATACATAGTCTTTTATAGTGTATGGGCATCGTATGGACATCATTGTGGCACATAGGGAAAAAAGCAGCCCTGCTTCAATTAATAAAACAAGTACTTGCCCTACCTCACCCAGATGCTCAGAAGCTGAGACGCTAATTCTGAAAGGGCTGAGCGGGCTGGCAGGTGGGGTTTGAAACAGATGGCTCTCCACGCTGCCCTTAGATACGGCCGCTGATTGGTTCCTGACAGTTATTAACCCATCGATGTGACGTAACATCGATGGGTTAACAACAGTTCTACGTCAACGATCGTATAACAACCTTAGGAAATGATGATTTCCTAAGGTTAACAACGTTCTAACATACACTATAGTGTTATTGTGCATAATGTTAATCTAAAATCCAGCAGTATTCCTGGGCTTGACAGTGCCATATCAATTTCCCTGCACAGTAACTGTGTTTGCACATGTGTACTGATGCTTTTTACTCCCTCCTTCCCCCGTATACATCTGGAAATGAGCTGTTAACAGCTTAAGTATGCCTTTCCTGGAAAATGTTTAACAGAAGCCCAACAGTGCCCTTTAAATAATTGGCCCATGGATCATTTCATCATGTTTTGCACTCAGTATGTTGATTAATAACATTCTGCTGTATTTAATGTATAGAAAGTAGTAAAGCAGAAAGTAAAATAGGTTACTCGAGTTAAGTATTGGATGTTTGTGCAGCATGGTCGGGTGTGCTGCTGCACCACCTTTGAGGGTGGGGGTGACGTAGAAGGGGGCCCATGGTTAATGCTGTGCATATGGCCCATGACAATATAAATTTGGCCCTGATGGGGACAAAGTTCAGCAAGACCTGAACAAACAGGGCAATTATTCTGATTCCTAGGGTCTCAGATTCAGTGTAACGGAATGCAAGGTGCTACACACGAGGGGGAAAAAACAAGTAATACTGACACTGTGGGGCTCTAGCCGAGGAGGAAAAGGACCTGAGGCATCACATAGACAAGGGACTGAAGCAGGACCTGCAGTGAATGGCTACTTCCAAGCGGGACAGCAGAATGATGGGATGAAGCAAAAAGGGGGCTACCAGCAGAGCGGCAGAAGTAATCTTGCCTATCAAGGCCTTGGACAGGCCCCATCTGGAGCACTGTGTTCAGTTTTGGTCTCTTCAACACAAAAGGGACATTGAGGCAGTTGAGAGGGTGCAACACAGGTCCACCAAAATGACGAGTGGAGGCTGGATGCTTAACATGTTCACCCTGGAAAAAAGGAGTCTGATAGAAGACATGCGCTCAGGTCTTTGCATACTCAAGGGTATACTGACAAGACTGAACAACCAAATATGTTAAAACTAGTGTCCTGCAGCAGGATGCGGGGACATGCCCTAAAGCTCATGGGTGTTAAATTCAGGGGCAACATTAGGAGGCACTTCTTTCCCAGAGTGCAGCAAACCTCTCGAACAGCCTGTGGTAGGGCGCAGGTTTATGTGGGCAGTTAGATAGAAAAGAAATGTCTCACCAGTCCTTGTAGATATTTTGAATTCAATTTATTCTTTTTCAGATGTTATTTGAACAGGAGAATTTCAGATTGGCAGTGTTTTGTTCCTTTAAATATTTTCCAGCTCACACTTCCATTTAAACAGTAGATACCAGAGTAGACAAAATCTTCTGACAATTCTAAATTCACTTCAAAGCAGTAAGTACCACAGTTCATCATAACTCCACAGAGCACTTTTCAGCAGTTTCCAGAGCATACCTCCAGTCCCACAGCAAAACAGAATCTAATCTCTCATCCCACACAATCTAAATTTATACCCCAAAGGAGTCATGTGATTATTTAACTCCACCTCAGCAAAACATTTTCAAATTAATTTCATTAAACACTGCATCATTATTTAGTTTACATAACCTGAACACATCTTTGTTATTCTAACTACTTTCATGCTGTCACCAGAATGAATTATAATAGTTTTAGATGTTTTGTATTCATTTTCTAGCGTGAAAAGGAACTACCCTTTAACAATAGTATAAAGGAATTCAGGAGCCGCCGGCCAACTCCCAAAACAGCACCAAATGCCGAAAAGAGTTTGGACACCAGAACTCCCAAAACACCAACTACAAAACTATCCTCACTCCCCAAAACAAGAAAATGCCTCACCTCAACTAAGGAGGGTATGTAAATTCCATCTAAATCTTTACATCTAAAGTAAATTAACAAGCTAAATACCCTCACAACAGTGAGCTTATCCAATTGGAAAATGGGTTAACAGCACTACATTGTAAACTAAAGAAAATTGTCTACCTGAGAAATGCCACTTTCAACACACCAGCCTTTGTACTAAGCGGCTGGATTATTAGCAGGCAAAGTTTAAAATTGTATCTGGAGCCCACAAACATAAACACAGACCGAGGGTTTCTAAATAAAATAAAACCTTTTATTTAAGCGCAAAACGAACCCCGGTCCTGTCCTGAATAAACAAAATCCACTCTCCAATCCCTTTGGGGGATTAACACAAAAGCTAACTAAATAATTAAAGTAACACAGAAAGGAAACAAACAAAGCACATACATTTTACCTGAGGCTCCAGACTCTACAGTACTACTCAACAACATGGGGGAGAACCTTCCTCAGCAACCAGGAACAACAAAGCCAGAACAGAAATCCCATCACTAAGGTGCACACAGCGTCCGCTATTTATAACCCCTCACCAAGAACAACATTCAGTCCATCCAAACCTGCGATTTTGGATATTTACTTTTATAATCCAAATGACAAGCTACTGCTTGCAAACCGAAAAAACCGAATGTTATTTAAACTGCACGAATGCAGTGACGATTGTAACGGACGGTTGCTTACTGATCGCTCAAACCATGAACATGAGCATCTACTCACAAGGTCCAAACAACATAAATTCTTTTCCTGACAACCCTAAGGACCCCACCAAGGGAATAAAAGAAATCAATTCTATCAATTCCAAACTTACCTGGGGGTTCTGCCTGATTACCCTTCAAATATGATTTTTCTCTCTTAAAGGGGAAACTTCCCAACAATCAAATACCCAAAAGAAAATATCTAACACAAATTCTAAAGCCCCCTTTTTATCACAGAGGCACTCTGTGACACTCCTCCCCACCTAAGAGGGCAACCATTCCTTTGGTTGACCTACCTCTTCAAACCCATTTAAACTCAAGGGGGGGGGGATATTCTATGGAGCTCTAGATCACCCGAACAACAAATCTACTTAACAGCCCCAAACGACCGCAACACTATAGTCCAGCCCTGGGTTCTATCCTTCCTTCTGTTAACTACTATTACATTCCAGAAGGGAGTGCACGATTATTTCAGAACGGGAGAATTTCAGCTCCGACTCACCTTCCCCACTATTAATCTACCTTGTAGACTTGCAAAAGCATAGTGATATCAGGGTTAGTGACAGTGCAGAGCAGTGGCAAAGAATTACCACTCGAACACTGTACTATTGCAAAGAGATGCCCAAAACACAAGACAGCAAAGGGCATCTACAGCCTAACCGTGTCCCACTACAAAGGCACTCCATGGCAACCATTTCTTTGGGTGCCCTAATACTACATGTGATATTATGAGGAAGGGAGTTTATATAACTCAAACCACCCACACTCTTGTGCTCCATCCCCAGCTCCCATAGCAAACCAATGTTATCCCCACGCTCTATACAGTACACTACCCTGTGGTTACATTTTAAACAGAAGTAACAGAATCACCATAATAAGTGATACTTATAAGGAATTGTACTGGTATATTTCCATTCCTACATTTACCACTTCTTAAACAGAATATATCAAAATAGAATACAAAAATAAAAATATATGAATAATATTTGGCAACCCTAATACGTCTATCAATATTGTAGCACACCATGCAGCCTTCAGTACTTTATGTCTTATCCACTACTCAGACAGCAATTTTTTTTTTTTTTTTTTTTTTTTTTTTTAAACACATAGGTAATTCTGCCTGCTAAAAAAAGACAGGCTGTCTTATCAGTGTCTCTGAAAGGAAAACTAACCAAATGGTGCCTGATTATAGATTTTACTTCAGACCTCTGAAATATGGGCAAGCACTAGGAATGTCCTTCGTGTAAGGAAGTCCCTAGCTACCATAAACATTCCTAGTGGAGCTCATATTAATTATCCAGCAGACTCATGCAAGCTGGTTCTTCTAACAGCAGTTCCTAGGCCAAAGATTTTGAATCTATACTGTAGAATGACATACTGGATGGGAGGGAAGACTAGTGGGTTATAGTTTGAACAGGGCCTCACAAAGTCGATCAGCCTAGAGCAATTACCATCTACTACCCATACTACCTGGCAACTTCCTTTTCTCCATGGTAACCATTTATTTAAATGGTCATCCCTCTGTATATTGTCTTTCCCATACTTTTTATAAACCCCGTCGTTCCATGACATACATCGCCACCTGCCGATACATACCCGGCCAGTGGTAGTAGGGACAAGTTGTTCCAAAGTTTCCATGTTCTAACTGCTTACTTCTATTAGAAATATTATTTAAACCCCTTCTCTATACTTATAAGGTACTACCACCCTTGCCTGTACCTGTTTAGTACGAGGGTTTGGTTTAACATGGTAGAGGGTACCTCCCTTAACCTCATACCACCATAAGGGTTTATCCCTTATAATCCCATGATTCTGAACAGCATATTTGCTCAGCTGAGTAATTTCAGGATCCCCTTTTTGTAGGAAGCCCCAATCAACCTTCAAAAAATCACCTTTATCTTCATCAGTTTTAACATGAGTCCCTTCAGCAATTTTAACATGAGTCCCTTCATCAGTTTTAACATAAGTCCCTTCAGCAATTAATGCCTCTTCCAACTTGATAGGTAATTTCACCCCATAATTCAAACCAGTCTCACCTGGGGACTTATATATATCCTGCTGTCCTTCATCCTCTATCCAATACATCCCATCAAATAGAGGTAAAACAGGCAATTCCACACATGCTACAGTATGCTTCTCTGTCTTCACCCCAAAGTTCAAAATAGTCTCACCTGGGGACTTATCCACAGCTCTCTTTCCATCCTCTGTCCAATACAGTCCATCAAATACAGGTAACACAGGGAGCTCATCGCCAGTTGTACCAGAAATGTGGTAGGGCGCAGGAATATGTGGGCAATCAGATAGAAAAGAAATGTCTCACCAGTCCTTGTAGATATTTTGAATTCAATTTATTCTTTTTCAGATGTTATTTGAACAGGAGAATTTCAGATTGGCAGTGTTTTTGTTCCTTTAAATATTTTCCAGCTCACACTTCCATTTAAACAGTAGATACCAGAGTAGACAAAATCTTCTGACAATTCTAAATCTTCACTTCAAAGCAGTAAGTACCACAGTTCATCATAACTCCACAGAGCACTTTTCAGCAGTTTCCAGAGCATACCTCCAGTCTCTTCGGGGGCGTGGGTTCGAATCCCACCACTGCCACCAGAGATTAGATTCTGTTTTGCTGTGGACTGGAGGTATGCTCTGGAAACTGCTGAAAAGTGCTCTGTGGAGTTATGATGAACTGTGGTACTTACTGCTTTGAAGTGAAGATTTAGAATTGTCAGAAGATTTGTCTACTCTGGTATCTACTGTTTAAATGGAAGTGTGAGTGGAAAATATTTAAAGGAACAAAAACACTGCCAATCTGAAATTCTCCTGTTCAAATAACATCTGAAAAAGAATAAATTGAATTCAAAATATCTACAAGGACTGGTGAGACATTTCTTTTCTATCTAACTGCCCACATAAACCTGCGCCCTACCACATTTGGTACCAGGCTTTTCTTCCTCCAGTTTTATAGTCCCTTCAGGATTAATTACTTCTGCAAACACTGCCAAGCTTCTCAATATTTCTTGATACTGTTGTTCCACAATTTTCCACCTGTCTTCCATATCCTTCCAACGGGAAAACATCCACCGAAATAACTGCACCTGTGCCAGTCCATAAATACACCAGGCCCTTTCTTCATCCATCAACTTTGATGCCTCCGGTTCCATCATTGGACAGCACACAAAAACGTAACTTCTCCAGTCAGAATACTCACAACTCCAACTCTTGACCTCACTGTGTCACAGATGGTACTGCCCACTTGGTCTTCGATCAGACCCGCTGCACAACATCCCACTTCTGACACCAAATGTGGTAGGGCGCCAGGTTTATGTGGGCAGTTAGATAGAAAAGAAATGTCTCACCAGTCCTTGTAGATATTTTGAATTCAATTTATTCTTTTTCAGATGTTATTTGAACAGGAGAATTTCAGATTGGCAGTGTTTTTTGTTCCTTTAAATATTTTCCAGCTCACACTTCCATTTAAACAGTAGATACCAGAGTAGACAAAATCTTCTGACAATTCTAAATCTTCACTTCAAAGCAGTAAGTACCACAGTTCATCATAACTCCACAGAGCACTTTTCAGCAGTTTCCAGAGCATACCTCCAGTCCCACAGCAAAACAGAATCTAATCTCTCATCCCACACAATCTAAATTTATACCCCAAAGGAGTCATGTGATTATTTAACTCCACCTCAGCAAAACATTTTCAAATTAATTTCATTAAACACTGCATCATTATTTAGTTTACATAACCTGAACACATCTTTGTTATTCTAACTACTTTCATGCTGTCACCAGAATGAATTATAATAGTTTTAGATGTTTTTGTATTCATTTCTAGCGTGAAAGGAACTACCCTTTAACAATAGTATAAAGGAATTCAGGAGTGCCGCCAACTCCCAAAACAGCACCAAATGCCGAAGAGTTTGGACACCAGGAACTCCCAAAACACCAACTACAAAAACTATCCTCACTCCCCAAAACAAGAAAATGCCTCACCTCAACTAAGGAGGGTATGTAAAATTCCATCTAAATCTTTACATCTAAAGTAAATTAACAAGCTAAATACCCTCGCAACAGTGAGCTTATCCAATTGGAAAATGGGTTAACAGCACTACATTGTAAACTAAAGAAAATTGTCTACCTGAAATGCCACTTTGCAACACACCAGCCTTTGTACTAAGCGGCTGGATTATTATGAGCAAAAGTTTAAAATTCGATTCGAGCCCACAAACATAAACACAGACCGAGGGGTTTCTAATAAAATAAAACCTTTTATTTGAAGAAAACCAACCCCCGGTCCTGTCCTGAATAAACAAAAATCCACTCTCCAATCCCTTTGGGGATTAACACAAAGCTAACTAAATAATTAAAGTAACACAGAAAGGAAACAAAGCACATACATTTTACCTGAGGCTCCAGACTCTACAGTACTACTCAACAACATGGGGAGAACCTTCCTCAGCAACCAGGAACAACAAAGCCAGAACAGAAACTCTCACTAAGGTGCACACAGCGTCCCGCGCTGGCCCCACATAGCCCCTCACCAAGAACAACATTCAGTCCATCCAAACCTGCGATTTTAGGGGATATTTACTTTTATAATCCAAATGACAAGCTACTGCTTGCAAACAAAAACCGGAATGTTATTTTAAACTGCCTGACGTGCGCATACGATTACTGCGGACGTGCCGTTTTACCGATCGTTCAAACCGTGAACATGAGCATCTACTCACAAGGTCCAAACAACATAAATTCTTTTCCTGACAACCCTAAGGACCCACCAAGGGAATAAAAAATCAATTCTATCAATTCCAAACTTACCTGGGGGTTCTGCCTGATTACCCTTCAAATATGATTTTTCTCTCTTAAGGGAAACTTCCCAACAATCAAATACCCAAAAGAAAATATCTAACACAAATTCTAAAGCCCCCTTTTTATCACAGAGGCACTCTGTGACACAGCCTACTAGCTGAGACAGTGGACATGCAGACGACACAGGCTTTTGAGACAAATAAACACAGATAGAACATTCCTGGTAAAGTAGACTAAGACACACCTTCAGAGGAGTGCCCAGCTCACAATCTACTAACAACCAAAAAGAAGGACTCACAAAGGATAAATGACACTCAGTCATACAAATTAAAGCTGAATTAGCTTTAATAACCTGCAAACTCCAGTGTCAGTGTCACAAAAATGAAGGAAACAATACCAGTCAAATGCCCAGGCACTTTGAGCACCGATCGTTCTCTGGGGCAGAGTTTAACTATGTAGGTGACTTCGTTATAGCAGCAAAGTTCTTAAAGGATCCAAGCACTGTTTTAAGTATGAACCTCACAGGGTTTTTAAACCTGAAGAACAGAAAAAATCCAGTCAGCCTGTTATCAAACTTTAAATACACAGTGCTAACCTGAAGCTCCCTTATAAAAAGTAATCTGCAAAAGGCTGCCCCCTACGTATGAAGGTTCAATATGGACCTACTGTACATGTGCGCAGACTTAGAATTTATTCAAGTACTCTGTTATACTCGCCATAGCTGTGACACCATAAGCCAAAATGACATCAAACCTATGGGGTATTTTTAGGTAACATCCTATGGACACAAGTTGGCCTCTAAATGCTCACCCAAAATATGTCCGATGGGTGCCCTTCCAAGGGTATATTTCAGATGGACATTGAGGGACCCCACTTAGGAATCCATGGAGGGTAGTTTATAAGATATCCTCAGGTTTGGTGCCATTCAAGCCTACAGGGCCAAAGTTATGGCTAGTAAACTAGAGTAGTTGAACAAACTCTAAGTCTGTGCACGTGTGGTATATCCACGTTCAGACTTAGATTCCAGAAGGCTGGTGGCAGATGATCATCAGCACTAATGAGTGAGTGCTAGCTGCTGTCTTTGTGCTGTACCCGGTGAGTATATGAGATGTCTGCTGTCATGAGTATCAGGTGAGGTGGCCACTAGACTATTGGGGAATAGTTTTCAGTATGGTGGAATGGTGGTTGGGTAAGTGGGGCCATTAGACAACCAGGGAATAGTGGTCAGTACAACAGAACAGTGATCAGATGGTGGGGGGACCACTAAACTACCAGAGAATAATGTTCAGTACAGCAGAACAGTGATCAGGCAAGGGGGTCACTAGATTAACAGGGAATAGTTATGTACAATGGAACAGTGACTGGATGAAGGCCACTAAACAACCAGATAATAGTGTTCAGTACAACAGAACACTGATCGAGCAGGGGGTACACCACAGTGCATGCAATTAGTCTCGGGTGTCTGGAGGTGATCACTAGAGTTGCACTAATGGCTGGTTAACCCCTCCACAAATCTTTGGGTATGACAATGACCAAGTGTCTGTATGAAAGGTGCAGTCAAGGAGGTTGCATAGGTGCCTAACTAACATCATCACTGGCTCACTAACAAGTTAGTACCTCACCAAATGTGCCTTTAAATATAGCATTTTTAGCAGGTCCCATGCTTCCCAGGTGCAAACCACAGTTAGTGAGGCACTAACCTTTAAGCATTTCTAATTCCTTTAAATATCCTGTCCATAGTGATATTTCATATAAAGTTCCAATTACATTAATAAATTTACCCTCAGGGTCTTCTGTATGATTGTGACATACGGACAGGAAATTCTTGTGCAGTGAAATAGCCACTCCTGCGTATTTCCATGCATGATGTGAAGTTGAATATACTTTGCCAGTACAGCATCTGCTAAATTTATCATGCTATAATTTAATTAAATTTGCTTCTTGCAGAGAGCATATACTGGCCCAGAAAGTTTGCATTTCCTTTGCATTTCTAATTTGTTTCACCAGTGAGTTAAGGCCATTTACAGTGTACGTTACTAATGTGATCCTATCAATATTACATTACAGATAATCTCTGAATCAGGAAACATCATGAAGCCTGTACCCAGCTGTCTGTTGATGGACTAGAATGAACACTCCATGTCTTCCTTTGCATGTGTGCCTTTTTAAACCCAGTTATCTGGACCCAAGGGGGCAACATATATAAAACGGAATCAGCAAACATTCACTCATGTGTAACAGTGTCTTATTTGAACTTTAACCAAAGTGGGTCCAAGCACCCAACCCCTCCCCTTTGCTTTGGTCAAAAATGTGACCCCACCCTGTCAGTTACACAGGAATGCCACACAGCAGCAAACTCTGTGTAGAAGGTGCACCCATTCTTACTAGTGACCTCTAGGAGGCAGTATAGTGCAGTGGGTTAAGGTTCTGAGCTGCAGATCTGTAGACCTGGGTTTGAATCTCACAGCCGTCTAGGTGCATACTGTGTGATCCTGAGCAAGTCCCTTAACTTCCTTGTGCTCTCAGGTCACATCTGGAAACAAGCTTCAGCTTAGTGTGCTACTCCTGGTTAAACAATATTCCCTAGTGGTGAAAAATAGAGACCTAAGATTATCAGACAACACAGATATCTGTGATGATGCTAGACCCATGTATCAAACTACTGATTAAACTACATTGTGTTCACTGTTCTCTCCTTAAAATAATGTAATCATGACTGTACACCTCCCTTTGTTTTTCATTGGAGGTAGTTCATGAAAACAGGTAAACAAAATTGTAGTAAAGGAAGTGAAGCATATATACCCCTGTATGTAAGGTAAGCACTGGGGAGAGTTATAATATGACCCCCAATCAAAGTTCCATTATTAAAAAGGTGTTTCACATCCAGAATCAGTTATGACTGCAAATAAGGGCAGGCACCTACAACAAAAATTCACACAATACTTCAGGGTAATGTTAAAGGTCAGCATGCCTATCTAGCTCTGTTCCATGCTCTTTGAAATGAGTTTTAGAAGTCCATCTGTAGTACCCCAGCGACAGTCAGACACTAAATCTACATCATTTTAGGCATACATTGTCACCCACAGGTAATGGGAAGCTAACAAAGAAAGAAAGAAAATTTAGTCCCAACAGACTGATACCCTGCCTGCCTGGAACAGTAATAAGTACTTCTGAGTTCATACCAGTAAGTTTCTGAAAGTTTTATACCAAGATTCATTAACAGCATCTTATGTAAAAAAACATTTCTAGAGATAATTTTGAGCAAATTAGGGAAGGCATGATAATATGGGATTGGCAGGAATTGATGGGAACTGCACATGTCAATGAAATATGGGAAAGAAAAAATAAGATCTTCCCTTGTCAATCTTCACCATTCATAACTGCTGGGTGTAAGCCAGAGGCGCTCACCTGCTATGGGAGTTTTTTTTTGTTTTGTTTTTTTTGGAGGGAGGCTTCGGCACCGATGGTGCCACCCACGAGAGCGATGCACTACATGGTTCACGAAGGCCAGCCTTCAGGCACCGCAGACTCCTCCTCCATCCCAGTTCTGTTTCTCCTGCTGTCGAGGCTGCACCTGCTGCATCAAGAGTTGTTGCTGTGCCATTAGGCCTACTTCAAGTTCGTTCATTTTTTCCTTCATCCCAGTTCCTTCCCGATGCCGTTGAAGTGGTAAGACTGTTCAGTTTTTGTATTTTGACAGCTCCAGGAGCTTTTCTGGTTTTAAATTAATTTCGCATGATGTCCGATTCAGGGACAAAGTGCAAATCCAAGGCAGGCTGTGTCCCTATGCGTCGGTGCCCTTGCAGCCGGCAGTTTTCCATCTCAGACCGGCATGATGTTTGTCTTCGGTGCCTGGGACCCTTCCATGATATGGACCAGTGCAATGCCTGTTTTTCCATGGACCGTCGTGTTTTGGAAAGCCGCGTGTTTAAAGTCAGCAGTGCTCCGCCGACTTTTGGAGGATGACGTCGCCCTCGGGCTTCCCAGGCCAGATATCTTGACCCTTTCTCCGGGTCCCCTCCCGGGTCTATATGGCCTGGTGAGGAGGGAACCTCCTACACTTCCAGCCTTGCCGAGGAGGAGGTTTCTTCTTCGGCACCGGAAGAACGGTGCAATCCCTCCCGGGGTCGCATCATTGGCGCTGTCCCAGCAGTCACCTCCTCGGAGGTACAGGCTCCCCCAATGTTGCAGCCTCTGGTTGTGGGGTCCAGCAATGGTGGACCCTCGATGCCGCCTAGCAATGCTGCTTTGGGTCCTAGTGCTGTCCACGGGGCCGGGGACTCGGGCGGCACCATTGGTGGTGCTGGCTTGGGTTCCAGTGACGTGCACAGCACCGGGGGCTTGGATGGCACCGCTGGCAGTGCCATTATGGGTTCTGGTGCCATGCATGGTGTTTTGGGTTCCGGTGCTGTCCGCAGAGATGGGGACTTGGGCGGTGCCATTGGCAGTGCTGCTGTGGTTCCCGGCACCGTCCGCAGCACGGGGGACTCGAGCAATACCATTGGCAATGTCACAGCCTGCGGCAGTGCTGTCACAGGAGAGGTTCCTGCGGTTGCCTCTCTGGAGGTCACACTTCTCAACTCCTCTTTGGAGGAGGATGACTCAGAGGTGGACCCGGACTGGCAACCTGAGTCTTCGGATTCAGAACTCTCTATAGGCCGTGGTGTCGGGGTGCCCAGTGTTCCTCTCCCTGAGTCCCTGATGCAGGTTGGCCTTGAGGGTCCCATGGCTAGGGGTGTCCTGGGACCTTCTACGGCCGATCCTTCCAGGATTCGTGAGAGGACTCCCCCTCGTGGGAGGGCCCAGGCAGCTGCCATCTCTGGTGCTGCTGAGGCTCTTCAGGAAGGGGTGGAGGGCCCTGCTTCTGTGGCCTCCCTTCAGGGGCTCATGCAGTGGGGAGCTCCTGCACTGGTGTCAAGGGAGAGGGCTGCTTTGCAGTCAGAGGGGTTGAGAGGTCGGGGTGAAGAGTGGCGGTGCATTTCCACTGCCTTGAGGGGTGCAGGAAGGAGTCATAACGCTGATCCCTGCCTTTCTCATGAGGTCTCCAGAGCGCCTTCTAGTGGTGGTACTGAGGGTTGCCCTTCTGGACACATGCAACCTCAGTCGCATCACAAGGGAGATTCCCCTTCTGGGCTCTTCCAGAGTTTGCCTTCTCACGTTACATCCTTGCAACCTGGTATGATCTCAGGATCCCCAGTCTTGGATCTCAGAGCCCTGGCAGAGGCCAGGCATGTGCTTTTAGGTGCCCCTCACCCATCCCTCTGCAGCCACCCCCTCTCTCCCAGACCATGTGGGTCCTACGGGGCCATTAACTTTGGAGACTTTCAGAGCTACTGCGGTGGCCTTCCCTTCATACATCAGGGCCATGGACGAACAGATCTTCCGCTTGTCCCCCCCCCCACCACAGGAGTCCTCTGAACATTCGAGCTCCACTTCCTCCTCGTCTTCCTCTCCTGAGGAAAAGGAACCCTCTGTCCACCTATCCTGTGACGCTGATTTCACTGAATAACAGTGGTTCCTTTCAAGGCTGGTTTCGGAGCCTCATATCTACTTCATCTGCAGAGACAATACTGAGTGGCAGATGTGTGCATTCCTCAGTGAATTCAACACTCGCCACCTCATGGTGCCTTCCTGGCCGATCCCCTTTCAGAGGGCATCTATCCACACTTGGCAGTCTCCAGCCACCCCTTTTCCAGCCCTGACAGACTGCAGGAGATGGTATTGTGCTCCCCATGAGTCTCTAGGTTCTCTACCTCACTCGCCTTCGGGACTGATGTGCCTAGATACTCCTTCCGGGCCTCAGCACCTGGCACACGACAGACCCCCGGATCCGAATTCTGCTGAATTTAATTGGTGGGGATGAAGAGTCTTCTCTTCAAGTCATGTGTTGATGTGCATAGTTTCACATCAGGCACACCACGCTACCTATAACAGGCATCTGTGGTCAATGCTAGCGCAGGTTCTAGCATCTATGCCTGATACAGAGCAGTCCAGACAAGCCATTGCCCTCTCTGCACAGGGTCTGGAGCTTGCAAGACACCAAGCGAGGGCATCTTACAATGCCAGCGAGGTGGCTTACAGACTGGCAGGGACAGCGATCTACATTAGGTGGATGGCATGGCTTCGTCTGTCCAGACTGTCAACCATTGCTCAGCATAGAGTGACTTCCTCCAATTTCTGGGGAACCCGCCCAGTTTTCCGCAGGGTGAGGAGGATTCTTCAGGGGCATCCTCCATTGCCCCAGCCACGGGGAACACCCCCTCACCCGCAGCAACCTTAGACGGACTCAGTCTCCTGGTTAGGGTCTCCCCCTCCTGTTTGCCACCAGTAGGAGACTGAGGGATCTGTTCCCTCTGGGCCAAATTTCAGGCCCCCTTTCAGGGGGCTTGGTACTCAACCAGCAGTAATGAATGGTGAAGACTGGCAAGGAAAGATATGAATATTACATACCTACTGTAATTGTTGATCTTCTCTTGTATCTTCACCATTCACTACTGAATCCCTCCCACCTTCCCCTCATGGACCTCTTTTCTTGGGCATCTCCCCCACCCCAGGAGTGTAGCCAGGGATTTCAGATCTGCACCCCAAGTGGACTCACTGCTACCCAACCCCCACCCTTGTTAGGGTGAGCTACCCCACGGGTGTAGCCAGACAATACACAAATGTACACCAGGACCATGTTTGTTGCCTCATTTGGCACAATAAATACAACTTTTGTATCTCATGACAATGGTTATTGCCATGCATGGGTAAATACAAATGCCATACATTGCTCCATAAGACACCCACATACCAGCCCAGAGCCTCTAAAGTTGTGTTGTCCTTGGGATGCAAAGAGAGTATTAGTGTCCAGTCCTTCTAGTTTCGACTCCTATAAATAAAATTACAGCAAGGTTCAGTATTTTCTTTGTTAGTTTTCATGGAAAAAGGAAGCAATTCAGAGCCTATTTGCTACCCCCCTTAAATAAAATTGCACACCATGGAGTGCTTGGAGTATGCCTGCCTACACCCATGCCCCACCCTGCCGCCTCCTCATCCCTTTCTCCTCCCCTGTGGGGGGAACTAAATCCTCAGGTTCCTTGGGACCTTCTGTTCTTCTCTAAAACAGGTAGAAGGATTTGAGTAGGAGGCGAGTGAGCGCAACTTCGTTCTTTTCATCTCAGGGAACTCTTTCTGATTTTCTGGAGAGTTTTCCTTCGGGAACTTCCTCGGGCCAGTTTAACTCAGTCTCCAGACATCGGGGGTTGGGCTCTGAAACAGTCCTCTAACCCTCAGTCTTCAGACTTAATGGGTGTCCCTTGATTACCTGGTAATGCCAGACTGGGGCTAGTCAACCTCTGTTCTAGTCTGATTCAAAGATTAACGTTTTGAACTGGTGGTCTGGTCCTTTGGCCTTACTTTCTCCAGGGAGTCAGAAGAAACTCCTTTTCTATCTCCGTCCATCTTGACAAAGAGTTTGCCCTCTTTAGGGCTTCCCCCCAGTGCTAAGCACATATCCGTGTGATGGAGGGGTCTTTTTCCCTTTACCCAGTTGGGGGCTCTCTCTCTCTCTCTGGAACAGAGTTTGCATTTGCATTCTGTGAGCTCTCAGCTTGAGTATGCTTGGGGTAATAGGATAGTGGGATGTGTAGGGAAATTTGTCTCTCTCATTTTAAGCTGTCTAGAAGGTTCATTGAACCATCCAAACCAGTTTTGTCTGAAGGGATCCTTGCTTCCCCTACTCAAGATCTGAGCTGATACGCTTCAAGTCAATTTCTCTCAGGATTGTGGCAGTATTTTTCCCTCCTCCTAATATCCTCTCCTCTTCTTCTTCTTCTTCTTCTTCTTCCTTTCTCTTATCTGTTCCTCCCTCAGAACCACCCAAGGAAGAAGGCCCTGAGGTCCCTTAGGGTAGGATTTTCTCTCTCTCTCTCCTGTCCTCTTTTCGGCTTATTCCTTTTTCAGTTTGTTTCCTTTCCTTTAACTATCCCTCGGCTCTCTTGCCTCGCTCTTATTCTTCAATTCTTTTTATGTTTCCTCTCTGGCTTACAGAACTGGGATGGAGGAGGAGTCTGCGGCGCCTAATGGCCTCCCCTCGTGCACCACGTAGTGTGTTGCTCTCGTGGGCAGCACCATCGGCACCGACTCCTCCCTCAAAAAAAAACAAACTTCCGTAGTGGGTGCACACCTCCAGGCTTACACACCCAGCAGTAATGAATGGTGAAGATACAAGAGATGATCAACAGTTACAGTAGGTACATAATTTCCATATTCATCAGTTGGATAAAATGTATATACCCTGAACTAACAAAGCTATTAAGAATATTAATAAGAAACCATCCTAGTATACAAAGAAGATTGGAAAGTTAATTTCAAAAAAGAAAAGACTATATAGGATATACAAAGCCAAAGGAAAACAAGAAAATCAGGAGGCATACATCAGGATGCAAAATGTGATTAAAAACAAAATTAAAAAGGCTAAAGCATCATATGAAAATAAACTGGCTGTACTGGTTAGAGATAACAAAAAGTGCTTTTATAATCACATATATAAAATAAAGGGCAGAACCAGTTATGTTGAGCCATAAAAAAAACTGTCATAAGCAATAATACAGAGATGGCAGAAGAACTAAATGATTATTTTTTGTGCAATATTTAGTGATAACATTGGAAATAGATCAATAATGGTGGCAATCATGGGGATATTCCATTTCAGGAGTAGGCAAAAGAATTAATTAAAAAGGTAAAGAGACTGGCAGTAGATAAATCTGAGGGACCAAATGAAATAAACCTAAGATTCTTGAAGGAGGCAGCAGAGGAAATAGTCCCCACAAGGGCATTCAATATTAATGACCCCATAAGGACAGGAAGGGCACCGACTGACTGGCAGAAAGCCGTAGTGACACCACTACACAAATATACTCTGGACAGATCCAATAGGGTTGCAGACAAAAAATTTCATGTACAAATATTGAAAATTACCAAAGTTACCAGCCTTCATTAGCACAATGTAACGTAGGCTCCTAAATGTGTTGTTTTGTAATATTTGTACACCAAATTTTCAACATAGCCTTGTTATGACCTTACTTCATGAAGAAGGGCACATCAAATGTTCAATTCCTGCCTGAAAGGTGATTTCACACAGGTACTGTGAAATCAACTTTCGGGACACAAAAACACATTTTGGGCAGGAGTTGAAAAATAACAGCTTTCACATTCATGACGTGCTGTAAAGAAATGGCTATGTTGAAAATTTGGTTTAAAAATACTGAATATTACCAAACTTATGAGCCTGCATTTGCAAAATTCAACATAGCCTAATAACGTTTTTCTTTCTAAATATTTTTACACCAAATTGAGACCATAGCCTTCTTATGATCCCACCTCATGAACAATGGCAGAGAAACTTTTCAACTCCTTACCGAAAGGTGATTTCACATAGGTACCTCGAAATCACCTTTCTGGATGTAAAAAAAAACATTTTTTGCCATGATTTGCAAAATGGCAGCTGTCACATTCATGAGGTGCTGTAAATATACGGTTATATTGTAAACTTGGGGTAATAATATTGAAAATTACCAAAGTTACAAACCTGTGTTCACAAAATTCAACGTAGGCTTATAACTTTATTGTTGTTTAATATTTTGACACCGTATTTTCAAAATTACCTTCTTATGACCCTACCCCATAAACAAGGGCAGAGGAAATTTTCAACTCCTGCCCGAAGGTGATTTCATGCAGGGACCTCGAAATAAGCTTTCAGGATGAAAAAAAAACATTTTGCCCAGAATTAGAAAAATAACAGCTGTCACACTGATGATGTGCTTTAAAGATATGGCTATGCTTGAATTTGGGGGAAAAATATTGAGAATTACCAAAGTTATGAGCCTGCATTCACAAAATTCAACATAGGCTCATAACATTGTTGTTTTTAAATATTTGTACACCACATTTTCAATATAGCCTTCTTATGACCCCACCTCATGAACAAGGGCAGAGAGAATTTTCAATTCCTACCTGAAAGGTGACTTCACGCAGGGACCGCAAAATCATCTTTTGGGGCAGATCTGCCTAATGACAGTTCAATTGTTCATGAGGTAGGGTCCCAAAAAGGCATGTTGAAAATGTAGTAGTGACTCCCTGGACCTCAAACTTATTGCCCTCACGCTAGAAGAGGTGTTAACCCCACTGACTAAAATCTGAACCTATCCCTAAGACATGCTCAATTCCCCCAGAAATGGAAAGCTGCTGTGGTAATGCCGGTCTGTAAAAGTGGGGATCAGGCCCATCATGCTATCGGCCCACATCAATTCTACCCCCCCCCAAAGCTCTGGAGTGCATTGTAGTGGACCAACTAATTGAGTACTTCAAAAAGTACCAGGTGTAATGTCTGCAGCAGCATGGTTTTCGCAAGAGGCACAGTACCACAACAGCACTGCTAGAGTACACTGGTTACATTCATAGCACTCTTGACCATGGTCAGCCAGTGGGGGAGACTTATATTGACCTCACTAAAGCCTTTGACACGGTCTACCACACCTTGCTGCTTGATGAACTCTCCACTACCGACTCTCAACTGAGGCCGTGGGGTGGTTCAAAAGCTATCTTTTGAACAGGTCCCAACAGGTAAAGATAAATAGAATCCTCTTGGATAGCTGGCAAGTATGCACCGGTGTCCCTCAAGGCTTGATATTAGGCCCGCTACCTTTCAGTTTTTTCATAAATCACCTCCCCATGTCAGTACTGATAGAGTACCCCTCTAGTGCGGTTGATACCATTATTTTTACCAGTAATCCTGACCCACACCAGCTGGAGACACAACTCCAACATAACTTCTCAGCTGTTGAGGACTGGTTCTCAAAGTGAAAGCTGTTAATGAATTATAAAAAGACTAAAGTCGTGTTATTTGCAAATTCTCACAGCAAACTCAAATCCTACTAGTTAATTATACTGAATAACCACAAAACCCCACTTGAATAGGTGCACACATTCAAATACCTACGGGTAGCCCTTGACAGCTCCTTATGCTTCACAAATCATGTGGCCAATGTTGCAAAAGCAGTTAATACTAAGATTGGCCTCCTATACAGACACAGACATTGTATGACCACCGAGGTGCTCTGGCTCATCGTGTATAGCTCCATTATCTGTATCATAGACTAAGGCCTGATGGTATATAGTGCTGCATCGAACACGGCTCTTAAAAGGATCACCAGTGCACTCAACAAAGCCTGTAGACTAATAACAGGAGCACAACGACTCACCCATACATGTGACTTGTACACTCTGACTAACTGGCTGCACCTAAAGGGTAGGGTGAAATACCAGACCTGTCTCCTAGATAAGAAAACCTGCTTCGGCTTAACCCTCCCAGCAATCCAGAACCTCCTTAATCTAACAACCAACCCCCACTGGACTGGAAGTACACCTAGACAGTCCTATCAGGTCCCTCTCTGTTGTACCTCTAAAGGACAGAGGTCCTTTGCATACCATTCCCCCAATTGGTTAAATGCCTTCCCCAGGAACATCTGGATGATCCTAAACTTGGCCCATTCAAGAGTAAGCTATGCCAACACCACACCATACTTAGCAGCTGTGACTGCCCTCCCTAAGTGGGGAACTTCTCAGTCACAAGAGCAAACTCCAACTATCCCATCCTGCACTTAGCATCTGATCTGCCTCCTCTAGAAGCATCTCTCCCCCTATACCTTTCACCCTGCTCCCCTAGCCTCCTCAAGTAGTGCCCTCCCCTACACCATTCACCCTACCCCTGGCCTCCTCAAGAAGCACTCCTCTCCTACACCATTCACCCTACCCCCCTCCTTACTTCCTATCTGTCCCTCCTCCCCTTCTACCCTCACCTCACTCCCTACCCCTTTGGCCCCCTTGCCATCTTAACCTCTACTCCGCTCACCCACTATACAACCTGACAAGGTCAACTTTTTGGCTGATTCACCATTGTCTGATATAATATTCGAATGTACTCACCTACTTTGTTTTTTGTTATTTTGAATGATCTATCTATATTGTCAAGTTCAACACTGCCTGTCTCCTGAAAGCCTGTTTTAGGCACTAAACCACTATGGCATGTTAGGTTTTTTGAATTGTATGTTTATTTGTGTCTCTCTGATGTGGAACCTTTGTAAAAGAGCTTCTAGCTCAAAGGTATTATAATCCTACACTTCAAATAAATAAGATAATAAGAACATTGGAAGAGATGTGAATACATAATAGAATAATAGACTGGATATCTGATTGACAGAACACAGATAGTGAGAGTAAATAACTCACTCTCTAGACCAGGACATGTCACTAGCAGGATACCACAGGGGTTGGCACTGGGACTGATACACATTAACATTTTCATAAAAAACATGATACCCAGGAATGGAAGTATCTGTCTTATGTTCACTGATTACACTAAACAGGGCAGCACTGTAAACAAAACACAACACAACAATAACAGTCATTACAAGATGATTTCAGTATTCTCGAAATTTGGGCCAGTGATAATGGTATGAGATTCAGTGTCCAGAAATGCTCAGTGATACATTTTGAGAGAAAAAATTCAGTGTGCAACTATAAAGTATATGAAAAACACTAAAGGCATCAAAACAACAAGAGGGATCTGGATGCCATTATTGACAAAGGTTTCAATTTTCAAAGTAATGGTGAAAATACAGCTAAAAACGTAATATGATAATTGGAAATATTATGAAACGCATTCATTTTTTTATTTAAACTTTTGTTTACCAGGTAAGTATTATGAGCCAAGACCCTTTTTCAAATGTGACCCAGGACCATGAAATACAGTCAAGATGTTACAAAGAACAAACAATACATAAAATGCAATAAAAATATAAGAACAACATTATAGATAGTCACATTTCAAAGAATCAACATAATGCTTTTTTAGTTACTTTTTAAAAGTATGTCGGGGGGTGATGTAATATTAATCATAAATTATTCCAGTGAATTGGGGCAAAATTAGGAAAGGCTTGCATGCCCAGCTTAGTAGTAACCTTGGGAATGAAAAGTTTAAGTAATCCATTAGATCGTAAAGTTCTATCTGATTTCTTTATATCTAACATTGAGAACAATGGAGAATGAACTTCAAGAAACAATGAGGTTATGCTCACCTTGTATAGATCCCTAGTGAGACCAGATATGGAGTACTATACATAACTGTGGAGCCTCCATCAAAAAGAAGACATGAATTGACTGCAATGTAGGTTCACAAAAAGTATGCAGGAACACAGACTGTGGATTTCAAAACCAGATTGGACAACTTGAAATTGTTTACACTAGACTACAGAAGGATGAGTGGGGATATGATACTGGTCTGTCGATACAAAGAACATGCGCATTAGAATCAAATCTGAAATTGGGAGTTAGAGCTCAAAAAGAACTTCACAAGAACTCATGCGTTGCAATTAAAGGGGCAAATAAATCATCAAAAAGAGCAGGATTTTTTACGCAAAGAGCGGTGACACTTTGAAATAGATTACCAATTGAGGTGGTATCAACTGATTCTGTAGTACTATTTAAAACTACATTATACACATTCTTGACTACCTCTACAGTTAATGGGTATAACCACTGTTATATGGTTAAAGGGCAAGATGACTCTAGGTCCCCTTCCTTCAGTAATGGTCAAAATGATCCATTCAGGAATGCTGAGATTGAAACTCCTGGTTCAGATCCCTGAACAAAGCTGCAAAGGTCTTTTGATAGCTAACATCATAAAATATCTGTAAAATGGGAAAAGAAATAACCATACTGCCTAGACTACTTGCACAACAGACCACACAGTAGGGTACTACCATTCGTCCATCAACCAGCATGGTCGCCTGTGATGCTTTCACTTACAGGAATTAACAATCTATACTAAATGTCCTCAGATTCCAGATTCCTGGAACCTCCATTGCTGTTATGGGCCTGTCCCTGGAGGCTATGAGGGTTCAGGCCATCAGGATGAGTTGATTGCAAAAGCTGGATTCAATGACAGTTGCACTGTGTGAGGCCCTTGCCACCTCAGGCAGTCTGACAAGGGACCAGAGGCAAGGCACATTCTGGCACCCTTCTCTCACACTAGCACTCTAAAATCCCACTGGACTCTCGAGTAAGAGACCTTACCAATTGGTAGGCTCTAGGCATGGCTTTCTAGTAACTAACTACACTCCCTCTACTGGTAGGAGGGGTTTGCTACACTCTCGCATCAAGTGCATCAGCTTCAAGATATGCTTGTTAACATACAAGGCCCTATATGGTCTGTGTCCTGGCTACTCAGAAGAGCTCCTATGTCCTTACACTATTTGCCCTCAGTACTCCACCTTAGCGAACTTGTTATCAGACCCATGTTCTCATCTAAAACCTTTGAGGGAACAGAGTATTTGGGATGTCTACACCTTTACTCTGGAATTCTCTGCCCCTGTTTTCATTCTTCATACTCACTGGAGGTCTTTAAGGATAAGGCAAATTTTATTTATATGGTGCCCAATCCCAGAGGCTCTGGGCACCTTACGATGGAAGAAGAGTGCACATAAATTCAAAAATATACCATATATAAATATAATTCTATAAATATAACAGAAAAAATGCTAAAACTGGAATAAAATATCAGCTGGTATACATTATATCCTCATTCAGGTAGGTCAAAGAGATTCTTCCGGGTAAGCCAGGCAGAAAAGGTGGGCTTTCAAACTCTGCTGAACACCTGAACTGACAGGGCCTCCTGGATCACAGATGGTAGTAAGTTCCATAGGGTTGGTCCTGCAACACTAAAGGCACAGGCACCAGATGTCTTAAGCCGTTCCCTGGGAACAACCAAGAGGCCCATGGATGAGGAGTGGAGGGAGCGGGTCAAGGTGACAGGTGTAAGGAGCTCAGTCAGGTAGCCAGAACTCAGTCCATATAGGGCCTTATAGGTGAGCAAACTGACCTTGAAGAGGACCCTCCACCTGATAGGCAGCCATTGATCTGTCCCCTCTATCTCTAGCCCTGAGCAAATCATTTTGCACCCTAACTAATGTGGTTTCGGTGCTGCGTTCGGCCCTAATGCCTGACTGGAATGGCTCATAGATGTCAAAGGACATGAGGTGGTCCTCGAGCTGTTGCACCACAAGTTTCTCAACAACCTTGCTCAAAAATGGCAAGTTGGAGATAGGACGGTAATTCACCAAGATGTCCTGGTCGACAGATGGTTTCTTCAGGAGGGGTCTCACCAGGGCCTCTTTCAAGGCTGCTGGGAAGATACCCTCTGACATTGAGCACCAGGCAATCCTAGTGAACACCGGGCCAACAGCTCTGGCACATCTCATGCAGAAATATGTTGGCGCAGGGTCCAGTTCACAGTATGTGTGCTTTAGCTCTGAGATCACCCCGGTGACCTTGGCCACCTCCACAGGTTTAAACTCCACCCAGACTAGAGGAGTGACTCTGTCCCTCTCAGGGAACACTTACATCTTATGTTTTCAGTTAGGCCAACTGTTTTAGCTAATTTATTACATTTATTTTTATTTATTAAACATCACTGTATTTTAATGTGCTTGTTACATGTTTCCTTGAATCGCACACTGATCCTTTGGGAAAGGGTGCCTTAGCAATAAATTTTGCCTTGCCTTCCCTTGCCTCTCCTACGCTGAGAGATTATTTCCATCCATGGAAATAGCAGAAGTGGTCCAATGCACTTGCCCAATGCACCACACAAGAGGGTACTACCCTTCATCCATCGACCAGTGTGGATACCTGTGATGTGTGCATGTCCTGTGACAGAAACATCCCAAAAATATGTGAAATGACAAAACAACCTAACCAAACTGTCCATAGATTCCCTAAAACCCCTTGCCCAGTG
This sequence comes from Neoceratodus forsteri, assembly GCA_016271365.2. Classification (NCBI taxonomy): domain Eukaryota; kingdom Metazoa; phylum Chordata; order Ceratodontiformes; family Ceratodontidae; genus Neoceratodus; species Neoceratodus forsteri. Next base: position 690,977,151 of record CM057449.1, read on the forward strand.
GCTCTAGCCTGCTGCAGTGGTCTAATCCAAACTCTATTGCATCTCATCAGAGCTCTGCAGTACTCTTACATGTGCACCATGCATTACAAATTTGCCTTTCCAACACACATAGAACAGGATCCCAAGCTAAAGGCTTTCAGCTTCCTCTGCAATGGTGTGTCTCATAGCTGTCACACTAGCACATCTCAGTCATTAAGCCCCTGTGTGGTCCGGTATTGCCCAGTACCACCCACCCTGGAGGGTATTATTGCTTACCTGTATCATGTCAACACCACAACAGCATTTTTGGCAACAAGCTAGTTAAACTCTTTGACAATCTGTGTTGGTAACTTGTAAAAGTTCTACCATGCCTATGGGCAACAGTCTCAAACTATCTCAATTTAATTCTGTTTGCACAAGAAGTGTTCAACTGTGATTTTTTTCAGAATGGTCCTGAATCTGTCTCAGACATGTCCATGGGGCCATTTTGACCACCATGGAAGTGGATGGTAGTGGGCAGGATGTGGTTTCATTATGAATTTTCCATGGTCTTAGACAGCGATCAAGTAACCTTTGGGTTCACCTTGGGCGCTTGTGTACATGACCTTGTGTATATGATTGCTTCGTCCAACCTCTTGTCCATCATGCAGTGGATTTAAACAAATGTTCCTGTCAACCGCACCCTCTACTTCTAGTCTCCACAATTTTTCTTTGTCCTCCTTCCAGAGCCGTTTATCACTGTACATTTCTCTACCATTTATTATTACATTTAAATTTTATTAACCGGGTAAGCCCACTGGGCCCCGAGGGTCCCTTTTTAAGTATTTCCAATACTCACTATGGCATATACAAAAAATCATATCGTCATCAGTGAAATACTATGTTGTCCACTTTTCTGTTGACTTGACAGTTTTTTACAAGTGTCATAGAGCCCTGACTGGGTGTGGTATCACTGTCAGTGTCTGCTATGGTTGTTCCAGCCAATTCAACTTGGATCTCAGCATCACTGTAATGGCCCCATGTCACCAAAAGTCTTAGGTGTTCCCTTTTCAGATTGTCTTGGCACACTGCACACAACATCTCAATGTCCAAACTGTGGTGGTAGCATTGATCACATCTTAGTTGCCATGCACAAGCCGGAGTTCAGTATTTGGTGGTCTGTCATGTATCTGTTTAGTACATACCACATCTGCTTCCCTTTCCAGCCATCAGGATCAAAAAGCAAATTAACTTTTTATTTATCATATTTCCTGCAGTTCATTATAAGAAATGATAAGAAATAAGCAACACTCGTATTCAATAACAGTTAATGTATAATACACTGGAGTCTGCCATGATGCAGCTCAGTTCTGCAGCTTTCTGCAGCAGAGTTACTGCAGGAAACAAGGCAATGTTAATGGAAGTTAATTCCTTCTGTCATGCAGGAATCTGTGACACTATATTGCATTCTGGTGGGCTCCACTGTAGGTAGTCTGAATCATCAGTTTCATGGTATAAGATTAAAGGGAAAGTCCCATTAACCTTTTTTTGTGTGCTTGTGTAGTTTATAGGAATGAGCAATGTTTCCCTTTCTCCCCCATTTTATCCTAATTCAAATATAAATAAAGTTACTTCACTCTGTTTCGTCCTGGTTAAAAAAACCTGTTTGACTTCATTGCAAAGATCATGACCTGGACTCATGCAAGGCGTCATGGTAGTAGAAGAAGCAGCATTTATATAGCGCTTTTCATACACAGTGTATCCCAAAGTGCTTTACAAGCAATGCTAGACTGGTAGTGAAGTGAATGAATGTGTGGTGGCAGCCATATCGCACATCAACACCCACACACAGCCTGGACAATTACATGAACTGGTTTATGGGAAGGGGAATGTTGGCCAGAACACCGGGAATGTCCCTTACTCTTTGTGAAGAGTGCCCTGGGTTCTTTTACTTCCACCTGGACACCTACCAGGACAACACCAGGATGGGTAGAAGGGACCTCAGTTTAACATCTCATCCGAAGGACAGCACACCCCAGCAGTACAGCACCCCCTACTACTGCATACAGATGCCAGCATTTTAGGTGCAAGTCCAATCCCGGTGTGGGACGAGAACCCATGACCTTCTGGTCCAGCGGTGGATGTGCTACCAACTGAGCCAAACTGACACCTAGTATGCACAAGCCAGCAGAAGTGCTGCTCTCAGTTCTGTTATATGTCTTGTGAGCTGTGTTCTTATTTTGTGCTGGCCATCAAACATTTCAGGGTAACTTCCCTGTTGTTTTCTGCTGCTTAAAGTCTGCATTGGGGAAAAAATGCAGTTGGAAGGATGCTGGTGCTTGTCATGTTTTGTTATTCGACTGAATAACTGAATTATGAACTAGGAGCTTTGTTTGCTTGCTTAGTGAGCTTGCAGCCTCTTTGATGTCATTATATTTATCTCCTGCTGGCAAACTAACTTTGCTCAGCAAGTGACTTGCTTTTTTTGTGGTTTCATTTCTGAGTGGAAATAGAGGACTCAATTTTGAAAGGGGCTAGAATGATACAAAGAGGCTTGCGCCACTGGAACGGGGTCTGACACTGGGCCGCTGGGTACAGAAGGGGCACAGGACGTAGCATGGGGGAGTTGAGGGGGAAGCTGAGCATCAACGGGAATGATCCTGCACCCAGCGGGGTGCATTTACATTGCAATTATATTATACATGTACAATATACTGATCTTCCCTGGTGGTGTAGCAGACCCCCCAGTCCCTGATGTCCCCCAGAAATGTTGATATATCTTCCCTGGTGGTCTAGCGAACCCCTCCCTGATCCCCATTGTGCCCTAGAAATACTGATATATCTTCCCTAGTGGTCTAAGCGGACCCCAATCACCGATCTGCCCCAAAACCATTAATATAACATTCCTTTGTGGTCTAGTGGGTACCCCAGCCCCCACCCTGGCAGAAGTGCCCCACCATCCCTCCCCATCCCAGCACAGCACTCCACTCTCCACTGGCCAGCCTTTACTGGAGCTGTCAGGAGCGCATATTGTATACAGTATGTGCTCACTGATTGACAGCTCAGTCAGCTGTCAGTCAATGAGCATGTACTGTATACAGTCCACTGCTCCTTGACAGCTCTGTCAGTGGCCAGCTATGGTGGAGAGCAGAGGTCTGTGCTGGTCACCAGCTCATGGAAGGGATGGGGGAACAGAGTGGTGGAGGCACTGCCTGCTGGGGTCGGGGGTGGGGGTCCACTAGAACCAGCAGGGCATGTTATATAAATTGTTTTGGGGAGATTGACATTGGGGGTCCACTAGACCACCATGAAAGATATATTAATATTTCTGGGGACATTGGGGATCGGGGGTCCGCTTGACCACCAGGGAAGATATATAAATATTTCTGGGGACACTGGGGATGTGGAGGTCTGCTAGACCAACAGGGAGATCAGTATACTGCACATATATAATAGTCATAATGCAAATGTACTCACAGTGTTACATCACCCCACTGATACCAGTTTCGACTCCCCTATGCCGTCCCGCGCCCTTCTGTATCTGGCCCCTTCCTGTCCAACAGCTCCCCCACACCATCTCAGCTCTCTAGTATTGTGCTGGGTGGGGAGGGTCGGATCCCTGCAGCAATTCCCACAGGTGCGCCAACTGTTTAGCGCAGCAAACCTGGGGAGTTTGCACTGGGACCCTGATTGTTATAAAATCGGGTGCGGATCCCTGGTGCACCTGGAGTTTGCCACAGCCCTGGAGTGAAGCAACTTGCATTGCTCTAAAGCCTCTTTGAAAATCAGGCCTAGAATGTTTTAGAGGCTGCTTGTGACATCTTTGGCCCTATTTTCAAAAAACCCTTAGAGCAATGCAAGTTGCATCACTCAAGGGCTACAGCAAACTCTGGGTATGCCAGGGACCCTGTGCCAGATTTTATTAAAAAACTCAGGGTCCCGGCGTCAAACTCCCTGGGTTTGCTGCAAGCCAACTGCTGTGCAAAACAGTTGGTTCACCTCCAGGAATTGCTGCAGGAATCTAACCCCCCCCCACCCGGCACAACACTAGAGGAGCCAGGATGGTGTCGGGGGGGTGAGACTGCTTGACAGGAGAGGGCTGGGTGCAGAAGAGGCACAGGAGGTGGCATAGGAGGAGTCAGGGGTACAGCTTGGCATCAGCGGGAGTGATGTGGCACCCGGTGATGTGCATTTGCATTGTAGTGAATTATGTATGTACAGTATACTTATCTTCCCTGGTGATCTAGTGGACCCCCCAATCCCCGATGTCCCCCATACATATTGATATATCTTCCCTGGTGAACTGACAGACCCTCCCCCCAGTCCCTGATGTCCTCCAGAAATATTGATATATCTTCCCTGGTGGTCTAGCGGACCCTCCAATCCCTGATCTCCCTCAAAACCATTTATATAACATTCCCCCATGGTCTAGTGGACTCCCACCCCCCCATCCTGATATGTAGTGCCTCACCACCCCACTCCCCCCATTTCTTCAATGAGCTAGTGCGAGACACAGCTCTCCACTTTCCACCTTGGCTGGCTGCCGACTGAGCTGTCAAGAAGCACGTACTGTATACAGTATGCACTACTTGACAGCTCAGTCAACAGTTCGCTAGACCAACAGAAAAGATGTATAAATATTTCTGGAGAACAATGGGAATCAGGGGGTCTGCTAGACCACCAGGGAAGATATATCAATATCAATAATCAACTGCCAATGTCAGCGACTCAGTAGATAGCACACTCGCCTCTGAGGCCGGGAGATCAGAGGGCTGTGGGTTCAGTTCCCACATCTGGCACTTGGGTTAATATACCAATACTGACACTGTAGTGCTGCATGAGAGGGGTGCTGCACTTCTGAGGTGCTGTCTTTCAGATGAGATGTTAAACCAAGGTCCCATCTGCCTGAATTGGTGGTAGTCCAGGTGGATGTTAAAGATCCAATGGCACTTATCGAAAAGAGTAGGAGAATTTCCCCGGTGTCCTGGCCAAAGTTCCCTCATTCACTAAAAATACCACCAACAGCTTAATCTGGTTCAAGGTCAGTTGGCATTCATCTGTATCTCCCTCCCCCGGGGCGTGCCTGAAAATAGGCAGGATTTGTCTAGTGCACTTACCCGGTCAACAAAAACTAAATAAATAAAATAATATTTCTGGGGACATCGGGCATCGGGGGGTCCGCTAGAACACCAAGGGAAGATCAGGATATTGTACATACAATACATTACAATGCAAATGCACCCCGCAGGGTGCCACTTAACTCCTGCTGATGCCAAGCTGTCACCCCAACTACCCCCTATGCCACCTCCTGTGCCCTTTCTATACCCATCAACCCAGTGTCAGACCCCGTCCCGCTAATGCACACTACTTAGACCACCTCCTGGCTAGTCTAAGTGGTGCCCCTTGCTGTGTCCACAGCAGGGCTTGCAAAATACCAAAAAAGAGGATACTGTAGCCCTGCTTTGGTGCAAGCCCCCTTGCGACCTGGCGCACTGGCTTGCTTGCCCCAACCGTGGCACAAGGGGGGCTTTGACACAGCTATGTCAGGATTAGACACAGGCTGTGTTAGAAAATCGTGACTGACTCAAGTTTTGACGCAAGTTACCCCCTGCATCAAAATCTTTTGACACAAGTCCCTTGCATCATTCTAGCCTCTTTGAAAATCAGGCCCGTTAGTTCTGCTTTATCATAATAGCTGGTGCTACACATTTTTGTTTGCTCACTAAGCTTACAGTCCTTTTGTTCTTGACTCCTGCTGTCAAATAAACTTCTCAGCAAATGACCTGCTTTGTTAGTTTAAAGTGTGTCCCAGTTAGAGAAAAATGCTTTCCGTGTCAGATGTTTTTAAAGTTCTATTTCTGCTTTATCTGGCTAGTTTGAAGTTACAAGTTCTTATTTTGCAGACTAAGTACACAGCCCTTTTGTTCTCATTGTTCTTTTCTTGTGCTAGCTAACAAGCAGGGTGTGACAGAGACCGAGGAAATGTTTTTAAAGGAGTTTTTGGTTTGAAGTTCTGCTTCCACTTTGGCAGAATAGTTGAACTCCCCCAAAAGATGAACACTATATGAGCATTCCTCTGACCACAGGGCATTAAAGGGAAGGTGCCATATCTGTGTGCCGGGCCTTCCTTTATGGTTGCCTGGCTAAGATATCCTCCAGTGCCAGGGTTGGGGGCATCTAAAAGCCTAGCCTGAAATGGGGAGGCAAAAAAGCATGTCTTATTGCATTCTGTGTCTGTAAGTACCGGGGGTATAAGTGTTAAAGGCCTGGCCTGAAACCTTTGGGAAGGGACAGCAAGTCTGTTTGTTTGTATCTGTATGCATTTGGAAGTACCAGGGAGGAGGATATCTGTGCTGAAAGCCTGTCCTGAAATCTGGGCGGGGAGGTGAATGCAACTTTTTTTTTTTTTAATGCCTTGGAAGTGCATGAGGAGGGGGATATCTATGCTGAAAGTCTGGCTTGAACCCTGGGGGACGGGGCAGCAAGTTTATTTGTATGTATGTATTTATTTGTAAGCACCAGGAGAGGGGGATATTTGAGCTGAAACCCTGACCTGAAACCTTGAGGGGAAGGGGTGCAAAAACAGCAAGTCTGTAAGTGACAAATGTGGAGGGTGAACATCTGAGCTGAAAGTCTGGCCTGAATCCTGGTCTGGTAGTTAAATGTGGAGGGGGATATCTGAGCTGAAAGCCTGGCCTGGCCTGAAATCTGATCTGGTAGTTACGTTGTTAGATGCCACAAATCCTGTTTATTTTTGTTTACACCAGTGCTGGCCCTGAAACTTAGTTCCCAAAAACTGTCTGTAAAGCACAGCAAACCATCTTGCAGCTTTTAGAATGTAATTCCTACAACCGATTTATTAATAAAAAGGGAGGCTATATATGCTATGCCTTGCTGCATACAGTATGATATCCCCTATCTGTGTAAAGAAACCCTACTTACCTACTTTCACAACACGTGGGTCGTGGGCCCTTAGATTTCCTGTGTATGTATAAATGTAAGCATTTTTTTACAACTCAGGAGCAACAGAAAACAGTAGGGAACTTACCTTGAAAAGTGTGACAGCAGCACAAGACAAGAACATAGCTCACAAGACATGCAACAGAACTGACTGAAAGTGATAATTCTGCTGGTTTGTGCAATTACACATCATCATCAATTACCATGATGCCTTACATGCATCAGTCCCCCCCCACACACACACACACACACACACTCACACACTAAATGAAACAGGACATTCCTGGGGGAAAAAAAACTACTAAAAATGAAAATTAAAGGAAGCTATAGAATTCTATTTGGTAGCCTAATTGTAGCATGCCAGACCATAAGTGGTTACTCTAAGAAGACATGCACATAGGTAGTTTAAAAAAAAGTTATATTTACTTAAAAAAGGAAAACCTATGTTTTTAGAGGGGACAAATACTGCTTTCCACTTAAGTTGAAGGAGCACCTGAAACCCAACAGCACAAAAATCCTGGACTGTAACTAACAATCAGAATGGAATTCACTGCTCAACATAGCTTTTTCTGGGTAAAACAAATAAATACAAATACAATACACTGTACTTCATTCTCTAGGTAAAACCTGGACTGGGCCGGCCGAGTGGCGTGGAGGGCTGAAGCAGCAATGCCTTACCTCCTACCACACTGGCGACCCGTGTTCACGGTGCAAGCGGGTCTTTGGGGGCCGGCTGGGCTGGGAGAGGATCAAATGTCCGGAGGACTGCTCTCCTCTCCCAGGGAGGGTGGGGATCAGTGGCCGTCGTTTGTCTGACACCTAGCGGAGGCTAGATGTTGGCATGCCAGGCCAATACAGTGGGGCATGGAAGGCGGAGCAGCCGGCAGGTGAGCTGCATGTGGACGCACGCATGGCACGCCCATTATCAGCATTGCACACTCCGCCACCAAGAAAAGTGGAAAACTGGCTGCCATGGTCTTGTGGTTTGATGGTCATCCACCTAATGCCCCATCTCAGAGCGTGTCACCCATACTGGATCCAGTCCTGGTGGGGAGTTGGGGGCTCCCCGCCACCCCACCATGGGGTAACAGGGTGGTGGCCCGAATAGGAGACAGGCATGGACGGCCGGAGGATGGGGATGCCTGGACATAGATGCCGACCAGGGGCCAAGGGGAGGAAAAAAGCAAGGTTAAAAAAAAAAACCTGGACTGGAGTCTGTTAAAAAATGCTTGTGACTCTACACTTTTTTGTCTCATGTATTTAGTATTCAAAATATTTCCCCCCTAACCATGTGATATAAACCATCATGCATTTGTGTCTTAGCTCAAAAATATCATGATGTTGGGGGGGGCATAAGCCGTGAGGCTTACCCAGCTTTCCTCAGCCACCTTGTTCTTTGCAGGCACCACTGCATAATCCTCTGTATATTTCACTATTCCTGCATCAGGATTTAGGTGTAGGACTTTTGATATTTTTCAAGTGAGTTCCAGGCCAGAGAACAGCAGCAGTAAGTGAATAGCAAATGAGTAAGCAATAAGCCAGGACAAGGTGTGGGTTGTTGTCTGATACATGCACAACCCATGGTGTTTAGTGAGGCACCTGGGGAGTGCATTGATCAGACACACAATCCCTACCTTGAAGTGGCTTATTGCACTTATAAAATGGATCCCTCAAGTTTCTATTTTAAAATAAAAAAGAATGCAAAAAATGAAAAATAAATTCCTTAAAATGATACTTTTTTAGTATTCTCACGTAAAGTAGTTCCAGAATTACAAGTAATGTAATTGTACAGAACTGCTCTGCAGTACCGCTTGATAGTCAGTGGATGGTCCCTGCATGATGTAATGTGTCTGTGCCCCCCTCCCCCCTCCAGACCAGTGTAGCCAGCTGTTCTTTTTTTTTTAATTTTTTGTAAAAGGTACTGTATCTGGCTCCTCAAACTTCAGGCTTTCAGTGGTACAGCAGCATCAGAGGAGCAAGTACAGTTTTTGGTGACAAGTGCACCAAACTGAACGGGTGCTCTAGCCAGCCATTGTTTTTTTATTTCTTAAAAAAGGAAACATTTTCTGGCACCACAAACTAGGAGATTTCGGCAGGGCAGCGACTTCGGAGGAGCAACTTCTGGTTTTGGTGATGAGAACGCTGAAAAGACTGAGTACTCAAACTTGCATGTGGTTGTGCCTGCTAACACAAAGAAAATGAATAAAGTTCACCAAGGGATGTGGTGCCTGGATTCTCAGAAGGGAAAGGAGATGGTGTCAATGGCATTGTGTGGGGAGAGGGAGTGGGTGGGCGGTCAGGCAGGCTGCACAACAGACAGATTCTATGAGAGGATATTGCCAACAACCTGGGGCTGTGGATTAAAGGCCTGCAAAAAATAAATTACCACTTGTGTTTCAACAGGTTTGTTTTTTTAATAAAATATCTTTTATTGTTTACCATGTATTTGCTAGTTGCAGTGGTGGTGGGGGGTGACTATTAAACACGATGGGTTTAAATGTTATCTACGAGGTTAGAGTGAGTTATGAGTGTTACCTGACATGGCTGCCAGAAATTAATCTGTGGCAGGCGCTGCATCCTGATTTCCAAAAAAGTTTCACCCACAGGGCTGTTGCTCTATAAATGTATACCTGGGGGTGGCTCTTGACCAATCAGGATGCAGCATTTTCTGTACCCATTTCATAAAAGATAACATGTTTATCAATAATGACAAGATGGTACATTTATACAAAGAAGCTAAGCTAGTAGTCAGAGAATGTCTAGTGGTTACTGTAGTGCACAGCTGTTCAAGGCGTGAATTGCAGACCTAATTTATAAAGTGAAGGCTTGTCCATGAATCTGTAATTGACAGGTTAAGGAATATGACAACAAAGTTTGCCTAAACTGAGGGGGGAAATTAGCATTTTTTATTGGGGAGCATAAATGTAATCTACCCCCAAATGGCTTGAATTATCACACATCACCATCAGCATATGTGATGACTCTCTTGCTAAGCATAAATTTCAACATTATCCACGGAAATGTGGGATTGCCTTTCAAGTGCACATGACCATTTACAGTGCATTACTGTTTCTTGCATTTTCTCTTTTCTGTAGTGCTTTTTCTCTCTCCTTGGCCTCTGGTTCACCTCTCCTCTCATCACCACCCCCAGCCCCATGATCGACCTTTTGGCGTACTTACAGATTAATCACCACTTACCATGGAACACCATGGTGGTGAGGGACTGTCGCATTGGTGTGTGGGCCTACTGGGGGGCTCCAGCATCCACCGTGAGCCAACCAGAGCTTTTTTCCTCCATGTTTTTCTCCCAAGGATGTGGCATGCAATGACATCATACAGTGGCGTGAAAAAGTATTTGCCCCCTTCCTGATTTTCTCTATTATTGCATATTTGTCACACTGGATGTTTTCAGGTCTTTAGACAAAATATAATATTAGATAAAGGGAACCTGAGTGAACAAATAACACTTTTTTTTACTTATTTCATTTATTTAATGAAAAAATTAACCAACACCAACTGGCACTGTGTGAAAAAGTAATTGCCCCTAGTTAAATCAACCCAATTAAAAGGATAATTAGGGTCAGCTGATTGAACACAGCCAGGCTTGATTACAGCCAGTCCTGCTCAATATAAACCTCACTTATTTTGGCCCTTACCATCAGAGTCACGTTGCCAGCACAAAGATTCAACCAGCACATTATGCCATGATCAAGGAAGTTCCTGAAAAGATCAGAAAAAATGTGTTGCCCTCTTTCAGTCTGGAAAGGGTTACAAAGCTATTTCTAAGGCTCTGGGACTCCATCGAACCACAGTGAGAGCCATAATCTCCAAATGGAGAACACTTGGAACAGTAGTGAATCTTCCCAGGAGTGGGCGGCCTGCCAAAATTACTCCAAGGGCACAGCGTAAATCATCCAGGAAGTCTCAAAGGATCCTAAAACAACATCCAAGAACTGCAGGCTTCTCTTGCCTCAGCTAAGGTCAGTGTTCATGACTCCACAATCAGAAAGAGACTGGGCAAAATGGGCTTCATGTGAGAGTAGCAAGGCAGAAACCACTGCTAACCAAGAAGAACATAAATGTTCGCCTCATTTGCCAAGAAGCACCTGGATGATCCACAAGCCTTTTGGGAAAATGTTCTATGGACAGATGAGTCCAAAGTGGAACTTTTTGGACGACATGGATCCCATAATGTCTCGTAAAGCAAACACAGCATTCCACAGTAAGAACACCATACCAACAGTCAAACATGGTGGTGGTAGTGTGATGGTGGGATGCTTTGCTGCCTAAGGACCTGGATGACTTGCCAAAATTAAAGGAACCATGAATTCTGCTCTGTACCAGAAAATTCTTAAGGAGAATGTCCGGTCATCCTTCCGTCAGCTGAAGCTGAAGCGTAGTTGGGTCATGCAGCAAGACAATGATACAAAACACAAAAGCAAGTCCACATCAGAATGGCTAAAAAGAAGTAAAATTAAAGTTTTGGAGTGGCCTAGTCAAAGTTCAGATTTAAACCCAATAGAGATGCTGTGGCAGGACCTGAAACGAGCAGTTCATGCTCGAAAACCTACCAAATGTTACTGAATTAAAGCAGTTCTGCAAGGAAGAGTGAGTTAAAATTCCTCCACAGCGATGTGAAAGACTGATATTGAATTATAGGAAGTGTTTGGTTGCAGTCATTGCAGCTAAATGTGGCGTAACCAGTTATTAAGTGTAAGGGGGCAATTACTTTTTCACACAGTGCCAGTTGGTGTTGGTTAACTTTTTTCATTAAATAGGTGAAATAAAAAAAAAAAACAAGTGTTATTTGTTCACTCAGGTTCCCTTTATCTAATATTACATTTTCTCTAAAGATCTGAAAACATCCAGTGTGACAAATATGCAATAATAGAGAAAATCAGGAAGGGGGCAAATACTTTTTCACGCCACTGTATATGCATGCACTTAAAGGTGTTCACGCATACTGATATCTGGTGGCAGTCCCTTACCCTGTGATACGCTCCCACTGCAGTACTACAAGGCCTCCACAAGGTGGAAATCCCCCCAACCCCCTCATGGGAGGAGAGCTATCTCTGGGACACTCTATCCTCCCTCACTGCTGTATTCCAGGCATGCCGTGTATCTCCATGTGAAAGTATGTCAAGTTCTGTGACCTCTAAACTTTCCAAAAATCATAGAAACATAGAACATACTGTAGAAACATCAGAACAATCAAGAACTCAGATCAAAGAAATTGAAACAAGACTCCATCACAGTGTTCATCTATTTTATTCAGCATAACAAGCCACTACAGTAGCCTGTTATGCCGAATAAAATAGGTGAACACTGTGAAGGAGTCCGGTTCTGATTTTTAGAAAACCTACTATCCTCTCTCCCTCAGCTGGTCCCTGAATTCCTATGTTTTGTTCATGACCTACGTTTGTTTGTTCCTGAACCCGTGTCACCACTGTAGTGAGAACTACCAGTAATGCATCCACTGCACTACTGGACCACTTCTGTTTCCTGCATTTCCAACCAATTAATTTATTTTCTTATCAAGATATTTATGCCCTGGTCATCTGTCATCTGGCCCAGCCCCACCTCGGCCCTGACAGCCCCACTTACAGTCATCCATTTCATGTGGGGATCTGTTGAAGGACACAAGCCCTGAGAGTATTACTTATTTTCTGGTTTTACTTCCCCTTCCTCTCTCCTTCCTCATCCTGATGGTACCGCACTGCTATAGTATGGCCTCGCACACACATGCAGTGTACCCCTGGGCAATTGTGTAGATTATCGGGCCAGTATATGCTGGCTGTAATCTGCGTAGCCGCCACTTATGCTACTTTCACTGACGTGGACTGACTGCTGCAGCCATGCAGGGTTACTTTGTTCAAACATTTCAGGTGGTTTGCTGTTGATTTGTGTATTTCCAGTCTATTTTAGTTTTTTGGGGGTGAACACACACACCTTTTATTTTTTTTGGGTACGTTACCTTACTAACAGTTAATGGCATAGTGAATAGGGTGCTGTACATGTCATATTGGTTATAACAATTTATACACTACCCCTTTACCAAAAAAGGGTGTGTGGGGGGGGCAAAGCCCCCCAACTAAAACAGACTAAAAAATACATCAGCAGCAAACAGTAGTACTTAGTAGTTACTAATAATAACTAATAACAATAATAATCTACACAATTGCCCATTGCAGTGCACCGATGTCAGAGTGAGACTGCTAAGTGGAATGTAATAGACCAGCGTAGGTACCGTGACTTACTTTCGCATTCATGAAACAATTATGTCAGTGTACTTATGCTGGTCCAATAAAATACACAATCGCCCACAGAGGAGCAAGCTCCATCAGATTGAATGCAGTGCCACCCTCACCCCAGCTTCAGACACCTCACCAGTGACGGGACTTCCCCAGCACTGGCCACCTAATTCCAGCATCCCGACTCTGCTCTCAAACCTTGGTCGCAGCAATGGCAGTGCAACACACTGCTGCTGGGCCATTGGGTGACTCCTTTTCCAACAATATTTGTATATTCCTACAGAGTGGAGGAAGAGTGAAAGGTTTCAGTGGTCTTTTTCTGTTCTTTTACAGGCAGTTTGAAAATGTTTTATTCATAAACAGCTGGTTATCTCTCAGAGAAACATCATGATGTGGGGTGCGAACTAGAGATGCTGTATGTAAACAGAAATATGAATATTCACTTTCTGTGCTCAGACACATTGCCTCCTGAGAAGTGAGGAAACCGCTCCTGGACTGTACTAAACGTGACCCTTTCACACTGTTCTTTGCACCAATAGAACATATTACTTGCATGCTCTTATTCTGTACCCCTCCTCCCCCTGCTTACATCATGGCTCAGTGGAATGAGTGATGGAACTGCTCCTGACCAGATATGGAAGGTACATAGCCCAGTCTCCACATAATGATCTCATTCAGTCACATGGATACAGTTCTTTGGCTGCTTTCTGTTTTGTTTTTCAGCCCATATCTGGCCATCTGCGCAGAAAACCTCTGTTCCTAGATGAGCTGTTCCAGAAATATTTATTCAACTTGTCTGCAATTCCAAGACAAGAAAGGAGGGGGGTTGTTGTGCTAGAAACATAATAAATGCTTCAAACATCTTACTTTCGCAATCTTAATTTTAGCAACACTCATATTAATTTTAGCAACAGCCATTACTTCTAGTAAGTTAACATTTTTTTTCCCATTGTGCCAGCTGGTTGTACACCATTGTATTACTTAATATTATCTATATTTTAACTGGTATTTAATTAATTTAAGTAGGCTACACTGTTTTTACAGTTTTATTGAGTGTGTACATACATATGTGTGTATTCTCTCTTTCTCTCTCTCTCTCTCTCTCTCTCTCTCTGTATATACAGTATATATTTATATATATATATATATATATATATATATATATCTTCATTACAAAAACTCAGTTAATGCATCAGTTAGTGTTGATACTCACTGACAAAAGTTTGGAAATTCTGTGTTAGGGTTGCCAGCCCCTACTGCCCCACCCCCACCTTCCACACACCAACAGGCACCTGCATGTGCGTTGGGGTCATCGTCCTGACTCTCACCCCATTCCATTTGTAAACAAGCTGAGGTGGTGCAGTATAGGAGAATCGGGTGAGAGTTAGGCCGATGACCCAAACACACACCGACGCCTGTTGGTGTGTGTGGAGGGTGGGTGGGTGGGTAGGGGCAAACAACCCTAACACCAAATTTCCAAACTTTTGTCGGTGTACTATCAACCCTAACTGATGCATTAATGGAGTTTTTGGCAATGAATTTCCCTTTGTTTTAGAGAGTTTAATTTAAATAGAAAGTGGTGTGTTGTTGCTGGAGCGCATGGGGTGCTCTCGTAATGCTGAAATTCAGGCATGCTGTAAAAAATGACAGCTGTGCTGTTCTTGAGGAGGTGTGATAAAATGTCAATGTTGAAAATCTGGAGTGAAAATATTAAAAATTTGCAAGGTTTTGAGCGTGCGTTGAAACTGTGCAATGTATGCTTGTAATGTGGTAATTTTTTGGATGTTTATCACAAAATTTTCAACATGGCTTTTCTGAGACCTCCCCTCATAAACACTGGCACTGTGATTTTGTTAATCCATCCTGAAAGTTGATTTCACACAGTGATCACACTATTCTGCACCACAGGTGTGAGAATATGTTCCAGGCAGGATGTGTAAAGTGACAGCTGTACTGTTCATAAGGTGGTGAGAAAAAAATAGCAATGTTGAAAATCGGAAGTGAAAATATTAAAAACTGGTGTAGTTATGAGCATGAGTAGAAACTGCACAATGCACACTCATAACGCAGTCATTGTTTGGTATTTTTTCACCAAATTTGCAACATGAGCTTTTTGGGACCCCTTCTCATGAACAGTGGCACTGTTGTTTCATGACTCGGTGTCAAAAGGTGATTCCGGACAGTGACACTAAAATTACCTTTCAGGACCAAGAAATTAAATGACAATCCCAGTGTTCATGAGGTGAGGTCCCAAGAACCCCATGTTGTAAATTTAGGTTAAAAATTCCAACAAATGTCTGAAATATCAACCTAAGTTGAAACCCCCTCCTCCCATTTACTCCCATTGTACGGCTTACCTTTGATTCGTCATTTTGCGGTTTGGCTTTGCAGAGTGCAGACATGTCTCTGGTCCTGAGATCATTGCTGTTCCCGACCTTCAGAGGATAAGTATGGGTGAGGGGGGTACAGGGAGGTGAGTTTTCAGTGGGAGAGGGGATGGGGAAGGGGGACTGGGGAGACGACAATGGACTGTTTTCTTTTCTATAGGGAAAAAAGACATCGATGGACGGTTTTCTTACGTTACAGGAAAGATTTGGGCACTCTGGGGTGGGCTCCCAGTGTGCCACATGAGTTTTGGGGGGAGGACATGCTGCCAACAGGGGGATTGGGCACCCCCATCTGCAAGTTCATAAAAAAAATAACTGTCACACTAGGATGGGCTCCCAGTGTGCCACATGATCTTTTTGGGGGGGACATGCTGCCAACAGGGGGATTGGGCACCCCTATTGGCAACTCTGAAAGAAAAGCCATTACATTTTGGTACACTGGGGTGGGCTCCCAGTGTGCCACATGAGTTTGGAGGGGGGACATGCTGCCGACAGGAGGATTGGCACCCCCATCGATAAGTGTTTTAAAAAAAAACATTTTGGGCACACTGGGGTGGGTTCCCAGTGTGCCATGAGTTTTGGGGGTGAGGTGAGACATGATTCTGACATGGGGATTGGGCACCCTGATGTCAGGGCAGTTAGTGCACTGTGCACAGAACAGGAATTTGATGCAGAATTCTGCATCAAAAATTTTGATGCAGCATTCTGCATCGAATATGAAAGACATCGGGCCCCGGATGATTTCCTCATTTTGTTAGGTAAAAACTACATGGCCCGGCCCTTCTTGCTCACCTTAGAGGTGTTTAGAGTATGTTTATACGTAGTACTCTAGCGAGCAATGGCGCCGAGAGCGTTTGCGCGAGTTGTCATTTCTTGAATCTTAATTTAGACCTAAACCTGTGAAGTAAACGCAGAATAAGAGACCTAAAAACTGTGTGGTTAAGGTAATTGAAACAGAAGATTAATTCTTTTTAGTTTTAGTAGCATTATTCCTATTCGGTAATGTTACTACTTTTTATCACAGCATTTCACAGGAGCATTGCTTGACTTTTGTTCAAGTCGTTTAGACATCGTTCTTTTGAATCGAGAACTTTTTCTCAGTAAGCGCCTATGTAACTGGTTATTTTTCTATATTACAGTTAAAAACTGATAGTTAAAAATTTAGACTTCATAAAGTTTTTTGCATTTTTGTCCCTTGTTACAGAAATTCAAATGTGATCTCCTTTGAGACACAGCGCAATCTCCCAGCACCACGTACACTCGCAAGTTAATTTTAGGTCCCATCAGGTTTGTTCCACCTGATTTCGATATTAAATCTGGCTAAAATAATACTTTTTGTAATAACACACTGTTTAACAAACTAGAAACTTATTGTCTATATAATTTATTTTGTTCCTCTTCCTTTTAGTGAATACTAAGCTCCAATTCTGATGAAGGAACAATTGTTTAAGTTCTGAAACGTTACTATTTGGATCAAAAATATTTTCAGGAGCTAAATGAAAATTCAGCTTTAGAGATTTTGTATGGAAGCAACTTGTCTCCACAATTTCATGTGCTTATATCCTGGGACTAATAATTTTTTCAATAAGAGGAACTTAATGACATTGGATTTAAATTAAAGCATTAATTATTTATTGTGGTTGTGAGACTCATATTTTGAAATCAAACACTTGTGTTTACCTAATGGGGGAAAGAGGAACACGGTGGGACCATTACTTTGTCCAAAAAGAGGCTACAAAAGGATTTTGTTTTTTTTTTTATTCTTTACGGGGTAGAATACTGCCAGAAACTTGACACTTTCACATATGCGAAAGTGCCCTATCCGTTTCTTTCTAAAATTGCGGCTGTAAGGGGGCCAATTCTGAATATGCGAACATATGAAATTTGCCAGCAGATAAAGGCCTAGAGGTCTATCAAGTCTGCTCGAATGTGCAGCTAGCACCCCTTATTCTGCAGCTGCTCCTCCCTTCCACCCTTCCCCTTCTTTGACCCTCCCCCTTGTCCTGTCCCATCCCCTTTTGAAGCAGTCCACTGTTCTACTGGATACCACTTCTGCAGGTAACTCATTCCACCCTGCCACCACCCTCTCTGTAAAAAGTGTCTCCTCATCTCCTCCTGAACCTTCCTCCTCCCTCCAGTCTCATATCATGGCCCCTGGTATCCCTTCCTCCCTTACTTTGAACAGCCTCTATACCTGTCTTGTTTATTCCTTCATGTACTTAAAGGTTTCAATCATGTCCCCCATCCCCTCCTCTCCTCCAGTGAGTACATGTTCAACTCCTCAGCCTCCTCTCATATGATAAGTCTCCCAGCCCCTTGATCATCTTTGTTGCCCTGCACTGCACCCTCCAGTAACTTAATGTCCCTCTTCAGATACAGGTGCCAGTACTGCATGCAGTACTCAGGTGCGGTCTAACTAATGACCTATACAGTGGCAGAATCACCTCCTCCCTCCTCGAGGATATACCCCTTGCATACAGCCCAGCATTTTGTTGGCCTTGCAGCTGCCTTCCACATTGTGCCGAGTTGTTCATTGACCCTGTAATGAGCACCCCAGATCCTTCTCCTCCTCTGTCTGGGCTAGCTGCACTCCCCCCAGCTGGTAACTCCTCCTTGGGTTCTTCATCCCAAAATGCAGCACCTTGCACTTTTTGGCATTAAACCCCAGTTGCCAGGTGTCTGACCAGGTTTCAAGCTTTGCCAGATCATCCTACAACCCCTGCCATCCCCCTATGTCATCCACCACCGCTCCAACCTTGGTATCATCAGCAAACAGACTGATCTTGCTCTTGATGTCCAATGATATGTCTGCAATGAATATCCCAAACAACACTGGTCCCAACACCGAGCCCTGTGGAACATCACTCGTCACTACCCTTGGGTGTGAGATCTTCCCACCCACCACCACCGTCTGTTGCCTTCCCTGAAGCCAGTTTCCTACCCATCTCACCAGCTTTGCACCTGCCCCTGTGCCTACTAACTTACTTCCCAGCCTTCCATGCAGCACCGAGTCGAATGCCTTACTGAAGTCCAGATACAGGACATCCACTGCATGGTCCCTGTCCAGTTGCCTAGTTACCCAGTCATAGAACTCCACCAGGTTGGTTTGGCAGGATCTGCCCCACATGAAGCCATGCTGTCTGCCATCTTGTAGTCCTTTGGCCTCTAGGAGGGCCGCCAGCCTCTCCTTCAGGATAGTCGCCATTAGCTTACCCACAATGGTTGTGAGGCTCACTGGTCTGTAGTTTCCCAGTTCATCCTTGGGGCCACTCTTGTGGAGGAGCACCACATGAACCATCCTCCAGTCCTGAGGTACACACCCCAAATGTAGTGAGGCATTAAATTGGTATGCCACAGGTCCTGCAAGGACCTCTGCCAGCTCCTTTAGTACCCTGGGGTGGATGCCATCTGGGCCTGGCACCTTATCCACCGTCAGTGCCTACAAACCCTCCCGAACTCTGCCCTCCATGATTTCCCATCTGTCACCCCTTCCCCCCTGTTTCTGCCATTTCAAACAACATGAAGTCTTGCTATATTCTGACATATGCAGTGAGCCCCAACCTTCGAACTGCTCTGAAGGTGAAAGAGTTAACTTTCCATGCCAGGCATGGAATGCTGAGCTTGAGCTCGGTTGAAACTCTGTCTGTTGTTCTTCAAACTCAAACTGTCAGATTCTTTACTCCGCCTCACTGAATAATCGCTCCAGAGATTTCTACTTCTGCTTGGTTCATTTTGTCGGTTAAAGTATTGTTTTTCTCGGTTTTCGACCGAATTTAAACTGTAACCAGTCGGTTCAGGCTCTGTCTGTGGTATTTGTGAGTACTAGATAGGTTTTACATTAATTCTCTTCTGTGTGGAACTTGTAGACGGTTTATCGGTTCAGTGTGAACCGATCAGGTTATTTAAAATATCTTAATCTGTGATTTAGAGTGTGGTTACCGGTTCTTATCAGTTCTAAAAAAACAGATTTTATTACGTTTCCACGACCCGTGACACGGTTGGGAACCGATAAGAGGGTCTTACCTGGCGGATTGCCATAAATGGGTAAGTTTGGATAGGACTGGCACTATGTCTGAGAAATCCAAAAGAAAAACAGGCCCACTGGGTTTCAACACTGCTGTGTGTGTGGGGAAATCTTTGCCAAGGCTGACCCCACACCACCTGTGTTTATTGTCTGGGGTTTGACCACCTCAATTCAGACTGCCAGATTTGTAAAATTTTCCTGCAGCTACCCTGGAAAAGAGAGTTTGTAGGCTCAGGGAAAGGGAGGCCAAAAGTCCGCTGAACCGGATGGCCAGCCGGTTCAGTTCCAATCGAACCAGAGGAGTGCCTCTGACCAGGGCTAGACTTCTTCGGCAAAGGATATCTGACTTGAGGAGTCGGTTCCAGCAAAAGGATTAGGAAATCAGCTGGTGGAGCCAAACTTTCTCCAACCGCTGAAGAAATAGCCAAAGCGATCAAAATTGTCCAGTCGCTTCCTGGTTCCGACCGAACCGGCACCATCAGGTAAGCGCTCGGTTCGGCCGGTTCCACTGGTTCAAGAGTATGATTTAGAGGAATATTATGAACCAGAGGAGGGGGAAGAGAAGTATGAGGAGAGTGAATGTGGATTTGAAAGTCTGTGTGCCCATTGACCCGACATCTCCCCAGACAGACCTTCAGGAGTGTCTCCTCCTCCTAGGCTTTCTGAGTCCCCTCTCATTTTATGTTTTATAAAAAGTGGTTGAAACCTCCAGCTCCCTATGGAGGAAGCTGTGGATGATCAAGAGGAGCCTGACTATGGAAATGATGGATATCCCAGAGTCTCAGGAGACTGTCTATTCCTTGCATAAATCTTTTGGGAAACAGACATTTAAAATTCTAAAAACTCCTCGCACTATACCTCCTGTGGATAAGAGAATGGATAAGAGGTACACATTGTCAGGCTCTGATACGGAGTTCCTTACACAACAATGCAGCCATGTTGAGGTAGTGCAGGCTGCAGCCTGTGACAAGGCAAATATTCCCTTGGCTTCACACCCCCAGGACAAGGACTCCAGGAGGATTGATGCCATGGCAAAGAAACAGTACATGGCAGCATCCTTGGGACTCAGACAGGCAAATTATATGGCTCATGTTGCTAGATATCAGAAATCCAGATGGGACACTGTTATGGCTCTAGCAAAACAGGTCCCTGGCCAGCTTTCCAAGGAGCTGGAGCAGGTGGCTGCTGATGGTATTGAGGCATCCAAGGTGCAATTCCATGCTGCAGTGGACTCAAATGATGTGTCATCAAGAGTCATGGCTACATCTGTGGCACTTCGCAGAATGGCTTGGCTCAGATGTACTAGCCTGTCACAGGATACCCAGACTAAGGCCATGGATTTTCCTGTTGTGGGTAATTCCCTGTTTGGGAAGCAGACAGAGAATTACATGAAGAAAATGGATGAGTATAGGACCACCTATAGGAGTGCACAGGCCAAGGAAAGGCAGGCCACTCCTCAAAGGCAGCTTCCCAGGGGCAGGGGCAGGCCTTTTCATAGGCCTTTTTACCAAGCCCAGGCCTCCTCTTCTGCTTATGCCCAGAGGGGGTTCTTTAGAGGGAGAGGCAGAAGGGGTACAAGCAGGCCTGCTTCCACCCCTCAGCCCAAAGCCCCTGCCAAGCAGGCACCCTGATGGGGTTGCCAGGGCCGATTCTCAGCTACCTGTAGGGGGCAGGCTGGCTTACTTTGTCCAGGACTGGGAGTCTCTGACATCAGACAAATGGGTCCTGGAGGTAGTAAGCCAGGGACTGGTTCTCAGCTTCAAAAAAGTTTCCAAAGATGAGAACCAGATCCTTTCCACCTGCAAATCCATCAGAGGCACTTGCCTTAGAGGCAGAGGTCTCTTCCCTCCTTGCTCTCAGAGCTGTGGAAAGGGTTCCAACCCTACACCAGGGCAAAGGATTGTATTCCAAGTACTTCCTTACCCCAAAAAAGACAGGAGAATGGCGGCCCATCCTGGATCTCAGATACTTAAACAAGCACCTTTTAAAACCAAAATTCAAAATGGTGACTCTGGGAATTATTCTACTCTCTCTAAGGCCAGGGGACTGGCTAGTGTACCTGGACCTCAAGGATGCCTACTTCCATATTCTCATCAGAAGCTCCCACCAAAAGTACCTCAGCATTACCAGTTCAGAGCAATGCCCTTTGGCCTCACCTCTGCTCCAAGGGTATTCACAAAATGCCTGGCAGTAGCAGTTGCTTCTCTGAGAAGGCAAAAAAATTGCCATCTTCCCTTACCTGGACGACTGGCTCATAGTAGGCCAGTCCCCAGACCAAGTCAAGTTACACCTACAGATAACTCAGCAACTGCTCACCTCTCTAGGTTTCCTTCTGAATCTTTCAAAGTCAGTTCTAGAGCCTGTCCAGCTCCTCACCTTCATAGGCGCAGAGCTGAACACAGAGAAAGCCAGAGCCTTCCTTCCTTTGGACAGGGCAAGGACCCTGGTCTCTCTGGCCTCCTCATTCACCCTGCAGGTGTCTCGACCAGCAAGGCATTTTCTACAGCTCCTGGGGCACATGGCTGCTTCTACAGCAGTAGTGCAGGGAGCAAGATTTCAGATGAGGGACATTCAGTTCCATTTGAGAGCCTTTTGTCTCAAAGGAAAGACCTCTAACCAAATTGATCCCAGTGACTCAAACCTGATCCAGGCCCTACAGTGGTGGCAGGGTCAGAGCAATCTGAGACAAGGGTTCCTTTTGTCACTCAGTCTCACTCCTTAATCCTTACTACAGATGCATCCCTCTTGGGGTGGGAGCTCACATAGGCGACCTCACCACTCAGGGTTGTGGTCCCTCAGGAATCTCTGCTCCACATCAATCTGTTGGAACTCAGAGCAGTTTTCCAGCACTTCAAGCTTTTTCCAAATCTGTTCAGAACAAAGTTGTACAGGTCAGAACAGACAACACCACCACAATGTGGTACATCAACAAGCAAGGGTGCACTCGGTCTATGGCCTTGTGCACCAAAGCAATGAAGTTGTGGTCTCTGGCTTACTCCCTGAACACCTCCCTTACTTACGGCAGTTCACCTCCCAGGTAAGGACAATGTCCTGGCAGATGCTCTCAGCAGGATTTCCCAGGGCCATCACGAATGGTCACTGGCCCCCCTGGTCTTGGAGGTGATATTTTCCAGATGGGGCACCCCGCAGATAGATCTTTTTGCAGCCCCAGACAATCACCAACTTCCCCTTTTTTGCTGCAGGCCCCCAGTGTTGGGCTCAGTCCCTCTGGATGCCTTAGTTCTCAATTGGGAAAGGAAGTTTCTCTATGCTTTTCCCCCCTTCCCTCTACTGTTCAAAGTGCTAGTCAAAATCAGATCTCAACCCTGCAAGATGATCCTGATTGCTCCAGATTGGGCCAGACAACCCTGGTATCCACTCCTACTGTCCTTAGCAGTCCATCTTCCCCTGTGTCTCCCCAGGAATTACAACCTGTTAACCTGTGCTCAGGGGAGGGTTTGGTACCCGAACCTCAAATCTCTCAATCTCAAGGCCTGGCTCTTGAAGAGTTAGAGTTTGCTGATTTACACCTCTCCCAAGGTGTAATGAATATCCTGAAGGCTTCTAGAAAACCTTCCACCAGGGCTACTTATAATTTCAAATGGAAAAGGTTTTCCATATGGTGCTCTGAAGCATATTTCCCCAGAATCTGCTGATTTACCCATAGTCCTGGATTATATGGTCCACTTAAATACCTTGGGGCTGAGGCCAGCTACCTTAAAAGTGCATCTGGCAGCTGTGTCTGCTTTTATTTCAGCAGGTAAGCCTGCTTCCCTTTCAGCTCACTCTGTATTCTCCAAGTTTTTCAAGGGATTGCTTCACACCAACCCTCCATTCAGGGACCCTGCCCCCGCCTGGGATCTTAATGTTTGCATTGCTCAGCTTATGCAACCCCCATTTGAGCCTTTGTCTTCAGCAGAGCTTAAGTACTTGACTTGGAAGACTGTGTTTCTGGTAGCCATCACTTCTGCCAGACGCATAAGTGAGTTACAAGCTTTGTCAGTGGAGCCCGATTTTATCTCCTTTCATAGAGATAAGGTGGTCCTCAGGACTAACAGGAAGTTCTTGCCTAAGGTGGTTTTAGATTTCCACCTTAATCAATCTATATCTCTTCCAGTTTACTTTACTGACCATTCCTCGTCTGGCGAGAGGAGGTTGCACAGCTTAGATGTGAAGAGAGCCCTTAATTACTACATAGAGCGTACCAAGGGTCACAGGTTTGACTCCCTCCAACTGTTCCTCACTTATGGTGAGGTTGGTAAAGGGAAACCTGCCACTAAAAGATCCATTGCCAGGTGGATTGTCTCTTGTATCCAATTTTGCTATGGAAAACTGGGTAAGGTTCCTCCCTCAGGCCTGAGGGATCACTCTACCAGAGGTACAGCTGCTTCCCTGGCAGCTGCCAGGGACATCCCTATTCTAGAGATATGTCAAGCAGCTACCTGGAAAACAGTTCACACTTTTACCAAGCATTACTCCCTGGACATCCAGGCTAGGAGTGATGGTCGGTTTGGCACAGCTGTGCTTCAGAGCCTATTTCCTAAGTAGGTTTGTCCCTCCTCCATGGAGGTACTGCTTTGTAGTCTGCATATGTCAGACTATAGCAAGACTTCATGTTGTTTGAAGAAAAAATTACTCACCTTAGTAATGTTGTTTCTTCTAATGGAGTCTTGCTATATTCTGACCTCCCCCGCCTGCCCCTCTCAGAACCTCTGTTTTTGGGATGTGGGTGGGCAGTGCAGTGCTGGCACTTAGTAGGTACCCACCTTGTTGTTTTTCACCCCTCCTTTCTTGGGGTGACTTGGTGTTGTGTTTTCATTTTTTGGGTCTCCTGACTTGAGTCTTTGTTTTAGGACCAAAAAAGTGTGTTCTTATGTTTAGTAGCCAGTTGGCTAGTGTAGGTTTACAGCTTCCACACAGAACCTCAGTGAGTTTAGCTCATAAAGATCTGACTGGTTTGAGTTTGAAGAACAACAGACAGAGTTTCAACGAGCTCGAGCTCAGCGTTCCATGCCTGGCATGGAAAGTTAACTCTTTCACCTCCGGAGCAGTTCGAGGTTGGGACTCATTGCATATGTCAGAATATAGCAAGACTCCATTAGAAGAAACAACATTACTAAGGTGAGTAATTTTTTTTTCTCCCCTTGGCTGTGACCCCCTCTTCTGTTCAGTAAATACTGAGCAGAAGTACTCATTTAGTGCTTCTGCCTTATCGCACCCTGCTTCCACCCAGCCCCTCCTTCCTAATCCTTACTATGTGGTCCTTACAGCTCCTTTTCTCCCTGATGTACCTAAAGAAGTCCTTCTCCCCCTTCTTAATGCCTTGTGCCAGCCTGAGTTCCGTAGATGCCTTGGCTCACCTTACTGCCCTTGTCACCTCCTTCAATTCCATCAAGTACTCCTCCCTGTCCTCCCTCTCCCTGTTTTCTTGTACTTCCTAAAGGCATCTCTTTTCCTCCTTACCTTTTCCATGACCTCCTTGCTCAAACAGCTTGGTTTCTTAGCCCTAGCCTTCTTGCTCTGGGCCTTGCAGCAGGTTTTGGTTGCCTCCACTATCCCCAGCTTTATGAGCTCCCACCTCTGGTTAGTGTCCATACTAGATTGAATTCTGGCTAGGTACCCTTTTACCACTTCCCCCATCCTCCCAAAGTCAGCCCTTCTGAAGTCCAGCACTCTTGTGCCAGATTCCACTCCTTCCTTGCCCATATTCAATGTGAACCATAATGAGTGGAAAAAAGCATTTTGGGGTCTCAGATTAAAAATCTGATGCCCTCAGTGTCTTCCTCAGCCCCCAATTAGGTAAACACAACAATCTGTGTTTACCTAGGGCCATTATTTTTTAAATGGCAGGTGTTTTTAGCTGCCACTAACTGAAACAAGATGGTGGCCATTGTTTTCGCAAATAGAGCATTTGAGAAAGCTGGCGGCAGCTTTTGAGAGACACATGTATTTTTTCCCCTATTGACTATAATGTGAAACTTGTTTTTTGAATAACATTTGAACTGTTTAATATTTTTTCACTAGAGCCTTTGAAAGGGACATCAGTGACCCAGACTGCATCTTCCCTGAAGATTTCAGACCAAACAAACAAATTGTGTAGGCAGTAGCCACGAGCAAAGAAGCACACAAAAAACTCTTGTTTTTTTCATTTTTGGGTGCTCTGCAGTTCCACAACCACTCATTGGACCATAACACAACTTGCCAGATCCAGAGATCTGTGGTACTGGACTGCACATGCAAAATTTCAGGCAAATCTGTCATACAGTGCCAAAGTTATTAAGGTGCAAAGTTTGGGATTTAACATAGAAGTGGGCGGGCAACTCTAACTATACTAGCACTACCATGCCAGTATAATATATATGCGCACAGAGGTTCTTTGTCTTTTAAATAGTTTTTTATTTTAATGGGTTCACCACAATATATCCAAGGCACACTGCCTCTAGGGTAGCTGATCCAGTCCACTGGGGTGTCAAACAGACGAGGCATACTGATGAGTCCTGGTAGGACGAAACACGTGTCTATGTCTTCTGTGAGCACCCTTTGCAAACTGTGTGAGAGGCCTTTCGGCACCATGCAATTTTGCTTAAAGTTGGACCAGCACAACATTCTGTGGTGATTTGCATATGCAGCCCATGATGCTTTGCATTGTGGGGGCATGTGTGATTTTGTATTTTCTTGAAACTTGGCTTCCCAGCCAAATGCCCTTTGGGGTAACCCTTGCCTCAGTGTTTGCGCACAGAGGTTCTTTGTCTTTTAAATAGTTTTTTATTTTAATGGGTTCACCACAATATATCCAAGGCACACTGCCTCTAGGGTAGCTGATCCAGTCCACTGGGGTGTCAAACAGACGAGGCATACTGATGAGTCCTGCAGGACTAAACACGTGTCTATGTCTTCTGTGAGCACCCTTTGCAAACTGTGAGAGGCCTTCGGCACCATGCAATTTTGCTTAAAGTTGGACCAGCATAACATTCTGTGGTGATTTGCATATGCAGCCCATGATGCTTTGCATTGTGGGGGCATGTGTGATTTGTATTTTTGAAACTTGGCTTCCCAGCCAAATGCCCTTTGGGTAACCCTTGCCTCAGTGTTTGCGCACAGAGGTTCTTTGTCTTTAAATAGTTTTTTATTTTAATGGGTTCACCACAATATATCCAAGGCACACTGCCTCTAGGGTAGCTGATCCAGTCCACTGGGGTGTCAAACAGACGAGAACGCCTTAATTGAGGAGCCTCTCAAACCCGCGGGTTGAGCGAGTTCAAACCGGTCATGCCAGCAGCACTAAATGTGCAGTTGCCTGATGTCCGTGGCTGAAGCCTGGGAATGTCCAGGAGTCCCGAAGAGGTCCTAACGGAGTGATCCAAGGTTACTGGTGTTTGGAGTTCTGACAGGTTGCCAGGGCACAGTCTGTATAGGGACTTACAGGTGATGAAGCCCACCTTGAAAAGAACCGCCACCTGACAGGCAGACAGTGCAGGTCATGCTGCACTGCGGTTATAAGACTGGACCTTGAAGGCCCATTGCAGAACTGTGCCACCATGTTCTGCACTACCTGCAGTCTGTGGAGGGTCCCTCCTCTGACCCGAACTGTACATTGTTTCAGTACTCAAGCCTGAGGTGACAAAGGCATGTATCAGTGTCATCAGATCCTCACCAGGAATGAGTGGCTTAATGCTGGAGATGTTCTGCAAGTAGTAGAAACCAATCTTTGCAACATATGACACCTAATCTTCAAATACCAGTGTATTGCCCAGGATCACACCTAGATGTCACACCCTCAGGGTAGCCACCAGTGGAGCATACCCCAGGACAAAGTCTGTGTCCACCACTGCTGTCAAATTGTCATGCCCATGGCCTGTGTTGATCACTTATGCCTCTGTCTTATCCTGGTTAAGTTTCAGCCAGCTGGAAGCTATCAGTGATTGATTAATTTTGCCAAATAGTTGTTAATCACATGGACAGCTCTGTGTGTTCCATGTGCAAAAGGCGAATACAGCTATGTACCATCTGCATAGCAGTGAAAGTCCATGCTGTATTGTCGAAATGATCTCACCCAGGGGCAGCATGTACATTGGTGACAACTTCGTACAGAAGATCACACCCTGTTGTACTACACAAGAAAGAGGCATTGGTGATGAGGAGAATTCCACATCAATACCCCTGCACCATATCCGAGACATAGGACTCAAACACCTAATGACAGTTCAGGCGAGTCCACAAAACTAACTTAACTGATCAAGAAGCATGACGTGGTACACAGTGTAAAATACTGAGGAGAGATCCAGGAGCAAAAGAAATGGCCTGTCAGAGGTCCTGTATCTGCAGTCCTGAGCAGACCATTATGCACTGTAACTAGAGCTGTTTCTGTGCTGTGTCTTGTCTGAACGCAACTGAAATGGCTCATAGATGTCCAATGACAGCAGGTTATCCTCAAACTTTTAGGCCACTAACTTCTCAACAACCCTGCTCCAAAAAGGCTGGTTTGAGATCGGATGGTTCTTTGGCAGGATGTGTGGGTAGAGGAAGGTGCATCCTACAGAGTTGCATACACTCTAGGCGAGGTTTTACCAGGATTTGATACAGTGGCATGAAAATCTTACTACTTTGGTACAGTACTGCTATCCATGACTATGCAGCACATCACGTCACTGCCAATATGTGTCACTTTAGATCCTGTGCATTTTGGAACTCCCGTTGTGTCACTATTCGTTCTTTCAGCAGTGCCTCCATGATTTTACCTACCACTATAGGGAATTGAAGATTTGTGCATATAGTTTCCAACATTGTTGGTTTCTATGTCTATATCCTTATGCTCTCCCTCCTCCCCTCTGACCCTTATGCCACTATTCCTGTATGTTCTTCTGTTACTGATGTACCATGAGAATTTCTCATTACCCTTTCTTGACCATCTGTGCCAATCATTCCTAAGTTTCAAATCAAATTACATCAAAATTTATTTATAAAGCGCTTTTCAATAAATCAAAGCGCTGATAAAAACAAGAAATAAAACATCAGCAATAATAAATAAAAACATAAAACAATGAAATAACCATAAAATAAACTAACCAAATGCCAGTGAAAACAGATGACTTTTCAAGGATCTCTTAAATGATTTCATGGACAGGCACTCTCTAATCTGACGGTAGAGAATTCCACAGGGTCTGGGCCATAAAAAGCCCTTGCCCCAGATGATTTAAGACAAACCCTGGGAATCTCTAGCAATCCCTCACCAGTGGAGCCGGTGGGCGGAGAGGATGGTAGGGACAAAGGAGATCTTGCAGGTAGCCTGGTCCCTGACCATGTAGGGTCTTATAGGTCAGCAATGCAACCTTGAAGGTGATTCTCCATCGCACTGGCAGCCAGTGCAGTTCGCGCAGCACAGGTGTGACATGACAAGTTCTTGGTAGCCCAGTCAACAACCTAGCTGCAGCGTTCTGCACCACTGCAGGTGACGGAGATCTACCCCTGGCAACCCTAGATATAAAGTTTGTGCTTTTCTGCTACAGACTGCCATCCACAGCCCATCTTCCCTCTGCTTCTGTTTTGTTCCTGCTCCACCCACACATATATTCATTTGTCATCTTTTTTGGGGGTTTTATTTCTTTTAATTCCCCCCCCAGATCACACGTAGTGGCTCTGCTCCTGCTCCTGACACCTCACTCTGCCTCTATCAGGTGTCCATAATGCAACAGACACACAATCCCTCACCCCTGGAGAAGAGCAGTCCCTGGACACTCAATTCTTCTCCCGGCTGACTCTTGAACATCCCGAGTGCATTCCAGAAACCAGGTTGTCCACATTGCAGACTTACACTATGTATCTGTGTCGACAGGCCAGCCCCATTCATATGACATCTTGAATACTCTTCTTACTTCTCTTCCCTTGCTTCTCTTTCACCTCTCATCCGCTCCTTTTCTTTGAATGCTCCACCGGGGTGGGGGGGAAGCCTAAAGACCAACGATATTTACTTGAACTTTATACAGCAAACAGGAGATGTTTTGTACAACATTTAGTTTTTTCCTGCAGATATGTCTTCTGATGAATCAAAGTTTGGAGAATACAATTATATTAGCGGTTATGCATTTGAGCCTGAGTACATGACTGGAGAGCTGCGGAGTTAGTCAGCCAGCCTGTCGATGATGACATAAATGATGCAGTACACATAGATGGTGATCAGGAAGATTGTACAACTCAGGATCCTGAGGAGTGGTGCAATTGCTCGAACACATCAACATGCCAACCCACACTGAGTGGCAAAGTACCACCATGTATTGATATGAAAACTGAGGAAGAAATAGAATGCATTTGCCTGCATCCCGACTTCAAGACAGTATGCCATCGTCGAGCAGTTTTGCTGAGTGTAATGACACTTTGGCACTTTGCCTATATTGAGTGACCACCTGACAATACCCCAGTTTCCAGTGATTACTACTGACAATATATTAATAATTGCAATGTTAAACCTGTAATTCCATGATAGGAAATGATTCTTTATTTTTAACATTCTTCTTTCGTCAATGTGCATCTACTGTTGCTGAATACAGTCCTGACCTCCCAACCTGAAATGTCATTCAATTATGCATTACAGTACATATCCACAGTCACCAGCAAAATGGCCATAATACTGGCCTTGCAGGAAATGAAGTAGTACTATCCTCATGAAATTATTCTTAAGCAATAAACCAAGGCAGGGTGTGGATTATGCTGGGATTTATCGGCACACTGCTGTGGTTTGATCACGAGGCACAGCCAAATTACAAATCCACACCAGAAGTGGGAAAATACCAGTATATCCCACACTCTGAGTGGTTTATTATGATTATACAATGACCCCTTTCTGTTTCTGTCAAATTAAAGAAAGAAAATTATATTTATTTGCTATTTTTAATAGTTTTACACAGTTTACTCAGTATGAAAGGTAAAAGAAGGCACTAGGCCCATCGTGTCCACCTTCCCACCCTTGTGGGCTATGTTGTACTTAATCCCATAATAAATCTATCCAGTCTATTTTTAAACTGAAGTTGATTTACTGAATCAACAATGCTTTGTGGTCAACTATTCCACAGTGTGGCAGTTCTAATTGTAAAATAGTTTTGCCTTTTGTTCATATTTGCCCTCTGGACTGTTAACTGTTTAGTACTGTATCTTAGATTACCAGGTTTGTGTGCATATGATATATTGCACTCCAATATTAAATTATCATCCCTTAGTATGTTAAATAGAAGAATCATATCACCCCT
The DNA here is from genome assembly GCA_016271365.2 of Neoceratodus forsteri. NCBI lineage: Eukaryota > Metazoa > Chordata > Ceratodontiformes > Ceratodontidae > Neoceratodus > Neoceratodus forsteri. The sequence goes on from CM057449.1 coordinate 691,007,971, forward strand.
TTGTCTTTTGTCGCTAGATCAAAGAGTTGTAATTTTCCAGCTATCCTGATAAGACAGATCACTTATTCTATTAATCAGTTTAGTAGTTTTTCTTTGAACACTTTCTATAAGCTTTATATCCTTAACAAGAAAGGGGCCCAGAAGGAAGAGGCATAGTCAGATGGGGCCTAATATAACCATTGCCTCAGTGCTTGCGCTCTGTGGTTCTTTGCCTTTAACTTGTTTTGTTTTAATTGGGTTTACCACAACATAACCCAGATAGACCTTTTAGGGTAGCTGGTTCATTCCATTAGGGTGTCAAACAGATGAGTCACACTGATGAGTCCTGGTAGGATGAAACATGTGTCTGCATCTTCTGTTGGCACCCTTTACTAGCTGATGTGAGATGCCTTTAGGCACCATGCATTTCTTTAAGTTGAACCAGCATAATATTCTGTGGTGATTTGCATATGCAGCCCATGATACCTTGCATTATGGGCATGTGTGATTTGTATTTCTTTGAAACTTGGCTTCCAGGCCAGTGCCCTTTAGTGTAACCATTGCCTCAGTGCTTGCGCACTGTGGTTCTTTCTTTAACTTGTTTTTTGTTTTAATTGGGTTCACCACAACATAACCCAGATAGACCATTTTAGGGTAGCTGGTTCATTCCACTGGGTGTCAAACAGATGAGGCACACTGATGAGTCCTGGTAGGATGAAACATGTGTCTGTGTCTTCTGTTGGCACCCTATACAAACTGAGTGAGAGGTCTTTCGGCACCATGCATTTCTGTTCAAAGTTGAACCAGCATAATATTCTATGGTGATTTGCATATGCAGCCCATGATGCTTTGCATTATGGGTGCATGTGTGATTTTATATTTCTTTAATATAAGATTTATATAAAGGTAAGGTACACCATTCATGTCTAGATGTAAAGCTCTTCTAATTAAGCAATAATGCGACGACGGTGTGGTATATCATGGGATATCATCACACCTTTGGTGAGTTAGGCATGAGGCTGCTCTCGAGTGCCAATGACCCAAGAAGTGATGATGTCCCATGATATACCACACCCTGGAGTGCATTATTGTTATTATGAATTGGCTTAAAAATTTTATTAGTAAAAATAACAAACAACAAAAACAAAAAACAAAACCTTTTAAAATGCCCTTTTAGGATGTCGGAGGGTATCTTCTAAGAAAATAGTTCTTGGAAGGCTCTGGACAGCAGGTGGTGCTCTTGTAAGTGGGTTTGTGCTGTGCTCTGTCTCACTCTACCAGACATGGCAACCGTTGTGGTCGTAGGATTCTTTTTCTGAGTGAGGAGGCTGGTGGCTGGAGTTTTTGAGGCCGTGATGATGTAGCCGATATCATCACTGCTTCAAAGACCCTCTCGCCAGTAAGCTTCCTCTGTTTATGATCCTTAGTTCATAATAGATGAATAGATTCTATTTGCAGTGCCTAAATTACTTGTCTACAATGATCACTTGCAGAGAAAGTGCTATTTATTAAAACACCCAAATCCTTTTGCATTTGGACATGCTTTAGCAGGTTACCATTTAGAAAATATTGGGTGTGGGTATTATTGACCCCTAAGTGCATAATAGCACACTTGGTTATATTGAATTCCATTTTATGTTGGACAGTCCATTATTCCAATGTTATTATGTCCTTCTTAAAGTCAGTATCAACCACCTGGCTGGTTTAGTGTCATCTGCAAATTTGCTAATATTTGCTGTTATACCTTTATGTAGATCTGAAACATATAACCTAAACAAGATGGGCTCAACACAGAGACCTGAGGGACACCGCTGGTCACCTTAACTGGTACAGAAATGGTATTATTTAACCGAACAACTTGTGTTCTATTTAGCAACCAGGCATGTATCCACTTGATATATCGAGGTTAATTTTTAGATCAATCATTTTATCTATCAGGACACCATGAGCAACCTTATCAAATGCTTTTTAAATCTATATATAGCACATCCACCAGTTTTCTTTTATCCAGGTGGCCACTCACTTGTTCTAGAAGCTGATAAGGCTAGTAGAGCAGGATCTACCTGCCTTAAAACCATGCTGTTTATGTTCTTTAAGTTATAATGATCCAAGTGGAGCTCTAACCTGTTTTTAAGTTCTCTCCATCAGTTTGCAGCTGACCGAAGTCAGGCTAATTGAGCAATAGTTATGCGTGTCGTTTCTACTTCCAGTTTATGAATAGGCATCACTGGAGCTTCCCTCCATGCTTCTGGGATGGAACCAGTTTGTAATGAGATATTATACATTAATGTTAGGGAAATGTCACAGATGCTAAGGTTTTTAAGAACATTGGGCTGATTCCATCAGGCCCTGGGGCACTAGTGCTCCTGAATAATTTGATAGCAGCAATGGCCTCACTTATACTTCTATCTTGTGAATGCTGATCATCATTTATAGTTTTTTAGGGTGATCTTTCTCTTAAAATACTGATGCAAAGTAATTATTGAGCGCATTGGATATATCCTCATTATCATTGATTTCTACCATTAATAACCAGTTTATTGATTGAATTATCCCTGGTTTTGTTATGTATTTACATAAGCATAATGCTTTTCGATTTTTAGCTATAACCAGTCTTAATTCAATTTTCTTTCTTTCGGTTTTAATCATAGTCTAAGTTTTTTCAGTTGTTCCTTATACTTGGCGATTTACAGAACTAGAGTAGTTTTTGTTGTTTAAAAGCTCATTCTTTAATATGTATCTGTTTCCTAATTGCATAGGTCAGCCATGGTGGGACCTTACCCTTGTTGTTGTGTATCTTTTGGTTGGGATGTACAATTTTTCCAATTCAATCAAGATTGATTTAAATAATGACCAGCAATCATTAATATTTAAATTTGAGGACATGGTGATCCAATTGTACCCATTTAGCATTTATTGATTAGACCATATTTTCCTTAATTATAATTATACAAAATCAGTATATTTATTAACTAGTTTATTTTTGTTAACTTGAATCAGGACGATGTTACAGTCACTACTGCCTAATTGCCCAATAATGTCAATGATAATTAACTCTTAGGAAAAATTAGTTAGAACTAGATGTAGTATGCTGGTTAGTCTTGTTGGGCCTTAATCAATTATAGTATATGGTTAGGGCTTATTCTAGATGGAAAACAGTGGCTTCCCAAATGTTATTGTAGGACAGTTCAAGGTCAAAAAGTTGTTGTACTATCGTTCTGATGTCAGATCAATAGTACAACAACTTTTCAACCAAACTGCTACATGATTGACTGAAAACAGAGCTGATCAAAAATGCGCTCTAAAATGGCGGAGGTGTATAACAATCAGTTGGTAGAGCCATTCAGTCAGATAGTTGGGACATGGACTGCCAAACTCGGCTCCGTGTTCCCAAACTATCAGTTGCCAATTCTTTTTATTTATTTATTTTGCTGAGAGCAGGACTGCAGGAAGCAGAGAAGCACCAGTATCTTCAGTGTCAGAACTGGATGGTGACTGCAGCATGGACGGGAGGGAGCGACTGAGCAAGCAAAGCAGGACAAAATTCACAAGGTATGAACCTTGTCAAAAGTCAAACCTCCTACAGTTAGGGGAACCATATACTATATAAAATAGTATATGGTTGCTTAAACACAACAAGGCATTGTTGCCATCGAGGATGTGATGATCCACCATTTCTCTGTGATTGCAGCAACATCAATTTGGTGGCATAACATCAAATTAGCCAATTCTGTTTATTTAGCTGTATTCAGGCTCCTTGCATTTGTTACTAGGATTTTATACTTACTATTTTGGTTTAAGTACTGATGTTTTGGTTTCCCTTTTGCCCTGTACAATTTAGTTTAAAATGTCATGGATTGTTTTTGATATAGTGTTACCCAATACTGCAGATCCTTTTTATTAAGGTGGAGACCATCCCATCTGAACAACTCCAGATCTGTAGAAAACCTTTCCCAGTGTGTAATACATTTTATTTTATTTTGAATTGTTCATTTTCAAAGTAATTCATTTATCTTCTTTATTTTGGCTTATTTTCATAGTAGTGGCTATCTCAATAAAGTCTGATTTAATTGTCTCAATGGGGAATGTATTAATATCGTTAGTACCACGTGTAATGCAACTAATGGATTCTGTCCTTCATTTCCTACTATGGTTGGGAGCATTCTGTCCAAGTCCTAATCCATGCACCTCTATAACTGGAACAAGTGATATTTTCTTTGTTATCCCCACAAATGTACTTGTCTGAATATTTGAGAATTAAATCTCTAACACAATTATCTGTCTTTGATTTGTTGTGGGCTGTTGTAAATCTGTAGCCGTGGCTTCTCATGATTGCACTGATTCTTGAGTTTGATATGCCATAGTTTCATTACTGCTCTTACCTAACTCAATTACATGGTGGTGGGGTTTGTCTCCAAGTTCTCCTATACCCATATTTTCCTCAATCCCCTCTTCTGCAGTAGTTTCTACTATACTAGAAACATCTATTTGTTCAGTAGTTTCAGTTTCTGAAGTCTTACTACATGCATTATTTCCATCATGGTTATCAGTACTAGGAACCTGAACTGTAGATTTAGTAGTTGCCGTATTGGTCCTTGCAAGAATAGATCCAGAAGCAAATGATTTGATACCTTTTAATGGACCAACATAGATGTAACAAGAACAAAGTGCTCTAGCTTTGGACCAACCAGTCCTTCTTCAGAAGCTCATGGCAGTTGTTTGGAAAATACAATACTTATAACAGCTAGATAATGCAGAGAAAAACAAAAAAAATCCCCATTGGTTTAAAATACTCATTAAAAAAACAGATGATGTCAGACAAGTTTAACAGTACAATACTGCCCTCAGTCCGAATAGACCTTGGGTTCAGATGTTCCTAGTGCAAGACACATATAAGGAATCCTACTGCACATAAATTTAATTGACATAAGATAACACTGCAGAAGCAGATAACTCCCAAATCAAGCCATGAGTGCCACAGTCAGTATAAGGATGTGATTACTGAAAGGCAACCCCCACCCAGCTTAAGACAGACTGAGATAGTTATAGGGCTCATGAAATTACAATGTATGCATTAAAGACAAGAATTACCAATAAAGTTGTCTAAAAACTTCAGTGCTCACTGTGTGATGTGTAAAACCTAGCTGGACTTGCCACCCAGCTGTATTCTCAAGCTAAATAAAAGGCCCAAGAGATTACAAAACCTCAGGACTATATACATGATAATTAAAATATAAATAGATAATATTAGTGTTAAGCAAAAACTCTAGTCGAGGAACCTCAAGGAGTTCAGACCATGCAGCCTGATATGTACTGATGTCAATATATACTGAGAATGTAGCAACTTCATGTACCACAAGTGTCTAGGGAATCTGAAAAAGAGATAAAATGTAATTTATCTCCTCCTGTTCATACAAACAATACAACCTAACCCACCCCACATCACAATAATGTGGGTGAGGATACATAAGCTTAAACGAGATGTAGTCTCTCTCTCTATCCCCACCCTCCTTTTCTCTCTCTCTCTCTCTCTCTCTCCCACAGACAGACCCACATACATACACACACACACACACACACACACACTCTCAATCCTTCTCCTAGTGAACCTATATTAACTTCAGTCGCTGTAATTGTTCCCCAAAGGAATGCAACTTGTCATGAAATCCTGAGTAAAGTACTATAATATAAGCCTAATGTAAAAGATATGTCAGGACCCCCAAGCAAATGAGATCACACATCCCAATATGTACAGAGTTACAAAATTATATATAACAGTATAAGATAACACTCCTGTATGTACACTAGCAGGCTGGGTAATCTGAATATGGTGCAATGGAATCAATCCCCCAACAGGCAAAGATAAAAAGTAAGAAGAAATTCTTTATGTGTGAAATAAAAATAGTAACACATTATAACTCCATATAGCTAAATAGAGACTTACCTCAATGTGACAGCAAGCCCCACATCTGTTATATCACAACCTGAACATCATTGCTTTGGTCAAGTATAGCATATCTATTCTGGAGTGGTAAATTAAACTCCATACACCTGCATCCTTTCTTATGTTATTTCTTATTGTTCCTAACAGGGCTCCAAGCATCTTCCTCTTTGCTACTTAAATCCCTGTTACGTTTTTGTGACTCCCTGTGCTTTATTTATTTGTTGCAATACTTGTTTTAAGGCTGGTGTTTGCTTTACAGTTGAGTGGTTAAGCTCTCTTGCAAATGCCTGCAAATCAGTTAAGTTTTTCAAGTCTGTAATCCTCATTTTAAGATGTGTTATTTCTGTACACTGTTCACATTTTAGTCCCTCAAACCCTGCTTTATTACACAGAATGCAAATCATTGCAATTTCCCAGAGCTGAGGGTAACAAAGCTCTCACTGATATTCATTTTCACTGTGTGTTGCAGGAATATTGTGGCAAGTAGCGAATGCAAAGCCTTCTTACCTGAAGTCCCTGCAGTCCTCAGCGGACAAAGCACACACACACAGGGATGTGCGTGTCTCTGCAAATGTCTCTTCTGCATGTCTCTGCACACCTGGATGCATGTTCACCCCACTCTTGCTTGTTCCACTCAAGGAGCGTATCTTTATAGTGCTAGAACAGGAAGTATCTAGGAGTCACTTCCTGTCTAGCGAAACTATATGGTCAAATGTTAAATAAAATGCCTGTTACATTTATCGCCTCTTTATGCAGAGGACTTCTAGGTGTAAAATCTGCACTGCCCTTCACCTAGCAAGTGCTTTTAGGGTAAAACAAAGCAAAACAGTGCCTTAGTATGACAGTCCCTGTTGCCAGGCAATGCTAGCCACAGGAAACCGATGCCTCTCATCAGAGGCACATAAGTAACTAAAATCCCAACACACTGAGAGAATATGTATTTAATTTGCCTGAAGCAGGGCAGAGCAACACTCCTGCCTTAGTCAGTAGCAGTCAAATCTATTTGACTAATCTTAATTGTATGTATTGATATGCCACATAAATTAGTGTTCCTTTGCACTGTGTGTGAGTGTCATTGTTTTGTTTTTGTTACTTTGTTTTATACCCTCTCCCATGTTTCAGAAGTCACTCAGTGACAGTGCCATCTCCCAGAAGTCTTTAAAAGTTATGGTGCTGGCTGGCCTGCTGCTTTTAAAGTTACAGCGTGCCAAGCTGTCACAGTACTGAAGCTCCATGAATGTCGTTCTCACTTGGCATCATTACCGTTTTTTAATCATATATTTTCAAAGTTTTAGGAATAGTCAATTCTGGGAAGTGTTTCTTTTGTTTTAAAATGAGGGTTACAACAAAGACAATCACGTTGAAAAGGCAAGGCATGATAATGGCCATGCACCTATGCATATGGATAAGTGGATGCCCAGTATCATGGCTCGGCTTTTAGTTCACGATTTTAGTTAAACAGCATATCCTGTCACACATTTATTGACAATTGATCAATGAGATTTTGTATCTTCCCAATCATACACATACCATTTGACCGTTCCACAGTAATTTTGCAGTATTACCTGTGTTGTGTGTGTGTGTACAGCATGAGTATTGTCAATTTAAAGTCATGCCTGACAAGCCCTGTCCACATTTTGTATGATTACATGCCTTGTTGACATATTGGTTGTTTCACAGTCATGTTCAAATGCATATGTAATAAAGTTAGATTAACAACAGAAGGAACAATGCACAGTGGTACTGTAATTTGCTTTTAAAATTTGTAAAGACACTGTTGTCTCATTTAATTTTACAGTGTGTTTCACACACACATACCGCCAGTTCATATACTGGTCATATGGATTTCAGGAAACAAAGTATGGAAGATTGTGCCTGCTTGTGTGATAAAATATGTACATCATCGCTATCCAGAGCCTGATGGACAATATGTAGGATTCTCAATGCCTCCAATTCAGATGTAGAGGATGCAATTTCCAGCTTTGATGACAGTGACTAAGATGTAACCCATAATAGATTTCCCCATTCATTGTGTCCAAGCAATCGAAACAAAAACTGTTATTGTCAATACTGCCATCCGGTTCAATGGTTATTTCATACTTTCAAATGTTACTTCACTTTTCATATTTCTTGTAAATTTACTGTGGTATGTGATGTGTGGACTATTATAAGTTTTAAGTTCATGAAACACTTGTAATATACAATAAAACATAAATGTTCTGAACCTAAATATGCAGTCCATTTTTCACAATGTTATTCAATACAAGTGGTTAGTCTAACAGTCTCACAATAACCAAGTATGACTATAATGTGGACAATGATGCATTGAAGTGCCTTATTGCCACACAGTGTTGAATAAATATAGAATAATGCAAAGAGCAGTGTGACATATTGATTTTATGCACCCTAGAGGTGTATGATGCCATCTAAATCTCAATGCAGAAGCCTAAGGGGTTTATATGTGCATGACACACACAGAGGGGCACGTAAAATCACCAGAAAACCACACTTCTCCATGTGTTATTTTCTATATTTACTGTTTTTGTGTGTTTTGGTTTAAATTGTCTTCCTTTGTCACTTTGTTTTACAGTTAGCAAGCCGTTTTGTATGCGTTATAACCCACAACACACTGTGGGTATAGTCGGAGCACTGATGCATGCTCCGGCTGCATTGTGAGGGCAGAAGGCTTGCCAAGTGACTTCAACCAGCATGGAAGTGCATTAATGCCCCTATATAGCCATGGTATGTCATGGGTTATTGCATAAAAACAGCTTGCTAACCATAAAAATCAAAAATCAAAAGCCTTTTACAGTCATCATAACAACTGTGCATCTAACGGGGCATTAAAGCAAGATCAGGTGACACTTTCTGGCCAATGACAAGTCACCATTTGACCAAGCATTAATGCCCATTTTATATCAGTGCAATAATAACCCACTCCATACAGTGAGTTTATCAGGTGCATTAATGCACTCACCACCTGATTGAAGTCACTCTGGCAAGCCCTTGTGCCTCACAACGCACCTATGGTGTGCATTTATAGCCCAATACACCCACATTCTGCCAAGGGTTATAGTGTATGCTATGGATTCTGTGCAACTGCTTAAATCTGTTTCATGGTGGGTTTGATCAGACCGATGTGTCACTACACGCACTATTGTGTCATGTAGTGTTTAACAATAACAGGATCATTAGAACAGATAAAGATACACACAGCACTTTGTGTACTATAGTTTACTGTTAAATGGCAGGAAAATATTAATATTTAGTGACGTTGGGTACAAAGATATCAACATGGTCATAGGTTTTCAAACACCACTATATAGTAACTATGCACAGTCATTCTATCTAACTTTTATTAATCTCAAAAAGGCTCAATACTTACAAGATGCTTTCAGGAAATACATGTGCTCATGGAATAACAAATATCAACATACAGCTTGTTCAACATACTTTTGAAAAAACATACATATGAATGTCTTAGTGACCATAAATTTACTTTAACAACACAACAACTTTACATTTACATCAATCCAATGCCCCACACTCACTCTGTAAGTAAGTATGAAGTGATGAGACAACAACTGGGTACATAGCCTCGAAAATACACTCACTGTCTTACTTAGGGTTTTGCATTGTCTTACTGTATCAACAACACTGTTGTTCAGGGTCAGCCTAACTTTTCTTTGCACTAGCCAGCAGGACAAGTCGATTCAAAACTGCACTAGCCCGCAGATGGTTGCACTAGCCACAATTATAATAGTAAATTTTGATCCCTTATATAGGCAAAAATGCAAGCCAAGAAATACTTTTATTATTGCACATTTATCCTGCTCCTACATTGCTTCCAGCTCCAGCAGAAAAAGATTACAATGCCTTTACACACAGTGTGCCCTCCCCAATGTTTGGTACCATGACTTCCTTTCTTCCTCTTTCTGCACCCTCTAAACCAGAGGATAACACAGCAGAAAATGTTCAGTCATGTTGACCTAGCTCAGCACATACAATACCTGGCATCATCATTCATCTCACCACACTCTCACCACCACCCACAGGGCAATAAACAGAATCAGGCAGAAAAGACACTCTCAGCCCCACCCTGTGATCAACTGGAGCACAGCATTTCTGGATGTTTTGTACACTGTCAAGTGAGCTAGGAGCAGGATCAGACTGGACTGCCTGGATACCGGAAATTTCCGAGTGGCCCCGATGAGTACATACGTGTATAGCAGCTGTGTGTGTGGGGCAACAAATGTGCTTAGTGCTCACTGCTTCGCCAATGCCTGCTTTCTTACATTGCCCTGAGCCTTCCTGACCTCCCCACTGCCAGGCCCTAACAATGACCTCCCCGGCACTCGCCTGGCCCACCCAGGCCTTTGTACCTTGTTTTACAGCCAGTAGTCATGTCATCTCGTCATCATCAGCTGTAGTGTCCATTGGGGATTGGGCCCCTTTGGTCTGCATACAAAAGGTGCTGTTCTACTGTCTGTGGCTGGAAGCTGGGAGTTGGGATGTGGGCAGGGAGTTTAATTGGCTCAGCCGGCATCAGCATTCTTCATCAAAGCATTGCCCTCAGGCCCCACTCCGATCAATCAGCACAGATAGCTAAACTGGCTGGGCAAGTTTTGAGGTTGGAGGAGTCAGGACCAGTACCACAAGACTGGAGCGAGACAGAATCTGATTGGTGGAGAGATCTCAGGCTGCTGGGTGCCGTCACCACATTGTTGCTCATCGTGACATCCACGGTGTGACAGTGCGGGCATGAAAGGGGCCACAGTGCAGTAGCTCCGGTCTCTTCCTCTTGCTGCAGAATTCAAATTGAACTCGCCACCATAACACAACTGATTGAGTCCCTCAACTAAGTCAGCATGGAGAGTCCAGCTTTTTTAAGCAAAGCAGTCGTCGGTGAGTGGTGACTGGAGTGGCAGCTGAGCCAGCTGGCCAGTGAGCTGAATTATTTCTGACTCACTTTGACTTCAGTAAGTAAGATAAGGTAATGTTTTTAAAAGAATTCAGTAGTGCTGCTGGTGCAGGAGGAGGAGGAGGGGTAGGGGTGGGGGTGGGGTGTTCGAGTTCATGTTCATTAGTCTTAGTTAGTTGCTAGCCGGTAGTAGCCGCTAGTACTCTGAGGGCCTGGGGTATTGTGCTACTTTTCTTGTGATCTATCATCGAGGCAAAGAAAACTAAAAATGGAGTGGGTTAGGTTTCTGCAATTGCTGGGGCTGTGTGAAGGAAGGGTGATTCAAGGAGCTTTGAACCAGCAGGAGAGCTGAGCCTGAAGGCAACTGAGATCAGCACAGTTTTGGGGAGGAATCACTTGACTACAGCCACCAAACCAAATAACATGAATTACAAAAGGAAGGTTCAGGGGCTGCTGTGCTCCATAGTGTTGTTGCTTTTTATCCCTTCCTTACAGGTGTTTTGAAGCTGCTTTGCTGTACAACACTGAGGCACAGGGGCTATTGAGTGAGAACTGCTGCTTTTCTTGTGATTGAGGCAAAAGAAAATCATTTGAAAACTGAGTGTGATGCTGGAATTACTGGGGCTAAGTGGACATGAAGATAAGAGGTCAGAGCCAACAGAAGGGGGAGGAAGACAGCCAAGATTGGTGGCACATCATGGAGGGCCTGCGTTGTGACAATAGCCAAACAACAGTATGACAGTAGCACAAATTATAAAAAGGCAGGTTCAGGGATCTGTGTTCCATAGTTACTTTTCCCCTCTTCCCTGCAGGTGTTTTGTGGCTGCCATGCTGCACAATGCTGAGGTACAGGGGTATCGTTTAAGAACTGCTGATTTTCTTGTGACTGAGGCAAATGAAAAAATAACAAAACACAGAGCATGATTCTGCAGTTGCCAGGCTGGCTGGGTGGGAAGGGAGGTTTAAGCCAGGCAGTTGGTTCTGCAGCCAGCTGGCAGCCTCCATTCTCAAGACCAAGCCATTGTGGCTTCCATGGCCTGGTTGCCTGCTTGGGCTGCTACAGCCGGGGGTGTCAGGGCCTTCTGATGATGCAGGCGTCTGCCTTTACCATGCGTGGCTGGTTACCAGACTGTCTCTCCTGCATACTTCCATGAAAACCAACATTGGTGGTCTCAAACACATGCAAGTTGCAGTGGATGTTTAGGGTCATGAATGGCAACATTTTGATTTCTGTTTTAGGTAGACAAGGTAGTAGTAACATTTTTATTTTTATACAAGATAAGGCAGCAGTACACCATTGGGGCAACCGAGCACTGTTTACATGGCAGGGGCTGAAATAAAGTTTTGCAGCCACTAGCCACTATCCAGCAGGGCTAGTGACTGGTAACATCTACTGGTCCCACAGACTATCCCACTGGCCCAGTTGGTGTTCATACTGAAGTACAAGCTCACAGCTCTTACTAGCCCAACACAAATCAACCAGCATTTGACTAGCAGGCCGGTGTAATTTATCTGACATGGTGGTTCTGATGTGTAAAATACAAAATAAATACATACAGGATACGAATATACAAATATACAAATACACCACATTAAATATGTAAATGCTAATTCACTAAGGTGCCTGTGTCCAGCGTGCTCTGATGCAAGCACGCCTTGGATGTGTTGTGAGACAGTCGAGTGCATTCAACCACTCAAGGCATGTGTATACGACAGCAGGACCACACGCCCAGTAGTAGTGGAATATCTGTCTTGGTAAGATGAGACGCTGAGCAGCACCACATCATCGCAAGCAGCCAGAGCAGGCAAGTAGTCTAGCTTCCATCTCACCTTGTCAGGGCAGTAAAACAAGTAACTTACTTTATTAGTGAACTCTGGGATTCCAAGCAGTGCCTCCTGGTGAGTTTGATTTCGGTTCTGCTGGGTGGTGACATGGTGGAAAAAGAATGGGCCACAGGGGTGGGGACCAGTGGGAGTTATTAATGTAATGTTTCCTGGTAGTGGTGGTGTGGGCTGAATCTCCTGCTTCTGGCATCCTGTGAGATAGTTTAGGAAATAGAAATTTAACAAGCTGGGTCTGTCAAGGGTCTATCGAGGTGCTCTGAGTCAAGCAGGGTCTATCGAGGCCCTCTGAGTCAGGGAAAGTAGAAACTGTTTTGTGTATTCTCTTTCCTTGAATTGAGCCCCTCACCCACCCCCATTCCCTCAGCTGTGTATTTTTGTAAGTTACTGTGGGAGATTTGCCAAGTAAGGCCCCTCTTATCTAGATGTTGTGAGTCCGGTCAGTGAAGTTGAAATGCTGCCATTTAGTTTTACACTAGATAGCGGGGCAGTGGTTGGCAAATCTCTTATTTAAAACACTGTGCAAGTGCACACAGCTGGGGAAGGGGACGAGGGAGGGGAATACTGTCACATGAGCTACTGAACATCTAGGCAGATTAGGACATATTTCTCAACAGTACCTGATATTCAGGAACATTCATGAGTATGCCTCAAAATTTTACTCTGTCCCTGTTAAAACTTTTGTTTCCATGACTAAACAGTGGGTGGTTGAAATACAAAATGCCAAACGTTAGTTACTGCCCTAGTGACTTGTTTTCCTTATGTAACTCCCATGCCACTTGGGGCAAGTTAAGTTAGCTGCTCAAAAATTATAAGTACCCACATATTGATTGTTTATTGAATGTTGTTGACCTGGTAGACCCACTGAGACTAGAAGTCTCTTTTTCAGAGGCGATGGGGAGGGAGATGGGGATCCAGATAGTAACTAACTAAAATTAAACCAGATTAAGGTGGTGGTGGTATATATATATATATATATATATATATACATTTTTTAGTGAATGTGGGAAATTGGGCCAGGACACAGGGAAATTTCTACTCTTTCAAGAAGTGGCATGGGATATTTAACGTCCACCCAAATAACCACCAGAACAGGCAGACGGATCTTGGTTTGCAGTCTCATCCAAAGACTGCACCTCAGAAGTGCAGCACTCCCCTCTTGCTGCACTACAGTGTCAGTATTGCTGGGGATATTAAACCAAGTGCCTGGTGTGGGAGTGGGGCTAGAACCCACAGCCACCTGATCTCCCAGCCTCAGTGGTGAGTGTGCAACTTGCTGAGCCACTGACACTGATGGCATAATATTTACTTCATTTAGTTTTTGTTAACTAGGTTAAGTGCACTAGCCAAAGTTGACTATATTCAGGCACAACCCAGGAGAGTACATACATAAAATGAGATTACACAATACATAGCATATAATACAGGTAGGTTAGATACAAATCAAGTCAAACAGTACTTGAGATAATACATATAGCTAGGCAGTGATGACAAAAGATGACATTAGTACATGAAAATAGTAACTGAAACTGGGCTAAGTGACAGCTATAAAGATATTTTTATAGCATATCTTGTTTGCAAGTGCAGTGGTGTCATGGGAGAAGGGGAGAAATAGGGTGGTGAGTTGTGAGGCATTAATGGGATCAAAGCATGTGCAAGGGTCCCAGGATAGGTGGCAATGCAGTTCTTTTTTAAAGATTGGGTGGGAGTTGGCCTGGCTCAGAGCAGGAGGGAGGGAGTTCCAGGTGGCAGGCGGTGCAGTGAAATGCTGCAGAGCCTTTTAAAGTAAGACACCTAGGTACAGTAAATAGAAATTTGTTGGACGAGCGTAGTCTGTGGGCAGGTGTCTGTGGTACAAGTAGAGCTGCAAGGGGGTTGATTTTAGATTACTGAGTCTGTGAGGGTACCTAGGGAGTATAATCGGTAGGCAGGTGGGGAGAGCCAGCATAGGTCACTATACAGTGTGCAGTGGTGCTTGAGGTGATGGGAAGAGGAGGCATACCGACATATGTTATATTCAACATCCCATTTATGGAGAGCAGTCTTATGGGCATTAGCAAAAGTGGAGACACCATATGTCAGTGCAGGAAGCAGAATACCATTGGCAATGGACAATTTAGCGGATTGTGTTAACAAGTGACTAGTCTTGAAGGCGATTCCAAGTTTGGCATTTGTTGCTTTACAGGTTGACTGGATGTGGAGACTGAAGTCAAGGGATTTATCAAGGAGGACTCCCAGATATTTGAAGGATGTGACACAGTCGAGGAAAGACCCCCAGAGTCATGGACTAGGAGGGGTTCCTTATGAGCCCTGAGTTTGGGGGCAGTGCCAAATAGCATGGCTTGGGTCTTTTTAGTGTTGAGGATGAGCTTATTAACATTCAGCCATGTTTGCACATTCCTGAATCCGAGGAGAGGGTTTCATTGATGATGTTGACTTTGTCAGTGCTGAAGTAGAGGACGAGATCATCAGCGTAGAGTATAGCTGAGCAGGACAGTATGGCATTATCTATGTTGTTGATGTATAGTGAGAAAAGAAGGGGTCCCAGGATGGAGCCCTGGGGTCCTCAATGTCAGTGTTAGTCACATCCGAGAGCGGAGTTGAATTTAACAAGTTGTAATCTGTTTGACAGGTAATTGTTAAACCAGTCAACTACAGAGGATGAGAAGTTGAGTCTATGTAGGGTTGAGAGAAGCAGGGGATGATCAACAAGATCAAAAGCCTTGGTAAGATCAATAAATACTGCTCCTGTGAGTAAGCCTTTGTCCATGTTGCTGAGTACATCGGTAGAGAATTTAAGTAGAGCAGTTGAGTGCTGTGTCCTTTTCTGAAACAATGCTGAGTGTCTGAGAGAAGGTTGTTCTTTGTGAGATAGTCAATGGTTTGGGTTGCAACAAGCTTCTCCAGTAGCTTGCTTAACACAGAGAGATGGCTATAGGCCTGTAGTTGTTGATATCCTTTGGGTGTACTTTTAAGGATAGGCATAACTCGAGCAATCTTTGAAAGATCTGGGACAATGCCAAGAGAGAGAGACAGAGTGAAAATCTTGGCCGATGCTAAGGCAATCAAAGGTGCTGATAGCTTCAGGAGTCATGGCTCTAGTGAATTTGAGCCGGGCTAGTGTTGTCAGATATGTTTTGCAATAGCCTTTGGACCTCGGACCTAGATATAACTTTAAAGTAGAAAGGAAGAGTAGTAGTTAGTTGTCACTTGTCAGCACCAGATGCAGATCTCTGGGGTGAACAGTAAGGCTGAGATGCTATGGGAAGTGAAACAAAGGATGAAGTGTGACTGAGACAGGTCCGTGAATATTCTGTTAAAAGCATTTGCTATAGTGTTCGAGTCATTGCAATGCACACCATTTAGGATCATATCTCCTGGGGTTGACGACTGGGCATCCCCAAGAAAGGTCTTGATGTGTGTCCAGAATTTTCTAGGGTCACCAGCAGAGTTTTTGAGCAGTTCCTTGCAGTAGATGCTCTTTGCTGTTCTGATTTGTTTTTCATAGGCGCTCCGAGAGGTCCTGTAGGTATTGTAGTCCTCCGTGAGCTTGGACACTTTGTACTTCTTCCAGTGTTTGTCCTGTGTATGCAGGTTAGCCAGCAGGTCCTTGTGTAGCCATCTAGTTTGTTTACCCGTAACCGTTCTGGTGACCTTAGGGGTATGTTTATTCTGGACTGCTGTGAATTTATCAATGAAGATGTCAAGGGCTATTGCAACATCATAGGAGTGATATATGTCAGACCAGTTGACACAGGATACATTATAGGAAAGCTTCCATGTCCAGTTTGGCAAAGTTAGTAACTGTGATGTAGCGCAGAGGGGTGGGGAGCAGTCTCGGGCTCCATACACAGAAAGTAGGGGAATGGTCTGTGATAGCATATGCCAAAATGCCTGCTGTTTGCACATGGTCGAGGCGTTCACCAGTACCCAGTCTATGAGGGTGGAGGTAGTTAGAGAAGGGGTGGTTCTAGTGGGTTCAGTTACGATCTGGTGCACGTTATAGCTTTGTGTTAGAGTCAGCAGTGTGCTGTGAGTTGTTACCAGCCAGTTTAGGTTTAGATCACCTAAGATTATGACCTCGTTTTGCTTTGCATTCATGACGGTTTGATCAAGTACATCCTGAAGACCTGTGGTACCTCCAGTGGGTGGATTGAGGTGCAGATAATGTGGAGTTTTTGCACCTAGGGCAATAGTTGTGTGTAGGAACTCACAGACTGAGGAGGAGCCAGTGGGTGGGCAGACCGTAACATCAAGATGATTTTTATAGAGAAAAGCAACCCCCTCCATGTTTTGGGGAAGGCCTGTCTCTCGTATCATGGAGTAATTGGCCAAGGAACATAAGGAGTCCGAATGTGAGGCTTAAGCCATGTTTCAGAAGGCACAGTAGGTCTGGATTGTACACTTTCGTCCATGCCTCGAGATCAGCAAAGTGCCCGGTAATGCTCCTAATATTCATGTGGGCAATGAGAAGTCTTTCCTGAGACAGCTGATAGGTCAGTGGGAGAGTAGCGGACAGAGGGGCCAGGGTTAAGTTCCACATCCCCTGACAGTAGGACAATGAGGAGTAGGAGAAACCATCATTTAATAGTGTGGAATGAGAGATGAACCAATTGCGTCATTTTGCGTTTTCTGAGCATGCCAAACGAGTTGTAGGTGCAATCCTTCAGAACGATAAGGGTGGTGTGGGCATGCACAGATTGTTTTTCAGCAATTAGGTTGGAGAAAGTAAAGTCGTTATGTTGTGAGGTATATTCTCCATGGTGGTTGTTGATTGGAGCAGAGATAGATACCCCATGTAAGCATAGTAGCAGTATCAGAAACAGGATTAGTCCTCCCAATCTGTGAGTGGCCAGGATCAGCCAGGTCAGGGGCAGGTTAGTGCAGTTTAGGTTTAGTTGGCAGTCCATGGTGTGCAGTAGACAGCTGGGAGCAGCCTTGCCCATCAAGAAACCGAGGTTCAGGGGCCAGGCGGTGGCTATCTGCGTGGGTGGGTGGGGAAAGGCGGCCTTGGTACCCTTTGACTCCAGAGGCAGTAAGAGCCTGCTAGATGAGCTGGATATCAGCTGAGAAAACTTAGCTGACAGCACTGGGTTTAGGAGTCTAGTGCCCACTAGAGGCAAAAGAAAATAACCTGCAGATGGGAAAGTTGACTGATTCATTTTGCCAGCCACGTGATCAATGCTATAAAGCACAATGTCGACCAAGGGTGGTGGCGAGGGTGGCGGATCAAACACACAGCCATTCCAGGCAAGTGAGTGACCTGTTCCTTAATTAGTACCGTGTCTGCTGCTCCGTGTAGGTTGTGGGGAAAGGCTGTGTGCTCCTGCCCTCGCAACCCATGGGCTTCCCTCGGGGAGCCAAAGAATCTGCAGCCCTTGTCTGCTGCTCCTTTGAGTTGTGTGGGGGCTGTGTGCTCCTACCTCGTGACCCACAGGCTTCCCTCGGGGAGCCAAAAAGAATCTGCAGCTCTTGTCTGCTGCTCTGTGTAGGTTGTGGGGAAGGGCTGTGTGCTCCTGCCCTTGTGGACCCATGGGCTTCCCTCAGGGGCAGAAAAGAATCTGCAGCCCTTGTCTGCTGCTCTGTGTAAGTTGTGGGGAGGCTGTGTGCTCCTGCCCTCGCGACCCATGGGCTTCCCTCGGGGTACCACCCTGGGCATTAGGATGTGTACAGGCTCATTATCTAGAGGAAGGTGTGGGTTACAGTTTATGAAATAAACCTTTGCAATTACAACCAGGTCCAGGGGAGAGGATGCTAGGCATATGCTGGACCAAACTACTGGGGTCCTCAGTAATCCACCCAGGAGCAATGATCAGAAGTTCTACTATGCCTATGTCTCAGATATGGGAAGAGGGTTAGGAGCTGGATGAATCTCTTTGTGGCGACTCAAAACTGGAAGCACTGGTGGAAGGAGACGAAGCAAGAGAGGCAGTACAGAGGGACCTGGATACCCTGGAGGGATGGTCGAGGAGGTGAGGGCTGAAGTTTAATGCAGGGAAGTGTAGGATGCTGCATCTGGGGTCAGAAACCCGGGCCATGTATACACCCTGGGGGTCACAGATCACTGTAAATCAAAATTGTTGATATTATTTTGCAGATAATCAGTGGCTATCATTCTACGGTATGTGAAAGACAAAGTTCATGAGCATCTGTTTGCTGTGGTAGAGGTACAGGACAGTTCTGGACAAGGAATGCACAAGATTTTAAAAGAGAACTTTGACAGGCATGGACTTATATGAAGAACATCATTGGGGAGTCAGTTGATGGTGCAGCCAACATGAGGAGCGAGTTTGTGGGGTTATGAGCGTTAATAAAAGTTCACCAAACAGTGTGTATACCTGGTGTTATGCACATGTTCTCAATTTATGTCTCGGATTGTAGTGAAGCAGTTGGAAGCAAAAGTTTCTTTGGGTTACTACAAAGGACATCTGTCTTCATTAGTGAATCTCACAAAAGGATGACTATATGGAAATGTAGCATTGATGAGATGGGACAAGACAAGCTCTGATGGCTTTAAAAGATTGGTGAAACTAGATGGTGGGCAAAACCAAGAGCACTGGTATGCATCTTTGGAGCATATGAAAATCAAGAAAATAATCTTTATGGGTCACTTCTCCAGACTTTGCTTTTTATTAGTACCTCTGGAAAGTTTGATGCAAAAGCTGCTAGTGAGGCAGATTCACTGCATAACAAATGGAAAAAGTTTGACATAATTTTGATAGCCTTTGTGTTTATGAAGATCTTTACAGTAATTGAGCCAGCATCAAAGTATCTGCAGACTAAGGGATTAGACTACCCTTCAGCATGACACATGGTGGATCACGCTAAGATGGAGTTGCAACAGTCTGAATTTATAAACATCCAGAAAAAGCTTCTAACTTTGTTACTAGAATACAAGAAGAAATTGATGATTTAGGTATTGATATTGACATAGAGGATCACCTGCCAAACAAAAGGGTATCTACGAAGAAGAAAATGCCCAGGGAAAATGTCGGTGACAAGCATGGCGGATCCTGTGAAGCAATTTGAATGTGAAGTATACAACCGCATCATGGATCAAGTTCAGATGAGCTTAAGTGATCGGTTTGATAACAACAAGCAACTGATTCTGGATACCAGCTGCATGGACCCACGCCACTCCAAAAATGTAATTCAAGATGGCATACCAAATGAAAGTCTGCAGAAAGTGGCAACGCTTGGCAGAAGTAGACCATAGCAAACTTAAACGGAGTTGCTGGCTTTTGCTAAAATATTTCAACGACTGCAAAAATCGCTGCCTGAAGAATACAGTGAAGATGTGTTAACAGAGGATGTTGACTTTCATGACTCTGAAGACATTCGTGAAGATGAAACTAGTGATCAGAATGAGCAACGAGAGAGAAGAGAAGATTTGCCAAACAAATGCAAGTCCTGCAAAGAATGCCCAATGTGCTGTTATAAAATTTTGGCACAACACAACATGCGCCTGATCTGCATTTTCAGCCTTGTTAATTGTCTCTGAGTACCTGTTGACTTTATCATTTACCCAGGTGTCTTCTTGAGAGAGAGCTTTCAGCAAGCTAAAGGTAATAAAGACTGACTACGCTCATTGCTGGGTCAAGAAAACTAGAGGCATTCATGATTATGGCAATTGAGAGAGACCTTCTTGATGGAGTGTGCGAGATGTCACCCAGAAACTAATTCAATGATCCGAAGCATACAAACAAGTACTGTCAGTTTGACACTGAAGGCTACTGTCCAGCTACAGGGCTGAAGCTGGATGCTAGCTAAACATGCCTGGGTCCAGAAGTAGTCTTATCAGTTTGACACTTGCAGTCTACTGTCCATTTGCAACCTGGAGAAAGTGTTGGCATGAAGTGTTTGTTGGGGGCTTGAGCTGGGTAGTGCTCACCCTGTGGTGACTTGGTAGTTTTGCAAGGCTGTACGGAGGAGGTAACAGGGGATCATGTGTCTTGTGCAGCCAGATCTCTTGAGGCAGACAGTGGTCTATAGTGATTATATAAATAAAACTGTATACACTGTTCTGGAAAATGGTGGTGTGTTGAGGCCATATGATTGAAGTGACTATAAATAAAACTGTATACAATGTTCTGGTTAATGGTTGTATTACTAAGACCTTATCATTCAATTTGTATGTTTTCCATACTTTGTATGTGACAGACGACAAACACTCAGTTCAATTTATTAAATGACACCCAGACACTGTGTTGGCAGACTTTAATGTATACCTGATCAAATGTCATAATGTAAAATGTACAACAGAGATGTTACAATACAGATTGTGTCTAGAGCTAGGAAAGTGTAGGGACAGATTAGGATGGGCCAGAGGTTGTGTAACAAAGACTCTTGAGTCAAAGGCCCATTTCCACGAGTGTCTGGGCGAATGGTTTCTCAACCCCTACCTTTGACGGCCCTTTAACCACCACTTACCTCTTCCCCCCAAATAAAATAGGTGAAGAAACCACGCTGAACTGCATGGCCATGTTTTTAACCCTAACTTGAGCACCAGCTCGGCCTCCCTTCACTGTGGGCAGCAATTTGCATTGGTTACATACAAATGTGTCCTTTTTATTTGTGGTGCACTAAACTTATGCTTTGTCTCCCTCTCTGTAACACCACATAACTAGCTGTAGTTATATATACTGCATTTCTTTTTCCATTTCACCCTGGTTGTACCTGAAAATGAGCCTAAACTCAGTGTGCCTCTCATTTACCAATTATAAAGACTAAATTCATGTAAAACAATGCAGGCGGTGTAATATGCAGTATAAAAGTCAACATTTGCAGCACTAAAATCAATCATATAGCACATAGATAAATAATAGTTTTTACTTCTCGAGATGGCATTCGGTTGACCTTTTATTGATTCAGACATTTTTGGTTAAATCTAATTATGTTGCCTTTGTAGCTACCCTGAATTCCCTCTACTCAGCACTTGCTGCTCCTTTCATACAGTCTTCACGATCTGTAACATCAATAACACCAGTCCAGACCACTGAGATGCATAGCATGGAGTGGTGTTATTCAGGTCATAGAATGTCTTAGGCGTATGAACAGAAAGCAGTAGCTGTTGAGCGGAACATATATGTATGTAGATCTGAGGGCAACCTAAAGCAAAATAATGAATTTTCAAAATTTATTGAAAACACATTGGTAGAAATTTTTTCATTCTGTATATAATAAGCCAACACCCCAATCTCTTCAGAGATCACCTTGTTTCTGTTTAATCTGCAATGCTCCACCTTATGTCCCAGTTTTGTTTAATTAGGGCTAACAATATTACTATAACAACATTGTGTTGGGGCACTTAGGTGGCTTTTAGCGAAATCTTAGTACAGCACACATTGCACTGCACTATTTTCCTCTTAACACCCAGTTGCCTCACAAACTGTTCAGACAGGGAAAGTGTAGGAAAGGTAGGGCCTCAACCTCTGGAGATGCCTTGCAGGAAGTTGAGCTTAATCATTGATTTTGTTAGAAGGGAACTTTCTGCTCACCTGAAACCATGCAGCGGGACAGTGAGGTTGAGTTATCAAAAACTATGTAACGTAGCCAACAGCATTTTTGCAAGGTAGCAAAGAGTTAATCTTAAATCAATGGGACTGAAGCCTCCAAAACAGTTAATATCACTTTACCAGTAATTAAATGAGTTTCTTACAAATAGAATACATGCTGATCTTGTACTGGCTACAACACGTAGGGTGTACCAGTCTGTAAAAACTGAGCTACAGTTTATACACTAGATCATGCCGTGGTTAGTACCAAGGCCCCTTGGACCCATTTCCAGGTGGGACCTTTGCTTCCCAGTCTGACCCTGGCTAGGAGCACATCTATGATTTCTTTGGGAGGGACTACACAAATCTAAGGGGCCTGGGAACCTAAACTTTGGAATTTTTATTTTTAAAAGTATCGATTTTAACATGCTATGCCCCAACAGTAACTATTTTTTTAAAACATTCTTCTTTCATCAGGCCAGGAAAAATAGTACACAGGCATACTACTATACTACCCTGTTTCTACACTATATATGACAATCTATGCACCCCAGGAAAGCTTATTTTAACCTTTCAAATTTGTGTTTTATTGAGGTGTTTTGTACCATACATGCTCGAAGCTTTGTTTTTAGGATGAAAGGACATGCTGGGTAGGATAGGGTAGGGTAGGATCAAATGGATGGCATTGGCTGACATGGTCCATTTAGAAGAGCTGAGGACCTTACAGTACCAGTAGTGGCAGCTACAGGTTTATGTATAGTATTTTCACAGTATGGTCTTCAGTGGTGTCCAGGGAAAGAACAGAGTTGAGAGATTTGGAGGAAGTGAGCAACTATGATGAGGCTGGGATAAAACCTTCCACCTACAGAGCAGACTCTGTATACCTCTTAGCATTTTTAACTGAAATATTAGATACAAACACTTAAAAAGTAAGGAAATTAGGGGCATTGGTCTTAATAATGTGGGACAAATTATCCAACAGAGACACATTCAGAAAACTGGAATCTAGTGACTTAACAGCTTCTACTCTTGATCACACCCTGGACACCAGCTGAAAGTTCTGACAGTAGACTGATAATTACTCACATTGAGCCTTTTGTGGGATCAACTTCTTGAATTGCCAGATAACTGCAGCTCTTAATGAGGTGTTAATCACACCAGGCTATCTTCAACACTGAGAAAGATTAGCACAAGGACTACAGCAAGCTAAAGCAGGGCATAATCAACTTCATTCTGCAGTCATGGAAAACCTGCACTAGTCAAGAAGGACAAGTAGAGGGTTAGCTGCACTAGCCCTGGCCAATTTGCACTAGGTGTTGGGCTAGTAAAACAATGTTGAGATCGAACTCTGCTATTGTTGCATGCATACTTACTCACATGAACTAGGCGTCACTATACAACACTGGACTGAGTTGCAAACATGCACCTGATGGCCTTACACAAGTATGTAACATGTGACAGTAGTAGGAAAGCATGCAAAGCAAATGTATGGGACGCATCAGTATTCACAATCCAGTACTGCAGACAACAACCCAGCAGTCTGACCACCACTGCAATCCACCCACCACCCTCTCTGCCCATATCCCCATAAAGAACAATTCCATTCCAAATATCATTGGTATGCTAGTGGAACCACCCTCTCTGCTTGTATCCCTTTAAAGAATATTTCTATCCAAATATCCAGGCTAATCTACTGTTACCACTCACCTGCCCCTACCAGATCAAATTGTCATACAAAAGCACAAAGTATCTCGGTAAATCCATTGAGTGTACTGTAAACTTTCATTTACAACTTTGTGATTGACACAGATTTGTGAATGAAAGCATACAGTATACACTGCAAGCCCATTGGTTGATAGGGTCTATCAATGGGCTTACAGAATTCTATGCGCTGTCATTGACAGACAACTCAGTCTCCAGCAACTGTTGCAGTTTGCAGGTTGACTTACGTGCTCGTTAACTTTCTGCATATGTTGGGTGAGGGGGTGCGGGTGGGGTGGATGTGCCTGAGTGGTGGTGTGTTCACTGGACAACCAGTGATACTTTGGCTTTCACATCACAATGCGATCTTGTTGTGGCAGGGTGTGGGGTATCATTAGCCTAACAGGGATATTTGGAATGGAAATCTTCTTTACATGGATACAGTCAGGGAGGGTGGTTCCACCACAGTACTAAGGTTTGGTGATCTTTTGTTTCTGCTCAGAGTCCTTTCAGTGTGACTGTCACATTCAGCCTTGTGCAGCCCTGCTGTGTTACTACAAATGGGGCCATAATGACATGCAAATGTCCTAAGTGCTCCTTGCATACCTAATGTCCCCATTTGCCTTTCTGTTAGTTATAATTTATAATTTTAAATTATAATCTTTACACAATGTCATGCAACTGCATTTGCACAGTGGTTAGCCTAGGGTGAAAGTGATACACACTCATAAAAAATACCTCAGTCCTTGAGACATGAATACCAAGGGTGTCAATAAGATTCGGTTTTCAAGAGCTGATATTCGTCCAGGCACTTCCGATTTCCGGAGGGATTCTGGGTTTCTCAATTTCTTTCAGTCAAGAACTTGTGTCATGAGAACAGGAACATGAGGATATGTTTTTTTCTCCATTATCTTTTGCTACCAATGATCCTGCCCTTTGGTTGGACTTGGCTGTACTGGGGCATATCCTTTCTGGCACCTTTTCCCAAGTTTCTGTTGTCGGTTTGCATGAATGTTGTGCTCCATGGCACAGCTGAGTTCTGCACAGCATTCCATTATAAAAAGTGCTTATTTTTAGGGACATACTGTAGTGTATCAACTCGGAGTGAAACACCTCCAGTGGTCCAGTGAAACAATTCAATTTCACTGTGTCTCTCAGTATATTTTGGCCCTAACAATGATGCCAATGCATTCATTGGTGGTGTGTCTGGCTTTAGCCATTTTCTCTTCCGCTGCTTATCAGGGTCAATGGACCATGCTCACATGCATGGAAAAGCAACTTATCAGACCACTGATGGATATTTTGAATGCAGTCACGTACTAAGGTCCATCTTTCCAGGAGTAGGTCCTCTCTCCCTACAACCAGCTGCTGAAAAACACACGTGGTTCTTTATAGATTTGATCCAACACTGCAAGGGCCTTGCATTTGC
Source organism: Neoceratodus forsteri (assembly GCA_016271365.2). Lineage (NCBI taxonomy): Eukaryota > Metazoa > Chordata > Ceratodontiformes > Ceratodontidae > Neoceratodus > Neoceratodus forsteri. Next base: position 691,033,281 of record CM057449.1, read on the forward strand.
TTTCTTAGCTTTGTCATGTAGTTTTGAGGCAATATTTTGGCAAAGCACCATACATCATATTGACGGAAAATTGAGTTATACTTCATGCTCATCACCTTGGCAATTTGCATGTGGCAATTGGTTGCAATGCATTCTATTTCAAGACCCTGATCTAATACATGATCCACGCAGTCTGTGAATGCAGCCTTCTCCATGTTGATGCTCTTCATATTGGGTCCAGCTTGCTTGAGAACAAAATGCACAATTTTATTGTTCACACTGTCCATCAAGCTGTAGGGCCTATATTTTGCTGAGTACCAGGATAATCACAGTGTCTGTCACCACACAGAGTTAATGTTTTGCCTTTCAGTGATTCAAACAGGTCTGCTTGGTGAGCAAACCATGCATTATGAACTACTGGGAATAGGTAGAGATCTTGAGTCTTATTATACATGGATTTACAAAAACTTGAGATTCATGAATTTAGCAGATCTAGCAATATCTTGGTAAGTGTTCCTGCTGAATAGAATAGATGCCACTTGAAATTAAAATACCAGTAGCACATCTGTTCTCAATTGGTTGAGAATTCCAATAGAATACATGATTGTTAGCACATGTGCTTCTTATACTTAGCAGTGTACCTCTAACTGCCTTATTAAGTGCAATTACAGAAATTTTGCACCACATTGTGGGCAGGTATCATTTCAAATAACTGTTTTATGCACTGCTCAAACACATATATTTATTTTGAGACCTTGAGTCTGGCACACCACTTACAATTTCTTCAAAGTTTTGTTCTCGATTATCAGGTAACATTTCAGTGAAGCTGTCCTTGGGGAAGTCATCGGGTCACTGTCACTGTTGTGTTCTGATGCAGGCTCAGAAGACAAATCAGAATCTAAGAAGCAGTGAAACACAGTTAAGGTTCAGTACACACAACTCAAGTTGTGCAAGTAAATACATACATAGACATGACCGTTGGTTAAAGACTCTGTGGCGAATGTAGTATGCACATTGTAAGCTATGACCCACAACATGCCATGGGTATACTACACATTAATATGTGCCCAAAGTGTCTTGAGATCCATGATAGCGAAGCCCGGTGACCACAAACCAACTCTGAAGTGCATTAATGCCCAGTATAGCCATGGGCATGGAGTTGGTTATTAGTACTTATACATGGGGCATGTTTAAACAACAAAATGTATCAAATCACATGCCTTTTGCTATTTAAAGAATAAAAGGTACTGTATCATGCAACCTTCAAAAATAGACCATAAATTGCTTTGTGGCTGAGCGTGTATCTCTCTCTCTTCTCTCCTCTCTCTCGCTCTCTCTGCATGCTCACCCACACAAAGGACAGAACAACTGATGGGGGCTGAGACAGCCAGTGAGCAACGGTCTGTCGGCTAGGATGCCATGTCTCTCTCCACTCTTTTCAGGGAGCAATGATGTATGGACACAAGCCACCAGAATCCATGTTACAGGCTGCAATGATTGGGGACGGTGGACAGGAAATGTCACTCTCCAGCAGCACCCCACTCATACCATGGCATGGTGTCTCAGGTGAGTGTGTGTGCATCTGTGGTGGGGGGCACAGACACAGATAGCAATGGACGTAGCTGCAGCTCACAGTTCCATCACCACTATCTCTTGACCCAGTATACTGCTTCCGGTGTTTTGATGAGCACATAGAGGTGTGCTACATCTTGGTACCTGACTGTGCTCTCAGTGCATGGCAATCAGTGGTTTGACTTGCTGGGTATCCCAGCGTATCACGACCGGACAACGAGTCTTGGATGGCGAAGTCTTAACATCTACTCCTACCAGCAAGGAGCTCACTAAATCAGCATACTTGTACATATAGTGAGCAGCATCATGCTGCAGGGAGAGGGGCAGAGACAGAGAAAGTTGTGCCCCCCACCAGAAGGGCTGTGGTGCCCATCCGCTGACCGGCCCCAAAATCAGAAGATGGAGTGGTATATGACTGTTTTAATAATTTTCAAATAAACTGCACTGTTTCAATAAGCCCTTCCTATGGAAACGATACCAGCTACAAACATAATTTGTCCTGCTAAAATGGAAGGGTGGTTTATGACTTTTCCAGTTCAAATAAACTGCACTGTTTCAGTAAGTCCCATCCTGTGGAAACAACACTAGCTGCAAGCACAATGTATCATGCTTGAACATTTTCATTAAAGTAAATAGGAATGTTACAAGCAAAAGGTGTGGAGATGGGATTATTCTACCTACCAACAGCGAACTGCTTTCTCTGGCGCAACAACACATGAAAGAAAAAATATTTTACGTGTCAAAAATGTATTTTTCTTTAATTTTGATTACCAAGCATGAAGGAGGCATTATATAATTGCAATGAACCATGACAGGGTGTGGATTATGCTGGGATTTAATCAATCAATCAATCAAGTCTTTATTTATCCAGGCGAGCACCATTGAGCAAGCTCATTTACAAGGTGGACCTGCATCACACAAGGTCAAAGAACAATACAATACATTTATGTACAGGCAAATAAATAGGCATTATTATACATAACACTGAAAGGAGAGTAAATACAGTGCTAAGGTAAGTATGGTCATTTGATGTCTTAACAAAATTGGAGGGAAGAAGCAAGTAACAGAGCAACATAAATCGGCCAGTTGTATTATCAGAAAGTTTTAGGAATATAGTCGGGCTTTTAGAAGGTGTGGAGTAAAATGCAGCCAAGGGTGGGTGAGGTATGGGGGTAGTTTCTCTAGGAGAACTGCTAGGATAGCGGGCTGAGGACACATCTGGTGGAGGTCAGGGGTAGAAAGGGTGAGGAAAGCAGTGTGAGAGGAGAAATTTAGTAAGGTAGGGAGGTCAGGGATGAGTGGTGATGCGTAGGGCAGGAAACATTAGGCAATAGAGCATTTAGGCATGAGGAAAGCAGTTGCATAGCTCTTTAACAGTTTTGCATACAAAATCTTAAAAACTGCAAGACTAACAGAGTGCTCAGTTTCATTGATTTCTGTATATTGTTCCAGAGAGAAGGCAGCAAAGACTATGCATTGACCACTCAGCCTGCAGCCTCATGACCAAACCACGCCAGCCATGGTTAAATCCAAGCATAACCCACACCCTGCTGTCATTTATTCTTCACTACCTTAGGCAGAGAAGCATTACTTAATGTCATATTTATGCAATGCTGACCAGAATGATCTGTTCTCCACATTGTGCATGGCTGTGTTGTCAATAGTCATTTTATCTATCTGTTTTTGAGAAAATAGCAGTATGATTTACTTTGTATAATATTTAATAAGGTTAAAACAAATACAGTAACCACAATTTGCAATGACATGTCATTAATAAATCACAACAGGCAGATACTGCTAAGTTAGATATACGTTGATAGAGTATGGGCGCCCTTATTTTAACTGAAATCAGGCAGATTACAACCTTGTTATGTCATTATAGTATATGGTTACCCTTTGTTATGGATAAAAATCAGCCTGCTCAAAATCCTTGTTAACACATTCTAAACCATTATGCACATTCCAAAGTGCTGTTATGCACATTCAAACGGTTGTTATGCACAGTTCAAAGGTCATACAATTTTAAATTTCTCATTTATTCTACACAGCTACTTACTAACCACCCAGTGCTCAAAGTCATACCTTTTACCTTTCAAAAGTCTAGAAACTTGGTTTTGTTATGTGAGTAGAACAAAGAAAATGGCAAGATTTTTGTTTTCACTTCAGTGGGGTCTGTCACTCTAGTGTAAAAATCATATACTACAAAAATAAAATATGGTCAACAACACACAACTCAACATGTGTTTCCATCTTGGGGTTGAGATGACAGCATGGACCTCTCAAGCTTCACTCTCGAGGTTCATATGCGGTCATCTCAACTCTCGATGGAAACACAGCCTGTTGTGTATGGATGCCTATACATTATTCTCTATGTTATGACATCACTCTGTTGTTAACCCTTCTTTAGAATGTCACATCAATGGTATAACAAAATGGAATGCTCACAACAATCAATGTTCCATAAAGTAATTCAGTAAAGTAACGTGATTCAATCCATGATTACACAGTCTTGGTAGCCCATACACTAAAATATAATATGGTCTTTGTTTAAATAACACTTTGAAAACACTTCTCAAGGTTGCCATGACATCTGAAAACCTCTCGGGCTCTGCTCGGGGTTTTACACTGATGTCATGACAACCTCTTGAAGTATTTACAGCGTGGTTATTAATCAAAGACCATACATCATCTATGTTATGCCATCGCTTATGACATCACTGTGTTGTTAACCCTTCTTGAGAATGTCATATCAATGTTTTAACAAAATGGAATGCTCACAACAATGTTCTAACAAAATGGAATGCTCACAACAATCAATGTTCTGTAAAGTAATTCAATGTGATTACACAATCTTGGTAGCCCATACACTATAAAATATAATGTATGGTCTTTGATTAGTAACCAGCTGAAAACACTTCTCGAGGTTGCCATGACATCTGAAAACCCTCTCGAGCTGTGCCTCGAGGTTTACAATAATGTCACGGCAACCTCTCAAGTGTTTACAGTGTGGTTATTAACCAAAGACCATACATTATCCTCTATTTTATACACAACAGTAATGCTTCCTGTATAATGATATCTGGTATTATTACAAATTCTAATCACAGGTCAAGAAGTCAAAACTAATTCTGCAAGAGCATGATTGTTATTACCTTATGTTTCTTTGGTTGTATTTGTACCGAATGCGTTCTGTCTGAGTTTCACCAGAAATCCTACTTGTACTTGCAAATGTGATTTCAGTCGGTGGAACTGTGTTGCACTGACATTCATTTTTATTTTTTTGTCAACTATGTTTCCATACCTACCAGACTGGGCATCTCTCAGGCGCTGCACTCAGCTGTCAGCCCCTAACTATCCACCTGAACCACTCCTCCTGACAGATACACTGGTGTCAGGATCCCCACCCTCCTGGCCCCCAGAGGAGAGACCGAGGATCCCGGAGGTAGATTTGGAGTCGTGGCCAGTGAAGGGTGTGTGGAGCATCGGCCCTAGAGGAATGTCATTGCCTCACCTGGCTGGCAGGGGATTTCTCTTGTTTTTCACCCACTGGTCCAGCAGTACAAAGCACTCCAACGTGCCATGTGCAGCTCCCGTGCATGCCCACAAGAGTGCCGCTGTGACCAATACCTGTGTCCAGGATCCTGACAGCTGCTAACCTCCCAGTCTCCACTGGGAGTCGCCAAATGGTGGGATCATTTCCCCTCTCTCCTGGGAAAGGAGAGCTGTCCTCAGATGCTCAATCCTTTCCTTCTTGCCAATCCCTGATGGCCCGAGTTACTACCGAACCCAGGTCACTGGTGTGGTGCAAGGTGTGGCATCTAGCACCTCAACTCTCAGTGCCACTGGGGTGGCTGCACTGACATTCTTGAGTTGGTTGACGATGATGGCCTTTAGCTACAGCTGCAGACACTGTTTGCAAACACATGTGTCTCTTCTGACATTTGTCCTTTACGTAGGATGAAAACCAAAAAATCAATGAATAACTTGAAGTTATGTTATGTGATTTGAGATAATACAAATTTTTAAGATGGTCTACGATAAAAAAACTGCAACTGAGGAATCAAGGAGACCGGATCATCAAAGGGCCAGCCAGGAGATAAAGTTGAGCGTCGGATGATGGCTGTCCTTCTCTGGGGGAGGAGAGGTGAAGCCCGATCAACACAGTATGGACACCTAGCAGAGGCTAGGTTTACGATTGTGCCAATGGCCAGTAGCTTGGAGGGTGGGCTGGATGTCTTTGCATATCCTCACCCTCACACATCAGGAAAATCAGTAAAGTGGTAAGCAGGGGGTATCAGAGGGTCACGGCCAATCTGGAAGTGGAAACCAGAGGTCTGTGACTGGGCAGAAGTACTGGGTAGCTGGCAGTGGGGAATAAAGTAATAAAAAAAAAAAAAATAAAGGCTGTTTATCAACAGCCAGTATGCAATTGATAGTGGCGTAAAAAACAGTTGCATTATTGACCTCAATGGTAGGAAAATGATGGAATCACTTCTGAAGGAAAGAACTGTTGAGTACATAAGGCCAGCGTGTCACAGGACCCAAGGCAGCATGGATTCACAGTGGGAAGATCATCTCAGATGAATCTAAAAGATTTCATTAACTGGGTGACTAAAGTAGTAGACCAGGGAGGGGCTGTGGACATGGCCTACCTAGACTTTAGCAAGACATTTCACACACAGTCCACACAAAGATTAATATACATGTTAGCCAGCCTTGGAGTGGGTCCCAAAGTAGTAGCCTGGCTAAAAAGATTTGCTGGACTATAGGGACGAGAGGATAAAAGTAAGACGGGTCCTCTATGAAGAAAGGAGGGATACTAGAGTACCACGGGGTTAGGTACTGGGCCCAGTCCTCCTTAATGTCTTTCTAAGACTCATTATGGAGGATTGGAAGGAAAAGTATGTCTCATTGCAGGCGTTATGTTAACAATAATGATGGTTGCCTTCTGTGAAGAAGTACCTACTTAGGTCACCCCATATGTTGCTCTCCTTACTGTAATACTTTGCACAACTGTCCATACCAAATGCATAAACCCATGAGCCTACACAATGTACTGCTTACCTTGTCTTCCTTATACAACTGTTACCTTCTGCCCATCTAATACGTTATTATAGTGTATGGTGGAGTGTTGTTCTGTACAGAATTCCATCACTTTCAAAATTCTGTTGTACCACAGTTCAAAGGTCATGGAATATGATAATACTCTACTGTGGCAGAACAGCATTCATGAACCTCTAGATACTCATAAGTATGTTCCATTTTGAAACAAAAGAACTCACAAACACATATTTCACACAGTACTATACACTATAAAAACACAGGATGACAACTCTATCCACAATCTCGGAGTTCTGATTCCCATAGACCTCTCGAGCTTTGTTCCGAGGTCAGAGGGAATCAGAACCACTCTGTGAGAACACACTGGCTGCACATAGTTGCCCATCCAGTATTCTCTATTTACTCACCTGTTCTTTTGGGGCAATAATACCTCACCAGTTAGGCTGTTCCTTGCATCACCCTCCACTCCTGTGAAGAACTAACATCAGATGTTCACCGTAATTGTTACCTCAGAATCTGCCCCTTTCAATACCCTATGCATACCCACTGATCAAAGTAACATAGAAACATATAAGTCAACAGCAGAAGGAAATCATTAGAGTCCATCTAATCTGCCCATTTGTTTTAGACATATTTTGACACTGTACTTGCCCTTTGTATTCAGTACAGCTTACCTTCTCTTTCATTCTATCATGCATGTTTGTACTCACCTGTTGTTCTGAGACCGGTCCAGAAATCACCAGGTATGCTATTCCTTTCATCCCCACAGTTAATGTCAATAAATAACTACTCAGGTTACCTATTACTCTTCCACCAATCCTGTGTCCCACTCTCACCGCCATTTCAGTACACAATGCATGACCTCCTTGTTTTCTTTTTTGGTACACTTCTTCTCATGGACCGCATTGCAGCTCAGTCCCTCAACCACGGTAACTGTACACGCACACAGGATTTACCTCCACTAGATGTGCTATCACCTTGAACCAAAATGCAGGCCAGCTCACAGTGTGCGCACACAACTAAGAGGTAAGTAGTGCTACCAGGGTGCCTACAGGAAAGACATATGAGTTTACCACCATAACACAGACAAGGGATTAAGGGCTAAGAATAGTGAGCATTTTAGGATGGGAAGTCAGTAGGGGATGGGGGTAGAAGTTGGTCACCTTGAACAACAGAAGCCTGTGGAAAAACTGTGTAGCTTCAAACACTGATCGAGAGGGGAGATAGACATGGCGCTATTACCGAAACATGGTCTGCCCAGTACCATGAGTGGGACCTGGTGGTGCCAGGGTACAGGATATTCCACAGTGATACAGTAAAAGGAATGTGTAAGGGTGGTGGCACTATATGTGAGAGACGTAATGAAGCATGTACAGGAGGAAGTGGAGGAGGAAGAATGGAGTAAATATAGATGCAAATCCAGAACTCAAGAATAGCACTCTGTGGATGGGAGTGGTGTGCAGGCTACCCTCCTGACAGAAGAATGAACAGGTAACTGGTGGGACAGATTTGGATGTGCTACCTAAAGTGGATTGTGCTGATTTTGGTGTAATTCAACCAGCCAGTATTGTAGTGAAGTGCCCCAGACACAAAGAGTAGAAAGGAACAGGTATTGCTAGATGCATTCCAGGACAACTCTCTGATGCAGATGGTAAGCAAATCAACCAGGTTAGGGAACATCAGTTACAAAGTTATGGCAGCTGGTGAGTATGTGATGTAATTGAGGGGGCAAACCACTGACATGGAGTGACCACCACTCAGTAATTTCATATATTACGTATGAAACACAGGAAATAGATACACCACCTGCCTGTGCAATATTAACGTAAGTGTGATCTGCAGACACTTCAATCAGATCACCTGGCAAGATCATACGATTGTACATCTCCATGTAATTCAAGTCTATTTCAGTTTGAACAGTGATTCCTGGCATTTCTGATGCTGGAATTATGTATATAGCAAGCTGTCGAGACTGATTCACTGATCACCGCCTGATCATAAACTATATAGCAAAACTAAGTCCATGATCTTTGCACATACATAAGCCCACACAGTCAGGCGGCACTCCAAATTAAGAACTCACTAGGCGCCCAACTGGAACATGTACACACTTTAAATACCTGGGTATCGCCCGGGACACCTCCCTCTCCTACCATAGCCACGTCTGTCTCCTCTCGTCTGCGGTCAACAGTAGAGTGGGCATCCTTTACAGACTCAAAACAGCCTACCTGCACAAGCTATGCAACTAGCAGTCACCTCCTCCATCTCTCCTAGTCGACTCATGTGATTGTTATACACGGCCAGGTGACCCTCCACACTAAGCAGTATAAACACTGCATTCTAATAGCCTGCCACCTAGTAACAGGCTGTGACATACTCACCCATACCTGCAATCTTTACACACTGACTGGTTGGCTAAACTTCTAACAAAGACTAAAATACCACACTGCATTCTCACAAAAAGATACACCTCCAGCTTGCCCCCCTGATCTACTCCCCATCATCAATTCAGCCCCATCAGGCGTAATACAAGACTACGCAGCTATATCATCTTTCCTGGTTCCCCTTTGTCGAACATCCCTAGGGCAAGATCTTTCTGCTACCGTGCCCCCTATGGCTCAACACACTACCCCTCCCACTCTCCCAGTCTCATAGCATCTCACTTTTCAAATCAGGCCTTAAAACCCAATTTATGGATAATGCAAAAGTGACTGCGGCTAAATCTGCCCACCCTCTTCTCTCCTAATCCTCCACTTCTCCTGACTCAGGGCTCCCTAGACCCTATGAAACGGCATCCTACAAATCTCTGTCTAGGGATCTCAGGAATGCTTTCTAACTACCTCACCTGCTAAACAAGTTTCTAGCCTGGACTGCCCTGCCAGTACTGTAACTGTATATAATGCCTGTCAATGTTAGTCTTATACTGTCTTTGTTTCCTCCACCCCTGTAACCGACATGGAGCCTTTGTAAAAAAGTTACTCTGTCAGAACTGAAATTATAAATGATGCCTGTTCCCGTCTGTCTTTGATGTATTTGTCTACCCTCCACCCCTGTAACCTGACGTGGAGCCTTTGCAAAAGAGTCTGTGACTCAAAGGATTATAATTCAATTGTACTCAATAAATAAATAAATTGCTTCAGTTTCAACCTCAGTATTACTTTCCATACTGTCATCTTGTCCTGTTACTGTATGCATGTCCTTTACAAGAAGTGACTGTAGCACCTTACAAAAAGGAACACAGATCAGTGTTTCATTCAATGCAGCACACATCATAGACAATAACTCTTACTATTACATTACTATGCATGCGTACACACACACACACACACACACACACACACACATACACGTGCAATGTGCTAAGCAATAAGACATGGCTGGGTGTTGGTAGTATTGAGATACCTGCACACCCTGAGGCAAAGTTAGGCATGAGACTGCAGGTCATGTGTCTTTAGCCTCTGGGTGTGTGGTATCCAGTACTCCAGCCATGTCATATGATATGTAAATGCTCCCCAACACACACACACACACACACACACACACACACACACACACACACACACAGTATGGTAACAGGGAATACATGAATTCAGTATTCTTCAGAGCTTAGCTGGCATACAGACAAAGACACACACTCACAGGCCTGAAGTGGAGACATATACTTAATTTTATCTGTTACCAGGTAAGGAAGGGAGTTTTATAATTTGTGAATGAGCAAGGGTGAGCAGTTAATATTGATTTGGTTTCTAAATTGGGAAGTATGGCTTTCTCATTTAACTAGCTCCCCAGCAGCTACATGCACATTGACTGGGCCCACATCTTAATTAATCCAATTTTGGGCTGATGCGCTTACAAAGGTAAATCATTTGAGGCAGCTGCAGTTTAGAGTAGGGACCCAGCTGATGGGTGGTCTACCTCAACAATGGTAGCTGAGTGACTTCACAGCAGGGGCCCTGAGGTGAATACTAAGAGACCACCACTCCTTTCAAAATATAAATAGTAAGTTGCCAATCCAGGCTCAGTGGCGGCTGTACACCAGGGCCTGCCAGGGCCCACGTGCCCGGTAAAAATGCTGTGCCCAGTTGGTGCCCCATACGGTACAGAACCTCCCCATTTTAACAATATATCAGTGCCTCGGCTGCCATCTGTGGTGCCCCAGCTGTGCCCTAGTAACCATTTGTGGCTAGAGCCGCTACTGTCCAGGATGAAAAAATATATGTTTATAGTTACATTTGGGGGTCAGGGTGTGCATGACTTGTTGATTTTATTGATGTATGCCATACACAGTAGCACCCTTCATTTAAAATCCCACTTATAGTTTGTGAATGAGCAAGGGTGAGCAGTTAATATTGGATTTGGTTTCTAAATTGAGAAGTATGGCTTTCTCATTTACTTCGCTCCACAAGTTATATGCTCATTGGCTGGGCCCACACCTCAATTAAGCCAATTTTGGCTGATGCACCCTATAAAGGTAAGGAATTTGAGGCAGCTGCACTTTAGAGTAGGGACCCAGCTGATGGTGGTCTACCTCAACGTTGGTAGCTGGGTGACTTGGACAGCAGGGCCCTGAGGTGAGTACTAAGAGACCCACCTCCTTTTAAAATCTAAATAGTAAGTTGCCAATCCAGGCTGAAAAAATATATGTGTATTGTTACATTGGGGTGGGGGTGCAGGGTATTACTCAGACTTGCTGTTTTGAAGTATCAGTGAGTTCTCAGCCAAAGTGGAATGCATAGCATAGGTGGGGATTTTTCAGGGTCATCAAAGAAACAGAAGCGATGGAAACTCTGAATAGTTCTTTATTTTTACATTTCTGTATGTGTGTAAGGAGGAGGCTCATAAGTGTAAATAACATAAAATTAATTAATTTACTTAATTTAATGGACTTTTATTTTTATGGCCTAGTTGAAGTTTTTATATATGAGTACAGTCAGTAGCCATGTTTGTGATGGAAGCGAGGAAATAGGTGGCTTATGAATTCTGTTAGTTGCCCTGATTGGCTGGGACTTGTTTTAGACAGTGGTTGCACTTTTACTGCAATGGCAAAACAAAATCTCAGCCAATCAGGACATACAGATTTATTTGCCCATTTTATATTGCATACTGTTTTATGTATGTGACACAGCAGTATAATGTGGATTTACAGTGTTATACCACTATCAAACCTGTTGTCACATACAAGGCAGAACAATGCATTGCACACAATTGAGTGAAAAAGTATGCAATCAGAACATGCATTGTATACTGTGACAGATTATCACATAAACTGGCTAATGCCACTGAACTATTGTCAATATTGTGTCTGCCATGTGAAGATACACAAGGTGCAGCAAACTGCATTGCACATACAAAACAGATTATATACGTGAAAGTGGCAGCCCATATAATCATATGATGTGACTGACAATGACTCAGACTGTCATTACAAAGAAACACATTTATTTATTTATTTATTTACTAGATTTACCAGGAAGGCATACTGAGCAACATGCTTCATTCCAGATGCAACCTGGGGCCTAGGCCCAGTGCATGGCAAATATAGAACAATTACAAGTACAGTGATTTGACATACATAGCATAGGAATTTGTGTAATTATATTACAGTTTTTGAGTAAGAGGTACAATAGGGTATAGGTATGACGTGAGACTCCAGGCAAAACAGTGCCAGAGTTTGCAGCCAGATATGCACATACACATACAAAATATATAGCTTAAAAGGTCCTGAATCATTTGTAGACCAAATCTGGTGTATCCACCCAGTTGCAGATGCTGGCATCATCTACAAATAGGCCGTCCTTTATATCCAGCCATTATGCAGTGCCACCAAAGAATATATATTATAAAACAGTGGCCAGAGCAGATACCTGAGGTACCCTGCCGGTCAATGCCATGCACACAGACTGTATCACATTTACCACCACCATCTGCATCCTGTCAGTTGTCAGTTCTAAAACAGTTTAACACCTGGTGCAAAATAAACAAGATACACATCTTGTTAACCCTCATTTTATGCATGAGGTGTAGGCACTTGCACAAATCAAGGTAGGCAGCGCCACCCATCACACCCCCATTTTATTCCCTAACACCTGTTACCAAAAAATATATCAGATTAGACTGACATAACATTCCGAGGTGAGGCTGACAGGCCTATAGTTCCTGGCCTTTTCTCTACTACCACTTCTGTGTACAGGTATGACATGTGCTGTATTAAAGCCCTCTAGAAACACTACTGTGCTTAGAGACTCAGTCAACATGGCTGCCAAATGCACTGCTAGCACCCTTTATGCATGACACAGCAAGTGGGTATATGACATAGGTGGCAGAAATTCAGTGCTGACTTCTCAGTGGCAGTGCCTATGCTAAGTGCACAGCTTGGATCATGCAACATTCATTAAAATGCCATAGGGCAGAAAGTGAAACACAGTGAGTCAAACACAGGCATAACATTTACATAACGTAAATAAGAAAAATAAAACAAATTTGTACCTCTTCTGCATCCTTACACTGAAGGCGCCCAATGTATGATGTCGGAGGTGCTGGTTTCAGCGTATCCAGAATCAGTGTAGGTATGGCATCATCACAGATCATTTGCTTCACAGACTACTCACATACTTGTGCCTTCAGTTCTGACTTGGTGACAAAACAGTCATCAGTGCAATGTTTGAAGCACACAACGTGGTTATGTGACCACTTAGTTTTTAAGACTAAGGTCCTTTTGTCTGATGTTGTGGAACCACTGTGCTGCCAACTTCTTATCATGCCTAGGAATGACTTGTATAAAATATATACTGTATGGCCAGTCATATTGCTGCACCCTGGTACCATACAGTGCGGCATGATTAAATATGTATGACACTATACAAATATTGGTAAATAATTATAAAATAAGCCAACCACAGCACTAATTAGAAAACAAAAGAGTCAATAGAACAGTGTGAAAATAACCAACCACAGCACTGATTACCAAAAGAAAAGTTGTCCAAACAAATGAAGCACTTTGCTAATGCCTCGAATGTAATCAGTTTACTGCAGTAAATGCAGATTTATGAAGTAGCTCCTGAGCAACTATGAGGATGAGATATGTTTTGGAGGAAATAATGGAATGACAACTGAGAACTAATGAAATTACAGTGAAGTGATGAACATTCCATTCCACTGCACTGTATTCCATTCATTGACTGACTAAAACATTGATACTGAGGCAGTAAAACATTGCATTCATGAGGTACAGCTTTAATAAACAAAACACAAGACAAATCATTTTAGTCATATATACCTTTATTCATTGTTTGCCCAATACACACAACTTCCACGGATGCCTGTCAGATCATCAAACTCGACTCTGCATGCATGCATGTCACTTATTTATAACCCCATTAAGTGAGGGTAGGAACCATTTATTCCTGATAGTCACGGCAAGTCGGACGCTATTTAACGCTACACAGAGGACTAGCATTGCAGTGATGACGCATAAGGAAGGATCACAAAATAGGAAAATGGTTGAGAACTTTACATTTATTGTTTTGGCCACAAAACAGTCCCAGTCATCCATTTTCGATGGAAAACATGCCATGTGATGTCACAGGATCTGAGGAATGAAAACATCTGTGCAGGTAAGAAAATAAACACACTTCTACAAGAGACTTCCTTTAATACTTATTACTGAGTATGGACTCTTTGTGATAAGTATTAAATGCTTTACAGTAAAATATATGCCAAGACATATAAAATGCTCTTCTTATAAATCACTTGCTAGGTATATTTAAATGTCCTTCTTGTAAAGGGCCACCAAATCCCTGGACTACTATGAAAAAATAACTCACTGCCCTAGGTAGTGTGTGTATCCATGAATATATATTTATTTTTGTATTTAGCTGAAAATTCCCCAGTCATAATAGCGTTGTACCATGATGTCAAACCGTAGTATTTTTAATTAGTTGCTTTAAGTTACTAATAGTTTTCTGATACATAAAGTTACTTACTAATGCAGAAGGCTACTGCCTTGAACCCTGCACAAAACTAGAAACTGCAGAGGTATCAACCCAGCCAATTGCCTTGGTAACTATATATTAACCTGCATACAACCCAGTCAGGTAAGAGCAAGAGAGCAGGAGGGAGGACAATGGCAGAGACCATTCCTTGCTCTAGGACCTCATCTTGACATCTTGGTAAACTGGTGCAGTGATTTGTTTGCCTATAAACTCAGGCATTTTGGAACCAAGAGGATTTAATGCTTGGCATAATTTTTTATTTTAGTTTTACTCTGTTATTGCATCTACATTGATTCAACAGGAAAATTAATACATTTTTGCTTGCATTGATGTTCAATTATTATTGTAAAGCTTGAAAAAGATTTAAGTAAAATATTCTTTTGAAAATGAATCCTGAATATCTTGGTGGTGTTTCACATGAGTTTAATACAGTTCAGGGATTTTGATTTAGGCGATGCAAAGTTAAAACCAAACCTGAATTTGATTATTGTTCATAGACCATATGGGTACAATAAAATTACTATACCAGGGTTATATTCATATAATTAATTGTAAAGATTTAGGCTGCCCAGAATTTTACATAAGTTCTTAGGATGGTGTCAGATAGACCCGATAGGAAAGACAACTGCAGAATAAATGAATTGCCCAAGATACAAAGATATGGGGATTTTAGAATACAAGTGAGAATATTTGAACAATTAGGGCAGGCCCATTGTCCTATGATGGCCACTCATGGCAATAGTAGCAATTTGGACTACAACAAGCTTACAGTATTTGTCTATCAAAATCAAATAGTCCTGGTCAGCCAGATAAATGACAATGTAGTGGTGGCAGGAGGGTTAATAGGTCATGAAACAGAAGTTGCTTTACTTACACCACATGATGTGAATCCTAATGTCTTGCTGACCCAAGACTCTGCATCCAATCAAAACACCTCACACACCATCTCACAACCCAGAGTAGCCAAGCAGGTCGGCACCACGATCACAACTCACTCACCAAATAACACTGATACCAACACAAGAGCCACACCACACACAAACTGCACTTCCACAAACATCACACTCAACCCAGGACAGAAAACTACTACTACAAACAACAGTATCCTGAATGCATACCTGTGGCAGTTGAACCTTGCCTGTATCAGTACAATCTCAGCATGGACATTAGAACTTATATGGACTACCTGCCCCACAATACCATCTGCCTTTACCTAACAGACTGCAAGCATTTCTGAAAAGAGTGAAAGTACATTGTGACTCATGTTCAAAATGGACTGATGACCAGTCTATCATGTCAGTAAACCTAACAACTTACTGGTGCAACTTTGCCAGAAACTTGACATCCAAATGGTTTCAAGATTACACTGGAATACATTTTCTTTGCCGAACCAAGAAGAATGACTCTGAGGACCTTTTGAAACACCAGTCTTCCCAAAGCAATATCTTTTATATTCTATAAGCCTTCAAGCACAGGATATAGAAAAATGTGTCAAGAAAAGTGGGATTATTATAGACTCATACATCACTGCCAGCAAATAAATGAAAACCAGGTAGCCTTCTTCTGTACAAAGATGCTACAACATCCCTGTGAGGAGCAAACACCATGACGGACAGTGCAGGGACTAAAGACTCAGAAGCTATAAAGTTCTCTGTCAGCAAACCTTACCAGAGGCCAACCTATACAATACAAGAGATGCTAGCAAAAGCTATACTGACTTCCAAAATGCCACCCTTTGTGTGGTGGATTACACTGGGACACCAATACTGTCATCACTCAAGGTATATGAATTTGTCTACCAACTCATATAATACCCTGCAAAGAGGCCATGCCTTGCAATCAATCAGCTTTTAATAAAGCAATATGTCATCCCTACAACTGCACCAGAGGCTGCCTTCCATCCAAAATTAACCTACAAATGCCTGCAGCACAATGGTACAATGGGTTAAGAGATATTCAAGACATAGCAAAATCAAACATGCCACCACAACAGAAACCCTTGGGACTTGCTACAATTTTATACTGCAAACAAAGTACCCCTGTTTGCCAAGCTGAAATAAATGAATATTGATCAGGATATAATATCAAAGAATGTTTTCAAGTAGAACCACCACAAT